>CM076599.1:50000000-60000000 GCA_038502835.1 Octonoba sinensis | reverse complement strand
AAACCTACTTATAATTGAAGTAAATGAATATTTCTGTCATTTATTATTTTAGGATATGATTGTTTGGTTACTATTTTTTATTCCAGTTTATTTTCATAAATTTAACCCGATGTAAAAAACAATCACTGCTAAAAAGAGCTAACGGAGTGTTAAGTACAGCTGATTTGAGCGAGTATTTTCCGCCGTAGAAAGAAAAAAGATAAGACGAACGAAGTTAGATTGAACAGAACTGGTAGGGCAGCTTCAGATGAACTCTTATTGCTAATGTCACTCGCAAAGCGAAGGTTACATCTGAATTTTAAAGGTTTATGGATCGATGGGGCGAAGGGGACATTTATTTACCTCGCTTCCTCCCTCCCCTCCCAATTTGTTACCCAATTAAGCTCAAACTATGTCAGAAGTCAAGTGATGTTTTGCGTACGATCTTAATAATGTAAATAATAGGAAAACTTGAAAAGTTTAATCATACTAAAAACATGTATGAATAGCAAGTATTCCAAAAAATTTTCCTCTGATGGTTTCATTCACTTTTTATTTATTATTATTTTTTTAAATATTATTTTTATATTTTTTATTGCATACTAGTGCACCAGCCCGTTCTTTGGATTGGTTTTCACAATGTTTGTATCATGATTGGAACAATATTTTTGCAGAATTTCCAACAAACCTTAACCTGGAGAAATGTCGATTTTCACATGACAATAGAAAATAGCAATATTCTTCTGGCACTTTTAAAAAGAAAAGCAAATAGTAGTACGATTATAAGATGTAATTTTCAAAGAAAATGGAAAAGTTTTAAAATTAAAAAGTTTTGAAAATGAAAGAAATCAAATGTTCCTCTTCTTTGACCAAAAAACTCTTTTGTGCTAAATTAAAACTATTTCTCGTTATCACGTTTATCTTGATTGAAAATCTCTAAAGTCATCAATCACTCTCAGTAGATTTTTTACTCTTGCATAAACTTGAAGCTTCTCAATTTCGAGCCGAAACTATTATTTTCCGTCGCTTTCAATAAAGGAATTTTCCAATAATTCCCGGAGTCATCACTTACGCTCACGAGCAATACAAGCACCATTTATCTACGACAAAAATGAAACCATTTTTCACCATCAAAAGTGGTAACAGGTTGATATTATTAGTGAGAAATTTAACTGCATTAAAAGTTTATACTTGTTGCCTAGTCACAAAAGTTTTTGATATTGTTGACAAATCCTAATTCACTATGGAACCAAAACCCAAAGAAAAACAAGGTTTTTGTATTCTCTGTATGTGCGAGTGTGATTTTAAGTTTCTCATTTATTTATTTATTTATCTTAACCCTCTGTCAGTTTCGGCCAAGCCACCAGTTTAGGCAATTACAACGTGAATAGATTTGGGTGCACAGTTCGACCACGGAATTTTGATATTTGGACGCTTCTGCGCATGTCAGAAAAGAACGATCCAAGATAATCCATTCGAGTTTTAGGGACGCTCGTTTTGCAGGTGCGTTTCTTTAGTACGCGAATCGGAATGCTTGTTTCTCTGTTTGTTGAAAGCAACTTTTATAAACCGGCAGATAGCATCCGTTCGGAAGAAATCAAGATGCTAAACAAACTAGAACGAGGACAAAAACGGCACATCCTTATACCAGCAGTTCCTCCCTTGAACATGAATGGATTCTTCTTAGCACTCTGCCAGGCAGATCGCTTTGGTTGGTTGTAGAACTGTACACTGACAAGATTTTTGAGGTGTCTGGAAAGGAAGCCAGATTGTATCTGGCAACAGAGCCAGTGTATAAAACTTATTGTTGCTGTCTTGTCGGTTCCGGCTTCGCTGTTGTTGTCCAGTTTCGCAGCTTTAAATAAACTGTTAGTCTTAAAAAGCAAGTGTTTTAGTGTGTAAAGACAGAGAACCTCACAGGTATTAAGAAATACATGGTGTTAATTGTAAGGATTGCGTATTGGTGGTTAATGCATAGGATAATTTTCTGATGATCTCTTTTTCACTGTTTTCAAAGTGGAAGAACTGATTTTTCCTGGCGATTGTTCGATAATGGAAACGCAGGTATTGATCCACCATTCTTAAGTGTAGCAAACTGCTGCCTTTACTCATTCATTCAGAACTGGTCACGAGATCAAACATATAATCTTAAGTATTGAATAGTTTTTAGCTTTTCGGTGCATTCATTTTGTGAATAAAAAGGACCGAACAAGTTGCATTAAAATAAATGAACTGCAAAAAATAAATAAATAAATAAATAAATAAAAGAATGAATTTTTAAAAACTTCTCGCTAAGATAATACGTACCTACTTTCTGTAGACGCATTGCTAAAGTTTTTGTGTTGCGATGCTACTTAGGAGACGATTTTTTTTTTTTTTTGTCTTTGATTGAAATTATTTACAGATTTTTAATTTAGATACTATTTAAATTTATTCTCTTAAATGAGGGTTTTATTCAAAATTTTAATTCAAAACATTTTTTTTATTCCAAGTAAAATTAGAGAATAGGTTTTATGAACACATAAATTATGTTTCCATAGAGAAGATTCACAGCTCAGCACACAAATTTATAAGAGAATGAGGGACGTAAAAATAACCCAGACTCACATAGAACCGGGCGTGAATCCTGGAGGAGCAGGATGGGACCTGTAAGCAAGCACTGTATTTGCATCCCCCCTCATCAGGATCTTTCATTCATTCTAATATCTAGCAGTGTGCAAATAATTCGTTACAGTCTACGAGTGTCGACATAGCTAACTGCACACAAAATTATTAATGAGAAAATATAATTTTAAAAAATTGACATAGGAATTTCTTAGTTTTTTCAGTTCTTGCTCACTTTGTAATGTCTCTGATTAAAACTAAAAACAACATCTTGTATTATCAAATATTTATCATACATTCTTAATTTATTATTCGCATTCAGATTTAAAGACCTTATTGATATTTTAAAAATAATTTTACATGGTGCATAATTTTATTTTTCGAATTATTTTCTAGGTTTTCAGAAATTGCATTATGTTTTTCTTCTTTCATAAATTACTAAAATATCGACTATTATTACTGTTGCTTTTCTACAACTTTGCGATTGCTCGTTTTAAAATGAATCAACTTTTGGCGCGTGTGACTCATCAAAAAATGAGATGCTAAGATTTACGAAATTTTTCTTTCCTTTCTTTTAATGGCAATTTTTTAGAAAGGCAAACTTTACATTGATTGTCGAGCAGGGATAAAAATATCACATAATTATGAAACTGTAATTATAATGTCTTCTGCAAGGAGGAGTATTCTGCAAATACTTTTTTTAGTTGCTCATCTTCGATTCCTTTCTCTCTTTTTTCTAATGGGGCTGTGTATGGTTCCTAACCTTTGCTGATCTAGTGCTGTCCCCAGAAACCGTCATCTATTCTTTCAAGTAGCATCACTGTCGACGGATGCCATTACCACTTTAGAATATTGACGCTCAGTTTCCCTTTAGAGATAGCTGCATCCGAGCTCTAACTGATGCGAAACTGCACTAGGAATACAATTGAGCGGAGAGTATCCAAGCCAAGCAGATACTCACGGGATCTTTAATATGCCGCACAATCATCATACATCATGGGTGCTAACGATTTTCTGCATTTTGAAAATCCACTGGCTTGGGCTAGGTTTGATCCTACAAACTTGAGTGTACGAGGCCAGTGCATTACCGCTGCGTCACCCTGCCCGCGCTTCGACTCCTAAACACTTGCTCCAACTCCTCTCCGAATTCCGAATAATTTTAGTAGATTATATTATTTTTCTCTCATTTTTGGTTAATTTTTTATATGACAAAAAATTAAGAAATTTAAAAAAACAAAACCAAGATCAGAGCAGTACAGCACAACAAATGTTTTTGCCCCGTCTCCGCTCCAGTTTCAAGAAAAATGTCATTACTCCCGCTACTCCGTGCTATTTTGAAGTTATTTCTTGCAGAATTTCAAATAATTACTCTGGTATACTTATACTTCATCGCCCCAAACATAATATATACCACTTTGCCCATCACTTCAAGTACTAAAATTAAGGTCAAACATTATGTTCGCATGCTTGTCTTAAAGTCGTTAACATTACTCAGCACCGGAAAAGCTTCACCGAAGAAAAGCAAAAGTAATTAAAAAGGACGTCTGGTTCGCTTAAGTGCCTAAATTTTGAAGGATAATAATTTTCATCTCGCTTATCAAGCGACGTTGTTATTATCTCGGAACCAAAATAGGCTCTTGCCTCAAATGGCCTAGAAATAAAAGCAATTACTGATATGATGGCAAGTCAATGCGTAATAGTGCCGTTCTAAAGGGCGATATTCGTACTTGAATCTTCTTAAGAGAAGCTATCGGGTTGATTTTTAACTTACTGAGTTTTAATATTCATGTGTTTATTGCGATAGTTTGGGAAGCAAGCATTTTGAGATGTTTTTGCGTAGAAAATAATTATTTGAAAGCATTAGGGGGGAAAAGTTTCAGTTCTGAAGTATTTACTTATAGATGAAATGTTTTAAAAATAACGAACTAAACTGTTATTAATAAATATAAAATATTAAAATTTTAGTATTTAGCTGCAATTTTGTCAAGAAAAAAAATCTAGCTATTTAGTCACAACAAAACAAGCATTAAATTGAGAAACGTACATCGGGAAATCTTGTTTAATTAATTATGTACGTTTAATTATGTATTTTTTAATTTAAAAATGTACTTATTGAATAAAAGGAGTTGTTTGGATGCAGCATAAGGAGTGTTTTTTTAGTAATTATTTGCTCAAATTTCTGAATATTTTTCTTCAAAAACTGTAATAAAGAGAAACTTTCTTTTAACTTTCGTGTGGAAGCAATGCAAGATTTTAATTAACTAATGCGTTTTAGGAACATTATTTAGTTTTAAAATTTACTGTGTGAGTAAGATAATTGAACGCTATCCCACTTAATAAAAAAGTAATAATAAGGATCTTTCTAACTAAACTGAGGCTTATTGCGCTATTTTCTGGAAAAAGTACGTGTCTTAAATGCCCCTCCCCCTTTTTTTCCACACAAAATAAAGAATATTAACGAGCAGACGAATTTACATCTACTATTAAAGGATACTAACTTTTTATCATTAGATTACGACAACCCTGCTTTGAATAAATAATTGTATGTATAGCACATTTTTCAGATCAATTTATCGTGCAATCAATTTCTTTCAGTATCTGCAATTTTTGAAGCATAGTTCAGCAGATATGCTATCAGCTTCTAATTGTATTTCAATGCAAAACAAAATACAAGCAAATAGTCCAGAGAAAAGATTTAACGTACTTGGCGTACATTTTAAGATTACGCAGAATGAATTATTTACTATCAGTGATTAAAAATATAAAAAACAATTTATAATTTCAAGTGATAAACTGATTCAACCACACACACTTTTTGCTTCAAGGCACATGCTTTAAACATTATTGAAGGAGCCTTTTTAAATGTTCCATATTTAACTCCAACATTACAAAAAAATACACAAATTCTTCTGTATTTCGTCTAAGGGAAATAGCTTCGTATCCTAATAAGGGATCATTCATAAATGATGTCACGCTTCGAAGGGGGAGGGGGGTCGTGAAATGGTGACAAAGTGTGACAAGGGGAGGGGAGGGGGTAACAAGAAGTGTGACACCATACTTATACAACATAGCATGACGTGTGACAAAGGGGGTGAGGGGGTAAAATATATCGGAAAAAGCGTGACATCATTTATGAACGGTCCCTAAGCCAATGCAGAGGAAGTATCAATGGCATTTTTGTAATGGTTTGGATTGATATTCTTCCTAAATGAATAAATTTAGGTGCTGTGATTTTTGCCCAATAAACAGTGCTCAGCGGGGGGTGGGGGAGTTGAAAATACATTGAAGTTATACATGTTTTTATGTATTTTGCTGTTTTTAACCTATAATATGCATTGAAAATAACCCTTTTCCTCCCCCCTGTCAAAAATTTTAAATAACAGGTCTGGTAAACACTGAATGAAAAGAAAATAAAAGTTAGCATTATAAGCAAGCTGCTTCAATTGTCTAGTTTTTTACCTTCGAAAATAATTAAGTTGTTTATACATAAATCGAAGACCTTTGTCATTGCAATCATTCAAAACCAAATCTTAAACAAAACCAAACTATAAGTCTTTAAAAATAAAGAAACTGCTGGGTAAACTAAGAAATAATTTATAAATTAAGAATTCTAGTACAAGACGGATTTCTTAAACATATATAGATTGACTGCTGTATGTAATGAAATAATATTAAGTACTTTTTAAAAACATATTCGGACCCTGAAGCATTGTTAATAATAAGTTCACGAATGTGGGCTCAAATATTTAATCTTTATAGAACAAATCTTTTTCGTTGCGCAGAATAGTCATTTATTTATTCATAACAAAATTTGCTCTTAGTTCTACAAATGTTTACTTTACTCCATGAATTTGAATCCACGATTTGTGTATTTTTACACAAAAGACACAAACGATGAAGTTGTTTTATGGCATTGTCAACTGAAATTCTTTTAACAATGAGTAAGACTGTAGACATTTTCGATGAGAGATTGTTTCGTAAACTTTAATATATAAATTATTCATTTTATATTTTCATAGAAAAAAAACTGCCAAATAATACAACACAATATGATGTAAGGTTGTCAGTTTTATTTCATATGACGCTACTCTTTTATAAAGTGTTTAATCTTCCTGATCTTTTAAATAGTAAAAGGAAAGAAAATGTATCTTATTCAACCGTAAATAAAAATTAATCAGTCCGTTATGAAAAAGTTAAAAATAATTCTTTATTTATGCTCTTTTCCATTGATTGATAAATTGTGAAATTGATTGAAAATTATATTGCACATTTCCTGTAACAATATATCGTAACTTGAAAATTATGATATGATGACTTTTAAATCAATACTACAGGATAATTGCAATTATCCTGTAGTATTAACTCAAAGATCATCATTCGAGCTATGACCTTGCAACTGAGAGATATGTTTGAAACATTTAGTTGCACAAAAGGAAAACAAAATAGGAGGAATATAAAGTAAAAAAGACATCTACAACTGGCAATGGACGGAGAGCATTAAAAAAAGGCAATAATCAAACTGCTTTTTAACTGCAACTTTTCAAACTGCAAAGAGAATTCCTACATTTTTTCCACCAGTCCATACGCTTAAATATGATTAAATATTAAAAGTATCGCACGTACTTCTTTTTGGAAAAATCCAACTTTTATTCTTTATGAAAATGCTCAGCAACTGAAATACCAATACACCCAATCGTTGGAGTCGAGTTTCAGTGCTTTTGCCCATTGACCACGTTCTCAAAACAATCAGATTTTATTTCTCTCATTTCATTACTTCGATGAAATTGGATTTCAGCACTAGATTGGTGATAAAAACCATGACTATTTCGAAAATAGTACCTCAAAGGGAAGATGTCGGGATACAGAAACACATGAAGTACTTAAGGTATGGTTTCAGAATTTTCAATTGCCAAGTGGTCGTAATAGCATTGTTGAAATATGTTTTTTTCAAAAAGTATTAAGTATATTGGAGCAAAATGGCATGACGTTACTTAACAAGAGTTACCTACTTCCAATTCCTGAGGACGACTTGTTACAATCTACTCACTTGTATTGATATTTGATGCACGAAATAATCAATAATCAGAAATAAAACGACAGAAATATAAGATTTTTGAAATTTTAACTACAAACAATGCATTAAAATTGAAACACTACATACCTCTGAAAATTTTCGGCACATTAATTCTTATGGTTTTTTATGCAGAATATAAGAATAATTTTCATTCTATATTAATTTATTTAATCAATTACTTGAGTTCTTTTTGATTTTTCTTTTGTGAAATTTTACCTCCTTCGACATTTTCTTTAAAAGGAAGGTCATTTTTCCTTCTTTGTGGGAAAATGTACTGGGAGAACTTTAGGAATCTACAAGTATTTAAAACTTTCACGAATCAAAGTAAAAATTTTGAAGTAAAAAATATGAAGTACACTCCGTTTTTATTCGTACCGGAAGCTATAGGGAAGAATAGACATTAAATGCTACGAAAGATGATAAATAATGACTTCACTGATGACAACTAATGTCTAAAATTAACTTTTATTTTTTATCTTCAGCATAAATAAAACTATTAACTTAAATAAATAAAGATGATAAATAATGACTTCACTGATGACAAATAATGATTAAAACGGTTCGCAGCACAGAGCGGAACTGGAGCAAGCATTTCTAAGTCGGAACGGAGCGTCTCGATGTTGCTCCCTGTTTTTATGTAGATCATGCTTTAATGTTCTTTTGTTTTTCTCCCCTTTCTTTATCTTTATTAAATTTATTTTATTTATTTATTTTATTTATTCCTCTCAATCAAAATGAACAACGAAAAGAAATGTGAAATTTCTTTTTTAAAGTCGCATGACACCTTCTCACAGCACATATTGAGAATCTATTTCAAATAAAATGGGAAATAAACTCAAAAATAAATGCATCGGCATTTTTCTTTCCACTCAAAGTTTGCCTGCAGCGCTTCTGTGTAAGTTCCAATATTTCTTATTTATTCACTTTCTAATCCAGTGAACATTGTTCTACAATCCTTGACCCTTTATTTGAATGGATGCTCCGGTAACCATTACCCGTCTCACAATCTGTCTCTGTAATTGTGGATGCGTACGAGCGATCTGGGTCTCCAAAGGTCGTGCGAACATCATTCAGACAATAATTTCTAATTTATTCATATTTTCTTTTTTTCAGAAACATGGAACGGGATCATCATTATCGTGCAAAGCCTAAGGGATACGAATAAGTGCTTTTTATTTTCGAGATGGATACTTTTCCTTTGTCTGTTTCAGATCTTTATGAGTTCATGGTAATCATTTGGAATGTAAATGATAGTTGTTTTAGATGAAACAAATATTGTTATACATGAAAGGGCGTACTGTTATTTATTACGGGCGTAACGATAAAGCAATGGCTTTAGTTATGTGAAAATGATCATTTTTAAATTTATGAAAGCACTTTGATGAGTTGGTGTCCTAGAAAATGATGTATATTTTATTTATTTATTTAATTTAAAATTGAATTTTCCAAACGTTGATAGTATTTCTATGCTCATATGATGAAAAAAGAAAAAACTTTCAATGCTGAAAATAAATCTAGAAAATGTTTTAAGCCTTTTTTAAAAATTGTTTTCTGTTTTTAAAACTTAACACTAGAAGGATAATCTATACTTTTCGTTCTACAGTTTTATTAATAAAAGAGAGGTGATGCTGCATGGGCGTTGATGCGTTGACCTTGGTCATGTGTGCGCAGTGTAATGACAATCACAGCAGCTGTCGTCTAGTTACAATAGCATAAGTTAAGTATGCAGCTCCACTAATCAGATTGCACCAACAAGGAGTAATCAGATTTTTCAGGTCAGTTGGTGTAAAAAGTGCTGAAATATAACGGAGACTTTAGCACAACACGGGGGTCAAAGAGCTTTATTTAATTTTTTTGCTTCTTTTTTTTTGGATTGAAATATTTAAAAGTGGCCACGCGAGCGTAACACAAAAAGAGGGAGCTGGGAGGCCGTCAGCTTCGACCACTGACAACAACATTCAACAAACTAGAGAGATGATTACAGCAGATAGGCGAGTTACCAAAGATGAGGTCGCATCCTCTTTGAACATCATCGACGGTTTTGCTTATCAAATTATCCACGACGAACTCAAATTCAGGAAGAGTGCGCGATAGTTATAGTTAGAAAGCACTGCCCGTAACACCCCAGAAAAATCAAAAGGTTTTTCTTTGAGACCCTAGAACACCCTCCCTACATCCCTATCCTTGTTCCCTCTGACCTTCAGCTCTTTGGACCAATCAAGGAAGCGTTGAGAGGTCCTTCATTTATCTAATCACATGAAAAATTTCGGGATGGGGTGCATAAGGGACTTCACTACCAACTGAAAACCTTCTACACCAGGAAGGAATGCGGAAGCGTCTTAGAACTCGCTAGAACAAGTTAATCTATTTTTATATGTCCAAGGAAGAATATGTATAAAGGGCTATTATACAAAAATAATATATCTGTTGTACATCCATCTTTGTTTATAAAGCTGTAAAATGAAAAGTGTAGGTAATTTTTGACTTACCTACGCAGAAAAAAAGATCAGTTTTTAATCTTTTACGGATGCTGTTAGAAAAATAGAAAGAATTTTTTTAATGCGCAGAAGTTTCTAAGCACCGTATGATTCAACAATGTACCCATGACTTTAACAATAACTTTCTAAAAGTGAAAATATTTGTAGATGCAATTAAAAGTGAATGTGGAAACATTTGAGTAGTGCTGGATAACTCGGCGATATTCAATCTGCAGCTGTACTGGCCGTATGTCCCCCACCGAGCTTTTGCAAGTGGTCTGGTATAGGCAGTTAAAAAACTAAACAAGGGGTGATATATTTTTCATGTACACCTTTAAAAGTACTTTTTTCCTTTTCACAAGAAATTACAGTTGTTTGGCGCTGAAAGGGACCATTTGCTAAATAAATTCAGAGATAGAATTTATATTTATAAATATATATGGGCTCTTGACTTGGGTGTCTAGGGGTTACTTAAATCATGACTCACCATAAAGGTATAAAAAAATGACTATATTAAAACTTAACTATTTACAAAAATTATTTACAAAACAAACTTCAAATAAGAACATCAACACCATTCAAGCACCGCAGTGCTTACACGTCCACACAGAACGGAGTCTTTGTCAGAACTACTCGCTTACGCTACTTCTCGCCTGATGGCGCTGCTGTCAATGTCTCCTCGCACTCGCATCCTACATATATATATATATTTATACATTATTTTTCATTAATGTTTTAATGTTTACACCCTCACCCCGTGTAAATAGTCGTCATGTGTATGCGTCCTGGAGAAAACAAAGTTGAGTTGTTGCTGTTCGTACTTATTTCGTACTGGAAAGTAGGTTCTTTTAATTTGTAAACAACTTTTTGTTCAATTAACATTTTAGCAATTAATTAATTAGCAGTGATAGGTTCGATTCCCGACCTGTTCCCTGGGTGTATTCCTTGTAATATTATATTGAACTATTGTCTTGTGTGCTATCTATCATAATTGGAATAGAGTTTGAGGCATATCCACTGAGAAAAACAAATAAACTCGAAAATGTATGTGACCTGAAATGGTCAGTATGAAGAATTTAAGAAGAAAAAAACCTAACATTTGAAAACTCCCTTGAGATCTGAAGTGAAGTGACTTTAACTTATTTGGTAAACAGCAGAACGTAATCGCCTCATGGGGCCTCAGTGGCTGAGCGGTCAAATCGACTGGCTCCGGTGCCTCTCTGCGCGGAAAGAAAGAGGCGTGGGTTCGATTCCCACTTTTTCCCTGGGTGTATTTCCTTCTTTGTATATTAAAATCTGTTGTGCTGTCTTGTTCTATCTGTCATATTAGACGAGAGTTAGAAGCATATCCTTGAGAATAGCAAATAAACTCGAATATTTATGTGACCTGAAATGGTCGTAAAACAAACAAACAAATAATCGCCTCATATCAGTTTTGTTTGTATCTAGGGGGATTAGAATTTTTAATGTTAGAGCTCACATTTTAACTTATTTGTTAGGTATTTTCATTCCTTTTACCATGTTCATTTAAATGATTGTACAGAGATAATAAAGCAAACATGGAGTTAATATTGATTTCTGTTCTTACGCCGAAAAGAATTTATAAGTGGGAAGAAAGCAGAAAAGAATCTCGCTGCGCCAATACCTACTGGAGTCCTCATGGTCTAAAGTTACGGTAAGTTTTTTTTTTTTTTTTTACTTATATTATTGGAACTTTTAGAAACTCGCAAGTATTGTTTTAAAGTTTCAAGTATATTATTTTTATGCAGTTTTGCTTAAATTGATGAGTGGAAGTAAAGTAACAAGTAGGAAGTAGTTAATTAGTTATGTAATTCTTTTGTATTTTGAGAAATAATAAGTCTAAAGTGGTCCTTAAATGAATACGTTAGAATAATTTTCGTGAAAAAATCCAGTTTTAACTTTCAATTAAGAAAGTAAACGGTGATTAATATTGAAAGTATGTTATAAAATAAGTTCAGCGAATAAGTTAATAAAGTAATGAATAAAATAAGTTAATAATGTAAGAATAAAATAAGTTAATGTTTAAGACTATTAACTTTTTCTGGATCTTGAGTTCAATTTGGAAAACAAATCGTAACATTTTCGCTTGTTTGTTGAACAATTCACGAATAATCGATATTTGAAACGTAACAAAATTCAATATTTGTTACTGCATTAAAAGACATTATATTATGCTAACAATTCGCAATTGATACTTTATTGCAAAATAATTTACGTTTTTTTAAACTATAAACTTTTTTAACTTCTTAACAGACTTATTAAAAACCAGAGCTAATTCGTTTAAAAAGTTGACTCATTGTGAACACTTCGCTGGGGAGTGTAAGTTGAAATTTTATCAGCATTTGCTAAGATTTTAAAAATAAACATAAAACTTCGAAGATAATGTTCTGCCTCCTAAGCCACTGTTCGCATTAATGTATTCGTCGCGTACTTTTACCAACATATTTTATGGTCTTTTTATGGCGCTATTATTCTCAATTTGACAGTTATTTTAAAGACATGAATTTTAATACCCCATTTTACCGCTACTACGAAACTAAAATAAATCTTCATGGGTTTTTATCCATCATCATACTAAAATGCCGTTTTCCCAGCACTTCATGTAACACTAAACAATTTAAAAATATATTTTTAATTTATACTTTGTAACAGAAAATTGTTTTCACGCAAAAATGGAACAAAGGTTGCTAATTAACATCAATATGAAAACTGGTTTTTCACCATATTTAAGCTTCAAAAAATAGTTTTTAAAAATTATGTATGTACATGTTTTATTCTTGATGACGTTCGTGGACATATGATGCCATACATCAACACTTTCGAAGGCGGTAAGCACACTTACCGCCAAATCTATCAACTTATAGAAGTTTACAGTAAGCTATCCCACCCCACCTTTGGATGGCAGAAATTCATAAAGCCTGTAGGAAGTATATTTCAAACCAAATGCATCAAATTTCAAATGTGTGAGGCATATCCACCAAAGGGGGGAGGTAAAAAATCATGGTAATTTTATTGAATGAATTATAGAAATATCTGTTTTGAAACAAATCTAAATCCTAAAATTGTTTTGATATTCCACTACAAGAAAAAAAATGCCCCGTTAAAGGGTTAAGTAGGCACAACCCTTTGAACTAGGCCTTTTTGAATCCAATGCCTTACCTCGTAGGTTTTGCAGGAACGATATATATAGCATCTTGTAATATTTTAATACTTGTGTTGCGTGGAAACAAGGGAAATTTAAACTTATTTAGAACGCAAAGTAAATTAGACATCTTTACAATCGACAATGTTTAAACAATTATAAAATTGTATTATTACATCGTCATTGAAAGTGCTGTCCGTCCTGCTTAATCGAGTAACGAATAAGGAACTGCCTCGCTTATAAGAATAAAACATTCTAGAACCGAAAACTTACTGATACAACGTTAAAGTTCCGTGCGTAACAAAATAATTTCCACGCATGTGATAATGATTTGTTTTGTTTAGAGACATAGTTCTTAACAAGAAGTTCCGTCTAGAACTATACGAGCCTACTTTCTAGTCTACACCATCTTCAAATTTATAATCTAGCTATCTCTCTCTTTCTTGTTTAGCTTTAGTTCTTAATTGCTTCAAATATACATTTTTCAACGATTAATACATATTCATTCACTCAGTCTTCCATTAATTCATTTATTCAGTCATTCATGTATTCATTCATTCACTCATTCATGTATTTATTCACTAATTTACTTATTTTTTCATTCATTCGCTCATTTATTTTTAAATCATTTATTCACTCATTCGTTCATCCATTCGTTCACTTATTCATTTGATAATTCCTTAATTCAAGAATATTCTTGAAAATCCCAATCAAAAAATTTCATAGGAAAATAGGCTCGTTAGTTCTGGATGAACTTTCTATCTGTACATGCTCTACGTTATACGAGCATTCCGATAAAGTTTGTTCGGTAGGTTAGATCAGGATTTATATAGGATTGAAATTTCCCCGTAGGCGCTATGTTAATTTTTTTGAACTGTTCAAAATTGAACGAAAAATTGTTCAAATCAAAAAGTGAAATATGGAAATGAGATGTCCTTGCCGAGATCTTTCGATTACAAAAAGAATTTTTCGAATAGGATAGTTCGTTCAGAAGTTATTAGAGGGACAGACAGACAGACCGACACACAAATTCCCCCCCCCCCCCCCCATCTCAAAACCTTACTTTCAAACTTTTTATTTTTCAATCTTTATTTAATTATTTTACTTATTTTTGACTTTTCTTGGTTTCTAATGATATTTTCACGATACATTAAGCCTTCTTTCATGATTTATTTATTTATTTTTAAACTTTTACGGGAAAGTAAGCTAAAAATAAGAAAAAAAAATTCAAAAAATGTTATATTTGTTGCGTAAAAGGTCACTCTAAATAAGTGAAGAGCTGTAATATGAAGACATTTTGAAGTTCATTGTGGGCATTATGGATTCTTTAATGTCTGGAAAAAAATATCTTTTCAAAAATGTGAGCAAGGAAGTATGAATAAACATTCCACAATGATGGATCTTTTCTACAAATACTATTATGAAAATCAAAAGCAAAAAAAAAAATTATTTTATAATGTAAATAGCGAGTTACTTATGAAAAATTTTTATTCTTGTAATACATATAATATTATTTTAGTAGTATTTTGCATTGTTGCTTATTCAGTTTATTTCAGGATTTTCACGTTTTACAATTAACACTAATTATCATCTATTACTAATTTAGTGCATGCACATATATTAAGTTTACCCGCGTAACTGTTACTCCACTTAATCGAATAATAAGCGTTGGAACTGCTGATATTCGATTAATCAGGATATACAGTTGAAATCTGGGAAATTGAAAAGTATTCTAAATACAACTGAATACTGAAGAATTAAATTTTAAATTATTATTTTTTATTTAATATTTTTGAGTTTTTGTAACTACATAGCATGAAAATGTTCTCAGACAGCATGATGGCTTTCAATTTCTCTAAAGTACATATTGATAAAAAAAAAATTTTATCTAACCGAAGAAACGTCCCATTGTGCCAAACATGAATATTATATTTCCCCAAGTCACCAATTCCTTATGTACATTCTCATTTTTGAGTTAGACTTACGAAAATGCAGATTTTCCACTCAGCATTCTTTTTCCGGTTGCTGAAATATTCATAACATTAAATATTTATGTACTTCTTAGAGAATATCATATCCAAAAGAAAATTGAATTTTTTTAAAGTAAATACATCACCCCGTTTTGCAGCTTGGGGGATTTACGATAAAACCTTTTTGAAGGAGAATGCCTTTTAAAAAAAATTATTTGTACATTTTATTTTACTTATTTGTTTGTATTTTTCTTATTCAAGTGGGGGAAAAGCTAGAAATTTATGTAACATATCTGAAAGATAAAATTGTTCTACATCAAGTATGGCCATAGCTTGTTGTATAGATTGCGCAATTCGAAATAACTCGACTACAATCCCCCCCCCCCATTTTTAGCCTATGTTCCCGTCAGTCTGTCTGCTTTTCCCTCTAGAGAGGAGTACGTGAGGGGGGGGAAGAGGGAGAGAGGTTTTAAAATACATTTTTTGAAAAAAATATTCGCATACCTACTATATTTTGAAAAAAAAAAAGTTAAGCTTAAAATTTGCAGCGAAATTTTGCTTTTCGCAAGAAAATATAAGTATTGTTTTTGTGTCGCCGGATGGTTTTTATACAAGTGCCGTAAATTTTGCTCTTTTCTTTCAATCTAGCACTCATTTATACTAGCTAACCTGCACATGTAATGTTCAGGTAAAAACAAATAAATTTTCAGTAAAACTTTTATACATTTTCCTACATTTTGCTTTGTTGCATATATATTTGACACTATTTCTAGCACATTTTGTGCCCACCTATTTCGATCCAAAGGTTCCTTTAGACACTATTGCGTTTGAGTGCAAATGATTGCGAAAACTATAAGGATTTTAGGTTATGATTTAAATGTATGCATAACTTGAGCAATATATTTGATAATTCGTTGGTGCATAATTATTAAATTCTATCCTTATTCAGCAATCTACAAAATATGCACATTTAGTGCATATTCAGTGTGCTATATGCATATTCATTGCGTAGAGTAATGTAATAATCAGAGACAAGATATGTTTGAGTTATTCGTTCGTGCCGTGTGATGTGGAAAGAGCTTGGTTATCTGTGAAGTGAGAGCAGAGAGGTGTGAGAATTGATGTGATGTTATGGATATTGATCTGTAAAATGTTTTAAAATTGGACCCTTTTATGAAATCTTCAAGGTGCCAAAAGACACCTCATAGCAGAAATAGGTATACCATATACCAGCATTGGTGATTATATATCATGATATTTATAGGCTGATATGTATCATGATATATATTTTTTTTCTTTCTAATGGGGCTGCGTATGGTTACTAATCTTATACAGACCTAGTGCATTCCCCAGAAACCTGCATCCATTCTTTCACGCATCCACCAGTATCGGCGGATGCCATTACCACTTGGGAATTTTGACAATCAATTTCCCCCTAGATGGCGGCACCTGAGCTCTAAATGATGCGAAACTGCACAAGGAATATAATTTAGCCAGAAGTATCCAAAGCAACCAGATACTCAAAGGATCTTTAACCCCTTAACGGTCGGATAATTTTCAAGAGAACAACAACAGAAGCGCCTATTCTTTTCAAGAAATTCATTTTAAAAATTGGTTAATACTACCATCTAGTATGTAAGAGAAGATCAAAATAAATTTTCGGGATTGAGTGGACTTTTTTAAAAACTGTTTTGGTGCGCTTCTTCACTCCAGCCAGTGAATTTGACGGGAGCGAAAGGGAAGGGGTTAACAGGTCGCATAATCATACGACATGGGCGCTGACGATTTTCTGCATCTTGAAAGTCCACCGACTTGGGTCAGGTTTGATCCTGCTAACTTGGGCGTACGAGGCCAGTGCCTCACAACTACGCCACCCGCCGGCGTATCATGATATGTATCCAACCACAAATTTATATTCCTTGAAGTGAAATAATTTAAATTCATGTTAGATTGACCCAATGATCCACTTCTAAGTTAATGCAAAAATACAATTAGACAAGAGGAAACATAATTATGTTTCCTCTTGCCTAATTGTATTGTGTCCATTATAATGTAACTGGTTTTATAGTGATGCGAGCAGAATAAGATGAGACTGAGAATCAGAAAATAAACAAGGATAGTGATTTTCCCTTTTAACTTTGACTCTTTCATCAGACAGGTAACACTGAACTCCTGATTTAAAGTCATTTTTCTCTATGTTAATTTTCTAATAAACAACATGACACCAATCAAAATCACCAGAAACTTTATCTGCTCCTCTCTGTATAATTCTATAATTATGATATTATACTAAAATTAAAAGTATGTATCAGATATTGCATGATTGATATTTTCTCATTATGATGAACAAATTTACATTGATTGCATAAGATGTAAATGTTACATGTACTATGGACAACATAAGGGGTACGCATTTATATGAACCTAATTCTTGTTTTAAGTGATATAATAATTATTAAAGATCTTGATGTAATTATTAATATATGTTTTTTAAATTCAAGCAAATTTATACTACTAAGTGAGGTTTAATTGGTAATTCACTCATTTATTAATACCCTGGCTTATATAACACATTTAAATAAACAGTTTTTAAGTAGTTTTCGTAAAAGCGTATGTGATATCGATATATATCCTATATGTTTCATAAATATCCAATATTTTGATATTTATATAAATATCATGATATTTTCCAACGCTGCCGCGCAATGCACACTTTTACATCCTGAGTAAAGTCGAGTAAATAATATTGTCCAATTAATTTAAGTACACTAGAACATTAGTCAAAAATCCAACTGTGGAAAAACGGTTCAGAGAAAAATTTTAAGTGAAAATTTAAAAAGGGGCTTTTGGACACTTCTTGGTAGAAATAGTGATAATTGAAAAAAATTAAAATACCACTGAATAACTCGTACAACGCTAATTCTCGTTAAAAGTTTTTAATTCTTAAATACAAACTTACATACTTAAGTTTGAGAAGCAAAACTAACCTTCATCTAAAACTTTGTAACACTTTCCATGCGATGTTGAAATTATTTTAAGGTACTTCATAACAATGATATGAGCTCATTTTATGATCCAGTTTATTGCTCTCGGCAAAGGTCTGTTTAATGTCTTCACAAGATATAAAATCGTAAGCTCTTTCCTTTTATTTCTTGGGGCTTACCTTTTTATAGCAGAAATACCATAAAAGGATAAATATCAGATTCTTTACATTGACTTATTCTGGGGGTATTTAAGTTCTATTTTTATCCTATGTTTCCGTAAAAGTAAAAAAGAATGGAGAAAAGTATGAAAAAAGGTTTAATGATTCATGAAAATATTGTTCAAAATTTTTAAAAAGTCAAAAATAAGTTATGTAATTAAGTAAAAAGTGAAAAATAAAAGATTAGAAAGTTGGGTTTTAAATGGAGAAAATGTGTCTGTCGGTCTGCCTGTCTGTATGTCTGTCCCTCCAAAAAAAATTTGAAGGAATTGTCCAATTCCTTTTTTTTATTTTTTGCATTCGAAAGGCTTCGGCGAGGACCTCTCACTATCATATTTTATTTTTTGATTTCAACCAATTTTTGTTTAATTTTGAACAGTTAAAAAAAATTAGTATTAGCACCTACGGGGAAATTTGAAACCTGCATAAATCCTGATCTGACAGATTTTCTTGGAACAAACTTTATCGGAAAAGCATATGACGTAGAACATGTACTGATACGAAGTTCATAAAGAAGTAAACGAGCCTATCTTTCCATGAAACGTTTTGATTTTAAGCATATTTTTGAATGAATGCAATAAATGAAAGTATGAATGAAAGAGTGAGTGAAGGAATGAATCAGTGAATGAGTGAAAGAATGGATGAATGAATAAGTTATATAATAGGTATTAACTGTTGAAAAGGGTATATCTAAAGTTATGAAGAACTAATACCAAATGAGAAACAGAGAGAGGTAGCCAGATTATAAATTAGATGCTGGTATATACCAGAAAATAGCCTCTTATAGTTCTAGACGGAACTTCTTTAAAAATACCTTCTGAATTATTCTGCAAAGCACAGGAAAATGTTTGGTTTGCAATCGAACATTTTCTTCTGCTGCTTTTTCTCCCTCCAGAGAGGAGTAGTGGGAGGAGGAGGAGGGGTTTAAAAATACATTTTTTGAAAAAAATATTTTATGCATAGCTAATTGATGAAATTTTCTTTAATTAATTTAAAATAGCATGAAATTTTCTGCTATAAATTGGAATAAAAAAAGAACAAATTCGAATTTCAGAAAAAAAACTCTCCGAGGTGCAAACCCCCATGTTCCGAACTAATTTCGTGCCAAATTTCATGAAAACCCGACGGACAGTCTGGGCCCTACGCCGTACACAGACAGACACACATACTTGCTGCTTTATTATTAGTAGAGATAATTTCCTGCCAAATTTCATGAAAATCCGCCGGACGGTCTGGGCCCTACGCCAGACACAGACAGACAGACACACATACTTGCTGCTTTATTATTAGTAGAGATGCAACGTGCTTAAGAAATTATTGAAATTGTTCACCAAGAAGATAAATGAAAATTCAATAAAGCATTTTAAAATATATGACCTTTATCACATTTCCAAGAAGAGAATAATAGAAGTTAGGTTTTGATGACTAGTGCAAAGAACTTTGGCTTTCGTTCCGCTCGACCTTGGCACAGTTTTCAGCTCGCATTGCATTGACAATACATTTAAAAATTGAAGACGTTTAAAATAATGGGTTAAAAAAAACAGGAAAAAATAACCGAAAGTATAGAACTAGTTTTTAAATGCAACAACTCAGTTTTTGGTACAAAAACATTCTTTTTTTTTTCAAAACAAAAAATTAAGTATATACAAAAAGAATTATTTTTCCTTTTTTTTCCTCTCTCTCTCTCTTTTTTACGGAGTTTCGGAAAGACGACCAAATTTAGGTACAAATTTTAATAACAGTTGTTCTGAAATTTCTATTAACACCAAGTAATTAAAAAATTGAAATCTGGACAATGTGTATTTTTGAAGTAATAGGGTATCTGAACAAGACAAGGAATATCATTTACGCACTTTTGCTTCAGAATAATTGTACCAAACATCGCATGAGCTTTTAGAATGTATATCCAGGTCTAAAACTAGCGGAAAATAATTTACTGCTACAAAAATTTAAATTGAAATTGACATTCTCGCAAACCTCCAGAACATGTTTGTTAATAAAATTTTAAGCACAGATTGCCACGATTTACATTTAAATGATGACGATGTGGGGAAAATATTCATTGCTTATTAAACTGATCAATTTTTTTAACTGAATAAATCAGCAGAATATCTATGCAATTCATGTTGCTATGTTGAGTTTAGTGGAGTGCATTAATAGAAAAAAAAAAGACAAAAAAAATTAAAGACTAAAATGAATAAAAACTTTGAACCATAAAAAGAAAACATCTAAATTCCGCAATTTAATTTTTATATCTTCACTACAAATTGCGTAGAATGCATCTGTAAGTATGTACAAAGATTAAAATCTAACCAATAATTTTATCACACATTATTCCTTTACTATATCCTAACAACGTTTGTTTAATTCATTGGATAACATCCAGACAGGAAGTTCTACATTGAAAATAAATACGTTGAGCGAAAAGATTAGCAAACATCTACCGGTAGGAAAACGTCTAAAGAACGTCTAAATTCCGCAATTTAAGAAAACGTCTAAATTCCGCAATTTAAAAAAACGTCTAAATTCCGCAATTTAATTTTTATATCTTCACTAAAATTACGTAGATTGCATCTGTAAGTATGCACTAAAGATTAAAATCTAACCAATAATTTTATCACACATTATTCCTTTACTATATCCTAACAACGTTTATTTAATTCATTGGATAACATCTAGACAGGAAGTTCTACATTGAAAGGAAATACGTTGGGCGAAAAGATTAGCAAACATCTACCGGTAGGTGCGCGTAGAATAGTGAAGTTCATTGCTTCGGAAATATGAAAAGCAATTAATTTCCCCAAATGTGTATATCCCACACGGCGATCGATTAATTCCTCTGTCTGTATCTAGCTAATTCAGAAATTGTCATTAGCTGTTTCTCGCATACGTCTTCGAGTGTTTGCAGAAGAGATTGCGCGACAGTTTAAGATTATATCAGTAGATGGGAGCATGCTATCGTCGCCATTGGAAATATACGAATTTAAACTTTATTTGACAAAATTTCGTATGAAGAAGTATGATATTTCTTTGGAAATGTGCCGTTTCTTTTAATCCAATTTAATTTAAGCAAATTATCTATCAATATTTGACCGTAAATTATAGGGTTTTCTAATCGAGTATCATTTTGTACAAAACGGAACCTGATTTAAAATTTTCATTTTGGAAGCGTAATTTTTTGCGAATTGTGCGACAGAGATCGCAGACAGAAGATTAATTTGAAAATGCAGATGATAAAATATTAGAAATAGAATATTGCATTATCGCAGGTAATTCGAGAAATATAATGGATTTTTGTAAACGAAAAGTTAAACAAAAATTTGTTATTATTGCACTTATTGTACACCACTTCTTTTTTTATCTTTTGAAACTCCTCTTGCCTTATTGATTAATAAAGCAGCTTTTACTAATCACTCTATACCATTTTGTTGTTTCAGTTTTTATTTTTATTGCTCCACTCCCTCTTCATAATTTTATTTTGCTCTGATTTAAAACGAAATGAGAGCTCAAAAATTTTTATTTTAACTATAACAATTATCAGCAGATATATCCTGCTGATCTGACCAATCTAATATTCTATTATAAAACAATGTTTTTGTAAAAATTAGTGTCAGGAAGAGTGTTATACCCGGAAAGCATTTATCTCAGACCATTTCAAATATGTGTTACACCTACTTGACAATTTTATTTTTTACTGTGTGCATACAAAAAATTTTTGGCTTCGTAGAAAATGAAAAAGCCTTTATTATCAAGTTTATTTTCTTTTTCCTTTCTAACATTTTTTTTTTTTTTTGCTACTGAAAGAAATTTGATACATTTATCTCTACAATGATCGATCAGCAACTGTATTTAGATATAGAGATATTTTTTTTAAATTCTCGTGAAAAGTTCCGTTCCTTGATAGATAGTAATAAACGCGATTTTGTTTGGATTTTTTTTCTTTCTAGTGGGACTGCATATGGTCACTAACCTTTGCAGACCTAGTGCATTCCCCGGAAAACGACATCCATTCTTTCAAGTAGCACCACTATCGGCAGATGCCCTTGTCACTTGGAAATTTTGACGCTCAATTTCCCTCTAGATGGCGGCACCTGAGCTCTAAAGGATACGAAACTGCACTGGAAATTTAATTTAGCCGAGAGTATCCAAGCCAAACGGAAACTAAAGGGATATTTAACATGAACGCTAATCAAACGACATGGGCCCTGACGATTTTTTGCATCTTGAAAATCCACCGACTAGGGCCAGGTGAAATTGATCGTACGTGGCCTGCGCCTTACCACTACGCCACCCTACCGAATATCTGTTTGGATATAGATCTTTATATAATGGAAGGTGAATAAATTACAAATTATAAATGGAAGCAAAATACAAACTATTGAAAAGACAAATACTAAGTGAACATTGTCATGAATAAACAAATGAACTCACCATGAGATTGAAAAATGTATGAAAATATCTATACAAACCCACACCTACAAGTGCGTAGTTATAAATTAAGTGAGGGGAGGGGCAATAGAAGTAAGTAAATTTAAATTAAAAGTAATAATGGTACGAAGACTACATTAGAAAATTAAATTATAGGGATGAATTCTTTAAGCTGAAGTGATTGTACTGTTGTACCTCATTGGTCGGTAAAGAGTACCAACAAGCCCCATCTCTATTCTCACTCACAGTTGCGACGTTGCCTGGACTTAATGTTCGAATTGTGTAGCATCATAAACTTGAGAACCAATTTGCCTTTAATAATTTATCCTGTCCCTCCGCGAAATCTGTAATAAACTTGACTTTCCACCAAAATTCCCTGATGTCGTCAAAAGAATAGCGAAACTAGGAAGGCGGAAAAGTTTCAATAAACACAGGAATGTTCCCTTTGTTCCTGTACGCCTTATTCATTTATAAATTAAACTTCGAAATGCAAATGCCCCCGGGTGCTCAGAATAATCACTTTCGAAGGAAGGAAATTAGCGAGTTTCCAAATGGTGTAGTAAAAGGAGCAGTATTTGCGAAATTAAATTTATGATTCAAAAATTCGAATTGCTCATTATTTAAGGGGAATGTAAACTCGAGCATGTTGAGCTCGTTTGCAACCTCCCAAGTTTTATTTTACGTTTTCGTAAAGAGAGAACTACAAACTATTCCCACTGGATCTTAGAAGACTTTTAATACGTTTTAAAATTATTCTCGTACAAAGATTTGAAGTTATGAGGCATAATAAAAAAAATATTTATAACGAGAATGAGAGAGTAAAAAGAACCGACACCAAGACACAACATGAGGAAAAGGATCAAACTGCCATCCGTATTATTGCGCTCTAATGTAAAAAATAAATTCATTATTGAACCAACATCAATCCTAATTGTAAACATTTTTTGAAGTCTGTGTAAAGTTATTGTGAACGAAATGTAATTATGGTTACATTAATGTGTTGTCAGCAATATTATGCGAATATTTTTGAAGTGAAGAAGGAAGTGTTCTGAATTCTAGTCCCATTTAAATTTATATTCGTCATTAATTTATGATTACAAATCATTTTAGTGAAGGCTTCAAGAAGTATTTTGAAAGGTATTACCGGTGTTCTTTAGAAAAATAACTGTTTTTTATTTATTAGCGTAAATACAATTACATAAATGGTAGTTTGATTTTTTTTCTTCAATTCTATTTAGGAGTCTTTTTATTTATTTAGAGTAAATGCTCATTTTAGTGTAAATATATTTTAGAAAAACTTGGGTAGGCAGTAGGACAATATAGCTTCTAGTACAATTCATGCCGTGCGTGCTTCAATCATTCCGGCCTAGAAGCAGAAATGAAAAATTTATAGATGCGAATAGTAGTCTCGGAATTATTTAATTTATTTGTAAGTCAGCAGCTTTTTCTTCCCTCAATTTACGCAGCAAAGAGAAATTTTTCACAACTCAATACATCTTTTTAATGCAAGGAGATAGACTAGTGACGGAACTCTTTTTTTTCCTAACAACAAACTTTTTGGGTTAAAAAATGTATTTTTAAAATTTAAAACTGAAAACTCTAAACTCTAGATAACCACCTTTCTCAATCCGTCGCATCCTGAAAAACTTAAATGAAAATTTAGAAAAAAAAAAAATAAAATAAAATGTCATGTTTTAACCTTCGATCGCACAAAACATAATTCAAAATTATTCATAAACAAAGTGGATACAATAATCTTAATTTTACAGAGCTGTAAAACCATAATGAATATAAAATACCAAATATTTTATTTAAATAAAGTTTCCTTTAATTACATAAATAGTTTTGTTTGTGCGATAATGTTTTAAAATACAATTTTCTGATTAACTGTTTTTGGTTATTTTTCTTCACGATAAATGTCATATGCTAAAATAATTTTGAAATATTGAATGAAAATTTGACACAACCTCTTATTCCTTCTTGGCTATGTTATGAATTAAAAGCCACATCCCCAAGATTTGAATATTTCTCGAATTGTGTGCAACCCAAGGAATTGAGCTAGCAATCCGAACCTCAGAACGCAGCCCCTAATATGGTACATCAAAGTAACACTCACTGAATTCTATAACTTAAAGTGTATATTCGTTTGTATTTGGTAAAGAAAGTGCGATCTGCAATAACATTTTACCAAAGTTGCTTATGAAAGCAGCACTCATTTTTTGCCTTAAGTCGTGAAAATACTTTTGTAAATAAGAAGAAACTGTTAAAGTTAAGTTATGAAACTGCTTATAGTATTCTAGAGCATCAGAACATTGAATATGTCCTCCAAGCATTTCGAAACGCTTTTTGAATTTTTCCCCAACGCGAAGCCTTCGCAATAAAAATCTTGTCTCGTATGTTTTCTAAATTTTTAAGAGAAAAAAAAAAGCGAACCAAACGTTTCCCGCCGAGTAAAATAGCTTTCGACAAATTGCTCTCTTTAAGACCTTTACAACCCCTTTGGCGACGAAAAAATGAAGCTTTGTTGGAATTTATCTCGCTCGGAGTCTTGATTAAAAACGGAGGGGAAATTCTTAAAAGTCGGCGGGGCTCTCCAGACTTTTAATTTCCGCTCTTCAGACTTATTGAAAGTTTCTTGTGCTCGCTCTGAAGCTTAATTTAAGATTTAAAAATACAAAATCAAACTAAAAATTGGAAGTTTTTTTAATGAAGTGCGCAACGTTGCATATTTATGGTTTCCTTCTTGATTTTTTAAAACTATTTGACGTTTTTTTTTCTGGCAATCCATAGATTATAGCTTTTTTTATTTAAAGCCATACCTTTTTTTGAGAAAGCAAAAAGGATCTTTCTTTTTTTTACAGTAAAAATCTCGTGTGCTCGAAGTTTCCTACAGAAGGATTTATTTGACACAGTTTACAAGAATCATTTTTTAAAAACATACTAAACAAATTCATATTTAACTTTAACAAAATTTCAGTTACAAACAAAAGTTTTTAATGTAATTTTTATTTGTTTCTCTGAATTTTGCGAATATGCACCTTTTTTCGTATTTTAGCGCATTCCGCCCACCACTCTCTTTTTAAAAAAATCATTGCTCTTTCTAGTGTAGGGGTCTCCTAGGCCGTGGTAGCCTAGTGGTCAGCACATCGGACTTCCACCTGGCAGGTCGCGTGTTCGATACCCGCTGAAGACCCACCATGTACACTTGGGGATACGTGCATGTAAAATTCGTGGCAATCCTAAGGCCCCGGCTAACAGGTAAGGGGTCTGGTGAAGAAAAGTGTAGGGGTCTTCAAACTTTCTAGCCTTAGGGCCTTTTTGGTTGCTCGAGTAAGTTCAAAGGGCAAAAATCGTTTTGATTCTCTAGATATCTGGTGGTCAAAAGTGGAAATAGGTTGCACCCTCAAACTGCTGTCAATGTTTCACACACTTCAAAACATGTGAAATGTTACCACACCAATGAGACTGAATTTCTCGAGGATTTTGCAATCGAAGCTTTTGAGTGTTTTGAAGGTAAATTTTGATACTCGTTTCTCAGTCTTCAATGTCATTGCGAATGAAATTAAGATTTTTCAAAATCCTTTCGACACTGACATTAGAACCCTAGCCCCGGAACTTCATTCAAGAACAAATATCAAAACTCATCTTTGTTGGAATTTTATCAGAGTCTTCCACTGACACAATTTGATGATTTGCATAAATTCGCTTGTGGGCTGTTATCTGCTTTTTGTACAACCTACTTGTGTGAGAAAGTCTGCGGATTTTA
This sequence comes from Octonoba sinensis, assembly GCA_038502835.1. Lineage (NCBI taxonomy): Eukaryota > Metazoa > Arthropoda > Arachnida > Araneae > Uloboridae > Octonoba > Octonoba sinensis. The sequence goes on along the minus strand of CM076599.1, from coordinate 59,973,337 downwards.
GGATGCCGGAAGATCGGGTGTTCGATACCCGACCCGCTGCAGGCCCACCATGTACCCTTGGGAATACGTGCATGTAAAATCCGTGGATCCCTGAAGTCCCGAGGCAGCTCCGAGGGTACCGGAGGGTGGAAAATGTCCCTTCCCTTCAATTTTATGTCAAAAAAGGAAGGCAGCGTATTTGTGGTGGTGCAATCTGATGTCATCCAAGTACATAATGAACCAAGTCGTACTTCTACCATTGTGGTGCTCATATATAAACGGAAGGAGCTCCCTTACTTCCTTAAATCCTCGTCGCTTTGCGAAGGGAAGCTCGGATACCCAAGTGGCATTAGAAACAACAGACAACATCTAGTGTGAGAAAACATTTTCCATAATGAAGTACAGAAGGAATGTTTACGGATCTAAATCAACCGATGAGCGTCTTAAATTTCTTTTAATAATTGGTACACCACAACTTCATTTCTCCACAACTACAAACTATATTGTCAGTGGAAAACCACAATTACGTAAATCTCATTAGTATTTTTACAAGTGTAGACTTGTTATTAAGCTTTACCTAGCAAGCAATTAAAACCGCGCTATTAATATTTTGTGTTTTGTTTTCCAATTCATCAACAGCAACAATACGCCATTAGTTATCGTATTCTTGCTGTACGATGACGCTGGCGGGCAGTATTTGGCCAGCGGGCCGCAGTTTGGAGACCCCTGTTCTAGTGAGTAACTTGTCCATTTCTCCACGCACGTAATCTTCTCTTTAGAACGGGAATTTATTAAGAAAAGCATGAACAGCACAAAAAATATCTACCCTACTGAAAGAGTGAAGCTCATCATGGTGGGGCGAGTGATGTGTTGATGAATTTGAAATCAATCTCCACCTTTTTAGCCTACTTTCCCGTAAAAGTAAAAAAAATAATAATAATAAAGCATGAAAGAAGGCTTAATGTATCGTAAAAATATTGTTAAAAATAAAGAAAAGTCAAAAAAAAGTGAAGTAATTAAATAAAGATTGAAAAATAAAGAATTTGAAAGTAGGGTTTTGAGATGGGGGAAAATGTGTGTCTGTCGGTCTGTCGGTCGGTCTGTCTGTCGGTCTGTCCCCCCCTAATAACTTTTGAACGAATAGTCCGATTGGAAAAATTCTTTTTGCATTCGAAAGATCTCGGCGAGGACATCTCATTTCCATATTTTACTTTTTGATTTGAACAATTTTTTGTTCAATTTTGAACAGTTCAAAAAATTTTAACATTAGCGCCTATGGACAAAATTGAAGCAAATTCTGTAAACTCTGGGCACAAGATCCATGTTCCAATGAACAAGCTTACTGGAAGAATCTCTTGGCGTGAAATATCAATTTGAACAGTTTTTGTTCATTTTTGAACAGTTCAAAACATTAACATAGCGCTTACGGGGAAATTTCAATCCTATATAAATCCTGACCTAACGGACCGATTTGCTTGGAACAAACTTTATCGGAAAGCTCTTATAACGTAGAACATGTGCAAATAGAAAGTTCACCCAGAACTAACGAGCCTATTTTCCTATAAAAAATTTTTTATCGGGATTTTTAAGGATATTTCTCAATGAATAAATGAATGAGTGAAAGCATGAATTAATGAATAAATGAAGGAGTGAAAGAGAATGAATCAATGAATGAATGAATGAGGAAAAGAATGAATACATGATTGAATAAATATATGAATGAGTAAATAAATGAATAAAGACATGAATGAGTAAACGAAAGAATGAATGAATGAATGGCTGAATAAAGGAAAGAATGAATGAGTGAATGAATATGTATTATCCGTTGAAAAAGGTATATTTGAAATAATTAAGAACTAAAGCTAAGGGAGAAAGGGATAGCTAGATTATAAATTTGAATTTGGCGTATACGGGAAAGTAGGCTCGTATAGTTCTAGACGGAACTTCTTGTTCTCTTTAATTTAAAGAAAAAAAGTACTTATTTTTTCTCGCGCGTGCACTTGAAAGAAATTTGGATTTGCGCCTTGTCTAAACTAAAAGCACTTTTTTCCTTCGCTACTGCTACTATAAAATATTTTATTCGCGAGCTGTTAACAAAAATGCAAGAATGATGGCTTCGCTTTAAGTACTTATTTCTATTCTCTCGTACTGAAAGAAAAATTGATTTGCACCTGCCGTAAAGTGGAAACTTAAAATTTCAGATTTCCAGTGTTGCTATGTAGTCTTTTATTCACGAGCTGTAAATATAGACTCTAAACATGTTTTCTAACGGCTGAGCATAAAACTAAACTTTGAACAAAAATGCACTAACCAGGCCCACCATTTCAGTTTCTCGGGGGAGGAGGGACAGTTGGTACTACTCAGTAGATGTAAAAAGAATAACAAAATACACCTTCACATGCATAAATGTATCGTGTTTATAAAATCCAGGTATGGTGATTGCCCCTTTTCGATATCCAAATGACGAGCGGGGTACTAACTCAATTAGAAATTTTCATAATGAAAGAAAAAAATATGTACGGCGAAGAAGAACGATTATTCTTGACTAGAAATTCTAATCGTCAACAGTTATGAAAACATGAAAGCTTATGTCTCCAAAACTTTTTGTTTATGCAAATCAGTGCATTTTCATCAGAAATTAAAAAAATACAAGTAATTTTTACCAATTATTTTATGCTTAGTTATCAAAATTTTCTTTTTCTAAATAATTGCAAATATGATTCTAAGAGTTATTCTACTGGACAAAGAAAAACTTCGAAGACTTGTTGCATAGAAAAGCTTTCTATACGAGAATTTAATCGTACCGATCTCCTGAAAGAACCATGTCGGTAAAATATTTACTTCCTTTTTTTTATTATTATATGTTATTATATATTGTTCGTATAGCAATAATATTATTTTTATAATAAAAACAATAATAATAATTTTCGAAGATTTTTTTTCCTCTTCGGAACACTAACGCAGTTAATAATAATTTAACTTTGTGCAAGTAAACAGTAATATAGAAATATAATTTCACGTTAATTTAAAGCACAAATGAGCTGCTCATTTGTGCTTTAAATTAACGTGAAATTATATTTCTATTACTAACGCAGTTGTTATTTCTCTGAGACATAACAAAGCTTTAGTTGTCTTCTATCTAACTTTTCTACATAATTTCAGTTTCTGATAAAAATATTAAAGTTAAAGTGAAGCAATTAAAAACGTTCTAACGCAAACGTAAGATATTTTCCGATTAAAATCTTCAAAATGCAATTTTACTTCCGTTGGAAGAGTGCCAAAAGATATTACTTTCTGTAGAAAGCTGCGTACAAAGCTATCACACAAGCCCCTAAGCGAAATTAGATTAAGAATTTCTGCGTTAGTTTTATTGTGAGTGAAATCAATTTTTGAACTTTCCAATTCCTCTAAGAAAATTCTTGCATTCTTTAAAATAATGTAGTAATGATTGTAGGGTCAGTTGGGGTAATTGTAAACATGGGGTAATTGTAAACATGGGGTAATTGTAAACAAGCTTCGTAACTAAACTTGTGGTGATTTTGGAAACTTAACTGCGGGTGAGTGATGAACTGCCAACATGGGAAAGACGTTGAAAAAGTTTCGTATGTTTTAATACAGCTGTGGAAGCGTTACCGTTGTTTGAAAATGACATAGTGAAAAAAGTTGTTTAACAAAATTTAGTGATCTTACATTTTCCTCTCCAGCTCATCTACAAAAGCAATGTAAGCGGTTTCAACCATTTTTATTTGTCTTATGGAATGCTGCTAAAAACATTTAGTTATGAATTTAATCCTCCCTAGTTTTTTTCATGTACAAGTTAGGTGTTTACAATTACCCCACAAATTTCGTACTCTAGGGTAATTGTAAACACTTAAATTTATCCTATTTCCAATATTTTGGGGGGACAGTAAGTTCTATATTTTGATGTAAATTACACTTTTGTGTCTATTTTACATAACTGTTGTTGTTGTTGCTAATGCCACTTGGAAATCCAAGCCCCCTTGCATTGCGACCATGAATTAAGGAAGCTCCTACTGATTGTTATTAAGCTATTAAGCTCCGCTAGAATGAAGAACACTTGGCTCAGAGGGGCTTAAGGATTTTGAACCAGCTCCCAGATGAGAGATCGTCTCCTAGGTTGGTCCCTCATTGGAAATTATTTCTAACTTGGTGGACTATTTGAAACGACGATGTATTTTACATGTACAGCTCCCTTTAGCGCACTCGGTTTCAGAGTAATTAGTCGCGGGAGCTGGTCACCCTCCCAAGCGTTGACCATGGCCAGTTGTGCTTCACTTTCAGTGTTCTGTGGGATCCAAGCTTAACCGACTGATCCACTACGGGACAAATTTTACATAAATTTGTAGCATTACTTGATTTTTTGCAAGATATTTCTCGGTAAATGATCTCAGCCGACTCCTAACAAAACTCAGCGGACCAGATTCGGCCTGTTGGCCGCAGATTGAGGACCATTGTTCCGGAACTTCTTAAGCCTTCAAGAAGACTGTGTATGAAACAATTTCTCATTTGAATCAACCTTATTCGAAAATAAATCACTGTTTACAATTACCCCAGATCTCTGGGGTAATTGTAAACACATTGGGGTTATTGTAAACACTAGCTCATTCGCTAACAAATAGTCACAAAGTCAAAATTTTTGTACACATTTACTCACAAGAAGTACAGTAGTGGCTACAATGCTCACAATTTTGTCTCTGAATTCATTCCAGAGGTAGGGAAGGATCAAAAGTTAAAACATTGAAAAAGCGTTTACAGTTACCCCAACTGACCCTAAATAAACATTCATTCTGAAGATGATATGGCGCGGAATTTTATTTCAAAAGAAGAAGAAAATGCGGTTATGAATGATTTCCTTCTGAAATAAGTTTTTGAAAGGAAGTAAAGAAACAATGCATTAAACACAATAATAAAATAAACACATTAAACATTCAGAGGAGTTAAATATTGTTTGAATAAATTTCACTAGCGAACTTATTTTTCAGTATTATGAGTTTTGAGGATCACTGAGAGAGTTTTGTATATTTGTGGTTTTCAAGCTCATACAAGGGGGAGAGAGAGAGAAGTTACTTGCTGTGGGTATAACAAATAATTTAGCGATAAGATATCAAAACCCTTTTATACGGGAATATATTTATTGTTTTTGAAAGAAACATAAAATTAGTAGTACTTGCCTTGCTTTTTGGAAGACTTGTAAAAGGTATGCTAAATATTCCTTAATAATTGTCGATATTATTTGCATAAAATTCGTAAAAAAATAAAGTTAGTATAATTTAATAGTAAAATGTTAAGCAAAGAGCTAATACAGAAGATTTCTAACCTACAACATACAGTCTTTGTTTCAATTACAAATTTTAATAATTTTATCAAAACCTCTTTAATCTCGAAACCTATGTGTCTCGAAACCTCTTTATCTCGATTTTTTTTCCTTTTCGTGAGATTCGAGGTAGACAGGTTCGACAGTACTCCTTAATTTTTAAGAACCTCATTGTTAAGGATAGCATTACATTAAAATTCAAACCATAAGCACATTACTACGTTTATTTCAAAGGATTCTGTTATACTAACCGAGAGAATTTCGCATTTATTCACAGAAAGAACGGTAAACTTGTGGTAAAAAGGGTCGTAGCAACTTTTTCTAAAAGTACAAGCAGGATTATAATAATAATTTATGTATACAAAACGCAATTATCTTTGAAAGTAAACGAATAAATAAAATGAAGAAAACTAGATAAAAGTAGAAGTAGTTTTTGCTGAAAATATTATTTATAAAAAATCCCGATATTCAAAAGATTTGAGAAGCATTGTAAAACTATAATTATAATTGTATTTACCGCATACACTCGGGTATTGGCCGTGTGAGAGTGTGCCACCTCACATTTCAACTTTTTTTCTTGCGCTTTGCTTCATCGCAAACGCACCACATAACCACAAAACCCCCCCCCCCCCCCCTTCTGCTTTAACGAAGGAATGAGTCGCCGGCTGTACGAAAATTTGGCAGAACGTAGGGAAAATGTTCGTAATTCTTTCCTTCTCTTTTCAAGCGTGAAGATTACACCTGGTGTGCATCCAAGGTCATTCAAAGCCTTGATTAAGCTTACATGTTCCGTCTCCAATCTTTCTAGAATTTTCGTTTACCGTTGCACTGTGTGTGACGTAGTGCCTCGTTTGAATGTGATTGCACTCTCATTGGTCAACAAGTTGACTCGCCCCAGCATGCAATTCAGCAACGCTGCTGAAAATATTCGGAAAAGTTAGTAGCGTCTTATGGTAAAAAATGCGAAAGACGTGAAAAAAAAAGGGGGCCTTTTTCCCGAAACAATGGACTTAGGATTCCCCGTATTGAGTGGGCCTGCCAAAATATAATGTGCTAAGTATTCGTTTTAATACCAAATTTTCTGCTTTTAAATTAAATTGTGTAATGCCCATGTCTTCTTTTAAATTTTACTGAGCTAAAATTTGGGTCAATGCATGGTTGCCGTTATGCCACCTTTGTATCAGTAAGCTGTTCTTACAGTTTTAAGAAAAATAATCTTTGACTAAACATTTAAAAGTGCCTTCCACTCAGTATTTTACTTATTGACAAGTCCTTTATTTATGAAATAAAGTGTTTGGCTTTGATTGAAATATGTTTTCCATTGTTCTGACCCCAACGGCCAAATACAGTAAAATCATTTTCATAGCCTTGTATTTCTCAATGAACTGAAATGTTGAAAGTGATGCATATTGCATACATGGTCATTCAGGAAGAGATTTATTAACTCGATCAGATTAATGAGCATTTATATTCCGAAAGTGCCATATGTATATTTCCTGTGCCATAATTAGTATGTCAATATGCTGTCTTAATTAGTGCGATAGCGCATTAAAAACAAAAAAGAAAAGAAAACTTGTTAATGTATGACTTGATTTACTGGTTATTTGAAGCGGTAAAATATTTGGCGTCCAGGGGACTTTTACTTTCTCCCCTCCAAATTTAAAAAAAGTGAGTTTCTGTTTTGCCGTTATGTACTGGAAATCAAGTGTCATACATTATGAAAATCAGTCGTGAGTGCTACTTCTTACTATTCTCGAGACCATAATTAATATGATGGTTTCTCTAATGCCTATCTCATCATGTATTTAAGTGCAACTAAACTGACATCAATATGTTGGGTGTTTTTGCTAATTATATTGAACTTCTACATTTTATACCGTTTGTTCAAATGTGCCACACAGTATTATTTTGATATGCTTACACATGTTTAACAATTATGCACTTACAAAAAAAAGGCTCGTTATTGACTAAATAAAATGTTCTTTTGTGGTGACAAAATAAAAAGAATACATGATTTACAATAACTAATGTCTGTCTTCGATTTTGTATTTTTGCAGACACATTTTCTTACAGATGAATTAATTCATTTGAATGCATAAAAAAATATGACTCTAATACTTATCTTTATTCAATTCCTATGAGAATATAAATTCAAACAAGTCAACGCTGGATTTCAATAAACTTGTACACAAGAGCTTCACCTATACAATTATCAGGGAATGGTCCCCAGGTATGTGATTATAATTATTGTTATTTTTGATGGAAAACAATAGTGCCATTCATATCTACTCCAACATCTATCTAAACTAATTTATTTTTTTTTTATCGCGAAACGTGGTTGCAGTCTTATCTGGGTTATTGCGGCTCACAACTGCAATGTAAGAAAAATTTAGATTATTTATCCCGTTTTTTAAAACCTCTTTAAATTATTTATTTATTTATTTTTTTTTTTTTTCATTTTTCATCTGCACCACAGTCCGATTCTTGTATGTCGATTCCCTAACTTCTTTTGCGAAAAGTTGGAAATAATTAATTATCGTTTATACGTCTAATCACATTTTCTCAAAGTGGAATCCGAAGACATCTTCAATACAATACTAAAGGAGAAGCGTTATCTGATTCTAAAATAAATTAGATTCATGCCCTTCAGAATTTGAAAAATTTTCTACGTTTTGATAAGATTTTCACCAAGGGAAGCAATAGAACTTTCAGAGTTCGAGAACAATATAAACAATTGTTATTTGTCCTTAAACATCTTGAACGTCGCGATTTGACGAGTATGCATTTTTATTTTTCTCTTGTTTCCGGTGCATAAGTTGAACCCCATCCCTTTCCACCTTCAAAACTTTTGTCAAAAATTCTCCGACTGATACACGGTATTGACTTGCGTTTACCTTGACACCATTTAGTATACACCTATGAAAAAAGTTTTTTCATATTGTTTTGCTATTGGTATTTCAATTCTAATTTACTAATCATTTCTAACAGTTTATTCGTTTTGTTTAATTTACACAAGAAATAAAAGATGTTTATATATGCCAAGATCCAAGAACGTAGTAATTTTAATATACATAAATGAGCAATTGCTTTTAATTTTTACCTTATGAGAAATTTACTACAGTTATCTACATTATTCATAAACAAACTCTTATATGTTACCCTCAAAAGCAATGAAATACACTCTTATTGCCCCAAAAGCGATGTAGATGGTTTAATAGGTAGGATAAAGGATCCAAAAACAATGTCAGTTATGTTACAATGGGATACTGTTGCCCCAAAAAACAATGTGGGCAGGTTAATAGGTAGGATGAAAGGGTTTCACAAAGACAAAATAATTGTAATATTGATGAAAGAGCAATTATGTTTTTGTTTTTATCTTATGTGTAACTTACCACAATTCCCTAACTAATAAAAAAACAAATTTCTAGAGATTTTTATATTTGACTTGCATTTACTTGCATTTTAGATGTTGTACATACGAAGGAAAATAATAATTCCGCTGCAATATTGATACAAAATACGAGTTCTTTGGAGAGGAAAACACCGCACAAAGCGCTTCTTGCTTATTTGTTTTTCTGACGTTGAAACACGAGTGCTCAATCTACTGGGAAAGAGTACATGAAATCGCTATCTTGTGTTCCCGCAGCATCCCGAAGGAATGCTATCATTGTAGCTCTTGTTTCACATGTTTCTTGGCAGCTCTTGATCAATTGCTTTCGAGGCTATATTTCTTTCTCCGGTGGACAAACACATAAACATTGATTCCTTGCTTTGTGTGGGAAAAATATATCTTGATAGGAGCTGCTTGTGATATTTATTTATATTGGCTATTCATCAGCAGCTAGGTTATGTCTGGAGATAGCTGATTACGTGAGTCTCAATTTTTCGTGTTGTGTTGTAGCCGGGGGTAAAGAGGCAGAACAAGATACTATCAAAAAATGTACTTTAAATTTATAGATTATAAGTGAAATGCAAGACTTTATCTTCGCTCAATAAAATTGTACTTGATTCATATAAAAGGTTTTTACGGCCTGAATAAATGTGATGTTTTTTCTATTGTGTATTTTTTAATCTCAGAGTTAAATTTATAGATACAAGCATAAATAGTAGAAGACTATTTGTGTCTGCATCAATAAATTTTACTTACATTAGTTGTATATGAGTCGCAACATTGCAAATAGCAATTAATTTCCCATTTACTCAACGCGTATAGCATAAGTGACGCCTAGACAAAATGAAACTGACCCAATAAGGTTTTGTAAAATATTCGCTCAAGTCAAGGGTAATGATGCTGGCTTCCTTGTAGCTCATAGAAGTGGGACATCCCCATTTGCTGGGATCAGGCCTTTGTTTGTTAAGCTGTTAATTCCTTACCAGCTAAGCCCAAACCCACTTCGGAGAATTCAGAAGTTCTCAAATTTAAGATGTCTGAATTGACTTTGAGAATGTAAAATATTAGTGTATCCAAGAAAAATACAGTGCTGATTTAAAATTAGTATGTCATTCTGAACATTGCAAATTTATTCTGTTACGAAATTAGGGATGTCTTCTATAAATTCTTCTCATATCTGTTAAATTACATTAGCTAATACGTTTACTTAACTTCCTTTGTACAAATTAAGCTTTTCCGAACATCTTGAAAGCACAAAATTTTCATGGTAAATCTTCTATGAATAGTTTTTCATAGAATTTTGATAAAAAAATCGATTAACCTCCGAGGCTGAAGATGAAAAGACTTTTCAAAACAAAACTGAAATTCGAATCAAAAGGTTTTCGAGATTTCGATTTCTAATTTATGTTATTTATCGTAAAAACATTTCCCCCATTTTGAAGTAGAAGACGGAGTAAAAAAGTTAGGATGTATATTATTTGGTATTATATTTTTTCTTGCTGAATTTAATTTGACATGATGGATGCAGTCTGTTTTTGTCTGCCATTAGAAGTATTTCAGTTAATCCGGTAAAAGAATGATCCCCGATTCTGTTTTTATCTGTATTTTCTTCTGGTCTCTTTGAGTAATGGATTTCTCGCAGTACGTAGTTGGGAGATAATAAGAAAATAAAGCATTGATATCTATCCTAAAATAAAATCTTGCTGAATTACGTAAATGTATGTTTCATCTTAAATGAATGTTTGCTTTGCATCTTCGTTTGAGCGTTCAAATTTTACGAGAAATGACTTCTTTTTGTATTACAGGAAAAATTGCACGCTTTGATTATGTTTTTAAGATTTACGTAGGAATATAGTTTTCAGTACCAATAATTAAATGGGATTTATTTCGTTTAATTTTATTATATTTATTATGTTGTTCGTTGAAAGAAACTAAATTCATATTTACTCAAGAATTTCAAAGCATAAACACAAAATCAGTGCTCAAAGATGAATATACTAAAATTAGTTACTATATGGTCTATATTAAATCAGTAGAAATAAAGCCAAATTCTACTTCTGTATCCTCACAATAAAACCGAATCTGCATCCGCAATAAATATGGTAAACCTCAGAATATTTTAGAATCCTAAATGTTCATTTCAATTTTTTGTCGTAAGTGATAGTTATAATAATTGCTAATAAATCTGTCTGTTAAATGTAATATAGATTAAGATACAATTATTCGTGCTACTAAACTAAGTAAAAACAACCTGATTGATTTCAAATGCCGAACATTAGCGCTTATGCCATTTGTTCACGAGCTCTCCAGTACTTTTTAACAATTTCTTTAAAATGGTTAAGTGCAACACAATTGTTTAAATGTTCAAATGTCATCAGTAGATTCGAGTCAAACAAAGAACAGTCTGGGAATTCCACCACTCTGATTCTAAAGAGATGGTCTCGCAAACAGTCATGTCCAGTGAGACCTCTAAAGAGAGCCACTGCTGTCTTTCTTGGATAACTGGGAATCTTTCCGCTTTCCCCCAGAGCCCTCCATCTCTTGTTAAGGGTTTTTTTTTTTTTGTCATATTTTGTTTGAGAAGTTTCCTGAGCGTCAAGTTAACATATAATTTAGTAATATGGAAGGAAAGTGGGAGATTCATGCGCTGTTCTACCAAAACTCCTTTCTTAGCCAGTGTGCACAGCAGAGCGGTAGCAGATTTTGCGTAACCCAGGGTGCACCGCGAGGAGGCCTGCTACATTACACCCCACAAAAACAACTTAAGGTTTCATCAGATCCTCTTGAGAACGATTTTTTCTGGGTATGTTTGATGCCGTAAAGATACCGTGCAAGATTGTCCACCTAATCGTGTTTCTTTTAGGTTAACCGTCAATTGTGACAATGTGTACATAAATTTCTTTAATATATCGTAAAAGATAATGTGTGATGCTTATTAGATATCCATGACCGAATTTTTAATAGATAAGTAAGTAAACCCAATTTTTCCTTAAAACTTGAAGTGTTAGCTTTTAACTTAAAAATGGTGCGATTATTTAATACATTTTCTCCATGTTTTCGAATTTAAACATAGATTTTTAAAAAATCGTGATTTCTAAAACATGTTTCTAAAAAATGCAGAGCATTAAACTTCCGCTCTTTTTTCAAAAGTCTTGCTCAGGAATTCAAAACAAATAAATTTCGTAAAAATATTTCCTCCTAACGAAATTTAAATGCATGAAAGAATTGTAATCAGACGAAAAGAACCTCCACTTGTTACCTTTCAGCAACAGCTGCGAAAATCCAACTTTCACTGTATAGTAAATGAAATAGCAGAGAACAGTTTGTTTCCATTTCTGCTCTTACTAAAATTTCATTTCTGATGTGGGGGTAGAGCTCTGCAGCTTTTATTAAAACTTAATTTATTCAAGCACTTGTAATTAATAACACCAGCACAGTATGCGCCAAAATTGCTAAGAAATAGTTTCTAATAGTTAATAATCAAGTGGAAAGATGATTAAATTCCAAAGGAAATTTTTGAAGTTACCAAATTTGATGACAGCACTTCATTTTGATGCGGAAATATTTGTTTGTTAAGAAAGTAAATTCATTTTATTGCGTATCAGTTTTAAGAAAATTTGTTGTACAATATATTGTACAAGAAATTTTTTTAAGGCTTTCTTCTTGGCTATATACTATGATAGGTAAGCTAACCATACACTTTCCTCCTGAAAACAATAGCTCACCAAAGAGCAACTATTGGGCTGATACTTGAACATAAAAAATCAGTAAGCACTACCTTACTTTGTAACATTTGTCGTGTACTGAAATAAAATATGGTCTCATTATGATAAGGTGAACTGCATCAATAGCGAGCCGCTTGAGCTTTTAAGTTAAAAAGAAAAAAAATTCCAGGCAGTCCTTCATTTGGAGGGGTGATTAACGCTAGGAGCGGCAGATGGTTTAAGGGTCAAACCCTCCTCAGAACACATGGTCTCATGCCATATTACCATTCCACTATATACGCATAAAAATTGTTATCAATAAACCTCTCTCTAATTCTAGCTAAGCCACTGGTTTGTTCAGTGCTACATTTAGCAGCCATGAGAATTTATGATGTAAATAAATGGGTTTGTTTAACTTGTGATTTCATTGCATTTTTTTTCATTGTTGATTAATTTGGACAGTACATTTGGCCCTTTTCAGCTACTCAAATTTTAGTGGGCGGGAGGGGAGGGGTAAGCTTCATAGTACTTCTTACTGTGTCAACACCTTTTTCGAACCGTAGACTAAAGATTAATCGACTAAATGTTAGGGCTAGTTTTAAGTAGTTAAAACAAAACGGCTTCTGACTAGTACAACAACGTGACTATTTGGCTAGATCAAGACCAACATTTCAGCCAAGAGGTTTTTCAGCAATGTTGTTTCTCTTTGATTTAGTTAAACGGAGGTCATTTAATATCACCGCGATAGAAATATGCAAAACCCTCCCCCTCCTCCTTTTGACAACACGTTTCCAGTACAGCCGGTTTCTACCTTGCGTACAAAGAAATGCGCAGTCTATCGTTATTAAATAGTACTTATGTTTCGAACGCCTTGTACAAACTATATGGTAAAAACTTCAGGCCCTCTCAAATAACTTTTTTCTTTTACGCAATGATTTTTTTTTAATTTTCGCTTCGCCTTCAGTTGTACTGAGAATTAAATGGACTAGAATGGATAAATTTCAAATTTACTGCCTTGAATTTTGCAATTGTCATGGTGTTATTAATTTATTAAAAGAGCAAGCCATAGTAAATTCTAGTCTTGAAAGTCTTCGATTTTGTTTTGTTTTTTAACTAGTAGATGTTCCCGGTGCTGCATGGGTTTTAAACGCAATATGTCTGTCCGAAAAGAGGAACAAAATATTGGAAAAAAGACCTACAGCAGCTACACTCAATTCTTCTTTTGAAACACATACACATTTGAACTACTGTTTTAAACATTCCGCAACATAAAAAATTAATAAAATTAATGTGCGATATAAAAATTAATGAAATTGGTGCGCGATTTAAGATTATTGAAATTAATGTGTAACAATAATTTTTCAGGCTCAATTCCATTTGCAATTGCTTAAGAAAATAAATGAAAATTTGCTTTTTTTTATCTTCTACTGACACAACGATTGCTCTACATCACGTTAACTTTTGCATAAAAATATACTTTCACGTGTACAAACTGTTTTATTTACATCGATTACAAAAATAAGTACAAAAATAAGTAAGTAACCTAAAAGAACATCAACATACATTTCGGTTACTAGTACAAAATTAAAATGAATTTAAATCAGAGACATATTATGTAAGGTCATTAACAATTTCAGCTTCACTCTGCTGTCAAAAACATCTTCAAGCATGGAGCGGATGTTTAATTAATCCAACAAAGACTCAAGCTGTCACACCTGTAAGCAACAATTCATTTTAACTGAATTAATTATATAAATGAGATTTTTTCCGAGCTGTGCTGAAAATGGTAGACTAAACATTGATAAAATTGAAGTTTCGCTGAAATGTCATTTAAATTTCCCCACTTAAAAACGGATGAACTTTGAAACACAGAAACACGAGGGGGAAGAGGAAGGTTTCAGTTCAGCTCTTTTTTTTTTTTTTTAAATTTCCTTGCAATCTTTTGTTATATAGTTAGACATTTGCTTGTTTAAAATTTCTTTTAGTTATTTATAGCTTGTCTAGATGAAAAGCCTTAAATATTTGTATAGGTGTCAGAAAATTTAATTTGTTTAAATTTGCTTTTAAAATGCTTATGAACACATCAAAGATATAGCTGATTCTTTGTGCCTTTTTCGTCAATACAGTATTACTTCTTATGTACGGCGATCTCTATTCTACAATAAAACGTTGCATTACTGTGTTAAAGTTCGTTACATGACCAAAACGCAATTCGCGCCTTAGTTTTGAGTTAAAGCTATTTGTAGTTAGTAATAGGTAATTTCTAACGTCGTTGCTCATTTGGTTAAAGCCAAATTATCTTTCCAAATAAATTTATATTTTGTATAGTTAAGGGCTGTATCATCTCTCTATATGCTATGATTTTTTTATGGCTGAAGCCAAAATATATCGATAAAACTATCATTCGTCAATTTAAAACAAAAAGAGCTCTCGACAAATTTTTTCACCCATTTAAAACTAGAGAAGTACCTAATCAAAGGTATTTGACTTTCGTATATTTACGATCCAAAATATCTTATCCCTGCCAAGGTCAAGATTGGGAATGCACTGGATATTTTTTCTGCCAGATATCGGATAGCCGGTGTCTTTTCTGACGAATCTGTACCGGATATCCAACTTTGATGTTTGAAACATATAAATTCTGTGCATAATTTTAAACATCCCAAAGTTTCCAAATACGTAAGAAGTTTACATGTAAAAAACATGTTTCAAAGCATGGTAATTAATTTAATTTCAGAAATCAAATTTGACATGCCGCACAACCAGATCTTTCGTGTGGGGGCCGGATTGGATTTTGGTTATTTGAAGTTCGGTCGCATACCGCATATCTTATGCCTTCTGGAGGGGGGGAATGGTCTCCCTCCTTTGTCACTTACTTTGAGGGTATCGGAACCTGGGTGAATTTCGTCGGAATTACTAATCAGTGCAATGTTAATTTATTGACTATCGATATATTTTTTTGACTTAACCCACAAAACTTCGATCATAAGAGAAATTAATTTGTTTTCCCTCTTTTTCACTTAATTAAATGTTATAATAGAATTTTAATTAAAGTCATATTTTTCGAAAACCAATGTTCTTCTTTTTCCTTCTACTTTATTTGGTTTTCTAACAAAGAATCAAAGTAACTACCATTACTTTAGTACCTTTCTTCAGTAGTTTTGAACCTTATTTATTTCACTTAATTAAATGTGATAAAGGAAATTTAATTTAAGTCACATTTTTCCGAAACGGCGCCATTTGTTTGTGTCTTTGCATTTGTAAATTTTTAACTGACAAAAGTTTCTTGGCATATTGAAGTTTAATAATTTTACGAATGCTTTTTTTTCATGATAAAAAATATTTCAAAAGTTTAATTCTACAAAACGTTGCCTCCTGATTCTGAATAAACTTATTACTGCGCTTTAAAAGAACATTATTTTTTCATTACGTTAGTATTGATCTCACTTTTTATATTCGTATTAACTTTATTTTATTGATACCAGACACATAATTTTTCTGTATCGGTTACCTTATTTCAAACCAGTTGTTATTTCTCAACAGATTGATGCAGGAATTGATAGCAATAAGCTAATACAAATTTAAGAAATAGCAACACCTATATGCTAAATTTTATAATGAACCTTATACACTGAACATGATTTTCTTTGGCTGTTCCATCTTTATAGTAAAAATCGATGGAATCGGTAATTATTGAAAGAAACTAAATTAACGTCTGAAGTGATTGTAAAAAAAAATTGCACACGTTTAGTGCCTTTCAACTTTCATTCGTTGTATTCTTCTCAGTGGTGGACAGACCAGGCCGACTTAGGGTGGCGGAGGGGGGGGGGGCGCATAAGGCTCCAACTTGATAAAAACTGGGCGTTGAACAAGTGTATGAAAATACATCGTGCAAGGCATAAATAATTTTTCCTAGCATTGGAAATCTGAATATTTTTAATCATTTTGTATTTAAAAAAAAGAGCGGTGAAAGTTCGGGCAACATCTCCCTCCCCCTGCTCTTCATGTGAAGCTATTGAACTCTTATTATTCGAAATTATGCTAACAAAACTTTAAATTTGCAATTTTAAGTAGAAAATAGGGGTTTTTCCTCTAAAATATACCCGATTTTGCATTAAATTTTCTAACACCCTCTCTTTTTTTTTCGGGGCAGAGGAGGGGAAGGTTCAGCGCACTCATGCAAAAGCCCAAGAGAAGTTCAGAACGCCATTGATTTTTCCGCCTAAAATTGCACGAACTGTACTTAGGTTTAGTTCCTTTCTCTTCAGAAAATGTAAAATAAGTGTGAAAAATCATGAATATCATCTCAAAATAAGAAATGTCAAAACATGAATTTATTTTCTTTTAACTAATTTCTATTAATGTGTTTAGCACTGGAATATAAAACATTTCAGTGCAAGGTTTTCAAAACTTTACGACCATTACAGCCTTATAACTGATTAGAGCATCATAAAATACATCATAATGATATAAATATTTAATGAACTTCATACATTATAAATATTAAATGTTTAAAGTTCAGTATTTTAACTTTTAGATTACCTGAAAAACTATTTTTATATTATTGCAATTCTAACCCATAAAATACTTCAAAGTTAAAATTTCATACTTGAAGATTACAAGCGGATTAAACTTTAATTCAGTAGGCATATTTATCACTTTACGAAATATTGACCAAAATGCCAACCAAAGTTATATCAAAATATTTATGAAATATTTGTTGTAAATATGTACGTTGAAAAAAGTCGCACGTTAGTGCAAAACACATTTCAGCTACTTTTTATCTTTGTAAGGGAGTAGTATGTCATATAGCAAATACTAATCTCTTTTGCATTTAGTTCCATTTTGCATTTCTTTAATAAATGATAGTTTTATTTAGTTTAGTGATCGAACGAACTTCCTGAGAACAATAACTTTCTTGTAATTGGCGCGGAATTGTGTACAGTACCCCCTCGTGATATCGCGCTTGTCGGGGGACAGCAAAAAAGCGCGATGTATCTGAAAGCGCTATATAACCGATGCCGTCAGAAGTATCTCAAAAAGTACAAGTAAATTGAACGTCAAAGTAAAAAATTTAATATAATTTTACATAATGACAACTTTCTTAATCAAAGTAGCAAATAAAACTAAACTTACTAATTGCTATTTTGATACACAGTTCTTACAATATAAATTCAGAACGTATTTTTATTGCTTCTTGGTGAAATAAAAGTCCAAAATCTTTTGTCAAGTAAAACAGCAACTGGTTTGAGTAGAATCATTCTGCAGGCATGTAAGTTGGGGAGTGGGAACTCTCCCACTGTTGCAGCTTTTAACTCCAGTAAATTCAGAAGAAAGTAAAACATTCCTGTTCGATGACTTTGTTTAATGGGGGGAAAAAGGGCTTTACTGAGAAATGCAATATTTTTACTTTCGACAGCTCTAACTTAAAATTTTGGGAGGCATAGAAGAAGCGCGATATATCCGAATGAGCGATATAACGAGGCGCGATATAACGAGGGTTTACTGTATTATAATGCGGTAGAAACTCTGGTAACAATAGTTTGATGAAATCCTAACGAACACATAACTACTTTATTTATAACTAGCGTTACCCGCAACGGCGTTGCCCGTGCAAAGTTAAAATAGCGGCTCAAATCTTTTTTCCCCCAAGCAAGACACCGAAGGCGACCTCTTAAGTCACTTTTGAGCCGATAAAAAACTTATTTCAGCCAGTCTTTTTTTTTTTTGACTTAGGTATAAAATTATTTCAATCTATCACTAATAACCTATATTTATTGATATATATTTGTATCATGTGACATATTTATCTTTATTACATCATCAAAACTTTTACATAGGTTTTTTTACTCTGTGTCTGATAGATAGCAAGCAGTACATTCTTTCTGAGTCTGAATTCAAAAATATAAATGTTATTTCATAAATGTTTATTTCAACCAATAAAAAGAATAAATTGTGATACAAAAATTAAAAAATAAGTATATTAGTAGTTTTATACATAAACATACATTTTGAAATCAAATCAGAAAAATGAATTGATATAATTTTAAATATGAAATTTTAACTGCTACAAATTAAAGTAGGCTAAATGGAGAATTGATAAATTGATCAGACAATGCCTTTAGTAAAGATCATCTGAAAAATCTAACAGTTTCTGATCATCCTTAGCCTATTCAAGAAAAGCAAAAGCTGCGGTGAAGAGATGCTGGACTGTATATGTAGACAGTTTGATGAAATAAAAATAAAGTGAAGGCTTGATGTGAAGTATGTTGATAGTGACAATTGTATGGAAAATTACAGTGTTGTAGCTACCATGGGTGACACCCGGGGCGGGTAGTGATAGGTGTCACCCCCTGGAAAAGATTACCCCCTCCAAGAAAAAAAATCATGTAAGCATAAAGTATGAGTTTTAAGGAAATATAATAAATATATTTTTTAAAAAATTGCAGATTGAAAAATAAAAACACCATTTGTATCATGAGCCTCATAATATTTAAAGTATATGTTGGTGGCAAAGGTTAGGATTAGTGGTTAAAAAACATTGCAATATATTGTTTTAAGAAAACGCTTTCCTTCATTCAAAACAGAAAAAAACTATCCAATTTAAATATTTGTTTTATTCTATAGAGCTTTTAAAGGTTCCATTTTTTTTCTCCGTCCTGGCTGGGTGTCATCCCTGAAGTCAAATAGACATTTCTTTGGTAGCGGATATTGGAATATCCTGTGTATAAGATTAAAACTGAAAATTTTCCTACAGACACTGTTCACTATCTGCTTGATAATAGAATAGCCCAATATAATGCAAAAAAGATCTTTTTAACTAAGATACCGTGACCATACTTTTTGAAGATGAACAAATTTCTCAACATGTGTACTTTAGCAGCGGCATCAAGTTATTTCTTGCTTTATGCTGGCAACCTACTTTCTTCCATTATTTTTCAAGCAAGTGGGCGTTAACACATTAAAAATTCTCATTAGATCTCAAAAAATGAAGAAAGGTTAACCAATATACTAAAGTATTAAATTTCCCTCCACAATCAAATACAGCACTTAACTGCATAATACTGATTGTAACCATTGATATTTGTATGAAGGCAAAGCGGATTTACTGTCCAGTCAAGGGGGTGGTAGTTGAAAATCATGCCTCTTGCCCCGTCCAAATGAAATGGTTTTCAATATTGAAGTAGCAAAAAAACAATTTTGGGTTATCTTTAGCTATGTAATAGGTAGAAAGACGACAACAGCTCTTCCACAGAAGTTTTTTGAAATTGAAATTCGAAAAACTCAATTTTACACTATGTTAGGTAAGATTAGGGGAAGGGAAAGGGGGCTCTTCCTCGAAAATAAGTTGAAATTGAAGTTCTAAAATTACTTGCATAGGCTGTCATTCGAGGCGTCTAGCGGAAGGTGGACGGTCCTTGTTTGAGGTAAGTACGTATCGATAATCCCCCCGCAAGAGGGCGCAGATAGCTGCGCATGCTCCGCACTATATTATACATTCAGTTAGCTCTGTAGTCATGTAGAAACAACTTGTAGATTTTTGTGTGCGCATTAAATTTATGTGGTTAATGTTCAAAGTGTTAAGTTATTGTCCCACACCCCGCATGTCTCATACATGGTCCTAGCTCTCTTCCTGTATTTCTTACAAATTGAAATACTAAAAGCATATACTTATTTAAGCTAGGTATATTATCAACATAAGGGGGAGTTTCAAACTGCCAGAAAATTTTTGCCATTGAAAGTTGAAGATGAATTTTTTTGTCTATTTCTAGGAGACAGGGGAATGACCAAAAAGTATCCACCCAAAATTTTTTGGAATTGAGGTTCTTAAGAAAAAAATTTACTCTTTGGTGACGGAAGAGAGGACAGTTTGGTCATTTCCAAAAGAAATTTTTAAATTCGAAATCGTCAAAACACAACTTTAGGCCATCTTAAGAACATTAGGAGATTCAGCGGCTCTCTGCGCAACATTTTATGCAATTTGCAAAAAGAAGAGGTGTTCGGGTTCTATTCTAATATCGTTTTCGTAACTAAAGTTGGATTTACACTGCCTTTGGTGACATTAAGGGAAGGAAAAGCGATTTGGAAGCTTTTATTCAAGTCCTAAAACACACTTTTGAGCAATGTTTGGGGACATTAAGAGAAGAGGGAGGAGTTGTGAGCTTTCCAGAAAACTTTTTGACGTGAAAGTTCCAGAAATTTAATTTCAGGCTACCTTTGGCCACATTAAGAGGGGTCATGATCCCTGTTTTTTTTATTCACGCTTAGGCTTCACACTTAAGATTGCTCCTCTATATTTGGCATTGTTCATAGTATCGAAAGAGGCTTCCCGGTTCCTTCAAATTCTCCAGTTTCTAATCAAGTGGAAATATTTAGAACTAGTAATGAATATGTAAGTAATCATAAAATATTAAGCAAACATTTGAAGTATTTGAAGTTTACATAATTAAAATGCCTAAAAACCTCAACTATTTTTTAAATGATTTATTTAAAAACAACATACTTATATTATATTTGAATAAAAGTCTTTCCTATGAAAATTTAATATTTAAATACAGAAATACATATTAATGACAAAATTTTTATTTACTATTCTCATCAAAATACATAAAATAGGAGCACAGAACATTTTGCTGCTTTATGGCAATGCTTATACTTGCTCCGGACCTATTTACATGTGACCGACAGTGCTTTTAAAAAGATAAATAAATCCTTGACCCCTGCAGTTAACATGAAACTGTGGAAATAATGCAATTTTTAGGAATCAAAACACAATTGATAAATAATTGCTAAAAATAAGGATTAAACTGCAAGTTTTAACGCTGCATCATCTGTGTACACACACAATGTTGTTACGCTACAAATATACAGCTTTTCATTGTTTTGAAAATTGAGGATCTTTCCTTCAAATAAGTTGTAAGATGATTTTATGCACTTTCCCAATTGAAAGCAAATTAACAGAAAAAAAACGCCAAAAGGGAAAAAAGAATATTATTATTCCAAGGAATAAAGCATTGATTCCTAGAAATCCTTCTAGAAAAATAAAAGCGTACAACAAAAACAACACAAAAGGAATATGAAACTTAAATTATTATTCTGTATAAAAAAGGTAAATTAAAAAAAAAAAAAAAAAAAAATGGCCGATAGAAAAAAAATATCGAACATTTCAATAAATGATCCAAATCCAGCAGCATTTGAAAAAAAAAAAAAAAAAAAAAACAATTATTCCAATACATGCAACATCAAATTTTAACAGGATTATTCGTAATAAGGCAAACATCTAGAGTGAAAAAATTAAATTGGCAAACATTGAATCGTTTTGAAAGAACCACAGAGACCCCAATGCCGTTTACATTCATCTGTAGGATTTCTAAAATTATCTTCATTATTTTAAAAATCATTTATTTAAAAGCAACGTACTTATATTATTTTAAAAGTGTGCATCATATGAGGGGTATCCCCCCCCCCCCCCCATAACATCACTGAAGCAGTGCCCTGTCAAACGAAAATTAAATTCTTCACCACTCCAGTGAAAGTTGTTTGCCACTTGTTTTTTGTAATGAATGATTATTATTTTTATGAACAGCTCAGATGAATTAAACTGGTTGGTCGAGTCACTTAATTGAGTAATAATGGTTGAATTCGATATAAATTGCTTAAGCAGGCCCAAGAACATTCTAGGTTCAACACAATAAAGAGCGGAAGCGATTGACATTTCTGTATAATAAAAGGCAAATTTAAAACATAATACCGAAAGAAAAGAATATCGAACATATCAATCAATAATGACCAAAATTCATTAAAATGCATAAATACGAACTATATTTTAAATTATTTATTTAAAAACGACGTACTAATTTTATTTTGAATGTGTGTATCCACGGGAGGTTGCAAATTAAAAAAATAATGCTGAACGAAAAAAATATCGAACATTTCAATAAATGATCAAAATCTAGCAGCAACATTCTAAAAAAGGAAATTAAATTTTTCACCTTTCCAGTAAACCATGGTTGATTCTTAGCGGGGAAAAAAAGCGGAGCTTCACACAAAATTCTCGGAAAAAGTATGCGCCAAAACTTTAAAATATAAAACCATATACTTAGGTTAACAATCCCCCCTTCCCCCTCAACACAACAGTACATAAGCATGTATATAAAGCTCAAAAATAATTTTTCAAGTAATTGAATGAAAGATCTATTTATATTAATGCCAGGAGTTCTTTTTTTTTTTTTTTTTTTTTTTTTTTTTTTTTATAAATAAATTTAACAAAACAAATGTATACAATTAATGCAAAAGAAAAACAACACGGTAAAGCTGAGCTGAAATGAAAAAACTACACGATTAGCGATCAACGAAGAGCAATAAAATTAAACCTAAGTACACATATCAACATAAACTACACGATTAGCGATAAAGAACAATCATGAATTGAAAAAAATTAAACTTAAGTAAACATTTTCATAAACTACACGATTAGCGATAAAGAACAATCATAAATTGAAAGAACAGCTGAAACAAAAATACATGGAGCATCAAATTTTAACAGGATTATTCGTAATAAGGCAAACATCTAAATGAAAAAATTAAATCGGCAGACACTGAATCGTTACGAAACAACCAGAGACCCCAATGGAATCAAATTAATGAAAATACATAGAAACAAAATAAATCAAATTAATGGAAATACATAGAAATAAATTTAAAGCAAGGTTATACTGAAAACAATCTCATCGATTATCCCGGTACAGGGAAATAGATGAAAGCAACAACGATTGCTATAGCTCCCTTCACTTCAATTCGCTATGAAAAACTCGCGTGAAGTAAAGAAAATGGCTGGAGGATGCTGAAGGTTTAAAATTTTAATTATTAAATTTAAAGAATATTGAACGAATTTCAAAAAAACAGCTTCGAAGTGCAAACCACCAAGATATGATACAATTTTGTGCAACTTTTCGTAATCGTACGTTGCGTAGATTTTGCTGTAGAGCGTATAGCCACAAGGGCGTTGCCAACTCGAAAGTTCATCAAACT
Source organism: Octonoba sinensis (assembly GCA_038502835.1). NCBI lineage: Eukaryota > Metazoa > Arthropoda > Arachnida > Araneae > Uloboridae > Octonoba > Octonoba sinensis. Next base: position 59,949,897 of record CM076599.1, on the reverse strand, counting down.
TTCATTTTATATATATAGAAGATACATTCATATACACATTATATGCAATATATACACTCAGCTTAACTCCTGCATTCGTACTTCGAAGGAGAGGGAAAGGAAACGTCATAGACAAACGATAAGTAAAAGAAGTAGTATGTATTAAAAGTATTGGAATTTAAAGTAATTATTTTAAATAGTAAGAAGTGCAGACGATAAATAATAAACAGAATATTAAATAAATCTATATAAATAAAACCGAAAGTTTGTGTGTGTGTGTGTGTGTGTGTCTGTCTGTCGATCGCGTCCTGGTGAGATGGAACGGCCCAGAAGTACGAAATTTTGGTTACAGGTACCTTGGGTCAGGTCCTCGTGCACCTCGAAGCATTTTTCCTAAAATTCGAATTTGTTCTTTTTTTATTCCAATTTAAGCAAAACTGTTAATTTTAGGAATATCTCATCGAAGAAACGTCACACCTTTTCGATTTTTGCAGCATATGAATCTCCGTAAAAAACTGCACGAGATGCTTTTTTTTGCAGTTCGTAGGACAAATAGAACACCCGCAGTATTCATTTAAAGTAGTTTTCGAACTTTAAAGCAAGGCTTACCTCTGAATTTATCTGCTCAATTTGCGTGTTTTCGCCAAAATAAATATTACTTTTGTCGCCAACTAGATGATTTCTGTTAACGTAAGATTGGAAAAAATGCTATTTTTTCTTTATTCATGCCGTTTTATGAGCAAAACAAATTCTAAAAATTCATTTCATTTTTATACATATTTTGTGGAACTGCAGACGAATTTTAATTACTTCTTCTTCGAGGTTGATTCTCCTTCCTTTTTTGGCGATTTAATAGTATAGTAACAGTTTAACAATTGCATGAAACAATATTTCTTATGGTAGAGTGTCCGCTTTATCAACGAAACAAATTCTGAAAATTCATTTCATTTTTATGGATATTTTGTGAATTATTAACTGCATGCGATTTTTAATGTTGATTTTTCTTTCTTTTTTGACGATTTAATATTTATTTCTTCGATAAAAACTAGGTTGGAAGGTAAAAATAATTTAACTTTGTGCAAGTAAACAATAATAATAAAATTACACGTTAATTTAAAGCACAAATGAGCAATAAAATGCAGACATATGTTTCGGGATTGCTTGGAATCCCTTTCTCAATGCGACAGGGAGCTTCTAGATGCAAAACCATTTGGATGTTTTGCATCTAGAAGCTCCCTGTCGCATTGAGAAAGGGATTCCAAGCAATCCCGAAACATATGTCTGCATTTTATTGCTCATTTGTGCTTTAAATTAACGTGTAATTTTATTATTATTGTAGGTTGGAAGGTCTTTGATATAGCTTATTTTTGATGAAATTTAAAATTTCGCCAAGTGGTGATAACTTTTTACTCGCCTCCTTTCAGTTAATTGTTCTCAATATATTATTTTGCGCTTCATAACTTTTCCAAACCGCGCCCAATAATCCTTATCGATAATATTGTTCTCATTTAATTCAATACGTGATTTACACTGTAGGATCATGGCGTATTTGCCGAATGCTTCCATTATACTTTAGTACAATTTGGCGATCTTCTGCTTCATTTTAACTTTTTTACGTAGCGATTATTGATTCCATATTTTACACAAGTGATATATTTTCTAACATTTATTTAGCTTTTGTACTGTCCATTTGGAGCCATTTGGGAAGTATTTAGTTATGTCTTTCTATCAACTTAAATTTCACACGTCAGAATTTGTTCAGTACTGTGGCGATTAAGCACTTCAACTTCTAAAAAAATAATTACTTTCACTTTCACCAAAAAAAAGAACTCTAATTAAAATTTTTTAATTTAGAGGTTGTTGGAGTAGCGATGTATGTCGACGCTTGTTGTTCGGAAGCCTCATTCTTAATTGTTTAATACTGCATGATTGTGTTTATTTTTTATGTAATAAATATTTGATAAGATGACAGAGTTATCATTGTACGAGTGACACGCAATTTTAACTTCAAAACCTTGACTATAGTTAGTATGGAATAGACTTTACTACATTGGTGACCAAAGAACGTGTGAACTTTTACGATGATAAGTGCAATCGAAAAATATCTAAGCTGCGTAAGTTACCGCACGATTTTATTTGTCTAAATGAATTTGGTTTTATATTCACGAGTTGGTACATTGCCTTTCGATGTTGAGTGACATAGATTCTCTTTGCTTACTTATGATAAATTGTAATGTCGTTTATGATAATTGTCGCCTTGATGATAACTTTCTTTTTGAGTGCTACTTTAATGTGTGTTTTTTTTACGTGTTAATCCCTAATGGAATTATATTTGTAACTCAAGTTATATATAATGTCGACATCTGAAGATCAAATTTTCAACGAACCACAAATTTCTCACGTTGCGGTGAAACCACCGCCGTTTTGGAAGAATAATCCTAGCCTGTGGTTCCTCCGCTTAGAAGCACAATTTTCCTTGGCACATGTGACGACTGACGAAACCAAGTTCAATTATGTTGTGGCAGCTGTTGATTCGGACATACTAAGCTCCGTAAGTGATATCATTATGCGACCTCCCGAAACCAACAAATATGAGCAGTTAAAAACACGTTTGGTTGAATTACACTCAGAAAGCGAGTCGTCTAAAATAAGGACATTGTTACAAGGGTTAGAGCTCGGTGACCAACGTCCGTCACAATTGCTTATACGCATGCGTGCTCTAGGTGGCGATTCCGTAGGTGAGCCATTGCTTAAATCACTCTGGCTTGGACGACTGCCCAACAGCACGCAATCGATTTTGGCAGCGTTAAATGAAGATTTAACGAAACTCGCATCTATTGCAGATAAAATCCACGATTTAACGCCTCAATCGTCCATTAATTCTGCACAAGTCTCTATTGCACCACAAAATATCGCGCTACAGGCGCAAATTGACCAATTAACCCTGCAAGTCAAACAGTTAACTTCTATAGTTCAGGAGCGAAGTACACGGAGGGACAATTACATTAGAAATCCTAGACACCGAAATAACTCTCGCTACCGTAGCAATTCTCGCAATCGAAGCTATAAAGAGCCAGAAAATGGTTTATGTTTCTATCATATTAATTTTGGTGAGAATGCCAAAAAATGCAACCCTCCATGCTCTTTTCGTCATTCGGGAAACGTGTAAGGCGATCGCTTACCGGCCATAATGCTGACCGCCACCTTAATCGCATATTAATGGCCGATTCAAAGTCTAAACTTTCCTTTTTAATTGACACTGGTGCGGACGTATCAGTCATTCCTAAAACGTACGCTCCGCACTCTAAATCGCAATATTTAACGTTGTATGCCGCCAACGGCACAAAAATTGCTACTTATGGAACAAAGCGCATGACCATCAATTTGAATTTGCGCCGTGATTTTATATGGTCCTTTGTAGTAGCAGACGTTAAACAACCTATTATCGGCGTAGATTTTTTAAAACACTACAATCTGCTAGTTGATGCTAAAAACCATAGAGTTATTGATGCGAATACTCGACTTTCCTCTAATGGACAACTACCTTCACTTAACTCTCCTGAATCGAACATCGCTATATTGGTTGGTGATGGCATACTGGATAAAATCCTTAGTGAGTATCCTGAGTTATTAAACCCATCGCAACCCATGAAAGGTAGTAAGCAAGATCAAATTTACCATCATATCGAAACAAAAGGTCCGCCTGTATTTTCAAAACCTAGACGACTAGCTCCCGACATTCTTAAAGCTTTTAAACAAAAGAATTTGAATATTTATCCGCTCAGGGCATCATCCGACCATCTAAAAGCCCCTGGGCAAGTCCTTTGCACGTTGTCAGAAAACCTAACGGTGAGTATCGTCCTTGCGGTGACTACCGTCGTCTCAATTCTACAACAGTGCCTGACCGCTATCCCGTTCCGCACATCCAGGATTGTACCCAAAGCTTGCATGGAAAAATAATTTTTTCTACTCTCGACTTAGCAAGAGCGTACCACCAGATCCCTATAAACCCTGCTGATATACCCAAGACAGCTGTAACCACACCGTTTGGTTTGTTCGAATACACTGCTATGCCATTTGGATTGCGGAACGCAGGGCAAAGTTTTCAAAGGTATATACACCAAGTTTTATCCAATCTTGACTGTTGTATTCCCTATTTCGATGACATATTAATAGCTTCTTGCTCAGATGTTGAGCATGCTAAACATTTGCACGAGGTGTTATCCCGGTTAAAAAAGCATGGGTTAAAATTAAACCCTGACAAATGTGTATTGGGAAAACCTGCCGTAAAATTTCTCGGGTGCCTCATAACTGCTGCAGGCGTTAAGCCGCTTCCTGATAAAGTTGAGACCATCATTAACTTCCCGAAACCGAAAACTATTTCTGAGCTAAGACGTTTCTTAGCGATGCTAAACTTCTACCGGCGGTTCTTGCCAAAAGCCGCAGAAACGCAAGCGTCTTTAAATGAATTTCTGAAAAATTCTAAAAAGAACGACAGACGTCCTGTGCCTTGGGATGATAAATCGACTCTTGCATTCGAAAATTGCAAATCCGATTTGATTAATGCCACAACATTGACGTTTCAGTCACCTGAGCATCCACTGGCCCTCATGGTCGACGCCTCAACCACTTCTATTGGAGCAGTTTTAAATTCCCAGTCTCCTAATGGCCCAAAACCGCTCGCATTCTTTTCTCGTAAATTATCGACTGCCGAAGCCAAGTACAGCACATATGATCGAGAACTTCTCGCTATGTACTCTGCTGTAAAGCATTTTAGGCACGCACTTGAAGGCCAATGCTTCACAATTTTTACTGATCACCGTCCCTTAATTTTTGCATTTACTAAAAATTCTGACACCTGTTCCCCTCGCCAGCTCAGACATCTCGACTTCATTGCACAATTTTCAACCAATATCAAATACATCGCCGGAGAAGATAATGTCGTCGCTGACACATTGTCTCGCATTCAAGAGATTTGTCCAACTCCAATACAGTTTGAATCTTTATCACAAGCTCAAGAAACCGACGCCGAATTACAAAATCTCTTAGGCACAACCAACCATTCCCTAAAACTGAAATCCGTGCCAATTTCTCCAACGTTGAGACTTTGGTGCGACATCACAGACGATAAGGTGAGACCATTTGTACCAAGCAATTTCAGAAAGCCAATTTTTAATTCTCTCCATAACTTATCTCACCCAGGTATCCGTGCTACTAAACGACTAATACTGGACCGCTTTGTGTGGCCGTCTGTGGCTAAGGATGTTGTTACTTGGTCACGTGCTTGTGTGGACTGCCAGAAATCTAAAATAAGCAAGCACACTCACAGCCCTATTCAACCATTCTTAAAACCAGCACGAAGGTTCGACCATGTGCATGTTGACTTGGTCGGTCCATTACCACCCTCTGATGGATTCTCTTACCTCATGACTTGCGTCGACCGATACACCAGATGGCCCGAGGCTATACCCGTGACTGATATATGTGCTGAAACAGTGGCACGAGCAATTGTGAATCACTGGATTTCACGTTTTGGGGTACCATCCATCATTACAACAGACCAAGGTCGGCAGTTTCAATCCACACTTTTTGCTTCTCTTTCCCGACTATTGGGAGTTAAGCATATAAGAACAACCCCATACCACCCTGCTAGCAATGGAATGGTCGAGAGACTTCACCGTACCCTCAAACAGGCTCTTAAATGTTACCATAACCATCGATGGACTGAAACATTGCCTCTTGTGCTTTTGGGATTGCGTTCCACCTTCAAGGACGATCTCCAGTGCACTACTGCAGAGCTGGTATATGGCTCAACACTCCGACTGCCAGGAGAATTTCTCTCTCCGTCCACGATATCCAGTGAAGAACCATCTGAATTTGTACAACAACTCCGGATAATTATGCAAAATCTCTCCCCGACACCAGGATCTGCCCATAATAAACAAACACCTTTCATCAACCCAAGTTTACTCAACTGCACCCATGTTTTTGTTCGGCACGGTGGAGTTAAGAAGCCGCTACAAACACCTTACGATGGCCCCTACAAAGTCATAGAGCGCACTCCTAAACGCTTCACCCTGATAATCAACAACAAACCAAGCACGATTAGTGTTGACCGTCTCAAGCCAAGCTTTTCCTTAGCTACTGACGACCTGCCTACTGCAAGCAACTGTGCGCCCTCAACGCATAATCTAGCTGACGTCCCTGTTGCTCTCCCAATGAGCAATGAAACCACCGACATCCAGCAACCCGTTCCAAGAAATGAAACCACAGACATAGTACAACCTGTCCCAATAACCACTCGCTCAGGAAGACAAGTTCGCTTCAACAGAAAATACTTGTAACATCAGTGCCCTTGGCACTTGGGGGGGAGTACTGTGGCGATTAAGCACTTCAACTTCTAAAAAATAATAACTTTCACTTTCACCAAAAAAAAGAACTCTAATTAAAATTTTTTAATTTAGCGGTTGTTGGAGTAGCGATGTATGTCGACGCTTGTTGTTCGGAAGTCTCATTCTTAATTGTTTAATACTGCATGATTGTGTTTATTTTTTATGTAATAAATATTTGATAAGATGACAGAGTTATCATTGTACGAGTGACACGCAATTTTAACTTCAAAACCTTGACTATAGTTAGTATGGAATAGACTTTACTACAGACCGTTCCCAAAGTAGGGCGTATAACCGATGAGTACCTGTATCAATTTAACACGAAATGTTTTCAAACGACAAAAGATTTTAATTTGATACTGTATATATTTAAGATGTAAACTGGTTAAAGGGCCCACCCTTGCGGTATTTTTTTTCAATTGTCACTAACATTAATTTATCGGTTACAAGTTCCTTGTATTTGGGACTTGCTTGTACAAAACTGCTCATACATTAAAAAGTACAGAAATTTATTTTTTCTGTAGAGCTGTACGCTGGCCGTTTAACCGATAAGTACCTTCTTTAACATACAAACTAGAACTTGCAATCAAATGACCAACAAATTGCCTCTGTTTATTTGGTACTTATTGGTTAACGGGTTTAGCCAACCGTTCAAAAGTCGCCAACATCGCCAACACAAATGGAAAAAATGTAATTTAACAACAAAGAATGTTTTCGGAATTTTTAAATAAGGTAAATTACCCGGTAGTGGACAAAGTTAAGAAAATTTCCCTACTCTTACGTAGTAATATTTTTTCAAGGGACTTACATCAATATTTGCATATTTAGCTTAATCTTTAACTATTTCTCTAAAAATTAATGACCTATAAAATGTCATTTGATGAAAAATTAGAATTTTTACGTCGAATTTACAAAACGCTTCATTTGTATCTATAGTGGACATTTATAAGACACGTATTTGCATGAGTAGTGGAACGAAATGAATATCATCTATTTTATGCCGTTAACTTAGAGAAATAATTTTTAAAATGACTAAGGGACCATTCATAAATGATTGCACGCCTTTTTCTCATATATTTTCCCTAAATCCCTAACCTTCTTACTGATCCGCTTTAGTAAAGAGCAGCAAATGGTATCGTTGTGGAGGTAGCTATTAAATACTATAATCCATGTACTTGCATAGATGCTCCACGACAACTTTAGTTCTATTAACCAGCAATACGAATCGATGGCTATAGGTTCTGATCATTTCATTCAAGTTTAATGTAACATTCGCTTATTTTTGGAGCTTTAAGATCTAAGTGTTCACTACTAGAACAGTGTCCACTACCGGGTCATTTACCTTATATCGTGCTTGTTTTGGTAGACTAAAAGTTAATTATTTTCTGCTACATACATTTTCATTTCTAGGACGACAGAAACGTCCATGTGAAAATACATTTTGTTTATGCATTTTCTTTACAACATCTTGTATCTTTTCAAAATTAAGCTTTTTAAACTTATTATATTTAAATTCCTGAATTTTAATGTATATGCATTTGTTGCCAACACAAGATATTATTAATTGATATAATAACGAAAATTGGGGGAAAAAGGTAGCCAAGGTGGTCCCTTTAACCGGTAAATATCATTTACCCAAACATAAATAAACACACCATTGCCAACTCAAAAGAACACAATTATAGTACATTTTTACGAAAGGTTATTCATTTTTATAGTATTTGAGATAAATCATATTTTTACAAGCGCTGACATCTTATGAAACGATATGACTTGTAATAATTTTCATACATGACGAAATTTGTAATCAAGTATGTAAGTGTCATAGTCCATTTCCAAAAATGTAAATCAGTTTAAGAGTACAAGATTGCGACGGTTTCCAATACATTGATTTGATCGCCAAGACAGTTAGCTATAACAGTAATTATCAAAGTGTGGTGCAGGAAAATTCCTGCCATAAACATACGTATCACGAGGGGCGCACCTCAGAAGGTAAAACTTCCCCATGATCAAACAGAACGGACAGCATTTGCCTGCGAATTGGCGTCAAAAATCAAATGCCAAATTTAGTGGAAGCTTAGCGTACAGTTTTACCACCAACCAAAGCGATCTGCCTGGCAGACTGCCAGGAAAAATCCATTTGCGTGTCAAGGGAGGAACTGCTGGTATGAGGAATGTGCCGTTTTTATTCTCGTTCTGGTTCGTTTAGCATACTTGATTTCTTCCAAACGGATGCTATGCGGCAGATCAAAAATTGAGTTGCCTTCAACAAACAGAGAAGCAAGCATTCTGAATTACGTACTAAATAAACGCACCTGCAAAACAAACTTCCATAAAACTCGAATGGGTTCGTTCGTCGAACTGTAACTTGAGAGTTACCCACTCATTACTGGCGCGATTTCGCCCGATTAAGTGTAAATGTATCGTTCCATCATTGGTTAGCAGCAAACTAGTAAACGTCGGTGTTTAGACTATTCTTCTTTTAACCGTAACGCACCTTTATGTTGTATCTTTGCACCATTTACATATCCACTCAGGTGCTCTTATTTTACTTGTGGATTTCAGATCCATGATTCGTATTAGTCGTTATTCGTACCAACATGAATAAGAAAAATTGCGTAAAAAAGTATTAGAAATGCATGTTTATATTTTTAAAATAATGACTACTAGTTATAATAAAAAGTAAAATAAATAGCGAAAACAAATGATTTATTTTTAATAATATAAACTTTTAAATTTTACTAGTAAATTGAGAAAATGTGAACTTACCTTTTAAAATTTAAGAATTTTGGAAAAAAAATCCTTAATGGTTAGTTGTTTTTTTTAGGTACATTGAATTTTATCATGCAAATTTTTCGTGCATAATTCAGAAATTTTATTCGTCTTAGCCGAAAATTGTATTTTAGCCTTCGTAATATGCGCGAGATATTTTGTGTCATAAAATAGTAAACCAAACTTTGTGAACAAAATGTTCGTTTCAACCGTGATATCGTATTAACCGTGTTCGTATTAAGAAAGTTCAACTGTATTAACATTTGTTATGGGAGTTTCGACTTATGCAATTCATTGAGGACCTTCATCATATTAATTTTCATGTTTTATTGCTTCTAGAAAAAGCGTCATATAATTTTCTAGCCGTTTATTTTTCATAATTATTTATTTTTGTTAATTTAATCACTAGTTGCATTATTTAAAATTTTTGGCATTTCATTAGTACATTTGGTGTAATATCATATTTCAAGCATTTCAAACCTATTTATTTCAAAATTTCTTAAATGTCATAAAATTTCTTCTCACATCATTTCTTAACGAACAGTAATCAAAAGCACAAAAACTAATTAAATAAAGCTAAAGAAAAAAAGGTAAAAGTCCAGTTTAATTTTTAATGTTTTAATTTTAACAGCAATATAGAGTCACAGAGTAATCATAAGCCAGAGGGTCAACTCTCAAGCCGTTTTGTAGTGCCGATTTCACTAGCGCACCACGGGGAAAAACATGAACTAAATTACAAGAGTTCTCATGGAAGTTTAACTCATGTCTCCTCTACTACGATATTATCTTTGTTTTGAAAGGAGATTGCATATGTCTTTAGAATCGGTTCGCTCATTTGCAGCTTTTCTGGAATATTTTTCAACGCTAAAGTTTATTTACGGTATTTAGAAAGGGTTACTTTTTAAAATAATATCTAACTTAAAAATTTCTTGATACCAAATATATTTAACTGAACTTATTTAGAACATGTTCTACATTTTCATTTTTATCTGTTGAAAATTAATGCTTAATTTATTTATCGTTTTTACTTTGGACTTTATTTAACAGGATATGTTTTATTCCTTTTTATAATTGTTCACCTTGCCTTACTACAAAGAGAGTTTAAATAAATATTTTTTATGTATATTGTTTTATGATTAAACTTCTAATCCAATTTTTGGTTTTTCCGATTCAGGGGGCTGGCGATAGATTGTTTTTTGCCAAATCAATTTGCTTAGTGTGTGGAATTTGTTTTTGCGAAAAATATTTAAACATCGCCAACGGCAACCCAAAAATGATATAGTAGATTTATTTGGCTAATAATAATAATAATAACTATTGCCAGCCCCCCCCCCCCCCCGGAAAGGAAAGTACCCGATTTGTGAGATCTTTCTGTATGATATTTAATGTCATTTTTAATTCAAAAAGAACAGTAAGTACGTTGAATAAAACAAGATGGTAATCTTAAAAACTGTTCTGAGATTCATGCAAAGTTATAGGTTTTGGAAGTATAGAATAAAAGACTGTATCAACGAAATTAAAAGAAACCGAGTCAACAAATATAATGCTAAGCGAAGTAAAAACGAGAAACGGGCAAACAAATATTTAGAATTCTGAAATAGATTAATATGTTTTGAAAGTGTTATTTTAAGTATGACTGTGAAACGAAACATCAGTGCGAAATACATCTTACTTGCAATTTAAATCTATAAAAAAAGGGAGGGAGAAAAGAAAGAGTATTTTGAAATCAATTTTTAAAAAATTGTCGGTTAGAAAATTAAAGTCGTTAGTAGAAATGGCCTTTTATTTATCCGAAGCAAAACTTCAAAGTAATAGAAGCAGTTTTCCAAAACTGATAAAAATTACTGACAATTATTCACGAATAAAAGAAATGAGTAATGGTTATAGGGGTGGCGTCAATAACCGTAATAGCCAAAAATGGGGAGTGACAACAATTAAAGTAACAGCAAAACCGTCAAAAGAAGTTCCTGTTTTTCTCCGTGGGGACGCTGAATGCAGTTTTTGACTACATAGGAATTAACATTAAGATGTGTCTCTGGTTTATGATTACTCTATGCACAGTAAAAGGCAGCATTAGAAGCACTGAATTGATGACTTGGTGAGAGAAAGAAAATTTTAGCACTCAAAAGTAAATATCTTTCTCATTCTAATTTCATTTACTGAAATAGCATTTGTAAAACTATTCTACTGAATTTTAATTGGATATTGAACAGAAGATTTTAAAATGTTTTGGTTATGAGAAAGTGATGATACTGCATTTTGATTGACCACCATTTTGATTTTATTTAAACCATGTGATGATTGTACGTTGGGACACTAAACCGTGTTGTACCTTGGGACATGTCTCAAGGTACAACATACACATGGTTCTTAATAATTTGGATATATTTTAGTATAAAGAGAGATATTCTAATCAAATGCAGTGTTTTATATGTAATTTTTTTATAAATGCAGTCAAATTAGGTTTTGAACTTTCAAATTTATTATTTGTGTAAATTACACATTACAGTAATGTATCTTCTTAATTTAGTGCTTAAAAAAATAAAGTTTTTGATTTTTTGTATAAAATTGGTTATGTATATGACTGTTGCATGAATCACGAAGTATGTCCCAAGGTACAACAGGGTGTTGTACCTTGGGACAGTTTTCAGTTACTACTTAAAATGGCTGGCATTTTTTTATTTTTAAACTGTTTGAATTTGAAAAAATATATTATAGAGGAGAATGTTGGTGTATTTAAATAGTGTCTTCAGACTTTAAATGTAATTTTAATTTTCGAAGTTAAAAATTAAAATGTGAAAAGTGTCCCAAGGTACCAACAATCTCCCCTATAACACATTCATAGAAGAAGGAAAACATACATAAGTTTTCCAAAATGCTCCTTAGGTTTTTGTGTTTGCTCTTCTGGTAAAAGTACATTTCATACATACTATAAAATGAAAGACGCAAACAAAGCATTCTTTTTGGAAACCTAATTAGTTCAGGAAGAAGTATGTTTATTCTTTTCTGTGACAGCTGAGGCTTCTGAAACTGAAATGTTCTGGGAAATGAATTATTGACTTCATACGTAGGTAAGTGTTTTTTCACGCTGAAATGCGTGGTCAACTTTGAGTGAAAAGTCAATAATGGATAAAATGTGTGTCTACGTAATCCTCACCTATGTTGATGACTTTTTAGACAAAATTTTAACTGATAAATTATTATTGTAAAGTCAAAGTGGCGTAATATTTATTCCATTACTATAAAACAAAGCTTTATAACTTTATATGAACATATTACAAAAAAATAGATATAATATATTACTGATAGAATATTTCATTTTACTTTTTATGCATAACAATAAAAGTGAAGATTCAAAATATCTTAATAAAGTTGATAATTTTTATATGATTCATTGCTGTTAGTATATTTGTGGCAAATGTTTTATAGCAACTTTGAATTTAAAATTTTTCTTCCTTTGCTTTTGTAGAAAATATTCATAATTATAAATCGAATAACCACGAGTGAGTGCAGAATTTTAAACTTTGAAAACATAATCCCGTGAATCGAGAGATTTGTGACATATAGTTTTCAGTGCATACAGGCAGCTTATTATGTGCAGAATGCATATGCGATATCAGTAAAACACGAAATATTAAGATGACCCTCCCATTGATACCGCATCTGACAAGCATCCAGAACTGAAACTTTAAGTAGTTCTGAGAATCTAGAGATTTGTGATCGTTTTTTCTCACGGTCCTTAAACTATATCTTTATTCCACATTCATGCTTCTCTACGTTGCTTTCTCGGTACTACGTACAGCATAAACAGACAGACATGCTTTCTCAGTATGTTTCAAGATACAGTAAAACCTGTAAAGTTGACCACCTTTACAATCTGGCCCCTTGTCTAAGTTGAGCTCTTTTGTCAAGCACGGAATTAGCCCTATATTATGTAATGTAGAGAAACCTTTGTAACTTGACCACCTAGTTTGACCACCTGCCTATATTTATTTATGCTGGCCAAATTTGGGTAGGTATTATAAAAAATCCTTTGAAAGTTAAACGCCAAATTATTACTATATTTATTTGTCTGATTTTACAAAGATAAAAAAAACTAAAATACCTTCTCCAGGATATTTTTTATGCTAAAATGTTAGACCAGAATTTGTTTGGAGGGATGAAACATCAATATAAAGTCTGCCTAAACCTCTTTGTAAGTTAACCATATGGGAAAACTACTATGAGCAGTCTTTTCTTCTTTAAATAAGTATATAATTTGTTTATAGCCATTTTGAAAATTGTGCATTTTTTAAAATCTTTACCATCAAATAAGTAACTTACATATTAAATTAGATATTTATCTTCATTTTAACTAAGTACTTTAATTTTAAAGTTGTATAGGATACATTTTAAGTCATTCACGAAAAATTTCTCTAATGATATTTTAGATAATTGTGAAAAAAATACCTAATTACTATTTTAAAGTAACGTTAATACATAAAGCTATATTTTAATTAGTTGCAAATGAATAAGTACATAGTGTAAGAAATGAACAAAAAAAATCTATATCCTCTATAAGTTGACCACCTGTCTAAGTTAGCCACTAAAAAGCTACACGCAAGTGGTCAACTTACACAGGTTTCACTGTACATTGTAAGAATAAATCTGTTAGCCAACCTACCTATCTTTCATGAACAAAACTTTCCATGAAACAGTAAACTCCTTATCGTATGATATGATCAAAGCTGTCAAACAGATTTCACCCTCCCTTATTCTTCTAAAACAGCTCCGAAAATAAATAGAGAGCTTCGGAAGTGAACGAAAAAATTATCGATATAGTAAGAGACCATTTTCCGGTAGACAAATTCAATTTAATGCTTCTTCTGCTCTAATTTTTTTTACTACAGTGAGTGGATTATATTACCTGGAAAACCTTCTTTCTCTGATTTTGAGAACTCTATCAGAAAAAATAAGTCTGGGATTGATTGATCGATTAAAAATACGACGTTCTATTAATGTATAAGTACGTGTATTTCATGTAATGTATAAGTTGTTGAACAACAACCATATAGAAAGAAAATGGAAAGATGCGATCAGTTATTTATTTATTTATTTATCTTTTTCTTTTGTTTTTTGCAATTCATGACTAGAAATCGATTCGTTGAGAGAACTTAGGATGCATTTATTCTTGCATACTTTATTCAGGCTTTAAAGTAACATACATTTACAAAAAGCAATATTTTTTCCCCATTTTATGTCAAAATTTTGCTTAAAATCGAAATTAAAAATTAAATTTAAAAAAAATATATCGTGTTCCAAAATATTTTTTCATCAAATGTCAGAACATTCTGTAGAACGATTTTGGCCTTACGTGCACTGAGACAGAGGTAGTTTCGCTACTAGTAAACGTGAATGTTTTTCCCGAATAGCAGCGAGAAAAAAAATATCATGAATCACACTTTTCAGATATTTTAGAATTATTCTATGTAAACTAGTTTTGATTTATGCAAAAAAAAAAAAAAAAAACACCTTTTAAGACCAAATATCTATAGCTTAAGTAATGGGTTAAGGTAACTCGCATTCTTTGCTAACAAAGCAAGTTGATTCAATATTTACTCTTTAAACTGAACTTTCAATGCAAATGGGACCTACTAAACTTGACCGAATTTCAACAAAGACATGTCATTTAAGAGCAAACAATGCTGCTTCTTCAGTAACTTCCGTAAAACGGAATGAGTATGGACAAAGAGGTGTGTGTGTGATTGTTTCGGAATCCTTTTATTACGGTAATGAGTGACTTACCCACATGCGACCTTCAACCATGTGAACTGCATGATTTTGATCGAGGCGTTCGTTGATTTTTGAAAGACATATGGGGGCAATAAAGATCTTTGCTTCGCCATCGTCGATTTTGGTGTGAACTTTTTTTTATTGAGCTAAATACACGGATGTTCTTACTTTAGAACTTCATCACTACGCCCTTTTTTGGCAACATTATGTTTGCTTACAGCATGTATTGAAAGGAAGGTAAAAAAATTCCGTCCCTGGAATTTAAAAAAACAATGTGAAAGCCAAATCCTGACTGAAAAAGAGAAAAATAAAAGAAAAAATAAGTCAAAAAAGGGGGGTGGAGAAAAAAAAACAGAAAATTAATTTGCTTCTGACAAATTAAAGTTTCCACAATCAATGATTGCAGTTTCGTTTTTGTTTGTGTGATTTCATGTTTAGGTATTAAACTTAAATTTCTGTTTGACGGCAAAAGTATCACTGCAGTACTCTTAAATAAATGTGTGCTTAAATTATTCTTGCTCTTTTTTAATCTGCTTTCCTATATAGATTTTCTTAGATTTAGAAAAACATAAAATAAAAGTATAAAAAAGCCCTAATGTTCCGTAAACATTTCTTCTAAAAACAACAGAGTTAAAAATTAATAAATTCATTCAGTAAACATTCGAAGGCAAATTTTTTTAAATAGTGTTATGAAATGGGGAAATTGTGATCCTGTCTGTGTCTTTATCTGCTACTCCTATTAATAGACAAGTTTTAAAGAAAATATTGGATTTGAGCTCTCGAATTTTTTTTCACGAAAGATTTTTTCCGTTGCATTTCTCAATTCCCATGTTGTGTTTTTCACTTGAACCATTTTTCGTTCCAGTTCATAGAAGTTTAACATGACTCTAGGAGAAACGGGAATTCTAAGTCTTAAACTGACAGGTGGGTTTGGTTTGGACAAACTTTTCTCTACCATACCCCTACCTGTTAGCCGAGGCCTTAGGATTGTTTGTGAACGGGGCGAGGTAGCGGGGTCCACTGATTTTACATGCACGTATCCCCAAGTGTACATGGCGGGTCTTCAGCGGGTATCGAACGCGCGACCTTCCAGGTGGAAGTCCGACGCTCTGACCACTAGGCTACCACTTTGACTTGAACATACTGATCAGAAAGAGATTTTGACGTATAGCATATACGAGCAAGAAGTTCGTATAGAATTCAGCCTACTTTCCTGCAGGCCAACATCAGCACTCGATCGACTTGCCCCTCCAAATAATTTCAAGCATAACTGCAAGCACTGAACAAATTTCTTAAATCAAAATGTATCTTTTATGCGAAATAAACTACTGGTTAATATTGAATCGATATCAAAATCATTCTCTAATAATGTTAAGCTTATGTTACAGTAAATTCAAACTATTAATGCTTTTAACAGGGAAATTTTCTCAGCGAAACTTTAATGTAATGTGAAATTTTGAACCTGCATGTACAAAACGAAGTTTTAAAAAAAAACTTTCATAAACAAAAATGTAAGAACAACGTTTTATACTTAGAAACAGCATTGTAATTACGATAAAATTATTTTCACTTTCCTTTTTTTTTGGGGGGGGGGGGGAGGGAGTGCTCTTTGACTTTATTCAATTCTTAAGAATAGGTTTTTTTAATCGCTTCAAATAAACAACTAAACATGTATTTCAAATCTCTATAATTCTCCCTTTGGGGGGGGGGGTGATAAGAAATTGAAACTTTCATTTAAAACAAAAAGTGATATCCAAGAACATGTCCAAAAGATTGAAGGGCAAAGTAAACGGGAGCAATTTTTTTTTTGTGAAATTATTTCTTGCAGAATACAATTCTGTAAATGTCGTTTCACTACAAGAACACTTACACTGCAAAGTAAACAAATCGCGTTAATTTAAAAATAAAAACATGTGACAACTGAAGCAATAGAAATCTTTCAGGCTTTACTTCAAAAAGTTAGAAATTTTAACTAAAACGTTTCCGTTAGAAAAATATAGCATAACACTATTTTTAGTTTCTCCCAAGTTCGGCATTTGTGTGTGTAATTGCTTTCTTCTTTTTTTGCAGCTCTAAACGTATCATATTTTAGCTTACCTTTCGTAACAGTAAAAAAATATATAAGAAAGTTTAATATGTCGTTAAAAATAAAAAGGGAAAATTAACTAGATACATATTGACAAATAAATGTGAAAGTGGGGTTATGAGATGGGGGAATATCAGTGTTTGTCCCCTCACCCTAATAGCTTTTGAGAGAATAATTCGATCGAACAAAAGTTTTTTATTCGAAAGCTTTCGGCCAATACCGTAGGTACTGTTAAATTTAAAATAGCTTTTCTGTATAGATTTTACATCAATAAGTAAAATAACTCCTCTATACCTGTTGGATCAGATTTTATATAGCATTCAAATTTCTCCGCAGTTCCTAAAATGAACTGTTCTTGGCCTGATCAAACATTATTTTTTTCTTTCAAATAAAGAGAAAGAAACGTGACCTTTTGAACTATTCTTTTCCGGACCAAACTGCTCTTTAAAACATTATTAAGTGTGGAAGACAGAGTGATAGACATATTTCCCCACTTTATAAACCCTACTTTCTTTTTTATATATATAAATCTTGGCTTAACTCTCTTGATTCTTCTTTTCTGTGTACCTCAAGGCTATACGTAGTTGCCTTTATTGCATCTGCCTTCTTCAAAAGAATTTTCTTTGCATTCTATTGTTGATATTAAATGCATTCTAAACGATACATTTTGCCTAGTAGACATTATTATTAGTCGGACATTCGTATTTACTGCGTTTTGGTAGGATGCATACAAAGCTGTGACTATGGAAAGGAACAAAGTGCTGTGTCTTCCGATGTCCTAAAATATTATAAAAATTTACTGTCTTGAAAGCATAATGACCTTTAATAGTTTTCATGTAAGCATGTAATTAAAAGGTTGTTCTAATAAGTTGAGACCAACATTTTTTCTTTATTTCGTCGAAAGAAACAACGAGGGGAGGCAAAGGCAAAACCACCCCGAGAACTCGCAGTTCGTGGTTCGTGTTTTGTTTAAATGGGACAGTAGGTATAGGCGTATCGATATAGTACATACTCCTATTTATTAATGTGTTTTTAATACAATAGAACTTATTTTACTAAAAGCGATTTTTCAGTTAAATATTTAAATCAGACAAGTTTCAATCACACAAATTTTCAGCTGTGTTTTATACGAAAAACTAGCAGAATTACCTGGTGTTGCTCGTTAAAATAATAGTATTTATAAAAGAAGTCAGTTCTATGTAGTAAAAAAAATTAATAAATAATCATGCATAAATAAACACTTTACGTGTGCCGTTGCCAAATGAGACATACAATTAACAACCAAAATTGTCATATCTCAAAAACCAACTTCCCCGTTTTCACTGATCCTTTATTGCACGCCAATGTCATATTGATCCGTTGCCACTTGGCTACATAACTAAGTCGGGGATTTACTATTAGACGGAAGATGTATTCTAAGACAACCTCAAGATGAATGTCAGTTTCATTTTCAGCGACTCTTGTTGACGCGAAACTTTTGTTAACTTGCAAACAACTCTCATGGCGATCTTAAAGTAAATAACAGTTGCATTTCAACTTTAGCGAAACTGTTATGTTTGGCGAACATTTTCAGCTAGTTTCTCTTAGAACGAAAAGTATCTTTTTATTTTTATGGTAGACATAAAACTGCTAAAATTAACTAAATTTAGTTTAAGTTAAAACTTACGTTGCTACATTTCAAAAATTATGCTTGCAACATTATTTCTCGGAGTTTATTCTCTCCAAAATCTTCACTTAGCAACAAGGTTTAACTTAATCCACAATAGAAGAAATAAGATTCTGGGCAATAATTCATATTTTATTTATCCTGTAGTTTTCGAAAAAATTCTATTTCACGTATTTTTTATTAGCTTCAGACTGAAAAAACTTACAGAAAACGCAATATTTTTTTCTTAGTTTTATTGTAGAAACAAATCAAGGAATTGGAATTGAAAAAAAAAAAAAAAACACCGATTCGAATTTTTGAATGGGATTTCGTGCGCAATCTGGTCATAGACGACTGAATTTTGCATCATATCTTTATATATATATATATAGAGAGAGAGAGAGAGAAATATTTTGCCCTTAAAACCTTTAACTTGGTTCTTACTTAATTCACTCATTCTATTTCGAAAATTTGAATCTTTCGAAACCAAGTCCAATTATCTAAGAAATCTGTTTTAATGCTTCAGACATCTGTTTCACGTGAAACGCCCATGGATTTCTCTTCTAATTAGACGTTCTTTCTTGCTGTTAAATAAATGTAGCTATTCAGTTGTAAGCAACTTAAAAATGAGGCCTCATAAACACGCTAGCAGTCTCTTTGGCATTTTTGTTTGCATTGATGCACATCACAATTTTTCAAAAGCGTATTTAAATTAACTTAAAGGAGAAAAACTGAAATCGTAAATCATGAGGAAAATGTTTGTCTTTTTTTCACTTTATTGACGCGACTGTAGAGCAGCTGGTATATTTCCCAGTAAATTATTTCATGTCACGGATGAAAACTGTTGTACTTCTTTACTTAAATTTAGAGGTTTAAAAGGATTTTTTTCTTTTGTGTACAGATAGGAAATTTCTTTTCTTCTGAAGTACTGTTAGCTTTGTTCAGTAACTGAGGATCATTTTCGATTAGGTATAGGTTTTCAAATTTTGCAGTGCAAAGCAAAAAATCACGACTGATACTGTGCATGACTGCTATTACAAGGAGCTTTAGATCGGTAAATGTATCACTATAATTTTTTGGGCGCTTAAAAAAGTATTTCAGATCTTCATTTTGAAGTTTTTATATCAAATATTTTTGCTTTTCAGAAACATTTGTCGTTCGCACAAAGAATTCTTATCCAAATCATTAAGCTTGGTTTCAAAATGTTTAATATCAGAATTTAGTTTCCAAGTGTCATGAAAAATTCATTCTGAAAAGGAGCTACTGTTTTGTTATTTAAGCTGCGACAAGTTTAATTCCTTTAAGAGCAAAATTGAGTCTCATAAAGGAATTCGGTGGCGAGATTTATTTTACAGGGGGACAAGACGATTTTTTTTTTTGTCAAAACTATAACTTCAAAGTTTATTTTTTAAGGGTTGAGGAGAAATTATTTTTTAGTGATTTATTTCAAAATTAAGCTTTTAAGAAAGATAGTAAAGTACTTTGAATACAATTAGGGGACACTAGCGAGGTTTGACATGTTTTTCTCAAATGTATTTTTCTATTCTTTTCATTTTACATGATAAAATTTCTCATTTGGCATTATTTGCAATCCCATGATATTGGGCATACATTAATACTATCTTTTTAGCCTACTTTCCAGTAAATGTAAATAAACAAAAGAAAACAAGTGCGAAAAAAGGCTTAATTTATCGTAAAAAATATGGTTTGAAATACGAAGTCAAAAACAATTTAAGTAATTATATAAAGATTAAAAAATAGGCTTTTGAGATAGGGAAAATGTGTGTATGTCGGTCTTTATCCCCTCCGTTCTTGACTTTTGAGGGAACTGTCCCATTCGAAAGATTTTTTTTTCTTATTTTGCATTTGAAAGGTCGTCTCATTTCTATATCTTATTTTTAAGTTTGAGCAGTTTTTCGTTCAGTTTTCAACAGTTCAATAAATTTTAACATTAGCACCTACTGGGAAATATGGTTGATTATTAATTTGATCTTAGTGTATCTGGGAAGTAGGCTCGTATAGCTCTAAACGGAACTTCTCGTATTCTTTAAAATTACGAGGGATTTTTCAGGAGTTTTCAAACAGGATTAGATCTCCACATTTGAGGTTGGTTTCCCTTTTTATGAAGGAAGTTTGACCCAACTAGTATTAAAAGTATTTTTTAAGTCCTAAAATGATTCCAATTGTTCTAAAACGAACCGTAACAATAAAAAATATGTATTTTCATAATATGAAACGACATTAATCCTAAGAAAATAACGAGTTAAATACTGAACAAGACATTTTTACACAAAAGCTTTCTGAGCCATATTTAAAAGAAATCCTATCTACATTATTAAATTTTAAAAAATCGTGCATTCCTTCATAAAGGTTTTCTTTAATTTAAAACTCTTCATCAATAATGGATTCATGAAAAATCGCCTTATTTTAAGTTATAATATTTTTTAAGGCGGAAATAATTACTTAATCGATTGCCAGAAAATAAATTGAATCTCTTTCTAAAAAATCTGCAGTTAATTATCTTCCATTTTAATCAAAATTTTATAATTGTTTCGAGTGAGCTCCATCAGAACAACATTAAGTTCCCATTTGGCTCGCAGTCAACTAATCGGAACATGAAGTTAATTTTATATTCGGAATGAGAAATGACAGTCTTTGGCTGTATTGGAAGAGACGGAAGAGCCGTACCTTCTATCTAATATGTCGCAACTTTAAATTCTATTTCATATTATTAACTACTACTTCTATGTGAATGCAATTGAACAGTAACGTCTGTTTTTAAAAACATTGTCGAAACTACTGAGGCTTTTGGTAGATAATGTAGCGAACTGTTTTGGTCTAGTCGTATATTTAACAAACTATAAATGTATCCAAAATGTGCATAACCATATCTAGGATCCTCTACCCATTATAAAATATTTTATACGTGTCTTAAAGGGAATTAATAACGTTTTTACTCTAACATGAACAAAATATCTTACGATCAATAAGAAATCATAATATATTTAATAATTTGCAAGTTAACAGAAAGCATTGATAAAGTTAAACACTGTGAATTATTTTTTTAAAGCTACTTCATATATTTTTACATATGTGATTTCTTAATTCATTCTTTCTAAAAGGGGATGTACAAATTCAACGACCTTAAGTAATCGAGTTTTTCTTTCTTTTCTTCTTTTTATATTTTTATCAGAAAAGTATATACTGTAACGTGTTTTACAGACGATAGATTAGACGACGTAAACTAGCGTGACAAATTATGATACTTTGAAACATTCTGAAAGAAATCTTCCAATTTTGCCAACGTAGTTCTGGAAGAATTTGAAAAAATTTCCTTTTTAAAAAAATCTTAAATCTGGAGAAATACTTCTACACACAAGATGCTAACTTCTCAGCAGCCACAAACTGAAAACAAGAGATATGAGTCGAAAATATTGTTTTTCCTACAAATAAGTACAAAATTTTTTAAAACATCATTAATATTATGAACTAATATTCAGTTGTTATTGTCAAAGCATGTAAACAACGTTAGTTTTTGATGCCTTTACCCTTTATAATGATAATGTCATGATGGAGAATTTTCGACGAAGAATATAAATAATTTCGGTCAGTTGAGTAAGTACTTTGTAATAAAGTAGTTGAGTAAAAAGACAAACTAAAATAACTGTTTAAAAACAATATTACATGGTTACTTTCTCTGTGATATATCTTTTTTAACAACATCTTCCAATTTAGCTACTAAATAGTTACTAAATCGGAAGATGTTGCTAAGAAAAATCTTATTTTAAAACCCCACTAACATGAGAAAGGGGGAGTGGGAATAATAAAGCGCAAATATCTTTAAAGGACTTAACGAATCGTAAGACGAAAAAGTATGAAATAAAAGATTTTTTAAAAAATTAAATTAATTTAAAAAAAAACTTTTTCTGTAATTCTAGACGAAAAAGTAACAAAAACGAATGTTGGGTGTTCCTTGTAACAATTGAGTAAAATAAGTCTTAATAAATTCTCGAGTGAAGACTGAGTATGAAGTGCTTTCTGTGCTGCAAAAATTTCTTGAAAATATTCAAAGAAATCAGAAGACATGCCCGTCGTTTTCGAATAACAATAATATCATCAAATAAACCCCCGATTTTTCATCTGCTTTCTTTAAAAAGTTTTATAAGAAATTCTTGCAACACAGAAAGCACTTTGCAGACTTTACACTTCAAGATTAACTGAGACTATATCAACTCGATTCTTATAATTTACACCCAATATTTTATTGTTAATTAAAAGTTTTTTCCCCATTGTTAAACTGAATTTCCTTTTAAAAAATTCCAAATTTTAGTTTGGATTTCTTGGCTTATCAAACTGTCGTGTATGGTCTAGTAATAAAACGAATGTGGTGTAAAAATAGTGGGAAAGTAAATTGTGTGTACCAAGTTTTTAGTGTAACAAACAAATAAATTATACATAGCTCAAAAATGTGTTTTGCATGATAGGTTTTAGACTGTTTAAAAGTTAACAAAACTCACCAAAGCATGAGGAAGCATTCAATCAAATTTAATGGTGTTGACGAAAAATATATAATTAACATCGATTTAATGATCATGAAAAATGTATTAAACGGAAAAATTGCTCCTCTCCAGCATTTTCCTTTTTTTACACATTTGCAATTTCTATCGCTGCTAAGTCATTAAAATGTTAAGGAGTCCACTTCATAATTGGATTATTCCGGAAACTATCGATGACTTAATGGAGTTAACTGGAAAGGAATAGCGGAGTAAATAAAAGTTCCACATTTTACTGTAGAAAACTTTCCATTAATTACTTTTCATGCTTATCAGGGCTAGATAATTTTGGCGAAAGATAACTTCATCAATGCAGGATTAGGCGCGCATTTGGGTTGGTAGTGAACATATCAAGTGCCGGGGTTAATTCAATTACAGCCAATCAATGGCGGAATATTCAAATGCTTTGTAGACAGAATGGTTGTCATGGCATGTTGCAAAGCCAATTAGTTTCTTCATTTTGGTTCTCTTTTCTCTGAGAATATTCATGGATAAACATTTTCGATACAATAAAGAGATTAATAGTCAAAGAGTTGTGACTGGTAATCAAGCATATGTTTCTTTATGAAATCCAGGGTAAAAAAACTTATTGATTTTGGTGTAGGTAATTTCGATTCATATTAATATTGCTTTTAGCAATAAAGTGATAAACTTTTCGATACGAAATATATGTGTGTGTGTGTGTGTGTGTGTGTGTGTGTATAATTAATATAATAATAAGTTAAATTAACTGTCTTTTATATATATATATACAGAGAATAATCAAATCGAAAGTAACACTATTCTAGAATACAAAACTGCCCCAAAATCTTTATTGAGTAATCCTAATAGTATTTTTCAATCTGAATTCAAAACTAAAAATGCTTTCTCTTTATCACCTAATGAAGTTGCGTACAATTACTGTAAACATTTATCTCAGTATGATTTATGATGTGGAAATCAAGTAATTTTCAACGTAAGTACAAGGTACAATTTTGGCGCATCCTGGCAAAAGTAGACCTACTCATGAAAGTTCCTTTTCATAGACCAGCAATAGTCCTGCTGCTTATTTAAACTCCCTTTTCCTTGATATTTCCTTTTCATAGCTGAAATGTCCTGGTAGAACTGTTCTTTGTGTTCATGACCTACGCTGCATATGTTGTTGTTAAAGAAATTTAAGCAAAATAAAAAACGTGGCTCTTCAGAGACACATTTCAGCCTAATTCTTCAAATGCTTTCAGTACCTCATTTCTGTGTAAAAGTAACTGTCAATTTTTTTAAAGAATTTTTTACTACATTCTTGAAAGAAACCAAAGCGCATTTTTTTACGTCATTTAATCTTCCTTTAAGAGTTATCTTTCACAGGTTCTTTACACTTTGCTGCTACGAAAACTTCCTCAATTGCAGCATTACAAGCTTTAGGGAATTTTCAATGCTTTTAGCAGTGGCGTTCCTGGTATGGGTGTCACCCGAGGTGGTAATTTGTGGTGTCACCTCCTCCCCCTCCCAAAAAAATAAAACTGTTGTGTTGTATGAGTTTGTAGTTCATATCAGGGACCTGCAGCAGCCACGTTTTTGAGTTGGTCACCTCCAACTATTAAATACTTGCTCCGGATCCACTCCGTCCTCCAAGTTATTTTAATATATTATTTGTCTCAAAATTGCTTTGCTCCGGCTCCACTCCAGGGCCCATGTGCTCGTATCGTCGAGTCGACGCGACTAGTAGACCGATAGGCGGCGCTGTCATCGAAAGGGAGCAATTTTTCGCCTTTTTCCCTGTCGACTCGATTTCCGGTGTGCTGGTCCAGTCGAAGTAGACCCGCACGTGCGCGCAATCTCGTTTTGGTAGACCATTTCGTCAACTGCTGTATACCAGTCGAAAGCGAAATGGCGTACTCCATTCCAGTGGAATATTTACGTTTAATCTTGCAAATGCGATCGCTTGAAAGGCAAAGGGTCTTCTTCAATGCGCAAGTAGACCCCTTTGGATCTTAATTACCGGATTAAGGATTTGGTAGCCCATAGGCGACAGAAGTGATGGAACCCCCCCCCCCCTACCATTTGGATTTTATAATAATTCTAATTAAAATATGATGTGCAATTATTTCATGACTATAATAACTGATCATACTGGCATTCACTAACTTTTAGTACATGTTACATAAATAATGTTAGACTTAATCTGCTTAGGGAGCCTTTTTAAATATGGTTTCACCGATAATTCAAGTATAATTTTAATTCATAGAAATTCGCTATCATTAACACAGATATTTTAAAATTAAACCCATAATACTAAAATATGATAAAATATTTAATCAAACTTAAAATTTTGAAACATTTCACAAAAATGAACATAAAAATTTCTGTTCAAAAGAATATAAAGTTATACTTAATAAAATGCCGTAACAGCATTTATAGCTAATTTTTGAAACAATTTAAACATTGACTTGCCTCAAAAATGCTTAAAACATCTTCAAAGTTTAACGGTTTAAAAATGTCATTCACTGTAAAAATTGTTCGCCCGAAAATACATAATCTTCTGAAAATCATTTATCCTGAGTCTGACGTAAAATTATAGAGAACTAAAAACACGAAACTGCGAAGAACATTCCGAAATTGATAATGTGCCTCGGTCACCATTCGTGAGTACGCTGAATTACTATTTCTGGTACACAACGTTGAAGGTCAGTTTAGTTCAGCTCACGCTGTTGTGATTCCTGTGTATTACCCCCCCCCCCCCCCACCACCCATCCATTTACTGTTGATCATAAACTTTTATGCGCTGAGATTTTTTTTTTTTTTTGAGGATTTTTCACGTGGGGGTCACTATTAAATTCATAAAACTTTTATTAATGTACCCTCGGTATGTCCATTTTAGCTCAACATTGGGAAGGGGTAGAGCCATATGAAGGATCATCCTTAACTGGGGATATGAAATTCTAACAGTAAAGGGGGTTCGGGGAATGTCCTCAAACCCCCGAAAATTTTGAAAACTATATGCAAACAGGAGTATTTTGAGGCCTTTATAGACGCATTTGGACTGCAAAAATATTAAGAAACAAAAAAAAAAGTCAAACAAAAATTTTAAAAACGTTTTTACTCATAAAACTGCAGAATTATATTTTTGAAATCCAGGGAGCAGGACCCCCCCCCCCCCCTCCAACTAACTCCCATATCGAAGAGACACTTGTCGTCCTTCTAAAATGATGCTTACAAGCTCCTCCCCGCCCCCTGCCTCTTCCGAAAAGGATCCTTTGAAAATTTAGAAGAAAAACTATTGTATTGTTTGAACATGGCACTGTTTCACTGTCGCAAGCTCCTTCCCCCCACCCCTTCAAAAAGGATGCGTTGAAAATTTGTAAAAGAAAAACTATTTTATTGTTTGAACATAGCTTAATTTATATTTCACTTTTACAGGGTGAAAAAATTTCACGTTTTTTTAATTTCAACTTTTAAATTTTGCAAAATTTGCTGCCCCCTAAACTGCCTTCCTAGAAGTCCTTGCCTTCCACAGGAGCCGGCTACTGATCAACGGCGCAACATATTCAGTATACCTCAATATTATTGTTTCCAACAGTTTATAGAAATAATTAATTCTATTAATCGGTTAGCAAAATAGCCGATCAATTATTAAACCGGAGCGCCGAACTAAGATTTTAATTCTCTTTCCAAAAGTTAACTTTTCTAAATTAAATTTTTTTTCCGCCCGGGGCATGAGCCCTGCTTTCACCCCCCCCCCCCCCCCCCCCCGAGTTCGGCACGCAAAGTTTTCATAACGTTTATTTCAAGAAAATTCCGGGAGAGAGATCCTAAACACTCATCTCTGAACCCATTTTCTATCATTCAGCGAAATCAGTTTGGGCAATAGTAGTAACAATAAGTGCATTCTGAAGAGCCGCCTCCCCTCCACCCCCCCCCCCGCCCCTTTTTTTTTTATTACTTTTACGCAAGCATTTTTATTTTTAAAGAAATGAACAAAATTGTTCTTTTGGACGTAAACTGAACGAAAAAACTTCATTGACTTAAAAAAAAAATCGTTTCATGCATTACGAAATAACTGGATGTAGTATGGATAAAGAAAGAAAGAAAGAAAAAAACTCACGAATTCATAACCTCCATAATTTTTAAGTTTGTAAAAAGTATATAATCACATTTACAACTTCTTTCCGTTTGAAATTGTGGGGTTTTTTTTCTTCGACTCTTATTATTAGACCAATGTTAACATCTGCCACGAGTTGCAAGTAGAGATACGGAAAAAAAATATACAATATGATAATATGAATCAATAGCCTTTCAGCGTCATTTTTAAAAGTAATCGGGCAAGCATCAAACATACAAAAATTTAAAAAGTAAGTGACAGTTTTTAAAAACGCACTGTCACTCACCTCAAGTAAGCGCATAGTTAGTTTTATAAAATAGGAAGACTAAAATGAAATGTATATTAAACGCTTAAAAATTATATTATATATACGTACCATATAATTTAAAAGAAAATAGCGAACTCACAAATTAATATTAACAGATTTATATAAACAAATAGTAACCAAATTTACACCAAGTAAAAAATATTCAAATAAATAAATATTAAAATTAAAAAAGGAGTGTTACGAGAATGAAGTAAAAAGGTCACACATTGTACTTTGCTTTTATTATCAAAATTCCTGCAAAACTAAAGGTCTTAGAAAAAAAAATCACTAATGAGACTATGTATGCAAATTAATTTTAAAATAATGATTTTTTTACTGTTGATTCTTTAACTGAGCTTAGTTATTGAATAATGTGTATATTAGTATTTTTCTAACCATTATAGCTAACATATTGAATTTTTTATAGTTATTTTTATAGCTAATAAAAATTTAAAACAACACAGTGGAGTAAAAAGGAGTTGTTCCTCATAAAATTATTCATGATAAAGTTGTCAGAAGGGAGTTTTTGTTTTTTTAGAGTTCTTTAAAACCGAATTATTCAGCTACGCTAAGTATAGAAAAAATATGTACTACTAATTTACTTAGAATAAAAACGTAGCTATTTATATTTTGAAGATATCAAAGGCGCAAAATATAATCTAAAGGAATCAAATCGAAAAATGTATCCAAAGAAACAAAAACCACGATTTTTGCGCGAGCAGCCGCCGATTGCTGATGGCAACGCGTAGAGCGTATGTCATTGGTCGGAATCAGTCATTCCCACACCCCCTCCGATGTCAGAAAATGAACTCGGCTGAAACTTGCGCGGCTACTCTACGTGGACACCAGCACACCTATAGTAGACAAGAGACCGGTTCGTCGAGGGCTTGCTGAGGGGGAGAAAAGGGGAGCGACTTCGACAGTCAACGGAGACCAGCACAACCACCCAGTGTCGAACAAAATCTCATTTCTCCACTACTCCGCGCTTATTCTTCACGCTCCTATCTAGGTCCCTGCATTATAGTATTCTCAGTAGTGCAAAAAAACAAAATCGTAAATTCCATTTTATTTATTTGGTTTAACTTTCAGTAAACTACATTTCTTTTCAGTTATGCAAAGTTGAAATAGCGTCAGAAAGATTGTATAAATAAAGTACTATAGGAATTTTTTAAGAACTCTTTATCTCATTTTAGAAATTAAGTACTATGCGTATTTTTTAAAAGCTCTTTATCTCATTGTGGGTGTCCCTCCTCAACACCCCCCCCCCCCCCGGTAGTGGTGGTACTGTCTTTACATACAAATTTCTTCGACATAATATCGTTCCGTTGATAAATTGGTCACCTAGACGTGCCACAGAATACATGTTGACCGTCTTTTCCTCTGGAAAATGGTTATAAATTATCATAGAATGATGACTCGTCCCATCATGAGCAAAGATGCATGAGTACTTATTTGTAATTAAATGTATGTCCCGAAATCAAAGTATCAAAAGTCAAATGATATTTAGAAATTTATTTTACACACTTAGTAAATTGAGTATGGCTGTTGTACGGGTTGATCAGAAGCTGTATATCTGTTCAGGCTACTTTACTTATCTACTTATTTTTAGATACTAATATATGCTACAAACTATCATTCTTCTCTTTATTATTTATTTATTGCAGAGGCTTTTGAAACATTTTAGTATTACGGGGTTCAGCAAAAGACATTTCATTTACAGCGAAGTTACCTTTTTTTGCTTCCATTTCTGCTCTTATGTTATTTTTTCTCTTTAACTTCCTCTGATGATTTTAAGAGAAGTTGGATTAATTTCACGTATTTCCCTTTATTCTGCGAGAAAATACTTTTATCACATAAAAGCTTTCAGTGGGTAAAAATCTATCTCTAAGTGCTTAGAGCTCTCCAATACTACATTAAACGCCTGGAGTTCCGTTAATAGGGCTCCGTAATTAGTGTTTGGAGTGATAACTTTAGCCAAGGGAAGGGGAAATGCAATTAATTGATTATTGCCTCACTGATAAGTTCGTAACATGGGGAAATCTATTTAATTATTATCAGTTAATGATGTAGTTTGGTTAAGTTTCTGAGATAGAAATAATCAATCGAATGTATTTTGCGATAATACTTAATATTTTTATAAGAAATTAAATCATAGCATTCATTGCCTCCAATTTTGAGGCAACAATTTCCTTTAATAAGTAATTTCATTCGATACATTTTTTCTTTGGGCACCATTTTTCAGAAAAGTCGCTTATCCGTTATTTGAATATTTTTTTTTTACTATAACCACGTTTTTAGGAAACTATAACTTCAGCAAACACGCACTGGAGTCAAACATTGCAAAATTCGTATGAAACGGAATTACAAGAAAAAATACAAGATATCCATAAATAAAGAACGTTCTTCAACCTGCATGCAGTTGAATAAGCTAATCCTAAAACTGCACAATTTTAAGGACAATTAAGGATCATCTATATTTTTTACATATGAAGCAAATTTCACATTTAAACTTAAAGTCGAAAGTATTATTACCAGATAGAGAAAAAGAATTGTTTATAATAAAACATAAAATAAAATAAAATTAACCACTTCTGGTCAAAAATGAGCCCTATTTTGCAAAAGACTTTTATTGAAAAACGTAATCGATTTTTATTTTCCGATTTTATTATGGATTTGTCAATACATGCGGGGTTGATTACACTGTGCAACACGAAAAATGTCCTTTGGATGAAAATTTCTGTTTCTTATGTATTTTTGGCTGAAAATTACGAATCTGCAATTATATTTTGCCTATCACATACCATTTTCCCGAAATTCCACATTTTAGCTTTTTACGTATTTTCTCGATAATGTTCTTATTTTTGTAATTTATCGACTTAATTTATTATAAATTATATCTTTCTTATTGATAGTGAGATCGTTGCCATTCTAGAGACCTTTTTAATGAAGTTGGATTACTTTAGCGACATTTTTAGCAACAAAAGCTTTATCTACTTCTCGAAGTTTTGAGTCTTTTACAAG
Source organism: Octonoba sinensis (assembly GCA_038502835.1). Taxonomy (NCBI): domain Eukaryota; kingdom Metazoa; phylum Arthropoda; class Arachnida; order Araneae; family Uloboridae; genus Octonoba; species Octonoba sinensis. The sequence continues at coordinate 59,919,292 of CM076599.1, read as the reverse complement.
ACGACAAAGGCATTTTGTAGACTATTTTACGGAGCAAGAAAAAATGGTATGCTGCTGTAATATGAATGTACTATTTCAAGCATTGGGACATGAGCACAATTCAGCAGAGAGGCGCTTGTTTATCAGTGCTCCTCCATCTAAGTATTTTTTTCCCTTATTCATTCCTGTAGCATATTCTACAAACAGAAAGGAAATTTCAAAATTACAAAATTACAAGTGCAAAAGCATATCAAATGAGCCTATGATGATCTACAATGTGCCTTTTTTACACAAGTGCACATTAAACTTGGTTTATCGGAATATTTGTAAAAGCTCTGGACAGAGAAGGAGTGGCTTTCTTGCATTTCAGGAACAAATTCAAAAATTTAAATGAGGCAAAAGTAAAAGAAAGGATTTTTATTGGCCCACAACTTAAGGAAGTCCTTTTACGATGAAGAGTATGAAAAGAAAGTCAGAAGCCGAAAAATCAGCTTGGCTGGCCTTTAAATCAGTGCGCTCACGTTTCCTTGGAAATGGAGAAGGTTGAAAACTACAAAAATCTTTCTGGTGACATGATAAAATGCTTTTGTATTATTAGGCTGCTATATGTCATTAAAACTACACTTTTTGGACTCCCATATGAACTTCTTTCCTCAAAACCCTGGTGCAATTAATTCTGAGCATGGGGAAAGGTTTTTTTCAGGACATTTCTGTTTGAAAAGCATTTCAGCGCTGGATAGAAAGGAAGTATACGCACTGAATATTGCGAAACTCTTATCAGGGCAAACCAATAGATGCCCACAAGAAGAATTGGCCAAAAAAAATCATTTTAGCGTTTGTGTTTTCAATAAGTAAGCCTCAGTTACGTTCTTCTATAACAAAATTGTATAAATATGAGAAGTGTGTTCAGCAAATCGCTACGTGATGGACCATTTTGGTTTGGATATTTGAATCAAGCACCTTTTGTTTATATAGAATCACGTAGTTTCATCAAATAGGACAAAAAAAAAGTTCAAATTTGTTGCACAGTGTTATCAATAAGTATTGCGTTTCCCTCCTCAAAAGAACAACCTGTTTTTGCTATATATAATTGAAAATGTTTCTCATTTTTACTTGCTTAGAATTATTCTGATTATTAAATTTAATATTACACATTTTCTTACATTTTTATGAAAACATTTTACATGAAAAATTCATCACTTTCTATTTCGATGCTGGAAATTTATTTTATCTTCACTGCTGGAAAGAAATGTAATTTCGCATTGGAAATAATATCACTGACATGAAAATTTGAAAATAGGACTTCATTTAAAAAAAGAAAAAAAAAACTTCCTTAAATCCTCGAGGAAAATCCTTACATTAATGTATCTTCCAAGAGCTTAAAAAGCGACTCGTGAAAGAGGGTTTATTTATTTTTCCGGAAGAAAATATTAAATTACTGCCAGAGAACTGTTTCTAATCGCGTAGAAAAAGTTTCCTTATTCTCCACTCCGTTGGAATCGATATTGGAAAAAAATAATAAAGTAGGATAAAGGTTAAGGCATAGAAAAAGAACTTTCCGATAAACAGGATTGTTTTCTTTACAGCCCCAGAAAATAACGCTACTTGAAAAAAAAAGCTCCATTGAATGTATTATTTAACTTCGCTTCAGGTAGAATATCTACTCTTACCAGACCATTCAACTCAACTTGAAAATCACCACAGTTATTGTGAACTGAACTGCTTCCAATTATAAGTTGCTTGCAGGATGTGTTTTACAAATTTATTTCAGCGTATAATTTTCTAGAGAATTTTGTTTGCAAAAGTTTCCTAAACTTTAAAAATCAAAATCACATGACCATTTATAAGCATAAACTGAAAATTAGGATATCATGAAGTAGCAAAATGAAGGTTTGAAATATTTTAAACAACATAAAATGACCGAGTCTTTCAGCATTACACTTCGTTCCTCATTTTGATCAAAATATTCTTTAAAACATTGTTTCACTTCCACTCTGCTTGTGGTTTTTTTTTTTTTTTTTTTGTAATTATTCTCAAATAATTCACCGATTCTGAGTGTCGCAAAGTTTTTGATAATTTTCTTGGAGACTTAAATTAATATTTACATTTTTTTTTCGCTAGGAAAGTTTTTAATAAAATTTGAAGAAATCTTAAATATATCATTCATTTCAGAGAAAAATGTAAAATATTAACGTAAGTATACTAAAAAATAATTAAAATAATCCTAAATTTTGCAATAGGAAATTGAATACATGTGCGAATGCAAGATACTTTTCGTGCCTGCTAATACACTTTTTTTTCTTTTAATCAAACTAACTATAGAACAAAAACTTTTCATTATTTTAGGAATACTTTTTGTGTGAGAAGTCAAACTTTTTCTAAGCGACGATGAAACGAATCACGGAAAAAAAATTTTGTTTTCCCTAATAAAAAGAACGAAATGTTTTCAAAATGAAATTAAAAGCATCTGCTAAAGAGTCAATCAATTTCCTCCGGAAAAAAAAAAGAAATGCATTAGGAAGCACGTTATGCTCTTCTTGAAATTTTCCTAAAAAATCTTGCTGTTCCTGTCATAAATAGAACAAAATTTTGTTTATTAATTCGTGAAACATTGTTCTGAAATTCCAAGGGTCAGTATCTGTCTCTTTTCCCTCCACGAAAATACTTCTTGAAATGGAAAAATGATGAAGGAATTTAAACTTTAACGTAGAGCTCCATTCTTTCGTTAACTCCGTTTATCTTTTCTCCTCTGATACATTCTTTGTAATTAAAGGTTATGCATAGCTGTATGCAAAGAGAAGGATTTTTTCGGTTAATTATCTTCCGGTATTTTGCCCTTGACTCTTTGAGAAAGAAATTGGGAGGCGGGACACCGAGCTGGAAGAGGAATTCCAATCTTGTGAGTGGTGGTGACGTTAATTATGGTACCGAATAGATTTATTCAACATGATTTAACTTTCCCGGATACTTTAAAGTTCAAAAGATAATCTGTTTTTAAAAGAGCTAAATAAAATATTGTTGAATTTTTACGGTATGGTTAAGATAATTTATAGTTATTATTATTATTTGATTGAGGGAGCTCCAAATTAATTTTCGTAACCTCAATTTTGAACTGAAATATATTATATTTGTGGTTTTATGTGGTCTTATTTTTATTTATTTAATTTTTTAATATCAGTTATGGGCATTAAAGAAGAATCAATTTTATTGTATCAAATGAATTATGCGAGTACAATGTAAATTACAAATTGTACGGATATAAAAATAATAAACAAAACATTAACTTAGAGTAATTTTTATACTACTAATAGATATCACTTTCAAAGCATCGTAAATTTAAATTCATATGTAATATAAATAATATTTTATCAGCTGTAACAAATAGAAAATTCTTTTCTCAGATGTTTCTGCATCCATAAGCTCACATATTTTGCGCTGACACAAGGATTCCTTGAGATTCCGAGCACCCTGCCTATTTTTACTGCACCCTTTAAAAGAGTGGTGAAATTTAGCTGCAACCAGCATTTGGTACTAAGTTGAACCATTATAGTGCTATAGTTTCACTTCTTTTCGACATCAAGGAAACTACGAACCATTATAATGGTTCAACTTAAGCACCAAATGTAAGTTGCAGCTAAATTTCACTATTTTTTGGTGAAAAGTTGAACTAGAATTTTTACAGTGTAGTGTTTGGCTGAAAAAACTTTTATGGTACTGCCTAAGTACCATAAGATGCTCAAGTATAGATTTCTGCACATTTGTTAAATCAAAATTACGAAAACTTTTAATATTCTGCTGTCCAAATTACACTGTGCAACAAATTTGAACTTTTTTTTTTGTCCTTTTAATGAAACTATGTGATTCTATATAAACAAAAGGTGCTTGATTCAAATGTCCAAATCAAAATGGTCCAAACCGTTTTTGCTGGAGACCCACTTCTCCTATTTATACAATTTGGTTATGGAAGAATGTAACTAAGGCTTACTTATTGAAAACACGAACCCTAAAATGAATTTGTTGGCCGTTTCATCTTGTGGGCATCTGTTGGTGTGCCCTGATAACAGATTAGCAATATTCAATTCGTATACTTGCATTCTATCGACCGCTGAAACGCTTTTCAAACACAGAGATGTCCTGATGAAACCCTTCCCATGCTCATCATTAATTGCGCCAAGGTTTTGAGAAAAGGAGTCCAAATGGGAGACCAAAATGTGTAGTTTTAATTAAAGATAGCAACCTATAATACAAAAGCATTTTATCATGTCATCAACAAGATTTTCGTAGTTTTCAGCTTTTCCATTTCCAAGGAAACGTGAGCACACTGATTTAAAGGCAAGCCAGGCGGATTTTTCGTCTTCTGACTGTTTTTTTTTTTTTTTTTCATACTCTTCATCATGAAAGAACTTCCTTAAGTTGTGGGCCAATAAAAATCCTTTCTTTTACTTTTGCCGCAGTGAAATTTTTGAATTTGTTCCTGAGATGCAAGAAAGCCACTTCTTCTCTGTCCGGAGCTTTTACAAATATTTCGATAAACCAAGTTTAATGTGCAGTCGTAGAAAAAAGGATCATCGTAGATTTACAAGTGACTCATTTGATATGTTTTTCCCCACTCATAATTTTGAAATGTCCTTTGTGTTTGCAGAATATGCTACAGGAATGAATAGGAAAAAAATACTTAGATGGAAGAGCACTGATAAACAAGCGCCACTCTGTTGAATTGTGCTCATGTCCTAATGCTTGAAATAGTACATTCACATCACAGCAGCATACTATTTTTTCTTTCTCAGCAAAATAGTCTACAAAATGCCTTTGTCGTCTTGTAAAAGACTCGAAACTTTGAGAAGTAGATAAAGCTTTTGTTGCCAAAAATGTCGCTAAAGTAACCCTAGTTCATTAAAAAGTCTCTAGAATGGCAACGATCTCACTGTCAATGAGAAAAATATAGTTTATAATAAATTAAGTCCATAAATTACGAAAATATGCACATTTATCCAGAAAATAATGTAATGTATGTAAATAATAAAAAGCTAAAATGTGGAATTTTGGGAAAATGGTACGGGGTCCTTCATAAATGATGTCACGCTTCGAGGGGCAGGAGGCTTCAAGAAAGTGTGACAGTTTGTGACAAGGGGAGGGAGGGGGTAACAAGAAGTGTGACATCGTACATTTTGATTTCTATAAAAACATTTAAAATCAGCAAATTAAACTTATTTTATGCTAATGTAATGCAGCGTGGCATGTGACAAAGGAGGATCGGGTATGTTGAAGTGTGACACTTTGTGACAAAGGGGAGAGGGGTGTCAAATATATTGAAAAAAAGTGAGACATCATTTATGAACGGTCCCTACTTGATAGACAAAAAATAATTGCAGATTCGTAATTTTCAGCCAAAAATACATAAGAAACAGACATTTTCATCCAAAGGACATTTTTCGTGTTGCACAGTGTTATAGAGTTTTAAGAAAAATAAGAAAGAAAAAAAAACATGATTCTATTATTTATTTTTATAGATTTTATTGCAACTTTAATGAAATACACGTCTTTTAACACACATTCTTAAACACTTTACATTAAAACAAACTATTAAATAATATTTTAGCAGAAAGTAATAGGTTCTCAGAAAAAAAGTGCGGCATTAGTCACACTAATTGGACTCAATAAAATAAAAATGCGTTTTATGGACTTTTTATGGTAATTCTCTTTGAAAATTACTTTTTTGCTAAACGTCTTCGAAAACCCATTACTAAACTTTTAAACAACAAATAATAACTTCCGAAAAACTTCAGCACTAATTTAAATGCTTGGAAAAACTATCTTCATAATTATGAGACTCTGAAGCAGCATCTTTTATTCATTCGCACGAAAATGTCTGCAAGCAGTGAAAAAAAGCTATTAGTAAATGCAATTATCTTTTATTTTGTAAAACTCCTAGCTAGGAAAAATACGATGCTTATTATGACAACATACGTATATTAACTGATGTTTTTATGAAAATGGGCTGGAATTTTAAGTTAATAAAACAAAGGAAGAAATAAATTTTAAGGCAATTTCTTACGAAAAGAAATTATAATAATAGCCTTTTACTCAACGTGTTGAAACATGTTGGATACGTTTTTCTCTTCTTATGAAAACTTCTAGCTAAAAAATAGTAGCGGATTAAAAGAAAATCTCACTATGGACTGGAAATATTAAAATATTTATTACAAGAACCGTCATTATAAATATTTGCCTGTCTATTTGTTCTAGGTAAACTAGGCTATGTACAATTTGGCTTGTTCTCTTCAAGAGTTTTTGGGGCAAGTAATTAGAGTAGTGGGATGTGCTTAGAAATTTTCAACTCAAAGACCCTTAAAAATTGCTGAAGCACTCGATGGAGATAGTAATATTTTCAATGAATGATAAGAACCTAATAATCAGATATACTTACACTTAACATCTGCATCATTTTTACTTATCTATCTTTATAAATTTCTAATTATATGACAAATATTAAGTGAAGAACATTCAGCTGGTAGGCTGATTGTGTGAATAGATGTAATTGGAGGCAATTATTTCGGAAGAGCCTATCAAAGAATCGGGCAACCTGGAATACTATTCTTAAGATGGCCATGGCCCACCCTGGGCTGGCGCGCCAATGAAGAAGAAGAAGAATTATTTCAGAAAGGAGATTTGGCTGTATTGAGCTGAAAATGTATAAAATAGGTAAAGATCAAATGCTAAAATCATATGTACTGGAAAGAGATAATAGGAAAATTTTTAAAAAATTCCAAATCACGTGAACTCTTCAAAAAAGTTAATTAAAAAAACACAAGTGAAACAAAAGTAAATTTTAGAGCAATGAATACTCAACGCCAAAATAATTTTAAAAGTTTAAAAATTCAATAATCCGTTCATTAACTGTTCTTTTCATGGTTGGATGAAGTGATATCAGCACGCAATCTAATGAGCTGAAAGAAAGACGCTTAGAATATTTTATTATTCATATCATTTTTTTAAAATATATATCTTTTCAATTTTAACAGAACATTAAAAAATTTAGTTTTTTCTACAGCAAGAGAATTTACAGTCGATTGGATCTACGACATTTTTTCAAACAATTTTGTTCAATCCTCCTTCTCGTCAGGACTGCCACAGTGATAAGCTTCAGGTTTACGACAAAAAATACTTTTATCCATGATTTGGAGTCGAATTTAATCCCATCAGTTTAACTGACTGTTATAAACGTTGTTATAAACCAAGAAAAAATTTCATTTTCATGCTATTATCTTCTTGCTGTTACGACAGCAAAATATATTCCAAGTAGTAAAATTACTGCAGTCATTCTGAGTAATTAGTATGCTTACTATATATACATGAATGTGTGTGGAGGTGTGTATGTGTGTGTATATGTGTGGAAGAATAAATTGATAATGTAAAAGAATAAGAGAACAAAAATTGAGCAAAACGTTTTCTTATTACAGCCACTTAACAAAGTCATTGATGCCAGGAGAATTTTCTGTTGAACAAAACTACAATGCTTAGTTTTTTAAAAGATTTCAAAATTTTTTGCAAAATGTAAACTCACATGCGAAAAAGAAAAGAAAAAAAGGTGAAAATAACATCAAATCCACGTTTCGCCTCTTCTCGAATTACATTATCATTAAACAAAAGAAACTGAGATTTCTTTGGAAAGATCACTTCTTGTACAGTAACCACATGTTCAAAAGTAATCTCAGTTGCTCGAAGTTAAAACAAACTACCTGCTTTCGACAAAAGAAATACCTTGTTTGCTCGGAAATGATTGTCTGAAACGGAAAGAAAAAAATCGAAAGGAAGTTTTTACTAAATTACAGTTTCTCAGTAGAGCAAAGAAACCGTAGATTTTTAAATCCGTTTAGTACTTTTAACCTTTGGCGTCTGCTTTTCTCTTGATTTATCAATGGGTTCCATTTCTCTTGTTTTATCGCTGGGTAACAATTTGTTACCCTTAGTTATTTTAATTAACTTGAACTTCTGCATGAATTGTTAAATATGTTTTTTTAATTGTTTTGTAACAATTAAATGCGCTGCTTTTAATCTGACTCGGATTGCTTGATCGCGAGGGTTGTTACGCCTTCTGTGGACAAACTTAGAAACTACGCCGAAGTTGGTGCGTGAAAGCATTGAAAGAAGACAGTGTTTAGCGCAAAAAATGCCAACGAAAGGTTTAGGCACGTGTTTCGGCGTTATAAGAAACTTCTTTGCTTGAAAAGGAACTATCCGAAAAAAATAATGGATTTAATTTAGTTTGATATAACTACTTTGTAAATAAAAGTCATTCACTATTGCAATTCTCGTTTAACCAAAATCTGTTCAGAATATATTCATTAAAATATGCGTTTATAAAAACTTTTTAGTTACATGCCACTTTCTTTTAAGCGGTATTTTAAAAGAATAAACAGCTCTAATCGTCTCCTTCATTAAGAGTATAAGACAAAACAGGTGTTTCAAGAAGACTGTTTCAAAACTTGTAGCCGAGAACTTTGATTTTCGGAGTAAAGATAATATTTTTATTTTTAGGAGAATAGTTTGAAGTAAGTTCGTAAAGCATTTTCAGATTCGATTCCCTTGAACGTATCACAAAAAAAAAAAAAATTGGTATGAGTTCATCAAATGAAGGTCAGTAACAATTCCTGTAAAATTAGGCTACAATGAAAAGTGTGCCATACAGACAATTTCTCTTGACATTTTGAAATCTCGTTATTTTTTTGTACTTTACTGTAAGGAAAGTGAACTAATTAATTTAATTAATATGTTCTTTTGATATGAACTAGATTTGTGCATTGAAATTTTAATACATCTTTTCCTTAACAAAAAAAAAACTAAGATCTAAATTTAACTTATCCATCGAATGCAAATGTTTTCATTTTTTCAGAATTTTTTTAAATTTTGAAGCAATCCTCTTTTATTTCAAACGAATAATATCTTTACTGTAAAAAGTTCGCCGCAAATATATTTTTATTGTTTTTTGAATTTTTATATTTATTTATTTTAAATTTCTCAGATTTTTATGGGACAAATATCTTTCACAAAGTATTCTCTGATGATGATTTAATAAAATAGGTATTCTATGAAAAAGAATACCTAATTTATTGATGCATTAAGTAAAGAATGAAATTGAGATAAAAAAACATTGATGTTATACTTATTTATTTATTTATTAACATTTGTGTTTCGCAATCGGCAGTAGTTTAATGCATAATTCCGTTGCAAAAACTGAGTAAGAAAGAATTGGAGGAAGAAACCACATTGTTTCGAATTCCAAATAAATTAATTATTCTGTTTGAAAATTCTAGAAAAACATTAAAAGTTCAAATATTGAATTAACAGTGTGTGCAGAAGTAGAAAGAAATGAATTCGAAAAAAAACGTCGTATTTTCTTCTTAATTACAGCTTGTGGAACATATTTTTCTCTGCGAGATTTAAAAATGCTGCTTTGGAGTGAAGCAAAAAATTAATGATATTGTTCTTTTCTTGCAAGTTCTTGAATACACAAAGGAAACTTTTTTCGGTTTAGGTGTCTTTTGATTTTTTTCTCAATCATAGATTGCTAATATCATTATATTACAGTAAATTTAGCAATATTTTTATGATATTATGGCATTCACAATGGAAATTTCAATTAAATGGTTACTGCTGTTTAGTGTATTGTTTTATGGTGGTTACCGCTGTTTGGTGTATTGTTTTATGGTGGTTACTGCTGTTTGGTGTATTGTGTTATGGTGGTTACTGCTGTTTGGTGTAATAATTTTGAAAATCAGATTTCTGACGACACAAAATCATTACAAAAATATTTTGAATTTGAAAAATATCAAAATATATTTTTTACCTTCAAAGTTTTCTATTTTAGCCAAGTGTCGTTTTCATATCAAATATCACTTAATGTCAGAAATCAATTTTTAGTGCGAGGAAAGCTGTCACTAACACCTGTCACTGAAGAAAATTTATCACCGTTTTAAAAGCAAGAAGAAAATAGAATTCTCGAAATTTCAGATGAGTACACGAATACCTCATATCGGAAGATTTTTCAATAATTGTGTATTTTTTAAATTTTCTTGAAAGATTTAAAGGTGACATAAAACAATCAAACAGTCGCTTACGGTTGAAAATAACTAGCTCTTATTAAAACTTGTAACGAATAAAATATGTAAAAAATAATAATTTTTAAGTTACCCCCCCCCCCTAAAGGATTTTTACTTATATTCAACAGTAAAAGTAGAAGGAAACTCACAATAATAAAAGTTTTTTTTGGTTTTTAACAAGATATATTAAGGGGACACGGGACCTTTAAAATGAAATTTTATTTTTTAAATTTTATACTTAGACTTTTTTTACAATTACTTTTGTGTATTTATGCTAAATTTTAAATTTTAAGCTCATTAGAAATAATTTTGACTAAAAAAACTGCAAAATTATAGCGAAATATGAAAAATATGAAAAACATAAAAATTGAGCCTCGCGTCTGGAATTTCAACCAAACAGCACAAAAATTTGCATGGGGACACATAATGACAATGTAAATGATTATTGGCAAACTGTAACAGTTTAATTTTAATAGTTTCTGGGAAATTTTTTTTTTTTAGTTTCGACCATATTTTTTTCAAAATTCTTTGGTTCTCACTACAATGAAACCAGTATTAAAAAAATCCTAATACATGTTTCATAAAAAGTAATGCGGAAAAATAATTCTAATAGTCATATAAAACTATGCAAAAAGTTTTAGGTTGATTACTCAAAAATTCAGACGCGGCCTTCAAGTTAAAGTTGGAAAATAACAAAAAAAAAATTACGGAGAAAAAGGCATTTTTTTGTATAAATGTACTAAATATGGCTCGAAGAGTAAAAATATCCTTAAAACGCATAATAATATTATTTACATGCTTCTTATAGTCAATATTATTATATTATTATCAGAACAGGTGCATAATTCTTTATTTTTACTATGAAAAAGCAATTCTCAAAGATTTCAGCAAATTTGATTACGTGTCTAGGATATTAGCTTCTAACAATTGTTTTTAAGGATAGCTTCACAAAAAGTAGTGCCAAAATTTATTTAAAATTCTTATATGAAACAGCGAAAAAAATATTAGATAAATTATTAAGAAATGCAGGTGCAGGTTTTAAAGTAGCGAAGAAAAGGGTACAAAGTTTTATCGAGAAAAAAAATTTCATTTTGGGCAAATGGCACTAAATACTACTTAGAGTTTGATAGCATCCTTAAAAAGCACATAACAGCATTATTTATATGGTTTTTTTTTGTAACTATTGTATTATTATCAGTAAAAAGAAATTACAGAATTCTTATTGAACATTTAGTGAAGGAATTCCATTGTGTGTTTCAATAAAGTTATAAGCTCGTAAAAAGTTCTGAATAACACTCTTTTTGTCATTGCACTGCTTACAAACAAGCAATATATTTTCCAGAAATGCTCAAAGATATAAATGTTCCATGCATTAGAATGCCCCAGCACTGTATTGTTTCCCCTTCAGTTTTTTAATTTTTTTTATCAGCAGTTTTTTTACTGTATTTCTTTTCTTTGGCAGCCTTCTTATACACACAAGACTGTCGTCTGACACTGATTGATGCGACGAATATCAATTTTCTCTGCAACTTTCAAATAGTCTGCATCATTTTTTAAGCACGCGGCTGCAACACTTCCCATGTTGTATTGGCTTATGGCATTTGTCGCTGCTATATCTAATCGTCGTTTTGACACAAACACATCTTTCGAGCACAGCTGCCAGATAACACTATGCAAACTTTCATTTGCATTTTGGGTTTGCCCAGAGGTACAGCGCTTCAACAAATCATTACAAGCTAATCTCTGATAAACAGGCAAGATTTTGGAGACTATTTCATCATTGAGAGGAGCTTTCATTTTGGAATGACTCGGAGCTTTTTGACCAAGAGCTTTAGCTCGGTTGCAAAAGCACCAAGAACTTTCACCTTGTGGACATTTGAAATGCTTGGGCTTGGTATCTGTCGATGAGCAATGGTAAAGTGAAGCAAAAATGGAGGTTTTCATTGCATCGATATCAGGAGCATTAGAAGTTATCGCTTTTCGATAATAATTTGTGAGCCTTGATATCAATGCATCAGTGAGATGTCCTTTACGTTTGCCTCCCAATGTTTCTCCTCTAACTTTGTGTTCTTTCACTTTATTTCGAAGCGCTGTACCAAGTCTCTTTGCAACGTGGTTTACACACTCTTCTTTTTCAATTTCATAACCTTCATATACATTCAATTGCTTCAAATGTGAAAAGGTTTTTGAATCGCCATCAGAAAGCAGAACCGTATAACGCATATTGCATACTTTAATGGATCGACGCCACAAAATTTCTGCTGCATACATTTCCATCGCGTTCGATGAGCCATCATAATTTTTCTCACATAAACCAGATGTCTTGTGTGCTTCATGCCATATTTGATATTCTGGCGAACTCTCATCAAGTTCCTTTTTTGTTACTTCACATAGGTGACAGTATTTTGAAACAATTTCAAAGTCCAGCACAATGCCAGTCATAATGTCAATGACACAGCCAATGCCATACAAGGAGCTATGCCTACGCTTCTGCCAGGTTCCATCGAACGACACCCCAATGTTAATAACTTCTTCAGGATTTTCCTCGCTTTCACTAATTTTTTTATGTTCCTCCCTCACCTTTTCGCGGCATTTTTGCAAAACATCAGCCTTAAAAGCTACATTTTCCTCCGCCAAATGTGAGACATATGAATCGAATGTCTTTCGGTCCATTGCGTTGAGGCCCATATGTCCCGAAAATTTCTCCAGTGCGGCATGTCCTTTTCCAAAGCTGAGAAAAGCAGAAACAGCATCTTTATTTACTGCAAATTTTTTACTGTTTTCTTCACGTGGACTGGAGAATACACTGCTATACTCTTTTTTGCAGGAGTCGCAGAAAATGTTTAGTTTTGCAGCAAAACCATATTCTGTGTTTGTTTTCTTTACATTCAAACTATGAGATTCACAGGAAGAACATTTGAGTTCTTTTAGCAGAGGGGACCACATTTCATCATAAAATAAAGTTGCGGTAGATGAAGGCACATCACAAGTGTTTGAGATATCAGAGAAAAGTTTTAATTTTTTCACAGTCCTGGAATCATTCAGGTCAGATATCCCAGTATCATCAGCTGAAACTGTAGAAGCAACAGCTGTTTTATTCCATCGTTTTTTTGCATTTGCTATAGCACTTTTTCTTCTCTTAGTTGAGTGTGGCCTCGGCTTGTGCCATCGTGAATTGATGGAATCCATAGTTTGAGTTTCCAAAATAAATTTTTGAAAACAACAGTAAAAACAAAAGGAAAACGAAAATACGATAAGATAACAGCAAAAAACAATGATGTAACAATAAAAAAACAAAATGTAACAATATAACGAGAAAAAAAATCAACAAAAGGAGTATTTAATGCGAGTTCGAAAATGATAGCAAACTAGGCAAAAAATAAACATAAACAAATGCGAAAATGTTCAAAGAAACACGGTCAAAGTTAACGCAGTGTTGCCAAACTGTTCAAATATAATAATTAAAATATTTTTAATATTAAATTCGAAAATCTGAGGGGAAAATTCAGAAAAATACGAGAGAATCAGAAGGTAAACAAACTTGAAAGCTGTGAAAGTGTCAAAACTCTCACTCCCAAGCCCCGCCCACTTTTTTGGAAAAAACGTCATAAAATCGTTAAAAATCATCGTATCGAAAAAAATTTTACACCACAAGATAGACAATTATTTTCTTCATACTTTCAATGAAAAAAAAAATTCGAAAATTTGATGATTTCAAGGTCCCGTGTCCCTTTAAAGCTTTATCCAAAAATAATTGATATAAAATTCATTATGCACGTAAAGTACGTTACGTTATTTTTTGTTTTTATTTCTAACAAAACCAAAAAAAAAAAATAATATAATTACAGCATATAGATTCATATGTGTCGATGATTTCTCAATTAGTAGCATTTAAACTGTTAAGTATGAAAGTAGTACAAAATGAAGCAAGAAGACATGAAATATAAGAATTTCGTAAAGTATTATGGTGTACATACTATATCATGCCATTTGGAACAAAATTAATGAATCCATACTCTTAAAATTTCACGAAAACTTTCTACATTTAAGGATTTCGTGAAATTGTACTAGATGTAATTAACTATATAAAATTATACTATGTTGGTTAATTGCTAAACTAAAAACTAAACATAATTTAGTGGCACGACAGCCCATTGGGAGCCATGGCCTACTGTGCGCATCCCAGCTTTCGAGACCGAGGGTCCTAAGATGCCGAAGCAAATATTCCGGTCAAGTGGTAGGCCTGACGCGGAACACCTAGTGTTTAGTTCCCAAGCATGCTTGGTCCTCAGGAGTATCAACCCCGCATCATTGGTTGATTGCAGAGGTGTGAATTAAAAATAGCTTATTATTCTACCCGTAACTTATTAATCAACCTATTGACTTTTTTTTAAGGTAACTTTCTTTTACAGTAACTTGAACTTAGTATATATTTTTCTTGCAAAAGTAAAAAATGGTGTTTGATCCACAATTAGTATGTCGGTTCAGTACTAGTTGCAAATCAGTCAAAGAAAAAACAAATCCCCTTAAATACTAGTAGATAACAACACCAGGATTCCATAAATACACGGCGCATGTAGTTACAATAATTCACACTTAAGATACATGATGTTATCCGAAACTAGTTACTGATACTTGTTGTGGTCTACATCTCAAAATATTACTTGCTTGTCCAAAATGATCGCTACCACGTTAGCTGATTATTGTAAAAACCCCAACTGTATGATCTAATCGATAAGTTGTATGAATTAGAGTACCGTAATTTATTGTTCTTAACTGCATAAGTTTGATGCATAGAAGCTCTTCCGGACGAGCGTCTATTCTGTTGGTTCAATGTTATCAGTTCCACTGCTTTCTCTGATATTTTCCTCTTTTCTTTATTTTGCAGATTAGGTTACTTTTACATTCAATCAGTAAGCAATCCAGTAGAAGTCATTTTCTTGAACACTTGTGGTGGTTTTCTTTTTTCCCAAATGTTCTTTTATCATCTGAACCCAATGTAGCCCCGAATGAAGAACTTCATATGACGTTAAATGAGCGTCCAGAGTGCTGTTAAAACATATTTCAGAAATTATTTTAAATATTTGAAATTTATTTATATTTAAAACTTCAGATTTTTTATCTGAAAAATAATTTAAACTATGAGTGCATTCAAATTTTAAGATGTAGTTTACTAAAAGCAACACCAAATAAATAAAATAGAATTTCTTAGGGTTTTTTTTTTTTCTTTTGCACTATTGAAAATAGTGTGAAACAACACTACAAGTTTATACAACACAGCAGTGTTTTTTGTGAAGGGGGGGGGGGTGGACTTACAAATTACCGCCTCGTGTGACACCCATGCTAGGAACACCATTGGTGTGCAAACGACTCGCCCTCAAAGTAAGATTGAATGACCGAGAAGTCATGCATTCGTTATTACAAACTATTCGTTTTTAGCCTACTTTCCCGTAAAAGTAAAAAAAAATAATAATAAAGCATGAAAGAAGGCTTAATTTCGTGAAATTTTAAAAACAAGAAAAGTAAAAATAAGTTAATTAAATAAAGATTGAAAAATAAAAAATTTGAAAGTAGGGTATTGAGATGGGGAAAAAGTGTGTCTGTCGGTCTGTCGATCTGTCTGTCTGTCGGTCTGTCTGTCGGTCTGTCTGTCGGTCTGTCTGTCTGTCGGTCTGTCGGTCTGTCCCCCCCTAATAACTTTTGAACGAATTGTCCGATTCAAAAAATTCTTTTTGCATTCGAAAGATCTCGGCGAGGACATCTCATTTCTATATTTTACTTTTTGATTTGAACAATTTTTTGTTCAATTTTGAACAGTTCAAAAAATTTTAACATTAGCGCCTATGGACAAAATTGAAGCAAATACTGTAAACTCTGGGCACAAGAGCCAAGTTCCTATTGCAAGCTTATTGAAAGGAGTTCTCGGCGTGAAATATTGATTTGAACAGTTTTTGTTCATTTTTGAACAGTTCAAAAAATTAACACAGAGCTTACGGGGAAATTTCAACCCTATATAAATCCTGATCTAACGGACCGATTTGCTTCGAACAAACTTTATCGGAAAGCTCTTATAACGTAGAACATGTAGAAATAGAAAGTTTATCCAGAACTTACGAACCTATTTTGCTATGAAATTTTTTGATCGAGATTTTCAAGGATATTTCTCAGTGACTCAATGAGTGAAATAATGAATGAATGAATAAATGAAAGAGTGAAAGAATAAATCAATGAATAAATGAATGAGGAAAAGAATGAATGAATAAATTATTGAATAAATGAAAATATAAATAAATGAGTGAATAAATACATGAATGCGTAAATGAATGAATAAACACTTGAATGAGGTAACGAATGAATGAATAAATGTATGGCTGAATAAATGAAAGAATGAATGAGTGAGTGAATGAATATGTATTATCCGTTGAAAAAGGTATATTTTCAATAATTAGAACTAAAGATAAATAAGAAAGAGAGAGAAAGAGATAGCTAGATTATAAATTTGAATTTGGTGTATACGGGAAAGTAGGCTCGTATAGTTCTAGACGGAACTTCTTGTTAGTCTTTTTCCCGATGAATTAGAAAAGTATATCTCTATATCTGAATTATATGCAGATGTAATTACAAGTTTTAAAATTTTCTTTTCATGTTTTCCTTTTTAGTGTTTTAATAATTTCACTAAACGCTCTTCTGTCACACAAAATGACTACTCCCAGACAGAAATTTAACAATATTTTTATGATATTATAGCATTCACAATGGAAATTTCAATTAAATGGTTACTGCTGTTTGGTGTTTTCAATTTTCTTTAATTCTTAGAAAACATAATTTTGAAAATCAGATTCCTGACGACACAAAACCATCACAAAAATACTTTGAGTTTGAAAAATCACATGGATTCTTGCTTAGCAACCATACTACAAGATTCGATTTTAGCTAACTCGAAAAACTAAGAAAACAAATGCTTTGATAGCAAAGGTGAACAAATAGGTCCTCAACTGGAATACGTTCATTGCTTGTACGGTCATTCTTCGCAACGAAATCTTAATAGCACCATTTAGAAAACTTAATGCTCACCGTTAAAGTGGCACCTAGTGGCAGAGCGTGAGAACCAAATTCTTATTGCTGAACCACACGACAACCGTACATTTCTCCGGGATTAAAAATAGCCTATGTGCTATTCCAGACTATAATCTATCTCTTTGCTAAACTTCGTCCAGATCTGTTCAGCCGTTCTGGCGTGATTCAATACCAAACATGCATCCAAACTTTCGCATTTGTTATAGGATTAAGATTAAGATTGCATATGCTATATAGTAGTAGTCCCCAAATTGTCGATTGAGCGCGTGGCGCAAAAAGTCATTAAATTTTTTAGATTTTTTATAAAAAAAACTTTACAAATGACATTTCTTAGCATTTGATATTTAAATTTTTCGCAACAACTCTTTTGTCACATTTTGCAATTTGTAACCACAATACAAATTCTGTACATCTGTTTTCCTTACAATACGATAATCTTAGCAGTGAAAAACTTGCTTGCTTCAGAAGGCAAGCAAGTTTGGGTTGGGGCAATGAAATATTACAAGTAAATGCATGATTTTTCGATTTAAAAAAAATGTGATCTATAACATAGTGTTTTATTTCTGAACTGCAACACTGCAGGTACATATACTAATGTAATATAACGGTGACATGTGACAAATGGGGTTAGGGGGTATGTTGAAGTGTGACATTTCGTGACAAAGAGGGGAGGGGGTCAAATATATTTTAAAAAAGTGTGACATCATTTATGAACGGTACACGGTACACCCCGTTTTTTCCCAGATTTTTGAAAAATATTCTTTTTCACATATTCAAGGTCACAATATGGTTTCAGTGACTTGGAAATGTTATTTTATAAAACCATGCCGAGTGATATATCATACGAAACAATATTCCAAGAGCTTTTAAGCGATACCAAATGAGTCACCCTAGCCCTAATAGGAGCTGAGAAAGAAAATGGTTTTGTAAGTACCTGAACTTCACTTTTTGTCATATTCGACTTTTTTAAAGGGTCTCACAAAAAAAACGAGAACTCAAAAAGCTGAAAAACAAAATTGTTTCGTTTCAATGATATATCTGACCTAGTAAGTTTTGTTGAAATGGACGGTTGTCAACTTGAGACGCTTGTTGATTAATAGCGTATTTGTAGACTCATTCTAGATGTGAACGAACGCCATTTGAAAACTCAACCAAATTTCAAAACATTAAGCTCACTGCCTATAAACCTGACTAATCTTTGGATATTTAAAAAGAAAGAAAAAATTAAGGTAACAGGAAGGGGAAGGGTGTAATGATAGAAAGATTTAAATATTTTATTATTTAAACCTTAGCAACCTAAATAAAAATTGCATTAGATCAATAAAGTGCAACGCATAATTCTTGAATATTTTCACTGTGACAAAGTTTCTTATTCAGTAAAAAAAGAAAACCTTGTTAGGAAATTTTACATTTGTGTCAAATTTTAGGCAGATTATTTGCAAGAAAAATCATGACATTAGTTAACTTTTATTTGCTAAACAATGCAGAACAGTTTAATCGCTTTTAACAAGTTTCAATAATCAATTATAATCAGTACTAAAAATATTAACGTATTTTTCTGGCATAAAATATAAGATACCAGTAATGAAAGACGAAGTCAAATGGAGGTCGTATAATAAACCTCTTCGTTAGTGCGGTTTATTTATCAATTTATGTTGTACTTTAGTCTCGGTGACCTCAAGAATACCCAGTATACTTTTTTTAATACATAAAACAAGATCGAAGCAGTCAGCTTTAATTTCGGTGTCGATAGGGTAGCCATACGTATTTTATATGATATGGGATAATCCGCATTAATTACTCAGGAGGCATTCCCACCAAGTGTAACAAGCGACGCACGACAGCCTCATTGGTTATTCTTAATTTACTCGCCAAGCTCTCATATTGTCGGATTGGCATTTTTAATGAGTCATTAAAAAGAACTTCTCCTAGACCGACCGTAATCTGTTGATTCGAATATGATGTCCCGAATTCCACGCTGTTAATTTGATAACTTTAACAACAATCTACTTCGACAGACGTTAAATATGTCAGTGGTCTTTGGTGTTATGCACCTTCAATCCCGTACCTTCTAATTTGACTTTATTTATTTATTTATTTATTTTTTTTTTGATAATTATCAACTTTGAGACCCTTTAACTACAAAAGCTAAGAGTTAACCATGCTGTTTTATATATTTCTGAATACTATACCGTAGTGTGTAATTAATCCAATAGTTATTTGTGTGGTTCATTTTAGGCTTTAGCAGACATTCACGTAGGAAAACCGGAGAAAAACAACGAAAACGCAATTTTTGAATGACCTATGTCTTTAAAGCTGCGAGTGACCCACAAAATTATTTGTACCAATATGTACCTAATATCAAGTAGTATCCATATTTTTAAAAATTGACATGGGTCATTCACGGTTTTAGAATCAACAGAATCATATAATTTTCTCCCTATATTCTCAAGGAAAAACTAGTCGAAGAGACTAACTTGATTTCGAAGGGAACAAACACATTTCCTTGTCACAGTACCTCTAATGCATTTTTAAACTTTTAGGGAAATTGAAGATATCAACTATCAGAAATTGTCATACTTTTTAAAAAATGGCTCAAATTTTATCAAACAAAAACAGTTTCGCTGAATTAATGTCCTTCTTGAAACAAAAATATTGTTTTTTTTGGGTAATTTGTATGTGAATAAAGCATGCATCTACAGGGTCAAATTTAACCAAACCCAGGAGCTTATAACGAAACCTACATCTCCCTCAATCTAAAAGCAGTAAACATATCCTTTTTTTAAAAACCTAACTAAAGTCTCTAAAAGAAGTGTTCGAAAACGTTAAACAAACAAGCTTATGCGGATAAACAGATATGTATAGAAATAGATACCCCTACCCTCGATTAAATTTTGAGATGACGAGGTTTTTCGTTTCGACTTAAGTGTTCAATAGCTCTTAGATTCACATAATTAACTGTCTCTTCATTTTATCCCCCAGAATTATTTATTTAGTACACAAACAATTGTAGTTCTTACTGTAGTTGTGCTCCTCGAAGACCAATTTTTGATCAACTACTTTTTTTAAGTAATTAATTATTTCATGTAATTTTTCGAGAAATAGTGCTGCCATCTATCCTATTTATTTGTAATTTACAAATAACTTAAGCCGGATGCGTCTATCTAAAGGCTAGAGCTTGCGGCTTAGAAAAATACTAGTGGGCGCCGTACTACTAGTCGCAGACTGGTAATAAAATATGCAGTTTTAGCGTGTGGGTTTTGTGACTGCGTCCCATAAAAATGTAATTTTTTCCATAGATATGCACCACCATTAGATAAAAATACAGAGCGCTGCAATTCCATCTTGAGCATCGGGAATTACGTACGGCCGTTACGTATCAGCCAAGGCCGTCGATTAAGCCAAAGCCTTTTTCGCCTGTTTGTAGCGGACACTTGATCAAAATCCTTCACCTCCCTCTCCTCTATTAATCAAGAGCCTCTAGCGAGCTCCTTACATCAGCTTCTTCAGACCCCGCAACCTTACTGTTCAGGAGCCCTTTTGATTAATGCCCGTTTGATGAACCCTTTAAGGCGGCTGCACAGGCGCAAGCATGCTTTGCTCATGTGTAGCTACATTAACGAGCGCATCAGGTCGACATGCGATCCATTAGATGAATTGCTTGTATAGAATCTCTCTGCCCTTCCCGAAATTCGCGTCCGGGCCCGGGACTCGAACTCGTGTTCGACGAGTGAGCCGACCGTGAGAGCCTACTGCCTAAGGCTCTACCGACCACGCCACGGAATCGGGACAGGAATGAACAATGTAAATAACATATAAACCTATCAAAGGAAAGAGCAAAAATCACAGGTAACCAAATCTGCAATGTGGAAACAACAAATTTTTCATTGATAGCTTTTAAGTGTTGATAGACAAATTTCTCGCAAGACCACACGATATATTGCGCAGCAGCCTTTTGCTTAGTATTCAGTACATTCGTCACACTGCCGGCAGGGTGGCGAGGCAAAAACCACACGAAACTGTATTTGATATAGCGTTTTATTCACATAAACGTTACAAGGTCACGAATATCATACTGAGTATAAATATTATATGAATCATCCTTGGTGCAGAAATGTTAACATTTTCAATCGCTAGTTTCAGCGCTAAAGATTGCAAGAAACTTAACAATATATAACTTATTCATCATATATGCGTGCTGTAGTGTACGTAACATTTACGTCTAACTTAATATATTGTGAAAATTTCATTTTCTTTCCTCAGAATTTACAAGAACATTTTACGAGAAATACAATTTTTACAAGTACGGTTCGTTAACAGAAAATTTCACAACGTTTTAAGACTCTTTGCACTTGTTATCTTTATGAAGGATTATTTTCATCGGTGTCATTCGAACGCAAAACGTATTAGCCACCCTAAAGTTAGCATTGTATTCTCGCATTTTATATTTCTACATTTTTATTCATCACCCAATGATAAATGGCTACTAAATTATTGCGCCGAAGTACAGTTAACAGACACTTAATCATAGGTTCTAGTCACTTCTAATGAAACTATCACGCTGACGATTAATTAAACATTCTTCGTTGACATTGAAATGAATTAATACTAAAGAAAGAAAAAAGTAAAGCTTGGTCGTTTTTCTATTCAAGTAATGTCTGATATAAGGAAGCATTTATACGAGAATTATGTATTTAAGTCTAAGAAGTACAAATGATAACTTACAGCAAGGTTAAGAAAAAGAATTATGTATTTGAATAATATTATCGGTTTATTTGATGCAGCGACCATTTGTTAAAACGACCGTAACAATGACGTCAACACGAGTTGGTTGTATTAAAAGTCATTACGACTGTGTGAGAGACTTATCAAAATAAAAACATGTCTTTATTTTAAATTTTTATTCTTATAAAGAATAACCAGAAAAAAAACTTATAAGCTGAAATTAAATAAAATATAGAAGGAAAAAATGCTCAAAAACACAAGGAAAGAAATGAATTTATTTGATAAATTACTAAGAGAAAACTGATTGGGTATATTAAATCCAGTTTAAAAAGTCAAGTTCTTGGACGAAAAGTAAAAGATCTGTTTTCGCGTAAAAAGAATGAACCTATTTTAAAATCTGAACTAAACATCAAGAAGTAAAAATACAAGTAGCTAATATTTCCACTCAAGCCAAAACAAAATAAATAACTCTATGATTATTGTAAGGATAAAAAAAGCTTTTGTATAATATTCTGATTGCCCTACAGTGTTTCAAATTTCTTATTTTTTCCGCTTGATTCTTTATTAAATTATTTTTCCTTTAGACTATGAAAACTTTACTAAAATACGTTCTTAAGTTTTTTTGAAAAAAGCTGAAGTAAAAATTAAACCTAGATTTTGTAAACAAAATGAGCAAAATTCTGCGTATATGTTTTCTGTGGCTAAAAATGTCTTAAAATGTTAATCTTAAGATAATTTTTTTTTTTTTGGCCTGACTAAATTAAATATCCTGACTTCCCGCTATTTACTTCAAAAAAAAAAATACTTAAGATAGAAATTCTATTTTTTTTTTTTTTTTTGTTTCTGATTGAATAATAAAAGGATAAAGATTATTAATTTTTATCCCCTTATTTTCATCTATACCGTCAAAGATAAAACTTATTTATTTATTCATTATAATCGTCTTTTTATTTGCCTATTTTCTATATATTTTTAAAAAATTTTAATTAATTATTATTTTTGTTCCAAATTAAGTTAAGAGTCTTTGACTTGACTTCCGTCGGATATTTTTCACCTAGAAGCTAACTTCTTATGCATTGAAAAAATGGTTCCTTCCAATCTCAAATCACGTATCTGCAATCTTTTAAAAAGTTTTTGCGCTATGTAGTTGTTTTTCCTTTTTATAAAACTTAATACCTTTACAGGGGGACTCGAACGTAGGCACATAAATTTATACAATATTATTCAAATTATAGTTATTTCCCCTAACTAACTAAATATTCAAAGTATATTTCATAGACAATCCAGACACTTCACATAAATTGTGTGTAGCGAGTTTCTTTATTTTTATGGTTTTAACATTCGTTTAATACTAAGCTTTTACATTTATTTATTTTTAATTAGCAGTTATTATTCAAAAACAAACTAAAAATTAAACTGTTTTCAATCAATGCCTTAGAAATTTAAAAACAATAATTTCTTTTATGTCTTTTTTTCTCTTTGAATACTGAAACCTTAGTGACTGTAAAAAGATTTTAAGATTCCCTAACCCAATTTTTTCCCTTTTGATATTAGAAATTGAAAGGTTTTTTATTTTTTTTAATTTTAGTTTACTTTTTTTTTTTACATACATGATTTTTTTCTGAAACAGTTTTCTGCACCACCTACTTTAACGGAACTATCAATGACACTTGTGCTTTGATGATGGGGTATGGAAAAAAATATTTTCACTAATAATGTTTTTTTTCTCCTTTTAATATAAATATTTTATTTTATTACGATTTTCTTCATTTATAATCAAAGAAAGAAAAACTGAAATACTGTGCGTCAAACACTTTCACACAAGGAAAGAAAAAACGTTTCGGAAAACTCTCCAATAGCATTGGGTTTCTGTGAATTACGAAATGTGTTAGGGACCGTTCAATCAAGCTTTTTTCCGATATATTTGACCCCCTCCCCCCCCCCCTTTGTCACATGTCACGCTATGTTGTATAACCCTGATGTCACACTTCTTGTTACCCCCTCCCCTCCCCTTGTCAGACTTTGTCTTAATTTCACGAACCCCCCCCCCCCCTTCCCCCTCGAAGCGTGACATCATTTATGAATGATCCCTTAGAACAGCGTTTCCCAACCGGTGGTTCGCGAGCCCCCAGGGGTTCGCGCGGTGCAGAAAGGGGATTCGCGAAAAAATTATTGCCATGGCGGGAGTTTTTAGCGTTAATGTAAAAGAAAAAAAGAAATAATAAATTTACATACGCCTTAAGGAAGAAGAGCAAAAATTACTGTTTTTAAAAAAATAAATTGTTTTCCAGATAATGCAGAAAAGTAGTGAACTCGCATACGAAGCATACATACTAAATTTGAAACGCACTTATTTCTACTTATGCCTGATTTCTAATTTGGATCACAATCAATTTTATCATATCGGTACCAATTTGGATCACAAATTGATACCGAAATATATTTATTGATTTAGTTTAAATTTTAGAACATATTTTCTCCTACCATTTCCCACTTTCTCCTCACTAGCGCGAAGAACGAGTCGAAAACATGAAATGTTTCTGCAAAAAATGTAAAATTTTGCATTATTTGAGGCTTATTTTTCATTATACAGAGCCTAAAGTGGAGCCAAAAGATATTTACTCATTTATTTAAAATTTGGTCTCACATTTATCACTTAATTCCAACTTTCTGCGTTATCGTAATATTGCAATTAGAAATTTAAAAATTTGTAAATTTAAATTTTTCTTTAAATTTCGAAAACTTTTCCGAATTTTGTATATTTTAATCGGAAAGTGGAACCTATCGGGAAAATGATCGTTAATTTTTTTTAGGAAAACATTTGTTTACTGCTCCAATAAAAATTCAAAAGAACAATTAATAAAAAAAATGTTTGTAGCTGTATTTTCGTTTTTATTTAAAGGTAGATGTTTTGTAATAATTGTTTTCATTTCTTGTTATAAAGTATTGTATAACACGGAAAATAAATGTGCTATACATTTTATAGTTTTGTCACCCGTTACTAACGACTACAGAAAAGGGTTCGCCATTTTCTTTCGAATCTTAGAAGGGGTTCGCAAGGGAAAAAAGGTTGGGAAACACTGCCTTAGAAAAAGGTTGGGAAACACTGCCTTAGAACATTTAAACACATTTCGAGAATGAAAAGAAACCACGAAAGAAACAGCAGGAAAATGGATTAAAAAGTCATAAATTAATAATTATTCAAATGTTTAATTGAAATCAATTGACACTGACTTATAATTTACTTTCGTCTGGATTCTAATATTCAGAAAAGGTCTTGGTCGTAATTCTTTTATAAATGTAAAACTATTTGCTTTCTTGGCGGTTTTACAGTAGACTTTCGAATTTTCACCATATTTTCGATTACTTTCTTACTGAAGAATTATTTTTCAAACCAGTTGTATAAGAAGAAGTAAAAGTTTATCTCTGTGTGGAAATAACAAATGGATAATCAACGTAATTAAACGTGTAGATAAACAGTAAAATTGCAAACAGTATTTGGGTGTTACATGGAATTCTTCATCAATGCATACAATTGTGAGCCTTGGGATGAAAATACAATAGGATAGGTTTATGTTGTGGTTATTATTAAGAACCATTCTTCTGGGCCTATCAAAAGATTTTTTTCTGACACCACATTGCTTAAAACCCTATGTACCAAAAAAATATTTGGATTTTGCATAAATATATTTGGTTTTTAAAAAACATAAATATATTTGGATATTTATAAAATTTTTGTTTAGCGTAAAGTGAGAATAGTTACTACTTCCTAAATTAGCAATATCATTTCGCTTATAATTTGCATCCTCCTATTCATGAGAAGTTACATCTTTGACTAAAGTAACCTTAATTTTAAATAGAACTTGCACTGACCGAAATTAAAATAAGCTTCAACTAATATTCTATAAGAATACAAAACTTTTATTAAGCAGAAATACCTGTAATAACACTACAATTAATGTATAAATAATCCAACTACTAATATCAATATATCTATTTCGAATAAGGCTAAGGAAGTTCTGCCATTATGTAGAATTTTGGCAAGAACTCATTTATGATAAGCTGCTCAATTTTGGTCTCCTTATCTAAAGAAAGATATCACCTTATTAGAAAGGGTTCAAAAGAAGAGCGACTAGATTGGTAAGTGGTCTCTCAGACTTATATCATGAGGTCAGGCTTAAAAGACGTAATATGTTTGGGTTTCGAGCGAAAAAGATTTAGAAGTGACGTGATTCAGTTATTTAAATTTATTAAAATGGAAACATATGTTGGCATTTATGCGCACAAGTTGGAATCGGAATAAACTTTTCAAATCTCAGGCTAATCTTAGAACTTAAAATTAGGAAAAATTATTACTTTTACAGAATTATAGGCATTTGAAATAGTTACCGGAAGTAACTGTTAATTGCATTGGGGTAAAAAGTTTCAAGAGGTCAGTAGATCTTCAATGGGGAATGATAGTTTGACTAGTACTAGCCTAGCTGGGCCCAGAGCCTGTTACTAGTTGTCACTTTTGCATTTATATTTGTATACTGTGTAATTAATTCCCCCCCCCCCCCAAAAAAAAAAAAAAAATAAAATGAAATTTACTTGATTTAGTCTAAACTTTCGTTACAACTTGGCTTTATTTCTGTGCATACCAAAACATCACAATTCGAACACCAATTTTCGAAATATCCAATTCGAAAAAGAGCTGATTGAGGCCCAAATGTTAAAAATCGCTTCTCTTCATGAAAAAATTAAAACTTCACGTTACATTATGCTAAAATTTATCATTTAGATCTCTTACTAATAACTTTCTCAATCAAAAAAAAAAAACTATAAATACGCAAATGTAAACATAAATTTCTTGTTTTTCAAATTGCTATCTCAAAAATACAAGTACCGTGATCGTGAAAACTGTCTAAACAATTTGTTTTTTCATGCCTGCAAAGAAAATCGAAAGAACTGAGTGCAGCTAAATGATTAATGCCATTTTAAGAAAAGTAAATGGTGTGAGAACATATATGCTTGCAAAAAGTCAGAACCAACATAGCTTTCTAGCAATTAATGCAACCCCCGAAGACAATAGAACAGAAATAAAGACAATGTTATTAATGATTGTTTAGCTTGAGACAAGATCTTGAGATGAACCCATTGCGTGTTTACCTAATTAATGATCAATACAACTTATACAATTCCTAAAGAAATGGCATCTGTATTTTTTATGATTTAAGAGTTTTCTAAACTATTGAAAATGATCATTTAAAGCGAAAAGGAAGATAAAATGGTAAATATATTACTTTTAGATTTTCTTCTTTTGCTTGTATAGTAGAAAGGAAATTTGCTGTATTTTTTGAGAATAATCATTTGTCTTACAAAACCCAATTCCAAAAAGCATTCTTTCTTTTTTTTTCTTTTTGGAATGTGTTATTGCGTTTTCAGGGTGATTTTGTAAGCTGTATGTAGCTGTATCTACGGAAGCAATATGGAGAATCTTTGGCCTAATTTATGTATAACAGCACAGTTTCTGAACAAGATGAACCTTTCATACCCAATAAAACTTGTAGGTTCATTAAACTTAAGGGCCCTTTACACATACGTTCTTAACCAGACGGCGAGCCATTCAGATACGCGTTCAAGAGTATGCGTGTAAATGCAATTTTGGAGTTCGTTCAAGAACGTGGTTAAGAATGACACTCAGATTCGCTTTCATGATTGTGAACCAAAAAATGTTGCACTTTACATACGCGTTCTTAACCACTTATCAAAGTGGAATGGTTGGACGATTCTGCAGGCTGATGCTTCTGCAATAAAAATCTTTTGCTTGGGTTTCGTGTCTTAGTATCAAAATGGATGAGGGTGCTATTATGTGTTTATTATTGTAATTCATTTCTTAATTATTTGTGTTTAATATATTACATTTTATTGTGTTAAGAATATTAACTTGAGACGTGGGACGTTGTTTCCTCTGAAATTTCATACGTAACCCTCTGTAGGGGCTCCGATGAACGACACGCATCTGAACTCGTTCTTGCGCGCGGTTGAGAATGAGGTGCATTATTATTGTGACATATTCTTGAACGCCACGGTTTTACTCGCGTTCTTGAGCTTGGTTAGATGCGCTGCGCTCAGGCGCGCGGTTAAGGACGTATGTGCAAAGGGCTCATTAGTGATACATATCTGATTTTCTTTTCTTTTTCTTAAGACGAGGAAAACGATATAAAGCAGTTCTCAACTTTTTAAAAAATGTGTAACAGCGACGCATTATAATGTCCTTGTTTGTCAGTCACATAATATTTCTGTCTTTTAAGTGCATTTTAATATTTTTATTCATATTGAGGATTATAAGAATTTCTCACAGTCATTTCATTCCATGTGCATGTTCGATATTTTCAATAGCATTTGAAATACTGTATTTTTCCAAAACAAATGGAGGATGCGGGACTATTTTGAAAGGAAATCATTCTAAAGCACCGGGGCTGGGCGGGCGGCAGAGGCAGCTAGGCGCTTGCCTCTTAAGGGAGGCAACTATTAACGCTTAATTAACTTATTACGAAGTATAACGTTTCTGAATAATAAATCTGTTCTATGATTATGTACCATTATTTAGTGTTCGGCAGTAGTTAACTAGAAGTAGTTAACTACTCATGGCAACTACTCGTTAACTAGTAGTTAACTACTAGTTGTAACTACTTTGGTTTTGAACTAGTTAACTACTAGTTAAACTACTTTTTCCTCATATACTTTTTGAAAAAAAAAAACTGTTTTTTAAACATTAAATTATTTAAATTTTTAGCTTATGAATATTACTCACACACATGTATTTTTTATATTATGTTATATAAATAGTACTCATAAAAAATCATAATATTTATTGCATTATTTACGCAAAATAGAAAAAACTTTCTAATATACTCAATAAATAGCGCCCGCACCAGCACATGCACAATGAAGTTTCATTTAAAGACCAAATCTCCATTTTGGGGAAGCTTTACCTCTACTCCAGTACCATGTATGCGTTTGGGATACCGTAAAACACAAAAAGAAAGAAAAATACTGGTTCTTATAATTTTTTTTTAAGAAAAAACTGATTTTTATGATTCTTTTTTTAGACAAAATATTGATTTTTATGATTAAAAAAAACTATTTATATCAGCTTCTTCCAAATTATTAAAGTATAGATATTTTTTATTATAAATTTTAATATATTCTTGGTTCAAGCAATTAATTAGAATTTTAACTCACTATATGGTAGCCTTAATGCATCTGGTCTTCTATGGAAAGGTGGAATATCTTCGTTAAGGTGTGAAAGAATGACATTTTATCAGAGAACATTAAGTTTTTGGACATGCTGACTACAGCAAAAGCATCAACAGCACCTTTGGAAAGGATTTTTTCTACATTTGGAATAGTGCACTAAAAATTAAGAAACAGATTGGGGGTTGATAAGGCATTAAAACTGGTATTCTTGATGAAACATCTAAATAGTAAAAAATATGGTACTGTATTTGTGTGCGCATACATATTTTGCTTAAAAAAGTTCAAAAAATCTGATTTCAATAAAAAAATACTATTTTTTAATTTTTTTTAAATAAAAAAATCACCAACCCTGCCTTCAACGCAATTTTAAAGAATATAATCTAAATTCTAAAGCATGCCCGTTACAAAGATATTTTGTTAATGAATGTGAGTTGGGCAGAGGGAGACTTTTAAATTGATATTAAGGTAAACCCGCTCATTTTACAACAAATGCTGAAAAATTTTTATTTCTTAAAAACATAAATTATTAACTTTATTAAACAAATACATATAAAAGTAAACGTTTAAATTGATAGAAAAGGTTTTGTCTTTATTCATATTCTCTTTATATGTTAATTTTTCAGTGTTATTTGGAAATATTCAATCTTTGAATGTTTTACAGGAATTTCTTTAAAATTGTTTTAATGATTAAAAATAATATTGAGTTGAATTATTAGGATTAAATATTTAAGAACAATCTTAAAAATGGAAGTTCAAATGAATTATACTTAAAAGTAGTTAATTAGTAGTTAACTACTTTTGGAGAACAGTTAACTACTAGTTACAACTAGTCTCAGAAAAAAGTACTTAACTACTAGTTGCAACTAGTTTTGTTTAGAGTAGTTAGTAGTTGGTAGTTAACTACTTTTTGACGAGTAGTTGCCGAACACTACCATTATTAAAATACATGTGTACATATTTTGTGCTAATATTTTTAATTCCTACACTCTACAAAATGCAGATCACGGAGTGGAAACTATGTTGTTGTCTCATGGCGCACTTTCCTTGCGCCAGGCCCGTGTGAGCCCTGAGCCAAGTCAGATTAAGCAAAGTGTTCCTGTATGCCTCATAAGGGATCATTCATAAATGATGTCCCTCTTCGAGGGGGGAGGGGGTACGTGAAACTGCCTAAGTGTGACAAGGGGAGGGGAGGGGTTAACAAGAAATGCGACATCCTGCTTATGCAACATAGCGTGACATGTGTTAAAAAGGTTAGCGGGCTCCGTTGAAGTGGGACATTTTGTGACAAAGGGGGAGGGGGTCAAATATGTGGGAAAGCAGCATGGACATCATTTATGAACGGTCCCTAAATCATAATGTCATGAAACCCTAAGCGTATCATCGACATAAGTTTTGGAGTACGCAAAAAAATTCAATAATAATACGAATATCATGCAATTAAAAATTATAAGTAAGATTTTAAATTTCTGAAATTCATACTTTATGCACATTAAGCTCTAAATTTATTACGTAGTGTTCGATTAGCATATATTGATTGTCAGCGTAAAATAAACAAGAAGGAAATTATTACTGCACACTACATATCTTTGCATAAATAAATATTCATTATAATAACACGCAAAGCGGAGTTCTTAAGCAAATTAGTTCTTGTAAATATTTCATCGCAATGAAAACAAAAACCGGGAGCATAGCGGGAAAAAGAAATTCTTTTATAACTCAATCAACAGCGGGAAAGCTTCGCAGCTTCTGTTCGCATATTTCATCCTGCTTCTCTCATTACGTTGCCAGATGGGGCAAAGGCTTCTCTCTTTTTGTTTGCAGAATTTCTCGTTGAAACTTGTTTTCTTTTCAGCGGGCAATAGATTATCCAGACGATTGGAGTGAGGGTTGATAGGGAGCAACTCGTTGTGACACGCGATTTCTCTTTTGAGATCATTTGCGACTCGGGTTATCAAACAACTTCGTATTGTTCCAGACTTTCCTTTGCGAAACAATTGTTAAATAGGGAAGACTATGTTTTTAGTTACTGGAATAGAGGTAAACCTGACAATTTATAGAAATGCATAATTTTTATCATATTTTATGTTAGAGGTAAACCTGATACTTTACAGAAGTGCATATTTTTATCATATTTCACTTTATCATGTATCGCTCCGATACATTTATTTACATCTATGATTTTACAAAATTTAACTAAAATACAACATTGGATTTTGTCATTCTGATTTAATATATATATATAAGAAACCACACGCAATAATAAAGCTGAAATTCACAAACAACCCTGAACTATCTACAAGACGTAAAAAAATAATGTAATGACAGGCTTACTAGAAGCC
This sequence comes from Octonoba sinensis, assembly GCA_038502835.1. Classification (NCBI taxonomy): domain Eukaryota; kingdom Metazoa; phylum Arthropoda; class Arachnida; order Araneae; family Uloboridae; genus Octonoba; species Octonoba sinensis. Next base: position 59,887,830 of record CM076599.1, on the reverse strand, counting down.
GTTTTTAACTCCTTCTGTAGCCGTTGTAATCTTCACTCGACTCTTTTTCGATAGTTCTAGAAGCCATTATTATGTTGTCAAAGAAAGAGATTGAAGACTTTCATTTAAGGGGTTTTTTTTACGTACGCTTGTGAGCTTATTCCTTTCCGTTTCTTTCTTTTTTCTTTCCTAAAAAGAACTGTTTGTACCAAGGATGGCAAATAAGATTCTATTCAAGTACCAAAATGATAGTAAACTGTAATGCATTTTTTTTCGACCATGTGTTTTCTGCGTCGTTACCCATAAGCAAAATATAGAAATACTATCGGCACCAGCACGACCTTGCCCATAGTAGAAGACTTAAAAACCAGTAGATTCGCTAAATTAGTATTATTTTTTAAGAACTACCGTGTTCCAATAGAGTTGAAAAATACGGCGACCAGTTTGTTAGCCTATACAATTATGTAAGTAACGTAACTTTTTGTTGCAAAAGAAAGCAATGCATATATATAGAGAGAGAGAATTGGGATAAAAAACGTCGCCCATGTTATTTCTTTACTTAACATTCGCTCAAAAATCACGATAATAAAGCCTTAAACTAAAATTCTAGCTCAAATTTAAAATATTCAATTTGAAAACATCAAAAAGAAAAACCTCCAGGAACCAAATAAACCGTAAAAAAAAAAAAAAAAAGACACGTTCCGCAATAAACGATCATTTCAAAAAGCACATCTTTGTCTTAAAATATAGTTCCTTTTTATGAATTTTTCTTATTAAGTGAGTCACGATGAGTTTTCGTTGTACTTCTGGAATGCGAACATGTTTCACAGCGTTCAAAAATACATCTACTTTCTGGTCACGTAGGCTACGCATATTTTAATAAAATATAACGTAGATGTGAAATTTCGCTTTGCAGCGTAGTTTAAAATAACACGTCTACTAAATGTGTGCATTCGAAAAGACTTTTATGCTAATTTATTCTTAATACATTTTTTAAATGCTTCTTGAACTTGATTTGTCTGTTGAACTGAAACCTAATTTGAATAGTAATTCACCAAATAAAATTCTTTATTTTAGAATGCAGAATTATTTTTTTGATAAAAAAAATGTAACATTTCTTTTAGTACGATACAAAATGTTGCCAATGTTTTTTGCGTAGAATTTTTCTAAGCTCAATTTTAACAAGACATAACTGGCTGCCTTCACTAATGGTTGCCGATATTACGTACCTTGACCTTGTATTATGTTGCAAACATTTGTGTACGTAATGTGAAATTTTGGCGGTGAGAGGGGGGTGGAGGTTGAAATCAGCTCGAAATGTTTCGTGTAATATCAGGGCCGTCTTCGAAGTCAGCAATTTCTCCCTTTCTCCTGGGCCTGCTTCAAGATTTGATTGCGCAATCCAAGTGATCCCACTTTCTGCAGCGCTTCATCGTTTCACATCGCATTTTTTTGTTTCATACCGACCAAAAGTTCTCAAACTTTCGCTGCCTGTACTTCATTTTGGTACATTTACAACAGTAAATTAAACACATATATTTTGTTTTTTAAAGCAGAAAAATATACTAAAATGTTTTAATCTTATTAGATTGCTGATAGGACTTCAGTTAAAACTTACAGTACTTGGTAGCTTTTATTTTTGGAAGTCATTTTTAACAGTAATTATTCAGTAAAGCATCGATAATTTAAAAGTTAAAAGGCAATACTTTTAAGTGAAGTCATCTTTTTAAAAATTATTCTTAGGAAAACAATAAATAAATAGCTATGGAAATAATTATCAACTTTCATTTCAATTTTCTTCATATGTAATTGATGTTTTCATTGTAAGTGTTCTTTTAAACTATAAATAAATATGTTAAAAGATCTAAATTTATATTAAATAAGTATAAATTTATTTTCAAAATATAAAATTCATTTTATTCTTAAATTTTGTAGTAGTAATTTTAAAAATAATTCTTTAGAGATTTAAAGTGTTCTACATGGACAAAATTTAGAATTTTTCAGAACTTTTATATATTTTTAACATTTTTAAAAAATATATGATTTTAAAATTTACATTGTAACGTAGTAATTCAAACAATCCGAAAAATTCAAACATAACTTCAATGCGAGCAAATTGAAATAGAAAATATTGTTTCTAGTTTCAACTAAATTGTAAAATGGCGAGTATTACCGTAATTATCTGTGTTATGGCCCGCGGGTTATCTACGAAAAAACTCCTTTTTTTACTATATGCGGGCAATATAACGATGCGGCAATACACGGAATTTAAAAAATAATAATTATTATTAAAAAAGAAAATTGTTAAATTGAAAGAAATAAATGATAGGTTTCGAAACGATAATCCAATTTCACCCATCCCTATTAAATTCCCCATGCAAGCCTTTGCTTCCATACCAATTAAATCACAATAGGATAGTAGGACCAGAGCACATGTCCCTGTATAAACAAAATGTGTAAACAAAATAACCATCTATAAACAAAATATGGTAAAATAAAAATTTTTACAATATAATTTAAAATGTTAGGTCTTAAGTGTTCTGTAATTAAAAATTGTTTCCTTATAAACAGTGTACCTTACAGAGTGATTTGTTCATGTACTTGTTTTTGTTTTAGGTGCGGGTTATACACCGAACTTGATTTTTTTTAGGATGAATTTTTCTTCCTGCGGACTATACAACGATGCGGGCTATTTACCGATAATTACGGTAATTGAATTTACTCAAATTAAAAATTCGGAAGACTAACAGGGACCATGAGGGCCCTACCCTTAAGGCCAATAGTTAGACAAGCACCCGTCATTCTCAGCTAAAAGAAATACATCATTGGGACAGTTTTATGGTTTTATTGCAGAAAAGGGGCATTGTGACGCATTTGTCTTGTTTTGTATCGCTACTTCCAAGGGGCCTTCGGTCGCAGAATCCTTCTCCGAGTAGGGTGATTCTCAGATAAGATGTAAACATTTAACATTGGTTTCTGAAATACAAATACATTTGCACTACTTACTGAAACCTCCTACCCCCTCTTTCTTTCTTCGTCCATCCCATCTATTTTTTATTCGCGTTCAACCAATACTTAATTTGACTCAGCCTTTCACTTTTTTTTCCTTAATTATTTTAAGCAATTTGAAACAGAATTTTTTTTTTTCGGTTTTTAGTTTGAAAAAAAAAAAGTACATACGCACACACAATTAGTCAAATTAGCTGCCCATAAAATCTGGCGACCGGGGCACATGGCCCATCTGATCCCCCCCCCCCCCCCCCCCCAGTTACGTCCCTGGCCACACACCACACCAGCTAACTCGTATACCATCCTCGCGCAGTAGGAACTTCGCATGCTTGAAGCAATCCCGGAAGAAAAGGAGAAATTGTTGACTTCGAAGACGGCCCTGGTAATATACATACTGGCCGGTGCTTTGATTTTTTGATTTCCGAACTTGGTTGATACACTGTAGAGTGGAAGATATGTAGGTTGATTTAACGTCGTCGATATATTCTCTCACTACTTACAGGGAATTTGCTTATTTATTGGACAGTTATAAAATGTCAATTAGTCCAAAAAACGTCTACGCCTGTTGTCAAAGGGATCATTCCTTAATGATGTCCATAGGCGTAACCAGGGGGGTTTTGGGGGTTCAAACCCCCCCCCCCCCATTGGGTATTTACTTATTTAGGCACACAAAAAAATTTCTGGCTACGGCCTTGCAAAGCACATATTTTTTCCCCCTAAGAAAATTAAACACATATGCATATGATTTTATTTCCTCTTTCTCTGAAGGGTTGTGATCATGACCAAAGTATGCAGCTCATTATAAAGAGGACTTTTCATCTGGTTATAATCATCCCCCTTATCTTGGGGCGGGGGGGGGTTACAGCGCGAAGGGTGGCTTCAATCACCGTACCACACACAGACAAACAGAGATCCTTTCAATCACTCCAGACGGTTTTCTTTCCTTCTTGATGTCTTTTTTACCCAAAGGCAGCAATTTGGGAAATCGCCGGGGTCTGAAAATGAAGGACCCCTAGCCAACGGATGCTCATCAAGCAACTTAAAGAGCAGTTTGTATTTATTTATGACTTCCTGTCCAAACACCCATTAAGGTAAAATCTTTTTTCTAGATGAGCCGATTAGAAAACTGATGAACTGTATTTGCATTGCATTCTCATTTACAGATGTTCTCTCATCTCTTATATTTTAAATGTTTTTTTTCTCTTATTATGGTCCATCACTGATTGCATTACGACTCTGGAAATCATCCGTTCAACGTTTCCAATCTCACTGCTACGGTTTAATGCTGCACTTTAATTTACAATCAAGAGTAGGTGAAAAAGGACAGCAGGTGGATCGCGGATCAGGGGGCGTGGTCCAACCGCCTCCCAAAGCCCACAGGCGTGCCCTCAGGCGTTAGTCGAGTTGAGTTGAGTTGTATACCCCCAGGCGTTTTTCGAGTGGAGTTGAGTTGTATGCCCCCAGGCATTTTTCGAGTAGAGTTGAGTTGTATGCATGAAAAATCTTCGGTTTGAAGGCATTTTCGGGAAGTTCTTGATTCGCAGTCGAATTTAAAACTGGAATATATTCAGCGCAACTATTGCAGTTAGGAGACCTAATAAGATGGGTCGCCAGTCTGGAGCAAATTGAAAATAAAAGGGGACAAAAGACTGGCAAAAAACTATTAGTTCGGACTGTAGGTTGATGTATGAATATTTTACCATGAGCCCGAACCCGCCCGAGCCCGAGAGTAACTTTACAATGTAGAGCCCGAGCCCGTGTCGGGCCCGGGCTCGGGCTCGGGCTGAGCCCGTCTCATCTCTACTCTCCACCCCTATAGGCATACTTTCTCTTTCTACATTGAATGAAGTGATTGACAAAGATCGCTTTCCTTTTTACATACAAAGCATCTCCATTGTACTTAATTTTTAACTGTAGATAATGAATACATTACTTGATGGTGGTGAATATCAGCTTAATGAAAACAAAAATACGTTAATGAGAGATGATTTTTACTCGCAAGAAAACATGTTTGATCGTGTTTTCTTCTAGTAGCAACCTTTTTTTCATTGGTGCGGAAGCTACTAGTAGGATTCATTCCGTAAAACAATAGAGAATGTAAGATTTTACTAAATAAAAATGTTTGAACTTGCAAAACAAAATTATTTTCTACTTGCAAAATTTTAGAACTTCGCATGATAATTTTAAAAAAAAAGTACTTATTCAAACGGTTGAAACTTGGAACTAAAATTTCAACACTGAATCATCAAAAATCCGAAACAATTTAAGCTGTGGAATAAAGATTCGAGACTTAAAAAGTAAATGTAAACTCACTAAAAGAGATTTGAAAATCTGAAAAGAGAAATAGAATAATAACTTCACTAGAAACACTGAAATAGAATCGTAAAACTTGAAAAATTTAAATCACAAAACTTAAATCTATTGCAAAGTGCTTTATGTGAAACGTAAAAGTGCTAAGAGCAAAATGCTAAAACTGAGGAAACTTAGAAATACGTGAAACAAATCATTTAGAACTATAAACTTTAAAAACTTAGACTCATTCAGAAAAGAACGGAAATGCAAAATTACAAAACAAAAGTGTTACGCTCATGCAAAATATTAAAACTTAAAGCAAAAAAAAAAAAAAAAGAAAGTACAAAACACCAAAAGTTAAGAGTTATAAAAAAATTGTTACCTAGATTCATCTAAAACATGACTCGGAAAGAGTAAAAGTAATATACGCAAATTGAAAAATCTTATGTTCACCTACTAAAATATAAAAATAGCAAGCACAAGACGTTAGAACAGAACGAAAATGTAAAAGTATGAAACGTAAAATTACAAAACCTAAATTCATCTACCAAATGTTTGGTAAAAAAATGTAAAAGTACTAAGTATATACTGTAGTCATCAAGTGAAACTTTGTACAAAAATGCTAAACTTAAGTACGAAACTTAAAAGACTTAGATCTGTCTGCAGAAATCTTGATCGAAAAACGTAAAAATTCAAACAACAAAATCCTAAAACTCTGAAAAAAGTAAAAACACGCAGTTCAAAAACAGCAAAACATATATTTGTCTACTGAAATCTTGATCAAAAATGTAAAAGTTCTTACAACAAAATCTTAAAACTCTGTAAAATTAAAAACATGCAGTACAAAACAACAAAACATGTAAAAATGTTAAGTATAAGGCTGCAAAACTTAAATTCATCCAGAAAAACTTAGAACGAAAAATGTAAAAGTACGAAACGTTTCAAAACGAAAGTGTGATGCACTTGAAAAACGTTAAAACTTAATGCGAAAATGTAAAAAGTACTACGCACAAAATGCTAAAATTTAGATTTAGCTACTAAAACAGTGGATGAAGATGTAAAATTACTAAGTATATATTAAAGCAGCAAGAAAATGTTAAAGTACTAAGTACAAAAACGTAAAAAACCCAGCTAAAAAACGACTGCAGAACAACTGTAGAAAAGCGTAAAAAATTACAGACGTTTTAAAACTTCTGCAGTTTTCTTAAACATTTTAAAGTTCCTGTACTTTGGTAAAAATAAAAAGTGCAGACGTTTTAAAACTTCTGTAGTTTTCTTAAACATTTTAAAATTCCTGAACTTTGGTAAAAATAAAAAGTGCAGAGATTTTAAAATTCCTGTAGTTCTGTTGAATGTTGCAAACTGCCTGTACTTTGAAAGAAAAAAAAAGTACAGACGTTTTAAAGTTTCTACCGTTTTTAGCCTACTTTCCCGTAAAAGTAAAAAAAAATAATAATAAAGCATGAAAGATGGCTTAATGTATCGTGAAAATATCGTTAAAAATCAAGAAAAGTCAAAAATAAGTGAAGTAATTAAATAAAGATTGAAAAATAAAAAATTTGAAAGTAGGGTATTGAGATGGGGAAAAAGTGTGTCTGTCGGTCTGTCGGTCTGTCTGTCTGTCGGTCTGTCTGTCGGTCTGTCTGTCTGTCGGTCTGTCCCCCCCTAATAACTTTTGAACGAATTGTCCGATTGGAAAAATTCTTTTTGCATTCGAAAGATCTCGGCGAGGACATCTCATTTCCATATTTTACTTTTTGATTTGAACAATTTTTTGTTCAATTTTGAACAGTTCAAAAAATTTTAACATTAGCGCCTATGGACAAAATTGAAGCAAATTCTGTAAACTCTGGGCACAAGAGCCAAGTTCCTATTGAAAGCTTATTGAAAGGAGTTCTCGGCGTGAAATATCGATTTGAACAGTTTTTGTTCATTTTTGAACAGTTCAAAAAATTAACACAGAGCTTACGGGGAAATTTCAACCCTATATAAATCCTGATCTAACGGACCGATTTGCTTGGAACAAACTTTATCGGAAAGCTCTTATAACGTAGAACATGTAGAAATAGAAAGTTTATCCAGAACTTACGAGCCTATTTTGCTATGAAATTTTTTGATCGGAATTTTCAAGGATATTTCTCAGTGACTCAATGAGTGAAATAATGAATGAATGAATAAATGAAAGAGTGAAAGAATAAATCAATGAATAAATGAATGAGGAAAAGAATGAATGAATAAATTATTGAATAAATGAAAATATAAATAAATGAGTGAATAAATACATGAATGCGTAAATGAATGAATAAACACTTGAATGAGGTAACGAATGAATGAATAAATGCATGGCTGAATAAATGAAAGAATGAATGAGTGAGTGAATGAATATGTATTATCCGATGAAAAAGGTATATTTTCAATAATTAGAACTAAAGATAAATAAGAAAGAGAGAGAAAGAGATAGCTAGATTATAAATTTGAATTTGGTGTATACGGGAAAGTAGGCTCGTATAGTTCTAGACGGAACTTCTTGTTTAAATACTACAAAACAACTGTATTTTGTGATTTTTTTATTGTGCAGTTACACTTGATTTTTTTTATTTTATCACATAACCAGCAATAGTAATTTTTTTCTAAACTTTGATTGTAACTTCAACAAAGGTGCATTTTTAAAAGGAAGTACAATACCTGATTCATTAGTGCTCACATTTTGTAAGCTGAAAGTATAATGACTAAAGCACCTGATCGTCAAGAGAAAAAATGTTCAAAACAATGTATTGCATATGGTGTAATTTTTAGATTATTTTATCAAAAGATGGTAATGTGTGACACTGTTGCAATACTAATTAAATTTTAAATATTTCTTTAATAACACTAAAGTTTGCGAAAAAATTATTGTATAGAAGCTCTGATTGGAAGAATAATAATATCTTAATTTGTTGAAATTTCAAAAATGTAAAATTAAACAAAGTGTTTAATGAAAAAAAAAAAAACGTTGATATGAATTAATTACTGAAGTCTTTTTTTTTGTTTTTTTTTTTTTTTTTGAAATGGTTTCTTTATTATTCTTAAGTAAAAAATGCACGAAAAAAAAATAAAAATCATATTGTTTAATAGAATATATTGTTGGTAAGAGAAAAACAAAATTTTCGAAACAAAGAAAGGACTGATAATTGAAGGAATTTTGAGGAGGATCAAAAATGTATTTAAACAATTTTTATTATAGCACACAAATTACAGCATACAGAAAAAAAAGGGAAATCAAATTTGTGTAATGGTACAGAACATGCATGATTTATAATTGGTGTAAAACTATCTCATGTGTGTGCCAGGGACATTATAGCGTGATTGGACGAGATCCCGTACTATGGAAACATTTTTAACACTTCTTTCCGGCATCCCCAACTACCCATCACCGTGGCCGCAATCCTACCAGAATTTGTTCGGAATTTGCTTTGTTCAATCCTATTGACTATTTTATTAGCATTCCTAATTATTTGAGAAAGTTGATTTGATTTTGAAGATTTCATTTCACTGTAAGTACATTTTCTTAATTGTATTTTTATTTTGCTAACTTCAAGAAATATTATCCAATTATTTATTATTTTTATAAATTTTCTTTCATGCCCTTCATGATCAAAATTTAAAGAATATAATACGATTACGTATTTTTTTAATTTTTGCATTCTTAACCAGATTTGCCATGTTTGTACAAATGCAATTTGCATAACTTTCCTGCTTTTTTTACCGATTTACATACAAGCCTTATCCCATTGGACTTTCATAATGCTAGTCAATAAATAGAATTATTTTTGGACATTAAACTTAAATTTTCCGATGATAATTGATTAATTATTTTCTCTTTCACATGAGTATTACTAAAAAGAGTTGCTTACTTTTCATGCTCAAAATGCACGTTTTTTTAAAAAGATAAAAAATATAAAGAAATTTAAAAAAAAAACTAAAATCCAAATACGACAGTTTCACTTTACATTGATTTGAAATTGTAAACGTAAAATTTGAAAACAAAAATGACTGCTTTCAAAACATTTTGATGATGATCCATAACTTTTACAAAATGAACCGATTTTGATGATTTTTTCTTTAATCGATAGAGGGTCGTCTAACTCAAATATCGCTCATCAATTTTACTACATTTGTTTTTTAGTTAAAATTCTGAGTTTAGTTATTTTTCACCTATGATAAGTTATAGGTGAAAAAAAGTATTTTTTTATTTTAATTGGAAAGGGTTGGGTTGATTCTTCTTTGTTGGTAATTTTACTAACAAAGATTGTTTGAATGACACGTTTTCAAAAACTTTGATTAAAACCGTTTGTTCACATTAAGCTGTAATATTAAAGGCAATTATAACAAAAGTTTGACTGAAAGCTTCTCTGAAGAAAAAATTAAGTCCAATCAGTTTTTTTGCTTTAGTGACCTTTAAAAGTGGATTTCAAAACGGAATTTATCATACAAGCGGTTAGTTTTTTTGGAAAAAAATAGAACTGACTTCAAATTCTAAATTGCGCTAAAAAGTGAAAAAATAATTAATTCTTTAAACAACATCGATACGACTTTTAAACGTAATTTTTGAAGTCTGTACAAAATTATGACAGTCTAATTATCATTACACTATGATGTTATTTTGCATTGAACCTGTTGCAAACTCTAGGCCATTTATGTTTGTAATTGATTCATAGTTACAAAAGTAATCATAAAGCAAAATCCATCATAATTTTGCACCGACTTCAAAAATTATGTTTAAAAGTCGTATGGATATTGTTTAAAGAATTAGTTTATTTATCACTTTTTAGTGCATTTTATAATTTGAAATCGGCTCTATTATTTTCCAAAAAATATTTCAAAAACTATTTATCTCATTTTGGGTATCACCCTATCCAACTCCCCCCCCCCCCCCCCCGTAAAGAGCGTCCCCATGACGGACCTGTCTTTATGTTTTTAAAAATGTTTTTTTAGTTAATTCCAGCACCGAAAAGTGAAGCATTTGAATTGCGCTATGAAAGCATGCTCTGTATATAAAACAAGAATAATATATATATTATATATATACCTCACAACTCAAAGAACTCAAATCGGAACTTAGAATATGTGCTAGTTGGTTCATAAAACAGCTTAGGAGTAAGAATCCTCAGTGGCAAAAATAACAGAGTTGAAAAATAACAAAAAACAGTATCTCGGGAAATTAATTTTTGAAGATTTTAAAGGGGGCATTATTTCCGCATAAATAAAACAATTAAAAATAAATAAACGAATTCGAATTATTCAAATTAAAAGCTGATATTTTTAGATTAAATCAGAGTGAAAATAGTAGCTAATTTCATTGTATACCTTTCTGGGACACTTAAATGATTCGCTTTATTTATGCATTTAAAAAATTATTTATTAATTTTTATGACTGAATGGATATTCCTTCCTCTAAAATAATGCAGCAGGACACAGTAACGAGCCTGCGTTTAACGAGATTCCTAATTTAATATAGGAAATGCAGTTTTTTTGGTTGGTATAAATGGTTTAAAAGCGTTCGAGTGTACTCTTTAACAGGATAATTGTTTTTTTCTGGGGATATAACAAGGAAAAAAAATTTTGGAAACCTGAAGAAATGACAGAAATAATGAAAAATAATTATTTTAAAAAAAAAGAAATGAAAAGAAAATCATCAGTAGTCCTAACCATTCTATAATGTTTCAAACGCTTTTCCAAATTTCTCAGAATAAATAGCATAACTGCCACAGAAGCACAGAACCAACATGTGCAAAAAAGAGGGACCGGCCGGCTAAACCGGTTCCCCTTTTGTCTAATTCCGGGAACAGAAGGGGGAAAATACAAAGAACGTATAGCAGCTTAAAAAATCCCGTGATTTCCTGTGCCTTACTAGTGTTTCAGAGCCATGCATAAGACAAGTTATTTTCAAACCACTTGGAAAAAGCAGCAATAGATGTAAGTTGTTTTTATATTTTTTTCACGCTGAATTCCGCTATAAGGACAATTACTGTAAATATATCGTTTAGTTTTTTATTTGGAACTTAATGGGTTGGAAAAAATACGTACTTTTTAAAGTCGCTCTTTTAAAAATTTAAAATTACTTTTTAATTTTAAAAACTTCTGTTTCGAAAAAGGGCTATGGATATGTATAGGAGTATCTCTAAGCATTCACAAAATTGTATTGGTTTTTAAAAGCTCTGGTCGTTTAAAAGATGGAGGAAGGGGGGGGGGGGGCATGCGTCGACTTTCAAGCGAATACTTCAGCAGCGAGAATTTCTATTTATCAACATATAAAGGAAACGCAAATTTTTAAAATAGCAACCACTGCCAAACGTTTTGATAAAATTTTAATTCTAATTTGGGTAGAATAAAATTGGATTCTAATAATATTTATATATCAAGGAAATTTTTAACTAATAAAAATTAAGGTAAACTGAGTTTTTAAAGCTCAGAGATTTACATCTATGCACATGGTATATGGTTAATAATACACAAAATTATGGTTTCACGAGTTTCATACGCATGAGATGTATACAAGTTAAGAGATACGGAATTTTTCAGAGGGTGAAGCTTAATGTAAGTATGATTCCCCGGACTCGCACCCCCTATTGTTTCACTATATATTAACTAGCCAATTTGTTATAAATAACTAGATCCGTGGAGATAAATATAATTTACATTATTTATTATGTTCATTAGAAATTATTTAATAAAAGCAACATTTTATCTTTAATTTTTTAAAGATTTGTATATGTAATATTAAGAATATAAGTAATATGTATATAAGTATATGATTGGTGTGTGTTGAATCCTTAGTAAATTAAAAGGGCATTTGTTTTAAATAATTTCTTATGAATGACTTACGAATTATATTTCTTGCAATTATAGATTTCTGATAGGGAATTGTCACAAAAAGCGTCGCATGTTGAAAACCAGATATCTCTGCCTATCTTTTTTATAATTATAATTGCATTTTAAATATCGCTCTTTAGTATGTAAGCATACTTTTCTCTTAAAATATTTTAGTTACTGTTTCAGAGATGCCAATCAGTATGGATAGTTGTCACTACGGAAAATAGCGAAAATTTTCAGTTTTCTATAGAATATGGAAAATGTCAACATTTTAACGAAAATTAAGAATTTTTACTTATTGACTTTCGAAAGCAGTACTGCGGAATATGATACTTGGTACACTAATAAATTAGAAGCATGATTAATAACTGAATTGCTTAGAAAATTAAAATTAAAAAAAGTGTTAATTAAATAGAAATTACCCTGACACTGTTTTTAACATTTCTATTCGCTAAAGTTTGACTTAAAAAAATAATCAAACGTTCATACATTCTAATATCCAATACAGACCATTTCTTATCGACCAAATTAAAGGCTTTCTTGCTTATTATTATCTCTCGCATTTAATGTTTGGATTCATAAGATATTTACCTAGTAAATTCGTTGGAGATTTATTGGACGTTGTCTTCGGGAAAGCAGTTCTCTCCCAAAGCTGTATCAAACTAATAAACGCTAAAAATAGTTACAAAACCACCTCTGCCTGATTATACACTGAAGTACACTGTTAGCAGCTTTTCGTCAGAAATTAAAAAGCTGCCACAAAGCTCTGGCTTTTTAATTAATATATTTTCTTATCTTATAAGAAATAGTTAAGTAATTTTGTTCATTTTTCTTCATTCTATTTTTATATGTACTAATTGTATGAATTCTATTGAAATTAATTAATTTTGTCTACATATTTACGAACATTATCATTCATTAATCAACTACACTTATTAATCATATTTCTTACAAACATAGGTTTCAAAGAGCTGTCAAAAACTGTTGCATGCTAAATCCCTGCCTATCTATAATGATGGAAATATAAATAATGATTGCATTCCTAAAGCATTTTTTTTTCTAATTTTATAGTATTGTGAACTAAGCATAATTTCCTTTGAAAATGATTTTATTAACAGTTAGATGCCATCCGGTATTAATTGTTGTAGCTGTGGTATAAAGTTAAACTGCAAAATAGTTTTAGTAAAACCAAAATTAATACTAAAGGTATTTGGAACGCTAAAACTAGAAGAAATGTTGCTCTAATTTTGAGAATCGAATGTACATTAAAACTTCAGAAAAAGAAAAAAGTAAAGGTATTTGGAACACTAAAAACTGTGCAAGAAATACTGTACTAATTTTTAGTATGTAATGTACAGAAAAACTGCAGAAGAAAGGGAAAAAAAAGTAAAGGTATTTGGAACACTAAAGACTGTAGAAGAAAAACTGAAGTTTATATTTGTACAGTTTTCGTGTTCCAAATACCTTTACTTTTTTTTTAAAGTTAACCTGCAGTTTTTTTTTTGGCTGGGGAAATTGATTTATGTACTAAAACATAGACTGAAGTTGTAAAATTACTAAGTACAAACTGTTAAAACATTATAAAAACTTGAAAATAGCAAGTATAAACCAACAAAACATAGATTTTTCCACTGAAATCTTGATCAAAAATGTAAAAGTTCTAACAACAAAGTCCTAAAACTGAAAAATTAAAAACACTTAGTACAAAACAACAAAATATGTAAAAATGGTAAGTATAAAGCTGCAAAACTTAAATTCATTTAGAAAAACTTAGAACGGTGATGTAAAAGCACGAAACTTTTAAAAATAAAAGTGTTATACACTTGCAAAATGTTATTACTGCAAAAATCTTAAGAATTACTACCTACAAAGTGTTAAAACTCTGATTTATCTACTACAGCAACGCGAAAATGTAAAAGTACTAAGAATATAACGTATTCATCAAGTGAAATTTTGTACGAAAATGTAATCGTTTATGTAGGAAACTTTAAAAACAGATTTATCTACAAAAAATCCCAACTAAAGTCGTAAAAAGTATGAAATGTTAAACATCATGAAAATGTAAACATCAAAACTTAGATGTATCTAATAAAATTTAGAACGAGTAAAAGTGTCAAACTTAATAAAAGTACTAAGTAAAAACAACAAAAACTTATATTCATCTACTAAATCACAGAATAACTTAGCACGAAAAGGTAACAAAAAATTTTCAAAATAAACGTGCTATGCACTTACAAAACGTTAAAACTTAAATTTATCTACTAAAACCCAGAACAAAGATACTAAGTATAAAAAATACTAAGTATAATACATTGTAGCAACACAAAAATTTAAGAGTACTAAATACAAAACGTAAAAAAAGTTAGAGTTATCTAACTAAAACTTAGACTGAAGTCGTAAAATTACCAAGTACGAAATGTTCAAACATCATAAAAATGACTAAATAACAAGTATAATGTATCAAAAACATAGATTTCTCCATTGAAATCTTAATCAAAAATGTAAAAGTTCTAAGAACAAAATGCTAAATTAGTGAAAAAATGAAAAATACACAGTGCAACACAACAAAGCATGTACTAACTATAAAACTTCTAATCTTGAATTCATCCAAGGAAAAAAAAAAAACTTAGGAACAAAAAAAAAAAATGTAAATCCGAACGAAAATTTTCAGAAATAAAACTGCTATCCACTTGCAAAGTGTTAAAACTTAATGCAAAAATATAAAAAGTACTGTGTATGAATGTTGAAACTTAGATTTATCAACTAAAACACGGAATGAAGATGTAAAAATATTAAGTATAAAATACTAAAGCAACACTAAAATGTAAAAGCACTATGTACGAAACATCAAAACTTAGATTCATCCAGTAAACTTAGTACAAAAATGTAAAAGTACTAAGCTTAAAACCTCTAATATACATTTATTTAGTAAAAAACAGAACGAAACTGTTAAAGTACTAAACCCAATGCATCAAACAAGGATTAATCTATGAAAACAGTATAAAAGAAAGAAAAGTACTACGTACAATCTGCAAAAACTCTTAGAACTAAATTTTGAAAATGTAACAAATCATAAAATTTTAAAACTTAACTTCATCCAGAAAAACTTAGAACGGAAATGTAAAATTACTGAAGTTTACAAAACAAAAGTGATAGGCATTTGCAAATTATTAAAAACAAAAAATGTAAAAAGTATTATATACAAAAAGTACGAAACATCAAAACTTGGAGTAGTATAATAACAAAACTGCAACTTCGATTCATCAAGTAGCACTTAACTCTAAAATTGTGAAAGAAATGTGAAAACTGATATTTACCTTTT
Organism: Octonoba sinensis; assembly: GCA_038502835.1. Taxonomy (NCBI): domain Eukaryota; kingdom Metazoa; phylum Arthropoda; class Arachnida; order Araneae; family Uloboridae; genus Octonoba; species Octonoba sinensis. Next base: position 59,872,376 of record CM076599.1, on the reverse strand, counting down.
ATAATGTAAAAATATTAAGTACACGATGTTAAAACAGAACAAAAATGTAAAGGTACGAAATGTAAAACTCCAAAAAGTTAAATTCATATACTAAAAAATGGTATGAAAAGTAAAAGTACTAAGTACATCAACTAAAAACAGCATGAACACTTAAAAATAGCAAGTACAACACGTTAAAACAGCACGAAAATCTAAAAGTACTAAGTACAAAACATCAAAACTTACGTTGATCCAGAAAAGCTTGGAACAAAAGATGTAAAAGTACGGAAATTTTCAAAATAAAAGTGCTATGCATTTGCAAAATGTTAAAACTTAATGTAAAAGCGTAAAAAGTACCATGTACAAAATGTTATCACTTAGATTTATCTACTAAAACCTAGAATGAAGATATAAAAATACTAAGTATAATATACTAAAGAAACACAAATTATACAAATGCAAAATACTAGAACTATGTATTAAAACTGCAAAACATAGATTCAGCATCAAAACATATAATCTGTTTACAAAAATCTTAATCAAAAATGTAAGAGTTCGAAAAACAAAGTGCTAAAACTTAAAAAGTAAAGAAATGCAGTACAAATAAATAAAGAATGAAAGAGTACTAACTATAAAGCTTCAAAACCTAAGTCCATCCAGAAAAATTTAGAACGAAAATTTTCAAAATAAAAGTTTTATGCATTAGCTACTAAACCTACGCATTGAAGATGTAAAAATACTAAGTATAATATATTAAAGTCACACAAAAATGTAAAAGTACTAAATACAAAACGTAAAAAATGAAGATTTATCTACTAAAATTTAGACTGATGCCACAAAACTACTGAGTACGAAATGTTAAAAAAACCATAAAAATGTATAAATAAAATGTATAAAGTTTCAAAACATAAATTTATCTACTGAAATATTGATCAAAAATGTTAAAGTTCTGAGGACAAAATTATTAAAACTGTGAAAAATTAAAAATACGTAGTTCAACACAACAAAACACGTAAAAAAAAGCTTAAATCAAAAGTACTTTAATCTTAAAGTCACAATCGGATTCATTCTTCTCGCGAACAGAGAAGTGGCTGTTAACCGACAATGATGAGGACCCTAACCAAGCACTGACTACCCCAACTATAAATTTCCCCCGACAGAGAAATGTTCACAGTCGGGAAAATATATAGTTGGGGAACCAGTGTTTGGTAGGGTTCCCTTCAATGTCGGTTAACCGTCACTTCTCTGTTCTCGAGAAGAATGAGTCCGATTGTGACTTTAAGATTAAAGCACTTTTGATTTAAGCTTTTTTTTAAGCACTTTTGTTTTGTAAACTTCAGTAATTTTACATTTCCGTTGTAAGTTTTTCTGGATGAAGTTAAGTTTTAAAATTTTATGATTTGTTACATTTTTAAAATTTAGTTCTAAGTTTTTTCAGTTTGTACGTAGTACTTTTCTTTCTTTTATACTGTTTTCATAGATTAATCCTTGTTTAATGCGTTGGCTTTAGTACTTTAACAGTTTCGTTCTGTTTTTTACTAAATTAATGTATATAAGAGGTTCTATGCTTAGTACTTTTAAATTTTTGTACTAAGTTTACTGGATGAATCTAAGTTTTGATGTTTTGTACAGAGTGCTTTTACATTTTAGTGTTGCTTTAATATATTATACTTAATATTTTTACATCTTCATTCCGTGTTTTAGTTGATAAATCTAAATTTCAACATTCATACACAGTACTTTTTATGTTTTTGCATTAAGTTTTAACACTTTGCAAGTGGATAACAGTTTTATTTCTGAAAATTTTCGTTCGGATTTACATTTTTTTTTTTTTTTTTTTTTCTAAGTTTTTTTTTTTTCTTGTGTAACGTCGACAACTCAGCTGGATAAAATACACTCACTCTTTCTTTAAATATAAACATCTTAATTTTATTCTCATCACATAAATTTCTCATGCTAACTCATGTAGTAGCGAACTCTACAACCGCCATTGAACACACTCTATTTCACACAGCTTGCAAAAGATTCCTTTATACCAAGTCACATGATATATAGAGGGCGCTATGCCAACACAGAACTCATTCTAAAGTAACTCAAGGAGCGCGGTATTACAACACAGAACATACCGGCCCCCATTGACATGTTTACTTAAACATTCAATAAACACAAAATAATAAAAATAACATATAAGCAATAGCAATACAAAAAAAATACTACTCAATTTATTCATATTTACATAAGTAGATCACTTTTTTTTTTTTTTCTTTTGATGTGCACAGCTTCAAATGTAAAACAAACAAAAATACAAACATAGATTTTTTGCAAGATAGTTCGACGTGCATACCCAACTTTAATCAAGAAAGGACCACATAAGTCCACGCCAGACACATTGAAGCAGTAGTCCAATTGGACTCTGTCCTTAGGCAGATCGCCCATAAGTTGGTTTGCAATAATAGGTTTTGCTTTAAAGCAAGGGATGCACTGGTGAACTACCTTTCGACACATAGACCGACCATTTATCGGTCAAAATTTTTCTCTTACCAAACTAAGTAGTGTCGAAGCACCTACATGTAAGTATTTCAGATGATAATAGTAATTATACTTACAGTAAGTTTATTGTTTTGGGGCAAAATTGCCGGGTGCTTTTTATAATAAGTTACACTAGCATTGCCTAGTCGTCCTCCAACTCGTAGGATGCCTTTATCGTCCAAAAAAGGATTTAAATCCTTCAACTTACTCTTTGGAGGCACTGATCCCTTCAGCTGCAAACCTTTAATCTCTGCAATGAAAGCTTGGCTTTGGATCAATATTAGAAGACGATTCTCGGCTGCTCGTAGCTCCCCCATGCTAAGGGGTCCTCTATTTCTATAGAGGGGATTTCTACAATTCTCAACAAACCTAAGAATAAAACTAAAAATTCGTAATGTTAATATATACTTATTACTATGAGAAAGAAGGCTATGAATTAGTTCATTAATAGTAACAGAAAAGTTCAATTGTTCGTAGTTTGATTGTCCATGATTTTTAAGTTCAATAATGAAGTCACAGCTGGCTTCTGAATTATTGACTGGAGGATTGGGATAGTCATTGTTCATCAAAACACGAGGTCCATTCCACCACAAAGAGCAATTCATGAGCTTATCAGGATCTATTCCCCGTGACAAGACATCCGCGGGATTTTGCTCGGACGAAATGTGACGCCACTGATCAGGATTAGAAATTTCCCGGATCGTAGATACTCTGCTTCTAACAAATTGTTTTAAATCTATTGGATCCTTCTTGATCCACGCTAGGACGATTGTGGAATCAGACCACCAATGGACGGTATCCACTGTCACTTTCATCGCTGCTAAGACCTTTTTCACAAGTTGTGATAGTAAAACAGCAGCACATAATTCCAACCTAGGAATTGTCAAGCTCTTGATGGGTGCTACGCGTGATTTGCTAGTTACTAATCTCACCATGACATTTCCCTTTTCATCTCTTGATTTGCAGAAAACAGCTGCACCGTAGCCATGCTCTGACGCATCACCAAAACCATGAATTTCTATAATGGCCGGGCGTTCAATCACGATACGTCTTTTAACTCTGATGTCCTTTATGCACTTTAACGATAATAAGAATTGATGCCATATTCCTCATTTTCTTTTTGAGGAAGCGCATCATTCCAGTCTAAATTCAACCTCCACAATTTTTGCATAAACATTTTTGCCTTAGCTATAGAAGGACCCAAAAGACCTAATGGGTCAAAAATTCTAGCGATTGCAGATAACACTTGTCTCTTATTGTAGGAATAACTTAATTCCACTGCCACTCGAAAAATGAAACTATCTTCTTTCGGATTCCAAAATACACCTAACGTTTTAGTTTCTATATCCTTTCTATCAAACATATATCCAGCATCAGAAATCACTGGTGAAGTAGTAAAGTTTGTAAACCATTTATGCAAAGTCATACCTGCTTCGTGCAAAATGGCTATGAGTTGCCGTTGCAACTCTTCGGCCTCTTCCTTTGTGGGTGCACCAGTTAAAACATCATCCATGTAAAAATGTTCACGAAGAACTGGTGCTGCTTTAGGGAACTTTTTCTCTTCATCGTTTGCGAGTTGAAGCAGCGTTCTCATTGCTAGATATGGGGCGCTGACTGTCCCATATGTTACTGTCAGTAGCTCATAAGTTTTGGGTTTCTCATCCGGACTATCGCTTCACACAATTCGTTGCAGTGGGTACTGAGTTGGATCTATTTTTATCATTCGGTACATCATTTTAACATCTGCCGTAAAGGCGTATGAGTGTTCTCTGAAACCAATCATAATAGAGAATAAGTCCCTTTGTATTACACCTCCATTTAATTGTATGGAATTTAAAGATGTACCATTTGAGGTTTTAGAAGAACAATTGAATACTACACGTAATTTGGTGGTACTCTTTTCAGGTCTGTATACTCCGTGATGCGGAGCATAATATGTAATATTTGGTTCCTCTGTTTCTTGAACCAATCTCATGTGTCCCATTTCTTCATACTCCTTTAGAAATTTCTTATACAGTTCACAATAATTTGTATCTTTCAGTAAACGCGGCCACAGCGATTGGAGTCTTTTAAGAGCAATATCTCTACTCTGCCCTAAACATGATGTGTTTTCTTTAAATGGCATTTTCACGACATATTTACCAGAATCATCCCTGAAATGTGTATTCGCAAAATGCTCCTCGCACAGAACATGCTCTTTGTTCTTTTTTAACTCTACCTCTACACTTTCAATTTCCCAGAACCTCCTTAATGTTTTATTTAAATCATTTTCTCTAATTAATCCGCAATGTTGAACTTCATCCTCATTTTTTATTAATCCGCAGTGCTTCTTCACCTCATTGTCCTGTTCTATACAACCACTTGCTACGTATCCAAAAACCGTATTTTGTAACAGTAATTTAGAATTCGGGCAAACTATCTGACCTGGTCTTAGTAACTCGTAAAATATTTCCGCACCCAGTAACATATCAATTTTCTCAGGAACATTAAATCGGTTGTCAGCTAACTCAATTAAATTAGAAATTTTCTCATCTACTTTCACCTTTATCATTCTTTGCGGAATCAAATCTGTAATTTTCTTTACGACTAGCATATTTAGTTCTCTCTTAAAACTCCCATCCCTATTTGCAATTGTTGTCTCTACAGAACCTTTAACTGTCATGACTGTATCATCCAAACACGAAATTAAACTATTTGTTTTATTAATTTTTAATTGAAGATTATTAGCACACTGTGATGTTAAAAGGCACGTTTGAGAACCTACATCTAATAAGCATCTAATCTCCTTATACTCTGAAAATCTATCCTTTATAAGAATGCGAGCCGTACTTAACAAAACACTTTTTGTTTTAGTTTTAATGAATCCACTGGCTACAATTGAATGGTTTGTTTCCGACAAAGAATTAGAATTGTTTGTTACATCATACGATGATGACTCACTAGATTTTTTTTCTCCCTTAATTCCACCTCGATTATTTTGATTTTCCTCTTTAGAATAGTGAATTAAAGAGTTATGTGGTAAACCACAGAAACAATTCTTTGATCGACATGTTTGTGCTGTACAATTATAATTTAAACATTTGAAACAGGCTTTGTTCCTCTTTACGACTTCAACTCTCTCCTTTACAGAGAGTCTTTTGAACTGGGGGCAAATATATAACCCATGTTTCTCATTTGAATTACACAAACTACATTTACCAATTTTAACCTCAGACAAAAATACCTTTGTATTTCTATTATACCTGCGATTAACACTATTGTTCTCAATAATATTTTTCCCGCGAGAAGTGAAGAATAAATCTATTTCCTTTCCCAACTCACTCGGAGAAAACCACTTATCTCCTTGCCTTACGCTTATAAACGAGGCTGTTTCTTTATCTAGTGTTTGGTATATTTTATCCGATACGATAAGTTCTTTAAGAGCTTCAAAATCAGAAACCTTCCTCAATTTTAAATAATATTCCCAACTAGTTATTAGACGCGATGCGAACTGAACATGAGTTTCATGCGGTTGTTTAGAAGCTTTTCTAAAATTCTCTAGGCAAGAATATGCCGTTGGTTCAAACTCTCTCAAAACTAAAGTTTTCATTTTTTCATAATTTGTTATATCTTTATCTTGCAAATACGTTATAATATTGGACGCTTTATCACCAATTAGATTGAGCAGAATCTCTGCCTTTAATCCCTCTAATACATTTTTTGTTTCAAATGCCCTTTCTAACGAGCTAAAAAACAAGCCCCATCCTTCTGGACGAGTTGGTACCTTTACCGTTAAGATTGTTATACTCTTTATAATTTGATCTAAAGACTCAGTTTTTATTACATTTTCACTAACATCCTTTTTGCTCTCATTTCTAATTTTAGCTAGTTCCAACTCGTTTTGCGATCTTTGTAATTTTATTTTTTCGATTTCAACAGCTCGTTGTTCCTCGATCTTCCTATTCTCTATTATAGTATTTGCTAACTCATTGACAAAATCCGATTTTGTCTTATAAATATCACTCGCTTCAATAAGCTCATTTAATGACACAACTGTCATTTTCTCATCGACCGTCAAATTTAATTCGGTCGCAATTTGCCTTAAATCATTTTTTAAAGCACCCTTGAACATTTTTTTTTTTTACTGATTATCCAATTACATATAATATTTCTCACAAATAATTAAACAAATAGTAAAACACTTTAAACTCTTAGATACCTCAAATAGAAAGAAAAAGAACACTTCTCAAATATTTATTGAACGAAACTCATGTTCATATACTTTCTCATAAATAGAACAAATCGAAACTAAAAGAACACTAACTCAATTTCTCATGACAAAAAATCATTCGAAACAAATAATAATAACATTGCTCTTACTTCGACTCCAGACACTGTGCCGAACGAAGACCTTTATTATTATTATTAAAAGGCAGCTGTTCATGACAGCTGTTCTCTTTCGCAGGATGACCTTCGAAAACTTTTTTAACGAAGAACGAACGCTTCTCAGAACAATCCTATTTTAATACTTTAAACTGATACTTTTAAATTTCCTGCGGCTCCCAACGGACCAATGTAACGTCGACAACTCAGCTGGATAAAATACACTCACTCTTTCTTTAAATATAAACATCTTAATTTTATTCTCATCACATAAATTTCTCATGCTAACTCATGTAGCAGCGAACTCTACAACCGCCATTGAACACACTCTATTTCACACAGCTTGCAAAAGATTCCTTTATACCAAGTCACATGATATATAGAGGGCGCTACGCCAACACAGAACTCATTCTAAAGTAACTCAAGGAGCGCGGTATTACAACACAGAACACCTTGGATGAATTCAAGATTAGAAGTTTTATAGTTAGTACATGCTTTGTTGTGTTGCACTGTGTATTTTTCATTTTTTCACTACTTTAGCATTTTGTCCTTAGAACTTTTACATTTTTGATTAAGATTTCAATGGAGAAATCTATGTTTTTGATACATTATACTTGTTATTTAGTCATTTTTATGATGTTTGAACATTTCGTACTTGGTAATTTTACGACTGCAGTCTAAGTTTTAGTTAGATAACTCTAACTTTTTTTACGTTTTGTATTTAGTACTCTTAAATTTTTGTGTTGCTACAATTTATTATACTTAGTATTTTTTATACTTAGTACCTTTGTTCTGGGTTTCAGTAGATAAATTTAAGTTTTAACATTTTGTAAGTGCATAGCACGTTTATTTTGAAAATTTTTTGTTACCTTTTCGTGCTAAGTTTTTCTGTGTTTTAGTAGATGAATATAAGTTTTTGTTGTTTTTACTTAGTACTTTTATTAAGTTTGACACTTTTACTCGTTCTAAATTTTATTAGATACATCTAAGTTTTGATGTTTACATTTTCATGATGAATTTAAGTTCTGCAGCTTTATACTTACCATTTTTACATATTTTGTTGTTTTGTACTGAGTGTTTTTAATTTATCAGTTTTAGGACTTTGTTGGCGACATTCCGTATTGCGGTGCGTGCAGATCCTTTGCCGATTTTCCCCAAACTGGCGAAGATTCAGTTCACAATGTGGCCACCCCCGAATGTAAACATTAGACGGAGAACAACACAGCAACCTCGAATTTCGCCGCCATTGTAGTTTCGCCTTCGTACGTCTGCTTAAATCTTTGAATTACTATTCCAAGGTTGCAATAATTCACACGTACATTATTGCAATGTATTAAACTTATTATTACAATAACATCATGTCAACAAATACATTGCGGTATGTATTTTATTGTTATGATGTTGTTTCCAATACTTGAATGACTTATTTTTATTAAATATTGTTTCAAAAAATACATAAAAAGCATAAATTATCATAGAAACTTTCTTATACTGTTCAAAATGTGTATAAAATCTGACTGTATGCCATGAGAACTACGACAGTTTGGAGTCGTTTAATTTTCATGCAACATTTTTTAGATTTGTAGTAAAATAATTAAATCTATTTAGGCCTGTATAACTATTTTTTTTTTAGTTAAAAGGTGAAAATTAATAGAAGAGTAAATACGAAAATAGCTATTTCAGAATTGATGAAGTAAATGAACTTGCAAAAAATTTTCGGTATTTTTCTTTGTTGTGATACTTTTTTATAAATCTATAATCCAGTTGATTTTTTCTCCGTTCAATGTTTAAATTTGTTAAACTTCATTTTAATTTGTTATTATTATTTTGAATTACCGCCCGCAATTTATCATTATAACGAAAACACAATGAAATCATCAATATATGATAATAAAAGCAAACATTTAACAAGTCTAAACATTTTAATATTTTTATTGAATCGATCATATATTGAAAATACTAATAATACTAATCGACTCAACACTAAATAAGAAATAAAATGTTTGACCTAGTAAAAAACCATTTGTTCAAAAACCAGCATTAAGAAATCACAAATCATTGTACATATGTTATGCTGGATCAAAAGAAATTTATTTATCAACTCATAAAATTGTGAGCTTCAGGTTGCAAGTAATAAAATTTTTAAGCATTAAAAATGTAGATGAAATGATTACAATAAAACAACTATTGAATAATAACAATAATAATTTATTTATTGAACTTACGGGTAGTTCCTGGCGTTTGTTTACTATTTTGAGCTTTGTTAAGAAGCATCCATTTAATATTCTATAATATACCCTGTCCTAGAAATGCAAAAAACCCGATAATTTCGAAGTGAGGGTAAAAACCCGGAAATTTACGGGAAGAATCTGGGAAACTTGGGAACATTGGGAATTTCAAGAGGAAAAAAACGAACTTTAGCTCTCTTCAAATAATCATAAATTATTTACTCACTATAAAATTGTTTTCAGTGTTCAAATATTTTTACAGGACATTATATATTATTTCTATTCTGGATATAACGTTATATTATTTCTATTCTATCGTCAAACATAACATTTTATAACAAGCTTATACAATTGAGAAAATTAGAAAATTAACTTGGAAATTCAATAGGATTTTTTATTGCAATATATTGATTCTAAAATTATATTTGACTTGGTTACTTTGCAGAAAATAAGATTAACCTTCAAAATCTTTTTTCTTTTTTATTCCCTTCCTAGATTTCAAATTACTATCAGAAATAATACATAACTTATCCGTTTTATTCATAACATTTTATTGCAACTTTACCAACACATTTGGAGGTTTTAATAAGAAATACTATTTAAAGCACTAGACATTTTTTGTTAAGGTTGGTTTTTCTTTGTGTTATTTTGTTTTTTATTGATGACTTAAATAAATATCAAGTTTTACAAACTTCCTAATAAGCACTAAACAAAAAAAAATATTAACAACTTCCTTTTTTTCAATTATAACTGTAAAATTTTGTTACAGCGAATACTAACACAACGAAATAAATATGTTGTCTGTTTTAAAATGCTTTAACAGTAACGTTCGGTAAAGTATTTCTATTATTACGAAAATTTCATTAAAAAATATGTATTAGTGATGTATTAAAATTATTATTTCAAGAAACAAAAATTTTTTCAGATTTAAACGGAAATTTAAAGCAAAAACCCGATTTTGTCGGGTAAAAAGCCCGTTTTTTTCCCCGGGAATAAACTAGGCGTTTTGAAAGCCTTGCAAAGCTACCTGTGCCAAAATAAGCCCAGCAAATTGAAGTCTTACACTTCTCGCAACAGAAAAATCTGAAGTAATAATTGAATAATAATTTAACTAAATAACATATTTTAGTAATCTGCACAACAATCACCAACAAAAGTGGTCAACTATATTTTTCAGTAATGATCGTACTATTCATATTCTCAAGATACTTCTACCATACAATGTAGCGAAAGTTCGTATGTAATAGATACAAGATCTGTTATGTTATTCAATTTCAATTTTTATTTCTTTTTTAAATCTTGCTTAACAAAACACCTCCTGCATAATTCATTATCTTTATTAACTATCCGAGTCGAAACCTAAAGATAGAAAAGTACCCTCTTTGAGCATGTTAATTTTACAATTAAAAAGCACAGTTCATAGTTTGCTAAGCGCTATTCAGTTACATGCGAGCAGCCATGTTGTTTATATCACATGATTTCCGTGTTCCGCCTTGGCTGCTCTTTATGGGCGAAAAATTTTTGGCGTTTAAGGGATCGAGCCAAAGGCTCTGCACGCACCGCAATACGGAAAGTCGCACTTTGTTGTTAGAACTTTTTCATTTTTGATCAAGATTTCAGTGGACAAATCTATGTTTTGTTGGTTTATACTTGCTATTTTAAGTTTTTATAATGTTTTAACAGTTTGTACTTAGTAATTTTACAACTTCAGTCTATGTTTTAGTAGATAAATCAATTTGTTTACGTTTTTGTACTTAGTACTTTAACATTTTCTTGCTGCTTTAATATATACTTAGTAATTTTACATCTTCATCCACTGTTTTAGTAGCTAAAACTAAATTTTAGCATTTTGTGCGTAGTACTTTTTACATTTTCGCATTAAGTTTTAACGTTTTTCAAGTGCATCACACTTTCGTTTTGAAAAGTTTCGTACTTTTACATTTTTCGTTCTAAGTTTTTCTGGATGAATTTAAGTTTTGCAGCCTTATACTTAACATTTTTACATGTTTTGTTGTTTTGTACTGCATGTTTTTAATTTTTCAGAGTTTTAAGATTTTGTTGTAAGAACTTTTACATTTTTGATCAAGATTTCAGTAGACAAATATATGTTTTGCTGTTTTCAACTGCGTGTTTTTACTTTTTTCAGAGTTTTAGGATTTTGTTGTTTGAATTTTTACGTTTTTCGATCAAGATTTCTGCAGACAGATCTAAGTCTTTTAAGTTTCGTACTTAAGTTTAACATTTTTGTACAAAGTTTCACTTGATGACTACAGTATATACTTAGTACTTTTACATTTTTTTTACCAAACATTTAGTAGATGAATTTAGGTTTTGTAATTTTACGTTTCATACTTTTACATTTTCGTTCTGTTCTAACGTCTTGTGCTTGCTATTTTTATATTTTAGTAGGTGAACATAAGATTTTTCAATTTGCGTATATTACTTTTACTCTTTCCGAGTCATGTTTTAGATGAATATAGGTAACAATTTTTTTATACTACTCTTAACTTTTGGTGTTTTGTACTTTCTTACTTTTTTTTTTTTTGCTTTAAGTTTTAATATTTTGCATGAGCGTAACACTTTTGTTTTGTAATTTTGCATTTCCGTTCTTTTCTGAATGAGTTTAAGTTTTTAAAGTTTATAGTTCTAAATGATTTGTTCCACGTATTTCTAAGTTTCCTCAGTTTTAGCATTTTGCTCTTAGCACTTTTACGTTTCACATAAAGCTCTTTGCAATAGATTTAACTTTTTTTTTTAAATTTTCATGCGAAGTTCTAAAATTTTGCAAGTAGGAAATAATTTTGTTTTGCAAGTTCAAACATTTTTATTTAGTAAAATCTTACATTCTCTATTGTTTTACGGAATGAATCCTACTAGTAGCTTCTGCACAAATGAAAAAAAGGTTGCTACTAGAAGAAAACACGATCAAACATGTTTTCTTGCGAGTAAAAATCATCTCTCATTAACGTATTTTTGTTTTCATTAAGCTGATATTCACCACCATCAAGTAATGTATCCATTATCTACAGTTAAAAATTAAGTACAATGGCGATGCTTTGTATGTAAAAAGGAAAGCGATCTTTGTCAATCACTTCATTCAATGTAGAAAGAGAAAGTATGCCTATAGGGGTGGAGAGGGGACCTTTTCTTTTCTGTCCGATCGTCACAAAGGACCTAAAGTCATAAAAAAACACCTGCACTATGATTTCAATCTTTTAGCGCAATACAAGTTTGTTCATGTCTTGCAATGCTGCAGGAATTATAACTTTCGGCAAATGTACCCTGAATGGGTACATTCTCTTCAACTGCGATGTATACTGCATTCTAATTGGTTAACTTTTAGCTTCTATATTTCTTGAAAGAAAATGCTACAAGGACTGGAAAGTGAAAAGTCACTTCGCTTTCTACACTTGCTTAGTAAAGATGAATTTTTGCTCTGCTCTTTTTTAAAAGACTTTCTCAGTTCCTTATACGCTCGACCATGGATTTTTCAAGAATCAATTATCAATCTACTGAATCTCCTGCTAGGGTAAGTTGAATATACCTTTTATCATCACTAATTTGTATTAAGAATATTATTATTATTATTTAATATCATTTAAATGTAATACTTTAATAATTCCCTTTGCATTTAAAGTAATCTCTTTTTAAGCATTCACTTTTTAGCGCTATCATTTTATAATTAATTTTTTGTTATATGAAGTAGTTCCTGCGTGAATGCTAAGTGAAAACATTAAAAAGATCGAAAAAGAAAAAAATTTTAAGTCTAAAAAATAACGATATATAAGGAGGTAATTAACAAGATTACATTTAATTCATTATACATTATAATTATTTTTTGTAATATAAAATAGTTCCTGCTTGATTTCTGAGAGAAAACAGTAGAAAAAAAATCAAGTTCGAAAATAGTTGCATTTTCTTCTCATAGATGGCGCTGCAATCGACATTACATTGCATCAAGTCGTAAACTGAAACAAAAAGGTGTTGCCATTCCAAAACTATACATTTTTGAAAAACATTTCAACTCTACTGGAAAAACGCCTGAGGGCATACAGCTCAACTCTACTCGAAAATTGCCTGAGGGCATACAACTCAACTCTACTCGAAAAATGCCTGGGGGCATACAACTCAACTCCACTCGAAAAACGCCTGGGGGTATACAACTCAACTCAACTCGACTAACGCCTGAGGGCACGTCTGGGGGCATTGGGAGGCGGTGGGACCACGCCCCCTGATCCGCAATCCGCCTGCTGGCGCACAACTGTCCTTTTTCACCTACTATCAAGTATTATTTATATTTTAGCTAAATTTTTAATTATTTTCGATACATAATAATGTTTACACTCCAGCGATGGACAGTTCGTCATCCAAAAAGCAAAAAAAAATTTGACTCAGACGCTTCCAATTCTGAGGTATGTTTTATTACAAATTTAACAAAATTTTTAGAAATTTATTGTGGGGATGAGCATTTTTGTAGGGGAATTTGGATTTTTTCTCTCTAAAATTCCACTATTTCCCAGTTTTAATATTATGAATGCCTGGACATGGAAGATTGCTTAGCGCTAAATATTGAAATTTCTATTGCGTTTGAATTAAGATCTAGTAATGAATGTTTAATGTTTTTGTGAATCAAGGCCGTATCCAGAGGGGAACGGGGATCTTTTGCAATGTATCATATTATTCCTCCCTGAAACTTTACTTAATATAAGTGTGTCAGAGTCTCCCCCCCCCCCCCCCCCCGAAAAAAAATTCTGGATTCTGCCTTGGCTCCGGAGCAGGGGGAGCATGTTAAGAATTAGGATGGGCAGTGTATGCTTCAAAACCATACCCTTTATATATACATATATATAGATACATATGACTAGAAATGATGTTAATATGAATTTTTTTACATATATGATAGCTTTTTGATGTATATATATAGTAGATGTATGTTTAGATCTTTGTTGAAGTTAGAGGAGTGGGTATTTGGGGCTTCTGCAACTTAAATTTCTGTAACTGGCTTTACATCTATAATGCTTAGGCTATAACTCTCACGGCCGGCGCTAGGCTGAGGCGGTGAGGCGCCCGCCTCAGAGTGCGTCATTCTTAGGGGCGTATATTGGCCATAAATATTGACTGCATCGTTTTAAATAACAAACAATTTCTTGTTTTGCACATTATCCTTATCTTCTCCACAGCGACAGGCGGCTTCAATGCATTCGGAGGGGGCGCTTTATAAGTGTTTGCAGTTCTAGAAAGTGTCTTCTCTATTCTCTGTTTTATGACGAGCAAAACGCAATATATTGCCTTTTCTGTTTTTTATGTTGCCTTATTCAGTAGCGATTTCTGAGCAGCGATTGTTTTCCTTCAGCATTTTGAAAGTTAAAATATATATAATTCAAATATGTATCCATCATTTTTAATCTCTATTCCTTCATAATATATAGTAGGGGCGGAAAAAAGTTTTTTGCCTCAGGGCGCCATTCGTGCTAGCGCCGGCCCTGTAACTCTGGAGGCAAGGGTTCGAGGGCTTTCCCCAGGAAACTTTTTGAAATCTTCCTAGCAATGCAATTTCGGGATACTTTGGTGATGTTAGAGGAAACAGAAAGGAGTTTGGTGACTCTCCCCCCACATTTTTTTTTAAAATAAAGCCTTATATCTTTTAAGTTACTTTTGGTGTCGCTCGTGATAGTGTTCAATGTCCTTTCCCTGAAAGTGTTTCTGAAAATAAAGTGTCTTAAAAGCGTAATTTCTCTTTTATTTCATTTTTTAAAGCTCGTGATCTGAATTTTTTTTGCCGGTGGGGGGGGAGGGGGGGAATTTGACTTGCTCCGAGGATGTAGCTTCCCCCCCCCCCCCCCCGGGAGATGCCTGAAATAAACATGGAGTACAGGTATATCTTAAGAGACAAGTATTTATGACTAGTAAATTTTCAACTTTTTTACACTTCTTTGGTGTTTAGTCTGTACATTTTTAGGGTGACCCCCCCCCCTTTCACCAACCCTAGTTACGCCTATGATGATGTCACGCTTCGAGGGGGGGAAGGAGGGTTCGTGAAATTGTGACAAAGTGTGACAAGTGGAGGGGAGGGGATAACATGAAGTGTGACATCATGCATTATGGAACATCGCGTGTCGTGTGACAAAGGAGCGCAGAGAGAACCGCTGAAGTGTGAGATATTGTGACAAAGGGGGGGAGGGGAGTCAAATATATGGGAAAAAAGCGTGACATCATTTATGAAAGGCCCCATATCGCATCATAAATTTTTACACATGCCACCAAGCCCAATGGCTTTCGACCTGTAGCTTTGAGAAGTATTAAACAATCATACATGAAGCTATCGAAAAACAATATGCTCATCGTTCTCCGCTAAAGGCAGAGCCTAAAAACAATAAAAAGATACGAATTGAAAAAATAAATAAAATACATACATAAGATAATGACAATCTGGAGTGAGCGAAGCGATACCATGGAGCTACATTAGCTGTGAAGAAATTTTGAATTAAATTTGGAATGATGGTTATTAAAGATTTTAAGGGCGACTTCTTTAATGAAATGTATAACCACTGTTTTACGCTTATGGTTAACTAAAGGTTAATTCAACGTGTGACACACATGAAAAAACACTTTTTGTGTGTTTATACATCTTCATGTGTGCTTAAAAATTAGCGAGAAAATTTTAGTTTGAGAAATAAAATTTTGAATTATTATGCAAAAACATGTCTTGAAAACCATGTCCAATTTGTGTCATGTCTGTCACGGGGTACAGCAAGTCTTTACATAATAAATCAAACTATTTATTTCTTAGAATGAAATTCTTAAACTGTTTTGAAAGTAGGCAGGCAGAAGTCTAAACTGACCAACATTTATTAAGTTATTTTAATATTTAGTTCTGAAAATGAAGCAAAAAGTATGGGACAGACATGAAAAAGACATATGGAATTATCCCGTATAGTTTTGTACTTACACTTGATAATCCCAATTGCATTTAACTAACTCGGTGGCGCGACAGCCCATTGGGGGCCCCATGGCCTACTGTGCCCATTTCAGCTTTCGAGACCGAGGGCCCTGGGGTGCCGAAGCAGATATTCCGCTCAAGTGACGCCGAACCCCAATTGTTTAGTTCCCAAGCTTGCTTGGTCCTCAGGAGTATAAACCCTACTCATTTTATCGATGGTTGATTGCAAAGGTGTGAATTAAAAATAGCTAATTATTCTACCCGTAACTTAGAAATCAACCTATTGACTTTTTTTTAAGGTCGCTTTCTTTTACAGCAACTTGAACTTAGTATATATTTTTCCTGCAAAAGTAAAAAATGGTGCTTGATCGCTTGATCCAGAATTAGTATGTCGGTTCAGTACTGGTTGCAGGAGCAGATGTGACGGTCAAGTGGTTGGCCTGACGCGGAACCCGCAGGGTTTCGTTCCCAAGCATGCTTGGTCCTCATTTTGTCGACCCCACTGAAGGGATGAAAGGCTAAGACGACCCTGCCCAGCCCGTAAATCGAACCCCGGACCTGTGGCGTGTTAGCACGGAAGGCTACCCCTCAGCCACTGGCCTCACAATATTCATGCTAAAAAAATGCTTCCTTAGTTTTTTTACTTTTTTAATTTCTGTATAGTTACAGGGACTTTCCATTATTTGAATAATAAATTTCAACATCAATTACATCATATTTGGCAAGGATAAATTTATTTTGTGATTTACTAACACTTATTGACATTTCCTACTACACAATTGATCGGTATATGTATGTATGCGTCGTTCGCTCCAATGATGAGCTTGTTTCTTCTTTTATATCCATAAGCCAAGACTCCCCAGTAAATATTTACCTCCATAAAGTTTCACAGAAAATAAATACACAAACAAAACACAATTTCTCATAGAAGGGTAAGAGAGAAAATATTGGTCTCCCGTTTTATTGGTCCCGATTGAAAGATATTACTTTTCGAGGGATATTTCCACTTCACCGTCGGTCCAATAAACTCCTCTTTCAAGAACCGAAACTTCATTGTGAAGGAGTCTTCTTCAGCACAAAGGGGAAAACAAATCTTAAATCTGATGACTCGACAGCGTCGTTCGAAGTAGCCACGGCAATTGCGCAGAAACTTTTCTCGAAGTCATTCAGAAGAAATAATGTCGAGAGAATAGTGTCAGGGTGTTGTGAAGAAATAAGTTCAACATTTATTGCAAGAAATGCCTGAAGTTGGAGAGCATCAGGCATCAGTATATTCTATACATATAAATAAACTGGAAAAATAACCCGGCGTTGCCCACTACAATAATGATTTTGAGAATAGTATATATGCAATGAAAATTTTGATAACAGATGTTATCCAGATGTCAGAAAGTCAAGAAGAAGTTTAAATTAAAACTCACACGGTTATTTTTACAGCAATGAATAATTGGAATTCTTTCTCTTCAAAATCTTCCTTTAACAATAAGGCTTAGGTCAACTCTCGTAGAGGGAAAAAAAGATTCTGCGCCATAGCTCACATTTAATCTATCCTAGAGCTTTCGAACAATTTATGTTTGACGTAATATATATATTATACACACACACACACACATATATATATATATGTAGTATGTAAGGCATTAGAAATGAAATTTTAGAAAATTATATATTTTTTTTTTTACTTTTTAATGTGGAAACAAATCTTGAAATAGGAATTAAGCAAAAAAAATACTGATTCGAATTTTCGAATGGAATTTAATGTGCGTTGGAGATCACGGAATCTCCGAAGAATCTTGCCGTACATTTAAAAAGCTTTTACTAAACCCAAATTAGAATTAAAAAGCTTTTAATTCGCTAGGAGAGGTGGGGAGTTCAGGATCAATCACACCCCCAGAACCCTTGGTCTCACGTCAAGTTGCCAAACCTAGCATATTAATTTACGTACATGAGAATTTTCATGAACTATCCCACCCACTCCCAGGAAAAAAAATGGTTTCCTGCAATAACGACCTCGGAATATTATCAGCTGTACATTTTTTGTTACGGTTTGATAAAACTGTCTATAATTCTTCACGCTTTCCAATTAAAAATTTCGGTTAAAAAAAAAAGTACTATCTATTACCTCACAGCTTAAATTTGAAATAAAATATTTAGAAGATCTATTTCAGAGAAATAATTTCTGAACAAAAGTGTTTCTTGTTTCTACACACATAGCATGTGTCTCTTAAAACAGCTTACATCTTTATATAAATAGTTCACCCCCCCCCCCCCCCCAGTAGTAAATAGAAGAAAACTTTCAGTTTAAACAACACCAGCAACGTTTCTTTCGCATAATAAATTTGACCCCTAATAAGATTAAATCGTAAGGAACTTTTAAAACTCGCTTGAGTAACCAACTCACGTATACTTAGTGGGCAACGTAATTTTAAACTAGAGTTGTTCAAGTCTTATTTACTCTAAATAGATAACGTTTCGCTCTTTAGAACATGAACATTATATGTACTTGGATACCATATATCTTCCAGTGAGTTTTTTTTTTTTTTTTTTCGTTTTCTTTCTTCCCTTAAGAAAGGTATCAAAATTTTAAAAAAATTCTGAAAATAAAACAAAAAGTATCAACTTCAAAGCAGATCAATCATAAATTGTGCCAAAAAGTGGAAAATAAATTCGTTCTTTAAACAGAATGAATACTACTTTTAAATATAATTTTTGAAATCAATACAAAATTATGACAGTCTAATTACACTATACCAAACATAATATTTTCCGGGCTAATAGGCCGTGGTCCAACCAAGATATTTCTGGCTGACGTTTCGCCTGACATGTTTCACTCTGAAGAAGCCTGAAACATGTCAGGCGAAACATCATCCAGAAATATCTTGGTTGAACCACGGCCTATTAGCCCGGAAAATATCATGTTTGACATGGACACCGGCCGTAAAAGTGTAAATTCCTATAATTACATTATATGCTACTTGACTAGGAATTGTTGCAAACTATGAGACTGATATTTGTAATTCATTCATGATTACAAAAGATTGTATCCATCATAATTTTGCGCCGACTTCAAAAATTTTAAAAGTATCGATGTTACTTAAAAATGAATTAATGTTGACTTTTTAGCACAACTGTTCTGCTTTGAAGATTGTTCCTTATTTCAAAAATTATTCTCTTTTGTTCTTTTTAGTGCAAATACATTTTTCCTATTAGTAATATGTTTTCTAATATCATTAAATTACTGTCCCACTTTCAGTGGCTGGCACTCAAAACTGGTCACTGCATGATAAAGTATGATAAATTCCATTTGAATATCTGAACGGCCTTATTTGATATACAAATCACGCTGAAAACCAAAAACGTTGATAAAATGAAAGTAAAATACATTTTGTGCCGATTTTTCGAATCCGCTTATTAAAGAAAATTGTTTTTTTAATTTATTTATTTTTAGTATTATCTTAAACTTTCAAACTTTAAAAAATATTTTGTTTTCAGCCCCGTTAGAAACTTCACCTAGCATTGCACTAAGCTTCTTTTTTTTTTTAAATTGTGTTGTATTTCATTAAGAGTACGTCTCAAAGCTGTAGTTTTACATGAATTTCAGAATTTTTTTAAAATAATTTGAATCTTGCCTGCTTACGAGGTTTTGAGACCAAAATATAGAGCGCTAAATATAATACGAAACTTTTTTTAAGCAATGAAAATTTAAATTACGTGAATGATGAAACATTTAGCAAATACATTTTCCAAGTAATGTTTCTAGAAAAAATATGAATAAATTTTGTTTTTAAATGTCCGTGTGCACGTGCGGTATTAAAGGCCTCGCGGTTGACATTATTTGGAGAAGAATCACTTGTTGGCTATTTTGTGCATAGAACGAGATTTGTTTTCTTATAATGCACAGAAAAGAACTCGTTTTTGTACTTTTTATTCTTGTTTCATTCCAAAGAAAATAGAACCATAAAATGTATAGTTAAATTTTCTTATTTCAATAGCTTCGTTAAAATTTTGTAACATATTTCGCTCTTAACATTTTTATTGTAACGGCCGCATCCGGCCCTTTGAGCCCCTGCTCCGACCGCGACTCCTCTTTCCTCAGCTTTCTTTAATAGTGTCTGCATCTAAAAATTTGATACTTAAAAATCCATCTTCTGAAACTTCGTCTTCCGTCCGAAGTTAACTTTTGACCTGCTGCAACCGGGCATCCCAAAATCTATTTCTGCTCTCTTGGGCTATGTGCACGCCAACAAAGGGCGCCACGCATCCTTCTCTTGGTTTTATCTTAAAAAGGGGGGGGGCTAATTTCCGCTGGTCTAGGCTGACACAGAAATGCCAGCAAGGGTAAGAATCTTGTTGAGTCATCGAAAAGAGCGCTTTTGACCAAGAGAGCAGACGGACGTGCTTTTCCGTTGCTCTAAATGTCTCACTGTTCACAAAAATCCATATTATCAAGCTGTACTTTTTGTAAATAAAACCTTGTTAAGTTTACAATCGTCTATTGCTTTACCACTAGGCATGATAAATCTCAAGGCGCTACATTATAAACCGTTATAATTTTGTTACAATCTAATTAAATAATTCAGATAAAATATTATTGGATATTACGATTTTGCAACGTTTTCAACGTCTGCCTGCTTTTTGTTGACAACAAGGAAAATCTTAAGATTTTGAATTACCTGTTTTTGTTTGATCACAAGTATTGAGCACGTATAAAATAGCAAATTAAATTAAAACAAAATTATACATTAAGGGAAGCAACTTGGATATGTCTTTGATATATCAAGTTCCATCAAAATATCTTTTAAGCACAATGTATTTCGAAAATCAACTTGAAATCCTTTTCTGAATTTCAGAAATCAGGTCCCTATGCTTTCATTGATTGCGAAGCAAGATACATTTGAAATCTTTTAGGTATTCGATGGATTTAGTTGTATTTTAGAAAAAAAATGCAAAGTGTGAAAGTTTCTAAAGAATCGTTTCTCCGTATCATCGATTTTCTCGGATACTAAGAGTGAGTTTTATAGATTTCGAAGAGCAAGCTGACTTTTCTAAATAAAAAAAAAAAAAAAATTCAAAACTTCCACGGTGATGGATGAAACTAGATTCGTTTCCGAAAATTGATAGGTATAACGTTGAGAAATTTCTTTAAATGCAAATTGTAGCTGGCATTATTATGCGTATACTTTCTAAAAAGTAGCTGTAGGAAGTATTATTTCCCGATTCATTGCGCAAAAAACTTTCCATGCATTTTTTAATTAAGAATTTTAAGTAGTCACGCTAAAGCAAATGTGAATGGATGGTGCAATTAAAACTTGTTAAATTAACTTTAACTTACACAAAACTGGCTGGTCATGCTAATACAAAAATTATCATTAATTCGTAACTAACTGAGTTTTAAAGCGACAAAATTAAGCTGTTTTTCTATGTTATGATGAATTATTGTTCTTATGATTTTTTGGGAAACAGCCAAATAAAGTAAATAAACAAAAAGTTCCGTCTAGAACTATACGAGCCTACTTGCCCGTATACACTAATATCAAATTTACGATCAAGCTATCTCTCTCTCATTTAGCTTTATTTCTTAATTGCTTCAAATATACATTCGTCAACGGTTAAAACATATTCATTCATACATTCATTCATTTATTTATTCATTCTTTCACACATTCATTCAATCAGAAATATCCTTAAAAATCCAGATGAAAACAATATCATGAAAAAATGGGTTCGTTTAGTTCTGGAAGAAACTTCATATTCATACATGTCCTACTTCATAAGATCTTCCCAATAAATTTTGTTAACAGCAAATCCGCCAGTTAGATTAGGAATTACAAAGCATTAGAATTTCCTCGTCGGCGCTATTTTTTTTTTTTTTTTTTTTTAACTGTTCAAAGTTGAACAAAAAATGTTCAAATAAAGCATATTTCACGTTGAGAGCTTCTTCGAATAAACTTATTCAAGGGAACTTGGGTCTTATGCACAGGGTTTATATAATTTGCTTTACGAACTATTCAAAATTGAACGAAAAGTTGTTCAAACGAAAAAATAAATATAGAAATTTAGATGTCTTCGCTGAGATCTTTCGAATGAAAAAAAAAATCATTCGAATCAGACGTTTTCCTCAAAAGTTATTAGTAGAGGAACGGACAGACCAACACACATTTTTCCCATCTCAAAACACTTTCAAATTTTTTATTTTCCAATCTTTCTTTACTTAACTTATTTTTGACCTTTCTTTAGATTTTAACGATATTTTTACAACGCATTGAGCCTTCTTTCATTTTTTTTTCTTTTACTTTTATAGGAGAGTAGGATAAAAAGAATGTGGAACTTGATGGTATTTAATCGCTAACTATTATCTTCTGTGTCAAAAAATGTCTAGGAAATAAAACTTATCCAGTCACACAGTTAAGGGTCATCACATAATTCCCTTTTTAAGAGCTCCAGTATTTTAAAATACAATATGGCACAAACTCTCTACGCTCCATTGAAGAGCTTCGAAATAGACTCTTAAACTATAAAAAGCTTTTAAATTACTTTTAGAGTTTTACTGACTTTCGCAATTGATTAAATCATATATATATATTATATACATTATTTCCCTAGCCTGTTTTTCTGTCGGTGAGCGAGATCTTCCTCATACAATGTTTTACCCCTCATTTTAAAGCTTATCGTGCCGGCTAATGACGAAAAGTAGACCCACGGTCTAAAAATGTACCGATTCTCTTAAATTTGAGATTTAGAATAATCTAAGAAGAGGTGCTTTAATGGATGCCAAATTCGTGATGTGTATGTTGGCGCCATATGTTATCAAGAAAACAAACAAGAAACTTTTTATTAAAAATTGTGCAGTTTTAGCTTCGTCTGTGTGTTACACTTATTCAATCGTTAGGCTCTACACATTCATTTAGGTTGTGAATGTGTAGAGCCTAACCAACCAGCTATAACTATATTTTAAGTAATGGAACTCGGTAATAATAAGAAGAGGTTCTTTAATGGATGCGTCGATTTTTATATAGATATCGAATCGGATACGATAATTATTGAATCGGATTTGATAAATATTGAATAATCGGATATTCACTTAAAGCATCAGCGTTTACATATTTCCTTTTAAATTCCACTTCCGTCATAATAAACACGGCATATGATAAAGAAAACTTAGAGGATCCTTCAACTTAACCGACACATTCCACCAAAAAATAACTTAGCCAAAACTTTTGGCACGTCAGACTTTTCTCATTAATAAGTACTTTTGAAGTTACTGTTGATATTTTGTATCACAAAATATCAACGCGCAGTGCGGAATTCCACGCGGATCGAGTAGTATATATATTTATCTGGTCTGTTTTTCTGTCGCTCCACGATATCTTCGTTATTCCTTTATCAAATTCCATGATTTAACCACTCATTGTAAAGCTTATCGTACCTGCTAATGACGAAAAATAGACCCACAGTCTAAAAATGTACCGCTTCTCTTAAATTTGAGATTTGAAATCATCTAAGAAGAGGTCCTTCTTGGATGCCAAATGGGCGTTGTGTGTGCTGGCGCCATCTGTTATTAAGTAAACAAACAAGAAACTGTTGTTTTTATTGTGTAGAAAATTGGACAGTGTTAGCTGCGTCTGTGTGTTAAACTTATTCAATTGTTAGGCTCTACCATGGCTGCCTGCGATCATATAGCGGCTGTCCAGACGCGGCGCGAGAACAAAGGAATAAGCGTTGAAACGATAGTTATTTTTTTCCTCACTGGTGCGCTGCAAGCATGTACTAGTTTTGTATGGAAATACATTACGAAAGCATTGTTTTTGTCGGGTTTGCAGCATGCATCATGAAGATTTCTTTTTGGTAAATTTTTAGTTCATGCATTACTGATCGGAAATATGTCTCCCGATGTTTAATTGTATCTAACCTATATATATATTTATTTTTAAGAAATTTTTCATCGTAAATGAAATAAAACGACAGAAAGCAGTAGAGTTTTTTCTAAGCATTAAATTAGTGAATGCATACATTTTATAATTTTAGGGATTTACTAAATTCAGGTTTGGTTTATATGCATATATTTTATTTGTGTTTTTCACTCCACGTCACCTATTCAATTATTCTGCAAATAGAAATCGTGAGTTTGATGCTTTAGATGATATTTTTAACCAGTGAGGGCTGACATTTGCATTTTCCCCTTATGTCTCGAACTTTACTGGTTTTATTTATTTGTACTTCAGGTTATTAATAAGAAAACAAACATCATTGTAGCCCAAATTTCAGAAAACATATTTCGGGACAAGAGGAATCCTTTTATCAATGAATAGAGTTGTACGCATCTGGATGCAAGTAATTCGAGTGATTTACACTCACTAGGATAACTTACATTTTTAGGTCAAATCCTTACGCGTTGATAAAGGGGTTCCTTTTAATTCCAAAACATGTCTACGGTGTAATTTTTGCAACTTGCGCTATAAGAACGTTGCTCCGCTCATTAATTTTTTACCACTCAAAAGTAAACTTTGAACTTCATATTATATCTAGATTATGCTTTTAAATATATATTTTTTTTGTTTTGAGACTTTTAAATTTCTTATGCTTGTATAGTTAAAAGTGGAATGAGTGAGAGAGAATCTATATTATAAATTTAGTAATGTACCTTTTTAAAATTAAACTCGCGCCACATGAACAAGGGTTACAATTGAAATACCTAAAAGGAGAGATTTTCCTCTAAGATTTGTTGTTGATTCTCCACGCGTTCATGAGTACACCCATTTTGTACACCATAGAGTCTTAAAACATAGAAAAGTAAATAAACTATCTAAGGGCCCGTTCATAAAAGATGTCAAGCTCTTTTCCGATATATTTGACCCCCTCCCCCCTTTGTCACAAAATGTCACAATTCATTGGACCCCCTTCCCCCCTTTGTCACATGTCACGCTATGTTGTATAAGCTTGATGTCACACTTCTTGTTACCCCCTCCCCTCCCCTTATCACACTTTGTCACAATTTCACGAATCCCCCTTCCCCCTCGAAGCGTGACATCATTTATGAATGACCCCAAAAGCGTATTTCTGATTTCTAATTTAAAAGTGGGGAAGCATTAATTTAAGAAAGGATTTAAGGAAAATCAGGTTACAGAAAATCAGAGAATCCGAAAGCTTTTGGTAGATTTCATTGAAGAAATGCCGGTTGCAAAGTCTTGCTTTAAAAATTGAGAATATTCAGTGTAGTCCAGAAAAAAAGAAAAAAGAGGTGAGAGGGGGGGAGGCTTACAGATAAGAGCATAAGTTATTTTGATGAAATAGTGGTGGGGGAGGGGGCTTTTGAAAAGTGGAGGGACGATCGTGTAAAATAAAGTTTTCGGACGGTCCTCCCCCCCCCCCCCCCCCCGACTGGGAATACTCATTGCTTTTTGTTGTCAAGGAGTATGTCATCTAAATAAAAATATTTAAAGAGATTTTTTGAAGAAAAATTGCTCTTATCTAGGGGTGTTCACGAGGGAAGTTCATGGCGTAGACTGCGCCATTAAATTTTTTGATGAAATTTTTGACACCCTTTGGACAGGGGGGCATGCTTTCATCGAATTTTAGCCCTGTTGGGTGGCTGTCGTTTTTGGGGGACTTCGTACCTATTAGTATGCACCATCTTGCTTAGGGGGTAGGAACCCATGTATTGTCAGTTACAAGTTTTAAAAATAATCTTGATAACTCTGAACTGCATATAATGAAGCGTTTTAAGTAATTATTTTTAATTTCTCATTTATTGTACTTAATTGTAATATTTGAAAATATTTCCCCTTGATTGTTTATTTTATTGAATCGTTTTATTTTACAAAGGCCTGATCCTTGACCTTTCTTACTTAATATTTTAGGATTTTATGCTAAATAGTTAACTAGTGTAATTGCTTTAGATGAGACCAGCAAAAAAAAAAGTCGCTACTCTTATATGATAATCCATCTGTTGAAATTAACTGAAGTCAGCTATACTATACAATGCAATATTAATTATTAGTATTATGCTATTAATCCTTTAATAACAATAAAAAATTGTTGCCTTAATCATTTACTTAATTACATAATTGTTCAACTAATCTTTATTTGTTAAGTCACTTCACAACCTAACTGTTGCACTTTCCTGTAATAATTAAATTTACAATAAATGGAATGGAAATAATTCAATTAACACATATATTTAAAATAACTTTATTAATCATAACCTATGTCATTTTTC
Source organism: Octonoba sinensis (assembly GCA_038502835.1). Taxonomy (NCBI): domain Eukaryota; kingdom Metazoa; phylum Arthropoda; class Arachnida; order Araneae; family Uloboridae; genus Octonoba; species Octonoba sinensis. Next base: position 59,846,122 of record CM076599.1, on the reverse strand, counting down.
TTTTACCTGCTGTTATTTAATAGTATTAACATGAATGTAGTGAAAATTGCTCAATAATAAAGTAACTAATAACCATTTAAAGACTATTCAATACGGCTTTCGAAAACCTGCTAGCCAACTTATTTGTGCTACACAATGTGAAAGGATAAATGTATTTCAGAAAGTTATGCGCAATTATTGTCGTTCAAAATAAAAATAAATCTGAAAGCATAATATGATCAGCCAATTGCGAAGAAATTTTCTCTATGTTCATTATATATAAAAGTATACGTATGTATGTAAAGTTGTATCTTAAAAGAGCAGCTTCAAAGTCTGAATGTGTTACTACCAAAAAAACGATCTTTTTATTTTTTTCCTCTGTATTAAAAACGTTTTAATGGCAAATACATAACCCTGCATCGTATTTTGATAGTTTCTTTTGCCCTCAACACTTAAATATTTATCTTTCTTGAAATTCAAGCCTTTAACGCGATGATATTTCAATGGTTAGACCTTTAAATCCTCGCTTTCAAGTACTTGCTAACAGCGCCAATTGACTGAAGTGGCAGAAAATGTAAGTTTTGCTTGCACACACTTTTTCGCCCGTTTGGACAGCCGCTATATGATCGCAGGCAGCCATGGCTCTTCTACACATTCATTTATTTATATATTATGAATGTGTAACCAACCAACATGTAAACAAGGAAATGTTAAGTTACTGTATTTTAATGCTAAGTATACTAATGATAAAAATAATTATCATTATTACTGTGATTATTTTATTATTTTAAATATTTAAATAATAGTGGGAAAAAAATTTATAACAGCTATTTGTACTGATGTGTTTAATTACATGTCTTCTTTTGTACCAATATCCCGTTTACTTTTTTTTATTTTTATAATGTCCTTTCTCCCAAATTAGTGTGGAATTCCACACGGGTCGACTATTATATATATATTTGTTGAAAGGAAATTATCGTAAATACTATTTTAAAACATTTTCGAACAATATAATTCCCGAAAATGAAGCCCAAAATAAAATTAAGTATGAAATGAAATGGGGTTCTCCATTTATCTGCCGAGCATTTCGCATTTTCCCATAAGCCAACACGTAAAAAGCAAAATCTGTTTTCATAAATCAGTGAATCTCAAAATTTTTTCCTTGCCAACCAGTCCCGGACTGGCATCCTCTGGGCCCGTCGGGCAGGTACTGAAAAGGGGCCCCCTAGAGGGGAGGGTACTCCCCTGGAAAATTTTTTAAATTATGTATCTGGAAACCAGTAGTGGATTCAGGCTTAGGCCTGTGAGGCCCGGGCCTAGGGCGACAAATTTTGAGGGGCGCCAAAATTTTTAAGACGACTAAAATGAAATATCGATTGGGTTTTCTGTAAACTGTAAGACCAAATTTTAAAGTAAATTTTATTGCGCTATTACTATCTAAACATACCATTTTGAGGATAGAATTTCTTGTTAAAATAATTAATCAGGGTAGTACTAAAATCTGAAATATCTAGCAAAAAGATTTTAAAAAACTTTTTTTTAATGCTAGGGGGCGCCATATCGTCTCGGGCCTAGGGCGCTCTCAAACCTAAATCCGCTACTGCTGGAAACCGTTTTTTACCCCTTTTAAGGTCTTATACAGTAGTTAAGCTAAAGCGACATTTTTAGCCTACTTTCCCGTAAAAGTAAAAAAAAAAATAATAATAAAGCATGAAAGAAGGCTTAATGTATCGTGAAAATATCGTTAAAAATCAAGAAAAGTCAAAAATAAGTGAAGTAATTAAATAAAGATTGAAAAATAAAAAATTTGAAAGTAGGGTATTGAGATGGGGAAAAAGTGTGTCTGTCGGTCTGTCGGTCTGTCTGTCTGTCTGTCTGTCGGTCTGTCGGTCTGTCGGTCTGTCGGTCTGTCTGTCTGTCGGTCTGTCTGTCTGTCTGTCGGTCTGTCCCCCCCCTAATAACTTTTGAACGAATTGTCCGATTGGAAAAATTCTTTTTGCATTCGAAAGATCTCGGCGAGGACATCTCATTTCTATATTTTACTTTTTGATTTGAACAATTTTTTGTTCAATTTTGAACAGTTCAAAAAATTTTAACATTAGCGCCTATGGACAAAATTGAAGCAAATTCTGTAAACTCTGGGCACAAGAGCCAAGTTCCTATTGCAAGCTTATTGAAAGGAGTTCTCGGCGTGAAATATTGATTTGAACAGTTTTTGTTCATTTTTGAACAGTTCAAAAAATTAACACAGAGCTTACGGGGAAATTTCAACCCTATATAAATCCTGATCTAACGGACCGATTTGCTTGGAACAAACTTTATCGGAAAGCTCTTATAACGTAGAACATGTAGAAATAGAAAGTTTATCCAGAGCTTACGAGCCTATTTTGCTATGAAATTTTTTGATCGGGATTTTCAAGGATATTTCTCAGTGACTCAATGAGTGAAATAATGAATGAATGAATAAATGAAAGAGTGAAAGAATAAATCAATGAATAAATGAATGAGGAAAAGAATGAATGAATAAATTATTGAATAAATGAAAATATAAATAAATGAGTGAATAAATACATGAATGCGTAAATGAATGAATAAACACTTGAATGAGGTAACGAATGAATGAATAAATGCATGGCTGAATAAATGAAAGAATGAATGAGTGAGTGAATGAATATGTATTATCAGTTGAAAAAGGTATATTTTCAATAATTAGAACTAAAGATAAATAAGAAAGAGAGAGATAGAGATAGCTAGATTATAAATTTGAATTTGGTGTATACGGGAAAGTAGGCTCGTATAGTTCTAGACGGAACTTCTTGTTATATTACATGAGAAAAAAAAATCAAAACAGTGTTTTAAAGGTATGCTTCACTAAGTGTTATAAGCATGCATTATCTTAAAAATATATATTTGCTCCAATTTAAAATTTAAAAAATATTATTAGCTTGTACTAAGAAAATAATAATAAAATGAAAATTTTTTTCATTTAAATCACAAGCTTGTTTATCACTCCTTTTATTTTTTCTGGCTGGAGCAGTTTTTCTACCAAGGTTCCAAATGAACGAGTAATTACTTTGTAAGTACTTAACTGGTTAGTGACCAGAAACAAATCAAGTAAAACAGCAATAGTTTTCAAATTTGAGCCGTTGACTGATCAAATTCTTTGCTGCCAATTTTGACTTGTAGTTAAAACTTCTAACAGATATATCTTTGAAAACAGTTATGACATTAATTTGTTTTGCTGCATTTTCATCTCCTTCACTGCTCAAAAACTCACCAACGATTGCTAAAAGAGTTTTTCTTGTTGTTTGCAATGCTTGCTTCTCCGTCGTCGCTCATATTTTTCTTGTAATCTGTATAGTTTGACACGAGTAGTATATTTCCTCTTGGTTTGTTTTTCTCCATACTGCCATTCATACACTAGTTCCGGATCTTGGAGTTTTCCGTCGCTGGGCAAAACTTAAAAATTCCGCCCCTCCATCTAATTATTGCTCATATTTTGTAAATTTTATGCTCTGGCCATTTTTTAAGGAGTTTTCACTTGCGGGGGGGGGGGGGGGTCTGACAAACTTATAAAATTTTCAGGCCCAGAGAAACTGATAGGTCCTTTCAGCTGAACATTAGGCGGTTAGCGCCATAAGGGTTAACTCCGCTTAACTGGAGATATGAAATTCAAACAGTTGAAGGGGGCCCAGGGGACTTTCCCCTGGGAAAATTTTGAAAACTATATGCAAACTGGTGCATTTTGAGGCTTTAGGAGACGCATTTAGGACTGCAAAAATATTAGGCGAAAAAGAATCAAATTAAAACTTTTTAAAGTTTGAACGCTTTTACTCATAAAAATAGTCATAAAAATGCAGAATAAAATGAGAATTTTTTTAATAATTCGCCCCCCTCTCCGCCTTCTTACTAACGCTAATATCGAAGAGACATGTGTCTGCCTTCTCAAACGACACTTGCAAGCTCTCCCCCTCATAGGCGTAACTAGAGTTGGTGAAAGGGGGGGGTCACCCTAAAAATGTACAGACTAAACACCAATAAGAAGTGTAAAAGAGTTGAAAATTTACTAGTCATCTTGTCTCTAAAGATATACTCCGTGTTTATTTCAGGCATCTCCCGGGCTTAGACCATATAGTATCTAGACGAGCCCTTCTATTCACTCGCCATTGTTAGTTCCTAAGCAGGAATAGTGGGGACCAGTTTGACTGACAGGGGTCGGAGATCAAAGCTTTTCGCCGTCCTATACCACGTGGGTGAGTCTTCTCAATTTCTGAACTTGCTTCTGATCTGTAAAAGAGCTGAGATTGCTTTCAGGCAAACGATCAAGACCCATTTTGTGCACAAAAGCACTAACCTGATTTATTAAACATAATAGCAATATTAACAATGAAAAGCGTAAATTTTAATTTTATTTTTAAATTTTTGGAGTATCGTATTCTTGATTATGAAGAACAAGAAAGTCATATATATAAATTAACTAAAGCAATTGTTGAGAAATACTTTAAAATATGACTACACCATTTCTAAAATAATATCAAAGAATACCAAAAATGCGTAACAAATACACAAAATTAATTTTATTTAAAAATCAACAGCAATTTTCAAGAGAAATTAAACTATTTTTTCCAGTAGTTAAATTCCATTCTGCTTTATTAATAATGCCCGCCCCCTAAATAATAAATGCAACGTTGAAATTAACATTTCAATAATATTAAATCTTAAAAGACATGAACGATGCTTGAAATATACTCGCAGAAAGGCCGAACGTTCGTTGCATCACCAAGTATACATATGTCTGTGTTTGCTCCAGTTTATTTTTTATTCTCTACTTTTAATAATGTAAGTAAAATTGTTAAATTTTCAGAATTATGTTTAAAATGCATTTCATGCTTCCCCCTTACCAATATATTACATATATATTGTATTTCTGACTGTATTGCACAACACTTAGATAATAAATTAATTTATTCCGTTTGTTTGCAATCTTAGAACAAACTTCATCTTCTGTAATTCATTAAAAAAACAATCGCATTTTAATTAACGGTACAATGGGACCGTCCATAAATGATGTCACGCTTTTTTCCCAGTTATTTGACTCCCTCCCCCCTTTGTCACAAAGTGTCACACTGCAACAAACCCCCTCCCCACCCCTTGTCACAATTTCACGAACCCCCCCCCCCCCCCCGAAGCGTGACATCATTTATGAATGATCCCAATCCGATGTTTTCAGTCCTACAGGCTAATGTCACATGACTATTAATTTTAGATTTACGAACTGTATCGGAGCAACATTAAAGTTTTAACTGACAATTTTCTAAAGAAAATAATTTTTTGAACTTAAAAAATTTAAAAAACTATTTTCAAAACTAAAATTTTTTCTTCATGCTGTTGCTTTCTTTAAATTTATTTCAGATTTTGAAAAGAAAAACAGCTTAAACGCTTTTGTTTTTCCTTCCTTATTTTTCAATGAACTGAAAAAGAAAAGAATAGGTATATTTGATGTTTGGCTTATTAACGTAATATTACAAATGTTTTTACTTTTCGCATTGATATCTCAAGGGCAAGACATAATGAGGTTGAGATCAGTTAAAAACCTTGTAAAAGCAATACGAATTGTATTCATTGCAAAGAGCTTTATTGTATGACATTAAGTTTCACAAAAGGGGGCAAGAAACTAACTCCTACTCTCAATGAGCTCAATATATAAGATCATTTTCAAATCACTATTACTAATTAATTATTGATAATACCAATAAAAAAACACTTGTCCATTAATCTATGAACTGTTTCCTTGCGTGTGATAGAAAATAATTGTGCTAAAATGTGTCTGTCATACAATAAGAAATTAAAATAAATCACTCTTCAAATCTCTACGAGAATTAACATGGCACGACGAAGCCCTCTCTCACCGAAGGACTCCGTCACCTGTTTTCCGGGGAAAGACTCCTGCTTACCGACCACGCCCCCAGACCTTGTCTATCTAGTTTATGGTCTAAGCTCCCGGGGGGGGGTGAACTACCCCCTTGGAGCAAGTCAACTCCTCCCCCCCCCCCGGCAAAAAAATTCATATCACAAGTTTTAAAAAAAGAAAGAAAAGAGAAATTACGCTTTTAAGACACTTTACTTTCAGAAACACTTTCAGGGAAAGGACATTGAACACTATCACGAGCGACACCAAAAGTAACTTAAAAGAAATAAGACTTTATTTTGAAAAAAAGTGCGAGGGGGAGGGTAACCAAACTCCTTTCTGTTTCCTCTAACATCACCAAAGTATCCCGAAATTGCATTGCTAGGAAGATTTCAAAAAGTTTCCTGGGGAGAGCCCTCGAACCCTTGCCTCCAGAGTTATCCTAAGCATTATAGATATAAGACCAGTTACAAAAATTTAAGTTGCAGAAGCCCCAAACACCCACTCCTCTAACTTCACCAAAGATCTAAACATACATCTACTATATATACATCAAAAAGCTATCATGTATGTAAAAAAATTCATATTAACATCATTTCTAATCATATATATCTATATATATGTATATATAAAGGGTATGATTTTGAAGCATACACTGCCCTTCCTAATTCTTAACATGCTCCCCCTGCTCCGGAGCCAAGACAGTATCCATAATTTTTTTTCGGGGGGCCCAGACTTCGACACACTTATGTAAAGCAAAGTTTCAGGGAGGAATATATGATACATTGCAAAAGATTTCTGGGGGGCTGCCCGTGGGTCCCCTTCCCCTCTGGATACGGCCTTGATTCACAAAAACATTAAACATTCCTTATTAGATCTTTTAGTTTATTTTTTAATTCAAACGCAATAGAAAATTCAATATTTAGCGCTAAGCAATCTTCTATGTCCAGGCATTCATAATATTAAAACCGGGAAATAGTCGAATTTTAGAGAAAAAAAATCCAAATTCCCCTACAAAAATGCTCATCCCCACAATAAATTTCTAAAAAATTTGTTAAATTTGTATCAAAACATACCTCAGAAGTGGAAGCGTCTGAATCAAATTTTCTTTTCTTTTTGGATGACGAACGTGTCCATCGCTGGAGTGCAAACTTATTATGTATCGAAAATAATTAAAAATGTAGCTAAAATATAAATAATACTTGATTGTAAATTAAAATGCAGCATTAAACCGTAGCAGTGAGATTGGAAACGATGAACGGATGATTTCCAGAGTCGTAATACAATCAGTGATGGACCATAATAAGAAAAAAAAAAAACATTTAAAATATAAGAGATGAGAAACATCTGTAAATGAGAATGCAATGCAAATACAGTTCATCAGTTTTCCAATCGGCTCATCTACAAAAAATTTTTTACCAAAATGGGTCTTTGGACAGGAAGTCATAAATAAATACAAACTGCTCTTTAAGTTTCTTAATGAGTATCCCTGCCTGGCTTGAGGGTTTAACCCATTAGGACAATTGGACTTTAGGACTCCATCACAACAGAGAATATTTTCCAGGAAACTTATTACTTGTGCGATTGTATTCCCAGATTGCTGCCTTTGGGTAAAAAAGACATCAAGAAGGAAAGAAAACCCTCTGGAGTGATTGAAAGGATCTCTGTCTGTGTGTGGTACGGTGATTGAAGCTACCTTTCGCGCGCGCGCGCTGTTAACCCCCCCTCCCCACCCAAGGTGATAAAGGGGTTGATTATAACCTTATAACCAGATGAAAAGTCTTCTTTATTATGAGCTGCATACTTTGGCCATGATCGCAACCCTTCAGAGAAAAGGAAAAAAAATCATATGCATATGTGTTTAATTTTCTTAGGGGGAAAAAAATTGTGCTTTGCAAGGCCGTAGTCAGAAATTTTTCTGTGCGCCTAAATAAGAACATACCCAATGGGGGGGGGGGGGTTTGAACCCCCAAACCCCCCCCCCCCCCGGTTACGCCTATGCTCCCCCTCACCCCCGGCTAATAGTAAAATTCTAGCCGAGAACCGAGTACTCGGTACATCCCTAATTATTATATTTGCAAAAGGCAAAAACTAAAAGAATTTTTTACTACTTTATAAAACCGAATTGGCCTTTAAAATGGAAGTCATGCAATGAGTTAATGAGTAGAAATAAAATCTTCGTCAAGAGCCCAATGAGAAGTTAGGGGACCCCTGGCAGTGAAATAAATATGGGGCCCCCTTAACATATTCTCGAAAACGTTAATGTGAGTGCCCAGTATTTGAATTGCTCATTTTTTCATCCAATTCCTATTCTGTACAATTTGTATGAAACAACATTTATTGCAAGACCTTATATATACCTGTATCCATGTGGTCTACACTATGGAAGGAATAGGGAAGGAAATTTGAAATAATAAAGGGGCCCTTTTCAATTCGGGGCCCCCTTGGTTGGCGGCCGCCTGGTCCGCCCACTTATCTTTGTTTCTCTTCTTGAAATTGGCTTCTAGGCCGTTATCAGAACCGTTCACGTTAGCAGCTCCGCAATAGCAAGCAATAATATTTCATGTTGAAGTGGCCCATCTAGATCGTTTTGATTGGCTCATACAAAGCAAGTCCGATAGTGAAGCATCCTGGGGAAAAGTGTAATGAAGCAGATGCAAATAGTTATGAAGCAATTAAAGATCTGTAAAAAAAAGGTTGGGTAGAAAATTATTTTGTTCCCCTCTCCGTTTGGGGGCCCTCGGCGATCGCCTACCAGCCGACCTGGCCAGTCCGGGCCTGTTGCCAACCCCTTCTAAAATAGAAAGAAAATGTTGAACCCCTTTGGTAGCAGACCTTTTTTTCCTTGCGTAAACCTTCTAAAATTGAAAGAAAATGTCAAACAATGGGTGCAAAAACAATTGCTGATTTTGAGTAATTTTCGTAATTTTGGAAATATTGAGTTTGTGGTGCGAAAAAGCAAAAATACCGGGATTCTGGAGTACAACCGGAACACAACCACCCCACCCCTATGAGTTGAATAAGCCAAGATAGGAAGCGAAAATTTTCGTAAGGAGAAAAAATGCAGTAATTTTTAATTCAGTGCCGGATCATCAGTTCAAACTAACAAATTCAGGAGATTTTGGATTGATTCAGGAGCGCGGGAGAAGAAACCAGAATTTTCAGGAGTCTCCAGCAAAATGCAAGAGAGTTGGCACATCTGTGCTGGATGTGATATACTTTGTCCAACAGATCAATACCAGATACCCGACTCTGACGTTTGAACCCTGTAAATTCTATACATATTTTTAAACACTTCACACTATCGAAATAATTAGTAAGTTTGTAATTTACATATATTTTCAAAAAAAAATTAAATTTTTAAAAGCAAATTAGATACGCCAAATAACCAGATATTTCATGCAGTGCAGGATCAGATTCCAAATATTTAAAATCCATTGGATATTGGATATCCGATGCCTTCTGGGGGATCAGTTCGGTTGGGTGGAAAATTTACGAACCCTATTCGAAAATTTAACGATTTTTCATTACTTTCGAGACCAATTTCCCAATTTGTGACTTCTGCAGTACTTTTGAGACCTGCAGACAAATATCACTCTATATTCCTGAATTTTACAAATTTTAACGTCAAAAGTAGTATCCTACTAATAATGCATGCAAGGGTAGAAATAACATATTTTTTCTCAGTAGATTGCAGTACTACAGAGACAACGGCCATTTGCATCCAAAAGGTAAATGCATTTATTATTAGTGATCAAAATATTTTTATATCATCCTTAAAAAATTCCACCCATGCAAAGAAACTCACTCTCTCTCTCTCTCTTTTTTCCATTTGATGTTATCATGTTTTACTCTTTTTTTCAGTCTGATTTTCGCACGTTTAGATCCGTATTACCAGTGCTAAGGTCGAAAAGTTTCAGTGTGGCAACTTTTATCATTAAAATATGGTTTCATTTGAAGTTCTGCACCTCTTGAGTTTCTTTTCTGTTCCATGGACTTTTCAGAATGACGTCATAAATTGGCAAGCATTTGGGTACACACAAATTGGCAACAAATTTGGTGCCAAGTCCAGGGTCAGTTTGGTGATATCTGGAAAGATTCCCATAGAGCCCAATGCTAAACGTAGTCAATATGTCTATTGTCATAGTTATTAGCAATTCTTTATAGCTATTACCAAGCCCTGGTCGTGACAATATCTGCCATCAAGTTCAACATTATATTTATAGACTTCAAAATTCAAACACTAAAATTTAACTTTTACATTTATTCCATACTAACTGTGAAAGCTTTTAAAATATAAGAGCAATAAAAGTTGTGTTCAGTCTGATAAAATACACACACACACACTTGCAGTTTTATAAATAAAAACGCAACTAAGAAAAGTATGTTATCGGGGAAATAAGAATTTTCAAATCAACCATTGCAAACTCTTTCAAAGTACTTCAGTTTTCGAAATCACGACCAAAAGCATGTACAGATTAATGAATTTTAATACACTTTCATTTATGCACCTCTAATTCAGTTATTTCTCAAAAAAATGTTACACTTGACATTTCCCCCCATTCTTTTCAAAACTTCTGCTTTCCAGAATCTATCTCATACAAAATGCATATGTTTCTGTTTAACACATTTGAATAAGACAGAAAATTTTAAGTAATGTATATAAAAACACACATGCACATAAAGAAACAATTCCAAATTTTGATATACTTCAAAAAATTAAATTAGAGTTTCTTTATTTTAACTTTATTTCTCTTAGTATCTTTTTTGACTGAAAAATTCATTAATCAAAATAAAACTGTTGTTCTTTTTAAAGTTTTGTATGCTATTTACTTACCTGTAATGATTACTGGATCTAAAATAAAATTGAATTTGAGTTATACGTCTCTCTCTCTCTCTCTCTCATTTTTGCTTCTTTTTTAAATAGTCCTTTGGGCCAATGTATAAGTCGGAGATTACAATAGAGTCAAAAATAAAGTAGAACTTTATTTATACTTCTCTCACACTTATACATTTATTTTTGGCCAGTGCCTTGTACCAATGTATAATAAGTGAGAGATACAATTAAGGTAATACAACGCTACTTTTTTTGTAAAATATTGTGCAGAAAGGAAAAAAGAAAGCTTTTGCTGTTTAAATACATAGCAAATGGCATTTCTGAATACAGCGTTTGTTCTACTTATTTTATTCTTTGGTTGTAACTAAAAAGTTTATTTTTTAGCTATCATTGTACCTAGTTTTGCATTTAGTGGTCTGTGATTGGCAATATCCTAGCCGTATGCATGAGATTGTTTTACGGGAAAATGGTGTGCTACCAGTTATTCTCAATTTGTCATTAAATGTGAAGTATTGAAGCTCGTTACTGAAAATGTTGTTGCAATATTGTGCTTTATAGCAAATCCAGCAATGTCTAGTCTGAGTAATTTTAAGCAGGAATCTGAACCTCCAAAAAGTCAAAAGCAATAATAATAACTAGTTGACTCGTGTGGAATTCCACACTGGGCACCAAATCGTTTTGTGTGGCATTCCATTCTTTAAAATTTGGGAGAAAGGACATTATGAAGAAGAATAAATAAAAAAAAGTAAACAGCTGTTGGTACAAACACAAAAATAATAATAATTATTTTTATTATTACCGAGTTCCATTACTTAAAATATAGTTATAGTGTGTTGGTTAGGCTCTACACATTCACAACCTAAATGAATGTGTAGAGCCTAACGATTGAATAGTGTAACACACAGACGAAGCTAAAACTGCACAATTTTTAATAAAAGGTTTCTTGTTTGTTTTCTTGATAACATATGGCGCCAACATACACAACACGAATTTGGCATCCATTAAAGCACCTCTTCTTAGATTATTCTAAATCTCAAATTTAAGAGAAGCGGTACATTTTTAGATTGTGGGTCTAGTTTTTGTCATTAGCCGGCACGATAAGCTTTAAAATGAGGGGTAAATCATGGAATTTGATAAAGCTATAAGCAAGATATCGCGGACCGACAGAAAAAGAGGCTAAAGAAATAATATGTATAGATAATAATAAAAAGAAACTGGCTTTGGAATGGCAGAATATTAGAGAAAGATTTTTTTTAATGTGATTTCAGTGATAATCATTCCTTTTTCATCGGAGATGGAAATAATTCTATACTTTTTCCCCTAAATACCATGTTTGGTGCAAAATCATATAAATCACTTTTTAAAGAATGTTTGGAGTATAATTTAAAGTTAAACTGAAAAAATGTTTCCAACTTCAAAAGTGATTTAAATGCAGATAGTAGGAGGTGACTCCAATGATGTGGGGGAGGATGCCTGTTATAATATCTAGCAATGAAGCCCCTTAACTGCTATGAGCCCTGTTCCTAAGTATAATAAATAGTATAAAATCTAGAAGCTATTAGTAAAATTTCCAACACTTTTTCAACACAATGCAGAGAAACATTTCATAAGTATACCACATGTAATACAGGTATAGTTTCAATCTATAGTTAGTACTTGAAGACAGAAAAGAAGTAGCAAATTTCATTAAATAATCTTTTAATGCTATAAAAGAACAAAAGATATAATACATACAGAAATCTTTTTCTTCCTCATTTTTATTAACAAAATATTATTCCTCTGTTGATAAATCTAACAAATTATATTTGTTTGTTGAACCTCCATTTTTGATTAAATGATCCAGTAACTGTAATGGTGTGTATTTATTTCTAATGAACAGCTGTCTAAATTTTTCAACACCATAGCTGTTACTATTTAAATGCAATCTCGATGCCTGGCTGAAAAGAAAAATGTAAAGTACATTAGTTTCAATGAGATATTATTTTAAATAAGGCAGTTTTTAACTGTTAAATGACATAGGTCTTAGAAATAGTTCAATAGCATAAAACTATTTACGAGTAGTGCAACTGGAATTTTCTCCTGGGGGGGGGGGGAGGCTCCTCACATGAAACTATACACTAGGATTGGCAATATCGCTTAAAACAAATGGTTATACCTCCCTCTGCCTAGGAGAGGGAGCATGCTTTGTTGTTTCTGCATTGCTAAAATTTTGAAAATTTCAAAACAGAAACTGCTAGATAGCCTAGCTCAATTAATAACATTATAACATCTTTCAATTATTGCTTTAATTTTGAGAAAATTTGCAAAGTATGTAAGCCTACAATGTATCAAATATTCAATATACAATTTACATTCACAATAAGAACTCAAAATAAATTTATGTAACAACTTACCCATGTATTTCTTTTCTTTCTTGTTTTGAAAAGTCTTTAGAGAAAATTAGGTCATTAAATGAATTTGATTTCTTAAAATCTTGTAGTAGGGCTTGTATTTTTTTCCTGAAATTGAACAAACTATTGTCCTTTTTTGAATATCCAATGCCTTGATTACGGAAAGTTGCTTTATCTGCCCTATTGGAGGAAGAAAGGTAAAAAGTAAGTATTTCAATACCACACCAAATGCATAAGAAGCTTTAAAGATTTTTTCAAGTTCAATATTTATTCGTCTTGATTTAAATCTTTAAAATATGTAATGTCATGGAATAGTTATTGCATGACAACATTAAGGCTCATCATGAGAATCAATGATTCAAAAATTAATTTGATTTTTGAAAATATTTTCCAACTTATACTTTCACATTTCTAGCTGCAGGCTTTATTGATTCTTTTCCCAAAGATTCTTCAACAAACAATTCAAAATACAGCACAAAACAATATATTTACCAAGCTAGGTTATTATTATTATTATTATTATTATTAAAATTGTACCACTTGTCATATAGAATTTTCTATGTTTTGAAACTCACAATTGTTTTTCAAACAACTTTTTTCCTTCTTTACTAACAAATTAATCCTTTCTTTAATGAGGTATTAATTTTGAAAATGTAAATTTAAAAAGTTAACTGAAGAAAGTGTTAGATTTATTTTAATGTTAGCACAAAAGTGTAGAGAAAGAACTAAGCTAAAATATGCCAAAAAGTATTACAGATAAAACTTAACTAGAAAAGTATCCAGTAAAGTGTTAATGCAGTCTATCAAGGATCACAACAGAAAAGCTGTAAACTGGAGGAAAATTTTCATAAATCCTGCTCCCGAAAATAAGGATTAAAGTTACAACAAAATAAGAACAAGAATAAAAAATTTATCTATGCTGTGAAGAACTTTTTAAGAGTTCCAAGGTTTGTGTAGGTCTTTACGTAAAGAGAAAATGATACAAAACAATTAATCATAAACATGTTTCATAAATAAATATATCTATTAATATCAATACTATTACAACATCCTCATTTAAATTCTTCAAATTTATAATAAATTAGTAGTCAATATATCATGGTGGTAACAAAATCAATTAAAAATAAATTCCCGGATATTTCCTGATTGAGCTCCAAAAATTTCCTTGGTTTTATAATTGTGGCAGCTACACAGTATCATTGTCATGGGTAATGACAGTATCATGTACAGTACCAAATCCCAAATTTGACACTTTCAGGACTGGTGCTATGCCAGATTTCGAAACACAGCCAAAAACAGTGGATTCTTGGAACCCTGAACGCATCTTTTTGCTAGGGCTGTAACGAGTATTTGGCCACTATTCGGTATTCGGCCCTTTGGTCAAATAGTCATTTCATGAACGGGCTGAATACTCTGTAAGATCAAATTCGGCAGAATAGTTCTGCTACAGTAGAAATGCAAAACAGAAAATAAGAAAATAGTACATTTTAAACATTTAAAATTGCGTTATAATTATTGCAAAAGAATACATTAGTATATAGTTTTAATAAATAAAAATAATTTAGAAAAAAACTACTTTTTTTAAACATTGTTTTAAGGTTTGACGGAACGTAAGCCGATTTTAAAGTTACAATATTATATTTTATACTTAGCTTTTGCTCCCAAAAACTATCAATGGTTAATTATGAAGGAGAATATGAGGCTTTTATTTTGTTATTATTAACAAAGTGTGAGTTACTTTGTTTGGGTAGGCTGATTTATTGTGAATATCGGGTAAGAGAGAAATGTGAAAAGCCTAGAATGCATCATCAATATTAAAAGAGCATAAGTTATTGGGCTTTTTGGAAATAAAAATATATTCCAGTTAAATGCATTAAATTTTAACGGTTTTTTTAAAAATAGGTGCAAAAACCTTATAAAATAAAAATATTAACTTTTATAACTTTAAAAATACCTTCATAAAACTATTTTGAGCAAGGTAAAAGTTCACTAAGATGTAGCATTACTTTAATTCGAATTAAATAATTAATAAAATAATGCTAATGCTTACATTAAAACCTACTCATTTCTTTTCCACTTGTGGGTGAAATTCTCAGTTTTATTGCATTCAAAACAATACAGAAAACACATCAATTAAATTTGACAAATACTCTATTACTTACAATCTACTAGAAATTTTAATATTCGGACACTGAATATTCAGTATTTGGCCTAAGACATTGGGCGAATATTAAACTTTGGCCTAGAAGAAATGGCCAAATATTCGGCTTCGGCCTGGAAGAACTGGCTGAATATTCCAGTATTCGGCCAAACCACTATTCAGGGTTCGTGATTTTTTTTATTTAAAAAAATTTTTTTTTAATCAGATTTTTTAAATTTAAATCCGATTTTTTTTATTTTTTTAAAAATACCTTAAATATTTTGGATATTTATTAAGTTACATTCATAGAAACAATATGGCATGTTAATCAATATGCAAAAACACACTTTAAGCAATTTTCACAGCAATAAATATTTTTTAATAATAATAATGATAAACAAATTTTAATACAAATGCATGACTCAAATGAAACTTAACCCTACCAGGAATAACAGTACACTCATCATAAGTACAGAGAAAATGAACAAATTTAATGAGAATTATTTTGCTGTTGAAAGCTGAAAAAGAGTAACAATTGTGTGTATTTAATTTTTACATTGAGTGTACTTTAATCATTTTTCCATTTTATAAATGAAAAAGCCTGAAATATTTTTCCCATTTAGTAAGATCATATGCTCACACCATTACTAAAATCTGAAACTTTTTATTTTTATCAAATATCTTTATTGAAAACTTCTATGATAAAAAAATATTTTAGAAGGAAAAAAACTTAAGCTATTAGGAGACATGAATGAAACTTTAAGGATACATATTCTAAATTCTACAATTGTTGTTTTAAACACTATCATTCTGAATTATTTATTGCGAGGCATTTATTAAATTGATCTAAAATAATATTTTTAAGATAAAAAACACAGAATGGTTCATGATTATTAAAAATTCTAATCTGAATGATTGAATGAATTATGCTTTGCTGTTAAGATGCTTAAAGAATAAGAGTAATATTGTAAAATTTAAAAAATAGTAATTAGTTCTAAACTTATGAAATATGTTATGTACACAGACAGATGGACCTAGGATGTATCGTTTGAATCGGTGGCTGTAATTGCAACATTTTTCATTTTTACAACACTTTCTAACATTGCAAAATCAATGATTTTTTTGAAAAAAAAAATCACTTTATTTAAATCAACGAACCCTGCCACTATTAGCTACATACCTACTTTTTACGCAAATTTGAAATATTCTTAAAATTGCTAGGCAAAAAAGGTGACTTTCTTTTATTGCTCAGTCTGAGAAAGGGCGCTCTCAACCAATGGGCAATTGAGCTGACCACGCCCAATGAAAGGAAATTTCAAAGAAGAAACTCCAGGACGCTAGCTGATTTAATGATTTAAAATGACAATTTTCCCTGATATTTGGGAAAACTTTAAATATCCAATGATATTTTTCAAGACATAAAAACTTCCCTGAGAATTCCCCAATTTCCTGGTTGTGTTACCACCTTGATATATATATATATATATATATATATATATAATGACAAAATATTGTTCACATTTTATGTGAAATGAATTTTGTACTGAACAAATTTGTAAACATACAACTTGAAGTTAAATATACCCTTTATGTACTATATTGCTGCTTTCAGCAAGCCATACTGATTATAAACTGAATGAGGGAGAAAAGGATTGATACACAACACATTAATAAAGCTGAATAAATTCCACAGAAACAAATTCTTAAAAACAATTGTTTGTGTATAGCACCATTGAGGGAGACATTAAAATAGCATATTTATAATTTTAAGAACAGAATTAACATACACAACTGCATTTTTGGAGGTTTTTTCTTTGCAAAATACATCACCGGAATGCAGGATTGGTATTGAGAAAAAAAGTTTGTTTGTTTTTTGTTTTTGTTTTTTTAAATCAGGATTGAGCACAACTTTCCATAAGTTTGTCATATTTAGTGTATTTGGACCACATTTAGGGTTTACTGATTGTTAAAGAAAAAATTAAAAATGTACTTATTCATTTGATGCAGAACAAAGTTGATTAAAAAAATTAAACTTTTGACTGTAAAGTAAAAAATATATCATCATCATCTTCACATTTTAAATTAAAATGATACATTTAGTGTCCAAACATGACAATGCATTTTATGCATCTCAATAAATCTCCTTTAGTTAATTTTAATATTCGGTCTAAGACATTGGCCGAATATTCGACTTCGGCCTAGAAGAAATGGCCGAATATTCAGCTATTCGGCCAAATCCATATTCGTTCAACAACAATTTACATTGTTATCAAACTTAGAAATATAAACAACAGTGTGACAAAGGATTTTTAAGTTTAACTATATAAAAAAATATAAACTAGTAATTATACTTTTAAGTATTTTTATTAAAAATAAGCTCTTTCGGCTTCAATACGTTTGTTACAGTGGTTTAACAATGATTTGAATGCCTGTTAAAGCTCACATTGCGGGACTGCCTCCAAAGCTTGCATCGAAGCTGTTTGTACAGTGTCAATGTCATGAAGATAAAAAAAAAAGTAAACAAACGAACTGAGGTTTTGGAAGTGGATCAGCTGACAATTAAGGGGTCATTCCTAAATTATGTTATGTTTTTGAGGGGGAAAGGGCTTGAGAAATTGTGACAGTTTGTGACAAGGAGAGTGGAGGGGTAGCAAAAAGTGTGACATTACATATTTTGGTTTCTGTAAAAACATTTATAATCAGCAAATTAAAATTACTTTTAAAGTTTTTTAAAAAATTTTATAAATTAATTTAGAGTTCCATTGATTATTTTGTATTGTAAACATGGTTGCTGATGAAGCTTTAAATTTTCTTTTTGTTAAAAGTTTAAAAGGAAATTTTCATAGGCATTAACACTTTTAAGGTAAAATTGCATGGGTCATTTTTTCAGAATTCAAAGTCAAACTGTTAATACCTTTTATTGTTCAATACTAATTATCTTTTGTGTTGTAAACCTTAACCTGACTTTAATACAAATTAAGTACACATGTAATTATTATTCTTATTATTAGAATGCTCACAATTGTCATTAAAAGTTCAAAAGTAAAATTAGAAATGTGATCAATAACACAGTGCTTTGTTTCTGAACTGCAACTATATATGCTTATGTAATATAGCATGACATGTGACAGAGGGGAGGTAGGGGGGTGTGATGAATTGTGACATTTTGTGACAAAGGGAGGAAGGGGGTCAAATGTATTGAAAAAAGTGTGACATCATTTATGAACAGTCCCTGAGGAGCTTCACAAATGCTACATAACACAGATAGAGCCACGGTAAGCTTAGTTCCAGCTGTAGTCTTATAAAAATGCTTTGACTCACTGTGTACAAACAGCTTCGATGCGAGCTTTGGAGGTAGTCCCACAATGTGAGCTGGAACAGGCATTCGAATCTTTGTTAAATCGCTCTAACAAATGTATTGAAGCCAAAGGAGCTTAGTTCGAATAAAAATACTAAAATATAATTACTAGTTTTTATTTTATTTTATAAACCTAGTCTTAAAAATTCTTTGACACACTGTATATTATAAGAAAATATCTAGCATTCATAATTATTTTATTTTATTCTGTTTATTTATTTATTTATTCCTTTGAGACTTATTGCGGATGCCATTATTGCCATTTTGCACTGACGTATTTAGCGTTTCAACACTTTTAGGAAATGTTAGGGGAGTTTGGTTGATAATGAATAATACTAAGCCCTCTGACAAAAAAACTTTAAAGTGACGGAAAAATTTGCATTTGTCCCTGAAATGTAAATGTTTCATTATGCTGCATAGCACTTATGGATCATTGCTGCAATAAGATTAGAAGTAGATAAAAAATCAAAGTCACATTTAGGTGTTGTCCATTTAAACACATTCACCTTGCAGAAAAAATTAAGTTTATTGCTCAAAATATGAAGGCTGGTCAAAAGATTAAAAAGCTGAATTCTTTGACAAAAAATTCAGATATGGTATGTCTGAAATAGTAACAATGTCAACATTTTTAATTATTTGAGGATGCAAAATTACTTACATTATTGGCTCCACGATTCCAGATGTTTTTCCGATTCCACCACCAGTCCAACCCATACTTTTAAGCATTTTGCAGCCAATATTAGTGTCGGTAAGAGCTCCAGAGCCATATTCTGAATTTATCAACTGCTCTCGTCGAATAACAATATCATCCTTATTCTGGACATCTTTAACCTAAGGGGAAAACATATTTAAATTTAAAATATCAGGAGTTTAATACAGCAATAAAAAACAAAAATCACAAAAGAAGTAATGCATAATATTTTAAAAACAGATTGTCTTTCTGTTCCATGAAATCAAAATACCATTGATTTAAATATTGATATGTATTTTATATGTTAGGTTTAAATCATACATTACATATTAAGGCAGATTTATGCTCCACCTTGTATGTAACGCAGGATTGGTATTTTTGTCAGGACAGTGGCAAAAACTGCAAAAAACCAGTACAAAAATTGAAAAAATTTGGCACAAATACTTATTATTCTAAATGCAGCAAGGTCTATAACAAGGGCATAAATAGGTAAATTATTTTTTGGGTATTATGGAATACTTTTATTTTGCTAATTAATTCATAATTAAAACAACAGTTCAATGAAAACCTAAGTTATAAATTCAAATAAAAGGACAAAAATTCAATTGTTCAAAAAAAAGGACAAACTAAACTTAAAATTGTACAGTGATATTGTAGAGTTATGTCTTATTGAAGCAACTTAACTCAGTGGTCAATTCAGGTGAAATTTGAGGCCGTTTTGCTGTTACTTCACAAACTTCAAATTCATAAAATAGGTCCCTTCACAAACTTCAAATTCCCAAAAATGGCCTTTTATATAAAAGATCCCTTTTACAAAATGTTATTGCATAAAAAAAGGATCCCTTTTTGAAAAAATTTCTGTGGTCAAATTATTTTTTCACAAAATTTATATTTTTCGCATATATATATTTCTTTTCTTTTTTCATAAAAATGGGGCCCTAAAAATAAAATCTGGATCCCTGTAATTTATTTTCTTCCCTTTTCTTTTAGTAAAAAGAACAAATAGTAGTTATTTTCATCCCTTACAGTATTTTTTTGTGTGTGTGTGTGTCTTTATTATTAACACCAGTTATATAAATACAATGATTCCCCCCCCCCCCTTAAAAAACCCACTTTGAAATTATTTAGTAGAAACTGGAAAAGTAACGGGATAAAACAAAATACAATATAACAATGGGAGTTAACATGCAGGGGTGGGGGGCACACCATAAATTACCACCCTGGGTGACACCCAAGTTAGGAACGCCACTCTGTTTTCATCCTTATAGATTGTTGAAAATAAATTAAAATATACATAGACAGGTTTATAGCAAATTAAGTAGATAATACAACAGATTTCCACATCTTCCATAGGAAAGAGTCTTCCACTCAGAACTATTCTTAAGAAGGGGGTCTGAAAAACGTCACCAGGAAAAGTGTCATGCCACCCTGAATTTTAGCCTCTTCCATAAGAATTGATCAATCTTTTCCAAAGTATTACACCTTTATGCAATACTATTCAATATCATACTGAATTCGTTCATAAACCTACAATGTCACAATTAGAAGATTTTTAAAGTACAGTAAAACCTCACAATAAGGGACAGTAAGGGGACTGGAAATTTCGTCCCTTAAATAGAGGTGTCCTTTAATCGGAGGTTCATAAATTGATGCATACACATATAGTGTATTAACTTAGTTTAACATCTTAATAGTAAACATGTGTTACCATTTAAGCTTAAATACTGAAAATGTCTCATGCATGCAAAATACAAGTTGAAATTGTTGAAATTTAAAATTTTTCATTAAAAAACTAAAATTTTAGCATAAATGTCGTATTGGCAAAGTTTTGTAGCTTACAGAAATATATTTGAAGTAATCTATGAGGTGGATTTGTTTAAAGTACAAAATTTGGGCAATACAGCATAAATTACGTTTCGTGTACTTTTCCAATCCTTGCATAAACAATTTGTTGTTTGCCGAGTAGTGTCTGTCAATGCTGAGCACACATGTATTCCATAGTAAAAGAGAGGGAAAAGCTTTTACAAGTAGGTTTTGGAAAGCACTTCAAATACACTTGTTTCTTTGTTCATGCTTCTAGGACTCATACCAACTTTCAGATGTTAATTTTTAGAAAAGAAAAAAAAGAACTTTAGCTTCCAGTAAATTTTCTTATGTATAAACTTGAATTTTGGAAATTTTTCTCCAAGAATGTCCCTTATTCAGAGGTAAATACATTCCAGTCCCTATTCAAAGGGACTGGGACCAGAAAAAATGTCCCTTAATTAGAGGTGTCCCTTTTTCGGAGGTGTCCCTTAAAGGAGGTACCACTGTATAATAAAAAAAAGTATCTTACTTTAATCGTATAGACAACTTTTTTCAAATTTGCCAATGCATCAGCAGAAGCCCTACGTTTTGCTTCTGCTTTAACATTACATATGCCAGTTCCAACAACAATCCCATCCAAAATCACATCAAACCTACAAAGGAGTCATTAAATAAATAAAGACATGATATATACATACATAATATGTGTAATGCTTCCTATATATATATATATATATATATATATATATATATATAGGAAGACCGATTTAAAAAAAATTTTGAAACGAAAAAAGAAACACTTATCACATAAACATGCTCAAAGCAGCAATAATTTAAGTGAAGCAATGTATATCAGAAATGTAGTTTTAAAATATTTTTGGAAGGTTTACAAATTAAAAAAAGAAATTTTTTTTGCTGTTGCCAAACATCAAATAAAATTCGCCACATATCTTGTGCTTTAGAAAAGTATTGTCATACGGGCAACATACCATTTTTGTAACCAGTTAACTGTTGCCTGTATGATAATACTTTTCTAAAGTACATTACATGTGGTGAATATTGTTTGATATTTGGCAACAGCACTAGCTGGAGGACTTGGCATGTTTATGGCTTTCAATTTCTCGGACATGATTTAAAATTCGCTTTATGGATGACAACTTGGAACGAAATGACCAGTGGATTTTTAGGTAAGTGTGGTTTATTTTAATTATTTTGGTAGCAGGTCTGTTGGTGTGTCACTTATTTTAGTCTCAGGACTGTGGCATGGGCGAAACCCAACATTTTGTATTTCAATTTTTATTTTTTATGCTTGCTTTGATGATTTTTTGGCCTATATTGCTGCCGGCTCTAGTGTGGTTTTGCTTGGGATTTGTGAGATGCTCTGCATCGCTAATTCTTTGAAACAAACCTACACTGAAGAGTTTGTGTCTCATTCTCAAACCTTAAAAAAATTTATTTTTTTTTAATTTGTAAACCTTTTAAAAATATTTTACTACATTTCTGTAGTATGACACACATAACACAATATATACATATACATACACAATATAGATTTATATATATTGTGTATGTATATATATACACACACATATATAATGGATATATATAGTGGGGGGAGGGGAATCAGCCTCTTGTGCTCATATTTGATGATTCTGAATTAAAAAAAGAGATTGAGATGATGTATATGTGCCTTAATTTCTGTTAAAGAAATAATCTCAAAACAAAAAAGTTAGATGATGATTCCAATGAAGACTAATAATTCTATACATAACTAGTTCGAACATTTATATTTGTAAGTAATTTAAAGGATGATGATAAATTTTCTTTATTTGCATGCAACAAAGCAGAACAGGAAGATATCACAAATCAGGACCGGGTTTCTTCCAAAAGAAACTAATTTCTTCCAGAACAGTGGAAGGAACTGGCAGAAACCAACAGAATATAAAACAGTGGGAAAAAATTAAAATGTATTACATTATCATAAATTCTTAGAATAATTGTATGAAAAGTTAAATAGATGAATTCATTAATATTAGTAATGCTATTTTTGAGAAAATAAACTATTTTTAATAAAAGAGTTTTAACTTAGACAGATATTTTACAGGTAATGTTTGTTACACACTTTAGGAAGGTGCATTTTACAATTTTGTAAGAGTTGTTTTTAAGTAAGTGTTTTGTTTCTCTGTTTCTGTAAAGAGAAATACCAAATAATCCTTATAAAAATACATAATTATAATATTATACAGGGTGATAAGAAACAACTTGGAAAATGTTAGAAAAGAAATATAATATACTTTCCATTGCAGCTTATAGCTTATTTTATACGAAATGAATTCCTGGCCTATTCAGCATTATTTCTTTTGAATGTATGATCTAGCATAAAAAGACAACAAGTGCTATTTTAGTATTACAAACCCAAGGAAAGAGGCAGAAAGTCCCAAAGGAGACATTTTCATACTTAATCAAATGGTGAAAAGAATTTTTGTGATGGGAACAGACTAGGAAGAGGGAGAAAGCTCATGGTAACCATACCACAAGACTTCAGTCAATTCAGTCAACAAAAAAGAATTAAAATATTGAAATTCTTTCATTCATTCTAGAGTTTCTCAGAGTTTAAGTGGGGAAAAAATTCAAACGAAATTCAGATTAATTGGTGAAACAGTTCAATTTATTGTAAATAACAGTTTGGGTATTAACTATATAAATTGAAAAAAAATTTCAAAGCTAACTAAAAATAATCAACAAATGCGGTTTCAAAGATATTGTGCTCTACTTAAACAGACCTCAGGTGATCAATGGGTGAAAAATTTTCTCATATGAGAAAATTTTCACCACTGAACAAACTCATAGCAATGATAATGGTAGAATGTGTTCAAAAAATTCCCCTGGGACTTTTGACATTATAGAACATCTTCAACAGCACAATCATTAATATATTCTGTGCTAATGAAAAAATATCACTCATTTTTGTTAAATCAACTGTGAAAACTAATCAAAAAACATATTGTAGGCTCATTTTGATAAAACTAAAAACATTGAAAATAAGATTTACTTAAAAATGTGCAAAGCAGCAATACTTTTAAGCAAAGTAAATAATTAATCGCATTGGGGGGAAAAACATATATAAATATAAAAATTTATTAATTATTTATTAATTTATTATTTTAATATTTAAAAATGAAAATATTTTAAAAATCAATTTATAAGACAAACAAAAATCCAAAGGACGCAAAACATAATGAGATAAGGTAATGAATTAAACTGTGAAGCTAAGCTCACCACTGATGAACTTAGTTCACATTAGTTACATCATTCAATACCACTTATCTATATAGTAATGAGTCTTCAGACTCAACAAAACAAAAGAATATCAGAGTTACTAATTGCATATTGTTAAATATAATTTATGTCTAAACTCTAAACAAATTTGTTCTGCATAAATTGAAGTTGGTAGCAGAATTAAATGATTTAATAATTAAATGACTTCATTTATTATGTAATTAAATGATTGCTCTAACTACAGTCGAACCCAATAACAGTTGTAGCTGGAGCTTCACTATATCTGACCTTGCGATTTTTCTTAAAATTTGAATGGGATTTTGTTTGAAACAATCGTGATAATATACAATTTCCTAATAAATGAATAATTACTGAAATAAAAAGTTGATTAAAAATGAGATAAGTCAAAATTAAAATATGTATATTTTTTTAAATTGTACATCCTATGGAAGTAATTTGTTAGTTTCAACTGAATGCATTTTGATTTTAAGTAAAACTCATCAATTTGCTTGTGGATGATTACGATAGTGTCCATAGTTTTTCACCTTTGTTTTCATTTTGAAAAAAAAATCAGAATATTTGCAGCCATTTTAACTACAAAGATTGACAATGCTAACATTTCACTTTCTTCTTAGGTTAAGGAAGCTATTCCATCATCATGTTTGCTGTCATTGCCACGGTTCTTTTACTTTACTTGAGATTTCTTTGAATGTGAACCATTTAAAACAGCTTCTTCTATATTCTCTCCTGCAGTCTGACATACTTCTTTGTTCCATCAAAAGATCTTCATCATCAGCTGTGATTTTTTCAAATGTTGGATGCTTCATTTTTCTAAGAAAAATTACTCACATATTTTGATTGATTGGTTGAATCTTAAACAAAGGGGACTTCACATATCCTCAGAGGAAATAATCCAAGGGCGTCAAATTGCAAGAACGTGGTGGCCAGTTAACAGGTCCTGTTAGGGATAACATTTGACGAAAGAATATCCCGATTTATGATTACTTATTATGATACGATACAAAGACAACACTAGCCCAATCATGAACACATGTGGGGAAAATTAGATGTGTCTAGGAATTATGGAGAGGGTCATTGTACTCCTAGAAACGTGTTGGAGAAGATAGAGAAAACTAGAATGAAGGCTGTTTATCTGCTAATGGACAAGGAACAGAAGTTTTGAGGCTAGCAACCAAGAGAGTGAATATGTAGAATTTGATGTGGAAGTCAAGAATCCTGTCTTTCAGGGTTCTTAGATACCTGTATAAAATTATCTTGAAAGAAAAAAATCTGGGACATTTCACTTCCCCACAAATAGAAGTTAGTTGTCTTATTAGTTCCCTATGAATGTTTGAAAATACATTAGTTAACAGTTGGGACAGCTAAAAAAGTTCACTGTAACTAAGAGTTCACTACAGTAGGGTTTGACTGTAAGTGTACTTAGGTACTTTAACAAAATTGCAACTTTTTGCTAAATTCTTAACAAATTTGTTTCTTCCATTTCTTTTTTTTTTTTTTGTTTATGAAGGCATTTGGTTTCATATTGAATTAAGATATTTCACTATCCACCGCAGAAAAAAGAAATAAAAATGTAAGTTGATATGAAAATCATTTTACTCATCATCTCAAACATAGCACAACTCTATATGATCTTTTTTGAGGGACCCGAGTATTTATGGTATTATAGTTGAATTATGTTAAAAGTGAGGTTGATACCAAAAAAGCACATTTGGTTAATTAATATGCATGCAGAAAAATGACAACATCACTTTGAAAATATAACATTGAATTTAAACTGTAGCATAAAATGCAAAGAAAATAACGTACCTGTGTAATACTTCAAGTGATCCGTCATTTGGTATACACTCAGAATGCTGATTCACAATGGATTTCTGACAGACTCCTGCGGAATGCTGAAGTATTGACCCTGCACTCCTTTGACTTACAGTGACAGCTTCACTATTGTCCATAATAACAAACTGTCTCTGTAATGTTGAATCAAGTAAGCTTCTGTTTAATTTAAATGTAGGTGTTATTCCAGAAAGACTGCAGTTCTCAGATGATGAACTTAGTGATGATGGTTTTTTATTATATTCCACAAAAATGAAATTCTTCAGGTTGTTCAATTTTTCCACTGCTGCATCCGCAGCACTATACTTGGATTTGACCTTTGTACGGCCAATACCAGATGAAATAATTATATTTTTAAAAAGAATCTCACAAAGATATGCTTTAGAAGTCACTGTTGTGTCTTCATTGATAACAACATTGTAAACAATATCGTTACTAATCTTTGCTTTCTGAGATGCATTGGAAATGGCATGCATAGAGGGAAAGTTAACATATTTTGCAAGATTTTGGATCAAAGCAAAAATACTTTTAATGTCATTTTCTGTTATAGAGCAAGTCTCTGAATTTTCTGATAATCTATTCAAGTACTGATAAGGATTTTCTTTACAATTGTGAGAGCTCAATAAAACATATTTCTTGTGATCAGATACCTTTTTTTCAATGGCACTGTCAAAAGTAGTAGCATTTACATCAGATGAATTCAGCGTAGCCTTTGATGAAATACCGCTGTCATACATATCACCAAGCCAAACTTTTGAATTCAACAAATGAGCAAATGCCAAAGAAGCGGCCAGTTTCTTAGCACATTTCTTAGATGGCCCTTTTCCAATTCCTACAACGATATTTTTCATGAAAACAGTGCATATAAAAATTAAACTACTTGATGACTTTATGACATCAAACTTAAAAGAAATTAATCGATCAATTTTCAGAACACGAGCAGCAGTGGCAATCGCATTATGTACATCTGTTTCAAGTGCATGTCTAATTTCTGAAGCTAATTGTTGCATAAAGTCGAGTCCAAATTCCTTTTCCAACTGCAATTTGGTTTTTTCTATATCTACCTCATAAAGAGGATTTGTTTCTACATCAGATACCTGTTTGATTTCACTATTAGGGCTGTTAAGAGGTGAAAGGCTTTCATTATTTTGTTTCACATCAATTACATCAGTAGAAATCTTCTCAGAAGTACCAGAAATCTCTGAAACACTAAAGCTAGAATCAAGTGAATCTGATTTAGAGAAATTTTCAATAAGTTTCAAAAGTTCTGCATATTCATTTGAAGAATCAAGTAAAGTCTGCACTGCTTGTCCAGTAGCTTTAACTTGAGCCTTCTTCCTGCCTGCAAGTTCTGCAACTGACACTAAAATACCAGCAATATAAAGTTTACAATTAAACCTGTGTACTATTCGAGAATTAGTTTGTCTTCTTACTACTTTCTGAATATCATATTTCAATTCCATTTTAGTTATTGCTGAAGCATTGTGGATTGCTGTCCAATCGGTTTGTCTCAAAACCTTCTGATTCCTTACTGCCTGAGCAAATTTTTTCATTTTGGCTAAAATTGTTTCGACATTGTTGGCATGTTGCACATCTGCTTTATTTTGAATAACTGGATTAGCAGGTTGATCTTTTGTGCAACAACCAACTTCTATTCTTGAAGATATACCTAAATCTTGTTCAGTTGGTTGCTTAGTTTCTAAATTAAAATCTTGTTCAGCTGGTTGCTTACTTTCTAAATTAAAATCTTGTTCTGCTGGTTGCCTAGTTTCTAAATTAAAAGGAAAACACTATTAATATATTACTTTATCATTATGACACACACAGATTACTCTATAACATGACGATATCTATCCTGAGATAATGTGCGTGACATGAGCCTCATTGGCACAGAAGTAATATGGCAAGAAAATTTTTAAAAGGTGACAGTGACACAAAGAAATAATTTAGATGAATTCCCCTGCATAAAATGATCTGTTGCCTTAAGGGACTTTTAAAAAATTATGTATAGTGATGTCTTGTTAGTGTAACAAAAAGACTCTTTACATTATTTTCCTGTTCCCCTTTCTTTTTTTCTCTTTTCCCAGCTATTTTCTCATGTGAATTTTTTTGCCTAATCTTGACACCCATTTGTCAGCTGTTTTACCATGTATCTCATCGTTAAAAACTAGGGATTTTTTATCAATGTCTCTTGCATTTGTTTTGCAAATTGTTGTGAGAACTTTGAAGACTTTTTGCTCACATCAATGCAAAAGTTTGATTTAAGAAATTTTTTATTAACTAAACTCTTTTCACATGTGCATTTGGTTTCTCGATGTCAGAAGCACAGCTGCTTCTTGTATTTTTCAACAGATAACAGTTAAAATGTGAATGTGGCTATAAGCTCGCTGCCTCTGCCATTTTTTGAGCAGATATATTAAAAGTTGAATGATTTTTTGAGAACATAAAACTAATTACAAATTATTTCCTGGTTTTGTAATCTCAAGATGTTGAAGTCAAATTGTCAAGATAAACATATTTTTGAGCATTCGTATACTGAGTTGCATCATGGGTTTTTATTTCTGAATTTGTAACGAAGAGGTGTTGATCTACGGAATGGTATAATTTGATATAGCGAAAATCATCAGTTATTATAAGTAATCAATTTCAAATTACGATCCAGGAAAAGCAAAAGGAACAACACATTTTCTGAAAGGATGGTATCATTACAACTACCATCTATTATCAACTATTTTGTTGCTTTGGATTTACTAATAAGATTAAATTCTCACTGCTCCCACCGGCCTCACAGAGTTTGTATCAGATTTTGGAGCAGATAAAAATGGGCTTTTGTATCAGTTTGGAGCAGAAAAAATGGGCTTTTGTATCAGTTTGGAGCAGAAAAAATGGGCTTTTGTATCAGTTTGGAGCAGAAGAAATTGACTTTTGTATCAGTCTAGGAGCCGAAAATATCAACTTTGTACCATTTTTGGAGGATTTTTTTTCTTTATTTATTAAATATTAAATGGCTGTTTTAAAGCAATGTTATTTTCATACATCAAAGCAGTTTCAAGTCTTCAAAATGATAGGAAATGCAAACTTCAGTCATCCTTCAAAAACTGGATTATTTTTATATATTTTAAGAAATTATTTATAACCTATTCAAAAATTAAGACTAATTAAACCAATAACCCTTATAAAGGTGTTTTTCAATACTCTTCTCCAGAAACGGATTATATAAAAAAAGTTCTCTTGTTTTTTTCTTCTTCTAATAGTTAAGAATAGCTGGAAGAAAGCGTAAAATTTTCTTCTTTTTAAAAATCATTGCATTCCTTCCTTTTTGTGTAATAGCTAAAACACTATTCTTTCAAGAAAATAAGAAAAAACTAAATAATATGAAAGGTCCATTTTAAACTATTTATCATTAATGAAAATTTGTTTTTTAAATGGTACTTATTTAGGTATAATAATTGTGATTATAGTAACAGTAAAATTTTGAATGAATTAAATATAATTTCATACTTTATCAAAAAATATATTTGAATTCTATCCTATTTTCTACTTGCAGTAATATTTATTATTTTTCTGATTAAGAAATATTCCTTTAAATTTCAATCCTAAATACTCCCTTAGATGCTTTGGAAGTAATTAATGGCATTAAAAGAAAATTGCTAAGTTTCATAATTTTGCAGCAAGAAAATTCAAGAACCAATTTATATTTTTCAGTTCTATAATAGAAAAGCAAAATGTACTTTTTATTATATGTTTATAATTTAATGTCTAATGATTTATCTTTTCCCAACAATTAATTTTTACATCTTTTAAAAATTGTGTAATAGTTACAATTAAATATTAAGAGCCCTAGGGTTACAGCAATTGGATGCTGAAAGAAACTAAATCGAAATAAAAGAAAACGGAAAACCATGATAATTTCATAACTATCAAATCTAATTGAAAAATTGAAGCTTTAAGCAAGAGTACTTTTATGAGGTCGTTCATCCACACCAAAATTTCCATTTTCTCTAATAATATTGCTTAACATGTTTGCTAAAGATCATCAATTCATTAAGATATACATGCTTTTTTTAATGATTTTTCTAGCTTAACTGTAATTTTTTTACTTATTTTGTTCTTTATTTTTATGTTTTCTGTTTTTAATTGCTTGTGGTTATATGATATAGATTACAGAACTTAAAGAGTATTGAGAAAAGAAAAAAAGCTGCAATTCAATGTTTAATTTTACAGCGTTTGAAAGCCCATTTCTAAACACTTTCGGGAACAAATATATATTTTCAAACAATGTTTTTATTTAAAATAAAAATAAATTTTGTTTATTTACTTTGAGAATAAACATTATAAATGGTTGAAATTTAAAAAATCCGATTTTTGTAGCGGAGGCAAAAAGATTGCAAAAAATATGCGCTCCTTTGCTTGCACGTGGAAAGTAGGCTTAAGGAATTTTAAAGAATTGTTATAATGGAGCAGCAATCTTTTTAACATCTGTTCCGTCATTGATTTTTCAGATTGATTAGTATTTCCTAAACATTAGAAAACACAAAGTGCACTGAGGAAAAACGCTATGTTTTTTTTCCACAGTCCATGAAATTGTAAACTTTTTATTTATTTCAAGAAAAACTTACTAAATAAAATGTTTATTATAAATAGTGATAAGATGAATGATTTTTCTCTCTATGATACAACAAAATATTAGAAATTGTCTCACTGTTTCTTCTACAAGCATGGGATACATCGCTCAATCTGCTCAATATTCTCATCCATATTTGATGTTCTTAAGAGAGGGTAGAGATAATATTCATTAATAAACTACTGCAAAAGGTAAAAAATTAGATGACTAAAGGAAAAATGTAACAAATGATGTCTCTATGAATTATCAAAGAATAAACTTTGGAAAATTGTACTTCAGGTTGTTGTTTTTTTATTCAGATTTGTATGCAGAACAAGTTCATCTAATTATACATTTGTTTCCTAATTAAAACTAAATTAAAGCATTTAAATGCTATTTAAAAAATACTATAATTACACATCTGAAGTATAGTAATACTAAAAAATGTTTAAATAATTTTGAATTAAAATTTGAAGTTATTTCAATATTACTGAAAATTAGTTTTACCGAGTCGGATTTTTTTTAACACTCCATGGTCAAGTTTAATTGCTTTCTATATGAATGTGTTTAAGTCAAATAATATACGTTTGCTCTTTATGTCTTAATATATATAACTAAAACAGAGAATTTGTGTGGCTGTGTAAGCATGTGTGAATTTGTCGGTTGCCTTCCAAATAATAAGGTGCAAAAGTACGAAATTTTGGTTATTGGTATCTTGGATGAAGTCCTGATACACCTTGCAGTGTTTTCCAAAAATTCAAATTTGCTCTTTCTTTTTTTCTTATATTACGTAAGTACATAAATTTGCTAATTTTAAGGCAATACTTGCTTGCACATTTAAATGGTTTATGCCATTCAAAAGAGTGGAATATTCCGCATTTTCTGAATTTCGTTCCATACTTCTAACAGAGGGGTAGCGCTAAAAGCCCGGAGATAACTGAAGGTTTTGCACCCCCACCCCCTCGTACCACTAGAGACCTAGAGGCGCTCCTAAAGGAAATTTTTTAAAAAATTATACTTCCTAAATGATAAATAGCTCTAAAAAGCAGCCCTTTTAACTTTCATTTTTATTAGCGACCATTCACTTTTAAGGGAAAAATGAGACACTTTGGCTTTGCAAAATTATTTATCTGGTTTCCCACGCATTCCTGTGCTACATTGGTCATTCCCGATATGATTTGTGGTGCTCCCACCTTTTTGTTGAACATATTCACACCTCTTCAAATCAAATAATTTTCTTTTTGCATTTAAAAACAGAATAAATTTAATTAATTTGGCACCTCTTAACGCTGCGCTCGGGGACAACTGTCCCCCTCTAGCTACGCCTCTGGCTTCTAAGTTTATTAGGGCTGAAGTCATAGCAGTTTCTGAACACCACTGTTGAGCTGTGTCCATCTGTTCATGTATTAATAATTTTATGAATTAATATTTTTCAGTCTAATTTTTAAATTTAGTTGTGTTTAAGTTTAATTGTTAAATAAAATCAATTAAAAGACAAACTATGATTTTTAATTGGTACCATCACTACACCAATACATTTAGTTCTTGAATCAAGAATAAAGCATTTTTTCCATGCACAATTAGCCCCACCCGATTAAATCACTATGGTATATTTCCGAATATAAGCCGATCCATGTATAAGCCGAGAGTGCATTATTCCTTCAAAAATGTACTAAAAATTCAAAACTCGTTTATAAGCCGAGATAAAAATTAGAAGAAACAAAAATTAACAGTTCAAAGAATCGCCAAAGGGGCAGAAAATTTCGCCAAGCAGGTAACACAGATCAAGCCTTTTCCAATCAAGACATTGTGAAAGTGAGAAGATAGGTGCCAATGGAGACAGATTGATCTCTGGTAACCCTGTCTGAAGCGAGTTCCGAGCGCACAAGCACATTTTCCCCTATTCATTCATTGTGCGTTTTGCCCTTCTGTTTGCTAGTTTGTTTTACTTTATTTATTGTTTTTATTCAGTTATTTTGTGCATTTATATTAGAAGGGTTAAAGGGAATAGAAAGGCATATACAGCTAGTCGCGAGCGAATTCTTACAGTCGGTAGCAAATTTCACCATTTTGTTTTGGCGATGATTTCACAAAATCCAGCAGTAAAATATATGTATATTCTTACAAATAAAACTCTACTCATTTTAAGCTAATTATGTCCTAAATGTAGGAGACATAAATTACATAATTAGTCGATATTTCGCAATATATAGACCGACTTTTTTTTAGGTTATCGGACCTGTATATAAGCAGACCCCCCCCCCCCCGATTTAGCTTTAAAAAACGTTCCAAAAATTCTCGGCTTATACACAAAAATATACGGTAATTTGTTTAATATTGAGGGACTTCATGTTGTAATTAGGCTTTTAGGATCTGTTGCTCTTATTTGGAGAGGGGATTTCAAGAAATTTTTTCTTATTACAATTCATATTTGTAGGGACTGTTGTACTTAAGGCCGGAGCCTGCTTTAGAAGGCTCAAAAAAAAACGAAATTTTTTTTTTGCTTAAATCGATTCCTAATATATCTAAGAATATGCATGTAAAGTTATAGAGGCTAATTCTCAATATTTTTAAAAATATAGCCCTAAACGTG
The DNA here is from genome assembly GCA_038502835.1 of Octonoba sinensis. Lineage (NCBI taxonomy): Eukaryota > Metazoa > Arthropoda > Arachnida > Araneae > Uloboridae > Octonoba > Octonoba sinensis. The sequence goes on along the minus strand of CM076599.1, from coordinate 59,812,687 downwards.
GCCAGATGTCGAGCAGGTGTAAGAGCACTCGGGCAGCTGGAGCGTGCGCCTTCCCCTCGGTCGAACAGCTCCGAACTATGTATGTGAAAAGGCTCAAAGGTCGTTCGAAATAATATTTTGAATTCGTAGAAGTACCGACTCAAGCTGTAATACAGATTATAACGATATATTCGATTATAACGATTAGGTATATGGTGCAGGAATAGCTGATTAGCGTATCTAAGTAATAGAAAATTAACATTTTTCCGATCGTAAACTTTCAAGCGCGTTTACTCGAGTTTTTGTTTTTTTGTTTTTTCTAAACTGGCGGGCGTGATTGCGAGAAAACTAGACGACCAAACAAAACGAAACAAAGCTTGCCAGCTTCAGTTTTATATTCTCTTCTATTTGAACTAAAAAAATTCATGAAAAAAAAATTCTGAACAACTTTTTTAGCAATTTGAAGCAATTGTTTTGTTGTAAAAAAGACACTTTTTTTTTCAAACCTGAGAAAAATTTTTAATTTTTCAAATTTTCGGGTTTTTTTTAAGTTTAAATAGAAGATAAATATATGAAAATTAAAAACATTTTTGTTTTTTTTTGTTTCCGACGAAAATTACGAGCGCCATCTTTCCCGCCGATCGGAGACCGCAATTGCAAGGTGTTGCACAAATGTGTATAAAAATCGGCTGCATTTGAATATTTTTGTCTTATTTTTTTTTTTTTTTTTACTTGTTCAAATATGTAATAAAATGATCTGAAATCTTCGCTAGACTTGCTTTTTTTTTCTGCCCTGAAAAAAATCCTCAAAAAAACGCTTCTTTTTGGCCTTCTAAAGCAGGCTACTGCCTTAAGACTGGATTTTAAGTTACCGTTGACATTATTTTGGAACTGTAAAGTTAAATCTGATGGGGATTTTTAGGAACTGATAACCTGATTGTAATGGAGATTTTTAGGGGTTGATTTCCTTATTCTAATAAAGATTTTTAAACACTATTGTTCTTAATTTAATTGGGAGTGTCAGAAGGAAAAGTCGACTTCATTTTAATAAAGACTTTTTGGGGCTTTGTCGTTAATTTAATGAGGGTTTGGGGGCAATTCTGTTCTTAACCTAATGGAGATTTTTAGGGATTGTGCCCATATTCATATACGAAATTTTCAGGACCAATTTTGTTGCACATATTTAAATAGGAAGCTTTAATTAAAGTTATCTATTTTTAAGGGAAAATGTTGAATATGTCCCACATCATTTCCCTTCTCTTCACCTTGGAATTATGCAATACTAGAGAGATAGCCCAAGCAAGGAAGCGCATTTGGCATACATTTACTACATACAACTTTGTTGTAAGCTTCTGTTACTGTATAAAAATACATGATATTCAAGATTATACAACTCAAGGCACAGGGAAAAAATAAACAAATAATAATAAAATAAAATACCTGTACTGTTTTCATTTATTTTTGAAGCCTCAGATGCTGAACAAAATTTAATAAATTTCATCTTTCCACCAGAATCTTGAACATGGCCTTTTCTCTTTCCTACAAATTTAAAATAAAAACATTTTCATGATACAAAATTTAAAAAAAAAAAATTTTATTACTGATACATTAAGACAAAACAATACTTACAAAACCCTTTCACAGTTACTATTTTGTGTTAACATATATATTATTGCCATTACCAGCCATGACTATATGGAGAAAGCCCATTATTATGGGCATATCTCATCTTTCAGAAAACCGCAGAAATTAGACCTGTGCGATTGATGATATCTCTTCAGATTTTCATTTAGTTGAATCTGTGTTTGAAAGAGCAACTCTATACATTTCGCATATCAATTATAGGAAAACATTTTTGTAAATACTAGTAAATGTACAATTAAACATCAATTAGTATAAATGCTCATTTTTGATTAAATATTTTTACATTCTGATGGCAGTAATTATACAAGGGGTCTGTCTGGTTTTTTAAGTGGTACTTATTTTGTGAAAATTTAGAAATAATTTTTGATTGATACCACAAAAAAAAAAATGAGAGATATAGTTTGACTTTTTAGGATTGTTCCATACTATCCACAACTACTTTGAATATAGTTTGATCGGCTGTGAATACTACAAATTGCTGTCCACACTCATTGGTTAATTGCCGAGCTTCCAACATGCATGTTAAAACTGTGTCTTGATCAGTTGGAGATAGATCAATCAATGGTAAATACATTACTTGTGTAGCGTTCCCCAGTTCATGTCTTAATTCTTGATTCAATTTTGTATTGAAACCGTTATACTCTGATGTCTCTGGACTATGGGCAACCAATTTTAAAAACTTGAAGTATATGTTCCGTGCATTCACAACTGAAACCTTTTTGGAAACTGCTAAAGCTAATACATTCAATGGAGGTATTCTTTCAAATGGCAAAGAAAATGATGGGCATACTAGATATTTGGCGCCTAAGGCTAACTGGCTAACAGCCTTAGTTTGGCAATTAACAATTTTAACATTGAGTGTAGGTAAAATCTGACTTTTTATTTGTACTCCTTGACCTAAAATACATATACAGTAAAACCCCGTTAAAACGTGGGTGTCAGGGGACATGTTTGGCACCCGCGTTATAACATAACCGCGGTATAGCGAAACTATACCGTGGAACCATATTCACAAAATAATACTGGCTTTTGTTGCAAAATTTTTAACTTTATCAATTACTCGTAACTTTTCTTCCCCTTATAGTATAATTTTTTCTTTTCTTCTTTGCTACCATTTTATTCACAGTAATTGCTGTGCAAGAAGCACACATCTCAGCTGAGCAATCAGTCTATCTAGCGATAGGTTTATAGACCAACCGTGTTCCCAGAAAAAAGGTGCTTAAAAATCTCTTTATCAATATGGGATTGTGAACGGGGAGAGGTCTTAAGAAAAAATTAGATTTGGAAGTGGAGGAACGCACTTCTCGGAGGGGAATATGTTTAATTTTCAGGAATGCTAAAGAATCTGGAATGGAAAGATTGAAAGCGATATAAAAAGTAGTTACACACGCATAACTAGACTTCTGAAAATGGAATAGTTAAGCATTTAACTGAACAGTACCTGACAATTTGAGCTCCACCCATGTCAAGAGAAACAAGTCAGGGCGATTGCACCCAATTTTGAAAATCAAACTCTATGTTCTAGATTCAAGACAGAACTGGTGCACATCACGCCTATATCACAATAGGGCTTTATCCTGTTAGAGTGTCTGGTGGGAGGGATGGGTGCTCTTTGGCTAGAATATTTGTGTGCGCGGGCTGGCTTATTTACAATGGTAAATACTGAATCACCTTTAAGTGGCAATGATAAAGGTTGGTTTAAACGTCGGGGGACATGATAGTCACTGCAGTATATCCGATTTCACGTTAATTACTCAAACTGCTCAACTCTGGCAGAGTGGCATCAATAAAATCTGAAATTGACATAACATAAGCTATCAAAAACAGTCAAAACCATTTATTCATACCTCGGATCAAGCTTTTCTAAATGGCACCCTGACTGATATAATTGATTACAGTAAACAATATCTACATAACCTTACACCAGAAATATTTTCTTTTCTCAATAATAAGATTAATTATATTTAAGTTCAAAAATGCAGATTTTTGGCATTTTCTTTAATCCTTCACAGGCAGGAGTCTTCTGCTCAGTCTATTTTCCAGGAAGGTATGAAAAAGGCCAGAAATCCTACTATCCCCACCTCCCTGAATTTTAGCGCTGCATGATATTCAATAATCTACCTATATCAGGGTCGAAAATGATATTGCCCGACATGCCCGGGCATGTAAAAATTCTGATAGGCCTTAATCTTTTACCCTTACCTGCCCAGCAGAGCATGTTATTTTTTAATCAAATATTTTTTTTACAAAACTTCATTATTTCAACGACTTATTATGTAGTATTTATTTGAAATGTAATTTTTTTAATGATTTAGATTAATGTTAAAATAACTCTTGATTCAGATATAAAGCTGTTAATTTAATTTTTTGTCTAATTAATGCTCTACAATAAATTCAACTGTTTTTATTAACATGCAATAAAACAACTTCTGGGCATGTAAAAATTTAGTTTGGCATGTAATATTTTAGACAAACATGTCCGGCATGGTTCGTAAAACTTTTTAAATTTTTCAAGCCCTGACCTAAATGGGAAAAGCATTGTCTAAAAAAAAGATATGCGCAAATAATTATTATACACACAAATTGAGAAGGCTAATGATAGGGAAATTTTACATATAAGCTGCTAAAACTTGCAAACTATGCTTTGAATAAGGCTGGCGACCGTAAAGGTAATACTTGCCCTTGGTCCCACTTGACAATAGTTGGGCCTTGTATTTTGCAATATTTAGCGATTTATCACTTGCACATGGCAAACAGAAAAGCAGATGTTTCTTGCAAAATTATGGGATCTGTATATAAGTGAAATCCCTTAAATTAGCTTGAAAAAAAGCCTCGAAAATTCTCAGTTATACAAAGAAATATACGGTAAAACCGCTCTGAGCAACTTACTTTCACATCTTATATCAGTTTTGGTTTAGATCTAAAAAGCTTCGAGTTACAAATTGAAAATTTTGATTTAGATATAGAGAGTTGTGTTAAAGATCTTGCTAGGCAGTGACGCATTGAGTAAAATAGAAAAAATATAGTTCTTTTGTTTTTCTTTTACCCTGTTCTGGCAGAAAATATTTAAATCTCCAGATTTAATATTACCCTAGCATTTCTAGTCGATAAAATTACCCCCGATTTTTTTTAGATTATTCAGAAGATTAAATGCTCTGAAAGATGTCCATGAAGAAACCGCATAAGATGAAAATTGCATTGCATAAACAAAGGTTGGTAATATACTCAGCCTTGTTACTTGAAATTAAAGCGAATAAATAATAATTTGAGACAATAATTCAAGTTATCAAAAATTATATGAAAATTATGTCGACAGAAGTAAGTAGTTCTATGTACGCCCGGTAGCAGAAATTGCGCAGCACGGCAGTGAGCGCTGCAGGCTTATCTTAAAGCTTGTAGATTAATTAGCCACCAGACAAAAAAAAATTTTAATAATATTTTTTTTTTTACTACTACAACTCTTAGTTAGTATTAATCATTCAGATAAGTGTCAACCCGTTTTCCCTAACTTATATAATAAATAATTTTCAACTATTAAACCAGGGTTGGAAAAAAACCTGGTTTTTTTAAAAAAAACCAAAAAACCCGGGTTTTTTTTGTTTAAACCGGGTTTTTTTGGTTTAAATAGCATTTGTAGGAAAACAATTTGACTTTTAGAAAATCATGGAGATTTTAGATCCTTAATTGTAAATAAATGTTATCGATAGTTAATTTATTGATAATTAAGTAACTATAAGTAAAAACCTTAAATTTTAATTTCCTTATATAGGTGCAGAACTTTAGTCGTCAACTTATAGGGGGGTGGAGTTTTTTTTTTTTTTTTTTGTCATTTCTTACACTATGCGTTTATTCATTTGTGACTAATTAAAATTCATGTATTAATGTTACTTTAAAATTAGTAATTAGCTATTTTTAACAATTATCTGAAATACCATTAGATAAATTTAATCTGAATAACTTACAATGTATCCTATACAACTTTAAAATTAAAGCACTTAGTTAAAGATAAATGTGTTAGTTTACTTATTTGACTGTAAAGATTCCCTAAAACTACATAATTTTTCGAAATAACTAGATCAATTAGAAGAAAAAGAAGAAACTTATAACTTATTTAAAGAACAAAAGAGTGAGGCTCATAGTAGTTTTCTAGAATAGTTAACTTACACATAGGTTTAGGCAAACTTTATATTGATGTTTCATCCATCCTGACAAATACTGGACTAAAATATAGCATAAAAAATATTATCCTGGAGAACTTATATAAGTTTTTCTTTATCTTTGCAAAAATAGATAAATAAAATTTAAAAATATAGTAATTAGGAAGCCAACTTACAAAGGTTTTTTTTATAATACTCCCACCCAAATTTGGTACTTAAGTGGTCAATATAGACAGGTGGTCAAATTACAAAAGGTTTTCCTACATTAAATAATATAGGGCTAATTCCGTTCCTGACCAAAAGTGGTCAACTTAGACAGATGGCCAACTTACAAAAGGTTTTCCTACATTAAATAATATAGGGCTAAATCCGTTCCTGATCAAAAGTGGTCAACTTAGACAGATGGCCAACTTACAACGGTGGTCAACTTTACAGGCTTTACTGCATTAACCATATTATAATACTCTACTTATACAGGCCTTTCAGCAAATTATTAAAGAAATAATTATTATGTGGGTTGAGTTTTAACTAAAGCATATTTTACTAAATCAATAAAAAATAAGCAAAAATGAAAGATACATTAAAAATAATGTGTGTTGATTTACAGTATCAGTAATATCAACAAATAATTACACCATAACACTTATACAAATCAGCAACATTGGCTTAGAAATTATCACTATTATTTATATTTTTTTAAAATACAATTTTTCCTAATTAAAGAATAAATATATTTTTAAAAAGAAAAGAATAATTTAGGAAAAAAAGAAAAATTTGCACTGATTAAAAAAAAGTTTGTTACTTTACAAATTCAGTAATTCATGATTTATCTAATGCTGTGCTTGCAATTTCTGCACAAATTGGATTTTGCAATTTTTTATAATGCAAAAAATAAATGAAAAAAGATTTGGTTTCTTAAAAATTGTTATCTGTAACATAGATTTGCAAATTAGTTATTATTCTAATATATATTCTTTAACTCCAGGAATTACAATTGAAATATGATTTTAAGTTTTGTAATGACTGAGAAGAGTTTTTCTCAAATTAGCTTTTTCAGAGCTAATTTTAGAAAAACCCAAATAGTCTGACATAGGTAGTCTGTAGATTTGGTTTTAACCAAGTGGTTTTTAAAAAAAAACCATTTGGTTTAAATCTTGGTTTAAACCATGGTTTAAACCAACGTGGTTTAAACCAAACAACCCTGTATTAAACTGTGTTGTATTGTCTTTACTTCAGTTTCTCTTAGCTTGTATGTCAATTCAGGGTTCGCACGCTTTTGGCAAAACAAAAAACAAGGACTTTCTAAGGACCTACAAAAAATTTTAAGGACCTCACAAAATTTTCAAAATGTACAAACTGTTATGTTTATTTCAGAAGGAAGCATTATTGAAAGAGGAAATTGATTTAACATTGCATTTTTATTAGGAACACAACACAAACACTTTTATAGAGCTGTCTTTGACTTGTTGCTTTTTTAAATGTCCAATACAGTCCGGGAGTTAAATAATTATTGGAGCTAGTAATAAGAAGCACACAACACAAGCATTAATGATATATAAGCAAATTATTATGATATGAAAAATTATCAAAAATGGTTAGTGCTATAAAATGCAAATTAAACGGAAAAAAAAAACAATTTAAAGGAAAAAAATGTTAAAGAAAACGCTGCACTTTGTCTTGAGAATTTTTGTTTAATTTAGATTTTTTTTTTTTTTGTTTTACTTAACTTATGTTGCCAGCATCTCAATTTAGGCTTACTTAAATTTTTATCTCTGACATAAATAATTTTTTTAAATTATTTAGAAGAGCTTACAAAAATTCAGAAAAAAACTTCTTCAACTTGAGAAAAATATTTCATTTTGGAAACAACATACAAATAAAAAAATGGAGTTAATTCGCTTAAAACTTTGTACATTACCCTAAAATGGTAACTATAAAAATTCAACTAAAATAAATTTTCAAAAAATTGAACATTTTTAAAATAAAGTATAATTTTTAAAATAAAGTATAAAACAAGCAGACTTCAGGCTGCAAATACTAAAACTCTAAAACAACTGTCAACTTCTTAAATAATTGATATATTTACAGGATGCAAAAAGATAGAAATCTCAAAATCTGCGTGCAATTTTCGGCGAAGCACGTGCTAGATGTTAGCAAGTTTCCAAAAAATAGGTTTTTACACTTTCGCGTTATAAGTTATGAAAATTCCTGTAAATTAATACATATCTTTTTAAAAAGTTCCTTAAAATGATTTCTTGTTTTGTATTACAATCCCTTCAAATAAAAATACTTGCACATCAGCTTGAAAAATCGGATCTTTTTGCAAAAAATCGAATTTTCGAAGTTCACAAATAAAATCAGAAAAACTAGGAGAAAACGGAGCATTTGGAAACTACGGTGTATAGGTTTAAGAAGTGGTCGATTCCTTCAATTTACTGCAAATTAAGAAATTTCACGAGATGCAAATTTTGATTAACGCAGCAAATATCATCTCCCACACAACAAAATCCCACAGCGAACGATCGCGGAGCCAAATTGGTCGCTAAGAATTACTAAATATTAAAACATTGCTTTAAAAAATTAATAAACTATTTTTTTCGATAAGGGAATTTATTTGATCTAAAATAACAATGGGAGAACAAATTGTTTAGCAAAAGATCAGCTGAAAAGCGATTGGGAGAGTTGGCAACTCAGCGCTTATTAGTGTAAGACGTAAGAAAAATGAAAATAAAAATAAATCATTTTTTTACCTTTAACAGTATAAATATGCGATAATCATACATGCAATTGGCCAAACGCAAAAAAAAAAAAAACTGATTTTTTTTTTTTTTTTTGCCTACATATTAGTTAAATGTATCTCTTTTATTGAGCTAGATGTCAACGATTTGCTTCTTCGAAGTATTTCCCTCCCCCCTTAAATTAAAAAACAAGTTTCAAAAGCAATATTTACTTATTGATGACTTGTTAAGAGCTGCTCCTACTTGCTTTATTGATAATTGGTTAGAATGTATTTAGATTTAGTAACGATTTTCATGGGAAAAAAATTGTTTACTTTGTAACTAAACTTAATAAATAGTATCAAATTCAAAAATTCGGCCCTTTTTCAAAAATACCCGATTTTTTTTTTTTTTTTTTTGTAAAATCAGAAAAAATATTAATTTAAGAAACTGTTAAATCAATAAATACCAGTAAGTTTTGATTCAAATAGAAGTACTCTTGTAGATATATTTCTTACATGAGCTAAACTCAGGAAACCAAGATAGAATAAGAGAACCCAACCATGTTAAAAAATGAAATTGGTTCCTTAAGCGCACTGCGCACCTTTCCTTAATTTCCCCCCTTGAGTCCTAAAAAGTCCGTTTTTCAAATTGTTTTCATATTTTCTTTTCTTTTTTTAAAGCAAAATGAGGGAACTTGTGTGATTTGTTTTTCTGTGGTCTTAAATGGTGTCCAGTTACTGGGGACCATTGCATTTTGTACAAATGCTTGGTGCTTTGATTCGACTTGTCTACTAATATTTTTCTTTTTTTGAAGATGTAGATCGGTTTTCTTTATCATACAATTGCAGGAGAAAGCAAATTGGGAGCTGCCATGCGGGTGGGTAAAAGTTGATTTTAACTGAACTGGGTGTAGTAATTTGAAGCATTTTATCAAAATCCATGAACTTTTTTTCTTTTGTAAAAAAAAACAACACATCAATTTAGTTACACATTTTCAAAAAAATAAAAAGTTACTTATTCAGCTACCAGTTGAGAAAGCACTGCAATTTGAAGTAAAAATGCATTGAAGTTTATGTAAGTCGGCCATTTTTGGTCCTGTCAATCCGCCATTTTGGGTCTGTCCGAAAGCCACGATAGTACGAGGATAGTACCGGTCCCGAGCAAACCAAATTTGAGGTTCGTTTAAGTAGTTGAAATGAAAGAAGTTTGATTCTTGTGAAGAATACAAAAGATTGCAAAACAAATGAAGCGCATGGGTACCTTCTTATTTGAACAAAAAAAACTTAAGCACCTGGAATAAAAAATAAGGACTTTTAAAGGACCTTTAAGGACCGTACGAACCCTGCAATTTTAGATATTATTAATTTATTTATAATTGAATAATTAAAATTTTTATTTATCGCCTGCATGCATTACTGTTATATGTCAACTATTTTAAAAGGCATAGTTTGTTATTTTTTATGACTGTAAATATGGTTCCACATCATTTGGTGCCGCAGATAAATTTTGACTTTCCACATCATTTGGTGCCGCAGATAAATTTTGACTTCTGAAACTCGTGCTGCAGATTGATACAGAAAATTCTGCTACTGGGTATGTACGTAAATCATACAAAAATGAGCACAAAATAAACACTGTGTGTACGTATCAAATACGGGGGCACTTGCCTTGTGGATATTCACCCTTTTCAAAGCCATAGAGGATGTGGGCCATTTGTAAAAGGTCACCTGATAAGCGACCAGCATTAACACTAAAACACTGTAGTCAGATGACACCACATAGAGTCACCACAACTACACTACCTCCCTACAAAATAAACACTTATCATACTCTTACTACATATCCAGAACTAGAACAGCTTGATAGGCATAACTTTTTATTTTTTGACATCAATTATTTTTCAAATGTGAAAAGGCTTGTGATCATGTCTGGCAGGATCAAATCAATAAAAGCCCACATCATAATCTTAGCAAAGATTAGTTCCTAGCCCTAACAAAACAGTAGTTTTGGGGAATTGGAAATAATAAAGAACTGTAAGGAACAAAATAATTAGAGTGAGGGAAAAAAATAGAGTTCACAAGAATATTCAAAACTAGTCTTTATTTAAAAAGATAAAATTATTTGAGAAAAGCTATAAAGGTGCAAGGAAAATTGTTTTAATGAGTTATCAAAGTTTGAGTTATTGCAAATTGAGTGTAATATTACTACATTATATTTTAACTTTTTTTGTTAATAAAAATAAATACAAAGAATTTTACATACCTCTACTTGCCGGAGTTGTAGCGCCATTTGGATTTGAGAAACTTAAGCCACTTCTTTCACGAAATACTTTGCAAGCTTTTAAAGGTTTTGAAAGTTCATGGATTTCTTTCATTACTTTAATAGGATAACTGTAAGCATCAATATGAAATAAATTTTTTTATTACATTTTAAAAATATATATGCTTACAAAACTATAAAACTAGTATTCACTGTTCAGTGGCGTACGCAGAATTTTTTCAAGGGGGTTCAAAATTTTCTGAAACTACTAAAAGAAATTCGAGTATGTAATAAAGCACTATTATTTCCGTAATTTAGACAGCTAGACAATTTTGACTTGAGCTCAAGGGGGGGGGGGGTTAAACTCCTAAACCCCCCCTTGCGTACGCCCCTGTAACTGTTAATACAGTGGTCACCGTGGAAAAATAAAAATACATAGGAATTAGTAATGATTAAACTTTGTGCAAAGTAATAGAAATAAAATTTCACGTTAAATTAAAGCACAAATGAGCATTAAAACGCAGACATATGTTTCGGGATTGCTTGGAATCCCTTTTTCAATGTGACAGGGAGCTTCTAGATGCAAAACATCCAAATGAAGCCAAATTTGGCAAAAACATCCAATGAAAGCTTCATTTGGATGTTTTGCATCTAGAAGCTCCCTGTCGCATTGAAAAAGGGATTCCAAGCAATCCCGAAACATATGTCTGCGTTTTAATGCTCATTTGTGCTTTAATTTAACGTGAAATTTTATTTCTATTACATAGGAATTCTTCGTACAAAATGCAGCACAACCGAAAGATAATATAAAAGGGATGTATTTTAATAGTAAAATGGAATATTAAAAGAAGTAGACAAAGAAACATTAAAATTATTTATGTGTGTTTAATTCACCTTTTTTGCACAGTTCATTTTAATATTTCCTGCATTAATAAGGGCTTTAGTTAGTTCAATAATTTGCATAGTTTTTCATTTAAATCCTGCTTGCAGTCTTTTGCTTGTTCCACTTATCATCACCTCAATATGCAAAAAGTGCAGAGAAAGCCAACTCTCAGATCCATAAATTTTATGTATAATTGATCAAGTGAAAGTAGAGATAGTTTTTTAAAAAGGAATCAAATAAGACTGTAAGAAATTAAAATGCAAAACTTATTGATATTAATTCAGAATAAAATCAAAAACAAAGAAAAAATTCCTTGACTTTCAGAAATTTTTGTAAATTTCCCTGCCTATTCTCTGATTTTTCCAGAACATTAGAATTCCCTGACATTTCTCTGATCTCCCTGATTTTCCGGTTCCACCCTGATTTAGTCTAAAGTAATGAATGAACAAAAAAATACTGAATTACCACCAACTTTTTTTCTGAGTAAAGAATTAGGTAAAACAAAAGAATGATAATGATGGGAGACCACATTTTGTCGATTAAAAGAAGAATCATCAAAATTGGTTCATTAGGTGAAAAATTTTAAATAGACAAACATACAAAAAAAAACATACATTCAGTGTAAAATGAGAACTGTCTCCTTTTTGAAGTGAATTAACCAATTAAAATTTATGCTTTTGGGACATTTACGTCATATACCGATGATCGAAAACAGTAATGGGACTGAATCGAGAAGGGACTGAATCGGCAGGTCCAATATGTCATGGACCGGTATTTACATATTTGAACATGAGAAGTTAACTTTTCTACTCCTTTAATGCATTTAACTAGAATATTATTTTAACTTTTAAAAACCCTAATAACTTACTACATCTTATTTATGACATGTTCTAGGCACTTTTCTCTTATTTAATATTCACGATACACTTAGTCTGCTCCCACAAGTTTACCCTATTGTTAATAGTGTAAAAGAAAATTCCACCATTTTTTAGTGAGTTTTTTCTTTTTCCTCAGAGGTGGGCAACATTCATGAACAAGCCCATAACCAGGGATTGTGCCAGAGGAAATTCAGGTCCCGATAACCAAGCATTTTTACATACTTAGCCGCCTTTAGGTCCACATTAGGTTGAGGTTTTAAGACTCTACTGTATTTTTAAAAAGAGTTTAATTTTTAAAAAATTTATATAGATCTTATCCATAAAACACTTTGTCCAAGAATACTAATTGTTTAAGAATCAACCACCATGAAGGAAAAATATCCCTACTTTGAAAGGGGAAAAAAGCAAAACTTTGTTATTTCTTTTAATTTTCGGAGCGAAAGGTTTTTAATTTAAATATTTGATACATTTTTATTCAGCATTTTCATGCTGAATACTTTATTTTTAGCCTATTATTACGCATTTCAGGGTTCCCACCATGAATATGATACAAAAAAAGTGACCATTTAAGAAAAAAAAGTGACCAAAAAAGTGATTAATTTTAAAAAAAGTGACCAAATGAGAATAAGCTTTGGGTTACGACTAAAACACATGTAGAAAAAGGTTTATAGGTTTTTAAGCATAAAAAATATACCATTACATTTATTTTCTTCACATGCAAAAGTTCCATGTAGAACTGTACGAGCCTACTTTTGTACATTCCAACTTCAGATTTATACTCTTGCTATCTCTCTCTCTAAATTCTCATTTAGCTTTAGTTCTTGATTACTTCAAATGTACCGTTTTCAGCGGTTAAAACATATTCATTCACTCATTAATTAATTTACTCATTCATGAATTTGTACACTTATTTTTTTCCCACTCATTCATTTATTTACTCATTCCTTTTTTCACTCATTCAGTTATTCATTGATTCATTCTTTCACTTATTCATTCATTCCTTGAGAAATATCCTTAAAAATTCCGGTCAACAAATTTCATAAAAAAATAGGCTCGTTTAGTTCAGGTTGAACTTCGTATCTGTACATGTTCTTTGGCCTAGCATCTTTCCGATAAAGTTTGTTCCAAGCGAATCCGTCAGCTAGATCAGGATTTATATAGGATTGAAATTTCCCAGTAGGCACTAATGTTAATTTTTTGAACTGTTCAAAAATGAACAAAAAACTGTTCAAATGGAAAAGTGAAATATGGAAATGAGATGTCCTCGCCAAGATCTTTGAATCGGCCAATTTCCTCAAAAGTTATTGGGGGGGGAGGGGGGGAGGACCGATAGACACACATTTAGCCCATCTCAAAACCTTACTTTCAAATTTTTCATTTTTCATTCCTTATTTAATTACTTCTTTGACTTGTCTTTATTTTTAATGATATTTTTACGATACATTAAGCCTTCGTTCACACTTTCTTTATTTTTTGAGAAAGTAGGCTAAAAACAGCAGAAAGTTCAATCCTTAACTAATCTTCCATAAATAAACATCACTATCATCTCAAATAAAAAATCATTTTTAAAAAACCAATGATTTTTCATCAGACACAGAAAGAAAGAAGCCATACATATATATGCCAGGGGTGACCGATTATGCTAGCAATTTACAGAATCAACTTTATTTTTTAATGTGTGAAACAAGAAAAATTATTTAAAATGTTTGATCACAAAAATAAAATTTATTATTGGTAATAAAAGCATTTAGAACAGTGATGGGGAAACTACGGCCCGCGGGCCAAGTCCGGCCCGCGGAAAGGTTTAATCCGGCCCGTTTAAGAGTGCCGCCGTGAGAATGTTTGAACGCGTTCTTACTTCGTAATGTGACAACCCGCATAAAAACTACCTGCGGCGATATCCAAAACACAATAGTATTCTGATACTCTCCTGATAGTATTCTAATACTCTCCTGAAACAAACTTTTCATACAGTACCATTACTAGAATTTTATAAAAATTTAAGTCCAGATAATTTCCCAAATCTAATTAATCATGCAATGAAGATAACGACAATGTTCGGCTCATCTTATATATGCGAACAAATCTTTTCAACAATGAAGCTTAGGAAAACTTCATTAACTTCATTAAGAAACAGAATTACAGATGAGCACCTTTCATCAGTTTTAAGAATCTCTGCTTCGCAAATGGAACCGGACTATGATGAAATTTTGATGAAACAATCTCAATTTCATTTTTCTCACGCACCATCAACCAGTAATGACACCAGAAAATAAAGTGATAATACTTCACATCAAGAACTACACTAAATTCATTTTATATTTTGTGCTTATAATTTTCTTACCTTTTGCTTTTTTACTATTAAAATAATAAGTGTATGTAATAATATATGTATATGTTTATAGAACACATAAATTTTTTAACGATTAAGCATTATTCTTTGGCCCGCTACGATTGTCTAGTTATTACAAATGGCCCGTCTTAAAAAAAGTTTCCCCACCACTGATTTAGAATATCAGAGGAGCATGTGCAAAATAGTTGAAACAATTAGATAAATTAAAGGTATGTACATACAATGAATATTATAATCCTTTATTAAAAAATTTAATTCAGAATATTCTTTGATGCCAAATTAAAACACCAAAAATAAGTACAGTGAAACCTGTGTAAGTTGACCACTTGCGGTGCAGCACTTTAGTGGTCAGCTTCGACAGGTAGTCAACTTACAGAGAATGAGGTAGAGGGTGAAGGGCTGATTCCGTTCCTGAAAAAATTAGTCAACTTAAACAGGTGGTTAACTTACAAAGGTGGTCAACTTTACAGGTTTTACTGTACTTCAAATCATGCTAGGGCAAGGCTCAAAAGAGAAAAAACAGCTTAATATTTCAAAATTTGCTTTCATTGGGATTACTACAGAAATAAAGTTAATTTGAATATTATTTATATTTATGTCAAATTACATATTTTTAAGCAAGTAAAAAATAAAAATCTTTTAATTGACAACTAAAGAAGCAAATAAAATTAATTATACGCACGAAAAACAGGAAAAGGGTCAATGCCAAGTCAATCAAGCAAGGAAATCGCTAAATTAAATGCAATCTGTTCAAGAAATGATTTTGATTATAATCCTTTGTCCAAAGCTTATTTAGAAAGTACAGATACTACAAGTAAAATACTTGAAAATTATACTTTAAGTGCTTACTTATCCGGTAGCAAAAAGTTTTTAACTTGCAAATCCTTCAAAGGCTAAAAATGAAAATGATATGATAGAATAGACCTTGAAAAGCAAAAAAAAAAAAAAAAAAAAAAAGAAAAGAAAATCAGAAGATAAAATAAATACAGTAGGAATGCTCAAAAATTTTAAATTTTAATATAAAAATCTCAGAAAAGAATAATTCAAAAATTTAGAGAACCGTCGCCCCTGGTATATAAATGGCAGCCTCCCCCCCCCCCCCATTCTGTAAAAAAAGTTCCAATTTAATCAGTCTTAGATTTCTTTTGAAAAAATGTGATTACGAAAGATTTTCTCTTCTGTAATTTTTTTTCAATTTCGTGTGCCCCTTTGCTCTGTGCTCATCTTCATCAGCTTTTATGGATTTAGCACCCTCTATCATTGCCCGAGCAAGCTGTATTTCTGTAAAATCTGGATTTCTAATGCCCACTTTTAACTTTTCATTTGCTTTATCAAGTAGCTTTGTGGAAACTATTTTATTTGCATTTTTCCTGGTGTTTATAGGAAAAGTTCGGTGGTAATATGTCCCTTTATGAGATAGACAAAAAAAAAAGGTGATTTTAGGTGACAATTTGCTACAAAAAGTGACTTTAAGTGACCAATGAAAAAAAAAGTGATTTTAGGTGAAAAAAGTGACTTGGTGGGAACCCTGACATTTCTTTTTCTTCAATGCCGCATGCATACCAAACGTGATGTGAGCGTTTTACTATAATTGTGCAGTAATCTGTTAGCATCTGCTTTTTGTTTACAACACTTCTTATTATTTTCTCAATAGTTTTTCATTTTTTTGTCAAAATTTTGCAATTTAGCTTGGACTTTCTAAAAAAGGAAGATAACTTTTTTAAAAACATTGATTAACACATAAAACAAACATGTGCAAACCCTAAGAAATTGAAAGTTTTAAAAATCTTATTATGGTTTTATAGTGCAAAGCACACTAAAATGACCCTTGAGTGCCACTGACTCAGATAAGACATTCACCTTTAAAATGGAGGAAAAATAATTTTTTCTTTTAATTTTTGAGCTTCAAAAGAAAAGTTTGGAATTGGGGAACATTCCTTTGCATACACTACAAATTTCATGAATATTTTACCAGTAAATAATTAAAAGCAACTAGTTTCAATTTTAGTCTAATTTAAAGTCAAGAAAATGGACTAGTACCTGCAATGAAGCAATTCAATGTTTGAATAAGCTTGTGCTAAACACAACAATTTATCAATAGGGTAAGTATCTTTGTATCTTTCTATAAATTCCCGTTTTAACTCCCAGTGATCTCCAGTCTCCCATGGCTGACGATAATCTTCAAACTTATGATCTTCCATACTGTAGCTGAGTTAACTAAGAAGAAGAAAAAAACAAAATTATTTCATAAATGTCAAATAAATGTGTAAATCACAATAATAAAAGTAATGTAAATATGTGATGTTTTAACAAATTAAACACTTATAGAAAAAAACATCAAGATCAGTTCCACACACAGGTACTTTTTTTTTTTTTTTGGTTCTTTGCAACGGTACCAGTGCATGGAAAAGAAAAAAGGTAGGACTCAATTTAGGAAGATTGTGACCAAGAGAGATACTTTGTTCATACTATACCATAGCTGCCAGCATTTCAAGATGAAACTTTGAGAGACTTTCACTTCAACTTAGGGAGATTTTTGGGTAATTTCATGACAAAGTTGAGTGTAGGGATTTTAAAAGTTAAACAGGATTTTTGCAAAAAAAGTAGATTTTCTATATTTAATTAATACCCCTACGTTATATGTATAATATGAGTATGTGTACAGTATTCACAAAAATGTAGAAAATATAATTATGAGCAATAACAAAAACTAGTCAAAAATTGCTTTGGTATTTACCAGAATATAAAACAGCTTCTTCTTCAATACTTTTTCCAATAAAAAATGTTATGTTCTAAAGTAATTCGTGATAAATAATTTAAACATCACTTAGTACTAAACAACCTTTTATGTAGATGCATTGATTTTCCTTGAAAAAAGAAAAAATATACATGCAATAAAGTTAAGTACCAGCAAAGAAATTTTCTTTGCTTCTGGCAAAAAGTGAAGAAAAAGCTCATGCGAAAGCCATGTTAATAAACAAATGTAACTAATTTTATACGTGTAATTAAAAAAAATGTACTTCTAAACACGTATTTTTAAAAATGTACTTTTAACCATGCAATAAAAAAAGTAATAATACAAAGTAGTTTCATCTTGTTCAGTTCTCATTAGTTCCCACAACATGAGCACCATTAACTCACACAACGTAAGAATTTAGAATTCCAAACCACATGTTTAATCACATTGTGCTTCGCTTAGATTATCTTAAATCTTATTATATTTATTACTTTGGCCAATTTTTGTTTTTTGTTAATTAAAAATATATATATAAGACTTTCAAATTGGCAAATAAGCATAACAAGCAAGATTTACTTTAAAGAAGAAAAAACAAAGACTAAACTATAAAATGCTTGATATACTTAAATTTTGAATTTTCAAACTTCCTAAAATTTACAAATGTAGGTCCCTGTGAAAAATTCATTATCGATCTTTGAATACCTATAATGCTATAACTATACATCCTATGTACTCTATACACTAAAGGTGAGCACTCTATACAGTACTATATGAAAGTGCAATGCAAGAGAACATTCAGTACTTATTACACATTATGTCCAAATGATGCCCTCGAGCATAAGGTATCAAGGAGAGCCAGGTTCACACAGCAAGAGGTGGTTAGGTTGGGCCGGCGTGGTTGTACGTAAAACGCCCAGAAAACCTATCTCGATGCAGTTACGCCAGCCGTACACAATCGACGGACTCCAATTTCCCCTTCTTTTTATTTCGTCATTAAATAGAAATATTGTGAAGTGATTGCAAACATTTAATTTGAGATAAACTTTTAAATCTGTCAATGACTTATAGTTTCCTTTTAACTAATATTTCTTACTTTTAATTGTTATCTAAGTTTAATATGTGGGAAAATATATACAGTACTACCTCGATCGGTCATTTCCATGGGACTATTCATTTCATATGTAAGAAAGATTAAAACTTCTTTCAAAACATTTAAACATTAGCTTCATTGATAGGTAGTTAAATTTATTAAATACTCTTGTAGATGAAAAGGTGTATAGCTGTAAAGTGTTTTATTTACTTCAGGTAAAAATGTTATATATTTTTTTAAACCTACATTAGTTTCGTTCAAGTAACTTTTAACTGCATACACACAAAGAACTTTGTGTTAGGTTGTTAAAAAAGAAATTGAACCTATCCTGTCATAACTTTAATATTTTTATTGTCAAAATTGTGAAGTCATCATTTAAAAAGCCAATTTTAGGAACTAATAGCAAACTTTTCGTAATATCCATTTATTAATTTTGTGCACAATTCTAATCTTTATTTCTTTTAATTATTCATTCAAATTTCCTTTTTATGACCGTTTTTACTGAAGTATTATCGACACTTTCCATAATTAATGTGTAGATAATATACTTCAGTATACCTGTGTAAGTTGACCACTTGCGGTGCAGCATTTTAGTGGTCAACTTAGACAGGTGGCCAGCTTATAGAGGGTGAGTTAGAGGGTGAAGGGCTAATTCCGTTCCTGACAAAAGTGGTCAAGTGTACAGGTTTTACTGTATATACAAATCTAATGTAGCTTAAGATACAAAAACAAAGAAGCAAATTTTTAAAATAATTCAGCAGCAAATACAACATATTGCGATTCTTCCATTTTTTCGGAACAACGTCTCAAATATTGCGCAGAATGAAGAAACTGGCCGACCTTCGCTGCGAGCTTTTGCTCGCAATTTTTGCTGTAGTGTGAACATTCCACCAACAACTGTCGGAGATTTTCGCGCGAGTTTTCTCGCTCGTCAGAACGCGCCTCCTGCTAAGAGGGAGGGGATGGGGGAGAAAAGAAAAGTCTTACACATTATGAGAAATGCCTATCCCGCATACCAAAATAGCATTGAAATATGAAAACGTAGATTACATTGCTAAAAATAAAGAAAAAGGGTTAACAATGTGTGGCGGTACGATTTGACACCTTCAAAAGCTATCTTCTGTCCTGGCCATTAGGTACCTTTTGGCAAAGCACGGAAGCACTGGCTTACCATCAAGAAGGTCCGAGGTTCTATCCCTGCCTTCGGCAGGCATCCTCCACCATCACCTCCATGGCCTCTCTCGTCGACCGCTACATTTGGTGACCCGGACGTGATGGTGGAGGATGCCTGCCGAAGGCAGGGATAGAACCTCGGACCTTCTTCATGGTAAGCCAGTGCTTCCGTGCTTTGCCAAAAGGTACCTAATGGCCAGGACAGAAGATAGCTTTTGAAGGTGTCAAATCGTACCGCCACATATACTCCCCCTCCAACCGTGGTCCCTCTTAAACAGTTCCGGAAGTACCTTTACAATAACTTTACCGCTACAAATGTAACAATTGCCTTTGAAATCATACCAAATTCCCACACTTTAGAAGTATTAAGTTAATGATGGATATGACTTGCAACTACTATATTCAGATATTCGAAGCAATCGAATTCAGACAAGAATTGCAACAATTCCTTTAACGGTTTCATAGCTAAAAAAAATAGCGATGAGTTAAATATTGTGCCCAAAAAAGTTTGTTTTAAAAACTTACAATCAATCGTTTATGCTTAACAGTAAGCTGGAATCGAATGAAATACTTACGCAAATTAACACATTACAGTACTTTACACACCTAAGCGCAGAAAAGTGTGTGGTGAGAGTTCTAAAATCAAAGCTCCTCCTTTACGTGTTGAGGTTCTCACTTTTTCCAACCTGAAATAAACCGACTATTTTTGCACAGAAGAAATTAAATAATGAAACCAACGCAAAGCATTTCCAAAATTGTTGCATTGCAGCTTTTATCCCACTTTTCCTTTTTAAAATTAGAAAATGTCCTCATTTTGGCGTCCGTTAAAAATATACATTGTCCCACTCCGTTATGTCGCGCAACACTTCGACTTCGATCATTTTTGGCGGTATACATGAGAATGAGAATCATCAACAGCTGTTTGTCATTTTCTGTAAAAGTAATCAATAAATAAATTTCCTACAGTGTTAACAATTATAATTTCATTTGTTGAAAATAAGTAATAAGTTTCGTGGACATAAAATTTTCAAACAGTATTGTAATGTCTGAAGAAACAAACATTCTTTATTCAGATAAATATTTTGATGATAATTATGAATACAGGTAATTATGAGAACTAAACCAACACATTTTCCAACTATTTTAGATTGCCTTAACTTATAAAAGTTCTTAAAATTTTACGCATCGCATTGTCAATTTATTTCTTTTATAATGTATCAATTTATAATTTAAAATTATGATACGTAAAGATGTTAATCATGCCCTTGCTCGTAATTATTTGAAATTTATATTGAGTATGATAATTATTGTTTTATACATTTAAAGTTTTATTTACTAGACATGTGATGCTCCCTGCTGATGTCGCTGAGCTTGTTCCTCGTAATCATTTGATGACAGAAACTGAATGGCGTAATCTTGGTGTTCAACAGTCTCCTCATTGGACACATTATATGGTTCACTCACCAGGTTTGTTCAATGATCTAGCACTAGATTTCTAATTTTAAAACATTTAAATGTACTTTATCCTGTGATTTATTCTTAATTATATAATTAACTTAAATCATTGATTGTGCTGTGTCACACATTGTATATGAGCCAAACCACGATAACTGGAATTTTTTTCCCTTCCACAGCGGTTTTCCCCTTTTTTCTGCAGCCTTTCATCTTATCTTTGGTTCAGTTTTCATGAGGGAATGTTTTTACCATTCCTTACGTAGGGCCCATGTTAAGCATTCACCCCCATGCAAAATGAGACAAAATTATAAATTCGGCAACATAATTTCTGATTTGGCAAACCGAAAATTCTCCAAAATTTCCATGGATAAAAAACACATACGTAAGCTAGACCAGTTTTTGGCTAATTTACTGGCTAACAGTTTGAAATCATTAGCACAGGTCCTGCTTATGCAAAAAAATTTTAATTTGGAAAATTATTAGTTATTTGAACTATTTTACTGAAAAGGGCAATATTTGTGGCAGAGGGAGCATTTTACTATCTTGATTTGGTCCGTATGCAGTGATGTAGTCGAGGGTGGACGCAGGGGGACGGTGTCCCTCTACCTCTTTATATTAACGTAAGCATCCCCCACTTGTTTTGAATTTTAACGTAAGCATACCCCCACTTTTTGATGTTCGTATATGTAAGCGTACCCCCACCTTTTTTCCCAGGACTACACCGCTACTGTCCATATGTACATATCACTTTGGGGTCATTCATAAATGATGTCACGCTTCAAGGGGGGAGGGGGGTTCTAGAACTTGTGACAAGGGGGGGGAGGGGGTATAAGTGACATCACCCATTTTGGTTGAAGTGAAAGTATTTCCCATCAAGCAAATTAATTTTTTTTTTTTAATTTTAAAATTTGTTTTGTATTCTTACTGATTTTACATCGATAATATCGATGCTGATTAAGGTTTAAATTATCTTTTAGAAACTAAAACTAAACTCAGTGGCGCGCCAGCCCTTTTTGGGGGGCCATGGCTAATTTTATTTATTTTTTTTTTTTTTGCACGAACATTTTTACAGAATTGACTCAATACCAATTTAAAATAAATTGTATTATTTCATTCATTTTTTAAGCAAGTCGTTTTGAAATAACACAAGTGGTCGAATCCAATTTCAAACTTTTCTTTTGCCTAAATTCTAAGATAAACATAAAATATTTATGGCGTAGTAGACATCCTTGCTTTTTGTTCTTGTGCATTACAACTACCACACTCGACGAGGTTGCGTAACAGTTAAAGCAGGCCTCGATAAATACTGAGCCCCGACTAGATATTCAGTGCGGGCGCCAAAAAACTCGAGGATTATTCTGCAATTCTTTTAAATGAGCTGTCATCACTTGGATGATCTACTTGGTTAGTTGGGAGTATCACGTGGTAGCTGTTTGCTGATGTCTGTTTTCTAAATGGGTTCATTTAAATATCAAAATGTGCGCAGGGGGAGGGGTATATTCCAGTCACCCCCCCCCCCCTCTCAATACTCACATGGGAGCTGGCTCCACTCTTTTGCCTCTCGCCTAGATTTTTAGAGAATGTGTCAACTTTTGAGATTGTGTAGATTTCGAGAAGCTTGCTTTTTGTTTAGTCTAGAAATAAGTTTTATTGTTGGATTTGATTCCCCAAGACAGTCTGGTGTTTGTCTAATGGCTTTTGAAATATATGAAGGGCGGATCTGTATGTGAGTTGGCGTTTGCACAAGCAGAGACTATTCTTTCAAGAGCTAATTGCTAGTCTAAAATTCCGTACCTTCAATCGTTGCTTAGGGGTCATTCATAAATGATGTCGCACTTTTTTCAATATATTTGACCCCCCCAACACAATTTCAAAATGCCTGTGTACTCTATGAACAAGCTCTTATATTAGGGGTCATTCATAAATGATGTCGCACTTTTTTTCAATATATTTAACCCCCCAACACAATTTCAAAATGCCTGTGTACTCTATGAGCAAGCTCTTATATTCACCTTGGAAGGAAGAACAAGGATAAGAATAATGATCACAAATAATTTTCTGTTTTATAATTGTGTATAAATTTTATAAATGTAATAAATTTTACATTTATAAAATCATGTAAAATTTATTAAATTATATATATATTACTTATAAATTCTTGTGAAAAATAAAATGAGAAGGCAGTTCAATTATGAAAATTCATTTCGAGGCAGGGTTTTTTGTTATTTTGAAATTTAATCTCTTAAGAGTTCTAATCCGCTATTGTGGAGAGTGCATAAATAGTCATTGGGCACAAGAAAAATATCTTTTCTCTGATAAGATTATTGGTAAAAGTTTTTTAATGTACTGTTTATTTATTTGTTTTTATGTTTTGTATCTTATGTAGTTAGAATAATCATTAGTATTTCTTTTAGAGCCTCACATTTTATTGTTCCGAAAATTGCTTAATAAGACTGGAAATCCATGAGCTTCAATTTCAAGATTGCTGTTAAAATCCATTTCTGTTTCTCATGTGAAATAAGCAAGTTCCTGTCCTGTAACGATGCTGAAAGCTTTATTGTAATACGAAATTTACCTAATTTCAAATAAAATTCATTTCTATAGTGAAGTTAAACACATTGATGAAACTGTTGTATAAGTTTTAACGTACTCTTATGAGGAGAGGGGAGACTCATTCTTATTTAAATATTATACTGTCAGTTTGCACTATAACAACGTCTAGATTTTCGTATTTGGGTTGCTATAGGGCAACAGTTCCCGAACTGTGGTACGCGAAGCCTTTCCAGATGGGACGCATGCAGGCAAAAAAAAAAAGAAGACTTTAAAACACGAAAACTCGGGACTGAACGAATTGAAGTTGGGAGAATGTTGGCTCAAAGTTAAAAATGAATTCCCATTATTGTCAAGATAAGCATAAGCATTGCTGTTTTTAATTCTGTTCACAACTACTCATCTTCATGAAATTCATTTTTCCAATATGATATTTGTTAAAAATAAATACAGAAGCAAATTAGATGTCGACCCAAATTTAAGGTTAAAACTAACTTCTACGGAATGAGATATCACCTCGCTTGTATCTGCCAGGCAGCAAACTTCTCATTAATTTTGTTTTTTCATTTTTTACATGATAGGTATTTTGTACTTTAAGACGTATTTCTAATGCTGTTTTGGAAGTACGTATTAAAAATATATTTTATATATTTCACATATTTTATTTTAGACATACAGCTTTATTTCAATAAATGATTTTCTCTGCATTAACTATAAAAAATGGTGTGATTGAAATAGTCTAGTCGTCGTAGTATTTTTCTATAATCTATTAGTGTTCTATTCTCAGCATTTGGGATATTATGTAGAATTCCTAACACCCATATATTTCTTCTTTTTTTCTATAAATTTAAAAATAATAATAATATGTTAAGGCATAATTACATGTGGTTTAAACTAAAAAGTTTTTAGATATGCTTAACCAGTGTTTCTTTCAGGCATCTCTCCAGGGGGGCACTGCCCCCCCCCCCCCCCAGGAGAAAGGTTCAGGTGACAATTAAAAAAAAAAAGAAAGAAGAAAAAAGGAAGAATGAAAAATTTAAAATATAGAGGAAATAAAGTGGCCCCTGTTTTGGGTCATAAAACTGCCCTCTCACTGCCAACAAAATGTGAAACGCCAAAGCTTCGGTCCTTCAGATAACACCTGGTTTTAAGCATGGCTGTTGAGAGGGGTGTCAGATATGGCTGATTCATGAGGCTCGGTTCGACATCAGAGTAGTGCAGTGGGTAAAATTTTTCTATGGTTAAGATGCTAGGGTAAGGGAGGTTGGAGGGGGGTGGGGGCGACACAACTGACATGGGGCCCGCTTGGGCTATCGGTGCCCTGATTCAGAGTACTAGATAATCAATACAATCTCCCTTTATTCCATTAAATCTCATGAATATAACCCCTTCCTAAAAGAACCTGCCTTTTATTATTGAGTTTTGGTTCCTTTTTTTTATATATGATAGGAACCTTTTGATCCATATTTCTGTTATCTGAATCTTTACATATCCAGTTGCAACGAGAGACAATTGGCAATGAAATGTTTGACACTGTTACTTTGAAATTAAATTGTTTATTTGAGGTCAACATTGAGTTCTTTTGGAAATTTTCTAGAAACAATGACAAATATCTTTTTAAAAACAATGTACATTTATACTTAAAACATCTAAATCTGGATTCAGGTGATCTTCTGCTTGACTGGCAAATGATCATCACATCGCTTTGCAAGCAAGTAAACACATAAATATGTCCATTGTACATGTGCCCTACATTTTTTGCAATATTACATCTCTTTAATGTGAAAAAAAGATGCCAAAAATTGTGCTTTAAGACTTTAGTTTATAACTTTCCTGTAAGAACTTTAGACACCTTCCCTTTTCCCATAAGGCCACTAAAAAATAGCCTAAAACTGCACTTTTTGGGCTTCAGGTTGGAAAATTTTTCAAAGCATGGCCCCCAGCTCACCGCGTTTTTTCTTAACGTGACCAAAGATGGCCTAAAATTTTCCATTTTCAGAACTTCATCAGTTTTGGAAAATTTTCGTGCTATGTCCCCTTGAAGCGTGGCATCATTTATGAATGACCCCCATCCAAAATTTTATTGCTGGGACTTAGAACTCAAAAAGTTTCTTGAGGAGAGCCCTCGCACCCGTCTTCAGTGACATTGACAAAAATAAAGTAAAACAGCATTTTTAAGGCTAGTTTGAAAATTTTCTCATGAGAGAACCCTAAACCCCCCCCCCCCCCCTCCTCTAACTTCTCCTAACAACCTAAAATTGCATTCTCCGGACTTAAATTGCAAAATCTGGGGGTGGGCCCCCGGAACCCCCACCCCGAAACCAGCCTGAAAATAACTTATAAGATTTCAATTACAAAAATTTCAGAAACTCACTCCCCTAACTTCACTAAACATAAAGCCGAAAATTGATTCTACTGTATATTACCAGGGATCTATCATATACATTTAAAAGATCCATATTATCATCATTTCTATTCTACCTATTATATAAAATAACACAGCATGATTTGTGTTCATACATCGCCCCTCCTAATTCGTCACCTGCCTTCCCAGAGCAAAAGGTCTGAAAGAAACACTGTGCTTAACATTTATAGAAAATACAAGGATATATATACATGTACATACATATGTACATGATTAAAGTTTTCTTTTAATTTTAGGAATGATTTTGCTTGTGGTTTCCACAAAAACCATTAATCCAAACAGGGTTCAAACATTTTGGATTGTCAGGAAATTTTTCCTACTGAAATTCCTTTTCCAGAAATTTCATTGAAATGTTACTTTCAAAAGACACAATAAGCATACAATTAAAATATTTAAAAAAAATTTATATCAAATTAAAAAGTTTTTAATTCAAAACAATTTCAAAAAGTTCTCAATCACATACAATATATATTTTGCATTAAATTTAGTGAGTATAATGATTATTTTGATAAGGTTTTTCCATGAGTTGCCATAAGCTGTAGCATAAAAATGCCATTCCATAGCAACTGCAACATTTTTATTTACGTTTTGGAGGGGAGGTATGGAAATGTTAGGTTATGGATAAAACAAATAGCTTTGTTTTGGCTTCCTTTTTTTTCAACTTTATAACCCACAGCCTATTTAGGGGGGGGGGGGTAAGCTACATAGTAGGTTTTTTTTTTTTTTTTGGTCTTGCTTTGGCAAATAGCAGCTCATAAGCGCAAATCAAAGCTAACAACCAAAAGTTGCAAACTCTAGCAGCTGTGGCCCTTCCTCACCATTTCAGATGAATTTAATTTAAAAAATGTTCCCCTCATATCATTAATATCTCATTAAAATATATCTGAAATCAAAGAATTAATCAGGAAAAAAATATTAATGTATAAAATAAGTCAATTTGTTCATTTAAAAATAGTTATTGAATTTTTTGAAAATAATACTTTAAAATAGCTATGATAAGACAAAAATGTGTATATATTTGTTGCCCCTCTCCCCCCAAATAAATTTCAAACTTGTTTAGTTCATGCACAGACCTGTCCATGCTTGTTCATTCATACGTAGATGTGTTTAGAAGGCTAACTAAATCATCGCCTTTAAGTAGGAACTATCATTTTAAAATTAGCTTGAATCACAAAAATGTTCAACTTTGGTAAATCGAATTACGTTTAAAAATTTGAAAAATATAATCCCATTGAGATCCCAAATTGAAATTTTACATAGACAAAGATAAAATAGACAAATATTTGAGAATTTTTTGAAAAATTTTCATTATACGTTTTTTGAGAAATTTAAATTTTAAGGTCATTTTTTTAAATTTAAAATTTGTATAAAATTAGTCATGATGCATATCATATGAAATGGCATTCAATATACTTCAAAATGCTTTTTACTAGAACTTTTTATCTCTATTTGTGGATGAGTTATAGCCTGTTTTGTGTTGAAACATACATGTAAAAATGTGATTTTTTTACAAAATCAAAGCCTGATATCAAAAGAAAATTAAACTAGATAAAAATCTAAAAATTTTGGTTTTTAATTATCTTGAGGGGTACAGTTGATAAACCAAATTTGAAAGGGATAAAAAAAGGTGAGATAATTTTTTTTTCTCAGATTTTGGATCATTTGACATGGGATGATCCTTTCGTATTTTTCACGAATAACGATCAACAAATAAAAATAGTCGCATAAAATATAAAAAGGGGGGAGGGGGAGTGAAACGGGCCTGTTACAAAAATCGGAGAACTCACATAAAGTCTCAAAACAGTTTAACAATATTTTTAAAAATAAAACACCCTCCACAAAATGAATAGAATTTTTTAGGACAAAAACATTTTTTTTTGTTTGATAAATTTTCTTTATCATAGCATTTTTATATTGATATTTAATATTTTACTACCTTAATTTTCAATTTGGAAAAACGAAAGTCGGGAATAAACTTCCCGTTTTTGGGCAAATAGCAAACTTCTTTTTGAAAAATTTATTTTGTGACACAAAGGATTTCTGACGCCTCTGGAGCAAGGAATTGAATTATTCTGACACTGATTTGTTGCTATTGTACAATGGTATTATTGCACCGTTATAACTGAACGCATAGGCGTAACCGGGGGGGAGGGGGTTCAACCCCCCCCCCCCCCCCCATTGGGTAT
Organism: Octonoba sinensis; assembly: GCA_038502835.1. Lineage (NCBI taxonomy): Eukaryota > Metazoa > Arthropoda > Arachnida > Araneae > Uloboridae > Octonoba > Octonoba sinensis. The sequence continues at coordinate 59,784,198 of CM076599.1, read as the reverse complement.
TTACTTATTTAGGCACATAAAAAAAATTCTGGCTACGGCCTTGTAAAGCACATATTTTTTTTTCCTAAGAAAATTAAACACATATGTATATGATTTTATTTCCTCTTTCTCTGAAGGGTTGTGATCATGACCAAAGTATACAGCTCATAATAAAGAGGACTTTTCATCTGGTAATAATCGACCCCTTATCACCTTGGGGAGATGGGGGTTTACAGCGAAAGGTGGCTTCAATCACCGTCACACAGACAAACAGAGATCCTTTCAATCACTCCAGAGGGTTTTCTTTCCTTCTTGATGCCCTTTTTACCCAAAGGCAGCAATTTGGGAATACAATCGCACAAGTAATAAGTTTCGTGGAAAATATTCTCTACTGTGATGGAGTTTTGTTTTCTGATAAACCGGTGTTTGTAGGCGCTGGGGTCTGAAATAGAAGGACCCCTAGCTAACAATTGTCCTAATGGGTTAAACCCTCAAACCAGGAAGGGATGCTCATCAAGAAACTTAAAGAGCAGTTTGTATTTATTTATGACTTCCTGTCCAAACACCCATTTTGGTAAAATCTTTTTTGTAGATGAGCCGATTGAAAAACTGATGAACTGTATTTGCATTGCATTCTCATTTACAGATGTTCTCTCATCTCTGATATTTTAAATGTTTTTTTTTTTTTCTTATTATGGTACATCACTGATTGCATTACGACTCTGGAAATCATCCGTTCAACGTTTCCAATCTCACAGCTTCGGTTTAATGCCGCATTTTAATTTACAATCAAGTATTATTTATAATTTTGCTAAATTTTTAATTATTTTCGATACATAATAATGTTTGCACTCCATCGATGGACACGTTCGTCATCCAAAAAGAAAAGAAAATTTGATTCAGACGCTTCCACTTCTGAGGTATGTTTTGCTACAAAATTTTTAGAAATTTATTGTGGGGATGAGCATTTTTGTAGGGGAATTTGGATTTTTTCTCTAAAATTCCACTATTTCCCAGTTTTAATATTATGAATGCTTGGACATAGAAGATTGCTTATTAGAGCTAAATATTGATTTTTCTATTGCGTTTGATTTTAAAAATAAACTAATAGATCTAGTAATGAATGTTTAATGTTTTTGAGAATTAAGGCCGTATCCACAGGGGAAGAGAGACCCACGGGCCGCTCCCCCCCCCCCCCCCCCCACACACAGAAATCTTTTCCAATGTGTCATATATTCCTCCCTGAAACTTTTCTTAACATAAGTGTGTCGAAGTCTGCTCCCCCCCCCCCCCCCGAAAAGATATTCTGGATACTGCCTTGGCTCCGGAGCAGAGGGAGCATGTTAAGAATTAGTTGCTTGTTGATAGTGTTCAATGTCCTTTCCCTGAAAGTGTTTCTGAAAGTAAAGTGTCTTAAAAGCGTAATTTCTCTTTTCTTTCTATTTATAAAACTTGTGATCTGAATTTTTTGCCGGGGGGGGGAATTGACTTGCTCCGAGGGGGTAGCCCCCCCCCCCGGGAGATGCCTGAAACAAACACGGAGTATATCTTTAGAGACAAGTATTTATGACTAGTAAATTTTCAACTCTTTTACACTTATTGGTGTTTAGTGTGTACATTTTTAGGGTGACCCCCCCCCCCCTTTCACCAACCCTAGTTACGCCTATGACTGAACGTGTGGGCTATGAATTCAGCAGTATAGGAATGTTTCTCATTAAAAATAAAGAAAGAATTGCAACCTCATTACTCCTCCAGCAAATGCCTACCCAGAGAAACAAATCCAGTTTTCCTCTTTTTATGCATCAGTGCCAGCTATTTTCCAAGAACAGCAGGCGTAAAAAAATATTTGACGAAAAGTGGAGTGAAATAAAATACAAAGCAAGTCATTTGTCAAAGTACCAAAAAAGAAAAGAATCGCAGATTCCTAGAAGGTTTTCATCTCTGAACTGTTGAAACTTTAACTGTTGGGGTGCTAAACTAATCATGCAAAATTATGGAAATAAAATTCTTTAAGTAGTACTTTGTTTTCCGTTTTAACAGAACTAAAACCGATATTTTGACTGACAATAAGTAATACATTTCAATCGCAATATTAGTTTTTTTTTATTAATATTTTTAGTATAGATCATTCCATTTCAGATCAGGCAGAGGGTGTCACATGCCCCTCACAGATTTTTTTAAAAGTAGTTACAAGTAAGGGACACATAAAATATCCCAAACGTATTTTGCAAAAAAAAAAAAAAAATATTTCTCTAGTTACAGACTTTCAAACTTTGGAACAAAATTGACAGTTTTCAGAAAATCAGCAAATCACTCACTTTTAAAATGGCCTCTGTTTCAAAAGTTTTTAACCGATTCAAATATTTTTTTTTCTATAAATAATGAAAAGATGGTATTTTCTTTAGATACTAATTTTAAAAATCTAGTTGACTTTATTGATAAAGAAAAAAAGTTTTTGAAGTGAAAAAATTGCATTTTACAGATTTTATGATTTTTTTTATGAAAGAATTTATTTTTGACAAAGCAGAGGTGGCAATCTGAAGTGCTGTTACAGAAGGTTTTTATCAAATTTTATTGTACTGAGATGCATATCCCCTCAGAATTTATAGTTCGAAATTTGAAAATGTTCAAATATTACAATTTTTGAAGTGTGATTACTCAAAAAAACAAATTTTTAAAAAAGTGAAAATCTGCTCATTTGTTGCCCTTGAAGTGCTTAAATGAGCGGCTATCAATTATATTGTGTATTTTTGCCCCAGATATTTTATATTATTTTTGAAAAATGGCCTTTGGTGAGTTTCTCAAAAACGCCAGATATTAAAACTTGTTCTTATTTAATCATTTTAATATAAGATTTAATCAATATTTATTAAGAAATAAACTATATTGTTACACAATTACTACAGCTAAATTGTACTTAACCTTCTTAGAATTTAAATAGCACCTTGCATAACGTGTAGCCACCGTGATTTAATGCATGTTATTCTGTTCATTCTAATTATTAGTAGTAGTTTTGTAAGTTACTAGGAAAACGATATTTAAATGTAATTAAAAAATAAAAACACGTATGCAGTAGAGAAAGGATTAACTTAATTGATCCGATGAAAGATGCTTATTTATTCATTTTTTAATCGTTTGCATTTGTAGGGTCAGTTGGGGTAATTGCAAACGCTTTTTCAAAGTTTTAACTTTTGATCCCTCCCTACCTCTTGAATAAATTCAGAGAAAAAATAGTGAGCATTGTAGCTACTACTGTACTTCTTGTGAGTAAATGTGTACAAACATTTTGACTTTATGACTATTTGTTAGCGAATGAGCTCGTGTTTACAATTACCCCAGTGTGTTTACAATTACCCCAGAGATCTGGGGTAATTGTAAACTGATTTATTTTCGAATAAGTATGATGCAAATGGAAAATTGTTTTATACACAGTCTGCTTGAAGGCTTAAGAAGTTCCGGAGCAATGGTTCTCAATCTGCGGCCAACAGGCCGCATGTGATCCGCTGAGTTATGTTATGAGTCGTCTGAGATCATTTAACGAGAAATATCTTTCAAAAAACCAAGTAATGCGGCAAATTTATGAAAAATTTGTCCCGCAGTGGATCAGTCGGTTAAGCTAGGATCCCACAAAACACCGAAAGTGAAGCACAACTGGCCGTGGTCAAAGCTTGGGAGAGTGGTACTCGGCGCGACTGATTACTCTGAGACCGAGTGCGCTAAAGGGAGCTGTGCATGTAAAATACATCGTCGCTTCAAATGTCCACCAAGTTAGAAATAATTTCCGCTGAGGGACCATCCTAGGTGACGATCTCTCATCCGGGAGCTGGTTCAAAATCATTAAGCCCCTCTGAGCCAAGTGGAGCTCATTAATATTCAGTAGGAGCTTCCTTAATTCATGGTCGCCCTGCAAGGGGGGCTTGGATTTCCAAGTGGCATTAGCAACAACAACAACAGTTATATGAAATAGACACAAAAGTATAGTTTACATCAAAATATAATACTTATTGTCCCCCCAAAATATTGGAAATAGGATAAATTTAAATGTTTACAATTACCCCAGAGTACGAAATATATGGGGTAATTGTAAACACCTAACTTGCACATGAAAAATAACAGGGAGGATTAAATTCATAACTAAATGTTTCTAGCAGCATATGACAAATAAAAATGGTTGAAACCGCTTACATCGCTTTTGTAGATGAGCTGGAGAGGAAAATGTAAGATCACTAAATTTTGTTAAACAACTTTTTTCACTGTGCCATTTTCAAACAATAGTGACGCCTCCACAGTTGTTTCGAAACTTACGAAACTCTTTCAGTGTCTTTCCTATGCTGCCCAGTTTATCACTATGCAGTTAAGTTTTCAAATCCACCACAAGTGTAGTTATGAAGCTTGTTTACAATTACCCCAACTGACCCTAACTTGTTAAATTTATTGTGTTACAGCAACTTTTAGCGTTCTTGTAAGCAAAATCTCTTAAAATATGATTTAACAAAATCAACACTTTATATTTTAATGAAAAAAATTATTGCATGATCATCATCTTCCTTCAACATTAAATTAAGAAAAAGTCTACAAATTTGAGCTGGATCGACGAGGCTGCTGTACTGTACTGAAGTCGATTATCCTGTTCCTTTTAGGGGGGGGGGGGGAATACGTGCGAAACGGCGTATTAAGAGCAATTTTTCGTGAATTTTTTTTAACGCATTAAGAATAAATATATCTTATTGAGATTTTGAGGTTATTTTATAGATATATCGAAGAACATTTACTGAAACTTTCAAACATTTTTCTTGAAAAATCCAGTAGATATCGGCTGCTGCACACTACGTCGCCACCCGGGTCGGCAGTTTGCGTACATCCTGGAGGTCACAATTTTTATCTGAAATAATTTTTTTTTTCAAATCTACTTTTTTTATAAGTGGCTCTTCTATTTGAACAAAAATCATTACAAAAAATTGATTTTTTTTTTTTTAGAATGAGAAAATTAAGTACAATTTTTAACCGTTTTTTTTTTTTTTTTTGTTCTTTTTTTACAATAAAAAAAGTAAAAATAAAGATATGTTTATGATTCTAGTTCAACTAAAGCTTGTATATATAAAGAAAATGTGTTGTAAATTTGATAAGGATTGATCAAAAACTCTTCGAGCTAGAGTGTATGCAATTTCGAAAAAAGTAGTTTCGAGAAAAACGCGTTTGAAAAAAAAAAAGAGTGGTATTGAAGGTAAATTTAAGTCAGTAATGACTCTTTTTTTTATATACTTTTAGATTCGAAAAGAACTTATAGAAATTTCCATCCGAGGTCTCAATTGTTAAAAAAAAATAAAAGGACATCTTGCTAACGTTCTCTAATACCCTTCAGGCAGGGTTCGTTGATTTAAATCATGATGATTAATCAGCTTGATTTAAATCAAGTGGTTTTTTTTTTAAATCATTGATTTAAATCAAGTGATATTTTCTTTTCAAAAAAATCATTGATTTTACTATGTTAGGAAGTGTTGTAAAAATGAAATATGAGTAGGGGAATAATGGGTGTTCTGCCCCAGCAAGCGGATCGCGGATCAAGAGGCGTGGCTAATCCGCCTCCCAATACCCCCAGGCGTGCCCTCAGGCGTTAGTCGAGTGGAGTTGAGTTGTATGCCCTCAGGCATTTTTCGAGTGGAGTTGAGTTGTTTTTGCCCCCAGGCGTTTTTCGAGTGGAGTTGAGTTGTATGCCCTCAGGCATTTTTCGAGTGGAGTTGAGTTGTTTTTGCCCTCAGGCATTTTTCGAGTAGAGTTAAGTTGTATGCCCTCAGGTATTTTTCGAGTAGAGTTGAGTTGTATGCCCTCAGGCATTTTTCGAGAAGAGTTGAGTTGTATGCCCTTAACTTTTTCGAGTAGAGTTGAGTTGTTTTTTTAAGTTTATAGTTTTGGAATGGCAACACTTTTTAGTTTCAGTTTAAGACTTAACGTAAAGCCGATTGTAGCGCCATCTATGAGAAGAAAAGGGAACTATTTTGGAACTTAGAATTTTTTTTTCTAATGTTTTAGAATTCGAGCATTAAATATTAACAAAAAAATAATTATAATGTATAATGAATTAAATTTATTGTCGCTATTTGCATCCTATTATGTATTTATTTCTTTTTTCGACTTAGAAAGATTTTCTTTTTCGATCTTTTTAATGTTTTCACTTGCATTCACGCAGGAACTATTTCATATTAACAAAAAAATTAATTATAAAATGATAGCGCTAAAAAGTTAATACTTAAAAAGGGATTACTTTAAATGCAAAGGGAATTATTAAAGTATTACATTTAAATGATATTAAAAAATAATATTTTTAATACAAATTAGTGATGATAAAAGGTATATTCAACTTACCCTAGCAGGAGATTCAGTAGATTGATAATTGATTCTTGAAAAATCCATGGTTGAGCGTATAAGGAACTGAGAAACGCTTTTAAAAAAGAGCAGAACAAAAATTCATCTTTACTAAGCAAGTGTAGAAAGCGATGTGACTTTTCACTTTCCAGTCCTTGTAGCATTTTCTTTCAAGAAATATAGAAGCTAAAAGTTAACCAATTAGAATGCAGTATACATCACAGTTGAAGAGAATGTATACATTCAGGGTACATTTTCCGAAAGTTATAATTCCTGCAGCATTGCAAGACATGAACAAACTTGTATTGCGCTAAAAGATTGAAATCATAGTGCAGGTGTTTTTTTATGGCTTTAGGTCCGTTGTGACGATCGGACAGAAAAGAAAAGTTCCCCTCTCCACCCCTATAGGCATACTTTCTCTTTCTACATTGAATGAAGTGATTGACAAAGATCGCTTTCCTTTTCACATACAAAGCATCTCAACTGTACTTAATTTTTAACTGCTGATATTAGGTACATTACTTGATGGTGGTGAATATCAACTTAATGAAAACAAAAATACGTTAATGAGAGATGATTTTTACTCGCAAGAAAACATGTTTGATAGTGTTTTCTTCTATTAGCAACCTTTTTTTTCATTGGTGCAGAAGCTACTAGTAGGATTCATTCCGTAAAACAATAGAGAATGTAAGATTTTACTAAATAAAAATGTTTGAACTTGCAAAACAAAATTATTTTCTACTTGCAAAATTTTAGAACTTCGCATGAAAATTAAAAAAAAAAAAAGTACTTATTCAAACGGTTGCAACTTGGAACTAAAATTTCAACACTGAATCATCAAAAATCCGAAACAATTTAAGCTGTGGAATAAAGATTCGAGACTTAAAAAGTAAATGTAAACTCACTAAAAGAGATTTGAAAATCTGAAAAGAGAAATAGAATAATAACTTCACTAGAAACACTGAAATAGAATCGTAAAACTTGAAAAATTTAAATCACAAAATTTAAATCTATTGCAAAGAGCTTTATGTGAAACGTAAAAGTGCTAAGAGCAAAATGCTAAAACTGAGGAAACTTAGAAATACGTGGAACAAATCATTTAAAACTATAAACTTTAAAAACTTAAACTCATTCAGAAAAGAACGGAAATGCAAAATTACAAAACAAAAGTGTTACGCTCTTGCAAAATATTAAAACTTAATGCAAAAAAAATGCAAGAAAGTACAAAACACCAAAAGTTAAGAGTAGTATAGAAAACTGTTACTTAGATTCATCTAAAACATAACTAGGAAAAAGGAAAAGTAATATATACAAATTGAAAAAACTTATATTCACCTATTTAACATATCAAAATAGCAAGTACAAGACGTTAAAACACAACGAAAATGTAAAAGTATGAAACGTAAAATTACAAAACCTAAATTCATCTGGTAAAAGTTCCGTAAAAAATGTAAAGCACTAAGAGTGAAAACTACAAAACAGCATGAAAGCTAGAAATAAAAAATATACAACATCAGAACTTAAATTCATCCAGAAAAACTTAGAAGAACAAATGTAAAAGTTCGGAAATTTTCAAAACAAAAGTATGATGCACTTGCAAAATGTTAAAACTTAGTGCAAAAACGTAAAAAGTACTATGTACAAAATGTTAAAATTTAGATTTATCTACTAAAACAGTGAATGAAGATGTAAAATTACTAAGAGTAATATATTAAAACAACACGAAAACGTAAAAGTACCAAGTACAAAACGTAAAAAAAAATTTATTTATCTGCTATAACTTAGACTGAAGTCGTAAAATTACTAAGTACAAAGTGTTAAAACATCATAAAAATGTAAAAATATCAAGTATAAAACAGCAAAACATAGATTTATCTGTAGAAATCTTGATCAAAAAAATGTAAAAGTTCAAACAACAAAATCCTAAAACTCTGAAAAATTGAAAACATGCAGTACAAAAACAGCAAAACCTGTAAAATTGCTAAGTATAAGGCTGCAAAACTTAAATTTTTCCAGAAAAACTTAGAACGAAGTTGTAAAAGTACGGAACTTTTCAAAGTAAAAGTGTTATGCACTTACAAAATGTTAGAAACTTAAAATGAAAATGTAATTGAATCAAATGTACTAAGTATAAAGTAGTAAAGTAACATGAAATGTAAAAGTACTAAGTATATAGCGTAGTCATCAAGTGAAACTTTGTACAAAAATGTCAAACTTAAGTACGAAACTTAAAAGACTTAGATATGTCTGCAGAAATCTTGATCAAAAAACGTAAAAATTCAAACAACAAAATCCTAAAACTCTGGAAAAAGTAAAAACACGCAGTACAAAAACAGCAAAACATAGATTTGTCTATTGAAATCTTGATCAAAAAATGTAAAAGTTCTAACAACAAAATCTTAAAACTCTGAAAAATTAAAAACATGCAGTGCAAAACAACAAAACATGTACAAATGCTAAGTATAAAGCTGCGATACAAATGCTAAGTATAAAACTTAAATTCATCCAGAAAAAAATTTAGACTTATGTACTAAAACATTGGATGAAGATGTAAAATTACTAAATAAAATATATTAAAGCAGCAAGAAAATGTTAAAGTACTAAGTACAAAAACGTAAATAAATTGATTTATCTACTAAAACATAGACTGAAGTTGTAAAATTACTAAGTACAAACTGTTAAAACATCATAAAATTTGAAAATAGCAAGTATAAACCAACAAAACATAGATTTGTCCACTGAAATCTTGATCAAAAATGTAAAAGTTCTAACAACAAAATCCTAAAACTGATAAATTAAAAACACTCAGTACAAAACAACAAAACATGTAAAAATGGTAAGTATAAAGCTGCAAAACTTAAACTCAATCAGAAAAACTTAGAACGATGATGTAAAAGCGCGAAACTTTTCAAAATAAAAGTGTTATACACTTGCAAAATGTTAAAACGTACTGCAAAAATCTTAAGAATTACTACGTACAAAATGTTAAAACTCTGATTTATCTACTAAAGCAACGGGAAAATGTAAAAGTACTAAGTATATAACGTATTCATCAAGTGAAATTTTGTACGAAAATGTAATCGTTTATGTACGAAACTTAAAAAACTTAGATTTATCTAAAAAAAATCCCAACTAAAGTCGTAAAAAGTATGAAATGTTAAACATCATGAAAATGTAAACTTTCCAAAAATGCAAACATCAAAACAACTTAGATGTATCTAATAAAATTTAGAACGAGTAAAAGTGTCAAACTTAATAAAAGTACTAAGTAAAAAACAAAAAAAAAATAATAATATTCATCTACTAAAACACAGAAAAACTTAGAACGAAAAGGTAACAGAAAATTTTCAAAATAAACGTGTTATGCACTTGCAAAATGTTAAAACTTAAATTTATCTACTAAAAATCAGAACAAAGATGTAAAAATACTAAGTATAATACATTGTAGCAACACAAAAATTTAAGAGTACTAAATACAAAACGTAAAAAAAGTTAGAGTTATCCAACTACAACTTAGACTGAAGTCGTAAAATTACCAAGTACGAAATGTTCAAGCATCATAAAAATGACTAAATAACAAGTATAATGTATCAAAAACATAGATTTCTCCATTGAAATCTTAATCAAAAATGTAAAAGTTCTAAGAACAAAATGCTAAATTAGTGAAAAAATGAAAAATACACAGTGCAACACAACAAAGCATGTACTAACTATAAAACTTCTAATCTTGAATTCATCCAAGGAAAAAAAAAAAAACTTAGGAACAAAAAAAAAAAAATGTAAATCCGAACGAAAATTTTCAGAAATAAAACTGCTATCCACTTGCAAAGTGTTAAAACTTAATGCAAAAATATAAAAAGTACTGTGTATGAACGTTAAAACTTAGATTTATCAACGAAAACACGGAATGAAGATGTAAAAATATTAAATATAATATATTAAAGCAACACTAAAATGTAAAAGCACTATGTACAAAGCATCAAAACTTAGATTCATCTAGTAAAACTTGGTACAAAAATGTAAAAGTACTAAGCATAGAACCTCAAATATACATTTATTTAGTAAAAAACAGAACGAAACTGTTAAAGTACTAAAACCAACGCATCAAACAAGGATTAATCTATTAAAACAGTATAAAAGCACTACACACAAACTGCAAAAACTCTTAGAACTAAAATTTAAAAAATGTAACAAATCATAAAATTTTAAAACTTCACTTCATCCAGAAAAACTTAGAACGGAAATATAAAATTAGTGAAGTTTACAAAACAAAAGTGATAGGTATTTGCAAATTGTTAAAAGCAAAAACGTAAAAAGTACGAAACATCAAAACTTGGAGTAGTATAATAACAAAACTGCAACTTCGATTCATCAAATAGGACTTAACTCTAAAATTGTGAAAGAAATGTGAAAACTGATATTCACCTTTTAAAATGTAAAAATATTAAGTACACGATATTAAAACAGAACAAAAATGTAAAGGTACGAAATGTAAAACTCCAAAAAGTTAAATTCCTCTACTAAAAAAATGGTTTGAAAAGTAAAAGTACTACGTACATCAACTAAAAACAGCATAAAAATTTAAAAATAGCAAGTACAACACGTTAAAACAGCACGAAAATCTAAAAGTACTAAGTACAATGCATCAAAACTTACGTTGATCCAGAAAAGCTTGAAACGAAAGATGTAAAAGTACGGACATTTTCAAAATAAAGGTGATATGCATTTGCAAAATGTTAAAACTTAATGTAAAAACGTAAAAAGTACCATATACAAAATGTTAACACTTAGATTTACCTACTAAAACCTAGAATGAAGATATAAAAATTCTAAGTATAATATACTAAAGAAACACAAAATTATAAAAAAATGCAAAATACTAGAACTATTTATTAAAACTTCAAAACATAGATTCAGCATCAAAATATATAATCTGTTTACAAAAACCTTAATCAGAAATGTAAGAGTTCGAAGAACAAAGTGCTAAAACTTAAAAAAGTAAAGAAACGTAGTACAAAACAATAAAGAATGAAAGAGTACCAACTATAAAGCTTTAAAACCTAATTTCATCCAGAAAAATTTAGAACAAAAATGTAAAGCTACGGAAATTTTCAAAATAAAAGTTTTATGCACTTGCAAAACTTAAATTCATCTACTAAAAATTCGGTTAAAAAGGTAAAAGTACTACTAAGAACAAAAAACTAAAAACAGCATGAAAATCTAAAAGTACTAAGTACAAAACATCAAAACTTAAATTGATCCAGAAAAACTTAGAATAAAAACGTAATTGTACAGTTATTATAAAAATAAGAGTATTATGCATTAGCAAAGCGCTGAAACGTAAGGCAAAAATGTGTAGAATGAAGATGTAAAAATACCAAGTATAATATATTAAAGCCACACAAAAATGTAAAAGTACTAAATACAAAACGTAAAAAATGAAGATTTATCTACTAAAACTTAGACTGATCCCACAAAACTACTGAGTACGAAATGTTAAAAAACCATGAAAATTTATAAATAACATGTATAAAGTTTCAAAACATAAATTTATCTACTGAAATCTTGATCAAAAATGTTAATGTTCTGAGAACAAAATTATTAAAACTGGGAAAAATTGAAAATACGTAGTACAACACAATAAAGCAGGTAAAAAAAAAAGCTTAAATCAAAATTGCTTTAATCTTAAAGTCACAATTGGACTTATTCTTCTCGAGAACAGAGAAGTGGCTGTTAACCGACAATGAAGGAACCCTAACCGAACACTGGTTCCCCAACTACATATTTTCCCGACTGTGAACACTTTTCTGTCGAGGAAAATTTATAGTTGGGGTAGTCAGTGCTTGGTTAGGGCTCTCTTCATTGTCGGTTAACAGCCACTTCTCTGCTCGCGAGAAGAATGAATCCAATTGTGACTTTAAAATTAAAGTAGTTTTCCTTTAAGCGTAAAGTAGTTTTTTTTACATGTTACAACTCCACTCGAAAAACGCCTGGGGGCAAAAACAACTCAACTCCACTCGAAAAATGCCTGAGGGCATACAACTCAACTCCACTCGAAAAACGCCTGGGGGCAAAAACAACTCAACTCCACTCGAAAAATGCCTGAGGGCATACAACTCAACTCCACTCGACTAACGCCTGACGGCACGCCTGGGGGTATTGGGAGGCGGATTAGCCACGCCCCCTGATCCGCGATCCGCCTGCTGGGGCAGAACACCCATTATTCCCCTACTAATATGTTGCAATTATAACTAATGTTTCAAACAATACTTCCTAGGTCCATCTGCTTGTGTGCTTGACATATTTCATAAGGTTAGAATTAATTACTATTCTGTTAATTTGACAATATTTTTTAAATTTTACAATATTCTTCAAGCATCTTAACAGCAAAGCATACTTCATTCAATCATTCAAATTACAATTCATAATACATAATCATGAACCATTCTGTGTTTTTTATCTTAAAAATAGTATTTTAGATCAATTTAATCAATGCCACACAATAAATAATTCAGAATGATAGTGTTTAAAACAACAATTGTTAGAATTTAGAATATATATCCTTAAAGTTTCATCCACGTCCCCTAATAGTTTAAGGTTTTTTTCCTTCTAAAATATTTTTTTATCATAGAAGTTTTCAATAAAGATATTTGATTAAAACAAAAATTTTCAGTTTTTAGTAATGGCGTGAACGTATGACTTTTTTAAAATGGGCAAAAATATTTCAGGCTTTTTTATTTATAAAATTAAAAAATGATTAAAGTACATTCAATGTAAAACGTAAGTACACACAATTGGTACTTTTTTTCAGCTGTCAACAGCAAAATAATTCAGATTGAATTTGTTCATTTTCTCTGTACTTATGAGTGTACTATTATTCCTGGTAGGGTTAAGTTTCATTTGAGTCATGCATTTGTATTAAAATTTGTTTATCTTTATTACTATTAAAAAATATTTATTGTTGTGAAAATAGCTTAAAGTGTTTTTGCATATTGATTAAGATGCCATATTGTTTCTATGAATGTAACATAATAAATATCCAAAATATTTAGGGTCTTTTTTTAAAAAATCCGATTTAAATTTTAAAAAAATCCGATTTTTTTTTTATTTTTTAAAAAAAAATCACGAAGCCTGCCTTCAGGTCATTCATGAGGGACTACCTGTTCAATTGCTCCAAAATGGGCGCTCGCTCAAATGCTTATAACTTTTAAACGACTTGGAATTTTGCTTTGAAATTTTCAGGGTATATTATTGAATAGTTGTAGAATCGATTTATGAAGGAATTTTTTTTTTTACATTTTTTTAAACTTTTACACGTATTTCCCCCCTTAAGCGTTTCCCAACCCGAGGTTCGCGAACAATCCACTTCGTTGCACTCCCCTTCATTCCCCCACAAGAAGAAAAAAACGTTTGCAAATTCAACAAATTGCCTTTAAAAAGCTAAAATTAATAATGAAACATCGCATTATTTTTTTTTATAACTTAATAATTTAAGGCATTGTGAGTAAATAAAATATTTGTATGTTTGCAAGAAGAAAATTCCTGAAGTTAATGCTTCAAAATTTCCGGGGTTTTTTTAATATATATTTTAAGGCAAAATTTTAACCCTGCAAAATTATCATTTAAATTATGAAAGGAAAGAAAAAAACAGTTTAGTCAATGCGACACTCCAGTCATAAAAATCTTTTCTCATGTATTACTGCGTACATCACGGACGAATTCTTTTAATCAGAACTATACAGTAATTTCGTTGACAAGATATATATATATTATGTATAATTCTCGCTTTAATATATTGCTCTCTTCGGTATTTCTAGTTTGTGCAGGCAGTAGAACTTTTAAATTTTCATGTAAAGAAGAGACTACAACACAGTTTGTTTAGAACTTTTATTATTGATTGAAACATTATTGTAATTTAATTAATAAAGGCAATCAAACAAATATACTTTGATACATATGTGTAAATCTTACTGCTTTTTTCCTTGTAGTTTAACTACAAGATCAGCTATTACATCGTGAAAGTGAATTTCATCCATATTTTGTCCCAATAAGTAAATGAAAAGGAAATCCGCCATGTTACCGGATTCAATGATCACTCGGAAATCTTCTCCACGGACGCTTTGGAAGTGAGTCTTCAACAAAAGTAAACGTAGTGATTTTACTGAAAACATCACCACTTTCAGTAACAGAGTGCAGGACGTGATAATCAACAGTGCGATGAACCAAAACCACAGAAAGAGGAAGACTTTTTCGCTCACAACATTGACCGCCAATACGCAGAGAACAGAAATTGACCTCACTTTTCCTGTTTCTCCCAAATAGCGGTACGTGCAGCTCGTCACTCTGGGGAACAATCTTGAGAAGGGGTCTGTTGCTCCTGCAGGCCCGAGTCGGAAAAAATTCAATGCCTCGACGCCGTAGTAGTAAAACTCACCGTGAAAGACGCTGTTGAGGAATTGCATTTGCCCGATGACGTTGACCAGACATAGTAATTCACACGACAAGTATTGGACGACATAAAATCTGTTCTTACACCAACGATTTCGCAGGTGGTCCACTATCAGTTCTCTGCATTTGCTCTTTTCATCCTTAGAACAAAATCTTATGTCACGTTCTAAAAGCCATCCAATTTTACCGCCTTCAATGTTCTTCCAAAGCCAATGGGGGAAGTAAAAAAATATAGCTTGAAGAAATAATATAAATCCAATCCATTGATAATACGTATAATAGCGATACGAATCCTTTTCTGAGGAGTGTGAAACAATGCCTGGATGAGGAGCACCTTGATTTGGCTGTTTTGCAAAACAATTAAAAAATATGAATATTAAAGCGACATCAGTTTATCATGATATTAAACTAAACTACAAATATGTACAAAATTTAACGTGAAACATAATTTCAATTATTATACAGCATTACATATTTACTCTCTGTAAATGAAAAAAGAGCCTGCCAAATTTGGTAGCATACAAAACCAACCACCTCTATACGAGCGAATTTTAGCATGACCCAAGATTACAGATATAGTACTTTCTTCCACATTCGTTAATTGCCCATTTTACTTTAGAAGGGGTGGTCATCATTATAATATTTATAGCTGACGTAAGAGTTTTTTTTAAAGTAAATTAAATAGAAATAAACTTTTCAATGATATCGAAATAAAAGAAATCTCAGCTTTAAGAACTTCTTTAATTCAAAACAATTGAATCATTTTGCTTATAATCTTATTGATGATTTTGAATTTCAGATTGTCGTTTAGATTCTCGTTTATTGATCTGCCAAACTACAGTTTTTAAATCATCATAGGGCTGTTTGCTTCTAATAGTGATCTATGAAAATGCTGTTCGGAATAAGATTGCTTCAAGGAAATATTGATTTCAGTCATTGAATAAGATAATGTAGTTTCTAACTCCCCTTTTCGTAAAGAATGATACTACTTGTTCAGAGGGGCTACTTAAATGTTGAGGAATTGGAAAGAAAATACAGTAGGCGCAACTATGTTTGTGTAACGCTACTATTAACTCAAAATATTTTATGCACTGCGATATTTTAAAATTTATTTCGCACATACAATATGAAAAAAAGAACATGAGGAGTTTCAATTGTGCGCGGCTCTCAGTATGCTCGATTTGAAAAATAGCTCTTTTCAAACACGGAATAAGCAGGAGAGAAAAAGAGTAAGATTGAAAAATAAAGAGCAACCATTAATACGTGATTTTGATTCGGTCTCGCAAAAAGTTACTCGGATTCAAACGATTGTTTCCGATGCATGAGAAGCAGGCAAAAAATTTAAAACAATTTTCTGGAGGGGTGGATGATCTAAGTAGTGATACTTAGACTAAAGAAGTGTTAATGAAATAAAACTTAAAATACTTCATAAAATTGCTTAATTGAACAATTAATTACTAATTCTTATTTTTTTAAACTACAACTTTTTGTCTAACTACAAAAACCATTTCAAAATAACATTTTTGTCAAACTAAAAAAGCAATTAATAAGTTAACGATGTTATTCTTTGTTTTCAAAGCACTCATATATTTGACTTGGATGTACTTTTTTCAAGATGTTTTTGTTAAGCTTGACTTTTTCATAAAAGTGAGAACAAGAAAGGCCAAAGTTTATTTTACATACAATCAATGCTCTAGCAGTGGACACCTCTGTCATTTTAAAGATTCTTACTGTCTTCATAAACGATTCTTAAAACATAAATTCATTACTTTTTACATCTTACAGCCGTTTCCGGGTCATTGATAAAACTGGGCGGGACACCAGGACAAGAACAAAATACCGGGACTGTCCCGGTCAAACCGGGACGTATGGCAAGCCTACATATATCGCTCATGGGCTGCAATAGCGGTACAACTCAAAAAATCATGTTTTGAGATAAGTGGGTTTAAAGTTTTCATTGCTAAGAAAATGCATAAGAAATGCTTTAGTTTTCTACCTTCTTACGGCCTAGTATTGAACTATGAGTTGTGCTAGTATTGCTGCTGAAAAAATGTGTATTTTCATATTTACATCTGTACTGTTAGTCCAAAATTGAGTGTTTTTTGAGTTGTGCCACTATTGCAGCCCATGAGCGATATATTTCACTTAGCGTGGACTAGTTACGATTAAATTATGCAGTACGATACGATACTGACATCATGTAAAAATCACACTATCGTAAAACTATATTTAAAAATTTGTTTAATGATTAGTATAGAAAAGTAATATAATATTTTTACTTATTATCGAAACTTACAGACTTTAACAAATTTATTTCCATTTCTTAAAAGTTATTTCCATTCATGACTCAATTTTTAATTTCCGATTCTTTGGCATGGCAACACCTTAGTTTGTTTATATCGAGCGATCATCATGTTTAATTTGATTGTTGAATTTACAGCTCGCAGATGTTCTGCGGGAGATCAGCTAGTATTTATTAAACCAATCCCAAATTTTCCAGGAGAAAATAAGCTTTTGCCCCATGATCGGGTTCTATGCTGCAGAGTAAAATTACTGAACAGCATGACCTCATATAACTGATATCCTAACATCAAGTAACAAATTACAGTGACTACACATGTTCCAGAGAGCTTGACAAGACAAGCATGCTTCTGCAAGCCAAGTTCAAAGTGTGCAGAATTTTGCGTAAGCATCGTTTTGTCCTGCATACGCCCAATTTTGCTTACGCAAAAATACTTGTCAAGTATGCTGGAGCGTGTGTAGCCAGTCACCCTTAGAAAATGCGATAAATCAAACGTTATTTATATTAATTTTTTTATGTTGGTATTTCTTTACATGAAGCTTTTTAAATGAACTGTACATTCTATAAATTATCAGAAAATTTAATTCACACACACATTAGGTTACTTACTGTTAAATTTAAAGCAGCAGGAATTATATACGTTCCAGTAATAAAACAATAATTTTCCACCACAGCTGAATAGTCCAGGGAATTTCGGGCACATTTGATAGGATCACCTGCATACTGCTTAGTGCTAATGATGATGCAAAAGACAAGAAGCAACAGTACTGTAAATCTGTAATGCAGTCGAAAAACCCAATGGTCGATGTGATACTTCTTCCCTTGCCATAAATTTTTCAAAGCACCAAAAACATGTATCATTTCTTTCTGTAAAGAAACGAAAAACTTTTTGAAGATTGAAATTAAAATAAAAAGAGGAAAATTATCTTATATAGTGGAGATGTTATACCTCCAATATTTTAGTAGCACGTTTTAAGCATACAAATCACTCATTTTATTTTATACGACTTAAACATCTAATTATATAATCTAGCAATTTCCTCGGTATGATGAAGAACGGCATTTTTTAAAAAAATTTAAGCAAAGAAACAAAAGATTGCTAAATTGTTCAGAGATTGTCCACGATGGGCATAGTTGCCTTTGAGTGATGCATCGTCTACCGATAAACGCACATCACGTAATTGAATTGAATAAGAAATTACGAAAAAATTGTGCATTTCACAAAATAATACCATTGTAATTTTGTAAAAAAAAAAAAGGTAAAGTCTTTTCTTTTTAATTCTCCTTCAGAAATTTTTTGAAATTGAAATCTGAAAGGGCAGTTTTAGACGATCTTTCGTTTCGTCACGTTATAGTCACAGTCTCACAGTAACGAAGGTCACTTGCAACTAATTAAAGTGTTGTGATTCTTAAAATTACTGCAGTCAAGTTTCATTTCTAGTTCCTTCACTGTCTCTAAAATATCAGTCACCATTTTAGATCACAATTACTGTTACTATCTTGAAAAATCATAACTCCCTAATTATCTTGATCAAAATCCCTCAGTAAAACAGGTTTTTCCATTTTATTAGTGTTCATTGCTACATTATATATAATTTTTCGAAGCTACAACATGATATCTGATGAAGGAAAAAATATGCTGCGACGTTAAAGGTTCCTCTCTTTATGCTAAACAAAATAATTCGCGCTGCCGGCTCCGCCGCTGCTGTCTAAACAGAAATTCTGCCTTGCGCGCTTCAAGCTCTTACAAAAAGTATTCAATGAAAAATTCTAAAAATCCTATGGATTGTAGAGAACTTTCTGGAGACCACGCTGATGTAAAACATTCATAGATTCGAAATGTAGTTTTAGAATTAGTTAATTTGAAACTCAACGAATTTATTTTTCCTCTGTTTGCGTTCCCCAGGGATCAACTTTAAATTAATCAATACGATTTTTGGAATGCAAAGAGATAGACTTGTATACTTAGGTCTAACCAGGGCCGTCTCCGAAGTCAACCGTTTCTCTCTTTCTTCCGGGCCTGCTTCAAGATTTTATTGCGCAATCCAAGTGATCCCACGTTCTGCAGCGCTTCATCGTTTCACATTGCACTTTTTTATTCCATACCGACCAAAAGTTCTCAAACTTTCGCTGCCTGTACTTCATTTTGGTACATTTACAACAGAATATTAAACACATATAACTATTTTGTGTTTTAAAGCAGAAAAATATACTGAAATGTTTTAATCTTATTAGATTGCTGATAGGACTTCAGTTAAAACTTACAGTACTTGGTAGCTTTTATTTTTGGAAGTCATTTTTAACAGTAATTATTCAGTAAAGCAGCAATAATTTAAAAGTTAAAATGCAATACTTTTAAGTGAAGTCATCTTTTTAAAAATTATTCTTAGGAAAACAATAAATAAATAGCTATGGAAATAATTATCAACTTTCATTTCAATTTTCAGCATATTTAATTGATGTTTTCATTGTAAGTGTTCTTTTAAACTATAAATAAATATGTTAAAAGATCTAAATTTATATAAAAAAGTATAAATCTATTTTCATAATATAAAATTCATTTTATTCTTAAATTTTGTAGTAGTAATTTAAAAAATTAATTCTTTAGATATTTAAAGTGTTCTACATGACAAAATTTAGAATTTTTCAGAACTTTTATATTTTTTTAACATTTTGAAACAAAAATATGATTTTAAAATTTACATTGTAATGTAGCAATTCTAACAATCCGAAAAATTCAAACATAACTTTAATGAGAGCAAATTGAAATAGAAAATATTGTTTCTGGTTTCAACTAAATTGTAAAATTTCAAGGATTAATTAAATTTACTAAAATTGAAAATTTGTTCACAATTTTTAAAATGAGGTTTCATTTTCAAAAATATACATAACGCATATAGCATTTCAATTTCTTTATTTACAAACATATCAAGTTAGAGAGTAAAATTCATGAATCTAATAATAAGCATACTAACTGGCAGATATAAAAACTTCCCAATTTCCACAAAATTGATTTACATGTAATCACTCTTTTTATAATTTTTCTAATGTCAAGAGTTAGGTATTTGAGTTTCACAGTTTCAACCAACACTATTTTGTAGCATAAAAATTAAAAACAAAACAATTTTTAAAAAAAAGCATTGTTACAAAAAATTGAGCCACATCAAAAATATACACTTGCATATTATATTTTCAAACATGTAAGATTTAAAATTTTCAGTCTTTATCAGTAAATTTTGCTCCTACAAGTTAAAATTGATGTTATATTTCAATTAGTTGGTAAAAATAGATAGTTTCCTTTTATTGCTCCTATAGAATTATAATCATTTTTTGCTTTTGCATAATCATTAAGAAATATATTAGATATTTCTGATAAGCAATACTCAATATGACTTTAAACATAAGTTCCACAATTACATTTAATTGAAAAATCCATCCCCATAATTTCCATTTTTTCTATTGCAAGCCGCACTATTAAATTCCTCGGCTCAGGAAATTATTTAAATAACTTCTCGTACTCTTTACTTATTAGTTTCTAAAAAATTTGGAAAGCATATACTGATACATCTATCAATAATTTTTTGGGAAATTTTAGTGTGCCTCTATCAGTCAGTAAAAAAAGTTGATAAATATCCGGGCTCTCCAATTTCGAAATACTGATTCTTTAAGCTGAAAAGATCTAATTTAAACTTCAGAACTGCAACTTTTTAATATCGGATAGGCAGCTGTCTAAATCCGTAACGTCAATAAGAAATTAAATAAAATTTTTGAAAACAAAATTTAATTTAAAAAGTCTCAATAATTCGGTCACAAAAAAAAAATTAATAAAAAAATAAATAAAAATATGCACAAATAAATTTTTTATCATCGCTTCAGTTTTACGGAGCAGTAGTACGGTTTTTGAGCTGGAAAGAGAAAGACATGTATATTTATGCTTAACAGAGCCTTTTTTTTTTTTTTTTTTTTTTGAAATATGAATTTTTTAAGTGAAAAAATCTAATTTAAATTTCGAAACTGAAACATTTTAATACTAGGTAGACAGCTTTCTTAGTATATAACGTCAATAAAAATGTCGAAAAAAAATATTATTTAGAGTAAAGTTAAATCATTCAAATATACACACAAAAAAAAAAATTAAAATATACATAAATAAATTTTTTGAAATCCTTTTAGTTTTACGGAGGAGTAGAAACGTAATGAACTTGATAGGTCTTTATCGATTAATAATAAGCTCGGCAGGGGATCAGGGTCTGGAGAAAGGATGCATTGGATATTGGTTTTGTCGGATATCCAGTATCCTTTCTTTTGACGGATCCGAACCGGGTATCATCTCTGATTTTTGAAACCAATAAACTATCCGCCTATTTTTGAACAAAGTTTCCAAATCCGTTGTACCTTCTTAATTCAATATTTTCGAAACATGCTATTTAATAATAGCTGTATTTTAAAATTGAAATTATTGTTTGAGAGGAATGTCTGTGCCTCCTTTCCGGATATCCTACTGGATGTCCATCCTGCTGTATACCATATCACAAAATTTAAATAACAGAGGCCCGAATTCCGGATCTTAAAAAAAGGTCGGATACCGGATATTTAATGTTTCGTGGGACGGGATCCCGTTCGTTCCTGCCCGTCACTGCACAACCCTTTGCACGGCAGTAGTCTAAATAAAGTCACGTGATTATGAGAAGGCCATCAATCTGCCGTAGTGCTGCTACCGGTATTGAGTCCTGTTGTATGTTTGTTGGTTATCGTTTCTATTATCTTCTTGTAATCAATTTTCAAAGTTTTAAAATGCCTTACAAGTGTGCCGTTTACGGCTGCAAGGGCAATTATGCAATTATGCTTCCGGACAGAAGGCGACAATTTCAAATTCATGGAAGATCCAGTTCTTTAAAAAGTGTGGACATCAAAGACGATGAGCTAAAACTTCAAACCATCGAATAGTTCCAGAGTAAGTAATTAAATTCGTTAATTTATAGTACGATTGAAGAATATAGAAACTGGAAATATTTAAATCCCGTTTTACGAATTTGTTTCGTTTTTGAATTGTGTCACTGTTCTTGCCGGTGTGCGATGTGTTACATTATCGTCATTAATGTTGTGGAATTAAAGTGTTATGGTTAATAAGTTTTAATTTTCGATGAACGACTTTCAACTTTCCTTCTTCTGCAATTTGAAACTATACCGACTTGATCTATTTGTTAGTTTGTATGTCATTTATGTGTGACAAGGTTTAACTATGCTTATCATATTTGATGAAGTTAGAAAACTTGATTTTTGTTCTTGATCGTTTTGCATACACATGACATTTAAGTTAAAACTCATTACTAAGCTGTTTTATTGTCTTAATATTACTATTTATTAACTAACATTATTGTTGAACTCTTTAATGTACAATTACTTTTAACGTACTACTTTTTATTCATTTCTTTAGTGTTCATAATTTTGTTTAAGAGTACTGTTACCAATAATAAGTGTGCTCTGTTTTATGTATAATTTAGGGGGTATGTTACTCACTGTATTATATTGTGTTAATACAGCATAGGGATCATTCATAAATGATGTCACGCTTCGAGGGGGGAGGGGTCGTGGTGTAGTGACAAGGGGATGGGCTAACAAGAAGTGTGACATCAACATAGCGTGGCATGTGACAAAGGGGGGAGGGGGTATGTTGAAGTGTGACACTTTGTGACAAGGGGGGGGGGGTTCAAATATGTCTAAAAAAATCCTGACATCATTTATAAACGGTCCCATATTGCTTTCTGGGTGATTCCACTCTATTTTTGTGTTACGGGAGGAACATTTTTGAGCAAAATTCTGGTATATTTATTTAATTATTTTTAATTATGAAAATATTAATGCAAAGTTTTCACATATTTTTAGAACATTATGTACAGCTAAAGCCATATTTTGAATATTAAAATTTTGTTTCGCACGGGACATAAAAAAAATTGTAATATTTTTTAAACAATGAACTATTTACCCTATTGAAAAGAAATTTTGTACCACTGTTGCTCCAAATGTACGGAGTGTTAATAAAAAATTTTGAAAACTTTTCATTAATATCTTCAAAATTAAATACACTAAAATTTTGTTCAGACATTTCCAGTGGCGTGGCTTAGAGGGGGGGGCACCCCCGGGTGTCATTCGTTCTGGGCTGACATCGGGAACGAAGGGGTAAATAATAAACCTTTAAAAGCTCCATATATAATGAAACAAATACCTTGAACTGGATTTTTTTTCTATAATTTTCTTTTCTACTTTTAACTGAGCAAAGTGTTTCCTTACAAAAATATTCAAAGAGGTTTTTTACTGCTAAACACACCATTGCTGCCAACAAATACATTAAATATTATAACTCCCATGATAAGAATAGTATCTTTTCCTTCTCTTTTTTGCTGGGTTTTCTTCTTTTTTTTTTGTGTGTGTGGGGGGGGGGAGGGGGGGTGACACCACGGATAACCGCCCCGGGTCTTACCTATGCTAGCTACCCCACTGAACATTTCTAGTAGGTAACACAAAAATGCGAATTTATCCCTTCGTTCCCGATGTCAGCCCAGAACGAATGACACCCGGGGCTGCCCCCCCCCCCCCTCTTCTATGTTTTATTTTAAAAGGGATTTCAATATTTTAAAGATTTTACCCACAGCTCAAATACGAGTAGAACTCAAAAAGTAAAGGGACTTTTGAGAAAAGAGGCATTTATTCTAATGATAGGAAACTGCAATATACCAATATACATTATTTTTCTGCATAAATTCCGTCACAAGTTCATACATTGTCCAACGTTTCAAAAGTTTTATTACACAAAGTACATTTTATTTGTATAAAGTGGTTAGAAACTTTATACAAATATGATGTACTTTTGGTGAGAAATCAGTTTAATATTATATTAAAATTTAACAGTAAATATCAAATGGTTGTTTAAAACACAAGAAAAATAGAATCATACAGCTTGTAGTAACACTTTTACAAACAATGGCTAAGTTCATTCTACATTTTAAGAGTTCTGATAGAAATAGTGCCGAATTTTAGGTTATTACTTTTTTCCAAGTGTTAAGTATTAACATGAAATAAATATATAAATAACTTAGAAATTCATAAAGAATGTTTGAGAAGATAATTCCTTTAGGTAAATATATATGATAAAAGTCAATGTAGTTATGGTGGATTGTTTTTCAAAATAGACAAGATTTTATTTTTTCTTATTAAAGAAAAACATCATAGCGTAGATAGAACAAGGCTAAAGGTTAAATTAAAAAATGAGTTAAGAAGAAAAGTTATCAACTAATGAATTTTAGATGACTTAAAAGAAACGAATAATGTACAAGATATTTTGGAATGACTGAATTTTTGGTGTATGTTTTTTTACATAAATTCACAATGATTATTTCTAATTATTCTGTTTTTTTTTTTTTCTTTACAAATATTGATTAATTTAAAGTAGCAGTCAATTGTGAAGAAATAAGCGCGAAGCGAAGTATTCTTTCTCACTCATAGTGTTTAGCAACGGAGACCGAGAGACTGGCCTTCTGCTGATCACGTGACTTGCCTGTTACCGGGCTTCCCGATGCAGGGGGCATTGGGTTAAGTCGTGTAAACCACCTGTTCTGAAGCCGTTTAAATATTCACAGTAATAAAAGGATAAGAATTCGGCGCCGATAATATTACGATCCCAATTCTAAATACCTAAGGATTTAGTTTAGGTGAGTACAACATCTGTTAGCCCACTATTAACTTGTTATTTTAACGTTTTTTATTGGTGTCTATGAGTTGTTTGAACAACACTAGAGTAAAACTTATTCAAAATGGTGTGGTCGGACAAAACCAAGAAGCTCGCGATTTTGGACAAACCATTTACTGACTTGTTGAAATGTAATTTACTGTATAATTAGATTTATGAACAAAATATTCATAACTTTCATTATAAAAATCATATTTTCATTATTAAACTTTCAATTGTGATTTTTGTGATTAAAGTGTTTGAAAATTCTTAGGGTATAACTTAAAATCAATTTTGTTGTAGGTTTGATCAGGGTTGCCAGATTTTCGAGACGACTTTTAGCCCAGTTGCGAGAACAAAATTAGCCATTGTTGTTTAAACTCAATTGTTGTTGTTATTGCGTTTGTTGTTGTTGTTATTGCGTTTGTTGCTGTTGTTATTGAGTTTGTTGTTATTGCGTTTGTTGCTGTTGTTATTGCGGTTGTTGTTGTTGCGTTTGTTGTTGTTATTGCTTTGTTGTTGTTGCTATAATGCCAATTAGATACGCAAGTTTCACACCGGATATTCATTTTGTCGGATGTCCGGTGTCTCTTGTCTGACGGATTTGTACGGGTATCCAGTTCTGATGTTTGAAAGCTATAAATTCTCTACATATTTTTAAACATTCCAGTTTCCAAATACGTACAAGTTTTTTACTCACATAATTTTTAAAACATGCTAATTAAATTTCAAAAACCAAATTTTACTCACCGGATTTTACTGATCCGGTGGTGATTTGTTGCGTGATTAGATCAGGTGCCGGACATTAAAAAAAGTTCGGATACCGGATATCCAGTGCCTTGTGAAATGGAGAACCGATCTCACTCGTGCACCTCCCAGGGAAAGACCAGCATTCACTACATTTTTTATTATGATAGTGCATTTTGTTCCATGCATTTTCACATCTTTTAATTTTCTGCCTTTACCATTCTCTGCTATAATAGCATTCAAATGGTCAACAGAACGAATTCTACAACTGTCAACTGAACATATTAAATGCATATAAATCTCAAAGCACTCAAATCTTGGTTGAAAGAAACCAATAATAAACTTTAATATGGAAAAGTAAGTTTTAAATTAGCCATTATTAGCCAGAATTGTTTGTGGCTAGTAAATGAAAATATTTTTAGCCAGCAGCACCTTAAATGAGCCCTAATGGATAATTTTAGCCACATCTGGCAACCCTAGGTTTGATCAGAGCCCCCTATACTAAATGCCCTCCGATAGCGCTTTAAATCCATACACATTTTTGCCGCAATTTTTTATATAGAGGGCGCTAGTTCCCCTATCATAATACTGCTTTTATAAGTAGATACATTAATGAACTGAGTGTTTAAATTTCATAAACTATTTAATTTTAAACATATCAGCAAACAAAATCTTCCAGAAAGCAAATTTTGACTAAAATTAAAACCAAACTAGTTCTTAAAAGAAATTTAAAGTTGATACAGCAGGTCATTTGCGCCACCTAACGGAGAACTTTTCACGGCCTTTTTTCTCTCATATTGGAAGGCATTTAGTATAGGGGGCTCTGGTTTGATATAGTTTTAAATTCAATCAGTTTTATATGTGATATTTTGTAAGTATTTGTTTAATAAATAATTTTATTGTAATATATATCAATGTGTATTTAGTTATTTTTTCAGATCCCAGTTTGTCCATCCAGGTCGGATAAAACCGGGAGATTGCACACTTTTAATAGATATGTTTTTATGATCTTAATTGTAATTGGTGGCCACAGATTTGTTTCCTTTTTTCTTCACAAGGGGGCCGTTCATAAATGATGTCACGCGTTTTCCCTATATATTTGACCCCTCTACCCCCCCTTTGTTAGCTGTCACGCTATTTTGCATAATGTCACACTAATTGTTACCCCCTCCCCGCCCCTTGTCACAACTTTACGAACCCCTTCCCCCCTCGAAGCGTGACATCTTTTATGAATGATCCCAAGGGATCAGTTTATCAGTTTAACACAAATTTTTACTGTTTCATTCCCATAATGAATAAATATTTTTAAAAAACCGTTAGGCTCCCGGTTTTATCCGACTTTCCCCTACAGAGAAAGATCTGTTAAGTTACGTAAAACTGCACATTTAAAATCTGTTTGTAACAAATGCATAATTAAACGCTTGAAATCTGTGACTACCAGTATAAAAATTGTCAAGAAATGCGTTACATATTGTTAGCATATATGGTTTATTTCAAGTGAGCAACCTAGCCTTCGGCGGCCAGTCTCCCAACTCCGGAGGCCTCTTTGACCGGCGGCCTAAGGCACAGGAATCACGGCAGCCAGTGCCGGCCCTGGGGTAGAACGAGTGTAGCGGCCAGATGTCAAGAGGCGCCAAAAAGCCAAATGCGAAACACAATTTCCAGCGCAAAAAAAAAAAAAAACTGATGGCGCCTTTTGAGAGGCGTTGGAACAGTGTTGCCAGATCAGATAAATCTCGACCTTTTTTAAAGCTAAATCTGACTATTTGGAGCGGCTAGTCCTAACCTAGTCCGTAATCAAATTAATTCCGTTTTTACACTTTGTATTCGAGTTCTTCCATTCGCTCAGAGCAAACGACCTCGTCTTTGCAAGCGAGAATCCTATCCTCCCCTTTGTTGTATTCCAGTTTTCTCATTGGCTGTAAACTATTGACGTCGTTACAGCACCTATTTCGGTTTTAACGCTCTGTTTTTCCGAAATGGCGGTTTGTTGACATTCAGTGAGTTCGCTATGGTGTATTTTTATAATGAATAAATGAATCATAATCAACACAGATAGTGCCCACATGGTATGCTTTTTTGAATCTCTTATGTTTAGTCAATTTTAAAATGTAAATTCGCAATACCTACATGTTTTGATATACTTAAAGCTATTTAAATATGTGACTGATTGAAATTCACACCAAATACTAGTTTTAATTATATAGAAGTAACAGCTTTCTTAACACTAAAGTGTCAATAAGTGTTGATATTTGCAATAAAAGTTGATTTTGGAAAATTTTTGAATTATTATTTATTTAACATAAAACCAAAGTAGAATTGACGTGGCGAAAGCGTCGACGAAAGGACGCCGAAAGACAATCTCGCTCTACCCTGATCAAGGGCAGGGCCGGCGCTGACGGCAGCGCGGGCTTAACTGAGCTTACTTTCGAATTCGTGTAACTGAAACAGTAGTTCGGAATAGCGTCGTTACTGCAGCATATTATCTGTTGCTATCGATTTACAGAATGTTCTCTGTTTTTTATACTTTGCAATTTTTTTTTTTTTAGATACTTGGTAGTTTCATTTATTCAGTTCTCTGTAATTTTACGTCAGACTCCGGATAAATGATTTCCAGGATATTTTCATGCAATATCGAACAAAAATTTTTTAGTACACAGAAAGTAGAAACACAATTCCAACGTTCCTATAAATAGAAAATTTTCAATTTTTTGTTTTATTCACTCAATATAAGCCCCATGTTTTAGACGACATATCAAAACGTTTAACAACACATAAAATGCTTTCTTCCTGTTGTGTCGCCATATTGGATACTACAGATAATCAACATGACAAGCAACAGCGCCAATACGGCCGTGATTGGAATTTCTACCTAGACTGCTCACATTTTAAACTTTTATATGTCCACGAACTTTGGGATGATGGTTCTACCTTTTGTAATTTGGAAGAAATAAATGTTTGAAATCTGATTTTCCTTTTTGAATACCCCTGTATTAATAGCCAAGGGCGGGAAATTTGGTTATTCTGAGCTGTTTTATGTATCAAAAAATGCGTCGCGATAGACCTTCGAAATTTTTTGTTGGTTTGTTATAGGTGAGGTATAAATACTTTTTTTCAAAAACTGTTTAATAAGTAACTTACATAAAAGAATGCACACGAGAATGTTAACTGTTAACGGTATTGCAAAAAGCAAAAAAAAAAAAAATCACTGTGCAATAAGAAATCGTCTAATAACTTACGCAGATGAGCTAGAAATCCTTCCGCGGTCGACCTGTTGCTTTTGGCCTGTTCTGTTATAGGCAAACAATGGCTGCTGTCAAATATAACCACATTAAGGAATTACAAACACCAAAATATACGAGTAGATACGGATTCAATAAAGAACTATTTTTCAGTTATGAAAATCTAAAACTTGCTCGCAAAGAACAATAACAAATAGCTTTTCAACAGACCTTTATTAGACCACTATACCTTGTCAATCGTGATCTTGGCAATTTGAAATGACGTATTGCCTATTTGTTGATTAAAGGTCTCCACTAGGGATGCAACGATTAATCGGCCATAATAAACCATTTTGCCAATTACATTGGAACTCCGCCATTCGTCCTCCTCGCTATTCGTACAACTCGTTCAAGTAGAATTCAACTGGCCAGTCACACTTGTCCCGCGATTCGTATGGCGCCAGGGGCCAGCTGGGTTGCCAGTTTGACTTTTTTTAAGAAAAAAATCGATAAATTATGCTCATTTTGAACTCGTCTTTCAGAGAATGAAACCTAAGATTCTTCTAATGCAAAAAGAAAGAACAGCAGAAAGGGAGAAAACACATGAAGGATGTTACCTGATGTTTTTTTTTTTCAATGTGTGTACGTTTGTAATTTCTTTCACAAGAATCGATGTTTGATGCATTTTTTTAATTAATATTTTAATTTTTTCTCTTTTTATGTAAAAATGTACAATATTGCAACATTTCTCGTGTATCATTTTTTTCCTCCATAGTCTAGCGTTAGCATACTGTAAGAGTACTTTATAAGTATTATAAAGAATAAAAAATCCTGGATAAAGTGACTTCCAATAATAAAAACAGTGCTACTAAATTAAAAGTGTCTACTGGTCACTGGTTAGTATCTAAATGTTTGAAATTTCAGGTCTCGTTAATAGAATATGATTTTATTTTCGGTGCATCCCTAGAATCCACTACACATAAAACAAAAATTTATTTATTAAAAAAGAAATAAATGTTATTAGGGTCAAACTGATTAAGGATTTAATCTGCTAAGAAGCAATAGTAAAAGAAAAGTTGCCTTGTACACTAATTTTTACAAAACTTAAAAGATCAATCTTGCCTTGCCAACTAGAACAAATCGGAAAACTGATTGGCCACGTGACTCATTCCATCTTTTTGGCTTGAACGAAAACAATAGGGAGAAAAATAAGCAGCTAAACCGATTTTTTTTCTCATTGTATGAGCCGCAAAAGTCACGTGATCACAATCTCCCGGTCTTTAGTTGCCTAGGCAAGTGGCAACCTGTGATCTGCGAATCACTTTAGTGACCCATTTCATATTTTAAAGTGATCCACTTCAGTTTTGAAACTGAAGTATAATGTCGAAAAAGAAATTACAAAATATAAATCTGAAGCAAACACTTGAAGAATACATAAAAATTTAACTAAAAAGAATAACAGTAATTTTTGTTAAATTACTAAGTTGTAAAAGGAACATGCATTTTTGTTTTTGAATATTAAAAATTGTAACATAATTTTTAGGAAAAACGATAAAGTTGGACACACGGAAATACTACTGATATGAGAATATCGACCGCTACTGTGTAAAAATGTCTTCTCAAAACTTCTTTTGGTTGTTTTTGATCCGGATCCGCGGTTAAAACATTTGCCGATGACAAATCTAGTTGCATGAAGGAACAGTATAAAATTACAAACACACAAAAAAAAAAAATAAATAAATAAAATAAATAAATAAAAAATCAGGAAATAAGCAAAGGCAAAATTAATATTACAAATTTGGGAGCTCAAAGCAGTAGCGTAACGAAAATATTTCCTGGGAGAGATTCACTTATAACGCTGTTGACCATATTTAATTTTATAGGGCTTCGTTGTCCAATTATAAGGGCCCCCGCCCCCTCCTTTGTTACAAGTGTTTTGCTTCCTTCCATTTTCATTTATTAAGCTTTACCCCTTAACTTTTCTCCACCAGACCCCTACCTGTTAGCCGAGGCCTTAGGATTGCTTACGCACGGGGAGAGGTAGTGGGGTCTACGGATTTTACATGCACATATCCCCAAGTATACATGGTGGTCTTCAGTGGGTATCGAACGCGGCTTTACCCCTTAACTGGTCAATTTTTACCACAAATGTTTCTAAAAAAGCATCTTTTTTATTGCAATGATTAAAGTCCTAACTTGGGATAAAGGGAAAATGAAAGATTTTTTTAAAATTTCATAAATAATGAATTTAAGCATTTTTTTATTTTATAACTTTGAAACACAAATGCCACTGAATGGCTCTCTTTCAATCTATTAAAATTACGGGCAACTCAAAACAAAAAAGGCGGGAAAATTTCAATGCCCGTGCGCTGTACAGGCAAACCAGTTGGGTCCAAGTTTGGGTAACCCATACGCCGTACGGGCAAACCAGTTAAGGAGTTAAAAACAGTACCGCGTTAAACTGGATTAATCGGAACACTTTTCAACTTTGAAAGTAAAATAAAATAATTTTTATATATATAAAAAAAAAAAAAACAGAACCGACTTCAAATAATTATAAATTGCGCTAAAAAGTGAAAAATAAATTCATTCTTTAAACAACATCGATGTGACTTTTACCCATAGTTTTAGAAGTCGGTGCAAAATCAGGATAGATAAAATCTTTTGTAATCATAAATCCAATTACAAATATATATATTTTCGCAGAATTAGCAACAGTTCCAATATGAAGTAGCAAATGGTATAATGGTAATTAGACTCATAATTTTGCACAGACTTTTAAAACTATGGTTAAAAGTCACATCGATGTTGTTTAAAGAATGAATTTATTTTTCACTTTTTAGCGCAATTTATAATTTGAAGTCGGTTGTTTTTTTTTTATAAAAATTATTTTATTTTATTCTTTTTAGTGTAAATACATTTTTTATATAAATACTCTATTTAAAAAAAAAAAAAAAAATCCATATCAAAGGGCAAAACTTCTTTGAATGAATGGCACTAAAACTAATCATTTGTATGATAAATTTCCCTTTGAAGTCGATTTTAGCAAACAAACTGACTGGATTAATTTTCGCCTTCAGTCAAACTCTTGCCCTAATTTATTTTAATATTATAGCCCATGACAACAAACATGTTTTCAACAATGACTTTTATATTTATTAATAGATTTCCCAACAAAGAAAAATCAAGCCAAGCCTTTCCAATTAAAATAAAAAATACTTATTTTTCACCCGTAACGTTTTTTCTAAAAAACAAATGTAGTCAAATTTATTTGAAATATTTGAGTTAGACGACCCTCTATCGATTAAAGAAAAAATCATCAAAATCGGTTCATTTAGTCAAAAGTTATGGATGAAAAAACAAAAAAAGTACTACATTTCTGCCAATTACTTTTGTTCTATTTATCGAATATGGTCAAACAAAGGACCTATGGGAAACCACCCTCGATCGATTGAAAAAAAAATCATGAAAATCGCTTCATCCGGTGCGCAGTTATGAGTGGACAAACAAAAAAAAAAAAAATAAAAAACGACATACATACACTATGAATGTATAACCTCCTTCCTTTGTGAAGTCGGTTAAAAATAAAAAGTAACGAACGATTTTTCAGTTTATTTATTTAGACTTAGAAACTTCGATCTCGTTTCCTTCTTGCAATTTTGAGCAAAAACTCTACATTATTAATAATTTTTATGCTTTTTTTTTTTAAATTTACATTTTAACGGTGTTCGTATTTATTTACCACAGACGGGGGCGAATAGGAACAAATGTTAAAATCTTTATTAGATGCGATTCAGACTTTAAACTATTGTTAATACTAATCTTGACAACTTTTACGATTTTTTTCCCCGTAATTTTAATGAAAATTATTCCAGTTTTTACCATTTACGCTCGTAACCCATTTTTTACATTTTCCCTTGCTTTCTAAGACTTTGGCGATTTTTTAACGTAATCCTACTAATTTATCCCAAAACTTAATAATCAATTTTCAACAAATTTCAGCAATTTTTTTCCAAGATTTGTTTGATGACTGGATTATGTGGATTTTAGTGATAAAGATTGGCTTTATAGATTTTAAGAAAAATGATTGGAATATTTAAACTTAAATGATTATGGCTACTTTACTGTTTACGGCTTACCTGACAGTAAACTTTAATGACTGTATTAGAAGAAAGTACAGATTTTTTAACTCTATGTCTTTAATAAATGGCGATCTGTTTTTCGGGTCGGAAACCATACTCCGCTTTTTTTCCGAGTTCTTCCGATTTTTTAATTAACATTTAAAAATAAATATGCTTCACAACCAAAATAAGTTCATTATCCTACACTTTTGCTTGCTTCACGGTTTGCATAGGTACATTTAAAACTACAATCTGGTGCTACTTTTGTATTGTGAATACTATTTTTCCTTTAAAAGCTTTATCTGGAGGTGAAAAGATGTAAAGCTGTTTTAAAATTTAATTAGCTAGAGTTTTCTGTTATTTTTGCAGTGCACAATATAGGTTTTCCTTAACTGCACAACTTACGGTTTACATCTGAAAAGTGCGGTTTATTGAGAGTTGCGTTATATAGGTCGGCGCTTTAAAGGTCTTCTATTCTGTTATAATTCATAAAATCAAATGAGGCATATCTTGTCTACGCCTAATAAAAAAAAAATGAGGCATATCTTGTCTACGCCTAATAAAAAAACGCTACTTTATAAGGGTGCTTCCCCACCAAAGGCGACAAAGATCCTTTCACATCTTCGCTGGCGCAGATGTGAAAGGTCTTTGTCGCCTTTGGTGTGAAAGCACCCTTAATAGTGTGAGAAATACGAAAAGATTTGTACTTACAAAAGAAATTTTGCACATAATGAAAATAGCATGGTTTTTTGGGGTTCCACGCCATTTGTTGATAAGTCGGTAGATAATAGTGGCAACATGAAAAAACTTAAATTCCCAACAGTTTATGATATTCCCCTCCCGAAAAGAAAATAATAATTTACAACTAAAAATACCCTTACGTATATTTATGAGAAATTTCTTTCATAATCGAGAAGTTTTCTTCCGATTCAGCCTCACTGTTCCTATTTGCCCCGTTTTACCTTTACTGTACTCTTGAAATGTACGGCTATGTTTATGTATAAGGCATACATGCATATAAATTATAAAGTCCCAAACCCGGACTTAAATAATTCCGAATCTTGGATAATTAGATGTTTTACTTGACACAGAATTAATCTGTCCTCTCCCCACGAATTAGCCCACATGTTATTTACTTTTGTAATACTAAAAAAAGCAAATGTTTTATTGGATCTATATTTTTTAAAATGGAAACAAAAAAAAAAAGTGTTATCACTGTACAAAAAGTTTACTTGCAAATGTTTAGGGTACATTGGTTATACCAAATATGTCCGTTATGCGTTGCGTTATCAAATTAGATTTTTCACTATTAAATTTTGTCTTTGTTTTGTAAGCAAACATCAAGTTCGCCGTTTTTACAAAACGTCCGGATTTGAAACTTTGTATTGTATACATGCTTTTAATTTTTTTATGGGGGAGATTATAACCCCGCTACTCCTCACCTCAATACTCAACAAGTCCAAAGAATTGCGGAACACAAGGAATTTGCTTCAACGAATGATTTTTTTAAAAGCTATTACCGTTAAAAAAAAAGTAATTGAACAGAATTTTTTAATTATATCTAAAAAAAAAAAAAAACAATTAAACTGTGAAAAAACATATATATTAGAGGGAATTGAAAAGAAAAAAAAAAAAGAGAAATTTCATAAGTTGCAACAAAAATATTTTTCACTTACATGATGACAAGAAGAGCAAAAAAAAAATATATTGAAGTTTGTCATCTTTTTTAGATGCACGAATATTGTGATTAACATTTGAAATGCAATCGATGAAAAAAAGTTCCTTACCGGTAATAGAATACTAAATAAAAGAGTGCGCCTAAATATTTTTGAAAAAAATAATTCAGTCTTTAAAATTAGTTTGGTTCTCCGCAATTACTCTGACAGCCATATTTACCTTTCCAATAAGCATCGAGTTGAGAGATCTTTTTTTTTTTCTTTTCTGCAAAACATAGATCTTATTAGTATTAAATACATATTTTTACGGAAAACTACTTCATTACATTACATTTTTATTGCTTTCTATCAATTTTAACCTCTTTTTAAAAATGATAACAAATATTAATCTAACTTTATTTTTGTTTTATTATTATTTTTATATTAAAATCTAGATATTTTATTTGAGCAGACGATTTTTTTTACAAAAGAGCAATGAATGCTATAAAACCAGAAAATACCAAAAATTTACTTCTTGTGTTTTGATTCTATTGATAAGAGACGAGTATTAAAAAAAAGAAAACTTTCTATAGATTACCCCCCCCCCCCCCCGTTATTATATGTCAAAACATTGAAAGAAAAAAATACATATTTATGATATTCCAGGCTTTTTATTTGAGCAGGCGATTTTTTATTTCTTTACGAAAGAAACAGAAATTCAGTTGGGATTTCGAAACTATTTTTTAATTATCTTAAATTGTATTTTTTATTTAAGAGCTTTAAAATAAATACAGGTAACAAGTGTTTCGGTTTCCTTCAATTATTTTATCGTATATTTTATAGTTTTTGAAGTTAATTTTCGCTTAATCATTTAATTTTCTCAATTCTGCTAAATGGTTCAAAGAAGCATTTAATGTTAATTTCTGATCTTACAGTATACATTTTATTTTGAAATTTTTATACTTACAACTTGCTTCTTTATGTAGTTGTGTTGTTTTAAAGAAAAGCTTTGGAGATTAAAATTTATGATTTAAAACACTCAGACCATCTGGCGATGTTTCCGAACTTGAGGTTAGTTTTGTTTTCAGATCAAACAGAATATAACCTAATGTCTAACATTCAAATTCTGAATCTGAATGTTCGACAATAATTTATGCAGTGGCGTACGCATAACTTTTTCAAGGGGGGTTCATAATGTTCTGAAACTACTAAAAGAAATTCGAGTATGTGATAAAGCACTATTATTTAGGGCTCAAGGGGGGTGGGTTAAACCCCTAACCCACCCCCCTTGCGTACGCCACTGAATTTATGTATGGGTGATTCTGAGGATCCGCCAATTTAATGAGTTCAAACAATTTTGCTCCAAATTTTAAAATAAATTACTTTTATTTTTTAAAATTAATTAAAATTTGAATTGATCAGTTCACTTGAATTTTCAGTTTTCATGCAGGTACATTAAATGTCTGTTGCAAGTGATTATTGTAAAAGCTGAAATAACATATAGCTTATCATCGAAAACTTTTCAAGACTGAAATATGAATCAATCTCTAGACGATATTATGAAAGAGGTGCATTTGTCAGACAAGGACTCCCAATCTCGCCGTGAATATCTAGCAAGATGTAAGTTCGTATTATTTAAGAATTTTTAAAAAATTTATTTTGAATGATATTTGGAAAATGAGGACGAATTACTCTGATTATATAAAGTGTGGAAAATTTTTGTGTGAGCACCAATACCTTTTTGATTTATCTTGAAGAAAGCAATAGTTTAATCTTCACGGGTTTATGCTCCAATTAAACACGATACGCCAGAGGCTCTGGAACTTGAACTTGCTTAGACTCGGTATGGTAAGAAAAAATTGAAAGATGGCAGATTAGTGAATATTATTAACAGTAAAGGCTCTTTACTCTCTCTCTCTCTCTCCTCTCTTTAGATGCCGATACGCAAGAAATCATTAAAGCTCTCGACAATTCTTCCCAAGGACGCATTGATTAAACAATTTGCACCAACAAAAAGAGGGGGAAAAAGCAGCTTTAAAATTTCCGCTTTTTTTTTTTTTTCGTATCGTCCAAGATAGATTTTCTATAACTACTTAATTGATTGGTATTATGAATGCTACAATTTCATGTTCAGTCAAGTCAACTGAAGAAAGTGAATTCGTCTCATAAGTCGCAGCCCTAAAAGCGGGAACTTTGGGGTATTTTCCAAAAATGGTTCAGCACACCTTGAAGCATATAAATCTGCCATAAAATGAAAGTTTTCAACAATCCAATACTTTCTTCTATACATTTTGGATATAGAAGAAAGTAGAAATGGTCCAAATGGATTCAGCACATCTTAAAATGTTTAAATCCGTTAAAATTCGAAAAATTTCACGAATCTAATACCACGATGTTTTGTACTTTTGGATAAAAGAAAGTAAAAAGGTTTACGTTAAACAAAAAAAATCTCTATTTTTTGTTGCAATTCCGATGGTCTTCTTTTAGTATTCAAATTTATCTATGGGACCGTTCATAAATGATGTCACGCTTTTTTCCGATATATTTGACCCCCTCCCCCCCTTTGTCACAAAATGTTACACTTCAATGGACCCCTTTCCCCCCTTTGTTGTCACATGTCTCGCTATGTTGTATAAGCCTGATGTCACACTTCTTGTTACCCCCTCCCCTCCCCTTGTGACAATTTCACGAGCTCCTCCTCCCCCTCGAAGCGTGGCTGCCCCTGCTGTACACTGTTGATGCCTGATAGTGTAACAAATAAAATTTGCTTCAATCTGTTGCTAATAAAATAACATTGTTTGATTTTAAAGCTTATTTCGTCAGCTGTGACATGAAGTTCATTTTTTTTTACAGTAAATGATCAAAAACTAGCGAAAGAAAAAGAAATTAAAGACCTAGAAGAAAAGTCCCTTCAAATGCAAGAAAATACATTAGAGAAGGTATTGCTTTTGATACGATTTTCTAGAGAGCTTTATGCTTTAGTCAAAAATGAAGTTATGACAATCCATTTCATTCGTTTTTAAAATCGTGTTTTTATGAAAATGTAATTAGGGTGAAGGTGGGGGGGGGGGGGTGTACTGTATTCTCATAGTACAATTTTCTAATTACAGAAATTAAAATCTTGAATAATAATGCGTGAAACGTCTTTTATGCTTCAAGTGAAAAAGTTATTTCTCTCTTCGCATATTCATTCATTTATTCATTCGGAAATACGTATCCCTAAAAAGTCCATATCAAAAAGTTTCGTGAGAAAGTAGGCTGATTTGTTCTGGATGAACTTCGTATATGTGCATGTTCTACGCAACGCCCCGATTGTTTTACGCTAATGTTAAATTTTTTTGAACTGTTCAAAATTGAACAAAAAATTCTTCAAATCAAAAAATGTTTCCCGTTGAGAGCTTCTTCCAATAAGCTTGCTCAAAGGAACTTCGATCTTACGCCCAGAGTTTACACAATTTGCCCATAGACGCTGTTAAGATTTTTTGAACTGTTCAAAGTTGAATGAAAAATTGTTCAAATCAAAAAGTAAAATACGCAAATGAGATGTCCTCGCCGAATTCTTTCGAATGCAAAAAAAAATCTTTATAATCGGAATTCCTTCAAAAGTTATTAAAGCGGGAGAAGCGGACCGACAGGATTTGTCACCAAAGCGTACTTAAAACTGCCAAATTGCAGCACGGCGTCATTTGTTGCGTATTTTTCATCTGGAATGAATTTGCCCGATGATCTTAGATTGATTCCGCTGAAAACTAAACTGATGTCTCTATTTTGAAAAATAAGTTTTAAATTGAAATTATGCTAACACTATTCACCCAGAGTTGAGGAAACTTCTGATTATTATTTTTGGGGCAAGGTAAGCCTTAAGAAATCGAACTAAAAAGCTTATAACTGGCGTTCTTATTGACTTAGAAACTCAGAACAAATATCATCTTGTGCAGAAAAATCGGCGCGTTCTTATTGACTTAGAAACTTAGAACAAATATCATCTTGTGCAGAAAAAAACGGCGCTTTTGATCGGTATATTACATCAATATATACACGGTTTTTTCCAGCCTTTGGGAGTTGTTGACCATTCAATTTGCCACATGTTCATAATACGAATGTTTTTCTGTTTTTTGATGTAAGAAATCGGAATCTTTTGATAGCTCAGAGGAAGTTGTAAGTGTGCTGCAGATTTCACGAGTTCATCTGCCCTTTTGTTGTCAAGAATGCCGGAGTGACCCCTGACCCACTCAAATGATAGCTTGAAATTACTAGAAGAGAGTTCCCAGATAAAATGGCGAATTTTTTCTATTATAAATGTGTGATATTTTCTGTTCTGAATTTTATAAAGTGTGATTTGACTGTCAGTAAACAACAGGAAGTACTGTATGTATATATGGATGAACCAATTGGTCAAAGGCTGCTCTCCTAATATGTAGAACAAAAAGAAATAATTACTCTGTTTGCAATACTGCTTGAAGCAATACAATTTAATTAAAATAAGTATGTCTGTGCATCACCATTATTATTAGGAAAAAAAAAGAATTACCTTTGTCTTTTGGTAATTAAATTAAAAATTAATAATACTACTAAAACTGAAATTTTTTAAAACAAATGTACTTACTTTAACCTAGAAAATTAAATAATGATATTTCTAATTTTTAGTTGAAAAATCTTAGTGACAAAGAAGTATTTTTGCTATCACTTACAGTACGACAGATGGCACTGAAGGACAGAATCCAAGAATTAAATATTGAAAACAAAACATTAAACCAAACCATGGTACTGTTTAATATACTCAACAAATGCTCAAATTACTATAATAATAATAATAATAATATTGAAATTAAGTAATAGAAAGATGTATTTATTATTTTAAACCAGTAATTTATTTATTTTTGGTTGATGAAAATAAATTTTTATCATGTAAATATAAAGATTGTTTTAATTTAAAAAAAGTAATGGTAGTGAGTTTAAAAATGAAAAAGATAAATAAGGTAAGGAAGGGTATGTCCAAAAAAAATTAATTTGCAAAGAGCAAAAGCAATGAGAAGTAAATTTAAAAAAAAATTCCTAACAAAATTGCAAACATGATTTTAAAAAGTTATTTTAAATAAAATTTTATTATCTTTCGATGCATTAAATACGCTTTTAGAAACAAAAAGTCAATCTTGCAATCAACAAAAGAATACTCAAAAATTTTGACTATTTTAAGACTTTATAATGAATGACAATAAAAACTTCAAAATGCTGTATCTTGAAAATGTGTAATTTTCCAAATTTCACATTTTTCTTAAAGAATTAATAAATGCTGGTTTTGTACATAATTTTAATGACACCATAAACAAAAAGAAAAGATAAAAATATTTTTTATGCAAGACAATGTGCTTTATGAAGATTTAGTAGATGCAATTGTTTAGAAAACTCAATGATTAGCACAATCAGCAACCTTTTTGTGTGTGTGTTTATGTGATTAATTACTGAAATCAAAACATACATAATGCAAGAAAAATAAAATAGGGCAATCGCAATACATATGAAAAAGGACATGACCCATTATAAGTATTTTTCATACTGTAATAAATTGTGCAAATAATTATTTTAAATGTTGCAGCCAAGTTTCTCAGTAGTTTATTTATTTATTTATTTTAAGTTTATTTTTTTATCAAAACTGTAATGCTTGAAAATTAGCCTTGAAAAAAAAGTTCTGATCAAATTTTGAAAATTTCAAAGCAAATGTACAAGTAGATAGACTCAAAATAAACATAAAATGTTTTAGGATATGCTTTTTGAATGCTCGATTCAATTTTTCTTTGCTCTTAGGGAAATAGAAAAATTTAAAGCACAGATGTTTTGAAAGCGAGATTTTGATCAAGTTTTGAGATGTTCAAGTGAACTGTGCGGAGAAATCGACTTAAAATAAATATATTTTAGGATATGTTTTTTGGAATGATGGATCCAATTGTTTTCATTATTAGGGAAAATT
Source organism: Octonoba sinensis (assembly GCA_038502835.1). Lineage (NCBI taxonomy): Eukaryota > Metazoa > Arthropoda > Arachnida > Araneae > Uloboridae > Octonoba > Octonoba sinensis. Next base: position 59,743,668 of record CM076599.1, on the reverse strand, counting down.
TTTGAGAAAATTTAAGATGTGGGGGTAGATAGACTCAATATAAATCAAAAGTTTTAGTATATATATTTTTTAATGGTTGCATCACGATTTTGTTGACATGATGAAATGATTTGACAAAAAAATTTTTGCTTCACCCTAATATAACCTTTGCCGAATCCCCCCCCCCCCCTGAAAAAATAAAAAGAACAGGCCTGCATACACATGCAAACCATTAAAGGAAGGAGGGGGGCAAACCATATTAAGAGTAGCCCCATGTATACAAAAATTATACATAACATTTTTTTTTTTTTTGGCAGAATGGCTTTAATATCTACAAAGGAAGTGAAAAAATGAAGGGAGAGGGAAAACTTAAAAACGAGGGCAATCAAAAATAAATAAATAGATGAAAATTTGTTTAAAAAATAAAAAATACATATAAATGCCATGCAAAAAAAAAAAAAAAGTAAAAACCTTAACATCAGCCCAATGGGAAGAGAAAAAATGAAAAGGCAGTAAAGAAAAAAGCCCCAAGAGAGTGCTGCTAAATTACAATAAATAAAACAAATAATAAAAATAAAGCACTTCAGCTCCAACAAACCTATACATAAGGCACAATGATCATTGGATAATGCAAACAGTATACTTTTACCTTCTCTACTAGTATATTTTAAACTGGAAGTTATGTTATTAAATTGCTTCGCACCAAACTTTTATTGCCAAGACATAAAAAGCAAACAGTTATAAACCACCTAATTTGAAATGTTGTTCTAACTATGGTTGGAATGTCATACTAATGCTTAGTTTATTTATATATGTTTCTAACATTTCTCTGAAAGAAATTGTTGTAAATTTTTCTCTTTGTATTTTATTTATTTCAGACAAATTTACAAGCTAAATTGGTTTTAATGAGACAAGAGCTGTATGACAAAACAGAAAAATTTGTTCAATATTGCAAACCAATGGAGAAAATGGGAAAAGGCCAAATTTTTACATCCATAGGAACATTTAGTAAGTCTATAAGAAAATAAAAGCATTTTTCCCTTCTGCAATTTGTCGTAAAATAATTCTGTTCTATTTGGACAGTTTGAAATTTAAGAGAATAGTAAACAAAAACAATATATATATATATATATATATATATATATATATATATATATATATATGCAGAACAGTTTTAATGTAAAATTAAATTTTACAAATTTTTCATTACATTTATAGAAGTATAGTATTTTTAAAAGGTTCTATTAATGAAATTTATTATTTGTTAAAGATAAGTTACCCAAATCAGCTGAAGATCAAAACTGCTGCAACAGTAATGGAGAGTAAGATATTTTAAATTTTTTTTCCAAACATTCAATTCTTCAGAACTTTTGAAACAATTAATGTAACTTGCTTGTTATTTTTCTATTGCAGCAATTCTGAAAACTTGGATGTTCAGCCTACAATAGTTTTTGATATAGATTTCAACAACAATCAGTATAAATAAATAGGAGAGCGGTGACTACAAATACTATAGTGATATTCATATAAACTGAATCTGTTATGATAATAGTTTTATTTAAAAACAAATATTTAACTCTTTACATATATATGATTTGTTCTTTTGCAAGAAAGATACAAAATTTAAAAAGGAGATATAAAAAATACATTGTAATTTAACAACTTTTTTGATATAAATCCATACTGACTACAATTATGTATTTTATTCTTAAATAAAAATTTCATGTACAACTTATTTTTTTAAAATTATTTTCAAAGAATTTTTCTAACAGTTCATTTACAATTTCTGAGCATTCATGCTCAACACAATCTATTCCCAAGCACATAATTTTCTCTACTATGTCACCAGGAAGTTTAATAAAACCCTGTCTGAAGTGTTTTAAGAAATCCTGCCGAATGGCCACAAATGTTGCTATTAGGTTTCTTAAATCACCTTCAGGAGTGGAGGTTCCTGAAGAGAGAAAATATATAAATAAATTTAGTATAGAATTAATAATTAACAAACATCTAACAATGTTTATATTCCCTGAAGACATTTTACAGGGTTGCCACTACAGTTAGGGAACGAAATTCCCTGGCTTTTCTAGATTTTTCAGGTGATTTCAGAAAAAAATCCAGGTTGATCGAGGTCAACCTACATAATACTATTTCAAGATATTTTCTTCTGAATATCTCTTGACTGCAGTTACAATGTCCACATCACATACTTTTGACCAATTGCTCTTATCACATTCAATAAAAGTTGCAATTTTCATACATTTTTCCAAAATGAAAGTATCTGATAAGCTAAATTTGCAGAAATCAACCTAAAACTCTAAATTAAAATTCCTTTTCCTATTTACCAGTACAGTAGAGCCTCGGTTATCCGAGGTAATGTGGACCGAGGGTACCTCGGATAATTGAAAACTCAGATAACACGAACTCTGTCCAAAACGAGAGGGAAACGTGGGTAAACGGGTGACAAACGTTGTCAAAGATGTGAAAAAAAGGCAATTTTACTGTACATATTATGCAATGATAATTCTCTCACATCTAAATCTGAAGCCACTTTTTTAATTGCCTGTCCTTTATCAAGTCTATTGATGGCTTGTAATTTAGTCTCCGATGACACAACAGTTCGTTTGCATTCAGCACTCATCACGTAACAAATACAGTACAGTACAAACCAAAATAAGCAAACCGTAAACAAACTGTTCACTAGCAAAATGAAATAGCAACTGCCGTCACTGACAGCGCCAATCAGGACAGGGGTGCCAAAAAACTGGCCCTTGCCAAAGGAGCATTTTTCACCGGAAAATTGTACCTCGGTTAACCTGGAACTCGGTTAGTCGGGGCTCGGATAACCGCGGCTTTAATTTAAATAGCAAATCATTAAACTACTTTTTTTTTGCTATTTAAAAAATATATATTTTTCCCTTAAAAATAAATGAACCAAATAATCAATAGCTTCCTGTTTTAAAATATAATACTTTAAAAAAAATCAGTAATTTATTAATAATGAAAATTACAGATAAAAAATAATAATTATTAAAATAAAAATTAAATAAGCCATTTAAACATAGCAAGTACCAAAATAACTTGCACTTTCATAATGATTGAAATATTTGCAAGATGCGAACAGACTAAACTCTCAAGGACAGCAAGCAACTTCTTCAAAGTATGTTGTTTGAGACAAAAATAAACAAGAAGTTCCGTCTAGAACTATACGAGCCTACTTTCCCGTATACACCGAATTCAAATTTATAATCTAGCTATATCTCTCTCTGTCTTTCTCGTTTAGCTTTAGTTCTTAATTGCTTAAAATATACCTTTTTCAATGGTTAATACATATTCATTCAATCATTATTTATTAAGTCATTCATGTATTTATTCACTCATTTATTCATTCATTCTTTTGCTTATTCATTTAATCATTCATTAATTAAAAAATATTCTTGAAAATCCCAATCAAAAAATTTCATAGGAAAATAGGCTCGTTAGTTCTGGATGAACTTTCTATTTGTACATGTTCTACGTCATAAGAGCTTTCCGATAAAGTTCGTTCCAAGCAAATCGGTCCGTTAGATCAGGAATTATATAGGATTGAAATTTCTCCGTAGGCGGTATGTTAATTTTTTTTGAACTGTTCAAAAATGAACAAAAATTGTTCAAAGCATTATTTCACGCCAAGAACTTCTTCCAGTGAGCTTGTTCATGGAAACTTATATCTTGTACCCAGAGTTTACTTAATTTGCTTCATTTTCACCCATAGGCGCTAATGTTAAAATTTTTTGAACTGTTCAAAATTGAACAAAAAATTGTTCGAATCAAAAAGTAAAATATGGAAATGAGATGTCCTCGCCGAGATCTTTCGAATGCAAAAAGAATTTTTCCAATCGGACATTTCGTTCAAAAGTTATTAGGGGGGGACAGACAGACCAACCGACACACTTTTTCCCCATCTCAAAACCCTACTTTCAAATTTTTTATTTTTCAATCTTTATTTAATTACTTAACTTATTTTTGACTTTGCTTGATTTCTAACGATATTTTCACGATACATTAAGCCTTCTTTCATGCTTTATTATTATTTTTTTTTTACTTTTACGTGAAAGTAGGCTAAAAATAGGATGCTATAAATGCAGATTAAACATATAGGGGGCCGTTCATAAATGACGTCACAACTTTTTCCCACATATTTGACCCCCTCTCCCCCATTGTCATAATGTCACACTTCTTGTTACCCCTCCCCTCCCCTTGTCACAATTTCACGAACGCTCTCCCCCCTCGAAGTGTGACATCATTTATGAATGATCCCTAGGAACTTAGGCTTTATGTTTGGTACAGGTTAAACGTGAAAATTTAATTTAACTGCATGTGTCAATCCTTAAATATTCAAGAATATTACTCAGATCTTCAAAATAAATCCTAATTTCTTTTCTGCATTTATTCTATTGCTAAATGGTTCAAACAACAGGGAACATCGAAGAGGTTTGGTCATTTAAAATAAATGTCAATTCTTTTAATTTATTGAATTTGTCACCACTGTTGCCGATTCAACAATACAAGTTTACAAGAAATCTCAAATGATACAAATTTTAATATAGAGATCGGTGGTGGAGAGAAATGTAAAATTTTCTTCTGCCTGTGAATTTTCTAATGTTGTGTGAACTAATCCTGCTTTCTTCAGCATAAAGCCTTAGGTCTTGTCTTGGGCGGTGATAGGAAGAATCTGGAGAAAAAATAAAAGGGGGCGCTAGTATTATGCTGTAAGTTTTTTTTCGCAAAGCAGGGGTTGTGCCAGAGGAAATTCAAATACATTTTCGGACCTTTAACAAAATTCCAATTAACCAAAAATGGACCCTTCACAAAATTCCAAGCTACCAAATTGTACTTTTCACAGAATTATTTACTAAATAAATGGCAAATAATAACTAAAAAAATTATATTTTAAATTTCCATAAATTTTTTTGTTTTTCACAAAAATCTTTTTAAAATTCATCAAAAAAAAAAGGACCCTATCAAAAATGCTGAAATGACCTCTGCAAAGTGAAAAAGAATAACACTGCAAAAAGTTTGCTGATTTACTTATCCTTGGTACTTAATGGAGTTGCACTGACCAGAATGAAAGGAATTTCCCGACTTTTCCAGAAATTGTAGAGATTGAGTTTCCCTGACCATTTTTCACCATTTTAGTTTTCCCTGACAATTCCAGGCTTCCCAGGTTCTGATGTTACTAAATGTGAAAAAAAATTTAACACTTTGCAGGCATCTGCTTTAATTTTGGGCTGATTTCCAATTTACCCATTTCCTTAAGAAATACAGAAGGGTAGAATGTGGCTTCTGGAGAGGGAAAGAAGTGTCCTTTGCAACCAAGTTTACGTCTTTTATGAGTAAAATCACATAAGAAAATTCCGAATACCTAAGTAATTCTTGAAAGAAAAAGATTAAATTGTAAACTTTGGAAAAATTTCTCCAAGTGAGACCTTATATGCGGGTATGGAGATAATGGAAGGATCATTTAAATGGTAACAAAACATACAGAATTCCCAATTAAGTCAGTTGTCACTTTTCAAAGTGACATATGTGGGGGGGACCTTATCACAAGGTTTGACTGCATATTTTTCATTCATAAAACATTTCATTATTATTATTATTATTTGTTCAATTGTGACCTCCACCCCATCTCTTTTTCATTTAGAATAAACAAGAAATTTTTAGCTTTTTCACTCACAAAATAGGCTTACATATATAATAGCATAGTACATTCATGTTTCTAATTTAGAATGATTATTTCTCTAGTTAATGCTTGTCTTTGTACATCTTAATGGGGTAATGCACACACAGTTGTATTCCTGTTATTTCAGGGAGCATTGTGTGAGCAAAACCCTATTGATCTTCGCTCATTTCTAGGTTTAAATTTTTCATGTGTTCAATACTGGTTGAAGAGTGCGAACAAAAGCGACTCAATGAATCATATTGTATGCATAACAAAAATATGTAGCATAAAAATCTGAAAACTAAAAATTTGCAGATTTTGATCTCCTAGCAAGAAATAAATAGCAGTAGAAATATATGGTTTATAACAAAATAACAAAATGTTTTCACGCCATTTAAAAAAAAAGAAAAGGGGGTGGAACACTGAATGAGTATGTTGAAGCACTATGAAACTAATTTACATTTAATTATCAATGTATACCTAAATGGAATGTAGAATAATTTACATGTTATTCAAACAATACCACACATTTAATTAACCAATGTATACTTAAGTGGAACATAGAATAATTTACATTATTCAAGCACTATTGCACTAGTACCATTAAACATGGCATACATAAAGATTACTTAGTTTTCAAATAATCGTTCTTAGTAAAATTTTGTGTATTTTTACAAGGATGTAGTAAGAGATATGCAACACTTACTCTTTAATTCACAAATCTTCTTTGAAATAGCTTTTCGAATTATTTTGTCAACTTGATGAACAACATTTTTAGAGCATATGCTTTGTGCTTCAACCTGTTTGAAGAAAAAATTCTAGGAAATGTGAAATAATTTTAACAATTTTAAAGGATGATCTCAATCAGAATGTTTTTTAGGAAACAAGGATGAATGATTTTTTACATAAGTACATATTTTATGGGTAAACAATAATATGTAACATTTTACATTAAAATAAGACTCCTGATCGGGCATGATCGTCTCTGTGCCCATATTTTTTGTCTGAACATTGTAGACTTCTGGCATATTGCCTTTGCACGACTAGACAGGATATTACTGCTTTCCATTTGTACGAGTGCCCAGCCTTACCTTTCTATAGCCAGTTGGAAAGGCATTGGAGCGCCCATAGTCTAATGGCCTAGCGGCGAAAAGACTGGAATTTTCTAATAACAATTTTTTAAAACAGAGATTTTTTTTTTAGAAAGGAAACAAATGAATGTAGTTATTGAATTTTTAGGCATGGTTTTATCTTTATACATTTAACATTGGTTATAAAAAATAAGTAAAAAAAATTTTAATGTGCTATAACAATTACCGGAAATATGTTTTTGACAAAATTTTTAAGAATTTAATTCTGAATGAGATCCATGTTGGATGTTACGATTGTCTTGTATACAGGGACTTCATGAATCCCCACAGGTAAAAATCCAGGGGAGTCAGGTCAGGAGACTGCGGTGGTCCTGCGACTGGTCCACCTCTACCGATCCAGTGATAAAGATATGTCCTATTGAGGTACTCCAGCACAGTGCTGGTAAAATGTGCAGGCGGTCCATCGTGTTGAAGCTACATATTTCAGTGGGCAAGCGCCGCCCTCTAGCGGTCACAATTCGCATTTTGGGGCTCAAATTCCTGTGTAAGTCTTGTTCATTGTTGTATGACAGACCACCATGTTAAGTTTGTAAAGGACTAATATTAGAGAAAAGGAGGAATATTTCAATAGTTACAAGAAAGAATTACCTTGTCCTTATTAATCATAACTTCTGCTGGTTCATTAGTTGCTTCTTTTATAAGACCAATGATTGGTTTTCTAATGAGAGAAAAATTTAGATGTACATATATTAATATTAAAAAAAATTATAAAACAAACAATTTAATCAAATAAGATAAGAAAGTTTGCAAAACTAATTGAAAATAAAAACCACAAATTTATGCAACACAACAAAGTGTTTTGCTTTGCGTGAGTTTGGCGGGGGGGGGGGGGGACATCAGTGCTTGGAATGCCACTGATTAGATTCACATAAATACAAGGCTGGCTCTAGGCATAGACAGTACAATATGTGAGTGTCAGGCAGGTGCTAGCGCAGAAATTTTCTTAAAAGGCAACAAAATGTATCCAGTTTCTAGGTAGAAACCTTGAAGGTCTGAACAGACTGTTTTTCGTGATCTTGATTTTTTCTGGATTCCAGATGGTGGAGGGGCATGAGGACTACTAGACTACAGCCCTTCCCAGAACTAAACCAGAATTTTTTTATCATTACTTTTTAAAATCAGAACACTAACTTGTTTTTCATTTTGTTTATTTTTAATGTGGCAACACTACTTTCTAGCTTCACAGGCTTCAAGAATTTCCTCTTTTGTAATCATTCCCCACCTGTTTGTGAAGTTGACACGTACAAAAACATTTCATTGTGATTTTATTGAAATAGTAAATATACTTGCAAGTTCAGAAACATAACCGCACCCCGTTTTTTCCTTTACATACATTTATTTTTAAATCGAATATATGGTTTTATAGGAAGGGGATGATTTATTAGACACAATGGCTTTTTGAGATCACTGTATTCGATGCAATTCCCTTCTTGAAGGCATAAGTTTTGCACAATATTAAGCTAGCTACATATTTGAACATGACCTTGTAACATTCACACTTTGTGTACTGAACTTGCAGTGAAATAAATTCATGTATCAACCAAACATATGCAATGCTCGGGGCCATGGAGCATGTTAGACATGGCTGATTCATGGAGTCCAGCCTTTGGAGGGGGCCTGGTTCAGCATTGAAGTAGTGCAGAGGGCAAAATGCCTCTATAGTTAAAGCAAATGTAACGGGGGGAGTGGGATGACTAAATTAGCTCTGTACCAGCCTTGCTTCTCAGTGCAATGCCACAAAAAGCCTAAAAACATAGGTAGCACTCACATTTAAAAATAAAAGTGTGTGAAATTGTATTTTACCTCTTTACCCCAAAACAAAAGAAAAAATAGAATTATTTTATGTTCAGATAGACATAAAAAAAGTATGCTTTAAAAATTAAATGAAATGATGGAATATTTTTGAAGGTACACATAAAAGGTCGTTAAAATAATTTTATAGCAATATACCTAATAACTTATCATCATTCTACAAACACGATTAGTGCTTTTTTTAAAAGTGAGTTACCAAAACTTAGAAATTTAGAATGGACTGTTGGTTTTTGTGCAACGCATTATTATTTTTCAGAAAGGGAAAAGAAGAGCGAAAGTTAAAATTTTTTTAGCTACTAAAAATTGAAACATGTCTTAAAAACTTAAAAAGCCTAAAACTCGGACGAAAGACTGATGAATCTCATCTTTATTTGCTGGAGATGACAGGCATAAATGAGCCAAAAACAAAGCATAAAAATAATTTTTCTTAATTTCTGAAAGATTTAATTTATTGCTTTCTCTGAAAATATGGCTTAATGCTCTTCTTTTCTAAATTAAAAATACCAAACAATAATAACAATAATTTAAAACATTGTTTCTCAATCTTGTTAGGGCTGCAACCCTTGTAAAAGAAGAAAATATGTGTAAATTGTCTTGCAACCTTCTTAGTCCAATATTTTGTGTGTACAATATTGTGTTTCGCAACACTTGATACATATTTTTCAATGTTGCTTCATATATGAGTCTAACTTTTATTTGAAAAATTCCAATCCCATATACATGAATACAACCCCAAAATTAAGAAAAGATGGTTTAAAAGGTAACATAAAGATTAATAATTTTGAAAATGATAAAGCAAAACACATCTGATGAAGAATTGAAAGTTACAAACATATTTCCAAATAAAAATAAAACTTACACAGATGTAGTATTTATTTCTGCTGCAGTATCAAACTTGAAAGAATATAAAACTTACACAGATGTAGTATTTAATTCTGCTGTCGAGTCAAACTTGAGAGAATATTTCTCCCATTTATACTTCACAGAATCAGGATACTCAATTACACTGAACATTTGCTTAATTTTCTCTTCTGGAATTTGGTATCCTCGCAATGAATTTCTATTAATTGCAGTATTTAATGCACAGTGTAGGAAGACTTGACAAAAGCCTATATTTGCTGAAATATAAAGAACTTATTAAGTAAATAAAAATATCCTGTTACGTGATTAAATATTTATAATTTTCAAAATCATGTGTTAGAGATATGAAATGCATGAGTGCAAATCCGAACCATTGAGCTATAGGGAAGGTGGAATGAGTGCTGACTGCACCTCTTTGTGTTACGGACGCGAGCCGGTTTTGAAACTGGTTTCAGGCAGTTCACAGGACCGAGGGCAGCAGAAGATATTGTCTTCCATACTGGAAGCACACTAACTAGAGTAGAGGCCTTCAACCTTTTAAGTCCCCGGGCCACATCAATAAGCTCATAAGGATCAGCGGGCCACAAATTGTCGAAAAAAGTAGGGTCAGACAGAAAATTTAAGAGTGGGTTTTATTAAAAATAAGTAACGTTCAATGAACACCCGAATAAATATTACTTTGTACTTTTTTTAATTATAAAGTGACCTGGTAGATGACAGCTAAAAAATCAATTGACAATTAAAAAAACAACAGTAACGAACTCATAACTTTTTCTGGAAGAATTTGTTCTCACGGCATGGCCTTTTGAGCTCATCATTAGGGAGGTAGAGCCATATAAAAGGCTCTAACTGGAGCTATAAAGTGACAGTTGAAGGGGGTCCGGGGGATTCTGTGCGGGGAAAACTTTGAAAACTATATGCAAACTGTGAGGCATTAGGAGACACATTTCGGACTGGCAAAATATTAGGAAAAAAATTAACTTTAACTTAAAACTTTTAATCCTGTCTTTCCAAAATTAAAGTTTCTTAATTAAATATATTTTAAAATTTTTTAAATTTTATTTTCGTTTTTCTTTCTTCTTCTTTTTTTCTTTATTATTATTTTGTGCATCACAGTTGAATTTCCCACTCCCAGAAGCACCGCCCAGGACTCCAGCTTGCCCCCCTCCCCGCCCTAGATCCGGCAGTGCCCACACGTAGGTACTACTAAAGATAGAAGGCATGTATAGTACATGTTTATGTACTCCTATTCCTGGATACTCGTTTCGGACACATAGCTCCAATAAAAGTCAATTAGAAAACTTATATTTTGCAGAGTTACACTGAAAATCTTCTACTAATTTTAGTTCAGATTGAATGTAGTGAATTCAATGAGTATGGTGAGCATAAAATTTCTATGGAAATTTTATTCTCACGAAAGACTAAAAAAATCTGCAAGTAGATGAGCGAGTTCATGCTCTCATACAGCGTCCTATTATCTTTGAAAGTGAATTTTTTAATTATTTTCGGCTATTTTCTTTCCTTTTTATTATTTTTTTGAAAGTTTCATTTTCATTTCATCCAAAAGGGTTGGCGGGCCACGGGTTGAAGACCCCTAAACTAGAGGGATTGAAACGTCAAAAAATTGAAATTATAATGCTAATAGAGGATTATTTTGTACGACGAAGATTCTAATAAAGAAATATTTCGTTCTGGTTTTTACCTTTTCGTCCTAATGCAATTAGATTTTAAAAAATTATTCATTTATTGTTTTTTTTCTCATCCAGAATATAGGTGGCAAGAGCCAAAATGTAATTATTTTCCAAAAATGGAGCAAGAAATATTTTTTAAAAATTATTTCTAATGAAATTTAATAGAATTTTGCATTGAAAGTACTGGTATTTAGAATGCAGTCCCCTTTTTTTCGTGAAAATCATTATCCATTACATGTTGGACATTGTGTTAGTTACCGCATAAAAATAATTATCATAATTAAATTATTCCATATTTATGTACGCAAAATAAAGAAAAAAATAAAACTTGTTAAAGCTAAAAGAGAAGCTTCATTAATGTTTCTTCACTTTCATTATTTATTTAAACTTGAAACAGCGATGTGAAAGACATAGCGGTGTAAATCCGCCTCCTTATAAAAATTGTTTGTTACGAAATAAGTAATTCATGTGCCTAAAAAAATAAACAATATTGTTGCAAATAATAATGTGGTTGTTATCTATTAAAACATAAACACAACTTGTTTGTATATCAGAGCAAAACAATTAAACCGATGCATAAGACTAGATTGTCTAGCCATCCTCGCTTCTGTCAAACGGTGGGGAGAAATCGGCTCGCGTTTTCACCCTCAGCAGTCATTCCACCTTCAGTGTTGTTCAATGTTCACAACTTAGAGATATGACCAAGACAAAATAATTTGAACTCCATTTCATCAATTACGAGACCAGACAAAAAATTCTAAAATATGCAGACTGAAGTTGATTTTTTTATGAATATCAACATATCATTTTTGATTTCTGGCTCATCCATATTGATTAAGATTGGAATATGTTTGAAACTAAAAGATATTTCACACATCTATAAAGCAAAAAAAAAAAAAAACAGTTTGAGCTTTACAAACGAAAACAAAACTTGGTAGCCAAAATTAAAATGCTTTAGTTTTTGAACATGTTAATTAATATTAGGATCTGATGCAGGGGGCCGGCACACCCCTACTTTTTAATTTTAACGTAAGAGTCCCCTCACTTGTTTTGAATTTTAACATAAGTGCCCCCCCCCCCAATTTTTGATGTTTGTATATGTCCTCCCCCCCCCCTTTTTCCCAGGACTGTACTACTGCTCTGATATGAAAAAAACTGTACACTATTGCAATATTATGTTTTACAGAGTTCTTCAAAAACTAACTTGGATATGGAATGCTTTTATTTGCATTGCATTTTAAGTTATTTGGAATAATTCAAGTTTATAACTGAATGAGATAGTCACATAATAATTCCAAATTTCGCATACAATAAAAAACAATTGTAGGAAATTCCATTCACTCATCCCATGTCTTATGTCTTTGAGCGCCTGCAGAGCATCAGACATATTACATCATCCACCGCCAGATCACCCGTGACGTCATCCCGCTCTTTTGGCGGGTGTTAATCGAAATTATGAAGAGATCGGCATTAGAACCCATACAGAACAGACTGGGTCTTTAGAACTGCGGCTCTTTGCCGTAATTGCCCAGCATGAGAAATGAGACCATAGAACTTTATAACTTTGTACATAGTTAGATTTAGTCATGCATGTCCTTTTTTATTAATGTGTGTGTAACCTTTAAAGAAAAACTTATTTATCATACATCTCAGCCTCATGGACTTATTGCATCTCTCAGTTTATTAGCAATATTCAGTTCGTGTGTACATGTGTTCAGCAAAATATTATGAATACCGAGAAATAGAAGACTGGCTGAACCGCTATCAACACCCGGGTCTGCAGTGCTAGAAGTTCTCAGGTGAGACTTTTTATTTTCTTCACTTGAATAACTATAAGAATTTTAGAACCCATTTCCTACAACAATAATGCTCACATAAAATTATAACAATCAAAAATGTTATTTAACTGTATAATTGTGAATGAAAACAAACAAGGTGTTAAGATTATGGTTAAATCCTCTACTGAGATAGTAGTTCATTTTGAGTTGTGACCCATTTTCACTGACTGTGGAGATGTGAAACATCTGAAGTCCTATGCATTAAATTTTCCAATATAATGTATTTTCTCAAGAATAACAATACTTACATCATTATATAAATGACTTACTTCTTTTTGCTATTTGGAACCAGCTGTAACGCATACTTCTGTAATAATTATTATCTTCTATGAAAATAATCATATTGGCAAAAGATGCATTGGTGCAGTTTAATTTTTTAATTTTCTGAAATAAATTATAACTTCGCTGTGATAATGGTCCATGCATAACATATTCAGCATATTTGTACTGATTTATAAAATGTTCTACTGCTATCAGAAGATCTGCTCTAAAATTTCTCCATCCATGCAGTGATTTCATCTACAAAAGTAAATAAAATAATCTTACTTTAATAAGTTATGATAAGCTTTGCTTATTTACAAATGTACAAAATTCTACAAATACATAAAATTCCTCTAAATGCCAATTCAGATAACAGTCAACTTTGCAAAACATGGCGTAGTTTTTTAAATTGAGTAAAAATAAAGTGCAAAAGAAAATAAAATAACTTTTGATACGACTTTTAAACATACTTTTAGAAGCTGGCGCAAAATTATGAATCTAATATCATTACACACTATGTGTTACTTTCTTTACATTGGAACTGCTACAAACTCACTCATATTTGTAATGGATTCATGATTACAAAGATTTTATCGATCATAATTTTGCAACTTCAAAAAATAAGCTTAAAAGTTGTTTAAAGAATGAATTTATATTTTACTATTTGGCAAAATTTTTAATTTAAAGTCGGTTCTTTCTTTTTTCTTTCCAAAAACTATTTTATTTCATTCTTTTTAGTGTAATTACATATTTCATATGAATGCTGCATTAAAAAAATATATATCAAATGGCACACCCACTTTGAGAGACTGCCACTAAAACATAATCATTTGTATGATAAATTATGTTTTGAAGTTGATTTTAAAAAGTCCAGAACAGACTTCAGTCTTAAAACAGACTGAATGAATTTAATTTTTGTTCACTTAAGTTTTCACTCAAACTCTTATTATAATTGCTTTTAATATTACTCCTTGATGGCAACAAACTCTTTTTAACAATGAGTTTTATATTTATCAATTCATAACTTATTCAACAAAGAGATATTAAGCCAAGGCATTCCAATTAAAAGAAAAATACCTAATTTTCACCCATAACACTTTTTTAAGGAAGAATTGTAGTCAAATCGATGTACAATATTTAATTTAGACGGCCCTCTATTGAAAAAAAAAAAGGTTAATACAGTCAAAAGTTATGGATGAAAAAAAAAAAAAAAAAATACTGAATGAGGTTAAATGAAGATACGGTACCTATGGAAGACCACCCTTGATCTATTAAAAAAGAATTATTAAAATCAGTTTATCCAGTGAGAACCCAGTGATCGACGATGAAAAACAAACATACATAGAGTTTGAACTAATAACCTCCTCCTTTGTGGGAAGTCAGTTAAAAAATCATTAAAATTGGATCATTTATTCAAAAGTCATGGATAGAAAATCAAAAAATGACTATATTTCCGTCTATAACTTTTTTTTCTAATTATTGAATAAGGTCAAACAAAGGCATGCGACCTATGCAGTGATGTGGGTGGAAACAATGCTCACTGGGCAGGACAGTTATAAATGGGCAGTGGCGTAGCTAGCATAGGTGACACCCGGGGAAGTTATCGATGGTGTCACCCCCCCCCCCCCCCAAAAAAAAAGAAGTAAAGCAAAGAAAGAACAGAGCCCAGAAAAAATACCATTCACATCGGGAGTAATAATATTTAATGTATTTGTTGACGGCAACGGTGTGTTTAGCAATAAAAAACCGCTTATTTGAATATCTTTGTAAGGAAACTCGATAGAATTAAAAGTAGAAAAGAAAATGATAGAAAAAATATGCAATTCAAGGTATTTGTTTCATTATTTGGAGCTTTTAAAGGTTCATTGTTTCCCCCTTCGTGGCCGGTGTCACCCCAAAACGAGTGACACCTGGGGCAGGCCGCCCTCCCCCCCTAGCTACGCCACTGTAAATAGGCATTTATGTGGTCATTTGCCCAAATCATTTTTAAGAGCCAAAAATCTGGGCATTTATAACAATATATTTTTTTTATATTTTGACATTTTTAATGAGTATTACAGATTATAAATAACATTACAGTTATTTTACATTTTATTGACAAAATTATAAAGGGCAGACTATTTTTAAATTGCTACATTTTTATCAGTGTATTCATCATAAAACATGTGGTGGGTACTAACCCTATAGGAGACCACCCTTGATCGATTAAATAAAGAATCATCAAAATCAGTTCATTCAGTGAGAAGTTATTGATGAACTAACAACCAAAAAAAAAAAACATACATACAGTATGAATTGATAACCTCCTCTTTTGGGAAGTCGGTTTAAAAAAGTCAATCAAATACAAATGTGACAACCAGCAACAGGCACAGGGCCAAGTTAGGCTGGTCCTAGTCAATTTAACAATCCCCAATGAACATCAAGAGCCTTCTTAAATGTTTTTACCCCACTGCAACTAACAGTTGCCTTCGGTAAACTATTCCAACTGCCTACAACCCTATTGAAGTATAGTAATTTTTTCTAATTTCAAGGTTAGCCTAAGATCTGAAAAGCTTAAAACAATGACCTCTAGTCCTACCTTCAGTGCATAACTGCAGCCCGTCAATATTTCCTGTTTAAATGAATTTAAACAACTGAATCATTTCACTTTTTATGTCACTTAAAATTACTTTTACAATGAAACTATTTTTTGATGAAACTTTTTAAAAAAAAGTACTTTTTTCCGATCAAATTTAGCTTCATGACAACTCTGAATTATTTTTTTTTGGCTATTTTGAATTTTTGCTTTTTCGATACCTTTTGAATAGGATTAGCATAATTAGCTGCCTTATGTAGATTAAAGACCTCAATACCTGTGTCTTGCACTGCCACTGCCAAAATTTTCGGCTTGGGAGATCTTTCGCTCATAAAAGTATAAGTGTACACAGAATGACAGTATCACTGCACCATGGGTTTAGAAAATCACCAGAAAGTGGGAGTTTCAACTGCCCACCCCCTGGGGAAAATTGCAGCTTTATGTGCAAAAGAAGTAGTTTTAAGCCACATTAAGGTATGAAAATACAAACTCTAATTCCTCAAAATTTTGTCAGTTTCATATCCAGAGGTGGAACTGACTAGTAATGCCCCCTCAGTCGTAAATTGTATTCGCACTCCAATAAATTTATTTGAAATTTAAAATTATTACCATTTCTCGTTGCTCTTCAATGGAACATAATTCATCGAACACTACACGTATTAAAGCAGTGGAATCATACACAATACGATTGACAGGAACAGTTATCTCTGTGATTGAAGGCTCACTTTGGTCAAGAACCCCTGGAAACTTATCACATTTATGTGATTCAAAGAAGTTAATCAAGTATGTTTTGCCGCAACCAATAACACCACCTACTAAAACCAGGCAAGACATAGTTAAAGATATCGTATCTGCATCAAAATTATATGTAGAGGGATCAATTATCTTGCTTCAACATTTTCGTTATAATGTTTACCAAATAAAAAGTTTCAGCGTTATAATCGGTACTTTTGTATCATTTAGTCGAAGACAGCAACCACAGACATGATTCATTTTTGTATGTTTGTTTATTCTTGGGCGTGACTCCGCTGCCGGCTGGTCGGCAGCTGAGTCAAAAATACTCCGCTGCCGGGCGACGCAGAAGTTACTGCGCATGGAGCTTTGCCAGCCTGATCGGTTGTTTTTTCCTGCAATTAACGAAGCGCTTTTTTTTTTTCTTGATGGGCGAGCTGTCGTGTCGACTTATTAATCCGAGCTCCAAGCTGCACACTAATTGAATTCCTAATAGATTTTTTTCTGTACCTACGTTTTACATGAATTTGAAATCTTAACCCCTAAAATTTCTGATTAATTTACTAGGAACTAATTAATAATAAGACAGTTGAAGTAATTTTTAAATTGTCTACAAGTTTTCTCCCCCCCCCCCCTCTTTCCAAAAGGATGCTTTGAAAATTTATAGAAGAAAAACTAGTATATTGATTAAAGCATGACATGATTTACCTTTTCACGATCGCAAGCCCCCTCCCTCTCCCACCACCGCCTTTTACCAAAAGGATGCTTTGAAAATTCTCTAAAAGAAAAATTGTAAAACCAAAACATGATTTATACTTCGCTGCTATCACAAGTAGAAAAAATAACCTCGCATTTTTTAATTTAAATTTTTAAATTTGACAGTCTAGAAAAATAACTAATTTAAGTAATTGGTTTTAATCGTTAGCAGAGGGATCATTCATAAATGATGTCACGCTTCTAAGGGGGGAGGGGGGTTCGTGAAATTGTGACAAAGTGTGACAAGAGGAGGGGAGGGGGTAACAAGAAGTGTGACATCATGCATTACGCAGTATAGCGTGACATGTGACAAAGGAGGGAGGCGGTTGTCCGCTGAAGTGTGACATATTATTGTGAGAAAGGGGGGGAGGGGGTCAGAAATATGGGAAAAAAGGGTGACATCATTTATGAACGGCCCCAGCATGGCGATCCATGATCCGATCGGAGAGTCCGAACTAGGAATTTAATTCTATCTTTCCAAAAGTTAAATTATTTTCTTAATTTAATATGCGGGGGTTTTTTTTTTTTGGTTTTTTTATTTTATTGTCTTTCTTTCTTTCTTCTTTTTTATGCATCACAGTTGAATTTATTTGCTGCCTCCCAGAAGTGCCGCCCGGGGCAAGGGTTACAGGGCCGGCCAGAAGGCGGGGCAGCCGCCCCGTTCCCCGCGCTTCTTCTAGGCCCCGCGCAAAACCTCAAAATCTTAATAAAAAAGAAAGAGGGGGGGGGGGATTTTTATTATTAAAATTTCAGCTTTTCAAGCTCTTCTACATGGTTAAATAATAGATCAGAGCTTATAGATCAATAAATTTTTGTAATGTGTCTAGATTCTCTTAGTAGTAAATGAATGTTTTTAAAACAGGAATAGAAATTTCATTTCCAGTCGGTGTGTTATAAAGGCAATCTTAAGCCGATTGTACCGATTGCTCCCAATAGGAGGCCCCCGCGCTTAAGGCCCCGCTGCTTAAATTTTTCGGGAAGAAAAAAATAAAAACAATCAAGTTAAGTAAACACAAAAAATGAAAATTAAACAGCAAAAAAACCCTATGTAAGTTCAAGAAGGTTTCAAGGCGTCTGTATGAGTACCTCAAAATATTCTTTCATCAAAATTTCTTCTTGGTCTTTTCATTCAAAAGATATAAGTCGCGCAAAGTGCGCATTCTGATTTTCTCATATTCCACTACAAAATGTATCCTTTGATGAATTTGAAAATCGGCGTGTAGCTCGAAAACCAAGACAATTTGAGTATGAAGGAATTGATGACGAATCTTAAGTCTTCTGAAGATAATTTTCGGATTAAGTTTTTAGTAGTATTAATCGATAATGCTATGACATCTTTCGAGAAGAGATTGTAAAATTTCCATGCCAATGAAGAAACATTTGACTTTCTATGTAGTTAAAATAATATTAAGAATTTATCAAAGATAGAGCTTAAAAATTGTTGTCATATTCATAGGCATAACCAGGGGGGGGGTTTGGGGGTTCAAACACCCCCCATTGGGTATTTACTTATTTAGGCACACAATAAAAACTCTGGCTACGGCCTTGCAAAGCAAATATTTTTTTTCCCCTAAGAAAATTAAACACATATGCATGTGATTTTATTTCCTCTTTCTCTGAAGGGTTGTGATCATGACTAAAGTATGCAGCTCATAATAAAGAGGACTTTTCATCTGGTTATAATCATCCCCCTTATCACCTTGGGGGGGGGGGGGTTACAGCGCGAAAGGTGGCTTCAATCACCGTACCACACACAGACAAACAGAGATCCTTTCAATCACTCCAGAGGGTTTTCTTTCCTTCTTGACGTCTTTTTTACCCAAAGGCAGCAATTTGGGAAGGCGCCGGGGTCTGAAAATGAAGGACCCCTAGCCAACGGATGCTCATCAAGCAACTTAAAGAGCAGTTTGTATTTATTTATGACTTCCTGTCCAAACACCCATTAAGGTAAAATCTTTTTTGTAGATGAGCCGATTAGAAAACTGATGAACTGTATTTGCATTGCATTCTCATTTACAGATGTTCTCTCATCTCTTATATTTTAAATGTTTTTTTTTCCCTTATTATGGTCCATCACTGATTTCATTACGACTCTGGAAATCATCCGTTCAACGTTTCCAATCTCACTGCTACGGTTTAATGCTGCATTTTAATTTACAATCAAGTATTATTTATATTTTAGCTAAATTTTTAATTATTTTCGATACATAATAATGTTTACACTCTAGCGATGGACAGTTCGTCATCCAAAAAGCAAAAAAAATTTGACTCAGACGCTTCCAATTCTGAGGTATGTTTTATTACAAATTTAAAAAAATTTTTAGAAATTTATTGTGGGGACGAGCATTTTTGTAGGGGAATTTGGATTTTTTTCTCTAAAATTCCACTATTTCCCAGTTTTAATATTATGAATGCCTGGACATGGAAGATTGCTTAGCGCTAAATATTGAATTTTCTATTGCGTTTGAATTAAGATCTAGCAATGAATGTTTAATGTTTTTGTGAATCAAGACCGTATCCAGAGGGGAACGGGGATCTTTTGCAATGTATCATATTATTCCTCCCTGAAACTTTGCTTAACATAAGTGTGTCGAAGTCTGCCCCCCCCCCCCCCCCCGCAAAAAAATTATGGATTCTGCCTTGGCTCCGGAGCAGGGGGAGCATGTTAAGAATTAGGAAGGGCAATGTATGCTTCAAAACCATACATATATATAGATATATATGACTAGAAATGATGTTAATATGAATTTTTTTACATATATGATAGCTTTTTGATGTATATATATATAGTAGATGTATGTTTAGATCTTTGTTGAAGTTAGAGGAGTGGGTATTTGGGGCTTCTGCAACTTAAATTTCTGTAACTGGCTTTACATCTATAATGCTAGGCTATAACTCTCACGTCCGGCACTAGGCTGAGGCGGTGAGGCGCCCGCCTCAGAACGCGTCATTCTTAGGGGCGCATATATTGGCCATAAATATTGACTGCATCGTTTTAAATAACAAACAATTTCTTGTTTTGCACCATTATCCTTATCTTCTCCACAGCGACAGGCGGCTTCAATGCATTCGGAGGGGGCGCTTTATAAGTGTTTGCAGTTCTAGAAAGTGTCTTCTTTATTTTATGACGAGCAAAACGCAATATATTGCTCTTTCTGTTTTTTATTTTTCCTTATTCAGTAGCAATTTCTGAGCAGCGATTGTTTTCCTTCAGCATTTTGAAAGTTAAAATATATATAATTCAAATATGTATCCATCATTTTTAATCTCTATTCCTTCATAATATATAGTAGGGGCGGAAAAAAGTTTTTTGCCTCAGGGCGCCATTCGTGCTTGCGCCGGCCCTGTAACTCTGGAGGCAAGGGTTCGAGGGCTCTCCCCAGGAAACGTTTTGAAATCTTCCTAGCAATGCACTTTCGGGATACTTTGGTGATGTTAGAGGAAACAGAAAGGAGTTAGGTTACTCTCCCCCCACAATTTTTTTTTAAAATAAAGCCTTATATCTTTTAAGTTACTTTTGGTGTCGCTCGTGATAGTGTTCAATGTCCTTTCCCTGAAAGTGTTTCTGAAAGTAAAGTGTCTTAAAAGCGTAATTTCTCTTTTCTTTCATTTTTTAAAGCTTGTGATCTGAATTTTTTTGCCAATGGGGGGGGGGGGGGTTGACTTGCTCCAAGGATGTAGCTCCCCCCCCCCCCCGGGAGATGCCTGAAATAAACATGGAGTACAGGTATATCTTAAGAGACAAGTATTTATGACTAGTAAATTTTCAACTCTTTTACACTTCTTTGGTGTTTAGTCTGTACATTTTTAGGGTGACCCCCCCTTTCACCAACCCTAGTTACGCCTATGGTCATATTGCTGGTCAGGCTTTAAAAGATGATATTGAGAGTAAACTTTCTTGACGAACTCATAATTTGCCGTCAAGCTTTGCCAGTCAACTATTCAATATTGGAAACAGCACAGTTCTTATATAAAAATAATTTGTCACAACTTTATCGATTTTTTTTTCTCTGCAATTAGAGTAATTTTAACACAGCCAATGCCCGTAGCAACAGCTGTGAGATCTTTTTCAAAGTTAAAATTAATAAAAAATTATTTACGATGTACTGTGGGCCAGGCAGTGCCGGTTCTAGTGTGGGGCAAGCCGAGACCCATGCCCGGGCAGCACTTCTGGGGGGCGGCAAATTCAAATGTGATGCACAAAAAAAAAAAAGTAGAAGAAAGAAAGGAACAGAAAAAATATTTGATAAAGAAAATTCAACTTTTGGAAGAGAATTAAAATCCTAGTTCGGCACTCCGATTTTATCGTTGATAAAGCTATTTTGCTAACTATTAAAACCGATTAATAGGCTTATTTATTTGTATAAACTGTATTGGCGATTTTGTAATGTAAAAATTTTAAACTTTAAATTTTAAAAGGACAAGATTTCTTCCCCTTATAATAGTGAAATGCGTATAAATTATGCTATGATCAAATAATACCCGATAGTTTTCTTTTTACAAACTCTCAAAGCATTCTTTTGGGAAGAGGTGGGAGCTTGTATAGTGTTGTTTGAGAATCCAAACACGTGCTCTTTGATATGGGCGTTAGTAAGAAGGAGAAGAGGGAGGGGTCCAGTCCTGAATTAAAAATAAAAAAGCCAATCTTTTTCTGCATTTTTATGCTTATTTTTATGAGTAAAAGCGTTTAAATTTAAAAAGTTTTCTTTTTTTTTTTTCCTACAGTTTTTGTCCAAAAAGCGTCAGTAGGGGAATAATGGGTGTTCACCAACAGCAGGCGGATCGCGGATCAGGGGGCGTGGCCGATCCGCCTCCCAATACCCCCAGGCGTGCCCTCAGGCGTTAGTCGAGTGGAGTTGAGTTGTATGCCCTCAGGCATTTTTCGAGTGGAGTTGAGTTGTTTTTGCCCCCAGGCGTTTTTGAGTGGAGTTGAGTTGTTTTTGCCCCAGGCGTTTTTAAAGTAGAGTTGAGTTGTTTTTCAAAAGTTTATAGTTTTGGAATGGCAACACTTTTTAGTTTCAGTTTAAGACTTAATGTAAAACCGATTGTGACACCATCTACGAGAAGAAAAGGGAACTATTATTGAACTTAGAATAATTTTCTAATGTTTTAGAAATCGAACATTAAATATTAACAAAAAAATTAATTATAATGTATAATGAATTAGATTTAATATCATTAATTATATCCTGATACAGCTTTATTTTTTAGACTTAAATTTTTTTTCTTTTTCGATCTTTTTAATGTTTTCACTTGCATTCACGCAAGAACTATTTCATATTAACAAAAAATTAATTATTTTTTTTTTTTTTTTTTTTTTTTTTTTTTTTTTTTTTTTTTTTTTTTTTTTTTTTTTTTTTTTTTTTTTTTTTTTTTTTTTTTTTTTTTTTTTTTTTTTTTTTTTTTTTTTTTTTTTTTTTTTTTTTTTTTTTTTTTTTTTTTTTTTTTTTTTTTTTTTTTTTTTTTTTTTTTTTTTTTTTTTTTTTTTTTTTTTTTTTTTTTTTTTTTTTTTTTTTTTTTTTTTTTTTTTTTTTTTTTTTTTTTTTTTTTTTTTTTTTTTTTTTTTTTTTTTTTTTTTTTTTTTTTTTTTTTTTTTTTTTTTTTTTTTTTTTTTTTTTTTTTTTTTTTTTTTTTTTTTTTTTTTTTTTTTTTTTTTTTTTTTTTTTTTTTTTTTTTTTTTTTTTTTTTTTTTTTTTTTTGGGCAAAAACAACTCAACTCCACTCAAAAATGCCTGGGGAAAAAAACAACTCAACTCCACTCGAAAAATGCCTGAGGGCATACAACTCAACTCCACTCGACTAACGCCTGGGGGTATTGGGAGGCGGATCGGCCACGCCCCCTGATCCGCGATCCGCCTGCTGTTGGTGAACACCCATTATTCCCCTACTAGCGTCTCCTAAGGCCTCAAAATACACCAGATTGCATATAGTTTCCAAAACTTTCCCGGGGGAGAATCCCCCGGACCCCCTTTAACTGTCAAAATTACATAACTCTTGTTAAGGGGAGCTCTTCATATGATTCGACCCCCCTCCCCCTTCCCCAAATGTTGAGCTGAAAGAGCCATGCTGTGGGGGGTACATTAACAAAAGTTCTATCTGTTTATCAGTAGCCGAAAGTGAAAAAAATCCTAAAAAATAAATAAAAAAGGTCAGCGCCTAAAAGCTATATGAAATATTAACAATAATTGGATGGACGGGTGGGGGGAGGGGGCATTTTTAAGTTTTGCCCCGCCTCGGAAAACTCCAAGATTCGGTACTGGTGGGCCAAGGAAAGTTGACATCTTTAGCAGTCTTAGCGATTGAATCAGAATTTGTAAAGAAGTTAAATTGTGATAAGGGTTGTATATGAATTTTCTTTAAGGCATTCAAGAAAGTAATTTTAGTAAAGGCATCTTTGTGCCTTTTTTTAATGATTCGTCATTAATCTGTAATAATAAATTTTCCTTAAGGAACGTGAATTCTTGTAATCAAATATGTTACGATGTAAAATACTCAACACAATTCAATATGTTATACAAGATAAAAATCGAAATTTGTGCAAAAAATAAATAAATTTGTGGCTGTTAACTACTATTCCATTGGAACGCTTCAACTTAGTTTAACGCACGAACTTATATATATATATACGTATAGGCCCCGCAAATAATTCCGCCCCGGGCCCCGCTTTTGGTTGGGCCGGCCCTGGGCGGGTAAAAAATAGCATCTGAAATCGGAAATATTAGATGATATCCCAAAAACAAAAAATATTTCTGAACCCCTTCCTTTTTAAAATTCCGAGCACAGATGCATAATGAATGCAATTTGTGTGTGTGTGTATATTTCCCATTAACTTGACCTTGTAAAATGTGGTGGGTGGGCAAAGTGAGACTTATTAAAGGAAATGGAAGAATGTATTGGTACTGAATTATCAGTTTAAAAAAAACTTTTAAAATAGTTGGGAAATGGAACATTAATAGGAATGCGAAATTAGAAAATTCTTAAGAATTTTAAAGCTTAAGAATAAGCTCGAAAATCATGACAGTGTAGAAAGGGGGGAAATCGATTTGTTTTAATTTTTCCAATTTGCATTTATCAGGAACTAAATTTACATAAAAGGCAATCACGGCCGTCGCCAGAGGGGAGGAGTGCTACCCCCCCCCCCCCCCCCCCCCAGTTTTTCAGGAAAGGGACCGCCGAAAGTTCATTTTGATAATGAAAAAAAGTAAGAAAGAAAGATAAGAAAAAAGTTAAGGACAAATTTTGCAGTAAAAGTGAAAAAAAAAAAAAAAAAAATAACAGAGGAAGAAATGAATGATCAAAATTTATAATTTTTTTCTAGTTCTGCAAAATTTTAAAAAATGCAATTTTGAAACATTGGAACATTGAAAAACCGATTATTAATATTACTTAATTAAGGGCCGCAGAAATGCGCGTTTCGTTTCAAACCTTTCTTAGCGGAAAAAAAAAAAGGTATTCAAAACATTACAGAAACGCAATGCAAGTCTGAATTTTAAAAAAAAGGATAAATAAACATAATGATTTCATGGTCGGGTTGTCGAAAGATTTTTATATGAATATATGTATGAATTTTTTAATCAAAATATTATTTCGAAAATTACAGCAAAAAGTATAAAAATTCATGGGCCACCGAAATACGTTGCAAATTGAAGGAAAGAGAGAGAGAGATTCAAAACATTGTAATGAAAATTCACACCAAAAGTAAAACTTCAAAAGTAAGATTCAGGAGGCGTGTTATTTAAAATTTTAAAAAATGAAAAAAATTACTTATAATATCATTGAAAAATAATACCGCAGTCTGAAATGTTAAAAGTTTTTTGTAGGGGCCCAAGATGTTGTTTGTATTTCAAATAAATAAAAATTAAGTTGGAAATTAAAAATTAGAAGACTAAAGCAATAAGATGTTTTTCGAAGAAAAGAAAAAAAAGAAAGGGACTGTTACGGAATTTTTATTTTTATTTGAAATAAAGGAAAGAAGGCAGGGAAAAGGGTAGCCAAGCAAGGTGATTTGTAGAGAATCTCCCCCCCCCCCCCTCAACACACACTAACTCAATCTTAAGTTCAGATGGTGTGTGTTCTAGAGACTTGAATTTCAAAAAAAAAAAAAAAACAGGAAAGGAGCCCTTTTTTCTTACGTCATCAATTAATTCCCAAAATTGTGACTTTTAGATCTTTTAAAGAAAAATTTTAGAACTAGTTTCGAAAAATTTCTAGTGGAGAACCACCACTGAGTCCACTTGTCTTTTAACGTCCCCAAAGATAGCCTAATATGCAATTTTAAGACTTCAATTTCAAAAAATTTCCGGGGGTTGAGCCCCTGAACCCAGTTTTTGTACTCTAAAATCCTTGAAAATCGTCAGAATTGTATTTTTAGAACTTTATCTTGGGAAAAATTTCAACCGTCTCATAACGTCACCACACCAGACGTAGCCTAGTGTGCGCTTTATAACTTGAATTTCACAAAAAATGAGAAACCTCCCCCGTCCCCCTTTCTCTAACAATATCAATATTTCCCAAAAGTTACGAATTTCGAACTTCAATTTCAAAAAATTTCCACGGGAGAGCTGTTGAATCCACCTGTCTTTTGTCCTCACCAAAGATAGCTTAATATGCGTTTTTAAACCTACACTGCGCCGTGATGTTTATAAACATCTCTATTTTCGTTCACTAAGCTCTTGTTTTGTATTATTTTTAACAAGTGGCGCATTTCTTTGTTCTACTTTGTATGTAATGTAAGATCATATTAGTTAATATAGTGTTCCATAGATCTTGTAAACGGGGCTCAAGATTCATGTTTTTTCAGAAAATTGACAACAACCACAAAAAAAAAAAAAAAAAATGCGCAGTGTAGGGTTAAGACTTCAATTTCAAAAAATTTCCTGGGGATTCCCTCACATCCTCGAAAATCATGAAAGTAGCATTTTTAGAAGTCCATCTTCGGAAAATTTTAGCTGTCTTTTACTGTCATCAATGATAGCCTAAATATCGTTTTATAACTTGAATGTTAAAAAAAATTCAGAAAACGTCGAAACTCCCCATATTTCAAACCTCATCAATGGATGTCCAAAACTGCTAATTTAGAACTATGAAAAAGTATTGAAATCACTGCATAATCATTGTATTATTTGAAATATTGAATTTTGAAGAGTCGTAAAGTTTAAAAATCTGCTTGACCTACTACTCATTCTCTGGCGTTATCATAATCTTCGAAACAATTGTTTTTTATTAGTACAAATGAATTATAATGGTATTTTTCAAAACTATCTGAAGGGATTGGCGTTTAATTGTCTTCATATGTAAAAATGTATGGGGCCGTTCATAAACGACGTCACGCATTTTCCCATATATTGGACCCTCCTCCCCCCTTTGTCACAATATGTCACACTTCAGCGTACCCCCTCCCCCCTTTGTCACGGGTCACGCTATGTTGCATAATGCAAGATGTCACACTTCTTGCTACCCCCTCCCCTCCCCTTGTCACACTTTGTCACAATTTCAAGAACCCCCCTCCCCCCTCCAAGCTTGACATCATGTATGAATGATCCCTATTGTATTTTTTCATGTGATGTAATTAAGTATGTTTTTCGTACTTTTAAAAATATTAACTGGTGGTAAGTGATCCTCAAAAACGTGAAACAAGCTACTAATTATTATTTTTATTTTTTGTTATGCAAAATTTTACGATTAGCAACTACTTTTTACACCCGGTGCCCTTCCCAAAAATTATTCCTGGATCCGCCCCTGATTACTGCTCTGTATTTACTAAACCATTTTAAATAGATACAATGAACTATGAGTTTATGAACTGTTACTTCTCGCTACAAAAAATGTGCTAAAATATATACATAGTAGAGCACCGAGGAGTTTTTTTTTTTTTGGGGGGGGGGGGACTATAGTCGGGATTTGGAATGCACTGAGTATTGATTTTACCGGATATCAAATATCCGATGTAGCTTGTTTGACGAATCCGCTTTGGATATCCGGCTACGATGTTACAGACGCGTAAATTGTATCATATTTTTAAACATCTCACAGCTTTTAACTACGTGCTGTTTATAATTTACATATATTTTCATTATAAAACATTGAATTAATTGAATTTTAAAAGTTAAATTTGATATGCATGCTCTGTCGTGCAGTGGTCGAATCGAATTTCTGATATTTAAAAGACGGTTGGATACCAAATATCCTGCGCCTTCTGGTGCCCCCCTCCCCCGGGTGGTGCGCAATTTATATATATATAAATACGTATATATACAGAGGTGTTTCTTGCACGAATGTCATCTGGTGCGGTAACTTGTGGTGTCACGCCTCACCCAACCCCCTCCCCATATGGCTCCGATGGGGGGGGGGGGGGAATCACCAGTATGTGGTCCCCTCCATACATAAAATAATTCTTTACATAAAAGTAGTCCTTATATAAAAGAATTATTTACATAAAAGAAAAAATATTTATGTAAATAATTTGCAAGCATTTCTTTTTCTGAAGTAACATATTCTATTAAAATGTGAATGTACATAATTAAAATGTGCATGTACATAGCAAAAGAAAACTCTCTAAAATTCAGGTTTCTCTGCGTAATATGTTAAAACGGTTGGCTATATTTATTTATTTATTTTCTTTCATTCATTACATTATATATCTATATTATGTATTAAGAAGACCGTGTAGATTCCGCTCATAAATGTCGCAATATTTTTCAATATATTTGACTCAATGTCTCAACCCTTTGTACCAAAATGTCAAATTTCAATGTACCCCCCTTCCTTGTCACTTGACACGCTATAATACATAAGCGTATGTACTTGCATTTTAGAAACAAGGCACTATTCTATAGATAATTTTTTAATTTTATTTTTGAATGACATTTTTGAGCGTAAGAACATTAATAATTATATTTGTACTTAATTTGTACAAAATGAAATTTAGGCTTACAACAAAAACCATAAGAGAGTAACCATAATTAGTAGATAATATTAATTTTTCTAATAATGTAAAAATAACCGCTCTATTTTGTCTTAAAATTGTAAATGTCCAAGAAAATTTCTTTTTAAATGTGAACTTTCTACTAGAAGTTCATTGAAACTTAATCAGCGTTGATGTTTATGATTCAAAATTAAACCAAAATATAAATACAAATAAATAAATGAAATACATTATGTAAAAAATTTTATCCTTCTGATTCCTCCCCCTCCCCTTGTCATCAATTTCTAACATCTCCCACCTCCCTCAAAGTGCGAGATTATTTGTGAATCACTCCATAATTATTTCAAGATTTAAACTGCGATAATTACTTTTTAAAAGATGATTCCTGATTGCCGATTTCTGCGTTGAGGGTGACAGCGGGGTTTTTAGCGTTGTTTGTTTACATTGAATCAGTTTGGGACGGTAGTTATAAATATGTTTAGAATATTTTACATCAATTATGTAGAATACTATAAATACAAATAAAACAGATCATTCTTTGAAGAAAAGTTAGCTGAATAAAAATATATTATTAATTCATTTAGTCTTAGTATTGCGAAATAGAAATATTAAATAATTAATTTTTTTCAAAGTAATACTTGATTTTGAGGAGATGGTAAACATTTTTAGTTGAAATGACATTTAAACAGTCAGGTACTTAATAAGTGTAGTTGAATTTTTTTAAAGTTAAATATAAATTAGTAGATTAAAAATGTACCAGTAATTTATTTGTGTTAGGATAGAAAAAGGCCAGATCGTCAGTTATTATCAAATAAATAAATGTTATTCTCAAGGGATGGGTGAACTTTTTTCTTAAATGACTGAAATCTCAACATTGCTATCTCCTTAAATAAAAAACATTTTTTTTAATAAAGGGGATTTGGGTTATGCTGATAGCTTTTTCAAACATAATTTTTTAGTTAAAAGAAATGTAAAATATGTTACTATCAATGCTTTTTATATTTCATTCCCTATAGGTTGCGTAAGCTTCAGAGGCGGACTGGCCCAACAGGACAAGTCTTGGTGCTCCCTTTCATCTAGTCGCCTCAAAAAAAAAAAAAAATAATAATGTTGTGTGACACTCCCCCCCCCCCTCCCCCCAATAATTTACAGTAAGAGAGATTAAATGAAATAATATGCTTTTAATCTGTGACGAAAATATCTTGCTTACAGAAAGGTAAACAACTTTCCCAGGCAAAACCACAATTCTGTTCGCTTTCGGACGTATATGCTTCAGGGAGACATTTTAGTAAGGCTCGGGAAAAGGGGTGAGGGGGACAGTCGAGGATAGGTCTATGAGGATTCGTGAACGCATCCCGAGGGTCGAGTCCAGGCCCCCGTTTTGGAATAAAGATTCCCTTCCCTAAGTAAAAGTTCGACTAATCACAGGGCTGCTCACCAGGAGGGGGGGGGGGGGCATCACGCCGCAGACTACGTCATTGAGAATTTTTTGGTAAGGGAGCTTGGTCAACTTTGTGACCAGTTTGTTGGGTTGTCGATTATAAGGACCTCCGCAGTTCTTTGGGGGTACATGAACATTCGGAAAGGGTGGGCATCCCTGCTAATCATAAGTATTCAGCGACATGATCTTTTGGGCCTGGGGTAGGCCTTCTTACGTCAGGGGGGATAAGAAATAATAACAACATATGAAAATAAATAAGACTGTTGTACTCATATTGCATAACCCTTGCTTTTTTTAAGGATGTAACGAATATTCGGTATTCGGTCCTTTGCCTGAACAGTCATGTCAAGATCTAACCGAATTCTCAGTAAGATGAAATTCGGCAAGGCCGAATATTGATGCACTATTCAGCCAAATAGGAGGAATTAGGGTCAGTTGGGGTAATTGTGAACGCTTTTTCAATGTTTTAACTTTTGATCCTTTCCTACCTCTTGAATAAATTCAGAGATAAAATTGTGAGCATTGTAGCCACTACTGCACTTCTTGTGAGTAAATGTGTACAAAAATTTTGACTTTATTACTATTTGTTAGCGAATGAGCTCGTGT
Source organism: Octonoba sinensis (assembly GCA_038502835.1). Classification (NCBI taxonomy): domain Eukaryota; kingdom Metazoa; phylum Arthropoda; class Arachnida; order Araneae; family Uloboridae; genus Octonoba; species Octonoba sinensis. The sequence goes on along the minus strand of CM076599.1, from coordinate 59,713,343 downwards.
TTACAATTACCCCAGAGATCTGGGGTAATTGTAAACAGTGATTTATTTTCGAATAAGGTTGATGCAAATTGGTAAATTGTTTTATACACAGTCTGCTTGAAAGCTTAAGAAGTTCCGGAGCAATGGCTCTCAATCTGCGGCCAACAGGCCGCCTGTGGTCGCTGAGATATGTTATGAGTCGGCTGAGATCATTTCACGAGAAATATCTTGCGAAAAATCAAGTAATGCGACAAATTTTTGTAAAATTTGTCCCGCAGTGGATCAGTCAGTTAAGCGCAGATCCCACATAACACCGAAAGTGAAGCACAACTGGCCGTGATCAACGCTTGGGAGGGTGACCACCAAACGCGGCTGATTATTCTGAGACCGAGTGCGCTAAAGGGAGCTGTGCACGTAAAATATATTGTCGCTTCAAATGCAAACCAAGTTAGAAATAATTTCCGCTAAGGGACCAACCTAGGTGACGATATCTCCTCTGGGAGCTGGTTCAAAATCATTAAGCCCCCTTGAGCCAAGTGTACTTCATTCTAGCGGAGTTCATTAATAATCAGTAGGAGTTTTCTTAATTCATAGTCTCCTTGCGAGGGGGGCCTGGATTTCCAAATGGCATCAGCAACAACAACAACAGTTATGTAAAATAGACACAAAAGTGTAATTTACATCAAAATATAATACTTATTGTCCCCCCAGAATAATGGAAATAGGATAAATTTAAGTGATTACAATTACCCCAAAATACGAAATATATGGGGCAATTGTAAACACCCGACATGCACATGAAAAATAACAGGGAAGCTGAAATTCATAACTAAATGCTTTTAGCAACATTCCATATGACGAATAAAAATGGTTGAAACCACTTACATCGCTTTTGCAGATGAGCTGGAGACGAAAATGTAAGATCACCAAATTTTGTTAAACAACTTTTTTCACTGTGTCATTTTCAAACAATGATGACGCCTCCACAAATGTTTCGAAACTTACAAAACTCTTTCAGTGTCTTCCCTATGGTGCCAATTCATCACACACCAGCAGTTAAGTTTTAAAAACCACCACAAGTGTAGTTATGAAGTTTAAGTTACTAGTTTTTAAAAACTTAAAATTGTGTTATAGTTATTGCAAAAGAACATGTTGTTGTTGCGTCCTCTTGCGTGGCGATTAAGATTGGGTTCGCTGCTCTTGAGTTTAAAGAGGCCCTTGTAGGCAGGAGTCCGATTTCTGCCCCTTTGTAAGTCTCTTAATTTTTAAACCAACTTCCAGCTGAGAAACCGTCACCTGGGATTGGCACCCCCAGAAGGACTTTGGACACCTATTTAACGTGCACCAGCTCCCTTTAGCGTACATGGTCCACAGCAACCATCCCCAAGAGTCTGTCACCCTCCCAAACAGACCTTGGTCAATGTTGCTTCACTTTCGTTGTTCTGCGGGAAACGAGCTTCTACCGACTGGTCCACTGCAGGACAAAATAATACATTAATATATAATTTTAAAAATTAAAAATAATTTAGAAAAAAAAACTACTTTTTTCAAACATTGCTTTTAAGTTTGACTGGACAGAAACAGATTTTAAAGTTATAGTATTAAATGTTATACTTAGCATGTGCTCCCAAAAACTGGCAATAGTTAATTATGATGGAGAATATGAGACTTACTTTGTTAATATTAACCAAGTGGAAGTCGGACATTGTTTAGGTAGACAGATTTATTGTGAATATTGGGTAAGTAAGAAATGTGAAAAACCAAGAATGTATCATGAAAATTAAGATAGCATAAGTTATTGTGGTTTTTGCAAATAAAAATATATTCCAATTAAAAGCATTAAATTTAATAAATCTTTTAAAAATAAGTATGTAATATAGAAATAAATAGAAATATTAACCTTTATAAGTTTAAAAATAGCTTCATAAAACTATTTTGAGCAAGGTAAAAAGTGTACTAAGAGTATTTCTTTAATTTGAATTAAATAATTAGCAAAATAATGCTTATGCTTACATTAAAACTTGTCATTTCTATTCCACTTGAGGGTGAAATTCTCTGTTTTATTGCATTCAGAAAATACATTAATTTTAGATTCTTAACAAGCAGAATTAAATCATACATTATATATTAAAGTGTGTATTTGGTATTTGACTTTATGAATCTTTTTAAATTTGAGATATTTTCGTGAAATTGTCACAGGGGGAGGAGAGGCGGTAACAAGAAGTGTGACATCATGCTTATGAAACATAGCTGGTGTGACATGTGACAAAAGGGGTCGGGGGTATGTTGAAGAGTGACATTTTGTGACAAAGGAGGGGAGGGGGCCAAATATATGGGGAAAAAGCGTGACATCATTTATGGACGGTTCCTTACAACAGTTTTCTAGAAATCTTAATATTCGGCCACCGAATATTTGCTTTTTGGCCTAAGACATTGGCCAAATATTCGGCTTCGGCCTAGAAGAAATGACCGAACATTTAGCTTCGGCGTGGAAGGAAAACCGAGTATTCAGTATTTGGCCAAATCACTATTCGTTACATCCCTAGTTTTTATTACAGGGCACTGTGAAGTATTACTAAATCTTAATAACAGGAAAACTTTAATTATCTGTGAAGTTTATTGCAAAATTTCATGGCGCCCTGTGAAGATTTCTCAGCTGCTCGGCGCACAGTTTGGGAATCATTGCTTGTGAACAACATTGAAAAACATGTATGAAAATTTGTTGACCCCATTTCCTGCCTTACATGTTTTATTTTGTGATATTCGGCGGCGGTGGGACCGAGTACATACACAGTGTAGACAGATGCGAACATAGGAGCTATATTATAATTTAAAAAGGCACATGGGAGATGTTCAGTTAAAATAAACACAGGGACGTAGTTACTACAGTAGACACAAATCCATTTATTTTTCAAAAGTAATTTATGTCCTAAATTTTAATAAAAAAGTGACACGACATTTCCATTGTTAATAACTAATTAAAAAATAGAACAGCAGCACTATTTTATCCTCATCTTGTTGCACATTTTTATAAAAACTTTGAAATTCGACTTTTATTGGAAATACAAGTAAAATTTAGAAATTATGAATGATCTTGAAATTACAGTTCTATGGGGTAAGATTTTTCAAAAGAATTATTGTAACAAGTAACTATTTACATATTGTCAATTTAAAAGTGCAATGTTATAAATAAACCCAGAATTCGTTTTTTAAAAGCTGAAGAACAATACTGAACAGACAAAGAAAAATGTATGAAAATGCTATAAATCATTTTAGATGTTTTATTACATCTACAAATGATAGTTTTTTTTCACATTGCATGGAAAAGGGGAAAAAGTGTTAGTAGCATAATGGAAAAGCTTAAACTTGGTGTTATTAAGACTTTGCAGCTTTTTTAATACAAGAAATTGAAAAGATATGCCAGAAAGTTTAACAGCATTATTTACCCCATAAATAAATTGCGTCAATTTTTTTTTACATAGCTATCGCAATATACACTAGAATAACTAAGATCTGGAATTTTCAGTAGGTTTTTCACTCGACCGCGTTGAATTGAATTGAATTGAAAGTATTTTTTGAAATTTTTGCCTTTCCCGAGAGGGCGGCTTATATCCCGGCAGAAAGAACTAGGCGAGATTAAAATGGCGGCGGCCGTTCCGGAGGGGAGCAAGGGGATCCGAGGGAAGAGAAAAAAAAAAAACCCAAGGGCAAACCCTCAAAAAGGCCCTGAGCGGGCGAGAAAAGCACAAGAAGCTCGAGTAGACGAGCGACAAGCGAAGATAGCTTTGATCACATTAGATACCGAACTGCCAGAGCAGGAAAGACCGAGCGAGGAAAACAGAGAACGTCTGATGAGAGCAAAGCGAGAACAAGACAGGAGAAAATGTTCCAAGGTTTCGGGTTGATTGCAGGAGAAGCACATAGGAGAAATGTTTTTGTTGATGCGATGGAGAGTGGTGTTGAGAAGCAACGTTTTGGTGCGGAGGCGGGATAGTAGAACGTTCATTTTACGATTAGGTGTCCAATTTGAATAATTGTGGATGGAAGATAAATAACTAAAATTTTGATAATATTTACAATTTAGCCAGTCTTCCTCAATTTTCTTAAGTGATTCCTCGACCGCGTACTTGTTAGTTAGTTTGTTTGTAAACAACAGACAGCACATTTCACTTCGCTTCTGCAACTACTGACCATCGAGTTGAATATACTATCTGGAGTGGCATTTGATGCTGGAAAGTTCTATAGGTCCTTTTTTCGGATTACAAATTGTCTTATTAATAAATTTCGGTTTCTTTAATCACTTTAGAAAAGGACCCCAAATATGTTGCTTCAATTTAAAACAATTGTTCCATTCTAGACACTATAACTTAGGGTAACCATATTTCTAAACATCAATTTGGGGACATGTCCCCAAAAGAGGATTTGCGGACACTTGGAAATATTTTCAAGCATGTATTTCGGGACATGCCAAAGCCTATATGAACACCCTTAATATAAAAAATATTCATACTATTACCCTGGAAAATGCATATATATGCATATTATACACTTATAAAAACATATTTCAACAGTTAATTGCTTGTTCGAAATTGCAATACTAAAGAAAATTATTCAAATTAATTGTGCTTAAATATTTTGAAACTTCAATTATGAAAGTTCTCCTATTGTTTAACTTTGACCCTTTCTCAAAGAATTCCTTATTTATGCTCCGTTGGCCCGCAGTCTCATGGCGTTATGACCATGGAGGTAGTACCGAGATAATAGCTCCATGGTTATGGCCGCAACTAAACTAACGCAATTCACTTATAATATTTCCTTTATATTTTTTTCCTACAGGATCGATAAAAGATTTGACTCCTCATTCGTATATTTTGAGAATTTAGGTGCAAAAAGATGCAAATCTAGAAATTTGGGGACATAGAGCAAAAAAAAAAAATTGAAATTTGGGGACTGTCCCCAAAATTCGAGGACGTATGGTCGCCCTATATATCACGCCTATTCATATTATAAAAAATAGTTTTGCATATACGTAGTAATACAATTCAAACTGTGGCCAAAGTTGGCCTGGTTGCAGTAATGCATTAGTACGAAAAGATTTTGTCGCTTCATAGTATGCTAGAAGGACCTCAAACAAAGTTCAGTGTCCCAAGCCCTTAAAAGTTCTAATCATTCCCTGAAAATTCTTTGTATCTATGTTCTAAATTTAGTTGCGTGTCATTCTTCCAATTGCATGCTGTATCCCTTATTAAAAATTCTGATTCTGCATGAATTTACTAAATTTCTATCACTATGATCACATAAGTAAAAATTTATGTTAATTATGCATATAAAATATTGCTGTACTGAGAAGTAATTTTAATAATGCTTCTGTATTGTTCGCACTATCTCTATTGCGGACAAATATTTTTCTCCCGCTGTTGTCCGCTATAGAGGGGTAGAGATTACTGTATATATACAGAGCACCCCCTCCCCCCACTAAGCTGGGATATATATTAGTACAAGCTTATCAAGCAATCCTTTTCATCGATGGAAATCTTGTACCTCAAAACAAAAGGGGCATAGCTCCGGGGGGGGGGGGGATCTTACACTATTCAATTAAAATGAAATCGTGTTTTTGATTTAAATCATAATTTCATTCCAGTACTACTTTGATGCTGGTCAAACATCTCGTCGTCAGGAAAATTCCCTACCTAGTAACATAGCTTAGTGTTAACAGAAGGTTTAAATTGATTGAACATCTACACAAACCTGAAAAAAGGTCATAAAATAGGTGATTCATATAAGCGGGAAATTACAACAGAGGCAAATTACAATAGAGGTCTTCAACCATCTTAGATAATTTTTATGGGCATGAGATAAACGATTTATACAAAATACTTGGGTTTTAAAACTTTGGTAACCCTTATTTCAAATTGCTTTCTATAACATAATTTCCGTGTAACTAATGCCTTACAGTGTCAAAATAATATTTTGGCCCATTTCTCTTAAATAGTTTCCATTCTTTTTGAAGGGTTGTAGGTGGACGACTAAATGATTTACTTTTTAAAAGTCCAAAAGCGCAAAAATTGATCAGGAGAGATAGTTGTTATGGCAGGGCCGGCGCTAGGCTGAGGCGGTGAGGCGCGTCGTTCTTAGGGGCGCATTGGCCATAAATATTTACTGCATCTTTTTAAGTAACAAACAAGTTTTTACTTCAAAAAAAAAATAATAATATTTAAAACCTTTAGTTTTACAAATGATGCATCAAGACTTCATCTAATTTCATTTTTGCATTAATATATATTACACGTTTAATTTTGATAAAATTCAAGCACAGAAACACATCAGGAAACATCTTGAAAAGTTACAGTTTCTTTCTTTCCTTTGTTGAAAGGATATATTTTTTACTGAGTTATTTCTTTTTTTGCACATCTTTTTCTTCTTCTCCATAGCGACAGGCGGCTTCAATGTATCCAGAGTTTGGGCTTTATATGTGTTTGCAGTTCCAGAAAGTGTCTTTATTTTATAACGAGCAAAACGCATTCTATTGCTTTTTCTATTTTTCTGTTTTTTAATTTTTTTCCTTATTCAATCCATTCTGAACAGCTATTGTTTTCTTCAGGTTTTTGGAAGTTAAAATATGTATAATTAAAGTTTGTATCGATCATATTTAATCTCTATTCCTTCATAATTAGGGGCGGAAAAAAGATTTTTTGCCTCAGTGCCATTCGTGCTAGCGCCGGCCCTGTGGCTCAGATATCCGTTTCAGTTGCTTGTTCGGTGCTCTCAGGGAAATTGACAGTGAATTGTTATGTGTGGCTCCTTTTGCGTGCAAGAACTGTTATTTGCACGTTAACCAAAATTTCCGCTACCCGACCAATAACACTGTGCAACACGAAAAATGTCCTTTAGTGAAAATGTCTGTTTCTTATGTATTTTTGGCTGAAAATTACGAATCTGTAATTGTTTTTTGCCTACCACGTACCATTTTCCCAAAATTCCGCATTTTAGCTTTTTACATATTTTCTGGATAAATGTGCACATTTTCATAATTTCTTGACTTAATTTATTATAAGTTACATCTTTCTCATTGACAGTGAGATCTTTGTCATTCAATAGACCTTTTTAATGAACTTGGGTTACTTTAGCGACATTTTTGGCAACGAAAGCTTAAACTACTTCACGAAGTTTCGAGTTTTTTGCAAGACAAGGCATTTTGTAGTCTATTTTGCGGAGAAAGAAAAAATAGTATGCTGCTGTGATGTGAATGTACTATTTCAAGCATTAGAACATGATCACAATTCAGCAGAGTGGCGCTTGTTTATCAGTGCTCCTCCATCTAAGTATTTTTTTCCCTATTTATTCCTGTAGCATGTTCTACAAACACAAAGGAAATTTCAAAATTATGAGTGGCAAAGGCATATCAAATGAGCCACTTGTAAATCTTCAATGTGCCTTTTTGCCACAATTGCACATTAAACTTGGTTTGTCGAAATATTTGCAAATGCTATGGACAGAGAAGGAGTGGCTTTCTTGACTCAGAAACAAATTCAAAAATTTAAGTGAGGCAAAAGCAAAAGAAAGGATTTTCATTGCCCCACAGCTTAAGGAAGTCCTTTCATGATGAAGAGTATGAAAACAAACAGTCAGAACCCGAAAAATCCACCTGCCTGGCTTTTAAATCAGTTATGCTCACGTTTCCTTGGAAATGAGAAAGCTGAAAACTACGAAACGTGTTGGTGACATGATAAAATGCTTTTGTATTATTAGGTTGCTATATGTCATTAAAACTACACTTTTTGGTCTCCCATATGGACTTCTTTCCTCAAAACCTTGGTGCAATTTATGATGAGCATGGTTAAAGGTTTCATCAGGACATTTCTGTGTTTGAAAAGTGTTTCAGCGGTCGATGGAATGGACGTACATGAATTGAATATTGCTAATCTGTTACCAGGGCACACCAACAGATGCCCACAAGACGAAACGGGCAAAAAAATCATTTTAGTGTTTGTGTTTTCAATAAGTAAGCCTCAGTTACATTGGTATATAACCAAATTGTATAAATATGAGAAGTGGGTTTCCTGTAAAAGCGGTACGTGATAGACCATTTTGGTTTGGATATTTGAATCAATCACCGTTTGTGTATATAGAATCACACAGTTTCATCTAAAGGACAAAAAAAAAGTTCAAATTTGTTGCACAGTGTAATTTATACTTTTACATCAACTCTGAAAAGTCAGTTCTGTGATCATCCCCCCCCCCCCCCCCATTAGATCAAACTCGTCTAAACGATGCCATAACAGCCATTTATTATAGCTACATTCTGGAAATAGCACAAAAATATGGCGTATTTACGAAAAATCCAAATTCTTTGAAATGAAGATGATTAAATTTAAAATATCTTTGATATTTTTGACAGAAGTTTCCATGTTAAAAATTTAGGCTGAAATTTAGAATTGAAAGATGTAATTTGCGTTTGCATCGTAATGTTTGTAGAAGTTATTCAATTAATACTATGGAAGTGGAAAGGCGCAAATTGATTTACGATTGATTGATCAATCGATGGGAGTGTTTGACACATCAGCGCGAAAAAACTTTTTCAGTCTAAAAGTACAATTTAGATTTAATTGCTCATTGTACTTCAATTTACGTATACTTATGTAATGCAATGTTTTAACGTCTGAAAATAATTAATAAAATAGCAATAAGATAAATATTCGAATAACACGGAAACGTTACAGTTGCTATGTAGTTTGCAAAATTTGAAGGAAAAAAAAATAAAGAAAAGAAAGGTAAATAGTCTACTGTATAGATTGGTTTTTCAAAAACACTGATGAGGATTTGTATTTCTATAAAATTTGCGTGGGAGAAGGTAACTAAGAAATCAATTTACATTTGCAGATGAATCCATTGTTGATGTAAAGGATAGTGTATCACGTTGGAGGACATTATCATAGTTCTTCCTCGTCTATGTGGTTTTCGCAGGAAATTCGTAGATGTTTCTTACAAATATCTCTTTCAATATTTCACCATTAAACACTCAATAAAAATTTCTTAGTTTCCTTGGTTTCTTGTTTATTTTGATTCTTAATTTCATTTCATAAAAATATTTGCATTAAGTTCCGTAGACCAAACCATTTTTAGGAAATAATTTCGGAGAAAGAAAAAGCAATTTATATAAGTTTAATCTAAACCACACAAAGGTTGGTCCGCTGTACTTCAGGACACTTTCTGATTACACAGAACTTATTTAACTTTTTACACACAATTGCAGATTTTGTTGTGAAAGAAATTAGGACATGACAACAAAGGTTTAAAGCACGCCTGTAATTTTTTATGCGCATAACTTTTCTCCTAATATTTTTTTCCATTTTTCTTTTTCTTTCCTATATATAGAGTATCGTTTATACGACGCTTACATTTATACGACGTTTTGGTGCAGTCCCACTTCTTGGATTCGGCGAGAAGGGTAATTAGATTATACTGCGTTTTTTGAAAATCCCTTCAGCGTGGTATAAACCAGGGGTCTCCAAACTTTCCAGCCTTAGGGCCATATTGATTACCCTACAACATAATTATTCAACATAAAAATAGATTACTTCAGTAAACTTAATTTAATTTGCTATAAAAAATAAATATGTTCTCTAGAAGGAGTTTTCTTTCAAGTATGCTAGCTCTCCGCGGGCCGGACAAAATCTGTCCGCGGGCCGGATGTGGCCCTCGGGCCGTAGTTTGGAGACCCCTGGTATAAACGATACTTCACAATATGGATATGGTGCATCGAAAAACGCTGAATATATTTCATAACATTTGTTTCTTGAAGTTTATGAAATCATGCATAGCTGATTAATAAAATTATAAAAATGCATTACAGTAATATAATTAAAAATATGTAACAGAAAAAATCGGAGGGGAATTTTTAAAAAAGTATTTCAGAAATCTTGATGCAGATTGTGTTCAACGAATAAAAAATGTAATAAAATGCATAAAATCATCCAAATGTTAAGTTTGATTATTATAATAAAGTGTAAATAAATGATTTAAGTAAACAATTCGATGTCTAATCACAAAAATTTTTTAGGGAAAAAAATAATAAAAACATTAAAATATTAAAATAATATTTTTGGACTAAAATAATAAAATACATTAAGTCAATGCAAAGATAATTTCAATTATTGGAACAACGAGTGACTGCCGCCCGAAAAAACTAGCTGAATTTCGGCTTCCTCCTTTCCGTAGGCGATGAAGAAATCGCGCCTTCTTGTTCGATCCTCTGCAAGCAAAATCCCTTGAAATATCCCTTGCACAAAACATCTCCCCTAAGTTATAACGAAAGTCATCACCTGTCTAATCCGTTCCTCCCATAATCCCCCCCCCCCCCCCACAACAGGTAGTCAGAAAAAGTGTTGGCGAAACGAAGTATGAACCTTTATGGCCCTGCCTTTCAGAATTGAACCGAACTGACACGTGCCTCGGCATTCCTTTGAAGAGGTAGTATGATGACAGGTGGACATCCAGAACCCAGTATTATATGGTTTTGGGTGGCTTGTGGTTTCTGAGAAAACACGGGCGAAAATCTTCTCACCATGCTTCAAACAACATCTCTCCTTTTTTTTTTCTAGAAAAGTTTACACAGATTTGAGGCAAGAGCCCATGCGCTTATTATTATTATTTTTATTTATTTATTTGCAACGAAATGAATTGTATTTAAGGATTTTTTTAAACATAGATAATGTTTAAAACGATATGTTACATAGATTGTTTCCACGCTAATTCTCAACATGCTTAATAATAACATGTTTGTTCCGTTGCAAACTGAAAAAAAAAGTTAAAATTCGGTGAATCTGAAATTTTTTCAAATTTAAAATTCACGTTTTACACGATTTTATTTTCACTCATTTTATCCTATCCACTATAATACTCATTTTTCATATTCGTCCGTATAAGCGAATACTAAGAGATGCAAATAAAATGAGTAGAAAGATTAAATATACCTTTTATGGGACGAATGTAAAAGTTTTAAATGTTGAAATTGAGCATTAAAAGCAAGTTGAATTAATTTTTCATTTTCAGTAGCATTCTGTATTAAAATGCTTGTTGTAAATTGTTTCCATTTTTACATAATGCATTTTCCTTCTGAACGAACCAAAAGGGGGCGGGGGATCTTAAGGACCGGTTTGATGTTCTTATCTTAATTAAATTCGTTTCTCACATTAAAAAATATCAGCCGCTATAAATGTTCACATAAGGTTTGTTTTGTTTTCATGTATACTTTCACAATGTTTGGTTTCTTTTTTGCATGTGATTATATAACTCCCCCCCCCCCTCGCCTCCTATAGGATTAGGGATAATTCAGTTCTATGCCATTCATACTTCAAAGCAAACCTGAAATTTGTCAACGCACTTACATTCAAAAAAAGAAATAAACCTGCGATTACATTGAAATCCTAACAAAAACCTCTGATCCGAAAGGAGCATTCCCAAATTACAAAAACCTTATGCAGGAAATGTTGACTTCTTATTATGCTTGTAGATTGGTAGGAAAGACAGGGGTGCCCACAAGGGGGGGGGGGGGGATGACGCTGACGGCCCTATTGAAATTTTTTTCGGTCTGAGTAAGGAAGCCATACATTCTCGAATGTCGAAGACAGTAGGACAAAAACTAAGAAATAATTTAACTACGTGAGGACGAAACAATTCCCAGCATTAATTATTTGCGTTTTTGTCTCGTTGTAGCTAGATATGCAGTTTAGAACTTTCAGATGATATGTTGTGAAGGGCAATGATCAAGTTGTTGCATTTCTATTGCAATTTCTAATAGGAAGTTGTGAAAATATGGGTAAATTTGTAGAAACTAAGTTTAGCTACATTTGTCAGTACAAAAATCAAAACAATTGATTGCATTGGTTTTTCTTCATGCTTCCAAATTCTGGTACATTTATTTCCGGGCCTCCTTTGCCAGATCATGTTCATGCTAAGAGCTCCCTTCCATTTTTGTCAAGCTTAGCTTAGAAAATGGCACATAAGAACAAGTTTTAATCTTTTTTTTCATCTCCTTTATCTCCTTTTATTCCCGGACCTACTATTGCTGCGCGTTGTGGTACACCCCCCCCCCCCCCGCCTTGTGGGGCCGAGCCTAAAATTGACGCTTAGAAATGTGGTCACTTTAATTTAACGTCTTACAGACAGGTGTGGGTGCCATTTTACCATTATATATGAAATCTTCATTTTCATACAGTTTGTGATCCTGTTTTGTGAGTATGCGCTGCCTGGAACGCAAATAATTTTCACACTCTAGCCGCATGAAAAGTATCTTTCATGAAAATTTTGTGTTTGGTACTGGTATACCGCTTTCATAGTTCGGAATTTCTAATGGCCTCTGTTCAGAAAATCCTTGATAGTAGTGGACTATATAGCTAAGCCAGTTATACTATAAGACATTCTTTTAAAGCTTTAAAACTCATGTATAAGACTTAGCATAAACTTAATGCTTAATTAACAAAGATTAGAATGTTGCTATCTTAAGTATTATGTTCAATAAAGCACACATAACTTATTGTTTTCTGCGTGCATAAAGTATAAAGTATAAATCAGGGTTGTCAGATTTGCTGCCTGGGTAGCTACCCATTTTCCCCACTGGGCTGGGTTTTTTACCTTAAAAACCCGCGGGTTTTTTGGGGAAAATGTTTTTTTTTTTAAATTTAAGAATAAATAATCCCTTGTAAAATATTTCTTTTTGATCAAAATTCTACTTATATCAATACTATTCAATATTTACTTTATTTTTAATTTCAAAACCCCAAAATTAGATATACAAAGAAAAAATCGTAAATTATGTCATAATAAAAAGGAAATAACAATTACAAGATAGTTGAGGAAAATAACTTGCACAGTTAGAAAGCAAAAATTTATCTTTATTACTAACATAAAAGTTTGGAAAAGTTCAGCTTTAGTCACATTAAAAAAGGAATTATTTTTAATGAAAAATCACTTCAAGACATCATATATCTTATATGAAATGTATTAGTTCACATTTTCTGTACTTTTCAGACAAAAGCAGTTTTGGTTTAGAATCTTTTTTTTTTATGATAAGAATTGTTTTTGCTTTGATCAGACCAAAATCTATTTAACGAAAAAAGTTTTGGTGTAGATTTGAAGAAATTAAAGCTTTAATTACATTTAAAAAAAATGAAAAATGCACTTCAAGACATCATATATTTTATATGAAAATATATAAATTTACATTCTTTCTGTACTTTTCAAAAGTAAAAATTATTGGAAGCTCAATTTTCAGTTTGTAAAATGCTAATACCCTCTATTTTTCTTAAATATTTCTTTGTTAGAATTATGCTTAGATTTTTTGAATCGATTGTAATTGATAATTAGAAGATGAAAAATATGTGGTATGTATTAACATATAGAAGAGAAATATTTATGTATGTACATAAATATATGCACATATGTTTTATTTTTTTAAAAACTATACTTTTTCCCTAACTAATAACTCTTCCTAAATAATTTTAAACTATTAACTAATTTATCTAGGATGCTCTAATGATGAATGGATCAATCAGAAAAACGTTTAGAGTAAATGTTATTTAATTTTTTAGTGCGTCACCCGTACTGATCCCTGAATTAAAAAATGTGCATACATATACAAGAAATAAGATCAAATGACATGAAATGCAACATTCAAGTAAGGTAGTTGAAAAAAAACTACTTTTGTTTTAATAAAAAGTAAATAAAATTTGATCAAAACTTTTTTAGTGCTTTCTAAATTATGCACATGCTAATATAGAAATCTATACATATATAAAATTCATTATTAACTTGCTGGAAAATGAAATTTCATTTTCCCCATTTTACCCAAAAAACCCGGGTTTATTACCCAAAAAGCCCGGGTTTTTTAATAAAACCCGCCCGAGGTGGGTTTTTTACAACCCTGGTATAAATACACGTTTTGTTTCTGGGAAATGTACTCTGTTTGAAGAAGGGTTGGATGATTAATCAATTAACCCTTGAGCTGTCACCTACCAAGACATCACACAAGTCGTCACGTCGGGCTATATGGACCCGAATTAAAAATTTAGTAAATTGGGTATAAAAAAATGTAAAACATTGTGTTTTAATTTCAATATAATATAAGAATATTTAACACATAACAAGAAGTTCCGTCTAGAACTATACGAGCCTACTTTCCCGTATACACCAAATTCAAATTTATAATCTAGCTATCTCTTTCTCCTTTAGCTTTAGTGCTTAATTTTTTTCAAATATACCCTTTTCCAACGGATAATACACATTCATTCACTCATTCATTCTTTCCTTTATTCAGTCATTCATTTATTCATTCGTTCGTTTACTCATTCATGTGTTTTTCATTTATTTACTCATTCATGTATTCATTCCCTCATTTATTCATTCTTTTCTTCATTCATTTATTCATTGATTCATTCTTTCACTCATTCATTTATTCATTGAGAAATATCCTTAAAAGTTCCGATAAAAAACTTTCATAGGAAAATAGGCTCGTTAGTTCTGGGAGAACTTTCTATTTGTACATGCTAGCTTAGTTCATGAAATATGCTCTTAGCGAGAAGAAGTTTCGATTGCGTGATTCGCGCTAAAAACGAATTAGCACCAACACCAATGTTCATTAAAGTGACATATGCACCAATTTTTATTTGAATCCTTGCATTCCTTATGAAAAACGGCCCAAAAAAAAAAAAAAAAAAAAAAAAAGAAAAAAAAAAACCGCTCGATTGCGCCGTTTTATTTGGAGCAAATGGGGCCAAAATTTATTCAGCACGTGTTCTTTTTGCGGTTTACCTGCTTACAAGTTCTTTAACTTCTTCCATTAGTTCTTGAGATCTAGCAGTCATGTCAAAAGAGAAAAAACGCTCTACTGCGTACAGGGGTGCCCACAGGGGGGGGGGGGAAGCATGGCGCAACGTGCGCCATCAGAAAATTTTTTGGGGGGGAATGATAAAAGTAGTGAAATATTCGAAAAAGTTGTTTGCATGTTTAAAGAGGAAGTTCATTGTAAAATAAGTTATATTCGTCCCTTTCATCAGGGTTGGTAAATGCCATAGCTTTTTAAACCCCAAACCGCCCAAAACCCAACCGTCCGTGGTGGAATCCGACCTTCCGCCCCGATCTTGGGCGGGTAGCCGGGTGAAGGTATTTTTGGCATTTCTTCGGGGGAGGGGGGGGGGGGGGAAAGGTCAGTTCGGTGAGAAGAGTCAGGACGTGCCAATGGAATGTCTGTGTCAGTAAAATTCATTTTCAAGCCTACTTTTTGCCGCTACACAAACATTTAAAGGACAAGTTCAGTGGGATTATCGTTTCAACACTTTACCACTCTAAATCCCAGATGTTTCATAAACATTACAATACATTTTTAGAATGATGGGACTTCAAACAAAGAAAACAGTATTCAATCTTTACACTATGGTCTTTCCTTAGGAAGTGAAATCTTCAATTGAAAGGTTTATCTCAAGCGAGCAAAGAATGCACTTTGGAATGTAGCATTTATAGTTACTGTTGTCATATGTTTACTCTTTTATTTTTTCCTTTCTCTATAAGAGCCCCCTACCCCATAGTCTACATGACAAACAGCTGGCCCAAAATAAACGTGTATAATAACTACAGAAAAGTCATAAAGTTACATCTAATTCCACATACATTTTAATAATATTTCACATAATAATTAGAAGAACAAACCGTTGTTCCATGGAATGCAGATTTTAGAATAATGATCACTTGAAGCAAATATATATATATATATATTTCAAGATGGAAGAAAAAAATTAAAACTGAAAACAACAAACAACATCCTATGAAGATAAAATAATAAGCAACATAGTAATAAACTGACGGATCACGAGACGTAGAAAATATTTTCATATATTCAAAAGTTTATAGAAAAGATTAAAGTTCTAACGACTGCATTAGATTCGTCATGGTTTCAATGATCTCAATATTAATAAAGGCTATTGAAAAACAATAAATCAAAATTGGATATATTTACATGCCTAATGACAAAACTTTTTTTAAATAAAAAATTAGCGGAACCAATATTTAAATAAAAATTCTAATGAATTTTTACGCTTCACATCATTGATTAAAATTTTGATATTTTTATCGGTCTCAATATAGGAAGAAGAATGAAGGTATAATAAAATTATTGCTTCCCCCCCCCCCCTTCATAAAGAACAAAATTCCAACAAAGTAACTCAAGTACCCAACAAAGTTAATGTTTTTATCTTTCTGGCATTATTGCATGCCTAACATGATTTGTGAAACACTCCAATCAAAATTCTAAATATTTATAACAAAGTGAAAAGTGTATATTTATGAACAGCGTTACTAAACATATAAATCATTTTAAAAATCATCTAAAAATTAGGAAAAAAAATAAGTTTTAAAGGCTGAATAAGAAAAAATTGCCTGTTCCAAGAAGATATATATATCTATTTAAAAGGGGGGGGGGGGAGTTCGTGCTTATGCACATTCCTGGCACAAAAAGAAAAAATCAAATATAAGGGAACTCTTTTTGAAACATTACAAAACGGAGACCAAAGAAAAAAGGAACCACGTGGAAGATTTCACCCTGGCGGCTTTGATTAAAGGGATTAGTGAATCTCCACTGAATGCAACCTTTCTTTCTCAGTCAACAGGTGTTTTGCCCCCCCCCCCCCCCTTTCCTTGCGATTTCGAAACGCTGGTCGAGTCCATTTCTGATTTTGTGCTTTCATAGTTACTGCGGGAATTCTGAACAAGAATTTCGGTGGCAGCGGGTGTTAAAGAGATAGATCAAAAACATGGTTTTTTTTTTCTTATCTTTCGACACTGCCTCCCAACCCCTGCTGTTGTTGGAATGGACCTGTTTCAGCGTCGTCTGCTAGGTCACGTGATGTCGGTGTCACGTGATCTCGTTTAGCGTCAAAAGCCTTGAGAAATCCAATGTGCTTGAGCTGTAGC
The DNA here is from genome assembly GCA_038502835.1 of Octonoba sinensis. NCBI lineage: Eukaryota > Metazoa > Arthropoda > Arachnida > Araneae > Uloboridae > Octonoba > Octonoba sinensis. The sequence continues at coordinate 59,696,402 of CM076599.1, read as the reverse complement.
GAGTTATTTTCCCAATGTTTTTAATAAATTTATTGCAATGCCTTCATTTTGTGCTTCAGTTAGATGCTCTAATGCATCGGATAAAGAAAGCTGCAAATCAGCTAATGTTTGTTTCCTCGGATTTCCGTTAAGAAATCAAAAAGCATTACGTGAATGGTTGGTCAAAATGCGGAGGCAAGCATCACACTAAGTCAAAGCTAAAAGCTTTGTTCGCGATATTTTGAAGAGCCCTGCTTCCGATACCAAATATTCACGAACAGAAGATTTTTGAAGGAAGATGCTGTCCCTACACTATTTTCATTCAATATGCCATGCGTTAAACAATAGAGAACAACATATCAATTCAAGTACGTAAAGTTTCATGCTTCTTAATCAAATGCATGTTAGGTTATTGAAACGCATATTTAATGCATTCAAAATTTATTTTATGTATCATTGAAAATAGTTCATGTTTTTTTCTTACTAGTGCAAATGCTTACTATACAATATAATTAATATTTTATATTTCTTTTGCTTATCTTTAATAATCTTCATTCAAAAGTTTCATTTAAATTGATGTTCTAAATCTTCTAATTGTTTAGAATTAGAAAAAAGTATTGCATTTACACTGTTGTGTAACATAAAATTTTATATCATGTAACTAAACTTAAAAGATTAGAATTCATATAAAAAGTTAAAAATACACATTACTTTTATGTTTGTTATTTAACATTGTAAAACATCAAATTCAGGATTTATTGATATAAATTAAGAAATTCCTGAAACAATTAAGCTATTTTTGAGTAATATAAGGGAAAGAAGGAAACAACAAATGAAAATGACAATAATTCCGGCCATTATAATATTAAACATGTTGAATGTAACACTTAAGAATCATTCTACAAAAATCACTTTTTTTATTTGGAAAGAGCTCATCAGTAATATTTTCCATTTCAAATGGACTTACTTGTGTCGAGACATTTGATGTGGCGTACAATTTCTTAAACTTAGGGGACCTGATCAATTGAGGCCTGGGAACCGAAGAGCAATTTTTTATGTTTCTTGTGTGAGTTTGCGGTGGTCTGACACTCGATTTCATGAGCGTACTATTCAATTCCTCCAAAAGTGCGCCTTCAAGGATGTTGAATTCAACAATTGATGCAATCCATGAAAGAGTGAAACATGTATATATATCTAGCCATCTAAGTCGCAAGTCGGAGAGTTCATGCCAGAGGCATTTGTTTTGAAATATCTCAATTGCAGTGCAACTCAAGGCCGTAGCCAGAAATTTTTTTCAGGGGGGGGGGGGGATACTTTGAAACACTTATGTTGAGGAAAGTATCAGAGAGGAATATATGCAACATTTCGAAAAATTTCGGGGAGGGGGCCTGCCCCCCCCCCCCCCTCTGGATACGGCCTTGGTGCAACTTACGTACTTATGGCATCTTTACTATCAGTGGTGTAGTCCTGAAAAAAAAAGTTGGGGGGGACGATGATACATAAGAAAATAAGCAATTGAATTTAAAAGTGGGGGGACGCTTGTGTTAAAATGTAAAAAGTTTGGGGGGACGCCTGTATTAAAATAAAAAGGTAGGGGGACGCTGTCCCCCCTCGACTACACCACTGTTTACTATGTGCTGGACAGTTGTCCGAGAAATTTTCTGTTTAATTTATTTAGTTGTAATTCATACTTATTGTATATTTATTAGGTGCTGGACAGTTGTCCTGGAAATTTTTCTTTTAATAATTATTTAATTGCAATTCCTACTTGTTGCATATTCATTAGAGGCTGGACAGTTGTCCGGGAAATATTTAATTTAATTTAATTATAATTCATACTTATTACATGTTTATTTGGTCCTGTACAGTTGTCCTGGAAATTGTTTTCTTTTTATAATTGTTTAACTACAATGTAATTTTAATATTTTAATTCAGTATGTCCCAGGTATGTTTTAGAGTTATGTCCAACAAGAGTTAATGCAGTTCATGATTTGAAGCAAGTTCTGAAGGAATGAATGAATAATTATTGCTGTTTCTTTTGCATTTTAATGCTGAATGGTATATGACAGGAGATTTGGTATTGATTGTTCATCAATTCTTCTGTTCTAGCTTTTCAGTTTATGGAAATTCAATACTTTGTATGTAAGTACTGCATTTGTTTTCTTGTCTCATGTTTCTGCTTTATAGTACTACTCTCTAATGTGCAGTGCTGGAACTAGTGGTGTAGTCCCAGAAAAAAGGTGGGGGGACGTTTACAGTACAAACATCAAAATGTGGGGGTACGCTTGTGCTAAAATAAAAAGGTAGGGGCATGCCGTCTCCCTTTGACTACACCACTGGCTGAAACCAATTGCATTAGTATTTATTGAGACTTGTTTGTAAAGTTTTTATTTCAGTCGAGTTTTCTAAAAATTGAGCTTTAAAACAAGTATTGTAATAGGGATCATTCATAAATGATGTCGCACTTTTTGCAATATATTTGACCCCCTTTGTCACACATCACACTATATTATATTAGCTTCTGTACCTGTAGTGTTGCAGTTCCGAAACAAAGCACTATGTTATAGATCACATTTCTAGTTCTATTTTTGAGCTTTTGAGGACATTTGTGAGCATAATAATAATATTGAACATATGTGTACTTAATTTGTATAAAATAAGATCACGTTTACTACAAAGATGATAATTAGTAGTAATAGTAAAAAATATTAATCATTTGAATTATGAAAAATGACCCGCTCTATTTATCGTAAAAGTCTACATGCCCAAGATTTCCTTTTAAACTTTTAACTAGAAGTATATTTAAATGTTAACAGCATTGGAGTTTTCGATACATAATTGAAATCAATGAAACTTTAAAATCAAATTATAGAAATGAAAAAAATCTTTAAAAATAAATTTAATTTGCTGATTTTAAATGTATTTATAGAGATCAAAATGTAAGATGACGCACTTTCTTGACCCCCCCCCCCTCCTCAAAGCTAGACATCATTTATTAATGAACTCATAAGGATGTGGCTAAAATTATCGGCAAGTCGTCAGTGTGCAGATCCAATGTTATGTAGGTTACTTTCTATTTCCATTGTTTGTGCATCATTTATTCTATAAAATCTCATATTTAACTTTAAATATTATTATTATTGCAGCTTTTTTTATCCGACGCATTAAAGCATCCAACTGAAGCACAAAACGAAGGAATTGCAATAAATTTATTAAAAACATTGGGAAAATAACTCGCAACAGCTCAATCACATTGGATTTCTCAAGGCTTTTGATGCTAAACGAGATCACGTGACACTGACATCACGTGACCTGTGACGACACGAGAAACAGGTCCATTCCGCTGGAGCCAATGTCACGGTCAACCAATTTACTCATCGTTCCCTCCCCTTTGACAAAAGGAATACGACTCTTCTGATGTTTTGTGCCAACCAATGACCAATCACGAATCAGCACTTTCCTTTGTATGGATGGATGGACTAGTTTCTTTGGAATAGTGTTATTCTCGTCTCGAAAAGTTTGTTTTGAGCAGTGCATTTTCTTCACGCGATGCCTAAAATACTTAAAAAAACGTTTAAATATAAATGCATGGAAATCATGTGCAATACGGTGCACCGGCAAGACAAGTGGCCCGAACATTGCAAAAAAAAAACACGCGTACAAATTTAAGAACAACATGAACATTAAATACAAAGTTGTCGAAGTTAAAGAAGGCGATGGTCCATTTATCCCCTACACTGAGAAAAACCAACATCAGGAGGCACCAGGAAATCTTTTACAACCAAGAACTGAGAAGAGGTGAGTGGAATCTATTTTTCAGAAATAATCCTCCCTTCCAGTGGCGTAAAGTTTCTGTTTGTTTGTTCACGTATTTTTTGAGAACTAAAATTATCGAATGCGTTTTATCTTTTAATATATCTTTAACTTGACACCTATAACACCTTTAACTTGACCTTGACCCTTAACTTTAACTTGATCAACCACAGAATTATTTGAAAATCGCAATTCAATTTATTTAATCAAAGGGGGAAATCAAAGTAAAATGGACCTATCTAATATATTTTGGCCACCGAGGAGGGCACTTTGGCCACCAGGATCAAAAGGCTATGGCCATTTTTGGCCTCTAAATAAATGTTCTGTATGTAACACAATAAGTGAAACGCCTTTAAAAATCTTTGTGGATAAATATGCCACAATAAGGGTGACAATTGAACCTGGAAATCAGGGATTTATCATGGAATTTTTTATTTCTGGAAATATTAGGAAAAAAATCAGGGAATTTGAAAAAAAATCAGGAAAATTACTCAGAAAACTATAAGAATCAAAGTTTTGTGATGGATTTCTGAAAAAATTCTGTCCAATATCGGATATTTTAAATTTGAGCTGTAAAAAATTCTTACTTATAGTATAGAGCAGGATATTTATATTCAAAATGCTCGGCAAATTTTATGCTCAACAAATCAAAATGTCATATTGAATCAAGTCACAAACTTTTTATATACTCATTCGTAAAATCGGGGAAATATCAGGGATTTTTTTCCTTGGATTTTGTTGCCCCCCTGACAATTTTAAAGGACGCGTCTTTCTCTGTACCCAGTTTTTTTAATGTAAAGAAAAATAGATATTTACTAACTGTTCGTTCTTGTTGCCATTTGAAACTTGAGTTTTTTTCTTTACTACTTTATAGATTATTTGAACAAGGAAATTCGACATCGTCTCCATCTGCGGCAAATTTGCCTGATACAACACCAGTTACTGATGCCGATGTGTGGGAAGAACCATTTCCTCTTGTAGCTGAACGGGCTTTAGAAATCAATACCAACCAACAGCAGCGACAGCATGTTGAAGAAGACCCGGCTTACTATGCCAATAAAAAACTTTCTCTGGAACAGATAAACGAAGCATTAAAATTTGAGCACCAAACTCTAATTTCAACAGACTTTCCAAGTTCATGCGGAAGGAAATTTAACCCGAATGTAAAGAAAGTTATATTACCAAATGGAACAAGAATAGAGAGAAAATGGCTTGTGTATAGTAAAACTAGTAATTCCGTCTTTTGTCTACATTGCCTCATCTTTGGTCTACCCAGGGAACAAAATATATGGGTTACAACAGGTTATAGGGGGTGGATAGACCACAGGGGTGATAGGGATATAGAGCTCCATGAAAAATCTAAAAACCATATATCCTCTAAAATTGCAAGGCTTCAGTGGATTGCTAATCAAAGAATAGACAAAGGTTTGATGGAACAAACCGATAAATTGGTTCATCATAACCGAGAAGTTCTTTCGGTGATTATAGACTGTTGTCGTTACCTAACAGAAGAAATGCTAGCATTTAGAAAAAAGGACACTTTGGATGGTAAATTTCATAACCTTTTCAGGTTATTAGCAAAATATAACCCAGATGCAAGAGTGTATTTAGAAAAGGTGGAGAAAGCAAAAAAAAGAAGACAAAACTTGGGTCCAACCTTTTAAGTTACCGAAATATGTTTGATTTAATCACCATCATGAGTGACATGATTGTTTCAAAAATTGCCCAAAACGTGAAAGAAACGAACACGTATGCCGTTATTCTGGACTCCACTCAGGATGTGAGCAAAAAAGAATGCACAGCTGTGTTAGTTCGTTATGTGGAGCTTAAAGACACTCAAGGATTAATAAAAGATAATGTCAAACCGGAGGAGCGACTCATCAAAGTGTTTACGGTCAAGGAAACAACTGGCGAACATTTGTCCTTCATGCTATTTGAAACCCTGAGGGCTGTCGGCTTTGATACAACTGGTATGGTGGGTCAGAGTATGGACGGGGCAGGAAACATGCGAGGACAATTTAAAGGATTGAAATCTTTTGTGCTTAGAGAATGCCCGAAAGCCTTTTATATTTGGTGTTGTTCACACAGATTCGCATTGGTTGTCGAGAAGTCAATGGATATGTGTCGTCAAATGAGAGACATGTTCTCTATCCTTCAAGAACTTTATGTGTTTATGTCCGGCCACAAAAGACATCACACATTTATTGAAAAGTTGCATAAAGCATCAACTCATATTAGACAGAAGCGCTTGAAAAGAGTCCATACAACTAGGTGGTCAAGCAAAAGTGATGCGATAAATACAGTTTTAAGTTGCTATAATGTCTTAACAGAAACATTGGAAGAAATATCTAAAAGCGAAAATACAGAAAAAGACACAAAAATGATGGCCAAAGGTCTATTGAACGCGATATCAGATTATAATACCATTGCAGCAATGCAAATTGCCGCCGAACTCTTTAAAATACTTTCACCAGTAACTATTTGTTTGCAATCAAGAAATATCGATTACGGAATAGTACCTACTGTTGTTAGTGAGACCAAGGCAAAACTAGAATCCATAAGAAGTGATGAAGAATGGAACAAAATAACAGGCCGCATTACAAGTTTTATAAAGGAACACAACATCCCGCAAATCCAAAACCGAAGAAGTCGAAAAATAAAAAGGTTCATGGACGAACTCGCGATTGATGAGACACTAACCGACCCAATTGCGAAATTTAGAGTAGTGGTATACTTTCAATTACTCGATTCTCTAATACTTCAGATACAAGATCGGTTTCCTGAAAGCTCGCTGAATATTGTCAAACAGATGACATACTTTTCTCATGAAGGGTTGATGAATATTGCCGAAAATGTGGAAGGAGCTCTGAGCTCAATTCAAATCAACGACTTGTGCGAATTCTATGGAATTGATGGGGAAGAAGTTATTGAAGAAATAAATGTGTTCAGTCAGCTTTATAAAGTAAGTTACACTACCATTGACTTACCAGATGTGCTCAGCTTGCCTGACGAAGATACAAGTCATAAAAATGAAGAAGACGACTCCCCTGACCATGACTGCGACGACATCCCAGATAAGATGCCAAAGGAAAGATTTCTTGATCAGTGGATTAAGAAGGGGTTTATTAGACCATATAGGTGTGTAATAAACATGTCAGGCTTCCCAAATCTAACAATGCTATACCAAATTATCCTTTCGCTGCCAGCAACAAGCTGTTCTGCTAAAAGAACAATGAGCAGATTAAAAATTGTTAAGAACAGGCTGCGAAGCAGCATGGGAGATGTTTGGTTGTCCAACATGCTCGTTTTAACATCCGAAAAGGACATTCTGAAGGCAATCTCTAATGTTGATATGATAGAAAAATTTGCTTCAACAAGCGTGCAAAGAACAAAATTACTTCTCTTTAAAGCACATCAAGATCTTAAGAATTAATGTATAATAATCTATAAAAAAGACACCAATTGTCAAATATTAGTTTTTCTGAGTTTTCATTTGTAGTTTTTGTTCAACTGACATGTTTGGTGGGATTTAACTTTTCAATTGCTAAGCTTTAGTTGTTCCAGTACCTAACACTTAGTATATTATAATATAGCTTAAGTGTAAATATATATAGTATATAGATATTATATACATGTATTATTTTTTTCTTTTTAGTGGCAAATATTAATGCGAGTATTAGTATGTATACTTATTAGTTGCAACGACGCAATTGGTTGGCCGATGTCTCCAAGAGGACTTATAATCGAGTTACCTCAGGCATTTCTTATGTCTATCAGAAATATTGTTAAAAGTTATAAAACAAAATTCCTTAGCTTAGAACCATTAGCAATTCTTTTACAGCAATTCGTAAGTAAAATCTTTTAAAAAGAAAATACTAGAAATTGAACTGTTAGTAAAACCCCCAATTTTCACCACAATTCCCCCTATCCCTCATATTCAATAGAATTGCGAAAGCATGAAGGAGGCCGTTAAAAAACCACGTAAAATGTTCTTATTTTGCTATTTTCACCCCCTCCACCCTCCACGTGAGACAAATTTGGAAAAATTTCTTATAAACGTAGTTTACGTGACGCTGGCCTGTACCCCCCTCTCCCTTCAAGTGCGTCACGTGGTTCTTGAACGGCCCCAAGGGTATGGTAAGATTTCTTTTTTGGGGGGGGGGAAAGCGCCATAGCCTTTGGGGGGGATGGGCACCCCTGACTGCGTACCCAGCCGCTTAAAGATAATTGACACAAAAACTAATCAGCACCATTTCCCATCAGGGTCCACGTGTGTACCAATTTCGTTGGGTTTCCTGTGTTACGTTTTGGGTTAGAGTGGCCATTATTTGAAAAAGTGTACACACACACTTAGACACATAGAATGAGATTGGTCCCTGGGAAAATATATGTAAATTAAAAATTTACTACATATTTGGAACCTTTGGGATGTTTAAAAATATGCATGAAACAAAATAAATGTTATAAGTATAAGTACAACATATCTAGTATTACCAACTACCAAAACCTGAAATAGACATCTTAATTTTTGGACAGTTTTGCTTTTTCAAATGGGTGTTTCTTTGTAGATAAACTATGAATACTTTTAGAGGGTTTTGAACTAAAATTTTACATGCATTTCAGTATTAATACAATAAATAAATAAATAAATAAAATTAAATCAATAAATAAAACCTGATCAAAACTGATTAATTTTTTCAATCAATTCTAAAGATTTTGCCCTGTTTCAGAAAATATAAAATATTCTTTGGTAAACTCTAATAGATCTCCCTTTTTAAAAATAGCAGTACCCCCCCCCCCCCCCCCCAAAAAAAAGCGAACATAGCAAACTTCTTTAATTAACTGCGGTGTTCTTTAAATTGTAACCAGACTCGAATATTTAAAGCATATTCCCTGCATTTTTGTATGCAAAATGCATTATGCATGTTTAGTAAGTTGGGGGGAAACACTAATACAGCTACAGAGCAGGAATATATTTGCACAAAATGTGCTGAATTATTAGAGTTACGTGTCAAGGTGGTAGCATTGGAAGCCCAATTAGTTAGAAATAACTTGGGTGAAAATTCTATAAAAGAGGTGGGGACTTCTTGTGATGGGCTTGTTGGGGAGAGTGAAGTTGCAGGAGAAGGATCTAGTATGGGGAAAGGTAGAACTGTAGACCTAAAAACAGAGGGTGTCATTATAGGGGATTCTATGGTACGCGGGATAGGTAATGTGGTCGGGAGAACTAGGCGCAAGGTGGCTAGGTGCTGTTTACCAGGGGCTCGGGTGAAGGATGTTAATAAGGTTGTGGAAAAAAGGGAATGTTTAAGAAGGGAGATTCAGTTACTCTGTGGGTGGGGACTAACGACGTCGGTAACAGCACAAACGAGGAGTTTGTTAAGGATTGGGAGAACCTGTTGGATAAAGCAACTAACTTTTCGACAAATGTCCAGGTAGTTGGTTTGCTTCCCAGGTATGGGGTGCATAGGGGCTGGTTAAATCAGCGGGCTAGGAGCATGAACCTGATCCTTAAGAAACTTTGCATAAAGCATTCAACCAGGTTCATTGATGTTTGGAGTTCTTGTCAGCGTGATTGGGTTGCGAGGGATGGTCTGCATCTTAGTTCTAGGGGTGTAGTTAAGGTTAGCGATATGATTTTAGAAGCTTCAGAATCAAAAAACTAATTTTGGATGGGGGGATTGGAGAATGTCATGGTGTTGACTTCTGTTCTGGAGGTTTTAAAAATGAGGGTAAAATATTAAGCAATAGTAACATTAATAGTAGTGATTTGAGGCATCATAAAATGTTTAAGACAAGCAAAATGGGCATGCTCAGGTTTCTATATACTAATGCTCGCAGTATCAGGAATAAGATGGACGAGTTAAATAGTGTTATCGCAGGTGAGGAGTTGGATATTATTGGAATTACGCAAACATAACGCCGCTCTTCAAGAAAGGTGTAACAAGATACTTGTTACATCTCGCGATCATAATAACTTTAACCAAATACTTTGGTTATTTACTTAGTCTTTGGTGACAAGCCTTGGCATTTTTACTCACGGTTCTTTCTGATTAACTGATAGGCGTAACCACCACTTGTCACTTCTTTTTTAATTGCCTACGCCGCCAAAAATTTTATACCATTTTATTTTTTAGAAACAACATTTTAAATTATTTTTTCAATTAGCTTTTTCACTGGGTATTTACCTTTCAACCATTCGTTAATTTTAATTTAATTCCGTTGCATTTCAACATCACAAATTTGAATTATTTTAAATATGCTACGGGAACTATGTACTCTCTCGGAGTAATACTCCCCTTTTTCGCGCCTTTGCCAATTGTTCCGGGACTGAATCTGTGTGTTTTCCCCTCATTCCTACTGAAAGTCGAATACGGTAAAGACGCGCCCGGCGTCTGGGCAATTTTGCCTATTCGTCGGGCAAGCAATGTTTTGTAAAATGCTAACTACTACCTCTTTTATTCCTGCTGCATTGGTTATCATAAAAATGTTCTCCTAAGAACAAATTTTTACTAAATAGTTTCTGTTCGTCAAAATTGATTTTTGTACATATTAAATTGCTGGAAGCGATCGGAGTTGATCAAAGCCTCCGGGTGATGCCGTTTTCACTTTTTCAGAAAATATTCAGCCAAGAATTCGTTGAACTGTATAATTTTAATATTTTATTGACATCACGACTGCAATGCATATTTTGGAGATGCTGACTGATCTACGTATCTGAAGACTGCCTGTCAACACAAAGTTGTAAAAGAATTTTTTGACCGTTAAGTAACAACAATGACCAAGATAACCAGCATTGAGGAATCCGTCCTCGGAAACAACTAATGCTCCAAAATGAACATTATTAAGAACTGATAATCAGCCACCAAATGAAGGAGCAAAAGTACGCTTCATTAATTTCGTATTGGTCAATCAACTTCTGCACTTTTCAATGATCAGGTAGTCATCTTCAAGTATCAGGCGATATAATCTATTACATCAATTTCTAACGCCAGCTTTGTCACAACCGCATTAGAAATCGGTAAAATTCTCCTGTGTAAACTACTTAAAATAACGAGTTGTACTATTGTGTTACATGCTAGTTTATTTTTTAATTTTTCTTAAGGAGCTCTTTTAATTTTTTATATGCAGTCTGTTATATAATGCAATAAATCTTTACAGTCAACGATTAATAATCTCGTAGTTATTTTTAGTATGTATTTTTTAATATATTAATTTACATAATTTTTGCTTAATCTTTTTCATTTCTAAATGCTCTAACATATTCTGATCTTACACAACGCAATGTATATAAGTGCTAAATCCAATTATACCACTACAACACTACAAAAGGGTCTAAAACTAAGGCAGGAAATTATAGGCCTGTGAGTCTTACTTCCGTCCTTTGTAAAATTTTTGAAACTCTGATAAAAATCAAAATAGTGAATTTCCTGGAGGCTAATGGAGTGTTGACTGATTTTCAGTATGGTTTTAGAAAGGGTAGGTCCTGTACAACTAATTTGTTGCATTTCTATGACAAGGTTACCATGGCACTAGATAATAAAAAGTGCTTAGATGTTGTTTACATTGACTTTCAGAAAGCGTTTGATCAAGTACCGCATGAAGCTCTTCTTAGCAAACTTGCTTATATTGGTATTGGTGGAAAAACTTTAATTTGGGTTAAAAATTGGCTGACTGGGAGGAAACAAAGAGTAGTAGTGAAGGGCAATTATTCTCAGTGGATTGATGTTTTGAGTGGGGTTCCACAAGGTTCAGTTCTAGGGCCAATATTATTTATTATTTTTATTAATGATATCATTCAGAGTATTTCTGGGAACATCAATATTTTTGCTGATGATGTCAAAATAATGGGAATTGTGGACACGGAGGAACAAGTCAATCAGTTTCAAGAGGATTTGAATCAAATTTCTAGGTGGGCAATTAAGTGGGGTATGTCTTTTAATATTGGGAAATGTCAAGTGCTTCATTTTGGTCATGGGAATAAACATGCAACCTATTATTTACAAGGTTCTGTCATTAGGGAAGCAGAAGCAGTTGTTGATCTAGGAGTATTGATTAGTCATGACTTCAAGTCCAGTCAGCAGTGTAGCATAGTAAGTAACAAAGCTAACAGGATGCTTGGGTTTATCAATAAGGCTATTTCGAACAGGTCTAGGGAAGTTGTATTGCCATTATAAAGAAGTTTGGTAAGACCTCATTTGGAGTATGCTGTTCAGTTTTGGTCTCCGTACCTAAAAAAGGATATTACCTTATTGGAAAGGATTCAAAGGAGGGCTACAAGATTGGTAAGTGGTCTTCCAGACTTAGATTATGAGGTTAGACTTAAAAGGCTCAATATGTATAGTCTTGAGCAAAGGAGAGTCAGAGGGGACATGATTCAGTTGTTTAAACTCATTAAAACGGGAAATGTTGATGGACTACAGCTATGTGCTGAAAGTAGAACCAGAGGTCATTGTTTTAAACTTTTCAAATCTCAGGCTAATCTTGAAATTAGGAAAAACTACTACTTCAATAGGGTTGTGGGCAGTTGGAATAGTTTACCGGAAGCGACTGTTAATTGCAGTGGGGTAAAAACTTTTAAGAAAGCTCTTGATGTTCATTGGGGACTGCTATATTAACTAGGACCAGCCTAGCTGGGCCCTGAGCCTGTTGCTGGTCGTCACTTTTGTATTTGTATTTGTATTTGTATTATGTAATTTAATAATTATAGTTTAATAATTAGTCCCAATTTTTAATTCTAACTTCTCTAGTCATCAAATATTATATTACTAGATGATTTCTACTGCCCCTTCCTCTTTCGAGCTTGGTTGTTCAAAAGAGGTTAATTGTTTTTAAATTCATGTTTGATTTTTTTCTTTAATTATGATCTTTTTTTAAATTTGAGTAAAAACATGGATGCATGGTTTAAAAATGATAAGCTATAGGAAAGGCAAAAATAGACAAACTGTGGTGGGTACCTATATTTTCAGCAAAAATTCAGGGGGGGGGGGGGTTCAAAACAAAAACCTTTTTCTAATTTTTATTTTTGTAATTGTAGTTTTTATGCATGGAAAAATTTTAACAAATGAAAAGGCATTCTAGATTGTCTGGTCAACAGCAAGATGAGAAAATGTACCATGGACACCTCACACTATTGAACACCCAAGATTTAAGAGTAATTTCTCCACCAGGTTTGCAATTAAATGCACACACATTTTCCTATGTGGATTAATTAATATTTTACTGGACATCAACATTAGGTAAAAATGTTTCCTTACATTGCTGAGTGATCTTATACATGAGAATATGGGCTACAATTTTATTTGCTTTGAATGTTCTTATATGGATATTATTATAGCAAACAATATAAATTTGTCAACAAAATTTTAAAAGATGTTTGCTTGCAGAAGTATACTGAAACCTTCATCAGCAAATAATGTCTTGCACTTGTTCATTCAATTTCATTAGTAACAATTTATTCTCACATTAGAGAAAAAATAACTGCCACTTTCTTTAGAGAAGGATATGCATTTGGCAAAAAAAAAAAAAAAAAAATGCTTCTTTTTAAAAAATTAATGTATACATTCCTGACTTTACATTTGTACTTGACACAAAACAAGAAGGTTCTAATCCTAGCATTGCAGCTGCTGCTTTGAAAAAGGAGGTGAGGTGATTGATTCAACACATTTATTGAGTCACTCAGTAAGAACAAGAGATGTGTAGGAATTTTCCATTTAGGGGAAAATAAATAATTCAAATACACAACTAGATTGATTGAGTAATGCACAAAATGAGCATGCTTATTAGAACCTGCATTTTTCGTATAATATAACAATAATCATGCACAAGAGGATAACCATCTCAGTCAAGAACTTTTTTGGTCAAGTTAAGTGAAAATAAGAAAACTTTTTCAATAGGATGACTAAGATATTTCTATTTCGGAATAAGTTTTCTCCATCCAAGGAATTCATGCTAATTGCTGGAAGGAAGATGGATGAAGCCAAACACACTCTTATATAAAATCATTCGATTAAAATTTTAAATAATGTAATTACTGTAAAAAAAAAATTCTTATAAAACAAATAAACGTGGTATGGATTTTGCTTATCTGTCAATTTGGGGTTCAATATCTGCTAGCATTGGAGAAGTTTTGAAATTTAAATCCACCATTCAAGACCTTTTCTTCTCTTAATAACCTGTTCATATGCTCCTGAGATTCTAGAAGCCATTCATTTGAGCCACTTGTAATTATCCAATAAACAAAGATTGGCACATGTGCAACATGATACAGATACAACAGCATAAGAGAAATACAGATTTCTCTTATGCAGCTCCATTAACATGGAAGCAAATCAAGCAGTCTACACATCTACAAGAAACATTTATATACAAAAAGCTTCTTCTCAATATATTGAATTTTGAAAGTCAGGATTAGAAATGAAAAATACCTCTTAGATATTTATCTTAATATTTTTAATGCTACGAAGTACATTTCAAATATTTCGCGCTATATTAGTTAAAAAACATATATTTTGCAGGCATTGTAGGATTCTATAAAAAGAAAACAAAATCTTGAACAACATCAGAAGCATGTTTACTGTCTGTTTACCTGGAAAAAGAGCTTTACAAGATGCCGCCATAATAATTTGCGGACATGCTTGGAAGCACCTTTCACCGGGAATCCTTTAATAAAAAAACTTCTCCTCTTTCATGCTATACGTTAGAGTTAGTTAACCGCCTGCAAATATTCCTGAAAGAAAGACAAATTATTACAACACAGCATCAAAAAGTAAGATGACACAAAAAGGGAAATTAAAGCATTGGACTGAGAACTTTATCTTGATATAACATACCCACTCTAGCTATCTAGAAGAAGATAGCTCTTACTTTATCAGTTGTCTTAACTTGGTTGATACACTAACCCAATACATAATGCTAATAGATTATTGAAACAGCCAGCAAAGCTGAATGGTATACAGAACTTATGGAATAAAATCATGTAAAGTGAAATAACTAGTACAAACAATTTCATATTTGCTTAGAACATGGGAAACATTAAAAAGTGAGCCGATATTGTTTGAGAGCAATTTAGCATTAAGAGGCAAACTGCAAAATATTTTGAACTTCAGTTAAGGGGGGGGGGGGGGGGGGTGTTACAGAGAGCACCATTTTTCAATGTGAACAAGTTTTGAGCTTTAAGATGGCAAAAGCTTAGCATTTACAATTTGGTTGTTGCTTCATGTTGTCTCACATAAGGTGAGTCCATGACACTGAAATTTAATAATACTAATAATGACTTTTAATAAAAATATTAAATCAGTAATTATTTTCTACTAAAGGGCTAAAACATGCTTAATAGTCTTAATTCTAATGATCTGCTACTCTTAAACACCATGGGACCACATGTTAGACAATATTAAGCATAATTAATTCGAATTTGCCCTCTGTAAGTAACAGGGGCAAATTGTTTCGGGTGGGGGAGGGCGTCTCCCCCTTCCCTCATTATGTTTACTACATGAAAAGCAAAAATCTTACCGAAATAAATATTAGAAAAGACATATAAGATAAAACTAAAAATAAATAATAATAATAATAAACTTACAATCCATTGGTACTCTTGGCTTCAATGAAAATCATCGGCCGTAACCACCTGGAAACATCATTTTTCTTGAAATCAATTAAATTTTTATAGAAAATAATCCCTTGCAAGGAAGGTAGTTGAAGCTTTTCTCACAATAAACATTTGAAAAGACACATAAATTAAAAATAAGCAATCAAACAAGGACCATAACATTCTCCTCTATGCTCTAGCTTCACAGAAAACTAAACATTACTTCCCTAAAATTAATGAAACAACTTACTTCGCATCATTCACTTTTGACGTTTTCCTCTTTGACGGAAATTTTATCCTCGTAGCTCTAGGAGCATTTCAGTAAAATTGAAATCAGATTGGCCGTAACCCATAAGCACCTGAAAACATAGGTTTTTATTAAAACAATTACATTTTAATCAATAATGATACACTCCAAATTAAGTATGTGCAACAATCGAAAGTTTTCTCGGATTAAACATTGAAAAAAGCACACATAAATTTAAAACAGCAAAAAAAAGCGTGTAATGAAAGAAATCTTACCATCCTTCGCCATGCCTCACCTTGAAATGACATGCCAGAGACTGTGGAGACGAGAGAACAATGAAAAGTCACGTGGTGTTACAGGTCACATGACCAGCCGGCAGCCGAGTAAATTTCACTGGAGATCCGACCAGCCGGCAGCGGAGTCACTTTCGTTTTGAGATTTGGTTGTACGTTTATTTTGGTTCCGTAAATTTTCCTCTTGCTGACTTGAGAGTTTCACAATGGCTTATTATCTGACATGTTACCGGTAAATTGTTCTTGGTTTAAAGTATATTCTTAGTATTGTGGAATTCAGATGATTTTCGAAAGTTGTTCTCTTCGGTATTGCTTAAATGTATCTTTTACGTTTAAGTATTCTAGCAGCAAAAAGACTATCATTTTCTCAAAAGTCATGAAGTGAAATACTACAAAATGCTAAGATAGTTATGCACTTACATACACATAGGATCTCTGTTTATGATCGTTTTGTGACTCTTAAACATGTGCCCCACAATTATTAATAGATCCCTTATGGTTTTTTCACTCATAATTGGGTGTTTTAAAATCACCTTTTAGTCTTATTTTTTTATCATCTGAGCCCAGACCCAGCTTCTGTGGCACCCCACCACCCCCTTTTCTGGGGGGGGGGGGGGCATACTCATAACACACTTTTTCCATAATAGTTCGTTTTAATTGATGTACAAGTTCTACAAGTGTAAGAATGCCTTCATTTTTGTCATTTGCTCGTTAGAAGCTACT
The DNA here is from genome assembly GCA_038502835.1 of Octonoba sinensis. NCBI lineage: Eukaryota > Metazoa > Arthropoda > Arachnida > Araneae > Uloboridae > Octonoba > Octonoba sinensis. The sequence continues at coordinate 59,679,757 of CM076599.1, read as the reverse complement.
AAGGTCTTTAACATGTATTTTGCATACAGAGTGTATCTTAAAGTACTGTCTTTTATGTGTGTTTCCTTCTGCTTGTTTTTATTCTTGTACTTGAATTTCCTGAAACTAAATAGTTTGTTTTATTTCATTTGATTAAAATATGTACCATTTTCAGGTTCACTCGACCATTTTTGAAGAACTACATTTCAACTCTGTCTGCTCTTCATAGGTATGATTTTGTGTCTTTTAAAGTGATAAAATAAATTTTTGCTTTTTAATTCATTGTTGTTTATTTTGTATCATTAAAAAAGTGAAATTTTTAGCAGCAGGTGATTTATGCAGGGACTATATTCAAATTTTCAAAAGAAGAAGGTTCCCCTCCAATCTTTATATTCAAGTGAATAAGTAAATAGATATTTGCTTTTTCAGAGATTTTTTGAATCTTTGCTAGTGGTACTCCCACCAGGGCCGTGGTAGCCTAGTGGTTAGCACGTCGGACTTCCACCTGGAAGGTCGTGCGTTCGATACCCACTGAAGACCACCATGTATACTTGGGTATATGTGCATGTAAAATCCGTAGACCCCACTACCTCTCCCCGTGCGTAAGCAATCCTAAGGCTTCGGCTAACAGGTAGGGGTCTGGTGGAGAAAAGTGGGACTCCCACCCGTTCTGGCTTTGAATAGGGGAAGAACCCCATGCCAAGGTACTTATTGGGTAAAGCAATATAAGGTCCAGTGTTTTAGCCAAGGGAGAAGGGGAAAAGAGGCCATGGCCCTCGATGAAGCATTGTAATATATATATGTTAAGGGTTGATATGCTACCTGGAAGAGTCGGGGAATTGTGCCATTTCATCAAAAATCTGATAATTTTATAGGGTGCTTGTCAAGAACATGACTTTTGTGCCAATGTTCGAAAACCCTGACATACCAGGTTTTTTGGTAAGAAAAGGAAAATTAAATCATGACATCCGCTCTTTTGTCCACTCAAAATGCAACATGTGGAGCAGGGGCGTAGCCAGGATTTTTTTTCGGGGAGGGCTAAAAAATATACATGTTACATTCGAAAACGATAACTATCAAATCAAAATCAATCAAACTTTTAAAAAAATTTGAATCTTAACGCTTTTTGCATATGAATTGAAACAAATGTTTTTTAAAATAAAGAAATGAGAACTTATATTTCAATTAAAGTTAAAAAGGATGTGTAGGTAGGAAATAAAGATCGTGATTCTATAATATTTTTCAGTTGTTTTGTTGGCTATATTTGGGTGGTTCTTTTGAAATATACACTCTAGGTGTTTTTACCTCTATGTTAAATTTGGCAGCTAAGCTTCATTAGCTAAAACTAGAACAATTTCTCAAAACCGGTAAAGTATTCAACACTTTTTATTAAGAGTTTATGGGATAATCCAAGCATACTAGATCAATAAGCTATTCCTTTACAACTACCCCACACAATAGGGAATCCAGGTTCTTTTTAGGAAAAAAAATTAAACCCTAACCTTTTCAACTAGTTATCCACACTGGTAAGTGATGTCACTTGTCACATGATCAACCACACCGCACTCAGGCCCTAGAGGGATTCGTATCTCTTCTCTGGGATGATGTTTGTCGTCGACAGAGCCTTCTTTGAGAAACTTGACCAATAAGCTTTGTCACAAGCTGCGTGTCCTCCGGGAGGAAAATTCCCTCTCCGCACGCTGACCCGCGGACAGTTTGCAAATTTAGAAAAAACCAAGAGCTTTAATTTCAAACTAAAATTATCTAAGCATACATAGATCTATTTCCAACTTATGAGGTTGAATAATTCCGGGGGTGGCTCCAGCCCCTTCAGCCCCCCCCCCCCCCCTTGGCTACACGCCTGATGTGGAGGGAACTGCAGAGATTGATGCGCTGTGATCAACCATCGAATTGATCAATAATAAGTTTATTATCTCTTAGCTTTTAAATAGTTATAAGTCAGTCCCATGTTATTATTGTTATTCAAATATTTACTTTGGGCAATTAATGAAGTTTGCTTTCTTTGAGGGGGGTCTTCTGGTCCAAAAATTTTCCAAGTACCTGATCTAAAAATTGAAAATTAATTCGGTTTGGTTTACCGAATTAATATTTCAATAATTAATCTTAAGATTAGTTTGACGATACAGAGTTGCCAACTCTCTTAATCATTGAAGGAGACTACCGCTTTTCAGCCAATGAAGAGCAGAAAAGTGCAATGCACATGATAATAGAGAATTTTTTATGTGTTTTAAAGTTTTACTGATACTTATAATGTTTTTAACTTAACCTAATAGCTTTCTCTAATATGTAATGTCCATAATGCTTTTCTCTAGTCAAGCAGTCTAAAATTGTAAGATTATGTTAATTTGAATGTTGGCAGATGTGCATAAGTCAATGTCATGGGGTTAAAATTCAAATTTTCAAGCAGAGGGGAAACTTCCCTCCAAGCTTTATATATGGAAATGATTCCAATTTTTTAGAAGGCAGAAAAACAGCAATGCTATTTGACTATCTACATATGCTTCACGTCTGAAGTTTTTTTTTTAATAGTGCATAATATTGGTAAATTTATAAACATGTAGACAAAATACAGATTTTCGTGTTTTCACTGCAATTGTGCAATTTTTCGAATCTGTAAACTGCTTAGTACTATTTCTTTTGATTTTTTTTATTTCTCTGTATTACTTTTGAAGAATTGAATGTGGAATAATATTGATTTTATTTTATAGTGATAAATATGTCAGTACTTCTTCACATAGAGAGAGTGAAACATTTTTTGAAAAAAATGAAAGACTGAAAAGACCTATGTCTCCCCATTTAACTATTTACAAGTAAGATCTGTACTATATTTTTTTAATTTCTTTAAAAAAATGACTTGGTTTTAAATTTTACTCTTTGAAATTGCTGGAATCATTCAAAATGCCACTTAAAGTATTTGTTGTTGTGATGGTTGAAGATTACAAAAAATGTTTATTACCTTGTACCAATTTCAAATTCTGTTAATTTTAACAAAATTCTTGATTATTATTTTTTTTATTGGCTAATTTTTAATGTGTATTCTGTTTTTTATATATCTTTAAAATTGTGCTATATCATGCTGGCACCAAGCAAGCCTGCTCGGTGCCAGCATGCAAATTCCTACTGAACGCTTTTCTTTGGGTTGAAAAAACCTCTTTTAGCCCCTCGAAAAACCAACCTAATGGCTTTTCGGGTTTTATTGATGTTTTTTTAAAGGCACCTTTTTGACATGGTGCCATCATACACCTTATGACCTTGCATTTATGAATGGCGTGTGCGTGAAATTATAATTTGAATTCAATTTACTCATTGTTAACTATTTAATTTTGCACATTTTGATTTACTTTTCGGAAATATTTTGTCATTTTAGCTACATTTTATTAGTTACTGTGATATCTAGTTTTTTCTAAATCTTGGCATTTTCTTTTAGTCACTATGCAGGTGGGCCTACTGGGAGGGGGGGGGGGCAATAATTTTTGAGGTTACTGCAAATGTTTAGGGGGTGTACTATTGCTCTGAGCACTTATAAGTCTTCACAATATATAGTAATTTATTATAATCATCAATTTTAAAATATAAATGTAAAGACTAACTGAAAACCTCCGATAAAACCTGGGTTGGTAAAAAAAAACAGATATTTCAAACTCTGATTTAAAGTAATGAAATTTGTATGGTAGATGTTTTATAACTTGATGAGATAAATTAACTTATTAATTTTGCACGAATCTTCTTTTTTGTTTGTTAACACCATTGTTCCTCCACCTGGCACGGGGGGGGGGGGGGGGGGGTTGCAACCCTCTAACATTCGGGAAGTCGCAATATGACCTAAAAGTAAGAAACATATTTTTATCAAAAAGGTGTCTTAAATAATTAAGTATTAGAAAATTCAATGTTGTATAAATAAAATCTAGTAGTAAGTGGGTCACAAGGAATTACATATATTTTTTCTGCTTTTAAGGTGTGGGATGTGGTGGGTGGATCAAAACTGAAAAGGCTGAGAAACAATGATTTACACTTCTTTTAAGTTCCAGTATGCATTGAATTGCATAGTTTGAACAATATTTCGTTTTCTCTTCCAATTTATTTCATGTGTTTTCAATGATTTTAATTACAGACTGGTGTAGATTTAGTTCAAAATTTCAATTTTTAAAAAGTTAATTTTCAATGTTACCAAATAATTTGTGTATATATATATTATATATATATATAACAGAAATGAAGTAAAAAACATTTTGGAAAGGTTTAAAAGACAAAAATTTTTTAAAAAAGTTTTGAGAATGAGACAAGGACTTATCAGTGTTATTTTGAAATCTTTAAAAAAAGCAAGAAAACAGGCATGACCAATCACGGGCTCATAGCTGCCAACCCTTCCTCATTTTGCAGAAGCTTTATTCATTTAGGCTCCATTTTCTGCGCTAATGATCAGATCTTCCTCTTTTTTTTGCTAAGAGTAATAGTATGACGTCCAACTTTTTAGGCGCATCTAGATCGGGATTCTCATGCTTTAGAAAACCGAGTCTAAACTGAGCTTCAACCTATAGGTCCGCTCCTTATCGGCACAGTGTACAGTTTAGTGATATTTCACCCCTTATGGCGATATATTTGAACATGATGATTTTTTTCGCAAATAACAAAAAAGAAATTCATTTGTTTGCAAGTATTTACTTTTTTAATGTGCTGTATTTTGTTTCATAATAGATTATCAAAGGTGTTGAATGGTCTTATTAATAATCATGGCAAAAGATGTTTTCATAATATATAATTAGAACAAATCCCTCATTTTATAAACTTTTAGGGTTATATTAAGGGATAAGAAATATATAGCAGTTTATTTAAAAGCACGGAGTAAAAAGAAGGAGACGAATCTCCATAGTAAAAGTTTGTCCGGACGATTTCACTGGCGCTAGATGGCGCGCATGTAAAATGTCTTGCCATGAGGGTGATTCGCAACATAATTTAGTGTTACAAATAAAATTATTTAAAAGGGTTTTTTTAAGAGTATTTAAATCGATATAGTCAATTTTTGTGAAGCTGGTTATAGGATAATGGACTACTTTTAGATTCAGAATGTGTTTGTGATTTCTTTTTATTATATTTGGTTCATTTTATTTTAGTTCGATGGTTTCGGTTTGCGACTGGTTTCGGTTTGCTAAAAGCCCGTAAATTTTCGGGAAGAAACTGGGAAATTTGGGAACATTGGGAATTTTGAGATGTTTTCAGTCTTAAAATATTGTTACAGAACATATAACATTGTAACGCTAGATTATTTTTAACCCTATTATTTTTATTTTAGATACATGACCAAGCGTCAAACATAACATTTTATATCAAATCTATAATTGAGAAAATTAACTAGTAAATTCAATAGGCTTTTTTATTGCAGTATTATTGATTCTAAAAATTTATTTGATTTGTTTGCTTTCCAGAAAATAAGATTAACCTTCAAAATATTTTTTTTTCTTTACTCGTTGATTTAAATTATTATAAGCAATAATATATCTGTTTTATTCATAGCATTTTTGTTACAACTTTAACGACCCATTTGAAGGGGTAATTTTTTGACAAGAAACACTGTTTAAAGCACTATTATACATTTCAACAATTTTTTTTAAAGGCAGGTTTTAAATATTTTTATGTGTTATTTTGTTTTTTATTGATGACTTAAACAACTATCAAGTTTCACAATGGGGCCGTTCATAAATGACGTCACGCTTTTTTCCCATATATTTGACCCCCTATTTTCCCTTTGTCACGCGTCACGCTATGTTGCATAATGCATGATGTTACAATTCCTTGTTACCCCCTCCCCTCCCCTTGTCACACTTTGTCACAATTTCACGAAACCCCCTCCCCCCTTCGAAGCGTGACATCATTTATGAATGATCCCTATGTAAATAAAAAATATTAACAACTTCCTTTTTTTTCATTCTCAACAGAAACATTTTTTACAGGTACCAACATTACGAAATAACTATGTTGTCTGTTTTAAAATGCTTTAACAGTAATGTTCGGGAAAATAATTCTATTATAATGAAAATTTCATAAAAATGTATTTATTTTTGATGTGTTAAAATTACTATTTCAAAAAAAAAAAAAAAAAAACGATCCCAGTTTTTAGAAATTTGAAACTTCCCGATATTGCTTTAAATTCTCGGGGGGGGGGGGGGGGGGGTTCCGGAAATAAAGTAGGCGTTTAGACATCCTTGCAAAGCTAATTGTAACTTTAATTTAACTAAAAACGGTTTCAATTTTAATGTAAAGTTAAGTAAAAAAAATGTCCATTAAATGTGATAATGCACGCCTCCCTAAAAGCTGTGGACCCTCCCTCTCCAAGGCGTAACAAAGTCAGGTTCCCCTCCCCCCCCCACACAAAAAAAGGATGCGAGCTCCTGTGGTGGTGGGCATTGTGCAAACCGCACGCCATTGAAGTTTTTAAGGGGATTGTTTTAGGTGTCTTTGCTTCTTTTAAGGGGTGGGGAAGGCTTGTTTTTTTCAGGGGTGAACAATTGGGGGGTAAGTATATATTTATTAGGGGTGCCCTTTGGGGTCATGGCACAGATTGCTCCATTAAAATTTTTATAGGGGTCGTTTTGGCTTTGTTGAATTTTGAAGGGAACATCGTTTTGGGGATGCACCATCCTCTTGGAGTGGAAATGGTATATACATAAATATAGTATATATCAAGGGCGCACACGAAAGGAAGGAGGGGGACATGTTGCCGATTGCTCCATAGAAAATTTTAAGGGGTTGTTTACGAAGGGTGAAGGTGAGCCGAATTTTGAGAGGGGTCATCGTTTAGGGGGAGTGCACCGCAAAGGCCGTATCCAGACAGGGGCCCTCGGGCCCGCTCGCCTACGAAATCCCAAATTTTTTTTCAATTTAGCATATATTCTTAACTTCTGAAACTTGCTTTGACATATATAAGTGTGTCGAAGTCAGGTGCCCCTCCCCCCGAAAAAAATTTCTCGGTACGCACCCTCGCTCATAGTGGAATGTTGAACGATCACCCTAGGGAAAGTTCATAAATGATGTCACGCTTTTTTCCCATATATCTGGCCCCCTCCTCCCTTTGGCACAAAGTGTCGCACCTCAAAGGACCCTCCCTACCCCCCTTTGTCACAAATATCGCTGTGTTGCATAAGCATGATGTCACACTTTTTGTTACCCCCTCCCCTGCCCTTGTCACACTTTGGCACAGTTTCACGAACCCCCCTCCCCCCTCGAAGAAGCGTGACATCATTTATGAATGATCCCATCCTCTATATGTATATATATAGGGTGATCATTCCCTCGATGAGCGTTGTATATATATATATATATATATACAGTGGCGTTCCTATCATGAATGCCACCTGCCGGGGAGGTAATTTGTAATTTGTGGGACACAACCCCTTTACACGTAAAAAAAAAAAAAAAAAACTCCACATTTGTTGTGTTGTATAAACTTATAGTTTATATATTTTCAATCGTGCAAAAAAGAATCTTAAGAAATTCAATTTTATTTATTTGTGCAAATTTTAATTCACTACATTTATTTGCAGTTATAATGCGTTGAAATAGCATTAGGTGCCACCTTCAACTTTCAACAAAATGGTCCCCCGCGTAGTGACGCCACTGATATGTATATATATATATATATATATATATGTTTTTAGATTGGGTTTTTATGGGGTCATTCCAAATGATGTCACGCTTCGGGGGGGGGGGGGGGTCGTGAAATTGGGACAAGGGGACGGGAGGGGGTAAAAATAAGTGGGATATCATGCTTATGCAACATAGCCTAGCATATGGGACAAAGGGGGGAGGGGTATGTTGAAGTGTGATTTTGTGACAAAGGGGGGGAGGGGGTCAAATACATGGGAAAAAAGCGTGACATCATTTATGGACGGCCCCTTAGCAGAATTTTGAAAAAAGTCATCGCTCATAGGTGCGGGCGCCATTGCTCTGGGGAGGGGAGGGGAGGGGCATCGACTCAATATATTTATATATAAAAAAGCGTGTGTGTGGTGTGTTGGAAACCCCTCAAAAACATTTACATTCTTGAAGTTTATGAACTAACCGATTCCAGATTATTAAGAGTATAAATAATGAAGTACAGCAAGCGTTAGATAAAAGAAACGACGTGCGGAGTTCAAAAATCGGGTGCCCAACAGACCCGTTGTGTTAGGGGGATCAATTGCACCTCCCCCCTCACTTGGAAAATAATTTAATGTGTTTCTTCGTATGTACATGTATTTTGTGTTTTTTTAATGCAACGTACAATGAGTTTTTACTTCCCTCCATTTAAGAGGGTCGGGGGGGGGGGGGGAGTGCCCCCTGGCCCCGACATTTTCCTCGTATTCATTATGGCACGAATACCAGCTGACCGTCTGCTACCCCTCTTTTAATCCTAAATTATCTAGTCACTAGCTAATTACAGTGATTTTTTACGAAAGCAAAAAATGCATTAAATAAGATACTAAAATAACCTTCTGATTATATGTTTAACTTATAATAAAATGCAATAAAATATTGCAAATAATAATTTCAATTGTTGGAACAACGAGAGACTAATGCGTGTCCGAACGCCCGAACCGCCTGGCCGCTGCCGCCAAAACGAGCTGATTTTCCGCTACCTTTCTCCGAATACTCGGGGTCAAACAAAATTTCTCTTTCCCTACTTGATCAAACGGCAAGACATTTTACTCTAGCGCCATCTGACGGCGGTGGAAAAATCGCGCCATGTTTTCGGCCTGTTCCCCGCTTAGTTGAGGCTCCTTCCTTTTAGACTCCCTGTTTAAAAGTGATGAAAGTGACAACTTTCCTCACCCTCCATTTTGCTCTTAAAAAGTTAGGGCATTTTTCATGAACTTACAATCGTCCTTGGTATATTGTACAACTCATGGAAATATTTTGAATTTTAATGGCTCAAGTTTATTTTTATTGACAATTTATTTTAGTTGTTAAAATAGTTTAGTTTTAAGAAAGTAAGACCCAATTAATGTTAAGTTCAGAAGTATTTACATTCAAATATGTACTTAAAAAGTTGAAATCCTTAACTTAATAACTTATTCCATCTCTTTTTTTTTTTCTGTTTTCAATTTATTATTTTTTTTGTTGTCAATGTATTTCTTTAGCTAATTATGTACAGGGTGAGGCAAAAGCAGGGTTCCCACCAAGTCACTTTTTTCACCTAAAATCACTTTTTTTCTCATTGGTCACTTAAAGTCACTTTTTGTAGCAAATTGTCACCTAAAATCACTTTTTTTTTGCATTGCTTTTTCTAGAAAATTGTCGGCTAAAATCACCTTTTTTATGGGGTATCTCATAAAGTGATAAATAACCACCAACCTTTTCTTTTAAACACCAGGAAAAGTACAAATGCCAGGAAAAATGCTAACAAAATAGTTTCCACAAAGCTACTTGCCGAAGCAAATGAAAAGTTAAAGGAGGGCATTAGAAATCAAGATTTTACAGAAATACAGCTTGCTCGGGCAATGATAGAGGGTGCTAAATCTATAAAAACTGATGAAGATGAGCACAGAGCAAAGGGGCACATAAAACTGAAAAAAAAAAAAAAAAAATTACAGAAGAAAAAATCTTCCGTAATCACAACATTTTTTCAAAAGAAATCTGAGACTGATTAAATTGGAATTTTTACAGAATGCTGCCATTTATATACGAGGGGCAATAGTTCTCTAAATTTTTGAAGCATTCTTTTCTGAGATTTTTATATTAACATTTAAAATTTTTGAGTATTCCTACTGTATTGAATTTCTTTTCTGATTATTTTTTTTTTTTGCTTTTCAAGGTCAATTCTATCTTATCATTTTCAGTTTCACTTTTGAACGATTTGCAAGTTAAAAACTTTTTGCTACAGGATAAGGAAGTACTTAAAGTATACTTTTCAAGTATTTTACTTTTGGTATCTGTACTTTCTAAATTAGCTTTGGACAAAAGATTATAATCAAAATCATTTCTTGCAGAATGATTTGAACAGAAGGCATTTAATTTAGCGATTTCCTTGCTTGATTTAACTGGGCATTGATCCTTTTCCTGTTTTTCATGCTTATAATTGATTGTATTTGCTTCTTTAGTTGTCAACCAGAAGATTTTTATTTTTACTTGCTCTAAAATATGTAATTTGACATAAATATAAATAATATTCAAATTAACTTTATTTCTGAAGTAATCCCAATGAAAGCAAATTTTGAAATATTAAACTTTTTTTCTCTTTTGAGCCTTGCACTAGCATGCATTTGAAGTACAGTAAAATCTGTAAAGTTGCCTACCTTTGTAAGTTGACCATCTGTTTAAGCTGACCACTTTTTTCAGGAATGGAATCAGCCCTTTACCCTCTACCTCACCCTCTGTAAGTTGACCACTAAAGTGCTGCACCGCAAGTGGTCAACTTACACAAGTTTCACTGTACTTAGCTTTGGTGTTTTAATTTTGGCATCAAAGAATATTCTGAATTAATTTTTTTAATAAAGGATTAAAATATTCCTTGTATATACATACCTTTAATTTATCTAATTGTTTCAAATATTTTGCACATGCTCCTCTGATATTCTAAATGTTTTTATTACCTGTAATTAATTTTATTTTTGTGATAAAACATTTAAAATAATTTTTCTTGTTTCACACATTAAAAAATAAAGTTGATTCTGTAGATTGCTAGCATTATCGGTCACCCCTGGCATATATATGTATGACTGCTTTCTTTCTGTGTCTGATGAAAGACCATTGGTTTTTTAAAATGATTTTTAATTTAAGATGATAGTGATGTTATTTATGGAAGATTAGTTAAGGATTGAACTTTCTGCTGTTTTTAGCCTACTTTCCCAAAAAAAAAATAAAGTGTGAAAAAAGGCTTAATGTAACGTAAAAATATCATTAAAATTAAGAAAAGTCAAAGAAGTAATTAAATAAGGAATGAAAAATTTAAATGAAAAATTTGAAAGTAGGGTTTTGAGATGGGCAAAATGTGCGTCTGTCGTTCCCCCCCCCCAATAACTTTTGAAGAAATTGGCCCATTCAAAAGATCTTGGCTAGGACATCTCATTTCCATATTTTACTTTTAAATTTGAACAATTTTTCGTTTAATTTTGAACAGTTCAAAAAATCTTAATATTAGCGCCTATGGGCAAAAATAAAGCACATTATGTAAACACTAGGCATATGATCCAAGTTCGTATGGACAAGCTTATTAGAAGAAGCTCTCGGTGTGAAATATTTTTTTAGATTTGAAAATTTTTTGTCCCTTTTTGAACAGTTCAAAAAAATTAACATTAGCGCCTACGGGGAAATTTCAATCCTATATAAATCCTGATCTAGCTGACGGATTCGCTTGGAACAAACTTTATCGGAAAGATGTTAGGCGAAAGAACATGTACAGATATGAAATTCAACCTGAACTAGACAAGCCTATTTTTTTATGAAATTTGTTGACCGGGATTTTTGAGGATATTTCTGAAGGAATGAATGAATAAGTGAAAGAATAAATCAATGAATAACTGAATGAGTGAAAGAATGAATGAGTGAAAAAATTAATAACTACAAATTCATGAACAAGTAAATTAATTAATGGGTGAATGAATATGTATTAACCATTGAAAACGGTACATTTGAAGTAATCAAGAACTAGAGCTAAATGAGAATTTAGAGAGAGAGGATAGCAAGAGTATAAATCTCAAGTTGGAATGTACGAAAGTAAGCTCACATAGTTCTAGATGGAACTTTTGCATGTGAAGAAAATAAATGTAATGGTATATTTTTTATGCTTAAAAACCTATAAACCTTTTTCTACATGTGTTTTAGTGGTAACGCAAAGCTTATTCTCATTTGGTCACTTTTTTTTTTTAATTGATCACTTTTTGGTCACTTTGTTTTTCTTAAATGGTCACTTTTTTCACGTTTTTTGTATCATATTCTTGGTGGGAACCCTGCAAAAGTAATGACCCACTTTTGAAGGGTTATAAAAAAAAGCTAATACAGTTTGAGACTTAAAATTTTCATTTTGATCTGTATATAATCTTATTTTTTTTCATTATGTTTTGAACACCACTTTAGCAAAATGGCGGCCTTCTGCAGCAATACACTGATGCAGTGTATTTTTCCAAGCAGAAAGAATAGACTGCATCTTTGTGAGCATGTCAATATCCCGTGTAATGTTATGATCCATAAGCTGTTTTGGTGGGGTTATTTGAAGGAGAAAGTTCCCCATACTTTAGAAGAGCTGAAGGACCGAATTATCGAGGAAATATTCGCCATAACCCTTGAAATATACAGAAAAGTTTCCCAAAACTTCAGAAATGGACTGCGTCAGTGTATTGGTGCTGAAGGCCGCAATGTTGCTGAAGTGGTATTCAAAACTTAATGTAAAAAAATGGGATTATTTTCAGATTAAAACAAAAGACGTTTGAGTCTCAAATTGCATTAGTTTTTTTTATGCTCCATCAAAACCAAGTCATTACTCCTTTTTTGTGTGCATTTCAATATCCCGTGTAATGTTACGGTACCTAAGCTCTTTTTTTTTTTGTGGGGTTACTTGAAAGAGAAAATTTGGCAACATCACCCACATACTTTGGAAGAGCTGAAGGGCCAAATTATCAAGGAAATATCCGCCATACCCCTTGAAATGGGCAGAAAAGTTCCCCAAAACTTCAGAAATGGACTGCATCAGTGTATTGGTGCTGAAGGCCGCCACCTTGCTGAAGCGGTATTCAAAATTTAATGTAAAAAAATGGGACTATATACAGATCAAAATATAACAAGTTTTAAGTAAACTGTATTACCTAGGTTTTTTTTATTTTTTACAACCCTTCAAAACCAGGGCATTACTTTTGCCCCACCCTGTACTATTGTAAAAATAACTTCATTTTAACTATTTGCATATAACTAGAAAATTTGGGCTCAAATATATGTTACATGTGTTTATGATTGTGCTTAATTTTTTTTGAGAAAGTTTACTTCAAAAAGTGCTTATTTTTTATTGTGAAAGTTCAGCATACTAATCATTTACTAATTTGCAGTTTCTAATGTGAAAAGTTCTTTTTTTAATTATTATGTTACATTTTTTTAGGCCCCAGCTTACTTCCATGCTTTCTATTACTCACAGAGCCACAGGAATAGTATTATCTGGAGGTATGTTTTTGTGTAATATATTTATAATGAAACTTTTCATTCTTTTCTATGTATTTAGTAACTGTGTGAAACATTAAAATACAACTAATATAAGCTTTTGAAATGGAAAATTAGTTGATAATTGTACTTACCATTGAGAGGACTGAATTTAACTCAGGTGGAAGTGCTTAAGAGGACCTTAAATATTTTGGATATTTATTGTTACATTCATAGAAACAATGTGGGATGTTAATCAATATGCAAAAACACATGTTAAGATATTTTCACAGCAATAAATATTTTTTAATAATAATAATGATAAACAAATTTTAATATAAATGCATGAGTCAAATGAAACTTAACCCTACAAGAAATAATAGTACACTCATAAATACAGAAAAAATGAACAAATTTAATCTGAATTATTTTGCTGTTGAAAGCTGAAAAAAGTAACAATTGTGTGTACTTAATTTTTGCATCGAGTGTACTTTAATCATTTTTCTATTTTACAAATGAAGAAGCCTGAAATATTTTTACCCATTTAGCAAAATTATATGCTCACACCATTATTGAAAACTGAAACTTTTTGTTTTAATCAAACACCTTTATTGAAAACTTCTATGGTAAAGAATATTTTAGAAGGAAAAAACCTTAACCTATCAGGGGACATGGATGAAACTTTAAGGATACATATTCTGAATTCTAACAATTGTTGTTTTAAACACTATCATTCTGAATTATTTATTGTGTGACATTTATTAAATTGATCTAAAATACTATTTTTAAGATAAAAACACACACTATTTTGAATTCTAATTTGAACGATGGAATGAATTATGCTTTGCTGTTAAGATGCTTCAAGAATAAGAGTAATATTGCAAAATTAAAAGATAGTACAGTGGAACCCTGCCATTTGTCCGCCTCGCTATTCGTACAAATACGGTATGCGTCCAACTTGTTCCAATAAAAGTCAACTTGCCATTCGTACTTGTCCCGCGGCTTGTACAGCGCCGGGGGCCAGCTGGGTTGCCAGTTTAGCTTTTCTAAGAAAAAAATCAAGAAATTATGTTGATTTTGAACTTGTCTGGAAAAAATTTGTTTGGCGTTTTGGATTTTTTAAAAATTTTAATACTTTATGAAATTTTACTAACAATTTTAACATTTAAGGGGGAAGCAAGAGGAAGTAGTTGAAGAACTCTCTTCTTCAGAGGACGGAAGTAGTAAATAAAGCATTTCATTTGCAGCTGTGTTAACCCTGCGAAAAAATACAGAGAGTGGTGGAAAAATGGCATCCTAACACTGCTGTGGTCAACAGCATCAATATGTTCCACTACAATCTTATTGACCATTTTAGAAAAAGTGTGAACAGTCATCAAAGGCAGACAACATTGGACAGGCTTTTAGAGAAAGAAACCCAAGATTCTTCTAGTGCAAAAAGACAATAAAAAGAAAGAACAGCAAAAAGGGAGAACACACCTGAAGGGATGTTACCTGATGTTTTTATGGAAGGGGGACTCCTCTTCCAACCATTTCTCTTCCTCCTCTCGACAATCCTCTTATGCCATCAGCTCACCTCAGTACAAACAAAGTGCAGTTAAATTTTTATTAATCTGTCATTCCATGTACAGTATTGTACATTTGATTTTCATAGGCTTAAATAAGGAACCATCTGTGGGTCTGGAACGGATTAATCCAATTTACATTGTATCTTATGTGTAAAAATAATTCGCCATTCGTACAAATTGCTGTTTGAACTGCCTCCTAGAACAAATTGTGTACGAATAGAGAGGTTCCCCTGTAATTAGTTCTAAACTTATGAAATATGTTATGCACACAGACAGATGGATCTAAGAAGTTTTGTTTGAAACAGTGGTTGTTATTGAAACATATTATATTTCATTTTATATCTTTCTAACATTGAAATCAATTATTATTATTTTTTTTTTTTTGAAAAAAATCACTTGACTTAAATTAATGATTTTTAAAAAAAATCACTTAATTTAAATCAACAAACCCTGTACTGCATAATTACTAAAAATTGTTGAATTTCATGACATTTTGAATCTGTTGTCTATAATTGATATTCTTTTTATGCGAATATACTTCTTATAAAAACAATTGCTTTATATGAAGGCTGTACTTAACCTGAAATATAATGGATCGTTTGAAAACACAACAAGGTAACTAGAACTCTATTGGTTTGATGTTATGACTGCCAAAACGAACTTCACAGAAATTCAATCATAGAATATTATGTATTGCATAACTTGTGGGTACTTTTGGTTTCTGTGCTAGTGTACTATATGATTTGTATTGAAATCAAATGCACTATGCTAAAAAGAAACTAACTTAATTTTTTGCTCAATAACATGTTTTTGTTCGAGTTTTGCATTGCAATCAATAACAATGGTTACAGAACAAACACTTCTCTTTGCCTATAAACAAAATTACTTACACATTTCTTTTATCCGTTGAACAAAATTAATTTTCTGGTTTCTTTGCTTTTATACAAATGCATTATTGTGTTTCCTTAAAGTGTTTTCCTCACAAAAATATAGAAGGATCATAATCTTTTTTTTTTCTGCTCTTTCATGCTTTTTAAAGCGATCAAGGAAGTTGCTTATTGTTTTCTTTGGTTGTGACTAACTTTCTGATTTTTCGGAACTGTGCCACATATTATTTGAAGTGTGATGTAGAGGCGTGTGAGATCCTGGCAACGAGTTTTGATCCTATGATCTCCTCCATGTACATATGTACACTTAATGCTTTATCAATGTCAAAAAGCCTTTCCAGAAAGACTTCTTTATAATGGATAAGGCAAAATTAGATTATGGGTCATTCCATGGTGACTTACGTTACAATTTGACTAAGTTTTTTAACTTTTAAAATCTGCACTGTCTTGAAATTTAATTTTATTTTTCTGAACTTGTTTTAAAATACCATGATAGAGTACAATAATTCTACCCATACCTGTTTTTAGACATAAAAAGCTTTTTTGTGTGAAATTAAGGTAAATCAAAAATTGTGACTAATGTTACGCAGAAGAGACATTAAGAAAAACAACTTTTATATTAATTGAAATTCTCCTCAAACTAAGAACATGAAGATTATAATTATTTTTTCCTGTCAAGTAGAGATTTCAAACTTTATGAATACACTTTGTTTCATTTTAAAAACTTTAAGATTTACAGTGGAAGAAATTTTTAATTTCCGTGACTGATGTTACAAACATTTTGTGACTGACGTTACACCAACATTAGTTGGTTCAAATTATAATTTATTTCTCCTTAAAAGTCAAACTAGCAATTTTTTTAAACAAAATTACACAAATCTAATTAAATGATAAAAAATAAACAATAGTAAATAAATATAATTATACAAGTGATGTTTTTAGTGCAATTCAGGAAATGAAAAGTGTCCTCGTGCATTTACTATATCTAGTTTATCTATCTCTATACTAAGTTTTCTTATTATTTTTTCTTGTGAATAATAAATTTCATCCTCATTGTCAGACCATTTCCAATGTTTCCCTGTTGGAATCATAACACTGACCAAGTATTCATAGTTTTCAATGTCTCTAACTTCACTTGGATAGAGCTGTCCATCGTATTCCACAAGAACCCACTCTCCAATTGTGGCCACAAATTCTGGAACTTGTTAGCTTGATTTTGAATAAGAAAATGATGTTTTAGATAATTTTGAGCTTTTGGTGATTTTGTCTACCACCTCCAAACAGTTTTGCTGCTTGATACCAGCTATAGCTTCTGAATCAGAAAATATTTTATTCAAATTTAACTCTTTATAACGCAACTGTAAATCGTATGATGAGATCTCAAAGATTTTCACACTGCTTGAAGCTACGGCATTTACAAAATCTTTTGCACTGTATACGAAATGCTTTCTTTTTTTTACAACTTCCTATACCTGCCTCTTTACAGAGCCGCCAATGCCGTCCACTAGGCCTTTGCCACGTGAAATAGCAAAATAATTCGGTGTAATTAACAATTTATATTTTTGCTGTAACATGGGTATTGTGGCTGCAATGAACTTGTTTTTGAATTGGGCCATCTGCCCAAATATGTTAGACTTTAATTTCTTGAGGAACCTTTTCCAGCATTCTTGTTATGAGAAAAATTACAATCTCTTTAGAATGAGACAGCTCATCTGAGACTATCACATATGGATGCATTCTACCTGAGTGGTACAGTGCTGTTGTAAAAATGTATACTTGGGCATAATAGGAGCACCTGTTTCCCCAATTTCATTGTCAAACCATTTTTTATGACAGCCTTCTGCTTTCGTGGAGATGTAGGCAGGGCGTGCTGTGCACGAGTTACAGCTTTTCCTAAAGTTTTATTATTTTGGAAAAGGGGTTACGTCACTGTTACTTGAAATTTTGCACTTTAATGCTCTACATTTTTCTACTATTTTTCTAACATTTTCTTTGATTTCTCTTTTAACTCTATTTTGAACTGACTTATTTTTTTTTTTATCTCTACTCCTTTTAGCTTCTGTATTGTTTTTCTTTTTGTAATTTTCATAATTTCCTCCTTCTTTAATTTATCTTGCCTCCTTTTTTGCCTTTCTGCAGTAGTCGATGCCATTTGTGCAGTGTTTAAGTATCTGACTGGAAAAGAGAAAAGTGACTGATGTTACAATGTGACTGATGTTACATATTTTAAAGAAGTTTTTAACTCATAAGTTGAACTGTTATTAACTATTTCAGTAGTTGATATTTAAGATATTATCATGAATGAGGAGAATATGGCTTTTTATATTCTTAATACTAATTTTCTTTAAGTAATAAAAACTTTAATAAATTTTTGTGACTGATGTTACACTACTGTGAGGCCTAATTTATAAAAATTAATTTTCAATACAATAATCACAGTTTAAAGATTCTTTGCTGGCCTAACCTCACATATAGACTAAATTTCAATAAAAAAATAGGATTTTTACGTACCTGTTAATTTCTTTACGAAAACAAGGTGAACTTTCCGAACCTCTCTAAAGACAACAACACTTGTGACAAAAGTCACATTGCCAAACATTGCCTATAAAACTTATAAAAAGGTCCTGCTAACTTTTTAAACATAATTTTATAAAAATTCACATATTTTTACCTTAGAGGAAAAAAAACTGTATATGTGCAAGAAAATTTTATTTTTATGTTAGTGTCCCTGTTTTCATGGAATTGCCCCTATATGCCTTTTAGTCTTACTCCAAAGAACTCTACTTTTAATGTTTCTCTTTTTTTGTGTTTGTTCTGAACTTTAAACTGTTCTCTTAGATTTTCATTTAAAATTGTCACACACACACACACACACACATATATATATATATATATATATATATAGTGAATAATTCTTGATTGTAAAATGTTTAATCAGTCAAAAATTAATTCATAGTTTTTTCTTTTTTTAAAATACTTTTCGGGCTCTTAATGCCTTCGAAAATAAAATATTGGTTGTCTAGTCCTTGCCTCCTAAACTTTTCATATCAAAGCATATTTTGAAATTAGATGAGGTTCTGTTAAATTAATGACTAACATTGGAAGTTTAATTGTTAATAGGGATGTAACAGATAGTGATTTGGCTGAATACTGAATATTCGGCCAATGTCTTAGGCCGAATACCGAATATTCGGTGGCCGAATATTAAAATTTCTAGAAAATCATTGTAATAGAAAGTGTTTGTCAAATTTAAAATTATTCACAAAGTCAAACACCAATTAGTACACACAATCTATGATGTATGATTTAATTCTGCTTGTTAAGAATTTAAAACTATTTAAAATTAATCTATTCTCTCTATTGTTTTGAATGTAATAAAATTAAGAATTTCGCCCACAAGCGGAATTGATATGACAGGTTTTATGGTAGTAAGCATTAGCATTATTTTACTAATTATTTAATTCAAATGAAAGAACTACTATTGCTTAGTGAACTTTTACTTAGCTCAAAACTGTTTTATGAAGATATTTTTAAAGTTCATATTTTTATTTTATGGGGTTTTTTTACATACCTATTTTTAAGAGATCTATTAAAATTTAATACACTTAACTGGAATATTTTATTTTCAAAAACCCAATAACTTATGCTGTCTAAATATTCATGATATATTCTAGGCTTTTCACATTTCTTTCATACCCAATATTCACAATAAATCAGTCTACCCAAACAAAGTCTGACTTCCACTTTGTTAATAATAACAAAAATTAATTTATCATATTCTCCATCATAATTAACTGTTGCAAGCTTTTGGGAGCAAATGATTAATATAAAATGATAAATATGTACATTCATATTGTATGTATGTCATTTTTTTTTTTTTTTTTTTTGTCCAATCATAACTTCCCAGCGGATGAACTGATTTTCATGATTTTTTTAAAAATCGATCGAGGGTGGTTTCCCATAGGTCCCATACCTTCGTTTGACCATATTCGATAATTAGAAAAAAGGTTATGGGAAGAAATAGGGTCATTTTTTTAGTTTTTCATCCATAACTTTTGACTAAATGAACTGATTTTGACGATTTTTTCTTTAATCGATAGAGGGTCCTCTTACTCAAATATCGCACAACAATTTGACTACATTTGTTTTTAAGAAAAAACGTTAGTACTGGTGAAAAATAAGCATTTTTTATTTTAATTGGAAAGGCTTGACTTGACTTTCTTTGTTGGAAAAACTATTAATAAATATAAAACTCATTGTTAAAAAGTTTTTGTTGCCATTGTGCTGTAATAATAAATGCAATTACAGTAAGATTTTGACCGAAGGCTTCTCTGAGGCAAAAATTAAATCCAATCAGTGTGTTTGCTAAAATCGACTTCAAAACGGAATTTTTCATACAAATGATTAGTTTTTAGTGTCATTCATTCAAAGAAGGTTTTCCCTTTGATATGGATTTTTTAAAAATAGAGTATTTATATAAAAAATGTATTTACACTAAAAAGAATAAAATAAAATAATTTTTGGAAAAAAATAGTGATTTTTAAACATAGTTTTAGAAGTCGGTGCAAAATTATGAGCCTAAATACCATTACATCATGTGCTACTTCATATTGGAATTGTTGCTAACTCTGGGCCCTTTATATTTGTAATCGATTCATGATTACAAAGGATTTTATCTATCCTAATTTTGCACCGACTTCTAAAACTATGTTTAAAAGTTGCATCGATGTTGTTTAAAGAATTAATTTATTTTTCACTTTTTAGCTCAATTTATAATTTGAAGTCGGTTCTATTTTTTTCCAAAAATTATTTTATTATCTATTAAAACAATATACAAATGTATTCTTTTGCAATAATTATAATGCAATTTTAAATGTTTGACATCTACTAATTTCTTAATTTTTTTACATTTCTACTGCAGCAGAACTATTCGGCTGAATATTCGACTAGATGATGAAATGACTATTCGGCCAGGCCGAATACTGAATAGTGGCCGAATATTCGTTGCATCCCTAATTGTTAACCATTGCATTCTGTGACCCCGATATTGCAATCATATCTCTATCTATGTCTGCTTACCTATTTTGAAATTGAATAAATATTTTCTTCATGCCCTCCCCTCCCTTTAAATTTGTAGTATTGAAAGGTTTTATTTTTGTCAATAATGGTTTTTTTTTCTAGCATTATATACTTTATCAATTGGGATGCTTGTTTTGCCTGCAAATTTCCCATACTACATTAGTTATCTACAGTCTCTTCACTTGCCTTCTGCGCTGATTCTTTCATTCAAGTTTGCTTTAGCGTGGACATTTATGTATCACACTGCTAATGGGATCAGACATTTAGTAAGTATTTCTGCATCAAGATAGTCATTTAGTAATTTATTAATTAGAAGAAAAAGCTATAGAATATTAAAATTTTGTCTTCAATGCTTCCATTAAATGCCACATATATAGGTTGCTAAATTTTTAGTTTTACAACTTATTTTGATGACAAGCATAAGAAGCATACACACAAAATATGAAAAAACTTATTTCTATTTTTGTCTGAACTTGAAAATGTTAAACATGTGTGTGTGTTTCTCTTGCCCTTTTCCATTTTTTATGCACAGCACAAAGAAAAGTCGGAAAAATGAAAATTTTTAAAATATAAAATCTTATATTATTTTTGGCTAATTTCTCATGTACAGTAAAACCCCGCAAATCCGAACTAATTCGGATTTCAATTTGTTCGGATTAGCCGAAAACTATCCATAACACAATAAACGAACCCTCGTTACGGTATAGGATTTAACCCTACACTGCGCAATTTCTTTCTTCTTTGTAAAATATTTTTTTTTGGTGTTTGTTTGTGCTAGTTGTAAGTGGAAAACATACTAAAATTTCTTATTTAATTCGGAAAAATAGAATTCGAGAAAATTTGACATTTTGCTTAAAAACAAACTGTGCATTTAGGGGTAACAATCAATAATAAATAGGTATGCATTATAGTCATAAAATAGCACTAAAATAGTAACACGTAGGCAGCCCCGCCAAATGATGTCATGTTTATGCGACGCTGGCGCGCAATTGCCTCCGCTGGAAGGTTTGCGTCACTTCGACAATTGAAGTACTGACTTCAAGTGAAATTGATATTTTGTGAGTTTTTAAATTTATAAAACAATTACTATAACAATACAAAGTAATAGTTTTTAATTGTTTTGTTGTAACAAAATAAATAAGTTTCACTTTTTTGCATGTGTTTTTCAAATTTAAATTTGTTAAAAAGATCTCTTTCGGATTTTCGGGGTTCGGATTTGCAAGGTTTTACTGTACATATATATAGTGATACTGGACACACACCTAATAGTGATACTGGAAGATATTTACGGATTGATTTCAAATTTTGTACTCATTCATCACATGTTATTCCAATTTTTCTGCATTATCGGAATGAAAAATTTCAAAATAGATAGATTTCAATATTTCTGTTAATTTTTATTACTTTTGCAAATTTTGCCACCCGAAAATGGAAGAAAGATATTTATTCATTGATTCAAAATTTTGTATGTATATTTTTTATGCCATTCCTCAGCTTTTTCGCACGATCAGGAAATTAATTTTTAAATAAATGTGCTTGCAAATTTTATAATTTTGTTACCCGTTATTAGCAACTACAGGCATTTTCTTTGGGATTTTAGAAGGGGTTCGCAATAAAAAAAAGGTTGGGAACCATTGATGAACATATACAGTAATATCTCACTTGTACATCATCTTTTCTGTGCATCTCTGTTGTATGTGGATTTCAAAAAAAAAAAAAAAAAGTTTTGGCCAAACATATATAAAAATTAATGTTATTTAACTTATATTTATGCACCAGTTTCAAAGGTATCTATTATGCATTAACAAAATGTTTGCGTTCTGCGTTTTTCTTCTTTTTTTTCTATTCCTTTCAAAAATATACAAAATGTTGATGCATCCGTTTTTTTACTTAAGTATATAAATAATACTGAAAAAGTTATTTTACTGTAATAAAAAAACAACAGTCTTCACTTTTGAAGTTCGTCAAAAGCTGAATCATGTGAATTTTGTTTTAGCTTTTTCTGTTTGGCACTATCACTGGTAAATTAGTTAAAAGACAGCTACTATTCTTTTTACATTTTTCTATTTAAATTCCTTTAAACTTATTTTGTTCTAAACTGAAGTTGAATTTCGTTTCTCTATCATTTATGAGTCTTGTTTTTTTTTGATCATCCCCTTTTGCCAATGTATAAATAAATGAGAGATTTTGTATTTCATGATAAACTTTAAGTTGACCACTCATATTTGCTGTGAACTGGTACACCTTTGTATGTATGTACTGGTATATAGGACTGATAAATTGTTTTTGGAATTTTTAGGCATGTCTACATAAAGTTAAAAATTTAAAAAGTTACTAAATAAAAAAGAAAAAGTAATGTTTTAATGCTGCCCTGTAAAATTTGTTTTTCTGAAATTTTGAAAATTGCTTGTATGAGTTTGAATTGTTTAATGCTTTGATTGTAACACAAACAACCCTTCATCTTTATTACTTTTATATTTAATCAAATATGATAAGAACTATGATTCCTAAGGTCTTACAGCTTTGAGCGGGAACGGAACAATTAGAAAAATAATAATAAGAGGAATTAGTTTCTCATATTTAATATATCAACATTTCAGCTAAGTAGTTTATTCTAAACTTTTCTTTTATCCTTTTTCCTTATAGGCTTGGGATATGGGATATGGATTTGAATTGAAGAATCTCTACATGTCTGGCTATTTAGTAGTTGGCAGTTCTTTAATAGCCTCTCTCTTAGCTGCTTCAATGTAACTTTGTTTCGATGGAAAATCAAAGAGAATCTTGTTTTGTAGTATATAAATGGCACTCCTTTGTATTATATTACTATGTAATAAAACTAGGTGAATTGTAAATTTATTGATTCTGCTCTTATGTGTGTGGGGGAAGAATTCCGACTAAGTGCTTATTAAAAATAACCTAATCTTTTAGATGCAAATATGGGTTTTTAATTAAAGTGGTAGCAGGAGGATACCCAGGATCAGGGAAGTCAAGCGATCATCCAGGATCCTGTGTCTGTTATTTATTACCGACATGTTGTAATCCCTCCCCCTGGTGGGTACCTTTCTGTAATCAAAAAAAAAAAAATGTTCCTACAAAAATTACACTTTGGAGTAATTTTCCCATCATTCTTTTTTTCTCATTTGGAGTCTTTCATGAGCATGCTCGATCTATTGCTATGCTACATCAAGCACTCGATTATAAGCGCAGGACTTTGCTCAGATGCTTCATTTTCTTGAGCTAAGCTCTAACTTTTGAAGAACTCAGGCAGAGTAACCATAAATACTAGGGATGTAACAAATATTCGGCCTGGCCGAATAGTCATTTCATCACCTGGCCGAATAGTTCTGCTGCAGTATAAATGTAAAAAGATAAAGAAATTAGTAGATTTTAAACATTTAAAGTTGCATTATAATTATTGCAAAAGAATTCATTTGTATATAGTTTTAATAAATAAAAATAATTTAGAAAAAAGTACTTTTTTAAAACCTTGTTTTAGGCTTGAGCAAAAATAGATTTTAAAGCTGTAATATTGTATTTTATATTTAGCATTTGCTCCCAAAAGCTGGCAATAGTTAATTATAATGGAGAATATTATAAATTACTTTGGGATCATTCATAAATGATGTCACGCTTAGAGGGGGGAGGGGTTCGTGAAATTGTGACAAGGGGAGGGGAGGGGGTAACAAGGAGTGTGACATCATGCATTTTGCAACATTGCGTGACGCCTGACAAAGGGGGGGGGGAGGGGGGTCAGATATTTGGGAAAAAAGCGTGACGTCATTTATGAATGACTCCTTTTGTTATTAACAAAGTGAAAGTCAGACTTTGTTTGGGTAGATTGATTTATTGTGAATATTGAAAAAGGGATTCCAAGCAATCCCGAAACATATGTCTGCATTTTATTGCTCATTTGTGCTTTAAATTAACGTGTAATTATATTTTTATTATTGTTCTTGTCTTTATGCCCAGGTGCCTTTCCCGGACATCCACTCCTAAACTTCGATCCATATTTTTAAGTTTGTTTGTATTGTTCTTTTTAACAAAACATTGCACAGATATATTATATTTAATAACATTGTATTTAAAGAAATATTCTCTTCTATGGAATCATTACTGCTGTAAAATGTTTCACAATTATAATTTCAGGGTCACTTATTTATATCTTTTATTAGTGTAAGCTTGCATATTAATGCAAACTTGCATGGAGTGCAAAGCCACAATAGTTGCTCTATTTGAGGTGGTGAGAAACATAGTAGTGTAAGTCAATTGATTAATATTTTGAGAAAAACGGTATTTTGCATTACAATTTTAAAGTTACGGCATTTAATAAGAAAAAACTAATGGTGCTATCTCTTGATAAATTTTTGAAATCTCTGTATTGTTTTGAATGCAATAAAACTGAGAATTTCATCCACAAGTGGAATAGAAATGACAGGTTTTGATGTAAGCATAAATATTATTTTACAAATTCTTTAATTCAAATTAAAGAAATGCTATTTGCTTAGGGAACTTTTTACCTTGTTCAAAATACTTTTATGAAGATATTTTAAAAGTTATTAAATGTTAATATTTTTATTTTATGGATTTTTTTACATACTTATTGTTCAACGATCTTTTAAAATTTAATGTGCTTAATTGGAATATATTTTTATTTTCAAAAACCTCAATAACTCATGCTATCTATATATTCATGACATATTCTAGGCTTTTCATTTCTTTCTTACCCAATATTAACAATAAATCGTTCTACCCAAACAACACCCTCCGCAGAGAGCAGACCCGTTGCCACACCGTGGGTAAAGTCCATTGTCAAGGGCAATCTAATTAAAACATCATCTTCAAGTACCATTTTGACCGCAGTTCTCATGGAATTAGCAGAAAATGTACCTATTTCCTTCTTATGTGGTATTTTTTGGATGTTTGATAAGGCAAAATACCTGTAAAACAAAGAACAATGTTGGATCATAAAATAAAATTAAAAATATCCCTTTCAAGTCAGAATTACGGTTGGGGTACAGTGAGACAGTCTCACTGTACCCCACTCTGCCTTTTTCTACTAATTCAAACATTTTAAGCAGCTCGTTTAAAAAAGTGCATTATTCAAAATGTTCCAGATGATAATTAGCCACATAGATTGAACAAATAACTTGATCAAATGGTTTTAATAATTTTATTCACAAAATAAAATCTTATGAATCGATTGATGCGAAAGGGAAAAACACATTGCTTACCTAAAATCAGAAAAATAATTATCATTTGATAGCAAGTAGAAGCAGCCTTCTTCCTATTCCAGAATCCACCTGGCCAATTGTTGTAAATACATAGGTACCTAACACCATATATCGATTTTACAAAAACCCCTTGAAAAATCGCTTTGTTTCCCCTATAGCCTAATGCAGGGGTCCTGAACCTTTTTGTACCTAAGCGCACCATTTATTTTTTCAAGATAAATTTATATTTGGTGTGTGGACATAGTTAAAAATACACACTACATATAATGCACTAAAAGTTAAATTTTAAAAATTAATTTAACATATGAATATAATTTCTACTAATATTCTTGTGTAAAATAAATGATTACTAAATTGCTTGGAAGACATACGAAGTATAAAAATTATTTATAAAATATATAAAATACAGTCAATGTGATCTTTGGATCTTTGGCATTGCATTTCACTGGCCAGCGCTTCATAATTGGGAGAATATGATGAAATTCTTACTTGCAAGCAATCGTCAAGGGGGTTCATCTGTAAGTCAGTTATAGGGCCCCTTTTTTCATATACTCTAGATCAGCGGTCGGCAATCTAAATCGACTGAAGATCGACTTTCCAAAATCGGCGAGCAACAAGATTGACTTTTCTCCACCAGACCCCTACCTGTTAGCCGAGGCCTTAGGATTGCTTACGCACGGGGAGAGGTAGTGGGATCTACGGATTTAACATGCACATATCCCCAAGTATACATGGTGGTCTTCAGTGGGTATCGAACGCTCGACCTTCCAGGTGGAAGTCCGACGTGCTAACCACTAGGCTACCACGGCCCCAACAAGATTGACTGGGGGGGGGGGGGGGGGGAGGGGTGCATAGCATACACTATTAACTGGGACTGTAAGCCAGTATACAATTGTAGGTTAACAACGTTAACTCACATCAAAACAATTTTTCAGATTCTGATATATTTCTTTTAAATTTGATAAAATACTGTTTTTTTAAAATAAAATTCACTTGGGAAATGCCTTCAATTAACTCTCACCGAACATAGATAATGTGACGGCTGACATTCCATATTATTGGTAATTTTTTTTAGATCCGGCAAATGGTATGGAAAATTATTAAACTTTTTTTTTCCTGAAAAAAAAATTGGTTCGTTTTCTAATTGAAAAGTCATTTGATTTTTTTAACTATATAAACTGTCCAAAATGCTGCCGCGATCGACGGGTTGCCGACCACTGCTCTAGATTCTAAATGTTCCCTTGTTTGAAATGGAAAGCTGAAATATTTTATCGTTCAGTACAAGCAGCGGGTGCGCCTAGACCGATCGACGGGTGCCATGGTGCCCGCGGGCATAGGGTTGAGGTTGGGGAGCCCTGGCCTGATGTGTTGTTCATTCAATAAATAAAATTTTCACATAGAAGAAATTACCGTTATCTTTATTTTAAAACAGATTCGTTTTCTAATTAAATCAAAATACAGTTTCAGCCAATTGAAGGCGCCAAAAGGCACTGTTTTTGTATAATTGAATGGTATATTGTTTTCCCTCGGCGAACACGTGAGGGAAATTAACATTTGATCCCGTTGATACATGTATCACAAGAATTATTTTCTAACGTTAACATCAAAGTGCTTTCAATAATAATATATTCAATAACGCAGAATTCACACTGAAGCTATATAAAGACGATTCTAAAACATTAAAATTTTGCCATTATGTAAATTTCATGTTTTTAACAACATAAAGACATGCAGTTACGGAAATTCTAGGTCTCGTAACTTATGCCTACAATAATGGTTTCTATTTCCATCAAAACATAATAATTTTAAGCAATACTATTAATACGTTTTAGCATGTAAACAATTGAAGTCGTGGAGAAAGGAGGAGGTGCCTTCACAGTGGAATATGAAACCAAATCGTACCGTTCTGTGCACGATTTTTAGTTGCTACGTCCCACGATATTTAGCACAGAATGCCTTTATTTAAGCTTTACCGTGCACAGGGGAAGGACCTCTGTTCCAACCTTCATGGTTGAAATTAAGTAAAAAAATGTTTAAAAGCATTTAAGCTAGTTTAAATTAAAATGATTGATGAATGAGAATGAAAAATCGTGGATAATTTCAATTAATAATGCTCTTAAGATGCATTCATACCTGCTGCGACGAGCGACATCTGCGAAAGATTTCAGCGTGCGGCCTTAGGTTCTACGTAATTTTATGACCCCGCCCTCGGGTTGACTGACTAGGCACTTTTTATTACGTCATGGAAAGCAACTTTCCGTGATTTGTTGATTACGCTATGGAACAGCTATATCCTTGCTGTTGGTTGGATAATTATATTGATTGTTAATTACGACAGTCGCAAACTGTCTCCGTCGCCATTCGGTGTGAATGCACCCTTACATTCATGTGAAAACAAAATAATGAATGACGTTAATGATGAACAAGTTTTCAAAACTAGCCTTGCTTTTGATAAATTTTACATGAAAGGATTATAAATGAATAGTTGTATTTATCCATATTGCTTTTTTGGTATCCTTACTTGGCGTGTGTACTTGCCGTTTAGTCCTTTGAATAATCCAAGCACATTTTTGCATACCTTGTAGCTTGCCGGAGAGTGATTGTCTTTAATTTGCTCCTTTCCAAAATAGTTTCTAACCTACCCGTGCGGGAATGTGCAGTCATATCACAGACGCTTAGCTGCAAAGTATGCACTCGTTCCAATCTATCCAATTAATGTTTGAACCCGATTTCGTCTCACTGCTGAGTTTAAAAGCATTCAATTATACAACTTGAGGTAAAAAAGGATTTTCTGTTATACATGTTTACGAAATACAGTGCCGATTACTCGGAATTTCTGGACTGTTCCACAGTGCATAAAGCTATATTTTGTAAAACAATGTGCAGTAAATTGTTAAAATCGCGGTGCTCGTTATACGTGTCTTAGAAACTTTGAAGTATTTCGAGCTGTTTTTTTTGTCAAAAAAAAACCAGGTTATAACAAGAGACAGCCCCAATTTTGAGATATCAACTAAGTCGTTTGAGTTTGGCATTTCAGACAGCTTGAACTATAATTAAAACTAACTGATATGCCATTTTGTTTCTTGTATTGCTTCCAGCATTACTTTTTAAGATGCCTATTGATTGACGTCATTTTCAAGTGCGTACGATGCAGTTCCTAGCTCAAACATTCAAAATGAACGAACGTTTTCTTTTCTTTTTTTTTTAAATTTGAAACATTGTGCTTAATGCTCTTCAATATATTCAGAATTTAAATTAATAGTTAAAATACGAAAAATATCGTAAGGTGTGTACAACCTTGTAATCATACTATAGCGCAGTGGTCGCCTAGCGCCTACGTGAAACAAAATATGGTAAATTTGTCAACCTGGTTTTTAAAAGTTTTAGTCTAAAATTTAAAAAAAAAACCCCGACACATACGCAAGTTAGCAATAAATTTCGAAGACTTATTTTTTCTAAAAGACTTTAAACAAACTAATAGTGAAAGGAGGAATAATACATGCAAACTGCACCAACCTTTACAATTTAACCGTCAACATTCTATACTAATTGTCGTTGATAAGATGGTTAATGAAAATGGCGTTTCAGAAGAAATGAAAAAGAAACAGATCCATACATTTTTTCCCCTGTATTGTAGGCAGTGACGTTTTGAGGAATCACTGCAGACAATAGAAATCAATTGTTCCATTTGAATTCAACAAGTTTTCTTAAGAGGTAATCTTGAATCTATAAATTCCTAAACTATCTGATTTAAAAAGATTAAGTGGAAAAAGACAGCAAGCTTCGATAGGTGATTTGCTCTAGCTATGCGGATCTCATTAACGTTTGCCTAGGGAAATCACTCTTAATCTGAGACCAAGTTGGTTGAACATTTATAAACAAATTTATGCAGTTTTATGAACATTATTTTTATTACTATGCGTCAATAAATATCTTTTTACGTTCAACTAATCTAAAAAACAGTTCTCCTGCAATAAAATATGCAAATTTTAAAAGATTTCGAAAACTCCACGCTAAAAGTGCACCATTATGAAATTTTGTTTTATATAAAGCAGCACTATTTTAACTTTAGTTTGTAAAAAAGACTATGTTAGATGGAATTCGTAAATTTGTGCAGGAATCTTATAATACTATAAATGGCCTTTCACTGACTCACCTTCAAAGTAAAAGCAACAAATAACTTCGTTTTGTGTATAGCTACAGATGTATTTTTGTGGCTTTTGTAACGATCCTGAATAGTACGATACTAATATTTTAATAAACGCTTTTTTGTTTTAGAAACACTGATTTATATACTCAAATCGAATCATTATTGCTGAATAAAAATTATCAGGCGGAATTCAGAATACTGCAGCATTTCCATCAGTCCAGTAGATTCCGATAATCTTATTCTGTACCATACACAGGCGATTCAAAAACTTCTTCAGCTTTGTATATGAACGAGCTATTTTTGGTTTCTGGTATGGCTAAATATGAAACCATTTCATTGGTATTTCTTCATATCCATATTTCTGTGGATAATCATAAGAAAGAATGAACTGATAAAAACAAATTTCCCCACGAGGTACTAAAATCACTCAGAAAGCTACTAAATCATAATTTTCCTTTATGAAGCAGGTAAGGGGGCACGCTGGGGGACGGCATCTCATTTATTATTGATATTTTTATTTTGTGATGCAGTTTAGCTCTTTGACTTTTTTTTTGCATATTAATTAAAAATTGTGTTTATGCATTCGTCTTTCAGACATTTCAGTAATTTGAGAACTTTTAAAATATCTTAAAGCCTTTTAAAACTCTTGCTATTCAGACGGAATTGGACGTGACCTCCGTCCGCTTTTGAAACCCTTTATTATCATGTTTGACCATTGCCGTTGGCGGAGGCTGAACTGCCCAGTTATTCTTAGCAAGTGGAATAGTGGTTATCCCATGTTCCCTTAGACATGACTTAATAATACTAGAGTTGAATTTACTGAAGTGTAAAGTGAAAATTTTTCTAAAACTATTAGAGAAAAAAAAAAATATTTCAGTTATTTCACTAATTTGAAATGAAGGAAGTATCAATGCAAAACTAAAAGATTAGCTTAGAGGAAATCCAGACATATTTCCTCTTACTTCTTCCTATTGAAATGCAATTCTGATTTAATAACAATATATACATGATCTATTACATAAAAAAAGAGGAGAAAATAACCTATTGAATGCTGAAAAATGATTTTGAAATCAACCTGTGTAGTTTCTGTAAGTAATTATAACAAAATACAAAATTTGTTTGAAACATCAAATTTCTTTGTTTATTGAAGGGAGACGGACAACACTATTTTCAAAACGGTAAAAATTATTTAATTCTGTAATAAGTAGGGAAGTTATTTTTGCGTGATCACAAAATAAATTTTAAAAAAAAATACATAGGTTGTTATTTAGAACATTCATAATATGAACTGAACGAAACGACCAGAGCAATTTAATAAGGTAAAATATCATAAGTGCTTCACCCGCTATCCCAAAATTGAAAGGTCATCGCTGTCAAACTTCATGAGGTTCTAAATTAAAAAATTTGCGTTTCAGTGAAAGGGATGTACTACTACATACATATATGAAGATTCTTCACAAAGAATTTTTATTGTATTTGGTATTTATTTTTTTATAAATACATAAATTAAAACATTATGAAGAATGAAAGGTTTCCCGTGTGAATTTTGCATTGGATTCCTTTGGTTTAAATAGTAAAGCTTCAAACGATGGTGACCGAACCTTAAATATCGTCAACTGAATCGTAAAAAAAGGTTTGAGCCAAGGGTGCCCCCCTCCCAGAGCGATGGAGCACCCCCTAAAAAGCCACGGATGCCCCCAAATGGCTAAAACCCCTAAAATTTTAAGGGTCCCACCCCCCGGCTAACACCCCTGCTTGAGCAATTGTAACTCGCTCTCCTGCGTTCCCAACGATTTAAGAAAATACATGCAGCACAAGATTTCACCACAAATGATTCATAAAAAAGAAACCTTGAAATTTAATTTTACTTTACCATTACGATCTATAAACGAAGCTTAGAGGAAATCAGTAGTCTTGGGAAAAGAAAAATTGTGTCCTTCATCTGAATCGTAACAGTCTAATGAAAATTATATTACAGATGTCGGTCCAGTTTATATATAGCTCAGTGATCCAGCTATTGTTACGGTTTCGATCACGTTCACTAAGTTTTCCACTAGCCTTTGAAGAAACTGCACGGATAAAGCATCCATAAACCGAGCACATTTCATGGAAATGTCGTTGACTATCGTGTGTTGATTTTACTATAAACTTGTTGCTGATTATGACTCCAAGTACTGATTTGCTGCAACAATATCATACCGGGAAAATTATGATATGATGAATTTTAAATTAACTGTAGGATAATTGCAATCATCTTCATCATTGCAATTGGCACTACACTATTAACTCAAAAGTCGTATTTTTTCGAGTTATAATTTTTGAAGTAATGTATAAGGTTAATTTGCAATGATGACATCAATTATCCTGTATAATTAATTCAAAAATATTACATCATAGTTTTTGAGTTATTATGTTGCAGCAAATGAGCGATATTTATTTCTTTTGAGTAAATGAGCCCAATTTGACACATCTTGCATTTCTGTTGCAAAGAGCCCAAATCATATTTCACTGATTAGAGAAACTTGCTGAATGAGTGAATTATTCCACAATAATGAATGAGTGTTCTGCAATGAATTGTATCTTTCGAGAACTAGTTTGTGTTATGTTTATATGAAAAAGAAATTAATTTGCAATTTTAATTTAACATTGTAGATATAAACTTGCCAAACATGTAACCGTATTTTCCGGCCAAATTAGCATAGCTTGTATTTTAGATAATAGAGCCTGTTATTTTATTAGAGCTTTGCTGATGAAATTAAAATGTTAACCACAACCGGTCTGACTTTTTGGGGCATGGGACAAAGCCCGACATCTATTCCATATTTTACGTCATTTAGAAGCTTCTTCTTTTCCTATTTTCAGTTATTACTGGATACACAATATATTTTACTTCCTATATTTAATATCATCAAGTTGCATATAAAATCCAATTTCTCATTGTATTCGTGTATGGTAAAATGCTCTCAATTTGCATCAACGTCCTACTTAATACTATATTATGGAACTAACTTATGTGCATTTATTGGAAACAACCAGTTCGTTAATTTTCCAAAAACATAATTTTTCGCAAACCAATAAACCAATGGTTGACGCAGTGTTTTAGACACAAAATGTCTTGTTTATTTTATAGTATGTACCGCACTTCTATGCGATGAACTTTCAATTTTTTAAAGCGGATTAATAATCGCAGGATCCTGTGACAAAACGTATCACCCCCTCTACGTGTAGAACAGAAAAAACAACAACCTTTCTTTCTTTTCTGCACTTCTTGTGTTTTAAAAGCTAAGCGAAAAACCTTTAATGCTCATATTTATTTATTTTTTAACAAAATGTTACCCATAAGGATTTAAACCTAAGCTTTTTGGCATATTACTGTTGTGTTTAGAAGTATCGAGTCTTTTTTCATTAGTATAGCTTTTCCCAAAATACAACATCTGGCACAGGATCCTTAGAATTTAACAATACATAATAAGTGATTTAAGTGGCAAATTTGAAGAGAAAACACTTTTTCAATATAAAGCTCTTGCTTAATAAGATGGAACAAATTGTAACATTTTATGCAATGTTACACAATTGCATCAATTTTTTGACAATAAATGTTTTAGCCGTGGAGTGGAGGGGGAGGGGAGGAAAGAAACAAGCATATTAGTCCAAAAGTGGCCAACACTTCCTGTTTAAGTAAACTTTGCTACTTAGTATTAAACTGCGAAAATTATATTTTCAGTGCATAAGCAAATATGACGATCCTACCATTGCATCAATTTAGAGTAAAAGCTTTCAGTATAAAATTATTGCTTTTTAAATTATTTTTTTTCCAGACAAGATTTGCAACTCTGATGAGGATGTCCAAGTTATGGATGAACACGTTGACTGTCGCGCACGTTTACAGTGAAATCTCCTTCAGGCCATGTATAGAATATTTTAAAATTTTGCATTCTACATAATTTTCTTAATAATCAACCATTTTTGTATTACTTTTATAACAATAGTTTATACTAATGAATATTCTGTTATAAATGTAAGTTATATCAATAAATATAGTTTATAGTAATTAATATTCAATAGTTTTGTTACTTCCTCTGCGAAATATCTTTTCAAACACATATGAATATTCTGTGCAAGTAGTCAAATAAGCATCACCCCAATACGGATGCCGCGGCCCGATCAGAAACTTTACTGTCACTCGAATACGGGTGACGTGGCAGTCAACGTGTTAAAATGCCACTTTTTCAAATATAGTTGAACTTTGTTATAGTGATATCGTTTATAGTGACAACTCTGCTATAACGTCGAGAAAATTTAGTTTCTTCATGCCAAGGGAGAACAATAATGATCGCCTGTGACAACACTTGGCTATATCCCGTCATAAACATTTCAGGCTACTTTTCAGTCAGGCCAACCCAGAGGCTCGATCTCCCACGCAACGGATGGTAATCCTAAAGGCTTCATAATGAAATATAAGACCTTTAGTTACCTTTCCTTTTGTAAGTACGCGTTAAAAAGGAATTGTTTATGCATTGAAAATTCAATTATACAATGAATGATTTTTTGCACAGTACATGTCATTAAATGATGATTTTTCTAAATTTATTGTATTCAAAAAGTTCTTTGACTTTGTTATTCGTATCAACATTGTAGGTTGACATACTCCGCAAAACGAATCTCTATACACAAATGAAATGCTTGAAACTTGAATTTCTATAATACGCAAAAACAAAATCTTCGCCATAGCCACTGGCGTATTTTATTTTTCTTTATAAAAGGCAATTTTAAATAGTTTCATTCTGCAGTTAAGGAAAGTAAAACGTCACCAATAATAATTTAATTCTATTAAAGACGAACGCGTTTACATACATATAAAATCGAGTTCATTTGTTTTTAATGCCGTAACAATTTTACCATATTAGAAATATTTTTAAAAAAAAATCGTTTTTACAATACTTTGGCATGTGAGTGGCCACTTTAGGATGATGTGTTACACGAACATATTTTATTTATAATCTTAAAACTGCTTTTAATTCAAACAATTTAACGAAAAAACACCGGGATAACTCATTTAACACATTAAGTAGAAAAATACATTATCATTTATCTGGAAAAAAATAATAACAAGAATTTTTTTTTTCTTAATCTGAAGAAAGTGTCGATTTCCTTTTCACTTTCTGAATAACGAGAAAAAATTCCTTAAAATTCAAAACTCTTGTCACAAAACTGTGCGATGCAGCTTTTCTTCAATTTTAGCAAAACCGAAAGAAGCGAAGTCACATGAGACGCATTCGTAAACTCATTCACTCAGTTCACTTTATCAAATCGTAAGAAAACTTTCACAAAATATTTCCGAGATTATCTACACAGGCATAATAGTAATATCTGTACTTTGTTGGATTTTTTTCCTATCTAGTATCTTTTCTAGTATCACTGATTAGGATACAAAAGCCCTCCCATTTCTTCCATTCAAAGAAATCCAAATTTGTTAGCTATGACATTTACACGACGCTTTCTTGATCATCACTCATCACATCTTGGTTTTCATCCCTGACGATCTCGGGGTTATTCGCAGCATTGTTCTTTTCTGACAATCTGGCAGCACAAGGTACCATAAAGCTAACACCCGCAGAAATAATTAATAGCACCCCGGCGATGAAGAATGGCAGGTCGTAGCTACCCGTAAGGTCATAAATCGATCCTGCAAAGAGAAAAGAAGAATTCGTAAATATATACTAGTTAACCAAAACTTCCGCTGTATTCACTCTCAGAAATAGAACTCTCCCTTTCGAGGATTCGTCAATCGTCAAGACAAATTTCGACATTTACAACGATTCTTTTCTCACGCGATCACGTCACTCAATTCGTTATATCAGGATTCAACTCTATCATATTCAGTAGTTTTGTCAATTTGATGAAAGGTTTACTCGGAGCATTTTGCACGAAGCCATTTCGTCAAATACGACGAAAGTTTCGTGAGATTTGAGCATGCGTTTCTGAAAGTGTTGTGCTGCAGTCATGAATTTTTAAGTACGTAAACCACGCAAGTCGGCGATGTCTGTGTGTCACCCTGATATTTTCCAAAAAATAAGGCACGTGGTTTTGCCCGCAGAAACGTTTCGAAGTGTTCGTACAGGGTATTTACTGTCAGACCAATAATATAGTCTGCTCCTTCGATTGTATGCAAGGCTGAAATAAGCTAACAAGATAAAGGCGAAAATTTTGGTTAAGAAACGGCGGGGGTTCGGCATTTGGCACCTTTATCATTACCATCACGCACTCTCAGAAACGCAAGCTCAAATCTCACGAAACTTTCGTCGTATTTGACGAAATGGCTTCGTGAAAAATGCTCCGAGTAAAACTTTCGTCAAATTGACGAAATTTGTGCAGTAGCTTTTTTAAGTCATGTGATTACGCGAGGAAAGAATCGTTGGAGGTGACGAAATTGGTCTTGACGATTGAAAAATCTTCGAAAGTGAGAGTTACATTTCTGAGAGTGCGGCAAACTTAAGAAACTGCTGTTTAAATAAACAAAAGAGACAGCACTATTAAAAAGTCACTTTTCCTGAAACGCACGCCTTTCAGCTCGCCAAGAGGACACATAATTTTGGTCAAAACTACTGTTTCACGTTGATAGACTAAAAGTAGCCCTAATGCTAAGTCTAGTTTACCTTCTTCGATCTGACCTGAAACTGATCGCCGAGTTTTTCAAAACTGATTTTGAAGACTTCTTTCTGTATCAGTTTCATGAACTTTGTATAAAGTAGTGAATGAGATTTGCAAGGTTTAAAACGCACTACTAAACTAATGCTCATTGGTTGACACTCCTATAGAAGAGGCATGGAGAGGCAGAGCTACCCCACCCACCGAAAAATTGTCGGCATGCCACACAAGCAAAAAACTCGAAAGTGTGAAAAAATAAAAAAGCAATTAAAAACAAATTAAATTCATTTATTTATTTACTTGTAACTTATTACTTCTTTTAAAAGTCGAAGATGCGGCTAATCCTTTCTAAATCATAGTGCATTAAGAAATAATAAAAACACTGATGAAATGCTAAATTTCTACAGAAGGTATAATATAGAAATGCAGAGGTTGGAGAATAAGGGGGGGGGGGGGGTTTCCGCTAATATTGCCGTACTTCATATTTTTAAATTAAAACTAAAACATTTATTTATTTCATAATTTTCAAAATTAAAGTGATATAATTCGGACTGTATTTTCCATAATGGTTAGCGCCCTCTGGAAAAATATATTCAGACACACAAGTTCAAATTAAGATTGGCATACATATGTTTCAGAATCACGAACATTGAATCCAGTGTCGAATTTAGTGTGCCGTGTGCTATTATTGATGCTGAGAAAATAGTTGTACCTGAATGCTTTGCATAATGTTGCACGGAGAAATTTTAATAAAAAGTAGAAAGTTGTTGTTAATTTGTAGATGCCATGATAACACTCTAATTATTGAAGAAAAGCCATTAAATTATCTTACCTGCAATGGGTGGTCCTAGCATGCATGATCCCCCTCGAAACAAACTGAGAAGACCAAAGGCATTCGTTAGTTTGTCCAATCCCAGCAACTCCACAAGAATAATGGATGTCAAGCAAATGTATGCAGCTGTGGAAGAAAACTGTTGAAATATTGCATTTGGTTTGCTAATTACACGTCAGGAAACATTTTAAAGATAAATTATGTCGTCTAGTTAAGGCTACTGTAGTAGGGAGAACACTAAAATTTGAATACTCTTTAGCGACAGTGGAAAATATGTTCCTACAGCCAAGTAATTCCAGTACAAAAATTTCCAGGACTCTGGGATAAAATCTGCTCTGGAAACAGCTGTGAAATTTCAAAAATTTAGTAAATACCATCGAATTGTTTTTAATTCAGTGGGCCATGAGTGAGAAAATTATTTATCTGCCAGTTAGGTAATGTGAAAATTTAGATGTCTATGTCACATTACATTCTGCTCTAGCAAGATGCCTGAACACTGATAAAATTCTAAAACAAAATAGTTTCTGTAAAATTCTTTGTTTTAAATGAAATTGTCTATCACTTTTATAGTTCATCGTTAAATTCAGTCAAACTTTTTTCATTACCTCTAAAGGTACATTGATAAAAGTAAAAAAAAAAAATACTTTTAGTAAATTTTCTGTCTGTGTGCTTGAGCGGATTATCCCACATATTTGAAATGTTTGCACAGAAATTACTTGCCTGTACAAGTTTTCCACTCTACCGCTAAAAGGTACTCTATCGTTCTTTTTTGCAATAGTCTCTAGGCATAAGCGTAACCAGGGGAGGGGGGAGGGGTCAACCCCCGCCCCCATTGGGTATTTACTTATTTAGGCCCAGTTAGGCACACACACAAAAAAAATTCTGGCTAAGGCCTTGCAAAGCACATATTTTTTTTTCCTAAGAAAATTAAACACATCTGCATATGATTTTATTTCCTCTTTCTCTGAAGGGTTGTGATCATGACCAAAGAATGCAGCTCATAATAAAGAGGACTTTTCATCTGGTTATAATCAACCCCTTATCACCTTGGGGGGGGGGGGGGGGTTTACAGCGAAAGGTGGCTTCAATCACCGTACCACACACAGACAAACAGAAATATTTCAATCACTCCAGAGGGTTTTCTTTCCTTCTTGATGTCTTTTTTACCCAAAGGCAGGATTTGGGAATACAATCGCACAAGTAATAATAAGTTTCGTGAAAAATATTCTCTACTGTGATGGAGTTTTGTTTTTTGATAAACCGGTGTTGTAGCCTACAACGCCGGTTTACAACTTGTAGGCGCTGGGGTCTGAAAATGAAGGACCCCTAGCCAACAATTGTCCTAATGGGTTAAACCCTCAAGCCAGGAAGGGATGCTCATCAAGAAACTTAAAGAGCAGTTTGTATTTATTTATGACTTACTGTCCAAACACCCATTTTGGTAAAATCTTTTTTGTAGATGAACCGATTGGAAAACTGATGAACTGTATTAGCATTGCATTCTCATTTACAAATGTTCTCTCATCTCTTATATTTTAAATGCTTTTTTTTTCTTATTATGGTCCATCACTGATTGCATTACGACTCTGGAAATCATCAGTTCAACGTTTCCAATCTCACTGCTACGGTTTAATGCTGCATTTTAATTTACAATCAAGTATTATTTATATTTTAGTTAAATTTTTAATTATTTTCGATACATAATAATGTTTGCACTCCAGCGATAGACACGTTCGTCATCCAAAAAGAAAAGAACATTTGATTCAGACGCTTCCACTTCTGAGGTATGTTTTGCTACAAATTTAACTAACTTTTTAGAAATTTATTGTGGGGATGAGAATTTTTGTAGTGGATTTCGGATTTTTTTCTCTAAAATTCCACTATTTCCCAGCTTCAATATTATGAATGCTTGGACATAGAAGATTGCTTAGCACTAAATATTGAATTTTCTATTGCGTTTGATTTAAAAAATAAACTAATAGATCTAGTAATGAATGTTTAATGTTTTTGTATATCAAGGCCGTATCCACAGGGGAAGAGGGTCCCACGGGCCGCCCCCCCCCCCCAGAAATCTTTTGCAATGTATCATATATTCCTCCCTGAAACTTTGCTTAACATAAGTGTGTCAAAGTCTGCCCCCCCCCCCCGAAAAAATATTCTGGATACTGCCTTGGCTCCGGAGCAGGGGGAGCATGTTAAGAAGTAAGAAGGGCAGTGTATGCTTCAAAATCATACCCTTTATATATACATATATATAGATATATATGACTAGAAATGATGTTAATATGAATTTTTTTACATATATGGCAGCTTTTTGATGTATATATAGTAGATGTACGTTTAGATATTTGGTGAAGTTAGAGGAGTGGGTATTTGGGGCTTCTGCAACTTAAATTTTTGTAACTGGTCTTACATCTATAATGCTTATGCGAACTCTGGAGGCAAGGGTTCGAGGGCTCTCCCCAGGAAACTTTTTGAAATATTCCTAGCAATGCAATTTTGGAATACTTTGGGGATGTTAGAGGAAACAGAAAGGAGTTTGGTTACTCTCCCCCCACAATTTTTTTTAAAATAAAGCCTTATATCTTTTAAGTTACTTTTGGTGTCGCTCGTGATGGTGTTCAATGTCCTTTCCCTGAAAGTGTTTCTGAAAGTAGTCTTAAAAGCGTAATTTCTCTTTTCTTTCATTTTTTAAAGCTTGTGATCTGAATTTTTTTGCCAATGGGGGGGAGGGGGAGTTGACTTGCTCCAAGGATGTAGCTCCCCCCCCCCCCCCGGGAGATGCCTGAAATAAACATGGAGTACAGGTATATCTTAAGAGACAAGTATTTATGACTAGTAAATTTTCAACTCTTTTACACTTCTTTGGTGTTTAGTCTGTACATTTTTAGGGTGACCCCCCCTTTCACCAACCCTAGTTACGCCTATGTCTCTAGGGGTCATTCACAAATAATGTCACGCTTCGAGGGGTGGGGGTTGGAGAAATCGTGCCTATTTGTGACCAGGGGAGGGGGTAGCAAAATGTGTGACATCACTTTGGTTAAAATAAAACATTGAAAATCAGCAGAGTCAACATTTTTATACTAGTTATTTAAATTTTTTTCTTGTTTTGTATTCTCATTGATTTCATTTTGTATCGAAACTATCGATGCTGACTAAGGTTTAAATTAACTTCTAGTTAATGTTTGAATTTAAAAGAAAATCTTGGGCGTATTTACACTTTTAATAGCGCGGATCATTAATATTTTTTCCTATTATATACTAACAATATTTTTTGTTGTAAATCTTAGTTTCATTTTATGCAAATTAAGTACACATATAATCATTGTTATTGTTATGCCCAAAAAGGTCATTAAAAGTTCAAAACTAAAACTGAAAATGTGATCTAGAAAGTACAAAGCAGGGCTTTGTTTCTGATAGGTACATATGCCTATGTAAAATAGCGTGACATGTGACAAGAAGGGGGATATATGTTGAAGTGTGACAATTTGTGAAAAAGGGGAGGATGTTCAAACAAACTGAAAAGAAAGTGACATCATTTATGAACGTTCCCCTAGTCTATGATGCAAGTTGACGCAAAGTAAGTTTTCCAATTGGCATTATGACAGCAATCCAGTGATAGGATTGCAATTTATATATATCTACAAGTGTGCCAGGTTTTAGAAAAATACACATAACTTTCAACTGGCAGGATGCTAAAAAATTAAATTACTATGTAACATTTTAGACGTAGATTTTTGACTTAGTTTTCCCGAGTAGTTATTTTGGGACAGTTGGAGTAATTGTAAATGCTTTTCAATGTTTTGACCTTTGATCGTTCCCTACCTCTTGAATGAATTGAGAGATAAAATGGTGATCATTGTAGCCAATATTATATTATTCACTCTTTGTGAGAAAATGCTAAAGTGTTACGTATGAATCATTAACTGTAACAAAAAAAATGTATTAGAAGTGCTACTTACACACAAACAATCCAAACAAAACACAGTCGATCACGATGGCTGTGTATGTACTGCAGAAGGGCAAGCAGAATACACAAAGTCCTGTCAACACAATGGAAACATTGTTAACCAGAAGAGCAGAAACTCCTGGTCTGTCAGCAAACCAGCCGAACATTAACCTGCCGACTGTGTTCGTGATTCCTATGACGGAAAGCAAAAAAGCAGCCTTGTCCGACGAGACGCCTTTCATTACGCTGCTATCGGTTATGTAAACATATGGCACGTAAAATCCAATCATTCCCACTATGTTGGAAATGCAGATTAGAAGAAATACATTGTTCTTCAGAAGCGAGAAGTCCAGCATTTCATACATGGTATCAGTCATGGACTTCGGAAGCCTCAGACATTCGGGGCAAAGTTCGGGCTTCGACGGACCATCCATAACCACAGATCTGTTGTCCCCCAAGACTGAATGCGATACCGGAATGTCTCTTGGAATAGACGTCACACTTGCCACGTAAGAACGAACATCACCTTGAGATTGTTTGTACTCGGGAAGATTCCGAATGCTACCACTGTAGAACACGTCCTTCCTGTACATCGGTCTACTATAGTCTCTGCGATCTCGCCTGAGGGAAGACCGCCTGCTAGCATCTAGTGGAACTGGCATTTCAGATGCTTGATCCCGCACGTTCTGCTTCCAAACTTCATCCGCATTGAAATTATTATTCTGTTGCTGGGCCGGACACAAAAATCCGCTGGAGGAGATTTTCATCGACGCATTATTCCTCCGCATCTCGTTATTGACCGTGATGTTGCTCAAACTGAGTTTCATGGCTCCTTTGAAAGGGGGCAACAAACCCTTTCGTTTGGCCAGCTCACGGATGGCCGTTTGAGGCAGACCTCCGTTTGCGATGTGCGGCGAAGATTGGTCATCCGGCTGGTCTCCAGACGATGTGTTTTGCGCTGACACAGAGCCAGCGTTTGGCAGGGACATGGTTGTGGCTACTTTCGGTATGGAAGGACCTGTCAAGGGAATTTTTTCCTCAACTTCTTCCTTTTCTTCTTCTTCTTCCTTTTCCTCATCTTTTTCTTCTTTCTCGTCCATTTCGTCTTCTTTGGAGCTTGCTGGTGACTTACGAGCTTCCTGTATAGGCGACAAAGTAAACACGGGAGTGTCAGCCGGTGATTTTCCGAACTGGTCCAGGTACAACGTCGAATGCACTCCAGGCTCCAAATTAAGTACGAATTTTGGTCTCTTCTCTACAGTTCCATCTGAATGTTGAATGATCATGTACTGGCTCTCGCACAAGGAGTCCATCCTGTGCCTCTCTTTTTCTTCGGCGATTCGCTGCAGGAGAGGCTTCTGGCGTGGACCTGGTTCTAGGGGCCTCATGAGCGCGCCAAAAACTGAGCAGTTTAATGTAAGTCCAGCCAGTATGATCATGGCTCCTTTCCAGTCGTAAATTTCTAAAAGTTTTTGGCAGAAAGGTGCAAAGATGAAGGCCCCCATGCCTGAACCGCAGACAGCAACGCCAGTAGCTAAAGCTCGTTTTGTGGAAAAGTAGTAACCAACACTAACCACAGCTGGCAGGAAAATCATTCCAAAACCAATACCTGAAATAAAGAAGGATATATTATAGAACATTATAATTTTAATAAGTCAGTCGCCGTAAACTTCTATAACTTCTGCAATGTATATAGCATTGCTGCCAACAAAAATAATATTAAAAAAAATCTTAACTATTTGAAATCTTTGCTACAAAAAGTTTTGGTTTGTAATCACAATATCAGAAGCAACAGTGACTAAAATTTAAGATTACATAAAAGAGCAATCCATTAATATTTTGAAATTACTGCAACATTGATTTGAATATAACATATACATATACAAGTATAATGCACAAATACATAGCACACTCTTACACATACACGTATAGATACATAACCAGAAATAAACTACATAAGTCAAAATTTTCAGGATATCGATTCAAATATTTTCCTTTTCTTAGCTTTAAAGCAATTAAGGTATGGGTAATAACATAAACAATTTGTATTTTGCTTTTATCTATTCAAATAAAGTAGACAATTTGTTATGTGCATGTGTGTTAGTCGTCTGCTGGCCTGGTGAAAAGAAAACGAAAACTACCAAGTTTTGGTAACAGGGAACTTGGACCATGTCCTGATGCACTTTGAAGCGTTTCTCCAATATTCGAATTAGTTCTGTTTTTAGCTTACTTTCCCGTAAAAGTGAAAATAATAATAATAAAGCATGAAAGAAGGCTTAATCTATTGTGAAATTATCGTTAGAAATCAAGAAAAGTCAAAAATAAATGAAGTAATTAAATAAAGATAAAAAAATTAAAAATTTGAAAGTAGGGTTTTGAGATGGGAAAAAAGTGTGTCTGTCGATCTGTCTGTCTGTTCCCCCCTAGTAACTTTTGAACGAATTGTTCGATTCAAAAAATTCTTTTTGTATTCGAAAGATCTCGACGAGGACATCTGATTTCCATATTTTACTTTTTGATTTGAACAAAGTTTCGTTCAATTTTAAACAGTTAAAAAAAATTTAACATTAGCGCCTATAAACAAAAAATAAGCAAATTATCTAAACTATGGGCACACGATGCAAGCTCCTATGAGCAAGCTTATTGGAAGAAGCCTCGGCGTGAAATATTGATTAGAACATTTTTTGTTCATTTTAGAACAGTTCAAAAAATTAACATAGCGCCTACTAGGAAATTTCAATCCTATACAAATCCTGATCTAACGGACCGATTTCATTGGAAAGCTATTATAACGTAGAACATGTACAGATAGAAAGTTCATCCAGAACTAACGCGCCTATTTTTCTATGAAATTTTTTAATCGGGACTTTCAAGAATATTTTTGAATTAATGAATGATTAAAGGAATAAGTAAAAGCATGAATGAATAAATGAGTGAATAAATGAGCGAATGAATGACAAAATAAGTAAATGAATGAATAAATACATGAACGAGTGAATGAATGACTGAATAAATGAGTGAATGAATATGCAACCGTTGAAAAAGGTATTTTTGAATCAACTAAGAACTAAAGCTAACG
Organism: Octonoba sinensis; assembly: GCA_038502835.1. NCBI lineage: Eukaryota > Metazoa > Arthropoda > Arachnida > Araneae > Uloboridae > Octonoba > Octonoba sinensis. The sequence continues at coordinate 59,635,236 of CM076599.1, read as the reverse complement.
AAAAAAAGAGAGAGAGAGAGATAACTAGATTATAAATTTGAAGTTGGTGTATACGGGCAAGTAAACTCGTATGGTTCTAGACGGAACTTCTTGTTTATTATGACTTAATCTAAAAGATAAACTTGTTAATTTGGAGGGGAGGGGGGCAATCTCCAAGTTATGTTTTTAATACGAATCGAATAATAATGAAATAGAATTTCCCAGCATAACATGATATTCGTTCCAAGCATACAAATTTGCTAAACAGGAATTGCGTTTTTAGGACATGTTTTGAGGCTTTATAATGCGCATTTTGTCTCTGAACATTGATAAAGACGCAATTTTCTTATTCTAACGGGGAACTTTAGAGTGTATTGATGTTATTAGAGAGTTGTTGACTTTGTTTTAACCAAAATTTTTAGGGATTGTTATCTTTAATCTTAAGAGGATTGTCAAACACTGTTCTTTATGCAATGGGGGCATTTAGGGACTGTTTCCCTTATTCTAATAGAAATTTTATCAAACTCTATCTCTCTATTTTCCTTGTCTGACTGAGGGATCTTTAAGTAAATTTACTTTTTTGAGGAGAGAAAGTTGAATATGTGTTACGTGATTTCACTTTACTCATTTTTCTCTGTTAGGGAATGCTGCAATATTCTACCTAGCCTGCACAACGCCAGGCTCGTCAGGTGATAGAATGCAGAATGAATTTAAAATACCTGGACACATTTTATTATTAGCTGTTAAAACAATTATTTCAAACCGTTGTGAAGATTGTAAGTGGCAGTATATTTCATTTTCGTCAGCAAGGAAACGAAAGACGAAAAAAAGAGAGAAAATTATATATACAAAAAAAAAAGAAGTAGGTTTGAAAACTGAGTTTTTGATTTTTCAAAAAGCTTAAAAGTCTTATCTCCCAAGGCATGTCATAAAACTGCTTAGAATGCTAAGGATGGCAATTTAAGACTTTGTGCTTATTCAAAAGAAGAGTACACATATTTATTCTTACACACATATAAACACATATAAGAATTCCTTCCGTAATTTAACTGAAATCTCAGTGAAACTCTAAAATAATGTTTTGATTTCCTTACGCATTTCAGAGAAACAACAACATGAATTTTTAATACTATAACAGACCATTCAGAAAAAATAATTTAATTAAAAATATGTAATTCATGTGTCTTTCGTCAATTTATTTAACTTGACGATATCATTCTACTGTTAACCTTTTGCACTCATGATATGAAGAATTAACATGTTATTTGGCCTACTATAAGGAGACATACGCGTGCAAAAGATTAATGTATTTCAAAATATGGGCAACAGGAAACTTCCAAGTGTTAGAAGCATGGCTTCATTTAGGCGAACACATCTCTCTCTTTGTCTCGTCTTTTTTTGATTGGTTTTCCCTCATGTGCGCCAAGTATCCAGGGAATGAAAGATGACGTCATAAATTTGGATCGAAATATCAACTCTTGGGAAGAATCCGGAATACACTTGCTGCAGGCCGTGTCGGGTGATGTCTAAATTCAATGAATTATTTTGTTTCGTCGTCATGGGAACTACATTTTTCGTTCAATTTTCGCCATTTCGACCTTCTCAACAAGCTTAACATTCCAAATAAATATGCAGTTATGCGTTTATACTAAACCCTGTTCGTAGAGAAACTTTTCAGCTTGAAGAACTGTGCGGATCGTAAGCATGTTGTACAGATTGTGCGGTTTCTCCATATAAGCAATTAAATCACGTCCTTGAACTCTTTTATTTTTTAACACTATTAAATCGAGAAACAAATAAGATTCAAATAATGCTAATCCTTGCATCCATCATTAAAACTTGTATTTCGTAAGAATAATACAATGAAACTGAATTTTTAACTCCTACTGATCGCAACATCACACTCACTATAATCAATATTTTCCCCACCTTACTTCATAGAGCTGTATTGCAATTTGTGATTAGTTTCTGTCTCTCCTAAATATAGATCGTGCGGGGTTTTTTTTTTTTTTTTCAGTGTAATTGAACTTTTTCAAAAATAACCCATAATACACCGATACTTAATAAAGTTTTCGGAAATTTAAGAACATCATCTGAAAATAATCCGAAATCAAAGAACATGTCCGATGCGAAGTTTGAAAATAAGCTTTTTAATATTATTTGTTAAAGTTTATATTTCGAAAAAAAAAAAATTCGAAAGTCTTAGTAAAAATATTTACGAAAACATCGTCTGACATCTTAAAACTCTTAAATTCAAAAATATTTTCTGGAGTCTTGATGTGCTTTCAATAATAGGAAAAAATCGTCCAACATTATAAAATACCCTCTGAAGTTCAAAAGCGTCTTCCGACATCTGAAAATATTGGGGGCATCAACGGGGCATCACGGGTACATTCAGCTACCTAATGCCTCTGTTTAACTATTAAGCGGAGAGCTCCCTTAGGGTGTTTTCACACCGGAGTAATAATCTCAATTCAAAAATAGTCTATGCGGTTGCGCAGGTGATAAAAGACATGATTTTTGTCTTTGTCGCCTCCGGTGTGAAAGCACCCTTAGAGGTGCATAACGTCATGAAGATGAAAAACAGCTTCTGCGCATTTCCTGCTCTTGCCGGAGGCATTCATCTTATCTTGTCAAGGACAATATTATAGCAAAATTATTTTAAAAGCCTGATGTCAACAACATTCAAGGAAGATTGACAATACAATATTGCATCAATATTTGCTTTTTATGCAAAATAAATGTTTCCTGCGCTTTGCCGCGTAACTATTGTCTTGTAAATATATTTGCAACCTTTTAACAATATTGAAATTATCAACATTGACGCCGTCAATGTATTTGCAAGCTTGGCAGTGCGATAACAAGATTGTGACAATAAATTTTGCTAGTCGAGGACTTGTCCGGTTGCAAATCCAGTTTTTATTAAATTAATGTATTTTTACTTCACACTTACCTCCCATGACACCGTAAGTTATCATGAGGACGTCGATGGTTGGAGCCATGGTACTGAGAAGGAAGGCCGTACAGGAAACAAGACTGCCAGCTATAGTAACCACTCGACACCCAAATCTATTCGTCAGAGCACTCACTATGGGACCTGTATAGGAACAAATAAGACAAAACTCAGTTGGACCTACATGATAAAATACGACTATAGGCAATGCCATCTCGAAGTAGGCAGTTTCTCCCTTTCTTCCGGGCCTGCTTCAAGATATGTTTGCGCAATCCAAGTGGTCCCACATTCTGCAGCGCTTCATCGTTTCACATCGAATTTTTTTATTTCATACCGACCAAAAGTTCTCAAACTTTAGCTGCCTGTACTTAATTTAGGTACATTTACAATAGAAAATCAAATACATATAACTATTTCGTTTTTTAAAGCAGAAAAAAGTACTGAAATGTTTTAATCTTATTAGATTGCTAATAGGACTTCAGTTAAAACTTACAGTACTTGGTAGCTTTGGCTGGATTGGCTGAATTTTTCTCTCGTTTGTAACTGCATTACTCTGCGTTATAAGCGTAGGAAATATTATGAAAATGAACTATCCTATGTAAAAATTTCTGTTTTTTAATATACATCAGTGACGTCGTCGTTGAATATCAACTATGTAGTACACAGTATGTTGTAGCAGTATTGTCGAAAGTCAACTAAGTCAGAACAAACTAAGTCAGAATGATTTGTTAAATATCCTAAGTGTAAAATAAATACTTTCTTTGCACTCGTTGTATGTAACGAAATTTTTGCCCTCATATAATAGTATTTTATGCATTGAGCAATAATATCGACCTCAAAGTTAACACGTTGTTTACGGATTGCGTATAATTAGTTTTTGTGATCGTGGAACAGTTTCGAAAATTAAAATTCGTTGTGTTCAGTGTTACTTTAATAAAACTGCAATGGAATGTTTTTCTTTCTCAAAATAAACGTATCAATCTCCTACTTCTCCGTTATTAAATTTAAATAAATTACGACCTGAAATTTAAACATAACCCAGTAACGTCAAGAATATGAATTCGTCATCATTCTGGCACCTACTGGATTCAAACTCTTGTTTATCGTATTCATAGTAAAAAGGAAAATGTATTTTTGGAAGAAGTTTAGCTAAATTTAGTGCAAAAAGCAGCAACAAGGACAAATAATTAAAAGACGTTCACCCCACAACGGAAATAATTAATCTTGGCTTAGCTTTCTCAGACTCGTTCTAATGGATGTGTTCACGTATTTCCATCAGGAAGTCACACACTTTGACTTTGAGATGTAATTAGTATATTTTGCAGACCAGATAGCAAAACGGAAAAATATCATGAATAATTTGAATAAAACGAAATATTGAGTAATAAACTTCAATTAAAGAAGAAAATTATGTTCTTCAAGCTTTTTTAAAACAAGTTTAAGCTCATGCATTGAAATTAATTTGTTTCAAAGCTTTATAAATTATATCTACTTGACTTCTTTCAAACAAATATTTATTTTTATTTAACACAAAAATGACCGTATATTGGACAAACCTAAAAACCTCTATTAGGAGTCAAATTGATCCTCCTAATATATTCAGGCTTTTTCGCCAAAGACTTTTATACAGATAAATGATACTTAGGATGCTAATAAATGAAATTTTATTTGTTTTGAGTGAAATCAAAACCAGAACAAAATAAAGTTGAATTTAGTTATAAAATCAAAACAACGACAACAATAATAATACCAGCGATATTTGTTAACATTGATGAAACTGATAAATAACAATGCCGATATTTTACAAGGGCTCTCACAACACAACTGCACATGATCGACATTTGAAATTGATGGACAGAAGGGGGCCATGAGATACATGGAATGCACAGACGGTGCTACTCGATGTTTTATGGTATGACACAGCGCCGTTACAGAGAGCGTGGACACCAGGGAAGTTGGCTGTCATGGTCAGCGTCGGGAGCGCCCCTGTATTGCCATTTTCCTATGGAAAATGGCAATACAGGGTAGTTAGTGAGAACTAAGAATCTTCGTCGCATAGTGCTGGTGTGCAGAAATGAAGCACCCAAAGGGCCCTTTGCTGGCCGTTTACCACTGTTTGCTTGATTTCAGCAGTGGAATGAAGACTGAGATGCTGTAACGAAGCGATCAGCAAGACGGCACACAGTTGAAAATGTGGCAGACAGGTCGAGGTTGATCATGGCAAACAAGCGCATAACATTCTACGAGATACAGGAAAAAAAAGGGGCTCGCCAGAGGAATATTGAAGGCGATCATCCGTAGTCCCACGTGGTCTAGTCATTAGGACTGCTATCTATTCCCCAGACGACCCGGGCTCGATCACAGATATGGGAAGAATCTAATACTTTCCACGCGAAGTCATGACAATGCATAGTAATCCTACGGCTTCACGCTAAAAGGTAGACACTTATTGGAGAAAAGGCAACTGCCCATATGTGGTGCACCAATACCCGCACAGAATATTTTTCCAAAGCCCTGCACATTTGGCTGGACTCCCAGCCAAATGTGCTGTCAACAAAGAAGAAAATAGCCTTTAAAACTTGCCATCAAAAATACGTAACCTGAATATCGGAAAACGTGTTTTTTCTTCATAAAATAAAAATCTTGAAGAAATATTGGCTTGTTCTCAATTCGATATCTGAGGAAATCAAATTTGGAACATTACCAAGTCAGAAACGAAAGACATGAGGATGATTTTCCGATTTTCCCCTTTTTCTTTTAAATAACTCGCAAATCCTCATTAAAAATGCCAAAGTTCTATGTGAAAGATTCCAGAATTAGTACTTTTATGTCATATTAATCAGAACTTTTATAATGCTTACCATAGGGAACGAACCCCAGTACGGGCTTGCATTTCTTTCCATGAAGGAAAAAAAAACAATGAAATTTTTTAATTAGCATATTGAGGACACTCAATCGATGGTGTGTTCTAATTTTGCGATGTCTCGATTGTTTTGTTCAAACGCAAAGTAGGAATCAGCAGGCCATCAGAAGATACTAAAATTGTAAAGTTTCATTTTTAAGACAGACAAAATTTGAAAGTTACCTAAAAATGAATTAACTTCTTGATATGACATGAATTAGTTTTCAAATAAAAAAAAATAGTATGAAAGGTTTTAATCGCTATTCCTTTGTACGCAAATTTGGAGTCTAGTACTTTTGGGTTGCTATATAAATGACCGACAATCTTGAGCACTTATTTTTGGCTAAACAGCATTGGTGCCCGAACGCACCGAAGCGCAGTAAGGGTGCTCTTTTTCTGGGAAAAATATTATTTTCACATAAAACATGCCTTGATTTAATTTTTAACATAAAGCATTCATTATTCGCTTTATTTCTTTATAAATCATCTGCTCGACAACTCATGGAACTGTCAAATGAAACACAGAAGACTGGGCCCTTTCGCACCAAAGGCGACAAAGACAAAAAACTTGTTTTTTCTCATCTGTGCAATCGTAGAGCATAAAAGGTATAGATATATATGTATTGTTGATAATTATCCACCTGATCATCTGAGCTTGAACCATCGGCTCAGAACTCAACTGTTTCTTCTATGCGTTCCGGTATTAGAACATTTTTGACTGTACTCCAGCTAAACAGGTTTGGCCCGAAATGCGATTATTGATCCCTGGAGGACCTATAGATAAAAGTAAGGTCCGAAACAGGAGGACATGTTCGAAAAAAATGGTAAAACGATCCAAAGCATCCATGCCCCTGCCAGCATTCGAACTAGGCGTAGAATCTACAGACCGTGTCGCTGTTATATGGGCTGCCGGTAAAAACTGGTGTTTTATCTGAATAACAAGTGTGTCAGGCACTCACCGACGCTGAGGTAGAACCCGGACAGCAAGGAACCGACCCAGGCCACCTTCCCTTTCGGGACGTCGTAGTACCGGACGAACTCCATGAAGAAGATGCCGAAGGTGTAGGCGATTCCGTCTACGATGAGGTTGCAGAGGAAAGAAGCCGCCACGATCACCCACCCAAAGCCCCCGTCGGGGGGCTCCGGAATTTGGGCGATCTCTTCCGGATCCCAGTCGTTGCCGTCCTCGCCCTCTTGGTCCTCCGAGAGACTTTGCTGCACCGAGCTGGAAGGGGACACGAAGTAGAAGCGGTCCTCCATATCCCGGAGGATCTTGTCTGGAAAGAAATAATTCCAATTAGTCCAATCCGTAAATTCTAACAGCGTTTCTCAACCAGTGTTGGCGCCAGAGCTTTAAATTGGCGAATATCTGTACGCCATAAGCGCCAGCACTCCTCAAAGGACTCTAGTATAAAAACTCTTAACTCGAAAGTTTCGAGGAACATAAACTTGAACTTGAAAGATTACGTCTGTAAGACTTGTTTTCGTTGCTTATGTATTTCGTTGCTCAAGTTGTATAGCGGGTAAATCCCCATGTTGTTCTATTCGTGGTAATAAAACTAATAGTTTCGATTATTCGTTGGAATTGAGTTCTTTATAGAAAGACACTACATTTTTTGACCGTTCGAGCCGGAATAATTTGGAACCATTTGGAATAATTTGGAATCATTTGGATTAATTTGGAGGTAATTTGGAATAATTTGGAATCGTTTGGAATAATTTGGAGTCATTTGGAATCGTTTGGAATCATTTGGAATTATGGCAACTTTATCATCCTTGAATCGGAAACGCGGCAATATTCAAGCCCAGTCGACTAAACTCTCATCGAAAGCTTTAGCAAGCTTAAGTGAATTTGAACTTCGTGCAGTTTTGGATTTGCTGGAAGGCATAAAAAGCAAATTTGAAAGTGTCAAGCAAGAGTATTTTGAAATAGTAAATGAGACCGAATTCAAAGAAGTTGAAGGAACTTTAGACAAAATGGACGGAGAAATACAAGAATTTGAGGTTAGTGCAAGACGTTTTCTTTACAAATTGATTGAAATTGAAAAGGCTAATGAGTTGGGTGGAACTAATGTTCGCTTGCCTGAAATACCGTTAACCTTATTTTGATGGACAATTTAACAACTGGAGTTCATTTAAGCAACAGTTTCAAAATATAATTGAAAATAATAAGGCTCGACCGATGCATCGGCGCCGATTGTTCAACAAAGTTGCCATCGGCCATCGGCATCGGCGGCCGATGTTAACTTTAGAAAAACATCATCCCATCGGCCTTGAAAAACATCTAAAAGCCGATGCAAGGCCGATGTTTTTCGCAACTTTCCAGAAAACATTGTCTTTAACTTTCTCTTTTCTCCATAGCTAGATTTTTATTTTGATTACAATAACAGGCAGCCCAGCAGTTAAAGAGCACAGAAATAATGTCATTCTACAAAGTATTTGATAAAAAATTCGAAAAAATAGTTTAAGCGATCGCTGCCCGAAAACCTTCATTATTAAAATTATTTCTCTTTGAACAGAATGCTCGCGAAATAGAATATGTTTTTTAAAGTAAAAGTAATAGAGGGGTCTTATGAGTGCTATTTGTTTTTCGCACTAGGGGACCGTTCATAAATGATGTCACCTTTTTTCCCGATATATTTGACCCCCCCCCCCCTCTGTCACAAAAACTTCAACGGAGCCCCCTCCCCCTTTGCCACATGTCACGCTATGTTGTAAAGGCTGATGTCACACTTCTTGTTACCCCCTCCCCTCCCCTTATCACACAGTCACAATTTCACGAACCCCCCTCCCCCTCGAAGCGTGACATCATTTATGAATGATCCCTAGGTTAGTTGCCTCATTTTTATCCATTTTTCGTTTAATAATGACAGTGTATTAGATGTCATTGTGCAATAATATTATACCATCTGCTTTTAGTTCGTCATGTTTCTTATTATTCGGAAATTGCAAACAATTTAGTCAACTCAATCAAAGTACGATAACAATTTTAGTTTTTACCAGCGTAAACTTTTTTTTCTTAGCGTTTTTTTTTTTTTTTTTTTGCTTCGATCCCACGTGTTACAGTTTTTCTGCATTTGTGCAGCAATCTCGTTGCATCTGCTTTTAGTGTGCGGTTGTTCTCATTATTTCATTTTTAGTTTACAACATAGAAAAGATGGGTCAAAAATAAGAAAAAATGTTCCAGTATAAATGGTTATTGATCGAAACTTTATGTGTCCGAGTTCGACTTGCAATTTTCAAAAAGTTAATTCTAAAAAATCGAGTTCGCGTGACAGACTTCATTGTAATACCTTAATAAAAATGCTACAATTTCATTAATTTCAAAAATTGACAACGTATATTGAATATATATATATATATATATTTTCAAAATACATATTAATTTTTTTAAACGATCACGTGTTTTCAGAAGATTATTTGTCAACAGAAAATTGCTGGTGCTCAAAATAGTCGTTTATTTCGTTGACCTCATTGTGCTCATGAAAATATAAAGAACATGTCAAGTATTTCAGTGTAATTTTTCAATTCACAAGAAAAAAAAAAGCTAATAAGATTAGTTCTTGAGACCCAGCATTCATTTGCAATGACCAAAAAATATCACGTCTATGTTTTTAAAGCAATGTTCAGTATTTCTTGGTGATGAACAGAGGGGCCTTACTGCGAGCGAAATTTTTTAATATTTTCTTTTTATTTTGGAAAAAGGGCTATTTTTAGTTAAAATAACTTTTATAATGAAAAAGAAACATATAGTCGTTCCCGCTTTTCTTTTAAAAACAGGGGGGGGGGGGGGGGAATTATGAAAATAATCTGAGAGTGTTGACAATTTCGTTAAAGATACAAACTCACATTATTTGTTAGTCTGTTAACACCTGCATTCCCCTCCATGAAAAAAATAAGAAAATAAAGGCAGCTGCACTTGGCATTTGCAGTGAGGTGCTATTAAAAGAAAATGTTGAAGGAAAGGGAATTAGACCCCATCCGATCCAACAGTTGTTGAGTTTTTTTGCAAAGATAAGAAAAAAGAATTAAAAATCCTCTGATATAGCATTTTATAATTTTTTTTTACCTCCAAATAGTTTAATTACTAAACGAGAATCGCGAGTGATTCTTTTAGTTTTAATTATTATGTAAACTTTCCCCAAACAGTTTTACGGTGCTTGAATTATGCATTTATGTTTTTATAAACATAAAAATAAATAAATGATTTGACATTTGTGACAAGCATTCTGCACCTTTTAATGGTTTAATGCGCCTTTTTTTCCATCGGCCAATCGGCCTATCTCGGAACAATCGGCCAACAATCGGCATCGGCCCATCGGCCAAAAAATGCCATCGGTCGAGCCCTAGAAAATAACACAAAATTATCGGACTCTCAAAAGTTTTACTATTTGAATGCTTCGTTGAAAGGTTCTGCAAAACAAGTGCAGTCACCGGATGATAATTATGAATCGTTGTTTAAAGCTCTAACGCTTCGGTATGAAAACACGAAACTTATTGTTGATAATCATATACAAAGTATAATTAATTATAAACCAATATTAAAAGAAAATCCTACAGAAATTCGTATGCTTATTGATACTTTGCAGAAAAATATTCGTTCGCTGAAAGCGTTAAAATTTGAACGCAACAACTTCGTTGATATTTTGCTGATAAATTTGATTTGTGCAAAACTAGATAAAGAAACTCAGAGGCAATTTCAGCTAAGTGTTGATTCACATAAAGTGCCTACTTGGGATATTTTTCTAAACTTTTTAGAAACAAGATATCAAACATTAGAAAATTTAAAAGCTGCTTGCGTTGATACAAAACCTAAATTATCGAATATTGCTAGTAATTACGGGAAAAATTCTTTACCTTACTGCAAATCTAAAACCTTTTTTGTGAAAATTGCGTCAACGTATTGTATACTTTGCGACTCAAATCATTCGTTGTATAAGTGCCAATCCTTTTTGAAAATGAAAGTTTCTGAACGTTTCGACTTTTGTAAATTAAAAAATTTATGCTTAAATTGTTTCAAATCATCACATAAAGTAGTTGAATGTACTTCGAAAGTTAGATGCAATGAATGTCGGCAAAAACATCATTCCCTTTTGCATAAATCGGAAACACAACCCATCTCAAAACAGTTTCGTCAGTCGTCGGAAGCAAATACTCATGATAATTCAAATGAATTCCTCACGTCGTACCCTCCCCGGCAGTCGTTAGTAACTGAACGTATTACTGTCATAAATACGGAACAGAGGAAGTGATTCAAAACTTTGTTTCGCATACAAGAAAAACGTTTGTTCTTCTCTGTACGGCTTTTATTTACGTCAAAGATGTTAATGGACAATTTAAACGCTGTAGAGCTGTGTTGGATAGTGCTTCGCAAGCTTTGTTTATAACGAATGATTGTGCTTCATATCTTGGATTAAAGAAAATTAAAGTAAACGTTCCAGTTGGAGGATTAAATGGTTCGGTAGTAACTGTGGGTAACTTAGTTAATATAGTAATTTCTGGTAAAGATCGTGAATTTATGACAGAAATCGAATTTTTAGTAGTACCAAAAATTACTGATTTAACACCTGTTCAGCAGTTCAATGTTAACAACATTGAATTGCCCCCAGGTAGCGCATTAGCGGACATGCATTTTTTCAAGCCATCGAGAGTGGATATTTTCTTAGGAGCTAAAACGTCTTTTGAAATTTTGAAACCTATACAAATTAGAAGGCTCAATAGCGCTATAGTGCGACATGAGAAGAACCCAGCAGTAAAAGAACTATATGAAGAGTTTCAAGTCGAATATGAAAATCTCGGGCTTAAGTTAAAGAAAGTGCTCTTCCAAAACATCACTATTATATTCCTCATCAAGAAGTACTTAGACCCGATAAAAGTACAAGTAAATTAAGAATAGTATTTAATGCATCTGCAAAAACTTCGAATCGTAGGATGATATATCGTTGAATGATATACTAATGAAAGGTGGAATAGTACAAGATGAGCTTTGGTCTATTCTTCTCAGATTTCGCTGCTTTTACAGCCGATGTGCAGAAGATGTACAGGCAAATAAAAGTACACTCGTCACAACATGATTTGCTCAGAATTGTTTGGAAAGATTGTCATGATGCTCCTATTAAAACTTATCGTTTGACTACTGTAACTTATGGAACAAGTTGTGCTCCATTGCTGGCAACCCGAACTCTTCTTCAATTAGCAGAAGATGAAAATCATAAGTTTTCGTTAGCATCACCAATAGTGAAAAAGGATTTTTATGTTGATGATTTGCTTAGAGGTGCTCCAGATTTAGAAACAGCTTTAGAAATCAGCAGCAGCTTATAGGTATGTTAAAAGCTGGTGGAATGCATTTGTACAAATGGAGCTCTAACATTCGGGAATTACTTTCACAAGTACCAACTGATGATCAAGAATATGTTTTTAGCAATGAAGAAAATATTTCAGTAAAGACATTAGAATTGTCATGGAATCCCAAAAACGACAATTTCAAATTTAGGTCTAGTATCGAAGATATCCTAACGACAGTGACTAAAAGAACAATGTTATCGGTTATCGCGAAATTATATGACCCATTAGGTTTGGTAGGACCTCTTATGGTAAAAGCTAAAGTCATCATACAAATATTGTGGTTACTAGGTCTATATTGGGACGCAGAAGTACCCGAAATGGAAAGAATTGAGTTTCAAGATTTTATTCGCGATTTACGAAATATCGACCAGTTGAACATTCCACGTTGTGTCATTCCAAGTAAAAGTATACTGTTAGAAATCCATGGGTTTTCCGACTCTTCGGAATGTGCATATGGAGCGTGCATTTTCATCCGCACTAAAGATCAGTTCAACAATTACAGTGTGCATTTGTTGTGTAGTAAATCAAGAGTGGCCCCAGTAAAACGGGTTTCCCTTCCAAGTTTAGAACTTTTAGGAGCTTTGTTACTATCAAAACTAGCGAGTAAAGTTCTAGAAGCAATGCAACTGGATATCAGTGCAGTGCATTTATACACAGATTCGACTGTTGTGTTATCATGGATAAAAACTCCACCTCATCGTTTGAAATGTTTTGTAGCGAACAGAGTTGTCCAAATAGCTGATTTAACTAGCAACTTCGAATGGAATCACATTACCTCGAAGGAAAATCCAGCCGATTCCATGTCAAGAGGACTTTCTGTGTATGAACTTTTCCTTAACAAACTTTGGTGGTTCGGTCCCCGAGTTTCTACATACGGACACCAATTTTCGAAAACCCTCTGACTATTCGATTACTGACCCTGCATATACAAAGGAACTTATGCCACTTGTGAACAGTTTTGTTCAATCTACTGGTGTGCAATGACTTTTTCGATAATCTCTTTAAAATTTCTAATAATTATATGAAACTAATTAGAGTTCTAAGTTTTGTTTTCAGGTTCGTCTGGAAGTTACAGAATAAGCCTGTAGTTGATAAATTTATTAATAATGTGGAACTGAATCATGCTCGTGATATTTTGGTAAAATATGTTCAAGCACAACAATTTGGGGCAGAAATTACGGCTTTAAAACAGGGTAAAATCATATCAAATGAAAGCAAGTTAAAATTTCTCAATCCCTTTTTGGACGAAAAGGAAATCTTACGAGTTGGAGGTCGGTTAACTCATTCTGAATTGTGTCTTAGTGCTAAGCATCCTATAATTCTACCAAAAGGTCATAAGCTCACCACTTCGATACTAGATTACTTTCATAAAAAATACTTGCACATAGGACCCAATTCGTTACTTCACCTTGTAAGACAGCAATTTTGGCCGCTCAGCGGTAGAAATCAGCGCAGACAAATGGTGCGTAATTGTGTTACTTGTTTCAAGAGTCAGCCAATTTTAGCTAATCAAATTATGGGTAACTTACCCAAAGAAGCTTTTTATCATACTGGCATAGATTATTGTGGACCCTTTTTCGTTAAGTTTAAAAACCAGCGTAAAGGTGTTCTAAACAAAATTTGCATAGCTGTTTTTGTATGTCTAGCAACTCGTGCTATACACATAGAAGTAGTGACCGATTTATCGTCAGACGCATTTAATGCCAATGTAGAACCAGATTTAACTTCTATGAAAAATAATCGACTTGATAAATTTCAAAAAATTACTAAAATTGTGCAAAATATTTGGAAATCATGGACTATTAATAATAACTAATCAAGGACTATTTAAATAACTTACAAGCGCGTACAAAATGGCAATTTGACAAAGCAAATGTAAAACCTAATGCTGTAGTCAGGGCCCGATTTACATTTTGAATCACTATAGGCACAACTCATGTTTGGGGGCCCCTCACGCAACAAAGTTTTTTTAAACATAACATTCAGTACGTGTTTGTAAAACTTGCCAGTCACACCAAAATTTGGGGGCCCCCAAAGCACAAAAACTAATTTGTTTTTCAAATGTCAAAGACTCAGAATAACATTTGGGAGGCCCCAATGTGCAAAAGGAATTGTTTTAAAATTACAAAATGTTTGAATAAAATATGGGGGCCCCCAAAGTGCAAAATCGATTTTGTTTTTTCAAATTTCAAATTGTCAGACCAAGATTTGGGGGGCCCCCAAAGGGAAAATTCCTTGTGGTTTTAAAATAATTTAATAATACAAATTTTCTGTGAAGCAACAAAACACTAACAGTTTGTTTTTAAAAAATGCTATTTTTAAATATTTTTCTAAAAATTTTAAATTACAAAAAAAAATAATAATAACCAAAATTAGGGGGCCCCCTCAAAGTGGGGGCCCTAGGCCCGGGCCTCACGGGCCTATTGGTAAATAAGGCCCTGGCTGTAGTATTAGTGAAAGAAGAGAATCTTCCTATTGCGCATTGGATTATTGCAAAAATTGTGCGTACATACCCAGGTATTGATGGTAAAATACGTGTAGTAGAATTAAAATTAGCGAATGGTAATTTCGTCAAAAGACCTGTTTCTAAACCTGCTATTTTACCTAATGTATCATTGTAAAAAAAAAATTTTTCCCATTTAATTATTGAATATAGTTTCTGTTTCTTCCTTGTCTTATGTTTATGTTAATATATTTAATTTCAAATTAATCATAGTGTTGAAATGATATTTCAAGGTCCGGCGGGATGTTGGCGCCAGAGCTTTAAATTGGCGAATATTTGTTCGCCATAGGCGCCAGCACTCCCCCCCCCCCCCAAAAGTACTCTAGTATAAAAACTCTTAACTCGAAAGTTTCGAGGAACATGAACTTGAAAGATTACGTCTGTAAGACTTGTTTTCGTTGCTTATGTATTTCGTTGCTTAGTATTTCGTTGCTCAAGTTGTATAGCGGGTAAATCTCCATGTTGTTCTATTCGTAGTAATAAAACTAATAGTTTTGATTATTCGTTGGAATTGAGTTCTTTATAGAAAGACACTACTACCAGGGTTCCCTGAAAACGTGGGGTTCGGCCGAACATCGGCAAGGGTTCATCAAGAAACGGAACAGTTTTGTAATTGTAATAACTTATCTAAGGTAAAAAAAAGACTACTGGGAGCTTTAAATGAGTTTACAATATGTTTTACATTTCTAATATCATGTTATATTAGCTGTTAAGTGAATCAATGTCGCAGGAAAAATAAGACTCCGATGTTTGATGAATATTTTTATCATAATATTGCAGACTTGTCAACGTAGGAAGGCGAAAAACCTTTGATTTTTTCTTTCACAACAACATTATAAGCTACAAAAAATAAATAAAATAAATAAATAAATAAAATAATAATAAATAAATAAATAATAAATAAATCATAAAATGTGAGATATGTCAGTTGTATGCGCGTGAGAATATGCGAGTTAATTTTAGATTTGAATTTATTTCTTGTTGATAATGTTACATCGTGTTGTGTGAAAAAAATCATAGGTTTTTTGACTTCCTACGTTGGCAAGTCTGTGCCTTCAAAATGCTTCATGAAAAGAAATCACTTTTTGTATTCATTATGAAATTAATATGAGTACTGACTGTAAAAAAATATTTTGAATTGTATTAGTACACGGATGTTAGGGTCCCCTAGAATTTGCTTGGACATTTTAAAAACGGTTCCGTTATGGTGCATTCAAACAAAAGGCGGACGAGACATTTTGCAGCTGTTCTAATATACTGTTGCCGTGCTTATCAAACTATCAGCGGTTAGTATCTGTAACAATAGTATCTGTTCCTTAAGGGGAAAAACAAATCTCGGTATTCTGGGTGAAAGTCACTTTTAATGATGCACTAAAAAATGCCAGTCAATTAATTATGTAGAATAAATGACGCTCACTAGAATGTTTCGTGCTGTTCTTGGTGTGATGCATTATGAGGGAAAGGTTGGGAAACGCTGCATTAGAACAAGCGATCCGACACTAAGTTTTGCTTCCTTGAGAGACAATTACGTTGTTTTGTACAAAGGGAGACAATTGCTTATTTTGTTTCTTTTGTTTACAGTACTTTAGTAATGATAGTTGAATATTATTTCATTACATTAATGGTGTCTATAAAACTTTATTTCCAATTTTAATAAAAAAAAGAATATTCTCGGTCATTTTCCAAATTTCAATTTCAGGAAAATATTCTCTACCCACATTTCTAAATAAAAGAAAGTCATCAAAGCTCCAATCACTGAACTCGATGAGCGTTGAGAAGTATGGGAAAGAACCTATCACTTCTTCAGCGCAATGTGGCAACGCATAGTGATCCTGTCTTCACGCTAAGACGTAGGGAGTTGTAGGAGAAAAGGTAACGTGAAGCAACAACCACATCACCTCTTCGTTTTTAAAAGCAAAACTGCCATATTATTAAACCAAGCTAAAAGTGAAATCTACAACTGATTTTTAAATATATTTCAGTTTTTTCGCCACTTCTAAAATTTTACGAATTGTCTTCCTTTTCATACCGTGTGTAAATTGTACTCTTCTCTGTGGAACATCAATTTCTCCATTTATTCTATCTTTTGAAAATAGACAAGGGTCAGCCACTGTTAATAGCACTAAAGTTCTCACGGTTTTGACAAGCAAAGAAAAACATGACCACATCCTCTCGGCACTGCTCCAGGATTTGGCGAAAACAGCATGTTTTCAGTCTTCGACTTTCAAGGTTGTTTATTCCTTTCCGAACTCAACCCAAGATGTAAGAACCGGGAGAAAAATATCGCAGCCATTGTAAATAGAAAACACTTGGACATTAAGGGGAATGATTGTTTTTTCAATAAGCTCTGTGGTGGAAAAGTTGGTTATTGGTAAGAAATTCATGTGGAGAAAATTTGAGGAGAACCAAATGATACCTTCTTGTTCCTCACAGACCCCAAAATTTCCAATTTCGAGTAAAATTTCCTATTTTTTTCCCTTCGTAGCTTACCTAGCAATATACAACTTTTTGATACTAGACAGTATCGTTGGGGGGAGGGGGGGATCACTCATTAGTGAAATTTTGAAATTTTTAACAAACTGGGAAACTTTACGACCATGAGGAACCTGGAGGTATCATTAGATTTCCCTACAATTTTACACTAGGGCATATAGAAAAATGTAAAAAAGTAATTAATAATTAAAAAAATTGCTCAGTTGCGAAAATTTGATATTTTGGGGGCAAAGATGTTTCACAGTTTTTGATCTTAAATCTTGCATGTTACTTTTTTGAACCAATGTACAGCGTATTTAGATTGGGGTTTGTTTAATATATATATATATATATTCGCTGCGCCCTGTTGAACATATTCATATTAACAATATTTCGAATTATTGGAAACTTTGTTTTCTATCTACCCAAAAACGAATGCTGCTACACGAACGAACAAAGTTTTGTCACAAAACAGGTTCTGTTATAAGAGTTGTGAATAAAAGTGTGCTATAAAACAACTACAAGAGCAACAGCTAACAAGGTAGCGATAAAAAATGAATTGGTGTTGCCACACATTTACGACAAAGGTAGTTTAAAATGATGTGACTGAAGGAAGCCACAGCTGAGCTTAAAAGGAAATTTTAGTAATGAGCTTTTTAAGTCGTTTACGTTTCAAAATATTTAATTTTAAAACAGGTTGATTCATTTTAAATAGACCTACGTTTTAAAAGAACATGTTTGAAAATCGGGTAATTGATGAGGATATGTAATTCGGTCTGATAATTTATTGAGAGCATCGCTGTGAGTTTTAGGGGGGGAACACCACTTTTTTCTAATTGCTATCAGATCAAAGCAGATTCAATGTTTAATTATAAAATTAAATTTTAATTCATATTACTTAGTCAAAATATCGAAACGGTTCTTAGTTGTCATCAATAAATGTAGTGTTTGCGTTTCTCCCATTGCTATCTTTTTCTCACACACACCCCTGATGACCTCCTTCCTTTCAAGAAACTCTGTTTTTAGAAAAATATTATGATGGCACTTTCATTGTCCTATCATGCTTTGCAGTCTAAGACCAAGAGTGTCAGTCATTTACACCGGAAGTGTGTGTGTGTGGGGTGGGGGGTATATTTTCAAACTAAAAAGATTTTTGAACAATTCATATATATCCTCATCCTTCCAAATTCGTTTATAGCTAGGGCACTTAGCAACACAGTAGCGAATTCGTAAGAGACGTAATCCAGGCCTGCAAACGATCAAAGAACGTCTTGAAAGTTTCTTGAAAATCGTAACGATCAAGGTCAAGAATTGAGAAAATATTTCCGAGCAAAAAATCATTACGAGACTTGACAAGAAACACTTTGGCATCATGCCTCGATTTCAGGAGTTTTTCAGCTATGTTTCTCCGCGGATAAGAAACATCTTTTACGTCATTTTCCTCCAGAGTTTAAAAATAGAACGTCGAAATCTTGATATTCGTAATGTTCTTTCCCGATCTTATCGGGGACAGCACAGGTCTTCGAGTGGAGAATCACTAAAAGATGTCACCTTTTCTTTTGAAGATTTTAGTGTGCTAAAAATAAGCTTCTTTCAAGTGGTGGTGGCCCGCGACAAGCCGTCTGTGATGAAACTACTTACGACACGTTTGCCAACGAATATTTTAAAGGTAGAACACACAAATGGGATTCTTCTTTAAACAATTATAAAAAAAAAAGAATGGGGATAGAGTTATGATTGACAAAGGTATAGTTATGACTCTGTAAAAATAACGCTCTGGGCACACATATATGCACATATTTATAAATATTATATATGCATACGCAAGAATCTTGAAATTGTTTGTTAGAAATTAGTAAAATGTTCGTAAACATTAATTTATTTACATATTTAGAATAACGATGCATCAAAACGTTAAAAAAAGCAAGAAAGTGAAAATTATAGCCTGCGACTTCTATTGCCATAAAATAAAAGCTAAAATAAGAACAAAAAAAAATAGGCAAACGATACAATTAAAAAGATTGTCTTTTAACTTTTTAAACACATTCTTACACTGATATTTTGTTCCACAATAAATTAGAGCAGATGTGACTTAACATATTCGACAAAAATATTCGATAAAAGTGTTCTAAAGGCGACTAAAATCAAACTACGATTTTTAGTTGCAAAATTCAGTAAAACAAAACCACTGTTTTGTTTTTGAAATGTCGGCGCTCTAGTTCAATACTGAGACATCTTTAAAAAAAGTAAATGACTTGTTTTGTAACTAAATTATAATTACATTGCTTAAAACAACTGTGTGAACTTGTATGATGCCCGACCTTCATTTT
The DNA here is from genome assembly GCA_038502835.1 of Octonoba sinensis. NCBI lineage: Eukaryota > Metazoa > Arthropoda > Arachnida > Araneae > Uloboridae > Octonoba > Octonoba sinensis. Next base: position 59,615,752 of record CM076599.1, on the reverse strand, counting down.
CCTTGGTATATATTTCCTGAATTACAGAGCGGAAAATTAAATGTTCAAATGCGTTTAGCTCAAAACGGCAGTTTTAACATGTCTTAGTATTCAACTAAAGCAGTGGTGTGTTGTTTTACAAAATCTTGTATTTTTAACTATTCTATTTCGCTACACAACAAATTATTTCAAACGGGGTTTACCGCAAAAGAATAATATTTTAAGTTTTCATATGTGACCTAAAATTGATAACAAACGATAAACTGCAACTATAATCTCTAGCACCAAAATTCATATACGAAGCTGCAATTTACCTTTAATACGCGTTGTTTTTAACCCAATCTTATTTTTTAACCCTAATATTTTGCTGCTCTGTAAATTAGATCGATTGGGACTTACCGTGTAAGAGAACAAAACTTCAAGCTTCCAAATATGATCTAAAATAGGCATCAAACGATAAATTGTAACTACAATCTTTTAGTTCCAAATTCGATTACAAAATTTAAATTACTGTACATGCTGTTCTTCGTAATAAAATGGTACTATTCGGTTTCTCCATAGTGTAAAATTTAATTTTCAATAAATAGTTTAGAATGCAACCACGGAAAGAATTATTTGAAACAGTCCACAGAAAAAAATTTAAAACATCCATCTCCAAAACGATTTATAGTTTTCATAAGAATACAAATAATATCATTTCAATGGTTTTATTTTCTTTATTTTTTTGTATGAGCGCTAATAGAATTCAGGAACAGAATATTAATGTTTTCCCACGAAATTCTGGAAATGTAATCCTCAGATATGGAAAGAGGCTTCTTAAAGAAAAATTATGAGTGAAATTAAATCAAACTGTCAGTTACGCATCTTAAAAAAATCTGAATCCAAGGACTCGTTTGAACTTATAATTTACTGTCGAAAAACATAAAGAGAATGAAAGTTATATTCAGTTCCCATGAAAAATCAGAAATTTACTGGTGACGCATTGTATTTGAAAGGTTCGAAACAAGTAAGTATTTCACTGAATCGTGGGAAGACGCTTTGCATTTCATTATCATTGATATCAAAATAATGTTTTGCTTATTACTATGAAAATTATTCAAGTCCAACTCTTTTGAAAACGCCATTGCACTTGGTTTAAAAACCGAAGGACCTGGGTTCGAATTACAGTGATATTTTCTGAGAAATGAGATGAAGCACGATGTCTATCAACCGTCGAGTTGTCTGGCGAACATTTTGTCTACTCAACACGGATTACAGGCGAGGTAACGGACAATTCAACCCCCTCCCCCCTTCCCGAGTCAAGTATTATGAAAGATTATAGCATAATGAACGATAACTTATTCCCATGGACAATTTTCCAAGAGAAAGGTAAAATCACAAAAAAAGTATCTTCCTCCTCAGCAAAATCCTGTATTCGTGCCTGCTTTTAATGCAGCAGCGCCGGGCAGCCTTTGTGAGAGAAGTGTTCTAAAAGTCAGCCGTACATTGCATTGCACCCAAAAATAAACAGAAAAAATAAAGACTGACTGCCAGAAATAGAGTGGAAATCTTACTGAGGTATTTAAAAAATAATACCATACATCCACAAAATTTTTGTGATCGACATTTTTTGCAACTTACGGTTTTTATCTTTTTATTATAACTATTATTAGCCTCCTGTGTCATAACAAAATGAGAAAAACTTTTGATATTCCTAAATTGAAATTTACTGGAATTGGACAGAATTCTTTTAAAATCATGATCAATTCAGTAAATTTCAATTTAAGCAAGTAGGTCAACAATCATTTTAATAATATAAATCGTCCTCACCCATTTTAATCACCAGTTTCAAGAAAAAATACTCACACAACTACAAAGAGGGGAAAATATAGGTATGGGCAGTGGCACCAGTACCAATCAAAATGTTCAAGGGTTTTCTTTTTACCTGGTTATTACTTTCAGTTAATAATTTCAGAAAAGACTCGCAGCAAATTAAAAATTTCAGTTTACCTTGACTCAGCGCATATACCTCAGGAAGAAGAGAGGATAATAATCTAATAACACTTTTTAAAAAATGAGACGAATTTGCTGAAGTATGTTTTCCCCGCAATAACACTTAAATCATAGTAAAAATGATTCTACAGGCTCCCTGATCTCCACTGCTGTATACTGTACACTGTAAATCAAATCCTGGGAATATAAGGTAAAAAGCACCGACATCCAATGATGCCAGTACTTCCTACAGTAAAATGTTTTAAAACTTACTTTAGAGAAAAAAAAGTTTACCATGAATTTTACAGCAAAATTTGCGGTATTCCTGACTTTTTTTTCTACCATACGTAAAAATAACTTTTACGGTAAAAAGTATCGGCAACGTGAATGATACTACGTTTTACCTTAAGCTTTCACGATTTCTTTTTTTTACAATGTACTTTAGAGGACATTGAGAAAAATGTAATATTTTTACTGTAATAGAGTCTTTTTTAAGCCCTAGATTATGTTTCTCACTAATAAAAAATGAGCCTAGCGCTTGTTATAGACAAATACATGACGTTTATTAAAGGAGTTATTCTCATTCCATATACTTTCTTTTCAGTGACGGCAAAAATTCGACTTCTTTCTTGCTTGTGATCATTCTATTATCCACCATTCAACATGAAATAATTAAATGGAAGGCGAGATTTTGCAAACATATTATCGTTTTTAAAACCAAAAAATATTGCGTACAAAAGTTTTTGCAACTTAATTAAAAGTTTTGGTATCTAAATTGAAATGTCTTTCAAATTATTTTTAATTTTATCAAAAAATTTTTTTTTTAAAGAAAATACTTATGTAAACAAAATATGAAAAGTACCTAAAACCCATTCACAATTCTGTTATTCTAAATAAGAGAAGATGGCATTCAATTCAGATTACGTGTTACATTTTAATTCTTGATTTAAATTAGTTTAAAGTAATTTTTTGCGCTGAACAGGGCTGGGAAAAATGATTTCACTTAAAAATTACTGCTATTCATTTATTACATTTCTCGATTTCTGAAGAAGTTTTAAAGGACACAAAAATTTCGATTTTTTTCTGAAATAAATGTAATGCGTTATGGATGAATTTATCCAAAACAGTACATCATTCCTTTTTCCTTCTCACACAATTTCTATAGACATGACGTCAGATATGACCTCACGCATGTGTAAGGTTGAGCTGTTCTACCCAAAGCTTTTTCAAAAAGTAAAATGTTTTTCTAGTGAAAGGAGAATGACATCTGTATTTGACAGAAGAGAATTACAGACAATGGAACTCACTTTACGCTTGAAAAAGAAAGTCGTTCGGAAACAATTTGTATAGGTACCAAGTTTAGAAGAAAATTTTCTAGATGGGATGTTGGGTTCTTCAGTCTCACCAAAATAGGCAGGATTTTTAATTTTCAAGTTGTATTTACGTTGCATTCATCGATCTTTTTAATCGAACAAAATGTAACGAATAATTTCGTGATTCCGGATGCTTAAAACTTAGCCGGATACCGGATATCTGATACCTACGAGGACGGGGTTAACCGATCTCCCCAACCGATGAGTTGAGGGGTCTCTTTACAAAAAAAATTCATGAAAAAAAAATCCCACCCGCCAAAAAAATAGAGGTTCTACAGATATAGACACATCTGTCTACCTCTCTCTATGTCTAGCTATCTCCTGTACCTTATATATGTATATATATATATATATATATATATATATACACACCCACGTGTACTTATATACTTTTTTCCTTCATCTAAAAATTCCACATAAAAAAAAAACTTCAGAAAGAATCTACTTCTCCCCCCCCCCCCCCCGAAAAAAAAATTCTGGTGCCACAAACTGAAAATTCAATTCTTGTTGCAGAGAAGTTTTCATTCAAACTCTTATTATAATTGCTTTCAATATTATTGCTTAGGCAACAAACTCTTTTTAACAACGAGTTTGGTACTTATTAATAACTTAAACTTTCTCAACAAATACCTATCAAGCAAAGCCTTTCCAATTAAATAAAAATACTTCATTTTGATCCACAATGTTCTTTCTAAAGAACAATTGTAATCAAATAGATGCACGATATTAAAGTTAGATGATCCTCTTTCGATTAAAAAAGAATTATTAAAATTGGTTCATTTTAGTCAAAAGTTATTGATGAAAAACCCAAAAAATGCCTAAATTTCCGCTCATAACTTTCTTCCTAATTACCGAATAGAGTCAAACCAAAATACGGAACTAATGGGAGACCACCCTTAATCGATTAATTAAATAATGATCAAAACCGGTTCACCCAGTGAGAAGTTATCGATGGACAAACAAAAAATGCAAAAACATACAACGGTATGAATTGATAACCGTCCTCCTGTTGGAAGTCGGTTAAAAAAAAAAAGGCTCTGTGAAAAGTTAATTAAATAAAAGATCTAAGAATCTTTTACAAAATAATTGTTTTATAAACGACGGGAACTGTCCCTCTTCTCTTTGTTTTGAATGTAGGGAGAGATGTACGGGAAACATTAAAATGAGATTAACCCCTTAACGCATTTGCCCGTGTCTGACACGGGCGAAAGGTACCGGCAAATTTGCTCATGCCCGTGTCTCACACTCGGCGATCTTGTATCTCGCGCTATTTTATTTCTAATGCCAGTCTGAGATCCGCTTGCACTTTGTTTGTATAATATTTTTTTACATAACTTTACCCCACCCCCGCTCCTAGTCACCCCTACAACTGAAATGGCCAAAAACAATGTATACTGCACCTATATATTCATTTTCTGTCAAAAAAATATTCGATCATTTTTTACCAGTTTTTCCGAAAAAAAAAACTCGTGCTTCAAGGGGTTAATTTCTTTGAATAGGTATATATTGCTGTTTTTAATATTAAAAGATCAAATGGTGAAAACAGGGTTGTTTTGACACTCTGGCTGTACCATTCCCATTCATATTTACATCACGAAAATGTCACTCGATACACACAGCGACCCGATGCATTCCATCGACTAACGGCTTCGGCTGTTACTACGTGGAAACAGCCGATTCCAGAGCGAAAAGCTCACTGCAGTACTTCCGCATCTGTGGGGAATATCCCTTCTCTGCCGGAAGTGACGTAGGCCGACAAATCGATCCCTTTTGTCATACTCCGCATTCATACATTCTTTACGATCATTCTTTTCTTTGGTCATCCCTGAGAATTTTTTTATGACCAGGAATGGAGATAGCATGCCAATGCTCAACCTAAAAGTCTGTCCTTTTTATTACAAGCGTGGTGGAAAAAGCACAATAAGCAAAAAATGGCATTCCAAAATGAGATGGACTATAAAATAACATGTTGAATTATGAAGAAAGGCATAAAAAGTTATGGTGCGAAAGTAGTTGTGCTCAGATCTGAGTTGCTTCTTTTTTTTTTTTTTTTTTTGGAAAACACTTATACTTTTTGCGTAACCGTTATTTACTACAGTAAAAATTTCAAATAGCCAGTGGCCATCGAACTTTTTTCTGTGGTGAAATTCATCATTAAGCAATATAAATTTATTACACAAACACGTAACTTCTTGGTGTTCTTTTCTATATAATATAAAAGGAAACTAAATTGATCGTCAAGCATTTTACATAAATTACAGATTAGAGACAAAAGCGAACTCAATCGGTTTTTTTCCAAAAGTCGTTATAACGTATAAGGCTGTTGTAATGTCTAGTCGTTATAACGCAAATTGACTGTATTTTGTTTTAAGTCTATATGACCTCATGCAGGGTTCACACTGGGGAAAAATACAAGGTGGGATTTCCCACCTTGACCAAAATTTTAAGTGGGATTTTTAAGATTTAAGTGGGAACTTTTCTTTTTGTTTTTGTCTTTAAAAATATTACTAAATTGTCCGATCATGGTTGAATACAAACTATGTAATAAAAGATGATTATCTAAGCTATGCTCAGCAAAGAAAGAATAAACATCAACAAGGTTCCCACAAAACGGATCCTTCACAAAATTCGCGATCGCAAAAATGGGTTCCTTATAAAATATTAATGACAAAGATCCTCTGGTATTTTGGTTATTTAACTAAAATTCTTTAATATGTGATTTTTCCAAAAAAATCCTAAAAATTAGTTTTATATTTCCTCCATTTTTCTGATCGTATGTCATTTTATCTATTGATGTTTTTCAATGAAAACTGTATATTTTAGAAACCAGCATTCTTTTGTAACCTTGTGACCAAAAAAGATTCTCTTTTTCCACTTTTTTTTTTTTTTTTTTGATTTTGTCCTCTGTGAATAGAATGAATGAATATAAGTCTGCATTCACAAAGGGCTTAAATTGTTCAATAATTCCAAGGAATGAAGAAGTTGTCAATCTTTCCCCCATGTTATTATACATATGATAAATAGGGTTCCTAGATTCTTCTTTTTATTAATGAGGATAAGATGGCAGTTGAAGATTAACATACTCCATTTACTTGGTATTGAATTATCAATATAGAATAGTAGTTTCGTTTCGCGATGTTTTGAACGCGTGTCCGCTAGTTGCGGGAACAACGCGCAGACGAACTTTTTTTGAGTGGGATTTCAAAAAACACTGCGGGAATCGCGCGATCGCGCGGCCTAGCGCGAACCCTGCCTCATGTGTTCCCTTTTTAAAAGGATTTCAGTGTGAAATAACACCACTGCAGGTGCATTCAGATCAACTGCAACAACGACCAGCAAGAGCTACGAAGCCTTTCAGTGCGTTTTATTGGTTCCACATAACTTACTAACCACGCTCCCGTAATGACTGATTGGCGTTTTTCATTGTGTCATTAAAAGTTACTTTCCCTCAGACGATCGTGATTTGTTGAGTCGAAGAAATATGTCATCGCAGTTAGTTTGATATCCGTAGCAACATTACGACGAAGACAAAATGACTCCATCGCCGTAGTTATGAATGCACCATGATAGCTCTTCTATTCCGTTTTCAAAAAAAGAGACCTTGCTAGCAAATAAGGGGACAATTGCCCCACCACCCAAGAGTGAAATTGTATCATAAAGATTACATGAATAATGAACTAAAACTTTAAAATTTTTCCCTTTCCGAACATATTTTCGGTGAGATAGCAACTTATTTATGATTTTACCTATCTCCTCAGTAAGGTCTTGCATTCGCGCTTGCAAATAAATAGCCTTCTCTTGGTCTAAAAAACAAAATTACTATGATGAAATGTCTGCACTAAAATAATAAATTTCTATCAAAATCATTGTATCAAGAAAAGGAATGTCTTTTTCAATAAAATATATAGCCATTTATTAGCACTGCAAAAGATAAATTTATTTACAGCAGTTCATCCGGTCATAAATACAAGGCGCGTTCATAAAGTAAGGGCCGTTTACTTATACTTAAATAATGGCGCTTCGGAGCACAGTTTTACTACTGCAGAGCCATCTACTGACTCATTGCGAAGCTACAGCGTCATTTGTTTTGATTCTGAAGTCGTATTGTTGTCCGTGAATGCAAAGAACAATGGCCGCGAAAATCGTTGATCCCGTCAACTGTGAAGTGCGTTCAACAAAATGAGACGTGCGATCCAAAATGAACGCCGCCGGAAACTGTCATCTGGCATAATCCTCCTCCACGATAACGCGCGTCCTCACACTGCCGCCAAAATCAAGGAGAAAATTTGAAGATTTTCGTTGGGAACTTCTTGACCACCCACCGTACAGTCCCGACCTTGCACCTAGCGACTACGAGTACTTCCTCTTCTTGCATTTTAAACAGTGGCTCGGTGGACAACGTTTTGAAACCGAAGAGGGACTCAAAAACGCCGTTGTCAACTGGTTCAACTCTCAGGCGGCAAGCTTCTATGCAGAGGGGTTAAAGAAGCTGGTGCAGCGGTACGAAAAATGCTTAGAAGTGAACGGCGATTATGTAGAGAAGTAAAGTAAGTTTGCACCTAACTAAATATAACAATAAAATTTGTTTCTTATAAATATATTTTTTTCTGTGACCAAACGGCCCTTACTTTATGAACGCGCCTCGTATTTCATTAATTTTTCTAATGTATTCCAAGAAGCATTTCTTCTTTATCATTTGACTTAATGAAGGAGATTATTTTCGATTTTGAACCGAGTATCTATATATAAATAGGGAAAGAAAAAACAGTTAAGAACCATTTTCTCCCCTGTTTTTCAACCGATTTTCTTACTTTTCTTTTGTTTGTTTAGTAGCTATTGACGAGTTTTAGTGATACCAATTAAAAAATTTTCGAAACAGTCTATTAATAGTTAATTATTTACCCTTTTCTTTGGTCAGGCAACCCTCATTTATAATTGTAATGTTACATTATTGCAGATGGCAGCACGTCTTGGCTCAATAAGTTATGTAATAAATATAAAACTCATTGTTAAAAAGAGTTTGTTGCCATTAAGCAGTAATATTAAAAGCAATTATAAGAAGACTGTGAGTGAAAGCTTCTCTGAAACAATGGAATGAAAAATGGGAATAGTGTAAGGAAGCAAATATTTAAGTTTAGTTCAACTGTCACTCAACTTAGTACAAAATCGAAAGAAGCACAAGCGACTACAGTTATGACTGCAATTGGCCCCGCGGCGACAAGGATTTACAATACGTTTGCCTTAAATGAGAATGATCAAAATAAACTCGACGTTATAATCGCCAAATTTGATGAATAATACTTATATAATTTTATAAATAGCGTGATGTTTTCAATGCTAAATTTAATTATTACGGTCGAATTTCGACTGTTGGACGAACTCTAGTTATAAATAATTATGCCATCTAAAATTACCCTAAGAATTCGAAATACACAAATATAATGGTCATTATAACATACTAATGGAAACATCACAATACATTACATTTCTATGATATTTTCAATGAAACGAATTTATCTATACAAATAAAAATGTAAGTGTTCGTTTGTGCGAGAGCCGCAAATCTCCAAAAGTACTTCACCGATTGCTTTGAAATTTTGCCAGTAGACAGAGTGATTCAAGAGGATGGTTTATAGACCCGTTAGAAAAAAAATCCGACAGTTCCTTTTTTATTCCAATTTTAAGCAAATTTCTACATAAATTTCCCATTATGGGGGTGAAAACACCTTGCACATATTAATGTAATATATCGATCGAAAGCGCTGAGTTTTCTGCATAAAATGGAATTTGTTCGAAGTTTCTAAGTTAAAAAGAACGCCAGTTATAAGCTTTTTAGTTCGATTTCTTAAGACTTACCTTGATCCAAAAATAATAATTAGCAGTTTCCTTAACTCCGGGTAATATAAGCTATGTAAATAAAAATGTAAGTGTTCGTTTGTTCATACAAGGCTGAACGTGATCCAGTTTACGGTTACGATCAAGTTCAGCCTTGGTTCATAACCTTAAATCTCCGTAAATACTTCACCAATTGCTTTGAAATTTTATCAGAACACGTGTTTTTATATATCACTTTTAATTTATTTCAACTTTGATTTAATTATTTCGTTTTTTAGCCTACTTTCCCGTAAAAGTAAAAAAATAATAATAATAAAGCATGAAAGAAGGCTTAATGTATCGTGAAAATATCGTTAAAAATCAAGAAAAGTCAAAAATAAGTGAAGTAATTAAATAAAGATTGAAAAATAAAAAATTTGAAAGTAGGGTATTGAGATGGGGAAAAAGTGTGTCTGTCGGTCTGTCTGTCGGTCGGTCTGTCGGTCTGTCTGTCGGTCTGTCTGTCGGTCTGTCTGTCGGTCTGGTCTGTCTGTCTGTCTGTCTGTCGGTCTGTCTGTCGGTCTCTGTCTGTCTGTCTGTCTGTCGGTCTGTCCCCCCCCCCCTAATAACTTTTGAACGAATTGTCCGATTGGAAAAATTCTTTTTGCATTCGAAAGATCTCGGCGAGGACATCTCATTTCTATATTTTACTTTTTGATTTGAACAATTTTTTGTTCAATTTTGAACAGTTCAAAATTTTTTAACATTAGCGCCTATGGACAAAATTGAAGCAAATTCTGTAAACTCTGGGCACAAGAGCCAAGTTCCTATTGCAAGCTTATTGAAAGGAGTTCTCGGCGTGAAATATTGATTTGAACAGTTTTTGTTCATTTTTGAACAGTTCAAAAAATTAACACAGAGCTTACGGGGAAATTTCAACCCTATATAAATCCTGATCTAACGGACCGATTTGCTTGGAACAAACTTTATCGGAAAGCTCTTATAACGTAGAACATGTAGAAATAGAAAGTTTATCCAGAACTTACGAGCCTATTTTGCTATGAAATTTTTTGATCGGGATTTTCAAGGATATTTCTCAGTGACTCAATGAGTGAAATAATGAATGAATGAATAAATGAAAGAGTGAAAGAATAAATCAATGAATAAATGAATGAGGAAAAGAATGAATGAATAAATTATTGAATAAATGAAAATATAAATAAATGAGTGAATAAATACATGAATGCGTAAATGAATGAATAAACACTTGAATGAGGTAACGAATGAATGAATAAATGCATGGCTGAATAAATGAAAGAATGAATGAGTGAGTGAATGAATATGTATTATCCGTTGAAAAAGGTATATTTTCAATAATTAGAACTAAAGATAAATAAGAAAGAGAGAGAAAGAGATAGCTAGATTATAAATTTGAATTTGGTGTATACGGGAAAGTAGGCTCGTATAGTTCTAGACGGAACTTCTTGTTAATGTTTTATTAAGGAGAATGAGCCACTGCAACAATTGGCAACAACTATTTTCATTTTATAATTTTTTCTGTTCGTGTTGAAGTATTTTTGCACTCGACGATTAAGGAGAACTTTAAAACAAAGATTACTTATTTTAAATAGCAACAGTTTAATTTAGCTATTTTTATTTTTATTCAAAAATTTTGTGTTTTTTCTGTTTGTATTGATGTATTTGTTAGTATTTTTGCCCTCGAAGATTACATGGAACTTTAAAATAAAGATTACTTATTTTGAATGTTAACAGTTTCATTTAGCTATTTTCATCCTGATGTTAAAATTTTGTGTTTTTTCTGTTTGCGTTGAAGTAATTTTTTAATATTTTTGAACTTAACGATTAAGGGAACTTCAAAACACAGATAATTTATTTTGAACGGCAAATTTTTAATTTAGAATTTTTGTGTTTGCGTTTCTTCTGTTTGGATAAGGCTTATGTTGGAATTTTTCAATGTGCCGAGCCAGACGATTTCAAAATTTTCACAGACAGTGGAAAAAAAAAAAATGCCCGCAAGCATTGTGAAAAAACATAAAGCTCAAGACCAATCAACCAAATTGAGCAGTTTAGATCTTCTCATGTGTCATTATATATTGCGTGTTCTAGAATGGGTAAATCAAACAATCTATATATTCAGACAATGAAACAACAAGCATTGTGAAATGAAACATATTAGAAATATGTGCTTTTTCTTGCTTTTCCATCTAACCAGACTGAGCCACAGCAAAGCGTGGCCGGGTACAGCTAGTATGTAATAAAAGCAATACTTTTAGAATATTTAGTATGAAAAATGAATTAAAAATTCCTTCCGCCCCAACCAAATAAAAAGGGTTAACTCATGAAGTCAGGTTCAGATGACCCCCCCCCCCCCAAAAAAAAAATATATATATATATATATATATATAAATAAATAAATAAAAAAACTGGAAATAGTACCAGTAAGAACTGCAATGAAGTGAGTTTGAGATTTTATATTATTCCTTCTCCTCCTTGTTTACAACGTTTATTTATATTAAAATGATTAATAGTTTAAAAAAAAGAAAGAAAGAGAAGAAAATAGAAATAAGAGAAAGAACACTTAAAATCAGAAAAACGTATATTAAATATAAAATATTTTAAATAATTGAATTCTGTACTTGCGTTACCACACTGCCTTTCCTGGTTTAAAAAGTTAAAAGACCAGTTATTTCGCCTTTATATAGATACAAGTAACTTTTTTATGCGTGTAGCAATATCATTCTTTTTCAGATCTAAAAGCATTCCAGCAAAATTTAAAAAATTCTTACAACAATGAAAAAAAAATTGCTAAAATTTTTGTGCTCTTTTTTTTGGTTAACCAATAAAACAAAAAGCAAACTTTTAGTTTTAAACCACGATTAATAATCTGTTCTACATATATTTTTAATAGCGTCTGTAATACATTTGTATGTTTACTAATAATAGGATGTGATGAACAAACATTATCGACGCACTTTAGATTACGATTCCAAGTTTGAAAATAACATTAAAAAAACACAAATTTTCTTTAACAGAGAAATAAATGATCTGAAATAAATTGAGAAACATCAAGATTAAACTATAAATTCATCAAAAAAAAAAAATGTTAACTATTAAACTGCTTACTGTTGATTTAAATTCGGAAAGTGCAGTGGCAGATCAACGGTAAATAAACGTTGACTATATAATCTCTTAAAAATAAGTCGAATGTTAAGCAAAACGTGTTATGAAAAGTATAAATTAAACGTCATGAATTTAATTCGAAATAAATAATATGTCACCTGAACAACAAAGAATTTTATTGTCAACAAGAAATATTTACGTTTCAAAAATCTCTCGCAAATATATGCTGATGTCTGTTTTTTCCTGGCCTTGTTTCCATGAACGAAACAGCTAATTCATGAATGGAACAACTATTCACTGAACAATACACATGGCGTATTAAAAGAGACTGTTTACAATATTCTGCAAAATAGATTAACTTGTTTTGATTCTCTGTTGTAAGGGAGGATGTCCTTTTGAAAATGGATAAGTATTAGGATTTTTTCTTTTGCCAAGGTAATGAATTATTTTTTAAAATATATTGCTTAAAATTTATTTTTCAATTAAAAAGTCAAAGTAAAAATACGTCAGAAAGTTAATAATTTAGGGGGTACAGTGTATGCAAAAATAATATACATACCCACTGAATGTTGAATAGTGTAATGAATGTTATAAATTTAATTAAGATTACATGTAGTTATAAAAAAAAATGTACAATAAATTCAAATATATTTAAACAAAATGACAGTTTTAACATTACACTGCGCGATTTTTTTTTCTTTTGCGGGTGTTGTTTTAAAACAACAAGTAAAAACGGCTCCCTAATATATATTTCTCACGAAATTTTTATTTTAAAACTATGTAAGCAATTAAAAACTATTTTTACACACTGCGCAGTATAGGGTTAAAACGGAAAATGAAAAAAAACAAAAAAAACGTAACATGAGGATGTAGAAACATGCACACCCTTATTTTTGAGTCATTTAAAAGTGGAGCATAAAATATAAATGGAATTAGAATTTTACCAACTGATCGGATACTCGTATATTTTACAAAATGGAAATTAGTGTTTTTAATTTAAAAACGGACAAATCACAGCATTTCGAGCTGGTGGTAGATTCTATAACTTGGAACGACAATAACAAAAACGACTGAAACCCAAAATTTTTTCCAAAACAACGAAATTACAGACAAGAACAGTGGCGTACGCAAAAAGAAATCCGAATATGTAATAAAGCACTATTACTTCCCAAATTTAGAGAGCTAGACAATTTTGACTTGAGCTCAAGGGGGGGGGTTAAACCCCTAAACCCCCCTTGCGTACGCCCCTGGACAAGAAAGTAAACGGACATTCCTGAAAACTTTCAAAACATGATGAACGGCGAATTTTTTGCACTGTATAAAATGAAAATATGTGCAAAGATAGTTAAGACCAATTCGGGTCTCCATTTCAAGGGATATGATTCTTCGAAAATTTAAGGGGACACAGGACCTTTCAAATAAGAATTTTATATTTTTGATTTTTCACTGTAGTTGGACTTATTTTAGCATTAATTATGTATATTTTAGAAAAATTTTAAATACTAAGCAAATTAAAAATATTTTTGACTAAAAGTTTTCCAAAATTATAGAAAAATTATGAAAAGAAAAAACAAAAATTGACTCTTGTATCTGAATTTTTGAGCAATTTGCTTACAACTTTTTGTACAGTTTCTTAAGGGTATTACAAATATTTTATAGCATTACTTTTTATGAAGTAATTATTTAAAAAAACTTTTGTACTGGTTTCACTGTATCGAGCAGCAAAATGTTTTGAAAAAGTATGCTGAAAATTTTTTCCCCCAGATACTTATAAGATTAAACTGCAACTGTTTGCCAGAGTGTGTTACCATTATTGTCACATATCTACATTCAAATTTTTATGCAATTTGGATGAAATATCAGACGCAAGAATTATTTTTGTTTTTCATATTTTTCATCTTTTTTTAATAATTTTTCCAAAATTTTTGTCAAAAATGATTTTTATTCGCTTAATGTTTTAAAGTTATTGAAACATAGATAACCAATTATAAAATAAGTACCACTACAATGAAAAATGTTTTTAAAAAGCTTTCTTTTCAAAGGTTCGGTGTTAAACGTAATTCAAATCCTGTTTTTGCATTGAAAACTACCCTACGTTTGAAACACAGGCACAAAAAAGAGCGATTTTGTTAAAAAAAAAAGAAACACTTAGATTATATTTCCCTCCTTTGTTCCAACAACGTCAAAATGCAAATCATATTGCAATTATCCGACTAAGTCCTTGAATGTTTTTACAATGTAACAAAATTCCCGAAATAATTACTTCTACAGGATTTCACATCTCCTGGTAATTTCTATAACCTTAAATATCGATCAATAAGACCTCTCCGGACTACCAACCAAACGATGATTTATGATTGTTCTCTTCGAAATTAAAGCGCTCCTAACTGTTTGACATTGATCGAGCACTGGCGATTATACCTGTTCAAACATTAGATCTAACGAACAAAATGATACCTCTTTTTTGCAGCTAGTTATCGTTGCTTTCATGCGGCGACAATTTGAAGCATTCGGTAAATATTAACAGAGCTTTGCATTTACCGTAATTGTCGCAGTAGATCATTGTGAAAGTTCCGTTGAAGCAATTCGGATGTTTCAAAATATTGTCACGCAAGCAATGCAATTCGCCATATTTAGTGGCGCTTGTTTGAAATTTCGAGAGAATGGATTTTGTGGATGGGAAAAAAATAGAACATATATTTTCTTTTCGAATTTCGGATAATGAAAAAAAGAAAAATAATAGCAAGGAAATAATTATTGTAATGTTGAATATTTTTCGAGATTTAACTCTCTGGTTATCGATGTGATCAGATAACACGTCTTTCAAAGCATTTATTAATTACCTGTGAGCGTCAGAGGCCGTTTCAGAAATAAGCCGCCAGAGGGGACTCCAAAGAGCAGGCCGTAAAAATTTTCAAAATAAATGTTATCATAAGATTCTTTTTACGTTTCATTCTCATAAGATTTTTTTTTTTTTAGTTCTCATAAGAGTGTTTTGATGTTTAGTTCTCATGAGAGTATTCCTATGTTTAGTTCTCATAAGAGTGTTTTTATGTTTAGTTCTCATAAGAGTGTTTTATGTTTAGTTCTCATAAGAGTGTTTTTATGTTTAGTTCTCATAAGAGTGTTTTATGTTTAGTTCTCATAAGAGTGTTTTATGTTTAGTTCTCATAAGAGTGGTTTCATGTTTTGTTCTTGTAAGAGTTTTTTTTTATGTTGGTACGATTTCATCAACCAATTAATGTAATTTTAACCGTTTGAGGGCGGAACAAATCTTGTGATCTTCCAAAAAATGTGACTGTGTTTGGATGTATATAAAAAGAATTAATAAACGTAATTAACTATTTAGATCACATCATTTCGCTTCGTTAGTGCAACCAGCTTAAATGCACACCAAACTAAAATAACAAATAGGAGGCTATCACTCTCTCCGCCCGATTTCAGCATAAAACAACTCAAACGGTTAAAGTATAAAAAAATATGCACCAATTTACTTTGAATGAAAAACCGTGAATTTTTAAAAACATTTTAAACCAATTAAACACTAAACACTAGAGACAAGTTTTCCAAATGTCTTAATAATGAGTCACAATAATGAAAAGCATTGTCTTAAGGATAACAAGCCAAGGACCAAGTTTGTAGTGGGGACTTAATTCTGATGTTTAAATTTATTAAAAAGAAAGATGCTGATGAGCAAAATTTTATGAAAATGAAAACTGTTAAATGTGAATGTACAGAAAAAAAAAGGGCTAAATGCAAAATGGCTACCCTACATGGGTTTTATATATTTTTATGATTCGCAGCTGTATACGTCGTACCATAGAACACAACTTTAACCTCAGTTTAATGTCGACTTTGTTGTGATTTATCAGAATAGTCTTACAGAAATTTCTAAAGTCTTGAAAAATTTTTCATTAAACTTTTAAAAACGAATCATTACTATCCTAACATACTCACATCCTTATAAACTGACACAAAAATTGACACTTACAGTTCGACCACGGAATTTTGACATTTGGACGCTTCTGCCCATGGCAGAAAAGAACGAATCCATTCGAGTTTTAGGGAAGTTCGTTTTGCAGGTGCGTTTATTTAGTACGCGAATCAGAAAGTTTGCTTCTGTGTTTTTTGAAAGCGACTAAATTTATAAACTGGCATATGGCATCAGTTCGGAAGAAATCAAGTATGCTAAACGAACTAGAGCAAGAACAAAAACGGCACATTCCTCACACCGGCAGTTCCTCCCTTGAACATGAATGGATTCTTCTTGGCACTCTGCCAGGCAGATCGCTTTGGTTGATGGTAGAACAGTAACTCTTAACATCAGGCTGAACAAGACAGTTGGTTTTTTAAAGAGAATGAGAATATACGCTTTTCATAACTAACGTTGTTGTATGGTTGCAAGTTTGGCACCTTGATCTCTTGGCGTGAGAATCTTTCGTTAATCAAACAGTAAAATAGCCATGAGACAAAATTGAAAACTCTCTTTCTGTAAATCTATAGATATCTTCCGACCTTTTCTTGAATGAATCGAGTAAAAAAAGCAGGAAGTAGTAAATGGTTGTCGTCTTGGAGCCAGGTTCTTCTCTCTCTATTCTTGTTAATTTAGATAAACAAAGGTATTTAAATTTCAACGTGATGGCGATAAAGGCTCCAAATGTGGAATCCTCCCTCTCTCTTGCATGACCATAAGATTCGCTTTCAAGATGACAGATGGCTTCTACCTTACGCATGCGCAGCCTATCTTCAATATTGGTCTGTGATACGCCTCTGCTGGGGCGCGAAAAGTTGAACTGCTGTCTCAGTGCCCACATTTCGTATTTAATAATAATAATTGAATTCTTTATTTTACAAAGGACATAAGCCAGTTTTTTCCTTTCTTTTCTTTTTGCTTTTCTTTCTGACTTTTTTTTTTTGAAACCAATGTTTTGATCAAAATACTATCTCCTAGTGTTGTAGCCGCATCATGTTTTAAAAGAGAAGATTTTTAACTCCACTCCATTGTCCATTTATTCTTATGGGCGTTAGAGAAACAACATTTCTCTAAGAAAAGGCTTGCTACATAAAGTATATTTCTTTTCTTTCTGGTGTAAAATTTAAAAAATGAGACTTCGCCCCTTTTCAAACAAACAGCTCAATTACTCAATATACATGTGTTCATTTAAGTAATAATTAGGTTCCAGATATCGCAGTTTTCTGGAATGTCTCCTAAAAAAAGATGTCATAATCCAGCCTTATAGGAAAATACGGTATGAAACTAAGTTGTTTTATCCACTTAAAAAAGCGCGATGGAAAAAAAATTCACATTATTGAAAAAAGACAAAACGATCGACTTCGAACTTCGAGCAACCATTAGCTTTAAAGCAAGCGTTGATAATTAGTAAAAATCAAAACTAATTGAATCTTTTACGAAATAAAAGCTATGAAACCCCAGTGATAATGATCCCCTAATGATCACAAACAACTTTAAAGAAATTGGCTCAAATACATTTTAAACAGATGTGTTTGATTATTTTTGGATGTATTAATTACTTGCTCATTAGCACCAAAAGTGTATTAGGTTAATTGTTTCGAGAATGTTTTGATGGACGACTATCTCCATTACCCTTAATTTCGCCTCTCCGCGGTTAACTAATCATTTTACTCAATTTCCTAGGCAAAATATTTCATTACGTAATTTTATTTAGTGTATTTTTTTATGCGGGTTTAAAAACCGGCATACCGGTAAGCCGGTAGAGATGCAGAAAATCGACAATGACCTATAGATATGCGGCAAGTTCAAGAGCCTTCGAGTATCTATTTGGATTGTCTGCTAAATTTAATACTGTCTGCTAAATTTAATTATCATTAAAATTTCGCATTGCCAGAGCCCAGGGGCTTCCCTCGAGAAAAGAAACTGGACTTCAAAATTCGCAACTGGTAATGGCATCCGCTAATACTGGAGCTACTTGAAAGAATGGATGCCAATCCCCTGGGGAAACTATTAATTTCATTTCATTGCAGCTCCTCATTCGACACTTTTCGAGGCCCAAATGAAAGTCCTGGCAACCCATCCAACACCTGATACACTAATAAACCCCGATAATCCGCGAGTTTCGAGAAGAGATCCAAACTAATGCAGTACGTGATTGATCACACATGCAACCAAACCATTTATGAAGAAGTAACAGTTCGTGCTTGGGGGGTGGGGGGGGGGGAACTCATTTTTGAGTTTTTCCCTATTATCCCGATTTTTGTTATCCGCGTTGCCCTTGCCAAAAATGTCCGTGAATAAACGGGGTTCTACTGTATTCTACTTACGTTTCTTATGAACTTTCTTGCTCACTGTAAAAAAAGAATGGTATGGTGCAAAATTTCTCCACATTTTGGCACAACATACGCATATTTGCACTATCCAGCTAAGTAGGTAGCAAATTTGTACTTTATTTTGCTTCTGTTCCTTTACGTGTAACAAACTACCAAATTCTTTACAGTGCTGCCATTTTCGAACACGGGATCAATATGCTCTACTGCTTATGCTTCTGAGCTAACCCAGGTCAGGTAGCGAAGACATTGTTTCAACAAGTTAGCGGTGTCGCACTCCGAATATTGGAGCAATTGGTTGTGCCAATATTTAGAGTGAATCACGACCAACAAACCAACCAAATAAACAAACTATACCAAATAAAATCTACAGTATTTTTAATAGCATTATAAAAATGCAATAAAAATGTTTGGAAATAATCTATGTTTATAATATAAAATATTTTTCAATAGTATTTTCGAATTCGTGCACCAATTGTAATGAAAGCAGAGTGAAGTTGAACTTTCAGTTACCTAAACTTTGACGCAACTAAAAAAATATTAAAAAATTACCATATATTTGTGCAATGCTCGCACAAGTTTTTACAGCGTCGCTGTGTGGATAAAAGCAACAGTTTGTCACAGCAAAGGTCGGGATAGGTTTAATAATCTCTAGTGGAAACAAATATTCTTCCAAATTTAAAAACGATGAGTGTAAAAACCTGCATAACATCAACCTTATTAAATTGAAAACAACAAACAATCATAACTCCTTAACACAGTTGAAACCATGGGTCCCTCACGTAATGTTTTTTTGTAGGTTACTCTTTCAAACATTTCCGGTTTCAGACATGTTATGACTGAATGGCAATAGGCAAGGTGTTGTGATACAACTTAAAATTAAAGCAGTGACCTTGAAATTTTTTGCGCTAAATACAAGCCTTGATGGTGTTACTATTAATTTCGGCACTCCTACTTCGAATGTTTCAATTTTAATAACTGACGACTAAAATGTTAATCAAAAGTTAACTCAGACTATTAATGCGTAAAAATTACGTAAAATAATATTTCTACTGTCGATGTTTTAAGAAAATTTATATTAAAAAATAATTTTGGATAAATTACTTACAAATATTGAAAGATCTGAAACACAATCTCATTTGTCAAAAGTATTTTTTGAAAAATTCATAAGCTAATGGCCTTTTTGTGAAAAAGAGATAAAAAGAAAGAAGAAAAATAGGAAGTCTAATTGCGTAATTGGTTGTTTACTAAGAAATTAATAAGGAAATGAAGATCTGAAAACGCTGGATTATCAACACGGAAGTATGGTGGACTATTTCCTGTGTGGTGTCCAAAGCAAAAAAAAAAAAAAAAAATATCGTTTTGCACAGAATTTGAAAGATTCTCAAATAAATAACTAAATAAGTTGTATTAAACTGAAAGAATGAAGAAAGAAAATTTTCCCATACGCAAATAAAGCGCAATTCATGTGTAAATAAAGAGAAAATTAGAACAATAGCAAAAGGAAAGGTTATTAGTTGACATTACAATTGGTGGAATTCAGAACTAACTCTATGCGTTTAGTCTTCTGTTCCTTAAATTACAGACTGGTTAAAGCACAAGATTCATAAATTCACAACAAAATCATTCATAACTAAAAGCGTCTACTTTCCGATCCATAAATTCACACTAGTATTTCAAACTTTGTGCCATTTCAAAGCTCTACGCATGAGCTTTGATATGGTACCAAATTTGAAATCTTAGGTCACCCCAAACGCATTTTCTATCAAATTTAATTTAATTAGGAACCAATAATTGGTAGTCGATAATAGGTGCATTTACCCAAAATGCTTAGATTCTTAGAAAATAAATTATCACTATTCTTAAAGTTCCTGAATTCTCGTTTTCATTGCTTTCTCAAAAAATAGAGAAAATATGCTGGAGAATTGCATTGAAAGTTATATGTTGATAAGCGATAGTTACATTCACGGAAACAAGTTAAAATTATAAATGAAAAAATCTGTTTATCTGTTTCTTTTGCCTGTTCAATCATAATCGAATTTGCTTTTTAATGATTATGTAGTACTCTCCATCAGTCGCCCTTTTTCTTTCCAATGCCTACGTTTGATTACTAGCAGCCTACTAGGGACCGTTCATAAATGATGTCACTCTTTTTTTTTTTTTTTCAATATATTTGACCCTCTCCCCCCCCCCCCCTCTTTATGACAAAATACCATACTTCAACGGACCCACTTACCCCCATTTATCCCATGTCACGCTATATTACATAGGTATATGTACTTGCTGTGTTACAATTCAGGAAAAAAAAGCATTACGATATAGATCACATTTCTAATTTTATTTTTGAACTTTGTTTGATATTTGAGAGCATAACAATGATAACGCTAACATTCTGTGCACTGAATTTGCATAAAACGAGATTATCGTTTACAACAAAAAAGATAATTAGTATATAATAGTAAAAAAAATATTAATTGTTCGAATTATGAAAAAATAAAATAAACGCCCTATTTTATCTTGAAAATGTAAACGACTAAAAAAATTTCTTTTTAAACTTTTAACTAGAAGTAAATTTCGACTTTAAACAGTATTTTTACTTTCGATACAAAAGGAAATCATACTTTAAAATTAAATTGTGAACATGAAAAAACTTTACAAATACAATTAATTGGCTGTTTTTAAATTTTTTTATCGAAACTAAAATGTATGATGTCACACTTTTTGTTACCCCCTTCCCGCCCTTTGTCACAAACTCACAATTTCTCGAACCCCCCTCCCCCCGTGGAAGCGTGATATCATTTATGAATGACCCCCTAAAAAATTGTTCCTTAAATGTATGTGTGGTGGTTTGGTTTAATGAAAATGTCTTTTAACACAGCTTAGAGCAAAATATCGAATCTGGAGCAGTTTTTTCTATATTCGAAATCGAAAAAAGAAATCATACCTATTTATAAAAAAATCAAATCTATTTATACCGCACAGGGCTAAACTGCATCGAAAGGGCTATTCGTGTTAGACTAACAAAAACTGAAAGCTTATAGGAGTGATTTATGCAATATTCAGCAACACGATATCTTCAGTCAGCTGTTCTCCTCAAGGACAGTTCTATGTGCACGACTCCAAACAACCACGACCTCTTTACGGCGAGGATATTACGCAATACGCAAAGAGGCGAAACTCGTTCGAATAAAATGCTACATTCAACGTAAAAACATCAAAACGGTTTGGAAATTAGCATAACGCTTTCTGCATCTGCAAGAGAACGAACAGGAAAGGTGAACAGAAAGTTGGAACGATGAAATGTTTTCGTTTCGATGACTACGTTTCTCTAATCGGTATTTCGACATTTTTTTGCATCTAGAAGTGCCACTATTGCATTGAAAAAGGGATTCCAAGCGATCCCGAAACATATGTTTGCATTTTAATACTCATTTGTGCTTCAATTACGTGCAAATATTTTTTACAGTTTATTTAAAAGTGCTAAGTATTCAGATAATTTTTATCGAAAATAATGCATATCGTCTGCGTTCAGATAAAAGTTACTAAGTCCAAGCCTCCAGTTTTGAGGTATTGCAATTTTAAATTTTCTAATCATAGCAAAAAAAAAAAAAAAAAATGTTACAAATCATTTTAAAGACCTCTAACTGTTTTTCCTTTTCATGATAAACAATCGTGAAAAGGATTTTAGTAGGGAGCTGGACCTTGAAAATTTTATACGTATTATCATCATCAATGTTCTGAATATCTAATGTGGGTTTAATTGGTCGTCGATTGTTATTAATTTTTACCTCAATGTAGTTTTAGTTAATTTGTTGCGAAACATCTAGGTATTCATAATTCAGGTAGGTTTTGGTAAAACAAACTAAGTAAACCCCAGTAGCTTTCAAAATCATTAACATAAGCACATTTCTTCTCTAAGGTATTTAAAAACAAAAAGAGTTTCATGAGTTTATTATTTACTTATTTACGAAAATAAACTTATTTTCTAATTATACTTGCCAAACTCCATCGTCATTCTGTAAAATATATGCCGTAAAAAATCTCTTACTAAAATTTTATTTCGTTTTTTTTTTCTTTTCTTTTTACTTTTGAAGTTCACGAAGTTAATCTAATGATGCAATTGAACAAACAGATAAAGGAATATCAATTTACATTTCAAGTACAACTTGGCATGTTTTGAGTAAAAACTACTCTTTTTTTTTTCAGTTTTACAAAATGCAGAGAAGTTTTAATAATATATGAGTTTTTTTCAAGGAGATTTTTACATTAACTACTCAATACATATTTTAAAAATGTTTAAATACAAAATTTAAAATATTTTTAAAAAGGCATAGAAAAAATATAGCTTAAGATTTGACAATCCTTTCAAAGAAATAGATGGTCAAAGAAGAATTTTAAAATGCCAGTCAATTTGAAATTTTCTGTGTTGTAACATAAAGAAAACATCGTATTTTTTCATTTGAAAATGAAAAAATATTTTTACTTTGTTTGCCTGAAAACAATCATGAAAATAAATATTCTAAAAATTGATTTACCTCAGCTAAAAACACAATTTCTTTTATTTGCTTCATTTTATTTTATTTGAGCATTTTTGTTCATACATTATGTGCTGTAATACATATACAATACATCGTCAGCGTTCTAGTAAAAGTCACTAAGTTCCGGAAAAATTCTTTCCAACTAATGCAGGCAATTTGAATTTGCAATTAGTTATTTCTTAATATAAAGCAACTAAGCAATTTAAAAGTTGCATATAAGTAAAAGTTAACCTATTGTAAAAGTAGATCTTTGTAAAATTATTTTTACTATTTTTCATAAAGATTTGTAAGCTTCAATAGGCAATATTTCAAAAATGCAGTTGTAGACTTAGCGATTGTTACCAGAACGATATGTTTTATTATATTTATTGTTTTTCCAATTGTAAAACTTTTTTAAGAAAAAGCATTATTTTGGGGGCTCTAATTGTTTCGAAATCATAGCAGACCATTTAAATTACTGATGACTCAAACAACAGAGAATAATAAAATCTTGAACGCATTTCATAGAGAAACACCTCATAGCATGTAGAAGCTTTCTTTTAAGATAGAAAATTAGAACACACTTTAAATTCCTACTAAATTTTAAAATTTTACCAAGCCACTGATGTAACTGTAACCGACTCGGCATATCTACGTGCATGTCACTGGGTCAGTCAAGCAGAACCGGTTTTTAATGATATTCCAATGCATGCACATTATTTGCAAATGTCGAAAGCATTTACGAATCTAATTAGCAAATTCTTCGAGTCCAGAGAAAAGTAATTACGACTTGACGTTTTTGTTTTCTTTTTTCAGACTACTCGTATTTCATGATTAATTAAATTTACGGCACTATATTATAGAGACTTCTATCATTAATAAGCTTAATTTAGGCTTTTATACATAAATCAATCATGAAAAATCATTATAAATAATGATCAATTGTGCGGTTCCAAGTTACATGAATCAAATTACAGCAAATGAAAGATGCAACATCTGAAGTAGAAAGTTCAGTGTAGAATTTGTACTTTGTAACAAAACCAATTTCTGTTATTATCATAAATATGTGCACAAGACCGCAGTCAAAGAGAGGTTTTAGGATTGAAATGAAACACACCACTTGACGTTCAACATGACATTTTCATTTATGTTTGAAATTAAAATATTGTTTACCTGTTTTTGGCAACGTACAAAATTTACAATTAATTTAAAATGGATATGTCCTGGGATGAAAGTAACATTTTGAGAAATAATGATGCAAAATACTTTGAAGAAATTTTGAGGTAAAAGAAATGAAAGAACATTTCCTGAAAAAGAAATTCTGAATACGGTCTTTCTGCTCATCCCGTAATTTTGATTTTAAAAGGAATTTAAAAAGCTATTTTAAAACAAATAAGAAAGGACTTTTTTTCAGTTACAGTTAACTCGATGAGTTTTAGAGAAAGG
Source organism: Octonoba sinensis (assembly GCA_038502835.1). Lineage (NCBI taxonomy): Eukaryota > Metazoa > Arthropoda > Arachnida > Araneae > Uloboridae > Octonoba > Octonoba sinensis. The sequence goes on along the minus strand of CM076599.1, from coordinate 59,591,208 downwards.
CTCAATATTTAGATAAAATGCTTCTTTTTGCCCAGCATTAAATTAATTGAACTTTTCCTCATCCCAGCGCAAAGGTCTCTAACATAATTTTTAAAATTTTCAAGTGATTCTGGATGGGTTAATAAAGTTTTGTTGCAATTGTCTGGATGAAAAAGAGACTTAATTCACAATAAATTTTATTTTCTTCCTACTTTCTGCGAAGAAAATTCGACCATTTCTGATGCTTCAACACTTTTCCCTATGATTCGTCCTATAAAAAAAAAAAAAAAAAAAAAAAAATCTGCAATTATTTCGATATTTATGTGAATTTGCTTGAAACCTGGGAACAAGTGCGCAAAGCTAAAGTGTGCTTGTCAAGCGATCACATCTAGAAAAACAAGTGTCACATTTTCTAATCACACATCTGGTCTCCCCAGAGAAATCGTTTCAAGTTTCCACAGGCTCATATAATTACTTCTCCGAACGCATATAAAAATGGAGAAATTAGAACCGGGCCGTTGGCAACAGAGCTGCGTCGTTTTCACAAATGAAAAACGAGTATGCAATGCTGCTAAAACAAATGCAATTGAGGTTACTGGTTCGCACCGGTGCTAAATGAGTGATTGTGGAGTTCTAATAGACCACGTGTCAGGAGCCAGATATATTTAGACTAAGAATTCGGCGAATTCACGTGACTAAACCGGGGAATCTTGCTATAGTAATTCTTGAGAAGTGGGTGACATAATATTGCAAAGCCATCCGTTTCAGTCGAGACCCCCATCCCCCTATCTGAAATACGTAAAATGAAAATGCAATTTGAAACAAGAAATTCCTTTTTTAATATGATAGATGGATGTTTCTAAAAAAGGAGCGGAAATTAAAAAAATTTTACTTTTGAATATATGTGCTAAAAATTAAATGAATTTATCATGAAAATGATTCAAATAGTATAAGTAGTAAAATTTAAAAAATACATTAGAGTGCTAATACTTAGTGACTTTAAAACGTAACAAGCATTTCATTTCATACTAAAACACTAATACTTCCACAACATCCCCGTTTTTAGCCTACTTTCCCGTAAAAATAAAAAATAATAATAATAAAGCATGAAAGAAGGCTTAATGTATCGTGAAAATATCGTTAGAAATCAAGAAAAGTCAAAAATAAGTTAAGTAATTAAATAAAGATTGAAAAATAAAAAAAATGAAAGTAGGGTTTTGAGATGGGGAAAAAGTGTGTCGGTCGGTCTGTCGGTCTGTCTCTCTGTCTGTATGTCTGTCGGTCTGTCTGTCTGTCTGTCCCCCCCCCCTAATAACTTTTGAACGAATTGTCCGATAAAAATTCTTTTTGCATTCGAAAGATTCGAAAGATCTCGGCAAGGACATCTCACTTCCATATTTTACTTTTTGATTTGAACAGTTCAAAAAATTTTAACATTAGCGCCTATGGGTGAATATGAAGCAAATTATGTAAACTCTGGGTACAATATCCAAGTTCCCATGAACAAGCTCACTGGAATAAGTTCTTGGCGTGAAATATCAATTTGAACAATTTTTGTTCATTTTCGAACAGTTAAAAAAAATTAACATACCGCCTACGGGAAAATTTCAATCCTATATAATTCCTGATCTTATGGACCGATTTGCTTGGAACAAACTTTATCGGAAAGCTCTTATGACGTAGAACATGTACAAATAGAAAGTTCATCCAGAACTAACGAGCCTATTTTCCTATGAAATTTTTTGATCGGGATTTTCAAGAATATTTTTGAATTAATGAATGATTAAATAAATAAGCAAAAGAATGAATGAATAAATGAGTGAATAAATACATGAATGACTTAATAAATGAATGATTGAATGAATATGTATTAACCGTTGAAAAAGGTATATTTGAAGCAATTAAAAACTAAAGTTAAAAGAGAAAGATAGCTAAATTATACATTTGAATTCGGTGTATGCGGGAAAGTAGGCTCGTATAGTTATAGACGGAACTTCTTGTTATTGATATGGTATGTATAACGTTCGATCAAAGCCTGCATGACAATAAAAATACAGACATTTTTGTAATTAATCTGCAAGTGCGTTTTTTTTTAATATTTCGATTTTTCACGCAATAAATTTAGGATATCAATATTAAAACACTATTTAAAATACAAGTGAAGTGTGTGAATAGTAGAAATATATTAATGTATTATACAATTATAATAATAAAAGACCACTTTAATTATTTCAATTAGTTTTGGTTTTACATTATGTATATTTTTCGGAAGAATAAAATAAATCTTTATTCTGTGTTTTAGAATTAATGAATCAACGAAGTTGATTTGACAATTGAACTCACCCCCTACTTGATAAATAAAATATGGTGGTGAGTTCATATTTTATTAGAAAATTTATTAAACAGTTGAAGCAGAATTTCCTACCTCTTTCGTCTTTACGGAACTCTTTTAACGCTGTCGAAATTCTAGAAACCTTAACGTTATTACGTTAATACTTTTTCACAATATTTCGGAAATCAGTATGAAATACACGACGACGAAAATTTTAACAAATATATTATCATTTCTAACCATTTATTTCAGAAAAAAAAATCATTGCATAAATCATTATCTATGCATAAATATCCAAAGACAAAACAGTTCAGTACCATTTCCTTTTTTCGTCAACCAATTTTCTTACTTTTTAAAAATTATTATTATTTAGTAGCTATTGATGAATTTTAGTCTTCAACAAAATTGTTTTGGGAATAGTTAATATTTTTCCTTTACCCTTTCGACGTAGATTCAAAGCCTTTATAAAGAAGTCTTCGTTCGTCATACTTTAACGCTACTCTTTACATCTACAATCTACAATATTTGTACAAAACAATACATTTTTTATTATTTATAATTCAAAGAAGAAGAAATGTCCAGAACAAAACAAAAGAGAAAATGTAATCTATTAAACGATTGTCAAAGCAAATAATACTAATCTTAAGATGTCAATTAATCCATTTCCAAAGTACTATACATAAATAATATGATATAATAATGTATAATCTAATAAGTCAGTCAGATTGTTTGTCCAGTACGATGTCAAACAAAATAAAAAACAATTCAAAGATAACAATGTCTAATATAATGTTAAGTGAGAAAACAAGTGCGGTGACACGTTCTTTTGCTTCGAATTAACCTTTCGTAAGTTTGTGAATTTGCATTAGCGTTTAAACCTCTCGATAAAGATGAAAGGAAGTTTTTTTTTCTTCTCTCGGATTAAAGTAAAAGGGAGTTTTTTTCCTTACAAGAGAAGCAGTGCAGAAAGATAAAATTTGCAAATGCACTGAATTAAATCAGTAACTCAGTTGTCAATCAGTTGCACTGAGTAGACGTTATTGCTAATTAAAACATTAATACAAAAACAAACTGTTGTCAAACAGAAAATCTAAAATGTCTCAAAGTTTTTTAAACGTTCGAGGCTGAAATAGGAAAATTTAATGAATTACGTTCGAAGTTTGACCGCTAGGCGAACTTTAGTAAATATAATTGTAAGTAAATACTAATGTTGTTTAATATATTAGTTCAGACCTTCCCCCAGGATTGAAAAAGGGCAGGGTGCTACTGTAAAAAAAAGGGGCACTTTTCCAAATTTAGGGCATCTTATCGAAATAAAGGGCACACGTAATTTGAAGTAGGGACCGTTCATAAATGATGATGCATTTTTTTCCATATTGGACCGCCCTCCCCCATTGTCACATGTTACGCTATGTTGCACAAGCAGAATGTCACACTTCCTGTTACCCCTCTCCTCCCCTTGTCACAATTTCACAACCCCCCCCCCCCTTCTCCCTAGAAGTATGACATCATTTATGAATCCTCCCGTAGTAATACTTTATTATTGCCATAATTTAACATTTTAGTCAAACATCAATATCATCACAGAGAAACTGAGCATTGAATAATATATATAAACTAATTTGACAATATTCATTTTTAAGATCGTTTTCAATATTTGAAGTAAAGCATGAAAAAATTCTGCTTGTATATTCAAGGCAACATCAACCAATAATGATTTAAATTCAATAAAATATCTAGCAAGGATTTTCTGAGTTACACATTTTTACTAATTTATGAGAGTGTTTCTGTTCATTCCAGTACTTCTGAAGATCTGATCACCTCTGAGGAATAATAAGAAAATAAGAATATATCTTTTCTTAATACAATAAAGCTAAGTAATAATAATTGTAGCCCGGATTTTGATGACCTAAATGATCACTGAAAACGCCCTTTAAAATTTTTAACATGTCCAAAAAACAGCAAAATTGCAAAAAATGCCATTATAATTAATCAAGAATACCAATTGAAAGCAATGGTTTAGCTTAAAATGACAATAGTATTTTTTAAAAAAATTAAAAGAAGCAAAATTAATACAATACATTTTCATTAACGATTGAAATAAATGTTTATTAAAATAAGGAGAGAAAAAGGAAATGTCTAATATATGGATTCCTCACACATTGCCATCTCCCCCCCCCCCCCAAAATTTTATTACATTTTAAACTTTTATTTCTTGAAATAACTAGAACGCACCATTAAATTGGGATTATTAAATGCTTTTTCATATTTTGAATGGTAAATAGTTTCTTATTTGAAAGAGCCTTCTCTCTCTTACATTTTGGTTAGTTTTCTCAACGTCTGAAGATGTAATAAATGCATATTTGACCCAAATGGGTCCTTTATAAAGATGAAAATAAAAGAATTTTCTTATTAGTCTTTGGGAACCTACTGTTCTAAATTTTATGAGATAGTTTTCAAGAGTTACAATATAATCAAGCACAGAATCATTGGAAGAGTTTCAGTCTACACACAAAAAATTACCCAAAGCCAAAAAAAGAGACATAAAATGATCTGAAAAAAAGAATCGCCAAAATCTCAAAAAGTGCCCAAAAAATCTCGCAACTGTCGGCCATAAAAGAGGTCATTATTATCATTATTAATTTTGTAAAATGTTTAAACTAAAAAAAAAAATCCTTATTTATTTTATGATTTGTGATAATACTACTTCTTTTCAATAATTGTTTATTTAGCAAACAGTTTTCAATAATTGTGTATTGTTTTTTAAAGAAGTTGGATCCAGGTAAATTAAAAATTTTCTAAAAATTTCTTATTTATCCAGAATTTAGTATTTTCTAAAAAGTAAATAGCTGTCAATACTAAAATCAAATTTGAATAAATGAAACAATAATCGTGATTTAATAATGGTGAATAATAGTGATAAATCAAACGCAATTTTCGACAAACACATGTTCAATATCGGCACAGTTCAAAAAAAAAAAAAAAAAAAAAAACGGCAGAAACTTAAAATAAAATGCAAAATAAGCAGATTTAGGGTAGCATGTGTGAAAAATATCTTCTAATTTAGAAAATAATTGGAATTTGTACCCGATGCAAAAGGATTAAAATCTCTAACGTAGAATCCAATTTTCGGCTAAACACGTGCACGACTTTGGCTGTTTCTATCTTTATACTTTTTTCTTTTTTAATTATTAAAATGAAGCGACAAATAGGCAAATTTAAGGTAGTGCATGCAAAAAATATCTTACAACTTTCAAGATAATTGAAATAATTCAAGGATGGAAAAAGATTGAAATGTCAAACACTGTAAGCAATTTCCGGTAAAAATCGGAGGAAAAACAGTTTCCGTGTGCCCAAAATATTAACTCCTATTTCTTTCTTCTTTATTTAATTTTTAGTGGACAAGAAAATTTGGGAAAAGGTCACGTGTCAAGATAAAAGTTCGGGAAAGGGTTTTAGCATTAGCAAATGGTAGCCACAATGGCGACTTCAATGAAAACAATGGTCGCCGTTGGCGACTGGCGATCGGGAGTTTTGAGCTCTACAAGAAGGGCGCAATTCCACTAACAAAAGGGCAAGATGGGCGCGTTTCCCGAATCCAAGGGCGGGCAGGGCGCGGCGCCCTCCCGCCCAAGCCTGGGGGAAGCACTGATTAGTTACTGAAAACGGGAACAGGGGGGAGGGAGAGAATTAAGAGCAGGTTTTAACTTTTTTTTTTCTCTTCAAAAGTGATAGTTCTTTTTCAATGTGACGAAGTAGTGGGGAAAAATTGACTTTTAGGGCCCACTCCGATTTCTGAAACGGTTAAATGAGTGATTAATATGTTACTTATTTTGATGTATGTAATTGTTGTGTGACTAACAGAACAAGAGATTGCTGGGCATGGAACGAATTTAGAGGTTTATAATTACATTTATCTTACTTCCAATTCGATTATTACTATTTCTTGCTGAAGCCTCAAAAAGCTTCATGAGACTATGGAGCGTCTTTACATATTTCATTTTTAAAAATTAATTCAGAGTATTTTAGCAGAAAGTTTTTTAATCCACCAGGTTCGAACCTCCAAACAGCAAAAAGTTAAAGACAACGTTTATTAAGCACAAAACTTGCAAAATAAAATAAAATTCTGACACGTGTTTCGAAGTTACAAGGAATGCCTTTTTTGATGTAAAAGAAAGAAACTTCTAGATTAGTGGTTCCCAAAGTGCATACTATGACTTTCCTCTACAAGCAGTTACATCAAGGGGCTAGGTAGCAAGTGCGGATCATCAACAGAGCCACTAAAATTTCATAACACACTAAACTGATTAAATAAGTTTACAGCGAAAATGTATTACTTGTGTAGAAAAACTTACACTTTTTATATCAAAAGCAAGGTCCGCAGCAAAGGGAGAATCGCCCCTCAAAAGTTCAAGTATAAAATAAAATTTTACATGATTGGGAAAAGTAATTCTTAAAAATTTTTAAAGTTACATTTTGCATATTTTCCGCGACATTTCCGTACATTTTGCTCTCTCCCAACTGTTTTAAAACGGCTTGAACGAAACCTTTCCCACAGTTTCTCTCTTTTAGTGCTTTCAATATAAATATTGCGCTAGTCGACTTCGTTCAGAACAACGTTCTAGGAAGGTGACTACTAAAAACAGAAAAAATGGCAAGTGTCTATGGCAGGGGTCGGCAACCTGTTTGTCCTTAAGGGCGCAATACTAAATTTGAAAATCACCGAGGGCGCATATTTTACAGATAATCAACAGGTATAAATAGACATTTAAAAAAACAAAAAAAAAAACCAGATTTTTTATAACTTTATTTTGTTGGTGTCATACATAATGATACATATAATTCAGTGTGAAACTTGGGTGTCCATATTTTCAGCTAATTTCTTATAATTGGGGATATATTTAGAGTTCCCGGTCCTTAAACAATTATCTAAATGTGAGTCATTAAGCTTTGTTCGGTATTTTGATTTCAAATATTTCATATTTGAGAACAAAGACTCGCAATTGTATGTTGTTGCACAATATGAATAAATTTTTAGCGCACATTTCCTTAAAATAGGATACTTATTTTCATCGACTAAGTTCCAAAACATTTTATCATTACTATGGCGCTCTTAAAATAATATCAATTTGCAAGTTTATTATTTCTAATTCTAGGTCTTCGATATTATGAAGCTCGAAATACACTGAAACTATTTCAAGGAAATCATCTTCAGTAACATTGAATGGATTTATGAAAAATCTTAGAACGGGTTCTAATGCTGCAAAATCTTCAAATCTAGAAGAAAACTCTTCTATTAGCTTATCTATAATTTCTAAATATGATGTAGCAGTAAAGTTCATTATTCAAATTTAAACTCTCAACAGTATATTTTATATTTGGGAAATGTGATAATGATTTTTTTCAATAGATGGGATTTCAACAACACTAACTTGCATTTGAATGCATTTACTGCACTAATCATGTCAGCGATATGCTGATTTTTCCCTTGTATTTTTAAATTTGATTCATTCAACTTTGCCGTTATATCTGTCAGAAATCCGAGGTCGATTAGCCAATCCTTATTTTCTAATTGCTCGTAAAATTCGCCTCTTGATGCATTAAATTCCTTTATTTGTGGCAAAAGCATGATAAACCCCTCAAGTATTTTACCTCTGCTCAGTCACCTCACTTCAGTATGTAAAAGAAGATCTGTGAACTGAACGTCCTCATCTTCTAAAAGTAATTTAAACAATCTGTGTTGCATAGCTCCCGATCTTATGGAATTAATAATTTTTTTACTATCGTAAATACGTGTTGAAAACCGATTGTTTTTGCGCATAACATTTCCTGATGTATGACAATGATAAGAAATAAATTTCGGGAATAAGTAATCCTGTCTACATAAGACAATAAATTTTCTTACCAGTCATCGCTGGTGCCCCGTCTGTTGTAATTGAAGATAACTTTTGTACAGGTAATTTTACATCTGTTATATACTTTTTAAAAGTAGAAAAGATATCTTCACCTCTGGTGCTTCCCTTTAATGGCAGAACTTTAAGGAATTCTTCCTTTGTTGTAAAATCAGAAAATACCATCTTCACGCAAATTGCTGTGATATATTTGTCACGTCTGTCGATTCATCCATCTGTAGCGAAAAGAAAATACAATTTTCCATATCATTTGCTAATTCTGCTTCCAAATTCTCCGCAATTACTTCAATTCTTCTAGTAACAGTTCGTGCTGATAATTGCAACGTGTTTATAGCTGAAACTATTTCCTTTTTATTTTTAAATTCTCCAAAAAGTGTATCAGCAGCTTCTAACATGGCTTCTTTCACTAATTCTCCATTTGTAAATGGTTTTTTATTCTTAGCTAGCAAATGCGATATTTTATATGACGCGATCGTTGCTGCTTTATGTTGTTGCAGTGGTTTAGGAAAAAAACTTTGCAGGTTAGTTATTGTAGATTTTAAAGAAATAATTTTTTTTTCTTCCAATTTCAGAGTTCATTGGATAGTCACTATCAAAATTGGTATGAACGGTCTTAAAATGTCGTTCAATATTACTTTTCTTGGGAATCGCAACACTATTATTACACAACAAACAAATACACTTCCCTTTGTAATCAACGAAACAATATAGATGTTCCCATTCATCGTTAAAATAATATGTTCTTTTTCTTTTATATTTATCCATGAAGGGTTTTGAAAGAAAAGAATTATTTCGGTTTACTTGGTAGTTTTAAATTCATGGTCTACGCGTGGTCTATTCGAGATACGACCACACACTAACAAAAAATACGTGCGTGCTATACTATCGTTTCAATCTCGACACGGCATCCTACGGGAGAGCACAACGCGCATGCTCCAAGTGGAGTCCATTTCTGGGACTAGGGGTGAAGTCATACGAGTGCGTGCAATTAGATACGCTCAAAGTTAGCAAACTGCTAATCTATGCAGAATCCTAAACTCAACTGACTACTTGCTGTATATCGCCGTTTGACAAGAGTAAGTAAATCGCTCTGGCTATCATACATTTACATTAGTCCAGCGAGGGCGCATTAAAACTCGATCGGGGGCGCCATGGCGCCCGTGGGCGCCGCGTTGCCTACCCCTGGTCTGTGGGATAAAAAAAGTTTGGGAACCTATGTTCTAGAATAGTGTTTCTCAACCGGTTGTTCGCATAAGGGGCCGTTCATAAATGACGTCACGCTTTTTCCCCATATATTTGACCCCCTCCCCCCTTTGTCACAATATGTCACACTTCAGTGGACCCCCTCCCCCATGTGTCACATGTCACGCTATGTTGCATAATGCATGATGTCACACTTCTTGTTACCCCCTCCCCTCCCCTTGTCACACTTTGTCACAATTTCACGAACCCCCCTCCCCCCCTCGAAACGTGACATCATTTATGAATGATCCCTATTGTTGCAATGACGGAATTTTTTACAGCTGACTTAAAAGAAAAAATGGAATAATAAATTTACATACGTATTAGGAATGAGTGTTTTTTTAATGCATTATTTTCCGGAAAATACAGAAAAGTAATGGACTGGCATAGGAAGCATACACACTATATTTGACAGGCAATTATTTCTACTTTTGCCTGATTTCTGAAATTTAGATCAAAAATTGGTACCGAAAAATGTTTATTGATTTCTTTTAAATTTTATACCGTATGTTTCTCTTACTATCTCCCACTTTCTCTTCGTAAGCGCAAAGAACGAGTCGGAAACATGAACATTTACTACATTTTGCATTATTTTTGGCTTATTTCTCATTGTACAGACCCTAAAGTGGAACCAGGAAATATTTATTCATACACTTTAAAATTCGGACTCGCATTTATTACACTTTATTCCAACTTTTCTGCAGTATCGCAATTAGAAATTCGAATATATGAAATTAAATTTAAAAAAAAAACTTTTTCCGGTAACTTTTTACATTCCGGTTGAAACTTTGTATATTTCAACCGGAAAGTAAAAAGTTACCGGAATAATAATTCAAAAACAAATATATATATACATATATATATACTTTTATTTAAGTTTTTATTTAAACTTAGATGTTTGACAATGTTTTCATTTCTTGTTATGAAATTATAGTACGGCATGGAAAATAAATGTGCTAGCAAATTTTATAGTTTTGACACCCCCTACTAATGACTACAGAAAAGAGTTCGCCATTTTCTTCCGGATCTTAGAAGGGGTTCGCAAGGGAAAACAAAGGTTGGGAGACACTGTTCTAGAATATAGATGAAAAATATTCGTTATTTTTAGCATGTGGCTTTTTATCTTGAAACATCATAGTTATCCTCATTATATCGACAAATAACGTTGCAGTTTGATGTTTTTAGATAATTGATCAAGTCTTTCCTGTCCCAGCGGAACCCAATTCACCTCGTGACCTTTTCGAACACTGCGGGATGGAAAACAAAACCGTTCATCAGAGTCGGAAATCGGAAATGATATTCAGTATCGAATTCTAACTAATTCATTTCCTCCACCCGATGCAAGTCTTCGTTACAAAATGACCAATGAATACCGATGGCGAAATAGAATTCGAACTGCTCTGTTAAATTAGCAAGAAACCTTAAAGGAAAGATATTAATCATCACATTGTGGTTAAAAAGTTATAAAGCTTTTGAGTGAAACTCAAATTTGAGGAAGGAACTAAAAGCAGAAAATCCGATTACGTCAGTAGGGGGAAAATGTACCTTGGCAAATTCCTAAGAAATTATAATCTTAACCCGAGAAAAAAAAAAATCTTGATAGCTCTCGAAGGAAAGATTTTTTTTTTTATAGCACTAGGTAACGTTCAGAAATTTATCTCAGCATTGTACGATTGTTTCAGGTAAAATGGGGGAAAATTTAAATGTGTAGCATCTTCTCTCTTTTTTTTTTTTTCTTTTTCGGCCAAAACGTTTATCTCAAAAGTACATTTAATCATATCGGTTAAAATGCAGCAAAATTTGGGAAGCAGAATCATCATGTTAATAATAATTTATGCAGCATAAATGTTTACGGAAAAGGAAAGAATAGTAATCACTAGTTGTGGGGGCGGTTTTTTTTTTTTTTTCTTGATTTGGTGAAAATCAGGAAATTGGAGCAGCCACTTTTTCAGTAGCTCCTCTCCAGCTTCTTAATACTTTCTCCGTGTTCCGAATACAATTAATAATATTCATATTATTTATAATTTTCATTTAATTCATTAATAGGTTTATGTTAAAAAAGTAGCCCGGGAGGACGCGCGACGGGCCTAGTTCCGAGCGTTAGTTTCACAATTAATTATTCATTCAAAAAGATGAGTCTATTGTCAATGTTACCGATTTCTAAGTTATCTCAGTTGCGATCTTACGTATTTGCTATTTTATTCTTTATTTTTTAAGAAAAAATGCATTTTAGGAAAAAAACAAAAAATGGTGAAAAACCACGCGCGTTTCCGCGGGTTAATATCAGTGTGGTATCATCACGAACGTCAAATATTCAACATACAATACATAACATTTAAGAGCAAATTTTTAAAAAAGCTTTCTCATTCGTTTACTTTTAACTGCCTGTATTATAGTGTAGACAGTAGGCGACATACCATTTGATCGCTCGTTTTGTAAAGTTCTTTATAAACACTTTTAAAAATTAAAAACCCTGAAATACGTGCATTTTATTTTTTGTTGTTATCGAATCCAAAAATTCAAATAAACCAGTACTTACGACTGACAAAAAGGAAATTTTTTGTACGAAATTCATAAAAAAAGTTGGAAAAAAATCGGAGCAGTGCAATTTCCTTGCTCCAGTTTCGAACAAAATCTCGTTGCTCCATTGCTCTGCGCCCCGTTCCTCTTCAGATCCCAGGGGACCGTTCATGAATGATGTCACACTATTTTTCGATATATTTGACAACCCTCCTCCCTTTGTCACGAAATATCACACTTCATCATACCCCCTACCCTTGGGCCGCAGTGGTGGGGGCCTCCTCGTGGTGCGGTCTGTGTCACGCTAAATCTCCACCTATCGGTTCCGGCGGGCGTGGGGCTTACTTTGTAGTGAATCCGCAGCACCGGAACCGTAAAGCAGGTAGGCAACGTTCGCCAGTCCGGTCCCTATGGCCGGTTCTGGTTGTTAAGCTGTCTGAGAGTTTGTGGAAGGAACGTTGGAGGAGCGCTGCGTTCCGTGGCCTTCGGGGTAATCTGCGAACGCCCTTGATGCTATGTGCAGTAGGACGTTGTTGCATTGCGTACCCCCTATCCTTCTTTGTCACATGTCACGCTGTATTCCATAAGCATATGTACTTGCAGTTGAGTCACAAAGCACTGCGTTATAGATCACGTTTCTAATTTTATTTTTGACATTTTAATGACATTTGTGAGCATAATAATAATTATTATTACATGTGTGCCTAATTTGTATAAAATTAGGATAAGGTTTACAACATAAAAGATATTTAGTTTCGAGCAGTAAAATATACTAATTGTTCGGATTCAGGAAAAATGACTCACGCAATTTTATCTTAAAAGTGTAAATACCTAAGAAAACTTCCTATTAAACTTTTAACAAGAGGTAAATTTAAACCTTAGTCAGCATCGGTGTTTACGATACAAAATGACCAACGAAACTTTAAAGACAAATTGTGAAAAATCAAAAAACTTTTAAAAATAAATTTAATTTGCTGATTGAAACCAAACTGTGTAATGTCACACTTCCTGTTACCCCCTCCCCTCCTTTTGCCACAAACTGTCACAGTTTCTCGACCCCCCCCCCCTCCCCCTTAAGCGTGAAATCATTTATGAATAACCCCCAAGTGAAAGCTTATGTTTTATTTCTTGCCGTTCGTTCTAAAAGTGATCTGGGTTAACTAATTTGTTTAATATTGCAGTATAAAGGCTTTGCGTTAAGAACGTTATTTCCTCTTTCGACGACGAAAGGGTCAAACTTTGTATGACTTTGCCATTATTTTCTTTCAGTCTCACTGCTGAACGAAGTTTTTTTCTGTGAGATGCCAATTTTCGCACAGCTGAATTATTGTGAAGCAAAAAAAGAAAAAAAGTTATTTTCGACTATGAGACCTGACAAAGAAAAAAAAATGGCTTCGATCTTTTCTTGATGATGAGCAAAATCAACATATAAATCATTCCCACCGTTGTAATGATTAATTCTTCATATTATAACTTCAGTATTTCCACATAAACATGAAGCAAAAGGGAAACTGTCTGTTACTATACCGCCGAGCGGGTGGGGCCGATGATTGAAAAATGCACGTGCAACAGAAATGAGCCCTCTCCTTATTTTACTTCATTAATAAGAGAGAGAGAGAGAGAGAAAAAAAGATAGTTGAACTCCGGTTGATCCCTGCAGCTGGCAAAAACGAATGAATGCATTTGCCGGAAAAAATAATTTCGGAGAAGAGACTTTTGGCGAGGAGACAACAGTTCAACAGAAATGAAGGGTTAAAAAAAGCAATGAACTTTCGTGTATCTTATCTCAAAGTGAAGTAATTATCCACTTATGAAATAATTCCTTAATGAATGCACCACAATGATGAAATGCTGTAACGGATCTTCTGCCAAGCACATATAGCATATCCATCTGGAATAGAACAGTAGATCTGTCGAATCTTGTGTCATTTTTGCGACAGAAATGTTATTCACTAATATTACATGTTTCGTCATTTGGTTGCTTTTTCTGAAAAATGAATCCTCCGTGATTTCTTAACCAAGACGTTATTTTAAGTGGAGTCGGCGCCATGAGACTATTTTCTTCTCTATGGTGTTTTTAGTTACAATTTTTGTTTTATGTCATATTATATCACTTCATAAGAAATTTAATATTTAAAAAAACTGGATTTATTAAATATAATTTGAAAATTTTAATTTTTAAACGATATTTAGCCATTTTCTAAAATGCATCTTCTTTTTCAAAAATTGGCGTAAAGTCAATTTTTTTTTATTCATTACTCATAAAGCAAAACTTTTATGCTTTGAATTTTTTATAAGTCAAATAGCTTTTGAGAAAAAAAAAATAAAAACTGAAGTAACGCATAAAAAACAACGAAAAATTCAAAAAACCTACAAAAAGAATTCTTGAAAAAGTACTTAAGTTATCATAAAAGTAAAGCATAAATTTGTTATGTATAGTTTCAGGAACATGTGGGGAAAAAATCCATATTATAGCTACAAATTTTAGAAAGTCTTTGCATTTTAATTGAGATGAAATGCTCAAAAAACAAAGCGAGGGAAAACAGCATTTTAAGTTTTCGGCTTGCAGTATCTTTATCAAAATTTCAAGTAAGAAACTTTTTTTTTTTTCAGTTACAGTCACGATGAAATTGCTTCTCGCTTGTTTTATTCTAAAAAATAAATAAGTGGCTTATATTCAGCCCAGTTTCGGTTTCGGAATGAAAAGGTGGCAAATCACACCGTAATAAAAATCAATGATAAATCAATAAATATTGCTTCAATTTTTCTGAAACTTTCAGGAAACATTTTGAGAGATTTATTTTGCTACTTAAGCAAATACTAAATTTTCAGTTTCTTCGACATTTTTGGGTGTTGACTCCCCTTAACTGAAATAAATGTTAAACGATCATACAAATTGAGTGACAGTAAAGCATGTATGTACGTTGGAGGAGTGATGTGATTGGTGATGAAGAGTTTCGCCATAGCGACAATTAGGTGTATGGAATAACATCTTCGAACAAGATGTTATTATTATATATTATTATTTACTCTTTTAATTATATTTGGCCATTTATTTATTTTGTTATTTTACATGAATGCTTCTTTATTTAACTACTCATATTTATGCAATCACAATCCGTTTTTTATATTAAAGCGTTGCCTTTAAAATACTAGATTAAGAATTTTTCCAAATAATAATATTATACTTTATAGTTTTGCAATAAATTCCAAAAAAATGAATTCCATAATACTGTAGAGAAGCAGGAGGAAAAAGACTTAATATTTTGTGCAGAATATTTAGAATATTAATAAATATTAGCAAAATTGCCACACTAGTAATTCATTTAACAGCAATTTCATTAAGCAGCCATTTAAGTCCAATTGTTTGTGATAAATATCAGTTGGGGTAGCTGGAAACACAATTGCAATGTTGTAAACTTAGATCCTTGTGGTCCTGCTAAAAATGCTTTTTAATAATGGGTGAGGAGCGACAAATTACTTAGTGGCGTTCAGTACCCTGCGTATGTATATATATATGTTACCGGCGAAGTTTGAAATCCGGCATTCTACAGAATACCTAGGCATTGTACATGTTACCGGCAAACCGGCAAAGTATGAAACACCGTCATTCTATAGAATGCCTAGGCATTGTATATAATGCCGGACGTTTTTAGGCAAGGTATTAAATATGAGAAGTATTACATACATTCCCTAGGCACTGTATATAATACCTAGGCATTCTATAGAATGACAAATGCTGTTCAGGCAAAGTATGAAAAAAGCGTCCTGATGAGGTTATTATGTAAATGATGGGCATTTCTCAAAAATAAAAATGTCATTCTGAAAAAATAATGAGAGTGTCATTAAAAAAAAATATTTTTGTTTTCCACAATCATCACATCGTAGCGATTCAGCAACCAATAGTCCCTTGGGTTCCTTCTTAGTAGTCATTTTGGCTTTTTGTACATCATTTCTTAACTTCTGGTAAGTAGTTAGTTTTGTTTTTTGCAGCGTTAACTCACATTATGCACTTACGGACGGAGTTCTTAACGAATCGGAGATGTATTTTAAACTTTGCCGGCATCTCATTGGGCATTCTATAGAATGCCTAGGAAATGTGTGAAATATAAATCGTTTCACACATTGCCGGCTAGTTTTAGGCATTATATATGTTACCGGCAAAGTTTGAAATCCAGCCTTCTATAGAATGCCTAGGCATTGCATAATGCCTAAAACTAGCAGGCAATGTATGAAACGATTTATATTTTACACATGACCCGCCTCGGGTGACACCCAAAATGAGGTAAAGAGTTTTTGAAAAATACACATACTTGAATTATAGAATTTTACTGATGCTATTTCAACGTATCATAATGGAAATAAATAAATTTAGTTTACTGAAAGTTACACCAAGTAAATAAATTGACTTTTTTTATTTTTTGCGTTACTGAAAACAAATTAAACTACAACAAAACTACAAGCTTTTACAACTTAACTTTTTTGGGGGGTGAAGGGAGGGGTAACACTTCAAATTACCTCCCCGGTGACACCTATGCTAGGAACTCCACTGTATACAAGATTTAAAAATAACTCATTTTATTTGCTTCTTTCTTTCATTAATCTTTTGTTTTGTTTATCACACAAAATGAAGGTAAAATAATCAGTGATTAAGATCCGTAAAAAAAATTCTTTACAAGAGCAAATTTTTCTGATGTTACACAAATTTAGCTTATTTAAACAGTTATTCATCTTTCAACTTTGAAGCAATCAATAATATGGCTCATTATTTACCTTTTTTCTTTGCAGAGAGGCTGATGGTTTTTTAAAATAAAGAGAGAAAAGAGTTTATGTAAATAATGGAGTGGAAAAATATGAAGCGAAATATGTAATCGGAAATAATGTCACAAATTGGTCTCCTTTATGGACACTTTGACGATATATCGCCAGATCGGCTCCTAAAATAAAGTGTAAATTTAATTTTTGTTTAGAGATATGGCACAGATTCCCGTAGTTAAACACTGTCGACATTTCTATTGTCATAGTTATTGCAATTTCAGATTACAAAGACCAACTCAAAGATTAAATTTCTTGATGTATGCGTGCCATCTTTTACATCTATCACACTATATTTTTAATTAGAGGATGTAGGCAGTTAAATTGTTTCTTCTACATCCTAAGGAGATATTTTATTAAATTTTAGCCTTGTTATAATAAAGCATTTACTTAGAAATACCACAAGTCATTATTTGTGTTGCCAAGTAAGGTTTTGATGTTTAATCCATACACATAATATAAAATTTTAAAAAGAACTGCAATTTTTGATGGAAAAAACTTTATTTTGTCAAACTTGTTTTAGGCAGATCCAGTTTTTTACAAACAGTGTTCGTAATAAGCGGGCGAATTCATCTTCAAAAGCCAATTTAAATTTTGGCATAGATCGTCGTGCGAGTTGAAGATGGGGCAAAATGCTCTTAAAAGGTCAAAGAACTCCATAAACCGTTTCCCCTATCATTAAAGTGCTGCGGAAGGAAAAATTTGGCACTAACCCAACTTATAGGGAAAGTAGCATTGTGTGAGATTTACGACTTAAAAACCAACTAAAAACATTTAAACCTCTCTCCTTTTATGGAAGACGCGGAAAAAAATAAAAATGTTGCCTCTTAAGCGAAAATTCGCGTGAGAAATGGCTTAAATATTAGAATACAGTTATTAAATATTAACAAAAAAGGGCATCAATTTTTGTCAGAACATGAGCAGCACTTGCGAAATGGTGAAAATCAGATGTCACAGAAGTACATTGAACTAGTGTATATTGAACGATCAAGAGGTACTTCGGGACAGATGACAAGCAATGAAGCATAAACATTTTTTCTGACAGGAAGAGTAAAGAAAACAAACAAAAAAATTATACATACTCAAGAATTATACATAATAATTTCGAAAATATGTATGTATAAAATTTGATGACATGAAGAGGATAAATATAAAAAGTATTACACTACATAATCACTCGTGTTATGGTAGTCATTTCAGAATCCATAACAGCAGCACAGGCTTGTCAAATTAATGTGGACGTTGATAATTTATCTATTAAAATTAACACTAGATTTACCAGGCCGTTTTCAACCACTTCTAAACTTTGATTTTCCACCAAGTTGCTACTTACTAATTATAATAAAACTGTCAGTCACATTAACTTGTCCTACTTACCGTGTATTAGGAAAAGCCAATGCTATTGAAAGTTGCACTGTAATTAGTAACAAATTACGCAAAATGGAAGCTTCGAAACAGTCAAAATAGCTGCTCTGGTAAATCTACGGTTAAGGTGCAAAGAGGAAATCATACCCATGCCTACTTCAACGAAAAACGCATCGCAGTCTTTCATTGCAAGTCATTGATTCCACATAATTTAATAACCACTGGAAAATTGGACAGTTTTTACGATTTTACTTTCATAATCTTTTTTTCACAATTTTTATGATCAATTTTAAATTTTGGCGATTTTTAGTGAAATCCTAGCAATTTTGCACAAAACTGAATCTATATTCATCAAATTTCAGCAATATTTCTACAGTTTCCGATGATTGGTGTTTAAAGACTGAACTTTTGGTAATGATTGGCTTATTTAGACTTTAGTGATTAAGGCTGGATTATTTAGACTTCAATGGTCACGACTAGATCTTCTAACTTTTATCGACTTCGAAAACGAAGTTAAAAGAAACTGCGTATGTTTATTTTTGCTAGATTTATTCAATAAATGATGATTTTTTTCTGGTTAAGAAATAACATCCAAAGTATTCTGCTTTTTTCTGAATCCCTCTGATTTTTTGAGAAACATCTTCTGTATTCCTAACTGAACATGTTGGCAGGTGTGGCGTAGAGTGCCGTGGGAAAATTATTTCTTAAGGATGCCACCACTTAGAAAAGTTTGGAAACCCCTGAAGTAGAAGATCTTGAAGAGAGAAAACGTGGTGCGTTTCAAATGTAAATGAAAAAAAAAATTGCGAATTGAGTCGATGTTATATAGAATCGAATATAATTTCAGTATTTAACATCTATCACATTGTAATAAGAAATAATAAATGATGCCCCGTTCAACCACCATGTACATTTTGTATTACATTACAAAAGGATTTTTTTTTATTTTATCTTCGTTGAGTTCCATTTCAATAAATCTTTCTCATCAGCTTGGTGTTCAAAATCTGCTGCCAATTCAACTAAACTTGTTGTTAATTAAGATGTTTTTCGAACTTGAAAAGACGTGTATTATCTCCCACTCTGCTTTAGTTTATGTATATTTAATGCCAGAACACCAGAACATGTAAGCATTTAAATATATTTACGAAAAGCCAATAAGAAAAAATAATTAATCCACATGCGATGCAAAGCAAACTGATGTGAAGAATACGGGGAAAATATTACCATGGTAGTAAACAAATTTTTTTCGGATATTCTTTATTGCATTATTTAAATCTGACTGTGCGTAAACTGAAAAGGTTCGTTTCTGCGTGCAAATTATTGAAATTTGGGTTAAAAACCTTTGAAAAGAATAAAAATTGAAATGAACATGTGAACTTTCGGAAATGAAATTCCGAAACTAAAAACATATACTACAATGAACTCTTTCTATTTCGAACCCTCATGGGACCAAACGAAAGTGTTCAGATTGGGAGCGGGGGGGGGGGGGGGGGTTGAATTATAGAGGATGAATGGTGTAGTACGCTTGCAGGCTTGGAGTTGATTGCGACAAAACATAACCGATTACGTTTATGAGAAAGACGAATAATGAATTACAATTATAGTAATCTTCTAAACAGTAATTACGATTGCCACAAGGATTACAGAAGGTAAAAACGAAATTGGTAAGAAAATGTCGATTATGGTTTTAACTACAGACTCAGAAAACGAAAATAATTTCGATTTTTCTTTCTATAAATTGGTTATTAAATAAGCACAAAATTGAATTATACCAGTATGATGAACCAAGCATAATTAATTTCAACTCTAACGTATGAAAAAACTCAAAAACTACAACACGAAACAAGTGTACAAGAAATTAACAAAATTTTGTTAAATTTTACTCAAAACAAATTTATTTTTTTAGTTGATTTCATAGGAAAGGACCCATATTCTTTTAAAAAGTATGGAAATTCATTTAAAGAATGGAACCTCAAGATGTCAATATTTTGAAATGAAATTGCTAAGCAATGTGTTTTAGCTAGTTCGGGACAATTTAATAACTCGGACGTTATAAATTTCGGGAACAAAATGTTTTTTAACAAAATATTATTTAACATCCTATGTTTAGTCTATGAAATGTCTTCGGGACCATCTCGAAAAGGGTTCATAATATAGGGGTATTCACATTAGGGAGTGTACGGATGGAAAGAGTACACTGTATTGTGCTTCACCTAGTAGCTTAGATGATTGCTAACAGGGTTCATACTCAAACAGTCAAAAAAATTTCCATGACTTTTCCAGGTAGATCCAAAGCACAATTCCAGGCTAACGTTCCAAGTAAAAATATTTATCAGCAAATGCACTACTTGTACATTAAATACGCCAGCCATAACATTTTATACCATAAAATTAAATTAACCTCATATTAAAAAATTCCACAGATGCTCATTAAGATAACAAACTTATACTATAGAATTTATAGTCTATAGAATTTCAAAAGCAAAATTTCAAGACACAATATTGCCAAAAGATATTAGCTTTAATATTTGTATCCATCTTTTTTTTTTTAAATTTTCGAAATCTGATTTAAAATTATAAAACATAAAATATAAAGAATAAATAAAAATAAAAATTAGGATGATCCCAGTGGGGACAAATTAGCTTTTTAACTCTATAACAACGCATGAAAAAATATTTAAAGAAATGCTGATGTAGGCACTTTTATGCCATGACAATATCATAAACACCATTATATAAAGAAAAAACCTATATAGGAAAAGGAAGGCAAGTTAATTAAGAATCTGACGCCGCGACGAGCATAGGTTTCCTCCAAAGGGTCCTGTAAGCGGAAAAAATTCCCGACTTTTCCAGGTTTTGTCAAAAATTTACTATTTCCCCGACTATTCCATGACTTTTCCAGGTTTTCCATGATTTCCAGGTGGAGTATGAACCCTGTTGCTAAGTAAATTAATTTAAAGTCTGCACCTAAGAGTTGTATGCCTGGCTGTTGCACGATGAAGAAAGAATGAAATTTCTTCTGTTTATAAAATATAGAAACTGTTTTACAAATATACTTGTAAGAATTTTGTAAATATTTTTTTTATCTTTCTCTCTCCCCTTGAAAAATATTTTTCCCGTAAAAAAAGGGAAGATCTGCAACAACCCTGAATATATACTTTTACTGCAGCAAGGGCATTTCCGCTGGATTATTGGAAACTAAATAATAACTGCTAATTATTTTTGTCAAGATGACATTAGAAGATAGTGGTTCTACGTGAAGTCAATGACACACGTTGCTTTTTAAAGCCTAAATCCTATTGGAATCTTATTGGAAATCACAATCTTATACTTAAAAAGGAGTAATCATTTATTCAAGAATAACTCTGAGTTATTTTAGCATAGATATTTACTACAGATTAAATGAACACAATCGAGTTCAAATGAAATCAAATTTCGCACATCAATGACCAAGTATGACGTTTAACTTTACTCTCATTAAAAGAACTGAAATTAAGCATACAGTATGGAACAATACCTAATGAGAAATTAATATGAATGATCAATCCAAACAAGGATTTTATAATTACTACAACTGAAACTTAATTCGAGCCACTCAACAAGTGGCGAATGGACTTTTACAAATAAACATTTGAGAGCTATACCTCGAATTGCTACTCAGGATCATGATTTATCGAAAATGGGAAGCACAAAATGTTTGTCAAATACTTCTTACTTATTAGAATTGTGGAGTTTTTGAAAAGGAAGTATAAGTTAATTTTCCTGCAAAAATATGAGCTTAAGTCTATTTTTAGATAAATGCGAGAAACGTCTATTTGAATTGAAATATGGAAAAAAAACCCCTAATTTTACAAGCTTCAATGCAAAAAAAAAATGTTTTGTAATGTCATGTGGAGGTAAAACTACGACAAACCGTAAAATAGGGAAAAGACTATCTGTGCTATAAAAAGACGAAACACTCATATTTGTCTTATTAGATGAGTATGAACCTATTTTAAACTGTAATATAGGAAGAAATTTATTTTAGACAGTTCTATAGAGGGTGAACTCGGTTTTTGTTCAACAATAAGAGAGACCTGTTTTTGACTGCAATATGAGGAAAAACTCCTTCAGAATGTAATTTGAAACTGCACCAAGATCAAATTTTGCTTGTAAGGATTACGAGAAAACTATGTTTGTGCTGCAGTGAGCTATATTTTAATAATATGAAGAATAGCACTACCTAGTAAGTGAGTTATTAGGGGCCTATTTGATGACATTTTTTTAATGAATTTCAGTTAAAATAACCGTTTCTTTTTTCTTTTTGAATGTAGCAAGTTGTAAAGAATGTAGTTTTTAGACAAGGTGAAGAAAGATGAAGTAAGTGAAAGGTTTAGCAAATGGCCTAAGCTTTGATCCTAAAGAAGAGAAAATTCTTCAACATT
The DNA here is from genome assembly GCA_038502835.1 of Octonoba sinensis. Lineage (NCBI taxonomy): Eukaryota > Metazoa > Arthropoda > Arachnida > Araneae > Uloboridae > Octonoba > Octonoba sinensis. Next base: position 59,568,619 of record CM076599.1, on the reverse strand, counting down.
TTCCAAGTGAAAGTTGTAAATAAAGTGATAATTCTGTATTCTGATGTGAAATTTTCGAGTGATGAAATAATACATAATCACAGAAAAGCATATATTGAAAAATAATTCATTGCCAAAAAAAAAACGTGATCAAAGTTCGATGCATATCATACATTAAGCCCCAATTTATAATTTAACTTAAAAAATTCGACCAAGAGTTTTAAACGTTGTTGAGCTACCCTATATTCTAATCGAGGTTTTCAGAAGAAAAGTTCAACCACTTAACATTCCTTTCTGTAAAACAGGGGAAAAACCCTTCGTTAAACAGCTGACAAAATTGTAGCTGCCAAGTGGATGACCGTTTTTCCACGCTACGCCAACCGCGTCGCAATCGTTTTATAACTGCAGTCACATTGTTTGTTCGATTGAGACACGACGCTTGAGTGATTCCTCACGGCAAATCACGAGGTGCAAATTTTTAGCGAGAAATAGTTTTTTCTCTCTCCCAAAAAATCAGTCCCATTGGAATGCCATTTGACGATAGATTAACAGAAATTGGATCGCAGAAGCTAGAAATAGCCGAATTCGAGTGATCTGCAGTAATGCTGCTACAGATAGATTTCTCAAAAACATAGGGGAAGGTCATTCCACAATTTCAATAGATCAATGCATAAACTTAATTAGTGCATATATTTATAATATTTATCGCATTCCATAGAAAATAATCTTTTCGAATTTAGAATGTCGTAAAATAACAATTTTTTAAAATGTTGGTAAAAAAATCTAGGAAAGTTGAATGAGAGAAACTAAAACTGTGATATGAAATCGCGCATCTTTTAATGATGCAGGATGTACATAAATTAATATTGGTGCATACCTACCTTATAAATTTTAAACAAATGTCAACAAAAGAGTACAATTTCACAGAATGTACAACTGAAAATATTTTATGTAACACACAGCTCATATGCAGCCATAAAAATGAAAGCAAAAATGCAATTACGCAGGATCATCCAAAAATGGTCGTACGGGTCACACCTACATGCAAAGGTAGTCGTCTGGTAGATTTTCGTTCACAATGAGTAAACAATTGACATTATCAATATCTTGTGTTGCGCACAAGTTCCTCCGATTCCTTTGGTATGAAGTTAATTAAAAGTATGGTGTTCCATAACATTGAACATCCTATTTTCTGGACATTCTAATGTAAGAGATTTGTTTAATTTCAAAGTATACCGATGCAGACAATAGAAAACTAACATTAGAGTCCGTAGAACATACCTTCCAACATCCCAAGAAAAATATTCAGGAAATTTCAGGAAAATATTCCGGGAAAGAAACCCAATGCCAAAGATTGCAACTCACCGCACTTTGGCATATATTTTTCACTATTATTTAGGGGAAAATAGAGATTCTTATATTACTATAATCCCTTACATAACAATCACATTGGAACTCACTGCTGAAAACGAAGTTTCTACTAGTGTTGTCATTCTGCTCAAATTGACAACAATAGAACACTCATCAGATAGCATTCTATTTTGTTACATCTATATCAGTTAGTTACATCAGTTACTTATTTATATCTGTTAGATGGTTTAGTAACGATTAAAAGGTTCCAATTTCACTCATTTAAGGGGGCATCAATTCTTTTAAGTAGAATAGATCATTTTATATACTTTTTAATAGTTTAGAGAAATAAATTTCCCCGTCAGAAAGGCAATTTAAATTCAAGCATTTTTACGCAGCATTTAATCTCACTGAAATTCTTAGTTTCTCCCACAAAAACACCATCACAATTAAGCATATCTCCCAGCAAAAGATGATGATGAACTTGAAGGGTGGGAAGTCAGTAAAAAGATGAAAACTGAAAGCTCCGCACGTGGGATTCATCGTAAAAATAAATCAGCGTCATAGCAACCAATTTCAGAGGAGAGGAGGAAGCTCAGAGCAAGGAGAGAAGATGCAAAGGGAAAATGCTAAGATCTAGAACGAAATGCCGCCAACCTCAACTTTTCCAAGAATCGTCTTTCTGAAACATTTCCAGCGTTGTGTAATACCTCCAGTTACCTGTAATTTCTTTTCTGTTTTCTAAGTTAGACAAGGTGACTATTGTCTATGCATTAATTATAGACAACGTAAATAGAGTTTGTCTAGTATTCTCTTCTGTGTTCTATTTCTGGAATTCTTCCTGCTGGCGGAAGATTTACCCACACTTAATTGATTCTATGCTATGATTATTTTGCTTAGATTCCGGATTTTGTTTACTTTTAGAATCCGCATAGATTATGCAATTGCACATTAAAGAGCTGTTTGGTGTTAACTCCTTGACATTCTGATGAAATCTCTTATAGTTGCGAGAACTCTGCAATATATTGAACCTCTTCACACACATCGACGTCTAAGAGACGTCATTAATTGCATGTAAATTATTATTTTTATCATCATTATTATGAGTAGCAGTATTTTGAAATTAGCTACCACACTAGATGATCCCCACACATGTACGGGCTATAACCATTTTAAAATCATAAAAAACAGTTTAAAACTCGGAAGGCTTAAGAAAAGAGCAAACAAACTAAGGTGTTGCCGCTCCAAAGAATCGGAAATTAAAAATTGAGTTATGAACGGAAATACTTTTTAAGAACTAGAAATAAATTTGTTAAAGTCCGTAATTACGATAATAAATACAAATATTATGTTACTTCTCTATGCTAATCATTAAACAATTTTTTAAACATCGTTTTACCATAGTTTGCTTTTTGCATGATGTCAGTATCGTATCATACTGCAAAATTTAATCGTAACTGGTCCACTTTAAGTGAAAGACCCACAAAATATATATATGGATTCTCTAAGAAATTTCTGTTACTTTCACCTCTAAAAGAAAAGGAGTGGGGAAATATGAAATTCTGAGGATTCCTGAATAAGTCTTTTACTGCAATACATAATCTTTCTAACGAAATGGATGGAGTGCATAATGGTAATTTTAAGTGGATCTGATGTTAGGCGAAAATAAAAGCGATAACATCCCCAATACTTGCAACTGCGGAAAAAAAAAAAAAAAAACAGATTAATCTATCAAGAAGAGCAAATTTTTGAACCGTTCTACATCTTTCACCGGCAAAGAAGTGGTATATTTTAGCTTCATTGTATTATTATTATATCAGATAATTTCTTTTCTTTAATCTTGTTGTACATGATTGGAATGGAATGGGTTCGGATAATTGCTTACACCACTTCTTAATGCTTGTACTTGCAATACTACTGACTTTTAAGTTTCCTAATTCAAATAAAGACGTAGAAATTTATTTTTAGAATTCACTGCTTGACGATTTCTTAATACTCATTGTTCCATGTTCGTTCAAATATTTATTACTAGTGGTACCCGCAAGGCTATGCCCGTGTTAAAAAGTGAAAAGAACAGTCGGTTCGCGTTTATATATAAGTGGTAACGTTTTTATGTGTCTGAATGTTATATGTGTTATGTTATTTTATTAAATATATAGCATTCCACATACTACTTAAAAACTAGCCTCTCACGGCAATCAACCAGCGATCCCACACACTTAAGCTACTTTTTTTAGTACAAAACACACACAGTAACAAAAGAAAAAAGAAAGAAACGAAACGAAAAAGAAAATATCTTTAAAAAACATATTTTGCTTGTTTAGTTCAAGTATCCGCACAAAAAGGAGGATTGTAATCCATTAGAATAGTTTAAGTTAATGAATTTTTTGGTATAATTAATATTTTTCTATTATTCATTGACAGTAAAACAGAAAGACGAAATTTTGTAGCTCGCAGAAACTAACAGCAGCAAACAAAACTTTGAAAGCGGATAAAATTTTTTATCCGAGGCAACTACTAGTAACATACGTGCTAATTTACTGAAGAGAAAAAAAATTAATAAAAATATAAATAGTATTCATAATTTGAAACAACAAAAATCGCTATAAAGGATAACATTTCTTTTAAAACCCCTGTACAGTATAGAGAGTAGCACCGCAAAATACTTGTCAAAAGAAGGAAATCAAAATAAAACTCACTCCGCTGTGAGCCGCAGGAAATAAATTTAAATTCTTTTTTTTAAGAAAAAGAGGAATCAAAATCTAAAAAAAAATAATTAAAAATCGGTTACTTCTCAAAATGCTAAAACCCGCCGTAAATAAATTTTAATTCGTTAAAAGAATCAGAAGCCAAAAAAAGAAAGAGATAAATTAGAAATCGGCTGCGCCTCAAAATGCTAAAAACATTGTGAAGAGATTTTTATTTAGCAAATATATATGTACACAGAATGGCAACAATTCAAATAAAATAAGAAGCAAGCGCTTTATCAATAGTCTGGAGAAAATAAAATTAAAGTTAATTACCGTCAAAAAATTATTTCGAACTGCAGAGAAAAACGCTTATAACTTCTTTTCTAGATAATTTAGAGGTTTCGAATTTTAGCGCACAGAGCGAAACTCCTTCTTGGACAGTTTTTTACGGGCTTTTCAGTGGTATCAACCTCGAAACGATGCGATAACGTCTTCTTATAGAAAAGGACCATTTTATGCAACTTTCGGCCATAAATTGGAATAAAAAAGAACAAAATCGAATTTCAGAAAAAACTCTTCGAAGTGCACACTCCCGTGTTCTAAGCTAATTTCATGAAAAATCTCATGAAAATCCGCCGAACGATCTTGGCCCTTCGCCAGACACAGACGGACAAGCAGATAGATACACACACAAACATACTTGCTGCTTATTATCAGTAGAGATAAAGATTTATTTCCTAAAACTGCGCAGATGATTGATTCTCTGGACATTAGTTCTCTAGCCCTCCAATGTCTCTGAACTTACCAATTGAAAACACAATTCCAGAGATATTTAGCGTTAAAAACTTGGTCTTTACCACACAGGGAGAAGAAAGGGAATAATTTGAACCAGTAAAAATAAATATGCAAACAAGTTATGACTTGTTGAAAGGAGGAAAAGTGCGACTTTCAAAACATAAATGCCTTTATTCTTCTAACTTAATTATTTTTATCTAAACAGAACTAACACTCAGTAATGTTATATTTTTCACCCCGACCTTAAAAGATTATACTCCATCTCTGCTTATAACGGAAGTGGTTTTTATTCTCAAAGACTAAAAGTTTCCATTTCCGTTCTAACGGTCACATCCTCGGTTCGTGGAAATTGAGAACCGCAGGTAATCGAAGAAATAATTTTTAACCGCTGGAAACATTACATAATATATTCAGGGTCAGAGTCCGAAGTCAATAAGTTTGAAGTCGCAGTCTGTAATTTATGGTTACTTGACATAAGTAGTTTTTATTGGATTCCTTTCTTAATATTTACCGCGAAGTTCCATCCTATAATTATTCGTACACTCTAGCCACAACTCATAGCTGAAATAGTTGCCCCGTAAAAGCGCTGTTGTTCTTTCATCATCCATTTTACATTAAATGTTAAGCATGGCCTTCTGGGAAATATAGCTCAAGACCTTTCATAATAACAAATAAAAGCGTAAAATTTTGAAGCAGAGCTTGAGCTTAAGAGAATAATAAGTAAAATTCATTCCCTGCTGTAATGTAAATTGTGAAAGAACTCATCAAGTTGCATTCGCATGCAGAAGTTAGAAAATTAAAACTGAATTCAGAATAAAATAATTTCCACTGTAACACAGATTCTCCTGGCTTTGTACATTTATATATTGAATATAATAGTAATAGATTATTTTTTTTAAAGCGCTTAAATTTAAAATTTTCCTACTAAAACGGGAAAGGAAGAAGCAGCGTTGATGGTTGGGATTGAATGCCTAACAATTTAAGAGTGAATTTGGTATCTTTTTAGCAGTGTTCGGCAACTACTTGTCAAAAAGTAGTTTACTACCAACTACTAACTACTCTAAACAAAAGTAGTTGCAACTAGTAGTTAACTTCTTTTTCTGAGACTAGTTGTAACTAGTAGTTAACTACTTTTAAGTATAATTCATTTGAATTTCCATTCTTAGGCTTGTTCTTAAATATTTAATCCTAATAATTCAACTCAATATTATTTCTAATCATTAAAACAATTTTAAAGAAATTCCTGTAAAACATTCAAAGACTGAATATTTCCAAATAACACTAAAAAATTAATATATATAGAGAATATGAATAAAGACAAAACCTTTTTCTCTAAATTTAAACTTTTATTTTAATATGTATTTTTTTAATAAAGTTAATAATTTATGTTTTTAAGAAGCAACAATTTTTCAGCAGTTGTTGTAAAATGAAGGGATTTACCCTTAATATCAATTTAAAATTCTCCATTTGCCCAACCTTATTCATTAACAAAATATCTTTATAACGCACATGCTTTACAATGTAGATTATATTCTGTCAAATTGTGTTGAAGGCAAGGTTGGTGATTTTTTTTTTATTTTTAAAAAAAATTTAAAAAATAGTATTTTTTAAAATTTAAATAAGATTTTTTGGATTTTTTTAAAGCAAAATATGTTTGCGCACTCAAATACAGTAATAAATTCAATTAATTACTTATGTCTTCAAAGAATTTTAAGATATTTCAGTTGAAATAATTATTTATTAGTAGTTCAAAATTAATTATTAATTAATTATATTTATAAAAAAGTGTATGCTTAATAAACAGAGAACAACAAGAAACAGAAGAGAAAGCTTATATTTCTGGACTAAATGTATTATAATTTCTTGAATATATACAAATAAGTTGACTGGACTATTATAATTTGTTGAGTATATACAAATTTCTTGAATATATAAACAGAGATTGCAAATATCACATAAAATGTTTACTATAGCTTAATCAATTCTACTATTTAGATTTTTCATCAACCCCCAATCTGTTTCTTCATTATAGGTGCACTATTCCAAATGTAGAAAAAATCCTTTCCAAAGGTGCTGTTGACGCTTTTGCTGTAGTCAGCAACTCCAAAAACTTAATGTTTTCTGATAAAATGCCATTCTTTGACACCTTAACGAAGCTATTCTATCTTTCCCTAGAGGACCAGATGCATTAAGGCTACCATAAAGTGAGTTAAAATTCTGATGAATTACTTGAACGCAGAATACATTAAAATTCATTATAAAAAATATCTATATTTTTAATAATTTGGAAGAAGCTGATATAAATAGTTTTTTTAATCATAAAAAACAATATTTTGTTTGAAAAAGAATCATAAAAATCAGTTTTTTCAAAAAAAAAAGAATTATAAAAATCAGTATTTTCCCCCCCCCCCCCCAAAAAATCATAAAAATCAGTATTTTCTTCCAAAAAAAAAAAAAAACTAAATATCAGTATTTTTTCTTTCTTTTTGTGTTTTACGGTATCCTAAATGCATGCATGGTAGTGGAGAGGAGGTAAAACCTCCCCATAATGAAGATTTGGTCTTTAAATGAAACTTCATTGTGCATGTGCTGGTTCGGGCGCTATTTATTGTTTATATTAAAAAGCTTTTTCTGATTTGCGTAAATACTGTAATTAATATAATGATTTTTATGAGTACTTTTTTCTTTGTATAACATAATATAAAAAAAAAATGTGTGAGTAATATTAATAAGCAAAAAATTTAATAATTTAATGTTTAAAAAATAGTTTTTTTTTTTTTTTAAAAAATAGATTAAAAATTTTTTTTCCGAAAGTAGTTGAAATTTTGAAAGTAGTTGTAACTAGTAGTTGGGAAAAAAGTAGTTTAACTAGTAGTAAACTAGTTCAAAACAAAAGTAGTTACAACTAGTAGTTAACCACTAGTAGTTGCCACTAGTAGTTGACTACTTCTAGTTAACTACTGCCGAACACTACTTTTTAGAGTTGCGAAATAATTCGGCCATTAAGCTAAATGAGAGAAAGAGAAATTTCAAAAATGTGTGGTAAAATCGATGGTGGACTATAGGAAAGTAGGCTCCTTGAATTCTCAACAACTGTGTTCCGCGAAACCCTTAGGGCTCCGCAGAGAGCACTTAAGGTTTCCATAGGAGACTTGCAATCTTCCCTTTCATAATGCTCAAGAAAGTCATTGAATAATAATAATCATAACTGAATATGACCCATAACTGAATATAACCTTGCTTCCAGATAGTAATTTAGGTAGTAGATGAAAAAGCATCTGTTCAATGTCACGATTTTATTGATTAGCATAGGGAATCTAATCGGTGTCGGAGTCTTTCTAATCGCGTCGTCGGAGTCTTTACCATTTGCCAATTACATATGTGTCAGAGACGGAGTTCTCAGTTTATGAGTTTACAAAAAATAAATGTCGCAAGGTGCGGCCTGCAATAGACGTAATGCTGGTCCTGACATGAGAGTTCTCATTTCATACATAAAGTTTAGTATGAAGTATATCTGCTATAATTAAAATCGGTACCACTCTGCTCATTAAAAATTTTTCTCTAAAATATTGTTTTAATATGTTATTTAAAATTTTTTTAAAGATTTTTTTTGGTTTAACTATTAATTTACGAAATTACCTTTTTGAAGCTAATAAATATCATTTGAACCAAAGGGGCCGTTCATAAATGACGTCACGCTTTTTGCCCATATAATTGACCCCCCTCCCCGCCCCTTTGTCACAATATGTCACACTTCAGCGGACCCCCCTCCCCCCTTTGTCACGCGTCACGCTATGTTGGATAATGCGTGATGTCACCCTTCTTGTTACCCCCTCCCCTCCCCTTGTCACACTTTGTCACAATTTCACGAAGCCCCCTCCCCCCCTCGAAGCGTGACATCATTTATGAATGATCCCAAACCGCCATTTGTATAGTGAAAATTATCCACTTCCAGTACCTAGCATTAACACCATACTATTGAAGCAAGCAGGGGTTCCACGAGAACAGTTGGCCTTAAAAAGGGTTCCACTAATCAAAAAAAAAAAAAAAATAAGAAAAGCTGCTTAAAACGAACTGTTGGCAACTACTTCTCTACGTGCCTAACTCCTTCATCTGTATCATTTTGAAATATTAACAGAGTTTTGGATCGCCAAGTTTATATACAGTGTCTTAATTCTTATTGTTTTGTTTAGTTCTGAAATTCATTTTTTAAGTTTTCATATCATCGAAAGCCTACAGTGAAGTAAAGGGCGGGATCATATAGCGGTCTCATTAAATGAGCGAGTGGCGAGTCATAATAACGAATTCTTGATGGGACAGATTTTAAATTATGTGTTTGTGTTAGAGAAATTTCGCGGTATTTGGGGCATAATGTTGAGTCCGTAACATGACATATATCCTATAAATTTTAAACAAATCTAATAGAAAATTTGGTGTTAAGATGTAGTTACATGTAGATGTCTTAACGCCAACTTTTTTAAAGATTTGTTTAAGGTTTATTGAAAACCCAAGGATATATGTGCATGTTACGGAATAGAGTGCTTCTATAGCTATGAAAAAAAAGTTCCCCTCAACTCCAAAGCACGTGTCAGCAATATTCACTTAGGGACCGTCCATAAATGATATCACGCTTTCTTCCCAAATATTTGATCCCCTCCCCCCTTTGTCACGTGTCACGCTATGTTGCATAAGCATGTTGTCACACTTGTTACCCCCTCCCCTCCCCTTGTCACACTGTCACAATTTCACGAAACCCCATCCCCCCCTCGAAGCGTGACATCATTTATGAATGATCCCTTTTGCGCTTTAAGCATACTGCTCTTAGCAAAATATATCTGTACCTGACAGCTATAGTACCTTAAGTCCGTTTTTCCAGTTTTTGCGATGAAGTTAAAACATACTGTAGCTAAAACACCCTTTTAGTACTATAACACTAGACTTTTCCGTGCGAACCGCAGAATAAAGATGTCCGATGGGAGCTTCAAAAGGTCGAAACCCTCATGTAGCTAATGGCGCGGTCGTCGGTACTCTGTGTCCATTAAGTGTAAACTAGCAAAAACTCGAAAAATGGACGTAAGATAGTATGGCTCTCAGGTAGAGATGTAATCATCGTAAAGGAGAACTTTTAGGTTTAAATGACAGTTCAGTTCTTAAGCTTTTAAGTTATAAATCTTATTCGGTTCTGTGACACTTGCAGTGACTGCCCCCTGCCCCTGTCGAGCATTTGATTTCGAAACAGCGCCTCGCACACTGATCAAACAACAAAACAGAAGGTGCGCTACAAGCGGCGGATGATCTTCTTCAACATGCTTCCGAGAATGGAGGTCCATGCCGGTCTTCATTAATCGATTTCTGAATCTCCGCATGCGAGTAATCGATATCTCCGGCGGTATCGTATCGCTGGCTCCTCCAAGTCAGTCTCTAGGTAACCTTGCTTTGAAGTAAACACAAAAACTCAACTCTCGAGCCTCTCTCTCCTTGTCCTTCAGTGACTAACGAGTAATAGTTTATTTCATTTTAAATAATTTTGCATTAATTCCTTTACTATCGACTATCGGTAAAATAGATAGAAACACAAAGGGCAATGAAAACTAAATAAATGGTTATTTCAAGGCTACCTGCTCACTCACAGCCTTCTTGCTGTATGTTGAGCACTTCTAGCGCTAATGAAGGGGCTCCACTGGTTGACTTGAAGTAGCTATTTATTTGCTTCAGTTTTATTTACTACTAGCTGACATGCCCGGCGTTGCGCGGGATAAAATTGCATCATTCGCAGGGCAAATGATGCATGTCCAAAATTCTGTAGTAAATGTATAGGGGAAAATCTTCTTAAAAAATCCAAGTAGGATATGGGCAACAGTCCATAAAAATCCAATTTAGACAGTAAAATTCGTTAAAAACCACGATTGCATTAAAACGAACAGCCCAGAAAAATTCCTTTTAGACCAAAAATAAGTCCATAAAAATCAACATTAAAGTGCCAACAAAAGTTAATAGAAATTACCATTAGAGTAAGAGAAACAGTAACTAAAATGCACATATGTAGAGGGATAATTGTGCCAAAATGATATCAAGATCCCGTAAAAATCGTATTAAAAATATCCCATCAGAAAAAGAACAGTATTCTCTTTAAAAATGTCCATCAGATCAAGAACAGCTCTCCCTGAATATTTCTGCTACCATAAGGAAAACATTCTTTAAAACCCCCATTTCAATAAAGACAACTATTCCTAAACATTCCTAATAGAATAATGACATTAGTCCCAAAAAAATATCCATTAGAATACAGACGTCAGTAACTAAAAATAGAATACTGACCTTCAAGAGCTACTGTTCCTAAAATTACCCAGCAGTCCATCTTAAATTCCCCATCAAAATAAGGACAACCGTTCCTAAAAATCCCACTTGCAAAATGGCCAAAACATTTCCTGAAAATTCAATTGAATAACACTTTCATAAAATTCGGATAAAAACGAAAGAAAGGAAAGCATTATTTCAAAAGGCAAATGCTCATTTAAATTACAAAATGTTTATTACTGAACCAATTCTGACGTGTAAAATTGAAGTTCATAGAAAGATATAACTAAATTCTTCCCAAATGGCGCCAAATAGACAGTACAAAAATTAAATAAATGTTAGAAAATAAATCACTTGTGTAAAATATGGAATCAAAAATCTCTACGTAAAAAAGTTAAAATGAAGCAGAAGATCGCCAAATTGCACTGTAGTAATGGAATCATTTCGAAATACACCATGATCCTACAGTGTAAATCACGTATTGAATTAAATGAGAACAATATTACTGGAAAGGATTATTGGGAGCGGTTTGGAAAAGTTATGAAGCATAAAATAATATATTGAGAACAATTAACTGGAAGGAGGGGAGTAAAAGTTATCACCACTTGGCGAAAATTTAAATTTCATCAAAAATAAGCGATATCGAAGAGCTTCCAACATAGTTTTTATCGAAGAAATAAATATTAAATCGTCAAAAAAGAAAGAAGAATCAACATTAAAAATCGCATGCAGTTAATAATCCACAAAATATCCAAAAAATAGAAATGAATTTTTAGAATTTGTTTCGTTGATAAAGCGGACACTCTACCATAAGAAATATTGTTTCATGCAATTGTTAAACTGTTACTATACTATTAAATCGCCAAAAAAGGAAGGAGAATCAACCTCAAGGTAATTAAAAATGGTCTGCAGTTAATAATCCACAAAATATGTATAAAAATGAAATGAATTTTTAGAATTTGTTTTGCTCATAAAACGGCATGAATAAAGAAAAAATAGCATTTTTTTCAATCTTACGTTAACAGAAATCATCTAGTTGCCGACAAAAGTAATATTTATTTTGGCGAAAACACGCAAATTGAGCAGATAAATTCAGAGGTCTATGAATGTATGTAAGCACCTTTTATAACATGCTAAAGGGATTTCAGGAAAAGAACTATATACACTATTTTCAAAAAGCCGGTATTGTTAGATAGATATTTCCGATCTACATATGTGATAAAAATTTCATAAAGCTATCTTAGTATTTAGTATGTGTGATTTTTGTGAGAAGTTTTCGTGTACGCAGTCGGATTTGCTTTAAAGTTCGAAAACTACTTTAAATGAATACTGCGCGTGTTCTATTTGTCCTACGAACTGCAAAAAAAAGCATCTTGTGCAGTTTTTTACGGAGATTCATATGCTGCAAAAATCTAAAACGTGGGACGTTTCTCCGATGAGATAAACCCAAAATTAACAGTTTTGCTTAAATTGGAATGAAAGAAGAACAAATTCGAATTTTCGGAAAAACGCTTCGAGGTGCACGAGGACCTGACCCAAGGTACCTGTAACCAAAATTCCGTACTCCTAGACCGTTCCATCTCGCCAGGAGGACACACACACACACACACAAACTTTTGGTTTTATTTATATAGATTTGTGCTTCATTTATCTCACGTTATTTTAGCACGAAGAATCTTAATCATTTTTCATCTAATTCATTTATTATTTCCAGGACAGCAATCTCATTTTTAAAGTTTAACATCTTTGCCTTTCAAAATAATCTCGCACAAAAATAAATAAATGAATGAATAAAATAGAAAAATAAAAAGAAATAAATCAATAAGATACATAAATAAAAAAAAATAATAAATGAATAAAATAAAAACATGAAAAAATGTGTTACTACAGTGAAAGATGGAAATATAAATATGAAAATATGAACAAATATTAGTTGGCTGTTTAGGCTTCCATGATGGAACAGTTCATTTTTAAAAAAATGTAAGAAGTTATCATAGAATTCCTGCTTTGCTAATATGTAACATTTTTGAAAATCACCAATATTTGCCACATGCGGCAAAGAGCCTTAGTGTAGTTGAGTTTTGATTAAAAAACATTCATATGTTGTAATTTACGAATATGTATAGCTCGTACTTGTCGCCTCTTTAATCAAAAGTTATGAGGTAAAAAACATACAACAATTTATTGGCAATAGAGGTGACCACCGTAATTTATAAACGATAGATAACAATATGCTTTTCTAACTTAAACCCAGAACTTGCTTCTCAAATCTCAACGTTTGTCCTCCATAAATCTTCAATTTTCAGAGAATTCCATGTTATCATACGGATTTTTTTATTTCTACGAAAAAAACCACTGGATGCATAAAACATTGTTTACAGGTGAAGATTTCAATAACATTTAGCTCATAAACTAACAATCAAAATAATCAGGCCGTTTTCATAGTGCTTCAAGTGGCAATGGAATAGTACACCTAGTACTTAAGACATGCCGGGTATTTCAAAATTTGTTTTAAAATAGTCCACCACTCAAATATTTCTGATTTTAACACTCGTTGAAAATCAAACAACTGTTGCAACGAAGCATCAAATTTCTAATGAAAACGCAAGATAGTGCTGTAGGTTTATTTTTCTCATTGAACTTTCTGTTGGAAACAAAAAAGAAACCAGGAAGTAATAACCCGTAATAAAAAAGAAATACACGTTTTCCATGATCTTTTCTTTTTTACTCACAAAACATATCAATGATAAATCATTTCCTTACTCTTTTTCAATAATAAAAAAGGGAATAAAATCATCTCTTCGCTGTTTCTAACTTTAGAATGTATATTTCGTTATGAATAGTGCGTACTTTACTTTTTTGAAGCGTATATTTCATTTGAATTTTTTTTTTTTAAGCTACCTCAAAAACCATTCTCTTTTGGTTTTGCGATTTTCTCCAAACATGAAAAGTTCATCAAATTCACCTCTCAATTAATGATTGAAAGCTTCTACCTGTTGTTATGATACGTTGTTGTAAAATTATATATTTCTTTCATATTTCACTGCAAAGCTAGAAATATCATATCTATGTTTGATAAATTATTAAGCATGATTAATAAAAAGGAGGTTTCTAATCATTAATATCTTGTATAACTTGCACCCTATATTCGAGACCTAGAACGTTGACCCTACTTCAAGGACAAACTAGTCAGACTTCAAAGGGGAACTCGACTTTTTCTTATCACAGTTCCACTAACATATCCTAAAAGTTTCGTGAAAATTGAAGGTATCAACTACCACACCCCCATTCACTTTGCCCAACATAAAAAAAAAAGGACTCGTAAGTTTCTTCTTAAGGCGGACGATGGTGAATTTTCTTTTCTTAAAATACGTGAAGATATTTATTTCATTCTTACCAACCAGTGGGGATGACATTTAACTCATGAACATGAATAATGGAAATGTTTTGATCCTACAGTTGGTCCAAGATGATATTTAGTACCGTAAAAAAGCCGATGAGAGTACTTAATTCTTAAAAGTGCGAAATGACTATATTTAGATCCTCAATGTAGATAAAGACGATGGAGGTTCTTCGAATCCTTCAGAGAGGGCAGACATAGGGTCGAAGTTAGCTGAGGCTCTAAGGAAAAGGTGTTTAGCAATTTAGTTGAGCTTATCTAGCCAAACAATTTTTCAAAGGAAGCTTACGATGAAAAAGGTAAAAATCTGGAGCATAAAAGATAAAGCTTCGTTAAATAAGTTCTAAATGAATGAATAAAGAAATCTATTATACAATTCAGCGGAAGAGGTCATGAAGAGTAAAAGTTGGGTAGTGCATGTCACTGCGCTGAATTGCTCGACTCCGTTTGACAGCGTGAAAGCTGAGTTCTTGGTGATGCATTTTTGTTTAGTATACACTGAGGTGACCAAAGTCATGGGATACCTACCTGTCAGTAAAAGCACTCTAGTCTGTCCTTTGCTGCCATAGTCCATTAAAGCCACATTTCGCTACACAGCCCTAACGGACGCTCCACATTTATTTCTCTATTTATTTCACTTACTTTGCTGATCTGTTAAGTTAATTTTAGCGGACAACTCTACACTCACCCCGCAGGTGCTGGTAATTAAACGCAGGCAGTCGACCACTAGCATCGTCCATCGTGGGAGGTTTGCTTGAAATAGGCAATCTCGACCCACTTTTGACATAGTGCATCTCAAAATGTTGAATTCCCCCATAACGATTTCTGAAATGAAATGTCCCACGCATCACGTCCAACTCCCACTCCGGGTGCAAAGTCTTAATTACCGTCGTGAAGCCATAATCATGTAAGAAACCTTTCGTGAAGATCTTGAATACAAACGAAAGTAGTGCCAATGTACTTTCCCCTTTTGTACTCGATACTACTGCCATCAGTATATCTGCATGTTGCTATGCTAAGCCATGACTTTTGTCTCCTGGGTGTAGTCAGTGTAGAGTAGTTGCATTTTAAGTGAAGAGAGAAGATCATAAATGATAATAGTTTGTTGCGAGTGTGAACTTGTGCTTGGAGTTACTATTATGATAAACTGGCTTATTGTTATCGATGTTATCAATAAGACAATACGATTGGTAGGGAAATTATTCAATTGCAGAAATAATTTTCTATTTTAATTATACACTAAGACATTATAAAAAATTTATAGCAAAAGTATAATATTAAATGAAACCAGACAATAAAATCATAGAATAAAAAATAAGAGAGTGCATAAATCATCTTCATAGTTTCTATAATATATTCGATGTGTAACACCTATTGGATAAGGTGTTTTAAACCAAATAATCTCCCATGATTAGAATTCCACTTCACGTAACAGGCCTGAAAAGAACAGACTTTACAGATGGTCTCTGAATCATTCATATGTACCACAACAAATTATTAAATTCGAATTATCTAATCGATAAGTTAATCGAACAAAAAACCCCTCGGCGAAATTCTCAGGAATTCTCTTAGGCTTAATTCTAATCAAGTAACAAGGTCTTTGAATCTCCGGGGCTTCATTACAGGTGGTGCACACCTCTTTTATCATGTCTCTAGCAGGACGTTGACCTTGACATTGACAGTCGATGCCCTTGACAATAACCTGAATAATGAGTCATCTCAAAAATAAGAACAGAATGAAAATATAAACGGAACTTGTTAATCAAGGTATTACTGCTTCCCTAGGGGTACATTACATTATGTTATGCTAATCGCTTCTGTACCTATTTACACAAAATCTGTGATGGAAATGTTCATTAAATCTATTCTACGATTACCGTCTAGATTTTTTTCTCTTCTTTGATAAATTATATTAAACAAAAAATTACATGCTAATGTCGCTGAAATATATTTGTTTGTTATTGCACTTAACTGGGTAATTCGAAGAACTTGGAACAAGTTCATACTGTATAGGATTTATCCTAAAGACATTTTGTTCGTTCTAAATGCTGTTTTTGTGCATTCGGCATACTTCAGTCACTAGCCTTTTTGTTTGATTCAGCTAATGGCCGTTCCTCCCCGCTGATGTGCGACGGAAATCAGACGTCTCTTGTTTTGATGGCACGAATAACGATTTGATTCCAGTTCTTGCCTTCATACCTTCAAACACGAAGAAAGTCATTCATTTACATTAGTCTTTGTTAGTTTGTTAGCCTGAACGTCATTTATGCAAATGCTGTAGATTAATGAGCTGTGCAAAAAATATAAATAGCTAATTCCATGTGTCTTCTCTTATATCTGTCACTTCTTTGATTTGTTTCAGGCACTATATAAATTTTCCTGTGGCAACAAATAATTAAAAAAGAGTGGAAGAATTTTTGACTGTGCAATAAATATTTTAAATTATTATGTGAAAACATGCGCCACGACAAACATGCACAAATTGGGCATGGTTTTCAAAACCTGTTTTTACATAATTCAAAATGTTACTTCTTAGACTAAATTCTTCCACCATTTTAAACTAGGCATAAAGATGTCTAAGCACACCAAAGTCTGTCTTATATGAAACTAACCAAATTAAATTCTGTGGTTTTTTTTAGGGGTGAGGGGGGGTTAGTTTTGAATATTTTTGGTTTCTAAAAAACTTTTATAGAGGAGGGAGAACCTCTATCAAAACACTTGACAATTCTTGAAGATATTCATGATTTTCATTGCCTTTACAACCTAATAACCAGATAAAGCTTCCGTAATCTTCTCTGATTCATGCCTTTAATAGGTCGTTTCTCCCAGTAGTGATATATTAAGAAAGTTTTTTGTGTTTAGAATAGTTTCAAAGCAAATAAAAGGAAGGAAGATAATAAAAAGGAATTCATATAGGTCATTAAGTAAAACTAACTTGATTTTTACCCTCCCCCTTAAGGGAAGATACTTCTCGCATCTAAAAATTAATATACTTGGTGGTAAACCTCAATCTTTACAAATTTGCTAATGAGTTGGGTTAAAAAGTTTACGGAAAAAAATTCATAAATTGATGAATTTGGTGGGAAGTATACCCCCCCCCCCCCCATCACGTTGACGTGCCTATTATATCTTCAAACTCTGTACAGCCCAACAAAATCTAAAGGAAGCTAAAAGCTAGATTTCGTTTTCAATCAGTTTAATTTTATTTAAAATTGAAATTTTTAAAATTTTTTATTTGGTTTGGAATTTATAACAAATGAACAGATCAACTATTCAATACTAACAGACAAAAAATCATTTTTGATTCGTCAATCGTAGGGGGGGGGGGGACCCTAAATGTAGAAACAGCAACTAGTTACACAATTTCAATTAACCAAAGTGAGTCCATCATAACCTACTTTTTAGAGCATAATTACTTAATCATAATTTATTCATGTGACAAGAAAACGCAAATTATAAAACATGCCTTGTAATCATTTTTTGGAACCCTCATTAATAAAAACACACCTGTGCCGTCAGTTTGATCAGGCATTTAAGTTGATATTCTTACTTCCCACCCCAAACAATCTTTTCTGTCATTCAAGGTCGCAATTCTTGAAAAAGAAAGAGAATATTATTTCTGAGGAAAAGTTACAGATTCGGAGAGAGGAAAAAAAACGGTGATCTGCAAGTGCTTAAAGTACAACAGACCTAAAAGTAGAGAAGGGAAAACAAAAGTTTTGAAAAAGTCATTTAAACCTCTATCTGCATTAAACTTTTATCTGCAGAGAATTCGCAAAAGTGAATGTGTAAAACTAGTTTCCATGTTTCTCAGTTACACTGATATTCGTGCGGGTATGTCGTGCTCTTAGTTTTCCTTGTGAATAATAGAAAACTTCAGTTTTATGTAATTTTTCCGTTAATTCCGGGAGAGAAGTGCGTATTTTTATTGTTTGATCAAAATCTTTTCTTTTATTGTAAAATAATTTAAATTTAACCGAGGTCATAATTTAACCCTTTATAGGGGAATCGGGAAATAATTTCCCACTAAATCCAACAAATTCAAGTGCCTAAAGTAAGCATTTTGATATTTTTGATTGGTTGAATTCCCGAGGGAAGTACTTATCACATGATGCACCATTTTTTATAAAGCATATTCGATGAGAAAAGCAAGTGGGAGTGAGGCTAATAATTAAATTAACTTTTTTAACGACATATAAGCACGAACAACGTGTAACTGAGAAACCTGGAAACTAGTTTTACACATTCACTTTTGCGAATTTTCTGCAGATAGAAAGCTGGATTTAAATGAATTTACTTTCTTAAAACCAATCCAAAAACATGAATTATTTTAACATAGCAGTGTAAAAAGGTAAAAAGGTGGCCTTATAAAGCGTTAAAGTAGATAATTTCGTTAAAAAAACACATGCTTTATTTTCCATGTCCTAAAAATGAGTCATTTTTATTATGTGTCTTAAATATCTTGACTTTCTATCTTGATAGTAAACAACAAAATATATTTTTAACCGACTTCCCAAAGGAGGAGGTTATCAGTTCATAACCTATGTATTTTCCTTTTTTTTTTTTTTTTTTTTTGTATTGTTTGTTCATCAATAACTTCTCACTGAATGTACCGATTTTGATGATTCTTTTTAAAATCGATCAGAGGTGGCTTCCCATAGGCCCTGTACTTTGATTTGATCATATTCGATAATTAGAAAAAAGTTATGGTCGGAAATATAGTCATTTTTTGTTTTTGCATCCATAACTTTAGATTAAATGAACCGATTTTAATGATTTTTTTAATCGATAGAGGTTCGTCAAACTTAAATATTGTACATCGATTTGTCTACAATTGCTCTTTAGAAAGATTGTTATAGGTGAAAATTAAGTATTTTTCTTTTAATTGGAAAGACTTGGTTTGATATTTCTTTGCAGAGTAAAGGTTATTAATAAATATAAAGCTCATTGTTAAAAAGAGTTAGTTGCCATTAAGCAGTAATATTGTCACAACTGAAAACGGAACAAACTATCACCATAAGCTAATTAGATTTATTTAACACGCACCAACAAGTTAGCAATTCTAATAGAGACACTCACTTTCGGAGTTGAATCCTTTATATACAGTGATGGTGTGACGTAAATAATACGTAATGATAGAGTCTGGAATGTTCTAGAAGCTTTCTGGAATTAAGTGAAAATTAACAAAGACGAACGATCTGTGGGACTCGAACCCTTCATCTCTAGATCCGAAGCTTCGTGCTCTACCGACTGAGCTACTGAAGTCGGTGAACTGTGGCAATATTAAAAGCAATTATATTAAGAGTTTGAGTGCAGGCTTCTCTAAAATAAAATAAATTAAACTATTTCAGTTAATAAGTTAAATTATACTTTTTAGAGCCAGTCATTTAAAGTGGGTCTGCCTTTTCGTGCTTTTATTGATAGAGTATTTATAGGAAAAATGTATTTACCCTAAAAAGAGAAGAAAAAAGATGGGGAGGAGGGGAATAGAGCCGAATTCAAATTAAAAATTGCGCTTGAAAGTACAAAACAAATTCATTCTTTAAACAACATCGATACGACTATTAGAGATAATATTTGAAGTCGGTGCAAAATTATGATAGATAAAAACTTTTGTAATCATGATCAATTAAAAATAATATGAATGGTCCAGAGTTTGCAAGAGTTCCAATATAAAAGAACACATGGTGTAATGGTAATTAGACTGTCATAATTTTGCACAGACTTCTAGAACTGTGTTTAAAAGCTGTATTGACGTTGTTGAAAGAATGATTTTTTTTTACTTCTTAGCGCAATTTTTAATTTGAATTCGGCTCTATTTTTCCTCAAAAATTATTTTATGAAAATTAAATTTAAAAGTATCGTAGACACAAATTTTTATTAATAACTGATGGGTTTGTGTTATCATATTGTAGAACTATAAACCTGTTCACATGGTAATTGCAATTTATCTGGTATGGAATTATATGGTAATCAAAAGATATTCTGGTTCCACCTTTAAGGGGAAAAAGAACCCACAACAGTAGAACTTATACTCTGATATAAAATAATCATGCACCCAGGAAAAACACTCAAGAAATAAAAAAGCTATTCCATATTCATGCGATATTCAGGGGAAAAAAGGTAAGAAAAGTTAAATTTTAAAAAAGAGGGGGAAAATGCATTTTAACTGTAACGTAAAAAGGAAAAACATTTTTTACCACTTAATCCATTAAAATTGTACTCCTTAAAAATTAAATTGTAGTAAAACTGTCCATTGGCAAATGAACAACCCAGGAATAGCAAACGACAAATCAAATCCGAGTAATTACCTTGAAAAATTATACGTAATGCAGGAAAAATTACTACCAATTTTCATTCTACAAAGTAACCAGAAAATTGCTAAAGCGGTATTCGAACCCCATTCTTGAATTTCAACACGAATTTCACCTTTTTTACTTAAATTTGAGCTTAAGGGGGAGGAAATATTGCACAATGTTATTTATCTTCCTTAATGTTTTAAATATAATATTGAAAAATGTAAAACAATACTGTGCAGTATATATCTTTCAAGTTGAATCCAGACTCGAACACATCCCGTATGAATACAGATAAATCACAATTCTTATCTGCAGTTGTTTTCCGGAAGAAAAACTCATTCATATTGAGTCAGTTAAGCTCTTCCCTAATTCACTTCTTTTCTATGAATCATCATTGCAAGAGAACAAACACAGCAAAAATGTATTTACCCTAAAAAGAGAAGAAAAAAGATGGGGAGGAGGGGAATAGAGCCGAATTCAAATTAAAAATTGCGTTTGAAAGTACAAAACAAATTCATTCTTTAAACAACATCGATACGACTATTAGAGATAATATTTGAAGTCGGTGCAAAATTATGAACGACTACTTACAAAATTAATTTACGATGCATGTTCTCTATACACAGAAACAATTTGGTGAGAGGAAAAAAAACATTCAGTAACTCGTGATATTCAATTAGTAACTACATCGCTCGATTACGGTTGACTTTTTTTTCTCCGTATTATAAGCTAAAAACGTGCGAAGAAAGTTCGCGTGAAGATATGTGCAATTTTTTCAGAAATGCATATAATAATTGTACATAGCAAGTAAACTATTTTGTGAAATTTGCAGCTTATTTTCAACTATTTTACGATGCAAGATAATATAAATTTTTTGTTTTCAATTTAAATTTATTGTTGGTGCCCAAAATACACGTTTGATTACATTTTTACAGGAAAGTGCGAATATTTTGAAGAAAACATTTTACCAAACAGGAAAAACATGGAACTTCACTTTAAGCCAGGAATCATCAATTTCATCCCTGATTTTAGGGAACAGTCCCGTATTTTGATAAATTGTCTTACGTCCCGAGGAATTTCAATGTGGGACGGCAAAAGTCCCGTATTTTTGCCA
Organism: Octonoba sinensis; assembly: GCA_038502835.1. Lineage (NCBI taxonomy): Eukaryota > Metazoa > Arthropoda > Arachnida > Araneae > Uloboridae > Octonoba > Octonoba sinensis. The sequence continues at coordinate 59,546,695 of CM076599.1, read as the reverse complement.
GGGTATTGAGTTTGTCAGATATCGGATATCCTGTGACACTTATGTGACGTGTCCGTACCGGAAATCCGACTCCCTGATACTTGAAACCTGCAAATTCTATATATATATATATATTTAACATCTCACAATTTCCAAATACACAATACGTTTTTAATTTACGTATATTTTCAAAGTATGCTAATTAGTTACATTTCAAAAATCAAAATTAACATGCGGGACAACCGAATATTTCGTGCAGTGGTCGGATCAGATTCCGGATATTTCAAAATGGGTTAGGTATCGGAGATGGGAAAAGTGTTGCTCCGCTCCCCTCGGGGCAACACTTGTGCAGTTTCTAAATTTGGCAACCCTGCTTCAGACTGAGTGTTTTAAACATGTAATTACGAAAAAACTGTAAGTGTGTCTAATAATTTGACCCAAGGGACTATAGATATTTAGCAACTGTGTGCTCCTCAAATTTACGAGCGGCATAGATACTATGCATTATTTTCGAATTCTTGAATTGACCAACATGCACTCTGTATCATAAGTAAGCTGACATAATGGCTAGGCTAAGCTACTAATGGGCTACCAAACTTCCTACCAATATTAGCTTACATATCTACGTATTCGAGAATATAATGTGAAGAGGATTCAGAAGATTCAGAAAGCAAAGCTACTTTATCGGAATCGAACGAAAAACGTTTTATAATAGCTTTGAAGAGTAAAGTGACAGCTGTCAGCAGTTAGCGCTGAATACATAAGGAAATTTATCTAACCAGACTTATACCTCATCACTACCGTGCTTCCTGTATTCCTCGGCTCAGCCCTCCAGATTCAAGAGATTACCGTTTTAATCCCATTTGTTTTCTTAACACATTTTCATTTTAGCTGCGTACTTTCTTTTTCCACGTTTCCTGTTGCTATGACTATTCCTCCTCCTCTCCCGCGTTTCCCAGGCACACTTTTAGACCTCTAGTAGAATATCCATTCAGGCTAAACTTTTATAGTGTAGGGATTACAGGGAAAAGTTGTCATCTTTTCCGGATATGATGGTTGAACATGAAGTAACCATTTGGAACAGTATCCGGTAGTGCGCTCTTGTATGATTCAAGTTTCTGTATTTCCGTCATGTGGCGCTTCCGGTCATTGTTTCTAAGTAAATATCCGATGTTAGCGATCTTCTGTGGAAGATTACACTATAAGTCTTAAGGCAAACTGTACTTCCCAACTTTCAAGAAGCAATTGCTTTCTCCCCAATCGTTCACGGTATGCCCATTCCTGATCGCTGTGTATTTTGTTTATAATCTGCCTAATTTTGCCGCTAGACTGAAATTACCTTATTAGCCTTAATACCTGTGATGTATAAAAGATTGCACTCTAAGTTTTAGGGCAACTGATTTAACATAATTGATTGAAAATACCCTTTATTTCGTGATAGGTAGTGTGAAGTGTTTGTCAAAGAAAATATTCTATTTTGTAGAACCGCGATAAGAAAGCTTTCAGTCTATTTCGTTAATTATTTTGCATAACCGTTTAGATATTTTTAAATTTATACACACACGTGAATTAGAATGTTAGCTTCTCTGTTTGCTAAAGCAACCAAATTTATAAAATGCCATATAACATCAGCTCGGAAGAAATAAAGTATGCGAAACGAACTAAAACGATAACAGAATGCGGCACATTCCTTATACCAACAGTTTCTCCCTTGAGCATGAATGGATTCTTCTTGGCACTCCGCCATTCATAGGTCTTCGTTTACCGGTATTGCTGTATTTCCGTATTATTCCGACGAATTAAGTTCAATATACGAAGTGAAGAGTTTAATGATAAGAATTAAGGCTAAACGCAAAAGAATTTTCATGAGATTTAATTTTCGTATTCCATCAGGCTTGGGATGGTTATAACAAGTTTGTAATTGCAATAGTTAAAATTACAGATAAGATCATAATCATCTTTACTAGACATAGTAAATGCAAAGACCACGGTCATTAGTAAAATTATTGGCATAAGTAATTAATTATGATTACAGTTCTATACTTTTTTAAAAATATAATTTTAATAATATTTTCAAAAATGTTCAATAGAAGCGATTTCATTAAAAAGAATCAATAAATAAAATATAAGCGTGATTATATTAACAAGTAAGTTTAATCCCACCTTTTACTTTCGGCCTCAATAAACTTCAAACATTAATTAATTGCAAAATTTTTCATGTAATTATAACTCTTTTATTAATCGTTACGATTGCGATAGCAGAATGTATTCAGTTTAATAGTTATTATTGCAAAAGAAAAATCTAAAAAGGTGATTGTGTTTACACAAGGAGATTATGAGAATGAAATTACACAAATATTTAGAGGGGACATAATGTTTGCGATAACAAAGCAATCCAAGTGTATGATGACAATTAAACGAACACAAAGATTAGGATTTCCAGTGTTGCCACTTTGAAAAGTCCCCATCAACTATTTCGATATGACATAATTATTGACTTGTCAATATCATGATGTAAGTCAAGATAATTTTAGAATGAAAAAATGTCCAAGTTAGAAAAATGACTTTCGAGAAAATTTTATCCTAAATTTTATTTTATCATTATTTCATTCACTGGATTTTGACAGTCAACAATATTATTGCATGAATTTGAATGATCAAGATCATTAATGCATATGTAGAATAGTTAATAATAATTTTTCAGTTGCTTTATGCTTCCAATCAAGTTAAGGTAATGCTTATGCTTCCAATCAGTTTAAGGATAGAGAATTGTAGAACATTAAAACTCAAAAATTGAAAATTTTTGCAAAGTGCCTAAAAAACGAGATTTTCATTTTCATTAATGATCACTCTTGTTTGTTCACATCATTTGATACTCAACAATTAAAATGAAATTCAAATGATTGTTTTTTACGTTACATTTTGATTTATTGGGGTTCAACAATAAAATCTCTCTTTCTTAAAAATATGAGACGTAATTCTTTTGCCTTGCAACCCATTCTTTTTCCTTCCACGATAGCCGTTATAAGAATTAGGTACATTCAATCTGATTGCGCACTATTTCTGTGGTAATCAGTCTATTAGGGTGTTTACATATCAAAATAACGTAAACCAATGAGTAATGTCAAAATAATTACAGGCTACATCAATGGTCCAAATGGCTCAAAGGCAAAATCGAGAAAATGGCTCAGAAACGCAAATCAGTCCAAACCTATTTTTACCATCATCATTGCGCACTTTACTCAAGTCACTTTGATTCTGCTTCAAAAATATTTACAGGGTTCCAAGTTCCTGATTAAAAACTGCACCTGCAAAAGTTGGAATCACCAGAGCCGGTTGTTTTCTTCCCTGCATAACCTTGATAAAATTCCCTTCCGTTCAAGGTCAAGGAAGCCAACTTTAGGAGAAGTGCCGTTCACTATTTGCGCTTGATTGGAAAGGAAAAGCTGGTTATTGAACAATTAATAACGAAATTACTTGTTGATGACAAAATGCGATTACGAAGAATTGTACGAGGTTTCAAATATTTTTGCTATTCAGAGCCATGCGTTGATAAGTGAATTTTAATATTTTCCTAATTGCGTTTTTTTTTTACCTTTAACATGCAAAAGGGATCAACCCCCCCCCCCCCCCCGCTTTAAAAACTATAAAACTAATTTCTGATGAAATAATCCAGTTGCTATGCTTACTAGACAAAATGAATAAAAAAAATAATCGACTTGAATGCTTGTTAAATCAAATCGAAATCAACTCACAAAATTTAGACTGGCCGCAGTTTTGTGCTCAATAATACAGTGTAATATATTTTTAAGTAAATGATACTACCTGTATCTAAGTCAAAGAACCATACCAGTTTTTCTTTCATACGTATATATCTTTCACATACAATACATATTTTGTACACACACACACACACAGAGAGATTTTTTTTTTTTTAAGTTCTATGGGAAAAAAAAACTTTTTTTTTTCCTCTCTATCATTTCTAGAAGGCATGTTACTTTTATTCACGAAGATATATATATATATATATATATATATAAGAACATGAAAATATATCTCTAATTTTTTAAATCTCCCTCATTTTGAGGTAAATGAAAAAAAAAAAAAACTCGGAGTTATAAAATTTTAATTTATTTTTATCTTATTTTTGCAATTTTTTAAAATTTACAAATGGCGTATCCATTACAGAAAAGGGGTCACCGGTGTTACATTTGGGGGTTTTAAATTAACATTGCAGCTTTTCAAAGTAATTTAGCCATTTAATTACAATTGTATACGGAAAAAAAATGAATGGTTTTTTCCGTAAATGTATTATCAAATACAAGTAAACATTTTAAGTCCACTGTGTATTTAATTAATTATAACTTTAATACGGTAGAAACATAGAAAGGATTGGAGTTGAAAGCATGGTCGAATTTATGGAGGGGGAAGGGGGCCGTTGTGGGGGATGATATGGGATATTAAGACATCAAAAAGTCTTTCTCTGATGATGTAAATGATAACAATAATTACTTGTTATTATATGATAACACAGTAGCGTCACTACGAGGGGGTGGTCCGCCCGGGGTGACAAATTTTTGAGAGTGTCAAGCACAATGCGTAAAATAAGAGTTTCTGAAAATATACGTCCTGCAATTGTGCCCTCTCCCCATCATACTTTAACTTTAAATAAATTTAATCTGTTAGTAACTACCTTCCCTTCTAAAACTACCACCTTGTTTTTGTTTTTTTTAATTCAACATTTGTTCAGACTATTTTTTTTTTTTTTTTGGGGGGGGGGGGGGGTTGACACCCGTGCTAGGAACGCCACTGGATAACAATAATAATTAATATTTTATTCTGAAATTCTAAATCAAAGAAAACTGCTCCCCCTTCTATCCTTAATTCCCTCGTGGTTACAGGAAGTTATGAGAGAAAAATAGCAAAACAGTAATACAGAAGTACAATGGAGTTACAACAAGGAAATCTCCCTACAACAAATTTCGTCTTAAAAGTTTTGATGGAAGCACAAATCTGCTGATACTTTAATAGCACTAAAGATAATCTCAATGTAATTGCTAGCTTATTAAAATTAATTCCCACGTTTCTTTTATGCGATTTTTCGAATTGTTGAAGAAGGGTCCTCGCTTCTACGCAAATTTGTTTACATTTGTTCTATTCGGGAGTAACCACACTGGACATTCAAACAACACAGAACAAAAATATGTCTTTTAAGGGGAATGCAATTTGCTATGAAATGGAGGCCTTCGTGATCAAACGTGTGTTATTTACGACATGTGCTCTAAGAATGCTAACGATTGTCTTAGGGGGCGGGGGACGTTGAAGAACTGAACAAAATGGAAGAATGAAAATGATTATGAACATTAAAATGATTATGATTACTGAATCAAGAGCAATTTGAAATAAGAAGATTTTCAAATCAAAATGATTTAAAACGCAAATACGTACTATTTATTCCATCAATTTTTATGTTGTCTTCACTTTGAAGAACATGTTTTCTATACAACAAAAAGCAATAATTCTAATAAAATTGAAACATTTTTGACTTAATTTTTAAAGTTTTATTGCTGAAGATAACATTTTAATATTTTCTTAAATGACGTCGTGAAGCTCTGATTTCCATACAATGAAAAACTTTTCTATTTCGAAAATTGAAACGATTTTTCTGTAGTGAATGCGCTCTGAAATTATCTGAAAACATTAGGGGAAAAAACCTAGAAAGTTTTTTTATTGAAAAACTGATACATATAAAATCGGTCAAACAGCTTTCTAAATTACAAAAAATGACTTGACAACTCCTAAAGGACATACATGAATTACAAAAATAACTGTCAAACCTCAGAGAAAAAAGGAATAACAACTGAATCATTGCCCAAAGTTTGTAGATTTTTCAAAATATGAGAAGTTTACCAAAAACCAAGACACAAAAGATATGAGCAATATTTCACGAATTTCCTTGTATTTAGTTAAATATCACAAAACGATCTATTTGAATAATTCCAAAACTTAAATTATTTCCCTTCAAAATAGAGATATCACACAAAATACTGTTGAGGGTTTTGCATAGCTAAGTCATCTGACATGTAATGGATTTCCCTACCAAACGTCTTATTATATTTGTCAAATTCATTAAGATTCGGATAAACTAATTTACTACACAAAATTGGAGTCATAAAATTACGCAAAGCAGCCTTCGCTCATAAGGAAAATAAAAAGTCATCATTCAAACGGAAGCACTTTCCCGATTGTCTGGATTTGCATAAATGCAATTTCAGAAATTTTTTTAACCATACTTTCAATACGTCACAGAACATATATCAACTTCAATGCATCTCATCTATTCTAAAAAAAATTCAGCAAAGTCGAAATCGAATTAAATAATGACAACGTTATTTTGGGGTAATATTCCGCTAAATAGCAGCGTTATTAAAATACAGCGAAAGTTTAAACATCAATTACTACCGGATATTCTGAAATGAATTGAATTTCTGTTCTAAACTTGGAATTACATTCAGTCGTGAAATAAAAAGGATAGATAGTGGGAATATTGCATTAAGAGCAAATTAAAGGGGAGTATTAATGGCGTATCATGATGTAACTGGCAATTTCATGCAAAAACCGGTCTATTTTGCAATATTCTATGTTTTAGACTGCGAATCGGCGAAATTGGCTGCTATTAAAAGTGACTGTAGTATTCGGGTTCATCGCAAAATTTTTGAAGGACTCTTCTACAAACGTAAAAATTAACTAGACCATACATTTTTTCTATTTACTCAATTAAAAAACAAGTACGCATTATTTCAAGAAATTTATGAAAAATCATAATTTTTAATTAAAACAAATTTCACAGTATGTTGCTAAAAATAATAAAATATGAAGTAAAGTAGACATTTTTATGCGCGGGTCGCGCCAGAGGAAATTCGGGTCCTTTTATCGGACCTTTCACAAAATTCCCATTAATCAAAACGGACCCTTTACAAATTTAAATCAATCAAAACGGACCCTTCACAAAATTGCAAGCTTCCAAATTGTACTTTTCATATCATTATTTTGTTATAAAAGCGGCAAATAATAATAAAATTTTTCGTCACTATATGTTTAAATTTGCAATTTTCACAAAAAAACTCTTTAAAATTCACAAATAAGGACCCTGTTAAAAAATGCTGGATCGACCCATGTTATGACAAATAAGGACGGGGATTTTACTTTATAATGTCGTTTCGCTACCTAGGGTTCGCTTTGAGGGCATCACAATTTATCAAAAAAAGGAAGACCCGTATACGAAACATTCTTTTATCTAATTATTTTTTTTAATCATAATCCATTATTACAAAATCCATTGTTGAACAAATAAAATATTGTAGCAGTGAGAGTTCACAAGGCTTTTTAAAATTTTTTAAGGGGGTCACAACGCTGAAAGGCATGAGATACGATGCTTTATTAAAGAATACCGTGAGGTGTGGACAAAGCAATGCCCCTCCCCCTTTCGCCACGGAATCCTGAAAGCCGAAGCATACCAGAATGTGCTGCATTAGAAAACGTTCAAGAGCATTCACAGTATTTCTGTATATTGTACTGAAAATTCAGCAAACATTCGCTAATTGGAACACGTTTTCAAAAAATCATAATGCACTAGTAACAATGTTTTTTTTTTTTTTTTTCTGTAGAAACTAATGTAGGAATAACTTGTAGTAATAAAAAAATGTATTTAAACTTTCAAATCTATCAAGTAAATGTCAAAGACATAAACCAAAATGATTCTATCTCGGAGGAATGTTAATGCTTGGGATAGATTCAAAAGAAGGAATTTGGGTGGTTTTTGAACTAATAAATAATGGTCATAATGAACTTTCTTTGCTTCTCAGGCAAAACATTGCATTTGCGTAACAGATAATGATATTTATGTATTAACTTATTCTATGACCCTTAACTAAAATCATCCAAGTTTCAAAAAAATTTTGCAACGACGCTTTTATTTATCACGATTGTGGTTGACAGAAATATATATGAAATGTAGGCTCAATATTTTTTACGATAAAATCTTAATGGATTAAAATTTCTTCGCTTACTGTTCTTTATAGCAAAAACCTAACAAATGTGAAAGACAACATTATAAATTGATCCCAACAACAAGAAGGATTTATATGCATTCGCTGTACTCTTTTTTAAGTAATAAATCTTAAATAAATTCTTATAAACAATCGTAAAATGAAATATTATAAAGAACGCTTACATTATTTCATTAAGCAAGCAATAAATCCAACATAAAGTGCAAGATGTCAAACTATCTTAATTCAAAGGAGTAACAGTCAACGTTAAACCTATTTTGAAAACAACAAGCCGGGTATTTATTATATTAGTCAGGTATTAAGATTTTTTATTTCAATGAATCAACAATTAACATTTACCAAATTAAAAATCAGCTGAAAATGACTGTTAATTGTTTAAGTATTTCAGTTGAAAGAACCTACTATTAACATTAATAACATTTTGAAGTCAAGAGAAAGTCTAGTGCTCATAAATTTAAATTCAAGGTTTGCAACGGTTAATGATGGAACACATTTCAGCCCAATACAGAGGGCGGCCGGTTATGATATGTATTTTATTTGCCACAAACAATGGACACATTATGCGTTCTCACATTAAATACAACCAGCAACAAGGCTCTTCAACTGCCAATCTGATGCAAATTCGTATCAGTATTTCGAACGCAGCATATGAATCCTCGTTTGAAAGTGATATTTTTATGCTGATCGATGTATTTCATTGTCTGCTTTAATGCAAAAAATTACGTATTAGAAGAGCACTATTTTCTTACCTGATCCGTTGAGATACATTGATGATCCATTCCGCAGAGGAGGCATTTTCAGTTCTTGGGATGACAATAATCCAGAACGATTCGACGACTTTTCCTTTATGTTGCAGACATCAGATGATGTAAATGGGGGTGGTCACATTTGACCAGCGCTGAAAGACAAGGTTTCAGCGTTCGAGGATACTAGATGGTTTCTCTCCGAGAGAGCCATGCCGACTCAACCAACTGAAGAGCAAACACCGGGAGAACACATCAGCTGTTTCTCTCCCTGCGCGAAAATTTTCACTCCGTGCCGTTCTATTCCACCGAGTTCGCTGGCCAATCAGAATCCAGTTCAAGGCTGGCTGGAACCACAGCAGCGCTGCCGCAATGTAACGGGTTGCTATGGGTTTCCCTCGCTCGTTCCGGGGCATCGCCAAAAATTGCCGTGCATGTATGAACGTTGGGCAAATTAATTGCATATGAAGATACGAATAAGCAGCACGCAACTTTTTTGAAAAAATATTTTCGTTGAAATTTTTTTCGTTGAATTTTTCTGACCCCAGAGACTTTTCTAAACATATATCACGTTCTGTAAATATGTGACTATAACTGCATTCATTAGATGGAAAATTAAAAAAAGTGAATATTTTTATGATTAATAATCATCGAATTCCATTGATTAAAAATTTTCCACAATTTTCTCCTACTACAATAAGTGCAATGCGGTGCACCTGTCTTCAAAAGTCCTCTAGGAAGGCAGTTTTCATATAAAATATTCGACACCGAATAATGTCAAACGAAATATACGTGTTATCTCAACTGCGGTAGTAGGACTAGTACCAATAGCATCATTATCCTTTTACTATATAAGAGCTTGAATTTGTTTGCGTTCCATAAATGAATGAAATTTATTTTGCTTCGCTATGCGTGTGTGCTTTTCTTACCCTGACGAAAAGGAGTCTTTCGTCAGGAAACAGAACACTTTCTTTAAAAAAGGGGCCTTTTTTTCTTTTCAGATTTTGCATTGTTTTTTGCATAGATTTTTCTCCCTTTATTTTTTTTCCTTCTTCTTATTTAGCATTTTTATCGAATTTTTACTTGATGAGTCATCAATTTTGCAATCATTTTGCTCCAACTAAATTACAGACTTAATATACAACTATTGAGAGTCATCAATTTTGCAATTATTTTTGTCTTACTAAATTGTAATTTTATGAATTTTTAATACTGAAATTATTTTTCTCGTACCGAGTCACAAACATGTAGATCATTAGAAAAAAAACTAGTGATAGTTAAACTATTAAATAAAGTTCTTTAAGAAATAACAATACTATGAAATAGAGTAGAAGCTTTGATTACTTTTTTATTTTTCATAAAACTATTTTATTCTCATGCTTGACTTATGAGAATAAAATGTTTATGATGACTGCTTCAACTAATAAACAATATAAGATGAGAATATAATATTGTTTATTACTTAAACCTTAAAATCCTTAATATTTTTTGTGAGCCCTGAATTCCTTGGTAATCTGCTAAATACTAAATCAATTTGAAAAATTTCTAATACACATGAAAGCTTATTTACTCAGAAGTTCTCTGAGAAAAAAAAGTTCCAACACGTAGAAATCGCATACCGCTTTAGTCTTTGCACTCTCGGGAATTTTTGTGCCGGTTTTGAAGCTAAAGAAAATAATAACTTACCAATAACTGTGATCATAACTATGAATGTCTTAAACTAATAAACTGCTACACGTTTGTCAGGCCCAGGCGCGGATACAGGCAACAGGAATAATTGCCCCTCGCTCAAGTATAATGATTATATGAATATATGTAATAATGATTATATGAATAACGAACTAAAACTTTATAATTTCCCCCTTTGAAACACATTTTCCGAAAAACAGATAAAATCACAAAAAAAAAAAAGCCCCTTCTCAGCAAAATAGTGTACCCCGAGAGGATTCGAGTTCGAATCCTAAAAAGGTTTAATGCCATCGATATTGTATTGTTGTACTGAAAATCCCCTCCAATTGCGTTGAATTAACCATAGTAGTTGCATAGAAGACCAATGTTTTAGGTACTATGAAGCACTTCTGCAGCCCACTTCGCACAAGATTGATTATAATCAATGTATATTTTATAATGTCATAATGGCATCTAAAATAAAGTAATAATTAAGTAAAGTTGTCAGCTTTTCCTCTGTATTATAAGACGAAAACGAAGTTGTAATTTCGGACACTATACAGTGTTTCTTACAATATTACAGATATATCTGCAGTAATTAATTTATAATACGGGCGTTTTTTATGGCACAAGACGCAAAGATATAAAAAGGTTTGTCTCTGTGCCGTGTGTGTAGGAATTACGAATTATAAATACCATATCATAAAAAGCAAACGCTTGTGATTTATACCTGCTCCTCCGGAACAACAAGTACATCAAACAAATTCTGAACATTATGAATACGCAAAAGTTCCATGCAGATGAAATCATTCATATACCTTGCGTCATTCTCCAGAACCATTAAAACGTCAACTTGGGCATCTGCGGTCACGTTGTTTGGTTTCGTACTTTGTCAGAAATAGTTAATGGACATTGTTTAGCTGAGATGAAAAGCATTGTCATTACTATCATTGTCACGAACGTCAGAAAATTAGGGACATAGAAAAACGTTTACTTTTTGCATTTGTACCGTATTCATTAAATTTTTTTCAGTTAGATTACAGCTTTTGTCAAAACTGAAATGCATCACTTTCAATAAAATGTCAGCCAAAATCGGAATCCTTTCACATTTAATATAATAATCTCTAAATCTTAATGTAGTATTAACCAAAAATAAAATTTTCTTGGCTTAAACAGGCTATACCATTCCTTCGGTCTCGGCGTAATGTTTATCAAAATTTAATTATTATTATTTTAATAAAATGTTCTGTTAATTTCAATACAATGTTAAAATATGAAAGCAAGATGTGGCTGAATTTTTACTTTTATATTTAGATTTAATAGAATGTACATAGGGGACAGCTGAAAAAAAAACACGAATTAAGAATTTAGTACAAGAGACTGAAGAAATTTGAAGTATTAAGATTTTTAAATGCGTTTATTTGCAACACGCTTAGCATAATATTGATAAACAGAAACTAGGCACGTTTGGCATTAAATTTATTAATAGATATAAACAGAAATTAGAGAGAATTGACGTTAAAATAATAACAAAATAACAATGTGTGCCCTGAGGGTCGATATATAAGAAATAACATTTTGTATTTAATGCTACAAAATTGATGTTGGTACATGGGGAAAGTTGGCTTAGTTATGTACAAACTTGTTAAATCTATAAAAGGGTTTTTTTTCGTTGTCTTTTCTCCCTTTTGCATTTTTCATCAGCGGTACACAGTCATATTTGTTTAATTTTTTAACTCTTAACAAGCCCCTCTCCCTCCTTCCCCACCGGCTCAAGTTATATATGTAGCACATTACACTTTAAATTGTGCTGCTTCAGGCTATGAAAATATCTGCTAAGTACGTAAACAATAGTTTTTGCTATCAAGATGAGTTTCAGAGCGGGGAAAAAAGTTAGTACACTTATGTAATCGCGCACATTACTTAACAAAACGGACAGAACAAGCAAAATTTTTCGAAGTACAATGAAGAAAAGATTTTTCGTAAGGAGAAAAACATGTTAAAAGATAAGATTTTGAAAGTGAGACCTAGAGATAAATAAAATAAAACAGATTCCTTTGAAGATGCAGTTTTTGAATAAAATGTTGAATACTTTTGTTTGAATGTACAAAAAAATATTGTTTGCTCCTTATCTTCAGTCATGTTAGTTTTCCTTGAGTTTCATGTGATTAGAAACAACTTGTTTAACAATAGCTCACATTTTGAATTTAAAATTTTTTATCAATAAATTTTACAAAAATATTTGATGATTTAGACATACAATAATTTCTTCTCTTTTTTTTTCATAATTTTTACAACAAAACAATTTATTTCGTTATTAAAGGTACGTAAAATTTTTAAGCTCACATTTCTCTTTGTTAGTTGAGGTAAATGGTTAGTTGTCCTTGTCCTATTCAAATTCAATAGAATAGCCCATTGTACCAATATCTTTCATGCTATCTTCTTCGCTTGACTCTATTAAAACATTGTTTTTTGGTATTATTATTCTTTTTCCCTAATCATTCTTTCTCCCGTCTTTCAGCTCTGAGAAAAATTTTCTTCCGATAATGATAGTCTCTAATTTTGATAGTCTTCTAAATAATGATGCTCTTCTTCTAATAATGATAACCATTTTTAAAATTCGTTTATTTTTATTTTTTTATTTATTTATATCAAAGAAGCCTTAGAATTTAAGCTCTAATTCACGCATTTTTAATAACATCAGCAACGACAGAAAATATTTCAAAATAAGGGGTTTCTGATTCTATTCGAGAAATGTTTAAGTTAAACTGAACCCATGAATGACGTTTCGCAACATCTTCATATGTTTACAAACACAACAGTAACGAATTTATTATTTTGCTTCGCCAAGCGCAGGACATTATAACAAATATCTGTTATTAGGAACTTTTAGAGACAGTTTCATTTGTCACTAGCCGTTTCTTTAAAACAATTGGAAAAAACCGATTAACGTGCAAGCACCACTTCACATGCGTTCAAACTAACTTCTTTTTCATGATGCAAATTTAAGAAAAGCTCCAATTACCTGTATTGCAAATTTGAAGCTCTTTTCAGCGGAGTGTGTAAAAGGAGCAAAAAATACAATTTGAAAAGAAAAAAAAAAGCCTTAGAGCGGGAAAAAAACGTTTTTAAATGCGTTTTTTTACCCTGTAGGATTTTAAACATATTTCTTTTAATTTTAAAATTTAATCGAATAGAACAAGATGTTGATAGAACGAAGTGCTTTCTGGTGCTTTTCTTGAGCGAAATGTACTCTTTCCGGGGTTTCAAGTTCAAAAGTATGAACGTGATGCTTATATCAATCAACCCAGGTACATTCTATCACTGACTTTAAACCAATTTCCTAATTTTTATTACGTTCAATTATTTTTACGTGAACTATTTATAAGAAATTGATTTCAGTGCAAAAGTTTTGTTGTATATAGTATGACAACTACAACTGCTACAAAATATATGCCAGTTTTTTTAAAACTCGCAATCATTAAGAAAAATACTAAAGTATCATTCTTGAAATAATTACTTCATAATTATACAAAATGATGCAAATATAGAGAATACGCTTACGTATGGCGCATTCCACGAAGTTATCCTATGTTTTACACTTTTTGAAAAATGCTGCAATTCCACGGAAGTCTTTAGATTCTTTTTCGGTCATGTAAATACTTTTTACTACATTTATTTCGCATTATTTCTGTATGCAAGTAGCAGTTTTTTAGTTATTTCATCTTGGAGTTTATATCATACCCCAGTAAATTCGGGGATAACATTAACCAAAAATTTGACGATGCGCGAAACTAAAATCCAGAATATAAAATTAAATAACGGAAAGGAAAAAAGAAAGGAAGAACGGGGGTAGGAAAAGAAGCTTAGCGTTGATGGAGAAAAAGAAGTACGTATAAGATGGGAATTTTGAAGCGTTAAAAGATTTCAAGCTATTCAGCCGTCTCGAAGTTTGAATATGCTCCAATTACTTCACATGATGTGAGAAGCTTGTCACATGCTGTTCCCGAAGAATATAGCATTTGTGCTTTGAGTTATTCAGAGAAGTTTTACTTTCCATTTATTTAAAAAATAAGACAAAAAATCCTTTGACTGAAACAATGAGTTTTTACTATTATCATTATTATTATTTAAATTGGAAAAGACTGGCTTTGCAGTGAGATAAATGGAGATCTGTTGGGATGGAGGTTGAAGCCGGTATAAGGCTGTAGCGCCACTTAAGGGGGGAATTACGAGTAAAGGTCTAAAAAAATAAATTTTTTTTCTTCATAAATCGATTTTACAACTATTCAATAATATACCCTGAAAATTTTAAAGCAAAATTCCATGTCGTTTAAAAGTTATAAGCATTTGAGCGAGCGCCCCTTTTGGAGCAGTTGAGCAGGCAGTCCCTCATGAATGACCTGAAGGGTATTAGAGAACGTTATCAGATGTCCTTTTATTTCTTTTAACAATTAAGACCTCGGATAGAAATTTCTATAAGTATTAGTATCTATAAGTATAAAAAAAAAGATTCATTACTACCTTAAATTTACCTCCAATATCACTCTTTTTTTTTCAACCGCGTTTTTCTCGAAACTACTTTTTTCAAATTCGCGTACACTCTAGCTCGCAGAGTTTTTGATCAATCCTTATCAAATTTAGCACGCATTTTCTTTATATATATACGCTTTAGTTGAACTAGAATCATAAACATATCTTTCTTTTTTTTTTTTTGTAAAAAAAGAACAAAAAAAAAAAAGGTTAAAAATCATACTTAATTTTCCCATTCTTAAAAAAAATAAAATTTTCAAATTTTTGTGATGATTTTAGTTCAACTAGAAAAGACACTTATAAAAAAAGTAGATTTTTTAAAAAATTAATTTCAGATAAAAATTGTGACCTCCAGGATGTACGCAAACTGCCGACCCGGGTGGTGACTTACAGTGTGCAGCAGCTGATATCTCCGGGATTTTTCAAGAACAATGTTTGAAAAGTTCAGTAAATGTTCTTCAATATATCTATAAAATAACCTCAAAATCTCAATAAAATATATTTATTCTTCATGCGTTAAAAAAATTCCTGAAAATTGCTCTTAATACGCCCATTTTACACGTATTTCCCCCCTTAAGAAGAAGAAAATTATTTAAATTGTATCATTTATGAGTTTTTGTATATTTAAAATAGTTCAGTAACGATGCTGTGATTGTAATAAAAAAAATACGTCTTCATGATTAAACGTTATATTTAAAAATTTTCTATTTATGCACAAATGAAAATCCGGGCTCTGGTAATAACAATAAAATTAAAATTAAAAAAAAATTAATTCATTAAAAAAGAAAAAAGAGGAAGGGAAGCGATAGCCAGATACATCAGGGATATATTGCTTACTACGAATTTTCCCGGAACTCGGTTAGTCGGGGCTCGGATAACCGAGGCTCTACTGTACTTCAAGTACACGATAAAAATGTTTTACCCTAAAATGCATGACAATCTCCTGGAAATCATTTATCCGAAGTTTGACTTAAAATTACAGACTTAAAAACACAAAACTGCCAAGTATTTAAAAAAGGAAATTGCAGAGAATGAAAAACAAAGATCTTTCTGTAAATGGATTGCAACAGATGATGTTCCGCATTGTGGCGCCATCTGTGAGTACGCTGAACTACTATTTCTGGTTCACGAAGTCGAAGGTGAGTTCAGTTCAGCCCACGCTGCTCTGATTCCTGCGCCTCCGGAGTCGGGAAAGCTGCCCACCGAGGACTAGCAGGTTGTTCATTAGAGCTGAAGTTAAAAATTTGACGTCAACAATATATAATGCAATTTCAACAATTTTTAAACTGGTAGGCACAGATCTCAACTCTGTTCAGTTTTAACTAACTTAATAAATATTTCTCTGCAGTTTTACAGAGTGCGGAAAAGCAAGAATTTTATTGAGAAACTGTTATCAAGAAACTTGGTTATTTGATTTGAGACAAGTTCTTCGTAAATTTAAAGAAACACTCAGTTTCCCTTAGGTACTTTCACAGAAATGTCTTAGTGCATCCAAATAAAAAAAAAAAGAAGATTTTGCTTTTTGCTTTAATACAATTTAAACATGTTCATGCTTTAGTTTTAACTCGTGGTTGGTATTTTGCGTCATTACCATCCAACAGTTTTTAACCTTTCATGAGCATTAGGTGTCAATAGTAACTCAAATAACACCCAATCTTAGTAGCAACCGTTTTAAGTTTTTTAGTGAAGCAAGAGTTTTGTCTGGGGAAATCCTTATACTTCCTGCTTAAGTGTACTTAATATTAAGGAATGTGAATTTTCTTAATTTTTTTATTGCTGTCGTTACCAGCCTCACTCATTATAAGTTATTTTAAATTATTACTAGAGTTCTACCGACACTCGAAATTCGACCGTAATAATTAAATTTAGCATTGAAAACATTTTGCTAATTACATAACTATGCATTATTCCTCAAATTTGGCAATTATAACGTAGAGATTATTTTGATCATCCTTACTTAAAGCATACGTATTGTAAATCATTGTCGCCACAGAGCCAATCCGGGGCCATCGCGAAGTCAGCAGTTTCTCCCTTTCTATCGGGCCTGCTTCAAGCGTGCGAATCGCTAGGATGAGTCATTTAAGTGATCCCATGGTTCCTTCCAAATCCCAACCTGTGCAAGGACGGCATATGAGCTAGCTGGCGTGGTGTGGCCAGTTTAATTTAAAGAATTTTAATTGTGGAGAATTAACTGTTCATTCTGAAGTGGAAATACCAGAACACTTCTACAGTGCATTTTACTGTAATATTGATGATAAAGTTAACAATGATGAAATGCCAGTTTTAGTTTATATAGCTGGTTTTGTAGGCTATAAATTATCCCATAAGGTGCATTGTTTAGATTGCATTTCTATGCTAATATCTGACAAAACATTGGAATTGGAGAGCCCGGATATTTATCAACTTTTGTTACTGACTGATAGTGGCCGACTCTAATTTCCTAAAAAATTATTGATAGATGTATCAGTATATGCTTTACAGATTTTTCGGAAACTAATAAGTAAAGAGTACGAGAAGTTATTATTAAAATTTCCCGAGCCTAGGAATTTAATAGCACAGCTTACAATAGAAAAAATGGAAATTATGGGGATGGATTTTTTAATTGAACGTAATTGTGGAACTTATGTCTTAAGTCATATTGAGTATTGTTAGTTATAATTATTGAAAATAGTTATAATTATTGAAAAACTTGTTTTAATAATGCTTTGGCTTTGTTTTTTTTTTCTTTTGTAAGGGAATTTTCTGCTCTGAATTTAGGCAATTTTAAGTTTATATTTAATTTTCTGATCATTAATGTGGACAGAAAAGTTCAGGCTATAATAGTAATCCTTATTTTATTTTAATTGTTAATTCATTTGTAATAATCTTTAACTATGGGAATAATACGAATTTTGTATAATTCATCATTTTAGTTCCAATTTGATTTTTAGCTTGTTTGATAATTTGCTTTCATTGGTGATGATGAAGGAATTAAGTTTAGTAACACTTGTAAAGTTGACCACCTGTCTGATTTGACCACTTTCGTCAGGAACGGAATTAGCGCTGAATTATATATAATGTAGGGGTCATTCATAAATGATGTCACGCTTAAAGGGGGGAGGGGGGCTCGTGAAACTGTGACAAAGTGTGACAAGGGGAGGGAAGGGGGTAGCAAAAAGTGTGACATCCTGCATTATGCAACATAGCGTGACGCATGACAAAGGGGGGGGGGGGGGGTCCGCTGAAGTGTGGCATTTTGTGACAAAAGAGGGGAGGGGGGTCAAATATATGGGGAAAAAGCGTAACGTCATATTTATGAACGGCCCCGTAGAGAGACCTTTGTAACTTGATCACCTAATTTGACCACCTGTCTATCTTGACCACTTATGTACGCCAAACTTGAGTGGGAGTATTATTAAAAAAAACCTTTGTAAGTTGACCACCGAATGATTAGTCAATATTTATTTGATTATCTTTTTTTGCAAAGATAAAAAAAACTACCATAACTACTCCAGGATACTTTTTATGCTATAATATTAAACCGGTATTTGTCTGGATGAATGAAACATCAATATTAAGTTTGCCTAAACCTCTTTGTAAGTTAACCATATGGGAAAACTTCTATGAGCACTCTTTTATATTCTTTAAATAAGTTTCTTCTTTTTCTTCTACCTGATATAGCCATTTAAAAAAATTATGCATTTTTAAAAAATCTTTACCATGAAATAAGTATCTTGTGTAATTAATAAGATATTTATCTTTATTTAAACTAAGTACTTTACTTTTAAAATTGTACAGGGTACACTGTAAATCATTGAGGTAAAATTTCTCTAACGATATTTTATACGATTGTGAAAAAAAAGTAATCACTATTTTAAAGTAAGGTTAATACATGAAGCTATATTTTAATTAGTTGCAAATGAATAAATGCATAGTGCAAGAAGTAACAAAAAAAAAAAAAAAAGAACAAGAAATCTCCACCTTCTATAAGTTGACCACTTGTCTGAGTTGACCACTAAATTGCTGCACCACGAGTGGTCAACTTACACAGGTTTCACTGTACAATCAACTTAATTAATTTTTACATATTTATTTATTAAAAACAAGTTAAAATTGTTTTTATTATTATTATTTAACTTCCATTCCTTAGATTACAACTAGTACCTAATTATAAACCTTGAAACAACTCACAAAAACTTTATTTATAAATTTCTATATGAATTAGGAAATAAGGTGGTAATGACACTTTTTTGTCAATTTTGCAAATTCTACAGTCAATGTCTCCAAAATAAATATAGATGTCTCATCAACTTTTGTAGTTTTACAGAAATTCATACATCGTCTTTCTAAAGAAAATGCCAAACTGCACGTCTAGGGAAAAGTTAATCATTTTAAAATTCAGAAATGCAAAATAACAAAAAAAAAAAAAAAGGATTCTTTAGGTTCAGTAGAACTTATTAAAATAAAATATCACGCGAATACACAGTATAAAATACTTTCAACAACATTTATAGTTTTCAAAATTTTAATAAAATTACTCCTTTATTCCGTTTTTACTTCGAAATTATTTGGACTTAAACTATGATTTTCAATCAATGAAAAAATGGCAACAGCATTAAGCGTCAGTAATATACCGTTTCCGTTGTTATGCAATCAGTTAAGAAAAACAAGTCATTACCCTCGTCAAAAACACAACTACCGCGTTTTTATTGAATCATAAAAGGTTGGAAACAAAATCGCCTGCTTGAGAATCACAGAATTTATGATGGGGGACAATTTTGAAAAAACAGTCACTACAGTTTCAGCATATTTGAGACTTTAAAACATGAATTTAAAATTTTTAGAAGCCTTACGCGTTCTAAATCGTTTGCTAAATAGCTGGATTTTTTCTCTATAGAAAAAGAGCAAAAATTTTCTCTCTCTGAAAAATTACTTTCATTTTATAACTATTGTCGTTGTTTTTGAGAGTTCTACTGAATATAATCTTCAGGGATCAGGTGCGGAGCAGTAGAGCAACGATTCTGCTCGAAACTAGAGCGGAGACGGAGCAAAAATGTGTTGTGCTCCATTGCTCCGATTTTTCGTTTATGTTTTATCTTTTTATTTTTTTGTCATATAAAAATGTAAAATAACCAAAAAAAGATATAAATCATAAAATTTATTAAAATAATTCGGATCCCGGAGTGGAGCAAGTATGTAGAAGTCAGAGAGAAGCTGGAGGGGACCAACTCAAAAACGTTGCTGCTCCAGATCCCTCATAATTTCGTTGCTGTTGTTGTTGTTTCTAATACCACTTAGGAATTTAAGCTCCCCTGCGCCGAGCGACCAGGAATTAATGCAGTAAGGAGTGCCTTCCGTTTATAGATGTGCACCACAACGGTGGAAGTGCGACTTTGCTCATGATGTATTTGGATGACACCAGTTGGCGCCACCACAAAAACGCCACCTTCCTTATTTTACCTAAAAGTGAATGGAAGGGAAATTCTCCACTCTCCGATTCCTTCGGAACTGCCTCGGGACTTCAGGGTCCACGGATTTTACATGCACGTATCCCCAAGTGTACATGGTGCCTGATAATTTTTAATTAATCTAACGTAAAAAGTTATATATTTTGTGTATAATGAATCTAAAACGCAATCAATTCAGATACAAAGATAGGTACACTTTGACTGCAGTGGATACTAAATATCTTTGCTATATCTGACTAAATTGTTTGGCATTAAGATCATCTTTACCATTTACCATTGAAATTTTTCGTTTGTTGGGGGGAAAGGAGAACTGGGAACAAAATATTTTTTAATTATTGGTTTTGCAATAGATCAACCGATGAGATTAACCCTTTTCCATTAAAAGATCATAATTTGGAGTATATGGGGACAAATAGGAACTTAAAGAATCTGTCAAGCAAGAGCGATTTTTATTCTTTGTTCTATTTGAATAAGCATGGAATAAAAAAAAATACGCAGTTTCAGAAAAGTTACTTGAAACTGCACTTTTTTCACTGTAAGGGAAGAGGATGAAATGATAAGTTTTTGTTTGTATCCTTTTAATAACTTTCAATTTCTTTAAAGTTTGATGTTCTTAAGATGCAGAAAAGGAATAAAATGATGAAAAAAAGCTTTAACTTAAAGCAATAATTGGCAAACAGGCTGGTCGCTGAAGACGGGTTATAAATAATCAAGAAAGATTCGCCAAAGTTTTCGTTTTGAATTTAAGTTTTAATCAGGGGTGGAAAATCAAAAATCAATTTTTGGAGCAGTTTGGAAGCAGTTATATATATATATATATATATATATATATTAGGGATGTAACGAATAGTGATTTGACTGAATACCGAATATTCGGTTATTCCTTAAAGGCCGATGCCGAATATTCGGTCAATGTCTTAGGTTGGGTACCGAATATTCGGCGCGGAATATTAAAATTCTAGAAAATCGTTGTAATAGAAAGGAACTGTCAAATTTAAAAGAATTCACAATGTCAAACATCAATTATACACTTTAATCTACATGATGTATGATTTAATTCTGTTTGTTATGAATCTAAAACTATACAAAATTAATGTATTTTCTGTACTGTTTTCAATGCAATACAACTGAGAATTTTTCCCATCAGTGGAATAGAAATGACAGGTTTTAATGTAAGCATTAGCATTATTTTACTAATCATTTAATTTAAATTAAAGAAATACTCTTGCTTAGTGAACTTTAATTTTTCTCAAAATAGTTTTATAAACAGGGTCCGACAAATCCCGGGCGCCAGGTCGCCCGGGCGACTAAAAAATTGCCTTGGCGACTAGTTTTTCAGGTGACGACTATGTTCGCAAATGAAAATATTATAGCTGACTCCTAAAAATTTTCTCTGGCTCCTAAGATTTTCGCATTTTTGTCGGACTCTGTTTATAAAGCTATTTTTAAGGGGTTATAAAAGTTAACATTTCTATTTTGTGGTTTTTTTACATACCTATTCATTAAAGATTTATTAAAATTTAATGCATTTAACTGAAATATATTTTTATTTGCCAAAACCAGAATAACTTATGCTGTTTTAATATTCATGATATATTCTTGGTGTTTCACATTTCTCTCCTACCTAATATTCACAATAAATCAGTCTACCCAAACAAAGTTTGAATTCCTCTTTGTTGATAATAACAAAATAAGTCTCATATGCTCCACCATGATTAACTATTGCCTGCGTTTGGGGGCAAATGCCAAGTATAAAATGCAATATTATAACTTAGAAATATGTTTTTGTTCAGTCAAACGTAAAAACAATGTTTTTTTTTTCTAAATTGTTTTTATTTATTAAAACTATATACTAATGGACAATTTTGCAATAACTATAATACAATTTTAAATGTTTACAAACTGCTAATTTCTTTATTTTTTTACATTTCTACGGTAGCAGCACTATTCGGCCAGGACGAATATTCGAGCAGAGGGCCGAATACCAAATAGTAGCCGAATATTCGTTACATCCCTAATATATATATATATAATAGAAGATTATTAATTATACAAAACGTAATAGAAATATAAACTGGTAAACAAAGTCATTTAGCCTGTTTATTGGCTTTTCTGGTAGTACATGACAACTAGTTTTCTGTTGTTTTCCAAAACTTGACATGTTTTTGTTTTTCCATATTGACATTTGCTTCTTTAAATAAAACTTTCCCGCTTCTTTTTTCAGTCATGTCATTTATTTTAAGACCCTTTGCTAGCGTAGCCTTAGCTTTGTTGAGTATAGACTGATAGGACCGAAAATCTGCTGGGTTAGGTTTCACCTTCTTTTTTTTTAAGTGTCAAACCTATTTTCCTCCTCTTCAATTTTCTTTTACGCACATTTGATGAAATGTTGTTTGTTGTTTATTGTTTGTTTTATTTCTCGGTACGGTTATGCCAGCGATTTACTTTATTTGAATCGTTTTTTTTTTTTTTTTTTTTTTTTTTCGAAAAGGTAACAACTCTGAAAAACAGTTTTTTTTCTCAGGAGATAGAAAATAATGGCTCATGAAAAGTTGGAAAACTTTACGGGTCTGATCTTTTACTATTTTATTTTAGTAGGTAATAGCAATGAAATATTGGTAAATTAAAACGATTTTTGATTAATTATGCCATAGAAATTAATAAATTAATACTGAGAGTTCTTTCTTTTTCAAAACGGAGATGTTACCTTTTCGAAATAAATGATACATTTATAATCTCTTTTTCTATCTTTAAATTTTCAATTACATCTATTCTTTTAATGTGAGACTTTGTTTGGCGTAAGCCATTCACACTTTCTACACTCAAAGTAGAACGATTCTCCAGTATGTTTTTATTGACACTAAAACCCAGGTCACCTTCTGCATTCCTATGAGCAAGTGAAAGTAATGCTTAAGTTTGCTTGAAATTGTAAATTTAGGATTAAAAAATGCATCTAGGGTATCTGCTACACTTGAAGTTTTCAATTCCATGACTTTCCATGGTTTTTCCCTGTAACTTTCCATGACTTCCACACCAGTTTTCTCGGCAAAAGCATATACTTTCCAACCTACTTGCCCAAACCAGTTTTTTTGCAAAAATCAAATTGCATTTATCTGAGCTAAGCTAAGTATGGTTGTCTTTGAATAATTTGTAAGTTGCAATAAATTTCAAAAATGTATACAATTTTTGCATTATCTTTCCTTGTAATTCATTGTTATGAAAAACACTCAATTTAGTACACCAATATGTCATACAACTTTGTTCATATTTTTCAAGATATTACAATTAAACAGGTTTATCCTTCTCCACCTCAAGAAAAACAACATTGATTTTGATCAATGAAAAAATTATTGAATAAACATTGCGATTTTTAAAACAATGTTTCAAGTGATACATATGCTAAATCTCTTGCATCAATGAAATAATCCAAAATTCAAATATTACTCGAACAGAATTCTAGCGAATTACGAAGCTAATATTTTCAATAAGTTTGTTTCAAAGGTAAAAAAAATTTTCAAAAGTTGATTAGTAACTAAATCAAATTCACAAAAATTCAAGAAAATAAATAAATTTAAAATAAACCATTCTAAGCTAGCATACGTGTAAACAGCTTTAAAATAAAAAAATAATTGAAATACTTGCAGGATGCAAAAGAATTGAACGCATGAAAAAAGTAAACTATTTTGCGCGAAACATCCGTTAAGTGTTGACATGGTTCCAAAAAAGAGAACAGAGAATTCTACCTACACAAGTTAGAGTTTGTGAAAATGCATTTAAAATAAATTAAGATAATCTTCAAAAGAAATCGAATTTTTGAAGAATGAAAAACGTTAAAATGTTAGTAAAACAGGTAAATTCCTGCAAAGAACGTGTTAATTTATTAGAAATTAGCTTCAAAGTTATTATATAGTTAAATAATAGCTTAAGAGTCCATTTAGAAGAAAACAGGAGTCGTATTTATGGACCTTTCACAAATTTTCGAACTCTAAAAATGGACCCTTTCTTACGTCCAAAAACTGAATTTAGTGACATACCGGTAAAGAATGTCTATTTTTTAAACACATTTTGACTAAATTTACGTTTAATTATTATTTTATTTGTTATAGTAAATTAGTACCGTACTGTATTCAGCTCATTTTCGCGGAAAATGACTTTTATTTTTATTTATTTATTTATTTATTTTTTCGGCTTGAATATGGTGAATATTTCATAAACGGAAAATCCGTTTTAGAAAAATTTATATTCGAGTTTAAAGAGTCCAAAAGCCAAGATAAAATTTCGATTTCCATGATTTTGGAGCATTTTTCACTGAATATCATTACTTTCCATGACAATTTTCGATGACAATCGAAACACATGACTTTCCAGGTGCGCGGATACCCTGCGCATCCTTTATTCTAAACATTTTGTGCCTGTAATGATCTAATCGCATATAACGTGTTGATCATTCATCCCTAAAACACTTGTCTTCTCCATCATCAACTATTGCATCATTGTCATTTCTATCCCAACTGAAATCGAAATCTTGGGTTTGAATTAATACCCATTCATCTGTCAGCAAAGACACTTCACTGGGTTAAACAAGATTTGGAACTTCAGCAGCAAGCATCCTGATAATTTATGTAGAATCGGTTTCTAAGCGGTACAGGGCCATTCCATGAAAACAGGTACATGAGTGGTCAATTTTGAAATTATATTTATGTGGATAATTTTGGTATGTATTAAAAGATAAAATGTCAAATTTTATGCTTTGAGTAAGAAATCAAAGTTTATTATTTCTGGATTTGCAACACAGTATTCTAAAGATGGTTGCCTTGTGCAAGCAAGTTCATTGAGTTCTCGAACAAACTTTGCATGATTGTTTTGGATAAATGAAATCAACTGAAACTCCTGATGTCAACTTTATATGTACGTGTAAAGTTTAATTATTTTATTTTATTAAGCTTTAAGATCTAGGAGATATCTCAATAGCTATACTAGCACGCACAAAAATGTTATTTTTCATGTCCCGCACGTGACGAAAAAGATGATTATTTTCAGTTAGGTTAAAAATGGAACGCATTTATTTTGTGTAAATGACATTTCTAAAGCATATTAATGTAGTACGCATATCCTATGCTAGTTCTAGCTCTTAAAGTTACTTTTACTTGTAAGAAAATCCAGAAACACAACTGTTCCGTACGTGACGCATTACATGTAGGAAACACAACTCCAATTTCTAAATGTTGAGAAGAATTTTATTTTAACATAGCTTGAATTCTTTAATGGTTTTTTGTCTTAAAAGTGTGTTACTCTAAAGAAATAAATTATACATTTTCCCATATTTATGATAGCTTTTGCTAAATTATGTACTTAATAGAGCATACATTTCTAAAATTTTACATTTTCATTACATAATGCCCTATTATTTCAGTGATCATTTATGTTTCAGAACAGATTACTCAAATCATATACAAAGACAAATAAGAATAAGCTAGTTTAAAATATTAATAATAAAGCAACTACATTTTTTTATCAATGAGTTGTTTGGAAGAATATTATTTTTGATTTTTTTCATTATTTGATACAACATTGTAATAACATAGCTTAAACTTTATGATATTTATTTTAGAAAGTCTATTTAGAATTAGAGCTGAATTACATTTCACTTTTATGACTTTCTACTCAACAACTTTCCATAATATTTTAATTTTTTTTTTTTATTAATAAAGTTTGTTTTTTATTGAACAGAAATGGATAATGGAAGGATCTAAATCAAGTGCTGAAGGAATGAAAAAGACGAGAGAAAAAAAGGTCCAAATTTAAAGAAGGAAGAAAATAGAAGGACAAATTTACTGATAAAAAAGGGGAAAGACTACATGACTAAAGCCGAAAAAGAGAAACAGAAGCTCTAATACTACAAGTGGCCAGAGCACCCTGATAGAATTCACTATCTCTTTAAATATGTTTTAAGAAAGATATCAGCTCCCGCTCTATCAACACATCTAACAAGAGAAATTGTTTAAAATTTTGAAAAAATATTAAAACTTTTTTTTTTCATTTAGTCGAATTCGAATTAAAATTTTATATATTTCTCGGAATGATCAATTTGTGCATATATTCTATTAAAATAAATGATTCGTGCTTTAAAGTGTATAACCAATATATTGTTTGGTGTTTTTATTTAACTTCCAACGTTCTGAAAACATATATTACATGAGCATTTGCAAAATGTCCCGCACGTGACACGATACATTATAATTTTTTTCAACTATCAAAATTATTATTTCTCAAAACTTTAGGTATGTTTTATTTACATTGGAGCCCTGCCTTTCAATTCCTATATTTTGTTTTGTCACTGCATGATTATTAGAGCAAAAATTCTAGCTGATTCAAAAAGAAAATTAAGAGAGGTTGACTTTGAGTGTCCCGCAAGCGACACATGAAGATTAATTATCTTTTAAAGTATAAAAAAAAATCCTGAAATATAAGTATGCGTCAAAAGCATCTTTGCACCATAAGTAAAGATTAAAAAATGTAATTGCTTCCACTTATTTAAAAGCTTCTGCTCTATGACAAAATTTTGGTAAAACTATTGAGTTCATTTGTCCCGCACGTGACGGTGGAATGGTCCTACATGGGATGAAAACATTTTAAGATTTCTAGAAAATTATTATTAAGTGGCGATGGTTATAGGAGGCTTTGTGTACATGCAGTATAAAATTATCTGGCTGCTTTTTAAAATGTATTAGAGTGTACACTGCAAGTTTTTAAAAGTTCTTCCTGTATGTTGAGGCCAATTTCAGGATGTGTTAGCCCCAGAACACTTTCATTTAAATTTAGAGATTTCAGTTCAGAACGTTCCTTCTGAATATAAGCATCTGGTTTGAAAAATGGCAGATTAGTTTCTTGGTTAATGTAACTAACTCGTCAAATAAAAAATTTACTAGTGGTTCTTCTCTTTGAAAAAGAGGGAGAAAACTTGTGAACAGTTCCCCAACATTAATTATGTATAAGGCTTTTCCCAAGACTGGATTTTATTCATTTATATTGCAAACATAAATTACTATGTAAAAGAATTATCAAATATAAAGCAAAGTCGAGTCACTATTCTAGTAGGTATAAATTAATAATTGGGGCTTAATGTCTAACAAAAAAAAAATGTTGAAATTCTACATTCTTTGGCACATACGAACTTACAGACGTCATGACAAACGGACTCTGGGATGGTCAAAATCGATATTTCAGTGGTCCATACGCACTTGTGTATGTATATACATATGGACATTGTGCAAAAAACTGTCCAAACTAACTATTTTTGCATTATTTAATGCATATTTAGGCGTAAATGTGTGTGAAAAAATTTTCGCGATTACAATACTTCCTGTATTTTGTACAAGGAATTAAACAGGAAGTTCAGTCTAGAATTATACGAGGCTACTTTCCCGTATGCACCATCTAATTTATAATGTAGCTATCTCTCTCTCGTTCTCATTTAGTTTTGTTCTTAATTACTTCAAATATACCATTTTCAACGGTTAATACATATGCATTTACTCACTCATTCATTCATTTATTCATTCATTCATTCATTTACTCATTTATTCACTTATTTATTTATTTAAAAATTATTCTCTCATTTATTCATCATTCTTTCACTCATTCATTTAATCATTCATTCATTCAAAAATTATCCTTAAAAATCCCGATCAAAAAGTTTCATAGGAAAATAGGCTTCTTTAGTTCTGGTGGAACTTCGTATCTGTATATGTTCTACATCATAACATCTTTCCGATAAAATTTGTTCCAAGCAAATCGGTCCTTAAATCAGGGTTTATATCGGATTGAAATTTCCCCATACGCGCTAATGTCAAAATTTTTTGAACTGTTCAAAGTTGAAAGAAAAATTGTTCAAGTCAAAAAGTAAAAATATGTAAAAGAGATGTTCTCGCCGAGATCTTTCGAGTGCCAAAAAAAAAAAAAATCTTTCGAATCGGACAATGCCTTCAAAAATTATTAGGGAGGAGAAGGACAGACAGACACACATTTCCTTCATCTCAAATCCCTATTTTCAATTTTTTATTTTTCTATCTTTATTTAATTACTTCACTTATTTTTAAGCTTTCTTTATTTTTAGCAGCATTTTTACGATACAGTAAGCCTGCTTTCATGCTTTATCATCTATTTTTTACTTTTACCGAAACGGAGAGCAAAAGCCTTGCAAAATTACGGATTTTCGAGCGCCGATTTTATTCCATGTTGAAAGTGTTTCATTTTGTTAGGAAAACAATAAAAATTGCGATGTCGAATTCACTCAATATCTTTTATCCTAAATACTGTTTTTCTTTATCGTTTTGCTTAGCAACTCATTGAGCGTGAAGAAGAAAAAAAAAGGTTAAGACTTCTAACCTTGAACACTTCAATGCACTTTCAAAGCGAGAGGCTACTTAAACAAGGTAGAAAAGATACCCGAAAATGAAAGACAAAATTAAGAAGTAACTGAAATATATAACAAGGTTTGGAATGACTCATCACAGTGAGCAAGATGTTATGTAACTCTGGATAACCATCTGTCAAGTCACAGAAATTTGATGCGGTTAATCAACATCAATCGAAGTGACACACAAGGTTGACAAAATCCTTTCGTTTCCGCACATTAGCTGAAGAACAGAAAAGAAAGAAAAATTGAGCACGTTCTCCACATCAAAGAACTTTTCCTCTTTTGTTTTTGAAGATGGATGTCCTAAAAGATGGATGTCCAAATCGTTTTACAAAAGGAAACTTCAATTTTTTTTATTCATTAATCAGATTTTTAATTTTTGTCAAATCACTAAACGTATAATTCCTTTAATTCTTTGGATTATTTCGAAGTTCGTGAGAAGTAAAACCGCAATTTTCTTTGAAAACTTTTGCCTCATTACGAACCTGTTGTTTCCGCTAACAACAGGAGCAAACCCTACATTCAAAATTTTTATTTTTCATTCTTTATTTAATTACTTAACTTATTTTTGACTTTTCTTGATTTCTAACGATATTTTCACGATAAATTAAGCCTTCTTTCCTGCTTTATTATTATTTTTTTTACTTTTACGGGAAAGTAGGCTAAAAATGGTTAATAGTCCAGTGGACGTCGCTTAATGTGATCACTTTGGGACGAAAATGATTTGATAACAATAACCGAGTGATGATAATAAACGATAAAATGTTATTTCAGGAAAAATCCGCACTTTTGCGCAATAACAAATAAACACACTGTCGATTTTCGCACACAACGTTAACTTACGTGTTGTTAAAAATGTATTTAGCGAAAAAATAACAGTAAAAAGAAAAATATCATAAGAATCAATAAATTTTTGTCTTAAAAAGAACAAGAAGTTCCGTCTAGAACTATACGAGCTTACTTTTCCGTATACACCAAATTCAAACTTATAATCTAGCTATCTCTTTCTCATTTAACTATAGTTTTTAATTGCTTCAAATATACCTTTTTCGACGGATAATGCATATTCATTCATTCATTCTTTCATTTATTCAGTCATTCGTTTATTAATTCATTCATTAACTCATTCATGTATTTATTCATTCATTCACTCATTTACTTATTTTATCATTTATTCACTCATTTATTCATTCATTCATTCTTTCACCTATTCATTCATTCTTTCACTCTTTCACCTATTCATTCATTCTTTCACTCATTCATTCATTCATTGAGAAATAACCTTAAAAATCCCGATCAAAAAAATTCATAGGAAAATAGGCTCGTTCAGTTCTTGTTGAACTTCGTATCTGTACATGTTTTACAGCGTAATATCTTTCCGATAAAGTTTGTTGCAAGTAAATCCGTCGGTTAGATCAGGATTTATATGGGATTGAAATTTCCCGTAGGCGCTAATGTTAATTTGGTACCTTTTCATTTCCACGGCGCAAATCACGCCAAGCAGACATTTTGGCGACAGAGCACGAAAAAGGTTACCGGCGGCGATATTCCGTTTGGCGTTGGCTGCATCATTATTGGTGAATTTATCGCCTGCGCCGAGATAATGGGAAAATGACGCTATTTTTTTTTTTTTTTTGAACTGTTCAAAATTGAACAAAACGTGTTCAAATCAATATTTTACGCCGAAAGCTTCTTCCAGTAAGCTTGCTCATAGGAATTTGGGTACTGTGCCCGGAGTTTACATAATTTGCTTCATTTTTGCGCATTGGCGCTAATGTTAAAAATTTTTTGAACTGTTCAAAACTGAACGAAAAATTGTTCAAATCAAAGAGTGGAAATGAGATGTCCTTGTCCCGTAACGGTAACATCGAATCAGAAGTTAAATAAATATAATTGCTCAGTTCAACTATCTCACAATATTTCTTTCGCTTTATTTCCTAATAAGTTAAAATTATAAGTACTCATGAAGATTAATTAACTCAAAAAACTATGCTAAGTAATCAAAAGCCATTTTAATGGAACACAACACGAAACTAAAAACTGAAACAAAATACAACTGTTGCCATTTTCACAACACAAACTATAAAGCACCAAAACAAAGATAATAATAGGGAAGAGTGTTATAACATTCTCCCACCTAAGTTAAGTTTTATCTTAAAATTTAACTTATAACTAATCACAAATACAATTACAACAATAATATTATTCAAAACAGTTCACAAGTTCAGTTTATCAGGCATCTTAATAACTCGACCACTTCTCGTTCTTTGTGCTTCCTCCAAAGGTTTGAGACTGCAGTCAACTGACTGGCTGATTTTTGGCTTTGGATTTAATTTAATATTTGACAATTTCTTCTCAACTAGAACCGACACCTCTAAAGGATATAGGCGCTGTATTGGTCGAAGCAACTCACCTCTCGCTGCCTTTAACTTTACAAGTCTAGTAACACCATCTTTGCCCGGGACTACCTCAATGACTTTTCCAAGCGGCCAATGCACACGCTTTGTGTTGTCGCTTCCAATCAAGACAATGTCACCAACTGATACGCCGAGACTTCTTTTACATTCTGGTCTCTGTATTAAAGCTCCCAAGTACTCTGATCGAAATCTATTCCTTAATGCCTTTTGTAAATTCTGTCTATACTTAACACGTTGATTAAGACTCTGGTGATCGATTATATCGCAGTCAGGAACACCACTCTGATATCTTGTAGAAACATTGAAGGACTTAATGCAATCAATTCTGCTTCATTATCTGCAACATACGTCATCGGTCGTGAATTAATTACGGATTCGCAGTCGCACAACACCGTCATCATTTGCTCATAAGTTAAGGAAGATCGGCCTAGTACTCTTCTTAATAATCTTTTGAGAACACCTATCAGTCGCTCCCACCATCCGCCCCACCAAGACGCGGTCGGTGGGTTAAACTTCCACTTAATAGGGTGAAAAGCAGTCTCACTCACAATAAGGTTCCAATCTAACGCACCTAACAAATTTGATGCACCCACAAAATTGGAGCCATTGTCACAATAGATAATACTGCATCGTCCTTTACGAGCTATGAACCTGCGTAAAGCCAGTAAAAAGGCTTCCGTAGATACAGAAGTAACTAGTTCAATGTGTACGGCTCTATACACTGCGCAGGTGAAAAGGCAAACCAAAGATTTCCGATTATCTCTCAGATACAAAGGTCCTGCTAGGTCAACACCGCATACTTCAAATACTGCAGCTTCACGTAAACGGTCTTCTGGAAGAGGTGCAGTGATAGCGTCAAGTTTCTTCGCAGAATGTCTCTTGCAAACAACACATTTTGATAAGATGGATCTCACTGTCTTTCTTCCATGTAAGATCCAGAACCTTTCCCTTAAGATGTTAAGCAGCATTTGACTTCCGGCATGTGCATTTTTTACATGATAGTACATCACCATACGCTTTACAACTTCATGTTCAGATGGTAAAATTGCAGGTATTTTAAAATCTTCACTATCTGTCCGATACAAAAGTCTTGTCTTCAAACGGATTATACCTTGGCTATCTTTGAAGGCTCTCAGAGTTTTTAACCTCTCATTTTGCTCATCAATAAAGCTTTCTTCTTGTATCATTCTGATAATTCTATACTCAGCTACAGAAATTTCTTCGGAATCGAGGATACCATATTTTCTACTATCTTTCATTAGACGACAATTGTTAATGAATCGAAGCAGCCAACCAGTAATTCTTATAGTTTTGATATAGCTCGAGAACTTATGCATAAAGGAATTGTCCACATCTTGCAAGTTCACCATTGCTGACACTATTTTTTTCCTCTTTTCCTTTAATACTTCCTCTTTATTTACAGATAATTTAAATTTAGGCCATTCATCAGCTGGAGGACAGAGCCAAGGAGGGCCTAACCACCACTCTGACTCTAACAATTGTCTAGAAGAACACCCTCTCGAAGGTAAATCTGCTGGATTCAATTTACTAGGTACATAATGCCAGTTTTCTGGTTCACTCACCAGTCTAATTTCTCGCACTCTATTATATACAAAAGGTGTCCAGTTTTCGCTACCTTTTATCCAACATAAAGCGTTACTGGAGTCTGTCCAAAAAAAAGGAAGGAGTATTTTCCAATTCCATATCTGCCACAACTCTTTGCAACAGTCGGCAGCCAATAGTGCAAGCTAACAATTCCAATCGAGGAATTGTAATAGACTTTAGTGGAGCTACGTTGCACCGTGCCTGAACTAATTGGCAGGAAGCTAAGTTTTTTCCTTCACTCCTTAAATATATACAGGTAGCGTAAGGCATCTTGCTTGCATCACAAAACACGTGTATACTCAAAGTGCTAGAATGATCTGGATCTTTTATCAAACGTCTTGGAATAGTAATTTCTCTAAGTATGTCCAACTGTTTTTTCCACTTCACGAATTTTTTAGAAATAGCTGGTGGTACTTCCGAATCCCACGTTATTTTCATTTTCCACAACTCTTGCAACATTAGTTTCGGGTATAAAGTCACTGGGCAAGTATACCCGATTGGGTCAAAAATTTTATGAACTTCTGACAGTATGCTTCTCCTAGTAACAGGTTCATTTCTTCATAAACTTCCTTCAAATTTACGGAAAGAGTGTCTGAACTTAAGACCCATTGCAGGCCTAACACCGGAACGACTTTTTCTGTTACATTAGCAGCTTCTTCTGTTGACGAATAGGAATAATTGTGCTCCCACCCTCTAAGTTCAAACTTCCTTTCCGACATAATATCTGTAGCTACTTGAATGAATTCATGCAATTCTGACTCCGTCTTTACACTAGTTAAACAATTATCTACATAACAGCTGCCTTGTAGTTTGTGAACAACATCTATAGGATATTTTGAGTTCCCGAGTTGTGCCTCCTCCAAAATATTTTCTAGATGGTATTGTATAACAGAATTAAGCAAGAACGGGCTACTAGAAACTCCAAAAACGACACGACAATGTATAAAGTACTTCGGTTCATTGTTCTGACTAGACCAAAGGAATCTCAAATAGTTTTTATCATTTTCCTGTAGGCGAATTTGTAAAAATGCCTTACGGATGTCCGCCGAAACTCCAAATTTGTTCATTCGGAAACGTGTTAATATAGTAGGAATTAACTCAACAAGATTCACTCCTTTCTCTAGACAGTCGTTCAAACTTGGGGAACCTTTCATCCTCGCTGAAGCATCAAACACAGGCCTGATTCTGGTTGTGCTATTTTCTTTGACGACTTGTCTGTGAGGTAAATAATGAGATGATAGTTCAATCTCATGCTTAGGAAATTCTTCAATAATTCCTTCTCTTGTCCATTCTTCAAATATTTTATTGTAATCTTCATACAAATTTTTTACTTTTAATTTTCGTACGGTTTTGTCCAACCTCCTTACAGCTAAGTCAAAATTATCAGGTAGTGGAGGGTGATCGGCAAGCCCCACAAGTGTACCACAAAACGATTTTCCTTGTCGACCTGAACTGTATTAATAAAGTGCTCTCTGGCGGATTCACGAAGTTCTTCTTTAGTTTTCTTCTCAGATGGATCGGTAATTCCAAGACTGTCAAGAGTCCATAACTCTGTAATTGTTCTGGTAGTAGAAAGCATAGAATGCGCTACTGAGGTTTCATTCTCTTCTGATAAAGTCTGTGGCATACGTCCCATTACAGTCCACCCTAACCGTGTTTCCATTGCTGTTAAACCACAAGGTAAGGATTTGTAACCACCAGTAATAATTTTTCCAGCTACATCAGCTCCTATTAGAATTTCAATGACACCCTTATAATCTTCATTCACTTGTATATTACAGTCAAGCAACTCTTTTATATGAATCACAGGAATTGTAGGTGGGGTACTTTCACAGATAACAGGTTGACTCAATACTTTGAAATGACAATTATATGACCCATCGGAACTTGACAGATATAAGGTAAATACATCATGTTTATATACTCCAGTATTTTCTCCACCAAACAGAGAATGTTGAAGATATTCACAGCTTTCTCTTTTATATTTCATCTCTTTAGCAGTGTCCTTTAAGATATAAGAACGTTGTGATGCAGTGTCGATAATGGCTCTTGCCTTCCGTTTTCTACCTGCACCTCTAATTAAAACTGTTAATGTCAGTAACATAACACTAGGACCTTTGGATATATTAGCGAGTTCTTGATCCTCCTTCGGAATATCATCAAATTCTGTGGTTGTTTTCCCGGTGGGTAGGTGTACCTGCTGCTTTATATTATGACAGAGTAATATATTATGTCTCTTCCCACAGCCTAAACAAGTTACCTTCGAATAGCATTTACGAACTTGATGCCCTGGTTTTAAACACAGAAAACAGCATCCAGACTTCTCCACAAGATTTTCTCTATCTCTCATTGGCATTTTTCGTGCCTTCAAACAGTCAGCAGAATTGTGGAAATTGTGGCAAAATATGCACTGCTTCTGTTCCCTCGAAGAAGTTAAAAGATCGGCCACACTAGCTATTTGACGAGATTCCGCATATTTATGTTTATTATTTACAACTTTCTTTTCTTTGGACAAGTTAAAAGTATGCTTGTTTATTACTCCAAAATCTTGTGAAGCTAGAATAATACGCTCTTCAGCTTGTACTTCATCTTGAAGAAAATCAAGAATTGAATCGAGATCAGTCTTAACATTAATTTTATTTACATTTTGATCTTCTTCATCATGCGACCTGCAGTTTGTAGATCTGTATCGTTCCCAGGCTAGAAGTGTGTCCTCAGCTAGCGCAGACTCCACAAGTGGAAAAAGCATGGATGCGTATTTATCCCTGGTTACTCCTAATACTTCAAGCGCACGGAGTTTCGTTTCTAACGAATCATAAAGATTTCTCAAAGATTTCTTAGGCATATTTTGTTTTTGGATAACTAATGATAAAAGATCTCTAACATACACTTGTATAAGTAATTCATCTCTACCAAAACGCTATTTTAATTGTTCTACAGCTTTATCATAACTGTTCCCACCAGGTGGAAAGCTTTTAATTAACTCTTCAGCAACACTTCCTTTTTCCATGCATTGAGAAAGATAAGCGAATTTATCATGTAGATCTAAATTTGGATCGTTATCTACTTTTTCAAATTGACCCCAGAATCTAACCCAGTTCCTCAAATCTCCATTAAATGTAGGTAACTGTATTTTAGGGTACCTCAATAATGTATGTTGCTGAGTAGCGCTGCAATTGGAAAGAACATCTTCCCTTTCCACAAGCGATAATTCTCTCAATTTAAACTGTAATAACCGCCGACGGTCAATATAGCTTTCGGATTCATCGATCTCTTTCTCTAGAATATTATCTTCAACGTTTTCAGAGAAAAGAAATTGTTTAACATTCTCTTCAGAATTTACCATTAGCATAGCTTTTTCTTCAATAACTTTTAATTTAAGAATTTTATCAGAAATTTCTAAACTCGATTCTTCAGCATCGAACTCATTACATGCTTTACTAAATAATCTCCGTTGTTGAGTTCTTGTTTTCTTAGCAGCCTCCATATTATTGTAAAAGTTAAATAAATAAAGCGAAACTCACCCAATAATCAACAGTCGTATCCTGTCGCGGACGCCAGATGTCCCGTAACGGTAACATCGAATCAGAAGTTAAATAAATATAATTGCTCAGTTCAACTATCTCACAATATTTCTTTCGCTTCCTAATAAGTTAAAATTATAAGTACTCATGAGGATTAATTAACTCAAAAAACTATGCTAAGTAATCAAAAGCCATTTTAATGGAACACAACAGGAAACTAAAAACTGAAAAAAATACAACTGTTGCCATTTTCACAACACAAACTATAAAGCACCAAAACAAAGATAATAATAGGGAAGAGTGTTATAACAGTCCTTGCCGAGATCTTTCGAATTCAAAAAGAATTTTTCGAATCGGACAATTCGTTTAAAAGTTATGAGGGGGGGGGGGACAGACAGACCGACACACTTTTTCCCCATCTCAAAACCCTACTTTTAATTTTTTTATTTTTCATTCTTTGTTTAATTACTTTATTTTATTTTTGACTTTTCTTGATTTCTAACGATATTTTCACGATAAATTAAGCCTTCTTTCATGCTTTATTATTATTTTTTTACTTTTACGGGAAAGTAGGCTAAAAAAAAGGGGGGGGGGGGATTAATTTTTTTTTTTTTTTCGGTTTCCTGCAAATTATTCGAATTCGGAGTCTTTTGTTTTTTTTGCACACACCGATGCAATATTCGAAGTGCCTCCGTCATCTGAGCAGTTGAATACCTTTTCTGACCAGTAATTTCAGAATACAATTTACGAACAGGAAAACAGTTTATTTTCTCCTAGTGTTTGCTGATTAAAGAAAAATGATGTATGTAACTTGATAACAGTAAACGAAGTTTTGATTACAGAGACCGATGATTTTATAATGTATTTTTATTATACAACCAGACGGGCCTTGGCGATTTTGATAACATTAAACCGATTGATAACATTAACCGTGATCACATAAAGCGGCGTCCACTGCATTTCGTAATTTTTAAGTCTTTGTATTTGAACCATCAATTCTAGAAAGATACTTTTGAGTCCTTTTATTTGAGATTACAAACAATCCACAATATATTTTTCTGCAGCTGAAAACTCCCAAAAATTTTGTATTTTTTCACCAGAAAAAGAAAAAGACACATATTTAATTGATTATATCTAATCTGGTAAGGGATTATTCATAAATGATGTCGAGGGGAGGGGGTTCGTGAAATTGTGCCAAAGTGTGACAAAGGGAGGGGTAACAAGAAGTGTGACATCATGCTTATGCAACATAGCGTGACATGTGACAAAGGGAGGAGGGGTCAAATATCTGGGGGAAAAGCGTGACATCATTTATGAACGGTCCCTAAGTCACTATATACGATTCTTGGACTTTTTCGAAGCAGCGTAGACATATTTTCAAGGAGTTCACGAGGGAGTTGGGCAGAGGCATAGTGCAATGAAACTTTTAGGGGTGTCTTAGTCTTATTTTTGGAGGTATCGTTCTCGGGGAGGGGGGGGGGTCCGTAACTCTTAGGGAGATGAGCCATAGTTCTTGGCAGGGATCTGGAGCAGTCCCTTTTTTGAGTTGCTCCACTCCAGCACCTCTCCGACTTCTCACTTACTGCTGCTTCGCTCCATGCTCTGAATAACTTTAACAGATTATCTTATTCATCTCTTGTTTTAAGTTCATTCATTGTTTGGTGTAATAAAAATTTTTAAAAGTTAAAAAAATCGGAGCAGTGGAGCACAACATTTTTTTTTTTTTGCTCCGGCTCCGCTCCAGTTTTGAGCAACATCTTTTTTTCTCCTCTGTTCGTCAACCGATTTTCTTACTTTTTTTTTATTGAGTAGCGACTGATGATGTCAATTATCAAAACTTGTGATTTAAATCTTTGTGTATGCATAATTATGATTGTAAAAAGAAAAGTGAAAATACAAAAAGAAGAAAAAATAAAAATAATAAAATAAGAACATAAAATGGTGTTGCGGAAAACAGAGACATGTATTTAAAATTCTAGTTTTGCAATTTTATAACTTTCGAA
Organism: Octonoba sinensis; assembly: GCA_038502835.1. Classification (NCBI taxonomy): domain Eukaryota; kingdom Metazoa; phylum Arthropoda; class Arachnida; order Araneae; family Uloboridae; genus Octonoba; species Octonoba sinensis. Next base: position 59,508,288 of record CM076599.1, on the reverse strand, counting down.
CTAAAATCATGTGATTTATAATAAATGTTAGCACACAATGCATTATCAGCATTATTAAGATCTAAATAATTAGGTACAAATTCTAGTAAGATTCGATAGTGAAAGTGTTAAGTAATCTGGATAAAAATTTAAGATCGGATTAGCATCAGATCTTAAGCCAAAAACTCAAACACCATCAATGTATCTAAAAATGATGTTATAAGCATTAGAATAATTTCTTTCAAAAACCGTAAATAGATGCTAAAGCATTGCTACAGGGTGCACCTTGCGAAACTCCCATAATTTGTTTGTAAATGTTCCCATTTATTATAATACACTATCTACCAAAAAGTATTATGACACTTTGGATTTTAGACATTTTTTAAAAATTCTGGAGAAATATTAAATTTGTTGTTCTGTATTTTTGCACCATGGAAAGAACATACTTAAACTCACATTTAAGAAACTAAATTCAGGCTTAAGGAAATTAGGGGGCGGTCAAAAAATTAAAGAAGAAAAAAAAACACTTTTGAACATCTTGTATCAAAAAATGATCGAAATGTCCTGTAACTTTCGCAAAACATTTTTAATTATATACGCAATGCTTACACCCACTTTCGTCAGAATAGCAGTAATATTCATGAAGATATGGGCATTTGTTTTAAATATTCGAAAATTTTCGCAAGTGTTTTGCTTATAACTCGCTAAGTTCTATCTCAAATTACATGAAACTTGCAGACAACTTGACAAAATAAAAAGTAAGTATGGTACCAAAACGTGGGGAAAATGTAATAAATAGTCTATGAGATTTGAGGAGTTTTATTAAAACAAGTGTGATTGCGCATGCGCGAAAAATATTAATTATTGTTTTTAATAATTTGGTAGTGAGATCTATGGAGCAACTTATGTAAAAGTTTCAATTGAATATTGCTATTTTTCAAAGAGATATAGACCATACAGTGAGCCGTATTTAGCAAGCTCTCAAATTGGAGAAAAAAGATAAGGGGCTTTCCACAAATTTTTATATTACATGATAATTTTGGCAAAGTAAACAATAGCGTTCAAATTCAGACTCCATAAACACAAATAATGCAATTTAATTCAGTTTAACATCTGTCAATTTTCCAATTTATCGACTATCACTTATCATATCTAGTTCTATCAATTACATTAACAAGATTATGTGCAACATAATTTTTTTCTAAAACACATGCCAAATCCTCAAGATCAATACATTGGATAAATCCGGAAAATCATGGGTATACACCGAATACATCTTACCAATGCTATATCTAAATTTTTTTACTATGTCATAACTAATTTTGATAATGAAACATTTTTTCAAGTTATCAATAATATTTTGTACAATATTTTGCAAAGTTTTACCAGATTTGTTGATATAAGTTTTAAAACCACTTGTGACTGTACGAAATTTAATAGGATATTTTTTTAAAGTTTTGAGTAAGAAATATATGGAATTTGACGTTACATATATTAATATCAAGTCTTTTGTATTCAGCTATAATACGGTTTTTAATTTCCCTAATATTGCTATAAACTTTTATATAATGGCTATTATATAAAATACAATTATTAAGACAAGTAATACGTTTTGCAAACTATTGCAAAATTTGCTTGCAATTAAAGCTTTATCTACGTACGTAATTGCAAAATATTTTTATAGTTCTTCAATAGCTATTTTGATGTCACCAAAATTCAGATCATAATAAGAAAATGACCAGACCTAAGACCTTAATATGGATGTTTTCCATTCTTGTCTAAAATCTTTTAGTGAAATTATTAAACTTTATTGGTAGTTAAAGTAAAATTTTTACTATTTTACTATTATTTTATGATTATAATGCATACCTATTTATTATTGATTTTGTTTCATTTATTAAAATGATTATACGTTTAAAAAATATTATTGTTACCCCTAAATGCAGTATTGTTTTTAAACATGTCAAATTTTCTCGAATTCTATTTTTCCGAATTAAATAAAAACAAGTTTAGTATTTTTTCTACTTATAACTACCACAAACAAATACACACACACAAAAAAAAAAAAAAGATTACAAAGAAGAAAAAAAAGCGCAGTGTAGGGTTAAGAAACACATCTTAGCACTCCTATATTCGTGTATAGAAAACTCCCGTGTGTTTGATCCCCCTTTCCTAATCACTAAACTCGCGATGTCATTTGCATTCCCACAAACTATTTTAGTCACTAATTAGAAGCAAAGTTTAGCTATTATCCTATTTTTTTAATTTCAAAGAGGCACAACACCTCTTCAAAATTTTATTGCTTTGTCAATGATTTGTTTTGCAATTTATGGAGGGAAAGCCTACAAGTGTCCCGGAACCTTGAGTAATCCCAGGGCTCCGAGAAGCACAATTTACGAAACGCTGTCTTAAGTGATAGAGGTTTCTATAAATTATCTTTTGATGCATTCAAATGCTCTTAACGAAATGATGTATGAGACATACTCGAAATTTTTTGTTTTGAGACGGCATTACATAAAAAAATTTAACAAACATATAACATTACTGAAAGCAAAACCAAAAGTCTGATATCCGGTCCGGATCTAGCAGGAAAGGTTATCCGGCAAAATCCTCCAATGTATTCCTAATCCTGACTCCCCCCCCCCCCCCCCGCCCAACGCAAAATCCTGGGTGCGCTACTGATAGATAGCACTATACGCTAGGTCAGCGTTTCCCAACCGGTGGTTCGTGAACCCCCAGGGGTTCGCGCGTGCTAAACGGGGGTTCGCGAAAATAATATTGTAATGGCGGAATTTTTTATCGCTAACGAAAAAAAAAAAAGAAAAAAAAAACGAAATAATAAATTTGCATTCGCATTAAGAAGGAGTGCAAAAATGATTTAAAAAAAAAAGTTGTGGACTGGCATAGGAAGCATACATACAAAATTTTTTGAAATACACTTATTTCTATTTTTGCCTGTTTCTAAAATTTGGACCACAAATTGCTACCGAAATATATTTATTGATTGTTTTTTTGTTTTTAAATTTAGTACGTATGTTTCTCTTACCATTTCTTTTTCTTTGCAAGTGCGGAGAACAAGTCATAAATATGAAAATTTACTAGATAAAATGTAAAATTTTGCATTATTTTAGACTAACTTCTCACAATACAAACCCTGAAATGGAACCAGAAAACATTTGTTCATTAATTTTAAATTTGAATTCATTTATCACAATTTTTCACATTATCAAATTTTCTCACTATCGCAATTCGAAATTTAAAAGTATGTAAATTTTAATTTTTCTTTAAATTTCCAAAACTTTTCTAAATTTTGTATATTTCAACCTGAAAGTGGAATCTACCGAGAAAATAATTTAAAAATTTTTTTTAGGAATACATGTGCTTACTGCCAAAATATTTATTTAAAAAGAACAAATAATCAATAAGTAATAAAAAAAATTCGAGCTGTATTTTAGTTTTATTTAATTTTAAATGTTTTCAATGATTATGTTTTCATTTCTTGTTATAAATTATGGTACAACATAGAAAAATGGTGCTGGCAAATTTTATTGTTTTGTCACCCGTAACTATCGACTACTGAAGGGGGTTCGCCATTTTCTTTCGGATCTTAGAAGGGGTTCCCAAATGAAATAAGGTTGGGAAACACTGCGCTAGGTCAATATCTTACAAATTTTTTTTACTAATAGCGTCTCAATATGTACAGTAAAAATGAAGTAATAGATTTAAATCTTCCGTTAATAGCTTTAAATCTTCAAAAGAGAAAAGAAAAAACGATCAGTGTGAATAAATTATGCCATTTCGTGACATCCTAACCCAGACGAAATAACAATGGTAGTAGTACTTTTGAGAAATCATCTGAGGTATAAAAACAAGTGAACTGAAATACAAAATCTTGCTCGACGTAATGATGACGCCGGAGGAAAGAAGGTGGGGCAGGTATTCGTCATTAGTTTTCCGCATTCCCCTCGTCACATGTCAATACAAGTACCTGAGCGCTGAGTACTGAGGGTTTAAAGGGGTAATTATGGCGGTGTTTCATTATTTTACTCTTTTTGACTCATTTGACTTTCACAGGAGCCGTGCAGTCTGCCTTGAATATAGAGTGGAAAAAAGAAATAAATAAATGGTGAAGTGTAATTAGAGCTGGATATGCAAATCTCAGCAATCAAATAAAGAATGCATATACGTGTGGCAGTGTTGTAGCACTTGCACTGTACGGACAAAGTAATATGAAGTTTGATGGCTGTATGTAAGAGTGTTTGTGTGTGTGTGAATGTGTGTGCGTGTTTTTTTTTTTTTTTTTTTTTTTGTGTATCTGTGCTTGTAAGAGGGCAGACTCTTGCATTCATTTTGTTATATAACAATGAAAAAGATCTATTGCAAACAAATTTATGAAATAAATCTGCAAAGCACTTATATTTTGATAATGACAATATTTTTTTTAACGTGTACTAATACACATGAAATGGAACGAAATGAATAAAAAAAGAATGCACAATAGTAAATCTTAAATAGACCTAAAATAATATTAACGACGTTCTGGTAAAAGTCAGTGAAGTCTAAACTGTTTTGAGATACAACTAAAAATAATATTTGGATCTGTACAAAAAATAGTGAAAATTATTTTACGAATTTTTAATGGAAACAGTAGCCTATTGAACGATTTATTTGCGGACGTAATAAGGTTAAAAGAGGTATTCGTCGGCGTTCAAGTCACTAAGTTCATAGCTCCGATAAGCTTAAGAGATATTTACGACACTGAATACAAATTTGAAATGATTACGTATTTTCACATCGAGAGAAATGCAGCTAATTTCTGGCTGGACTTATAGTAATTTTTACCTGGACTTGGTACTTTTCTCCACCAGCCCCCTACCTGTTAGCCGAGGCCTTAGGATTGCTTGCGCACGGAGCTGGTATCAATTTCTTGGACTTGGTACTGGACATCTCTGTTTCTTGGAAACAGCAAGTCAATTTTCTCATTTGATGGTTGGTCTTAACAGTTTTGTTTTATGTGACCAGGTTTTCAAAATTAAAAATTAGGACGTGTCATGGGCGGAGGGGGGACCTGATTATATTTTTCGAAGGTTTTGTACCTTTGAAACACACAAATGAAATAATTTCGGGTTTGACATGCGAAATAAATTGATATGAAAGCATTCCCCACACTTCTTCCCTAATTATCTTCTTTTTCGCCTAATTTCAATATTTGATATTTTCTTATTATTATCGACTTTTTTTTTTCGTTTACGCATCGTGTATCTTGCGGAAAAACCAACGCAAATCAAGCGGGGAGTGAAAATTCAAAATTTGAACGTTTCATTTCAATTGTCGGATTTTGAGTTAATTATTATGACAGTCATGATGAACTATTTATTGGCTTTCCCCTATAGATTATTATATGTGAATACTGTACTATAAATGATTACAATTATGATGATTGAATACAGTTAAATGGTTTATAAAGAAAGAATATTTATTTTGTCATGACGACATTGAGTTTTTTGACAATGAATACTCTCAAAAATAACCACGTGAAAAAATCTAGCGCATATATATTTTTCTCATTTGATGGAAAAGCGGGACATTTGGCCAGCGGAACAGTGAGACAAAACGCGGGACGTTGGTTTGGTCACATTAGTTTTGTTAATCTTACTATCAAGCTTTATTTCTAGATTACGAAATAATATTTATCTCAAAATCGCAATTTTTAAGTTTACTAACTTTTGCCAAAACACCGACAATAAATGATGTAATTAAATGCAAGTAAGAAAACGTTGAACGTCAGTAATGATCAAACAACTAGAGCAAGAGCCCGTGAACCCCAGACCTTCGTTATTTTATAAAAGCTGAAAGTTTGTCAGCGCATGCTCCCAACACAGGTAAGAACGATGGACCATTATGAAGTTTGGGTTACCCTGGCTTTGGCAGGTAAACGGTACTAAAGGTGTGTAAAATAACAATCTAAATTCATCAAATAATAAAGTGTGATTTTTTGGTATTACCTTCAGAATATTATTAAAAATCACGTCATTAATTGCCAGACACTTAATATCGTGGCAACCCCATGCCAGACACATCTAATGTTCATGAAATTATAATTTTACTTACGTTATGGTATAAAAGCTGATTTTTGTATATAATACTTGGGTAATAATTAGATGATGTTTCCTCATTATCCAGACATTTTTGATAGTTCCAACCCCTTGCCAGGCGAGCATGTAGGGTAGCTGTAAGAGCGAGCGCGAGACAGTATATATGGGTGGGTGCGAGTGAGATGGTGAGTTCCCTATTAGCAAAACATCTTACAACAACCTTGATAGACCTTGGTAATAAATAGTTCAAATCAACATTGATTCAATGCTGTTGTCGTCAGGATAAGTAACAGCCAATAGAAAGCTGTTGAGCTGCGCATGCGTTGTGGTGGAAAGAATTTTACCCATCGTTCCAATCGGCGGAGTGTCACACGAGGTTTCTCGTTTGTTGGTTGTTCAACAATGAAAAGTAGTGTAGGGAAATATTGCTTTCAGTAATTATGTATGCATTATCGCATTTATTAATGTAACCCAGGACAGTAGATGTGTGGTTATCTACTGAGAAGACTATGAACAAGTAATGGAATAATCTTATATGCTATCTCCAAGTATTATTAATTTAATATTCATTATTAATTAACAACATAAAATATTTCGAACATATACAGACTATAAAGTATATTCAATATTATTACTGTATGATACGTACATTATATATTTACAATTTGTTTATGTGATTTTTTAAATGAAAGTGATTTTGTATTAAAAAAACCAGTCATGGGTGATGCATTAATTTGTGTTATTTGTAACAAAAGTAGTGGCAAAATATTATTTTCTGACGAGACATTGAAAAAATGTGAATTAATTTTAAAATTGCGAAAAAAACATAACCTTAAATATAATAAAATCATTCTTCCACGTGAATACACGGAGAGTGGTTATCACAGAGAATGTTACAAATCATTCACAGGACTGATGAAAAAATATTTTACCCCAGACCTAAGAATTCTAAAAAGACTGTTGAAATAGAGCAAGGAAAAGAAACATCTAAAGACGTAAATACATCAACAGACGATTCAATACCAGGTCCATCGCCATTTGTCTGAGTTAACTGTATCACACCCACCTTCAGCTTCTCAATCAACAGAACCTCAACCTTCCCAGGCAGCCGTGGACTTGAAGAAGCGAGTGAAAATGCTAATGCAACCACAGAAGTAAATAATTCGATTCAAAGTGATACCAGTGTTGACATAAGTAAAAAAGTTTGTTTATTTTGCAATAAAAAAAAGAGACAAGTGAGATCAAAAATGCTTCCACTCCATGAAGGTGATAAAAACCAATTTCAGTCTCGTATAATGTCTAGTATTGAAAATCAAAAAAAGTATAATGAGTTGTTAACTAGATTGAACAATATTGCAAGTCCAAAAATATATTATCACACTGAATGTAGGATTCAGTTTAATAATAAAATATCTTCATCTGCGAAAATATCTGTTAAAGGTGATTGGCATCATCATCGAGAGTACCACCAAGAAGCTTTCAATGAAATTTGTAGCATCATAGAAGAAGATATTATCAATAACGGCCGTTGTCATTTATTGATTCATTTACATGAATTATATACCGATTCCAGAGGCGTAGCTAGGTGGGGGCAAGGAGGGACAGCTGTTCCCGGGCGCAGCGTCAAGGGGCGCCAAATGAATGCAAATTTATTTTGTTTTTAAATGCGAAAAGAAAATTATTTGATTTGAAGAGGTGTGAATATGTTCGACAAAAAAGTGGAGCACCACAAATCCTATCGGGAATGAGCAATGTAGCACAGGAGTGCGTGGGAAATCAAATAATTTTTCCCCTTAAAAGTGAAAGGTCGCTAATAAAAATGAAAGTTAAAAGGGCTGCTTTTTAGAGCTATTTATCATTTAGGAAGTATAAAAGTTTTTTTTTTTAAATTTCCTTTAGGGGCGCCTCCAGTCTCCCAGTGGCACGAGGGGGGGGGGGGGGCGCAAAATCTTCAGTTGTCCCCGGGCGCTGAAAACCCTAGCTACGCCTCTGACTGATTCATTGGAGAGAATTTATGCAGAGAATTTCATAGAAATGGATACTACTTTTACTGCACACCACCTAGAAGAAAAAATTGATAAGAAGTTTTCCAAAAATATTAAATTCTTTACAATCCGGAATAAAAAATTGTAGCACCCAATTATATTGTAATGTCATTCATCTATTTTTAATTAAATTTTTAAGTATTATTTTATTTGGTTTTTTTTTATAACCTGTTATTCACAGAATAAATTTAAATTTTTAACAATTTAAGATAGTTGTAGCATCGAATGTCTTTTTTTGAGATGTTTTTAAAATTTACACAGATTATTAGTTATATAAATCTGTGCCAAAAAGTTTATTTGCATAAGTCATTCTAATCATGGATCTCTTCGTAAGATTTACACGCTTGTCTGGCACGGGGTTGGAACTATCAAAAATGTCTGGCTAGTGAGGAAACATCATCTAATTATTACCTAAGTATTATATATAAAAATCAGCTTTTATACCATAACGTAAGTAGAATTATAATTTCATGAGTATTAGGGGTGTCTGGCATGGGGTTGCCACGATGTTAAGTGTCTGGCAATTAATGACGTGATTTTTTAAAATATTCTTAAGGTAATACCAAAAAATCACACTTTATTATTTGATGAATTTAGATTGTTATTTTACACATCTTTAGTACCGTTTACCTGCCAAAGCCAGGGAGGGTAACCCAAACATGGCCCATCGTTCTTACCTGTGTTGGGAGCATGCGCTGACAAACTTTCAGCTTTTATAAAATAACGAAGGTCTGGGGTTCACGGGCTCTTAGACTAAAACTTTTATACAGTCAACCTGTTTAAAGAACTTTCATTAATGAAAAAGCAAAAAAAAAAAAAAAAAAAAAATACGCCTCATTTAACACAACACTGTATCAAATTACTCACCACATATAAGAACGTTATATTGACATTACTCATACTATCAATATATGGCTATAGAATATATGGATATTTTGAATGCCGAGCTAATGCATTTTTGGTATTTACAAAAATCTGAAATATACATCATCGATTCTGAATTCTTTTTTCTGTCTTTTACACGCAAACTTTCGTACTGTGTGTGTTTTTACGAAAGTCATGGAGTGATTTTTAAAAATACACAGTGGACGCTGCTTTAAATGATCACAGTATTGTTATTAAAATCATTAAGTTCTGTCCGTTTGTATGAAAGCACAGTAAAAAAATACATCTTTTTTTTGTACTCAATGGCTATTTTGTTATAAATTCACAGAAATTATTTTCCTTAAATCAGCGAAAACTAGGCGAAAATAACTTTTTTCCCCTCCTGTTTTGTAAATTATATTCTGGAATTACCGGTAAGAAGTATTGACGTCTGCTTCAGATGACAAAGGCGCTTCGAATTTTACGTCGATATATGTAGAAAAAAGAAGCCGGATGTGTAAAATTGGCAGACAATCAATCTTTTTTTTTTTTTTTTTTCTTTTTAGGTCAATAGTTTACTGATTATTATTATTATTTTGTTAAATACAGGGTGGCCAGCCAACAGCTAAATCTGTTCAACGGATTGACACCAAAATTGGTATGTGGATTATACACGAGATGCGCTTAAGGAATCATGAAAAAGAAAAAAGGTCTAAAAATGGCCGCTAGGGGCACTGTTTTGCCTCATAACCAGTGTTTCATTCCGGCATCTCTCCGGGGGGAGGAGGGGCACTGCCCCCTCGGAGCAAGCCAACTCCCCCCCCCCCCCCCGGGGGAAAGATTCAGATCACAATTTCAAAAAAAAAAAAAAAAAGAAAGAGAGAAAAATAAAATTGAGAAAGAAAGAAGGAAAAATTAAAATTTTTAAATGTAGAGGAAATAAAGTGGCCCCTGTTTTGGGTCATAAAACTGGCCTCTGACTGCCAACAAAATGTGAAACGCCAAAGCTCCGGTTCTTCAGATAAGACCTGGTTCTAAGCATGGCTGTTGAGAGGGATGTCAGATATGGCTGATTCATAAGGCTCGGTTCGGCATCAGAGTAGTGCAGTGGGTAAAATTTTTCTATGGTTAAGATACAAGGGTAAGAGAGGTGGGAGGGGGGCGACAAAACTGACATTGGGCCCACCTGGGCTAATCAGTGGCCCTGGTTTAGAGTACTGGATAATCAATACAATCTCCCTTTATTACATTAAATCTCATGAATATAACCCTTTCCTAAAAGAATCTGCCTTTTATTATTTAGTATTGGTTCCTTTCTTTTTACATATGATAGAAACCTTTTGATCCATACTTCTGTTATCTGAATCTATACATATCCATAGGCGTAACCAGGGGGGGGGGTTGGGGGTTCAACCCCCCCCCTATTGGGTATTTACTTATTTAGGCACACTCAGACACACAAAAAAATTTCTGGCTACGGCCTTGCAAAGTACATATATTTTTTTTCCCTTAGAAAATTAAACACATATGCATATGATTTTATTTCCTCTTTCTCTGAAGGGTTGTGATCATGACCAAAGTATGCAGCTCATAATAAAGAGGACTTTTCATCTGGTTATAATCAACCCCCTTATCACCTGGGGGGGGGGGGGGTTTACAGTGAAAGGTGGCTTCAATCACCGTACCACACACAAACAGAGATCTTTTCAATCACTCCAGAGGGTTTTCTTTCCTTCTTGATGTCTTTTTTACCCAAAGGCAGAAATTTGGGAATACAATCGCACAAGCAATAAATTTCGTGGAAAATATTCTCTACTGTGATGGAGTTTTGTTTTCTCATAAACCGATGTTGTAGGCGCTCCAGAGAGCTGGGGTCTGAAAATGTAGGACCCCTAGCCAACAGATGTCCTAATGGGTTAAACCCTTAAGCCAGGAAATGATGCTCATCAAGAAACTTACAGTTTGTATTTATTTATGACTTCCTGTCCAAACACCCATTTTGGTAAAATCTTTTTTGTAGATGAGCCCATTGGAAAACTGATGGACTGTATTTGCATTGCATTCTCATTTACAGATGTTCTCTCATCTCTTATATTTTAAATGTTTTTTTTTTCTTATTATGGTCCATCACAGATTGCATTACGGCTCTGGAAATCATCCGTTCAACGTTTCCAATCTCACTGCTATGGTTTAATGCTGCATTTTAGTTTACAATCAAGTATTATTTATATTTTAGCTAAATTTTTAATTATTTTCGATACATTATAATGTTTGCACTCCAGCGATGGACACGTTCGTCATCCAAAAAGAAAAGAAAATTTGCTTCAGACGCTTCCACTTCTGAGGTATGTTTTGCTACAAATTTAACAAAATTTTTAGAAATTTATTGTGGGGATGAGCATTTTTGTAGGGGAATTTGAATTTTTTTCTCTAAAATTCCACTATTTCCCAGTTTTAATATTATGAATGCTTGGACATAAAAGATTGCTTAGCGCTAAATATTGAATTTTCTATTGCGTTTGATTTTAAAAATAAACTAATAGATCTAGTAATGAATATTTAATGATACACTAATGTGATTAGTAGATGATTCTATTTAATGACTATTTTTGTGAATCAAGGCCGTATCCACAGGGGAAGAGGGACCCACGGGCCACCCCCCACCCCAGAAATCTTTTGCAATGTATCGTATATTCCTCCCTGAAACTTTGCTTAAAATAAGTGTGTCGCAGTCTGCCCCCCCCCCCCCCCCGAAAACATATTCTGGATACCGCCTTGGCTCCGGAGCAGGGGAAGCATGTTAAGAATGAGGAAGGGCCGAGTATGCTTCAAAATCCTACCCTTAATATATTCATATATATAGATATATATGACAGAAATGATGTTAATATGAATTTTTTTAAATATATGATAGCTTTTTGATATATATATAGTAGATGTATGTTTAGATCTTTGGTGAAGTTAGAGGAGTGGGTATTTGGGGCTTCTGCAACTTAAATTTTTGTAACTGGTTTTACATCTATAATGCTTAGGCTAACTCTGGAGGCAAGGGTTCGAGGGCTCTCCCCAGGAAACTTTTTGAAATCTTCCTATCAATGCAATTTCGGGATACTTTGGTGATGTTAGAGGAAACAGAAAAGAGTTTGGTTACTCTCCCCCAGCAATTTTTTTCAAAATAAAGTCTTATATCTTTTAAGTTACTTTTGGTGTCGCTTGTGATAGTGTTCAATGTCCTTTCCCTGAAAGTGTTTCTGAAAGTAAAGTGTCTTAAAAGCGTAATTTCTCTTTTCTTTCTTTTTTTAAAACTTGTGGTCTGAATTTTTTTCTGGGGGGGAGGAGTTGACTTGCTCCGAGGGGGTAGCTACCCCCCCCCCCCGGGAAATGCCTGAAATAAACACGGAGTATATCTTTAGAGACAAGTATTTATGACTAGTAAATTTTCAACGCTTTTACACTTCTTATTGGTGTTTGTACATTTTTAGGGTGACCCACCCCCCTTCCACCAACTCTAGTTACGCCTATGTACATATCCAGTTGCAACGAGAGACGGTTTGCAATTATATGTTTGACACTGTTACTTGGAAATTAAATTGTTTATTTGAGGTCAACATTAAGAGAACTTTTGGAAATTTTCTAGAAACAATGACAAATATCTTTTAAAAAACAATGTACATTTTTACTTAAAACATTTAAATCTAGATTCGGTGATCTTCTGCTTGACTGGCCAATGATCATCGCTTTGCAAGCAAGTAAACACATAAATATGTACATTGTACATGTGCCCTACATTTTTTGCAATATTACATCTCTTTAATGTGAAAAAAGATGCCAAAAATTGTGTTTTAAGTTGTTGTCCCGGACCTCCCGCCCCGAAACCAGCCTAAAAATAACTTATAAGATTTCAATTACAAAAATTGCAGAAACTCACTCCCCTAACGTCACTAAACATAAAGCCGAAATTGATTCTACTGTATATTACCAGGGATCTATCATATATACATTTAAAAAATCCATATTACAGTCAGACCTCGATATAAGATCACCCTAAGGGACATCGCAAATGTGACCTTATAAGCGGGGTGACCTTTTAACCGATTCATTAGCAGTTCATAACTAAGCACGTAAATACACATTATGATTTTTTAAAAATGGTAATGCAAACGAAAACATCAGTTATTTGGTAAATATTTAAGTCAATAAATTTTAACAGTAAAGAATTAAAGAAAGTGATATATTTGTTTTTTAAAATTTAATTTAAAATAAAGCTGTTTATAAATTTCCTCAAAGTGTACCTTCTTTCATAACATCTTACCTTATTTAAAATAATCATTCATGCAGGTCTGTCTCGCTTTTGGTTTCATTTTTCGAACAATGTTCTCTAGATTTTGTAATTTCTCAAAATGTTCGTCAACTCCCTCATGGTTTGTAAAAAAATGGCGTATGACATTTATTGCATTGAAGGCTTCCGCTTGGGTTACAGCTACAGTCTCAGAATCACTGTCATTGTCCTCACTGTCCACAACTTGTGAAACAATTTCCTCTGGTCTGGTCAGCAAATGGTCACGTGACAAGATGGGAAAACTTGTCCTTTGTTCTCGTCCGAATGGCGAAAGCTCCCCCCTCCCTAGAAGTGTGAACAGGGACGAGGAATTACTGGCAGCGAAGGCGGGGGAAAATTCTTTGTGAACTGGGGAGTGGAAACTCTCCAGGTGTATTTGTTGGCTGCAACCTTTTCCTAGAACTCGAGAGGGGTAATTACCTTGTAAGGAAGTTAAATAGGCTTTTGTTAGAAAAGAGCTTCCCTCGCCTGCATGACGATAGTAAAAGATCATATACACAGAAGAAATTCGTACATTTGAATTAGCGTGGCCTTGAAATTATCTGAAGGTGGTCAGATAAAAATGACCTTATAAGCGATAACGATTTTTAAAACTTGACCATATATCCGATAATCTGTAACAAAGAATTCCTATTCAGTGAGCCGGGACTTTGGAAAAGTGACCTTATATCGAGGTCTGACTGTATCATCATTTCTATTCTACCTATTATATTAAAAAAACACAGCAAGATTTGGGATCATACATCACCCCTCCTAATTCTTCACCTGCCCTCCTGGAGCAAAAGGTCTGAAAGAAACACTGCTCATAACAGGGTTTTAACGTAGGAAATGACCAATAAGGAATAAAAATAATAATATCAACATTTATTGTGCACTTTTCCGTCCATATCTATCATCTTGCCATTTAAAATGAAAGTAAAGAAAGAGAGCTATAACAGTTCATCTGTGTAGCAAAAAAGACAAGTTCAGGTTATCATGAAATGAATTTTTCTCCATAAATATTGATATCATTATTTTTATGTCGTACTGGTCATTTGCTAAGTTTAAACCCTGTTATAAGGCTAAACAGCGCCCCTAGCGGCCATTTTTAGAACTTTTTTTTTCAGGATTCCTTGAGCGAATCTCATGTATAATCCACATACCAATTTTGGTGTCAATCCGTTGAACGGTTTTAGCTGTAGGATGCCCTGAATAGGGGAAGTTTAATTATAACCACCCTGTACAATATTTCGACAATTAACGTTGTTTTCGAAAATCAAGTATTTATTTATTAATGTGCAAAAGTACGTATTTTTTAAAGTAATAAAATTTTATCGTATATTATCACCCGGGTATTGTTATCAAATCACTTTTCGTCCTGATGTGATTGCATTAAACGGCGTCCACTGCAAATACATTCACAAAAGCGCTTTTTCTTTTTAATGTGCAATATTTCCTGACAAGCAAGTACAGTTTTGATATACGAGGGTCAATCAATTATTCAAGAGACAAATTGGTGTGGGGAAAAGAATGTTCTTAGCATAAGTTTGATATTTAGGATCTGGTTTGGCATCACTAGGATGAGTTCCCCTCAACTGATTAATCAACATTGCTTTGGTTTTATAACCTCAAAAATTAAGTTAAACGATGCCGGGTCTTCTTGAAAATTCCGCATTGGTTGAACAACGTGCTGTGATTCGTTTTTTGAATGCAGAAGGTGAAAAACCAGCCAATGTATACTTTAGAAGACTAAAGTGTATGGAGAAAGTTGTTTGAATCGTGGAAATTTTTGCAGTGGGTAGAACAGTTCAAAAGGGGTCGAGAATCAGTGTCTGACGAACATCGTTTTCGCAGGTCTTTTGAAGTTTCAACTTCGTCACTAGAAACTCAAATTGATGACATTATTCGTACAGACCGCCGTGTCACAGTGGAAATCATTGCAGAAAAAGTTCGTGTTTGTGTTGGTATAGAGAAGAGGTGTGATTCTCCAGCAAGACAACGCATGTCCTCATGTTGCTCGATTAACCTGTGAACAAATTGATAAAATGAGCTGGGAGGCACTGCCTCATCCCCTTTATAGTCCGGATTTAGCACCCACTGATTTCCATTTGTTTGGTCCACTGAAGGAGGCATTACGTGGGAAGAAGCTCCAGGATAAAGAAGATGTCAAGAAATTTGTGGGAAATGACAATAAGGGCTCTGACACCAAGACAAAGAGTTCTTTGCAGCCGGTATAAAAAAGCTACTAACCCGTTGGGACAAGTGCCTAAATGTTGATGGGGATTATGTTCAAAAGTAGGAAAAGCCTTATTTTGTAGAAACAAACTGTTTCTTCTTCAGGTCAGTTTGTCTCTTTAATTATTGAATGCCCCTCGCAAATAAACTGCTTTTAAAAAATAGACTTCTTACTGTGTTCTTCAGGCATTAACTCTTTTATATACAGTCAGCAAACTTTAGAAGCTAGAGACCTACTTTTAACATTAAAGAGGTAGGGGAAATTTAAGAGCCATACACCGACTCTTTAATTTAATGTTGAAAGTATCCCATAATTATCAGGGATCTGCGGCAGTATCTCTTTTTTTGGGTTTCTTCGCTCCGACTACTCACTCCAGGCTCCAAATAATTTTAATAGATTTTATTATTTCTCTTTTTTGGTTAATTTATTTTTATACACAATTTTTTTTTTAAAAAATAGAGCACTAGAGCAAATTTTTTTGCACCGCGCTCCTCTCCAGATTCCTGGTAATTATATTACTAGGGGAAAAATAAATACATTTAGTTATATGCTCTATATAAGCAGCAACAGAAAAAAAAACACCAGTGATTAAATGCAAATCCTGTAATATTAGTACAGTACCGAACCTCAAATTCGGCATGCTCGGGACCGGCGAAAAGCCGGATTTCGGAATTTGCCGAATTTCAGAACCAGACCAAAAATGGAGGATTTACAGGACCAAAAATGGCGGATTTACGAAAACATCAACGCTAATATGCGCACTTTTACTTCAGAGCGCACTGTTTTCTTAACTGGTACATAAATACGTAACTTTTTTTGGAAAAAGAAAATAGAGCTACATCTAAAAAAATATTAGCAGAGAAGTCAAACTAAAATGCCAGGCCATTTGTACAAATTGCAAGGGTTACTGGGCGCCATTTATGACCACAAAGAAAAGAAATAAAGCAATTTTCTTTATCTTTATTTCTTTTTTCTTTTTCCAAGGAATAAAACTTGAAAAACAAATTTAAAAGAATTGAAGAAAACAAATAATTTTTTTTATAGGGCAAGAAATCAATTTTCACTTTTCAACATAGTAGGGTTTTCTGGTTTTATCTTGGTTTCCTGAGTTTAGTTCATATAAAGCATAAATATATCTACAAGATTGCTTCTATTTGAATCCAAATTTACTAGCATTTATTAATTTCTTCTTACTATTAACAGCTTCTTACATTAATATTTTTCTGAATTTACAAAAAATAAAAAAAAAAAAAAAAAAAAAAAAAAAAAAAACGGAAATTTTCGGGAAAAGTGCCGAATTTTAGGATTTTCCGAACTTCGGGATCCCGAATTTGGGGTTCGGTACTGTAATAGAAGTTATTTTTCCCAGAAACACTTGGTAAGTTTTTTAAAGTACCAAACATTTTGCTTGTCTCAAGGTAGAAAGAAAAGCATAGATTTTATTCATCTAAGAAATCTTAAAATAATTATAAACTAAAAATTAGAGTTGTAAAATTCTCGGTAATAATCTTTCGGAGAATATTCTCCTAGACAATATTTCTATAATTAATGAGCACTTTAAACGTTTTACATATGAATTAATATTCCAAAATCTAAAAAAATATATTAAGAATAAATATAAACAATTATTAACCTTGTTCACATTATTTAAAATTCATTAATAAATTTCATTTGAGATTTTTCAGCAACATAAAATAGCTATACTGTAATTAAAATGAAACAGAAACATTCTTTGAAAATTGTTCTCAAAACAACTCTGAGTGCCCAATATTGTTTTTAAAAATTTTCAGTGAATTTTTTTTCAGAAAACAGATTGTAACTTTCAGAACAGGTTCTCTAAAATTTTTGGAAATGTCGGAGAAATTTCGGATCACAATCACTCATGACAGGGCTTGAATGCATAAATTGCTTTCTCCCCAAATCCCTACTATTTACAATGGGCTCAGCAGCAAGGTGCATCAACAGATGAATCTAACCACTAGCTCAAATGTGACACCTTCATATGGTCTTTTTTGGAATAGAGAGTAATGGCTCAAACTAGACACTATATCTGCAGAACCTTATGGAATCCCTTCATAATCAAACATAGGCAGTTATGACCACAGCAGAGTTACATTATTAATATAATTTTTCAAGGAGTCTTTTTTTTTTCTGTTTACTCTTTCTTTTTTACTTACTTCCTCATGATTTCAAGTTATAAATAGAAAGAAAAAAAAAAGAGCTTTTATTTCTTTGTAACTTTTATTTACATCATTTTCATTACAGACAAAACATAACATTTGGAATGAAAATAAATAAATTTTTGAAGTCTCACAAAAATGTAAAAGTGTATAAAAAGTAACCATGTATTTTTATTATGTTATAAGATGAAATCAATTAAAGATAAATATAAACCCTGTAGTATAAAAATTTATTAGATAAACTAAACTGACTGTTCAATATCTTAGAATTATGGAGAGGGTTAGAGCTATTGTCAAACATCAGATTTGCAAAATGTTTATAACTTAAAATTGTAATAATGTTTATAACTTAAAATAAATAATAAAAGCATTTTCTTAGGGTGGAAGAAACTGCTGCTGATAGAAATGCTCAAAGAAATATAAGAATATCTTCAACTTACATTAACATTTTAAACCCTTTCGGGACGGGTGTGACGTATACGAACTGCCAGCGAGAGCTACCTCACAGCCGGGTGTGACGAATATGTCTCACCTTCCTACTCGACTCTGAGGACGGGTGTACCGTATACGGGATTTCAGATGGAATGAAACAGAGCAGCGGCGACAATGAGTAATGAAAATAAACAAGCTGGATCAGAGGATATAAACACAAGCAAATGGTTCAGATCATTCCAAATATTTTTATTTATTTTTTGTCGATATATAGATATTCAGTGGTTTGCTTCCTTGTCTTCATTTCTATTCGGATCTGGCTTGAGCTCAGAGGAAATTTTCTTGTATCATTTGGCAAATACTTTATTACTAAAACAGCAAAAAAAAAAGAGGAATATGCCCAATTAGTGAATGGTTTCTTCTCAGATAGTGATGATAGTTTTGATATTTCAAAGGAACTGGAAAGTAATAGTGACTCTGATACTGACATGCTACGACACAAAACTTGAAGCATGCATGCCTTCTACATCCCGCGACAGCAGGGATAATTTTTATGAATAAAATAATTTGTATTATTTTATTTGTATTTATATGCCGAGTGAACTACATTCTGTGATTTTTTTCCGGATATCTTTCGTACATAACTTTTTCAGGTAAGTCGAGAATTTCATCATTCTAAAATTTATTTGACAGAATTTTTACGGAAAATATTATGATGAAGTTTTAAAATTAATCCTGATAGCTGATAACAAGTTTTTCTCATAATGTACCAAATTTTGAAGCAATTGAATAGAAAAAAATTAATTTTTTATGAATTTTTTTCCAAAGTTAGGCTTAGCCGTGCAAATTGCCTGCCCCCAAGTGACAATGCATTCTGTTAGAACCCCGTCTGGTGGCGGCAGCTCGCTGACTGCGGCGCCCGTCCCGAAAGGGTTAAAAGAATATATATATACATATATATCTATTATATTTATTTATTTATATTGTGCATTATATTTTTTTAGGGGGGGAGAGAGCAACATATTATTAAATAAAATAACAGGAATTTTTAACATGTTAAATATAATTCAAATTTTATAACTGGTTCTAACATGTAAATCAGAAGGTTTGTTTACAAGTGTAGCTAAATAACAAAATTACTTTCCATCAATACATTGTTAAGTTTACCTGAAAAGGTACATAGTTTCTGTATCTTGTAGGACACTTAAAACATTATACACACTTTCTTTTTAACTTTTATGAAAGACATATAGTATAATTAAGAGTATAATTTAAAATAATTTAAATAGCATCTCAAAATACAAAATAAATAAAATGTCAAGCAAAAGAGTTACTTTACTTTAAGTTGCATTAAATAAATATTTTAAGTTCTTTCTCATTTTCACAACAATATTACATATCTGAATATTTACACGAAGCAGGTATCAGCACTTGTGTGTGACAAAAAAATTGACTCATTTGTGTTTGTCAACTTCATTTGATCAGTCCATCTTAAAAAAATTCATAAGGATGATTCTTCACTCAAAACAATGATATGGTTTGTTGAGAGGATTCAGTAACCATTAAAATTTAAGGCAAAATACTAACATATCTATCAACACAACTGAACAAATAAAAATTACATCTGCAGATGTATAAATATACTTGAACTGCATACTCTATTCAGTTTCATGTTTGGATGATCTTCAACAGTGAATCTTGTACAATAATTGTACAAAGTATGTAATACAAAATTCAAACTATAACCAGATGTTAAATGCAAAACTTATACGGAAGTAACATAACGATGATTCTAATTTTACATTCATTTTTGTTGCTGCACATACAGTATTGCCTCCACTCATTTTTATAGTTTCCAAACTTTATTTACCAATGTTCTTGATTTTCCCTGGATTGTTGAAAACCAAATTTTTACTAATGCACAAACAGATCAAATGTTGTCCGTTCATTAGCATACATGAAAATTCAAAAACACTTAATTCATTATCAAATTCTTTCACCAAAAACTATAAACTGACAACATTGGAAGTTACTTAAATAAAATATATCAAAAAAGTGAGAGTGATGATTTAAAAATGATTAAAATAAATAGCTCAAAGTGGAATTTCATAATAAGCTTTAAAATTACACAAAATCAACTGCGTCCACTTGCAAATAAGTTTCTTGAAGATATAAATGCTCAATTATAAAAATAATAATAATAATAATAAAATTTATGAACTAAATATAAAGTTTTGAAAATGACATTTTGTTGCTGTAAATTAGACAAAATAACCACCAGTCATCAGACAGGAAACTGGATGATATTGCACAAACTTTTTATATAACAATTTAGAAAAGAAAATATTATATAAATATGAGAAAAAAAACTTGTATCCTGCTGAATGTAAAATGAATGAAAATAGTAATAACACATCTTGTAATTCATCAGACCACAAATACTGAATACCAGTAATCACTTTTACATTTAAAGCTATAAAAATATTTTATCCCACCAATTTTGCGTGCAGTTTACTTTTTAATAATTATATATGATTAAGTACAGTTACTTTCATAATTCTGTGTGTGGATCTTCTTGAACTTTGTCCGGAGAAGGAGTTTCTGGCTTTTGAGTAATGCTTTCTCCTCCTGGGAAAAAATTATTACACATAGAAAAACAAGCATGTTTGCTAAAAACAAATTTCTATACTTCACAGTATTTGATTAAATTGTCATAATTTCTTTTTCTCATTGATTAGATGAATAGAGGAGGGCATTCGAAATATACTTTTTCACTTGTGAATATAAAATTATTTTTTACCAATATTGCAATAGGAAAAACTATTTCACATAGTATAGATAGAAGAGAAACATTGCAATAGCTTAGAGGTTACTTATGTTAACAGCATGAATCAGGACTGGCCATATAAGAGGTGCAGTGGGTTAAATCAATACCACCGAGACTAGGAACAAGCCTACCAAGGGTTTGCCATGAGCGTCGATGACATAGGGAAGTTAGGCTCATGAGGAAACTATGAAAAGTAACCACTTTTCGGAAAAATCCAAACCGAATTCAAGGAGCCAACCATGGTGATATTTGGGAAGCTTAGGCATGCACAATGCTGATACCTTCTTCACTGCACATACTTACCTCAGCTTTTTGGCGAGAGATTTTTCAGATTAGAGCTACAATTTGTTTACAAACACGTGGATATTTCTGATTACCAAGCTATGTAAAATTGATTAAAAAATGCTACTAATGTATGGTGATTCAAAATGTTTTA
The DNA here is from genome assembly GCA_038502835.1 of Octonoba sinensis. NCBI lineage: Eukaryota > Metazoa > Arthropoda > Arachnida > Araneae > Uloboridae > Octonoba > Octonoba sinensis. The sequence goes on along the minus strand of CM076599.1, from coordinate 59,486,876 downwards.
CAAATGTGTTGTGCCCAACTGCCACAGCAATTACGTTGTGCAAAAGTTTCAACATTTGAATGAACAGCTTCGAAAAAAATGAACTGCTGCTATTCCGAGACTTTGAAATCACAAAACATTCTAGAGTAAGTACTTTTTCGTGCTTTATTATATTTCTTTTACATTAATTTTTATTTTACTCTGTTCTTAATCAATCTGGAATAGAGTCCTGTAACTTTTATGCTGAAATTATAGCTACTTCAGTTATATATTAAACTTATCCTTATGTCTCAAAATAGAATATTTATTTAATTAGTGATGATAATGGTAAAAACGCAAACATTGTTTCTACTCTTCGTCTTTTCTTCCAGTGTGTATTGTATATTTAATACTTGACATCATTATTAATGAAATTAAAATGTACTATATTTTATCTAAATTAAATGCTTTTAATATATTTGTATGTATGTTTGTAATGTTTTTGTATTAATGTATATGTTTAATGTAAAATTTGGTTTAATGCCAGTTGTAAAATACAAATGAATCAAATTAAGTAATAATAATAAAAAATTAAAGCTGAACACTGAATTAATGCAACATATTTTTCATATTCATTATGTTTAAAATGTGGGATCATTCATAAATGATGTCACACTTCGCGGGTGGAGGGGGGTTCGTGAAATTGTGACAAAGTGTGACAAGGGGAGGGGGTAACAAGAAGTGCGACATCATGCATTATGCAACATAGCGTGACGCGTGACAAAGGGGGGGAGGGGGCTCCGCTGAAGTGCGACATATTGTGACAAAGGGGGGGGGGGAGGGGGGTCAAATAAATGGGAAAAAAACATGACATCATTTATGAACGGCCCCTGTATGCAAAATTATTCTCATAATAATAAGTAATGCATTAGTCTTAAGTTTTTTTTTTTTTTTTTTAATTTTATTCTACTCTGTTCTTAATCAATCTGGAGGACAGTTGTGTAAGTTTTATAATGCAATTAAACCAGTAAGATTACTGCTACTGCAGTTAAACTTTTGCTGATATTGCAAAATATATATTTATTAAATAAAAATAGAGCAACTTAATGTACAAATATATTGAACCTGTTTATGTTTTACCTTAGCGTATATTGAATATTAGATATGATTAGTAATACAGTTCATGTGTATATTATCTAGATTTAGTGTATTTATGCATAAAATTTAGTTTAATACCGCCTTTGAAAAAGAAAAAAATGTAAATCAAATTTAGAAGAAATAAATTATTGAAACCAAAATTATGAATTAATTACCAAAAACTTAATTATGTTCATTGTATTTAAATGTAAGCAAACTTTAAGAGTAATAAATTAAAAAATACAAACCCAATGAAAAATAATTACTTCCTTTCAGGTTTGTGAGATTCATTTCAGTGATAAAGACATCAGAAGAGCTGTAGAATATGATTGTGAAAAAACGGGAAAACAAAATATCCCCCCCCCCCCTTCTTAAAATCAGAAAATGATTTTAGATAAACTTTATCCATCGTAATAGTAACAGTAATGCTAAAAACGAAGCCTTAAAAAAAGGTTTTTAATATTCGGTGTATTTGATAATGTAAAGAAAAATTAATAATCAAGTTTCTGAATTTATAAAAATTTAAAGATCATGATGGGCATGTAATATTTAAAATGCATCTCATTGAAAGTTTTGTAATAAAAACTGTGATTGTGTTTCATATTCATGTTTTATTTTTTGCATTAAATTTTATTATTTAATAAAATATTTATTTGCTGTCTAAATGTGTTTCTATCAATTTGAATTTATCTCTTCCAACAAACATATGTTTATTTTACTTCCTTGTATTGTGTATATCTTTTCTAATTTTATTATGTTAAAATAACTAGAACATACATACCTATGAAAACAAAAGGGGAAGACGTTATTAAAATGTTACATATAAACATTTGTAGTGACATTTTAAAATTCAACACGATCACAATACTAAAAATGAAGCCTTAAAAAATGTTTTTAATATCTGGTGTATTAGGTAATGTGAAGGAAAATTAGTAATTACGTTTCTGAATTTATGGAAATTTAAAGATTGTGATGAGCATGTAATATTTAAAATGCACCTAATATCACTAATTGTATGGAAAAAAAAATGAACGTAATTATATTTAAGGTAAACAAAAACTTACAACAATTTTTACGAGTATTAGCCATTTATATTAGTTTTTTGATAGCTTACTCACAAATGCAATATTGAAAACAGGGCATACATAAATGAAGGATTTATACTTGTAATCTCAGATGTATTTAAGTAAGTTATAATAATAATTATCAATTTATGAACTTCAACTAATTTTAAGTTAAAATGCACTTTTCTCTACAGAGTTAAATACTTACTTTTAATGAATTGAATATTTTACTTTTATTTCATTGTTAGTATATTAAAAAAGAGGAAAAACAAGATATTGAAAGAAAAATCACTGATTTTTATATTGTACTGGTAAAAGTTAAAATGAAAAGTTTCAGCCGAGCGGACTGAGCGACAGGACTTGGAAAGCGATCGACCTAACTGTATGAGTCACGCTTCCCTGTGCTGCGGCTTGTTCCTAGTCTCGGTGGTATCGGTTAAATGCACACAGGCTGCCCAATAAAAGAAACATCAATGCTAACAGGAAAAGTTAACTATTTGTTGTGTGAATAATGTTTTTAAATGAATAATATTAAAAAGAGAAAAAAATTGTTTAATTAGATTATTAAAAAATATATAAAATGGAAATTGTCAATATCACATTAAAGAGGCAATATTCCCATTTACCTCACAGTTATTTTTAAAAAATCAATTCTTGCAAATTTCACTAAATGGGGGCTAGCATTTTAATTCCAGAGCCACATCCAGGTCTGAGCATAAAAATGCTGTGCCTTATGTTATGAAACTGAAATAGTTTTAGTGCAGAAAAACCGAACAATCAGTGAGGCGAGTTGTAATCAGGGACTCGGGTTGAACAAAAACAATGGTGTTTCGATGCAGATCGACATGGATGGCTATAGAATGGTCAAGTAGATTTACAGCTCACAGAGCTAAAACAGAACCGGAATACTTACTGCAATTGATGCAATGAAGAGTAACCAGACATAAATGACAAAATAAAGATTTTGAGAAAATTATGTGCAATATTAATATTATACGAGATCAATATAGCTTTTTTTCTTTCTAAATTTATGTAGCAGCACCTTTTTTATTACAATTTTTTTACAACATTTTTCGCTACAAAATTTACTGATATTTCTCCTATCCAGTACAATACTTATTTACAGATTTTCAATTAAAACCAAGAACACTGGAAGAAAATATTTATAGCCCAACACATGAATTTGCTGCAGAAATTGATTTTTAACCTTAACTGTTTTCCTGCTATAATTTTTTGAAAATTGTTAGCACATTTTAGGACAAGCAGTATTAGGTACATTAATCCACAATCATGAGTAAGAAAAATTGAGAGGTGCTCAATGTTCCCATGGGCACAATCAGAAGCAAAAAAAGAAATAGACAAGGGAAGAAAAAAATTTTTTAACTCCATTTACCTAGGAATTTAGTTCTCACTATGAATGAAACCAACCAAATAATTAAAACACGTTTTTGAGACGCTTAAAAATTATTTTACTTTTGATATAAATTATGAAATTGAAAAAAAAAAAGAACTGCAAAATGCATTTAGCAAAATCAAAAATTTTAACTCAAAATAGTTTTCTTTCCCCTCCCTATATTTAAAAACTACTTTTGCTATCATTTTAAGAGTTTATAGAATTATTAAATAAAGCAATAATATAGAAAAGTCTTAGTTGACTTATGAGTTAAATGAAAAATACATATAAGTACCACGTAATTTATCTTTTTCACCTTTAAAAGGTACTTAGTTCATAACCCCCCAAAATTGGGAAAGAATGTAATTTTCATTTGTCATTAGTAAAGAAGCAATAGCAGAGCAAGCAAGAAATATTGGCTATTTAGTTATTTTGTGATCAACCAGAATGATTAATGAAACCAAGCTAATGTAATACTGAAAGAAGGATATTATGCAGATGAAACTGATTACCACTTAAAGCATTGAGAAACCCAATGATGCTTGGTACAAATTTCAACGAAAATTGCATCAACGTTTTTCAGTTTAAAGAAGGGGCTCTTCAAGAAAATGTAGATTCACTCTGTAACATGTGCAATTATTTTCATAGCAAATTTGAGACAAATAATGTTGGATTTGCCAATGAAATATATTGCTGGACACCCCAGAGAAATTCTTACACCCTGACATTTTTTTAAATAGAGAATTTAAGCTGTGGCATAAATTCCAAATAATTATGAATTACACTTTTGCTATGTTGGTTAATCTTATGAAAATACACATAAACTATTATTTTAAGCTTATAAATAAGAGAAAAATTACATTTTAAAAGATACTCACCAACGTTCTTTTCAACATCTTCAAGATTTTCTGCTGCTTCCGGAATTTCTATTGGTTGAATATTCTCCTCTGTTGTTCCAGCTGTTTTCGTTTCTGTTGTAACATTTTCAACTTCAGGTTTTTCTAAATATTAATAGTAATGTTAAAAGCAAATGTTCCAAAAACAAACAAATATTAGGCACAGCAAAATGCCAAAATCTTTTCTGAAAGGGAACAGAGATGCATTTTTGTCAGACAGCAATGCATCAGTTTAAATAAACTGGTTGCTATGACAATAGGATCTTTAATGGGCAAGGTAGGGCATAATTTCAAGAATTTGGCACGGATTCAGAAAAAATACTTTTGACTTACAAAGTTGCTTGCCTAGCTCAAACAACTAAAATCTTTATTAATTCAAGCACCGATATATTAAACAAACTAATTAGTGTCATATTTTATTAGTTTTAAAAAAGTTATGATAAAGAATAGAAAATAATTTAAATATCTGAATCACATTTATTAAAAAAATTGATTTACCGTATTTTCCGTGTATAAGCCGAGAATTTTTGGAACTTTTTTTAAAGCTAAATCGGGGAGGTCGGCTTATATACGGGTTCATAATCTAAATAAAAAAGTCGGTCTATATATTGCGAAATATCGACTAATGTAGAGTTCTAATTATGTAATTTATGTCTCCTACATAAAGGAAATAATTAGCTTAAGATAAATAGAGTTTTATTTAAAAGAATATACATATATTTTACGGCTGGATTTTGTGAAATCATTGCTGAAACAAAATGGCGAAATTTGCTCCCGACTGTCTGTGTATGCCTTTCTATTCCCGCTCATCCTTCTAATATAAATGTAGAAAAATAACTGAATAAAAACAATAAAAAAAGTAAAACAAACTAAGCAAATGCAGGGGAAAAACGCAATGAAAACGAATGGGAATGAATAGGGCGGGAACATGTGCTCGGTGCTCGCTCACTCGGCGGTCGGCACTCGCCTCACACAGGGTTACCAGAGATCAATCTATCGCTGTTGCGGCCAAGCTTCTCACTTTCACACGTCTTGATTGGAAAATACTTGACCTGTGTTACCTTCTTGGCGAATGTTTCACCCCTTTTGGCGACTCTCTTTGAGCTGTAATTTTTTTTCCCTTCAAATTTTTATCTCGGCTTATATACGAGTTTTGAATTTTTGGTACATTTTTGAAGGAATAATGCACTATCGGCTTATACACGAATCGGCTTATGTTCGGAAATATACGGTAATCAGATTTAGTTAAAAGTGACTAGCACGTGTAACCAAACTGATCTGCATTTTGAAGCAGTTGAAATAATAATAGGTTGTGCCAAGCTGTATAGTTAGAAAAAATATGGCCTATTGGCCGCCATGGCTATTCTTTCAGAAAGGGCCGGATTCCAAAACTAAACAGATTATTAAAAATAGTAACTTTGGTGATTTGATTTATTTATTTATTTATTTATTTTGAAATGTTGGTCAAAAATGTTGTAACAAATTTCTGGACAATAATTGTCTGTCAACTGGTTGGCAATCTAGTTTCAGAAGGGGTAGGGCACGTGTAACTAATTTGTTGCATTTCTACAACAAGTTGCCATGGCTTTAGATAACAAAAAGCGTGTAATTTTTGTGCGCATTGACTTTCAAAAGGCTTTTGGTAAGGTGATGATGCTCTTCTTAGCAAATTGGCTCACACAGAAATGGGGGGAGAAGCTCAAATTTGAATTAGAAATTGCCAGTCTGAAATATTCAGCGTCATTGATATAGGTAATCATTTTCAATAGAATGATGCCCTAAGAGAGGTACCAAAAGGTTCAGTATTATAACCTTGTTGTTCCTTATGTTTATTAATGATATTAATGAAATGCTTACTGGGAGCATCAATATTTTTGCTGAGGATGTCAAAGTTATAACAACTGTTGACACAGAAGAACAAAAGAAGTGGGACAGTTTCGCAGTGATTTAAATCAGATTCCTACATCTACAGTAAAGCAGGGAATGTCAATTAATGTTGTGAAATATCAAGTGCTTCACTTGCTAATAAATGCCCCAATACTGATATCACAGGAATCCATTCAAAAGACTATTAGTAGAATGACACAATAATGTGTCAACAGTCATATGGCCATTTTGAATAGCTTACCGAAATGAAGTGAATTTGTTTTAAGACTGCATTTGATCTTCATTGGAGAGTGATATTTTTTAGCTAAATACATCGACTACATTTTTATTATTATTATTTTTTTTAATCAAGAAAATGCATTAATTACAGTTCAGAGGAAGGAAAATATGAACACGCATGTGATTAGGTCAAACACAAAAAAAAAAAAAAAAAAAAACTGAAAGTTTTTTTCCTCATCTTTAACTAAGAAGTTTATTTTTACTTCTGTTTAGAAAGCTGTCAATGATATGCTGTTGAGAAATTTTTGCACACACAAGACTTTTTTTTTTTAATGTTTTGCATAAAATTTGATTCAAGTGGAATTTTTTTTTTTTTTACTGATTGCTTGTTAAAAGCTGTTTTCATTTGCTTTATTAATGATATTTAGATGATTGGGTAACTTTATGATTGCCTTTATACTTTCAAGCTGAGTCTAAGTTTTAAGTTTATATTTTCCAAAAAAAAAAAGATTTTCATGAAAATAAAAAGCAGTATATTCTATTTACTTTGCAAAGAACAAAAAAAAAAAAAAAAAAAAAAAAAAAAAAAAAAATGAACTGAAAAAAGGTAGATTTTTATAAGGGATGCAGAAAGATTGAAAGATAAATAGAATGCAAGGGTTCTTTTTTACTTTAATAAAAAATCACCCCAAGAGCAGATTTTCGCAAATTTAAAGAATCGAACAGGCGAAATTCGCTTAATGGCGGGAAAATCACATGCATAATAACAACATCTAAAACCAAATGAGAGTTAAACTACATGAAATTGGATTCTGTTTTAGTAGACTAGATGCCAGAAGGCCAAGTTACAAAATAGTTTTTAAATCTTTCTTTTACTTATGAAAGTGCAAGGTTATTTTCATGTATCTTTTTTGCATGCACTCAACCAAAACAAGGTGCATAAAATGGAGTTCACACAATTTATGAACTTGCAAATAAAATGAATTGCATATTTCTCCAACAAGTTCCTTGACAAAACAAGTTCTTTGACATTTTATTTTTCTCAAAATTAAAACTTGGCACAAGATGCTCTTACAAACATTAGAAAATAAGCAAAATGAAAGATAAACTTCATTTACAATGAATAACATGTTAAAACTAAACACTTACCATTTTCTGTGATATTTTGTGCAGTCTCGTTGGCCTTTGCTTCTTTTTGCACAGTTTTCTTCTTTAATGGTTGAGCAAAACGAGCTTTGTTAAGTAAATATTTCACTTCACGGTCAAGATTCACAATTTTTTCACCAATAAGTTTTAAAGTCAGTTTTGGAGCTTCATAAAGTGGTACAGAATTTTGCTCTTTTACATTCTCCTTAAGCCAGGTCTGAAAGAGTTAAATAAAGAAAAAAAAGATAAAATATTTTTAAAAAATAAATATTTCAATACACTTACACCTGAAGTTACACAAATTTCTGAGAAAAGTGGATGGTTTTTAACAAACTTATTGAACCTACTTTGTCTTTGAAAAAGGAGCATGTTCTATTAATTCGAATCTCAAATTTGTTTAATTTAAAAATTGTATAAAAGTAATATTACATTTATTTATTTTTTAAACTGTATGTGCAGAAAATTGAGTGTTGTATGATTATGCGGCATGTTAATGATTCCTTGAGTGCCCGTTTGGCTTGGATACTGTTGGCTAAATTAAATTCCTCGTGTAGTCATGCATCATTAGAGCTCAGGTGCTGCCATCTAGAAGGAAACTGAGAGTGAATTTTCAAGTGGTAATGGCCTCCGACGATAGTGGTGCCACATGAAAGAATGGTTGTCAGACCCTGGGGAATGCACTAGGTTTGCAAATGGTAAGAAACCAATAAGCAGCCCCATTACAAACAACATTTTAAAAACTCTCTGGTATAATTATTTATAGTATCTACATTCTCTGATAATCCAATAATGCGTTTAACCAACATATACAAAAGGATTTCGCATAGATTTAATTATCAGGAAAAGTACCCAATTAAAAAGCTACAATTTGTTATGTTATGTTTGGCTGTCGATAATTTATACTTAATAATTCAGATCACACCCTCAATAATTAGTTGCATCTTCTAGTAATTATTTTAATTTCAAAATACCCAAATTTGAGTGCATGGGAAATTTTGACAACATCAACATTACTAGAAAAATCAAAAATTTACCTTTGTCTCAGTGATTAAATTATCTAGGGTTTTCAGTTCTATTTCTGTAAATATTTGCTCTTCTTCACTCATATTCTGAGCTGAAGCCAAAAAAACAGAGCTAGCATTCAGCATATCAGTCAAACCTTTTATAGCTTCAGGTCTTTCACGGTGTTCTTTTACCCTTTCAAAAAGGTTTCTTGTGAGCTTTTTCAAATCATTTAATTTGCTTTTAAAAGCCTGAAAGAAAAAAATATAGTTCAAAGTTTATCTTAATACTAATGCATTCTTTATTTGAATCAATTATAAACAAGTAAAAAGATTTATCCATAAGAATTTTTTTACATTTAATTTAAAATGCAATTATTTTATACTAAAAGTACTATGAAAGAATGTTTGAAAATCTTTAATATTTCATCATAAATCAAAGTTTTCAAATACCACATTTTACACAATAAAAGCTTCCATTAGTTTCAATGCTTTGTATGAAAACTGAAAAGCATATGAAGAAGAAATGCTACAACAATTTACATTAAGTATGCATGTTTCAATTTTAAAATACAAATTATAATACAAAATACAAAGAAAAAAAAAAGACTTATGTTTCATAGATTTCATTTCTATCTGATTCTGCATTTAATGCTCTATGTTTCCATTTAAGCACTGTTTTCAAACCAGTGGTCCGCAGACCAAAGAAACGTTCGCAAGAGCCTCGGGGTCGGTCCGCAGGCGAGTGATTAACTCAAAATTATGATTTTCATTCCTCCTGATAAATATTAGACATTTATTAATTTGTCTTTTAACGTAATAATCATTAGAACATACTGTAACACAACCATAAGAAAATGCAATTCATTACATTGTCCAACAATACAGTAAAGGCACGGATTGATACCATGTCCACTGATATTGACAACCAGCTGGTTTGTGAAATTAAAAAATCTTTTTTACTTCACTGCTAAACAATTTACAATTAAAATATTTTTTACTTTCTGTGTCGTACACTGTAGCCCACATCCTGAAAATTACCATTTATATGTTTTTGTAATATTGTTAATTATAATAGCTTCTTAATTAATAATGATAGTTTCTTTTTGTGAAAACTGTTATGACAGCTCCACTCTCCCTGAACGTCTGAATCATCAGGGAAGAACAAGGAGGCGAGTAAAGAGGCAACCAGAGGAGAATCCAAACTCCCGGCGAATATTTTGTGTGGAGGACGCTTGTGACGTCATAGCGAAGTGTGTGAATTCACTTTCCCACCTTCGTTTGTTTATCTGCGACATGGATGAGCTAGAACAAGCAGCTGCGTTAACAATGTTTGCATTTAATTATTACAATTATGTGCATGCACATCATAATAAAAAGGCGAAAAAGGAGTGGCAGAAGAAGAGATGGTGGTTGACACATATACATTAAAGTAGAACAAGGTAAGGTTACTTTATTCCATGTTTAAAATTTTGTTTTAATTAATGTATGGGCAGTTGCTTTATATTTTTAACAAGGGTAGGGCTATGATTACTTACCAAAGACATTTTTAAAAATTTTACATTTTAGAAATTATTTTTTGTGCTGCTAATGACGTTTAATTTTTTTTCTAGCTACATTAAAAGTGTTTTAAATATTTTTTTTAAAAATAAGCACCTGCCAAACTCTTGCCGTCATGCCCACTTGAATCAAGCCTGACTTAAAACTAAACAAAAGTTGGTGATCGTTTTTTTTTTTTTTTTTTAATTTTCTTTATTTTAATGTTAGAAGCAACTTTAAAAAGCCCCTTAATCACAGATAAAGTTTAGTTACTACTTTAATAAATTAAATCACAAAGCTTATATTGACAAACACTGAACAATATTTTGATGCAGACATCTTTTTGTTTTTGATGTTCAAGTACTTTTACTTCATTCATTCTTATTAATAACCAGTTTATAAAGCTAAAATTTAGCCAAACTACTAAAAACTAAAGAGAACTTCTCTTGCAGCTTTCTACTGCTTTTGTTGACTCTTACACTAAAAAGGGAAATTAAACTACAGCATAATATCAGCTGATTTCTTAAATAGTATTTGTGTTTTATTCGCATTGCAACTTTGTTGCTTATGTCTGAGACTCCAAACCTTTATTTCATTTATGCTAGTCATTCATTTAAAGTTTTCATCATTGTGACTAAATGAGGGAAATCTGACTTATGCTAATGATATTTTTTCTGCTTTAGGATCACAATGGAAAAGCAGATGAGAAAGCTTGAAAGCAATAACTCGGAGTTTGAAAATTTCTCTCGCATGTCGAAGGAAGATTTTGAAATCCTGTTGGAGAAAGTATCTCCCAGAATAGCAAAGCAGGATCCCAGATTTCAAGAGGCAATTCCAGCAAAACTGCGACTTGTTATAACTCTTCGATATCTTGCTTCACGAGCGTGCACTTTCTTTTCAAAGTGTCAATATAGGCTATTTCTAAATATAGTTCCTGAAGTGTGTTCCGATACAAAAGTAAGAAATAAAGGCAATTTCATAAAATCTATTTAATATAAAGATTTATATCTTGCCCTGTTTTCAATTCAGATAACCAAGGTTCAGTGCTCAGCATGGTTTTTGTTGGTAAAATGAGGGAGAAAGTAGCAAAAAAGAAAAAGTAATAATACAGTACAGAACATTTTATCCGGGAACCAAAAAACTGGAAAACCAGAAATGTTATCCTGAACTTCCCGCCATTTTTGAAAAGCTTGCATTTTTTTTGCGTATTTAATAAAAATACGAATTTTTTGAAAATACAGTAAAACCTGTAAAGTTGACCACCTGTCTAAGTTGACCACTTTTGTCAAGACCGGAATTAGCCTTATATTATATAATGTAGAGGAACCTTTGTAACTTGACCACCTGTCTATGTTGACCACTTATCTACACCACATTTGGGAGGGAGTATTATAAAAAACCCTTTGTAAGTTGACCGGCTACTTTTTACTAAATTTATTTGTTTATCTATTGTTGCAAAGATAAAAAAAGCTAAAAGGCTTTCTCCGGGAGACCAAAATTTGTTAGGATGAAGGAAACATCAATATATACCGTATATTTCCATGTATAAACCGAGAAGTTTTGGAACTTTTTTGAAAGCTAAATGGGGGGGGGGGGGGGGGGGGGGTCGGATAATCTAAAAAAAAAAAAAAGTGTCTATATATTGCGAAATATCGACTAATATTGAGCCCTAATTATGTAATTTATGTCTCCTACATAAAGGAAATAATTAGCTTAAAATAAGTAGAGTTTTATTTAAAAGAATCTACATATATTTTACAGCTGGATTCTGTGAAATCATCGCTGAAACAAAATGGCGAAATTTCCTCCAGACTATAATATGCGAGCGACTAGCTGTGTATGCCTTCCCCCTATTCCCACTCATCCCTCTAATACAAATGTAGAAAACTGACTGAATAAAAACAATAAAAAAAGTAAAACAAACTAAGCAAACGAAGAAGCAAAAAGCAATGAATGAATAGGGGAAAATGTGCTTGCTCTCGCTCACTCGGCGGTCGGCACTCGCCTCACACGGGGTTTCCAGAGATCAATCTGTCGCCGTTGGCGCCAAGCTTCTCACTTTCACAACGTCTTGATTGGAAAATACTTGTTCTATGTTACCTTCTTGGCAAATGTTTCGCCCCCTTTGGCGACTGAACTGTAATTTTTTTCTTCAAATTTTTATCTCGGCTTATATATGAGTTTTGAATTTTTGGTACATTTTTGAAGGAATAATGCACTTTCGGCTTATACACGGATCGACTTATATTCGGAAATATACAGTAGTTTGCCTAAACCTCTTAGTTCACCACATGGGAAAACGATGAGCATTTATTCTTTGAATGAGTTTCTTCTTTTTTCTATAGCTATTTTGAAAAATTATGTATTAAGTAACTTACATAATTAATAAGATATTTACCTCCATTTTAACTAAGCACTTTAATTTTATAGTTGTATAGGATACATTTTAATTCATTCAGGTTAAATTTCTCTAATAATATTTAAGATAATTGTGACAAAGAAAGCTAGTTACTATTTTAAAGTAATGTTAATAACTGAAGCTATATTTTAATTAGTTACAAATGAATAAATGCATATTGTGAAGAAACGAAAAAAAATAAATAAATTCAACCCTCTATATGTTGACCACCTATCTAAGTTGACCACTAAAGTGCAGCTCCGCATGTGGTCAACTTGCACAGGTTTCACTGTACCTTTTAAGATATGCATTTTTCCGTTACAAGTAACATGTTCAGTTTTTATAAGTCGAATAATTTATTCTAGAAAGGGTGGTTTTTTTTAGGTGAGGGAGCGTAAACTTACTTGCAGAAGAAAATTAGAAAAAAAATTTCTCCAACAAAACTTTTACATTTTTATACATTATTTGCGTTTTGTCAGTAATACTGCCAAAACTCAAAAACCCTAATCTATCCAACTGACATGCTAATGAGCTTCCCAAAAAGGCCGAAACTGATTTCTGTCGCTTGATCTTTTGCTTTTGCAGCGAATCAGAGCTCACCACACAATTTATGAGACGTGCTGAAGAAAAAAGCAATTCTTTGAATACATTAATGATTCAATCAGCTTACATTAGTTTTACGTTCATAAATGCGGACCATGGAGCACCACAACTTCTTAATTAATGGCATTAATTTAAAAAGGCACAGTAAGCTGAAAATGTTGTGTGAAACATATGGAGCATATGATCTATCTCTTTTAAGTATGTTGAAGGCTAAAATTCAATATGCACAGCAGCCGAAGCCTTGAACAAAGTTGGAGAAAACTTTGGTATACAATACACAAAATAGCAAATAAAACTAAACTTAGCAATTGCTATTTTGATACACAGTTCTTACAATATAAATTCAGAGCGTATTTCTATTGCTTTTTGGCGAAATAAAAGCCCGAAGTCTTTTGTCGAGTAAAACAGCAACTGGTTTGAATAGAATCATTCTGCAGGCATGTAAGTTGGGGAGTGGGAGAGTTGTTGCAGCTTTTAACTCCAGCAAATTCAAAAGCAAGGAAAACATTCTTGATGGATGGCTTTGTTTAATGGGGGGAAAAGGGCTTTACTGAGAAATGCAATATTTTTACTTTCGAGAGCTGAAACTTCAAATTTTGGGAGACATTAAAAAAGCGTGATATATCCGAATGAGCGATATAACGAGGGGTTACTGTATATAAGTTCATTAAAATTCATCTTTTTTTCATTCAGAAATGTAAAATAATGTACCTGGGTTTATTTGCTTAGAATTTAGTATATAAATAGTTTTGAAGAATAAATGTGAAATTCTAAAGTGTAACCCAATATAGTTAGTTATATAAGAGTGCCAACTAATATTCTCATGTGGTGTGTATAGTAAGAAAGCTAATAAACATGTGCGAATAACACGGCGCCGTGGATTACGAGTCTGAAAACTTTGTTTGGGCCAAATAATCATGATGCGGATTATAGGGTGAATGCGGATTATGTGCCGAAAAATACGGTACAACATGCTTAAACGTGCAAGATTTGTCACATTTGAAAAAATTGTAACAATGATAGATTTACAGCTGGTAACAGCAAAAAGGACAAAAAAAAAGAAGTGGATATAGGATCTTAGGCCTTCACGGCCGGTGTTCATATGAAACATAATATTTTTCGAGCTTAGAGGCCGTGATCCAATCAAGATGTCTCTGGCTGATGTTTCGCCTGACATGGTTCAGGCTTCTTTAGAGTGAAAATGAAGTCACGGCAGAGATCTGGTCTTTATATATGTCGGGCGAAACGTCAGCCAGAAACATCTTGGTTGGACCATGGCCTATAAGCTCATAAAATATTATGTTTGTTAAAAGAAGAGGAAAGCTTTCAAATAACAAAAATAGTTGAGTAGAACATAAGAAACAATCAGGGAAACAAAATTTTGTTTTTATCACTTTAGGCATTGAATGTATAGGGTTAAAAATAGCTTGTACACAGCAATGCTAAGGGAGAGAAAGAGGGTGAATAGTGGATCTGTGAATGACAATCCTCTCCCCACACTATTTTATTTAGTAAATTTTACTTCAAATTTTTCAGGGTATTTTTGTCTTGATTTTGCAAATCAAGGCTAAATAATTCTGAAAAAAATGGAAATAAACTGATTTGTGACTTAATATTATTTAGTAATTTTAAGAAAAATATAGCAAGACCAATGCCAATAAAAAGCTCACACTGCAATTATAAATAAAGGATAAGATAAAGAAAGAAAAAGAAGCAATACCTCTGTGCTGGCATCATCAGATTCATACTCTAACCAATCACTTGATTCTGATAAGATTTTCATAATATTGGATCTTTCATCTTCTGTGGATGCCTTTTCATATTCATCTCTTGAAAGCTTGTCTTTTGTCTCAACAATAAAGGATTCTAACGAATTTTTAGTTTTAGCTTTTTCTAGCATAGTTCTATCATGATCATCCAATTCTTTTAATCTACAAAGAAAAACATTTCTTTTAGTAATAACTAAATACAGAACAATTATTGGAAATGGAAATAAAAGTTATACAATACATATGTTTTTCACAAAACGAAACAAAAAAGAGGCCTCGTATTACAGGAATAATAAGGATTAAGGTGCATCTACATTTGTACACATGGAAATCATGTTTTTAAGAGATTTGCTTAAATTCATTTTAAATAAATAAATGCCCTTTACCTAAAAAGACCTAGTTAAAATCAAAATTCTTGCTGCCTTTAAGACACCAGGGAACACTTAAAGTCACGTACACAATAAGATATCAAACATTGTACTGCAAGAAAGAGAAGACTTAGGTCACAATCAGGCTTGGAGTAATCGCGATTACGTAATCGTAATCGGCTGTAATCGATTACATTTTGACAAAATCGTAATCGTAATCTAATGATGGCATATTCTCATAATCATAATCGAAATTGTGTAATCCCGTAATCCTTTTTCTCCCGTAATTTTAATCGTAATCTTAAGGAAAAAATCCGTAATCTGCTGGTCCTGCAATCGTGTAATCTTGACCTGCTGGAAGCTGAAATTTTTAGCTCTACCATTGGATAGAAGAGATAAGATTACAAGAAAAAGGATTGAAGCTGTGTACTGAAGTCCTATCCTAAGCGGTCTGTAACCTACGGGCGATCATAATATAAATAAAAGGTTCTGTGGGGCGGTCGCAGAGCCTTGATGGCAGGACCATATAATAGTCTGCTAGAGACGCTTGTTGTCCTACTTGTTGCGGTCTCTCAGAATTCTTAATTGCGGCTCCACTCTCCACGGGGAATGGCTGGAGAGCCCGAGAAGAAAGAGAGTGGATATGTCACTCGCATCGCCTTGGGGCTCTCACGGGGGGGGGGGGGGGGTCTCCGGTCTCCTCGCGTCGTCCAGTTTCGATAAAAGAGCGGTAATCTGTCCGCAAGGCAAAGATTTCAGGGTAGATAAGAGAGGGGAAGGTGTTTATAGAAGGACCAAGGCCCTGAAATGCATCGGTCATTTTGCTTCCTTAATTACCCCTTCAAAGTATATTCAAACGGTTGGGCAATGGGCGAGAGTCTGGACGGGATCGCCGCGAGTAAAAGAGAGTGTCCCCTTTCTTCTCTCCGCGTGGGTCCCGTTCAATAATCGAAGCAGACTGCCCCCTGAAAATCTAGTGGAAAGAGTACTATCACCTACACACATAAAGAGATACGAAATGCCGTTTGCGTTTTCGCCTTTCTTTAACGGCAGAAGTGAAGAATTTTTCTAAAGAATAGCACATTTACACTTCAGCAATTTAGGAGCTGGCGTTACATGATGCTCTATGCTTAAGATGCATGAAATATTAACCCTGGTACGTGTGATTATTATTATTTTTTTAAATATGTTCTTCGAATATTTAAAAAAGTACATACATTTAAATCTTAAATTTATTTATATTTTAATGTTAATATTCTTTTTAATTAATAGGTATGTAAAAGAAAAAGTGATTTATGTTCAGACATTCTCCCAATTGTTTTCTTACATGCATGAATTAATATTTAGGAATTATGTTTAAAAGTTAATTATTTTTTTCTTCTTAGAATTACCTCAACAGAATTTTGTATCTCAGTTTAATCTTGTACGTTAAATTTGTGTTGTAAAATTACTTGCACTTTATTTTTTTATTAAAACAGTTAGTACAGGGGAAAAAATTATATGCTCGTGCATGTTAAAAAAAAAAACACCACAAAAATCTATTTAAAATATTATAGCCATTCGTATTATAATTATTCTTCATATTACTTTTTAACGATTACTAATTTTGCTAAGAGTTATTTGAATGTTCATGTTCAAATTTTTTGAAATTATTCTAAAATGCAGCATTTATTTTCAAAAGATTATTTATCTCTTACAGTATCTGAATATTTTGTTATCCCGTGCAATTCATACACATCTTATAAGTGATTTCATAAAGAATCATACAAAATTATTATTTTCAGTAAACTAATTGGTGTTATGTGAAATATTTGCACAATTTAAACTAGAAAATAAATACAATGGAGAAATATACTACATTTTCAGAAATTGCGGCCAACTAAATTTTGATTGTATGCACACAAAATAACAATGAACCAGGTAAATCACTTATGCATTATATATACATTTAGTGCATCGTCTTTGCTTATATACAAAATATGATCAATGTAGTTATCCCTCAAATGAGTTTTAAATATTCGAAAAATACTGAATGTGCCTTTCCTGATTATATATATATATATTACAAATTTTCATTTCTGCAACGACGTCATAATTCCAGAACTGTGATGTTGAAATTATTTCATTATAATTGCATTCATCATCATTTCAGTAATGATTTTTAATTAAATTTTTGATTTAATAAGAGATAACTTTTTGATTTATGACACTATTGTACAAATGAGAGTTGTATGCATAATATCGGATAATTTTATGCTAATCTAATCGTAATCAAAATCGTAATCGGATGTCATAATCGTAATCGATTACATTTTTCAACGACTGTAATCGTTTCCGTAATCGTAATTACTTTTTGGCAAAGGATTACAATCGTAATCGTAATCTCTCAATTTCTCCCTTTGTAATCGTAATCGATTACGTTTCTTTGTAATCGACTCCAAGCCTGGTCACAATTATTTTTTGAAAAAGCCAGTTATTCTGATTCAACGGAGCCAAATATCCCACTAGAAGTGCATTTACAGGTTAAAAAAATTTTGGAATAAAAAAATAGAACAGACTTTAAAAATTTTGCTAAGTAAAGAAAAAATTATTTTTAAACATCAATAGGACTTATAAACATATTTTTAGAAGTCATTGCAATAGTATGAGTCTAATTATCAGTATATCATGTGTTACTTCACATTGGAACCGTTGCAACTCTGGGCCTTTTATGTCTGTAATTGATTCATGATTATGAAAGATTTTATCGATCATAATTTTGCACCAACTTCAAAAATTACGTTTAAAGGTCATATTGAAGTTGTTTAAAAATAAATTTTTTTAGTGTGATTTTTAATTTGAAGTTGGCTCTAATTTTTCTTTCCAAATATTAAATCCTTTAATTTATTCTTTTTAGTGAAAATATATTTTTCATATGAATATTATATTAAAAAAATATCAAAGGGCACACCCACTGCACTAAAAACTAACCATTTGTATCATAAATTCCTTTTTGAAGTTGATTATAAAAAGTCACTAGACATAGACTGAGAGAATTTAACTTTTGTTTCAGAGAAGCTCGAACTCTTTTAATAGTACTGCCTGCTTAATGGCAACAAACTCTTTGTAACAATGAGTTTTATATCCATTAAATTCCATTAATATCCATTAAATTCCATTAGAGCTGCGCAGAGCAGCGTTGCATGTGATATCTCCACAATTGTGTCATTTCCTGGTGGAGAAAGACTTATATCATGGACCCATGCTTAACAATCTATTCTGTATAAATAAGGAAACAGTTACTAAAAAAGTCCCATTAGAATAAGGACGACAGTCTTTTGAAATTGCCATTTGAGTAAGAACAGCAATCCTTGAAAATCCTTTACATACACAATATTAGTTACAAAAAATTCCTACAATAAGGACAACAATTCTTAAATAAAGTTGATTGTCCTGCTAAAAATCTTCATCAGAATAAGGACAAAAGTCTCTAAAAATCCCTCATATAATATGGGTATCAGTTCTCAAATAATGTCGGCAGTTCCCCTTAAACTCGCTGTGAAGATCATAACTGTCCCAAGGGCAGAGATGCCACTCTAATCTAAATGTTTTCAGTAGTATCCTGAACAATTTTCAGTAGTTTTCAGCGCTTATCAGTAGTTTATACAGGGTTCGTACGCTTTTGGCAAAACCAAAAATAAGGACTTCCTAAGGACTTTTTAAGGACCTACAAAAAATTTTAAGGACCTCACAAATTTTTCGAAATATACAAATTGTTAAGTTTATTTCAAAAGGAAGCATTATTGAAAAAGGAAATTGATTTAACATCGTATTTTTGTTAGGTACACAAAACAAACACTTTCATGGAGCTCTTTTTGATAGTTGCTTTTCTAATGTCCAATACAGTCAGGGAGTTAAATAATTATTGGAGCTACTAATAAGAAGCACACAACACAAGTATTAATCATATATAAGCAAATTATCATGATATGAAAAATTAGAAAAAATGGTTAGTGCTATAAAATACAAGTTAAATGAAAAACAATTTAAATAAAAAAATTGTTAAAGAAAACTCTGCACTTCTTCTTGAGAATTTGTGTTTAATTTGTTTTTTTTTTTTTTTTTCATTTTACTTAACTTATGTAGCCAGCATCTCAATTTAGGCTTATACTTAAATTTTTATCTCTGCCATAAATAATTTTTTTAAATTATTTAGAAGAGCTTGCAAAAATTCAGAAAAAACTTTTTCAACTTGAGAAAAATATTTCATTTTGGGAACAACATAAATAGAAAATGGA
This sequence comes from Octonoba sinensis, assembly GCA_038502835.1. Classification (NCBI taxonomy): domain Eukaryota; kingdom Metazoa; phylum Arthropoda; class Arachnida; order Araneae; family Uloboridae; genus Octonoba; species Octonoba sinensis. Next base: position 59,467,221 of record CM076599.1, on the reverse strand, counting down.
GCTTATTCGCTTAAAACTTTGTACATTACCCATTACCCTCAAATAGTAACTACCAAAATTTAACTAAAAAAAAGTTTTAAAAAATTGAACAATTTTTTTAAATAAAAAATAAAACAAGCAGACTACAGGCTGTAAATACTAAAACAACTGTCAACTTTTTAAATAATTAGTATATTTACAGTATGCAAAAAGATAGAAGTCTCAAAAGTTGTGTGCAGTTTTCGGCAAAGCACGTGCTAGATGTTAGCAAGTTTCCGAAAAATAGGTTTTTACATTTCATGTAAATTAATACATGTCTTTTTAAAAAGTTTCTTGAAAAATTCTCGTTTTGTAGTACAATCCCTTTAGATAAAAATACTTGTACATCAGCTTGAAAAATCGGATCTTTTTGCAAAAAAAAAAAACGAATTTTCGAAGTTCAAATAAAAACAGAAAAACTAGGGGAAAACAGAGCATTTGACAACTACAGTGTATAGGTTTAAGAAGAGGAGGATTCCTTCAATTTACTGCAAATTAAGAAATTTCACGAGATACAAATTTTGCTTAATGCAGCAAATATCCATCATCTCCCACACAACAAAACCCCACAACGAACGATCGCGAAGCCATATTGGTCGATAAAAATTTACTAAATATTAAAACGTTGCTTTAAAACAAATTTTCGATACGGGAATTGATTTGGTCTACAAAAAAAAACATTGGGATAACAAACTGTTTAGCAAAAGATCAGCTGAAAAACGGGTCTCTTTTATTGAGCTAGATGTCAACAATATGCTTCTATGAAGTATCCCCCCCCCCCTTAAATTAAAAAAAAGTTTCAAAAGCAATATTTATTTACTGATTACTTGTTAAGAGCTGCTCCTACTTGCTTTATTGATAATTGTTTAGAATGTAGATGATTTAGTAACGATTTTCATGCAAATATATATATATATATATATATATATTTATTTACTTTGTAACTAAAATAATAAATAGTATTGAATCCGAAATTTGAAATTCCGAAATTCGGCCCTTTTTCAAAAATTCCCGATTTTTGTTTATTTATTAAATGTTTTCCCCTCGAGTCCTTAAAAAGTCCGTTTTTCAAATTTTATTACTTTTTCCCTTCTCTTTTAAAAGCAAAATGAGGGAACTTGTGTGATTTGTTTTTCTGTGGTCTTAAATGGTGCCCAGTTACTGGGCACCATTGCATTTTGTACAAATGCTTGGTGTTTTGATTTGACTTCTCTACTAATATTTAAATTTTTTTTTTTTAGTTGTAGCTCAATTTTCTTTTTCATACAATTGCAGGAGATAGCAAATTGGGAGCTGCCATGTGGGTGGGTACAAGCTCATTTTAACTGAATTGTTGTAGTTTGAAGCATTTTATCAAAATCCATGAACCTTTTCCTTTTGTCAAAATATATAACACATCAATTTATTTATAACTTTCCAAAAAAATTAAAAAAACAAGAGTTACTTATTTATTTACCAGTTGAGAAAGCACTGAAATTTGTAGTAAAAAAGTGATGATGTTTACGTAAATCCGCCATTTTTGGTCCTGGCAATCCGCCGTTTTAGGTCTGTCCGAAAACCACAATAGTACCGGACCCGAGCAAACCAAATTTGAGGCTCGATTAAGTAGTTAATATGAAAGAAGTTTGATTCTTGGGAAGAATACAAAAGGTCGCAAAACAAATAGAGTACAAGGGTACCTTCTTAGTTTAACAAAAAAAAAAAAAAAAATAAGCACCTGGAATAAAAAATAAGGACTATTTAAAGACTTTTTAAGGCCTTAAAAATGAAAATGAACATTAAGGACTTTCTAAGGACCTTTAAGGACGGTACGAACCCTGTTATAAATACCAGAGAAACGCGGATGCAAAAACTTATCGGTATTTAACCTAAAAGCCAAATTTTGCCTCAACTGAACCATGGTGGAAACAGAATCCAAGGGGGAAAAAACCCTGATAACTCCCTGATTGGACTCCAAAATTTCCCCTGATTTTATAATTTTAATTGTGAATTACACAGCATCATTGCCACATGTAATGACAGTATCACAGTGGTAAAACCTGAAAAAATATTTAGGGGGGGGGGGGGGATGTCACTACTTTTCCAACTGAAATTTGTGCAGTTCTTCCTTTTTCAGTGAAGGAGAAAATAACATAATTTTCTAACTAATGTTTTCAACTACTGCGAGTTTTAAATCTAAAGTTTTTAGTTTAAGAATGAAGATCACCCTCCCCCATCATTATTTTATGCTGATATTACTTTATTTTCTTAAGATGCATATTGTTCTTATATTCAGTAATGAAAACAGTTTTGAAAAAATTCCAAATCATCACTCGGGGGCCAGGCAGGGGATCTCCGTGCCCCTCCCCCTTGTTGCGCCACTACAGTATAATGCACAGTACCAAATCCCGAATTCGGCACACTGGAGGCTGGAGCGCAGTGTTAGGCCGAATTTTGGAACATGACCAAAAATGGCGGATTCTCGGACACAAACGCTGACACGCGTCTTTTTACGTAATATTGCAATGTCTTTTTAACTCAAACCAAAAAAAGTGAGCTTTTTTTATTGTTTAATCAGAGAAAGAGCTCTTTCAACCAATGGGAAATTGACAATCGAGCTGACCACACGCATCAAAAGGAAATTTCGCAGATGAAACTCCGGATGCTGGCCGGTTTGAATAATTTTCCCTGATATTTGGGAAAAATTTAAATATCTTCTGATATTTTCCAAAACCTGATTTCCCGGTCATGTTTCCATTCTATGAACATTAAACATAAAAAAATCATTGATTTATAATATATTTTGAATAATACAACTAAGGGATTATGTTTACAACACATTACAAAAATTTAATTAAGTTTCCAACAAGATTATTTTTCAATATAACATACAAATTTAATTCCTAACTAAATTAGTTTTCATTTAGGACCAAATAGTTAATAACCAAATGAGCAAATGACGTGCACAACGAAGAATGCAATAAGCAACTGCTAACAAAAGGCCTTATTACACGAGGCGATTCGCTGCAACTCCGGTTCTTTGTACGGGAGAGAAAATTGCAGCGATGCTGGCAACAGCGGGCGATGGTTTCGAGTCAACAGGAAAAAATTGCAGGTTTAAGCCAATGAGAACTCTTTGAGAGCATGACATCAATGACGTCAGCTTTTCCCCCCTCCTTCTTCCTCTTTAGTAAACAAACATGGCGGCCATGAACGCTGCTGCTATCTCTGCTACATTCAAATTTTCTTCGGAAATGGAGAGCTTATTAATTGAATTAGTTCACGAAAGAAGAAGCTTATGGGACCACAAGCACCCGAATTATACAAAAAGTACCCTGAAAGGGAAAATGTATGGAGATATTGCGGCAGAAATGAGACAGAGGTGGCCACAGGCAACTTTTCTTACCGCAGGTAATAACTTTTTTTTTTACTCTATTTTATATTGCAAATATAATGACATATATAGTTTAAAAAATTGCTTAAATGTTTTTTCCCCGTATATGTTCTTTCTTTTTCTAGTTTTTAAAAGGCTCTTTCCAATTGACAATTATGTGTGTTGACTGTTCAATAACAATTGTAGTAATTTGGCGATAATTCTTCTCGCCAAGCAAAATTTTTGTTTACATATTTGCACTTTGGATTTCTATTCCAGTGATATTCTTTTTCGTTTAATGAAAATAAATTCAGCGTTAAAATAGTTATACTGCACATTTCTCACACATCTTTTTTAAAACAAAGCATATGTTTTCTAAATTGTGTTTATAAAAGCAGTTGCTTGATGCACTTGAAATTTACAGTCTTTTAGAAAATTTTCTTTCGAAAGAGTTCCTTGTAGATACATCTTCTGTTGCTGACATTAAATAAAAATAAATGTTTGGTGCCTGTATTTCAATGTAGTACATAACAAGCTGCCTTTCATTTTTTCAACTTAGATTAAAAATAAATGAAATAGGTACAGTGTTGAATTTCTATTTGTTGAATGAACAATGCCAGCGGATATTTAAATTCAAATCATCCTCATTTGATTTTTTTTCTTGTATAAATCATGTCTGAAAATTTTAATGTACATATTAGCAAGTAGCACCATTCCTAATCATATGTCATTTTAGTAAAAAAAAAAATGTCTTACATGAATGTATTGCTTGGGTTTTGCAGCACATTCAATTTTCTTTGATTCACATAGAAACAAAATTCTGATCTTTCTAAAAATTATGTTTAACGATTGGAAAATATTAAAGAACAGTTGACTTTGTAAAATACAATAAAGTGAGTCACGATGATTTTCCACTCAATAAAAACAAATGAGGCAGTGAGAAGCAAAGGGATGTAAGCGATCAAAAAACGATTCTGAGAAAACCACATTAAAAGTTTGGATCTTATGGGACCTTTAATATCAATATTTTTCTAAATCACGATGGGCCGAAGCACTTGTTAAAGCGATAAGTAAAATCTTTTGCGGGCAATATAGAAGGTTGCTTTCTCTATCATTTGCTCTTGTTAACTCCAAATTTTCAATTTTGTCACTTACATCCTTTTGCTTCTATGGCTTAAATGTTATTTACAGCTATGATTAATATTATAATTTTTAGTGATTGGGTGAATTTTTATTTTTTCCAGAATCAATGAAGAAAAAGTTCAGAAATATGAGGACTTATTATGTGAAAGAATCTAACAAAATAAGGAGTCTGCCGAGTGGGTCTGCTTCGTAGCCCTTTCACATCGAGGTGGGCCTATTACAGCCAGATGACTTTTCTAGAGGAAGTCAACGAGGCTGAGAAAAGCCTCACCAATATTCCAACTACAATGGCTTTGGAAGATAATTTTAATTATGTAAGTATTCTTTTTTTGTAACTCTATGTAATTTTCCGTGTATAATGATTACCGTAATTATCTGTATAGCCCGCGGGCTATCTACGAAAAAACTCCTTTTTTTACTAACTGCGGGCAATACACGGAATTTAAAAAATAATTATTATTAAAAAGAAAATTAAATTGATTATTAAATTCAAAGAAATAAGTGATAGGTTTCGAAAAGATGATCCAGGGTGCGGGCTATACACCAAACTTTATTTTTTTAGCATGAATTTTTCTTGCTGCGAACTATACAATGATGCGGGCTATTTGCCGATAAGTACGATAAAACAATTGTGTTAATGAACAGCATTTGCAAATGATTGTAGATGTATTTTGCTCCTTTTTCCCCATGGGAAAGTATTTTATACTGTCTGTACAAAGGAACTGTACTAAGTTTGTAGCTCGTGTATTTATTTTATGTAAATATTTTGTAGTATTATTGTATTTTATACATATTTGCGTTGTATAAAACAAATTTTACTAAAAGTATTTAGAATAATTAATGAAATTTTTTAAAAAAAGTTTCTTTTTTTGTAAGTTAGTTTTTATTGAGAAGAAAATATTTTATTATTTTTCATTTTTAACTTGTGACGTTTCAATTACTCGGGAGCAAGATTTCCACCGAAATGGTTGCAACGAGCACTACTAGTGTAGCGACATTTTTTCACTGACGAGCTGAGCTCGTTCGCTATTATTATTTATATAATTGCGAGTTAAGTATATGAAAACTGCTCAATTCCCTAACCGTCAAAGGGTTAACCATGTTTTCTTTCTTTCTACCTTGTTTTTGTTTGTTCCATTAATTCATTCTCATTTCAGTTTGAGGCGGGGGAATAATATAGATTGAAGCAGAATGTTCAGTATTTTAATTAATTTTTGGTTTCCTACTGTTTTTGTAACCAAATTTTGGTAAATAGCTCAAGCACAAAGTGTTCTCATAATTGAACTGACTACATAAAAAATTACCAAACATGTAATTCAAATATTAAATGTATTGTTAAATTATTTATTATATTTTTTTTTTTAGTCCTTAGACGATTCCTTTGCCATTGTAGAGGATTTAGAAAATGTGGCCCCAGCAGCCCCACAGCGGATGGAAAAATCACAGCCACCATCAAAGAGAACAAAAAAGAATGACCCAACATCAAAAATTTCCATGGCCATTGACCTTTCCCACAAGGCTCTAACTGAAAAAGAGGAAGAAGTTACCATCACTAGTGCATTTGGCACATATGTTGCCAAACTACTGGAAAAATTAGAAAACACTAAAACTAGAGACCTTCTGATGAAGGACATAACAAATTTAATATTTGAAAGGATGTATCCTGAGGAGAATGACTAATTGTTTTTATATATATATAATGTAACATTATATTTTTTTGTAAATTTTTTTTTTTTTTTTTTTTGATGTTTTAAAAATAAATTTGATGTGTTTATGTGTTATTTTGTTTTTATCTATTTTCCATATGCAATGAAGTTTTTCTCAATAGAATTTTTAAAAAACAGATTTTAAGAAAAAAAATAATTTAGTTACAATGAAATGTGTGTACATGAAATAAAATGCAATGTTCCAGAACTTTTGGAATGATTAGTAAAAATATCTCAATGAGCTGACAGTTTTTTCTGAATCTGAAAAAAAAATTTTGAAGGATGCATTTTAATGCAACAGGTATACTCTTTTTTTCTTTTTTTAATATTACTATTATTATTATTTTCATTATAACAGGAGCATTTTGTCATTTCTTTTTAAATTTTAACACACGCATTCCATCATTATATTTATTTATTTTTAATTTCAATCCCCCCTGGACCATTTTAGCATGACATGTCACATAATAAGTGGAATAGGGAAGTGTGAGGCTTTATCCCAAAAGTGGGGAGGGGGACAAAAGTATAGGAAAAACTGACGTCATTCATAGACAGTTCCCAATGCATGGGCTTTGGGGGGACCCACAGCTTTTTTTTGTTGTTGTTGGTGAGGGGTCCCATCGCTCTCAGGAAAGGAGCACCCCTGCTTAAAGGACAACTACTAAGATTTTTTCAATATTTTCGTAGCATCCAAGATGCTTTCTTTGCAGCCATTTTCGAACCCATATTTTTCTTTTTTTCTTCTGCAAATCTTCTGCTGCTGATAAAGCTAGTAACATTGCTAAATGTGCCATTTTGGTTCTTCGGTTTCTAGAATTTGCAAACATTTTTGTGAAATTCTGAAAAAAAAAAACCACACACGCATACACGTTTATGAAAATAGCTTTGAAACGTGGTAGCATGTGTCCGTTCAGCGATAATCTAGCCCAAGCGCCAGTTTAGCGATAATTTACCTAATCTAAAACGACAAAACTCGGCGAACCACTACTGCACACGGCAAACCTGCGAGAGGGCGGGGAAATCGCTGTGGAGTTGCAGCGACGAAATTTCTCCGTGTAATAAGGCCGTAACGATAAAAGCACGTGTCGTGCAAGTCTGCAACGGCGGGTAGAACTGGGTTGCTGTAAATATTGCTCTAGGTGGGGAGAAATTCGGATTAGAAACGGAATTTTGAGCTTTCTACCGTCGCCAATCTCCTATTGTTCGCAGCTCTAAACTACCACGAATCGGCAACAAGTGCTCGTTATGGCAACTGTTGGTAAATCTTTTTTTTTTTTTTTTTTACGCGCTTGCCAAGCGCAAAAAGTTGAACTCCGCTAAAATATTGTAATTTTCCGTAGAAAAAAGTGCTTTCCGTAATTGGTAGTCAACTTCAAATTTTTGTATATTTCTGTAGATACTACGGAGAATCCGTAGCATTCGGCATCTCTGCATAGGATATAAGTTATTGAATAACATCAGCCTTTATAAACATAGTCTTCCGAAATATCCCAAATGGAAAAAGAAAAAGGACAATATCCAGAAAAATCACCATCAGAATAATAAGCATAACATGTGTTTAACTAATGTTAAAATTTTTTGAACTGTTCTGTGGAATTTTGTTCAAAATTGAACAAAAAATTGTTCAAATCAAAAAGTAAAATTTGGAAACAAGATGTCCTCGCCGAGATCTTTCGAATGCAAAAAGAATTTTTCGAATTGAACGATTCCTTCAAAAGTTATTAAGGGGAGGGAGGGAACAGACAGACAGACAAGACACATTTTCCCCCATCTCAAAACCCTACTTTTAAAATTTTTTAAAAATCTTTAATTAATTACTTCATTTTTTTCGACTTTTCTTTATTTTTAACGATATTTTTACGACACATTAAGCCTTCTTTCATGCTTTATTTTTACTTTTACGGGAAAGTAGGCTAAAAAGGATTCTAAAACAATCCAAGGATGAGATTTTGTAGCAGTCATGAGTGCATGAGTTCTATGTTAATTGGAAATACATTCATTGATGGGTGGAAATTGTCCGAGACATAATATTATGATTTTTTTTTTGTAATGTAGTTACTTTTGGACAAATTGGTCAGGATCTGATGCAAAACATCTTAAGGCTCTATTGATTAATATCACAGCCTCCATTGTAAATAAAACAAATGTGTTTCATGCAATTTTTCTCACTTGAATAAGGAACATCATTTAGAATAGTGTAATGCATCTAGAACTGCCCATAGTTTATACTGTGAGCGGTTCAGTATAAAATATGTTTATATGTGAAGTTCTGCATTATGATTTAAGGGACAAAAATGCGTCTATCAATAAATTGTAAGTACAAACATTTATAGTTTCATAATGCAAGCTAAAACTACCAGTATAGAAATAAAATAATTTACTTCTTAATGGACTTTTCAATGTCTTCAGCTACTGGAAAAGATAAATCAAAGTACTCTTGCTCAGATGTCAGAGCTTCTTTAACAGCCAGCAACTTTAACTCTTTTGCTTCTGTTACATTCTTTAACACTTCCTGTGAGGTAGTATTTTCTTTTGTTTCTGCCTAATTAAATAATAATAATAAATAAAATAAAATAAATAATAAAATTGCCAACAAAATGTTAAAATAAAAAATTCAATATAAATTTCTGGTTCTTGCAATCAATAGAAATTCACATCATAATTTTTTAGCTTATGTTAGCACAGTGGTTCTAACCTTTTTATCCTACCACCTCCCACCTAGAGGTTGGCTGACATAATTAATGAATTAAAGAACGCAACCCTCTTGTGTTTCCTCTTTTTCCGCAAAAAAACCTAAACTGAAGCTAGCATCACTACTACCAAAAATATAATTGCCAAATTTTATTTTGAAGTAATAAAGCAATTTTCAGGGATGAGTTTGGTTAAAAAACAAAAAAACTGAAAACAAAAATTCACGCACTTTAAGCGTAAAACATACTTTAAGCAATACTGAAAATTATCTCCAAATAAGCGGTTAATAAAAATAGTTTTAAAACTGCATTAATAATTTAATTGAAAAGAAAAAATATAACTTAATGTACCAGGAATGTGATTTCCTAAAATTTTAAAAAGCGGAATTACGCAAAAATGCAGAAAAAACTTGTGCCTGAATTTTAACACGTCATACTTAAACTTGGGGGGGGGGGGGGGGGAAGAAAGAAAAGAAAATATTCCCCCCTCCCCCCCCCCCTCACGAAGGTGCAAAAAAAAAAATTCAACACTTTTTTTAAATTGATTACTTTTTTAAACTGAAGTCTGGAGAAGTAAAAAACATTAAAAGTTGAAATTTGAATTTAAAAAAAAGAAAACTCTATTGTTTTATTATTTACTTTTACCTCTTCAATGACTGCCTTGTGCTTGATCGATTTCAGTTAAAGTTTAAGTGTTAGGCTATATTTTCATCTTATTCAAACACCCCTTTGAAGCAATTGTATAACCTATTTTGTTGTTTTATGAAGAGCTGGATGACAGAAACTAAATCCTCTTTCAAGTAAAGATGTTGATGAGAACAACAGGAGGAACAGTTCAGTTTTTTCTGCAGTTGTGGATAAGTGTCTATAAATTTCACCCAGGCTAAATTGTAATCGTACTGCTTGAAAACTATTTACACCTCAAAATCATGTTGCAGAAACAGAGTCTAAAAAATCAAGCTTATCAGCAGCTTCAAAAGGAAATCGTTCTAAAATCGAAAGTGAATTCCTAACTTAGTCAATTCTTCAAATTTTGATTCCATGTCGGTATTTAACTGGTCAAGCTGATAAGTAACAATTAGAATTTTGTCTCCAGGGAATCTCGTTGTCCGCTATTACACGCATTTTAAAGGTCGGAAACTGTAACAGCTCTTCGCGACAACTATTTGCTTAATACTTATCAAGTAGGGATGTAACGAATATTCAGCCACTATACGGTATTCGGCCCTTTGGCCGAATATTCAGCCCGGCCGAATAGTCATTTCACCTCCTAGTCAAATATTCAGCCGAATAGTTCTGCTGCAGAAGAAATGTAAAAAAATAAAGAAATTAATAGATTTTAAACATTTGAACTTGTATGCGGTAAATCTAATTATTGCAAAAGAATACATTAGTATAGTTTCAATAAATAAAAATAATTTAGAAAAAAATAAAACCTTGTTTTAGGCTTGACTGAGCAAAAACAGATTTTAAAGTTGTAATATTGTATTTTATATTTAGTATGTCCTCCCAAAAGCTGGCAATAGTTAATTATGATGTAGAATATGAGAAATTATTTTTTTTATTATTAACAAAGTAGAAGTCAGACTTTGTTTGGGTAGAATGATTTATTGTGAATATTAGATAAGAGAGAAATGTGAAACACCCAAAGTATATCATGAATAATTAGATAGCATAAGTTATAGGGGTTTTTGAAAATAAAAATATATTCCAGTTAGAGGTATTAAATTTTAATAGGTCTTTTTAAAATAGGTATGTAAAAAAACCCCATAAAATAATAATATTAACTTTTATAACTTTTAAAATATCTTCATAAAACAGTTTTGAGCAAGGCAAGGTCACTAAGTAACAGTAGTTCTTTCATTTGAATTAGTAAAACAATGGTAATGCTTACTACCACAAAACCTAATATTTCTATTCCACTTGTGGGTGAAATTCTTAGTTTTATTACATTCAAAACAATAGAGAAAATAGAGTAGTTTTAAATTCTTAACAAACGGAATTAAATCGTACATCATAGATTGTGTGTAATTGGTGTTTGACTTTTTGAATAATTTTAAATTTAACAAATACTTTCTATTACAATGATTTTCTAGAAATTTTAACATTTGGCCGCCGAATGTTCGGCTTCGGCCTGGAAGACATGGCTGAATAATCGGCATTCGGCCAAATCACTATTCGTTACATCCCTAGAATCAAACTTGGTTGATGAATGAAACAGTGAAACCTGTGTAAGTTGACCACTCCCGTGCAGCACTTTAGTGGTTAACTTATAGAGGGTGAGGTAGAGGGTGGAAGGGCTAATTCCCTTCCTGACCAAAGTGGTCAACTTAGACAGGTGGTCAACTTAACAGGTTTTACTGTAATTCCTTTTGCCTTATTAACCTTACCAAGGTAAGGTTAATTTTGTTTCCTTGGAACTTTACATTGACTTTTTCATTTTTCCAAAAATATCTTTGAGGCACAACTCCAACTTGCGTTCTTTAAAAATTTCACATAAAGCATGATCAGTCATGTTGAGAAATTCAGTAGCAGAGACAAATAGTTCAAAGAAATGGTTCAAACAGTTTCCTTTGGAAAGCCATCTCACGGTCGTACGCAGAAGTAAGAGTCTGAATTCTTCAGCATTTTCATGGCAAAGTTATTGAATTAATTTTCATCTTGTGGATGCCAGTAACAACAAATTGTAGGATTTCTTACAGGACACCACGCAACATTTTTTTCAGGCAATTGTTGGCGATGATAAATAGCTTTGTTAACTGTCTCAGTAGATTCACCATTTTGCAAAGCAAATTAACGTACTTTCAACAAATGGGCGAGTTTGGACTCATTGGTCGCGCCAATTTCATCAATTTGCCAGGAAACTACTATTGCTCAAAGGAACTAATTGGCATATCTTATAACAAAGCCTTTGATTAACATAATTTCACTCTTTTTTTAATAGCTAGTAAAATAAGAATTTCTTCCATTGTGTGAAGCTTACCACATTTAGCAATTGTAAGAATCAAGAACCCTTTGTAGAGACTGGTTGCACATTTTTTAAACAATTCACTCATATTAGGCAGCTTATTAACTTTCGCTTTAAGGTCTTGAAAATAAGTAATGAGTAATTGTCCCAATGGGGAAGGAGGAGTAAAAGAGCTTGGGGCAGGGAGCAACTTGTCCTGGTCTCGTCAATTTGCTGTGAGTGTAAATTGCAAGAGGGACAGCAGTATGAGGAGGGCGCTCCTGAACTTTAATTTTCATCACTCCCATATGTCCCACGAATTCATTGCCCTCTAAGGATCCAAATTGCCACCAGGATGGAAACCAGTGGGTTGGCGTAACTGATTTTAAATTGCTTTTCACTAGACATTTACTGAATAGTTGCATGTCACCAGAATCCTCAAAAATAAATAAATATATATATATTTAAAAGAAAAAAAAGGAGAGAAAAACATCCAATAGCTAATGTAATCATCTTTGAAAAATTTATTGCACAGCTTCAGAAAATTTCAAAATCAATTGTTATTGGTAATCTTTCAATAAATTCCAACATTCGCAGAAGATTTCTATAAATCAAGAAGTAACAAATATTTTTACCTGTGCAGTATCATTGGCTTTTTTAGCTTCTTCACCTTTTTTAGGTTCACTTTCATCAGTCTTTTTATCCGTTTCAGGCTTCTCTTCCGATTTTCCAGAAAACAGCCTTCCAATGGTGTCGCCTAATTTTGCAAAAGCAGATTCGAGTTGAGATTCGGCAGATTCTTCTGCTGCTTTCTCAAATACAGACTCCACCTTTAAGAACAATAAAAAAAAAATAGTTTTGTAAATATTTCTTTCAATGCAACACTTTCCCCTTGCTATCAATCTTATTTATGTAGTTAATGTTTACAAACAATATTAAATGGTTTTATAGAGCAAAAACAGCTCATTATAATTTACTAGTGTACCCACTAGTGTTCGGCAGTAGTTAACTAGAAGTAGTTAACTACTAGGTAAACTACTTTTTTCCCCAACTACTAGTTACAACTACTTTCAAAATTCCAACTAGTTTCGAAAAAAAAGTTAATCTATTTTTTGAAAAAAAAAAAAAAAAAATAGACATTAAATTATTTAAATTTTTAGCTTATGAATATTACTCACACAAATGTATTTTTTATATTGTGTTATATAATGAAAAAGAACTCGTAAAAAAATCACAATATTTATTGCAGTATTTACGCAAATTAGAAAAAGCTTTCTGATATAGTCAATAAAAAGCGCCCGCACCAGCACATGCACAATGAAGTTTCATTTAAAGACCAAATCTTCATTATGGGTAAGCTTTACTTCTACTCCAGTACCATGCATGCGTTTGGGATACCATAAAACACAAAAAGAAAGAAAAAATACTGAGTTTTAGGATTTTTTTTGGAAGAAAATACTGATTTTTATGACTTTCCTTTTTCTTTTTTTTTTAATAGTGATTTTTTATGATTTTCTTTTTGGAAATAAATACTGATTTTTATGATTTTTTAAGAAAAAAACCGATTGTTACGATTTTTTTTTAGACGAAATATTGATTTTTAAAATTAAAAAAAAAACTATATCAGCTACTTCCAAATTATTAAAATATGGATATTTTTTATCATAAATTTTAATATATTCTGGGTTCAAGTAAATCACTAGAATTTTAACTCACTATATGGTGGCCTTAATGCATCTGGTCCTCTAGGGAAAGGTGGACTAGCTTCGTTAAGGTGTCAAAGACTGACATATTATTAGAGAACATTAAGTTTTTGGACATGCTGACAACAGCAAAAGCATCAATAGCACCTTTGGAAAGGATTTTTTCTACATTTGGAATAGTGCACCTATAATTAAGAAACAGATTGGGGGTTGATGAAAAATCTAAATAGTAGAATTGATTAAGCTATAGTAAACATTTTATGTGATATTTGCAATCTCTGTTTATATATTCAAGAAATTTGTATAAACTCAAAAAATTATAATAGCTCAGTCAAATTATTTGTATGCATTCAAGAAATTTTAATACATTTAGTCCAGAAATATAGGCTTTCTCTTCAGTTTCTTGTTGTTCTGTTTATTAAGCATACATTTGTATACAATATAATTAATTAATAATTAATTTTGAACTAGTTATAAATAATTATTTCAACTGAAATATCTCAAAATTCTTTAAAGACATAAATAATTAACTGAATTTGTTACTGCATCGGTGTGAGCATACATATTTTGCTTAAAAAATCCAAAAAATCTGATTTAAATTTAAAAAATATCCTATTTTTTAAATTTAAAAAAAAAAAGATCCCCAACACAATTTGAAAGAATATAATCTAAATTATAAAGCATGCGCGTTACAAAGAGATTTTGTTAATGAATGGGGGTTGAGCAGAGCGAAAATTTTAAATGGATATTAAGGGTAAACCCTTTCATTTTCCAACAAGTGCTGAAAAATTGTCATTTACTAAAAACATAAATTATTAATTTTATTAAACAAATACATATTAAAATAAAAGTTTAAATTTAGAGGAAAATTCCCTTCCTTTTTGTCTTTATTCATATCCCATTTATAGATTAATTGTTCAGTCTTATTTGGAAATATTCAATCTTTGAATGTTTTACAGGAGTTCTTTAAAATTGTTTTAATGATTAAGTAATATTGAGTTGAATTATTAGGATTAAATAGTTAAGAACAAGCTTAAAAATGGAAATTCAAATGAATCAAAGTAGTTAACTAGTAGTTAACTACTTTTGGAGAACAGGTAACTACTAGTTACAACTAGTCTCAGGAAAAAGTAGTTAACTACTAGTTGCAACTAGTTTTGTTTAGAGTAGTTAGTAGTTGGTAGTTAACTACTTTTTGACAAGTAGTTGCCGAACACTAGTACCCACTAGGGATGTAACGAATAATGATTTGGCCGAATAGCCGAATACTGAATATTCGGCCATTTTTTCCAGGCCGAAGCCGAATATTCGGTCCTTTCTTCCAGGCAGAATATTAAAATTTCTAGAAAATCGTTGCAATGGAAAGTATTTGTCAAATTTAAAATTATTCCCAAAGTCAAACACCAATTGCACACAATCTATGATGTGTGATTTAATTCTGTTTGTTAAGAATTTAGTACTATTTAAAATGAATCTATTTTTACTATTGTTTTGAATGTAATAAAATTAAGAATTTCACCCGCAAGCAAAATATAAACGACAGGTTTTACGGTAGTAAGCATTAGCATTATTTTACTAATTATTTAATTGCAATGAAAGAAATACTAGTGCTTAGGGAACTGTTTTATTGCTCAAAATTGTTTTATGAAGACATTTTAAAAGTTATAAAAGTTAATATTTTTATTTTATGGGGTTTTTTACATACCTATTTTTTAAAGATCTATTAAAACTTAATGCACTTAACTGGGATATGTTTTTATTTTCAAAAACCCCAATAACTTATGCTATCTAAATATTCATGATACATTCTGGGCTTTTCACATTTCTCTCTAACTCAATATTCACAATAAATCAGTCTACCGAAACAAAGTCTGGCTTCCACTTTGTTAATAATAACAAAATGAATTCATCATATTCTCCATTATAATTAGCTATTGGCAGCTTTTGGGAGCAAATGCTAAATATAAAATACAATATTACAACTTTAAAATGTGTTTTTGCTCAGTCAAGCCTAAAACAAGATTAAAAAAAGTAGTTTATTCTAAGTTATTTTTATTTATTAAAACTATAGTGGAATAATTATAATACAATTTATTATTCCACTATAGTTTTTGCAATAATTATAATACAATTTTAAATGTTTAAAATCTATTAATTTCTTTATTTTTTTACTTTTTTACTGCAGCAGAACTATTCGGCCGAATAGTCCATCAATATTCGGCCTGGCCGAATTTTACCTTACCCAGTATTCGGCCAGGCCGAATATTCGGCTGGGTGATGAAATGACTATTCGGCCAAAGGGCCGAATACCGAATAGTGGCCGAATATTCGTTACATCCCTAGTACCCACACAGCATTGCCCATTCTGAATATATTTTAACACGTCGCATGCGACATTACCTGTAGTGTTTGAAAAACTTGGTCTGCCAATTTATCAAAAAAAAAAACAAAAAAACCTTAGATATTGTCAACATTTGAAAAAGAACCAGTTAAGAAAACTTGGAAACAATTATGTTAGTAGGGTCAGATTTGTCGCAAAAGGTAGTTCAAACTTCCAAATTGTGCAATGGCGTTATTTGTTGCGTTATATATCACCTGGGCCGAGTCTTAGAGAGGATCTTGGATTGATTGCAATATCATAAGAAATTTTTTACCCACTCATGTTGAACAGTTATCATGCTAACAGAAAATTAAATTTTATAATGAAATAAAGCTGCGCCAAAGTTGCCTCATGTCCTAAAAAAATTGTTTAAGTATGAAAAAAATGCTTGAGCGATCAACTCGTTCATGCCTTGAAAATGTTGCCTCGGGCACTGTTTTTGCAAAGAGCATAAACAACGTCCCTGCAGCGCTACATGCGTAAAGAAATTTTAAAAATGTTAATGTTGCCTGAAAACCGTCGTCTGCCTATAATTACGTGATATTGTGAACCATACTTCATAAACGTATGTACAATTTTGCTAGTAAGTTCCGATTTGCTGCTAATAGTTAATTTTAAAAAAGGCAAATTTTAGCTTGCATCGTCATTCGTTGCGTCATTTGGCATCAAGAAAGAGCCATATGTGTTTCTTTTCTTGCAAGACTGCAGTTACAATATAGCCCCAATTTAATGACGGTCTGCAGACTTCTAAATACTACTATGAATGGGGGGAGTCATCAAATCAGGGAGACAAAACTTTCATTAAGTTCAATCCTGAATTTAAAACCTATTGCTAGTTTGAGGAACAGTTTAACTTGAAGATATTTTATCATTGTTTCTCCGATGAAAATTGAACCGATTTCTCGCTATGCTGAAAAATAAGTTTAATGATGAAATGAAGCTGATCTGTTCACACAGGGTTGAGGAAACTGCTAATTAAATAATTTGAACAGAGGAAAGCCTTCAGAAATTGAATTAAAAAGTTGATAATTAGCTTTCTTATCCAGGGACGGACTGGGAAGAAGATTCGGCATGGACATATTTCAAACAGTGTGGCCCATGGGGGCCGAGGCGAGAGAATACTACTAAGAAACGAAAAATGAACGCTAATCAGATATTATGCATTCATCCTATTCTTTGTGTATTAAGTGTGCTACAATCAGTATGTTAACATCAAGTAAAAATTAGTTTTAGTTATCAGGCATAAGATTGAAGAAAAATGAAAAAAGAGGAAAAATGCGTGATCAAAAGTTCAGTTATATTAAGAGACGAAATGCTCAAAATAAGTTTTTTTTTTCAATCTAATAGATTTTCATGCATTTAATCTGTTTATATTACATTATAAACATATTTTTAAATTTACTCACCTAAGGTTTCTTAATTAAACTATATAATATATGCGCATTATTATCAAAAACGGAAAGATAAAAGAATTGCCACATTGCTAATGTACCTAGCTGAATTAAAAAAAATAATAAGTTTTGATGAAAATAACAGGAGTATAAAAATAACTTCATTTTTTTTTTTTTTTTTGAATCAAAAAAAGTCAAAGAATTTTTCAGGTAGGATCTAACAGCATACATTTCTTTTGTGGTTAAACTGGGTTTACTTGTTTTAATTTTCTGTTGTTTTATAATGGTGGTTTGAGTTTAGAAATTGCATCTGAAATTTTATGTATGTGGCATTAACCATTGTACTACTTTTAGTGCTTGAGGAAATGTTTCTAGCTTCTTCTAGTTGATGTTGCTGCACCTGAATTTTCCCTTCATTTTTCTTTTGAGCAGATTGGTTCATTTGTTTTTTGTTTTGTTCTATCTGTGTGTTTGCTCATTTACATTTTCATAGCATTTGCAGTTTTTTTTTTTTTTTTGCTGCCACTTTAGATAACGCTTTAATTTTTACAGTATTTTTTCCTCAATCTTTTTTCCCCTAATGAGACTGTTGTACTGATTTTCTTTGTTATATCTTTTACAAGATGTTCTCATATTCTTACAAAAATAGGAATTTACCTTTTCTTTAAGAAAATCTATCCAAAAAAATATCACTAATGATTTATTTATTTTTTAAATTCAGCTCGTACTTGATAGCTAGGATGGCATTGAAAGTTGAAACATTTAGCCTACTGGTCTGAGGGGTAATAATATTGTTTACATGGAACTGAAACTGGATTCAACTTGAGGAAACTATGAAATGTCAAAAGGGGATTCATATTAGCTACATCATCTATAAGACTTTTCATGTTAAGCTTTATTAATATGTCTTTTTCACACGACATTTATACATAAATGATTGCAATTTGCCCCGAGTAAAATTGCATCTTAATCTGTTCTTAACATACTTTAAAGTAAAATAACTTGGCAATCGGTCGAGACAACTGGCCATGAAACATTCTCAGAGCCAGCCCTGAGAATTTGCATCATCTGGATTGAGAAATCCTCGGGGCCGTATTTTGTAGATTGTAGGGAGTAAAAATATTGTCAGTAAATATTTACATATGTATTTGAATAATATTAAATGTCTACCCCCCAAGACAGTCTTATTTTTCTTATTCATCATAGAAGGGCAATAATATGTAATGTGTTAATTAATGTTGTTAATAATGTGTAATGTGTTAATGGCTGCCGCCCTGAAGGGCGTTGCGACACGAGGCAACCGTCTCACCGCAAAAACCTTCATTGCCGGCACTGCTGAAAATTAAAAAAAATAAAAATCCATTTTCGGATCTCAAAAGTTTGCACCCCAGGCGGCCGCCTAGCTTTTCTGTATGGACGAGCCAACCCCGAGAGCACATCCATATAGACAGCATAGGCGGCAACCTAAAACACAAAACCGATGTATTTTATTTATTTATTTATTTTCAAATTAAAAAAATAAAATATATCGATTTCACACCTCAGGCAGCCGTTTAGGTTGCCAGACCCTGGAGATTTTGCCCCATTGCACTCTCTGAAGCCCGGGTTACGGCAAAGTTTTGATCACCGTTTTTTAAATTAACATTGTAAAAGCTGTATACTTAAAAAAATTAGATATTTTGCTATCGGCCCCGAGAGGACCGACCCACCGGTCATTTGCCTGAATGCCTACATAGTCAGCCGCTGTTCTTATCAACTTGGAAACTCTGAACAAATTCCATCTTGTGCAGAGAAGTCTGCGTTTTCCATCGATATATTATATTAATATGTGCAAGGTATTTTCACCCCCATATTGGGAAATTTATGTGGAAATTTGAGTAAAATTGGAATAAAAAAAGAACTACCAGTCGGATTTTTTCTAACGGTCTACAAACCAGCTCTGTGCCAATAGAGAAATCAGCAATCAGGAAAATTTCAGCTCCATGCTGAAATTTTTTTGGGTAGCTTTTGAGATTAGCGGTAACATACACACCAAGGCCCTGTTTTATATATATAGATAAGTTTTTTTTAATAAAATGAAGCTAACATTATTCACACAGAGTTGAGGAAACTACTAATTAATATTTTCTGGTCAAGGTAAGCCTTAAGAAATTGAACTAAAAAGCTTATAATTCGTGTTTTTATTTGCTTAGAAACGCCAAGTGACAGAAAAATCAGTGCTTTCGATTGATGTATTACATTAATATATGCAAGGTTTATTTCACCCCATATGGAAAATTTATGTGGCTATTTTGCGTAAAATTAGAATAAAAAAAGAGCTACCTGTCGGCTTTTTTTAAACAGGCCTATAAGCTTGCTCCGTGCTGGACAAACTAAAATTTTCTGCAAAATCCGATGGGTAGTTTTCGAGATTAGCGATGTCACACACCAAGGTCCTGTTTTATATATATAGATTATTTTCCTTTCCTTGTTAAAGTCACATGATACATCTTTCTTTTTTTTTTTTTTTTTGTGCTAGCTTTTTGCTACATAAATGCAACTGTATCTTGTACCTCTATTGAAGCAGTAAATTTCTAATTAATAAACTATCATTAATCTAACATTATTCATCAATATATAACTGATATATGAGCTTCTGAGAGTTTTGAAGCAACATAAACAGCAATACTTATAATTTAAGCTCACATAATCAAAGCCTTTATAAGTTACCTCTTCAAGATTCAGAATCCCACTTTCATCCATTCTAAAGTGAGCTTTAACACCCTTGTATTCAGTATTTTCATCCATATGTTTTTGAATAGCTGATTCAACTCCTTTCACAGATATTTTGGTGATGTTTAGTGATCCGAGAGATCTGGAAAATCATCAAAATTTGAAAAACTTATAGTTCATAATGAAGGTTATGACAATACTGATTGAAGTTATAATATAAAAGTGCTATAACTGTTTTATAAATTTCTTAAGGCAGTATTTTTTACTCTATGAATTATCAAGGCATAATGAATCTGTCTCCCTAGAACTGTTGTGCATAAATTTTCATGAGCACAGTTCTTTTTTCTTTTTCAATGAATTAGCATTTTATGACAAATCATTGATGCTTTATTTATTTAATTTTCATTCTATGCCAGACATAAGCATGTCCACCATTAGTTTATGACAGGTAGCCCAATACAGTTCAGAAACAAAAAGAAAATGATTAAAATTCTTTGCAGCATTTACGGCTACTGCGTCAGGAAGTCTAGGACAGCAATTCAAGTGATCTAACGAACACAAATAATGCAATGTGCATGAATCCTTAATAATGCAATGAAATAAAATTATACCTATGTCAGAGACTTGTTATGTTTAGATTCTTATTTCAGTCTCAAAAACAAAACCTTCACAAAAAAATTGCAATCACAAAAATTAACTCTTTTAAATTTTTATTACAAAAAACGAGTCTGCCAAGTAATAGCAGATCCTTCAAAATATTTGGGATCATCAAATTTTTCAAACTGACACCATTAACCAAACACTTGGCATAAAAAATAACAAATCTTCAGAACAAAAGATTTATACATAATAGGACAGAAAATTTTCATAACCTATTCATAACATTTACGGCCAATTTCAAAACTCTTTCGACCTTTCTGACCTGAGTGTGTTGAATTGCTCCTAATTCATTTTCAGTCATTTAGGGATATATCTGCAAATGTTCTACAACAGAGTTGTATGTTCTGTGTCATATATTCAATTTTCCTTTACATTCTGCTTAGGGGGTACTGTATTAGTTTTAATGATTTGAAACCAGTTGGACTATCAAGCTGATGCTAAACAGTTTAACAGAAGCTGATGCTAAATAGTTTAAAAACACCAGAAGCTTACTCAATGTAAAGAAGTTAGATGATGCAAAAACAAAGTGTATGGAAACTTTTTTGTAAATCAAGAAATAAAGTGTTAAAAAGCTTTAAAATGATAAAGTAACAAATAATTAGTTTTAGTTGAAAATATTTTAATATTGCTCATACTTACTGTAATTCAAAATCACTGAGAAAACCAAGATCCCCATAGTTGACATAAAATTCAAAATCTTTAACATGACGATTAAATGTCATAATTTTCTTCAAAGGAATAGCATTATTTCGGCCAAATAAAATTCGCTTCACAGTTTTTATTCCAGTACTTTTATCTTCTAACTCGTACTCTCTTTGAAAATCAACCTGAAATTTAAAAATAAATTCATACTATATGAATCAAAAAAATGCATGCATTTTAGACCAAAGTAAATAGGCACTAAAAATATGTAGATGACAATTGATTTAAATAAGTAGTTTTAAGTTTAAAAATAAAAACATTGATATGAAATACAATTATCTTTGTCATGTAGATACAGTCTAATTATGTTATATAACGACCCTACATTAGAACCCAATGTGTTGTGAAGGTCTTTGAAAGAAAATTTTTTAATGTTTTGCAATTTTGTATATCAGTGGAATGAGTTGATATGTTTAAATTTTAAGATTTAATTTTAAAAAGAGAAGAATTAAAAACAATATTATTAAATAATTTCATTGATTTGCATTATGTACTTGCTACTAAAATATCCCTGCATTTACTTTTGTCAAGTTAACATAAATAAATAAAAAGAAATGTAATTAAAACTGCAAGTATATTTAACGAAGCACAGCTGCTCCCTTTTTTAAATCACCTTAATAAATTTCAATCCTTCTACATAATAAATAATGTTAGAAACAATCATAATTCAATTTTTATTTTTAAGAAAAATGTAATGGAAAGATACCTGAATGGGATATATGTTGGCATCTTTTACCAAAAATGTTTTCACTTTAAACCCTTTACTCAAATGAGCAGCTTGATAAGCAGCACCAAGAGCCGCAGATTCATCTGTATTCAAGCTTTTTCCTAATTCATCTTTTTTGATAAAATCTAGCAATATCTGTTGAACTTTTGGCACACGAGTTCCAGAACCAGAAAGGATAACTTGATCAATATAGCTCTAGAAAGAAAAAAAAAAGAATTCTATACCCGGTAAAGACATCTAATTTTCATTAGAAAAATCATCTCTAATGCAAGTTACTATGTTTCTTAAAATGTAATCTCGAAAATATGCTTGAAACTATTGTATTGAGCTACGTATTGAAACTACGTATTGAGCATGTATCAAATTCACAACCATCTGAAGATATATTTTGAAGATAATATTCTCTCAAAATAATCATAACCAACTGAGAACTAAAGTCATTTTTTTCCAGAGTTTTGATAATTAGTCACTGGAAAACGCTGTAGTAAACATAGGCCAAACCACAATAACTGGAACTTTTCTCCCCACTGCAATGACTCACTATTTTTTTGCAGTTTTTCATTTTACCCTGGGTTTAATTCTCTTGTGGGAACATTTTTAGCATTCTTTGTGTACTCATTACAAAAATTGAATTTGAAAAATAATTTGAACTATTTAAGCGAATAAAAAAATATCCGTTGCTGAGGGGACAGTAAATTATTGTGGTTTAGCTCATATATGTTTGGAAGTACATTTTAAAGACTGAATTCAGGAACAATTTATCCCTAAATATTTGAGGAAATAATTATAATTAATGAAAACAATTTAGTTACTTTAAAACTAAAAGCAGGGGTGCCGTTGACCCACTTAGAGCATAAAAGACACATGCTATGCAAAAAGGACCCAATATTTGAAACCCGCAGACTTTTTCCCTTTATTATTTTCTTTCACATTTCTTGCTAAAAGTCATTATCCATTGAGAACAAGCTGCCTAACAACCTTCCTTATCAGTATTTTTCTTCCTTTCAATAGTATTGTACAAAATCAGCCCAAAGGAATGTGAAATGCTTACATTTTATTGTTCCAAAATAATAAAATGTGCATGCTCATTTATTTGACTTATTGCACAATAGTTCATTACAAGAAGTGAAAATATAATTGCAACAAAAATTATTTTTTAAACATTTGTTCTTTTTGAATCTTAATAGGGCAGTAAACATATGTATTCTCAAAAATATGCTTAAAATTATTTTCTTGGTTGTGCGAAAAAGATGTGGAATGGCATGAGAAAAAATAAGCAACCAAAATTTTGAATCAATTAATGAATATCGTTCAGTTCCACTTTCAGGTTGAAATGTAGAAAATTCGCAAAAGTTGGACTAAAATACGAGAAATTAGAGTACAAAATTGAAAATTAATGGATAAATATTTTCCGGTACCACTTTCGATTCTGTATATAAGAAATTTGCCGAAAAAAATACAAAATTTTACAGTTCAGTAAATTTTTATATTCCCACTCTCTTTTCGCGCTAGTGAGGAAGAAGAGGAAAATGATAGGAGAAACATATGTTCAAAATTTTAAATAGATCAATGAATACTTTCGATACCACTTTGAGATTCAAATTTTCGAATTCAGGTAACAGTAGAAAATGTGCCTTTCAAATTTTGTACGTATGCTTCCTGTGCCAGTCCACAACTTTTATGTATTATCGCAAAAACAATTTATTAAAAAAAATCATTTTTGCATTCCTTCCTAATACCTTGATGTTTTTCACTCTCGATGCTTAAAAAAACTTTGTTAAAAGGCAAATAAATAAAATTTCTTTTTATTTAGATCAAATTTAATCACAAGACATTTAAACAAAATTCTGAACTTGATAAGAGTGAAAGCTTTCAAAATTTAAAAAGGTGAATGCTGAATTGCAGAATTATATATATTTTTTCAATTCTTTAAAGTTTTGTATAATATTTCCAATTGTTCAAAAGAAATTTTAATGAACGAAACTGATAAAAATTAACGTTGTTTGAAAGGAAAAGTTTGTTTATGCACAAATTGCTGCTTTATTATAGTGATGATCACTTCAAATAAAACCATTCATTTATCACAAGGAATTGATAGTGTATTTCAAGGATGCATTTTTGTCTGAAATTCAGAGTGAAACTTTTAGTTTCAAGCTGAATTTCAGACACATGTAAAATCTTGGAATCTGTTCTCATTGTTTAACTTTTATTGCATCTACTGAAATTCTTTTCAAAAAGTTTTATCTGGAACCTTGTATTTGCTATCTGGATGAAATGGTTTTTCAAACCTTAAAATATATACTGAATTAAACGCATCAGAGTGGAATTTGAAAGCTAAACACATGTCTTTCATTCTTCAAGCCAATCCTTTTTTAGCCTACTTTCCCGTAAAAGTAAAAAAAATAGTAATAAAGCATGAAAGAAGGCTTAATGTATCGTAAAAATATCGTTAAAAATAAAGACAAGTAAAAAAAAGTGAAGTAAGTAAAGATTGAAAAATAAAAAATTTGAAAGTAGGGTTTTGAGATGGGGGAAAATGTGTGTCGGTCGGTTAGTCAGTCTGTCTGTCTGTCCCACCCCCTAATAACTTTTGAACGAATTGTCCGATTCGAAAAATTCTTTTTGCATTCGAAAGATCTCGGCGAGAACATCTCATTTCATATTTTACTTTTTGATTTGAACAATTTTTCGTTCAAATTTGAACAGTTCAAAAAATTTTAACATTAGCGCTTATGGGCAATAATGAAGCAAATGATGTAAACTCTGGGTTCAAGATCCAAGTTCCAATGAACAAGCTTGCTGGAGGAAGCTCTTGGCGTGAAATATTAACTTGAATAGTTTTTGTTCATTTTTGAACAGTTCAAAAAATTAACATAGAGTTTACGGGGAAATTTCAATCCTATATAAATCCTGATCTAACGGACGGATTTGCTTGAAACAAACTTTATCGGAAAGCTCTTATAACGTAGAACATGTACAAATAGAAAGTCCATCCAGAACTAACGAGCCTATTTTCTTATGAAATCTTTTATCGGAATTTTTAAGGACATTTGTTAATGAGTGAAATAATGAATGAATGAATGAATAAATGAGAGTGAAAGAATGAATCAATGACTAAATTAATGAGGAAAAGAATGAATGAATGAATAAATGAGTGAATAAATTAAAAATAAATGAGTGAATAAATAGATGAATGAGTAAACAAATGAATGAATAGCTGAATAAATGAAAGAATGAATGAGTGAGTAAATGAATATGTATTATCCGTTGAAAAAGGTATATTTGAAATACTTTAGAACTAAAGCTAAATGAGAAAGAGAGATGGATAGATTATAAATTTGTATTTGGTGTACATGGAAAAGTAGGCTCGTATAGTTCTGGACGGAACTTCTTGTTTTACATTATCCTTGTGTCCATAAAATTAATTATAAATTAAGAGAAATACTTGAACTTTATGTGAAAAGTTGAATATTAAATTGCTCACAATTAAGAAATTCATTTTATCCTTCAATTTAACTTTTAAAAAAATAAATAAATGCTGGGGGGGGGGGGGGAAATGCTTCAGGGACCTAGAATTTTCAAGTTGGGGCTCACTTTTTTTTTAAATTGTGGGTTATCGGGACTCTGTTTTTTGAGTCGTCAGAGACACCTAAGACATATCATTCTTTCTCTTTCAAGAAAAATTCATAGGAAAATTACTGGATTTAAAAGTAGCTCTTAATTTGCATACAGTTATAGAATGGGTACAAAATGTTTTTCAGTTCTCACAAGAAGATTCAGTAAACGGACAGCTGTTATGAAAATGTACTAAAAATAAATTTACAAGGTTTGCTTGCATACTAATTGAGACATTGAAATGGAAACATGGGAAAGGAAGTATGTATAAAAAACTACTTGTTTCTTTCCAAAGTAACAAATGTATTAGAGTTTATAAAACTTCAAGTTTGAATATGATGACAAAATTTAAACTTATTTGTAAAGCTGTTTGTAAAGTCATTTTAGAATGTTTTATCAATAGGCATACTAAGGGAGAATAACTTCAGACAGATTTTATGTGTTTTAAAATTATTCAGAAATTGTGAGTCGCTAATATTTCCACTGTTAGTTCCCCAAAATATAAGAATTTTAACAGTACACATATGTTTGCATACATATATATTAAACTTTCAAACAATCTACATTTATTTTTAATAAACCACTACTGAACATACTACAGAATTTATATTGAAGTATGAAAAGGAAAAATAGACAAACATATTATTGCCTTACTAATAAACTGGGGCGATGAGTTTGTGGATTTTTTTAATGGGGCATATTATCTTAAAAAATAGGTCCATCATACAAAAACAAATGTACTGTTATTACCTTTCATAAACACAATACACATTTCTTGGTCATTAAATAAATAGTCCTACAAACTAACTCTCTAAAAACTTAAAACAATTCTGTTTCAGGAAAATAAGGTATCAAATTAATTTTAGAAGTTTGATAAAAAGATAAAAAGTATTTACATTCATTAGGAATTTAATATTAAACAATCAAAATTTAAATAATTTTGGTGATATATATTTCTTTTCTGGTAAAAGAATAATGTCAAGGAAATAATTGGCTTAAAGAAAGAATGAAAATGCAGTTAACTTTCAAAGTTCATCTCTTATACATGCCCGCCAAAAAAAAAAGGGGGTTTTAGTCTGATAGCAAATACAAAGTTCTCTTTATAAGTATTGCTAACAAAAAGAGTATTCTGAAATTAATTAAAATTTAGATAATTGTTGTGGTTAATTTAAATGGCCTATCAATTCATGGTGAAGAATAAATATTTTTATTTTAAGTGATTATAACTATGATGAAGCAGACTCTTGTGCATAGTCAAATCCCCCCCCCCCCCCCCGACTTTTCTTAGTTTCATTCGTTATTTTAATTTAAAAAAATGATTGGATGTTATGCGTACATCGTCAACAGTAGGATATGAGGATATGAGTAAAAACAGAATTTTATATACAGGGTTCATACGCTTTTGGCAAAACCAAAAATAAGGACTTTCTAAGGACCTACAAAAAAATTTAAGGACCTCCCAAATTTTTCTAAATATACAAACTGTAATGTTTATTTCAAAAGGAAGCAGTACTGAAAGAGGAATTTGATTTAACATCGTATTTTTATTAGAACACAACACAAACACTTTTATGGAGCTCTCTTTGACTTGTTGCTTTTCTAATGTCCAATACAGTCAGGGAGTAAAATAATTATTGGAGCTAGTAATAAGAAGCACACAACACAAGTATTAATCATATATAAGCAAATTATCATGATGTGAAAAGTTATCAAAAATGGTCAGTGCTATAAAATACAAGTTAATGGAAAACAATTTAAATAACAAAATTGTTAAAGAAAACGCTGCACTTTGTCTTGAGAATTTGTGTTTAATTTAGATTTTTTTTTTTCATTTTGGTAACAACATACAAATAAAATATGGAGCTTTTTTGCTTAAAACTTTGCACATTACCCTCAAATAGTAACTACCAAAATTTAGCTAAATTAAAGTTTAAAAAAAAATTGAACAATTTTTTTAAATAAAAAATAAAACAAGCAGGTTACAAGCTGCAAATACTAAAACAATTGTCAACTTCTTAAATAATTGATATATTTACAGGATGCAAAAAGATAGAAGCCTCAAAAGCTGCGTGCAATTTTCGGCAAAGCACATGCTAGATGTTAGCAAGTTTCCGAAAAATAGATTTTTAAATTTTCGTGTTATGAGTTATGAAAATTCATGTAATTTAATAAAGGTCTTTTTAAAAAGTTTCTTGAAAATTTTTCAAGTTTTGTAGTACAATCCCTTTAGATAAAAATACTAGCATATCAGCTTGAAAAGTCGGATCTTTTTTCAAAAAAAATCGAATTTTCGAAGTTCACAAATAAAAACAGGAAAACTAGGGGAAGACTGAGCATTTGGCAGCTACGGTGTATATAGAAGAGGTCGATTTCTTCAATTTACTGCAAATTAAAATATTTCACCAGATACAAATTTTGATTAAAGCAGCAAATATCCATCATCTCCCACACATCAAAACTCCACGGCGAACGATCGCGAAGCCAAATTGGTCGATAAAATTTTACTAAATATTAAAACATTGCTTTAAAACAAATTTTCCAAACAATTACGAGAATTTATTTGATCTAAAAAAAAAAAAAAAAACAATGAGAGAACATTAGCGATAGATCAGCTGAAAAGCGATCGGGAGAGTTGGCAACTCGGCGCTTATTATAGTGTAAGACGTAAGAAAAATGATAATAAAAATAAATCATTATTTTACCTTTAACAGTATAAATAAGTGATAATCATACATGCGATTGGTCAAACACAAAAAAAGCTTAAAGTTTTTTTTTTGCTACATATTAGTTAAATGTATCTCTTTTATTGAGCTAGATATCAACAATATGCTTCTTTGAAGTATTCCCCCCCCCCCTCCCTTAAATTAAAAAAAAGTTTTAAAAGCAATATTTATTTACTGATTATTTGTTAAGAGCTGCTCCTACTTGCTTTATTGATAATTGTTTAGAATGTAGATGATTTAGTAACAATTTTCATGCAAAATAATAATAATAATAATAATAATAATAATATTTACTTTGTAACTAAACTTAATAAATAGTACTGAATCCCAAATTTGAACTCCCGAAATTCGGCCCTTTTTCGAAAATTCTCGATTTTTGTTTATTTATTAAAATTGTTTCCCCTCGAGTCCTTAAAAGTTTGTTTTTCAAATTTTATTACTTTTTCCCTTCTCTTTTAAAAGCAAAATGAGGGAACTTGTGTGATTTGTTTATATGTGGTCTTAAATGGTGCCCAGTTACTGGGCACCATTGCATTTTGTACCAATGCTTGGTGTTTTGATTCAACTTCTCTACTAATATTCTAAATTTTTTTTAGACATATCTCGATTTTCTTTTTCATACAACTGCAGGAAATAGCAAATTGAGAGCTGCCATGTGGGTGGATACAAGTTCATTTTAACTGAATTGGGTGTAGTTTGAAGCATTTTATCGAAATCCATGAACATTTTTTTTTTGGAAAATATATAACATCAATATACTTACACCTTTGAAAAAAAAAAAAAAAAAAAAAAAAAAAACAAGAGTTAATTATTTATCTACCAGTTGAGAAAGCACTGCAATTTGTGGTTAAAATGCAATGATTATGTAAATCTGCCATTTTTGGTCCTATCAATCCGCCGTTTTGGGTCTGTCCGAAAGCCGCGCTAGTTCCGGACCCGAGCAAACCAAATTTGAGGTTTGATTAAGTAGTTGAAATGAAAGAAGTTTTATTCTTGTGAAGAATACAAAAGATTGCAAAACAAATAAAGAACATCGGTACCTTCTTATTTTAACAAAAAAATAAAGCACCTGGAATAAAAAATAAGGACTATTTAAGGACTTTTAAAGGCTTTAAAAATAAAAATGAACATTAAGGACTTTCTAAGGACCTTTAAGAACCGTACGAACCCTGCTATAAAATTGATTGTTAAAATTTGCTGTTTTTTCAATTCTAAATATCTAAGGCTGTAGTTCAGGGATTTTACTGAAATTTTGGGAACTCCCGTAACTTTTGATTACATCTTCAGTGGTATTTGAAAAATTTAATTGCTTTTATAGGAAAATGATTTAGATGTCTTACTGTTGCTCTGAGGCGACAACATGATTATTTTCCATGTGCAAGCAAAAACGGCAAAAGCTTAAAACTAGCTACATTTCAAATTTCAGTATAAAAACCAAACATGTGCAAGAAATTCCAGGGCTGAAAATTTCAGAAAACAACAATTTTTGAGAAATGGTTCCTTTTACAGCTTTAATTTCATAATGAGACAGCCGATTACTCTTAAATTTTAATTAAAAGCATTGAAAAGGAACTTTAAAAATGAATAGGTGATGGAGATGATAAAACTAGTAAAAACATAGATAGAGCAACAGAGGAATATTGTTTGGCGCCTTAGATTGACTAACAAGTTATGCGTAGTGAAAAATATAATGATAGGACGAAATGCATGTGGTAGCATGAGTAAAAATTAAGGCTTTTAACTGTTTTTTAAAGCCATTAAGGCAGAAGCCTGGTTTAGAAGGCCAAAAAAAAGCGTTTTGGGGGTAATTTTCTTAGGACAAAAAAAAAAGCAAGTTTAGCGAAGTTTTCAGGTCATTGAACCAGTGAAAGTGGAACACCTTGCAATTGCAGTATCCAATCTGCGGGCAAGATGGCACTCATAATTTTTGTCTAAAACAAAAAAAAAAAAAATTTCTAAATTTTCATATTTATCTTCTATATGAACTAAGAAAATCTGAAAATTTGTGAAATTAAAAAAAATTCTCAAGTTTGAATAAAAATGTGTCTTTTGGAACAACAAGAAAAATAATTTTCAAAAAAAATCATCTTTTAACAAGCCTTGTTTCGTTTTGATTGGGCGTGTAGTTTTCTCGCAATCAAGCCTGCCAGTTTAGAAAAATCATAAAAACGAAAACAATAGAAAACTCGATTGAAAGTTTACGAACGGAAAAATGTTAATTTTATATTACTTACAGTGATGATACGCTACCTGCGCCAGCTTTCCTGCGCCAAACCTTCAACTTCCCCAAAAACTCATTCAAATGCCCTTTGAACCTTTTCACATACATAGTTTGGAGCTATTTGACGGAGGAGAGGGGACGGGAGAGCGCGCCAGCTGCCCGAGCGCTTGTGTACCAGCTCGGACACCTGGCCACGTTTAGTGCTGTATTTTTGGAAATATTGCGAATTAGCCTCTATAACTTTACATAGATATTCTTAGATGTATAAGGAATAGATTTTAGAAAATAAAAAATTTAGCCTTCTAAAGCAGGCTCCTTTCCTAAGTAATAAATAAGGCCTTTTAAAGGACCCTTAATTTTTTCAAAGTAAATAAGGCATTTTTAAGGATTTCTTAAAAAGAGTGGGAACTCTGGGCAAGTAAAGCTTGCCAAGTAAGCTTGGGCTTAACAAAAATAAGTACGGGTGTTTTCTTAAAAAATACAGAAAACCATACACACAAGAGAGAATAAATTACCCAAACACACTTAAACAAAGGGAAAGGGCGTATTTTATGATATAAGCTATTAGTACATGAAAAAGAAAATTAATGCACAGCGTGCAGGAGTTATCCAAACTGCCAGGTTATCAAGTGCAAGTTTTCAGTACTCTGCTATATAAATAATAACAGACATGATCATCAGAAAGTTGGGGTAAATTATAAAAATTTTTCAGTATTTTCTTGGAAATTTCCGAAACCATGAAGATATTAAAACTCTTGTGTTGAAACACTAAAATTCAATAAATTTGGTGTATAACCAAAACACTATCTCTCTTTCACCCCTGATATAAAGCCCCATTACTTTCCAAGTTCTCATATTATGCAACATTTCAAATTGGGAAAAATGGTGGAGCTTAATAACAAACATTTGGGATTTCATAAATGAATGAAAAAAACACATGCACAATAAAAAAGGAATTCTGATGGTAATCCAACTCTGCATTTAAAAAATTATTATTACTATTATTATTATGTTTTGCTTGTTTTCAATTTTATTTTTTATGCCTCTTGTAAAAATGGTGGAGTTGCAAGATTTTACGATTAAGGTGGCAATGCAGCATATTACGAAAATTAAAAAATTCATTTATTTTCAGTGACTTGTCAAAAAAAGGGAAATTAATTGAATCTTTTCCTTCTAGTACAATTGTATTAGCAAAATGCAAACTTTGAAAACCTGACAAGGCAACAATCTTACCAAATCCAAATTAGCAGATGCTAGAGCAGTTTCAACTGGTTTAATAACACGTTCAAAAAGATCACTACACAATTCTTCAAATTCTGATCTAGTTATTGGGAGTTTAAAGTCTTTGTCATCCAATAGACTTTCAACCTAAAAACATACAGATGAAAATAAATAATGTATACAAAAATTATTAAATAGATATTACTTGTTTTGTTAAAGAGTTTCTAAGTTCAAATAGCAAATCAAACTGTGGCTAAATAATAACAGAACTCCCCACCCCGCACGGAATCCTTAAATGTGAAAAATATTGGCAGTAAAACAGCAAACCTTTGCTTACTCACTACCTCCGTAATATTAAACGCCCGACACTTGAAGGAGAGAGGCAGTCAAACGCACAAGACTATGTTACCTTCTATAGGAAATAAGATGATGAAAAAATTAGCAGAGTAAAAGCAAAATGAATGATTTGTGTTGGATTCAATCCGCCACACCAAGAGGGAGTTTATTTAAATTATTTATGAAAAAAAATCTTTTAAGTAAAAATACAAAGATTTTTTAAAAAATCTGTTGATTTAAATCTGTTGATCATCAAACATGATTTAAATCTGTTGTCAAGCAATATCAGTCTGTGTTCAAATAGTCGCACAAACATGAGATTTCACAAAAATCATCTCTAATCATTAAATGCATTCTCAAACTGTTTTAAGTTCAATGGACAACATTTATTATCTTTATTATTGCTTCTTTTTGTATGAATAAAATGTATTTTTTTAAAAATGATTTCATGTTTTATATTAATTATTAAATTTTGTATTTTATATAGTTTAATTTAAATTTTATATTGTTTGAAAAAGATGGGAAAATTAACAGGGTAGCCGCAAAAACTCTCCAGCAATGCATTGAAAAAGAAAAAAGGAAATGTCAAAAAATGCCTTAGTTTTTTAAATACGGCTAAGTCAAGCTGTACCTTATTTTTTCTTATTGTTTGTATTTTTTAATTAACTCAAAAATCAATGCATAATGGTGCATTTGTACATAATCGCAGCTGATATTGAGAGCAAAATTTAAAAACATTAAATGTAATGATTATAGAATACTCTTTGACAAAAGAATCTCGATAACCCCTATAATAATGAATGATTGTTTAATTTCGATCACAAGGCAATTAATGGACCTATGCTGAGAGATTTTGACCCTTCAACTGCAACTAACAAGTTAGTGGTATTTCAGTACAGAAAGGCTACGCTACACAAACATGGAGCACTTTAAGTGTCTGAACTTTTTCCTTCATGACCTAGTGGCAGCTTTGGAAAATATCATGATATTTATAATGTATAATGGACATATATTGATAACATTTATCACAGATACTTTCATGCAAAATTATTTAGAAACTATGTTTATTTAAATTATATAAACCAGAATATTATTAAATCAGTTAATTACTAATGAAACCTCACTGAGTCTACAAATTTGCCTGTATTTATAAAAAATATTAATATATCAACATTTTTAATAATAATTACTTCACTTAAAACAAAAATTAGTTCATATAAATAAGGTACCCGCCTTATATGTTGTCTGTGGTATTTTTATTAACCATAGACATCTTATGTAACCAATATAAATTTGTTCATGATAATGAGAAAATATCAATTATTATCTGATGAATACTTTAATTTTGGTATGATACTATAATTATAAAAGAAATTCAATTGATGTTGATGTCAGTCATGTTAAACATTACAGAAAAATTAATATAGAAGAAAATGACTCGACACTATGAGTTAAGAGTATTACTTCCCTAATGAGTGAGTCAAAATCAACTTAAAACAGAGAACCGTTATCATTGTGGATTTTATGATTCTCAATCTCATTATCCTACTCATCACTATAGCAAGGGTGCCCTCAGGGGGGAGGGGGGTCATGATGCAAGTTACGCCATTGAGGATTTGGGGGGGGGGGGGGTTCGTTTCAAAAGCTTTGGGTTTGTTTGACTGACTGTTTGGACGAATTGGGAGGGGTCAACATTTTGGAGGGTTCATAGTTTTTTAGGGGGTGTGCCATTGACACTAAAAGTATGCATTGCTGTAATTGGTTAGCAAGTTATCTTCCTACATTGAATCCATTTTTGCAAAAAATGTCACCACATATGAGAAATAAAAGTAAATTATTGAATTAGAACTGCTATACAAGTTCATTTTCCCATAAAGAATAAGTACCTGAGCCATGTGATCTGTGTTGGCACTGAGAACTTTTTTAACTCTTCCAGCTTCTTTGAGAAGTTTTGCCATAGCTCTATTGTTTTTGAAAACATCTGAAGTTGTTTTCTTTACATTATTAAAAGACATAGCAAAATAATCCCTTAGTCTAAGTTGCATTTCAAGTCCTCCTAATGTGTG
Source organism: Octonoba sinensis (assembly GCA_038502835.1). NCBI lineage: Eukaryota > Metazoa > Arthropoda > Arachnida > Araneae > Uloboridae > Octonoba > Octonoba sinensis. The sequence goes on along the minus strand of CM076599.1, from coordinate 59,432,908 downwards.
ATCAAATCTAAAAAATAACAAAAATTTAAATTTAAAAAAATTAACATTTTTTATTTGGGGGGGGGGGGGGGTAAAAAAAGAAATTCACTTTTACAAAGTTTGTACTTTTCATAAATTTCAAGCAATTAAAAATCAAAAGTTAAAGCATTTAAACTTCTTGAGAAGGAAGGCAATCTGAAGGAATAGGGAATGGCTAATAAAAAACTAAATTAATATTATGCAGAGACTCGAACCTCTCGTTACCAATTTCAGTAGCAACCATGGAAATGTTCAGTAGCTTTAAATTTTTTTCAGTAGTTCTATTATAATGATACATTTCTATAAATTTAACGACACGAAGCAACAATTCTTAAATTCGTGAAAGTTTAATTTCAAAACCAGGGTGCGTACACAATTCTCTGAGTAAAAATCAAGCACTTTCCAGCACTCTTCATAGCAAAAATTAAGTAAATCTAACCACTTTGAATACAAGTTAAATTACAAGCCAGAAATATTTCTTTAATACTGTTTAATTTAGAGCACTGTAACTAATAAAATAACTTCATATTCAATACTATAAAAATTTATCATATCGCACATTAATTAGATTTATGTGTTGTATTGGCTGTGTATGTAACGAGCCATAGCTTAATTGCTTGTCAGCTCAGACATGTGCCTCACTGAGGAAAAAAATACTAAAAAATAAAGAAATAAACATGTTTCTGAGCAATAACTTCTTAAACTGAAATACGTATTTCATACTTGATAACTATAAAAATTTCAATAAAATGAAATAACTTCAAAATTAGGTGTGAATATTTTTTACATGATTTATATACTGAATTAGAATAGAAAGAAATATTATTTATTTATTTTATAACAATGTAAAATGAGTACTTGAAAGGGGGGGGGGGGAATCCTAATGCTAAAGATGATCTAAAATTTAAACACATTTTAAATTACGTGCAAAAAAAAAAAAAAGAAAAAAGAAAAAAGCACTTTTAAAAAACGAAAAATTTTTTGGCAAAAATATTTTTAAACATATTTTTAATAAGGCTCTAATATTTAAGAATTACAATAAACTGATGCATCACTGAAACGTAAAGGCTAAAAATTCCTTGATTATCGGCGACATTTAGAGTGGGCGTGGCAAAATGACGTTTCTTCAAGTCCTTTACAGAAGCTAAAACTTAAGAAATATTAAAAATAATGATAAGCTCAAATTTATTGATGTCTAAGGGAAAGAATTCGATATTAACCGAGAACTAGGAAGTTTTGCCGAAGCCGATGCAACCGGATTTCGAAATGCTTAAAAAATTGGGATCGACACTTAAAAGCACAAAAAACGGACCAAATGTGTAATTTTTACTCGTAATTTGTGAAACTTTGCAGAAATGCAAGTAAGATACTTTCAAAAATGTTCCTAGGGAGAAAAAGAAATCCAAATTACGAATTTTTGCGGAAGCGAAATTTTCAATTTCCAAAACAACGCATACAATCAAAATACGGAAAAATCACATGTCTGCAGGTAGAAATTTGAAGAAAGGTGAATTTTCCTGTTGATAAGTAGCAAAGTAATAGTAAAAATGAGAAATCAAGGGCTTTCCAGACATTTTTGCACATTATTCCAAATTTCCAGGACTTTCAAGGCCTTGAAAAAAAATATATGTAATTCAAGGACTTTCAAGGTTTTCCAGGCCGCGTACGCACCCTGTCAAAACACAAAGCTAAAATTCATTCTAAATAGAAATATTTAATTTAATTCCTCAAAAATGAACAATTCTTTCAAAATATTTTTTTTTTATTTCTGGCATACAGGTAAATGATCTAAATTTAAATGACTTATTAAAAATAAATTCTGACAAATAAGTTTTTAAAAGAAAAAACAAAAATATAATTTTTTATGTGCAGTAGAACCTCAATTCTCAGAGGTAATGTGAACCGAGGGAACCTCGAATAATCAAAAACTTGGATAATACGGACTTTGTCCGAATCAACTGGGAAACTTGAGTAAACGGGCAAAATGAATGAAGAGGTCCTCACAGATGTGAAAAAATGCATTTCTTGTAGATATTATAAAATGATGTTTCTCTCACAACTAAATCTGAAGCCCCTTTTTTAGTTGTCCTTTTATCGAGTTTATTGATGGCTTGTAATTTAGTTTCCAAAGACAAAACAGTTTGTTTGCATTTAGCACTCATCACGTAACCAATAGTATGGTACAAACGAAGATCAACAAACTGTTCACTAGCAAAATGAAATAGCAACTGACATCAATCATTGGCTGCCTGAAGTCAATCAGTGACTGCAAGGGTGCCTCAGTTAACCGGAACTCGGGGCTCGGATAACTACTGTACATCGGGCGATCTACTGTACATCGATAGAAGTTTAAGTACAAATAGTTTTCTAAAGAAACAAAATCATTTAACATTAGCCAGACATTTCTAGTTTTACAAACAGATGTGGCATATTTTTCATGCATTTTTGAAAGTATGCAGTGATGGCAATCATTGCGGCCACCATACAAAGCTGTAGTCCTTAAAGGAGAATGCCATAATTTCAAATGAATATGATTTTTTTTAATAAGGAAATTCTCTTGCATACACTTTTAAATTTTCGACAACTCTCCATTTCTTTAGAAGAGGAATCATCGGATTCCGCAGTTTGTTTAATGCTGTTCATTTCAATCATTCACAAAGGGATTATAAGTACAGCACTTTCAAAACTTTTCACTTGTAGAATTGCATGTTGTAATGTTTCTTCCAACGTTGTGAAACGGCTACACAAGACAAATTGTACAATCTGCAATAATTTTGTAGGAGAATCTATTACTGTTTATGAAAATGGAAAGCAATTTAATAAATATTTTGACCAGATATCAGCTGGCAGCCAAAATATAATTCTGAAACTATCTGGTTAGTAGGTAAACTATCTGGTTGATGGGGTATCCATATAGTAGGTAAATGGGCAGCATGCTTTACTTGGAAATAATTGCTTTTCTACTGTTACATTTTCAAGCAAACAATTTTCTATAAATATGGTCAAAAGTGTGAACAGAATTATAGAAATAGGGTGCGCTGAAGATCCAGGGATTTAGAATATTTTAAGACTGGAAATTTAATTGCTCCCCCATGTTAAATTTTGAAGAATTAAGGGGGTATAAAAGGCATTTTTAAAACCATTTGAAGCATAAAAACACTTAATCTGAAACTGAAAAATATTTCCAGTTTTGCATTATTTTATTGTTTTGGCTAATAGGGGTACCACGTTAAATATCCTAAAAATGTTGTTAAAATAATATAAAACAACAGTATGGGTAAAATAAAACAATACTGCTAACAATGTTAATTTTTAATAAGTAATTTAATATATTATGAAGCTTTAAAGTAGAGCACATTGTGCTTTGAAAACCAATTAAAATACACAACATTTTGTTGAACCTTTAGTTGAATATTTTTTTATAAAAACAAATAATTTAACTTCTAAAAAAATTAATATAAATTTTTAAACATGAAAACCTCTTACCCTACGCCCTTTATTGTTAGTTGAGGACTGATTTCCCCAGTCTCCTTTGATTTTACAAGCTGGTAGGTAGCAATAGTAGCAATTGTACTCCCCGCTCCCATATCATAAAACATGATATTTGTAGGAGTTTCATTGAAATCTCTCCTTCTAAATACACCATAATTCAAAGCAACTGCAACACAAATTTCAGAAGCATTAAGGCTGTAACTATATAATAATTTTACATTTGTGACAACAAAAAATAATTAGTTCTGTGAACTCATTAAAATGAAGCAGACATGTATATTAGAAGTATACATGTAATGAATAGTCAGCCACTATTCGGTCTTCCACCAAATATTGATGATTTATTCAGTGCTACAAAATATCTTTTTTAAAATATGAACATATTTCATACTTGAAGCTAAACAGGCTGAATTAATCTTGCAGAGAAATTTTAAATTAAACAATTATAGGAGAATAATAAATAAAGGATGTCAAAGATAAAAAAAGTTTTTATCACAACTATTACCTTTTGAAACACTGTAAAGAGAGAAAAGTTCATTGTTTTGGCTTACTACCACTAAAATAAGAATGTAACACACTTGATCTTGCAAAACAAAATGTAAATAAATGCAGAAATTCTACTCTAGCACAAGATTTCTGAACTAACCTTCCTGAAGAAATATGGATGCATTATTTGAGTACGACAGTATTTTTATTTATTTATTTTTTGATTGAACAAAAGCAAAAAAAGAAAAAGAAAGAATGAAAGAACAAAATAATAACATGGATGAATAAAAAATACAATGTTTGAACAATAAAAAGAGGAAAACCCAAGAGAAAAAGGAATTTCTTTATCAAAAAAATTTACCCATAATCAAGAACTAAGAAATAGCTTCTCACCAGCTGTGTTGCTATTAATTAGCTGTAACACATTTAATCCAGAGAGTTTGGCAGCTTGGAGCAAAGCTCTTCTTTCAGCTTGATTGAAAAAAGGTGGTACCGTTATCACAGCATCTTTGATGGGCTGACCTAAAATTAAAAAGGAAACTCATTTTTCATTTGAAATTGTAATGATAACAATGATGACAGTAATGCAAAGCAAAAAACCCAGATAACAGTTGATCAAAATGAAATACCATCAATTAACTGTTTATAGTATCGTGATATTTAAACATAAACACTGTTTGTTCTTAGTGAAAAATAAATCAAAAACAGATGCTAAAAAATTTCAGCACAGTTGCAACATGCAAAAGTTATGCATGCCAGTTTTCACATGCAAATGGAAGAACTTAGAAAAACGTCTAAAATAGGCATAAAAACAGAATGTGCATGACTTTGAACTGTTAATTGGAAGAAATTGCTCTTTCCATGCACTGATATTCATGAACTTTAGGATTGAAGGTTATGAAGGAAAGTTATGTTTTGTGTTTGCGTTATTTATAGCATCGAATAATCAAGGAAACTTGAAGTTTAGCAAAAACGTACAAATTTAGCATTTGCTGTTTCAATCAAGACAGAAAAACAGTGTAACAAAAATATTTCTGTTTTGATTTAAAATTTCCTTAGATTACGCTAAAATCCAGTGCAATTTCCATACTCAACTCCTCCAAAAAAAAAAATCTCCAAAACCTCTAAACCTCACCACCTTGAATTTTTATTATTCAATCGCTTTCAGACTAAGTCCAGAAATCTCTATGCCTTCTCATAGTTTCATGTCCACAGAATCAGGGGGGACAATGGAACCAAGGGAAAAACTATCTTCAAGGAAACAGCTTTTTAGAAAGTTAATAAAAGTACAGTAGTTTTCGAGTTAACTTAAAAAGGAAACTAGAAAGTGAGCTGAAATTGATGAACAGGAGTTTCTGAGCTTTAAATTTGAAGGTCATAAAATAAAGTTACTTTGTACATGTATGTGTGTTTTTTTTTTATTTTTTAGTTAAATTATGATTTGTAAGCAAAGGTGTGACGATAAAGTTGAATGTAAAATCTTAATAGTTTTGGATAACAAGCCAACTAATGAAGAAAAAGAATGATTTATCAAGTTTGATATTCAAACTAGTACTTTTGCAACTATCATTAAAAGATGAGGTTATAGCAAATTAAATATATTGCTTTGCGATCACAAGAAACTTCTTTTATCAATTGTAACGTCTTCTAGGCTTCCATATCCGGTCAGAGGCAGCATCTGGCCTTTGAGTCTAGTTCCGACGCATCTCCACTTTCCCTCAGTGTCCTTTAATATTATCTGCGTCTAGAAAACATGATACTTCCAAATCCATACGCTACACACTTCTTCCATCCGAATTTGGCCCCTGACCTCTGGCATCCGGCTATCCCAAAAACTATTTCCGTTCCCAGGGCTGTGTGCCCGCCGACAAAAGAGCGGCCGCATCCCTCTTTAAAAGGGGGGCGGCTGGCCGGTTTCCGCTGGTCTCAGCTAACGGGCATGCAAGGAAGAGTAGAATCTTGTTGATTCGACTTAAATTATGATTTTAAAAAATATATCTCCGATTGAAATAATTTTGTTAATTTCCATTACAAATTGATATACAATGTTGTTCTAAACCAGGGTTCAATTTTTTTGATTTAAAAAAAAAAAAAAAATCTGATTTTTCTGATTTAAATCAGATTTTTTTTATTTAAATCGGATATTTGATTTTTTAAAAAATACCTTAAATATTTTGGATATTGATTATGTTACATTCATAAAAACAATATGGCATCTTAATCAATATGCAAAAATACACTTTAAGCTATTTTCAAGGCAATAAATATTCTTTAATAATAATAATGATAAACAAAATTTAATACAAATGCATGACTCAAATGAAACTTAACCCTACCAGGAATAATAGTACACTCATAAGTACAGATAAAATGAACAAATTTGATCTGAATTATTTTGCTGTTGAATGCTGAAAAGAAGTAATAATTGTGTGTAAGTGTAGCTGAAAAGAAGTAATAATTGTGTGTAAGTGTACATTAAAATCATTTTTCTATTTTATAAATGAAAAAGCCTGAAATATTTGTACCCATTTAGTAAAATCATATGCTCACACCATTAATAACAACTGAAACTTTTTGTTTCAATCAAATATCTTTATTGAAAACTTCTATGATTAAAGAAGAAAGATATTTTAGAAGGGAAAAACCTTAAGCTATTAGGGGACATGAATGAAACTTTAAGGATACATATTCTAAATTCTATCAATTATTGCTTTAAATACTATAATTCTGAATTTATTGTGTGGCATTTATTAAATACATCTAAAATACTATTTTTAAGATAAAAAACACAGAATGGTTCATGATTATTGTGAATTCTAATTTGAATGATTGAATGAATTATGCTTTGCTGTTAAGATGCTTGAAGAATAAGAGTAATACTGCAGGGTTCGCGCTAGACTGCGCAATTGCACGGTTCCCACAATATTTTTTGAAATTCCACTCAAAAAAAATACGTTTGTGCTCTGTTCCCGCAACTAGCGGACAGGCGTTCAAAACATCGCGAAACTAAACTACTATTCTAAACTGATAACTCAATACAAACTAAATGGAGTATGTTTGCTTTCAACTGTCATCTTATTCCTATTAATGAAAAGAAGAATCTAGGAACCCTATTTGTCATATATAATAACATGAGGTAAAGATTGAGAACTTCTTCATTCTTTAAGATTATTGAACAATTTAAGGACTATGGGAAATGGGACTTATCTTTATTTCAAAAGGGAGCATTACTGAAAGAGGAAATTGATTTATCATACTTTTATTAGGAACACAACACAAACTTTTATGGAACTCTCTTTGGCTTGTTGCTTTTCTAATGTCCAATACAGTCAGGGAGTTAAATAATTATTGGAGCTAGTAATAAGAAGCTCACAACACAAGTATTAATCATGTATAAGCAAATTATTGTGATATGAAAAATTATCAGAAATGGTTAGTGCTGTAAAATACAAGTCGAATAAAAAACAATTTAAATAAAAAAGAATGTAAAAGAAAACGCTGCATTTTGTCTTGAGAACTTGTGTTTAATTTCGATTTTTTTTTTCATTTTACTTATCTTATGTTGCTAGCATCTCAATTTCTGCTTACTTAAATTTTTATCTCTGCCATAAATAATTTTCTAAAAGAATTTAGAAGAGCTTGCAAAAATTCAGAAAAAACTTATTCAACTTCAGAAGAATATTTCATTTTGAACATAAAAATTAAAAATGGGGTTATTCGCTTAAAACTTTGTACATTACCCTCGAATAGTAACTACCAAAATTTAACTGAAATAAAATTTCAAAAAATTGAACAATTTTCTTAAATAAAAAATAAAACAAGCAGACTACAAGCTGCAAATACTAAAACAACTGTCAACTTTTTAAACAATTGATACATTTACAGGATGCAAAAAGATAGAAGTCTTAAAAGTTGTGTGCAGTTTTCGGCAAAGCACGTGCTAGATGTTAGCATAATAAAATGAAATAAAATTTCAAAAAATTGAACAATTTTCTTAAATAAAAAATAAAACAAGCAGACTACAAGCTGCAAATACTAAAACAACTGTCAACTTTTTAAACAATTGATACATTTACAGGATGCAAAAAGATAGAAGTCTTAAAAGTTGTGTGCAGTTTTCGGCAAAGCACGTGCTAGATGTTAGCAAGTTTCCGAAAAATAGGTTTTTACATTTCATGTAAATTAATACACGTCTTTTTAAAAAGTTTCTTGAAAAATTCTCGTTTTGTGGTACAATCCCTTTAGATAAAAATACTTGTACATCAACTTAAATAATCGGATCTTTTTGCTAAAAAATCGAGTTTTCGAAGTTCACAAACAGAAAAACTAGGGGAAAACGGAGCATTTGGCAACTACGCTGTATATGTTTAAGAAGATGTCGATTCCTTCAGTTTACTGCAAATTAAGAAATTTCACGAGATACAAATTTTGATTAACGCAGCAAATATCCATCATCTCTCACACAACAAAACCCCACAGCGAACGATCGCGAAGCCAGATCGGTCTATAAAAATTTACAAAATATTAAAACATTGCTTTAAAACAAATTTTCGATACAGGAATTTATTTGAACTAAAAAAAAAAAAACAATGGGGGGAGAACAAACTGTTTAGCGAAAGATCAGCTGAAAAGCGATCGGGGGAGTTGGCAACTCGGCGATAATTATAGTGTAAGACGTAAGAAAAATGATAATAAAAATAAATCATTCTTTTACCTTTAACAGTATAAATAAGTGATAATCATACAAACGATTGCTCAAACGCAAAAAAAGCTGATTTTTTTTTTTTTTTTTTTGCCTACATATTAGTTAAATGTATCTCTTTTATTGAAATAGATGTCAACAACATACTTCTTTGAAGTATTAACCCCCCCCCCCCCCCGCCCTTAAATTAAAAAAAAAAAGTTTCAAAAGCAATATTTATTTACTGATTACTTGTTAAGAGCTGCTCCTACTTGCCTTAGTGATAATTGTTTAGAATGTAAATGATTTAGTAACACTTTTCATGCAAAAAAAATATTATTTACTTTGCAACTAAACTTAATAAATAGTATCGAATCCCAAATTTGATATCCCGAAATTCGGCCCTTTTTCGATAATTCCCGCCATTTGTTTATTTATTAAACTTTTTTCTTTCGAGTCCTTAAAAGTCCGTTTTTCAAATTTTATTCCTTTTTCTTTTCTTTACTTGTGTGATTTGTTTTTTTTTGTGGACTTAAATGGCGCCCAGTTACTGGGCACCATTGCATTTTGTAGGAATGCTTGTTGCTTTGATTCGACTTGTCTACTAATATTTTTTTTTTTTTTTTAAAGATGTAGCTGGATTTTCTTTTTCATACAATTGCAGGAGATAGCAAATTGGGAGCTGCCATGTGGTTGGGTAGAAGTTTATTTGAATTGGGTGTTGTAATTTGAAGCATTTTATCAAAATCCATGAATTTTTTTTTTGTAAAAATATATAACATCAATTTAGTTGCATCTTTTCAAAAAAAAGTTACTGCAATTTGAAGTAAAAATGCGTTGATGTTTATGTCAATCCGCCATTTTTGGTCCTGTCAATCCGCCATTTTGGGTCTGTCCGAAAGCCGCGATAGTGCCGGTCCCGAGCAAACCAAATTTGAGGTTTGATTAAGTAGTTGAAATGAAAGAAGTTTGATTCTTGTGAAGAATACAAAAGATTGCACACAAATGAAGCGCATGGCTACCTTTTTATTTTAACAAAAAAAATTAAGCACCTGGAATAAAAAATAAGGACTTTTTAAGGTCTTAAAAACGAAAATGAACATTAAGGACCTTTAAGGACCGTACGAACCCTGAATTAGTTATTTTCGACTAATTTTGTAGCGTAGAATTGGAACATAATGGCAATAAATTTGTAACACATAGTTTTTTGTTATGACTATCTTACAGTACTAGAAGGAACTCACAAATGCATTGAAATTACAATTTGTATCATGATTAATCTCATTAGTTTATCATGGAATTCTATTTGAATTGAGAAAATATACATATTTAGAGAAATTAAAACATAAAACTATCAAGCTTTTATAAATACGATGAAATCTTATCATTTTTTTCTCTTATGTGGCGTTAAACCTTTTCTCTTTAAAAACCAGCAATAGTCACCCATCATTGCTGGTTCCCAATGACATTGATATTGGGTTTCCATAATCCTAATGTCCTTGTGAAACCTATCCCCTTGTTTGTTGATAACTTCACCAAGATTTTCTGGGGGCAAATCCAAATGTGAATGTAAAAAACTGGGTGGCCCTTCCTTTTTTATGAAATTCTGTTCTGCTGCTCGACAGTCCCACAAACATAAAAAGGAACAATGCTTAGTAAATTTGTCCTGAAGACCCATTAATATAGTGGAGACCTTTAAGTCTCCACAAACTCTCCAATCGAACTTTTTATACATAATTGCGGTTAAAATAGTCACCATGTTAGCATAAGTTTCTTTCATTGAAGGCAAATGGTTCGCGCACCAAATCATTCAGTTCATTTTGACGAATAAAATAAAGTTTATTCCAAGTCTCGGGTCTGAATTTTGCGTCGCAAGTTTCAACAGCAACATCTGTTTCAGATGTGTTTTCAATGTCACTCATCCTTTGAATGATAATCTCTCTCCAGTTCATTGGTGCAGTTGGTACCGGTAAGTTTTCGCCATGAGCGACCAGTCAGAGTGCAAATTGGATATTCGGATACTCAATTTTAAGGGTTTTTATTTTTGAAATATCTCTCTGTGTTTGTAAGACAAAAGTAACATACATCAAAATGATTTGAAGGTTCTCTCCACACCCTTGGACAGAAAACGGTAAAGAGCTTCTTTTGCCTTTCCTCTACTGTCCAACAGCCATATTGCAACTTATACAAGATACGTGAAATGCCCAACTTTTATCCTGGTCCCCAATTTTGTACCCAAAGTACAAGAAATAAGCATTATTAACTTCTTGCGTTAAATGTCTATCTTGAGATTTTCAAATAAGCCGTTCATAAATGTAACAAAACTTATAATACATAGTTTTACAATGTCTATGCTCAAAATTTGCCATTTTCAATGTGAACTGTAATGTAAAAACATGCAATTATATTCAACAAATAATCTTTGTACAATGGGATGCCAGAAATAACTAGATATGACAATTGCAGAGTACCAGAATGACAGAGTTGTCACATACAACAGGAAAATAGTGACACATATTAGAAAGCTCCATTTTTTGTTACAAAAAAATGTGACGTAGTGCATCTTTTTTACTTGCAGGTATTTAAATAGCAATATGAATTAATAATAAAAATAGTGATTTGGTTGTTGCTAGTGAACTACTGTAGACCAGTGTTATTATTAATGATAGTTATAACATTTGTGTTCTGAAAGCTGAATAATAAGCCCATTTATTACAGAAGAAAAGCATAGATGAATTGTACATGTTCTTAAAACTCAGGGGTGTCTCTGACGCGCTATAGCGCGTAAAAGACGCGTGATACGCGAAAAGGACCCGATATTTGAAACCTCAGGCATCCTAAAGGACGCGCTAATTTCCTTTCATTACTTTCTTTCAAGTTTCTTAAAAGTAAAACCAGAGTAGAATGGAAGTTTATTTTTCCTGAAAAGGATTACTAATTCCTGAATGTACTATTCCCTGAAAAGTCCATTATCCACTGAGAACAAGCTCCCTAACAACCTTCCTTATCAGTATTTTTCTTCCATTCATTCCCACTACACACAATCGGCCCAATGGAACATATTCCTCACAGCGGGCTCAATCTTTGTCCCCAGGGTAAAATCTCACTCTGGTTGCTTCTTACCTTACAACATGTTATATCTCCTCTTTTCTTTTCAAAGCTCCTCCCTCACCCCTTTCATTACGACAGGCACGTGTCAGTCGCCGACTCTCTAACATCCGCGAGTGTTCTACGCATGCTCTTTAATAGTTTTAAAACAGTATTGGAAGTTATTGTGCTCCAGTTATACACTAAATTCAGGTACTTGGGGAAAAAAAATTCCAAACGTTTTCCAAATTTGGTACGATCATGTTGACAATTATTGCTTCAGATAACCGAAGAAATGTTTTAAGTGCAATTCTAGAATTATTTTATTCAGAGAAATTCGTTTATTTGCCGGTTTTTATTGCAATCGCATTTTGGAAAATGCAATCTTTTTGCATCCGCTCTGGAAGTTGGAAGATTTTCATTTTTTATGCTTAGTAAGCTTTGTTAGAAGGCAAATACTGTATGGGACCTCAAAACTGGAACGCTCGGGTCCGCGATTTTTCCGTATTTCGGAATTTTCTGGATTTTGGGTCTACATTCAAAACATTTTATAAGTAGCATCAGAGCCTGTATAATTTGCTCTGAAAGTTTTTAATAGCATTTTGCTCATTTATAGCATTTTTTTTTACCGTATATACTCGCCGAAAAGTCGTGAAATTTAGCACGGAAAACAAAGCTTTTTTAGGAGTCTGCTTACATTTGAGGCGAAACATCGGAAAATCTAGACTTTTCCCGATATTATTTTAACCCCTTTAATTAAACATTAAAAGAAAAGAATTCCGTCAAATTCTGATGTCATTTTATATGCTCTAGCCACTTAATTACAGTAAAAGATCAGACTATTGTAAAAATCCGAGAAACAATCGCAAAAACCTTTTCAGAAAATCGTGAAATAACTTTTTTGAAAACTGCACATTTCCGATCTTGAACATGTTCATCACATTTAAAAAAAAAAAAAACCGGTGCAAAATATTTCCAGTTTTTCTTCAAAATGCAAAAGCTATTTTTTTTCCAATTTTTTTTTTTTTTTTTGAAAACGTTCCAGGTTTTGGGGCTTTTGGATTTCGGGATTCTGAATTTGCGGCCCCACACTGTAAATGAAATTCATTTATTTTGATTAAAATTTAATCACAAGGTATTTAAAAAAAATTGTGTGATCGTTAAGAGTGCAAGAGCTATAAAAAGTAAAAAAAATGAATGCTCAATTACAGGTTTAATTTTATTTGGTTTCAATAATTTTAAGTTTCTGCAATATATACAGTCCAGTCATTCAAAAGGGATTCAAACAAAGAACGAAACTGATAAAAATTAACGTTACATTTGAAGAAGTCTGAAAAGAAAAATTGGTGTTTATGCACACCTTGCTGAAGTGGCGTAGCTAGACCCGGATTTTGGGGAGGGAGGCTTCTTCAGGAGAAGTGAGCTGATTTCATTGTTTTACAAGAGAAATTGGTCAAATTGTAGACAATCTTCACCATTTCAGAATGGGCTTCTTCAGCGAAATGAGCTCATTTCATGGTTTTACAAGAAAAATCGGTCAAATTCTAGACAATCTGCACCATTTCAGGGGGGGGGGGGATAAAACCCCCCTTATCTACGTCAGTGCCTGTCTACTTTATTAGAGCGACAATCACCTTAAATCAGGACATTTATTTATCACCATGAGTTGATAGTGCATTTCCAGGATAATATTATCTAAAATTCATTTCAAAACATTGCTTCATTTAGCACACGTCTTTATTAAATATGTGAACTCTTGGAGTCTGTTTTCATTCTATTGATTTCGAATTTTGTTTATTCCATCTAGTAGTTATATAGTTAGTACATAATATAGAATTTTGGTACCTGCTTTTATAAAAGAGAAAGATTGTTTTTAGGGCTATATTAAGGAATATCTCTTTTTTGATGCATTGTAGTTACTGTACTTTTACAAACTGAAGCAATAGCAACATACAAAAATGCTAGGAAAAAATGCTTTGGGGACCCAAAATTTTCAAGATGGGACTCTTTTTTTTAAATTGTGGGTCCTTGGGACCCAGTTCTCTGAGTACCCAACGACACCCCTGAAACTTTCACTTCTCATTTTAATCCCCTATGGATATCAATACAAAAATTCTGCACTTGCATAACAGAGCTTTAACACATCAAGAAAATATTCACTCTTAAAACTGATTATCTTTAAATAGCTTCTACTTTAATCATTTTTAAGACAGAAATTGACAATTATGAGCAAAAATCCCACAATCCTGCTCTGAATTTCTTTCTTTGCTTTTAAGTTGGTAACCAAATTTATTCAAAAACTGAACAATATTTAACTAATACACATTTTATGCTAAAACGTGTAATCAAGCTTGGACAAAATAGCAAAAGTTAAACTAATAGCTATTAATTGATATATATAAAAGCAATTGAAGTATTTTTAATTAAAGAATTTAATGTTTAGTTTTATTACATAGAAGAGTTCATAATATTGTAAGCAATTTCTTACTCACAATACAAAATTTGACAAAAAAAAATTTCTCTTATATCCCAGCAACAATAATTTTTGGTGAAGAAAAATTTCAAAAATACTTTTGTAATACAAACCTGCAGCTTTCTCAGCAATGTTCTGAGCTTGTTTTAAAATCATTGCAAGCAATTCTTCCACAGAAAACTCCATTCCCTCTGGATGTTTGAAAATTAATGAATGTCCATCTGCACTAGGACTTATATTGTAATACGGAAAACGTTTTCTATATAACGTAACTAATGGATTATCTATTTTCTTTCCAATGACATCCAGCAAATACATGAAAGCTTTTTCAGGAAATCTGACACCCTATAAAGAATTTTGTTGATGTTAGTGCTAAAGAAGGCTAAATACTTAAGAAAACTTTCAAAAGGGTTGATCATTAGATGCATTTTACAAATACTAATACAACAGGAGTAAGTATTAAACTTATTTTAAGGGACACCATCACAACTATCACATTATACATTTGATAATTTCCAAAAAAAATACTCCTAGTAATTATTGAAGGTATATAATTGCTACATCTTTCAAAAATAAAAAACCTGAGAAGGGCACTTGTGTATTGCATTTTTCTACAATGCACATTAATTACAATTTTGTATCATTAATTTATCTGTTAAAATGCTTATTGGCATATCTCATTCAACAAGAAAAAATGTCCTACAATAGTCAGTGCAGGATCGCCAAACACCCTTTCTTCTTCTCTAAAAGACACAGCAACAGGGGTTTTCCGCTGAGATTCTCTGAAATAAAATAAAAAAATATTTAATACCAATGCGAAAACCTTACCTTACTTTAAATTAATAATATTAATAACTTAAACTACCTGTTTAAGGCTATTTCCATAGGGACACCAGGCTGAAAAAGGAAAGGAAATAAATTAGAAAGAAATACTTAAAAATTATTAATTTTAGATATAGAAAGACATTTATCTCATGTAGTATAACTTAAAAACTTGATCAGTAGGCATAGTGACAATAAAGTTCAATAGAATGAGACAATGAAATTAAGAAGAATTTTGTATAAATGAACTTTCAGTATCAAAGGTAACTATAAAAATGTATTAACATATTGTTCTGTCAAACCATGTAGAAAGTTAAAATTTTTACATGTCCTTCACAGCAATAACAAATTTACGGTTACGAAATTTTTTCAGTAAAAATTAGAGGCTAGTTATTTAAAGTACAGTGAAACTATATGATGTCACTCACGGGACTGGACTATTTATGACCATTATTGGTATAAGAACAAATAAAATTTGGAAAGGGCTTAAAATTGAAACAATTCAAAATGTATTTATAGAATATTCAAAATAAAATCTTTCCAATACAAGAAATTCGGAAAGATTGATACCATAAGAAATTTTTTAATGTGGATTTGTAATAAGGATGTAACGAATATTCAGCCACTATTCGGTATTCGGCCGTTTGGTAGAACATTCGGCCTGGCCAAATAGTCATTTCATGATCTGGACGAATAGAGCAAGATTAAATTCGCCCTGGTCGGATACTGATGGACTATTTGGCCGAATAGTTCTGCCACAATGGAAATATTAAAGAAATTAGTAGATTTTAAACATTTAAAATTGTATTATTATAGTTACTGCAAAAGAACACATTAGTATGCAGTTTTAAAAAATAAAAATAATTTAGAAAAAACTACTTTTTTCAATTTCTACTATTAGTTCACTCTCCCTATAGCTTGTTCAAAGTTTCAATCATTAATAAAATACTTTTTATTCATCCACTTGATTTCAAACACATTTTTAAAAACTTGTAGTGCATGACACTTGATGTTAATATAGTTTTTCCAAATATGAATTCATTAATTAAAGTTAACCATTATTAATTTTAGTTTTATATGGATTCTATTAGAAATATTGAAGCTATAGGTTTTTCTTTGTTGGCCTAAGTAGGAATAATTTATATTATACTTCTTTAAGCATTATTTTTAGGTTTGACTGAACAAAACAGATTTTAAAGTTATATTGTATTTTATACTTAGCATTCGCCTTCAAAAGATGGCAATAGTAATTGTGACTGAATATATGTGACTTTTATTTTGTTATTATAAACAAAATAGAAGTCAGACTTTGTTTGGTAGACTGATTTATTGTGAATAGTGGGGGTAAAAGAGAAATATGAAAAGCCTATACTATATCAGGAATATTAAGACAGCACAAGTTATTGGGATTTTTTAAAATAAAAATATATTCCAGTTAAATGCATTAAATTTTAATAGATCTTTTAAAAATAGGTATGTAAAAAAATCATAAAATAAAAGTATTAACTTTTATAACTTAAAATATCTTCATAAAATTATTTTTGAGCAAAAGTAACAGTTCACTAAGCAATAGTATTTCCCTAGTTTGAATTAAATTAGTAAAATAATGTTAATGCTTACATTAAAACCTGTCATTTCTACTCCACTTGTGGGTGAAATTCTCGGTTTTATTGCATTCAAAACAATACAGAAAATACATTAATTTTTGATAGTTTTAGATTCTTAACAAACAGAATTAAGCCATACATCATGGATTAATGTGTGGAATTAGTGTTTGACTTTGTGAATACTTTTAAATTTGACAAACACTTTCGATTATAACAATTTTCTAGAAATTTTAATATTCAGCCTAAGACATTGGCTGAATATTTGGTTTCAGCTAAGAAGAAATGATTGAATATTTGGCTTCAACCTGGAAGAAATGGCAGAATATTCGGTATTCGGCTAAATCACTATTCGTTACATCCTTAATTTGTAATTCGCTGTAAGTTAAAATCTCCTGAACTTGAAAAAATGTACATTATCATTTAAAGTGAATGAAACATAAAAAAAGGAGAACATAAAATTTCATCTCAATATGGCCCCATACTTCCGGTTCAGTGAAGCCGCATATAGGGTTTAGTGACACATATGACCGATGTTTCAAATTGAAAATAAATCAATTTGAACAAAAGATCAGAATTTCATTGCACATCTTAATTTAAAAAGTTAATTTCAAATCGCAAAAAAGATTGATTTTGTTTTGTACTATTTCAATGGATTAGGAGCTGGTAACAACATCTTTATTCAGAGAAGATCAAGGCTTCGGGCACACAAGTACCCGAAGGGATACAACAGGGGCACAAATCCGGGCCTCCACCCGAAATCCAGAAAATTTTCCTGCCGAGTTGTTTATGAAAAAAATTACTTACAGTAACTATTGCTATAATCTTTTTGAAAAATTTTACACAAAATGTCAAAACGTTGGGAATTTAAAAAAAAAAAGTTTATATCAACTGGTTTAAAAAAATTAAAAGTTTGAAATTGTGCCTTTTTTTTTGCCAAAAAAATGTCAAACATCTAAATTTTGAAATTTCAACATGGTCAGGTTCAAAATCTTGATTTCTTATATCAAACTGATCCTGAATATATACTCTGGCATATCTAATGAAAAATTTAATGACATTTTTAGAAGTTCTGCCCCCTTCCCCCTTATTTTGAAAGAACAAAGACAATTATGACACAAAATCCTTCATGCATTTAAAAACCCAATTACTAATAATGATGATAAAAATTTAGAGTACATGGGAGGGTTGAAACAAAATGTATACATTTTAATAATTGTTTTTTTAATTTAAGCTTGTTAAAAATAAGTTAATAATAGGGTTATTGCACATCTGTACTAACCATCTCTTATTTCAACAACCTGGGTATAATTCTTTGCTATGTAGTTATAAGTTACCTCCTAATATTGTTTTTCTCCATTAAAGTTAGTTTTTATTTCTTAGTCCTTTGACATTTTGCAACTTTGCTTTACTTATCATTTATGGTTCACTCAAAATTATCTGCAGCTGCTTACAAAAAAAAATCATTCTCAATAACTAATGATCAAAATTTTTTAAAAACTTTCACATAATACATGAAGATCTGAACAATTTCAGAAAATAATAAACCAACAGCCAACCTTTTTTTTTTAAAAAAAAAAAGTAGGTATAATTAATTAGAAAATGTAGATATTTTGTTCTTTTTTTTGTTAAAAAAGTTTTAGTCAAAACTTAAAATTTTTGATGTGAATATAAATTATTATTTTGTGAATGATCATTTCAAGTTGAAATTATTTTAATGATTGCAAAGATTTATGAATTTGTACTTATTGCATTGCACTGCACAACCATCACTGAAGTAGTGTATCTCCTAAATGTGAGGAAATTTTTATTTATCATATTTTAAAATATTTATTCTTGTGTTTTATAAACCATGCTTACATAATGCTTCAAATCGTGACACAATGAGAAGACACCACTTTCCCCGCCTCAGAATTTTTATAATGTATTACGACAGAATGCAAAGTGCCAGATTCATATGCCCAATGATATCCGTCAAGCTTCATTTTGAATAACAAATGTACAGTTCTCACAGAATTCCATGAGTATGACTGCTGTGTTGAACAGAATGCTTTCTTTTAAGGTTTTTAAGAATGAGGACTGGAATTTAGTTATAAAAGAAAAATATTTTAGACCAACGTATTTAAAAGGTGATATATACAAAACCAAATTTAATTATCTAAAGTTAAACACTTTAAATTGATGAAATAATTTTTAAAATATAATTATGTAAGAAGCAGAATGGAACTAGATTTATAGCGATGAGCAGGATAATGATGAGACTAATAATCAGGAATCCAATGATACTGATTCTCTCTTTTAAGTTGATTGTGACTCATTTATCAGACAGTAACTCACTAAACTCATCGTGTAAAGTGATTTTCTCTAAATTAGCTTTTTGATATTAATCATGACATCCATCAACGTGAACAAATGTTTATGGTTATACTTTAAAATTATGGTGTTATACCAAAATTAGAAGCATGACAGCTACTGCATAATTGGTATTTTTCACGTTATGATGAATAAATTTTTATAAAATGTAAATGTTAAGTTAAACACAAGGAGGACATATTCATACCAACCTAATTTTTTGTTTTAAGTGAAGTGATTGTTATTAAAAATCTTGATAGATTAATATTTTTCATAAATACAAGCAAATTTATCCAAACTGAGCTTTTAATTAGTAATTAACTCTTTTAATGTTAGGTTTAATCTTACGTACATTAAGCAACCATGCAAATAATGCATAATATTATATTATCTTTATTTTCAGCATTGGCAACAGTCTTGTGAAAATGCTCATGTGCTGTGTTTGCAAGTTATTAGTGTGTGCTTAACAAATTATATTCTGGTTTGTATAATGTCGTATATTAAATAAATCTAGTTTTCAAATAGTTGGCGTGAAAGCATCTGTGATACATACCATTGATATATATCAAAAATATCCAATATTTTGAAATTTATAAATACCATAATATTTTACATTGCTGGCTAAAATGCAAAGAAATCTCCCAGTCTATAATCACAACTATATTATTTAAGCTGCCAGGCAAAAACCAAAAAAAAAAAAAAAAACATTTACAACAATACTTACAGACACAATTGCAACTTTCATCCATTCACTTCCAATGTCTACTGACATTACAGCCAGTCCTTGAACTGTATGTGAATGAAAATATCACTTTGATAAATTTGACACAAAGGAGCTTTGATTACACATTATAATTTCATAATAAGCACTAATCAAGAAATATGGTCAATATTTATATTTAATACAGTAGAACTTGGGTA
This sequence comes from Octonoba sinensis, assembly GCA_038502835.1. Classification (NCBI taxonomy): domain Eukaryota; kingdom Metazoa; phylum Arthropoda; class Arachnida; order Araneae; family Uloboridae; genus Octonoba; species Octonoba sinensis. The sequence goes on along the minus strand of CM076599.1, from coordinate 59,412,972 downwards.
ATTCGAACATCTTTAACTCGAATTTTTCTTTAATTCGAAGTTTTCGCTTGGTCCTTTGAACTTTGTATTGAAATCAATGCTAAAATTTTGGGATTATTCGAAGCTCAACTTCCTTAATTCAAAGGTTTTCTTCAGCCGAAATCAACAAAAAGTCGTTGAAATACTTTTTTGTCTGCTAAAATTTTACTTTACTTGCTTGCAGCAAATGGTAGATTAGTGAGATTTCTATCTCACTTTCTATTGTGCAAGATTCTTCCTCCAACCGTTGGGAATGTGACAACTGATCCCCGAGTTGACCCCAGACCGAACGTCCTTCAAGTACTCTTTTACACTTCACTGGTTAATAGTGAATCACTCCATCTAACCCCTCTCTCTTCACAATGTTTCAACATGTGACTGATTATTGGTTGCTCGAATGGTCAGATCATGCAAAGAAAATATTTTTTATCTCTGTGACGTTTTGCTAATTCTGAGAACCTAGTTTATTTGCCACTTTTCACTTTTCCACCATGAGTAAATCATTCATTCCTTCCTTACAAAATTTTAGCGTTTTTTGAAAAGGTTGCAATAATTCGCGAGGTGGAAAAGGAGTGAGAAAGAAATGTGAAATCGCCAAATATGGGAGCACGAATCACATCTTCTATGTTTTTAAAAAATACGGACAAAATTCTGAGTAAGGGTGTTGACAGTGGTAAAGATCATAAAAGAAATAGAGATGCCAACAATCCTGAAATAGATGAGTGCATGCTAAAATGGTTTAAACACACACAAGACAAAAAAATTCCTGTGAGCGGCCCACTTATCAGAACAAAAGCAGAAGAATTTTCCACCGGCATGGGGAACAGATTTTAAAGCTAGCACTGGCTGGCTGAATGTCTTTAAAGAAAGAAATGAGATTTATTTTAAGTCAGTGTATGGTGAAAGCGGAACTGTCAATCAAGGGGCAGCAAATGCTTGGAAAACTGAACTTTTAAAAATGATTGACGAAACACTGGCCAAAAACATCTTTACTGCTGAAGAAACTAGTTTGTTTTTTTAAATGCACACCAGACAAGGCTTTTAAGGGAGAGCATTGCAGTGGAGGGAAAAACAGCAAAGAGCAAGTCACTTTGTTGGTTGGAGCCAACATGGACGGCACCGAAAAGCTACTTTTATTGATGATTAGCAAGTATAAAAATCCAAGATGCTTTAAAAATGTAAAATCCAAACCACTGGAATATAAATCTAATAAGAAAGCCTGGATGACTGCGGAAATTTTTAGAGATTGGCTGTTGAAAATTGAAAAATCCTATCCAAAAAAGAACCGATAAACCCTCTAGTTCATTGACAATTGCACTGCACATAATTGCGTTCCACTTATGGATTATGTAAAGGTTTTTTTTTTTTCTCCAAATATGACTTCAGTGGTTCAACCTATGGATCAGGGCATCACAAAAAATTTCAAACATTTTTACAGGTACCTTCTTGTTCGAAATCTTTTAAAGGATTCATTTAAAAATTCAGCAATAACTGAGCTGCATGCCGTGCGAATGAGTGACAATGCATGGTCATAAGTCACACAAAAAAAAAATTGCAAATTGTTTTTGAAAGGCCGGATTTATAGAAAAAGATCAGCCAGCCGAGTTCGAAGAGGAAAATTTGCCCGCACCAGATTATGGGATAGAAACATGGGTTTAATTTTCGAAGAATACATAGATTTGGATGAAAACATGGATGTTTGTGGAGAACTATCCGATAAAGACATTTTGTCCGAGGTTTTGAACAATAAGAGTACCGAAGAAGACGGCAACGTTCTGGAGGAGGAACAAGCACCACCACAATTCCTACACCATCGGAAGCATTTGCTCATTTAGCAGAATTTCATCGTTTCATCGAAAGGCTTTCGTTTCATCGAAAGGCGATGTGAGTCAGACTACTTTTCATTCTTTGAACATCCTGGAATAGTTTTAAACTCAAAAGGCTCAATTCAGCGAAGCAATCTGAAATTGCTCAGTTTTTTTTAAAAACTGTAGCAGGTAATTTTTTATATAATTTTACTACTTAACCAAAGAAGATTATAGATTCCATTGAAACTTTAAAAAACAAGTTAGTACATTGTAAGTATAAAGTCGGGCCATCTTTTTAGGTCACTTTGAACAGCATTCCACCATAGCTCTACAGCTTCACGTAGGTTAAATTCGGATAAAGTTGGTCAATATATTTTAATAAACATTAAGCTATTTAAAGTTATAAGATTCATATGGGTTCTTGTGTCTGCCTTAACAAGGTTCATATGGCTGAAACAAAACCTCGCTCACATTCAATAGTATTTAATCCGACTTTTTGTGTGCTTTAATGGAAATGAGTATAAGTAGAGGGAATTGTGGGATGACGAGAGGAAAGACATTATAGAAGAGGCCTAATTGAAAGCTTTTAATTTTTTCTTACTGTAGCAGTTTAGTTAAAAATCAGTAGAATGCAAATTTAGTTAATACTGAATATGATTAGAAAATGGTCATCATAATCCGCAAAGATACAAGACCTAAATTGAGAACTCGAAAAAATAAATTATTTCTTTCAAGTGAGGAAGACTATAACGTACCTTTATATATGAAAAGAAATATGCTAAACCACATCCAAAATGTAGGCATTTTGATTACCTAAAAGAAAATTAAATATAACTATCATTAAATTGATTCAATTAAAAATAAATACAAATATTGAAATTTTTAAAAATATATATTCAAAAAATTCATAAATACAAAATACAGATAGAAAATTACTTAAGAAATGAAATGAAACAAAAGAAAGTATGGGTTAGGGCCCCTGTTAGGCATTTTACAAAAAGCACTGCACCCTGCCCTTTTTCTGCAGAAAAAATCTTGATCAATTTCTGGCTTTTTTTGTAAGTAAAGCAAGGCATTATTTTTCTTCTTTCTTGCCTCTTTTCAAAAGGATTTTTCGATTTTTTGGATTGCAATTTCAGTTGACGGTTCCTTTTCATGATAACAATTTATCTTAATTGTAGCTTTTATTCCGAATTGACAATGTTAACATGGTTCTTTTTTTTAATTTCTTGTATTTTAATAGCATTTAGGGTTATACAGGGTAATTCCTGGTCACACATTTTTTTTAGTTTTATAAACTGGTATAACAAAACAAATGAAATATGACCAAACATTTTTTAACTATTATATTTTCTTATGCATGACGCAAAAATTACATCGATTTGCAGCAAGTTTGGAAAAAAAAATTGGGCTTACTGCTACAAAAACATCTTTAAAAAGGTAGTCATCAAAAATTATACCTTTTTTTAAAAGATCCATACTATTTCTATATTTAAAACAAAAAAACTCTCCTTGATGCCGTTTTATATTACAAATAGTCTATAGTTTTGAATCCAGTGCATATAATTTGCCCATTTTTAAATATGTTGGTTGCATAGGTATATTCATTTATACCCCAGTTTGATGGAGTAATTCTCGGTCACCCGGGGAATTGTTGGTCACTGATATTCTATAGAATATAGAATTTTTGCATATTCATTTCAGCCTAAACATTACTAGACCTTAGTTGTTAGGTCTATGCTAGTTATTAATATACAATTGGTTACTTATTTCTCAAAGATAATTTATTCTTTAAAAAAATGTATACTTATTCATGCTAACGAAGGTAGTTTTGGATTATGTACATGTGCGTAAAAAAAATGTTAAAACATTTAGCTTTTTTCTACTACTAGTGGTGCCTGCATGGCGTTGCCTGGACTGAATTTTAAAAATGTCGCCTACGCCGGTGTCCTTGCTAAGAGTATAAAAAAAATCGTGTGTCTATTTGTCAAAAAAAAAAAAAAACAGACATTGTCAACACTTGAAAAAGTAATATAACATGTAGAAGGATCAGTTAAGAAAACTTAGGAACAATTCCATCAATAGCAGGGCTGGCAAGTTTCTGCCAGGGTGGTTAAAACCAGTGGTTTTAACCGGTTTAAACTGGCATGCCAGAAACTAGTTACTGCCAGTTAGCGGCAAAAACTGACAGAAACTAAAAAATAATACTAATAAGAACTTTAATCTGCGATTCATAATTCACACATATATTTGATATGTAAACAATTCGGTTGAAAATTAAAACTAAAGATAATGAATGTTATTCAAAGTAGCAAAAAGTTTCAAAATGGTCATATAAATATACTTTGTTTATATAATACTAATTTTCTTTCACTTGAAACAAAAATCATAATGGTAATCTGATGCTGTACAAGTTGAACTAATAATATTATTGTTTACAGTTGAATTTCTAGTTAAAGGTAAAAAAATTACAAATTCTATGATATTTTAGCAAATCATTTTTCAGAGTATTTTTAAATAAATAACACAATGCAATGGCAATAACTTTAAGATTATCATCTATTATATACAAATAGAAATGGTTCTTGAGAAAATATATCAGTAAGTAATTGAAGCACAAAAAATATCAGAGAAATCTTTTAAAATCAAAATGAGATATCTCTTACAATTCTTTTTCAAAATTACCCACTCAAACTCAAATATACTATCACTTTTTACACGGAGCATTTCATAGCATATGACTAATTTTGCTAACCTTTCTGAACCCAGACTGTTTCTGAATTTGTTCTGAATGCAAGAAAAGCTTTATAATATTCGTTCAAGACCAGCATTTCTTTGCTGGCAATGTCATTATTGTGGATCAAAAGTTACTAAATTTGAAAAATCTTAATTTTTACCAGCATTAGTTTTTAAAGACTATTATTTATATTGAAATTAAGCTAACACTATTTAGCCGTAGTTGAGGAAACTGCTAATTATTATTTTTGGGTCAAGGTAAGCCTTAAGAAAGTGAACTAAAAAGCTTATAACTGGAGTTCTTATTGACTTAAAAACTTCCAACAAATTTCATCTTGTACAAAAATATCTGCGGATTCGATCAATATATTATATTAATATGTGCAAGGTTATCATCACCCCCATATTGGGGGATTTATGGGGAAATTTGCATAAAATTGGAATAAAAAAGAACTACCTGTCAGATTTTTTTTATAACGGGTCTATGATTGGTCCTCTTGAAGCACTGTCTATTGATGAAAACCGCATTCAAATCCGTTGCGTAGTTTTAAAGATCTCAATGTACAGACACGGGAAGCGACTTTGTTTTATACTCTTTTAAGATAACTATAACCAGGGTTTGGGATTTTTTTTAAAAAAGACCTTAAATATTTTGGATATTTATTATGTTACATTCATAGAAACAATATGGCATCTTAATCAATATGAAAAAACACACTTGAAGCTATTTTCACAGCAATAAATATTTTTTCATAATAATAATGATAAATAAATTTTAATACAATTGCATGATTCAAATGAAACTTAACCCTACCAGGAATAATTGTACACTCATAACTACAGAGAAAATGAACAAATTTAATCTGTACTTTAATCATTTTTCAATTTTATAAATGAAAAAGCCTGAAATATTTTTACCCATTTAGTAAAATCATATGCTCCCACCATTACTAAAAACTGAAAATTTTTGTTTTAATCATATATCTTTATTGAAAACTTCTGATAAAAAAATATTTTAGAAGGAAAAACCTTAAGCTATTAGGGGACATGGCTAAAACTTTAAGGATACATGTTCTAAATTCTAAAAATTGTTGTTTTAAACACTATTATTCTGAATTATTTATGGTGTGGCATTAATTAAATGGATCTAAAATACTATTTTTAATATAAAAACACAGAATGGTTCATGATTATTATGAATTGTAATTTGAATGATTGAATGAATTATGCTTTGCTATTAAGATGCTTAAAGAATATTGTAAAATTAAAAAAACAGTAATAGTAAAAAAATAGTTCTAACCTTATGAAATAAGTTATGCACACTGACAGATGGACCTAGGAAGTTTTGTTTGAAACTGTGGTTGTAATTGCAACATATTTCATTTTTACAACAATTTCTAACATTGTAAAATCAACGATTTTTTTATAAAAAAAATTCACTTGATTTAAATCAATGATTTTTTTTTTAAATCACTTGATTTAAATTGCGATTTAAATCATGATTTAAATCAAGCTGATTTAAATCAACGAACCCTGACTATAACCAGAATTATGTTTATTTTTACCTTAACCAGAATTTTGTTTACTTTAAATGTGACTAGAATTTTCAAGATAAAGCTTCTGTAAATAAGTACGAAATTGCAGCTAGATATGTAAAAGAATTAGTGTCGAGGAAAATTCTAATGACAAAAAAATTAAAGCCATGTCTGATACTAATACAGATGCTTTACCATCAGAAAAAAAGGCTGTGTTTTGAAACATCAGATGAGGAGCTAAAAATATCCGCAGTTGAGGATAATAATAATATCCATATGTTTGGAATTGAACAATTACACATACAAATACAGAAGTGAAGACCAGCAACAGGCTCAGGGCCCAGCTAGGCTGGTCCTAGTCAATTTAGCAGTCCCCAATGAACAAGAAAGTTCAACAGTAGAAAATGCAAAAAAAGTAGCCAGATGTCTATCATGCACTCTAAAAATAAGAATATTTTGCTGCCTATTATTACAACAGGGTTTGCGCTAGGCCGCGCGATTCGCGATTCCCCCAATATCTTTTGAAATCCCACTGAAAAAAAGTTCGTCTGCGAGGTGTTCCCGCAATTAGCAGACACTCATTCAAAACATTGCAAAACGAAACTACCACTCTAAACTGATAATTCAATACACTAAATGGAATATCTTAGTTTTCATTAATGAAAAGAATCTAGGAACCCTACTTATCATATATAAAGCACCCATTTTGGCAATCACGAATTTTGTAAAGGATTCGTTTTGTGTGAACCTTGTTGATGTTTATTCTTTCTTTGCTGAGCATAGCTTAGATCAGTGGCGTTCCCAACCTTTTGTTAATCACAAACCCCCTCTAAGATCCCAAAGAAAATGGTGAACCCCTACTGTAGTCGTTTGTAACGGGTAACAAAAGTATAAAACTTGCTAGAACATTTATTTTCCACAGGGGTGTCGCTGACGCGCTATAGAGCGTAAAAGGCGCGTGATACGCGAAAAGGACCCGATATTTGAAACCTCAGGCGTCCTAAAGGACGCGCTAATTTCCTTTCATTACTTTCTTTCAAGTTTCTTAAAAGTAAAACCAGAGTAGAATGGAAGTTTATTTTTCCTGAAAAGGATTACTAATTCCTGAATGTACTATTCCCTGAAAAGTCCATTATCCACTGAGAACAAGCTCCCTAATAACCTTCCTTATCAGTATTTTTCTTCCATTCATTCCCACTACACACAATCGGCCCAATGGAACATATTCCTCACAGCGGGCTCAATCTTTGTCCCCAGGGTAAAATCTCACTCTGGTTGCTTCTTACCTTACAACATGTTATATCTCCTCTTTTCTTTTCAAAGCTCCTCCCTCACCCCTTTCATTACGACAGGCACGTGTCAGTCGCCGACTCTCTAACATCCGCGAGTGTTCTACGTATGCTCTTTAATAGTTTTAAAACAGTATTGGAAGTTATTGTGCTCCAGTTATACACTAAATTCAGGTACTTGGGGAAAAAAATTTCTAAACGTTTTCCAAATTTGGTACGATCATGTTGACAATTATTGCTTCAGATAACCGAAGAAATGTTTTAAGTGCAATTCTAGAATTATTTTATTCAGAGAAATTCGTTTATTTGCCGGTTTTTATTGCAATCGCATTTTGGAAAATGCAATCTTTTTGCATCCGCTCTGGAAGTTGGAAGATTTTCATTTTTTATGCTTAGTAAGCTTTGTTAGAAGGCAAATACTGTATGGGACCTCAAAACTGGAACGCTCGGGCCCGCGATTTTTCCGTATTTCGGAATTTTCTGGATTTTGGGTCTACATTCAAAACATTTTATAAGTAGCATCAGAGCCTGTATAATTTGCTCTGAAAGTTTTTAATAGCATTTTGCTCATTTATAGCATTTTTTTTTACCGTATATACTCGCCGAAAAGTCGTGAAATTTAGCACGGAAAACAAAGCTTTTTTAGGAGTCTGCTTACATTTGAGGCGAAACATCGGAAAATCTAGACTTTTCCCGATATTATTTTAACCCCTTTAATTAAACATTAAAAGAAAAGAATTCCGTCAAATTCTGATGTCATTTTATATGCTCTAGCCACTTAATTACAGTAAAAGATCAGACTATTGTAAAAATCCGAGAAACAATCGCAAAAACCTTTTCAGAAAATCGTGAAATAATTTTTTTGAAAACTGCACATTTCCGATCTTGAACATGTTCATCACATTTTATTTTCCTTCCTTTTTAAAATGCCTATTTCCAAAAAAAAAAAAAAAAAAAGGTGCAAAATATTTCCAGTTTTTCTTCAAAATAAAAAGCTGTTTTTTTTCCCGATTTTTTTTTTTTTTTGAAAACGTTCCAGGTTTTGGGGCTTTTGGATTTCGGGATTCTGAATTTGCGACCCCACGCTGTAAATGAAATTCACATTTATTTTGATTAAAATTTAATCACAAGGTATTTAAAAAAAATTGTGTGATCGTTAAGAGTGCAAGAGCTTTAAAAAGTAAAAAAAATGAATGCTCAATTACAGGTTTAATTTTATTTGGTTTCAATAATTTTAAGTTTCTGCAATATATACAGTCCAGTCGTTCAAAAGGGATTCAAACAAAGAACGAAACTGATAAAAATTAACGTTACATTTGAAGAAGTCTGAAAAGAAAAATTGGTGTTTATGCACACCTTGCTGAAGTGGCGTAGCTAGACCTGGATTTTGGGGAGGGAGGGTTCTTCGGGAGAAGTGAGCTAACTTCATTGTTTTACAGGAAAAATGGCCAAATTCTAAACAATCTTCACCATTTCAAGGAGGCTTCTTCAGGAGAAGTGAGCTGATTTCATTGTTTTACAAGAGAAATTGGTCAAATTGTAGACAATCTTCACCATTTCAGAATGGGCTTCTTCAGCGAAATGAGCTCATTTCATGGTTTTACAAGAAAAATCGGTCAAATTCTAGACAATCTGCACCATTTCAGGGGGGGATAAAACCCCCCTTATCTACGTCAGTGCCTGGCTACTTTATTAGAGCGACAATCACCTTAAATCAGGACATTTATTTATCACCATGAGTTGATAGTGCATTTCCAGGATAATATTATCTAAAATTCATTTCAAAACATTGCTTCATTTAGCACACGTCTTTATTAAATATGTGAACTCTTGGAGTCTGTTTTCATTCTATTGATTTTGAATTTTGTTTATTCCATCTAGTAGTTATATAGTTAGTACATAATATAGAATTTTGGTACCTGCTTTTATAAAAGAGAAAGATTGTTTTTAGGGCTATATTAAAGAATATCTCTTTTTTGATGCATTGTAGTTACTGTACTTTTACAAACTGAAGCAATAGCAACATACAAAAATGCTAGGAAAAAATGCTTTGGGGACCCAAAATTTTCAAGATGGGACTCACTTTTTTTTAAATTGTAGGTCCTTGGGACCCAGTTCTCCGAGTACCCAACGACACCCCTGTTCCATGTTTCACAATAGTTCCCAACAACAAATGAAAAGGAAATTGCAAAAAATGTAAGTTTGAATAAAAAATAAAATACAGCTACAAGAAAACGAACATATTTTTAATTATTACTTTTTGTTATCTGTACTTTGTGAATTATTGATAGAGCAGTAAACATATGTGTACGCAAAAAAAAACCTTCAAAAATTATTTTCCCGATAGCGCGAAAAAGTTGTGAAAGGGTACGAGAAATATACATACACAATTTTAAATCAATAAATATCTTTTGATTCCACTTTCGACTTGAAGAATACAAAATTTGCAAAAGTTGTGGAAATTTACTGAATGTTAAAATGTACATGTTTTCAAATTTCTCATTGCAATAATGCAGAAAAGTTAGAATTAAGAGTTATAAATGTGAGCATAAAATTTAAAATTAATCAATAAAAATCTTCAGGTTCCACTTTGGTGTCTACACCTGAGAAAGTAACCAAAAATAATGCAAAATTTTATATTTATATAATATAAATTTTCGTATTTCCGACTCTTTTCTTTGCGCTATCATAGAAAACTTAAGAAATGGTAAGAGGATCAATCATACGTCCACCCCACTTTGAGATTCAAATTGTCGAAATCAGGTAACAGTAGAAATACGTGCATTTCAAATTTTGTACTTATGCTCGTATATTTCCTATGCCAGTCCGAGTCCACAACTTTTACGTATTTATCGGGAAAGCAATTCATTTAAAAAAGAATCATTTTTGCACTCCCTCTTAATATGTATACAAATTTATTATTCCGTATTTTTTCTTTCACGTTAAAAATTGAAAATTCCGCCATTGTACTATTATTTTCGCGAATCTCTTTTCTACATCATGCGAACCACCGGTTAGGGAAACGCTGGCTTAGATAATCATCTTTTATTATAGTTCATATTGGATCATGATCGGACAATTTAGTAATATTTAGTAAGACAAAAACAATATTAGTAAGACAAAAACAAAAAGAAAAGTTTCTACTTAAATTTTAAAAATCCCACTTAAAATTTTGGTCAGGTGGGGAAATCCCACCTTTTATTTTTCCCCAGTGTGAACCCTGTACAAAGACCCTTTTTACATTGGGAAAATTACACAAATAGTAGATAAGAAGAATGTTGAAATGAAATTTCTCGAAATAAAGTAAATAATTTCCGATGGCTGAAGCAAGTCACTTTAGAAATTGCTAATAGATTTTATGGGCCAGTAATTTTAAAGGGAAGTAACACTTTTGATGTGGACACTAGTGCCGTTAAATAATAAATTCACTTTGTGCAAGTAAACTAATAAAATTTTCACGTTAAGAAAGCACAAATAAGCAAAATGCAGACATGTTTCGGGAAGGCTTGGAATCCCTTCTTCAATGCAATAGGAGCTTCTAGATGCGGATCAGCGCAAAAATGTTTTTGCATCTAGAAGCTCCTAACATTTTTGAGTTTTCAAATATGTTTGATTTTCCCCCAAAAAGTTTTTAAAATTCACAAAAAATGGACCTTGTTGAAAATGTTGGATTGACCCTTGATAAAATCCTGCATAAATTTTATTACAATTTGTTGAATAACGGACTAATTATATGCAGATTCTCCAAATATTGATTTCAAACAAAGAAAATGTTTTTAAAATTTAGCCATTTACTGCCACAAAATATCAAAAAATAACATTGCTTTTTGGACATACTAGAAGTATTTTCGAACTTCTTTTTCTAAAATTTTCCCCTTTATTTTGAAAGCTCAAACATTCGATTTAAAATGTGTTATTACGCTTATAAAATAATTGTTGCATGTGCATAATTACGTATGCCTCATACATTTATTTTAACCCCTCTATTTTACTGTAATGTTGCTGAACATATTTTGCCCATAAAATAGTACATTTCCAGTCACATGATAATTTTATGCAGTAAATATTACTTTGTTATATTTTCATTAAGTATTGGTATTCAGCTTTGCATCTATTTATGTAAAACATCAAATAATGGAAGGTGAATTTAACTAAATTATCCCAATTTGTATGGAACAATCTTAGTTAAGATACAATGACAACTGCCTTAATTGCATTACTCAAGAAAAATGCAACCGAAAGAAAATTTTAAAAAATGTCTTCTAAGCGAAATAATCTTTCTTATAAAATTAATATGATTCGCGAAATATGTCCAGTTGATGAAATGTATATTGGATCAACAGGGTAAATTTACATTCATTAATATATTGAACGATGCCCTCACCAATATGAAAAAACAACCCAAGTAAATTATCTCAAATTTTCTTATTTCCAAGCACAACAAAAATAGTTAAATTAAATAGGCTGTAAATGGCGACCAAACTCACGCAAAAGATGGGGGGAATAATATTTAACTGTTTGTAAACATTCTGTTCTTATGGTTTGTTGCGCTCCGTTTTAATCAAAGATCGTATTTAGGAACAAAACAGTTCGACATGGCTTCCTAAAATTGTTATTTTAATGACAAGCAGTTATAATTTATCACAAACACATTGCTTTTATTTTTTTCTTTCTCTCAATTTCACATAATAGTACTTAAAACATTAGTAAGTAATGAAATGAATAATACAAATTTTAAATACTTTTAAAATAAGAAAAGTTTACCATATAATCTAACTTACAGAATTGGATCTAAATATAAATATTTCCATGGGGAAGAGGAAGCAGATTGAAAGTTAAAAGCCTAAAAAATTGCTCCGCAGCGCAACATAACAACGCTTTTCGCACGTTGCCGGTTAATGTGGCGACTGGGGATTGGGTAACTAACAAGCCCGTCATCATTCCCTTTAATAATAATAAAATATCGCTTTAAAATGGTAACCAGTTTTACCTATAAATGAAAATTAATTTATGTGCTTCCGAAAAGGAAAATTTTGATATCAAATTCAATATAACGGGATAATTACACTCTACGGGATAATTACACTCTTGCTACCCAGAAAACTTTTAATAAGAGTTTTCCCTTTTGTCCCAGCAAAAAATTTTTTTAAAAGATTCTCTCTCCAGACATCGATTTGATTTATTCAATTTATTTGAAAGTGTTTTACTTAATCAATTTAAAAAAAGTCATGTTTTCACCCTCTTTTTTTTTTAGGACTCGGTAACATTTGCATTCACATATCATCTTCACTCATTGAATTCTATATAATTTCTGGAGTGACCCATGAGCATGAGAGGAAAGCAAGTAATTTTAGTAAGTCAGGATGACAATAGGAAAGTAAATTTAAAGTTTTTTTTTTTTTTTTTAATCTCGCCAAACAGGGGCATTCATGATCAAGGGTGAGTCAATGCCCCTCCCCCTGTTTTTAAGAAATACAATGTATTTGTTTTTAAATTAACAATGTTTTGGCTCCAGTTGCTTAAACGGTTAATAAGGTGCAAAATCAAAATTACACTTTCACCGGTAACATATTTTACATTATCCATTTTTAACAAGGCGGTTTTTTAAGCAGATCAAAAGACCGCCTCTGGCGGCTGTTGCATTTTCGAAGCAGTGCTGCAACCTGCAACATAGATACAATATTAGAAAAAAAACCAGCATGCGTTGTAAAAGAATTGTTGGCCGTCCCGTTTCCAATCTTGAAGAACTTTATGAACAATATTCGAAGTCTTTTCTTCAGAGGAAAGTAGAAAGGATGTGCCGATTCTCTCTGCAGCACAAAAGAGCATTTTGCATTGAGCTAGTTTTTGGAAAAAAGGAACATTCTCCTTCTCTCATAATGTCCACAGCCTAAACAGAAAATGCTTTTTGCTTATATTTCGCCCTAGTCGGAATTTCTAGTTATTGAGATGAAAGTTTTTGACAAATTTTACGATACCGAAAAATTAATAAGATTTCAATAGCAGTGCAAACAAACTATTTCGTGAAATTGTGCATTTTTCAGCTCAAAAACAGTTAAGTGCGTAAAGTGTCAGCTTTCTTACCCAGGATCATTTGCGTATATAAGGGTGTTTTGGGGATAACACCCCTGAAATGGGAAGATTGTCTAGAATTTATTCGACTTTTCTTGTAAAACCAGGAAATCAACTCTCTTCGCTAGAAGACCCTGAAATCCCGGTCTAGTACTGCACAGGACTCAGCGCCGTCATGAAGTAAATTCGCTTGGGGGGAGGGGGTGTTGCAATTGATTTTGCAGACTAAATATATATATAAATATACGATATTTATACAAATTCAACTTCGCCCAACAATCGGAATTCGACAGTAATTAAATTTAGCATTGAAACATTATGCTATTATAAATATAAATATTATTCATCAAATTTGGCGTTTATAACTTCGTGGTTTATTGTCGCCGCAGGTCCAATTGCGCTCATAGATTTAGTCGGTTGTAATTCTGCCGATTTCGTACTAGCAGTTGAATAAAATTTAAATGTTTGCTTCCATACACTATTCTCGTTTTTCATTCCGTTATTTCAGAGAAGCCATATTTGTTATTATCAATGAAATTATTCAAGAAATTTGCCCCTTTTCAGGAGTAGTAGAATGAAAAAATTAGGAATTAAAAGCAAAAATCAGGATGTTTTAAAAGCCCTTAAAAGAAAAATGAATTTCAGGAGTTTTCCAGGATTTTCAGCAGGTGTACGAACATTGTAATACTTAATTTGAAAATCCAAATATCGCATCAAAATAGTAGTAACTTGACCGAAATGGAAGTTTTTAAAAATATCTTCACACCATATTTAATAACGTTATTTCAAATTATGAAAGCCAGTGTTAATGGAGTGGAGCAACGAAATTCTGTTCAAAGAAATTGAAGAGGTGTTGTGCTCCACTGCTCCGATTTTTCAAAAACTTTTCTATCATAAAAAAAACCCTAAAAAAGAAATAAATTTAATTTATTAAAATTATTCGGAGCAGAGCAACTAAAAAAAAGTGGCTGTTCTGGATTCCTGATTTCATTACTTTCAATTTACCTATTGTTTATTAGTAAGCATTAAAATAACACAAAATTCTTTTAATGCATTTATTTTAAAAGTAATTTTAATGTATAGCAAAGTTTTTATTATGTCGGATTCAATACCTTTTTCTTTTTATGATCCCTCCCTCCCCGTCATGCGTTACGGTAAGAAAAATATTGGCGCTACAATACTGATTAGGACACTATTTACTTGTTACATGGCCGCGGCCATGCTGACTTCTGCTTTTGGAGGAAAAAGGTTCTTTAATGCTTTATGTGTGGAAAGAAATAAAATTCAACACAATACATTTATAGCCTATATAAAATTACTTTTAGCATAAAAATAAGAAAAAAGTCAAGTAATTTAAAAAAAAAACATCTTTCACTCCTACTTGCAGCGTCATCTGTTAACATTTTGGGTATTTATAATAAATAACGCTCAAACTGAATGAAGTAATTTCAGAACAAACTGAGCTAAAAAATATTATTTACTAAACATTTCAAATGCAATTCATCAGCAAAAAAATTCTGCTTCAGAAAAAATACATTTTGAGTTTTAACGTTTTAGCTGATTTCTCGTGTTCAAGAAATTTTTTAAATTTTTGATGAAAAGTACATTTCAGTAATATTTTCCCTCAAAAGTATGAAGCTAACTTCAATTTATTTAATGTATGCTCTTCTTTACATATTCGGAGGGGGGGGGGGGGGGAGCTGCACGTTTTTCTCATTAAATCTCATTTATAAAACAAGTTTTCTCTAGACCTGAGATTGGGGCCAGAGAATTTCTTCAATGTCCCCACAGGCGAAAAAAATATTCTTATTGACAGCGCCGTAGTGAGTGTTCTTTAAACTTAGCACAGGCATCACCATGGGAGTAGATATTTAAATAAATAATTTTAAAAATCAGGATAAAAAGCTAAAATCATCAGAAAAACCATAATAACTATTAACTATGTGCAGGGGGGTACACACATCAGCAGTTATAAAATAAATATACCAGCGTTACCTGATTATATCCTGAAATATACATTTCTTAAACATATTTACTGTTTTGCCCCCTTTCCCACCCCCATTTTTTTCGTTATAGGAATTTTGTAAAATGATATCAACAAAAAACACACAAAACAAATATTTCTTTACAGTTTATTTACATAAAACAATATAATAAACTAATATTTGATGATTTCAATACAGAGCAATTATTCACTAGCTTCTTCAAAAGATAGGCATTTATTGTTTTGAAAATTTCAGAATTCTGAATATTGAGATAACATACTTATTGTGAGTTTTAAATACTCTAATTCGATTCTTTAAAGCACATATTAAAAAAGAAAATAAATAAATAAATCATGCATGTTCAAGAGAATTCCTAAAACGATTTATGCTTGGATAATCTCCTTTTTTTTAAGCATCATTTCATAAGATGTATTTTTGCATTAAAATGCTTTATGAAATAAGGAGCTTAAAATATAATAAATTTCCTTACAAGACCTTTAACTAAAAAATACTTTTTTTTGCATAAAGGAGCATTGTGTGGTAATACAACTTGAATTATTGAAAAGTAATTGAAATGAACAAAAATAAGTTTTTGAAAATTATCAGAAAAACTTCCAACACAAACAAATGAAATTGCACATAATATGGAATAATTTTATTCTCTAGAAACTAATTGCCTAAAAAATGAGAACAAAGAAAGGGAAACATGGGTGCATCAATGCACATCAACATGGTCCTGTATATGTATGAAGTGCAATTTGCTATTAAAAAGGCAAAACATGCATATATATTTCAATAATACATACACATATTCATGCATTTTATATATTATTCAAATATATATAAAGGTATAAATATTTTATAACAGATAAACAATAAAGTTTTATAGATGTGTTATTCCATGTCAATTCAACACGGTCTCAAAATCTTACCACCTCAGATTTTCTTAAAATCTGGCCTATATGTATTACTGGTACAAACTTAAAAATATGAAATTTTACGGATATGCAACCTTGTTTCCGATTTATTAAATTGCAAAATTCCCAAAAATTGAAACAAAACAGAAAATGGCAGATTTTGAGTTGTAGTAGAAGCTTTCCCACAGAGGCGTAGCTAGGGTTTTCAGCGCCCGATTACAGCTGAAGATTTTGCGCTCCCCTCACTCCGCACCCCTGGGGGCCTAGGGATGCCCCTAGTAGGGAATTAAAAAAAACTTTTATGCTTTCTAAATGAAATAGCTCTAAAAAGAAGCCCTTTTAACTTGCATTTTTATTAGCGACCATTCACTTTGAAGGGCAAAATGGGACACTTTGGCTTCGCAAAATTATTTGTTTTTCTTCTTTCTCAAGTGACCTTTCCTGGGTTCTCTGGGCGTCCGATTCTTTTATCTTTGCTGCTCAAAGAAAATGCCGCTAGCCCTTCATAGAGAGTCATCACGGGCCCGATCCATCGAAAACATCCCAACTCCAACTCAAAAGTTGTTTCGCTGCCTTTTAAGGCTATTCGCACACACTCCTCTGCTACATCGGTCATTCCCGATATGATTTGCGATGGTCCCACTTTTTTGTAGAACATATTCACACCTTTTCAGTTTAAATAATTTTCTTTTTGCATTTAAAAATAAAATAAATTTACATTAATTTGGCGCCCCTTGACGCTGCGCCCGGGGACAGCTGTCCCCCCTTAGCTACGCCTCTGCTTTCCCAATACAGATAGAGACATTTTAAAGCATTTTCTTGTCTTTTCAATAATATGCTACATTCAGGGGCCGATTTACATTTTGAATCACTATAGGCACAACTCATGTTTGGGGGCCCCTCACGCAACAAAGTTTTTTTAAACATAACATTCAGTACGTGTTTGTAAAACTTGCCAGTCACACCAAAATTTGGGGGCCCCCAAAGCACAAAAACTAATTTGTTTTTCAAATGTCAAAGACTCATACTAACATTTGGGAGCCCCCAATGTGCAAAATGATTTTGTTTTAAAATTACAAAATGTTTGAATAAAATATTGGGGCCACCAAAGTGCAAAATCGATTTTGTTTTTCAAATTTCAAATTGTCGGACCAAGATTTGCGGGCCCCTAAAGTGAAAATTCCTTGTGGTTTTAATGTGAAGCAACAGAACACTAACAGCTTGTTTTTGAAAAATGCTATTTAAAAATATTTTTCTAAAAATTTTAAATTACAAAAAAAATAAAAATAATAATAATAACCAAAATTAGGGGGCCCCCTCAAAGTGGGGGCCCTAGGCCCGGGCCTATTGGTAAATAAGGCCCTGGCTACATTATATAACTATTATGAAGTCGTTACCATCTCATCTTGATATTTTAATCCATGGTTTCTATTTAGTATTCATTGAATTAATTTGGAAAATTTTAATGTACTTTGAGAAAAAAATAATTTGCAATTTTTAATCAGATTTTAAGAATTATTTGAAAAAAAAACCATATACAATTCATAGTACCATTGAAAAGATCACAAAATTTTTTTTTATGAGTTCTTACCTAAATCTCTATTACATATAGTGAAGTTTCTAAATTCAAAATTCAAACTCTGCCATTTTCTGTCCAATTTTTTTGAATTTTGCAGCTGGGGAAAATCAAAAACAAGAATATATATATCTCAATAAATTTTATATTTTCCCCAAGTCTAAACCTGTAGTACAACTGTGAATAATTTGCAGAAAATAAGAGATGCTGATATTTTAAGCCTGGCTTTAATTTGACATGGAATGACCCAGATATTTAAAATAACACAATCTATACTATATAACTTATACCACAGTTGGTTTCAAAAACGTTTTTATAGCAGTCCCAGTGAATTAAGTTGTACAACCTGATCACTGTATTGAGCAGCCTATAAATATTTACAAGTTTATACCACTGAGAACAACACTAAAGGGGAAAGCACACTTTTTGCATCACACGTATATATAAATATTTTTACTAATGCATTAATTGTACCTATACAATTATTTGTACAAGTTTGTTAGCAATTATACGACTACAGATTTTTTTTTTTTTGCATAACATTTTACACAAAATAGAAAGAATTTTACCTAGCTATATAAATGTGAAATTTATGAATGGAAAAACGAATAATAATAACATTTCTTTTTACATTAGAGATCGTTAGAATATAATTTTAAGACTGATTAGTTGTCAGCAAATGCAATCCATAATTTCAATTCTAAACTTTCAAAAAAATTTTCCTACCACCTACAAGAGATATATATATACTTCCACAAAATACTTCCATCCTGATCAAACCAGTTAAGCAAATAAGCCTTTTAGTACGAGAATGAGTGTTGTGCATTACACTTAACGACAAATATTTTGGCTACCCAAACTTTTGAAATCCAATCTTTCTTTTTCAAATCATGAACAGTCAAATGCATAGCACATTGCTCAGTGCCAGAGTGCAAATCAATTTACCATAAGTCCAAACTATTCAAATAAATCCTATAAAAAGAGCTAAGAAAACCAAGACATTAAAAAAAATAATAATTAAATGGGAAAAAAAATAAGATTTTAATCAAATGTTTTTAGAAAAATCAAATGAAATAAAAATGTTAAAAGAATTTATAACTGGTTTGAATCTGTGAGGCAGGGAGATAGCGAACACTTGCTAAATTGAAAACAAAACCAAATTCAATTGATAAAGTTTTATGATGGTAATGGAAAGGAATTCAACCCTCCATCACAGATACAATGGGAGTTGATTCCCTAAAAGGCTTCATAATAAATTGGCAATTTCTATGCAGGTATTTAAAGAAAAGAAAAAAAAAATAATAAATTTAATGGACAAACAAAGATAAAAAAACATGTTCAATATGGCTCTGAAATGGAATGTGGAGAATCTACCCCAAGTCATTTAAAACCACTCTCAATTTCTTTAGATAAATTGCAAGCAGATAACTGCAGTCGGACCTCTACTTCACGAAGTCCAGCGAAAAAGTTCGCTAAATGGAACTTCAGTAACTATAGATTTACATTTCATAATACTTTATGCTACATAATGTCTCATTTTAAACTGATAAAAGCACTACCTATCATGTAAAAATGACTAAATTATTTTTTAAAAATGAAATTATAGCAGTTTACTTTAATTCTTTAACTTAACAAAAAGGACAGGGAATAATAAATTATAATATAAAAAACATTACTTTCAAAATAAATATAAACATTTATTTTTCAAACTAAGTGCATAAAAAATTATTAAATTTACATACACTTAGACTTATAATAATTCCATAAGCTGTTCATGTTAGATTCTGAAAAAAAAAAAAAAAAAAAAACACGTTGTTTTGGTCCCTAAGTCTTTTAAAAAAGTGCATTTCTTCATAATACGTTACACATGTTTGCAAGCAAAGCTTTAAAAATTTCTTCAGGCGTATTTTCATGCAACCGTAACCAATACGTTAAAATCTTTACAAGAACTTCAAGGACTATCAAGGTTTAAAGAGACCTTGACAGCAAATTCTGAGAAATTCCTGTAAAGGGTCAAAGATTGGCAGGACACATCCCCCACTAGATTAGGTGAAATTAAAAGAATGGCAACTCTATTCAGTTACAGGGAAACTTTTTGGGATGAATCAGTTTTATTCCAATAAACTTCACAAAAGGCGTGTAGTGTATTATTTTTTCCTCATAAAGAAATGTTTGAAAAATAGGCAGCAAATTTTTTTTAGGTTACTAGAAAACAATGCATTATATAGAGCACACTGTTATTTGGAGGTTTTTTACATGGAAAACCTTAAATATTCTTAGGTCTAGGAAAAAAATATGTAAAATTATGAAATTCGCAAAATAGAGGTATGACTGTATAAACTGAAACTATTGAAATTCGGAAAATCAAGAAAATAACCTAAAACAGAAAGGTAAAGTAGCTACAATATCTTTTTAGAGACCCATTTTGTGAATGGTGGAAAACTGTAGAAATTTGTTCCCTTATATAAACCACCTAATGAAATGAGAATAGAGAAAAGATTTAGCAGTATATACTATTTTAAACTAAAATTAATCATTAATCTATTTATTTGCTTCTTGTGAATAATGTTTTTCAGCAACGATTTTAAAATCTCTTTAACGCGTGCTATACACATATTTATGTTACTTTCTTACAGACTTGCATATGCATTACCTTTCGCAATAATTACCTTGTTTAGCAGCATACATGTAATGTAATACATTTAAAGTATAATATATAATATTTATTTTCTAAATTTTGAGCATAAATTCATATTTTTTAATGTAAAATTATTATTTGCGATTAATATATAAGTTGAATTTTTCTCTGAATGTCAAAGTTGTTTTGGAAAATAATTTGAAATAAATTTTTTAAAAAATCCATTTTTTTTCCTTTACTCCACACTCTGCATAGGGCATGTATGTGTTTGTTGTTTAAGGATTCAACAATCGATTGTAATCATAAATCTTGCAAAAGTCATTATCAACAGCTGTTTATTTCTCAACATGAAATAACAAATTTTGAAAGTGGATAAATATTATGCATATGTGTGGATCACATATAGTTAATTAATGTAGCAAATTTAATACTTTCATGGATAGGTTAAAAACATATTTTAATCATACATACTTTTTTCTTTGTACAGCTCTGCATATTTCCGCTGAAGCTAAAAGTTCTCACATTCTGGGTCGCTTTCCAGCCCGCAATGAATTAATTCTTCAGATATCAAAGGCACCGATTTGTGCTTTTTTAGTATCAATACCTAATTCCCAACATGCCTGTTGTGCCATTGTTTATTTTAATAAAGCAGATTGTATAGTAAATTAAAGATCAATTCTCATTTAGATACCTAAATTTATGTTTTAATCAGTAACAGGCAAATAAAAATTTCTGATCCCTTTTTTTCACTAAATTAAAACTTGAATATTAATAAAAAAAACAATATTCCCATTATCAGTTTAACACTAGAAAGACTAAAAATTCTCATATACCTAGAAAGTATGTGCGTGCCTTTTAAAATTTTTACTTGGGCCCATGCTGTCCATGGCCTGGACGCATCTGCTCTAATCCTTATAAAAAAGTACATAAAGGGGAACCTTAGATAAAGGCTGGCCATCCAGTTACATCTGTTTAGCATTTTGAATTCGAACTGGTTGTAAAAATATAAAAGTCAAGGTCACACTAGGTCTACACTTTTCTTTTTCCAACCTCCTTCCCCGTATTACTGAACGGCAAATATTGAGAGACACCATTCTGTCTTTCTAGTGTTAATGTAACATAAAAGCAATGTCTGCAAACTATACATTCAGAACAAAATCAACTGTATTTTCAAAACATGCTATGTGTTTCTTTATGTAGTTAAATTCTGTACAACTACATATATGTAAAATAAAATTATATTTAATACACAATTTGTAGACAAATTAATCTAAAGCTTGCATCTGTTATCTTCATTTACAATCACAAGATTACATCACTAGAAAAGGAAAACTTCTTTATGTAATAAAATAAAGCTTTAAACTCACAAATTTCACAACAATTGCACAATTGAACATAGTCAGGGGTCGATTCAGCATTTTTAAAAAGGTTTGTTTTTTTTGTGAATTTTAAAAACATTTTTGAGAAAAATCAAATAATTATATGAAAATTTAAAAATTCACTGATAAAAGATTTTATTATTTGCCACTTATTTAATAAAGAACTCTATGAAAATAAATAATACTGTGTCCGTTTTGATTGATTGTAAATTTGTGAAGGGTCTGTTTTGATTAATTGAAATTTTATGCAGGGTCCATTTTGATTGATTGGAATTTTTTGAAGGGTCCTTTTTGATTGATTGAAATTTTTTGAAGGGTCCTAAACTGTCCCTTCACAAAATTCCTCTGGCATGACCTCTGATAGTTGATTTGAAAATGGTCGATTTTGTAATGACTACGTTATTAGGGAAACATTTTAATAATGTAAGTTCAATGATTGCGTAAATAATCAGTTTCACAAGTGTAGCCGCTTGTGAAACTTAGTAATGAAATAAAGTAAAAATTTAGTAATAAAATATTAAGAAAAATAAATATGAAAATTACATGTGCTTAAATTTGAAGCCCCCTTTATAGCTATTTATCAATCTCTTAAACATTTTGAATTCAATACAACATTGTGAAGTTAACATGGGAATGCACAGTTAAAAGCTAACAGAATAAGCAAGATAATTTTTTTTCATATACTTTATTTATTTTTCTTTTCAATTATTGAATTAGTTTTTATCAATTCATTGAATCAAATTAAGGGAATATAATCTCAATAAATCACAGGTAAGTATGTGGAGGACAGGAATGCCAACTTTGTAGAGTAATCAACTAAAATCATATAAGTTTACAGTACTGCTAAATTTACAAACATTACTCAAGATTATCACATGAAGAATTATGCAGAGTAAGACAAAAAAATGGGAAGACAAATCATTTATGAAAGACAGACTGTGCCTAAAAATTTCCCAGGCTTCTTCAAACGTACAGAACAATTCTACCAATAATTAAAATCATAGACATGGAGAAAACTAGACTGAGTTTTAGGGTTGCATTAGGCTGTCAACCAGAAAGAGATTCCGACAACAATCACGTGATCATTTGGTTAGTTCAACACAATACCTTTCAGCCAAGTGGTTTTTCAACAGTGGTATTTCTCAAATTCAGTTGAGGTAATTTAATTTTACCACAATGATGATAAAGGTGCCAGATGCCGAACCCTCTTCTTTGACTACAAGCTTCCGACAGCCATCTCGAGTGCACAGTAATGCACAGTCTAGATTTATTATTGTTAGTCTATGATTAAAACAAACATCAAGTTCAGTACAATAAACTTAAGCAAATAATTTGAAAAAACTAATGGAAAAGAAAAAACTCAACCTTTACACTTTAACATTAACAGATTTCGGAAAAACTATTATTCCCAATGGTCTTAAAAAGGAGAAAATAGCTAACAAAACCATTGTCAATTATATCCAAATTTTAAAATTATAAATATTTAACATGAAGAGAAAGACTATGTAAATGTTCTCTATTATAAAAAAATAACAATGTTAATAAAATGTTATGCAAAAATGTTATAAAAATTTCATTTTAAAAATAAAATATATAGATAAAATTCAGATTACACTGATGAAGAATAATTTGAAACATTAAAATAATCATTTTAAAATTTAGTAATTACTTCAATTTACTAAACAAACTGATCATGATATAATTTGGTAATTGAAATTAATAAGATAAACAAATACAATAAAATTTACTTAATCAAGTTCTTACAGTTGGAAAAAAAAACATTTATAGTCAGATTTATTTACAACCTAGTTCAGATACCCAGAACAGTGTTCTCGAGTGTTTCAACAATGAGCTCTTCATTTAATTTAACAGCAGAGCATTGCAGATGTCTATTTGGTCTCCAAATAATTAGTTTCAGTACACCTGACATATCAACCAATGAAGTTACAAGGCTTAGCTGCTTCCTGTGAGACTATCAAATGGTCATGCTGTAGCAGTGGAAGTAGATGCTCCTATTTGGGCAGCAGATACACTCCCACCCGACGCAGATAATGAAACAGAATTGCTAATATTAGAAGAATCTGCTCCCATGTGGGCCATTCCTCCAGAACCAGGATTATTTGTTCCAAGTGAACCATGGGGATTATTTTGACTACAATTGCTAATGTGACTTGGAATCAGGATGGCATTAAGAGAGGGTTGAATCTTCAATTCTAAATGAAAAAAAAAAAAAAAAAAAAAAATTTTTTTGAAAATATGCAATTTATTACAATAAAAGCTTCTATGTTAAAAACAAAACTTTAGCACTTTTAAAATGGTTGAATATTTATAGTTTCCCTAAATTTGGAAAGCTCAGGGCTAAAAATATATCAATCACAAAAATTAAGCCATGAATTGTAAATTTTTTTGTTACATATCATTTTCCTTCTTTCGGAAACATTTATTTCCGACAAATCATTGTGATAATATAAGTTATAAATAAAATTTTACCTAAAAAATATAATACACATTAATTTTGTAAACATATTAAATTTTGTCATTTTGCCTTTCATATCTATGAATTGAATGTAAGAAATTAATATTTAAAAGTATTCTGTATGCTAAATGCAGCATGGGACTGCAAATTTGTATTGCTTGGGAATGTAATCCTCTCAGATTGTAGACTTTCCTTTAAGAAATTTTGCAAGCAGTATCATCAAAACCCTTGCAATTTGCACTCTAATTTTTCTATAGTATTTTATTCATTGATAGCATTTCTCATTGTTTTATACCTTGCGTACAATTCGAAAAATTTAGCATGAAAAACAAATCACAAAGTCAGGGTGAACAAACATGAGACAAAAGGTATAATCTGGACATTTTCCCAATTTTAGTGGAACTGTTTCAATCAAACCAGAAAGAAATAATCACTGAGAAATTCTAACACAATTTTATATAGGCATGTAACAAATATTCGCCCACTATTTGGCAATTGGCTTGGCCGAATACTCGGTAAGATCAAATTCGGCGCGGCCGAATAGTTCTGCTACAGTAGAAATGTAAAAATATAAAGAAATTAGTATACTTTAAACCTTTAAAGTTGTATTATAGTTATTGCAAAAGAACACAGTATATAGTTTTTATAAATAAATATATGGTGAATATTGGGTAAGAGAGAAATGTGAAAAGCCTAGAATGTATTATGAATATTAAGATAGCCTAAGTTATTGGGATTTTTGAAAATAAATATATATTCCAATTACATGGATTAAATTTTAATAAATCTTTTTAAAATAGGTATGAAAAAAACCCATGAAATAAGAATATTACCTTTTATAACTTATAAAATATCTTCGTAATACTATTTTGAGCATTTTCTTCAATTTGAATTAATAGAAAAATAATGATAATGCTTACATTAAAACCTGTCATTGCTATTCCACTTATGGGTGAGATTATCATTTATATTGCATTCAAAACAATATGAAAAATACATTAACTTTAGATAGTTTTAGATTAACAAAAACAGAATTAAATCATACATGATAGATGTGACGTATCACCCTCACCGAGAAGGAGCGCAACGGTGCGGAGGGAGAAAAGAAAACGAGAGGTGTGGAGTTCGCATGGAAACGATGGAGCTCCGATATAGTTTTTTATGCTTAAATGTAATTGTGATGTATTGTGTTCGTTTTAATTTCTTTTGCGCATATTAAAGGCGTGTGTCTCAAGACAAAAAAAAGTTTCGTAGCCTTCTATTCACATATAGGCTATTGTGTTACTTGAATCTTCAAGAAAGATGGAGCTGTCTTGTACAAGAATGCGGTTTCAGTTTAAAAGCCATAGCTTGTTTCATTAAGGGACAAAACTATCGCCGACGGTCCCCGACAATAGATTAATGTGTGGAATTAACCTTTGACTTTGTGAATACTTTTAAATTTGACAAACACTTTCTAGTAGAACGATTTTCTAGAAATTTTAATATTCGGCATTTGGCCTAGGCCTTTGGCCGAATATTTGGCTTTGGCCTAAAAGAAATGACCTAATATTCGGTATTCGGCCAAACCACTATTCGTTACATCCATAATTTTATATCATTTTATGGTTTTGAAAAGATTAATTAAAGTAAAAGCTTCGACTATCAGGAAAATGTGAGATCCAAATTTCGATTCTGAGAATGTTTCCTGCATGATCATGCAAAAATTCGAGCTCCCTCCTTTAATTAATCAAAGTAATAAAGCTACAAAAATTTAAATAGCGAAATTTCAATAATATTAGATTCTGGATCAAGGCAATAATCAATTAAATTCAATTGTAAAAACTAAACCTTTTTATACATGAATACGAAAATTGCATATTTCTAATCTTAAAACATTCACCGCATTTTATTCTTGTTTGTTTTAAAATCTTGTTTCTATAAAAAACTTCACAATATCTCCGATATTTCTGATAGTTGGGGTTGACTTTACTCAAATATATTAACACAATGACTGCCAACTACGAAATAACCATAGTGGGTAACGGGTGGACTGGCCGTTCCGCCAACACAAAATTTTTTTAATTGCACTTCACAAATTTGTTTGAAATGAGTTTTTGTTTGAAATATGTTCATAAAATATCAGCGATAGCGCATCAAATACGCAAAAATGGGAGCTGGGGATGCAAAGAAAAATATTCTATGCGTCCTTCGGGACACGTAATTTTTATTGCAGAAAAAAAATAAGAGTAAAATATTTTTTAAATCCATACACAAAAATATTAATTACGCGTCCTTAACCCGCAGTTTTCTTTCAGCTTTTTTTAATATGATGAGCGAGAGGGGCAATGGCGAGGCGCTTAGCTCGCATTGACGCCTGTTTCCTCCCCGTACTTCCATGTTGCCGCGGACTAAGAGACGGGTGGTATCTTAATAGAACTGATTTTTACTGAACAATATGTCGATTCAATGCCCAAGATTTTTTTTTAAGAATATAACAACCAGATGTTTAATAATTTCAGAAATATGCGTTTTTTTTTTAATGCTCCGGTTTGAAAAGGTTTTGGTCTTGCAACTGCGTTTTGCAAAAAGGTTTCGTTTTTGGGAACTTTCGATTAAAATATTTGTAATTGAATATTTCACGATTGAATATTTGTTTGGCTTTCCTTTGGAATTAAAAAAAAAAAATTCAATAAAATTTTCCTATTTAATTTGTTACAGCCTAATTGCACTCACTGTTTTAAAAAAGAGAGCTACTGTCCATGCAATCGACATTGCAAAAAATTCGCGCATCTGGAATTCGGCCAAAAATCAATCACTTTATTTTTGGGTTTTGAATATGGAATTTTGGTTTTAATTCTTGGTTGAATTATTATTGAATCAATTGCTAATTTTATTGAAAAAAAATTCTTGCCACAAAACGTTTATTTTTCATTTATATCTTTAAAACTATGATATGCCACTTTTTGAATAGGAACCTGCTTTTCGGAAAAAGGGACCCGGAAATTTGGAAGTCTTGAGTCCCAGGGACCCGTAATTTAAAAAGGCTAGCGGCATCACTGAATATGTGTTTATCAACATGTACAAATATGTATCTCTCACATCAAGAAAAATGACATTGCCTTAAAACAATGTTTTTCTTAAGTGAAAATATCTAAGTTCATGTTCTTTCCAACTCTCAACATTAAATATGTTTATTGCATTTTAAAGATAAAAGAAATCTCATAGAAAACCGTTGTTCATTCCTTCGACAACTTGGCCAACTTGCCCGGTGCACCAACTTAGCCCAAATGTTAACTTTTGCTTTTCGTGAATGTAAAAACTTGTTCTAAAAGCTATTCAATAAACAAACGCTAATTACGAAAAATATTCTTTGACTATTGTTTGTCAAAATGAAAAACAAGATCTATTAACAACTAAAAAACTATTATTTTTAACAATAAAATTTATTCACTTTAGTAAAATTTCAAAAAAAAAAAAAAAAAAAGTACCTAGTTCAAAATGGATGCTTTTTTATTTACAATATTTATGTTAAAGGAGCAACCCCCACATAGCTGAACTGACAGATTCATGCACCCTAAACTTTAAATAGCTAAATTTCAATAAAATTAGATTATGGATTAAGGCAATAATTAATGAAATTCAAAAACTAAGCCTTTTTATACATGAATCTGAAAATTGCACATTTCTAACCTTAAAACCTTCACTGCATTTTATTCTTGTTTGTTTCTACAAGAAACTTCACAATATTTCTGATTTTTCTCTGATAGTAAGGGGTTGACTTTACTCGAATATATTAACATTTCGACTGCCAACTATGAAATAACATAGTGGGTGACATGTGAACTAGTCGGCTTTTTAAGATATTGCGACTGAATCAATATGTCCCAAGGCTAACTAGGCCCAACTAGTCTAGTCAAAGGTAGCCTAAAACTGTTTTTAGAATGTGAAAAAAAAAAAAAAAAATTAAGTGGAGAGCCTTTGGCCATCCTTTTTCACCACAAAATCACCAAAGGTAATCAAAAAATGCGTCTTCAGAACATCCATTTCGAAAAATTACTTACGCTCTTTGGGTGTGTCTGTTGGTGTGTCACTTTTTTTAAAGTCTTAGGACTGTGGCATGGGCGAAACCCTACATTTTGTATTTCAATTTTTATTTCTTATGCTTGTTCTGATGATTTTCAGGCCTATATTGCTGTCGGCTCAAGTGTGTTTTTGCTTGGGATTTGCGAGTCCTCGTCTCATTCTCAAACTTAAAAAACTTTTTTTTCTTTGTTAACCTTACAAAAATATTTTACTACATTTCTGTAATATATGCATATATAAATATAAATGGCTTGATGTGCAATGTGTAGGTCTGTTGCTTTAAATGAAATATTGTAATTGTCATTTAATAAATGCTGAACATTTTTTTCAAATTCCTCTTTCATCATCTATAGGTATAATTACAACTGCAAAAGTAAGAAATGTTAGAATGCATTTGATTTACTCATCCTCATTTCAAAAAGAAAAAATGCCTCTCCCTTTTTTCTTTGTGGTCTATGTTTTTTAACGAAAAATAGAAATTACTACAATGATATCAAAGAATAAGATACTTAGAAAAAAAAAGAAGAATATTTCAGTCAGCCGAATGTCACCTTGTGTACATTTAGGGAGCAACATTAATTGATTTCCATGCACATTTCTCTTAACTCTACCGTTTATTTAAACTACTTCCTTATCCCAAGACATTCAAATGCATTGAAATAATTACAAGTAAAAAAAATTTTCACCTCAAAAACAAAATGGCCTTCACATAGAACAGTAAATGCAAATTCTGTGATATTGAAATGTATGTTTGAAAAATCAATGATCTAATAAATACCATGTTCAGTAAAGTTAAAAAGAGGAGGCAATTCTCGAGAATTTGGTAACCTTGTTCCAGGTTCTCTCAATTCATCAAAAAATGGATGAGCACAAGCATGGAGGGGCGTGCATCGAACAGATGGGGTATATTCTAGAAGTTTTGCAACTAAGTCAACAGCCTCTGGTGGTGTTCTAGCTCTGAAAACCTGAAACAAAATGAGCATGTGCTTTACAGAAAGTTGTTTAAGTATTACGCAGTGCAGGGCAGATCAGTGGTGTAATCCTGAAAAAAAAAGTTGGGGGGACGCTTATACATAAGAAGTTAAGCAATTGAAATCAAAAGTGGGGGGAGGCTTATGTTAAAATGTGAAAAGTTTGGAGGAATGCTTGTATTAAAATAAAAAGGTATGGGGATGCCGTCCCCCCTCAACTACACCACTGGGGCAGGTGTCATTAAAGAAAACAATACACAATCAAGGAATATTTAACAATTAATAAGGCTGCTACAAGAGACATAACTCAGAGAACTGAATCTTAAGACACAAGTTCTTTCAAGTGCTTTTCAAAGACTTTCGAGAGTGTGTAATATATGAGAACCTTTACAGAATTGGCCGAATATTCGGTATTCGGCCAAATTACTATTTGTTACATCCCTAGTAAGAAGGGAAATACATGCTAGTCTGCATGTATTTCCCGTCCTACTATTAATTATGCTAGTCTGCATGTTCAGAGCATAGACATAACGACTTCATTTTAGAATAAGAAGGAGAAAATTAGACATGTTCACTAAAATTAAAACAATATGTTGCATAACTTTGCTTAATTATGAAAATTCTTATGTTAGAGACATAAATCCAGAGACCCCAACCTCTTGTTACCGATTTCAGTAGAGTGACCATTGAAATTTTCAGTAGTTTTTTAAAAATTTCAGTAGTTTTAGAAAAATTATGTATTTCTTTGAATTTGACAGCACACAATTCTTAAATACAGTAAAATTGAATTTTAAAACACAAAGCTAAAATTCATTACAAATTGAAATATTTGCTTTAATTTCTCAAAAATGAACATCTCTTTTTATTTCTTACATGCAGGTAATGATCTAGATTCAAATCACTTATTAAAAAGAAATTTGGACTAAAGTTTTAAAAAGCAAAAATGAAAACATTTTTTCTAAGTATATGAAAAGAGGTTTAAGAATAAATAGCAGAAGTTTTCTAAAGAAATAAAATTATTTAACATTAGTCGGATATATTTCTGGTTTTGCTAAGAAATGCGGCATATTTTTCATTCATTTCATCTCGGCCACTGTGCAACGCTGAAGCCCTTAGAGCAGAATGTGCAAAACGGCATATTTTCAAATGTATTTGATTTTTTTCAAGCAAGGAAATTCTTCAGGATACAATTTTATAAATTTGACAAATCTTCATTTTTTTAGAAGATGAATCATCCGATTCCAGTTTGTCTAATGCCGTTCCTTTTGATCATTTACAAAAAGATTACAAGTACAGGACTCTCAAAAATAAAAAAAGTAATGTGAAAACTTTTCAATCCACTTTAAAAATTATCAAAATGAACAAGAAGTAAGAGTAAAATCATCCTAATATTTGAAAACCTTTGGTTCAGAATCAAAACAACACACATGCGGCATGCTGAATTCAAAATGGCGGCAAGCGGCGACGCATTGTCTCAAAAGCGGTTTTGCTGTAATTTCCACTTGTAGATTGATTAGTAAAAATGAAGAAATTAGTTTTAAAGGGCCATTTCACAGTATTTTGTCCAAACATAGAGTCCACAACGTGAAAGTTTTTTGTTATAACTACGTAATTCAGTTTAATTATCACTAAATTTTATTTTAAAATAAAGTGTTCAACACATTATTTGAAAATTAAGTGATAATTAAACTGTAAGTTACGTAGCTATAACAAAAAAGTGTCATGTTGCGGACTCTACGTTTGGACAAAATACTGTTAAATGGCCCTAAAAAGCGTTTCTTTCATAAAGTACATTACTGAAAATCAGAAAAATAATCAAAATCAGAATTTTTCATAGAATGGATTATCATTTGCCTAGGCCATAGTCAGGGTCTGAAAATTCCGGGTGCCAGGTCGCCTGGGCGACTAAAAAATTCCCCCTGGCGACTAACTTTTTC
Source organism: Octonoba sinensis (assembly GCA_038502835.1). Classification (NCBI taxonomy): domain Eukaryota; kingdom Metazoa; phylum Arthropoda; class Arachnida; order Araneae; family Uloboridae; genus Octonoba; species Octonoba sinensis. The sequence continues at coordinate 59,381,570 of CM076599.1, read as the reverse complement.
AACAATGTGTTGTTCAAATACTTTTTTTTTAAATAATTTAAAAAAAAAAAAAAAAAATCGAAAACAATTCCGTGTGCATATATTTATTTTTAACAGTGCTTTATTTTATGCACGCGTGACGCTGATGATATGGCAAGCTCACTCTTTATCGAAAATTCTCCTTCTTCCGACCGTTTTCCCTGCATATGTAAACAGGGTCAAAGATTACGGAGAGCCGTCAAAAAATGATTTCATTCGAGGAGTTCAGCGTCGCTTTTTGACTACCCGTGTGTTGAACGCGACCTTGAATCAGCGAAACAGACAGCTGCCGGCATTAATGGGAAATACAAAGTAAACAAACTATGATGGTGCTATTTTATAGGTCTAGATAAAGCGTCATTTTTTAATTTAATTTTTTATTACTAAAGATTATTATTATTATTTCATCGTTACAGATTCCAGGCAGAAAGAAATATTTCACCCACTCCCGTGAATCCACTTTTCTTTGTTTCCTCCCAACACTCGGGTAAATCGGATTTTGTCATTCTTTCCCCAGACGCCAGACCGGTTAGTTCTTGCAAGCCGCGCTCGCGTACTACGTAGTAGTTTTCCACGTGGTCTGCTTTTTTTATCAGCTGAATATTATTTTTTTTCTTTCTTTTAATGAAGATAGGATTAAAATGAAGAGAAGAAGTGTGCAGGGAGATATATTTCGTAAGAAACAAGTAAAAATTGATAGCTTTTTCTGTGCTGATAAGTCTGAAAAACTTTCGATTTTAGATAAGGGAATCATTTGGTAACAGTTCATTGTGCAGCCCATAAACTTCAGCCGAGTCTTTTACAATCAATTAAAGGTTGTAAAATAATTAATGATATAGATTCTACACTCATAACTCTTTATAAATTTTATATGAACTCTCCTAAACGTTTAAGAGAGTTAAAGCTGGTTTCTGAAGCCCTAGAAGAAAAATTTGTCAAGTTGATGTATTTGCACAAGATAAGATGAGTTGCAAGCAAAGTTGGAACACTCAGAGCTGTAATCAGGGACTGGAAATCTATTGTTGTTCATCTAGAAAGCACTACTCAAGCAAAAGGTGCAGATGGCAACATTGCCATAGGACTCCTGAAAAACTTAAAACATTTCAGATTTTTGATAACAATGCACTTTTTATGTGACTATTTAAGTATATTTAAGCAACTTTTGCTAATTTTCTAAAAAGCAGATTGTTTGCTAAGTCAAACTAAAGTTCATGTTGAAAAAGCACTGCATAAATTAGAAAAACTTAAAAGCACTCAAGCAGAAAATGAAAAGAAGTTTTTGAATGATGTTTCATCAAGTGGAATGTACCAAAATGTGCAGTTGTCAGATGTATTTGACAAACATTTTTCCACTGATAGAGATAACATGAGATTCATAGAGAATGAAAATGAAATGATAATAGCTACTAGTATATTTGACACTTTTAGATGGCCTGAAGGCAAAGATCTAAGCAATTTTGGAGAAAGCGAAGTAAAATTGCTTTCGCAACATTTTGCCAATTGTCTTGATATCGAAGATGATATTACTTATATCTTAGACGAATGGTATGAATTTAAAGTTCTTAACAAAAATTTAACAATCATCTCTCTTTTTGAAAGGTGTTTTTCGATGAGGAATCGATTCCCACATATGACAAATCTCCTTGCCATTGTAGTAACGCTTCCTGTGTCAACATCTTGTTGTGAAAGAGGGTTCAGTACGATGAATATTATCAAAACTAAACTACGTTCAAACTTAAAACAGGATAGTATTAACAGCTTAATATTCATAAATTTAAATGGACCATCTTTAAAGGATTTCAATCCTGAAAAATCAGTTGACAAGTGGTATTTTAAAGCTAAATATCAAAGGCATTGTTAATATATGTGTATAATTTCATATTATATTTCATATTTCATTTTATTATTTCATATTTCATATTGGTATTAAAAGTAAGAATATTAATTTGTCTACTGCTTTAGTGTTTAATTTCATTGTCTCTATTTAATTTTTGTAATTACAGCTTCAAAGTGTTTTTTTTTTTTCTTAGTTAGTTCAATTTTTTCATTGAATGGTTAACTTGTTCACTGCAAAATGACAACATATGCAAAATAGCTGAATGCGATTACGAGTAGCCAGTATTCCATTTTGCTGTTAATGCGTTAAAAGTGAAAGAAATGATTCTTCGAGCTGGCTCCTAAGAATTTTTCCTGGCGCCTAAGATTTTTTTCAACTTTTTTCAGTCCCTGGCCATAGTAAAGGATGAAATCCCGTAGAAGCTATGGATAAGCCGTAGTAGTTGGCATCTCTATAAATCATAAAATCGAGTCTATCATGAACATTTTCTTTCCTTCAAAACATAAAGTTCAAAATCTACCTTGCTCCAAGGATGGGCTTTTATTTGTGGAAATCTAAATTCAGTATAATTTCGATTCATCTCTCGAATCTGTTCCTTTGTAGGCGTTCCAAGAACTTTGATAATTTCTACAAGTTGGTCAACACCACTATCACCAGGAAAAATTGGTTGTCCTAAAAGTAGCTCTGCTAGAACACAGCCAGCTGACCACACATCTGAAATAAAAAGCACAAAAAACATCAGTAACTAAAAACCAAATTTAACAGTTAAAAACAAATTCTTTTTGAAAAATAATTACACCACCCAAAGCACCAAGCTTGTTATGATAAGATACCATGCAAAATTTTCTTATTCCTGGCTAAAATTGTTTTTTGTAATCAGTGTTTTGAGTCTAATTAATGCAGTAAAAGAAAATTAGCTATTAATTCTGACATGAGACACTGCCACGGTTTACATGAAAATGACATCCAGCAAGTTTTGAAAACTGGAAAAAAATTGGTTTGTAAAATTACATTGGAAGTCAAATGAAATTATTTGGAAAGACATAATGAATGTTGGCCAATACATTGAAGGATTTTGTTTTGTCACATTATTTCTAATTTTTTTAATTTGATTCTTTTGTCTTTGTGTCCCAATTTAAAACTAAACTTATCAAAATGAAAAGAAAAAAAAAAACAGCCAGCAGGGGCAGGGGTGTAGAGATCACACTAAATATTTTTTGAAACAACAGGGTGTCTCACATTTTCAAAAGTAAAATTTTGGGGCCGTTTGTCGGTACATCAGATATGGATTTTGTGGGGTCTTTGATAACTGGTGTGTTCCCTGCACAACTTATACAGCTTTGATGTTTGAAACTTGCAAATTCTATAGATAATATTAAACATCCCACAGCTTTCAAAATAAGAAGTTTGTAATTCACATATACTTTAAAAACATGTTATTTAGTTAAATTCCAAAAATCAAATTTAACATGCCAGATAACAGAGTATTTTAGTATTTCGCACAGTGGCTGAATTGGATTTTGAATATTTAAAACCCTATTGGATACCGAATACCTGATGTCTTCTGAGGAGACTGGTCTCATTGGACGTAAAATTTTCATGAGCTATTCGTAATTTTTGAGACTTTTTCGTTACTTTCATGATCAACTTCCAAATTCGTGACTTTTTGGGACTAGTAGACACCCTGAACAAGGTTGCTGTTTCGTCCACTGTTTTTGTAAGAAGAAAGAGATGCCAATTGAGCAAAAAGAGGGAAATTGAGAAAAATGAAATTTAGTGTCCGCATTTACACACAAAACTATTGCTATGATCAGGCATGAGAGTGGGTTAAGAACAAAAAGTCTGAAAACACGAGCTGAGCTCAAATTTTGCTATAAAAAATTGCTTCAAAAAAAATTTTGCTAAAGAAACTGCACGAGGAACCATAATTCACACAAGAAAAATATATAAAAACTAAATTACTCAGGTAGATTACAAAACAGTAATTACCTCTTTTATTTTTAAAAATAAAATTTAAAAAATGTAATTACTTCTCATAAATACACTACAATAATGTATGATACATACACACATTAGAATAATTTTAGTACAACATATTAATAAAAATATTTACATACTTATTTAAAGTTTTTGATGTACAAGTGTATTAGTGAAATGCTAGCTATTTTCTGACCATTAAATTTAATTCAATCTCACATCAAGTTTGTGCAATTCGTTTTTTTTTTTTTTTTTTTTTTTGAAATTATTTTAAGCAATATATGTTTACTCCTGTATTGACTTTAGCAAATACTAAAGTCATTAAAGTATGAAAAAAAAAGTTTAATTATGCAATCAAGTGTTAATTAATTTAAAACTTAGCACTTTCCAAAAATAAATACTACCAGGCTAAAAATAAAACAATAAGTATCAAGTTTTAAAAATAAATTTAAAAATAAAATTGCCGCCTTTGGCTACCGTCACTTAAAATCACTTACATCTTGCAAAAAATATTTTTTATCCGAGTGTGGTAATTGTTTTGGAATCGATTATCACCATGAGGATAGGGAAAAATTATTAAAGGCGCCATTTGCCAAATTTTGATATTATTTCTTAAATTTTCAATGCTATAAGCATTTCTTTTAATTTAAATGAAAAAAACAATTTGCATTTACCTTTTATATAATAAAAACATTGTACTTTTAGCTAAGTTTTATGTTTCTTCGATAGCCATGTGTCATGCGCGATATTAGCGTTTAGCATAATTGTGTTGCAATCTTTTTGCATCTGTTTCTGGTTTCAGATATTTCTTATTATTTTCTCGTTAGCACACGAGTTAAAGTGTATAAAGCAAAAATATTAAGCTATTTTTTAAGAATACATATAACATTTGGTACAAGTATAGCGATCAAGCACAACCTGGGCGCCAACGTGTTGATCGGCAATGAAATTTTTGGTTACCATTTAAAACGTTTTGGTAGCCAGTTAACGAGTGGAGACCGCTAATCTGAACCATTACCAGTCGTCCAAAGCAAGTCCAATGTTGGCGAGATATGCCCCGTTTGGAGCATTTTTTTTTTTCCGTTGTCAAAAAAAAAAAGGGTTAAAGTCGGATTTTTTTTACTGATAAAAATCGGAAATTTCAAATTTAAGTCGAAATATCTCATGCCTGTATGGTGTAAATGAATTACATTTCTAAATTATTTAAATAATTATATAATTTTAACTAAATTAATAATGAAGCTAATAATGATTAACAAAATTAATAATGAAATATTTTCTATTAATCACTTCATTGAAATAGCGTGCCTGAATATTAACCATAATTTAATATAAATCCAAAAAGAATAACATGTTGGTACAAGTAATATTTTGGACATAATTTCTTTATTTTTTTGGGGGGGGGGGGGATTCAGTTATTCAAAGGGTTGCTTTTTGTCCACTTTTTAGAAAAAAGTCCAGGTCAAAAGAAGAAATCGGTCAAAATGGTAAAAATGGAGAAAATGAAAATTCATCGACCTTCCTTATAAATTATTATCTATATATATAAAATGAACTTTTGAAGTTGTGGCTGCACACTCTCCAGCAAAATCTACACAACGTACGATTACAAAAATTGGCACAAAATTCTATTATAGCCTGATGCTTTGCAAGATGAAGCAGTTTTTTAAAATTCGACCTAATATTTTTTTAATTTAACAATAAAATATTTATCTTCCAGTATTTTCTTTGCTCCGTTCGAGTTATTTTAGAACTGAAGTGAAGCTAACTGCAGGAATTCCGAGGTTGAATGTAAACATGGTTTGAGCCATGCATGAGGCGAGTGCTTTGCGCCGGCCATGCATATGACGAAAATCCAAATTCACTCGAGAAATTTACCCATTTTTAAAACTTTTTTTCAGATTTAATCGATTATTTTAAAGAAATTTATGTTTTAGTGGTACCTAACATGATATTAAGCTGTAAACTATACCATTGTCTGAAGAAAGGTTTATTGTTATAAGCAGGGTTATATTGTTTCTGCTACAATCTATTAAAAGTTGCAATTATCAAAAGTTTACATCAGTAGCAAATAATGTTTACTGGATGGGTGATTCTGATTCGACATTTTCAATAATTTTTGAGCACCTTTTCCGAAAGTTAAAAAAAGAAAAAAAAAAAGTTTTCCGAAAAAATTTTAATGTATGAATTTCAACTTTCTTTTGCAATTAGTATCTGCTTTCCTTTCTACCTTCAGACAAGCAAAATATTTTGTATTACTTTAAAAACTTTCAATACAATAATTTTTCCCAGAAAAAAACTTCTGGTATTAATATATTAGACCTTTCATTTAATTAATCGCTTGAAGAATTATTTTTGAGCTTATATATATATATATATATATATACAGTCCGACAAAAGTGCGAAAATCTTAGGAGCCAGGGAAAATTTTTAGGAGCCAGCTATAATATTTTCATTTGCGAACTAGTCGCCAAGGCATATTTTTTAGTCGCCCAGGCGACCAGGCGCCCGGGATTTGTCGGACCCTGTATATATATATATATATATATATATATATATATATAAAATATATATATATATATAAATATATATTTGCGTATGTACTGTTGTGTTGAGGGGGGAGGGGGATTATTAACCTAAGTATATACTTTATTTTAAATTGATGGCGCATACTTTTTCCCAAAATTTCGTGTGAAGTTCTGAAAAAAAACTTCCGCTTAGAATCACATGGTTTACTGGAGAGGTAAAAAATTTGCTTTTCCTTTCTAGAAAATTGTTGGGCCTGCTTAAACAATATATATATCAACCATTATTATCCAATATAAGTGACTTGCTCTACCAGTTTAATTCAGCTGGGCTAAAACATTAACAGATTATTAAACTTATTAATAACATAGTATTTATTCATAAAAATGATAATCATTAGTTACAAAAACACGTAGCAAACAACTTTCACTCGATCAATAAAAAATTTAATTTTCCTTTTGAACATGTTGACACTGCTTCAGTGAAATTTAAAGGGGCTTTCCCCAATCTCCCATGATACACATATTCAAAATAAAACAAGTAAGTTGTTTTTAAATAAAGAATTTTAAAAATAATTGAGGCATTTATGCATTTTACTTATGTAAATTTGTAATGTTTGCTTAATATTTTGTGTTTACTTAAATATCCATTATTTCTAAATGTACTCATAAACTTGAATAAATGCAGTGTCCACATATTTTCAAGAATTCGCCATTCATCATTTGTATTTAAAAAAAGATAACATTTGCAACAATTTCAAGAATTCATCATTTATCGTTACTCTATCATATTATAAGAGAAAGTTTTCAAATCTACAGTGAAACCCCGATTTAACGTCCCACCAATCTAAGTTTTTCCCGCATTTTACGTTTTTTTCATCAGGTCCCAGTTTTCCTGTATCCTAATTGAGGATAAAATATCCCAGATTCTAAGTTTGTTACTTATCGAATTCTCTATATTTTATGTTTTAACTCGAAAGTGAAAAAAGAAAAAAAGGTTCTAAAATTAGCAATCTTTTTAATTTTGTGCTTTTTTTTAAAGCTTTAAGCGGTTGTTAAAAGTTAATAATTACTCTCTCACAAAATAAATCACAATCGAGGATTGTTTTTATTTTCAAGAATTTTCAAAAGGGGGCTATTCGAGTTTATCAAGGCGTGAGAAAGTTTGTACGTTTCCAGTATGGAACTAGAGAAGTTCATTCTTTTTGCCATTTTATAAACCAACAAAGCTCCAACACTTAAGAGTCTAAAGAAGATTTTGTTAGCAGTCAGTATTATGTGCTATGTACTGTACTCTTATTGGATGGAACAGCTTACATATAGTGGACATTTTACAAACAGTGGAAAATATTTTCGTTTCCATAAGGGCTAGGGAAAAAACTTAAAGTCCTGGAAGATGCAGCATTCACTTTGAGCTCTATGAGTAAAAAGCAATCCACTATTACGGATTATTTTTAATCTAAATGACAGGATTTGTAAAATTAACTTGAGAGTTTCTGAAAATTATATGTGGGTCAAGTATACATTTTTTTCTCCTTGGACACATAAAATTTCAATCAATAAACATTTATACCAAAAAATTGATTCATATTTTTGTCAATATGTTCTATGTTGTAAACTAATAAGAAAATAACAAGAAATATCCTAAACTGAAAGCAGATGCAATGAGATTGTTGTACAGTACCAGAAAAACTGTAAACTTCTAACACATGGCATTGAAGAAGCCAAAAAGAAAATTCTAAAAGAACCAAGTTTACACGGGTCAAAATTAAAATAATTATTGTATAAAAAAATTAACATGTATTTTGAAAAAAAAAAAATGCATTGATCAATCTTTGGAAATAAAGAAATGTTAGCAGTTTGATTAAGATGTTATTCCATCCTGTTGTGCAAACTTTTGAGAATTCAATTTTTGAAAATTGAAAGTCAAACTTGCACACATAAAATTTCAATCAATAAACATTTATACTGGAAAATTGCTTCTTATTTTTAATCAATCTGTTCAATGTTGTAAACTAAAATTAAAACAATGAAAATAACTGCACACTAAAAGCAGATGCAACGAGATTGCTGCACAATTGCAGAAAAACTAACACGTGGCATCGAAGCAAAAAAAAAAAAAAAACAGCTAAGAGAAAAAAAGTTTACGCAGGTAAAAAATTTAAATTATCAACGTACTTTGATTGAGTTGACTTTGTATTGTTTGCAATTTCGTAATACTAAGAAACACGACAAACTAAAAGCAGATGGTATAAGATGATTGCACAATCACATCTAATGCACTAAGTCATTATTAAACAAAAAACGGACAAGAATGAGCCAACTAACCTAGTGCAAAAAACAAATAGCACTGAGAAGACGCCTCTATTACTTTAGCATATTCTATTTTGTGAGCATTCTGCTCAAAGAGAAATAATTATAATAATGAAGGTTTTTGGGCAGCGCTCGCTTAAACTATTTTTCATTAAATACCTTATAGAATGACATTTTTGAAAAGGAAAAGATAAAGCAATAACTAGTAGTTAAATCGTCCTGAAAGTTTTTATATACAGTAAAACCTCGTTATACTGCGCCTTAGTATAACCACCCTTTAACATTGTCATTTAAGGTTATTCCTTATTTACCATTGTAAATAAAGCCAGCCCGAGCACACACATATTCTAGCCAAAGAGCTGTCATCCTCTCACCACACACACTAACACATAAAGCCTTGTGGTGATAGGCCTGATGTACACCTTTTTCTGTCTTTCAAAGGACACTACATAGCTTGATTTCAAAATTGGTTACAATCCCTGTGACTGAGTGTGTGTGTATGCAGGTTTAAAACAATGTTTCTTTGAGAAGTGCATTCCTCCCCTTCCAAATCTAATTTTTTCTTAGGACCTCTTCACAATCCCATATTGATAACAAAGATATTTTTAAGCCCCCTTTTTCTCGGAACACAGTTGGTTTATATCCTATCGTTCAATCGACTTATTGCGCAGTTGAGATGTGTGCTTCACACACAGCAATTACAATAAATAAAATAGCAGCAAAGAAGAAAAGAAAAATTTACACTATAGATAGAAGGAAAGTTATGAGTAATTGATAAAGTTGAATATGGTTCCTAGTTATAGTTTCACTATACCACGGTTTTGTTATAACGCGGGTGCCAAACATGTCCCCCCGATACCTGCGTTATAACGGGGTTTTACTGTATTGTTAACATTTTCTTTACCTCATATCATTTTTATTTCAGAAATTTGTAAACTCTTATGTCTCCAAATTTCTTTTCTGCAGCTGTTGCACTTCATAACTTTTTTCGTTTACTTTACCGGTGAATAAAAACCATACATGGAATCTTTACTACTATTGTCACTTTTATCAGAGGTTGTAGGTTCATCAACGTCCGTTGCATTATCATTATTCAATGAATCATGATTTACAACGAATCCACAACAGCAAATTGACCCTCAAAAAAAAAACCCAGAGCAGAGAATATATACAGTTCCCTCATGCTGGAGAAACCTGTTTTAACTCCAGTGCTGCTTTTAACTCCAGTGCTGCCTGTTATTGTACGGAAAAATCTAGCAATGGAAGAAAAAGAAAGTTAAAGACAAAATATTTTCTGGAAAGTTGTTCCTGCGAAAAACATCGGCTGTGAGATGTTTTTCAAGGTAGATGGGCTGATGTTTTTCTAAAGTGAACATCGGGGGGGGGGGGGGGGGGGGGGGGGGAATGTGGTGCTGGATCTGGAGGGTCTTGGGTTGTATCTTCTGAAGTGGTGAATTTGAATGTGGCATCAGAGTACAGATTCAAGAGGGTGGTCCTTAAGTGACCAAAAAAAACACCCCTAAAATTGCGATTTATAAGACTTCAATTTTGGAGAACTAAAGCCAAAGGATCTTCTCCCACCTTCTCCTCTCCTCTAACATTGCCAAAGATAATGTTTTTAGAAATTCCGAGCGAATAAACACGAAATCTTCTATGCTCTAACTTCATCAAAAATACTTTAAATTCATTTTAAGCCAGAAACGACAGCCCCCGCTCACTCCCCTAACGTTACCAAAGATAGACTAAAATCGACTTTAGTTTCATGAAAAATATTAAAACCAAACTTGGACCCCTCTACTGTAAAGTATCCAAAGAGAGCCTAAAATTTCATTTTTTAGCCTACTTTCCCGTAAAAAAAAGCATGAAAGAAAGTTTAATGTATCATTAAAAGATCGTTAAAAATAAGTGAAGAAATAGTAATCAGACGCAGCTCATTAATTAGGGATCAGTTGGGTAAAAAGTGCCAAAAATCACCATAAAACATGAAAAAACTTCTTTAAAAATATATTTATCAAAAATCGGAGTCTGAGGCCCACATTGCACCCAAAACCTGTACCTATACGCCTTTCCATTAACCAGGACTGATGCCACAAACAAAGTCTTTAATTGTATGCCAGGGAGCAGAAAGTGCTTAAAAGTGCGACGTACGTCGCAGAACAAACGCGATCTCTGCAGAACATTTCATCCTTAAAAAGAAGAGGGAAAAAAACGCGAGCACAAACGCAAAGGAATTAACACAAAAACAAAAAAAACAAAAAAAAACGATATGTTCTGCAGAACAACTGACAAAAGAATGTTTATATTACAGCTCAAAACTCACGGTCGCCTGTCGCCAAATGCGATCGATTTTCACGTTTTGGCGACCATTGTTTTCATTGAAGTCGCCAATGTGGCTACCATTTGCTAATGCTAAAACCCTATCCCAATAAGGAGGAAGAAATAGGAGTTAATTTTTGCGCCGCACGGAAACTAGTTTTTCCTCCGATTTTTACCGGAAATTGCTTACCGCGTATGAAATTTCAATCCTTTTTCATCCTGGCATTATTTCAATTATCTTGAAAGTTGTAAGATATTTTTTGCATGCACAACCTTAAATATGCTTATTTGTCGTTTTATTTTTAACAATTAAAAAGAAAAAAAAAGTATGAAGATACAAACCGCCAAACTCGTGCACGTGCTTCGCCGAAAACAGGATTCTACGTTAGAGATTTTAATCCTTTTGCATCGGGTACAAATTTCAATTATTTTCTAAATTAGAAGATATTTTTTACACATGCTACCCTAAATCTACTTATTTTGCCTTTTATTTTAATAGTTTCTGATTTTTTTTTTAACTGTGCCGATATTGAACACGTGTTTGTCGAAAATTGTGTATATTACAATTGTTCACTATTATTGTTTCATTTATTTATTTACTTCAAAGTTGATTTTAGTGTTGACAGCTATTTACTTTTTAGAAAATACTAAATTTTGGGTAAATACGAAATTTTTAGAAAATTGTTGATTTACCTGGATCCAACTTCTTAAAAAAAAAACAATAAACAATTATTGAAAAGAAATATTATCACAAATCATAAAATAAATAAGGAATTCTTTTTTTAGTTTAAACATTTTACAAAATAATTACAATAATGATAATAATAATGTGTGTAAAGATAATAATAATGTGCGTAACAAAAAAAAGCCAGAGTAATTTTGCCAAGGTAGATAATTGTTCAATCAACTTTTAGTAGAAATTTAGGTATCGACAAGTAAGAAGAAAGGAAGCATTTTTCCTATTCTGAGAAAATTAAGTTAAGAGAAAACACGGCGTTATAGGTTACATTGAGAAAGTTCATCCATATTTTTGGTACTAGATTTTGCGCTGTTCGGATTCTAATACATTGCATTGACAAATATACTATTATTACATGTATTTATTTCAAGTATAATGATTAAGCATTAGCAAAAAAATTAGTCCGGGAGGGGCTAAATGTTTAAAATCTCTAACCCTAAAAACACCTGCAATTGCGTGTCTGAGAAGAACTAGTACATGGTTTACTTAAACGTAATTCAAACACTCATCGCAATTGATACCTGTTTTGTGCTCTTAAAAACAATGCACAGTTAAATTTTTTTTGCAGATGTGCATTTTTTTTTCTTTTTTTTTTTAAGTTTTGCTACCATTTTTTGAAATTTGGCTACCATTTTGTGGGGTTTTAGTAGTCATTGGTTACCAATCAAAAATTGGAGTTTTGAGGTATAGTTTATATATTCCAATGGTGCACCACCTGGCCATAAATCCGTTAGAAAGTTGTTAAAAGCAGCCATTGTCAATGTATGGGCCAAATTTTTATAAACATTTTGTAAACAGTACATCTGCATTAATGTTGCAGTATCCGACTTCAAAAGTCATTGACAGAATTGCAAATTCTGAATGTATGCCTTGGTTTTAAATAAATAAATTAATATGTTTTGTCAAAAATGAGTAATAAATATTCTACTAGTTAATTAATATTCTTATATCTATTTTGTGTTGTACTGTGGTCCATCAAATTTGGACGACATGCCTGCAGAACATTTGGAACTGTTTGAGGTCATGTTGCAGAACACTGAATATAATTCTGCTCCTGGGATTGTATGTACAGACTATTCAATTCTACATATTTTATTTTTGAGCTTCATATTTACCAAAAAAAGGGGGGAGGGGGGGGGGGGGGCAAATGACATTTTTTCTGGAGAGGGGAAAAAACTGAACAGCTCTGCTCTGAAGTGTGAACAAAAGAGAGCAATATTAAGAAAAACGTTGTTTCTTCCTCTTTCATAGTTATACTTAAAACATTTTAGCTGAGATTAGATTTTAATGTTCCCTCATTTTGACGTTCAAAATTCATCAGGTTCTGCAGGTTTTCAGGCAGAATTTATGCACGTTAAATAGCTATTTATACATGTCTCTTTCAAGTTTAGTGGAATAAATCACACATTATAAAATATCAAACATAAGACAATATTCCTTTCTTGTAGACAATAAAATAAAGGGAAAAAATGAATCAATGATCGATTTTGTCGATACAAGACTTTTTTAAAAAACTGTTAATACATGCATAACAGTTTTTTTTTTTTTTTTTTTTAATTGCATCGTAACCTAAAAGCAAAGTTTTAGCACCACTCTGTCTTACTTTTTACTACTTCAGCATCAAAGTAGATTTTTCCCTTCTGAAAACCAAATTCAATCAGGGGAAAATTTTGTCACTTTTTACACAGTATTGCACATAAAGGATTAGTAAATAATGAATGGATTTTAAATTAATAAAAATGATATACTGACCAATCATTGTAGTATAATCTGTAGCTCCAAATATAAGCTCTGGAGCTCTGTAATATCGGGAACATATGTATGAAACATTAGGTTCTCCATTTACTAGATGCTTAGCACTAGACAATAAGAAAAACTATAATTAATATTTTGAGAGCTAGCTTTTTTAAAAATACATAAACTCTAGTCAAATCTTTGACAATTAATATTTATAAGCAGAATTAAATTTACCTTCCAAAATCACAAAGTTTTAGAACACCACTGTCTGGGTCTAGCAAAAGATTTTGAGGCTTAATATCACGATGGCAAATTCCAAGGGAATGGATGTAAGCTAAACTTCGAAACAGTTGATACATATAAAGCTAGAGATAACAGAAAATAAAGAGATACACATACATATTAATAAATTTTAAATGCATAGAGACAAATAAATTTAAATGCAAATTAAAGCTACCTTTATAAATGATGTGGGTATTGTTTGCTTTGATTTACTATATTGCCTAGCAACTCTATAGACTGTTTCAGGAATAAACTCCAACACTAAGTTTAAATAAACTTCGTCTTTCTAAAAGACATAAGGAATTATTGAAGCACAAAAAAAAATAATATTTTATACAGCACACAGACATTACAACACAGTACCTTTTCTCCACTTGAATAAAAAAAATACTTCAATTTGACTATGTTGCAGTGGTCTAACCTACGCATGATTTGTAGCTCACGATTCTGCAAAATAAAATTTTCAGGTAAACAATTTATTGCATTAAAAAATAAAATAACAATAATAATACATTGTTAATGATGTATACATATATGTACACACACACACACAATATATATATATATATATATAACATCAAAATAGAAATTGGGACGGATTGTTTAACCTCCATTTTTGATAAACTGAATTTAATTTTGCCGTCAATAGACTTCAATATTTTTCTTCCTGCCTCAGTAAAAAAGTGCTCATTGGAATTATTATTTCTCAAGCGATTAGGGTTAAAATAATTTGCAACACCAAGCCTGCCTTTGATAGCGAAATTGCTTTACTTAAAAAAAAAAAACTTTTAGATAATTTTCTCCTGCATTTTTAAACTACTATAATTTGTTTGCTTGAAAACAGAGATAGGAAAAACTTGTTTTGTGGCTCTGAGTATAGCTTTTTAACATAGTGAAAACATTTCCTCCCATGTTACTCAGGTGTGGAATTTCTTCATTCCTTAGTTTGTTTCAAAAGGGAGGGAGCAAAAACCTGTTCCGATATTCCATGTAGTTATTCATATAATATTAACTAAATATAATCTAATCTTACTTAGTTATTTCTCAGCAACTTTCTAAATAAATAGAATATACATGGTGGTAACAGAATCCAAGAAAAACCCCTGATTATTCCCCGATTGAGCTCCCAAAATTTCCCTCATTTTATCATTTCAATTGTGCGTTACACAGCATCATTGTCATATGTAATGGCAGTATCACAGAGGCAAAAACCGGAAAAATCCTTTGGGGGCAGGGTTGGTTTGATTTTACCCAACCCGAAAAAACCCAGTTGAAAAAACCCAAGCGGGTTTTTTCAAAATTGTTGCTTAAAATTATAATAATTTTACCTAAGTAAACTGATAAAAATACTGATTTAGACCAAATATAATACATACTTTCATAATACATACTTTCATAATACATACATTATATGTCAAGGGTATAAAATTTTGAGGGTTAGCTCAAAAACAAAAGCCAACTTGAAAAAACCCACAGGTGGGTTTTTTCAAAATTCTTGTTCAAAATTGAACTCCACTTATGTAAACAAATAAAAATACTGATTTTGACCAAACATAACACATACTTTCAAGATACATACATTATATATAATGTCTAAAAAATTTTGAGAATTGGATAAAAAATAAAAACCCACTTGAAAAAATCCACTGGTGGATTTTTTCAAAATTTCTTGTTTAAAATTGAACTTTACTTATGTAAACCAATAAAAAAACTATTTTGACCAAACATAAAAACATACTTTCATATATACCTTATATGACATGGTGTAAAATTTTGACGGTTGACTCAATAATAAGAACCCACTTAAAACACCCTACAGGTGGGTTTTTTCAAACTTCATGGCCTAATGCTTAAAACTGAACTTCACTTATGTAAACAGAAAAAAAAAACCCCGACTTAAACCAAATTAATTTTTATCATGGATAAAAACTCGAAAATGCTGGATGGGTTTGAAATTGTTCTACATAATCAAAATAAAATTTCTTTCCCAGAAAACATTCTCTATTGAAAAAAGTATAGAAACAAATGCCCAAAAGAAAGAAAATATCAGAATTTCACTCAAAATGATAGATATGTTTTAAGAGAAACAAATTTTAAGAAAACAATCTGTGGCATCTAACAAAATGCTGGTCAAGGACGCACAAAAATATTTTTGCCTATCGATTTTTTATAGATTTGACTTGACCTTTTCCCGCAATGAAAATTGCTAAAAATTATGTGTCCCAAGGGACATGTGATATTTTTTTTTTTTTTTTTTTGCATTTCCACTAGGGATGTACAGAGTAGCACTTTGGCCGAGTACCGAGTAGTTGTGAATAAAAAAAGAGTATTGATGTGCACATGAAGAATTTTGTATATATTGAAATGAAAACATACATTTTAACTACATAATATATATAAACTAATAAATAAACTAATGAAAGAAATTGAATGTAAGAATTCTAAAATAGAATTCTTTGAACCATTATAACTCTTTATAAAAATCAGTTTATCAAAAATGATTATTGGTTACGGTAAAAACTCATTCAATAATGTAAAATGCCTCATAATCTTCTCCTCCCCCCTCACTCCCCGCACCCTAGGAAAAAAGTCTATATTGACACTAAATTTTTATTTACTTTCTTTTGATTTTTGAATTTTTTCTAGTTAATAATAAAGTGATATTTTTTATATGTAATTCTATTTTTAAAACCTAAGATACAAAATTATTAATGTCAAAAAAGCACAAGTTTCTATGTACTATGACATAATTTAAGATACATTGATTAAAAATTGAAACACATAACTCCTCAGATACAAAATCAATCAGTTCAAAATTGTTCACTAGATGGCACTGCCTGAATGGATTGATTTCTGCCCTCCAAGTAAGCAACAGAATAAACAATACTCTGCATCATACAATACTAATCAGTTACAAATTTATCTAAACTTTTGAAAAATGACTATATTTTTACAACTACTCGGTAATGGCCGAGTACTCGGCTGGAATTTTGCTGAGTACGGAGTACTCGGTACATCCCTAGTTTCCACCTCCAATGTTTTGAGTGTTTGACGTGCTATTGTGTGTCCGCAGCATCGATGCATGTAAGAGATGTATGTAATTAGCTTTAACTCCTTTAAACATAAAATAATTGCAATTAACTAGACTTAAAAATAACTTGTTTCTTAAACCCTTTGATAGGATTTTATTGAACACTAAAAATACAATAAACAAGGGGCAAAGTAATTGACTTTTAAAAAGTTTATTTATAGTTGTAAAGGACAGAATGGAATAATTAATATTTAAAAGGCAATTATTTTATTTTTTCAAAATTTTTTTTTGTTAAAACATAAAATGTTCTTAAATGAAATACATAATATTTATTCTTTTTAACTTTAATTAATACCATTATGTGTAGGCAACCTCTCACAAATAAAAATAAAGAAAACCTCAGATTTTTGAAAAAACCCAATAAAGCCCGAAATAACCCAATAAAACCCGAAAAAACCCACTGGGTTGGGTTTTCCTGGAAAAATCCGGGTTTTTTCCAACTCTGTTTGGGGATGCTGTACTTTTCCATCTGAACTCTGCCATTTCTTTTTTTTTTTGAGCGGATGAAAGAAAAGAGAAAATAACGTAATTTTCTAAGTATTATAATCTGCAACTGGTGATAATTTTAAATCTACAGCTTTTTTAAAAAAGGAATACGCTCCCTATCCTCCCGCCATCATTATTTCATACTTTCTTGATAAAAATATAACTTTATTTTCTCAAGATATGTATTGTTCTTTTATTGAGTAAAGAAAATATTATTGAAAAAATTCCAAATCAGCACTCAGAAGGTGGGGGGGGGGGGGGCCTCTCCTTGCCTCCCTTGTTGCACAACTGCCGGTACCGAACCACAAACTCAGCAAGCTGGGGACAGTGTTATACCGAATTGTGGAACACGACCAAAACTGGCGCATTTACAGAACCTAAAATGGCCGATTCTCAGAAGCATCAATACTGACCACAACCTCCGTAATACTAAGGTCTAAAGTTATAGACCTTAGAAAAGATAACCTATGATGAACATGGTTGAGTGAATGCTTATCGAGAACTAAATATTCTACTAATACCTAGTATTACGGAGGGAGAGCGCTGACAAGTGTCTTTTTATGGCAACTTATGTCTTCTTAACTCATAGACAAAAAGAGTAACTTTTTTTTTTTTTATCGCTTAATCAGCAAAAGGTCCCTTTTATCGATTGGCAATCGAGCTGACCAAGCACAACAAAAGGAAATTACACAAAGGAAACTAGGATATATTTTTTACTTTGAATGTTTATATTCTCACCTCTTAATTTAAAAGTAAAGTATTATTTTTTAGCACTTAGTTCTTTAAGTTTTTAACCTTGTTAAATATCCGTAAACCGTAAACGTCATCGTATTTACGACGTACCTTCCGATGCTCAACATTTTGCCAAAATGATTAGCTAGCTGAATCCACCACTTGTGGGCATTACCTTTTCCCGATCGGGATATTTCTCGAAGGTTCTTCACGCACGTGTCATCAACACACATGCGTACACGTCTTCCGTGACGAATCGCTATATGCAAATCACCTTCGGGTACATTTATTCTGAATAAAATATACTTCAGGAATTGAATACTACTAAAAAAAGTCTTGGATAATGTCACAAAATGTGTTTGTGCCAGTTGTTGCCAGTTTCTGCCGGTTAAAACCGGTTATAACCACTTTCTGCCGGCAAAAACCCAGCCCTGAGTGGAAGCCTACATTAAAAATACCATTAAAACCCTTCGTTCAAAGAACACGCACTTTATGCACAATAATGACTATTGCAATTAATTATCATTACATAAAATGATATGCATTATTCAACGAAAAACATAGTAAAAATATCGCGCAATTCCACGCAAAACTTAAAGTACATTAAACTAATGGAAACCTACTTTATCAAAACTAGCAACGCCACTAATTACTACAGCTAATATTTTAGAAAAATCATTGTTTTATAACCTTACAAACACATAAAATAAGCAGATAATAAATTTACAAAAATAAAGAACTCACTTTAAAGCAGTTGGCTCTTCAATATTAATCCCAAATCACTACAAACTTACAATCCAATATGACGAAATGGTCTAAAAATTACCACTTTATTTTTCATTGCTTTTAGTCACAATTAACCAAACTTATGCACTTATCAACCAAAACAATGTCATACTTCAGATAGCACAAACACCAAACCACGTTTTCGTCCATTTTAACAAGTTTCGAAAAAAATGGGACCTTAACAAACTAATATGAATTCATTCATCTGGCCATAATAGAAAACAATTGAACCAAATTAGGCACTTTAACACTTTACATTCTTCCTTTAGCAACAGGAAATATCTCCACAAACTTTAACCGTAAAATAAACTACTAAAAAGCTATTTATTAGTAAAAGAAAACTTCCTAAAAGTACAGTGGCTAGAATACCTAGTGTGCCGTTCGGCGCGAAAATGTTGAAAACCAAACTAAGCCAGTGCTAAAAAAAGGAGGTGCAAAAAATATGTGATTTTTTAAAAAATATTCAATCATCTGTTCTAGAAAAGAATTTGGAGCAATAAATAGACGGCTGTCGTTTAGGTGAACACAAGCATGAAAAATGTTTTTATTTAGTTTTCGGAAGCAGTCTTAAATGAAAACCATGTATTTTGTTAAGAGAATATTGTTATACATTTTAAAGACAAGGGTTTTTTGTCCAATATAGTGTGAATGAGCTGTTGAAAATAATTGCATTATTATGCTCATATTACCTAAAAAAAGAAAGGCTATATGTCTATGCACTATATTTTAACATAAATAAATAAAAATTAACAGTAATTACTATCACATAAGTTTTTTAAAAAGCACCTTGCAATCTGATGTATATTAAAAAAATAATAATAAACACTTGCAATGTCCTTTTTTAAATGAACTGCATGCTTAAAATTTTGTGTTAGATTTTTTTTTTTTTTAAATATAGATTTAATTTTTTTTTTTTTTAAATTTACATTTATTTAAAAACACATTATGATGCACAAAGTTTTGGTCAAGTTTCAATTACATACAAAACCAAAATAGAAACAAATAATAAAAAAAAAAAATCTTGAACCAAAGCAAAAAGCTTAGCTTTAAATTTATTTTGTTGTTATGACAAGCACAATTTCATTTTGATATTACATTTCTTCTTCTTTAATGTCAATATCGTTTCATATATAAAATTTAATATTTGAGTCGCATCTTTTAAAACTTTTTGTAGTTCCAGACAAATGTAGAATTTTATTTAAAAAAACTGACCCCCCCCCAAATCCCCCCGCCCCCTCTGGTGGGTACCTTCGTCACATTATGATACACAAAATGTTGGTCAAGTTTCAGTTAAATACTAAACCAAAATAGAAACAAATAATTAAAAAACTCTTGAACCAAAGCAAAAAGCTTAGCTTTAAATTTATTTTGTTGTTATGACAAGAACAATTTCATTTTGATATAACATTTCTTTTTTAACGTCAATATTGTTTTATATATAAAATTTAGTTTTTGAGTCACATCTTTTAAAACTTTTTGTAGTTCCAGACAAATGTAGAATTTTATTAAAAAAAACTGAGCCCCCCCCCCCCCCCCAGGGCTCCCACTGCCTTAACACAATTTGTAGCAGCTTTCGGAGCAGGTAAAATGTCCTTTTTGTATCAGTTTGGAGCAGAAGAATTTTAACTTTTGTATCAGTTTGGAGCAAAAGAAATCGACTTTTGTATCAGTTTAGGAGCTGAAAATATCAGCTTTGTACCATTTTTGGAGGATTTTTTTCTTTATTTTTTAAATATTAAATGGCTGTTTTAAAGCAATATCATTTTCATACATCAAGGGTAAAAAGCAGTTTCAAGTCTTCAAACTGATAGGAAATGTAAACGTCAGTCATCCTTCTAAAACTGGATTATTTTTATATTTCTTAAGCAATTATTCATAACCTATTCAAAAAGTAAGACTAATTAAACCTATAACCCTTATAAGGGTATTTTTCAATACTTTTCTCAAGAAACAGATTATTTTAAAAAATGTTTTGTTGTTTTCTCTTCTTCTAATAGTTAAGAATAGCTGGAAGAAAGCTTAAAATTTTCTTCTTTTCAAAAATCATTGCACTCTTTTTTGTTTAATAGCTAAAACACTATTCTTTCACGAAAATAAGCAAAAACTAACTAATATGAAAGGTTCAACTATTTTAAACTATTTATCATTAATTAAAATTTGTTTTTTAAATGGTACTTATGTAGGTATAATCATTGTGATTCTAGTAACAGTAAAATTTTGAATGAATTAAATATAATTTTATATTTTATCAAAAAATATATTTGAAGTTAATCCTATTTTCTACCAGCTGTAATATTTATTATTTTTCTGATTAAAAAATATTTCTTTAAATTTCAATCCTAAATGCTCACTTGGATGCTTTGGAAGTAATTAATGACACTAAAAGTAAATTGCTGAGTTTTATAATTTTGCAGCTAGAAACTTCAAGAACCAAATTATATTTTTCAGTTCTATAATAGAAAGGCAAAATGTATTTCTTATTATCTGTTGATAATTTAATGTCTAATGATTTATTTATTTTTTTCAACAAGTTATCTTTACATCTTTCAAAAATTGTGTAATAGTTACAATAAAATTTCATGAGTCCTAGGGTTACAACAATTGGATGCTGAAAGAATCTAAATTGAATTAAAAGAAAGAGGAAATGCGTGATAATTTCATAACTTTCAAATCTAGTTAAAAAATTGAAACTTTAAGCAAGTTTACTTTAATGAGGTCGTTCATCCACAACAAAATTTCTATTTCTTCTATTGCTTAACATATTTGCTAAAGATCATCAATTGATTAAGATACACATGCTTTTTTTTAATGGTTTTCTAACTTAACTAATTTTTTTACTTATTTTGTTCTTTATAATTATGTTTTATGTTTTTGAATTGCTTGTGGTCATATGATATAGATTACAGACCTTAAAGGGTAATGAGAAAAGAAAAAAAAACTGAATTTTACAGCGTTTGAAAGTCTACCTCTAAACCCTTTCGGGAACAAATATATATTTTCAAACAATGTTTTTATTTAAAATAAATATACATTTTATTTATTTACTATCAGAAGAAATATTATAAATTGTTGAAATGGAAAAAATCCGATTTTTGTAGGGGATGCAAAGAGATTGTAGAACGTATGCGCTCCTTTGCTTGCACGTGAAAAGTAGGCTTAAGGAATTTGAAAAAAAATGTTATAATGGAGCAGCAATCTTTTTAACATCTGTTCTGTTTTTGATTTTTCACATTGATTAGTATTTCCTAAACATTAGACGGTAAATTAATTTTTTTCACGTTCCATGAAATTAAACTTTTTTATCTATTTCAAGAAAAACTTACTAAATAAAATTTTCAACATAAATAGTAATAAGAGGAATGATTTTTCTCTCTATAACACTACAAAATATTACAAATCGTCTCACTGTTTCCTCTACAAGCGTGGGATACATCACACATTCTGCTCAATTTTCTCATCCATATTTGATGTTCTTAAGTGAGGGTAGAGCTAATATTAATTAATAAACTGCTTCAAAGGTAAAAAATTAGTTGACTAAAGAAAAAATACGTGTCGAATGATTTCGATTTTAAGGTTAAAAATATATAATATCTAAACATTTTTCAATCTTTTTTTTTCAAAAATCGCTATTTGGCGCCAACTTGCGAAAAAACGCACTTTGTAGCAGCATGTAGCAGAAAAAACGTTTTGGCGCTGTTTTGCGCAGCCGTGGGAGCCCTGCCCCCCCAAACCCCCCGCCCCCTCTGGTGCATAGTAGAGGGCAACACTGGGAAATTTCACTAGTGGCCAGTGGCCAGTAGAGGTAGATTTTGTACTGGCCACTTTTTTCGAAGCAGTGGCCACTTTTCTTGGTGAAAAATGCACAACGGTGTTTTAAACTTTTTTGTATCGATTAGTAATGATATAAAATTAAATAACCCAATTAAATGTGCTAATATTTATAAAATTAAGTACTTTTTTTAAAGTTATTACAATAAAATTATAAAAATTAATCTTTTTAAAGAGGAACTCACAAAGTTTACAATCTTACTTTGACCCTCAGGAAAAATATTTTCCCTTTTCTCCCAATTATTAAAAACCATTGTACATACATTAACTTATGCAAAAATGAAAAATTATTGTACAAAATATTGCTTACCGCACTGAAACATTTGATAAAAACTTAGCACATTTTGTTTTTAATATTAAGGGATTTTTGTCAATACTTAAAGCAAATGAAATTATATATTAATATATAGCTTATGAACGAAGTGTAATTACAGAAAACTATGATAAACGATAAATATGGCCTATCGGTTTCCGGGAGGGGTACGAGACAAAACTGATTGCTTTTGTGAAATACAGTATCGAACCCCAAATTCGGAAAATCCTAAAATTCGGCACTTTTTCCGATTTTTTTTAATGTAAATTCAGAAAAATATTAATCTAAGAAGCTGTTAAATTAACAAACACCAGTAAATTTTGATTCAAATAGAAGCAGCAATCCTTCTAGATATGTTTCTGATTTATATGAACTAAACTCAGGAAACCAAGATAAAACCAGAAAACCCTATGTTAAAAAGTGAAAATAGTTTTTTTAGGCATAGTTAAGTATCTTTTTTCCCTATAAAAAGGTAATTATTTTTTTACTTAAGTTCTTAAAAATTCCGTTTTCCAAGTTGTATTCCCTTAAAAAGAAAACTTGCTGTATTTGTCAATTTGTTTCTCTGTGGTCATAAATGCCGCACAGCATCCTTGCAATTTGTACAAATGTCAGGCGTTTTGGTTTGTCTTCTCTGCTAATATTTTACAGCTGTAGCACTATTTCCTTTTTCATGCAATTGAAGGTGATTAGTGAAATAGTAACTACCATGTGGGTCTGGTTTATTTTTGCTGAATTGTAATTGGAGCGTTTTATTACAATATATGAATAAGTTATTTTTTTGTTTGGTAAAAATATATCAATACATGAATTTACTTATACAGTATAGGACCCCAAATTCGGAATCCCGAAATCCGAAAGACCAAAAATCGAGAACTTTAAAAAAAAAAACGGCAGTGGGAAAAAAATAGCTTTTGTTTTTTGAAAAAAAAAAAATCGGGAAATATTTTGCACCTTTTTTTTTAGAAAAAGAAGGAAAATAAAATGTAATGAACATGTTGAAGATCGGAGATATGCAGTTTTCAAAAAAGTTATTTCGCGATTTTCTGAAAAGGGTTCGATTTTGCGATTGGAGTTTTTATTAATTGTTGCTTTAATTCTGAGTAAATATCATTGTTATTTACTCAGAATTAACTTTTATTTTTCTTGTAGTTTCATTATATTTATTTTTGTAAAATGAGCTCTAAATTTCGGGCGATACAGAACGTTCGCGAAATTGAAATTCGGCGTTTCCCGCATTTTCCCGATAGGCTGATTTTTTACTGCAATTAAAAGTCTTTAGTACGTGGCTAGAGCATATAAAATCCTATCAGAATTTGGCGGAATTCTTTTCTTTTATTGCTTAATCAAAGAAGTTAAAATAATATCGGGAAAAGTCTAGATTTTTCGATGTTTTGCCTCGAATGTAAGCAGACTCCAACTTCGCTTTTTGTGCAAAATTTCGCGACTTATAGGCGAGTATATGCGATAATAAAAAGTGCTATACAGGAGCAAAATGTTAATAAAAACTTCCAGAGCAAATTATATGTGCTATGATGCTGCTTACAAAATTTTTAGAATGAGGACCGAACATCCGGAAAATTCTGAAATCCGAAATGATCACGGCTTTGAGCGTCCCGGATTTGAGGTCCCATACTGTATTACCTTCTCAAGAAAAAAAAAAAGGTATCTTATTTGCCTACCATTTAAGAAAACAGAGCAATTTGAAGTAAAAATGCGCATATTAGCTTCGATGTTTACGTAAATCCGCCATTTTTGGTTGGGTTCCGAAATTCGGCAAATTTCGAAATCCGACCTAGCACCGGTCCCGAGCATAGCGAATTTGGGGTTCAGTACTGCAATAAGATGGGAAAGTGAAAGCACATGTTTTTGAACCTAGCAGTGTACTTCTTGGAAATTTTTAAGGGGAGAAAAAAATGGCGACGAGAGTGGCGATTGTTAGGAAATATTTTAGTCGCCATTTTCTTTTCATCTAGTCGCCCTGTGGCGAGTGGCGACCGCTTATTTTGCCCTCTAGTGCATAGGCGTAACCAGTTTTGGGGGTTCAAACCCCCCATTGGGTATTTACTTATTTAGGCACAGAAAAAAATTTCTGGCTACTGCCTTGCAAAGCACATATTTTTTTTCCCTAAGAAAATTAAACACATATGCATATGATTTTACTTCCTCTTTCTCTAAAGGGTTGTGATCAGGACCAAAGCATACAGCTCATAATAAAGAGGACTTTTCATCTGGTTATAATCAACCCCCTTATCCCCTTTGGGGGGGGGGGGGGGGGGTGTTACAGCAAAAGGTGGCTACAATCACCGTACCACACACAGACTAACAGAGATCCTTTCAATCACTCCAGAGGGTTTTCTTTCCTTCTTGATGTCTTTTTTACCCAAAGGTAGCAATTCGGGAATACAATGGCACAAGTAATAAGTTTCGTGGAAAATATTCTCTACTGTGATGGAGTTTTGTTTTCTGATAAACTGGTGTTGTAGCTGGGGTCTGAAAATGAAGGACCCCTAGGCAACAATTGTCCTAATGGGTTAAACCCTCAAGCCAGGAAGGGATGCTCATCAAGAAACTTAAAGAGCAGTTTGTATTTATTTATGACTTCCTGTCCAAACACCCATTTTGGTAAAATCTTTTTTGTAGATGAGCCGATTGGAAAACTGATGAACTGTATTTGCATTGCATTCTCTTTTACAGATGTTCTCTCATCTCTTATATTTTAAATGTTTTTTTTTTTCCTTATTATGGTCCATCACTGACTGCATTACGACTCTGGAAATCATCCGTTCAACGTTTCCAATCTCACTGCTATGGTTTAATGCTGCATTTTAATTTACAATCAAGTATTTTTTATATCTTAGCTAAATTTTTAATTATTTTCGATGCATAATAATGTTTGCACTCCAGCGATGGACACGTTCGTCATCCAAAAAGAAAAGAAAATTTGATTCAAACGCTTCCACATCTGAGGTATGTTTTGTTACAAATTTTAACAAAATTTTTAGAAATTTATTGTGGGGATGAGCATTTTTGTAGGGGAATTTGGATTTTTTTCTCTAAAATTTCACTGTTTCCCAGTTTTAAGATTATGAATGCTTGGACATAGAAGATTGCTTAGCGCTAAATATTGAATTTTCTATTGCATTTGATTAAAAAAATAAACTAATAGATCTAGTAATGAATGTTTAATGTTTTTGAGAATCAAGGCGGTATCCACAGGGGAAGAGGGATCCACGGGTCGCCCCCCTCCCCAGAAATCTTTTGCAATGTAGCATATATTCCTCAATGAAACTTTGCTTAACAAGTGTGTCGAAGTCTGACTCCCCCCCCCCCCCCCACATCGAAAAAATATTCTGGATACTGCCTTGAATGACTAGAAATGATGTTAATATGAATTTTTTTACATATATGATAGTTTTTGGGTGTATATATAGTAGATGTATGTTTAGATTTTAGGTGAAGTTAGAGGAATGGGTGGGGCTTCTGCAACTTAAATTTTTGTAACTAGTCTTACATCTATAATGCTTAGGCGAACTCTGGAGGCAAGGGGTCGAGGGCACTCCCCAGGAAGCTTTTTGAAATCTTCCTAGCAATGCAATTTTGGGATACTTTGGTGTTGTTAGAGGAAACAGAAAGGAGTTTGGTTACTCTCCCCCCGCAATTTTTTTCAAAATAAAGTCTTATATCTTTTAAGTTGCTTTTGGTGTCACTCGTGATAGTGTTCAATGTCCTTTCTCTGAAAGTGTTTCTGAAAGTAAAGTGTCTTAAAAGCGTAATTTCTCTTTTTCTTTTTTTAAAACTTGTGATCTGAATTTTTTGCCGGGGGAGGGGGGAGAAGTTGACTTGCTCTAAGGGGGTAGCTCCCCCCCCCCCGGGAGATGCCTGAAATAAACACGGAGTATATCTTTAGAGACAAGTATTTATGACTTGTAAATTTTCAACTCTTTTGCACTTCTTATTGGTGTTTAGTAGGGATGTAACTAATAGTGATTTGGCCGAATAGCCGAATACTCGGCCATTTCTTCCAGGCCGAAGCCGAATATTCGGCAGCCGAATAATTTCTAGAAAATGGTTGTAACAGAAAGTATTTTTCAAATTTAAAATTATTCACAAAGTCAAGCACCAATTACACACAATCTTTGATGTATGATTTAATTCTGTTTGTTAAGAATTTAGAACTATTTAAAATTAAGCTATTTTCACTATTGTTTTGAATGTAATAAAACTAAGAATTTCACCCACAAGCAAAATAGAAATGACAGGTTTTACGGTAGTAAGCATTAGCATTATTTTGCTAATTATTTAATTGCAATGAAAGAAATACAGGGTTCGTACTCTTTTGGCAAAACAAAAAATAAGGACTTTCTAAGGACTTTTTAAGGACCTACAAAAAAAATTTAAGGATCTCGCAAATTTTTCGAAATATACAAACTGTTATGTTTATTTTAGAAGGAAGCATTATTGAAAGAGGAAATTGATTTAACATCGTATTCTTATTAGGATCGCAACAAACAGTTTTATGGAGCTCTCTTTGACTTGGAGCTTTTCTAAAATGTTCAATACAATCAGGGAGTTAAATAATTATTGGAGCAAGTAATAAGAAGCACACAACACAAGCATTAATCATATATAAGCAAATTATCATGATATGAAAAATCATCAAAAATGGTTAGGGCTATAAAATACAAGTTAAATGAAAAAACTATTTTAAAAAAAAGTTGTTAAAGAAAACGCTGCACTTTATCTTGAGAATTTTTGTTTAATTTAGATTTCTTTTTTATTTTACTTAGTTTATGATGCCAGCATCTCAATTTAGGTTTACTTAATTTTTTATCTCTGCCATAAATAATTTTTTAAAATTCTTTAGAAGAGCTTACAAAAATCCAGAAAAAACTTCTACAACTTGAGAAAATATTTCATTTTGGAAACAACATACAAATAAAAAATGGAGCTAATTCGCTTAAAACTTTGTACATTACCCTCAAATGGTAACGATCAAAATTTAACTAACATAAAGTCTCAAAAAATTGAACAAATTTTTTAATTAAAAAATGAAACAAGCAGACTACAAGCTGCAAATACTAAAACAACTGTCAATTTTTTAAATAATTGATATATTTACAGGATGCAAAAAGATAGAAATCTCAAAACCTGCGTGCAATTTTCGGCGAAGCACGTGCTGATGTTAACAAGTTTCCAAAAAATAGGTTTTTACACTTTCGCGTTATAAGTAATGAAAATTCCTGTAAATTAATAGATATCTTTTTAAAAAATTCCTTAAAATATTTTCTTGTTTTGTAGTACAATTCCTTTAGATAAAAACACTTGTACATCAGCTTGAAAAATCGTTTTGCAAAAAATCGAATTTTCGAAGTTCGCAAATAAAATCAGAAAAACTAGGAGAAAACGGAGCATTTGGCAACTGCGGTGTATAGATTTAAAAAGTGGTCAATTCCTTCAATTTACTGCAAATTAAGAAATTTCACGAGATACAAATTTTGATTAACGCAGCAATTATCATCATCTCCCACACAACAAAACCCCACAGCGAATGATCGCGAAGCTAAATTGGTCGCTAAAAATTACTAAATATTAAAACATTGCTTTAAAAAATTAAGTAATTAATTTTTTCGATACGGGAATTTATCTGATCTAAAAAAAACAATGGGAGAACAAACTGTTTAGCATAAGATCAGCTGAAAAGCGATTGGGAGAGTTGGTAACTCGGCGCTTATTAGTGTAAGACGTAAGAAAAATGATAACAAAAGTTAAATCATTCATTTACCTTTAACAGTATAAATATGCAATAATCATACAAGCAGTTGGCCAATCGCAAAAAAAAAAAAAAAATTTTTTTTTTGCCTAAATGTATTTCTTTTATTTAGATGTCAACAATATGCTTCTTTGAAGTATTTTTCCCCCCTTAAATTAAAAAAAGTTTCAAAAGCAATATTTACTTACTAAATACTTGTTAAGAGCTGCTCCTACTTGCTTTATTGATAATTGTTTAGAATATATTTAGATTTAGTAACAATTTTCATGAAAAAATGTTTACTTTGTAACTAAACTTAATAAATAGTATTGAATCCCAAATTTTTTTTCTTTGTTGTAAAAGCAGGAAAAAATTTAATTTAAGAAAGTGTTAAATCAATAAATACCAGTAAGTTTTGATTCAAATAGAAGTAATCTTGTAGATATATTTCTTACGTGAGCTAAACTTAGGAAACCAAGATAGAATAAGAAAACCCAACCATGTTAAAAATTAAATTGGTTCCTTAAGCTCACCGCGCATCTTTCCCTAATTTTTTCCCTCCTTGAGTACTTAAAAGTACGTTTTTCAAATTTTATTCCTTTTCCTTTTCTTTTATTAAAGCAAAATGAGGGAACCTGTGTGATTTGTTTTTCTGTGGTCTTAAATGGTGCCCAGTTACTGTTCACCATTGCATTTTGTACAAATGCTTGGCTCTTTGATTCGACTTGTCTACTAATAGTTTTTTTTTTTTTTTAAGATTTTCTTTTTCATACAATTGCAGGAGATAGCAAATTGGGAGCTGCCATGTGGATGGCTATAAGTTTATTTTAACTTATTTGGGTGTTGTAATTTGAAGCATTTTATAAAAATCCATGATTTTTTTTTATAAAAATATATAACACATCAATTTAGTTATAAAAATATATAACACATCAAGTTACTTATTTATCAACCAATTGAGAAAGCACTGCAATTTGAAGTAAAAATGCGTTGATGTTTATGTCAATCCGCCATTTTGGGTCTGTCCGAACGCCGCGATAGTACCGGTCCCGAGCAAACCAAATTTGAGGTTCGATTAAGTAGTTGGAATGAAAGAAGTTTGATTCTTGTGAAGAATACAAAAGATTGCAAAACAAATAAAGCACATGGGTACCTTCTTATTTTCTCAAAAGAAATTAAGGACCTGGAATAAAAAATAAGGACACTATTTAAGGACTTTTTAAGGCCTTAAAAATGAAAATGAACATTAAGGACTGTCTAAGGACCTTTAAGGACCGTACGAACCCTGAAATACTAGTGCTTAGTAAACTTTTATTTTGCTCAAAACTGTTTTATGAAGACATTTTAAAAGTTATAAAAGTTAATATTTTTATTTTAGAGTTTTTTTTACATACCTATGTTTAAAAGATCTGTTAAAACTCAATGCACTTAACTGGAATATGTTTTTATTTTCAAAAACTCCAATAACTTATGCTATCTAAATGTTCATGATATATTCTGGACTTTTCACATTTCTCTCTAACCCAATATTCACAATAAATCAGTCTACCCAAACAAGTCTGGATTCCACTTTGTTAATAATAACAAAATGAATTTATCATATTATCCATTATAATTAACTATTGGCAGCTTTTGAGAGTAAATGCTAAATATAAAATACATATTACATCTTTAAAATGTGTTTTGGTCACTCAAGCCTAAAACAAGATATAAAAAAAAAACTATAGTGGACAAATGTATTCTTTTGCAATAATTATAATACAATTTTAAATGTTTAAAATCTACTAATTTCTTTATATTTTTACTTTTTTACTGCAGCAGAACTATTCGGCCGAATAGTCCATCAATATTCGGCTAGGCCGAATTTGACCTCACCCAGTATTCGGCCAAGCCGAATTTTCGGCTGGGTGATAAAATGACTATTCGGCCAGGCCGAATACCGAATAGTGGCCGAATATTCGTTACATCCCTAGTGTTTAGTCCGTACATTTTTAGGGTGACCCCCCCTTTCACCAACCCTAGTTACGCCTATGCTCTGGTGGGTACCTTTGTCACATTATGATACACAAAATGTTGGTCAAGTTTCGGTTACATACTAAACCAAAATAATAACAAATATGTAATTAAAAAAATCTTGAACCAAAGCAAAAAAGCTTAGCTTTAAATTTATATTGTTGTTATGACAAGCAGAATTTCATTTTAATATAACATTTCTTCTTCATTAACGTCAATATTGTTTCTTATATAAGATTTAATTTTTTAGTCACATCTTTTACAACCTGTTGTAGTTCCAGCCAAAATGTAGAATTTTATTCAAAAACTGAAAAACACCCCTAAGCTCCCCTCTCACCTCCTCGGGTGGGTACCTTTATCAGAGGAACTTTAAGCCAAACTACCATATTATTTTAATATATTATTACAATGACGTTCCAACAAGCCTCTACTAAATTTTCTTGACTAGTTATAATCCATAGTATATTCCACACAAAATTTGAACATATTATCCCATATAATCCTTTAAACTTTAGCCCTTCCTTTAAAGTTTAGTAAGTTCAAACCCACATTTAGTTCACCAATGTGAGAGCCAAAAAAAAAAAGCGATAGTTTCGAAAGCAAATTATTCTGTTCGGATGCAAATTTAAAAAACCACAGACATTTATTGTAGCATTGCAAGACTTTGGCCTTTAGAAATTCTTGTTTTCTTTGAGGTGGTCAGAATTAAACCGATGTATCACACATAAGTTTACAAAAACCAAAAATGGACATTTGTTACAAAATCTTTTTCATTTATTTATTTTATAGAATAAAAAAAATGAAAGTTGTTCGTATTTCAAAGTTGGAATGAGTGAGATATTTATTTCATTTCCCGCTTCCTTACGGAAAAAACTAATCTGAAAGTAGTTAACAGCAATCAATTCATGTTAGTGCATCAGTGTCACTTGTCACTTTCTGAATGACAATCGGCTGAACGAAAGACTTTTGGTACACAGGGCATTTAAACGCAGCAGCTGGCCCCAAAGCCGTCTTCCGGCGGGCTCGAACTTACCTCGCTGTCGAATAGAGTGCCATCTAGTGGAGGCTTACTTTCGGGTACAGAAAAAGCGCTGGAGGACAATGGCGAACGGCACACTATCTATTCTAGCCACTGTACTAAAAGTCCAACCATCAGACCGCAAAAACACCCATCCCTTCATCCACTGAGGTTTGCCACACATTATGTCAGCTAACATCGATGGCGCTACGTTACCAGTTACCACTGAAACGAAAAGATATCGCCAACCGAAAATCATTACAAATTGGTGCGCTAGCTCGAATGTCGCCAAGGGGGGGATTATATCACGGGAGAGCCATATTACAATTATTATAATATATACAATTATTATAATATATTATATTATCATAATTGTAAAAAGAATATTTGCAACATAAATTGTCACAGGTCAAATCATCAAAATCACAGCTTATTATTCGGCCAGCCAGAAGATTCATTCTATCTCTAATTACAACACAAAAACTTGTTTGCTGCATTGTTTTTATCACATCGGTCACTCCACATTATTCAAGTAGGAGCCAGGGCTGGCAAGTTTCTGCCAGGGTGGTTAAAACCAGTGGTTATAACCGGTTTAAAACGGCATGGCAGAAACTAGTTTCTGCCGGTAAGTGGCAAAAACTGGCAGAAACTAAGAAATAATACTAATAAGAACTTTAATTTGCAATGATTCATAATTCACACATGTATTTGATATGTAAACCATTAGGTTAAAAATTATAACTAAAAATAATGAATGTTATTCAAAGTTGCAAAATGTTTCAAAATGATCATATAAATATACTTTTTTTTTATACTAATTTTCTTTCATTTGAAGAAAAAAAAATCATAATGGTAATCTGAGGCTGTACAAGTTTAACTATTAATATTATTGTTTACAATTGAATTTCTATTTAAAGGTAAAAAAATGCTATTATATTTTAACACATCACTTTTCAGAGTATTTTTAAATAAATAATACAATGCAATGGCAATAATTTTTAGATTATCTATTATATAGATATAGAAATGGTTCTTGAGAAAATATATAAGTAAATAATTGAAGCACAAAAAATATCAGAAATTTTTTTAAATGAAATATCTGTTACCATTATTTTACATAATTACCACTCGAACTCAAAAATACTATCCCTTTTTATACGGAACATTCCATAGCATACAACTAATCTTGCTAACCTTTCTGAACCCAGACTATTTCCTAATTTGTTCTGAATGAAATAAAAGCTTGAAAATATTCTTTCATGACCAGCATTTCTTGTTGGCAATGTCATTATTGTGGATGCAAAAGTTACAAAATTTGAAAAATCTTCATTTTTACCAGTTATTTGTTTTAAAAGACGACATTACTTATTTTTCTAATACAACTTTATTTTTTAATTAAAACTATCAACAATATTTTTTATTTGTTATTTATTCTGAATAAAATGTACTTCAAGAAATTAATACTACTAAAAAATTTTCAGAAAATGTCACAAAATGTGTTTAGCCGGTTATTGCTAGTTTCTGCCGGTAAAAACCGGTTATAACCACTTTCTGCCACTGGCACGGCAGAAACCACTTTCTGCCTGCAAAAACCCAGCCCTGAGTAGGACTCGTATGAGCTTGCATTTTACACGTAAATCAATGTTATTTCGAAAAAATTTACTCTTATTTATGGAAATTGCAAATCAAACTTAGATGCAAAAAATTTCCCCTAAAAAATATTTTTAATATATAAAGTATGTTTGTATTTTTGTTCAATATGCTTCATATTGTGATTTATTAATAAAATAACGAAAAGTACCGCAAACCGAAAGTAGGTGCAAACAGATTGCTGCACAATTGCAGGAAAACACTATTATTGTGTCTAACACAAGGGCATAGAAGAAACATAAAAACATAAGCTAAGAAAACAATGTTTTCAACATGTAAAGAATCAGTAAATGATGTTGAACATTTAAAAAAAGAAAACTTTAAAAGAGTATAATAAGTTTTTGCATAATAGCGGCTGTCTATTTATTCTTCTCATGGCAATGGCCTGACTTTTTTTAAATTGATTTAAATAAATATTTACATGTTTGTATGAAAAGTTTATCAACATGTTTTGCCATTTTGAAGAAAATAATTCTTCCATTCAAAAGTGTGACTTAAAATAAAATGCACCAGTGATGCCGCTAGACTTCGGAAATTTCGTGTTCCTGAGACCCAGGACTTCCAAATTTCCGGGTCCCTTTTTCCAAAAAGCGGGTCCCTATTCAACAAATAGCATATTATGGTTTTAAAGATATAAATGAAAATAAACATTTTATGCCAAGACATTTTTTCCTATGCAATTAGCAATTGATTCAATAACAAGTAAACCAAGAATTACAACCAAAATCCCCTATTTAAAAGCCAAAAATCAAGCGATTGGTTTTTGGCCAAATGCCTAATTTGTGAATTTTCTGCAATGTCGATTATATGGACTGTAGCACTCTTTCTTTGAATAGTCAATGCAATAAGGCTGTAACAAATTAAATAGGAAAATTTTATTCATTATTTTAAATCAAAACAAAAATTAAGAAAAAATTTTAAAACCCGAAAACGAACCCTTTACCAAAATTCACAATCATGAAAACAAAACCTTTACAAAAATTCGCAATCGCAAAAAGGAAACCTTTTCGTACCGGAGCATTAAAAAAATTGCATATTTCCAAACTTATTTTACATCAAGTTGATAAAGAAATCTTAGGGCATTAAATCTACGTTTTGTTCAGTAGAAATCAGTTCTGTTCAGAGCCACCTATCTCCTCTTAGGCTGCGGCAACAGGGGGAGGAAACGAGTGCGAACTGGCGTCGTTTCCTCACTTGCTCTTTATATTAAAAAAAAAGGTGAAGAAAAATACGGGTCAAGGACGTGGAAAAATATTTAGCAAATCGTATTTTTATATATTTTACTCTATTATTTTTTCCCCGTGATGAAAATTGCGTGCGTATTTTTTTTTGCATCCTCACCTCCGATTTTTGCGTATTTGATGCGCTATAGCGCTTCCGCGGCATCGTAGTGCAATTTCTTTTTCATACAAACAGGCATTTATTAAAGCATCCACTGAAAGGCGATGTCTTCAAACAATGCATGTATTAAAAAGAATCTGAAAGTTTTAAATACCTTAACTTCTGGGGGGAAAAAAGTTTTATTATGTAATCGATGGCCTACATACTTTGGCATTGTATAAACTAGGGATGTACCAAGTACTCAGTATTTGGCTAAAATTTTACTACTTGGCATAATTCTAGCCGAGAACTCGCCCATTGCCGAGTAGTTGTAAAAATTTCGTAATTTTTTTAAAAAGATTACTGACAGTAGATAAATTTATTACCATTTAGTACAATAATATGCAAATATAAATAATGGTGTAAAAACACAAGTTTTTATACATTTACTGGAGACCGGAGATTTCTTTTTTCATTACAAATGTCTTTTAATACCTTTTTTTATTCACAATTACTCGGTATTTGGTACTCAGTACTCGGCAGAGTAGTAAATTGCTGAGTAACTCGGCTACTCGGTCGAGCAGTAAATGGCCGAGTATACTCGGTACTCGGCCAAAGTGCTACTCGGCACATCCCTAGTATAGACATACTTATAAGTATGTAGATATATTAATGAACATCTGCTGCAGCCTACAATACACATCTCTAAAAACTTGTAATTTTTAGTAAATAATCTGGATTCCCTATACTAATCTCCCATATTTTGAACTAGAACCAGGTTGTAAAAAAAAATCATGATAAAAAACTGATTTATTTGATTTTTTAAATTTAAATCAGATTTGATCACTAATAAAAGGGAAAAGGGCCAGAAGGGAGCATTTCCCTAATCAAAGGTAGAGGAGAGAGCGGTGCCCTCCTACCCAAGCCTGGGGGAAACTCAGTAATATACTTTTTTTTACCGTACGAAAAATTCATGATTTCCTATACAAATAGAATTTTATGGGAAGTCTCTCCCTCTACTTAAATGCACTATACATAAATCATTATACCAGAATGGAAATACATTACCTTGAACCTTTTGTCTTGTAAAACTTTTTTAATAGCTATAAGTTCTCCAGTCTCGAACAAACGAGCTTGATACACAATTCCAAATGACCCATTTCCGATAACCTTCGTGTCTGTGTATGAAATTTCAAGAGGCCTTTCTGGGCCTTGGCCGGGAGTTGCAACAACAGTAGTTACTTTATTACCATCTTTACCTGTAAATAAACACACCTCTTTACTTTGAGCAGTCAAAAACCATATATAAACCAACAATCATGGTACAAAATTATGCATACAAATATCATGCAAAATGTAATGATTCAATTTGATTATTTGATTTAAACCGTCATAATCTGTCAGCATCTCTTTTATAAAAGTTTATTTACTGTTTGCACATGCAGAGGTCGGGCCAGAGGGAATCAGGCTTTTCACAAAATTCCAATCAATTAAAATCGACCCTTCACAAAATTCCATTCAATCCACAAAAAAGTACATGATGAAGATTTAAATTTTCTTAAATATGGTTGAAATTTTACATATACTAACTGTTAAAAGTATACTTTTTCATATTTAATTGAAAATTAAATATTTGTCATTAACATACTTGTTTTAATTAATAAAGTGACGCTAAGTCTCTTTGAAATAGACTGAGCCTAAAATCTTTAGGTTTCATGGGTCTCATACAGCTGAACAAATTATTCCGCAAATCTAAATTTGGATATGTAATCTGACATCCATTATTGAGCGTACAGAGAAGTGTATGGAGCGGCATAATAATCTTCATTACCAAAGGAAGCATATTTATTACTCTTAATTATTGTGTCACACCTGGAACAAAAAATACATCTATATCTCCTACAGAAAAATGTCTTTGACTTTAAATTATGAAAGTTTGTATTCAAAAATAGTTTATTATGGGTCTTTGAATTCAAGACACACAAAAAAAATAATTATAGTATTTAGTGTTGCGGGTGTGACAACTTCCTGTTGTGGGCGTGACATTTTATCAAAGCCACACCCGCAACATCTTTTTAAGTTGAACACAAATGTAATCTAAACATATTATATAAGGAAATTTACACAAGACTAATTTGCAGATGATAGCACTAATTGTAACCTTTGGTTTAATTGTGTGAAACCCAGTTAATAAATAAAAATTAACTTCATTTCGGAATGTGATATTGTGTGCAGTTTGTATGTTTATTCAGTTTGGATTGATCAAATGTTTCTTCTACAATAAAATATTTTTTTAAATAATATAGGATCAAGATACTAAATTAAAAGGTAAGTTTTATTGAAATAAAATAAATAATTCCAAAAAATTTGGCATTTAAAAACTATATTATATATGAATGATTTTCTTATTTGATAACTTTTGGATTTTTAGATAGTATTTTTTTCATGTCCTGAAAAGTGAAAATAAATTATATACTATTAGGGAAGATTCTGTTTTTGTCTTTTTTAATTCAAATTAAATAAAATGGTATAAGAATAATTGAAACTGTTAAAAATGTTTATGAGGTTGGCATAAAATATAGGTAGTTAAAGTTCTTTAGAACTTAAAATTCAACATAATTATTTTTAAATACGATTAAACATTTGAAAGGATTTAAATAATAAA
This sequence comes from Octonoba sinensis, assembly GCA_038502835.1. Classification (NCBI taxonomy): domain Eukaryota; kingdom Metazoa; phylum Arthropoda; class Arachnida; order Araneae; family Uloboridae; genus Octonoba; species Octonoba sinensis. The sequence continues at coordinate 59,344,172 of CM076599.1, read as the reverse complement.
TATTAACAATTTGCTAAACATGTATTTTTGGACTTGTAGTGCTATATTTATTCAATTTATACATTAAATGTTTCTCTTTTGCAGAAGAATGAATAGCACAGAAAGATCATGAAACCCTTGGGAGAAAATTGATTAAAGACGAATATCTACAAAAAGAGAAGGAAAGAGATAAAGCCACTTCTTCCAAGTCATACGGATCTTTGATTTTTCACTGTACCACAAATAGTTCAACAAAAGCAGAACGGCACAATTAAGTAATTATACAGCTTAATTTAAAAATACCGCTTAAAAGCATGTTGGATTATTATACAGCTAACTGCATCATGTTTGACGAAAAGACAACTGTAGTGTGTGAGAAGAAATTTACTTAATTATGTAAATAACAACAATTGATTTACTTCATTTACAACAGTAATGTAGGTAATTTAACTTTCTTTCTCATCAAATTCAGAAGATTTATGAACTCATATGTTAAAAAGAAACAATTTAATGCAATTAAAGTGCCAATATTAAATGCATTTTTCCATAAAAAAAAGTACGTCGCCTAAATTGAAGCTTATTTTACGCAGCACAAAAGTTACTTGAAAGACATGGCTGATTATCTTAATCAAATGAAAGTAATCATTGAACAGTATGTCAGCACCGAAAAAGTCTAAAGCGTACAATTATCAACTTTCATAAAAACGTTACCCAATAAAATTGAATATGCATAGACAATTTCTTTCTTTCTTTATGTCCCTTGCAATAATCGTTCGGAGAACAAAATACATAATATAGCCGAGATGAATCAAATAAAAAGGAAACCAGAAACCATGTATTACTCACTCGTGGTTTTGATCCCAGTAAAACTCGGCTGTGAAGACTGTTTGCTGCTCTCCGCAATCGATGTGGTCCTTGGCCTACCACTCATTTTAGTACAATTTCAAACTAAATTCCCATTAAATATATCAATACGTAAGATTACGTACATCCAATTAACATTTTCTAAATGTAAATAAGTTAGAACATTAAAATCATTAGGCCTATCTCCAATACACCTTGAACACCATGGTGACTTAACAGTCCAATTCTTTTGAAAAGCACAAAAAACCAACCGAGATAAAAGGAGTTTTTGTGTATAAAAATTGTATTTTTCTTGGTGCTTAACAAAATAATAAATAATTGTTTTATAATATTATGACATGATACCGTTTGACAATTAACGCTCACTATACAAAATACATATTGCCAACTTAAGTTTTTTTAATAATAACTTATTAAAATTAACTTAATCAAGGACACTCATTTAAACGTTTTTAATCGCACCAAGAAAAGTTAGAATGTTTTCAAAAACTCGTTGTTGTATTTTTAAAAAGATACATTTTGAAAAATATAAAATATTAAAAGTTATTTCCCAATAGGAAGTGTCTACTACTCCAGCAATTTACTAGCAACCCTTGCAGTAACTTGGCGTGATTTCAGTACACCGTATAATTTGGCGAGTACGTGATTCATCCAGCCAAAAGTAACCCTCGTGGTTATGGTTTTTTTCAACGTGGTCTTATTTTTTCAAAATTTGGAAGATTCAGAAAAGGAAAAGAAAACAAAAATCAAAGGAAATTTAAGTGAGTAAAATTATATTTCTATCTTTTTACCGTTAGGTTATACTGAACTGTACGATAAAGGAAATCCAATTCATTATTTTATTATTGCAACTGTGTGCACGTTGGATTAACAAAATGTACTCTATATGCCAAAAATATCACAGCGTGCATTGTAATTTATTAACGTCGAACTTCATAAATTTATTTGATATTTGGAAGATTACGGGGAATAGGTGTAGTTATCAATTTATAACAAAAGCCGACTATAACTAATAGTAAAACACTAAAATCTTTTTTAATGACGAAACCAATGTTGTTAGTGCACAGAAATAGCAAAATCAATGCATGGGCTTGATTTTGCTATGTGCTTTTTTCTTATGGGGAACCTTTTTCAACGTCAAAATGTTTTAAGCTTCGGTAAGCAGTAGATGCCAAAAAAGCTTGATTTCTTTGTTATGTAGCCATGCATTTTCGAATACTGTTGTATTTATCTATACTAATAACAATAGCATCTCTATAAATAGGCCGTCCCATGCAAAGCCTATCCAGTAGTTAATGAGTAATTCTTTGAAAAGTTCGATATGGCAGCTCAGAATCTTTTGACGGGTCTGTTTTGATTGACTGGAATTATATTAAGGGTCCGTTTTGATTCCCAAGTAGCACAAAAATAAAGATCGACGCTGGTCCTGCATAGATCGACGTTTTGAATCCCGATTAATAACGGATACGGTTCTTAAAACATAGAATTATGTCAAAATATGTTTTTTCACCTACTTTTTTTTCAAAACTCATTTCTCTTCCTTCTTTAGAAGTTTCAAATAAATTAACAATCAGTAAAAGTGTTTTTTTATGCAATACTCTGTTTTATACATGAATTAGAAGCGAAATAGTAAAAACTTAAAATGTCGGAAAACATTATTAAATGTTGGGAAAAAAATATTCAAATTTGAAATATTTCGATGTCAATCTGTATCATGGGTGCAAGACTTCCGTCCACGGGACGGATTTCCGTCTTTTGAAACTACTCGAGGACAGAAGGACGGAAAATAATACGGAAAGATCGCGAGGAAGGAAGGGATTTTTTTTTTTCATCCGCAAACGAATTTTCCACTCGTTCTCATCAATTAAAAGTCACAAACGCAAAAACGAACCCTTTTACACAAATCGCGATCGCAATCTCAATGGAGCACTTACAAGTACTACAAAAATTACAAATTTCCGCTATTAAATTCCATCATTAGCTTTTATTTCATCCTTTTCAAAATCTTTGCTTGAATTATAGCACTATTTTTAAAACAACGTGTTTTCAAAATGGCGCGCATCGTTTTACTTTACATATGACGACTTTGTGGGTTTATCGCCATCGTTCCTCAATTTGACTGGCTGATATGGAAAATATCGTATTTGAAATGCTTGAGTTGTACCATACTTAAAGTTTCTTTGAACAAATTAGGGATGACTGAATAAGTATAAGATTAAAGACCAATGGACCTGTTTCTCGTGTCGTCACAGGTCACGTGATGTCGGTGCCACGTGATCTCGTTTAGCATCAAAAACCTTGAGAAATCCAATGTGATTGAGCTGTTGCGAGTTATTTTCCCAATGTTTTTAATAAATTTATTGCAATGCCTTCATTTTGTGCTTCAGTTGGATGCTTTAATGCGTCGGATAAAACAAACCTGCAATAATAATAATATTTAAAGTTAAATATGAGATTTTATAGAATAAATGATGCACAAACAAAGGAAATAGAAAGTAACCTACATAACATTGGATCTGCACACTGACGACTTGACGATAATTTTGGCCACATCCTTATGAGGTCATTAATAAATAATGTCTAGCTTTGAGGAGGGGGGGGGGAGGTTCAAGAAAGTGTGTCATCTTACATTTTGATCTCTATAAATGCATTTTAAATCAGCAAATTAAATTTATTTTTAAAGATTTTTTTCATTTCTATAATTTGATTTTAAAGTTTCATTGATTTCAATTTTATATCGAAAACTCCAATGCTGTTAACATTTAAATATACTTCTAGTTAAAAGTTTAAAAGGATAGGGATCATTCATAAATGATGTCGCACTTTTTGCAATATATTTAACCCTCTTTGTCACGAAGTGTCACACTTCAACATACCTCCTACCTCCTTTGTCACACATCACGCTATATTATATTAGCTTCTGTACCTGTAGTGTTGCAGTTCCAAAACAAAGCACTATGTTATAGATCACATTTCTAATTCTATTTTTGATTTTTTAATGACATTTGTGAGCATAATAATAATATTGAACATATGTGTAATTAATTTGTATAAAATAAGATCACGTTTACGACAGAGATGATAATTAGTAGTAATAGAAAAAAATATTAATCGTTTGAATTATGAAAAATGACCCGCTCTATTTATCGCAAAAATCTACATGCTATTAGATACAAAGTATTGAATTTTCATAAACTGAAAAGCTACAACAGAAGAATTGATGAACAATCAATACCAAATCTCCTGTCATATACCATTCAGCATTAAAATGCAAAAGAAACAGCAATAATTCATTCCTTCAGAACTTGCTTCAAATCATGAACTGCATTAACTCTTGCTGTACATAACTCTAAAACATACCTGGGACATACTGAATGAAAATATTAAAATTACATTGTAGTTAAACAATTATAAAAAGAAAACAATTTCCAGGACAACTGTACAGGACCAAACAAACATGCAATAAGTATGAATTATAATTAAATTAAATTAAATATTTCCCGGACAACTGTCCAGCCTCTAATGAATATGCAACAAATAGGAATTGCAATTAAATAATTATTAAAAGAAAAAGGAACTACTGTGATATAACCCCCCCCCCCCTTGGCGACTTTTTCGTTGGCGCCAAAAAACCGTCGCCAACAACAAGATTTTTATGTCGCCAACTTCAAATAGAATACAACACTCTTGGCGATGATTTTATCGCCAACAATGTCACATCATACACATGCAAACATGTCAAGAAAAATCACTAAAAAAAAATAAAATACCAAAAATTGCAAATTATATCTTACACACAATATCAACGCTACTATGTAAAGCACGTACAGCATTTTTCATCAGCAATTCAATACATTAACGGATCGATAATTACTCGAAAAATAGAATTATTTACTTTACAAACACTCAAACTTGAATAAAAACCCTTTCTTAAAAGAACACACAATTTATGCCCAATAATAACTATTGCAATGATTCATTATTGAATAAAATGATATGCATTCTTTAATGAAAAACGCAATTAAAATATAGCGCAATTCAACGCAAAACGAATGTTTATTGAAGCTGTCGAAATTTTAAAATAAGAGACTCCATTAGAAAATATATATCATTGATCAATTAAAGCACATATTACATCAATCTATTGGAAGCCTACACTAAGACTAGCATAAAAACCCTTTCTTGAAAGAACACGCATTATAGGCACAATGATTATTGCAATTAATTTCATTGCATAAAATGATATGCATTATTCAACGAAAAACATAATAAAAATGTCACGCAATTCAACGAAAAAGCAATGTTTAATAAAGCTATCCAAATTTTAAAATACCACACAAGACAACAAAATTAATAACGGTCATCACTTCAAGTACATTTTGTCTTAAACTATTGGAAGCCAACGTTAAAAATACCATAAAAACACTTCGTTGAAAGGACACGCATTTCATGCACAATAATGACTATTGCAATTAATTATCATTACATAAAATGATATGCATTATTCAACGAAAAAAAATAAAAATATTGCGCAATTCCACGGAAAACTTCAAATACATTTTACATTAAACTAACGGAAACCCACTTTATCAAAACTAGCAACGCCCCTAATTACTACAGCTAATATTTTAGAACAATTGAAAATTCATTGTTTTATAACCTTACAAACACACAAAATAAGCAGATAATAAACTTACAAAAATAAAGAACTCACTTTAAACCAGTTGGCTTTTCAATGTTAATCCCAAATAGCAACAAACTTACAATCCAATATGACGAAATGGTCCGAAAATTAGCACTTTATTTTTCTTTGCCTTTAGTCACAAGTAACCAAACTTATGCAATTCTCAACCAAAACAATTTCGTACCTCATATAGCACAAACTCCAAATCTCTCAGAATAATCGCATATTTCTAACATGGAAAAATCTTTTTTTTTAAGGTATATAGGCCGACATAAAATAAACGCTCTCCATCTCGAAACAAAAATTGAAAACATGCACATTACTACCTTGAAGCCTATTTATTTTGGTTATACGATGCGATGGCTAAGGTGGAATCTGATTGGGTAGCAGCCCATAGACCACGTGTCCTATGGCAGTTAGGTCACGTGTCGGCGGGGCAGCAAACCGCTCTGACGTCACGTGAAAGTATCCCATTTCAATTTTTCATGAATGTTTATTTTTTTTATTTTATTGATTGATATAATTTAAAAAGAAGTATGCCATTTAATTTTTTTAATGACTAACTTAAAAGAAATCGCAATATTTTAAACTTTAAAAAGTTCTTTTCTATTGAAGAGTAAGTATGCATTTCTCTTTTCTTATCGCAACGTATTGGCATCAAATAAAGTGAAATGAAATGAAATTCTGATGACCCTTTCACTTTTAGAAATAATACACAGTTGAATTAAAGTTTTTAGCCAAAAAGAGTAAGTATATCGCCAATAAGTAGTCCCTTTCATGGCCGTCTCTATCGGCCAATCACAGTAGCGTATTCTGCTGGAGTGGTAGACACTTCCTTGCTAATACTTTTCACATATTACGCTTATAAAATTTGACTGTAATAAGATGTTTAAAAATCCCCAGTTTGACAAAAAAAAAAACCTTAAAAATTAATATAATAAAAGTTTTAGATCATGTCTTATTTATTATAAGTTTAAAATGTGTATTGGCAATATCTTTTACTTATTTATTTATTTTAGGAATTTGTTTATGAAAAGCTGTCAATGCAGAAACAATCCTGACAGATAAATGAAAGGCAACCCTATGTTTTGGCGAGAAATGATACCAGTCGGAGACTTGGCGATTAAACCAAGGATTCTTCCTGTTCGCTTATTATTAGCATACCGTTTCTAGCGCGGATTCAGAAGGATTATAAAACTAGAAAATGTTTTCTAAAACAAAGAATTTTCTAATTTTTGTAAAGATTACTCGTAAGTAAAACATTTACTTATTTATTTCTGTACATAATTTAAACTACATATTTTTTTTTGCTCAATTGAAAGAGGAAAGAGCATGTGCATCGCAGCTTGCTTAGACAAAAATCATCAAAGTCTGAATTGCTATTCTCTTTTTCGAAAAATTAACGATATGCTGAATTCATTGCTTTACTTAATCGATCAGTTATCATCGTCTTTAATTAAGATAATGAAATTTTCGTAGTACAATTATAGAGCTTATGACGTACAGATTTATTTTTCGCTCTAAAACTACGTTCAATCCAATATTTGTTTTGTATATTATGTGTTACCTTCACTTCCAAGCCATTTTAAACTAATTTTCTTCCAAATGTAGATTTCTGTTAGACTTCTCTTAACTTAAAATAATGACTTCTTTCACCCTACATGAATGTGTCTCATTCATGTACGACATTACTCAGAACATTTATCGTATGCAAAGTTTTTGTCATTTTTTTCGTCTTAAATAAGTGTCACACTTAATTTCATCATTTTTATTGTTTGGCTATGTCAATATACTAGTTTAGTAGTGTCATTTTGTAAGACAATTAACAATTACTTTGCTGTGATAAATGCTAGCTCCTCCATTCATTTTATTAATTTAAATTGCATCTATGATATCTATACTTTCTCGGCGGAACAAATTTTATTCTAATTGCTTGACAAAATTGGAATCTTCAAAAAAAGTGGTGGCCGAAATATAGATTTTTGCTTTTGGCTTGCATAAGATGTCTTTGTCTGATCAATGGACTTTTATGTATCACAAATAACACATTTGTTAATTTTCTTCTCCTTGAATAATAAAAACTCTATTTAGCTGTTTATTTGAGTTCATAAACAGATTTAGAGTCGGCTTAGAACTATATTATGAAATATGACATATATGAATGTGTCAGACATAATTCATTACTTTTTGTTGTTTTAATAAGTTTCATCCAGTAGCTATTGCAGGAACAATCCTTATACTTAATTTTGCACTTAATGAATTGTCTACAGTTTGGAAAAGCATTCCATTCTAATGCTTGAAGCACAGATTATTCCTCCTAAATATTGTCAAAGCTATTGCAGGAACAATCCTTTCTGAATTTTGTACCTAATTGTCTACATTTTTGAAAAACATTATTCCATTCTAATGCTTGATGTGGTGCATGAAGCACGGTTTATTCCTCCTAAATATTGTCAGAGCTATTGCAGGAACAATCCTCTCTGAATTTTGTACCTAATGAATTGTCTACATTTTGGAAAAAAATTATTCCTCCTAATTAGGCAGCTTTGAGTAAAAAGAAGCCTGGTAAGGAATCTTCCAACAAAAGAATTTTGAGTTTAATTCTAAATGCATTTGTATGTGAGCAAAGGTTTTACTTGTTAAACTAATTACTTTCGATTGGTTGACATAATCAATGAAATATACCATAATTTAAAACAATATGTAAGTATAGTACAGTGTTATAAATGTTTGAAATTACACATTCTGTATGTATATTGTTAAAAAAAATTGAGTTTGTATTTTTGAGTTTTGAAGTTTTTACATAATTAATTTAACATCAATAGCCACATTGTTTTTTTTTAATTTATAATTTTTCCCTTTGTTTCTCTGCCACCAAAGCTATCCTTCCTTTCGACTTATAAGAATGAATTAAAAATCAACATAGTAAATGTTTATTCTCTTAATTTTGTGGTTAAAAAAAATATAAAGCTACTATGAAACACTGCTGTAATATCATTCAAGCTCCTGGTTTATTTTCAATGGTGTAATTAAATAATGTTATAAGCATTCAACTGCAGAGTTCATAGATAAAAGTAAGACAACTTTCTTGACATTATAACTGTTGAGGACTCTGCATGAGGTCACAGTGGTCAAATTTATTTAAAATTTCTCTAGATCACTAAAATTTCAATTGGTATTGTAGGTAAATGAAGAATGATGACTTTATTAATTTGTTTATTTACTTTCAGGACAAATTCCATCTCCATTTCCCGAGATCTGAACTATTTGGGTTTGAATAATGAAGGGAAATGGTTGGACAACTGCATGAAAACTTAAAGCATTCTAGTTGAACTTTGACATTGCATGTCAGGTTAATACACTTACCTGCTGTAAAGTCTGAGTTTTGCTGGTAATAATGCTTTAAAAGGAAATTCAAGTGTATTCTTTATTAATAACGTAATAAAACATTTATGAGGAAAACTTACATGAAGGGATAAGTGTTAAATAAAAGTTATAACTTCACACCAGCTGATATGCATTGTTTATTTGTATTTAATTTTCACGCTCTCTCTTTCTCTATTATGAGCTAAGAAAGTTCATTTTCTGTCATGGTGAATAATATTTCTTAGCTGACTGATTAATTGTTAATAATTTCCTTAGTAAAAATCAAATAAAAACATTTTTATTTGAGTACTATTCCATATTCCTTTAAACAATTGATCTTTTCTTTTCACCATAAACAATAGTTGCATGTGTTCTAGAATATTAGGTCTAGCCAATTCTTTCAAAAATGAATGGATAAGCCCACAAGAGAAATGATATTTAGATAGATATTTTGTTTAATAATAATGGGGCTTTTTGATGTCTTATTTTATCTCTTTTTTTTGCTGGCAATAGGAGTCTCAGACAATTTTTTTTCTTTTATCTATTTTTCAGTGTTTTGATGCATCACTGCTATGAACATGTAAATAAATTGATTTTTATATGCTCTACTTACTTTCTAGCAAGTAATTTCGGCTTTTTTAGCATACAAATAATTGTTCCTACATGTATGTGTGAACATTCTCGAAGATTTATTTGCATGTAATTAAAAAAAGGAAAGAATAAGTACTTGACACATTGTTCCCCATAGTCAGAGCAATGTTTTCCCAATGTGCCTTGAATGGAGTACATTGAGATATTTTAAAGTAACTTTTGTTCATTTATTTTTAACATTGAAAGTTATTATAGTGCAAATTAAATAGTTGCGAAATCAGATCATCAATAGTCTAATCTATATAAAAAAAACCCAAAAACGTTTGTGTGTGTGTGTGTGTGTGTGTGTATGGGTGTGTGTGTGTGTGTCTGTCGATCGCCTCTTGGCGAGACGGAACGGTCCAGAAGTACGAAATTTTGGTTACAGGTACCTTGGGTCAGGTCCTCGTGCACCTCGAAGCGTTTTTCCTAAAATTCGAATTTGTTCTTTTTTTATTCCAATTTTAAGAAAAACTTAATTTCAGGAATATCTCATCGAAGAAACGTCACACCTTTTCGATTTTTGCAGCATACTGATGCCCGTAAAAAACGGCACAATATGATCTCTTTCAGAAGTTCGTAGAACGAATAGAACACACGCAATATTCATTTAAAGTAGTTTTCGAACTTTAAAGCAAGGCTTTTACCTCTGAATTTATCTGCTCAAATTGCGTGTTTTCGCCAAAATAAATAGTACTTTTGTCGCCAACTAGATGATTTTTGTTAATGTAAGATTGAAAAAATGCTATTTTATCTTTATTCATGCCGTTTTATGAGCGAAACAAATTCCAAAAAATTTTTTAGCATACTGCAGACGATTTTTAATTACTGCTTGAGATTGATTATTCTTTGTTTTTTGGTGATTTAGTATTATGGTACCAGTTCAATAATTTCATGAAACATATTATTTTTTATGGTAGAGTGTCCGTTTTATCAACGAAACAAATTCTAAAAATTCATTTCATTTTTATGCATATTTTGTGGATTATAAACTGCAGACGATTTTCAATTACTTTATCTTGAGGTTGATTTTTCTTTCCATATTTTACTCAACGGATTTATTTTATAAGACATTTACTTAATTTTTTTTTACTGTCTATTTGGCATTATTTGGACATAATTTAGTTATTTTCTATCAATTTAAATTTCACACGTCAGGATTGGTTCAGTACTAAACATTTTCTAACTTAAATGTGCATTTGCTTTTGGAAATAATGCTTTCCTTTCTTTCGTATTTATCCGTATTTTATGAAACTGCTATTTAATTGAATTTTCAGGAAATCCTTTGACGATTTTGCTGGCGGGATTTATAGGCACTGTGCTTATTTTGATGGGGAATTTAAGATGGACTGTTGGTAATTTTAGGAACAATACATCTTGAAGGTCAGTAGTTCAATGGGTATTTTTAGTCACTGACGTCTTTATTCTAATGGAGATTTTTTGATACTAATGTCCTTATTCTATTAGGGATGTTTAGGAATAGTTGTCTTTATTGAAATGGGGGGTTTTAAGGAATTTTTTCTTTATTGTAGCAGAAATATTCAGGGACAGTTGTTCTCCATCTGATGGATATTTTAAAACAGAATACAGCTCTTATTCTGATGGGAATTTTTAGATGTATTGTGGTAGATATTGTAATTACGATTTTTATGGAGAACTCTTGATATCATTTTGGCACAATTATCTCGCTGCATGTGCGCATTTTAGTTACTGTTGCAATTACTCTAATGGCAATTTTATGAACTGTTGTTGGCATTTTAATGTGGATTTTTATGGACCAGGGGCGGACTGGGAAGAAGATTCGGCCCGGGCATATTTCAAACAGACCGGCCCTTGGGGGGAGGCACTACCAAGGAACGGAAAATGAACGCGAATCAGATATTATGCGCTCCTCCCCCCCCCCCCCAATTTTTGAAATTTACACATTGACAACAACGAGTTTTAATGGCATTTTAAAAAGAATTTTAGCTTTCAAAATTTCAGCAATTTATATGAATAGAGGAAGAGTTGAAGAATAAACATGGAAAATTATGTACTCATCGTATTCTTTGTGTGTTGAGTGTGCAACAATCAGTATGTTATCATCAAGTAAAAATTAGTTCTAGTTATGAAAAAGTTAAAAGAAATGTTTATTGTTCTGGTTTCCAGTACTATAACATACAAAATAGTAACAGATTTAAACAAAAAAAAAAAAAAACCTCACCCACAATCAAATTTACATTGCAATATTTGCTTAAAAATTATTTTCCTTTTAAAGGCCATTTAGTATTTTAAAAGCGATTTTAAAAGGGGAGAGGGGGACTCTTATTTGCTACATCATCTATTAGACTTTCCATGTCAAGCTTTACTAATGTCTTTCTCACACTACATTAACATAAATGATTCCAATTTATTCTGAGTTAAATTGTTCTTAATCTGTTCTTAATATATTTTTAAAATAGAAAAGTTTCGTTTACAACGTACTTGTGAGAAAGATAAACTTAACAAGTATTTAAAAGCCAGTCCAATAACCCCATAAGAACTTGTCAGTAAATTATAATGACTCAGATGTTTATAACAACAAATAAAACAATTATTGCAGGATTTGCAAACTTTAGATTTTACATTGATTTCATCCCCAAATTTCTTTTGCTCTGCTTCCTCATCTTCACGGTCACTATGCTCTTCCAGTTCCAAAACGTATTCTTCAAGCGTAGAAGCTTTTATTTTTTCCCAGGTATGCGCTAAGTAAAGAAGCTGTTTTTTTATTCTGTAAGTACTGCCTTTAGGGCCTCAGCCTCCCGCCAGCACAGTTCAAAATTAAAAATAAATAAATAAATAAATTTTGCGGCCTCGAAAAATTTTCCATCCTAGCTTGTCTATATGGACAAGCTGGCCATGAGAAATTCTCAGGGCCGTAATTTGTAGATTGCAGGAACTAAAAATATTGTCGGTAAATATGTAGATATGTATTAAAATAATATTAAATGTTCACAGTTATTTTTCTTATTCATCACAGAAGTGTTATGATACGTAATATAATAATTAGCTGCTAATAGCTGAAGCACTTTAGGGCGTTACGCAGTGAGGCAATTGGCCGAGACAACTGCATTGAGAAATTTTCTGGGCAGGCTTTAGGAATTTTCAGGGCCGGCCCTGCAAATATCTCACCCCGGCAATGAAAATTTGCATCACCTGGATTGAGAAATTCTCAGGGCCGTATTTTGTAGATGGTAGGGATTTAAAATATTGCCAATAAATATGTAGATATGTATTTGCATAATATTAAATGTCTACAAGTCAAATTTATTTTTCTTATTCATCACAGAAGGGCAATAATACGTAATATGTTAATCAGCAATTATAGCTGCCGCCTGTTAGGGCGTTGCGCCGTGAGTCAATCGCCTTAGCCTCCCCGCCGGCACTGCTCAAAATTGAAAAAAAATATTAAAATAAAAGGAGAATATAACATCAATTTCGCGAGGCTTTTAAAAGTTTGCACCACAGGCGGCCTCCTAGATTTTCTATACGGACGAGCCGGCCTTGAAAATTTCTCAAGCCGGCCCCGAGAGTTCATCGATATAGACAACTTAGGCGGCAACCTAAAGCGCAAACTGATTTATTTATTTATTTTCAAAATTACAAAAATAAAATATAATCAATTTTGCAGTCCTTAAAATTTTGCACCTCAGTCTGACTGTCTATATGGACCAGCCGGCCCTGAAAAATTCTGCCCCTTCCCCCCCCCTCCCCCCCACGTGTAGCCGAACGGACAGACCCTGGAGATTTTGCCCCGTTGCTGCATTGCACTCTCTAAAGAGCCCGGATTACACCAAAGTTTCGGTCCTCCAATTTTTTAGCCTACTTTCCCGTAAAAGTAAAAAAAAATAATAATAAAGCATGAAAGAAGGCTTAATGTATCGTGAAAATATCGTTAAAAATCAAGAAAAGTCAAAAATAAGTGAAGTAATTAAATAAAGATTGAAAAATAAAAAATTTGAAAGTAGGGTATTGAGATGGGGAAAAAGTGTGTCTGTCGGTCTGTCTGTCTGTCGGTCTGTCTGTCGGTCTGTCTGTCTGTCGGTCTGTCGGTCTGTCTGTCTGTCGGTCTGTCGGTCTGTCCCCCCCTAATAACTTTTGAACGAATTGTCCGATTGGAAAAATTCTTTTTGCATTCGAAAGATCTCGGCGAGGACATCTCATTTCTATATTTTACTTTTTGATTTGAACAATTTTTTGTTCAATTTTGAACAGTTCAAAAAATTTTAACATTAGCGCCTATGGACAAAATTGAAGCAAATTCTGTAAACTCTTAGCACAAGAGCCGAGTTCCTATTGCAAGCTTATTAAAAGGAGTTCTCGGCGTGAAATATTGATTTGAACAGTTTTTGTTCATTTTTGAACAGTTCAAAAAATTAACACAGAGCTTACGGGGAAATATCAACCCTATATAAATCCTGATCTATCGGACCGATTTGCTTGGAACAAACTTTATCGGAAAGCTCTTATAACGTAGAACATGTAGAAATAGAAAGTTTATCCAGAACTTACGAGCCTATTTTGCTATGAAATTTTTTGATCGGGATTTTCAAGGATATTTCTCAGTGACTCAATGAGTGAAATAATGAATGAATGAATAAATGAAAGAGTGAAAGAATAAATCAATGAATAAATGAATGAGGAAAAGAATGAATGAATAAATTATTGAATAAATGAAAATATAAATAAATGAGTGAATAAATACATGAATGCGTAAATGAATGAATAAACATTTGAATGAGGTAACGAATGAATGAATAAATGCATGGCTGAATAAATGAAAGAATGAATGAGTGAGTGAATGAATATGTATTATCCGTTGAAAAAGGTATATTTTCAATAATTAGAACTAAAGATAAATAAGAAAGAGAGAGAAAGAGATAGCTAGATTATAAATTTGAATTTGGTGTATACGGGAAAGTAGGCTCGTATAGTTCTAGACGGAACTTCTTGTTTTAATTAACATTGTAAAAGCTGTATACTTAACATAAAAAAAAAAGATAGAAATTTTGCGACCGGCCCACCGGGCACTTGCCCGAATGCCCGCATAGCCAGTCCGCCGCTGTTATGGACTGTTATTCTTGGTCTAAAAAGAGTTTTTCTAGGCTGTTCGTTTTAATGCAACCGTGTTTTTTGATAGTTTTTACTGTTTAAATAACGTTTTTAAGGCCTTTTGCCCATCTCCTATTCTTGGATTTTTTAAGAAAATTTTTCCTTACATATTTACAACAGAATTTTGGACATGCGTCACTTAGCCTGCGAATGATGCAATATTATCCCGCGCAAAGCCGGGCATGTCAGCTAGTATAAAATAAAACTTTAATTCACCAAAAAAAAAAGAGCTTTGTAAACATTATTATCCCAATCTACCTTCTTATCCCCTATTCCCCTGCCTATGGGGTAAAAGGATAAAATAAAAGTTTCTATTGCATTTTTCCTGCTCAAAAGATAAAGTTTATGGAGAAACTATCTGTTTCTTGCATTCAACATCTGCAGATCATCTGTTACTTGTTAGCATTATCTAAAAATATCCTACTTTTCCAATATTGAATTAAAAGAGATGAATCTCGACTTCATAGAACGTATTTTCGCATATTTTCTATTTTTCATCCTGTAAAATAATAGACAAAAGTTAATTTCTTTAATCTTTTGCAGAATATTCTTTTTTTATATTTATCATTATTTTTCCCTTTTTTGCCTACTTTCCCGTAAACGTAAAAAAAAAAAAAAAAAAAAAAAAAAAAAAAAAAATGAAAGAATTATCAAAATAAAAAAGAAAAATCAGAAAAATATCGTTAAAAATAAGAAAAAGTGAGAAATAAGTGAACTAATTAAATAAAGATTGAAAAATAAAAAATGAAAGTAGGGTTTCAAAGAGATGGAGCTCAGCGTGAAATGTTTTTTTTTTTTTTTTTATTTGAACACTTTTTGAACTGTTAAAAAAAAAATTAACATTAGCGCCTATACGGAGAAATTTCAATCTTATATAAATCTTATCTTTTTGACGGATTTGCTCAAACGTTATCGGCAAAATGTTATGACGTAGAGCACGTAAGATACGAAACTCATTCAGAACTAAACGAGCCTATTATTCTCCCACGAAACTTTTTGATATGAATTTGTAAGGATATTTCTGAATGAGTGAGTGAGTGAATGAATGAATGAATGAATATGTATAAACCGTTGAAAAAGGTGTGTTTGAAGTAATTAAGAACTAAAGCTAAATGAGAAAGAAAGAGAGAGATAGCTAGATTATCATTTTGATATTGTTGTATAGTGTAAAAGGGAAAGTAGAGTCGTACAGTTCTAGACGGAATTTCTTGTTATTTATGAGTTGTTACGAATGCTCTGTAGTTAAGAGTAGTTCCATAATCTACTATAATAAATAATAAATTTAATTTTCCACGGCTACGTGTGACACCTTCCGTTGACCCCTTCAACAGGGCCAAATATAGGGCTTCAATTCGAAAAATTTCCGTACGATTGCCCGAAAATCCATTTCTTTTGATGCCAGTAAACAGGGTCGGTCTGAAGCATAAAGAAGAAAAGAACAGTGTATAAGTTTAACAAGGTTACAAGCTTTCTGCATGTGTACCTCAAAATAAATTTTCAATTTTTAAAAAACAGAAGAAAATTACGTGTCTTTTTTAGATGCAGAGATTTCTTCATATTCTTCTGCAAAATTATGAACTCAACAAAGGAAATCCTTGGTCTTGATGATATTTCGCTAAGATTGGGAGAGGTGTACCAAAACTGTCAAATCGGGCGAGGTGCCCCACCAAAATTATTCCCAATCGAAACAGGCCCCGCAAGTCTTAAGGTCCGCTTTGCCAGTAAAGATAGCCTAACATGCGTTTTTATTTCTTAAAATTGGAAAATTTCCGGTAAACTGCCAACATTCGCGAACTTTTTGTATAGGTAATACATACATACGCATAATAATGTACCAACGTTTAAAAAAAGGAGATAACCAAATCGACCCCCTCCCCAGTTTTTTGAAGAAAGAAATAAAAAGCATAAATTTTATGAAAATGATCGACCGAGCAGCGAGCAATAAGGCTAAAAATTAATGCATTGAACAAAGATAAAGTTTTGCTTCTCAAAGTATGTAAATCGATTACCTTGCTTGTAGTTGACAACAAATGAGGATGGATTTCAAATCTTATTTGCAAGCATGGAGGTACCCTTTAATAATAGCAATGTTAAAAGCCTTGGGGAACATTTCATGAAGACATATGCACACACATTTCAGAAATCGCTGCTTGTTAGAGAAAACAACAAGATATTGATACAAATATATATATATAGTGTCCTTCCATCGAATTTCAAATACTCTTTCTTATGTTAAAGCCAACAATATGATGAATTTGTGCCTTTCAAAAATTATGGATTACACAAACAAGATCAAAAGCTTGTGACAGAATTAACCACCCTTAAGATGACCAAGAAATGAAGATCCTAAGAAATGAAGTTTATCTCAGACCGACATAGAAAAGTCGACGAATTACTTTCTCTAATGTCATTAAACAGGAGAATTATTTTATAGTTTTCAATTCCTCTTCTGACCAAATCTATACTGCAACTGAAAAGTGACGTGCACTTGCGAGGATTTTGTCATAGAAAATGTTTCGTGAAAAGCATTCTCATGTTGAGCCACAAAAGATGAAACTTTTAAGGAGAAAAGATGAACATTCAGAAAAAATATTATTGCTACAAATAGTTTTTCGCATAATGAATCATTAAACGACTTTCCAGGTTGTTCAAAAAATGAAATAATAATAATTTTTGAAGGTATTACAATGATTCATGACTGTCTTAAAGCGATAGACAAAATATAATTAAACGAATATAAATTTTTTTGGGAAAACAATATATCTCAAAATTTTATAAATTGAACATTGAAAACGAGAGCTGTAATAAATAAGAACAAGACATGCTGGCATGTTCAGAAACATTAACGTTCTATTCACCACCGGAGGATGAATGCCCTGAAGTTTCCGACAAATGACTTAAAAGACAAATGCAGGGGCGGATCCAGGGCCAGGCAACAGCCCAGTGCCCCGCGCAAAGCTCATCATTTTGGGTAATCAATTGATTACCCTGACTTTTGACCCTCTCCCCCCCCCCCCTGAGCAGAAAAATTGAAATCATGCATGTTTTTATGTATTTTGCTGTTTTTTACCTGTAATATGTATTGAAAATATACCCTTTGCCCCCCCTACACTCGAAAATTTCAAAATAATGAGCCTGGACCAATTGTCCCGGGCCCCATGAACTATTTTTTAATTACAGACTTGTAATTAAAAAAAGTTCACGATTATGATAATAAGGGACCCGCCAAAGTATTTCGCCCAAAGTGCTGTAAAGATTAGGTTCGCCACTAGACAAATGTATGAGAACTTAGCTAAATACTAAATCTATTTCAGATAAACTTAACACTTAATGTAACTTTAGCATTATTTTTCTTTAAAAAACTAAGCAAAATCGTTGAAACAAAAGATTGAGTAAAATAATAAAATCATTATGGTAATATAGCAGTAGTAGTATACTATATGTTAAAAATTACTGCTTTGTTAAATAGCAACTGGGTTGTATTTTGTTTATTACCATATCAACTGCATTTTTTCTCGTAAACCGATGTGATTTTACCGAGGTAGATGGTCTTCTTTTGGTCGGAGTTTAGTGTTTCCCTTTTGAAGTTTATATTTCTATACTTGAAAAATAATGATTCCCGCTGCTACTGACTAGTGGCGGGGGGAGGGGGCAGGCTCTGACTATCGCACGGGCATCCTGGGCCCGTGCCCTGGGCAGGAAGGAACTCTCTAAGGGGCAGGAAATTTTTCCATAATATCATTTAAATTCCTCTTAAAAATTGTAACAGAAAATAATCAGTTTAATTAATAATAACTGCTGGCAATTCTTCATAATAAAAAGTTATTCTTAATAAAAACCCTAATTTCACGTTGACCGCAGTGCACGCACACACATGCATACATGTAAGTCAACCATTCCAAGGGGGCAGGAAAAGTTTACAGTGCTCTGGGGGAGGGGGGGACCAATTTGTGTCGAAAAAAATCTCAATACTCACAGCACTGCTTCCAAATCTGTCGCTTTGCCGTTCATGCTCAACCTGTGGCTCACAGGCCGTATGAAGCCCATTCATCAAGGTGGCCCAGTCAAAGGTAGTCAACAAATTTTGCATGCCATAATATCAAACCTATTTTCACGCAAGTACACATAAAGAAACTTTCCGCTCTTTCATATACAGAACGTGGAAATGTTGCTGCCCATGTGACAGAGAAAAAACAGGTAGAGTACTTGACCTGTTAAACGTTGAACTATGTCATGCTGTTGTTATACACATTACACATGCCTTTACTTTGGAATAGAACAGTCTGTTACATACCTAATATTTTCAGTAGTATATTTATATTTGCAATTTTACAGTAAAACACCGTTAAAACACGGGTGTCGAGGGCATTTGGGGTTTGGGGACCCTCGTTATAACATAACCGCCCCAACGCGGAACCAAATAATACTCGTTTTTGTTGCATCATTTTTAACTTTATCAGTTACCTGTAACTTTTCTTCCACCTATAGGGATATTTTTCTTTCTTCTTTGCTGCCATTTTATTCAATAATTGCTGTGCAAGATGCACACATCTCAGCTGCGCAATCAGTCAAGAGAAACAAGTCAGGGCGATTGCACCCGATTTTGAAATCAGCTATATGCTCTAGGCTGAAAGAGAGAAAAGGCATAAAAAAGGGTGTACCCCTCACGGCCCCTATTTTTACAATTTAGGGGCTTTTATCCCTTGTTTAAAATGGGTGGTCTGGGGTGGGGGGGAAAAAATGTGGGGGGGGGTTCTTTGGCTAGAATATTTGTGTGCTCCAGCTGGCTTTATTTACAATGGTAAATAAGGAATCACCTTTAAATGGCAATAATAAAGTGCGGTTTAAACGTTGGAGGGCATGATAGACACCGCGGTATATCAGATTCCGTAATATAACGGAGTTTTACTGTATTATTATTTTGAATTTGTAAGGAGCAAAAATTTACATTTTGATGAGGAGACTTTCTTCTAAGCTTTATGTCGAGAGAAGATCACAAATTTTTAGGAGGGAGAAAACCACAATATTTCAGTAATTCCAACTCTTCCTATTCTGAACTTTCGCATTTGATGTTTAGCCTATTTCGTTTTATATCCAAGTTCCTAACGAGTTTTTTTTTCACTAAAATTATATAAATATTCTGAAATGTAACAAATGTCTTAAGTCCTCATGCACCCATTAACAAATCTGCGAGCGGGAGACTACCACCCAACTTCTTTCAACGGAGGGGATTTACGACATTATAGCGGGAATTTTGCCCCGAAGGAAGTGACTATATATTAAAAGGTTATAAGGGATATAACTACAAAAAAACACTGTTTAAAAAAATTGCATGGTTACTAATTAAATCCTCTGAATATTTATTCTTTAATATTAAGGAAGAAAGAAGAAGAAAAGCATTAAAAAATCCAAATGTCACCTGTTTTTTTGAAGTTCTAGGAACTCGATTCGTATAGCTTGTGGGTTCATCCCTTTTTGATTGCACTAAAGAGCCTTGGGGTCGTTTTGACCCCAGCGTACCTGAAGTTGCTTCATTATCATATTGCGTGTATTTTTCAAATTTACACACTACTGTCGCCCCCGCTTAGGGATCATTCATAAATGATGTCACGCTTCGAGGGGGGGAGGAGGGTTCGTGAAATTGTGACAAAGTGTGACAAGGGGAGGGGAGGGGATAACAAGAAGTGTGACATCATATATTATGCAACATAGCGTGACATGTGACAAAGAGGGGGGGAGGGGGTCCACTGAAGTGTGACATAATGTGACAAAGGGGGGAGGGGGGGTCAAATATATGGGAAAAAAGCGTGACATCATTTATGAACTGCCCCTTTAAGGAATACCGTCGATTCCAGCATATTTTATTCGATTAAGCGGGGTGTTCGATTATGCTGGGAAATTTTCTTTACCTTACAGAAACTGATAATATTGCCTCGAAACGTAATAATAAATTAGTATATCTAATCAAAAGAAGTTATTAATGTTAGTGTTTAAAAGTTTTTTTAAATAAAATAAACAAAAACAAAATAAATAATTAAATTATTACATTATTATATATTTTTAAGCACAAAATAAAATGATGAAAAGTAAGGTGTTGCTAAAAGATCAACTTGAAAATTCAAAAATTGTTCTTATTTACTTATTTATTTTTGAAATTCAATGAACTTTTTTATCAAAAATTCAAAAGCAGACCAGTATTATTGGATTATCCGGGGAAATTATTCGATTAAACGGGGATCTGTAACATTGCGTCTATAGGGAAATATTCGGTTCCGGAAGGTTTTATTCTTATAAGCGGGGTATTCCTTTATCCGTTACCCGATTAAGCGGGGCTGACAGTATTTAATGATAAAAAAGAAAACCAATAAAGACACAATCTAAGTAAAATTTTGCTTTTGTATTAAAAATATGCTAATTTTCAAAGAAAGCATAAAATAACGGAAGAGGTATTTTCAATTGTTATAGAGCTGAAACGAATGGCTTTTGCAAGTGTATTTGTAAAACTCATAAAACTTTTCATTACATTTCCTACAGTTATCTTAGACAAAATTGCAATATCCTCTCTTTTTTTCGCTGACTTTAAAGGTCTCGTGTGCAGAAAACTCAAGGTTAAATTAGAATAAAATCAAATTCATAGCATTATTTTACATAAAAAATCAAACGAATAGAAGTTGAAACATGCCATTAAACACAAATGGTTCGTTAACAAGATATATAAAACTGAAATCGCGTTGTGATCATAGATGACCCCTAGGAGCTCAGGTGGGTTAAATCAGTTTTTTAAAATTTAAATCTGATTTTTTTGTTTATCAGACTTGAAATGTTTTGGATATTTATTATGCTACATTTATAAATATAATATGACTAAGTAAAATAAATATAATATGACATGTTAAACAACATATTTAAAGCGATTTTCACGACAATAGCTATTTTTTAATAATAATATAGATTAAAAAAATTGCAATACAAATGCATGTCTGATTCAAATCAAATTTAACCTTAACTTTAAGTACACTCTAAACACACACACAAATTTAACACGATTTTAAAAAAATTAAAAGATGAAATATATCAAACAATTTTGTGTCATGTTGTAATGAGCACCCCTTAAAAAATCAAAATTTCCCCCTTATTATAATGAAACATAAATCATGCAATGCTGAAACAATACAATAGTTTTTCTTTTACAAATTTTCAAAGCATCCTTTTGTTAAGAAGCGAGGGGGGGGGGGGGGAGCTTGGAAGTGTCGCTTGGGAAGGCAGACTTGGGGCTGTTCGATATGGGCATAAGGGCGTAAATAAGAAGGGGAGGAGGGCCTGCCCCCTGGATTTAAAACAAAATGCGAATTCTGTTTTGCATTTTTATGAGTAAAAGCGGTTTAACTTCAAAAAGTTTGGGTTTGCTGTTTCTTCCTAAAATTTTTGCACTCCCAAATGCGTCTCCTATGGCCTCAAAACGCACCAATTTGCATATAGTCTTCAAAATTTTCCCGAACCCCTTCAACTGTTAGAATTTCATATCTCCGGTTAAGGAAGGACGCTTCATATGGCTCTACCCCCTTAAATGTTGAGCTGAAACGGTAATACGGGTGCGAACATTTCTTATGGATTTATGAGGGGCCCTCAAATGAAAAAACCTCAAAAAGATGGCCACCACACAGCACAAAAAACCTTATGAAAGATGAATGGATGCAGGGAAGAGGGTTTATTTTGGATATTTTCTTTAAATTCAAGGTTTTTTTTTTACATAATATTTGATTAAGACATAGATGCATGATTAAAAAATGATATACTTATACAGCACTATGAAATGAAAAACTAGCCAAACAATGGCTTAGTATATTGCTTAAATAGAAGTCGATATTTAAACGTTTAATGAAAAAGCTCGGAATTTTCATCAAAAACCCAGGTAGGCTAGGCTTTTTCAAAAAAAAAATTTTTTTTTTTTTTTTTTGAAAACCGAGTATAATCAGTACGAAAAGTCGCAAAAGCAGTTTAACATTGTTAAAATATGTATACAATTTAATTCAAACAACATCAACGGATAATGATTTTTTAAGGGGGGGGGGGGAATAGGGATAGCAGACCTTAATGTCGCCCAGTGAAAATTCCTTAAAATATGCTCTGGTCTCGATGCTTTACAATGCTAAAAGGGCGGGAGGAGCAACATGAAAATACTCTGAATTTCATAGAGGGTCATGAAAATAACACAGAATCTTGGAGAGGGGGGTCATGAAATTTATTAAGAAATTGGAAGCTATCTTCAGTTTCCCCCGCCGGCCGTAATAAGTGACTACTCCCCTCTTATGAAAAACTGCTCCAGGAATTACGCAGCATTTTTTTAGGGGGGGGGGGAGGTGCAGTTCTGTTCAACTTTCCATGTTTAAAGTAGACTAAAAATGCCACTGTAGCAAACACACTTACGGAACAGATTTGTGTTAGTTTGGAAGTGAATTACAAGTTTTGCCTTTAAAATCCCTTCTCTCTCTTTAGAAGAATCTCTATTCTTTATAAAAATATGCTTCTCTGCACTCTTTCAGATAAAATTGTTCTTTCGCTACTGCTCCCTCAATATTTTTTAAGGTGCAAGTCAGTCGATTAGAGATTAATAGTAAGTTTTCCTTGAAGTCTAACCCAGAAACCCAAATCATCCTTCTCTCTCCCCCCCCCCCCTCCACAAATAACAAAATGAACGAGCACTTCCTGACTTCTATCCCATTCCACGAAAGGATGACATGCTTCGGGGCAACTGGTGCTGAAACTTAAATCCTTCCCATAGAACTAGCAAACAGACCCAATTAAAAGCACGAGGCATTGAAAGAAATAACAGTTTTATTTTTCAAATTTTCATGTATTGAAATTTATTTAACTTTCTCGGCGAAGCGAGGAATTTCCTCCCAACAAATCGTTTCCTAATTTACCAAAAGGTCAGAGGGTCAGACATGAATTGCCGAAAAAGGAAAATTTTTGGGTAACCCCCTATGAGAGTAAAAAAAATATACATATTTTAAGCTCCTAAGTAAAAAATATATACATATTCGAAATTCAAAAAATATTTTCGTATAATCCTTGAATATAAAAAAGTTTTTTCATTTTTAGGTTTTTTTTTCTTTCAATTATCGTATGATTTTTTATTTTATCTATTTATTTATTCATTGTTAATATTTCCAACATTATTACTTTTTCTTCAAACAAAAAACAAATACACCTTTTGTTAGTATTCTTATAATTTGAAACAAAACAGTTTTTTTTATTTAAAATTGCGAAAACGTATTAATTGTAGATTTGCTTCAAAGGTACAACGGTGCAATATCTACATCGGTTTGGTCTTTTTATAAGCAGTCATCTCTTTGAAAATGGCAAATTTATTAAATGAAAATTTTTGCTACAGATACACTTAAAAGAATTTCTTTATCTTTCAATTCCATTATGGCCTTATTTACCATTAGGCCCGGGCCCCCCTAATTTTGGTTATTATTATTATTATTATTCTTATTTTTGCAATTTAAAATTTTTTTTAGAAAAATATTTAAAAATAGCATCTTTCAAAAACAAACTGTTAGTGTTATGTTGCTTCACAGAAAATTTGGATCATTAAATTATTTTAAAACCACAAGGAATTTTCACTTTGGGGGCCCCCAAATTTTGGTCTGACAATTTGAAATTTGAAAAACAAAATCATTTTGCACTTTTGGGGCTCCCAAATATTAGTCTGACTCTTTGACATTTGAAAAACAAATCAGTTTTTGCGCTTTGGGGGCCCCCCAATTTTGGTGTGACTGGCAAGTTTTACAAACACATAATGAATGTTATGTTTAAAAAAAAATTTGTTGAGTGAGGGGCCCCCAAACATGAGTTGTGCCTATAGTGATTCAAAATGTAAATCGGGCCCTGAATTCCATAACTCCTTATCATAGCTCTCCCAAAGCTCCTGACTTTTACTATTTTGAGAAAAAAATTATAAATTTCAAAACCGTAGTTTATATAAAAACAAAAGAAAAAAATGCAGAATTAAAAGACTTCCTTGTGTTTACAATTTTATAGGTTTATACCTTTCAACCAAAATGAGAATAAAGAATCCTTATTACATGAACACATAATTACCTATAGAGGCTTCTGGCATCTAGAAAGTGATCCTAATTATAATTTCATTAAAAAAAAACAATAGTGATCGTATAGGCTAAAAATATGCACAAGCAAGAGTTGTTTTTGTTTAATTTTTATACATTGATCAATAATTAATATACTACATTACTTACTTCCGAATATGAAGAGAAATGATTTACTGTTAAAATCCTGAAAGTACTTTTTTCTTGAAGTTGGCATGAATACAAGCTTATAAACAAAAAAAATTGAAAAGAAAAATTGAATGCTCTCAAATTAGAAAATGGAAAAAAAGTTAGATAGATGTTACAATACATCATGTTTATGCGTACAAAACCAACATCTAGAGATTACATTTAAAATTTGCTGTCACAAAAAAAAAAATGTCCATCAAAAGTTGTAAAGAAAATTATTTTAACATTGAAAACTCAAAATTCATAGAGCTATTTGCTCTTACATATTTTTCCTTTCTTTATTCATAGGCGTAACCAGGGGGGGGTTTTGGGGGTTCAAACCCCCCCCATTGGGTATGTACTTATTTAGGCACACAGAAAAATTTCTGGCTACGGACTTGCAAAGCACAATTTTTTTCCCCCTAAGAAAATTAAACACATATGCATATGATTTTTTTCTCTCCTTTTTCTCTGAAGGGCTGCGATCATGGCCAAAGTATGCAGCTCATAATAAAGAAGACTTTTCATCTGGTTATAAGGTTATAATCAACCCCCTTATCACTTTGGGGGGGGGGGGGTAACAGCGGAAGGTGGCTTCAATCACCGTACCACACACAGACAGAGATCCTTTCAATCCCTCCAGAGGGTTTTCTTTCCTTCTTGATGTCTTTTTTACCCAAAGGCAGCAATCTGGGAATACAATCGCACAAGTAATAAGTTTCCTGGAAAATATTCTCTACTGTGATGGAGTCCTAAAGTCTAATTGTCCTAATGGGTTAAACCCTCAAGCCAGGAAGGGATGCTCATTAAGAAACTTAAAGAGCAGTTTGTATTTATTTATGACTTCCTGTCCAAACACCCATTTTGGTAAAATCCTTTTTGTAGATGAGCCGATTGGAAAACTGATGAACTGTATTTGCATTGCATTCTCATTTACAGATGTTCTCTCATCTCTTATATTTTAAATGTTTTTTTTTCTTATTATGGTCCATCAGTGATTGCATTACTACTCTGGAAATCATCCGTTCAACGTTTCCAATCTCACTGCTACGGTTTAATGCTGCATTTTAATTTACAATCAAGTATTATTTATATTGTAGCTAAATTTTTAATTATTTTCGATACATAATAATGTTTGCACTCCAGCGATGGACACGTTAGTCATCCAAAAAGAAAAGAAAATTTGATTTAAATGCTTCCACTTCTGAGGTATGTTTTGCTACAAATTTAACAAATTTTTTAGAAATTTATTGTGGGGAAGAGCATTTTTTTTGGGAAATTTGGGGGATTTTTTTCTCTAAAATTCGACTATTTTCCGGTTTTAATATTATGAATGCCTGGACATAGAAGATTACTTAGCGCTAAATATTGAATTTTCTATTGCGTTTGAATTAAAAAATAAACTAATAGATCTAGTAAGGAATGTTTAATGTTTTTGTGAATCAAGGCCGTATCCAGAGGGGAAGGGGGACCCACGGGCAGCCCCCCCCCCAGAAATCTTTTGTAAGGTATTATATATTCCTCCCTAAAACTTTTCTTTACAAAAGTGTGTCGAAGTCTGGGCCCCCCGAAAAAAAATTCTGGATACTGCCTTGGCTCCGGAGCAGGGGAGCATGTTAAGAATTAGGAAGGGCTGTGTATGCTTCAAAATCATACCCTTTATATATACATATATATAGATATATATGATTAGAAATGATGTTGATATGAATTTTTCTACATATATGATGCTTTTTGATGTATATATAGTAGATGTATGTTTAGATCTTTGGTGAAGTTAGAGGAGTGGGTGTTTGGGGCTTCTGCAACTTAAATTTTTGTAACTGGTCTTACATGTATAATGCTTAGGATAACTCTGGAGGCAAGGCTTCGAGGTCTCTCCACTGGAAACTTTTTGAAATCTTCCTAGCAATGCAATTTCGGGATACTTTGGTGATCTTAGAGGAAACAGAAAGGAGTTAGGTTACTCTCCCCAGCGCAATTTTTTTCAAAATAAAGTCTTATATCTTTTAAGTTACTTTTGGTGTCGCTCGTGATAGTGTTGAATGTCCTTTCCCTGAAAGTGTTTCCGAAAGTAAAGTGTCTTAAAAGCGTAATTTCTCTTTTCTTTCTTTTTTTAAAACTTGTGATCTGAATTTTTTTGCCGGGGGGGGGGGGGAGGGAAGAGTTGACTTGCTCGAAGGGGGTAGTTCCCCCCCCCCCCCACCGGGAGATGCCTGAAATAAACACGGAGTATATCTTTAGAGACATGTATTTATGACTAGTAAATTTTCAACTCTTTTACACTTCGTATTGGTGTTTAGTCTGTACATTTTTAGGGTGACCCCCCCCTTTCACCAACTCTAGTTACGCCTATGTCTTTATTAAATGATTTAAATATTAAATATAAACTTTTAAAACCTAAATAATCTTTGTGAACATTTGTTATGCCTATAAGTAAAACATTCAATAAATTTAAAGCATATTATGCAAAACTATAAACTATAAAATAAAGGATTATTTTCCTTCCAATGGAAACTGAACTACTGTCATTTAAAAACTAAATAAAATAAATATAATAATTCAGTATATCTTAGTTATGTATCAAAAATATCACCAGCAAACTGTGTTTAAAAGTGCGGTTGATAACTTTTCTTCGCATAGTAAAAATTAAAAATCAACGTAACGTTAGGCACAAATTTTGCAATAATTGCAAAATTTGTGCCTAATGTTACGCTATTTTTTATTCTTACTTTGTAGCACAAGGTTTACATTTTATTTTATTTGCATATAAATAAATAAATGTGTTGAATTCCATTAGTAATCTCGGGTGGAGTTCTTTTATTTTATGGGAAAGATTCCTTGCCGAGATCCAAAAGTGATCTGCTGATAAGCGCGTTTCAATTTCAAACATATGAAAGCTTTGAAGTGTTTGAACGAAAATGAGTCAACAATAGCTTCAATCCGGAAACTCTCCTCAGGGGGTGTTGATTTTCCCGCCAAACAATTTTTTTGCTGGCTGTCGTAAAAGAAAGCGCCATGAAAGCGATGAAGATACCAATAAGGTAACCTAGAACCCAGGATTGTTCCTGCATTGACCGCTTCGTTTTGTTTATTGTGGGCGGGCATAAGTTGATTTAAAATGTTTTCAGACGTAAACTCTTGAATTTCGAACCAAAGAAATGATCGGATTTTTTTGCAAGGGTATTTTTCATAACTTCATTTACTCCAGCTTACAACAAATAAAATGCTTGACATGCGCTCCTGACATTGAATCAGTGATACTTAACCTTGCCATTTAATCGACGACAATCCTGAACAATGATCTGTCTATAATGAGGAATGCGGGTGAAAACATAAATGACAACAAGTCTTATCTTGTTAGTTCCAATAAATTGCGATTAAAATAGCAAAACAGTTTAAGCACACTTTTGTGCTTTAGAAAAACTCTCAAAACAAATGATTAAAGATTTTTACATAGCTGTAACATGAATAGAGATCGTGCTATCATACTCATTTGTGTTTTTGCCACTAGTCACTTTGTGAGCTTCAGGATATTTAAATTTATGGAACATGCCTTAGAAATCCTTAAATTCTTTTTTACTTGCAATTGTACTGGGACTGAGCACACAATTAAACATTTAAAAAAATTTTCTTCATATATGATTTATTTAATGAAGTATGCAGCTGACAATAACCTACAACTAAATGTTTTGTGCAAATATAATTTGAGTGAAGTTGCAATCTTTTATTGTGAATTCTTCGAAAAACTCAATAATACACTCTGGGATGAAATTATTTACTTAAATTCTGAAATGTATCATATTACTTGCAAAGCATTTGGGGAGTCGCTTCCAGCTCTATGGACTTATGTTTATAACTACATTTCTTATCCTCTGAATCAGTGGAATTTATCTTCTAGCTTCGGGAGCTTTGCTTTAATGTTTTCGCTTATTTTATTCTTGTCTTTAATATATTTCTCTTTCATCATATCATTACTAATTGTAAAGTTATATAAATTATTTTTAAAACCATTAGTTAAAATGATTATAACATTACTAAATTATCGTCGAAGATTTATTCTTCAGTCTCGCAGATTATAATTTTAATTTAATATAGTATTTTTTTAATGATGCCAAAGACAAGATGTGTTGAAAATTCATTTATGTATAAAGTGTGATATAACCTCTTACATTTGAAATATCAGGGTTAAAAATATTTAAATTTACTTAAAACTATAGTATTATAGGGTTTTAAAAATACTTTACTTTTATTTGTTTAAAAAGAAAATTATTAGTTTGTTCAGAAGGAAAATTATTAATTTATTTAAAAAAATAATATATATGTGTATATATTACAATATCTGCTAAAAGTAAAAGATTACATTAAAGTTGACTTTAAATCTGGAGCGATATAGTATTGCAGTTTGCTGTCTTGCTTGATTTACATTCTGATATTTATCAACTTACTTACTCTGACACAAATTTAGAATAAGATTCCAACCATGGTCCACGATGATAACAAACCACACAGCTATTTTTACAGAAAAAATTCCTTATAAAATATTACAATGCATGTTTGCAATTTTTATTGTAAATTTGTGTCGTAATATGTTGCTTATAAATTCTAGTCGGTGTAGAAGTAATCTTACACTGTATATAACAGCTGTTTTTCTTCTACATAATAATTAAATACAAGAGATGTACCATGAAAAATTGCATTCGTATATTGCTTAAATATCTGTTATAGAACATATTTGTATACTTCATGGATCTAATAAAACAAAATTGTATTTCTTATTTCTCAGAGTTTTACTTATTATTAAACCTTTTTGTGTATCTTTATGTGCCAAGCTTAAAAATTCTCAAACAAGGTGTGCATAACAAATTAATGAATAAAACCATTGTGCTGTGTATTTTCGTATTGAAACAAAATTATGTAACATAAGAACTATTGTAGCTGTATGGTATATTTATTAGCTATGTATTAGTATTTTTATAACATCTACATAGTTTTGTTCATTTTATGATTTTATATTCAGAATAAATTATTAAAGGAACAAAATTATAAATAAATTTTTGTTGAATGAGTTTTCTGAATCTGAACTTTGAAAACGATTTATAAGACATATATTATATATATATATATATATATACACGCACACACATTATCATAGTTGTTGCATCCAGGGTATGTACCTTGCTGCCATTTCAAAAGTTTGCCAATTTTACGAAATCACCTATACATGACGACAAACGGACGATCGTGTGTGGGGATAGATGTAAAAGAATGAACACAAGCCTAATCATCTTTCCTCGTGTTCCCCTAAATTTCATTTAAAAGTAAGCAGAAATGCAAATTTGTGTGAACATGTTGGCCTTCTTAATTTTATAGATGCTGACTGAATGAAGTCGCTAGCACCCCCTCTGCAGACGACAGCACTGGTTTGCTTGCGCAATCATAGGTAAACTGGATTCTGTCATCAAAATCTGCTTAGATCATCATGCTTGTTGATCTCGTACAAAGTTTGCCAGAATTAAGCCTTTGCAGAATTCTGAAAGCAAGAAAAAAACGCCAATATATAAATGTAGAATTTCTTAACTTAAGTTTAAAACTAAGTCTTAGGTGGATCTCATAAAGTCGCAAAATTGCCAACTAAAGGAACCTCTTGTCATTACTAATCCATTGAACTAAGACATATTACAATGTTAAAATTTGTAGAATCTTCAAAGTTGGATTTGGAAAATATATTTTTTCCAGGCCATACTAAATATGTTCCAAGTGAAAGAGCAGTAAAACTGACCACAGAAAGTTCTCTTGTAAACATCAGCAAATGCATACAAGACAGGTATATCAGACCAAGAGCACTGTCAAGGTGTTATGTTAATATTTGAAACAAAGAACTGAAAAGGGAACTAAGTGAATGAAGTATTATTGATGCACATTTTTTTTCCTGCAGAGTTTGTATTGTATAAATGAGCGCATTTGTTGTTTAATGGTTGATAACCTACATGTGATAACTCAAGAAAAAGTGACCCTTAGGGATGCAGTCAAATTTACGAGCGAGATTGTAGAACCAGGGAAATGTTAAAACTCATACAAAAATGGCAAAGCTAAATTAAAAAGAAACTGACAAACATAAAGCATTGCAGCAAATTAAAATTTCTTAGCAGGTTTTTCTTGAAAGTCTCGGGATCAAAAGAAAAAATTTTTAACTCTTACGAAATGTATAAAATCAGAATTATTCATCCTACAGACTCTTTGAATAAGTAAAGAGTTGGTATCTTATCCTACTGACTCTTTGATTTAAAATTGAGCTATAACTCTAATAAGTGAATTTCTGTCTATTCATGTAAAAAACTCTATCAACTTTAAATTCAATAAAATAGTTTAATAGAAGTAATAATGAAAATGAAACAAAGATAAAATTATTCAATGTTTATGTGTAACAGAAATGTAATTAATACTTAAAATACATCAAGGGGATTAGTACAATAGACCTTTGGTCGCGGTACTTGGTCTTTCGAGCCTCAATTTCTTTCATTTCATTTCAATACTTAAAATAGTTTTATTTTACAAGCAAAAACAAGTAGAATAAACTTACAATGTTTTTTTAAAAAACCTTTTTAAAAAAGTACTACATTTAGTATTGTTTTAAACTGATATTTAAAAAAATCACAAAAGTCTCTTTATTTGCTAAAACAGGACATTGAAAAAGCCTGGATACGGCTGTTATTTATCACAAAACTTATTATGTTTTCCAGATTGTTTTATATTAATAATAAAAATTGTGGAAGAAGGGCAGATAGTACAGGATTTGGTATACGTTGTGATAGTACTAGAATTAGGCATGCATGGGGTCTCTCCAATTTTTTACAAACATTTCTTTTTTTATGAGATTTTCTTTGTTCCGTTCCGCTATTCTTTGAGAAGATTACTCAAATATTATTGAATTAATTAGTATCAGGACAGATAGGAATAATTTAATTCAAGTACAAAATTAAGTGACAGCCTAATGAAATATAAAAATGTTTTAAGTACTGTTGCACTTTGTAAAGGATCTTATTTGTGCCTCCCCTTTTTAAGGACCTCAAACACACCTTCAAAATTTTTTTTAAAAACTTTACCTTTGCTGATAGGAGACCGATAAGGAATTTAAAAATGCAGCTTTATTACATATTTCTGCTGTTATATCAGTGATCTCGACAGAGGAAATTCAGGTCCATTTTTGGATCCTTAACAAAATTTCAACTAATCAAAACAAACCCTACACAATATTCAAGTAAAGCAGAACAGACCCTTCACAAAATTCCAAGCTTCCAAATTGTAGTTTTTACACCATAATTTATTATAAAATTGGCAAATAATAATAAAACAAATTATTACTACACATTTAAATTTTCACAAAAATCCCTTAAAATTCACAAAAACGGACCCTGTTAAAAAATGCTGGATCACTCCTGTATATATTAGTTGATTGACATAGCTGTGCAATTTTTTTTTTTTTTTTTTTTGCTGTGAAACAAATCATGCTATAGGAAAAATCTTGTCCAATTACCATATTTATACTAATACAGTAGAGTACCATTTATACGAACTTTTAGTGTGGTCCCAATTCCTTAATTTAGCCAGGTGGGTAATTATACGTTTTTCAATAGGCTTTTCGGGGCGTCGTATAAATGATACCCCACTGTAATATTACAGAAAAAAGTGAATTTCTCTTGGACTGCTGTCCTCCCAGCCCCATTGTGAAAAGGTTAAGGGTAAAATAAGTTACATTTTAAAAGTATACAAAGTAAATTTTAAAAATATGAATTTATTGCAGATAAATATTTTTTCATAAATATGACATTCATGTATAAACAGGCAGTGCATTCAGAATTCTCATTCGACATAAAGGACAGTCTTGAAAAGACTGTTGTAGTGTTTCTGTACATTCTTCACACAAGCATAAATGACGACAAGGAAAGAATATGACGTTTCTCTCTCTTTCATGACAGATAATGCAAAGTTGCCGATCAATAGCAGCAGTCAACTCTTGCTGTAAATGTTTCACTTTCTCTTCACATATTTCATCACTTTTATAAAAAGAAAATTTCAAAATGTTCCTTTGAACTTTTAAACAATTGTAAAATTTGCTTATCTTATTTGTAAATTGAATATTGCTCTGTTCACTTACCAGATGAGATGAATTTCTCTTTTTAAACATAACAGAGAAGGACTTGACAAATATTCTTACAATGGTTTTGAAAAGTGCATGAAAATAATGGTTGATATTTTTCATGATCTTACTAAAAAATGCTAAAAAACGTATAGCATGAAGTTTAAAACTCAAAGAAAAATATCTGTGAGCATAAATTAATGCAAAACAAATAATTAAACCAATATATGCCTTTGGTGGAACATTCAAAATTGCACTAAGAAAATATATCCGCAGGTTGCACAGTGCATTTAATACTGTAAATAAAACTATATTTAATAGAATCCATAAATGATTTAATAAATAAAGAACTAATTGATAAAATAAAATTATAAGGTTGGGACCTAACTGCAAAATTAGAAGAATAGCTTTAAAAATAAGTTGAATAACATAAGTAACATTTTCAGCAACAATCCCAGCATAATTAGTAATCACATTACTTAAAATCAATGTTTTCAAGCACAATATATCTACAACTTGTAGGATAAAAGCGAAAACTTCTAGAATACAATTAACAATATTTGAAATTACTTTTTTCACAGAAATAAAGACAGTCAAAATGATCAAGGCAAACTCATTAGAAAATAGCACAAAATCTCGAAAATAACAATGAAGTATATCACATGTATTTTGTAAAACTTGCAACACATGGTCAGAGAGGAATTGCACTGATTGCATTATGAAATCAACAACAAAATAATTAACATTCAAGCACTCCTGAAAACACAAAGCAAGGTTTAGAAACAACCATTCAAGCGCATCTGCACAGTAGCTGAAGAAGTTAATGGCCATGTTTTAATATTAATTTCTAAATAATTTTCTTCATATGAACATCACCGATTGACATTGAGCATGTTAAATAAATTAGCAAGTTCAAATATCGGTAAATGGTAATATACCAATATGTAAACATGCTGTAACATGAATGAAACAATTACAATACGCTGTTTGTCAAGATACTTTACAGGACTGTATTCAAAGATTCATCACAAACGTAGAACACGAAGCGATTTGAAGCAAAAAGTTAAATTCTGTGAGCAAATTTACGTCAAAAATTCAATTGAAAAATATAAAAGCTCGGTGCCGTGCCGAAATGTTTCAATTTCAAATTAAAACAAACTCATTTCACTTCAAATTCTCCCAGATCGGGGCTTTATGTTCATTGACTACTGTCAACCAGATGGCAACGCATATTACCCAATCCCACGCAGCCGTAGGTTTAAGCCGCACCTCCTACTGACGTACCCAATGACATCTTAAGTCCTAGATGGCGTTGTTAGGAAGGCTCTTGCAGTTGCCTTATAGGTTCTTGACGTTACTTGGGATTAGGAGGCGTGGCTTAAATCTACTAGCGCGTGGGATCGGGCAATATGCGTTGCTGCAGACACCATAAGTGCGTAGTGATTGGCTGGTTCCAAGGAAGCTGGAAGCTCATGTATCCGATAACTGCATGCAGTGACTGGAGAAACGTGTTTTTGTTGAAATCTTTGAAATTTGTCTGCTTACAAAAATGACTCGCTATTCCAGAAAAAAAGGCAATCACGGCTATACAGCAAAGCGAAAGCAATTGAAGATGAAAAAAAGGACGAGAGATCTGGATGAAATAAATGACGATATGAAACCAGAAAAATCCAAGCAACTGTTAAATCAAGAAATTGATGTTGATGTCCCAGGGTGTGCTCAGTATTACTGTTTGCATTGTGCGTAAGTATGCAGAAATGTTTTAAAGTAAACCTCCTGATGTCTTTTCTGCTTTTATTTTCAACCGTTATTATCTACTCTATTAATACATTTCCATCACATAAGTTTCCGCTGAAGAAATATTTCAAAAAATTGAATGAACTAAATCTTCTGAACTACCCAGAAGACGAGCTATATTACTTGCAGAATTGTATTTTTCCCATCCAAAACTAATATATCTTATCCCGGCGATAAATACCTGGAAAAACTGATAAATGCGAGAAGATACTTTATAAAATTTGAAGTGACCCAATAAACAGTAGGTAAGTCCATAAAATTCAAATTTTCAGGTAGTGGCCAGTGTACTATAGTCAGTTTCAGTTTTGATGAATAGATTTTAATTAGTTTAAGGGGATTATATAGGATAGAAATAAGTAAATGAAATATGTGCAATGATGTGGATATGAGTTGGGGAACAAAAAGTTGGTATTTATGTAAATATGTCTCCAACAATCTTGATAGAAATGTTTTTTTTTTTTTATTCCCTGTTGCTTAATGCAATTCAGCGTTGTGCTAAATTCAGTAAATGCGGATGTTTTATGTCTGTTAAGATTAATATAGTAACACATTTATTAGTACTTCTATCATCGTTCATTTCGTTTTACCAATACAGCCATATTTTTTAGTTTTTCCCTCCCATCCCAACTGAGTATTTCCTAGAAGGGTAAATATTAAAGAATGGCAAGATCAGGGAATTCTAATCTTCTGGGGAAAAGCACGAAAATTTCTGAATATCAGGAATATTTTTCTTTGTTTCGATTTATCTTGAAGTTCCAACAATATAATCTGTAATCTTTAAATATCAATCAATGTTCTCTGATTAAAATCCAATTCTAAAATTGTTTTACTAAAGAAAAACTTTTATTTGCCGTTTTTCATACATTTGTTGCCTACACATAAAAAAATGCGATCTTTTTGCATCAGCAATGAGAACTGGGCTTTTCAAATTTTCCATGTTATAGTAAACAAATAAAATTTATTTTTCATTAAGATTTTTTTTTGAAATTTTTAATCGAATTGCTCCTCAATCCTACTCCGTGTTCTGCTCTAAATCCTTGATACCATCATCCCCTTATATATAAGCAAAATCACAAGCTCTTTATGAAAATTGTCAGCCACATTGAAACTAAGGAATGAAACAATTGAAGCTAATGTGTCGTTTGATAGTTATCGTCCTCTCCGACAAAAACTGTCGTACAGATATTTCCGTTTGTGTGTGTGGTTCCATTTAACCTCATGTACTAGTATGTCTGCACTGTCGTATTGTGTCGTTCATGTGCATTGAGCCTTAATAGTGAGGAATGAATGTTTTTGCTGGGGTTATTAATCTGTATTTTGTTGTTCTTTGATATAAATTTTAAAAGAGTATATTCTTTGCCCCCTCTCCCAATTTAAATTGATAGGCTTGGAAAGGGGCCACTTTTGCTGTGAATATTTCTTTTTTATTTCCTGTCTAGCTAGTTTCAAAATTATAAAATGGAAACTAAGCATTCATAACTTTCACAAATAATATTTGGAATTAAGAAAGAACTAAACTATTCTCAAATACAAACACTGAAAACTGATTTCAGTAATAATTTACATGTTCAATAGAATGATTTTATCTTGTTAGTAAAGTACAAATTAACTACTGTCAATGTAAGCAAAACTTGTTTATGTTTTAAATATACAATAGAACCCCGTTCAAACGCGGGTGTCGGAGGGGACTTGTTTGGCACCTGCGTTATAACATAAGCGTAGTATGGTGAAACTATACCGCAGAACCATATTCACAAAATAATGCTCTCTTTTGTTGCATCATTTTTAACTTTATCAATTACAGTCAACTCTCCGAAATCCGCACTGCTTAAGACCAAGGGTTGTGCGGATTTTAGAATTTTGCGGATTATGGGTCATTGATCTGTGTAAGCATTTTTCAAGGTTATATTGTTGCATTCACCTTTTTACTTATTACTCAAAAAATGTTTTGATAAACCGCTAATAATGCAAGCATGAATATATAAAACAGATTGATGGAAAAGAAAGATAATTTAAAAAATTGGATACAATATATATATACATGTGTGAAAGAACTTTAAATGATTTTTTTAATTTAACTATTTTGTAAAGGTGCGGATTGGTGGTCGCCACTTGCCAACTGGCTACCAAACAATTTTTAATGGTGGGCAAAAATTTCATTGCCGATCGCCATGTTGGCGACCAAAATTGTCTCCATTAATTAGATCAAGGAGGAAGAACATTTGCACCATAAAATCGATGCAAATGCGAAATTTATACTGAAAAATAGCTTATTATCTTTAATGAATAAGATGTGAATTGTGTACTTATGAACAAATAATAACAAAACAGATGCAAAAAGATTGATGTCTGATTACAGCAAAACGCTGATATTGCGCATAACACGTAGCTATCAAAAAACATAAAAATAAGCTAAAAATACATTGTTTTCAACGTACAAAAAGGCAGATGTGAGTTTTTGTAAACATTTCAAATTAAAAAAAATGGTTTTAGCTTTGAAAAATTTAAGTAATTTTTAATCTTTTAAACTAAGTTTCACTGTTTATATCGGAAATCTAACGTGGATTTGAGAAAGTTGACTGTACTTGTACCTTTTCTTCCCCCTATAGTATATTTAACGCATAAATCAAACATAACTTAAATTAAGCAAATTGAATCATATGATGTTCAAGATGCAGCGATTCAACATGAAGAAATGGTTCAACTTTTTTCAACTACTTTTTTCTTTTCTTCTTTACCGCCATTTTATTCTCTAATTGCTGTGTAAGAAGCACACATCTCAGCTGCGCAATCAGTCTATCGAGCGATAGGTTATAAACCTTATTTACAATGTAAATAAGGAATCACCTTTAAATGGCAATGAGAAAGGGTAGTTTAAACGTCAGGGGACATTATAGTCACCGCAGTATAACGGATTTTAATGTATATAATTTGGCAAAACTAAAAAGAAAAACATAGCTGTTAAATTTTCACTTAAATTCATAAATACTCCGTTATTTATGAATTTTAAGTATTTACCCTATATTGAAAATACCTGGGTATTTTACATCTATGCACATATTGCCGATAAGTACCCATTTCGTAATTTTCTTTAGTTATACTTATAAATAATGGTAATTACCTTTCGGTAAGGCGTTTTTTTAAAGATAAACTACATAGATTTGCAGATAAAATTTTAGTTTCTGTTGGTTTCTAAAAAAGGGACTGTTTTGCTAAGCTATTGTGTTTTCTGCAATTAATAAATATATATCCAGTCATTAATTCATATATATTTTTAATTTTTTAGGAGATATTTCATAGACAACAATGCTATGAAAGAACATTTTCGTACAAAGGTGCATAAGAGAAGGTAACAATGCTTTATTTGTAATGTTACATAAAAACTTGTTTTTCTTCTATTTTATATATGTAAGAAAAACACTACAATTGAAAAAATCATGCATATTATATAGGGACTAAAATTCAAATGGAGGGCAGACCCTCCCCCAATTTTTTTAGATGCAGGGTAATCGCAATTTTTTGAATGCAGAAAAAATAGTGACACTATTTGACTATTTCAGCCTTTTGTGCATTCCCACAAAGTTTTTAAATCCTAGTCAAGTATAAATTCTATTTCTGGTTAAATGGGATGCAGTGCTGCGAGCAGAATTTTCTCCTTGGTGTAAAATTCCTGGGCATTTATAAGTTGGGGCAGATGTCCAAAACCCATAAACACCCGGGCATTTATGCGTTTTTATTAAGGATGTAACAAATATTCGGCCACTATTGGGTATTCGGCCTGGCTGAATAGTCATTTCATCATCCAGCCGAATATTCTGGCTGAATACTGGGTAAGGTCAAATTCCGCCTGGCCGAATACTGATGGACTATTCGGCCGAATAGTTCTGCTGCAGTAAAAAATTAAAGAAATTAGTAGATTTTTAAACATTTAAAATTGTATTATTTTTATTGCAAAAGAATACAAAGAAGTCCACTATAGTTTTAAGAAATAAAAATAATTTAGAATAAACTACTTTTTAATCTTCTTTTAGGCTTGACTGAGCAAAAGCACATTTTAAAGTTGTAATATTGTAGTTTATGTTTAGCATTTGCTCCCAAAAGTTAACAAAGTGGAAGCCAGACTTTGTTTGGGTAGACTGATTTATTGTGAATACTGGGTTAGAGAGAAGTGTGAAAAGCCCAGAATATATCATGAATATTTAGATAGCATAAGTTATTGGGATTTTGAAAATAAAAACATATTCCAGCTAAGTGCATTAAGTTTTAATAGATCTTTTAAAAATAGGTATGTAAAAAACCCCATAAAATAAAAATATTAACTTTTATAACTTTAAAAATGTCTTCATAAAACAGCTTCAGCAATGTGTTTTCACAAGGTAGTTTTCAGCAAGGTAAAAATTCACTAAGCACTAGTATTTCTTTCATTGCAATTAAATAATTAGTAAAATAATGCTAATGCTTACTACCGTAAAACCTGTCATTTCTGTTTTGCTTGTGTGTTTTGCTGTTGTCTTAACAAACAGAATTAAATCATACATCATTGATTGTGTGTAATTGGTGTTTGACTTTGTGAATAATTTTAAATGTGACAAGTACTTTCGATTTCAACGATTTTCTGGAAATTTTAATATTCGGCGTCGGCCTATTCGACCTTGAAGAAAGGACCGAATATTCGGCTTCGGCCTGGAAGAAATGGCCGAATATTCGGCTATTCGGCCAAATCACTATTCGTTACATCCCTAGTTTTATAGAAATACTGATTATTGTATTAATAAGTAAATAGGCATTGTTCAAGGCTAACACAACATTTAATGACAACCATCTTAAGCTCATAATCAAACTCTCTACACCGTGCCTTCTAGTGTCTGGTTACAGTTAGCATTAATAACAATATAAATATAAGCCCAAGGCTTTTGCTGTAGCTTCCATTTTTAATACTTAGCATAGATAATGCCTCATTTTACACCTCTGTAAATTGTAAACAAGTGCAGAGGTTTTGGGAAAATCATATTTTCCCACATCTATACCAGTAACACATCTCTGTTAATTTTCAACAAAATATGAGATGGTGAGATTTTGACCCTATGTTCAATTGACATAAAATAACCCCCATGTTTTATCATCAATAGTTACCTCACCAGACCCCTACCTGTTAGCCAAAAGCCTTAGAATTACTTGCGCACAAAGCTGATGGCCATTTATGATCAATACTTTTCTCCACCAGACCCCTACCTGTTAGCAGAGGCCTTAGGATTGCTTTTGCTTGTGCACTGGGCGAGGTAGTGGGGTCCACGAATTTTACATGCATGTGTCCCCAAGTGTACATGGTGGGTCTTCCAAGTGGAAGTACGATGTGCTAACCACTAG
The DNA here is from genome assembly GCA_038502835.1 of Octonoba sinensis. Lineage (NCBI taxonomy): Eukaryota > Metazoa > Arthropoda > Arachnida > Araneae > Uloboridae > Octonoba > Octonoba sinensis. The sequence continues at coordinate 59,303,935 of CM076599.1, read as the reverse complement.
GCTATCACGGCTTCATTTATGATCAATATTGATCAAGATGTTGCATTTTATAACCGCTTCGTTCTTTTATCAATAAAATGTATATTGTAAAATAACCATGTGTTATTCATAAACTGTGATACTCATTAAAAATATCAAAATGTAAAATAAAATATTTGTATAAATGCCCAGATTTTGGGCATTTAAAAGTGTTTTGGGCAAATGTCCATTTATAAATGTCCTACCCAGTGGGCATTTGCCTAACCTGCATCACTAGTGCGGAGTCCTAACAACTTGGTGCACGTTAAAATTTTTGTGTGACTGATGGAGTTAATCGATTTGGCAAGTGAAGGAAGTAATAAAGTTAAATTTAGTGTTTACATTTTAAAATGTTTTTTTACAGAAAAAGTTAATTATTACATTTTTTATTAAATAATTCATAAAAAAGAAAGTTAACATTTCTGTTATAGTATATTATTTGTGTGATTCCTTCATCAGAAATATAAATGTCTTCTTTTTCTGCTGTATGTGAGGACTCGTCATTTCGATTTATTGTCAATTTTTTAAAATAATCGAATCATATTTAATAGGATTAATGAATTTTAGCAGGTTCATCATGTCTATAATTTTTTTCCTTGTCACTGTTCTATCTTTAGGGTATAATAAAGACTGGTCTGTATTTTTCAAACTTTGTGTTTAACCTGCTATAGATTTTCTTATAATAATAGCATTAAATTCTGTATCTTCATTAAGAACCATCAGATGATTAGTTGTTTTCCATATCCACATTGATATTAGTCTCCCTCATCTTGATTATAACGAACAATTTAATTGAAAAAATACGTACTATTTGACTACAGCAAAATAAGTTTGTTGGAAAGGGATTACACAATTCCATTGGTTAAAATAGGGGTAATGAAAACAGTTTTGCTGCTAATAACACTATTGGCTTTGCCTGAGCTTGCTGGTGCATTTGAGTTATTCAGTGGCCAAAAAAAATGGCCTATTTAAGTGTTAATTATTATTATTCAGGAAAGTTATAAAAAGTAATGACTTTGCCAAGTGCTTCGATATTTAAATTTACGATTTTTAAAAAGAAAACAAGGAGTTAAATTATTTGTACAGTGAATGGCTCATTTATTTTCCACTTGAGTTGAAAATCCTTGGTTTTATGATAGCTATACCTCACCTGACTATAAATTAGTTATTTAATTACTTTTTTGCTTAATGTCAAGTGCAAGTGAGTTAGCAATCAGACTTTGTAATCCTCATATGTAACTGAGGATTGCAATATGAATGGTTGATTGAATTATGCTTTGATGTTAAGATGTCTGAAGAATTAGAAAATTAGAATAATGCAAAATTTAAAAAATAATAATAATAAATTCTAAAATTATGAAATATATCAAATACACATACAGACAGAAGGATCTATGAAATTTTGCTTGAAATAGAGGTTGTAAATAAATGCAACATATTTCATGTTTAGACCCCCCCCCCCCCCCCCCCCCAAAACTTCCTAACACTAAAATCAATTTTTCAGAAAAAAATTTCAAAAATGATTTAATTCAATGATTAAAAAAAAAAAATCACTTGAGTTAAATCAATGAACCCTGAGCACAAAATTTCCAGAATACTACCTAATAAAAAGGTCTGTTTTTGTCGCGATTTGTTACGAATGCATGTGCATTACAAATTTAAGAGGAAATATTAAAAATAAGAGGAATACGAATATCGGGGGAAATTAATTTTGCTTTGGTGCATTGTGATGGTTGCGAGTGCATATTTAAAAACAGTCAAGAAATAGGGTGGTCATGAGTCCATTATTATTAGTAAAATCCTTATCCAACTTGATCAGGACCAATGCTAACTTGCATTACGCAGACTATGTAACAAAATCAAAGAGTAAAATTCAGTTTTATGTACACAATTACAAAATAGAGAAAGCAACTGGTGGAAAAAATAACGAGTACACAGATTTAATGTTTAAAAAATGAATTGTGACTTGTTTTTGAGCAGAAGCTCCACTGTTCTATACAGCGCAGTGGTGCCGCTAGACTTTGGAAATTACTGGTCCCTGGGACCCAGGACTTCCAAATTTACGGGTTCCTTTTCCAAAAAGCGGGTCCCTATTAAAAAAATATGTGTTTTTCAAAGTATAAAATATGTTGCTAGCCTCTAGGTTGAAAAAAAAAGCACAGACATTTTTTATTTGTTAGAAAAATCTTAAAATTAATAAATTGAAAAATTTCAGGAAAACTGATTTTGTTCATTTTGGAACAGGATCCCTAAAATTTTTGGAACATTCGGCATCAGAATCACCCATGGGCTCACATCTGCCGAATACATGGCGACAGACAGAAAATTTAAAATTTGGGAGGAAGATTACTGCAATAGAATTGATTTTATGTGGAATGTTTGGGCAATCTTTTTATAAATTGGCTAGTATTTTGTTTTATAATTAATTAAAAATAAATAAATAAATAAAGTCCAACAAAAGTAAAATCAACAACTCTGTACTTAATTTTGAAACATATTGATAGTGATATGGATACATAATGATGCTATAAAATTCCTTGACAATATTTTAAAAACAAAAAAGTCTTACTTTACTGGAGGAATTCTCTCTTCAGTCTTAATAGGATACTTGGGCATTGTTTTATATATATATTTATATGGGCGTGGTTTTTATTTAATTATTTTGTTTAACAACGAAATTTTAAGTATCCAAATTAATAACATAATTTTTCGGGGAGGGTGGGTGGTGAGGGGTAGAGATGGGAATGGTCGGAAAAAATTCGGAAATTTTGGGGGGAAAACCAGTTTTTTTCCGAAGGGGTTTATTTCCACCCGGAAAAATTGAAAACTTTGAAATTTCTAGTATGAAATAAAGCATTCAGAAATTTATAATAGTTACATCCCAATTTTTTTTCTTTAAATATTTTGTATTTTCAAATATTATTTTCTTTAAATATTTTGTATATTTAAATATTACATAACACAAAGTTTCCCTTTTGTACGAGAAAATGGACAGAGATATTTAATTTCAAAGCTTGGAATTCTTCCTCATTTTCTCGGACTTTATTAAGGGATCGGTTAAAAAATCCGAATGAAGTATTCAGTGAACAATGAATAGAATGAATACTTCATTGAAAAATTTTAACCAATCCCTTAATGCAGGGCAAAAAATCATGAAAAAATCCCAAACATTGAAACTAAATATCTCTGTTTATTTTTGTCATACAGAAGGGAAACATTTTGTGTTATGTTCGTTAGAATGGGCGGGCGTCAACTTTTATTAAAATATGACTATAAAGACTGGGGGACTGTATAAAAAGTTAGTTTCTGTAATTTTCACAATTTTTTTTTTTTTTTTATTTAAAAATGTTATCATAAATGCTTACAATTTTTTAAAAATTTTATAACGAAGTATATGTTTGTGACCAACGGTTGCTGAGATAAAAGTCTCTTAAGGACTTTTATTTGCACCCTGTACATCTTTGGAGAGAAAAAAACTAAGCAACTTTGTAAAAAAATTTATTTGCTAATTTACAAAAGTTACATATGCTAAAATGTACTTGCTTTATAACCATTACTTCTGTTCTGCGTTAATTACTTTTACATTAAAATTAATGATAAATCAATAAAAAAATGTTGCTTTAAAATTTATAATTAACTTTGGATTCAAATTTAATTTTATTTTTGTGATTAACTTTAATCCGAATCAGTATCTGAATTTTTTGAAGCAACGATGCTGGAAGATGAACATTCACATTCCATTGCAATACTGGACTTGGACTCTTCATTAAGAAATCCTAAATTCCAGCGAATAGCAACCAATTTTGTGTGAACTAAACAGTATTTTAAGTTTTGCTTCAGCTTTAAAATTCTAAACGTAAACCAATACAAATACAGTTTTGGTTTGGGTTTAGATTAGAAAGCTTAACAGAAACTAATTTAGTTCTGGTTTGTATTTAGACCCGAAAATAAATTAAAACTAAATAAAATCTTTTCAAAACAAACTTTTAAACAATGAAAGTTTTGATATTGACAATATTATAATGACAGCCACATTTTCTTTCTTTAAATTGGCAGCATTTATCTTGTTAAATGGAATGATGGTGTAAATGGATTATGGAATGTACATTACAATTAAATATTTCTTTCAAATTATAGTAATATTGTTACTTTTCTATTTTTGAAAAAAAAAAAAAAAAAGCTTTAATGGCAGTTTAAAATAGAAAATGTTATTGTAATGATTATACAAAAGGGCAGGATCAGTAAGGTTACAAATATATAATGAAAAAAACATTTACACATTTTTTTTTCAATCAAAACATCCCCAATCCCAAAAACTATTTAAAAAAATCCACTTCACTTGCAAAAAATCAATTTTTCCATTTTTTCCAGAAAAAAAAACCGGAAAAAAACTGGTTTTTTTTCCACCACTTCAAAATTTCCGGAAATTTTACATCCCTAGTGGGGTCATAACATTGTTTGGGCTGTTATGAGACTAGTTTTTGTCGCGGGCTGTGTGGTTTTCATTTTTGAAACCTGGAAACACTGGTTGGAGAAGTAAAGTTCCATTTTTTTTCTTTCCCTCCCTCCACATTCTTGAACAAGACAGTCGTTTTGAATTTTCGAGGTCGGTTCAGAGGAGGGGGCGGGGGTGAAGGGCATATTCTCCTTATACATTGCATTAACCTTTTTCGAATGGCTGATGAATTTCCTACAATGTCTCAGAGGTTTCCATTGGGGAGGAGGGGATATATGGTGGTATCCCAGCCCCGAAGAGTCAACAAAATACATGCACAGCTATGAATTAATGTGACATTCTCAAAGCCACGGACCCTCCTCAATGACGAGTCTGTTTTTAAACAAGAAATATATGTAAGTCTTTCTTTTCATGTCTTTTTTTTTTTTCTTTTAAAGTGTGATATAGCAGTCGGCCCCCCTTTTATTATTTTATTCATTCTTTTTTAACATTTTCATTTTTAACTTATTGCAAATGCTTGGGGAGCCACCCGTCTCCTAGGCCGCGACATCGGGGAAGCACAGGGGAAGAAACGGGCGCAATGGGAGTTGGCGCCGTTTCTCCACTTGCTCTTGATATAGTACAGAACCTCTTATCCGGGAACCAGAAAACTAGGAATTTTTTCGGGAATTTCCCGCCATTTTTGAAAAGTTCGCGTTTTTTTGCCCATATAATAAAAATACGAATTTTTTGAAACGCATTTTTTCGTTACAAGTAATGTATTCAGTGTTTATAAGTCTAATAACTTAGTACTTATTTGCAGAAGAAAATTAAAAAAAAAAAAAAAAAAAACTCCAACAAAACTTGAGAAAACCCGATGCTTTCTCTATTTTATTTCAATAATTAAACACAGAAGAAATATGTATTTTGATTCTTACACATTTATATAATTGTCTAGTGAGTATTTGAAGAAGAATTGCAACAAAAGTCGGACTATATGAAAGCTCGGAAAATTTCTAATTTCGAAAATTCACGAATTTTCCCTAATAGCTGATCGTGTGAAAATTAGAGCTCGTTTTTTTTTTTTTTTTTTGATTAATTTAAGAGCTACAAGTAATAAGAATTTAAAATTGATATTATTAATGATATGATTTGCCTGCTATATCTAACAACGAACGTTGCGTTGAATTGACTAAAGAACTTTTAGCAGGAATGGAACAAAAATCTTTTATAGACGAAACGCACATAACGGGTGTTCGAAAAATCCAGCAATTATTTTTACAGCAAAAGCCTAATTTTTGACAACTGAAACTTCATGAAATGTTTAAAAAATTAATACTATTTATATATTTGAAGACCCCCCCCCCCCCCCCGCCCTCTCGTTTTAACTTGTGAATGTTATTGATTTTTATCTTTTTCAGTTTTTGGGATTTCAAATCCGGAACGCTCGGGGCCGCGATGTTTCCGGACTTCAGAAATTTTCAGATTTCTTGAATTCTCATTCAAAAAATTTTGCAAGTAGCATCAGAGCCCATGTAATTTGCTCTGGAAGTTTTATTAGCATTTTTTATTATCGTATATACTCTCCTATAAGTCGTGAAATTTAGCACAAAAAACGAAGTTGGAGTCTGCTTACATTCGAGGTAAAACATTACAAAATCTAGACACTTTTCCCGATCTTTTTTTAACCTATTCAATTAAACAATAGAATTCCGTCAAATTCTGATATGTTTTAGTTAGTGTTCTCGTCAAAAAGTAGTTAACTACCAACTACTAACTACCCTAAACAAAACTAGTTGCAACTAGTAGTTAACTACTTTTTTCTGAGACTAGTTGTAACTAGTAGTTAATTGTTCTCCAGAAGTAGTTAACTACTAGTTATCTACTTTTAAGTATAATTCATTTGAATTTCGATTTTTAAGCATGTTCTTAAATATATAATCCTATTAATTCGACTCTATATTATTTTTAATCATTAACACAATTTTAAAGAAATTCCTGTGAAACATTCAAAGATTGAATATTTCCAAATAACACTGAACAATTAATATATAAAGAGAATATGAATAAAAACAAAACCTTTTTCTCTAAATTTAAACTTTTATTGTAATACGTATTTGTTTAATAAAGTTAATAATTTATGTTTTTAAGAAATAACAATTTTTTTGCAATTTTAAATTGTAGGCGGTTACCTTTAATATCAATTTTAAATTCTCCCTCTGCCCAACCCCCTTTCATTAACAAAGTATCTTTGTAACGGGCATGCTTTAGAATTTAGATTCTATTATTTCAAATTGTGTTGAAGGCAAGGTTGGTATTTTTTTAAATTTAAATCAGATTTTTCGATTTTTTAAAACAAGATATGTATGTTACACAAATACAGTTACAAATTCAGTTAATTATTTATGTCTTCAAAGAATTTTAAGGTATTTCAGTTGAATTAATTATTTATTACTAGTTCAAATTTAATTATTAATTAATTATATTATATAAAAAATGTATGCTTAATAAACAGATAACAACAAGAAACAGAAGAGAAAGCTTATGTTTCTGAACTAAATGTATTATAATTTCTTAAATATATATACCGTAAAATCCCGAAAGTAGCCCCCCCTCCCCATGGAATGTAACCCCCCCCCCCTTTTCTCACGATAGTGGAATCATTCAATATTTCTTATTATAACCCCCCTCCCCAAATGGCTGACGAATTTTAAAACAAATTTTGTATTATTTTCTTATAATAAAGATTAAATATGTCCAATTTCTTCTTGTGTTTTATTTTATTTGTTTATTTTTGACAAATATTCAAGGTCTATATGCTTAAAAATAAATTTCATGTACTCGGCGTTGATTCGTTCATTAGCCGCCATCTTTGATCTTGTGAGTCCGCCATTTTTGGTCGTGTTTTGAAATTCGAAACATTACGAAATACGGATATAGCGCTGGCCCCGAACATGCCAAATTTACGTTTTATGAGTTTTAAATTAAAATAATAGGGATTTCTGCTAACTTAAGTGCTAAATTCTTTCTTGGCGTTGATTCGTTCATTAGCCGCCATCTTTGATCGTGTAAGTCCGCCATTTTTGGTCGTGTTTTGAAATTCGTCACATTACGAAATACCGATGTAGCGCTGGCCCCGAAGATGCCAAATTTGCGTTTTATGAGTTTTAAATTTAAATTATAGGGATTTCTGCTAACTTAAGTGCTAAATTCTTTCTTAAGTCAAAGATGCCATCCCCATGCGATCAATTTTCTATTAGAAAATTATAAGACAGATTTTTGTTTATTTATTTTTTTAATCTTGTTTTATATTAATGTTTTAAAAATAATTTTAAATGGGTTATTCTTATTATTTATCTTCAGTAAATGCTCTTAATTAATACTAAAAACATTTTTTTTTCATAATTTTTTTCGAAAATCTCGATTATAACCCCCCTATCTGAAATTTGCCAGTTTGGTTTTTAAAAAGAGGGGGGTTACTTTCGGGATTTTACGGTAAATAAGTTGACTGGACTATTATAATTTTTTGAGAATATAAAAATTTCTTGAATATATAAGGAGATGGCAAATATCACAAAAAAAGTTTACTATAGATTAATCATTTTTACTATTTAGATGTTTCGTCAAGAATACCAGTTTTGATGCCTTATCAGCCCCCAATCTGTTTCTTAATTTTGAGTGCACTATTGCAAATGTAGAAAAAATCCTTTCCAAAGGTGCTGTTGATGCTTTTGCTGTAGTCTGCATGTCGAAAAACTTAACGTAATGTTCTCTGATAAAATGTCATTCTATGACACCTTAACGAAGCTATTCCACCTTTCCCTAGAGGACCAGATGCATTAAGGCTACCATATAGTGAGTTGCAATTGCAATTCTAATGACGTGCTTGAACCCAGAATGTATGAAAATATTTAATACAAAATATCTATATTTTAATAATTTAGAAGAAGCTGATATAAATTATTTTTTAGATCATAAAAATCAACTTTTTTCTTTCGTTTTGTGTTTTATGGTATCCCAAATGCATGCATGGTACTGGAGTAAAGGTAAAACTTCCCTATAATGAAGATTTGGTCTTTAAATGAAACTTCATTATGCATGTGCTGGTGCGGGCGCTATTTATGAATTATTATTAGAAAGCTTTTTGTAACTTGCGTAAATACTGCAATAAATATTATGATTTTTTATGAGTACTTTTTCATTATGTAACAAAATATTAAAAATACATTTGTGTGAATAATATTCATGAGCTAAAAAATAAATAATTTAATGTTTAAAAAGTTATTTTTTTCAAAAAGAACAAAACAATTTTTTTTCGAAAGTAGTTGTAACTAGTAGTTGGGAAAAAAGTAGTTTAACTAGTAGTTAACTAGTAGTTGGCACTGGTAGTTAACTACTTCTAGTTAACTACTGCCGAACACTAGTTTTAGTGTTCTGTAGGCCACTTTTTAAAGACTTTTAATTGCAGTAAAAGATCAGACTATCGGGAAAATGCGACCATCGTCAAATTTCAATTTCGCAAATGTTCTGTATCGCGCGAAAATTTGAGCTCATTTAAAAAAAATAAATATGCTAACTACAATAAGAAATAAAAAAGAGATTTAATGATATTAATTCATAATTAAAGCAACAATTAATAAAAACGAACCCTTTTCAGGAAATCACAGAATAACTTTTTTGAAAACGGCACAATTTCGATCTTAAACAATAAAAATGTTCAATATATTTTATTTTCCTTCTTTTTAAAATGTCTATTTCCAAAAGAAAAAACGATGCAAAATATTTCCCGATCTTCAAAAAACAAAAGCTTTTTTTTTTTTTTCCAAAACGTTCCGGATTTTGGGATTCCGAATTTGGGGTCCCATACTGTATTTCTTTACTATTTTCTACTTATTTTGAAGTATTATTACTATTTGTTATTGTAATTTGGGTTCGATAAACCTCCGAATATCGGCATTTTTTAGCGATCCAAAAAACCGGGAAATTCAGTTATCCGAGATAGCTATGGTCCCGAGCATGACGGCTAAGTTCTGTACTGTAATAAAAAAGTTGAAGGGAAAATGCTGGCGAGGACGAGCAAAATTATTTTTGCGTATCGATTTTTTATATATTTTACTCAATTTTTTTTTTCTCCACATTGAAAATTACGCTTCCCGGGGCACGCCTTAGATTTTTTTTTTTTTTTTTCTCGTCCCCACCTCCGATTTTTGCGTATTTGACGCGCCCCTCCCCCCGAAATGCCGAAAATTTTCTCAATGTAGCATATATTCTTCCCTGAAACTTTCCTCAACACTAGTGTCTCTAAGTCAGCCCCCCCCCCCCCCCGAAAAAAATTTCTGGCTATGGCCTTGACTCCTGGCAATTTGTTGAAGAAGCAATAGTATTCATATCAAAGAGAAATTTTAAGCTACTTTTTATGTACTAAATTTTTATCTTTAAGGAGAAGCGTTACAATATGAACATTTGTATAAGAACCGAAGTTAACTGAATAAATTAGAGTATTAGTCTGTAGCTTTTTTAACTAGATTACTTGGAAGTTAAGTAGGCATGTAATTTTAATAAAATATTTGCTAACAAAAAAAAATGATTATCAGAAGATTTATTTCCGAGTTTTCTACCTGCTATTTAGATGGCCCAAAAATAACTAAGTTTTAAATTAAAGATATGGTTTAGTGATTAACACTTTACCGACCGGTAGCGGTTCGAACATACTATGCCCTTTCACCGCCCGCTCACCGAATCTAACAGAAAGATCAAAAGTCGATTAATCAACGGCCGGTCAGTATGCGCTGAGAACAAAACGTCGATTAATCAACGACCGGTCGATAACCGCTGGGGAGCAAACGTCGATTAATCGACGGCAGGTCGGTATGCGCTGAGAACAAAACGTCGATTAATCGACGACCGGTCGGTAAGCGCTGGGGAGCAAACGTCGATTAATCGACGGCCGGTCGGTATGCGCTGAGAACAAAACGTCGATTAATCGACGGCCGGTCGGTAAAGTGTTAAGTTTTACATGGCACAGGGTCAGTTAAATAATTTTTCATGTAATTGCTTGTTTCCGAAATAATAATAAATAAAAAAAAACTTCAAAACCATAAGTGGTGACATTATACTGATGAAATCAAATAATTTTAAATTTTATTTCAGATTGAAAGCTTTAGAGACAGAACCTTACACTCAAAAGGAAGCAGAAGCAGCAGCAGGCATGGGAAATTATATTGCTCCAAAGAAAAGGAAAGTTGAGACACAAGAATTAAAAGAATAAAATATTTTTTTAATGACATTGTTGCATAATATATATTTTGTTTAATAAAAATGTTTATTTAATTTTTAGTAAAACCTTTAAAAAATTGCTAATGATTTGTTTAGTAAAAACATTGAGTAAGACTTAATTCTTTTCAATTTATATTTTATTTTCTCTTTGTTTCTCAAAATTGGCAAAGGACAGGAGAGGAATACTAGTAGTAGTTCTTTTTGGTTGAAAGTAACAAACTCATTTGTTCCTGCATATTCATTTTTTATAGACTTCTTTATACAAGAATAAATAGACACAAATGACTAAATTCCACAATTTTTCCATAAAAGGGAATATTAGTTATAAATTATGCTCGAATTGTTACTTTTGTCAATGAATTTCACTGAGATAAGCTAAGTTTAATGTTGATTAGAATGAAATTAATGGTAATTGTTAAGAAGTAGAATAATCATTTATGTGCTGTATTTATTAACAGTTGAATGAAACCAATGCCTATATTATGCGTACATGTAAAATATGCCAATGTTGATAGAAATCTTGTACAGGGAAAATCACAAAAAAAGTAACCTGAAAAATTCAGAAAGTCACAAGAAATAGTATGTTCATAGATAGTTACACAAGTTCGTGCTCACAGTATCTTCATGATCAGTAAAATGCACACAATAAGTTTTACCACTTTTTCAGTCATTAATTTAAATATATATATTTTTTTGTTCAGTTATTTCTTTCAAATGAATAAAGGAAATATAAAAATTTACTTATTTTTAACTCATAGTCTATGAGTCAAATGATTATACTATTAGCGTACTATTTTTTTTTTTTTTTTTTTTTGCGTTGAATTTTAGTGCATTCTTTGAATGCACTATCAACTCATTGTGATGAATAAGTTTTTCTTCAGAATGATTAATGTGAAGCAGCAACAATTTATGCATAATAAACTAACCATTTCTTGTTTTCTAGCTTTTTATTCTTTGTGTCAAGCTTTTTTTTTAAGTGATCGATAATCTTATGCATACATTATAAAACTTGATAAAATTGAAACAAAAAAAAGAAAAACAATAAAAGTAATCAAGCATTTAAAACATTTTAAAGCTAATGGTCCAAAGGTTAGAGACTTTGTTCAAACCAAACATCTGCAGACTACAGCTGTCAAATCTGATTATTGATCATTTAACAATTTTTATTTTAAAAATATAATAAAAACATTTCAATATTATTTTACTAATAAATTGTTACCACTTAAAAATAAATAGAATTATAATTAAAACTGGAAACAAAACTAAAAATTGGCGGCACACAATTGTGTGTTGGCTACACACTTTGTAGTACTCCAACCACATGGCTATTTGCCTTTTTTCTCATAACCTGACATTTATAGTAATCCGTTGGTACTCAAAAATAGGTACAGTAGAACCTCTGTTAACTGGCTTAATTGAGAACGATGGTAAGCCGGTTAAGTAAAAATACGGTTAAAGCGAGGGATAGCAAAAAATGGGAGATATACTATGCAATTTCAAAGAGAGTGGAGGTGTAATGATTTATTGAGTTTTAGTAGTTACTTTAATAGTTGCATACGAGTTATCAAGCACTTGGCAAGGCTGAATTGACTGACCCACTGAACCTGTTGAGATTAACCAATAACCATGCTTGGTTTCATAGACTTGTAAGTGGATTCCCCCCCCCCCCCCCCCCGTCATATCAGAATGTCGCTTTTGTCCGGGGAGATAAGGATTCCACGGAAAAATTCATTTGTGTACCACAGCACCTGCTCCATATAACTAGCGCTCTTAAAGCTATTTTTGTTCTTTGTATTTTGAAAATATGGGCTGAATAAAGTGAAGGCAGGTTAATCCGGAGCTGGTTAAAAGAGGTTCTACTGTACTGCAAAGTGTAACATTGTTTTGTTTATTTCTGCTGTCATTTCGTTAGAGACTAATTTTTTATCTATAACACATAAACAGGGCTCCCACCGCTATAAAGGTGTTTTTCAATACTTTTCTCAAGAAACGGATAATTTAAAAAAAGGTTTTGCTGTTTTTTTTCTTTTAATAGTTAAGAATAGCTGGAAGAAAGCTTAAAATTTTCTTCTTTTCAAAAATCATTGCATTCTCTCTTTTTTTTTTGTTTAATAGCTAAAACACTATTATTTCAAGAAAAGAAGCAAAACTAACTAATATAAAAGGTTCAACAATTTAAAACTATTTATCATTAATTAAAATTTGTTTTAAAAATAGTACTTATATAGGTATAACCATTGTGATTATAGTAACAGTAAAATTTTGAATGAATTAAATATAATTTCATATTTTATCAAAAAATATATTTGAAGTTGATCCTATTTTCTACCTGCAGTAATGTTTATTATTTTTATGTTTAAGAAATATTCCTTTAAATTTCAATTCTAAATACTCACTTAACTGCTTTGGAAATAATTAAATTAATGGCACTAAAAGTAAATTGATGAGTCTCATAATTTTGCAACAAGAAAATTCAAGAACCAAATTACATTTCTCAGTTCTATAATAGAAAGACAAAAATGTATTTTTTATTATATGTTGATAATTTAATGTCTAATGATTAATTTTTTTCCAACAATTTCTCTTTACATCTTGCAAAAATTGTGTAAGAGGTACAATTAAATTTTAAGAGTCCTAGGGTTACAGCATCTGGATGCTGAAAGAAATTAAATTGAATTAAAAGAAAAAGGAAATGCATTAAATTGAATTAAAAGAGAAAGGATAATTTCATAACATTCAAATCTAGTTAAAAAATTGAAACTGTAAGCAAGAGTATTTTTATGAGGTCGTTCATCCACAACAAAATTTCTATTTCTTCTAATAATATTGCTTAACATATTTGCTAAAGATCATCAATTCATTAAGATGTACATGCTTTTTTTAATGATTTTCTAACTTAACTGTATTTTTTTTTACTTATTTTGATCTTTATATTTATGTTTTATCTTTTTAAATTGCTTGTGGTTATATGATATAGATTACAGAGCTTAATGAGAAAAGAAAAAAAGCTGCAATTCAATGTTTAATTTTACAGCAACAGCGTTTGAAAGTCTACCTCTAAACACTTTTGGGAACAAATATATATTTTCAAACAATGTTTTTATTGAAAATAAACATACATTTTATTTATTTACTTTGAGAAGAAACATTATAAATAGTTGAAATGAAAAAAAATCCGCTTTTTGTAGCGGATGCAAAAAGATTGTAGAACGTATGCGCTCCTTTGCTTGCTCGTGGAAAGTAGGCTTAAGGAATCTTAAAGAATTGTTATAATTAAGCATAAATCTTTTTAACATCTGTTCTGTGATTGATTTTTCACATTGATTAGTATTTCCTAAACATTAGAAAACAAAATGTGCACTGAGGAAAAACGCTAAGTTTATTTTTTCCACGTTCCATTGAAATTGTAAACTTTATCTATTTCAAGAAAAACTTACTAAATCAAATGTTCAACATAAATAGTGGTAAGAGGAATGATTTTTCTCTATATAATACTAAATAATATTAGAAATCGTCTCACTGTTTCCTCTACAAGCGTGGGATACATCACTCAATTCTGCTCAATTTTCTCATACATATTTTATGTTTTTAAGAGAGGGTAGAGCTAATATTCATTAATAAACTGCTTCAAAGGTAAAAAATTAGTTGACTAAAGGAAAAATGTAACAAATGATGTCGATTTTAAGGTGAAAAAAAATAATATTCAAAATTTTTTCGATTTTTTCCCGAAAATCGCGATTTGGCGCAAATTTTCCGAAAAAACGCATTTTGTAGCAGCACGTAGCAAAAAAATCGTTTTGGCGCAGTTTGGCGCAGCCGTGGGAGCCCTGCATAAATCTAATTCAAGCTCAGGGATTTTACATCTTAAAAAGTATGAAAAGGATTAGGTCACTAGACTTTTTATATGATGAATAAATGTTTTTCTGCACTGAGTAAATAGTTTTAAATTATCAAACATGTTTATTTTACTTTAAGAAAAAGAAACAGTTTATACATTTTCAAAACTTTATTTAACTTTTACATATATAACAAAATATTTTTGAATCCTAATATCAAAAATGTAATATTTATTTACAGTTTCAAAACATGTCTATGCAGCCTTTGAAAAACTAATCCAAAGTCGGTACTGTACAGTTCTCTGATAGCTGATGAATAATCAGACCATACAATTCTTATATTTCTATCCATATCATCAACCATATCCATCAGATCATCATATTCCACAGAAGATATACCCGAGTTATCAATATTTAAAGAGGATAAATTTTTATGTATTTTTAAAACTTTTTGAATAAAGTTAACATCAACAGTAGTATTACTAAAGTTTAAAATTTGAAGTTTCTCTGGACAGCCTAATATTACATCAATTAAACTTTGCAAAGATTCACTAGATACTATGTGAAGTTCCTCTAAATTAGGACTGGATGAAATAATATTTGCGTAACAATTATTACCATCTACAGATTCCAAATCGGAGTTTCGAAAATAAAGTACTTTTAAATTAGGGAAATTAGTGTTAGGCGGCTCTGTATCTTCAAAGGAAGGTGAACTCAAGGAAAGATATTGTAAATTTGGGCAACTATCAGCAAGTACATCTACTGAAAGAACAAAGGAGGTTAATGAAAGAGAAGTTATTTTGTTTCCTCTCCTTTCAATCAACTCATCGATGCAAAGTTTTGGTTGCACAATACTACTTAAACATAGTCGAGTGGTTTTTAATTCTGCAAATGTGGAACACAGGTAAAGTTGTTCCTCATTAATAATTTCAGTAACAGTAAGATCATTTACATAAGGGCAAAATGTACTGCAAACTTTTAGAATTGCAGTTAAATGGCTTTCTGGCCTCATTGGATTGTTCAGAACTACAAGATTTCGCAAATTGAATGTCCTTTCTTCACTTTCCTCTAATGTAGTATGTAAACCAGTGGCTTCAAATATTGCTCTTGGCACGTTATTAAATTTTAGCTCAGAAATTGTAGAAATGTTTTTTAAGATTAGGGCAACACCTTTATATGTTACAGAAGTCTCATAAACATCTAGAAATTCTAATGCAGGCTTTTTCTCACTAAGATATTTTAATCCTTTGTCCGAAACCTTTTCACAGTTATATAAGTCCAATTCTTTCAAGTCTGCACAAACATCTGCAATAGTCATGAGTGATTTATCCGAACAATTTGTATCACTAAGGATAAGACTCTGAACTTTACATAATGGCTGCAGAAAATTATTGACATCAAAGTGCCTAGTTCTAGTCATGGTAAATTTAGTGATGACCTGTAAGGGAAGAAAATTGATTATAAACAAGAATTTAAAATTTAAATGCGAAAAAAAATTGTCTTATGTTAAGCAGATTTATTATAATACTTCAACAGCATCACCTGCCAGATATTTCACACATGGTAATAATAAATATTTGCCTTTTTTTTCCTCTACAAATTTTACAACAGTGTTATTTTTAAAGAGAGCCATTAGTTCTTTTTTGAGAAATTTCTGAAAGGAGAACATTGTTAGTTAAAATAATTTATTGAATTTCTTAAAAAAATTATTCAATATTCTTGAGTACATATTTTTTTTTCTTCTCGACTACTAGCATACAAAAAATTGTCATTACACTACCATTAGAAGGATTTTGATTTTATAGTACATAATAGACTACTGAATTTATAACAAATAAACTTACCTTTTCACAGAAAAAATCTATATTATTAAAAAAAGATTGCAAAATCATTCCATACATGTCTTGGAGTTGGAAGAAGCCTTTTTTTCAATGGGCCATTTCACAGTATTTTGTCCAAACGTAGAGTCCACAACATGACACTTTTTTTGTTATAACTACGTAATTTACAGTTTAATTATCATAAAATTTTATTTTCAAATAATGTGTTGAGCACATTATTTGAAAATAAAATTTAGTGATAATTAAACTGTAAATTACATATTTATAACAAAAAAAGTGTCATGTTGCAGACTCGACATTTTTAGAAAATACTGTGAAATGGCCCCAATGCATTGTACATTTTGAGCTTCTGGTGGTAAATGACAATCAGCAGTTTTTTTTTCTTCTTTAATGTTCAGCATCTACATTGTCTTCTCATATGTTAAATCACGATTTTCATTTTTACCCTGAATGAAGCTAATTTGAACGTGTTCACACTAGTTCCATGGAGCCATTTGTTTGAAGGCAATGTGAGATGAGGATGAATATACAATATCATAAAGAAACTTGTAAAAGAAAAATAATTTGCGGTTTTCACAAATTAAATCTATACGTGCCAAAATCCCTCCCCCTTTTCCCAAATATATTGTATACAAATATGTCCTTATCCTCTTCTTCATTCATGCATCGTGCAAATGATATTTTTCAGTGATAAAAAAAATCACTTTTTAGTTCTATCCTTGAGCAAGATTTTCTTCAGTACTTCATGCTCTTTTATGAGAAGAGATAATTTAAATAGGACTGCAAGAAAGTAATCATAGTTTTCAGTTCAGAAGGACCTGTAGTAGCTCCAGTGGTGTAACTATGGGGTGGCAGAATTGGCAAAATGCCACGGGCCCCCAGCCCAAGAGACCGCGAGCTCAGAAGTAACCTTACATTTTTAACAAAATTTAGCAAAAATTATAAATTTTTATAAGTACTTAAATTAAAGTTAAGACACAACTAAAGACCATATAAATTCAAATAAATCATTAAGATTTATACACATTCATAAGAACAGGATCAATTTTAGAACACATTCATTGGTTGCTTCATTTTTTGCTGTGATACTTCTAATCTACTAAAAAAGCTTTAAAAAATGTTGAAATAGGTATATGAAAAAGACATATCTGAATCATTTGCCAGAGAAATTCTCAGTTTTCACTCAGAACTAAAATAAAAAAGTCTTAAAATAAAAAATAACTTGATTTATCAATAATAAAGAATCATTTTATGATATCCCTCTTTCCTGAAGTATGCACTGCATTAATGTTATTTGTTACAATTCCTGTGACTACCTATTTAATTAACTCTACGGGACACGACAGGCTAAGTAACTTGGTTATTTGTCTATTGAAAATTCTATAAATATCTTGTTCAGATTAAATTGCTATTTTATTATAAATATGTATAGTATGTGTGCTTTTGAAAATAAAATTTATTCAATATTTAACTAAAATGCACACAATATTAGTTATACTGTTGGGTAACTATTTCAGTGATTGATTAAAATTAAATTACAACGTGACGATTTTTCCTGGGGCCACACCCGATGAATTCGCCACGGGTCTCAGATGCATACTTGCCAAGTCTACTGTTTTTTGCGTCTGTCTCCCGATCTCCCGTTTAACACAATTTTCTCCCGTTTTTTGTAATTTTCGCTTTAAAATAAATGAATGAAGCTTCAATCTTTTTTTGCTCAATGAACGGCACTCGGGATTGTAGTTATTCGCCAAGTAGTTTTTATGTAGTTTTCCTGTATTTTGACGAAATTCCGTATTTTTGGTATTTTTGAAAAGTCAAAATTTCGGTTCCGCGAATATACATAATTTTGGTACTTTTTCCTTTCTTTAAATGAGAAAATTTTGAAGCAGCATGCGTAGATACTTGCTTTACGAAACTTTTACAAATTAGCAGTAAAACTTCTGCATTTTGTCTCTCATATGCTTTCAAGGGTCAGTCCCGATTTTTTCAAAAATCCGATTGCATCCTCTTCGGTAAAAGTCCCTAGTTCTTGTGTACTATCTCATTCAATCTCTTGGACATCAATACCTTTTGGTTTACCATTATTTTAAATATTTTTTACGATTTAGCCTCTGTAGTAGAGGATTTGCACATCTCCTTTTGCCACACCCACTCGAAATTTCAATGAAATATTTTAGCCTTTTTAAAAAATTTTGGTGATCATTTAGTTAGTTGTAACTATTAATATTGCATCCTTATTAATAATCTAGTTTTTAAAATATTTTTTGCATAGAATTAAATTTTTTTTTTCATCCTCTTAGGGTTTGGCTTTTTTTTCCTTTTTGGTAATCATTATATTGTTACAAAATAGATGAATACAATTTCTTCCTATTTTCATCGAATATATAACTGAAAAATAAAGTTTCGTCCAGTGCTGTCAAATGAAAATCTAAAGAACACGCTATTGCTCATAAAAAAAAATTTTGCTAAAAAATGTTTCAATCAAACATTTGATAAAATTGTATCAAATACTGCTGTAATGGACATTTAAAAAAAATCTTTGTAGAATTCAGTTTAATTGTTCATTTTGTGTGTGTGTGGGGGGGGGGGGGGGGCGTCATTGAAAAAAATCTCCTGTTTTTTTTTCCTCCAAGGTTGGCAAGTATGCAGATGGTATAGTTACGCCACCATGTAGTTTAGCAGCTGGATGCTTCAGTGTAAAATAGATCCCCCTTATTTCAATGCCTTAATGACTAACTTGTAATTATAATCAATTACAACATCTCTGTAATCAAAATTAATTTGTAAATTTAAAAATTTTAAATTCTTTATAAGCATACAATAAGTTTGAAGTAAATTTCGAAGTTCTAAGTATTGCATATTGCATAGTGTTTCTTGTCAATTGTAAATATTTTAGATTTCTCCTGAAGTGGAGCCTATGTAGCTTTACTTGTAGAGCAGCGTTTCCCAACCGGTGGTTCACGAACCCCAAGGGATTTGCATAGTCGACAAAGGTGGTTCGCGAAAATAATATTGCAATGGCAGAACTTTTAATTGCTAATGTAAAAGAAAACGAAATAATAAATTTACATATGTATTACGAAGGAGGATAAAATGATTTTTCAAAATAAATTGTTTTCCCAATATTGGGTAAAAATTGTGGACGAACATATTAAGCATACGTACAAAATTTGAAATGCACTTATTTTTCTGGTTACTTTTTTCGAAAATTTGTAGTATCGAAAGATATTCATTGATTTATCTCAAATTTTGAATATATTTCTTCTAAGCGTGAGGAAAAAGTCAGAAAAATGAAAATTTACAAAAATTTTAAATTTTGCATTATTTTTCACCAAATTTCTCATATACAGACACCAAAATGGAACCGCAAGATATTTATTTATTAATTTCAAATTTAATACTCACATTTACCACACTTTATTCCAACTTCTGCGAATTTTGTATATTTCAATCAGCAAATAGAACAGGACGATATTTTTTTGTTGATTCAAAATTTTAATATACATTTTGCATGCCATTCCGCACTGTCCGGAAAATTTTTTTAATGGTATTTTTTGCGAATACATGTTAGCTGCCCTAGAAATAATTAAAAATGAACGAATAGAAAAGTAATTTTAATTTTTATTTAAACTTTGATGTGTGCAATTACATTTTCATTTCTTGTTATAAATTATTATGCAACATGAAAAATAATTCTGCTTGCCAATTTTATAGTTTTTTACCCGTTACGAATGACTATAGAAAGGGGTTCGCCATTTTCTTTCGGATCTTAGAAGGAGTTTGCAAGGAAAAGTAGGTTTGAAATCACTGTTGTAGAGTATACAATTTATATTTTTTGTAATATGCAACTTATTTTTTACAGGGGTCGATCCAGCATTTTTTAATGGGGTCCATTTTTTTGTGAATTTTAGAGATTTTTGTAAAAAAACAAGTAATTTCGTGAAAATTGAGAATTTAAACACATAGTGATGAAAAATTTTATTATTTGCTACTTTTATAATAGATAATGGTGTAAAAAGTATGATTTGGAAGCTCGCAATTTTGTGAAGGGTCTGTTTTGATTAATTGGAATTTCCTCTGGCGCAACCCCTCTTTTATGTGTACAAAGTAGGGCCAAAATATAATTTTGCCAACTTGGCCAAACTTATCCATCTACCCTTGCTTTAGAACATTTTTAGAAATGCTTTTACAGGCATTTTTAAGGATTTTTTATTATTAATATCTACGCTCTAGCTATTATCAGTTGCAACTAACTTTAGATAACCTATGATTAAAGGCAACTGTTTATTTGGTGACTGATAATCAGCATTGGTATTTCCAAAGATATTTAGGTGTTGAGAAATGGCTTTCCCAGTGGTGTAGTCGAGGGGGATGCAGGGGGACGGTGTCCCCCTATCTTTTTAATTGAATACAAGCATCCCCCACTTTTGATTTCAATTGCCTATCTTCATATGTATAAGCGTCCCGCCCCAACTTTTTTTTCAGGACTACACCATTGGGCTTTCCTATAATCCTATAATTTGTGCAAACAATTTTGCCTTAAGTTTTAGTGGCTATAATTGTTGATTGAATGTTAATTTTAGGATAGTTAAATTCTATATTCCTTAGAATATAAACCAAGTTACCTTAACTACAAGGTTGTGCCCAAGGAGCAGAAATATTACAAATCTTTGTAATATGAGTTTCATTTTTATTTGTAAATCAAGCTTAAAAATTCAGACATGAGCTTAAAAATATATTAATACACTGCAGCTAATAAAAATGTTTGAAATTTAAAATTATGTAATTTAGCTGTTCTTACTACAGGGTTCACACTGGGGAAAAATACAAGGTGGGATTTTCCTCCTTGTCCAAAATTTTAAGTGGGATTTTTAAAGTTTAAGCCTAAAAAAATTTTTTTTTTGAGTGGGATTCCAAAAAATCGCGCGGCCTAGCGCGAACCCTGTACTATTAAAAGAACAAAAGTTTAATTTAAAACATCAGAGGCCCAATGTAATAATCCCACATTTTTAACAGGGTTCTTTCTGTTTTAATGAATTTCAAAAAGATTTTAATAAAATTTTTGTAAAATGTAATAAAAATTAAAAAATAGTGACAATTTTTTAAAATTATTTTTGCCACTTGTTTAATAAATAACGCAGTGAAAGGTATGATTTTGTAGCTCAGAATTTTGTGAAGGGTCCAAACATGGACCTGAATTTACTCTGGTGCGACCCCTGTGTACTTATTAAAGGCATATTGCATTAATACTGAATAAAATCTGAATGAATGTCGTTGAAACATGGTGAAGGAACTAAAACCCAATCTTGGGTTACAATTCTTATCAGAATACAGAAACGCTCATTACTTTTATGAAAGTTTTTTTAAAAACTAACATTAAGTAGAATGTTTCAGCAAAAAAAGTAAAAACATCTTGTTCCTTTTTTGAAGCTTGGATAATGCTTTTACAATTTGCGAAAAATATAACTGCATTGGAAACCTTGACTTATGAAGAGAAATGAGTTTCTCATAACCTCCTAAACCTGTGGCTGTCTTGTGATTTTAATCTAATAATAACAATACGGGAGTTTATAGTATTTATTTCGGGAGCCGCCAAACATTCAGAGAATCATTGAAAATTTAAGATTTCACAAAATTATTTTCAATTAAAAAAGAAAGAAAGAAAAAGAAACACTAGAACAGGCATGCCCCCCCCCCCCCCTCTTCATCCTCTTATATGTGCCCCTGAATGTTATCAAATAAGAATCCACACCATCTGCAGTATCTAACTATGTTTTAAAGTGCTATAGAAATGAGTTCAATGACAAATGCAGGTGTTACTTACATCTCCAATTTGTTGAATTCTTGCTTCAATAGCATTGGAATCGCAATTCGCAAAGCACTGTACATCCAAGTCTTTAGTATATCTATTAATCAAGTAATCCAAATGCTCATTCTTTACATTACCCTCGAGATAAAGTCTCTTTGTAAGATCATTTCCATACAGTTTTTCTAAAGGGAAAATATATTATTTAAAACAATATTGGAAAATTTTGGAAATAGAAAAGTAAAGTAATACTTTAACATTAAATATAAAACGTTAGTAAGAGGATTTTCAGAAAGATTTGGATTATGATTGCAGCATAAGCATAGGGGGGGGGGGTGTTCAACCCCCATTAGGTATTTAGTTATTTAGGCACACAAAAAAAATTCTGGCTACGGCCCTGCAAGCACATATCTATTTTTTTCCCTAAGAAAAATAAACACTTATGCATATGATTTTATTTCCTCTTTCTGAAGGGTTGTGATCATGACCAAAGTACGCAGCTCATAATACAGCGGACTTTTTGTCTGGTTATAATCAACCCCCTTTTTAACTTTGGGGGATTTTTAGTGAACGGTGGCTTCAATCACCGTACCACACACAGACAGACAACAGAGATCCTTTCAATCACTCCAGAGGGTTTCCTTTCCTTTTTGATGTCTTTTTTTACCCAGAGGCAGCAATTTGGGAATACAATCACACAAGTAATAAGTTTTGTGGAAAATATTCTCTACTGTGATGGAGGTTTGTTTTCTGATAAACCAGTGTTGTAGGCGCTGGCGTAATTTCTCTTTTCTTTTTTTTTTTAAAAAAATTGTGATCTGAAATTTTTCATCGGAGGGGGTGGGGGGTTTAACTTGCTCCGTGGGGGTAGTCCCTCCCCCCCCGAGAGATGCCTGAAATAAACAGAGTATATCTTTAACGTCTTTAATGGCAGGTATTTATGACTAGTAAATTTTGAACTCTTTTGCACTTCTTATTGGTGTTTAGTCTGTATATTTTTAGGGCGATCCCCCCTTTCACCAACCCTAGTTACACCTATGGATTGCAGACTTAAAAAGATTTAATATGTGTTGTCTGGAGCAGGAACTCCCACTTTTAAATACCGTGGCCATGTCAGGGTTGGCAAGGTTTCGGACACTACGTCAAAAACCATGGTTTTTACCATCCTGTCCAAAACCCTGCTTGTGTCCAAAAGTGTCTAAAATTATATTTTTAGTGAAGTTATATTTTGTGAGCAAATACCAAAAACAGAATAAAACATATTAAAGTAATATTTTATTAATATTAAAATTTAAGTAAACTTAATAAGACTTATACAGGTGATTTTAATTTGGTTACATAGAATGAATAACACTGATCAGTCTACTTTTACTAAGTTAAGATTGGCTTACTTTCAAGAAAATGACTATATAGTGCCATTTCATGTTCTGACACTAAATTACCACCAATCAAAACTGCTGGCCATTTCAGATCCATGCACAGAGCAGCACTGCGACGGGATCGGATATAATAATCCATTTTAATGAATGAGTTTTACCCTTAAAACTAATTCCTTCATGTATTTGCCTTATTTCAAAATTGCAGCCCATATAATGGTGCCCGACCATCTTCAAACCGCATGCACAAACTTATAGATCAGATCCGGAATGGGTTGCCGATGGTTGCAGATGTACCAACTGCGTTTTAAGTTTTTTTCTTCTAAATATATAGTAGCATTTAATAGCAATTATGAGTCATAAATGGAACTGAAATTAGTTACTTTGGTACTTTCTTTTCACAAAACTACCAACTCTTACATAAGAAAGTTCTTATGTAATATGTTTTTCACTTTTTCTTCAAGCCAAGTACTTTGTTTACTTTATCCTTTTGTCCAAAAAAAATAAATTATAAGAAATACTTCAACTTAATATAAAAATTTGAATATTAAATTGCTCACATGATTAATGAATGCATTTTTTTCTTTTATTAATTGTTAAAAAAATGCTTCAGGGACCTAGAATTTTCAAGATGGGACTTACTTTTTATTTTTAGAAATGTGGACCCCTGGGACCCAGTTTTTTGAGTACTCGACAACATCTCTTAACAGCTTGTCGTTCAAATTGAAAATTTATGTCATAATTCATTCTTATTTTCCAAGCTTTGAAGTTTCAATTAAAAACAATTTAAGCAAATATACCATATTCTTTGCGGCCGAAATGGTGGTCAAGTGGTCTTATCGAGTTTTTGGGAAGGGCGTAAGACGAGCGCTACGTTCGTACCCTTCGGGGTAATATATGAAGGTTGTTGATGTTGTGTACAGTAGGACGTATTTAGAAATATACATCATATTCTTTGGTAAAATAGTTTGTTCGTAAAATCAACAAGATAAAAACATTAGTACAATGCATTTGTTAAAGAGTTAAATAATCCAAAAGCTTTGAAAATGCACGAAAAGCATATTTTCCCGTAAATTTTTCCAGAAAATGAAGATTTAACTTTAACTGATAAGATTTTCCATATGGGCAATTTTAAAATTTCAATATGGTGACGATTTTGAAATGAAGTTTTCTAATACACAAAATATATTGAAAAATTGACGAATATTTTTTTATACTTACGAATAATTTCTGACGGCAATATAAATGCTTCATTTTTAGTAGATTTAAATACTTTTAAAAAAAGGTCAAAATTTTTTGCAATGATTTCGACACAAACAGACTGTAAACTTCCTTCGTACTGGCATGACATGTTGAAATTTAATTGA
Source organism: Octonoba sinensis (assembly GCA_038502835.1). Taxonomy (NCBI): domain Eukaryota; kingdom Metazoa; phylum Arthropoda; class Arachnida; order Araneae; family Uloboridae; genus Octonoba; species Octonoba sinensis. The sequence continues at coordinate 59,278,977 of CM076599.1, read as the reverse complement.
ATGAATGAAAGCCAAACTATAAACTTTGCTGCGAATAATTAGAGTATATGTGTTTACAATATTTTAGGTTAAGACGTAAACTCGGAGGCGAATATTATAGCTCCATGAGAACTACCCCTGGAACTACCACAAAATCTCCATCATCATTAAACTGTCTATTTTAAACAGTTATGGTCGCAAAACCAACTATGTAAACATTGCTATAAACTTCATAAGGTTTTTTCCAGTGCACTGGAAATTCGTTCTTTGCAAATATTTTACCTAACGGAATGATAAATGAATTCAGATATTTAAAAAAAAAATCGCCATGGGGTAGTTACTGTACTAAACAAAGCAAAAAAACTAGTTAGTGTCTTTCGTTTTTCTTTTTTTTCCATGTTGCATTTTCGCATGTGACATTCGCAAATGACGTCACGTCGGAGGACGTCATTGGTCGAGACGGAGCTTGGAAATGCGTTTTTTGCTGACACATTATTATTCACTTTCTGTCTTTCAGCTACACAACATTTTATTTAGAAAATCTTTTATTCAAATAAATGAATTATAATCAAAGTTTAAAACGAAAGAAAGACAATTTAATGGTTTTAATAAAACACGCAGTAATCAATATAACGGGAGAAAGTGTTTAGTGCTGCCATCTATTGGAACAGTTGTGTTTTTATATTTAATATACATACTACGTATTTCCCTATAAACATAGTGTGTCATATTAAAAGCTACGGCTTTGATTATTCCGGCACATTCCGTATCTACAAGTATAGTAAACAGATATCTGTCAATAAATGAAGGATACAGTTTACTATGATTTCGGATAGTAAGTTGTTTTGAATGCTAAAGTAATTTGCAAACATATTCTTAAACTGTTAATATTTTTGGTAAAATTATAATTGAAATTACTTTTTTTTCAAGTGATTACATGGAAAAATTTATGCCTAATGCTGATATTGTTTACCATGAATTCTGAAAAACATTTTTATGGTTGTTTCGCACTGTATAATTCTAATTTTTAATTATGCCAAAATTTAAAATTTTATTCCAGTAAATAAATTAGTGCTGTGAAATGCCATCCATATGTCCTGGCCCATAGCTACAATTTTTACATTCCGAAGAAACTAGATATGAAATGATTTGTGATTTTTGCTCCATTTTTTCTACCATTAAATAAATATGTGTAAAGAATAACATTATCATAAGAAAATCATAATGAAAATTGCCATCTTAAAAAATAATATAAACATTGTCCCAAGAAACTATCCACATGGCAACATATTAATGTTTTTTTTGTTTTGTTTTGTTTTAAGAGATTTTTCAAAAAGTGGCAAAAGTTCTGGGCAAAAAGCATTTTAGCTTGTTCATTCACGTGACTTGCATTTTTCTATTCTTCAACTATTTTATTTGTAACAAGTTTAACTTTAATTTTCAAGACGCGTGATAGTGAAGTTGTAGGATATTCCTGTCATTAAAGTGGCTTATAGAAAGCAATTTAGTGATAAGCATAAACACAAATTTTGATAAACTGCAGTGACAAATCTTGGATTTGTAAGTGCTTGATAAGAAATTAATCCTCGAAGATGCACAAGTAACCAGAGTCGTCGAGATAGGGAGTGTCAGACATAGCTAATTCAATGGGCCTGGCCTTTGGAGGGGATGCAGTTCGACATCGCAGTAGTGCAGGGTAAAATGTTTTTATGGCTAAGGATGCAAGTGTAATAAGGGGGCAGGCGACAACACTGACGTAGCTAGACCCGGATTTTGGAGGGGGTTTCTTCGGGAGAAGTGAGCTAATTTCATTGTTTTACAAGAAAAATTGGTCAAATTCTAGACAATCTTTACCATTTCAGGAGGGGGGGGGGGGAGTATCTCCAAAACTACCCCCTTATCTGCGCCAGTGGGGCCTGCCTTTGCTCTCGGCGGACCGAACTTTTTGGCGGTTATTCTTACGCATATTCGGCAAACTAAGGTATTATCCTGCAATCTTTAAATTTTTTATGTGCACTTTTTCCACCAATGGCACCCATTCCGCACCCCCATCATGGGAAAACAAAAAAGTTATTTTCGGTCCACTCTATTGTCTATTATGTCATTCATTCACAGGCGATACCGGTGAAAAATAAACACAATAAAATGCAAATAGTTAGGCTCTGCTGGTTTATTAAATTATGTTTCCTTTGATAGGCATTTTTCTAATTTTTCTCCTAGTTTATAAAAATAATAAAGTTAATTTTTTAAAACGCACGCACTCATGATTTTATAAGTATTCTTCCATTCAATGTTGTGTTGTAAAATGCTCTTAAGGACTATCCCTTAACATTTTTATATATTCTCAATAAGAATTTACATAATCATTTTTATAAGTGATTCTGAAATCCCGTGGGTTAACCACAGACAAGACAGACACACATTTTCTCCATCTCAAAACCCTAGTTTGAGGGGTTTTTTTTTTATTATTTCATCATTTCACTTATTTTTGACTTTTTTTTATTTTTAACGATAACTTCAGCATTTTTTCATACTTAAAAAAAAAAAAAAAAAAAAACTTTTGGAAAGTAGGCTAAAACATAGAGGGAAAAGCTAAAAATCGAAATAATACTTGTAAATAGAAGTCATTGCCAGATCACCTGCAACATTTTGATGCTTTTAGAAACTTAACTTTCTTCACAATCTCTTATAAGGTACTTGTACCCAATATGGACAGTGCTCTCAATATGGACACCCCTAATATCTTTAAAAGTAACAAATTTGATCGAGAAATAGCACTACATGTCCGTGAAGAAAAGCAGTTGAAAAGATAATTTAGCCAGGAAAGTGAAAAAAAGCGCGTTGTTCGCCATTTTGAAAGAAATTTGTTTTTTCGTGGTGTGCTGATCGTAATTACTGGTAAGTTTAAATCCGTATTAGATATGATAAACTTACTTTAAATATTGAAAAGTAGAGTGTTTTAGAAAGCTGATAAAACATATTTTTGATTGCTATTGCATACATTGCTTTAAAATGTTTTCTTTGGTTATTTATTACAAGATTAAGTAAAACTATGCCCGATTCCCAATATGGACACCTTATGTCCAAATAAAAACTTCTTCATCATGGGCGCTAAGTCCCACACAGTTCTCATGGACATCTCTGCCGCAGTTGATGCATGACCGCATGTCTGCAACTGCATCAATACTTCGTAAGAAGCAGTACTAGTTCTCCTTTGTTGAGGAAGTACAGCAAGTGAATCTTTAGATTCACAAATTTGTAAAATATCTGTTTAATGTTATTTTGTTTTGCTAGTTCATAATAACTTAATGTTTATATGTATTTTTAATTGATCCTTTTGCAGCCATGCGGCCATGCATCAAATGCGGCAGATACGTCCATAAGGATTGTGTGGGACTTAGCGCCCATGATGAAGTTTTTAATTGTTCATCGTGTGAGGACTGAGTAATAGCAGATGTTAAGTCTGCAAAGAGATGCAATAAAGCTAAGCAAAAGCAACTACATTATTTCATAATATTTTGTAGTAACTGAGGGCTTTGCATGGCTCTTCGAAGAGCCACAACCGAAAAAAACCCCCCTTCTAAAGTGTATGTTCTGAAGATATTTATTGTGCCTCACCCCTGCCCCGCAATACTTTAAGCTATATTTTTTTATCCCTTCTACTCTAAAATCCCTTGGAAGAGTGTCTCTTCCATACACCCTGTGTAGTAAGTCAATAAGAAGCAACCTGTCCCTAATATGGACAGGTAGTTCCTTATATGGACACTTGTAATTTTTTTTGTTTTTATCCTTTAAAATACACCAGGATAATTACAAGGTCGCTAATTTTAATAATGATAGTCAATAGTCCAGGGACAGTGGTAGTACATTTTTGGAGTCCTATGACGTGTACACGGGGGTGAAAAAAAATACATTTTCCTTAAGGTGTCCATATTGGGCGCAGGTACCTTATAATTTCATTAATCCCAGTAGACGAATGATTTGAAATATTTTAAAATGACATTTTGTGTTTATTTTAGGCATGTCTGAAATTTTTATGAATTCGAACGTGTCGTGGAGCAACGAGACGCTGGGCGAATGTGCGGTGGAAGAACGTCAGCCTCAGCATGTTCTCTACCAACTAGCGAACATATGCTTTGTCATTTCCTTTCTGGCGCCCGGTGACCCTAAGGGGTTGCTGTTCATGCACGCACTTCTCATCATCGGTAAGGCAATCGTTCTCAATGCTATTCACACCTATAGAGATCAGTGTTCACACCCAGGGGTCGTCGCACCAGAGGAAATTCGGGTTCATATTTGGACCCTTCACAAAATTCAAACCAATCAAAACGGGCCCTTCAAGAAATTCAAAATAATCAAAAGGGACCCTTCACAAAATTCAAAGCAATCAAAACGGACCCTTCACAAAATTCAAACCAATCAAAACGAATCCTTCGCAAAATTCAAACCAATCAAAACGGACCCTTCACAAAATTCCAAGCTTCTAAATCGTACTTTTCACACCATTATTTATTATAAAAGTGGAATTAATAATAGACATTTTCATCACTTATATGTTTAAATCTTCAATTTTCACAACATTATTTGATTTTTCGCAAAAAACTCTTTAAAATTCACAAAAATTGGACCCTGTTAGAAAATACTGGATCGACCCCGGACACCACCAAGATTCAAATTCTGCCCCTGCGGAAGTGAATTCTTTGGTTTCATTATCATAATGGAATTGTGATGAAATTTAATATCGCAATCTTGAAGGGAGAGGGAATGGTATGGAGTTAGGAGACATGGAGTTGGGGAGCTCTTACACAATAAATATGCAGTCGTGGAGCTCAAAATTAGTCATCTTGTGAGCAGCATCGTGAGAGATTAGTAAACGATGTTTCTCTATGCTAATGTTTTGTTTTTCCGCAATCGGAGTATAATATTACATTATTTCATCTTAGAGAACGGCCATTATTAGTACTTTAAATGCAATATGTATTTCGGGTTATCCAAGCAACAGGCTAAAATTCTTAAGAAAAAAAAAAGATCGAGAAATTTAAAAAGGAAAAATATAATGTTACATATGTACCTGAAAAAAATAACATGTTCAAATTAGTTTCTCTATCATAATAACGTTGTTTATGTAAGTGAGAATAAAATATTGTATTCAAATTTCTCAAAGCTTTATCGGTTGGTGCTTCAGAGCAAAAACGTATGTTGCCGACTTTTGAAATCAGTTTTTCAAATTATAGTGTTAAATAATTTAGGAAAATACTTAAAATTCACTAATAATTTACCACATTGTAACTAGGGGCGTTCCTGATTTTTTTTTCAAAACTTTCTACTCGAAAAAATTTATTATTTTGAATAATAATAGTAATCTCTTAATATCTATGGAATGATGATTAGCATAACAATATGTGTATATCAGCTCAAACTCTCAAAGTTCGTAGCTTTGGTTTATTGAAAATAGGTAGCCTTAGGCAAACGGATTTCCCCCTTTTAATCGCACAAATTTTATCAAAAACTGTAAAATAAGAACCATTTGGAGTCTCATTTCACAAATACACTGGTGTGCAAAACTTAAGCAACAATGTAAATTTTAAGCAGATAGCTATGAAATTGTACAAAAAGAGTTTTTGCAATTAGTACAATGAACATGCAATTCAGTAGAAAGGTTATGCGAATGCAAATATCAGGAACAAAGCTTCAGAGGCAATGTGAGCGTGTGCAAAACGCCTGCTGTTGGAGCGCACACCTTAAGATTACAATAAAAGGAAGGATGTAAATGCAATTAAAGACATTCGCTGTAGGCACAATTGAGTTTTTTCGTGAACTATGGCTGGAATATATCATCTGGACGACTTCACACGTGGAAGAATGATCGGAAAGTTGGAGGAGGGTCGCAGTGTGACCAGTGTACCTGAAGAGTTCGGAATCAACAAAAGCATCGTTTCGCGCTTGGAAAGCCTTCCGAACCGCAGGTACAGCTGTCAGAAAGGTTGGCGGGGGCCGCCCCAGAAAAACAACTGCAGTGGATGACCGATATACCGTCCTGCAGGCGAAAGGAACCCAGAACCAGTCGGCAAATGCCATTGCTCAGCAACTGTGTACAGCAACGGGGCAGCAAGTGTCACGCTTTACTGTAGCCAGACGCCTTCACAAAGGTGGCCTATTAGCTCGTCGTCCAGAACGCTTCATCCCTTTGACAGCAGGACATCAGCGCTGCCGTTTAGAGTGGTGCAAGGAGCACAAAAACTGGGCCTCTCATCAGTGGAGTCATGTCCTCTTTACGGATGAGATTCGTTTCAGTGCCACACGCAATTCTGGGTGCCAGTTGATTTGGAGAGAGGTTGGGACACGGTTTCATCTCAGCAACATCGTGGAAAGAGGCCGTTACGGTGGCCCTGGAGTTTTCGTCTGGGGAGGCATTATGTTGAACGGGCGGACTGAGTTCCACATTTTCGTCAGAGGTTCTATAACAGGAGATCGCTATTGTTAGGAGGTACTCCTTCCCCTTGTGCGTCTGTCCAGAGGTGCCATTGGACCAGACTTCATTTTTATGGATGACAATGCATCCCCACATCGGACACAATCTGTTCAGCAGCTACTGGAAAGTGAAGACATCACTAGAATAGATTGGCCAGCGTACTCCCCTGATTTAAATCCTATTGAACATGTGTGGAATGCTTTAGGGAGACGCATTGCGGCGTGATTACATCCTCCTGGGAACACCCAAGAGCTGAAACGGATACTGATTGAGGCATGGGCATTCTTACCCCAAAAACTGGTGGACAATCTGGTGCTGATTATGGGTAGACGATGCGAAGCAATTATTTCAGCACGGGGAGGACATATCACATACTAAGGAACATCTGCGGGCTATTCTTCCTCTTGGATAGACAATCTTGTGTAACAATATTATGATTTCAATAAAGCCTATTTTCGTTTGATTCCACATTGTATGAATGGCTTTCATTTTTACGCAGTTATGCTTTCATCATTCTTTAAGTACAAAACTGCTCTCTCTCCTTTCTAAATTTCATGTCTCTCAGATGATTTTTCGAGGAGTTATGGCAAAAAAACCACCTGTTGCTTAAGTTTTGCACACCAGTGTATTTATTTTCTTCAAGTATCTAGCAATTTAGAGATTGTTTTTCCATCGAAGCTACCCGTTTTTCTCGGAAATCTTTTTCTGATTGGACGTGATGACGTTCAAAACCAGTACCGAAAAAAAATTATGCTGATAACTATTTTTCCCATTGGAATCATCAGTAACTATAACTTATACACAAGTTATATTGTATTTCTTCTCTTCTCTTCACTTCTTCTTAGCTTTGAGCCATAGGATTATCGCACGTTACGGGCGTGATGCGAGATTTTACCGTTTTGGTCTCGCGTTGTGGAAAACCTACTGAACTGATTTTACCTACCACGGTAAAATCCCCCTGCTGTTTGCCCTAGTTGTCCCGTGAGGTACAATATTTATCGCCTCTTGTTGAAAAATTTTGGTTCCTTAAAATATATTGTACTATAAAAATAGAAATGGCTTGATGAGATGAAATATTCGTAGCCACGTAATCCTGACTTTTTATTTCGCATAGTATATACAGTTCTACAGTCAACCAGAGCAATCTGCCTGGCAAAGTGCCAAGAAGAATCCATTCATGTTCAAGGGAGGAACTGCTGGTATATGAAGAATGCTCTTTTTGTTTTCGCTCTAGTTCCTTAAGAATACTTGATTTCTTTCGAACTGATGCTATACGCCAGTTTTTAAATTTAGTTGCTTTCAACAAACAGTGAAGCAAACATTCTATTCGCGTACTAAATAAATGCGGCAAAACAATGTTCCCTTAAACTCGAATGGATTCGTTCTTTTCTGCTATACGCAGAAGCTTCCAACTATCAAAAGTTCGTGGTCGAACTTTAACAAAGTAGCGATTAAATTTAAATTAATTACTGTCCTTTTGAAAAATAAGAGAATCCTCTACGCTCAAAGAAATTCAAGATTAAAATAAAGATGGTGGCATAAATTGAATTTCATTGCATGGCAGAGGAATTTCATTGGATGGAACGAAATATCTTGCTGGTGCTTCTCATGTACGTATATTTTGTCATTCCTTTGAATTGGTAACCCTGCCAGAAAATGTTTTTCAGTTTTTCTTAGCAATTTTTACTTGAAACATAAATTTTGGAGCACTCGATTAAGCAGAGTCAGTGATTCATTTTGATTGCTACATAGTTAACTTGAATGACTGGAATCCGTTTGCATCTTCTGAGGGTGAATTGATCACCGATTCGATAATTTTGCTTAATTATAAATTTTCAAACTTTGTTTGTTAATATTCAATTTATAATTTCAATGGCATAAACCAATTTGGTAATTGTGTTTTAAGGCGAATCATTTTTTCAAAAATAGGTTTCCTCTTGTATTCTGCATGGGCTTGGAATATTATTTGCGCTCCTAATATATTTTCATGGAATTTTTTCTTTGTGCTGTTGAATTTGGGACAGATGCTCTATATCCTCTACTCCTTGCGAAAAGTGAAATTCCCGTTAGAGTTGGAGGACATTTATCGTACTGTGTTCCAGCCTTTGCAGGTACGAGATTTCAATCGAATTCTCAATTTATTGTTTATAATATCGTTTAATGTAGCAATAGGCAATAATAATATTATAATAATAGTAATAATTTAGTTTTATAATAATACTAATAATAATGATGATGATGATGATAAGACGACTTTCTTAAAAAAAGAAGAAGGAAAAGCTTCAAAACAGAGAAAGATAAAGGATGAATATTATTGCAATAATGAAAAGCTTAGCAGAAGAAAAATATAAAATAACAAAGTAAAATTGATTTTAAAGAAAAAATAAGCATTTAGCAACATATCGAAAATTATGTTCTATCATATTGAAGAAACGCAACTTCTTTACTGAGACATTGAAAAGCTTATTTTTACAGGTAGCAAAAATCTGCGCCGTCCTCGACGTGTTAATTTTGGAGTTGAACTTCTTGCTACAACTCCCTACCTTATAGCGTAAAGCCTTAGCATTAACATGCGTTGTCACTTGGCGCAGGAAAAGTGGTCAGTTCTTCCCACGCTAGGGATAGGGATGGTCGCCTGAGTGAAGGGTCATAAACTCATTGAACTATAGGGAAGATATTATAGACCCGTATAGTTCAATGGGTAAACTGTTGCTCGTGAGCATACGGCTCTTTGTCTACTTGAATGCGGCTCAACAGAACGTATGAATATCTAATATACATTAAAGTATATATGGCGGTGTATTGATTATTCAATAAAGTATAATTAAAATGTTTAATTATATCTATGACTCTTACAAAAAAATTCCTAACGACTTTAATTGTGAAATCGGTTCCGGAATCGGAAATATTTTATCTTCTTAAGTTTGCTGACCACTGGCTTGAGTGGATGATATTTTGGTTGCAATTCAAAAGACAAACTACCTTGTGCACTGTTTGGCAATACAGATCAAGCATGAAGCCTCTCATTCATCGCTGTGTGTGGGGGGCCGGAGCGGATAACCTACAGCTTAAATTGATTTGAGCTATTACAGTGTTAAAAATGAGGGACCCAAAATTGAGAAAATATACCTTTTTTAAAAAAAGTAATTTTGACTTAAAAATGATCAGGCGTCGTTGTCAGTTTTAAGTACCAATGCTTACTTGGAAATTATAGTTACAGAAAAGACAAGTATTATTTAATTTCTACTGTAATGCATCACAAATTTATGCAGCAACTTTAAGTTTATAATTAATACAGGACTTTTTTTAGCGATTACTTCTTCAAAACAATTGTATTTGTATCAAAATTGAGGAACTATTTACCGTGCGAGAAGTCGGAACGATTCAAGATTGTGAGTAGTCTCTTCGGAGCAGGAATACAAGATGATTCATTCGTCCGATTCGGAACAGATGCAGCAAAACGAGAACACAGAATAGACGATTGGATAATTAAAGCTCATCTGGATTGGGCTATGAGGAAATTTTGGAACAGAAGTGCTGAAGCGCACGCATTTGGTACGTTTGGAAGCTATATAATCCAACTTTCCGATGTCCTCTTGGCTCAGGGGATTGTGTATTACAAACCAAAAATGATTGGAAATAGCTGGACCATACCAACATTTGCCTAGTGTACTTCTACAGGTCGATAATAGGCTAAATCATTTTTTGTTAGATAACTGGTTTTCATTAACAAATCTTTACTTTGGGTGCAGGTGTCTCGGCTCACTTTCCAGAAATTGGTGAGTCCAGAATGCGCCCAGATGTTATCTTTGCATCCTGGTGAGGCCTATGCCATGCAAGGATTGACAAGAACAGACAGGCTTGGTCTTCTAGTCACTGGAAAGTAAGATTATACATTCTCTTGGTTATATATAAAGCCAAATTGAACAATGTAAATACTAGAAAATTTTTTTATTCATTCTTACTTATAGTATTATAAATTGATTTTTTTATATTATTGGCATTTTTTAAAATTTTTTTTATATGTATTATTATGCAATGATTACAACAAGATCATTATTTTCTATTTCTTGTGTTAACAGAGCCCACGTCATTTCCGGTCATCATTTTTTGCATCATATTCAAGCCAAAGAATTCTTGGATTCTCCCGAATTTGAGTCGAGTAGATCTGGAGTAGAGGAGAAATTCAAGGTGGGAGATAAAAAACAACTTTATTTTTTTCAATATTAGAATAATTACCGATGGTGCATCTAATAACATTTCATAAGATAACTCAATGTAGTTCTACCATCAAAAACAGAACTTTGACTGGCCCAGTGCCCAGAAGAATCCATTCATATTCAAGGGAGGAACTATTGGTATAAGGAATGTGCCGTTTTTGTTCTCGTTTTAGTTCATTTAGCATACTAGATTTCTTTCGAACTGACGCTATATGCCAAATTATATATTTAGTTGCTTTCAACAAAGAGAGAAACAAACATTCTGCATCGCATGCTAATAAACGCACATGCAAACGAACTTCTCGAATGGATTCGTTTTTATCTGCCATGCGTAGAAGCGTCCAAGTGTCAGAACTTCGTGGTCTAACTGTACTGGTCCTTTGACCTTGAATGCCTGTTTATGACAGCCTGACCGGCATTTGCCACTTTTAGGATGATAATAATGGAAACGTACTCCACATTACAATTTAGTATTCGAAATCAGAGGTTTCCACTTTTTTCTACCATCCGGCACCCATTCGACGACATATAAGTTCTCCTTAGTTCATAAAATAAAGGGTTCACTCCATAGTTCGTTAAATGGAGTGCTCATTGTGTACCACATGAGGAACGAACTCTTTGGTGAAGTCTGTAGTCTGGTTCGCTGGGTTGTACGATTTGGCTACGTATTGCTTTTTTGACGTGACAGCTTTTTCTTCTCCAAACTAATAAAATTTTGTAAAATATTTTCGAGGAATACAGAAGCGATTCCTTTGATTGTAGCGAAGTACGAGAAACTTCGGGAAAAAGAGGTTGCCAGGAATAAGACATGACTAGGGAGATCCAGAACACATCCCAGCCTGGTCAACAAATCATGGTTCTCTGAACGAAAGTTCACAGCGAAAGTTAATTATGTGGAACCAATGACATGCAGTGGACTCACGTAATTTTTTTTCACATGGGCAGAAGGGGAAAAGGCATCCACTACCATCGTGACTAACGATGGCCACTCTTAAGGTTACAATTGCGCTATCCACTGGCTGCTATGGTCGTAAATTGTTTTTTACAACATATAAAGCCAACAAAGTCGAGCTCTCAATTATTTTAAGGCTATTCCGAAATGTACTTTATTTTACACTAGAAGGCTGTGATTCAACACAACGCCCAAACCAGTGGCGTAGCTAGAACCGGATTTCAGGGGGGGTTTCTTCGGGAAAAGTCGGCCAATTTCATTGTTTTCCAAGACAAATTGGTCAAATTCTATACAATCTTTACCATTTCAGGGGGGGGGGGGTTTATCCCCAAAACCACCCCCTTATCTACGCCAGTGGCCCAAACTCAACGAATCAAATAGTAGAACAAGAATTGATCGTAGCCTTTACAGATGCATAACCGCTGGTTAAATTTGCGAATAGGTATATCGACTGATTACTGTGTTTAAAAAATGCCCAACCTTTTAGCTAATTTGTTAAGTTACCTTTAAGACACCAAAATGACTAAGTTATAGCCGGCATTTTGCAACAGCTTGTGATATATACGTTGATAATTTATTAGTGGACTGTAAAGATAAACAGCAAAATACCCATGCTCTTACTTTCTACACACATCCGTTTTCTACACTTTATTCCGTCCAGCTAAAGCGCAAACATTAGGTAATTGTCAAAAGTCTGAGGTCGTTGTTAACTGGAAGAAAATGTGTACAGTGCAAATTAAAAAGAAAAGCTTTGGCCATCAAATGTAAATGATTGATGGCTATCCGGAAAAAATTTAAAAAAAAAAAAAAAACCGGAAAAAATGAAAAAAAAAAAAAAAGTTTGAAATGCTTATTGCGTCTAGTTTTAGAACAGTTCATAAAAGAAAACTTTTTGCTGACAAAAACTAACAAAGGCTCCCCGTTGTTTAATTCGCCCATTTTTTTATGTTATCAATCCACAATGCGAATATGTTATTCGAAAGTAGTTTGGCATTGAAATTAATGATTTTACATTTTGTAAAACTTCACTGAAATCTTGTATTAGGTCTCTATTATCGCCATCAGTCCCTGTCGCTGCATCGTGTGGCAGAGGCAGAGTCTGGAATACTTGCTCATCAAAGAGATGCACCTGTCGAATATCCTTGCTCTCCTTCTGTCGAGGGACATAACTAGAAAACTCTACGCCATGAATGAGAAGGTAACTCGAAATACTTTTAACTGTATGGTAAAATATTTTTTTGTTAACAAAATCAAACCATGATATTATTTATGTAAATATTTTTTGGAATGCAAAAAACAATTCTCATCAAAAATGGCCCAAAGTTGAAATAAAATTTGCTCGATTTCATTCCAACACTTTTTTATAGTTTGTAAGTTTGTATATACGCTAGAGTACCGCTAAACCAGACTAATTGGGACCAGGCGTTGTGAGGATTACCAAAAATTCAGATAAGTCGGAAAAATCTTTTACAGTTCAATGGAAATATGCCAAAATGTTTTGCGTAGGGAATATATAGTATACATCGGAACGAATTTTAGTTATTCGAACAAGTGATAGATCAGCCTTTACTGTGGTACTGCGTTCAATGAAGCATGGATGGGTGCAGCGTATAATCGGTACGTCGCTTGTACCACGCCCCCTCGCAAATTTCGGCAAAATTTAGGGGGGCGCTTATTTGGTATTTGACGGTAACACCCTGCACTGGGTGTAAAACAATGTTTTAGAGCAAACGTTTCATGCATAAGAGTTGGTGTTAACATAATAAAATACCCTTTTTTATCAAATTTTTAACATTTTTTGTTTCGATTACTTCCTTCAATTTCTTGGATTGTAAGTTATATTCCAATGTTCTGGTAGTTCTGATTCTGGGGGGGGGGGGGGTTGGACTTGTAATAAAGGCTTTGTTGATGGCAGAACGAATATTATATAATTAATTGTTTTCTTAAGTTCTTTATTTTATAAAAAACTGGGGAAAATTTACTGCTTTTGAGCTGCTGTGTGATACTGTTTCACATTTAAGGAAGATCATTGAAAAGCCATTTTTATTTTTATATTGGTTTAGATGGTTACAGAACAAGGTTCCCACTTGGATATTCGGCTTCCCAGTTTCACAGGATCACTGGCTTTCTCGCAAGAAGAAACATCAAAGAAGAAACCAGAATCCGGTAATGAACATTACATATCGTCGGAGCTCTGGTAACAGCTCACTAAATCCAAACTTCTCGTTATTTTGAGATATTTAAAATAAAAACTTTCGAAAATAGTAAAAATAGTTTTAATAAACCCTAACTTTTAAAATAAGTTTACTGACCCAAATTTAAATTGTATAATTAATTAATTTTAATGAATTTCTATATTTGTAAATTTTAATTCACTGCAATAGCCCATCCTTTTTTATTTACCTATTTATTTATATTAACCTCGTGATTTCTACCAGAACGCCGATGATATAATATATTGTTGTTTACAAATAAGTATGAAAATACATGTTCATACTTTACGTTCTGAAAAACTATTTATAATGGGGCTACGAACACAACTGCTATACACACTATTCTCGAACATAGGAATTTTCTTACGAGGAAGCTTGAACGAGTTTGAATTATTATTATTATTTTTTTTTACCGTTTTACTTGACAACTTTTCCATTGTTTTGAGGTAGCATTAATTTTGCATCTTTTTGATGCAGCATTGAGATTCCTTTATGTGTTCTTTATTTTTTTAACACGTCTGGAGCAGTTTCACTGAATGTCATACATAGCAGGACGAAAACTTTACGACCGGTATCCTTAATTATAAAAACGTTAACACGAATAGTAAGTCATAAACGCGAAGGAAATCGACAAAGGAAAAGAAAATAAGCATCGACTCAACTAGAGGCACACGAAAAAGAGTACCAGTGGACGAAAATGAAAATTATAAACAAAAAAGTCCTGAAGATGAAATGTGGGCTAGCAAATTATACCTGGAAGGTTATATCGGTTACCCTACGATTATCTTAGCAAGACTACTGCTTATTGATTTCAAACAAATGCAAAAAAAAGTCAGATGGCGCCAGAGGAAATCGAAGGCATGATAAGGAGAAGTACATATTTAGGAAAGAATTGAATTTTTTGTTTAAATAAATACAACTGAAAATCAACAGCAGGTCAATTTTAGACTTGTAAAACTGATTACACGTCATACCTATACAGATTAATTGTATACTATTATGCCTTTACATATTGTAAATCAAGAATATGTTAATTACGTTTTACAGCTAGTTATTCCATCACTGCGTAGAATATCATGCAGAAATATATCAGAGAGACCGCACCGTCCATATAGAAAAACGCCTCAAGCATTTCCATTTATTCAAGCTAAAATATTTTCCATTTCCTCCTCATTTCTTTTTTTTCTTCATTTTTTGTTTTTATTTGTTATCCCTAAAAATCTTTGAATTTCTTATTATTTTTGTCGCAAATAACGACGTAAAAAATACAGAGGTTATGGACTGAAAGATACAATTAGAAAATCGCAGGGGGAACAACGGGTGATGCATTCAATTTGCATACTATCGTACACTTCTTTCTTTTTCTGCCTTTTTTCTGGATTGCCATGTCTACAATTTATACATAATTGTGTTTCTTGAAATGTGAAGGGAAAAGTTTTTTCTGACACCGAGCTAACTCTTTCCAACAATGAACTTTAAAGACTTTTTCGGAGATATTTTTTATGCAATCGTATTTTGGTGCATGTTCGAGGGGATTATAGTATCATAAAACTTTATTTTTCGCTCGTTTATAAAGAAGTTATTACGTCAGAAACGCCATTGTGTAAGAGGTTGGATGAAGAAATTCTCCTTACAGTAACTTCCACTGGAATCGCATTTGGTTTAGACCAGGGGTCGGCAACCTGCGGCTCTTTGGATGTGAAGCTGCGGCTCTATAGTTCCATACTCAAATATTATTTATTTTATCAAAAAAAAAAAAAAACCCAATAATAATAATAATAAATAAAAATCTTTCAAATGTTATATATTTGCAGGTGGAAGATATTCACCTGCAAATCTGCCTTATCACTTGCTATAGATGAGTCTTGCGACATAAAAGACACGGCGCAAGTTGCCCTTTTTGTCAGGTATATGTCTTCCCAAGGTCCAAAAGAAGAACTTCTAGGGTTGCTACCGCTCTCGGGACAAACTAGAGGGGAATATATAGCGAATGCCGTGCAAAAATGCCTTGAAAACAATGAGATTGATTTAAATAAAATCGTTTCAGTAGCAACTGATGGAGTCAGGAGTCTGACAGGAAAAAATAAAAGGGCAACAACGATTCTTCAGAGCAAAATAAAACACAAAACTCTTACGTTTCACTGCATAATACACCAAGAAGCGCTTTGTGCCCAAACATTTCCTGCCGAAATAGTTGAGGTCATTAATTTAGTAATCAAGATGGTTAACATCAGCTTGTTCTTGTCAAAAGCATTCTAACATCGTCAGTTTAAAGAATTCTTAAACGAAATGGAGACTTAGTATATTGCGACCTCCTTATTCAGAACAAAGTGCGATGGCTTTCCAAAGTTAAGGGGAGACATACGTGTAAAACGGCGTATTAAGAGCAATTTTCATTAAGAGAAAATTTCCAGTGTTGAAAAGCAAGTGGGAAGAGTTGGAGGTACACAAATGTACGTACGTAACGCAACAAAAGTGGACAACTTTAAAATCAATACCGTGAGTTGAGGCACTTATATTCGACGCATGGAATAGTCTTCCAGATAGCTACAGTGAGGTGAAGAAGTTGGCATTTGGAGTGCTGACTGTCTTCAAATCGACATATTCGTGCCAAGCGTTATCTTGAATGAATATAATTAAAAGTAAAGTAAGAAGTCAACTAACAAATGAAAATTTAGAGTTGCGTTTGAAATTTAAAACAAGTTATGAGTCAAATTTATCCAAACTTTCTAAAACCATGCAAAGCCAACGTTCTCATTGAATTTGTTTGATCAAATGTATGTTATTGTTTTTTTTATTTTTTTAAGTACAAAATTTTTTACATTGTTTAGTAAAGCTTAAATTTTCTACTTAAATAACTATGCAAAGCCATCGCTCCCACTGAATTTGTTTGCTCAATTGTTTGTTATTGAAGTAGAAGTTAGTGTTGTAAGTAAATGTTTAATTGTTTTAATTTTATACTTAATAAGTAATTATCTAATAATGAAATACATGTATTATCTCATTTGCTGTGAAAAACACTACTTACATATGAATAAATAGATTAGTTTTTTTTAGTCAAGAAACTTTATTTATGCAAGTACTATTTATTGTTGTCCAGAAAACATTTTGTGGCTCTTTAAAAACTTTGAAATTTTGTAAATTGTAATTTTTGGCTCTTTCGACTCAAAAGGTTGCCGACCCCTGGTTTAGACGAAAGAACACGCCTGCACAAAAAAATCAGGAACGACTTCGTTTGCTATCAGTGCCAAGATTAAATGTGTGGACAGAAGTGTATTAACTTGGATGAGGCAATGTATATTTTCGTGCAAAGCAAAACGAAGTTTTCCCCCTAATGTTTCTGAATAAATCTTTTAAAACTACCTTGTATAACTCAACTTCTGCTCATTGAAAAAAGTTCATAGTAACAACACACAGCATCAAAACGCACGTTTGTAATCGATTTTTCATTGTAGAATTTTTTTCGTGCAGTGTTAATCTAAACATCACATTAAACTGACATGCTCTAATCCACATTCTTTATTACGCGCAAAGTTACATAGATATTTGATAAATATAATTCAGTTTATAAGCCATCGTTCATTAACATGGCTTGCATTAAACATGTACCAACAGAACGGCTTGTTTTTTAAAATACAGCTTCTGCTTCTTTTCATTTTTTTTTTTCGTGTTTACGACTCAAGAGTGTCAACAGGGGCTAAACTGCAGCACTTTCTTCAATGAAACAATTCCAATCCGTGTTCTTCTATTTCCGAATCATGAATTCAGTTTATAAGCCATCGTTCATTAACATGGATCGCATTAGACATGTGCCCTTAGGAACAGCTTGTTTTTTAAAGTACCTTCTTCTTTTTTCGTTTCGTCTTTTACGCCTCAAGAGTGTTAACATGGGCTTAACTGCAACACTTTCTTCAATATAACAACCCCAATCCGTGTTCGTCTATTTCCGAATCATGTTGGATCTTAATTCATGTAATTCAGTCATATTTAGTATTTTATGTATTATAAATCTATATTTAAGTGAATATCAGTGTTCCAGTTTATTTAATAACTATACATATGAGTTACAGCGCATTCAACGAGTATAATTGATGACCAATTATTTCGTGTTAATAAAAATTTCTTTTAGTATTAATGTTTTAAATCTTTGGGGTAAATTACGGTTTTAATTCGTTTTTTTTTCTTATTTAAGTAATATTTTCTGAGTCATTATTGTTAACAGCATTTAAATATTTCTCTTTATTTTTCCTCATTACTAATTTGAATGGTTTGTTTTGCACCACCATTACAAAAATTGATTATATAAGTAAATTTAAAATAATTATTTCTCTTTCACTTTAGTTTTTGGCAGCAAAGAATTCCCTAAACCATCCAGTGCCACAGGACACACAAGACCACTTTCTTCAGAATAAAGAGGAACAAACTAGAAAAATTAAAAATTTGAAGATCACAGAAAAACAAATTTATAGTGGTTAGGAGCTTAATTAAATTTCCGCTTAAAAATCATTTACTTAGAGATAAAATGTTACTGATAAAAAATTAGTAGCGAGAATCACAGATTAGTATAACAAGAATACAATCAATGTGAAGTACTCTTTCTATTATGTGAGATTTCAGACATGGACGATTCCACTATTAGTTTCTTTTTTCCTTCATCAAATGGCGAGTGTTGAAAGATGCATCGATACATACAGCTTAGAATAGATGTTCTAAATTAAAAGTAATGTCCAATTGCATGGTCATACTTGTTGTGATTAATTGTTCAAAAATGCTTTTTATGCAATTAAGAAACTTTTTCGGACAAGCAAGATGAAGAAAGAAAAGAGATAAGAAAGAAAGAAGAAAAAAGAGGCTTGTTATACATGTGTGTACATATACGTTAATTCATTACCAAGTTTTGAACGTAGTAAAAAAAAGAAACAACAATACATTATGTTTTAATTATTATTTTAAAATTTAAGTTGTAACATTAATTACTGCTTGCCGTAAAATGATAACTTGTACCTAGGACCATTTGTGAAGATTCTTAAGAAACTTTACATTCAACAAAATTTATTACTTTGCGCATTTATTCTAATTCGAATAGGGTTGTAGTTGGGGTAACAAAAGTAACCCTAGCTACACAGGTCTCTCTGAAATTTCTATCAGAATAAACCTTTGAATTAATTAAGATTTGAATTTATTCAATTAATTTATACATAAAACAACTTAAAATAGGCTTGTAGTGATTTGAAGTTGAAAAATGTTTTGTGATTCAAAACTTGCGTTTTGAAATGTCTTAACTGGGGACGTTAGCACATAAACCAAATTATGTACAGCTAGAAAATCATTGCTTGTTAAAAAATACATGGAAATATTAAAGAACTTAATTTCTTTCTACAGAAAAATACATGTAAATATTGAAAAAATAAACTTCTTACTGCAGTATTGTCTTGGTATTTGTGCTGTGTACTAAAATAGTACAATAAATATTTCATAATATTTATCAAACCCACCTAATTTTTTGAGCAATAGCTGTTTTCCTTTAGATCTTGTTTTTAATTATTTTTAATTTCTAAGTTCTCTTAGTCGCCTTTAGTGTGACAGCACCCAAAAGGGGTGATGATCTTTAGTAAATGCAAAAGAAACGATGTACTTAGCGTCAGAATTCTCAGACTAATCACTTTAGTGACTTAATAAATGAAACTTAAATTTCACGTACTGTATATACGCATACATGAGCCCACCCGTGTATAGGAACATGACCCACAACTTTCCCACAAAAAAAATCTTTCCAAAATGACCACAATCTTCTTTGAAAATTGACGTCTTCAATAATCGAGTCTCTGAAGAGTCCGGTTCCGGGGAAGAAGATGTCAATGGTAATTTTGCTGATGTCTACGATGACAAAGCAAGACTTTGAAGGATTTTTTAGATGCTCCGACACCGAATATATTGGAAGAATGGAATAATTTATGCATGCATTTACTTCAAACGGAACACTATCAAATTAAGAGCTCAATGAACCAGTTAACTAAACAAACGTATATGTTCAATTCAGATCTTTGTAATCTTTTGCAAAACCTTTGTTAGAACTGTATTCCGTGAACCAAATTGTGAATTTTTTTGAAGCGTGAATAAGCCTACCCCTTACTTTCGATTCGAATTTTTGTCCAAAAAAAGTGAGCGTATGCACGAGTATATACGGTACGTACGTATTACTGAAAATATCGGGACAGGATTAGTATATATGTATTCTATAGGAGAAAAATCAGTAATGGAGAAGGAAGTTTTTAGTTAATAAAGAACAGATGGTGTCAAAAATGATTCCAAGCATTATGAGCTGACAAATAGTGTCAACTTGGAAATTTGTTAAAATCTTAAAATCGCCATTTAAAAATATTTTTTTTATCACTTAAAAAGAAAAGATTAAAAAAAAATTTCTTATGTAAATCGGGTCAAATCTTCCATGTTGCCTCTATTTTCAGCTTGTAGCGAATAACTTATTTACAGATACTAAAATGAATGGATGTATACATAAATAAACGAATAGGGATTGGTAGAATAATATGAAAATAAATGTAATTAAATATTTTAGGGTAAATGTAAGGAAAAATTTAAAAAAAAAAGAAGTTTAGAATAAAACTATTATTGCTATTAAACGACCACCTCTCTAAATTGACTGAAATTTGATGTGACGAAATCTTCCTTTTTATATTTATTTCCGAATTATTAAACGACCATTTTGATACATGTCCTCTTCGAAATGATCATATTTGCTTAAAGCGAAAAATATCGTTTCCCCTTTTACAAGTAACATTGTAATTTCCTATTTCACAACCTTAACTCGATTCAATCAGAGGCGTGTCTAATAAGGGGAAGATATCGGGATACATACTTCTTCCCCGTTAAATGCCGACATCTAAATGAAGTCATTTAAAGGACAGCAGGCATTAGTAAAAAAAGCTCTCAAGCAATGTAAACCCTCCCCCCCCCCCTACCCCCAGAAAAGCAATTTTGGTTGGATACAATACACCACTGTGTTCAATCAAAAAGACTGCGCTTACTGTTGGTACTTTAAAATCTCTTAAACACTAAATTTAATGCTAGTTTCACAGAATCTTCAGAAACCATCAACGAATCTTATTAATTTAATTAACACGCTCGTGTTGCCACTTGCTCACTGAGTGACTGTCATTGATTTTCATCATTAAAAATTACATAATTTATTTTCTGCTACAGGATAATAATACAGTAAAACCTGTAAAGTTGACCACCTTTGTAAGTTGGCCACCTGTCTAAGTTGACCACTTTTGTCAGGAACGGAATCAGCCCAATATTATTTAATGTGGGGAAACCTTTACAACTTGACCACCTAAGTTGGCCACCTGTCTATATTGATCACTTTATTTATTTATTTATCTATTTTTGCCAAGATAAAAAAAATTGAAATAACATTTCCAGGATATATTTTATACTATAATGTCTGGGTGGATGAAGCATCAAAATAAAGTTTGCCTAAACCTCTTAGTAAGTTAACCATATGGGCAAACTACTATGATGACTCTTTTATCTTTAAATAAGTTTCTTCTTTTTTCTTCTAATTAATCTAGCCATTTTGAAAAATTACGTATTTTTCGAAAATCTTTTCCATCAAATAAGTAACTTACATAGTTAATAGTATATTTATTTTTATTTTAACTAAGTGCTTTAATTTAAAGTTGTATGGGATACACCGTAAGTGATTCGGGTTAAATTTATCTAATCATAGTTAGATAATTGTGAAGAAATAGCTAATTACTGATTTTAAAGTAACATAAATACATGAAGTTATATTTTAATTAGTTGCAAATGAATAAACGCACAGTGTAAGAAAGTACGAAAAAAATATATCCACTCTCTGCAAGTTGACCAACTGTCTAAGTTGACCACTAAAGTGCTGCACCACAAGTGGTCAACTTACACAGGTTTCACTGTATTTTATTTCCTCAAAAACTTATTATTGCGTTTTCTAAAAGAACAAAAATAAAATGCATTTGTTCTGTAAAAGAAAGAAAAAGGAATATAAAAATGTTTTATTTTTAGCGGTTCATTACTCCTGGAAAAGCGCTTTAAAAGAGAGAAAGATACTAAAACTTTTCAAAACATAACTGTAAACACGAATTCCTTAGGTTCCAAGTTTCGTTCATTTCCTTTACGGCTACGCTTATGTCCCACTTAACATCATTATAATACTTTGATGATCTTCCTAACTGCAGTGAAAATGAATAGTTAATTTTTTGTATGGTTATGGCTTTCATACCCCCCCCCCCCCCCCACACACACACAAAGCACCAGAAGTTACGTGACTGGGAACACACTAGCCGTATTCTCTTAGGAACTGCCTTTTGTGGTCTGTTTAATGGCACAATTGAGTTATTTGTCGGACGCGCAGTAGCACTTCTGTATTATAAATGCGGAAATATTTTGTAGGAGGGCATGGGGTTGCGTGTTTCAAGATACTCGAGTGCATAGTCTGCTAGGAAAGAAAATATTCATGGCTTGTTTTAAAATACATTTTGAGAGCCAAGCCTACTGGAAGATTTATTTTCTTCAGGTTAAATGATCGAATTGATTTATTATTATTATGAGTGCCTTATATTTAGAAATAAAGTACGACAATTTCATTAAATTCAGAGAGGTTACTCGGAAATGGGGGGGGGGGGGTAATAGGAGGGTGGAGGGCTATTGGGAAGCCTGGCCGGAAATATTTGATTCATGATTGATGATTATTATTCTGACAAAGTTCATGGCTTAAAACTTGAAATTAAGTGCAAAATATTCTCAATACCTGTCTTGGATATACAATATTTTCCTTCTAAATTTCGTAGAGAAAGTCCAAACTTCGGCTCTTTCTTTGGTTAAAGTTTGGTTTACCATATTCCAAAATGTCAGAATGCCAATACCTTTTTCAATTACACTCAATCAACTCAGTTAAAATATATAAGTATTAAGCACACTAACGAAAAAGTTTCAAATCATACCCGTATAATCAATAAAAAATAAAACTGGGGGTTAGAAAAATATTTTAAATTATGACCTGAATTTGTTTTTTCAATTTTTACACTTAACAAATGATTGTCACTACCTAGCAAAATTTCTTTCTTCTTAAAATGATAATAATATTTTCAAAATTTCTTTCTTTCAATTTTTCTTTCCTTTTTTCCTTTTATTTATTTATTTTTATTCATACAATGGCTGAATTGTTTGCTAGTTAGTTTTTTTGGACCGAAAACTTTCCTCATATAAAACAGTGATTTTCTGTAATACCGTTTAATGAAAATACAAAACAGGTGAAAATTTACTCACAATTCCCCCTCTAATTATATTAAGAGTTAATCCTAAGTTAAATTAAGAGAAAATTCATTGTTAACTTAAGTTATATATGTACATCATCTGTGATTTTCAGTTTGTGCAAGCTTTTTTAATAAAGTTTCTAACTTTATTCAGTTCAAAAAAAAAACTGTTGAATCTAACTTAAAAAAAATAAAGAAAGAAATTAAAGAAAAAGAAACAAAGAAAAAAAACATAAAGAAAATAAAACAAAACCGCGAAGAAAATGTCTTTGTACTGAAAAATTAATGTGTAAAACATACTACGTATTAACAAATTGATGACAAACTTCAGTTATAAAAAGATTCAGTTATAAAAGAATTCAACAGTTGCAGTGAAAAAAATAAATTTTTACACTTCTCACGAATTGGGATCGGAATACAGTGTTCCCTCGCCACTTCGCGCTTCATGTTTCGCGGCTTCAGTGCTTCGCGGGGTTTTCCAAAATATTCATCAAAAATTAAAAATGAAAAAATACAACCATATCGGCTTTTGCCAATTCACTTTTCTTGAGACATCTATTTAGCAAGGGTAATCTCGAGGTTTCAGTTTTCGTTTGAAAAAAAATCCAGCATTATTCAAACTTAATCTAAAGAGAAACTTGTGTTAAACTTCTGCTCAAATTGCTTTAACATATTTCACAAAAAAGTACCTTCACAGTAGAGGGGAACCTACTCTAGAAATTCTTTAAATTAACTTTTCTAAGGGCTCACATAAAGAATAATACGCTGCCCTTTTTTTCTTTTTTCCAGATTCCTTTTCTTGCTTAAGTGATATGAACAAGAAAGATGAAGTATAAACAGCATTGTTAGGAGCGAATTGCAATAAAAATTGCATACAGGCATTATGTACTCATCCAAAGAATATATCTTCAAAGGAAAAAAAAATACTGTCAGAAATAAATTTAATTTTACTTAAGTTGTATTAATTATTCACGCGCATTATAAAGATGTGATTACAAATAGGCACTGAAAACTCAGTCCACATTTATTTATCTTTTTTTGGTCTTCTTAATGCTCCGCAAAGTGTTGTTTAAACTACCTGTTTTTCCCCCTCATACGTCAATATGCAGTTAAGTCTGCTTAAGATAAACTACATGCAAAACTGTTAACTAGATAATGTAAGACACAATGTCTTTATTTTTATTTTGCCATTTCATAATAGCTATAAACTCTGTCTAAGTTAGACTATGCACAATTCAAACAAATAAAGATGCTAACCTTATGAATAAAGTGCAAACGTTATGAAACATAAAATGAGTAAAAAAATACTCTTTACTGTATATATATATACTCTATTGTTATCTCGAAAGATGCGTATGCTACAAACTGAATTTTTGCAATTGTACAATACTCACAAACGGAAATTATTCATAATTTACGTCAATTGTTCCTAGTGGGCACTTTAAAAAGGACTGGTTTTTATATGCTTTGATTGATCAAATAAATATGGAAAAGCAAAATACATATTTAACGCTCATTAAATATATCAATTTCATACTCGTTTATCTATACGCTTAATTACAAACAATTTGTATCTATTTTTTCATCTATCTGAATCTTTCATCTACCTATGCATTTGCCTGCGCACATATTGTTAGCATTTATTTATCGTTATGTACTATAATCGACCCCAATAACGATAGTATTTTATATAGGTAACACTATCGTAATCTTATAAAGCATCTGTTGTCATACAGCATAAAGTATTTATTTATTAATCTTCTTATCTATTTTGTGCTTATATTCCCTTTATCAAAGAAACTTATGTATTCATCTATATGTTCACCACTACACTTTTGCAGCTATTCACCTATTTATTTCCTATCTTTATAAATCTAGGTTAAGGCTAGATTAATCAACAAATTGATAAGGTTCAAATTTATATAGAGTGCTGAAGCTAATCTGGATTACTATCGATGTGCTGATGTACCACATCGATTCATCGCTCGAAATTCGTGAAGTATCAGTTCCTTCCGCATTATATCATTTTCGCGTTCAATTTATTGTTGAAACTTTAAATAAAAACAACTATAATATTATATTTTATTAATTTCGTTATTTTCATGATCATTTTAGACAGAAAATATTAAATAACAGAAACTTATTCAGTTATCAGCAGGAGAATGTTCATGGAATTGCTAAAAAAGGGGGTGGGAGAATTAAAAATTTAAAGGTATTTTTACTAGTCACTTGCTTTTACATAATAGTTTGTACTTAGTGTTAAATGAAATATGCTTTATAGGATTCTAAAAATTAAAAATAAAAAAGTAAAGGTAAAAATGTTCTTTAAATGACTTACAAAAATTTATTACAATTTCAAAATTCCCCGACAATGTCATGCTATTGAACAAAAATTAAAATTTTAATTTGTATTTATGTTCCACTTTAAAGACATGGTGTCATTAACAGGCAACGCTAAACTTAAGCTCTTAAAGCTAGTAAAGCTCAATTAACATATAAAATTTTGAAAACGTTATCGCATTTCATTGAAAACATTTGGGGCCTTAATAATCAAAGTTTCACTTTGAAATGGCCCTGAAAGGAAAGCTACTTTTCTCCTAAACTCCCTACCTTTTAACAGGAAGCCATAAGATTACCCTACGATCACTCTCCAAATAGAATCCTCATTTTCGACGATTCTTCAATCGTCAAGAAAATTTCGTCATTTATAACGATTCTTTTCTCGCGCGATCACGTGATTTAAAAAAGTTACTACACAAATTTCGGCAATTTGACGAAAGGTTTACTCGGAGCATTTTTCACGAAGCCATTTCGTCAAATACGACGAAAGTTTCGTGAGATTTGAGCATGCGTTTCTGAGAGTGATGCCGCATGGAGGAGGAGAGATATTACCCAACTTGGTTACAGTTTGCAGGAAATTGTAGAATTTGTTTTCAGCATATTGATGAAACTGGTTTATGTATTAAACCTTTAAATGTGGAAAAAAACAACGCACAAAACTTGCATAATAAATTGCTTCGAAGTTACAAGGAGTTATCATATAAATGAAGATATATATATCTCAAATGTACAATCGGTTCAACTTATAATATACGTTATTCAAATTTATCATTAAAGAGAAATGATTTTTTTTTTCTGAGAAAAAAAAGAGAAAAAGAAAGAAAGGGGGGGGGGGAGGGAAAGATTTTAAAACAGATTGCTCTAAAAAGTAAAAATTGAATTCTTTTCTCAAATAACATTGATACTACTTTTAAACATAATAAGTTAGCGCAAAATTATGAGTGTTATATTTAGCGCCGTAATTAGTTTCTCAGGAATATGTTGTCATTAATGTAATGTATGCAAAGGTTATTTACTGACGAAGGAATTGTTGCAGACTTTGAGTCCATTTAATTTATATTTGTAATTGATTCATGGCTATACATGATTTTTTTTTTGTGCCAACTTCAAAAATTATATTTTAAATTAGTATAGGTATTGTTTAAATTAAAGAATTATTATTTTTTTTAACCTTTTAAAGCAAAGTGTTTAAAGCAGTGTGTCTTTTAAAGTGTTTTGAACTCTGTTCCTTTTTCAAAAATTTTTAAACCTTTTTTCTTTTTCGTGCAAATATATATTTACCTCGTATGTCATGGCCATCATAAAACTTCCTCATACAAGTTCTTCATATCTCTGACTCAAAATATCAAAAAAGCTCTAGCCTTTTAACGACTGGCACTAAAAACTGATCAGCATTGGTTCCCACCTGGGAACAGTTTTGTTTTATTCTTTGCAAAACTTAAGAAATAAAACTCATGCTTCTTAATTAGAACTGCATTTTTTGAACCATCCTTCGTTCAATAGCTGTCAGATAAATTAACTACTAGCTGGTTGTGCCCGATAAACGAAATTCACTTGAAGTCAATCCGAAATCGAAGTGATTAATGGACTTGGATCAAGTCTCGGATTTTTGTTTTTTGGATAACGATCTCAGTATATCTTTTATCTATAGCCTTGTATATCTTTTCGTTGGCAGCGCGGACTTGCAGGACCAATTTTTTAAAATTATTTTCGGTCCATTAATTATTGACACTTGATAAGTATTTGTCATTTGATCTCTGAGAAACGGGGCTCCGGTGGAAATTTGCCATTTTAGTCTTTGACTATTGGAAAACTGGATGAAACCGATTCAATATTTGTTTCATTAAAAAGAAAAAGAATTAGTTCTTTTATACAATGTTTGTTTCCTCTTTGTTGTTGCTAGTAGCCGATATATACAGTGTGTTTAAGCCTAATTTATCACTACGAGAAAGCAATGAAGGTTGATGTCATTTATTGATTTGACTTTTCTTTTTTTTTGAATAGTTGTTTTGCTTATTAATTAGTTTTTGGTGCTACACTTCTTTCCGCGGATGACCCCATTTTCATGTCTTATGTGAATTTGTTACTTCATATATTGCTGCTTTACGGGTACTCAAGTTATTGTTACAGTAATAAAGTTGGTCCTACATACTTTTATGTATTTATCTTTTTCTCTCTATATATACATATATAATGCAATAAAATTCTTCCAAACGGCCTCCCCTCCTCAAATGCGGAGTTTTTAATTTCCTGCCAGCAAAGCCTTGAGCATAAAAACCCCACTTTTGTGGACACCTCTCCATTAAGGATAGATACTTTTGTCCCGATAGTGTCCGCTACAGACGAGTTTTACTGTATATATACATAAAGACTCCTTTTTACAAAGAAAAAAGTTGTTTTTTCTTTGCAGACACATTGTACATAGGGTTAAAAAACTGTATATCAAAAAAACTTTGAGCTGAGGTCTAAAATTCCATTCACCATCTATTTACTACTATGGCATTCCTCATTGTGGTAGAAAACTAAACGTGCTTCAATTTATTTATTTCGCCAAAACCGAATAAACTTAGGGTTGCTGCAATTAAGCTCATAAAATGAAACGTAATTCTTACCCCTTACTAGCAAAATTTAAATCACGCTACCCAGCGAGAAGCGATTAAAATCCTTTACTTCCAGGTTGGAATGCTCTTCTTTTGACATTGGGAGGCATTTCGCGCGAAATAAAGCTGGTAAATAAGATCGTCTGCCTGAACTCCTTAGGAGGCTGTTGCGCATGCGCAACTCCTTCCGCTAAACGATCGCTCTCGCATCTTCTACGTCCCTCAGAAGCTTTCTGCCGGCCGTGTCCAAAACACAGGAGACGCTCTGTTCTGTAAAAGAATTCCATTGTTCGTGCCAATTTATTTTTTCTTCAAATGGGATGTGACACAACTTTAGTTCGGATATGTCAGTACTTATTAACAGTTAATGAATAAATACTTCAATCAGCATTCAGATTTATCATGACTCTTTGAGACTTTTAGATCTGTCAACGATTTTCAAGTGTTGAATAAAGTAAGTGACCCCTGACTAATTTAAATTTTAATTCCAATTAAGCTATTTTCCCAATTGATCTGAAGGTTTCATTAGAGTTTTTAAAATTGTGGGATTTATGCAAGCATAAATCAACGCTATCACAAGGACTTCTTTTTTTTTTTGCTATATTGTTTAACTTTTTTTTCTTCAACTATCTACCTATTTTGACATTAAGGATGAAGAAGCAAAACAAAGTTTGAAAACTTTTCATAGATTAAGAATTAGACATTAGATTTTGTTGATCTATAAAAATATTCAGCGTTATATTATCTTTTACCCAAACTTTCGATGATTTGATGGTTTTAAGCGATTTTTTCAGGGACCTATTTTTAATGAATCATGCAAATGTGCATAACTTTAATCTAGCAATTTAAGGATAAAGTATTAAAAAATAATAATGCATTGTTATTTACTTTTTTACTTCAGTTACCTCTGTCTTATTGTTTCCAAGTGTGTATTTCTCATCATAGCCATTACTTCTTTTAAACAAGTTTTTGCATGGAAGAGATGTGTTTTCTGAAATAAATGCAAACTTGGTCAACACTTTATTTTTAAAGTTAACATGAAATAAAGAAGAAATTATGTCTAATAATTTAATCAATTCAAGTAATAATTCAATTTTACGATTTTATTTTATTTTAAAGGATTATGTTGTAGTATCTCCAGGGCGCAACAAATGTCCCGTTTGCAGGAAATCAATAGATTGAATTTAAATAAAGCTAAAGAAAGTTTTGTACATAAAAAAAGACATTTACAAGTATGGCCACGAAGTTGTATATTAAACTTTATGATCAAAAGTAGGTAACTTCAAGAATATTTCTGGAAAGTTATTGTTTAATATTTAAGCATTCAACTATGGCGGAGAAACTAGGGGGACGAGGGGGGGGGGGTAGTCCCACAGGCTCCAGATTGTAGCTGAAGGAGTATTGAACTTTCTGAGTATCTTTTTGACTATATATTTGCTTTTGATAAAAAGTAAATAAATAAATAAAAAGACAGTTTTTGTAAACTATTAAATAATAAAGTAAAAATATCTAAAAACAGACTGAACACGTAATACAGAACGGGAGGATTGAGACAGATGAGGGGGCAGGGCAGTACACTGCGCATTTGTACATAACCTTGAAAAGGAAGAAAATCCCTGGACGAAATAAACCCATAAAACCTATAAACGTAAAGTAAAGTGCTAATATCAATAGTATCAATGTTATATACATCAGGTTTCTGTGCAGTGCTAGGTTTTTCTAAGAAATGTATTTCATAATTTAAAAAAAATTGCAATGCCTCTTGATGTAATTCCATACAATTATTTTACCAATTACAAAGAAAAAATCAACTAATTATTGTTTGTAATTTTCGACTTACTTGCAGAAAAGAATCTCATATGTCAGGTTCGACGGTTCATTTAACTTATGGATTTCATTTTCTAAGATTAAAACTAAATTCAGAAAATAAAAATTAATCGATATGGATGCTCTTTTATATCTGTCAGGAAATGAATAACTTACAATATAATTAACAGAACTAAAAAAGGAAAATATCTTATAAAAGGTAAGAGTAAATTCCTTAACACATCCGATAAGATCACTGAAATACGTCCATTGAAATGCGTCTGGACAGTAAATTTTAAGATTTAACTGTTGAAAATCAAAGTAAACATGTTAAATTCAGAATGACATGCTTAGTAATTTGAGAAAACGACTTTTTAAAAAATATAATTTTGATACTGATACAAAACAATATTTGTTAAGAATTAAAAAATACATATTTATGGGAAAGATTTCAAAAGTTTTTAAACTTTTGAAATGTGAAATAAAATGTAAATTTACGTATAATAAATACTTTTGTCACTGTTTCTTGAAATTTACCCATTTTTAGAGAAATTAATTCCACTTGAAAAGCATCTACTCATAAATCATCGTAAGAAGCACGAAATAGTTATAAAAATTGCAGACACGAGTTTCAAGGATATGTGGAGCCCGTTTTTTTCAATACAAGAGCTTATACACTTCTCAAAACAATTAAAGGATCACTACATTGGAATGATCGTGTACAAGAATAAGTTTTATAATAAATATGAGAATTTGACCTTTGGTACTGGACACCTTTAATGAGAAACAACAGAGGCTGTTTTTGTTTCTTGACTTTGGATTAGTATAGATAATTCTGATGTTTTTTTAAACACACCGAAACAGGAATGAAAAAGAGCAAGATTCCAAGTACTAACCAGTTGTTAATCGAACTTACAAGGTGCAGTTCACTCATTTTCTGTTAGCTTCGTCCCGTTTACGTACCATGGCAGGTGTTAGAAGATTTCTTTCCGACAATGATGTGACTAGGGCTGTCACATGGATTGAAGGTGGTGTTTCTCAACGTCAGGTGGGTCAAAGGTTAGGTGTAAGTCAATCAGTGGTTTCAAGACTTTGGAACCGCTACCAACAACTAGAGACTGTCCATAGAAGGCCAGGTCAAGGGCGGAGGAGGTCCACTTCAGCCCAAGAGGACAGGTATTTACGTCTAAGTGCCCTCAGACGCAGATTTTCAACAGCCAGGGAGCTTCAAAATGAGCTAAGCCGAGCAACGGGGACCCAAATTTCCTACCAGACTGTACGAAATCGACTTCGGGAAAGTGGATTGAGATCTAGACGACCAGTCCAAGTACCTCGGCTTACAGCACGTCACAAAAGATAAAGAATGCAGTTTGCTTGGACACACAGACGTTGGCAGCTAAGGCATTGGCGTAAAGTACTCTTTTCTGATGAGTCTAAATTTACTCTTTTTGGTAATGATGGTTGGGCTAGAGTATACAGAAGAAGGAATGAACGTTTTATTCCCTGCTGCTTATCTTCAAGAGTCCCATTTGGAGGTGGATCAATAATGGTGTGGGGTGGAATAACACTCAATGATCGTACAGACCTTGTAGTCATCCGCAACGGATCCCTGACCGCCCAGAGGTATGTTAACGAGGTGTTGGATGTCCAGATACGTCACAGAGCAGAAGCAGGTGGGCATAATTTTATTTTTATGCACGATGGGGCCCGTCCCCACACTGCAGGGATCGTGCGTCAGTACCTACAAGCCCACAATATCACCACTTTAGGGTGGCCCGCTTACAGCCCGGACCTGAATCCCATCGAACATGTCTGGAATCAACTGGGAAGAAGTAACCGGAGCCGTCAAAACCAACCCACCACTTTGGATGAGCTGGAAATCGCTCTTCGAGAAGAGTGGGAGCGTTTGCCTCAAGAAAGCCTCAGGAGGCATATAAGAACCATGCCCCGGCGAATCCGAGCTGTGATTTCTGTCCGAGGAGGAAACACAAGATACTGAGTCATTAGTTGTAACAAAAAAACAACTTTTTGTTTACTTTTGATTTTAATAATTAAAGGGTTTTCATTTTGATTTTGGCAGTTTTTTAATTCCCTCACCTATTCCCAATACACAAAAAAAAAAAATGATTCAATATTTTGTCAAGGATTTGGTAGCCATTTGCATTGCCTTTCAAAATAATATAACATATAATTAGTTTTTTAACTGTTACAAAAATGACAAGCTTATAAAGAAGTGATCATTTAATTGTTTTGAGGAGTGTATTTGTCTTTTCACCGAAAGCTCACATTTTTTCTTTTTTGCATTGAAGAGAAGAAGTTCCGTTTAGAACTGTACGAGCCTACTTTCCCGTATACACCAACTTCAAATTTTGAATCTAGCCATCTCTCTCTCTCGCATTTAGCTTTAGTTCTTGATTTCTTCAAGTATACCTTTTTCAACAGTTAATACGTATTCACTCACTCACTCACTCACTCATTCATTCATTTACTTTCATTCATGTATTTATTCACTCATTTATTTATTTTTTCATTTATTTATTCCTTTTTTCTTCATTTATTCACTCATTTATTCATTCATTCTTTCACTCATTCATTTATTCATGCATTCATTAAAAATCCCGATCAAAAACTTTCACAGGAAAATAGGCTCGTTTAGTTCTGGTAAAACTTCGTGTCTCTACATGTTTTACGCCATTAGAACCTTCGGATAAAGTTTGTTTCAAGCAAATCCGTCCGTTAGATCAGGATTTATATAGGACTGAACTTTCCCCGAAGGAGCTAATGTTAAATTTTTTGAATTGTTCAAAATTGAGCAAAAGTTGTTCAAATCAAAAAATATTTTTCATGCGAGAGCTCCTTCGATTAAGCTCGTTCAAAGGAACTTGGATTTTATGTCCAGGGCTTATAAAATTTGCTTCATATTTCCTCAAGACTGCTGATGTTAAGATATTTTGAACTGTTCAAAATTAAACGAAAAATACTTCAGATAAAAAAATAAAATATAGAAATGAGATGTTCTTTCCGAGATCTTTCGAATGCAAAAAAAAAAAAAAAAAAAATCTTTCGAATCGGACAATTCCCTCAATAAAAAGTTATGTGGGGGGGGGGGGGGGGGGCAGACAGGCAGATCGACAGACAGGCAGATCGACAGACACACGTTTCCGATCTCAAAACCCTACTTTCAAAATTTTTATTTTTCAATCTTTATTTAATTACTTCACTTATGTTTGGCTTTTCTTGATTTTTAACGTTATTTTTACGATACATTAGGCCTTCTTTCATACTTAATTATTATTTTTGTTTTTACTTTTACGGGAAAATGGGCTAAAAAGTGGTTCATTGCAATCTGAAACACGTGCTTGCAATTTTTATTGATATTATGCGTCTAAAAAGTAATTTTCCTTTTTTAACTCATCAGTCAAGCTCAGAACTGAAAAATGGATTTTTTCTTAAATAAATTTTATGTTTTCAATTTTATTTAATTTTCCCCTTTTCCTAAAATGTCCCCCTTTTCTGTCAAACATGCTGAGTTCGTTCCCATATCTTAAAAAAAAACTGTTTATTTTTATTTATTAATTAATTATTATTATTATTATTATTATGTTGGATCGCTAACTACACAGATAAACTGATGCTTAAGCATACTGCTTAATTTTATGTCACATTTTTAAATTTCGATTTTGAGTTGGATAAAATACATTACTGATTTGTGCTAAATACATATGTAATGATACACGAACAGTGTCTACTGTGTACCATTTCATTTTGTTATAAAAATATTGGCTTAAAGATAAAGGCCAAGACTAGCGGTCTCCACTCGCCATTGGCGACTAACAATTTTTATTGGGCGACCACAAAATGTCATGCCGGTCGCCAAAACTGGCGACTTGCAGTTTTTTTATTATTACTTGGAGATTAATAATGCCATCAATTAACGCCGCAAACGCAAAAACGAACCTTTTTTAAAATACTGCTTGAAACTTATTATTATTTTCTAATATTAGAAGACAACTTTCACGCTATAATAAGCAACAGAGATGAAAAATTTAATTTTTTAGAAAAAGTTTGTAATTTATTGTATTTTTTTAAATACGACTTTTGTGCAATTTTGTGACAAAATGTATTTTAAGGTATGTGTATGTATGTACATGTTTGTATGCAAAATGAGGCCCCTGTTGGGGAGAGGGGATTAGCTTGAAACATGGTTCAAAGTGGCGACCAACGGTGTCTAAGTGGCGACTAACTTTTTTGGGTTTACTCACCACTGGCCGCCATCAAATTTTTTTTAGTCTCAAGCATTACTTAAACATCTCTTCCGTTACTTTTATTTAGTTAAATCCTAGGCGTAAAGGGGAAAAATAGTACATTTATACACTATCCGAACTTTCATAACTTTCAACAGAAAGAACATAATTTCTTGAAATTCGGATGTAAGATAAATTTGAAAGTTAATTTTCTCCATTCCCAGATGGACTTTTTTCTTGAAAATGTACAGTGGTAGCTAAAATTTTGGACCATTTTGAAAATTTGTTTTTTAACTTGTGTATAGAAAATGTTATGTTTCACAAAATGAAAACTGGTATATATCTTTTAAAGATAATTTGATACTGTATTCAATACAAAAGGTAAAATTCAAATAAATGCAAAACAAAAAAGTTATAGTATTGATATAAAATAGAAACACAGTTTGGAAATGGTTTCCAATATCTAACGTTCCTGGTCAATTTCTGTTCTTGTTCTGAGAGCCAATCATATGTTAGTAACTGCCGGAAGAAGCTGGCATCATGTTAACAGCTTTATCAAGTCATTGTTATACTTTGTTCTACAGAAGGAAAACTTTCTTATAAACTGAATTACACGAGAAAGTTTTGTGAAAATTGCAGTATTTAGTGAAGAGAAAACGACCAAATGAAAGAGTAAATAGAACACCCAGAAAGAGATTTAATAATCTTATATTACGAGAAAGTTTTCTATAAGCATACAAAGTTTAAAAACCTAAAATTTTCCAAAAATGATAACAATTTTGGCCACCACTGTATGTGCGGTTAGAAAGAGACAGGCTGGGAGATTAAACTAGACATCAAAGAAATGATAGGGCATCATCAAGGAGGGACTATCAGTTGGTTAGCTGATGATTGAATTTTAAATAGAGACGATCTCAATCATCCCTCGCGGAAAATTAGGGATTCATCTTATGAGAGAAAGAAAAAAAGTATTTAACTTTTTATATTACAATCATTAATCATTTAATTATTTTCTTCAATGAAGGAGAACTGTTTTTATGCTCATTCTTAGATTTATAAAATTGTTATTTATTCTCAAAATTTCATGATTTCAGTCAATTGTTACAAAATATGCAAACCACCTGTGGAAAAACCTTACCTGACAGAAAAAAAAAGTTACTTTTGGATTCAGCACTGAAAATCACACGAATATTTGATATCACAACACACACACAAATATTAATGTATACACTGTTAGAAATTTCATCATGAAATTACAGCTAAATGACCGGCAGCAGTCTGTCCATTTAATTCACCGTTAAATTTACGGTTTGGAGCATTTTTCTATCTTTACGGGACCTAACCATTTCCATATAACTTGGTTAAAAAGAGCCGTAAATACAAAAGTTTACGGTTTTATAACCATTTAAAAATGTTTTCAAAACAGAATTTTCACCGTTTTTGAACCATTTCGAGTCGTAGAAACAGTAAATGAAGCTTGCAGGACTCGAACCCAGAATGAGTGGTGTACAAGTCTTGCTCTCTATCCACTCGGCCACCGTCATCACATAAAGCGGACGTTTATTTATCAGTAAATCTTCTTTTCCAACAGGCAAACAGCCCTGAAATTGAGATTTCAGTTTTTGATTGGATCCAAAGTTATTTTTCGTCTAAATTTACTGTATATTGACGAAAATACAAACAAGCTTCAGCAGCTCAAATTATGGGCTCGCTCATTCGCAAACAGTTTGGGAATCCGATGTCTCTAATTTTCGATTTACGTGTGCATGTGTTTCTATTTAGTATCCACTGCTTAAGCCACTTTTTTTTTCTTCTTTTTTATATACACATGCAGATTTTAACTGATAAATCCGTATTCCTATTTTAAAACAACGTACGACTGGTAAGGTTTCGCAACCAAGATGGACGGCT
Source organism: Octonoba sinensis (assembly GCA_038502835.1). Lineage (NCBI taxonomy): Eukaryota > Metazoa > Arthropoda > Arachnida > Araneae > Uloboridae > Octonoba > Octonoba sinensis. The sequence goes on along the minus strand of CM076599.1, from coordinate 59,242,926 downwards.
GATTCTTATTGAGCGCTTGAAAATTACGGTTAGTTAAACGTTCTTTAGGATAAACAGAGAATAAGCGATTTTTTTCGCAATCAACGGTTTGAGTACCATCTTTTTAATGGTTATTCAACTGTTAAAATTAAATATGGTAAAATAACAATCAAATAAATGGTTATTTTACTATTTTCCTACGGAAATTTTAACAGTGTAACAAATATATAAAATAACACAAATTGTGGTATTTTCAGAGCTGAATCCAAAAGTGAGCCCCCCCCCCCCTTTTTTTTGTAAATAGGTGCTGTTAATTTATACTTTGGGATTCAGCACTGAAAATCATACGAATATTTGATATCACAGCACGAACACAAATATATAACAAAAATATAAAATCCCACAAAGTGTGCTAGTATTTTAAAAAATTTTCTGAATCCAAAAAAAAAAAAACCCTTTTTGTTGTAGATCTGTGTTGTTAATTTATGAAGTCCTCGGAAGTACAGTGCAACGATATTTTAGTGTTTCGAATTTCTTTCAAAGTCATTCTTAAAATCGTTTTCGGTAACACTTGAATTTGTTATTCAAGTTAAAGAGAAACAGATCACCTTTTTTTCGACTCATAACGAAATAAAATTTCATTCGCAGCGGGAAATAGATTTTCGTTTACAAAGAGTACGCAATCTTCCGTTTTTGAGAGCGCAAGATAGTAGCATATTTTCTATCAGTTTTGTTATTACTCATTTATATCTCTCGTTTATGTAATTTTTCCATAAAATCTTCCAAGATTTTCAAATTTTCTTATCATGACGTATTCTGTTAAAATGGATTTTTCATGATTATCTACAATACTGGAAAAAATATGATGTAGATTGCATTAAGCTTATAAGAGGTCTAATAAAATTTCGAGCTTTTTTCTAGGACATTTACTCTACATACAGCAGAAATAAAAATAAAGCAGTAAAACTACATCACATAAAAAATCCAAACAAACTAAATTTCGTACAAATTTGTGCTCATTACTGATGTGTTGCTATACCATGTTATGTTTCGTGAAAAATGCTGCGAGTAAACCTTTCGTCAAATAGGCGAAATTTGTGCAGAAACTTTTTAAAGTCACGTGATCGCGTGATGAAAGAATCCTTGTAAATGACGAAATTTTCTTGACGATTGAAGAATCTTCAAAAGTGAGAGTTCTATTTCTGAGAGTGAGGCAAATTTTATAAACCCTTGACATAAAATCCAAGTTCCTTTGAACAAACTTATTCGAAGGAGATCTCGCGTGAAATATTTTTTGATTTGAACAATTTGGTGTTCAATTGTGAATAGTTCAAAAAATTTTAACATTAGCGTCTGAGGGAATGAAATGAATGAATTAATGAATAATTAAAATGATGAATAAATAAATTCGTGAATGGATGAATGAATGTGAATTAACAGTTGAAAAGGCTTTATTTGAAGAAATTAAGAACTAAAGCTAAATGAGATTGAAAGAGAGATAGCTATTGGGGATATTGGATTGAGATTGGTGTTGTATCAGAAAATAGGTTCTAGACGGAACTTCTTGTTCTTATACTTTCCGTCACCTTGCCTATTACGGTCGTACTGCCGAAAACATGAAATATTAACAAAAGTGCTTAAGAAACAGTACACATGCGTTTAAGTGGATTCTGTTTATGTCTGTTCAATTGGTGGGAGGGATTTGGTGGAGAAGAGATGGTCTATAGGTGAAAAGAAGTCTTAAATATTTTGCAAAAATAAAAATGAAGAAAAATTATAGCTTTAAAAACTATTACATATAGAATTTTTCATTTCATTATATAAGCACCTTTTTAAAGATTTTTTTTAAAATTGCGACCATTTTGGTAAGTTTATCCTTATGGTTATTTTGTTTAAATTCTTTTAAATAATCTGGTACTTTTAAATTTGGATACCTTGATTTAAAAAATGCTATCTTTGAACAATTTTAAATCAACAGTTAAGAGAAAACATATTGATAAAACGAAGACTTTAATTTAAATCAAGTATCTCTACTATAGAACTTGCCTTTTTCGTTGTAATGACGATATACATCCTAGGGATGCACCGATTAATCGGCAGTAATCGGTGCTAGGTCATAATCGGCAAAATTTTGCCGATTAATCGGTGAACAATTTTTTTTATTAAAATTGCTTTTAGTACGCGAAAAACAATAAAACATGATGAATTAATTCTTTAACAATACCAGAGGGGTTCTCTCTCTTAGAGAGATGGCGCACTCCCACCCCCCTTCCTGAAAAAAAAAAAAAAAAAAAACTGAGAAGAGTGTTAGGGTAATCATTTGTCAAAACATGATTTTATATAAAAAAAAAAAAAAAAATAGAAGATATAACAAAGGAAACGGAAATCTACAACAGCACTTGTCAGAATTGATTTTACAACATCCAAAAATTTCCAATGGTAGAATCTGCGCAAACAAACGGCAACATTCTTATTTAAAAATAACTAACAGATTCGATCAAACTGAAGAATGGTCAAGAATTCTCACTGTACGATTACCAGACTTCAATATTGTATGCGGTACCTTTTCTGCTTTCTATAACGCCATGTAAAACATCGATACATTAAACTGATGAAACCTCCCACGCAAAAGGTCAAAAGTCATGTAAGGTTGAATGGGTTTCACTTTCACGTTTTGGGAGTAACCTTTATCGATTTTGAACAGCCACATTTTTGCTTCATTTTCTGTAAAGCAAACCACGAACGAGGGAATTTTAAATATGCAAATAAAACCATTTAGGATTTTAAAACGACGTATTGCTAATAAAAACTGTTTTACGCTGGTTGATGTATCAACCAGAATAATGTAATTTTATTACATTGATTTCAAAAAACGTATTTTATATCGATCAAATAATTAAATTGCACTAACTCGATATCGTGATACATTGGACGGTGATACCTTTGACGATGTTGCTGTGTTATCAAAGTTCTTTTTAGATATCTTTTCTCCATAGCAAATTTTAACGAGAAAGGGTACATTTTTATTGACTTCATCAAAAATTATTTTAATACAAAAAAAAAAAAAAAGAAAAGAAAAAACGAAAAAGAAAGAAAGAAAATGAAGTGACGCAAATCCATTTTCCTAATTGTCGCGCAAGTTCTTTTTTAGACTTCTTTTGAAGGAATTCTTTTCATTTTATTCAAAATTCGAAACTTCTCACGTAAAATATTTCGACAATCTTTATAGTGAAGTTCCTTTTTTAGCATTTTTTCTTTTAAATTTTCAACCCATTATTGGTTTTTGATATACGAGTATTTAGCCTTTTGACAATTTTTTAGCTCTGCAATCGACTGAGACTCATAGCCACAAAACCCAATTGAACCAACCAAGCAAGCTATGATAACACATGGCTAGCTACACATGGTTCAGAAGCATTTTCGATAAATGGTAGAAGTAATTTATGTTTCTACCTTCTCTTTAATTTATTTTACTATTTCTACGTTACAGTTTGATCATACATTTTTTAAAATGTAGCTACTTACTATACACTAACAATATGTACTTGCTAGTTAAGATATAGCTAGCTGTAGCAACGCCTGAATATCAAAATGATTTCCCTTTATAATGTTCCTAATGGATTCTGAAACCTTTAGCTTTTACATTTTGGGCTTTTGAATATCTGTGCGATACACCCAACACTTAAAGCAAGGACGAATCAGAAGAGTGAATAGAAATCCTTGATTATGGAAAAGCAGCAGATGGCGAGCACTGTTAACAACAATGGTTGCTATGCAATATGGCAATTAATGTTCTCAAAATTAAATGTCACCCTATTCTTTGAATCTCTAATACGTTATTTCCTTCTTTTTTCCGTACTTTCTGCAGGTCTGTCTGGAATGTAATTGATATTAGATGCGTAAATGCTAGGAAAGAGGCCCGATAAGTCTGATTGAAACACATCGCAAATGAGTGATTAAGAAACCACTGCTTAAAAGAATTATATTTGAAAAAAAAAAAAATCAGAATTTGTTAGTAATTGATTTAAATTTAACGGGTATTTTTATTTATTTATTTTTCAACCTTTTCCTTGTTATATTTTTAGGTTATTCCAATAGTATTCCCTAATGACAATACTGCAATTTTTTTTATTTCTAATGGGCTGCGTAGTATTGGTTCTTAACCATTGCATACCTAGTGCGTTCCTAGAGATTGATACCAACGGCACCACAATGAGTGTGGTACCATTGCCGCAATTTTTGACGCTTAGTTTCCCCCTAGATGGCGACACCAGAGCTCTAACTGATGCAAATTGCACTAGGAATTTAATTTAGCCGAGAGTATCTACGCCAAACGGAATATTCTAGGGATCTTTAACATGCCGCATAATGATACGACATGGGCACTGTCGATTTTTCAGCACCTTGAAAATCCACCGACTTGGGCCAGGTTTGATCTTGCGAACTTAGGCGTACGAGGCCTGCGCCTTACCACTACACCATCCTGCCGGCCAATACTGCAAAATAGAATTTTAGATTAAACATAAGTTCAAAATATGTACTTCTTTTCTTCCTTTTTCTTAAAAAAATATTGCTGAACAATACATGCATAGAACACCACTTATGTATAACCTTCCGCTGTTATTAGAATCAGGTTTTATAATTGTTACTAGAAAAAGAATTTAAAAAAATAATAAAATAATTAAATAAATAATAAAAGAGTACATACGCTATCAGTAATACCTCAAGATAGAAATATTTTTCCTCTAACCTAAGTGATTTTAATTCTCAGTTTGAAGGGAAATCTCATATATAAAACTCTCCTGATGATATATGCATTTTTTGGAAATACACTCATTTATTATTGCATTTTATTTTGAATAGCAGAAACGAAAATTTTTAATGGCAGCAGCAAATTGTTTTTTTTAACACACGAATATTATGATTGTTTTAGAACGAGTTTTTGTTTGTTTCGTTCGATCTAATGGCGCAAAAGCCTACATTGGTTATACACGCGGAGTTTTCATTTACATCTTTTGTCCCCCTTATAATAGTTTTTTTTTTGGTAATAATTTTCATTGATGGCATTGTTAGAAAGATTTAGAAAGAACATCCTCTCTGGTAATATGCATTTTCGAGCTCTTTCTCAGCAATACTATAGATTCAAGAGTTTGTACCATTTTTAATACGTAAAGCAAGTTTTAATCGAATTGTGGAAAGATTAGTGGTATGCAAATAAATATGTAAATTAAATAAATAAAGGTACATATCTAAATAAATAAAAAAAATAAACTGAAATTTTAAATTTGACAGATTTAGCATTTCGTGATCCAGGATTACTTAGTAAAAAAAAAAACTTCTCCATTAAAAACTTTGCACGAACGCAACAGCAACACACGTGAAACAATTTTAGAGTTGTAGAAAGGAAACTTTATTCTAATTTAAATTAATTGTACACGAAAAATGAATTTTTGAAAAAGAAAACGAAATTGATTTCCTTTCTCCCTCAAATTTTCATTAAGTAATTAGCAATTATTTAATTCCTCAACACAAGAAAATTTTGTCGCAATAATTAACATATTCTTTGCGTCCTTCGATATTGTTGTCCTTTTATATTTACTAGAGCTTGAAATTCGACTGCAATACATTAAATTTTTCAAGTTCAGCCATGAAAGTTTAAGCAATTTTGAGACACAAGTTTTCCTGTTCGACAACAGTTTGTTTTGCTTAAATATTTCAAATAGCGATAATTTCTGTTCAGTGCGACTGATTCATCACTGAGTTAGTTATTTAATTGAATGCATATGTAACAGATTATTCTACATGATTTTTTTGTTTCTGCACTCCTTCTCCTGTAAAGAAAATATAGCAAAAAATTTTCATGCCACCGTATTAATATTGAATAAATTAGAAATACAGGCACCCACTTTCAATGCAATAAAAAGTTCAAAACCCTAAAGCAAATCAACAAAATTACGAAGCGTTGGTTCAAAGCAAAACAACGCGTCACCGCAGATATTATCTCACTTGATATTATATCAGATATTGTTAGATTCAAGTTGTATTTTATTTTGTTTGACATTGTACTGGACAAACAATCTAACTGACTTATCATGTATATATATTTTGGAATTTGATTAAATTATACCTTAAACTTAAACCTTAAAATTAAAGACTTATTTAAACCTTAAAATTAGAATTACCTTGCTTTGACATTCAAGGAGGGGGAAAAATAATTATCTTTTTCTAAAAAAAATTTGTTGATAACACAATAGCTACTAAATTTTAAAAAAAGTAAGAAAATCGGTTGACAAACAAAGAAGAAAATAGTATTTAACTGTTTTGTCTGCCTATTTATGTATAGATCAGCGTACTTGTATTCGATTGTATATGATTCTAAAAGCAAAATTTTCGATCAGAAAACAGATTTAATAGCCTTAACAAAATTTTTATACTGAGAAATTAAATCAGAAATCTACTTCTCCCAATTTAAACACCCGATATTTTTAAACGCATATACTATTTAAGGCATTTTCAAAAGCTTTGCACATCGTTAAAGAAAAATATTTTAACCAATAAGTGCACTTCAGAACTGTTAATCACAGACTTTCTTTTTCTTCTTCCCTTGAATATTTTTTTTTCGATACGCATTGCTTAACGAAAATCGATGAAAAATTCTCTCATGCAAGTTTGGGTGCGCGACTGTTGCTGCTTTTTGCGAAATGGACGGTCGATTCTCGGAGCTCATGAAAGATTAGTTGGCGCAATCAGTAACTTGCTAAAATGCTTTTGGTCGAAAGGCTGCCTTCCGGTTCCGTGCATTTAAGATCCTATCGGAATATGATTTGGGAAAATGGCATCTTCGCCGCTCGGGCCAGAATGAAGTGAAGTCATAAAATGTAGCTTTCCCATTTTTATTCTGTAAATGTTCATTAGGAAAAAGCAATTTTATGTTTAAACATGTACTTAATATATTATTTAGTCGGTTACTAATAGCTTTTTTAAATAAATAAATTCTTTTTTTCGTACTCTTATTAAACATTCTACGGAGATATAACTGTTGTTGATAGTTAAATATTGTGAAATAAAATTCGCTATCAGTTTGCAAAAAAGTAATTTTATCTTCATAAACTAAGGCTTAATGTTCGAAAATAAAAAACAATATTTCAAATCTAGTTACAAAATAGTTCCATTTAACGAGATCTTAGAATTCCATGTTTTAAATATAGGCATTTAGGTACTTTCCCGACAACTTCTAGAGTGAACAGGCACTTAATGAAACTTTTAATTACAAAAACGAACACAAAACTATACTTTTTCTAAATATGGAATTTCAGAAAGATTTCACGAATAAGTAAGTCCACAAGGTTGAAGAAAAGTAGATCTGAACAACTCGTATCTCACATGACGAGAATTCGCGAATCACGGAAACGCATGTTTACCGTTACTGCATTTACTCCGAAAAAAATAATTTGCAGAAAAAAATCTTCTTAAAAAATATAAATAAATAGTCTTAAAAAAACAAAACAAAAACCAGTTTTTATTTGTTTGCAAACAGCTCTTCTACAGCTGTTTTCACTGCAGTTTTTATATTGAACAGCTAAGAGAAAGCTTCATATTTTTCATATACTGCTGTTTGATTTCTGAAATACGTCTTACTGAGTCATTTGTAATTAATACAACATCATCTGCATTAAAAACTGAGAACTCGTCTTTTATAAAGAGCTATAAAAATTTATTTTTTTTATCTTTAACCTTGTGTAAAATTATAGCTATTCAAACAATTACATTCTTTGTTCTGGAACATTGTTGTAAAACAAGTTAGATTATCTAAAACTGCTCTCAAAAGTAAAACTTAAGTTGTTTTTTCGAAACAATTCTGGGAGTTTTATGTACAATACATATACAAATAAAATTTTTAAGAATATTCTTAAAAACTAATTAGGCTTAATATGCATTCACTAGGAAAATTATTACAGTTTGTATCGCATACTATTTCTCCGATGAATACCGAAGCCTAGAAACGTTTTTGTTCCCAAATATTTGGATGAGATCCCAATCCGATTATTCGGAAGTTGAACAATTATCCTTTTAAGGAAATTAATCCTTGTGTTAATGACGAGGCAATCTCATAAAGTGCTTTCGTGGAAAATAGCTGGAGGGAGCATCGATTTACTTTTCGTAAGGATAAAGTCGTCATAAACATCTGACAATGAAAGTATGATTCTTATTTCGAAGTAAATGCAGACCGCCAGGTTTCTAATATCCCTTTCAATAACTGGAGTTGGGTTGCCCCCCCCCCCCGCCCCTTATTTTGCTGTGAATAAGCTTTTCGTAATGTTTCAGTCTGAACTAAAATAACAATTAAAGTAGCCATGATAAAAAAATTCGTGGTGTGTATTCTAAAAATTAACTGCGTATTATCATTTGGAATACTTTAGCGCACTCCTCCCTTTTGGTTGCAATCGGGTGTTCGGAAAGGGCTTTTTGTTCGCTTTCAGCCTCATTCATGTTAGTTTGAAGTCGCTTTTTGTATCAAAATATCTTCCTCCAAATCTGGCAATATATCACCAAATTTAGTTCAAAAAATGAGATACCAAATCCAGTGCCAGCTTGTCCGTTATTTGACGAGTTTCTGGTTTATGCCATGTTAACGCACATTCGCAGAAGTACAAGGCAGTTGTGTGGTGCATATATAAGATGTTTTTTCCTTGTGCGAAGCTAGGCTCTTCTACGCTAGTGAATGATTTTAATTAATATATTATATATATCAAAATCTAATGATGGTTCGGAGGAGCCAATCAAATCGTAGCTACTAAGAAAAACAGCAGCCAAAAAATTAGCAGTTTAAAATTCAAACAATGGCTTATCTTGACATCTGAAGCGATTGTTATGCGTTTCTTTTATTTGAGTTACTTAAACTACTTTTACAGTTAAAATATCTAAAGTAGTAACAGACATTTGGCACTAACTTTTTCTCACGCATTCATATTTTAAAATATTTTTCACCAAGGAAAACATTGCATTTTTTAAAGCCTTAAAGAAATTTCTTTGTTTGTCAAAGATGAAAACATCTTTACACGAATCTTAAAATATACAATAAAGAGTTGAGTAAAATTCTTCCTGTGGTCACCATGATTTATAATAATACATAAAACGTGTACGTTTAAAAGTGAGTATATTTCGTTTAACATTTAGAATTTTGACCTTAGGATACGATTCGTTTTATTTTAAATTTCCGAGTAAGCATAATACCTCGTAACTTCATATTCTAATTCAATTGCGGGAATTAAGAAAAACATCGGAATCTCGCAAAGCTTCTAACACTGTAAAATCTATACCCATTAGGTTAAAAAATATGCTTTTGACCCCAAAGAGCTGTGTGCAATATAGAACTTTTATTTCTGACAGATAACACATTCTTTCCATAAAGCTACTCTAAAATAGTTTAGTTTTTATTGAGCGAGCGAAGCGTGCTCGAGCTCGCAAAGCGATCTGAAGGAATTGCATAAGCAGTTCTGGGGGTTGGTGTTCGATAGCGAGCAGGGGCTGGAAGCCTCCTACTGTGATATAAAAACATTAATATAATGCATAAATCTCTCTATATTTCGAATTAAAATTCACAGAACGGCATTTTTACCAAAAAATAAATAAAATGTACACCAATCAACAAATAAGAACTTGAAACGTCCCGTTAGACGCCAGGATAGGGTAAAAGAAAGTTTAATTTCTAGCAAGAAATCAATCGATTAACCTGTCATCACTCACAGTAATTGGATACAAATCTGAAGAAGGAAACGGAAATCTTGGATCTCGGAAAGAAAGTTAACTGACATTGTTCTCCGCTTACTAGTTTTCCAGATATCTTAGCAAAGTGTACTAACAAGAAAAATGACATATAACCAGATTCGAGGTTATGGCTTGGACGGCTAACCCCCAGAATCCGTGATGTTTAAACTCTACTATCAAAGCAATTTACATTTGAAAAAGAGTAAACTCAAACATATCTATAAGTTAGAGATTTTTTCCTGTCATTGACTTTATCTGTATCCCCATATGCATATGAAATCTCGTTTTTTTTTTTTTTTTCGATTTATGATTCTCGAGTTTTTGAAAAAAATTATTTAATTTTTTTTTAAAACTTAAATAAAAAACTCAATGGAGGTTTTCTAACTAGTAGTATTGAGTATTTTTGAAGATTTGGTATTATCTTCTTACTGTTCGATATGCGTTTTTATCATCTAAATTTAAAGAATACTACTAAGAAAAAAGAATTGGCTCGATTAAATAATTGACATATAGCCCATCTTAACTCTGGATGGCCCAGATGATATACGAAATTTGAACCTGATGACGGAATGTGAACAACCATAAGAAAAAAATATTTGTACTTTTACACAGTTGCGCACTGGAAGCTGTTCAGTCTGAGTGAAATATAAGTCATTCAGAAAGAAATTAACTATAACCTATCTGTAATTTTAAAAAGTATATACATGTTGGACATATTCGCTTTAACGATTTTTGCTTACATGAAAAGTTATAAACATGAGTAATAATTGAAGTAGACAAATTCTTTACTTTCATAATATCTAAGAAAAATTATACTGAACAAACTTTTAAGTATTTTTCTAATCCTACCTTTACATGCCATCAGTAATTTTGTGATCTCATTTGAGAAATAAGCAAATCACTTAAATGTCAAAGTACACTTAAAGAGAAGTTTGTTTAGAAAACAACAAATAAATGGGCAAAAAACTTTAGTTTTCAAACTAACTCCAAAGTTTATGTCCTTAGTTCATGTCAACATCAGTTTCTTTGTATTTCGAAAATTAGTCTGAAAGATCAAATAAAAATACCTTTGATAAACACAGAAATCACGACTAGTAAGTTGTTCCAAAAACACGAAGAAAAGAAATGACGATGGTAAATTAAAAAGACTTTCTACAAGGCTTCTAATACAATAAAACGTCTGAACAAAAAGAAATGTTTTGCCAAGAACGTGCGAACGCTATCCACGTGGCCGCCAGCCAACTTTTGTTCCTAAAGGGTCTTCAAGAAACTATTAAAAGGCGGTCGCAGTGAATTAAAGAAATGTGTTCCAAAGCTGTGGTAAACTGAAAGTGATTTATCTTTCAGTAAAATGGCTTAAGATGCCAACTCTCAGAAAGCGAATTTACATGACTTATTGCTTAACCGTTTAGAATTTACTAGTGGTCACTTAGTGGTCGAAATTTGACCGTAATTCGTTTAATTTTTAAGTTTGACTATCATTAATGTTCTTTTGTATAGGAATGTAGTGGTGCTGATTAGTATACACCAATTTTTCAAATGGGACGATACTTTTCAGTGTATTTTAAAATCCAGAGTATTTATGTAAAATATACGGAAGAAATTTTTGTGATGGACACAACACATTAGTGCTTAATCTTTTTCTTGAAGTAGTTTCACGGAGTACTAGTGTTCCCCGGGCCACGGATTCGAACCATTGAGATAGATAGATATAAGCTGATGTTTTTTTTTCCCATGACACGGTTTGATTTACATAGGCGTACGCTAAACTTTAGAATTGGGGGTTCCAGGGTATAGAGCGGTGTAGGGATTTATGTGTCACCCAAACAGGACGTAATGTGTGCTTTCATATGTTCTCTCAAAGAACATTTTGAAAAATTAAGCTTAAAGAAGTATTCTTAAGGGATCTTAGGTATGGAATTAAGGAATCTAGAAGGGACAGATTTTGGCAGTTTCGCATTAGCATTAGGTTTTTTTTAAGGATATAATGAGGGTATCAAATACCCTTGTGAACCCCACGCGCACGCCTATGTTTACCTAGTCACCATTTAACTCTTGCACTAGTACTTGCCACACACAACTTAAACAATTTTTTTTTAATTCCTGGAATTTAATAGAAGTTTGCGTATTACGTTCCTTTTAAACCGTCATCAAACTCACCATAAAATTCCCTTGTGATAGATTAACCTTAACTACCTTAACAAGCTTCCGTGATAAATGACTTCGGTGTCAGCATGGTGGCATTAACGATGAAGTGGCATCTGCTTAGCACCCTTTAATGTTTCCGAGCTTATGTTTCTACGAAGAAGTTGGGGATGAAGTAAGAATCAATGAAACTTTCTCATACTTATTTACGGCGTTGCACTTTGACGAATTTGTGTACTTCGACGAATGTCGCGTCTGTTGCAAACCTAAAAAATAGCGCTTTCTTTTATCGAGAGCTATTAAAATAAATTTTTCTATTAGGAATGTTGTTTTGTGTTTGAGATTAAATAAATATATATATATAACAGAAATATAGTAAAACATTTTTGAAAGGTTTAAAAATAAAAAATAAAAAACAGTTAAAAAGGTTTCAGAGTGAGACAAGAACTTGTCAGTTTTGGTTTGTCTCAAAGAATGAGCGATGCAGAGCACCTCACAAATCCCAAGCAAAAACACACTAGAGCCGACAGCAGTATAGGCCTTAAAATCTTCAAAACAAGCATAAAAAACAAAAATTGAAATACAAAATGTGGGGTTTTGTCCATGCCACAGTCCTAAGACTAAAATAAATGACACACTAACAGACCCGCTCCCAAAATAATTAAAACAAACCACTCTTACCTAAAAAATCCGAGTAAAAACACCAAATATGTGTCCAACTGATCAGCCCATTCTAAGTCGTCGTCCATAAAGAGAAATCTAAATCAGTAATCTAAATTTAAATCCGTGTTCGTACATAGTCGACCATAGTCACGCTGTTGCCAAACATCAAGTAAAATGGTGAGTCCTTGTCTCATTTTTAGACCTTTAAGAAAAAATTTTTTATTTTTAAACCTTTGAAAAATGTTTTACTACCATTTCTATTACATATTGCTTTACTTAAATTTTGGCTGCTTTAAGCATGTTTAAATGATAAGTGTTTATTTTTTCCGTTTTTAACTTTTTTCTTCAAATCTGTTTATCTGTCTTCCTATATATATACATCTTTCTCTCTCTTTATATATATATATATATATATATAATATATATATATATATATATATATATATATCAAGTGAAATACATAAGAATGGTTTCCTTGTGGACTCTTAAATAGCAGTGTGTTGATAGACGCAAAGGGTTCTAGGTCCTTTGCTACCTCTTCTTTGGTGGTAGACGTATTTCATGTTGTTCTTTTCGATGTTTCTAAAAATATCTATTCCATATTTTCACATTGATAAGTTTAAAATCGGGAAATTTGAAAAGGGTTATAAAAGAATTTTTTTTCCATGCTTTCATTTTAGAGAATATAGTGCTGAAAAGTGATTCTCCTGGAAACTTAGGGTTCGTGCATAAGACCAGCTGCATCAAACGCGCAAAATAAATAAATAAATAAATAAAAATAAAAACATTTGGTTGGACGGAGAAGAAGAAGAATTGTTTTCCTACTTATTTCTGAAGGTCATTATCTTACATTTGAATACTGAGCAGGAGAAAACTAGGAAAACCTCTATCAAGTAATTAGATGAAGGTTATGCGCAGTTCTTCATCGAAATATCTGCAATGGAGAATGGAACCTATTGACGTTCCGCTGAGTGAGTTCCTTTGAACAGGGCAGAATAATTTTAAGATAAAAATCAAACAACAAAATAGGATCTTGGATTTTATTTTATAAGATATTTATTTTAAATCAGACTCGGCTATAGGGATCTTTTCACCTGTTTCAACTAAAGTCATTTTCTTTAACTTATAGAAAATCGAAAAGCTTAGTTTCCTTTTTAACCAAAGAAGGTAGGTAGCAAGCGCGAGGTTTTTTCTCTTACTTAACACAGTAAAAAAAAAGAGGTCGTTTTACTTGCACTTACACTGCGTCAGCAGAAAAATGAGTTTTACAGAATTCAGCCTTTTCCTCCCCTTAGCAGTACCCACCCACGGAGGTACCTGCCCAATATTAATGAGACTAAGCTTGTATGAATTAGCATAGTCTCAATGTAGCAAATTAAGCAAGACAAAAATAACTTTTACTTAAACAAATTTCGAAACAGGAGAAAAAAAACAAATATTAATGAGATTAAATTAACAAATGTTAGCAAACTTATATTTTTGACCATTCTTCTGAATGGTCAATCTGTTTTAAATGAGAGAATTTGTAAAATTATTAGCTTAAAAATTTTGAGCAACATAAGATATTTAAATTCTTGTATACAGGAATATTAGTTTTTACTTTTGAAAATGTTCGGGGGAGGGCATTAAAATATGTTATAAATGGGGGTACATCGTTTCATTACCAAAGCTTGTTATTTCTAAGGTGTATTGATATTTTTTTTCAGAACTCAAAGAAGAAGCTAACCTACAGGTAAATAAGTGCAAAAAATCTGCCAAAATAAATTTATTAATAAAATAAAATTATATGTGCCACATTTAACATTTTCACTTTCAAGGTGCAAAGTCTGGCTTATTTGACTGTACCAAATCTTATGGTTGTAAGATAGATTTTTTTGGGCTTCCAAACAGACTTTAGACTGGCGCTCTATTTTATAAATAAAGCAGTGCATGCATGGTATTGCCCTTGATTGACATGAAATTGATATAATAATAAAATTACACGTTAATTTAAAGCACAAATGAGCAATAAAATGCAGACATATGTTTCGGGATTGCTTGGAATCCCTTTTTCAATGCGACAGGGAGCTTCTAGATGCAAAACATCCAAATGAAGCAGACAGAACAACAAAAACAAAGCTTATATAGCCTAAGAATTATCTGTAAACCAATGAGAATAAAGGCAGCGTGAAGTGGAAGTAGAAGTAGCAGGAAGACACCAATAAGAGAGCAACAAACGAATCCAGTTGAAAGTACAGGAAGTAAAAAGGAATATCAATAAAAATAAAGCAAAAAAGACGACAGCATGCATAAAAATTGCAAAAATAATAAAATAAAATACAAAGAATAAAATTGAAATAAAAATAAGTACAGAAACTACCAAAACAAAATGCAAAACAAAGTACACATGTAAAGGAGCGGGAGGGAGGGAGGGGGGAAGGAGAAAAATAGACACAAAAAAGGAAAACAACAAGAAAACCTAGGAAGAACAACAAATTAAAGAAATTTATGCCAGACCTGTGAAAAATAAGGAGTTGAGGAAGAATCATTAACCAAATTAGAGCTATTCCTGTTAATATGATTAGCTTCCCAAAAGTCAAGCTCTAAAGGGGAAGAACATTTTTGAATAATTTTACCAGAATTGAAATCAAAAGAGTGGTTGGAATTCCAACTATGTTGAGCAATGCTAGACTTATTTAACTCTTGCTTTCGTACATAACCTTTATGCTCATTTAAGCGAATTTTCGGAGCACGTTTTGTCTGCCCAATGTAAGAAAGGCCGCAACGGCAACTAATTTGGTAAATACCCCAAGTGTTAAGCTGATCGACAGGATCTTTAAGAGAAGAGAAGGAAAGTTTGTTACTAGGAGCAAAAACGACTTGAAATTGAAACCTTTTTAGGATTTTAGCAATACGGAAACTGACAGAATGAAAGAATGGTAACACAACCAAATTCTTTCTAGAAACGACATTATTGGGACCAGAAGTTTTCTTAGAAAGTTTGTTATGAATAGAATCAATTAAAGAGTGAGAAAATCCTCTATCAACAGCTACAGCTTTCAGATAGTTAAGTTAAATCTTGAGAAGCTCAGGAGAAGAGCAAATATTAATAGCACGATGGAGCAGAGCATTAAAAGCCGAATATTTTTGGTTGGGAGGATGAGACGACAGTCTGTGAGGAGGTAAAGAAACAGCGAAAGGTTTACGATAGACAGAAGTAGTGAAACCAGACTCACTCTTAGAAATAAAGACATCAAGAAATGCGAGGCTACTATTAAGTTCTTTCTCACAAGAAAACTGGATATTAGGATCAATGGAGTTCATAATAGAAAGAGCATCATCAATACCTAACAAGTTACTGTCCGTTAGGACAAAACAATCATCCACATAACGAACATAAAATTGAAATTGCAATTTCTGGAACAGTTTTTCCTCAAAATAATGCATATAGAAATCACTTAAAATAGGACTAAGAGGACTTCCCATGGCCAGGCCATCTACCATAGCATAGAATTTACCATTAAATACAAAAGTGCTCTGTTGCAAGCGCAC
The DNA here is from genome assembly GCA_038502835.1 of Octonoba sinensis. Lineage (NCBI taxonomy): Eukaryota > Metazoa > Arthropoda > Arachnida > Araneae > Uloboridae > Octonoba > Octonoba sinensis. The sequence continues at coordinate 59,226,840 of CM076599.1, read as the reverse complement.
ACGAGTAAGGAAAACTAATTCCTCAATTTCCACAGAAGTAAAATGGAATTCAGAAAGCCTTTTCCTGAGGCAAGTCAAAGCGCCATCAACAGGAACATTAGTAAACAAAGAATTAACATCACAAGAGGCCATAACTGAATTATTCGGAACGAAGATATGAAGTTTCTTAACAAAATCGGTGGAATTTTTAAGTGAAAACATTCTGACTCCTAAGTGGAGAAAACACAGAAAGTAAATACTTGGAAAGTTTATATGAAGCAGTGCCAATATTGGAAACAATTGGTCTGAAAGGAACACCTGCCTTGTGTACCTTTGGTAAAGCATAAAAATGCGCACAATTAGCAACAGAAGGAATCACAGACCGTTTAGCAATCAAAGGAATAGAATGAACAGACTTAACAGCAGAAGAAATAGCTTTTAACTCTTTGTCACTAGGATCTTTATAAATTTCAGAATAAGGACCAGAAGCAATTAAGTCATCAGTTTTTTCAACATAAGATGATTTATTAAGAACAACAACCTGACCACCCTTGTCTGCTGTGGTAATGACCAAATCAGAATTGGAAACTAAATTATTGACACATCGTTTCACAGAATGGGTAAAACCAGTATTAGGAACTTTTGAATTGAAATCAACATTGGAAGCAATAAGATGCCGAACCGACTCTTTTTGAGTGGAAGTTAAGGCACTAAATTTGAAAGCTTTTTCAACCGGAGCAATAAGTTCAGAAAAAGAAGGCTTTTTAGCCAAAGCAAAATTGTTATTACATTTCAGAGCATTGATTTCATTACTATTCAAAGGAAATTTCGAAAGATTTACAACCGTGTTCCTATTAACAAGAGGCGAATCAGCCGGAACAGGAACATTTGAATCGTTACACAACTTAGTAAATTTCTTATTTAAAGTAATTTTGTGACTGTCGGATGAACGAAGAGCTCTTGCCCATGACATTCTATCAATAGACTCAAAATCGAAGTTAGAAGGGTATTTACCAAATTAGTTGCCGTTGCGGCCTTTCTTACATTGGGCAGACAAAACGTGCTCTGAAAATTCGCTTAAATGAGCATAAAGGTTATGTACGAAAGCAAGAGTTAAATAAGTCTAGCATTGCTCAACATTGTTGGAATTCCAACCACTCTTTTGATTTCAATTCTGGTAAAATTATTCAAAAATGTTCTTCCCCTTTAGAGCTTGACTTTTGGGAAGCTTATCATATTAACAGGAATAGTTCTAATTTGGTTAATGATTCTTCCTCAACTCCTTATTTTTCACAGGTCTGGCATAAATTTCTTTAATTTGTTGTTCTTTCTAGGTTTTCTTGTTGTTTTCCTTTTTTGTGTCTATTTTTCTCCTTCCCCCCTCCCTCCCCTCCCCCCTCCCTCCCCTCCCCCTCCTTTACATGTGTACTATGTTTTGCATGTTGTTTTGGTAGTTTCTGTACTTATTTTTATTTCAATTTTGTTCTTTGTATTTTATTTTATTATTTTTGCAATTTTTATGCATGCTGTCGTCTTTTTTGCTTTATTTTTATTGATATTCCTTTTCACTTCCTGTACTTTCAACTGGATTCGTTTGTTGCTCTCTTATTGGTGTCTTCCTGCTACTTCTACTTCCACTTCACGCTGCCTTTATTCTCATTGGTTTACAGATAATTCTTAGGCTATATAAGCTTTGTTTTTGTTGTTCTGTCTGCTTCATTTGGATGTTTTGCATTTAGAAGCTCCCTGTCGCATTGAAAAAGGGATTCCAAGCAATCCCGAAACATATGTCTGCATTTTATTGCTCATTTGTGCTTTAAATTAACGTGTAATTTTATTATTATTGTTTACTTGCACAAAGTTAAATTATTTTAATGAAATTGATATGTTATCAAAAGTTGCGTTTAGGAAACCAAAATAATTTTTATTTCAAAAGCAAATAATTATTTGAAATAGCAGAACATAAACAGACCTAAATGAAATGAAATAACAAATATTGGCGAAATTTAAATGTGAGGTAGCAAAATGAAAACAAACAAACAAAAAAAGCCTTAATTTTATACAAAGTTCGCAAATTATCAAATTTGCCTCCAATTAAATGAAAAATTAGAAAAATAAGCTTAACTTTATTCCGCGTTATTTATAATAATCCACTCCAACTTGAATAAACTATTAGTGAAATCAAATTAAATTAAATGAACGTTAACTTATTTAAGATCAGAAGGAATGATATCGTTAAATTAAGGCACCATTTTCTAAGGTCTTCGATTTTAAGTACCAGAACACTATGCTACGTTATAAGTAATCTGCTTTTAATTTAAAAAAAGAATAGAAATTCAGAAATTAAGTAAATTTTACTCAGATGAAATGTCAAATATTAGCAACATTCAAATGTATGCTAAAAAATGAAAAACAAAAATAGTAATTTCCTTTATCCAATTAACAATAATAAATAATTCCATTTCGAAAGTAACAGTATAACGTTAACTACATTAATAATCTGCTCAAACTTAAAGCAGGAGAATTTAAACAAATTTATATGAATTAGCGAAATTTAAATGCATACTAGAGGAATGATCATAATAGTTTTACTGTAAATATCCCATATTTTGAAAACTTTCTGAATGCATAACATTACAACTGCTGTGCTTTGAAAAGCGTACTTTTTCCATTATTACTTTTCTGAACACGATATTGATTTTGAAAGTCTCTTCAGTAACATACAGTTGGTGTTGAATTGCATCACTTTCATTTCAAAGTGTAAGATCTTTACATTCAAGTGTAGGAACAAAACAATTAACCTCTACCACTAATGAGCTTAAAATTTTGCCTCCTGAAATTATGCATTTTTAGTATAAAGTTGGAAAAAAACTGCCTTTTATCTTTTTTTCATCTGAATTCAATGCATTATCTCATCACAAAAATCTCATTCATTATCAGCGTGAGCGTTCGCAGATTTTCTAATCCCTTCCAACCCGTCATCCTAGAGGATATTAAAAGTTTAAACCACACCTATGCCTCGCAATTCCTCTTTGTGGAAAAAGTTCATGAGCGGAAATTAATCGGTTAGAATCATAAAATGAAAAATACCCTTATCGCTGTCCGCAAGGCTAGACAATGGCCCTAAAACTGATGGGGAGGGGTGGAGGGGGTGCGCATGAAAAATCATCATGAAACAGCTTTGAGATGAATTGGCAGCTTGCCACATTTGAGAGTCACGTGTGGTTTAAGCGAACTTTAGTTTTTTAAGGAATATACTACCTTACATATCATTGTACTAAATGAACACCGGAACCATGGAATTGTTTTCCAAATAAGAACCGCCTTCTTCCTTAAATTATAATTTTTTTCGCCTTTCTACACTTTAAAAAATATGTATAAGATTTATTTAATTTCTCTTTAAAGATTACGTGTGGTATTACTCAAGCATAATTCATCACATAAAAATGCTAACAAAAGAGAAATTTTTTTTCTACAAAAATATACGTTTTTGTGTTATGATCTGTTGTTTTTCCTTCATTTATTTATATTTTTGCTGTAAGACTGAACATTCGGTGTTCTTATTTTTCTCATTTTCTGTAATTTATAAAAATATTAATAAAAACCAGTAGAAACCCATGTTTTAAGATAACTTCCCAACCTCTCATCAAATTCCGACAAGAGAGCTTATCTACCCTTATAGTACCGCACAGCATTCAACATGCGGTTCAATAGAACACATTTAATAGCTATACAATTTCTACTTTACATTCTTTCGGAAAATCACTTGAGCAGTACTATCAACTATCTCAACACACAATTATTCATGAAAATTTTAAGCATATTTAAAAGACATTGCTCTCTGCTCTTTATATACATTTAGTCCAAAAGCATACATAAATTTGAATGCAATAAAAACACTTATTAGGAAAGAATGTAGAAGAGTTATACAAGTAAAATGTTACTAGGGTGGAGTTCACATCATTCCTAACAAAATAAAAAATAAAAACAAAATTGAAAGCTCTATGACAAATTTGTAGGGAGTTACATCTCTTTATACTCTTATATCTATCATTCAACATGGCGACAAATGAGCCTTCTTCACAAAAATTTAAAGGCGCATAACTTATCAACTCCTTCACAATCAATCTCAATATAATTTATATTTTCGAAATCAGCATCAAAAGATCCATAGTACAGTAAATTTGAGCAAAATCTGAGGTGGTGGATGTCATCGCCTGGAGGATCTGACATGGATTGATCCATACGTAATATCATACTAAACCTTAAATATCAAAAACATAAAAACTCATTCATTATAAATCTCACCATATTTCATAAGAGTCCACGTGAGAGCATATTTCTCACTAATCCAATATTCTGGTTACATAAATCTACTCATATAATTTTAATTTTTTCAACAAATCTTATGATTCCAAACAAAAAAAAAGAAAAAGGAACTAGAGAAGACAAGGCTTTCAAAAGATAAGCGTTTTACATGTAGAAGACAACGGATTGGATATTTAAAAATTTAAATTGATATTTCGTTAAATATTGGTGCGTGGCCTATCAACCCCGATACATATTTACTGCAGAATTTAAAACATGTCTCATTGCTCCTATATTATTTCAACGGTATTCTACAACCGTCAGAGTTGCATGAATGTATTTACTATGTTACATGAAAATCAGCATACCTTTGTTGCATCAAAGTGCAAAAAAAACCCTATTTTCTTTCGATGCCGTTGATGAACAAGTTATACTAAAGTAAAAATTATTTCAGGGACGTTAAGACAATGTTTTTTTAACATAAATGTCTCTAAACTAAAATTTTCTGGATAAATATTCATATGTTTTTAATTATGCGCACTTTCCAGTGACATTATGCATAATAATGAACTATACATGAACTACCATCAAAGTACTTGATAAGAATTCTGTAAATTATGTGCAAACAGTGATGATGAATCCAATGCAAGTTTGAGAAATAGGCCAAAATATAATATCGTCAATTCTTTTTTTTACTTGAAAAGGCAAAATTTGTTAAAATCCTACCTTGAGATAAGCATGTTAAGCTTTCATTTCTGTAACTAAGGTAATAGAAGTAAAATGGAATCATGACATTGGCATAATTCCATTTCTCTGCTCTTAACTTATAAATCTTTGGTTGAAATGCTTGCATTAAGCAAAACCACATCAACTTTTAGAAAAAAAAAGTTTTGTTTGCTTTACGACAGAAGTAAAAGTTAATATTTGCGTGGAATCAATCAAAACATTTGGACTTTGAAGCTTTCTCTCTGATACAATGTTGGATGCAATTCATTTTGTAAAATTTACTTTTGTGACCGATTAATTGCTTTTTATGAAGCGAGCCAAAGTAGTTGAAGCAGATCCAAAAAAAAAAAATAATAATAATAAAAAAATACAGCACTTAGAAAGACAAATACGTAAACCGATGACTGAATCTAGAATTTGGAATGTCGCTATAACTCTATTATGTGAATGCAGTGAAAAGCAATATTAATCATTTTTAAGCGTCTTCAAAAAGGAGCAGCAAACTATCAAATTCGTTCAGAGTGTCTTTCTTTTTTTCTTTTCTTTTCTTTTTTTTCTCTCAATTTTTACTGGATGAACCAATTTGCATGATTCATTTTTCAGTTGATAAAGAATGATTCCAAGAATATCCCCAACATTTATTTAACTATACTGATTTAACCCTTAAATGCCCTTGGTTTCAAATTTGATACCGAATTTTTAAATCGAATATTACATTTGCAACTGGTTTGATCCTAATATTTGTTTGTATGCATGAGGTGGGGAGTTGTACTATGGCATAATGTTCTTTAGAAGAAAAGTCTAAATAATATACGTCAGTTGTCGAAATTGTTCCAATAATATGACATTCTGTTTTCCCTCCGTATAGAATGATTGACATATTTTTAGAAAAAGTTAAGCAAGAATAAGTCTTTGACGCATCTCCTTTTTCCGTGAAAAATGTAATGCGTCATTTTTTATGAATGGAATTAATAGTTTTGTAAGACTAACCAAAATATTTTTCTGGTTTAACTGCTCATTGTTTAAAGGTTTACTAGGGGGCCCACCCACTGAACGCTAACACCTGGAACCAGGGCCGTCATTTCAAAATTTTCCACGTGAAAGACTGAAAAGGGTACAAAAACTCAATGTATATTGCATTAAGAAAACAACAAAATACAAGTACATACATATTAATGCATTGTATTTCCCCCACCCAGGGGGAACACCCATTAGGGGTCACCCTAATGGGCGACTATTGCACTATATTGCGTTTAGGGGTCCCCCATGACGCCCCTAAATGACGGATTTTGACGGAACTGCAAGCAGTTTTATTCGGATCTGCTGATCAGAAAGCAACATTTAAAAAATAGTGATTTTATTACTCGTAGTTTTCTTCAAATCATATATATTTTTAAAGTTCATATAAATTTTGTTACAGAAAATCACTAAAATTAAACTGCACAAAATTCATTTTTTAGAAATTCAACGGCCGCATGTATTAAAATCTCTCAGCAACCTAAGAATCTTTCTCCCAAGAAATCGAATTTTCTTCCTGCCGAATAAACACATATTTCTCTGCAATCTGAGCGCCAAGTATGCTGCTACTAGATTCAACAACGCATTCATCAAATATGTCTGAGCCATAAACACAGATTGATCTTGCAGTATTTGAACGACATTAGCATTTTTTTTCTTGCTTAGAGAAATAAATAAGAACTGTTGTAGAACGAATACATACAAATTATTTTCTCCAACCGAAGGGTAAAATTATATGATTCGTTCTCAGAATTCTCTTCTTTCGTTTGTACGAGATTTAAAATGCAAACGCAACGTTGAGAAATGATGACCTAGTGTTCTAAAGTTGGCGTTCATGTTCTTTCGCCATTGTGGTGTCTCCACTGAAAAATTAATTTTTCTACAACTTTTAAGAGGTGTGATTATAAATGGATTTATACTTAAATGCACATTTGTTTAGCTACTATTGTGCCATAAAATGAGTTTTCTTGTCATGATTGTTTGTGAACTTTATTTAGTTTTCATTAATCAAATTGGAGTTGGTTTCAGTTACTACCAGTAATTAACTTATCTCGGAAATTCTCTTTTTGTCCTTTACAACTCATTTTATAAATTTATAAGTTATATTAATCGAATAAAACAATCTTTAATTTTGAAATGGTACAACTAGCTCAATACATCACAATATAAATGTCACACAACTCAAGAAATGTCAAACTAGTGCAATTTTGATATGTCGCTCATCGTTTGAGTAATGATAACAAAAGTCGTTTGTTAGGTGATAGTAAAGAATATGACCAGAATTTCTAGAATTAGACTCTTTCATCGATACAAACCAGAGATTTGCCTGAGATAGAAAGCTCATAGCCCTTAGAGACAAAGCAAAAAGCAAATTATCCTGTATTCCAGCGCATAACGTGCTCTATTAATACAAACTATATGATAAATATTTTGCTGAATGTTTTGCTGATGTCCCGAGGTTTAGTCCCACACATGATTTTTAAGATATTAATATAGATTTTTAGCGCCCAGACGAAGTCGAACATTTATTCCTTCGGACATTATGGAATGTTTGACTAGGCAGGTATGATGGTATAAATATTAATAACAATATGTGTGGGGAAAAAATTTCAGCTTCGTGTAGTATCTTTTGTCCTAATCTGTTTATGAAAATCCAGATCCGAACAACGAGTTGAAAAACCTGATTTCGTGGAGTTCAAACGTCATCAAAATAATAGCAATAATAATAATATAAAAATAATAATAATAGTAGTAACATAATGAGGCTCTGGAAACAGATCCGCCGTCGGATCTGACATCATTAGCTTATTAATAAGCCGCTATGCGTTGATTGGTTAAATGGAACACGTGATACGGACAAGTACCCGTAGCGCGAAGATTATTCATACGTCGTTTCTGTTTTTCACATACAAAATTTTGAAAGGAATGAAATGATCTTTCGAGTTTTGCAAGTAGTTCTTAAAAAAAGATATCATAAATTCGGTACTAAAATCAGTCGATCAAAATAGTGAGAACAATTTTTATTTATCAGATGAAATACAACTAAAAGGATTAAAAGTTAAAAATCGTGTTTCTCCCCAATTCTCTAATATCATAAGCATTTACGAAATAAATGCAGATCAACAGTATTTTTCTGCATTTGCTGACTTTATAACTACGGTTCCGTAATTGAATAGTTTTCATAAATTTAGACTGCTGCTACTTATATTTCCTTTTTGTATTTTTTATTTGGAAACTCAAAGTTGAACAGATGCAGGCTAAGTTTTTCCCCAACACTGAAAACTGGTTCCGTCATAATGATGTTTATTAAAGAATTAGAAAAGCACGCCGATCAGCAGAGCTATACATTTGCAGAAAGCGTTACGGTAGGTCTTCGCACAGAGATGGGATTTTCAGGTCGGGACTTCTTTGTGTGCCATTGGATCCGCCCACTTGCGGAATCCAGCTATGTAAGATCTACGGTTTTCCAGGTCCTGATCACATGTCTTGTTTGTGTGCCGCCTGTCTAGCTCGTCGAGACCTGACGCGTTTTTCTTCTCTCTCTCTCTCTCTCGCAGGTTGACGGCTAGCGATGTGGCGGGGCTGAGAGCGGCGCCCGCCGGGATCCTCCTCCCGGTCGCCCGATGGCGTCCAGATGCAGCCCCACTTCGGCAACGACTCCGCCCCGCTGACCCGCTGCGAACCCTGGGGCGAGACCCGGCACCTGCTCCTGCAGGCCGCGCACTGCCTGCTGGCCGCAGCGCTGGTCGTGCCGGTGGCGCGCCGCCACGCAGCCTACGCCTTCGCCTCGCGCCTCCTCATGGCTGCCGCCTTCCTGGCCGCCCTCGCCTGGTCCGCCCTCAGCCGCGCCTGCACCAGCCCGGACGTGCTGGCATGGAACGCAACCCTGCTTGCGGCCAACTGCGCGCAGGCTGCCTACGTTGCCTACAGGCACTTGCCGCCCAGGATAGCGCCGGAGCTGCAAGAGCTTTATCTGAAGGTAGGTACGGTGGTCCCCCCCTTTTTTTCTTTCTTTCTTTCTTTCTTTCTTAAAAGAAGCTTTTGGTCTACACCTTGCACAACTTTTGCATAGGCACCAGTAAGTCTAGGCACCGATTTCACCTGGTTCTGTAGAAGTGAAACACACCTAATTGGATGACTTTTTTAGGGCGTCTGCTTCACCGCTGCTTCTTAAATTGAAGAGAGCCAGCGTCAGTCATGTCGATTAGCTTCATAGGTATCGGTAAATACTGTCGTAAAAGCCAGTTTTTTTTCTACGCTCCTCAAGTAGTGTTGGAAACGCATGTATTCAGAACCAGATTCTTTCAAACCGGAGCTAGTTTTAGAAATTGAAGCTTTTAAACTCTCACTTCTACTTTTTTTTATAAGATGGAGGAAGGAGCCATGATCCCTACCATTGGATCTGCACTCAGTGCCCCCCGATCGAAAATATTTTCTGACTGTGTCACTGGATAAGCGGACTCCTTAGAGAGAGTTCAAGGACCCATAGGAGTCCCCGGACTACCTGTTGGGAGCTCTTCGTCTAGATCTGTAGTTTCCAAAAAGTGGTCCACATGGATTCCCAGGGATCAATTGCGACCTACAAGGATTTCACGCCAACAAAAAAAAAATTCGAGGTGCATGAGACGAAAAAAGGGAATTATGAGACTGGATCTCATGTTAGTAAGTTATCCCCAAATTTTAGACATCATGCACCTAACAGAAACTTTGCCAATGTCACTTACTTATTTATAATAAGCACATACCTTTACAAATTATATATTCGTATAAAATATGTTTCATAAATTGTGCAAGTAGGCGGCCATTCTCTTTGTGCTTCTAACTAGCAAAATCTCGACTTTTATTGTTAGTAGAGAGCCGGGGGACCTTACCATAAAATGTTGTTGTATAAAAGTAAAATCTTACATGATAGAAAAAATAATTCTTAACATTTTGTTTTAAGTTACATTTTGTAATTTTAACGTAACATTTCCGAACATTTTTCTCTACCTCACTACTGTTTTAGGACTTCTTGGGAAAAACTTTACTCTTTTTTGGAGCTATCAAAACTGATGCACTAATTGACTTTTTTTAGAATGGTACCCTGTAAAGAGGGTTCAGACAGAAAGGAATGACAAGGGATACATGGGAGAAAAAAGTTTGGGAACCTATGGTCTCTGGCACTGAAGCGCGAAATCCTTATTCTCATGCAAAAGCGTGTTTGAAAGTATGTGTTATTTTGATACACTAATGGATCATGAATATACAGCTGCTACCCCAAATTGGGACTTTTTATAACCTCTATTAGAGTGCGAAATTTAATGTCATCAAGTTTGTGTTCTTCTCAATAGGTTTTCGCTCCCTTGAAGGTGGGCAAGGACCAATTTCGTCAGCTGATCCGGTATGCGCACATCGAACCTCTAGAGACGGGGGAGAACTATGCGTTGGAAGGGGTAACCACTACTGATCAGAGACTCTCCGTCCTCCTTTCTGGAAAGTAAGTCATTTTTCCCGCCTCAAACTAGCTGGTTAATTGACTAATTCATTATACTTAGCACAAAGATGAAATAAATTCAATGAAAGTTCTCGAACGGAATTTCCTTCTACATTCCCTTAAATTTGAAATGGTTCATTGTGCAGAAATTTCGGAGCCCAATCTTAGAACCAGAGCCCGTATATCTTCAAGCGATGAGCAAAGGAAAATCTTACTTTTGAAGATCCTCAAGGCCTCCAAAAGAAATCCCCCCTTATTACCGTTTTTAAAAATGCTTCGGAGAATTGTTTTGCAGGCCTATTCAATTGCAATTAAGGTCCGGGACAATTGCTTCAATTGTCCTTGCGCCTATTGGGGGCCTTCCATCCTGTCCAGTTTCTAATCTCTAACTGATATAACTGAAACTCTTGCATTTTTATCTGGAAAGCTCCTAAAAAGTCATTCAAATATTCCTTGTGCTCGACACATTGAGTCATAACATTCCGGGCATGGCTCCACTTGAACTCTCTACGCTTATACCGGTCTTTGGTCATTAAAAAAAAAAATTACTCAGCCACGTAAATTAAAGACAGTACTAAGGTCTACCTCTCCCACAAGTAACGCTGAATGCTGATCGTTCCATTTCAATGCGTCTACTTTAATGTGAAGATGCTGTCGGATTTCTAAGAAGGCTAGCTAATCCTGCAGAAAAATATTTTCGTAGGGCGCAAAAAAAAAAAAAAAAAAAAAAGGACCAAAAGTTTGATGCATGAAAAATGGTATCTAAAAAGTGGAGAGGGATTTTTTTTCTGCTTCAAATAATTATTTGGTTCCCAGCACTTGTATTTAATCTTTTCTAGGCTATTGTTGCCTCAGCTTCCTCACGTCTCTTTCATTATACAATGCTCATTATTTCATTTTAGAGTAAACTGTTGTTCTCTTCGTTTACTTTTATTCAATTCATGTCCTCTCTTTATGCTTAACTTGATGAAATAGCAATAAGAAATCTTTCTCAAAACCGTTTTAGGATTGAACGTTTACTTAGAGCTTTAGTTGTAGTATGCTATTTTGTGACTACATTTGCATTTAATAATATGTTTCACTAAATTTGTCATTTCCCGTAGCATTATTTTCAGTTACAAACTCTTCTTCAACTTTTATATGGATAATTCTCTGTGGAATTGCAACTTAATTACAATTTCAAACGAAAGTTTCAAAAATATCAATGCGTAATCGAAATTTTCAAGTTGCGTATCGTTTTCCGATAATGTCTGTAAAAAAGAATTCCAAAATTCCGTTGAAAGTATATGCACTCAAAATAATTAGTCATTCACATTTGAAATGGATTCACAAATAGGTAAAAACATTAACGAACAATGTTATTACAATAAAAACGATTGATTAGAACATTTTCTATTTCAAACAATGCAAAAGTTCTTGGAACTCTTGAATGTTTCTCATACCTCTGTACTTCGCAGAAGCCATTTGGCTGCGTTCCCACTTTTAAACTTCGTACATCATGATCACAGAGCAACGGGTGGAATACTTTTCTCGGGAAAATTTAAAAAAGGATACCGCCGTTCTGAATGAGCTTGGAGACGCATTGGATTCACTTCTGAAATGAACGCGTTTGTCAACGGTCTTTCTGTAAGAGTGATGGAAATGACGAACGCACATATTGTGATTCGTGATGTATTTAATTGTCAGAAAAATAGATAAAAAATTACCTTAAGAACTCCAAAGAGTATAATAAAATTGTGCTTCTTTTTAATGTTCAAATAAATTTTTTATTCAGTACCTTGCAACAGTAAACACATTTTTGGAAAAAAATAGGGAAAACTTAACGGAATTGATTAACATTGTGGGGGGGGGGGGATTTTTTTCCCCCAAGTACGAAATTGAATAATTTAATTCCATCATTAGTTGATTTATCAATATCCAATGAACAACGAACGTTCTCTTGACCGTATGCCTAAGATGGTGTCTCGTTCGATATTATTGCCTCCGACCCACCCTTTTTTTGGAGCAAATAAAAAAAATTATACGTTAACAATTTTAAATAAGCCTCACACAAAATCAATTAAATGCAAAATGTGCATTTGGTAATGAAGTTTTCGAATGGAGAAGTTTTTTTATTTCTTATGTTTGTTACAATAAAGAATAATTGAAATAAGTAGTTTGAAAATTGATTTGCAATTAATGAAATCAAAGCAAAATTCAATAAAAAAAGAAAAATAATAAATAAATTAAAAAAAACTTCGATTAAAAATTCAAATCCAGTATTGAACATTCAAAATCAATGTGAAAAGAATAAAGGGACTTTCTAAAAAAAAAGACCATTTTGATTTTATAAGTTTTGTTATTTTTCAAATGTTCGGGATCATTCATAAATGATGTCACGCTTGGAGGGAGGGAGGGGGGGTGGGGTCATGAAATTGTGACAAAGTGTGACAAGGGGAGGGGAGGGTTAACAAGAAGTGGGACATCCTGCATTGTGCAACATAGCGTGACATGTGACAAAGGGGGGGAGGGGGGTCAAATATATGGGAAAAAAGCGTGACATCATTTATGAACGGTCCCTATGTAAATTGAATATAAAAAAATCCTTATCCCAGCATGATACCACATAAAAATCTATCTTTATTTGAAATTTAAAATTTATTTCTCTTTTGTTGTGAGGTTTAAAATTACGTGGCGAGAACTAATTGATCAAACGCTGTAAAACGGTTTTCTTCGCTGATGCGTTACTGCTGCGGTGAAGCAATCTTACAGGCATAAGTTGATAGATTTTTGCTTCGCTACGGCGAATGTTAATGCTGATTTAAATCATTCCAGAACTTATATATTGCACTAGTAGGCTTTCCCTTTTGCTATATATAAAAAGGAACATCATAATTTATTCATTTATTTTTATGGCTCTTGATGACCACAGGAGCTTTAAGTACTTAGTCCTTTATTTTTAACGTTTTTATAAAGTAGTTTCCATATTTGAGACAAAGAATTTTTTTTTTTTTTTTTAAAGTTTCCATATTTACCGATGAAAATATGTGATTGTAGTCCCAATAAGTAATTAATATGTATTGATAGAACAAAAATACGCAAACATTTACGATGAGATGATCGTTTTAAGTACACATCCCATTATTAAATTGCTAACGCTCCTATTAATGAAAACTGTCGACTAAAACTTTAAAAAATGTAATGTTTCTCTTGGCGAAAAAAAGAAGAAAAATAAATTAAAAATAAGAATGGGGAAAAAGTCAAATGCGGTACATGAAAAATTTCCAAGTCTCAATTACTGAAATATTTCCAAAAATTTTGCCGCTCAAGATATTTATCTGTAAAAGTAATTCAAACAAAGTGAAAAGAAAAGTATAACCATCATGTCGCCACTCAAGATAGCGGCAAAATTATTTTAACAAAACAGACTGAAGAAAATTTTAACCAAGTTGTTACCAAATATTATATCTAAATTAGGGCTGGGTTTGGATATTATGTTAGAGAAATAAAAAATAAACAAATTCTATTATCTGCCAAGCGTAAAATCTGGAGATATTTTAAACAATTATCTTAAAGCAAAAATTTAATGAAGAAGTCATTAAGAATTTGTTTCATTTGCATTGCAAAAGCCGTGGTTTGCAACGGGAGGCATTTTTTAATCGCCGAAACTCCCCCTCAATTATACTTTCATGGGTTCGTATCACACCGCCAAAAGCAGTTCGGTTAAAACAATGACTAAAGAGATTCATTGTAAATGAAAAAATCTGTATTTTGTAAAATTATTATACTTTTAGTTTTTAATAACCCTCATACGCTTGTACCGTTTTTCGTACGATCACAAAAAAAAAAAAAAAAAAAAGAACTCCTTCAACTACATTTTAAAAATTTAACATTTATGAAAATTTAAAATATTTGTAGTTAGACATTAGGATATCAACAACAGTAGTCATAAAATGAGAGGGAGGACAAGTTTCTTCTCCCCAGCATGCTGCTTTTACGGAAAATTTTGAAATATATCGCAATATCTATGGTCAGAGTCTTAAAATCCTTTAAAATACCTCAATTTTAACGCATAAAAATTTGTTTTACAATTATTAACGTTACTTAATTTCTTCAAGTATTCTGTCTCCAAAAAAAAAAAAACATCTTACTTTTTTCAGAATGCTGAATGCGTTTGAATTTATGATAATCAATTCTGTCAAACTAATCGAAATCGACAAAAATTCTGTGAAAGAACTTTTTAAAAATAAAACATGAAAATAAATTCAATGAATCCAGTTGATACATCCCAAAATCCTTTTCTATTATCAGAGACAAATTGGTCCATTACATATTCTGTTCTCGTTCTGCCAGTATGAAGCGATGTTCCTGAAATCTATTTCTATCTCATCTCCTTAAAAAATAAGTCGACTATTTTTGTTCTTAAAGGGTAAGAAATTTTGATTGGTTACACTAGATATTTTGTTTCGTGTTTAGCGGTTTAAAACTATCGACCTTTAACATTAATGAAAGCAATTTATTTGCTCTCGTGTAAAATAATTATTATTTGGTTAAAAACATTGTTTTATGATAATATCTTATGCTTTTTTCGGAAGACATTCCGTGGGATTTGAAACGTCCTTCATTTTTAATAATTGTTTCATAAAATAAAAAAACATAAAATCAGATTTGTCACTTTTTATTTTATTCATTTATTTATATATTGGCTAACTATCCACTTGCTCATTTGAATTAACTCATGAGTTTGGAGAATTGAGAAGTTTAGAGCCACCTGCCCATACAGTTTAAATTTTACACTCGAAGACTACGAATTCTCTTTCCTGAAATGGCAGGAATATTTGTAATGGTGTGAAAGCAGCTGCCGGTTTAATGGTCAATGCTCAGTGACGTGTTCTCCAAGAAAGGTTAAACAAGGTGTTTCTGCATTCATATGAATGCCCAACTATATTTGGTGATTGTGTAGAAAAGTTATCAGCAAGCATGTCTTTTAATTCCTTTTTGAATTTTCTGTATATTGTGAAAAAATTCTACTTTACAGCCTTTGCATCGGTTTTTTTTCACCTATCTTTGTATAATGAAAAGCTGCTGTAACATAGCACTGTGATTCAAAATCACGCTGAGAAATTGAGACATCAAATATAATATAGTTGGTCGCATTTTGGTCATTATTTTTCCAAGAAATCACCATCATACAGCTTTTTTTCCCCGAAAGTTATCACTTTTGTAACATTTTAAAATTCAATTCTGAAGCTTTCCATTATTAGTATAAATGTGTTTCATCCAATAAAATTATTCGAACTCCCTCAATAAACACCCTAAAACAAACCTGTACTAGGAAGTTGTATAGTAAATTAGTTAATTATTCGCATCTCAAAAATATGTTAGAGCAAAAAATTGTAGAATTCATAAATTTATAGATTTATTTTTTACTCTTAGCTCTAAATCAAACAGACTAAACAGTTAAAGCATGGTGCTCTTGCGGCGAATTTTTCCACTTCCCTTTTATTGATCGTCTTTCACAGAGCTACAAGTACTCTAAAAATATTTAGATAGCTAAATCTATCTGCACTTCATGAATAATGCAAGCTTTCACTGTATATTAGGATAGGAAATAGTTTTGGCTGATTTCAGACATAACGGCGAGACATAAATATTTACGCCAATCGTATTTTTTGCACATTTCTGAATGTCATGGTTAATGAAATTCGAGATCTTCTAAAAGCCTCCCGAAACTGGTTATGCGTGAATATTATGCACGCATTCAATGTGAGCATTAAGAAAACTTCTCTCCCCCCTCCCTCCTGTTGTGCAATTTGTTCTACCATTTTAATGCTGTGTGTGTGTGCGTTTTTTGATGCAGTTTAATGATAATTCGTTTTTTGAAAATGAAATGATTGAGTTGCTTGAAAAGAAGAAAGACACATAATAAATTAATTGTAGAGCATCTAGCCGTTAGTGAATGTTTAGAACAGTTGTCGCCAAACTGTCGATCGTGAGCTGCTAGTATGTCGCGGGGAAATTTTTGGTAGCTCTCGGCCGCGTTCAAGTGGTTACTATCTATATATAAATATTCAAAGACAAAACAGTTAAGAACCATTTCCCCCTCTGTTTTTCAACCGATTTTCTTACTTTTTTTTGTTTGGTAGCTATTGATCAGTTGTGTTATCAATTAATTTTGCTATCAATAAAAAAACTTTGGAAACAGTTTATTATTAAGTAATTATTTCCCCTTTTCTTTTGTTAGGCAGGCCTCATTTACAATTGAAATGTTATATTGTTATAGATAACAGAGGGCAACTAATATTCGTTGAATAAATTATTAGGTAGTAAATATAAAACTCATTGCTTAAAAAGAGTTTGTTGCCATTAAGCAGTAATATTAAAAGCAATTATAATAAGAGTTTGACTGGCTTCTCTGAAACAGTGGTATGAAAAATGAGAATAGTGTATGGAAGCCAAGTTTTATTGAACTTCCACTCAACTTAGTACGAAATAGGCAGAAATACCAGCGGTTACATTTAGGAGCGCATTTCGCCCTGCGGCGACATTCTGCACGATTTCTTAATCGTTTACGTGAAGAAGAAAAAATTTACTCTAGCTCAAACAACATTAATTCTGGTGAAAATGACTTAAATGTCAACGCTTATCCAATTGATTTTTTAAATACTTCGAATGTTAGCGGAATGAGGCCTCATAAAATAAAGTTAAAGGAAAATTCCATTATTATGCTCATTCGAAACTTAAACACTACACAAGCTTTAGTTAATGGAACACGAATGAGAATTAAATGTTTGCATCGCAATAATTGTGACGGGAAGTGTTAACGGGAACTGCTATAAATAAAAGAAGATTGATACCGAGAATTAATTTAATATTTTCTGGAACAATACTTCCATTTCAGTTTCAAAGAACACAGTTCCCAGTAATGCCTGCATTTGCTATGACCACAATCCAATCACAAGGTCAAATTTTTGACAAAATTGGGGTGTTATTGCGACTTTCTATGCTTTCGCACGGACAAGTATCTATTGCTGCAAGTAAAGTTAGTTCATTTGACAGTTTGAAATGTTATATTTCGAATGACAATGGTCTAGGCAACTTATTCAATAATAATATAATTTTCAGAATAAATATTGTTTATAGAGAAGTTTAAAGTATAATTGGAATTAATTAATAATGCTTTGCATTGAAAGTACATATGAAAATGTATGTTCTGAGATGAACAATGAAGAAATGTAAAAGAATAGAATAAATAAATAAGCCAAGGTTAAAAATAGGCAACATCAGGCTTTCATTGTTTGTTTCAAAATTTCAATAATGATATGGCGAACTTCGACCTCGGGGCGAACTCTAGTGCACGTTGTTACACAACGATTGTTAGCTGTTCTTTAAAATTTCGCCAATATTCACATTGAATAGCGTGTAATTTAGAAAGTTAAATTTTAAGGAAAGTCATTATTTCAGTATAAAGATGTTTAATAAATTACAACTGATACAAATTCTGTACATATGTTTTCTTTACAATACGATAATCTTAGAAATGAAAACCTTGCTTGGCTTCAGAAAGATGCGGCAATGAAACAGTTCAAGTTATTGGCGTTAATGCATGATTTTACGACTTAAAAAAGAAAAAAAAAAATAGTAAATATAAAATCATTAAAAAATATCTTTTACAGCATAGTTTATTTTTAACTTTATAATTTTTTTACATGCACACCTGTTACTAGGTAAAAACCTAAGTTTTATAAGGCATGTCTTAACTTCAGATACATTGATTTTTTTTTTTTAATCCAAACGAAAAAAATAGTTTATTTTACCTTTCCTAGAGTGTTTTAATAAATTTCACTGTGAAATTCATTATTTTAGTACAAAAAATTTTATGAAGACTTAAAGAGTTTAAAAAAGACTTAAGCTCTTAATATATAATTTTTCGCAACAATTGTATCATCACATTTTTGAGATAACAACCAATAAGCGAAACTCTGTACATATGTTTTCTTTACAATACGACCACCTTAGCAGTGAAAAACTTGCTATTGCCTGGTATCCTATAACAACTGATAGTTGATTAATAACCGAGAATTCAGTTTCATACAATTTTTTTCATGCGGATTTTTCCCCCCGATGAAGGCGAGGAGGGGGGGGGGGTGTAGCTTGTAGGAGAATTTGAAAACGGCACATGTTGCTCAGTGTTCTCAAAAGCTTGCCGAATATTGGTTTAGAGCAATAAGAAACCCCAGCGAAAGAAATTAAACTGTATGAAGATCGATTGCTAAAAACGAATCAAGTTCCCTTTTCGTCAAAATGAAAAATAGTTAGTTATGCTATTTGAAATTAAATATAGACAGAATGTAAACATAAAAAGTTTTGGATAAAAGCATCTTAGTTCGACAGCAACTAAGACTAAACATATTCGTTAAAGAACTTTAACAATCAAACGTTGATTCGACTTTTAAAGTTAAAAAAATCGAACCTCAAAACTTTAGGGGAATCTTACCGGTCACAGTTATACATTCCACAAAATTTATTCAGGTGCTCAAGAGGGGGCATTGCTCCATCCTGCCGTTTAGTTACCGTCCTAATATATTTATATATGTGTCTGTATGTAGTTTGTTGGTTTTCATATAATATGCATTGAGTATATGCTCCTCCAAAAAATCTTACATCACTCTTCCAAAAAACAAAAACAGATAGTTTTTCTTAAGTTGTTAACTAGAAAAACTAATAAAGGCTGTAACGAATTTCGTACTGAAAGAATTATTTTTATGATCTTGACAATCTACTGATTCTGAAACAGTAACATCTTGCTATTTATTTAGATTAACAATTAGGTTATGGTGCTGTGTTTTTTATTTATTATTTATCTTTTTTAATGTAATTCATTGAAACTCTTAAGATTTTCTCTTACCATATTTCAAGATATATTTCCTTGCAATTCACAAGATTTTAATTTTGTTATTTTTGAATATTTATTTCCTAAAAATTCTGAAGATCTTTTTAGCATGTTTTACAAGTTCTTAGTATTTTCCTTAATCATATTTCAACTTGAATTGCATTATGAAATACACAAAACTTTCTCTGATATTATTAAATCCCTTAACTTAAAAGACCTTATGTTTCAACACGTGTTTCAGTAAAATTCTCAAGATTTTCCCCTTTTCATGTTTTGAAAAGTACTTCTTAAAAAGTTCAAAATTTTCTACTTTTAGATGCTAAATGTATCAAACTTCCAAAATTTTCTCTATTTATTGTACAAAATTTTATTCTATTATCTGCAATGTATCAAAATTTTGTCTTACTTAGATTTATCTTATTAGATTTTCTCTTATTTACTTTATTGCAGCAAATTATCAAAATTTTCTCCTACCATTCTAAATGCTTCAAATTCCTAAGATTTCATTTCATATGCTACATTAAAAAAGTTCGGGAATTTAAATGTTATCTGTTAATTAAATTCAAGGCAGTCAAAGGAAAACGGTTTTTTTTATCTCCATAAAAAAAATGTGTGCCCTGGAGAGATTCTTCTCATTTTCAAGGGTGAGAGATGAGCGAAATTTTCCTGTTGCACACAGGCCGCACACAGAAAACATATTGGGACATAATCTCGTCAAGGACGTACCAAGAAAATGTTTTCCGCGTGGGGAGGAGGGGGGGGGGGCTATATGTCTGTGCACATTTTGTTCGTGTATGTTCTTTTTTTTTTTTTTCCATTTTTTAATAGATATTACGAACAAATCTCATTTTTTTTTAAAAAGAAAAAACTAACTGCTACTTCCAAATCCTGTTCCGCCTCCGGTCCCAGAAAGGAAAAAATCCACCACGGCTTTCACCAAATGACAAAATAACAGTTGAAAAGGTTTTCTGTAGTGAAAAATATGTTTTTTCGTCAGTTTCTCTTCAAAGAAAAGTAAAAATATAATGAAATAAAAGAGGGAGGGAGGAGGAAGTATGAAGGTATTATCTCGAGCAGTCCTAAAAAAATAAATAATAATAAAAATAAAAAATAAAATACAATGAAATAAACTTTATAATTTCGGGAGGGTCCGGACCCTTGGACCCTCCTCCTCTGGGTACGGCCTTGCTGCACTTTACTGATATTCTTCAGGTAATTGAATTATTCCCAAGATGATTTTTGTTTCCTTTATGAACAAAGAAATTTTAAATGATCTCTGTTTCACTAAAAAAACCAGCCTTGAAGTATGGATCATCACTTAAAATGTTAGGCACGTCCGAGACTTTGGTCAGCAAAAGACATGCGTGATAGCTCCGTTATGTCATTGAACCCTAACCTCATTAAGATTAATAGCTAATTCCGTGCCCACAAAGATTGAAAGGGAAACGAACTTGAAGCCTGCTTTCAGAAATTGAAGGGAGAGTCCGCTTTTCAGTTTGAAGCAATAAAATCCTCTCGACTTCGGTTCGACCCAAAAGCTAAAGCTGAAATCGATATCAGGGGACGGTTGAGTGGGCTAGATGTCGCTAACAGCGTCAAAAGAAATCGTTCTATTCCCGAAAAGGAACAGGCACGGATTGCGATGATAATCTCATTGTGCCGATTTTCACCATCTAAACTTCAGGAAATATACTTTTGGAGGGAGCTTATTATATTTTTCATTCTGTCTACGATGATCTGTTTTCTTTTATCCCATAGAAATAAAATTGTATTTTTGGCTGCGGTTGATGACATCTCGTGACATTTTTGTGGTTTACGGCGAGATTAGTGGGCTCAAAATGATAAAAGAATAAATAATGAAATCGCACAACTGTTGCGTGAAACAGCCGTGGTTTCTTAGATGAAATCTAAAAAGATGAATCAAACAAAAAATGTTTCATTTATATATTCATTTATTTAACTACAATTTGGCTATATTTTATTTGCCGATTTTTCGATAAAGTAATCTATTTTTATTTCTTTGTACGAAGTACAGCAAGTCTTGTACTACGATCTATACAGATAATAAAATAAGAAATTTGTGTGAGTGTTTTTGGCAAAGCGACCCAGAAAACGGTATGGCCTAGGAACATGAAATTTGATATACAGGTATCGTTTTTGCCGGCATTGTATTCCTCAGCCTCTGATATTTTTGATAAAGTAACTTTAAAAAAAGGTTATTCATTGCTGTACGGGATTTTTAGCACTGTTACGCCACAGGCAGCGAAGTAGCTAAGCAAGAGTTTTTTTTCTTTTGGTTTGATTGTAGAAAAGGCAATTTTAAACGTCATAATCAGAAAAAAAATTAAAATTTAGCACTTTTCATATTTTTAATAAACTTTTGGAAAGATGTTTTATAACGTGATTTTATTGATTATTATATTTCTAAACTCATCTTAGAAAAAATATTAAAAAATAGAGGTTATTTTTCCCCTTAGCCCTGTTAGGGCCCTGTAAAATCATTTTAAATATTCTTATTGATTCGTAAATTGAAATTGTCAATATCTTACAGCTCGAGTTATGTAGTAGTGATTTCACTTGAATGCCTATGATATGTAAACTTATAGACATGTTTGACCAGGTGTACAATTTGTAAGAGGAGCCCTCCGGTGCAATAGGTACTAAAAGCGTCAAAGGGTTGATCCAAGGTGGGAAATTCAACTATTTCTTTCTTTATATAAACAAATAAACAGAGTGAAAAAACGAATGTGTGGAGTCAAGATCATAGGAATGCCAAGAAAAACTTTGCACGTATTACGAATTCCGAAACACGAAAAAAATTACTTAACTTCTTTCTAAGTTCTTTGAAATATATTCTAAATTTTGATCCAACACATGTCATGTATGAGATCAAATTCCGTTAAAAAAAGAGAATTAACAGAGGCATTTAAATTTACAAACATATGTACATTTCTTTTTTCTAATTTAAAAGACTAAGCTTGCTAACGAAAACACTTTAAAATTTTAATATTATTATTCGACTTCAGACGAGTGCAGTGAGATATCTAGCTGTTGCTCGAGAAAAGAAGCCCTATGTATAATGATATGTGTCTTTCAGGATGAAGGTGACATGTGAAGATGTTTTCCTGCATTACTTGTTGCCGACAGAATTCGTGGATTCACCAGAGTGGGAATCCTGTGCCTCCAACACAGACAAGCACTTCCAAGTAAGAGAACTTTTTTCGTTTTGTGGCAAGATAAAGAATACTCAACGGTTTTAAATTTTACTTATGCCACGTAATTATCAGGAATTAATTAAAATGTACAGCTCTTTAGTCAAAAAAGCTCGATCCCAGAACACGGCATCTATATAGCTTTTTTTAACACTAGACTTTTTAAGACTAGATTTATAAAATAAAATAAAAGATAGTTCTTTTATTTTTTTTAAGTATTTTTATTCAAAATAAGCTCTTTCGGCTTCAATACAAACCGTTGTAACAAATGTATTAAATCCAGAGTGATTTTGAATAAAAATATTTTTTAAAAAATAAAAGAACTATTTATTTTATTTTATAAACTTAGTCTTAAAATTTTATTGACACAATGTGTATGTTGTTGTGGGGTGTGTGTTGTGACTTATCTTCCAGATGTCTGACGCAGTCAGATAACGTTCATTAGACCATTGCCCTTAAGGAAATCGATGACCAGAAGAGGGGATGAGCAAATGTTCACTCTAGAAAGTCCTAAACAGTCCAGGAGACGCCTGCTGATTTTGACATTTAGAGCAGACCTCAAAGATTCTCCTCCCTTCGAGAAACAAGAGATTTTTTGTGTGACCGCTAGCTGACCTGGAATTAGCGGTTCGTGAGGCTCTATCACAATTGAGAGTGAAAGAAGAGCTCGGCTCTTTGCCTGGGAACCAGAGATGGCTGGGAGGGATCCTCCACTCCTTCGAAATTTCAGAATTTACAATGGAGGGATGTTCTAAAAAGGTAAGTGTTGAAGAGGAAGGATTAGCGTGACTACAGCCCCCCTTGGCCAATCTATCTGCTTGCTCATTGTCGTATATGTCAGTGTGAGAAGGGATCCACTGAAAATGAACATCATGGTACTCTGAAATGAGCTTGAGTTTGAATAGGATAGAAATACTAGCTTGTTCTCCAATAGCAATCCAGTTGTGGAGGTGCTGAAGAGAGACATGCGACTGTCCGAATTTTTTAATATATACATGTATATACAGGGGCGCACTGACGGGGAGGGACGAAAGCGACCAGTCCTCCCCTCCAGAAGGCATCGGATATTCGGTACCCGGTCGGTTTTTAAATATCTGGCATCCGATCCGGCAACTGCACTAAAGATCCGGTTATCCGGCTATCAAGATGGACATGCGGCAGGCTATTCGGAGGGGAGGATCAGACTTAAAATTTCCTATCAAAATGAAGTTTATTTTTAAATTTTAATTAATTAACAGGTTTTAAAAATGTATGTACTTAAATTAAAGTAATCACTGACAACGGATTTGGAAGCTTGGGATGTTTAAAAATATGTACTTTAAACATTAAGAGATTATATATCCAGTACGGATCCGTCAGACAAGGAACATCGGGTGTCCGATTCAATACTACGAGCACCGCTCTTAACATTGAATCCCAGTTATTTAAACATTTAACTGCGTTTACAATTTATTTCGAGTATTTCGGGGGGGGGGGGGGTGAAGAACTGTAAACCCATTTTGATTTTATCAACATTTTATTAATTAAAGTTATTTTTTAACCGCTCTAGACTTCAACGGTCATAAGAGGTTGCCCAGTTGGCCCACCCTAAGAGCAGCCATGACTCTGTTTCATAAAGAAGGCATTTCAAATCACTGTGCTTTGTGATTCTTAATTGTCATTGTATTCTCTACAGATCTTGCAAATTTGTTGCGCTGGTAACAACTGGCTCTGTATATGCCTCAGAAAAAGTACACTAGTACACGAAATAAACCATTTTGGGATCACAAAAAATGCTCCGCCAAGACTTGCTACTTTCTTGTTTGCCACGTCACAGCTGTTCTTCACATTCCGCTTCGCGTGAATTCTTTAGTGATCATTGATTTAATTGTGTCAACTTGAGTTGATCAAAACATCTCGCCCCCCAAAAATGGCGGGGGAGGCATATCCTAACCAGGGGCTAATCAGAAAACTCCGACTCCTTTACAAATATATGTTAGAGATGTAACGAATATTCGGCACATTTTTAAACGACTCCCCTCTACCCCAAATCAGACCGATTCCGACTCCTCCTACCCAAAATTAGCCCGACTCCGAATCCACAGCTCTGATCCTCCTCCATAAGTCCTTGATAACTCCACTGAAATTCGACTGCGGTACGGACTGTTTGTGTGACACCAAACAAAAATATGTATATTTTACGTCGACAGCTGGTCAGCAACCATAAGCTAGCTATCTCTGTCAGATGAAGTATACAAAAAAGAAGTATACAGTTTCAATGCACATTATCATTGAAACTTCTTTTTGAATCTCCATGTATATTCGTATGTATGTCCCGAGCTTCTTTAGATGGATTGGGGGAAAACTAATACGCTTTATTTTCTTTTCTCTTTCTCCGCTCGAGCAGGTGACTCTCTCCGCGACCGAGCCCTGCCAACTGCTGTGTTGGGGTCGCAAGGAGCTGCAGACAATCCTGGCCACCAACCCGTTCCTGGACGTGGTGATGTACAATCTGATCGGCAAAGACATCACGCACAAGCTGTATTCGCTCAACGAGCAGCATCGGAAGGACGCTGCCGCCGGCGAGAAACTCTCCATCGCCGAGTCGCTGGATTTCTGGAGGAATCCGTCGGATAAGCAGCGCAGCCACTCTCTAGACACGCTACACACGGGGAAAAAAGGACATGTCCGTTCCGTCTTCTGGAAGAAGTCGGACAAACAGGACAGGCGGACCAGCGCGGCATTCGTGGAGCATCTAGGTAATGTCGAAAGGTTTGGGCCGAAAGGATTGTCTCTCTTCAAGTCTTAAGACACATAGGAATACTGTCTGGTCTGTTTATGAAACATATATCGGCCGAGCGTAGGCAATACATAATAAGAGAGCATCCCGCCGTGTTAGAAAGCCCAAAAAGGCAGTGCAGAGAACAAATCCTTTTGGAATGACGGAAAAAGCTCCGCTTAGTCCCTGCCACGTTCATTATCATGTGACAGTTCTGAGTATTTCTTTTGACGTGATAAATCATTAGCGATACATTGGTTTAATTACGTTAACTGGAGTTAAATAAAAGGGTTTTCGTCAAAGAAAATAAAAAAGATGAATATGATACTAACTCTATTGAGATTCGGTGGCGTGAACCGATTGTCATGTAACAATCAAACGGAACCTATTTCACGTTGGCAGCTGGCAAGCACTCATGTGCTATCTGTATATCAAATGTTTGTTCTAAGACTGCAGCACGTTTGATCCTAATGCAAACATTTTTACGATTTACAGGCTTACGTTTACTCCGATGAATTCTGTTCGGGAAAAATCAAAGATTTTTCTAACCTTTTAATGGACGTTACCTAAACTTCCTCCAGTGTTTACCGAATGAGATGTTGATCTCGGTCATAAAAAAAGCCAAGGGGTTAAGTACTTTCTCTTGAAATGGGAATAAAGTGTTTCTGATGTTCGAGGGAAATTCCTAAAAATTGTAAGTTGATCTTCATATGTGACATTTATTCTGTTCAGCTAGCTAACTTTATATAACACGTTCACGCCAGTGTATACCACCTGTGACTCACGTTCAAGTGTCGTACTGGGCGGTGCGCATTACCGGTGGCTCACGCTTGAATGTTACATCAGATGGTGAAAAAGAAAGGGGGTTGGAAACTTAGAAAAAATCGCCTTATAGTTAAGCAAAAAAAAAAAAAACTCAGCCTTCAGAGCAAAAGGTCAGCATGTAAAAACAGTAGCCTAAGGCTTCCGAGTACGCGCGGGGCGTTTTTCTATGTAGCGAAATACGTTCAACACCGCCTAGGACACGTTAAATTGTATTCCACACAGTTCAAACAAAATATCAAATTCTGCCTCACTTTTCGCGTGCGCAAGATTCAATTTACTATTTCTCTTAGTCATGTACATAACTGTTTCACGTCATTCTTGTTTTTTCTTTTCTCCGAACACGAACCAAAATGAAAAGAATGTACCTTAAGTGGTAACAGCCTTTCAGAGCACAATCCAGAATGATATTTTGTTTCAACTCTTCAAGAATAATACAATTTTTTTGTACATATGTACTGAAATCAAGTTTATAAATTCTCTATTTATTGAACCTAAAAAAATTAGCAAGCGAAGGCAAGCGGTAAAAACTCAAGGTATATTGCACAAAAAAATACACATACGCATAAATACATTATATTTCTCAAGTCAGGAGGGACAATTGCCCCTCTTGACTGCGCTCCCCCCCCCCCCCTCATTGACAGACCTACGCACCAACTCTTTTTAACCGATTTCCTAAAGGAGGTGGTAATATATTCATACCGTATGTATGTCGCTTTTTTTTCTACAAATATACGTCCCACAAATGAGGCACTGAGAAGCAAAGGGATGTAAGTGACCAAAAACCGATTCTGAGAAAAACGCATTCAAAGCTTGGATCTTATGGTACCTTTAATTTTATTATGATTTTTTTTTTTTTTTTCAGAATCACGTTGAAGCAGAGCACCTGTTAGAGCTATCACTAACATTTCTTGCCACAATATAGAATGGTGCTTTCCCTATCATTTACATCAGTTATCTCCAAATTTCTAATTTTGTCACTTACATCCCTTTGCTTCTGGGTGGCTCAAATCTGGAAGAGTTTTTTTCCCCCCTTTTGACATTAGGTGACAAAAGGGTGAAACGTTTTGCTTATGAATAGGAGTAATAACTCTAAATTCAAGTTCTCCATAAACTATGTTGAGCTGTTTGTCAACAGGGTGGCGTAGTGGTAAGGCGCAGGACTCGAACGCCCAAGTTCGCAGGTTCAAACCTGGCCGAAGTCGGTGGATTTTCAAGATGCAGAAAATCGTCTGCGCCCACGTTGCATGATTATGCGGCATGTAAAAGACCCCTTGAGGGATCTTTTACATGCCGCATAATCATACGACGTCCCCCCCCCCTGTTGGAGGGGGGAAAATGTTGAGCTATTTTACAAATAAACTCACGCTTTTTCTCTTGATTAAAATATTAATCATTAGTTAATTAGAAGAGTTGCTCATGATTAAATTTTAAAAAATGATCATTTATTTCGAACAGCTGATTATTTTTAACTTGCTATTTATCACTTGCTTTTATAAGCTAGTTATTTTCTTTAACATTATCATTGCTTTGAAAAGATTTTTTGAAAATTCGTATATTCAGTACTTTAAACAAATAACTAATTTTAACAAATGTTAACTTTGGAAAGTTTATTAGAGTTATCTTTGAAATACAGTTGAAATATTTTTTTATAATTATATTTACTTAGAAAAATAACCATTTACTCCAAAACGTATAATAGACGAATTAATTTCGTTATAATGAAATAGTGTTTAGAAGTGGATTGGTGATTGTGCCATATTTTTTTTTTTTTTTTTACAAACGTCAAACTTTTTCAAATTAAATAAGGTACTCAGAAATAGGATAATTCATGAAATACGAAAGCATTATCGAATACTTCCAAGGGACATTTCAGAAGGGTTTAATTTTGCTTTTCAGAAAAAAGCACTTCAAGCAAATTAAAATAAATAAATGAATAAACAAATACATACTCTTTGGGGGAAAAAATGCTTTAAAATTTGTGGGAAGTTTTCAGTAAGAAATTATTTGTGGCGAGCCAGGTAGCACTCTCAGAAACGCATGCTCAAATCTCACGAAATTTTCGTCGTATTTGACGAAGCGGCTTCGTGAAAAATGCTCCAAGTAAACATTTCGTCAAATTGCTGAAATTTGTGTAGTAACTTTTTTCAGTCACGTGATCGCGCGAGGAAAGAATCGTTGTAAATGTCGAAATTTTCTTGACGATTGACGAATCGTCGAAAATGAGGATTCTAATTTTGAGAGTGAGGGGAAGGGGAAAACTGGCCCCCTCCGTGGCTTGAAAAGTGTAGTGTACTCATAAGTACGAGTTAATGCCCTACCACTCTCAGAAAATATTCAATAACAAGCCTGTTGGGAAGTACTTAGAGGTCAAATGCTGTTTTTTTTATAGGAAACTGTGCTTAAGTTCCTGAGTTTTGTTTTTTCATATGTGTAAATTAGTACAAATTAAAGCTATACGAGAAAAATACATTTGAATAACTTGAAATGGTTAATTTAATAATACTTCAAGCAATTGCTTTCGCATGTTGCTGTAGTGTTGCTTTCAACTGAGCTACTTTTTGCATGTATCTAACGAAGTGATGAACAACATTGTTGCATGTGAAATATGAATAGTTTATATCAACATAGTACAATCCATGGTAAAAATTTACATACAAAAAATACTATGGTTTTCATTTAGGTTAATAATACGTTTTGAACACTAAAGCAGAAAATTAGAAGCGGCTACTACTAACTTTTTTTATTTATTATTATTCTTTAAATACCAATCAGTATCTAAGCTTTAAAATAATGATTTATAGAGATCTATGATACTTTATGCCATTATTTATTTCCAGTGGGATACTATTTTCTTTTTCTTCCAATAAAGTTTTTCCAGATGTTTGTTTTCGGTTGTTCATTAACACCACGCCATGAAATAATAATAAAAAAAAACTAAAGTTACTGTAAAAGTATTGTATCTTATCATTTTAGTAGCATTTTCAAAATGTTTCTTAGCCATTAATGTTTACTGCTTCATGCCTAGAAAATAAAATAAGCACAATATTTTTTGCAAAACCTAAGTAATCAGTTAAAATATTAAAGTATCTATATGAAAAAGTTAAATTGTTTTGTGAATTGAAAAAAAAAAAAAAAAAAAAACCCTTAGTCTTTGCAACATTACTTGGTTAAAATCTAAAATGAAATGCACATTGCACAATATGCTTTGAATATTCTACTATTGCTCACTTTCTTTCCCTGCTTATGCACCTTTAATTTTGCAGGCAATTCACGCCCTACAAACTTTTCTGATCCAGGCCCTATGAAACACAAGAGAAAGTTTCCACCACAGGAATCGGAATTCGAAACACCTGTTTGAAACAAGCATTACCGTCCACAATGAGAGAATGGTAGTTATTCTAAGAAATTTGTCTGTGAACCTGTGGCATTTCTGTACATGACACAGTAAAGTCTCGAAATAGTGACCCTCGGTATAAGGTCAATTCAATATTGGCCCAGATATTTGAAATTCCTTGACTATACAAAACTCTTTACATGACTGCTACGACTATGCTTGCGGCAAAATTAACCCGATAGTGTCTCGGTTACTTAAACGTGAACATACGAGGCTTCCAAACCAAGTCTTAAAAATCCGAATATAAATATTTATCAATATTAATATAACTAGTATTAAATATTTTCCAATGTATAAATCAATATTATACATTATAAGAAAATAATTCTTTATGCATTATTTTCCTCCATTTGAGATGTTTTGATTTCAGCTAAAAGAAGGAAATAAAATGTTCTCAAGCCTTCCATAATTTTGTAATTATTTGCAGTTGAATATGTTTTTAATATATGTCCTTATTATTATTTTATCTTTTTCCCACAATACATTTAATATAATTTCTATTTTTGCTTGAAAGTATAAGATTTGAAGTTTCATTAGAATTACCATAATAGTATAAGCAAGACGATGAAAAATTGACAAGAAAAAAAAATATATAATAAAAAATATCGTATGCAAATGACGAGAAAAGGTTCATTAGTTAATGTTTTAAAGTAAATATTTTTAGAAAACAAAAGATATAAATCACATTATAAACTTAAACGCCTTTAATACCGATACGCAAATCACACACGAGGATTATTTGTCGTAGTATACACGTACAACTGATGTTCAGGAATGTGCATGAAAAGGCACTCATCTAAGTTCACTATCAGGTTAAATATGCTGCTAGCACAGCATTCTAAAATGATGTTTCTAAGGTTCCTGTAAAGCAAGTTTGTTTTGCAGGGAGTAAGAAAAAACAATCTGAGTACTAAAGATCGACATACTCGCCGTGTATTACGCTTCATGAATAAAAGAGCAATTATTTTACACAAGACAAAAAAAAAAAAAAAAAAAACCTGATGCAAAGCAAAATGCTTCTGCAATTTTTGAAACAGAAAAGATAGCCTCCACGAAAGAGCATCCACAATAAATTATTTGTTGTAAATTTTCAAGTAAAAATATTAGTTTTCTTCAAGAACGAATGAATACATTTTGGACTGAGGAAAAGAGCAACGCACAAGACCACAGCGAAGTGTTTTGCCAAACAAAAACCCTACTCAATGATCAACATGAACCTACTTTCAAAGCACAAATCAGGTTACTCTGCACCTCGAAGATATGATGCTTTTGCTTATTAATATATTTTAATATTGCCAGATGTCTCTATCTGTTGAAAGTAATTGCAGTAGAATTCAAGCATCTTCATTGCATGATTGCTTACGAATATGTTCTCCCTTTATAAGGGCATTACAATGTTCCAGTCATCGAAACTGTTGATAAATGAAAAAGTGGATAAATATTGTTTAAATGCTGTTGCTTGAAATTTGTTAATTTGTTTGTAATTATTTTGCAGAAATCATATAAAACATATTTGAAAAAAAAAAAAAAAAACAAACATAAGTTTTTGTCTACGCTTATTGACTTACAAAATACTTGTTATTTTTTGTGAAACATACACATGTACACACTTATGGGGTAAGATCATAATTAATAGATCAACCAAGGTTTGTTGGTTGATTGTAGGGGTAAGAATTAAAGTTAACTATTTGTATTATCTGCAATTTATTAATCAGCTTCTTGATTCATTTCTGAGGTCACTCACTTTTTGAGCAATCTCAATTCAGTGTTTTGTGTGTGCCTGCAAAAGGTAAAAAGTAGCGTTTCCCTTTTAAGTAAATTATCTACAACTAGTACCCTGGGGATATCTGCGGATCAATAAAAGAGGGGGGGGGGGGAGAATCATTTTATAAACAAGAAGGTAACAACATAAGGATCCCATAAATGTATGGTGCATGCAGTTTTAACAATCTACAGATAAGAGACATGATGTAATCCGACACTGGTTACCGTTACTAGTAGTTGTGGATCTAAACTCAAATTATTTACCATACCTGCAATGTCAAATAAATACCTTAAAATTGCATGAATATAGCAAAATTCCAAATGTGTTCTAATGAAAAAATTACATGAATTTGAGTTTCGTAAATTCATATTGACTAAGTTTTTTAAAAGCTCATATTAACCATAACTGTACATGTTGTACTTTTATGGTTGAAAAGGTTGAAGAGACAAATATATCATCGTAAGCAATATATTTGTCTTCAGATAAGTGTCTTTTTTACTTGAACGAAAAGCGAAGTTTCACAACAAGTTCAAATATGTCCTGCAATAAATGCAAAATCTGTTTTCAGACGATTTTCTAAATACCAACTGTTTTTCGACACAACATGAGAGAAAATATGCTTTAAATAGATCATGATCAGCAAAAGAAACAAATTTCTACATTTAAAATAAAGCTCATGCTTTTGAGAAACTAAAAGATCTGCACATGACCAATATGTGTTCCTCAAACTTACCTTTTGCAAAATAAATATTATACAGAACACTAAAAATCATCCGTAGTGCAGAGGACGCATAAATTTTCAGCGGTGAGAATGACTGCAGCCAGCCATTCCGGGTATACATGCTTATAGCATCTCAGAGGGTATCTAAATTTTCAAAAGCGAGATTTCGTGATTTTTTTGCCACTGTTTTGCGATACCTCGGATATTGATTCTCTGCTGGACATCCGTTTTCCCCTGTATAATGTATACCCTGTGGATATCCAGCTCTGATGTTTGAAACTTGTAAATTCTATATATATTTTGTAACATCCCATAGCTTTCGAATATGTAGTAAGCTTGGAACTCACATATATTTTTAAAACATGTTCATTAATTAAATTTTGAAGTCAAATTTGACATGCTGGACAACCGGGTATTTCCTGCAGTGGCTGGATCAGATTCCGGATATTTAAAAACCTATTCGATACTGGCTATCTAATGTCTTCTGGGAGGGGGAACAGTCTCATTGAATGAAAAATTTAGTGACTTTTTCGTTACTTTTGTGACCAATTTCCAAATTCATGACATTCGGGATCTGTAGACACCCTGATTTTAATACAAAGCAAACAAATTTTGTTCTATATTACCTTTATGAATAGCTAGGAAAAGTCACTGAACAAACAAGAATTTGAGAAATATACATGAGAAAAATGAGCGCCTGAAAACCAATTGCAGTCAAAATGACAGCTTCCGTTTTTAGATGGTTTTATTTAACTTGATTTGTCCCGGAAGTTTGTTACGCGGTTTCCGACCACTAATACTGCATAAATTATCTTCAAACTTTGCACACAAGCATATGTTTGACAACAATATAATATTCCATCTATTTTATAATTTATCATAACGTTAATTAGGAAAAAAATTAATCATTTTGGCTCTGAGGAAATTATCAGAATTATTATTTGTCGAATGGCAATGATAGCTTCATTTGGAATTGTTTGGATAATGCAACGGTGTTTTGAATTTTAAAATACTAAAATCAGGGGGGGGGGGGAAAGAAACTGCGATGCAGCGAAAGAGGCGCCTAGGTAAATAAAACATTATACAGTCGACGCTCGATATAACGACCATCTCCGTTCCACAAAAAAAGGTCCTTATAACGGGTGGTCGCTATAAGAGGTAGAATTTTAAAATGTATATGCATGCATCATGCAGTATAGTAATTCCATTAAAATTGCCAATTTTTCAAAGATTCCAACAAAATGCTCAAATTATATTTTATCATTGGAATTTAAAAAAAATTATCAGTGCAATATGTTATAATAAAATGTTAAACAGATTTTAAAGTAGAAAATATAAGGAAAAAATTACATACTTGCAAATCATTCATTTTCGGAAGAAAAAATCAGAAATGGTTGTTTGCCTTTTTAGCACATGTGATTTTTGCAAAACATAATTTTCCATTTCAGTTATTGATGACAAATAGTGTTCTGTATTTTCTTGCCTTTCAAAAAAACATTTTAAAGTCTCGATAGCATTAGACACATTTTTTATGCTAGGAGTTTTTGTTACAATTTCTTCCTCTTCTTCATCTGATGATGATGCATCAATTTCTTCCTGTCCACAATAACGGGAAATTAGTTCATCTTCTGACAGATGCTCGACACATTCCAAGTCATTATCGATTTTAGCGTAATCGTCAAAGTTCAACATTGCATCCATGTTCATTTTCTGAGAAATTTCTTGCAGCATTTCCTCTTCTTCAACGAAATTTTCATCTTCGATTGCCGGACTAATTATTTCAGCAGTAGATTCCCTTTCCTCTTGCTTTTTAAAACCAGCATGATGGAAGCAATTCTTGATGGTTTTTTCTGAGACGTCATTCCATGCTGCTTTAGAGAGATGCAAAGCTGTTAGGACATCAACTTTGTAATCTTGATCTTCGTCGAGTGCAGAAACAACTCTTCGCAGTAGTAACTTCCTATAATTGCGTTTAAAACTCATAATGACCCCTTGGTCTAGTGGCTGAAGAACAGATGTGACATTAGGTGGAAAATATTCCACGGTGATTGATTTCAACCCATTTAGTTTGGGATGAGCCGTGCAGTTATCAATTACAAGAATAATTTTTCTACCTTGAATTGTCATTTGCTTATCCAAGCAACGTAGCCATTCCTCAAAAATGACAGATGTCATCCACGATTTGGAGTTGTTTTTGTACGTGACAGGTAAGGTTTTGAGTCCTTTAAAACATCTCGGCTTTTTTGATTTTCCGATCACTAAGAGTGGAAGTTTTTCAGTACCAGACATATTTGAGCATAAGAGAACTGTTAGTCTTTGCTTGGCTTCTTTCTCTCCACTCACAGTTTCGTTTTTTAAAACAAAAGATTTATCAGGTTTCATCATGAAAAACAGTCCAGTCTCGTCTGCGTTAAAAATATCCTCTGGAGTATAATTTTTGATAATTTCTTCCAGCTTTTGTTTTTTCCATGTGTCCACTGCTTCTTTATTCACAGAACCACTTTCGCCACAAAGCTTCCGGAATGAAAGACCATGTCTGGTTTTAAATTTTTGCAACCATCCGTCCGAAGCTTTGAACACAGTTTCGTCAATGTCCATTTTTTGAGCAAAAGTTAGAGCTTTTGACTTCAGCAAATTTCCATCTATTGGGACATTTTTTGATCGCATTATTTTCAACCATTCATATAAACCTTCTTCGATCTTCTGAAATTTCCCTTCACGGGACCGATTTCTAGAAGATTTGACTCCAATTTCTTCTTTTCTTAAAATTGAGTCCCGGTTGTTAATGATGCCAAATAAGGTGCTTTTGGAAATTTTGAAAACTCTAGAAATTTCGCATTTTTTTAAAACTTTTTTATCAACTTCATTTAAGATTTTAATTTTAGTATCTAGACATATCGCATTGCGCTTGTTTGAACCTGCCATCTCGTTCAATAGCGAAAATGCAACTCCTGTTTGCAGTATGCATTTCACTGAAGAACCTTATTTTTTTTTCGCTCCTTCCCCCAGAGGATAACTAATCCAAGGCACGTGACCTGGAACCTGTCAACATTCAGGTTGAAGAGCAGGTTAATTTTTCTCGAACCCTCTCATTCACATTTCTGGAAGCAGAACTTCTGAGCTGACATGACACCACCAGTCACGGACAGCAAGACTCCTCGTATTTCGGAGAATCGACCCTTGGGAAAACACGTGATTCAAATGACAAAAACTACCAATACATCTGTCAACCCCTTTTCCTAAAATCCGTAAAGTCCACGTGCTCTCTCCCCCTCTCTATTCTTTCCATACTATGGTGAGTGGTAATCCCCTCCCCCTGTCAAAGTTGGACTGACTGAACACTGAAGGCTGCATGCAGCTTGTCAGTAAACTATAATCAAGGTCATTTCAAGTTACAAATTTAGAAACATGTTCTTTTTGGAAAAATACCGGAAATAGTGTCCGTTGAATGCGGTCGCTGTATTGGATTGGGAGATACAGAACGGTCGTTATACCAAAAGCAAATTAACATAGAGTTCATAGGAAGAAAGTTGGGGCTTTTATCACTGGTCGTTATAATGGAATGGTCTTTATAATGCGTGGTCGTTATAACGAGCGTCGACTGTATAAAGAAAAAACCTATTAAGAAAAAACAGGCGAGTTAATTGAGGATCTGACATTGCGACGAGCGTAGGTTCCTTACAAGGGGTCTCTGGTAGGGGAAAAATTCCCAACTTTTCCAGGTTTTGTCAAAAATTTCATTTTTCCCCAACTATTCCAGGTTTTCCATGATTTACAGGTGGAGTATGAACCCTGTGTATTATTCTAGTGTTAATCTATGCATTAATAAATGACTGCAGCTAGTCTGCATGAAGAAGATTGCAAATTGGAGCAAAAATATTTAATTTCATTCAATTTAATAGAATTACTTGAATCAGAATAACCTTTTGTGAATTTGGTCAAGCAGAGATTTAAAAAAAATAAAAATTAAGGAATAGTAAAAACTGTAATAATGCTAAAATATGAAAACATTTAGCATCTTACCTTAATTGCTTTGTCTTTTAATATAAAAATGTTGTTTTACAATTATATATTAACAACTCTTTCACTTAAATCTCTAATCAATGCTAAAAAGTTTACAATACCTTTTGTTTTTATGTCCTGCATTCATTATTCTTAAATACTTGTTTCAAAGATATTGTTTCAAGTTACAGTTATCTTGTTTAAATGTGAACACACAAAAAAGTTAATAAAATGACAATTTTAATTTTCCACAACAAAGACATTGTTCTAAAAAACAACCATATTTTTCAAATGTAACAGCTTAAGGTTTAGAAAATGCCTACTATTGTCATACATTTTTAAATAAAAAAGAAAGGTCAGCTAACAGATATACAACTTTCTAAAAACATAAATATATGCCAAGTTTAAAATAACTATCGAAATATATTTATAAAACAATTTTTATTTACATAACAACTACATTAGACTAATTAGAATTGATTGTAGAATTTTATATGCAGATCACAAATAATGGGGAATAAATATCTTGAAAAAATATATTGGCCCATAAAAAATCAACAAAAACAAGCTCAAACTTTAAAAATAGTTTTGTTATATCTTGCAATGATGCCTTTTTTTTGCATCACATACATTTCCTCAGTATAAAGTGCCTTACACTAATCCATATGTGATTGCTTGTTAACATGAGATGCTACTCTTCTTCGATCCAAATGCACATTTCCTTGGTTGAGATATTTCTTTTCAATTACCTGTGAAAACAATTAAATGTATTTTCACTTAAAAGTCTACAAACATACTAAAATAAAGCATCCTTTTTGAATGGCCTCATTACAGAAAAACCCTCTTTGTTAATGAGAATATTCAAAAGACATGTACTTTCAGTTAAAGAAAACACACTAAACACTTCTAGAAGAGGTGGTTCAAAGTGCTTTAACTACGGCCCACTAGATTAACTGGTCGGAAAACTGATAGGTGACATGGCCCCATTCCGTTGGCCTTTGGAATCTAGTTGTGCTCTAACAGTGTTGGATATAATATGAGGCTGCTGTGATCATAAGTAATAGGCCAAGTTTGTCATATTTACTGAATTAAAAAAATAATAATATGGAAACTTTTTTCATCTTCAATTCCTTAAAATTAATTTCATCAACAAATTTAGTAGCATAATAACTGGTTACCATTATCATTATGTCTTTTGTAAAATAAATCTAGACATTTTTCTAAATTCATAGCTTAAATAAGATTTAAAAAATGCATAAATAAATAAATAAAATAAAAATATAGATGCATAGCTTTTTCTAGAAACCCTCTAGTTCAGGTTCCATACTAAGATTGAAGGAAAAGGTAGAAACAAAAGTAGGAATTTTTCTTTAAAAAAGTAGGAATTCAAAATACAGACAAAAACACCTACAAATGTACTTCCAAGTTTGTTTGAAGAATAAATACACACAAAAAAGAGGCAATAGGAGGAAAACATACAAAAAATATTAGTTTTCTTGAAATATTAAAGTTATGGAATTGAAAAAGCATTAGAGCTCTAAAGTGTACATAATTCTCCCAGTTTCTTCCCCCTTCTTGACAAGTAGAAGGCATTAACACAGTAAGAGTTTATCTGAATTGCATTCATGTTAACGGAATCTCTTCCAATTGTATTTAATTTCCATTCCCTTAAAAAAAAGCGAATGATTTTTTAATTGCACTCAATACACAACTTGGATTCTCCCTTTCATTAATAAATTTCTTCTTCAAAATAAATAAATCATAAGAACAATTATGAAATAATTGCATAAAGCAACTCTTTTGTAGATAAAGAGATTTTTCAAGAAATGCGTTTAAAAAAGAAGTTCATTTCATTCCTCCTCCTCCATCTCGGACTTTCTTTTCTTTGTTGAACATCATGTGAATAATGGATCTCTTGATTTTGATGCAAAGAGACCTTCCCACTCAGCCCTTTTTTTTTTTTTGGTAACTTATTCATTTCAGATAGAATAGTTTCATTTGAACTTTAAAATTGCAAAAGCTGCCTAATTTAGCTCCTAAATGTTTGCACTATTTTCAGGGATGCTAGGAGCTAAAAGAGTAAAAGCGGAAATTCAATGTGAATAAATAACACATCAATACGCTCCTAAAAATGCCCTTTAAGCACAATCTAAGCATTTTCAGGTAGTAAATTAATTTTAATACAAAATCAATTGCATTAATATAAAATCAATTGCATAAGGGTGCAACCTTTGGATTTTTCTTTTCCTTTTTTCAGGAGGATTATCTCTGATCAAACGACTGCATAAATCTTGCAAGGTTAAAAATAAGTTTTTTGACCTTTTTAAAATCAACCTTAATTTTTACAAAATTTCACTCTTTATTCTTATGTTTAATGCTTTTTTAAAACTAATTGTAACAACTGTGTTATAGACTACAAAATTGACTAAAATCGGCACATAAAGAAACTGTGTTTCAATATTTAATTTTATAGGTTTTAACAGAACATCTTAAATGTACCGCAAAATCCCGAAAGTAGCCCCCCCCCCCATCGAATGTAACCCCCCCTTCTCGCCGGAAGTGGAATCATTCCATATTCCTTAATATAACCAGTAACGGATTTAGGTTTGAGGGCGCCCTAGGCCCGAGACGATAAGGCGCCCTTTTTCTTTCGTTAAGAGTATATATATATATATAAAACCATATATATACATACATATATGTGTGTGTAAAAAATAATGAAAATAATAACAATAATAATAAGAAATCTAATTCAAGTTTAAATTAAACATATGCTAGCATTAAAAACAAAAAAATTAAATCTTTTTGTTAGATATTTCAGAATTTAGTAGTAGCCTGATTAGTTATTTTAACAAAGAAATTCTACCCTCAATATGGTACTATGTTTAGATAGAAAGAGCGCGCACAATAAAATAAACTTTAACATTTGCCAGAGAAGTTTACAGAAAACCCAATCGATTTTTAATTTTAGTCTTCTTAAAAACTCTGGCGCCCCTCAAAATTTGCCGCTCTAGGCCCGGGCCTCATGGGCCTAAGCCTAAATCCGCTACTGAATATAACCCCCCCTCCCTAAATGACTGACAATTTTAAAACAAATTTTGTATTATTTTCTTATGATAAAGATTAAATATGTCCAATTTCTTTTTGTATATTTTGTGTTTTATTTTATTTGTTTATTCTTTCATAAATATTCAAGGCCTATAAGCTTAAAAATAAATTTCATGTACTCGGCGTTGATTCGTTCATTAGCCGCCGTCTTTAAACTTGTGAGTCCGCCATTTTTGATTGCGTAAATCCGCCATTTTTGGTCGTGTTTTGTAATTCGACACATTACGAAATACCGATATAGCGCTGGCCCCGAACATACCAAATTTGCGTTTTATGAGTTTTAAATTTAAATTATAGGGATTTCTGCTAACTTAAGTGCTAAATTTTTTCTTCAGTCAAAGATGCCATCCCCATGCGATCAATTTTCTATTAGAAAATTGTAAGACAGAATTTTGTTTATTTATTGTTTGAATCTTGTTTTATATTAATGTTTATATTAATGGTAAAATAATTTTAAATGGGTTATACTTATTATTTATCTTCAGTAGATGTTCTTAATTAATATTCAAAACATTTTTTTAAATAATTTTTTCGAAAATCTCAATTATAACCCCCCTATCTGAAATTTGCCAGTTCGGTTTCTAAAAAGAGGGGGTTACTTTTGGGATTTTACGGTAAACGCAATTCTGAGATTGTTTTTTTAACTAAAGTTTCAATAAAAATAAATAAAAATTTTGTTTATTTAACCTATCAAAAAACTTAATAAATAGCTGAAGAGAAAATATCTGATACTTTCAAAGTTCACAGAAAGATTGTGCAAAGAAAAGCATGTGCGCGTTCTTTCGCGTGTCAGTGGAAAGTAGGCTTAAGTAATGTTAAAACATTGAAGTAAATAAGTAGCAATCTGTTAATAACCAGTATTGGTTTTCTAAATTACTTTATTTCTTAAACAGTAGACAGTACTACAATACAAATCATACTAACCAAAATTAGAATAATATTTTTCAAAAAGCATATTGTAAAAATCATTGCATTTTCCGGACTTTCTGGATCGTTTTCCAATTTTGTGGCTTTCTTGCGAGCAGCAGAAATATTCTGTGCGGTATTTGTTAAAGCAAAAGTATGAGTTGGCGCAATATTGGGAACAAAAAAGTCGCTTATGAAATACAGTATGCAACAGGTTTGCGGAATTTATAATTATTTTTCAAAAAATCTTGTTATTTTATCTTGAAAACAAGATATTTTTAAGAAAAAATTGATCTTTTGGAAAATTCAAACTTTACGAGAAAAGGGAAATTTTCTGTGAATAATCGGGAAAAGCAGATTTTGAGCGGCTAAAAAAGTGGAAAATAGGCATCACTGGCGTAGATAAGGGGGTTTGGGGATAACCACCCAAAGTTGACTTCGATACAGGATGGCTTAGAGGGACTCCACCGATATGTTGGTGTTCAAAAACTTTTTTTGAGACCTTAACTCTCTTTACGCTTTATACTATTCTAAGTATATATATATATTTTAATAACAGTTGAATAGAGTGAACACTGCCAAAAAAAAAGCACAAAAGTCAATTCTCAAACCTTTGGGTTATAGGGTCGTACTGGGTCACACCTATGGTTGCAAGTTTGTTACAGAAAAAAGAGCCCGAAATTGGCGGCAAATTTCGCAAAAATGTTTGCGAGAACACAAATATAATGTAATAAAATCTAGCATATCTGCAATGAAATTTTCTTTTTAAATAAGAAAGCATATAAGTGAATAATTTTATGCAATATTTA
Source organism: Octonoba sinensis (assembly GCA_038502835.1). Lineage (NCBI taxonomy): Eukaryota > Metazoa > Arthropoda > Arachnida > Araneae > Uloboridae > Octonoba > Octonoba sinensis. The sequence goes on along the minus strand of CM076599.1, from coordinate 59,185,964 downwards.
GGTAGTTATTTAAATGTACAGAATTTCAGGACAAAATATTGTACATGGTTTTTATATGTAGAAAAGGACCGTTCAGCATCTGCACTATTTGTCGGAACTGACAAACATCAAATTGCCACTTAGGACAGGTTGGGAAAACTTTCTCCCTTGAATTTCCAAAAATTGAATTGCCCTTCTTCAACGTGTAACTCATTGGGAGGGGGGATATCATAGGGCTATTGTTAAAAATGGAAGAACTATCAACTTTGTTAAAAATATTTAAATATATTTATTGATTAGGATCAAAAACTTCTAAACATGAATGGGATTATCTATACCTAGTTTTATAGTTATTTTTCTATTAATGAATTCTTCTAAATGTTTGAGACATCTCTTATACATTTTAAAACTTCAGAACAATATAAATTGCCATACAAATGTAAGTAAAAAAAGTTTCAAATTTTAAACAATTTTCGCGCAAATCGTGGTATTTTTAAAAAATCACAGATTTTAGGAAACAGCTTCAAAAATCTAGGGAATTCGCGGAGCAACAAACTTGCAACCCAATTCGTACCACTTTCCTATCTGTTTCTTCCCTAAATACCTCCTACCACCAACCCCTATTATACACTAGAGATGAGTTCAGGCTCACTTTTGCAAGCCTTAGTCCGAGTGATACTGTTCTGCGTCAAAGACCAAGCACGTTCGAGCCCGAAATGATTTTATAAAGTGTTGTTAACAGAAGTGGTGCTACATTGACTAAATGTAGGCTTTTTGTTGTCATTGCAATTGGTGCTAATGATTTTTCTTTTAATTTCACATAAAGAATACATATACTTTTAAACTATCATAAAATGCTATAGTTGAGAATAAATTCTGGTAAGCTAAAATGCATGAAACATCTTGGAAATTCTTTGGTTTGGCAGCATTTTCAGGAAAGTTTTTGATTCACCGTCAAATTTAAAACTGGAATATGTTCAGTGCAACTCTTGCAATTAGGAGACCTACTAATGAAGATGAGTCTCTAGTGTGGAGCAAATTGAAAATGAAAGTGGACACAAGACTAGCAAAAAACCATTATTAGAATTAAAAAAGGAAGTTGGAAATAGTTTTCAAATGCAACCAATCCGAACTTTTAACAATTAATTTATCCAAATTAGAATCTTTCCCATGACTGCTCACAATGCTAATTGAAGCTTCCGTTTAATAATTTTATCAGCAGTCCCTCACTATGTTTTATGCCCAGAGCGGAAGAAAGACCGTTTTATGACTTCTTCCTTTTAGAAAGTGCTTTCAAGCATCACGTGGTAGTGTGTTAATTGCTCCTCACTTTCAACTTAACTCCAATATCCGCTGACCATTCAATAATAACGCCTCAGCCAAACAGATATCGTTTACTTTAGAGACATACAGAAACAAATGTGCTGAACACGAAGATGGGAGATAGTGGGAGATAAAGTGGTGCATGTCATTCTCAATCTCTCTTCTCCCCTAACAACTATAGCCCTAAAAAGGTTATTTTCTCATGTTCTTTAAGCATCAACTATTCTCATTTTAATGGGTTTTCCCGAATGGTCATTTATTTTGCATGTAGGTTGATGTATGAATATTTTACCATGAGCCCAAGAACATCCATTTTCCTCTCATGAAAGCTGTATCTACCTCCACCCCTTATGCATTGGTGGGTCAGTCTGTCCTGATCAGGTTTTACCAAAGAATTAGGTTTAAGTGCACATTTTTTTCAGAATTCTAACCCAATTTATTTAGGGAAGTGCATTGAATGAGAAGCAATAATGAAGCGAGCAAAACCTATTACAAGCTTTTTTAAGCCGAAAGAGAAAATTGATGATGATTGTTATAAAAAGAGAAAGTGGAAGTCCTCTGAGGAGAAAGAAGTACAATCTGCTGAATCAGAATTAGTTTCACTAGACATTTCTGAAGGTAATTTTATTTTTGCCGCTTTAAAAAGACTATAGAGTTCAAGAAGTACAAGAAGTAGAGTACAAGAAGTTCCGTCCAGAACTATATGAGCCTACTTTCCTGTATAAAGAATCTATTTTCAATATCAATAAGAATCTATTTTTAGGGGGGCACTTATCTGATCTGGATCACTTGTTCAGTATATTATAGTACACACTTAATTATTTAATAAAACAGATTTTGATCTTATTAATCTAGACACACGGCAGTGTGTCCGCCAAGTTCAGAAAGTCAGCCAAATTAAGATACGGCGACACTGGCCAATGTGTATATTTACCCGAACCATTTCAAGCTACTTTTGACCCCATCATTACCCAAAAACTATTAGACCTACATACTTGAAATTTTGTACGTCTAATAGTCCCTTTATCCCTAGAATATCAAATTTCATTGATGTACCTCTTATGGTTATGGAATTATTAAGGTTTGAAAAGTGTCATTTTTATCACTCACTCACTCATTCACTCACTCATCAAAAACCTAACCTACTTCTAGAAGACTTAGAAACTTGAAACTTGGTATCAAGGTAGACAATTTGGCATATATAAAGGAAAAAATCCGAAACTTTAAAAAATTACATTATTTTCGAAGTTACTACCATACTCATAAGTAGCATCATACCTAATGACCTCAAACAGCAGCCATATTTTTCTGCCGTTTAAAGTAAACGATATACTATCTCGCTCTTGAAGGTAAATAATTGATGCATTGAAATTCACTTTCCGCTTTAATTTTTCGCCTTAAGGCTTAACTCAAGCTGACAACAAAGAATCCAGTGTCGTAGTTATACAGAACTTGTCAACGTTTTAAATAAAAAAATAATTAAGTAAAGATAGGTTTATGGACTCATTACGGAGAAATGTAAACAGACGAAAAAAAATCTTAAACAATTAATAGCGACTATTCAGCTTGTTTTAATTTAGTAAAACTTATCGTCAATATAAAAACACACATTTTAGCTTTTCAAAAATTGATGATATCCCAACAAAACATAAATGTGAAAAAGGGGCCAAGTTCGAAAGAACAAAAACGGCTTTCGGAGTAGTCGGTGTCAGTGTTAAAAGAATTGATATCTAACGGGTGCCAAGTTCCAGAGCAGATCCTTTGATTATGGCTGAAAGAGCATACAATGTTCCTTAATTTATTTAAAAACACTTTTTTTATCAGATTCCTAACTTGGCAAGTTTTAATTAAGATAAGTTACGTTCAAGAAGACGATAAGAAGACAATTAGAAATTAAATATAATAGCTTGCCACATGATTTTACCAACTATTAAAAATTGCTAATTGAATGAGTTAAATTTTTGAATGTAATTTACCTTAATTAACACTTGACAAGTTAGGAATCCGATAAAAAAATGTTTTTAAATACATTAAGGAACATTGTACGCTCTTACAGCCATGATCAAAGGATCTGCTACGGAACTTGGCACCCGTTAGATATCAATTCTTTTAACACTGACACCGACTACTCCGAAAGCCGTTTTTGTTCTTTCGAACTTGGCCCTTTTTTCACATTTATGTTTTGTTGGGATATTATTTATAGAAATTCATTTTCCAACCCTACACACCATGTTTTTTTTCTTTGTAAGTGAAAATTTAAAATAAAATTTTTGAACATACTTGAATTTAAGTACAAAATTTTAGTAAAGGAAAATAAAATAACGAAGCACCAAATAGGAGGAGGGGGATGACCTATACCGCTGGCAATACGCTAAAAACTGTTTTGAAGCAACTTGAAAATCTGAACATTCTTCCGGATTTATGTTCAACTCTTTTAACTAAAGACCAATAAAATTAATCTTTGACATATTATAATACAATTTTAAATCGAATAAGCGTTAATTACAGAGTTTGATTACAGTATATATCCATTGCCGAGAAAGTGTGAGGAGGACCGGAATTCTTGGTTTTCATGGAGATGATGGAGTAAAAATTGGAAAAAGCCAAATTGTATGTTTTGTAATCAATAATAAAAAGTTTTTATAAAAGTTTAATTTTTCAGTGAAAATTTTTATTAATTGATAAACAATTTGTTATCACAAAAACGAACCCTTGACGAAAAACCGTAAAAATAAAATCTTTTACAACAAACCGCTGTAACGTAGAATTGCTTTATATGCAATTGTCCAGTATTTCAAGTTTTTTTCCCCTCTAAAAGTGCGGGGAGGTGGCAGTTGCATTAGGAAAAAACCACCACGGTGCCATGTGACACTTGGCGCCGGATCAGTTTTGGATTAGGAGGAAGGAAAGTCTAGACACTTAATACTTTTTTAGAAAATGCAAAAATAATAAAAATATGCACGAAAAAATAAGAAAATATTTTTGAAAATTAGGAAAACTTTGCATGAAAGAGTAGGACATTATAAAAATTATTAGCAAAGTAGGAAGAAATATGGAAAAGTAGGAAACGTACAAACCCTGCTAGTTTTAAACACAATCCAATTATTCACACATAATTATTTTTATACATAACATAATATGAAACTAAATTCCAAATAAAATATTATGCTCATGGACCATAACATTTGACCTTGGGTCATAAATGTTTAATATGCAATTGTGCTTTAATATTTTTGGTAAAATAGTCAAGCTCCCAAAAGAGACACTAATCATAAAATTCAAGATATGTCTTAATTTCACTCATTTAAGACAAAATATATTTAAGTTTTTTATATGCACATTGACATGATATAATAGGCTTCAAAAAGGAAATGAAAGCTACATAAATAAACAGACTTGGATAAAATATAATGAAATACAATTCTTTAAAAAGCAATGCAATAAAATGGGAGGGGGTGGGGGATTTTTTAAAATAATGTGATTTTATTATGCAATACACCTTTAAAAATTGCGTCTTGACAGAGGCGTAGTTAGGTGGGGGCAAGGAGGGACAGCTGTCCCCTGGCGCAACGTCAAGGGGCGCCAAATTAATGTTAATACTTCTTTTTTAAAAGCGAAAAGAAAATTATTTGAACTGAAGAGGTGTGAATATGTTCGACAAAAAAGTGGGAACTCCGCAAACCATATAGGGAATGACCAATGAAGCACAGGAGTGCTTGGGAAATTAGACAAATAATTTTGCGAAGCCAAAGTGCCCCATTTTCCCCTTAGAAGTGAACGGTCGCTAATAAAAATGAAAGTTAAAAGGGTTGCTTTTTACAGCTATTTATCATTTAGGAAACATAAAAGTTTTTTTAGGGTAGGGAGTTGTTGCTCTTTAGGGGCGCCCCTAGGCCCCCAGGGGCAAAGGGGGGGGGGGCGTAAAATCTTCAGTTGTCCCCGGGCGCTGAAAACCCTAGCTACGCCTCTGCGTCTTGGACTTGTACAATTTAATAATCTAACATTTTCTTCAACCCTATTGTAAAATTTGGTTTCTAAGTGAATGAAGATATAAAACAACACATCTTCATACAATAAAATATTCTTTTCATTGTAAACACTTTTCATAAAGGCGAGTTTCCTAAGAAAAGGGATTAATCAATTCCAAGAAAAAGCATTTCGTTACAATCTTAGCAAACTTACTTTGTCAAAGTATCTACTAAGTTTCACTGCATTACTAGATCCTGGAGCAAAAGATCGTGTGTGTCTGCAGTCCTACAAAAATATTGGTGCACTTAAATATTTTCATGAAAAAATGAACATAAACTTAAAGCAAATTTCATTAGTTCTAAAAAATATCATTAAATACTAAAGTACTCAAATCAATTAGCAGCATGGATTTCAGTCTAGACAAATAAATAATAACAATAAAAAACATTCTCACCTAGAGCTTCTGTTTCATAAGAAAAATGTAGGTCCAAGAACAGAAGAGAAAATTGCATTTCTGATATTAGTTTTCCCCAAATACACTGGTGAAATAAATGAAAAGAATTTGCATATTTTATCAAATTGCATGAAAAGAACTGAACTGAAGGAAAAACCACTGCTTCTAGATAAAAATGCAAATCTTGTACGGCAAATACGTAAGCGTACACGTGTGTGTAGGCGGAGCCAGCGGAAAAACAGGCTTTATAAGCACGTTGAGGGTAAGACAAATTTCATTCGCTAGCACACCTTGGCGAATTTCTTGGGGTTATCTTGCAGCAATCAATTAAATTCACATCGGAAGAGTAAACATGAGTAACCACCAATGTTTAGATGATGGAGTGAGGTGACGAATTATGGGGAGGCTAGAGGCAGGCTAATCGCAAGTCCGGATATGCAGATAGTTTAATTTAACACCCAGCATCGTGTGTAACCAATGGAAACGGTTCCAGGATACTGGATCCATCGAGAGAAAGCCTGGGCAAGGTCCCCCAAGAGCCACGACGGCCAGAGAAGATCGTTATTTATCCATTTTAGTTAGGCGTATCAGAACGGCTACAGCTCCTCAGCTCTCCCTGGACCTGTATGCAGCCACAGAAACTGGTGTAACAAAGGGTGACTGTTTCCAAAAGACTGAATGAGAGATGGTTGTTTGCCAGAAGACCGGCTATTTGCGTCCCGCTCATGCCTACGTATAGGAGATTCCGATTAGCATGGTGCAGGCAGCATAGTGATTGGAGTATGGAGCAATAGGCGACCGTTCCTTTCACCAATAAGTCCCGTTTTAGCCTAAACACCGATTCTCGCGTACTTTTATATGGGGAGAGCCAGGGACCTGCTACCTACCCTCTAATGTCTGAAAAATCGACAATTAAGGCGGTGGCGGTGTAATGGTCTGGGCAGACATCATTATGTTGGATGGCCGCACACCTCTCCACATCTTTGACAGAGGCTCTGCGACTGGTGTGAGGTATAGGGATGAGGCCTTGCAGCACTATGTTTGCCTTTTCCAGGGTGCCGAGTTCATCTTATGGATGATAACGCGAGGCCACATAGAGCTCTTCTGGGCAACGAATTTCTTGAGAGTGAGGATATTCGCTAGATAGATTGGTCAGTCGCGTCTCCAGACCTCAACCCTATAGAGCATGTCTGGGATGCTCTGGGGAGGGCAATTGCAACTTGCAACCCCCTTCGAGAACCATTCAGGAACTGAAAGCAGCATTGATGAATGAGTTACACCAATTGCCACAGACACTGATAAATTGCCTTATTTCTAGTATGACATCACTCTGCACAGCGTGTATAGCTGTAAGAGGGGACCATACCAACACCATCGAAATACAAGGCCTGAGGTCTCAAGCATAATCTCACGGTGACGTCATTACAAGTAGGTGAACGATAACCGCCAATAACAGCTCTTTGAAATATTTTATTACTTTATTTAGACGAAAATTATTTTAATCGCCAAATATTTATTGTCAATATCAGAAATGGCAACAATTCTTTTTTCTTAATTCTTTGAAACTGTATAGTAACGAAGCGGCTACGTCAATATTATAATTTCCAAAGTTTACCAAGAAATTGTTTCATACAGCATATGTGTTTCGTTAAAGCTTCATATACAGTATTTGATTTCTGATTGAATCTACAGAAGCATTATTTCACGTTGTTGCTATTCTGTACTAAATTCTAATTATGCATCAAAGCATATGCTCTCTGTATTTAAGTGTCCAAGTACCATCACAGTTGGATAGATGGTCGAAATGGATTCCAAGAAAAGACTTTAAACAATAAAAACATTCTAAAGTAAGTTTAGGTTTAATTTATTTTAAAACTGAAATTCATTTTACGTATAGAGCTTTGTTTAATGTCTCATCTGCGAACATTTCTGTATGCCGCCAAGACGAACATTGGCAATACCATAAATTCGCTACATAGCGTTGCAATAAAAATTTGGCGACTGATTTTCAGTTCGTCTCCAACAAAAATTTTAACGATACTATACTAAATAGATTTGTCAAATTCGCTAGAAAACATAGCAATAAAAATTTATAACACAAACTTTCCTAAAATATTACTAATAGCTCTAAGATAAAATTTGGAGTTGTTTCATTGTGTTTAAACATTGTTTACTCCTTGAAGTATGCAACAAACTTGGCACATATTGTGTAACTTTCTTTAAAAGTTTAAGAGACGGTGACTGCTTCTTTTAAAATCGATATAACTTAAGTGGTATACGAAATGCCGAATTTAAAATTCCGTTGTCGTATTGTATATTATCAAACCATTAATAATTTCTCTTCATTTTTAGTTTTTTTCTCAATCATTTAAATTGTATCTTTTTACATAGAGAAAGTCCAGTCTGGATTTTGTATAATTAATATGGTAGAGGGGGGGGGGGGAATGAATGACACCTCCAGCCTCAAAAATGTTCAATTAGACTTTTTGTAAACATAAAAACAACAGTCAGATAAAGCAAAGTTATTCACAAGTCTGAGAATTGCATTTTTCTTCTAACTATGCGCTCAGAATTCCTTAAATATTTGATTCTAAATTACACCTTATTAAAACTAGTGCAGTCTTTGTTTTCTAAATGCAGCACATTTAATTTCTTCTTACTTTAACTACAGAACTACACTGCATTTTGATTTTCTAGTAGTGTTTATATTGTCTTCGTCCTATTATGTTTGTTTCATATTTTCAAAGTTTTTCTAATTTTTTTAATGGTTTGAAGTACATTTATATTTCAACATCTTTGAAGATACGTTTTTCTCATGAAAATGTTTCAGAAAATTAAATAAACAAAAGAATTTGTTTTTTGTTTACTCTCATATTTTTTTTCCTTAAAAAGTTTCAAGTATTAATCGATTCATAATTGTTTACTTGTGCAAAAGTTTGGCTTAAAAAAGAAACAACAACAAAAATGTTGTATTCTGTGATTTGAATAATATATTTTTCTTTTGTATTCATGATTTATATTCCAACATGAGTTTAAAGTGTAAAATCAATCAGTAATTAATATCCCCACACAAATTAGTCCGAAGGACCTGAAATGTTTTGAAGCGCTTAATGAGACCTATTGTTAAAGTTCACCTACCTGTGATGACGTCATCGAGGGAGATAGTTGGCCTTGTTTTTCGGTGGTGTTGACCATACCCCCTATTAACCCATTTCTTTTGTGTATTCTGCAACCGCTGTTTCAGACCCTCAGACTCCCATGAGTGTTACGCACAAACATGTGTGTCTATTATAACTGTTGAATGTTTATTTTGTTTGTATTATATCAACCTATGTTCACCAAATTTTATTAAAATTTCTCCAGTAGTTCTGGAGATCATAATTAAATCAAATATGAAAATTCTCTTAAATTTCTTAGGCCAGTGTACTATCCTTATTTATTTTTCTCTTGGTATTCTAATTATCATTCTAAAAAGTATTCTAAATATTAAAATATATAGATATATTAAACTATTCTAAATTATTAAATAAATTGAACAGTAGGTGTTGCACTGATGCAATGTTAGTAATTCCCTTACTACTTGCGCTGCTTGACTTGTGGTATTTTTTTTCATTCGGCACATATGAAAATACCTAAAAAACACATATCTTACAGAGGAAGATGTTTAAAGGCCTCCTGAAGATTCTGATGATGAGGAACAGAATGAAACAGATATTGTTAAAATTTTATCAGAAACTGTAGAGGCTAAAACCCAAAATTGATGAAATCAGAAACTGATAAAGAAGAAGGGAACTATAATATTTGAAACATTAATCATCTTTTATTATGTGATGCTAATGGTGGAGCAGTAGTGATAAATTTGTTTAATGTTGCTGAAACTCCCCTATTTATGCTGTTTAGTTTAATACGTTTTTTTACCTTTATGTTCAAATTAACAATAAAAAATATTGTATGGAAAAAAGTCATAACTTCTTGTGTTGGTGGTTAACCCCTTGCCTGTGTGCGTGGCCCAAGCTTAGTTATGCTGCAATTGCCCAAACTGAGCTTGAGCAACACAGGAAAGGGGTTAATGGGTTTAAAAAAAATCATAACATGGAATGTTTTTCTAATGCTGTCTTATCAATAATATTCCAAGTAATTTTTGTCTAAATGACAAAATTACTAGGAATTGAATTATCCTACAACAAACATTTGATTACTAAGGCATTACAAAACTGAAAATATTTTTTCCTTTTTTCTCAGGTTGTAATATTTGATACAAGTAATAAAAAATCATACCACATAAATTTCATCAGCACCACATTCATCTGCAATAGATGAAGTACGTTTTGTTCTTCCAGGAGGATAGACTGCCATCATCAAATCTTGTTTAGTTCCAATAACTAGAATTGGAAATTGATTGTCTACAAATTGTTCTGAATCATAGTTATACCTAAAAGAGACAAATAGCTTGCAATAAAGAAATACACATAATTATTTTGAAGTTTTTCATTTATTTATTTAGTTATTAATGTTGCAAAACAAAGTAGTGTTAAAGCAGATTTTTTTCCTTCAAATAAACAAATATTTTTCAATGGTAGCATTTAATAGACAGTAAGTACAAAGTTGAAATACATTTGAAATATTAATTATTGCTTAAATTATCTATATGAATATTTAAAAAAAAAAACATACATTTATTTTCAAATATCTTCATAAAACATAGCAATATAAGTATATTTTTAAAGTTCTGCTACACATTTTATGCATTTGAGGACACTTAAGAAAACAGAAGTACTTAACATACAATTGATATTATTTCAAATGTTTTTTGCTATATACAGTAAAACTCACTTAAGAAGTTTTCCAGGGGACCAAGAGAAAAAAGTTTTTATAAGGGAAAACGTCTTAAACGGGTACGCTCTATGTTTGAAAATGAATACACTTTATGATATTTAGGGATGATATTATTTGGCAATATTTAAATGAGATTAAAATACACACCCCCATAGGCTCTACAAACATTCCTTACTCCTCTTATCAGTCATCATTGTTTTTGTGACAACTAACTAATCCTCTCTGCCACCATTTTTCCTAGAATTTTTAGTGTTGAGAAAAGGGTACCCTTGGGAAAAAGCTGACAAAAACAGCTTTTCTAAACCTTCTTCTGATCTTTTTCCATTAGAAATAAAAATAACTAGGTAGATTGAAAAACACGAGGGGGGGGGGGGGAAGAAACTTTAGAAGTCTAAAGTGTCATTTGAAAGAAAAATTGACAGATATGAAAACTTATTAAGTGGGAAAAATATAAAATCAAAACTTCTTAAAAGGAATATTTCAACACTGGTTGATGGGAATGAAACTAGTATTGAAATTAAAAACTTCTTAAATGGGAAAACTTCTAAAGCGGAAACTTTTTAAATGGGTTTTGCTGAAAAAAATATAATATAATAAATATATTCATATATTTTTTTAAAAATCTATTTTAAGGTTTATTTGTTTATGCAATTTGCACTTTCGGTTGGAAATTTCTCTGCATCAAATGAAGGACTAATAAATTTCAAATAAATGTAACAACCTATTTTAGGGGAGCAATTTTATATTTGAGCATAAAATCAAATGTAGATTTTTACGTTATATGTTAGCTAAAAGAAAAGATACCATTTTGTTTTTTACACGTTAACAAAAGATTGAAGTCTTAATGAATTCTTTGATTTAACTCTGTTAGCAGCAAGACTACGTATGTTGAAATCACAACGTTAAAATCATTGTTTCAGAAATTCATCATCAATGGGCCTGCATCTACCAGATGCATGGAGCGTATATGAAAAAATCACACAGAGACGTTTGCAAACAACAACACAAACATTTATTCAAGACTGAACTAACACTAAAAGAAGCCATCTTCTACATTTATTCTTACCTTATATACGTAACAGAATGGCATTCAGCGCCCTCTTTAATTTTATTTTCAACATCCTCCCCCCCTTGAGACTCGGAATGAGTCTCAAGCTTGTAAAAGACATTGTTGAACAAGTCAAGTCTTTTCGGAACTCTTACACATCTACCAGAGGATGTGTATCTTTTCAACACTAAGTTATTAGGTGCTGATCCACCTTCAATTTTACAATCAGCGCAAGAATTAGATTCCTCTGCACTCAGTTTCCTATCGGAAAATTCGCTTTTTTCATTTGCCTGTAACTCTAAAGGAAAAATTCGCTGAATTGGTCATAAAAATGAGCCATGCTGAGTTTTAAGTTTCACCGTACGAATTTTTCCATCGCGTCGCGGAATTACCTCGATAATTTTTGCTAAAGGCCAAAATAAACGTTTTTTGCTGTCGTCTCCAACTAACACAACCTCTCCAACAATGGGCTCACGGTATTGTTTTTCATTATATTTTTGCACCAGCTGACTAAGATATTCCTTCCTGAAGAGTTGTCGTAAATCCTTTAGCAATTTACTTCTATATTTAATTCTTTTATTAAAATTCAAGAAATTTAACTCATCAATATCCTCAACATTGGAACTTCTATTCTCGATAAGGAACATTGCAGGTATGCAGGTGTCAGAGGTATCAATTCTTGCGGGTCTTCGGAGACATAAAGTTAAGGGTCGACAATTAATTATGGACTCACAATGACAAATTATAGTATAGAGTTCTTCGTAAGATAATACAGATTTCCCTAAAGTGCGTTTCAACAATTCTTTTATAGTCCGCACCAACCTCTCCCACCACCCACCCCACCAACTTGCGGTAGGGGGAATGAATTTCCAACGAATTTTCTCAATTCTCACTTCCTTCAAAATTTTATCCCAATTCAATTTTGCATGATCATTATATGCCCCGCTAAAATTGGTCCCGTTATCACAATAAATTGTTCTAGGCCGTCCGCGTCGAGAAATAAACCGACGGAGTGCCATGAGAAAAGAATCTGAAGAAAGAGAATTTACAAGTTCCAAGTGAATAGCCCGATACACCGCGCACGTGAACAGTGCTACCCACACCTTGCCATCATTTTTCAAAAACAAAGGACCTGCCAAATCAATTCCTAGAATTTGGAACGGCGCACAATCCGAAACCCGATCGGGTGGTAGAGGAGTTGGTTCACAAGACATGGCTTTAACTTTAAACCTCTTACAAATTATACAATGAAAAATAACATTTTTTATGGCTTTTTTAGCTCTAACTATCCAAAAATTTTCTCGCAACAAACATAGCATCATTTGAATCCCAGCATGACAATTTTTGTTATGCACATTTCTAATAAGGAGCCTAGTAATTTCACATTTTTCTGGTAAGAGTATTGGGTACAAAAAAGATTTATTATCATCTCTATTCAAGATCCTCGTTTTTACTCTCAAAATACCTTCATCATCTAAGAGTGTTTCAATATAATGTGAAGATTTAGAAAGCGCCAAATAATATTTTTGGACTAACCGAATTACATTCTTTTCAGAATTTTCAATTTCTAACTGTGAAAGTTTAGAGTCCTTAATTTTTTCATTACTACCTTTGCAATTTCTTACGAATCTAAACACCCACGCCAATACTCTTATCATCTTATCATAACTTGAAAATTTACGTTGATGCCAAGGGGGTGCGTCATTTGATAGATCAATATTCACGACTTTCTTCTTTCCAATTCTAACTCATCACATGAACAGAGACTTTCCCCAATGGGCCAGTTCTCAGGTTTTTCTCTTAACCACAAAGGGCCTTCCCACCAACGATTAATAAGCATTTGCTTGGGGGAACATCCACGAGATAATACATCAGCAATATTCATTTTACCTGGTACGTGTTTCCACAAATGACCCCGCGTTAAATCTCGAATTTCCTTAATTCTATTTTCTACAAAAACGGACCAATTACCCCGTTCATTAATCCACCAAAGCGCAGTTGTGGAATCCGTCCAAAAGTTAACCTTTATATCTGGTAAATTTAAAGCATTAGTAATCGATTTTACAAGTCAAGAGCCGATACAGCACGCCATTAATTCTAAACGAGGAATACTTAAGAGTTTCAAGGGTGATACTCTAGACTTGGCTCGAACAAGATTAATTTTAACCTCTGAATTATGTATTGATCTTACAAAGACGCACGCAGCATAGGCCCCTTTGGATGCATCTACAAATACATGAAATTCAGACTTATCATTAATTATCATGTAACAAGACAAAGCGACATCTTTTAAAATACACAGTTCTTTACACCAATTGATAAATATATTTACATCCTTAGTGGGCAATTCATCGTCCCATCCAATTTTCAATTTCCACATACCTTGCAATAAAAATTTTGGAAGCAATATGGCAGGTGTTAACAAACCAATGGGATCAAAAATTGTCTGCAGAATCCCCAAAATTAATCTTTTTGTAATTTTTGTATCACATGTCAAGGTATCAATATTTGTGCAACATTTTAGAGTATCATGGTCCAAATCCCAAATTACTCCCAAAACAAAAGTTTCTCCAGAGTGTTTGTCAACATTTTTCCCAGCCACATTACTTTCAAAACAACGTAAGTTAAAACATCCATTTGACATTATACCTTTAGCCTCTTCAATAAAACTTTCTTGTTTACTTCCATGAAATACACCAGAAACTAAATTGTCAACATAAAAAGCATTTTTCAGTCTTAGAGCTATATCTTTATATTTAGGAGGAGAATTCTCTAAAAGGTGTATTATAGAAGCATTCAATAAAAAGGGGCTGGAAGAGACCCCAAACACAATGCGACAATGTCTATATATTAATTGTTCTCCTTTGCATGGTAAAAAAAATCTAAGGTAATCCCTATCTTTTGGTGATACAGACAGCATTAAAAACGCTTTTTCGATATCCGCAACTATCCCGATGGGATAAGTTCGGAAACGATCTATAATATCGGGTATTAATTCAATAAGATTGACCCCTCGATATAGACATTCATTCAAAGAGGGTTTTCCTCTTTCTGAAAAGGAAGCGTCAAAGACCGGCCTTATCTTTGTAGTTGAGCTATGCAATTTTATTACGGGCCTATGAGGCAAAAAATGACAGTCATTATTTAATTCTCCTTCAGGTACACGCTCAATAATATCTAATTTTTCCCAATCATCAAATACCTTCTGATAATCAGTAAAAAATTCCCCACAACTTAATTTATTGACCATTCCCTTGTGTCTTTTCCACACTGATTCTTTATTTGTGGGTAAATTCGCCGAATTATTTTTCCAAGGTAATTCCTCTTCATATCTTCCATCGGGAAGAATCTTTAATTTCTCATTAAAATCACGTAAATTCAGCTCAATTTCATTTTTCTCAATTTGGTTTGGATCAGAAATTCCCAAAGTTTCCAGTTCCCATAATTGATTTATAGGTATTTTCATTGAATGCATTGAAAAAGTTTTTACATGTTTTCCTTCATCCGAATTCCGTTTTCCAAACACTATCCAACCCAATTTCGTTTCGATAGCCTTTAAACCCGACGATAATTCTACAGAATTTCCAGTTAATAATTTTCTTATTGTATCCGAACCAATTAAAAGGTCAATTTCTGTTTCCTTTCTGAAGGAATCGGAAAAATCTATTTTTTTTTTCTTTTAGTTCATTCAAAATTTCTCTATCTTCAATCTTTGGAATAAAACCGCAAATTTTTTCCTCTGACAGTACTTCGAAAGAACAAACAAAATTTCGCCTCAGATTACCGACTTCGAAAGAAAACACCTCATGTTGTCTTGGTTTAGTTCCTTCTCCCCCGAATAACGCGTGAACTACTGTCTCACGCCGTATAGGCACGGCTCTGAGCTTTCGCACCCATCTTTTTGCTAACGTAACTGCTTTGTGATCCGGAATCAAATGCAATTCTTATTATTTTTTCGCGCCCTTGATATCGAATAAAACCGCAAAGGGTTTGCAAATACACAGTCTCACTTTTATTGCAATTAGAAAGAGAATTTTCTTTTGAAATAACCTTTTGATCCTTATCTTTTACTTTAGAGCACATTATATCAAAATGATTACTTTTACAATTGGAACAATTTAACTGATTTTTTACATAACAAAATCTACTTAAATGGTTAGCTTTTTTCAAGCAAGAAAAGCATGCACCCTTTTTTAACAATATCTGCTATTTTTCAGGTAATGACATTTTTCTCGCAGAAAAACATTTTTCACTGGGATGGGATTTCTCACAAAAAATACAATTTGACACACATATTCGCTTACCTGAATTATCAAGGCTTACCAGGGCTGACGTTGTTACCGCATCAGTAGATCTTTGTTTTTCAAGATGAAAGTCCTTTTTTCGTTGATTCTGATGGGAAGAGAAGTCAGTTCGAGCTAGTAGAA
The DNA here is from genome assembly GCA_038502835.1 of Octonoba sinensis. Lineage (NCBI taxonomy): Eukaryota > Metazoa > Arthropoda > Arachnida > Araneae > Uloboridae > Octonoba > Octonoba sinensis. The sequence goes on along the minus strand of CM076599.1, from coordinate 59,169,928 downwards.
CCATTTCCTCCCCTTTTACTTCCTGACGCAGAAAGTTCATCAGTTGTTTTAGAGTTCTAGATTCATTTTCAGTAGAGTCGTGATTTCTGCTTCTTTCCCATGCCACTAATACATCTTCTGGCAAAGAACTTTCCACTAAAGGGGTTAAAAAATCGCCATATTTTTCTTGTGTTCTTCCTAAACTATCAAGGGCCCGCAATTTACTTTCAAGTTCATCATATAGAACAGGTAAATCAGTTTTAGCTCTTCCAGTTGCAGCATTCTTTATCACAAGACTCAATAAGTCGCGTACATAAATTTGTACTAGTAAGTCATCACGTCCAAAACGCTCACGTAACTGTTCAATCGCTTTAGAATAATTTGCCGCCGTTGCGGGAAAACTAAGTACTAACCTTTCTGCCTTCGATTTAGGTTCCATGGCTTGCAGTAAATACTGCATTTTGTCTTCATCAGCTATCGTTTTATCATCGTGGATCTTTTGAAACCTACTCCAAAATGTCAAATAGTCCTTAGCTTCACCCGAAAATTTCTTAAGTTCAATTTTAGGCAGTTTAAATCTTCTCGTTTCTTTATTTTCATCCGGAAGAACAGACATTCGCAACTCAGAAACAATTTGAGCACCGAGTTCCAGAAACCGATCTCTGTATCCTTCAGCTTCTTCAAAATCTTTACTATATTCAATTTCGCCATCGGCACTCATTAAAAAATTCTCCGAAATAGAATTTTGGCATTCTTCAAGTCTTCGAAATTTGTCACCTAGTTGAAATTGCAAAATCGTAAGCGTTTTCAAATCTTTCATTTCTTTAGCTAATTCAGCTTCAATTTTCTTTGCAGTGTTCGTAAATGCCGTTCTAAATCCTTTTCTTGCAGTCTTCAAAGTATTAAGCTCCATTTTTAGTTCTAAATCAATACTTTAAATTCAAATTTAAAGTCCAAATCGAATGAGGGTCAGTTTCAGTAAGTCTCAATTCGAAACAAAAATTCTAAATTCCAAAAATTCAAATTCTTAAAGTTCGAAACAAAAATTCTCAATTCAAAATAGTTTCACAAAGTTCATTAAATTCAAACCTTAATTCAAACATCGTAATAATTCAAACTCAATTGGAAACTAAGGTTGGCTCTATTGGTTCTAATTTTCTTAGTTCAGTTCGAAAAAATACGCACCCATCCCGCCAAGAGTACCAAATGTGTTGAAATCACAACGTTAAAATCATTGTTTCAGAAATTCATCATCAATGGGCCTGCATCTACCAGATGCGTGGAGCGTATATGAAAAAATCACACAGAGACGTTTGCAAACAACAACACAAACATTTATTCAAGACTGAACTAACACCAAAAGAAGCCATCTTCTACATTTATTCTTACCTTATATACGTAACAGAATGGCATTCAGCGCCCTCTTTAATTTTATTTTCAACAACGTACATGTGAATGAATCTTAATCCTAGTCGGTTTCAGGGTTCATGTTTTTTTTTTTTTTTTAGATTTCTTACATTTTAATTAAATTTTTTAATTTTTTCAAAGCAGATTTTATAGATTTTGGATGTTCATTCTGTTATATTTATAAAATTAGCAAATACATGCTAAACAATGTGCAAAAACACATTTAAAGCTATTTTTAGAGCAGTAGCTATATTTTAAAAACAATATAAACAAACAAATTTTAATACATGAGTCAAATAAAATTCAACCCTACTAGGAATAATAGTACATTCTGAGCACATAAAAGTGAACATCCTTACTTCTTTCACCTCTAAAAGTTGAAATAAACAATTGTGTCATGTTATACAGGCAGTTAATTGTGAGCACTAAGTATGAAACATTTCTTTAAAGACATGTATTCTAAATTCTTAACATGTTCTTTAAAACACTATCATTCTGGATTGTATACAATATTCTTGGTTGTTTATTATGTGGAATTCATTTAATAAAGATCTAAATTAATGCTATTTTTAAATTAAAACACATAAAGTGAATCATGATTATTATGAATTGCAACATGAATGACTCAATGAATTTTACTTTGCTGTTAACTGAAGAATAAAAGTAATATAGCAAAATTTAAAAAATAATTAGCTCTGAAGTGTTGAAATATGTTACACATACAGAGAGAGGGAGGTATTAAATTTTTCTAATTCTAACTGATAACATTTGAGTTAGCAGGGGTCATGCCAGAGGAAATTCACGTCCATTTTTGGACCCTTCACAAAATTCCAAATCATACTTTTTACCATGGTTCGTGATTTTTTTTATTCAAACCAGATTTTATTGATTTAAATTGAATTATTTTGTTTCTTTTAAAAAAACCTTTAATATTTTGGATATTTATTATGTTACATTCATAGAAACAATATGGCATGTTTAACAATATGCAAAAACACACTTTAAGCTATTTTCACAGCAATAAATATTTTATAATGATAAAATTTTTTAATACAAATGCATGACTCAAATGAAACTTAACCCTACAAGGAATAATAGTACACTCATAAGTACAGAGAAAATGAACAAAAATAATCTGAATTCTGTTGCTGTTGAAAGCTGAAAAAAGGTAACAATTGTGTGTACTTAATTTTTACATTGAGTTAACTTCAATCATTTTTCTAATTTATAAATGAAAAAGCCTAAAATATTTTTACCCATTAATAAAATCATATGCTCACACCATTAAAAAAAACTGAAACTTTTTGTTTTAGTCAAATATATTTATTGAAAATTTCTATGATAAAAAACACTTTTAGAAGAAAAAAAACCTTTAAGCTATTATGGGACATGTAAGAAACTTTGAGGATATATATTCTGAGTTCTAAATATTGTTGTTTTACACGCTATTATTCAGAATTATTTATTGTGTGGCAGTCATTAAATTGATCTAAAATACTACTTTTAAGATAAAAAACACAGAATGGTTCATGATTATTATGAATTGCAATTTGAATGATTGAATGAATTATGCTTTGCTGTTAAGATGCCTGAAGAATAAGGGTAATATTATAAGCTTAAAAAAATAGTAATTAGTTCTAAACTTTTGAAATATGTTATGCACACAGAGAGACAGATAGACCTAGAGGTTTTGTTTGTAACAGTGGTTGTAAATGCCCCATATTTCATTTTTACAACACTTTCAAACACTGTAAAAAGATTTAAATCGAGCTGATTTAAATCAACAACCTGCTTTTTACACCATTATTTGTTATAAAAATGGTAAATAATAACACAATTTTTGATCACTATATGTTTAAATTTGAATTTTTGCAAAATTATTTGACTTTTCACAAAAATATTATTAAAATTCACAAAAAATGGACCTTGTTAAAAAATGCTGGATCGACCCCTGATTAGTTATCTCCAACCTCTTAATTTGGTCACTTACACTCCTTGGCTTCTAAAAGCTCCAGTTAAATTAGAATTTCAAAAGAACTTAGTTCACAATCCAGATTTTTACCACTAAAGTTTAAGTGCAAATTATTTATACATTGAATTTACAAAATGGTGTGATTTTCAATTCAAATTATTATCAGGCCTCATGCATTAAGCATTTTATTTTTCAGATAAGATTGAATAAAAAGATCTCAAGAGCTTCCACACAAAACTTTGATTATTTTTTTAGATACTAAAAAAAAATCAAATGATTTTTTTCTCATTTATGTTAACCTTACATTCTTGAAATACATTTTTTTCTTTTTATGAACTGAATTTTAAGTTGGTATTAAAATCCATATCACTTGATTTTCTGCTTAGATTTTTTAAAATCATTTTTATTGAGCCATTCTGAACAAGGGCTGTCAGAGAGATCAGTTTCAGCAAACAGCAGGTTAGGAGCATATAAACAGAAAACAATCATACTGAAATAAATGGGAAATTTACAAGTATATTTGATATTTTACCAGCCATTGTTCTTTTTGCCAGTACCTTCCTTGGATAAAACTTCAGCAAGCCATTTTCTTAAATTCTGTTTAGATTTGCGATTTGTCAAATCATGTACCAAAATAACGCCTGTTGAAAGAAATTATAAAAATACTCAACATTAAAGTCACAAGAAAATGTCAGAAATATTTTAAATTTAGGAATCTCACTATTGCTTTTTAGTACTTGAATATCTGTGCACTTCAGCTAATAAAATACAAAATTTGAAAAATAAAAAAGTAACAACATAAATCAAAGACTTTTGGCGCAGAGTTGGCAGATATATATCACTTGATAGTATATCACTATCAAGATGGTATATCACTATTAGATATATATCACTTTGATATTGTTATTTATTATAATATGGTATTTATAAGCCGAAATCAGGGGTCATGCCAGAGGAAATTCATGTCTGTTTTCGAACCCTTCACAAAATTACAATTAATATCAAAATGGAGCCTTCCGAAAATTCCATTCAATCAAAACAGACCATTCACAAAATTCCAAACTACCAAATTGCACTTTGTACAGAATTATTTATTAAATAAGAAACAAAAAATAATAAAAAAATGTTTATTATTGTATGCTTAAATTTTGAATTTTCACAAAATTATTCAATTTCACAAAATCTTTTTAAAATTCAAAATCTAGACTCTGTTCAAAATGCTAGATCACCCCTGATGATGGAACAAAATTGCATGCTTCTAGTTCAGATTTTAATTCTTCCACGGCAGTAAGAGCAAGAGCTTTCCAAACAATTGCTTCCGATTCATAGGGATTAGCAGGGCAATTATGAGACTGAGAATCAGAAAGTCCACAGTGATAGTTAGGTTAAGTTGACTTTAACTCACTCATCAGAGACGAAAGACATTAAACTGAAATCGCAATTTTTTTTTTCTAAAAATTAATTTTCTAATATTAATTATGACACCAGTCCCCATCGATAGAAATTTTTACTGTTATATTTCTATAATTATGGTATTATATCAAAGTTAGAAGTATATATCAGTTATTGCATAAAGTGACACCTTATAGTTGGATAAAAGTCCACAGCTAAAATTTCTGGGACTTTGTTTTTTAAGAAACTTGAGTTTATTGCAGCATTTTTTGGTTTAAACCACGTTGGTTTAAACCATGGTTTAAACAAAGGTTTAAGTCAAATGGTTTTTTTAAAAAAACCACTTGGTTTAAACCAAATCTTTTTTCATTAATTTTGCACATCATTAAAAATTGCAAAATCCAATTTATGCAGAAATTACAAGCACAGCACTGGATAATTAATGAATTTGAAAATTAACAAACTTTTTTTTAATCAGTACAAATTTTTCTCATCTCCTATATACAGACTACCTATGTCAGACTATTTGAGTTTTTCTAAAATGAGCTCTGAAAAATCTAATTCCAAAAAAACTCTTCTCAGTCATTATAAAAATTAAAATGATATTGCAATTGTAATTCCTGGAGTTAAAGAATATATATTAGAAATAATAAAATAACTTCATAATAACCAATTTGCAAATGTATGTTACAGATAACAATTTTTAAGAAACCAAATCTTTTTCATTTATTTTTCGCATTATAAAAAATTGCAAAAGCCAATTTGTGCAGAAATTGCAAGCACAGCATTAGATAAATCATGAATTACTGATTTTGTAAAGTAACAAACTTTTTTTTAATCAGTGCAATTTTTTTTTTTTCCTAAATTATTCTCTTTTTTTAAAAATATATTTATTCTTTAATGGAAAATAATTTCTAAGCCAATGTTGCTGATTTGTATAAGTGTTATGGTGTAATCATTTGTTGATCTTACTGATACTGTAAATCAACACACATTATTTTTAATGTATCTTACATTTTTGCTTATTTTTGATTGATTTAGTAAAATATGCTTTCGTTAAAACTCAACCCGCATAATAATTATTTCTTTAATAATTTGCTGAAAGGCCTGTATAAGTCGAGTATTATAACATGTTAATACAGTAAAACATGTAAAGTTGACCACCGTTGTAAGTTGGCCACCTGTCTAAGTTGACCACTTTTGGTCCAGAACGGAATTAGACCTATATTATTTAATGTAGGAAAACCTTTGTAATTTGACCACCTGTCTATATTGACCACTTAAATACCAAATTTGGGTGGGAGTATTATAAAAAACCCTTTGTAAGTTGGCTGCCTAATTATTACTATATTTATTTATTTATCTATTTTTGCAAAGATAAAAAAAAAAACTTCTATAAGTTCTCCAGGATAATATTTTTTATGCTATAATGTTAGACCAGTATTTGTCTGGATGGATGAAACATCAATATAACGTTTTCCTAAACGCTAAACCTCTGTGTAAGTTAACTATTCTAGAAAACTACTATGAGCCTCACTCTTTTGTTCTTTAAATAAGTTGCTTTTTCTTCTAATTGATCTAGTCATTTCGAAAAATTACGTATTTTTAGATAATCTTTACAGTCAAATAAGTAAACTAACACATTTATCTTTAACTAAGTGCTTTAATTTTAAAGCTGTATAGGATACATTGTAAGTCATTCAGATTAAATTTATCTAATGGTATTTTAGATAATTGTTAAAAATAGCTAATTACTAATTTTAAAGTAACATTAATACATGAAGTTATATTTTAATTAGTCACAAATGAATAAACGCATAGTGTAAGAAATAACAAAAAAAAAAAAAATCTCCACCCTCTATAAGTTGACGATTAAAGTGCTGCACCTATATAAGGTAATTAAAATTTAAGGTTTTAACTTGGTTACTTAATTAATTATCAATAAATAACATTATTTATAATTAAGGATCTAAAATCTCCATGATTTTCTAAAAGTCAAATTGTTTTTCCTACAAATGCTATTTAAACCAAAAAAACCCGATTTAAACAAAAAAAACCTGGTTTAAACCAAAAAAACCCCGTTTTTTTTTTTTTGTTATTTTAAAAAAAAATCCAGGTTTTTTTCCAACCCTGGTTTACTGGTACTTTATTTTTATAACCGCTAAGATAAATGGACAACATTTGTTCCAATGAATTAGTGGCTTACAATTAAGTATATAACGAATATTCGGCCACAATTCAATATTCGGCCTGGCTGAATAGTCACTTCATGACCTAGCCGAATATTTGATCAGGCCAAATACTCGGTAAGATCAAATTCGGACTGGCCGAATATTGACGGACTATTTGTCTGAATAGTTCTGCTACAGTAGAAATTTTAAAAAAATAAAGAAATTAGTAGATTTTAGAGATTTAAAAGTGTATTATATTTATTGGAAAAGAATGCATTAACATATAGTTTTAATAAATATATAAATAATTTAGAAAAAAACTACTTTTTTTAAAACATTGTTTTTAGGTTTGACTAAACAAAAAGATTTTAAAGTTATAATATTGCATTTTATAGTTAGCATGCTCCCAAAAGCTTGCAATAGTTAATTAAAGATGGAGAATATGAGACTTTTATTTTGTTATTACAGTAGCCCCCCGTTATATTGCGCTTGTCGGGGGACAGCAAAAAAGCGCGAGATATCCGAATGCGCAATATAACTGATGTTGTTAGACTTAATAATAATAGCATAAATATTAAGATAGCATGAGTTATTGGGCTTTTTGAAAATAAAAATATTTTCCAGTTAAATGCATTAAATTTCAATTAATCTTTTAAAAATAGGTACGAAAAAAATCCATAAAATCAAAATATTAACTTTTTAAACTTTTAAAATATCTTCTTAAAACTATTTTGAGCGGGATAAAAGTTCACTAAGCCATAGTATTTCTTTAATTTGAATTAAATAATTAGTAAAATAGTGCAAATGCTTAAATTAAAACCTGTCATTTTCATTCCACTTGTGGGTGAGATTGTGTTCAAAACAATACAGAAAAAATTTCTTAAAGATAGTTTTAGATTCTAAACAAACAGAATTAAATCATACATCATAAATTAATGTGTGGAATCGGTGTTTGACTTGATTAATATATTTAAATTTGACAAATACTTTCTATTACAACAATTTTCTAGAAATTTTAATATTCAGCCTCCAAATATTCGCCCTAAGACATTGGCCGAATATTCGGCTTCGGCCTGAAAGAAATGGCTGAATATTCAATATTCAGCCCAAATTACTATTCTTTACATCCCTACTTAGAATCCTTGCAGGGGGGGTTGAAACCATTCTTGATTCTTGGAAAAAAAACTATAACAAAAACAAACAAAATTAACTTGGTTCTTGTTCATACTTCTGGCACAATTTAAATACTAAAATCTATAAGAGTAAAAAAGTATTCATAACTTTACATTTTGATGAGACTTTACTAGCATATGAAAGATTTTGTTGCCTTAGATACTCTAATAATTAAAATTAAAAATGAAGGAATACTTAATGTACAGTACATTTATGAAGAAGTTTTGGTTTGCAAAATATTAGCCATTATTTAATTTAATAACATGAGTAATTACTGATTTTCTTTGATGTTGCTTACAATACATAGCAAAATCCCATTAAATCCATCATAAAATCCCAAATACCATCCATACTTTTTTTTCTCAAAAAATAGGCTTATAAATATAAGTGCAGCTCTATTGTACTACCCCATTATTGTTCCAGCTATAGATCAGGCAAGTCACAGAACAGATTACTTAATTTCAACCAAATTTCCATCTCCCCTTGTTTCTGCATGTTCAGAAAATTGCATGCTACCTAGCTGTAGGCAGTTTTTTTTTTTTTTTTTTCGAGTTATTTTGAAGATACTTTATGTAGTCAAGCATGAGAATGTAGGTTCCTTTACCATGAAAACAGTATATGAAACTTGGTGATGTTACTATACTTCTTTTTTGATGGCCACAGAAAAAATTTGCCATTTACAAGAATTTCTAATTGTAGGCTATAGCCTAGTTAGTCGTTTTAGAAATCTGTTACTAATTTGAAACCATGCTTATGTCCACAATCCATTTAAAAACATTACTGAAAACATCAAAAGCATTTGTAAAAATATCACATTTCTAACTAGTGCTCACTACTTTGTGATTGTATTGTTTAAATATAGGGATTTGTAAGAATGAAGGAATATCTGCGAATTTATTTTTATTGAAGCTGCCAAGACGCCTAATTTTTATGCATTAAAATATTAATTCTTTATACTTAAATCTCCTAAATGCACTACTTCATAATTAATACATATTTTAAAATATTTTCTTCATTATCAAGAACATTTTATGATTGAATAAAATTATTAAATAAAAGTCATTTACCATGAAAAGAATTATAAAACATAGTCCTGCTATTTCTGTGACTACTAGAACCACCAATATCCCATAGCTCCACAAAGTATGTTTTCTGAGAAGGAGTACCTTCTTTGTATTCGTGAAGCTAGAATGAAAAACATGTCTTAATACATAAATCAGGTTGAACCTCAAAATATAAACTACTGTAAGAGATTTTTTTTCAAGAAATACAAGTAAAATTGATAATTTAAATTACTTATACAAATATACATTCATAAATAAATGTGAGACTTTCTAACTGATGAGATGCTGATAATAGGATCTTGTATCATAAAGCTAAACACTATTTAAAGTCACATAATCAGTACACAGTAAAGAGAATTGGAAGAAATTCCAGCAGAAAACTGATATAAATCTTAAAGGTCTTTTTCTTCTTCTTTTTATACTGGTGTGGACAAAGATAGCAATGCTCTAACAAGTTCGCTGGCAGAAGAGGATAGGAACTTGGTTCACAGAAAAATACTGCTGGTATTTTAAATAACCTTTTTTTGGCATTTAAGTGTTTTTAACAGAAATTATGCCTTAGTAGTTGATATCAGCAGAATGCAAGCAAAAGTATAGCTTGCAGATTTGCTCCAGGATCTGGCAATTTACAGTTAACTGTCCTATATAGAAATTAAAGGGGAGAAATAATAAATTGAGATTAAAAATTCAAGTTATCACAAATCCTACAAAAATTATTTTGAAAGATGTAAGGAGTACTATGTGTACACTGTACACAGAGTCATTACACAATAATGAGCATAAAATTAGTTTTTATCATAATTTATTTAATAGATATGGAGGGCTCAGAATGCAAGTGAACCAAGTCCATAAAAAGTTTTTTTGTGCTACAGAGGTTTGAAGTTAAAACTTTATAACAAAATTACCTCTTAATTTTTTAAAAATTATAAATGAAATTCTAAAAATTCAAAGAGAGACTTGGTTCATTATTGCGCTGAAATTTTACATAGTTAGTGCATGCTATTGTGCTGCTAACTCGAAAATGACAAAAAGTGGACTTGGTTCACTTGTATTCTGAACCCTCCATATATCCAGAAAAGTTTGACTGGAATTACATTTTCTTTTGTAGTATGTTGTTTTCTGAATGTGAAATGCCTGGAAATGTTTTTTTGGTTAGTCTGCCCTCGATTCCATAAAGGTTTGCATCACATTCTTAGACAGTAGGGGATAGGGCCGGGCATTAAAAAGCATTTACCCTGGCAACCCGTCTGTCAAAGGCAGCAGCATTCTTAGCTTTAGATTGAATTAACAAAAACTAAGTAGTGATCAGTGTAGAATATCAAATGTGGTAACTGGCTATTCAGGTATGATACATGGCGTATTTTATTTGATGTTTGGCAACAGCGTGGCTTAACGACTTTGCACGAAAAGATTTGAATTTCTCGCACCTGATTTAAACTTCTCTTTATGGATGACAACTTGGACACAGAATTGGTATTTTTACTCAATTTGTTAAATAAGAGTGGTTTATTTTAATTATTTTGGGAGCGGGTCTGTTGTTGTGTCACTTAGTTTAGTCTTAGGACTGTGACATGGATGAAATCCCACATTTTGTATTTCAATTTTCGTTTTTTTATGCTTGTTTTGAGGATTTTCAGGCCTCTACTACTGTCAGCTCTAGTGTGTTTTTGCTTAGTATTTGTGAGGTGTTCTGTATCGATTATTCTTTGAGACAAACCAACACTGACAAGTCCTTGTCTCATTCCCAAACATTTAAAAAAAATTTTTTTTCTTTTTTGATTTGTAAAGCTTTAAAAAATATTTTCCTACATTTGTTATTATTGCTTTACTTAAATTCTTGCTGCTTTGCGGATGTTTAGATGATAAGTACAGTCGACGCTCGTTATAATGACCACACATTATTAAGACCAGAGGTAAAATTCCCAACTTAATCCCTATGAACTCTATGTTGATTTGCTTTCGGTATAATGAACCATAATTATTGTCTAATCCAATACAGCGACCACATTCAGCCGACACTATTTCCGGCATTTTTCCAAATAGAGTGTTTCTAAATTTTTAACCTGAAATGACCTTGATTATAGTTTGCAGACAAGCTGCATGGAATTTTCAGTCCAACTTTGAGGGGGGGGGGGATCACCCCTTGTGACAGTATGGAATGAATACAGGGGGAGGAATTGTGGAATTTCCGGATTTCTTATTAGGAAAAGGGATTGCAGATGTATTGGAAGTTTGTTGTTTGAATGACGTGGTTTTCTAAGGGTCGATTCTCCGAAATAAGAGGAGCCATGCTATCTGTGCCAAGTGTCATGTCAGCTCAGACGTTCTGCTTCCAGAAATATGTGTATGTGATTTTTTTACCTATATTTTTTACCTTAAATTTGTTTAATATTTTGCACTAATACTTTTTAAATTACAATGATAAAAAATAATTTGAGCATTTTTAGTTGGAATCTTTGAAATATTACCAATTTTAATGGAACTACTTGCATATTGCATGTATATTTTTTAAAGAAATTTCTATCTCTTATAGCGACCACTCGTTATAAAGACCTTTTTCTGTGGGGTGCAGATTGTCGTTATATCAAACATCGACTGTATTATTTTTCCATTTTAATTTTCTCGAAATCTGTCTTCCTATAAAGATATATATATATATATATATATATATATATCAAGGGTGATTGCGACACAAAGTAGAAAACCCTGAAAAAAATTTTATGCAAAAAGTTGGTATCACTTTTTATACACCATAAATCATATGACACCTTTTACACACGTATAATTACAACGGCATGTTTAAAATAACTTTTGAAATTAAAATTTATATTTTACTTACCTACTTCTAACTAATAAGAAAAATTTTATTTATTTTTTGCAAATAAATTGCAATTTATAGTAAAACATAATGAATAGGAATTTCCCATGACTATATATTTTTTGCCAAATTTTTGCAGTGAAATACTTTTTCTTTTTAGAGTTATTATTTTTTCATTTATTTGTCAAATATCTGCAACTTTTAAAATAAAAGTTGAGATAATAACTTGTAATCCAGCGCCGATTTCAGGAAAAGGAGGCAAAAATGCGTTATTATGCAAAAAAAAAAAAAAGAAGTTCGGAAAATAAGTTCAACTTTTGCGATGTTTATTGGGAAAATAACTAAATCCAAAAAAACTCCAATTTTTTTATATCGTTCTTTTAAAAATACAAATAAAGTTTGGAAAAAAATTACCACTTTTGGCAATGCTTACATCGGGAATGTAAACATCGCCAAACCCGGGGTTGAGAAAATAACTGTAAAAAACCCAAGGTTTGGCGCCAAAAAGAAATACCAAAATGGCGCCAACGCTCAGTTATCAGTAACGACAAAAGCACGTGGGACGTGGTATCGTTCCAGTTCGGAACAAAAATGGTTGGCGCTGTTACAACCCTTGCTGTGTAAAAGATTGCTACAAAGGGAATGTTTATCGCTTTTCAGCATATTTTTTGTTCCCATCCGCTAAAGTTTCAATTTTGAAGACTAAAAACTCAGATTTTTAAAACACGGAAGGAGGATATGAAAAACCCGGATTTCCGGGGTACACCTGGAATACAATCACCCCTGATATATATATACGTATAATGAATAGGTATTCAGTGGTGTAAATAAGTCGCATGTTTGATACCCGCTGAAGACCCACAAGGTACACTTGGGGACAGAGGCGTAGCTAGGGTTTTCAGCACCCGGGGACAACTGAAGATTTTGCGCCCACCCCCCCTTTGCCCCTGGGGGCCGAGGAGCGCCCCTAAAGGGAAACAGCTCCCTGGCCTAAAAAACTTTTATGCTTCCTAAATGATAAATAGCTCTAAAAAGCGACCATTCACTTCTAAGGTAAAAATGGGACACTTTGGCTTCGTAAAATTATTTGTCCGATTCCCCACGCACTCCTGTGCTACACTGGTCATTCTCTAAAAGGTTTGCGGTGTTCCCACTATTTTGTCGAGCATATTCACACCTCTTCAGTTCAAATAATTTTGTTTAAGCATTTTAGAAATAAAGTAAATTAACATTATTTTCGCGCCCCTTGACACTGCGCCCGGGGACAGCTGTCCCTCCTTGCTCTCACCTAGCTACGCCTCTGCTTGGGGATACGTGCATGTAAAATTTGTGGACCCCACTACCTCGCCCCCAGATGCAGGGCATACCTAAGGCCTAGTGCTATCAGGGAAGGATGTTGGAGGAGAAAAGAGGTGTAGACAAAAGGAGTGCAGGGGATAGCATCTCCCACTTTTTTTGTTCTAGCACTAGCGTCCCTAAACTTTTAAAATTTTGAAGCGTGTGTTTACCCTTTTTTTTATTAAATACAACCCCATGATCTCGCCCTGCGGTGGCGGGCGTAGAATAGCGCCGACTTAGTTATGCGTGTCGTAAGAGGCAACACGCATAATAGCAACATCCGATCCAGGTGACGTTAGGCATACTTTGTAGTATGACTGTGGCCTAGGGTCGGTAAAGCAGGTCGGCAAAGCTCTGTCAGCCCAGCCCTTTATGGCTGGTGCTAGTTTGTCAACTGTCAGAGAGTTTGGGACAGCGTCACGGTTGCACCCCCTCATACTGGGGGAAGTCTATTGGCGGTTTTACGGGGGGGGGGGGTAATTACCCCCCACCCCCAGGATTTTAGAGGATTGATCATTCACCAATATTTTATTTTTTTATTATTATTATTTTAAAATATTTTTTTATATACCATCACTACAGCGCAAGCTATTAAATATTTTCAAGTTGCTATGTCTCCCCTTTGTCACGTCACAGGATGTGGTGAGATATGTATTTATTGGCGACAATTATGATGAATTACTCCTTTTTTCCTCCCGTGCGTTTTTCCTTCGTTGGCGCGATTTCACCCGTTTCTACCGCCGCACAGTGGAGTATTTGAGTGAAAATTCTGGCCAAAAGTCCAAAATTTTAAATTTACCCAATGTTTTTAAAAATTATATTTTCTAAAAGCTGTTTAACTGGCGCGTTGATCAACACTTATTTCCGTAGTCTGAGTTACATAGAACGCTCACAACTTCGATAGAATTTGGGATTTCAAAGTGAATTTAGGTATTTTTTTGAGGTATTTCAGCGTACTTACTACCTTTCAATCTGAATTTTTTTTGGGGCTTTCCAAATCATCCTATCTAAATTAATTTTGTTTTACGTCATAACAAAAGGTAAGATCTTAATTTTAAATTATAAATTAAAATAAATTAATTTATTCTTAAAATTGAAAAAAAAAAAAAAAAAATAAGTAACTTCGTCAGAGAATTTTTTTAAGGCCTTTTCAGGACTATTTTTAAGTTAGTGAAAGCTTTTTAAGTATGTGTCGCGCTTTGTTGCGCCATTTTGAAAGTTGAATCGTGTTTGTGATAGTCTTAAGGGCTCATTTCAAAAAAAAAAAAAAATGTTGTGCATACTTGCGCCAATTTTTTATATATTAAAAAAAAGTACATAATTCGAAAATTTTATGATTTTTCCAACTTTAAAACGAATTTACTATTATATACTTTTTATATACCTAATAAATAGCAAATTATGTTAAAATACAAACTACCAAACGAGAAAAATCATCGTAATTAAACGTACAAGTTGAAATAGACACGTGTTTCGGGGTGACAAGAAACTTAATTATCAGTACATACGGATGTTCGCTTTAGGTGAAAATCTTTGGAATAATTCGAAAATTTTCATTCTTGTGCAGTATTAGAAGGTTCCCTTGTGTCCGAAGAATATGTCCATACAACTTTTTGTTTTTTTGTGGAGATATTTGCATAGATTTTCAAACGTTTTGTGCTTTAAATTTTCTCATTTATTATTTTTTCAAGCAGGTAAACTTTTTACTTCTGACATAAAATATTCTGCTGTTAAAGTGAATAACGACTATGAAAGTAACGTTTTCAGAAGTGCTCACCACGGGCGGAGGGATGGGGGTGGGGGGTCGTGTTGAAATCAGCGTCATTAAAATTTTTAGGGGGTTTTGGGCGATTTTCAGGTAGAGTCATTGTTTTTTTGTGGATAGCTTCGTAGATTTTAGGCAGGAGGGGGGTTACCATCACTTTGAAGGTGAGAGGGTATGCGCCATTGACTTTTTTTTAAATAAATTTTTCAGTTTTTTTTATTTAAGAATAAAAAGTTACTGATTCAGGAGGTTTTCGTTTTGTGGTGCAGAATGCACATTCAAGCCATAAACTAAAATGGACAGTGGTGTAGTCGAGGGGGGACGCGGGGGACGGCGTCCCCCAACCTCTTTATTTTCACTCAAGCGTCCCCTCACCTTTAATTTCCAGGGCGGACGCTGAGGACGCGAGGGGACACTGAGCTTCCTAGCTTATTTAATATTCAAAATAGGCACTCATTAGTAAGTTAACAGCTTTATGAAATAGACAGAAGCTTTTAAAACTATACATAAAGGATGCTTGCTACTTCTACTTTAAATTCGTGAAAAAAAATTCCCTGATTCTCTCAAACAATCAACAATCGCAGGTTAATATTACTCGTCAAAATAAGCGCGTTAAAATATGAGTTAACGGGAACTACATAAATTCAGAGAATTAGTTTCAGCTGTGCTGGCCTGCCTAGGAAATAGGTGTGCGGGGGGGGGGGGGGGGGAGAGGTTTCAAGTATCATAAGTTTTTAAATCAAAATATTTACACTGCTTGTACTGATTTTTTTTTT
Organism: Octonoba sinensis; assembly: GCA_038502835.1. Taxonomy (NCBI): domain Eukaryota; kingdom Metazoa; phylum Arthropoda; class Arachnida; order Araneae; family Uloboridae; genus Octonoba; species Octonoba sinensis. Next base: position 59,154,073 of record CM076599.1, on the reverse strand, counting down.
ACAAAACAGTGAGACGTTGATATTATTAGAGTAAAAAAGTTGGGGACAATGAACGTCCTCTTTCGTCCCCCCTAGACTTCTCCTTAAAAAAAGTAGCTTTCCTTTTGGTATGCAATATCGAAAAACCTACAAGCATATTAAACATTTTCTTTCACAATCATTTGTTTTCTCGTCATCGCTTCAAGCCTTTTGCATATTCAAACTTTATGCATTACGCTCTTTGTTAAACAATTTCAAATCCAAATTAATGTAAAAAAATGTTTGTATTACAAATGATTATCTGTGCAAAAACCTGTTATGGCATGGCACAAAATTGCGGTGTAAATTCCTTTTAAAATGCCTTTATTACTTTCAATTTATTAAGCTTTTTTTTTTCGTTTTCGGTGATTATCAGGCCTGAAAAATCCAAAAAGTACTTCAGGGGTTTTTTTTTTTTTTAATTTTGTTTTTTTTTCAAAGACAATTTTATACCACAAAATAATTATAACCACATAAAAGGCCTAGATTTTCAGTCAGAAAAAAACTCAATAAGACTGGAATGAAGCAAAAGCAAACTGATTTTTCTCAGTCCCACGCTTTTCCATTTATTTCCTAATGTTAACAAACTTTGCTATTGTCTGCTAATTGAAACCATCTATATGAGAGGGAACCGGCCGAATAGCTTTTCCCTGTCGTGACCCCACATGTTGCCGCAGTTCATCAAGTAGCCGATACCCAGTTGAGTATTTTATGCTGTTTCCAAATTGCTGCTTGCCCAGGGTTACAAGGCTTCATCACCCGACCAGAAAACCCTTTGAGACAAATAAACCATGCTGTCCTACGGTCCCTTCAAGATAATTGTTTTCGTTCTTTGTGATCGTCGGTTTCGACCGAACCCCCTCCCCAAAGCCAAAAAAAAAAGAAAACAGATTCGTAGAAAAAGGGCTAATTGCTCTCGGAAACCAATCTACAAGGGTCAAGACGACAATGACTGTCGGCTCTTTAGGGTTATTGCTGTGTCATCACATGAGGTATTATACTTCCTGGACGGATGATACAAGTAATTATCTGTGGGGGGCAAACGCTTTTGATGGGGTACAATTGATCCGCAGCCGCTTATCCGCTTTTTTGCTCATATGTCTACACATGCTGAACGACATCACATGCAAACTAAATTCTAAAAGTGACTGACATAACGTAGAAAAATATAATCTGTCTGTCCTGGTAGTGGTACGCTACTCTATCCATTGATCACTCGTTAGTCGTTATAGATCGAACAAGCAATTTCTCAAAAAGCAGGGGGAAAAAGAAAGAAGGAAAAGATTTAGGCAACAAAATCTGTTGGAAACATTTTTTCCAAACGCAGAAATACTAGTACAGAGTTATCAACTGAAATAAGAGGTGAAGCATCCAATCAAAGTGAATTGTAAGTACTTTTTTATGATTTATGCACTCATGTTTAATAGTTTTCGATTATAAAATTAAACTGAAATATAATTCATTTCCTTCTTGCTCCAAATTTTACTAAGATTGAGTAGTTTGAATTTTGGTTTGTGTTTTTTTTATTTGAAGTTTCTTTCCTTCTTCTTGGCAAAGTCTTTAAATAAGTGAAACATGAAAAGCTGAAAAAATTAATTTGAAGTTAGTTAAAATAAAAATAAATTAATTTTTTAAAAGTTTTTGCATTGAAATCTTATATTTGAATTAAATGAAGTTTTTAAAATTTCTCAAACTCTTTCTCCTCGGCATGAAATAAATACACACACTTAGAAATATGGTGAAAGTCAAGGCCGTATCCAGAGGGGGGGAAGCACGGCCCACGCCTCTCCCCCCCCCCCCCCCCGAAAAAATTTCTGGCTACGCCGTATCCAGAAAGGGGTACTGCCTTGGTAAAAGTTAGCTCCTATTGGCCTCCTAGCACATTTCTAAGGAATGAACAGATCCAACGACACTGCATTTGGTTGCCCTCGTGGGTTCGACGCCTATTGATGTCTATGATGTTATGCAACTAAAATACACAAATTGATCTCTAATTTTAATTCAAAACAAAACTAATTTTTTTCTCCCCAATGCATCAAGTATTCTTATGTTACCCGAAAATAGTAAAAACCACTGAGAATGATTTGTATAAGATTTCTTTTATGTTTTTAATTTAATTATTAACATTGTTTGTTGACGAACTGTATAGTTCTTCAAATTTGAAAAATAAAAGTTTTTGACGTTTTTTTCAGTTTTGCAGTTTTAACTTCTGAAATTGAGCATTTGATTAAAGCTGAATTATTGTTTTCAAAACAAAATATATATTATATGCTTTTTTTTCACACCGTATTATATATATATATATATATTTGTAATTTTGCGCTTCGGTATTTTTACGTATAGGGTGAAGGGGGGGGGGGGGCAAAATTATTTGGCACACTAAATGTTTGAAAAAAAAGGAGCAAAATAAAGAATATAAGGAAAAGTTTTCATGTTTGAATTGTGTTGCGGGAGTTAATCGAATGAAACATAATCATTTGATAACATGATACCTCCTATTGTGTTGTCTCTCTCTCTCTCTCCTTTTTTTTTTTCAAACATGATTTGTGCTCAGTAATTTTTACCACCCTGTATAATGAAAAGAATAGAAATAATTACACTTGGAAAATAGTTTATTATGAGTCACTTAATAACTATTCGAGTTGTAATGTGTAACTTGCTATATTCCTAAAAATCACGTCTTAACTCTTTATAAGGCGGGTCCAAAATTTCTGGTTTCCTTTTAGTAATGGTAGGTCAATATATTTTTTTAAAATATAGATCAAAAAATAAAATTCATATTGGCCATTAAAAAATACAATGCATTTTACCTCCCCACCCGCTAAAATAGTTTACTATAAATTTTTAAGTTGGTGAATTATGTGTGAAGTATACTTTAACCACCGCCCTATTAAAGGGTTAAAAAGGGTTGGTTTATTGTTTATATAAAATTGTAAAATGTCATTACCCCCCCCCCCCCCCAGACTGAAACTCTGGAACCGCCCTTGGGGAAGTCTGAGATTACCGAAAAGGTTCAGTCAGTATGGCCGCGGTTAGCATTGGATACCACGCCATGATCTAATCTGTAAGCAGTCTCCCACCATTTTTAACAGTATTACACAACAGATAAATAATGTGCATTCCACAGTTCAATAATAGGGTACAAATAAGCTATACGCCCTACCTTTGCGAGGGTTAGAATGGTTGCCAACATGAATTTAACAGTTACGAGTACTTTATGTTATTGAATAAAGATGTATGGCTATGTTTATATTCCATTTGACAATGTTTGGGGAATAGAAAAGATAGGACGTATAACCAAGAAGGACCAATAATAATAGGTATATGTAAAAAATAATTCCAAAGAAATGTTAAAACTGTCATACTTTTACTTCCACTGAACAGCCAATAGTCCATGAAGGATTTGTGACTGCTTCACCATCACATATTAGATGCACCAAAGATGATTTCCCAACTCCTAATACAAAAATTATAATTTAAAAAAAAAACTACGTTATATTACATCGATAACAACTAACATCAGTAGAAACGTAACTATTGTACTTAAAAAGGTTTTCTTTAATACTCGCGAACTAATATTTAATTCCGTATATAAACTCATCTAGATTATGAAATTTAAAAAAATACCACCTAATACTTGAAAAACTTACCCGAATCACCCACAACAAGAATCTTAACTTTTTCGATTGATGCCATGTCGGTATTCATGTAAACAGTGAATTTTTAAATGCAATACGGAATTTGTTTACGTCGCTCACGTCTTTTGAGTTACCAGCGTGAGTCAACAGTCTACAACGGTAAATACAGTCATATTCGTCATGCAGCATTGTAGTAGTTATTTAAGTAGAACCATTGACTTCAATAGAGAACTGCTGACGACTTCTCGCCACCACTAGTGGAGGAGATGAAGGCCTGCAACCCTACAGGAAACGCCCAACTCATCCCGAGCGGAGAATCGTTTACATTATTGTTTTCTATGGGATTTTGCATGATTTTAAATGCGGAGTACTCGTTTATTTTAAACGTTTGGAAAGACATGAAATGATTAAGCATTCTTTACTTTCTGGGCTGTTAGCATCAGATTTTGTTTATGGGCACCGGATTGTGTTTAATACTTCAAAAAATATAACTCATCCTCAAGGATTTTTCTCGCCAAGTTACTTTCGGTTTCCCGCGCGTTTGTTAAGAAGAGCGAAATTCAACTTTTTTTCTTACTGTTGAACACAAAAAAGCTTGAAGAAAACGATCTTCTTTAACGATCCATGATACGACTTATAAACTTCACAATATTTTTGAATAAAATTTTCTTGTGTGGTTTTTCTAATAGCAAGTAGTAAATAAAATAACAAACAAAGAAAAGGGAAATTTTCGGGCAAAATTAGTATTCCTACAAATATTAGTATAAAATGATTTTTAAGGGCACTCATAATTTTTAATTAATATGAAATGATTTGTTATTGGTATTTTAACTAATATGTAAAGTAAATTGATTATTAATTAACATTAAAACAATAAAATTATAATCTTTTAGTATCATCATTTAAAAAATTAAGGAATATTTACAAAATTAAATAATATGTAGTTTATTAATATGCAAAAAAAAAAAATTTTTTTTTCATTTCCTTAAAGAAATATATCATTATGTACATCTACATAAGCTGGGTTCTTTTTAATTTTAGTTGCACATGAACTTCTTTCTCAGTAAGCATAATTACCCAGACAACCACAGATATCCCTCAGACATCCAAATAGATCCATAATACATCCTGATATCTTCTGGATTTGCTGGATAGCTCATGGATATCCATACATATCCAAATCCTGGACTTGGATTTCTGGATATCCCTGAGCTATCCAGGTAGTAACATGTTTTGGATATGGATCTTTGGACAACCTCTGGATATCCCAGGGATATCCAAGTCATGGATTTGGATTTCTTCATATCCCTGAGACATCCAGATAGTAACAGGTTTTGGATATCTTTGGGAAGACCTAAGGACAGCCTATGGATATACATGGATATCCAAATCATATCCCTGTGAGGTCCAGAATTCCTTATCCCTGAGATGTCCAGTCATCGCTAAAATGTTTGACTTGTAGATATTGATGTATTTGCCTATATTTAGGCTTCAGCAGCAAAAATTCTTTACTTAAATATGTTGTAGCTATTACATCATTAATAATACATACCTAATGTGTGTTTTCATTTTGTATGAAACTGTGAATTCAAGAATTGACTGCAACTTTAATGAACTTTGCTTGAACTTTGTTTATCAAAATCGCGGCTTGTACGACACGTTGATCAAGTTCAATTTGGATATAATTTTCAGTTTGTATACTTCTTTCTAATTTTTTTTCTTCATGTTATTAGGCTTATTATGATGAAATAGAATTATTTTGTGTTGAAATGATTTAGTTCTTTGTTTTATTTTTTTTGCCACGATTGCTTTAATTTCAGTGACGTAGTGTTTTTGTTGACTAGTTTTCAAAAATCAAATAAAAGGAATTAACTTTCCAATTCTATTAAATATTCGAATAGTAAAGATTGTTTTAATAATGTGAGCGATACTCTTGTCTAACGCAAATGCTTACTGATTATTATTTCTAATAATGAGTCGGATTTTCCTCCCGGAGATTAATTTTACGTTTTGATAGTAAATATGTTCAGTATCAACTCCCCAAACACTGTATGAAGAAACCTTCATCTTGTAGGAAGATTTAACCAACTGGTCAACCGAAAATAAAATAACAATGCTACATTCTGTAATTAATATTTTTTAAATACTAAAAACTCAATGAGGCAAGGTTGTTACAAACCTTTTTGTTTAATCACAATTCAAAATGAAATGTCTGGTGTATTGATGCTGAAAATGGCATATGGAATTATTGTACCACATTTTGGTACTGTCCGACTTTGAAGAATAATTTTGTTACTGATCGACCTTTGTCATTATGGCACTGGGAGTAATCCCGAGAGACGGCTGACACTTCCAGATTCTGATACAGTTGAACCTGTCTATCTCGAATTTCAAGGGAAGGAAAAAAAATTCGAGATGAAGAGGTTTTGATAAAACTATTAAAGTTTGCAACTGAAACAAAGACTATATGTAGTAGGTTAAAAATCTTCTGCCTTAGTTTTATTAAGCATTTTACTGTAATATTATACAGTCGACGCTCGATATAACGACCATCTGCGTCTCACAGAAAAATGTCTTTATAACGAGTGGTCGCTATAAGAGATGGAATTTTCCTTTAAAAATATACATGCATCATGCATATTAAGTGTTTCCATTAAAATTGGTAGTTTTTAAAAGATTCCAACTAAATTATTTTTGGAATTTTTATGTTTGGAATTAGAATTTAGAAAAAAATATCAGTGCAAAATATTATAACAAAATATTAAACAGATTTTAAAGTAGAAAATATAGGGAAAAAAATTACATTCACATTTCTGGAAGCAGAACTTCTGAGCTGACATGACGCCTGGTATGCAGAGGCGTAGCTAGGTAGAGGTAAGGAGGGACAGCTGTCCCCGGGCGCAGCGTCAAAAGGCGCCAAATTAATGTTAATTTGTTTTATTTTTTAATGCGAAAAGAAAATTATTTGAACTGAAGATCTGCTAATCTTATTGGGAATAACCAATGTAGAATAAGAGTGCGTGGGAAATTAGAAAAGTAATTTTGCGAAGCCAAATTGTCCCAATTTTCCCCTTAGAAGTGAATGGTCGCTAATAAGAATGAAAGTTAAAAGGGCTGCTTTTCAGAACTATTTATCATTTAGGAGGCATAAAAGTTTTTAACTCCCTTTAGGGCCGCCCCTAGGCCCCCAGGGGCACAGGGGGGCGCATAATCTTCAGTTGTCCTCGGGCGCTGAAAACCCTAGCTACGCCTCTGCTGGTATGGTCGCTGTATCGGATTAGACGATTCAGAAAGGTCGCTATACCGAAAGCAAATTCACATAGAGTTCATAGGGATAAAGTTGGGACTTTTACCACTGGTCGTTATAATGGAATGGTCTTTATAATGTGTGGTCGTAATACAGAGCGTTGACTGTACTCAGGGGCGGACTGGGAAGAAAATTCGGCCCGGGCATATTTCAAACAGACCGGCCCTTGGAAGGGCAGGTATTTTGCAGATTGCAGGAACTAAAAATATTGTCAGTAAATATGTCGATATGTATTAAAATATTAAATGTTCACACGAAAGTTATTTTTCTTATTCAGCATGGAAGTGTAATGATACGTAATACAGTATAGGGCCCCAAATTTGGAATCCCAAAAGCCCCAAAATCTGGAACTTCTCCAAAAAAATCAGGAAATATTTTGCGCCGTGTTTTTTTTTTTTTGGAAATATGTCATTTTAAAAAGAAGGAAAATAAAATGCAATGAACATGTTTAAGATCGGAAATGTGCATTTTCCAAAAAAGTTATTTCTCGATTTTCTGAAAAGGGTTCGTTTTTGCGATTAGAATTAGTGTAATTAATTGTTGCTTTAATTGGGAGTTAATATCATTAAATTTTGCTTTTTTTATTTCTTGTTGTTTTATTACATTTGTTTTTTTTTTTTAATGAGCTCTAATTTTCTCGTGATACAGAACATTCGCGAAAATGCGCGAACATTCGCGCACTTTTAGAATGATTTCTTGAAAAGTTTATTTGATTTTTTAAAAAAGTAATACTAAATTATTTGTTTTATATTGATATTTTAACTAATACTTTAATAAAAGTATGACTTTAAGCAATAAAATAACAATCATTTTTGATAATATCAAGTTCGAAAAAAAATAAATTTTATAAGCTATTTTGATTGATAAAATTTAAAAAACAAAATTTTGTTTCCTTAAAGCAACACATCACTCAATATATATTTGTAAACTGAATAAAAATGCACCTTCGCATATGAACTTCTTTAAGCTAGCTCGTCATATCGAAAATTCCCCGGGGGGGGGGGGGGGGCAAAGGGAACAAAATCATACTTTATAGCAGAAAAAACATTAAAAAGTATGCATGTGTATAAAATCATAGTGTTTCTAAATCAGGGGGGGGGGGGGTACTTATGATTTAAAAAAAAATAAGGTAAGTACTTTTGATTTAAAAAAATATAACAAACTATTTGTTTCATGCTTTCATGTTGATATTTTAACTAATACTTAAAATTGTGACTTTAATTCATTATAAAGCAATAAAATAATAATCATTTTTACAAGCTGGCTCGTCATATGGAAATTTCCCGGGAGGGGGGGGGGAGGATACATATTTACCCATTATAGAAGAAAAACATCAAAATACGCCTGTGTGTAAAGTCATAGAGTTTCTAAGTCAGGAGGAGGCGACTTATGACTTTAAAAAAAATAATAATAAAGTACACCTTGATTAAAATAATAATAGACTATTTGTTTTATATTAATATTTTTACCAATATTTAAATAAAATTGTGATTTTAATTCATTGCAAAGCAATAAAATAATAATCATTTCTGATAATATCAATTTTGAAAACAGTCACGTATTTTATAAACTATTTTGATTAATAATATTTATAAAAAAAAAATTCACTTCCTTAAAGCAACATATAATTTAATATATCGATGTAAACTGAATAAATATACCTTGGCATATGAACTTCTTTTACAAGCTGGCTCGTCATATCGAAATTTCTCGGGGGGGGGGGGGGGGTACATATTTACATATTATAGGGAAAAAAAAGCATCAAAATATATGCATTGTGTCATAGTGTTTCTAAGTCAAGGAGGGGGTACTTTAAAAAAGTAATGATGAAAGTACTTATGCTTTAAAAAATAGTAATAATAAACTATTATTCGCGCTACAAGTCGGCATTGTAATTGTTACAGAATATCAGATCAGACTTAAATAAAGCGCACGCTCAACGGGGGGTTTTTTTAGCGCCGACCAGGCACCTCCGCCAAATTTCTGCCAAGTTAACGATAAAGTAGTCAAACTAGGAGCTGTAACTACACCCGCATAAAGCACATGTGCATTTGAAGATAGAAGGGATGAATGGATAATTTTGCATTGGTCTACGTATGCCTGTGATATCAGATATTGTAGTCTCTGTTTGATGGTTTTGTTCACTTTTTTCATATTATCCGCTCGTATACATATAGAAACGAACCGAAGAGAGAAGAATTTTTAAATTTAGATCTTGGCTGCGGCAAAATTCTAACTTCAGATCAGAAAATTATATATTTTTTTCAGTTGTAAAAAAATGTGAGTTTTCTTTGCGATTTTTAAGCCACTTCTCAAAAAGTTGTATTGTTTGTGCAAAACACTATTTTTATTTAAAAAAATATTCTAAAGTAAATGTATTGATATATTCAAAGTATCATTTTTTTTGCCCTATATGAAGTGATCTTTCTTGTGTCCGTAATCCGAATGACTTTCTAATTCCAATCAGGTGCATGTTGATAATAAACAATCGGCCTTGGTGATAACGATATCTGGAGTTTGTTGTGCTTATGACATTAATACCGAGGTGACGTTTTGAACGAAGTTGATTGTAGCAATTGTACATCAAGTTAAACTCTATAATACAACAAATAATACCTTTGTAAGTGTCCCGTTTAACAATGAAATTTACTTTAGATGCAACATACACATGATAGACCGTAATATAATGAAAACATAAACAATTAGAAAATTGCAGTACTGTCTTGCTTAAGGGTGTCTTGTGCTGTGATGTCTGCCATAACATAGGTCTGCATGTTGACTGACACAGAGAAACAGCAGTCCCTCTTAGTCTAAATATAGTGTTATAAATCTAATCTTTTAAGCACTTTCCAAATTCTAGTAGAATGTCACAATGGCACCGTAGTCATAGGAGGGACCTGTAGCTTTGGCTCGTGTAAGCACCAGTGGTGTAGTTCTGGAAAAAAAGATGGGGGGACTCTTACCTATAATACGATCATCAAAAATTGGGGGGACCTTTCATTAAAATTCAAAACAAGTGGGAGGACGCTTGTGTTAAAATAAAAAGTAGGGGGACATTATCGCCCCTCGGCTTCACTACTGGGCACTAACTAGTATTGATGGTGATCTGGTGCAAGAACACAAATATCATTTTTTTAACCTCTCATGAAGTGGTTGTTCCCTTTGGTTCTTTACTGCAACACTCTAAAACTTCAAGATAATGTTTTTAGGTGTTGATTCAGTTGTCACATTTGATTGTCCTCACTTCCTTAACTTGTTAACATGCTGTTGTTTCCATATTTCATTTCTGAACTGTATGCTATAACTAAAAAATCCATTTTGATCAAACACAGTTTACCTGTTTTCCATTAAGACAGTTCTGCATAATTCCTCACAGCTACCTTTTTCCCTTCTCATGTGTTGTTACTTCCTCAAATGTCAAATGTTGAGAGCTTTGCTTTTGCATCATATGTTCTCTTGCACTCGGTTTAAAAATGTCAAGCCTGGTATGGATGCATTGTTTTAGAAACAAGAAACTTGGAGGAGTTTCATGGGGAATTTTTCTGCAGGTGTTAATCCAGCATTTTTAACTGGCTCCTGTTTTTGTAAATTTTATTAAGCTCTTTGTGAAAATTCAAAATTTGAACATTATATTGATCAAGGGCGTAACCGGGGGGGGGGGGGGGGGTTCAAACCCCCTCCCCCCATTGGGTATTTAGTTATTTATTCATTTTTTCATTTTTTCCCCTCAACTTGGTGGAAATCATGTCAAGTCAATCGGGTTGTGGGCTTGGAAAAACCTTTTTTTTTTAACTTCGTGTGAACAACATAGGCGACAAGATGTGGAATTCCCCTCATCCCTTTCCTCGGGCAAAATCGTGGAGATGGACGTTGAAGGACAAGACCCTCGGGGCCCGGAGCACGGTACACCGCTAGTTCATATTCGTTGAGAAACTGAAACTAAAACGGAGAGTCACGTGATAAGGGGGGATGCATCTGTCAATCGTCATTTAGGGGTGTCAATCGTCTGCACTTGTTGTAGCCAACGGAATTGGTGGAGGGGTTGCTATTGCTTTCAGCAACTAAGCTTCCGAGAAAACCGAGGGATGTGAGCTTGTTGGGGAGGGGGGTGGTCAAGACGCAACGGGATAGTCTTTTGTATCTATAGCCTTGAAAGAAAATCACTAAATAGTTACAGATGTGCAATGTCTTTCTTTTCTTTTTTATTAATGTACTGTGAGAGTCATGTGCTTCAGTTTCTGCAGTTCAAAAATTCAGATTCATGCATCACTCATTTAGTATCAAAATGCGTAGCATTTTCCTTCCCTAACTTACCTTTTCAGTTTAATAACAGTAATATTAAAGGATTATAAACATAATTTTAAGTGACTTCTGCTGACTTATATTATCAATATTCCTACAAAATCCCAATCAACGTACAATATGAAAGTACTTAATATATATATATTATATATTTCTAATGATATTTTTATATTTATGTGTATATATTGTTTTTTATTCCTCTTTGCGCTAATGCACTGTAATTAGGTAAGTTTTAATATTTTCCTTCCGATCTTGAGTTAGCAAACGGAAACTTTCTAAATTGGTATTGTTTTTGATATGAAAAGTCATTCAGCGGGAAAAAAATAAAATCAAAACTTTTTAAAAGGGTTATTTTAACATTAGGGAGATGGGAATGAAACTGGTATTGAAATTAAAAACTTCTTGAAAAGGTTTTACTGTATTAAGATTTTAATGTGTACATACTAATAATGAAAATGCATAAAAACTTTTTTTACGAAAGTCCTGTTAAAATTTTTGTAAAATGGTATTTTGCTCGCATAGGCATAACCAGGGGTTTGGCGGTTCATCCCCCATTCGGTATTTAGTTATTTAGGCACATTTATTAGGCATACAAAAAAAATTCTGGCTATTCCTTGCAAAGCACATATCTATTTTTTCCCTAAGAAAAATAAACACATATGCATATGATTTTATTTCCTTTTTCTGAAGTGTTGTGATCATGACCAAAGTACGCAGCTCATATTACAGCGGACTTTTCATCTGGTTATAATCAACCCCCTTATCACCTTTAGGAATTTTACAGCGAAAGGTGGCTTCAATCACCATATCACATACAGACAGACAACAGATATCCTTTCAATCACTCCAGAGGGTTTTCTTTCCTTCTTGATGTCTTTTTTACCCAAAGGCAGCAATTTGGGAACACAATCGCACAAGTTTCCTGGAAAATATTCTCCTGTGATGGAGGTTTGTTTTCTGATAAAATGGTGCTGTAGGCGCTGGGGTCTGAAAATGAAGGACCCCTAGCCAACAATTGTCCTAATGGGTTAAACCCTCAAGCCAGGAAGGGATGCTTATCAAGGAACTTAAGAAAACAGCAGTTTTTATTTATTCCTGTCCAAACACCCATTTTGGTAAAATCGTTTTTGTAGATGGGCCAATTGGAAAACTGATGAACTGTATTTGCATTGCATTCTCATTTACAGATGTTCTCTCATCTCTTATATTTTAAATGTTTTTTTTTCTTACGGTCCATCACTAATTGCATTACGACTCTGGAAATCATTCGTTCAACGTTTCCAAGCTCACTGCTACGGTTTAATGCTGCATTTTAATTTACAATCAAAGTATTATTTATATTTTAGCTAAATTTTTAATTATTTTTGATATATAATAATGTTTGCACTCCAGCGATGGAGTGGAGTCCCAGCGGAGTTGACTTGCTCCGAGGGGGTACCCCCCCCCCCCCCCTAGAGATGCCTGAAATAAACACGGAGTATATCTGTAATGACAAGTCTTTATGACTAGTAAATTTTGAACTCTTTTGCACTGCTTATTGGTGTTTAGTCTGTACATTTTTAGTGTGACCCCCCCCCCCCTTTCCCCAACCCTAGTTACGCCTATGATATTGATAGAGATTCTCATTTTTATTTGTCACTTATTTAATAAATAATGCTCTGAAAAGTACGATTTGGTTGCTCTGAATTTGTGAAGGGTCCGTTTTGATTGTTTGGAATTTTGTGAAGGTTCCGTTTGATTGTTTGGAATTTTGTGAAGGGTCCGTTTTCATCAATTAGAATTTTGTGAAGGGTCCGTTTTGATTAATTAGAATTTTGTGAAGGGTCTGAAAATCTGCTTACACTTTTTCTCTCTTTTTTTTTAAAATGAAAGAGTGTCTCTGCAAAGTGAAATCGGCATTCTTTTTGCATCCTGAACAGGGATAAAAAATTTCCCTTTCAAAATATTTAACGTTAATTTTTAAAGTGTGAAAAAATTCTGTTTATGCATTGTGAATACCATTCTTCATTCTACTAAAAACAGAATTTACACTTCACTGGGTGGGACGTAATTGCTTTTACATTGTGAGAATACACAAAGGGCTAATATAATCATATAGGTAATATTGCTAATTTTCTCCCTTTTAAAAAATTGCAATCCTCTCCATCTATAAGTTTGGAGGTGAATCTCCCTTCCACTTGAAAATTTGAATTTTAGCTCTTTGTTATATTTAGCTTATACATGTTTTTGTTTCCAACTACATTACCTACAACTTTTTGTAACTAAATGAATGATATACTTTGCTCAGTTTCTCATCATTTACTGAGCAATAAAAACTACTTTTTTTAAAAAAAAATTATTAAAACCTTCATTATATATCAATGATTGACTTAGATACACAACAAATTAAGCAAATTATTTAAGAAAAAAGCTTATGATTCAAGTTTTCCAAGTCCAAATCTTAAATCTTGTCTGAATCATTGTCCGATTCTGAAATATCTTCATATATTAAAGTAGATACAAATTATTGCATGACGTGTTCCCCCCCCCCCCCTCACATTTTTTTCTTTCTTGTTTGTTGTTATTGTCAATAAAGTTGGAAGACCATTTGTCTGACATGCAGTGAAATCTTTAAAAGATAAGTGTTTTTTACCTGTTTGTATGCAGTATATATATATTTAGATTTTAATGTAATATAGTTTTGATTTTGTGTTATGCAGCAATTTTTATTTCATGCTGAAAAACTGATGTTATGAAGATTTATTTGTAAATTTCTTTCGTCTTAATTCTGCTTAGTTGATTCAATGAACATGGAGGATTTTAAATTTGAAGATTATCGTCACCCATGGGAGACTGGAGATCACTGGGAATTAAAGCGAGAATTTATGGAAAGATACAAAGATACTTATCCCGTAGATAGATTGCTATGCTTAGCACAAGCCTACTCGAATATTGAATTACTTCACTGCAGGTATGTTTCAGAGCTATTAATGACATTCAAATGGAGCAGTAAGTACAGTAAAACTCCTGTATAGCAGACACCAGTGGTACAAAAATATTTGTTCCTAATAGAGGTATGGATGTCTGCAAAAGAAGGTTTTTTTTTAAAGCTCAATGCTTTGCTAGAGGGAGATTAAAACTTCGCTGAAGCGGGGTGACCATCAGTAGGAATTTTGCTGTACTTAAATAATGAATCACATAAGACTACAAGTATTGAAAAAAAATATATTTTATTGATATTAATTCAGTTCTTCAGAATAAAATCAATTAACTAATCATAATCACAAAATTGAACTCTTTGCAAAAGTATATAGTTGGCAGGTGTTCTTTTAAAAAATAATGGACACGCCAAGGGTTGGGATAGGAGATAAGAAAAATTAACGTTTTAACTTCACCACAGATAAGATGCGAAAGTGGTGGATGCCACTCAAATAGCTTGGCCTGGAAACCCTAGGAAAATAGTGATCACAAAAGTTAAGCCATTCATTTCCGATTTTAAATTAGTCTATTACATTTAATTTTCCTTCTTTCTAAAAAATTTTTAAAAAATGGTTATAATGTAATCTATAATAAAATAATTTTTATAAAAAATAGAACAAACTTCAAATTATAAATTGTGCTTAAAAGTGAAAAATAAAGATCATCGATGTGACTTTTAAACATAATTTAGAAGTCGATGCAAAATTAGGATGGATAACATCTTTTGTAATCATGAATCAATTACAAATCTATATTTTTTCCCATAATTTGCAACAGTTCCAATATGAAGTAACAAATGGTGTAATGGTTAAACTCGTAATTTTGCGCTGACTTTTAAAACTATGTTTAAAATTCACATCCATCATTCTCACATAACCTTCAGTCAAATTCTTGCATATTGTAGCCCAATGGCAACAATCACTTTTTTAACAACGACTTTTATATTTATTAATAGTTTTCTCAACAAAGGAAAATCAAGCCAAGCCTTTCCAATAAAAATTAAAAATACTTATTTTTCACCCATAAGGTTTTTTCTAAAAAACAAATGTAGTCAAATTGATTTGCGTTAGACGACCCTCTATCGATTGAAGAAAACAGTTCTATCGGTTCATTTAGTCAAAAGTTATGAATGAAAAAAAAAAAAAAAAAAAAACTACATTTCCACCCATAACTTTTTTCTAATTATCGAATATGGTCAAACAAAAGTGCGGGACTTATGGGAAAACACCTTCGATGGATTTTTAAAAAATCATGAAAATCGGTTCACCCGGTGAGAAGTTTTATGAGTGGACAAAAAAAAAAAGACATACATACAGTATGAATGTATAACCTCCTTCCTTTGTAAAGTCGGTTAAAAAGCATCTCATTTGAAAAAATATAATAATCATTCATTTTGTAAATATGTTGTATTTTGTCATTTTGTAAAACTGCAGGGGAAAAGTATTTTATCTTGCATATCTATGAAGTGTGAATGTAAAAAATTAACATTAAAAGGTATTTTATACAGACCCGTCATTTAAGGAGGTCGGCCAATTGCCACCCCCCCCCCCCTGGCTTAGGAAGTATAATGTACTTATAGGTATTTTATAGCAGGGTTCGTACGGTCCTTAAAGGTCCTTAGAAAGTCCTTAATGTTCATTTTTAAGGCCTTAAATAGTCATTTTTTACTATAGGTGCTTAATGTTTTTTGTTAAAATAAGGTCTTACAAAGAAGACAATCTTTCGTGTCCTTCACAAGAATCAAAATTCTTTCATTTCAACTACTTAATCGAACCTCAAATTTCATTTGCTCGTGTCCGGCACTATCGCAGCTTTCGGACAGACCCAAAAACCGGGGGATTTACATAAACATCAACGCATTTTAACTTCACACTGAAGTGCTTTTTCAACTTGTACATAAATAAGCAACTCTTTTTTGTTGTTGTTGAAAAGGTATAACTAAATTGATGTGTTATATATTTTTGCAAAAAAAAAGTTCATGGATTTTGATAAAATGCTTCAAACTACAACATCCAATTCAGTTAAAATAAACTTGTACCCACCCACATGGCAGCTCCCAATTTGCTATCTCCTGCAATTGTATGAAAAAGAAAATCCAGCTACATCTTTACAAAAAATGTTAGTAGAGAAGTCGAATCAAAGCACCAAACGTTTGTACAAAATCCAATGGGGCCCAGTAACCGGGCACCATTTAAGACCACAGAAAAACAAATCACACAGGTTTCCTCATTTTGCTTTTTAAAAAAAGAAAGAAAAGAAAAAGGAATAAAATTTAAAAAAGACTTTTAAGGACTCTGGGAAAAAAATTTAGGGAAAGGTGCGCTTCAAGAACCAATTTCATTTTTTAACATGGTTGGGTTTTCTTATTCTATCTTGGTTTTCTGAGTTTAGCTCATGTAAGAAATATATCTACAAGATTGCTTCTATTTGAATGAAACCTTACTGGTATTTTTTAAATTAACAGTTTTTTAAATTAATATTTTTTCTGATTTTATTTTTAAAAAAATCGGGAATCTTCAAAAAAAAAAAAAGGGCCGAATTTTAGGATTTCAAATTTGGGATTCGATACTATTTATTAAGTTTAGTTACAAAGTAAATAAATAAAAAATTCCATGAAAATTGCTACTAACTCATCTACATTCTAAACAATTATCAATGAAGCAAGTATTAGTAGCTCTTAACAAGTAATCAGTGAATAAATATTGCATTTGAAACTTTTTTTCAATTTAAGGGGGGGGGGGATAATTCAAAGCAGCATATAGGTTTACATCTAGCTCAATAAAAGAGATACATTTGACTAATATGTAGGCAAAAAAAACTTTCAGATTTTTTTGCGTTTGACCAATTGCATGTATGATTATCGCTTATTTATACTGTTAAAGGTAAAAGAATGATCAATTTTTGTTATCATTTTTCTAATGTCGTACACAATAATAAACGCCAAGTTGCCAACTATCCCGATCGCCTTTTAACTGATCTTTTGCTAAATAGTTTGTTCTCCCATTGTTTTTTTTAGATAAAATAAATTTAAATATAGAAAAAATTAATTTATTAATTTGTATTTTTAAAAGGAATGTTTTAATATTTAGTAAAGTTTTAACGGCTAATTTGGCTTCGCGATCGTTCGTTGCAGAGTTTTGTTGTGTAAGAGGTGATGATATTTGCTGCATTAATCAACATTTGTTTCTCGTGAAATTTCTGATTTTCCGTAAATTGAAGGAATCGGCAGCTTCTTAAACCTATACACCATAGTTGCCAAATGCTCCATTTTCTCCTAGTTTTTCTGATTTTATTTGTGAACTTCGAAAATCCGATTTTTTGCAAAAAGATCCGATTTTTCAAGCTGATGTACAAGTATTTTTATCTAAAGGGATTGTACTGTAGAACAAGAGAAATTTTTATGGAACTTTTTAAAAAGATATGTATTAATTTACATGAATTTTCATAACTTATAACGCGAAAATGTAAAAACCTATTTTTTGGAAACTTTCTATCATCTAGCACGTGCTGCGCCGAAAATTGCACGCAGGTTTCGAAATTTCTATCTTTTAGCATCCTGTAAATATATCAATTATATAAAAAGTTGACAGTTGTTTTAGTATTTGCAGCTTGTAATCTGCTTGTTTTATTTTTTATTTAAAAAATTTGTTCAATTTTTGAAACTTTATTTTAGTTAAAGTTAGGTAGTTACTATCTGAGGGTAATGTACAAAGTTTTCAGCGAATGAGCTCCGTCTTTTTTATTTGTATGTTGTTTCCAAAACGAAATAATTTTCTAAAGTTGAAAAAGTTTTTTCTGAATTTTTGTTAACTCTTCTAAGTAATTAAAAAAAAAAAAAATATATATTTATGGTAGAGATAAAAATTTAAGTAAGCCTAAATTGAGGTGCTGCCAACATAAGTAAAATGAGAAAAAAATCTAAATTAAACACAAATTCTCAAGACGAAGTGCAGCGCTTTCTTTGACAATTTTTTCATTTAAATTGTTCTTTCATTTAAGTTGTATTTTTTAACACCATTTTTTGATAATTTTTCATATCCTGATAATTTGCTTATATGTGTTTAATGCTTGTGTTGTGTGCTTCTGTTATTACTAGCTCCAATAATTATTTAACTCCCTGATTGTATTGGATATTAGAAAAGCAACAAGTCAAAGAGAGCTCCATAAAAGTGTTTGTTTTGTGTTCCTAATAAAATTACGATGTTAAATCAATTTCCCCTTTTAATTATGCTTCCTTCTGAAATAAACATAACAGTTTGTATATTTCAAAAATTTGTGAGGTACTTAAATTTTTTTGTAGGTTCTTAAATAGTCCTTAGAAAGTCCTTATTTTCTGTTTTGCCGAAAGAGTACGTACCCTGTATAGGTACATCTATTTTGTTTTTTTGATGCAATATATATCAAGTTTTTCTCTTTGTATAAACTTGAAACCCTTCCCCAGAAAATTTTGAAATGACCTACTTGATTTTGTATGGTAGATACAGTATGGGATCGCAAATTTGGCTATAACACTTTTTAATTAAGGTCAATAGCGGTTACCAAGAGCACCTGTATTTTTTGATCGCACATGCGAATGACTAAAATGAGCCGGCTATTCTGTAGTAAACCACCCCATTGACGATATTTGAGATTTTGCAACCAAATTAATTATTTGTGTTTGGCTATATTTTTTCCTGAATGTGGTTACCGAGTTCCATCCTTGATGATGCAATTTGTGACAACTTGTAGCAGACCGATCAGTGTTTTCATGTTTGGGATAGATGTTTACTTTAAATACTCTCATTCATTTCAAGTTCTAGAAATTTCTTACTGCTAAAAAGAGTGAAGAGTTGACGTGCATTAATAAAGTTTAATTGTTATCTGTTATGGTGGCATGAAACCAATGACTATTAACATGCTTCAATGTATACAATATTGGTGTTAAATTGCGAGTGATTTTAAAATAAATTCAAGTTAAGAAGTGTATAAATTTGATTCATTATGTCTAAATGGAATAAAAAATTTAGTGTTTTGTGTCATTCAAGTCTGTACATTGGTCTGTAAGTTCGTAGTGATTTGGAATTAACATTGACAAACAGAATCAGTGTTAAAATAAGTTTTTAATCATTCTAAATTTATTTTTGGTTGTTTTATATGTTTGTAAGGTTACATTTTTATGTTTATAGTTACCCTATAGAAGTGATGAAAGAAGTTCATGAACTTTCAAAGTCTTTAAAAGCTTGCAAAGTATTTCGAAATAGAATCAGCAAGATAACTGCACAGTCTAAGTAATGCTGCTGCAAGAGGAAGTATGTAAATGATTTTCAAATTTATTACTCATAATTTTTTTTTAATGTGTTGTGCATTCGTATATATTACTAAAATTTGTTCATACGTTGCAAGTTTTTTTCTATTATTTCCTTATAAAAATTATCAAATATCTCTGAGTAACCCTTTATAAATAAATTAAATTTAAATAGACATATAGGCTAAAAATTTTTATAAAGTTGGTGGCAAACACATTTACTTTTATTACAAAGCATTTATTTGCTCAGCTGACAAAAATCTTTTGCACCGATCAGAGAGAATATCTACATGAATCTATAAGGGGTATATAAACCTCAAAATAGTTTTATATGCATGTTTTTACTTTGATAAGTGTATTATTTTATATTATTAATGATCTTTATGAAAATTTTATGTTTCTTTTAAGAAAAAATATGTATTTTCCTATTCTTCTCCATATTTCAACTTCAGGAAAATATTCTCGACTTGCATTTAATTATTAACAAGTAGAGATTTTTTTTCTTTTTCGAAATTACTTTATGGAGTGGAAAAGTTATCAAGCATATCACATTTACATATTATTTAAATTGAAATTCACTAATATCTATCATGTTCTTCAATCAAAAATTTTGATCTAGCTATACAATATATATACACATACATACATACATACAGGGTTGGTGATTTTTTTATTATTATTTAAAAAATCGGATTTATTTGATTTAAATCAGATGTTTGTGATTTTTTAAAGCAAAACATGTATGTGCACAAAAATACAGCAACAAATTCAGTTAATTATTTATGTCTTCAAAGATTTTGTAAGATATTTCAGTTGGGTCAATCCACTTCATCCAGGGTATGAAACCCATGGTCTCAGATTTTTATGATTTACTTTTTTAATTTGTTCATTTAAACTATCCCGATTACCCCTGTAAATTTTTTTTTTTGCCATCTTTAATACTTTTTGAGGTATTAATTTTCTAAAATGTGTTTAACGAGACGTCTTCGCTTTACGGACAAATTTTTTACTTGCGATGTAGCTCAAGCGAAAAATTCATAACTTTGCCAATTTTCATGATATCACAAAAAATTTTTCCCTAAAATATTCAGAATAACTTACAGAATTAGACAAAAATGCATTTAAACAAATACCTATTAAATGGTGCAGTTAGTATTAGCCCAAACTCGGAATTCATAAATATTTTGAAGACAAAACATGAAATTTTAAAACAGCAATAAAACTAAAAGGCACTGCAGTAACCAAAATATATATATATATATTTTAATAATCTTCTAAATATAAACTAAAAGATTCTGAAATAAAATTGGTGTCTTTTTTACTGCCAATACATTTAATTTCACAGTAAACAATTAAAAAGTACAAATGAAATAGGTTTTACAACATTACAAGTTTTCGCTTCTTATTATAAAATACAGACAATATAGTGCAAAATAAGATTATTTTACAAGGAATAAGTTCATAATTTAATGTTTATTAAGTTTAAAAAATAAAACATAAAATTGAGGAAGAAAAAGAAGTCACTGAATCGTGATTTTTTAAAGTATCTAAACATAATGCAGGCTCATTTCCTTTTTACAACCTGCAACATAGTAAATGACCAAAGGTAACTTTTATTTTTAAAATAAAACTATTTTAAATAAAAATTTGTGTGTGGCAATACCTTTTTTGTTGTCTTTGAGTCTGTTTTAAAATGTTTTTGCACTGGAGATCAATCGAAGTAATCTCCTTCTCCATGACTCTAGTAGAGTATTCTTCATTTTGATAAAAGTTTTTTACAAGCATAGTTATGTTTTCACAAAGTGGATGGCCTTTTCTTGGATCAGGCAGTGCAATCATGCCTTTATCTTTTAGGAGGTCTTTTGCTTTTCGGGCAGTGTATTCACTAACATTGAACACTTTGTTTATTTTTTTTCTACTCCATAAAGCAGGAGCTGAGGTTAAAATTTGTACTTTTTCTCTCTGAAGTTTTAACATCAAGCTTTTCTTTCATTAATTCTATTAATCTGTCCAGATCATTTGCTTTTTGTTCATTTTTTTTTTTTTTTTTTTCACTGCAAGTAGAAGTTTATCATCTGTCAGAATTTCCTTTTCTAAAACTTTGCTTACTTTAAATTTTAGTGTATTAGTAATAGATTCAACTTTTCTCTTTGCATAACTTGATTTCCTGTGTGGTGCTATCCCATGAAGTTTCAATGGTGATTCTCCTAAATTTTCCAGAGATGAATTTAATTCTTCTAATGTTTGTTTGGATGTACATGCTTCTAAGCTATTCATTTCTTCAGTCAATGATCATTTCTTCCTCTTGTAATAAAGTACTATGTTTGTTTACTTTATGTGAACACACATTGCATATTTTCTGCCCAGGTACCAGTTTTACAATTTTGTATGCTGTTAATTTTCTGCGAAAATTCTAAACTTATTACTCATAAAGATATTGATATTTTTTTCTTGTGATATTTGTATGGATCCGCACAGAACTTTTGGTAGATTTCAAACTTTAGTAAAAAATGCTTTATGATGCTCACAGACAATAATTAATTCATTTAAACACACTCCACTTCTCAGACTTAATGAATTAACTTCTGATTGGTCCAATGACATAACACTAATCGGATTCTTCTTTTGTGTGTAACTCAATGCATGACATTCAGTTTGGTTTCCTTTTCCAATACTACATAGTTCAGAAAGATTTTCTGACATTTTCAAGAAATAAACTGTTATGTGCAAAATTTTGAGAAAAAACTTTTCAGAACAACACTAACACAGAAACAACTCCCGGATACTACACTAAAACATCTTTTAGTTAGCACTGTAAACAATAAAAAAATGAGGGGTTACAATTGTAAAACATCACAAGTAATCAAACGAAATGTAAAAAGTAACTAAAAAATCTTCTGAGGCTCATATAAATACTGAATCATATTTTTCATGATTGTCCTGAAGCTGTCCAGAATTCTTTTGTGATTGGTTTGAAATTTTTCAAAACTATATTATGCCAGATGGTGTTTTTGTCCACACTAATATAAACAACTTTTAAAGAACAGGTGTTTCTGTTTCCATATGACTCTGTTTTCTTTTTCATTCATTTGCAGGCTCTTCCTCCACATCTTCATGGGAGTTTTTATTTAAGATTCAAAATATAAAAAAAAAGCAAAAATGATAATTTTTTCTTTATTTTACACAGATTATTGGACATCCACTTCTTTTTCTGCAGCAGCAGCAAGGAATCTTTACTAGTAGTTTTTCTTCCAATTTTGTCACTTTTAAAACATAGATTCAAAAAAGTAAATTTTATTTTTGTGCCTATTAATTTAAGGATTACTAAAGAAGTAATACTTTGGTTACACAGAAAAATTTAAGGGTGAAAACGAAAATGTTTGATATTGGTGTGCACAACTACATTGCCTGTATTTATGATATCTAATGGGAAAATGAAGATGGCGTTAAAGTTTCATTCATGCATCCCCGTGGACCAGCTGCATCTTTTTACTGGCCCACAAAGGATGTTTGCTGTATTCCCACAAGCAATGTGATTTCTTTGTCAATCCTCCAATTTCAAAAGCATCAGGTAGAATGTATTATTATCCGCAGAAGATTACTTCAATCAACGTCCAGTGCAAAAACATTTTAAAACAGGCTCAAGGACAATAAAAGAGGTATTGTCACACACAATTTTTTTTTTTTAAATAGTTTTATTTTAAAAATAAAAGTTACTTTTGGACATTTGGTATGTCACAGGTTGTAAATAGGAAATGAGCCTGCATTATGTTTAGATACTTTTAAAAATCACAATTCAGTGACTTCTTTTTCTTCCTCATTTTTTTTTAACTTTATAAACATTAAATTATGAACTTATTTCTAGTAAAAATAATCTTATTTTGCATTATATTGTCTATTTTTTATGATTTTAAAGCAATTAGTATTTTCTAATAAGAAGCGTATACTTGTAATGTAATGTTGTAAACGTTATTTTGTACATACTTTTTAATTGTTTGCTGTGGAATTAAATGTATTGGCAGTAAAAAAGACATCAATTTTATTTCAGAACCTTTTAGTTTATACTTAGAGGATTATTTTTAAAAAAAATCTTTTTGGTTACTGCAGTGCCTTTTAGTTTTATTGCTGTTTTAAAATTTCATGTTTTTTCTTCAAAATACATATGAAATCTGAGTTTGGGCTAATACTAACAGAACCATTTAATAGGTATTTGTTTAAATGCATTTTTCTCTAATTCTGTAAGTTATTCTGAACATTTTAGTGAAAACAATTTTGTGATATCATGAAAATTGGCAAAGTTATGAATTTTTTGTTTGAACTACGTCGCTAGCACAAAATTTGTCCGTAAAGCGAAGACGTCTCTTTAAACACATTTTGGAAAATTGATATCTCAAAAAGTATTAAAGATAGCAACAAAAAAATTTGCAGGGGTAATCATAATAGTAAAATGAACAAAAAAATCATAAAATTCTGAGACCATGGGTTTCATTTTCATTTTTTGGCTGGATGATTTGATATGGAATGACCCAGTTGAAATAATTTATTACTAGTACAAAATTAATTATTAATATATTATATTATATAAAAATGTATAAACTTAATAACCAAAACAACAAGAAGCAGAAGAGAAAGCTTATATTTCTGGACTAAATTTGTTATAATTTTTTGAATATATAAAGAGATGGCAAATATCACATAAAATGTTTACTACAGCTTAATCATTTTTACTATTTAGATGTTTCATGAAGAATACCGGTTTTCAGGCCTTATCAACCCCCAATCTGTTTCTTAATATTGAGTGCACTATTCCAAAAGTAGAAAAAATCCTTTCCAAAGGTGCTGTTGATGCTTTTGCTGTAATCAGCATGTCCAAAAACTTATGTTCGCTGATAAAATGTCATTCTTTGACACCTTAACGAAACTATTCCACCCTTCATAATCAGACATTCTCGACTACTTTTGAATAAAAAAAGACATTTTCTTTGGAAAAAGGCTCCGATCTCCCCATAAATTTCAGCGACATTGATAAAAATTCTGATCCACATCACTGTTTGATGAAGTCTAGACCCTTATTGGTCTCTTCAGTTGTCATATCTACTTCTTCATTAACAATTAACACCATGTAGTGAGTTAAAACTCTAATGAATTACTTGAACCCATAATATATTAAAATGTATAATCAAAAAATAGCTATATTTAATAATTTGGAAGAAGCTGGTATAGTTTTTTTCAAATCATAAATCGGTATTTTTTTCTAAAAAAATCAAATACTGATTTAAAATCAGGATTTAAATCACGACAACCCTGGTTACCAGTGTAGCTTTTTTAAAGAAAAAAAATCGAGAAATTATGCTCATTTTGAACTTATCTGGAAATAATTTGTTTGGCGTTTTGGATTTTTTTTAAGTTTTAATACTTTTTGAGATTTTACTGACAATTTTAACTTTCTAAGAGGGCAGCAAAAAAGGGGAAGATTTGGTGGATTGACTGCCTTGAAGAGGACGTAAAAGTACTAAAAACTGGAAGAGTATCAAGTAATCGGGCAACCTGGAATACTATTCTGAAGAAGGCCATGGCCCACCCTGGGCTGGCACGCCAATGAAGAAGAAGGGGGCAGCAAGAGGAAGTGGTTGAAGAACTTTCTTTGTCAGAGAAGGAAAGTGTAGTAACAAAAGCATTTCCTTTGCAGAAATTAAAGAGCTGTGTTACCCCTGTGAGAAAACACAGAGAGTGGTGGAAAAATGGCATCCCAACACTGCTGTGGTCAACAGCATTAACATGTTCAACAGCAATGTTATTGACCATTTTTAAAAAATTCTGAACAATCTTCAAAGTCAGACAACATTAGACACGTTTTTAGAGAAAAAAACCCCAAGATTCTTCTAGTGCAAAAAGACAAAAAAGAAAGAACACACCTGAAGGGATGTTACCTGATGTTTTTATAGAAGGGGATTCCGCTTCCAACCGTTTCTCTTCCTCCTCTCAACATTCCACTTATGCCATCAGCTTACCTCAGTACAAGAAAAGTGCAGTTAAATATTTATTTATCTATAATTTCATGTATAGTACTGCCTCCATACATTTGCTTTTCAGAGGATTAAAAAAGCAACCATCTGTGCGCCTGGAACGGATTAATCCAATTTACATTGTATCTTATGTAAAAAATATTTCGCCATTCGTCCAAAACGCCATTCGAACTGCTTCCTGGAACAAATTGTACTAATAGCGAGGTGTCACTGTACAGTGTGTATCGAAATGATCGGTCCACCCGCGTTTTTCAATGTTTTGACTGTTAACTGAGAATAAGAATCCTTTTTTTGGTAGATAGTTCAACAATAATTGTTATAATTTTCTAGAAAACAATTTGTTAAAAGTAAATAATTATTTTTTATTTTGAGAGTTTCAAAAAGATAGGTCTGTCTGGGCAGGAGAATACTGCTAATAGGATAAAGAAACATAAGAATAGAATTAAGTAAGAAAGCTTTTCAGACATTAGGAACTGGTGCAAGTTCAAATATTAGGAGTATCTTTTTATTTTTATTTAAATTTATACTTCATATCAATATATTTTGAAATGTGTAGTATCTCCATATATAATTAAAGTAAGAAAGGTGCCAAAAATATAGTTCATTATATTGAGTAAGAAAAAAGATTTAAATTTGATGTTCTTTTAATAAAAACTGTAATAAAATGTTTGGAAATTGCTGATTTATATCAGCTGTGCTTTGAGAAATTAATAATTATCTTTTTTGCTCAACAGCTCAAATGCGGTGGGAGAGAATCCTTGTGTTCTTCATATTTCAATGCTTATACATCTGAATTTGAATTTATTTTCAATGGTTCCGGTGTTCTTGTACTGTGTATCAAACATTTAATTCAATTTTTAATAAAAAGTTTGTACTAATGCTTGTGTTCTCCTTTTTACTAAAGTGGGTAAAGCTCATAATTTTTATTTTAGACTTTTCCTAAGCATTTTGTTTTTACAAGTTCAATCAATTTTATCAGTATGTTAGTTATGAAGACTTGTGTTCAACAACTTGTATATGACTTTTGATACCTTAATGTCATTGAAACTGAGGAAAATATTCAAAATTTGAGAAAAGATACTTCAAAGTTTCAGAAAGAAATAATCTTTAAATTTACAATAAAAATACCAATAAGTATAACCAAGTAAAAGAAAATCTTGCTTAAATTTGAATAAACTTAAATTCATAAACATAAGTAAACACAATAACAAAATTTTTTTTTCATAAAGATAGGTTCATTGAGGACTAATTAGTTTAAGAAATAACTAAACTGTTGATGACAACACTGTTGATTAACCTAAATTCTGGGAAAATCATTACAAGATTTTGCCGAAAAGTTTAGATAGCCTGAGTAAACTTAAAGTTATTGATTATATCAGGTAAATAAAAAGTTGTTGCTTTATAAATTAAATTTCAAAACACATTTCGACGAAAAAGATATCATGATTGCAGGCAGTGGCGGATCCAGAGGGGGGGGGGGGGGGCACGGGGGCCTGTGCCCCCTCCAGGCGCTTTAGGTAAGGACTAGAAAGAATTGACTTTCTTTTCTTCCTTTACGCTAATAACGAGGAAAAAGAAACTATTTTGCAGATGGAGCTATAAAACTTCTATTCTATGTGACTTCTATTCTTTCAATTCTATGTGACAAACTGAGATCACCGGGTAATTGCTAAGACAGAAAGAAGCAGACACCTGCAAAATCACTTAGACAGTTGATTTATGCTTACGTTAAATCTTCAATAGACTTGAAGACTCCATTTGAACCCCCCCCCCCCCCCCTCTAAATTTTCGCGAAAAAGAAGTTATTGGTGATTTTGCGAGCTGAAAATTTCGCGAATTATATAAACAAAACCAAAAGTTAAAAAAAAGTGCTCAAGAAAATAAGTGCTTTCACAGTATATATTCCTTTATTATATATGTCCAGTTTTTAAAAAAAAAAGGTGTTTTTTTTGTATTTAATTAGGGAATAATTAATTAAAATTTTATTGATAATTTAAATTTAATAAATCAATTAAGTTTAATTAAATAATTGATTAAATTATATTTGGAAATTAAAACAGATCACAGTTTCTGGAGTTGTGTCCCCCCCCCCCTCTATTTTGTTTTTAAGCTGAAACCACGCACATCAGCCACATTGTGCCCCCCCCCCAGAATTTTTTTCTGGATCTGCCACTGATTGCAGGTGACTATCATCTCTTAGCTTAGCGCAAGATCACATGTATGGCTTGCGATAAATTTCGTAGTCCAGCACTTTTATACAGCTTTCATACATTGTAACGTAAGCATTGTGTACTGGATGTACAAACAGCAGTCTGTCGTTGGCAGTGGCAAATCCAAATACTCGAGTTTGGGGGGGGGGGGGGGAGATTTCTATCCGTCCTTATTTGACAGGAGTAGCAGTAAAGTTTTTCAAAATTTCAGGCGAATTTTAAAAACATTCTCCCAAAATTTTAGGGGCAATTTATTGTGAAATTTCATGATCTATTTCTACTTTAATGACTTTTGAATTTCTCTCATGACTGTAGACAGGGATAGTAACGGGTTGTTTGATTTATTAAAGGAATCAAAAGTTTAATATAAAAATGTATTATTCCTTTTACATCTCTTAGCGACTCCTTAACATACTTATCTTTCAATTTGCCACCTGAATACAAGTGCAATCAATATTTGTCCCTATACTTTTATTTAAGACCATAATGGGCACAAAACAATGTTTAAAAATATTGGCAAAAGACAGGAAGGGCCCAAAGACTTTTTAAACAGTATTTTAAAATTAAGACTTGAAGGATCTATTTCAGAAATATACAGTCATCAGAACCTTTCACACAATTCCTATAAAAGTTGCTGAAGGGGAAGGAGCATTCAGCAAGATATTATTTTTACGAATTCTTTAGTGAACCCATGAGGCAAAGCCCAAACAGTTGTGCTTTGCTTTTAATTGCTCACAATGAATTTCAAGGTTTTGACAATGTAATATAAACCAAGAAGAGTGCTGTAATGATTTGGTTCTGAATTTTAATAAATGACCAACAAGGGTCTTATCGGGCTAAAGATGCTGTCACTGTCTGCAGACCCTGTGTGATTGCATACAAACTTTTGGAGAAATTAAACTTTTCAACCTGGAATAAAATTGTATAAAGTCCTGAAAAATTGGCCAGAAATGAGAATATTTGATAATTTTAAATATTTCAGTTTTAATTACTGCAGAACAAACATTGAGGAGAAAATTTTTCTTTTTGCTCTATGCTTTTTAACCGAGTGCCACCAGAGTAAGAGAAACAGGAGATGTTGATGTGTTTCTTCATCCTTTTAAGCGATATTTATGTCGTCCAGGTAACAAAAAGAAAATCTAGACCATGGAGAATGGTGTTCATTAGCCGCTGGCATGTTTGGGCAGCATTACACAACCTAAAGGTCATAAGAGGAAATTTGAATAACCCAAACAGTGTGATGGTTGCCTTCTAGGATGTGTCTGGTTGGTTCATGGACAGGAATCTGCTGATAAGCCTGCATTAAGTCAGTCAAAGAAAATATTTTTGCTCCAGATGTGATTGCAGTCCATCAAGAAAGGGATAGGATAACCGTGCGGTACTGTGACGTTATTCAAAGCTCTATAATCCCCACAATGTGTAAGTTGTAGTGGGTTAGCCCAACTGCTCTTTGAGGGACAACATAGGCCCTGTTGTATGTAATTGAACTCTTCGAGAGCCACCTTTAATTTTCCAGCAGAGAGTGTGGGAGGTTTATTATACCAGGGCTAGGCGCACTTAGGAGTCTCCAAAATAGTGAAAAAAGTGACCACAGCTTTAAAAAAAAAAAACCATTAAAATGTAAACTTTTGTGTGTGTGTTTTTATTTAAACTAAATATAACTTGAAAATAGCAGTTTTAACATCTTTTGAAAACTAAACCTGAATAGAGCTTTTACCCAAAAACAATTTATAGCCTATTCAAAAATAAGAATTTTTATACCTGTAACTCTGCTCATAAATACCTTTTTCAAAACCCATAAATGGCTGAGTGAGAGAGAGAAAAGTAAAATTTTTTTAAATTAATTTCTTTCTCAAATTGTTACTTTTTTAAAAATATAAATGAATAAATATTTATTCAAATCGACAGAAATTTCAAATTTATGTTCAACATTGAATAAAATTTATTTTGCAAATGCTACTTTTTAAATGTTTTTTATACTTGTTCAAGGATTAGAAAATTTCACTTGAAATAAATCTAAATTTGATATTTTATCAAAATGATTCAGACTGAAAATTCTGTGTTAATCTTCTGTAGCATTATAGGAAATAAATAGTTTGATTATTCGATAGTTTTTGTAATTTCATGGTGGTAACAGAATCCAAGAAAAAAATCCCCGACAATTCCCTGATTTCATAATTTTAGTTGCAATAGTTACACGGTATCACTTCAGCGGACCCCCCTCCCCCCCTTTGTCACGCTATGTTGCATAATGCATGATGTCACACTTCTTGTTACCCCCTCCCCTCGTCACACTTTGTCACAATTTCACGAATCCCCTCCCACCCCTTGAAGCATGCCATTATTTATGAATGATCCCATAATGCGTAGACCCCACTACATCTCCCCGTGCGTAAGCAATCCTAAGGCCTCGGCTAACAGGTAGGGGTTTGGTGGAGAAGAGTATGAGTGGCACAATCAGAAATATTCTTTACGGAATGCACCTTTTTTTTTTGGGGGGGGGGGGGGTCGTGGAAAAAAAGGAGGTCATGATGGAAATTTCTGAGTAATATAATCTGACATCTGCTGAGAATTTTTCAAATCTAAAGTTTTTTTTAAAGAATTTAGATTCCCCTCGCCTCCATCATTATGTAATGATTTCTTGATAAAAATATAACTATTTTCTTAAGATGCGTATTGTCTTTTGCTGATTAAAAAAATTATTTTTGAAAGAAATTTCAACTTATCACTTGGGGGGGGGGGGGGCATGGGCCACTGTGCCCCCCCCCCCTCCTGTTGCACCACTGCAGTACATGAACCTCAAATTTGGCACACTCAGCACCGTTATGCAGATTTTCCGAAACATGACCAAAAATGGCGGATTCTCGTGAACATCAAAGGTGACACTCTTTTTTTTACACAAATTTGCATCGCTTTCTCAAATCATAGACACAAAATGCAACTTTTTTGGTTGCTCAGGCGGAGAAAGCGCGCTCTCAACCAATCAGCAATCTAGTCGACCATGCCCAACGAAAGGAAATTCCACTAAGGAAACTTGCCGCTTTGGTGATTCAAACCAATAGCTTTCCCTGATATTTGGGGAAACTTTTAAACTCCCCTGATTATTCCCTGATATTTTCCAGAGCATAAAGTTTCCCTGAGAAATCCCTGATTGAGCACCAAAAATTTTCTTTTCTGATTGTGACAGTTAGGTGGGGAGTGGGATGAAAGAAAAGGTAAATTAAGGTAATTTTCCGAGTGATATAATCTGCAACTGATAAAAATTTTTAGTCTGATTTTTTTTTCTTTTCTAATTTAAATATAGCTTTATTTTCTCAGGATTTGCTCTTCGAGTCAAAAAAAAATTTAAAAACAATTCATATCATTATTCTAGATGGGGGGGGGGGGGGGGGGTCACAGGCCCTCTAGGCCTCCCCTGCTGGTTGCACCACTGCAATATCAAAGCTTAACTTCGGCACACTCGGGGCCGGCGCCATGCAGAATTCCAAAATACGACCAAAATTGGCAGCCTTACAGAACCAAAATGGCGGATACTCGGAAGCTCCAACCCCGACATACGTCTTTTTATGCAAAATTGTAATGTTTTCTTAACTATTAGACAGAAAAAGTAACTCTTTTTCGTTGCTCTGCCGGAGAAAGGACGTTTTTGCCCATAGGAACGATAATTTTCCCTAAACAAAATATTTTTAAACAAGTGAAAATAGTGACCAATTTTTTAAAAAGTGACCAATGCAAAAAAACGTGACTTTTAGTGAAAAAAGCGACTTGTGCCGACCCGTTATACACACGAGGTCCTTTGGTAGTTCTAAAATGTTCAATGTGCTTTATGATTCTTGTATTTACAATGTTCGGACGCCATAATTCTGGGAACTTGCAAATTATGCATAGGTAAGAGAGGGTAGTTTGTCTCTACAATATTTATAAGGGGTCTTCATTTTCAGGAACATGTACCCTTTATAGACAGATTGGTATGTCCAGCTATGAGCATTTGATTTTTGCTGTAGATTAAGACAGCAAGAAGTGTGACAAACACTCTGCCAATGATAGGTTTCCCAATGTCTGCTATCACAAAAGGCCTAACGAAATCTTGTCTAAGTACAAGATCAAGTCTAAGCAATTTCGGACTAAAGGTTTTGATCTTGGAATTATTAGCAGTGAACAATTCAAATTTGTGTATATTTTTGGCCATCGGTGGAATAACGGAAATTTTTGCTTCCGAATCCATGAGAAAGAGGGTTGCCGATTCGTTGTCATTGATAAACAGACGACTCGGCCCTGCCCATAGACCCCTGTCGCAGCGGAGAGTCGGAGTATCAGTTTTCCTGCGCGGTAGACTTTTCGTTCCAACTACAGGGCTGTAAGCATTTGAAGGCTTTGTCGCTAAACTTAGCATGAAAATAACACTTACCTCGCTCTTCATTGTTGTGCCTACTACTAGAATTGCTTCTAGAGTGAGGTCTGAACTGTCGTCATAAAGGAAATTGCCTCTCGTGTAGTTTGCTTACTTGTAATGATAACTCTGAAATTTGTTCTTGAAGATTAACTGAAACATCATCATTACTGGAACGTGGGATGGCAGCATTTCGACATGTCTCCCACATTTTGTCCGCCATCATCGCTAATTTTGACAGATCATCACCACTAATCGATAAAATATTTGTCATCTCTATTGGCAACTTTTAAAGTAGGAGGGTTTTTAAAAAAGGTTCACTCCCTTTATTGGTAGCTAAATTCCTCATTTCGCATAAAAGCTGGGAATGTGTTTTATCCCCAGTTCAACCACAGCCTCAGTTAACAGACTTTGAATTATTTGGGTTTAAATGTCCGTATTTGATCCTAATATATCCGTCACCTTTCGGTGGATTGATCAAAATGCCTGACACTTTTGATAGTATTTCGCCATTGATGGAACTTACTACATAATCAGATTTTGTTTGATCTGCCGTTCGTTTGTTCTGCTTTGGTGGTGTAACAGATTCGACAATAAAGCGGATAATAATAAAACAGAGGATTAAAACAAAGGTATGGCTCCACATGCTTTAGAAATAATATATATTTGATACTTCTAATACAACAGAATAGTTCATTAAAAGTAGAATATATTTTACATGTCTAATGCAACAGAACAGTTCATTAAAAGCATTCTCTGTAAGTGACAGCTTTAGAAGTGAACTTGAGTATCTTTTCGACATCTGAAAAATAAAAGAAAACTCATAAATATTTAACATACAGTAATGAAGAAGAAAAAAGCTGCCAAGACTGTGCACACCAAATCAATGTTAAAAATTTTGAAGCCTTTTGGTTAACTTTATCGGTACTAGCCGATTCCCCGCAGAACATCTGAGGGTTATAAATTCAATCACTCACTCAATGTATACTGGCAGTCACAATCGCTAAAAAGAATAGAAAGTTATCTATTTCCTCGATGTGCCAATGGGGAAACCTTTACAGATCCATTTGATGTATATAATCAAGGTCTGTGCTTTTGGCATCTACCATCTATTTTTGAACTTGTTTTATATTTTGTATGTTGCGCAGATAATTGTGTCATTTGACGATGACTTAAATTTTAAAACAGGTAATAATGAGAAAATGACTAATCAAATAGAATTTCTGTAAGAGACAACATCCCCATAATTCCTAACAATAACACAAGATTCACCTTCTTCACTAAAATTGTTGCGAAAAATTTCTACACATTACAACGAACAAATTTTTTCACATAGCACAAACTAAATATTCTAATCATAATCAACATACCTTTCAAAGATAGTTCGTAGAGAATTTTTTCACAGCTAATTTAAAAAGAAATACAATTTTGATATTCTACATAAAGCTCTTCTATGTAGAATGAAGTTTATGAAAAGCTTACATGCATCATAGGGATCATCCATAAATGATATCACACAGTGGCATAACTAGACTTGATGGCACCCGGGGGAAAATTTGAGAATGCCGCCCCTAAAACGTGCTGACAACAGAACAGCCCCGAAGTCAAAAAAACAAGAGTAGGGACATGAGTTTGGTGACCTTATTTTTTTCGATCAGGGGAATCCAGATGTATATGATATTTATATAGTGTACACGCACATCCAAGGGTCATTTAAAAAAAATATGCCATTTATATTTTTCAGAGACATAAGGATGAATAAATTTCAACTAATTTTTCCATCCGGCCTTCTTATTTTAGAGAATTGCTCCACGATATTCGGAAAAACCATATAAAAATGTAGAAGCTAATATTTGCTCACAAATAGGGGTTCGGGGGCTTTACCCTGGAAAATTTTAGAAATTGAAGTCTAAAACACGCTATTCTAGGCTATAATAAGCGACGCTAGGCCTGGGGAAAAGGGAAGGGTTCAGGCATTTCACCTCTCCCTATCAAGGAAGTTCGGTGAAAATTCATCGATATTGGTGTCAAAAATGTAATTTTAGCCTATATTTCAGACATTAGAAGATTCTGGGCATGACCATAAGTTTCTCGAATAGTTTACTATAAGTCTTGTTGTTTATTTAAAGTGGTTGTCAAATTATGAAAATATGGGAAATATTTTATTCCACATTTCAATAAAAAGAAGATGCTTAAAAGTTTCATCAACATTTCAAGATATTTTTTTGAAGACATCATATGAGCATGTATTGTTAGGTGTTACACATAAGGTATGTCTTGACAACCCATTGCAACTAATATTTATACATCGTTTTCGATGTTTTTCAATAAAAACCCAAAAACCCCTTAAAGCTGCCTTCTTAAAAGTTTTCAAAGATTTTGCATTGAATTTACATATTGAATAATGGAAAACCAAGAAAGCTCCCCTCTATCGAATCTATGATGGTTAGTCTATGAAGGTGTGTCACAACAACCACTGCATCTCTTTGCTCCTCAAAGCAACACACGGAGCTCAGGAAAATTTCAAAGAGGAATTTGGCACTTTGACAGCATTTGCTGCAAACATTAATAATTTATAACTGTAGCATAAATTATTGAAGGCAATGGCAGAAAGAGAGATGCAACAAATTTATTGTTTTTTGAAAACAGTATTTTTAGCTCTCAAATACTTAAATTCTAACTACAAAATACTTAACTTACTTCCATGTTAGCTCATGAAAATTTTAAATTCATGAAGATTTGTAAAATTATTAACGATCGAACGTTAAAGGAAAAATAGAGTAAATGAAATCTTTAGGATATAAAAGTATGTACATAAAATAGAGAAATTTCTGAAGGGACAGGGGGTCCGGTGTGCAATAGGGGCATAACTTGGTTTGTTTGTGAATGATCTGATAAAATCCATTAAATGACAACTGTTTAATGGTACTGAAGAAATAAATTCGAAACTCGAATAAAAATAACAGTTAATGAAAGAAAACTTAATCTTTACTTTTAAAGAACATTTAATAAAATATTACATACATACATACAATGTGTAAATAAAAATATTATTCAAAAATGGAATCAATCTCCATGTTAAATAGAATCAAATTCAGTAGACCTCATACATTTTTGGGCAGTTCAGAAATTTGGCTGTTGATATTAAGGTTTTCAGTTATCTGCACAGAAAATTTATAATTTTCTTTACTTTTCAATTTTTTTATTTATTCCAATGCTTTACAATTCTTAGTTTCTCTTTTGTTCAGTTCATGATGACGTGCCGAATGCGTTTTTTGAACGATTTTTTATTTCCTTGGTAATCTGACATTGCGAAGAGCGTAGGTTCCCAAGAGGGGAAAAGATCCCTGTCTTTTCCACAACTTTTACAAAGGATATCAATTTCCATGACTTTTCCAGGCTTTCCCATGATTTACAGGTGGAGTATGAACCCTGCTTTCAGATGATTCTGCAGACAATGTTTAGGAACAAAAAATCTATTTTTTTTTTTTTTTATTACTTATGACTGAGTTGGCAAAATACAAATTTTGTTTTTTAGCAGAAACACTGAGAAACAAGGAAATGACACCTCGGAACAAGTTGGTCAAATGAAAAATGACTACAAACCCAATTTGAGACCTTCCCGGCAGGCGACCGGTCGGGTAATAAGACAGCAATAAGAGCTTCCACGAAAATAGTTCTTTTGACCATCGTCCATGAACCGACTTCGGTGAATTCATCGGAGTTCTTTCAAGGGATTGCTTCCTGTGAACCTTTTGGCAATTAAGTTTTGCTTATCAGTCTCAATGGCCGGATTCTAATAAAAGGTTACAGCTGCTATTTGATCAATTTTTTTATTATCATTTCCTTAAACTACTCTTTAAGGTTGGGGGGTACTTGAACTTCCATACTGTTCCAGCTACTCATATCAATGCTTTTTGTTACTAGTCCTTTTAGCCCCATGTCATTCAGAATCATCCGAAATACTCTGATGAGTCGGACATGGAAATGACTTTATTATATCAACTATTGGCTATTTAGAAGAATAGCAAGGAAGCAAAGCAAAAAGCAGGGTTCCCACCAAGAATATGATACAAAAAAAGTGAAAAAAGTGACCATTTATTAAAAAAAAGTGACCAAAAAAGTGATCAATTAAAAAAATAGTGACCAAATGAGAATAAGCTTTACATTACCACTAAAACACATGTAGAAAAAAGGTTTATAGGTTTTTAAGCATAGAAAAATATAATATTACATTTAATTTTTTCTCATGCAGAAAATCCGTCTAGAACTATACCGAGCCTACTTACTTGTACCTTCCAAATTCAGATTTATACTCTTGCTATCTCTCTCTCTCTAAATTCTCATTTAGCTTTAGTTCTTGATTACTTCATATTACCGTTTTCAACGGTTAATGCATATTCATTCACTCATTAATTAATTTATTCGTTCATGAATTTATACACTTATTTATTTTTTCACTCATTCATTTATTTACTCATTCATTCTTTCACTTATTCTTTCCCTCCTTGAGAAATATCCTTAAAAATCCCAGGCAAAAAATTTCATAAAAAAATGGTTCGTTTAGTTCAGGTTGAACTTCGTATCTGTACATGTTCTTCGTCCTAACATCTTTCCAATAAAGTTTGTTCTAAGTGAATCCATCAGCTAGATCAGGATTTATATAGGATTGAAATTTCCCCATAGGCACTAAAGTTAATTTCTTGTGAACTGTTCAAAAATGAACAAAAATTGTTCAAATCTAAAAAATATTTTACACCGAGAGCATCTTCCAATAAGCATGTCCATACGAACTTAGATCATATGCCCAGTACTTACGTAATGTGCTTTATTTCTGCCCATAGGCGCTAATGTTAAGATTTTTTGAACTGTTCAAACTTAAAACAAAAAAATTTTGAAATGAAAAAGTAATATGGAAATGAGATGTCCTCGCCAAGATCTTTTGAATCGGCCAATTTCCTCAAAAGTTATTGGGGGGGGGGGGGGGGGGGACACCGACAGACACATTCCCCCCCCTCTCAAAACCTTTCAAATTTTTCATTTTTAATTCTTATTTAATGTTGTATCTTGACGTGATTGTGATGTTGGCACAATACAACAAATATAATTTATTACGAAAAGTGGGTTATTTATTATACATATTTACAAGACATTTAAGAAATGCTAACTACACCGGCGACGGCCGTTAATCGACTCTCAATTCTGTAGAACGAGATGTGGCTCGGAAAACGTCGGGCTGTTGCCAACATCTTCTCCTTTTAAGTCATGACATAGTCCTTGAATCTTTCAGGACGTTTGATGGTTCTTTGTGGTCTGGTCCGCAAAGTTGTTGAAGTGTCGGGTGGAGTAACAAACTCACTCAATAGAGATTCATCTATTTCTGATCTCTCAGTTAGGAAGTTGAACCATGTGTCCTGCTGCAGCGAGTCAGAGGCTCTGAACTCGTCAACAAATGGATTTGAATTGGGACATGGTGTTGTACTTGCTTCATACCGATAGCGTAGTTGGTTTGCATGAGAGCGAACGAGTCGTATTCTGTCATTCGACTCAAGAAACACATTGTAAAGGACATTCCACTTACGTTCTGCTATTTTTCCTGGCTCCCATTTCCAGTTGTTATTTGAGTACACTTTAGCATAAACTAAATCACCTTCTTTGAAGAATCTATTTTCTGCTCCATGATGTTTATTAAACTGAAAATTTTGTTTTTCATTCATTTTGGCAGCTGTGTCGTCAGAGGGACGAATCAAGTCCAAAACTGTTCTCAGTTTTCTTCCAAGCATCAGTTCGGCAGGTGATTATTTCCGATATATTTGTTTGGTGTGTACCGGTAAGTAAATAGAAATGTATTAAGAGCAGCTTGTAGATCTCCCCCTTGCTGAATTTTCTTAATACCTCTTTTGAAAGTGTCTACAAAAATCTCTGCTTGACCGTTTGATTGAGGATGATGTGGAGGTATTCTATAGTGCTGTATACCATTTTTCTTGCAGAAATCATCGAAAAGATTACTTGTGAACTGAGTACCGTTTTCAGAAACTATAATTTTTGGCACTCCATATCTGGCACAAGTTTGTTCGATAAATTTCAATGTTGTAGATGAAGTGATTGTTTTCGTAATGAAGATTTCAGGCCATTTGCTATTTGCATCTATGATGAGCAGGAAGTAATAACCATCTATTGAACCTGCGTAGTCGATATGAATTCTTTCAAATGGCTCTTTTGCTAATGGCCAAGAATGCAGTAATGTCTTGGTAGGTGATTTTCGAGAAGTTTGGCATGAATGACACGTTTTGACGTAAGTTTCAATGTCCTTGTCTATTGAAGGCCAGAAAACGTAACTTCTAGAATATGACTTCATGCGTTCCATTCCAGGATGTCCTTTGTGCAATTCTTTTAGAATTCTGCTTCGAAATTTATCTGGAATAATGACTCGTTCACCAAACATTAGGCATCCTTTCACAACTGATACAGAATCTTTTCTGTTAAAATATGGTCGAATCTCTTCGGAAATTTGATTTTTATGTGATGGCCAACCATGGTCAAGAAACTCTATAACTTTTTGAGCGACTTCATCTTTCTTAATTTCTTCCTGGATAGATTTGTGAGTGATGTTGACTGAATTAACTGAATCTTCCAAAAATTGATTTACTGTTGTTTCCAGATGAACTGAGGCAATGAAGATTTCCTCCTCTGGTTGGATTTTGGAATTAATCAGTCTTGATAATATATCTGCGTAACCAAAAGAATCAATGGAAATATATTTAATTTTGAAATTGTAGGCCAATAAGATACAAGCCCATCTTTGAAGTCTATTTGCAGTATGAGCGGGAATACCTTTTGATGATCCAAAAATGCGTAACAGAGGCTGATGATCAGTTTCCAGAATAAACTCCCGACCATAGATCATTTTGTGGAATTTTGTTACGGCAAAAATTAATGCAAGTCCTTCTTTTTCTATTTGACTGTATTTTTGCTCTAGCTGACTAAGTACGTGAAGCGTGAAAAACTGCTTTTCTTGAACCGTCTGGAAATTCGTGATGTATTACAGCTCCAATTCCAGTATTACATGCGTCAGCTGCTACAATGATTGGCAATTCTGGATTATAGTGAGT
The DNA here is from genome assembly GCA_038502835.1 of Octonoba sinensis. Lineage (NCBI taxonomy): Eukaryota > Metazoa > Arthropoda > Arachnida > Araneae > Uloboridae > Octonoba > Octonoba sinensis. The sequence continues at coordinate 59,114,828 of CM076599.1, read as the reverse complement.
CAAAAGAAGATCACTTTGCAAAATTTTCTTGATGTCATCAAAAGCTTTGTCGCATTGCTTAGTCCATTTCCACTCAATATCTTTACGAAGAAGATTATCTAATGGTTGTCTGAGTTCCTGAAGTCTGTGTACAAATTTTCCATAATAATTTATAGCTCCCAATAAAGATCGTAACTCAGAAATGTTCTTTGGAACAGGCATTTTTTTAATAGCTTGAATTTTCTTTGGATTTGGAAGAAGTCCATTTCCATCTATTACGTGCCCTAAAAATTCAATTTGGGGTAAAAACAGTTGACATTTTTCAGGACGCACTACAAAACCGTAGTCCTCAAGCCTTGCAAAAAGTTCCTTTAAATGCCGTTTATGCTCAGAAACAGATTTTCTTGCGACCATGATATCATCAAGGTAAGCACTGGTGTTTTTAAGACCAGAAATCATAGCATCAATAATTTTCTGAAATTCTCCAGGCGCTGGTTTTACTCCAAAAGGCAATCTATTAAATTTATAAAGACCTTTATAAGTGTTTATGGTAAGCAATTTACCTGAATGTTCATCTACTTCAACTTGGAAATAGGCATCGGACAAATCTATCACACTGGCAATACAATTTACAGCTAAGTTTGCAAAAATATCCTCTGGAACAGGTAACGGATGATTGTTCGATTCTAATGCATCATTCAGTCCTGTTGAGTAATCTGCACATATACGTAATTTTCCATTAGGCTTCTTGACTACTACGATAGGTGCTGCCCATGCTGAATAGTCAATTGGTGAAATTATTCCTAACTTTTCCAATCTATCTAACTCTTCTTCAATTTTTGGAAGTGCTGCATAAGACACTGGTCTCTTGTTTCTAAAAATTGGTTGAACACCATCTTTTAACTGTAGTGTTACCTTTGTTTTTGTACAACGACCTAATTCTGTCGAAAACACTGCAGGGAAATCCTTTGCGAATTAAAATTTTCGTCCGATACAGAGCGGACACTGCAACATATTGAAGACATCGGAACATCCCACAAGTTGAAAAGTTCTATCCATTGTATTCCAAATAAATTAAGATTTGGCACTTCTGTCACGAAACAAGTTCCAGTTTTTGTAGTATCGTTAATTGTAATTTCGCAGTCAAATTTATGAGTTAGTTTTACTGGATTACCAGATGCACTGTTGGCAGAAAATTTGGTTTTGTTCGCCATAGGTTTTCCTATTTGTTCCCATGTACTTTCAGAAATAATGGTGATGTCAGAAGCTGTGTCGAATTGTAATCTAACCAATTCATTATTTATTTTAACTGTAATGTATTTCCTTTTATCTTCGAAAGAAATTTTATTTACAGCAAAAAGGGCTTCAGTATTTGGCAAAAACGTCGTTATTTCCTTTTGCACCTGTCTAGTCGTAATCGCTTGAATAGTTGGCGAAAAATTCTTTATTTTCTTTTTCCCTCGTCTAGTCGGAATCGCTTGGCGACCGCTATTACAATATCCTTCTTTATGTCCTATTCTATGACATTTTTGGCATTCATGCTTCGAATAAGTACAGTTCTTTGCGAAATGCATTTCACCACAAAACCAACAAGGATATCTTGGCGACTTTAGTCCGCCGTTATCTTGCTTTGGCGATGACGCACCACGCTTGGCGTAATTCTTTCCAAACTTAAAATCAGACGATTTTACAGTGCGGGATTCTCCCAAATTTTGCAAGTTTTTCATTTGAAACTTTGTTAATTGATGATTTTGCGGGGGTGAACTGTTGTATCATCGCTGCGTCTTCTTTTAATGAAGTGAAAGCTTGGCATTCCTCTACCAATTTACGAATGTCAATTGGCGATGTGGCAGATTGTTTATCCATTAATTGTAGCAATCTAGCACGAATTTCAAAATGCTTTGGCGCATTAAGACCGCTGATAAAAATAAGACACTTGAATTGTTCTACATCGAGTTGATTATACTCAATATCTTCGCATTTTTTATTAACAATGCCTGCATATGTGGCGAAATCATCCCAGTCATTCTTTTTAATTTGAAGACAGTTAAATCTTTTATGAAATACTGACTGTTTGGGACTAAGAATAGATTTCAGCTGGCTAACTGTATCGTTAAATGACACATCTTTGAATTTCTTTGGAAGAATGTAATTGATATATTTATTGTAAGATGCTAGGTCTAACTTACGTAGAAGCAATCTTACCTTTGCGGCGTCATCCAATTTAGCTGCATCGGTAATGAAAGTTTCTTCATACCGTGTGTACCACTTATCGAACGACAGTCCACTTTCTGCGTCATAAACAAAATCACTGATTCCATTAGCCAAAGTTTCCGTTAAAAACTCAATATTATCTGCTGCATTTGAAACTGCAGTTGTTGAGGAACTTTGACGACTGGTTTCTTCCAAAAGTTCAAGTCGTTTATTTGTTGAGATTACCAAAGCCGTCAGCTGCTGTAACAAATCTTCGGTTGTAGCCATTTCTTTCCGCTTGCTGATACTTCGAGACTTTTAAATGTAAAAGATTCTTGAAAATCCTCGTCTCCACGTTGTTGTATCTTGACGTGATTGTGATGTTGGCACAATACAACAAATATAATTTATTACGAAAAGTGGGTTATTTATTATACATATTTGCAAGACATTTAAGAAATGCTAACTACACCGGCGACGGCCGTTAATCGACTCTCAATTCTGTAGAACGAGATGTGGCTCGGAAAACGTCGGGCTGTTGCCAACATTTAATTACTTCTTTGACTTTTTTTTACACGGATCCAAAATCCGCGTAAGATTTCCGAAGTAAACAGTGAAACTTAGTTAAAAAACTAGCAACTCCTTAAATTTTCAAAGCTAAAAGCATTTTTTTAACTTGAAATGTTTACAGTAGCTCACATCTGCCTTTTATACGTTGAAAGCAATGTATTTTTAGCCTATTTTTATGTTTTTTTGATAGCCACGTGTCATGCGCAAATATTAGCGTTTTGCAGTAATTAGACATCAATCTTTTTACATCTGTTTTCGGTTTGCGATACTATTTCTTATTTTTTCATTAGTTCACAATCCAAATCGTATTCTACAAAAATATTAAACTAGTCTTTAGTATAAATTTTGTATTTGCGTTGATTTTATGGTGCAAATGCTCCTCCTTGATTTAATTCATGGAGACAATTTTGGACGCTAACATGGCGGTCGGCAAAGACATTTTTGGTCACCATTAAGAATTTTTTGGTAGCCAGTTGGCGAGAGTCGACCACCAATCTGCATCTTTACAAAGTAGTTGAATAAAAAAAAAGTCATTTAAAGTGCTCATATATAGATAATATTGTATCTACATTTTATGAATTTTCTTTCTTTTCTATCAATCCTTTATATATTTCATGCCTGTATAATTAGTGGTTTATCAAACGTTTTTGAGTAATGAGTAAAAAAGTAAGTGCAACATTATAACCTTGCATTACACAGATCAATGACCCGAAATCTGCAAAATTCTAAAAGCTGCACAACCCTTGGTCCCAAGCAGTGAGGATTTTGGAGAGTTGACTGTAATCCTTTATTAAAAAATTTAATTCAGAATATTCTTTGATGCCAAAATTTAAACACCAGAAATAAATACTTCAAATGCATGCTAGCGCAAGGCTCAAAAGAGAAAAACAGTTTAATATTTCAAAATTTGCTTTCATTGGGATTACTACAGAAATAAAGTTAATTTGAATATTACTTATATATTAATGTCAAATTACATATGTTAGAGCAAGTATAAAATAAAAAATCTTTAGATTGACAACTAAAGAAGCAAAAAAAATCAATTATAAGCATGAAAAACAGGAAAAGGGTCAATGCCCAGTTAAATCAAGCAAGGAAATCGCTAAATTAAACGCATTCTGTACAAGAACTGATTTTGATTATAATCCTTTGTCCAAAGCTAATTTAGAAAGTACAGATACCAAAAGTAAAATACTTGGTATACTTTAAGTGCTTACTTATCCTGTAGCAAAAAGGTTTTAACTTGCAAATCGTTCAAAGGTGAAACGAAAATGATAAGATAGAATAAACCTTGAAAAGCAAAAAGAAAATCAATACAGTAGAATGCTCAAAAATTTTAAATGTTAATATAAAAATTTCAGAAAAGATTGCTTCAAAAATTTAGAGAACTGTTGCCCCTGGTATATAAATGCCAGCACTCTGTAAAAGTTTCAATTAAATCAGTCTTAGATTTCGTTTGAAAAAATGTTGTGATTACGGAAGATTTTCTCTTCTATTATTTTTTTTCCAATTTCATGTGCTCCTTTGTTCTGTGCTCGTCTTCATCAGCTTTTACAGATTTAGCTCCCCCTATCATTGCCAGAGCAAGCTGTATTTCTGTAAAATCTTGATTTCTAATGCCCTGTTTTAACTTTTTGTTTGCTTCAGCAAGTAGCTTTGTAGAAGGAAACTATTTTATTTGCATTTTTCCTGGTGTTTATAGGAAAAGTTTGGTGGTTATTTATCACTTTATGAGATACCGCCCAAAAAAAGGTGATTTTAGGTGACTATTTCCTACAAAAAGTGACTTTAAGTGACTAATGAAAAAACAAGTGATTTCAGATGAAAAAAGTGATTTGGTGGGAACCCTGCAAAAAGTATACCTAGGGAGTGCAGAAAAAGCCAAAGCCGGACGTCACTCTGTAGCCACTGTTTGCCCCCCCCCCCCCCCCCCATGCCTCTTAATGTTCTCGTGATCTTTTGGAGCAATGCAAATGTCGGTAACTTTTCGGAAAAAAAACTTTGCCCTGTTTGCAGAAAAAAAAAAAAAAAAGTGAAAAACAAGATTGCGTTTTGTTGGGATGGGCGTTCTGGACTTTTTTGCTGCCCCCTGAGACAGTGCCCCCCCCCTACTAGTTATGCCACTGATGTCATGCTTTGAGAGGAGATTGTGATACGGGGAGGGGGTAACAAGAAGTGCGACATCATGCTTTATGCAACATAGCATGGCATGTGACAAAGGAGGGGCGGGGGGGTCAAACATATGGGCAAAAAGCATAACGGCATTTATGGACGGTCCCATATAGAAAACCATTAGTCGATTTTCCGATGTTTTTAAAGATAGAAAACTCTTGAAAATCAAAATATTGAACAGTGTAAATAAAGGCCTAAAAATATTGAATTATATTTATGAAAAAAGGGTATTCATTTCTATTCTTGACTAGAGAACAAATAGTATCGGTGTAGTGATGCCAAGTCAAAGGTGAAAGTACCAAAATTAAGTCCTTGTTTGCTTTTTAATTAGTTTTATTTAACAATTAAACACAGAACAACAACTAAATTAAAAATTAGACTGAAAATATTATTTCGAGTATTTTTGAAGGAGCGTGTCTGGAAAAGGCTCCAACCTCGTTGCATGAGATCCAGGTTTCAAGTGAAGTCTTCTGATTGTCAGACCAAGGTTGACTTGTTGCATCAGACCCGATTTATGGCATGACTCAAGTAAATCACGTGAACAGATTCTCAACAATATTAATAAATAAGTAGAATGCTCCTTATTTTAATAATGAATAAAAAATGCAAAATTTTAACAATTTACTAATAAAAAATGAAATTTGATCACTGGATATCACTGGTCCACATCAAATCAACTAAAGGTCAAAACTTCACATCTATGGATATTATTTACTTCTGGCTCAAATGGATAAGATAGGTGGCAAAATACCAAGTTTTGACAAAATCATAAATTTTGCATTATTCATGAAACTTTAGACATCTGTAATTAAAAAACTATTTGACCTAAAAAAATTTAACTTGTACGGTTTTGTTCAGTATTTTATGAGGATTTTATAAAACATATAACATGACACAGATACTTAATTATTTATTTTATTTATTTATTTTTTTTGCAAAGAAAAACATAAAATTTCAAATTCAAAATTCGAAATTTAAATTTTTTTTTAGAAAAATATTTTTACTTAGATTCTTTTTAGCAGTATTTATGCAAATTTTCAGGATGGTATTCCAGTGGTATCCTGAAGAAAAAAAAATTAATCTTTGAACATTTACATTCATATAGGCATTAATCACACTAGCTTGATAATACTTTTTTTTCTTTTTTGGTGTGTGTGGTGTAGGGTCATACGATGTAATTCCTGGTCACTCTTTTTCTGGGGTAATTAATGGTCACACATTTTTTAGTTTTATAAACTGCTATAACAAAACAACTGAAATATGGCAAATACTCCTTAAACATAATATTTTATTATGCAGGACTAAAAAAGTACAAAAATTTGTTGCAAGTTTGGGGGAGGGGGGGGGAATGTTTGACTTACTAGTACTACAAAAACATCTTCAAAAAAGAGCGTCTCAAAACATCATAATTTTTTTAAAGATCCATGCCAGTGCTCTATTTAAAACGAAAAAATTCCTGTAGATACTGTTTTATATAACAATTAGTCTTAACTTTTGACTCCAGTGCATATATTTTGTCCATTTTTCAAAACATTGGTTTATATAGGTATACCCATTTATATCCCAGTTGGCCGGGGTAATTCTTGGTCACTGATATTCTTTAGAAATTCAGATGTTTCTCGTATTCATTTCAGTCTAAACATTACTAGATCTTAGTTGTTAGGTCTATATTAGTATTAATGTCTATTTCATTTACTTATTTTGCAAGGATAATTAATTTTTTTTTTTGAAAAACCACTTATTTATTTTAATAGAAGAATAATAATTATACGGCTTATGTACATGTGCATATAAAAAATGTTAAAGTATTTAGCTATTTTCTGCTATGAGTATAATCAGAATTATGTTTAGTTTTACTTTAACAAGAGTTTTACTTAGTTTAAATATCACTAGAACAAGGTGTGACCAATATTTATCCTAAGTGACCAATATTGACATCGATGCCGGGGTAATTGCGTGGTAAATGTAAACAACAATATTCTAAAACTCTCATCGTCAAGACGATAATGATACGTTACCATGGTTAAGAATCATTAGAAGTGTTCCAAGCGGCCAGTACAGGAAACTGTCCACTTTCCATTCAATATACAGGATCTTTGTAAATTGTGACAGCCCATATTATCGAGCAAGGCTATGGTTCAACAATCAAACTTGAGAATGGTCGCTTGCTATAAACCTAGGTTGAACTTGATTGAACTGCTACCTTACAGGCATTGCTGGAAATATCAAAAGAACCGACGTCGCATTATGTTCCACTGCTAGTTCGCGACTCGCTGCAAGTTTGTTTTCATCATTTTAAAGTCTCTCTTTATTTTATTGATAGAATGTCCTTTCCTGGTTTCAGAAGATTTTTGCAGTCAATTTTTTCTAATGAAAATGAGGTACTTTTCCATTTCAGAGAGTCTGGCGATGGTTATTATTTTTTTTTTTTCGCTAAATCAAACTAACTATACCATTTTGGCTTGACATTGGAAGTGTTTAAATATTTTTTGCAAAAACAAACTTCCCACACAAAGACAAAAAAATTAATAAATAAAATAAACCATCGCCCGTACCCCCAAAACGGAAAAGTACCGAAAGTTATTCTTGTTTCAGTAGTAATTATATTCATAACTCTGAAATAATTTACATTTAATGATATTCGGCTTACCTTTTACTTAAGGTGCTCCATTTTTGTTTATATGTAAGTACTTGCATCTTGCAGGAAGGATTTAACGCTATTAAAACTTTCTTCAACATAACATTATGAAGTAGTAGAGCTGAAAGAGCACAGAACAGAAAAAAATTAATATACACTGAAAAGATCACATAGAGAGTGTGTCTTGAGAAAAGTCACAACACACTTTCAATTTTATGACATTTTTCCAGATTTCTAGATCAATGCTTGACAAAATGTTCTGCAACTTTGATGATATAAAAGGCTTGCTTCAAGTCACACTTACCAGCAGAAATTTCATCATACACCTTGCATTTAGCAAACCAACAACAAAATGAAGAAAACAAAAACTATTTTTGATCCTATTGCATCATAAAATGCGAAAAATACTGTAAATTTCACAAAAGAGTTTACTTTTTATGTACAATATTTACACATTTTTGTAAAACTCATATTCAGAAAGTTTTCATAAGCCCAAAATAAATTTTGTAGCACACAAATAAAAAGTACCAGAGTTGTGTGACGTACTTTTTCATGAAAACAGTAGTACACCAGTAGAATATATTTTGAATAATATTATTATTCTAGATAACATGTAGTGTTTATAGAATCATTAAAAACTCTTTTTAACAGAAAATATTTAGTTTAATATTTTTTCAAATGCAATAGGTGGTGTGAGAAAAATGCTCACAACTCATTTACACGATGAGGTTACTCATTTTGACACAAGTTCTGAAAGGTCAAATAAGCAGCAAAATATTAAGAAATTTGATTTTAAATTAGGTGTTTAAATTTTGAATTTTCAAAAAATTATTTGATTTTTCACAAAAACCTCAAGACTCACAAAAACGGGACAATGTTAAAAATGCGGGATCGACTCCTGATATTTCATATCACATGTCAGCATTCTATTAGCATGAGAAGGAACAAATGGGATTGTTCAACCTCCTCCCTTAGAAACAGTGGTGTAGTCGAGGGGGGACGGCGTCCCCCTACCTTTTTATTTTTATACAAGCGTCCCCCCAAATTTTTTACATTTTAACATAAGCATCCCCCCACTTTTGATTTCAACTGCTTATCTTTCTATGCATAAGCGCCCCCCCCCCCCCCCAACTTTTTTTTGCAGCACTACACTACTGCTTAGAAACACTGGCAGATCCACAGAATTTGGGAGGGATGAGTATTTGGGATAGGCCCATCATCTAGGGGTTCAGGTCTCAGCTGGGACCATCCCCGCCATCCTCCTTAGAAATAAAATATTTATGCCCATGTGCATATTTTGTTTACTGCAATAAGCATCCAGTTTATTATATTCCCCCCCTCCCCACTTCTTAAAAGAGGGGCCTGCGCAATTCTTTTGTCCTCATTCGACATGTTCAAGCATGCAAGAACATAAAAGCTATTTAGTTGCAAATCACATTTTTGATCCATTTAGCTGTGATTAAAAATTTTTTTTAGCCTTCCTGTAGTATGATCCCCCTTGGAGATATTCGAGCTTTTTTACCCGTCAATTTGTAATGCTTTTCAATTAGTGATATCTCTTCGTTTCTGTATTCTGTGACAACCCAGCTTCATTGTTATTGGCGAGTGGGCATAATGTGTAGCAACCCTCAGCAGATGATAGTCGAGTGAGTAAGGCATTATTGCGAATGTGATGTTTGTACTTTTAGGATATATTTTTTTTGTACTCATAAGTAGTATTCTTTTTGTATTTCGGCGTTATTGCGAATGTGATGTTTGTACTTTTAGGATTTTTTTTTTTTGTATTCATAAGTAGTATTCTTTTTGTATTTAAAAGTTGATGGAGATCTTACATATGGCTAAAGAAAGAATGCAAAGTGTTAAGGTGCATTAATTCGGTTCAATTGTTTTCTTTTATGTTACCAGTAAATCACTGAATTCATTCAAGTTTTTTAACATGCTATTTTCGAAACGAGCCTGGAATGGATAGTGCTCGTGGGTAAAGAAATATCTATTTCCTTTATTTGTAAAAGACTATTCAATCAAAAAACCGAATTTGCAACTAAATAGTTCCTGTGCTATTACACTTTTAAAGCGAGATGGCGCAGACTGCACCATTGATTTTTTTTTTTTTTTTGAGAAGTGGGGAGGGGATACGGGGGAGGCTCGGCATATTTGAAGGGTTGTGCCAGAGGAAATTTGGATCCATTGTCGGACTCTTCACAAAATTCAAATAAATCAAAACGGACCCTTCACAAACCTTGAAGCTTCTAAATCCCGCTTTTTACACCATTATATTTTTAAAAAGAGGCAAAAGTAATGGAATGTTTCATCACTAGATATGTTTAAATTTTCACAAAAATTGTTTGATTTTTTACAAAAATCTTTAAAATTTACAAAAAACAGACCTTGTTAGGAAATGCTGTATTTGGGGGGGGGGGGCATAAATTTTCAGGCGGGGGATGGCGAACAGTCCTGTAATATATAGTGACATAAGGACTGATAGAAATAGCCCCTCCTCATCTCGAGTGTCTGGATCTGCCACTGACTTGTATTAACGTGAAAAACACACCAAATAAAGAAATTAGAAAGGAAAAAAATGAAAACACTCAATATTACAAAAGAGGTACCCAGAGGAAAATGGTCTAAAGGCAAAAATTTTTAAAAATCTAAGAATTATGCTGCTGTGTTAGATGATGATATGGTAAAACAAAAGGTAGAATCAATCACCTCTGCGTTCCAGCTGACCGATTTTTAATCACACTAGTTAAAACAATTGTATCCCCTACGGTGAAATTATAAAATTTCGTTTGTGAGTAGATTTTAAGTAAAGATTAAGTTTAATTTGTTTTCATACACTTCTTAGTTTTCACACCCCTCCTGTGGATTTCATTTGTTCAAGTTGGAAGTGGGGTAATCCACCAGAGTTGGAGCCAATATCCAACCATTTTTTATACAGGATCCAACTACTGCACTAAAGATATTGGGTTATATGCCAATGTCAAATTAGATTTTTAAATTGTAATCAGGTTAGTATATTTGAAAATGTATATAAATTAAAAATTCAGTGTATTTGGAAGCTTTGGGATACTTAAAATCATGCATAGAAATTATGGATTTTTAATGTTAGAGCGGGATACCCAGGTGTTGATCCCAAGGTCGTATCCCCCCCCCCCCCCCAACTCTTTCTAATTTAGTATGGATTTAACGTATGTGCCGAAAACAGTCCCCCTCTGAAAAAATTTCTGAATAAGGCTTCGGGTGATCCATCAGACAAGATACACCAACCATCTGGAAAAATTAATATGCTCCAAACCTTATCCTAACCTTGGTCCCCTCCCTTAAAGCAAAATACAGGGTATGCTGCTGTAATGTATATTATGCATGCATAAATGCATCTAAGAGTCAGAGGGGGGAAATTCCCCCATTTTGTTCTTCTAAATGATGGGCCTGTCTACCAATTATTTTCTTGCAACTGTGGTGGATCCTTTTAGACAACATGAGAACAAATAAATAATATTCTTATAGATGATAAACACTAATTAAGGAAGAAAAACTTCTGCTGAAGGCTGGAGATACAAAGCGTTGAACAATTGATCCTTAGTTTTAAAAAAAGGAAAATATTGACAAATTCCCAATGTTTGATTCAGAATTTAGTGTACTTAAATATGAATATGTATAAGTAATAAATCATTTGTACAAAGTATCGTGTTTTTCTGTTTTTATACGAGTAAAAGAAAATACATTTTTATGCTTGTAGACATATTACATAAAATTTTTCTTAAATTGGTTGCAAAGCATGAATTTTTAAAAATTTTAAATACGCAATGAAAAACAATGCACTTATTAAAACTATTAAAAATGGAAAATTTACCTGACATACAGTTCAAAAAGAAAATTGGTTGAAGACTGTTCCCACAGAACATACCTGGGTCTCCGACGGCATTCGAGTCGAAATTGTAGCCCTGCTGTCCACTAGTTGGCATTAGTAGCGGGCAGGTTACCTTTGTTCTGATGCCGCAGAGCCAACAGCCAATCACGGCCAGCGTCACAGCAAGGGCGATGCCTCATCACACATGACTCACCTCTGCTCATTCCCCTCCCATCCCGGCGTCCCGCTTTTGAATCGGGAGCAGACTGAATCGATAGAGCTCTGCTCTTATCAGTTATTTTACTAAAAAATATCCTTTCGGATTTCTCTACGTCTTCCTGTATTCAGAAGGCTTAAAGTGTGAAGCAAGCTTCGGAAGTGACTAGTACTTAGCTTTTGTTATATTTTGTAGTGCTTCTTTATCCAAGAACTGATAGAAGATATCGTTAGCATCCATGTTGACAAGAACTGGGCTCGCCCGGTCACAGTCAGCTGGCGTCGCTTGCACTGTAGCGTTGTCTGGGTTATATATTATGCTCCTTTGAATTGAATTGCGACGAAGTATTGAAGTATTTCATCAATTGTACATTCTTTGATTCAAATAGCCTCTGAAGTACAAGGATTACTCTGTTTTTCGATGCTATTTATTAAAACAATGAACGAAGCGCGCATTTGTGTACGTATACTGGAGATGAAATTTTTTGGTGGCCAAGTGTCATATGAAGATGGTCTTGTTTTCATCGGAGTCTGCTAAAGCGTTGATGCTTTAGTGGTTACTTGTGTCGACTTAGTTGAACAGATTTGCGATGTTTTTGTGCTTTTGAATGAATTTATTTATATTTGAAATTTGTGGTGGGCCATGCGAAGATCCTGACGTCAGAAACTGCAACTCGGCAGTTGAAAGATTGGCATGGCCTCCGGCGTGTCTATGTTTTGAAGTCTGAATATCGATCGGATCTCGAGCTTCTGCTTGTAACTGAGGTATCGAAACCTTAAAACTAAATTTGGATACTTTCATTTAATGCGACTGGTCCATTTTTAAAATATACATTGATTAAGTTTAAATGTTGCAATGTGAAATGTTTTGTTGCACGATCGCGATTTTTGCGTCGCAGTTGGTCGGTGCGTGATATTGTTGCAAGATTGAATCGGGAAATATAGGACGGCCCCCCATGAACAAGCCGGACATCCCTGTTACTGGAGGCCAGCTGATCGACTGGGCCAAGGAACAACAGCAGCTGCTCTACCTGGACAACACACGCGGGGAACGTAAGTAAATGCTCATCCCTCTTTTTGTTTACTTGCTGTCAGAATGAACACTGGTTCACTCTCTGTGCTTCAACACACTCTCGATTTAGTTTTAAGCTGTATTCTTTATTTCTAAATTCTGGATGTTCTTTTATTAGTTTTCGAGATTCCTTTTTTAGTTGTACTGTACTGGGAATGCTGGTGGGTGTTACTAGAATGTTGATGGCAATCCCTTAATAGTGGCTAGAAATATTTCATGAACGGGGGGGGGGGAGGTCTATTATAACACATTCATATGTATGTAAATCTATAACTTTAATTTTCTTGGGCCTTGGTTTGATACCCTTGGGACATGGTCCAAAATCCCCCTTTCTTTTTTGCCACATGGGTTTTTGATAACAAACCTGGTTTTGGTTTTCAGGTAACCTGAAGATTTTGGTTTATATTTAAACACTGAACTAACTAAATGTTTTGGCTATTTTTACATTTCATAGATCTCTATATCATTTTTAAATCATGTATTTGTTTTATTCTATTGATGTAATAAAAGAATCTGCTGAAATAGGACTCTTTAAAAAGTAAACATTTACCTCTATTCAGAAACAAATTATATCAATGTTTGAAGAATATGCTTTTTGCATTGAAAACAGTAAGTATTTCTCATAATTCTGAAATGTAGGCATAATATATTTTTTTTGCAATTTGCTTCCAAATTTTGTTCTTACAATTTATGTTTAAGACGTTATGAAAAGGGGCAGTGTAATCATAAATATGAGTCATACCAAGATCCAAGTAAAATGAAATTTACCGACTAAAGAAGTTAGAAATTTAAAAACTGGCACTTAATTAAATTAGTTGCTATTACATCACATAAAAAAAATTGTCAAATACAGAGAATATGGGGTAAATATTGAAATATGGTTACAACAAAGGAACATTGCGTTTATCACATATGTTCGCTATTTTGGCTAAATTCAAGTAAGTTTTTGAAATTAAATTTTTCATTTGGCAGTCTTGCACCAGGCTGATTTTAAAATGATATACAGCGCTATGAAATGAAAAATAGCAAAACAATGCCTTAGTACATTGCTTAAATAGAAATCAATATTTAAAGGTTTCCTGAAAACCCCAAAGTTTCCATCAAAAACCCGGGTGGGCTCGGCTTTTTCAAAAAAAAAAAAAAAAGTTTTTTTTTTTTGAACAACCGAGTATAATCAGTAAAAAATTTTTAACATTGTTTCAATATGTGTATGCAATTTAATTCAAAACAACCTGAATGGAATTAGATTTTTTTTATGGGGAGGGGCATGAACATTAGGGGAAGCAGACCTTAATGTCGCCCAGTGAAAATTCCTTAAAATATACTCTGGTTTGTTGTCATTTAATATCTTTTCCAAGGATAAAAATTGATTCAAATTTTACAGACATTATCAGTAGTTCAAGTATCATAGTTCATGATTTTTTTAATTTAAATCGGATTTTTTAAATGGACCTTAAATATTTTGGATATTTGTAGTGTTACAGTCATTGAAATAATATGGCATGTTAAACAATCAGCAAAAACACTTTAAGTTATTTTCACAGCAATAACTCTTACTACTATTATAAATGCAAAACATTGTATGTTTATTACTCAATCATGCGATAATGGCTGAACGGATCTGGATGAAATTTGTCCCTGGAATAGCACATAGGCTACTTTTTATCTTGGAAAAATGTATGGTTCCCATGGGATATCATTGCATAAAAATGGTGCATTATCCTAAGATAAACGGTGTGGCTCAATAGTTATACATGAAATTGAAAGAATATCAGTATTGCCCTGATAGCTTGAGTGGTATACTTTGTTATAACATATGATAGTTTTTATCTTGGAAATATTTATGGTTCCTGTGGGCTAGAATTGTTTTTGTTTTTCACAGAGCAAAGAATCAACATAATTTTTTGCATTGTGGTAATTGAGGGGTCATAGGGGGATATAAGCTACTTTTCATCCACAGAGTAAGGGATTGACATGATTTTTTTCATTGTGGTAGTTTAGAGGTCAGAGGGTGACATAGCCTATTTCTTTTCCTAGGAAAACACAATTCCTCTGGAGCATCATAACAGTTGTATCTTACAGTAACAATATATTTAGAAGCAGTTTGGTTAAAGTTTGTTAAATAAAGTTTTAGCATTAAATAAAAATCTATTGCTCCAGACTGGGTCTCGAACCCAAGTCCCTCAATTATGTGCCAAATGTGATAGCTTAAGTGTGCTCTACACTTTAAGTTATCAGGCCTATTCTAAGTTCCATTCAATTTCATCTTTTACTATAGAGCCACACCAACCATATTATGGTAAAGCAGCATTTCTATGTAATGATTTTTAATAATTTTATTGCAAAGATGGCTGTTATTAAATTTAGATAAATAAACCTAGTTTATCTATTTTCAATAGATAATTTATAGGTTAGTCGAGTTAAAATATTGGAGGAAAAGACATTATTTATTCATTGAAAGCAACCGTTGTGTATAGTTGCGTCTCAATGCTACACTTTCCAGTCCAGACTTGACAAAAATATTTTCTTCATTCCTTTTCAACAGTCCCCCCCCCCCCTTTTTTTTCAAACAGCAGGAACAACAAAAAAGAAAATGCTAGTGTTGTGATATTTAAAATTTTACTGACACATTTTTTCAATGCATATACGTTTATTCAAAGCCCGTATAAAAGGAACACAAGCTGCCGTTTTTTTTTTGCTTTCGGAAATCTGTCGATAATTTTTTCAACGTCCAATGTAATATCTTTATGGATATGCAATAACGCTAATCCAGTGAATCTATCATCACTCATTCTGCTTCTTAGCCAAGTTTTAACCAAGTTAGGATTTCCTTCAAGCTTTCTCAAGAAAAATGTAGGCTTGTAAATACATTTTCTAAATTTGAGTTGATATGTCTAAATTACAAAATAATAGCAAATATTAGTAATATATTTTCTAAAATTTTTAAAATGTAATACTAAATATGTACTAAAAAAACCATCAACGTGTATGTGCAATTTATGTAAACATCTGCAATTATAAATGTTCAATGAAATGTTTCAGACTCCATGTTTTAGCTTAAATGCTGCAGGAATTTACACCACGTGCTAAGGCTTGGATAGCTGTCACCACTTGATAGGTAGAAGAAAAGAGCAGGGAATCTCTTTCCCATTATTCGGAGGATTAGCAACGCAGCAATACTAAAGGACAAAGGGACAGGGGGAAAGCATAGGACTTGAAACTGGGCTATTAGGCTGGGATTCCAAGAACATAAAAACATGGCTGATCCAGGGGCACAAAGAGTAAAAACTCACTTATTAGGAGTGAGTGTCGATGTAGTATCCACTTGAATCGGTCTGGGGGTGGGCGATCGCCCCATCGCCCCCCCCCCCCCCTAGATCTGCCGTTGCGAGAAATCAGTGCCATGTTTGATCTCTCACTTTGAAAGTAAAAAAAAAGTGGTTTAGTGCCATAATGTTCCATTTTTTAAGCCATTGACGCCTCAATGCCATTTAATTTTTGTTTGGGCATTTGCTGTCCAGAAAGGCAACACAAAGGACACCTTTTCTAACATTCGTCGACATTGGTCCCATTTTGATCAGGCAATCAGTTCTCACACATACACATCAAAATTTCCACTTGCACAAAGTCGCAGGCAACAGCTAGTGTTTTTAAATTTATAATGATGATAAACAAGTTTGGGCCATGGTAGCCTAGCGGTTAGGATGTCGAGCTTCGGATCGGAGGATCTCGGGTTCGATACCCGAGCTGCTGAAGAGCCACCATGTACACTTGGGGATAAGTGCATGTAAAATCCGTGGACCCTGAAGTCCCGAGGCAATTCCAAGGGTAGAGAGCACCGGTGGATGGAGATTTTCCTTTCCTTCACCCATAGGTCTAAAAAGGAAGGTAGCGTATCTGTGGTGGCACCATCTGGTATCATCCAAGTACGTTATGAGCCAAGTCGTACTCCCACCATTGGTGCTCAGTTCTGACCTTAAAAGGGGCCTGCAAAATCAATGTTTGACCGGAACTACTGTGATATAACCCCCCCCCCCCCCCCCCCTTGGCGACTTTCGTTGGCGCCAAGAAACCTTCACCAACAACAAGATTTTTATGTCGTCAACTTCAAACACAATACAACACTCTTGGCGATGATTATATCGCCAGCAATGTTACATCATATACATAGCAAACATGTCAAGAAAAATCACTAAAAAACAGTAAAATACCAAAAATTGAAAATTATATCTTAGACACAATATCAACGCTACTATGTAAAGCACGTACAGCATTTTTCAACAGCAATTCAATACATTAACGGATCGATAATTACTCGAAAAATAGAATTATTTACTTTACAAACACTCAAAGTTGAATAAAAACCCTTTCTTAATAGAACACGAAATTTATGCCCAATAATAACTACTGCAATGATTCATTATTGAATAAAATGATATGCATTCTTTAATGAAAAACATAATTAAAATATCGCGCAATTCAACGCAAAACGAATGTTTATTAAAGCTGTGGGAATTTTAAAATAAGAGACTCCATTAGAAAATATATAACATTGATCAATTAAAGCACATATTACATCAATCTATTGGAAGCCTACACTAAAACTAGCATAAAAACTAGACAACAAAATTAATAACGGTCATCACTTCAAGTACATTTTGTCTTAAACTATTGGAAACCAACATTAAAAATACCATAAAATTACTTTGTTGAAAGAACACGCATTTCATGCACAATAATGACTATTGCAATTAATTATTATTACATAAAATGACATGCATTATTCAACGAAAAACATAGTAAAAATATCGCACAATTCCACGGAAAACTTCAAATACATTTTACATTAAACTAACGGAAACCCACTTTATCAAAACTAGCAACGCCCCTAATTACTACAGCTAATATTTTAGAACAATTGAAAATTCATCGTTTTATAACCTTACAAACACATAACATAAGCAGATAATAAACTAACAAAAATAAAGAACTCACTTTAAACCAGTTGGCTTTTCAATGTTAATCCCAGATAGCATCAAACTTACAATCCAATACGATGAAATGGTCCGAAAATTACCACTTTATTTTTCTTTGCTTTTAGTCACAATTAACCAAACTTATGCACTTATCAACCAAAAGAATTTCGTACTTCAGATAGCACAAACTACAAACCACGTTTCCGTCAGATTCGAAAAATGGCGCCTTAACAAACTAATATGAATTCATTTATCTCGCCATAATAGAAAACAATTGAACCAAATTAATTCACTTTAACTCTTTACATTCTTCCTTTATCAACAGGAAATATCTCCACAAACTTTAACGATGAAATTAACTACTAAAAAGCTACCTATTAGTTAAAGAGAACTTTCTAAAAGTCCAACCATCACACTCTAAAAACACCCATTGCATAATCAGGGTTGCCACACATTACCTCAGCCAACATCGATGGCGCTGGGTAAACGAAAAGATATCGCCAACCGAAAATCATTAAAAATTGGCGCGCTAGCTCGAATGTCACCAAGGAGGGATTATATCACAGTAGTACCGTTTGACCATGGTTTATTTGTAATCTCCCATGGATGAACAGGGGCTCGTGGTGGCATATGACATGATACTTGGCAAGTATCCAATCCTTGACAAAGTATTCTATGTTTGAATCCATCTCTGGCCACCAGACGTACAAACGCGCGAGCGCTTACATATGCTCAATTCCTGGATGCCCAAGATGCGAAGATGCAGCTCTTCAAGGACACGACGCCTTCCTGCCGAGGGTATGATTACTCAGTTTCCCCACAAAATGCACTTTTTATGAGCCGATAATTCATTCCTTTTCAAATAAAAGGTTCTGAATTCATCAGAAGGTTTTTCTTCTGGCCAACCACTTAGTACCAAATTGTGAACTCTGGCCAACATCGGATCCCGCGACATCATTTTAGCAATTTCTTCAGCCTGTAAAGGAGGATTTTGAAGCTCCTCGGTGAAAAGGACTTCGTAAGGGTTGATGATCTGTCACTATCGTAAACGAGTGCCCAAACAGGAAATGGTGGAATTTATTAACAGCGGAGACAATACTTAAAGCTTCTTTATTTGTGCATAGTTCCTCTCGGTTGACGTAAGAGTTCTAGAAGCAAACGCAATAGGAGCTTCACGACCATCAGATAACTGGTGCCTTAAAACAGAGCCAATACCATACAGAGAAGCGTCATATGTCAGAATCAGAGGCAACTGATCATCAAAAGGAACTAAAACACTATCTGAAGATGACAGTTCTTTAACAGCACGGAAAACAGAAGAGTGCTCTTTATTCCAAGTCCATGTAGCATCTTTCATAAGTAACTTGTGCAGAGGTTCTGCCACAGTTGCTTTGTCTTTGAGGAAACTATGATAAAAATTCAGAAGACCCAAGAACGCTTGAAGTTGCTGTTTGTTTCTGGGTGTGGGAGCATTACAGATTGCTTCAATCTTTGATCGGGAAGGATGGATGCCCGAATCATCAATTTGATATCCAAAGAAATCAACTTCTTCGACTCCAAATAAACATTTTCCCCTTTTTAGCCTAAAGGCCAGCTTTCTTAAGACGAGAGGGAACTTAGTTCAGTCGAACAGATAACTCCTCAGGGTTTGTTGCACGTATTAGCACATCATCGAAATAAGGAACGACACCAGGCAGTCCAGAAAATAACTCCTCAACAAGATTTTGAAAAATTCCTGGAGCGACATTTACTCCATACTGTAAACGCTTGACTTTGAAAGTTCCTTTGTGAGTTACTATAGTTTGAGCTTCCACAGACGTGTCATCCACACGCAGTTGAAGATTAGCTTCTGTGAGGTCAATTTTCGCATAATAACCATCTCCTTTCAAATCTGATAACAAATGGTTTATGGAAGGAATTGGATAAGGATGTGCTTTCATGCTTTGTTTAAGGTAACCTTATAGTCGCCACATAATCTTACTTCGCCCGACTTTTTAATAATTAGAACTATAGAGTGGCATATTTTGGATTTGATATGGGTTCAATAACATCTTCAGCTAGAAGCTTCTGTAAGGCAGCTTCAATCTTCGGTTTCATAGCAAGAGGAGCCAATCTAGCCTTAAATCGTACAGGCGGCACTGTAGAATCTATAGGAAGTGTAATGGTTTGGCTCCCAGCCCCTCATCAAAAATGCTTTTGAATTCCTCTAAAACCTGTTGAACCGAATCATTTTTAATTTCATGAATGCCGTTGAGACTAATACCCAGCGGTTGGAACCCCTCATACCCCATTACGGCAGTGCAGTTGCGTTCCGCAACAAGGAGTCGAAAGGAAACATAGTGGTCTTTATGCCGCACACGAACAAAACACATACCCAATAAAGGTATCGCATTTTTTTGGAAATCAGTCAATTTGACATGTGTTTTCAGAATGTTTGGTTTTCTAGAAGGCCACAATTCGTTAAAAGGGAACGTGAGATTATAGTGTAATAAGACCTGGAATTTACTTCTATATCACAAGGCTTATCTTCTAAATAGTTAATCTTCTCTTTTAAAAAGCAGACAGATTCTCCTTGGACGGAGTTTAAACAGTAAGCAGCATTAACATCATTTGTTACCTTAACTTTGGAAAACACATTACGATTTGCACAATTATTCGCATTTTTGTTACTTTTAGCGGCACCATTTTTCAAGTGGCGGACTTTTTCGATGTGACCCCTCAACTTACATAATCTGCATACTGCAGTTAATTGATATACTCCAGATATTTCAGTCATTTTCTTTAGTATTTACCAGGGTTCGTTGATTTAAATCGCGATTTAAATCAAGCGATTTTTTAAAAAAAATCATTGATTTAAATCAAGTGATTTTTTTTCAAAAAAAATCATTGGTTTTACGATGTTAGAAAGTGTAAAAATGAAATATGTTGGAATTACAAGACAACCACTGTTTGAAACAAAACTTCCTAGCTCCATCCATGTGTGTGTATAACATATTTCATAAGTTTAGAACTAATTACTATTTTTTCAATTTTGCAATATTACTCTTATTCTTCAAGCATATTAACAGCAAAGCATCATTCATCCAATCATTCAAATTAGAATTCATAATAACCATGAACCATTCTGTGTTTTTTATCTTAAAAATAGTATTTTAGATCAATTTAATAAATGGCACATAATAAATAATTCAGAATGATGTTGTTTAAAACAACAATTGATCGAATTTAGAATATGTATCCTTAAAGTTTCATCCATGTCCCCTTTTCACTTGAGGTTTTCCCTTCTAAAATTTTTATCATAGAAGTTTTCAATAAAGAAATTAGATTAAAACAAAAAGTTCCCGTTTTTTGTAATGGTGTGAGCATATGATTTTACTAAATGGGTAAAAATATTTCAGGCTTTTTCATTTATGAAATAGAAAAAGGATTAAAGTACTCAATGTAAAAATTAGGTACACACAATTTTTACTTTTTTTCAGCTTTCAACAGCAAAATAATTCAGATTAATTTGTTCATTTTCTCTGTACTTCTGAGTACTATTATTCCTGGTAGGGTTAAGTTTCACTTGAGTCATGCATTCGCATTAAAATTTGTTTATCATTATAGTTATAATTTTTTTTTATTGCTGTGAAAGTAGTTTAAAGTGTGTTTTTGCATATTGATTAACATGCCATATTGTTTATATGAATGTAACATAATAAATATCTAAAATACTTAAGGTCTTTTTTAAAAAATCAAAAAAATCACGAACCCTGGTATTTACACTTCACAAAACCAACAGTATAAGGTTAATCTTCTTTCAACTACTTTTTTCAACGTACTTGTAGTTGAAAAGTTTGATTATCATGTTTGGTGTACAACTTTGCTTTATCTTTCTTTTTTTTTTTTTTTTTGTTATGGTCATACATTTATGTTTTAATGTATTGTTCATCGTTGGGAGCTATTTTCTCCCATCTTTCGGGCAGCATACGAATCTTGCGTTGGAAAAACTAATCTTTTGAAGTGATCCACAAATATTGAAAACATTCTTTCAACACTTGCAGAGGAGACCTTTATTGATGAAAGTTGCTCAAGTTCCGTAAAAACTTTTTTTTCTATATTTATCGTTTCAAGTACATGGATAGTTTTGTTTGGAGAAATTTAATGCGTCCTTTTGTTCTTCTCGCATAGACGACTCACTCATACAAAAATGTATAGAAAAGTTTCTATATAGAGGAGTTGCATTGATTAAAAAACACCTACCATAAAAATGTATTAATCCATTCTTTACCTAAAGCTTTCCTTCTGCATTTAAATTGAGCTTTGTGTTCTTCAATAATGTATAAATTAAATTATAAACATTTGCGAAAGAAAAAAGATTACATTTTTTTATAAATCAGCATGGTTTTTTTATATGGAATGTATACACAGTGGCATTCCTAGCGTGAGTGTGACCTAGGACAGCAATTTTCGGTATTTCCCCCTCCAAAAAATTGTTGTGGTGTACAAACTTGTAGTTTTGTAGTCCATATTGTTTTCAATTGTGCAAAAAAAAAAATTCTTAAAAAATTTTATTTTATTTTTTTGCCGTAAATTTCTGTAAAATACATTTAGTTTCGGTTATACTTTGAAATTGCATCTGTAAAATTAGATAATTCAAATATAAGTATTTTTAAAAGCTCTTGAGCTCATTTTGGATGTTCTCCCCCCCCCCCCCCCCCCAACTTTTGAGCAAATCTCAATTTAAAGATTTTTTTTTTCTTTTTCTTTCACAGCTATGTGCACTGTCTGCACATAATAATTACACCATATATTTCAATTTTCATTTTGTTAATGCTACTTTTTCATTCAACAAAAAAATTATTATATAAGTAATCTTGTTTAATTTTCTTTGGAAGAATTAATGCTTTATGCAACATGTTTTTTTTTATTTCCTTTTTTCTATTTCATGTAAATCTGCACCTGCATAACTTCTCAAGTATCAATACCTTCCGGCACACCTTTAGCATAGTGCTTTAAGATTCCTTGTCAGACATCATTAAGAATGGAAATCCTGGCTACCAAAGTGGATACTACTCAGGGTTCATTGATTTAAATCATGATTTATATCGCAATTTAAATCACGTGATTTTTTTTTTTTTTTTTTGCAAAAAAATCATTGATTTTATAATGTTAGAAAGTGTTGTAAAAATGAAATATGTTGCAATTACTACCACATTCAAACAAAACTTCCTAGGTCCATCTGTCTGTGTGTACATAACATATTTCGTAGTAAGTTTACAACTACTTACTATTTTTTTTAATTTTACAATATTACTTATTCTTCAATCATCTTAACAGCAAAGCTTCAATCATTCAAATTAGAATTCGTAATAATCATGAACCATTCTGTGTTTTTTATCTTAAAAATAGTGTTTTAGATCAATTTAATAAATGGCACACAATAAATAATTCAGAATGATTGTGTTTAAAACAACAATTGTTAGAATTTAGAACATGTATCCTTGAAGTTTCGTCCATGTCCCCTAATAGCTTAAAGTTTTTTCCTGCTAAAATTATTATCATAGAAGTTTTTATTAAAGATATTTGATTAAAACAAAAAGTTTTAGTTTTTAGTAATGGTGTGAGCATATGATTTTACTAAATGAGTAAAAATATTTCAGGCTTTCTCATTTATAAAATAGAAAAATGACTAAAGTACACTCAATGTAAAAATTAAGTACACACAATTGCTACTTTTTTTTAGCTTTCAACAGCAAAATAATTCAGATTCAATTTGTTCATTTTCTCTGTACTTATGAGTGTACTATTATTCCTAGTAGGGTTAAGTTTCATTTCAGTCATGCATTTGTATTAAAATTTGTTTCTCATTATTATTATTAAAATATATTTATTGCTGTGAAAATAGCTTAAAGTGTGTTTTTGCATATTGATTAACATGCCATATTGTTTATATGAATGCAACATAATAAATATCTAGAATACTTAAGGTCTTTTTTAAAAAATTAAAAGAATCCAATTTACATTTAAAAAATCCAATTTTTTTTTTTTTTTTTTAAATTTTTTTAAAAAAAAATCAAGAACCCTGATATTACTAACAAAAAAAGTGGCTACTAAGTTAAAAGTGTACTGGCCAGTGGCTACGAACTAAATATTTGAATTTGCAGGTCTAGTTAGCAGAATGTGATTTTTATTAACAATCAATAAGAAAAGTGACTCACAGAAGATAAAAAAAAATCTGAAAATGTTAGTTTTTTTTTTAAATATAAATGGAGAAAAATAAGTTCTCACTTAGAGAAATTAACTGTTAATTGATTGCAAAAAGTAGGGAAATTGTACATGAAATAATAACGATGAAGAAACTAATATAAGATAAATTATTAAATAAAGATAAATATTTTAACAATCGGCTTCGATTGATCAGTCGAATATCTTCTCCGGATTAATCGGTAATCGGCCAATTAGTTTATCGGTGCTTCCTAGTGTTTGCAATACCGGACAAAATATACAATACCAATATTCCGCATTTTTTTATAGTGATGACAGAATGCTCTTATTAGAAATTAAAAACAAAAGCAACAAAAACATACTTCTTTCATTATATATTAGTTTCATACAAAAATGTATTAACATAAGTAATGTAAACAATTTTGTTATGAACAAATATAAAAAAATAAAGAATCAAATGTAAAAAAAGAACAAATATAAAATGACAAACCAATTTCCTAGAACAAAATATTTATAATAAGCAGCATAATGATAATTGATGACATTGGAAACAAAAAAAATAAAGTTAAAAACTGAACCATTTGAGTGTTAAAATGCAATAAAGGTAAAATATTACACTGTTAATGAAGAATAATAAACTGTATGACATAAACGTTTTATTATGTTGTGTATTATGTATCTATTTACCAGAGGAAAAAAAACTTTTACAGCACATTTTTAAAACAAGTGTTTAAGAAACATAATGCAATGCATAAGTCTGGAACCTATTCTTGCGCACACATTTTCAACAGTTGTAAAAGCTCTTTTGGAATTGGTCGTTAGTACTGTTAACACTAAATATTTTCCTTGAAGTCTCTCATTTTGTAATAATTCGATCTCTAGTCTCGGTTTTGGATAAATCAGGGATGCCCAAGCACAGCCTCCCTCCCTCAGAGTGATGGCACACTCCAAAAAAGCTGCTACAGACCCCCTCCCCCCCCCCAAATCGGCCAAAAACTCCTAAAAGCATTCCTCCCCCTAAACATTTCAATGGCGCAATTTGCACCATGGACCCCCCCCCCCCCCCCCACTCTCGGGTACCCCTGGGTATATCAATTTTTTGTTTTACTTTTATGCTATCGTGTGTAGCATTTTTTAAAAATAGATCTCTAATTGTAATTTCTCACCAAGAGATGATTCTTTTACAATATTAACATAATCTTCAACTATTTCCTCTTGATCTGGAGAGATCTCTTTTTGCCATTCATAAATGTTTTGGGGAAATTTACGATAAACTTAATTAAACATGATCTTGTTGGTTTCTTTTCTTCCTTTTCATTTTCTTTTTAATGGTGCACATAAATGCACAAAAATGTGATGATTCACATCACACTAGTGATAAAAATATCTTTTGTATTTGTCAGATACTTTTATTCATTGATACTCTGCCAAATTTTGGCTTCTAGTGATTCATTTTAAAATAACAATAGATATCCAATAAATTAGATTAAACTCTCTTTAGATGAAACAATATTCATTATTTTTAACTAATACCGAAAATACCGCTATTTTCCCTTAGCAAAAACCGGTTTTACGAAATTTAAAAATAACATTCGAAATAGCTGTATTCTGTATTGCAGTCACTAGTGTTTCTCCATAATGAATTTTTTCCTCAATATTTCTTCACCTTTTATTCATATTGTTTTTTTTTTTTGGTTAGAAAACTGAATGAATTTAAAAAAAATCCTTCTATTAAAAAAATGAAAAAAAAATCAAATGTGGGGAAGAAGCTGTGGATCAAATAAATTTGTTGTGCATTCCTGCTCAGATATATAAAAACATTTTTAATTTCTTATCATATACATTAAAAAAATAAAAGAAAAGAAGATATATAATATTTCTATTAAAGTTATTTGGAACATGGAGCAGAGCCGGAGCAAATTTTTAGAAGTCGGAGCGGAGCAACTAAAAACGTGACTGCTTCAGATCCCTGCAAATGGTTGTGATCGAAGTCATGAAAAACAGAACATGAAACATTTCTAACTAAAAATATCAATTGATTCACATTTATGAGCAAAAAAATGAAAAACGATTTAGAACGCTTATTTGAAATTCCATTGAAAGGATGTACTAACTAATAATTTGCAAAGTTTCTGAAACTTTACACTTTTAATAATATTTCATATCAGAGATATATTCCTTTGACGTATGACTTGGTTGTTAAAGATGCGTCCAACTCTGAGAAGAATTTTCCACCAATTTCCAATATAACGAATACCCACTTTTATTAATGTCGTCAGTCCGCATCGAATATTTTGAGATCTAAATGAGCATTTTATGGCGCCGGCAAGTCCTAATTTTTTCGAACGCCTCTTTCCATCGTATTTATATTTTTGTGTTATTTATGGCAGCGATATATTTACACATATATCGTGATCTACACCTGACTGATTATGTATTTATTATCCCGGGAGCAAAGAATCCAAACACAATTTGGGAGCGGTCCGTATTATTAAGGCTAGCGCGAGGGCAGACTGTCTTGTGCATCGATTTCTTCTTTTATGTCCCTGACCTGTCTTTTAAAGGTCATCGCCGATACCCTCACAGCAGTCTGAGGAGGAACTTCCATTGGCTGTCGCTGTAGGCTTCTGTGGGGGAATCTCAATGTTGTGGGGAATGTGGATTATATTAATGTTTCTCGAATTCCCTCGTATCTCATAATTGAGATCTGATTGCTTCTTGGTTTTTTTATATAATTATTTATAAATTTATTTATAAATTCTTCTTCTATTACGTAGCAAAAATATAATCATTGATGTAAGAAACATCCATGCAAAAAGAAAAATATTGTCAAATGTCTTTAAGAAATGATTACCTTGTCATTAATTTCAACAGACTCCATTTTAAACTTATGTATAAAAGCTATAGTTTCATGCAAAATTTTTTGCATGGTATTTCTATGCGCCGCTTATCAGAATCGCATCGTCGGATAATGGATTTGCAGTTTAGATTTTTATTTGCTTAATCCCAATCGCCACTTTAGTGAAAGCAATCCATGAACAAAAGTTTTATGCTCTCCTGTAATTCGAGAAAAAAATATTTTTCCTTTTTTTAGCTTATTTTCTCGTAAATGTAAAAAAAAAAATAAAGATGAAAGAAGCCTCAATGTATCGTTAAAATATCGTTTGAAATCAAGAAAAGTCAAAAATAAGTTAAATAATTAAATAAAGATTGAAAAATAAAAAATTTGAAAGTAGGGTTTTGAGATGGGGAAAATTGTGTCGGTCTGTCTGTCCCCCCCCCCCCCCCCCCCGCAATAATATTTGAACGAATTGTCCGGTTCGAAAAGTTCTTTTTGAATTCGAAAGATCTCAGCGAGGACATCTCATATCCATCTTTAACTTTTTGATTTGAACAATTTTTTGTTCAATTTCGAACAGTTCAAAAAATTTTAACATTAGCGCCTATAGGCAAATTATGAACACTCTGGGCGCAAGATTCGAGTGCTTATGAACAAGCTTATTGAAAGAAGCTAGGCGTGAATAATGTTTTGATTTGAACAATTTTTGTTCATTTTTTGAACAGTCCAAAAGAAATTAACATAGCGCCTATGGGAAATTTCAATCCTATATAAATCTTGATGTAACGAACCGATGTGCTTGGCATAGGCGTAACTAGGGTTGGTGAAAGGGGGGGGGGTCACCCTAAAAATGTACAGACTAAACACCAATAAGAAGTGTAAAAGAGTTGAAAATTTACTCGTCATAAATACTTATGTCTAAAGATATACTCCGTGTTTATTTCAGGCATCTTCCGGGGGGGGGAGCTACCCCCCTCGGAGCAAGTCAATCCCCCCCACCCCCGGCAAAAAATTCAGGTCACAAGTTTTAAAAAAAGAAAGAAAAGAGAAATTACGCTTTTACGCAGGGTTCGTTGATTTAAATTAGCTTGATTTAAATCATGATTTAAATCGTGATTTACATCAAGTGATTTTTAAAAAAAAAACATTGATTTAAATCAGGGGTCTCCAAACTACGGCCCGAGGGCCACATCCGGCCCGCGGACAGATTTTGTCCGGCCCGCGGAGAGCTAGCATACTTGAAAGAAAACTCCTTCTAGAGAACATATTTATTTTTTATAGCAAATTAAATTAAGTTTACTGAAGTAATCTATTTTTATGTTGAATAATTATTAATATGACATCTACATTGATATGGTCATGGGCTAACTACTCATAACATTGTTGTAGGTTATTATTTACTAACTAACAAATTATTGAAATGAATCCAACTAACATTTTATACATTTTAAATGAAAAGATAACTTATAACAAGCATAACGACATATGAAATACTAATGAGATTTATGTAATTGAGATTTTCCACTGACAATAGTTTGTAGTTGTGGAATAATTTTACTTGTACCAATTATTAAAAGAGATTTAAGATGCTCATCAGTTAATTTAGATCTGTAAACATTTTTTGTGTACTTCATTTTGGAAAAGGTCTTCTCACACAAATAAGTAGTACCAAAAACAGAAAACAGCCCACGAGCAAATTTATGCAAATTATCAAATTGTGTCAGTGGAAGACACTTATAAAATTCCAACAAAGATAAGTTTTGATATTTGTTCTTAATTATATCACTGCACTGTAGATCAATCATTTCCATTTGAAGTTCCGGGGCTAGGGTTTCAATGTCAGTATCAAAAGGATTCTGAAAAATCTTAATTTGATTCGCAATGGCATCAAAGTCCGAGAAACGAGTATCAAAATTTATTTTCAAAGCACTCAAAGTTTCGATTGCAAAATCGATAGGAAACTCGGTCTCAGTGGTGTGGCTAAATATTTCACATGTTTTAAAATGTGAAAAACATTTACTTCGTAGTTGTGATTGAAACAGTATCAATTTCTTCCGGAATGATTTGATATTATTGTATAAATCAGGAAGATGCTGGTTTTCTCCTTGCAATCTCAAATTCAGTTCGTTCACATGTTTTGTCAAATCAACATAGAATGCTAACTTCCACAGCCATGCGTTGTTTTGCAATTCAGTAAGAGGGCGATGCTTTTCATTCAAAAAAAATTCGATCACTGCTCGAAGTTCAAAAAAGCGCTGAAGGACTTTCCCACAACTAAGCCAACGTACGGCAGTATGATAAGGTAAGTCATTTTCTCCAATCTCTTTAATAAATTGTACGAATTGTCGGTGATTCAGCCCAAAAGATCTGATAAAAATAACAGTTGATATGACTGGTTTCAGAACTTCAGACATATCCAAACATTTTCCGCACAAAGACTGTTGATGAATGATACAATGTAAGACTATTGGTTTTGAACCACCGTCATTTTCTACAGCCTTTGACACAAGAGCGACCACTCCTTTATCTTTCCCACTCATGTTTTTGCCTCCATCAGTTGTAATACATTTCAAGTTTTTCCATCGAAGGTTCTTTTGCTTAATGGCCATTTCAACTCCTTTAAAAATATCTGAACCAGTAGTTGTGCCATGAATACTATACATATCAAGAAGTTCTTCATACACTTCATAGCTTTTATCTACTCCTCGAATATAAATCAACACCTGAGCAGTATCTGACACATCCGTTGACTCATCCAAGGCCAAAGAAAACCACTCAACATGTCCATTTTTGTTGAACAGTTGAGAGGATATATTTTCAGCGATGTCTTCTACCCTTCGAGCCACAGTGTTTGCTGACATACTGACAGTTTTTAATAAATTTACCTTTTCAGGGCACATTTCTTCGGCTACTGCGATTATGCATTCTTTGACCATTTCTCCATCGGTGAATGGTTTTCCACGTTTTGCAATTTCAAGAGCCACACGAAAGCTGGCACGAGTTGCAGCCTCTTGTTCAGTTTTGAGTTTTGTAAATAAAGATTTCTGCGATTTCAATCCGCGCTTCATAGCTTCGAATTTTTCTGTCCGCAAACTTCCTGTATATTTTGAGTAATTTTGAAAATGTTTTGCTTCATAATGACGTTTAATGTTATATTCTTTGAGAACGGCTATGCTTTCATTGCAAATCAAACATAGCGCCTTGTTACTGGACTCAATTACGAAATACTGAATGTTCCACTGATCTTTGAATTTTCTGCATTCACTATCAATTTTTCGCTTCTTTTCCATTCTACTAAATCACACACAAAAGCAACAATTCAAATAAAAATATTGTTACAAAGATGTCTTAAACTTAAACACGCACAAACACGTTTTAAGGAGGTACGCACTATTTTATTTCACAGCAGTGTCATAGGAACTGACTTGTGGTTGCGCCACTAGCCTTCTTATATATTTCACTTACTGCCATCTAGAAGTGAGTGGAAGACACCAGAACTTTATCGAACCAACGAGATTATTCTGTAAGTGCTATTAGCGCCATCTGTTAGGGATAGAAGGTACTACCTATTTCTGCTTGTGTCCACCAGATGTCCTGTCACGTTACTCCTCATGGCTCGCTCGTACTCTACGACTAATCTAGAAATTACAGATAATGACAGGAAAATTAATAATATGCAGTGTTGCCGTTTTGCGGACTTTAGTTCGATTTGCAGCCTTTTTTAAACGTGGCGTACTTTTTCGGACTTTTTTTTTCATGTAAAAAAATACTCATTCGTTACTTGAGTACTCGTTAGGAACCGAAGTAACGATTACTGAAGAAAAAAGTAATCAATGATTACTTGTGTATTTCATTACTTTTGTAATCAATGATTACTATGGCGATACGATGCGGGTACCCCATTATAACGGATACCCATACGATACAGAAAATACATCAGCTTCCCCGTCGCTAATGGCATCTGGCAAAAAAGTAATCATATTTTACACCACTAGTGGACTGATTCAACTTTTTACCACCGGCAACAATTAATGATAATATGGTTTTGGCCCTTGGAATTTACTGGAGTAATCAATATGGCCCTAAGGCTGGAAAGTTTGGAGACCCCTGATTTAAATCAAGTGATTTTTTTTTTTCTTCAAAAAAATCAATGATTTTACAATGTTAGAAAGTGTTACAAAAAGGAAACATGTTGCAATTACAACCACTGTTTCAAACAAAACTTCCTAGGTCCATATGTCTGTGTGCATAACATATTTAATAAGTTTAGAACAAATAACTATTTTTTTAAGTTTTACAATATTCTCGTATTCTTCAAGCATCTTAACAGCAAAGCATCATTCATTCAATCATTCAAATTAGAATTCATAATAACCATGAACCATTCTGATTTTTTTATCTTAACAAGAACTTTCTAAACATTTTTACAGAAATAAATAAATATTAAATCGTAAAAATGTTTTAAGTTACATGGTTTTATTTAAATTCAAAACATCATTGCATTATCCAAACAAAACTATTGTTGCCAAACGGCAAATGATAATGCTGATCATTTCCTCAGAGCCAAAATTATTTTTTTTCCTAATTAACGTTACAATAAATTATAAAATGAATTTTTTTTGCTCATTTGTGCTTTAAATTAACGTGTAATTTTATTATTATAATTGTATTGTCATCGAAGATAAGCTTGTGTGCAAAATTTGAAGATAATTTATGCAGTAATAGTTATCGAAAACCGCCTTACAAAATTCCGCCACAAGTCAAGTTAAATAAAACTATGTAAAAACAGTATACTGGATCAATTTAATAAACGCCGCACAATAAATAATTCGGAATGATAGTGTTTAAAACAACAATTGTTAGAATTTAAAATATGTATCCTTAAAGTTTTATCCATGTCCCCTAATAGCTTAATGTTTTTTTCCTTCAAAAATATTTTTTGTCATAGAAGTTTTTAATAGAGATACTTGATTAAAACAAAAAGTTTCAGCTTTTAGCAATGGTGTGAGCATATGATTTTACTAAATGGGTAAACATTTTCAGACTTTTTCATTTATAACATAGAAAAATGATTAAAGTACACTCAATGTAAAAATAAAGTACACACTATTGTTACTTTTTCCAGCTTTCAACAGCAAAATAATTCAGATTAAATTTGTTCATTTTCTCCGTACTTATGAGTGTACTATTATTCCTGGTAGGGTTATAAGTAGTGATGAGCATAATCGAGAACTCGATTATTCAGGATAACTCGAGAACTCCATTCAGACGACTATCTCGAGAACTCGATTCAGACGACTATCTCGAGAACTCGATTAAACATCTCGAGAACTCGATTAAACATCTCGAGAACTCGATTGAACATCTCGAGAACTCGATTGAACATCTCAAGAACTCGGTTGGTTTACTTCTCGGAAGATAGAATCGAATGAATGTTTCGGATGATTTTCTTCTCAGGTAATACATTTGGCTGATTCGTAGTCACGTGATTGCGAAAATGGCTATGTGTGTGAGTAGGTAACAAAGGCGGATAGTTTCTTATTTAAGCGGAAGTAATTGCAAGAAACAAATTTAGAGGACGGGAGAGCCGGGTAGAACAAACAAATGGGTAAATAAATTAACATATATAGTAAGGGTCATTTCAAAAGCAATGCATTTTTTTAATCGACATGTTTATTTGATTCGCACCTCCCGTTTTTTTATCTTCGCAGAGAATTGCTTTATATCTAGGTGTGGTTACATATCACTTTACATTGAAAAGTTTATGAAATTGAAGTGCTAGAAAAAAAGGGGTTTCACGGGGGACTCTTTGAGGATAATTTTCTATATTAAAACCCGCAAAATAAATATATCTTTAAGCTATCGCAAAAGACATTAGGGGAACGGGTTCGTACAATTTCTCCGAAAGTTTTAGAAATTTATACGCTAAAATCGCAGTTATGTGTTGCATTGTTGCAGATGTTAGGAAAAAAGGGACCTACCGAGAACGTTACTTTAGGCTATTTTTCCTAGGGGAAAAGAGGGGGAGGCAGTCCCGGACTGGCTCCCTCTGTGGCCCTCGGGCATGTACTCAAAAGGGGCCCCCTAGAGGAGGGTTCTTCCCCGGAAATTTTTTGAAAATTATGTGTCAGGAAACCGTTTTTTACCCTTTTTAGGGTCTTATACTGTAAGTAAACTAAAGCGACATTTTTATATTAAATGAGAAAAAAAAATCAAATCAGTGTTTTAAAGTTATGCTTGACTAACTGTTTAGTACAATGAAATTTCATGCTATTTTTATTATGTCTCAATTACGTAGAAACTGGAGAAATTATAGTATTAAACAATAAAGTATAATGAGGAAGGAAAAAGTCATTACGTAAGCCAAGAGCACTTACTAAATAATTAAAATCTATTTTTATTAAATGAACAATGTTGCCGTATGCTTCAATACTGTATGAAATCATTTGAATAAAATTGAATATAATTTTCATTATATTATAAAACTAAAAATCTGTCCTTCTGAATGATTTTCTAGCTAAATGAAAAGTCAAAATTATGTTTATTAAGAATTACTTTTTTGAAAATACGTACATTACCTTAAAAATCAAACATAGATTTGCTCCAAGTTAAAATTTAAAAGATATTATTAGCTCGTACTCAAAAAATAATAAAAAAATGAACATTTATTTTATTTAAATCACAAGCTTGTTTATCACTCCTTTGATTTTTTTTCTGGCTCGAGCAGTTTATCTACCAAATTCCAAAAGAACGAGTAATTATTTTGTAAGCACTTAACTGGTTAGTGACTGGAAACAAATCAAGCAAAACAGCAATAGTTTTTAAATTTAAACCGTTGATTGATCAAATTCTTTGCTGCCAATTTTGACTTGCAGTCAAAACTTCTAACAGATATTGTCTTGAAAAATAGTTATGACATTAACTGATTTTGCTGCATTTTCAGCTCCTTCAAAGCTCAATAACTCATCAACAATTGCTGAAAGAGTTTTTTTGTTATTTGCAAAGTTTGCTCCACCGTCGTCGCTCACGTTTTTCTTGTAATCTGTATAGTTTGTCACGGGGCAGTATAGTCTCTCTTAATTTGTTTATCTCATACTGCCATTTTTTTATAAGACGCACTCAGAAAAACGCCGACTCTTCTTTATTAACCCAAAGGGTCCTAAACTTATTCAAGTTCAAGCACCAGTACCGGATCTTGGAGTTTTACGTGATGGGACAAAGCTTAAAAATGCACCCCTCCCCCCTCTAGCTAATTATTGCTCATTTTTCGTAAATTTTTATGCTCTGGCCATTTTTTTACGGAGTTTTCACCTTGTGGAGTAGGGAGCACTGATAAACCCATAAAATTTTTCAGTCCCAGAGAAACTACCAGGTTCTTTTACATGAACATTAGGGGGATAGCGCCATATGAAGGGGGTCCAGGGGGATTCTCCCCCTAGAAAATTTTGAAAACTA
This sequence comes from Octonoba sinensis, assembly GCA_038502835.1. Classification (NCBI taxonomy): domain Eukaryota; kingdom Metazoa; phylum Arthropoda; class Arachnida; order Araneae; family Uloboridae; genus Octonoba; species Octonoba sinensis. Next base: position 59,080,661 of record CM076599.1, on the reverse strand, counting down.
TATGCAAACTGGTGCATTTTGAGGCCTTAGGAAACGCATTTGGGACTGTAAAAATATTAGGGAGAAAAAGAAGCAAATTAACTTTTTAAAGTTTAAACGCTTTTACTCATAAAAATGCAGAGTAAAATGAGCATTTTTTGAACAATCCGCCCCCTTCTCCGCTTTCTTGCTAACGCTCATATCGAAGAGACACGTGTCTGCCTTCTCAATTGATACTTGCAAGCACCCCCCTCCCGCCTTTTCCCGAACGGATGCTTTGAAAATTTGTAAAAGAAAAATTATTACATTGTTTGAGCATAGCATGATTTATATTTCACTATTAAAAGGGGGAAAAACCTTGACTTTTTAAAATATAATTTTAATAACATCTTTCCAAGTGACCTGAACATGCTTTCCAGCCTTAACAACCATACTATTCTTATGGGCGATTTTAACGCCCATCATCAAAACTGGAACTGTACCAGTAATAACTCCAAAGGAAATTTTTTGATTAGTTATACAAGGCGGTACAACAGATTTACTATACAAAGAATGAAATACACTCAGGGGAACGTCGGAATCAAACCTACGCCTCTTCACTGCACGCAGGCAAGTACCGGAACCAGTTGATTAGACCGCTCAGCCACTGAGCCACCCCCCCCCCCCCCCATCCTGATGGTTAAGAAAAGACTGGTAGTAAAAATCAGTTGAATATGCCCCCCTTCCTCCAGATCCGGCACTGCCTGGCATCCTTGGAAAATTACTTTCTCATTGTACCGTAGTCAACTTGTAGTACAACCTGTCCTGTCCATGTTATCGTCTATCTATTCATATATAAATACCGTGTTTTACAAAGTACTATAAAAAATAAGATTCACCTTTTATTTTTAAGCAATTTTAAAGAAAAATGTCATTTCTAACACTTATTAATATAGTATATTGCAAAAGGCAAAACTAAAAAAAGAATTTTTTACTACTTTATAAAACCAAATTAACCTTTAAAGTAGAAGTCATGCAATGGTTAATGAATAGAAGTAAAATCTTCGTCAAGAGCGAAATGAGAAGTTTTGGGGCCCCTAGCGGTAAAATAAATATGAGGCCCCCTTAAAATATCCTTGAAAACGTTAGAGTGCCCAGTATTTGAATTGCTCATTTTTTCATCCAATTCCTATTCTGTACAATTTGCATGAAACATCATTTATTGCGAGGCCCTACCTGTATCCATGTGGTCTACAGTATGACGGGAAGGAAATTTGAAATAATGAAGGGGGGGCCCTTTTCAATTCGGGGCTCCCTTGGTTGGCGGCCGCCAGGTCCGCTCACTGGTCTTTGTTTCTCTTCTTGAAGTTGACGTATAGGCTGTAATCAAATCCGTTCACGTTTGCAGCTCCAACAAATGAGCAGGCAATATTATTTCATGTTGAAGTGCCCCGTGCCCCTCCTAGCTAGTTTTGATTTTACAAGCTCATACAAGTCCAATTGGGCCATCGACGACTGTTATGTCTAAAAGTCTTGAAACTTTGTCAGATTGCGATAGTGAAGCATCCTGGGAAAAAGCGTAATGAAGCAGAGCAAATAGTTATGAAAAAATTTAAGATCTGTAAAAAGAAGTTCGGATAAAAAATTATTTTATTCCCCTCCCCCAAAGTACGGGGGCCCTCGGCGATCGCCGACCAGCCGACCTGGCCAGTCCGGGCCTGGGGGGAGGGGTCTCTCCTTAAAAATTTCTAGAATTAAATGTTTAAAAAATAGAAATTAAGACTACTTTTATCATGTTAACGAAAAGAAAAGTGACGGACATTTTTCAAAATTGAAATACTGAAAACTTAATTTTGGGTGGTGCTATATTAGCGTTAAGTGGGGGATTTTTATGGGGCATTACTTTGAAATTGAAGAACGAGAATCGTAGTTTTAAACTCTTTGGTGGCGTTAGGGAGAAGGGGGCACATTTCTAGAATTTTTTTGAAATTTAAGTGATAAATTTGCAGCTTAATGCTGTACTTATAGAGCTGTTTGGGAAAGCTGATATTCGGGATTATCTCAGGAAATGTGCGTTATTTCATTATATTTTTGTGTGATGGGAAGGGGTGGAGGAGGGTAGGGGACTTTTCCCGGAAATTGCAGAAACCGGAATGGCAAGCTGTTTTTGATGACGTTAGGGAAACAGGAGGGGGGGGGGGGGTTCCCAAAGTTTTTCGAAATTTAAGTTTTACAAGCGCATTTCTAGGTTATCGTTAGTGTGTCGTTAGGGGTAAGAGAATAAGGGGGGGGTTTGGTTGCTCTAACACTGAAAAGTTGTTTAAATTGACATTCTAAAATCGGGGTTTTAAGGGACGGTAATAAATGATGTCACACTTTTTTCAATATATCTGAACCCCTCCCCCCTTTTTCACTAAGTGTCACACTTCAACATACCCCCTACCCCCTTTGACACATCTCACGCTATATTACAATAGCATAAAATAAGTTTAATTTGTTGATTTTAAACGTTTTTATAGAAATCAAAACGTGCGATGTCAAACTTCTTGTTACCCCCTCCCCTCCCCTCGTCACGAACAGTCACACTTTCTTGAACCCCCCCCCCCCCCACCCCCCGTCGAAGCGTTACATTATTTATGAATCATCAGTAACTTGTCGAGATCATGCCCGCCCGTCATTTCAAAGGGGGGGGGGGGGTATAAACTCGGTACATGTTACATGAAAAAAAAAAAAAAACAAGCAGCGATCTGGAGCGGAGCGTCGAGCAGCAGAGCGAAGCAGTGGAGCAACAAGTTTTTGCTTGGAGTAGGAGCGGAGCCAAAACACGGAAACTTGTTGCGTTATTTGCTCTGATCGTTTAAAATTAGAATTTCATTAAACATGGCATCTTTCTTCATTAAAACTAGCTTTAAGTGAACAAACAACAACGTAAAACGAAAGGTGATTTTTCAAAAAGAGTTTTTTCAAAATAAATTGTCTATAAATAAATAATTAAATGATAGTAAATTTAGTTAATTAAAAAATAAAGATGATTTCTATTAAAGCTATTCGTTGCACGGAGCCGAGCTGGAGCAGCGTTGGAACAAATATTAAACAGTCGGAGCGGAGTAACTCAAAAATTTTGTTGCTCCAGTTCCCTGACACGAAATTCCCTTCTGACTCACTAAATGACGTCCCTGTTAGGGATTCATTCCATTCTGAAATCGCTTGAGAACTCAAAATAATCGTTCTAGATTCGAAATGATCGTTCGAGAACTCGAAATGATCACTCGAGAATTCGAAATGATCACTCTAGAATTCGAAATGATCACTCGAGAACTCGAAATGATCAATTGAGAACTCGAGAACTCGAAATGATCAGTCGAGAACTCGAAATGATCAGTCGAGAACTCGAAATGATCACTCGAGAACTCGAAATGATTAATCGAGAACTCGAAATGATTAATCGAGAACTCGAAATGATTAATCGAGAACTCGAAATGATTAATCGAGAACTCGAGAACTCGAAATGATCAGTCGAGAACTCGAAATGATCAATCGAGAACTCGAAATCATCAATCGAGAACGCGAGATAATCACTCGAGTACTAATCACTCGATTATTGAAATCTCTCGATTATGCCCATCACTAGTTATAAGTTTCATTTGAGTCATGCATTAGTATTAAAATTTGTTTATCATTACTATTATTAAAAAATATTTATTGTTATGAAAATAGCTTAAAAGTGTGTTATTGCATACTGATTAACATGCCATATTGTTTCTATGAATGTAACGTAATAAATATCTAAAATATTTAAGCTCTTTTTTAAAAAATAAAAAAAATCCGATTTTTTTGAAAAAATCACGAACCCTGCTTTTAAGACACTTTACTTTCAGAAACACTTTCAGGGAAAGGACATTGAACACTATTACGAGCGACACCAAAAGTAACTTAAAAGATATAAGACTTAATTTTAAAAAAAATTGCGGGGGGAGAGTAACCAAACTCCTTTCTGTTTCCTCTAACATCACCAAATTATCCCGAAATTACATTGCTAGGAAGATTGCAAAAAGTTTCCTGGGGAGAGGCCCTCGAACCCTTGCCTCCAGAGTTAGCCTAAGCATTATAGATGCAAGACTAGTTAAAAAAATTTAAGTTGCAGAAGCCCCAAATACCCACTCTTCTTACTTCACCAAAGATCTAAACATACATCTACTATGTATACATCAAAAAGCTATCATATGTGTAAAAAAATTCATATTCGCATCATTTCTAGTCATATATATCTATATATATGTATATATAAAGGGTATGATTTTGAAGCATACACTGCCCTTCCTAATTCTTAACATGTTCCCCCTGCTACGGAGCCAAGGCAGTATCCAGAATATTTTTTCGGGTGGGGGAGGGGGGGGGGGCAGACTTCAACACACTTATGTTAAGCAAAGTTTCAGGGAGGAATATATGATACATTGCAAAAGATTTCTGGGGGCGGGGGCGGCCCGTGGGTCCCTCGTCCCCTGTGGATACGGCCTTGATTCACAAAAACATTAAACATTCATTACTAGATCTTAATTCAAACGCAATAGAAAATTCAATATTTAGCGCTAAGCAATCTTCTATGTCCAGGCATTCATAATATTAAAACTGGGAAATAGTGGAACTTTAGAGAGAACAAAATCCAAATTCCCTTACAAAAATGCTCATCCCCACAATAAATTTCTAAAAATTTTGTTAAATTTGTAACAAAACATACCTTAGAAGTGGAAGCGACTGAATCAAATTTTCTTTGGATGACGAACGTGTCCATCGCTGGAGTGCAAACATTATTATGTATCGAAAATAATTAAAAATTTAGCTAAAATATAAATAATACTTGATTGTAAATTAAAACGCAGCATTAAACCGTAGCAGTGAGATTGGAAACGTTGAACGGATGATTTCCAGAGTCGTAATGCAATCAGTGATGGACCATAATAAGAAAAAAAAAACATTTAAAATATAAGAGATGAGAGAACATCTGTAAATGAGAATGCAATGCAAATACAGTTAATCAGTTTTTTAATCGGCTCATCTACAAAAAAGATTTTACCAAAATGGGTGTTTGGACAGCAAGTCATAAATAAATACAAACTGCTCTTTAAGTTTCTTGATGAGCATCCCTTCCTGGCTTGAGGGTTTAACCCATTAGGACAATTGTTGGCTAGGGGTCCTTCATTTTCAGACCCCAGGGCCTACAACACCAGTTTATCAGAAAACAAAACTCCATCACAGAGAATATTTTTCACGAAACTTATTACTTGTGCGATTGTATTCCCAAATTGCTGCCTTTGGGTAAAAAAGACATCAAGAAGGAAAGAAAACCCTCTGGAGTGATTGAAAGGATCTCTGTCTGTGTGTGGGACGGTGATTGAAGCCACCTTTCGCTGTAACCCCCCCCCCCCCCCCCCCAAGATGATAAGGGGGTTGATTATAACCAGATGAAAAGTCCTCTTTATTATGAGCTGCATACTTTGGTCATGATCACAACCCTTCAGAGAAAGAGGAAATAAAATCACATGCATTTGTGTTTAATTTTCTTAGAAAAAAAAATATGTGCTTTGCAAGGCCGTAGCCAGGAATTTTTCTGTGTGCCTAAATGTACCTAAAAAAGTCAATACCCAATGGGGGGGGGGGGGGTTTGAACCCCCAAACCCCCCTCCTCCCTGGTTACGCCTATGGTGCTTGGAACAAACTTTATCGGAAAGCTCTTATAACGTAGAACATGTATAGATAGAAACTAACTAAACATCCAGAACTAACGAGCCTATTTTCCTAGGAATTTTTTATCGAGATTTTCAAGAATATTTTTGAATTAATGAATGATTAAAGGAACAAGTGAAATAATAAATGAACAAATGAGTAAATAAATGAGCGAATGAATGAAAAAATAAGTAAATGAGTGAATAAACACATGAAAATGAGTGAATGAATGACTGAATATGTATTACCCACTGAAAAAAGTATATTTGAAGCAATTAAGAACTAAAACTAAACGAGAAAGAGAGAAAGAGGTAGCTACATTATAAATTTGTAGTTGGGTTTATACAGGAAAGTAGGCTCGTATAGTTAGTTCTAGACGGAACTTCTTGTACTACTTCTAAATTATAATGCGAAAAAGCGGCAGAGGATGGCATTTTTTCCCCATCAAGAATTTGCATTTTATGCTTTTAATTCTGTAGTTTCAAACATGGAGCACAATTTCTATGTTGAATTGGAAAAAGAAATAAAAAACAGTTCTAAGAATTTTCCTTACTTCGAAGAATTGCAACTTTTAAAATTGAAGCTGTAAAAAGCAACTTTTTGCCCATAGGCAGGAAAAACCATCGAAAAAACTGATGGAAACCGTCCCTGCAAATATAGGATTCACTGTGTCCTTTTCATCCCGACCCCGTTAAAAGTAAACTAAACCGTCAGATAAAAGAAATTTTAGTTTCAAATAGGCCTGTGATGTGTTGTAAATTTTTAAATCGAATAAATAAAATAAATATAAAAAATACCTATTTTATTTATATTTATGCGATTTATCAGCAGTCTAAAGCGCGATATAGGGATAAACCGATTTAACACTGATTTCACTTTTAAAACATGAACCCTTTCTTTTATTATCGACTAAATGAGGACTCTCTTTCTCTCTTTGGATGTCCTCCAATTCAGGCCCATCAGTTGGCGATCAGGGGGTGGGTTCAATTGCCATTGCTGACGTTTAGAAATACACATTGTATTTATGCATGTGTTTATGTATTTTGTTCTTTTCTATCTATACTACACATTGAATGTATACCCTTTGCCCCCCTATGTTAAATGCAATTAATGCAATGTTAATTTATGCAATATGGCATTAGAAATATGCATTTTATGAAAAAGTAATCTTACAACGAAATTAAAACTGAAACTATATACAAAATTTATAATAAATAAATAAATAGAAAATTAACTTTCTTCTTAACAAATTTAAAATGGGGTGCATTGTTTGGGGTTGGGTAGGTCATTGTACTTTTGTAACTGTTATGTAGCCATTTGACAATGGCATTGGTGAGTTAAAGTATTTGAATTGTAAAGACACTGAAAAATGAAATACTGAAAGTAACTAATTTGTTCTTTTTCCCAAAAGCAAAAGAAAATAAATAAATCAAGTTGCCTTATAAAGACATAACAGAAGTTTTTTCATTGTATAATTTTCGTTAATTTTAACTACTTTCTGAATTTGTAACTTAGACTTTCATTAAGTAGTTGATTTAATTATAGTATTTATTAATTAGAAAAATAAAGATATTAAATAATGCCCAAAAGATATCTTAATTATTTTGGTTTTTATTAAATATAGACCTTATATTTAAGTACATAAAGTATTTTTGCCATTTTCGCCGGTTTTTCTATTTACTCCCTGGTTTATTCCAGTTTTGGCCGCTGTCCTAACACAAATACCTTTTTTGCCGGCAAAAATACCAACCCTGATTATTTTAAACTATATTTACCTTTAAACCATTGGTTCCTCGCAAACTTTTTTTTATTTAAAGTTAGTCTTGATTTAAACTGATAATTAGAGACATTATTAAGCTCCCCTTTGTAAAGTGCCATTACTCTGTAGAGTAATGGCACTTTACAAAGGGGAGCTTTTATTGAACAAAAACAAAACTAATACTTTTTCAATTTTTATATTATCTTCAAATATCCGGAATCATACAACCTTCTTCTTCTTTTAAATATAAATAGGATATTTTAGCATTTTAATTTGGTAGATGGGTACAATTGTGGTAATAAACCGCGAGTGTCATTAAATTATTCAAGTTAAATTTTAGCTCAGTTGCCACCTGTGCATCATTGCACTAAAATTCTTTGTGTCAGTGAAGAAAATATAATATTTTGTTAAAACTATTAAGTCTACAATACAAAATAAATAAATAAATGAGTAACTTTTAAATTAGAAAAGAAAAAAGGGGGGAAAAAAATGAGGAAAAACTAGCTTCGTCGGCGATCGTAAATTAAGGAAATATGAGTTTTTGCGATATAGTTTTTCATGTTGAATGTTATAGAGTACAAAAAAATTAAATGCAAAATTTTAATGTTATTGATTATTAATAGAAGCAACAGATAGGGATCATTCATAAATGATGTCACGCTTCGAGGGGGGGAGGGGGGTTCGTGAAATTGTGACAAGGGGAAGGGAGGGGGTAACAAGAAGTGTGACATCATGTATTATGCAACATAGCGTGACGCGTGACAAAGGGGGAGAGGGGGGGTCCGCTGAAGTGTGACATATTGTGACAAAGGGGGGTAGGGGGGTCAAATATATGGGAAAAAAGCGTGACGTCATTTATGAACGGCCCCATAACAAAAATCTCAATTGCAGAAACGAACCTTTTTAAAAAAATCACTATTACAAATACAAATCATTTTTGAATGCGAGTATGAAAAAATGTATATTTCCAATCTTAATTTTGTTCAGTACATTTTCATTCTTTTCGAAACTTTTTTTTCCTTCACTTTCACACCATTTTCAAAATGGCGCAACACTGAAGTCCGATTTTATATAAGTTTCAGGGAAAATGGCTGATCGAAATGAATGTGTTACGGTTGCAAAAAAGAGTCAAGATTAAGATTGTTCCCGACATTTAAGAGATTTATAGAACAGAGAGAAGGAATTAAAAAACAAACAATAGGGCGAACCGGAAAAATTTCCGCTATTTTTTTTTTCTTATGAAAGGGGGAAATAATCGGCCGAAATTCGGTTACTTGAGAGCCAAATTGATGCGTTTTTATCGTGCTTGTGTGCATGGAAGAGACATGGGTTGTAAATTCTATAGATGTATTTGAAAAAGGATTTACTTTGGAAATATTTTTTTTAAAAGGGAAGGTGGCGATCGCTTTTAATTTTTTGAATCGCCACTTTTTCAAACAAGGTCGCCACGTGGCGAGTGGAGACTTCGAATCTTGACCTTTATGACTAACTGAAACTACATGTTAGAAACTATTGCCTCAAGATTATTTCTTAGGAGGCTGTTTATGTCCATTTTCGGGTCCAAAACTGATTTCTTGACAAATTCGCTGAAAAGGACCTTCCACGAAATTCATGATCGCAACTTCTCGATAGTTACCTTCGTATTGGGGTAGGGGTAACCTTACCTTTCACGTTTCTGATTTTATATTAATTTATCTCTTTCTCGAAGTATAGCTTGTAACTACAGAATACATCCTTACAAAACGTTATTTATTGCCCACATGAGGTAGCACGATGATGAAGTAAATTCGACAGGATTTCTGCCATATGGGAATGCTATTCGAACCATGCATGGATGTTCTGTCAGCGCAGTGTGACAATGAAAACAATTTGGATTTTATCGCAGTCTGAGCTGCTTTTCCACTGCGTAATTCGATTTTGTAAATTAGTCTCCTACGCGTTTTAGAATTACTTAGCGATATATTTCCCACGCCCACGCCCGTCGGAGGAGAAGCACTTGCGCGCAAATTCCGCAATACCCGTTTGACCTTTTCGTCGGCGTGACGTCTGTTTCAGTGTCTTTTACCTTTTCGATGCCTGTGAATCAGCTATCGCAGTGTTGTTGAATAGAGTCGGGAGAAAAGAAGTTAGGATAGCAAATTATTTTAAATTTGAATAAAAGCGCCGTTCGCTCTTTTATAGATCGATTATGGGTGAAGCGGGAATAGCATGACATTCCATTTGATAAAAACTTGAAATAGAGTAAACTCTACAAATGGGTAGCAAACTTCCGATGAAGTGATTTTTACTTCTATATCCAATATATAGAGGAAAGTATTGGATTCGTTAAAATTTTTGAATTTCGATGGATTTACAAGTTTTGAAGTGTGCTGAACCCATTTTGACCATTTTTGGAAAATGTCTGTGTGTGGTCTTTTTTTTTTTTTTTTTTTTTTTTTTTTTTTTTTGCTGCTGCATGGAATCAACGGAATTTGGTGCACACAGGGACACTGATGGGAACTGGTGCTGGTTAGTTATGGCGCGAATCCATTCAAAGGGAGCGGTGCAATCGAACATTTTTCCCGATTAGCGTGAGTGCTGTATCTCAAGAAGTATAGAAAGCATTCGAATAAAATTTGGTTTTCAAGTCGGCCTCAATTGGGACAGGTGCTGATTACATTTTGGTGCCATTCGCTATAAAGTAAGTGGAGCAATCGAAGATTTTATAAGTTTTTTTGAGGGCGCTGTAACTCAAAACATAATCAATACAATTAAACAAAATTCGGAGCACACATACAATCTGATAGGAAGTGGCGGTAATTAAATTTTTGCGCCATTCGCTCAAAGGGATGTGGAGCAATCAAACGTCCCTCTCGCTAAGCGTATATCTCAAGAATCCAACAATTCAAACAAATTTGTAAGTGTATTTCGATGGGAAAAAGTGTAAATTATATTCTTGCGAAAATCGCGCCAGGGGGCAAAGCCTTTATTTTGTATTGTATTGTTGCCCATTTCTCCTACACGTTAACAAATAAAATTCTTATCAATATTTTTTGCATTTTGATGCTTCGCTGGTAGCACAAACCTTCTAATTGAATCGGTGAGTGGAAAAACAGTACTAGTCCAAAATCGGTCATTTTTAGATACCTGGCAAAAATTACACTAATATTTAGAACAACAACACGTTGCAATGAGAAAGAATACAACTGACAAGACCTCCCACGTTATAAAACCTAGGCATGGCGTTAACAAACAAAAAAACAACTTTGAAAACGAACGTTGTTTTTGCAAATGTTTTTTGGACTAGTACTGTTTTTCCACTCACCGACTCAATTAGTTTATCTTGGTTTAAATCATTCTTTTTATACAATTTCATTCCCCCTGTAAGGATTTGTATCATAATACAGATATTTGGCGAGTAGTAATATTTATATGAAGGCTATAGAAGAAACGTAGAAGATGTCCACAACAGACTAGTTTCCTCACAGGAAATTTTTCATCGAAATCAACTTTTTTTTTCTCTCCACCAAACAGTAAAAATATTTCCCACATACTCACATATTTTTTTTCTTCTTCGAAGTCATATTTCATTTCTAAATATAGAATTTTTCGTTGCTGTAACAAACAGTGCGGTTTGATGTGGGCCTTCCAAACGGAGGACTTCTGGAACTGTCTCCCCTGCATATGCTAATTGACTAGGAGAAAACAATGGAACTCCTATCAGACAACTCGATGGGGGTTAAACAATGTCACCCCTTCATTTCTCGAACTCATGGCGTAATTTCGTCAATTTTTTTTAATCGGTAATCCTAGAAATAGAAACGTTAGCTAGGTGTTATACATCTTGTACTGTTCGATTTAATGTGTTGCAAATCAGTTTCTCTATTAGTTTTAATTGAATTATTCATGTTCATTAGCATGTCACTGGGAGGATTCTGTTGTACTGAATTAAATGTTATAAACTACCTTATCCCAATAACAAGTATTTTCATTCATGGGATTGGCCGGCGTGCAGCTCTAATTTAGCATTTGTTGCCCAAGTTGTTTTCCATGTTTGTAGCCGTTCATGTCAAGGTTTGAATAAATGCCTTACTGTCTCATGTTATTTATTTATCTATTTTTATTGTTGTTATTTTATTTATTTATTTATTTAAAATGCCTTTAGTTTGATAATCGATGGCAACTCAGAGACAATTGCCCTCATAAATGTAGCCGCTTGTACCCCTGCCGATTTCGTACTAAGTTGAGTGGCTGTTGAATAAAACTATAAGTTTTATTCAACGGTATGGAAAGCAAACATTTAAGTTACTTAAATGTTTGCTTTCCATACCGTATTCTTACTTTTCATTTCATTGTTTCAGAGAAACCTTCACTCAAACTCTTATTGAAATTGCTTTTAATATTACTGATTAATGGCAACAAACTCTTTTTAACAAGAAGTTTTATATTTATTACCTAATGATTACTCAACGAAGACATGTTGTCATCTACTGTCGGTAACAATATAACATTACAATTATAAATGAGGCTTGCCTGACAAAATAAAAGGGAAATAATTAACTAATAATAAACTGTTTCCAAAAATTTTTTATTGATATCGCCAAAACTCGTCAATAGCTACGAAACAAAGAAAAAGTAAGAAAATCGGTTGAAAAACTCTTTCATCTTTGCCTAATTATATGTAGATTACCTAATAATTTACTCAACCAAGACATCTGGCCATCTGCTATCCATAACAATTTAATATTACAGTTATAAATAAAGCTTGCCTGACAAAAGAACAGGGGAAGTAATTAACTAATAGTAAACTGTTTCCAAAATTTTTAAATTGATATCACTAAAACGTCGTCAATAGCTTCTTATAAAAAAAAAAAAAAAGAGTAAGAAAATTGGTTGAAAAACAGAGGAAAAAAAGGTTCTTAACTGTTTTGTCTTTGCCTATTTATATGTTAATTATCTGTTTATAATTTATTCATTTGAAGACGGAATTGGAATTTTTCAAAAACTCATCGCAACGGCGTAACTGCTTCCACTCACAGACATGGTTCGTGATTTTTTTGATTTTTTAAAAAATATATAAAACAAATCGGATTTTTTTATTTAATTTGGATTTTTTTTTATTTTTTTTAAAAAAGACTTTAAATATTTTGGATATTGATTATGTTACATTCATAGAAACAATATGACATGTTAATCAATTGCAAAAACACACTTTAAGCTACTTTCACAGCAATAAATGTTTTTTGATAATAATAATGATAAACAAATTTTAATACAAATGCATGACTGAAATGAAACTTAACCTTACTAGGAATAATAGTACACTCATAAGTACAGAGAAAATGAACAAATTGAATCTGAATTATTTTGCTGTTGAAAGCTAAAAAAAAGTAGCAATTGTGCGTACTTAATTTTTACATTTAGTGTACTTTAATCATTTTTCTATGTTATAAATGAAAAAGCCTGAAATATTTTTACCAATTTAGTAAAATTATATGCTCACACCATTACTAAAAACTGAAACTTTTTGTTTTAATCAAATATCTTTATTGAAAGCTTCTATGATAAAAAATATTTTAGAAAGGAAAAAAACCTTAAGCTATCACTGGACATGGATGAAACTTTAAGGATACATATTCTGAATTCTAACGATTGTTGTTATAAACACTATCATTCTGAGTTATTTATTGTGTGGCATTTATTAAATTGACCTAAAATACTATTTTTAAGAGAAAAAAAGGCAGAATGGTTCATGATTATTATGAATTCTAATTTGAATGATTGAATGAATTATGCTTTGCTGTTAAGATGCTTGAAGAATGAGAGTAATATTGTAAAATTAAAACAATAGTAATTAGTTCAAAACTTATGAAATGTGTTATGCACACAGACAGATGGACCTTGGAAGTTTTGTTTAAAACAGTGGTTGCAATTGCAACATATTTCGTTTTAACACACATACAAAGAAAAGTTTAATTGCATAAAATTAATCATGTTTTTTCAAATGCTGGTAAATATTGAAAGAAGGGGGTGGGATTCCCGGCTTAAAAAAATGATAATAAATGCTAGATTTAAAAGCCTTGGTGGAGAAGAAATAGAAAAAAAAGCGATTAACTGTAATTGTCCAGAAAAGAAAAGTTAGTTTTAATCGCCATCAATTACCTCCGTCACCCCCCCCCCCCCCCCGCCCCACTACTGCCTTCACGACTATTCGTTAAAGTGAACGAAAAATGTTAAGTCAAAGATATAAGTAGATATTTTCAACAAGTTCGTATTTCAAAGCATTTGATTCATTTGTTGTTGCAAGGGCGTTGTCGCAAAAGGGATTTTCCAGTTGTCCGGGTTTTTCAGACGAATCATAGAAATTCCAGGCATTCTGAATTGCAGATTTTTTAAAACTGTATTTACATGAAGTGTATGTATATATATTTTTTTTCCATGCGATTCTTTCTTAATGCCTGATAACGCTTTTAATAAACTTCTGCGACAAATCGGGACTTAACTAACGAAATTGTGCAGTTGGGGGGGGGGGGGGGGGGGGTAACGAAACACTCAAAATTACTCAGCTGTCGTACGTTCTAGAAACACAAGTGAAGTCTCAATCGTCATCGATTAATGTCTTCTTTTAAAGTATTGAAATAAAATTTTGAAAAGGGGCCATATACATATTTAAATGAACACTAACTTCCAAAACTTAAAAAGGAAAGGCTATAGTGGTTATAGTTTTGTCAACAGAATTAAATTCAGCGTGCACAAATAAGCCTAACACCAAATTTGAGTAAAATCGAACCATTAGAACTGGAGAGATTGTAAACGAGACCGCCCCTAGCTTCAGTAGTCTAATTTATTGGTCGAGCTTCATCAAGTCATATATACAAGCCTTTTTGTATTTTAAAAAAGGAAAAACTATATTATTTATTTTAATGCATAAGGTTTCGGTTACTGCTTGCGAAACACTGTGGTTATGTTTAGATTTCTTACTTTATCCAATAGGTAGAATTTTATGCATTCAGCAGTGGTGTACATACGGTCCTTAAAGCTCCAGCAAAATCTATTTTTACGCCATAGCATGAAAACTGCTGCATATTTTGAGCTGAAATTTTGGATACCCAAGCCATATAAAAGCTTGACTAGATTGATTTTTCATCATAATATAATAAGGTTTCTGATCATAATTTAAAAAAATAATAATTTCATAATTCCTAAAAAAATATTAAATTAATATTTTCGTTCATGAAAATCACGTTTTTATTGTTGAGTTAGCTCATATTCTTTGTAAAGAAAAAACAATCTTTGCCATACCCATGGTAGTTTCAATATAATTAATGTGCAAAAATATCAGAAAACTTTTTAATATTACGAGACGCGTTTTTCTCAATTTAACTCTGATGCAACGGGTGAACTGAATTACACGAAAATTGAAAGTCAATGTCAAATTTTGATGCTGAATACAAATATGTCATTAAAAAAAAGGGGTTTGTTATTCAAAATTTTAAAGTTGATGCTCATTTTAGAAATACAAATACAAATACAAAAGTGACGACCAGCAACAGGCTCAGGGCCCAGCTAGGCTGGTCCTAGTCAATTTAGCAGTCCCCAATCAACATCAAGAGCTTCTTTAAAAGTTTTTACCCCACTACAATTAACAGTTGCCTCCGGTAAACTATTCCAACGCCTACAACCCTATTGAAGTAGTAATGTTTCCTAATTTCAAGATTAGCCTGAGGTTTGAAAAGCTTATTATGAAGACGACCCCTTAACAAAATTCTAATTTTCTAATAACAGAATTTTGTAAAGTACATTATTCATGCTAAAATGACACATTTCATGTGTAAATAGTATCCAAATACGAAGAAGTGTTTCGTCCCCCCCCCCCCCCCCAAATGTACATATCTCACTTTAAGCGCCTTTTTTAAACAGTCTCTTGCACTGGCATATAAGTGAAAGGTTTATTACTGTATTTGCGTTTAAATTTTCAATTTTTACATAATTATTTGATTTTTCACAAAAATCTCTTTAAAATTCACAAAAAAGAGACCCTGTTTTAAAAAAATGCTAGATCGACCGCTGGTTTTATTACCACATGGGCAAATCGCGAATTATTCCGGCCCTTTCCCAATTTTTTAAAGCCACTACTTTAACGTTTTTGTAGGGAAAAAAATTGTTTAAAGTTCACGAAGTTAAAATTATTCAAATTTACTATTTTATAAAACAATAAATTTACAAAGTTAAAACGTATTTTTAACAAAGACAGTTGGGCAAAAGTATTTGGGTTAAATTATAATTGAAGAAATGACTCTGTATACTATTTTCGTACAGAGTTAAATAGGCATATTTTTGGAATAAATATTTTAAATTTTACTGTTTTTTAATCAGATTTTATTGCTCTAAGTCCCATCTCATTTCTGATAATAATTGAGTTCACAACAGTAGAAAATAAGTGGCCCAGTGCAATTCATATCGATAGGGAAAATGTTAATGATAGAATGCGAGTATGAAAGTGTTCTATTATGTTATTTAATATTGTATGACAAAATAAGGAACACAAGAAAAAATTGCTGTCGTCCCCCCAATAATTAGACCATTTACGTCTATGCTATTGTACAATTTAAAATTTTTATTTCTATCCAAAACTCATCGTTTTCTTTTTTTCTTTCTTTTTTGAAAATCAAGTAAAGTATTTTCAAGTGCAAAAAAAAAAAAAAAACTCTAGAAAAAGGATTGAACTTGGAGAAAAAACGCATAAGTTGCAACCGTGGATATATTAATAAATATTTTTACAGAATCTTTTCTATGTTCACAGAAAGAAAAGTAAAACCGTTCTTCATAATAACTACTACTACTAAGAATACACATAAAAGTGACCTGAGCAAAATTGTTGGGCAAGAAGACACTTGTTATGTACTATTTTGGAAAATAAGTTCAATTCAAAAGGGGGGGGGGGGACACATTTATGTGCGTTATCACTGTCGAATAACGTCTTCTATATTATAAGTCTATAATATTTAAATATAATGTCTATATTTAATCCGTGTGTAATATTAAATTTGTCTAATAACTCTCCCTCTCTCAACCTCGCTATTTTATTGGACTGGTTTGTCAACTGGTGCGGGTGGGAGGTTGTGCGGGGCGTAGTAGACGGGTGCGTGGGCGGTTTGTTTGTCCTCGCCTACTACTCCTGGCAAAAGAGCGATTCAGTGTTTGGAAAGACAACGTGGAATTAGAATTATTCTCCGATTTTTTAACCGAACAATTGAAGTTATCGTTTTTTCAACTCCTTAGGCTTTAATGATCATTTCTAGTGTGGGACAAGTAATCGATGTAAAAATCATAAAAACTTTTTTGGGTTCTCAAGATGTTAGTGATCAGGGTGGTGATGGGTTGGAATCGAAAATTTTGCAGCTTAAAGATAAAGAGTTATTGCTCTATAAGTCGCGTGGTAAATTCAAGCAAATTCAAACAGACTAAGTGAGGTTTAATTAGTAATTAACTCTTTTAATAATATTACACTTACAATTAAACATAGTTTCTAAATGGTTCGCGTAAAAGCATCTGTGATATGTATCATCGATAAATGTCCGATATATATTATAAATATCCGCTATTTTGATATTAATATAGATATCTTGATATTTTCCAACGCTGGTTGCAAGTAAATATACATATTTTATTAAAGCATAAAGAATTCATAATGTATCAAAAAGAAACAAACATTGTTAAAAAATTAACATATAATATATTATGTATTGTATGTCCATTTACTTTTATTCTGTTACTTTCCAAAAACGTTACTAACAGAACAAAGTAAAAGTTCTGTTAGTAACGTTTTATATTATCACAATTGTTTTACAACAATTCCTTTTTTTTACACTAACAACAAGTGCAGCTATCGACCAGAGATTGTTTTGGAATTATTCATTTTTAATTTCATAAATAATTAGTCAGATTTTTTTCTGTCTTAAAAAAATTGCAGCATTTAAGATCATTTGTTCATTAGTATATGAGGCCTACCAAATAGATTAAAGTTAAAGTAGATTTTCACGTTGCGTAGCACTGCCATGATGTCTGACAAACTGTTTTAGAAATGTTCGAAGGCTTTCGAATTAGTCAATAGGCCGATCAATTAGACTTATTGGGAGAACTATTAAGTAATTGGAGGAAAGGGGGGGGGGGGCATCGGTCTGGCTATCGCAGAAGTATTATTTTCGAGCCGGAATCCGAGGCGCAACTTGCCTGGTGCGCCTTTCCGTTACCTTTGGCCTTTCGGTTTGTGCGACGTCATTCGGCGGCGGCAGCAGCATCCGATCTTCCACCCCCACCCAGTCCGCCCACTCCTGATGATGGGGGAGGTGCGCGCGCGGCATCACAAATGGCGGCTTTTTACTTCGGCTGCTGCCAGCTTCCCCTATCGATCCGTTCTTCTAGCACAGGGGGTCAGTCACACCGAGGTAACAGTAGTAGTTCGGGGGATTGGAACGCTCGCCAGACTCCACGAGAAAGTATGTGGTTGGCTAGACAGAGCCCCCTATTTTTTTTTTTTTTTTTTGTGGTGCATTGAGCTATGCAACTAACTGGAGTACTATCTGAGCGGTCTGTCGTGTGTCTGCGCGAACAGCCCCAGAGAAAGTTATCTTTCAGCAAGGAATTTTTTCACCTTCGTTTTATGTAGAAATCACTCTTGCGTGCATAAGTTGAAAATTACGAAGAACGATTAGCTTCCTATCCAAATTAGCATCGAATTCACTAATTCACATGCAGTTGAAATGGTTAGCTTAACACGTGTAAACAGAGCTATATATTTCCTTTAAATAGCGTAAAATTAAACTTCGGATCATCCTTTTTATCTGCTATGCATCTAGGGCATCGTTTCTCAACCTTTTGGGAAAAACAACCCCCTAAAAAGCCAAAAAATGCATAAAAAGTCTTACAACCGCCTTGATGCAATATTTTCTTTGAATAACACCGCATTTTATAGCATTGATCAAAATTCAAAGCAGTTTTTTTAATATAATGAATTTTTTTACTTATTTGGTCAGATTACGACCCCCCTCCCCCCAGTACATAAACGCGACCCCCCAGGTTGGGAAACGATGATCTAGGGAGGCCACCTTTTATCGGCAATCTTTGCACGAAACCTCCTCCAGTGCAGAACAACAATAACTTTCGATGCACGGCGGATAGTTTCGTTTTGGAATCTTTTTTGTTGTAACGAAAAGAACGTACTTCTAATTGAATTCCTGCATGAAATTCTGATTCAGCTATAAATAAATAAATAGGACCAATTTATCCACATCAAGCTAAAACTTTTATATTTACTCTTCGACTGTTGATTATGTTGTTACGTCCTAATAAAAATGTACTTAAAAAGTATATTTATCTTTATGGATAAGATTTTTTATGCAATCTCCCCAACCCCCACTATTTCTTTAGTTCATTGTTTTTTGTATATCTATGTGTCCATGCATTCCAGTGTAACTATTACCAAAGTGGAACTGAACGATATTTATTCATTGATTCAAGATTTTCTACGGATATTTCTCATGTCGTTCCACAACTTTTACGCCTACTCGAAAAAAAATTTTTAAAGATTTTTTTTGAGAATACATATGTTTACTGCCTTATTAATAATTCGAAAAGGACAAGTAATAAAAAGTAATTTTAGTTTTTAGTTAAACTTAGATTTTTGAAATTATATTTTTATTTCTTGTTATGAACTATTGTGCAACATGGAAAAGGAATGTGCTAGCAAATTTTGTGGTTTCTAACGACCACAAAAGGGGGTTTGCCATTTTCTTTCGGATCGTAGAAGGGGTTTGCAAGGAAAAAAAAGGTTGGGAACCACTGGTCTAGACGAACTTTTGTTTCATTTTTACTCTCAATTTAACATTTTTTCCTTCGTCAATCGGAAAGTTTATATATATTTTTGCCGAGGGTGGTAGAGAAACTATAAAAATTGTGCAGCAAATTCTTAAATAAGAATTTCACCCCTTTATCATTTCAAAGTGACAAGCTCAGATTTAGTTCTTAACCGCATCCATGGAATTAACTTTTGATTTCTTTCAATTTAGATGTGTGTATGATAAAGAAGGTGAATGAATAACGGAAATTAACCTTAATAAAGCAAGGCAAAAGATTGGCGAACGAGCTATTCTCCTGTGGCCGCTAGTGCAATGTTAAACCTTTTTTTTTTTTTTTTTCAATGATTTAATCACAGTTCTTTGCAGAGCTCTTAATATAAGACTGGGCTCTATGAATATAAACTGCCAGAGACAAGAGAGAAGGCCCGAAAAATAATGTTAATGCTCCGGGTGTTTTGTGAAGGAGCCCCCTGATCTTCTTCTCGTGCTGCCGTAACTCTGTAAATCGGTTTTCCAGTTGGGATTCAAGGATTTCGGAAAAATCTGCCAATATTTTTGGGATTTTCCGGATTTTAATTTTTAATAAAAATTTAATTCATTTAAATTTTACATATTAAGAAATTTTTCTTGTATAAACGCATTAAAAGTTTAATCCTTTACATCTGCGTTGTAACTTATGCTACAAAATAAATAAATAAGTTACTACATATATATATATCACTTCAAAAGTTCTTACAGTTACTTTTATTCTCTATTTATAGTAACGTGCTCGGTGATGTCGTAGTATAAAAGTAAAGATTACGTTTCTACTTGTAAATATTAGTTACAATAGAAAAAAGTAACATTTCAACTTCCTGCTAAAAGAAACTTTGAAAACAAGGATTCGATTTCTGTAAGAAAGAGAGTTCTTTTTCTTTCCGGTCCTGATGTTCGATACGCAGCACTTTTTTCCCCCTTTGTGGAATTAATTCTACGGCAAAAGAAAAGTAGATTTATTCCATAATTTTTTTGTGATTAAATTTCTTCATAGAATGTGGCAACAAGATAAATATTGCCATAGAAACGTTTTCTCTATTCGTTTACTTTTCCAGATTAATATTGTCGATGTTTTAATGTTTAGAAAATAAAATCTTGGCCGTTTAAAAGATTCCTTATTCATTGTATTTTTTTTCTTTTCTGTTGTGGAAGAGTTTTCATCGAAGTCTTCAAAACTTTAATTTTTCTGAAAGACAGTTTATTTTGTTGAATTTGAGATAAAACATGAATATGAATCTGATATCCAATGCAATTTGAGCAATTATAGTTCGGAATATAATAGACTTTTTAATTAAGTCTTTTATGTTTTGCAACGTATTGTAAATTGGTGTGATGTGCATGTCAAAAAAGAAACTTTTTAATTTTATCGTATATTAATTATTATTAATTCTTTAAAAATTTTTGTTTTGTATACCTCTCATTTATTTTCTATTGTTTTTATATACAATCGAAAATTATATTTGCTGATTACAGTGTATGCGTAGTTTCAGTTGATTTTATAAATTATGTGTCTACTTTATGTATTCTTCATTTTATTTAGTTAAATGTTTGTTCTTTTTTTTTTTGATTAAAGAAGTTTTAATTTTATCTAAATTGGCGTTATTTCAATGAAATTGCAAAAGTTGAGTAAGTTAATGCCTTAATTCAAAAAACCGTTAAAATTTAAATTTGTAATTATATTATTTGCTATCTTAATAATTTTAACTATTTTTTTATAAATTAGACATAAAAATGTTCTTTAATTTATTGGACATTGGAATATATTATTATTACATTGGAGTTTTGTTTGAATCAAGTGTCAATGTTTTGAAATGATATTCCTTAGTTTGAAAAAAAATAATTATATTAAATTTAAAATTTTGAAAGCTACTTATTATTTTTTTTATTTAGCTTTTGAAACAAATTGTGTTTTCAAACCAAGATGTTTTCCCTGTCTAACTACTCTTTCGTTGATTTAAAGAAGAAAAATATGTGTGTGTGTGTGGTTTTTTTTTTTTTTTTTTTTTTTTTTTTTTTTTTTTTTTTTTTTGCTCTGGATTTTAATGTAATTGAGGAATTAGTTATGAAAATATTATACATAGTCTAAATACGTCTCCAGAAAATGGGTGATGGGAGTAGACAGGGGTCATATTCGGATTCAGGAAGTCATTTTACAAAGCTCATTGAATCGACCGAAATTATGCTTCGACTTTTTTTCACGCATCGCAATGCAATATTTTAGTCGAAAATGTTAAATAATCAAAAACTATTTTTCCGGAAAATAGTTTCAAAATGTTTTTTTTTCGATTTACAAAAGCAATATATTTTACGTCCTAAAAACGTTTGTATTATAAACATGCAATATTTATTTTTAATTAAATAAGAAATGCAGTATTCATTTTGAATTATTGTAAAAATGCAGTGTATTGATTCTGAATCCTTCAACAAAAAATGCACTGTAATACTGTAAATCTAATATTGAATTTTTCAACTCTTGTGTACGTAGTAAACCTGTAAGCCTGTAGTTCCTCTAAAATTTAAATTAAATTTTTTTGAACAGTTTACCTTCAGATACTTTTTCACACTGCATTTTTTTCCTTTTTTCTTTCTTTTGTTTTGTTTTCTTTTTGTTAACTTTTTGACTTTAACTGAAATTGTTCCATTCTTGAACAAAAGCCCCATTCTCTTTTTCGAATGAAAATATATTACTTATGTGTGTGAGAAAGTAACAAAACGAATTACTAAGTTGACATTTGGGTGGAATCGAATGGGGTGTTTTGATGCTTGCTGTATTTTTATGTAGGCATATTTCTAGTCAGTTCTTGCTGCTGTAAACGTCTCTTAAATTATCGCTATAGACAATAATAATAAAATTACACGTTAATTTAAAGCACAAATGAGCAAAAAAATGCAGACATATGTTTCGGGATTGCTTGGAATCCCTTTTGTTAAAAATTCCACCGATTTTGTTAAGAAACTTCATAACTTCGTTCCGAATAATTCAGTTATGGCCTCTTTTGATGTTAATTCCTTGTTTACTAATGTTCCTGTTGATGGCGCTTTGACTTGCCTCAGGAAAAGGCTTTCTGAATTCCATTTTACTTCTGTGGAAATTGAGGAATTAGTTTTCCTTACTCGTGTGTGCTTGCAACAGAGCACTTTTGTATTTAATGGTAAATTCTATGCTATGGTAGATGGCCTGGCCATGGGAAGTCCTCTTAGTCCTATTTTAAGTGATTTCTATATGCATTATTTTGAGGAAAAACTATTCCAGAAATTGCAATTTCAATTTTATGTTCGTTATGTGGATGATTGTTTTGTCCTAACGGACAGTAACTTGTTAGGTATTGATGATGCTCTTTCTATTATGAACTCCATTGATCCTAATATCCAGTTTTCTTGTGAGAAAGAACGTAATAGTAGCCTCGCGTTTCTTGATGTCTTTATTTCTAAGAGCGAGTCTGGTTTCACTACTTCTGTCTATCGTAAACCTTTCGCTGTTTCTTTACCTCCTCACAGACTGTCGTCTCATCCTCCCAACCAAAAATATTCGGCTTTTAATGCTCTGGTCCATCGTGCTATTAATATTTGCTCTTCTCCTGAGCTTCTCAAGATTGAACTCAACTATCTGAAAGCTGTAGCTGTTGATAGAGGATTTTCTCACTCTTTAATTGATTCTATTCATAACAAACTTTCTAAGAAAACTTCTGGTCCCAATAATGTGGTTTCTAGAAAGATTTTGGTTGTTTCATTCTTTCATTCTGTCAGTTTCCGTATTGCTAAAATCCTAAAAAGGTTTCAATTTCAAGTCGTTTTTGCTCCTAGTAACAAACTTTCCTTCTCTTCTCTTAAGGATCCTGTCGATCAACTTAACACTTGGGGTATTTACCAAATTAGTTGCCGTTGCGGCCTTTCTTACATTGGGCAGACAAAACGTGCTCTGAAAATTCGCTTAAATGAGCATAAAGGTTATGTACGAAAGCAAGAGTTAAATAAGTCTAGCATTGCTCAACATTGTTGGAATTCCAACCACTCTTTTGACTTCAATTCTGGTAAAATTATTCAAAAATGTTCTTCCCCTTTAGAGCTTGACTTTTGGGAAGCTTATCATACTAACAGGAATAGTTCTAATTTGGTTAATGATTCTTCCTCAACTCCTTATTTTTCACAGGTCTGGCATAAATTTCTTTAATTTGTTGTTCTTTCTAGGTTTTCTTGTTGTTTTCCTTTTTTGTGTCTTTTTTTCTCCTTCCCCCCTCCCTCCCCTCCCCCTCCTTTACATGTGTACTTTGTTTTGCATTTTGTTTTGGTAGTTTCTGTACTTATTTTTATTTCAATTTTATTCTTTGTATTTTATTTTATTATTTTTGCAATTTTTATGCATGCTGTCGTCTTTTTTGCTTTATTCTTATTGTTATTCCTTTTGACTTCCTGTACTTTCAACTGGATTCGTTTGTTGCTCTCTTATTGGTGTCTTCCTGCTACTTCTACTTCCACTTCACGCTGCCTTTATTCTCATTGGTTTACAGATAATTCTTAGGCTATATAAGCTTTGTTTTTCTTGTTCTGTCTGCTTCATTTGGATGTTTTGCATCTAGAAGCTCCCTGTCGCATTGAAAAAGGGATTCCAAGCAATCCCGAAACATATGTCTGCATTTTTTTGCTCATTTGTGCTTTAAATTAACGTGTAATTTTATTATTATTGTTTACTTGCACGAAGTTAAATTATTTTTATCGCTATAGAGTTTCGCTTTCTTTTGTATTAAAATTAGCTGATTGAAGGTATGTTCGGAACTTCCTACACAGCGGACTTGTCGCATTAATTACGTTATACTTGCTTATGGATAGATGTGTATAAGGGGAAAAAATGTTTTTCCATTATTCATATAAGCATAAGCAAGCCTTATTCATTTAATCTGGTACGTAAAAATAATAATAATGCATCCCCACCCCCTCCTGTACAAAATGTTTTTCCTCTGGTGTGTTTTGACTTTGTGATTTCTGAAAAGTTTTATATACGGAGGTTTTTCTTTTTATACAACAAGAGGTGGTGTGCGATAATTTATTTGTCTGATATTAAAATAATAATAAAAGTAATAACTAATCTAGTAATAATAAGAAAAACATTCTTAAAAAAATCCCCTTCAAATTATTATTAACACTAGGCGAAGAGAAGAAGGAAATCTTTCTCCTAATGTCTGCTCCCGTATCCTTGATTCTGTAGCTGTCCTTGAAAAGTGCATTGCATCCGTGTCTTCTTTTTTATTTGTTACGACTACTGCACTTCATTCGCCTTTTGTGACTAGTCTTCAAACATACAGTAGGACGTTTGACGTAAACAAAGCTTGATAGACGTAGAATTGTTGCGCCACCTTTATACTGACGTGTTGCCATGGGTGGGGTGAGGGCTGATGAATTGTTAATACGGTTTTCGTAGACGACAAAGCTCTAAAACGCCTTTGTTTTGCTGGAATATTCAAATTGCAAATAATTAT
Source organism: Octonoba sinensis (assembly GCA_038502835.1). NCBI lineage: Eukaryota > Metazoa > Arthropoda > Arachnida > Araneae > Uloboridae > Octonoba > Octonoba sinensis. The sequence continues at coordinate 59,055,873 of CM076599.1, read as the reverse complement.
GACAATTCATTACTTGTAATACCAACGACTTTCGATAAAACGGTCCTCTCAGTTTTAGTAGTGGTAGAAGACTTGGAGCAATGGTTTCTAGAAGGAAATTTTCTAGCTACGTGTCAGTTAACGTTAAAAAAAAATTATATATATGTTTTTAAAATAGAAACGAAAATAACGATTTCTTTAAAGAAATAACCGAAGATGCTCTTTTATAAATAGCTGTATATTCATTGTAATTTCCCAACATATAACTCATTATCAAAAAGGTTGGATGGTATGAGCTTTCATAGTACATTTTCGTATCGAATATCCAGAAGACAAGATGAGTTAAATTATAGGGCTATAATAAAAATACAAAAATCAAATAAAAACAATTTTTATTGTTATTATTATTATGTATTTATTTATTTATTATATATTTATTTATTTAGGGAAAGGGGGTATAATTAAGAGAAAAAAATGTGTGTGGGCCATTTACAAAACTTGCTGTCTTCGGCATGGTTTCACCACTAAGTGTTGGCATCAATTTTCATAAAACCGGTCGTTTAAAATATCTAAATCCTTTATTATCTCATTTTTATATGCTTAAATCTGTATCTTGGCTAATATTTCTGTATATTTACTTCTAATGCTAATTCATTTATCAGCTATTTGACATAAAATTATCAAGAGTTCGTCCATCTCATTTTCTCTGAAAAATAGCACACACGAGGCAGATCCTGACAAGAAGTTCTTGTTGTTGCAAGTATTGTTTATTTTACAGCACTTTTTTTCTCTAGCAAACTTATATTTTCATATATATGCAGCATTTCCTTAATTTCACAAATAGGTCCTCTCACTTCTTTTTTAGCAGGTGTACTGTGTTTGGAAGGTTTTTTTTTTTTTTTTTTTTTTTTTTTTGCCATATTTTGGCAACATGTTTGGCGCGGAAATTACATTATAATATGGCAACCCTATCCATTGCTGGAATCCCATACTTTAGAGTCTACTCACGTCTCTTGCTGGGGGACTCCTCATCAACTTATGCAGCGCTTTTTCAATTATTGCCTCCTTTTTGAGCCCGGGCATGTGTATGCTTCCCTTCCAAGATGATGAAAGGATTTTATTCGTGCGACATCAATCACGCGATCCCCTCTTTCTCCCTACTCCCCCCCCCTCTCTTATGCTTTACAGGTGGGAGGACAAGGTTTTGTCATGTCGGCAGAAAGTTTTCCTGTCGTGAACTTTGTTCGAATTTGAATTTTGTTCCTATTGCAATTCATCTGTGCCAAAAGTAACAAAGTTGTGGTTTCCGTGCTTGTGATGCTGCTGAGGTTAAAAAGAAATATGGGGAAGAAATTTTCTTTCTTTCCTTCAGTGTGCTTATAAACGCGCTCAAGTAATGGTGATATTCTTTCTCGAAAAAAGGGGGGGGGGGGTACGAAAGTTGAGATTTATTATTAATCTCTTGCTAGAGGCACGATGTTTACCTCCCAATAATATGTTTGCAATAAATATTTATTTTGTTTTTTCTTAAAATAATTAATTTAAAAATGTCCTGTGTTAAATAGGAGACAGCTTTTCATCGCAACTTCTGCATATCTGTCTAGTCTTAATGAGGACTAAATAAAATCAAAATTGTTTAAAAATGGCTTTTCAACTACTTGAATTAAAAAGCGCCAATGAAATTATAATGAAATTATATTTGAAGTAGTAGTTTCATAGTGAATTATTTGAAATAATTCACTATGAGTTTATCTTTTCCATAAACATTTATTTTTCGTACTGTCATAAATTGCTCCGTATTTAAATTTAAAAAAAGTTGTATTTATTTATTTATTTGATTTGACTCAATAATTCTTAATGATTGTATGCGTAATTAAAATTAAATAATATATGTAGAATATTAGCTGCTCCTTGTTACAATGTTATTGATTTTTTACATTTTGAATTTAAGTTTTAAATTTAACTGTTAACGTTGATGCTATTATTATTTGATCTTTCTTCCATTTTGATAGAGCATATTAGATTATAATAAAAATTTGCATCATAGAGGCCGGTTTGGTACATCAAGGGGCGTACTCTTTTTGTAAATTTTCATACGAGATCTCCACTGATAATATTAGTTAATGTTTACTTTCCAAATCTGGACAAAAATTAAAATAGCGATATATCGTTTCTTTTCCCCTGTCCCAACTATTTGTGATCCTCGTCACACATTAAATTTGGAGAATTTCCCGTCTTCCTAAAAATTTGGGAGTTTCCATGATAATGTTTATTCTAAAGTACTAATTGTGTGTAGTATCACTTAATGCTGAAGTAATCAGCTCACGTCAAAAGAACGTTCTATCTTTGTATTGGCTGTAAAACATTTTTATATTATAATAAAATTTATCGGGCTCAAAATTTTATTGCTACTTGCTTTGAAGTTGATAAGATGAATTTTCTGTGTAGGCATTATGACATGTATTTACCCCCCCCCCCCCCTTTTTTTTTTAAATGCTCACAAGCAATAATGAGATATTCTACATAGTCCCGTGAAACGATCTGCGAGATGAAAATATGAAACGAATTTTTATGATTTTTTTAAAATTTTTGAACTGGAAAGAGGGGAGCGGATGTGTTGATCGAATTTCGCAACTGACATACGTTTCATCATTATTTCAATCAATTTGCTATATATTTTTTTACTTCTTGCTTTATTATTATTCCTTTAAACTTTATTTTCCTGGGAAAATAAATCGCGAAGTTCTCGATACTTAAAACCCACATCCATCGTTATTAATTCGAAATATATAGTTCATTTTTGAACTTATTGATCTTCTCTCAAATTGTTTGTCATGGAGAAATTCAGTTATTTTGTTTTAGTCAACAAAAACTTTGATTTCAGTACTGAGTTTTCATCCCAATGTCATCAACATTATAATATTAGTTAAAATATCCAAATAATCCCATGTAGTCTAGTGGCAGGACCCCCTGTCAGTCATTCAAGCTACCCATGCTCGCGATTCCCAGCTTTAAAATTTGCAACTATTGGACTCCCGCGAACCACCTGTTGGAAATCGCTGGCATTGGCGAGCACCTGTTTCAAAAAAAAACTCTTCATACTCGCCTGTAGGTCTCACCCAGAAAAAAAATAGATCTTGAGACATCATCATGGCGTTTTTATCTTTATTCGCAAATTCAATGTCGTCATCAGTTGTTCTTGGGAAATACCATCATCCATCTCATCGAAAATAGACACGTTCCCTCTTATCTCACTGCGCCTAAAAATATCCTGGTAGTCTTCCTAGATACCGCGGACGCCCCCGCGTTTTTATCCTGGCGGGCGGTCCTCACTCAGTCACAGTTGCCGTGAATCGGCTGAGAATGGAGCTTGAGTGACACACGCGGCAGAGAAAGAGGGAGGGGCGGGGCGATCAGCTGTTTTGCAGAGACCACGCGATTGGGAGTGGCTGTTTCTTGGAAAACCAGGCTTCCATTCTCTCTCTGTCTCTCTCTCTCTCTCTTTTTGAACTTAGCATGGTAACAATTGTGATTCCGTGTATCTGCATGCGATTGTTTACTATGCTTTTAACTCGTTGATCTTTGTTGTGTTAATCTGAAAATTTTAATATCTCTTGTCAAGCATTTAAGCGTAGTTAGTTGTATAGCATTTGTGACGTGACATTACAATACAATAATAATATAAAGTGATGGGAATTACGAAGTAAACTTATAATAATAGAAACTATATTTCGATAATGGAAAAAATTGTAAGGGATTAAAATTCAGCTATTAAAATACGTTCTATTTTGTATGCGTTCTATTTTGGGTATTTAACGAAAGTAGAAAAGATCTCAATTGCTTATCAGTGACACTAATTATGAAAGAAAATAATTATTGTTATTATCTAATCAAATGTCTTCGTATTACAAACTAGGTTATATATATATATATATATATTAATAAAACTTTTTATAGAATGTTGAATAAAAGTGACATTTTAAAATCTTTGAAAGTCAAAATTTTGATTTACTTTTACTAGTGCAATCACTTGAAAGATGGATTTTCATTTTCTAACAAATGAATAAAATGATTTTCTCCCAAAATAGTTCTCATTTCGAATTCCTTTTTTTCTCTTTATTGTTTTCTTGTTCAAAAAATGAAATGTGTTGCCACTAAAAATCTTCACAAATAATTATCTTTTTATCTTTCGCTCTTTGTTCTAATTTTTTAATGTTATTAATAAAGACTTTGCTAGAGTAGAACATACTAATTACAAAGCATGTTCGACTATAAGATTAATGCGTCATTGTTATACATAACTTTTTATTGTAACTTAAATGTATTACGTTAGTAAATTTTTGAGAGTTTGATGTACATATAATAGTGCAAATATGGATTTTCCTTCATCGAACTAAATTATCCTTGTCTTTCTCTTTCTTTTATGTATATCTACATGCATGTATAGTAGTGCACTGACTGGGGGAGACAGGCCCTGTAACATATAAACAACCAAGTTACCAATATCGTGCGTATATATAATTTAAGCACGAACTTGCTTTTCAGGCACTATTTTTTTTGCGAAATTTTCTTTTTTTACCCCGCTTTTTTTCTTATTTTAACTAATTTGTTGTAGTGTCTCAACTGAAAATAAATAAATTAATGAATAAACTGAAATTAATCTGTAGTCAAATTTATCATTTTCGATTCTGTGAAACCAGCGATAAACTACCCTTTAAATAAGATTCTAGTCGGTGGCTTAAAAATGGTTCACATTGTGACTCTAATAGCCTGGCAATTTGTTATGCTCATGTGCATTTTTTGCATCACCCATCGGAGTACAACGCCCATTGACACCCATCGCATTGTCAGCGGATGTCGATGCGCCGTCACGCCACTTCGCTTTCGTATTGTTATTGAAATTTGTCTTAAATACGCTTCCGTTATTTTTATTTATTCCAAGTACGGTAGAAATTTGCTTCAATTAATGAGTTGATAGCCACTATCTCTCTCTCTCTTTCTCTCTCTCTCTCTATGTATATATATATTTGTTTTGGAGTCTTTTGCATTGTAGTTAAATTGGTAACTTTTGTACAACGAACAAGAAAGTGAGCCAGGTTGAGCTAATGTAAAAGGTGTTGTTATCCACAAACAGTTTTGTTGCATAAACTTCGTTGATATTTTTCTGCTAACTTGGTTATTAGTAAAGTGCTTTTTCAGTATAGGTAGTAATTCCTCCATTTTCAGATGTATGCTGAAATAATTCATATTAGTTCAGCCCACAATACAGATGTGGGGAAGCAAGTTGTCAGTAGAGAAAAGTGAAGCAAATTGTATTTGTCATTATAATTTTTAAATGGCTTGCGCCCAATTTATAATTGCGTGAAAAAAGAAAATGACGTAGTTAAGAAAGTGAAGTCAAGAAAGTGAAGTCGACTTAAAATTTATTTGAGCTAAGAATTAGTCTTGCATCTTCTTTTTTTTTTTTTTGTTCATTTCAGCAGTTTTTTTTAAACTTTATTTGTTTTTATCAAGCTAAAATATAATCTGCTCACTTTTTTCTATTTTTATTCTTTTCTTCTTCCTAATCTTTCTTGCTGTTTTTTTCTAATTTAACTCTTGAATGTCCCTTATCAATGAGTGGCAGTTATGGCAAACCTAATTATGTGTATCTACTCTCTGGAAATTTTACGTTAATAAAGGCAAAATAGCTGCAGTAAAGCCATCATTTAGCATTTATTATTAAATTGCTGTTATTTTATTTATTTGATTTAAGTGCAAATATTTTCCTGTAAATATTGCTTTCGTTTCAAAGTGCTGCAGTAGCAGTGAAGCCCTCGCCTAGTGTAGGGTTTCTCAATGGGAGCCATATAGCCCCTGGGGGGCCACAACAAATCTAGTTAGCTACATGAAAAAATATGAAATTAGGGGAGCCATGTGCCCTGAAAGGGGGGACTATGGCTTAATATGAAAACTTTCACTTGGGAGTAAAATATTCCACACAATTTTGACCATCCTTCATTCTTGATGCTATTTACAAGATTAACTGTCAATATGTGTTCCTATATTATGGTAAGATAAACAAATCTCAAAATTCATGAAGAGAGAAACTTGAAAATCTTCTTAACAAGCAAAAGTGCGAAAAAAATTTCAAGTGCACATTTAATTTTAATTAAAGAAAAAATCTTACAGAATTTTTTTTTTTTTTTTTTTTTTTTAATTTTGTTTAGGGAGCTTTCCACTGTTGAATAATTTGTCTGATTTTGTTAATGATGGAAGTTCTTCAGGGCTCCTTTTCTCCATGATTCCTTGATGTCGTTTTTTCCTTAGTTTTAACTTCGATTTCTTGAATTGAATAAAGAGCTCTTTCTATTTCTGACGCAGTTTTCATTACAATTTTTTTTACTACTCTGGATTTTATTGAATGTAAATTAGTCAGGTGTATCTTTTAAATTTTTTTTTATAAATTAACAGACCGTTTTACCAATTTTTATGCATGAATTAACATACACTCACACGTTCATGTATAAATATATACGCACATTAGTGATGGGCATAATCGAGTGATCATAATCGGGAACTCGATTATTCAGGATAACTCGAGAACTCGATTAAACATCTCGAGAACTCGATTGAACTTCTCGAGAACTCGATTAAACATCTCGAGAACTCGGTTGAACATCTCGAGAACTCGGTTGAACATCTCGAGAACTCGGTTGAACTTCTCGAGAACTCGGTTGGTTTACTTCGCGGAAGATAGAATCGAATGAATGTCTCGGATGATTTTCTTCTCGGGTAATACATTTGGCTGATTCGTAGTCACGTGGTTGCAAAAATGACTATGTTCCCAAAATTTTTCGAAATTTAAGTTTTACAAACGCATTACTAGGTTATCATTAGTGCGTCATCAGGGGTAAGAGTATAAGGGGAGGGGGGATTCGGTTGCTCTAGCACTGAAAAGTTGTTTAAATTGACATTCTAAAATCGGGGTTTTAAGGGACCGTTCATAAATGATGTCACACTTTTTTCAATATATTTGACCCCCTCCCCACTTTTTCACTAAGTGTCACACTTCAACATACCCCCCTACCCCCTTTGTCACATCTCATGCTATATTACTTTAGCATAAAATAAGTTTAATTTGCTGATTTTAAATGTATTTATAGAAATGAAAATGTGCGCTGTCAAAACTTCTTGTTACCCCCTCCCCTCCCCTCGTCACGAACTGTCACACTTTCTCCCTCGAAGCGTGACATTATTTATGAACGATTCCTAAGCTGTATTGCGAAATGTTAGGGCAACGGTAGGGGTTTGGAAGGATTCGCCGGTTCTTTTACGGCATAGAGAACAAGTAGAGAATTCTTAGTTGCCAACAGAATGTGTATCATATATTGTGTTACAATAACAAGTTCCCCTCCTCAGAATTCAGTTCCAAAGCAACTACAACTCTTGAATACGTTACCACTGGGCCCCGAGTCGGACCTGAGCTTTATTAGCTTTCCTTATCAGGACTGCCATTTTGAATTTTTACAGTAGGAGGCAAAGGGGTATTCTCCTTTTTATTGTATCAAAAAAAAAAAAAAAACATGCATTGACAAAAATACACTATATTTCTCAAAGCCAGAGAAAGACAGTTGCCCAGTCCTGACCACTCCTACATGACTGCTGATCCCCAAAAATCTGTACCAAAGGGGGGGGGGGGAATTGCTAAATTTTTAGCTTGTTATTCATATAATCTCTAATTCCAGAACTCTTATTCGATTTTTTGATCCCTCCCTGCTTACTTCACTAACTGCTGTTACTTCTTAGTGAAATGTAGCCAGCCCTAGGTCAGCATAGTATAATGTATGAACGTAGTATAAATAACATTCCTGTACTCACCCTTCCACTTAAAAGTTTTCATCTACTCGCTACTTCCTCTTTTGCCGAAATCCCTTCAACGCCCATAAATTTGTATGTATAAATCGAGGGTGGTGAGAGGGGAGCATTTTTAATTTTATGCCCAGAAATCATTTGAAACAATCATCAGTAACTTGTCGAGATCATGCCCGTCATTTCAAAGGGGGGGGGGGGGGACAAACTCGGTACATGTTACGTGAAAAAAAATAAACAACAAACAGCGATCTGGAGCGGAGCGTCGAGCAGCAGAGCAAAGCAGTGGAGCAACTAGATTTTGCTTGGAGTAGGAGCGGAGCCAAAGCACGGAAACTGGTTGCGCTTATCTGCTCTGATCATTTAAAATTAGAATTTCATTAAACATGGCATCTTTCTTCATTAAAACTAGCTTTAAGTGAACAACAACGTAAAACGAAAGGTGATTTTTCAAAAAGAGTTTTTTCAAAATAAATTGTCTATAAATAACTAAATTTACTATCATTAATTATTTAATTTAAAAAATAAAGATGATTTTTATTAAAGCTATTCGCTGCACGGAGCAGAGCTGGAGCAGCGTTGAAACAAATATTTAACAGTCGGAGTGGAGCAACTCATAAATTTTGTTGCTCCAGTTCCCTGAGACGAAAATACCTGCACCTAGGGAGATATACATTATATTAAGGCTTGGGAGGGGGTGGAAATTTTTCCCTTCTGACTCACTAAATGACGTCCCTGTTAGACTCATTCCATTCTGAAATCGCTCGAGAACTCGAAATAATCGTTTGAGAACTCGAAATAATCGTTCGAGAACTCGAAATAATTGTTAGAGAACTCGAAATGATCGTTCAAGAACTCGAAATGATCACTCGAGAACTCGAAATGATCACTTGAGAACTCGAAATGATCAATCGAGAACTCGAAATGATCAATCGAGAACTCGAAATGATCAATCGAGAACTCGAGAACTCGAAATGATCAATTGAGAAGTTGAGAACTCGAAATCATCAATCGAGAACTCGAGAGCTCGAAATGATTAATCGAGAACTCGAGAACTCGAAATCATCAATCGAGAACTCGAAATCATTAATAGAGAACTCGAGATAATCACTTGATTATCAAAACTACCCGAGTACCAATCACTCGATTATTGAAATCTCTCGATTATGCCCATCACTAACGCACATGTATGCGAGGGGGCCACGAAAAAATTTGGCAATCATAAGGTGGCCGCAAGTAAAAAAAAGATTGAGAACCCCTGGCCTAGACCACCCCTCCATTTCCCCCCACGGGAAATGGTAACTTTCTTTTTCCTGTAAATAGTGTCTTCGTGTTGAGTTACTGCAATTGCAGTGAAACTCGCTTTTAGACATCCCTCCGTTTTCCCTCAAAGGCAATCGGTAACTTACATTTCCTGTAAATATGGGCTTCGTGTTGAAGTGCTATATTTGCAGTGAAGCCCTCGCTTAGACGAGGTCTGTTTTCCTTCAAACGGAAGTTGTAACTTCGTTTTCCGTAAATCTGGCTTTTTGAAAAATAGAATGAAAAAATAATAAAGTAATTTTTGCAATAGAGACTTAAGAATGCACTGTTATTGTTTCCTCTTTTTCCTTTCCTTTCTTCTTCCACTGTGAGCAAAAGAGCAAAAAAGGAGAAATTAAATTGATTTTGTTACTTATTTTGTTTTTGGGAAAGAAAGGCAATGAGAACGCATTTACTAATGACAAAGCGGAGACACGTATAGGAAGAACTATGTAGTAACTTCATCGGTCATCATAATGCAATTTTTAAATTGTATGATGAATAAAAAGTGATTATCATTTCCAAACATTTATTTAAAACAAATATAGCTCAGTGAAATCAATTGGAATGTGTATAATTGTAATTATAATGTTTCATTGAAATAAGGAGCTGTAAAATTAAATAGTCTTCTTTGGATAATAAAAATTGGGTTCGGATCTGATTTTAAGGCTATGCTAGTTTCGTTTTCAAGAAAAGGAAACAGTTTTTAAATTAACAAAAATAAAAAACTTTTTGACTTTCTCTCCCGCTCTAATGAGAGTTACTAACGGCTCGTGTGAGCGAGTCCAAGATACGAATTTATAAGAGAACGCTTTTTTTTTTTTCTTCTCTTATATATATTTTTTTTTTTATAAAGCAGCAACCGCGCACACTGGATGAAGCTTGTTTCTGTTTATTTATTTATTTGCCCTCAAAATTTATGTATTGCTTATATTCTTTAATTACTATTTCTTGAGGAACCCTTGGCGATACATCGCGGAACCATGATTATAAACGCTGCTCTAGGAGTATGTGTACTTACAAATACATTTCCTTGCAAGTATCGTATAATTCCGAACGCAACCGTTCCTGAATATGACCCTCACTGTTATTTTTGGTTGTACAGTTTTGAAAAAAAAGAAGATGCGTTATTTTGAAGATTTTATTCAATTTCTGTTTCAGTGCCACATGAAATATCTCTAAAATAGCAGCGTAAAAAACCAACTGTTGACAGCAACTTAAAGGATAATTCTCTCAACATGCAGAGACAGTGTCCAACTCGATATGTAGTCGAAAAAAAATATATGGTAGCAGTGTACTAAATCTTCGATTATGATCCATATCCTAATTTACAAAACGTTAAAAAAAAAAGAAAGAAAGAAAAGAAATTCGGTTGATATTCGGGGGCCTTCCTAGAGAAAATGAGTATTTATCAGGTAAAATTAATTGATTACTTAATATTTCTAGATTTAAAATTGACTTCAAAATCAAGTTGTAATTTAAGTTCAGTGATTATTGCATGCGTCCGTCAAGAAGTTATAAAATGAGTTAATGTGACTCGTATTATTATAAAAGTATACATTCCTTGCATTTACTGTGTTCCATTCACCTTTCATTCTAAAAACTTCTCTGTAAGTTCGGCTTTTTGGCAAAATCGCCTATTCTATCAGTAAAGCAATTACTTGGGAATTTCGCTAAAGTGTATAATGTAATGAATCTTATAGTGTTGGTGTAGTTTGTTTCTGCATTGACACTTGGATGTGGCATTTATTATACGCGTAGTTTAAGTGGAGAGCTATCGTTGTTACCATTTTAAAATATACTTCTTCGTTATTATTTTAGTTTTTAATTACATTAGTTAGGAAAGGAAAAATATTTTTCAAACATTATTTTATGTTTGCATTGATTTAGTTAACGCTTTACAAGAAATATGGGACAAAAGTATTTTACGATACGCGTACGGTTCTTAAAGTTAGACGTCTTATTTTTGAGGAGAAGGGCAATTGACAAAAATTTTACCAGATCATTTTTTTTTTTCTTTTTTTCTATTTTTTTCTCCACTAAAAGCTGATTTTAGTTGTATTAAAAAATTGCTCGAGCCTTCTTAATTTAGTGTTTGCGATGTCATAAAAATTTAAACCTATCTTGGCAAAAGATGCCAACTACTCGTAATCCCTTTTCTTGATTTTTTTTTTCTTGTAAAGCAAGTAAAGGCCACTTTTTTATGTCCCCCATTCTCCATTTTTATTCCATTTTAAAAAATAATAATAAAATTTTAAAATCTTTATTACTGACGTTTAAACTTTTGTAAAGAAAGATACAAAAGGTATGTAATATAAATTTAACTGTGTGATGAACTATCTTCTTTTGCCGAATATATGGCTAAATTATCTAATCTAAACCGTTATTCGGCAGATCCGAGTGCTGAGTAGTGACCGAATATTCTTTGCATCTCTAATAAATGATCTCGTCCGTAAAAGTGTATTCATTTTATGATATTTATTACCTTACGGTAAAACTGCGTTTTGTTCCCCCCCCCCTTTTTTTTTTTTTCATTTTACCGTTTCGTATTGAATCTCTGTTGGGAAAACTGTTTTGAATGGCGTTAACTAATACGTACTACAAAATGTTGGGTATAAATAGGACACAAAAGTCGGAAATGTTACGCTTTTAACTCTGCTGAAATACAGTTTCGAAATAGCAGCTATGCACGCATTTTCAAGATCACGCAATAATAAGTGCGATGACTAGAATTAACAAACACTGCTGAGTAAAGCAGTTAGCCATTTAACTTGTAAAGAATCGTTAGCTATAATTTTTATAATAGAGAGAAGAGTTTCTCCTTAAGTATGCTTTTGATTAATTAATTTGAACTAATCAGTGTTCGCTAATACATTTTTTTACGTAGTTTCATTGTTGAGGTGAAATTTAGGTGAAAATTTGTTTGTAAATGAAGTATTGGAACCAATAATTAACTGTGACGACATGAAAGGTCCACCTTATTTATCACAACTTTTGGGGTAGTCAATCAGTAAATAAGAGTTGAACTAAACACATTACTTAAAAAAAAATAAATGCAATGTTAGGTATGGGGGCTTACGGAGCAACGGACTTCCAAAATTTATTCTAGTACTTCAGACCGCTGATTTAGGGGACAGAGAGCAGTTTGTGCATGTGTTTTGATAATGTATTTTTTAATAAGTTGTGAAAATTTTTCTGCTGCTTTGAATAAATACTATTATTGACTTTATTATTATTATTTAAATCATTCGTACATGTTTTACTATTCAACTCGATAATTAATCTGAATAATTCATTAAAAGTATTTGCACCACGTAATCAGTTTAATTATATGAAATGTTAAGTTTTAAAATTTTTTATTTTGGTGGAATAATATTTAAAGGCTGAAATATAAGGTTTGCTGTTTGAAAGTTGTACATTTCGTGTAGATTTTTTTAATGAATAAATTAGCAAATTCACAATTTAAATTTTCTGCTTTTGTTTTTTCCCCCAGAAGTTTTTGCCTTAATTTTACACGTCAATCAAATGAGAAAGAAAATAAAATAACCAACTCATGAAATATGATAAATTAATTTAAATAAATAAATGCATAAAAACGTTTCAGTATTGAGAACTTTGCTATAATTATTTTGTCAACAATATAACGTGTCGATTTTCCCTGGCTATATTCCAATAAAATTCTTGTGTGCGTTTCTCGTATGAAATTTGTAGCATCTTTATTTATTTTTTCTTAGGCAATTACTAGCGAATAGAAATTCCCGTTTCGTCTCTCAGAAAGAAATTTAGTTTAAAACCGCTAACACATATTATGTTAAATGTGCATTCAAAATAGCAGTTGTGCATATAAATCTAATTTCTTTCTTCCTACCAATTTTAAATTCGCATGCGGATACTTTTAAGTTTTAAAACAAGACTCGCGTGACATTACTTTCTCAAACGTTAGAATTCTTTTCCAATAATAACAGTAAGGGCAGTAATCACTATTAGCCGCAAATTGTTTTAACTAATCATGCACTATGTGTGCATTAATCGTAAATTTGACTTTAATACTTTTATTATTACTTGCATAAAACAGCGCTGCTTGCAAAAGTCCTGGAATTTCCTGAATTTTTGTAAACTAGTTCTTAATGTTCCTTCGATTTTCTAACACGATGTAAGTAAATTTTGTATTCATGATATTCGCTACGAAGTGTTCCATAATACGATGAACTTCTGAAACTATCATACAGTCTTTGTTATTAAAAGTACTTCTTTCAAAATCGAGTTTTTTTGCAATTGACTAATACATGCATACGTAACATACATACTCAATTTTTACGTTTATTTTATCGATACTTGCAGATATTACTTTCTCATGAATTAAATTCTGTAAAAGTTTTTTTTTTTTTAAGAAGGAAGAGAAAAAGGACATTGCCATTTCTTTATGAACCATACATTGATAAGAACTATTCATTTTATCTTTTTATGTCACACGTTAATAAAGTAGCAAGATAGATCTTCACCGTCAGTGTATGCTGCAGTATTTGTGTTCTGTATTTATAGATTTCTGATGTAGCTAATTCGAAACATAATAGAAATCAGAAATCAAAGTTTTATACAGGTCTTTGATTTTTTGCTTTACTGTTTTCTTTCAGCATGTCAGAAGAAATAAATTTTTATTTCATAAATGGGAAGTTTCCTCCAATGTTGGTAAAACGTCCCAATCAACCAATCTATTCTTTTAAGCGAATTGCGAATGATTTGAAGAAAGTTCTCTCAAAGCATTGATATTGCTTATATTGAATATTTACATTCTGAAAGGGGATGGGTAAGAAATACTTTTTATTGGTTTTTCAAAGTTTGGTAATACAAGGACATTTTTCATTTATTTTTTACTGAAAAAAGTTTCATGCCATGCCTACCTTCCCAAGACTTGCAAGAACGTCGAAAATTTGCGTGGTACTTTTTTATCCTTTCACAATTACTGTTAACTCGACTCCTTGATTTTGTGCATGTTGCATTTCTAAACTTCTTCTTCTCTCTCCCTCTTCCTTTTTTAACAAAACAACAAATTTGTTCTAAATAATTTGTGTGTTAAACTCTCATGAACAACAGAGAAAATCTAGCTCAAACTGCTTTGGGGGCATAGAAACGAGTATCAGATAGAAAGTAAAACTTATATCAAATACATTAATAAGAAATATCAAGTCCATAGTGCTTATTTATTCGCAGGTATAAACATCGAGTTCCCACGTTTAAAATAATAATTATTTTTAAAAAAAGCTTGTTTGTGTGTGTGTGTGTGTGTGTTTTTTTTTTTTTTTTTTTTTTTGCTTACCGTCGTGTTTGCAGGCGGGAAAAAAAATTGCTCATTGGGAAACCAAATGAAGAGAATGATAAAATAAGTCCATCTGAGAGATTTCTCCAAAGCGAGTGAATGAAGTGTATATTATTTTTGCGGAAAACCGGATCGCATCAAGGAGCTCAGGAGAAAGAAGAGAGGAGGGGTGGAGATGTAAAATAGATGTCGGATGCAGTCAACAAATGAAAGGAGCACGAATCTTCTGGGGCAAGTTTGCTCGTTATTGTCGATTTTGCATATTCAGGTGGTAGCCAAGTGTGCCGGCTGACAGCCAAGGCCCTTCCGCTTTGCATTAACTATTCCTCTCAAGGAAGGGAGACGTTAGCGGTTTTTTTTTCGTTTGCGCCGTGCCAGGTCTGCGTAACTTTTTGAGACTTACACTAGAATAAAGACGGCTAGACAGACACATTGAAAGGTGGAATACGACAGGTATACATGGTACAATAGTGATAAGACGATGCTAAAAATTGTCCCGATTCCCAAATTTGATACCGATAACAATAAAGGAATCTTGATAATAAATTATAATTCCGATTACTGGCATTTAAATTGGGACATTATGGGCTCTATCATTCATAATAATTGTGTAACAATTTTATGCAGGGAAGAAAATGTCGGTTAGTGCTCATTCCAATCCATTAAGGTGCATCTCTCATATTTGTTGAACCATGATCAACCTAAATAGCATTTTCTTTACCGAGCTGTATCAGTGCCCTCACGGCGTTGCCAGTGCTAACCGATTACTTTTCAGGATTTGTCTATACATCGGACACACACACATTGCCTTTAATATATATAAAAGATAGAGCGAAATGTCATTACTTACTGCATTCAAGATCCATTTTTGCAGTAAAAAAACATGAATAATGGAAAGAAAGAAAAAGAGAGATAATGGACGCTGTATTTGTAACTTTCTCATCTGTTGCTGCATTACTAAATTAAGAACCGTTTCATGTTGGAATCAGTACTATTATTTTTATTTTCTTGTATTAAAAGCGAGGATCAAGTGACTACTTTATGGGATCTATGAATTTAGCAATAATACACCCTTATGATTGAGACAAATTACAAAGCGCTGTTTTGAAGTTAAACACATGATTTAATCCTTCCTCTTACTCATTTTTAATTAGAGAAATGATGTATAGTTCTCTTTTTCGCCGTCATCTCTCCGTTTTCGGACATAAGGAACGGATGTTTCGGATTCAAGGACCGGAAATTTTATATTACTCTGACTCCGGCGTTTCTTCTCCACTGCATATTAAAAGCATTACTTGGCAAGATATACGAAAAGGAAAGTATTGGTGATTTCCTTGGGGGAGTCTGTGCGTCACAATGTTATACCTTCTATCGCTTAGTGATATTGAAATGAAAGAGATTATAACCAGATGCGTATCAGGTTTTTAGTTAAAAATACTCATAATATTTTTCAACGTATTGTACTATATACGCCTCATAATATAATATTTTTATGTTAGAAAGATTTATTTCGGTTTAGAAGGGATGTAAATTATATTTAAACAAGGGAGCTTCTGCTGCTGAATAACAGGCGTTTTAACATAATTGCGATTTTGACAAAAAATCGTGAGTAGAAAGAACTGTTTGAAATTGAGTAATTTATGCCTAATTCGTCTGCATCTTGAAGATTGTTCTTCCATCCGAGCTGTGGAACTTCCCACAAAATCGGCCCCCCATCAAGTACTCATTTCTTCAATCACATCCTCCCCGCTGATAAGTCAAAATCCACGGGCAAGAACCGGAAGACAAAAGGGGAACCGCCGACAGAAGCAAAAATTAAATCAGAAGAGGTCTTATGTTAGTTACTGAAAAGTTTATCTCTGGTATATATATATAGCCAGTCGGCAACCACAATAATGGCGAATCAGTCTCACCTTCAGATTGTTCACGCCGCCTTTCGTACGTGGGGAAACCGTCTGCTATTTATTATTTTTGGCTAATTTTCCGTTTCATTCAACTGCGCCTGAAATTTCTGTCTGCATGGCAATGGCGTTACGTTTTGAAACTTATGCTACGTAACGTATTCCTGGTAATTTCTGTTTCAGAGCTTCTACCTCACAAGTCTTAATTTCGTAATGAAAGAATTTAAAAAATATTGACACACACAAGGATTTAATGAAACTGAGCCACGATGTTCAATTTTTATGCTTATAGTAGACTTTTTCGTGATCTTTTTTTGTAATTTTTTTTATTTTTTTTTTTTTATTTTCAAATCAATTTGTTTGCTCAAGGGGGAAAGGATATTTTATGAAAACACTGCAACATCGCAGCACTTTTAAGTGCAGAGAAAAATAACTCGACTAAACAAAATATGTATGTTCATAGTGCATAATTTATTGGAAATATAAGCTGCAATGTTTTCTCTCTTAACAACTAAAGTGCCATACAACAATGCAAAGGCTTTTTTTTTTTTTTAAAGCAGAAACGAAGCTTATATTACCCCTTTCATTGCCACTATCTTTTTTTCTTTTTTTTTTCGAAAATAATTACGGTAATATATCAACCCCTACAAATTAAATATCGATAATATACTTTTTTTAAAAAATGAGGGATTATTGTGGGAGGAGGGGGGGCAGGGGCAATGAACTTGCCCCATTATGTCTGTTGTATTTAGATACATATGTCCCAGTAGCACTTAAATAAAGATTGGAACCGAAATGAAAAACCAGGTTATTTTTACCCTCATCAATTTGCATAGAGTCATTTGAAACTGTCCGCGGGTTATATTTGTCCCAGTGATTGTGAAAAAATCAAACGCAGTCCTCTCCTACGTACTTACAAGTAGTCAAGAGACTTGATATCTACTCGAAATTTTAAGGTAACCATGTAACTTAGATTATCCCTTGTTGCGCTATTTCCATGTATTATTATCGCTCATATTATGTAATAGCTACCGTATAAGTAAATAATTCGATTTTGTGTGCAGTGTAATAAAAATTTGTTTTCACCCCGTGCTTAAATTGTAGAAATGAAATTGTAAGACAAATTACTTCTATCATCATACGCATCGCATTAGTAACGGCTGTCAGGTTTAAAACTAGGGATGTAACGAATAGTGATTTGGCCGAATAGCCAAATACCGAATATTCGGCCACTTCTCCCAGGCCGAAGCCGAATATTCGGCCATTTCTTCTAGGCCGAATACCGAATATTCGGCGGCCGAATATTAAAATTTCTAGAAAATCGTTGTAATAGAAAGTATTTGACAAACTTAAAATTATTGACAAAGTCAAACACCAATTACACACAATCTATGATGTATGATTTAATTCTGTTTGTTAAGAATTTATAACTATTTAAAATTAATCTATTTTCTCTATTGTTTTGAATGTAATAAAACTAAGATTTTCACCCACAGGTGGAATAGAAATGACAGGTTTTATGTAGTAAGCATTAGCATTATTTTACTAATTATTTAATTCAAATGAAAGAACTACTATTGCTTAGTGAACTTTTACCTTTTACCTTGCTCAAAACTGTTTTATGAAGATATTTTAGAAGTTAAGTTATAAAAGTTAATATTTTTATTTTATGGGGTTTTTTACATACCAATCTTTAAACGATCTATTAAAATTTAATACACTTAACTGGAATATATTTTTATTTTCAAAAACTCCAATGACTTATGCTATCTAAATATTCATGATATATTCTAGGCTTTTCACATTTCTCTCTTACCCAATATTCACAATAAATCAGTCTACCTAAACAAAGTCTGACTTCCACTTTGTTGATAATAACAAAATTAATTTTTCATATGTCATAGTTAACTCTTGCCAGCTTTGGGAGCAAATGCTAAATATAAAATACAATATTACAACTTTAAAATCAGTTTTTACTGAGTCAAGCCTAAAACTAGGTTTTAAAAAAGTAGTTTTTTTTCTAAATTATTTTTATTTTTTAAAACTATAAACAAATGTATTATTTTGCAATAATTATAATACAATTTTAAATGTTTAAAATCTACTAATTTCTTTTTTTATATGTTTCTACCGCAGCAGAACTATTCGGCCAGCCGAATACCGAATAGTGGCCGAATATTCGTTACATCCCTATTTAAAACTACAAAGTTCTTGTTAAGATTTGTTTTAAACCTGTCTATCGTTTAACATTTGTTTGTAGGTTTTACGAAACATAACTTCTTTTAACAGCAGAAGTATTGCTAACACTTGGAAAGTTAGATTTTAAAAGCAAGCATGCTATTATTTATATTCCATCAATTTGTTTTCGCATTTTCCAATCATACGAACAATTTAGAATGCTGCTTCCCCCCCCCACCCCCCACCCCTTACGGATTTTACACTTATTGCTTCCTCCAAATTGTGCCCTGAAATAATAATTCTAAACAGCCTCATTTAAAATTCCTCATCAGTTCTGTAACCCCATCTCCTCTAGCTCCAGCAGCTTTCGAATTCTCACGCGAAACCAGTTCTTCCCCACTTGCCCAGACAGACAACATCCAGTCTCTTTTGGAGAAAGAGACTGGACTTTTCCTCCTCCTTCTTTTCATCCTTTTCCTCATCCTCATCCCCCTCCTCCCCCGATGGTTTATCGACCTTTTTCTCTCTGTGTCTCGCCTGCTGCTACTGCCCTGCATTACCATGCCGCGTTGCGAATCAATAGACTTTTCGCACAAGGACGACCCCTAATCTGCTTAAATGACCTCGATGCTCAACCCCTTTCTTCGGTCGTAGTTGTCGTTTGCAGCGAGGGATACTGGTTAAGTGGGTGACTGGGGATAATTCTTCCCTACAATTGCATCTGTTTGCAAGTTGTTGGGAATTTTAGTGCTGTTTTTTGTTTTGGCACTGTTGCGGATGGAGTTGCTTCTTTCCTTGAATTTTTGCGGTCATCCTAATAGATAGCCATTTAAGAGGTGGTAGGCTTTCTTTACGAACTATCCTTTATATTGTTTATCGGAGTTTCTGTTGAATTTTATTTTGTTGAATATTTGGTACATACAGCTTGCTACTTTCTTCCTTTTTGCACAGTCTCAATCCCCTGTTCGGCTTGGAATCTGAAAATGTATCCCTTAAGAGCCATCATATTAATTTGATTTATTTACTTATTTTTGAAGTTGGCATATTGTCTTTCGCGAGAAGCAGTACTTGGTAAGTTGATGCAGAAGATTCGAAGGTGGGTTTTCCGTTATCACCACGATATTAAAAAATAAAAAACAACACTCATTGTTAACTTCTACTAGATTTGCAGAAAAATCCTTTAAAACTCAGTTGTCTCCCCTTCATTTCCCTCAAATATAATATTCCCTCAAAATAAATTAATGGGTGAAAAATAAAAACTTACTATAAAGTATAAGCCCACCCTCCCAAATTGATTCAAATATCATGAAATGCTGTTCTCGCTTTTTATTTATGTCTCGTTTCTCTTTTGTAATATAAATAATTTTTGAATGTGACAAACTAATTTTCCTACCCTCGTCTAGAACACGCTTTCTCAACGGGAGCCATATGCTCCCTTGGCGGCGAGAGGACAAATCTGGAGGGAGGGGCACAGAGGAAAATACTAAAATAAGTCGTGAATCTCGGAAAGGAGATCACAAAACAATCATTTCGAACAGATTAAATATTTCACAATGGCAAAATGTTGCACAATATTTTGACCAAATATGTTACAAGTCCACATATGACAGGTTGTGTTCTTCCCTGTAAACAAGAATATGTTTATTGTAATCAGTTTCATAGTTATTTATTAGATCAATAGTTGATTTGAACTTTCTTATATATAGCAAATTAAACGAGCTCTCAAAACTCGCTTGACGAAGTACATATTCATAATAGGTTTACTTTGCTGATTTTAAATGATTTTACAGAAATCAAAATGTACGATGTCACACTTCTTGTTACCCCCTCCCCTCCCCTTTGTCACAAACTGTCACACTTTCTTGAAACCCCTCCCCCCCTTGAAACGTGACATCATTTATGAATGACCCCTAAAATGCGTTATTTTACCATTTTTAATCTGATTCTTAGTTTATATATGGCTTATAATGTACTGAAGCAGCTTCACAACTCCAAATTTGTTATTTTTGAGTTGATAATCAACATTGCAATTGTCCCAGCAGGTTTAACTCAAGAAGTAAAATATTTCTATTTATGGACTTTTTTGCAATAAATACGCGGTGTGTGCGCTAATTTGTCCTTCAGTTTTTGTGTAAATTTCATGAATTACTCCATTTTTAAACGCTAATTTAAAACCACAAGGAAAGGAACAGTCACTTTAAGCACTTTTCCTAAATAAGACCGGCCCCCCCCCCCCCCCCTCAACATGTCATTTGCAGAATGCGCGATTCCAGTAACGAACTAGTCTCAAAGTTTGCGTTTGTATTCACCTCTTACAAAATAATTATTATTTATTAGCATATAAAGTTCCCTCAGATTTTATGCATGTAAAAATATTAAATTCCTTCAATATTTCATTTGATATAAATCACTTCTGTTTAATGTGATCATATTGATAACATTTTGATAACACTATACCCTGTTTCAAGAGAAATAATAACCTAGGTCCAGGTAAACAAAGCAACGTTACACTTGGAGATGACGTAGTCTACTTGGCCTTTAACCCCTTGAAGCACAAGTTTTTCTTTTTATTTTTTCGAAAAAGCTGGTAAAAAATGATCGAGGGTTTTTTTTTTTTTTTTGACAGAAAATGAATAGAATATATAGATATAAACTTGTTTTTGACAATTTCAGTTGTAAAGGGTGACTAGAGAGCGGGGGTGGAGTAATAGTTATATAAAAACTTTATTTTTCAAACAAAGTGCAAACGGATCTCAAACGGGCATTAGAAATAAAATAACGTGAGATACAAGATCGCCCGTGTCGGACACGGGTAAATGCGTTAAGGGGTTAAACTGCACCTTTTACTTCGTACTGTTTTGGAGGCGTAGAACTTCTTCGATTTTTGCGACTTCTTTCTAAAATTTATGTTAAAAAAATGAAAAAACAAAAACTGAGCTTTCTTTTTTGAGTAAGCTTCATATGTGTAGCAGCTTTGGCTGAAGCGCAATGTTTTATAATCAACACTGAGAATAATGTAGGTATGTGTAATTAGTATTAATTTTAGTCCCTTTTCACTCCTTTCAATGAAACGTATGCTCTAAAATAACTTATTTTATAAGCAGTAATACTTATTAAAAATGTCAATGTAAAAGAAACCAAAAAAGTGCCTGACCCACATCACTAACATGAAGCACAACCTATTTTTTTCTACAATATATTTTGAGCACTATGCCTTATTAATAATAAATTTTACTTGTCAACGAATTTCACATACAAATATAGGTTTTTGACGCGACGGTTTGAACTCACTTGCCAATAACCTACCAACCCTGCATATTACACTTATTTAACTTAGTCCTCAAATTAAGGATTAATAACATTGATTTGAAACTACAGTTTCTTTTATTCGATGTTTTAGTTTACTTTTCACCTGGAAAATAAAATAATTAAATTGACACGGTATTTTTCCTTCTTGCGTGGCAAAAACCTGTTTTATCCGGGACGGTTTCTACCAGGTTTCTTCCGCCTGTGGCAGAAATATGCCAGACCTGGACAATCTTAGAAAAACGCCTTCCGATTAATGATTAACAATGAACAAGTATATGAATATTGAAATTAATAAGCAGAAAAAAACAAAGGAAATAAAGAAGCAGAAAAACAAATGAAATAACATAACAATTCTCTAATGTATGTCATGTAAATTTACTTTATTTACTTCATGATAGTATTTTTCATTGTATATAAGTTGATGCAATATCTTGTAAAGTGATGGTAATGGAAAAAAAAGATTCTTGATCTTTGTCATTTTAGTAATCTACACTATTTCCGGAACTTCCAACTATTCGTTGTATATTTTGGTTTCCGAGCGACGAAATTCTAAAAACAGCTGCGTTTATCGATCGAATGCATTAATTAGCGAAAACTGCGGTTTGAACATCGCTGAATGTGGAATGGAAACGTGACTGGGCACGGGAAATATACATAGATCAAAATACTTCGCTCCATCTTACACGTCAACTAGCCTTCCGGTTGCCGTATATTTTTTGCCCTGAACTTCATTTCTTCCATTTTTTATCGTGACAAGATCTTTTTTTTTCTTTCTTTTTCTTTTAACAATAGCATGCTGCTCGTTCGATGGGATTTTGATACCATTATACACAGTCCACGAAAAATGTCATTAAATTTTGTGCTTGTTCATGAAAATCAAATTTATTACTCTTTTTCACGAAAAAAACTTTTCTTTCTTTCTTTTTATTTCCCTTTCCTATTCCCCACCCCAAGAATGTATCTGAATCGTTATACGTGGTCTGGGGCGCCCCGACAGGGGGGGGGGACTGATTCCCCCCAAAAGGCATAAGATATCCGATCTAGACCACTGCTCGAAAGATCCAAACATTCGGCACGTCAAATTTCATTTTGAAAATTTCAATTAATTGGCATGTTTTAAAATTATATGAAAATTACACGTCAATTTTTAATAACAAATTGTTAATAACGTAATGTTATGATGTTCACGATATTTAATCGCTCTAATGTTCTCCAATGCAAATTTGAGCATTTGTTTAAAAGTTTTAACACGTCAAACTTTCTTTTCGTGCAGAATTACCTAATTTTTTCGGAAAGCAATTGAGTTGTTAGTACTTTTTAATTTAAAAATGCAACTTACTGAGTAGAGGTGTCCATACGTTGATATCTTTCGGAAGAGACCCCCTACTTCCCCGTTTGGAAAAGAGGGGCAATAGATCGACTCTTTCTTTGTTCGTCATTCCCATCTAAGCTCCGCCTATTTTCATTTTTAGTTATACAGTGAAATTCCGTAACAATGAACTCCAAGGGACTGGAAAAATATTTCGTTGTAGCGAAAAGTTCGCTATAACCATGCCACAGAAGTTGATAACCTAAAAAATCCCTGAAAATGCTCCGAAAACACACCAAAAGTGACCCAAAAAAAGGCAATTAAAGTTGAAAAAATCCTCTTAAGATCAGAAGTCAAAATTCCTTTAAAGCATTTATTTTGTTTTTAATAGCAACGTCAACAAATGACTTTCTAGAATTAATAAATAAAATAAGATAAGAAAAACAATACAGCAATAAATAGTAAACATGTGTTTTGATAACTTTAACTGTCTTAAATGACAGAATCTCAATTGCCCTGAGTAATTAAATGTTCTTTTACATTATCAAAGACCACATACGAAAGTTTGGTTTTTGTATCTTGAAAAACTTTTTTCAATTCAGAAATAGTTGGGGTAAATTTGAAATAAATTGAATCTCGCACGGATCAATTTTCTTCAAACTCATGCACTGTTATCTTCTCCAATTAATTATAACACCAGCAATTTTTTTTCAACATCAAATGTACTTTTTTTTTTTTGAATTTTTCTTCATTTAGTTTTGTGCAGTAGATTTACAGTTCTGCCCTCGACCAACCCTATTAGTATTTCATAAAATTAAATAAAAAAGAGCTAAAACACAGAAAAATGCTCTAAAAAAGAAAAATATTTAAAAATGCAAAAAATGTTCAAAAACAGGGAAAACGTCGAAAAATGCAAAAAAAATGCATTATCATCAACTTCCGGCGCCTGGTTATAACGATCTATAGATTATCTTATTGGGGTTTAAAGCAAGGCTTAAAATCTGTTTCGTTGTAACGGAAATTTCGTTGTATCGGTGTCAGTTCTAACAAGATTTTACGGTATTTTATCGTTGATTGTTTTAAGTTCGTTTACTTAATGCATATACTAAGCTGAGAGATTGAAATACTCGCTTTATTTTTGGTTTTCAAAAATAAACGCTGTGGCATATTTTATCAAATTGTCTAGAATATGATACAGTAACTAAAGGAATATCATTCTAAATAACATCTTACCTGTAAATAAATCAGCAGTTTTATGATATTAACTAAAAAAGCAACAAATAAGGACGCCTTCCCAATCGCTAGTTTTAAAATCCCGCCAATTCCCCCCAACCCCACCCCACCCTTTCCGGAAACAAATATTGCAGAATGCCTTTCTTATTGGGGGGAAGGGAGGCGAGTCTCGGAACACCTCTCCCTCATCATCTCAGGTAAACATATACCCTGAGTTGCCAGCAAAAACAAACAAGACGCAGTTCCTATGGCAACCGTTGCCGCCTGCCACTCAAAATCGGAGGGAGACTGCTTTCATCGATTCTTCGTATTGTCTAGAACAGGGATATCAAAAGGGTCAAAACGGCCATTGTTTTCTTTGTTGTTGTTGCTTCCCCAGTCTGGCTGTTATAATCTTATTTATTAAATACCGTATCATTTAGAAACGAATTGCTAAAAGATATATACATCAAAGATATAGCTATATATACGTAGAAAGAGAGAGCAGGAAAGAAAAGTAATTGTGGCTTCTTATACAGAGTCATAATCGTATATTATATCAAGCGCTGACCGGCTTTAAACTGCCTTTATCTTACAGACCAGACAGGAGTCCGTTCTGCTTCATATGCTTTAAATCTTTAAATCAACAACTATTACTGCGGGCTATTACTTCTGCGTTTTTTTTTCTTTTTCTTTTTCAGTTAGCTACGGTGCAAACTGATCCTCGGGCGATCGGGTGACATCCTCGGGCGATCAAATCATAACACTAAAATATTGAAAATTTCGTTGCACGTTTGTCATCAATAATGTTTTCATTAACTACTTCAGAAAAGAGGAGATCATCAATTCGTACCATGTTTTCCTTTTTTATACATCGTTAACTTCTTTTATAAAAGAATCCATACTATGTTTTTTTTAGATCGATAGAGGGTAATCCAACTTAAATCTCGCACCTTCATTTGATCATATTTGTTCTTTAAAAGTTTACATAAAGGGAGAAAATTTGTTAATTTTTACGAAAATTCACAAAATTTACCTTGATATTTTATTGATTAAATTACTTCCCATTAATAAATAATTATATGTGAAGCTCATTGTTAAAAAAAAATCTACGTTCATAAAACAAATACGCAAATTCAGAAGGATATTATATCAAATGAACTAAGAACATCCTATATTTCTGCTAAACTTAATAATTTGACTTTGCCATTTCTAGCCGCTTACCAATTCTCCTCGCGAACCAGGGTCGAACAGTATGTATATATTATTGCATATTTTTAACGCAGCTCTAAGAAAGGAGCGCAAGCAGCAAACACATCATAATTTTGTTGGACGGTGGACTCGAAAAATTCTTGCAGAAAGAAGAATACTGGAACTAATGATAATTTCATTGCCCAGTCGAAATTTAAAAAAAGCCCGTTGTATCTTTTAAATGTAGATTAGATAAAGATGTTTATGCTTGTTACCACTAACCGTGGGTGATGCTGATCCGAAATTCTCTAAAATTTCCGGAAATTCTACATAGCCTTTTCCAAAAAAATTTCAGACTTTTTTGAAGAATAATATCAGCGTTTTTCTTCTTCCTCGAGATAGGCAAAATATTTCTGGAAAAAAAAAAAAGACTTCTGGTATATTAATGTTTCAGAACTTCCTGTTATTAATTCTCCATCCCTTCTCTTCTCTTTTTTTCCCTCTCTCTGACTCTCTTTTTGAGCTTACTTGTACAAATATATGAATTGGTGTGTAGGGAGGGCTCTGAATGTTGACCTAAGAATATAAATTTTATTTTAAATTCGTGATGTATACTTTTTCCAAAATTTTTGAGCGAAGTTCAGAATTATTTTTTTTACTGTGAATCAATCACCCTTGCTTGAAAGACATTAATGTGAGGGCACATTATCTAGTTTATCTGCAGATTAGCTGGGGTGATCCGTTGGTGCAGAATAAAGAGTTTTCTGCGTTTTACCTTAGAAATGTGCACATTAAATGATTCCGTACCGTTCAAATTCAAAATTGTTTCTCCCAACTTATTACTTATAAGTAAGCTAGTTCTACTACCACCAATTTCATATGTTTTGCAAATTAGTTTCCTTAAGTTGTTTTTATTTTTAAACATTTTGTTCTTCGTATTATAGTTTTTTAATTGATTCTGTCAAATAATTTATTGATTATTTGATTGTATTAACTTGTATAACCTTTGATTGTAATAGCCCTAGTTAATCTGCACATTACGTAGATTATCTGTAAAATAACTGATTCCTTTTTGTTTATCTCGTATTAGTTGCCATTGTAATTTTATTCATTTTGAGACCTTAGATTGCTCCATTTTTTCTCTCTATCCACATACACATGACAATTACATATTTCATATGTAATTGCACCAGAACTTAATGGAAATTAAGGAGCGTTTGTTTGATAATATCGCAAGGCTAATCTATCAAGTGGTCGCTTACAGGGCCAAATCATATTGTAAATGCTTGCAAATAAAACTTTTTCTTGCAGTTGCTGCAGAAAAAAGTGTTTCTTTTAGGATTTACGTGGCACAATTAAGTTTTTTTCTTTGTCAAATTTATTGACGGCCTTTGATCCTTTGAGCCTAACTCGCAACCGTCAGATTTTTATTTATTATTTTATACTTTACTTTTTATTTATTTATTTGCTTATTTATTGGTCAGTTAAAAACTTGTGTTTGGTCGAATTTTGAGTTATACTGTTCTTCTCTTTTACTGCGTCGCAATTCCCTTCATTGTCTGTTAAAAATGCTGTGCTCGATCATGAGAGACATCTTTTACTTCCTAGATTTCCTTCCTTTAATATTAATAATAATTCCAATGTGAACTATAGTCAATAATGATTGGGTGATGCGTAATTCTAACAACTTAGCTTAGTAACGTTACAGTTGCTAAGTAGATTGCATTTTCTCCGGCATCAATAGTACTCCAAAAAAAGTATAATGTGCAATTCCATCTTTTGTATCAGCAGTATGTTAAATGTACTCATAATAGTTGACTGCATATTATCATTGCGAAATTCGTTATTTCCGTAAACAAGTTTTTTTTTCCATAATTTTTTCAACTAATCTTTTTTGTTAATGCAATACGTCTCTCTTTCATTCATTTTGCGAAGTTCAACTTCATTTTTTTTTTGCTTGAAGTATTTTTTAAATGAAACGGAAAGCAATAAGTTGTTTATGTTCACACACTTTTTTCAACCATTCAAAATCTCATCAGTTTTCTTTTAATTACCCTATTTAATAACACCACAAATTTTGCCATACACTTCCGTCATTTTGTTTCCTTTCATTTTTCTGTTTTAGGAGGGGGGATCATTACGTTAATTAAAGTCATTTACTCATTTCACATATTGTCATTTTTACTTTAGGTTTTTAGAAATCTTTATTATTATTATCATTTTTTTAAAATATAATTTTACCTAGCAAATCATTCCGTTTTAGATCATTTGTAAAAGTTTCTATAATATTGTGTAATTTTCATTTTTATTTTGCCTAAATTTTGTTCTCCGACTTTTAAAAAAAAGTTTCCGATTTTTCAGGTTTGCAATTCTATTTCGCACTCTTTTTCTTATTTTTTTTATTACATAAAAAACTTATTTTATTACATAAAAAACCTGAATTTCATGTAGTAATATGTTAAAATTTGCATGAAATGGAAAAGTTCAGGAACTCCCGCGGAGCCCTCATGCAAATTAAAAACTACTCTTATACTTTGAGTACAATATTGTTGCTCAATGGGGTTTTTATTATTTTGATTTGGTGGTATTTATCACGTATCATCCGAATACCTTTCGAGCCTTCGTCAGTATATATTACTACAGGTTACCTGCTTGGTATTAATCATATTTATACATCATTATTAATTTTTACGTTTTGAAGGTGATGTATGCGAAACGAAACAAAAAAAAAAGAGAGAGAGAAAGAGAGAAGGAATCATGAAAACTTTGTAGAATATTCCGCTCATATATTGCCGAGAATCCTAACACCAAGAAGAAATTACTGTAGTTTAAAAGAACGAAATTTAGGATAAGCATTTGCCTAAATCAGGCGCAACCAAAATTTGCTCCTGGAGAGGGAGGGGAGTTTGGTCCTTACATATTACCATGCGTCCTTAGATACCGTTTTGATTGCGATTGTTTCATACTGGTCATTGATAATGCTAGATTTGTCTTCCAGTTGATGAAATCTATGTATACATAAATATATAACCTATTAGGTACAGAAATAGTTCTATATTTAGTTATAAATATATAACTATTTCTGTACCTTTGCTCACCAAGTTTTATTTGCTGATTTTGTTTACTTCATAGGAATGAAGCAGAAAGTATATATGTGTTGTATCTTTGTTTGCTTGTGACTCGCGAAGACCGTTCCATCGATTTTCATGAAATTTGACTCAAAATTAGTTCTTTAAGGTGTGTAGTGCACCTCTAAGGGTGCTTTCACACCAAAGGTGACAAAGACAAAACACATGTCTTTTCTCATCTGCCCAACTTCAGAGCTTATTTTTGAAGGTTATGCTCTTCGCTTGCGCAGATGTGGAAGTGACAGGTTTTTGTCTTTGTTGCCTTTAGTGTGAAAGACCCCTAAGAATTATTTCTAAAATGCGGTTTTGTTCTTTCTCCATTCCAATTTTAAGTTCTCTCTTCCCATGAATTCACAAATGTAAGGCGAAATATCTCATGCAAATTTTTAATAATGTTGCTTGATCGCCCCCGTGGCTGGGTTAAGTTTAAATTCTGCTGGAATGCTTTATATCTTTATAAAAAAAACAGTGCTATACACATAAAGAAAGTTGCCTGTATATTATAGTACATCAAAGCGAACCAAGTGTCTTTTTACTACGGGCAAGACGATACCTCCAAAGGTAGTACCTCCACTAGACCCCTACCTTTTAGCCAAGGCCTTAGGATTGCTTGCGCACGGGGCGAGGTAGTGGGTTCCACGAATTTTACATGCATGTATCCCCAAATGTACATGGTGGGTTTTCAGCGGGTATCAAATACGCGCCCTTCCAGGTGGAAGTCCAATGTGCTAACCGTTAATCTACCACGGCCTTCATCTCCAATTGTACCGGTCAAAGGAGGGGGGGGGGGTACAGCTAGTAATAAAATGTAAGATATCTCTGTATACCAAATTTTTATTCGTCGGCTCAAAAATTCAGTTTTTCTTTCTTTCTTTCATTTTTTTCGAATTAAGACAAGTACGTATAACTGGCATAGTATTACAAAACTTCTATTTCCTAACTACATTCTCAATTAGTTAACAATGGACGAAATCATGATGCTTTCTTATAGTGTTTCTGTATAATGTTATTGGCTCTTTACGAGTGTTCAATGGCACGCGAACTGTCTATTTGTCCTATCACTTTCATCTCATACAATTAATCACTTTGTAGTGAATATCGAAAAAAATAACTAACAATCGAAAGCCAATAGCAAGAGCGTGACTTTAGTCGTAACACTTCAAATTTGTCGACAACATTAATTTATTCATTTTTTAATCGATTGTCAAAATGGTGATGGCCATCCATGATGATAACTCTACAAAATACCCATTTTTGAGTGGCCTTTTTTTTAAATAAATAATGAGGAAACTCATGTGTTTTGAGGAGGGCATTTTGGTGCCTCACAGAATTACATCGAAGTTTTCCAATTGCTCCAATTGGCTGCTTTTAATTTCAAGGAATATTTGAGAGATACGAGCTGAATACTTCCTTAAACTTACTTATACGAGCTGAATATTTTCACTTACGTGAAAATATTCAGCTCGTACTATTACCAATAACCATCTTAACTGTCAACTTTTTAGAGGACGTGTTTCCACGAGAATAACAATTCAGTGTAGTACAACTGAATTGTAGCCAATTCCTCTAATCGCATGACTTTCCAGAGCCATTTCAATTTCTTTCCACCTGGTTCCTTTAACTTGTTATCCACGTTAATTTCTTTTGATTCCGTGCTGTAATTCCCGTTTAACAGCTCTCCATACATCGTTTGGTAGTCACAAGCAGCTCTGCTTGTACATCACAACTGAGTAATGAAAACGACGGTAAAAGACAATTTTATTCCCAAATTTTGTTAAAAAGTTATTGTCCAACTTAATACCTGATTTATGTCTTCGCTAGTTATGGTTTTTGTATAGTTTCCCCTTGTGTAGGCTCATCTGCTAGTGCTCTCTTACCACCTCATAGACCCAGGGCCGGCTCGTCCATATAGGCAACCTAGGCGGCTGCATAGGGCGCTAAATTGGGGATTTTTGAGAAAAACTGTGTCATGTAGCTTTTCTAATACTGATTTAGATTTCTAATTACAGTGGAGTATCGCGTTTATACGACGTTTTCGTGTAATCCCAGTTCCTGGATTTAGCCAGAAAGGTAAATCGATTATACGATCTTATCGTTTATACCAGGGTTTCTCAACGGGAGCCATATGCCCCCTCCCCCAACGGGCCACAGGAAAAATCTGGGGGGCCACTGAAGAAAATATGAAAATAGGGGAGCCATGAACCCTGTGAAACGGGCAATCACTGACTGTTTCAAAGTTCTAAAAATGTTCACCATAAAGGTAAAATATTCCATATAAATTTTTAACAAATCTTTCAATGGTGTATAAACGACACAAAATTGCATTATCTTAACTAAAAACAAAATCCCTCAACGCATGAAACAGCGAAAAGCACAGGGGTCGGCGCGAGTCACTTTTTTCACTAAAAGTCACTTTTTTTTTGCATTGGTCACTTTTAGTCACTTTTTCAAAAATTGGTCACTATTTTCACTTTTTTGCCCTTTCTCTGGCAGAGCAACCAAAAAAAGTTACTTTGTCTGTCTATGAGTTAAGAAAACATTGCAATTTTGCATAAAAATACGTGTGCTAGTGTTGAAACTTCCGCGTATCCGCCATTTTTGGTCCTGTAAGTCCGCCATTTTTGGTCGTATTTTGAAATTCGGCATGGCGCCGGGCCCCGAGTGTGCCGAAGTTAAGGTTTGATATTGCAGTGTGGTGCAACTAGAAGGGGAGGCCTAGAGGGCCCGTGACCTCTCTCTCCCCCCCCCCCCCCATCTAGAATGATGATTTTAATTATTTTTAAAAAATTTTTACTCGAGAAGAGCAAATCCTAAGAAAATAAAGCGATATGTAAATTATAAAAGAAAAAAAAATCAGACCAAAAAATTTTTAGCAGTTGCAGATTATATTGATATCGTGTAACTTTCACAACTAAAATTATAAAATTGGGGAATTTTTTGGAGCTCAATCAGGGAATTTTTCTTGGATTTTGTTACTACCATCCAAGAACCTTACCGAAATTGCAAAAACAGTATCGAATAATCAAACGGTTTGTTTCCTACAATGATACAGAAGATTAACACAGTAATTTCAGTTTGAATAATTTTTATAAAATATCAAATTTAGATTTATTTCAAGCGAAATTTTCTAATCCTTGAACAAGTATAAAACATATTTAAAAAGTAGCATTTGCGAACTAAATTTTATTCAATGTTGAACATAAGTTAAACTTTGTCATTTCTGCCGATTTGAATAAATATTTATTCATTTATATTTTTAAATATGTAACAATTTGAGAAGAAATTAATTAAAAAAATAACTTTTGTCTCTCTCACTCTTACCCATTTATGGGTTTTGAAAAAGGTATTTATGAACATAGTTACAGGTATAAAGATTCTTATTTTTGAATAGGCTATGATTTTTTTTTTTTTTTTTTAAGTTGGGTAAAAGCTCTATTTATTCAGGTTTAGTTTTCAAAGGATGTCGAAACTGCTCTTTTTCAAGTTATATTTAGTTTAAATTAAAAAACACACACACAAGTTTACATTTTAATGGTCTCTATTTTGGTCACTTTTTTTAAAGCTGTGGTCACTTTTTTCACTATTTTGAAGACTCCAAAGTGCGCCGAGCCCTGAAAGCATGAAACTCCTTAAGTGAATTGTTTTTCATGGGGAAAAAGAGCAAACTAATTTTCAATTAGTTTCATGTTTTCCTCAATGTTTTTCCTAATAATGTATCTTTAGTATTGCTGCAATACTTTTTGGATTTGAAAATTTTATGTTGTGTTTCACCATTAGCGTTCTTTACTGGAAAAGTTGCTTTTACAGGGGAGGGGATAAATAAATAAGAACATGAAACAAAGCCTAATATCCTGTAAAATATTCAACGAATGAAATTAATTAAAAACAATAAATATTTAAAAAGCATGACAGCAGTCTTTTTAGTTGTAGAAAGTGTGTGTCGTTCACCCCCTCCCATCCTAATGACTTTGTAAGGAATAATCCGAAACAAAGATTCCAGGGAAGATCAGCACCTCATTCTCTTGCTTCACTTTTTCTTTGAAGAATTTAACAGCATTGTGCATTAAGAGGAAATTTCAATTTTTTTTATTAATCCTGATTTTATAAAGCGGGATTGGCTTTGGATTTATTTCATCAAGAAAGAACTTCTGATGTAAAACGAGTACATAAAAGGATTTTTAAGGGTTTAATTATTTTAAGGCTACTTTTAAACAGATGAAATTTTTTTTAAATTTACACCTGCGAAGAAATATTCGAGCCAAAAAAATGAAAAAATTGCAGAGATTCTGAATGCATTTTTCCCCCATTCATTTTTTTTTCTATCCGGAAAAATAATAGGTGAAAACGAAAAAAAATCTTTTTAGATTTTACATTGATGACTGGACTGTCTGATTCAGTTCAAATTGAATTCTGATTAATTCAAAAAAATTAAAGCACATTATTTGCTTTGGAAAAGACAATTGCAAGTGATTTTGTAATTGATACACTAAATGATTATAGAAGCATAAATCTTAAATTTTGATTTTCAATTTACTTTACACTCCATAGTTTACCTATTCAGTTTTGGAATTTTGTATCGAGAATACATTTTCTAATTCAGCTCTACATTTTCCCCTTACGGTTTTATGTTTACATGTCGAAAATATCTACTTATTTTCTTTAGGCGAATATCTTGTATTCATGTTACTTGTTCTTTAAGTAACAAATGTTTTTGTGCTTCTTTTTTTTTAATCTGTAGTGCATTTTGTTTCTTATTTTATGTATAATTACACATAAATAAAATAAGGACAATGTACAGGGGCGCACCGAAGGGGATAGTATCTGATATCCGGTATCCGGCCGCTTTTTTAACACCTGGGATCGGCATGCCAAATTTGATTTTCAAAAATTTATTAACCAGCATATTGAGATCATCAGTTGGAGAAAAAATATATACAACTAGAAAACTGACAATTGGAATTTTGGCAATCCTATTTGGAATTTTTGGATTTGTAAAAATTTGAATGGAATTTATGGGTCTCAGAAATCAGAGTCATATATCCGATGCGGATCCGTCAAGACGTGGGGCATTGGGTATCTGATGCATCCCTCATATCGACTTTGCCCCCCCCCCCCCCCAAATAAAAAAGAGAAAGAAAAAGAAAAATCCCAAGTACGCTACGGAAGGGAAGGCACAGGAAATTGGCTTCTAAGGGTTTCACAGGTGATGGAAAAAGGTTGAGAAACCCTGGTTTATACGACATTTTTCGATAGTCCCTTCGGCGTCGTATAAAACGACGCTCCACTATATTAATCTATAAGTCGTCAAAAAGAAAATACAAAATGCAAAGCCATTGTTAGAACTGCTTTTCAACTAAACATAATGCATTGAGGTTTCTAGATAATTAATTGTGTGCATTTTATGTAAAATGGACATTCGTTTTATTTACTTATCCCAGTAATATTTGCCTATCCCCGTTTTATTTACTTATCAAAGGTTGTAAAATCAAATTCTTTGTTATAACAATTAGTATTAACTAAAACGTTTTACCGAAGTTCCATACCCAGCAGACCCGGGACCGCCGCAAGTAGAAAAGAGAGGGGGAAAACACAAATTTCCCCCTTTCTTCTCTCCGCGGGGGTCCCGGCAGACCCCGCCGAAGGCACTTTAATGCGGGCCCAGAATTCGTTTTCGCCTAGTGCGCCAAAACCTCTACAGCCGGCCTTGCATAGACCCAATTCTTGTCATGTTTGGCGCTGTTCAGAAATGATGTCACAGGGTTTTTCAGTATTTTTGTCCCCCTTCTTCAGTATTTCTTGTTTTACCGTGGATACATCTATACATTTTCACAGAAATACTTTTAAAGTACAAAAGACACCGTGTCAAAATGTCCGGAATAGACTCTCTCTCTTTCTCTCTCTCGCGCGCGCTGTGGTTTGGTGCAAGAAGCACCAAACTGAAAATAAGAGTAGAGTTCGCCCAGCGGTCGAAATTCGACCGTAATTTATTAAATTTTTCAAGTTCAGTATCTATTGTTTAAACAACTTTTAGATAATGAGTTTAAAACACTAATGCAAATCAACAAATTTACGAAACGTTTATTTGTAGTAAAATAACGAAATAACGCGTCACCGCACTTATTGTCTCACTTTATACACTTTATATAGTGTTTAAAATTTTCAGCTTCAAATTGTATTTTGTTTTGTTTGACATCGTACTGGATTAACAATATGACTGACCTTTTATATATATATGTGTACCCCCCCCCCCCTTTATTCATAGATCTAATTCTAGTAGTAATTAAGAAATATGAAACTTATTTCGAATGAATTATCGGTTTTTTTTAAACCAACCGCTTAATTGAATCAAATCATTTAGGACGAATGTGATTTTACAAAGCAGCTGAAATAGTATATAACAGTCAGAAGAAAAAGTCTAATAGTATCTTCAAATAGTGTACCTTCTGAATTAATTTGAATTACAAAATTTTGATAGTATTTTTGACGGAAAATGTTGGATAATAAAGGGAAAATCCCTGATGTTGGTACCATTGTCATTTTAAAGTACTGTTATAAGATCTTTATCATTATTGTTATTTTGAGGCATAAGCAATGAAAGCAAGACATTTTTTTATTATTAACTAGCGGCACCCGCACGGCACTCACTGCTCGTGCTGAATTTTAACCGTACCTAATAAATGTAAGCACAATTTCATTAGCGTGTTCCGATTTATCGTCAATGACTAATTAAAAAAGTGAAATTGTAGCTTGTCATATTTGCCACGTTATTTGAAATCTAGTATAAACCATACGTGTTCCTTTTCTGGCGATATTTATTTAAATGCTATTGCTAAATCAAGGAAATCGTTAAATCGGGGAGATAATACTTTTATCAAGTTCAATCTCGAATTTAAAAAATATTGCTAATTTGAGAAAAACGTTAAATCGAATTTATGCTTAGTTATTGTTTATCGGTTTGTTGAAACTGATGTCTCTCTATTTTGAAAAATAAGTTTTACATTGAAATTAAGCTAACCCCGGAGTTGAGGAAACTGCTAATTATTATTTTTGGATCAAGGTAAGCCTTAAGAAATCGCACTAAAAAGCTTATAACTGACTTTCTCATTGACTTAGAAACTTAGAACAAATATCATCTTGTGTAGAAAAATTAGAGCTTTCGATCGATATATTGTATTAATATGTGCAAGGTTTTTTTTCACCCCCATATTGGGGAATTTATGGGGCCAATTGCGTAAAATTGGAATAAGAAAAAAACTACCTTTTTGGATTTTTTTTTTTTTTTTTTTCCCAGAAACCTTCGAAAGGGGGGGGGGGGGGGAGTGTACTCAACAACTTCCCAAAGTTTCATGGCGATCGGATGAATGGTGTAGTAATGCATAAAGGACATACAGACATACATACATTCATTTTTATATATATAGATTGAAAAATACTGATGCTAAAGATATCAAAATTGTTTCTAATTTATTTTTACCAAAACCTGACTTAGTAGTTTCTTGCAAGCCAGATATGTACAGTAGAGCCTCGAGCCATCGCTCTCGCGTGCATTGACTTGTACCCACCGATTGTTTTATGTTAACCCACATTCTTCGTTTTCGTTCGGAATGCATTTATCGTTCGGAAGGAATGGTCCCGTGAAATACGATCGATCGACGTTCTTTCTACTATGAACTGTATATTTATTTATGTATGCATGTGTGTCTGTGTTTAGTCGTATCATTTACTTGGAGTCATCTTTCGTTTTTGATTAGCAAGAAAAGGAAAAAGGAAAGAACTGGGTTTGCTTGTTTTTTAGAACCGGGAAATGTCAAAATTTATGCAAAAAAAAATTCGTAAATAAATGTTATCTCTCTCTCTCTCTCACATACACATTTTTAATTATTTATTTTGAAAGTGTTAGCAGTTTTCTACCATAAGTCGTTTGTCACCTGATTAATTTAAACATTTGCTTTTCTATAAACCAAAAATTGAAAAAAATGCTTGTTTGCTGTTCTATTTTTTATGGACCATCTTGGATGCAGTTACTATTATGATTCCTTTTATTGGGAAATGCGAAAAATTGCATCCGTCACGGTTACAGAAAAAATGCAGCCTATCACAGTTACGCAATGGCGATTACTCCAGAGAGCTTAAACCACGCTCACTGTACAGTAACATCTCTGCGGAGGGGGAAAAAATCCTCCGAACAAGAGGAAGAGAAAAGAGCATTGGAAAGAACATCACTGCCGGGGTAGACGACGCAGACGGTTTGCATTTTGGGGGCTGCATCTACCCAGCCTTTGCCAGACATACACACACACGCACAGCGACGGCTCCGTGGTATTGATCGGCGTCTAAAAATAACGCCCAGCTCGAGCAGCGGCGGCCGGGAGACACGGAACAAGCGCCCGGGATGGAATGAACGGTGGTTGGTCACTTTGGATTTGGGGTGGATTCCTCACTCCCTCTGTCTATTCTTATTCCGAATGTTTATTTATTTATTTATTTACTTATTTGGGTTAAAATAAGAAAAACTTATCTACATAAGCAAACCGCGACGGAATTTATTTTTGGTTGATTTTTATCAATAAAAAGTGCATATGTGTGTGTTTCAATTTGCGTACCTTGAGTTAAATGAATAAGGAATTTAATTTTCACATTTAAATCAGTAATGATATTACTGAAGGTCATTTTTTCTACTCATATATGTAAATCTGTGCAGAGGGTTACGCCCTTCATGCATATATACACTTCATGCCCTATTAAATTGTTATGTTGGATTTTCGTTTACACAATGTTACACCGTGATATTCTAGTTCTAGTATATAGGATATACCGACTGAAACTTCAATTATCGAATAATAAAATTTTATCCAAGAATTTGAATTGAAAGTTTATTATTATTATTTTAGTGTAGGTTTCATTTCTAAATTGTGCTGAGCAGATATTATTGTGATTAATTTTTAAATGCGGAAAATATTGCAAAAGTCTTATTACCCTGATGGTTTCTACTTAAACAAAATTAAACGCCCCAATTACTTTCTTGGAGAGCTAACTAGAAGTCATTTATTTTTTTCAATGTAAGTAAGATTCAAATATGTATATGGAAGCCGAATATATAACCTACATGTAAAGTCAGTGATGCCGCTAGACTTCGGAAATTATGGGTCCCTGGGACCCAGGACTTCCAAATTTAAGGGTCCCTTTTTCCAAAAGCGGGTCAATATCCATAAAATAGCATATCATGGTTTTAAAGATATCAGGGGTTGTAGCAGTAAGGATTTACATTTCCTGAACCTTGGTTCTTTTTAATAGGTGCTAAGGTACTGTAATGTCAGGCACATAAGGCGAAATGTGATTTATTAGGTTGGACTTTATGAAAAATATACTTGAATCAGGCAGAAATGGATAAAAGTACTTACTTTAACAGGGGTCGCAATGGAAAATGTAGAAAATATAGGACAAACAGAAAAATAGTTTTAAAAAATCGTGTACTATTTTATTAAAATGTGTGGGTTATTAAAAAAAATAATATTATAACATCTAAACCTAAATAATCATCAGAATGATAAAGAAAAGTTATTATAATTAATTACATATATTTAAGATATCTCTTTTGCACACTTCATTTTATTATTTCCTGCATCAATCATGGCTTTTGCTGCTTCATTATCTTCCATAATGTTTCGTTTTAATACTGCTTGCAGTCTTTTGTGTTCTTCATCCCCTATGCAAAAAGTGCAGAAAACGCCAAAATTCGGATTCCAGAATTGTAAAATAAATCAAATGTAATAATACTGCACGAAATCAAAGCACAGAAACTTATTTTTATTAATCCAGAATAAAAGCAACAATAACCAAAAAACGTAACTGCAAAAACGAACCCTTTACAAAAATCGCAATCGCAAAAATGAAACTATACATTTCCAAATACAATTACATTTCATTTCCCTTCTTTTAAAATCATTTGTATCAGAAAATCCGCTGCAAAAACGTTCCCGATTTTTCTCAGAAATTAGGGAGGCCGACTTGCACGAGGGTTTCCGTTTATTTGTCTGAACGTAGAGGGTTCGGCTTACATGCGAATCGACTTATACACAAGTAAATACGGTAAGATTTTGATAAAAATAAGAAGAAATTTTATTTGTTTACTTAATTAAATCTAAAAAATAATTGAAATGAAAAAAAAAATAATATTCCTGTAAAGGATGCAGAAAGGTCACGCAAAAAAGGAACACGTGCTTTTCTTTGCTTGCACATGGAAATTATGCCAACGTAATTTTAAAGTATTGCTGCAATTAACCAAGAAATACATATTGCTGCAATTGAAAGGGGAAAAAACCAAAATGAGGGCGGAAAATTTAGGGTGATTGAGCGAACAAATTTCCGGTATTTGTGGAACTCTACCACTCCTGAGATATAAATGAAAAATAAACCTTTTATGATAAGAAAGTTTTTCCAGTGCAATTAGCAATTGATTCAATAACAATTCGACCAAGAATTAAAACAAAAATCCCATATTTAAAAGCTAAAAATCAAGTGATTGATTTTTGGCCGAACGCCAGATTCGCGAATTTTCCGCAGTGTCGATTACATAAACAGTAGCACGCTTTCTCTAAATTGTGAATGCAATAAGGCACCAACTAAATAGGAAAATTCTGTTTATTATTTTAATTCAGAATAAAAGCTAAGCAAAAATCGTAATCGCGGAAACGAAACCTTTTCATACCAGATTTTTTTAAAAATGCATATTTTCGAACTTATTAAACATCAGGTTGATTATATCCTTAAAGAAATCTTTGGGCATTGAATCTCCGAATTGTTCAGTAGAAATCAGCTCTGTTCAAAGCCACCTGTTTCCCATACCTAAGCCGCGGCAACGGAGAAGTACAGGGGAGGAAACGGGCGACAATGCGAGCTGGTGCCGTTTTTCCACTCTTTTCATTTGAAAAAACTGAAAGAAAAATGCTGGTCAAAGACGAGCAAAAAATAATTTTGCGTATCGTTTTTTTTAATGTATTTTACTCCATTAATTATTTTTTTTCCCGCGATGAAAATCACGCGTCCCGGAGGACGCGTAATAATTTCTTTTCGCATCCCCACCTTTGATTTTTGCGTATTTGGCGCGCTGTAGCGCGTCCACGGCATCACTGTAGAGTAATACAATCGACACTCGTAAATTCGAATTTCTGGAATTCGAAGTAGCTGATCTGTCCCTTGAAAAAACTCTCATTAAATCGAATAATTCCATGTGTTTTGATAAACTTGGTAATTCGAAGTGAAAATAACTGAAAGCCACCTGGGGTGAACCATTCGAAGTAGGTGACTCTCGCCTCTATAATTCGAAGTTTTTTTCATCTATAAAATCAACATTTACCCCCCAAAATGAACAAACGCTTCTCTATTTGCTTTTCTTTTTGCCAAGGAAATATACCGGGAAAAAATGTTAGGTAACGCGCATTTAAATATTCTCACACAGAGCGTTAATTAAACCTCGTTTTTCAGCAGAAGCATGTTTGTTCACAAGTGGCTTACTCATGTCGTCGACATAACATACCTCAACTACCGGAAGTGTAACTCGTATACATCGTTAAAATAGTTTGTAACCTCGCTAATTCGATGTTGTCTTCTTCGCTCAACTAATCTTGAAGTTTTTCATAAACCGAACTCTCGGTTTCCGTAATTTGAACTTTTTTCAAGGTCCCTTGAGTTTTGAACTATCGAGCATCTACTGTACTAATCATCAGATGATCTCTTCAATCGTTTTGCAATATCATCAGGGAAACTCGAATAGACCGAAAATGCGGCAGCCCAATCTTTTCGTCATACAGTGAAACCTGTGTAAGTTGACCACTTGCGGTGCAGCAGCTGAGTTGTCATCTTGCCAGGTGGTCAACTTTTGAGGGTGAAGGGCTAATTCCGTTCCTGACAAAAGTGGTCAATTTTACAGGTTTAATGTACTAGCAGAGCTCGCGCCAGAGAAAATTCGGGTCCGTTTTCAGCCGCTTCACAAAATTCCAATTAATCAAAACGGACTCTTCACGAAATCCAAATCAATCAGAACGGACCCTTCACGAAATCCAAAGCTTCCAAATCGTACTTTTCACACCATTATTTATTATTAAAGCGGCAAATAATAATGAAAATTTTCATCACTATAATGTTTAAATTTTCAAATTTCTTTGATTTTTCATAAAAATCTCTTTAAAATTCACATAAAACTGGACCTTTGACTCATGGCTAGGCTTTCGAGGCATGAAAACATGTTTTCAAATCCAAAAAGAAAAAACAATCATTTTTGAAAATTAACAAATTGCATTTAAAAATTCTGTTTGTTGATTTGTATTAAATAATTTTTGAGTGTAATAACACTGATTATTGACATAAAACTATCTCAGAAATCATTTTTTGTGCATACATGTTGGAAGTGCTTTCATCGTTTATGATACAAGAAATTAATCAGAGAAAATATACTGTGGATTTTGAAACTATCAAATTCATTCCAAACATTATTGGTGACATGCCAGGAATGAAAATGATTTAAAATTTTAACCTCATTTTAAAAATATGTGTCAACGTCAATATAAAATCATTTTAAAATGTTAATAATAATAATAATGCTATTAATAAAATCTTATTCTTCAACAGTTGCAGTTTCCTGCAACCGTTAAAAATGAATGAATATGAATTTGAACAAGTTGATCAATTTAAATACTTGGGCACTATCATAAGTAATAGTAATGATATAAAAATTGAAATCAAAAATAGAATCAAGATGGCAAACAGTTGCTACCACGGATTACGTAACCAGTACATAAGCAGCAAAACAAAAACACCGCTATACAAAACACTAATAAGACCACTTGTTTTACAGTGAAACCCCGATTTTACGTTTCTCAAGGGACTGAGCAACAAAAAAAAAACGTAAAATACGGGAAATACATAGAATGCAAAAATCAAATTGAAAAAAACTAAAGGTAGTAAAGATGACTCTTTCAAAAGGGATAATATCTATATTTTACGAAAAGAACATTATTATGCATTCCATTTTAGGTTAATTTTAACACATTTAGATGAGATTCCTGGCGTTTAGGCTGAAAATAATCCGTAATAGTGGATTGTTTTTTAGTCATTGAGTTCAAAGTGAATGCAGCATCTTCTAGGATTGAAATACGTTGCAAGTTCTTTCCTGGTCTTTATAAGAAAGAAAATAGTCTTTCACTATTTGTAAGCTCTTCATTGCAATAGTGAAAAAAGGAACGGGCTGTGATAGAAATAAAATTTCACGTTAATTTAAAGCACTAGAACATTTTTTTTTTTTTTTTCGCTTTCCAGGGAAAACGTAAAATGCAGGAAATTTACAATCCAGGTTAAATTAACATTATTAGTATACGGAAAAACTGGGACCTGATGAAAAAAACGTAAAATGCGGGAAAAACGTAGATTCGGGGGACGTAAAATAGGGGTTTCACTGTATATGGTAGCGAATGCTGGACACTTAACAAAGATGAAGAGAAACTGAAGATTTTAGAGCGAAAAATCTTGAGAAAAGTGTTTGGGGGGGGGGGGGGGACAGTTAGAGAAAATGGAATCTGGAGAATACGTTACCATCATGAACTTTAATCGAAATACAAAGAACCCAACCTAGTGAAAGTGATCAAGGTATCCCAAATTAGGTGGTTAGGACATATTTTTAGATATGAGGTTGAAAATCCTGTTAAGAAATTAGCTTTTCAAATTCCGGAGGGGAAAAGGAAAAGAGAAAGACCGAGACCAAGGTGGATGGATAAATTGGAAAAGTGGTTGAAGGACTAGGGAGTTAACCGCTGGAAGACTACAGCATCAACTAGATCTAGATGGTGTAAGCTGATAGAGACAGCCTTGGCTGTAACCGGCTGTAGTGCTTGAGAAGAAGAAGTTAGCAGTTTAGTTGCTTGATTTATTTAGAGTAGAATCCCGATTATTCGAGTTAATATGGACCAAGCCCACCTCGGACAAGCCGAAATCTCTGGTAATCGGGATTAGCCTAAATCGTCTCTATTTAAGGAGATGAAATATAAATGTACTCTTTGTATTACTTTTTATACTTGTTTGGATATGATACACATCCAACAAGTGTATAAAAACTGGGAATTGAAATGCTCTTGTAAAAGTTATTCAAATTCAAAAGTTATTTTATTTATGGGAGGATAAGTATATCTTTGCTGCAATGTCAGGGGTCATTTTGTGACCAGTATCGTCAGATTTGCAGGAATAGGCTTTTCTTGTTGTTTAGAAAGAGAAATCATAAAAATTATTTTTCAGACCTCTTTTATTTTCTTGCCAGAATGCAAAAAAAAAAATTTGTAGGGAATTTTTTGGTAGCTCGGTTAAACGGGATTCGGATAATCGATACTCTACTGTATTTGTTTATTTATTTTCTTATTAACTGGAATGTATTTGATAAGTAACCTGATTTCATTTTAAGACTTCATGCCGTATTTCATTGACTTTTAATGAAGTTTTTTTGTTAAATGAACGATAGGAGAGTAATCGAGAATTACGTGGAAATGTTGTGATCAAGGATTACCCTTTACATGTGAATCGGAAAAATACGTAGAGTTTTCTTATTTTGAAACAATTGAACAAATAAAGTACTTAATTACGCCGTTTTTTAGTTTTAATGGTTCTTATTTTTAATGCTCCACGTTGTAACTTCATCGAATTTGCTTTTATTCTAAAAATCACTAAAAATTAAAAACCTGTTTGCAGTTTGAATATGAATGACATAAATACTTTACGCATGGGGGGGGGAGGGGGAGTTTGAAAAACCAAACCCGCATGAGAGCAAATGAGTTAACTGTCTAATTGTATCCCTTCGTATGTAATGTACTGGTACGCTCTCCACAAACATAAAATAATTATACCTCATGAGGTGGCTTTACTAGCAGTCGTCCCTTTTGAGATGAGCAGTAGCGAGTGAAATGAATCAGAGGCTGCGCATTGTTTAAGATTATTTTTTACAGAAAGAAAATAAATTAAAAAATAATAATAAATAAAAGAAACAA
Organism: Octonoba sinensis; assembly: GCA_038502835.1. Lineage (NCBI taxonomy): Eukaryota > Metazoa > Arthropoda > Arachnida > Araneae > Uloboridae > Octonoba > Octonoba sinensis. The sequence continues at coordinate 59,012,170 of CM076599.1, read as the reverse complement.
AGTACTACAGCACTTCATGTTTTCAACAATGCTGTTACATTTTTTTTTTTTAATTTTTTTTTATAAAATAATCAGCTCTGACTCCACCAGTAAATGTAATCGTATCAACCAATGAGGTTTTTCTATTCATTACTAACTTCCTGAAATTTTACTGCGTGAGCTAAAAGTACAAATTTCAGTATCCGTTTTATCATCATCAGTTGTCACAAAAAATCTGTTTTCTAAACTTTTTAATTTTTTTGTCAACATCAAACAACCTTCTTTGTGTTTTTCCAAGTTGGAAGTAAAATGTTGTTTTTCGACTTCGACACTGATCGTGATGACATTAGCAGATGATAAGGCGATGTTTGTAACAATAATAATTCTTACTTTAAAAAATTTCGAAAATTTTCCTTAAAAAGAAAGGAAAACAAAAAGGTCTTTTTCTTTTTTCTATGTTTTTCTATTTGTTCTAATGTTTTGCGTTAGCTTCACTACAGATCACAGCTAAAGATTCTGGGATACTTCCCGATTTGTTCGATTTTTAGTCTTGAAAGTTCTTTTATTTTTCTACTTTTTCGTTTTTCCGTTTGTAATAAAAACCCGATCACGTCCGAAATGGTTGCCCACAAGAAATTTTTTTGTGGTGGTAGAATGTGTGATGGGGAAATAATGTATGTATTTTGTGATACTTATTTTCCCCCTTAAAGACATCTACAAAATTTTAAATATTATCTTTTTGCTCTAAAAATTAAATTCCACTTTTTCCCTTTCTTTATTTTTTTTTAATAAAATTCCTCCCGGAAACTCAGAATGTTTTATGGTATTATTAACAAATATTCTGTCCAGATGTTTTATAAACCGCCCTTTTAATAATTTCTTGAATTTTTTTTCCTTAAACAAATTTCTTGAAAAAAGATCTTACATGGAAATTCCGGTGTCTAAAATGTGCTTAATATTTCGCGATTCTATTACTTCGTTCGTTTTTCAACTTTCTTTCGATTCATTGTTTACATAATTTAATGCACTCTTTCTTCATTTTTGATATATAAAGAAGGTTATTCATTAAAAAAATGTTTGCACTTCAGTGTTTTAAACACATGATTCCTTGAACTAAACCAGAGGAAATTAAGGTCCGTTTTCGGACCCTTCACAAAATTCTGAGCCAAATCGTACTTTTTATAGAATTAAGCTTGCACGAATCAGAATAGGGGTTTGTTTTCACGAATCAGAAAGTTGAGAGAAGCATGTGTACGAAGATGCAGTGCAAAGGGCAATGTAGGGAAAGCTAAAAATCATACCAAAAAACGTTGCCCGACAAGGAATGTCTTCCATCCGATTATTCTTCTACAATTGCACTAAGTTGGCGAAAAAGTTCTTTTCTAAGTTGCATACACCGAGGCTCAATGTGTTATTGTAACTATAAAAGAAACGTATCAGTTACAACAGTTTCCAGAAATCTACAGGGTCGTCATTTGGGCGATGAAGGTTCAATTGCCCTCCTTCCTTGCCTCTTAGAAATAGATTGTATTTGCACATTTTATGTATTTTGTTGTTTTTCATCCATAATGTGCATTGAATATATACCCTTTGCCCCAACTCCCTTGGAAAATTTTGAAAGGACGAGTCGAATCATCGAGCTCCCGCAGACACGATTCAGAAACCTATCAATCTACGAATTACCGGCCTCGTGTGGAGTTTGCCACATTGTTTCTACAACAGACCGAATTACATCCGCATTTTTCTGCTCTTGCTAATGAATATCCGTAGCTGCAATGTGTGGACAACCATGATAGCTACCCGAGGTTGTTACCAGAACTTTTGAGTCCCTTCCAGCTGACATCGTTCAACGCTTGTACGAGTAGTTACGAGACAGCAGTAGAACAGCTCACTGAGCAGCGTGCCTTGGACAGCATGTTTTGATAACGATATAGATTGATCATGACTCTTCAGTCTGCTTGTACTGTCCCGTTCATCTGATTAATCGGGATTAGGTTAACAGCTCACTGAGCAGCGTGCCTTGGACAGCATGTTTTGATAACGATATAGATTGATCATGACTCTTCAGTCTGCATGTACTGTCCCGTTCATCTGATTAATCGTGATTAGGTTAACAGCTCACTGAGCAGCGTGCCTTGGACAGCATGTTTTGATAACGATATAGATTGATCATGACTCTTCAGTCTGCTTGTACTGTCCCGTTCATCTGATTAATCGTGATTAGGTTAACAGCTCACTGAGCAGCGTGCCTTGGACAGCATGTTTTGATAACGATATAGATTGATCATGACTCTTCAGTCTGCTTGTACTGTCCCGTTCATCTGATTAATCGTGATTAGGTTACTTCGTTTGCGGTAATATAAATAGGCGTCATCCACAATGGAAGTTCCATCGACTCCGATGATGATTATTTTTATTGTCTGGGGTATCAGCAACTGCCGGCACCGCGAGAAAAGTGCCAATGAGCGGCGCCGCGACTCCATTGTCGGTGTAAAGCCTGTGTTGACAACCGTATTTTTTTGCATTTATATGTAAATTCAATTTGTTTTATATGCGTACAATATTTAATCAGTGTTCTTTCATTTTGTCTCAGTCATGCTTTTCATCATCTTGTGATGTAGTACTTATCGTCCTCTCATGTTTTACCGCAAACGTATTATATGGTGCTTGTCTAGTTCCCCCTAATATGCGTACCATGAATTTTAGGAATAAATGAAAGACTGTATAACCCCTAGGTTTTTTTTCCTTCAAGATAAGGTAAAGTGCCTTAAAGCTGACACCCCCAAATAAAGATACATTTAAAGTATTACCAATTTAACGAGATTTAAGAAGTGGAGGGATTTAAGAAGTTCAAAAGGAAAGAAAATCTCACTTTTAACATATCCAATATCAATCACACAAAATTTCAAGCTTTTTCAATCATATAAAAAACAGTTATGAGTTGTCCTGTATAGCGGACATGATGCAAAACATTTAAATTTTACGACAAAAAATAGGTTCAAGTTGAAAGATTTTTGCTTGTATTATGTTCTTATGCTATATCTATTTAAAATAAACACTAATAAAAATGACATTAAAGTCACAATATTTTTTTTTTAATTTAAGTGTTTTTACTAAATTTTTTGTCCGGCTGATGTGATTGAAAAATGAAAGCAAGGAATGCTATTTTCTTCTTGAAATTATTATTAATTTCTTGAAAAATTTGAACATATATCATTTATAAAGCTCTAAAGAGTAAATTAAAAGAAATTTAATCACCATTGCTTGAATATTTGCAGATATCCGGTATCTGACCGATTTTTAAATATCCAGAATCTAATGTCCGGGAAAGATGCATGTTTTTCTGAATGCCAATTTTGATTTTTTAAATTTAATTAATTTACATACTTAGAAAATATGTTAGATAAATACTTATGTATTTGGAAGCTGTGGGTAAAAAATGCATATGATTTATAAGTTTGAAACATCAGAATCGGATAGCCGATACGAACCTGTCACAAAATGGTCACCGGATACCCGATATATGGTGAAATCAATGCCCTGGCAAGAATACGGCACTTTTTGCCGTTCCGTATTGAAGTTTCCCTGGGACGTGGGACAATTTCTCAAAATACGGTGTACTGCCCCGGAACATCGGGACGTTTGGGAACCCTGCTTTGAATGATTGTATCTTCTTTCTCCATCGTATTTTCACTATTGCTCGGGGAAAGTAAAGTTATATAGTCTGCTAATTCCATGTTTGCTATTTTTGTCATTAATCGTACACATTAATTAGTGAGTTTGGTTTTATTTGGAAACAAAGAGTATTTTTTGAATGTTCATTAAATTAAAAAAGAGACTCAATTTAACAATGCGACTTCGTTGGAAACAGACTACGTTCTGCTTGTCATGCAATTACTTTAGGAAATAATTCAATCATATTTAATAGAAGGATAAACTTTTACGACATTGCTTTGTTAATGTTATCTAGCACTAACGTGCCTGGTAAGCGGTTAATTTCGATGACTTCGAGTATATTTGATTCCGTTTTTGAATTCATAATAATACATGGTTTGTATGAATATTCTTTTCTTTCTCGCTATTTTTCGGGCTTTTTCTTTCCCTATGTGCTGCTTTAAAAAGGCCGTTTAAAACCACTGAAACGAAATTAAATAATATAATTTTTATTGCTTTGTGCCTAAAGATGATTTTATTCAATTGTGTTAACATGTTGTGTGTTCTTTATTAAACAGTTTTAAAAATTGTCAAGCTCATGTATATACCCTATCGAAACAGTTAGATTGATGTCAAGGAATCGCTTACATAATTCTTAGAATCATGCTTACGCGTCCAGGAGGGGGGGAGGGGTTTGCCTCCTTCTTCAACGACTACAGTCTGTTTTCGTAAACTGAAGATCTACGAGAATTTGCAAAGAGGGGGGGGGGGGAGATTGCTGTAACGAGGAATGATCTATTAATTACGGTAATTAATTTGCCAAGAAAATGATTTTAAGAGTCTTATTTGTCAAGCCTAAAAAATTTTCAGTATCCTCCTTGGCCTTTTCCGTCGCTGTGGAAGAAATCCTGCTGACGAGCATAGAGTGATGATTGATAATTGTATCGTGAGAATGATTTGCAGTGTTATTTTTTATTAACTTAGATAGTGCTTGAGAGAGGTTTCTAAAGTAGGAAGCTAGAGGTTACTTATTAATTATTTTTAAGTTGTACGTTGAAAGGAATACCAGAGTCGGCACGAGCGTACAAAATGATTGCAAATGAATGTGCATATGCAGCGTCAAAACATTCATCAGATATGACCTTCAGTGGTAAATGGAATGGCGCTTATTGCTGGGCAAAAGAATACTAATGTATAAAAGTATCAAGTCCGCTGGCTGACCAAATCGATTAAGTTTTTATACTCTATCCAGAAAGTAACAATTACTTTGAAAGTTGGAATTGTTCTTTTATATTCCATAACTTCATGCTACATTAATGAAATCCCTGAATTATCATGCTGACAAATGTTTTAAAATTTGTAAAATGCTGTTATCAATAATGCAATGACGCTCGAGTAAGGCATGCTTTGTGCGCTCAACCGTTCAAAAGTAATGCACAAAAATAATATCTTTAAAGGAGAAATATGGCGGAAAAACTGCATCCATATAAGAAAACTTCGTTTCTCTCAGAAAGCTTCATAGTTCGATGGAAGTTTATAGAGAGGTTATTCTGATGTGTTTAATGCTTCTAAGCAAGGAAGAAAAAGAAAAGAAAATTATTAAAGTAAAGCTTTACTCCCGTCATACAAACATTTTCCCCGCATAAGCCTGTTTGGCGGCGTCGCTTAGCAACCAGTCTGGGCATACTTCTCAATCTTTTGTTTTAGCATCTTAAGAAGAGAACCGGGACCGAATCGATAAAAGATTGATTGATTGGTCTAGGGGAGAAGTGATGATTATGTCTGTAGTTTCTTGTTTTTACCCCAGTTTCGTTTTTGATTCCATCTTATGTGAGGGGATGAGGAAAGATTACATAATGTCCATCTTATTCATTCTGGTCAGCTCATTGGTTCATTAAGTTACTTATTAGTTTATGGAATACACAGAACACAACATCATCCATTTCTTAAAATGTGTCGTGTGTCAAGTGCAATACATTCTGGTTAAAATTTTCTAAAGAAACACCTAACACCTCTTTTGAGTGCATTTTGGAATGTTGTTAATACAAGATGTTTCGATTGTCCTTAGCATTAGTCCCCCCCTCCCCCCCCCCTTTTCAAGTACTCATTATATATTGTTTCAAAATAAATAAATAGGATTAATTTCAATTTTTATTGTAATATATATATAAATAAAAAATACTGTATTGTGTGTTTAAATCACAAGTATGTTTATTGTGTATTAATAATCTTTTTCTTATAGTTCTTCATTTAGTGTTAAAGTCAAGCTTATTTTCTCAGCATCAATTTTTATGCTCTTCATATAATGCTTTGGCACTTTGCAATCCTCTTTTCACACCTTATTCATTAATATTTTTAATATTTGGCGATTATGGAATAGTTATTTCAGTTTAATGCTCGGAAACCTGTTTGCTTCTTTAAAAATGCTCTATTTCCTTTTTTTCTTTTTTCAGGTTGATGAATAACACATAACTTTTCATTAAGGTTTAAGTATTTAAATGGAACTTTGTAATTACTGTTTTTTATAGCTAAAAACTTATTTTAGTACGTGCTTCGCGGAAAATCCCTTTTTGTGGCTGGGATTTCAGTCCTTTTGCATTATGCAAGGGGAAGTTATTTTGATATATGCTAACGTAGAATGGCTTTTTTTATTTTTTATTGTAATAATTTTCTTTTTTATTATTCTTTATTTATTACTTGCGAACTTAAATTTGATTATTAATGTATTATTGGTAGCTACCCTTTTCTTGAGCGGCGGAAGTACCACGGTCTAAAGTAACAAGCATTTAACTCTTTTATTTATTTATTTATTTATTAGATAAAACACTTATGAAGAAACTGAACAAATGAATTATAGATAAAAATATCTGGATTCGCTACTTATTAGTAATGAATTAAGGGCTTTAAATTTATTTTTATAAATAGTGATGAAAATTTATCGTTCTTTTATTCTGAAAAATTAAATTTTTGAAATTATAACTTTTGTTTAATATTTTAATGATCCGAACTATAAAACAAAGAAACAAAAATTCTATATTATACTACAGAGGTTTCAGAGATAAAAATCAATTTGCATAACTTAAAGATTTAAATTTTATGCAAATTTGGTGGTTGGATGTTATGATATGCATCAAGTTATAAATATGATGTACGAGGTCTGTCCCAAAAGTATCTGACCTACGTCGATTTCTCGGCGTTTGACCTATTCATCATCCGGTTGGGGGCATCCTTCAAAGGGGTCCCAATTTGATTGAATAACACACTCATATCAATACTTCCACTTTCTAAAGCAGTCTTGAAAGTCAGTTTTTGAAATCGCCTTTAGTGCGTTCGTCGCATTAGTTTCAACAGTCTTTTTAATGTCGAACTGTTGTCTTTCAAGCGGTATTTTCAATCGAAGAAATAGCCAAAAGTAGCAGGGAGCTATGTTGGGACTGTATGGAAGCTAACGACGCTGTGCAACACTGTGTTTTGATAAATACTGCTGCACGAGGTTTGATGCATGAGCTGGAGCATTGTGGTAGTGAAGAAGCCAGTCACCGGTTTGCCAAAAGTGCGGCCGTTTTCTCAGTTCAAATTCGCCAAACAGTATATTTTTGGTATTCTAAGGTTATCTTCTAGTTCCCTCACAGTCAAACGACAATCTCGTCCAATCGATTTTGCACACGCTCGACATTATCCGATGTTGTTCCCGTCCAGAACGAGGAGCACCGTCAACAGATGTGCAGCCACTTTTAAACCGCCTGTACCACTCTTTTATTTGTATTTTGCTCATGCACTCATCTCACAAGACCTTTTGTAACATTTCAATAGTTTTTGCACAACTTTACCAAGATTAAAACAAAAATTTTATGCAAATTTGCTGTCCAGTTCTTTCCCGTCATTTGTAGCAATAAACAAAATTTGGAACAATAAAAGTTGTGCCCGAACTAAGGCATCTGAGGAGAAGGTTAGGAGTTACTGGTGACGTTCGTACCCTACAGAGGTCATCTGAGTGTTGTGGCGCGAAGATATGAACGCAGGTTGGATACTTTTAGGACAGACCTCGTATATCTGCTAACACTGCGTGTTTTCTACCTTGATAAAGTCCTTTTTTTTATTTAACAAGACTTGTCTTAAACCCGAATTATATGTGTATACTAGCGGTACCCGCACGGCTATGCCCTTGTTAAAAAATGAAAAGACCAGTCGGTTCGCCATTGTGTATATAGTGGTAACTTTTTTATGCGAAAATTATGTTATTTTATTATAATGTATAGCATTCCACATAATTAAAAATTACCCACCCACGGCAATGAACCATCGATCCTACACATTTAGGCACTTTTTTTTTTTACAAAACACACACAATAAAAAAGGAAAATGGAAATGAAAGAAACGAAACAAAACGAAAACATTTAAGAGAAAACGCATTTTTAGCCTACTTTCCCGTAAAAGTAAAAAAAAATAATAATAAAGCATGAAAGAAGGCTTAATGTATCGAGAAAATATCGTTAGAAATCAAGAAAAGTCAAAAATAAGTTAAGTAATTAAATAAAGATTGAAAAATAAAAAAATTGAAAGTAGGGTTTTGAGATGGGGGGGGAAGTGTGTCTGTCGGTCTGCCCCCCCCCCCCCTAATAACTTTTGAACGAATTGTCCGATCCGAAAAATTCCTTTTGCATTCGAAAGATCTCGGCGAGGACATCTCATTTCCATATTTTTCTTTTTGATTTGAACAATTTTTTGTTCAATTTTGAACAGTTCAAAAAATTTTAACATTAGCGCCTATGGGCGAAAATGAAGCAAATTATGTAAACTCTGGGTACAAGATCCAAGTTCCAATGAACAAGCTTACTGGAGGAAGCTCTTGGCGTGAAATATTGATTTGAACAATTTTTGTTCATTTTTGAACAGTTCAAAAAAAATTAACATACCGCCTACGGGGAAATTTCAATCCTATATAATTCCTGATCTAACGGCCCGATTTGCTTGGAACAAACTTTATCGGAAATCTCTTATGACGTAGAACATGTACGAGTAGAAAGTTCAGCCAGAACTAACGAGCCTATTTTCCTATGAAATTTTTTGATCGGGATTTTCAAGAATATTTTTGAATTAATGAATGATTAAATGAATAAGCAAAAGAATGAATGAATACATGAATGACTTAATAAATGAATGATTGAATGAATATGTATTAACCGTTGAAAAAGGTATATTTGAAGCAATTAAGAACTAAAGCTAAACGAGAAAGCTAGATTAAAATTTGAATTCGGTGTATACGGGAAAGTAGGCTCGTATAGTTCTAGACGGAACTTCTTGTTATTGTTTAGTTCAAGTACCCACACAAAAAGGACGATTATAATCCATTGGTAGTTTTAATTAATAAATTTCTAGTATAATTAGTTTTTGTCTATTATTCATTAACAGTAAAACGTAAAGACGAAATTTTGTAGCTTGCAGAGGCTAACAGCAGCAAGAAAAGCTTTGAAAGCGGAAAAACCTTTCATCTGAGCCCAAATAGGCAAATAACACGTTTGCTAATTCACTGGAGAAAAAAAAAAATTAAAATATAAAAGTAATAATAGGTTGGAATAACAAAAATCGCTATAAAGGATAACGTTTCTTTTTTAAAAAAAAAACCCTGTGCAGTATTTTAATTCGTTTAAAAAAGAAATCAAAGCCTGAAAAAATAAATTAGCAAGAAGTTCCGTCTAGAACTATACGAGCCTACTTTCCCGTATACACCAGCTTCAAATTTATAATCTAGCTATCTCTCTCTCTCTCTCTCTTTCTGTCTTTCTCGTTTACCTTTAGTTCTTAATTGCTTCAAATATACCTTTTTCAACGGTTAATGCATATTCATTCAATCATTCATTTATTCAGTCATTCATGTACTTATGCACTCATTTATCCATTCATTCTTTCGCTTATTCATTTAATCATTCGTTAATCCAAAAATATTCTTAAAAATCCCGATCAAAAAATTTCATAGGAAAATAGGCTCGTTAGTTCTGGATGAACTTTCTATTCGTACATGTTCTACGTCATAGGAGCTTTCCGATAAAGTTTGTTCCAAACAAATCGGTCCGTTAGATCAGGATTTATATAGGATTGAAATTTCCCCGTAGGCGGTATGTTAAATTTTTTTGAACTGTTCAAAAATGAACAAAAATTGTTCATATCAATATTTCACGCCAAGAGCTTCTTCCAGTGAGCTTGTTCATTGGAACTGGGATCTTGTACCCAGAGTTTACATAATTTGCTTCATTTTCGCCTATAGGCGCCGTTAAAATTTTTTGAACTGTTCAAAATTGAACAAAAAATTGTCAAATCAAAAAGAAAAATATGGAAATGAGAATGTCCTCGCCGAGATCTTTCGAATGCAAAAAGAATTTTTCGAATCGGACAATTCATTCAAAAGTTATTAGGGGGGGGACAGACCGACAGACACACTTTTTCCCCATCTCAAAACCCTATTTTCAGATTTTTCAATTTTATTTAATTACTTAACCTATTTTTGACTTTCCTTGATTTCTAACGATATTTTCACACATTAAGCCTTCTTTCATGCTTTATTATTTATTTTTTTTACTTTTACGGGAAAGTAGGCTAAAAAAATCTGCTGGCTCCTCAAAATGATAAAAACCGCAAGAAATAAATTTTAATTCGTTAAAAAAGAAAAGGATCATAAGCCAGTCGGCATGGTAACAATTCAAATAAAATTAAAGTTAATTACCGTGAAAAATAATTTCGAACCGCAGAGAAAACCGCTTACAACTTTTTCCCCTGTTAATTTAGAGGCTTCGAATTTTATCACGAAGGACAAAACTCTTTCTGGGACAGTTTTGTACGCGCTTTTCAACGGTATCAAGTTCGAAACGATGTGATAATTCCTTCCCATAGAAAATGACTATTTTATGAAACTTTCGGCTATAAATTGGAATAAAAAAAAGAACAAATTCGAATTTCAGAAAAAACTCTCCGAGGGGCACACCCCCATGTTCCAAACTAATTTCGTGCCAAATTTCATGAAAATCCGCCGGTCTGGGCCCTACGCCGGACACAGACACACACACACACACATACTTGCTGCTTTATTAACCGACTTCACAAAGGAAGGAGGTTATACATTCGTATTGTATGTACGTATGTCGGTTTTTTTTTTTGTTTGTCCACTCATAACTTCGCACCGGATGAACCGATTTTCATGATTTTTTTTTTTTTTTCAATCGATCAGGGGTGGTTTCCCATAGGTCCCGTACTTTCGTTTGATCATATTCGATAATTAGAACAAAAGTAATGGGCAGAAATGTAGTATTTTTTTTTTTTTTTTTTTGTCTTTTCATCCATAACTTTTGACTAAATGAACCGATTTTGATGATTTTTTTCTTTAATCGATAGACGGTCGTCTAACTCAAATATTGCAAATCAATTTGCCTACATTTGTTTTTTAGAAAAAACATTACGAGTAAAAAATAAGTATTTTTAATTTTAATTGGAAAGGCTTGGCTTGATTTTCCTTTGTTGGGAAATCTATTAATAAATATAAAAGCATTGTTAAAAACATGTTTGTTGTCATGGGCTATAATATTAAAAGAAATTACAGCAAGAGTTTGACTGAAGGCTTCTCTGGGGCAAAAATTAATCCAATCAGTTTGTTTGCTAGAATAGACTTCAAAAGGGAATTTATCATGCAAATGATTAGTTTTTAGTGCCATTAATTTAAAGAAGTTTTGCCCTTTGATATGGATTTTTTAAAAAATAGAGTATTTATATACAAAATGTATTTACACTAAAAAGAATAAAATAAAATAATTTTTATAAAAAAACAGAACAGACTTCAAATTAAAAATTGCGCTAAAAAGTAAAAAATAAATTCATTCTTTAAGCAACATCGATGTGACTTTTAAACATAGTTTTAGAAGTCGGTGCAAAATTATAAGTCTAATTACCATTATACCATTTGCTACTTCATATTGGAACTGTTGCTAATTCTGCGGAAATATATATATTTGTAATTGATTCATGATTACAAACTATTTTATCTATCCTAATTTTGCACCGACTTCTAAAACTGTTTAAAAGTCACATCGATGTTGTTTAAAGAATGAATTTATTTTTTACTTTTTAGCGCAATTTTTAATTTGAAGTCTGTTCTGTTTTTTTATAAAAATTATTTTATTATAAGTAAAGATATCTAAATTACTAACACGTGTACATAAATGCACTTTTTTTTCTTTTCCAGTAGTTACAAAAAAGTATATCTTATTTGAATAAAAGAAAGTCATCCTGTTTGTTTATGCGTTACTTCAAGCTGTGGTAATCAGGGATGAAGCCAAAGGGGAATAGGGGTACAATACATTAATAAATAAGAACCCTACCCTGAGGCACTAAAACTATGTGCTATGTGTAAATGTATGCATTATATATGCATTATAAGAAAAATCCCTCCTCTTCAAAAATGAACCCCTCCCCCATGATATTATTCTCCCACACCACTGGTGGTGGGGATGGGATGTCTTGTAAAAGTAGATTCATTTTGGAAAATCCTAATCGAGGTTTGTTCTTTTCTTCAACAGAAGGCAGCAACCCAAAGGCAGCTATGTATGGACAGCTGGTGACCCAGGACCAGCTGGTCGGCATGGGTGCCGGGACCCAGGACCCAGATGCCGACCTCGTCGCTCTGGAGTCCCGCATTCCAGGGAAAATTCGAGAGCCCAGTCATGCGCCACTCCGGCGACTCAGTGTGGATCTCATCAAGACATATAAACATATAAATGAAGTAAGCTGATTTGCACATTATATTCTCTTTTATATGTCGTTAGCAGTGTTTCTTCAGGGGAGCCTACCAGGCGGGAGTCGTGGTGCAGACTGCTCCATTGAAATTTTGGAGGGTGGAGGTTCAAGGGCTTTGGGGCTTGGGCAATTGTTAGACCGATTTGGGGGTCTGTAGGTTTTAGGAGGTGTGACAACGCTCTGGGGGGACCCCTGATTTCTAAGAGTGGGTTGGTACATTTTATTTCCTGGCTGACTTATCAAAGGTTTCAATTTATATTTTGTTTACCATGAGGAAAAATAACATTTTTTTTAAAACTTAAGTTATTCAATGGCCAAAAGAAAACCAATGAGAAAGTTCAAGCTTACATCAAGACCTTTTCGCTCTCTCTCGTCTTACATTGGAGTTAATATTGGATTTCCCTTTCTATTTGTCATCTTGGTCAAAGGCTGTCAGATATGTCCTTATAATTTATTTTTGAAACTATAGTCCCTCCAAAATAGTAATTAAAAATTTACTTGATCCTTGAAAAATATTTCAATTTAAAAAGCGAAATTTTCTCCCTTAAATTTACACTTGAATTGGACGACAATCATCTACAGCTTGAATTATCCAGAAATGCCAAAAAGGTTTAGAAATCCCAAGCCTTGTTAGCTTCATGTTATTAGCGCGCTTCAATTTCTTGAAGACAATAAGACGTTAACGTCCCACAATTTTCTTTTCTGTCTCTCAACCAGAACCTCTGAGAAAGAGCTAAAATCCTCGGAGGAAGGATGCAACCAAGGAAAACATGCAGCTAAGTGGATTGTCACAGACGGTAAGAAAGTTGTGAGTGAACTTGTCCTGTTCACTCACAACTTTTTTATTGTGTGTTGAGCGCTTTTCTTTCCTGCACTGATGAAGAGGCTCCATTGTTGCCTCGAAATAGCTATTTGCATTATTTATTTGACAATTTACGCTTTGTTTACGTTGTTGTTTTCCTTGTACTCATATTTCAGCACAAAACATTTTTGATCATTTCACTTATAGCATTCACTACATACTTTGTGCATATGAAACCCTTGTGATCCTTTGTTATACTGTGCTTGTTTATCATTGTGAGATAAAAATCTATTGCATATTTTCTGATTTTTCTCCGAAATAGGGTATAAAAATATTTGAAATACTTGCATATCCATGACACACAAAATACAATAAGTTTACCTGTGCTGTATTATTTTCAGAAAGGCAGAAATTGGATTAACTTGGTTGTAAAGTAATTAAGATACACAGGGGTGATAGTATTCCTGTTATGCACCAGAATTCCGGTATTTTTTCGCATCGAAATACTGGATATTGAAATTCGGTATTTTCAAAAATTTTAAATTACCGAAAATCGGCGATTTTTTTCCATTGTTTTTTAATTTACTGAAAAACTCTGTTGATAATGCCGTTAATTATTACTCTTGATCATTATAATCCCGCGAAAATGCAATCATAAAGTTATTTTACTTGTAGAAATTCTTTTTGCATCCTCTGTTAGAATCGGAGTTTTTTCGCTATTGATGTTTATTAATCTTTATTAGAAAGCAAATAAATAAAATAAACTTTTATTTTCAGTCAAATCTTGATTTGAAAATTTTTGAACGAAATTCTGTGCTTGTTAGGAGTATGATTTCTCAAATGTCAAAAAGCTAAGCTGAATTCAGGTTTATTATTATTATTATTATTTTTTTGTCGGTTCTTCAAGCTTTTGCAATGCAGTCGATTCCAGTTACGGATCACTTCGGGACGTCATCATTTTGGTCTTATCAAGCGGCTGGTCCCATTAAGCGAAGATTGCCTGTGTAACAAGACCGGACGTGCTATACGTTGCGTATTAAAGCGTTTTTATGATTATTGTGAGGCACACATTTATAGCCGACATACAAACAATAAATATTGTACTGTTTACGAAATTTATTTGAACAAATTTAATGCGATTGTCAGCAGTTGAAAACACAAGTCAAAGAAACCTTTTACATGTGTTCAACGCTTTGCCGCCCTGATTCAACAATGTGTTCAGATCGATACACAACAGTTCTTAAAGCTTCCATTAAAATATAAATTTCTTATTTTTCAATCAAAGAATTTTATTCAAATTATAATTTAATTTTATTGTACGTGCTGACTGCTCAGCCGAGTGAATTTGAAAATTCACTTGAGCTTTGAGCTTTGCTATAGCACCGACATCTAGTGGGAATTTTGTTAAACATCTCCTGTAAATATTGTTGGATTTTATTGCAAGTTACAGGAATTGTAATTAATGTTTAATAAATTAATTTTTATGTTTATTGAACCGCTTTAAACCCATTCTACATGGGCAAGTTATAGCTCCTGTTTTATACTTGCTTTCATTTCTCTGGTCCGATTAAACGGATTTTTGATCCCAATAAGCGAATAATACTAGGCTTATGTAATAAGAAATGTTTTGGTTCTTTAGAGTTTGGTCCAAATAAGCAGCTGGTCCGATTATCCGGTGGTCCAATTAAGCAAAAAATGGTTCGACAAATAAAAATTTAAATAAATAAATATAAGGAATAAAGTTGAAAAAAAATTGAATAGCGTTTGATAAACCAAAAATTGGCTTAGAAGATTTGTTTAGTGCATCCTATTAAATTCTTTTTCATATTTAGTAGCGCATGCAATTTTCATTAATTTCAAAATGCATAGTTTTTGCGAGCAAAAGTCTTTCTTCCAAAATTACCCGAATCGGATTTCAGAATTTGGTCCCTATTATTATAAAAGATATAGGGTTTTTAGGGCTATATGAAGGGCTCAGAAATATATATATATTTATTAAAAGCAATAACAGTAGCTAGCCCCTGCCCCTTTCATTTTACTCTTGAGAAGTTTGTGTATATTTTCTTTGAATGTACTATCACCCCTGGATATCAAAAAGGCTGTTTGACATACTCTGTGCATAGTTGTTTTACTATAAATTGTTAAATTTTTTGGACTCTTGATTTTTTTCTTGACTTCTTATATCTTTTCTTCCCAAATCTACCAATCCTAGTTTTATTGTCAGGAATCACCTTCGTCCCTCTTAAGAGAGATGAAAGGGAGCACTGCTTTCCCCTTCCCATGAACGATTCCACACAAAAGGAAAAAAAAGAAGCCTAAAATTTCCTAAATAAACAACCCACCCAACAATTACAATGGGGCAATCTGCACCATGTGTTTACTGATTGTGAGAGATAAAGATGTCCTAAACTACGGTTTAGAACATCTTACATCCAATTGCCAGGAACATGGATTTTAAAAAAGACTATTTAAGTGCATTTAGCAAATTTCATTATATTCTATTACATATATCAAAACTCTTTGTTTAAAATGAATGCATGACTTTTATCAATTATATTTTCAGGTTTACTATGCAAAAAAGAAACGGCGTGCTCAACAGTCTCAAAGTGAAGATTCCACAAATAAGAAGGAGAAGAAAGTGTACAATGATGGTTATGATGATGAAAACCATGATTACATTGTTCGAAATGGAGAATTCATAGAACGTTATGAAATTGATTGTCTCATTGGCAAAGGTTCATTTGGGCAGGTAAAAAATAAAACTATTATGTATTATATTTTATTTATTTAATTTTATTTCTGGCTTGTGTTGTAAAACATATTCATCAGTTAACATGAATCAAGTTGAATCTAACTTGCGTAAAATATTTTTCTGACTACATAAGTGCGATCTTAAACCAAAACTTTGCTGGTTCAAGTCAGTTATAGTGCTCTAAAATATTTTAATGCCATAAAAGTTTCCATCTGTAGTGTGATTCATGTATGAAAAGCAAGAAAAATCAGTGACCTTCATTTGCCAAGTAAATCTTTAATCTTTTTCTTCGAACAAGTTCTAGTCCCTTTAATTGTTCAAGTTTTTTTTCCTTTGCCTTGAATTTTTCATGTTGAAAAATAATTTTAATTTCACAATGCTTTCTTTTCAAACACTTGTTCTATGAACACTGCTAAAACTTTCAAAGGGGCCAGACATCACCGTAACAATCATGTCCTTCTGAACAAATTATTACATTTATAGATTTTTCATTACTGTCATTCTGTACTTGACAGCATATTGCGAACTTTTCATTAGTGATCTTCTCACAATAAGCCATGCTCATGGCATTGATTTACACGTGGTGTAGTGACATGAAATTGAAAAATTTATCCTTTGCATGTAGGGGTTTACTTTTGTATGTAAAGAGGGATTTGTTTTAGATATGCAGGCCCGTTATTTCTCTTTTTTTGGAAGGGGGAGGGGGGCAAAGTGTATATAAACCAAATGTATATTGTATTAAAAATATAACAACATGCACATACATACACATAAATGCATAATATTTCTCAAGCTAGGGGTGGCAATTGTTTCATCCTGGCTCCCCCCCCCCCCCCCCCCCAAATGATGGGCCTGTAGATATGCTTTATGTTCTGCACCCAAATAAAAATATGCTTGATATTCAATCAAATTTTATGCACTTAAAAGCTAAAATAGTGTGTTTTAAATCAGGTTTTTGATTTGGTATTGTGAGAAGGGATTATGATTATGCTTCTTTAGGAAAGAAAATTAATCTTTTATTATATTAGATTTAAATCAAATTTTCAGGTATTGTGATTTAAATCTAATATAGTAGTAGAATTCAATCAAATTTTATGCACTTAAAAGCTAAAATAGTGTGTTTTAAATCAGGTTTTTGATTTGGTATTGTGAGAAGGGATTATGATTATGCTTCTTTAGGAAAGAAAATTAATCTTTTATTATATTACCTTTTAATCACATGCAGCTGCATATTAATTTATGAATGAGTTATTTTATTATGGAATGAGCCATTTGTGTTAATTTTAAATTATTTTTTTTAGGTTGTGAAAGCATTTGACCATGAAGAACAATGTCATGTGGCCATCAAAATCATAAAAAATAAGAAACCCTTTCTTAATCAAGCTCAAATAGAAGTAAAATTATTAGAATTGATGAATCATGAAGAAGTTAACGATAGCTTTTATCAGCTTGGCAAAGAAAAAATTGGTAACTTTTTGGTTTAAAATTCAATTGATTGAGAGAGAAAATTAAGTGTATGTGTAAATTGTAATCCTGTGACAGAAATAGTAGTAAATATAAAAAGTATGTACTTAATTTTATTTATTTATTTTTACTGAACATACAGGTCACTGAAACGAAGGGCCAAAAAAAGGGGGGATATTTTATTAAATGTGAAATTTTTTTGATGCATTCTTGCATTTTTAATTCAAGCATTCTTTCTTTTTGAATGTATTTTTAAGTTTCAGTCATGGAAAGAATGTTTTAATAATATTTTCAAATTAAAATCAAAATTTTTTTTCAACTGTTTAAAAAAAAAGCAGCTTTCTTTTTCAATCTTTTCACAGACCATTTGGATTAGTTGATTACCCACACTATTTACGAATCTTGGGGTGAGCTTTGGATCTATAATTGCTATAAGCTATTATTACAGGCATTCTAATAGAAGGACGAACTTTGAATGCATTTTATTTGTTTTTGTGTAGTTTTTAAATTTTGCAGAAATTGCTTTGGAGTGCATTTTTTTCTAACTATTTGCCTAGCTCAAAAAAAAAAAAAAAAAAAATGATATTCACTTTAAGAACTATAGATAAAAAGACAGACATACTTTTAACTTTATTATCAATAAATATTTCTCCCTCAAAAAAATGTGTTTTTTCATCCAAACAGCTTCCCAACATGTTTTCAATACACTTTTTACCCAACTCAAATAAACAAACTTTACTGTAGTTAGTTTCTGTTATACTATTGCAAAGGTTTTGAACTTTTAAGTGTAAATTTTGCTTGTGTTGTCATCAATACTTTTCATTATTTATCAATGAAGTATTAATTATAATTATTACATTATATTATCATTATTAACAGTTTGCATGTACATGAGCTTTCAAAAACAAACTTCCATAAAAAAAAGGAAAAACACAATGTATGCATAAAAGCTTTGTAACAGAATCTTTTTATCATAACTAATGTATTATATTCCAAAAATGGATGTAATTAGTGAGCTATATACATAGCAGATTTTTTTTTCTTTTCTTAATTTTTATTGTATGTTCTTTTCTTCAGCTCTTATGTTTCACTTTCTAATTCTTCAAGTGCATTATCTTAGAAAATTTGTAATTACTATGAGTTGCAGTGCAAAATGTTACATGTATAAATTGCATTTTAAGTGAATGTTTCTATTTGATAAAAAACCGGTCCATGATTTCATTTGGTTATGTGTTAAATTGTAATAGTTTTCAAAGGCAGATCCGCAGCTTATATCACTTTTAAAATTCGATATTTCTTAAACGTGCCCATGGCTCTGATGCCTTGGTGTGCATGTGTGCCGTGAAAAACATAATGAATCTTGACACTACAGCAGAAACTAGAACAAATGTATCAAATTTTAAAGTTTTTTTTTTCTTTTGTAATTTACTCATTAAGCTGTCTGTCTGGTTTAACTTGATTCTGAACTATTTTTATTTTCAAATCTCCCCCCTCCCTCTATAATTTCAGTAATATTAATTAGAAATATAAATTTCAAGAGAAGAATAATCCTCCTCTAGATAATTCCTCTCTTTGCCATTTCCAGGTTTAGTGATTTTGTTTTATACTAAGTATATGTTGATTATTCTCAAAGTGTCTTCCCGTTGAGAGCAACAAACTTTGTTAATAAAATCACCCAAAAAAATTATGCTTCTTATATATAAATCAACTAAAGATTATGTAATTAAAGGAATTTTTGTCAAAAGTCATCGATCAACTAAAGATTACGTAATTAAAGGAATTTTTGTCAAAAGCCCTGTGTTTAATGTTTTGACTGCTATAGAATATATATGCCATGCATATTTCTGGAGAGGGAAAAAAATATTTTGCTATCCATGACAGTTGCTTTTATTTTTGTAAGACAGCATTGCACACTCAACACTCCTGCAGATTGTGCAGAACTATAGATAGCTCTTCTGTGAAAAATAACCCTAACTTATTCAAAAGAAAATTTAAGCTTTTTTTAATAAGATAATAAAATGCATTTATATTCTGTAAGACATTAAAAAATAATAAGAACAATCTAATGAAAACTAAATAATTTGAAAAGAAATAAGTTGTAAAATTGAAAGTAGGTTTACATTGAACTGAATGAAAGTAACTTTCACTGTATTGCTCTAATATTACAACAAAATTGCTTTTAATGTACATTTTACTGTTAAGTTGAAGGTATTACTTAAGTAACAATTGCTTTTTCCTTTTTCAGTTAAATTAAAAAGGCATTTCATGTGGAAAAACCATTTGTGTTTAGTTTTCGAACTCCTTTCTTATAATTTATATGACCTTTTACGAAATACAAACTTTCGTGGTGTTTCCCTCAACCTGACTAGAAAATTTGCTCAGCAAATGTGCACAGCACTCTTGTTCCTGTCTCATCCCAATCTCAAAATTATACATTGTGATCTAAAGCCAGAAAATATTCTCCTCTGCAATCCCAAAAGAAGTGCAATCAAAGTAGTTGACTTTGGAAGTTCTTGTCAACTTGGACAAAGAGTAAGTACTATTCCACTTTAGTTCAGTAAACTTATATGTGTTATCCATAATTAAATTTACAGCACTCTTGAAAGCACTATCTTTACAAATTCATTTTTTCTTTTTTACAAAATTTCCCAAAGCATAGTTAAAAAGACCTGCTCATCTCTGGCAGAAAACTCTTGCTGCTTGACCCATCCCTCCCCCCTTTTTTTGGGACCTCGCAAATGTAAAAGATGCCTGCTCCTTTTCCTCAACTGATTAAAATTTTTACTTTCTTCTATACCAAAAATATACAGAATGAAGTATTGGGTTTGTGAAATGTTTCAAATTTTGACATATTTTCACATTTTAAAGTATGCCATACCCATTTTTCCAAAAGTCTGTCTGTTGTTGGTTGTTTTCTCTCTCTCTCCCCCCCCCCCTTTTTTTTTTTTTTTTTTTGTGGCCACTAACTCAAAAAATGATGCATGCAGTTGAAAAAAAATTGGTATACAGAGACCCAGATGGGAATTTGCTGCTGATTAGTTTTTGGCACAAATTCCTTTGGGAGGGGCAGAGCAATCAAATGTTTTTCTCTATGAGCGTGACTGCTGTATCTCAAGAAGCAATGGAAGAATACATTGGTTTTTCCTTAGTCTTGCAAATCTCTTCATCCTCATCGTCTTCAGAAATTACATCGCTTGCTGTAACTTGCGAAAGAATATCCTGGTGTTCCCACTGCCCACAAACTGGAACTCCTTCACCAACATTCAAAAAGTCTCCGAATTCCATTTCTTTCAGATTTATCATTTCTACAAGTCGTTCTTAATCTTTCGTTGGCATGCTGTTTTCAAGGTCATCATTGTTTGTTTCAAACATGGTGTCATTCTGTTCATTTTTTGCAAATCCTGCTTTCCTAAAGCACATCATCAAAGCTTTTTGATTGGAATCATAAGTAATAGGGAAAGATTTCACTCCAGAAAAGCACCTTGGCTTTGCTGATTTTCCAATCATTAAGGGCTTTAATTTCTCAGTCCCACCTATGTTTGTGCAAAGCTACAAAGTTGAGCATTCTTTACCCATTTTGCCTTCTTTGCAGGCTTCTCCTTTAATGGCCATGGTTTTATTCGGAGTGCATTTTAAAAAAAGTCTGGTTTCATCCACATTAAACATTGTTTGCATCGTATTTTTTGAGTATCAAACTTAGTGTCTCTTTGGATTCTGTGCAGACTTCTTCATTAACGCTTGCACTTTTGCAGCACATTTTAAGAAATGTAATGTTGTTTCGTTTTTTAAAATTCTCAAACCATCCATTACTCTTTTTGAAACTAACATGACCCAATTTCTTGGCAAATGCTTTGGCTTTCTCTTTTTTCAAATTTCCGTTGATTGGGATGTTTTGCGCTCTACATTGAGTAATCCACACCATTAGACATGTTTCCATATCATGAAATTCACTAACTCTAATTTTCCTTCTTTTACCGAATCCATCGTCACACTTTTCCAGAATAGCTTCTTTATTTTTTAAAATTGTCCATAACATGCTGCTTATTTTTCCAAACTCTTTTGCAATTTCATTTTTCTTTTTAGAACTTTTTCCACTTCTTCAATAACTCGTTTGTTCTCCTGAATGGAAAGCGTGTTTAATTTTCATTTAGTTACCATTGCTAACAAGTTCGTTGTATAATTTAACTGCTGTGAAAATTTCCTGGCCGGAGTTCTTTCTACTGTACAAGACAAGGAGATGACAGGAATGAGATAGCCCTGGGTACAATGTAGCAAGCAGCAGCAAATTCTTCCTCCCTCCCACTTCTCTACCACTAACATTTTCCCTACAGGTGTGACCTTGAATGGTTCAATGACTAAAGGGTTTAGAAAAAGGGTAAAAATTGCAAAAGAGCAGGAATGTCGAAAATTCCTCAGCCCCACCGAGTTAGAATGGAAATAAAGCATGCACATTTGCTCACGTTTTGGAACAAGGAAGTAGTAGTTGAACAAAGAATATGGATCTGAGAGCACCACCAAAGGAAAAAAAATTGAGTTATTGATGGTATAAAATTGAAAAATTTGACTAAAGAAGGTTATTTTAACATTGGTAGAATAAACAAAGGGAAAGATTTCGGGATATGGAAAAATTTGAGATATCAAAGTTAGAGTTATCAAGGGTTGACTGTATTATGACATATATTATTTCTCAAAGCCTTTTTTTAGTCGGTATGCCATAACTTCCTTAATACTTCATCAAATTTCATGAATAAGGCATCATTTTAAAGCTTTCCTTAACCGCTACATCGGAAAAACATACAATATACAATTATACGGAAATATACAAAAAAAATATACCGAATGCCGAAAATTACATAAAGTAACCCTTTTCTATGGGAAGAAATTGTCCCATCCTTTCGAGCTTGATACCATTGAAAAGCGTGTAAAAAAAATCTACTTCAGAAAGAGTTTCCTGCTACATGCTAAAGTAAGAAGTCTCTAAATTAACTAGAAAAGAAGTTATGAGTGTTTTTCTCCGTAGCTCGAAATTATTTTTTCACGGTAATTAGCTTTAATTTTATTTGAATTGTTACCATGCCGATTGGCTTATGATCCTCTTCTTTTTCAATGAATTAAAATTTATTTCTTTCGGTTTTTATCATTTTGAGGAGCAGCCGATTTTAATTTATTAATTTCTTTCTTTCTTTTTTTTTTTTTTTTTGTATTTTGATTCTTTTTAACGAATTAAAATTTATTTCTTGCAGTTTTTATCATTTTGAGGAGCAGATGATTTTTAATTTATTTATTTCTTTTTTTAATTATTATTTTGATCACTCTTTTTTTAAACGAATTAAAATACTGCACAGGGATTTTTTAAAGAAATGTTAGCCTTTATAGCGATTTTTGTTATGATTTATATTATTTCTCAAAGCCTTTTTTTTTGGTCGGTACGCCATAACGTCCTTAATACTTCATGAAATTTCATGAAAGAGGCACCACTTTAAAGCTTTCCTTAACTGCTACATCGGAAAAATAGACACACGGTCTAAAAAGGTAACGATCTTCTTAAATTTGAAGTTTAAAATCATTTAAGAAGAGGTCCTTTAATGGATGTCAAGTTGGTGTTGTGTCTGCTGGTTTGGAGGCCGAGTGGCAGAGTGATTAGGAGCACAAGGCTGGTATACCCAACACCCATGGTTCGAGTCCCGTATTTCGTTTACCTTTTCTCCAATTAATTGTTTTGCTGAATCATTGAATTTTGATAAACTATATTTTAAAAGGGCTTTTTTATATTTTATTTGGTGTTTTTATTTTCAAGCATTAAATTAAAAAATAGTAGAAAATATACTATTAAAATTATTTATTTAATTAAATATTCATTGCATAAAATGCGGAATTCCGCACGCGTCCACTAGTTATTGTTATTATGATTAAGATCTGAATCACATATATCATGATTGTACAATTATGGGGGGGGGGGGCAAAACAGTCCTTATTTTAACACTATTTATACTATAATTATAAACTTATTAAGTGGTTGTAAAATGTTTTATTGGATGATTAATTTAATTTTCACCTTCTTTTCCAGATTTATCAATACATTCAAAGCAGGTTTTACAGGTCACCTGAAGTTTTATTAGGCATTCCTTATGATATGGCTATTGATATTTGGAGCTTGGGCTGTATATTAGTTGAAATGCATACTGGTGAACCTCTTTTTAGTGGAGCTAATGAGGTATGTTTCGTCTGATTAAGTGATAATTATTCGTTTAAAAAATTCATGAATTTTTATTTTTTTGATTTTAAGCTAAAAACGCAAAAAATGTCGTTGTAATTAAAACTAAAGAAAAAGTCATCCATCTTAAATTTACATTTTACTTTTAGACTGTATTTTGTTCTAACTATTCTAAGGTACTAAAAATTCCAATGTGGTAATGCCAAAATTTGGAGTAACTATAATGCTTTTTCCATTGTGCAAGCATCACATAGGTCATTCTCTGATAATTTTTAAGCTATTGATGAAAGAAATTTGAAGAAAGTACCATTTTTTCCAGCACATGCTTTTTCCTTTTCAAAAATGCCAAAAGAATGCGTTTCATTCTATGTGCTCATATGTATACAGTAAACAGTACTTTTTAAATTTTAAGTGCTATACTGAACCTGACATACTTTAGTTTTTCTTAAAAGGTATCATGGGTATTGTATTGTTATGCAAATTTAAGTGTGTAGTGCACAGGGCGTCCATGGTTGTGTAAAACTGTGCCAAAACGATATTTCTGCTTCAAAAGTCTTTTTTTTTTGGAAAATTTGCTCTAAATTGTGATTTTTGGGTGGGAAATTAAATTTAAGATTTTGCATTTTTTTAAATTTAAAAATCAACATCATTTATTTAATTTCCCCCCTAATCAACCAGTTTTTGGCCTTTGAAGTAGTTACATGAAATATGGATGAAAAAATTGAGCAAAATGAATGATGTATGCCACGCTTGTAGCAGAAAAGTAAGATATGTAGTTAATACTCATGGGAAGAAATCATATCTCTTCCACTATTTGTATTGCAACTGTTTTGTTTAGTAAATTTTTCTTGAAATAGATCAAAAAGTTACTATTTCAAGGAACATGAAGAGAGAAAAAAAGAACTTGGCACTTTTCCTCAGAAAACTTTGTATTTTCAAATGTGATGTTTAAAGAATTGCTGCTCTATTACAACAGTTCTTTAAAATTTCTGAAGCATACTTTCCATGCGCAAGTGAAGGAATATGTTCTGCAATCTTTTTGCATCCGCCACAAAAAATCAGATTTTGCTCCTTTTCAACTATTTATTTTGTTTCTTTTCAAAATAAATAAATGAAATTTGTTTTTATTTTAATTAAAAACTTAGTTCGCAAATATATATTTGTTCCCAAAAGTGTTTAGAGGTGGGCTTTTAAATGCTCTAAAATTAAACAACTGAATTGCAACTATTTTCTTTAATCTCTTTAAGGTCTGTAATCCAGAGACGCAAAACCACAAGCAATTATAAGACAATAGCATAAATATAAAGAACAAAAAAGGAAAAAACCATGGTTGAATTAGAAAAGTCATTAAAAAACAGTTTCTAAATTTGCAAAAAATTTTGCTTTAAGGCGGCTGAAATTATTTTGAAAGAAGAAGGAAAAAAAAATGCTGGCTTATTTTAATGTATTGAAGATCTTTAGTAAACATGTTAAGCAATATTATTTGAAGAAATGAAAATGTTGGTGCAGATAAATGACCTTATAAAAGTACACCTGCTTCTTAAAGTTTCAGGTTTTTTTATTATATTTGAAAGTTATGAAATTATCATGTATTTCACCTTTTCTTTTAATTCAATTTAGTTTCTTTGAGCAACCAATTCCTAGAGCTTCTAAAATTTAAGGATAACTAGTACATAATGTTTGAAAGATGTAAAATTTAATTATTGAAAAATAATTAAATTATTAGACAGTAAATTGATAATATATATAATAAGAAATAATTTTTGTCTTTTCATTATAAGATTGAAAAATGTATTTTGAAACTTTAATTTTCTTGTTGCAAAATTATAAAGATCAGCAATTCACTTTTGATGTCATTAATTACGTCCAAAGCATTTAAGTGTTTAAGTGTGCATTTAGAATTTAAATTTAAAGTAATATTTGTTAGTCAGAGAGAAAAGATAATAAGTAGCACTACAGGTAGCAAATTGGACAGGCTTCAAAAAATTTTTTTATAAAATATGAAATATTCAGTTTTACTGTTACTATAATCAGAATGGTTAAACCTAAAATTATACTCCGGAAAATAAATAAAATTTAAAAAAGAAATTTTAATTAATGATAAATAGTTTTAAATAATTAAATGTTTCATGTTAGTTCAATTTTGCTTGTTTTCTTGAAAAAAGATTTTTAGCTATGTAAAGACAACGAAAACTTGCCTAGTGGCATGCATAATTTTTTGAGCAATTTTCAGCTATTCGAAAAAGAAGAGAAAATAATAATGACCCGTTTCTGAATGAAAAAATTTTGAAAAACATTTATAATAGCTATAGCTTTAGTTAGTCTTACTTTTTGAGTAGGTTATGGATAATTTCTTAAATATAAAAATAATCCTCTAATCTAGTTGTTGAAGGCTTTGTGGATATAATCAAAGTGCCTATCATTTTGAAGACTTGAAACTTTTCCCAGCCTTTGCCTCTGAAACTACATTGTTTTAAAACAGCCGTTTAATTTTTAGGAAAAAAACTCCAAAAATGGTACAAAATTCATATTCTATGCTCCTAGACTGATACAAAAGCCCTTTTTTTTCTGCTCCAAACTGATACAAAACTATATTTTTATCTACACCAAAATCTGATACAAACTCTGAGGCCTGTTTTATCAGTGATTGCAGAAATAGAATTTTGAATTTTATTTTTTAGTATGTATAAAATTCCTGCATTAAACATTTTCCCCCTCTCTTTTTTAAAAAGTAATTTCAATATTGTTGGGAAGAAATTTGATAGAGTGTTGGAAATGTGTAATGTTTTGCCAATGACCCAGAACAACTTGGTTGTCGGAAGAGAAAGCAAATGGTTTAAGTCGATCTGAGAGAATAGGTCTGCATTTTAATGCTTATGTGCGCTTTCTTAACATGAAGTTATTTTTTTTTGGCAGAATAGGTGGTGTTACATTAGTGTCTCAGCATCTTATGACATTGAGTTTTGGGAATATCCAATTTATTGAGGCTGCAATAAGAACTTAAAAATTAAGTTTAAATAGCTGTAGTATCTTTTTAACTGTTAAAAGAGTTTACAAATTTCACTTTTACTCTAACACACGCGTCATCATTAGTTATGCTTACATCATTAAAAATGTTTTCCAAAACTATTTTACATTTATGTAAAAATGAAATTAATCATCATTGTTGGGTATATGTTTGACATTCTTTGGTAATTCTAAATATCAAAAGAAGTTGTGGTTGCTCTGGGAAAAGTCTGGAAACTTGACTTGCAAAATCAGTCCACCCTGAATTATTTGTAGAAACTTAAAAGACAAATAGGTTATAGGGCTGAAATGGCATCAAAGCTATAACAGGACAGGAACTATTTTAAAAAGACTCAATGATTTAATGTCATTTATTATTAAACTATGTTCTAACTTTTTATTTCACAATATTATTATAGCAACTTTGTATAGTTTCATTCAATGTTTTTTAAAAGAAGGTTGCATAATTTACAAATTTGTTATAAAAATATATTCTTTTAACTATCTGTATTTATACTTCTATTATATAAATTGTTAAAACTATTTTGTAAAAGTAAATGCAAGAAGGAAATTACCCTTACATAAAATTAAAGATTAAAAAACACTTCAAGTAGGAAAATGGTATTTAACCTTTAGGTTACGGCGTTCGAGCTCCCGAAATTCTCTCATACAACGGCAAAACTACGGAATATTTTTCCCCTCGGTGTAACCACGGGGGTCCTTAACTCCCATTATACCTCCTTTGAGTGTGATTGACTTCATTAGAAGGTTTGCCAAAATATAAACTTTTGTTTATCAGTTGCTATTTTTTTGCTCCCAATCGCCAATTCGAAGTAATTATATGATTTCTAAAGTTAATTTCCGTAAAAAAGTAAAAAAGGAAGAAATCAAAAGAATAATAATAATTTGGAAACATGCAGCTTTTTTTCTTCCTCATTTAAATTACAGCTTATTATTGAAGTCTAAGGGGAGTTTCCCTATGTTGGTCTAAAAAATTTTGCTAAGCAAAAAAAGGCAATTAAAATTTTTGCCCAAATTAGAATCAAAATTAACAATAAAAAGTGATGTTTCATATAGTTGAATAGTAGTGACCTTTCATTGTTTTAGAGCATCAATATTATATATATATTTATTATTATTTTGCAATTTTTCCGCTCTGTGATTTTTGATTTGCTTTCTTTCGGGACTTGTACGTAATTTGCCTAGTTTTCGACAAACATCTCAGGTGCGAAGTCATGATAACAGTATATATTATATTAAATATCTGCAAAACATTATCAACAACTTCAATAAACAAGTAAAACATTTTAAGTATATTATTAGTACACGAATTCTGTAATTCGCAGCGTTTTCAGTGGTTTCACGAACTGAACAAGGAAGTAAAGTATCTCCTCATTATTATTGCTGAAACTGATATCCTCATAATGGATTTACTTTATCCTAATTCACTTAAAAATTGCAGGTATGAATAGACAATTTTTCTTTTATTCTATTTTCACCACAATGACTTGTTGATTTACTCGCATAGTAACTGGAAAGTGGTCATTCACCAAAGATAAACAGAATTCGCTTCAAACTATCTGTTGTACTTCTAAAAATCCCCTGTCTGCTGATGGCTCCGGGGGGAGGTCCTTTGTTAACAAAAGCAAGACCCAATGTGCAGCTATTGTACTTAATTTCCCTTCACTACCAATGGTTTATCTTTATCAGCTTCACTGCTGTATTTTTAGTTGAATGCACTTACCGGGATGTATGACATGATGGGGTGGACTCTTATTATTACGACTTCGACACGCGTAGTGTACATGTGATTTTTATTAGAAAACCAAGAAAGGAAGAATTATAAGCATAGTATGTTACCTCCAGCGCATCGAGCTGCTAATTGGATTATAACCCAGGGCGGCAGAGCTCTGAGCGCGACAGAATAACTCTTTTTAAAATTAATACCAAAAGATGACAAATATTAAAAGTTTTATTCAGGCTCGTCATTTCAATATTTTCTGCGGGGGGGGGGGAGCAAAGGGAATATATTAAATTTATAGATAAAAAGCCACAACACGTAATAATACGTAAACACACGTATAAATACATTATAAATCTAAAAGTCAGTGCTCCTCGAACCCCCCCCCCCCCCCCCCCCCCCGAGATCGTTCAAGTGATTGGCTATGTTTCAGTGAGTATTTATATGACTATAAATGTTATCCGTCGATTATATGTGTGTCTAAAACAGAAACATTCCAAATACTCGCCAGACAGTAAATCAGCGCCGCGTATTTCGCCAAGAATCGTCGCGAGGACAGGAAATGCTAATAACTCTCGATTACTTTCTCACCTCCTGGTGATTTCCTTCCGCTCAGGAAGGGAACGAAAGGTCTGGTACATATGCTGTACCGCAGCCGTAAGGAAGGCCAAACTTTTTTGCGGTACATATGCTGTACCGCCGTATTCTAAAGGTTAAATGTCACATACTCATCTTTTTAGTTCAGAAATCATTCACTAGGAGTTCGAAGAAATCTGCTTGCTTTATTTGTACTCTTTATTGCTTGAATGTATTGGAACTTTTTGTTTGATTCATTGTAAATTGCTCAAAAATGATGTGGGATCATTATTATTCTTTTGAATTGGTAAAACATTTATCCATTAACTTACATTGATATTTTTAGGTGGATCAGATGAACAAAATTATTGAAGTTATTTCCATGCCACCAAAACCAATTCTGGATCAAGGCCATAAATCTAGGAAGTTTTTTGAAAAGCTAGTTAATGGAACTTATGTTATGAAAAAATTAAAAGATGGCAAGAAAGTAAATAAGTTTTACTATTCTAATTTTTAATAGTATTAGCAATATAGTATTATTGAATGGATAATTTTCGTTTTTGTTCTAATATGTAACGTTTGTAACCAGTGGCGTAGCGATGCCAATGCAAACAATGCGGTTGCATTGGGACCCTTTGCAAGTCGAGGCTCCGAGAAAAGATTGCTTATTTTAAATTTTGTGGAAAAAAATGGCAATTAGGCATCCTGAAAAACCAATAATGTTGAAATTACAAAATGCCACGGTCAAAGGTACGACGGTGCTAGCACTATGAGCGGTATTTATTCTGGTGTACAAGCTCATATTTAAAAAGTGGAACCCAATCCACTTTACGTTCAATGTGCCGCTCATAATCTAAATCTGGTGTTGAATGATGTAGTAAAAACGACGTCCAAAGGATGTGCGTTGATTTTGCTACCATTCTAAATATTTACATATTTTTTGGACATAGTGTCAATCGTTGGGATTTGTTGTCTTCAGTGACGTGAGGAGTCAGAAGGCACCTTGAAGACACTGAATCCAACACGATGGGCTGGTCGTCTATGATCGCTGATAGAGATAAAACAGCGCTACTCAGACGTTTTAAAATCCTTAACCAAAATTGTCTTAGAAAGCAAGAAAAGGGATGAAAGGTCGGAAGCTACAAGTATTAAAGAAAAAGGCTTAGACATTGCTCAGGCAGCCAATTGCCCAGTAGATTCCATTGCAGTGTCTGATTTTCATAATCACTTTCAAGTTATCTTGGATGAAGCAAAAGCAGTTGCCAGGACATGGGGCACCTCAACCGAATTCAAGAGAAACAGAAACCGTTCACGGAAAAAGTATTTCGAAGAGCTAGCAGAAGACTATCGATTCAGAAACCCTTTAGAAACCTTCAAGGTTAACGTGTTCTATCAAACAATTGACATTGTCAGCACTCGGCTCCAATATAGAAATTAAGGTTTGCGATCAATTGCCGATCTTTTCCTTTTCCTGTCACCAAATATTTTATTAAGCTTCTCTGAAGATGAACTGAAGATCAATGCAATTAGAATTCAAAATCAGTGTTCTAAGGAATTATCCGAATCCTTATTTACAAGTTAGTGCTTTTCGCGCAAACTTTAAGGCCCGAAATTTTGAAGATCAGCACTATCGGAGAATTGGCTGAACTGTCAAGTTCTACGATATAACAAGTAGCTATCCCGAGGTTTGTTCACTATTGACTTGGCTTTTGAGTTTTGACAATCCTGGTGATGGTGGCGACAGCAGAGAGAAGTTTTTCGAAGTTAAAAATTATCTCCGAAATACCATGAATCAAAAACGATTGTCCGACTTGACTCTTTTAAGTATTGAAGCCAGGAGGGCGGAACATATGGATGTTTCCAAACCGATAGATGTATTTGCTTCAGCAAAATTGAAAAAGAAAGAATTTTAATTTCAAACTTTTCTAGTTTTTCTTTTTTACATCTGTAATCTTATGTTTAGTAAATTTTCATGTTTTAAATGTAAAAAATAAAATTCAGGGGATGGGGGCCCTCTACCAGCGCTTGCATTGGCGCCCAAATTCTCTAGCTATGCCACTGTTTGTAACACACTAGCCACTGTTTGTCTGCTTTGATTCGTTGAAGCAACGTCATGTAACACTTAGTAGGTATCACAAAGTGTGTGGTCTGCACTGAGTGACAATTTTTTGGTGGCTCATGTCCATGCTGGTTTTAAGTACCTTATGAAATATATATATATATGTCAGATGTAAAAAATGTTCTGCGATTTTTTCCATAAAGTTTTAATTTTTATTTTATTTATTAAATAATATACTGTTTTGTTTTCAATATTACATTCACCGTAATTCTCCTTTAAACACATTTATTACTTGTTAGAATAGATTGCCTCAGAATATCTGAAGCCATGCTTGTTTTCATCTGCATTCATGTAAAAGTCACCAAGTATGCAAAAATATTTTTACTTACTACTGCAGTGAATTAGATTTTACATTTAATAATTTCATAATATAAACAAATTATACAATTTAAAATTTAAGGTAGTATACCTACTGTAGACGTTGGGTCTGTAATATGATTTTATTATTTTATGTAACCAGGCTTGCTATTGTACGAATAATTATTGAAAATTGGGTATTTCTCATGTCTGTGGGTAGTTTTGAAGACAAACTGAGGGTATCAGACAATATTTTTGAGACATTAAGTTTAAAAAAAAAAGATTTTGAGTAAAAAAAAGGAGCAAAGATTTCTTTTGCCCTTTTTTTCAAGCTAGGAGTTTTTCTGGAGCTTACTAAGGAAATATTAGTGCTAAAACAACTGCCATGCTCCAGCTCATGCCACAAAGCAAAAAAGAACCTTGCAGTTATCCTTTTAATGAGCATGAGCTCTTAAACCCCAGCGGGAAAGTTCATTATTAAGCATTAGTTTAATATTTAAGAAAGGAAAAAAAATTTTAATTTCTTCTCATTCCATCAACTGTTTCTGCAAACATTAATGTTATGAGTTACACTATTTAAATTTATGAAAGCACATCTATTAGCATAAAAATGGAGCTAATTATTAAAAAATTAATAAACTTACCTTGAAAAGAATTTTTTCCTAATGCAGACAGTCTTAGATCAGAACAGCTTGAGCCTGTTGCTTGAAAAATGACTTGCTTCTTTCTTAAGGAAGAAACTACAGCATTCAAAAAATACCTAATTGCTTGAAAAAGCCGTGGATCTATATCTATCTGTATACTTTCAGGAAACATTAAAAATAAAGAGAAGGGGGGGGGGGCATAAAGGTAGAATGCATTGGAAAACTGTCTCCGTCGTTTTACACAGTGCTTCTTTCAGGCATCTCTCGGGGGGGGGGGGGGCACTGGGCCCTCGGAGCGAGCCAACTGCGCCCCCAGGAGAAACATTCAGATCACAATTTCAAAAAAAAAAAAAAAGAAGAAATGAAAAGGGAAGGAGGAATAAGGGAAAATTAAAATTTTAAAATATAGAGGAAATAAAGTGGCCGCTGTTTTGGATCATAAAACTGGTCTCTCACTGCCAACAAAAAAAAATACCTAGTTCTGATCATGGCTGTTGAAAGGGGTGTCAGGTATGGCTGATTCATGAGGCTTGGTTCGGCATCAGAGTTGTGCAGTAGGTAAAATTTTTCCATGGTTTAAGATGCAAGGGTAAGGGAGGGGAGGGGGGGGGGTACTGACATGGGGCGCGCCTTTACTCTCGGTGGACCCTGGTTCATTGTACTGGATAATCAATACAATCTCCATTTATTCCATTAAATCTCATGAATATGACCTCTTCCTAAACGAAACTGGCTTTTTTATCTAGTATCGGTTCCCTTTTTTTTACATATGATAGAAACCTTTTGATCCATACTTCTGTTATCTGAATCTTTCCATACCCAGTTGCAATGAGAGATGGTTGGCAATGAAATGTTTGACACTGTTACTTTGAAATTGAATCG
The DNA here is from genome assembly GCA_038502835.1 of Octonoba sinensis. Classification (NCBI taxonomy): domain Eukaryota; kingdom Metazoa; phylum Arthropoda; class Arachnida; order Araneae; family Uloboridae; genus Octonoba; species Octonoba sinensis. The sequence continues at coordinate 58,979,259 of CM076599.1, read as the reverse complement.
TTTATTTCAGATCGACATTAATGGTACTTTTGGAAATTTTCTAGAAACAATGACGAATATCTTTTAAAAAACAATGTACATTTTTATTTAAAAACGTTTAAATATAGATTCAGGTGATCTTCTGCTTGACTGGCCAATGAAAAATATAAATATGTAAAAATATAAATATGTACATTGTACATGTGCCCTACATTTTTTGCAATATTACATTTGTTTAATGTGAAAAAAAATGCCAAAAATTGTTTTAAGACTTCAATTTAAAACTTTCCTAGAAGAACCTTAGACACCTCCCCTTTTCCCTTAATACCACCAAAGAGTAGCCTAAAACTGCACTTTTTAGACTTCAGGTTGGAAAATTTTTAAAAGCATGGCCCCCGACTCACCTCATTTTTTTCTTAACGTGACCAAAGATGGCCGGAAATTCCATTTTCAGAACTTCATCAGTTTTGAAAAATGTTCGTTTTAGATCCTCTGGACCTTTCTTCCTTCTCCTACATCATCTAAGATACCATAAAATTGCACTTTTGAGACTTCAGTTTCAGAAACACTTCCTGGGGAACGACACCGAACACTATTAGCAGCGTCACCAAAGGTAGCCAAAAAAAAAAAAAAAGACTTTAGTTCCGAAAAATTAGTGGGAGGAGACTCTCCGAACTATTTTTCGCATCCTTTAACATCCCCAGGCAACGCATCCGAAATTTCATTGCTGGGACTTTGAACACAAAAAGTTTCTTGGGGAGAGCCCTCACACCCGTCTCTAGTAACGTTGACAAAAATAGAATAGAACTGCATTTTTAAGACTAGTTTTGAAAATTTTCTCATGGGAGAACCCTTGAAACCCCTTCCTCTAACGTCCCCTAAGAGCCTAAAATCACATTCTCTGGACTAAAATTTAAAAAAAATCCCGGACACCCCCCCCCCCCTCAAAATATTTTGTTATAAGATTTCAATTACAAAAATTTCAGACGCAAAAGCTATACAAACCCACTCCCCTAATTTCGCCAAACATAAAGCCTAAAATTGCTTCTACTATATATTATCAGGAATCTATCATATATATATTTAAAAACTCCATATTATCATCATTTCTATTCTACCTATTACAGGGTTCGTGTGGTCCTTAAAGGTCCTTAGAAAGTCCTTAATGTTCATCTCCATTTTTAAGGCCTTAAAAAGTCCACAAGAGTCGAACTTCTTTCATTTCAACGACTTATCGAACCTCAAATTTAGTTTGCTCGGGTCCGGTACTATCGCGGCTTTCGAACAGACCCAAAACGGCGGATTGACAGGACCAAAAATGGCGGACTTACATGAACATCATTGCATTTTTACTACAGATTTCAGTGCTTTCTCAACTGGTAAATAAATAAGTAACTCTTGTTTTTTAAATTTTTTTGAAAAGTTATAAGTAAATTGATGTGTTATATATTTTGACAAAAAGAAAAGGTTCATGAATTTTGATAAAATGCTTCAAACTACAACACCCAATTCAGTTAAAATTAACTTGTACCCCCCCACATGGCAGCTTCCAATTTGCTATTTCCTGCAATTGTATGAAAAAGAAAATCGAGCTACATCTAAAAAAAATTTAAATATTTGTAAGAGAAGTCGAATCAAAACACAAGCATTTGTACAAAATGCAATGGTGCCCAGTAACTGGGTACCATTTAAGACCACAGAAAGATAAATCACACAAATTCCCTCATTTTGCTTTTAAAAAAGAAAAGGAAAAGAATAAAATTTGAAAAACGGACTTTTAAGGACTCAAGAGGGAATTTTTTTATAAATAAACAAAAATCGGGAATTTTTGAAAAGGAGCCGAATTTCGGGATTTCAAATTTGGGATTCGATACTATTTATTAAATTTAGTTTCAAAGTAAATAAATATTTTTTTGCGTGAAAACTGTTACTAAATCATCTACATTCTAAACAATTATCAATAAAGCAAGTGGGAGCAGCTCTTAACAAGTAATCAATAAATAAATATTGCTTTTGAAACTTTTTTTTTAATTTAAGGGGCGGGGGGGGGGGGGGGGTTAATACTTCAAAGATGCATATTGTTGACATCTAGCTCAATAAAAGAGATACATTTAACTAATATGTAAGCAAAAAAAAACTTTCAGCTTTTTTTTCGTTTCACCAATCGCATGTATGATTATCGCTTCTTTATACAGTTAAAGGTAAAAGAATGATTTATTTTTATTATCATTTTTCTTACACCTTACACTATAATAAGCGGCGAGTTGCCAACTCTCCCGCTGATCTTTCGCTAAACAGTTTGTTCTCCCATTGTTTCTTTTAAATCAAATAAAATATATATATACTAAAAAATTAGTTTTAAAGTAATGTTTTAATATTTAGTAAATTTTTATCAAGCAATTTGGCTTCGTGATCGTTCGCTGTGGGGTTTTGTTGTGTGGGAGATGATGGATATTTGCTGTGTTAATCAAAATTGTTATCTCGTGAAATTTCTTAATTCGCAGTAAATTGAAGGAATCGACCTCTTCTTAAACCTATACACTGCAGTTGCCAAATGCTCCGTTTCCCCCTAGTTTTTTTTTTTTGTGAACTTCGAAAATTTGATTTTTTGCAAAAAGATCCGATTTTTCAAGCTGATGTACAAGTATTTTTATCTAAAGGGATTGCACTACAAAACAAATTTTTGAAGAAACTTTTTAAAATACATGTATTAATTTACATGAATTTTCATAACTTATAACGCGAAAATGTAAAAGCCTATTTTTCGGAAACTTGCTAACATCTAGCACGTCGTGCTTCGCCGAAAATTGCAAGCAGCTTTTGAGACTTTATCTTTTTGCATCCTGTAAATATATCAATTATTTAAAAAGTTGATAGTTGTTTTAGTATTTGCAGTCTGTAGTCTGCTTGTTTTATTTTTTATTTAAAAATATTGTTCAATTTTTTGAAACTTTATTTTAGTTACATTTTGGTAGTTACTATTTGAGGGTAATGTACAAAGTTTTAAGCCAATAAGCTCCATTTTTTTATTTGTATGTTGTTTCCAAAATGAAATATTTTTCTCAAGTTGAAAAAATTTTTTCAGAATTTTTCTAAGCTCTTCTAAATAATTTAAAAAAAATTATTTATGTCAGAGATAAAAATTTAAGTAAGCCTAAATTGAGATGCTGGCAACATAAGTTAAGTAAAATGAAAAAAAATCTAAATTAAACATAAATTCTCAAGACAAAGTGCAGCGTTTTCTTCAACAATTATTTTTTATTTAAATTGTTTTTAATTTAACTTGTATTTTATAGCATTAACCATTTTTGATAATTTTTCACTTGCTTATATATGATTAATACTTGTGCTGCGTGCTTCTTATTACTAGCTCCAATAATTATTTAACTCCCTGACTGTATTGGACATTAGAAAAGCAACAAGACAAAGAGAGCTCTATAAAAGTGTTTGCATTGTGTTCCTAATAAAAATGTGATGTTAAATCAATTTCCTCATGCAATAATGCTTCCTTTTGGAAATAAACATAACAGTTTGTATATTGCGAAAATTTTGTGAGGTCCTTAAAATGTTTTGTTGGTCCTTAAAAAGTCCTTAGAAAGTCCTTATTTTTGGTTTTCCCAAAAGCGTACGAACTCTGTATTATGTAAAAAAAAACAACATGATTTTGGATCATACACGTCCCTCCTAATTCTTCACCTGCCATCCTGGAGTGAAAGGTCTGAAAGAAGCACTGGTTTTACACATCAGAGAAATGTCACAAGATGGGTGTTTCGAACAGGTTCACAAAGAAAATGCTAAAACTACAGAATGGGTAAAAGCAATTGTGGTGTTGGCCACAAAGACCTTACTACTCCAGGTTAGATCTACATGGCACTCGTATATGTCTGCCCCCCACCATGCAGAATGTATCAACAGTCAGTTAATAAAATGCACCTCTGCTAATTTTTTTTACATATCAAGATCAAATGCAAAAGGTTCTCGACAAGCAGAGACGAATCAATCACCTTCTGCCTTCCAGCTTACCAGCATTTCAACCAAAACAGAATCCCCCATGGATCTACCATTGTTCTATATAAATTAAATAACTTAAAAGTAAAAAAATATTTTTTTTCTGTTTATGAATAGTAAAGTCAATACTGTGCATTTTCAGTATCGAGCACCAGGGACTAGAAAACTTCACGATATTCTTGGAGTTGAATCTGGAGGTCCAGGTGGTCGTCGGCAAGGCGAGCCTGGTCACAGTGTGTCTGACTACTTAAAGTTTAAGGATTTGATATTGAGAATGTTGGACTATGACCCGAAAACACGAATAACTCCTTATCATGCTCTGCAACATAGCTTCTTTAAGCGAACAGCTGACGGAAGCACGAACACTCTCCATAACACTGTTCTTAGCCCACCAATGCTAGAGCCTGCGGATCATGATTCTCAAGAAGATCCAGATAGAAAATCAAGTGAAAGATCAAAAAAAGATGAACTTTCTCATTTTCAATCTTGTTCAAGTTTTGGATCAACAGGTATGTATGAATTTATCCTTAGCCTGGTTTTATAAAACAATTTTTAAGATAAGTTTGAGATTTTCTGATTTGTTTTGGTTGTGATTTAAAAGTTTCAGCAATTTGGTTTATAGTATTTTAAGAACATCAATGTAATCAATTTTTATTTTTATATATTTAGAGTATCTAGACACACGGCAGTGTGTCCGCCAAGTTCAGAAAGTCAGCCAAATTAAGATACGGCGACACCGGCCAATGTGTATATTTACCCGAACCATTTCAAGCTACTTTTGACCCTACCATCACCCAAAAACTATTAGACCTACATACTTGAAATTTTGTACGTCTAATAGCGATTCCCTTAACCCCTAGAATATCAAATTTCATTGATGTACCTCTTATGGTTATGGAATTATTAAGGTTTGAAAAGTGTCATTTTTATCATTCACTCACTCACTCACTCATTCACTCACTCATCAAAAACCTAACCTACTTCTAGGAGACTTAGAAACTTGAAACTTGGTATCAAGGTAGACAATTTGGCATATATAGAGGAAAAAATCCGAAACTTCAAAGAATTACATTATTTTCGAAGTTACTAGCATATTCATAAGTAGCATCATACCTAATGACTTCAAACAGGAGCCATATTTTTCTGCCGTTTAAAGTAAACAATACTCTCTCGCGCTTGAAGGTAAATAATTGATGCATTGAAATTCACTTTCCGCTTTAATTTTTCGCCTTAAGGCTTAACTCAAGCTGACTACAAAGAATACAGTGTCGTAGTTATACAGAACTTTTCAACGTTTTAAATAAAAAATTAATTAAGTAAAGATAGGTTTACGGACTCATTACGGAGAAATGTAAACAGACGAAAAAAATCTTAAATAATTAACAGCGACTATCAGCTTGGTTGAATTTAGTATAACTTATCGTCAATATAAAAACATACATTTTAGCTTTTCAAAAATGAATGATATCTCAACAAAACATAAATGTGAAAAAAGGGCCAAGTTCGATCGAACAAAAACGGCCTTCGGAGTAGTCGGTGTCAGCGATAAAAGAATTGATATCTAATGGGGCCAAGTTCCATAGCAGATCCTTTAATCATGGCTGTAAGAACGTACAATGTTCCTTAATTTATATAAAAACATTTTTTTATCGGATTCCTAACTTGGCAAGTTTTAATTAAGATAAGTTACGTTCAAGAAGACGATAAGAAGACAGTTAGAAATTAACTATAATAGCTTGCCACATGATTTTACTAACTATTAAAAATTGCTAACTGAATGAGTTGAATTTTTTGAATGTAATTTACCTTAATTAACACTTGCCGAGTTAGGAATCCGATAAAAAAATGTTTTTAAATAAATTAAGGAACATTGTACGCTCTTACAGCCATGATCAAAGGATCTGCTATGGAACTTGGCCCCCATTAGATATCAATTCTTTTATCGCTGACACCGACTACTCCGAAGGCCGTTTTTGTTCTATCGAACTTGGCCCTTTTTTCACATTTATGTTTTGTTGGGATACATATTTACTCTAGCCCTGATTTAAATTTAGGTGTATATTACTTTATTAATAGTTTAAGTTATGCTGCTTAACAGTTACATCTTATCTACATCGAGTTTCCCCAGGGGTATCCACCAGGGGTACTAGCACAGACTGAGTCATTGAAATTTTTGGAGGAATCTTATTAGCTGTGCTTGGGGGTGGGGGTGGTGCTATTAATTAATACATGTTACTTTTTTGTTAGTATTAAATTATTTAAATGTAACTTCTTTCAATATGTTTTCTTATTATTATTATTAAGTGTCTGCTTATTAAAAACAAAATTCCTGTTGAAAATTCATGATTTAGTGCCCTTAAAATGTCCCCAAAGTCCCAGCATCTTTTACATCACCCAAGTAATAGCTAGTAAAGTTTTTTTTTTTTTTTTGGAGGGAGGGGGGTGGATGGAGATTTTCCCCTTCAACAAATACACAATGGTTAATAAAATATTGGCATATTAAACTGTGGCTAATGATTCTCAGTCTGAGCACATTTAGTGATCAGATCATTCTTTATGAGAATTTTTTGGATATATGAAACTTCTGATTGAAAGGGTTTTCAACCTATCAAAGCTTTTCATTGGATTTTGAAAATATTCAACCCAAACTTACTTAGCCCACTGGCAGTTTGGGCCATGATATTCCGCCATGAGGAATGGGCGGAAAAGCAACGCCTCCGACGCACTAGGGAGCCCGTTTGGGAAAAGGAGAAGGAATCTCGCAAATATACGCTCCAGACCATCTTGACGCAGAAAAAGTGCATCGTAATATCCCGGCTTCGACCATTTTGAAGAAGATTTCTCATGGCGTGACATCGCTGCCCAAACCGGCAGTGAGTTAAATAATAATCATTGGTTTGAATTGCGAAATGTAAAACACATATACACCAAGTAAAAAATGAATGTAATTACATGCAAGACACAACTTTGTCTAATGAAAGGTGATCCACCTCACTAGATTTAAAGAATTATTTATTTATTGATGTATTCATATTTATTTTTCCTTTTTCCAAACAAATGATTGTTTATTAAACATAGGTGTTAAAATTACACACTTTAATCGGCTTTTTCCGAAATTAACAAAAAATGATGAACAAATATTATTGTCCTAGAAATACACTTAAAACAAAGGTGGACTTATATCTACTTTAACTTGTGGTTTACTAGGTTTATGCAGATTGCAATAAATAATTACATTTCCATGAAATTAGTTTCCTGTTTTTTTTCAACAATCAAATATTGCATCCTTTCCTAACTTGGGGTGTGGTGTAAAGGGTTGTTGAAATCAGACCAAAAAATTTGAAAAACATTATTTTAAGAAATAAAGTATCTTAAATTATCACATGTAAAAAATTCCTCATTAGTGACCAAACAAAATTTTGTAGCGACGCAATCGGTATATTTTCAGCTCTGAAACAGAAGCCAACACTGAAAAGGTCGAGAAATGATGGAATGTTGAATTGTGCAACACTGGAGTGAGATTTGTTGAAAATATCAACATTGTAACTTTTTTGTGCTCCTGCAGGAGACATATATCTGAGATTTTTTAACTTCATCCTCTTGTACATTATATTTTTTTCATAAAACGAGATTTCTCGGTGAATCAGTTTCCATAACTCTTTTCCTTGCAGATGCTCCGGCTTTCAGCATCGGCGACCACTCTCTGATCAATCCTATACATCAGCAACAAAGCAGCTGCACTCAAACGAATGTCTTCAATGCTCCCATCGCCGGGACATTTCCGGGTACCCCTGGGACATCAGCAATGGACTGCGAGAGCCCTCACGTGGGGACATGTTTCCTGCCGACGGGCAATCGGTGCTTACACAAGAACCACTTGTTCTATGCCTGTGGCGCTTTCAGCTCGACTGCCGTGTCCTCGAGGCAGATGGCTGACAGTGATGCTTCTTACCATCTGCAGTCTGATGAAAACTCAGGACCTGTACATAATTTTGAATATCAAAAGAACCTTCATTCATCCCACTTCTTGCAAGCGGGCAAGGACCAACAGGTGTTGCTGTCCGACGTGGTGGATGGTTCAGAGCGAGACATCAGGAGTTACCAGCCAGCTCCAGGCGTGGACATTAGCCCTCTTTCGAGGAGCCACCCGTCTTCCTCTTTTTCTAGGACTTCTGTGTCTTCCGAACTCACTCCTATGGATACGTCCATATTTGCTGTTCCGCAGGCACTGGACTGTTCCCAGATGGGCTCATTGAATGTACAGCTCGGTAGTCATCATCAGTTTTCATATGTAGACCCCACATTTAGTGAAGCCAGCATATATGTGAACACTCACGTGCCCCTCGGAGAACCCTCGAACACGACGGTAGCATCGTCTCAGCCTTCAGTACAACTCTCTTCGCAGAAAGAAACGCAGCATGAAGAAGGAGACAGTTCTGCAGAGACTTACTCCAACCCAAGCTCACTCATCACTCATTAACGCTGAACCCTATTTAGTTCAATACATGACTTTTTAATTACATTTCCCAGATCGGAATGGAGCTATAACAGAATGATAGCTGGTGTGTCTGTAAATTATTGAACGTCTGCAAATCATGAGATTGTCAGCATTTTTTCTTAAGTATTTCTTGGGGGGAGCAGCAAATTGCTTCAAGCCTATTCATATTTTTAAAAACAACTGCAAAAACCTTGCAGCTGTAATAAGACGTCTTTCAGAAAGGCTGAAAGCAAAATGCTGCTACAATGTATAATGCATTTTTATCTAAAGTGTATGCCAGAAGTTAAAAAGTTCTTGTTTGACAAGCTCTTGAAAATTTCATAGATTATATCTGTTTATTGCTTAAAGTGAACTATCATTGCAAAAGCTAAAATCAAACTTCTGTTGTATATATTGTATTTAAAATATATTCTTTTCCATGTGTGTGTTTTAGCCTGAGTGTTTTCAAAGATGCCAACATTCATTGAAAAATGTGGTTCTTACACAGAAGTAAAGTTAAATGATGATTTTTGTAAATAGTGTACAATTGTGTAAATATCTCAATCATAAAATGAATGTGCATTTACGTGCTGCCAGACACATTAAAAATAGATTAAAATATTCGCTGCAGAATCCTTTTTCACATCATATTGAAAACAAGTTCAAGGAATTATCAACTTTAGCTAGTTTGATCACATTACAGCATTTTTTATCTTGTCACGTTTAACATTGGTTTTAATTTAAATGTAAAATTTTATGTTGCTAGATTAAAATATTTTTTATTCAAATTGTATGTATAATATTGGGGGTAATATTATTTTTCAATGTAGCATTAAAATATATCTATATATTTATTTTGTCATCAAATTCGTATCATGCTCAATCTTTTTTTTTTTTTTTTTTTTTTTAAATCTTCTAGGAAAGCTTCTTTTGTGTGTTTGAATTTTTGTGTTGTTTTTCATAATTATTTTTTAATAACGATATGCTTAAGACGTTAATTTTGTTCTATTTCACAACATAAGCATTTACATAAATATTTACTGGCATACACAATGATACAAAATGCTTTTAGCAGCAAACTAGTGATATTACGAATTTACAACACAAGTTTAAGGGTAACTTTGATTTTTATCCTGTTTTCCAATATTTCTGCAACAATTGCAACAATAGACGCTAATAGGTTTCAACTGTAGGATGACATTAAGATTACTGTAATGATATAGAGATGCGTAGCTTATTTGCAGAAAAAATAAAAATGCCTCTTTTGAGTATACAAAAAATAAAATAAACATTTGTAGTTCATTAGTTGAAAACATTTTTAAAAAAATATTTTAATGAATTTGCGTATTTTCTCTGTAAGGATATTTTAAAAGTATGCATAACAACTGTGATGGAAAATTTTATGTCTATAAATTGCTAGTTGAAATCTACATTCTAAAGATGCCTTGTTAAATTTTATTCGAGGTTTTACTTTTAATATATTTTAAAGTCATTTTCATCCATGCGAGTCATTAGATAATTCAATGCACCATTGGCAGTATTTTTTTAATCTCATACTTTAAAATGTCTGGTTAGATTTAGATAGTTTCATTCTTTCTTTTTTTAAAAATTTAGTCCCATTATTCATTGTAAAATTCTTTTATAAATAGAACTCAAGCAGCTATAATTGCTTTATAGTGACCTTGAAATAGAATTGGTTACTTGGAAATTATCAAATCTCATTAAGGGCACGAAAATATCTCATACAATTTCTGTCTCTGTTTAATCCTTTCTTTCATAATCATGGAATTTCCTAGTTTTTGCTGTTCAACTTGTCTTGTTAATAACGACCAATTAGACCATTATTATTATTATTACTAGTAGTATCAACATATTTAAATTTTCTGTTATTTACATTTTGGAAAATCTAAAGAAAAAAAAACAATTTTATGACATTCAGATGTTATAAAAGTAGTTTATTAATATGTATATATATATTATATATATATATATATATATATATATATATATATATATATATATATATATATACATGTTAATAGACTTTCAGATTTAGATTACTATTAGAGACCTAAAGACCTATTATGTCACAAGCAAGGGAGTTTCAGAGGATGCTCCAGTTGTTAAAAATTATTAATAATAATATTTATGTTCAATAGATTACTATAAAAATGTAAGGTTGCTAAAAATGTTTTGAAAAATTAATGCATGATTAAATGCACTTGCCAAATATGGCAAGTAAATTCAAAACAAATTTTTATCATCAGACAGAAACTTTTGTTTTGACAGTTCTAACAGGCTTATAAGAGTTTCTCTTTTGCTTCAGAATCGCAGAACAACTTTAACTTTGTCCCACTTCCTTTGATTATTTACTAGAAAAATATCAGTCTAACTCCCAGAATATGTTATTTCATTCTTTACATGTATAGGAATGAATTCCCTTTCTACAACTTCTTAATGGAAGTGATAAATTTAATGAAGAAAATCTCAAGAAATCAATCAAGCTAAACCTCATTTCTTGGAAACCTTTGAATATTGACTTTACAAAATTTCTTAGTTTTAGCTATGATTAAAAATGAAGAGTGTGGCTTATCTGTGATAAAAATGCAATACAGCATCTCTTATTTTACTGGATTTATGAAAAGACGATTAAAAGCTAGACATCTCTCTCTCACATAAAATACAATAATTGTGTTCATTTTTTAACCAGTAATTTATGCTTATGTATAGGATGCTATTATTTATTTTCACCTGTTAAAGTATGGGTTGCATTTTGCTTAATCAAGGTCACTATAAAGAACATCTGCTGTAACAAAGAACTGTGATGGCATTTTAAGGTTATTCATTTGAAATTTCTAATAATAAGTTGTTTTTCTCTTCTTTTTTTTAAAATCATATTCTGCAATATGGAAATGATAAAACGTTAAAAATGCTGCTACTGATCATATGAAATGAACCAAAGAATACATGACATTGTTACTGATGGTATTATTAAATAATGATTTACTTGAAATGGATTTTTTTATAAACTAGAGAATAAAAAGAAGAAAATAAAAGAATTATTTAAAAATAAATAGGTAAAATAGAAAAATAAGGGTTAATGAACTACTTTCATTCCTTTTATTTTAGTTTTGGGCTTGAATAGATGTAGTATAAATTTTTCTTTATTACAATCACGTGTCATGAGAAATAAGGGAGTGTGTAAATGGACTTTTTATTAAAATTCAACTTTAAATTAAAATTTACTTAATTGAGTGACTTTTTTTTTTTTATGTGTAGACCTTTTTTCTTTATATTAAATAGGGATGCTGTATAAAAACATTTATATTTTTTTAATAATTCTACATTTGTTAACTCTATGTACCTATTTCATGAGTCTTTCATGTTGATTTTATGCTTCAAATTTAAGACCATTTTTTCTACATTTTGTCTCTTTTTGATAAATGGCACATGTTTTTAATTGGTAAAATGCAATCATTTAAGGCAAAATTACTGATTTTAATATAAAGACTATTTTGAGTTATGTGTAGTAAATGCATAAGGAAATAATTCATACAATTTTTTATTTTTATGTGCTTTAAAATTTGCTAGTTATTGCTTTAAGTAAATATCACTTTGGTTTAAATCTATGTTAAATTTTTGACTGTAGCTGAAAAGCTGGTAGCATAGGATTTTTATTTCTCTGAAATGTAGAATCAAAAGAAATTTCCTCCAATATATTTCCTAATAGCTGAAAACTTTTAAACATCCTTTTATTTTTCTGAACATAATGTTTAATAATATACGTTAAACTGATTCTGTGCAAATGATTTTGTTATCAAATGAATTTTAATTTTATCATTGTTGATGTAATAGAGAATTTTATAATGTAGTCCACAGGGAAAAAAATCTATAATTTTAGTGTTCATATCATTGTTCTCTTCATTAAGAATTGTTCTTCCATGTTTTTGTTATACTTTACAAATCATATTTAAAAATATCTAAGCTGTTGATATGATTCATTAATTAAGCAGCAACTTTTTATCACTTTGGTCTTTGTGTAGGCAAGAGCTCACTTCTAGAACAATGGATATCTCATTCCTTATGTATTAAGTATTGGTTAGTTGATTATTTTAAAAATCACAAATATGTTGTACTTCAACTGGCAGTTAATTAGATTTAAAATTGGTTTTGATTAAAATGCAAAATTAGCTTGTTCAAGAACACTTTCATGCATGCTACAAGTGCTTTAAATTGTACTTCATAACCAACCATCATATATGATATTATTTTTTATGTAAAAAAGCATATAGTTGCAAACTACTCCAAATTTAGTTTATTTGTGGCTATTATTTTTCCCGTTATTGCCTCAGTCTCTTTCTGCGAAGGATTTGAGAAATACAAAAACGCAGCTATTTGAGGTCTAGATGAGTACAAAATTTAGCAAAATAAAATATTGGTGGACATTCAAAATCATTTATTTCAGACAGTTTCGTACAATAAAAGGAAATCTACCAATAACACGTAAATCAGATAGCCAGGTGCATAACATCATTTCAAATAAGTTAAGTTTTTTATTTTAGTAGGTGATAATAAATTCCATCTCCCCAATATTTGTAGAAATTGACTATAATTCTTAAAAAGGAAAGAAGTAGAAAGTGCACATTTCTTTAAACATAATGCTTTTGGTGTGCTTCTGCATTCTGACAGAATAGTTTCCACATTCTAATGCTACTTCTACACGTTAATATACAAAAATTGTACTTCAAAAAAACCAATTGACATATATTTCAATAATGTTCCAGAGCACATCAGTTTATTTCTCCTTTAACTTTATTTGAAGCTCATGACTTTAAGGAAAATATGGAGAAAACCCCAAACTGGCACATTGCCATAGGTTAACAGTAGAATTGGAACAAAGCTTTGGCCTGGACGAATCATAAGCTGTGATTCGGCCTATAATAATTTATGTTGCGAATATTCTTTTTACAATTATTATTATATAATACACATTCAATAATTAACAATATATTCAATTTAATTTCAAAGTGAATAAGAAGTAAATGAGTTACATTAGATTGCATTTAGTTAATATTTATATGATATTGAAACAGGTTGCTCCTCTCTCCCTTTTGAAAGTAAACTAAAGAATAAAAAAATTCCACACTTGGGTAACGGGGGGGGGGGGGGGGGGGAGATGTTTTTTAAATCATCATTGATGTAAGAATATGAAGGAAAAGTGAAAGATAAAAAGTTTTTATTTCATTTGTCACTTTAAAGGATTTTAATTAAATTTTTTTCAAATAAAAAAGTTCCAAAATTAAATATACTAAGTTTTTTATTAATTTTAAGTATTAGGGTTAGTAAAATAGAATGCATGCATATTACGTTTACAAATTAACCCTTAATTAAAAAATTGTACATTAAAAAGGTATAGATATCCACTATAATGTTACGGATATAACATAAATAGTAGATAATTTCTAATTAGATTATTCCGTGATTTAGTATTTGATTATATCAGTTGGTTATTATAAGCATAAACTTAATTGCAAAACATGTTTTTAATATTACAAATAATGCTTCATATTTGCTGTAAAAAATGATAAATATCTGCTTTTCTGGTACTACCTTTGCTAAACAAAAATAAATGCCCTAATTGGTGGTAGTAATTTAAAAAATATGCAGTAATCTAAAAGTGTTGTTTGAAACTGAGAATATTGAAAGATATGGAATATAATATGATATTATATACGTTTATTGCGCGTTTAATCTTGTACCTCAATATGTACAACAGCCGAAGCTTCAGTATTCGGCAATGCCAAACTGTGCTTCATGCCATCACTAGTTAACAGCATTTCCAATTCAAAAAATCTTTAATTAAGATGTGAGTGCATAACTTCAATTTTTTTTATATATGTTAAAATGTCTCACCATGCATAATAAGCTACTTTAAAAAGGGGGAGGGGTATCATTTAAACTGGTTTTCTCAAAAACTGGGGATTTCATTCAAGTATGTGGGAGTAAGGGGGCAGGTCACAATCAATCTACAAAGTAAGGGCTGTACTAAATGCCCTTTTAATATAAGAAGTATTTTAAATTATAACTAAGTGTTATAAATTTCATTATTACTACTTAATAACAACCCTATAAAATAAACTCTAGCTGTTTAAAGTAATTGATCATCAATTATTAATGACCAGGTTTGCTTTTTTTTGCTTAAAAGTTTTTTTACATGAAGAAAAAAGGGGTTGAAAGGCTGTTCATTTATTTTCTCGGCTCTTAAAGGTGGGCGCAATACTGAACGAGTTGAGAAATGATGTTTTAACTCATCTAACTCACAAAGAGGAATTAGAACCCATATGCATTATCAGCTCTAAAATAATTTCTAAAATAACTTTTCAAATTTACTTTAATGCAAAATTTTCTTTTTTTTTCTTTTTTTAATGATTGATTTAAAATTCGTAAAAAAAAAAAAAAACTTTTAATTCACATTTAATTTTAATTGCATGAAATTACTGATTTTCTGCCACCTTGTAGACAACACTTGATATTAAAACTCAGTCCTACATAAGGTCCAGTCGATATTATATTATAATATGAAGAAAAATGGGTAGATACAGTTGTATTGAAATTTATTTCTGCTGTACAATGTAGCTTCATTTATTCCAAAATTACTGATTTTTCTACTCTTGAAATTCTTTGAAAATTCCTAAAATGTTTTGTATATATTTCAAGAAGAGTTTTTATAATGTTGACTGGTAGCTATGAATATTTATTGCTACTAAATAGGGGGAAAATTAAAATTTTTTGTTTAAAATGCAAGAAGCTGTGAATGCAATCTTATTTGTCATTGGAAATTTTATCATAAGTTGACCATTTTTCTACAATCTGAAAAAACTTACAACTATTTTTAATGCTACATTTAAGATCAGTTCCAAAATTCTTTTATGACCCTCGTTCTTAGAAATTTCAAAATAATCATTGCATCAGCAAAATGCCATCTTTCAACATTGTGATGTTTTCATTCAGACAGAACCTGCAGTTGACACCTACTATTTTTCTCCCATTTTACGATGGTGGAAAATTATCCTGTATGTATATAAATAGAGAAATGATCAATATGTACTGTTCCTGAGGTCATAATCAACACCTTCTTCATGGGTTCATGTTTGACACAGAAATTATATATATATTCATTACGTAATGCAAGTTTTAAAATTTATATGATTACATAAAAAATTTACAAAAAATGTCTTGTGAAACTTGTTAATATGCAAACCTTTGTTGTTGAAATGTTCTATTTTATTCAAATAGAGACAGAGAGTACTTAGAAACTAAAATAGGCATAATTTGTTATTAATTTATAGTACATGTTTTGTTGATCATGACTTTTTTTTTACTCTATTTTCTTATATTTCATTTCACAAGTGACCATAATTTTTGTAACGTTTTTTAATTACATTTTATTTATCATTAAAATGTTTTGCACTTTAACATTCGTTGAGTTCTATATACTGTCTGGAGTGGCACCTAGACTGAGAGGTTAGAGAGTTAACATAGAAAGAGCATGGCTTTAGCAGAAGGATAACGATAACATACCTTTTCAATCTGAAACTAAATGCAGACAGAGGGGAAAACAAACCTTTATAGACAACAATGGTAGATGAAAGTAAATTTCAAATTATTTTTTATCTAAACTAAACATAGTAAAATTATGTTCCGCAGCACACAGCTTAAAATTTTGAAAATTAAAATTTTGCCTGTAAGCTATTTTACATTATTTATTTTAGAATGTTTTTCTTAGTGCAGCATGACATGTATTAACATGAATGAAAATTAATTTCTTTACAATATTACAAATTACACATTAAACAAATTCGTCTTTTTTTTAAAATCTGTTTTAGGTGCAACTTTTATTTAACGCAGGGGCCTGTATTTTAGTTCTCTAAATAAAGTAAAAGGTGCTTCTTCGTTTCTGTTAGTGGAGGTCCTTTTTTTTTTCCCCCCTCACTGCTGAAGTGTTATCCTGTTCTAGCAGCTATTCAAAACGAACCACTTTGATGTCTCTCCAAATATTATATACAACTCAATGTTCGTATTTTGCTCCTTGTTAGTTACATTAGAATGTTTTATCCATATTTTATTAATTTTTATGATGTACCAAAATATATAAAGACAGTTGCAGAATTTTTTACAAAGTTTTAAAAATTTATTGGTTGAAAAAAGTTGCAGAATTTTTTACAAAGTTTTAAAAATGTATTGGTTCAAGTTCCCTTGAGATAGAGATAATATATTCCTCATACCAAACTAAACATAATCTGGGATTATTACTCAACTAGATATCTCCTATTAAGTAGAAACGTAACTTTTTTGGTATATTCACCAGTTATTAGCAGAAGTATAATTGAATTGTTTGAAAGCAAATTATTGCTGAAAATTTAGTGTACATTTTATAAATATTATTTGTATAAAAAAATATCAAGCATGTTTTTAACTGTACTGACAGTGTAGCAATCCATTCATTAAAACTGCTTACTTAAAAGTGTTTCATTTGTTATTTTTTTACAATAATCACAGTCAGCATTTTAGTTCCTGAAGCATTTTTTTGTTCAAATTTAAGTTATTGTAAGTAGTTTTGTCATGATAAATGATCAGGGAAATGTGATAACATCTTGACTTCTTCAAGTAATTAATATGAATAATTTCAAACTTTGTTTATATTGCCACCTATTTTAATTCTTTAAACAATGGTTCAGACCAGTAGTTTCAAGTTTTTGAATATGAAACCATGAAAACTTTAAAAATGCAAAGTTGCTCTTGTTTTTATTACTTTATTATATTAATGTATCTCAGAAAGATTTTTTTATAGTTGTTTTTTTTTTCCCTTTCAATCGAGTTGAAATACATATAGGGGTTTATAGGAAGTCACTTGCTGCTACTAGCAATTAATTATTAATGATAATTTGTTGCAGTAATTTTCAACTTTAGCTTACAGTCATTTAATAATAAAAAGTAAAGAGGTCTTATTCACTGATAATTATGCTAATGCTATTTAATCGTCCAACAGCCACACAGTACCGCATTTAATTCGTACTAAAGGGTAAAGAATTTTAATTTTCTGATGATATCCAACAGCTACTTCAAATCTCTGTATGCAAATATCATGCATTTGTATTGTAGTTGACACGTGGTGTATAAACTTTATTTAGAGCCTTGCATATTTTAAGCTGCTAAGAGTTTAAAGCCAATGGGGATGATGAGGTCCTTTCTGGTAAGCCTTATTTTATTTTTTATTTATTTATTTATTTTAATTTCTATCTACTATAGGGGACTTTGCTCTTTGATTAGTGAGGGCTGTAATTCTTAATTATTTTTTTTAAATCCAATTTTGGTTCGGTTCCAAGAATCTTTCCTGCAACTGGCCTTTATCAACTAATAAAGAAGCATGTTCTGGTTAACTACTTAAAGCACGAGTATTTTTCGGAAAAACTGGTAAAATTTATTGAGTTTTTTTTTCTTGACAGCAAATGAACACATAGGCATAGTGTAAGCTATTTTCCCCAATTTTAGTTGTGAGAGATGACTAGGGAACGGGGGTTCTCGTAATAAAGTTATTTAAAAAATTATAATCTAGCCCATAGGTTCTCAACCTTTTTTTGCCCAACGCCCACTTTGAGAATATTTTTTTCCTAAAGCGCCCCTCCCCCCCCCCCCTCCCATTTCTTACTTGCGAATCTGAAATGGCTACTCCCACGAATATATTTTTAAATGTAATATTATGCATTTTATTCGTAGATAAGATATGAGCCCGTCCTATTTCTGTTTTTAAGTAAGACTTTTAATGAGAGCACTCAAAATGCACGCTTAATTATATTGAAAAGTATTTTTATTAAAATTTTCAGACACCGAATTCGTAACTTAGCTAATTGAATTTGATGCATTTGAATTAGTTTGCTAATATCTGGCTCGATTTTACTTGAAAACAATGTTACCAATGTTGCTATAGAACTATAGCCACGTTTAGCTAAATATGAAGATGAGAATGCTATCAGAAATCGTTGAACTATCGACCATAAACCTAATACTTTTGTTAGTACATAATCAGCGTTTTTAGTCTATTTTAGACAATATTTAATTAATCTTCCTACGTCCCTCTGTGTCAAATCAACGTCCCCTAGCTTTCTGTAGGTCTTTTACTGCCTCACTGAAAGTCTCAAACGCCCACGTTGAGAACCTATGATCTAGCCTACCTATTTTTACTAGAACCGATAATCAGAGCCAGAGGTGATTCTGATCCGACATTTCCGAAAAATTTCAAGGGCTTGATCCAAAAATTTAAAAAAAATATGTTTTCCGAAAAATTTCCAATTTATCAATCTTAAGATTACTTTGACGAATAATATCTGTACTTTTTCTTTCTTCCTTCAGACAAGCAAAATATTTTGTACTACTTTAAAAAACTTTCAACACAGTATAATAACGTTTTCGGGAAAAAGGAGAATTTTGGTATTAATATTAGACCTTTCCTTTAAATATCGCTTAAATCATTTTTAATAGCTTATATATAAATGTATACACGTATGTATGTATTGTGTGGTGGGGGGGGGGGGCATGTCCACCTAAGTACGTATGTAATCTTTATTTTAAATTGATGGTGCATACTTTTTCCGAAAATTTTGTGTGAAGCTCCAAAAATTTATTTTCGCTCAGAATCACCCATGAATCAGACGGCATTATAAATGGAATATCCCGAGATTCAGGATCGCCCGTGTTAGACACGGGCATGTGAAAATTTGCCTGTGTGAGACACGGGCAAATGCATTAAGGGGTTAATTTAGTGTTTTAGGAACTAATGTTTACTACATGGAAATAATTCGTAGTATAAAAAACAGAAATAAAAAACGTCCAGAACTAAACTAACCTACTTTCCTATATATACCAACAGCGATTTTGTAAAATTTTGCTGCATTACCACCCATCTCGTTTAGCTTAGATTTCAAAACTTTGCAAATGCAATAATCTCTCACTACACATTACTGCAAGGGACCGACCAGAAGAGATTCATGTGCGAGAAAAACCTATAAATGAATTTCAGTTCTATTTTAGACTTAATTCAGATTTAAGATAGATACACAACACAAGAAATTATAGTTTTTATTTTAACGAATTAATTTTCGAATGAAAAGATATGTCAACAGAAATAAAGCTAAAATAAAATTTACGTAGCTTACAAATTTTTTTGAACTTGACAATTTTTTGAAGTAGGTGCTTCAAAAATGCAAGTAGTTTTTTTTTTTTTTTCAACTTAATTTAAAGTGACTTTCTTTATCGCATTAAAATATTTATGTATTTAAGCAAGTAGTGCATTTTGGCATTTTGTATAAGATTATTTTTTTAAAACAGATGTTTTGGAAGGAATAGAAAGAAAAAAAATAAGTACCGATGCAGATTTTACCGCCGCGTAAGTGGGAAATACTAGTGAAGCCTAAACTTGTAATTTTGTAGTTTACATTATTTCCAGCAGCTTCAATAGTGCAAAAGAAAAAATAGTTTGTAACTTTCAGTAAACGATTAATACATTTATCAAATTGACTTCAAAGTTATACATAATTGTATTTCAAATTCAAAAAAAAGTCCTAAGTTTATTTGTAAATATTAAATTATTTTCAATAATAATAATAAATTTTATTCAAACAGGGAGTCGCCCTACAGAAAAGACAAGAACATAAAAGAAAGAATCAAATTTTTAATAAAAGATTTAAAATTTTAAATTTACACCTAGATCAAATTTACATCTGCACAAAATCAAATGAAGTTGTGTGCATATAATTTTTCCTAATTTTTTGCAAAAGTTATTAATATTTATGCAAAGTTTAATATCATTTCAAAAATCGAGTGTTGCGAGCAAGGCCGTGTCCAGGGTCCCCTCCCCGAAATCCCAAAACTTTTCGCAATGTAGCATATATTCCTCCCTGAAACTTTCCTCAAGATAAGTGCTTCAAATTCATCCTCCTCCCCCCCCCCCCCCCAAAAAAAAAAAAAAAAATCTGGTTGTGAGTCTTCGAAATTTGCTAGTTTTCAATAAAAATAAACGAATTCCGTAAAAGTTGTTTCTTTGTCAGGGTAGTGACTATGCAGGGAAAACAACCTGTCTTCGCATAATTCTTGTTCAATAATGCAGATAAATTTAATTTCATGCAACACAATCGACTTGCTTGCACGCATATTAAACATTAAAGAATAAACAAGAAGTTCCGTCTAGAACTATACGAGCCTACTTTCCCGTATACACCAAATTCAAATTTATAATCTAGCTATCTCTTTCTCTCTCTTTCTTATTTATCTTTAGTTCTAATTATTGAAAATATACCTTTTTCAACGGATAATACATATTCATTCACTCACTCATTCATTCTTTCATTTATTCAGCCATGCATTTATTCATTCATTCGTTACCTCATTCAAGTGTTTATTCATTCATTTACGCATTCATGTATTTATTCACTCATTTATTTATATTTTCATTTATTCAATAATTTATTCATTCATTCTTTTCCTCATTCATTTATTCATTGATTTATTCTTTCACTCTTTCATTTATTCATTCATTCATTATTTCACTCATTGAGTCACTGAGAAATATCCTTGAAAATCCCGATCAAAAAATTTCATAGCAAAATAGGCTCGTAAGTTCTGGATAAACTTTCTATTTCTACATGTTCTACGTTATAAGAGCTTTCCGATAAAGTTTGTTCCAAGCAAATCGGTCCGTTAGATCAGGATTTATATAGGGTTGAAATTTCCCCGTAAGCTCTGTGTTAATTTTTTGAACTGTTCAAAAATGAACAAAAACTGTTCAAATCAATATTTCACGCCGAGAACTCCTTTCAATAAGCTTGCAATAGGAACTTGGCTCTTGTGCCCAGAGTTTACAGAATTTGCTTCAATTTTGTCCATAGGCGCTAATGTTAAAATTTTTTGAACTGTTCAAAATTGAACAAAAAATTGTTCAAATCAAAAAGTAAAATATAGAAATGAGATGTCCTCGCCGAGATCTTTCGAATGCAAAAAGAATTTTTTGAATCGGACAATTCGTTCAAAAGTTATTAGGGGGGACAGACCGACAGACAGACAGACAGACCGACAGACAGACAGACCGACAGACACACTTTTTCCCCATCTCAATACCCTACTTTCAAATTTTTTATTTTTCAATCTTTATTTAATTACTTCACTTATTTTTGACTTTTCTTGATTTTTAACGATATTTTCACGATACATTAAGCCTTCTTTCATGCTTTATTATTATTTTTTTTTTACTTTTACGGGAAAGTAGGCTAAAAAAACGATCTGAAGGGGAAAAAATGTTTTGTGGTTCTTATTATGCATTTTTCATGTCATTTAATATTTCCCATTTTAATGATACTTTGTGTTTTTAATAAATCGTAAATAACATCCGCAGCCCTTGCAAAAACCCAGTAGAATCTAGTCCACAGTTCCTAAAAATCAAAATAAAAGAATGCCTTTATCGATCGGCTGCAAATACATATAAAGTCACTACTGAAAAAAGAGCAAGATAAAAGGATTAAACACAGAATTTTGAAATGTAGGAAACGCAAAAAGTAATTTCTCGCCTGCCGGGGGGGGGGGGGGGGGGATCCTCACCACCGCGTCCTATGAGTAATCAGTTGCCCTCTCTGAGAATAATGTATAATAATAGGTCATCCACAAAATTATGTTGTCTGCCGTCATAAAATCACAAATTATTACAAACTTTCCGCACAAGTACTAATGAAAGCGGTTACTTTATAGAGTTTATAGAGCTAAAAAAGGTTGGACGAAAACAGGTAGAATTGAAGACCGTCTGTGTATGTAAAATATGAGCTTGTGTCCTTTTCTCCATTGATGATTATTTATTCCCCTTTGAGCAACAAGAATATTTCAGCCAACACCGGCTGGGAATACACTAGTTTTCGGTTTCACCGTTTTTCACGACCTTAATTAAACAGGTGAACACATCCAGCATTCATTAAATAAATCGCTGTTCAGTGAATAAGAGTTTGTCTTTTCCTAATAGCTAATCATTTTTCGGAAAATTCCAGAAAAAAGTGCTGTTATGATGTACAAATATTACATTTTGCCCTGTTCAGAATGATTTGTTAATACACTAATCCCCCGTTATATCGCGCCTCGTTATATCGCTCATTTGGATATATCGCGCTTTTTCTATGCCCCAAAATTTTAAAGTTTGAGTTCTTGAAAGTAAAAATATTGCATTTCTGAGTAAAGCCCTTTTCCCTCTAGTAAACAAAGCCATTGAACAGGAATGTTCTCCTTTCTTCTGAATTTGCTGGAGTTAAAATCTGCAGCAATTCTCCTCCCACTCCCAACTACATGCCTGCAGAATGATTCTACTCAAACCAGTTGACGTTTTACTTGTTCTTTATGTACTGATCCTAACGCCCACGCTAACGTTATTAATAAATGAAACAGAGAGATGTTTACTGCCCAACAAGGCCGTATCCAGAGGGGGGGGCGACGCCCCCCCCCCCCGAAATGCCAAAATTTTTCGCAATGTAGTATATATTCTTCCCTGACACTTTCCCCTACACTAGTGTTTCCATGTCAGGGCTCCCCCCCCCCCCCCCGAAAAAATTTCTGGCTACGGCCTTGCTGCCCAAGGAGAATAAAAAACACACCCATTTCTGGATACCTTTCAGTACAGAACGGATTCGCACGGCTGACAAAAACCAGGAAAGGGAGAGTGATAGGTAAAGGAATTTTTTGGCCGACCACTTGACCAGAATATCAGCTTCTGCACCCCAGCTGGGTGCGGAAGAAGGTCACGAAAGCTGGAATTGGGATGAGCACAGTAGGCAGCCCCAGTGGGCTGTCGCGCCACTGAGTTTTAATTATCCCATTCCTTGCCGCACGTACTTCTAATGACGACACGCTGTTATCCCTAAATAAATTGTGAATGAAAAAAAAATTGGAGGGGGTTATAAATTCGCTTTTTATAAGGTAATGGTTCACTAGTTTCAAATTTTGAAAACACAAGGAAAAATGAAACCAATATCTTGATGAACAATGCCATTTTGTTATCAATGAGCAGAATTTGCAAATCAATTTAAAAAAAAAAAAAAGTTTTCTCACTATCTGTTGTTCTGTTATCAACTTTATGATCTAACCAAAATTTAAAACCTCAAATCATCTTTGAAGTTTAACAAAAAATCACACATACTATTTGCGAAATAAAAGCTGCGAATAAAAACAGTCGAATATAAAAGAAGTTTCATAATTTCTTTAAGACCTGTAAAAAAAAAGATTTTTTTAAATGTTGCGAAAACGAACCATCATTGAATGGGTTATGCTTTTTGATGGTGGCCGTTGCTATTCAAATCGTTATTGTTTTATCGTAAGGTTGCTGTATGCATGTGCCCACCAGATGCGAGGGGGTCATGGTGCAGACTGCGAATTTAGATTTTTTTTCGGGGGGGGGGGGGTTCGTTTCAGAAGCTTTTGGGCGGCTTGTTCGACTGTTTGGCCGATTTGGCGGGTGGGCCATCACTCTGAGGGGTGTCCGCCTATGAGTAGATAATTCGTAAGATGTAGGCTCGTTTTTGTTGACTGCGTGTCCATAGGCACAAGGCTTTAGGAACGGAACGTATTATATAAATCAGAAAACACCAATTTAAAAATTAGCACAGTGCAGCATTTTTAGTAGTTTCAAATATTTATTATTTATTTCATATGTAATATTACTCTATAAAGACAATGTTTTCAGTTTTGATGTACAGAAATTTAGATAACGGTTAAAAAAGAATGATTTGCTGTGTAAGCAGAGCGTTTTTATTTGTTATACTTTAATGCTTTTCAGTAAAAATTGCGCTTTACTGTATTTGTTACTTAACCCTTATAAGATATTTTATTTAATGGAAATAAAATGTTATATTTACTGAGAAAAAACAAAAATATTTTTAACTTATTTAGTGAATAACATCTGTTTACGCATTTTTGCTCTGCTTTATAAGACTAGGTTAGGGATATATAATTTCATGAATACAGTGAATATAAAAAGAAGAAAGAATTTTGATGGACAAAAGTAGAACTTCAAAACCCGATGTACAGAGTAAGTTTAAGAGTGCTTCAAATTAAAGTGATTTCACACTCTGATTTCAACAGTGGAGAAAGAAACCCTCCTGATGTTGACTTACCACAAATTAATTGTTATAATATTTTTTTCTAGAAGTAAGAGTAACTGCTTCTGAGTATGAAACATATGCTATAAAAAATTTACTATAACTCTTGAAAATTCGTAGCAAATTTTTGAAAAAGAATTAAATAACGGTAATTCAATCTATGTAAAAAAAAAAAAAAACGTACGGATAAAGTTGCAAAAAACCTGAGTATATTAAAACGAGGGATAAAAACCCCGTAAATGGGGGGGGGGGGGGTAGATTGACAAAATTGAAAATTTTGAAGAGAAAAAGCTTTATTGTAGCGTACATTTGCTGTATAGTTTTTTTATCAGAAAAAATAGCCTGTCTCAAGTATCAAAGTTGGGAAGAATGAATTTTGAATTTAGTAATAAATACAAAAAGTGCTTTATGCTATAAATTCTGATTTTGCATGAATTTATAAAATCTTTATCAGTATTATGATCACATGACTAATAATTTATGTGAGTTATGTGCTTACCTTCGTATATTTAAAAATAGGATCAATTATTGCTTTTCCCCAGAGTATCGAGATTTTCAGTAAGATTTTAATGTGAGAGGTCAGCTCCTGCTGTGTACTTCTCTTCATTTTTTTTTTTTTTTTTTTTCACATTTTTGAGAATTCTGATTATTTTGAAGACAAAGGTGAAGTAGTGAAAAAGATTTTAAGCCTAATTCATCGAAATAACCCTGTCAATGTTGCAGTCACATTGTTATAAGGATACTTGCATTGCTATCTTTACTATCAAAGCTTAAAGCACGATTTTTTTTCTGAAAAACTAGTATAGTGTAAGTTATTTTTTGAAATTTCAGGTTGCGGGGCGTGACTAGAGAGCGGGGGTAAAGGTAAATAATTACATAAGCAAAATATATTATGCAAAAAAAGTGTAAACGGATCTCAGACGGGCATTAGAAATAACATAAAACGCACGGGCATGGGGAAACTTTCCGGTAACTTTCGCCCCTGTGGGACACGGGCAAAGGCGTTAAGTGATTAAAATACTAATACTCAATTATGAATTTAAGTTCAAATTAAAATATTTTGTTCCATAGCTAAAAAGGGATCATTCATTAAATGATGTCACGCTTCGAGTGGGAAGGGGGGTTCGTGAAACTGTGACAAAGTGTGACAAGGGGAGGGGGTAACAAGAAGTGTGACATGCATTACGCAACATAGTGTGACGTGTGAGGTGACAAAGGGGGGGGGGTGATCCGCTGAAGTGTGACGTATTGTGATAAAGGGGGGAAAGGGGGTCAAATGTATGGGAAAAAAGCGTGACATCATTTATGAACGGCCCCAAATGTATTTTACCAATACAGAAAAACACGGCATGTAAAGAAATTCTTGAGGGTTTAAAGTTAAATCAGCGAATCATCAAAACATATTTAGCACTAGAACGAGGGACGACCGATGTTTTAAATCACCTGAATGTCGGACTGGTCCCATAAGATATCCGTTATTCCCGTCAATTTTTTAATATCTCCAGATGGGAAAAAAATGTTTTCCCATGTTATTTTTAAATAACAAATTTGGCTTGAGACGTCACGATGTCAGAAATTAATTCCCACCATATGGATACCAAACTGAAGGAAACACTGATGACGACGATTTTTTTGAAAATAAGTTACCGATGGGATGACGCGATGACTAGAAGTGCGGAAATCAAGGCCGTATCTACAAGGGGGGGGGGGGGGGGGAGGCACGTGCCAACGGGTCTGCCCTCTCTGCGTTCCAAAATTTTTCACCTAGCGCTAATATGAAAGCCTGCATTCAGGTAAGACTAGATAAGATAGAAATATGTTTGAAGGAGCTGTTTTAGATAATATTAAATGCATGCAACATTTTAAAGAGCATTTTTTATTATATTACTTATAGTAAAATACTTTAATTTTTAGAACATGGTGTGAGCAAGGCGAACCCCTCTTTTTGAACCTTTTTTGTTTCACGTTTGAACAAGCCCCAGATAGCAATTTTTATTTGCAACAAAATTGCAGCAACCTTGCTTTGCAAAATTGGAAACTTGCAGCAAGTGCATAATGCAAGCCTGAAAGTTCAAAGCAAGACTGTAGCAAGTTTACGCAAGTGCCGAAGTCACCACACTTCGCACTTGCAGTGAACTTGTCATGCAAGTCACGTCAAGTTCACTGCAAGTTGGAGACAAACTGGTACAAAAGCTAGCTTTGCTATATCAAATTTGCAGCAAGTTCCTCGTGAATTTACCATTGACGTGCAAATTTGCTGCAAACTCTTTGCTAGTTTACTAAGTTTGCTGAAAATTTGTAGCAAACTAGTTGGAACGCAAGCTTTGTAATATCAAATTGACCTTTCTTGTATCAAACTTGCAAGTTCAATGCAAATTTGTGGCATTTAAGCTCATTTCACAGTATTTTGTCCAAACGTAGTGTCCGCAACATTACACTTTTTTTGTTATAACTACGTAATTTACAGCTTAATTATCAATAAATTTTATTTTCAAATAATGTGTTGAGCACATTATTTGAAAATAAAATTTAGCGATAATTAAACTGGAAATTACATAGTCATAACAAAAAAAGTGTCATGTGGCGGACTCTACAATTTTAGAAAATACTGTGAAATGGCCCCTATCCCAATATATCCACATTTACCACTTTTAAGGAAAAGAAGCAGTTTGCATATGAATGTCTAGATTGTCAAATGCTGTTGTTGTCATTTTTAATCCTTAAGTAAGATTTTTTGCACTATATTAATTAGAAACATACAACTTTGATTCAGGTTTAGTTTATATAGATTAATACACTTTAATTTGCATATAGAGTTGAATTTTCTAGTTATTTTGGGCATATTATATACATTTTTAATGTATGATCATGCATTCAACAAATTTTATATAAATAGGATCATTCAACTAGGTACAAAACATAAATAAAACAAGACTAAAATTGTTTATTATCATACAAGCTTTATTTTTACTATTTTTAGAACATTTAATGTTACATGAACAAGAACACTTAATTTATATATACAATACAAAACCAAAATTAAGAAGCAGGAGCACCACTCTTCAAAAATCACAAGACTGAAAATATTTAATGAAGTTGATTACATACCGTAGCATCAATATTATTAGCAATAAATTACCACTATTGCTTTCAGAAGATATAAACTGTATGTACACACAGTGTATGTGTATATATACATATATTCAGAGTCCGACAAAAATCCGAAAATCTTAGGAGCAAATGAAAAATATTTAGGAGCCAGCTATAATATTTTCATTTGGCGCCACCTGAAAAAGTAGTCGCCAATTCATATTTTTTAGTCGCCCGGGCGACCTGGCCCCGGGATTTTTCGGACGCTGCATATATTTAAATGATCAAACAAGATTTAGTTCATATATTCCAAATTTAAAAAAAAAAAAAATCCTGTTTATGAATGAATAAATAAGAACAATAAAGTAATACTAAGACATACAGCAGTGCAACTACTGCAATCTCGCATTAAAAATGTAAGCAAATCCATTTTTATTTCCGAAACATCTTTGTTCTAATTGGATTAGAATCTTTGTTCTGACTGGTATTTATATACTTTACAGATTGATTTTTATTTATTTATGACTTTAAAAAAATGCACTAAACAGAAATTATAATTTAAAAATAAAAAGAGATGGCTTAACTTGCATCACTATTTTTAAAGCTAAATTCAAATTCCTTATTCATTACTAATAAATATCTCATCACTAAACCAATTTTTTTATAAAAAATTTCCTTTTCTATAGTTTTTTTCAATTTTTATTTTAAAATTTTATTTCATATGTGTTCACAAAAATAAAATGAAAGATCAAGTAGGTAAGTAAATGCTTGTTACTTTAAGATTGGTAGTGACCCTTTACGAAGAAAAGAGAAATTATGAATTTTTAATTATTAAATTAAGTTCACAAGCAATAAATAAAGAAAGAGGAGGAAAAATGTAAACTATTAAAATAAAAATTTAAATAAGCCATTCTAAACCATCTTTTATTAAAATAACTTCCAAAATAATTGAATCATGTAAAAATTTTGAAATCTCCGTCACACAAGAAGCATCTTTCCATCCTACAACAGAAAAAACAAAAAAGCTTTTATTAATATTATAAGTTGCCAAAAAATTAAAATATCAATGTATCAAAGATCAAATGTATTTGAGATAATCAAGGGTGTAGGTGAGGTTGGTATGCAGCTGTCATTTTCACAACATTAATTAGTTCTTGACAAATTTTTGAACATTTGGTTGTAGCTGTGACAAAGCATATCTCAGGTTATTACCACAGCCACCTTTGCTAAATATTTGGTCATGTATGCCAGTGATTCCCAACCTTTTTTTTTTTTTTTTGTCGGGGCACACTATGGACGTTTTCAAAATTTGACAGCACACAAAGAAAACGATAAGTTAAAAAGTTGTTTACTTACCTATAAAACACTGTAAAATAATTAATTAATTTAAATTAAAAAACATGGTATTTAACTGTACAAACAAGTTTTCTTCTATAGTGTACTCTTCTTTTATTTAAACAAACTTTACTTGTAATAAGAAGCATTGTAATTTTTATTACGTAGATTTCTAAAGTTTGACGGCACACTAAAGTGCCATGACACAGTGGTTGAGAATCACTGATGTATGGTATTGCTGAAATTCTGTATTCATAGATATGTGTATGAAACTGCACTAAGAACACCAAAACTTCTGAAGAAACTTGTCTGCAAAAAAGGAATCATTTACAATAGTAGTAGATAGTCGAGTGTACAAATAGGTGCTGTATTGTTGAAAAAACATTATAGTTTATATTGTAACCACAAAATCGAGGAAACTGCAGTTACTTTTACTCTTTAAATTCTTCTACACCTTCTCAAGGGGTATGCCCTCATGTTGAGAACTGTTGTTATACGGCAATTCATTCACATGAAAACACCAGCTGGATAATGCTAATTTTTTAAGAAATCAATAAAAGAAACAAATCAATTTTTTCCTGCAATAAGCCATAGACAGCAAAATCAGACTTGAGGATTTCATTAACTATCACTATAAAAATATAATAAACTATGAGAAATGTTACAGAAGCTTGTAAGTTTAACAAGGGCTTGAAATAGAAAAATTAATCAGCCAGAACCTCTTTTGAAAGTCGGTTGAAAAATTGTTTTTTCAAAAGAAAAAATTACAACTAATGTAAGTTACAGTTAAGTTCTATATTTTTGTACATAGAATATACATATTCATATGTGTTTGGGTACTACTGTGATATAATCCCCCCCTTGGCGACATTCGAGCTAGCGCGCCAATTTGTAATGATTTTCGGTTGGCGATAGTTTCAGTGGCAACCCAGCGCCATTGATGTTGGCTGACGTAATGTGCGGCAACGCGGAAGGGCTTGTGTCGGTGTGATTGTTGAGCTTTTAGAAATTTTTTTT
Organism: Octonoba sinensis; assembly: GCA_038502835.1. NCBI lineage: Eukaryota > Metazoa > Arthropoda > Arachnida > Araneae > Uloboridae > Octonoba > Octonoba sinensis. The sequence continues at coordinate 58,949,172 of CM076599.1, read as the reverse complement.
TGCGAATAAGTAGCTATTTAATAGTTTTTTTTATGTTTAAAGTTTGTGGAGATTTTTCCTGTTGCTAAAGGAAGAATGTAAAGTGTTAAGGTGCATTAATTTGGTTCAATTGTTTTCTATTGTGGCCAGAGGAATGATTCTATATTATAATAGTTTGTTAAGGCGCCATGTTTTTGAAATGTGTTAAAATGGACGGAAACGTGATTTGGTGCTTTTGCAATCTGAAGTATGAAATTGTTTTGATTGATAAGTGCATAAGTTTGGTTAATTGTGACTAAAAGCGATGAAAAATTAAGTGGTAATTTTCGGACCATTTCGTCATAATGGATAGCAAGTTTGTAGTGATTTGGGATTAATATTGAAAAGCCAACTGGTTTAAAGTGAGTTCTTTATTTTTCTAAATTTATTATTTTCTTATTTTATGTGTTTGTAAGGTTATAAAACAATGAATTTTCAATTGTTCTAAAATATTAGCTGTAGTAATTAGTGGCGTTGCTGGTTTTGATAGAGTGGGTTTCCGTTAGTTTAATGTAAAATGTACTTGAAGTTTTGCTTGGAATTGCGTGATATTTTTGCTATGTTTTTCGTTGAGTAATGCATATCATTTTATGTTATGATAATTAATTGCAATAGTCATTATTGTGCCTAAAATGCGTGTTTTTTCAATGAATGGTTTTTCTGGTATTTTTAATGGTAGGCTTCCAATAGTTTAATGCAAAATCTACTTGAAGTGATGACCGTTATTAATTTTGTTATCTAGGGTGGTATTTTAAAATTCGGATAGCGTTGATTTGCGCGATATTTTAATTATGTTTTTCATTAAATAATGCATATCATTGTATGCAATGATGAATCATTGCGGTAGTAATTATTGGGCATAAATTGCGTGTTCCTTTAACGAAGGGTTTTTATTCAAGTTTAAGTGATTTGGTAAAGTAAATAATTCTATTTTTCGAGTAATTATTAATTCGTTTTTTTTTTTTTTTTTTTTTTTTTTTTTTTTTTTTTTTTTTTTTTTTTTTTTTTTTTTTTTTTTTTTTTTTTTTTTTTTTTTTTTTTTTTTTTTTTTTTTTTTTTTTTTTTTTTTTTTTTTTTTTTTTTTTTTTTTTTTTTTTTTTTTTTTTTTTTTTTTTTTTTTTTTTTTTTTTTTTTTTTTTTTTTTTTTTTTTTTTTTTTTTTTTTTTTTTTTTTTTTTTTTTTTTTTTTTTTTTTTTTTTTTTTTTTTTTTTTTTTTTTTTTTTTTTTTTTTTTTTTTTTTTTTTTTTTTTTTTTTTTTTTTTTTTTTTTTTTTTTTTTTTTTTTTTTTTTTTTTTTTTTTTTTTTTTTTTTTTTTTTTTTTTTTTTTTTTTTTTTTTTTTTTTTTTTTTTTTTGTAGTTTATCCTAGCAGTAATTCCTTTTAAGAGTGTTTTATTGTGCTAGGTTTGAATACTTTTACGGATATTTAGAAAACCATGTTTCTGTACACCGACTTAAAGAATAATTCCTTATCTTGTAAAAAAAACACACACATCATTAATCTGTGACGTAGCTAAGTTGGGACGGCCCATCCCGGCAATGGTGTAGTCCTGGAAAAAAAACTGTTCAAAACAAGTGGGAAACTGCTTGTGTTGCTCAGCAATGAAGGAGAAAAGACCACTTTAAAAGCTCCACAGAATGAGTTGCGTGGCCTTTTTTACAAAAACTGAAAGTTGTAAACACTAATAAAAATGTAATAACAGTGTAAAGCATTTCTTAAAATTAAAACATTATAAGGTTCATTTCTACAACAAATAAAAGTTTAAGAAACAAATGCAAAATAAAGTAATCAGAATGTAATAAAATTCCATACTTATTAAAGATTGATAAAAATATACAGCAGGCAAACTTTCAAAGAAACTTCTTTTAGTAAGAAAAGTAGCAATTCTCTTCAAATTTTAATACATACAGTATGGGACCTCAAATCCGGAACGCTCGGGACCGTGATCTTTCCGGATTTCGGAATTTTCCGGATTTTGGGACCTCATTCAAAAAATTTTGTAAGTAGCATCAGAGTCCACACAATTTGCTCTGGAGCATTTTATTAGTATTTTGCTCATTTATAGCATTTTTATCATCATATATACTCGCCTATAAGTCGCGAAATTTAGCACAAAAAACGAAGTTGGAGTAGGCTTACATTCGAGGCAAAGTATCGAAACATCTAGATTTTCCCCGATGTTATTTTAACCTCTTTAATTAAACAATAAAAGAAAAGAATTCTGTCAAATTTTTGATTTTCATTTTATATCCTCTAGCCACTAAATCGTAGTAAAAGATCAAACTATCGGTAAAATGCAAGAAACGCGGATTTTCAATTTCGCGAATGTTCTGCATCGCGCGAAAATCGGAGCTCATTTTAAAAAATAAATATAAGAAAACTACAAGAAATTGTAAAAAGAGCAAAATTTAATGACATTAACTCAGAATTAAAGCAACAATTAAGAAAAACTAATCGCAAAAACAAACCTTTTTCAGAAAATCGTGAAATAATTTTTTTTGAAAACAACACATTTCCGATTTTAAGCATGTTCATTACCTTTTATTTTTCTTCTCTTTAAAACGCCTATTTCCAAAAAAAAAAACGGAGCAAAACATTTCTTGATTTAAAAGAAAAAAAAATCTGCTTTTTTTTTCAGCTGCCGATTTTTTGCGAAGAAGTTCCGGATTTTGGGTTTTCCGGATTTCGGGATTCCGAAATTAGGGTCCCATACTGTATATTATTTGATATGTGAAGAGTCAAAAACACTCTGAATTTTAATTTGTGTTTCTGCTTGTATCCAATTTTTATGGAGTTCATATAAAAATTGACATTGAGGCTTAACATATATTCCAAATTACAACTGTACCGGAATAATTCTACACAAGGGCCTCGGTGGCCGAGCTGTCTTAGTACCAGTTTCCCCCCGCTCCTTGCGCGCAGTAACGAGGTCATGGGTTCGTTTCCCACCTTGCCATGGGTGTATTTCTCTTATTTCCTCTCTTTGTGATGTAATAAAATCTTTCTTGTATTGTCTTGTGCTATCTGTCATATTGGACGACAGTTCATAAGCAAGTCCCGAGACTAAGCACACGAACTGGAAAATAAATGTAAATGTAATATTCTACACATACAGAAGTAGCTAAAACACTCAAGACCAGTGGTGTAGTCCTGGAAGAAAAGTTGGGGGGACACTTATGCATAGAAAGATAAGCAATTGAAATCAAAACTGGGGGGACGCTTATGTTAAAATGCAAAAAATTTGGGGGGACGCCGTCCCCCTCGACTACACCACTGCTCAAGACTATGTCAAAGCAAAACAATACCTTGAGCAGTAATTATAGGTTTGAATACTTTTAAGGATAATAAGAAAACCATGTACTACACTGCGAATAACAAAAGAATAATACTTTATTTTGTAAAAAAGCATACATTAATGCCGAAAATAAGGAAAACTAGCATAGATATGGAAAACCGAACATAAATTTTGAGTTTTATAAAATAAAACCAAAACATACCTGTCGATTCAAATACTTTTTGACTTTCTCCTGATAGTCAGCTGAAAGTCAACGTTCTTTCGGTAAAGAATTAAATGAGGTTTCTGAAACCACATGTCTGTGGTCTTCATTTTTGGATTTTAGTTCCAAGAATTGTCTGTCGCAAGACAGCAGCACATTAATGTGAGCCGGGCAATCTTGGCGAAAGGTTCTGGGGGGAGGAAATATGCATGCAACTACATAGAAAAATTTAGTTCACAAAATCAGTAACGTTGAGAGAATTTTGGCAAGAACATAAAAATAATTTCGCAAATTAATTAGTTAATAAGAAATAAACATACTTGGATTGCCGGCTCCCATCCGTGCATCACTTTTTATGCAATCTTCCCCCTGCCAATGCACGTGTAGTTGATCATATAATATTTCAATTCCAGTCGTGAACGGTCTACATCGTTGTATTTGTTAGCTGCATTAGCTAATGTTTTCGACTCCCTCTTCCAGAACGTTATCTGATTTCCTTTTTCGAATTGAGAAACAGATTTCTCTAATTCCTCATACGAATAAAACCGTGCACCAACAGCTATTGTAGCCGCCATGATTACTACAATAAATACAAACAAAGCAGGAAAAATCACGTGAAAGAAATCCAGCCTGTGATTGGTTAAAAGTCTGCTCGGCGCAATAGCAAAATGAAGTCTTATTGAACCGAGTGCTCGGTTCAATAGACACTCCGAAATAAGAAAACATACTCACATCTTAATCCGATCAGGAAATAAAACTCCGAAGAAGAATTGTTTAGATGCACGATCACGCCGTTTTCTTTCTTTTTAGCACATGGTTGATGGTTGTGGGTGGTGGGTGTTGCCAGATGCAACATTCGCATTCTTTACCGCCAAACCAGGGAGTCTAAAAGAAAGGAGCCTCAACTAAGCGGGGAACGGGCCGAAAACATGGCGCGATTTTTCCACTGCCGTCAGATGGCGCTAGAGTAAAATGTCTTGCCGTTTGATCAAGTAGGGAAAGAGAAATTTCGTTTGAGCCCGAGTATTCGGAGAAAGGTAGCGGAAAATCAGCTCGTTTTGGCGGCAGCGGCCAGGCGGTTCGGGCGTTCGGGCACGCATTAGTCTCTCGTTGTTCCAACAATTGAAATTATTATTTGCAATATTTTATTGCATTTTATTATAAGTTAAACATATAATCAGAAGGTTATTTTAGTATCTTATTTAATGCATTTTTTGCTTGCGTAAAAAATCACTGTAATTAGCTAGTGACTAGATAATTTAGGATTAAAAGAGGGGTAGCAGACGGTCAGCTGGTATTCGTGCCATAATGAATGCGAGGAAAATGTCGGGGCCAGGGGGCACTCCCTCCACCCCGACCCTCTTAAGTGGAGGGAAGTAAAAACACATTGTACGTTGCATTAAAACAACACAAAATACATGTACATACGTAGAAATACATTAAATTATTTTCCAAGTGAGCGGGGAGGTGCAATTTATCGCCCTAACACAACGGGTCTGTTGGGCCCCCGATTTTTGAACTCCGCACGTCGTTTCTTTTATCTAACGCTTACTGTACTTCATTATTTATACTCTTAATAATCTGGAATCAGTTAGTTCATAAACTTCAATAATGTAAATGTTTTTGAGCGGCTTCCAACACACCACACACACACACACATGCTTTTTTATATATAAATAAATTGAGGCGATGCCCCCTCCCCTCCCCTCCCCAGAGTAATGGCGCCCGCACCTATGAGCGATGACCTTTTTGAAAATTCTGCTAAGGGGCCGTCCATAAATGATGTCACGCTTTTTCCCATGTATTTGACCCCCTCCCCCCCTTTGTCACAAAATGTCACACTTCAACATACCCCTCCCCCCTTTGTCCCATATGCTACGCTATGTTGCATAAGCATGATAGCCCACTTATTTTTACCCCCTCCCGTCCCCTTGTCCCAATTTCACGACCCCCTCCCCCACCCGAAGCGTGACATCATTTGGAATGATCCCTAAACTCCTAGAAAAGGACCATATAAAAACCCAATCTAAAAACATATATATATATATACATATCAGTGGCGTCACTACGCGGGGGACCCTTTTCGTTGGATTTCGTTGGCCGGGGTGCCCGAGGGCCCCTGTCTGGATACGGCCTTCGCGGTGCATTCCCCCCAAACGATGACCCCTCTCAAAATTCGGCTCACCTTCACCCTTCTTATTCAACCCCTTAAAATTTTCTATGGAGCAATCGGCAACATGTCCCCCTCCTTCCTTTCGTGTGCGCCCTTGATATATACTATATTTATGTATATACCATTTCCGCTCCAAGAGGATGGTGCATCCCCCAAAACGATGTTCCCTTCAAAATTCAACAAAGCCAAAACGACCCCTATAAAATTTTAATGGAGCAATCTGTGCCATGACCCCAAAGGGCACCCCTAATAAATATATACTTACCCCCCAATTGTTCACCCCTGAAAAAAAGAAGCCTCCCCCACCCCTTAAAAGAAGCAAAGACACCTAAAACAATCCCCTTAAAAACTTCAATGGCGTGCGGTTTGCACAATACCCACCACCACTGGAGCTCGCATCCTTTTTTTTTTTTGTGTGTGTGTGGGGGGGGGGGGGGAACTGACTTTGTTACGCCTTGGAGAGGGAGGGTCCACAGCTTTTGGGGAGGAGTGCGTTATCACATTTAATGGACATGTTTTTTACTTAACTTTACATTAAAGTTGAAACCGTTTTTAGTTAAATTAAAGTTACAATTAGCTTTGCAAAGATGTCTAAACGGCTACTTTATTTTCGGAAAAACCGCCCCCCCCCCCCGAGAATTTAAAGCAATATCGGAAAGTTTCAAATTTTTAAAAACTGGGATCGTTTTTTTTTTTTTTGAAATAGTAATTTTAACACATCAAAAATAAATACATTTTTATGAAATTTTCATTATAATAGAATTATTTTCCCGAACATTACTGTTAAAGCATTTTAAAACAGACAACATATTTATTTCGTAATGTTGGTACCTGTAAAAAATGTTTCTGTTGAGAATGAAAAAAAGGAAGTTGTTAATATTTTTTATTTACATAGGGATCATTCATAAATGATGTCACGCTTCGAGGGGGGGAGGGAGCTTCGTGAAATTGTGACAAAGTGTGACAAGGGGAGGGGAGGGGGGTAACAAGAATTGTAACATCATGCATTATGCAACATAGCGTGACGCATGACAAAAGGGGGGGGAGGGGTCCGCTGAAGTGTGACATATTGTGACAAAGGGGGGTAGGGGGTCAAATATATGGGAAAAAAGCGTGACGTCATTTATGAACGGCCCCATTGTGAAACTTCATAGTTGTTTAAGTCATTAATAAAAAACAAAATAACACATAAAAATATTTAAAACCTGCCTTTAAAAAAAATTGTTGAAATGTATAATAGTGCTTTAAACAGTGTTTCTTGTCAAAAAATTACCCCTTCAACTGTGTCGTTAAAGTTGTAATAAAATGCTATGAATAAAACAGATATATTATTGCTTATAATAATTTAAATCAACGAGTAAAGAAAAAAAAAATATTTTGAAGGTTAATCATATTTTCTGGAAAGCAACCAAATCAAATAAATTTTTAGAATCAATAATACTGCAATAAAAAAGCCTATTGAATTTACTAGTTAATTTTCTCAATTATAGATTTGATATAAAATGTTATGTTTGACGCTTGGTCATGTATCTAAAATAAAAATAATATAGCGTTACAATGTTATATGTTCTGTAACAATATTTTAAGACTGAAAACATCTCAAAATTCCCAATGTTCCCAAATTTCCCAGTTTCTTCCCGAAAATTTACGGGCTTTTTGCATCTCTAGTTACAATCACAGCAAACCGAAACCATCCGTAGCAAACCGAAACCTTCAGTCGCAAACCGAAACCATCAGTCGCAAACCGAAACCATCGAACTAAAATAAAATGAACCAAATATAATAAAAAGAAATCACAAACACATTCTGAATCTAAAAGTAGTCCATGATCCTATAACCAGCTTCTCAAAAATTGACTATATCGATTTAAATACTCTTAAAAAAACCCTTTTAAATAATTTTATTTGCAACACTAAATTATGTTGCGAATCACCCTCATGGCAAGACATTTTACATGCGCGCCGTCTAGCGCCAGTGGAATCGTCCGGACAAACTTTTACTATGGAGATTCGTCTCCTTCTTTTTACTCCGTGCGCCAAACTTCCACTCCATGGCCTGCGCATGCGTTGAATGACAGACTTGCCACACTTTTGCAGCAAAATTGTGTTGCAAGGAAGTGATTGCTCAAGTTGTCAACCTTGCAACAGCTTTGCTACACATTTGTTTCGTCTAATTTGTCGTAACAAAAGCATATCATGAAAAAATCAAACTTGTTGCAAGTAAGCATGCTATCTGGGGCACATAATTTGAACATAAATTATAAATTTTCTATGCACCGTGCTTAACATTTTTTTCAACCTCCACACATGACAGCGATGTTATGTACTAATACAAGGAAAAGGAAGGATTCCCTGTAACCCCTAAACACAATTCTGCAATATTCGTTGCTATAATTGTGAATTAGCTTTTTCATTTATTCAAAATTCAGCAAACATTTGTGTAGCTAAAATAATACATAATGCGCCAAAACTTGCAACTATAGCAAACGAATCGTGGGGTCGAGGCTAATCATTTGAATTAAGGCAAACCTTGCGGCACATTCACGCTCTCTACGAAGTATCATGTTGGTTTTGCGTTTTCTGAGTAAACAACTCTTCCACGAAAATTTCTCTAAATTGTGATTAGTATTTGTTGTTGGATATGTTAATATATGAGCTTGTAAAGTTTGCTTTATTTTTTTAAATACGATGGTGCGGTGCTTAGTAGTCCTTATTTTAATTTTTCTTTCCTGTGTATTAGTTAAAAGCCAAAGATATCCTTATGATGGTTACGAAAATGAATTGACAATAACTGTTGCACCTGGAGGTGTCGAATGTTTTTTTCAAAAGGCAAAAACTGGTAGCACTTTAGAACTGGAATACCAGGTATAGTGCTTGTTTTCATAATTGTTTCATACAATATTCCTCTATCTGATATAATACATTCAGGGGCGCTCCGCGCTTACATTGTTCGGAGGGGGGGGGGGGGGGGAATTCGCTTCTTACCGAATGAAACTTCGCAATTTATCGAATTGGTACAATACGAGCATGCACATATACCTAATGCAAAGAAACAATAAGCATCAGAAATTTTAAAAAATGAACAAGAAATTAAAATCTGAAATTCAACTGACTATTTTTTATTCTGAAAAACGAGAAAATCTGGCAAGCAATGCATAAAACAAACTGAAGTCGCCACACATATTGTCCAGAGTATAACTGGCATCTGAATTAACATACACCTCTTGAAGTCTTTCATTCGAAGGATTTCCCCAGGCTTTTAAACATATACTTTTCTCCACCGGACTCCTACCTGTTAGCCGGGGCCTTAGGATTGCTTTTGCACAGAGCTGGTGGCCATTCAAACATATACTGGATTGAAAATGGAACAATATGTTTTCTGCGGTATATGGGACTGCTTTAATTGTGTACTATCCTAAAATAAAAGGAGATAAATTTCTATTATATATATATATACATTAAAAAAAATTAATGAAGTTTGAGGATATTCCACTTTTCCAATGACCAAAAAATTCCTTTCAGCACTTGTTAATTTCATAATAAATAATTATGTTTAGAAGCTCCAAATATTTATAAGAGAGGAAAATAATAACAACTAAACTATTAAATAAATAACTCTTTCAAAATGTTTCAAAATCAATTGTTTAATGAAAATACAAAAAAAAAAAATGTTAATAAAAATGCATTCCTCTCTCCTGTTGTAAGTGGTACGTTTTATTTAACAATTACAACTAGAGTAATCAAAATGTACACTGTATATTGCTTCATGATCATGAAAAAATATTAATTATGCAGTCGCAGTAGTATTATATATTCTTCTAATTTTGATATATACCATAACTATAGAAATATTAGTAAACTAAACTTTTCTTTTGACATTGATTGGTGTCATGTTTAATGTAAGAAATATTATTTAGAAAAAATGACTACACTATCAATTCAGTGATATACCAAATTGTTATATCACTTGCCTGCGAGTAAATCAAAGTTGATTTAACAGAAAGAATTGATAAATTAAAAAATAAATCAATAAATTACACATTTTTTTCGGCTAAGAGGGAAAGTATGATATAATTTTTTAAAATTTCTTAACGCAAGGAAATTTTACGGGTTGGTAACGTTTTGGGAAACAGTAGAGTCTCGAAAGTTTGATTTTCCCATTAATCTGAGCTAGCAAAAAAAAAATTGATTTGGTTCCCAAATAAGTACTAACAGTAGCAAAACTCGTGAAAAAAATACTGTTCGTTTTTCTTCTGTTTGATGGTTTATATGCCCAATGCACACCCTGAAGCCTGCAGAAACCTCCCTGAGGCTACTGCAGCCAACCACATACTGCTTTGGCGATGGTGTGATATTGCTGCCCGAAAAAGGAGCAGTGTATTTAAAAGAAAACTATTGACAGTTCAGGGGTCACGCCAGAAGAAATTCAAGTCTGTTTTCGGACATTTCATAAAATTCCAGTTAATTAAAACGGACCCCTCACAAAATTCCAATTAACCAAAACAGATTTTTCACAAAATTCCAATCAATCAAAACGAACCTTTCCCAAAATTCTGAGCTACCAAATCATACTTTTTACAGAATTATTTATTAAATAAGCAGCAAAAAATAATTAAAAAAATTTATTAGTGTATATTAAAGTTTTGAATTCATAAAACTGTTGGAGTTTTCCCAAAAATATTTTTAAAATTCAGAAAAAGCGGACCCTGTTAAAAATGTTGGATTGACCCTTGGAATTATTAAAAAATATAATTAACCAGGAGTCATGTATTAATATGTTTGTACGTTTTTCAATTAAATGTTTGATATTAACCCCTTCCCTTTCGTTCCCGTGAAAGTGACGGGCTGAGGTTTTGCCTTCTATTTCTTGCTCCCATGACATGTTCGGGCTGGAGGGCTTAAAATTTCAAAATAAAAACAAATCAGATATTAAAAATGAATTATATATATTTTTCATACACATATTTTTATATAATTTTCAGGGATAAAAAATAGGCTCTTTTATGACCGTTTTCTTGACAATTACCCAACCGTTAAGGGGTTAAAGTATAAAATTTTCTTTACTCCCTTTTATTTATTTATTAAATGCTATGATATCCATAATTTGAGTTTTCAATAGTTCGAGGTAGCTTCGGCCTTGTCTACCGTGAATTATCAAGACTCTGCTGTATGTTTTCTGCTTTTATCATGGGTAACTCTGAGGCAAGAATACTTTATTTTCTACATTTATACAAAATCAATCTGAAAAATACATATTCAATTGCTAAATGCTATTTATCCATAGTATCATCTTCTTTATTCCCCTTTTTTGCATTTAGGTTATTGACTCAAGTTTTGGAGATGTTGAAATTCAACAGGAGTTGGACATTAACTTTCAGTTATTATCTCCCAATGAACGTGAGCTAATTTCTGATTTCAAACAGTCAGACGCCACACATAGGTAAGAATTACATGCTTGGTTTTTAATAAATAGTACAATGAATAAAAGCAGGGCCAATCCAGATTTTTTCCTCACATTTTTGTGAAAACCTTGCATTGATATTCTATTTTTGTAAAAAACATTTGTCGATACTTATGTGATTTTTTTTGTAAAAAAAAAAGTAACCTAAATTAAAGTCATCTAAACTGTGTTTTAAGTTAATCAGTTGCAAAAATGTGTTGCTTTCGAATTTTATAAAAAATAATAAGTTTTATTGCTTTTGAAATATATTGATGAAATTATTTCAAGCAAGATAAAAGTATTCTAAAAAATAGTAAATTTTAATTTTGATTAAATATTTATTTAAATAATGCAAATACCACCTTAAACATATGTTGTTAGAATGCTACCTAGAGGTCAAATTGACAATTTTGTTGCATTGAAAACTACAGAAAATGCATTAACTTTAGAAGTTTTAATTCTTTTTAAAAGTAACTAATTAAATCATATATGAAATAGTTTAATTAACTCATCAAACTGGTGTTTAACTTTGTTGTTAATTCTGAATTCAAAAAATGTTTTAGATTAAAATGAATTTTGATATTCAACTGCCGGATATTCAGTGTTCAGCCTAAGACATTGGCCGAATATTCGGCTCAGCCTTGAAGATGTCGCCAAATATTTGGCTTGGACCGAGAAGAAATAGCCAATTATTTAGTATTCAGCTGCTTAGCCACTATTTGTTACATCCCTACTTTCTAGTATCCAATTCCACCGGACGCAGAGAAAGAAGGCAACTGTTTGCTTATTCCTTGTCTTCTACAATCAGCCATACATTTTTCAATTTAGTTGTTTCCAATATAGTTTTTTAATTTTTTATTTTATTTACAGGAAGTATTGTAATCACAAAAAATTTCACACTCAAATTTCAGCCTAAATTTGCATTTTCATTCCAAATGAATCGGTTTGGACAGTTTTATCACAATGATCATATGTAGGTCATATGCACATGCTCATGGATCAGTGAAATATCGATTTTACCCCCCCCCCCCCCCCCCGAGTCCGTTTTGACGAGTTTTGTCGTACCCTTTGTATGTTGTATAACTCAATAACAGTTAGTCATAGAAGGTCGAAATTTGATATGTCGGACCTGTACACAGACTACTTTTGCACCTCCTCTTTTGGTGACAATCGGATGTTCCAAAAGGGGTGTTTTATGCAATTTTGTGTCAATTGCATGCAAATTTCTAGTTGTTTTCCATAGCAAGATATTTGCCATAGGGCCACTCAAACCATTATACTTAATTCCATAGTTAAGTATATTGGCTTCCATTTGGCGACAACTATCGAATATTTTGCCAAATTTGAACCCAAATCCGGCGTTGATTTGGCAATATGTGGCGACCTTCCCATAGAACTCCCGTGTTAAAGTATTTGCAAGAATTAGAATCTTGTAAAACTGTCTTTCCTTCATTAGTTTTCTACTAGTGTGCTTAAGTGTTTAAAATGCTCTTCATGCCTCACCCGGGCTTCCGTTTTTCTTTCTATGCAGATTCCATTCAGTTACTGTTGTGTTTTATTTTAAGATTTCTCAGCCCAATAAAAATAACAAATTCCTTTCATCCTGTAAATGCCATTCGTTATATTTTATACTACATAGGTGTAGGGAAATAAAATTGAACTAAAGATTTATTTATAAAATAATGAAACTAGGAAATATAACCTTTAATGCGTTTGCATGATACACGCACCCATTTTTTTGGTTCTTAAGAAAGTGTATTATAGTTAGTGTAGTACAAGGAAGTCATGTGGTGCACGCATCAGCTCGTTTGTATTTTTTAAGTGTAGATGGGGAGCATTAGCCGATGCTGTAATGTCATTCAATCTTTTACATTTCATATAGGTCGAGACATAAGTACGTCCCATGTTTTTAATGTGATTAATAATGGAGTGGTTAAATTTGCTACTTTTTAAGTATTCAATTTTATATTCACATGGATTATAAAGTTAAAAAAAATTCTCAATGTAAAAAGGTATCAGGAAAAAAAAATATTCCACTGTTTTAAAATATGCACACATTATGTAGATATCCTAGATTATCAGTTTAATTGTTTGTCTTTGTTTTTACCACAGGCATGATGTTAAAGAAGAAGGGGACTACAAATTTTGTTTTGACAACCGATATAGTCACTTCTTTAAGAAAACTGTCTATTTTGAAGTTTATGTAGATTCTGATGATTATGATGAAAAATGGGATGATATTGACTTTATGCCTGAATTACTTTACAATGATACCATGGATCAACTTAAAGTAAGGGGTTTTACCCTTTTCTCTTCTTCATATTATGTTTTTTTTTTTTTTTTTTCACTTATGTCTTCTTTCTAAGGGCAGGGAATAGAGAAAGAGAGAGAGTCAGCACTCCAGTCTCACACAATTGTCGCATCTGAATGTAATTGTTACATTGAGCAAAGCAATGCATTGAATTTAAAAGGATATAAACACATAAATGTATAACAGTGATTTTGGGAAATTCAAATGTATTAAAGCAGTGGGCAGCTTTAAATATTTATATATATAAATCTAGTATGTTTCAGAACTTGAATATTTTATCAGGGTTGGTTGGATTAAACCACGTTGGTTTAAACCATGATTTAAACCAAGCTTTCAACCAAATGGTTTTTTTAAAAATACCACTTGGTTTAAACCAAATCTTTTTTTTATTTATTTTGCATGTTATTAAAAATGGCAAAATTCAATTTATGCAGAAATTACTAGCACAGCACTGGATAAGTAATGAATTTGTAAATTAACAAACTTTTTCTTAATCAGTACAAATTTTTCTCATCTCCTATCTACATGTCAGACTATTTGAGTTTTTCTAATATTAGCTCTGAAAAAGCTAATTTGAGAAAAACTCGTCTCAGTCATTATAAAAATTAAATGATATTGCAATTATAATTCCTGGAGTTAAAGAATATATATATTAGAAATAATAAAGTACCTGCATAATAACCAATTTGCAAATGTATGTTGCAGATAACAATTTTTAAAAAATCCAAACCTTTTTTCATTTATTTTACACATTATAAAAAATTGCAAAATCAAATTTATGCAGAAATTACAAGCACAGCATTAGATAAATAATGAATTACTGAACTCGTAAATTAACAAACTTTTTTTTTTTTAATCTGCAAATTTTTCTTTTTTTTTTCTAAATTATTCTCTTCTTTTTAAAAAATATATTGAATCTTTAATCAGAAAAAATAAAGTTCATACATTGTATTACTTTTATAAAAATGTTTTTTTTTTATAAATATATTTAATCAGGAAAAATAAAGTTTGTATTTTAAAAAAATAAAAAGAATGGTGATAATTTCTAAGCCAATGTTGCTGATTTGTATAAGTGTTATCATTGCTAAATCCAGTTAGTGATTGATTTTTTTTTTTACTTTTAAAGTAAAATATATCTATAGTAAGAGACTTGTAATCATTTGTTGATATTACCAATACTGTAAATCAACACACATTATTTTTAATATATCTTTCATTTTTGCTTATTTTTTATTGATTTAATAAAATATGCTTTTGTTAAAACTCGACCCACATAATAATTATTTCTTTAATAATTTGCTGAAAGGCCTGTATAAGTAGAGTATTATAATATGGTTAATGCAGTAAAGCCTGTAAAGTTGACCACATTTGTAAGTTTGCCACCTGTCTTTGACAACTTTTGGTCAGGAATGGAATTAGCCCTATATTATTTAATGTAGGGAAACCTTTGTTACTTGACCACCTGTCTATACTGACCACTTATGTACGCCAAATTTGGGTGGGAGTATTATAAAAAACTTTTTGTAAGTAGGCTGCCTAATTATTGCTATATTTATTTGTTTATCTATTTTTGCAAAGATTAAAAAAATTAAATTAATTCTCCAGGATAATATTTTTTATGCTATAATGTTAGACCACTGTTTGGATGAATGAAACATCAATATAAAGTTTACCTAAACCTCTGTGTAAGTTAACTATTCGAGAAAATTACCTATGAGCACTCTTTTGCTCTCTAAATAAGTTTCTTCTTTTTCTTCTAATTAATCTAGCCATTTCGAAAAATTATGTATTTTTAGGGAATCTTTACAATCAAATAAGTAAACTAACATATTTATCTTTTACTAAGTGCTTTAATTTTAAAGTTGTATGGGATACATTGTAAGTCATTCAGATTAAATTTATTTAATGGTATTTTATATAATTGTTTAAAAATAGCTAATCACTAATTTTAAAGTAACGTTAATACATGAAGTTATATTTCAATTAGTCACAAATGAATAAACGCATAGTGTAAGAAATGACAAAAACAAAATCATCTCCACCCTCTATAATTTGACCACTAAAGTGCTGCACCGTAAGTGGTCAACTTACGCATGTTTCACTGTAGGTAACTTTCTGAAAAAATAAAAACTATATTTATAAGGTAATTAAAATTCAAGGTTTTAACTTAGTTATTTAATTAATTATCAATAAATTAATTACTAATAACATTTATTCATAATTAATGATCTAAAATTTCCATGATTTTCCAAAAGTCAAATTGTTTTTTTCGCAAATGCTATTTAAACCAAAAAAAAAAAACGGTTTATTTTTCTTTTTTCTTTTTTTTCAAAAAAAAGTTTTTTTTCCAACCCTGTATTTTATTTATATTGTTACTTTTGGGAGGAAAATGTTTTTGTGTGTGGATCTTTGTGTGACTTTTTTGCATTTCGTGTTTTTTGTTTTTGCTGGTTCTTGAAACTATCGTTCCTTTGACATTGTTAGAGAACATTTCAACATGCAACAAAAGTGATGAAGTAACTTCATAACTTAGTGACTTATCGAAAAAGGTATATTTGCTATCTCGCTTTCGCTTATATTGCTTACTTTATTTTTCTGTTTAAAAGTTTTCAACTCTCACACATTGAAGTTTGTAACCTCCACTACCTTAGCTTATTCTGTTTTTGGAGTTTTAAAAGCACTTTGGAAGAAATATACAGTGGGCTTCTACAAAACATGCCTCTTAAATGGTGGAGAACGGTTTTTAATATGTCATGTACCATTAAATGCACTGAATATTCCTAAAAGAATGTATAAAACATTCTTTGTTTCTGTACATGTCTAGAACGCCTAAATTTTAATGTTCACAGTTGCAAGGTATTTGTGTATGATAAAAGTTCTGCATAATATAATCTTTAAAACTCGGAGAAAATTTCTTAGTTCTTAATTAAAAGATAATTAATTAAACACTATGACAGGGTGTCTACAGGTCATGTAAGTCCCAAAAGCATCCGAATTTGGAGATATTCCCATTAGAAGTGACTCCTTTCCAGGTCTGTCGTTTTAAAAACTGCAGGGGGGAGGGCAAAAAGTATAAAGATTTTTTTTAGATTTTACATTTATAGAAAGTTTATCACACCAAATTGTTGTTCCTGAATGTGAATAATACAGAACTCTCACTCTGATCCATATTTAGTTGTGATGTCATGCTGTGTTTCTTTAATGATACTTTGTGTCAGGCTTGTTAGTATTGCATTTTTCTGGGAAGGGGGGGGGGGAGATAAAATTACAGTCAATCAGGGTAGTTTGACCCACTATTTCGCTATTTTTAACTGCCCCGCTAATATTTTAATACTGTTACTGTATTTACTGGCATAAAACTTTAGAAGAACTCCTAAAGTATATCTTAGTCACCACAAATTAAGAAATAATAATTATTAAAACAATTTAAAATGAATTATTAACCTGATTCAAAGCGATCCTTCCATTCAGGGTAACTTTGAACCACCTCAGAAAAGTGATTTTCAAAAGAATTATTTTAATGAAAGTATTATAGTTGCACCACTCTGAACCAGAAAATAAAATTTACAATTGTTAAAGGAATTTTTATTTTACAACACCACACAATTTCTATAATTTATGATAGTGCATAAAACAGCTCCAAGAATTTCAGCAACTGCAAGGGTTTCAGCAACTTCATACCTGCAGTGAAAAATAGCTTCAAACCAGTGACTTCAGAGCAACTGTATTATACAAGTATCTGTACAATGTTGCAAACTTATTTTGCAAAATTAAGACTGGAAAATTGATTTTATAATCTGGCCAGCTGAGTGCAGCACTGAACTCTCTAGTTTTTTTTAAAAGTCAAATACTACACTAAAAAATATGATGTGGTGCAAAGTTAGCCCCCATGGTTCAAAGTATCCATGAATGACTAGTTGTCAATTTCTCATCATTTCTGCATCATAATTACTAATAATTGATAGATTGGCTTGAAAGTTTCAATATTCTTGCATGTTCATTTAAAAGGCTTCAATTTTATGTCTACCTATGGAGCCGTACAAACCTTGAAGCAGCTCTTCATCTGAATATTTATAATTTTTTGACATATTTTCTAGATAGCTGTTATATTTTAAATTGCAGGAGTTTATTTTTAAAATTAAAGATATTTATATTATTTCAGAACTCCAGTCGGAATAAATCAAGGTTAAATATTTTTAAAATTACTATAAATACTCAGGTTTTGGGTATTTACCCAGGGCAGGGATAAATACCCCACCCACTGGGTGTTTACCCAACCCAGACCTATTTGTATAGCAAGAACAGATGAAAGGCAGTCGATTTCATTTTTGATCACAAATGTTTCCAGTTTCTCAAAATTGTGTTAGCAAATGTTAAATGGTTGGCTTTTTTTGCAGCACAGGAATATTTAGGTCTTCTTTGTTAAATGCTTCAATGACTTAATCACAAGATGTTGATGTTGGATAATACTCCATTAGAAAAATTCTTTGTGTGTGAGAGAATTTCCTCCCTATTTTGCACCAAACAAGTGGCTCTTACTGATAGCATAAACTACAATTGAAATTTCTTCTGCTACATGACTTTTAATTTATAGTGCTGCCATTTATTAAAAAAAAATGCCAATGTTATTTACATTGGATTTTTTTCTTTTTAAAGTGGGATTGGGTAACTTTTGGATCATTCTAATGAATTGATTTGGTTGTGGCATGCTTGATGTGTAGTGACTTTTCATGTGTAAACATATGAATTGGTATTTGTTGTGACTTTTTAAGTGCAAAAATGTTATAGCGTTTTTCAAAAGGTTTTCTTCTTGTTAATTCATCAAAAAACAGGGTTCCCACGGGTGCTTATAAGTGCTTAGAAGTGCTTAATTTGACCTTTCGTTTCTAAAAGCCCTTAGAAGTGCTTATTTTTAATCAAAGGTGCTTATAAGTGCTTTTTTTTAATACGAAAGTCGATTTTTAAATTACCATTTTTTTATGCAATTTCTGATCAGTTTTTTATGTGATTTTTTTAACAAAGATTCAGAAAGTGAAAAATTATGGAGGGTTATAAGAATTTTGTTGATTTTAATCACATGGTCAAGCGACTAAAACGTGGCTTTAATGTAAATAAGTCATTAGAAGTGGAAAATTTGAAAGAAGAATCTTATTTGCTCAGAGGCTCATTTTGAGAATGCCAATAATTGTAATGAAATTCATGAAACTATCATTGCGAAAGAAATGAGAAAGGGTCAATCCATACCATTTCATCCAGGGTATGAAACCATGGTCTCATGGTTTTATGATTTTATTTTATTATTTGTTCATTTTACTATTGCGATTATCCCTGTGTTTATTTTTGTTGCTATCTTGGATACTTTTTGAGATATTAATTTTCTAAAATGTGTTTAAAGAGACGTCTTCGCTTTATGGACAAATTTTGTGCTAGCGACGTAGTTCAAGCAAAAAATTCATAACTTTGCTAATTTTCATGATATCACAAAAAAGTTTTCACTAAAATGTTTAGAATAACTTACAGAGTTAGACGAAAATGCATTCAAACAAATACCTATTAAATGGTACAGTTAGTATTAGCACCAGGTAGAATGTATTATTTTCTGCAAAAGGAGATTGCTTGAATCGATCCCCAGTGCAAAAACATTTTAAAACAGACTCAAGTACAAAAAAAAAGGTATTGTCTCACACAAATTTTTATTTACAATAGTTTTATTTTAAAAATACGTTACTTTTGGTCATTTGGTATGTCACAGGTTGTAAATAGGAAATGAGCCTTCATTATGTTTAGATACTTTCAAAAGTCACAATTCAGTGACCTCTTTTTCTTCCTCAATTTTATGTTGCTTTTTTTTTAACTTTATAAACATTAAATTATGAACTTATTTCTTGTAAAAATAATCTTATTTTGCGTTATATTGTCTGTATTTTATGATTTTCAAGCAATTACTATTTTACAATAAGAAGCGAAAACTTGTAATGTTGTGAAAGCTATTTTGTACATGCTTTTAAATTGTATACTGTGAAATTAAATATATTGGCAGTAAAAAAGACACCAATTTTATTGCAGAACCTTTTAGTTTATACTTAGAGGATTATTAAAAAAAAAAAAATATTTTGATTACTGCAGTGCCTTTTAGTTTTATTGCTGTTTTAAAATTTCATGTTTTTTCTTCAAAATATTTTTGAAATCCAAGTTTGGGCTGATACTAACTGCACCATTTAATACGTATTTGTTTAAATGCATTTTTGTCTAATTCTGTAAGTTATTGTGAACATTTTAGTGACATTTTTTTGTGATATAATGAAAATTGGCAAAGTTATGAATTTTTTGCTTGAACTACGTCTCTAGCACAAAATTTGCCCGTAAAGCGAAGACTTCTCTTTAAACACATTTTAGGAAATTGTTATCTCAAAAAGTATTAAAGATTGCAACAAAAAAATTTACAGGGGTAATCGTGATAGTAAAATGAAGAACTAAAAAAAAAATCATAAGAATCCGAGACCATGGGTTTCATTTTCATTTGTGGCTGGATGATTTGATATGGAATGACCCGAAAGTTTATCCCTTCTTCAAGGCAAAAATATATGCTCCATTTGGAAGAGCAAAAAAAAAAAAAAAATTGAAAAGAAGAGAATTTCTGATGACAATAAAAAAAGAAAAAAAAAGCTTTTCTTCAAGCTGATGTCACAGTTATGGAAAATTCAGCAGAAGAACTGTGTAACAAGAGGCAGAGTCATCCAAAAACATTTCACTTTTTATGAAAGCCAATTCTCTTCGTAGGGATATTAAAGATAAAGCATCTGAAATTAAAGAATTAGATATTAAGATTTCTGAAAAAGCAAAAGAAGTTAACTGAAATGTAAATGTTTTTAAAGTATTATCTGCAAAGCTTTTGATGTACTTTTAATTGACCATTTATTCATTCATAAAATTTTTAACTAACCCTCACCACTTTTATTTTTCTTTCATATAACTGCAGTTTTTTTTTTTAAAACCTTGGATCAAAAAGTTCAAGTTCATGGGTAATTCCACTGACATTAAAATTTAATTATGTTTCGAACTTTTAAAATTGCCTTTTTTTCTGAATTTGATCGAAAATATTATAATAGAGTTATAATAATGCAGGGCAACAGAACCGGGAAATCAGGGAAAAGTCGGGAAATTTTATCGATCGGGAAAAGTCGGGGAATTTCGAAAAAATAGCAAAATTCAGGGAAAAGTTATCAAATGAAAAAAAAAAAAAAAGGTTTTTGCCTTGCAAATCTGAGTAATTTTCGACAAAAAGGCAATATTTCGGCTAATAAGGAATAAGAAAAAAAATCGGGCATTTGCTGCCGTCATTTTTTTGACTGAAATTCAGCAAATTTTTCCTGCTATTGTTTTTAATTTACTCCAAATTTCTGACGATAATGCCAGTAGTTATTACTGTTGGTTATTATAGCCCTATTAAAATGCAATCCTGAAGTTCTACTACTTATAGAAAATCTTTTATTTTCCGTCTTTGCATTTGATACTTTCATTACAAAAAAATGCAATCTTTTTGCATCTGCTGTTAGAATTAGAATTTTTCCACTATTGATGTTTACTAAGCTTTGTTGAAAGGCAAATGGAATAAATCCATTTTTATTTTTTGTAAAATTTTGATTTGAAATTTTTGAAACGAAATTCTGTGCTTGTTAGGAGTGTGAGCTCTCACATGTCAGAAATTTAAATGCTGAATTCAGGTTTATTTTTATTTTTGTGTCATTTATTTCGGCTTTTGTAATGCCTATATATGCTACCAAATCATACTTTTTGCAGAATTATTCATTAAGTAATAACAAAAATTTTAATCACTTTATGTTTAAATTTTGAATTTTCAGAAAAATGTTTTAAAACCACAAAAGAAACGGACCTTGTTTAAAAAAAAAACTGGATCGACACCTGCACATCTTTATTAATAAGAATGTTAAATCTTAGAATCAGCTCTCTTTGTATAGATTAGGAGATTTGCTTATTACAGCCCATTAAATTCCTTTCCATATTTAATAGCATACACAATTTTCATTAATTTCACAATACCGAGTTTTTAACAGCATAAGTCTTTTTTTTTTTTTCAAAATTACCTAAATCAGATTTGTAAATTTGGTCCCTTATAAAAGTTAGATTGATTTTAAGGCTGTATTAAGGGCTAAGAAATATATAACACCTGTTCATAAAAGTAATGAAAATGGCAAGCCCCCCCCCCCCCCCCAAATTACTCTTAGAAAGATCAGGCATCTTTTAATGAACTTACTTAAAATCACTCTGAAATATATTTTAAACTGTATTATGCAGCTTTACTTGTATTTGAAATTTAAATTAGTAAAGTATATTAACAACAATTGCATTGAAAAGTGTAAAATCTTAATTTTTTATTGCCCTCCTGAATTCTTGATCAGAAACCTCATACATTTCAATTCTAGCACTAGTCAGAGCTATATAATTGCTAAACATCTCACCAGCGACCCATTGTTATCGGCAAAATTAGCATTTTTTTATTCAGTGGCTCAGGAGTTTGAAAGTTTTTTAAGAGTATATCAAGATGAAATGCTCCTTGTTCCATTTTTTCATGAAGATTTATCCAGTCTAGTATTAAGAATTTTAAGGCGATACATTGTCAAAGAAGTACTGATGGAAGGGAATATTTTGAATGTGGACTTTCAAGATGCGAAAACTTTTCTTCCTTTTAAAAAAGTCGATGTTGGAATTTCGGCATTATGCCACATAAAGAAAGCTAAAGCTTCTGAAGGGCAGGTTTTAAGGGCTTCTTAAGGGCAGGTAGGCTTAAGGGTAGGTAGGCATGTCTTTAAAAGATTGTCGAAAGTTTTGTGTTCGTTAGTGTGTGTTAAGAAGCTGCAAGAGAGATCTCCATTGAAATATGCTCTAAGAAAAGCAGTTTCATGTTTTAATCCTACTATTTCTATTAATGAAGCATTGTTTGATAAGAGACTCACAAAATTGTTACTAATTTTATGCGAAAAAAATTGGCTGAATTCAATTGTAGCAGATAGAGTAAAAAACCAACTAAAAGAAATCTGTTCAAAACCTTCTAATGTGGCAAAACTTGAAATGTATAACAAAGCAGAAAGATTTGATGCATTTTGGCATGATATGCTACTAAGCCAAACAAAACCTTGCAATGATGCATTATCATTAAAGGGCAGGTTTGTTTTTTCTTCATTTTTATTAGCGGCTGAAAACATTTATAATGTTCTATTTAATATAAACATACTATAGTTTCCAAGTGGGGGCAAAGGGGAAATTCTTATCACTAGTAACGTAAATCAGGGAAATTCGGTGAGCTTGATCAGGGAAAAATCAGGGATTTTTTTTTTCTCAATTCCTGTAGACATCCTGTAATGGTACCCCACTTCTTTTTTGGCATAGGATTTTATGTGTGAAATTAAGGTGATTTATAAAGCTTACTGGTGACTGGCAAAAGTAACATCAGTCACATTTTTTAATTCTCCCCCCCCCTCCCCCCAAGCTTTTAATGCCTGACAACATGTGACGATATTGTTATTTTACTTTATTATTATAATTTAGATTCATTTCAGAAAAAAAAATAATAAGATGGTCTCTCATGCAAATATTTGTTGTTTCTTAAATATTTTTTTTTGATAATTAAAAAACAAAAAAACAGGAGTACAAACAAAATAAGTCTTGCATTTAAGTAATATCATTAAGTATTAAGTTAGGATTTTTTAGTGTTTAAACCTTGAAGATTGTGGCAAGTTTCCATTTTTCTTGATATCTCTATTCTAATATTTCTTTACATATTACTTATATGTATACACGATATGCATATTTGTAAAAATGAGACTGGGTTTATGTTTTTATGTATAATTTTTGGGAAGATACATTTATATCATAAAATTTCAAGTTTAACTTATCTGTAAGAACATTCAACTTGATCGAAATGGATTTTCATCCAATAAATTGTATTGTGTGTGCTCCACAATAATTTATTCAAAGTCTTAGAAAATGACTTTGAAAAGTCTTAGAGAGTCTTAGAAAGTGCTTATTTTTAGTTATAAAAAAAGAGTGGGAACCCTGAAAAAATAAAATATGTATGAGTGTATTTGAACAACTTTATGAATTAGTTTTTAAAAGATTTAAATGAGTATTGTAATATACAAATGTATAACTTTTTAATGCCAAACTTATAATCGTTTTTCCCCCCTAAGATATCAATTGGAAAGCTAAAAGAAGATTTAAATAAAATCAAGCATCATCAAGATCAATTAAAGGCTATTGAGTCACGAGATCGAAATCTTCAAGAACATAACTTTACTAGAATAAACCAATTTTCCATTTTTATTATTATTGTAATGGTTGTTGTAGGAGCAATACAAGTAATTATGGTTAGAAGTTTGTTTGAAGAACATAGTAAACTACATAAAGTTTTTAAAATGTTATCCTGATGAAAACTAAGTTTTTATGCATATATAATTGTTTCTTTTGAAAGTTGTGTTTTTGCATGGAAGTTTTTTATGGATTTGAATAATTATTATTGTATAGATTTCTTTTTTCTAATATTTATTACTATCAGAGTTGAAATATACAATGGTAAGCTAGAATTGGAATACTTTTTACCTAGCAAAATTATTGTGATTTGTGTAAATGTTAAGATCAAAATTTTACCTAAAATTCATTTCCTAGAAGTGGTACTTTGTTTTGTTTCTATAAGCTAGTAAAATTTATCATATTATAATTATGTCAAAGTAAATATTAGATATTCATGAGTAAATTTGCTAAATTTTAGTATTTTGACACCATATTAGATTATTAATGTGCTATAAATTTTTTCTTCTAAAGTGAGTTTATTATAGACATTTTATGTATAACATAAAAAGATAATACCCTTTTTTGACTTTCCATATGAGTTTTATTCTAATGGAAGTAAATTATTGATCACAATTATTTATCTACAATTGTATTTACTGGATGTTTCAATAATAACAAGCCTATTTGGCCGATACAGAATTTCTGAAATTTCAGCAAAATTGTGAGTCTGCATGCTTTCCCCCCACCCCTTCCGATGTTTGTTTAAATTTACTGCATTTTTAATCAAGAACTTGATTTTTAAATGCATCTTGATTGTTTTAATTAATGTTGTTATACTATGGCCAGCTTTTGAAATATATTTAATACTTTTTGCAGTTGGAATAATTTGTTACCTAACATTGTAATATTATGTTGTGGTTTTTTATAAATTTGTGCTTATCTATATGCTAATGCATTTAAATATTGCATAAAAATAGTTTGCTTGTTTTTCCAAAATTTATTCTACATCCTAGTATCTGCAGTCTTAAATTAGCTTCATATTTTGGTTTATTTGTAATACCCTTTAGATGTTTTTAAAAATTTGTTGGCTAATATGTTTACAATGCTGACTATGTGCATTGGTTGAAATTCTTGAAATGAAAAAAGAATTATTCATCCATGTAAAACATTTACTAATCAGACCTGGATTACAAAGATCTGAACTGTCTTTATTTTTAAACTTTTTACTATGTGAATATTTTTGTGCCATATGTATGTTTCTATCATTTATGCTATATTTTATGCTAAGTATGATGTTTGCTCAATTCATCAAAAATAATGTAAATATATCAGATCTAGTATAAGAGAAGTGCTTGAGTTGTTTTAAATTTAATAGGAAGCAGTAAAAAAAAGTCTTTTTTCAATATATTTTATTTTTATTGCGTAAGGATTAAATTATGGTCATTAATTTTTCAAAAATGAATTTTTATCTATTTTATTTGTAGTGGAAAATCAATTAGCTAAGTATATGAAGAGAAATTGGAAATTTAAATTATATTACTTGCAATTCTAAACTGTTGGTGCACAAAAATACATTTATAGAAATTATCAATAATTTTTCAAGTATTAATTTTGTAACATTTGCATCATGTTGAAGTGCTTATTAAAAACTCTATTATAGTGAAAACTTCATTCAATACAATGAGGAAAAAATTATGCATATAAATGAGTGCATACTTGAAGAATATTAAGGCCAAAATGTAAAAGAAGATGAACTGTTTTCAAATTGAGGTTATTTCATTTCAACAGTACGTATTTTCGGGAGTATGCGCCGCATGCCAAAATTTTAGTTATTATAGCACAATTAGGTGAGAAAAAGGGAATAAATTGAATATTTTAAAGGTTTTCTTTTTTTTTAATCGGTTGATTATCTAATACAACTATCCAGAGCGCGGGACGCGGACCCTTTTCCCCGTGACGCTCCACGTTTATTTCAGTGGTCATCGCTGTTGGGCTCGCTTTTAACAAGTGGGTCGCATCCACTAATGGAAAAAAGCAGATTTAACCATCGAAATCGCTCTCCTCGCTGTCCGACTGAAAAAGGCTGCATAGTTCAGGGCTTTCCGTGCTCCGATCGTCCGATCTGGAGGCCCAATCTCGCAACATAAACAAAGCCGCCATGTTGCATTCAAAACTTCGCGATCGGATCGTTTTTCACCACTAAAAATACAGTGGACGGAAATGCGACAGAGTAGGAAAATTGTCCGCAAACTGGTACGAAAGTAGCAAAGCCGAAATTGCGGGTTTTCGGATCGTGACGTCAACATCGCCATTGAAGCACGTGGACACTGTCGCCACCTGCACTTCACATGGAACAAAAATGATGTGGTGCCATCTAGTGACAGCGTTTTTAATACATTTCAAAAATAATTTTTTAACTTTAAAAAAAAAAGATCGTATGCGCCGCATCGGCAATTGTTTTACTTTTTTCTTCATATGCGCTGTGGCGCATACTCCCGAAAATACAGTCGAAATCGACTGAAAATGAGAGTTCAGATAATCATTCCTTCTTCCCCCACCATTGGTTATATTCTTTTATTATATTAGTTTTTGACGTGACTGTGCCTTATTTCGTGGGAATCTTTTAAAACACACATATGCGCACATTTTTGAGTTTAGTCTTTAATGCAATTTTTTAACTAATTTTTTAATGAAACTTTTACATACTTAAATCTGTTGTGAACAAATTGTAACTTTATTGCAAGCACAATAAATATACAGCACTCAAGTTGTAAGAAAATTATGAACATAGCCTTTGTAAGCTTGGAATTTCGGTAATCTTTTGTATCTTTTCAAATGTTAAAGATTGTTTAAAAAGCTATTGAAGGTTTCCTCTATGACACATTTATGTTATACAAATAGTAGAAAGGTTATGCTATATGTTTTTGAATTTGCCTTTGATTGTGGCAAACATGCACAAAAATATGGTTCTCATTTTGATCAAAGTATTTTTGTAAGTTTATTTACACAAAATAGTGAGAAAGAAAGTAAAATTGTTTATCTATTTATGTGATTATTTGCAAATATCCATGAAATATGTCTTACGTACTTTTTAAAATCTGCAGTAATTAAGTCTAAAGCCAGGGGTCAGTCCAGAAAGGCCATCCTCAAAAAACTCCCATCTGACCAAAAATACAGCCAATGTTATAAACAAAATTAATCTGTTGTAGCATACCAAATTCAGCATTATCATATGTTTTTAAAACATAAATCAAATTGTTCCATTGCTATGTTCAGAGTCCGACAAAAATGCGAAAATCTTAAGAGCCAGGGAAAATTTTTAGGAGCCAGCTATAATATTTCCATTTGTCAACACCTGAAAAACTAGTCGCCAAGGCATTTTTTTAGTCACCCGGGCGACCTGGCGCCCGGGATTTTTCCGACCCTGGCTATGTTTATACAGTAAAGTTCTATCACATTGCGGATGCCATCATGTAACATATTATTTTACATAGAAAAGGAAATCTGCATGCATAACAGACCGATATATTAAATCCATATTGGTTTATCACAGGGTTCGTTGATTTAAACCAGCTTGATTGAAATCAAGTAATTTTTTTCAAAAAAAATCATTGATTTTACAATGTTAGAAAGTGTTGTAAAAACGAAATATGTTGCAATTGTAACCACTGTTTCAAACAAAACATCCTAGGTCCATCTGTCTGTGTACATAACATATTTCATAAGTTTAGAACTAATTCCTGTGTTTTTAATTTTACGTTATTACTCTTATTCTTCAAGCATCTTAACAGCAAAGCATAATTCAATCTATCATTCAAATTAAAATTCATAATAATCATGAACCATCCTTTTTTTTTAAATCTTAACCTTTAGATTATGGCGGTACAGCATATGTACCGCAAAAAGTTTGGCCTGCCTTACGGCTGCGGTACAGCATATGTACCAGACCTTTCGTCCCCTTCCTGAGCTTAAGGAAATCACCAGGAGGTGAGAAAGTAATCGAGAGTTATTAGCATTTCCTGTCCTAGCGACTATTCTTGGCGAAATACGCGCCGCTGATTTACTGTCTGGCGAGTATTTGGAATGTTTCAGTTTTAAGCACACATATAATCGACAGATAACATTTATAGTCATATAAATACTCACTGAAACATAGCCAATCGCTTGAACGATCTCGGGGGGGGGGGGGGGGGGCGTGGTGACTTGACTTTTAGATTTATAATGTATTTATACGCATGTTTACGTATTATTACGTGCTGTGGCTTTTTATCTATAAATTTAATATATTCCCTTTGCTCACCCCTCTCCCCCGCAGAAAATATTGCAATGACGGGCCTGAATAAAACTTTCAATATTTGTCATCTTTTGGTATTAATTTTAAAAAGAGTTATTCTGTCGCGCTCGGAGCTCTGGCGCCCTGGTTTATAATCCAATTAGCAGCTCGATACGCTAGAGGTAACATACTATGTTTATAATTCTTCCTTTCTTGATTTTTTAATAAAAACCACATGTACACTACGCGTGTCAAAGTTGTAATAATAAGAGTCCACCCCATGTCATACATTCCGGTAAGTCCATTCAACTAAAAATACAGCAGTGAAGCAAAAGATAAAGATAAACCATCGGTAGTGAAGGGAAATTAAGTACAATGGCTGCACATTGGATCTTGCTTTTGTTAACAAAGGACCTCCCCCCGGAGCCATCAGCAGACAGGGGTTTTTTAGAAGTACAACAGACAGTTTGAAGCAAATTCTGTTTATCTTCGGTGAATGACCTCTTTCCAGTTACTATGCGAGTAAATGAACAAGTCATTGTGGTGAAAATAGAATAAAAGAAAAATTGTCTATTCATACCTGCAATTTTTAAGTGTAGGATAAAGTAAATCCGTTATGAGGATATCAGTTTCAGCAATGAGGAGATACTTTACCTCCTTGTTCAGTTTGTGAAACCGCTGGAAACGCTGCGAATTATAGAATTCGTGTACTAATAATATACTTAAAATGTTTTACTTGTTTATTGAAGTTGTTGATAATGCATTTTGCAGATATTTAATATAATATATACTGTTATCATGACTTTGCACCTGAGATGTTTGTCGAAAACTAAGCAAATTACGTACAAGTCCCGAAAGAAAGCAAATCAAATGTCACAGAGCGGAAAAATCGCAAAAAAAATAATAATATATATATTGATGCTCTAAAACAATGAAAGGTCACTACTATTCAACTATATGAAACATAAATTTTTATTGTTAATTTTAACTCTAATTTGGGCAGAAATTTTGATTGCCTTTTTTAGCTTAGCGAAATTTTTTAGACAAACATAGGGAAACTCCCATTAGACTTCAATAATAAGCTGTAGTTTAAATGAGGAAGAAAAAAAGCTGCATGTTTCCAAATTATTATTATTATTTTGATTTCTTCCTTTTTTACTTTCTTACGGAAATTAACTTTAGAAATCATATAATTATACTTCGAATTGGCGATTGGGAGCAAAAAAATAGCAACTGACTAACAAAAGTTTATCTTTTGGCAACCCTTCTAATGAAGTCAATCACACTCAAAAGAGGTATAATGGCAGTTAAGGACCCCCGTGGTTACACTGAGAGGAAAAATATTCCACAATTTTGCCGTTGTATAAGAGAATTTCGGGAGCTCGAGTGCCGTAACCTAAAGGTTAAAAATAGTATTTTAGATCAATTTAATAAATGCTGCACAATAAAGAATTCAGAATGATAGTATTTGAACCAACAGTTGTTAGAATTTAGAATATGTATCCTTAAAGTTTCATCCATGTCCCCTAAAATAGCTTTTGGTTTTTTCCTTCCAAAATACTTTATCATAGAAGTTTTCAATAAATATATTTGCTAAAAAAAAAGTTTCAGTTTTTAGAAATGGTCTGAGCATGTGAGTTTACTAAATAAGTAAAAATATTTCAGGCTTTTTCATTTATAAAATAGAAAAATGATTAAGTACACTCAATGTAAAAATTAAGTACACAATTGTTACTTTTTTCAGCTTTTAACAGCAAAATAATTCAGATTAAATTTGTTCATTTTCTCTGTACTTATGAGTGTACTGTTATTCCTGGTAGGGTTAAGTTTCATTTGATTCATGCATTTGTATTAAAATTTGTTTATCATTATTATTATTTTAAAATATTTATTGCTGTGAAAATAGCTTAAAGTGTGTTTTTGCATATTGATTAATGTGTCATATTGTTTCAATGAATGTAACATAATAAATGTGCAAAATATTTAAGGTATTTATAAAAAAATATAAAAAATCTGATTTAAATGTAAAAAATGCGATTTAAAAAAAAAATTAAATAAAAAAAATCACGAACCCTGGTTTATCAAGAAAGCAACTGCGTCAGTTTCAATATATATATATTAAATTCCAAATCACCATAGTAAAATAAAAGACTAGTTGACTATGTATTATAAGGCAGCGATTCAAGCAATGCTCAAACTGCACAACCAGTGAGCTGCATCTGGCCTTCCGAACTTTTTTCGCATGGGTCAAAAAAAGGTACGATTGTCTTGGAATTGCCCTGCTGTTTTAAGTCACATTTAGTAAAACAGCAAGTTTCAATTTACTGTGGTTATGTTAGAGCATGGGGCAAAAACCTGTCCTAACATTCTAATGATTTTTTTGTATTAGTATTAATTCAACTGAAATTTCTCGTCAAGATCTTTATGTATATAAAAATAATCTATCTGTAGAACTTGAAATCTTTTTGTACTTGTGCAGAACATCTTCTTACTTAGCATTAAGTACACAAATCATCTATGAACTTAATTGTAAATCCTGTTACAAATGTTCATTGTCGGAAATTATGAATTCACCTTGCACCCTGTTAAAAAATTTTCTATGAATTTATTCTTTGCATGTTTTCATTATTTCATATAATTTTCCAAAAGAAGTCGTCACAAATGTGTCTTAATTGAAAAATAGAAAAACAAATCTCATCTTTGGGGGGAGAGAGGCATTTATGTTGGTGCATCAAAGATGAGTCTGGACTAATGAAATCATACACATGGTTAAAATTAGAGATGAAACGGATATCCGGCAACTATCCGGTATCCCGCCTATCCGGCTGATTTTTAACTATCTGATTGATCCGGATATCCGATCCGGCCAGTGACTAAATTATCCGGTATCCGATCCGGCACTGCAAAAATATCCGAATATCCGGCATGTTATGAAATGTATCCGGTGGGGTATCCGGTCAAATATCCGGCAGTAATTTGAGGAGGAAAATTTTCCATTGTGTCTTTACAGAAAATTTTCAGTGCCAAATAAAGAAATTTTATGCCAAAATTTTGCATGACATAAAACTTTTGATATTTCCTTTCATTGATCAACTTCAACTTTTCAAGCAAAAATAACAGGTTATAACTTCAACTTTCTACCGAACATTTTTGGAATAAATTTCGACTTAGTTTTACTTAATATTATTAGGTTGCATCATTTTTAACTAATAATAAGGCATTTCCCAATTTAAACAGTGAAAAAGCACTCACAGAAAATGAATAGGCATTTTCTAAAGTAAAAAGTATTGAGATGTATCAACCTAATAGGCCATCACTAGTAGCTTGAAGTATTAAGACACTTTTCCTCATACACAACAGTAAATTGCGATCTTAAAAAGTTTTCCACACTATTCTCTGGTTTTGGTTTAATCACTTGTTTTTGAAGTCCACTTTCTTTTTATGTGAATTCTGCTTCCCCTTCAATCCTCATGAGGCACACAATTTTGTGCCTTAAGAGGATTATGATCATACACAAAAGATAAAGTTAGACAATGTGTTTGACTGGTCTCAAATTTGGTTAAACGGAGCTAATTTCGCTTCACAGTGATGGTGATGGAGGCACCAAATAAAGGCCTTTTCATCCATGCCACATTTTTTTTTTAACTTTAAAATTTGCCGTTTGCTGCTTCTGTCTTGGCTAAAAAGAGCATGAAATTTGTCTGCATGAATAGTTTGTGATTATGATCACTTCTGTC
Source organism: Octonoba sinensis (assembly GCA_038502835.1). Lineage (NCBI taxonomy): Eukaryota > Metazoa > Arthropoda > Arachnida > Araneae > Uloboridae > Octonoba > Octonoba sinensis. The sequence continues at coordinate 58,917,417 of CM076599.1, read as the reverse complement.
GCCTCTTGCTGAGGAGTGGAAAAGCTGCGCCAATTTTCAATCCCTGTTACATCTGATACAAAAGGTGCTAAACCAACGCTAAACACGCGATTTTTGCACCAAAATTGCGATTTTAAATTCTAAAAGGTGTAATAGGTAAGAAACAGCAGTTAATTGCACTTCTTGTCACTGAAACCCACGTAAAAAATAAATTGCGAAAGAATACATTAGTATTTAGTTTTTATAAATTAAAATAATTTAGAAAAAAACAACTTTTTAAAACCTTGTTTTAGGCTTGATCCAGCAAAAACAGTGTTTAAAGCTGTAATATTGTATTTTATTATATAGCATAAGCTGGCAATAGTTAATTATGATGGAGAATATGATAGATTAACTTTGTTATTATTAACAAAGTGGAAGTCAGACTTTGTATGGGTAGACTGATTTATTGTGAATATTGGGTTAGAGAGAAATGTGAAAAACCTAGGATATATCATGGATATTAAAATAGCATAAGTTATTTGGGTTTTTGTAAATAAAAATATATTCCAGTTAATTATATTAAATTTTAATAGATCTTTTAAAAATAGGTATGTATAAAAACCCCATAAAATAAAAATATTAACTTTTATAACATTTAACATATCTTCATAAAACAGTTTTGAGCAAGGTAAAAGTTCACTAAGCAATAGTAGTTCTTTCATTTGAATTAAATAATTAGTAAAATAATGCTAATGCTTACTACCACAAATCCTGTCATTTGTATTCACTTGTGGGTGAAATTTTTAGTTTTATGACATTCAAAACAATAGATAACATAGATTAATTTTAAATAGTTTTAAATTCTTAACAAATGGAATTAAATCATACATCATAGATTGTGTGTAATTGATGCTTGACTTTGTGAATAATTTTAAATTTGAAAAATACTTTCTATTTGAACGATTTTCTAGAAATTTTAATATTTGGCCGCCAAATATTCGGTATTCGGCCTAAGGCATTAGCCGAGTACTCGGCTTTGGCCTAGAAGAAATGGCTAAATATTCGGCTTTGGCCAGGAAGAAATGGCCGAATATTCGGTATTTGGCCAAATCACTATTCGATACATCCCTAGTGCACACGTACATTCTCTAGTTCTTCCATTACATTTTCTTTAATTTTACAAAACATCAGTAAAGACTTTTTTTTCGGAAATGTCGGATTGAACATGTTCCTTACTGAAAATGGCATGCCATGTTTGAGATTTCAATCCTTTTGCATCCTATAAATGTTTCAATTATTTTGTAAGTTGAAAGTTAATATAACATAAGCTACCTTAAACTGATTTTTTGTTATTAAATTATTAATAGTTTATTTTAGTAATGATGCTTAATTTTCAATTAATAAATCAAATAGAAATGAAAGAAGTGTGAAACCATTTGTATTTTACAAATGTCATGTTTTTACTTTATTTGTATTAAGATATTTTAAAGCAACGACATAGGAAAAATTTGTAAACTTTCTTCATACTACAGTTGCGCCAATTTATGATAGAAACAAATGGACCCAAGGAAAGTTTTGTTGTTACCGTAATTTTTTTATAAAATATAAAGAATGCTACGCAGTAAAACAAGGGGAATTGAAATTATTATAACTAAAGTTCACTATATATAACTATATTCACACAATATTTAACTAGCATTTATTCATGAAATACGTTGTTTTTGAGAAATTCAAAAAAAAAAAAAAAAACAACTGTCGATGGTTAAAATTAGTTACAAAAGGTTTTTTTACTTCATTTTATTGTAATTATTATTATTTTCCTACATGTGTATGTATAAAATAATTTGACTCAAAATAAAACTATACGTGATTTACAAAGCTGTTAAATAATAGTAATAATTATTAAACATTGAATTACACTTTTTTTATGTTTTGTGGAATTCACCATAAAATATTTTATGCAAAAAACTACAAAAATAAGAATTAAAAAGTGCATTAAACCTATATTTTTTGGAATATACTTCTAAGTTAGCCAGAGGTAGATCGCAAAACATTTTATGTTTAAAGTTTTTCTTTCGAATTCTATACAAATAGAAGCAATGTTTTAATGGCTTATTTTATGTATTCCATTATTAAAATACACATAGATTTAATCGTACAGATGGTTTGGAAAAATGTTTTTTGATATATTAAAAACGTTTTTAAAGAAATTAGGAGTGAAACTTGTTTGTGATTTATTGTTTTGAGGCTGTAGTATATAAAAAAATAAGTAAATACGTAGCAAAACTGAAAGCAAATAGCAGCCGAACTACAAATATCCGGTTGAACTCTGATATCCGGTCCGGATATCCGTATCCGGCAGAAACAAAGTGCAGGATACCCTGTATCCGGCAAAATCACTATCCGGTTCATCCCTAGTTAAAATCTATTTGCAAAATTTATTTGAAGCCTCTTGGCAAATGTGTAATTTTAAAAGAATTTCATTTTTCAACTGTGTTATACATAGACATGTTTTAACTTTATATTCATGTAATATATTAGATATATTATTGACAAAAAGAGTTAACTCCAGTTCTAAGCATATGAAAAAATTATCAGTAATTCTATCACCAATTCACCCCTTTCTTTCCCCTGGATAGTTGTATTTAAGGCAAGAATCATGCTAAGGCAAGAATCAAGTCTTTAAACTACTAGATAATTTTAAATGTGAATTTATTTTCAAAATGATTTGTTATTTTATATTTTATTTATTAAAAATGAAACAATAAATGAATAAAATTCAAGTATTCTTAAATACAGCTAATGATTCACTTTCCAAAAGTGATGTCAAAAATCTTTAGTTTTCCAATCATGATACATTGTGAAGATCAGATTTTCTATAGATATTTCATCTTTTTAACTTTTTGTTAAGAAATTGCTTGTAGCATTATCAAATGGCAGTAAAACAGAGATAAATAATCTTCCCCCAGTTTTTAAACTGTGGTCTGTTTACCTCTTGAGTTTTTTTTTTTTTTTTTAATTGTATGCGTATTTAACAATTGTGCTCTGTATAAAAGTTTATATTTGTATCTACTTGTGAAAATATGATTGTATGGGCATTATTTTTCTAAAGTTCAGTTTGTAAAGTTACTGTATAATCCTGACTACCACCTACACCAAAAAAAAAGTTTGTACTTTGGATTGTGAGTCTTAATCAAGGATTTAATATTCTGATATATTGTTCGGTCAGCACAAATCAGGTTGACGACCAATGCACAGTTTACTTAATTTTCACCACATTTTGAGCTCTTACTGCATTTACATTTTCAGAAAGCTGCTGTAGCCTTTTGGGAGATGTTTTGCATAAGTCCTGGCAGAAAAAAAGTAAAATTTTAAAATCCAATGGTTTTTCTCCACAAAATTGTACCCCAGAAAATAAGGGTGCTCTGGTGGTATTCAAGATCGCCCCCATACCAAATGAGTTTTTATCTGCATTTAACAGTAATGTTCCAAATCTGCAAAACATTTTATTATTATTATTTTCATTAACAAGTCTCATTTTAAAAAGTAAGAAACAATACATTGGTTTCTAACTTACATTGATTATTGCATAAAATTCTCAGTAATTTATATTAAGTATCAATGTGTAATACTGATTGATTTGAATGAGAATGTGGAGTATTTATAATTTGTGCACGTGTGTGCGAAAGAGACCTAAAGAAGAATTTAAAAATATTAAGTACTCCGCTAGTACTTTTCTGTTTTCAATCCATTTTTACATGTTAGACGGATTCCGCACTATATATGTGTAAATATAAATTTCGAAGCATATAGGGCTTTTGCACTGTCTGATTAAAAATTAAGACCAACTTATACACAGGGACGTAACTAGGTCATTTACCAATAGGGGTAAGACCAGGCTTTAGCACCATACACAATAATAAAGCGCATACACTTAGTCAATTTAGCGCCTTTAAAATCTGGGGCCCCTTAGTTACGTCCCTGCTTATACAGGAAAGTGCTGGAACGCCATTTATTTGCATTGGAGGGTACATTGTGTTTGGTTTCGATGTCTGTTGCACATTGCTTTCCTAATGTAGCCATTTTAATGACCAGCAGTGTATTATGAGTTTTATGTGTCATTAATAATTTAATTTCTCGTATATTTGTATACAATGCTGTTTAATACAAGTTTTAATAATATAAATGTGAATGATCCAAAATTTCGATATATTTTTCTTTAGTTTCTTACTGTGATTTTGCCATGTGCATGCAGTTGCCAATGCATGAGTTTTACTAATGTAGTTCACTTGAAAGATTTCAGGAGATCTTGTAATCTTTTATTGGTGCAGCAAGATATCCTGTTAAGGTGAAGCACATAAAATAGGTTTTTTTGTCCTTAATTTTGAAAGTATAATTTTTTTTATCTGTTAAAGTTCTGGATATGTATAACTGCACATTTAGCTTTTCCAGTAATTTTTGGAAGTTTCAAATCTTGTCTATCCTAAAAAAAAAAACACCTAACTATCTGGAAAATATGTCTAATTTTGATATGGGTTTGTACTTGTCTACAAACAGAAAATCCGTATTTTTATCCCTGTATATTAATGTGATTTAATGTGCAACACAACCTTAAGAAAATATCACTAGATATAGACATGAGAGTGATCGCTCGATATAAACAAACTAAGGCGTTGCCACTCCAAAGAATCTGAAATTAAAAATTGAGTTATGAATAGAAATACCTCTTAAGAAATAGAAATTAATTTGTTAAAGTCTCCCTCCCCCGTGAGTTACAATAATAAATACGAATATTGTGTTACTTTTCTATGATAATCATTAAACAAATTTTTAAATATTTTATTACTATAGTTTGCTTTTTGAATGATGTCGGTATCGTACTGCAAAATTTAATCGTAACTGGTTCACGTTAAGTGAAATATGTGTGGATTTGTCTTGTAGTAAAATGTAGCTTGGGGCTTAATATGGGAGGATCAATTCTGTAGTTTATTATTTTATTTTGGTAGAGAATGAACTCATGAACATTACTCAAGACAATGATTTCTCACCTCATTGTCTTCTTGGCCTATCTCAGCGAGGGAAATATATCAGTAACCCAAATATATAAAATCATATTGAGAATCTCTAAACACTTCTACTTACATACTAATTATTGATGCAGCAAAAATTAACATACTCTCATTGTTCATATTCTGAAAAACCAATCCTGAGCAAATCAAAGTAATTTTAGTTAATTAGAAAATCTCGTGTGGGATTTATTTAGTTATTTAATATCATGTTATTAAAAGGGAATTATTGCTTTTTGGGAGTGTTTTAACTGTACTATTTTTCTTGAAGAACCAAAGATTTATTATTTCGTTGCTCCCCTCTTGAATTTGAAATTAAATTCTTACTAGTTTAAGGAAGATTTTTTTGTAGTTGTGAAACAAGTTCATATTTGATTCTAAAAGTAATTACTTTGAATATATAATTAATTTTTAATGTGCACGAATGCATCATCCATGCACCCCAAAAAAACGAAACACTTTGAAACCCCTGAAAGTACTGAAATGAAGCTGTTGGTGGGCCATTTTATTCCAAATTGCTTTTCATTGAAACTCATTTGGTATGGATGTTTCAAAGGTCATGTGCCAAAGAAGTGCCTTTTTGTTATGTCTTGTACTGTTTGCTAATGATACTTGCATCAGTTCTAGTCTTGTAGTTTAAATTGCATGTAACGAAACTCAGTATAATTGTTGTGAATGTTCTCAAACTACTTTTGCAGATTGTAATTTCTGAATTAAAGTATTCAAAAAATATTTTTATAATGTTTGGAAGTGTCTGTTTTTTTTTTTTTTTTGTTTAATATCCTTACCATTATAGGTGAAAATTAGCGGTTGCCACTCGCCACGTGGCAGGGCTGTCGGATTTTAGTGGGGCCAAAAAAGACGGCCGGCTTTTTTTTATTTAAACCGCTTATAAAAGGCCAGCTTTTTTCAATAAAAGCCAGCTTTTATTAAAAAAATTTACCTTTTGTTTTTCCAAAAAAGTATTAAATGAAAAATTATATTTATATTGTTCATACAATTAAATTATTACTGCAATAGCCAAAATACTTGAAATAATGAAAATTATTTAATATAATGACAGATTATAGAAATAGCAAAAAGAAAGGGCTCCTTCTTAGAAATTTATTTAGATTCAGCACAGTTTAAACGATTTATTTTCAAAGATTTTGACTAAGAATTCAAAAGTTCACTTGACACTGCTACATGAATTAAATATTACCAATCACTTGCCTTAGCCTTTAACTAATAATCTTTTGCATATTTAAAGCACCTTTAATTTTTTTAATGCCTTTTCAGGACTTTAACCAGTTCTCTGATCCAAATAAAAATAAAAGCTGTTTGTCAAATAAATTGCATAAAATAAAGATGCCCATTTTGAAGCAGACCTGCTGGTCAACATTAAATTGTATTAGACTGATATTAATCTTTAAAAAATTTAATGCTATACTAATAGTGGGGCACTTAAGCGTATTTCCTCGATTATTACTTAAATTTTATAGAACTTTTGCTGAATGTTTTATAATCAATATTTTTTGTGGTCGTTCAAACTCTTGTGTGGAACAACAATCGCCTGATATAAAAAATAATTATAATATAATTTAAAAAAAATGATAACCTAGATCGCTCCGATGCACCAGAAGTGGGCATAGCAAAATTTCTCGCGAGGCGTTTCTCATGGGGTCGTCACATAATCTCTAACTTTAAATAAAAACAATCTACTACATAGACAAATAATGTTTAGCATATAGTGCTAAATATCATTTTGAATTAGTTGTGCTAAACGTGAAGGCATGAATTCCGAAGAAATTGTCTAGAGACATGGCAATTTTCATCATGTCAAACCCAAAAAAAAAAAAAATCCATAAAAAAATATTTATAAGAAAGAAATTCATGAAAAATATTCAAATAATATAGAGCAATATTTAAATGATATACAGAATTTTAGTACATTCATATAATTTACATAAATATTCAAATAATATACAGTGTCTGTTTTTTAATATGGAGACTTGGGCAACAACCAACTTTTGTTTGAATTCTTCCATTACTTTTTGAGATGTAGCAGTTACTCGTAACGAGAAAACGTTCCATTGAGCTATCCTTCTTGACAGGATTACTTCTTATCAGGGTCCATGTGCATATCAAATTTAGTTCTGCTACAAGCATTACATTTTCAGATAGAGAAGACACAAACAAGTGTTAGGGTAAAAAGCAATCTTTTAGTCCAACCCCATTGTGAATTTGTCTACCTTTCAGTCTTCTTGGAATTATAACATACATGGGGTCGGGGGTTGCTTAATTGTTAAAAATGGGGTCGTAACGTGAAAAAGGTAGGGAACCGCTGATATAAAGAGTATGGTTTTTGTATTCAAAATTTAGTTAGTCAACCAATTGAGAACAGGAAAACAACTATCGTTGATTTATTTAAGTATAATGTTCCATTTCATGTCAAATTTCTTATTTTGTGAAGAAGATAACTAGCAATGTATAAAGTTCTTTCCTGATAAATTTTTATTCAGCATTGTAGAGATGTAATCTTTTAAATCGTCAATTCCTTTAAGTTTCAGCTTTGCAACCATACTTCCTCCGAAACCAAAAGCTTTAGTTTCCCGGAAGATGCAACCTCTAACTTTCATTCTTGGTTAATGAAAACATTCTTGCTTGGCAAATGCTTTAGCAGTTGTTCGTTCTGCCACGGTCCAAGAATTTTACCTCAGAGTTGAAATTCGAATGCCCCGTCTCGTGTTTCGAAAACTAACGAAATAGAATCAAGGTCCCATTCCATTATTCCATGCACCATTATTCAGGAGTCGCATCTGCTTTAAGCACTTTTAGTTTTTCAAAATAAACTTGTCGGTCACCCAAAACCAAGTAAAGATCATTAAGCAAAATCTGCTGGCTGTTCAGAACAGACATAGATTTGAAATCATGTCTAACTTCTACAAACATTTTCGTCCGGCACTTAAAAAGTGGTTTTCGGCAGAGTTTTCGATCTTGTTACAAAAAGATTGATTTTGCGACACAAAGAATGTTTTGTTATTTGTTCATAATACTGTACTCATAACATAATAGGAACTGTTGTTGAAATCTGTATGCTGTCGGTGAAAAATGAAAGTCAAAGTATAAGGCACTATTAATGCTTGAACTGCACTTCCCAAGCTGTGGTTCCTTCCAACAAGTTTTCAGGGGGGGGGGGGGGGTGACGATCACAAATATATATACAATATACAAACGAGCTTTTCCCCCCATTTTTACAGAAATTATTATCAAATTCTATGCCAAAACAGAAAATGAAAAAGTTAAATATAATGAACAAAAAGACTACAATGTACAGTTACTTTCGTACACTGCTTCTTTAAAGAAAAAGAAGACTCCATCTTTGACAAACTAACACGCATGAGGACCAGCCTAGCTGGGCTCTGTGCCTGTTGGCCTGCTGCTGGTCATCACTCTTGTATTTGTACTTGTATACCTACCTTTATATGTGCACTGAAATATGCAAACAAAATTTCATTTAAATTTATATTTCAATGTACAATATATTATGTTTAAAAAAGTCTATCCAAAAAGAATAAAGCGATTTTGTAATATTTTTTTCATAAAAAAGTAAAATTAGCTCTTTCAATTAGATCATCTGCCATTTTGCAAAGGGGGGAGGAGTGGGAAGAGATATAAAAATTTCACAAAAAAAAAAGTTTAAAATCTTTTAGCTTAGGAAATGCTGACTTACGGGGGCTACACTCGTTCAAGCATTCTTGAATGTGTGTAGTCGCCCTTTAGAACTTATCACATTTAAACCCTCCTGACAACAAATGGATCTAGTCATAATATGCTGAAGTGGAGATTTTCAATGAAAATTTCACGCACGTGTTTCGTAATACTAATGAACCCTCACAATCAGTTATCAGCAAGGCTCTCAGCATTCAGAATTTGAAGCACTATTTTCGCATTGTATATAATCTTCAACTGTGTGTAATGCTTTTTGTTCTTCAAATGTCTGTTGTAAACGCACCTTTGGTTGAAATGCATGCAGCATATTTCACAGTGGAAAATTCCCTCACTTTTTCGCATGTTTACAATTTCTTGCAATAGCGAATGCCTGTAGGTGAAGTGGTCTGGATTAAAATGGCCTTTCTTAGTTAATGTGTTAAAGTTCTTTTCATGTTTGGTGCTATTGAAGTGGGCCAGCATGGGTTCTAACTCCGTTGTCTTGACGTCGCAAATTTCACAGTAGAGTTTCAAGGCTTCGTGAAGTTGTCGTTTCTTGGTCTGCAAGTCTAAGTAAGACTTGACATTAGCTTCAACTTTCAGTTTAGATGGATTTTCTAGCCATTTCCTTCGATGTAACTTTCCTTGAAGATGGTTCAACCACCCAATAAGACTTCTGAAAGAGGCCTTGCATACTGAACAAGGAAACACCCTTGGCTCGAACATTATTTCGCTTCCAAACATCTGAAACAAAAAAAGCTGCCATTTAGAATTGCAAAGTATAATTTAGGTCCCATACCAAAAGATAGTATTTCTCTTTATTCGTTTTTGAACCTGGTGTTTTAAACAAACAAGAGTTGTTTTCTGTTTTCAATTTATTGAGGTTGATGTTTGGATCGCCTTTTTATTCGCTGTTTTAAAATTGTAACAATCTTTTTTTTCCCTCACTGACGAATGTCTAAAACGGGAAAAGCAAGTATTGAGTACCCAATCTTTAGTATTTTGGTTGTAATCCAAACAACCGCCCAACTTATGCTAACCTATGGTGTGGCAAACTGTTGCTTTCATCGACGCGGCCAAAGAAAGTTCCCAAGAAGGTAATGGTAATCCTAATGTTATTTTGTAAGTTACTATAAAAAAGTAGTAGTTAATTTGTAATTTACTATTAAAAAATCATTCCATTGAACATGTAAATTATTATTGAAATCAGTTGATATTCAGTGTTCTTATTTGGTTCTTAATTTCGAATATTATTTCCTGCATTTTGAATTCTTACAGTTGCCATTTAAAAATTTTGAAATTAGCTAGAGAGGGAAAAAAGGGAAATATTCACAGTAAGAGTGGCCTTTCCAGGCCGTCTATCATTTAAATTCCCCCGGGGGGGGGGGAGGGGGCAAAGAAGATACTCTTTTTAAAATGTAAACAAAATACATAGTTATAACCTCAGCAAAATCATTCATTCATCACATTAAATATTAGATACAAAAATTTTGTGTAGAAATATGTTTTAAAATTCAAAATTTTAATCCAGTTTTAAATAATGTATTTGACAGAAACTTCATCACACGAAATTGTTATTTTTGTTGTTCCTGCATGTGAATACTGTGAATAATACATAATTCTTTCTCTGATCCATATTTAGTTGTGATGTGATGCTGTGTTCTGCGCTTTTTAATATTTAGTGCATTGGATATTTAAATTGGCTGACTTTTTTTTTAATTTTTATTTAATTACGCAAAACTGATAGATAAAAACTATACTAATATATGTGCTATCTTGAAGTTTTCAATATTTTTGCAAGTTAGTTTTGCATGCTAGTTCAGGTAGACATAAAAATGACTCTTGTTGCAATAATTATTCAGTACAACAATGCACCAAGGAATAGAGCTCGCCACCTGGGTAATTATAATGTTTGAAATATTTCCTTTATGGGTGTTTGTGAGTTTATTTGTATAAATAGTTAAGCCAAATCATGGTTAATTTTTTTTTAAATGACTGAAAACTAGAAATACCCTGATTTTGGCTATTTACCCTAGGCGAGGTTAAATACCTGGGTAAATACCCATTTATACATATTTACCCAACCCACATATATACTCCTGAGCGTCATATAGCTTGTACAATACAGTGTATATATATATATATAATTTGATAATTTTATTTTTATTACACTACCATGTAGTTGTGCTTAAACACATTGCATCATTAATTGTCCTTTTTATCTACAGTATTCGAATATGGAACAAGTTTAGCTTTTTTGTTTTTAATGAAAGCCAGTTTTTTCACCCATGAGTTTGCATTAAGTAAGAACTTCCGATAAATTCGCGAGGGTTTTTTATGCTTTATTGATGTTTCTTTTAAAAATTGTAAAGATTTTTGCTCATTACAAAAGGAAATTTACAAGGTATAAGTTTCTTGAGACACCCATAGCATATTCCTTAATTAGTTTCATATTATTGCACTCAAATAATTTTTTTTTTTTAAAAATAAAATTTAAAATGACTAAAAGAATATCAAATCTAACTGGGGAAAAATCACTTAAATAAAAACAAGGCAATAAGGACTTTGAGATATCTGAAAAAAAAAAACAGGTATTAAACAAAAGCTATACACTTTTTTTTACTTACGATTATTAATAAAGGATAATTTATTCAAAAAAATTATTATTAGTTTAGAAATAAATAAATAAATGAAGACTGGTGAACTCAAAATTACATCGTATTTTATTTTAATAATTGATAAATGGGCTATTAGATTTCGTAATTTAAACTTCCACTGATTATATGCTGCAAAATTCATGTTTTTAACATTAAATTTCATACATTAATTACCATTAATGTATCATTCAATTAAAAGATACACAAATATTATAAAATTCATATATAATTAAATACGCTTGGTTGATAAACATGTAAAATAAATTTTAAACATGACAGCTTTAAGATAATGGCTTTGACCTTCAGTGCAAAAACATCCCACAAATGTTAATACATAATAGAAAAATCTTTTCTTATCGAAAATTCCACTCAGAAAATATTATTTACTACTAGCTACTCACCTGAGTCATAGCGGTGATTCTCTTTTAAGCTCTAATGACACTCCGGCTTCGCAACGCTCCCTTCTTTCCGAGAGAGAGTGACTTTCTCTTCGTTTTATGTGAAGACAAAACAAAACCGAAAGTTTCGGATTGTAGGTGTGAACTCGTCGCGCCGCTTCGAAATTGACGAGATTTCTGTGACGTCATGGAAGCGCCGATATGAATGGATCAAATGCAGGGTGTCCTTTTCCGACAAATATCGCTATTTCATCGCGCTTGTTTTGGCTAGTTTATTTTTTTTAATTTATTTTCAAGGAGAGTAGAATTTCCACTGAACATTCCATGGAATTGTTTACATATATCAATTTCATGATATTTCAGGCTCTAGTGAAATACATTTTGTACTAATTTTCTATCTCTAAAATTTAAAGGCATATGGTCAGTTGAGGTGATTGTAAACACAATTTCAATGTTTTAACGTTAGATCCTTTTCTACCTCTTGAATGAATTGAGAAATAAAATTGTGAGCATTGCAGCCAATACTATACTCCTTGTGAGTAAATGTCTGCAAAAATTTCGACTTTATGTCTATTTGTTAGCGAATAAACTCGGTATTAACATTTATCCCGGAGGCTCTGGGGTAAATGTAAACAGGAATTTATTTCCCCGAGAGGTTGATGTAAATACAAAAACGTGGCATACGCAGTCTGCTTGGAAGCTTAAGAAGCTCTGGAGCAAGGGTTCTCAATCTGCGGCTCACGAGCTGCATGTGGTAAGTTAAGTTATTTTTAAGTCCGCTAAGATCATTTAATAACAAATATCTTGCAAAGAATCAAGTAATTGCGGTAAAGTTATGTAAAATACGTAAAAATGTATAATTTACCTCAAAATATATTATTTATTGTCTTTTCAAAATATTGGAAATATGATAAACTTAAGTGTTTAAAATTACCTCAGAATACAAAATATATGGGGCAATTGTAAACACCTACCTTGCACATGAAAAATAACAGGGAGGGTGAAATTCATAGCTAACGGTTTTTAGCAACATTCTGTGTGGCAAATAAAAATGTTTGAAACCGTTTACTTTGCGTTTGTAGATGTGCGAGAGAGGAAAATGTAAGATCACTAAATTCTGTTCAACGTTTTTCACCCTGTCATTTCAAACAATAGTGATGCCTCCACAGTGTTTAAAAACATGCTCTTTCATGTCTTCCCTATGTTGCCAAGTCAACACTCGATGGCACTTTAGGTTTCAAAGTCACCCCAAGTGCTGTTATGAAGTTTATTTACATTTGCCTCATGTTTAAAATTATTCCAACAGGCCTCATGTTTAGGGCCCTAACCCCACAGTTAAGGGCCCTAAATTGTTGGGCAATTCAGATTTAACTCCGCTATGTTTATCTGTCAAGGCCAATTATGCAACAAAAAGTAACTTTTTTTTTTTTGATTATGCAAAATTTTACTTGACTACGCTAGATTTCTACGATTGTGTGCAGGTAGCTAATGAAATTATTTGCAGTTTACTGTCTTAATATTTTTTAATACTTGATTGTCATAAAATTTATTTGTGTTTCCTTTTTGTACAATGGCATTCGTTTTTTCCCTTTTCAATGCAAACATTGAAAGAACTAAACTCAAAACGTCCACGTTTTATAACAGCATTCCCATCCTGTTCACTCTTACGGAACCAATTTGACAATGACCAATTGCCAGCGAACCCTAATGTCTGAAGTTCTAAACTTTTTCAACACTTTTTTTTGATGCACTCATTTTATAAGAAATTAAACACGTTCTAAAACCTATCAACGTAGTTATTGAGGTAAGAGTGGAATAACTGATTGAAGGAAAGATAGGAATAACATAATTAGCTATTTTTTTAACATTGTCGGGAATCTCGTTGTTTTACGAACGTCGCCAAAAATAATATCCCATGTAGTTTTATGGCAACCTACTTACCTTCTCGGAAATGAAAGATAGTTTGAATAAGTTTTTGTTTCTACCCAGGTATTATCGCGACAATTTTTATCTCTTGTTCTTGTAAATAAATTAAGACAATAGGGGAAACATCAATAATGGTGTCAAAAGAAATGTCAAATTTCTTTTACTTTCAATTGAATCATTATTAGTTTGCAAATCTTTTGTTTCAAAGTTTCAACGATAACTAACGTGGAATTTTGACCCGATATATGTAACATAGTATATATCTAGACACACGGCAGTGTGTCCGCCAAGTTCAGAAAGTCAGCCAAATTAAGATACGGCGACACCGGCCAATGTGTATATTTACCCGAACCATTTCGAGCTACTTTTGACTCCACCATTACCCAAAAACTATTAAACCTACATACTTGAAATTTTGTACATCTAATAGCGATCCCCTTAACCATTCGAATATCAAATTTCATTGATGTACCTCTTAGGGTTATGGAATTATTAAGGTTTGAAAAGTGTCATTTTTATCACTCACTCATCAAAAACCTAACCTACTTCTAGGAGACTTAGAAACTTGAAACTTGGTATCAAGGTAGACAATTTGGAATATATAAAGGAAAAAATCCGAAACTTCAAAAAATTACATTATGTTCGAAGTTACTAGCATACTCATAAGTAGCATCATACCTAACGACTTCAAACAGCAGCCATATTTTTCTGCCGTTTAAAGTAAACAATACTCTCTCGCGCTTGAAAGTAAATAATTGATGCATTGAAATTCACTTTCCGCTTTAATTTTTCGCCTTAAGGCTTAACACAAGCTGACTACAAACAATCCAGTGTCGTCGTTATACAGAACTTTTCAACGTTTTAAATAAAAGATTAATTAAGTAAAGATAGGTTTACGGACTCATTACGGAGAAATGTAAACAGACGAAAAAAATCTTAAATAATTAATAGCGACTCTTCAGCTTGGTTTAATTCAGTATAACTTATCGTCAATATAAAAACACATTTTAGCATTTCAAAAATTAATGATATCCCAACAAAACATAAATGTGAAAAAATTGCCAAGTTCGATAGAACAAAAACGGCCTCCGGAGTAGTCGGTGTCAGCGATAAAAGAATTGATATCTAATGGGTGCCAAGTTCCATAGCAGATCCTTTGATCATGGCTGTAAGAGCATACAATGTTCCTTAATTTATTTGAAAGCATTTTTTTATCGGATTCCTAACTTGGCAAGTTTTAATTAAGATAAGTTACGTTCAAGAAGACGATAAGAAGACAATTAGAAATTAACTATAATAGCTTGCCACATGATTTTACTAACTATTAAAAATTGCTAATTGAATGAGTTAAATTTTTTGAATGTAATTTACCTTAATTAACACTTGCCAAGTTAGGAATCCGATAAAAAAATGTTTTCAAATAAATTAAGGAACATTGTACGCGCTTACAGCCATGATCAAAGGATCTGCTATGGAACTTGGCACCCATTAGATATCAATTCTTTTATCGCTGACACCGACTACTCCGGAGGCCGTTTTTGTTCTATCGAACTTGGCAATTTTTTCACATTTATGTTTTGTTGGGTTATATATACATAACTTATAAGCTTCATAGCTTCGTTAGGAAATCATAAATCTTAAAAATCGAGGTTGGCTATTACTCAATTTTATGGAAAAATAAATTTTCGAACTAATCAGTTTGTCTCCACAACAGGAAAGAAAATCAGTGCACTATTTAATTAATTTTTTATTTTTATTTTGAATATTTGGAACATAAAATATTGCTTTAACAAAAGTGCTTTCATTTATCAGGTTATTTTCGCGGAATAAGATTCCTGTTGAGTGCGATTCCTGCCATACGACGAATAGAGCAGCAAAGACAGTTTTACAGAGGTTGTCATTAGGCCTCGCTGTCGGTCTAACTTGGGATTTTGTTAGAACCCGGCTAAATATCGCCAAGAGGATGGATTTGGCACTTCAAATTTATCAATTTCTCGAGATAGCATCAAGTTTTTACCTCTGTCTGGCGGTTTCTAGATCATTTTCGGTATTTTCGGATGTTCCCGACCATGCGAGCAGCGTCGTTTTCGGGGCATTTTAGTGACTATATGAAGAGATATTTTTCTTCGAGAAATTACTGCCAAAATTCAGGTGCGTTTTATTTTCGAAACTGTATCAAAATATCCAATGCTTCCTTAAAACTTCGCCTTGCCCTAAAAATGGCCAAAAAAACATAAAATGGTGGTAAATTGACCATTAATATGTTTTATTAAGTTCTAATTCGTGTACTAAAATCCTCTTTTATTTGCATTACTTTTTTCAGTTATTCGAAATAATTCAAATAATAGCTGGATCTAAATAACGAGATAATTCAATTTCGCAAAGTTGTATATGCATTTAAAAACAGTAAGGCCAACCTAAAATTATAAATATTGAAAATGATATTTACTTGCAGATAAATTTTAATTAAAAGAAAACTGGGCTTTAAAAAAATTATGGCTAAATTCTTCTAAAGCCGCTCTTGAAAAAGTAGTCGGTTTTGACTGGAGAAGAAAAATGTTAAAAATATTATTTTCCACAGAATTATTTAAAAAATTAAAGTATCGCACAGTTCAAAATACTGTACGTAAGGTGGGCGCCTGACGCTGTGTATCAGTTCTTACGGAACTTAAAGATTCAGTTTTTTCACTGATCCCGTGATTTAGCTTTGCTTTCGAACTGTATAAGGTTGCAGTTTTGCAAGCCACTGTTTTTAGTTAGGTTCATTTAAGCGGTCCTGTGTGTGTGTGGGCAAAGTATACCGAATAATTCCCAATTTGTGAAGAACGTTATAGAAATATTTTCATATTTGTTTTGACGAAACATCCCAATATTTGCGAAACCAGAACTCGAACATTTACGAATAATAAAATCACAAAATTGTCTGCCTGTCTGGACATCTGTCCATTGGAAGGGTTTTCGTGTCATTTGGTATAAAATATGCACATCTCAAAAACGTTTTTTCAAAACGCGATTTTGTTCGGTTTTTATTCCCATTTTCACAAATTTTTCATATGAATTCACTACTACGACATCGAAGAATTTTTTTTTAGCTCTTTAGGTATGATCTTGCATGGATGTTATATCGAATATAAGATAACACTATCTTAAAAGGAAGTCTATCTTTTTTTCTTTCGAAAGTAGTTAAAACGCGTTGAGTCGTTCTAATGAAAGGTCGCTATCACGCGATTTGACTATATTTTGTTTTTAAGGGTAATACTGAATAAATTTATGAAAGTTTAAATTTCGTTTTTCTAAATAGTTGCTGCGCCAAATTTAGAAGCATCGAAGAGACTCACTGCTTCTCAAAAACCAATGCACATTGTGCAATGGGTTATTTTAAAAATTCGGCATTTCATATATAATATAATGTGTTCTATTATGAAGTAAAGAAACGCAAGAATTCAAGAATTCGATTTAGAAAACTTAAATATTGTTACTTTGAGAAGTAGTTTAACTTCTAGAGTTCTTAAATTGTATATAACACACATTTTATCACACTCACAATGGATCGATTCATTTGCCTGAATTAAAAGTCCCTTTTATACAGGAAGACTTAGAAACGACCTTGAACTCAAAAGCCGGAGGACAAGATTGGTTGGAAACGCGAACTAAAACTCTTCTACTCCCTGACTCTCTTTTTATTAGTTTTATTCCATGTTTGCTTTTTCTCTTCTGCGTCAAACTAAACTTATCTACACAATCTGAGTTTTTTTTTTCTTTTTCTTTTAGTTTCTTATGTACCTCTTCTGTGAAAATTTATATTTTTCGAAAGTTTACGTACTTTTGTTTTGCGAACACTTATTTTTAAATATAATTACTGGTATTTGTAAAAAAAGAAAAATATTTTTTTACAGTTAAATTTTTAATTACTGCATATTAATAGTGAAGCGACTTAGGACACATAAATAAATAAATCATCTACGTTTATTTTATGATTATATAAAATCATTAGCTCGTCTAACAAATCTTTAAAAGTAAAATTTTTTGTATTTTTTATCTTTGTATTAAAAATATTAAACCTATTACTTGACCTACATGCACAATAGAAAGCAAATATAGCATTAAAAGAGAAAACAGATCAATGTAAATATTTTACGGTGCCATACAACGGAATTGCCTTGTGTCTATTATTTCAATGGACAGTTTGCTATTTTCACACCCAGTCCATTCCTTCTTTTCAAAGAATAGGGTACTTTTATTATTTCCCTCCTCATTAATTTATCTTTTTTCCTCCTACCCTCGTCTCTAGCGCTTGAAAGCTGTTGTGGATGCCAAAGGACTAAACATAAAATCCAATAATGAAAAATTAGAATATTTAGGAATATATAGAGAACATCTATGAAGACTTTTGTGAGGCATATTTTGTTATTGATTTCTTCGAACTAAAGTTTTACTATGTTTTAAAAAATATTTCATGCAGTTTAGTTAAGAATAGATCTTAATATAATAATCTAAATACGCGTTCTGAAATATTAATTTTAATTAATGAATCGAGCCCTATTTCATTGAAAATCGTAAGTGTTACGACCCCTATTGGGAGCCTTACCATTTCTTTTGTGCATAGAAAAACAAAATGCAGTGGACGCTGCTTAATGGGGTCACATGGGACGAAAATGATATGATAACAATAACCGAGTGATAATAATAATTAACGATGAAACCTTAATGCTGGAAAAATGCATACTTTTGCAGATTAATGGTGTTGTATACATTGTTGAATACACAGAAATACTGTTGATGTTCGCAGATAACGTTAATTTATGTGTTTAGTCCGTGGGCCCAATGCATTTATCGTTCAAGTTCGTTCCGATGCTCTGGGGGCAATTTTTCTTTGAAGGAAACTATTTAAAATGTTCTAGTAATTCTAATTTTATTAAGTTCTCCAAAAGATACTTGGCCATAACGTAATAACAAGAGATTTCCTTTTGCACTCTTTTTCGATGTATTCGTACTCTGCTCCAATGAAATCATCGAATTTTTTGCTCCGCGAAGTTAACCAATCACGCCGACTGTAACATCAGTCGCTGACATCATTGTTTGTAAACAAAGTTTCGACCCTTGCTATCATTCTATTTTAAACTTCATTTTAAAAAAGGCTCTTGTAATCAATTCTTGCGACCAATGTATTTAAATATAGACAAAATATATGCACTGGATTCAAAAGCATAGGCTATTTGTAATATAAAACAGCATCAACGAGAATTATTTTGTTTTAAATATAGCACTGGTATGGATCTTTAAAAAAGGTATAATTTTTGGAGACTATCTGTTTTCAAAATGTTTTTGTAGTAGTAAGTAACATATTTTTTCCTCCAAAATTTCTGTAAATCTATATTTTTTTTACATCGTGCACAATAAAATAATAGAAAGATATATTATATATTATTAGCACATGTGTTATATTGGTATTCTACGTGCGTATGGACCGCTTGCTTTCTGTGTTATATTTGTATTGTACATTTCTAATTCAGCAGTAATTTAAATAGTGGGTACGCATCAGAGGACTTACCTCACAGTTGCCTCAGGCCGTGTTGTCTTCCATTTAAGTATCCATTCCGTTATTGAATAAAATATTGCATCTTTTACATTGCGAGCTAAATTTTACACTACATTGTTAAACGGAAATATGTTAGCAAGAGAGAATTTTTTTTTTAGACACATAAATATACACGCATTTGGCATTGAAATGGGTAGGGGTTTTCCCATCTTATTTAAGGCACTATTTACAGCTTTACGTTTGACACATGTGGTATCAAAGCAAAGTTTATTATTGTTCATGTCCTTGAACTTTATTTCTGATACCACTAATTCACTTATCGAGGCGAGGAAGAAATCTTTTCTTCCAACATGAAATAGAATAGTTACCCCTACACAGCACTGTGTTTTTTTAAACAACATCTCTAATTTTCGTTCATTAAGCTCTTGTTTTGTATTATTTCTAACAAGTGGTGTATTCTTTCGTTTTGTATGTAAGATCGTATTAGTTAATACAGTTTCCCCTAGATCTTGTAAACTGGGCTCAAGCTTCATCTTTTTTCACAAATCGTAACACGTGTTGATTTTGTACAAAAAACAACTAATTCTTAATTTTTTTTACAAATTTTAAGCAACATTTTTTTGAAAAATAGTCTTTAATTGCTTACATAGTGTTAAAATAAAATAAATATAAGTTGTCCGAAAATTTTCGTGAAAAATACATGTTAAGGCGCCTTTTTTACTTGTTATTTTAAAACAACACCGCGCATTCGGGGGTACTTTTTATGCTCCTGCATTATTTGCAGTGTAAACAAGAAAAGGTGTCTCTGGTTGTTCTATTTCACTTTATTTGGTATCTTTTGGAAGATTATTCTTGTAATTATATAACAAATTAGTGTAAAGTGGTTGACTAAATTATTTTTTAGGAATTTTGTTTTAAAATCAATTGACTCTCAACCAAAGAAGAAACAAACATTATTGCATCAAACTCCCTACAGATGTTAGGTTTCTTGTTTAAAACCTTTTAGTGAAATTATTAAACTTTATTGGTAATTAAAGTAAAAAATTTGCACATGTAACTAATAATTAACAGTTACATGGTCAAATTTTTACTTTGATATATTTTTTCAATTTATAAATAATAATAAAATAAATTATTTTAATAAATTTTACTATTTTATTGCTATTTTATGATTATAATGCATACCTATTTATTATTAATTTTGTTTCATTTATTAAAATGATTATATAAAAAATTATTAATGTTACCCCTAAATGCTCGGTGTTGTTTTTAAAAAACATGTCAAATTTCCTCGGATTCTATTCTTCGGAATTTAAAAAAAAATTTTTTTACTATTTTTTCTACTTATAACTAGCACATACAAACAATTTTTCTTTCTTTTTTCTTTACAAAGAAACGAAAAATTGCACGGTGTAGGGTTAAGGAGCGTTTGTCATATTTCAGTTAGCAGTTACTTTGTTATACCAGTTTATAAAACTAAAAAAGGCGTGACCAGGAATTACCCCGTATGACTACTGCTTATATTAACTCTTAAAACCCAAAATTTTTATAAACGGGTCATAGCGGTTTCTGAAGAGATAAAAAGTGAAAAAGCCGATTTGTGCCCTGAGATTGTGTCCCCCTTTAATGCATATCAAGGCCGTATCCAGAGGGGAGGGGGTTGGGGCACTGGCCGGGATTGTGTTGTCCGGATTTCGGGCGCCCCCCCCCCGAAGTCCGGAAATTTTTCGCAATGTATCATATATTCCTCCCTAAAACTTTCCTCAACATAAATGTTTCAAAGTCAGCCCCCCCCCCCCCAAAAAAAAAAAAAAAAAAAAATTCTGGCTACGTCCTTGATGCATATTTGTCTGGAATGATATAGAATATCCCCAGATTTTTTTTAAAAGGAAGAATATTTTCAGTGCCGTAGTAATTGTTAAAAAAATTGACTGACATTTTTTATGAAAAGGATTTTATTATTTTTCCCCTACAGAATTAAAAGTTTAAATAAAAATTATTTAAATAAATCATTGAAGTTGCATGAACAACTCAAAAATTACTGTCAATGAACTAACATACCCCCTTACCTTAAATTTTTTAAAAGCGTTAACAAAAAAAAAAAAAAAAACAGCGTGAAAGCAAAAAGAATTGTATAACTCCAAAGAATCAGACAGTGAACGCGCTACTAAAACGTAAACAGCGGGCCGCTCCTGTTGCTCTGATTGGTCAATTTCTTTTTTAGTGACGTCACAGTGCTATCTTTTTCGGATATCCATGCGCTAACGTGAAAATGAAATAGTTCCTCATAACTTTGGTTACTGTGAATTAATGGACAATCATATTTTGGAGAACTTTATGAATTTACATTTACCAGCCAATATTATGCTTTATTTTGGCAGAATAAAATTGCCCCTCAAGAGTCGGAACGAAAATTAATTTTAAGCTCTTTTTGAGACTTCGGCCCACAAACTAGTTGTTGAAATGAAATGAATGTGTTCAACTAAAACACAGTAGTAACAAGAAGAGTATTATTAAGGACTAGCTGACGTCCCAAAGAACATCTGCGGGCGATAAGTTTAAAATTCAAAAGACTTAAAAAACGATCGCTAGATATAAACAAACTAAGGTGTTGCCACTCCAAAGAATCGGAAATTAAAAATTGAGTTATTAATGGAAATACATTTTAAGAAATAAAAATAAATTTGTTATCCCGTAAGCTACGATAATAAATACAAAATCGTACTTTTCCACACTAATCATTAAGCAAAATTTTAAATATCGTTTTGCCATAGTTTGTTTGTTGCATGATGTCACAGTATCGTATCGTTTCGCGAAATTTAATCGTAACTGGTCCACGTTAAGTGAAATATGTATATGGATAAGGAAAAATATCGACTTACTACTGGTCTGGAATTATTGATTGCTGTGTAAAATTCGAAGCGCCTCCCTTGACTGAGCTGTCGTGAATACCGAATTTCAGAAGATAATTTACAAAAAAAACTTTTTTACTCAGTGTTCACTGGTTTAAGGAAATATCTGCATAACAATAACCGAAGTTTTTATTTTAAAAAACAAGGTTTTTTAATGTATTTTTGTACAAACGGACGGGACTTGACGATTTTGATAACATTAAATGACAGATAACTTTGAATGTATCACATAGAACTTCCTCCACTCGTCCACTGTAATTTTTTGAGAATTGCAACACAAATCCATTGTCGGGAAAAAAAGTACTTCTCAAAATATAGTTAAAATAAAAATTATTAAATGCCTCTAAAATAAATAAATTAAGTTCTCTAATTCTTAAAGTAAAGGTTCATATAATTACATTTTTGCAGTTAAAATATTGAACGTTTCATTCATTTTTTCACTAGTGCTACGTAGTGCGGTAAAAAAATTAATAAATAAATAAATCGGAAATATTGACTTGCGTAATTAGCATTTTTTAAGTATTTAAAATTAATACTTCTTCGAACGTCTTTACGAGAAAAGAATGCAGATTTTACATAAGATCTGTTAATAAAAAAAGATATGATTTCTACGAATTTGGTTGCATTATGTGAGATGAAAATTTGCACCACCTGTATCTAATAAAACGAAGCTGAATCAGTTTTGTTAAAGCAATCCACGTAAAACATATTGGAATTTCAAATTGGAATGATATCTTAAACACCTGTTGCCGTTTTTTAAAGTGTGGCTATTTCTTTGTAGTTGAAAAAATACACCATATTTTATCCAGACAGATGTTCAGCAAAGCAGAGTTGAACTGTATTTCCTGTGAATTTTAACGTTATAATTAGAACATAAATACGGAAACTATGACCAACTGCGTTTTCGTTTCAGCAGATGTTCACTGTCATATATCGATAACATCTTACTTGTCATATATCGATATATCCTATTTGATGTAACCGTAACTGTAGTCGAGAGTGTTGAATAAAGCCGGATTCACACATACAACCGACGGACGGACGGACAAAATTCGTCCGTGACGGAGAAACGTGAGTTCAATTCACACTACAAAGGTTCTGCGACGGGCCGTGGGTTTCAGCCAATGATTGCAAGGCGTAAGCTCTCTCCATGAGCCAATAATGGGGTGCCTTCGTCATTTGACGGCTCTGTATTTAGACATCGATTTCAGAAGCAGACGACGCATTTAATAAATTCGAATTTTCATTCAGTTTCAGCAGCGATTTCATTTCATAAACGTGTCGGGCAGAGATAAATGTTTGTTTAATTTTGAAAAAGAAAATTCTGATTATTTTTAACAAACATAAATAATATTATTACTTCAGCGGTCTTATCAATGAGCTTCGTAAATGACAGAAAATACATAAATTGTAAGTTTTGTACACAGCAATAAGCTTACATTTTCGCAGAAATATTAAGCGTTTTACTAAAGGTAACACACATAATATAAATTCCAGGATTAGGATTAAGCAAAGAGTAAAAGATGGTAGATTCATATGCGAGCGTTGGTGCAATTAATTGTAAATAGATATTCAGAAATGATATTGATTTTGTCAGGCGAAAATGATACGCAAATCCTTTTCGTTCTTGATTTAAAATCAATGCTAAGAAGAAATTTAAATTTTCTGTTTAGGAAAAAAAATTACATATCTAACAATTACTTTTTAAAAAAGATCAGATCTAGAAATTACAAGATAAAATTGAATTGTTTTTATTTGCACTAGAATTTAATATTTCTTCAAAATGAGCTGTAAATCACTTTATATAATCAAGGAAGTGTGGCATTATTATAACACTTAAATTGCATGTTAGCTTTCCTATTTTTCTCCTAATAAATTGCAAACATGAGACAACTGTTAGAAATCCTAAAAAAACGCAGTTTACTAAATTGTGACCCCGCTAACTGTAAAAAGCATTTCTAAAATAAGAATATTGTCCCTTGCATTTTGAAACCTGTACAGTAACTACAAAGAGTATAACATATAGATGATACTTTTGCCAATGCGTAAAAAATTGTGCTTTTAACACTAAACATTAATAAGAAATGCAAAATGCTTTTATAAAAGTAATATGCTTATGCTAATAGATACAAATCTCAGAAGAAAAACATTGTCTTTTTATTTTCTTCTTCCAAATAACTCAAAAGTTTGCACATTAAAGTCACAAAACAAAATTTGGAAGGAAGAATTTATTGAAGTACTTAATTATAATACTGAAATCAAAGAACATTACAAAATTTTGATCATTCATAAGTACATATATCAATAATTTGAAGACAATAATGAGCAGAAGTACAATTTCAATATTTCAGCCTGTACAAGTCATCTGTCTTTCCATAACATCTGTAAAAAAGAAAAAAAAACAGTTAATACTGTGACGTAATCTTTACAAATATAACATATGCAGAAAACATTTTCCACCAAGTTGTTTTCTAGGAATTAAAAAACAGTATTGGAAATATAATTTAAATTCGGTTGCACATGAATTATTAATTTGGCCACAATTTCCAATGAATGAACATGATGATTTGTGAATTTTACAAAAGAAAACTTTGCAAATGTAGTTTTAAGATATAATCACTTTTAGAGTAAGAATTTAAGAACAATTCTAACTAAGTAACTGACTCCATGGCGCAACAGCCCAATAGGGACCATGACCTACCGTGCCCATCCCAATTTTTGAGACCAAGGGCCCTAGGATGCAGAAGCAGATGTTCCGGTCAAGTAATGACCTGACGCAGAATCCCCAGTGTTAGTTCCCAAGTGTGTTTGGTCCTCATTTTATCCACCCCACTGGAGCGATAAAAGGCTGAGTAATCCCTGCCCAACCCGGGAGTCGAACCCCGGACCCGTAGCATGGAAGTACAAAAGGCTTACCACTCAGCCTCCATTATCATCCCAATGAACAATTTGTTAATTACAAGTCGATAATAATGAGCAGTGCTGTGATGTCACCCGGATTGCCCGGCCAAAGATTCGCCCCTAGTTTTGACAATTTATGTTACAAATACACATGTATTATTGAGACCTATATATGGAATGTATGAATTACAATAGTGTCAATTTTTTCGTCTTGCTTTTGCTTTTGGTATAGTTTTTCACTTTCTTGTGCTATGCAATAAATGTGTATTATCAGTCTACAACTATATGAAATAATACAAGTAAATTTTTGTTCATGAAGCATGCAAAACAGAAGATATGTATATGATTCAAACTGACAATATTGATCATGTGATATGCATAAGATTAAAAAATAAGTAACAATGCAAGAACATAATAAATAACACAAGCATTAAACAATTATGATTTAATGTAACTATATTAAAATCTCACTCCTCCTAGTATAGGGATAAGGTTGGTTTGGATGTAAAGTTAAGTAGGGTCAATACTCATTAAAAAATGTGCAAGCAAAATATAGAACAAAGAATATTATTTTATTTCATCACAATTTCTGCAAAAACTGAACCAAAAACAATTCTCCCCAACTACAAGTCTAAAAATATACTTACATGTATAAAAATACCGAGTAGATGTACGAAATGGTCAGTTGTGCATCTTTAATCAAAAAACGGCAACCCACAGCAGTGCCAGTGTCCAAAAAAGTTATTTCCCAGGTAAAAAAAGCTGCAAAAAAAAAGGGCAAATGTTAAGAAAGCATGTTGATGATCGTAAGTGAAGCACCACACGCAGCAATTAATTTACGAGTATTTTGGTATTTATCAGTTATATAGGCAGTAGTGCATAGTGCTGGAAAAAACTTGGGGAATGCTTATAGATACAAGCATAAATTATCGACATCAAAAGCTCTGAGGGGATGCTTGTGTTAAAATTTTAAAAAACAAGGGAGAGAAAAGGGTGTTTTAAAGTAAATATATGGGGGTACATCATCCTCCTTCTATTACACCTCTGGTTATAGAGCCCACATTGACACTGATCTATAGAATTGTTACCAACATGAATTCATTAGTTGAGGTGTTAGTTAATATTCCGATACAATAAAACTAAATATTAATTGTACTTTAATTACATTTGATTTGGCAATGTTTTTGCATCTGGGTAGCATGGATCCTATAATTAGGTTTACCCAACAGGTCTAACCCAGAACAAATTAGTGATCAACTTGTTTTACTATTAAATTTTGATGTCGTTAAAGTTTATTGATTTTGGAGAAGCAACTCAGGTACTCAGGCTTGCCTGCATGTAACCTCAGCTTGTTTATTGTAAGAACTACGTTTTAATATACCAATAAAGAAACGCATATAAATTAAAACTTTTTAAACATTTAAGTAGCAAACTAAATTTAAATGCAAATTTTCTTCACAGTCTGACATGAAATCACCTCCACAAATAACAATGTTAATAAAAATGATATGTAAACAAAACAAATCTGTTGACAGAGTGATCTTTTAACCTGTAAATTATGAACTGAAAGTAATCTTTCATACAATGGATCTGACTTGTTGATGAAGTTATGTCAATGAATTCAACTGACAGCTAACTAGTTATGTTTATGATATCGGTGATAAGTGCTTTATATTTTTACAAAAGAAATGAATAAATAAATGTCCAGTGCAATAAGCAAAATATTAAATTCGAGCAACAAATAAACATTAATACGCAAATGTGGTACCGTAGTAGAAATGTAAAATTTTCTAAAATAAAAATGCAAATAAAGTAGCGCCGAAACATTAAATGCACTTATACAGCTTTTCAAACTCTACGCTTTGCTACTTACTATTATTACATTATTTTTCTCATATCGTGATTAATTAATTAAATTGAAAATAGAAGATGCTAAGAAACAAATTTTAAACGCAGTAATGCGTATTACAACATAAAATAACACATTACTCTTAATGCTTTAATATAAGTGCTGCACAGAAATAGTAATAATCAGTGGCGTAGCTAAACCTGGATTTCAGGGGGGGTTTCTTCGGGAAAAGTTGGCTAATTTCATTGTTTTCCAAGAAAAATGGGTTAAATTCTAGACGATCTTTACCATTTCAGGGGGGGTTTTATCCCCAAAACCACCCCCTTATCTACGCCAGTGGTAATAATTATACATCACTCACTTGGGCTGCGTTTCCAAATAAACACGACAAACAAAACATGGCCGAAGCTCTCTCTTCTTGCTTCATAATGATTGGCCAAGAAATTCGTCTGTGACGGACAATATCAAATCCATTTGATATTGTCCGTCACAGACGAATTGCTTGGCCAATCATAATGAAGCAAGAAGAGAGAGCTTCGGCCATGTTTTGTTTGCTGTTGTGTTTATTAGGAAACGCAGCACAAGTGAGTGATTTATAATTATTACTATTTCTGTGCAGCACAAACACTTATATTAAAGCATTAAGAGTAATGTGCTGTTTTATGTTGTAATA
Organism: Octonoba sinensis; assembly: GCA_038502835.1. NCBI lineage: Eukaryota > Metazoa > Arthropoda > Arachnida > Araneae > Uloboridae > Octonoba > Octonoba sinensis. The sequence continues at coordinate 58,889,845 of CM076599.1, read as the reverse complement.
CACAATACTGCGTTTAAAATTTGTTTCTTAGCATCTTCTATTTTCAATTTGATTTATTAATCACGATATGAGAAAAATAATGTAATAATAGTAAATAGCAAAGCGTAGAGTTTGAAAAGATTCATAAGTGCATTTAATGTTTCGGCGCTACTTTATTTGCATTTTTATTTTAGAAAATTTTACATTTCTACTACGGTACCACATTTGCGTATTAATATTTATTTGTTGCTCGAATTTAGTATTTCGCTTATTGCACTGGACATTTATTTATTCATTTCTTTTGTAAAAATATAAAACACTTATCACTAATATCATAAACATAACTAGTTAACTGTCAGTTGGATTCATTGACATAACTTCGTCAACAAGTCAGATCCATTGTATGAAAGATCACTTTCAGTTCATAATTTACAGGTTAAAAGATCACTCTGTCAACAGATTTGTTTTGTTTATAAATCATTTTTATTAACATTGTTATTTGTCAAGGTGATTTCATGTCAAACTAAAGAAAATTTGCATTTTAATTTAGTTTGCTACTTAAATGTTTAAAAAGTTTAAATTTATATTCGTTTCTTTATTGGTATATTAAAACGTAGTTCCTACAATAAACAAGCTGAGGTTACATGCAGGCAAGCCTGAGTACCTGAGTCGCTTCTCGAAAATCAATGTAAACTTTAATGACATCAAAATTTAATAGTAAAACAAGTTGATCACTAATTTGTTCTGGGTTAGACCTGTTGTTTAAACCTAATTATAGGATCCATGCGACCCAGATGCAAAAACATTGCCAAATCAAATGTAATTAAAATGCAATTAATATTTAGTTTTATCATATCGGAATATTAACTAACACCTCAACTGATGAATTCATGTTGGTAACAATTCTATAGATCAGTGTCAATGTGGGCTCTATAACCAAGGCCGTAGCCAGAAATTTTTTTGGGGGGGGGGGGGGGGGGGGGTTGACTTTGAAACACTAATGTAGGGGAAAGTTTCTAATCGAAGGAGGACGGTGTACCCCCATATATTTACTTTAAAACAGCCTTTTCTCTCCCTTGTTTTTTAAACTTTTAACACAAGCATCCCCTCGGAGCTTTTGATGTCGATAATTTATGCTTGTATCTATAAGCATTCCCCAAGTTTTTTTCCAGCACTATGCGCTACTGCCTATATAACTGATAAATACCAGAATACTCGTAAATTAATTGCTGTGTGTGGTGCTTCACTTACGATCATCAACATGCTTTCTTAACATTTGCCCTTTTTTTTGCAGCTTTTTTTACCTGGGAAATAATTTTTTTGGACACAGGCATTGCTGTGGGTTGCCGTTTTTTGATTAAAGATGCACAACTGACCATTTGCTACATCTACTCAGTATTTTTATACATGTAAGTATATTTTTAGACTTGTAGTTGGGGAGACTTGTTTTTGGTTCAGTTTTTGCAGAAATTGTGATGAAATAAAATAATATTTTTTGTTCTATATTTTGCTTGCACATTTTTTAATGAATATTGACACTTAACTTCAACTCCAAACCAATTTTATCCCTAGACTAGGTTTTAATATAGTTACATTAAATCATAATTATTTAATGCTTGTGTTATTTATTATGTTCTTGCATTGTTACTTATTTTTTAATCATATACGTATCACATGATCAATATTGTTGGTTTGAAACATATACATATCTTCAGTTTTGCATGCTTCATGGACAAAAATTCACTTGTATTATTTCATATAGTTGTGGACTGATAATACACATTTATTACATAACACAAGAAAGTGCAAAACTATACCAAAAGCAAAAGCGAGAATAAAAAATTCGCACTATTGTAATTCATACATTCCATATGTAGGTGTCAATACTACATGTGTGTTTGTAACATAAATTGTCAAAACTAGGTGTGGATCTTTGGCTGGGCAATCCGGGTGACCACATAGCACCGGCTCATTATTATTGACTTGTAATTATCAAATTGTTCATTGGGATGATAATGGAGGCCGAGTGGTAACCTTTTGAGCTACCATGCCAAAGGTCCGGAATTCTATTCCCGGGCTGGGCAGGATTGACGCAGCCTTTCATCGCTCCAGTGGATTCGATAAAATGGGGACCAAGCACACTTGGAAACTAACACTAGGAATTCTGTGTCAGGTCGTCACTTGATCGGAACATCTGCTTCTCCCTCCTAGGGCCCTTGGTCTCGAAAGCTGGGTTGGGCGCAGTAGGTCATGGCCCCCATTGGGCTGTTGTGCCATTGAGTCAGTTAGTTGGTTAGAATTGTAAAAGTGATTGTATCTTAAAACAATACATTTTGCAAAGTTTTCTTTTGTAAAATTCACAAATCATATTCAATCATTGTAAATTGTGGCCAAATTAATAAGTCATGTGCAACCGAATTTAAATTATATTTTCAATACTGTTTTTTAATTCCTGGAAAACAACTTGTTGGAAAATGTTTTCTGCATATGTTATATTTGTAAAGACTATGTCACAGTATTAATTTTTTTTACAGATGTTATGGAAAAGACTGGTTTGACTTGTACAGGCTGAAATATTGAAATTGTACTTCTTCTGCCCATTATTGTCTTCAAATTATTGATATATGTAATTATGTATGATCAAAATATTGTAATGTTCTTTGATTTCAGTATTATGATTAAATACTTCAATAAATTCTTCCTTCAAAATTTTGTTATGTGACTTTAATGTGTGAGTACAGAATTAATGTGCACACTGTTGAGTTATTTGAAAGAGGAAAATAAAAAGACAATGTTTTTCTTATGAGATTTGTATTTATTAGCATAAGCATATTACTTTTATAAAAGCATTTTGCATTTCTTATTAATATTTAGTGTCAAAGGCACAATTTTTTTATGCATTGGCAAAAGTGTATCGTCTGTATGTTATACTCTTTGTAGTTAGTGTACAGGTTTCAAAATGCAAGGGACAATATTCTTATTTTAGAAATGCTTATTACAGTTAGCAGGGTCACAATTTAGTAAACTGCCTTTTTTAGGATTTCTAAAAGTTGTCTCATGCTTGCATATTTATTAGGAAAAAAATAGGAAAGCTAACAGGGAATTTAAGTTATAACAGTGCCACACTTGATTATATAAAGTGATTTGCAGCTCATTTTGAATAAATATTTAATTCTAGCGCAAATAAAAACAATTCAATTTTATCTTGTAATTTCTAGATCCGATCTTTTTAAAAAAATTAATTGTTAGATGTATAATTTTTTCCCCTAAACAGAGAATTTACATCAAGAACGAAAAGGATTTACGTATCATTTTCGCCTGACAAAATGAACATTTTTGAGCATCTATTTACAATTAATTGCACTAACGCTCGCATATGAATCGAACGTTTTTTACTATTTGCTTAATCTTAATTCTGGAATTCATACGTGTGTTACTTTCAGTAAAACGCTTAATATTTCTGCGAACATGTAAACTTATCGCTGTGTGCAAAACTTAAAATTACTGTATTTTCTGTCATTTATTAAGCTCATTGATAAGAGCGATGAAGTAATGATATTATTTATGTTTGTTGAAAATAAACAAAATTTTTTTTAATGCAATATGAATATCAATATTAAACAAACATTTATCTCTGCCCGACACTTTTGTGAAATGAAATCGCTGCTGAAACTGAATGAAAATTCCACTTTATTAAATGCATCGTCTGCTTCTGAAATCGATGTCTAAATACAGAGCAGTCAAATGACGAAGGCATCCCATTATTGGCTCAGGTATAGAGCTTACGCCTTGCAACCATTGGCTGAAACCCACTGCCCGTCGCAGAACCTTTGTAGTGTGAATTGAACTCACGTTTCTCCGTCACGGACGAATTTTGTCCGTCCGTCCGTCAGTTGCATGTGTGAATCCAGCTTTAAATGTTGATGTAATGTAGCCGGCGTATTCTCTGTCTTAGAATTTACTAAGGCTCGACCGATGCATCGGCGCCGATTGTTCAACAAAGTTGCCATCGGCCATCGCCATCGGCGGCCGATGTTAACTTGTGAAAAACATCGGCCCATCGGCCTTGAAAAACATCTAAAAGCCGATGCAAGGCCGATGTTTTTCGCAACTTTCCAGAAAACATTCTGTCTTTAACTTTCTTTTTTCTCCCTAGCTAGATTTCTATTTCGATAAAATAACAGGCAGCATATCAGTTAAAAAAGGCACAAAAATAATGTCATTCTACAAAATATTTAATAAAAATTCGGAAAAATAGTTTAAGCGATCGCTGCCCGAAAACCTTCATTATTAAAATTATTTCTCTTTGAACAGAATGCTCGCGAAATAGAATATGTTAAAGTAAAAGTAATAGAGGCGTCTTATGAGTGCTACTTCTTTTTCGCACTAAGGGACCGTTCATAAATGATGTCACGCTTTTTCCCGATATATTTGACCCCCCTCCCCCCGTGTCACAAAATGTCCCACTTCAACGGAGCCCCCTCCCCCCTTTGCCACATGTCACGCTATGTTGTATAAGTCTGATGCCACACTTCTTGTTACCCCCTCCCCTCCTTTTATCACACTAAGTCTTAATTTCACGAAACCCCCCGTTCCCCCCTCGAAGCGTGACATCATTTGTGAATGATCCCTAGGTTAGTTGCCTCATTTTTGTCCGTTTTTCGTTTAATAATGACTTAGTGCATTAGATATCATTGTGCAATAATATTATACCATCTGCTTTTAGTTTGTCATGTTTTTTATTATTCCGAAATTGAAAACAATAAAGTCAACTCAATCAAAGTATGATAATGATTTTAGTTTTTACCAGCGTAAACTTTTTTTCTTAGCGTTTTTTTTTTTTTTTTTTTTTGCTTCGATCCCACGTGTTGCAGTTTTTCTGCAATTGTGCAGCAATCTCGTTGCATCTACTTTCAGTTTAGAGTATTGCTTGTTATTTTATTGTTAGTTTACACTATAGAACATATTGATAAAAAATATTAATCAATTTTTCAGTATAAATGTTTATTGATCGAAATTTTATGTGCCCGAGTTCGACTTGCAATTTTCAAAAATTTAATTCTAAAAAAACTAGTTCGCGCGACAGACTTCGTTCTAATACATTAATAAAAATGCTACAATTTCATTAATTTCGAAAATTAGCAAAGTATATATAAATATAAATATATATATATTTCAAAATACATCTTAATTTTTATAAACGATCACGTGTTTTCAGAAGATTATTTGTCAACAGAAAACTGCTGGTGCTCAAAATATTGGTTATTTCGGTGACCTTACATTGTGCTCATGAAAATATAAAGAACATGTCAAGTATTTCAGTGTAATTTTCAACTCACAAGAAAAAAAAAGAAGCTAATAAGATTAGTTCTTAACATCCAGCATTCATTTGTATTGACAAATCTCACGTCTATGTTTTAAAAGTAATGTTCAGTATTTCTTGGTTATGAACAGGGGAGCGTTACTGAGAGCGAAATGTTTTAATATTTTAATTTTATTTTAGAAAAAGAGGTAATTAGTCAAAAATTAAAAAATTAAAAAATAAGAAAATAAAGTCAGCTGCACTTGGCATTTGCAGTGCAGGTGCTATAAAGTGAAAATGTTGAAGGAAAGGGAATTAGACCTGATCCGATCCAATAGTTGTTGAGTTTTTTTTTGTAACGATAAGAAAAACGAATTAAAAATCCTCTGATATAGCATTTTTTATTTTTTTTAACCTCCAAATAGTTGAATTACTTTACTAGAATCGCGAGTGATTCTTTTAGTTTTAATTATTATGTAAACTTTCCCCAAACAGTTTTAGTGCTTGAATAATGCATTTATGTTTTTACAAGCATAAAAGTAAATAAATGATTTGACATTTTTGACAAGCATTCTGCACATTTTAATGGTTTAAAGCAACTTTTTTTCCATCGGCCGATGGCCGATGGAAGAGGAGAATAATCGGCAATCGGCCATCGGCCTATCTCGGAACAATCGGCCAACAATCGGCATCGGCCCATCGGCCAAAAATTGCCATCGGTCGAGCCCTAGAATTTACTATAATTAATACTGGTTTAACAGTATAATAAACAAGATGGCGCAGCCGGTAGCAGCAGTCGGATGGATGATGAGGGGATGGATGATGAGGGCGTAATGGATGATGAAGTCAAAAGAACTAAATTTTATCGCTGAATTGTAAATAACTTTATTGGATTCGCGCCAGATAGAACGTTTTGTTCTTAGTTTTCGATTCGCCATGGAAGGATTAAAACCCCCGAATGGTCTTTCTTTCGACGGTAATTTGGCTGCGAACTGGAAAAAATGGAAACAGTCATTTGAAATTTATATGACTGCATCCGGTGCTTCTTCAAAATCGGAAGAAATGAAGATAGCGATATTACTGCACGTTATTGGTGAAGATGCAATCGAGAAGTTTAATACGTTTGATCTCAACGAAGAAGATAGTAAAAAGTATAACAAAGTTCTTGAAGCATTTGAAAAATATTGTTTACCACAGAGTAATGAAAGTGTCGATCGTCATATTTTTTTTTCGCGAGTGCAGCAACCTGGTGAAATGTTCGATGATTTTTTAACTCAACTGAAAAAGCTCAGTGTTACTTGTGGATTTGGTGAATTGAAAGATAGTTTAATAAAAGATAGAGTAATTAGCGGTATTACTGATAAAGCTTTGAAAGATAGATTATTACGTGAAGGCCAGCTGACTCTGGATAAATGTGTCAAGATGTGTAAAGCATCAGAACTTGCAGAAATTCAACTGAAAACACTAAATGACGAAAATAAAGTAGATCTGGTAAAATTTAAAAAGAATCGAAAATCGTACGAAAAGGAATTTTCATCCAAAAAGAAACTAAGTGAGAATTGTTAGGTATTAGAATTTTGATTATTGCATAACGAATTTTAATTGATGAATTTTAGTGTATTTTATTTGTCCTGTTTGCTAAAACATTGTTGAGCTAAGAATTCATGGCACATGTTCATTGTTCATGGCGCACACTTTCTTTTTTTCGCTACTTTATTTTTCTCTGAGCTACTGAATCATGATTTTTCCTTTTCTCGCCAGTGACAAAAAGGGGGTGAACTCGACCTTCTGTCACCTTCACGCCCGATTTACTTCGGACGTCGTAGAAAGCTGTCCAGTTCTTAAGCCGGTCGGAGGGTATAAAAAGCCCTGACCACTTCGAAACGCTCTCTTCTCTTCCTCTTTATTTTTCAGCCTCTAGCCAGGGACCTCCGTCCCGGGTCCCCTCCCGTTTTTCACAGGTACCTGACCTCGGAATTCCCTCCGTGAATCTTAGGTACGAAATCCCAATTTATAGTAAGGGTAATATGCCCAATTAAAGTTTTCTAAACCCCTTTTCCTTTTTATCTTAAATCCTTTCTTACTGTGTGCCATGAATTGTTTTTATGAGATACTGTCTATGTTATGCTATGTGTAGTTTTACTAGTTTTTTGAAATTGTTCCAACATGTGATAGAACTTTCAGGCGGTAAACTGTAAATTATGTAAGGATAATAAATGTTATTTGTTTTTTTATAAATATGAGTACGTTCTAATAGTCTACCAGGAATCATTAAGTAGAACCTGTTTACCAATTTTTCAAAGATTAGCTATAACGATCACGACCACCCCTTTGTTTTTATTCCCCCCCCCCCTTTATTCAAAACCAATATTTAACAATGGTGCCTTGAACCAGTCTTAATAGTAAAAAAAAAAACTGGAGACTATCCATATCACATGTTGGACATTTTCAAAACATCATATGTTGTGTATGTACTTTTTTTAATGAAGCAAAAAACGTTCGTCACGCACGTTTTGTTATTGTGAAATTTTCTGTTAGAATTGATCATAGGTGCATTTGAAATGTTTATGCTTGCGTAAAATCCGTAGTAAGAATATTTATTGTTTATGCTTCACTGTAGTAATGTATCTGTTCATGTAATTTTTTAAGATTATGTGTGGGTTTAAAGGAATCTAAAACAAACTTTGGCATTATTTGCTTATCGCGTCTAAACAGTTAAGGATATTTTGCGCATAATTTTTTTTGTATATTTTACTTGTATTTTCATTATAAACAAAGTGAGATGGCGAATGAAAGCCAAACTCCTGTAGTGGTGCAAATTCCCAAATGTACACTTGCTGAATTTTTACCTGCAATTCCAGGTTACGATGGGCGAACGTCTTTTAAATCATTTTTAGATAAAATTGAGGAGATCGCCACGTATTGTAAATGGGACGATAATGACAAGTTATTCGCCATTAAAATTAAGTTGACGGGTGAGGCAAAAGAATTTTTGGATTCCCAGGGAAGTTTAAGAAGCACAGGCTCATTCAAAGCTGTTACTGAAGCCCTTGGTGCAAGATTCTCCCATTCGACCTCAATAGCCACGTCAATAACACGACTAACATCAGCGTACCAGTTACCAACGGAGAATGCGCGACAATTTTTCGCACGGATTGAGGGCTTGTCGTACTCGTGCGTTCCCCAAGATAGCGCGAATGTTTTTGATAACTATAGGTTGCAGCTTTTGCTTTCAACAGCAAAACAAGGTATAAAACACGAACTGCTTAGAGGTATAGCAGCCGCAGGGCTAAAAGACTACAACCTGTTTAAGGAAAACGTGTTAAACTTAGAGGAAGCGTTGGAAATATCGCGACCCCCCCTGGAAACAGCAGCTGTAGTGCACCCTAACTCCGCGAATTACTCTCGCACGAGTGGCGTAGAAGAAAAATCAGCCATCGAAGCTTTAGGAGAAAGAGTAGAGCTGTTGACAAAGACATTGTCTTCATTATCTGTTACAGTGGAAGAAAGGTTGGGGAAAGTTGAGAGGAATGAACAAAATCAGGATCGGTTCCCGTATTCAGATTACAGGGGAGAAATGCGTCGTTCCAGGGACAAATATTGTGAGCGGTGTAGAAGGAAAAGGCCACGAAGTAGAAAGATGCCAGGCCCCTATTTGTAATTTCTATGGGAAAATAGGTCACGTGGAAGATGCGTGTTTTAGAAAGCAAAATAGATATCAATACAGAAATACTCGGGCTAATTTAAACTTTCAAAGGGGAGGGAATTGAATGCATCCAAGTGCCCAGTAGAAATCCCCGATAGGATGCCGATGTGTGCTGTAAACGAGAATATTTCAAACCTGCCTGTAATTTTTGTCACTTGCAAAAATGAACGCACGCTTGCACTCTTGGATAGTGGAGCATCTATCAACATTATCTCAGAAACATTTCTTAATAGGATAAAATCTAATTTAAATTATCAAAATTGCAACATTTCTGTGCAGAATTTTACTGCCGATTCTGTACAAATCACTAAAATGGTGTCATTAGAATGTCAAGTAGGTTCGCAAATATTCTTAATCAAATTTGCTGTAGGTCCTCAAAAATTTTCAACTATATACAGCGTTATTCTTGGTTGTCCCTTTTTGCACAGTAATAATTTAAGCTTAAATTTTGATCAAAAATGTTTAGAAGGAAAAAATTTTAGTGTAAATTGTATAAATGAAGGACTTAATCAAATATCATGCAATACTTGTTTCAGCGCTAACCTTGTTCTTTTGTACACTACTCGAAAGTTTGTCGTCCCTGCTCGCTCCCAATTAATGATTTCGCTTAAACCTCGTATCAACATACCTGCGCATTCCGAAACTGTCTTAATTCAGCAAAATGTTGACTCAAAAATTGAATGTTTTTCAATAGCTAGAACGGTTACAAAATTCTCCGTTAACCAGTACTTTGTTAATGTAATAAATATCTCATCCGAATCGATTCATGTAAACAAAAATTCAGCACTTGCGACAGTTGAGTGTATTTTTGAATCAATGCAAGAAAGTCAATGTAATTCTGTTATAAGTACAGAATCGGGAGACAATGTCGAACTGGGAGAAAATTTTGAATGTTGGGGAGGAGGTATTGACCTTTCGCACCTAGAACCGACGCAGAAAGAAAAAGTAGTAAAATTTTTAAGCTTATATCCAAATATTTTTGCAAAGTCGGTGTCCGATTTAACAGGTTGCGACACTCTTTTGCATAGAGTGCAACTAACGGACGATATACCTGTTAGGCAAAAATGCTATAGAGTACCTCATCATTTGAAAAATGAATTACGAACTCAAATTAATGAACTACTAGATGTAGGAATAATTTCTCCAAGTACCTCACCATATTCAGCGCCTGTTGTTCTGGTGAAGAAAAAAGATGGGTCATATAGGTTGTGTACTGATTTTAGAAAATTAAACTGTAAAACATTTCCAGATGCCTTTCCAATTCCAAATATTGGTGAACTCGTAGATAATCTTGCAGGAGCTACCCTTTTTTCTACCTTAGATTTATGTAGTGGATTTTTTCAGATGAAAATGCACCCAGAAGATGCTCATAAAACAGCTTTTGCTACGGAAGATGGCCTTTTTGAATGGCGACGTGTTCCCTTCGGACTTAGAAATAGCGCAAATAGTTTCCAGCGTTTGATGGACATTGTATTATCAGGGTTAAAACCTTTACAAATTGCAGTTTATTTAGATGACATAATTATTCCGTCTCAGGATTCAATTGATGAACACCTAGAAAAGTTAGAACGCGTTTTCGAACGTCTTAGAACTCACGGTTTAAAGTTAAAGCCTAATAAGTGTTCTTTTCTTAAGAAAAATATTAAATATTTGGGGTTTGAAATTAGTGAAGGTAAAGTATTCCCGGACAAAAATAATATTAAAGTGATTGAAAGTTTCAAAATTCCTACTTCACGCAAGCAGACGCTTGCGTTTCTTGGTCTCACGGGTTTCTATAGGAAATTTATCCCTGATTATTCTAATTTAGCACTTCCTCTTACTAACCTGACTAAAGAAACTTCAAATTTTAAGTGGAACGAGGAAGCACAAAAGTCATTTGATACTCTTAAGTCATTTTTAGTTAAACAACCTTGTTTGCAATTGTGATCAAGCAAGCCTTTCATTTACTTTGGAGGTCAAAGACCCCACTTCCAGAATAGCGCGCTGGGTTATGACGTTGCAACAGTACGATTATACCGTAATCCACAAACCAGGAAAACTCAACGTAACCGCGGATTTCCTGTCAAGAGGTATTAATCATGTAAATAACATCACCCATCAATCAAAACTAACCTTCGAACCTGAGCTTCTAGAGAAAATTCGCGAACACCAAAGCAAAGATGATTTTTGTATAAAAATGCGCGAGTCATTGTCCCAACCTTTAGATATATCTGATCAGTCCGTATTATATTTCATAAAAAAGGATATTCTTTACTCAAAATTGAAAAATGCTAGGAACTCTAATAATTCCGAAAAATTGATTGTCCCGTTAGCCCTAGTTCCTGAGATTTTGTCATTATGTCACGACTCTAAAACTGTTACACACCAGGGTTTTCACAAAACCATGTCACGGGTAAAATCGTCTTTTTGGTGGAGAAATATGACCAAACATGTCCGAAATCATATTAAATCTTGTGTTTCATGCATTCAAAGGCGTGCTCATAAACCAGAAAAAAAGGCACCCTTGCAACGTATGCCATTAGCAACACGTCCTATGCAATATGTGGCCATAGATGCGGTCGGGCCACTTCCCGTTACTTACCAGGGAAATAAATATATTTTAGTTATCTCAGACTATTTCACTCGTTGGCCTGAAGCCTACGCAACTAAAGATATTAAATCTGCAACAGTCGCAGAAGTGCTTGAGCAATTTATTTCCAGACATGGAATCCCTTCCCACCTTATTTCAGACAGAGGGTCAAATTTTCTATCAAGTGTTATTACAGATGTTTATAAAAGTTTAGGCATTATAAAACACACTACTACTGCTTTTCACCCACAGAGCGATGGAGTAGTCGAAAGATTAAATGCCACACTTATAAACTCTCTGAGCCACCTAGTTAATGCATCTCATACCGATTGGGATAGACATTTACCGTTTGCGTTGTTAGCGCATCGCTCAGCTATTCATTCAACAACTGGTTTTTCACCGTCTTTTCTTCTATATGGTAGGGAGATAGAATTACCTTATCACATTTTAACAGAACAAATCCCATTTTCTTATGCTGAACCCAAAGAATATGCTTATGATATGAGAGTTCGGTTACATAATTCTTTTAAAACAGTCAAAGAAAATTTGTTGAAAGCCGCCGAATCACAAGAACAGTACAGGGATAATTTTTGTAGAGAGAAGAACATTGAGATAGGTGATATTGTCTATTTACATACTCCTCACGTACCACCAGGTCTTTCTCGAAAATTTCATATGAGTAATACCGGCCCGTTTAGAGTAAAAGAGAAAACATCCCCAGTAAACTTTGTTATAGAATCGTTAACTGATATGGGAAAGACACAGTTAGTTCACGTGGATAGACTTGCGAAGCCTGAGAGCAGAATAACATTTCAAAATTTAGGAGAAAACTCCACCGTCAGAAAAGAATCTGAGCCAAGTCAAACTGATGAAAATCAAAATCTTAGTAATGATCAGACATCAGGAAATAATGACAGGTGGAATCAATTTAGGCGTCCCAGGCATGCCATAATTTTTAGACCGCAAGCTAGGTCATCCCATCATTATAACCTGCGTCCTAGACGTTGAATGATGTATAGTGTCCCTTCTAACAGAATTATTCCTTAAAATAGATTAGTAAATAAGTAAATAAAGGAATAATTTTGATCTTTGTATATAATAACAATTTTTTTAGTATATTCGATTAAGAAGAATGTTGACTGTATTGTGTAAGAATCAGTTTTATTATATCGTATTTAGAATAATTTTGATTATGTTGAATAATATTGAGAATAATTCGATTGTTTTGTATCAGTTAAAAATATGTTTTTTTTTCTTACAAAGATGTTTAATGAAATTTCGAGGCTTATCGGAATTGATATTTGTGTCTGTAAAATGCTTAATCCAGCCGATCCCCAATTTTTTCACCCTTCCCATTTTTTTTTATCTTAGTTTTCGTTTCGTATGGTTTATTTTCCTTCCGTCCACTAGTCAAATTGTGATAACTTACGCTTCATCAGACTCTACAACTACATAAAACTGTAAAACGAACGTTAGAAATTATTTTTTTAATTGCTTGCCACTAGTATTTTCCAATAATTGACTGTTCATCGAAGATATAAATGTACAGAGGATCCTGTTACGTGAATTCTGCTCTGCGAAGTAGTCATCGAGACTCGCGACCTCGGCTGAGTACTGCAACGATCCTGACTTCTGGACAGGGCCCCCTCAACGACATTTTTGATCTTCGAAATATTGGCACCACCTGAGAACAACGTTTGCCCATGTGACTGGCCAGCACTGAAGCGGCGTGCTTCAGATGGTACTCCTTTACATCTTTTCCTCTACACCTGAATACATTCTCTGATGAGCCGATGTTAAACCTAATTAGAACGACCGCAACAACTTTCACGAACTTACAGAAACTCCGAGAGAGTCTAGCTGTGAAAACCTCCCTTCCCATGGATCCTGGGTTGCTCCGAAGTATCCCTGTACTGACTCCGAAGCATGTTGCTGTTTAAATAGACTGTTTATTCTTCGATATTTCAAGCTACAAGACTTTCGACTTTTTGTATGACATTGTGGATGGACGAAAATTTTCTTTCCCCCTAAATTTTTTTTTCATTTTTTCCCCTTTAAAAAAAAAAAAAAAAAAAGAGAGAGATCTTTAAACTTCCTTTTATATAATGCTGTTATCCAAAATTTCTCCATTGAGAAGCAAATTATGTTAGTTGATAAAAGATGTTTGAAAAAAAAAAAAAAAAAAAACATTTCATTTTTTTTTTCCCTAAGGTCGGTTGGATTGTTAAATAACTAAAATTAAGAGAAGACTGCATTATGCAGTCTTCTCTTAATTTTAGTTATTTAACTTTTTTATATGGCAAAACATTACATTGTGCTCCTGTATCCAACTTAACATATAGATATTTTGAAATATTTATTTTAAGTTTTTCAATCCAATCATTAGAATTTGAATTCCCCTTTAATTTCACCTAAGATATATTCTTCATCAGAATCTGGTTTCATGTAACTGACAGGAACTGGCTCATTATATATGTAGTTAACCTTTTTTCTAAAACACATTTTGGCAAAGTGATTTCGTTTCTTACAATAAAGGCAAATTTTATTGAAAGCAGGGCAGTTATAAGGTTTATGGAATGTACCACATTTTCTACAAATTTTATTTGACTTACCTGGATTTTCATTTTGTTTTGAATTTGCTTTATTCTCACTTAGTTTCTTTTTGGATGAAAATTCCTTTTCGTATGTTGTTGGTAAATGTATTTTAAAATGCGAAACACAAAAGGGATTAAAAAGTGATATAGAATTCCAAATTGTAAAATGCGAAGATAATGTTCCAGCTGTTTTAGGCTTGAAAACAATACAAGAATTGGGCCTAATTAGAAGAATTGATGCTGTAGAATCAGTAGATAATTATAAATGGGTTAGACAAAATTATAATGATTTGTTTATGGGTGTTGGTCAAATTGCTGATTATATATATGATATTAAACTTATGGAAGGAGCAACTGGGACTATAGAACCATGCAGGAAAGTTCCACTAAGTCTTATGAATTCATTGAAGCAAGAATTATTGCGTATGGAACAAGATGGTATTATTCAGAAGGTTAACCATCCTACAGAATTTGTAAATTCTCTTGTTATAGTAAGAAAACCAGATGGGAGCCTAAGAGTTTGTTTAGATCCCCAGCGTTTAAATGAAAACATATTACGAGAACATTTTCATTTTAAAACTTTTGAAGAAATTGCTTCTAAAATGTCAGGTGCTAAAGTTTTTAGCATATTAGATGCAAATAGAGCATTCTGGCAAATAAAATTATCAGATTGAAGTTCAGCCCTTACTACTTTTAATACACCATTTGGAAGATATTGTTTCTTAAAAATGCCATATGGTATAAATTCTGCCCCTGAAGTCTTCCATAAATGTTTTACGGAAATTTTTGGTGAAATAGAAGGAGTTGAAATTTACATTGATGATATACTGATTTGGGGTGAAAATAAAGAAACCCATGATAAAAGATTAAAAGAAGTTTTAGACAAAGCTCGACAGAAGAATGTTAAGTTTAATTTTAAGAAATGTAAATTTGGAATTGACGAAGTAAAATACATGGGCCATATATTTTCAAAGGAAGGGCTTAAACCTGATGAAGATAAGGTGCAAGCAATTTTAAAAATGAAGACACCGATGAATGTTAAAGAATTAGAAAGTGTTTTAGGAATGATTACATATGTATCTCGATTCATTCCAAATGTTTCAGAAAAGACAGCTGTGTTAAGAGATCTTCTTAGAAAAAATGTAATGTGGCAGTGGAGCCATGAACATGAAAAATCTTTTAATGATCTTAAGAAAATATTAGCTGATAAACCTGTACTGCAATATTTTGATAGCAAGAGTCCTATAACATTGTCTGTAGATGCTTCACAATCTGGATTAGGAGCTGTTCTTCTACAAAACAATTTACCAGTTGCATATGGATCTAAATCTTTAACAGAAACTCAGAAAAATTACGCACAGATAGAAAAAGAAACACTTGCGATAGTATTTGGATGTGAAAAATTTAATCATTATGTTTTTGGAAATAATTTTATTGTTGAAAGTGACCACAAACCATTAGAAGCTATTTTTAAAAAACCTTTGAATAAGTGTCCATTACGTCTCCAAAGGATGAGAATTCGCCTTCAGCCATATAATCTTACAATTACATATAAACCAGGAAAAGAACTTGCAATTGCAGATGCATTATCTAGATCATTCTTAGAAGTATAAGATGATCCATTTGAAGAGGAAAGTGAAGCTCATGGTATGCATGATAAATGCAGAAGTAATTATGTCACCTGAAAAAGAAAAAATTTTTCTAGATGCAACAAGGGATGATGAAGAACTACAAACTCTTTTAAAACTAATTAAGACTGGGTGGCCTAATAATAAAGAAAAAGTACCAGCAGAAGCAAAGCCATATTTTCATTTTAAAGAAGATCTGACAGAAATGAATGGCTTAGTTTTTAAAAATTCATCTGTTATAGTTCCCAAAAGTTTACGCAAGTTAATGCTAGAATGTATACATTATAATCACATGGGTATAGACAAATGTAAAAATCGAGCGAGGGAAGTTCTCTTTTGGCCGGGAATGAACAAGGAAATTGAAGATTTAATTTTAAATTGCTCTACGTGTCTGAAGTATCAAAAACATAATGCCAAAGAACCACTAATGCCAAAAGAAGTACCATATAGATCGTGGGAAACATTAGGTACAGATTTGTTTTATTTAAATGGTAAAAATTATTTAATAGTTATTGATTATTTTAGTAAATTTGTTGAAATTGGACAGCTGCAAGAAATAACAAGTACCTATACTATTAAATTATTGAAATCTATGTTTGCAAGATATGGTATACCAAAACTTTTATATTCTGACAATGGTCCACAATATGCGAGTAAAGAGTTTAAGAAATTTGCCAAAGAGTGGAACTTTGAACACAAAACATCTAGCCCAGAATTTGCACAGTCTAATGGTATGGTTGAACGTTATATTCAGACAGTAAAGAAAATGTTGTTAAAAACAGAAGCTGATTGTAAAGATCAATATCTAGCTCTACTTGAATACAGGAACACGCCCATCTCAAACAATTTACCATCGCCTGCAGAAATATTATTTGGTAGGAAAATAAATGGACTACTGCCAATCAAGGAAACATTCCACCAAATCAGCAAAAATATCGATATCAGAAATAAGCTCCTGGACAGACAAGAAATACAGAAATATTATTTTGACAATGGATCAAAAGATCTAAAGCCATTAAATGAAGGAGATAATGTTTATCTTTTTAAATCTGGATCAGGACCTTGGGAAAGTGGAAAAATTATATCAAATGCTAATAGACCACGTTCATACAAAATTTTGAAATCTGATGGAAATATAATTGAAAAAAATCGAAGAGCATTATTGAAAGGTCCTACAAACATAAAATTTCAAATAAGAAAACCTTATTTATCACAGAGCGAAGAAAAGCTGAGTGTAAATAAAGAAGTGCCTGGACAGGAAGTTAGGAAAGAGGTAAAACAAGATCTAAAGGTGAGTGCTACTCCTGATGCTAATATGTGTCCAGATAGAGTATCAATTAATTCTGATCAAGTACAAAATTCAATGTTTACAAGAACTGGTAGACGTGTGAAAAAACCTACATATCTTAGAGACTTTGTAACTTCCTAAATGTAATTTGTTTCTTTTTATTTAATTTAAATATTTACATTTGTTCTGTTTGTTTGTAAAAAGGGAGATGTCATATATCGATAACATCTTACTTGTCATATATCGATATATCCTATTTGATGTAACCGTAACTGTAGTCGAGAGTGTTGAATAAATGTTGATGTAATGTAGCCGGCGTATTCTCTGTCTTAGAATTTACTATAATTAATACTGGTTTAACAGTATAATAAACAAGATATAAAACATTCACCAGATGAAAATAACTAATATATATTTTCTGCTATTTTGTTGTAACAAATGTCATGTTTGAATCGCTTCGGTACTATTATTTCGAATCGCAAAGAGAAATTTGATTTTGTTCTGCCAAAGGCTTTATATTTTATGAATTGAGTTGCTAAATCAAAGAGTTAATTTTAGCTCAGACGATAATTTCTTGTATGTGTATGTGTATAGAAGCTCATTTTTATTTATTCTTACTTCTTTTTTTTTTTTACAAAAGCAAGATATCACATATATTATTGCTGCCGTTATATTTAAAAGAAAACTAGCATAATTAATCTGGAAATAAACTGGGAATGGATTAAACTAATTTTGCGGCTGAAAAATCATATGATGAATTTAACAAAATTTTGGAAATGAGCATGTACGTCACTGTAGAGTTTCTTAATTATTGTAGGCTTTGCTTCATATCATATAAATTATCACAAAAATTTCCTAAAAAAATCCACCAAAAAAAAAAAAAAAAAAAACACTATTTTATCCGTTTGTAAAATTTCTTATATCTTTGTTAATCTTTTACATTATTAGATTTTACATAAAATGGCATTCTTTTCCCCTAAAGATTCTGGCACAAGTAATATTTTATTTTTATTTATTTATCGCGAATCCTCTGATGTCGTTATAACCGAGGTCGATTGTACATTCTTTCATTATGATGTAAAAATCACTCGTTTTCCGCAGCCTCCATCAAATTTAATGTAGGTTAGTTTGATGGCAATATCTTTAGTGTTATTTTTAGTATTTAGTATCTTATTATTCGTAAGTCGGGGGGGGGGGGGGTAATATTTCATTATTAGCAAGTAATAAATATTTATTGTTAATGCCATGGTTGTATCATTACCTTACAGACACTTCAATTTTGCCTTGTGTTCCAGTCACAGTTATTATAAATACGAAATTGTGTAATGAAAGGTGTGTAAAATTTTCTTCATTTTGAAAACAAATCACATTCATTACCTATTTCTACATTAAAGCAATAATTATCAGTGAAGATTGTTGTTTGAAAATTTCCTTTCATTGTTTTTCTAACTAAAGTAAAATATTAGGTCAGTCTTATGGTTGCATGCGGCTTTCAGTACATTTCATTCATTATACTTTACAATGTGTCATCAAAATATCATTATATCGTCACAACTTTTAAAAATTTTATCACGACATTTAATTAACGAAAAAAAAAGCGCAATTTGCATTTTGCTTTTACATTAGAGGACAAATTATCAATGAAGATTCTTATTTGAAGATTTTTTTTCATTGTTTTTTAACTAAATTAACTAATTAAATCCATTTTATTATTGGCATATCATTTATTTACACACATTCCATTTTGTGTTTACATTAGGGTACAAATTATCACTGAAAATTCTTATTTGTTTTTTTCTCATTGTTTTCTTAACTAAAGTAAATAATTAATTCAATTTTATTATTGTATAATGCTTTCATTACATTTCATGCATTATAGTATGCTTGAAATACTATTGCTAAGTGCTTTCATTGCATTTCATGCATAGCAGTAGCTATGTGATAAAAATATCATTACATTGTCACAACTTTTAATATTTTTATTATGATATTTAATGGAAATTTTTTTATCTGCGCTTGATTGATGTAATGAAAATGAATCTCTTTTGAGCAGTTTAGAAAGTCGAGGTCATTTCTATTTCCGTTCACTGATCGTAAAGTAAAACTTACCAGGACTCGGAAGGAAGTTAAAGTTGAAGTGTTGCCCCAGCTATGAGTCAATGGCCATGACGCAAGCGCAGAAGATGTGGAGAGGGATTTTGAGTCCCGGGAAGATCACGTGATTCTGATTAGTTCAACTTTCCGACGGCCGTTTATCAGTTTGGTTTCAGTTTGTAGTTCGTTAAGTATAAATATTGTTGACTTATCCGCTTACGAACGGAAAAGCGTTGACCTTAGCGTTGAAAAGAGAAAATAATTGTTCAGTAGCGGACTGTTTAAATAAAAGAAGTTGATTTTTCCAACAAGGAGAAGTGAGTGACGGTGAGTGTTTAAATATTTTTAGATTTCTTTCATAATTGCTACGAAATTTTAGTTTTATGGGTAAGAGATAAAATATTTGTTTCCTTTCATCTGTTGTTTTAAAGCTTGCAATTAACTGAAATGAAATACATTTTTGGGAAATTCAGTTTCTGAAAATTCTCAAATGTAACAATATTTAGTAAGCTTTCAGATTCAATTTAAAAAGAAAAATAGTGTGTGTTTTGTTTTCTTAGTCTGAAATTTTTACGGCAAAGGCAGACATTTAGGAAAAGTGAAATTCTGAAGCTCCGCGAATTCTGCTGACATTCATTTTCGAAAATATTTTTTCTATTTTTGATTACTATTTTACTAATTGATAAAAGCTAATAACTAGCTGATGCAAAATATAACATATTTTTTTTTCTTAGTCTCTAATATTTAATGATGAAATACTAATAAGATTTAACTAAATTTTCTGGCTTAAATAATTAATTGGAATTTTTTCTCATTTAATATTGTTTTACATTCAAAATCATTTTTGAAGTTTTTTTTTTAAACCAGTTCTTCTTTTACCTTACAAATATAAACTAATTTTCATGCAAAGTCTTTTTGTTATAATTTTTTACTTACAAATTTTTTTTTTTATAAAGACTGAAAATATAAAATGTAAAACTGGGAGACGAAATCAAATGATCAATTTTTCAGAAAGAAATTAATAATTTTGATGTATTTTTTTTTTATCTTTAATTTTTTGTTTATTATTTTTATTTTTTTATTGAATTTTATTTGTTTTTGAACATATTTTCCATTAAAATTTGGATTTCACTGTTACATGTTTCTTTAGCCCATATCACTTGTGTGGGAAAACTTAGTTTTTCATTGTTTGTAGACAACTGGATCTAAGTGATTGTAAATTAAAGTGCTTAATTTTTAACCGACTTCACAAAGGAAGGAGGTTATACATTCATATTGTATGTATGTCGTTTTTTTTTTTTTTTTTTTTTGTTTGTTTGTCCACTCATAACTTCTCACCGGATGAACCGATTTTCATGACTTTTTTTTTAATCGATCGAGGGTGGTTTCTCATAGGTCCCGTACCTTCGTTTGACCATATTCGATAGTTAGAAAAAAAGTTATGGACAGAAATAGGGTCTTTTTTTTTTGGTTTTCCATCCATAACTTTTGACTAAATGAACCAATTTTGATGACCTTTTCTTTAATAGATGGAGGGCCGTCTAACTCAAATATCGCACATCAATTTGACTACATTTGTTTTTTTAGAAAAAACGTTACGGGTGAAAAATAAGTATTTTTTATTTTAATTGGAAAGGCTTGACTTGATTTTCCTTTGTTGGGAAAACTATTAATAAATATAAAACTCATTGTTAAAAAAGTTTTTGTTGCCTTTTGTTTTTGTTGGGCTATAATAATAAATGCAATTACAGCAAGATTTTAACTGAAGGCTTCTCTGAGGCAAAAATTAAATCCAATCAGTTTGTTTGCTAAAATCCACTTCAAAACGGAATTTTTCATACAAATGATTAGTTTTTAGTGTCCTTTATTCAAAGAAGGTTTTCCCTTTGATATGGATTTTTTAAAGATAGAGTATTTATATAAAAAATGCATTTACACTAAAAAGAATAAAATAAAATAATTTTTGGAAAAAAAATAGAACCGACTTCAAATTATAAATTGCGCTAAAAAGTGAAAAATAAATTTATTCTTTAACAACATCGATGTGACTTTTAAACATAGTTTTAGAAGTCGGTGCAAAATTATGAGCTTAATTACCATTACACCATGTGCTACTTCCTATTGAAACTGTTGCTAATTCTGGGCCATTTATACTTGTAATTGATTCATGATTACAAAAGATTTTATCTATCCTAATTTTGCACCGACTTCTAAAACTATGTTTAAAAGTCACATCGATGTTGTTAAAGAATAAATTTATTTTTCACTTTTAGCGCAATTTATAATTTGAAGTCGGTACTATTTTTTTTCCAAAAATTATTTCATTATTTTAGTTGTCCGTTTAAAATTATATAACATCTAGGCGTAATGGTGTAGACTGGGATTTTTTTTTTGGTAGCCACTTCAAATTTTTGGTAGCCACAACATTAATTTACTGGTTTAATGCGGTTTTTTGGATTTCATCTAAAAAAACTGGAAATTTAATGTCTTTATTTTTCATTCTTAAGAGAAAATTCTCTTAAAAATCACTATTGAAAAATATATATGGGATTTTTTTTTTTTATCATGCTTTGATAATAATGAATAAATAGTATTTTAAGACATTAATCATATCAACAAAAGTTTTCATGTACTTATGAGAAAAAAGAATTTTCTTAAATCTAAAATTTCAATTGCAGGATATTCTCATTCTCAGGGAATATTTCCTAATTACATCAAGTGCATTTTTGACCAGGATTTTTCTTTGGTTGGCTGAACTAAAACTAAAATATTAGGTAGCCACAAGATTAAACTCGGAAATTATCTTGCCACCTGTGCACGAAGCTATATGTCTGATATATAAAAAAAGTTTTTGATAATGGTTAATTTTAAGTTATACAAAACATATAGTGTATATTACAAAATTTTAGTAGTGAGGTCACTTTTAATCAAAGTTTGTTTTCCCCATCCCTTTTGTTAAAGTAGAAAAAAGAAATGTTTTTAAATTGTCATAAGTAATTAAGATTTATTATGCAGCAGTTGCGTAATATGATATCTTTGCAGCCGTGAAATATTGCACCCCCTCAGTCGTAAATTATGTACTTGAAACTTGACCGCCCCTTCCCCCAAGTGTCCCTTAATCTCCTGTGCCCCCTCCTCACTTACGGGTCTGCTAGTGCTAGTTACATGACTGATATGTAGAACCAATAATTAGATAAAGCATTATAGTAATGTCAAAAACACCTGTTAAAATTCAAACAAGAAATATTAATAAATTTATTTGTTTATTAATTAAAAAACAAAATTAATTTTGTTTGTTAATATAAATTAATTTTTTAAGAAGGATGTTCAACATCACAAAACGAAACAAGTTACGTTTAGTCAAAAAATAAATTCAGTAAAGCAAAAAATTTGTTTACAAATTAAAAATTAGAGTATAATTTGAATAACATTTAACAAAAATCTGACATTCAGATTTAGTCTGAAACCTTTTTTTTTTCTAATGGGCTGCTGTTGGCTTCTGCCAATTGCAGACCTAGTGCATTCCCGAGAGATCGGTACCATCTCTTACAGAGGCACCACAATGAGTGTGGTACCATCGCTGCATGAGAATTTTGACGTCCGGTTTCTCCACCGGTAAGGGCGATGCAAAATTGCACTAGGAATTTAATTGAGCCTAGAGCATCCAAGCCAAACGTCTACTCAAGGGATCTTTTACACGCTGCATAATCATACGACATGGGCGCAGACGATTTTCTGCATCTTGAAAATCCACTGATTCAGGCCAGGTTTAGTCTGCAACCTTGAGCTACAAATTTTTAATTGATACCTGCTACCCACGAGTTTACAGCATTGATAAGATCAATCATAATATTCAATTTTCAATTTCACTTTTAGTTTCTAAATCAAGATTTTAAAAAAATTATTTGAAGTAATATACATATTTGCTCCCGTCTCAACTTTTGCACTGTAGTATTAAAATTTTAGACTTCTAGGGGGTACCCTTGTTGATTCCAAAATAAAGTCAAAATATAAAAAAGGTATATCTATTTCAACATTCAACAATTAAATGCTTATTATGCATTCAAATTTTTGTATGGTAAATATCAGTGTTAAACTTCAAGTCAAAAATGTTTTTAAAATTAAGATTATTGGAAACACAGGGCATTTAATATTACGAAAGCAGTCGAAGAAATCTAAAATTCAGTGAAATAATAAGAGCAACAAGAATTTGTTTTAAAAGTTAAAAATTTGAGTACCTACATTTGAAAAACATTAAACAAAAATCTCATTCAGATTCAGACTGCAAAAACTTTGCACTTTGAGCCACCAGCTGTCAAGTTCTAATTAACAGCTGCTACTGGCACTGAATTTATAGTACTAGTGAAATACTAGCTATTTTCTGACCATTAAATTTAATTCTATCTTGCATCAAGTTTGTGTAATTCTTTAAAAAAATATTTTAAGCAATATATATTTACTCCTGTATTGACTTTAGCAAATATTAAAGTCAAGGGGAATCTTGTTTAATTATGCAATTAAGTGCTAATTCATTTAAAGCTTAGGGTTTTCCAAAAATAAATACTACAGGCCAAAAATAAAATAATCAGTATCAAGTTTTAAAAGTATATTGAATAAAAAATAAAATTTCTGCTTTTGAGTACCATGACTTAAAATCACTTACAACCAGGGTTCGGGATTTTTTTTTATTTTTTTTTTTTGAAAAATCAAAAAAAAAAAAAAAATCGGGTTTTTTTCATTTAAATCAGATTTTTTTGATTTTTTTAAAAAAGACCCTAAATATTTTTTATATTCATTATGTTACATTCATAGAAATAATATGGCCTCTTTATCAATATGCAAAAACACACTTTAAGCTATTTTCACAGCAATAAATATTTTTAAACATTAATAAGGATAAACAACTTTTAACACAATTGCATGGCTCAAATGAAACTTAACCCTACCAGGAATAATAGTACACTCATAAGTACAGAGAAAATGAGCAAATTTAATTAGTAGAGATAGAGATAGAGAAATACAGTTTTTTTAATATTAAATTTTTTATGAAGTGATATAACATGACAAGAGACAAAAATTGTAAATAAAAACCCCATAGAGAAACAATTGGTGCCGACTCCCCTTAAGAGTATGGCAAAATGGAGATTTCCTCTGACTCGTAAAGAAATGAAAATAACAGTAGCTGATTTTGTCATTAAAAATAAAGAAGGTACTAGTGAATTGGCTAGTATGCTTAAAAGTTTGTTTATGCATAGGCATAATTTATCAGCTAAAAAGCCCAATATTCTGGAAAGATGCAGATTTGTGTCCACATCAAATCCATTTCTTATACATAAATTTTGCGACTTACTTGAAGAAATAATCATTTTTGAACATAGAAAACAAAATATCTATAATTAGGATGAAACAGCCTTGTTTTTAGGCCCATCAAAGAGCTGCTAATTGATTTTCAATCAGCTGCTAAATTATGTTTCGCCTATTTATTTATATTTCAATGTATTAGTTGCTAACTACTTTCATATAATTATTTATGAAATGCCTTTCATTGATAAGAAAATTGGGGGATCAGTATTTGCCCCAGAAATGATCAAGAATTACCCCATTCTATGAATAATTCCTAATCACTGGAATTTTTTTAACTATTGCAAATTCTCTTTTTATTTTCAGAAAAAAAAAGTGTCATATGAATCAGTCCATAAGTCATCAAATTTTCAGAAAAAATTAGAATTCTACCGCAAACGGTTTTTTTTTTTTTTTTTTACAAAATTTATATTTGTATCATTTGATCCGCAATTATCCCAGGTCACCCTATTATTACAATATTGATTTGGTTTCCTCAAGTACAAACATTTGATTAGCATCTTTTGATTTTTTAAAAAAATATTTATATTTTCTATTGGGAAAACAATTTATTTAAAAATAATAATTTTACACTTCGTCCTAATATGTACGTAATTTTATTATTTCGCTTTTCTTTTACGTTAGCAATTAAAAATTCCGCCATTGCAATATTATTTTCGCGAACCACTGCGGTAATTTAATAAATGAAATATCCAAACATAACACTTTCCTTAGATCACGGTAATAAAAAAAAAATAATAAATTTAGAGAGCCTTTCCATCTGTGACTTTGCAAGCAGTATCTCTAATGGAAATGAACATTAGACACGTCATGTACCTAGTGTCGCAAAAGGGGATGGAAAAAACCCGATTTTTCCCGGGAATAAAACAGGTTTTTTGGGGAAAGAAATTTTGAAAATTCCCGGGTATTTTCAATTAGTTTTAAGAAATAAAAAATTTATTTTTGATTTTAATCTTTTTCCTTAGCGATTTCAATTTTAATGGATTTTGATGATGTAATAAAAACTACTTATTAGTTATAGTCTTCAAATTTTGTTTCTTATAATGAGAAAAACATTTTTTCCCTTGCTTGCAGCTCACTGAATTTTTATTGATTCATAATAAAATATTTAAATGGTCAATATTTATGTTTTATTTTCCCTTTTTATCATAGTACTAAGCTAAAACTGTACCATTCACAAAAAATATCTAGACATAAATGAAGAACGCTTAAACTAACTTAAATACTTATGCAAGTATTCGGACACTAGCCACAAATTCGAATTACATTGTTTTAACACATAAAAGTTTGGGGTCAGCTGCCTTTTATAAGCGGAATTACCAAAAATTCCGTTTTGCCCTCCTTTTCCTTTTAGCTAAATCTAGCTACCGTTGTGTTATTAAAAAAAATTGAACAAACATAAGAAATAAAATAAAATAAATTGAAATCAGTTGTTAAAACATACAAAACATACCATTAGCTTTTATGGGAAAAATTCGAAGCATCTTAAAACCTTGTGAACAACACCAAAATTCTTAAAGAGAAAATATTTCAAAATATGTTTAAGTTCGTAAATTTGTTGATTAATTCCCATTACACGTATGAGAAAATATGCTTCGAAAAAAACTTAAAGGGTAGGAAAATCTCAACCGATCAAAATTTTTGCATATTTTAATTTAAAAATGATACTTAAACGCATTTAAAACCCTTCAAAACAAACAATGAGATACATTTTAATCGTTATCATTTATACCGTTTTTATTATTCAAATTCTTATCTGAAAAGGTATTTCAAACAAATATAAGCTTTGTTGCATCATTGCTTGAAATTATTATTGTCTCTAACAAATGTTAGTGTTCTTTATTCCTTACGTTTTATTTATTTATTGTGTATTTATTTTTATCTATTCATTTATTTATTTATTCATGTAGTTTTGACAAAAACGAAAATTTAACTTCCAGTTTTACTGATCAAAAAACACCAAAATTCAGCAAAATTTCTCGAATGCAGCTATTAGTGGTTTGGTAGACTTGTTCTACCCTGAAGTATTTGTCAAAACGTGCATTTGGAATGTAGAGTATATTTTACTGGATATAATTTGAGGAAGTCATAAAATATGTCCGCAATGTATAAAAACATAACCCAATGAGACAAAAAGTCGAAATAAAACTATCTTAGCGTATAATATTTCTAAATAAAATAGCAATAACATTAAATTTCTGACTTTGTTTATAGAACAAAGTTTTTCAATGAAATAAAAATATGAAACCAAAGTATATAGTACTGATATTTAATAGAAAATAAATTTAAAAAAAAATTTGAACTTTGGTCTTTACATATAAAAAGCACAGTTTTTCGATGCAATTAAAAGGAAAATGATAATCCTGTCCTTGAGTACAACAATACAGAAATTTTGATGAAATGGTAATAATATTTAAATTTTGTATTCACTAATAAAGCAAAGTTTCTTAAAAATTTTTGTATTTTATGTACATATCATGTAAACCAGTGTTTTTCAATAAAGTAAATAGAAATTAGTTTTCTTTTTTCTTAGCTTACAAAACATAGCTTTTCATGTAGTACGCTCGTGAAGCACATGTCAGCACTTCCTCAGAGTTAGTGCTGTAACTCTGATAAAAATATACAAGAGTACTAAAATTTTGCGTTTAATTAAAAAAAATTAATGACACATATATGGCTTGTAATAAGTTCCTTAAAAATCTTGAATATATTTCTTTTCATGCGTCTAATTTGTGTAAAGAAATATTTACCAAACATTAGAAATACCATCTGTATCTAAGACAAAAATTTAAAAATCTGTACCTGAATGTGTCAGTTGCTATTCGATGCTTCAAGTCAATATTTTGTCTCTAATGAAAAGTTTACTTTTAATATATGTACACAAAATCGAAGAAACAAAAACCTAACTGCAGTCATTGATTGCGAAAGCTTTAATGTGTCAGAAGGATTTTATTATTGTTGTTTTTAATTTTATTTTTACAATTTTTGTACTTATTACTAGTATTATGTTACATGTAGATTCTGACTCATCTGAGCTAGGAGGAGAATTATCTTTTTAAATTATGTGGCTAATTATTATTATTACTATTATTGTTAATACCATCATTTATTCATATATATTTATTAATTTCCTGTTGGAGTTTATTAAATGGCAAAGAAAAAGAAAAAACTTTCGGAACATTGCACTTGACTTAAATCACAAATTTCGGTAGCTTTAGTGTGCTTTCAGACCAAACGCAACAGCGACATAATAGTAGGTAAATTATAGATGACTTAATTATGATAATGGTAAATTATAGATAACTTAGGCATATTCTTACAAGAAACTACTCCTTTTCCAATGCAGATTTTAAGCTTTCAACGCTAAGCAATCAGCAAGGAATAGTGAAAATCAAGATCAGTTTCTGTGCTCTAGAAATGTCAGGCAGGAAAGCGGGAACTAAAACTTTCTCGTTTCGAAAATGTAATCCTTACTGTGAAAGTTGACATTCTTTCGCCTATCTCCAATTAAAAAAATAATTGAAATTTAAATTCATAGAGGCGCACTAAGTTTTATCTAGCATCAATATCTGTTTTTAATAAATAGAACGACAAAATACAAGACAGTACAAGGTGTAGGTTTATTTACTCTTGCAAGACACTAGATTTCTCCTTTTAATAACTGTAGATTTGCATTAATTTTCCTTTCCAGACAGAATAAAACATTTCCTGGTTTTCAACCCTCAAATATGTTTAATATAAATGCTTTTGATTCCAAAATGGCCTTTCGTGGAGCATTGGTAGTTGTTTTGAAGAGCATTAAGTGCTCCGTTTACCACAGCTTCAGAAACTCAGATATACAATATTAATTTGAATCAAAATGTAAAAGTTGTGCATAAAACATTAACAAGTGAAGTCAAGCTAAAAATTTAAGGGAAAAAAAACGTCATAAATTGGAAGACGTTTTTTAGGATTTAAATACCCTAATCTTACTGCACGTTTCATAAATATTTCTAAAGTCCCCAAATCTTTTTAGTAAAACGTATTTTGGATTTGGCGGTTATTTTGAAAATTAATTCGTTCGTTTTCTTAATCGGAAAGTGAAAGTTGTATTTGTGATTGATTAGACTTGTACGTACAAGGAAGTCTTAATTGTTCAGTTGAAAATAATAATACTTTTGAGAAGCATAGCAGATTTAAATTATAGCATTTTTAATAAAATTATTTTTTTTACACTTATCTCTTTTAGAAAAATTGTCATGGCAGATAATAAGTCTTCTGGCGACGAAGTTCCGAACAAGAAACCTAGCTCTGATCATATTTTGGATGATTTTCATTCTGACGAGGATGACACCTTCGTGCAATGTGAAGAGTGTGATTTAGACTTTGTGGACGTAAAAAGTTACGAGAAACATTTAAAGGGTAAAAAACATCAGAAAGCATTAAATAGAATCAAAGCCATGTCGAAGGTTGCGAAGATGACAGCAGAAAATGGCGCTTCGAAATCCGATAGCGATGGAGAAGAGAACGGAAGTGAAATTCACTGCGATGTTTGCCAAAAATTCTTTTCTGGTCATGTTCCGTATTACACTCATTTGAAAAGTAACATACATGCGAAGAATTTGAAAAAGCGAAAATTGACAGAGCAAATGAAAGGATTGCCAGAGGTTTTGAATCACGATGAAGAGGAAGAAACAGGTAATGATAATGACGACGGCATCATTCCAAAGCCCATTGCTAAATGCAAAACCTGTCAGAAAGTGTTTTATGGCCCAGAATCATTCCACCTACATATGAAAAGTTCAGCCCACAAGAAGAAGGTTCAACAAAAGGCTATTGCAGACACTTTTAAATCTCAGGATAAAGAAAATGACGAAAATGCACTCATGTGTGCAGACTGTAACAAATCTTTCAGTGGTCCTATCCCGTACATGATTCATTTGAAAAGTACAGTGCATGAGAGGGTAGTGAATAAAGCTCAAGTTGCAT
Source organism: Octonoba sinensis (assembly GCA_038502835.1). Lineage (NCBI taxonomy): Eukaryota > Metazoa > Arthropoda > Arachnida > Araneae > Uloboridae > Octonoba > Octonoba sinensis. The sequence goes on along the minus strand of CM076599.1, from coordinate 58,860,356 downwards.
CAGAAATTAAAGAATTTTGCAAAGAAACTGATGATAAACATGCATTCGTATGCAAGGAATGCGAAAAGAAGTTTACGGATCCATTCGCCTTGAAATCTCATTTAGCTAGTAATGACCACGAGAAGCAAGAAGCAAAGAAAGAAATAATGCAGTTCTTAGTTCTACACCCAGAAATCATGATGGTTAAGCCAGTGGAAAATCTGGATTCTGATGACGAGGATGAAGATTCCTTTTTCTTCATCTGCAAAATCTGCAAAATTAGTCTCACAGGTAAGAAAAATCATACTCAAGGGGCTCAATAAAAGCTTTCCTTTTGAGGAAGTATTTATTGAAACAAAATTTTCTTGGATTAAACTGCTAAACTAGTCATTGTTATTGCATGATTGAAATTAATTTAAGGATCCCCCCCCTAAAGATATAGTAGTAAAATATGTCCAGTCTAGCATTTTCCTATGTTTTTTATATAAATTGGTTGGTTTTGTGAAAAAAAGGAGTTATTTTTTGTTAAATAAAAATGTTTTCGTGAAACATTTTTATAAAATAATATAAGTTATAAATTCAGGGGAATATATTAATCCAGTAAAGGTTAACTATGAGAAAATGTTCATAACAATAAAATAAAAGAATTGGGAGGCATGCTGACTCATGCTCCCCCCCCCCCCCCCCCGTTCTTATTCCGTCTTCTTCTTTTTGTGTGTGTGTGTCGACGCGCTAACTTCCAGAGACTTACCCAATTTCCGGGTCTCTAGCTGATAGTTTAATTTAATCGCAACACATTGTTCAAAGCATCTTATCGAGTAAAAATTTACAAGCTTTTTATGAATGTATTAAAAATTGAAAATAAGTTAGAAATTATGAGATAATTTTTAATTTGGTCTCTCAACAAAGTTCACTTTGCTACGAGTTATTTCGTAGTTGGCAGTCAACGTGTTAAAATATGCTCTGGTGTGTGTGCATAAAGATTCTATTGCACACACGAGTTGTGATAGAGATTCTTGTAAGTATTCGTTTTTACGATCGAAGAGTGTTCAAACAAACCTGGAGAATATAATAGAATATAATTTGGTTTAACTTTGTTTTGAAATTCGGATGGGTAATACAAATCTGCATTAAAGATGAGAGAAAAAAAGTTGTCTTCATAAGTAATGAAATGCACATTAATTTTACTAATACATTTCGAAAATATTTTTACCATTTTTGTAATACCTTGTACAAATCATAAACAGGAAAAATTATATCACACAAAATGCAAAAGTTTCGACGGACTCTTTAAAGGTATCACTTAAATGATTAATATGGTCAAAGGTTTTAAATTATTCATAATAATCACTTACAGCTCAATTATGCTTCTACACAACTTTTAAAACGAAGAGTACTCTAACCACACAACGTGAAAGCATTGCCACAGAACCACATGAGAAATAAGTGAACGGGTGGGAGAGTCCCCCGGGACAATGAAAAGCCAAAAGGATGTAGTGACCCAAAAAAAAAAAAAAATTTCTGAGTAAAACACGTTCAAAGTTTGAAACTTATGGGATCCTTAATATTAATTTTTTTCTGGATAACGTTAGGGCGGAGCACCTGTTAAGAATACCGCTAACATCACTTGCCACAGAATGGTGCTTCCCCTATCATTCGCACTAGTTACTACCAAATTTTATATTTTGTCACTGACAACCTTTTACTTCTGGGTGCCTTATGTGTTTCCTGCGAAATTGTTCAAAGGGGAGTATGTGGCCGAAAAATCCTCATTTATCCTTTCAATGCTTTTAAAAACCACGCTAATGAAATAAGGGCTGTTTTGCTAGAATGTACTTTTTACTATTCCTTCAGAAAAGAATTACTCTATTCAGTAATAAAAATTCACTATATTCTTATGCATGCCAGTAGAAGAAATTCACTATATTCTGCCAATACTCGCTTCATAACGCGAGTTACTGCTAAATGTTTAATATTTGAGATTATAAAAAGGAGTAGATTATATCTTAGACGGCGGTGATAGTTAAATTCACCAGCTTAGGCAGAAGTCTAGTTTTTGGGTTATAAAAAATTAGTTTCTCAAATATTCTTTTCTCAGGACAGATGTTTGCATTTCCGCAACCAGAGTTCTTTCTTGCTTTTAAGGCTCTTATATTTTTACTTATTTTGATTTAATATACGACTTTTTATTTTATTTAACTTTATACACATATATTTTTATTTTATTTATTTATTCATTTATTTTACAGGACCAGAGTCAGCGAAATCCCATGTAAGCAGCAAAAATCACCTTTCGACAAAGAAGAAAATGAAAATCGTTACGCATCTTAAGAAGGAAAAGGCACAAGCAGACGCGAATGATAAAAAAGCAGCAGAAAAAGTTCAAGAAAATGATTCTAAGAATATTCCCTCTTCAAACAATCGTTCAAATCACACTAATAGTATTCTCCCGCCAAATGTGTCTGAAAACAATGATGGCTTTGAACTCATTTAATGACAATTTCATTTGTAGAGACATTTTATTCGTTCTTATTTTATGCATTTTTATTTTGATGTGCCATAACTAGATGACGTTCTCTACTTAGAAATTGATTTTAAAATATAGCTTCTATGTAAGTGATGTGTCACGAAATAAATGGTACAAATGAGTTTGAAATACCACGGAGAAACCACTTCGTTTCATTTTTTACTATCATTTGTTGTTAATTTTAGAATTGTTTAAATGTTTTAGCCATAATAAATGTTAATGTGTTTTGTACTTTAAGAAGTATACCCCTTATAAATTAAGCTTCTTTTCTTAAACGAACTGAACTGAGATAAGGTAGTGATAAGCAAAAGGATGTAAGTGACCAGAAAACAACTCTTAGAAAAACGCGGTTAAAGTTTGGATCTCATGGGCGCTTCAATGTTATTTTTTCTAAATCACGTTGGGGTAAAGCGTTAGAGCTATCACTAATAATCAGGGTGTTTCTAAATGAATATCGGGGTTTTAACGCTTTGTAGTATTTATAACGTAAAACGTAAAATTATAATTAATACATGAAATTAAATAGCAACTCAAACAGTTTTACGTACAAGCTTTTAAGTGTTTAATGTGAGCATTTTTCGTCACACGGCACACATCAAGTCGATAGCCCAGTTCTTACCAAACGTTGTTCAGCGTTTGTGGTGCAATTATTGCAACAGCTGCCTCAATCCTGCTTCTCTTCTTCTGTCGGGTAGGTCAACTGGTAGTAGAGGCACATACACACGATCCTTTATTAGCCCCCACAGGTAGAAATCACATTGCGTGAGATCGGGTGAGCGTGGAGACAATGTGAAACAAACTGGGCCCTTCGCGGCCATTTTAACGTCCGAGTACAGTGATGTTCAACCAATCGGTATTTGCAAACTGATGATACCAACTACAGATATTATAATGACTTGGTGATCACATCTGAACTTAATCCGTAATGCACGTTCCACAGTAACTTCAGATTCGATCTTTGCAAACTACAGAACACAGAAAAGATTTCTGTTTACTAGTTGCCATTTTTGCTACTAGCACTTTCTAGCGCATGCGCGTACCAACAAACAAAACTTTGAGTTGCTCTTTCATTTCATGCTATAATTATGATTGTAAGTTTTACGTAATAAATACTACAAAGCGTTAAAACCCCGATATTCTTTTAGAAACACCCTGCATTTTGCTACAATATAAACTGGCGCTTTCGCTATCATTTACACTAGTCATCTCCAAACTTTCAATTTTGTCACTTACACCCCTTTGCTTCTAGGTGCTTCAAATATACTTACTGAAATATTGTAGAGTGAAACTCCTCGTAACGGACACTCTCTAAAGCGGACAATTTTTAATTGTCCTCCAGCAAAGCATTGAACCTAAAAACACCCCTCTTATGCGAAACCTCTCTGTTACAGACAAATATTTTTCTCTCGCTGCTGTCCGCTACAGATGAGTTTTACTGTGTCTGTTATAAGCTCCCGATTAAACGGCTCAAATGCGGTCGGGGGTCGAACGGTTCAGCGAAATTTCTGTTAAAACGGAGAAGGAAAAAATAAATAAATCAATAAATAGTTCCGTTGAGATACTGATGTCTAGAGCTTCAACCAATGTGCTATGGGTAATTGATAATCGGCGGATGTTAAAATGTGGCAGAACATCTGTCCAAGCGTTTATGAGAAATAAAGCATTAAGTACGTTCATAATACGCACTTAACGTATAATAGTACTTATTAATATAATTTTGTTTTATTTTTCAACTAAAGTTATATTTTAGGAAATTTTTTAAACTTCCACTTTTGAAAACTTGTTTATAATTAGCTTTGTAAAACATTGAATTTATACTAGCGTTTCTTTACAAACCATTTTATTGAAGTTAATGGTCAAAATATATGAAGGCAAAAATAATTCCTTTCTTTTCAGTAAGTTACAGGCGTAAGCATTATTGTACTTTCGTGAGAGTTAAAAAGTTAGCCAGTGATGTAGAGTAAGAAATGTTTTGAAATATATTAATTTAAAATTAAATTGAATAATAAAAGGGTAAGATATCAATTACATAAGTAAATTCCAGATATCAAAAATTCGAATTATTGAAAATCTAATACAGTGGAACGCTGCTATTCGTTCACAATTCGTTCCAGGAGGCAGGTCGAATGGCGAGTTGTACGAATGACTAATCATTTTTTCACATAAGATACAATGTAAATTGGATTAAACCGTTCCAGACCCACAGATGGTTGCTTATTTAAACCTACGAAAAACAGATGTACAGAACTGTATCTGAAATTATAGATTAATAAAAATTTAACTGCACTTTGCTTGTGCTGAGGTGAGCTGATGGCGTAAGTGGAATGTTGAGAGGAGGAAGAGGAATGGTTGGAAGAGGAGTCCCCTTCCACAAGAACGTCGGGTAACATCCCTTCAGGTGTTTTCTCCCTTTCTGCTGTTCTTTCTTTTTTCTGTCTTTTTGCACAACAAGGATCTTTGGGTTTCTTTCTCTAAAAACCTGTCCAATGTTGTCTGCCCTTGACGATCATTCAGAATTTTTCTAAAATGGTCAATAACATTGTCGTTGAACAAGTTAATACTTTGGACTACATCAGTGTTGGGATGCCATTTTTCCACCACTCGCAGGGGTAACACAGCTCTTTAATTACTGCAAAGGAAATGCTTTCCTTTCTACATTCCTCCCCTGAAGAAGAAAGTTCTTCAACTACGTCCTCTTGTTGCCCCCTTAGGAAGTTAAAATTGTCGGTAAAATCTCAAAAAGTATTAAAACTTTTTTTTTTTAAATCCAAAACGCCAAACAAATTGTTTCTAGTCGAGTTCAAAATGAGCATAATTTCTCGATTTTTTTCTTAAAAAGAGCCAAACTGGCAACCCAGCTGGTCCCTGGCGCCGTACGAATCGCGGGACAAGTACGAATGGCGAGTTGAATTTTACTTAAACAAGTTGGATGAATAGCGAGGGGGACGAATGGCGGGATTCTACTGTATAAATATTATTTCAACAAAGGCAAGTGCTCGGCATTTCCGTGCGTGATGAAATGAATTTTAATGAAAAAAAAAATTAATTCAAATGTTTGCAGTGAATATATGCATCATAATGCTGTATATATAAGGTTACATTTCATTGTTAACAGTTCAAAGATGACAAAATACTAAAAACGCTATTTTTAAATGTATATTTTTCCCCTTCTAATTTTATGAATGGATTAAAATTTTGTGACGGAATGACAATGACACATAAACATCATTTTGTCACAAAAATTAAAAAAATATTTTCTCCCCAATATTTTGTTATCTTTGAATTATTTTTTTAAAAAATCATGTTTTGATAAAGATAGTTTTGCTACAACCACTTGAATTCTGACCAAAAAGTGTTGTTCTGTTACGAATGGAATTGCCCAATACTACGTAAGTACATCACACAAAAATGAGCACAAAATTAACTTATCATACTTTATTTAAAATAGAAATTCAGAACAATTAGATGGACATTACTTTCCTTTTGGCATCAATTATTTCCCAAACGACGTGAAATGTTTTTGTGGTTATCTCTGACTATAATTCAATAAAATCCTTCATCACATTCTTGAGAAACTTTCTATCTTTAGGTTGCCTCAAGGCCGTATCCAGAGGTGGGGGGGGGGGGGGGGGGTCGACGCCCCCACCCCCCGAAATCTCGAAAATTTCCTCAATGTAGCATATATTCCTCCCTGAAACTTTCCTCAACACTAGTGTCTCAAAGACAGCCCCCCCCCCCCCCGAAAAAAATTTCTGGCTACGGCCTTGGGTTGTCTTAGCAAATGCCCAGCATTGTATTTATTAACATATAGAGCGGCGGTACAGTCATTCAGGGTAACTTTGAGCCATGGGGGTTAACTTCGCCCCACGTCTTATTTTTTAGTACATTTGACTCTAAAAAAAAAAAAAAACTAGAAAGTCCAGTGCGGCACTCAGCTTGCTAGGTTATAAAATCAGTTTTATACTCTTAATTTTACCAAATAAAGTTTTTAACACTGCACACAGATAATTGTATAGTACAGTCATTTTGAAGTCACTGCCTATAAGCTATTTTTCACTGCAGGTTTGAAGTTGCTGAAACCCTTGTTGAAGTTGTTGAAGTTCTTTTAGCTGTTCTAGGCACTATCATAAATTATAGAAATCCAAGTGATGTGTTGAAATAAAATTTTTTAAACATTTCTAAATTTTATTTTTCTGGTTAATAAAATGATTCTTTTTAAAATCCTTTTTCTGAGGTGGCTCAAAGTTACCCTGAATGGAAGGATCGTTTTGAAACAGGTTAATAATTCGTTTTAAATTGCTTTTATAATTGGTATTTCTTAATTTGTGGTGACTAAGATATACTTTGGGAGCTCTTCTTCAGTTTTATGCCAGTAAATACTGTAATACTATGAGCAGGGTAACTAAAAATACAGAAATAGTGGATCAAAGTTACCCTGATTGACTGTTTTCAAACTATGTTCCGCGGGCCATGTCCAAATATTTCTTTATAGTATAAGTTAATCACTATGTAATGCATGGGTATGCAGTTTCTAAAATTAATAAAGATGGAAAGTTATACAAAAATAGTTTTGAAAAAGAAAAAGAAAAACTAACTTCAATTTAAAAATTGCACTAAAATGTGAAAAATAAATTAATTTTTTAAACAACATGGGCGGTAAATGGTGTTTACCTTCGGCATTCAGTGTTAATGATTAGCGTTATAACGTATAGAATAGCGCTTTTCTAGGCTTGCTATATTTTTGGTGAGTGAAACCGGGACACATTAATATGGGGAGGGGTTACCGGGGGGTCTCCCAGAAATTTTTAAAAATTAGAAACCAAATGGTGAGTTTTAAGCCTCGCTAGTAACGGGAGTGGGGAATATGGAACCCTAGATTGTTAGTCCACCCACCTTTTAAAAATAAAAAAGGAATTTTCGCTACTTAATTTGCTTAAAAAGATTTTTTTTCCTTTTTAAAGATATTTTTTTCTGGTCTACCATCTAAAAAGAAGTGTTAATAAAATTAAGTTTAAAATACTTCATAAAATTGTTTAATTAAGCAATTATTTATTAAGTCTTATTTTTTTAAACTACAACTTTTTCTCTAAACTGCTTTGCCTGCCATTCACAACTGTCAACTGATTCTTTCTCTCAGTACTTACTACCCCGACTGTGGCCGCAATAGCCGTAGTCAAAAATGTTGATTGTAGAAAAGTAACCGATTCATAAAAGAATCTTAAAAATATAAATTCATTACTTTTTAGCCTACTTTCCCGTAAAAGTAAAAATAATAATAATAAGGCATGAAAGAAGGCTTAATGTATCGTGAAAATATCGTTAGAAATCAGGAAAAGTCAAAAATAAGTTAAGTAATTAAATAAAATTGAAAAATTTGAAAGTAGGGTTTTGGGATGGGGAAAAAGTGTGTCTGTCGGTCTGTCTGTCTGTCTGTCGGTCTGTCCCCCCCTAATAACTTTTGAACGAATTGTCCGATTCGAAAAATTCTTTTTGCATTCGAAAGATCTCAGCGAGGACATCTCATTTCCATATTTTACTTTTTTATTTGAACAATTTTTCGTTCAATTTTGAACAGTTCAAAAAAATTTAACATTAGCGCCTATGGGCGAAAATGAAGCAAATTATGTAAACTCTGGGTACAAGATCCAAGTTCCAATGAACAAGCTCACTGGAAGAAGTTCTTGGCGTGAAATATTGATATGAACAATTTTTGTTCATTTTTGAACAGTTCAAAAAAATTTAACATACCGCCTACGGGGAAATTTCAATCCTATATAAATCCCGATCTAACGGACCGATTTGCTTGGAACAAACTTTATCGGAAGGCTCTTATGACGTAGAACATGTACAAATAGAAAGTTCATAAAGAACTAACGAGCCTATTTTCCTATGAAATTTTTTGATCGGGATTTTTAAGAATATTTTTGAATTAACGAATGATTAAATGAATAAGCAAAAGAATGAGTGAATAAATACATGAATGACTGAATGAATGAACGATTGAATGAATATGGACTAACCGTTGAAAAAGGTATATTTGAAGCAATTAAGAACTAAAGCTAAACGAGAAAGAGAGAGAGAGATAGGTAGATTACAAATTTGAAGCTGGTGTATACGGGAAAGTAGGCTCGTATAGTTCTAGACGGAACTTCTTGTTACATCTTACAACCGTTTCAGGGACATTGATAAAACTGGGCGGGACACCCGGACAAGCGCAAAATACCGGGACTGTCCCGGTCTAACCGGGACGTATGGCAGGCCTAGCTTTATCTCATAATAGGTGACATCGGCATGCATTCTGAACATGCGCAGGCTACATATTTAAGATTTGATTTTTACAGACTTGAGAAAAGGATAACAGAAAAAAAATGGCGAATCTTCACCGATTTTCTGATGCCTTATGCAATAGGCTTAAAAGCTGAAAAATACGATTCATAAAGAATTTCGAAATGAACGTATTGCTCTTTCTTTTAATGAGAGAAAAACTCTGCCTTTTGCACATAAGAAGAAGAGCTCATAAGAAAAATGCATTCTTGAATATACGAGGAAACATCCGAACTTCGTCTTCTGCTTACCTCATACACCAGTTCCTATACTAAAGGGGTTGTTCCTTTGGCATAACAGTACACACATCTCAAGACGTTAAGACCCGATGTCACGACCATGATGAAACTGAGTTTTAGTTCAAAAGCTTATAACTAATGATGGGTAAACTATAAACACAAAACCATAATGTAACATATTTTCGAAATAAAGTGTTAAGCCTTAAGGCATTCCACTTTATTTTTTTTCTCAAATGAAGTTTAAAGTTCATATGTAGGTAGGATTGCAAAATATACCTATACAATATATGCAATGCAAAATACATTGTCCAGGTCTAATCTAATCTATCGAATCTCATATTGATTGATCCGAATAGGAAGAGTTATAGGTAAACTATTCTTATTTTTATCACTACGTAAAATATTAACCTTCAAATGGCTTCTATAAATAAATAAATATTTATATGCAAGTGCCTCAAAGTCGCCCCATGTGAATGTCTATGGGGGAGGCCTATGTTCAACAGTAGACGTTTTACAGCTGCAATGATGATATATGATGCTGATGAAACATTTATATGTATCTATTCCATGTATCACCTAATAATAAAGTAAATGAAAATTTATATTTAGTAAATACTTTACTTTTCCAAATTTATCTAAATAAATATTTCTTCGGAGGAAAATATAGAAAAGACTTTAGAAAGAAAGAAATACCGCCGAGGAAAGCTTGGTCGCCCAGGTATTTTAGATGTAAGGTACAAAATGCGGATCATCTCAATACATCTTCGATGTAAAGTACAAAATGCGGATGATTTAAAACTTTCAATGTTAAACACATGTTAATCTGCCTTCAAATAGGTGCACAGAAAAGAGATTTTACGGAAAAAATTGTCTACACTACGGTGACCATACGTCCTCGAGTTTCGGGGACACTCCAAAAATTTGTATATTTTTAATGCTTGTCTCGAAAAACTAACTGCTTGGGGGCTCCGAAAGTCCCCAAATTTTCTGTTCTTTTTTCTCAAATTGCTTATAGATTTGCAATTAAAGGACTTTTAGATAGTATTTTGTATAATTTTAGAAAATAATATTATGGAAATTATCAAATTATTATCTTAATATTACAATTTCTAACAGGCAATGAACTAAGAAAATATGCGTTAATTATGTAAAAATATGTTTGGATATTCTTTGAAATATATTAATGAGACAATTTTTCAGAGTTGAAGTGTATATGTATTGGTTTCTTATGTCCCCGTATTGTTCTTATATTTGGGGACATGTCCTTAAATTCATGCTCAGAAAATGGTCACCCTAGTCTGCAACAGGGTTTCTCAACGAGGGCCATGTATCCCCCTTGAGGGCCGCAGGAAAAAAATATGAAATCCAAGGAGCCACGAGTTTGTGTCAAACTTGAAAAATCTTTTACATATGCATAAAATATTCCACAGACCGTCTGTTATAAATGTATTTCTTGACAAAAATTATGTTTCTTGAAGAAAATAGTATTAATAAATAAAATAAAGAAAGAAACACATAAATAAAAACTCAACGTAATGCATACAATTTCACAAAAAAAGTTTTTTGAAGCATATTTTGAAATAACAGTTCATATGAAATACATAGAAGAAAGTTTCGTGATGGCCACAACGTATAAATTCGCACAAGTATTTAATTTTTCGTAAGTTACAATTTCAATATGAATTAAGCAATTGGAATGAGTTCCCAAAATTCGATGCTGCATAGCTTCATTTTTTTTAATTGAACAAAGAGATCTCTTTGTATCTCTGGTGCAATTTTCTAGGGCTCGACCGATGGGCCGATGCCGATTGTTGGCCGATTGTTCCGAGATCGGCCGATGGCCGATGGCCGATTATTTCCCTTTCCATCGGCCGATGGCCGATGGTAAAAATTCGCTTTAAACCATTAAAACGTGTAGAATGCTTGTCAAAAATATCATTTAATCATTTATTTATTTTTATGTTGATACAAACATAACTGCATTATTCAAGCACCATAAAAGACTGTTTGGGGGAAGTTTACATAATAATTAAAACTAAAATAATCACTCGCGATTCTAGTAAAGTAATTAAACTATTTGGCGGTCAAAAAAATAGCTATAAGAGAGGATTTTTAATTATTTTTTCTCATCTTTGCAAAAAAACTCAACACTATTGGATCCGATCGGGTCTCCTTCCCTTTCCTTTAACATTTTCTCTTTATAACACCTGCAAATGCCAAGTGCAGCTGCCTTTATTTTCTTACTTTTTTTCATGGGGAGGACTGCAGATGTTATAATACAGACTAACAAATAATGTAGGTTTGCATCTATAATAAAATTGTCAACCCCCCCCCCCCGGATTTTTTTTCTCCATAATTTTTTCCACGTTTTTAAAAGAAAAGCGGAAGCGATTTTATGTTTACTTTCCATTATAAGTGTTATTTTAACTAAAAATAGCTTCTTTTATAAAAAAAAAAAAATAAAGTATTAACCCTACACTGTGCAATTTTTCATTCTCTGTAAAATATTTTGTGTGTGTGTGTGTGTTTGTGCTAGTTATAAGTGGAAAAAATACTAAAAAAAATTCCTATTTAATTCGGAAAAGTAAAATTCGAGAAAATTTGACATGTTGTTTAAAAAGAACACTGCGCATTTAGGGGTAACAATAATGATTTTTTATATAATCATTTTAATAAATGGAACAAAACCAATGAGAAATTGGTATGCATTATAATCATAAACTAGCCCTAAAATAGTAAAATTTATTAAAATAATTTATTTTATTTTTATTTATAAATTTATAACAATTTTTACTTTAATTACCAATAAAGTTTAATAATTTCACTAAAACATTTTAAACAAGAAACCTAAGATCTGTAGGGGGTCTATGTGATAATGTTCGTTTCTTGTTTGGTTGAGCGTGAATTGGTTTTAAACAAAATTCTTAAATAATAATTTAAACAACCACTTTACGCTAATTTGTTATATGTTTATAACAATAATTTTCTAAAAGATACTAAATAAAGGGAAATAAAACAACCAGTGACACCTGTTCCTCTTTCTACTGCGAATAATGTTAGGAGCATAAAAATACCCCCGAATGCGCGGTGTTGTTTTAAAATAACAAGTAAAAAAGGCGCCCTAATATATATTTTTCCCACAATTTTTCGTACAACTTATACTATTTATTTTGTTTTAAAACTATGTAAGCAATTAAGGACTATTTTTAAAAATAAACTTATTGGTTTAAAATTTGTAGAAAAAAAATTAAGAGGTTAGTTTTTTACAAAATTAACATGTCTTATGATTTTATGAAAAAAGTTGAACCTTGAGCTCAGTTTACAAGATCTAGGGGAAACTATATTAACCAATATGATCTTACATACAAAATAAAATGAAAAAATTCGCCACATGTTAAAAATTATACAGAACAAGAGCCTAGTGAACGAAAAGAGAGGCGTTGTTTAAAAACAACACGGCGGAGTGTAGGGTTAAAAAGTTTCGCTCGCAGTAACGACCCCAACCCCCCTGTCCATGACCAAGAAATACTGAATATTGCTTTAAAAACATAGACGTGAGATTTTTTGTCATTACTAATGAATGATGGGGGGGGGGGGGGGGAGGAGTCTTAAGAACCAATCTTATTAGCTTTTTTTCTTGTGAATTGAAAATTACACTGAAATACTTGACAGATTCTTTACATTTTTATGAGCACAATGTTAGGTCACCGAAATAAACCGCAATTTTGTAACGCAAAAAATATTTTGAGCACCAGCTGTTGACAAATAATCTTTTAAAAAACATGTGAGCGATTATAAAAATTAAATGTATTTTGAAAAAATATATATATACGTATATACATTTTCAGTTTTTGAAAATAAAGAAATTGTAGCATTTTTATTAAGATATTATTCCACCCTGTAGCGCGAACTCGTTTTTTAAGATTTAATTTTTTGAAAATTGAAAGTCGAACTTTAAGTCGAACAAGTTTACACGGGGAAATTTTAAAATGACTATCGTATTTAAAAAATTAAGATGTATTTTGGAAAAAAAAAAAGCACTGATCAATATTTGAAAATAAAAATTTTTTAGCGTTTTTATTAAGATGCTATTAAATCTTGACGCGTGAACTCGCATTTTGAGAATTCTTGAAAATTGCAAGTTGAACTTGGACACATAAAATTTCGATCAATTAACATTTATACTGGAAAACTGTTTCTTATTTTTGATCAATCTGTTCTATGTTGTAAACTAAAAATAAAATACGAGAATAACCGCACACTAAAAGCAGATGCAACGAGATTGCTGCACAATTGCAGAAAAACTGACATGTGGCATCGAAGCAAGAAAAAAACATCTAAGAGAAAAAAGTTTACGCAGGTAAAAAGTAAAATTATTATGGTATCTTGATTCAGTTGACTTTGCATTGTTTACAATTTCGGAATAATAAGAAACATGACAAACTAAAAGGAGATGGTATAAGATTATTGCACCAGGACATCTAATCTAATACACTAAAAGTCATTATTAAACGAAAAACGGACAAAAATGAGTCAACTAACCTAAGTGCGAAAAACAAATAGCACTCATAAGTCCATAATTGCCTCTATTACTTTTACTTGTTCTATTTCGCGAGCATTCTGTTCAAAGAGAAATAATTTTAATAATGAAGCTTTTCGGGCAGCGATCGCTTAAGCTATTTTTCCGAATTTTTTATCAAATACTTTGTAGAATGACATTATTTTTGTGCTTTTTTTAAACTGATGTGCTGCCTGTTACTGCATGGAAATCGAAATCTAGCTATGGAGGAGAAAGAAAGTTCAACACAGAATGTTTTCTGAAAAGTCGTCCCTGCGAAAAACCATCGGCCTTGCATCGGCTTTTAGATGTTTTTCACGGCCGATGGGCCGATGTTTTTGTGAAGTTAACATCGGCTGCCGATGCCGATGGCCGATGGCAAATTTGTTGAACAATCGGCGCCGATGCATCGGCGAGGCCGATGCATCGGTCGAGCCTTACAATTTTCAATATTATTTCGTTCACCAATCTGCATTTTGTTGGTTATAAATTGGACAAGACTATTATTTATTTATTTTTTATTCAAATTGACAAATGATTGCATCATATTTTGTGTATGTGACTCATACATAAATAGCCACGCAATAACACATGCATACGCCTGGGGCCTGGGGGGGGGGGGGCACGAAAACCTACGTCTCGTGGCCCAGGAGGGGGGCACGAAAACGTCTACATAAGTGGCCACCAAAAAAGGTTGAGAAACTCTGGGACGCTTTTAAAACGTATAAGGTAAAGCGAGGATAGATTGCGCGGTCGGAGAGATTGCGCACCTGCGAGTTCGGGGGGAAGGAGTAGGGTGCACGTGCACTAACGCGATAGCATTTGTACAACGGCAATAGTGGAACGGCAATAGTGCGTGGCTATTTATGTATGAGTCACATACACAAAATATGATGCAATCATTTGTCACGCGATAGCATTTGTACAACGGCAATAGTGGAATGTCTACTCGAAAGTGCAAGTTAATTGATTTGAGCTTCTGTGATTAAGCATCCATTATCTAAATTGGTTTCACAAGGTAAGTGATTGAATTTTCATAATGCGTTCTTTGAATTTCTGTAGAGTAGCAGTAGTACAAAATATTTCAAACTTAAGCGATTTTTCGTCAGCTACTAATCTAGACTAATAGTGAGAAGGGTAGCATTTCTTTCTAGAAGCAGCCATATTTAAGTAAAAGTCCTCGCAATCTGTCCTACCGAAATGGGATAGTTTGCGCGTCTTGTACATAGGAGAGAGAGATCGCGCGTTTCTCCCGTTAGTTTTCATGGTAGGAGAGATTGCGCGTTGTATTATTACCCCTAGCTTGTTGGTAATGCAGCATAAATTGCAAATTACATGTGAAACATATGAATCGATTAAATTCGCTGCATTAACGGATAAAAAGGGGCGTTCTGAATTTTTACTAAAACATAAAATGTAAAATTCTTTTGCTCTCTCACATTTTTAAGACTGGAATAGTTTACTATACTGGAATATACATCGACAGGATAAAGTTGTCGTGTCTTCATAAATTGTGTTTTCAAGGGACTGTAGTTTTTACCGTAGAAATCGCTAGTTATGAAATATACGTTTCGGAATTAAATGTACAAATAAAGTAATTTGTGAACAAATTAATTTTCTTAGGCGAAAATTTTGCTAATAAATTAATGTGCTAGTTTTATACAAATATTCTTGTTAATAAACTATTTTTCCAAACAGTTTAATGCCATCAAAATTAAAAAGAAAACAAAATGCAACGTATGTTACTGACCCACAATATATTCGAGAAAAAAATTAAGAAAGAAGCAGCTACAAAAAAGAAGCGAACGTCTGAAGATAAGATGCTTCCAGAAAAAGTGGGAACCAAAAAACTTACAGGAAAGAAAACAAAAATATGTTTGAATTTTGAAACATCTTCGCCATCAGCCACCTCAGAAGAAAATAATGTCAAGATATTGAATCTTTGGGATCATGTCAGACAGTACAACGAGGATGAGTGCACTGAATGTCGGAACTGTACAAGGAGACAACTTCGACCAGTGACATTAATGCCTACCGTCCCTTTTTAGGAAGTCTGAAAAGTACGTCTGAAACATCCAAAAATAAGCGCTTAAACAAAAAATGTTTTAATGTATTCCTAACCTTATAATAACCCGTTAGGAGTACATTAAAACAATTTTTTGTTGGAATGTTTATTTTTGGGTGTTCGAGACGAACTTTTGCAGACTGTCCCTAAAAAGGGACGGTAGACATTGGTGGGTTAAGTGTGCTATTTGGTAGCAGATGGTTGCACTACTTTCAACAATAAGTATACCGATTGTGGACGACGACAACTTCGGTTAACAAGATAACAAGCACAAGACATTGAAACTGAAAATGAATAAGATTAATTATAATTTAAACCTTCTTTTCTTCTTTATTTTTTTTCTTTAATTAAAACACTATTTTTCCGATTCTGTAATCATCGAGTTATAATATTTATTCCTATTACAATTGTCTGTGTTTATAAAAAGAAATACAACAACAGTTTTAGTGTACATATTATTGCTAACAATTTAATTGCAATTATTATGAATAACAATTTCTCCTACCCATGTGCGCAATCACACCTACCCTGTAAGGACAGATTGCTCAAATTAGCCTTCTTGGTTTTTTTACAGCTGTTGCATTAAATTAAAGCAAAACAACGAAACATCAATGGAAATGCATAAGAAACAAATGAAGTCACAGTTATTCATCAATAGTTTAACAAAAAGGTCCTACTTCGATTTTTTAAAATTATTTTTCCAACTGTGTGCAGACTCTCCTAGCCTTACCTTATAGAATTTACAGGGTTCAATTACTCCAGAGCCGGAAATTCTATCCGATTCGGATAAGTCCCACAAGGGACACAGGAAATCCGGTATTCCGAGAAATTAATATCCGGTTTATCCCTAATCCTGACCTTTTAGGACAAAAAAGTCTATAGACTTCCAGATCAAAAATAAAAATCAGTGCACTGGTAGCTGTGAAACATAATTTTCATGTTATTTTCCCACATATCTGTGCACCCTAATGAGGAGCAAAAATTGACAGAAAGTTTCAGATTATAACATCTCTAATTACAGAAAAAAGCAAGTTATCACAATGTGCCTGACGGTTTACCACAATTTGCGTATGCTTATTAGGCGTTAGGCATGCATCTTATTTCGATGCTTCAAAGCTTCCCTGCAATGCGTGAACTGCGAGCTTTACGTGCTAAAAAGAATGGGAAGTTCTAGCAGCATCTTAAACTAGCCGTAATGGGTAATTTCTGCCACATCTAGCAACCCATCGAACTGATTCCAGGTTCTAGGTTTGTCAGATCTTCCAGACAACTTTTATTAGCCAGTTGCAATAGTCAAAAAATTAGCCATTTTCTAAAAATTCGGTTGTAGTTGTATTAACTACTTATTTCTAAAATAATAAGAATTCGTTAAGTATTTAAAATATTACTTCATTCAACTACTCCGTCAGCGTACATTTAATTCCTACATCGATGATCGTTAGCTTTTCATATCTCTCGTGCTGCCATTCAACTGATGCCAACATTCGACCATCCTGATAAATAATCGTCCTCGATGAGAAAATTACTCAAAGTTCTCAAGTTTTTCAAGTCTCTTTTCTCTAGTCCAAGTACCGAGCAGGAACCTTAATGATGCGTCTAGATGTTCTCGTTGGTAGACACTTTTTATCATCATCCTCGACGTCATCGTGTTCACTCTCACATCTCCATGCTTTTAACTGACTGACATGAGCGGTGGTTGTATAAAATCGTCCCTTCTCCTTAGGTTCAAGTTGGGAGACTCTGTAGATGTCGTTTGGCAGAACCTCCGCCACTACTAATGGTCCACGATACTTCGGTTGGGTTTTAGTCGGTTCTCCTGTGGCTACTGGTGATCGTCTAACCACGACTATTTCTCCCTTATCAAACTTCATTGTTTTCAATTTCTTCTGATCATGGTACTTCTTTGTCTTTGCTTGCTTTTCTTCGATTGTCTTTCTCGTTTCAGCCTGGATCTTTTCTGGATCTTTCCAAGCATCAGCATCTTCATCAGCAAGCATTCTCAATATGCCGTCATTGAATCTTGGAGAGTAACCGTGCAACATTTCGAATGGTGTTTTGTCAGTTGTATTGTTTACCATACTATTCGAATTTCGCTCACATCTTTTTATTCTTTTGTCCCAATCTTTCTGTTCAGGATGCGTCATGCTTGTCATAATTACTGGTAGTACGGTTCTGTTAACTCTTTCTACCATTCCATTTCCTTGCGGTCGCTGGGTAGAATTTAATGCATGTTTTATTCCGTTTATTCTACAAAACTCTTCGAATGCAATTGAAGTGAAACAAGAGCCTCTGTCACTAATAATCCTTTCAGGAAGTCCGAATTCTTCAACAAATTCTTTTAAAAATCTGAGTACATGTTTAGTTGAGGTACTCTTAGTTGGAAAGAGTCTCACGAATCGCGTAAAATTATCAATTAAAATAAGTAAATGAGAATTTCCTTTAGAACTCTTCACAAACGGTCCTAAATGGTCAAGGTGAACCACATCAAATGGTCGTTTTCCTGGTTTAATAGGGTGTAAAACTCCCTGTTGTTTGCCACTAGGTACTTTATTTATCAGGCACTCGAAACACATTGATATGTGTCTTCTGACATACCTTTTCATTGAAGGAAACCAGTAAAGTTCCTTGATCTTGGCTATCGTTTTATCAACAGCAAAGTGTCCCATCAAGTCATGAAATCTCACCACCAAACTTTTTCTCATACTTTTAGGAACCACGTACAACAACTTATTTCCTTTCTTATCTTGAATGATTCGATATAATCTCTTGTGCTTGTAGTCGAAGTCCTTTATTTTCTGTTTCTCTTCTACCGTTCTGTCGTGAGGATCCTTTTCAAAAATATCTATGAAGCTTTTCAGTTCTTGATCCGCGTGCTGCATTATCAATACTTTTTCATCCTCCGTAAATGTTTGGTAAACATCCAAGTTGTTTTCAACTACTGCATCTAAGGTATCATCTTCTTGTAAGATAGGACATCGACTCAAGGCGTCTACATGAGCCATCTTCATCCCAGGTTTGAATTTCACCTCAAAGTTGTATTTTTGTATCAAATTACTCCATCTTGCAATTTGAGGGTTTTGCGTTTTCTTAGTGTTTAGATAAACTAAAGCCTGGCAGTCCGTTACAACAGTGAACTCGATACCAATAAGAAACTGGCGTAATCTGTCTAAAGTCCAAACAATGCCATCAATTCCAATTTGCTGGAATGATATTTTGATTCAGCTGCTGTTGTTTCTTACTAACACAATACACTAAGTGAAGTTTTTCATCTTCTCCACGTTGAAGTAACATGCCAGCAATTCCGCTAGAGCTTGCATCTGTATGTACCTCTGTTATTGCATCAGGGCAATATAATGCTAAAATTGGTTTTTCTGTCAGATCACCTTTTAATTTTTCAAATGCCTTTTGTTGTTCTTCATTCCACTGAAACTTTATATCTTTACGTGTGAGTCTCGTCAGTGGTTCAGCATGTGTAGCGTACTTTGGTATGAAGCGTCTGAAGAAACTTGTAAGACCTAGAAACCTTCTAACTTCGTGTACATTCTTCGGTGTTGGAAATTCAGAAATTACCTTCACTTTTGCTCGACCTGGTTGAATTCCATGTTCATTTATTACAAAACCCAGAAACTCAATTTCTTTCTTTCCAAATTCACATTTTGGCAATTTTAGTGTTAAATGTGCTGATCTCAGACATTCCAAAACTTGCTTTAATTTATCCATCATTTCCGTCCAAGTTTTTGCAGGTATGAGAATGTCGTCCAAGTAACACAGCACCACTTTGTTCAACAATGGTCCCAGTGCTAAATGCATCATACGTTGAAATTCAAAAGGAGCGTTAGTAAGTCCGAATATCATTCTTTCGAACTGTCCGGTATCATCTGGAGTTATAAAAGCCGCCTTCTGTTTGGCTTCTTCACTTAACGGAATCTGTAGATATCCATGCGCCAAATCTAGAGTCGTAAATATTTTACAGTTAGTCAAGGACTCTAACAGATCATCTATTCTTGGCAATGGATATTTTTCCTTAACCGTCTGAAGGTTTAACTTCCTATAATCAACGACTAAACGATGTTCTCCAGTTTTCTTCTTTACAATCATCACTGGACTTGCGTAAGGAGATCTAGTTTCAGTAACGATCCCATTATCTTTCCATTCACTCACTATTTGCTTTATTATTGCCCGTTCTTCGGCATTTGTTCTGTATGGACGCATCGAAACTGGTTTGCTTCCTTCTACTTCTTTAATTTCCATCGTAACTAAATCTGTACATCCAATCTCACTTAAGTTTAGAGCAACACAATCTCTATATTCGTTTAAAAGCTCAACTAATTGTTGCTTCTGTTCGTAAGTAACATCTTCATCAGTTTTTATGTCTTCGTAATTAAGTGGCTGTTTCATATCAGATATTTCATGTGAAGTTTGAATTTGACCATCCAGCGTTACAAAAGTCTCCGATCTTGAAGCGACATCGGTCGGAATCGAAAGTATACAATCATTACTTTCTAAACATTCATTGCTTGAAAGTAATTCCACTGCTTCTCCCCTACCTACACATTGGTTTTCTGTTAGCGTAATACTTTCATTTCGCGTGTTTGTGATTGGTATTTTTGTTTTCCCATTGACCACCTCTAGTAGACAGTCTACATTTCCTTTCTCACTAATGATAACATACCCTTCGTTCTGACCTTCAGCTCTACATTGTACTAGATTAACCGTATTCCTATCGAGCACAGTAGTTTTCTCTGCTTTTAGATTTATTCGCGTTTTATCTAACTTTAGTTGCAACTTATTAAACGGCGCTTCATCAATATGCAATTCATTTCCCACTCTGGCATAAGCTATGTGAGGTATATCTAACCAAGTTCTTCCAACTAACAAGTCTACTGGTTGCGTTTCATCACCTACAATGAGGACTGTTATTTCCTTTCCTGAAACATCATCAATTTCTATATCAACCAATGTCTTTCCATAGGTTTTCCCTGCTGGCGTACTTTGGCTTCCAAAGCCGTAAATATCATTTATTTCGGGAATAACGTCGATGTTCAATTTCTTGGCGATGGATTGTTTCATCAAACAGCTAGAGCTTCCAGTGTCAATTAACGCCTCTATCCAGGTTTCATTGTTAATCTTAGCCTTTTTAAGGTAGAGAAATGAGGTTGAACTACTCATAATTTTTGTGGTTAAGTTGGTTACGTTGTTTCCAGAAGTTTGAATTTTGTATGGGCAATCCTTCGACAAATGCCCATAATCATTGCAATTGAAACATTTCGGCTCACCTTTCTCGTTACGTAAAGGTTTCCTGTAGCCTGACGTATTACGATTTGGAGTAAATTCCGTTTGTGCAACTCGTTGCTTTGTTTTATTGTTATTACCATTTCCGAGACGTTGAAAACGATTGTTGGCGTATATTTTATTAAAGTTATTTTGCTGTTTGCGTTCGTAGGCGTGATTTGGCGATCTATTTCCCCTTACTGTTTCATATTCATCCAATTTATTGGCGAGCTCCCTTGGCGTCACAAATTTTGCCCACTCGTCAATGAAATGATCTTTAAGTTCACTAGGAACTTTACGCTTCATTTGATCTGTTATCATCAAATCTTTTAAACCTTCAAAATCTATGATGCCTAATCCTGAAACCCATTCTTCGAAATAATTCTGCAATTCAAAAGCAAAATCGCCCCATGTACTATTCGAATTTTGAAGTTGATAAAACTTTTGGTGAAACTTTTCTGGACTGAGTTTGCAACGTTTTAATAACAACTTCTTAGTATAATCGTAATCATTTGCTATTTCTTCGGATTCTCTTGCAATTATTTGTGTTATTTCGTAAGGGAGTAATCCCAACAAGTGAGACACCCAATCTTCCTTTGCCACTTCAGCTCTTCGTGCTTGTCGCTCAAATAGAACTAAATAAAGACTAATTTCTGACTCTTTAAGATCAAACTTAGGAATTAACTTTTGCAAATCATGCTTTGGCTTATTAGCAATCATATCGGAGTTAAACTGAATTTCCGAACCCGTTTCGTTGGGTACATTTTCTGTCGCCAATTTTAATTTTTCTAACTCAAAATCCCGTTCTCGTTGTTTTTCTTCAATATCCCGTTCTTTTTCTAGGCGTTCATTTTCTGCTAGCCGTTCAGCAACTATTCTTTCTAACAAACTCTTCTTCATAATGCGCAGATTTTAAAATCAACTCTTTTAAATCTATAACTTTCATACCATCGTTAACAATCTCACCTAACTCTTCTGCTAATTCAAATAAAACGACTTTCTTCGCTTTTGCTAAATAAGACATTTTTCACGGTAACAGAAAAGTAAGTTATATTCAAATATACGTTATTCAAAACAATAATACGTACCTGTTAATTTCGTTACGTGGAGGTTTCCATCAAACATCAAATGGAAAAGTTCCGTACAGCGTTACACTTGCTTGAAATCAAATTCTATCGTAAGTGAATTTTCTTCAAATAAAATACGTCGTCCGTCGTTGGTGCAATGTTCTAAAACTGTTAGGCTTAACCGTTGCTGGCTTTTTAAAGCTGCGTTTTCGTAATGCGTTTGACTTGTAGTCCGTCGGCGTATTGTGGATAATAACTAAATTAAGCTTATCCACTTCTGAAGTATTAACTACTTATTTCTAAAATAATAAGAATTCGTTAAGTATTTAAAATATTACTTTATTCAACTCCTCCGTCAGCGTAAATTTAATTCCTACACCGATGATCGTTAGCTTTTCATATCTCTCGTGCTGCCATTCAGCTGATGCCAACAATTTGAAGTGGATGAGTTGGCACAAGAGAATATATTTACACTTTTATCCACAACAATATTTATTCCTAACTATTTACAACATATTTACAGTGCGGTAATTAACATTTACAAAATCTTTACTCAGCGTCAAAAATCGGTGGAATTGGAAAAACTCTTTTCTACCATTTTTCGCAGAGAGAAGTTGAGTTGTCGATGTAATATTCAAGCAGAAATAAAAATGCGAGTGCGTGCCGCTACACACTCCCCTCCTAGTGAAGGAGTTCAACAGTTATATTCTTTCAAATATGTTGGAAACTTGACATGTCGTCCTGATTTTGTCGTCCTCTCAACTTGTTTTGTTGGAGAAGAACTTTGGTTTGGGGCAACTGCATTAGATGTGAATGTCGGAGGAGTAGCTTGAGTAAGGGTGTTCGCATCATTATCAACGATAAACGCTGGTTTAAGACGGTCAATCGAGACTCGCTTGAGCACACCAGCAACATCTACATCAAAATATTTTTCTTCTCTGTGTTTAACAGCGTAAGGTCCCAAGTATCTCGCTTGAAGTGCAGAGCTAGCTGAGTTGTTATAAATAAATACGTGAGAGCATTTGGTTAATTCCGTTGACACTGTGGCGATTAAGCACTTCAACTTCTAAAAAAATAATAACTTTCACTTTCACCAAAAAAAAGAACTCTAATTAAAATTTTTTAATTTAGCGGTTGTTGGAGAAGCGATGTATGTCGACGCTTGTTGTTCGGAAGCCTCATTCTTAATTGTTTAATACTGCATGATTGTGTTTATTTTTTATGTAATAAATATTTGATAAGATGACAGAGTTATCATTGTACGAGTGACACGCAATTTTAACTTCAAAACCTTGACTATAGTTAGTATGGAATAGACTCTACTACATTGGTGACCAAAGAACGTGTGAACTTTTACGATGATAAGTGCAATCGAAAAATATCTAAGCTGCGTAAGTTACCGCACGATTTTATTTGTCTAAATGAATTTGGTTTTATATTCACGAGTTGGTACATTGCCTTTCGATGTTGAGTGACATAGATTCTCTTTGCTTACTAATGATAAATTGTAATGTCGTTTATGATAATTGTCGCCTTGATAATAACTTTCTTTTTGAGTGCTACTTTAATGTGTGTTTTTTTTACGTGTTAATCCCTAATGGAATTATATTTGTAACTCAAGTTATATATAATGTCGACATCTGAAGATCAAATTTTCAACGAACCACAAATTTCTCACGTTGCGGTGAAACCACCGCCGTTTTGGAAGAATAATCCTAGCCTGTGGTTCCTCCGCTTAGAAGCACAATTTTCCTTGGCACATGTGACGACTGACGAAACCAAGTTCAATTATGTTGTGGCAGCTGTTGATTCGGACATACTAAGCTCCGTAAGTGATATCATTATGCGACCTCCCGAAACCAACAAATATGAGCAGTTAAAAACACGTTTGGTTGAATTACACTCAGAAAGCGAGTCGTCTAAAATAAGGACATTGTTACAAGGGTTAGAGCTCGGTGACCAACGTCCGTCACAATTGCTTATACGCATGCGTGCTCTAGGTGGCGATTCCGTAGGTGAGCCATTGCTTAAATCACTCTGGCTTGGACGACTGCCCAACAGCACGCAATCGATTTTGGCAGCGTTAAATGAAGATTTAACGAAACTCGCATCTATTGCAGATAAAATCCACGATTTAACGCCTCAATCGTCCATTAATTCTGCACAAGTCTCTATTGCACCACAAAATATCGCGCTACAGGCGCAAATTGACCAATTAACCCTGCAAGTCAAACAGTTAACTTCTATAGTTCAGGAGCGAAGTACACGGAGGGACAATTACATTAGAAATCCTAGACACCGAAATAACTCTCGCTACCGTAGCAATTCTCGCAATCGAAGCTATAAAGAGCCAGAAAATGGTTTATGTTTCTATCATATTAATTTTGGTGAGAATGCCAAAAAATGCAACCCTCCTTGCTCTTTTCGTCATTCGGGAAACGTGTAAGGCGATCGCTTACCGGCCATAATGCTGACCGCCACCTTAATCGCATATTAATGGCCGATTCAAAGTCTAAACTTTTCTTTTTAATTGACACTGGTGCGGACGTATTAGTCATTCCTAAAACGTACGCTCCGCACTCTAAATCGCAATATTTAACGTTGTATGCCGCCAACGGCACAAAAATTGCTACTTATGGAACAAAGCGCATGACCATCAATTTGAATTTGCGCCGTGGTTTTATATGGTCCTTTGTAGTAGCAGACGTTAAACAACCTATTATCGGCGTAGATTTTTTAAAACACTACAATCTGCTAGTTGATGCTAAAAACCATAGAGTTATTGATGCGAATACTCGACTTTCCTCTAATGGACAACTACCTTCACTTAACTCTCCTGAATCGAACATCGCTATATTGGTTGGTGATGGCATACTGGATAAAATCCTTAGTGAGTATCCTGAGTTATTAAACCCATCGCAACCCATGAAAGGTAGTAGGCAAGATCAAATTTACCATCATATCGAAACAAAAGGTCCGCCTGTATTTTCAAAACCTAGACGACTAGCTCCCGACATTCTTAAAGCTGTTAAAAAAGAATTTGAATATTTATCCGCTCAGGGCATCATCCGACCATCTAAAAGCCCCTGGGCAAGTCCTTTGCACGTTGTCAGAAAACCTAACGGTGAGTATCGTCCTTGCGGTGACTACCGTCGTCTCAATTCTACAACCGTGCCTGACCGCTATCCCGTTCCGCACATCCAGGATTGTACCCAAAGCTTGCATGGAAAAATAATTTTTTCTACTCTCGACTTAGCAAGAGCGTACCACCAGATCCCTATAAACCCTGCTGATATACCCAAGACAGCTGTAACCACACCGTTTGGTTTGTTCGAATACACTGCTATGCCATTCGGATTGCGGAACGCAGGGCAAAGTTTTCAAAGGTATATACACCAAGTTTTATCCAATCTTGACTGTTGTATTCCCTATTTCGATGACATATTAATAGCTTCTTGCTCAGATGTTGAGCATGCTAAACATTTGCACGAGGTGTTATCCCGGTTAAAAAAGCATGGGTTAAAATTAAACCCTGACAAATGTGTATTGGGAAAACCTGCCGTAAAATTTCTCGGGTGCCTCATAACTGCTGCAGGCATTAAGCCGCTTCCTGATAAAGTTGAGACCATCATTAACTTCCCGAAACCGAAAACTATTTCTGAGCTGAGACGTTTCTTAGCGATGCTAAACTTCTACCGGCGGTTCTTGCCAAAAGCCGCAGAAACGCAAGCGTCTTTAAATGAATTTCTGAAAAATTCTAAAAAGAACGACAAACGTCCTGTGCCTTGGGATGATAAATCGACTCTTGCATTCGAAAATTGCAAATCCGATTTGATTAATGCCACAACATTGACGTTTCAGTCACCTGAGCATCCACTGGCCCTCATGGTCGACGCCTCAACCACTTCTATTGGAGCAGTTTTACATTCCCAGTCTCCTAATGGCCCAAAACCGCTCGCATTCTTTTCTCGTAAATTATCGACTGCCGAAGCCAAGTACAGCACATATGATCGAGAAATTCTCGCTATGTACTCTGCTGTAAAGCATTTTAGGCACGCACTTGAAGGCCAATGCTTCACAATTTTTACTGATCACCGTCCCTTAATTTTTGCATTTACTAAAAATTCTGACACCTGTTCCCCTCGCCAGCTCAGACATCTCGACTTCATTGCACAATTTTCAACCAATATCAAATACATCGCCGGAGAAGATAATGTCGTCGCTGACACATTGTCTCGCATTCAAGAGATTTGTCCAACTCCAATACAGTTTGAATCTTTATCACAAGCTCAAGAAACCGACGCCGAATTACAAAATCTCTTAGGCACAACCAACCATTCCCTAAAACTGAAATCCGTGCCAATTTATCCAACGTTGAGACTTTGGTGCGACATCACAGACGATAAGGTGAGACCATTTGTACCAAGCAATTTCAGAAAGCCAATTTTTAATTCTCTCCATAACTTATCTCACCCAGGTATCCGTGCTACTAAACGACTAATACTGGACCGTTATGTGTGGCCGTCTATGGCTAAGGATGTTGTTACTTGGTCACGTGCTTGTGTGGACTGCCAGAAATCTAAAATAAGCAAGCACACTCACAGCCCTATTCAACCATTCTTAAAACCAGCACGAAGGTTCGACCATGTGCATGTTGACTTGGTCGGTCCATTACCACCCTCTGATGGATTCTCTTACCTCATGACTTGCGTCGACCGATACACCAGATGGCCCGAGGCTATACCCGTGACTGATATATGTGCTGAAACAGTGGCACGTGCAATTGTGAATCACTGGATTTCACGTTTTGGGGTACCATCCATCATTACAACAGACCAAGGTCGGCAGTTTCAATCCACACTTTTTGCTTCTCTTTCCCGACTATTGGGAGTTAAGCATATAAGAACAACCCCATACCACCCTGCTAGCAATGGAATGGTCGAGAGACTTCACCGTACCCTCAAACAGGCTCTTAAATGTTACCATAACCATCGATGGACTGAAACATTGCCTCTTGTGCTTTTGGGATTGCGTTCCACCTTCAAGGACGATCTCCAGTGCACTACTGCAGAGCTGGTATATGGCTCAACACTCCGCCTGCCAGGAGAATTTCTCTCTCCGTCCACGATATCCAGTGAAGAACCATCTGAATTTGTACAACAACTCCGGATAATTATGCAAAATCTCTCCCCGACACCAGGATCTGCCCATAATAAACAAACACCTTTCATCAACCCAAGTTTACTCAACTGCACCCATGTTTTTGTTCGGCACGGTGGAGTTAAGAAGCCGCTACAAACACCTTACGATGGCCCCTACAAAGTCATAGAGCGCACTCCTAAACACTTCACCCTGATAATCAACAACAAACCAAGCACGATTAGTGTTGACCGTCTCAAGCCAAGCTTTTCCTTAGCTACTGACGACCTGCCTACTGCAAGCAACTGTGCGCCCTCAACGCATAATCTAGCTGACGTCCCTGTTGCTCTCCCAATGAGCAATGAAACCACCGACATCCAGCAACCCGTTCCAAGAAATGAAACCACAGACATAGTACAACCTGTCCCAATAACCACTCGCTCAGGAAGACAAGTTCGCTTCAACAGAAAATACTTGTAACATCAGTGCCCTTGGCACTTGGGGGGGAGTACTGTGGCGATTAAGCACTTCAACTTCTAAAAAAATAATAACTTTCACTTTCACCAAAAAAAAGAACTCTAATTAAAATTTTTTAATTTAGCGGTTGTTGGAGAAGCGATGTATGTCGACGCTTGTTGTTCGGAAGCCTCATTCTTAATTGTTTAATACTGCATGATTGTGTTTATTTTTTATGTAATAAATATTTGATAAGATGACAGAGTTATCATTGTACGAGTGACACGCAATTTTAACTTCAAAACCTTGACTATAGTTAGTATGGAATAGACTTTACTACAACACGAACACTGCTCTTTTGCAATGGGCAGATGTGGGCTTAGGAGAGAGATTGCGAATCGACGTCTGCAGTTGACGTACGAAGTCGCTGTGTTTCACCTCCTGGGAAGGGGTAAAAAATTCACCCGGCAGTTGAAGCGGTGTGCCATAAACCAGTTCTGCTGACGAGTAGCCTAAATCCTGCTTTAATGCGGAACGTAGACCCAGCAAAACTATCGGCAAACTGTCAACCCATGATGAGGTAGTCGTTAGGTGACATTTGAGCGCTGTCTTCAGAGAGCGATGCTGCCTTTCAATAAGCCCATTTGCCTGTGGGTGGTACGCAGTAGTAGAATGCGACTGGTAACCAAGATATTTCTTTAACGATAAGAATAGTTGGCTTTCAAACTGACGACCTTGGTCCGTTGTTATGTCTGCTGGAATTCCAAATCGAGAAATCCATCCAGAAAGTAAAGCTTTGGCGGCAGATTCGGCTGTTTGATCCTCTAGAGGAATAGCTTCTAGCCAACGTGTATATCGATCTATGGCGGTAAGAAGGTAACGATATCCTTGACATAAAGGCAAGAAGCCAACAATGTCAACATTTATGTGCTGGAACCGTTGATTAGGAACTGCAAAATTTTTTAAGGCAGATTTCGTATGTCGATGGACTTTCGATCGTTGACATGCGAGACATGCACGAGCCCATGTTTGACAATCCTTCTTGATGTTAGGCCAAATGAATCTGTCTGTTGCCAGCTTAATAGTTGCTTTGATTCCAGGGTGGGAACACGAATGAACAGAATCGAAGGCAGTCTTACGAAGTTCTCGTGGGATGTACGGACGAATTTTTTCAGTTGAAATATCACAAAATAGATCTTTTGATGAATTAGGCAAATGAAGTTTAACGATTTTGACACTGGAATTCAATTGTAAACTTTTTAAATCGTCATCATCTTGTAAACTTGACATGGAGTCGTAATCTAAAGGTGTCGGGGTCTGAATGGTACTGATCCTGGACAGTGTATCAGCCACAATATTGTCACGACCAGCAATGTATCTAATATCAGTCGTAAATTGACTAATGTAATCCAGTTGTCGACATTGTCGAGGCGATGCTTTATCTGGATTCTGTTGAAATGCAAAAACTATGGGTTTATGATCTGTGTAAATGGAGAATACGCGTCCTCCGAGTAGATACTTGAAATGCTTTACAGATGAATAAATCGCGAGCAGTTCTCTGTCGTACGCACTATACTTCTTTTGAGCTTTTGTCAGCGATCTTAAAAAGAAGCTTATCGGTTGTTTGACACCATTGACTTCTTGTTGAATGACGGATCCAATTGCTGTGTCAGAAGCATCAGTTACCAAGGACAAAGTTGCATCTGGAACAGGATGAGACAAAATAGTAGCTTTACAAATGGAGTCTTTCAACTGGTTGAACGCTTGTTCGGATTCTTCCGTCCACATGAGAGGTTTTGTGCTGTTTTTCTTGTGCCCTTCTATCACTTTATTTAAAGGTTGCTGAATATGAGCGCAATTCGGGATAAATCGATGGTAAAAGTTTACCATACCCAGAAATCGTCTCAGGCTAGTTGCAGAATGAGGTTGTGGAAAGTTTTTGATTGCTTCCACTTTAGACAAAGCAGGTTCGAGTCCATTCGCAGTTATGTTGTATCCCAAGAATTAAATTTGGGGTACACCAAAAACACACTTTGAGAGATTGATGCAAAGTCCGTATTCGTCCAGTCTCTGGAAAACTATCTCAAGATGCTTGCGGTGTGTGGCTTCATCAGTAGAACAAATCAGGATATCGTCCAAATATGAGAAAACAAAGTCTAGACCTGACAGTACCATATTCATTAATCTCTGGAAAGTTTGGGCTGCGTTTCGAAGACCATAAGTCATGAAGGGAAATTCAAAAAGGCCAAATGGTGTGGTAATTGCTGTCTTGGCGATGTCCGCTTCATGTATTGGGATCTGTTGGTATGCTCGCACCAAATCAATTGTGGAGAATATTTTAGTTCCATGTAAAATAGAGCTGCAGTCTGTAAGAAAAGGAATTGGATACCTGTCTGGTATTGTAACGTTGTTTAGGGCTCGCTAATCACCGCAAGGCCTCCAATCACCCGACTTTTTCGGAACTAAATGTAAAGGGCTTGCCCAACAACTTTTGGAGGGTCGGCAAAGTCCTTCCTGCAACATATATTCGAATTCTGTTCTAGCGATTTTTATTTTCTGTTGAAAGTCTTCTTGTTTTTGCAAAAACTGGGGGACCCTTTGTTTCGATAAAATGTTCAATATTTAGCTCTTTTATTTTTTTATTGAGTAATTTTGGTCTTAAGAGATTCGGAAATTTTAGAAGTACACTTTCAAAAGAACTCTTGTTGACATTAACAATTTGTGGTTTATAACTTGAATAATGAACAGCATTAGTCGAAAGGGATGTAGTTGCATCAATAAGTCGATGATTTTTTGCATCAATAAGCAAATTGAAGTGACTCAGAAAATCTATCCCTATAATCGGTCGGTTAACATCAGCAATAACGAAAATCCAGTTGAAGACGCGGCGCAATCCTAAATCCAAACGCAATAATTTTTGACCGTAAGTTGCAATTGGGGTGCCATTTGCCGCAAAAAGTTTAAATTTGCTAACACTTTTCCTGTCATTAGAAGATGGCGGGCAAACGGAAATGTCAGCTCCACTATCTATCAGAAATAAAGCCGCTGTTTCTTTGTCGCTCACAAAAAGGCGACTCAGCTCGGCCCCTTTGCTCCCCGTCGCCAACGAGAGTAGGGGAGTCAGTTTTCCTGCGCCTTACAACCATCAGAATCTGGCCAGTTACATGGCTTTTGGCATTTTAAGGATTTGTCGCCAAACTTTAAATGATAGAAACAAATGTCAGAATTATTTTTTTTGCTAGCAGATTTACTCCGAGAGCCAGATCTAAATCGGCGGAAAGGTTGGCGATTTCTTTTACGCAGTTCGCTAACTTGAACTGACAGTTCCGAAACTTGTTTTCGAAGTTTCGCCAAAGCGTTTTCGTATGTGTCTGACGCTACAGTCGCACAGTGGTATGATTCGGGTTTTATTTCCCAAATTTGATCAGCCATAGTTGCCAATTTAGTAAGTTCGTCACTGCTTACTGACAAAATACTACGCATATTGATTGGAAGACGTTGCATCCATAATGTTTTTAAAATATCATCGCTTACCTTGTTATCCGCCAAGTTACGCATTTCACATAAAAGTTGCGATGGCTTCTTGTCGCCAAGCTGTAAATCAGTTAGGAGTTTTTGTAACTTTTGCGTTTCGCTGTCAGCGAAAACTGAAATTAAACGCTGTTTCAAAGCTTCATATTTGCCACCATTAGGAGGATTGACAACAATCTCCGACACTTGCGATAGTACATCAGCATCGATAGAGCTTATGAGGAGATCAAATTTGGTTTGATCTGTCGAAATAGAGTTATTTCGAAACTGGGCTTCTATTTGCATAAACCAAATTTTGGGATCAGCTTTCCAAAAGGTGGGTACTTTAACGCTTACCTTGGAAACCATACTGTCATTCGGCGAAGTCATTTCAGTTTTTGAATCAGCTATGTCGTTTTTCGATATCACGTCCGGGTCACCAGTGAAGTGGATGAGTTGGCACAAGAGAATATATTTACACTTTTATCCACAACAATATTTATT
Source organism: Octonoba sinensis (assembly GCA_038502835.1). Classification (NCBI taxonomy): domain Eukaryota; kingdom Metazoa; phylum Arthropoda; class Arachnida; order Araneae; family Uloboridae; genus Octonoba; species Octonoba sinensis. The sequence goes on along the minus strand of CM076599.1, from coordinate 58,828,717 downwards.
CCTAACTATTTACAACATATTTACAGTGCGGTAATTAACATTTACAAAATCTTTACTCAGCGTCAAAAATCGGTGGAATTGGAAAAACTCTTTTCTACCATTCTTCGCAGAGAGAAGTTGAGTTGTCGATGTAATATTCAAGCAGAAATAAAAATGCGAGTGCGTGCCGCTACAAGTTGTTGTAGTTATTGCTCTGGTTGTTAAGCTCCACATCGGATATTCGTCGAATATCGTAAACCCAGTGTCTCTTGTCTGACGGATTTGTGTCGGATATCCGGTTCTGATGTTTGAAACCTATAAATTCTGTACATATTTTTAAACATTCCACAGCTTCCAAACACATACACGTTTTTAACTTTACAAAAATTGCTAATCAATTAAATTCCAAACTATGCTAATTAATCAAATTTCAAAAAATATTCACCGGATTATTTGTTTAGTGATTGGATAGTGTGCCGGATATTCAAAAAAAGTTCAAATAAAGGTTTATCGAGGTGCCTTCTAAAAGAGAATACCGGTCCTGCTCGTCCACCTCCCATCGGTGTGCCCCTGTATGACCAGCGTGATATTATGTGAAAGACCAGCATTCACTACATTTTTTATTATGCTAGTGCAATTTGTCCTATGCAGTTTCACATCTACTACCCTACTAGCACATGTTGTTTAACGATATCGTAAAAATGGGGGATCATGTCAAAACCGATAGGTTTTTTTAGGATGACACGTGTCGTTTATTTGACATTGTGGTGACATCGTAAACGATATGTGTCGTCATTTGGAAAATTATAATTCTGATATCTTTCTATATCACGTTTATGTCATCATTCGATATTGTTAGCCACAATATCCAATTCTCATTCATGCAATACAAAACTTGATAAAATTTTGGAAATTTCAAAAAACATTTTAAGTGTGGTATATTAAAAATTTTCTTACTTTTATGCATGAAAAAGTCCGTAAAAAACAATTAAGTAAAGCTAATTTAAGCTATCATATAAAATACCATGTCAGTGATAAACAGCGATGACGGTCTATATTGCTGAAACGACGCACGATATCGAGAAGATGAAACGATGTGCAACGATGTTCTATAGAAGATGTCACGATATCCTATGCTGATAGGGTACCTTTACCATTCTCTGTACAATATCATTCAAATAATCGACAGAAGGAATGCTACAAATGCCAACTGAACATATTGTAAATGTATATAAATCTCAAAGGGCAAGCAAATCTTGGTTGAAATAAAGAAAAAAAATAATACGGCCAATATTAACCAGAATCCCTTATCAAAATCTAAACTAAAACTTTCGCTCACGCGCCTGTGATGCGTTGATGCGTCATACTTCATTCATCCAATCGCTTTTTAGCGCTAGGGGGAAAACCCTTCCTATATCCTTTTAAATGTTTTGGTTCGATCACACGTGTAAGCACAGAAATGTGGATGCAGAAACATGTTTTTACTCGCCCAATAAAGCTAATTTCAAATAGTTGAGTAAAACTCTGCGCAGGTATTTATTTACTTTTTTTTGGATATGATTATTTTTTCAAGAATTGTTTATGCAGTGCAAGTTTAGTTTGATCTCCTACTAAGGGTATAATCAAAGTATGAAGCGCGTTAAAAAAAGTAATTAAAAAAACATTGTTTAATCAATTTACTAATGATAAGTTACTGTATTACACTTTTATTCCAATTCAGAGCTGTTATAATTTAATGCAATCATATGGGGATTTTTTTTTTTATTTCCTTTCTTACTTTTTCTTTTATATTAACAATGGTAATGCCTCACGTTCAGGCAACCATTTCAGTTAAATTTTTTGTCATGAAAGGAACATTTAATTACCATTTAAAATCTCATGTCAATCTTTTTCCAAAATATAAATTGAAAGCAAAATATAAACTACGAAAATAACTTTTTTGAAAATTATTCATTAAGATTTATCATTATTACTAGGATCAGCCTAGCTAGGTCCAGAGTGGTGCTGTGCTGGTTGTCACTTTTGTATGTATTATTTTATATTTTCTTCCTTAATAGTTAACTAAGCTTTGATATTTAAATTAAAGATTAATAAAATTTAATAAGGTACTTTTCGTTAAAGGTGCCGTTTAAGCTCACCCACAGAGATTAAATCTCCTTGCCAAATGTAAACAAAGTAATTTTATTGAATTTGAACAAGCGGTGCATATTTTGTTAACATTAAAAAATTCATATTGGAAAACCATCTCCAACGTTGGACCTTTAACCGATAAGTACCAAATTTAATGTTATTCAAAATAAAATTTCTTTGTAAAAGTCTATTTACTTTCATTGAAGTTAAACATTAAAAGTAATGCTTTCAATACCAGACAAAAGTACAATACTGGTATTCAGTATTTTTTAAAGCGTGATACCAAAATACAGATATTAATACTGACATTAGAAATTTTTCAAAAAGGGATAAAATCATACTTATTTCATAGCATATTTTGTAGTTTTATACAAAAAACGTATAAACCAAAATATTATAAACAATTTTGTTATTACCTAATATAAAATAATGGATCAATGTTATGATCAAATATTTGTAATCTTTGAAATCATTACCATGCATTATGAACAGTTGTAACTCAAAAAATGTGCGGAACAAATATACATATTTTGGACGGTACAGTATAATGGAAGATGCGCTATTAATGTTCAAGTATTTAAAGTAGTAAGGCAGGATTTCTCTACGACAGGTTTTATTCTTGACTTTAATGTTGCATAGAAAGAGAGACCAGTGTCTAGTTCTACGTTTGAATAATATTGCACAGAAAAAGGGAGACAAGCGTCTAGTTCTACGTTTGAATACACATCACAAAACCATGCATATACACCAAAAAATTTGAAATTAGTAATTCTCGTAATGATTGCCGCTGTTTGGGAGAAACCCACTTGGAGGGAGACTAAAGCAAATTAGTTGTAAGAACCAAAAGTATCCAAGAAAAATCCAGAAAAAAAAAGAGATATTAATTGGCCGAATATAGGGCTAAATAGCGAGACAGGGTAACAAACCAACACTGGCAGACAAATTACCATTTCTTATAGTAACAGAAAATGTTTTCCTCAAAACCCAGTATAATTGGGACAGAGAAATATTAATATAAAGCCAGACTGCACGTGACGCTTAGCCAGTGGTGTAGTCGACAGGGTTGGGTTTTTACCGGTAAAAACTGGGAAATACCTATTTAACGATGTGAATTTACTAATAAGTAAAAGTTTATGATTTATAATTAGTGTTTAGGACATGAGAGTAAAATTGATATCTACATTCAAAGACTAGTTAATGACTATAACTTATTTAAACAAGTTAAAGACCTCTTTCAACAGCTTCAACCTATAGCTGAAGCTATGAACATTGTTCAAAGTGATGAAGCTACAATAGCTGATGCTTGTTACGAATGGCTGAAATTAGAGAACTGTCTTGCATTAATGCCTCATAAAGATGCTATATCAAAACGGATGAACCTGGCATTGAAGCCTTTCCATTTTTTGGCTTTTATGACAGATCCAAATCATAAAAACGATGAAAAATTGAATGTAAAACGAAAAGAAATGGCAAGAGAATGGCTTATGTCTGTTATGCCAAATTTGCTTTCGCTGCTTTTAGCATATGATGCAGAAGCAGAGCCATTTCCAAGAAGTTTTTTAAAAACAAAAGATGTTAAAGCCAAAATCTGGTGGAAGGCTTTATGTAACACAGAAATAAATTCAGAATTCATACATCTTATGGTTAAATTACATTCGGTACCATGCAGTTCAGTATCAATTGAGCGAAATTTTTCGAACTTTTCTTTTATTCACAATAAATTAAGAAATAGACTTGGTGTTCAAAAAGCTGCAAAACTTGTGTTTTGTTACAGAATGTTAAGAGGTTGCAACAATTTAGACTGGTAGATGTTTTTTGTTAGTTAATAAAACTAAATTAAAAATATACACTGTGTTTATTTTATTTTGTTGATATGTTTTCAAAAATATTTCTTTAGAATCAATTATTCATTCAGTGATTATTTTTTTCTTTTGTCTTATTAGATATTAATTTAAATGTGAGGATTTTCATTGTAAGAATGATAAAAATTATTTAATTTTTTTGTTTATATCAAGTTATATGACCAAATTCTGAAACACAACATTAATGCATGAATTTTTTCTTCTAACCGAAACAAATATTTTTCTATTTATTTATCAAATGTATGGTAAAGATTAGAAAATTACTCCTATACTTAATATTTTTAGAGTACTACATTTTAAAATGAACATATATATGTATATAAAACTTATTTCAAGAATATAATATGCTTATTAATATATGCAAATATATAATACTATTTATATATAATCATCATTTTATAATAAAAATGTTAGTCTTATCTATATATGTATAATATACTATAATATATATATATGTTTATAATGCTACCTAAATCAATCTTTTAAATTAAATGTTTGCAAAATATAATATAAACCGTACGATTTTTACTTTTGAAGATGTACAGACCATGGGAGAAACAGGTTTTTCCCCCTGATGGTAAAAACAGGTTTTTCCACAGACAGTAAAAACCATCAAGCGGTAAAAACCTGCCAACCCTGGTAGTCGAGGGGGGACGGTGTCCCCCCCCCCTTTCTTACAATTTTAACACAAGAATCCCTCCCCCTTTTTGATTTCAATAACTTAGGTCGTATATGTAAGCGTCCCCCCCCCCCCCCCAACTCGTTTTACAGGACTACACCACTGTGCTTAGCATAAAATATTCACTGAAAAAAGTAATTTGTGACACATACCAGAAATTAACTTTTACAAAGCAGCAAGTGGGATAGTCTAATTATCACATTATTGAGAGGTAAACACATCCTTTTGTATTGGATGCTTTTAATCATTGATACTCTTAATTCATGTTTTTGAAGCAACATTTTGGCATCAAATGATTGATGTTGAAATAACCAGTAGATATCTAATAAGTTAAATTTAAATCCCTAACTGAGAAAATATTTATCATTTATAACTAATGCTGAAGATACCAGTATTTTCCCTCAGCAAATACTGGTTTTACAAAATTGCAAAACAGCACAAAATACACCAGTATTGAGTAGTGTCCACATTTTTTAAAGAAAGGGGCAGGGAGCAATTTTCAAAAAGGGCATTTTCTGTTGAAAAAAAGGTACTTTGCAGTTGAAAAAGGGCACTTTTCATTAAGAGAATAGGTATTTTCCTAATTTCCCTAAAAAGGGCTGGGTGCATCCACAGTTTTCCAAAAACGGACAGGGCGCCGCGCCCTTTAAAACATGCAAAACAGGAACACTAGTATTGAGTATACCAGTATTGCAGTCACTAATTACAAGGTAATGTTAAAACTAAGGATCATAATCTAAACTTTTTTTATCAAAATTTTATCTTAAATACTTATCTTAGTGCAGGGGTGGATCAAGGAATAATATCTGGAGGGGGCAATAGAGAGTAAAAATTGATATTCTCCCTCATAAAAGTTTTCATAAAGTTATCATAAGATTTATATATTTTAGGATGGTACAGTTTAAAACTGAATAATCTACAAGAGAACAGAAAAACTACACACTAATTTACTTCAAATGAAAAGATACAATTTTTTAAAATGTCTTTTTAAGCCAATTTAACACGAAACAGTAAAAAAAAAAAAAAATCCCTAAATATGCCATTATAATGAGCCACAATAGTTTGAAACATTGTAATAAGGATTATAACCCTAGGACTAGAACATTAATAAGTGGAATTTCAGATTTAGATTATCCAAAAGCTTTTGCCCAGAAGACAGGCCCAGTGGTCATTATTTGTTCAGTGGTTATGATTGTTGAACAAAAATTATTTTTCCTCAAACATGTTACATATGTTATATATACCTAGTAATCGGCAGTAGTTAACTACTAGTGTCATCTACTAGTTAACTACTAGTTGTTTCTACTTTTGTTTTAAACTAGTTAACTATTAGTTAAACTATTTTTTTTCCCAACTACTAGCTATAACTACTTTCCAAATTCCAACTACTTTCAAAAAAATTTTTTTTTAAATCTACTTTTTGAAAAAAAGCTATTTTTTAAACATTAAATTATTTAACTTTCTAGCTTATGAATATTACTCACACAAATGTATTTTTTTACATTATGTTATATAATGTAAAAGTACTCATTAAAAAAATCATACTATTTATTGCAGTATACGCAAATTAGGAAAAGCTTTCTAATACGTCAATAAATGGCGCCTGCTCATACACGATGAAGTTTCATTTAAAAAACAAATCTTCATTATGGGGAAGCTTTACTTCTACTCTAATACCATGCATGGGTTTGGGATACTATAAAACACAAGCATTCAACGCAATTTGAAAGAATATAATTTAAAGCATGCACGTTACAAAGATATTTTGTTACTGAATGGGGGTTGGGCAGAGGGAGAATTTTAAATTAATATTAAGGGTAAACCACTTTATTTTGCAACAAACTAAACAAACAAAGAAAGATAAAAAGAAACATAACAAATTTATTTCTTCATACCTCAAAGAATATTGAGTTAAATTATTAGGATTAAATATTTAAGAACAAGCTTAAAAATGGAAATTCAAATGAATTATACTTAAAAGTAGTTAACTACTTTTGGAGAACAGTTAACTACTAGTTGCAACTAGTTTTGCTTAGACTAGTTAGTAGTTGGTAGTAGGGATGTAAGGAATAGTGATTTGGCCGAATACTGAATATTTGGCCATTTCTTCTAGGCCGAAGCCGAATACTCGGCCGATGTCGTAGGCGAGAATACCGAATATTTGGCGGCCGAATATTAACATTTCTAGAAAATCGTTGTAATAGAAAGTATTTGTCAAATTTAAAATTATTCACAAAGTCAAACATCAATTACACACAATATATGATGTATGATTTAATTCTGTTTGTTAAGAATTTAAAACTCTTTAAAATAAATCTATTATCTCTATTGTTTTGAATGTAATAAAACTATGAATTTCACCCACAATAGAAAGGACAGGTTTTATGGTAGTAGGGATGTAAGGAATATTCGGTCACTATTCGGTATTCGACCTCTTCGGCCCCTTGGCCGAATATGCGCCTGGCCGAATAATCATTTCATCCCCTAGCTGAATATTCGGTCTGGCCGAATATTGATGGACTATTCGGCCGAATAGTTCTCCTGCAGTAAAATTGTAAAAAAATAAAGAAATTAGTATATTTTAAACATTTAAAATTGCATTATAATTATTGCAAAATAATACATTAGTTTATAGTTTTAAAAAATAAAAATAATTTAGAAAAAAAACTTTTTTAAAAGACTTTTTTTAAACCTAGTTTTAGGCTTGACTAAGCAAAAACAGATTTTAAAGTTGTAATATTGCATTTTATATTTAGCATTTGCTTACAAAGATGGCAAGAGTTAATTATGATATATGAAAAGTTAACTTTGTTATTATTAACAAAGTGGAACTCGGACTTTGTTTGGGTAGACTGATTTATTGTGAATATTGGGTAAGAGAGAAATGTGAAAAGCCTAAAACATATCATGAATATTTAGATAGCATAAGTAATTGGGGTTTTTGAAAATAAAAATATATTCCAGTTAAGTGTATTAAATTTTAATAGATCTTTTTAAAATAGGTATGTAAAAAAACCCCCATAAAATAAAAATGTTAACTTTTATAACTTCTAAAATATCTTCATAAAACAGTTTTGCACAAGGTAAAAGTTCACTAAGCAATAGTAGTTCTTTCATTTGAATTAAATAATTAGTAAAATAATGCTAATGCTTACTACCATAAACCTGTCATTTCTATTCCATCTGTGGGTGAAATTCTTAGTTTTATTACATTCAAAACAATAGGGAAAATAGATTAATTTTAAATAGTTTTAAATTCTTAAAAAACAGAATTAAATCATACATCATAGATTGTGTGTAATTAGTGTTTGACTTAGTCAATAATTTTAAATTTGTCAAATACTTTTTACTACATACAACGATTTTCTAGAATTTTTAATATTCGGCCGTCGAATATTCGGTATTCGGCCTAAGACATTAGCCGAATATTCGGCTACTGCCGAGAAGAAATGGCCGAATATTCGGCTTCGACCTGGGAGAAGTGGCCGAATGTTCGGCTATTCGGCCAAATCACTATTTGTTACATCCCTACTAAGCATTAGCATTATTTTACTAATTATTTAATTCAAATGAAAGAACTAGTATTGCTTACTTTGCTCAAAATTGTTTTATGAAGGTATTATAAAAGTTATAAAAGTTAATATTTTTATTTTATGGGGTTTTTTTGCATTCCTATTTTTAAAAGATCGATTAAAGTTTAATACACTGAACTGGAATATATTTTTATCTTTTTCAAAAACCCCAATAACTTATGCTTTCTAAATATTCATGATATATTTTAGGCATTTCACATTTATCTCTTACTCAATATTCACAATAAATCAGTCTACTTAAACAAAGTCTGACTTCCTCTTTGTTACAAATAACAAAATTAATTTCTCATATTCTCCATCATATTAACTATTGCCAGCTTTTAGGAGCAAATGCTAAGTATAAAATACAATTTTTCAACTTTAAAATCTGTTTTTGCTCACTCAAGCCTAAAGCAAGGTTTAAAAAAATAAGTTTTTTCTAAATTATTTTTATTTATTAAAAGTATATACTAATGTATTCTTTCGCAATAAGCATAATACAATTTTAAATGTTTAAAATTTCTTAATTTTTTCATATTTCTACTGCAGCAGAACTATTCGGCCGAATAGTCCATCAATATTCGGCTAGGCGATGAAATGACTGTTCGGCCAGGCCAAACAGGCTGAATACCGAATAGTGGCCAAATATTCGTTAGATCCCTAGTTGGTTGTTAACTACTTTTTGACAAGTAGTTGCCGAACACGATATAATTGTTCATATATTTTTTAGCCAGATTTTGAACCTGTAAATGTATACAATTTTGTGCATTTACTATAATCTTGGTTTATATAATTCCTTATTTAGTGTTTTGCTTTCAGGTAAAATTTTCAACATGAAGAAATGTATTCCATGTGGTAAAACTTTCACTGGGGTAGTTTGTTATCAGCAACACATGCAGAGCGAAAAACATAAAAAAAAAGTCGAACTAGAAGACTTTCACCAACAGAACAAAATCACCAATGATAATTCTGATGCTTGTAACTTACCCTCAGTTGCCCGGTTATTTGAATGTCGCATGTGTAACATTTCTTTTGGAGCACTACAGAATTATAGAAAGCATGTTGAGAGTTTAGAACATGCCAATATGATAAAAAGATATACTAATAAAGATGATTCAGAAGAAATGATAATTCCTTGTCCAGAAAGTGAGGCGGTTGATGAAATTGATTCAAATTTGATTGAAATGAATGACGATAGACTGATTAACTTGCAGGAATGTGTCAATCAAAAGCTATATCACAAAAGTTGTGACATTTGCAACAAGAAGTTTAGCGGTCCTGAACCATATCAGCAACATTTGGCAAGCATTGGTCACTCAAAGAAATTGGCTCTGAATTCTAATAATAGTTTAGTTGGAGGTTTGGATCCTCCTGGATCCAACTCTCCCAAAAGTTCTAGATCCTCTGTTGCTGTAAACCTTAGGATGGAGCCTCTTCATTGTAAAGTATGTGATAAAATATTTAGCGGACCAGCTCCTTATGACCAACATATGAAAAGCGAAATACACAAGAAAAAAGTGAGAAATATATCATTACTAGAGCACTATAAAAGCAATAAATTGAATGAAAATGTCATCGAAGACGAAACCGTGGATTCAACAACAGGTAAAGTGGAAAATAATTTACATGTGCAACTAATTACTTGTAATGGAGCAGAATGCAATTACACTAAAATTGATGTACCGGATGGTACGTTAAATAATTTTCAGAAGGATTTGCAAGTAAAAAACTCTGACTTGATTCTCCCTAGCATTGAAAATTTGGATGTAATAACTACTGAACAACTCAATGTCACATTTTTTGATGTGAATTCCGAGATAAATTTTGATGAGTGCAATCAAGGCAATATATTACCACATGAGTCGAAAGAAACGGAAACTAGTTCTTTTCAAAAATGCACCCTTTGCAATGTTTTTTTAAAAGACATTGATGATTTATTGGGGCATTATGAAAGTAAAGAACATTTTTTGAAAAAATGGGGATAGTAAACTGACGTAATTTGTAGAAACATTTTGTCCCGTGAGGAGCACTTCACAGTAGTTTTATTAAAGAGTATAATCAAGTATATTAAAGAGCACAGAACACGGCATTAAATTGAAACTAAATATGAGAATATATAAACAGAGAAAGAATTATGCCCCTACAAGAAAAACAGTAATACTTTCCTGTGATAAACTTCCTATAAAATTATTTGAAACCTGCTTCGAGTTTTGAATTTAAAAAAATATATTTCTGGCAAGTTTTTCTTATCTAATAATTCATGTTATACATGAATGTTTTTGTAGGTGCATATGAAAAGGGCCACGCCTATCATTTAGAGCAGTGTTTCCCAACCTTTTTTCTCTTGCGAACCCCTTTTAAGATCCGAAAGAAAATGGCGAGCCCCCTTCTGTAATCGTTAGTAATGGGTAAAAAAACTCTAAAATTTACTAGTACATTTATTTTCCGTGTTGTACAGTACTTCATAACAAGAAGTGAAAACATAATTATTGTAGAACATCTAAGATTAAATAGAAACTAAAATACAGTTACAATTTTTTTTTTATTCTTACTTTTTTATTATTTGTTCTTTTGAATTATTATTGGGGCAGTAAACATTCCTAAACAGTTTTCCTAAAATGTTAAAAAATCATTTCTCAATAGGTTTTACTTTCCGGTTAAAATATATAAAATTCGGAAATGTTTTGGAAATTTAAAGAAAAATTAAAATTTACATATTTTGAAGTTTCTATTGTGATAATGCAGAAAAGTTGGAATAAAGTGTTATAAATGCGAGTCCAAATGTAAAATTAACGAATAAATATTCTCTGGTTCCACTTTAGGGTCTGTATAAGGAAAAATTACAGTAAAATAATGCAAATTTTTACATTTTATGCAATAACTTTTCATAATTCCGATTCGTTCTTCTCGCGAACTAGAAAAAAGTGGGAAATGGTAGAAGATAAATACGTTCTAAAATTTAAAATCTATATAAATAAAAATGTAAGTGTTCGTTTGTGCATAGCCGCAAATCTTCGAAAGTACTTCACCGATTGCTTTGAAATTTTGCCAGTAGACAGAGTGATTCAAGAGGATGGTTTATAGACCCGTAAGAAAAAAATCTGACTGGTATTTCTTTTTTTATTCCAATTTTAAGCAAATTTCTACATAAATTTCCCATTATGGGGGTGAAAAAAACCTTGCACATATTAATATAATATATCGATCGAAAGCGCTGATTTTTCTGCACAAGATGGCATTTGTTCGAAGTTTCTAAGTCAAAAAGAACGACAGTTATGAGCTTTTTAGTTCGATTTCTTAAGGCTTACCTTGATCCGAAAATAATAATTAGCAGTTTCCTCAACTCTGGTTAATATAAGCTATATAAATACAAATGTAAGTGTTCGTTTGTTCCTACAAGACTGAACTTGATCCAGTTTACGGTTATGGTCAAGTTCAGCCTTGGTTCATAACCTCAAATCTCCGTAAGTTACTTCACCAATTGCTTTGAAATTTTATCAGAACATGTGTTTTTATATATCACGTTTAATTTAATTCAACTTTGGTTTAATTATTTCGTTTTTTAATGTTTTATTAAGGAGAATGAACCACTGCAACAATTGGTAGGGTACAGCTATTTTCATTTTGATTTAATAATTTTTTTTCTGTTTGTGTTGAAGTATTTTTGCACTCGAAGATTAAGGAGAACTTTTAAACAAAGATTACTTATTTTGAATAGCAACAGTTTAATTTAGCTATTTTCATTTTTATTCAAAAATTTTGTGTTTTTTCTGTTTGTATTGAAGTATTTCTTAGTATTTTTGCACTTGAAGATTAAATGGAACTTTAAAACAAATATTACTTATTTTGAATGTTAACAGTTTCATTTAGCTATTTTCATCCTGATGTTAAAATTTGTGTTTTTTTCTGTTTGTGTTGAAGTATTTTTTTAATATTTTTGAACTGAGCGATTAAGGGAACTTTAAATCACAGATAATTTATTTTGAATGGCAATTTTTAATTTAGAATTTTTGTGTGTGTGTTTCTTCTGTATGGATAAGGCTTATGTTGGAATTTTTCAATGTGCCGAGCCAGACAATATCAAAATCTTCACAGACAATGAAACAAAAAAAAAAAAAAAAAATTGCTTGCAAGCATTGTGAAAAAACATAAAGATCAAGACCAATCAATCAAATTGAGCAGTTTAGATCTTCTCATGTGTACAATTATATATTGCGTGTTCTAGAAAAGGTAAACCAGACAATCTATATTTTCAAACAATGGAACAACAAACATTGTCAAATGAAACAAATTAGAAATATGTGCTTTTTCTTGCTTTTCCATCGAACCAGACTGAGCCACAGCAAAGCGTGGCCTGGTACAGCTAGTAAACCAATAAATATCTTTCGGTACCAATTTGTGATCCAACTTGGTACCGAAATGATAAACCTGGTTGTGATCCAAATTATAATTCAGGTCCATCACTACTTTCCTGCAATATTTAGAAAACAATTAAATAAAAAAAAAAAACTTTTTTTTCACTCCGTTTTAATTCGTATGTAAATTTATTATTTCATTTTTTCTCTTACGTAATCGATAAAAAAATTCCGCCATTGCAATATTATTTTCGCGAACCTCCTTTCTGCATCGTGCGAACTCCTAGGGGTTCTCGAACCACCGGTTGGGAAACGCTGATTTAGAGGGTCCAGGCAAGAGCTGGTGCCCCTCACCTCTTTGAGAATATGTATTTTTATGAATACAGTGGAACCCCGCCATTTGTTTGCCTCGTTATTCGTCCAAGTAAAATGCAACTTGCCATTCGGACTTTCCTCGCAATTCGGATGGGGCCAGGGTTGCCAGTTTGGCTCTTTTAAAGAAAAAATCGAGAAATTATGCTCATTTTGAACTAGTCTGGAAAAAATTTGTTTGCCTTTTTGGATTTGTTTCAAATTTTGATACTTTTTGAGATTTTACCAGAGGCGTAGCTAGGATTTTCAGCGCCCGGGGACAACTGAAGATTTTGCGCCCCCGCGTGCACCTGGTTGGCTAGGGGAGCCCCTAATGGAAATTTAAAAAATCGTTTATGCTTCCTAAATGATAAATAGCTGTAAAAAGCACCCCTTTTAACTTCCATTTTTATTAGCGGCCATTCACTTTTAAGGGGAAAATGGGGCACTTTGTTTTTCGCAAAGTTATTTGTCTGATTTCCCACGCACTCCTGTGCTACATTGGTCATTCCGTATATGATTTGTGGTGCTCCCACTTTTTTTTTTTTTTTTGTCGAACATATTCACACCTCTTCAGATCAAATAAATTTCTTTTCTTATTTCAAAATAAATTAAATTAGCATTAATTTGGCGCCCGGGGGACAGCTGTCCCTCCTTGCCGTCCCCCCCCCCCCCAGCTATGCCTCTGGATTTTACTGACAATTTTAACTTTCTAAAGGGGCAAGAAGAGGAAGTGGTTGAAGAACTTTCTTCTTAAGAGGAGAAAAGTTGTAAGGAAAGCATTTCCTTTGCAGAAATAAAATAGCTGTGTTAACCCTGCGAGAAAACACAGAAAGTAGTGGAAAATTGGCATACCAACACTGAGCAGTTAACAGCATTAACTTGTTCAACGACAATGTTCAGGGGTGATTGTATTCCGAGTGTACCCTCGGAATCTGGGTTTTTCATATCCTCCTTCTGTGTTTTAAAAAATTCGGAGTTTTTACAGTCTTCAAAATTATTCCCAAGCGCAAGCAATCCTAAGGCCTCTGCTAACAGGTAGGGGTCTGGTGGAGAAAAGTCTTCAAAATCGAAAATTTAGCGGATGGGAACAAAAAACACACCGAAAAGCGATCAACATTCCCTTTGTAGCAACCCTTTATGCAGCAAGGATTCCTACGGCACCAACCAAGGTATATAGAGAGCTATAGCCTGGCTAAAACTATATCACGTCCACGTGCTTTCATTGTTTCCGATAACTGGGCGTTGGCGCCATTTTGGAATTTTTTTTTGCGGTGCCAAATCCTGGGTGAATTTGGCGATTAAAAATTTTTTTTAATAACTTGGCGGTGTTTTTTTTTTTTTTTTTTTTGGACTTTGTTCTTTTTGCAATAAACATCGCAAAAAGTTACTCATTTTCCGAACTTCATTTTTTTTTTTTTTTTTTGCATAATAACGCATTTTCACATCCTTTTCCTGAAATCGGTGCTTGACAGTTATTTTTTCAAGTTTTATTTTAAAAGTTGCAGATACTTCCAAAAAGAAAAAGTATTTCACTACGAAAAACATATCTAGTCATGGGAAATTCCTATTCATTATGTTTTACTATAAACTACAATTTATTTGCAAAAAATAAAAAAACAATTTTTTTTTATTAGTTAGAAGTATAGGTATAAGTAAAATATTAATTTTAGTTTCAAAAGTTATTTTAAACATGCAGTTGATACGTGTATAAAAACTCTAGAAAATTTATGGTGCATAAAAAGTGATACCGACTTATTGCATAAAATTTTTTCAGGGTTTTTTACTTTGTGTTTCAATCACCCCTGAATGTTATTGACCATTTTAGAAAAACTCTGAACAATCCCCAAAGGCAGACATTATTGGACAGGTTTTTAGAGAAAGAAACCCAAGATTCTTCTAGTGCAAAAAGACAGAAAAAAGAAAGAACAGCAGAAAGGAGAAAACGCCTGAAGGAATGTTACCCGATGTTTTTATGGAAGGGGGCTCCTCTTCCAAACACTAACATCAACATTCCTCTTCCTCTTCTCAACATTCCACTTATGCCATCATCTTTCCTCAGTACAAGCAATAGTTAAGTAGCTAATAGTTAGTTAAAGCAATAGATAGTCAAATTTTTATTTATGCATAATTTCATGTACAGTACTGTACATTTGTTTTTCATAAGGTTTAAATAAGCAACCTTTTGTGGGTCAGGAATGGATTAATCCAATTTACATTATATCTTATGTGAAAAAATAATTCGCCATTCGTCCAAATCGCCATTTGAACTGCCTCCTGGAACAAATTGTGTACAAATAGCGAGGTTCCACTGTAAGTTGTGTGTGGGAGTGTTTTTTTTTTAAAACATAAAAGCCTCTAATTTATTAAGTAGTTCATGCAATATGAGCTAAAAGCAATTTGCCATCTAGATCAGGGTTTCTCAACAGGAGCCAAATGGCACCCCTGGGTAGCCATAGTAAAAATCTAGGGGGCACAGGAAAAAATATGAAATTAGGGGAGCCATGAGCCTCGGTAAAGGACTATAGCTTAATTGAAAACTTTCACATAGGAGTAAAATATTGCATATAATTTTTACCACCTTAATTCTTGATACTATTTACAAGATCAACTGTCATTGTGCGTTTTCCTATATTAGGATCAGATAAACAACCCTCAAAACTCTCATAAAGAAACTAGAAAATCATCTTGACAAGCAAAAGAGGAGAAAAATTTCAAGTGTACATTTAATTTTAATTTAAAGAAAAATTGTTCAGAAATTCCCATGTTTTCTGAAATTTTGTTTAGGGATTTTTTCACTACAGAAGAATTTGCCCGATTTTGTTGATGTTAAGATTAGACTCCTTTCTGCATGATTCCTTGATGTGGTTTTTTCCTTAGCTTTTTAGGCTTCAATGTGTCAAGTTTTCTCAGAAGCACTTTGCAAGTTATTATTTTACTGTAAGGATATAGTTACAATATGATCCCAGAAACTATTTTGCTTATTTTGTCACATAGCTTTGGTTTCTTAAATTGAATAAAGAGCTTTTTCTATCTGTGACGTAATTTTCATTACAATTTTTTAGCACTCTGGATTCTGTTGAATGTAAATTAATCAGGTGTATCTTTTATAGCTTATTTTTATAAATTAACAGAGGGTTTTACCAATTTTTATGCATAAATTAATAGCAAATACACACACACGTATAAATATATATGCACATGTATACGAGGGGGGGCACGGAAAAATTTGGCAACCATAAGGGGCCGCAAGTAAAAAAAGGTTGAGATCCCCTGATCTAGATGAAAAACACATCTTTTGTTATAGTAAATTTGTCTTCAGAAACAAATATCTTATATTTAGACTAATACGTTTCCTGCTTTTAACTCTCACAGTAGACAATATGTGTATTTTTCTTGCTTGAAATATGTGCGAGTGGGATTTCTCCCTCCCCCCACCCCATATCAAGGGTTAAAGTAAAATTATCGCTTTTCACCACCACTGCCTGCCACTGTGTAAAAGCATCTCTTTGACCCCGTGAATATCAAACAAAATTCCTCTTTTTGGGAGAATTGGAAATTTCCTCGTTTCCAATTGTAACTATTTTTTTTCTCCTCAGAGTTTTTAAACTAATGTAATCGATAATCTATTTTACTTCAATACTTTTTGCAAAGATGCTGTTGAATTATTGCTCTCCCTTGATACTGCCACCCGCTAGGTACACTACTGTACATGTCTATTATGGCTAGTAATGTGGACTGGGCAGGACATTTATAAATGGGCATTTGCCGAAAACATTTTGAAGTGCCCAAAATCTGGATAGTTATAAATATATATTTTATTTTATATTTTGATATTTTTAACGAGTATTACAACTTATAAATAACATTACAGTTTTATGTACTATGTACATTTCATTGATAAAAGTAAGAAGGACTCATAAATTGCTACATTTTTATCAGTATTGAACATAAAACATGGGGTCACGTTCCATCTTGATTCAACACGGCCAAAATCTCACCATCTTTTATTTTCTTGAAAATTAGCAGAGATGGTATAGTCTAAGACTGGTTTGCTAATTAGCAGACTGGTATAAACTTAAAGAAATATGAATTTTTTTCAAAACCTGTTTACTTGTTTTTTCTTTACAGAGGTGTAAAATTTCACTAAGAACAGAAGGCAAATTGGGAATTGCTCTAGAAACTTCCCTAAAAAAGAAAAAAAGATAATTTTGATGTTTGCAATGTAATTTTCACAATGGCTCAAAAATTAAGAAAATCTGTTACAAATGAAAATACAAATCTAAAGTGCGATGAATTGGGCATGAGCAGATAGATCTGAATGTCAAAGCCACTTCGTCAGAGAGCAGCCGTAATCATAAGAATAAAGCCAAGAAATAAAATAATTTCAATTCATTTGTGTATGAATAGTGTGTTTTATTATTATTATTAGGTGGCAGTGGTGGTGCAATCTAACTTATGTTAGGAGCTAGCTGTTAGCCCTAATTACAACGGAATATCAAAAACCAACTCAAATGTTACTCAAACTAAAAACATTTTATGTCTGCATTTGCCAATATTAATAACTATTTCTAACAAATAAATTACAAAAATTACATATTTATCAGGTATGAAGTATTTCCAATTATTAATAAGAATTCATTTCACTGTTTAACAATAATCATTGTTTCTATAATAAAACTCAATAATGCCCGAGAATTTATGGATTTTGGACATTTTACCTGGGCATTTGCCCCAACTTATAAATGCCT
The DNA here is from genome assembly GCA_038502835.1 of Octonoba sinensis. Taxonomy (NCBI): domain Eukaryota; kingdom Metazoa; phylum Arthropoda; class Arachnida; order Araneae; family Uloboridae; genus Octonoba; species Octonoba sinensis. The sequence goes on along the minus strand of CM076599.1, from coordinate 58,811,038 downwards.
GGGCATTTTTCAACACTAATTATGGGCAATAATTTTTGTTAAAAACTGAACTCTAAACAATTATAGCTTATGGAAATGATGACTGTGCAGTCTGTGGCTGAAACAAAAATGTTCGTGAATTTTTAAATTATTTACTAAATTGTACTGTACATTATTCTAAAATAATTTTCATTATCATTCAAATCTTATTCTATTTTTTTTAAAAATAGGATTACAAATTTGGTTAAATTAAACTTGGAGGCTCTGCCGCCTACTTGTTTGGCATGCTAACTCCTGTGTTCCTCACTAGCTTGCAATTTGGGTATAACTCGGTGATAGCAGCTTTTGCCCCCCTTTTTTCGCATTTGGCAAACATTCAATTTTGAGATAATCGAGGATTCTATTTTTCTGCAGTTTACTTGTATAATGCAAGATTTTTGCTGGTTTCGAAATAAATGCAATCAAGTTTTGCACGACATTTTGCTTCAAAATAATAAACTAGTTTTTTCTCTTTATTGCTTTCATTTTTTTTCTTCTTTAAAAACTTATACAGTTGATACTTGATTTTACAAAGACTTTGGGACCACGAAAAATGTTCAGGAAATCGAGAGTTCCTAAAATTTAAAAGCATTCTTTCAATACACTATTTTTTGGGGGGATTTCTTAACTGTTTTTTAAATTGTGAGTGTTCATAAAAATGAGTGTCAACTGTATAACAAAAAAAAAAAAAAAGAAAGATCAGATTATGTTATTAGTTTCAAATTGTACTTGCATAATATTTTGTTCTGCTATATGAATTGTCAAAAAGGTAAATGTCCATTTTAACGGCGACCAAAAAGTGTCAAGAAAATTTCGCCAATTTGGAGATTTCGATTTTTGGCATTTTGTAAATGTATATGCACTTGAATAAATGTTTATAGTTTAAATTTTTCTTGGCACTTTTTGGTCGCTGTTAAAATACACAAAATACCATTAAAAAAAAGGATAAATTGTGAAGGCCTTAAACTTTGATTGATAAATGATGGAATCAAACTTGTAATCAACATTTATATTTGCAGAACAGACTACTACATAAAATATACCCTATGCTGGGACCATTAAGATGTTAATAAACATTCTCCTCGTGAACTATTATGTTATTTTAAATTACGTTAATTTCTAAATACCTTGAATAATGGATAACATGCTTTCAGGAAGTTGGCAAAAATACTTTACAAAAATTGAAGAAACATTCGTTTTTGGGATAATGTATAAAAACTTAAGACCATAATTAACTATTTCATCCACCTTCACATTTTCTGTCTTATTTCATTAAGAAAACCTTTATTTTCGAATATTTTCCATATTTATAAAAATTATTATTGGTCTTAATTTTTCTCTACTTGCCATATATTTAAAAATCATTTATTTTAATAGGATTTTCCGTTGTATAGTGTATGTATTTATGCAGAGGCTTTGCAAGACATGTATTGTAAGGTTTAAAAGGAAAAATTAAAATATATCTTATCTAGTCATTTTTGTACCTTTCATACTTGATTCATCTTGTCATTATTTTATTTATTTATTATAAATTATACTTAATGTAATTTTACCTTTAAATCAATGCATTTAATATCTATACTTTTAGGCATTCAAAAAATTATATAAATACATTATGTCATAGGTGAGCCGCCTATAAGCAGTCGCGTTCAGGGTATGAGCTTCATCCCCCCCCCCCCAAAAAAAAAAAGCATTGTATCATACAGTCATACAAATTTGTAGTTTATATTATTTTCAGTGGTGAAAAATATAAATGAATAAAACTCAAGAAATTCCATTGTATTTGGTGTAACTTTCAGTGAATTAGATTTATTTTCAGCTATGATATGTTGAAATAACATCAGTAAAATAGTATAATTCAAGTATATGAATTTTTAAAAAACTCTTAATCTCACTTTGGGTGTCACCTGGTGCAGAACACTCCCAACTTTGTGATTCTTATGCTATAAGTGCCCCATTACTTAGTAGTCCACCCTTTTATCCTCACTTCATGAGGATACATGGAGATTTTATGTGGTATAAAGTGGGGCTCTTGGATATAAATTCACTACTCTGAAGAAACTAAGTGTTCTTTGATTGTGTGTCAAAAAATGCTATATATAGGTAGCTATTGCATATCCTTCTATCCCATTCACTTTGTAAATTTATTTTGCATGACACTTTGGTGCAGACAATAGGTTTCCAAAGTGATATCTCAGATTTGCATATCGAGAATGAAAAAATCAGAAAAAATATCAGGCAGATGTGTCATTTTATTAACTATGCTATCAAAAATTAACTACCAAAAATTATAATACATACATTGAGAAAATATCTCAGCCCATACGTGTTAATCAGCAAGAAACCTGGTAGTAAAAAATTAAGTTTAAATTACAACTCAAGAACTTATTTTTAAGCAATGGATTACTGGAATTCATTCTCTACAAAAACGTTATTCAACAATAAGGCTTAGCTTAATCCTTACTTCAAAAAATACAATTCTGAGCAATAACTCATGTTCTATTTATTCTTTAGTTTACAAGCTAAATTTTACCAGCTCAAGAATGAAAATAATTTAAAAATAAGATGATCTTTTCAATTTTCTTTAATCTCAAAACTAATCATGAATAAAAAAACATGCTTTTTTAACCATTTCTTTTTTTCTTTTCCAAGGACTTTTTTTTATTATTATTTACACATTATTAAAGCATGCAAAATGCAATATACGCAGAAGTTGCAAACAAAACTTCAGACAAAAAATTAATTTATAAATGTTTAAAGTAAGCCTTTGTTTTTATTTATTTTAAGTAGCGCAACTTTTCCTGTAAACAATTTTTATATGTATTTTTTTTAATACTTATTATGGTCAAAATGAATCATCTAAGTGAGAAAACAAAGACAGAAAATTATTAAATTTCTTTTTAAAAGAAAGAACCCGTACTCCATGGATGATTCTAAGTGAAAAAAAAATTCTGAACTTCACATAAAATTTTCGGAATAGTATGTGCCATTAATTTAAAATACAAAAATTATGTACTCCTCCCCTCAACACGCAACACATACGCATATATATATTTATATATTAACCAATAAGTACTGAATATTTGCAACATTTAGATTGATACAGTCGGTATAAAACAAGTCAAAATTAGAAAAGCCTCAAGAATTTATCATCTTAATTAATTTTTTTATTAGACATGAACATTTTTTATTGAACATGCAAAAAAAATGATACATGCGGAAACAATGGATTGAGGTTCAACTGCAACTATAAAGCAGTTTTATTTGGTAAAAAAATAATAAAAAAAAACCTAGTTTGACAAATGTGCAAGGGTAAATATTTAAAAATCAAAGTTTGTTCTATTACTGGAAAAATGTAAACAAGTTTACAAAATCACAGTTGAAGTTAGACTATCAAATCTCAATACAGCCATCTCGCTTAATATGAGATCAGGGTCAGTAAAACAAGAATCTGTTCAATTTTTTATTATTGTACTCTTCCTCTTTATTTAGGGCAAGTAAATTATCCTAGAGCAGCATTTACCAACCGGTGTGTCGCAAACCCCCAAGGGTTCGCATGTTGTAGAAAGGGAGTTCGAAAATATTGCAATGGCGGAATCTTTAATTGCTAACGTAGAAGAAAAAGGAAATCATAAATTTGCACACTCATAAAGAAGAAGTATATAAAAAAATTTTTTCAATAATTTGTTTTCCCGATATCGTGTAAAAGTAGTGGACAGTGGACCGGCATAGGAAGTACATGTACAAAATTTGAAATGCACCTATTTCTACTGTTACCTGATTTCAAAAATTAATCTCAATGTGGTATTGAAAAAAATATATGGATTTATTTTAAATTTTGAACGTATGTTTCTTCTACCATTTCTCATTTTTTCATTGCTAGAGCATGAAGAAAGAGTCGGAAATACAAACATTTAATAAAATTTAAGTTTTGCATTGTTTTAGGTTAATTTCTCATATACAGACTCCCAACGTGGAACCGGAAGATATTTATTTGTTTATTAACTTTAAAATTTGTACTTGCATTTATCATACTTTATTCGAAAGTTTTTGCATAACCACAATTAGAAATTTGAAATTTTGCAAATTTCCACAACTTTTAAGAATTTTGTACATTTCAACCCGAAAATAAAACCGAAAGATATTTATTCATTGATTCAGAATTTTGTACGAACATTTTTAAAGATATTTTTTGTGAATACATATGTTTACAGACCTATTAATAATTCCAAAAGAACAAATAATAAAAAAGTAATTTTAGTTTTATTTAAATTTTGATGTTTTGCACAATTATATTCTCATTTCTTGTTATGAACTATTGTGCGACATATAATAATGCGTTACATAATGAGCTTTGTAGTTTTGTTACCCGTTATCAACTTCTACAAAAGGAGGTTCACCATTTAGTTTTGGATCTAAAAATGGGTTTGCAAGGAAAAAAGGTTAGGAACCACTGTCCTAGAGCATTGAAATAGAGATGACAGAGCATTCATAACGGCAGATTATTTCTTGCGCCTATTTACTGATTGCATTTAAAGACTTTTAGGAATAAATTTGCAACATTTAGAGAGATGCTCTGAAACATAGTTTCTCAACCTTTTGATGATGGCAACCCCCCCTTAAAAGCCAAAAACATGCATAAAAAGAATTGAGATCTCTTGCTGCAATATTTTTTTTTGTACAACACTGAATTTTATTTAAAAAAATGTACAACATATTTTTTAATCATGTTTAAGGTATTTTATTTAATTAAATGTTTTTTTTTACTGTTTTGGTCAGATTAGGACCCCCCTCTCCCCTTATACCTTAGTATGACACCCTAGTAAAGACCTCCATGTTCAGAACCAATGTAATATAAAGAGATATAATTTTCTATTCTGAAGAAACAAAGTGTTCTTTGATTGCTTGTCGAAAATTTTCAGCTTGTGGTCCTATTACAGTGTTGCAAAGTTGAGGAATAGGTTGCTTATAATAAGTTTCCGCTTTTACAATCCAATCATCAGATATAATTTCTTTTTGTTCTTCACATATGTTATGAAGAATACAGCATGCACTAATAATAGTAGGAAAATCTTCAACTGCACAAATATTTCCACTAACGAGACAGTTCCACCTTGCTTTGAGCCTCTTAAAAGCTATTTCACAAGCATTATAAGCAAATGAAAATTTATCATTGAATTTCTTTTCCTCCTTTGACAAAGATTCTACTAAAAAGGGTCTCATAACCCAATGTGAAAGTGGATATGAAGAACCCGCAAGAATGAATAATGGTACATCGACATTTCCAAGTTTCCTTGGATAATCAGAGAAAAGTGTACGTTCCTGACCTTTCAACCAAAGACTTGAACTTGTTAATACGCGAGATTCAGGCACACTTCCTGGCCAACCTATGTTGAGATCCCAAAATAAATATGATGCATCTACTACGCCTTGCAATATCATTGAATAGCCACCAACACTATTCATGTAATCAGAAGCATTCTCGGGCAAACTAGATGGCTGTATAGGAATATGTACGCTTCCAAGAACACCAGCCGTCTGAGGAAAACCCCACTTGTTTTCAAAAGATTCCACAATATTTTTAATTGCCTTTTCATTGGGAACTTTAATATATTTGGGCATCAGTTTAAGTATTGCAGTTGAAATATTTCGAATGATAGTTGCAACATCAGATTCGGAAACTGAAAACATTCGGCCAATGTATTTATTACTTTTGCCTGAAGCCAAACATATTAAAGCAATAGCTATCTTTTTACTGTTTGACAAATACAATATGGCTTCAGCATTCACGTAAGGATTTAATGTATTTGTTACAATGTTGAACGTATTTTTGCTCATTTTAAAGTATTTCAACCACTGATTGCAAGTGAGTTTGATTTTTACTTTTTCCCAAAATCTAAATGGACTTTTACTCCTTTGTTTTCGAAATAAAGCTCTAGTTATAGTTTGAAAAAACAGATATCGTTCATTTAATAAACGCAACTTCATGCGTCGTATTTCTAGCAATCGACGGGTTCTTGCATTTTCTTTCTTTTCAAAGGGATTTAGAGTATGATGAGACTGTCGTTTAACTTTTAAAAATGTACTCGAAATTATAATAGAAGTTTCAATCCTATTCGTCATAATGTTTAATTATAGAGTTGAACTGAGAGTAAAAAATTGTTTTTATTTTGCATAAAAAGATATTATAAGCTTCCTGTAAATTTGTTTGCCATAAGCAAATATTTTGTTTACGAAAAATGAAACTTCAAAGTCAAATCGAAACAAAACCTTAACTGCACTGAGTTGAGTAGTTTATCTTATACTGTCGCACACAATGAACTGGAGTGCTATCAGAATAATCGGCTTGACCCACTGAGCTAAAGAGAGAAATCTGGAGCGAGAACTCCCATGCTTCAACAAGGCAACTTGCGAGCCGACGCGCATGAATACAGTGCTCGAGCCATCGAGGCAAAACATCGCCGACTTCCGATTGTGGAAGCACTGTCCCGGTATGGGGAATACGAGGTGAATACAAATTTCGATTTAATTTATCATGGTTTATCAAATTTTTTTATTTCCGTCATTAAGCAATATGGTTGCATCCTGTTGTGTAAAGGGAGGTAAAAATAAATTCGTGAAACTTAAAAGAAAACGGTGTTCAAGGTCATTTTGATGGGGTGTTCTCGTATTCTACCATTGAATGGCCTTATTTCATAGAAATTTAACTACTATGCCCATAATGTACACAAAATTATTTTTTGGATGAATAAAGTTTACATTAGATTGTAATATTACAACGTAATTACATTGCTGAAAAACTTTTTCTTTTAGCATTACAGTCTAATAATATTTCTCCTGTTTTTCGATACGTCAAACGCTATTACGTAATATTTTATTATAAGTGAAAATATCAGTTACACAAATAGTTAAATCATGTATCTTTTTTGCTTTTATCTTATTTGCTAGTTAATGGAACTTTTAATAACAATTTTGACAGGAGAGTAGCAATTTAAAAATCATGGGAATCATCTAAACAATTTCATTTTCAAATGCTCAAAATTATTTCCGAGAAAAACCAATCGACAATTAAAAAGTAATTAGTATTCACTCATTATTATTAATATTAATTACAAAAAAGCACTAATAAATTAATATTTTTATTTTTCACTAAAATTTAATGACATATGCAATTAAAATGAAAATTCCCTGATTTCTAATGGGGAGTTAAGCCCCCTGAGCCCCCTTTCCTACGCGCCTGAATTTTGATGTTTTTGAATTAACTTTTCATTTGAGTAAAATTTTGATTTTTGCGTGTGTTAATTTTTATTTTGTCAAAAGGTGGCGGTTTTTTAAAAACATTAATTTTATTATTATTTATTGTTTTATTACTAAATTAACATCTACACTCAAAGATTTTTAATGAGTTCATAAAGCTTTGAATTGCAGCAATTTTCCCCTGTAAATATATTGATCAGCTGAATTTTTAGTTTATACATGATTAAATTAATCATGATAAATATTATTATCATCATGTTTTCTTGTTACTAAATTAACATCTGCACTCAAAGAGATTTAATGCGTTTATAAAACTTTGAATTACAGCACACACTTTTCCCAGCAAATACACTGATCAGCTAGATTTTTAATTTGTGCATGGTTAAAAAAAATCAGAAGTAGTATTTCTTTATTATTCTTATTTACATTTAATAGCTATAAATGAAATGTTCCATTAGCGAGAAATATTTGTTAACTTGGTCATAGGCAAACAAACTTGTAAGCAGAACTTGTAAAACATAAAATTTGTAAATGCTCATTACACATTTCAGATTTATCTCAAAATGACATGCACCATTCCATAGTTATTTGCAGACTTTTTATTATAAAAATGTTATCTCTAAAAATTTACTTTTTCTTCTTATTTTAAATGCTTCTTCTCTTTTAATTGTATTATGTTTAAGTGCAATATCAAAGTGTGTAAAATATGTAAAATATTTATTCATAAGTAGATAAGAAGAGTAAACCAATTAAGCAGAGTGGCTTCCTGTTTAAATAAACATTTTGTAAACCTGCCACAGACACACACTCCCACATAGCATTCAAAGATAATAAAAAGTGTCGTATAACAATGGCATAATGTTTTTTATCATAAAAAAAATATATGAATAATTGTGCTAAAATGCTATGAGAAATTTTAAATTATTATATGTCAGGCATTAGAATAAAATTTTTTAGAAAAATCGGAAAAGAATTAAGAGCTCGAGAGCTCTTTAAAGTTAGCCGTTTTATCATTGCGCGAATTGGTAGTTTGCGCCTTTTTGCCTTGATGGCTGAAAAGGGTGTGAAGCGGTTTTCGACCGCCCAGTCTTCGCTCCAGATTTCTCTTATTTAGCTCAGTGGCGTGACCATGTGCTGCAACCATAGGGTGACCAAACGTCCTCGAATTTCGGGGACAGTCTCCAAATTTGTATATTTTTAATGCTTTGTCCCCAAAAACACTTCAACTACTTGGGGCCACATAATGTCTTCAAATTTAAAAACTTCTGCTTTTTCTCTTCAAATTGCTTCTTGATTTGCACTTTAGAACTTTCAGATAGCATTTTGTAAAACTTTAGATAATATTATGGCAATTATCAAACTGTTGCCTTAATATTATGAGTTCTAACAGGCAATGATCTAAGAAAATATGCGTACATTTTGTAGAAAATATGTTTAGATACCCTTTGAAATACATTAATGTGAGTAATTTTTCATAATAGAAGAGAATACGTATTGGTTTGTACGTCCCAAAAGATGTCCCCGAAACATTTTTCTGGCGTCCCCAAATTGCCCGTGGATTTGGGGACACGTCCCCAAATTGACGTTCAGAAATATGGTCACCCTATGCAACCATCGACTTCAATGAGATGCAGGCCTGCAACCCTTCAGGAAAGGCCCCTACTACTCCCGAGCTTTTACCTACATTTGTTTTCTATGGGATTTTGCATGATTTTAAATGCGGAGTACTCGTTTATTTTAATCATTTGGAAAGTTATGAAGACACGAAATGATTAAGAATTCTTTACTTTCTGAGCTGTTAGCGTCAGATTTTGTTTATGAGCAGTTACAATATTTCTTGAATAAAATTTTCTTGTGCGGTTTTCCTAATATTGTGCGTTCACAACGAGATGGCACTTCGGCCCGCTTTCGTCACGTGGTATCGGACGACACTATTTTGCATTTTTCGGTAGGAGAATGTTATAGTAAATTTCGAGAAAGGTTGCCAGTTGGCAATCGCTATCTTTTTTTTTTATTGATACAAAATTATTTTAGTTCGACATTATTTAAAAGTAGCAGTAATTGCAAAAAATGTCTTTGGTTTTAAGTACCTGTTGCGTAAGTTTGATAATATCCCGTTATAATATTCACATTTTTGAATGAAGATATATTTCGTCTCTATTAGAAGTTCATTAGCAATATTTTGATATTCAACAATGTGCATAATGAGTCTCATTGGCGTAGCTAGACCCAGATTTCAGGGGGGTTTTTATCCCCAAAACACCCCCCTTATCTACACCAGTGATGAGTCTTTTTATGCTGAGCCACCTGCTGTTTAAATTAGGGATGTAACAAATAATGATTTGGCCGAATACCGAATATTCGGCCATTTCTTCCAGGCCGAAGCCGAATATTTGGCTGCCGAATATTAAAATTTCTAGAAAATCGTTGTAATAGAAAGTATTTGTCAAATTTAAAGTTATTCACAAAGTCAAACACCAAATACACACAATCTATGATGTATGATTTAATTCTGTTTGTTAAGAATTTAGAACTATTTAAAATTAATCTATTTTCACTATTGTTTAGAATGTAATAAAACTAAGAATTTCACCCACAAGCAAAATAGAAATGACAGGTTTTACGGTAGTAAGCATTAGCATTATTTTACTAATTATTTAATTGCAATGAAAGAAATACTAGTGCTTAGTGAACTTTTACCTTGCTCAAAACTGTTTTATTAAGACATTTTAAAAGTTATAAAAATTAATATTTTTATTTTATGGGGTTTTTTACATACCTATTTTTAAAAGATCTATTAAAACTTAATGCACTTAACTGGAATATGTTTATATTTTCAAAAACCCCAGTAACTTATGCTATCTAAATATTTATGATATATATTCTTTGCTTTTCACATTTCTCTCTAACCCAATATTCATAATAAATCAGTCTACCCAAACAAAGTCTGGCTTCCACTTTGTTAATAATAACAAAATGAATTTATCATATTATCTATTATAATTAACTATTGGCAGCTTTTGGGAGCAAATGCCAAATATAAAATACAATATTGCAACTTTAAAATGTGATTTTGCTCAGTCAAGCCTAAAGCAAGATTAAAAAAAAGTAGTTTATTCTAAATTATTTTTATTTCTTAAAACTATAGTGGACTAATGTATTCTTTTGCAATAATTATAATGCAATTTTAAATGTTTAAAATCTACTAATTTCTTTATTTTTTTACTTTTTTACTGCAGCAGTATTGGGCCGAATAGTCCATCAATATTCGGCCAGACCGAATTTGACCTTATCCAGTATTCGGCCAGGCCGAATATTCGGCTGGGTGATGAAATGACTATTCGGCCGGGCCGAATACTTGGCCAAAGGGCCGAATACCGAATAGTGGCCGAATATTCGTTACATCCCTAGTTTAAATACAACCTTCTAGTTTCATTTTGAAGATAATCCAGCACATTTTCTGTGAAACAGTGCTGAGCAAATGTTATTTAGAATAGCAAATTAAAAAATATATATTCTGATTTGTTGTTAGAAGGGTAACAATGCAGTATTAATGTTACTTTTAATAGATTTTTAAACTGAAATTAATTTTTAATAAGGAATCATCCATAAATGATGTCACGCTTCAAGGGGGGGAGGGTGGTCCAAGAAAGTGTGACATCATACATTTTGATTTCTATTAAAACTTAAAATCAGCAAATTAAACCTATTTTATGCTTGTGTAATATAGCGTGACATGTGACAAAGGGGGGGGGGGGGGTCAAATATATTGAAAAACTTGTGACATCATTTATGAACGGTGCCCAAGATGAATATGCTATATTTTTACATGATAATACAGTAGAATACAGATTTAAATTATTTCATGAATAGAAGTAGTAGTTTTCAAATATTTTGTTTTATTTTCAATGTCTAAATTATAATGGAATAAGTATTATTAAATATTTACCTGAACGGATTGAAAACATCATATTTTTAGTTTTCATAAAATTAATCAATAAAAATTTTGCACCGAAAACAAAAAAAAGAGTTTCAGGCATATGACTTTAAAAACACAAGTAAAGTTAAGGTTCTTTGTCAGAACTATCAGTATCACTACTTGAATTGCTCTCCGTGTCGGAATCAGAACCAATGGTGAAACGAATATTTTCAATAACTTCCTCGACAACACCGTCTATCTCCCAATAATTATTTTCAACGTGTTCGATGTGTTTGCAATGCCTTTCCCACCTCTCATTTATTCCGATATCTTGTATGGCTTCTGAAGCGAGATCTTGAAGACGTTGCAAGCTCTTATCTGCAGTCGTATATATCTTTCCCTCACGAATCGTTTTATATCCGCCCAAATAAATTCTAATGGATTTAAGTCACAATGGTATGGGGGAAGTCTTAAGACCTCATGTCCTTTTTCTTTTAAAAATTCATCAATGGAATATTTTTTTTCGGAAGGTGCATTCGCTGAGATAAGTTCAATTAATTGAACTTTTCTCATTTTTTTACCATGCTGAATCTGCTTTTTCTCTAACCAGGCACACATTTTATCCTTTGTAGAACTTTTCGTGGGTATGGGACCTTGAACTTTTGTGTGGTAAGCCGCATTACCCATAACAATGACTGAGTTCTGTGGAATATTTGGTAGCAACTTTTCAACAATCCATTTTTTTAAATTATCAAAGTTCATCTGCCCATGATAGTCTCCAGAAGCACATCCAGCTTTAAATATCAATCCGGTGTTTGGAATAAAACCAGATTCGCTTCCAGCATGAACCACAATCAGACGATAGCCTGCGCTGTCTTTGTTAGAAGCCCCAATTTTTTCATCCATCCAACATTTTTGGAAACAAAGATTGTTGTCCAGCCACGTTTCATCTACATAAACGATGTTTCTTTTCGCTTGTTGAATTTTTTTCCTTTCTCTAAGAAAACGAAATCTCCATGCTACAATGTGTGATCTATCAACTACGATCCGCCTTTGGTTTTTGCAACGTTTATACCTGAAACCTGCAATGAGAAGGTATTTCCACAGAGTTCCTCTTTTCCATGGGAAATTAATCGCTTCTTTTACCACGGTAAGCAAACGGGATAAACATGGATTTTTTTTAGCAGCATAAAATTTGTTCACTACTTTTCGAAGTACACAAACATTAAAACTATCTAATATCGCGTTTCTAGCATCTGGACGCTTTCGATGCTTAACCGGAGTAACTAAATGTCCATCTGTTTCAATAGCTACTTTTTTGATCCGCTTAATTGTTCGAAGCGAAACACCAGTGGCTGCAGCAGCACGTTTTTGAGCTTGAGAAATGGGCCTCAAAAGTGTTCCAGCCAGTGGTGTAGTCGAGGGGCGACTCAGAGGGACGGCGTCCCCCTACCTTTTTATTTAAATACAGGCGACCCCACGAATTTTTTACATTTTAACACAAGCGTCCCCCACTTTTGATCCCAATTGCTTATCTTCAAATGTATAAGCGTCCCCCCCCCCCCAACATTTTTTCAGGACTACACCACTGGTTCCAGCTTTGGCCTCATCTTCACAGTACTTAATTACATTATTTATTAAATTCCTCTCTTTCGAGTGAATAGTTTTCTCTTTGAAGGACATTTTGCTATGAACACAGCAGTTTTTTAAATAAATATAGTGAACCAGCTAAAATGTAGAATGATAACGAAAGGAATAACAGCAAACGATAAAGCAAAGCAAGTGAGAAAAAGAAAACAACAAATGGTTTGGCGTGGTGACTAATTTTCCCCCAACAAATAACTCATCCTAAATAATTTTAAACTATTAAATAATTTACCTACGATGCTCTGTTGATGAATGGATCAATCAGAAAAACGTTTAGAGTAAATATTATTTAATTTTTTACTGCGTCACCCATACTGATCACTGAATTTAAAAAGTGTGCATACATATACATGAAATAAAATCAAATGAAATTAAACCCGCAACTAGCGGACACGTAAGGGCGGATCCAGGAAAAATTTCTGGGAGGAGCACCAGGTGTAAAAAAAACTTGCTCATTGTAAAATTTTGCATAATAAAAAACTCATAAGCTTGTTTCACGTTTTTAAAGATCACTTAACACCAGTTAATATTTTTAAAAGTACGAAAAACATACTTAATTACATCAAATGAAAAAGTACAATATACATTTTTACATATTAAGACAATTAAATGCCAATCCCTTCAGATAATTTTGCGAAATACCATTCTAATAAAAAGAGTGTTTTGAAGATTATAATAACGTCAGAGAATGGGTAGCTGGTCAAGCGGCTTTTTAAACATTACCGACTGTTCTTCTCAAAATTCAATCTTCCAGTAATACAATGTCAATGCTGTGATTTCAATACTTTTCTTCAGTTCTAAATTGGCAATTTTGAGCTTCCTTTGTTGATGTTAGAAATAGGATTAGTTTCGGAACTTTTTCTGAATTTTTTTTAACATTCAAGTTATAAAATGCACATTAGGCTATCGCTGATGACGGTAAAAGACAGCTGAAATTTTCCAAGGATGAACTTCTAAAAATACAACTTTGATCGTTTTCGAGGATGTGAGGGGATCGGGGCCTGTCCCCTTAAATATTTTGAAATTGAAGTCTTAAAAACCCATATTAGGCTATCTTTGGTGATGACAAAAGACAGATGGATTCAACAGCTCTCCTGTGGAAATTTCTTGAAATTGAAGTTCGAAATATGTAATTTTTAGAGTATATTGATAATGTTAGAGAAAGGGGGAAGGGGAGTCTCATTTTTTGCGAAATTCAAGTTTTTAAATGCATACTAAACTTAGAAGGCTATATCTGGTGACATAAGACAGCTGAAATTTTTCCAAGATGAAGTTCTAAAAATACAATTTTGACAAGTTTTGAGGATGTGAGAAGACAAAATGGGGGTTTTGGGGCTCCCCCCCTCGAAATTTTTTTGAAATTGAGGTCTTAAAATTGCACATTAGGCTGTGGCGGTTAATCTGAATATTCTATTTTCTTGCTTTATATTTACATATTGTACTTTTGAATGTTCAAACTTGAACCATCGAGCGGGTGGCAACAGCCGATTGTTTGTATTTAAAGAGATTCAGATGTAGTCTCTTCAGCTTTTATCGCCCCTGCTATTTAACATATACACGGCTGATTTCCCCACCCACATCCATACTACAACAGCCCTCTTCGCAGATGATGCAGCAATTATTATGAAACAAAGGAAGAAAACCCTTGTTAAAAAGCATGCCCAAGAACACCTCCAAAGCATCACAGAGTGGTGCCAGAAATGGAAGCTAAATCTAAATCCCAACAAAACAGTCGCCATACATTTTAAGAAAAATATAAAAAAACTGGGTCCAAAAAATCTTGAACTCATGGGTACCAGACTAAGTTACAAACATGAAGCAAATTACCTAGGAATTATTATAGACGCGGGACTTTACTACAAGAAGCACATCGAAAATAAACTAAACAATGCCAAACATAAATTGAACCTTCTGCAACCCCTAATAGGGTATCATAGTAAACTTTCTTTGAAAAACAAGCTGCTTATTTATAATCAAATACTAAAGCCCACAATACTTTACGGCACCCCTGTTTGGGGACACGCCGCCAAAACTACTATTTTAGGTATACAAAGGCTACAGAACAAAATGTTGAGGAAAATCTCAGGTGCCCGATGGTTCGAAAAAGGGAAGTCTATACACAGAGAACTCAAAACAGACTCAATTTCCCGCCTGATCATCAAGACTGCAACTAAGCTCTACAACAGCTTCCCAAACCACCAAAATGAAGAAATTAGAAAACAAGCGCACTACAGAAACCTTAACCATAAGTATCCTTACCCCGCTCACGCATGCTATCTCGACTACGACTCGCTAAGCACCAAAAACAACCCCCTGCCCAACCCCCAACTTGACCCAGCCCTTCACGCGGCCTCCTAACACCTTGTCTCGGGTCTATTCTCGCTGTGGCTATTTATAGCTGGTATGGGGGAAAAAAAAAAATATGTCAAAAAAAAAAAACTCGTTGCTGTGGGATTTACCTGGAACATTTCTTTCTTACTTATTTTAAACCTTTTTAATCTATGGGGAAAAAATATAAAATTTTATAAAAGTAAAAAAAAAAAAAAAACATCTTTTTGTTAAACAAACCACTCGTTGATAGACCAACAAACCGTCCATGAAATTGGACCCTTTCGCCCTCCGGGGACAATGAAGTTAACTTTTATGAATGATACCCTCCGACGTTTGCTCGCACGGAACCTGGGTAAAAGGCCCCCTTGCGGGGCCTAATCGCCCGCCAACAAATTTACGTGATGATGATGAGTCTCTTCAGCTTGCTCACTTTTTGTTTGATTCTGAGCCGACCGTGGCGGAACGGCCACTTGTTATGGTTTTTAGTACTTTTGTTTAAATTAAAATGTAAATAGTTAATAAATGTAATATTTAGTTTTAAATCTTGACTACGTATCCAGTCAATTACAGCATCTACAAAGATGGATCGACCAACCCTACACTGGTGACCTCTAGGACATCGAATTCGCCCTTAGGATGCAGATTTTTTCTTATATGTGAGTTTATTTTATTGTTTTGCCTTGGAAGCTGATAATTTAAAATGACTGAACCCAAGAGTGACACCAATGTCAATAAAATTGGCATGAAAACGCCTATTTTTTCTCCATTAAATGTAAAATTATATTTCGCGCAACTTGAGGCCAATTTTTCTATAGCTAGTATAACTTCTGAATCAACTAAATACAGCTATTTAATCGCTTCAATAGATGCTGAATATTTAACTTATGTGTCTGAAATTGTTTATTCGCCACCGAAAGAAAATCCTTACACTCAATTAAAAGATAAATTAATTGAGCAATTTGAACATTCGGAAACTAAAAAAATTAAAACTTTATTATAAGACTTAACTTTAGGTGATAAAAAACCGTCTCAACTCTTGCATGATATGCGTGAACTCAGTAACCAAACTTGATGATAGTTTCTTAAAGAATTTATGGTTAAGTCACTTGCCCGCTAATATGCAAGCTATTCTAGCAATAAGTTCTGAAGGGTTGTCTCAGCTAGCGCTAATGGCTGATAAAATTGAAGTTGTGACTCTTCCGTCAGTAGCGGTAGTAAATTCTCCTCAAGCTGAAAATTCACGAATTTCTCGTTTAGAGAACCTAATTGAGGATTTATCACAGAAAGTCCAAAAATTGTCTGTGCATAGACCTAGGAGTAGGTTTTGGAATTTTCCAAAGTCGCGCTCGCGAAGTAAAAGTTTTAGTCGAAATTCAAACAATTCTCAAAATGTTTGTTGGTATCACGCGAATTTTTCTGATAAGGCAACTAAGTGTAGACCTCCATGTCATTATAATCAAAAAAACGAATAAGTCTGTCAGTAGATACGGTGTCAACTGTGCAGAGTTATAAAAATCGCCGTCTTTTTATTAATGATAAAATTACAGGTGCTAGTTTTTTAATAGACACAGGAAGCGATATAACGTGCATACCCCGTGCGCGTTTTAAAAGCCTTAAGACAAGTAATCTTGTTCTTTCAGCAGCAAATAATTCCTATATAAAAACTTACGGCACAAAATTGATGACTTAAGATTTAGGTTTACGACGGAAATTTACGTGGGAGTTTGTCGTTGCAGATGTAAGCAAACCAATAATTGGTGCCAGGCCCGGACTGGCTCCTTCCGGGGCCCTCGGCTCGGTGCTGAAAAGGGGCCCCCTACAGAAGGCTCGGGGTATAGTGTAGGCTTCCCCCCCCCCCCCCCAGCGCACAGAGTCTTCTGTGGTCTTTCCCTTCATTTTGCTCAATTTTAGGATTTAAAAATAGTTAAACAAAAGCTACAATTTTTATTAACAAAACAATGTTTTAAAGTTTTGCTTGAGCAACCTTTTATCAAAACGAAATATACTACGTTACTATACCTAAATTAGATAGCAACTGGAGAAATATATAATATACCTACTATAAAATACAAATGCGAAAGGAAAAAGTCATGTGATACATTTGGAGTATCACAAGTTAATTTTCTGGGGCATTCTATAAGCGAATCGGGTTTTAAACCTTTGCAAGATCGCGTAAAAGCCATTTCAGAATATAAATTGCCAAAAACAGTTAAGAGTTTAAAAGCTTTTTTAGGTATGTTGAATTTTTATCATAGTTTTTTACCGGGAATCGCAGAAGTGCAAATCCCACTCAATGAGTATTTAAAGGATAAAAATAAGAAAGCTCGATACTAAATTAGTTTGTCAGAAGAAGCAATTTCTGCTTTTAACACATGTAAGGAAATGTTGGCAAATGCTGCGCTTTTACATTATCCTTCGATGGATGCTAAGTTAGCGTTAATAACAGACTGCAGTAATATTGCTATGGGTGCGGCCTTGCACGAAGTTACTTCGCAAGGCATAAAGCCCTTAGGTTTCTTTTCCCGCAAACTAACTCCAACGCAGCAGAAATACTCGACATATGATCGTGAACTTTTAGCTATATATTCTGCTATAGTGCACTTCAGATTTATGTTAGAAGCGCGTCCTTTTTTAATTTATACAGATCATAAACCGTTAATTTATGTGTTTAATCAGAAAAACGATTCGAAATACTCTCCTAGGCGTTTACGTCAACTAGATTTCATATCACAATTTTCGACAGACATTCGTTACGTAGCAGGTCGGGATAATATCGTGGCAGACGCTTTGTCGCGTATTGAAGAAATTTCTATCCCATCCTCTATTGACATGGAATCCTTAGCTGACGCGCAATCGAAAGATTCTGATTTTTTGAAGAATTTAGACGACGCAAATGTTAGCAATTCGCTAAAAATTAAGAAATTTCAAATCCCAAATTCAAACAAGCTTTTATATTGTGATATTTCAACCTCAAATATTCGGCCTCTTATTCCAAATTCTTTTCGTAAAGCAGTGTTTAATTCTTATCATAATTTATCCCATCCAGGCATACGCGCTACAATTAAATCTATTTCCGCAAAATATGTTTGGCCAAATATGAAAGCCGATAACAAATTATATTGTCAGACTTGTTTAGACTGCCAGAGAACTAAAGTTCATAGGCATACTAAATCTCCTTATGGTGACTTTCCCCTACCTGACGGAAGATTCAAATATCTTCATATTGATCTAATTGGGCCACTTCCGGTCTGCCGTGGATATACGTATTGTTTAACGGCTGTTGATCGCTTCACACGCTGGCCGGAGGTTACCCCCATTTTGTTTGATTCTGAGTCGACCGTGGCGGAACGGCCACTTGTTATGGTTTTTAGTACTTTTGTTTAAATTAAAATGTAAATAGTTAATAAATGTAATATTTAGTTTTAAATCTTGACTACGTAGCCAGTCAATTACAGCATCTACAAAGATGGATCGACCAACCCTACAAGGCTATCTTTGATGACGTTAAAAGACAAGTGGAGTCGGGGGCTCTCCACTGAAAATTTTTCGGAATCGCAGTTCTAAACTCGCAATTTTGAGCATTCATTGATGACGCAAGAGAAAAGGGGGTTTCGAGGCTCTTTTTCTACCTTTTTTTTTTTTCAAATTCAAATCTCACAACACACAGCATCTTATCGACAACTCTGCACACACACACACAAAAAAAGATTGTGTCAGTATGTGTGGAGTGGTGGGAGGGGGGGGGGGGGAGTAATGACTCTTCTTCAAATACATTGGCTACCCTTCTCCCTGCCTTCTTTCATTTATTTCAAATAAAAGTGCAGTAACAGACCCTTCCATTTATTGCCTTCCTTCAAAAAACACATTACGTGTTTTTGAAGGAAGGCTTTAGTCTTCTAATTTTTAATTTCCCAACTCAATTTTTATTTATTTCAAATACAAACGATGTCTTCGGCCCCTGCAAAAAAAAACTTTTAACATTTCAGAGTGCTGTATTATTTCGCAGTGATACTGGGGAGGGGGGGGGGGGGTAAGTAATTTTTCGAAAGGTTTTATATCATGCCTCCTAAATCTTACTTTTGAAGTTTTATCTTTGGTGTGAATTTTCCTTACAATGTTTGGAATCTCCCCCTCTCTCTTTGTTTATTAGGGTGTTTAAAAAAAACCAAAATGTCTCAAACGTTAGCTCCGGTCCGTTTTTCCCATGATACAGACATACCTAATGCCAAATACGAAATTTCAAAATTTTTGGTCAACTCTAACCCTTGCCTCAAGCGCCCCGAAATTCTCAAATTTTCCCCAAAATAGCATTTTTTTTAAGGAGCGTCATATGATATAATTATATGGGTCATTCCATGTCAACTGGACCAATTTTCAAAATCCTCCCAACTCGACCATCTCCAATTTTAATTAAAAAATTTCTGGTAGGTATAAAACTAAGTTAGTCAAATTTTTCCATCTTGAAAGTAAAAACTCGTGTAGCAAGTGGCGCGTAAGTTTGGAAACCAAACCAAAATGGCTGCCGTTGACGAACGAAACAAGTAGCCATGTTTGGATGAACCTGGAGAGCGACATAATAAAAGCACAACCCCGAAATTTGTTTTGCTCAGACAACTTTTTGTGCTTAATCTAATAGCAAAGTTTTGAAAGGCCACCAAGAAATTTCTTTTCTATTGTGTTCATTCAAAGTTGGCTGAAAATTGAATTTGACAAATTTTTTAAAAACTTTATACTGCTCTAACTCGTCAGTAGCTAAACTTATGCACTTGTAATTTTGTATATATCTAAGTCAACTACTTGTCGATGTATTCTGAAAATTTCTTTAAGTTAGGTTTTAATTTATAGTTACCTAAACATGCAACGGTTTTCGAAAATGGCCAATTTTGATAATTGTTGAACCATTATATCTGAGGGGAAACGTAATGAATTGTCTTCGTTCAACTTTCATTAGATAGAGGAAAGTATCCTCTAACAAATTTGAAAATTTTAAAATGGTGTTTTTTCGTAAACCGGAGAAAAAATGGTTCAAATTTGAGTTAAAAACCAAGGTAATTATGTGCTTATTTTTCGGCTCAATTTGTTATTTTGGGGTTTTATTTGACATTTAAAGGGAATGAAGCTTGCGTTGGGTCCTGCAGGGCTCGCGCATACTCACATTTGAGACATAATCAATATTATTTGAAAAAATTGACTCATTTTTGGAAGATGAGAGTCAAATTTTGACTGGTAAAATTTCGACCAAAACACATTCTAATACTGAAAAATTGATTTGTATTTTTGCTCAATATGCTTTATATTGGGAATTATTAATAAAAGAACTAGAAATATTGTAAAATGAAAGCAGATGCAAAAAGATTGCCGCGCGATTGCAGTAAAACGCTCTTCCTGTTTCTTGAGGAGCAGTAAGAGCGTTCCTTCGGAGAGAAAATGAGAGTTTTTTTAGGAGGGGATTGGAGATAAAAATTTTGGACAAGGATATTTGGGAAGTATTATTAAAGCTTTGTAACACATTTTAGAACATAATTTATTGCTTTCTGATTTTAAAAATAATTAATATATAATTATAAGACGCTCATAAAAAATGCTATTTTGGGGAAATTTGAGAATTTCGGGGCACTTAAGGCAAGGGTTAGAGTTGACCGAAAATTTTGAAATTTCGTATTTGGCATAAAATACGTCTGTATCGTAGGAAAAACGCACCGGAGCTAACATTTGAGACATTTTAGTTTTTTTGAAACACCCTATTGTTTATCCATCAGTTTGTAATGTATTCCGGCGGCTTATAATAACAAAGCGACGGTCATCTGTTTGCTGACGTTCATATACGTATATCCATAGCTCACAGCCGGGCGATTCCGAAGACGAGAAAGGAATTATTTTTCAGGGTTTTTCAGCAGCTGAGAGAGTTTTGAAAAGTTATATTTTGGGAAGCACTGCCAGGAGACACAGTAATTTTGATTGCCGAACAAAATTTATTTTATTCAAATATGTTTTTTTTTTTTTTTGCATTATATTTTAAAATTTTGTTTGTTCTAGTAAGGAGATTTAAAGAATATTTAACAGGGGAAAAACCTTTTGGGGGGCACGTGCCCCCCCCCCCCCATAAATTCGCTATTGCGGGACACGCGTTTAAAAGATCACGAAACTACTATTCTAATCCGATATTCGATACAAACTAAAAGGATTTTGTTAGTTTTCAACTGCCATCTTATCCCCATTAATGAAAAGAAGGATCTAGAAACCCTATTTATGTTCTAGAATGGACTCGTTTCAAAATTTATGATCGCAAAAAAATTAATCTTTTCAGAAAATCAGGATTGAAAAAAAGGTGCATATGAAAGTATCAGCGCTCGTTAACATATCTCCTATGTCTACATTCTTTTATTGTGTCATTTAGTTGAGTTTATAATGGATTAATGTTTCAGCCTGTGCTTAACCAATCATCAAAATATCTATTAAAATGCCTCGATTATTAGGAATGTGAAAAAGGCAGAATTTCATATGCAAGAATTTTTAAGATAATTGAGCGCGTAAAAATTTGACATTTGAGTGCATTTAAAAATATTGAACATAAGAAAAAAGGTTTCAGGAAATCAAACAGTAAAATTTGAATCTTTATCACATAGAATGAAAGTTTTAATTTTCAAAAAATGGAAAACCCAAGCTTTTCAAAAAAAAAAAATCGCGATAGTAAAATCAAATTTTTCGCAAAAATCGCGATCGTAAAAATGAGCCATTCTCGCATTGGAGTACGAAATTTCATTTATTTCAAAATATTCCTTTTGAATTTTCGCACTATATTTGAAACAATGCATTTTCAAACTCACAGGAATCATTTAAGTCGTTACAAGCGATAGACACTGCAGAACCCTCACTTTTACAAGTTACAAGAAAATGCTGTTTTCTATACTGTTTTTCATAGAAAAACATCAATGATCAGACTGATCTTATAATCAGAAGAAATAGAGGAAATATTAAAATTAAGTTTTAGTTTTTTTTGTAAAAATCACATTTTTTGTAAAAATAACAGAATTTTGGTTATTTAAGGGTCTCTTTCATGCTTATAAGTTTATAAAGCACTCATTTTTGAGATCGCAAATTTTGTGAAAAACCCGTTTTGTGTGAACCTCATTAATGTTTATTCTTTCCTTGCTGAGCATATATATTAGATAATCATCTTTTATCACGTAGTTAGTATCGGACAATTTAGTAATACTTTTAAAAACAAAACCAAAAAGACAAGTTCCCACTTATGTTTTAAAAATCCCACGTCACATTTTGGTCAAGATGGAAAATCTCACCTTGTATTTTTCTCTAGTGTGAACCCTGTCAGAAACTTTTTGATTAAAAGGATTATGGATTATGCAGAAGAAAATGAAATCAATAACCTACAAATGAATAATTCTTTACATTAAACAATACTAATTAAAGGGTAATAGTGTTTTCAAGTTCATACTTTTTTAAAAATGCTTTTTTCCAATTGCAGAAACATAAATTCATGAAAAATATTTTTATGGTACCTAGGGAACAGAAATTTGTCCCCTATAAAGAATTACATTTAAGTCATATCTTCTCCAAATCAAACACTGGAAAAACCGACTTGTCTGAATTTTCTTCCCTTTTGAAAAAAACACGTGGTTTGTCTTCTGTTTCTTCTAAACCCAGCCGGTTTGAAGAGGGGGACCATACACTTTCCCCATTGCCTTAGGAGAGTCATTAAGCTAATTGACATCGTAAATCATGCTCCTTTTGCATGGACTCCAACTGAATTGACGGCACGCATGGCTAAAAAGTGTTTTGAGCTTTTTTTTTTTTTGGAAATATTTTCAAACTTTGGAAACTTTTTTATTTTTAAAAATGCTCGTAATACTTCAAACAAAGGTTCAAAAGAAAGCTGTAAATGTTTGACCAGTCTGTTGCTTTTTAAAATTTCCGTAACATGCTTTGAAAATATTTTATAGAGCAAAACATTCCCAAGTTTTTTTCCAAAATTTATTTTTTAACTATCTTTTAAAAATATGATAGGGGATATTTTGAAAAAGTAAAAAGCAACAGACCGAGATATGGGCTTGAAAAATACTTTAAAAAATTCCGGAATAAAGAACTTCCTAAAAGTGAATCTAACTCTTCCCGCAGGTTAACATTGGTTTCGAAAATTTGAAACTCTGACTGAAGAGCAGCCTTCAGGATCCAACGAGTTAACACAAAAATGTCAACATGTTCTGCTTAAAATTGTTAATAAAATAATTTTTGGAAAAAAATAGAGTCGACTTCAAATTATAAATTGCGCTAAAAAGTGAAAAATAAATGAATTCTTTAAACAACATCAATGTGACTTTTAAACATAGTTTTAGAAGTTGGTGCAAAATTAGGATAGATAAAATCTATTAAGCATGAATCAATTACAAATATTAAGGGCCCAGAATTAGCAACAGCTCCATTATGAAGTAGCAAATGGTGTAATGGTAATTCGTCTCATAATTTTGCACAGACTTCTTAAACTATGTCTAAAAGTCATATTGATGATGTTTAAAGAATTGATTTATTTTTTACTTTTTAGCACAATTTATAATTTGAAGTCGGTTCTATTTTTTCAAATAATTATTTTATTTTATTCCTTTTAGTGTAAATGCGTTTTTTATACAGCCTATTTTTAAAAATTCTATATTAAAATTATGTTATCCGAAATTATGTAAAATGCAGAAGATTTGATGCAATGCCAAATTATACCATAAATGATTAAAGTAACTAAAATTTAAGTTTTATTATTACTGAATATTTACAGCTATTTTATGTTGACATTTTCAACAAAACACATGTTTATTTGATCTGATTATTATAAAAACATCTTTTGCCTTGATTATTAATAAGACAATTCAACACCTTTCATTATGTATTATGAAACAAAATGCTGCAAATTAAAAAAGTAAATACTTGTAAACAAACGTATGTCTTGTGCAAAAAATCATCAAGATTAAATATATCGCCATGAGGGGGGAAATATAGCAAAACTGCAAACCAGACGCTGCTTCGAGGATAGTTTGAGTTCTGAGCCTATTGGTTGAAGCTCAGTTCATACACGGTTTTCCAACACATGTACATTAGGGTGGTGCTTATTTTTCGAAGTTTCAAATTTTCAACGTCTTACCCTCGAAATTTGTTCCATTATACCAAAAAATTATTATTATTAATTTTATCACCAGCAAGCAATATTTAGAGGTAGCTCAAAGATGGTAAAGTTTCATAATTGAACGAGAATTTGCGATTTTTTGAATTTTTAGGCAAAATAAAAATTATGATTTTCAATAATGTTTAATTTATTTAATTATGTTAAAAAGTAACTTCTCTATGAATCAGTAAAAATAAAACATTTGTAAATTGTATAGCTATAATGAAATAGTTTTCTTAATAAAAAATACAGAATTTAAGTGTACCTCATGGGTCGTAACAACTGTCTAAACCAGTGATCGCCAAACTTATGGAGCCACTGAGCAACTGTACCTTTTCCACATTTTACTTTGAGATATGCAGCCCCCCAATAGAAAAGAAAGAAGAAAAAAACAGGACAAAAAAAGTTGGAAACTTTTCAGTTCTAGGTTATTTATATATGCGAGTGGGCAGCTACATTTTTCACGAACTATATTTATGCCAGCAAAATATTCTTTATTTTCTGTCCGAGTCATCCATGAGCTATCAATGCAAATACCACATGAATATCACTGCAATCTACTAAAGATTTTTTTGCGAGTTATTTTAATTGGCATTTTATGGTTTGCTGACTACTGGTCTAAACCATGGGTGGGGAACCATTTGGTTTTGAAAGGAGACACATTAAATTTGCTGCTTGAGGTTAGCCGATATCCTATGTATAGTACAAATAGTGTAACATAAACAAGCTAGCAGCAAATCTCTAGCATATATTAGGCGGCATGCCGTTACCAGATAATATTAGCACTAAAAAAGAACACACAATGAATTGAAGCTAATGTTTTTCCCTTGGCTTCATCAATTTTTATTTTTATTGTTACTGCTGCCCTCAAAGGAAGTGGCTCAGAGATTCAGATCAAACCCAATTCATCAAACTCAAAACTTTTAATGCCTTATTTATCCTTTATGAATTACATTGAAACTATCTAGTAAGCTCATTGCACTGCCTCGAAATCAAGCAGCATCTATATTATAAATGCATAATAGTTATATAAATATCTTGTTTGGTCTAATTCAATTAGATATAATGCAGTTGGGATTCAATAGTGTTATTGAAGCAATATTTGTAGTTTTTTCTTTTTTTCTTCATGTCTAATGCTCTCAAATTTTATTTGTGGGACCTTTTCACCACAGTGCCAAGTTCAGTCATTTCAGAGCAAAATTGTTCCTTGTAGTTTAGGCCAGTCGTTACCAAACCGTAAATCGCCAGCTACAATTAAATTAACTCACGAGGAAATCTTTTGTAGATCGCGGTCATACTCAGGTGGTTCATTGCACATAATTACACTAACAACTGTTAGTGGATTTTCCATATTTCATCAATATTTGCATTAAAAGTTTATGCTCAGAAGGAAAATGGAGAATTTTTTTTTGGCATAAATCCATGAAAAAGCAGCAACTGCAATATAGTAGCCCTCTCTTGTGTTGTTCTGGCATATACAAATAAATAACTGAGAATTGAAAAGTTTCTTACTTTTTTGACCTGTCTTTCTTTACTATAAGAAGGGAGGAATAACTCATAGTAAAATTTGGAAAAGGTATTATTGCTCAGTGGCTCCATAAGTTTGGTGATCACTTGTTTAGACAGTTGTTGCCACTTATGAGGTAGACTTGAACACTGTATATTTTATTAAGAAAGCTACTTTTTTTAGCTATGCAATTTACAAATGTTTAATTTTTACTTATTCATATAGAAGTTACTTTTTAATATAATAATATAAATTAAACATAATTGCAAATCATAATTTTTATCTTGCTGAAAAATTCAAAAAATCTCGAAATCTCCTTCAATTATGAAACTTTACCCTCTTTGAGCTACCTCTAAATATTGTTTGCTGGTGATAAAATTTTATCATAATCATTTTTTGGCATAATGGAACAAATTTAGAGGGTAAGAGGTTGAAAATTTAAAACTTCGAAAAATAAGCACCACCCTAATGTACATCCTAATCTGGAATGCCTTAAGAGTTGAGTGTCATACTTTATTACTCTTGGCAAAAATGAGGAAGATCTGATCATTAGCGAAGAAAAGCAGAAAATGGAGACTAAACGAGGAAAGCTTCTGCAAAATGAGGAATGATTGGCAGTTATTCAAATGTATAACCGCCTTCCTTTGTGAAGTCGGTTAACAAAATAATTTTTGAGAAAAAAATAGAACCGACTTCAAAGCAAAAGCAACTATAAATTGCACTAAAATGTAAAAAAAAAAAAAAAAAAATTCATTCTTTAAACAACATTGATGTGACTTTTAAACATAGTTTTAGGTTGGTGCAAAATTATAAGTCCAGTTACCATTACACCATGTGCTACTTCATAATGGAACTGTTGTTAATTCCGAGCCATTTATATTTGTAATTGATTCATGATTACAAAAGATTTTATCTATCCTAATTTTGCACCAACTTCTAAAACTATGTTTAAAAGTCACATTGATGTTGTTGTCTAAAGAATTAATTTATTTTTCATTTTTTAGCGCAATTTATAGTTGCTCTGCTTTGAAGTCGGTTCTACTTTTTTCTCAAAAATAATTTTATTTTATTCTTTTTAGTGATTGGATTCAATACTACTGATTGGATTCAATTTTTGCCTCAGAGAAGCCTGCAGTCGAACTGTTGCTATAATTGCTTTTAATGTTACAGCTCAATGGCAATGAACTATTTTTTAACAATGACTTTTATATTTATTAATAGTATTCCCAACAAAGAAAAATCAAGCCAAGCCTTTCCAATTAAAATAAAGAATACTAATTTTTCACCCGTAATGTTTTTTCTAAAAAAGAAATGTAGTCAAATTGATGTACGATATTTGAGCTAGGGATGTAACGAATAGTGATTTGGCCGAACAGCGGAATCCCGAATATTAGGCCATTTCTTCCAGGCCGAAGCTGAAATGAGAATATTAAAATTTCTAGAAAATCGTCAGTACCAATTACACACAATTTATGATGTATGATTTAATTCTGTTTGTTAAGAATTTAAAACGATTTAAAATTAATCTATTTTCTCTATTGTTTTGAATGTAATAAAACTAAGAATTTCCCCCACAAGTGGAATAGCAATGACAGGTTTTATGGTATTAAGCATTAGTTTACTAATTATTTAATTTAAATGAAGGAACTACTATTGGCTTAGTGAACTTTTTCCTTGATCAAAACTGTTTTATGAAGATATTTTTAAAGTTATAAAAGTTAACATTTTTATTTTATGGGGTTTTTTACATACCTATTTTAAAAAGATCTATTAAAATTTAATACACTTAACTGAAATATATTTTTATTTTCAAAAACACCAATAATTTATGCTATCTAAATATTCATGATATATTCTAGGCCTTTTACATTTCTCTCTTGCTCAATATTCACAAAAAATTAGTCTAACCAAACAAAGTCTGACTTCCACTTTGTTAACAATAACAAAATTAATTTCTCATATTCTCCATCATAATTAACTATTGCCAGCTTTTGGGAGAAAATGCTAAATATAAAATACAAAATTACAACTTTAAAATCTGTTTTTGTTCAGTCAAGCCTAAAACAGGGTTTAAAAAAAGTAGTTTTTTCTAAATTATTTTTATTTATTACCACTACTATATAGTAATGTATTCTTTTGCAATAATTATAATACAATTTTAAGTGTTTAAAATATACTTTTTTTTTACATTTCTACTGTAGCAGAACTATTTGGTCGAATAGTCCATCAATATTCGGCCAGGCTCTATTTCCCCTTACCCAGTATTCGGTCAAGCCGAATATTTGGCTAAGTGATGAAATGACTATTCGGCCATAGGGCCGAATACCGAATAGTGGCCAAATATTCGTTACATCCCGAATTTGAGCTAGACAACCCTCTATCAATTAACGAAAAAAAAAATCAAAATCGGTTCCTTTAGTCAAAAGTTATGGATGAAAAAACCAAAAAATGACCACATTTCTGCCGACAACTTTTTTTCTAATTATCAAATATGGTCAGAAAAAATCATGAAAATCAGTTCATCTGGTGAGATGTTATGAGTGGACAAACAAACAAAAAATGACATACATACAGTACGAATGTATAACCTCCTTCCTTTGTGAAGTCAGTTAAAAACAACATAAATGAAAATTATTTTGTATTGAACTGAAAGAAATTTCTTACGAAAGATAGCCAGCTCCGTTATAACATTCTCTAATATTGGTTTTATCATGCCTTCCTTTTCATTCACACATTAATTTGTAATGAATTCCTTAGAAAATATATTTATTTATGGTAATGAAGTATGTACAAATTTTTGTAATGCATTTTTGCATGCTAATTTGAAGAGCCAAAACTATAAATTTTTTTTTCAACTTGTAAGGAAATTCAGCTTCATCTTTTGTGTTGCATTTAAGTAACCTAGCAAAACAAAACAAATGAATTACTACATTTAAATTTATTTCATTAAAATATCTTTCTCACTGCATTGCAAAAACAAATTTTAATTTAAATGTTTTTTGGCATTATTGAACATGGCCTAAGTTTATCAAAATTTACTTTTCAATCCTTGAAATATTATCTTAAGTTTTGTGCTCAAAAATTTAAACAATTACTCCCAATTTATTATTCTGTTTACATAGTATTTATCAATCTCTTTGTTTAAAATAAAGCATGACCAGAAACATGTTTCATAAGTCAAAAACTGATGTTAAAGATTATTGATAAGAGGTCTCTTATAGCACAATATACATTATACACAAAATGACTCAAAACGAGAAAAACAAATTTTCTCTCTCTTAGGGAAGGAGTGGGGAGCACCTATTTCTATGAGAACATAGTCTTATAGCACTACAAGGTCAGAAATGCAATTTTAGTGAAATAGAGAAGTTGTTAGACCAACACTATATAGTCACCAGAAGAAGTGTATAATAATAGTAAATATGAATTTATTGTGATCACAAACCAACATTTAAAGATTGTGAGCTTGAAATAAGTCATGACTTTCCTCATGAAGTTGCCCAAAGTTTTTGGCCACAAGCCCAGCATATTTCAAACTGTCCAAAGTTAAGTAATGCAGGCATCATATGGGATCTTGAATGTTTTGAAATACAATGGATGAGCGACAAGAAACCTTCGTGCAACTTATCTATGTGGAAAGTGGCTAAAAGATAAAATTTTGAACTTCATAAAAATAACAAGATGTTCCATCTAGAACTATACGAGCCGAGTCGTAAAAATAGAAGTTTTGTTTCACATTTAAAAGTTTTGTAGCAGGAGGAATCATATAATTGAACCAACTTTGACATTTTTGTAGCAAGATGTAGCATCTTATCATTTATCAATTAATTTCATAACAACAATAAAATAATTTTACCCTTAAAAGCTGACATATATGACATGTTATGATACCAATCATTCTATAACTAAATATTTTACAATTCAATGTCACTTGCCTCTAGTTTTACATTCCTGTGTGTCAGGGAAATCTAGCTCCCAAAAATGCTCAGGTGTAGAAGGTGGTACAAATTTTGCTCTATGACGTGAACATTTTTTGAGACGCTGGTGTTTCTCTTTTTCTGATAACCCAAGATCAGAATAATACTGTTTAAAGGGAGAAAATATTTAATGTAGTTAATATACATTAAAAATTAACTAAATCATAGATACATTAAATACTTTAAAATTTCAAAAATGATTGAATATTTGAAACAGATGTCCTGTCTTACATTAGGTAATAGGACAGAAAATTTCATTAAGATATAATTAAGATAAAATCAACCTACACAAGCTGGTATGCATATTTTTTTGCAGAGTATGCCTCACAAAAAGAAGTCTTCAAATAGCAAAGCTATATTGCTTCAAATATTAAAAATCTTACTGTTCTAAAAAATATCAAAGTTCAAAGACAATTTTTATACTTTGGTACATATTATTCAACTCTTTCAAAATTTAGAAAAATATCATTGGTTACTCATAAAAATTACCTAGCATTCTCTGTGGGTATCGTTTTGAATTCTTTTTCAATTTTAAAAAGCCTTAAAATACAGAAATAATTCTGTTGTTGACAAAAAAAATCACAAGAACAGAATTTTTAAAGGGTAAAAAATCTATTATTATTCTTAAGACCAGTTAGCTATTCACCTTTTCACATTCTTTGCAATCATATCCTACAAGTTGTCGTCTTTCTGCTTTTTTACGTACTGTTTCTTCTTTATATTTATACTTTGGTTCTTCAGGAATTGGTAACCTGCAAATGACATTAACTTCATTAAATACATTCAGTTTATTATAATATTCAGCAATGTATATTTCCTTAATTGTAAATACAATAATGACAAGTTATCATTTCCAGCTTGTTTAATTTTGAAATTTCTCTGTTCAATGATCAATACTTGTTTTAACTCTTAATATATGAAATGAATTGAAATAGGCTTAAGTCAAAAATTCATACTGTGTCTTAAAAGAAGTTTAAAGAGGGAATGGTATTTTTTTTTTTTTTTTGTGAAATATGTGTTGCCTTTGAGCACAAGTTGGCAATTAACAAATCTCAGATTTGTTAGTCAGTCAGCTACTTGCTTGTTGAACTCAGACGCTAATTAATTAACTCAATTTAAGCAGTAATCAACATGAACACTATTTTTTTATTATGAGTGAAAACTGAGCTTTAATCATAACTTCAAAATAAAACTATAGAACACATTGTTTATTACTATAAACAGAAGCAGAGTGTACATTCAAAACTCATTTTCTAAGCTAATAACTTTTTTCCAATACAAAAACTTAACACTTGAACTGCACAAGGAGATAAAGAGCCAACTAGTTGGACCCAAACCCAATTTTGCTTTATATCTCTTTTCATTTTCAAAAATTTAAATGCATAACTGAAAATTCTTGACTTTTTATAAAAATGTATGAATGTCAGCTCGCGAAAAAAATGAGCTGTTAAGCATTTCTCAGGTTCGAGAGGAAACTAATACCTAAAACTGAAGGAAAGGTCATTTTAAACCTATTGTCTCATAAGTGTGAAATGTAGAATAAATGATTTGTGCAGTTCAAAATATTCAATAGTTGCTTTCTTTTATAAGATAAGAGCAAGTTCGATATTGATAGTTACGTGGATAAAAATTGACAAATAAGGCTGCATACTGATGAATAAACAACAGCAGGTGTTTGTTTTTCTTGCATTTTTCCCATTGTGATAACGGACACTCAACTTATCTAAAATTGTCACATAATGCTCTGCTAACTATTAGTGAACCTTTAGCCTACATACCAGCATTTTTCAGAAAATTAAAACAAACAAATTTATTTTTAGTGAAGAATAAAATGTTATTAAAAAAACAAGTGAATCATAAGACGACAATATATCTCATGATTCAAGGAATGATCCGCATTGATGCATTTTAGAATTATCTCATGAGGTAGTACAGATGAATGTATGACAGATGAAGAATTTCATAGTACAATACTTGTAAAGCAAACTGTAGCTCAACATTCTACTCAGAGTGGACTATTGAAGAAGAATGTGTCAAGCTCTTGGAGACTATTTCTAAATATAAAAATATATAGGGGGAAAAGTTTACAGGGGTGTTAGTATCTGTACAGGGTTTGTCCGGAAAGTAATAGGACTGAGTCGATTTTAAAAAAATTATTGAGCCAATCGTTACAATTCTTTAAAAACTTTCGAAATAGGCTCTTTCTGCGTCGATGCAGCTCTGCCAGCGCGATTTCCAAGCATTGAAGGCGTCCCGGAAGGCATTCTCTGGAATAGCCTTGAGAACCGAGGTGCATGCTGCTTGGATTCCCTCTGTCGTCTCAAAATGCTTGCCTTTCATTGGCCTTTTCAGGGCAGGAAACAAAAAAAGTCCGGGGGGCCACATCTGGGCTGTAGGGCGGCTGCGGAAGCGTTGGGATGCCGGCCTTGGTCAGGTAACTGTTGAGCACTTTTGGAACCATCTTCGCGCACACCTTGCGCATGTTCAAATGCTCTGTCACAATGTCGTGAACCACAGATTTTGGTAAATTTAACATCTGGGCAATTAAACGAATACTTAGTCGACGGTCTTAGTTCAAAACTTCGTGCACACAAGTCACATTGTCGGTGTTTGTCGAAGTCGAGGGTCTTCCAGCACGGTGTTCATCGGTGACCTCTTCCTGGCCCTCCATAAAGGCCTGTTGCCACCGAAACACGCCACTTCTTGCTAAAGCAACATCTGGGTAAGCCTGCTTGATCATGTCAAACGTCTCTGTCGCTGATTTACCGAGTTTCACACAGAATTTAATCGCATACCTCTGCTCTAACGAACACTGCATTTTCGGCTTGCACCACTCACAGAAACACGTCGCGCAAAAATGCCTGTCCTGACTCTCCAGGTACTCATAGACAACAGAACAGCAGCTCGTTCGTTAGCTAGGAATGCCCTCTACCGAATCCAGCCGCGGCGGAAGAAAATCAGTAATAATACTTTCTGGACAAACCCTGCAGGATGTGAATACCCTTTAAAGGCCGAAGAAGGGGAAAAACATTTTTTTAAAAAATACTCTTTAAATTTTAAATAAAAATACATAGAGCTTTCTGCAAAAGAATGATTAAGAGGTACTAAAACATGAAGTTTTCATATTCGTTACAACTATGGCAGTGATGAAATCAATTTTTCTACTGTGAAAGGTAATCTTGGAAGATACTTTATCAGAGGATTCAGGGACTACAAAGAATTATGGCCAGAACAGAGCTAAATTGCCATCTGGCATGAAGGGTGTGGATACATATATGTACTTATGTTATATACACACATGTAGATATACAGTATCCTCTGTTTATTGTGGTTATTGTTAATGTTATTGAAATCATCTGTTACCTGTTTTCTCAGTATATTTTCAATAGAAAGCCATCACTTCTTGTGATTTATTAGCATCACTTTTAGACTTTATTTATTTATTGTTAATATTATCATTACAATTTTTAAAGAGAAAGTTTGCAGTGTCTTCTGTAAAACAACTAAATAAATATTAAAAATTTAAACTTGTTTGTACCAAAATAAATGTTTCTGCAATAAAGAGGATCAGAATAAAGTTTTTTCTTTGATCTTTTAAGACATTTTTTCTTTCTTTTTTCAGTATATATATTATATATATATATATATATATATATATATATTGATATATAGATGTACTTTGCTAAAGTGGTTACAGCACTGGAATTGAACTCATTAGGTCATGGATTAAAACCCACCATTAAAATCCCATACCCCTCCACATCTAATAACATACACCACAGTTCTAAAATATCAGAGGAACAACATTCACAATGCAAAGAAAACAGCTCGGCATTTTTTCTTTGTGTAAATAAAACGTATGACTAGCATGCAAGAGAGTGCATGGTCTTTAATGTAAAAATCAAACTATTCATATAAGCTGCTAAAATTGTTTAAGGAGATGAATAATGTAGCAATATTTCTGCTAAGAGAACAATAACTTAAACTTCCCCCCTACATTCCTATTTATTTATAAAAAGAAATATTTATATTTGTAAGCAATATTGCATGGCTAAAAATATCTCAGATTATTTCTGTTTCTTGAAAATTGTCTACACTATTAATATCTGCTCGCATCTGGCTGTGTTTCTGCCTGTCAGTCACCTCATCTCCTCGAGAACGGCCGGTGGTACGACGTCGGGACGGGCATTGTCGGATCCAGAATTTTCCGGGGAAGGAGTATCGTCCGCGTGGGGCTTTAATTAACGGAGATATTAATAATAAACGCAATTTTTTAACCCGTTTAATTTTATTTGCATTGCTACATCCTTTCAACAATTGTTACAGTTGCCGTGTGAACAAAAAAATCAACGCAAGTGCCATTGTTGTAACAAATGTCAAATATACTAATAGTCAAAACGTTCCTAGCATTTTGATGAGGCATCGCTGTATTTGCTCTCCCTGTTACATTAATGTACATGCAAATTTAATACCCTTCTTTCTTTTTATAATTTATTTATTTATCGTCCGTTGGGATATTTTAATATATTTCTTAGAGTGGCAGATCTCTTTTTTTTTTTTTCAGTTTCGTTAAAACTTGTTTTGAAAAGCATAATAAAATTTTCAAAGCTCTTTCGGCGATAAATATATTTTTTTTCAAACAACTTCATTATACAGTAAATAATATTTTTATTTTACAGGTTATTAAAACTTTGATGTATTCTTTTCAGTAAGACTATTTCCTTTTGAAATTATTACATGTATTTATTCATTAAGCTTTATTACTGTTCTACCTGATAAATATCTCTTTGATTTGATGTGCATTTCCGGTTACTAAGAGAATTGTAATTTCTCAATCTATGATTTTTAGGGACTGTTGCTCTTATATTCAGGCTCGCGCAGCATTGGGCGCGAAGGCCGTTGCTTAGCATAAAAAGTGGTGTAGTCGAGGGGGGACGCAGGAGGACTGCAACCCCTACCTTTTTATTTTAATACAAGCGTCCCCCCACATTTTTTAAAATTTAACAGAAGCGTCCCTTCACTTTTGATTTCAATTACTTATCTTCGTATGCATAAGCGTCCCCCCAACTTTTTTTTTTTCAGGACTACACCACTGCATAAAAATCGAGATTGGCCCGTGCAACACCGGCGACGCATCTACTGGAATTATTAAAATTCGTTAAAAAGTTTGATTTGTTGAAGCATTTTATCAATATGAAACTTTAAAATAAATCTTTACATAATTTTATAGTGTATTTTCAGATTTTTTTTTTTTTTTAAAGTTTACAGTTTTATTTTTTGCAATATTATATTATATAATCTCAAAATAAATGTTAATAATAAAAGAAAGAACTTTATTCATTTGATCAAGTCTTTAATATTTACTTTGAATAAAAACTCGAGCACAGTTCTAATTTTTTAAATATATATATAAAGAATTATTATATTGACTATTACATTGCTTTATGCATTTGTTCTGAAAAACAAACTTACCTATCAAAACTGTTCATATTTTCCTTGGTCTCATTATTTTCATCTTCACTCAAAGAATCTACAAAAATGTTTGTAAAGAATTAATTTATCCCAAACATAATTATTTCCTAATTTAAAAAAAACTTCAATGACACAAAATAAAATTAAAATAAAAAACTACAAAAGGAAGAAAAGAACAAATAACATATGTTATTGAATTATATAAAAAATATCTAAAATAAGGTTCAGTAAAACCAGTAAATCTCAGTCTTTGTATCAATGATGGAGTGATTGATACAGGGGAAAAAACTGGTGGGTTTTAGTCTTTGTATCAATGATAAACAGAATATTTGAAACAGAGGAAGGGGATAAGTTTCAACTTCAAAATTATTCTTATTTCAACCCTAACTTCTTTACTCACTATATGTTACCCATTACTTAATGCACAGCTATTACTTAAAAAATAAGCAAGTATTATAATGACCAAATATCATATAATTATTATCTTAATACTTGGAGAAATGGCAATTAAAAACAAAGGAAAATTTATTCATCTGCATATCCCTTTAGTTTCTTTTTTTTTCTTCAAACATTTTCATTAAGTTCATAACATAAAGTTATACAAGCATACCTGCATTTGATTCCATCTCCTCTGCACCTTTCTTCAACACTTCATAGTCACAAGGAAGCTTTAGAATTTTATTCTCAGGTTTATTGTCCAATATCAAAATGCTTTCATCAAAGCTCATTGTCAGTTTATTTTGATTGATTTGTTTCGAGTTTAATTTACCACAAGGTGTAAATTCAAATTTAAAATTGTCAGGAATGCAAGTAGCATCAAAATCTATAGATTTATTTTCTTGTTTTCTTTTCAAGTTTTGAGCTTCACGAAGAGTTGGTGATGTGACTTCAATTCTATTATCTGAATTCTTTGAATTCATTTCTTTTTTCAACGATGACTTTTCAAGTGATGTACTTTTGGTTATTTTAGAGTGGGGGGGTTGGAAAATAGTTTTTGATAATTTAGTTTGTCGATAGTTTGGCTTTTTATAATCTAATGGTGGTGCATCTAAAGTCATTTTATATTTTGAGGATGTTTTAACCGATTTGATACATTGCACTTTTTTAGTAAACTTTTTTTTGTCGTTGATTTCTTTCAAGGAACAGTTTTCCTTATATTTGCCATTGGAAGGCTGAAAATCATCACTATCAGCTGCGTCATTTATTTGATTATGATTTGTGTTTAATGGCAACAGAGAAGGCGATGCTTGATTGGCATTTTCCTTACTACAATTCAGTGTACTAAATGTTAAATTTTCAAGTTTCTTGGAATTTTCCAACTTTTTTCCTGCTGAATCATTCTTTTCAGTTGTTTCAGAAAGTAATACTTCTTTGGTGTCTGACAGCATAAAAAGTTTATGTTCTGTTTTTGAAGCTTCTGAATTTGCAGTGTTTCGTAAATTATACGAAGGTTTGTCTTTGGTATGGTCATTTGGAACAATTGTTTTCGAACATTCATTTCCATTTGCTTTTGAAGCTTCTGAATTTGTAGTGTTTCGTAAATTATATGAAGGTTTGTCTTTAGTATGGTCTTTAGAAACAAATGACTTGGAACATTCAATTTCATTTGCCTTTGTGAGTGAATCAATTCCTTTTTTGAATTTTTTATTGGCCTTATCTACACTTGACGAATCACTTAACAATCTTTTCTTCTCTGATTTGACAGAAAAAGAATCTTTTGTGTTTTCAATAAAAGAGTTCTGATCTTTGACATAGTAATTTACCTGTGAGACAAATTTTTTAACATTTTTCTCTTCTTTGTTAGTATTTTCAGAAATTTCATCTTTAATATTCATGTCAATATCTATAGTATCCGGGGCCAAAATCAATGAATCATTTGGCATCAGAGTGGATGGATTAGTTATTGTGCCTAAATCTAAGGATTCCTCTAGTGTGTCAATCATAACATTTTGAAGAAGATTTTGCTTTACATTTCCAACAATAGCAATAGTATCAGTGAAACATAAAGATTGGCAAGACTGTTCCACAAGATTTTTTTTGCTTTCAAAATTATTTCTCGCTACCCCACTTGCTTGTTTGTCTGTTGAGTTTTGCACATCAATGGCCAAGCTCTTAGAAATTTGACATCTGAGGGGAGAAATATAAAAAGTAAACATTAAATAATTATATAATGTAATATTTTACAGGTAAATATTTTGAAACAGTAAAATTAAATGATTAAACCCAACAATATCATTATTTATATCATGTGAGTCCTTCATAAGATTCATTTGAAAAGCAAACTATGATTCATGGCATTTTGGATTTTGTAACTTGACAATTTTACACAGCCAACAAAACACACCTTTTCTTTCAAGAAATTACCTCAAAAATTCAAGTGTATCCTATACTTGAAACTAATATTAAAATGTCTAGTGTTTTATTTAAAATTACTGTGCCTCTTAAAAATGACAGGGAAAAGATGGAAGATAGCTCAAGCAGGGTTAACACTGGGGAAAAATACAAGGTGAGATTTCCCACCTTAACCAAAATGTTAAGTGGAACTTTTGTTTTTAAAAGTATTACTAAATTGTCCGCACATGATCTAATACTAACTGTGTAATTAGAGATGATTACCTAACTTATGCTCAGCAAGGAAAGAATAAACATTAACAAGGTTCACACAAAACAGATCTTTCACAAATTCGCGATCCCAAAAATGGGCGATTAGTAAAATTATAAGAATGAAAAACATACTCTTAAATAACCAAAAGTCTTTGATGCGTGTTTTTTACTAAAAATACTAAAAATTAGTTTAGTATTTCCTCTACTTTTTATGATCATATGTCATTCTATTTATTGATGTTTTTCAATGGAAACAGTGAATTTTAGAAACCAGCATTAACTTGTAGTAACTTGCAAAAGTGAATGTTTTTCAATGTCTAGCGCTTGTTGCTCTAGACATTGAAAAACGCGTAACATTGAAAAATGTAAAAAAAAAAAACAGACTTCAAATTAAAAATTGTGCTAAACTTTAAAAATAAAATACATCTTTAAACAACATTGTACGACTATAAAACATAATTTAAGAAAGTGCAAAACTATGAGAGTCTAATTATAATTGGGCAGTGGTAGCCTAGTGGTTTGAGCATCGGACTTCCACCTGGAAGGTCTAGTGTTCGGCACCCGCTGAAGAACCACCATGTACACTTGGGGATACGTGCATGTAAAATCCGTGGACCCCACTACCTCGCCCAGTGCGCAAGCCAGGGCTGCAAAAAAGCCGGCTTTTTTTTTAAAAAGGCCAGACTGGCCGGCTTTTAATAAAAAAGACCGGTCTTTTTTTATGTAAAAAAGGCCGCTCTTTATTGGCCTTTTTCAATTAGACACAATACTATTTACTATTTACACCTATACTATCTCCATTTATGTTGCTACTGTTAATTTGTGTAAAATGAAGTTCAAATCTTTCTTTTAATGGAGTTAATTTAAAATTAGATTCAGAATTATTTTGTTACACAACCTGAATGCATTTTACAATACTGATTACCATTTTCGTGTTTGTGTGCTTAATTTTGTGAGGCTCTCTCATTAAGGCTCTTCACTACCAAATCGGAAACTCAACGCTGACAAAATCTCCGAAATAGTGGCAACAATGTGGGAGTGTCTTATTCAATCTCTTTGCGCTGGTAATTGGCCTATTCTTGTGATGGACAGCGTCAATCACTATGTCTCTCAATGGACAGCTATAAATCTTTCGAAGGGGATCCGCGACACCCCTGCTGGTAGTTGCTGTCGGACGTGGGCACAGGAGCGGGGTCCAAAACATCTACCCTTTTCCTAGAAAAAGACACTGTTCCTGACCCTCGGGGCTGTTTCTTTTCTCAACCTCGGAAAAATCTTTGACTCTCCTTGGAACGCACAAATTGTTCCTTGAAACTAGCACGCTGTTGAAGTCGACTTCTTTCTTTCTTCCTTTCTTTTTCCTTTTTTTTTTTAAATTCAGTTCACATGATCACATGAGTTATCGTAAAATACAATGTTTATTATTTTTCGAAGTACTTTTTTTCTTTCAATCTTCTGCTAGAATTAGTAACTGTTACTGTTAGCGATTTTAAAATATGATTTTATCTTGTAAGACATCGAAATCGTAATGACGCATATATATCCTTGATTTTTTTATATATTTAAGCAAACCAAAAAAAAAAAAGGCATTCAGAAATAAAAACAATGTTGTTTTTTTAAATTTGGTTAAAATTAATAGAAAATGCAAGGATATATGCGTAATTCCACAAAAGTGGTAAAGAGTGTGTTCCATATAGATGTTTTAGTTACGTTTCATTTCTCAAAGAATATCTAGACACACGGCAGTGTGTCCGCCAAGTTCAAAGACGGAGACACCGGCCAATGTGTATTTTTACCCGAACCATTTCAAGCTACTTTCGACATCATTACTCAAAAACTTTTAGGCCTACATACTTGAAATTTTGTGCTTCAAATAGGGGCCTCTTGAACCCCTAGAACATTAAATTTCATCGATGTAACTCTTATAGTTATCGAATTATTAAGGTCTAAAAAGTGTAATTTTTATCATTGTCTGACTGACTCGCTCATCAAAAACAATCAACATGATAATAAGTGACTTAGAAACTTGAAACTTGGCATCAAGGTTGACAATTAAGCTTATATAAAAGAAAAAATCCGAAACTTGGGAAAAAATACATGATCTTGTATTTCTTGTAACAGAACTACAGTGTTCTACTGCTAAATTGGAATCAGGTATGTTCAAAGATGGCATAAAATTGTTTTCTTTTGTCCCTCTTTGTTTTTCTCTTATATCAAAACAAAATAGTTCAAAATTTGACTTCAAACGAAGAGCACTTTCAATTTTACTACCCTGGTTAATAATACAAAAAATAAGTAGCTCATTAAGATAAGTTACGTTCAAGAACACGATAAGAAGACAATTAACTATTATAGCTTGCCACATGATTTTACTAACTGCATGTTAGAAATGTTTCTATTTGGGGGAGTTTTTTGAATATAATGTATTGACATTTAAAACTTGCCAAGTTAGGAATCGGATACCAGAGAAGGGACCGTTCATAAATGATGCCAAGCTTTTTTCTGATATATTTGACCCCCCCCCCTCCCCCCTTTGTCAAAAAATTTCACACTCAACGGACCCCCTCGCTCCCTTTGTCACACGTCACGCTATGTTGTATAAGCCTGATGTCACACTTCTTGTTACCCCTACCCTCCCCTTGCCACACTTTGTCACAATTTCACAAACCCCCTTCCCCCCTCGAAGCGTGACATCATTTTGAATGATCCCGAAAGTAACAAGTTGTTTTTAAATGAATTGAAGAACACTGTACATTCCTATAGCTATGATTAAAATATCTGCTATGGAAGTTGGCACCTCTCATATTTCAGCTCTTTTATCGGTGACACCGACTACTCCGAAGATTGTTTGTTCTACCGAACTTGGCCCCTTTTTCATTTATGTTTTTGTTCAATATATATATACAGGTATATTGCATAATTTTAAACTTTGTTTATTACAGTAATTCTCATATTTAACTATGCCAAAATTTAAATTTTTACTCCACTAAAAATAATTTTTTTTCAGTGAAATATCATCCACGTGCCCTATCCCACAGCTAGTTTTTCTTTTCTAAAAATTCTGGACATGAAAATGGTTAGTGATTGCAGCTCCATTTTTTTTCTATGATTAAATTGGTGTCCCCGACGTTTGAACCACCCTTTAACATTGTCATTTAAAGGTTTTTCCTTATTTACCATTGTAAATAAAGCCAGACCGAGCACACAAATATCTAGCCAAAGAGCTGCCATCCCTCCACAACACACACAAACACAAAAAGCCAATGGTGATAGTCCTGATGCACACCTCTTTCGTGCTTTTTCTGTCTTTCAACCTAGGGAACTATATAGCAGCTTGATTTCAAAATTGGGTACAATCGCCCTGACTTGATCTGACTTGTTTCTCCTTACTGGGGGGGGGGGGGGGGGGGAGCTCAATCTGTCAGGAACTGTTCAGTTCATTGCTTAACTATCTTCTATTTTCAGAAGTTTACCTTTGTATTCCAGATCCTTTAGCGTTCCTGAAAAGTAAATATATTTTCCAGTCTGAGTGTGTGTGTGTGCCGGCTTAAAACATTGTTTCTTTGAGAAGTGCTTTCCTCCCCTTCCAAATATATTTTTTTCTTAGGAACTCATCACAATCCCATATTAATAACATAAAGATATTTTTAAACCCCCTTTTTCTCGGAACACAGTTGGTTTATAACCTATCTCTTGATAGACGGATTGCGCAGTTGAGATGTGTGCTTCGTGCACAGCAATTACAGTAAATAAAATAGTAGCAAAGAAGAAAAGAAAATAATATAGTATAGAAGAGAAGAAAAGTTACGGGTGATTGATAAAGTTAAAAATGATGCAACGAAAACGAGTATTATTTTGTTATATGGTTCTGCGGTATAGTTTCACTATACCGCGGTTATGTTATAACGCGGGTGCCAAACATGCCCCCCGACGCCCGTGTTTTAACGGGGATTTACTGTAGTAGAAAAATCTTATAATAAATTGATCGAAGTTGTCATTTAGGAAATATTTCTTTCATTTTCGCTGTTTCAAACATGCAAATAAAAACGAAATAGACATGTACTTTATTTGCAGGATTGAGATAAGGGGTCGTTCATAAATGATGTCACGCTTTTTTCCTATATATTTGACCCTCTCCCCCCCCCCTTTGTCACAATATGTCACTCTTCAGCGGACCCCCCTCCCCCCTTTGTCACATGTCACGCTATGTTGCACAATGCATGATGTCAGAAATCATGTTACACCCTCCCCCCTCGAAGCGTGACATCATTTATGAATGATCCCTAAGACAGAAAGACTCAATGTTTTATATGAGTCGTCAAGATTCAAAACCAGATACATCCACTTTTTTTCGATTTCAACTTTTTTGCACTTTCTAATAGTTTAAAGTAATCTTTATATGGTGCTAATTTTTTAAGTTTCTAAAGCAGCTACATCATGCTAAAAAGTGGGTTTGAAATGTGCCGGTTAGTTACAACCCCCCTCCTCCCCCCATTGACCATGCTCGTCAGCTCTTCTTTTTTCCCTCCAAATACCTTCCGAGGATAAACTGTTTTTGTG
Source organism: Octonoba sinensis (assembly GCA_038502835.1). Taxonomy (NCBI): domain Eukaryota; kingdom Metazoa; phylum Arthropoda; class Arachnida; order Araneae; family Uloboridae; genus Octonoba; species Octonoba sinensis. Next base: position 58,768,577 of record CM076599.1, on the reverse strand, counting down.
TCAAAATTTCAGCAAGTTAAAAGTTAATCCCAATGCTCTCAACTAGAAATTCGAATTTCTTAGATATTAGATTTTTGCCCGCGTGAAAAATTTCATTTTTTGGATGTAGCTGGTTTTGAAACAAGACGACTCATATAAAGAACTCAATCATTTTACCCTAAAATTTGAAAATTTTTACAAATTAAATTAATTTATCAATTAAAATAGACAATAAAATTTTTCTGAGGTGGCCCTCATTTTCTTGGTGCCCTAAGAAAGTACTAATTTTGCTTACGGGTTACTACAGCACTCGACATTGCTTAGAGGGGGATGGGCATCTGGCATCCGTCCCTTTGGTAATATACAAAGACCAAAATCTTTAAATTATTCTCTCGGTCTCGGTTTAGGATGCATAGAGTATGAATTAAAAGGGGCACTTGCATGTAATGCCATACATCTCTACTAATAATAAACCAGCAAGTATGTCTGTGTGTGTGTCAATTCCAAGGCCTTATAATCGTGCTCTTTGTGTGGGTACCTGAATTAAACAAACATAATGCATTTTATCATAGTTTCTTTTTGCATTTTTTATGTGTGCGTCTTTCTCACAAGAAAATAAAGTTGCGTAAATATGTAGGATCGCTGATTGATTGCCGTGGGAGGCTAATTTTTAATTCTGTGGAATGCTATACATCTTAAAAGAATAACATAATGTATACACATTAAAAAAATACCAGTGTATAAATGGCGAACCAACTGGTCCTTTCACTTCTGAATACGGGCAGGGCAGTGGCGTAGATAAGGGGGGGGTTTTGGGGACAAAACCCCCCCGAAATGATGGTGTCCGAAAACTTTTTTTGAGACCTTAACTCTCTTTACGCTTTATAGTATTCTAAAAATATTTAATTTTTAAAATAACAATTGATTAGAACACAGCTAAAAAAAAAAGACAATTATCGAACCTTTGTGTTGTAGGGTCGTACCTAGGGTTGCAAATTTGTCGCAGAAAAAAGCCCAAAATTCGCAGCAAATTTCGTGAAATGCTCGCGAGAACACAAATATAATGTAATAAAATCTAGGATATCTGCAATGAAATTTATTTTTTAAGTAAGAAAGTACATAAGTGAACAATTTTATTTCTTTCAACTTTATGCAATATTTAGGTATTTATTTAAATGTACAGAATTTCGGTACTCGCTATGACTTAATACGCTTTTATATGTCGAGAAGGACCGTTTAGCATTTGCGCTACTGACGGAACTGACAAACATCGAATTGCTACTTTGGACAGGTCGGGAAAACTTTTTCTCTTGAATTTCCAAAATTGAATTGCCCTCCTTCAACGTGTATCTCATTTGGGGGAGGGGGGGGGGGGGTTGAATCATAGGGTTATTGTTAAAAATGGAAGAACTATCAACTTCGTTAAAAAGATTTAAATATTTGTATTGATTAGGATCAAAAACTTCTTCTAAACATGGATGTGATTATCTATAACTGCTTTTATAGTTTTTTTTTTTTTTCTATTGATGAATTTTTCTAAATTTTAGGGAAATCTGTTATACATTTTAAAACTTCAGAACAGTATAAATTGCCATTAAAATGTAAGTAAAAAACAAAAAAAAAGTCTTATATTTTAAACAATTTTCGCACAAATCGTGGAATTTTTTAAAAATCACGGATTTTAGGAAACAGCTTCAAAATTCGAGGGAATTCGCGGAGCGACAAACTTGCAGCCGTAGTCGTACCACTTTCCTAGGGGTTTCTCCCCTAAATACCTCCACCACAAACCCCTATTATACACTAGAGATGAGTTTGGGCTCACTTTTGTAAGTCCGAGCCCGAGTGATAATGTTCGGCGTCAAAGACCGAGCCCTCCCGACCCCGAAATTATTTTATAAAGTGTTGTTAATAGATGTGGTGCTACATCGATTAAATGTAGGTTTTTGTTGCTATCGCAATTGGTTCTAATGATTTTTCTTTTAATTTCAAATAAAGAATACAATATATTTTTTAACTATCATCAAATGTTCCAGATGAGAATAAATTCTGGTGAGCTAAAATGAATGAAAAATTATATTGGAAAATCTTCGGTTTGGCAGCATTTTCGGGAAGATTTTGATTCGCAGTCGAACAAAACTGGAATATGTTCAGTGCAATTCTTGCAGTTAGGAGACCTATTAATAAGAAGACCTATTAAATAAGATGTGTCTCTATAGTCTGGAGCAAAATGAAAGTGGACACAGGACTAGCAAAAAACCATTATTAGAATACAAAAAGGAGGCTGGAAATAGCTTTCAAATGCTACCAGGCCGTACTTTTAACGATAAATTTATCTAAACTAGAATCTTTCCCATGACTGTTCACAATTCTCCTTTCAAAGCTTCTGTTTAACAATTTTATCAGCAGTCCCTCACTACGTTTCATGCCCAGAGCGGAAGAAAGTCCGTTTTATGACTTCTTCCTTTTAGAAGGTGCTTTCAAGCACCACGGGGGTTTGCGTTAATTGCTCTCCACTTTCAACTTAACCCCATTATCTACTGACCATTCAATAATAACGCCTCAACCGAACAGATATCGTTTACTTTACAGATATACAGAAACAGATGCACTGAACACAAAGATAGGAGATAGTGAGAGTAAAGTGATGAATGTCATTCTCAATTTCTCCTCTCCCCTAGCAAATAACACTGCAGCCATAAAAAAAATTCTCACGTTCTTTAAGCATCAACTATTCTTATTTAAATGGGTTTATCCGCCAATGGTTGTTTACTTTGCCTATAGGTTAATGTATGAATATTTTACCATGAGCAGAGACCTCCCACTTTCCTCTCGTGCGTGCACCCCTTATGCATTGGTGGGTCAGTCTGTACTGATCAGGTTTTGCGCATTTTTTTCAAACCCAATTTATTTAGGGAAGCGCATTGAATGAGAGGCAATAATGAGGTGAGCAAAACCTATCACAAGCTTTTTTAAGCCGAAAGAGAAAATTGATGATAATTGTAATAAAAAGAGAAAGCTGATGCCCTCTGAGGAGTAGGAAGTACAATCTCCAGAATCAGCATTAGTTTCACTAGACACTTCTGAAGGTAATATTTTATTGCTGCCGCTTTTACTACTAATGCATTATCTAACAAGAAGTTCCGTCTAGAACTATACGAGCCTACTTTCTCGTATACACCAACTTCAAACTTCCAGCTATCTCTCTTTCTCATTTAGCTTTAGTTCTTAATTACTTCAAATACCTTTTTCAGCGGTTAATACATATTCCTTCACTCACTCATTCATTCTTTCATTTATTCAGTCATTCATTTACTCATTGTATTTATTCACTCATTTAGTTGTTTTTCAATTCATTCCCTTGTTTATTTATTTTATCATTTATTCATTCAAAAATATCCTTAAAAATCCCGACGAATAAATTTCATATGAAAATAGGCTCCCTTAGTTCTGATTGAACTTCGTAACTGTACATACTCTACGTCATAACATCTTTCCGATGAAGCTTGTTCCAAGAAAATCCGTCTGTTATATCATCATTTATATAAGATTGAAAATTCCCCGTAGGCGTTATCTTAATTTTTTTTTTTTTTTTTGAGCTGTTAAAAAATGAATAAAAATAATTTTCACGCTGAGAGCTTCTTCCAATAAACTTGTTCATCGGAACTTGGATCGGATAGAGTTTACTTAATTTGCCCATAGGTGCTATTGTTAAGATTTTTTGAACTATTCAAAAGTAAGCGAAAAATTGTTCAAATCAAAAAGTCAAATATAGAAATGAAATGTCCATGCCGAGATCTTTTGATGCAAAAAAAAAAAAATTTCGGATCGGACAATTCCTTCAAAAGTTAACAGCAGACAGACCGATAGACACAAGTTTTTCCCACCTCAAAAGACTACTTTCAAATTTTTTATTTTTCAATCTTTATTTAATTACTTCACTTATTTTAAACTTTTCTTTATTTTTAACGATATTTTCACGACACATTTAGCCTTCTTTCATGCTTTATTATTATTTTTTTTAAACTTTGACGGGAAAGTAGTCTAAAAATGATAATGGAAAAAAAGTTATCAGTTGAAAGTTCTATGTTCTCTGTGACAAAAAAATATTCCTGTAAATTCGTCAAGTTAGGTCCGTTTTTTTTTTTTTTATCATTATTTGAATGCAGTTAGGGGAACGGAAATGTATATAGTCTATACAACGCAACATTGTCATATTAAATACTTTCCCTACAATAAGAAACGAGTGCAAACAAAAAACAAAATCACGTAAAAATTAAAACTTTTAAAAGGGAAAAGTGTAGATTTTTCCTTTTAGAAAGCAATTTGTCTTTATTATTAACCGACTTTCCAAAAGGAGGATGGTTATTAGTTGATATCTATGCATGTTTTTTGTTTGTTTGTTTGTAAATCAATAACTTCTCATTTCATAAACCGACTCTAATTTTTCTTTTTTTTTTAAATCTATCGAGGATGGTCTTCCATAGATCCCTTACTTTCGTTTTGCAAGAAACCGTATACGATAATTAAAAGAAAAAAAGGTTTTGGGAGGAAATTTAATAATTTTTGTGCTTTTTCAACCATAAAGTTGGACTAAATGAACCGATTTTAATAATTTTTTGAATTTATAGGGAGGGGGGGGGGGGGGGTTCGCTTGACTTAAATCTCGTACATAGGTTTGACTACAATTGTTCTTTAGAGTAACCAAACTTCCTCCAGAAGAAATACCCCCCGAAATTGGGGTCTAGCTACGCCACTGGGGCAGGGCAATGCGGGTAGCGCTAGTATTATATAATGTTGTATAGATATTTCGCTGGTTCTTTTCTGGAAATATGTTCATTCATAGCAGAAAATATTTGGTCTATTATTTAATATTTAATATCATTATGCTATTAAAAACAATTTTATAAGCACTAAAAATGAATTTCTTAAACTTTTTGTATTTTTGTGAGATAATTATATTACTTTTAACACCCCAAATTACTTTTGGAACACACATAAATAAATAAATGAAAATATTTTTTTCATCTGCACTTACAATATATCGATATTTCTTTAACATACTCTTCAGCATTTAATTTTCAAATTGAAAATAACAACATTAATGAACACAAAATTTTGATTCATAGTAGCGTAATGTAAAAATGGTGTTATGTTTATTGATCGAACTGCATTTTTATAGTACTCTTTACGACGGTTTCTGCTATGTTAAAGACGCTATATTCGATTTTATCATAGCACGATTTTCTTCATCAAGCATTAAGGAAAATAGAATGTAATGCAAAAACTTCTTTTCCGCTTGAACTCAGAACAGAAAACTGAACGGGTATCACAAAACATACAAAGCGATCGGTAAAGAATGGACGGACCTCCTGGGCAGCTTGTAAACAAAGGAGACTGATTGCTTGTCACTTTAGCGAGAGGGGAATAGGTCCCTCTAAGTACGCTAGGTCCCTCGAATGGGCGGGCCAAGGTGTGGTTTGTTACGGGGCGTGAATTATCGTAGTTTTTCAAACTTTTTCAAAAACAACACTTTTACTCCTACTAATAACAGGTACACAAATTGTCTCAGATATAAACTTAAAATATGGTTTTAAAGAGAAATATTCAAGCTTGGTTTGCTACTTTTCCGTTTTCCCGTATCTTTTTCCAAAGTTTTAAAAATAATGAATTGAAATTTAAAAATGTTATAAAAAATTTTTGAAGTTCACCACAGAAAAAATGAAAAGTAGCAAACCGTTAACTAGGTCCACTCTATCGTTTAAAAGAAACCGCATGAAAATATTCAAATAACTTCTCGAGTTATGAGTAGGACTTTTTACAGATTTTCCCGTAGAGATAGCATTAGCGCCGAAAAACAAGATGGACGGTAGCGAAGAGCCTTAAAGCCTAATATTATAGCTATACAGAATCTATTTTTTTTCAACACAAAATGATTAAATCCAGGTTGGGAGAGGAATCAAATTTGGTTTCTTCTATAGTTGAGCACAATACATATGAAAAGCTATCCTACTACAGATTCAAGTACATACTTCTCACTTAAAATTGATATTTTAACTTTAAGAATTTAGTTACTTTAAAATATTTCAGAATACGGAAACTTGCAATAAAGAACTATATTCATTAGTTTTTTCTATCATATATTTTACACTACAAACAAAAAAGTCTTTAGCTCAAGGCAAGAAGAGTAGGAAAACAGTGATTTGAAGTAATCTCCTTTCCTTTAACAAAATACTACTTACATAATCCTAATTAGCTAAACTAGTGTTTATTCACAGCACTACTCATGTCAAAAATTTAAAAGAAAATGTCTGTGGTAAGTAGTTGGCTCGCTTTTATATAAGGATTTTTTTTATATATACATAACATTACATTTTTTTGAGATGAATATCATTCTAGTACAATTTAACGTTGACCAGCTGGTCTGCTTCAAGATGGGCATCTTTTATTTTGTGCAATTTATTTGACAAATAGCTTTTATTTTTATTCTGATCAGAGAACTAGTTAAGGTTCTGAAAAAAGTTTTAAAAAATAAAGGTGCTTTAAAATAATATACAAAAGATTATGAGTTAAAGACTAAGGCAAATGATTGGTAATCATATAGTAGTGTCAAGTAAACTTTTGAATTCTTAGTAAAAATCTTTGAAAATAAATTGTTTAAATTGCATTGAATCTAAATAAATTTATAATAAACAGCACTTTCTCTTTGCTATCTCTATAATGTATCATTCTATTAAATAATTTTCATTCTTATTTCAAGTATTTTGCTATTGCAGTAATAATTTAATTGTGCAAATGATAAAAATTTAATTTTTTATTCAATACTTTTTTGTAAAAAAATTTTTTAAACATATTTTTTTAAATAAAAGCCGGCTTTTATTTTAAAAAAGCCGGCCTTTTTAAAGCGGTTTAAACCAAAAAAAGCAGGCCGCTTTTTTTGGCCCGGCTAAAATCCGGCAGCCCTGGCGCAAGCAATCCTAAGGCCTCGGCTAACAGGTAGGGGTCTGGTGAAGTAAAGCCTAATTATAATTAGCATCACACCATGTGTTACTTTACATTGAAACTGTTGAAAACTCTGGGCCATTTATATTTGCAATTGGGTCATGATTACAAAAGATCTTATGTATAATAATTTTGCACCGGCTTTGATAGCATATTGCAGCTTTATAGCTTTCACAATATCCTGATCAAGATTTATACCAGTGCAAGAAGTCTAGGAATAATAAACATATCTTCTTTGAATAAGTGATAGACACAATCAAATGATCAAACATTGAGTCATTCTAAAAAATCAAATGATCGGTTGTAGAAATTCCTCAAGAAATGATTAATTAAATAAATGATCGGTGATCGAGAAATTCCTTCAAATAATTTAGAAAATAAGTGAGCAGTTTTTGAGTAATAAACTCAAGTGATATAATTACTCAAATGTAGTCAAATGATCAGTTATAGTGATTCTAATATAATTAAGCGATTTTGAGATCAAAATGCTATAATCGAGTTAATACACATCCCTACTTTGAATGCTATTTTATTTAATGAATAAATACATTTTATGTGCGGTGCAATTAACAGTATAAGAGCAAAAAGATATATTTTTTGCATTCTAGCAGGGGGGCAATTTTCGATCTATAGAAAAGAAATTTAAAGTAATATTTTTTGAAAAACAGGAAACTATTTCAAGTCATAATAATGGAATATTGATGCTTTTAAGAAAAAAACTTCATGGTATAGAAGCTGTATTCTCTTCATTGATTTTTTTTCAACAAAAATGAAAGTTACAAATGATATGACTTCTGACAATCATGTATATCAAATCAATCACTCCTAAAAGAATTTTAAATATACAAAACATAAAATACGAGAGAGAAAATTAAGACTTATTTATATTTAAGTGAATCATACCTGAGATGTTCCTTTTCTGAATTATCAAATACTGAAAATTTTTGCCCTATGAAAGAAGAATAATTATTATGTACACATAGAAACATAAATAACTTCATAGTTTTGAATTAGTCTAGTTATACATACAATACATACCTAGATTTTCAAACAACTTTGACTGCTCATGTAATGTTGCCTTGCAACTCTTGATTACTTCTTCAAGCTCACAACATTTCTTGCAGTTGAATTGAGCATCATTGAGTTGTCTAAAATTAGAATGTAATATTTTTTTTTTAATTCACAATTAAGAAAGGCATTTTACACGAACACACTATTATAATTATACTTAAAAATATACAAACTTCTCTTTTTCTTGCAACTTTTCTTTTAAATCTTTAACCTCATTTTCTAGTTCTGCAAAGGGAATTACATAAAATCAAAACATTTTTGCAATATACAAATTTAAAATTATTTTCTTGAATTTTTAATAAGGTATGTAAAAACCTGTTTTGCAGTATTTCAACTAGAAGCATATAAGTAAGGCCAAAAGTCGATAGTAAAAGTAAGAGAAAATTCACAAGCTTTAAAGTGGCAGGGGATTTTATACAATATTTTTTAAAAGTGTAATGATCATACATAAAAGCTGTGGCAGAGCTATTTCTTTTTTTTTCTTTTCAATTTTAAGAAGCCTTTTTAAATAATTCATGAAACACTATATTAATCAGTTTTGGCTAATCATTTATAACTTTTAACACAATAAGAGCTCAAAAATATTTCTGAAAGTTGTTCCCCCCCTCCCCCTCCTTTTTTGTGTCCTTTTTTTTTTTTTTTTTTTAAATTTCTTTTTATGTTTGAATGAAAGAGACCTACAAAATTTCACATGGAATGCAATTCCCTCCTTCTTCGGCAAGTACAACTGGATTCTTCTGTGTGACATACTGACATAGTGAACCAATTATATTTGATAGTTGCATTGCTTTATTAAGGAGTGAGAAGAGTCAATCAACAAAATGGCAACATTTTCAAAAATATTATATTAATTCCTCTCCCCCAGCAAACACTTTTAGCCAGATAATTTTTCAAGAAAGGGCTCTTGAAAAATTACCTTTGTAAAAAATGTTACTATTGAATGCGGTAATAATGGCACACTTTTGGAGAAAGGGGGCTTGTATCTATAAGATTTCCTTATCAAACTGTCTTTTAGGCACATGAAAACATGACTAGAGGAAGGGGAAAAACCGGCAATGGGGGGAAAATGGGGGGGGGAGCCAATACGATCATTCTTATGACTATAGCATTTTAGGATGGGAGGAAATGAATTTAGAATTTCTAGAATTCAAAACCTTATGCTTGATTTATAGTATTTCGTAAAATTTTTGAAAGTCGGATCAAAATCTTAACATGAGTGCAATAGGGAAAATGTAAAGAAAAGATTATAGCAAATAAGATTCCAGGATGTGATAGCGTTTATCCAAAATTTTAGCGAAATGTGTATAGGAATTAGTGGATGTTATCTTAACAATTGTCATATCTTCATATAACTTGGGGACTGTGCCAATAGATTGGAAGCTGGCAAACATAATGTTGCACTCTAAGAAAGGGCCTAAAGCTAAAGTCCGAAATTATAGGCCTATGAGCCTTACTTCAGTCATTTGTAAAATTTTCGAAACTCAGACCAAACTCAAGATCGTGAATTTCCTGGAGATAAATGGAGTGTTGACTGATATGCAGTACGGTTTTAGGAAGGGTAGGTCATGTGTAACTAATTTCTTGCATTTCTATGACAAGTAACCATGGCTTTAGATGAGAAAAAATGTGTAGATGTTGTTTATATCGACTTCCAGAAAGCATTCGATAAAGTACCGCATGAAGCTCTTCTAAGCAAACTTGCTTGTATTGGTATTAGTGAAAAAACTTTTGGGTTAAAAATTGGCTGACTAGGAGGAAACAAAGAGTAGTAGTTAAGAGCAATTGTTCTCAGTGGATTGATGGTTTAAGTGGTGTTCCACAAGGTTCAGTTTTAGGGCCGTTATTAATTATTATTTTTTATCAATGATATTAATCGGAGTATTTCTGGGAACATCAATATTTTTGCTGATGATATCAAAGTCATGGGAATTGTTGACAAGGAAGAACAAGTCAATCAGCTTCAAAAGGATTTAAATCAAATTTCTAGGTGGGTAATTAAGTGGGTATGTTTTTTAATATTGAGAAACGTCAAGTGCTTCATTTTGATCATGGGAATAAATGTGTAAGCTATTATTTACAAGCTTCTGTTCTTAGTGAAGCAGAAGCAGTTGTTGACCTAGGAGTATCAGGGTTCACACTGGGGAAAAATTCAAGGTGGGATTTTCCTCCTTGACCAAAATTTTAAGTGGGATTTTTAAAGGTTAAGCCCAAAAAAATTTTTTTTGAGTGGGATTTCAAAAAATATTGCGGGAATCGCGCGATCGCGCAACCTAGCGTGAACCCTGAGTATTGAATAGTCGACTTGTATTGCCATTATACAGAAGTTTGGTAAGACCTCATTTGGAGTACTCTCTTCAAGTTGGTAAATGGTCTCTAGCTTAAGATTATGAGGCTAGGAATAAAAGGCTCAAAAAGTATAGTCTAGAACAAAGGTGAGTTAGAGGGGACATGATTCGGCTATTTTAATTTATTAAAATAGAAAATGTTGATGGCCCACAGTTATGCACAGAAGGCAGAACCAGAGGTCATTGTTTTAATATTTTTCAAATTTCGGGCTAATCTTGAAATTAGGAAAAATTTCTACTTCAATAGGGTTATAGGCAGTTGGAAAGTTTTTACCCCACTTGCAGTGGGGTACTTTTAACAAAGTTCTTGATGCCCATTGAGGATTGTTAAATTGACTAGGAAAGGGCAGGCAGAAAGTTTCCAAAAAATGTTTCCTGTCTACTTTTAATATGTTAAATGCACAATATTTTACTCCTTTTATTAAATCAATAAAATGCGTAGGGGAAGGAGATAGTTCCTCTTAGGCGTTAGCACAAGGTTCCGAAAAACATTTGCTTTTGAATTGTTGCCATTTTGCTTATATATATATATTCTAAATAAAATTCCATTCAATGTTTTTAACATTTTTGGACTTAGCTGTTGTTCAAAACACAATCAACACTAATTAATTGTTGTATACAGACGATTGATAAAGCTGTTTTCTACAAGGGGTGAGAAAGGATACTTATTTAAAGTCCACTGGTAATTTTTTCGAGGAGAGAGGGGAAGACATTTCTTTTACAAAAGGAATATCTGCTGTGGGAGAGGGAGGGGTTCGCTGGAATATATTTTGTGCGCAAAAATGAGCATTGTTTTATAGGGGAGGGGAAGAATATTTCTTTTGAGCTACATATTTTCACATGAAACATTTAGGTTGTTGCTGAAGTATCTTTTCTGGATCTTATACTAACATCTTCTTTGGGGGTGCAGAGGGTATAGCTAGAACACGTTTTCTGCATAAAATGGACATTTTTGGGGGAAGTAGAAGAATATTTAGAATATTGTTTTCTGCACATAATAGGTTTTTGGCAGCGGGTATCGTCCTTCTTGAGTGTCACCACCAGGCTTGGAGTAATCGCGATTACGTAATTGTAATCGGCTGTAATCGATTACATTTTCACAAAATCGTAATCTGATGATGGCATATTCTCATAATCATAATCGAAGTTGTGTAATCCCGTAATCCTTTTTATCCCGTAATTTTAATCGTAATCTTAAGGAAAAAATCTGTAATCTGCTAGTCCTGCAATCGTGTAATCTTGACCTGCTGAAAGCTGAAATTTTTAGCACTACCCTTGGATAGAAGAGATAAGATTACAAAAAAAAGGATTCAAACTGTGTACTGAAGTCCTATCCTAAGCGGTCTGTAACCTACGGGCTATCATAATATAAAAGGTTCTAAGTGGCGGTCGCAGAGCCTTGATGGCAGGACCATATAATAGTTTGCTAGAGACGCTTGTTGTCCTACTTGTTGCCGTCTCTCAGAATTCTTATGCCGCTCCACTCTCCACAGGGAATGGCTGGAGAGCCCGAGAAGAAAGGGAGTCTGGTCTGGATATGTCACTCGCAACGCCTTGGGGCTCTCAGGGGGGGGGGGGGTCTCCAGTCTCCTTGCGTGCGTCGTCCAGTTTCGGTAAAAGAGCGGTAATCTGTCCGCAAGTCACAGATTTCGGGGTAGATAAGAAAGGGGAAGGTGTCTATAGAAGGACCAAATGCATCGGTCATTTTGCTTCCTTAATTACCCCTTCAAAACATATTCAAAAGGTTGGGCAATAGGCGAGAGTCTGGACGGGACCGCCGCGAGTTAAAGAGGATTCCCCCTTTCTTCTCTCCGCGGGGGTCCCGGTTTGGAGCCGGCATTAAGAATGGGCGCCCCATTTTCCTTTTCAATAATCGAAGTAGACTGCCCCCCTGAAATTAATAGGTATGTAAAATAAAATGATATACGTTCAGACATTTTCCCAACTGTTTTTTACATGCATGAATTAATATTTAGGAATTATTTTAAAAATTTAATTATCTTTTTCTTCTTAGAATTACCTCAACAGAATTTTGTATTTCAGTTGAATCTTGTACGTTAAACTTGTGTTGTAAAATTACTTGCACTTTATTTTTTTATTAAAACAGTTAGTACATGGACAAAAATATATGCTCGTGCATGTTTATAAAAAAAAAACACAAAAATCATATTAAAATATTATAGTCATTCGTATTATAATTATTCTTCATATTACTTTTTAACGATTACTAATTTTGCTAAGAGTTATTTGAATGTTCACGTTCAAATTTTTTGAAATTATTCTAAAATACAGCATTTATTTTCAAAAGATTATTTATCTCTTACACTATCTGAATATTTTGTTATCCCGTGCAATTCATGCACATCTTATAAGTGATTTCATAGAGAATCAAACAAAATTATTATTTTCAGTAAACTAATTGGGGTTATGTGAAATATTTGCACAATTTAAACTAGAAAATAAATACAATGGAGAAATATACATTTTCAGAAATTGCGGCCAACTAAATTTTGGTTGTATGCACACAAAATAACAATGAACCAGGTAAATCACTTATGCATTATATATACATTTAGTGCATCGTCTTTGCTTATATACAAAATACGATCAATGTAGTTATTCCTCACATGAGTTTTAAATATTCGAAAAATACTGAATGTGCCTTTCCTGATTATACATATATATATATAATGCAAATTTTTCATTTCTGCAACGACGTCAATAATTCCAGAACTGTGATGTTGAAATTGTTTCATTATAATTGCATTCATCATCATTTCAGTTATCTCTTATAAAATCAAAATTTTAATTAAAAATCATAACTTTTTGATTTATGACACTATTGTGAAAATGAGAGTTGTATGCATAAAATCGGATAATTTTATGCTAATCTAATCGTAATCAAAATTGTAATCGGATGTCATAATCGTAATCGATTACATTTTTCAACGACTGTAATCGCTGCCTTAATCGTAATTACTTTTTGGCAAAGGATTACAATCGTAATCGTAATCATAATCTCTCAATTTCTCCCTTTGTAATCGTAATAGATTACGTTTCTTTGTAATCGACTCCAAGCCTGGTCACCACACACAGCATTCTTTGAATTGTAATAAAACTAATAAAAAATAATTTCACGTTAAGAAAGCACAAATAAGCATTAAAAGCTTATTTGTGCTTTCTTAACGTGAAATTATTTTTTATTACAGTTTATTTGCAAAGTTAAATTACTATTATTCTTTGAATTCTCAGCTCGGGCATCACTGTGTGGGTAGTGGTACTGCTAGTAGTTTAATATAATCAGGTCTTCTTATAAAATAACTCGCTTTCAACCTGATTAAACATTTGAGTTGCAAAAAATATATTTCTGAAATTTTTTTCTTATCAAATATTTAATGTTTTGAATGCATGTTTTTGCTGGGATCATGTATAAAAGGTGCAGGCCCATCATTTAGGGCAGTTAGTTAGGTCAATCCTCCCCCTCCCCCCCCCCCCTAAAAATGAGATAATACAATCTATTTAGTTGGTTTTTTTTCTAATACAAATTTTTGGAATGTATTTTTTGCCCCCCAATGATTTCAATAAAAATTCATTGTTCAATGGAGTGAATTTTCCTTTTTATAAACAACAAATTAACTAGTACTGTCAATATAAGCAAAACTTATATGTATCTTAAATAGAATTTGGTAAAACTAAAAATAAAAACACAGCTATGATATTTTAAATTAAACTCATATATTCCCAGCTGTTTATGAATTTTGGGTATTTACCCTATATTATAAATACCCAAGTATTTTACTTCTATCATACATAACACATAAATACTGTGGTAATGATCCTTAAAGACTTTTAAAAATGCATAGAAATATAAAAATTCAATATTTAATTCGATGAGGTAAAAACATAAATTGTGTTCTCTACATCAATTATAAAATGCTTTAGCCAATCTGTTGTTGTTCAAAGAAGTATTACCACTAATCGCATTCTATGCTACAAAAACTGTTTACTAAAACAATGTATTTTGAATAAAAAGGATTTTATTCCCATTAGCACCTAGCCTCCCCGATAACAGAAAAAGGAATTCTAACAATCGATTCAAGCGACTTTATGATAAGGATAATTTTTTAATCTATAGGCTAAAAAAGTTGTTAGCCTATTACTTTTTTTTACCACTCCAACAATTTAGTGATATTTAATTACAACTCATTACGATCTTATCTGGAACAGAGAGAAGGGGGGAAAACATTAAAATAAAAGTTAGTACGTATTTTAAGCCTTTATATACCGAAATCAACCTTAAAACTAAGCATTCAAAGAGAAAAAATACTACGTACCTTTGACTTTAGAACTATGAAGAGTATACACTTGTTTAAGTAATATCTTGATGGAAACATTATCGCTCTCATCTGAAGTAGGCATTTATGATATAAGTGAATGAATAATATTAAAAGGGATTTAACAAGAACTGTACATTTCAAATTGCAAATAGTAGCATAAGTTGTTAGATAAAAGGAAAGTTCAACATTTAAAAGGATTAAATTACACTCTTCAAAATTCGAAGTCCCGCTGTTTGACAAGTTGGGTGGACGCTAGTTCACATCCACTGCAAATGGGCAAATTGATGACGTCACGCCAGGGGGCGTGGAGCTCTGACGTCACTCTGTTAAAGTAGCATGCGCGTCGTTTTCGTTTTCTGCGTTGAGTCTGTGAGAGTATAGTTTTTGATTCTAACTTATCTAAGGAAATTAACGTTCCAGATAAGAGGAGTTTGCTCTCATTTATTATTGTTATTAAAGCAATATAATTTTTTTTTTTCAATAAAAACTTTGTTTTTTTTTTTTTACTTTTTTTTATTTCTGTTAATTTTTTTTAAAACTTTGTGTATTTTTTTTCAATAAAAATGTGTGTTTTTTAATAAAACACACATAAGGAATATTGGGAAATGTACGATATTTTTTTCAGTTCATTTTTCTGAGAAAATTTAAATCACCTCCAACTAGTTTGAAAAAATATTTTTGTGTGTAGCATATTTTAAAGGAATTGATGACAGAAATAATTTGAAAATACTTTTGATTTAGAATATGAGATTGTTCATTAAAACTTTGTCAAAATGCAACCAAACATTAAATTGAAGTATGAATTTGATTTTAAAAAAAATCATATACATTTGTTCATAATTCTTTATTTCTTTTTTATTGCATAAATCAGACGATGGTTCCCTTTGGAAACCGCTTATGCAAAAAGTAATCCTTCATGCTTTTGCAAAAAAAAAAAAAAAAAAATGAGAGAGAGAAAACTAAAATTAAAATATAATTCTAATGAATCTACAATTTTGAACGTAGCTAGAATTTTTCTGTAGTTTTATTTGATTAAAAGTTATCTACTATTAAGAATTTGGATAAAGTTTGAAATGCAGGAAGCAAAACTGTTTGTTAGTGTACTGTACTATAAGCTGTTTATTTTACCTCTAATAAAATCATCTAAAAGAATTACGTCATGCAATGATTCTAGAGTCTAACAGCGAGCATTAATGAAAATAAGTCTCTAAATATGAATAAACTTAGAGAGACGGGGAGAGGGGAAGGGGAATAAAAAAATGGGCGCAGAAAGTCCTTAATGTTCATTTTCATTTTTAAGGCCTTAAAAAGTCCTTAAATAGTCCTTATTTTTTATTCCAGGTGCTTATTTTTTTTTTTTTTTTTGTTGAACTAAGAAGGAACCCATGCGCACTATTTGTTTTGTTATGTTTTGTATTTTTCACAAGAATCAAACTTCTTTCATTTCAACTACTTAATTGAACCTCAAATTTGGTTTGCTCGGGTCCGGTACTATCGCGGCTTTCGGATAGACCCAAAACGGCGGATTGACAGGACCAAAAATGGCGGACTTACATAAACTTCATCGCATTTTTACTACAAATTTCAGTGCTTTCTCAACTGGTAAATAAATAATGAACTCTTTTTTTTAATTTTTTTGAAAAGTTATAAGTAAATTGATGTGTTACATATTTTGACAAAAAGAAAAGGTTCATGGATTTTGATAAAATGCTTCAAACTACAACACCCAATTCAGTTAAAATTAACTTGTACCCACCCACACGGCAGCTCCTAATTTGCTATTTCCTGCAATTGTATGAAAAAGAAAATCGAGCTACATCCAAAAAAAATTTTAATATTAGTAAGAGAAGTCGAATTAAAACACAAGCATTTGTACAAAATGCAATGGTGCCCAGTAACTGGGCACCATTTAAGACCACAGAAAAATAAATCACACAAGTTCCCTCATTTTGCTTTTAAAAGAGAAAAGAAAAAGGAATAAAATTTGAAAAACGGACTTTTAAGGACTCAAGGAGAAAATTTTTTATGAATAAACAAAAATCGGGAATTTTCGAAAAAGAGCCGAATTTCGGGATTTCAAATTTATGATTCGATACTATTTATTAAATTTAGTTTCAAAGTAAATAAATATTTTTTTGCACGAAAATTGTTACTAAATCATCTACATTCTAAACAATTATCAATAAAGCAAGTGGGAGCAGCTCTTAACAAGTAATCAGTAAATAAATATTGCTTTTGAAACTTTTTTTTTAATTTAAGGGGGGGGGGGTTAATACTTCAAAGATGCATATTGTTGACATCTAGCTCAATAAAAGAAATACATTTAACTAATATGTAGACAAAAAAAAAAAAAAAAACTTTCAGCTTTTTTGGCGTTTGACCAATCGCATGTATGATTATCGCTTCTTTATAGCTGATCTTTCTTTTTAGCTGATCTTTCGCTAAATAGTTTGTTCTCCCATTGTTTTTTTTAAATCAAATAGAATATATATATCTAAAAAAATAATTTGTTTTAAAGAAATGTTTTAATATTTAGTAAATTTTTATCAAGCAATTTGGCTTCGCGATCGTTCACTGTGGGGTTTTGTTGTGTGGGAGATAATGGATATTTGCTGTGTTAATCAAAATTCGTATCTCGTGAAATTTCTTAATTTGCAGTAAATTGGAGGAATCGACCTCTTAAACCTATACACCGTAGTTGCCAAATGCTCCGTTTTCCCCTAGTTTTTCTTTTTTTGTGAATTTCGAAAATTTGATTTTTTGCAGAAAGATCCGATTTTTCAAGCTGATGTACAAGTATATTTATCTAAAGGGACTGTACTACAAAACAAAAAAATTTTTGAAGAAACTTTTTAAAAAGACATGTATTAATTTACGTGAATTTTCATAACTTATAACGCAAAAATGTAAAAGCCTATTTTTCGGAAACTTGCTAACATCTAGCACGTGCTTCGCCGAAAATTGCACACAGCTTTTGAGACTTCTATCTTTTTGCATCCTGTAAATATATCAATTATTTAAAAAGTTGACAGTTGTTTTAGTATTTGCAGCCTGTAGTCTGCTTGTTTTATTTTTTATTTAAAAATATTGTTCAATTTTTTGAAACTTTATTTTAGTTAAATTTTGGTACTTACTATTTGAGGATAATGTACTAAGTTTTAAGCAAAAAGGTTCCTTTTTTTTTTTTTTTTTTTTTTTTTGTATGTTGTTTCCTCTTTCAATAATGCTTCCTTTTGAAATAAACATAACAGTTTGTATATTGGGAAAAATTTGTAAGGTCCTTAAAATTTTTTGTAGGTCCTTAAAAAGTCCTTAGAAAGTCCTTATTTTTGGTTTTGCCAAAAGCGTACGAACCCTGAAAAAAATACACAGTTTTTTTTAAAAAATTAACAGTAGTAAAAAAAAGTAAAAAAAAAACAAAGTTATTATTGAAAAAAAAATTATATTGCTTTAATAACAATAATAAATGAGAGCAAACTCCTCTTATCTGGAACGTTAATTTCCTTAGATCTGTTAGAATCAAAAACTATACTCTCACACACTCACGCAGAAAACGAAAACGGCAAGTCCACTAGCATGCGGCTTTAACAGAGTGACGTCAGAGCTCCACGCCCCCAGGCGTGACGTCACCAATTTGCCCATTTGGAGTGGATGGGAACTAGCGTCCACCGACAAGGTGTTGTAGTTGACATAGCGGTTACAGTTAATTAAAACTACGCGCGCTTTTCCACGGTTACAAAAAAAACTTGATTTTTATTACAGTGGCTAGAATACCTAGTGTGCCGTTCGTTGCGAAAATGTTGAAAACGAAACTAAGCCTCCAGTAGGTGGCGCTAGCATCGACAGCGAGGTAACTGATTAGCAGAGCGAACGTTAAAGAATCATTTACTCGCCTTAGTTTTCGCACTTTTTTCAGTACTAAAAAAAGGAGGTGCAAAAAATATGTGGTTTTTTAAAAAATATCCAATCATCTGTTCTAGAAAAGAATTTGGAGCAATAAATAGACGGCTGTCGTTTAGGTGAACACAAGCATGAAAAATGTTTTTATTTAGTTTTCGGAAGCAGTCTTAAAAGAAAACCATGTATTTTGTTAAGAGAATATTGTTATACATTTTAAAGACAAATGTTTTTTAGTCCAATATAGTGTGAATGAGCTGTTGAAAATAATTGCATTATTATGCTCATATTACCTAAAAAAAGAAAGACTATATGTCTATGTACTATATTTTAACATAAATAAATAAATAAAAATTAACAGTAATTACTATCACATAAGTTTTTTTAAAAGCACATTGCAATCTGATGTATATTTTTAAAAAAAAATAAACACTTGCAATGTCATTTTTTAAATGAACTGCATGCTTAAAATTTTGTGTTAGATTTTTTTTTTTTAAATATAGATTTTTTTTTTTTTTTTTTAAATTTACATTTATTTAAAAACACATTATGATGCACAAAGTTTTGGTCAAGTTTCAATTCGATACAAAACCAAAATTGAAACAAATAATATAAAAAATTTTGAACCAAAGCAAAAAGCTTAGCTTTAAATTTATTTTGTTGTTATGACAAGCACAATTTCATTTTGATATTACATTTCTTCTTCTTTAACGTCAATATTGTTTCATATATCAAATTTAATTTTTGAGTCACATCTTTTAAAACTTTTTGTAGTTCCAGACAAATGTAGAATTTTATTAAAATAAACTGAAACCCCCCCCCCCCCCAAAACCCCCCACCCCCTTTGGTGGGTACTTTTGTCACATTATGATACACAAAATGTTGGTCAAGTTTCAGTTACATACTAAACCAAAATAGAAACAAATATGTAATAAAAAAAATCTTGAACCAAAGCTATGCTCAAACAATACAAGTTTTATTAAACAAATTTTCAAAGCTTCCTTGGAGGGAGAGGAGTTTGTATGTGTCGTTTAAGAAGGCAGACCCGTGGCTCTTCAATATGGGCGTTACTAAGAGGGGGGGGGGGTTGTCCCTATATTAAAAAAAATGCCAATTTTGTTCTGCATCTTATGTGTAAGAGCGCTAAAATTTTAAAAAGTTATGCTTTTTTTTCTCAAATATTTTTGTAGTCTCAAATTCATCTCTTATAAAGCCTCAAAATGCATCAGTTTGCATATAGTATTCAAAATTTTACCCGGGGGGGGGGGGGAATCCCCCGGACCCTCAACTGTCAGAATTTCATATCTCCGCTCCCTTCATATGGTTCTAGCCCCTAATGTTGAGTAGAAAGTTACAAGTCGTGGGAACATTATAAAATTAAAACGAAAGTTTTATGGGTTTATCAGTGACCCCAAAGTTAAAAATCCTATAAAAAAAGGGGGCAACGCATTAAAGTTATATGAAATATCAACAATAATAGGATGGAGGGGGGCGGCATTTTTCAGTTTCGCCCCGCCTCGGAAAAATCCAAGATACGGTTCTTTGTACCACCCCAAAATAAGTAACGGCCATTGGTTTAGCCAGTTACCCTTATTTAGGGGGGGGGGTCTTCGGGGATTATTACTGCTCCTGGTTTTACATCCCTCCCCAGGGACGTAACTAGATCATTTTCTAACTGGGGCAAGACCAGGATTTAGCGCCCCCTCCCCCCTTATATAAACAAAAATTAATATGTATTTAGGTAAACACACATTTAGTCAACTTGGCGCCCCTAAAATTATCTGGCGCCCGGGGATTACGCTCTGCCTGCCCCCCTCTAGTTACGTCCCTACCCCTCCCTCTAAACCCTCCCATACATAAGTCACCATTTGAAGGGGAGCATCCCCCCATCTACGCTAGTGGCTATTACCAATTTTTCACCACCAGCTCTTACCCGTATAGCTTATGTGCATTTCGTTCATTTTTTAAATATTTTTAATTACAGTGCTCACAACAAAATGGTTATCATTTACAGATACACACAAATACCATACGTATATATTTCACACGTGTCCAAAAGTGCTCAATGTAACTTAAAATGTATGAATCCGCCTTTCTCGAAAATTTTAGCAAATCAAATAAATGTAACTTCTGTAAGTCATAAAAAGTAAAAATTTCAGTTTGTCATATGAGCGAATAGAAAAACGAAAGTGAACAGCTTAACAGACTTTATGTGAAAAAGCAGTGTGAAGGTTTTTTTTTCAATAACAATAATACATAATAATATTAGTAATGCGTTCATAAACTTTTGGAAATGAATCCTTAGATTGGAAAAACAGAACTTGCGGAAAAGGTAAGGTGGGACGCAAAAAGAACTACATATCAATAGCAATACCTTTTAAGTTAAATTTCGTTAAAAATCGATTACTTTAGGTGTAACTCAAAACCACAAAGTATATTTCAAAACTTTGTGCATTTTTCTTTCGCATAACAGATAAACTTTTACGGCAAACGAATCAACCTCAAAATTACTGTGAAATAAAATTTATTTTCACCAAGTTCGATGAGATTTGTTATTACTGTATTAGCGAACAGATATTTTCAAATAGCGAATGTATTCAAACCCACATTTAGTTCACCAATATAAGAGCCAAAAAAAAAGCGATACTTTCGAAAGCAAGTTATTCTGTTCGGATGCAGATTTAAAAAACCACAGACATTTATTATAGCATTGCAAGACTTTGCCCTTTAGAAATTCTTGTTTTCTTTGAGGTGGTCAGAATTAAACCGATGTATCACACATAGCTTTACAAAAACCAAAAATGGATATTTCTTACAAAATCGTTTTCATTTATTTATTTTATAGAATAAAAAAAATGAAAGTTTTTCGTATTTCAAAGTTTGAATGAGTGAGATATTTATTTCATTTCCTGCTTCCTTACGGAAAAAACTAATCTGAAAGTAGTTAACAGCAATCAATTCATGTTAGTACATCAGTGTCACTTATCACTTTCTGAATGACAATCGGCTGAACGAAAGACTTTTGGTACACAGGGACTTTAATCGCAGCAGCTGGCCCCAAAGCCGTCTTCCGGCGGGCTCGAACTTACCTCGCTGTCGAATAGAGCGCCATCTAGTGGAGGCTTACTTTTGGGTACAGAAAAAGCGCTGGAGGGCAATGGCGAACGGCACACTATCTATTCTAGCCACTGTAATTTTTATTAATGAGCGGACCTTACCCACGGTGTGGCAACGGGCTATGTAATTCATCTGCTGCAAGAGTTTGCCTTCGGTATTTAGTGTTAATGAATCAATGAATGGCGGTATAACTATATGTAATAGTAATATAAGTGGTATCTGTATACATTCTGAATAGGGATAGGTTGTATACTATATACCAGCGGTTCCCAAACTGTGGTACGCGTACCACTAGTAGTACGCGAAGCCTCTCCAAGTGGTATGCCTGCACGTAAAAAAAGTGGATGACTTGGCGCAAGAGAATATATTTACTCTTTTATATCCACAACAATATTTATTCCTAACTATTTGCAACATATTTACAGTGCGGTAATCAATATTTACAAGATCTTTACTCAGCGACAAAAATCGGTGAAATTGGAAAATCTCTTTTTTTTTCATTCTTCGCAGAGAGAAGTTGAGTTGTCGATGTAATATTCAAGCAGAAATAAAAATGCGAGTGCGTGCAGCTACACACTCCCTTCCTAGTGAAGGAGTTCAACAGTTATATTCTTTCAAATATGTTGGAAACTTGACATGTCGTCCTGATTTTGTCGTCCTCTCAACTTGTTTTGTTGGAGAAGAACTTTGGTTTGGTGCAATTGCATTAGATGTAAATGTCGGAGGAGTAGCTTGAGTAAGGGTGTTCGCATCATTATCAACGATAAACGCTGGTTTAAGACGGTCAATCGAGACACGTTTGATCACACCAGCAACATCTACATCAAAATATTTTTCTTCTCTGTGTTTAACAGCGTAAGGTCCCAAAAGTATCTCGCTTGAAGTGCAGAGCTAGCTGCGTTGTCATAAATAAATACGTGAGAGCATTTGTATTATGTTTGAAGGTTGAATTATTGAATTGAAATTGACAAGGATTCGTTATACATTATTTATTTACAAAAAGAACAAACTACACGCACAGCCAGCTGCATGTTGACATTCGAAGCGATCGTTGATCCATAACGGATTGTTGCCAGATGTAGAAGTAAGTTAAAGAAACACTTTTGAAATCATTAGTTGCCAGATATTAAGAGTGAAATAAAATATAAAATATAAATACATAACAATTCTCCCACGCTAAATAAAAAGTTATACTACATTACAGGCGCTGCGCACGTTAACACATACATAATATACATTTATACAGAAAGAAAATTCTAAAGAGACTGATCCCAACTTAAATAAATATTTGAAGTTGTTACAGATTTAAACGTTCAACTGGTCTTCGTATTCGTGTGGAACGACGAAGACTAGGGGTTATTCCACTTTGAGATGGTAAGACCGCAGGTGGAACGGTCCCACTTCGTGGTGGTGACCCCATAGATGGTGGTGGAAGGGTCCGAATAGAAATTGTAGAAGGACTAGGTCTTCGAGGGACATCCGGACTTGTCTGAGTTGAAGAGCTTGTTGAGGAAGTTCCGCGTTCATCACTGAAGGTTACCGATAATCTTTTGCGTGGAAAGAGTAGTTGAGAGGGTGGTGGTTGTCGGTGAACTTGACAACGGCATAGTTGATCAAAATGTCTCTTGACCACGTATCCATCATCAAGCTCAACCAGATAATGGACACATCCCAGTCGTTGGACGACCGTACCATATCTCCATTGAATAGAATTGGTATAATTTCTGGATTGGACACGGTCTCCCTCTGCGTAAGATTTTTCAAAATAAGGTTGTTCGGCCTTGTTCTTATGATAATTGACAGGGTCGGGTTTCAGGAGGTTTAATTTGGTTCTAAGATTTTGTCCAAACATTAATTCTGCTGGTGTTTTCCCACTTGAATGTGGAATCGCTCTATATCGAAATAATAATTCACAGAGTTTCTCATGGAGGGTGCCGGGTTGGAATCGCATGCATTTTAGTTTCTTTTTCAGAGTTTGACAATATCGTTCGGCGTGTCCATTTGTTGATGGATGTCCGGAAGCAATTAATCTTTGTCTAATACCATTTCTTTTGCAGAAGTCTACAAATTCCTTGGATTTGAAAATAGATGCATTATCACTAACAAGAATTTCAGGCAGACCGTGACGACTAAATATTTCACGCAATTAATGTATTGTAGAGGCAGAATCAGGGTCTTTTTTCATTGAGTAAATTTCAGGCCATTTTGATTTTGCGTCAACGACAAGTAAAAAGAAGTGTCCCATGAATGGTCCGGCATAGTCCATGTGAACTCGTTGCCAGTTCTTTGTAGGAATGTCCCAATTGTGTATTGGAGCTTTCTAAGGGTTATTTTTAACATCACAACAGTTCTTGCAACTTTTTACTAGGTTTTCTATATCGGAGTCTATGTTTTTCCAATAACAGTAATTTCTAGCGAGTGCTTTCATTTTTACTATCCCAACATGAGTTGAGTGTAATTCTTGAAGAATGGCTGGTTGCAGTTTCTTAGGTATAATTACACGTTGGCCTCTTAGTAAAATTCCATCTTGAAGTGTTATTTCTAAATCACGTACATTTCCATTGAGAACATTTTCCTTGAGTCTTGAAAGCTCTTCATCTAAATATGTTTCTTTCCGAATTTCAGTAGCTGTAATTGTTTCTGTAGAAATGTGTCTAATAATGGTTTCTTGAAAGAAATATTCATCATCGACAACTTGTACCTCATAGGTAGATAAAGTTAAAGGGTTTCTGGATAAATAATCCACGTTTGTATGATCAGTTGATTTACGATGCATAATAGAATAATCAAAGCTTGATAAAAATTGTGCATAGCGAAGCATTCTAGTTGCGGATAATACTGGAAGTTTCTTTTCAGGATGTAGGAGTGTCATCACTGGTTTGTTATCGACAATTAATGTGAATTTTCGACCAAATATGTAGTCATAAAATTTTTTACTTGCCCAATAAACAGCTGTTGCCTCTCTGTCCAATTGGCTGTAATTCCTTTCTGAAGCAGTAAGTGATCTCGATGCAAATGCGATTGGCCTCTCCGTACCATCAGGAAAGAAACCGGATAATCCGAATGGACTTGCATCAGTAGCTAAATTTACAGGCAAATCAGGGTTAAACGGTACAAGTACTTGATCACTAGCAATTTCTGATTTTGCTTTTATCCAAGCTGCTTCACAATCAGCTGTCCATTTGTATGGAACGTCTTTTCTGAGAAGTTTATTTAGAGGATATATATAATATCTCTGAGGAGTTTTTGAAGAATTTTGAATAGTACATAACCAGTCC
Organism: Octonoba sinensis; assembly: GCA_038502835.1. Classification (NCBI taxonomy): domain Eukaryota; kingdom Metazoa; phylum Arthropoda; class Arachnida; order Araneae; family Uloboridae; genus Octonoba; species Octonoba sinensis. Next base: position 58,743,554 of record CM076599.1, on the reverse strand, counting down.
TAAAAATTTTCTCAATTCGTCGATATTTTTTGGTCTAGGAGCATCTTGAATTGCCTTTATTTTCTCTGGAGATTTACCGAGTCCTTCAGAACTAATTATATGTCCCAAATATTCTACCTTTGATTTTAAAAACTTACACTTATTCACATTAACATGCAAATTGTATTTACGTAATTTTTCTAGAACTTGAATTAAACGAGTCATGCATTCCTGGTATGTCTTTCCTTGAATAATTAAATCATCAAAATAAGCAATAACTACATCTAAATCTTGAACAAATGATCAATAAAAGAATGAAATTCGTTAGGTGCCGATTTGATTCCAAAAAATAAACGTTTAGCTAAATATGTTCCTCGATGCGTAGAAATAGTTTGTATTTCAGCACTTTCAGCATCCACTTTCAAATGTAAATAGGCTTTATATATATCTAATGTACAAAAATATGATCCATCGCGTAATTTATTAAATATTTCCTCAATCCGTGGTATTGGGTGTCTGGCGTCATGAAGTTGTTTATTTACAGTGACCTTGTAATCAGCGCAAATTCGGACTGAACCATCAGACTTTGGAACGGTAACGATTGGAGTTCCCCACTCGGAGTGCTCTGTTTTTTCTATGATGCCTTCAGCTTCCAATTTATCGAGTTCTTTATCAACTATGTCTCTTAAGGCATATGGTATTGACCTTGGTTTTATAAACACAGGCTTTGCGTCATCTCGTAATTTTATTTGTTTGTTTGTTTTACGACCATTTCAGGTCACATAAATACTCGAGTTTATTTGCTATTCTCAAGGATATGCTTCAAACCCTCGTCTAATATGACAGATAGAACAAGACTGCACAACAGATTTTAATATACAAAGAAGGAAATACACCCAGGGCAAAGGTGGGAATCAACCCACGCCTCTTTCTCTCCGCGCAGGGAGGCACCGGAGCCAGTCGATTTGACCGCTCAGCCACTGAGGCCCCATCTCGTAATTTAAGTGAACAGGTGTAATCTGGAATTTGACCAACTTTCGGTTCGAACACATCAGAATATTCTTTGATAATAGAAGCAATAGAATTATTTACATCAAATATTGGAATTTGTTTCACACTAGTGTCATTTATTTCATTTAAGTTGATCTTGAGATTTCTAATCCAATCTCTGCCCAAAATTGGCTCTTTTTTAGCCTACTTTCCCGTAAAAGTAAAAAAAATAATAATAAAGCATGAAAGAAGGCTTAATGTATCGTGAAAATATCGTTAGAAATCAAGAAAAGTCAAAAATAAATTAAGTAATTAAATAAAGATTGAAAAATAAAACATTTGAAAGTAGGGTTTTGAGATGGGGAAAAAGTGTGTCTGTCGGTCTGTCTGTCGGTCTGTCCCCCCCTAATAACTTTTGAACGAATTGTCCGATTCAAAAAATTCTTTTTGCATTCGAAAGATCTCGGTGAGGACATCTAATTTCCATATTTTACTTTTTTATTTGAACAATTTTTCGATCAATTTTGAACAGTTAAAAAAAATTTAACATTAGCGCCTATGGGCGAAAATGAAGCAAATTATGTAAACTCTGGGTACAAGATCCAAGTTCCAATGAACAACCTCACTGGAAGAAGTTCTTGGCGTGAAATATTTATTTGAACAATATTTGAACAATTTTTGAACATTTTTGAACAGTTCAAAAAAAAATTTAACATAGTGCCTACGGGGAAATTTCAATCCTATATAAATCCTGATCTAACGGGCCGATTTGCTTGGAACAAACTTTATCGGAAAGCTCTTATGACGTAGAACATGTACAGATAAAAAGTTCATCCAGAACTAACGAGCCTATTTTCTTATGAAATTTTTTGATCGGGATTTTCAAGAATATTTTTGAATTAATGAAAGATTAAATGAATAAACAAAATAATGAATGAATAAATGAGTGAATAAATACATGAATGACTGAATAAATGAATGATTGAACGAATCTGTATTAACCGTTGAAAAGGCATATTTGAAGCAATTAAGAACTAAAGCTAATCGAGAAAGAGAGAGAGATAGTTAGATTATAAATTTGAAGCTGGTGTATACGGGAAAGTAGGCTCGTATAGTTCTAGACGGAACTTCTTGTTTAAGTTGACTAGATATAATTCTTCTACGCTGGAATAACCGTTATAACATGCATTTGTTTTCACGAAACCAATTGGTTTAAAAATTTCACCAGTGTAACTACGGAAGCAAATGTTAGTTTTTAGAATGTGGGTGTTAATGTTCAATTTCTTGAAATCGTCTATGTTCATAATGCTTACACGACTACCAGAATCACATTCGAAATGTACATTTATACCATTTATCTGAATATTGAATATTAGCAAATAATCTGTCATCATTTACCATGGAGTTTGAACAAATATCGACTACTTGACTTATTTGAAAATCATGAGGATCTTCCTGCTCTAGATGACGAACATTACTGGTACTGGCGGATTCTATCTTTCTATTACGCTTTAAGAGTTCAGAGATGCAAACCTTACGGACATGGCCCTTTTTAGAACAAGACTGACACGTTAATTTATCTTTTATGCGACATTCTCGAGTTCTGTGGCTATTTCTACTACCACAATGCAGACATTTTCTAAACAACATTTTCTAAATTAAGACAAACATTTTCTTAATTAAGTTCTTTTAAGTTGACAGAATTTCGATTTCGACTTGCAGATCGACCATTTCGAGTTGATACAGCTCTCGAATTTTATCTGAAACGTTGATTCACTTTTTGTTTATTGAAATTTGAAATTTTACTAAGGTTAGATAATGTTGAACAACTCTTATAAACTTCTTTGTTTTCTATTTTCGATGCTTCAATAGCTAATGCAATTTCCAAAGTTTTTTCAAAAGTTAGTTCTGCTTGTTGCAATATTTTCTCTCGAATATCAGCATCATTTAATCCACGAATAAATTGTGCTCTTAGCATTAAATTCGTAACAGATTTATGGCATCCGACATCGTTACAACTTGATTTGAAATCAGCAGTTTTTAATAGTTCTTTTAGAATAGCAATATAAGCGGAAATCGACTCACCCGGGTGCTGTGATCTACACAAAAATTTGTGTTGTTCTGTTAAAATGTTAATTCTTTTACACAAATGTTCTTTTAGTAGTTGCAATAATTCGTCCTAAGTTTTCGTCGCTGGTAAATCAGGAGACGTCAGGCTGGAAAGTAGATGATAATATTTCGATCCCAGGCAATTTATAAGAATGAGTTGTTTAGCTTCAGCAACTTCTGGTATCGCACCGATTAATCCTTTGAGCTTGAAATAATTCTCGAGTCGTTAAATATATTCATCAAAAGTTTCATTACTTTCGTCAAAACATTCGAAATTCAGAGACTGATTTTGAAAAAGATGTTTTACTTTCGAATCTGGATTAGGCGTAGCAGCGGCTGGCGTTTCCGTTAACTTTTGAACGAAAGAATTCAATGCAGTTACAAGATCGCTAAGTTCCGTCATTTTTCTCTCGTCGCCACTTTATTATGTTTGAAGGTTGAATTATTGAATTAAAATTGACAAGGATTCGTTATACATTATTTATTTACAAAAAGAACAAACTACACGCACAGCCAGCTGCATGTTGACATTCGAAGCGATCGTTGATCCATAACTGATTGTTGCCAGATGTAGAAGTAAGTTAGAGAAACACTTTTGAAATCATTAGTTGCCAGATATTAAGAGTGAAATAAAATATAAAATATAAATACATAACAATTTGGTTAATTCCGTTGATACGAACACTGCTCTTTTTCCATGGGCTGATGTGGGCTTAGGAGAGATATTGCGAATTGACATCTGCAGTTGACGTACGAAGTCGCTGTGTTTTACCTCCTGGGAAGGGGTAAAAAATTCACCCGGCAGTTGAAGCGGTGTGCCATAGACCAGTTCTGCTGACGAGTAGCCTAAATCCTGCTTTAATGCGGAACGTAGACCAAGCAAAACTATCGGCAAACTGTCAACCCATGATGAGGTAGTCGTTAGGTGACATTTGAGAGCTTTCTTCAGAGAGCAATGCTGCCTTTCAATAAGCCCATTTGCCTGTGGGTGGTATGCAGTAGTAGAATGCGACTGGTAACCAAGATATTTCTTTAACGATAAAAATAGTAGTTGGCTTTCAAATTGACGACCTTGGTCCGTTGTTATGTCTGCTGGAATTCCAAACCGAAAAATCCATCCAGAAAGTAAAGCTTTGGCGACAGATTCGGCTGTTTGATCCTCAAGAGGAATAGCTTCTAGCCAACGTGTATATCGATCTATGGCGGTGAGAAGATAACGATATCCTTGACATAAAGGCAAGAAGCCAACAATGTCAACATTTATGTGCTGGAACCGTTGATTGGGAACTGCAAAAATTTTTAAGGCAAATTTCGTATGTCGATGGACTTTCGATCGTTGACATGCGAGACATGCACGAGCCCATGTTTGACAATCCTTTTTGATGTTAGGGCCAAATGAACCTGTCTGTTGCCAGCTTAATTGTTGCTTTGATTCCAGGATGAGAACACGAATGAACGGAATCGAAGGCAGTCTTACGAAAATCTTGTGGAATGTACGGACGGATTTTTTTAGTTGAAATATCACAAAATAGTTCTTTTGATGAATTAGGCAAATGAAGTTTAACGATTTTGACACTGGAATTGAATTGTAAACTTTTTAAATCCTCATCATCTTGTAAACTTGACATGGAGTCGTAATCTACAGGTGTCGGGGTTTGAATGGTACTGATCCTTGACAGTGTATCAGCCGCAATATTGTCACGACCAGCAATGCATCTAATATCAGTTGAAAACTGACAAATGTAACCCAGTTGTCGACATTGTCGAGGCGATACTTTATCTGGATTCTGCTGAAATGCAAAAACTATGGATTTATGATCTGTGTAAATGGAGAATACGCGCCCTCCGAGTAGATACTTGAAATGCTTTACAGATGAATAAATCGCGAGCAGTTCTGTCGTACGCACTATACTTCATTTGAACTTTTGTCAGCGATCTTGAAAAGAAGCTTTTCGGTTGTTTGACACCATTGACTTCTTGTTGAATGACGGATCCAATTGCTGTGCCAGAAGTGTCAGTTACCAAGGACAAAGTTGCATCTGGAACAGGATGAGACAAAATAGTAGCTTTACAAATGGAGTCTTTCAACTGGTTGAACGCTTGTTCGGATTCTTCCGTCCACATGAGAGGTTTTGTGCTGTTTTTCTTGTGCCCTTCTATCACTTTATTTAAAGGTTGCTGAATATGAGCGCAATTCGGGATAAATCGATGGTAAAAGTTTACCATACCCAGAAATCGTTGCAGATTGCGGTTGTGGAAAGTTTTTGATGGCTTCCATTTTAGACAAAGCAGGTTCGAGTACATTCGCAGTTATGTTGTATCCCAAGAACTGAATTCGGGGTACACCAAAAACACACTTTGAGAGATTGATGCAAAGTCCGTATTCGTCCAGTCTCTGGAAAACTATCACAAGATGCTTGCGGTGTGTGGCCTCATCAGTAGAACAAATCAGGATATCGTCCAAATATGAGAAAACAGAGTCTAGACCTGATAGTACCATATTCATTAATCTCTGGAAAGTTTGGGCTGCGTTTCGAAGACCGTAGGTCATGAAGGGAAATTCGAAAAGGCCAAATGGTGTGGTAATTGATGTCTTGGCGATGTCCGCTTCATGTATTGGAATCTGTTGGTATGCTCGCACCAAATCAATTGTGGAGAATATTTTAGTTCCATGTAAAATATGGCTGCAGTCTGTGAAACCTGTTATTTTTTCTAGGGTGTACCTATGAAAAAAAAAGAATTGCGCGAAAAAACTTCGTGGAAGAAGTTTCCAGAACTTTCCAGAAGTGCCGCCCGGGGCATGGGCCCCTGTTTGCCCCACCCTAGATCCGGCACTGATGGTCATTCCTATGCAGTGATTGCTCATCAATTGTCACAATAGGAGATTCAAATCAGCGGTAGGACCAGGACCCGGAAACAGATCATTGTCCATAAAGAGATATGCAGCCGCGCGTTCGCTAGTCGTGTATAAACAAAATGTGGTAAAACGTAAACTTTTTAAAATTTTATTATTTTAAATGTTTTTTGCGTTTCGCAATTTAAAATTGCCTACGTTTTATGAACAGTGTGATAGAAAATACATCGAAAAATGCAAAAATTATGAAAAAAAGGGAAAAAAATGAAGAAAGAAAAAAGGGAGTTTGTGGTGTTTGCATTTTCTAAGTAACGCACGTTAACTTTTATGAAAAAGGAATGGGACCTTTTTTTTTCTGTTTGATAACAGTCAGCTCTTGATAACTCAAACTTCAATTACTGGGCTTTTTCGATAGCGCAAAAAAATAAAGTTTTTTCCCACTTTCATTACTTTTACCTAGAGTGATTTGTTTGTGTAATTTTTTTTTGTTCTGGGTGCGAGTTATACAACGATACGGGTTAACCGTATTTGAATTTTTTGGAACGTGAATTTTTCTTCCCTCGGACTGTACGATGATGCGGGCTATTTTCCGATTATTGCGGAAGAAAAGCATTCTTACTGAGGCATGACACATGAAAAATTACATATTACTTTTCTCCACCAGACCCCTACCTGTTATCCAAGGCCTTCGGATTGCTTGCGCACGGGGCGAGGTAGTGGGCTCCATTGATTTTACATGCACGTATCCCCAAGTGTACATTGCGAGTCTTCAGCGGGGATCGAACGCGCGACCTTCCAGGTGGAAGTCCGACGCTTAAACCACTAGGCTACCACGGCCTCAAATTACATATTACTAGAATATTACCATAAAATTATCTGAAATTTAACAAAATACTATCTAAAAGTTTTGAATTGCAAACCTGGAAGCAATTTGAGGAGAAAGAATGGAAAATTTTAAATCTGGGTCTTTCTGCGTCCCCAAGCATATAAATATTTTTGGGGACTGTCTCAGAGATTCGAGGACCTATAGTCACACTAGGCAGGACCCCTTCGGTTGCCATGTGTCGTACGCTTACAAGTCCTCTCTACATTTTCTGCGCTTCATTGTTTTGCCCTATATATAACGCCACATCCTGGGCTTACATTTGAGCAAGATAATACCCGCACACGGCGTTAGGTTCAACTCCCTGTCCTCTTGGAAGCCAACACTATCTTGGACAACAAAGGTCGTCGGATATCGCTTCTGTTTGAGGATGTTTGAAGCAGTATGAGCAGGGCCTTCCAACTACTTCGAAATTTCGTCACCATATCTTGCATGAGGACATTCCGACATCCGCCACTTCTATCGATCAATGAAAGCCGAATTGCTGCTTGCATGAGGATCAGGGGTAGGCGAACGCGTTATTAACTTGCTGGTGTTGTTTAGCTTTTTCTCTTAAAATGATCCAATTTTTCTGAAATAGCAACAGTTTCTTTTTCTGTACATCACTTCATCTCATACAGCAATTTTCGACCCATTCAAATAAATTCTTTCTTAGTACATCGTATTTTTTTTTTTTTGTCCTAGAAGTGCATAATGTATTTATTATGTGTATGTGTAAGTGAGGTGTTCTGTGGCGTTTTCTTTTCAAAATGTGGTGCATATATAATTATGTTTATATTTGTCTATTGTCTGTGTATATATATAAATGTACACGTAAGGTTTTTTCCTGGTATTTGAGAACACATTGTAAGGGAGAACCTCTGTGAACCATGAAAAAACATACTGTCATTGTCTCCTTGGATGCAAGACACTCAGTCAAATATCGCTCTTTTCCTGAAAGTCAAACACGATCCTTTGTTTTCTAAATTAGGAAAGAATGGAGGCTGACCAAGATGATATGGTAACAAGACATTGACGGTGCTTGGAATAGCTAGAATAATACTATAATAATTGAATTTATCAGTTTAATTGAAGTAGACATTAGGAAGCAACGGCGGATCTAAGGGGGGGGGGGCGATGGGGCGATCGCCCCCCCCCCCCCTTGGGCTGATTCAAGTGGATACGATACTACAACGACACTCCTAAGTGAGTTTTTACTCTTTGTGCCCCGGGACCAGCCATTTTTTTATGTTCTTGGAGTCCCATCCTAATAGCCCTTCAAGTTCTATGCTTTCCCCCTGTCCCTTTGTCCTTTAGTATTGCTGAGTTGCTAATCCTCGGAGTAATGGGAAAGAGATTCCCTGCTCTTTTCTTCTACCCATCAAACTGGTGACAGCTAGCCAACCCTTAGCACGTGGTGTAAATTCCTGCAGCATTTACGCTACAACCTGGAGTCTGAAACATTTCATTGAACATTCATAATTACAGATGTTTATATAAATTGCACATACTCGTTGATGGTTTTTTTAGTACATATTTAGTATTACATTTTGAAAATTTTAGAAAATATATTACTAATAATTGCTATTATTTTGTAATTTAGACATATCAATTCAAATTTAGAAAATGTATTTACAAGCCTACATTTTTCTTGAGAAAGCTTGAAGGAAATCCTAATTCGGTTAAAACTTGGCTAAGAAGCAGAATGAGTGATGATAGACTCACTGAATTAGCGTTATTGCATATCCATAAAGATATTACATTGGACGTTGGAAAAATTATAGAAAGATTTGCGAAAGCAAAAAAACGTGAGCTTGTGTTCCTTTTATAAGGGTTTTGAATAAACGTATATGCATTGAAAAAATGTGCTAGTAAAATTTTAAATATCACTACACTAGCATTTTTTTTGTTGTTCCTGCTGTTTGAAAAAAAGGGGGGGGCGGAGGGACTGTTGAAAAGGAATGAGGAATCTCCGCCATCCATCCTTACATTGAACCCCGAGATTTCCAAAATCGCCCCCCCCCCCCTTAAAGATTTTCTAGATCCGCCCTTGTTAGGAAGTCCCTGGTCGGCTACCATGCGGTTGACAAGGCTACCATGCGACGCGTTGTTCATGAGAATTCTGTTACAAGTCATCAGAGGTCATGCGGATTCGAGTAAAGTTCATGTGTATTATAATTAGGGAGAACAGATTAAATAGAGTGAAGAGCCTTTTTTAAGCAAATAAATACATTCAGAAGAACCAGAAATAATAATCCATTTCTCCGATGAGAAAACTTTGCCTGAGGTCAATATGAAAGCCAAACGATCAGCTTGCCAGAGGTTGCCCAGGCATAGAGATTTAGAAAAAAATAATAACAAGAATTCGACAAATTGAATCAGATCATAGTCAGTACGAATTGATAGCCTATCCTTGAAGTCGTCAGTTAATACTAAAGTAAAAAGCTACGAAAATTGGTATCATTCATACATGATTTGTGGACGACACATGAATTCGTTTGTAAATTGCTGCACGTGTCACATTGACAGTCGAGATTTGAAAAAAAATATTGACGAATAATAATATGAAACTATAAAACCGTACAGAACTTTTGCTCATAGAAACTAAGCTTGATTTTGCTATTTCACGGCCTTCAAACCTAAATATTTCGAATTGATAACTGTTTTATGGAAACTTGTTCTTTTAAACAATGAGTTCCATATTTCTAGTTTTTAAAGTTACGTATGCTTAAGTAATTATGGAATCTAGCAGAGACAGAGTTCGATCTTGTCGGATAAATGATTTTGAAATTTTAGATTATCAAGATTTTCATGCGCGGTATCGTCTGCAAAAACTCATTCTTCGAGGCATTCTACCACATTCAATGTTGGTGGAATACCTCCAAGGCAAACTGCCAACAAGTAATAAAAATAATGCATTGTCTGTTGAAGAACAGCTCCTAATAATAATAATAATATAATTACACGTTAATTTAAAGCACGAATGAGCAATAAAATGCAGACATATGTTTCGGGATTGCTTGGAATCCCTTTTTCAATGCGACAGGGAGCTTCTAAATGCAAAACTTCCAAATGAAGCAGACAGAACAATAAAAACAAAGCTTATATAACCTAAGAATTATCTGTAAACCAATGAGAATAAAGGCAGCGTGAAGTGGATGTAGAAGTAGCAGGAAGACACCAATAAGAGAGCAACAAACGAATCCAGTTGAAAGTACAGGAAGTAAAAAGGAATATTAATAAAAATAAAGCAAAAAAGACGACAGCATGCATAAAAATTGTAAAAATAATGAAATAAAATACAAAGAATAAAATTGAAATAAAAATAAGTACAGAAACTACCAAAACAAAATGCAAAACAAAGTACACATGTAGAGGGGGAGGGGAGGGGAAAGGAGAAAAATAGACACAAAAAAGGAAAACAACAAGAAAACCTAGAAAGAACAACAAATTAAAGAAATTTATGCCAGACCTGTCAAAAATAAGGAGTTGAGGAAGAATCATTAACCAAATTAGAACTATTCCTATTAATATGATAAGCTTCCCAAAAGTCAAGCTCTAAAGGGGAAGAACATTTTTGAATAATTTTACCAGAATTGAAATCAAAAGAGTGGTTGGAATTCCAACAATGTTGAGCAATACTAGACTTATTTAACTCTTGCTTTCGTACATTAACTTTATGCTCATTTAAGCGAATTTTCAGAGCACGTTTTATCTGTCCAATGTAAGAAAGGCCGCAACGGCAACTAATTTGGTAAATACCCCAAGTGTTAAGTTGATCGACAGGATCCTTAAGAGAAGAGAAGAAAAGTTTGTTACTAGGAGAAAAAACGACTTGAAATTGAAACCTTTTTAGGATTTTAGCAATACGGAAACTGACAGAATGAAAGAATGGTAACACAACCAAATTCTTTCTAGAAACCACATTATTGGGACCAGAAGTTTTCTTAGAAAGTTTGTTATGAATAGAATCAATTAAAGAGTGAGAAAATCCTCTATCAACAGCTACAGCTTTCAAATAGTTGAGTTCAATCTTGAGAAGCTCAGGAGAAGAGCAAATATTAATAGCACCATGGACCAGAGCATTAAAAGCCGAATATTTTTGGTTGGGAGGATGAGACGACAGTCTGTGAGGAGGTAAAGAAACAGCGAAAGGTTTACGATAGACAGAAGTAGTGAAACCAGACTCACTCTTAGAAATAAAGACATCAAGAAACGCGATGCTACAATTAAGTTCTTTCTCACAAGAAAACTGGATATTAGGATCAATGGAGTTCATAATAGAAAGAGCATCATCAATACCTAACAAGTTACTGTCCGTTAGGACAAAACAATCATCCACATAACGAACATAAAATTGAAATTGCAATTTCTGGAACAGTTTTTTCTCAAAATAATGCATATAGAAATCACTTAAAATAGGACTAAGAGGACTTCCCATAGCCAGGCCATCTACCATAGCATAGAATTTACCATTAAATACAAAAGTGCTCTGTTGCAAGCACACACGAGTAAGGAAAACTAATTCCTCAATTTCCACAGAAGTAAAATGGAATTCAGAAAGCCTTTTCCTGAGGCAAGTCAAAGCGTCATCAACAGGAACATTAGTAAACAAAGAATTAACATCAAAAGAGGCCATAACTGAATTATTCGGAACGAAGTTATGAAGTTTCTTAACAAAATCGGTGGAATTTTTAACATTGAAAACATTCTGACTCCTAAGTGGAGAAAACACAGAAACTAAATACTTGGAAAGTTTATATGAAGCAGTGCCAATATTGGAAACAATTGGTCTGAAAGGAATACCTGCCTTGTGTACCTTTGGTAAAGCATAAAAACGCGCACAATTAGCAACAGAAGGAATCACAGACCGTTTAGCAATCAAAGGAATAGAATGAACAGACTTAACAGCAGAAGAAATAGCTTTTAACTCTTTGTCACTAGGATCTTTATAAATTTCAGAATAAGGACCAGAAGCAATTAAGTCATCAGTTTTTTCAACATAAGATGATTTATTAAGAACAACAATCTGACCACCCTTGTCTGCTTTGGTAATGACCAAATCAGAATTGGAAACTAAATTATTGACACATCATTTCACAGAATGGGTAAAACCAGTATTAGGAACTTTTGAATTGAAATCAACATTGGAAGCAATAAGATGCCTAACCGACTCTTTTTGAGTGGAAGTTAAGGCACTAAATTTGAAAGCTTTTTCAACCGGAGCAATAAGTTCAGAAAAAGAAGGCTTTTTAGCCAAAACAAAATTGTTATTACATTTCAGAGCATTAATTTCATTACTATTCAAAGAAAATTTCGAAAGATTTACAACCGTGTTCCTATTAACAAGAGGCAAATCAGCCGGAACAGGAACATTTGAATCGTTACACAACTTAGTAAATTTCTTATTTAAAGTAATTTTGTGAATGTCGGATGAACGAAGATCTCTTGCCCATGACATTCTATCAATAGACTCAAAATCGAAATTAGAATTAGATACAGAAAGATGTAAATCATAAAGTTCACGTTCTATGAACGAAAGTTTTTTCCTAGTATCCTGGATAGAAGCTCTAAAGAACGAAAAATTACCTTATCAACCCTAACAGAACGCGGTAAATTACACTTCAAAGTGATAAACTTAGGAATAACTTTCTTGCGCCTGCAAGACTGGAGAAATTTTAAATGGTTCAAAAACCGAACCTTTTTAATCCGTAGATTACAAAATCTGTTAACCTGAGACATAACCAGAATCAAAACAACCAAAACATAAGGGGAAAAACAATAGCTAAACCGTTCAATAAATAAAAATAAACAGAAAGAACAAAATTCAAAAACAAGTGCGAAACATACACAAAGTAACAATATGCGGAATGAATGTCAGAAAACAAAAAAGCAAAAACAAACACAGTCAAGAAAGGCAATGAAGAAAAGAACAAAGAACAAACACTCACCAAGCAGCGAACAGATGGAAGAACAAAAACAAAAGAAAGAAGAACAAATTCAAGGCATGTTAAGCCTAACGGATAAAAATAATTTAACTTTGTGCAAGTAAACAATGATAATAATATAATTACACGTTAATTTAAAGCACAAATGAGCAATAAAATGCAGACATATGTTTCGGGATTGCTTGGAATCCCTTTTTTAATGTGACAGGGAGCTTCTAAATGCAAAACATCCAAATGAAGCAGACAGAACAATAAAACAAAGCTTATATAGCCTAAGAATTATCTGTAAACCAATGAGAATAAAGGCAGCGTGAAGTGGAAGTAGAAGTAGCAGGAAGACACCAATAAGAGAGCAACAAACGAATCCAGTTGAAAGTACAGGAAGTAAAAAGGAATATTAATAAAAATAAAGCAAAAAAGACGACAGCATGCATAAAAATTGCAAAAATAATGAAATAAAATACAAAGAATAAAATTGAAATAAAAATAAGTACAGAAACTACCAAAACAAAATGCTAAACAAAGTACACATGTAGAGGGGGAGGGGAGGGGGAAGGAGAAAAATAGACACAAAAAAGGAAAACAACAAGAAAACCTAGAAAGAGCAACAAATTAAAGAAATTTATGCCGGACCTGTGAAAAATAAGGAGTTGAGGAAGAATCATAAACCAAATTAGAACTATTCCTGTTAATATGATAAGCTTCCCAAAAGTCAAGCTCTAAAGGGGAAGAACATTTTTGAATAATTTTACCAGAATTGAAATCAAAAGAGTGGTTGGAATTTCAACAATGTTGAGCAATGCTAGACTTATTTAACTCTTGCTTTCGTACATAACCTTTATGCTCTGTCTGCTTCATTTGGATGTTTTGCATTTAGAAGCTCCCTGTCGCATTGAAAAAGGGATTCCAAGCAATCCCGAAACATATGTCTGCATTTTATTGCTCATGTGTGCTTTAAATTAACGTGTAATTATATTATTATTATTGTTTACTTGCACAAAGTTCAATTATTTTTATCCGTTAGGCTTAACGTGCCTTGAATTTTGTTCTTCTTTCTTTTGTTTTTGTTCTTCCATCTGTTCGCTGCTTGGTGAGTGTTTGTTTTTTGTTCTTTTCTTCATTGTCTTTCTTGACTGTGTTTGTTTTTGCTTTTTTGTTTTCTGACATTCATTCCGCATGGAACAATTTTGAAGTACAATTTCTAAAGTATGTTTCGCACTTGTTTTTGAATTTTGTTCTTTCTGTTTATTTTTATTTATTGAACGGTTTAGATATTGTTTTTCCCCTTATGTTTTGGTTGTTTTGATTCTGGTTTATGTCTCAGGTTAACAGATTTTGTAATCTACGGATTAAAAAGGTTCGGTTTTGAACCATTTAAAATTTCTCCAGTCTTGCAGGCGCAAGAAAGTTATTCCTAAGTTTATCACCTTGAAGTGTAATTTACCGCATTCTGTTAGGGTTGATAAGGTAATTTTTCGTTCTAAATTAGCGTTACTTAGAGCTTCTATCCAGGAAACTAGGAAAAAACTTTCGTTCATAGAACGTGAACTTTATGATTTACACAGGGTGCGTACGCGGCCTGGAAAACCTTGAAAGTCCTTGAATTACATATTTTTTTTTCAAGGCCTTGAAAGTCCTGGAAATTTGGAATAATGTACAAAAATGTCTTGAAAGTCCTTGATTTTCTCATTTTTACTATTTCTTTGCAACTTATCAACAGGAAAATTGTCGTTTCTTCAAATTCCTACCTGCAGACATGTGATTTTTCCGTATTTTGACGGAATTTCGTAGTTTTGGTAATTTTGGAAATTAAAAATTTCGCTTCCGCAAAAATTCGTAATTTGGATTTCTATTTCTCTACATTTTTTACCCTATGAACATTTTTGAAAGTAGCCTGCGTACATTCCTGCGAAGTTTCACAAATTACGAGTAAAATTTACACATTCGATTCGTTTTTGGCGCTTTTAAGTGTCAATATCGATTTTTTAAAGCACTTCGAAATCTGGTTGCATCGGCTTCGGCAAAACTTCCTAGGTCTCGTTTAATATCGGGCTCTTCCCCTTAGACATCAATAAATTTGAGCTTATCATTATTTTTAATCTTTCCTAAGTTTTAGCTTCTATAAAGGACTTGCAGAAACGTCATTTTGCCAAGCCCACTCTAAATGTCGCCGATAATCACGGAATTTTTAGCTTTTAAGTTTTAGTGATACATCTGTTTTTTAAAAAATTTTGCCAAAAGAGTTTCGTTTTTTAAATTTTTTTTTCTTTTTTTTTTGCATGTAATTTAAAATGTGTTTAAATTTTAGATCGTCTTTAGCATTAGGGTCCCTCCCCCCTTTCAAGATTCATTTTACATTGTTACAAAATAAATAAATAATATTTCTTTCTATTTTAATTCAATATATAAAAATATGTAAAAAATTCTTCACACCTAATTTTGAAGTTATTTTATTTCATTAAAATTTTTATAGTTATCAAGTATGAAATAGTTTTTTCAGTTTAAGAAGTTATTGCTCAGAAGCATGTTTATCTCTTTAAAAAATTCCGTGCCACTTCAATGCCTTATTTTGATTAGACATAATGCCCCAATCATTTTTTTATATTAAAGTAATGAGTTGACTTTCTTAGTATTTATTAATTCTATTGCATAGTAATTTATGCTTGTAATATACTTTTTAATAAGCTTTTACAAAGCATTATGTCATGATTTTTCAGGATTTTTTTTCCCTCAGTGAGGCACATGTCTGACCTGACAAGCAATAAAGCTATGGCTCGTTACATACACAGCTGATACAACACATAAATCTAATTAATGTGCGATCTGATAAATTTTTATAGTATTGAATAGGAAGTGATTTTATTACAGTTAGAGTGCTCTAAATTAAATAGTATTAAAGAAATCTTTTTGGCTTGTAATGTAACTTGTATTCAAAGTGGTTAGATTTACTTCATTTGAAACATTTGATTTTTGCTATGAAGAGTCCTGGAAAGTGCTTGATTTTTACTCAGAGAATAGTGTACGCACCCTGTTTACATCTTTCTGTATCTAATTCTAATTTCGATTTTGAGTCTATTGATAGAATGTCATGGGCAAGAGCTCTTCGTTCATCCGACATTCACAAAATTACTTTAAATAAGAAATTTACTAAGTTGTGTAACGATTCAAATGTTCCTGTTCCGGCTGATTTGCCTCTTGTTAATAGGAACACGGTTGTAAATCTTTCGAAATTTCCTTTGAATAGTAATGAAATTAATGCTCTGAAATGTAATAACAATTTTGCTTTGGCTAAAAAGCCTTCTTTTTCTGAACTTATTGCTCCGGTTGAAAAAGCTTTCAAATTTAGTGCCTTAACTTCCACTCAAAAAGAGTCGGTTAGGCATCTTATTGCTTCCAATGTTGATTTCAATTCAAAAGTTCCTAATACTGGTTTTACCCATTCTGTGAAACGATGTGTCAATAATTTAGTCTCCAATTCTGATTTGGTCATTTCCAAAGCAGACAAGGGTGTTCAGATTGTTGTTCTTAATAAATCATTTTATGTTGAAAAAACTGATGACTTAATTGCTTCTGGTCCGTATTCTGAAATTTATAAAGATCCTAGTGACAAAGAGTTAAAAGCTATTTCTTCTGCTGTTAAGTCTGTTCATTCTATTCCTTTGATTGCTAAACGGTCTGTGATTCCTTCTGTTGCTAATTGTGCTCGTTTTTATGCTTTACCAAAGGTACAAAGGCAGGTATTCCTTTCAGACCAATTGTTTCCAATATTGGCACTGCTTCATATAAACTTTCCAAGTATTTAGTTTCTGTGTTTTCTCCACTTAGGAGTCAGAATGTTTTCACTGTTAAAAATTCCACCGATTTTGTTAAGAAACTTCATAACTTCGTTCTGAATAATTCAGTTATGGCCTCTTTTGATGTTAATTCTTTGTTTACTAATGTTCCTGTTGATGGCGCTTTGACTTGCCTCAGGAAAAGGCTTTCTGAATTCCATTTTACTTCTGTGGAAATTGAGGAATTAGTTTTCCTTACTCGTGTGTGCTTGCAACAGAGCACTTTTGTATTTAATGGTAAATTCTATGCTATGGTAGATGGCCTGGCTATGGGAAGTCCTCTTAGTTCTATTTTAAGTGATTTCTATATGCATTATTTTGAGAAAAAACTGTTCCAGAAATTGCAATTTCAATTTTATGTTCGCTATGTGGATGATTGTTTTGTCCTAACGGACAGTAACTTGTTAGGTATTGATGATGCTTTCTATTATGAACTCCATTGATCCTAATATCCAGTTTTCTTGTGAGAAAGAACTTAATAGTAGCATCGCGTTTCTTGATGTCTTTATTTCTAAGAGTGAGTCTGGTTTCACTACTTCTGTCTATCGTAAACCTTTCGCTGTTTCTTTACCTCCTCACAGACTGTCGTCTCATCCTCCCAACCAAAAATATTCGGCTTTTAATGCTCTGGTTCATCGTGCCATTAATATTTGCTCTTCTCCTGAGCTTCTCAAGATTGAACTGAACTATCTGAAAGCTGTAGCTGTTGATAGAGGATTTTCTCACTCTTTAATTGATTCTATTCATAACAAACTTTCTAAGAAAACTTCTGGTCCCAATAATGTGGTTTCTAGAAAGAATTTGGTTGTGTTACCATTCTTTCATTCTGTCAGTTTCCGTATTGCTAAAATCCTAAAAAGGTTTCAATTTCAAGTCGTTTTTTCTCCTAGTAACAAACTTTCCTTCTCTTCTCTTAAGGATCCTGTCGATCAACTTCACACTTGGGGTATTTACCAAATTAGTTGCCGTTGCGGCCTTTCTTACATTGGACAGACAAAACGTGCTCTGAAAATTCGCTTAAATGAGCATAAAGGTTATGTACGAAAGCAAGAGTTAAATAAGTCTAGCATTGCTCAACATTGTTGGAATTCCAACCACTCTTTTGATTTCAATTCTGGTAAAATTATTCAAAAATGTTCTTCCCCTTTAGAGTTTGACTTTTGGGAAGCTTATCATATTATCAGGGATAGTTCTAATTTGGTTAATGATTCTTCCTCAACTCCTTATTTTTCACAGGTCTGGCATAAATTTCTTTAATTTGTTGCTCTTTCTAGGTTTTCTTGTTGTTTTCCTTTTTTGTGTCTATTTTCTCCTTCCCCCTCCCCTCCCCCTCTACATGTGTACTTTGTTTTGCATTTTGTTTTGGTAGTTTCTGTACTTACATTTATTTCAATTTTATTCTTTGTATTTTATTTCATTATTTTTGCAATTTTTATGCATGCTGTCGTCTTTTTTGCTTTATTTTTATTAATATTCCTTTTTACTTCCTGTACTTTCAACTGGATTCGTTTGTTGCTCTCTTATTGGTGTCTTCCTGCTACTTCTACTTCCACTTCACGCTGCCTTTATTCTCATTGGTTTACAGATAATTCTTAGGCTATATAAGCTTTATTTTTATTGTTCTGTCTGCTTCATTTGGATGTTTTGCATTTAGAAGCTCCCTGTCGCATTGAAAAAGGGATTCCAAGCAATCCCGAAACATATGTCTGCATTTTATTGCTCATTTGTGCTTTAAATTAACGTGTAATTATATTATTATTATTGTTTACTTGCACAAAGTTCAATTATTTTTAGCTCCTAATAAGTCTAGATTTTATATTTTATTACAGAAGTTTTTAGCTTTTGAAGAATAGCGTCATTGCCGCAAGCCAACCCACTTGTAGAGGGAGAGACGTAAACAAACGGTCAACACGAGGTCAGTTAAACGCAAGTCATTTAATGAGTAAAATATCTAGACAAATTACGAAAAATTGAATCAACATTACTAATCCCCCACCCCGCTAATTTTCTAAGGATCAAATATGGCTAAGGAAATCTTTAGATCACTATATCTATTGATTAAAAAACATTCAAACTGGTTCCTCCAATTAGAAATTATCGATAGTCAAGATTTAATAAAGAAAATGAGGGGAAAAACATACTTTGCGATTTGTTTACTATCACTTTTTGAAGTCGGTTAAAAAAGAAATTTAAAACTAATATGAGGGAAGAAACGGCCCTTTTTGGTGCCTTAAAAATAAATTCTAATTTCTGCATGTCCCTGTAAAGGATTTCGACTGAATTCCAGAAAAACGTTTGTTAAAGATGTTTTATTTCATGATATTCCTCATCATACAGGGTGTCCGAAAATTTTTAGACACTTTCAGAGAAATCCATACTAATTAGTTATAGGAAAAATATCAGCTGTGAGATTTTCTGTTTCAAATCCTCTACAACATCAAAACAAGTAGTGTTATAGACAAATCCCCTGAAGTAACCATACATTAAAATATTTAATAAGAGAGAAATCTTGCGATTGAATAGGCGAAATCGAACCAACGAGGACCAATCTATTTGCTGTTGAAATGTTATCGAGGTAATTGAGCACAGACGTTGGCAAATGTACAAAATTATGAGGAACAAAAATGCAGAAAATGTGACAGTCAGAAATAATTCGAATAGCCGTTTACTACTTACAATTTATTAATAATTTAATTTTGCAAAGTGTCCAATAATTCTCAGACATCCCGCATTTTATCTAGAAAAAGGGAAGGGGAGATAAAATAAATGCACTGAACACAAAATGCAACATAAATACATACTTCCCTGATAACACAGACAATACCACAGCAACATTATACACATAATAGATAAATAAATATGCATGACAAAAGTTAAATAACAAAAATATAATTAAATGAGACAAATTAACCATGTTTGTTTTCTTATGTAACAGATTTCGCAAAAGAAAATATTTCTCTTCTGTTTTGTACGGATTCCAGCGGTTCGCGAGTTTGTTCTATGGAATTTCCGGCAAATTCTTCATTTTGCAACTTTACTGATTTTTTCGGAGATAAGTTCAATATCTTGTTATTTAGCATTGGGTCTTGTTTAAGATTTTTTGAGTCTTCCATTAGCTTCAATATAGGCTTGTTTGATAACTGCAACGCCAAATCGAACGCTGAATGTCCAGAATAATCAGTTCTGAGGATACAGGCTCCGTAACTCAGAAGGACTTTAACCATTTCCGCATTTTCACATAGAACAGCATGTATAAGAACAGTCCTTCCGCTTTTGCCATCCTAAAAAAGAAGGTTTTAATACATTACACGCATCATTATTTTAGCATTGTAGAATGGAAATAAATGCATCATCAAGAATAGAATACAGAATAACTGAGCACCAAAGCGACGAGCGACATTTGTTGATGATTTGGCGATAGTTGTTACTTTGTTGCCATACTGGCGTAAACCCAACTCATGATTTTTTTTTTTCAACTTGAATGCACGTTATCTAAACTTTACGTAATCTCTCTACGTTAAACATTATGTACGTATGTGCGTTACTATTTCTGCAGGGCCCTCGGGCTCTAAAACTGAAAAGGGCACAGTAGGCCATGGGCCCTCAATGGGCTGTCGCTCCACTGAGTTTAGTTTTTATGTGCGCTCCTATATAAGCCGGATCTTCGCCAAATTAGCCTCTGAGGAACTTACGCAAGTGAAAATTGTCAGAGGAAGGTTTTTGAATTTTAAAACAACTGTAAACGCTTAGAACCGCAAAATTGTTAAAATCTATAACAGAGGTCTCTATCTATCGCAAATGAATTTCTGTATTATTTCAATATTCGCAATGCTTCAGTGTGGGATAAAAAAACTACACGAAATGACAATTGTTTGAAGCAAGGAGTATAATTACAATGACTAGAGCAGGGTTCGTGCTAGGCCGCGTGATTGTGCGATTCCCGCAATATTTTTTGAAATCCCACTCAAAAAAAAATTTTTGCGCTTAAATTTTGAAAATCCCACTAAATATTTTGGTCAAGGTGGGAAATCCCACCTTGTATTTTTCCCCAGTGTGAACCCTGCTAGAGAGAAAATATTTCTAACAAAACAAGTCTTTTTTTTGGATAAACCGTTTTCATGACAAATTTGCATGACGACGAATTTATACTTTATGCTGCGAAAAAGTAACTTGAAGTGCAAACGTGCAATCCACTTATTCACTTCTTTGAATTTTTGTTTTTAAATTTAGTTTCACTGCCACGATAGCCTTATTGCAGAGAAAAAACTTTTACAATTCGTTGCAAAGTTTCTTTCTCAACTTTAATTTTCTTTTTTTTGGTAGAATGTGTTAAATCTATATACATAAAAATGAATCCCTATTTCCCTTGGTCACACCATCACGCGTGAACGGTTGGACCGATTTCATTAATTATTTTTTTTGCTGTGTTTGTTATTGTCAGGAGAAGGTTCTTATGAAAGAAAAAATTAAGAAAATAGCTAAGTTAATATTAATTAAAAACGTGTACTTCTATTCTAGCGGACCTCATTAATAATTGGTAAGAGCTTCCTTAATTCCTAGTCGCCATACAAGGGGTGCTTGGATTTTCTTGGGCATTAGCACCAACAATAACAGTTATGTAAGACACAAAAGTGTAATTTGTATGAAAATATAATGTTTGTTGTCTTCTTAACAAATTGGAAATGAGGTAAATTTAAGTGTTTGCAATTACCCCAGAGTACGACATATATGGAGTAAGTGTAAACACCTAACTTGCATATAAAAAATAACAGGGAGGATGAAATTTATAACTAAATGTTTTTAGCAATATTCCATATGAAATAAAAATGGTTGAAACCGCTTACTTCGCTTTTGTAGATGAGCTGAAGACTAAAATATAAGATCACTAAACTTTGTTAAACAACTTTTTTCACTGTGTCATTTTCAAACAATGATTCAAACTCTTTTTCAATTATTAGTATCATTACGATTAGGTAATACTTTTTTATGACTCTTTTTACACTGAATAAATATTATATTACGTTTCAATGTTTTGTGTATTACTTATCGCAAATTAATATATATATATATATATATAGGTAGCACGTATGAAAACATAAGGTGCCAGTCACTTGAAAAAAAAACTATTTCAATTCATTTTTTATTTTGTCACTTAAGCAAAATCCATTTTTTTTAGCTCTGCTCTCGCTCAATAAATCACCTGAAATTATGTATATCTAATTTTAAAAAAAAAAAAACCATGACTTCTTGTTATTACAATGGAAAACGTAAACAAACTTTTAGCATAACAAAGCGAGTTACGAAAAGCCATTCAAGTTATACTTACAACGGCATTGATGTCAGCTCCGCAATAATAAAGGCATTTGACTGCAGCAAAGTTCTTATGAAGCACCGCGTAATGCAAAGCACTGTAGCCTAATATAGAAAATCAAGCACTAAATATACAACTCAAATAAATATGCATTTTAAATGATTAAATAAATGAAAAATCCTAATGACTAATGGTGAAACTTTAGTGAGTGAAGCCGAAACCCGAATGACTGATGGAGAATTATTTAAAGACAAAGAGGAAAAATCCTAATGATCGGAGGGGGGGGGGGGGGGTAAAATGCAAATCTTACATATTCATCATCATAATAACTAATGGTGACATTTCAATGACAAAAGTGAAAATCCTAACTTTTGAGCGGAAACAGAAAGCGGTCTTAATAACTGAGTGGAAACATATAATAATTATGAAAAATATGCTATGAGCCCTTATGACCAAACAGGAATTGTAATGAATTGGAAGGATGGCGAATTTCCGTTCGAACAAATGAAACAATATTAATGATTCAGGGGAAAATTCTGATGACTGTGGGGAAAATTCCAAAGACGAAGAGAAAACTCTTAATCCACTAAATGGAAAATGTTAATGATTAAGGATAAATTTTAATAAAAAAGAGACGAAAACCACTGACCAAGAGGGAATTCCTAATGATTAGGAAAGGAATTTTAATGATTGAGTAGTCAGTGTGACAAATAACCCGTGACTGACAAATCCTAATGACTAACCGGGAACATACTAATAAAAATAAATAAATGAGTTAACATTTTAAATAGCTAAGGAAAAACCCTCCGAGTGCTCAATTTTTTTAGTGAATTCGCTTCAAAATATGCACACTCTCAAAAATAGAATCCTTATTTTCGACGATTCTTCAATCGTCAAGAAAATTTCGTCATTTATAACGATTCTTTCCTCACGCGATCACGTGACTTAAAAAAGTTACTACACAAATTTCGGCAATTTGACGAAAGGTTTACTCGGAGCATTTTTCACGAAGCCATTTCGTCAAATACGCGGATAGTTTCGTGAGATTTGAGCGTTCATAGTTTCTTAATTACGTATTTAACATCTATTATGTTTGGGAGTTTAAATCAGTAATATATTTTTGCAACAAAGATTTTTTTTTATTATTATTTTTGATCATAAGAACAAATAGATGTTCTAAAGCATCAATTTTAGCATAAAGCTCTCAAACTTTATGCAACTAAAGCCATTTCTGGAATAAAACCTAAATTAAAGTCTAAATACTTCAGAAATTGCATTACTGAAGTTTAAACGATGAAACAGCGGGTTAATATTTTAAGTACACGTGAAAAGCTCATGCCTATGGAAATCGCGAGAAGAGCAATTTTCAATACATTTTTTACGTTGAACGTGGAAATCGCGGGATAAGCAGTCAAAGGGTTAATGACAAACAGGAAATTCCAGCAACTAAGAAAGTGACTTTAACGACAAAGGAACAAATAATGAGTAAAGAAACGTGACTAGCAAATACTAAATGGGAGGGGGAAGAGGAACAGTGCCAATTGTTTACGAATCTAGTTCGATTTCAAACAAATACGCTTATTGTTGTAACATACCTTCATGATCCATGATGTCCAATATGCTTTTGGCTTGAGGATGGGAAAGAATTAATGAAATAATTTCTTCGCTGGCATCCGCTTTCACTGCAAGATGAATGACAGAATTTCCATTTCTGTCCCGAAGGCAGACAGAAGCACCGACTTTTAGCAAGAACTTTACAATTTCCGGATTTCCAACCATCACGGCTAAATGTAAGGGCGTCTGCATGAAAAAATAATTTCATTACATTGGCATAATGGAAAAGCTTGCTATCTTGGGAACACAAATTTGTGCACAATTTTAACGCGCTACTAATGATGGGAATGAAATTGGAAAAGTGGAAGGAAAACAATGTGAAACTAAACTCTTAGTGAAATATATAAAAGTACGGCATAAAGAGAAGTTACAGTAATAATTCAAACCATCAATGCGAATTCACGGTATATGGTTCAAATCTATGGCGAGTTTTTGACATTGGCAGCTACCACTTGAAGTAGACTTTCAAAGTTTCTCGAATCACAATGACATTTAACGCATTTCAGAAGAAAAAATGTGTAATCTGTACCTTTACATTTTCCCGATATTATTGCTCCTTTCTGCACCCCCAACCGTGGCTGATCCACAGGGACGGCGATTGGGGTGATCGCCCCCAACAAATGAGATTCAAGGGAGGGTCAATTGGAGCAATAGCCGTCCCCTAACCAAATCAGAATGAAAAACTAATGAAAAAGAAATGTACAGAAACAAAGAGAACTAAATCCTTACTTGAAATTTACCCACGAACATAAATTTCCCCGTTCCGCGAAAGGAGGGATCATGATGGTAATTTTTTTAACTAGTGTGATTGAAATACCAGTAAACTGAAAAACAGCGCAAATTGATTCTTCGTCTTATTTTGCATGTAACAAATTTTCGCAGAATTCCACTCTGATGCAAAAAAAGAAGAAAGAACGGAATTAGCAGGTTATCGCTAATTAAATAATACCGCTAACTAATAAACACATCATATTCCATATTCTTAGATAAAACATTGTTGCTCTTAGACCCCTTAACCTCTGGGTTCCTCTTTTGTAATGAATGAGCGTTTTTAAAAAGTTCCTTTATTTTAGTCTCTTTTAACATTTTATTTTAAAAATTAAAGCTGAATTGTTTACTTTATCAACAATTTGCTGAAACGACATGGAAATAGAATGTCATATCGGAATAATACTTATTTTCCATACCGTAACGGTATGGAAAAAAAGGGGGGGGGGGTGATTAAATCTATTTTTTTTATTTATAAGTTACAAAACTGGAATTCGTTACTAGATAGTTTCTATGTTCGTGCTCGTGTGAGCATGTAGGTTAGGGTGGAGTGAACGCTATTGGGGGGGGGGGGGGAATCTCAAATTTTAAATCGGCAGGGGGCAGAAAAGGTGCCTTTGTGGTTCAAATGAACGCAAGGAAAATTTCAGTGCGGAATTTTAATATTAAGATGCTCCCCAAGCCACTTGAAATATTTATCATTGCGTTGAAATGATGGCAATGTGCTGCTTCAATTAAGGCGAAATATTTTTCCTGCTAAGCGATGTGAAATAAAATTTATTACCATGGAAACAACACACATTATTTATTATTTCACTCAAAGTATAGAAGGCACTCTCTTAATCACAATTAAATTAAGAATACGATGACTTGCAAAGAATATTTTCTGAAACATTTTTAAAGCACGTCGTGAACATGAAAATTCAGACGCACACCCAATGAACACAAATTATACTGCATATTCACTCTTTGTGTTGAACTGAGTCATAATATTTCTAGAGGAAAGCTTAGCAAGAATGGACCTATGTCTCTGCTTTTCACCACAAACATGTTCTCAAGCCTCAGTTACAAAACGAACACATCGCTCTGTTCCTTGAGAGTTGCAGGGGAACTTTGGAAGTTCAATTTGGACTTCATCTGTAGGTGAATTAATCCAATTCTGAATGGTCTCCTGTGGAGAAGTTTTTAATCACAGGTGGTTCACGTATTACTTCATCACGCCAACTTATCATGTATATGTATTCTGCTCCATCTAGGTTTAGAGAAGGAAGCTTGAAACTTCTAAGAGTTGAAATTTTCTGCTCTCTTGCTAACAGTATTAGTTTCAGTGATTGTTTTTTAATATGCATCCTGTAATCCTTGAGCATGGAAAAATGAAGACTTTAGGGATGAGCATAAAAAGTCTTTCTTCTTAGAACAGGGTCAATTATTTCTTTTAAATTGGGATCGAAGTACCTGGAATAGGATAAAAGTTTCCAAAAATTATGCGTCCCTTCATCACAATGTGGATTTTCTTTAATTATAAACCAGACTGCAGTATATACTCTCATTATATATGTCACTAGTGTCCCGAGGTTTTCAGAAGGATTTTCTGTGGCAACATACAATCGAAGGAGTCTACTTGCAGTTGTTAGCCATCTGGAATGAACTATTGGTCCAGGTTTACGAAGTCATCTGAGCAGTTGCCTTCTGAAACAGCGTAACAAATATCCCTCAGGTACATTTGATCTGTACTGAGCTTCATATCAACACTTAAGTGCGGAAAATACTCGACAGCAATTTTTGAAAATGGTACGACGGGAAGTTCTTCACATTTATGAAGTGGTTTTCCTATTTCGCCTGTTAGTGCTTTTGGGCCGGACGTTTTACCTTCAATTTTCTGCAGAAGATGTCTTAGTGGCAATCATTGATAGGCAACAAGCAAATTAACAATTGTAATGGCCGACCAAGTTCAATCTCTAACAAACGAATAACCCCACGCTTTGTGCCAGTATTAATGTTTGTTCCATCACATCCGACAGCTAACAATGATTCAAAAGACATATTGTTATCATGGAAGTAGTAATAATTGATTATAGATGGTTTAATAGAGCGAGGTTCTCCAGTCGTACGGTCGCATGGCCAATGTACTACCTTGTACCTGGCTCTTGAACGAGTGTGTAATGTTCTTCCTGTATAATTGAGATATAGTATTTGTCGGCTAAGTATATTAAGAAGAGCCACCGTTGCGTTAGGTATAGTCAAGGACTCATGCCAGCATCATTTCTCAATGTGCGGTTCGTAATCTGCCGAAATCGTTTGGCCCGTACAGGAAACATTGTCTGTAACAGAGTTTCTCCAAGGTTTGACCCATTTTAGTTTGAGTTCTTGCGTTATCTCTTCTTCCATCAAAAAACAAACACTTGACTGAATCATTAGATTGCTTTTCACAGTTGGCTTTTTGCATAACAGTCCTGTATTTATGTCTCTCCCTGTGAATTTTACTGCGATTAATCCCATTTGATGTTTCACCTTCCTATACTATTCCTTTAACAAAGCAGTAGCAATGGAAGCTGCCTACATGTCAAAAATGCCTTGCCTAATTCCTCTGCTAAAGTTGGAAGCATTAGTTGCATTTGAGACGTTTTGTCTGCTGTTTTAGATAAGGGGGCACGGGAGATAAAGGAAAAGCATGTTGTTGACTGTCTCCGTTACATTACCGTAATTATCGGTAAATAGCCCGCATCGTTGTATAGTCCACAGGAAGAAAAATTCATCCTAAAAAAATAAAGTTCGGTGTATAACCAGCATCGCTGTATAACCCGCACCCAAAACAAAAACAATTACATGAACAAATCACTCTGTAAGGTACACTGTTTATAAGGAAACAATTTTAAATTACAGAACACTTAACATTTAAAATTACATTGTAAAAAGTACATTTTACCATATTTTGTTTATACCTGGTTATTTTGTTTATACAGGGACCTCTGCTAGGTCCCTGTATAAACACTCCTATTGTACTCCTACTGTGATTTAATTGGTGTGGAAACAAAGGCTTGCATGGGGAAGTTAAGGGGGATAGGTGAAATAGGATCATCGTTTCGAAACCTATCATTTAATTTTTTCAATTTAACAATAAATTAAATTTTCTTTTTAATAATTATTATTATTTTTTAAATTCCGTGTATTGCCCGCAGATAGTTAAAAAAAGGGGTTTTTTTCGTAGATAACCCGCGAGCTATACACAGAATAACTATCGCCTTTACATATCTGACTGATCCTGACGCGGAAAGTCGATTTGTTTTTCGAATTTTTGTACGAAAAATTAAGGAAATACTTAGATGCAGACCCGGACTGGCTCCCTCTGGGGCCCTCGGGCAGGTACTGAAACGGGGCCCCATAGAGAAAAATTTTCCCGGAAAATTGTTGAAGATTATGTGTCTGGAAACCGTCTTTTGCTTTTTTTAGGGTCTTATACAGTCTTTATTTCATGTTATTTTTATTATATCTCACTCACTTATTATATCTAAGCCAAGAGCACTGACTTTAATAAACTACTATTTATTAAATTAACGAATTTTTTAAAGGAGTTTTCACTTGGGGCCACTGATAAACCTTTAAAATTTTCGAAACTGTTTCCACGGCCAGGCCCTTTCAGCTGAACATTAGGGGGATAGAGCCATATGAAGGGTGTCCTTTAACTGGAAATATGAAATTCTGCCAGTTGAAGGGGGTCCGGGGATTCCCCCCGGGAAAATTTTGAAAACTATATGCAAACTGGTGCATTTTGAGGCCTTAGGAGAAGCATTTGGAAAGCAAAAGTATTAGGAAAAAAAGAAGCAAATAAAACCTTTTCAAAGTTTAAACGATTTTATTCATAAAAAACTCATAAAAATGGAGAATAAAATTAGATTTTTTTTTAAAAATCCGGTCCCCTCCCCCCCCCCCCCCGCTTCTTACTAACGCTCATATCGAAGAGACGTCTCTGCCTTCTTAAACGACACTTGCAAGCTAACCCCCCCTCCCTGCCTTTTCGTGAAAGGATACTTTGAAAATTTGTAAAAGACAACATTGTTTGAGCATAGCATGATTTATATCTCACTATTACAAGGGCGAAAAAGCCTTGACTTTTTTTTAAATTTCAATTTTTTAATTTTGACATTGCCAAATTTACCGCCCCCTTAAAACTGCCTTCCCAGAAGCCCTTGCCTGCCACAGGAGCCAGCCGACACATCAACAACGCAACATTATTCAGTATAACTCAGTTTTAGAGCTTCCTACAGTTTATACAAAGAAATACTTCTATTAATTTGTTTTAATCGTTAGAAAAATAGCCGATCAATGATCAAATCGGAGTGCCGAACTAGGTTTTTAATTCTCTTTCCAAAAGTTAAATTTTCAAAAATAAATATGTATTTCTTTTTTTATTGTATTTTCTTTCTTTCTTTCTTTTTTTTTTTTTTTTTTGTGCATCACAGTTAAATATGCCTAACCTCAGAAGTGCCGCCCGGGGCATGGGCCCCGGCCTGCTTCCCCCATAGATCTGGCACTGCCTAGCGCGCTTGGAAAATTACTTTCTCACGGTTCCTTAGTCAACTTGTGATATAACCTGTCCTCTTCATGATATTGGCTATCTATTCATGTATAAATACCGTGCTTTACAAAGTATAAGAAATAATATTTACCTTTTATTTTTTAGCAATTTTTAAGAAAAATGTAATTTTTAACACTTATTATTATATATTGCAAAAGGCAAAAACTAAAGAATTTTTTACTACTTTATAAAACCAAACTGCCCTTTAAAATACCAGAAAATCGTCACCTGACAATTATTGAAAACTTGAGCTTAAAGTATTGATTTTAATGTTCTTTATTTGAAAATGATTATAAGTGTAAAACGCGAATTCGAGACGGTTTGAGGCAATTTCCCACAGAAAGAAGTGCGTCTAATGTTCCGAAAAATAAGGAATGTATATGTAAATATATATTGTATGATTTTGAAGAAAAACAATCACAGAAGTAAAGTAGGAACTCAAGGCCGTAGCCTTGAGTTCCTACTCCAAGAGGGGGGGGGGGGGGTTAAAAATGAAAACTTGGTTCTTGAAAACTTGAGTTCCAAGAGGGGGGCACCGAGCATCAGGGCCGTTGCGATGTCAAACAAATGGGGGGAGGGGAGGGTTAAAAATGGGAAAGTATATGTATATAGTATATGTATAATTATATAATATTATCTATAAATGTGTGTGTGTATCACTCATTTCCCTGCACTAACGTCATTAGTCGAAAATTTACGATGCTTGAATTCGTAACTCTAGCGAACACTAGAGCTGCAAAGTAATGATAATTCTCGGTTTTCTCCCAGGGAATTTAAATGAAAGTCAGGCATTTTGAAAATTACCATTTCCAGTACCTTCCAAAAAGATTTCATGTCCCAAAAAAAAAAAAAAAAAGAAGTTTTTTCGCTGATTTTATAAATTTGTTTTGAAGCGCTACTTTAGCTTTAAACCTTCAAGTATTTCCTTACATGCCGTGTACTTTGTGTGTTATTGGTATGAATATATTTTCAATGCTACAAAATATTTTAAATACTCTTTAAAATTTAAAGTTAACAAATTTTTTACCTTTTTAAGCTTTGATAATAAAGAGAGCGATGAAAATATTCTTATCATCCTAATTCTGGGATTGCGTGTGATATGGGTTAGCTATTAATGAATTACTTTTGAAGCACCTTTGAAGTTTAAAAGGAATAAAAGAAAGAAAAAAAGATAAAAGATGTTCTCAGCATGTTGTGAAAGGGGACGGAGTGGCGTATTATTAATTTGAAAACATTGCATAGAAATATTCATACCTTTTCTGTTTCATCTCTACAAGATTTCTTCCTAGCTATGAAGCTATAATCTAATTCGGGATTTGTGCACAAATCTCTTACTGCAGTGTTCGAATAAACGTCTTGTGTCATACAAGAGCCCATTGAAATTCCATCTGCCCAATGTCCGGAACCTGTTTTATTGCAACTTTTGCGAAAAAGTATATGATTCGTGCAGAGGCAAAAGCCCCCACCCCTGTCCTCATCGGAAGCGTATGTTGATTCCATTTTGTCAGTTTCTAGGTTTCTAGGCGTCGTGTCCCCTACTTCCACAATATGGGTAATTAGTTGATGAATGTCACTTCCAAGAATGCAACCTTCGGCAAAAGAGATCACGAAGAATGAGCGGACCGACAAAGCCCCTTTATTTAAAAAACTTGTATGTTTGTTGTTCTTGTGTGGTCGAGCGATTGGAGCCATGTGTAACCTAAGGCTAGAAATCAATCCATTATCTGCTGATGACTCGGAGCGAGAGCCTATTGCCTGGAGAATTGAGGGAAATGATCTTTTTCCGGTTTATTTTAAAATATCCCCTTTCCCAATATGTTTTTGAAGCGTCTTCTTGTCGTTAGACTCCCCCCCCCCCCCTCCTGTCCTCTCTCCACAAACGGGTTAGTTATCGAGAAAGGGACGTTCTTTTTTTTCTCTTTTCTGGTTGCTCTCAATGGCTTTTATGTTGTCAACAAATGTTTAAGTTCCTGTGAAATGTCACAATTTAAGAGGAGTGAAATACAATATCACACCGTCAACAAAAAAAAAAATAATAATAATAATAAAAAATTAAATTAAAAAATAAAGGAAATACATTGTAGACAAGGCTAAAAATTTCAAAATGATTTCACACCCCCCCCCCCCTTCTTGCCTATGGTATATAATATTATAACTCGTATTTTTTGTTTACGGAAGTCTTTAACTGTAACCAACACACATTTTTGCTTGCTTCGCGAAAAAAAAAAAAAAATGTTATCCTGATGGGTCATGCAATGAGTTAATGAGTAGAAATAAAATCTTCGTCTAGAGCGCAATGCGAAGTTTGATGACCACTGGCGGTAAAATAAATTTTGGGCCCCCCTTAAAATATTCTTGAAAGCATTAATGTTGCCCAGTATTTGAATTGCTCATTTTTTCATCCAATTCCTGTTAGTACAATTTTCATGAAACATCATCTATTGCGAGGCCATACCTGTATCCATGTGGTCTACAGTATGGGGAGAGGAAATTTGAAATAATGAAGGGGTCTTTTAAAAT
Source organism: Octonoba sinensis (assembly GCA_038502835.1). Classification (NCBI taxonomy): domain Eukaryota; kingdom Metazoa; phylum Arthropoda; class Arachnida; order Araneae; family Uloboridae; genus Octonoba; species Octonoba sinensis. The sequence continues at coordinate 58,712,190 of CM076599.1, read as the reverse complement.
TGGGGCCCTCTTGGTTGGCCCCGCCATGTCCGCCCAGTAATCTTTGTTTCTCTTTTTGAAATAGGCTTCTAAACCATGGCTAACGTGAACGGTTATCAAATCCGTTCACGTTAGCAGCTCCGACAATGAGCGAGCAATAATATTTCATGTTGAAGTGCCTCATTTAGCTAGTTTTGATGTTACAGGCTCATACAAAGCAAGTCCAATTGGGCCGTCGACCACTGTTATGTTAAAGTTTTAAGTCTTAAAACTTTTGTAAGATTGCGATAGTGAAGCATCCTGGGAAAAAGTGTAATAAAGCAGATGCAAACAGTTATGAAAAAATGAAAAATCTGTAAAAAAAATTTAAAAAAAAAAGATTATTTTTTCCCCTCCTCGTCTGGGGGCCCCCTAGTCCGGGGGCCCTCGGCGATCGCCGACCAGCCGACCTGGCCAGTCCGGGCCTGCTTAGACAATATTAACATTGAAGAGTTTTGTTATTTAGAACATAACGCAAAAAATATAATATAGTTTTTTTTTTATTATAATTGTTGATGAGAACGAAAATCCACGTAATGCATGTGTTTCTTCAAACTTTGGTCGGGTTGGGGCGCATCTTAACTTTGTCCAAACCGAAAAAAATTTACACACGTTCATTTGGACCTATAGGGCACCTTTTCCGCACCCTGCAATCGCCCAGATTCGTCATTTCTCATTTGTCCGGTAGGGGGATATAAACTCAATGCATATTGCCTTTAAAAGAAACCATATAATATCAGCACATAGATAGAAATATGTTAGCATATATTCTTGTCCCTCTAACACTCGTGAAGAGTATCTAATTATTTGCATTGTAAATTTAAATTTGTCCCCGATGGTCGTGCTATGCAAAGAGATTTTGAGGAACATTATATTTTTAAATCCCTCTGACCATGTATATATAATTTAATTAAATTTAATGCAAATATATTTTTAGGAATTAATTTGCTTATAAGTGTTTTTGATGAATGACGAATGCAAATTCACAATGTACTAAACGCATATGCAAATTGTCTGAGCGTATTTACGACATGGACTGACTTGGCCTGGCCCAACTAACCAACTATTAGATCCCATCCACTCCCGTGCCTGCTGGTGATTCATCGTCGCCTGCGTTATGAAATGATTCCAGTCTGAGTTGGGGGTACGCTCGAAGATCTTCAAGTACGAGTTGAAAGTTCTCAACCTAGTTCTGTGCTGCACCCCTGGGGGATTGCTTAGTGATAAAGTTTCTTTAATCAAGTGCAAATGAATGTGAAGATTGCTAGCCGGCAGTTCGGAGATGATTTTTATTGATGAACATAAGTAACTGTTTTTGACTTTTTCTGTATTACTGGATTACACTTGTTGGTATTTAGGAATTTAACATAATTAATAAATTTTTATTTTAAGAATGTTAAATAAATTGTAATTTGTTTTTCATGTTGAATCTAGTCGGACTTATTCATACTCTCAACCACATTTTTTGAAATAACCTTTTAAGTATAAACGTTTTCGGTCTTCTAAACACACAAGAGTTAATCCTTTTGGTCAGCCTTTCAAATTTTGCTGACCAAATATAATCTATTTCTCAGGCGGGCGGGGGGGGGGAGGTAATTTCCCCTCCTGACTCCTGAAATGACCCCCTTCCCAAAACAGGTCTTACATTAAATAATTAAAACTTTAATAATTATTATTGAATGTAAGACCCGTTTTGGTGTATTAAATGCTGCCAATTCGACCCTCAAGGCACCATTCTATGTCGACACGTTCTTAGATTCACGCTATTTATAATATGTAAAACATGTTTTACTGTGTACTGATAATAAAAAAAGTCTAAGGCATAGTTCTCAATCTTTTTTCGTGATTGAAAGTTATAAAATGTTGAATTACCTGACGTAGATAATTGTTAATGTCTAAAGACACAGATGCTTTCTTCATCAGGAAGGACAATTTTTGCACAAGTTCCAGATCTTCATTCACTACAGCTACATGTATTGGTCTAAGAAAGAAGAGAGAGATTTTTTTTTTTTTAATGCGCACGCATATATTTCCCATTGTTATTTCTTTAAACAAAACTTCCCTTTTCTCTGATGAGTACAGAATTTTTTTTAACGTTTTAACATTCACCACGAAAAATCAGAAGCATTTTAAAACAAAGAAAAGCGTAAATCTAAACACATATCATTTCTATTTTATGAAAAATACCTTGATCTTGAAGATTGAAAAAAGGGTAAGCATTTGAAAACAGAAAACTTATTTTGGAGCAAACTAGGAAAATTACTAAAATGGAAAAAAAAAAAAAAAACATCTTTTGAAATAACATTAAACTCTTTAGTACAAAAATCTATCAAATTAATTAGTTTTCTAGAAAAAAGATACTACTACTACTAATAATAAATAAATAATAACAATAATAATATCTTACCAAGTTGAACTACAAGGTTAAAATTCAGCGCTGTGGAGTCGGAGACTTTCTTCTTCACCGCCCCCCCCCCCTACCCTGTTAGCAAGTAGCCTTAGGGCTGCACTCCCCCGGGCACGGGTAACTAAAGTTTATCGACGGCTCGCTCCCACCGCGAGATTGATTAGCTGGGCGCCAGCCCAGTCTTACTACATTGCTGTGTGGACCTGGCCCTCCTTGATACCCCTATGCTTGAGTGGAGTCGGAGACTGGCTGATTTTGGGTAAGATGAGTCGGAGTAGCTTAAAAATGTGTCGACTACCAAATACAGGATAGTGACTGAATATTCATTACATACCTAATATGCATTCATAAATGAGTGGGAGACCTAAAATTCCGGCAGCCTAAGTCGGAGTCGGTCCTTTTTCTAACCGACACTGCCCTGCTAAAATCGCACTTTAAATAAATATAGCAGTCCCCCCCATTAAAAAAAAAAAAGCACTAAGCTTCATGACATTGACTTTCACTTCTTCTTGACAGAAGGTAATGACTAGCAAAGAAATAACGTGAAATTTACAGCACTCATGCGCTATTGGAAAAGATTAAGGATAGCAGGTAACACTGATAGAGGAAAACGAAATAATAGTATAGTAACAGCTGGCAGAAAAGGAAACTAATTCACTACGGCATAGGCTCAGTCGTGCATTTCTAATTACAGGGAAATCCCGCCAGTTCGGAAGTTCGTGAGCCCGAATTGGAAAAGAAGCGCATTAGGTAAACGAAGGAAAACCCCGAGTTCAAAATACTTGATTCAAGTCCCAAGTAAAAAGCAAACACGACTTACTATGATTTTACATTGTTGCCATGCATTAGAATTTACAAGTAGAAAAAGAAGTATATCACTTGTGATTTAAGTCAATGTTTTGCTTAAAAGTTGGATTTAATGAACTTACACTTCACTGCACTACATTTTAAAACTTGAATTCTATCACTACATTTTCAGGATGTAAGCGTTGTTATAGCTCTTTTTCAGCAAGTACACTGTTTCAGTGTAGTATTCACGTTCTGAAGAGTTAATTAATTTAACATTTCATCCGTTGGAGAAGATGTAAAATTAGTAAAAGAAAAATCAACCCTTTTTAGAAAATAATCATGATACTTTTCCGTTACCCATGTTGTCAATAAATTTAACTTTCCGCTTTTGACAATCATAGAACATTAAAAATATAAAATAAACTTCTCGAAGAAAGATGTTTAGTATATATGTAGATGAATATTGCTAGATTTGACAATTTTTCAATAGCTTCTTCAAATCTTTGACGTGTTTTTTTAAAACTTGAGGCACTTTAAGGGTGTATCTCGTCTGTTCGTCTGCGTTCCATTAAAGATCACTATGTTCATTAGAGATGGTGCAAAGAATTTTTAAAAAGAATAAAATTACTCCCTCTAATGTTTTGAAAGAGTATTTTTCTTCTTAAAGGAGTAAATTTGTCCAAAAAAAAAAAAACAAACATTGCATTAAATATTTAGGTAATTAATTACACATAAAAATACGTAAGTGGCAATTGAAAAAGATGGGAAAAGAAATTTTTTCCATCAATCCCTCCACGCCAAGGCTTTTATTCCTTTCTAGAGTCTTGTAAATTACAACTGAAAATTACAGTAATTTCTTTAAAAAAATAATAAAACATACTAGTTATAATAGCTAGAAAAAAAACATAAACCAAAATCGATGAGTAAAAATACTTGATCCTATATTTATGTGGCGTGATCTGTTTTTTTGTGTTATGCCGATCTTTAATGCAAAAAAAAAAAAAAAATACTGGACTACTTCAGTAAATTAGAACTTACAAACACAAATAGTTAAATCAATTACTTAATTTAAATGTACATAAGTAAACCTACTGTAGGAGTTAGATGGTGTATAATTTCATAACCATTTGGTGTTATATGAACTTACAGTGGCCTCACCAGAAAGCCGACGATATAATCTTATTCTTCATTATGAAACGTCAAACTCATTTGGACATCCTCAGTGCAATGAGCGGAACAACAAATCACTTGCAATGGAAATAAGAAAATAAAATAAATAAATAAATAATTTTAAAAAACGGGAACCTGTATTCTCTATATAAATATAAAATTCAAATAAAAAAAATTCTTTTCGAAACCCCATTTATAAAAAAAAGAGAGAAAAGACTAGAAATAAACAAAAACGGAACTTACCTGTCACCATCGCCATCTGATATCATCGCTATCTGCAGCTGGAGTACTGATAGTTCCCGGCGCATCTTTTTTCCAAATGCTAGTGAACAATTCAACTGGGAGCGAAGGGATTTCCCCGCATGTTCCAACCATACCTTCCGCGCGGAGGAAAGGACCTCGCTGTCTCCACTCAGTTTTCTTTTTTTATCAGATGGAATTGTTTCGGAGGGCTCTTGACCTTGGCCATCCTCCTCAGATTCATTGATGTTCTTGGGCCACTTCACCTTCTTGGAGTTGATTTTCATAATTGTATAACTTTTTCTGAGATTCTATTATTATGTTATCCGAGTCAGTAATATTCTATTGCGTTTGGATGCGCCCCAGTATTGCAGAGGAACTGAAGAAATCAAAATTTGTTATAACGTTGGTGATTAATACAACAAACAAGATATATATGCACATTAATTTCAGTATGGGTGCTCGTTTAGAAGTGCCATACGTGGGTTGCAACTTCTAAACCATACGCGCGTTTAGAAATTACACTTCTTAAATTCATTATTTTATTTATTTATTTCTATGAATTTTTAACATTGAAGCATTTCGGTAAAGATGACTGCAGTCCCAACATGCAACGGAAGTTGTGTGCGCAAAGTAGGACATTATGAAGGCGTTGATGCGGAGGGCGGCGATAGGGGCAATGGCCCCTTCCTGAATGTCAAATATTATTTAAAATTATGAATTACGAAATAAAACTTTATAATTTTCCCATTTGGAACAAAATCTTTCGGGAGGCAAGTAAAAACACAAAAAAATTCCCCCTACTCAATCCTATAAAATCCTGTACCTGCCCCTGACATTATGAAATTAGTTTTCAACTATAGTTTGTAAATATCGGAAACAAAACATTAGAATGCAAATTTTCAGAATCAGCTGATTTAATTTTATTTTTGCAAATACGCTAATGAATATTATGTTACAACGAACGTAAAACAAATATTCTTAGCTCTAAACAAGCACATGAAGCATAGTTGTCAGCTATTTGGCGAAGCGCGTGATAGTTGGGGTTACGTCCCGACGGGGAATTTTTGTTGCTCAAGTGTTAGCCATATTTCGTTTCATTGCAAAAATTTATGACATCACTCTAACAGAAACTTCAGTAGCACAGGGAAATTTCACTCGCAACGTGCCAAAAAAAAGTATAACTTCAATAAATAGTTATACGAAAATAAATAAATAATGTACTTTTGCTTGGAATAGTACGTTTAAAAAATTAGTACTACTCATTTTCAGAACATAAATTATGGACTTCTAAACAATTAAAAGGACAATTATAGAATAAAAGAAAAATAAGTTAATTAAATTAAAATTAAAATACATTATAGCTTTTGAATAAGTCAGGAAATGATTGTATGAATAAAAGGTAAATTTTTGCTTTTAAGATAAATGTTCAAGAAAATCAATCGAAGAAAATAACGATGTCAGGAAGGGAAAAAAAGAGTAAGGAAAAAGAAAGTAAAACTAAAAAATGATTAACTTAAAATTTAAAATTAGTACAAGCTGGAAGGATGAAAGTAACTAATTGTGAAAAATCAAAAAGCACGAATTTCAAAATATGTTGTATACAAGTGTTTTGGGTTGAAATTAATCCCTTTTATTAATGGAAAAAAGTTTCGAGCTTCGGGAGGCTCAGCAGCAGTTACAATAAAGCCAAAGCTTGCATACTTTATAGGGATCTGGAGCGCAGTGTAGGCGCGGAACAGCAAGATTTTGCTTGAAACTAGAGTGGAGCTGGAGCAAAAATAAATAAATAAATAGATTGTTTAACACGACTGCTCCGGTTGTTTTTTATTTCATTCAACACTTTCATTTTTAGGTACAGTTGCTGTGTAAAGAGCATCCTTATTTTTACGACAGACTTGACGTGATTTGGAAATTAAATTCAAACCTAACATAGTTCTAAAGTCGTTTAAAAAGTAGTATATATGAAATCTCTAGAAGATGACTGTTTACACATGGACCAGAGTAACAGCTATTGTGAGATAAAGCAAAATTTGATAATATGCCTGAATATAAGACGGAAGACGAATCTGACGAAACTTTTCATCTTGTCCGACAATGAAAATTGTTTAGATCATAAGGCAATTTCTTAAATAAACAGTATTAAGGTACATGCAAAAATCTATTATTTAAGCTGACCTTCTCCTAATTTTTACGTCGATTATTTTCATATCCGTCGTTTAGCGCAGGGGGCAACAGGAGTCACATGGCCCCTTGGGGGCCACAGTACAAATCTGGTTGTTGGGGCCCAGGGGAAAGTAGTAAAATAGGGAGGCCATGAATCTCGGAAAGGATACCACCGTAACAATAATTTCAAACTGATAAAATATTTCACATAATTTTCTTTCCACATTTCCTTTTCTTGAATTAAACAAAGAGCTCCTTGTACTTTTGAAATAATTTTATAAAAAATTTCAACGATATTTGTGGATTTTTAATGCAAATTAGTCAATTTGTTTATGTGTGTTGTGAAACAGACAAATAGTTTTAACCCTACTTTATGTGTGTGCATGTTGGAGTGGGACCTGGGATCACACATACAAACACACAAATATGTATATTATACATAAACACGAGGGGGGGGGGGGGCATGACAAGATTTGATACTCATGATAAGGGGACCACAAACCGAAAACGTTGAGAACCCCTGGTGTACACGAATTAGTAAATTTCGATCCCCCACCCTCTATTATTATTATTATTTGTGTCAAGAGGATGCGTTATAGGCCGGAATGTGTCATTAGTTTTTCTTTTTCTTTGTCGTTTTTTCTTTTTTTCCTTTTTCTTTCTTTCTTTCTTTATTTTTTTAGTTTTTTCATTTTAATAACTTTATTACATCGTGACACTCATTTGACATTTTGAACATTATATCACCTTCTGTTTTCAACAGAAAATGAGTTAATAAAATATTTAGCCTAACGATGAAAAAAAATTTTAAAAAGATAGTGAGAACGGGAATAAAATAAGTGATTATCAACTTGAAGAGAAGGAACGGTATATAAATTATGTGAGACTGCGATAAATGCGGGAAAATCCATTAAACGAGCAACTCTGATAAAAAAGGGAAATTTATTTTCCTCGATACTATTGGACTACTTTAAACAATTGTACGTTCGCTTAGATAGAGCAGCGAATAAATAAATTCATCTAAGCAAAAGGAAAATAAAATTAATTTTTTGTTGTAAAAATAATTTTGTAATTTTCATAAGGGAAATATCTACTTATCTATATATAAACATTTTTATATGATAAAAATGTATAATTCTTATTTACTTTCTTTATAAAAAAGCTAGTTTATATAGGGAAAGCAATGATCTTGGGGCGGGAGGGGAGAAGGGGAGGGGTGTACATTTCCTTTATTGCCTGAACAAAATTATTTTACAAAAGAAAATGAAAATAAGCTACAAATCGAACGAAATCAATATTCTAGCAAAAGTAACACTTCTGTCAAAAACAGATTTTTATTTACTATTTATTTATTTTTCCCACCGGAGCTGAATCATTTAATCAGATAGGGCTGCAACCAGGCGGATTGTTAAACCGCCCAGAATACTTGATTTTAAGCAATATTGAATGTCATTCGTGATTTGTGAAAACGATTGATACAGGCGTTCTAATCACTGCATAAACGTTTTTTGACGTTCTGTAAAATGATATAAAAGTTTAAAAGATGCGAACCTTTCTTTGGAGATACATCAGTGAATTAAGTGAGAAACGCGCTTTAAATTGAAATAGGACTTGAGAAAAGAAACAAAAGATTGAATTTTAGGAAAACTGCTTTGAAGATCCATCTACACATTTTGAACTAATTTTGCATCAGATTTCATGAATGCCAGACATCACACGTATGACCAGACATCTGGTCAAACTTATTTATAATCAGCGCAGTAAATTAACGGAAAATCCGGAAAAAAAATTTATACAGCGCGAAGTAACTTGAAGTTTAATTAAAGTTCTAATCGTACATTTCACAGGCGAAAAGGGAGGAGGGAGCTTTTATTTATTAGGGTGTTCGTTTTCGCAGAAACAGGAAGAAATGTAGCGGAAAGAGGAACCTATGAGAGGAACCCTCTGTTCCGTTTAAGCGGGAATCGCGGAACTGGGAAGATACCACTGTGACTGTGCTGATTTATTTTTAAAAATCGATTCCAAAATAAATGAAAGACAAAAGAAAAAATAACTTTAGCCCGTGGAAACCAATCAATAATGAAAAATTAAATGAGTAAATAGCGAACAAAAATCTAAACTGGCATGGCTGCTTCCTGGAACTACTCTGGCTAATTTTATGCGTAATGATGCTCTGTTTTACACAAAAATAACATACTTAATGCTACAAAGTTTCTGTAGACATACTGGTAACTTCATGAGACGATAAATATGGTTCCAAAAGGTACAATTTTATGGAATAGTGGGCTGGAGCGAGGAGCGATTTTCCCCTCGACCTCAAATACAATTCACAGACGTTGTATTGATAGGGTAATTCCCACTCAAGCGGAAAGTGCAGCTCGATGAGTCATAATTAGGAACGTAGGGTTATCGTTCCCTGTACCATAGCAACAATGGGAATTGTACTCCTTCCATTTTTTATTCATTTTTGATTTTTTCAGAAAATAAAGAAAAAATTATTTACATATTTTTCAAATATACATAGTATTCACCTCATGAAAATTAGAAAATTAATATTATTTTTAATGAACTTAAATTTATTTTATTTCCCCTGGCGAAGTTGAATTTAATTATTACTGTGTAAAACTTAACATGATCGCTTCGTGTAAAGTTCCTTTTGACAGAGCGTAGTTTTTACACCAAACTGACACTTTATCGAGGTTAAATGCTCAGTACCTGATTCTCCGTTTTCGTACAATGGTTGGAAAAAAAAAAACAATTCTAAAATAGGGAACAAAAAACTCAGCAGAGCATCAAAACAGTATCCTTAATAAATTGAGAGCATAAACATAATAAGAAGTCCCCCCCCCCCCTTTTTTTTCTTATGAGAAAGTAGGGGGAAAACACTCGATTAAACTTTTATTAATTATTCTTTGCCGGGAAAAGTTGCTAGTCAACCTAACAAATTGTCACTTTTTTTTCTTTTTGCGAAAAAATTTTGTTTGATGAAATGGATTTAAAATGTATGTAAAAACACAAAGCATTTCTTTAAACAAGAAACTTAAGATCTAGATATATATGTCAAGAACTAGTGCTCATAAACGCTTAATACTAAATTTCATAATTTATTTCCCAGATGTTTATGAACATAAATATAAAACTAATTCATTAACTAGTAAAAATAAAATTCAAATGCAATTATAAAGTATCTTTTACAAATGATATACTAAAAACTATTTGAATTATAAATAAGTAACAATTTGGTTTTAAGAAAGGTTATAATATTTTAATTTTAACTGAAAGGTCGGAAATTAAAACAAAATGTATCAGGTTGTGAAAAAATAAAAGGTGAATGAAAAAGAGAATACCTTTGCATATTTATCAACTTTTGAGATGGAAAAACTCCGCAGTTTTTCATTATTATTTTTTCTTTCTACTCTTTTTTAAAAATTATATATATACAGGGTGGGGCGGAAGTAATGACCAGGTTTTGAGAGGGCATAAAAAATTAATACGATTTGAGACTTAAAACTTTTATAACTAATATTTTGATCTGTATATAATCCCATTTTTTTACAATAAGTTTTCATTACCATTTCAGCAAGGTGGCGGCCTTTAGCAGCAATACACTGATGCAGCCTATTCTTCCACGCAGAGAGCTCTTTGTGTGCATTTCAATATTCCGCGTTATGTTACGGTCCATAAGCGGAAGCCTTTTTCTGTGGGGTTATTGGAAGGAGAAAGTTTGGAAACATCGCCCCCATGCTTTAGAAAAGCTGAAAGACCGAGGAAATATCCGCCATACCCCCTTGAAATGTGCAGAAAAGTTTCCCAAAACTTCAGAAATAGACTGAATCAGTGTATTGCTGATAAAAGCCGTCACCTTGCTGAAATGGTAATGAAAACTTAATGTAAAAGAATAGGATTATATACAGATCAAAATAAAAAAAGTTTTAAGCCTCAAATTGTATTAGTTTTTTTTAAGTATGTCATATATGTATATATATATATATATATATATGTATATATGACAAAAGCATCGTCCTTACGGATAAACTATTGGGCGAGGGTAGGAGTTCGGCGAAATTTGCACATGCCCGCCACGTTATTCTGACATTCGAAAAAAATATCTTAGTAAATAATAACCTAAAAAACATTTAAATGAATAAAAAACAATTTATTTAATTACATCTCGCTCCTTATCCACTATGGCAATTATTTAGCACTTGACTCAATTATTGAGAATTGAAATACAGTGCAACTTCGTATGTACGACGCAGGAGCGTAGGAAAGGGGGGCCTCAGGGGGCTTAAGCCACCCCCCTGCATTAGACATCGGTAAAATCGGTTGTTTTGGGAAAACTATGAATTTATTTTAATGATCAATAAAAATATTCACAAATTAGTGATTTTTTGTAATTAATATTAATAATAATGAGTGAATACTAATTACATTTTAATTGTTAATTGGTTTGTCTTGGAAATAATTTTGAGCATTTGGAAATTGAATTGTTTGAGCCCCCTCCACATGATTTTTCAATTGCTACGCTCCTGGTACGACGTTTTAATATAGCCCCAATTCTAGATAGGCAATTCTATTCTGACCCTAATTCTTGCCGATATATCTAGCCAGAAGAGTAAATAGATTATACGGCGTTTTTCGGTAATCAATTCAACGTCGTATAAACGATATTCCACTGTAGCTATTCAACATCAAATAATTGTAAACAAATAGCTTGAAGTTTAAAGACCTAATAACGTGTAAGTGGTATTATTAGATTCCTTTCCTTTGAGTTAAACATTAACGAGTCATAATGTTGATAAGATTTAAATTTTAAAATAAATATAACTCACTTTAATTTTAAAAGCATAAAAAATGCAATGTTTGCTGAAAGAGCATAACTTTTAATATTTTTAAAAATATTTATTTATAAACGTTCATGCACAAGATGGGCTTAGAATTTTGGGCATATTAGCATTTAAGTTTTCATGAAAATGAATATTTAGGTTAGAAAAGAAAAAAAAAAAAAAAACTGATAAGTGCATCTATTTTAAATTTATGCAATTTAAGTATAATAATAATATAAATATATTTCAAAAAGTTATTTTAAAACTATATGCAAATTTGAAAAAGTAGATGATGAACAGTTAGGAACATTACAAAAATCAAACGATTCAGAGCAAAATGAAAGAATAGCTCAACTTACCAATCAGCGAACCACACAATAAAACCAAGTTTCAAATGTGAAGTGATCCCTTGGTTGATATGACATCTTTTTAGTTTTCAAAATAAGCGCTTGGCTGACGAAATGATTTTAGTTCAGGATCAAGACGAAACCAAACATAAGGGAAATCCCCGTTGAAACTCAGACAATCCTCACGAAACTTGATTTTCAAGTAGGTTTGCTAGTAGATCCGAAAATCGCCCGGCTTGGCGGATGGTTGGTACCGCGTAGTAGAAAGATCAGCCTACGGACTTCTGGGGATTCACGGTTATTCACTTCTTCCCCGAACTGGTTTATTGACTAGTAACATTTTCAGATCACATAAGATATAATTACATCATATTTTTTCAATTTTTTTTTTTTTTTTGTGTTTTATTCTCTGTTCATTTATTTATGTATTATTATTGTTATTTTCTAAATATATTTTACATTAGTCTGCTTATATACAAGTGAATGAAAGTAAAAATTAACTTGTTTAATAACAGTGATTTGGAGGGGCGATTCCTCGAAATCTGAAATCATTGAGCTAAAAGATATATTTTAATGTTAAATTTTAAAAAAGAAGAAGAAAAATAGTCAATTTTATTTTATATTTCCCGTTTTATTTGGGTGATTTTCTGTGTGATCATTATTTCAAAAATAAATAAATCAATCAAAATATAACATAATCTAGATTAATTAATAATAAATAAATAATTAAAATAAAATGATGCTTTCTTTTCTTCTTTCTTGCTTTTTCCTCTTTTCTTTTTTTTTTTTTAATTTTAAAAACATAAAACTTATGCATTTGTTAGAAGTGCAAGATTTTTAGTGTATGTTTGAGAGCGTTTTAAATTAAATCAAGGGCGGATCTAGAAAATCTTCAAGGGGGGGGGGGCGATTTTGGAAATCTCGGGGTTCAATGTAAGGATGGATGGAGGAGATTCTTCATTCCTTTTCAACAGTCCCTCCGCCCCCCCCCCCTTTTTTTCAAACAGCAGGAACAACAAAAAAAAATACTAGTGTAGTGCTATTTAAAATTTTACTAGCACATTTTTTCAATGCATATACGTTTATTCAAAGCCCTTATAAAAGGAACACAAGCTGACGTTTTTTTGCTTTCGCAAATCTGTCTATAATTTTTTCAACGTCCAATGTAATATCTTTATGGATATGCAATAACGCTAATTCAGTGAGTCTATCATCACTCATTCTGCTTCTTAGCCAAGTTTTAACCGAGTTAGGATTTCCTTTAAGCTTTCTCAAGAAAAATGTAGGCTTGTAAATACATTTTCTAAATTTGAGTTGATATGTCTAAATTACAAAATAATAGCAATTATTAGTAATATATTTTCTAAAATTTTCAAAATGTAATACTAAATATGTACTAAAAAAACCATCAACGAGTATGTGCAATTTATATAAACATCTGTAATTATGAATGTTCAATGATTTCAGACTCCAGGTTTTAGCGTAAATGCTGCAGGAATTTACACCACGTGCTAAGGGTTGGCTAGCTGTCACCAGTTTGATGGGTAGAAGAAAAGAGCAGGGAATCTCTTTCCCATTACTCCGAGGATTAGCAACTCAGCAATACTAAAGGACAAAGGAACAGGGGGAAAGCATAGAACTTGAAGGGCGTTTTGGGATTCCAAGAACATAAAAAAATGGCTGGTCCCGGGGCACAAAGAGTAAAAACTCACTTAGGAGTGTCGTTGTAGTATCCACTTAAATCAAACCAAGGGGGGGGGGGGCGATCGCCCCATCGCCCCCCCCCCCTTGGATCCGCCGTTGAATTAAACTATGAAATTTTAGGATGTAATGGCTTGAAAAACATGATTTTTATGCTGTTGATATTTATTTGAAGTATACTTTTTTAGAATGTACTTATTTAAATTTCTTAGGCTAGTTTTGACTCAATAATGATCAAAATTGAACTAAACTGAAACAAAACTGAGCGAATCCTAGGCCAAGGCCTGCTGTGCCTATCTCAGCTTACGAGACCGAGGATCCTGGGGTGCAGAAGATGTTCCGGTCAGGTGGTCAGCCTGATGTGGAACCCCCAGTGTTTAACTTCCAAGCATGCTTGGTCCTCATTTTATCGAACCAATGAAAGGATGAAGGGCTGAGGCGACCCTGCCCAGGCCGGGGATCAAACATCTATATATATTATTTTTCTAGCCTGTTTTTCTGTCGCTCCGCGATATCTTCCTTATTCCCTTATCAAATTCCATGATTTACCTCTCATTTTAAAGCTTATCGTGCCGGCTAATTACGAAAAATAGACCCACGGTCTAAAGATGTACCGCTTCTCTTAAATTTAAGATTTAGAATAATCTAAGAAGAGGTGCTTTAATGGATGCCAAATTGATGTTGTGTATGCTGGCGCCATCTGTTATCAAGTAAACAAACAAGAAACTTCTATTTTTATTGTGCAGAGAATTGGACAGTTTTAGCTGCGTCTGTGTTTTCAACTTATTCAATCGTTAGGCTCTACACATTCATTTATATTATGAATGTGTAGAGCCTAACCAACCAACAGTAACTATATTTCAAGTAATGGGACTGATTCGTTATTGTATTTTAATTATATGCATACTAATAACAAAAATAATTCTCATGATTATTGTGATTACTTTTGAATATCTAAATAATAGTGGGGGAAAATTATAACAGCTATTTGTACTGATGGGTTCAATTACATGTCTTCTTTTGTACCAACACCCGTTTATTATTTCCTATTCTTCTTCATAATGTCCTTTCTCCCAAACTTTTAAAAAATGGAATGGGCCACACAAAACGATTTAGTGCGAGGTGCGGAATTCCGCACGGATCGTCGAATCAATAATATATTTTTTAATGAGGGCCATAGTTAAGTATAGGATTTAGTAAAATATTACAGTAAAATTTTGCACGTAATCGACATTTGTTCAAAAAAAAAATAATTAAAAAAAAAAACTTGAAGATTTAATTTCTTGATAAATTAAGTCGCGCGAATTCGCAGTCATTCAGTGCATCTGTGCTGGTAATTGGGATGACAATTGAAATATTTGAAAAATTTCTAACTATGCTTACCAGGAACATGGATGGGGAGAGATTTATTAGTGATGTCTTAAACACTTACGTCATAAATGACTTAGAGGACCCTCAAACATTAGTTCCATGTATATCTGAAAATATAATTAGGACTTGTTTAGTTAAAGTTTGAAGTGTCAATAACTGTATTTGAGTGACAAAAACTGTCCGGTTTACCCTGAATTTGAATTTTCTGTCAGAAGTCATTAGTAGATATTGTGTTAAAAATATCTACCCAGTCTTGTCTTTTCTCCATTCTGAATTTCAGGCCAAGGTTCGTATTTACCTAACCTTGAGCCAATGACTTCAACTGCAACTACCTTTTTCCCCTTTTTTTAGAGACAGAATAAGGTCAATAACCTGACCTCAAGCTGTACTAATTGCTCCTAGTCAGTCAATGGGGAAAGACCCTAAGTGCAATAAAATATAAGTATCGCCTTTCGAAGGCGGTTTTCTTTGTCTGTCTTGGCATTGCTTTTAGTTTCTATGAACCTCTGGTAAAATGAAATTGAAATCGCGTATTAAAATGCAAAAGAGAAATATGTGGGTGTGGTTAAAACAAGTTCCAATTTTGCTGGATTTCACTTTTAACGATCATGCTACAATTGTAACTAACGGCGAGATGAAAGTTTTAACAAAGGGAAAGTTTTTTTACAAAAAAGAAGCATGAAATTTTAATTAAGTGCAACATAGTGTTCCAAAAGAAAAAGAAAAAAAAAAAACAACGAAAGGAAGAAAGAAATCTGATTTCATTTAAATTTTAAATTTTAATCGTTCCGATTAACTATTTAAATCGAAGAGAATTTACTTCGTTTGAATTTAGGATACTTCAATACTCCGCTACGCTACATAAAAAATAGGTAAACACATTAGGTAAAAAATGCTGACGCAGCTAAGGACTACTTAAAGTAATCACCCCGTTGGAGACCTCTTTCAAAATGAGCCATTCAGGAAGAGCGAAGTTAATCCAAAACAGCCAAGTAATAAAGTCAAGGTTTCGAAATGCTTGCCGTTATCTTAAGTGTTGAGTTAAATAGTTTGATATGAGAGTAAAGGGGTTTCCCCGTCGTTAAGGGAAGTTAAGAAATAAAATAAAATACAAAATAATTATAATTTATTTCAAAAGCTAATAAAGTTAGGCGAAAAAGCAACATTCTTTTAATTCTCACGGGGCTAATAACATTGCAAATGTGCTTAAAAGAAAACTAGATTTACGACTAGTTACTTGCAAAACTAACCGTCACTTCATAGTCCTGCAAAGGGGGGAGGGGAAAAATAAAAGGTATATAGCATTAAATAAACAACAAAAAAAGTACACACACACACATAAACACTATATTTCTCCTCAAGCCGGGGAGAGGGGGGAGGACAATCGCCTTCACCTGATCTCCCTAAATGACGGGAATGCCAAGTTTTGAACTTTTCTTTCTTTTGAAACCTAACACAGTAGAAACCCTTTAATCCGGACTTCGTAATCCGAATAATATGAAGAAACAAGCGGTGATTTGAACAATGAATTTCTCGACGGGATTGTACTGCGGATTAGTTGTTTATTACAGAAATGAGCTTAAAGTGTTCTTTTCAGGAGGCTAGGAAAAATATTTTATCTTTTGTAAATTCTTATATAAAAGAGTTATACTAATAATGTAAAAATATTAGGGCGAGGTTGATGGGATTTTACTTGTAGTCTGCACAAGTATTTTTTTCTTTATAAGTCAAAACGTATCTATACTAATATTATAAAGCTGAAGAGTTTGTTTGAACGCGCTAATCTCAGGAACTACTGGTCCGATTTGAAAAATTCTTTCAGTGTTAGATAGCCCATTTATCGAGGAAGGCTATAGGCTATATAGCACCACCCTAAGACCAATAGGAGAGGAGCGCCGAAAATTGCATAAAATAGGGTAGGATGGGGTAAAATGGTTCATGGGGTAAAATGGGTCACTTGAAAAAAAAACTCAAAATAATAGAACTTGAAATTGAAATTTTTAAACCAATATTTTTTATGTTATATTTCAATGTGTTGGCAACATTTTTCATTCTAAAAAAGTTAGGTTCTTAAATATGGCAACACAAAAAAATATGTTTGTAATTTTTGGATGATAGTGTGCTAAACACATGGTTTACCAACTTCTGAAAATCTCAATATTTTAGCAAATAACAACCCAAATTTAAAGGATTTCCGCACAAAGAAACTTTGGAGGACAATTACAGCCAAGCCTGCAACAAAAATAATAAAATATTGAATTTTTTTACACCAGTTTTTCTTGAATGGGGTAAAATGGGTCATGGTTAGGCTTAGCTATTTCTATTCTATTATTGTTTTAAAATTTACTCTGCTGCACCTCACTGCAGAAAATTCCAAAATTTAAACAGTGTACGTTTTTTTTTTTTTTTTTTTTTTGGTATGAAATTTAAAATTTTTTTTTTTTTAATGTTTTCCCTAAAAAAGATCATGTTGATGTAGTAGAGAGAAGTGATGTTGTTGAAGTGTTATGTGAACCAATCTAGAACAATATTATTTTAAAATTTCAATGTAATTATAATTCAAAATGTTGCTAAATATATTACTTACATTTTTTTTCAATTTCAAAGTAATAAATAACTGCTTTCAGCATTATTTTGCATTATGACCCATTTTACCCCACGATAAAGTAAATCAGGTCACAACTTTATAAGCTCAGTTAAACTATTTCATAATCAAAAAATAGATATTAAAATGGCATAAAATTGATCTAAAGGTGTTCAATGTTAAGATACAATTGAAAAGAAATGGGAAATGTTTCTGGTTTTGTTGCTATGAAACTTTAAATATGAAAATAGCTAAAATTGACCCATTTTACCCCACCTGTCCCTAGTCCTTTCTATCGGAAGAAAATGTCGCATCCTTTCGAGCTGGACACCAGTGAAAAGCGCGTAAAAAACTACTTCAGGAAGAATCTTTCGCTTCGTGCTAATATCCTAAGCCTCTAAATAAACTAGAAAAGAAGTTATAAGCGTTTTTCTCTGTAGTTTGAAATTATTTTTTCACGGTAATTAACTTTAATTTTACTTGACTCAGATGATGACCGTTTTATTTTATTTGCATCGTTTCAACAATTGTTACAGATGCCGTGTAAACAAACAAATCAATGCAGTTGCAATTGTTAGACAAATCAAATATATTAATAATCAACGTTTCTAGCATGTTGATGAGGCATCGATGTATTTGCAAAATATAATTTAAGGTAGACCGTGCAACGCCGGGCGTCGCAGCTAGCAGGTATATAAGCTTTATAATATTAATGCCAATAGACATATATTATTTTAGACGTATTTTACAATAAAGAATAATTCTTCGTAGTTTTACTTTCTTACAACTCGGTACTATTTGAGTTTTAGTGTTTTAATTTATAAACTCAATTTAAAAAAAAAAATCTTAGTATCCTTCCCTTAGCATTTTGCGATGCATGTGACTGCTCGTTTCATAGAATTACGTTACTCTGTACTGGGTATATGCTAACTTTAGAGATTTCGATTTCATCTCTCTCTATGATTTTCCATGACTTCCGTAGAATTTTTCATGAGTTTTATACGGAATATTATTATAGTAAAACTACTACTAACGGACACCCCTCTTAGGTGGACAGTTTTTAATTCCCCACCGGCAAAGCATTGAGCATAAAAAACCCCTTCTTTTGCGGATACTATAGAAAGGTTTTACTGTATTATTATCATTATAATTACTTTCAAGGACATCTAATTTTCAAAACAACGTCTAACTCTATATAAAATAACATCGTACGTATCTGAGCTATATGCTTTGTACGTTCGTTTTTAATTAGTCAAATTAAAAACCAATAAGATCTAATAACTGAACTCCTGTCGTTATTTTAAAAAAAATCCCACACACATCTAATTTCTAAAACTTTTAGAACTTGCTCCTGCCGCGTCTAGATCTCTTAAGATGGCTACACACGCTAAAGCATGCTCGTGCAAAATTAGTCACTTTTAAATATTGGCACCAAATTTTATCACCACTTATCGCGAAGTCGCAAAAATTTATCGCCTTTGCCTATGGGAATGAGATTTGCATCGCCCGTAAAGCTACTTTTTCTGCTTGAAGACTTATCAAGCAGTGAAAAAGCGTTTTTAAAATTTTTTATTAAGTTCGCTTCTTCTTTTTTTCGCTTTTTTAAATGTAGAGTCACTAGCCAAATTAACTGACGCACTACGGATTTTTCGTATTTTCATGTTTAGCACTCAGTCTGTAGCGAAAATCTATTTTTTACTTATTTGGTGATGTTTCAATCTACAATGTTCAGTAGCAATTCAACATTAAAGTAAAATTTCATTCACGCTTGCATTTAGGGGACCAGCAACAAATTGAAAAAAGAGAAATGTTTTGGGTGATCCAGCATCGTAAAAAAGCCGAGAATAAGCTGTAAATTTCAGGAAATAGTTTAATTGCGGAACATATTTACAATTTCATTCCATTTGAATTGCTCATTCCATAAACCAAAAGTGAATTATTTATCTGAGGGTCAAAGGGTCCCGGGGGCCTATTTCAAAATTATTTCTTCAAAGAAGAGCAAATTTTGAAAATTTATACATATTTCTAAAAATTCCTGAAGTGATGGGCAGAAAAAATAAAGGTCATTGTCGGAATCAGCGCTAAAAAATTCATAGAAATCAACAGTCAAATTTAGAAAACGTGACAGAATCCAAATTTTTTAGGCTAGAGCAGACAGCAAGTAGTCAGTTTTTGGTTGTGTAAAAGATTCTATATTTGACGTAACCGGACTTTAATTATGTGTAAGAGGAGTATGTTTATAATGCAGCACAATTTGTAACAAGTTGTACAGTGCTATTTTTTAGAAGTTTTTCTTTCGGAAAAACGCTACCCTTAAACCGTCTTAAAATTGATGGAAAATTAACAAAAAGGTAGAATCCGCCAAAAGTTGACGCTTATCCAATTTCAAAATAACGAATGACGTTGATGTAAGTATACATTGTGAAACATTAAGTAGGATAATAATTTGAAAAAAGTCGTCACAAGTTGGGAAACACAAGTCAATAATTAGCTTCTTCCTCAACATGTGTCAGATCAATTCCTACAGAGCTTGTAGGAATTTCCCATTCCATCAATCATTATAATACCATGACAAAGATTAATAACATGTTCACTTCTTGAATCCTTGACGCAAAACGATGACGTAGATGACTGCAATTTACAGTAAAACGACGTTTACATGTGTTAAAATGAAAATCACGTGCTATGCCCCCCCCCCCTATTTTTTAAATTTTAATTTTAGTTTTACAATACCAATTTTTTACATAAATGCACATTGCAAACATACAATATAAAAAAACATTTTTAGAAAATAAACATTAACCTTTGTAACTGAGCACTTCGCTCCAAAACATTTAAAACTGATTCTCAACCTTTTAAAAGCAGTCGTTTCTTTAACGAGCGGAAAATCTTTCGGCACCCCTCTTTGCAAAAATCCTGTGATTTTTAAGTTTGAGGAAGGTTATGGGTGTGTACAGAATTGTAAGGTTAAAAAATTTTGAGTAACTTTTTTCAATAGACTTGCAGTTCGACCACGGAATTTTGACAGTTGGATGCTTCTGCGCATGGCAGAAAAGAACGAATCCATTCGCGTTTTTGGGAACTTTGTTTTGCAGGTGAGTTTATTCATTACTCGAATCAGAATGTTTGCTTCCCTGCTTGCGGAAAGCAACTAAAAGTATAAACTGGCAAATAGCTTCAGTTCGGAAGAAATCAAGTATGCTAAACGAACTAGAACGAGAGGAATAAAGGCACATTCTTTATACCGTTCCTCCCTTGAACATGAATGGATTCTTCTTGGCATTCTGTCAGTCAGCTTGCTTTGGTTGATGGTAGAACTGTACACGCCGAATCAACACGATACTGTTCGGCATATTATTGCAGTTATAATATATCAAGATTAAAATGGGACCGACGCAATGTTTTCCATAACGTTAAGAGGATGAAAAAAAGAAAGAAGATAACATGGGAGTAAGATGATTGCTTGATGATATTTTGCTTAGAAAAAGGATTATTCCCTTAAAAGTTAACTGCTATCGGCATAAACTCACGTTGTTACGTATCTGACTAAACTAATTAGAAAATTTTCAAACATTTATTTATTTTCTTTTTAATAAGAAATTCGAATCTAGTTTTCATTAAGTTTATCGCATTAAAAAAAAGGTATCTGAGCCACATTTATAAAAGGAGGGGAGGGGATGTTGCGTTTCAAAATTTAACGTTTTCCGACCCCATGTTGTACTGATCTTCGAAACTCCGCACCACTGAATCTAGTAATATCTTAATTTTAGTAATACAGTCAACTCTTGATAATTCGAATTTCGATAACTCGAATTTTTGATAGTTCGAAAAAAAAAAAAAAAAATTGTCCCTTCACCTTCAGCATTTTATAATATAATTTTATCTCTTTAACTCAAATTTTTTATTCCTTTTTTCGATAACTCGAATTTCTTTATTCACTCAAGTAATTTTTTTCTCTCAAACTTTAGCTTTCGAAAACTTCTAACTATTGCTATTTTTACATTTTTCTTTTGTCATAGAAATTGAGATCGGAATTCCACCTATGACGCATTTTTTTGTTAGGAAATTGCCAGTCCGCTGTACTGGCACCCGTGTTTTTTCTTTCGGAGTTGGAGGGAGGAACTGTACTAGAAAAATATTTTAAATAAAGAAGAAACTCGGTTAAGCTTGATACTTGTGTGTTTTTTAATATTATTCTGCATTCAAATTTTTATATTTAGAATGAAATATGAAATTTATTAGATTTTCGATAGCTCGAAAATTTTATTTCTTCCCTTCAATTTCGAGTTATCAAGAGTTGACTGTATCTTGAATTTATCTACTTTTCTTTGCAGTAAAGAAAAATGAAAGTGAAAGAAATCAATAAAACTATACATCATTTTACTTAAAATAACATCTTGAACACCAAAGTTGATAAGAAAACAGAAGATTTGGGAATTCCACGCACTGAGTGATTGTTGTCACGTGAAATAATCATTCGAGATGATTGATGCTATCAAAAGAACAACGATGTTATCTTAGCTATAAACGGGAAATTCCTACCTGCAGAAAGTTGGGGAAAACGGAAAAAGTAGTTACATATTTACACTTTTGTCACTATGTTTCCCCATCATTCATTGCATCGTCAAGCGATTATGCGTTGATTTATGTGTATCATGATTGATGTAATATAAATCTCTTTGGCACTGGTATTTGTTAAAATGATCTTAAATTTGGGAATCTCTCATTAGTTTTTTCTTTGCTTGTTAAGCCAAGGCTGAATTTGATTCGGTTTACTGTTACTGATCGGTAACGGTAACGATCGATCAGTAACGGTAACGATCAAGTTCAGCCACGATTAAACAGTCAAGGGGTCATTCATAAATGATGTTACGCTTCGAGGGGGTGAAGGGATGTTTGAGAAAGTGTGACAGTTTGTGACGACAAGGGAAGGGGGTAACAAGAAGTGTGACTTCACCCATCAAAATTCCTTTCTTTGGGGGGGAGGGTATTTTTTCCTGAAGATTTTTTTTCTTTGGATGCATCGGATATCCGGTATCCGACTAATTTTCAAGTATCTGAAATTCCATTCAAAATTGCACGAAATATCCGGTTATCCAGCATGTCAAATTCGATTATTAAAATTTAGTTCAGAAACATGTTGACTTGGGTCACTTTCATCCCATCTACAATCGTTCCGGAGTAAAATTTGTCTACTTTCATTCCTTGCCCCTTAGGTGGGCGGGAAGTGCTTTCCCCCCAGCGAGACTGCCGATACGGAAAATTATCTTCTCCCCTCTCAGACATGAGGAAATTTTAATCCCTTCCCTCCTTGGCGAAAGGCATTTACTGTCATGAATTTAGTGCAAGAACCGTCGCCAATTTTCATTTGTACGCTTTGTAGTTTTCAGAAAAGAAAAGTTTTAAAATGTGCTCCGGAGTTTTGCAAGTTTTATTTATGAGTTTTAAGAAGTGAGTATCGAAAACACCAATGATGATTATGGTTTAAATTTATTTAGAGTTAAAAGTTAAGTTTAAAAGAAAATCTTTTCAAGCATATACACTATTAAGATAAAATAGCGTGGGCAATTTTTTCAGAATTCAACCAATTAGTAATATTTTGTGCTACTATAAACTAATTAATTTTTTTGCAGTAAACTTAATATCCTTTTGTATGAATTAAGTACACATATAATCATTATTATTGTCATGCTCACAAATCTCATTAAAAGTTTAAAAATAAAATTAGAAATGGCACATTATGTTACATATGCTTATGTAACACAAGGTGATACATGAAAAAGGGGGAGGGAGTATGTTAAAGTGAGACATTTCATGACAAAGGGGGGAGGGGTCAAATATTATTGAAGAAAAGTGTGACATCATTTATGAACAGTCCCAAGGAGATTGCTTAGAGTTTTCTTTTGCATAGAGTAAGCCTTTTTGCTTACTTCTTTGGCGATGCTTTGTATTGCTTACTTGGCTATTTATTGAATGGTAGTATTAAAAAGAAGTATTATTATAATATGATAAAAATATGGATATAATATCATATTGATAATCGGCCGATTAATATGTAGGCGGCCAACTTGCTTATCGGTGAATTCCTATATATACCCTGTGCAATCATCAGCCCCTCCCCCTTTGCCAGAAAATTCTGAACTGACAAGCCTGAAACGATGGCGTTTGATTTGTAAGCAACTTCAAACAGTATTTTATTTTTCTAAAGTCCAATTCAGACAGAGCAATATGAAGACAATTATTAAAATTTTAATATTTAATAGTTTACAGTTCATACGCTTCCAATTGTAAAAACAAATATTTTTATGCATGAACATAAAAAATTTACAAATTATTTGATGTTGCAAAGTATGCATGAAAATTATTTAAAAACAACAGTTTGCTTTGAATGAAAATGCATAGAATTAATTTAGGTCAAAAAATACACTTCTGAAATAAATGCATAAAAGTTCTCTTACAATTGTCAGGAGAAAATATTAGTCCAATTGAATTCCTTTTTTAAAATTGCAAGTGCATGTGATTAGTACTTCCTAAAATTTGTTTCTGTGTTTAAAGTTCTTGTTACGTTTCTAGTTCTAAAGTCAGTTATATTTAATATTTTATTTTTAAAATTTTGAGTCATTTCAAGCTTTGTTGCAACAAAAGCTTCTCATACATCAATTATTACTATTATTTTTTTCTTTAATAAATTTAAGAGACATTCGGTAGTTTTGATGCGAAAATGAATGTCCGAAAAACAATGTCAAAAAAACTCAGTTTTTGACTCGTTGAGAAAGAGCACATTCTAACTAAAAAGGTTTCAATTCTGGCACTAAAAATGACTAGAAAAGTTTCAAGAAAGATACATAATGCGTTTCAATCAACTCTAGAAGTTTTACAAATAGAAAATTATCTAAGAAGACAATTTTAAGAAAACAATTATTGAATTTTTTACCTAAATTGATAAAAACTTTTTAAATTGTTGCAAAAAAGAATTTTAATGTAAATTTACTTGAATATTTTGAAAATTACTCAGTTTTGAAAACAAATTAAAGAATATTTAATTTTGATAGTATTAATGGTGGGATTTTTAGAGATTACTTTCAAGAACTGAATTACACAAACTTATTTTGGTCACTCTCTTGAAATGAAGATTTTACATACTTACTTTAAACTAAATTCATAAATGATGAAAAGTACAGAAAAAATATCAAATTTAAACTGATGTTTCTTTTAAAGCTGCAAACAAAATAAATGAAGACAATAAAATTAACAACAAATTTAAAATGACTAGACATATTGGATTGATAAATAAAGACAAAATTAGTAACAAATTTAAAATAACTAGACATCTTTGATTGACTTATACTCTGAGTCAGTAGTACAGTCCTGGGAAAAAAGTGAAGGGAGGCTTACAGATAAAAAAATTGGGAGTTGCTTAAGTTAAAATTGAAAAAAAAATCGTAATGTTTTTATTAAATATGTGGTGACACATTCAATACTTATAAAAATGTTTTGTGGAATTTGGTGCTTTTAATATCCCACAATGCAATACAATAAAATTTAAAGATAATTTACAAATTTTAAATTTGTTTTAAAAATCCATGTCGTACAATACACTTCATTTACAGGTTTCTTATGCTGAATGAAGTTTAAAATATTTTACAAAAATACTTTCTGATTTGAACAATGTAAGAGGGCTGTTTTCAATAATTAAAAGGCAGTCTTTTGCTGAATGACATGAAAAGTGAAGTTTCAATTTCTTAAAATACGGTGCCGAATGCATTTAACGTTGGAGGATTATTGATGGCTCTTTGCAAGTTTCCTCGTTCTTTGAGTTTTGCTTGTAAAAGTGTATGAGATGCTACGCCAATTCTAACATCAATTTGACTCAATTCCACTTTCAGCTTAGACAAAGCTTTTCTTATGTTCACTAATGGCTCTGAAAAGGTGAAAACAACTCAATATAACCTACAAAGTCAACTTTCCTAAATATTAACTTATAATATAACTTAACATACTTTCATATATGTATGATACAACAGAACCTATACTATACTATGGCTAATTTTTTCAAGACAAAATTATTCATATTAATATATTTTAACTCTTCAAAAAGTCAAAAACAAAACTTACTGAAGTGAAAATTATATGTTGGCGATACATGTAATAGAAGCAATGTAATCAAGAGCCGTATTACAACAAAAATTATAGATATTTGTTTTAGAAGTAAAAATAAAGCTATCCTTCTTCAGAGCACAGAAATAAAAGTGTGTCCCATCAAAAGAAGCAAGATCAAATAATAGAAATACTTAATATAAACTCATTAACTGAAAAACACTTATGCAAAATGCCATAGCCCCCTTAACTAGATGCCTTCCGAAATGGGGCGAAACCTGTTACCCTACCGGCACGATTTTCTCCCACTGACAAAGAAATCACAGCTAGAGGGCACTACCTATTTGCTATTGGAAAACGGTGTTTTACTTGTAAACGCTTGGTAAATTGCGAAAAAAAGCGTTAAAAATTGTTCTTTTAAAAAAAATCATTTGATTTTTTTTTTCATATTTAATCATATGACTCAGGCTTGGAGTAATCGCGATTACGTAATCGTAATCGGCTGTAATCGATTACATTTTGAAAAAATCGTAATCGTAATCGTAATCTGACGATGGCATATTCTCATAATCATAATCAAAATTGTGTAATCCCGTAATCCTTTTTCTCCTGTAATTTTAATCGTAATCTTAAGGAAAAAATCCGTAATCTGCTGGTCCTGCAATCGTGTAATCTTGACCTGCTGAAAGCTGAAATTTTTAGCTCTACCATTGGATAGAAGAGATAAGATTACAAGAAAAAGGATTCAATCTGTGTACTGAAGTCCTATCCTAAGCGGTCTGTAACCTACGGGCGATCATAATATAAAAGGTTCTGTGTGGCGGTCGCAGAGCCTTGATGGCAGGACGATATAATAGTCTGCTAGAGACGCTTGTTGTCCAACTTGTTGCGGTCTCTCAGAATTCTTAATTGCGGCTCCACTCTCCACGGGGAATGGCTGGAGAGCCCGAGAAGAAAGAGAGTCTGGTCTGGATAGTCACTCGCATCGCCTTGGGGCTCTCGGGGGGGGGGGGGGGGGGGTCTCCGGTGTCCTCGTGTCGTCCAGTTTCGGTAAAAGAGCGGTAATCTGTCTGCAAGTCAAAGATTTCGGGGTAGATAAGAAAGGGGAAGGTGTCTAAGGGCTCCTCCGCACTTACAGACTCGACCAAGACACGACCAGTGTCCCTCACCTCATTAGGGCTTTGATTGATGGGCTATTAAGAGAAACTCCAATGTGAAGAGGTATTTTGAAAAGGGACGACTTTTGCGGTAGATATGAAAGGTGAGCAAGTTGGTTGCTGGCCATGGTTTATTTAAATGCCATGAATTTTTCAAATGCATACATTTGTTGCAGTATTTTCTGTTTTTTTTTTGCCTTATTTATCTGTTTACCAACCTATTTCAAAAAAAAAAAAAAAAAAAAAAGACGGTGGAAAAGGGGGGTGGGCGAAAAAGTAATTCTTAAAAATAAATAATTGCACATTAAATGTGTACTGTAGTGTAATAAAAGCTCACTTATCAAATCACGGGAAAAACTAATAACTATTTATATTAATAAAATGATTTTTTTAAAAACATTTTTAAGAGAACAAAACATATTGTACTGATTTTACATTGGACGCGCAAATAAAACTACAAAAATTGACATCAAACAGGCGAACATAAAATTTCAGTGTTTATATTATGCAATAAATAAAATAATTAATAAAAGCTTTTTCACATTCTCACGTATTTATTCCAATCGCAGTTTTATAAACAGAGAACAAATATTTCTGCATTTCGATGAACGCAGAAATATCTGTTTTTCTTATTTCACATCTATAATTTTATTCCTACTTATTATTATTATCTTGTTTATTTTTTAATTTATTACATTTTTTCGCTGCGCATAATTAACACTTAAGAATTATTTGTTTCCGAAAATTTATTTCGAAATTGACATCCAATGCTTTGTAAATTCGGAACGGGGAAATTCTCACTTCGAGGGGGGGATTTCAGGCAATGGTGACAGTTTGTGGCAAAAAAAAGGGGGGGGGGGTAGAGAGAGGGAGCGTGACATCAGACATCACATATTTTGGTTAAGTTACAAACGTTTAGATTCAGCACACTAGATATTTTTAATTTACTTGTTTTTTATTCTTATTGAAAACTCTAAAAAGTAAAACTAATATCATTGGCGTTCCTAGCATGGGCGTGAGCAATGCGGAAATTTGTGCTATCCTCCCCCCCTCCAAAAAAAAAAAAAACTCAGCTGTGTTGTACAAATTTGTAGTGTTGTAGTTTATATTTACAGCAGTGCAAAAAAAAAAAAAAAAATCTCAAGAAATTTTATATTTTATTTATTTGGTGCAACTCGCATTAAACTACATTTCTAATCAGCAAAGAGATGTTGAAACGGTATCAGTAAAATCGAAAAATGCAAGTGTATGTATTTTTAAAGAACTCTTAAATTTAATTTGGGTGTAATTCCCCCCCCCCCCCCCCCCCCGCAGTGACGCTACTGCTAATATCATGGCATTTTTTCTTTTTATTATTCAATCTGTTGCGGCAAACCAGTGAAATTAAATTGGTATTGATAATTTGAGGAATGGGGGACTTTCCGAATGAATTCAAAGTGGATGATATACTTAAAAAACAGCCCATTCAGTTAGACATTAATTCAGAAACACATGAAGTATGAATTGCCAATAATTCCCCTGATTGCAGTTGTTAATAGTAAAAGGACTGATAGGAAATTGATTCTAGTTAAACCATGAAAACCTCAAGATGGGGCCAGGATTTTTTTTATCGCGGTCGGAATAATCCGCAGTGGAGAGGTCCCAAAGACAGCTATGCTCTTTCACCACAAGAACAAATTTTTCGGTATCAAATAAAAACATATCTTTATTAGACATTGCTAACTGGTCGGGTCTGGTCGGTTCTAGTGCGGCTACAGTGCCTTGTGCTTGAAGAACGCTCTCTGCACCGACTCACTATACAGATCCGATTTTGCCCCGACCGAAAGTCTGACCACGGTCGTGCAACAGAAGAAAAAGCAAGTGCGGAGAGCTCAACACATATTCGCGTATAGCCCGTCGGGGATCATCAATCACAACCCTAATGAGGTGGGGGACATTGGTCTGGTCTTGGTCGGGTCTGTAAGTGCGGAGGAGGCCTAAGGACCAAATGCATTGGTCATTTTGCTTCCTTAATTACCCCTTCAAAACATATTCAAACGGTTGGGCAATAGGCGAGAGTCTGGACGGGATCGCCGCGAGTAAAAGAGAGTTCCCCCTTTCTTCTCTCCGCGGGGTCCCGTTCAATAATCGAAGCAGGCTGCCCCCTGAAAATCTAGTGGAAAGAGTACTATCACCTACACACATAAAAAAGAGACACGAAATGCCTTTTGCGTTTTCGCCTTTCTTTAACGGCAGAAGTGAAGAATTTTTCTAAAGAATAGCACATTTACACTTTAGCAATTTAGGAGCTGGCGTTACATGATGCGCTATGCTTAAGAAGCATGAAATCTTAACCCTGGTACGTGTGATTATTATTTTTTTTTTAAATATGTTCTTCGAATATTTAAAAAAGTAAATACATTTAAATCTTAAATTTATTTATATTTTAATGCTAATATTCTTTTTAATTAATAGGTATGTAAAAGAAAAAGCGATTTATGTTTAGACATTCTCCCAATTGTTTTCTACATGCATGAATTAATATTTAGGAATTATTTTTAAAAGTTAATTATTTTTTTCTTCTTAGAATTACCTCAACAGAATTTTGTATTTCCCTTTTAATCTTGTACGTTAAATTTGTGTTGTAAAATTACTTGCACTTTATTTTTTATTAAAACAGTTAGTACATGGAAAAAAATTATATGCTCGTGCATGTTAAAAAAAAATACCACAAAAATCATATTAAAATATTATAGTCATTCGTATTATAATTATTCTTCATATTACTTTTTAACGATTACTAATTTTGCTAAGAGTTATTTGAATGTTCATGTTCAAATTTTTTGAAATTATTCTAAAATGCAGCTTTTTTTTTTTCAAAAGATTATTTATCTCTTACACTATCTGAATACTTTGTTATCCCGTGCAATTCATACACATCTTATAAGTGATTTTATAAAAAATCATACAAAATTATTATTTTCAGTAAACTAATTGGTGTTATGTGAAATATTTGCACAATTTAAACTAGAAAATAAATACAATGGAGAAATTATAATATATGGAGATATTACAAATTTTCATTTCCGCAACGACATCATAATTCCAGAACTGTGAAGTTGAAATTATTTCATTATAATTGCATTCATCATCATTTCAGTTATCTCTAATTAAATCAAAAATTTAATTAAAAATCATAACTTTTTGATTTATGACACTATTGTAAAAATGAGAGTTGTATGCATAATATCGGATAATTTTATGCTAATCTAATCGTAATCAAAATCGTAATCGGATGTCATAATCGTAATCGATTACATTTTTCAACGACTGTAATCGCTGCCGTAATCGTAATTACTTTTTGGCAAAGGATTACAATCGTAATCGTAATCATAATCTCTCAATTTCTCCCTTTGTAATCGTAATCGTAATCGATTACGTTTCTTTGTAATCGACTCCAAGCCTGAAATATGACTCAATAATTACATTTTTTTCGCTCATACTTTATGATGCAGTAAAACAGTGGGAAATTAAGTGATATTATTAATTTTTGATATCTCGTTAGTCTAGGAGCATTTTAAAGGGGGATTAACTTAAAACTTTTATTTAATTAAAGAGGTTTTCTCCTAATTGTAGGTATTTTAAAAGAAAAATGTTGTTACACAAATTAACAGAATTTTCTTTAAAGTAATGATTTAAATGAATAATTATTTATGCAATTCATACGTGAAGAATATAATACACATAATTTAAACTGGCATTTTTACCGATGTAAGGAAACAAATAAAAATCCAGATCTTGACTGAAACTTTTAATTTTAATATTTGTTTCAGAATGATGCTATGGTTAAAATAATTAAAGATTTATTTGGAGCACTTTGAAAATTTTTAAGAAGATGTAATGTATCACTTCCATGATCGATTAACAACAAAGCTATACATGTGATATATATTTGAGTAGATAGTTATATGGACTCATTTGTTTTAGAAAAGAAGAATGTCTTATTATTATTATTATTTACTTACAGTGATCTTGAAAATTAAAATTTTTTCCCTGAATTTTAAAAGTCAAGAGTTTTGCAAAGGCTCTGAAAAGATGTTCAAAGTTTTGAAATGCTTTTAAGTGTACTTAGAGTATGAGATATATTTTCTCGCAATCTAATATTTTCCAAGAAATCATTGCTTCAAAAAACGAGCAGAACGATGAGGACGTTAAATTGGGAAACTTGGAACCAAATTCTTCATTTAGGCAAGTTATAAAAATTTTGCATAAAAGTCAAGTTTTTATTCTTATAATAGAATTAAATTTAATCTTATCATAGAATCTGCTCTATCCCCCCCCCCCCCCGAAAGAAAAAAAACCAGTCCTTTTGGTTTCAATAAATAAAATTATAAATAAATAAATAAAAATTATACATAAATAAAATAAAAATTGTTAAATATGTGAATAATTACAATTTATTATGCATTGTACTGAAGTGATATTTTAGGCATGAAGAATAGAACAAATATTACTTCCAAATTATTCTCATTAATTCATCCATAGAATTAAATATGTTCTTGAAATATGATTAGAATTAGATTCTATGCATGAACAATAATTTCTTTCCTTTCTAACCTTCATTATTTCTTATTGATTCATACATGTCTTCGTGTAACTAGTTACATTTTTAAATAAAAAAACAATAAGTTCAATTTAATTAATATTTGCATAACATAAAATGCATCATAATATATAATCAACCGTATTCCAAGGACAAGCTACAATAAAGATTGGACAACATAATAAATAATGTATATTTATATAAAAATAGTTTTGCACTATATTGTTATTAATTAATTGATTTTTTAATTTTTTTTTTGCCTAATAGACGTTATGAAAGACACACACATTATAATAATAATAAGAATAATTCCCTTGTCTTGATATAGCGGAGATCCATTTTTCATGCAAAGAAACTTTTTTTTTCTTTTACTGAATTTGATGTGCAAAATGGAACAACACAGTAAACCCTCTTTCTTTAAGTTACATTGGTCCTGAAAAGGACCGTTTTTAACCCAAAGAATCAAATTATTAGGGAAAAAAAGAAGAAATAGCAATGGAAAACCAATTTTCTACCCTTCAAACTAATGCAAAGTGCGCGGTTTGTAATAGCAGATAAGTAGCATTCCTGGTGGGAGAAAAGGTAACTAAAATCCGCGGCCAACTTTCCCCGCAAATCGAAAATGCAAAAGAAATTTTTAAAAAAGGGGCACATTAAAGCCTAAAAAAGCTTGGGGAGAACAAAAACCAATGCCAAATTATTTTCATCTGGCGAATTCTTCAGAATGTGGGAGCTACAAACGAGAATATTTCTGTACAATTTAGTAAATTAAGATTAAATACATGGTTGAAACCCCAGCAGTTCTCAACCTTTTCTATCTGTAGCTCCCTAAAGCAATATTTACGCCTTTTAAAAAGAACTTTAAGAGTTCATTTAATTTGGCTTTCATAAGGAGACAACCATAAAAGTTTTCAGTAACTCCAAAATGCATGCATTCAATCGGATTTATTGCATTGTTTTATTCATGCTTTTGATACCTTTGCTTAAAATGGAATTACATAAAAACATACTCAAAACAATAGAAAACAATTAGTTAACCTAATTGATTCAGATTCCCAAGACATAAGGAGGTGCTATTCATTTCAATTAACTACTTAGAAACTTGCATGCACATGTACATGTCACATTTTATTAGGTTTTGTAAAATTAACTGTTGAATTTAGATACAGATTAAATGCATATGTAAAGAATATTGCAGCTGGTCAAAAGCATATAACATTTAATTTAGTACCACTCACCATAAGACAAATTTGAAAAACAGGAAACACTGATGTCACAGGTTTTCTTAAAAAGGTAGTTATTGATTTTTGTAAATGTATAAGATATGGAAGCTCTGTATTTCATAAAGCTTGATGGGTTATATTTTAATAAAATTAATTAAATGAAGCAGTATAGTGCCCCTGCTATTAAAACCACAGCCTTATAAATTAGCCATTTATAAAAACAAATTTAAATAAACGGAAAGAACAAATGAACGGAAGAACAAATTTAAATAAAACATCAATGTGAAACCGTTGTAAAATCACCAAACAATAAAATTAGTACCGCTTTCTTTAAAAATCAAAGTTTCAGATACTTTAATCAATTGACTGTGTGAAATAAATCAAAAAAGAGCTTTTTATCAATATATGTATGAGTAGCAAAATGCTTAACCTTTTCAACTTGGGACCATACTTCGCCCTTTATTTGTTACTCAAAAACATTTAACTGATCAAAAATTTTCAGTCTGCTCAAATTTTCAAATGATGGCTGGATTATTATTAGCAATATCTTTTTTTTTTTTTTTTGATACACTTTAATGTTCAATAAATAATGTGTTTAATGTTAATAATGTCACAGGAAATAAAGAAGTCGAACAAAGATCATCAAATATTGGAGCAAAAAAGGGGAGATAAAGCACAATACGGAAAATTTTACATTTTTATATATTGTTGGATGTATGACAAATGATTCTTTGGGACAAACTACAATAAGTCAGTACTAAAAATAATTTATAGTCAAACTATGTGTTACATAAATGTCATTTTATTAACGCTAGTGAGTTTGATTCCCTTTTTCTTTTGATTAGTCAAACTAATTCAGCGTGTGCTAACAATTCTATAGCGGGGATGCTTAAGTTTACAACTACCTATTGGTAGCAGAAATAAAAGCTGGACATGAACCAATTTTAAAACATGATAGAAATGACTTGAATGAACATGAAAAAGAGGTTAACTTGATTCTTTTTTTAAATGGAGAGTTGGACCACTATTCAAATAAGGTCTTCATATATGTTTCAAGTATCACAACATTAGACAAATACACACATAGATACATAATATTGCACAAAATAAAAAAAGACATACTTCCATCAGTCATATTAGATCCTCTTTCTTCCATCTCTTGCTTTACTTGCTCTAACTCTTCAGTTATCTGGATACAGAAAAGGTTTTTTTTTTAAATTCAAATAATGTTTGTAAATTATTGGGTTAAAAATTAGTCCAGTAACACATAAAAAAGGAAAAATTAATAGTATCTGATAGCTTAAGAAAATAACAATGAATAAAAAGAAAATGCTAATAAACTATGTGTCGCAAACTGATATGATCTTGCAGTGGTAGGAGATTAACCTTGTAAGATCTTTATTAAAGTAGTATCTTTAGTAGGCTTTCATGAATCGAATTTTCATGCTATACTTAAAAAATAAAAAAAATTCTAATTTTCGCATTCCTATAAATGTCTGTCAGTATTAACTATTCTCATCTATAGAACACAGAATAATATACATCATACACTTTTTAAAAATTTAATCAGTTGTATAATAAAACCTAATCAATCATTGGAGATTGTTAATTGACAAGGACCAGCCTTGCGGCCTGTTGCCACATTTGTATTTGTATTTATATTATTATCGTGCTCCAATGATATTGATTAAAAACATTTTTTGGAATTAAATCATATATGAGTAGGTCAGCAGGAAAGGGAACCAAGTCTATTTTTTCTGAAATTGAGTGAAGAGTGTACTAAGTCACTTTCAACTGTTTTTTTATTCAGTGTGACAATGAACCAAGTGTTTAGTTCATCAAAATGTCAACGAACCGCATTACTCTAGTTTAGCTTTGAATAATTTGTAAAATTTTTCACTGAAAAAGTGGACCAAGTGCAAGTGCTATGAAATTCTAGAGGGTAAAACAGAAACAAATTTATCGCTGCAACTGCTGAGGTTGTGCAATGATCCATCTATGGCAGCCAAAACAATTGATTTTATAATCATGGTATGTAGGCAGTCCTATCTGTCGAATGACGCAGATTTTGGAGTAGTAGAAAAAAATAGCAAAAAGTATGCACTTATTTACTTCCCAGATGATTGGATTAAAATAATGAAAGACTCATGAATAAAAACTCCATTTAAAGTCATTAAGCTTAAATTGGATGATTTTTTCTCATGCAAGAATTTATTAAATTTTATTATTAATAGAAAAATGAGCATGAGCAAAGAACCTGTAAATTGGTTGATGATTCAACGACTCTAGTTTAAACAAGGCACCCATTTTCTATATTTTATAAGGACACAACATGAGCCGATTTTAAAATCAGCTCATGAGAATCAAGGTGAAAATAATGATTTTAATTTTTAAAACAGGTAATGTATTTGTTTACTTTTGAAGATGGTTATATACTAAGCTCAAGTATTTCACATTGCTTTCTTATATTATAAATACTAAGTGCAATACTCAGAGATAAAAAAAATTAAAATAGCAAAATAAAATAAATAAATAAATATTGTAAAATAAATATGCCAAACAAAATAAAAAATAATTAAAACAGAACAAATAAAACTAGAGTTCAGCCAGTGGTAGAAATTCCACCATAATCCACTGAATTTTTCAAGTTCAGTCTTGAACATTTAAACAACTTTTAGATATTTTAGTTTTCTTTTTGATAACAGTTTGCTTTCTTTAAATAATTCAATTAATGGTAAGGTAATCTCTCCTTAGTGCCACTGATTGACCACTGAGTTAGTTATTTAATTTAATTTATTTGCAACACATATTGTTCAAAAATTTTATCTTTCTGCACTCCTTTTCCTGTAAAGAGAATAGAAATAAAATTTTTCCTGCCACTCTATTTTTATTGAATAAATTAGAATACAAACATTCACTTTCAAATTATTTGAGAGTTCAAAACACTAATGCAAATCCCCAAACTAACAAAAAGTTGATTTGAAGCGAAACAACGCATCAATTGTTAGCATCAAATAGTATTTTATTTTGCTTGACATTCTACTGAACAAATAATCTCGCAGACTTATACATATATATTTTGGAAATGGATCAACTGACACCTTAAGATTAGTATTATTTTGCTTTGACATTCATTCAATACATTAGATTTTCTCTTTTGTCTTTTTCTTGACATTTCTTCTTCTTTGAGTTATAAAGAGCAGAAAATGTGTTGAGTTTTGCACAAGTATTGTAGATTGTAGATGCAAGGAATACACGGAATTCTATGAAAGTATGACGAATAAAAACTTTTAAGAGGGTACAAAACTACGTTGAAATTAAGGGGGGAAAAATTAACTATTTTCAAAATTTTTAAATTTATAGCACTAAAATCAATAGCTACTAAATAAAAAAACTAAGAAAATCAGTTGACAAACAGCAAAGAAAATGGTCTTAACTGGTTTGTCTTTGCCTATTTATATATAAATAAATAAATAAATAAATGAAATTAAAAAAACAAACAAACAAACAAAATTTTAAAAAAGCTAATAAATAAACAAATAACAATATTTACGGCACAACAAGTACCTGGGATAAAATACGTGATCTTTCAGTGACGCCACCACTAACAGATTTATACTGTTCCTTAACTTGTGCCAATTGATCTTGAGCCGTGCGGTACTCCATTACCAACTGCTCCAACTGACTGTTTAAATATTTTTCTCTGCTACCAATTTTTTCTAAAGAACGGCTGATGTCTGAATGAAGTTTATCCAGTTGCAGCTTCGTACTGGATAAGGTCTCATCAATGTTTTTCCGATGCTGATGAATTTGATCCAAATGGCTTCGCCAATCCTGAAAACCAAATACATTTTGTTCAGATATAAAATGTTTACAACAGAAAAAATCATGCTAACCATGCAGGCTTTTAAATAAACTTAGAAACTGCTGTCAATTAAAGGCCTAGAAGAAAGTATTTACACACAGAAAACAGGTTAAATAGACTGAATTTGATCTTAAGGGTTAAAAGTAAAAATAATAGGAATTTGAGTACAATGTTACATAAAAGCATGTTGATTTGATGATGATACCTTTTAAAAACAAGGAAAGTAGAAACAACTTTATCAGCTGAAGAGCCAGGTATTCTTCATATGATTAGGATATAATTTATAGTAAAGGGCAGTTGGGTACCTGAGGCTTCCAAAGATTTAGATTTTCTTAATAAGGCAACTTTTAAGGCATATCTGTTCTATTTTCATAAGTCAGTTGCATTTAACGTTTATCAATAAATCATGTTGAATGTCAAGTTTATTTACTTAACTACTACTTGCAGATGGTAGGCATTAAGCTATCAGTACGAATTACTAATCATAACTTTAACTTATATTTTAAGAAAATTAATAATAAACTTATCTAAGTGGTTATGAATTGATAAACACAGACAAAATTTTCAATTGTTTTAAAGTTGTTTTATGTAAGCATGTTTCAAAGTCTTCCTGGTATGTTTTCAGGCATCATACCAGGAAGATCATGGAATCCAAATGCAAGAAATTTCCTTGGAAATTTGCCAAATAGAGGATAAAAGTACAGACATCAAATTTCAAATTATATGATAGATAAAACTTTTCTTGGCTTACATATGAATTCCATCTAGAAAAAGCGTGTAATATAGGGGGTGTTCAACCCGTGACCCAGCAATCATATTTTAGTGTCCCACCAAGCTTTGGTTATAAGTTAAAAACGAAAATTCTAAAAAAAGAATAAATAAATATAAAAAATAATAAGGAAAAGAAAATGGCCGATTGCTGCAACACAGTTTTCTTTAAAAAAGACACTTCACACATGCGATAGGGGGAAAACAGTATGGAAAGAAAAACTTATGCATATTTATTAAAAGCCGACTCTTAATTTATTATTAGGGGCAGTTTCAAGGGGCGGCAAATTTTGCAATGTCAAAATTTAAAAGTTTAAATTAAAACAAGTCAAGGTCATTTCCCCTTGTAATAGTGAAATATAAATTGTACTTTGCTCAAACAATACAATAGTTCTTCTTATACAAATTTTCAAAGCATCCTTTTAGGAAGAGGCGGGGGGGGGGGGGGGGGAGAGCATGTGATAGTGAAATCGAATTCATGCTCAAACAATACAGTAGTTTTTCTTTTACAAATTTTCAAAGCATCCTTTTGTAAAGAGGAAGAGGTAAGTGTCATTTGAGAAGGCAGACAAGTGGCTCTTCGATATGGGCGCTAGTAAGAAGGGGAGGGATTTTTAAAAAATGCTTATTTTGTTCTGAATTTCTACGAGTATTTTTATGAGTAAAAGCATTTAAAATTTAAAAATTTTTTGTTTGCTTTTTTTTCCTAATATTTTTGCAATCCCAAATGCGTCTCCAAAGGCCTCGAAATGCACCAGTTTGCATAGATAGTTTTCAAAATTTTCTGAGGGGATAATCCCCCAGACCCCTTACAACTGTCACAATTTAATATCTCCAGTTTAGGAGGGACTCTTCATATGGTTCTACCCCCGTAATATACAGCTGAAAGGGCCATGATGTGGAAACATTAACGACAGTTTTATAGGTTTATCAATAGCCCACAAGTGAAAAAACTCAAAAATGACCAGCGCATAAAAGTTTATGAAATATGAACAATAATTAGATGGAGGGGTTTTAAGTTTTGCCCCACCACGTAAAAACGCAAGATCAGGTACTGGGAGAGAGACGCCTAATAGTTGTTTTTTCTTTTTCAATTCGTGGTGTATAATTTTTCGGGAAATTTTGTGTGAAGTTCAGAATTATTTTTAACTGAGAATTGCTGATGGTGTGGCCTGTCGATCTTCTCAAGCTAATAGATGTGGCCCTCGGACGTAAAAGGATGAAGACCTCTAGTGTAATACTATTCAGAAAGACAAATCAAAATAGCTAATCAAGTTAAAGGTTTGACTAAACTTACATGCATGAAAGGTACATCATGTTTAAAAATACTATTCATAAATATGACTGTGTTTCAAGTTCAAATTAGAGAACCACAGCTAATCATAATGAGTTAAATTTTTATTCCCAAGCAAAGGAAAAAAAAAAAGGATGCAGTGACGAAGAGATTGTTTAAGCATCAGAAACAATTGCTTGCTCCTGCTAAAATATACATGTGCTTAATGAATATTATATTAGTTTTCTTTTTCTTTTGCAATGATTTTACTTAGAGCAATAGCTTTTTTGTATTTGCTAAGCTATATCTCTACTTTACAGAAGACACAAAACCAGATGCAAAATTTTGTACCCTTGAATCATTTCGAACTGTAACTTTTAATTGATGCATCACTCTTTCAACTTCAAGTTTCCATTCCATAGCATCAATGTTAGATTCCATCACCTCATCAGGTTTATTTTTCTCTCCTTTATCCTGTTGAAAACAAAAAGACAACTGAATGTATTCAAGGAAAATTTTGAACAAAGAAGCTTGTTAAAGTGAGAAAATAAACAATATGATAACAATAAAAATAAACCAATTTTTCGCCAGTGGGCGGGAGTGGTATTATTTTATAACCCCCAAAAAATATATATATAGATTTACATGTGTCAGAAACATTATGGGGACAACATATTAAAGTGATAAAAGTCATTGAGAAACAGGAATGGTCCTGGAGCCAACATTTGAAAATAAATCATCCTAAACTTATTAAAAATGAAGATGATTCTTTCATAAATTATTAAGAAGAAATTAACATACAAAAGTAAGAGAAAAAATGGTCTAAAATAATTATAAAAAAATCTCCTTAACAACATCAGGTGAAATTTATTTATTTATTATGAAAATGTATTCCACATTCAAAAGTTATCATGAGCTTAAGATATAATGAAAAGTTATGCACTTACAGAGTCACGTTAAAGTATAAGAAACAAAAGTTAGTGTATTTTTAGACAAAAATTGGTTTATGACAAAAAATAATGTAAAAAAGTAATATTTTTATTTTCTTAAATTGCTGTAAGCTAAAAACGCATATATATATGTAACATCACCATTACAAGCAGCCGTTATTTTAATGTAATGTCTGTTGGTAAAGCAATCGTGGTCGAAAATCTTCAATCCTTGATTTATTAGAAAGTAGCTTCGCATATTAAATACACATAGTCCAAAATCTAAGACGACACAAAATATCACACTCTTCTATCTACATTTATATTGTGAATTCCAGCGAAAAACTTGCAAGATTGCCTTTTATAATCTCTCGAGCTACATGTGATGTGATGAAGCATCGATTTTGCTATTTGTTCTTCTGCAAAACTATTTTTAGTTCACACACACACACACAAACACACACACATATATATATATACTTATGCATTTTTAATGCAACAGTCAATGCATTTTTTTCAAAGTACAAAAATGTAACCTCTTTTGCCATTGATAAATTTCTAAGTGCTTCCAAGTCCAATATTTCACCTTCATCATCGGATTCAGCTTCTTCATATGCTTCCTAAAAAGATAGTTAAATGTTTTAACCATTTTGTAAGAATAAAACAAACATGAATTGAATGAGAAAAATTCAAAAAAGGCTGCACACAAAACCTGTAAATTTTAGTTTTAAACTTTAGAAATATTGCATTAAAAAAAAGAAAAAAGGTGGTGGGTAGCAAATACTTTTTAAATGAAGTTTAACATTCATGTAAGAACAAACCTGCATTTTTTTTCAATTTGTTATTGTCTTACATTAATTTTTATTACATTATAATATTTTATACATCATAATATTTTAAGTGCATGAACTTCAAAATTGTAGCTAGTAAACTTAGCTTAGAAATTAAATTATAAATAAAACAAATAAATTTAATTTAATTTAAAAATAAAAAGGAAATTTATAAAATTTTTAACTTTCAAATTTTTCAAAAGTTCTCAATTTTGGCTACCCGAGTCATGTTCAAGTGCCATAGTCAAAAATTACTTTCAGGGAGGATTCCTTCACTCCCTCCATCCACAATATTTTGATCCTGATTTCCATTTTTTCATGACAGAACTACTATAATGGAAAATATCCATTTTTGATTAAACAGAAATTATGTAATTACAATGTAAAAATGGGGAAGATAAACAATATTTTAATTTTAAGCATTAAGCAAACTTTGACAAATTTCAATGGTGTTTAAACTCTTAAAAGCCACATTGGTGATGTTGCAAATTAATTTGAAAATCATGTAATGCAAAAGAGAATGAAACCACTTTGAGCACTCTAGTTGAGATTTTACATTAAATTTCTTTAAAGATATTGAATATCATCAATTTTTTGTAATTTTTGCTTTTTCAGAAATAAAAAGCTCAAAAACTAAAAACTTTTTTTTCAAATGTGCAATTTATCTTCTCCTTGCCAAATCACAATGCAGCCCCTTCCACTTTTTAGTGAAGTTTAGAAAAATGCATAAAAATAAATCTTACGCTCATTTTCTCCCCTAAATGCGTACTTTTGGTTTTGTGGAGAAAAATTCAACAACAAGAATTTTTCCTTTCATCCATGTGTAATTTCATTTCTTACAGCTTGTAGATAATGCATCAACCACCAAAATTTATCATGCAGTATCCATAAAAACACCAACATTCCTTAGTTTTTTTTTTTTTACATTTTTGATAAATATAAATAAATAAAAGAAACTGTAGTAATAACTCTACATGTACTATAGATAGCATAAAGCATAGATGCATAAATTTAAAGTATTTTAAAATATTACTGCAATCATTTCTTCTTCAATCTTTTCTAGAGTTACTTCAGCATCATCAGCACTCATTTCTTCACCTTTGCCATCATCATCTTCTGGCAAAATTATTGGCCTGGATTTAAAAATGTAAACAACAATGTAAGTGCACTGTATTATGTTGATAGAAAAATTTAGAAATATTTTTGAAAAATTATTCTATATGTATTATCAGAATAAAAACCTTTTCCAGCTGAAACTGCTTTTCACAAGAGCTTGATCAGCAAGACGTGAAAGAACAAAAATGACTTGTTCGCCCCAGCCTTGTTTTAATTTGCTTGGA
Organism: Octonoba sinensis; assembly: GCA_038502835.1. Classification (NCBI taxonomy): domain Eukaryota; kingdom Metazoa; phylum Arthropoda; class Arachnida; order Araneae; family Uloboridae; genus Octonoba; species Octonoba sinensis. The sequence goes on along the minus strand of CM076599.1, from coordinate 58,670,507 downwards.
GGAAAATCTATAGTCACACCCTAAACAATGGAAATACCAAAATGTCATCAATCAAACAAAGCATTAATCTAAGACAAACTAATAATTTAAAAATACTTTTACCATTTGCCTAACTTGCTCCAGTATGTTTGCTATAGTACCATTTGGATCATCAGACTAAGTAAAAAATATTAATAAATATAAGTATTTTTTGTAAACTTGAACAATAAATATTTATTGCATATTTATTAAACAGGAAACAACTCTGCATCTGTATAGTAAAATTCATATTTTTCAAAAATGATTTTCAAACTATCAATAAACTATGAAAAAACCATTTAAAAAAAGAAAAATTATAATATCTGGTGAAGGAGTTCATAGATTAATGTGGGGCCCTTGATGCATGTGTATATATATATAATGTATGTATGTACATTAGGGTGGAGTGAACGCTATTGGGAAAAAAATTGGTATTTTGGAATTTTAAATTGGCAGGGGACAGAAAAGGTGCCTTTGTAATCAAATGAACGCATGCAAAATTTCATTGCGGAATTTTAATATTAAGATGCACCAAAATCCACTGGAAATATTTATCATTGCTTTGGAATGATGGCAAGGTGCTGCTTCAACTAAAGCAAAATATTTTTTGAACTAAACGATGTCAAATAAAATTTATTGCCATGAAAACAACACAAATTACTTATTATTTCATTCAAAGTAAAAGAAACCTTCTTAATCGCAATTAAATTACGAATACTATGACTTGCAAGAAATATTTTCTGAAATTTTTCTAAAGCACGTTGTGAACATGAAAATTCAGACACACGCCCAATTAACACTAATTATACTGCATATTCACTCTTTGTGTTGAACTGAGTCATAATATTTCTGGAGGGAAGCTTAGCTAGAAAATCCATGTCTCTGCTTTTCATCACAAGCATGTTCTGAAGCCTCAGTTACAAAATGAACACATTCCTTTGTTCCTTGAGAGTGGCAGGAGAACTTTGGGAAGTTCAACTTGGACTTCATCTGTAGGTGAATTAATTCTGAATGTCTTCTGTGGAGAGGTTTTTAAACACAGGTGGTTCACATATTACTTCATCATGCCAACTTATCTTGTCTGTGTATTCTGCTCAATCTAGGTTTAGAGGAAGAAGCTAAAAACTTCTAAGAGTTGAAATTTTCTGCTCTCTTGCTAACAGTATTAGTTTAAGTACTTGTTTCTTAATATGTATCCTGTAATCCTTGAGCATAGAAAGCAGAAAAATAGTTTTTATGTTTAAAATGAGCAAAAAAATTATTTCTTCTTAGAGCAGGTCAATTGTTTGTTTTAAATTGGGATCCAAGTAGCTGGAATAGGATATAAGTTTCCAAAAATTATGGGCCCCCTTCATCACAATGTGGGTTTTTTTTAATTAGAAATCAGACTGGAGCATATACTCTCATTATGTTGCTAGTGTCCCGAGGTTTTTGGAAGGATTTTCTATTGCAACATACAATCGAAGGATTCTATTTGCAGTTGTTAGCCATCTGGAATGTACTATTGGTCCAGGTTTGTAATTTTCCAAGTCATCAGAACAGTTGCCTACTGAAAAAGCGCAATAAATATCCCTGAGGTACATTTGGTCTGTACTGAGCTCCATATCAGCACTTAAGTGTGGAAAATACTTGCCAGCATTTTTTAAAAATAATACCACAGGAAGTTCTTCACATTTATGAAGTGCTTTTCTTATTTTGCCTGTTAGTGCTTTTGGGCTGGACGTTTTAATGTAAATTTTCTGCAGAAGATGTCATAATGGCAGTACATTGATATGCAACAGGCAAATTAACCATTGTAATGGCCGACCAAGTTCTATCTCCAACAAATGAATAACCCAACTCTTTATGCCAGTATTAAAGTTTGTTCCATCACATCCGACAGCTAACAATAATTACCTAAAATATTGAAAACAACTTGACTTGAAAGCAGGCTTGTGTCGATCATTACCATTTGAAGTTACAGCTTATATTACGATGAAAAAAGCAACATTCTTATCCAAGAATTACTCTAAGCACAATTTCAACTATTCGCATAAACTGCGATGAAACTTATTAGCAAAATACAATAAAACCCAGTGGTGTAGTCCTGAAAAAAAAGTTGGGGGGACGCGTATGCACACGAAGATAAGCAATTGATATCAAAAGTGGGAGGACGCTTATGTTAAAATGTAAAAAATTTGGGGGGACGCTTGTATTAAAATAAAAAGGTAGGGGGACACGGTCCCCCTGCGTACCTCCTCGACTACACCACTGATAAAACCTGTGTAAGTTGACCACTTGAGGTGCAGCACTTTAGTGGTAAATTTAGACAGATGATCAACTTACAGAGGGTGGATAGTTTCTTTTTTTTTTTTTGTTATTTCTTACATTATGCATGTATTCATTTATAACTAATTAAAATATAGCTCCATGTAATGACAATACTTTAAAATAGTGATTAGCTTTTTTCCCCACAATTATCTAAAATATCATTAAAGAAATTTAACCCAAATAACTTACAATGTACCCTATACAACTTCAAGAGTAAAGTACTTCGTTAAAATTAAGATAAATATCATATTAATTATATCATATTCTTATATGATGCTAAAGATTTCCTAAAAATATATATTTTTCAAAATGGCTATATCATATCAAAGAAAAAGAAGAAACTTATTTAAAGAATAAAAGAGTGCTCATAGTAGTTTTCCCATTTCATTAGCTTACAAAGAGGTTATGCAAACTTTATATTGACATTTCATCCATCCAGACAAATACTGGTCTAACATTATAGCATAAAAAATATCCTGGAGAAGCTATTTTAGTTTTTTATATTTCCGAAAATAGATAAACAAATAAATATAGTAATAATTAGGTGGTCAACTTACAAAGAGTTTTTTTATAATACTCCCACCTAAATTTGGCGTAAATAAGTGGTCAACATAGACAGGTGGTCAACTTAGGTGGTCAAGTTACAAAGGTTTCCCTACATTATATAATATAGGACAAATTCCGTTCCTGACAAAAGTGGTCAACTTACAATGGTGGTCAACTTTACAGATTTTACTGCACAAGGTGTGGCTATTAAATAACGAGACTGATGCTGTAAAATATTTTCTTTTAATTTCATATATTTTTACTAGTTATCACCTTCAATATACACCCCTCCTCTATCCCTACATCGCTCCATGCGAACCTTCCATTGTTCGAAACAGTGCTGGAAGTCTTTTTGTGTCAGGTCCTTCATGACACGTGCTGCTTTCTCCTTCACAGCTTCAACGGACTCGAATCTTGTTCTTTTTAATGCCGCTTTCACTTTAGGAAACAGGTAATAGTCCCAAGGCCCAAGCTCTGGCAAATAAGGCGGATGGTCCAACACTGGGATGCTGAACTTGGCTAGGAAACTCTTGACTAACGATCCGGAATGAGGTGGCGCATTGTCTTGGTTTAGAACCCATGACTTGTCCTTCCACAATTAGGGTCGTTTTTTCCTTATTTTCTCACGGAGGTCAGCAAGAAGTTGAAAATAGTAATCCTAATTAATCGTTTGATCTCCAGGAACCCATAGAAGGTACACAATCCCATGCATATCGAAAAAGCAATCGTCATTGCAGTGAATTTTGATTTGCTCATTCAAGCTTTTTTGGCTTTCGGTGAAGATGGGCTCTTCCAGTGCATGAATTGGTGCTTCGTTTAAGGATCATAAGTAAAAAACCATGATTCGTCACATGTTATTATGTTTTCCAATATGTTTGAGTCATTTTCAATGGCTTTCAAAGTGTCAATTCGAACGTTTTTGCGAGCTTCATGCTGTTCAAATGAGAGAACTTTAGGCACCATTTTGGCACACACCTTTTGCAAGTTAAAATTGTTGTGTAAAATCTGTCGTACGGATTCTTTATCAATGCGTACAGTTCCAGCAATTGCACGGATACTTAGCCGACGGTCCAGCTCTAATGAGATTACCGATTTTTTCGATGTTTTTATCAGTTTTTGACATGGTAGGGCGTGAATCATCTTCAACGTCTTCCCTGCCATCTTGGAAACGCTTGAACCCCTCAAAAAAGCGTGTACGCGAAGAACATTCATCCCCATACACTTCTTTTTATAAATTAACAGTTTTAGTTGCAGTTTTTCCAAGTTTCATGTGAAATTTCACAACAATTCGTTGCTTTACTGCTACACTTAACATTTTTCTGGCGAAGCAGAAAAACAACTCCTAATACAAACAAAGGCTACAGCTATACTAATTCGTTTACAGAAGCGAGGTGTATTGCATTCGAAAGAGAAGGCTTCAGAATAACACCTGTCGGTACCTGAAGTTTGGCGCATGCTCACTTTTTCTGTAGCAGCCTCAGTCTCGTTATTTAATAGCCACACCTCGTATACATAAAATTCTCTAACTTGCAGTTATCACAATTTAAAATTAACAGCTCAATGATTACTAAGAACATATGAAGTACATCTATTCATAACTAAAGATATTCTACTTTGACCTTGAGTTTTTATTTTACCTAAAGGGAAAGCTTGTTGTTGACTTGTCTCCATTACATTAACTATCTCCTTTACATGTCTGACGCTCTATCATGAGAAGTTTTGTCCGACTGATTCTGATGAGCAAAGTTGATTTGTTTTTCGAATTTTTCTACGAAAAACTAAGGAAATATTTAGACACTCTGAACATTGAAATATTTTGTTACTTAGAACATAACGCAAAAAAATAATACAGTTTTCTTATTATAAATGTTGACGAGAACAAAAATACACGTATGTATTTGCTCCGTCAAGTTGGTCGGGTTGGGGTGCATCTTAACTTTGTCCAAACTAAATAAAATTTTACACACGTTCATTTGGACGTATAGGGCCCCTTTTCCGCACGCTTCCAATTAAAATTTCCAAAAAAATTTTTTTCACTCCACCCTAATATACATTCTATTACAACAGAACACATGGAAATCTTTTCGCTACATTTTATGCTATGTAGCACATTTATTCAATTGAATTTACTGTATAACCGTATATAATTCAGTTATATTTTAAAAGTAGTAGATCAAGTAGTTTCACAACAGTCATTGCATTTTCATGGGTATATATCAGATGCGGACTGCACCCAACAGTCTGAAAATGTGATAAATAAAAAATTATTTAAGACAGACTTAACATAGACTAAACAAATAAAGAATTATTTAGGTTATATTGGACTACTTCTTTCATTTTGTATGTGGTAGAGATAGAATTGGTTGCTGAAGAAATATTTGCATTTGCTTGATTTTTTTATTTTCACCAAATTCATATGTGATGAAGTGGAGACAATATAACAAAAAATAAATATAAAAATGAGTAAAAGTACTGACTAGTACTTAATAGTGAATTTCTTTTTAGATAAGTCATCCACCTGAGCCGTCCTAAAACCAATGAATTTCATTTTTAAACTCTAATACTATACCCCTTTCCCACAAAATGGATCAAGTCTAATAACAAGAAATAATAACATAAAAAGAAGATAACAAAATGTGAGCTAATCAGTTAAAAATAAATAAAAAAATACATAAAAACTGAAATCAAGACATTTACAGCACTAAACTTTCTAATAATATCCAATATATTACTTCTTGAGGAGTGTCAAATCTCATTCCACATTTTCTGATCAGCCAAGCAGCCAATGATGAAAATATAAAAAACTGTTCACCAGGATTAGTTTGAATTGCAAAATAATGCCTATGAGAGAGAAAAACAATGGATACATTAAACAAATTAAACAGAAAGGAATGTGAACATTCAAAAACATGAACACAAACACATAAAAATTACTACAGTAAAACCCCATTAAAATGCGGGTGTCGGGGGACATGTTCGGCACCCACGTTTATAACATAAACGCAGTATAGTGAAACTATACCATATTCACAAAATAATACTCGCTTTTGTTGCATCATTTTTAACTTTATCAATTACTCGTAACTTTTCTTCTATAGTATATATTTTTCTTTTTTCTTTGCTGCCATTTTATTCACTGTAATTGTTGTGCAAGAAGCACACATCTCAACAGTGCAATCGAGCAATAGGTTATAAACCAACTGTGTTCTGAGAAAAAGGGGGCTTATAAAATTCTTTATGTTATCAACATGGGATTGTGAAGGTCCTAAGAAAAAATTAGATTTGGAAGGGGAGGAATGCATTTCTGAAATAAACAATGTTTTAAGCCTGCATTCACTGGAGAATATGTTACTTTCCAAGAATGCTCAAGAATCTGGAATGCAAAGGTTGAAAAGCTATTAAAAAAAAGTTACACATGCATAACTAGGCTTCTGAAAATGGAAGATAGTTAAGCTCTAAACTCAACAGTTCCTGAACCAGAGCAAGCTCTGCCCATGTCAAGAGAAAATAAGCCAGAGCCACTCAGGGCAATTGCACCCGATTTTGAAATCAAGCGATATAGTGTCCTAGGTTGAAAGACCGAAAAAGCGTGAAAAAGGTGTACATCAGGCCTATCACAATAGGGTTAGAGTATTGGTCTGCTCGGGATGGCTTTATTTACAATGGTAAATACGGAATAACCTTTAAATGGCAATGATAAAGAGTGGTTTAAACGTCGGGGGACATGATAGTAACTGCGGTATATTGAGGCGCTGTATAATGGGGTTTTACTGTACTTTAATACAGTTGTAAGAATTTGGAATTGTTTGATATTATTAGTTGTAACTTTCAATAGGTTAAATAATTTTAAGAGGGCTCTTGATCATCATTGTTAAAGACCAGAAAAGATAGGACCACAGCCAGTTGCTGCTTGTAACTTTTGTATTTGTATATGATGAGAATTTTCTTACAATTAAAAAAAGCAATTAACCTTAGAATTTTAATAACTGCTTAGAAAACAAACTTCATAAAAAAGTTTGTTCTACAAAAAGTACATAGAACACATAAAACATTTTAAAATTTCATAAAAGATGAGTTTAAATTAGAAAGAGCAAATCCTTTGAAAAAAGGCAAATTTAATTATAAAAATAGCAATAATTTCACAGTTCATAAAAATTTTAAAATCCTTTTAAATTATTCTAACAAAACAAAACTAAGAGAAATTTTGCTGAAAATTGTCAACCAAAGCTGCATTTATTGAATTAAAATCCATTGACTGCTCCATAGATGTAAACAAAAAAAAATAAGTAAAAATTTAAAAAACAATCCATTTTGTTCTTTTTTATTCTAATTTTTATCAAAAGTTTCACATAAAATCAATAAAATGGAGCAAAAATAAAAAAATAAATAAAAAAAAAAAAACTTTGGACACATTAACAGCATATTCAGTGACAAGTCAGGTTTTTTTTTTTTTTTGAAAAATGGACCAATTGTTCCACATTTGCATTCCTATACCAATTGAAAGATAATTTTCTTTTCCCTGAATAAAGTTTGATTTGTGCATCAAAGTTTGAAAGTTCTACATTAACTAGAACAGAAGTTATAAGTGCTTTTAAGTTACCAAAATAGGCTGTAGTATCCTAGTGGTTAGGGCATCGTTCTGTGAACTAAAAGGTTTGGGGTTTAAAACTTGACTCGCTGAAGATCCACCATGTAAACTTGGGCACTGTGGATCTTCAGCGGGTCGGGTACTGAAGATCCACAGTGGCCAAGTGTACGCTTGTGCATGTAAAATCTGTGCACCCTGAAGTCCCGAGGCAGTTCCAAGGGTACTGGAGGCTGGAGGAAATTTCTCTCCCCTTCAGTCTTGGGACTATAAAGGGAGGTGGCGTACAGTGCTTTCCCCAGGCTTAGGCAGGAGGGCGCCGCGCCCTGCCTGCCCTTGGATTTGGGAAAAGCGCCTATCTTGCCCCTTTGTTAGTGAAATTGCGCCCTTCTTGCAGAGCTTGAAACTCGCAATCGCCAGTCGCCAGAGGCGACCAACTTTCATGTTTGTTTTCATTGAAGTTGCCTATGTGGCTACCATTTGCTAATGCTAAAACCCTTCCCCGAACTTTTATCTTGACACGTGACCTTTTCCTAAATTCTCGTCCACTAAAAATTAAATAAACAAGAAAGAAATAGGAGTTAATTTTTGGGCACACGGAAACTAGTTTTTCCTCCGATTTTTACCGGAAATTGCTTACTGTGTTTGAAATTTCAATCTTTTTCTATCCTGGAATTTTTCCAATTATCTTGAAAGTTGTAAGATATTTTTTGCATGCACTACCTTAAATCTGCTTATTTGTCGTTTCATTTTAACAATTAGAAACGAAAAAAAAAGTATAACGATAGAAACAGCCAAAATCGTGCACGTGCTTTGCCGAAAATTGGATTCTACGTTAGAGATTTTAATCCTTTTTCATCGGGTACAAATTTCAATCATTTTCTAAATTAGAAGATATTTTTCAGACGTGCTACCCTAAATCTGCTTATTTTGCATTTTATTTTAATAGTTTCTGGCTTTTTTTTTTTTTTGAACTGTGCCGATATTGAACACGTGTTTGTCGAAAATTGCGTTTATCACTAATTATTCACCATTATTAAATCACTATTATTATGTCATTTATTTATTTACTTCAAATTTGATTTTAGTATTGACAGCTATTTACTTTTTAGAAAAAACTAAATTGTGGATACATAAGAAATTTTTAGAAAATTGGTTATTTACTTGGATCCAACTTCTTTAAAAAACAATAAACAATTATTGAAAACTGTTTGATAAATATACAATTATTGAAAAGAAGTAGTATTATCACAAATCATAAAATAAATAAGGAATTTTTTTTTTAGTTTAAACATTTTACAAAATTAATAATGATAATAATGATCTCTTTTAGGGCCGACAGTTGCGAGATTTTTCAGGCACTTTTTAAAATTTTGGGGAATTTTTTTTTCACATCATTCTGTCTCTTTTTTGGCTTTGGGTAATTTTTTGTGTGTAGCCTGAAACTCTTCTAATGATTATGTGCTTGATTATATTGCAACTCTTAAAAACTCTCTATCTCATAAAATTTAGAACAATGGGTTCCCAAAGACTAATAAGAAAATTCTTTTTTCATCTTTATAAGGAACCCATTTGGGTCAAATATGCAAGTTACGATTCTGGGTTATATTTTCTTCTTAAACGTTTATTTAATTTGCTGCCTATTTACATTATTATCTACATATTATTTACAGTGGCTCAGATTCCACAGCATTGGTCTAAAGTTCTTAGCTGTTTCAAAGTTACGGGCACAAGCTCTCCCGCATAATGTTACGTCTGGATGGGCGCAACTCCTCCCTGTCCAACATTTGAAGACCTCCTTCTCATCCGACCGCAACCTCTAGGCAAGCGAAAGTCGATCTTCTCGCCCCCGGTTTTGAGGGCAGCTTATATAGGGGGTGCCTGACCTTAGGCCGACATTGAGGGCAAGGGGACACACGTGCACCATTTCCTGTCGTGTGAGCCCCTTCGTCCTGTAACGTAGGCCCGTAGGTTTGCCGGCCTAGGCCTAACCTGACAATGCATTTATTACATCTGTAGACGTTGAGAAAACTAACCAAAATATAAGAATGCTCTTTCAAACAAGAAACTATTTACTATTCAAAATATGAAAAAGTATTTAATATCCCAATCTAATGGTGCTTTCTAGTTATTTCAGGAAAGAAAAGTTTTAAAATGTAATAAAACTTGCGGGGAAAAAGATGGCAGCGTGTGAAGAATCTATATATTAGGCATTTCCTTTTTCTCTCCTTATTTTAATAAACATTCATTTCACTCTTTGATGAAAATGTATTGTATTAATTTTGCTTCTTTAAAATTTTTTAAAAAATACTATTGTCATTTTAAGCGAAACCATTGCTTTCAATTGGTATTCTTGATTAGTTATAATGGCATTTTTTGCAATTTTGCTGTTTTTAGGACATGTTAAAAATTTTAAAGGGTGTTTTCCGTGATCGTTTAAGTCATCAAAATCCAGGCTCTAATTATCATTACTGAAGCTTTATTGTATTAAGAAAAGATATATCCTTATTTTCTTATTATTCCTCAGAGGTGATCAGATCTTCAGAAGTACTGGAATGAACAGAAACCCTCTCATAAATTAGTATAAAATGTATAACTCAGAAAATCCTTGCTAGATATTTTATTGAATTTAAAATCATTATTGGTTGATGTTGCCTTGAATATACAAGCAGAATTTTTTCATGCTTTACTTCAAATATTGAAAATGATCTTAAAAATGAATATTGTCAAATTAGTTTATATATATTTTTCAATGTTCAGTTTCACTGTGATGATGTTGATGTTTGACTAAAATGTTAAATTAGGGCAATAATAAAGTATTACTAAGGGAGGATTCATAAATGATGTCACACTTCTAGAGGAAAGAGGTGTTCGTGAAATTGTGAAAAAGTGAGACAAGGGGAGGGGTAGCAGGAAGTGTGACATTCTGTTTGTGCGACATAGCGTAACATGTGACAGTGGGGGAGGGCCGTCCAACATGGAAAAAAGTGTGACATCATTTATGAACGGTCCTTACTTCAAAAACATGTGCCCTTTATTTCGGTAAGATGCCCTAAATTTGGAAAAGTGCTCCTTTTTTTACAGTAGCACCCTGCCCTTTTTCAATCCTAGGGGAAGGTCTGGGCGTAGTTGTGCTGGCTTCATCTGGTGCCATTTGATTACAGTGTGTTAGGATTATTGCTGGTCGCCTATCAGTAAACCCTTTATAAATGGCCAGTATCCTTTGCGGCTTCGAAAGAGCAAATGCGGACAAGGCCTCCACATTAGAAATAACAACAGTTAGCAGAAATTTCATCCTCCGCAAGGGCAAACTGAAGCTGGTGTCGATTGCTAAAACATCTTCACTCTGTCACTTTCTAAAGTTATCTCCCACTTCAGCAGTGAGCTATATAGAAATCTCTCACATACGCATCTCTCAATTGTATATCATTCGCAACTCAACCCAGCTGTCAACACTGAGCTATGTACTTAGAGGGGAATTCTTGACAATGTGTTGTTTTTCCTGCATCAAAATAGGGATTGAAATAACATTGTGGTTTAAATTATGAACACTATTACACATTTAATTATTATTATTATTATTATCATTATTTGCGTATGTACAAATGACTAAAAAATAGAAAATGATACTTTTTTCTCTCTAATGAGTTCAAAAACACTTAAATTTTCTCTCTTCTACTTTCATATAGGTCCAATAGATATATTGTTCCAGTTAATTAATAAATCCTCAAAATAATTGGATGCAAGTATTAATTCTTACCATATTCAAAAAGATACTTAGTCATAAAAAATGATTACAAATTGGTGTAAAACATACTTATTAATATGCTTTATCTTAAATTCTTGGGTAAACTCTGTATCATAATTCAAAAGTTTCAGCTTGTCCAGAAGATTCTCCATCAATACAAACATCATGTATGCATATCCTGGCCCACCATCAATTGCCATTCCATCCCCTCTGCTATGTCTTCTTTCCTCCATCTTGTATGTGTCTCGCTATTTCAAATAATATTATTCGAGAGTCACTAGTAGGCAACAGTCACTGAAATGTTGATATAAATCATAAATACTTACTATTTTCACCAGAGGGAGACAAACAATGAAATACACTTTCAACTGATCTGACTAAATTTTATTACTTATGTTAAATTTAGTACTTTTCCGTAGAAGCAAGCAAAATTTTTGTAGAAATAGCAAAGTTTAATTTCAAAAGACTACCATTAGACTAATGAGGCGACTTAAATTTAACTTCATCTTGCAACCACCCATTCATATGCAATTTAGTACCTCTTTGCCAAACCCGTTAAGTTCATTTTCTTAGGAATGTTCCGCTGTCATCCCTCGACTACCCTACGCTGGTGATGTCATTGCATGACAGGTACAGTACAGGGTAACCAGAGGCATAAATAAATAGCAACGTCTGCACCAAACAATGATCATCGGAAAATAATCCATCCAGTTCTCGAATTAACGGCCTGAAAAGGCAATCTGAAAACAAGATACAAAAGAGGTGAAAAGGCTTTTTATTACAGTCAAATCTGATTGGACCAAAGAAAAAAAACTTCTACCTATCGGAAGTTCACTAACCATTAGAATAAGTTTTCGATTTTTTTTTTTGCATTAACCTTATTGGATAAGTTACAGATAATTCACACCTTGATAATTGATTAAATTACAGAATATACAAAGTAGTAAGTATCATTTTTAAAAGGAAAAAAAAGGGGGGAAAAGCCATGTAAAAGTTATCTTACTTTTATTTTTTTTTTAGAAATTCGTTATTTTACATTGAACTAGGCACCTCTGATTTTCCATAAATAGCGCATCATCAATTTTTTGCAGATGCATTAAAATTGAAGTACCCCCCATTCCATCCCTACTCTATATAAACTTTTGAAGAATTTCAAGAGTGTTTGTTGTTAAGAATTTAAAAGAAGGTGAAAAAATATGTTCATTTTGTTAGTTAAAAATTTTTGCTTCTATTTTGGTCGATAACGATCATGTGTCTCTAAAAATTATTCGAGTTAAAGGAAGTAAAAATCGAGTATTTGTTAATAATTTACATGTATTTAAATATAAAGGGGCCGGGAACTGATAAAATAATCGAGGTAAACGGAGAAACGAGTTATCGGATTTCGACTTATAGTGAATTGACTGTACTTGCTATTTTTATCAGCATTCCCAGAAGTAGTTTGTATTTTGTTTGGCTTTTAATGATTGAAGGAATATATTGAGGGAAGAGAGAGGGAAATATGATGAAAATGCCACACATATGGGATGAGCTAACACCCTTTGAGAATCTTTATTTTCTTTCATCTCAAAAACTTACCTGAGCTGAAGGACGGTTTTATGATGCCTTTATCATTGTATGGTCGTCCAAGAGATTGCTTGCTTATTTGTAACGTACAGTTTCTTTTTGTACCAAGATAATGCAGCGGAAATCTTGCATTCATAATTAATGCAACATAACGAACTCAACTTGCCTGATCTAGGGAGGGGCAACTGCCTCTTTTTAGATGCCCCCTCCGACGGTTACGCCCATTATTACATACAAGACATATTCATGAAACATTTTCTACATAAAACCACTAGAAAAAATTAAAAATAAAATGTAGCATAATGCATCAATGCACCTATGAGTTATTGTTTAAAAATAAATAAATAAAATTCTTAAGATTCTGTAATAAATTTAGATTCAAAATTAAATCAGCATAGTTACAAAACATAAACTCAAAAGAAAACATAAATGCCTTTGTAGAAAAATACTCCAGAAAGACAGAATAACAATAAAGGGTACTTTTTGTTTGGGGGGAGGTGGCGATGGTTAAATTTTTTCTCACCAAATCAAACTACTAAACCATTTTGGGTTGCCGTGTGGGGATGTTTAAATATTTTGCAATTTAACCATCGCTAGGCTCCCCCTCCCCCGAAACGGGAAACGGAAAAGCACCCAATAAAGATACATAAATATTTTTCACATTTCGTACGGATAAAATACACCAGAAAAGAAATTACGAAAAGTTGGGAGCAATTAGCACATTTTAAGTTTCTTTTTTCTGAAAAAGCTTTCCAAAAGCAGTTCGAAGTTGTGCTTCATTTTTAAATACTGCTACTTAAATGAAATAATTTTCATGGACAAAAAAATTTACGCATTTTATCTGTTGTCATAGTTACATTGTTTGTTAAACTTGTAGGGAAAAGTACAGTTAGTAAAGACGGCAGTGTTTATTTACATTTTTTGAATAATATACATTTTAAAACTGAGCGGGTGCGGGATTTAATAGATTTTAAACTTTTAATAGGCAGCCATATTCCTGACATCTTTAAATAATCCAGATAATACCCAGAAAACTTTTTTTTTTTTTTTTCCTCCCATAATTTTTATAGAAAAAAAGTTGGCAATGTACCAATGCGAAAGTTAGTCTGCTAGGAACACACAGATTTCTGGGATTGCTCAGGAACTGCAATATTCAATGTTCATGTTACATAAGCTGTTTTGTATGGATATTTAAGTTTTTAAATAATGGCAAACATAGTAATTACAGGGGCTAGTCGGGGGTTAGGGCTAGAATTTGTAAAACAGTTGTCAAAGTTTTCAAAAACTCCTACTATATTTGCATTGTGTAGGAATCCAGAAAAAGCTGAGGTTTGTAGTATTCTTTCTATGTATGAGATACGGATATCATTAATTTAAAAACTTTAAAAACTCAGTGAGCAACTGAAAATTCCGTATTTTGATTAAGAAATTGATAAAAAAATATGAGCGCTGTATGATTTTGTAATCCGCCCTACTTGATATTTTAAATGAATAACAGCATTATATATATATGTATTCAAGCAATATTTTTTTTGCCTCTTCCCTGAGCTGTGCAGTGGCATAACTATAGTTTTTAATTTACAGATCTATCAAAATGCCATCCCTCACCTCTGTTTTGGAACTATTTGCGTTAAAAAGAGAAATACAAATAATTGGGGTATAAGCCAGTTAATGGACAAGTTTTTTACCATGCTAAGCTTTCCAAGATAGATTTACATCTAGAAATCAAATATAAACAAGCAATTTTATTGAATTTAAATATGTGGTGCGATGCTTGCTTTGTTAATTAAAAATCCACTTTGGGGACAATTTGGAAAACCATCACCAAAGTGAGCCCTTTAACTGATATGTACCAATAACAGTGCTATTATCACAGAAAACGAATGTCCTTTATCAGAGTATTGTATTTTTGTAGTAAAAATAACGATTTATATTTCGAGTACTTATTTATTCCTCTATTCTATCTCTCATAATAGATAATAATTATGTGCTTTTGTACTGGGGAAATTTGTTTTAAATATTTTTTGTTATCAATTAGCCATGGTAAACTGCCACTTTGTAGTTATGCCACTGATGCCATACACTGCACTGGGCCTAGCAGTAATACATTTGACTTATAGAGAGCCAAAAGAAAACATTTCATAGCATTTTATTTATCAATATATAAGTTATTACAATACTTTTTTTCTTTCAATTTTTGCAGAAGCTGCAAGATGTGGCCCGTACATGTTCTAATATAAACATAGTGAAAGCTGGTAAGTAGTTCTTTTTTTCATACAGCCTCATTAATCAACTACTTATCATGGAAAAATATTCTTTCAATGTAGTTCAATAGATAATTATTGCCAGAAAAGCTAAGAAATAAAACTGCTTTGGGCAGTGCATATTTTTCAAAATATATAATTGCAAGGCCCCCCAAGTCAAAATACTGACATCTGGGATCCCACTTAATCCATGTCAAAAACCTCTCCTTGGCCAGACCCATCATTTCAAAATTTTCAAGGGGGGGGGGAGGGCAAAGGATTAATATTTAATGTATGTCGTAGGTTGAACCACTTAATACATCCATGTATGCATAAATACACTATTTCAACAGTCAAGGGGAGAGGCACCCTCCTGATTCCTCCTCGACTCCTCTTTTTCTGGAGTAGCATCCCTTTCTGAGACTGGATCCTGATTATTTTGCCCCTGTTATCTTCCCTACTTGGAAGCCTTGCAGAGTGCAACAAAAGTGTACACAACTGTCATCAGAAATACTGTGCTACCCTTACTATCCTCCATGGATCCCTTTCTATATTTGTCAAGCTTAGAAATAGGTAGATAAAAATGAATTTTAATCAATCTGGACCCCTTCTTGGCTTAGGCCCCATTGTTGTGGTACCTTCTAGCACCCCATGCAAAGGCCGTGAGAGTTATAAGTGTACTCAGAGCTTTAGTAATGGGGGTAACAATGTGCATGAACTCCAGATTAAACTCACCTGGTGGTTTCAGGTACACATCCATCTCCACTTTTGATGAGCTAAGCAAAAACAATTTCTGATGCATCCGAGGGATTTAATCGAGGAGCCTTGTCGACGTTCAGTAAATATAGACACTTAATAAATTCAGTGGACTGTAAACACTTAAGATTCTTTATTACTTTGAATTTGGAAGAGAGCTTTGCTTTTTACACTCATCACGGCTCTCTTCGCTCACACACACTGACTACCTACACTTACTCCACAAGATGGCGCTACAGCAGTGCGGATACAAGCCTAAAATGCAAAAACTTTGCCAGTTACGTGTACATTTGTTTTTATGTGCTAATGGGGATACCAGGATAATCCTTACATCCCTGTGCATGCTTATGATGACAGTACCAATTTTGGTTCTTCCACAATAAAAAGTTCAGATGAAAAGAACCACCACATGATTAAATAGATATTGTAACACTTAAAAAGTGTTTGAATGTAGCAATATTTAACTGGAAATCTTTTATTTACTTTTTTCTGATATATTCTCAATTGATTTTGTTTTATGTTTAAACATGGTGAGCAGTTAAGTAAAACATCTATTAGAAAAAGTTGAAGGTAGACATCGTACGTTGTTGTAACTTGAAGGCAAAAATGCAATGCTAATCACATAGAAACATATAATTTATTGAAAATTCAATTTTCTTGAAAATATATGGAAAAAATCTCTAGATGAAAATGTAATTTAGGAAATTTCTTTTGCCCAAAATTTTTAGCATATCTTGACATTAGGTCAGGTATGTTTCTTAGGGTAATGTAGCCTGGATGCATATCCTTTCAAGATTTGCTTGCTAAGCTTTTGCTGCTGTCATCTATGTTACATTTTTGAGCAATTATTTAACACTTTCCAATTCGAGTAGAATTTATCAAAATGGCCTTCAGAACAGGAGTCGTTCCCAAATTTTCTGTTCTTCCTAACTATTGTTTGGTGATGAATCTTCTTGCTATGGCCTGAGGGCTTGCGTTCATCAAAAGGATAATCACAAGATGCTATTATGTCATAGCACGCCCTAAGTTGCTGTAGCTCATTAATACTTAATGAGCTCTGGAAGAATTCCTTGTCAGAAAATAAGAGAAAAAAAATGTGATGCGTAAATCCCAAGCTCCTGTCATGTGAATATTTGGTATTGGGATACAAGTAAGAAAAAGATTAAAAATGTGTACTGATGTCTATAAAAATTGAAATCCTCAATTGCATATTTATAGATATGATTGATTTTGATCAATATCAAGGAGTAGTCTCAAAGATTCAAGCAGAGGTAAAAAGAGGAGGAGTGAATCTTCTCATTAATAATGCAGGAATGATGCTCAAAGATACATTAACTACTGTTTCCAAAGAAAATATTTTGGGTAGCTTCCAACTGAATTCTGTTGCTCCACTGTTATTTACAAAAGTAAGTGTTAAGTACTTTGGTGTTGTTGTTTTTTGTTAAACTTATTATCTTTAAAATGTATATTTTATACATTATTTATAAGTAAGGGAGCAAGTGAGAACTGATATTTGCAACTAAAACAATAAGTATAATTTTTCTTATTTCAAGAATAGCCTGGGATTTAAGTAGTTTAAAACAATGAGCTCAGATTTTACCTTCAATGCCAGATTTATCAAAAATATATACCAAAAATATCTTTAATAAATATGTATCAGAAAGGAAAACAAAGCAATTATTTATTACTATATTACCTCGACAAAATTAGTTTTTAGCATAATTTAGTTTAATGTAGCAGGGGGTAAACAAAATGATGCCACACACATAAAGTGGTCACTGTATGGTGATTAAAAAACTATTTTTTTTTTGCTGAAGAAATGCCAAAAATTGATTTCATATTGTCACAGTTTCACAACTGTTGGCAGATTTGTTATACATATATATACTGCATAAAGGAAGACAAATTTTAAAACAAAAAATGAACACTGATCACTTAAACATGCGCAAAGCAACTACACACATATACATAGTGTATATTATGTGTGTATAAATAAGCGAGAGAAAAAGCACAATAGTAAAAAAATGAGTGCTTAAAAATGAAAAGAGCTCAGGGGAAAATATCATGGGTTTTTCTTTATTTTTTACAATTATAATTTTTTTTGCTATAATATCTTCTTCATTCAAATGGTAAATTAACTCTTTTTTTTTTCTTCTATTTTTAAGGCTTTGTACCCTCTTCTGAAAGCATCAGATAATGAGGCATTTCCTCTTAAAGTTGGAAAAGCAGCTGTTTTAAATATTTCTGCTCATTTAGGATCCATTGAAGAAAATACAACAGGAGGTTACTTGTCGTACAGGATAAGCAAGGTAATGTTAAATTTATACATGAAGAAAATTAATCTTGAAATAGTACTTCCCAATAGTTCTTATATTTCATAATTATGCTACTATAATGTTTCAGTCCGTGTATTTTCTTTTGATAAGGAGCTACGTGAGAAGTAGTTAAAATTGTCTTTGTAGCTGTCCGTGGCAATGATTTTTTTAAATTTTAACTTTGTTACTATGCTAAAAAAAAAAGGAAGCTAGAATCAAAGGCCAAACAAAGTTTTGTTATTTTGTGACTGTTATTAAGAAGCATGCATCTCATCAGAAAGCCTTGAGACAAATATTAGAAAAAGCTGTTTAAATTAATTTTGTTTTTCATCTACTGATTCCATAGAGCTCCAAGTTTGCCTCATAAGCTATTACGTTTTTGGAACTAACTTTATTTTAAACAAAAAGCTATATACAGAAATATATACAATGATCTCATTAAATCATAGGGATGGCGCCTGTGCGGTAGCCGATCGGTGTCAATGAGGCAGACAGCCTTGAGGTGTCACATTAATAAGATGTAACAATTCTCCCACACTTATTAGAAAATGATAAGAAATTGAAATATTTTAAAAAGTTATATAATATAATGAAATTAAGCTATTACGCGTTAATTAATTGTATGGGAAAATATTATAAACACTCTTATATAACAGTTAAGTTGAAACATTATTTAACAGATGTAAGCATATCTTGAATATATATATGAAAGAAAAACATGCAAGGACAGTTATTAAAGTCATAGAATAAAGTTCAATATATAATGTAATCTTGCAAATAAGGTGGGGTATTGTGAGGTCTCGTTGACCGTCTTAGAGATGATTGAGAAATTGAATTATGTACAACAGTGTCTGGAATATTTGTTGATGGAACAGTGTCATTCGCAATGTTGCTATTACGTGTAATGGGAATATCGAACACGATAGGTTGAGGAGGTGAGTCAATGGTATCCGGTGCAAATGTCACTCGCTTCTTTTCGATGTCTGTTTTCCTAAGTTGATTGATATGTCTCTTAAACTTATGACCATTGTCTAGTTCAATCTGATAGTGTAGTTTTCCAAACTTCTTCATGACAGTTCCCAATTTCCAGTGCTGTTTTCCCAAATTGTAAACACGTGCCATCACCCTATCTCCCACACTTAATTTTCGATGAGGGAGGTGGTTTTCCTTGTTTGTTGTGTGTTTTATGGGTCGAATTGCATCCAGTTGTGTTCTGATGTTACGATGAAGGTACAGTTCTGCAGGGGTTTTGTTGTTAGCTAACGGTGTTGCTCTGTAACGTTGAAGTATTTCACGAACTTTTATTCTCATAGGAAGAGGTTCATCAATCATGGCCTCAAGCCTATGCTTTAGAGTTTGCACATTACGTTCAGCTAATCCATTTGTGGCTGGATGACCAGGTGCAATCAGTTTTTGAAAAATACCATTTTTGGCACAGTAGAATTTAAACTCTTCAGTAACAAATATGGTTGCATTATCTGAAACCATTGTTTTAGGATATCCATGAGTAGCAAATATATTTGATAATAGCTCGATTGTAGATGCTGAGGTTGGTGGATTCTTACACACATCAATTTCAGCCCATCTGGACTTTGCATCTACTGTGATAAAAAAATAGAACCCTTGGAAAAGACCAGCGTAATCGATGTGGATCCTGTCCCAGTTCTCTTCAGGTTCATCCCATGGATGGCAAGGAACTTTTGGGGGGTTTGTTTTGATGCGTGCACATGCTTCACACGATTTTGACATATGCTCCATATCCTTGTCGATTCCACTCCAGTACACAAATCTTCGAGCTAATTGCTTCATTTTTGTGATACCAATGTGTGTACGGTGAAGTTCTTTCAGTGTTGATTTTTGAAGTGAGTTTGGAGTCATGACTCTTGATCCTTTGAACAAAATTCCACTTTCGTACGTGAATTCCAACGCTTTTTTATGATCGTCCTGAATTTCTTGTATAATTTTTGATAAAAGTTCATCCTTTTCAGTTTCTTTTCGAATGGTATCGGAATTGAGTAGTCCATTTGTTGAAATCTCGAAGATACTAGATAGGCATACTTGATTGATTTCCTGGTTGATTTGAATGTCAAATGATGTTTTGTTTTGATTGATGGGTGCTCTGGAAAGGCAATCAGCATTTTTATTTTCACTGCCTTTCTTGTAGATAACTTCATAGTCAAATGCTGTCAAAAATGTAGCATATTGAAGTAAACGTGCTGATGTCATTGGTGGCAATTTGTTGCTTGGATGGAAGATTCTTGTTAGAGGTCGATTATCTGTTTCCAGTTTGAAATGTCTTCCATACAAGTAGTTGAAGAAATGATTAGTCGAGAAGACTATGGCTAGAGCTTCACGGTCAAGTTGTGAGTAATTTCTTTCAGCAGCTGTCAATGATCTTGATGCAAATGCAATTGGCCTTTCTTGATCGTCGATGATGTGTGACAACACTCCTGCAACACCTACTGGGCTGGCATCACATGTAAGAATAATTGGGAGCTCTGGATCAAAAGGTATCAAAAATCGTTCACTGCAAATTTCGCTTTTTAACTTGAGGAATGCCGATTCACATGATGCGGTCCACCGATATTGAGTGTTCTTATGAAGAAGCCGTCTGAGAGGATATGTCGTAGTTGAGTGTTTTGGTAGGAATCTGGAATAATAGGTTACCATTCCCAAAAATCTTCGAAGTTCTTCGACATTGGACGGACGTGGCATTTCGCTTACAGCTTTCACTTTTTCTGGTGCTTTGCAGATCTTGTTGTACTCGATTATGTATCCTAAATAGTCGATACGCTCTTGAAATAGGGAACATTTTTGACGATTCAAATGAAGATCGTATTTTTGTAGTTGATGAAAACAAAGTTCTAAGTTCTTTTGGCACTCTTCTCTCGTGGATCCATGGACAATTAAGTCGTCAAAATAAGCAATTGTTTTGGGCAAGTCTTGTATAACTTGGTCGATTATTCGATTTAAAATGCTTGATGCTGTTTTGATTCCAAATGATAGTCTATTCATTTTGTACATTCCTCTGTGGGTCGAGATTGTTTGTATTTTACTGCTTTCTTCGTCTACTGGCACATGAAGATAAGCCTTGTGTAAGTCAAGACGACAGAAGAATTTTGAATTTCGCAGACTATTAAGAATTTCGTCAATTCGAGGAATAGGATAGTTGGAATTAACTAGACGTTCATTTACTCCTATTTTGTAGTCAACACAAAGACGTACGTTGCCATCAGGTTTTGGAATTACTACGAGCGGTGATCCCCAGTTACTAGTTTCTACTTTTGAAATTATTCCTTGAGATTCTAACAAGTCCAGTTCTTGGTTGACTTTATTTCTGAGAGCATAAGGAAGATTTCTTTCTTTATGGAAAACAGGTTTTGCGTTTTCCCGCAGTTGAAGAGATACTTTAATTCCGGGGATGCAACCTACTTTTTCTTCAAAAATACCTGGATATTTTGTTATGAAGTCTTCTAGCTTGTTTACAGCCTGGGTTTGATGTGTAACACTAGGGCATGTTGAATCGATTTCTTGAAGGTTGATTCCCAGGTGACGAATCCATGTGCGACCGATCAAAGGTGGAAACTTTGATGGAACTACGAATAAGAGTTCTTTTGATTCTGTATTTTTGTATTTTACTTGAACTTCAGCTACACCTAGAGGTTTGAAAATTTCAGAGGTGTATGACCTGAATTTTACATCAGTGCGTTGTAGAGGTGTTCGAAGGTTTAGTAGATGAAATTCTGTCTCAGGTAGAAGTGTAAATCCAGCTCCAGAATCAACTTCAAAACGTTGAGGTTGACCTTCAAGTAGCACTGTCAAAAAATACTTTCCAGCATCCTTTGCATTCGGATCTTGCTTATAAGCATCGATGATCATGTTGATATTTGAAAAATCACTTGCTGATGAATATTCTTCTAATGTTGAAACTGTCTTTTGGTTGGGGGGGAACTTAGAATTGTTTTAATGCAAACTTGTTGTACATGTCCCTTACGATTGCAGGATTTACAAGTCAGCTTGTTTCTATCAATGCGACACTCTTTTGAGATGTGGTTTGATTTTCCACAGCGTAGGCACACTCCTGATAGTCCCAATTGTTCCAGAGGCAATTTTTTATGTTTTTGGTATTGTTTCTGACTTGCGCTAGGTGATCTATTTCGTTGTCGAAGACGAGAAACGGAACGTCCACGTTCGGAACGCGAAGTTGAATTTGTACGCGATCGCCGATTGCAAAGTTGATTTGTTGCTATTTCATGAACACTGATATTATTGTAATTAGCCGCCGATGTTGACAACTCTGCACAGTTTATTTTGGATACTTCCAGTGTGAGTGCTGTTGATAATATATCATCCAAACTTGTGGCATCTAATTGTAACAGTTTCTCCCGGATGTTGTTGTCGCGAATGCCTCGAATAAATTGTGCGCGCAAGAATATGTCCGCGATCGAAGTTTCACACTTGCACGGCGATATGAAATCACATTCGGTACTTTCTCGTTTAAGAATTTCAATAAATTGTGAGATATTTTCGTTTTCTTTTTGATAGCGAGATAGAAACTGATGTTGAGCCACAAAAATATTTTTCTTGGGGCATAGATGCTGTTCAAGGGAAGCTGTAAGTTCATCATATTTCAGTTCAGTTGGACTTTTCGGCGAAACTATCGATGAAAGAAGTTGATAAGTTGTCGATCCGATTGAATTCAGGAAGATCTTGGCACAAACTTCATTTGTTGTTTCAATATTTTTCAATTTAAGATAATTTTCAAATCTTTGTTTATATAGTTTAAAACTTTCTTTTTCTTTGTTGAAATTTTCAAAACATTGCACTTGATGAAAAGTCGTTTCCGATTTTGAAGTTGGCAAAACTTTCTCTAAGAACTCTTGTTGCTGTTTTTGAAATGCCGATAAAAACTGTAGAAATTGTTCTTGATCCATTTTAGACTTTGAGCTTGAATGTTCAATTAAAATTGTAGTTGTACTTTGATACCAATATTGTGAGACAGAAACTCGACATTGAAAAACTTATGTTTCGGAAATGAAACTTGGCATTGAAAAATTAATGTTCCGATAAAGAAACTTGATATTGAAGAGTTCCATATTGTTTTGAAATTTGATATTTTATTTTAAACATTTGAATTGATTTGTTGAATAAAAGTTGAATGTTGAAAATCGAGTTTTACTTACGATGTATTCCGAGAAAAGAAGCATATCCGAATCGGCAGGCAGAGCGCGAATTTTCACGACTCGTCGCCATTATTACGTTTTTGGAACTAACTTTATTTTAAACAAAAAGCTATATACAGAAATATATACAATGATCTCATTAAATCATAGGGATGGCGCCAGTGCGGTAGCCGATCGGTGTCAATGAGGCAGACAGCCTTGAGGTGTCACATTAATAAGATGTAACATAAGCGATCTAAGGAGCTCCCCCAATATTGTGTGGATTTTTCCAATTTTGTAAATTGTACAAGCCAAACAGACTGATTATCATCCTACTATAGTAAGAAGCAATTCAATGGTGGAAAAGTTAGCTATTGAGCTGTGTGCAATACAAGAAAAAAGTTTAACTTCTATTCTTATCCTTCAACGTCAAGCTTTGCAGTTAGATGCGATATTGACTGGACCAATCAGAATGCGATATGAGAATAACTATGACCTAAGACAACTATAGAATTTAATACAATTAAGAAATTTCATCACTGCAAAAACACATCATGACTCTGCAAGTGCTTGGCAGTGCCAAGAGAATTGAGAAGAAACTGAATATTCTTTGAGGAACTAATGGTATTCACATGGATGTGTACTAAACACTACATCTTCATGCTAAAAACTGCAGTGCAAAAAAAATCTGGTCATTACCAAATAAAATTTAGAAAGAACATTTAGTCTGTCACTTATTTTATACTTTTTATATCAAATACTTATCCAGTATTGCCCCTGTATATAGATATATATATATATATATATGTATGTTGTATGTGTGTATCAGACTGTTGTTTAATTTGCCATTTAAGCAACTTGTGGTAGTCAATTTTTGTTATCATTATCGAGACAAATTTAAGTGCCCTTTTGACCTGAACTTATGAGGTCAATAATTAACTTCACTGTTTTTTACCAGTGAAAAAGAGAGGCAAATAAGTTTCCCTCTTCCTGATGAAAGTGAAGAAGGAAACTTGCCATCCAAAAGAAATTTAGTTAATAACTCACATTACTTGCATTCATGTTAAAATGTAAAATGAGAATATTATACTTGCTAGAGGATTCAGACTTATGAATGCTCGTATTTTCTTTCTAAATCCTTGGAATTTGTGGACAGATCATAAGTTGTTTTGAGCAAAATTGATGTTCTCTGGTCTTTAAATGAATTTTCTACAAAATTTAATATTTTGCCTATAGATATTTTAATACACAGTATAGCCCTGATTTAATGATTATGTATGGACTGTAAAATGCTATCATTAAATGAAGGATATTGTTAAATTGGAGAAATATAAAATTTCTCAAATCCAAACCGGGACTTTGAAAACCTATCACTGCTAATTTGAGGTATTCGTAAAATCGAGTATCCTTAAATTGAAGTTGTACTGTATAAGCTAATTCAAATCTCAAATAGTCTTTGTTGTGAAAATATATTTTGTTCTATTATTCATTTTTAATAAAAGTAACAGTTTGCATCTAGAAAAACAGATGAAGATATATTTTTTGCAAAATTGAGCCGAGTAAATTTTAAAAATATTATTAGATCTGAATTTTGTTATTTTTATCTTCCAGGCTGCAGTTAACATGGTAACAAAATCTTTAGCAGTGGAATTGAAACAGTCGGATATATTTGTGATGGCCCTACATCCTGGTTGGGTGAAAACTGACATGGGAGGTAATGCAGCTCCTCTTACACCAGAACAAAGTGTTAATGGGATGTTGACAGTTCTAGCAAAAGCAGAAGAAGATCAAAGAGGTTGTCTTTTTAACAATAGAGGGAAAAGAATTCCGTGGTAAGATGTTAGATGTTGATGTCATTTATGTAATTTTTACCAAATATTTTGATTATTTGTTTAATAATAAAGTATTAATAGATAATACACATTTGAAGTTGTCTATTCGTTTTACTTTTTGCTGAAAAAATATTTTTTAGGTTAATTAAAAAACCTACTTTCTAATGGATACATATTTAAAATTGCATAACTGTAATACATTAAACCAATTAAAGTAGGTACAATTGTAAGTTTATGTGGCACTAGCAAAATTATCCAACATTGCCTGCTGCAATAACAACATTCAGAAATCATATCAGAGCCATACATGTTACATAGCATGAAACCTGAATGTAGAAATTTATAAAGTTTAAATTTTAACTTATGGCTTATTTTGCAACAATGAATTATTGGAATTCAACATCTCCAAAATCTGCATATAACAATAGTTTAAACTTAAGGCTGAACTTAATTCTCATTAAAAGAAATAAGCTTCTGGGTAATAACTCAAGTCATTTATTCAATATGTAACCTAATGTCTGAAAAATATATCTGAATAATATGATCCTTGGATGTGTGTGGATTATTATATATATAAATCTCAATTCTCACGACCAAAAAAAAAAGAAAACAAGAAAACTGGTCGGGTTTTTCCTAACTTTTTTGGAACTTAGTCATTTTTGTAGTGTTCGGCAACTACTCGTCAAAAAGTAGTTAACTACCAAGTACTAACTACTCTAAACAAAAGTAGTTGCAACTAGTAGTTAACTACTTTTTTCTGAGATTAGTTGTAACTAGTAGTTAACTGTTCTCTAAAAGTATTTAACTACTTTTAAGTATAATTCATTTGAATTTAAATTTTTAAGCTTGTGTAGTATAGTCTATTCCATACTAACGATAGTCAAGGTTTTGAAGTTAAAATTGCGTGTCACTCGTACAATGATAACTCTGTCATCTTATCAAATATTTATTACATAAAAAATAAACACAATCATGCAGTATTAAACAATTAAGAATGAGGCTTCCGAACAACAAGCGTCGACATACATCGCTACTACAACAACCGCTAAATTAAAAAATTTTAATTAGAGTTCTTTTTTTTTGGTGAAAGTGAAAGTTATTATTTTTTTAGAAGTTGAAGTGCTTAATCGCCACAGTACTCCCCCCCAAGTGCCAAGGGCACTGATGTTACAAGTATTTTCTGTTGAAGCGAACTTGTCTTCCTGAGCGAGTGGTTATTGGGACAGGTTGTACTATGTCTGTGGTTTCATTTCTTGGAACGGGTTGCTGGATGTCGGTGGTTTCATTGCTCATTGGGAGAGCAACAGGGACGTCAGCTAGATTATGCGTTGAGGGCGCACAGTTGCTTGCAGTAGGCAGGTCGTCAGTAGCTAAGGAAAAGCTTGGCTTGAGACGGTCAACACTAATCGTGCTTGGTTTGTTGTTGATTATCAGGGTGAAGTTTTTAGGAGTGCGCTCTATGACTTTGTAGGGGCCATCGTAAGGTGTTTGTAGCGGCTTCTTAACTCCACCGTGCCGAACAAAAACATGGGTGCAGTTGAGTAAACTTGGGTTGATGAAAGGTGTTTGTTTATTATGGGCAGATCCTGGTGTCGGGGAGAGATTTTGCATAATTATCCGGAGTTGTTGTACAAATTCAGATGGTTCTTCACTGGATATCGTGGACGGAGAGAGAAATTCTCCTGGCAGTCGGAGTGTTGAGCCATATACCAGCTCTGCAGTAGTGCACTGGAGATCGTCCTTGAAGGTGGAACGCAATCCCAAAAGCACAAGAGGCAATGTTTCAGTCCATCGATGGTTATGGTAACATTTAAGAGCCTGTTTGAGGGTACGGTGAAGTCTCTCGACCATTCCATTGCTAGCAGGGTGGTATGGGGTTGTTCTTATATGCTTAACTCCCAATAGTCGGGAAAGAGAAGCAAAAAGTGTGGATTGAAACTGCCGACCTTGGTCTGTTGTAATGATGGATGGTACCCCAAAACGTGAAATCCAGTGATTCACAATTGCACGTGCCACTGTTTCAGCACATATATCAGTCACGGGTATAGCCTCGGGCCATCTGGTGTATCGGTCGACGCAAGTCATGAGGTAAGAGAATCCATCAGAGGGTGGTAATGGACCGACCAAGTCAACATGCACATGGTCGAACCTTCGTGCTGGTTTTAAGAATGGTTGAATAGGGCTGTGAGTGTGCTTGCTTATTTTAGATTTCTGGCAGTCCACACAAGCACGTGACCAAGTAACAACATCCTTAGCCACAGACGGCCACACATAACGGTCCAGTATTAGTCGTTTAGTAGCACGGATACCTGGGTGAGATAAGTTATGGAGAGAATTAAAAATTGGCTTTCTGAAATTGCTTGGTACAAATGGTCTCACCTTATCGTCTGTGATGTCGCACCAAAGTCTCAACGTTGGAGAAATTGGCACGGATTTCAGTTTTAGGGAATGGTTGGTTGTGCCTAAGAGATTTTGTAATTCGGCGTCGGTTTCTTGAGCTTGTGATAAAGATTCAAACTGTATTGGAGTTGGACAAATCTCTTGAATGCGAGACAATGTGTCAGCGACGACATTATCTTCTCCGGCGATGTATTTGATATTGGTTGAAAATTGTGCAATGAAGTCGAGATGTCTGAGCTGGCGAGGGGAACAGGTGTCAGAATTTTTAGTAAATGCAAAAATTAAGGGACGGTGATCAGTAAAAATTGTGAAGCATTGGCCTTCAAGTGCGTGCCTAAAATGCTTTACAGCAGAGTACATAGCGAGAAGTTCTCGATCATATGTGCTGTACTTGGCTTCGGCAGTCGATAATTTACAAGAAAAGAATGCGAGCGGTTTTGGGCCATTAGGAGACTGGGAATTTAAAACTGCTCCAATAGAAGTGGTTGAGGCGTCGACCATGAGGGCCAGTGGATGCTCAGGTGACTGAAACGTCAATGTTGTGGCATTAATCAAATCGGATTTGCAATTTTCGAATGCAAGAGTCGATTTATCATCCCAAGGCACAGGACGTTTGTCGTTCTTTTTAGAATTTTTCAGAAATTCATTTAAAGAGGCTTGCGTTTCTGCGGCTTTTGGCAAGAACCGCCGGTAGAAGTTTAGCATCGCTAAGAAACGTCTCAGCTCAGAAATAGTTTTCGGTTTCGGGAAGTTAATGATGGTCTCAACTTTATCAGGAAGCGGCTTAACGCCTGCAGCAGTTATGAGGCACCCGAGAAATTTTACGGCAGGTTTTCCCAATACACATTTGTCAGGGTTTAATTTTAACCCATGCTTTTTTAACCGGGATAACACCTCGTGCAAATGTTTAGCATGCTCAACATCTGAGCAAGAAGCTATTAATATGTCATCGAAATAGGGAATACAACAGTCAAGATTGGATAAAACTTGGTGTATATACCTTTGAAAACTTTGCCCTGCGTTCCGCAATCCGAATGGCATAGCAGTGTATTCGAACAAACCAAACGGTGTGGTTACAGCTGTCTTGGGTATATCAGCAGGGTTTATAGGGATCTGGTGGTACGCTCTTGCTAAGTCGAGAGTAGAAAAAATTATTTTTCCATGCAAGCTTTGGGTACAATCCTGGATGTGCGGAACGGGATAGCGGTCAGGCACGGTTGTAGAATTGAGACGACGGTAGTCACCGCAAGGACGATACTCACCGTTAGGTTTTCTGACAACGTGCAAAGGACTTGCCCAGAGGCTTTTAGATGGTCGGATGATGCCCTGAGCGGATAAATATTCAAATTCTTTTTTAACAGCTTTAAGAATGTCGGGAGCTAGTCGTCTAGCTTTTGAAAATACAGGCGGACCTTTTGTTTCGATATGATGGTAAATTTGATCTTGCTTACTACCTTTCATGGGTTGCGATGGGTTTAATAACTCAGGATACTCACTAAGGATTTTATCCAGTATGCCATCACCAACCAATATAGCGATGTTCGATTCAGGAGAGTTAAGTGAAGGTAGTTGTCCATTAGAGGAAAGTCGAGTATTCGCATCAATAACTCTATGGTTTTTAGCATCAACTAGCAGATTGTAGTGTTTTAAAAAATCTACGCCGATAATAGGTTGTTTAACGTCTGCTACTACAAAGGACCATATAAAATCACGGCGCAAATTCAAATTGATGGTCATGCGCTTTGTTCCATAAGTAGCAATTTTTGTGCCGTTGGCGGCATACAACGTTAAATATTGCGATTTAGAGTGCGGAGCGTACGTTTTAGGAATGACTGATACGTCCGCACCAGTGTCAATTAAAAAGGAAAGTTTAGACTTTGAATCGGCCATTAATATGCGATTAAGGTGGCGGTCAGCATTATGGCCGGTAAGCGATCGCCTTACACGTTTCCCGAATGACGAAAAGAGCAAGGAGGGTTGCATTTTTTGGCATTCTCACCAAAATTAATATGATAGAAACATAAACCATTTTCTGGCTCTTTATAGCTTCGATTGCGAGAATTGCTACGGTAGCGAGAGTTATTTCGGTGTCTAGGATTTCTAATGTAATTGTCCCTCCGTGTACTTCGCTCCTGAACTATAGAAGTTAACTGTTTGACTTGCAGGGTTAATTGGTCAATTTGCGCCTGTAGCGCGATATTTTGTGGTGCAATAGAGACTTGTGCAGAATTAATGGACGATTGAGGCGTTAAATCGTGGATTTTATCTGCAACAGATGCGAGTTTCGTTAAATCTTCATTTAACGCTGCCAAAATCGATTGCGTGCTGTTGGGCAGTCGTCCAAGCCAGAGTGATTTAAGCAATGGCTCACCTACGGAATCGCCACCTAGAGCACGCATGCGTATAAGCAATTGTGACGGACGTTGGTCACCGAGCTCTAACCCTTGTAACAATGTCCTTATTTTAGACGACTCGCTTTCTGAGTGTAATTCAACCAAACGTGTTTTTAACTGCTCATATTTGTTGGTTTCGGGAGGTCGCATAATGATATCACTTACGGAGCTTAGTATGTCCGAATCAACAGCTGCCACAACATAATTGAACTTGGTTTCGTCAGTCGTCACATGTGCCAAGGAAAATTGTGCTTCTAAGCGGAGGAACCACAGGCTAGGATTATTTTTCCAAAACGGCGGTGGTTTCACCGCAACGTGAGAAATTTGTGGTTCGTTGAAAATTTGATCTTCAGATGTCGACATTATATATAACTTGAGTTACAAATATAATTCCATTAGGAATTAACACGTAAAAAAACACACATTAAAGTAGCACTCAAAAAGAAAGTTATCATCAAGGCGACAATTATCATAAACGACATTACAATTTATCATAAGTAAGCAAAGAGAATCTATGTCACTCAACATCGAAAGGCAATGTACCAACTCGTGAATATAAAACCAAATTCATTTAGACAAATAAAATCGTGCGGTAACTTACGCAGCTTAGATATTTTTCGATTGCACTTATCATCGTAAAAGTTCACACGTTCTTTGGTCACCAATGTAGTATAGTCTATTCCATACTAACGATAGTCAAGGTTTTGAAGTTAAAATTGCGTGTCACTCGTACAATGATAACTCTGTCATCTTATCAAATATTTATTACATAAAAAATAAACACAATCATGCAGTATTAAACAATTAAGAATGAGGCTTCCGAACAACAAGCGTCGACATACATCGCTACTACAACAACCGCTAAATTAAAAAATTTTAATTAGAGTTCTTTTTTTTGGTGAAAGTGAAAGTTATTATTTTTTTAGAAGTTGAAGTGCTTAATCGCCACACTTGTTCTTAAATATTGAACCCTAATAATTCTAATCATTAAAACAATTTTAAAGAAATTCCTGTAAAACATTCAAAGATTGAATATTTCCAAACGACACTGAACAATTAATATATGAAGAGAATATGAATAAAGACAAAACCTTTTTTTCTAAATTTAAACTTTTATTTTAATATGTATTTGTTTAATAAAGTTAATAATTTGTGTTTTTAAGAAATAGCAATTTTCCAGCAGTTGCTGTAAAATGAAGGGATTTATCCTTAATATCAATTTAAAATTCTCCCTCTGCTCAACCCCCATTCATTAACAAAATATCTTTGTGACGCACATGCTTTAGAATTTATATTATATTCTTTCAAATTGTGTGAAGTCAGATTGGTGATTTTTTTTATTTAAAAAAAATTAAATAGGATTTGTTTAAATTTAAATCAAATTTTTTGGATTTTTTAAGCAAAATATGTATGTGCACACAAATACAGTAACAAATTCAGTTAATTATTTATGTCTTCAAAGAATTTTAAGATATTTCTGTTGAAATAATTATTTATTACTAGTTCCAAATTAATTATTAATTAATTATATTATATAAAAAATGTATGCTTAATAAATAGAAAACAATAAGAAACAAAAGAGAAAGCTTATATTTCTGGACTAAATGTATAATTTCTTGAACAAAAAGAGATGGCAAATATCACATAAAATGTTTACTGCAGCTTAATCATTTTTACTATTTAGATGTTTCATCAAGAGTACCAGTTTTGATGTCTTATCTGTTTCTTAATTTTGAGTGCAATATTCCAAGTGTAGAAAATATCCTTTCCAAAGGTGTTGATGCTTTTTCTGTAGTCAGCATGTCCAAAAACAAAATGTTTTCTGATAAAATGTCACTCTTTGACACCTTAACGAAGCTGTTCCACCTTTCCCTAGAGGATCAGATGCATTAAGGCTACCATATAGAGAGTTAAAACTCTAATGAATTACTTGAACACAGAATATATCAAAATTTATAATAAAAAATATCTATATTTTAATAATTTGAAAGTAGCTGATATAAATAGTTTTTTTTTTAATCATAAAAATCAATATTTTGTCTAAAAAAGAATCTCATAAATCAGTTTTTTCTAAAAGAAAATCATAAATATCAGTATTTTTCTCTAAAAAGGAAATCGTAAAAATCAGTATTTTTTTTTCTTTTTGTGTTTTATGGTATCTGAAACGCATGCATGGTACTGGAGTAAAGGTAAAGCTTCCCCATAATGAAGATTTGGTCTTTAAATGAAATTTCATTGTGCATGTGCTAGTACAGGCACCATTTATTGATTATATTAGAAAGCTTTTCCTAATTTACGTAAATACTGCAATAAATATTATGATTTTTTATTACTTTTTCATTGTGTAACATAATATAAAAAATACATTTGCTTGAGTAATATTCATACGCTAAAAATTTAAATAATTTAATATTTAAAAAAGTTATTTTTTCAAAAAATAGATTTAAAAAAAAAAATTCGAAAGTAGTTGGAATTTTGAAAGTAGTTGTAACTAGTAGTTGGAAAAAAGTAGTTTAACTAGTAGTTAACTAGTTCAAAACAAAAGTAGTTACAACTACTAGTTGCCACTAGTAGTTAACTACTTCTAGTTAACTACTGCCGAACACTACATTTTTGTAAAAAAAACTAATACAGGTTCACCCCTTATTTAGTTTTCTTCTTTATATGATTTTATTCATATCTGTCATTTTGTCTAAACCTTCAAGAATAATTTAGCAGTATAACCTAGTGAGAGATCTTGTCAGAGAAGCAGTCAACAAAAAATACAAATGGCCCCTATTTAATAATGTTTCATGCTTGTCATTTCTGGGGGGCCGTTCATAAATGATGTCACGCTTTTTTCCCATATATTTGAGCCCCCTTTGTCGCATGTCACACTATGTTGCATAATGCATGATGTCACGCTTCTTGTTACCCCCTCTCCCCTCAAAGCATGACATCATTTATGAATGATCCCTAGTTTCTAATTAATTCTTGTTAATACTAACAAAGAAATTTTTTTAAAAAGATCTGTACACATTTTTTTAGACAAACTTTTAAAACTAAAAACATATAAATTACAATAAACCTTGAAATAAAAATCTTTAATTTTAAAAACTCTTTGATTAGGTGGGCTCTGTACCCACTTATATAAGATGGCATTAAATACTGTCAGGTTAAAAGTTAGGTTGTATTACAGCACATATGGCCCAAACTCTTTGGCTTTTGATTTGCCAAACCTGCAGCTTTAATGTTCTCTGCTCACAAGCACATTTTCTTAGGCTTATTTTTAAAAAAAACCTGTGTAGCTAACCTAAATTTTATTTAATTATTATATTTATATGAGAAGATTTATTGAAATGTTATGTTTGAGAAATTAAATCTCTTGGGACTAGGTGCAGGGTCCCGTGTATATGCGCTGAATGTGTACCTTTAATTTTGTACTTTGTACTGAAGCATAGGAAAGTTTTTGAGTGACCTCAATGACTAAAACTGATTGAGAAATTTATTTTCATTTTGCATAGTGATAACGAACCAGACTATGCGTCCGAAAGATTAAAAACTGAAGGGGAAAAAAGAGGAGGGGGTGATCTGGCATTATGCTAGTTCATAAATTAGCATGGAAAAAAACAAAAGAATTCTTTTCACTAAAAATAAAATACTTTATATACTGCCGATTACTTTTTTGGAAAATTAATCGACATTTGGAACCTTGGAGGCAGATCTTCATTTTTAGACTTTACATTCGTATGGTTCTAAAGGTGCAGAAATTTATCCTGTTTTTTTTCATTTTGTAAGGTTAGCACATTTGACAAGCATCAAGATATAAAAAAAGTACACGGATTCAAACACCAGCATTTATTTACAAAAATAAGCGAATAACCTGAACATAAAAACAAAGGATTGGCATTGAAAACATTCGGGTACTACAAAAGTATAAAAATCACATTGAAAATGCTACAGCATAACTAATATGACACAATAAGGAACAACTACCAGTGTAAACATACATCAAACAAATTTTTAACTGCAAGAAAAAAAAAAGAGTTAGGATTGATTTAAAACTTCATTAATAAGATAATTACAATTTTTGTTAAATTATACTACAAAATTATAGAGTATCAATGAACTCATTTAGGCACCGTTCATAAATGATGTCACGCTTTTTTCCATACATTTGACCCCCCTCCCCCCCTTTGTCACATATCACGAACCCCCTCCCCCCATCGAAGCATGATCATTTATGAATGATCCCTTAGAAACATTTGAATTCTTCATTGAATTGTCATAATTGTTTCAATCATAAAAATTATAAACTTTTTCCATTACTGACACTTGAGACAGAATCTTCAAAAAGATATATATATTTTAAAGTTACGGCAGAATGATAAGTAATGCAAAGATAAATAGCATTAGTATGTCATTTATGAAAACCATTTATAGAAAGAAGTATATCTAGTTAGCAGAGGTTTTTGTGCATGTGATGTTATTTGTCTAAATTCACATGATTTATCACCAAACACTTTCTTTTTCAAAAAGTACTAGAATAAACTTTAGTTCCAACTTTAACCTATTGCAGAAATCTCCCCTTTACTGACCAAATTTTGTCCTTAAGAGATCTTTTTAAGGAATCTCCATCAGTCACTATAAGTAAATCTTAAAAAATATAATTTAAAAAAAAATTAAGAAAAATTTCAAATATGGAGAAAAAAACACAACACAGACATAACATTTTTAAATTACATAAAGAACATTACAATCCCGAAAACCTCTAAAAGTTGGATCTTCTAAGGTTAAAGCACTAACAAATAGCAACATTATATCAATTAAAATGAATAATATTGGGAACTACAAGAAAATACTATTTAGTCAGAAAAAAATGGTGCTTTTGAGAGGGAGCTATGTAAAGGTAGTTTAATGGAGAATTTTAGCATTGTATCTATGTGAGAGATTTTCATTCCATCAAATTTCCTTTGTTTATGCAGTTGAATTACATGAAGACAAATTTATAGAATTCTTCTTTTTATATGCCTCTATATTACTTATCACTGTGTTTTTATATCAAAAATAGATTTGAAAATGCTTTGTTTTAAACAGTTCTGGACTCTATATAAATGTATAAACAAAAATCTACAAAAAAATAGAGTTACTAAATGTATAGAAAGTCTCAGTTATTAAAATGTATTCAAAATTGATAGATCACAGAGCATAGTTTCAAGAAAAACATTTTTTTTTTTGTTTTAGAAAAATTCTTTTATTAGTCAATAAATTTACTAAATAAAACATAAGTTTCAATACATTATTAAAAATACTTTGATAAACTTTATGTACAAAAGATCAGTACATTAAAAAAAAACTATCAGTGCTTAAGTGTAATAGTAAAAAGTTATTGCATTACATATTAAGCACTGATATCAGAATTTTAACTTGAAGATATTTAACAACACACGTCTAAATGCATCTCAGAAAATCCATTTTTATGAATAAATATGTTATGTACAAAGAATTCATATGCATTTTCGAGAAAATACTTTGTGAAACAGTATGAGCAATTTTCATGCATAAAAACATGGGGAGAGGTTAAAATTTACATAACGTTGGTGTAATATTTGCTTTGCTTGCAATTCATAAAACCACTAAGCTATTACATATTTTTTTGCACATGAAAATAGTGGTTTTTTAATCAAGTTAAATATTTAATCAATACATTAAAAGAAAGGGGGGGGGGGCAGCAAAAGTTTCAACAATATTTTACAAAATATTAATACTTATAATTGAAATTTTGACTAATCATTTGGTTTGCAATAATTCTAAGATTAGAGATCGCCATTATGGTTAAAAAAAACATTTCAGAAGCATTTTTTATCATTGAAGATGATTTACGAATAAACATTTATATGAATTATGTACAAAAATGAATTTCCAATTATTTACAAATACAACAATGAGTTTCCAATTACTTTACAATAAGATTTTATTTCTTCACTTTCCTTTATTATTATTTTTCACTCAGACCAAACAAGAATCTAAAATCTAATAAAATAAAAGTAGGCACATTTAAATAGTAAATGAATGTCAGTATAAAATATGTATAGTTAAAAAGTTTATGGTACAATAAAAACATAATCACAGCTTCATTCAGTGTTCTCTGGCAAGCCTGTACTGGATCCAAAATTACCTAAATAATTAAGAATGCATTAGAACACAATGCAGAAAAATGATGTATAGTTTTCTCTTTACTTGGAGTCTCATACAAGTAAGAGAGACATCACAGTAATATATATATTGCTTATATAAGACTCATGTTAAAAGTTAATTTTTTAAAATAAAAATGATGAATAAATTTCATATTTAAAAACAAAATAAGAAATGTAATTCATAAGTGATACGAACATGTTCGACCATTGCTCTGGAAATATATTATTTTACAGTATGTATGCCAAGAGTTTCCACAAACGACAAAACAAGTTTATAAAATGTCCTACATTTAAGGCACACTATTTATTTTACTGAATTAGAATAGAACTGTGTGTATGTGAACAGAGGTTACTTTAACTATATTAGTGTGGGACTGACACAGCCCGTTTGTCAACAGTTGGACTGAATTACAATCGTTATGGAACACAGAAATAGCTTTTTGCCGAATGGCAACGGGGCTGTCGTCAATGTAGAAGTTGGTTCGGAGAGAATGGGTCACTCTGTCATTCAATGCTAAATAATATTTGATTGTACATAGTGTAAATATTGTGTTTTTTTCATGATTAAAGGTTTAAAGTTCACATGCTGCTTGTTGGTCAAATTCTTCTGAGAAAATAGAAGCACTACATTAGTAAACAGCAGGGCTTGAAAAATTTTAAAAGTTTTACATGCTCTGCCGGGCATGTTTGTCTAAAGTATTACATGCCTGAACCAAATTTTTACATACCCAGATATTGTTTTATTGCATATTAATAAAACCATTTGAATTTGTCATATAGCATTAATCAGAAAAAAAAATTAAATTAACAGCTTTATATCTGAATCAAGAATCAGGGTTCATACTCAAATAGCCAAAAAATTTTCCATGACTTTTCCAGGTAAATCAAAGCAGAATTCCAGGTTAACGTTCCAAGTAAAAATATTTATTAGCAAATGCTCTTCTTCTACATTAAATAAGCCCGCCATAACGTTTTATACTATACAATAATATTAACCTCATATTAAGAAATTCCACAGATGCTCATTAAGATAACAAACTTATACTATAGAATTTCAAAAGCCAAATTTTATGACACAATACTGATAAAAATATTAACTTAATTTTTGCATCCATCTTTTATTTCTTTTTCAATTAAAATTTTAGAAATCTAATTTAAAACTAAAACATAAAATATGAAGAATAAATAAAATAAAAATTAGGATGATCCCAGTAGGGACAAATCAGCTTTTTGACTCTATAATAATGCTTATACTATAGAATTTCTAGTCTATAGAATTTCAAAAGCCAAATTTTATGACACAATACTGCCAAAAGACATTAACTTTTCTATTTGCATCCATCTTTTTTTTTAAATTAAAATTTTAGAAAGCTAATTTAAAACTATAAAACATAAAATATAAAGAATAAATAAAATAAAATAAAATAAAAATTAGGGTGATCCCAGTAAGGACAAATCAGCTTTTAAACTCTATAATAACGCATGAAAACAAATATTTAAAGAAATGCTGATGTAGGCACTTTTATGCCATGACAATATAAATAATAAACACCATTATATAACGAGAAAATCTATATAGGAAGGCGAGTTAATTGAGGATCTGACATTGCGACAAGCGTTGCCTCCCCCAAGGGGTCAGTGGTAGGGGAAAAAATCCCTCACTTTTCCAAGTTTTGTCAGAAAAATTACGTTTTTCCGTGACTTTTGCAAAGGATATCAATTTCCATTACTTTTCCAGGTTTTTCATGATTTCCAAGTGGAGTATGAACCCTGAAGAATTATTTAACGTTAATCTACATCATTAAAAATTACATTGCAAATAAATATTACATAATAAGTTGTCGAAATAATAAAGTTTTAGAAAAAAGTATTTGATTAAAAGATTACATGACCTGCCGAGCCTGTAAGGGTAGAAGATTCATGCCTGATCGGAATTTTTACATGCCCCAGGCATTTCGGGCAATATAATTTTCGAGCCCTGGTAAACGGTATGCTGAATTATTGTTGTTTAAAAATAAAATAATTAATTTTGTTGCCATTTTTGAACAATTTCAGAAAGTATAGATTCTTATTATACAAATTTTTTTCAAATGTTTGAAGCATATTTATTTTTTTAGTGGCTTAGGACCAGTTATCAGGGTTTCTTCAGTGGTTTGGCCCAGATACTTTAACTTTTAATTCAAATTAACTTACCAGAAAGTATCACAGCAGATTTTTCTTCTTCGTTAAAATTACTCTCATCTACATCAGCAC
Source organism: Octonoba sinensis (assembly GCA_038502835.1). Classification (NCBI taxonomy): domain Eukaryota; kingdom Metazoa; phylum Arthropoda; class Arachnida; order Araneae; family Uloboridae; genus Octonoba; species Octonoba sinensis. Next base: position 58,632,204 of record CM076599.1, on the reverse strand, counting down.
CTATTTTTATAATAAATCTTCATTGATAAAATGAATACAGAAATGTAATTTATAAAATGATAACTATTGACTGAATAAATAAAGCAGGATTTAAGATTAGATTTTACTTTAAAACCTCACTGTTTTCTCTCTCTCTCTCTCTTTATTTATTATTATTATTTATCAAGTTCAAAGAAAACTATGTACACATAATGCAGTAAAATTGTAAGTTTTTATGGGCATATTAACCAGAGTTACATTCCAGTATCAGTAGACATAGGGCTGTGGTAGCCTAGCGGTTAGAGTGTCGGACTTCCACCTGGAAGGTCGAGCGTTCGATACCTGCTGAAGACCACCCATGTACCCTTGGGAATACATGCATATAAAATCGGTGGACCCCAATACCTTGCCCAGTGCGCATAAAATCCTAAGGCCTTGGCTAACAGGTAGGGGTCTGGTGGAGAAAAGTATCAGTAGACATAAGGCTGTAGCAAACTAGTGGTTAGAATATCGGACTTCCAATCGGAACGTCGCATGTTTGACACCCGCTGAAGACCCACCATATATACTTGGGGATACATGCAAGTAAAAATCCTTGGACCCCACTACCCCCCTACTTGGCCCCCAGGGCATGGCATCCGCAAGGCCTAGTGCTAAAAGGGAAGGAGGTTGGAGGAGATAAGTATTAGTAGACATCCTGACAAATGCCTGGTGTTTAGGTAACTTTTTTAGATGTAGCTCTGTTTTCTTTTTCATGCAATTGCAGGTGATAGCAAAATGGTGAGCTACCATGTGGGTGTAGTTTAGTTTTGCAGAATTGTGTGCTGGTTTGGAGTCTTTCATCAAAATTCATATTTAAATTTTTTTTGTTTGGTAAAAATATTTGACTAGGTGAAACGAAAAAAAAAAAGATTTTTGTAAAGAATGCAGTAATAATTGCAAAACGAATAGAACCTATATGCTCCTTCTTAATTTAAGAAAAAACAAATTTCAGCAAGTCTGAAGAATTAAATTAGTGAAACTTCCGTTAATTAGCGGAAAAAATCACTTAGATGATTTTTGTATCAGTGTTTTGCATCAGTAAACAGTAAATCAATGTTTTGATTTTTGAAGGGGGGGGGGGGGATTCAATTTTTACTTTAATTAAATTTTTAATTGTTTGTACACTTATTTTATTTAGAAAATTTTCTTAAACCATCTCTCTTTACATACCATTTGTCAAAGGTTCCGATTCTGGTTCAACATTTATGCTGAAGGTTTGAAGTCTGATAATTTCATTGTTATTTGAAACTATATCTTCCAGCTGTAATAGAAAATAAAAAAAAATAAGACCTGGTAATTTCAAAAATGCTTTACAAATGAGAAATAACTAGACAAACCAATGCAATTTGGAAATTGAAAACTTACATCTTCAATTTTTTCTCCATCATCAAGCTCTATTTGAGACAAGGGATTAACACTAATGTTCACTTTATTGCCAACAGCAATGTAACCATTTCCAGAAATATGTCCATTTCCTAGTTTTAGAGGATCATCTTCTTCGTCATTTCCATTATCTATCAAAAGAATTTTTAAAATATACATATTTTAAACATTAAGGAATTTAATCTTTATTTCTAAGAGCTTTTAAAATTAAAACAGCTGGAAAAATATGTCATATATTCCCCCTTGGCGACTTTTTCGTTGGTGCCAAGAAACCCTCATCAACAACAGCATTACGACACATTTTTATTTTGCCAACTTCAAATAGAGTAAATCACTCTTGGCAATGATTTTTATTGCCAACAATATTACATACACATAACAACCTTCTCAAGAAAAATCACTACAATACCAAAAGTTACAAAGAATATCATTATTAAGTTACTTCAACTGGTAAAACTACAATTACTGTTCATTGTAATTTTATCAGTTGAAGTAAATTAATAATAACTAGCTGAAATGCCCGGTGTTGAATGGGATGATATTGCATTATTCGCAGGTGAAGTCATGCATGTCCAAAATTCTGTTAAAAATATATAAGGAAAAATTTTCGTAAAAAATCAATCCAAGTAGGAGATTTGCAAGTCCTTAAAAAAAATTTAAACAGTAAAAATCATTAAAAATCACGATTGCTTTAAAAAGAACAGCCTAGAAAAATTCCTTTTAGAAAAAAACACAGTCCATAAAAATCCTCATTGAAATGTCAACAGCAGTTCACGAAAATTGCCATTAGAGTAAGGGCAAAGTAACTAAAATGCTCATATGCAGCAAGATAATTGCGCCAAAATGATGTCAAGAGTCCGTAAAAATCGCAATTACAATATCAACCGCAATGCATCTAAAAATTCCTCTTGGAATAAGAGCAGTATTCTTTTTAAAAAAATGCCCAGAACAACAACGGTCGCTGAATATTTCTACATTAAAGAAAGCATTCCTTAAAGCCCCCATTTGAATAAAGACAGCTATTCCTAAACATCCCTAATAGAATAAGGATATTAGATTAAAAAAATCTCTATTAGAATAAAGACGTCAGTGACTAAAAATACCCATTAGAATACAGACTTTTAAGAGCTGCTGTTGCTAAAATTCCAACAGTCCATCTTAAATTCCCCATCAAAATAAAGACACCAGTTCCTAAAAATCCCACTTGCAAAATTTTCAAAACCTTTCCTGAAAATTCAATTGAATAGCACTTTTATAAAATTTGGATAAAAACGGAAGAAAGAAAAGCTTAATTTCCAAGGGCTAATATGCACATTTAGGTTAGAAAATTCTCACTACTGAACAAAACATGAAATTTAAGTTGATATAAAGAATAATTCAATCCTGTATAAATTCTGTCAAAATGGCGCCAAATAGACGGTACAAAAATTAATTAAATGTTAGAAAAAAATAAGTCACTTCAGTAAAATATGGAATCAATCAAAACTGCTACGTAAAAAAGTTAAAATGAAGCAGAAGATCACTAAAAAAAAAGTTACCACCATTTGGCGAATACTTAAATTTCATAAAAAATAAGCAATATCAAAATCCTTCCAATCTAGTTTTTATCGAAGAAATAAATATTACATTGCCAAAAAAGAAAGAAGAATCAACCTAAAGATAAAGTAATTAATAAAAATTGTCTGCAGTTAATAATACAGAAAGTATGCATAAAAATGAAATGAATTTTTAGAATTTGCTTCGCTCAGAAATCGGCATGAATAAAGATAAAATAGCATTTTTTCAATCTTACGTCAACAGAAATCATCTAGTTGGCGACAAAAGTACTCTTTACTTTGGCGAAAGCACGCAAATTAAGCAGATAAATTACATAGGTAAAGATAGTTTTAAAATTCGAAAACTACCTTAAATAAATATTGAGCGTGTTCTATTTGTTCTACGAACTGCAAAAAAAATCACCTTGTGCATTTTTTTACGGGCATTAATACGCTGAAAAAAATCTAAAACGTCGGATGTTTCCTCGATCAGAGAATCAAAAAATTAAGTTTTGTTTAAAATTGGAATAAAAAAGAACAAAATCGAATTTTAGGAAAAACTCTTTGAGTGCACGAGGACCTGACCCAAGGTACCTGTAACCAAAATTTCGTACTTCTGGACCCTTCAGGAGGTAATCGACAGACACACACACACAAACTGATACAAACATTTGCTTTTATTTATATAGATTATGTCAATTAATTATATTGTCTTTATATATGATCACGTTATCACGTTATGTATAGAAAAATCTACATTCATGTGCCACTCATTTCAATTCTGGATTGTATCAGTCAGACAAGCAAAAAACGTACAGCATAAGCAATATACTTAAACATGTCTTACCACAGTTTTCTCTATTTCTTTTTTGCCGAAAAAATAATGCTGCATAAACGATAGAAGTTACAAACAATGCACCAGCAATGATGCCCAAAACAACATATAGGATGAAACTGTCATTTGAATTTTTAGATGGTACATGTTCTGTTAATGAAACTGCCATGTCATCAGGGTGGTGCATTTTACCATTCCGATTGCGTATTCCAGGTACAGTTTCAGCAACTAGGAGATATAAATGCAATCAAATTTAGATGCACATGTAGACATTTTATAAAAACAAAACAAAATCTGAAATTCCCTTTTGAAGTGATTTAATCTCTAGCTAATATATTTTTAAAAATATATCAACTTCAATAGAAATTTATGTGTTTTTGACTTTTTTGCAGACAGTAAAAGAAATTTTACTGATTTAACAAAGATCATTTGATTTAAAAAAAGACAAATTACAAAATTGCATCATTTCTATGCTAAGAATAAAGTATAGAGAATAATAAATATTTTTACCAATTTTAATTACATTTAAAATTTTCCGATTAACCATAAAATAGTTGATTCATTCATACGCATAATACAAAACTTTCAAGCTTTTAATTACATTGTAATTTACTACAGTAAAACCCCGTTAAAAAACGGGTGTCGGGGGACATGTTTGGCACCCACGTTATAACATAACCACGGTATACCGCGAACCATATTCACGAAATAATACTCACTTTTTTTGCTTCATTTTAAACTTTTTTAATTACTCGTGACTTTCCCCCCTATGCTATATTATTTTCATTTCTTTTTTGCTCCATTTTATTCACTGTAATTGCTGTGCAAGAAGCACACATCTCAGCTGCGCAATCAGTCTATCAAGCAACAGGTAATAAACCAACTGTGTTCCGAGAAAAAAGGTGCTTAAAAACCTCTGTATGTTATCAACATGGGGTTGTGAAGAGGGAGGAATGCACTTCTCACTGGGGAATATATTTACTTTTCAGGAATGCTAAAGAATCTGGAAGACAAAGGTTGATAGTGATATAAAAGAAGTTACACAAGCATAACTAGACTTTTGAAAATGGAATAGTTAAGCATTGAACTGAACTACTGAACAGTCCCTGACAGATTGAGCTCTGCCCATGTCAAGAGAAACAAGTCGGAGCGATTGCACCCAATTTTGAAATCAAGCTAGTATATGTTCTAGGTTGAAAAACAGAAAAAGCATGAAAAAGGTGTACATCACGCCTATCACAATAGGGCTTTATCTGTTAGTGTGTCGTGTAGGGGGATGGGTGATCTTTGGATAGAATAATTATGTGCTCCGGCTGGCTTTATTTACAATGGTAAATAAGAAATCACCTTTATATGGCAATGATAAAGGGTGGTTTAAATGTTGGGAGACATGATAGTTACCGCGGTATATCCGATTCCGTGGTATACTGAGGTGCGGTGTAACGGGGTTTTACTGTATAACATTCATCCTTACAGTTTCATATGTGAATACATTGCTTCTCCAGTTCCTTAAAAATTAAGTGCTAAGACTTTTTTTCCTTCAAATTTTGGCAGTGTATGAAAATAATCAATTAATCACCATCATCAATGCAGTTTTTTTTTACAGAATTCTACTTGTTCAGACAAGATTTTTTAGATGCATTCAATCACAGATAAATCATTAAATATTACAATCATGGTGGGTTGAATGGCACGGCTTTAAATGATAGTCTTAAATCCCCCCTCCCCCTCACACTTCTTCATCCATTCTTTGTCAAAGTAATTAAAAAAAAAGTAAGCTCAGAAGTTAACCCTTACAGATAAAACAGATTGTGCTTCAAAAATAAAATTACAACTTTTGTTTTTATTTAGTGTGAAAATGGGAGGAGTAGGAAATATATTCTGCATCTATGATGATTGATTGCTCTTAGTCATCTTTAATTATGATATTTCACATCAAATTTTCAGCTGTCAGAGAAACATTAATTTGAAACCTTTATCACTTAAATTTATAAACTTTTTAAATTAAGGTCATTACTTTTTAACTAAATGTGTTCTGTTTATATAAATGTGGGATATGCTGAATTAAAATATTTATAGAATACAAAATTCCAACAAAAATGTTAAATGTCAGGGTTTTTTTATTTAAGCATGTAGACCTTAATTTCAATATTACCTGATTTTTTTTTCAAACTAGAAATAAATTTTTCACTTGCAATTTTACTTATGAATACTTCAGAAAAATAGCAAGTCTGTCATTTGGGAGAACAGATGCCCCCCCCCCCCCTCCTCCTTCGACTTTCAGAAACAATGTATTTATACACACATATATGTATTTTATTGCTTTTTTATCCATAATATACATTGAATACATACCCTTTGCACCCCGTTCCCCCTCGAATCTGGAAAGTTATGAAATGACGGGCTCGCAAACAGTAAAACTTTTCAATATGGAAACTTACCTTTTGTCTTGGCTGTAATGATGTTGGAAAACTCCGATGTCCCAGCAATATTAAAGCACTGCATTTTTACATCATAACCAGTATCGGGTAAAAGATGAGAAATTATGTGAGATCTTGTATTTGCCCCAAGCACTGTGACTTTTAAGTATTTGCCAGCAGTATGGCTAGCTCGATAATGTATGAAAAATCCATCAATGGACACTGAATCAACATCTTCATACTGTCAGAAATACAAGTTTGCATTAGTAATTTTTTATTGCATTAAGCAGTTTTTACTTATACCTCATTATCAAGGGAACTTTTTTTGATATTGTAAGTCAGCAGTACAAATGTTATGTTGAATTATTTGATATTTCAGAAGGGAAAATGTATGCAAAAAATTAATTTTTTAAATTGGAATCATTAGTCATTATTGCCAAAAAATTATGTGTTATTACTACATGTTAAATTTTATGCATTCAAGAATTAATAAAACGTTATTATTTTTTTTTAATCTTGTTTATTTAAAGAAAAAAAAAAGTATAACGAAGAAAAATCTATTTGCAGTGATGCATACATACATAGTAGATTGAAATAATAAAAAACATAAACTACACAAGCAAACAAACATCCAGTGACAGAAAAAGAAGCAATAATACTTAAACTAAGAATTTAAAAACTAAAAATACTGTAAAACTTATACAAAGAAAAAGGTTTGTTCCAGTACAGCTAAATTTACTAAATACATTCTCTAAAATGAATGTTGATTTTTCAGAATGCTGTATCATAGTAAATAAATGTATATTTCTCAGTCGGATGTCCCAGTGACTTATAAACTTCTGTCATAGATTTTTAAATTTCTGTGGCAGAGTTAAAATGCTTGACAACATCCTTATCAATATCACAGCAGATAATATTGTTGAATATTTTAATGGGCAAGGATTTGTTTTTATTGAAATATCAAACCACTTTAGGTTCAATAGTAAGACAATGTTTCCATCATTTCCTTATTAATGCTGTTCTTCTAAATAGTTCATAAGGGCTTGAATTTTTTAAAACTGTACGAATCCCTGTTTTAAACATAGTTGAACAACTTTATTCTTACACTTTATAAAGATTTTAGTTTCACTCGAACAAAAACAGGTTTTTTATTAAATAATTTCATAAGAATAGTTTGACAGTTTGAAAAAGTAAAATTCATCATTAGAAGCACTTAAAAAGCTCCAGTCAACCTCAGAAACAGGGCTCGAAAATTATATTGCCCGACATGCCCGGAGTATGTAAAAATTTCGATTGGGCACGAATCTTCTACCCTTACATGCCCGGTAGGGCACGTATTTTTTTAATCAAATTTTTCTTTCCAAAGCTTTATTGTTTCATATTTTATTTGAAAAATCACTGCATCCTTACCGAAGCTCAAAATTCACATGTTGACGGACATGCATGTCAACAATAAAATTTGTAATACAATTTAACTTTTGCAAATTTTGCCTTGCAACGAATTATTATGTAATATTTTGTTTGTAATGTAATCTTTTAATGATTTACATTAATGTTAAAATAATTCTTGATTCATATATAAAGCTCTTAATTTAATTTTTTAATTAAATTAACAGATGTCATTCAATTTAAAAAAATGATTAATGCTATACCACAAACTGAAATGTTTTTTTAATGTGCGATAAAACAACTCCTGGGCATTTAGAACTTTTGTTCGGGCATGTATTTCAAAGACAAACATGCCCAGCAGGGCATGTAAAATTTTAAAGATTTTTCGAGCCCTGCTCAGAAACCATGTATAACATCCATGAAAAATAAGCTCTTTTGAAGTCATATTTAACAATGTATGATGCTTTCTATGCCAGTACGAACAAAACAAATACAGAGAAACATTCTTTCTTTCTGATGGGGCTGCATATTGGTCATTAATCTTTGTAGACCTAGTGCACTCCCCAGAGACTGGCATCCATTCTTTCAGTAGCACCCCTGCCAGCAAATGCCGTGATCACATGAGAATTTTGATGCCTAGTTTCTTCACGGGAAAGTGAAGCACCTGTTCTCTGACCATGCAAAACTGCAGTAGGATTTGAATTTAGCCTAGAGTACCTAAGCCAAATAGATAGTCAAAGGATCTTTAACATGACATGCACTCATAAGACATTAACTTAGATGATTTTCTGCACCTACAAAATTCCCAATATGTGAACTTAAGCTCACAAAGCTGCGCTTTACAACAATGCCACCTTCCTGGCACAGAGAAAAATACACTTATGCCATTACAGTAAAACAATATTATTCTTTGAGTAGCTTTTAATTATAAAATACCATACAACACCATCTCAGTTATATCTTCACAATTGTATTGCTCAAAGGGAAGGTCTTATTTTAATGAGACAATGTATATTTGACAAAAATTCACTAACATATTTGTATTGTCTTCAAAATAGGTAACATAGATACTTACTTTCCATTTTAACGTAATAGCAGAAGGACTTTCTGGCTCAGCAAAAACTATAGTAGGTCCATTTGATGGTTTTTCCATTGGTGGATCTTTAGAAAGTATGAATGCAGCAGATATTGGACCTGACTTATTATCATTATTAGAATACACAGCAGCAATTCTAAAGCGATATTTGACACCTGAAATTATCAAATTCTCTTTTTTTAAAAAAATTAATTAAAAAAACTAATCTCTTTAAAAATAAATTGATAACAGCAGTTAACAGTTAATACTTGCAAGAGATTATATGCATTCTCTAATGTTTTATTTTATAAAACTTTTCCCTTTACTTGTAATTGTGAACTGCATGTTTAAAATAAAGAAATTCTAAATGAAGCCCTGTCTGGATGCACGTTCTTTTGGCACAGCAGGAAGGCAATGTTTAATGAATGAAATCTCATACTTGAATCTGGTTGAATTCAAATTTTGGAGGTGGTTAATATGGAAACTGAAACATTCGGTCCACAACAGTTTCTGGGTGTGACCCGCGAAGATCTCAATATGATTGACAGAGGGAGTTTTACACATGTTTCACCTATGTAGCACTATTTGTTCAAGAAGAGTAGCAAGATCCTCACTACTTGTGATGTATTCAGTACTTCTGTTACATGGGGAAAATACCATATTTAATACTGTTTATTGCATTAGTTTTAAATTTTTATTTCCAACTCTTAACGAAACCCTTGTCAGTCAATCTAGCATATGCTATTATGAGTGAGCATGAGATAAATTAATAGCCTTGCTATTTGGTGAGTCAAAGGGGTAACCATTTCTAGATAATCACATATAAATTAAAGCATTTATGATTATAATATGCATTGATACATAAAATTGTGAATGTTGAGCACATAAATAAAAAATCATTTCTGAATGGATGTCAGAAAAGAAAAGAAAAAAATATGTCACTTGTTTTGTAAATATAGTAAAAGAAGCAAGAGGAATTTTCTGCAACCATTGTTATTTTCTCTCATCTTTTAGACATTGATTGAATACTTCAGTAGCTTTTAAACAAGTATTTTTATTTATTTATTTATTGTAAACTTTATCATTTCCACAAAAGTAAGTGCACCATAATTAAGGTAGCTGATAAATAAGCAAAATTTAAAACAACTTACCTGACAATAAACCAGTTACAGCATAAGAATGAATATGGGCAGCAATATCTTCATCAATAGTCATCCACTCTGTATTGCTAGTACCTATTTCTTTATATTGTATTTTGAAAAAAACAACTGGAAGTCCGTCATTGCGAGGCACACTCCAACGAACCATTACAGAGGTATTTGACAAACGAGAAATGTCTGGCTTAGAAGGTGGAATAAGCTTGACTGAAAAAAAATAAAAGATATATAGATATAGACAAAGATAATTAAATATTTTACATGGGTTATCTTTTTATTGTGACTAAAGAGGAGTGAAAAATTAAAATTTTTCTCAGTGTATTAAAACTTTTTTATATTTTAAATTTTTGTTCTATATTCAGTGTTAATGTCATTTTATAAAGCAAAAATTTCTGGAATAACATCAAATCATTAATTAGAGTGCTTGACCAATAAATGATATTAAATTTATTATTATTTTTTCTTTACTTTTTCTTTCCTCACAAAGCATATGATAAAATTTTAAAAACAATTTCAGTTTACTACTTCTTTCCTGCTTCCCTGAAGCTTAATACACAACCTCATAGAGAAGCTGTTTAGATGAAGTCAATACGTTTCACATATAATAACCTTAAACGAAATTATACAAATTGATATTAGCACAGGTAAAGAAAACTACTATTGAACTTGTTTATAATTAAGTAGTGACTTTGTTCATAGTGATTACTTTGTTACAATGTCAATATCTTTTAGCCCATTCAATTGTCCACAGACGTCAATGTTGAAGGGACTCTGTTATACCGACTGAAATCTTTGAACAATTTGAAACCATGACTTTGATTTTAACACAAATAATGTTTTAGTTCGCAATTTTACTTTTGTTGTTTGCCTCAGTTTTACTTCCTTTTTTACCTTTTCATCATGTCAAGGTCAAAACCAAACATGGAGTTTAACTCAAGACACATGCCAATATTACAAAGAAACCATTAATGTTGTACTTGATGAGACAGGTGCTAAGAATGACCAGAGATATTCTTTGGGTGAGAATGGACTAACTCATATTGTCCAGAGAAGCTCAAGGGGGAAAAAATATTTTTGAAATTCAAACAAGCGAATCAGAAGGAAAGCGCATGTTTGCCTTCTAGAAATAAAATGGGTTATAGTCTTGTGGTGCAACAGGGAAGAGTATTATTTACTCGTAGTCTACAATTCCTGTTTAGAGATCTAAGGTGTAACAAATGATTGAGAAACATTTTTTGAGGGCGGTCACTTCAATGATAGTGTAAGTAGAAGGGGGCAGGTAATTTATATTTTCATCTGACGAAAATTTAAAAGAACAAATTAAACAGGAAAACGGCTTAAAATCGATCAGGATGAATAAAAAAAAAATGAAAATTACCTCTCAGTAGCAATGAATGGATCACTTTAATAGTTCTACAATAAATATTGAAAAAGTAATGTTTCTTTTTATCCTGACAATTTGGTAAATGCTTTTATTTTTTTGTTTTAAAGAAATCCCTTTTAAAGCCTTCTTGAGAGGAAAACATCTTTAAGTTTGCTAGCATTCAAGTCCTTCCCCAATTCTATTTGTTCTTGACTACCTTCCCTACAGCATCATAACTATGTGTGTTTGTGTGTGAGTCTCACTGTATATTTCTGAAACAAAATTAGGAAGGATATTTGTAGAAAGTTACAGTATTCTAAGAGCATACAGCCATGCAACTGTGATATATTTGCATAATATACACTTTAACTGTAATCCTCTGCTTCTTAGCTGTAAGGGATCATTCATAAATGATGTCACACTTCGAAGGGTGGGGGGAGGGGGGGTTTGTGAAATTGTGACAAAGTGTGACAAAGGGAGAGGAGGGGGTGACAAAGGGAGGGGAGGGGGTAACAAGAAGTGTGACATCATGCATTATTCAACATAGCGTGACATGTGACAAAGGGGGAGGGGGGGTCAAACATATGGGGGAAAAGTGTGACGTCGTTTATGAACGACCCCTAACCGTCTGGGATTGTTAAAAATGGCTCCATGGATGAACGATACTTGCATAGACTTCAATAAAGTTGTTATGTTTTCTTAAAGACTTGTTATTAATGAAATACTGGAAAGTATAAATACTAGGAAAGATACAGTCAGATTTTAAAAAAAGTTACAAGGATTGAAATCTATTTGTAACCTTACATGCCAAAGCCGCCTGCTTACCTGCATAGCTTATAAATTGAAATGGAGTCCTTCAGACCCCCCCCGGAATGTCTTTCAGTGGCAATGTAAAGGACAATTGGACAAAGTGGAAACTGAAACTACAGAATTTCCTCCTTGCATTAGAAAAAAACGAAAAGTCTTACCCTGTCAAAATAGCAATATTGTTAAACCTCATTGGAGAAGAAGAAAACATCTACAGCACTTTTAAGTTCGAGGCCAATCAAGAAAAGTCATTCGAGGAGGTCCTAACGAAATTTGATGAGTACTGTTTGCCATAAAATAATGAGGCATTTGAAAGGTTCAAATTTTTTCATGTGTCAAGAAAGATGGACAAAGCATCAATAATTATGTGACGGAGTTAAAAACTCTTGCTGCCTCCTGAACTTTGATAATCATGAACCCAGTCTAATTCGTGATAGAATAGTACTAGGTGTAAAAGATACGGGAATGCAGGAACGACTACTGAGGGAGCCCAGTTTAACTTTACAGAAAACAAGTCGAAACTATTAATGAAACAACAAATACTAGTGTTGATGTTATCGAAAAACAAAGAAGTGCTACATATGTGCACCAGACTGTAGAATGCAAGGCATGTGGCAGAATACATGCTAGGGGACACTGCCTAGCATATAACAGAATTTGTAATAAGTGCCAGAAAAGGAACTACTTTGCAGTGGTATGCCAAAGTAAGTATAATGTCCAGCCACCTGCTGGTAACAACAGTCACAGAAATGTAAACGAGGTAGAAGTACAATCCAATAGTGACTCTAATGTATGTCTTTTTGTAGATAGTGCACATAGTGTTCATTCAGTTAATCAAAGTGAATGGCTTAAAATAATATCAGTTGAGCGTCATCAGATATCTTTTAAATTAGACACAGGTGCAGAGGTCAATGTTTTGCCACTGCACATTCTAAAAACATTAAATTTAAATCAAAATTTAAGCCCAACTGATGTTGTCTTAGTGTCCTATGGAAATAATAGGTTGAAGCCTATTGGCTCTATAGATTTGGCTTATAGCACTGATAAACATTATAATGTTTTACTTACATTTATTACGATTGATGTAAAATCTAAACCCATCCTAGGTTTGCAAGCTTGCGAAAAGCTACAATTAGTCAAACGTATTGATGATGTTTCCCTTGAATCAAAAATAAAAGTGATTGAAAATTACAAAGTTGTGTTTGAGGGACTGGGAAAGTTTCCCGGGGTACCTCATCACATTGAAGTAAAATCAGAAGTAACTCCTGTAATTAATGCACCTAGGAGGGTACCCCAGTCTTTACATAAAGAACTAAAAAGTACCCAAAATGAGTTAGAAATCCTAGGCATTGTATCTCAAGTCAATAAACCAACTGATTGGGTCAGTAGCTTAGTGGTAGTAGAAAAGCCTAATGGTAAATTAAAAATATGTCTTGACCCTAGAAACCTTAATAAGGCAATAAAACGTGAGCATCATATAATACCTTCAGCAGATGAAATAATTAGTAAATTAGAGGGGAAACAAATTTTTTCAGTGTTGGATTCAAAAGAAAGATTTTGGCAAGTGACATTAGACGATGCAAGTTCTGACATATGTACTTTTAATAGCCCTTTGGTAGGTACAAATTTAATCGTTTGTCTTTTGGTATTTGTTCAGCACCTGAAGTGTTTCAAAAAAAGAATCAGAAATTATTTAGGGACATTAATGGAGTAGAGATTTACTTTGATGATTTGATTATTGCAGGTAAAAATGAAACAGACCATGATAAAATCTTGTTAGAAGTTCTAGAGAGGGCAAAAGCAAATAATGTAAAATTCAATCCAGATAAGTTTCAATTTAAAGTTCCGAAGGTAAAATATATGGGTATTTTAATATCAAAAACTGGAATACAAGCAGATCCTAGCCATGTTAGAGCTATTACTGAATTAGATAGGCCATCTAATAAGAGTGATATTAAAAGATTGCTAGGCATGGTAAATTTTCTTTCTAAATTCATACCTAATGTTTCAGTTGTTACAGACCTTTTAAGAAATTTGTTAAAAAATGATATAGACTATAAAAGTTTTGAGACTGTTAAAAAGTTAATTAGTTCAACACCAGTCTTAAAAGTATTTAATGAATCAGCACCTATTACCATTCAATGTGATAGCTCTAAAGATGGTCTGGGTGTTTGTTTGTTGCAAGATGGTCACCCAATTTCTTTTGCATCCAGAAGGTTAACGCAAACTGAACAAAATTATGGCCAGATTAAAAAAGAATTATTAGCCATAGTATTTTCTTTTCAAAAATATCACAATCTGATTTATGGGCACAAAATTATTGTTGAAAGTGATCACAAACCTTTGACCTCTAAAGTACACAAGCCAATTAGTATAAAATCTCCTCTAGGCTACAGAGAATGCTCCTAAAATTATTAAAATATGATTTTACAGTAAAATATTTACCAGGGAGCCAAATGTATGTTGCTGACACATTGTCCAGAGCATACATTAAAGAGAAAGTGTCTGATGATCCTGGAATACTAAATATGGTACATTCTATATCTAAACTTTTGCCAATGAGTGAAAGTAGGTTCAAACACTTTCAACAAGCTTCAGAGCATGATAGTGAATTAAAATTACTTAAGCAATATTTCCAGAAGTGTGGGCCGGAAAAGAAAAGTGTGCCTGTATGAGGCATTATTACAAGGTGAAAAATGATTGTTTGTGGGGGATTGTGTGTGGAGGGATTAGTGTTTCTAAACGATAAAATTATTATTCCTAATATACTCAGGCAGGACATGTTATTGTTGATTCATGAATCTCATTTAGGTATTGGAAAATGCAAAAGTAGAGCCAGAGAGTTAATGTACTGGCCAGGTATTAACCGAGATATTGAAGATGTAAATTCCTAATGCAATGTATGTGAAAAATTTCAAAAATCTCAATGTAAAGAAACACTAATTCCACATGAGATACCTATTCGGCCCTTTCAGAGAATAGAAATAGATCTAATGTATTTTCCCAATACTGACTATCTTGTATTGATTGATTGATTATTATTCAAAGTGGATTGAAGTAATACCCATTCAGAATAAGACTATTTCAGAAATTGTGATTAAGTTAGAAAACATTTTTTCAACATTCGGAATCCCTGAAACTATTATTTGTGATAATGTGCCATTTAACAGTTATGAATCCAAAAACTTTGAGAAGGGTTGGGATATTGAACTAATATTCACTAGTCCTAACTATGCACAAAGTAATGGGATGGTTGAGAAAGCAGTGGGTATATGTAAGACAATTTTTAAAAAAGTTTATGAGGATAATCGCAGACCTTCAGTGGGTTTATTGGAATATCGTAACACACCAATTTCAGGATTGGGATTACCTCCTGTCCAGTTAATGTTCATCAGACGACTGTGAGCCAAATTGCCCGTTACCAATGAATTTCTTAATCCCGAACTTTTCAAAGACATTAACATAGAATTATTAAGGAGACAACAAAAACACTATTATGATAAACCTAGCAAAAGCTTAAAGGAACTTAAAATTGGTGATAAAATTACTGTTCAAAATGTTAAGTCTAAATTATGGGAACCTGCTATTGTATTAGGTAAAACCAGAAACCACAGATCATATAGAATAAAAACAAATTCTGGACAAATTTTTATAAGAAATAAAAAGTGTTTAAAATTATCTAAAGCAGTTAATGAATATTATGATGATACAATTAATGAATTTCCAGAAAAAAAATCTGAAATAGTTTCTAATACAGATTCCAGATCAGAACCGGATATTGTGAATGATCAAATTAATAGTCGGACTGGTCGTATTATAAGGCAACCTCAGTACCTAAATGATTATATATGTAATTGATTTGTTTTATGTATATTGTATAACTTAAAAGAAGGATGTGATATATTTGTATAATATATACATTAACTGTAATCCTCTGCCTCTTCACTGAAACTGTCTGGGATTGTTAAAAATGGCTCCATGGATCGCTCGAACGACGCTTGCATTGACTTCAATAAAGTTATGTTTTCTTAAAGACTTGTTCTTAATTAAAATTCCTGGAAAGTATAAATACTAGGAAAGATACAACAACAACATGCTCCTTAAAATAAGTCAGATAACATCTTTGAAACAAAATAACTATCTGCCCTTATACAAGACCTACCCCTCTTGTGCTTCTTCCTTTTGTGAGGCCTTTTAACAATAACATCTGCATCATGATCTTGATGTGATTTTTTTCTATTCTTTGAATTGTGCTTTGCAGAGGTAGTACTTTTATCCTTATTACGATGCTTCGGAGGTCTTCTAAAGTCTTCATCTGAATCATAATCTGAAAAACAGAAAACCATCCGCATTACAATTTAATCTATGCATAATATTTGCTACGTAATACTTTAATATACTCTTTTAAGTTTTCAAATAACTGACATTAAACCGCAGAATTAAGTTTTAAAAAACTAATGAACCAGAATTTAGAGTTGACTGTGTTATTTTTTTTTTATCTATTGCTTTCTCTCTTTCCTATTTGATATCGTTTTTTATTAATTCTTTATTAAGTTTATAAAATATAGCCTTTGTATCAAACACATGTTCCAATTTTCTTTGAGATCTACATAGTATTTCTTTTTGGCCCATTGTCATGCCCTTGATTGGTAATTTTCTTATCAGTAATTTTTTCAATTTGACTTTTATTTTCCTTGCTTTCTGGGGCACCTATTTCTTCATATGTAAAATTTATTGATGAAGTTACAGAGTGCAAGTTCAGTTAACTTATCACTGTCTTTTTGTTTCCAAATCACCTTTAGTGCATTTTCATTTAATTTCTTATTTTTCTAAAATTCTTTGTTATATCAAGAATTTTTGTTTTTTATCCCATAAATATATAAGTACTATTTAAATATACATTGATCATTAGTTTTTGCATTCTTTCTTCAAAATTTCTACCTGGTTTACTGGTTGCTCTTTATTTTCAATAAATAAATTTTTGATTTCTACACACAGGCCCAGATTTGCACATTTGCTGTAGCAGCCAGTCAGACAGTTTGAGCTTCAGAGTTGTTAGTTGCTTAACAATGTTGCAAAGCCTTTGTGTTGTGAGCTATGTATCTGATTTTACTCTTGTGTGTTTGTATTTGGGAGCAAATACGTGATTACCATCAACATTTTAAGATGTTTTGAGACAGTCGTGCTATTATTGAACAACTTTACAACTGTGAAAATTTAAATATGCAAATAAATTTGTTGTGTGCAAAATAACTTAACTAATATATTACTGCCAATTACTTTTTCAATTGCTATTCATTGCACAAAAGAGATCTGAAAGGTAACAGAGTTTGAGTTTATTATAAAGAGTCATAGTAGTTAATAGCAATAAATATCTTTTCTATTCATACATTAGTTTTTTTTTGTTGTTGTTGTTTATTACGTTTTATTTATTGGAATGCTTCCTGTTTTTAATATGAGAAACTTAAATCATAACTTCTTATAACATAAGTAAGCATGTTTTTCGGAATAGACATGCTTTGTGTTTGTGAGAGATTCTTATCACTGTTTCAGAAGCAGGGACGTAAATAGGTCATTTCCCAACAAGGGCAAGCCAGGCTTTAGCTGACTGAATACAAGCTAATTACTGACAAAACATTAGTTTTAAGAATAATTCAGGTTTAAATAAAATAAGGAATTTTTATTTAAAACTTCTTACCTATATCTGAAGAATCATGCTCAGTACTTGTTTTGTTCTTTGATAACACAAACATACTAGTTGTATCATAAACAGTTCCTAACTCGTTGCTTGCAAAGCACTGATAAATGCCCGATTCTTTACGAGTAACGTTTTGTAACGTTAAATGAGAACCTGAAACTATAAAATAAATAAACATATTAAATACTTTTGTAAGGACTTCCTCTGGAGCTATTGGCCTCAAAGGATTGGCTGTTTGAAGGTAAAAAAAATTCTCAAAAAGTCTATTTTGTTAAAAGGGCATGGGTTGGTAACCAGTGGCATAGCTAAGTTGGGCCTCCAGCGTGTCACTCGTTCTGGGGTGACACTCGGCAACAAAGGGGCAAATAATAAACCTTTAAAAGCTTCATATAATGAAACAAATACCTTGAGCTGGATTTTTTTCTATCATTTTCTTTTCTACTTTTAACTGAGAAAGTGTTTCCTTACAAAAATATTCCAAGCGGTTTTTTACTGCTAAACACACCATTGCCATCAGCAAATACTTCAAATATTATAACTCCCATGACACGAATTGTATTTTCCTTTTCTTCTCTCTTTGCTTTTCTTCTTCATTTGGGGGGAGGGGGGGGGGGTTGTGACACCATCAATAACTGGGTGTCACCTATGCTAGCTACACCACTATTAGTAACAAAATTAATTTCTTAATGATAATGCTTTTTTTTGTCAAAAAAATGATTTTATGAGTCACTTATGAATAAAACACAAAATTACAACATTTCGATTCATGCATATTTTAATCAGTTTCTTATTGCTTTCTCAAAATTTTGTTTCAGTGACTGACGCTTTCTTAACAAACACAATTCAATTGCACTAATTTTTAGGAATATTACAAAATAAATATTGCATGAACGTAATTTTAATTTCTATGTTGCTTTAAATTGTAAGTGTAAAAATGTTATTTTGAAATTTGGAATGGAGTTTAGAAAAACGACGGTAAAACAATGGGTTACGCACGAGTAAGGACAAAGTTGATGTTTTGAGGGGGGAAGAACTCGCTCCTAGATTTGTAGAGAATTTGTAAATCCCTGATATAACATAATGAATTTTCTCATGCAATAGATGCAAGATTTTAGCATTAAAAAAATAGTAGAAAAGGTATAACTGCTAAGAGGAACCCTCTTGGTGGCAGGACCCTGTCAAATCAATTTCATTGACCTTTATGAACATACTGTGCCTTACTGCGAGTGGCATAACTATAGGATGGCAGAGCTGGAAAAATAGCATGGGCCCCTGACCCGATAGGGCCCCCAGCCCGAGAGGCTGCGAGCTCAGAAGTAACCTAACATTTTAAACAAAATTTAGCAAAAATTATAAATTTTATTGAAGATAAGACACAACCAAAGACCATATACAAATTCAAATAAATTATTAAGATTTATATGCATTCAAAAGAACATGATCAATTTTAGAAAGCATCCATTGCTTCATTTTTTGCCGTGGTACTTTGGTGGCACTGGCAAGCTACTCACACTGTCACACTTGGGGAATTCTTGCAATTTATTAACCGAGACCAAGAAAGTACTGATCTACTAAAAAAAGCTATAAAAATTGTTGCAATATGTATATAAAAAAGACATATCTGAATCATTTGCCAGAGAAATTCTCTGTTTTCGGTCCGCCTTCAGAGGTAAAATAAAAAAAAGTCTTCAAGTATTAGAGAACTTGCTGATTTATTAATAATAAAGAATGATTTTACGTCATCCCTTTTTCCTGAAGTATGTACTACATTAACGTTATTTGTTACAATTCCTGTGGCTACAGATGGCGCTGAAAGATCATTTACGAAACTAAAATTAATAAAAACCTATATAATTAAAGCTATGGGACAAGACAGGTTATGCAACTTGGCCATTCCGTCTATTGAAAATTCTATGGCCCAACCTTTAAACTTTGATGATGTTATTGATACTTTTGCGGAAGACAAAGCTTGTAGAAAAGTTTTATTAATAAATATCTTGTTAAGATTAAATTGTTATTTTATTATAAATATCTAATACCTATGCTTTTGAAAGTTAAATTTATTAGTAATACTGTTGGGTAACTATTTTAGTGATTTATTAATATTAAATTACAACATGACAATTTTTTCCGGGGCCCCATCCAGTGAATACGCCATGGGCCTCAGATGGTATAGTTACGCCACGGCTTACTGCCAAGAGGATTAGGAAATGTTTGTATTAAAACTTGAGAAATTAAAATAATAATAATAACTATTATAATAATACCTCTGATTTTATTTTCTGAGTGCGTATGGAGTGTTTGGCCATTATGGATCCATGTCAAAGATGGTTTAGGGTGACCACGAGTAGCACAATTCAAAGTAACATTGCTTCCAGTTTCAACAAATGCACTTTTAGAAATTTTCACTATTTGTGGTGTTTCTAAAATCAAAACAAAAACTCCAATTAAAATTAATTTACTTTAGCTGCTGATATATATATATATATATATATTTAAACATTGAAACAAATTCAAAATTTGAACAATTAATACTGTAAAATATTTAAGAAAGGATTTTAAGCACTTAACATAAGACCTGTAATTTTTGCAGGGCTTATGTAAAGTGTGAGGATAGCCACGGTTCACATCACATTAAATGTTGATAAGAGGCTGATAGAAAAGTGTGGCCAATGTTTGTATATATATGTCTATATATATATATATATCTATATATATATATCACATTTAAAATCAGCAAAATCAATACAAATATATTAAAAATTGTTATCATTAAAAGGCCTCTAAAATAAATTTATATTATATTGCATAATTTCAATATTTTGACTGCAAATGGAAAAATGTGTACCTTGAACTTCAATTGTTGTAGTAGCTGTTACCACACTGCCAACAGAATTATCAGCATCACAATAATAAATTCCTTCATCATCTTTTTTAACTCCTATCAAATTTAGATTTCCTATAGGGGGGAAATATAATTATAATAATAATAGAACATATAATATAATTTTATAATCTAAAAAACTCTTAACAACACTGCAAATTATTTTAGAAAACACTAGTTTTATAAAAGCATACTTAAAGAAAGTTTTTTCACCGAATCATACACTGAAATCTTTTATAATTATTTGTACCAAAAGGTACGGTGTCATTCACAATAAATTACTCCAACACTGGCTGCAAGAATCACAAAAAATGTTGTTTCAGTTCCCTATCGTTAAAGAGCAGTCATCTTCACACTATGCTTGACAAAACCCCAGAATTCCCTGGCGTATAGATGCTAGACGTTGAGCGAGTCAAAATAAAAATCTCAGGAAAAAATCATAAAGGACTCGCACAAGATGACTAAAGTTAACTAACTAGAACTATCAAGAAGGATCAGTATGAAATACAACTTAATAACATCACTAAGGCAAGTGGAGGATAATTTGTGTAAATGAAAAGAATATTAGCCCTTCCCTCATCATGTAATCAGGCCCTGTCTATCTACAGGCACTCAAAGCCCATACTCTGGGCATGAAACTTTTTCCATAGTATGTAAATTTGCTTTTAAAAAATATAATACAAAATAATTGGTTTTTTAAATAATAACAGCTTTGTGATAACAGGTAATTCTTAACAATACTAATTTCTAGTTGACTGTAGCACATTTATCTATCTATCTATATATATATACATGTATACATAAAGTAAATTAACCACTCAAAGAGCACAGGAAAAATTGAAAGTCGTCTGGGCATGAACACTTGTAAGTAGGGCACTTTACATAATGGAAGTGCAGGTGACATCAGGAGTATGAGTTAATGCTATATTAGTTAACTACCTTTATGTAAAGTAATTATTACTGTATATTATGTAAAGTAATTACACTGATTACTTTAGATGTTATTTTTAAAGATATTTTCCCTGGATAGGATGGGGTTCCAGAGAAAAACCTCATAAGTTGTAAGGATTCAGTAAATCAAGAAAGTTTGAAGACTATTGCTATGGACCTACACTGAATGCTTTCTTGCTCCATTTCATGTCATACAGCAGTCAACAAATAATGGTTCTCTGGTTGAAACAAATTTTTTATGATAGAATGAGTGAGAGTTAATCAGAAAGCAATTGGGAATTTTGAATGGGGAGGGCTCATTACCTTTTTAGGGGGTAGATAATTTATAAATGGGAGAGCTGTTTTTAGGGGATTTTGGCCAATTTTTGTGGGTGTCATCACTTTTTTTTGAGGGGTGCTCTGTAGCTATTTAGGGAGTGGTAATTGTAAAAATTTGGGAGGTTCTGTCCAAATTTTAGAGTTGCATCATTTTTTTTAGGGGGGGAGGGACTTGTAGCTTTTTAAGGAGGTGGGTAATCAAAAATAGAGTGCTTTTAGGGAGTTTGGCCGATTTTTCGATAGTGTCATTGTTTTTTTGGAGGAGGGCTTTGTAACTTTTTAGGGGGTGCGCCATGATTTTGGGAGATACCCCTGATTTTAGTATCTGGTTTTGCAGAAGAAAAAGGGAAATAAAGAGAATGTGCAGGAAATGCTCTCATTCCAGAAAAAAAAAAAGAAATTGACGTTTTTAGGGGTCAGTGGGTATTATTAGGTTATTTTGGAGGGGAGTGGGCTCCGTAACTTTGGGGGGGGGGGGGGGTTGCGTCATCGCTCAGTGTGATATTGTATATCACATATTTCATTCATTTTTTAATGAGGGGAGTTTATTTATTTTGTGAAAATATTAAGTTTGGGTTTTTATTTATTTTACAGGGGATTGAATTGTAAAAAATAGGTTGGATTTATTGTTTTTTAAATGGGGGTATTTTTTTATTTTCAACGGGTGTAAGCGCGTTCATTATTAATATGCATCGAGCTTTTGCGTATTCTTCCCGCTCGTTTACATGCGTTGGCGTTCATTTTTTTCCTTTCCTTGCGAGAGCAAAGAAGCATGACGTCATGATGTTGTTTCATTGTGCTCTGTTCTGATTGGCTGCTTGGATTCACGGTGGATGGATATCGCGTTTTCAATACACCGAAGTTGGAACCTTGTACACGTGTGGAGAGAAATTTTTCGAAGGCAGTGGTGCTTTAATGTCGATCGGAGTTGCACGTATTTTTTTTTTGCCGGTAGAGGCCCACGACGACCGTTCTAAAAAGGAGATGGATAACTTCGCAGCATGGCCGGATCTCAATCCGGATGCATCCTTAGGCAAGGAGTACTCGCCTGAGAAAAAACATCAACAGGCCGTGTAGTCTATCCAAGATGTCCATGAAGAATTCCGTATTTTTAGAGTAAAATGCTTTTTGAGAATCCAAGGGAGTTTTTATCGAGGAGTTAAGTGAACACGTGCTGTCTGAAATGTTCACGAGTGACATCTCCGCCATCCTGCCGTTAGCCTGATCTGTCTTAAGTCCAGCAGCATTGTTTTTTTAATATCCACAGTCATGCAAGAACGTTCCACTGAGGCCATGGTGCAAGGCTTAGAAGTTATTTTTAGAGAAGTAAAATGTTATCCAACCTGTCTCCGGTCATCTTCAGTTTAATTTTAAAACGAGTGTTTTTTTTTTTGTTCATTGATGTCTCAGGATTATAAATTTTTACAGTTGTAACTACATTCTTTTCACATGATGTGATTAAGGTTGTTTGTACTGAGTACTCCACAAATTTCGTAAGAATGCCTGGCCAATAAAAATTCCTTTGTATTTTTCTAAATGAGGTGTGGATATCGATTATTTATAAATGAGTATGTTGTGATGGGGTAAGTTCTTTTTCTTTTATTTTGTTCAAGGTTTCACAGTGCATCCAGATGGATGAAACGTCCTGGAGTTTTACGGAAGCACACGCCACTATACGATTCGCGACAAGATTTTTGGTTCAAATTATAATGGAGGGAAATAGATTATGGTGCAAAAATTAAAGGGGATTACTAAAATTTTAGCCATTCTTGGCCTTTTCACCAAATATTGGTGAAGCACCACGGCACTCAGAGGTGGGATAGGCACCCCTAATTAAAAGCTTACTTTTTATTCCCAAAAATAAGTTAAACATCGTACAACACACTAATAGGAACCCCCATGTTTCTTATATCTGGCTCAAAACTTCTTCACGGCTATAAAAAAATTGGTTCTCATGACGTCACTATTCCAACATATTAAAGTTAAAATAGAAAATTAAAACATTTAAAATACATTTTTAGTACCAAATAAATTAGTTTTAAGTAACTATCAGAGTTCTCATTATTACATTTTGCATACACATATTTCTCGTCAGTCGTAAATCTTTTATATTTAACTTGCAACTTGTGAAAGGCTTATAATTTTACTAGTACAGTAGTTGTATACAATTTAATTTTTCATGTATACAAAATTGTGGTTGCCGAATTTGACAAACTTAGCCAGCTGGCACTTGCTTGCATGTAATGTTGTGTATATTCATTAGTCATTAGATAATTTAATTTTACAAGTTTGAAAAACTTACCACCAATTTGCTCATGTCTACCCTTGGGAAGTGAGCCATGATGTTTTCTCCAACTGACTTTAGGAACTGGATAACCATCAGCAACACATTCCAAAGTTATGTTACTGCCAAAAACCGTAGTAATTTTAGAACGTGGTGATCTTACAAAGGAAGGAGATTTTCGGTGAGATGGCTCTGCAAAGAGAACAATGTTAATGTTAACAAACAAACATTCCACATCATTGACTCTTAAAGCAGGGTCCACACTGGGGGAAAATACAAGGTGGCCAAAATTTTAAGTGGGATTTTTTAAATTTTAGCGCAAACAAATTTCTTTTGAGTGGGATTTCAAAAAATATTGCGGGAATCGCGCAACCTAGCACGAACCCTGCTTAAAGGCACAGTCCTGGCAAACAGAAAAAAACCTTTTTCTCATTTAAATATTATTTACATTAGAGACACATGAAATATGTCAATTTAGCAGGAATAATGTACAGTCTGACATTCCTAATGTAAAATTTTGTTAGTTCAATTAAGTTTTCAGTGGCAAAAATATTAATTAAATTAGAGATAAATTTAAATATTTTAATTGGTGTATTTCATATTTATTGGTGTTTATTTATTTAATTTTTTTTTCTTCTAATTTTGTAATGTAAGTGATTTTGTTTGAGAAACAGGTTCCAAACATATAAAACTGCAATCCTTTAAAATAAAAATATATTAGGTATCATATTAATTAAAATATACTTTACTATGATTAATATTACCATGGGTCATGCTATTTAGGTGCCAAATTATTTCAATATGGTTTTTAATGCACAATTAAGAGTTGTATTACATCTTGTCCATACCTTATCCTAGCTTGTCCATACTAGCCCCACCACACAGTGCTAGTGTGAACAGAAAGAAAAAAAAACTCTTCATAAAAAAAAATATTACTAACTAAACAATTGCATTGCCCAAATAATTCAACATATTAACCAAATTAAAATTAAAAAAATAAAGTTTGGTTTAAAAAAATGCTTGATGCATTCAAAATGGTATTCAGTATTTTTCTTGCAAAATGTATGAAAACTGTCCACACTAGCCATTTATCTCTCCTAATGCTTATGTTAAAAGTTTGATATTTATGAAAGATGTTCTTTCTGTTAAAATTGACCCTTACACCCTGAAACAATCATAAGTTAAAACATACAGGATTGTTACTGATGCATTATAATGTGTTAAATAGCTCAAAATTGCAATTTAAGACTTTAAGATGCAAATGATTCAAAATCCACTTTCCTGCAAGACACAAAACTCTTACCCGAAAACGATGTATCTAAAACAAACAAATTAAATTTCAAATTTAAACAAGCGAACAATATAAGATTCAACTCGGTTATAATACTAGTCAGAGCTTTTTATCACATCTTAAGTTTTTGGGACACCATTTCAGAGAACCTAATTTTACAAGTATGTTTGCATCCTTAGGATCCAGGTTGAATAACATTCAAATGCAACCCTGGCATCAGGCCCGTCATTTGGCCTATCTAGGGGGGGGGGGGGGGGGGTCAGTTGACCCATCCTGACTTTTGAATTTATACATGTTTTTATGTACTTTGCTGTTTTTTACTTATAATTTACATTGAAAATATACCCTTCTCTCCCCCCACCACCAGGAAAATTTTGAAATGAAAGGCCTGCCTGACATACATGGAGAAAAAAAGAAAGCTTATTACATAAAGTTTTGAAATTCATACCTTCAATATGCAATATCACTTTTCTTTTGGAAGTCACTTTTTCTGCTAAGAAGGGATTGTTAGCAACACAAATATATTCACCAGTATCTTCATAACTTGCGTTAAAAATCTGCAGATCGCCAGATGCCATGAGGTGTACTTTATCTAATGTATAAAAAGAAAATATAATAACTGTTCTAACTCTTAATTAGTCAAGTCTCGCAATTTCATTAAATCCTTCTAACACATGTGCAATATATGATGGTTTGTCTAAGTTCATAGCTCATTCCGAAAAACAATAATAGACAATATGATATAAAGTCAAATGTCTCAGCTCCACAGTTTGTGGGGAGCAAGGGTTCTGCTGAGTTTGGAATTTTTCAGATTTAATGTGGTTGATTTGATAGTGACCATTTCTGAAAACTTTTTGGAGAATGTTTCTACACTAGGGGGGTAGTAGAAGTATAGATTTGCCTTTCCTGAACTTTCAAAAAAATTTCCTGAATCTTTAATTTTTTTAAATAGGTACTGTATTTTCTGGCATGCAGGAAGAAATTGGATTTATCTGGTTGAAATTTAAACTATTTGATTGAGACAGAAATGGAAAAATATATAAAATGCAGGACAACAGGAAAATGTTACACACAGGGTGTACTATTTTAATAAAATGTGTGGATTATTAAAAGAAATAATACAATTACATCTAATTCTAAATAATCATGAGTGATACAGATAATATCAAAATTATTTACATGCGTTTCAGCCCTTTTGCACAAATCAGTTTATCATTTCCTGTATCAATTATGGGGTTTGCAGCTTCAATATTTTGAATAATGTTTTCTTTTAATCCTGCTTGCAGTCTTTTGCTTAATTCATCTATTATCACCGAATTTTCCGTAATTGAAGTAGTTGAAATAAGAACTTCTTTTTAAAAAAATAAATCAAATAAGACTGCAAGAAATTAAAGCCAAAAACTTATTTTTACTAATTTAAAATAAAAGCAACAATTAACAAAAAACCATGACCGCACAAACGAACCCTTTACAAAAATCTCGATCGAAACTACACATTTTCGATTGTAATTACATTTCATTTCCCTTCGTTTTAAAACCTTTATGTCTAAAAATTCGCGACAAAAACGTTCCCGATTTTTCTCTAAAAGTAGGGAGTAGGGATTTACAAGTGGGTACGTGAGTTTCCATTTATTTGTCTGAAAGTTGGGGGTTCGGCTTACATGCGAATCGACTTATACGCAAGTATATAAGGTAAGATTTTGATAAAAATAAAAAGAAATTTTATTTGCTTACTTCATAATTAAACTTAAAACAGAGCTAAAATGAAAAAAAAATGCGATTTCGCACAGGATGCAGAAAGATTGCGCAAAGAAAGGAACACGTCTGTTTCTTTGCTTGCACGTGTAAATTAGGCCTACGTAATTTTGAAGTATTGCAGTAATAAATTAAGAATATATATTGCTACAATTGAAAGGGAAAAAAACCAAAATAAGGGTGGAAAATTTAGGATTATGGAGCAAAAAGAAAATTCTGGAACTTCGGCAAAAAAAAATTCCGGAAATTTCCGTTATTTAAAGAATTTTACCACTCTTGAGGGTTGTAAAGGTTTCACTGGTTCCACTGCACATTAATGACTATTATTTCACATTGTTAATATTCACGGAAAACTAAGACTAAAAATAAATTTTCTAAAATGAAAATCAATTCAATTTATATCAATATATGAAAAATTTCTCTTCACGACTAACGAAGAAAGTAAATCTAGGCATGATGATACCTGAGGTAAGTTTTCTAAGTATCAAATTTTTCCATAATTAATTCATTTTACAAATAATGTTAACATGTCAACAATATTTCTTATTTCATTCAAACCTTGCCATAAGGGACACTTTTTGTTAAGACTCATTGGTGGCCAATCATCTTGGAGTGATTTTATTAGTGTAATTTCTATATAATCCCAAATAGTAGCAAACACCATATTATAAATTCGGTTAAAATTTTAGAAATTTTTTTTTACATTTCTGCATGACTCCCCCCCCCCCCCTCCCCACACACACCTTTTAGCCAGTTGTGTAGTCCTGAAAAAAAGTCGTGGGGACTCTTATACGTGCGAAGATAAGTAATTGAAATCAAAAATGGGGGACACAAATGTTAAAATTTAAAAAATTGGGGGGGGGGGGGCGCTTGTATTAAAATACAAAGGTAGGGAGACGCCCGTCCACCCTCGACTACATAACTGCTTTTAGCCGAAGCCTACTGTCTGCAGCAGAACTTTTCAAACAACTTTCTGAACATAAAAAAGTCTTTTTGGGGAGGGTGAGTATGGGTGGTATTCAAGAGTATACAATATTTGGTTCATACGAACATAAAAAAAATCAGAAAAATTGAAAATACCTTTCTTGTAAATAATTTGACTACAAACCTGTAGATTTGTTGATAATTGTTTCATTAAATAAAAATTCTGTAATTGCAGTTGGCACACTAAATGGTGGGTCACAGGGAATCACAGCAGTATGGCCAAGGATGGTTGCGATATGTACATCTGCCTGAACCGGAAATTGTTCTAAAACTAAGAAAAATACAATAGGTAAATTACTTGTGTGGAACTAGTAAGTAAAGAAATGCAGCATATTTACTTTTTAAAAGTGTTACTGTTATGTACATTTTATTCTTATGAATTTAACCGAATGTAACATCTATTTTATTATCAATTAAGTTATAAATCAAAAATACAAAAAAAGATGACTCCTTACCAGCGAAAATTAAATTTGCAGGTGCGCTGACTAGTACTCTCCCCTTCAACCTAAGTTCACACTGAAAATAAGCATCCTCAAGGAACGTTGGTGGTCGGGAATTTCTTTCGATTTTCCCGAAGTGGGCACTAAGTTTTTCACCGGAGACTTTGATCCAGCGATTTTGCGGAGCAGGTTGGCCCTTGTAGAGCCACCTGACTTCAGCAGATGGATTAGAAGAAATGCAGCGGAACAGTGCACGACCATCGTCTGGCTTCACTAGTCTCGATATGGGTTCGTGTTCAAATGAAAATTCCAAACCTGTAATAAACATTATTTATTTTAAGGGATCATCAAAGTTATGAACATATGTACAGTGAAACCTGTGTAAGTTGACTACTTCCGGTGCAGCACGTTAGTGGTCAACTTAGACAAGTGGTCAACTTAGAAAAGTGGTCAACTTAGAAAAGTGGTCAACTTTACAGGTTTTACTGTACTTTTAACTACAGAGGGTTTCTATGCAAGTACTATTCACGATAGTTTCGGTTTGCTGCTCGTAAGAATTTATTGGATGGAATGAATGAACCAACCTACGGTTCTTGAGCTCATCCCATTTAACCTTTTTTCAAAACAATATTTTAAAAAAAATATTCACTTTGCTCACCTCCAATGTGGCTTTCAGTGACAAAAAGTGCAATTAACTGCCATTTGTTACCATTTAACGAATATTTTAGCATTAGCCCCACGCCTGGGCCTCTAAATCAGGGGGCTATAGGATGGGCCTAGTTTGTCTTTGTGGTCATAAGTCTCTCACCCGCTAGTTTGAAACCTAAAACATAAATCTCGATTTAGACTACTCCTGTACCCATTTTCCTCAGCATCTCAAAGTACAGCTTGCGTTTGATTTCCAAGCACCCTTACCACAAACTGTAAGCATTCTGAAACAGGAAAGGAATCCGAAGCAGAGTTTTAGATCAGGTACATACAACAAAGGTTGTAATTTCTGGACCTAATCACAGCCTATGCCGCCGGATATTATTGGCAGAATGTCGTTAAGGTGCAACACGTTGTCCCGGCAAACGACGAGAAAATGGATTGAGCACGCGGGCCCCCTCCAGCCACTATTACAGGTATTAGTGCTCCCTAGTAATTGAGAATAGCGGTGCGGCCTCAAAAACGGGCGGAAGGAAGGGCTGCTTAGGCTAGGAAAAAAATGACACCAAATTGAATGAGAGCCACATTTCCACAATCACACCAAAGAACAAAGAAATTGGAGCTTACGTCTCATCGTATCCGGTTGAAAAAATCGTTTCAACCCCGAAATTTTTCTTATTGTTGATTGAAGCACTTCTAAAGAGTCTTTATGTGGTTGCGTAGGAAGTTAAGGTTTTTTTCTGATACGATTTTTTTTTGACATGTGATTCCATAAATAGATTGGATGTACACATACATCCAAAAGACAAAAAACACTTTATAAACAATGCCTTATTTACATAAAACATGATAATTAATTCACCCAATGTAATACATAATTTCTGTACTGTTACAAATTTGAAACTATGCGTACCCAGAAAGCAATATACATTCACCACTATGCCAAAATAGTTTACTATTACAAGGTGTCTGCAGATTTTCAAAAGTGAAATTTCGTGACATTTTCGGGACTGTTCGACGATACATCGGATATTGAATCTACCGAATATCGGATATCCGGAGTCCCCTGTATGATGTATACGTACCGGATATCTGGCTCTGATATATGAAACTTCTAAAATCCATACATATTTTTAAACATCCCACCGCTTCTGAATAGGTAGTAAGTTTGTAATTCACAAATATTTTCAAAACATTTTAAATAATTAAATGTTACTTTTTCGTAGAAAAGTAGAACCCCGATAACTCGCCCTAATGTGGACCGCAGGGTGGCTGAATTTGTGAAACTGACGGGTTATCGGGGAAGGGGATTAAAAAAGAGCAAGTACGAGTGTTTCCTCAGAATCTATATTATACTATACTTGTATGTATTTTTTGCTAGAGAAAAACTACAACAAAGAATAAACTGCCCAAATATCTTTAAACAAATGATAAGTACTATATGAAGTCATAAAACCTGTACTACACGAAAATGAATAATTAATGAGCACACAGCCTACAGTTATTTACCTGGTAACAAACGCAGAAAAATAGGAAGGCATAAAGCTGTCTATAAGAAAAATTAAATAGCAGACTTTGTAAAAACGGGCTATTTTTTTTTTTCCCCCAAAGTAATGCATAATGTCCGGTTGTCTTCCTGCCAAAGTGTAGGCGAGTTATTCGGACTGCCGAGTTATGGAATGCCGAGTTTTCGGGACTACTGTATCACATTGTAGCATCATTAACATGATGCTTTGCTAGAAAAAAAAAGAAAGAAAGATAGTCTCAAGTTCTGATATAAAACAGATGCTGGAATTTCGAAAATGAACTATTTGGAAATTTACCGACATAAAGACAATTTTTAATAAAAGACATTTTTGATGGAGCATTCGTCACATCTCGAGCGTTCAACCCAAACTTATTTTGAGACTCTAAAAACGAAGAGCGTCACTATTTTCAGTTTTTCTAAGGACAGACTCTCATAAATTCAATTACATGCTACAGTTTGCCCCTCCCCTTCGCAACAGAAAGAAAAGCTATCAGATATCGAAGCTACCTCCCCTCCATCTTCCAGCCACCGAAAATTGCGATTCGAACGACTCCGAAGGTTCTGACCTTGGGATCGAACTCAATCACCGCCACGATTCGAGTTGGCGTTGAGAGAGATTATTAAGACGCCTTGGCTATGACAGTTTAAATGAAAAACAAAAGTCGAGAGAAGAAAAATGCACACGATACATCTGAACTCATCTGTAAAAATCGCCACGTAATGTGCAGGAAATTAAGCAAACGCGAGTAGCATAGCGAGACAGTTAGGTAATGGAAGCATAAAATCAGTATTGCTGAGAAAAATGTAATGTGTAGCGTTCAGTTGGATGTTTTTAATTAAGAAGTTTTTTCTTTTTGTTTTCAAAAAAGGGGTTCCTTAAAACTTCGAAACACGTGTCTACCTTTTTTGCAAAATTTGTGCTAAATTCTACATTGATTTTTAATTTTCACTACTGCTGCAATGAGAGAAAAATGCATGTGATAAATAAATGCGAACTGCAACGAAGAAACTTTGAAGGGGAGAACATTTTTTATACAATTCCAATTTTTCGTACCTTACATATGAAAAAAAAAAAACTTAAAATTTTTCAGTAAAGAAATATGAAGCGTAATACAATTGAAGGTGAATTAATGCTCAACTGGAAGGGTGGGGTCATTTTGACCCAGAGCATTGTTTGTAATATAGCTGCGAAAGGTTTCTATTTGATCTTCAGCTTGGATTTGAAGCTTCAATGAAGTAAAGGGCCATATTCTGATTGTGAACTTTTTTGATTTTGATATGTTCCATTGTGACTCCGTCCTACTAGCTTGAGAGTTAAGAGAATTTTTGAACATAACATTTGTCATAATTTTCACCCAAGTTCAGCAATGACAATATTGTGATAAAACAAAGAGCAGTGCTGTATTCCTCTTCTCATATTGTTCTTTTGTCTCACTATGGCATGGCATACAACAATTTAATTTGTAAATTGGGTCCCCGAGAGAAGCCACAGCCTGACCTGCTAGCGAATCTTTATAATATGTATATATGAGAATTATTTACGCTCGCCCTCAGAAAAATATTCTGGTTGCGTCCCTGAACGCATCAGAAGGTAAACCATTTAAAGATAACTATAAATCAATAAGAAATTAAACCATGGATTGTAGGAGCGCACTGACGAGGGGTATGGGCGGTCTCCCCCCAGAAGTCATCAGATAGCCGGTATCCGACCGATTGAACTCTTTTTTAAATATCCTACACCCTAACTGGCCATTGCACGAAAGATGTTGTGTATTTGAAATTAATTTTAAAATTTGATAAATTTTTATTTATTTTCTAGAGCCATCATCAGTATATTACATTGTTCTCTGTAAAATGATAAAAAGGGTTTATTAATGGATACCAAAACAACTAAATACATTTTTTCTTTCTGAAAACATGTTTTTTGTATGTATTACATGCGACAGAAAAATCGAAAACATAAACATTTATGCAGCAAATTTGTATTTTTTATGTAAGAAATTAAGTAAGTGCAACAAGTTGAAAAATTCATTAGTTAAATAATAATTCAATCAAACCAAGAAAAACTCCGAATTATGAAAAAATAAATGTAAATAATAATAATAATAACAATAATACAGAATGAGCCTTTACAATGATGCAAAAGCGACACAAGTATAATGCAAAATGCAGACAGACATTTTGTAAGAAGTGTCAGTAAAAAAAAAAGCACCCGAAGTCGGATTTGTGTCGACACGTTTTTAAAAGACGCAGACTCTACAGCCCTGTTGGGGAGAACGAAAGATACAGGAACGATGGATCGAGGTTTACCGTGGAAGAAAAAAAAAATCCGCAGAAGATAAACGCGCCCGATCTAAAACACGCCGTCACGAACAAACTCAGAGAGGACCAAGCGAGTCATCAATAATGATAAACAAAAGACAAACATGGAAGCCAGAAGACAAATCGGGGTGTATTCACGATACTCTAATCTGTATCATTAAAAAAAAAAAAAAGCGGATCAAGAGAATAGCCCAGTCGCAAAAACTAAACGTCACTTAGGATCTCTCAAGTGAAATATTGGATAGAATACCGAGAAGCATAAAAACTGTGGAAACCATTAAGAAGACGGATGGAAGAATGAAATCCGATAATAAGCTGGGTTGAGATGAGGGAAAAAAGTTGAGGTCAGAATTTCGCAGAAGAAAACTGGAAATCTTCCTCCGAGTAGTGAAATAACTAAAGATAACGGACGCAGCAGGATGCTGAAAAACAAGCTCATAAGATCCATTAGTTTTTATATTTTATTTTATTTATTTCTCCGTGAATCTCTGTTATGACGATGACATTACTCATCAAACCCATAGAATAAACAGAGCATTAAGATAAAAAGCAGATTACACAAAAGAGAAAAGCAGTCCAATACTAGTAGGTTGACGCCTACGTGAACAGAAGAATCATATCATTAAAATAATGTGTAGACCTGTTTGATAATGCACGTTTCATGATTATCTATAGCATTTCGCTGCCCCGTATGACGCCTAATTACAAAATATTTACATTTTCTTACATTGGTCCGGAATTTAATAAAGCCAAGGTATCACAAGACTGGAAAAAAAAAAAGTTTCATAAATGCCTCAATTTATGCCCCCCTGCCCTCAGTTTAATGTCTTTGTTTTTTTTCCACGGTTCCGTTAATTTTAAGAATCAAAACTTGATTTTGCTTCCGCAATAGTAATTCAATAAGCACTGTCTAGCAAAACAGCGACAAAATTGTTGCTAAAGAAATTGTTACAAACTCACGGTTTAGTGAAACTGTCGAAATAAATAACCACGGTTCAGGAACATTTTGGTATAAACAATACCCAAATCAGTTATTAACGGAACCGTAAGGAAATCGATATTTATTAAACGATTTTATCTGATCAAAAGTATGCCTCAAGT
Organism: Octonoba sinensis; assembly: GCA_038502835.1. Classification (NCBI taxonomy): domain Eukaryota; kingdom Metazoa; phylum Arthropoda; class Arachnida; order Araneae; family Uloboridae; genus Octonoba; species Octonoba sinensis. The sequence continues at coordinate 58,598,015 of CM076599.1, read as the reverse complement.
TCTTCGTACGTTTATTTTTGTTTTCAGCCATACTGGGCACACCTCCTATCCAGAAAAGGACGTCGCAATAGAAATCCGTATCCACTAACTGTGGACTGGAATCTGCTGAAACCCACTCAAACCTAAATCAGTATCTTCAATCAACACGGTAGGAATCTGTCATTTGGAGGACACAAACTTTAAGAAACATAAAGTTTGCATACATGTGCGTGAAGTTTGCTGTTTTTTCCCCTAGGATAAGTATCGAGTAAATACACTTTGCCCCGCCCCCCAACTCCCTTGAAAATTCTCAAGTGACACGCCAGGGTAGGAGACGACAACCAAAGGGTGCAATATACAGTGTGTCAAAGAATTTTTAGCACTGGGTTTATAAAATAAAATGAAAACTAGTAATTATATTTTTAAAAGTATTTTTCAAAATAAGCTCCTTCGGCTTCAATACATTTGTTACAGCGGTTTAACAACGATTCGAATACCTGTTCCAGCTCACATTGTCGGACTGCCTCCGAATCTCGCGTCGAAGTTGTTTGTACACAGTGTGGCAAAGAATTTTTAAGACTACAGCTGGCACTAATTTTACAGTGGCGTATCTGTGTTGTCGAGCATTCGTGAAACTCCTTAACTATCAGCTGATCCACTGCCAAAACCTCAGTTTATTTGTTTACTATCTTTTTTTAACTTTGATGACATTGACACTAAACAAACAGCTTCGACGCGAGTTTTGGAGGCAAACCCACAATGTGAGCTGGAACAGGCATTCGGATCGTTGTTAAACCGCTGTAACAAATGTATTGAAGCCGAAGGAGCTTATATTTTGAATAAAAATACTTAAAAAAAAATATATATTTACTAGTTTTATTTTATTTTATAAACCTAGTCTTAAAATTTCTTTGACACACTGTGTATATATATATACATACTGTAGCGCATCTTTGGGGGAGAGCACACTTTTTTAGGGAAGCTCAAACTCAAAATTAGAATTCTGAATTTGGACCCCCAACCCCAAGGCACAAAATGAAAAATCCCGGATGCGCTAATGCTCGGCGTTATATTAAACGGAAAGAGGGAGGCTTTATGAACCTTGGAACAGCCCTAACCCACGGACATAAAATAATAAAAAAGGTCCGAATCAACAGAATAGTTTTAAACCATTTGCATGGTTAATGCACTGAAATTTCCTGCCCATCATTTCCAAAATGTAGAAATATTCGCTAGTTTTTGTGATAGTGATCATAAAAATTTCGCGCACATGCAAATGCGTTTAAAACAAAAGGCTTAAAGACCTTTAATTTTTATTACTTGCTTCTAAGTTTATCCAAGTATATCAAAAGAAAGAATTAAGACTCGAGAAAATTTCCCTTTTATTTTTGGAGGGTTTGCATGATGTAAAGGGAGCGTGAAGTAGTGTTTGATCAGGTTTTCAAAAATCTATGAGTCATATTTGGTTAAGGACAAAAAAAATCTTTTCCCTGCGAAAATATGAGCTCATGGATAAAAAAAACCCTCCAACAAAAGCCAAAAGGATGACATGTTTTTTCGTCTACAAGTTGTAACACTGAAGTACGTGTTCGTAATCGTTATTGCTATTTGTGCATTTAACGATGATTTTAAATTGTTTGATAACTTGCATTAATTTTTAACCGAACAGCAACAGTACTATTTGCGGTTACGCGTTACGCCGTAGGTAGGGCTTCAGCTTCCCCGCGATCGAATTATAGCGGGGCTGGGGCATAAATCTATGTATAGAAAAAAATAATAAAAACAAAATATATGTGGGCAGGAGAGGCATAACTGAAAAATTTCAGCTAGGGCACATGCCCTGGTCAAGGGCGATATTGAAAGCATCTTGTTTCTCGCTGAATCGTTTAATAAAATGTGATCGTTTTATCACTCAAAATATCCCTCCTACTCAGGGCCCGATTTACATTTTGAATCACTATAGGCACAATTTATGTTTGGGGGCCTCCAAAGTGTAAAATCGAATTTGTTTTTCAAATTTCAAATTGCCAGACCAAAATTTGGGGGTCCCCAAAGTGAAAATTCCTAGTGGTTTTAAAATTATTTAATAACAAATTTTCTGTGAAGCAACATAACACTAACAGTTTGTTTTTGAAAGATGCTATTTTTAAATATTTTCCTAAAAAATTTTAAATTACAAAAAATAATAATAATAATAACCAAAATTAGGGGCCCCCCTCAAAGTGGGGGCTCTAAGCCCGGGCCTCACGGGCTGGTAAATAAGGCCCTGCTCATACTTACTTTTATATTCTTTATTTCAACTCGCCTAATTCGACCCAAAAAACAGAAAAAAGGAAAAAACTTACTCGATGCCCACAGAGGAGAAGGCGACCAGCAGATGATGATAGCGATGAATATCAAGGGCCCAGCCCACATCGTAAAGAATCGAAATTCCTCTTGTCACCTCATTGGAATCTAATATTTAAGAAAAACAACCGGTTAGGACACTTCAGACTGTTATCTTTTCTTCTCATAATAGATCAAATTAACAACAAGGATGCACACGCACACACATTAAAAAAAAAAAAGTCAATGGAACAGTCAAAAACGCATCGTGGTTATTATTATTACTATTATATCTTTTTTTTTCTTTTTTTTTTTCAGATTTAATTCAGCCTTTAAAGGATTGGAAGGCGTAAAGGAAAATATAAAACGTTTATCTAACATACATTTTGCAGCAGTCCCTCAATGGACGCCATTGTTTATTGAATCGCTAGTGGTTGACGTTACATTTGACGGCCACAATCACCAGATTATTACGATTAAAATTTTTATGTGCTTTCGTTTGATGCTTTGCATGCACCAAGTCGTTTATTATGCTCATACTTATTCTTATGGGTGTAAATAAGGAGTCAACTTTTTTGAACTTTTAAACTAACATCGTAATTGTCTTTGCATTTAGTAATGTTTGGTTAGCAGCATCTTATTCGTTTGTGTGACATTATGTTTTGAGTTAAATGCAGGCTACCAGGTAGTCCCAATACATCGTTGATTGTGGTGTTTTAAAATCCTTCAGTGAAAATATTTTTAAGTGAACGACAGTAAGTAACTCTCATCATTTCTTTGTTAATGGTGGAAACTATTTAGTAGTTTTCACGTAAACACTTTACTTAGTATAAACAAGTCAAATAAACTACTTTTTTAGGCATGGAGTATAATTTAGCGTTAAAATAAGAGAGGAAAAAACAATATGGGGGTCCCCGGTAATATCTGACAATGGGGCTCATAGATTGTTGTGGGAGCCCGGTTTAAGCGCCTGATCAATCTCAGGCTAACTCTGATACTAAACTGTCGACTGTCATCTGTAAAATCTGTTTAATTAACTGCATTGAAAGTCTGATAGCCCTGATAGTCCAAACTAAAATTCAAGACACGAGTCACGGCAATCATTTTACATATCTCGCACCTCTTTCCCAATATCTAGAAAACAATTAAAGAACCGGAGAGGGTGACGTTATTATTATTTTTTATTTTTACAGACACAAGTCACGCACTAAAAGTACCATGGCACAGAATGCGACAAATGTTAATGGTGGGTTAAGTATGCAGTGCATGTTAGTCATGATTAAAAAAACTGGTGATACAAACTTTTCTTTTCTGTTTAACATAGCTCCAAGGGAAAATAAATTTCTTAATGCAATCTTAACTGCACTGATGGGGTATTTTATTACTGCCATCATGTAGAATATATTTTGAACATAAAATCGCAATTTTGAAATAAAAAATGAAAATCGAATTTTTAATAATGAAAGAGAAAAAAAAAATTAATTATTACTGTCATTAGAGGTTTGATAAATATTTTCGTTCACATCACAAAGAAGTTATCTTGAATATTGGGTTAACCAATGTTCCTACACACGTTTTATCTGACTCGCAACATTTATATCCATTTAAAAATGCTTCAGTAGAAAAATCAACTTCACTGGTGGAAAAGTTTACCCCCTCTTTTTATTATTTATAATACCAACAAATGCTGTTTTGAAATTATTTATGTGCATACTAGTTGTTTTATCCGAAAAAAAAATCCCGAAGTATTTATTAGTCTATTTGGTGTTTCGGTAACCAGCCAAATGTAAAGACAAAAGATAAACTTTTCGTTACTAAATTTGATGAAATTGAATATTATTAGCAAGGTTGCTATTTTCTCCACCTTTTCGTAAAAGTCCCTGACAAAATGTAAATTCATTAAAGTTATTGCTATGATGCAATCAAATTCCATTTCCATATTATTTATTAATAATAAAATATTTTTAGCAAAGAGTTCATACCCAGGCAAGTGTTTATGTTTGATGCAACAAAAATTTTTAGACTGTGTCAAACCCAATCTGTCAACAAATTTGAAAATCATCCTAATATGTATTTTCAACATGTCGGTTTAACAATAGAAGACATGTCGTTACTTTAATTTAAATCATTCAAACTACATTATTCAAACTTTACAACAACATACAGCAAACTTTACAGCCTGTCAACCGTACAAATAAATAGTTGCGCAACAAATTAATATCACAACAGTGAAAGAAAAATAAAATAAAATTAATGTAACCTTAAGAAAAAGCGACATGTGAAAAAAATAATGTAAGACTAACAATTCATCAGGTGTAGCATAGGGAGGACGAACATTTTGGAAGAGATTCCGAGCAGTAAACCATGCCAAACCACTTTTCATTTTATCACGCCAATGTGAGATATGGTCAAAGAAAGCAAGTTCAACTGAGGTTTCTAAAAGAGGGGGCGAGGGGACGAAGAACGCTCAGAAAGAAGAAGACCGCCACAATCACTTTGGGGTGAAAACGGAATTTTACAACACCAATGGGGGTTAGCGGAAAGTCGTGGTTTTTAAAAGTGCAGCAGAGTAGAATGAAAAGCCGTCCCCCTATATTCTTAGTTGACAGTTAATGCCCCCATTTTCCTTTCAGCAGAGTTACCTTTTTGTTCCATTATGTGCCGCCCATTCAGTTGCGAGGAAGTTCCTTCACAATCTCAGGTACCATTCACGTTTCAAGAACCATCTTGCAAGCGAAAATATGCCATTAGAGTGAAAATTGTTTTGAAAAAAAAAAAAAAAAAACGAAGTAGAAAGCTATTCGAAATCTTTTTTGAACAAGCTGCGTATTTGACATTGCATAACGTGTACTTTACTTTCGAGCACTCCCAAAAATTCAGCTAAGGACTAAAAAAATATATAGAAAGAACGAAAGAAAGAAAACATGCCTTGCTCGCAAAAGCATCTCAATTTTTTGCCAAAACTAGATATTAGATAAAAACAAGTGGTTAAAGACAAAATGTGTATAAAGTAAGAAAAGACTCCTAAATTTATTTCAAATGTAATTTTTAAAAAATAACTGCATTTTAAAATATACTAGATATTGGCAAACTATAAGTCTTGCCCATAGAAAGCAGAAAATAAACTTTGATTTGAATAATGAGGTGTGATTAGATTTCAGAGGAGAAAGACAGGGCCGTGTATAAAATGTCGGGTGCATCCGTATTCGCACGACAGTTCCCCCAGGAATGCCATTGAAGCGTTAAGATAAACACCCCAATCTCTGAAGCTAGCAATTCTAAATGCAGGACCAGTTTTCGCCATTTATGACCACTTGAACAGTAAGAAAAATTGCTGTCGTGCCAAATAGGCGATGGAATTCGTTTTCTGGAAAAATTCAAAAGGGCTTTCACAGCGCCGTTTGATCACAGTCAAACGCACCGGAGAATAATCTTGATCAAGCAATGCAGATTTTTCGTAATACCTTTTTTTATAGTTGTGAGTCATTTGTTTTATTTATGAATAATTATTATTTTATTTTGTTTATAGGAGGGGCGCATCGATAAGAGGTAGGGACGCACCGATGCGCCCTACCTCTAAAAAGCTTTTTCAGTGTTCTGAGTGGTGACTTTGGGCGGGGAGACCCCCCCCCCCCCCGAGTAAGCATTTGGTGCCCTATTAGGGTAGCCAGTCCGCTACTGTAACTTATATTAAAATGCATTAAAGGGAATAGCTGAGAATGTCTGAAACTTATTTGATAAAGATGTTCAAGGCATTTTTGAAAATTCGTTTCTTTGCATCAACTATTTTAAAATTGGTTTATTCATGGCAATATGAAAATAATGACAGTATTATTAAAATCTAAAGTGCGAAAAAAAGTATAACTTGCAAAAAGCGTATCAAGCTTAAAATGGGGTGGAAAGGACGGGGGAGGGGCACCTTTCTAAATCTTCGCTGCATTTTAATAAATATTTAGAACTTTGTAGTTAATTAAAATTTTTGGTTTTATTTCAAGTACTTCCTATTGGAGGTAGAGGGGAGGGGGGACGGTCACCCACTCATTCAATGTCTCCATTAACCGATTTTCACTCAAGTAAATCTATTTTTAGATGTATAGTTTTTAATAAATATTAGTTTGCCGAGTTTTAATAAGAGCTCTAACTTCCGAAGGATCTGCGTAAACAGTTCAGGGGGTTGGCGAGCAATAGCAAGCAGGTGGCGGAAACCTTCTAGTTGATAAAAAAAACAACTAAAGTTTAAATTTCAAAATTGAACACAGCAATTTTTGAGATTTTCTTTAGTGAAAAACGGTTTCCATTATTTTTTTTGTATGATGCGTTTTCTTGGGATAAAGTATAGAAGAATTGCAATTTAAAGTAGTAAAATATAAAATTAATACTTAATTTATTGTTCTAATGAAAAATTTAGCTGAAAGTTACGATGGGCAGTTAATACAGGGCCACCGAGAGCTTATAATCGGGCCTCAGGGCAAAATACTAAAATGTGGGGCCCGTACACCCATAAATAAAGCCCTCCCTACTCCCCCTCATAAAATGACCAAAGATTGTCTACACCTACACTTGCGTTTTTTAGACTTTAATTTTGAAAGATTCGGACCCCATCAATTTCTGTTTGCCTAATAGGGTGGCCTGCCTAAAACTCACACTTATGATCAGTTTTTTTTCTGCGTGACGCAAGTCTGATCAGAGAAGAGTGCGTGTGGTGGGAGGAGGTAATAACAAAATTTAACTTCCTATATCTATAGGCATGCCAATTGGTTGATATGTTTCACACAGCAACGCAGTAGTGGGAACAGTTAGTTAATAATAAAGGTGATTTTAATTTAATTAATGCAAAACCGGAATTTAATTATATAGAAGTATATTAATTATGCCGTTGAACTAATTTTTCTTTGACTGTAAAGAATACCCAGGGCAAAGGACGTGAATCAAACATACCGCATCCTGCTGCACAGGTGGGCCGCATTAGTTACCGCCAGGGGCGGAAAGGGAAGAAAATTCCGAAAATTCGGCCCGGGCATATTTCAAACAGAACGGCCCTTTGGGGGGGGGGGGGGAACTACCAAGGAACAGAAAATGAAGGCTGATCAGATATTATGCATCCCCCCCCCCCCCCGAAAATTTTTGAAATTTACTCAATGACAACAACGAGTTTTAAATAGCTTTTTAAAAAGAATTTTGGCTTTCAAAATTGCAGTAATTTACATGAAACGAGGTAGAGTTGACGAATAGACGAATAAACATGAAAAGTTATGTACTCGTCGTATTCTTTGCCTATTGAGTGTGTTACAATCAGTATGTTAACATCCAGTAAAAATTAGTTCTAGTTATGAAAAAGTTAAAATAAATGTTCATTGTTCTGGTTTCCAGTACTATAACACACAAATAATAACAGGTTTCAAAAAAAAGAAAAAAAACTCATCCATAATCAAATATACATTGCAATATTTGCTTAAAAATTATTTTCCTTTTGAAAGCCATTTAGTGTTTTAAAAAAGGGGACTCTTATTTGCTACATCATCTATTAGACTTTTCATGTCAAGATTTATGTCTTTTTCACACTACATTTACATCAATGATTCCAATTTGTCCTGAGTTAAATTCTTCTTAACTCGGCAATCGGCTGAGATAACTGGCCGCAAGAAATTCTCTGGGCCGGCTTGAGGATTTCTCATAGCCCTCAGAATTTCCATCAGCTGTGTTGAGAAATTCTCAGGGCCGTATTTTGTAGATTGTATAGGGTGACCAAATGTTGGGGTCGCCAGAAAAAAATTTCGAGGATATCTTTGGGGACATAGCAAACTAAAACAATTCCCTTCTATTATGAAAAATAGCTCTCATTAATGTATTTCAAACAGTATCTAAACATATTTTCTACAAAATGTACGCATACTTTCTTAGATCACTGCCTGTTACAAGTTTTAGTACTAGGCAACAATTTGATATTTGCCATAATAATATCTAAAATTTTACAAAACACTATCTAAAAGTTCTAAAGTACAAAACGAGAAGCAATTTGAAGAGAAACAGAAGTTTAAATTTGGGGACATTACGTGTCCCCAAGTAGTTAAAGTGTATTTGGGGACAGAGCATTAAAAATATACAAATTTCCCGAAATTCGAGGACGTTCTGTCACCTTAAGATTGCAGGGATTAAAAATATTGCCAGTAAATATGTAGATATATATTTAAATAATATTAAGTGTCTGCAAAATAGATTTATCTTTCGTATTCATCATAGAAGGGCAATAATACGTAATATGTTAATTAGCTGTTCATAGCTACCGCCCTTTAGGGCGCTGCGCCGCGAGGCAATCACCTCGCCGCCTTAGCCTTTCCCTCCAGCACTGCTAAAAATTAAAGAAAAAAACATCAATTTTGCATTTCTCAAAAGTTTGCACCCCAGGCGGCCGCCTTGAATTTCTATACGGACGAGCCGGCACTGAGAATTTCTCAAGACTGCCCCAAAAGCTCGTCTATATAGACAACTTAGGCGGCAACCAAAAACACAAAACTGATGTTTTTTTTTTTGACAATTTGGAGAGAAAGAAAAGAAATTTTAAAATTTGGGACTTCCTGCGTCAAAAGTAGTTAAAGTGTTTTCGGGCACAAAGCATTAAAAATAAACAAATTTGGGGACAGTTTCCGAAAATCGAGGACGTATAGTTACACTACAATTAATACCTCTCACCTATGGACCAATAGCAATAAATAATTATATTGCAAGTGAATACTTCTTATCAAAACCAAAGAATTTATTGTTAATCTTATTACTAAGCTATACATATACATTTATGGTCGTGTTCGCTGTCCGAAAATTCAAGGGGGGCACCGAAAGCCCATGGCCCCCTCTCCCCCGACAGTGATAATTTGGAATTTTTACAAAAATATTTTTTTACAGTTGAAATAGTTATTCTCACATCTTAAAGCAGCGGTCGGCAACCTAAACTGACTGAAGATCTACTTTCCAAGTTCGGCGAACACCAAGATCGACTCGGAGGACCGGGAGGGGGAGGGGGGAGGTTATACATTATTTGTTGAGATTGCGTCTGTCTTGTAAAAATTGTAGGTTAATTCTTGTCGGAACAAGTTCTGATGCTTATAAAACACCTACTTTAAAATTTCTAAAATAATGGCTTGCTAACACCGTTAACTCGCATCAAAACAATACAAATATATTATTTCCTTCGAATTTGATAAAAAGAACTGATAGTTTTTGTTTTGTTTTTTAACTAAAACACACATGTAAAATGTATACAATCTTGAATTAACTCTCACCAAGAGCACAGTAAAAGTGACGACTGACAATCCATATTATTGGAAGTTTTTTTAGGTCCGGTGAATGGTCTGATAAACTAATAAACATTTCTGAAGGAAAAAATAATAATAAACTCGCCATCCAATTCAAAAGTTATTTTCTTTATCTTTTTAAACTATAAACTGTCCAAAATGCTGTCGCGATCGACCTAAAATGGGCTTGCGATCGACCGGTCGATCGTGATCAACGGGTTGCCGACCACTGCCTTACAGGATACTACACTTAAAAAGATATAATTAAACGACAGAAGCGAGATTATATTCTTCTTCAGTACAAAGTGGAACAGTCATAGGCCTTCTTAAGATATAATGTACTTTATTGTAGAGAAGAATGTTAATTATTCGCAAATTTTAACCTTTTTCAAATTTTATTATTTAAATCTATTCATTTTTCAAACAATCATACTTAAATTATTTTCTTCGCAGTAATTGTTTAAGGTGCTATAATATGAGAATTCAATCTTGATTGTTTTTATTTTCAAAATTTCTATCCATGTGTAATTCAAGTTAAAAGATTACTATTCCACGTTAAATTGTGTTTTAGATAACAAATCAAAGGTTATTGTTCTGGTGCAGAAATCCTTTTTTTTTTTACTTATGCCTTTTTTTACCTATGTACACTCAGGGCACTATGTATATGCTCAGATGTGCTACATTTAGGAATATAACAAATATTCAGTGCAGTCGAATAGTAGATTCCATATACTTTCCGATTATGCGGGCTGGCCATACTGATCAACTATTCTGAACGCTTGTTCTACAGTAACAAGGTAGATAAATTAAGAAATCTGGATTTGAAACACTTTAATTTGCATTTCTGCTATTGCAAGAGATGTAGTAGGAATATTTAACTACTCTTTTTATACATTTCTTTTGATTTTAACTGTAGCACCTGCAATACCTGCGTATTTGTTTGATATATCAACTACATTGTTCTAATTCTGTGTAGAATTGGAATACAAATGTTTAATTAAACATGTTAGTTTATTTTTAATGAAGTTATTTAGGCATAAAACATAATAATGTATTATCACATTTGTCTTATACATTGTTATAAAAACAGTAATTATGATGTATTAACATCAGTTTTTCTGGTAAAATTACATTGTATGCTTTTTCATGAGTATTGTCTACTTCTAAGAGCAAATGCTCAGTTTTATGGACAAGTATGTTTCATGTTAAAATATAAAAACAATTTTTTAAAAGTCCAGAAATTAAAGATATCTACTTTTGTCACTTTTAAAATTTCTGGATAAAACTTTCAAGTAAGACCACATCCCTAGCTACATTTAAATTGATTTTTAAAATATAAAAATAAAATTGGTCTATGCATCGTAAACACCGAAAATTACAAAAACTATAAAGAAAATAGTTTTTATGGATCATTCGCAAATGATGTCACGCTTCCAGGGGGGGGAGGGGGGTTCGTGAAATCATGACTGGGGGAGGGGAGGGGTAACAAGAAATGTAGCATCATGCATGGTGCAGCATAGCGTGACATGTGACAAAGGGGGGAGGGGAGGCATAAAATTCATACATTTTAAAACATCTTTTCCTCTTTTCAATTTTAGCAACTCTATCTGTTGCGCCATTTTATTTAGTAGGTTGAGAATGGAGCTGGATAGGCGAGAAGTTAACACGTGCAGTTAAAAAAAGGGGGTAAAAGCAACCCTCAGTAAAAAGTTCCCACTAAAATTACCCCGCCAACCCCGCCAATTTTTCCTGCTTTGCAAAACGACGCTGGTCCAGGATCGGGTTTTCAGCGCTACCCCCAAGGAAGCGTTATCATGTTAATCCTCCCTTATTGGGAGCTTGACCCCTTTCCCTGACCTCCCACTGCGTGCCAAAACGGATACCAGGAAAATGTCTGACCCCTTCCCTTCTCAAGGCAAAAAAAAAAAAAAAAAATTTAAATTATATCAAAAAAAAAATTTCTTTCAAATTTTCCCGTTTATTCAACCTTTTAATCTTAAAATAATAAAATAAAGACCACGATTGTACAGTGGAGTATCGTTTACATGACGCCTAAGGGGCAATCGAAAATCGTCGTATAAACGATAACGTCGTATAATCGATCGATTTATCCGTCTGGCTAAATCCAAGAACTGAGACCACACTAAAACGTCGTACAAATGTCAACGTCGTATAAACGATGCTCTACTCTATCATGTACGGCTATTTCTCTGCTAAATGTATTCAATTCCCCAAAAGGAAGTTTACCCACAGCTTCTTCTAGTGTTATGAGTAGGAATATAGGAGAGTCGGCGCATAACAATAGGATACATTTTAATGTTTCGAGTTTCATGCTACTTTTTTTCATCGGTCCAAAGGCACAACAAAGGTCAGGGGCATTTCCCTATAGTTGGGACAAAACAGTCCGTACATACATCATATCCTTGTATTTTCTATAAAGTTTAAACAAATCTTAAATACTTTTGGTGTTAAGCCATAATTACTTGTAGGTATATTAACACCAGAAAGTTTTTAGACTTGTTTAAAATTTATAGAAAATAAAAGGATGCATATGCATGTGGTACGGACATACATAATGTCCCAAATACCGTATGAAATGGCATTAAACTAAAAATCCTTTTAACATCTCTTGTTTGTTAGGCAGATACATGCAAAACGATTTCTACACAAATAAAATATATATATATATCCATATATTTATATATTATTAAGTTATTTATTTTTTTAAGCATGATATTACTTGTTTTGAAGAAAAATTGCTAATAAAGCGTCTTCCGAAATAAAAGACGATTGGTAACATTTAGAACAATTCAAACAACTAATTTTGCTACATCAGCTGCTTATCGATTGAAGAGCATGTTGCAAACATCAATAAACAATATTGACAGAATCACCTCACACCACACGAAAAAAACAAGAAAAAAAGGAAAAGAAAAACAGATGTCGGGGAAACTGGGAAGTAAATCTCCGGTAGTTAGAAGCAGACGAAGGTGAAAGGGGATGTGCCCGAATAACAGCCGCGCCACTCCAAATAAACCGAGAGAAGGGGAAGAAGTAAAATTATGAACCTCTCACTCAACGAAAGCTGAAAGGAACCGCTGATCTACAACCTATTACTAGGTAGAAGAGACGGACAAAAACTTTCAAAAGCAGCAGAAGGACGAGAATAAAATAAAAATAATAAAAAGAGGACCAGAAAAAGAATGCATGGAGGTGCAAAAAGTAGAGGGGAGACTGCAAAAAGAATAACAACCAACAAATGACAAGGGGGGGGGGGGGATCACGCCGTGGAATGCAGAATGCTGGACAGGTCTACTGAGTCATGGTACCTCCTCGCGTGCGAAGTTACTACCCCCAAAATGACCGAAACCGGATCTATCTTTCAGTACGTTATCCCAGCACCCAACAGTCTCATTCTTTTCTCATTTACCAAGGAAGAGGCAACCAGCCACTCCTCGGGTACCTATTTGGACGACCTACGTACGTTTTTAGGCGTCTCAACCTCGTAACATTTGGTGCACCTGGCTGTCAGATCGTGGCTCAATTCTTTGTTCACTCATCTCTTTTTTCAGGCCCATCCATCCACACATGTTTATTCAAAAAAAAAAAAATGTTACAATGCATTTAAGAATGTTGAGGGGCTTAAGAGTTGCAAAATATTTAATTTCCGCTCGTATGAAAAATTTGTTATTAGAGATTTCAGATTTCTTCAGTATTTTTTCCCTCGATTCTCTTTCTTGTGAATTGAAATTTGTTTCGTTATTTTCGCTTATTTTTGTTAAAAACAAATAAATAATCAATCAAATAGATACACATCATAAAAATCGAAAATTGTTTAAAACATTTTTTGTAACTACGATATACATAATTGCAATTTTTATTCAAAATTTGTGCTTTATCGGATTAGGCTGGCTCAAATGTACAAAGATTATAAAGAAGACTTCGTGAATTTTGTGAAGTATTTTTTTTTGAGGGGGGGGGGGGTCACAAAAGAATATTTTTTTTCAAGACTAACAAAACAGATTCTTGGATACGGAATGAACAAGCAGAAAAATGCAGATTATCGGTTGACATGATAAATAATAATCTTTCACACACAAAAAAAAGGAACTCTCATTTCATTTTATTACATCCTAATTTATTTAAATGTAATTTGTTGTAGCACTTTACACCTAAAACGAAGCACCGCAATCCATCTGATGCTTAACATTTTATGTTCGATCCCTGTGAAGGTCCTTTGGGCCGCATGATAAAGGCAACTATTTGTCACATCAATGGTTCGGAATTCGATGCCTGCACCTCCGTTTTCGGGAATCATCAAAGTAATTACATTTTAAAACCGCGAATAAAACATACGGATTATCAGAACATTATTCCCTTTGGTAAATCCAGGTTTTTGCTTGGGGGGGGGGGGGGCAATGACGTAGACTAAAATTCGGGATAAATCGGATGTTGACTTCTCCGGGCATAGGATATTCGGTGCCGCTTGTCTGACTAACGGATATCCGGCTGTAATGTTTGAAACAGTTAATTCTATACATGTATTTTTAAGCACCCACAGCTTTCAAATACGTAGCAGGTTTTTACATACATTTTAAATATTACATATATTTCCAAAACATGCAAAATGGTTGAGTTTTAAAAAGATTTGATATGCTGTGGCATATAGATCTTTCGTTCTGAAGCCCGGATCGGATTTCGGATACTTTTCTCCACCGTTAGCCGAGGCCTTAGGATTGCTTGCGCACGCTGGTGGCCGTAGAATTTTGAATACTTTAAAAAAAAAAAAAAAAAACGATTACCGGATATTCAATGCCTTCTAGGGGTGCGGTCGCGTCCCCCCCCCCCCCTCGGTGCGTCCCTGTCAGTCAAGGAAGCAATACGAAATCCTGGATTACTCTAAAGCAGCGATCGACAAGCTAAATTGACGGAAGATCTACTTTTTAAGTTCGGCGAACACCAAGATCGACTCGGAGGACGGGGTGCGGGGAGTCCAAACACTATTAATAGAACATGTTGGGACTACAGTAAAACCTGTAAAGTTGACCACCTTTCTAAGTTCACCACTTTTGTCAGGAACGGAATTAGCCCTATATATTATGCAATGTAGAGAAACCTTTGTAACTTGACCAAATAAGTTAACCACCTGTCTATGTTGACCACTTATGTACGCCAAATTAGGGTGGGAGAATTATAAAGAACCCTTTGTAAGTTGACCGCCTAGTTATTACTATGTTTATTTTTTTATCTATTTTTGGAAAGATAAAAAAACTAAAATAGAGTTCTCCAGGATATTTTTTATGCTATAATGTTAAGTTAACCAAATGGGAAAACTACTATGAGCACTCTTTTATTCTTTAAATAAGTTTCTTCTTTTTTCTTTGATCTGACATATCCTATTTGAAAAATATATATTTTTAGGAAATCTTTAGCATCATATAAGTAACTGACATAATTAATATAATATTTATCTTAATTTTAACTAAGTACTTTACTTTTGAACTTGTGCAGGATACATTGTAAGTCATTCAGGTTCGGGTTAAATTTCTTTAATGATATTTTAGATAATTGTGATAAAAAAGCTAGTCACTGTTTTAAAATCACGTCATTACATGCAGCTTTATTTTATTTAGTTATAAATGAATAAATGCAGTGTAAGAAATAATAATAATAAAGAAAATCTCCACCCTCTATACGTTGACCACTAAAGTGCTGCACCGTAAGTGGTCAAGTTACACAGGTTTCACTGCACTTCAAAATGCAGGTTAATTTTTGTCAGAACAAGTTTTGATGTTGAATTACTTTAAAATTTCGAAAATAATGTTAACACCGTTAACTCACATCAAAGCAATATTTCAGATACTAATATATTATTTCTTTTAAATTTAATAAAATATTGTTAGTTTTTGTTTTGTTTTGTTTTTTAAATAAGACACACGATGCCATTACATACTTCAATCAACTCTCACCGAGAGCATAGTTAATGTGACGACTAACATTCCATGTTATTAGCAAATATTTTTATGTCCTGCGAATGGTGTGACAAATTAATAAAAAAATTTCCAAAGCTATATAAACTGTCGAAAATGCTGTCGCGATCGACCGAAAATGGGCGTGCGATCGACGGGTTGCCGGCCACTGCCCTTCAGGGTAGCTAAATGCACATCCGAAAGCGTTTACATAAACGCATTCCGGGGGCGGCGGCCCCATTTCTTTCATCAAAGAGCAAAATGTTTTCACAAGCTAAAAACACTCAAGCGATGCGTAGAGAAAAATGTGCTTCGTAATATGTTGCAGGCGTTCTAATATAAAAGTCACTAATAAGTCCGGTTTTTAGATATTGCGAAATAAAACTTTTAATCGTTATGAGAAACAGTAAAAATCATTTTACAGACCACCAAACTTCTACACTATGAACTAGGTTTACTTACGTAACTTTTAAATCGTTTAATTGGAATACATCATGAAATAAGTAATTGCAAATTTTAATTCAATGCAAAACTTCATCAGTTGCATTGAATTAGAATTTGCAATTACTCAATTTATTTTTACTTTATTTCCTTTTTTTTGGGGGGGGGGGGAGCATACTGACTTTTACCAGAATGCCGACGATATATAATAAAATGAGCTCCCAAAAATTCATTCGTACCAGAGTTGATATTTTTGCCAGGACGGTGGCAACACTGAAAAAAAAAAAAAAAAAACCCCGGAAAAATCGAAAAAAACCCGGCTGAAATGGCATAAATACTTGAAATAATGTGCAGTAAGGTCTATTATTTAATAAGTTTTACATTCTAGAAATAACTGAATTATTATTTTTTTTTGGTATTATTGAATTTCTTTATTTTGCTAATTAATAAATATTTTATTGAAAAAACTATTTAATGAAAGTCTTAAGTTACATATTCAGAACCAACCTAACACAAAACTATACAATAAAAAAACTTCTGTTAGGTCTTATAAGGAAACTTGATTTTTATTTTCTTTCTTTGGTTTTTTCAAAAGGATCAAATAGCTACAATTATCACTTTCAGTTATTTCATTTTACTGTGTTTTATATTGAAATTCTGAAATTCACCAATGGCATTCTCAAACACCTACATCATGACAATGGTATACGAGTAAAATCCCTTCCTCCCCTATTCCAAGTATTGCACCCCACTTTAAAATAAGTCAGTAGAAACTGGAAAAGTAACTGGATAACAATTTGAACTTTATTTATTTATTTACTATAAATTTTGTATATAGATTATTTTTGTTAAAAAATTGAGTATTTTCCCATGAACTGTATATTTTTAATACTATAATACATATATTTTATTCATTTAATTCCACTTTTTTTTTTAAAAAAAATTACTAATACGCAATTAAAATCATTATTTATGTGTATTGTGTATTTTTCAACTAAAGGTGAAATGTAACAACCTATATTTTGAATAAGGTACTAAATTATTTCTTTTCATTCTTATTTATTGTTTCCGTTTAAAAAGCTCCCCGGAAAATTTCATAAGCGGATTTTACTGTCGACATTCACTTTCTTTCCTTCTTTCTGTCAGAGATCCTTTATAGATACAAATAATGCATTGTTCTTAAAATTAATACGACGCGAAATGACTTTTTCGTTAAGATGAATGTCATGAATGTCTGTTCACGAAAATGGAGTTTTCAAGAGTAAAATTCAAAAAACAAAAAAAGGGCTCGTATCCAAGACAACCAACCTTTAACTAAAGTTTATAAACGCAGTTTCATTTTTCCTAAATATTTGTCATAAGAAAAAATTAAATTCAATTTTTTTGCACATAGGATGAATCAAATAATAATAATACAATTTGAATTTCAGCGTCACTCACCAACATGGAATGCTATTTATTTACGACTTTAAAAGTATGGCGAAGGAAATAGCTAAACTATTCTCGTTCCGGTAGTGTAAAAGTGAGAAAAATTAAACTGCAAATCGTAGTTATTTACGAATGCAGAAAATTGCTAGGTTTCCAGACTTTCATTTAAGCAAGTATTAGTCCGAAAAACAAGGTCATGTTCTGCACTCGATTCTTTGCAATTTCTACAGGTGACCTTTTAGAACAACTACACAGCAGAATCTTTTCCTCCCCCCCCCCTCCCTTTGTAATTAACATTTCTTTAAAGGAAAACTCACATTTTCAATGAAAAAAGCTCAGCGCAGAGAATTTTTAGAGTGAACAAAAAAGAAAAAGCAGATAAACTACACAATATTTTTCATATGCGGGCGGCAACGCTTAATAACTGGATAAGGGTTCCAAATAACGCACATTTTCCTTTGAACTGGTACCGCATAAGAACGCAGACAGAAAAAACTGAAAATAGTTATTAGTTTCAGGACAGTCGCTGTGAACATTAGTTGAAGAGTAAGAGGAAAGGGGGAGGAAGGATTGGGCGTGCAAGAATCGGTTCTATAAACAATTTAAAGCGAATTCTTGTCAGAAAAAAGAAATTATGAAAATGAGGAAAGGGAAACCTGAATTTATGTGTGTGAGGAGCCGTGATGTAGAAAGTTGCATTACTTTGGACATAGCAGAAAACAATAATAAAACGAGTTTCAGACAATTTTCTCAGCAGAGAATAACTAAAAATGATAATTTAAAGAAAAGTTCGTGTGATTTACTTGATGTACACAATGAAATAATGAAAACAAGTGAAAAAAAAAGGTCTAGAACCGCGTTGAGCAGACTGGAAATACTTGTTCCCTAAATCAGAATAATAATAATAATAATTTTTCAATAAAATTAGTTTGGCGCAATGACAGGGGTACCCACCCCCTTCAGAGCGATGGCGCACCCCCCATAAAAACTACGGAACCCCCCCAAAACGACGATAGCTAATCAAAATCGGCCAAACAGTCGACCAAGCCCCCCTCAAAGGCCCTGAAACGAAGCCTTCCCCCTAAAAAATATCATTGGTGCAGTCTGGGCCATGACGAGGCAATGTGCCGAGAGTGAAATTTAAAAATGCATTGGAAGTGCTTTGGAACGACTGCGTGAGATGAATTTTGCTCCAAATTTTATCAAGAATCTTAATAAACTCTTGAATTTTACGTTTTTTCTTCATAAATAACCTGAACTTCAATTCCCATGGCATATCATATAATACTAAAAAAGTATTATTCAAAATTATTCAGTATTGGAAAGTAAGTATTTTTCAAGACGTGAGATGTTTTTTATTTCTTTGGTGGTATTAAAAAATTTCAACTTTTCTTGTCATGTCATGGTGGGTTTAAGCGGTAGGAACATCTCAGTTTTGTGGCCAAGAAAAGTTGAAAATCGATAACTTTGAATTAGTTTGCTTCTCTTGTAACAAGGGCTGTTTTTTTTTTTTTTTTTTTTTTTTTTTTGCAGCCCTTGTTTGCTGCTGTTTTGCAGGCTTTATTTTTCTTAGAAAAACCAGACCGGTCGGCTTTTATTTAAAAAAAAAATCTTTTTAACGGTCTTTATTGGGCTTTTTCAATTACACACAATACTATTTACAATTAGCATATGTTAATTTAAATTTGTGTTGTTACTCAATTTTACAGTAGGTTACAATACTGATCACCGTACATTTTCGAGTTTGTGCGCTTAATTTTGTGAGACTCTCTTATTAAACCCTCACGCAATATTACAGGTTAGTACACAATAGATTTTTTTCAACACAAAAGGAGAAGGAAATTAAATCCAGGGTGGGAGAGAAATCAATATCTGCTTCTTCTATAGTCAAGTGTGTTTCAGTAAGCAAAACCACTAGACGCAAGACCTTACCTCAATCTCAATATACACTTCTCAAAACAATTAAAGGATCACTACTTTGGAATGATTGTGTACAAGAATAAGTTTTATAATAAATATGAGAATTTGACCTTTGGTACAGGACACCTTTAAGGAGAAACAACAGAGGTTGTTTTTGTTTCTTGGCTTTGGATTAGTATAGATAATTCTGATGTTTTTATGAACACACCGAAACAGGAATGAAAAAGAGCAAGATTCCAAGTACTAACCAGTTGTCAATCGAACTTACAAGGTGCAGTTCACTCATTTTCTGTTTGCTTCGTCCCGTTTACGTACCATGTCAAGTGTTAGAAGATTTCTTTCCGACAATGATGTGACTAGGGCTGTCACATGGATTAAAGGTGATGTTTCTCAACGTCAGGTGGGTCAAAGGTTAGGTGTAAGTCAATCAGTGGTTTCAAGACTTTGGAACCACTACCAACAACTAGAGACTGTCCATAGAAGGCCAGGTCAAGGGCGGAGGAGGTCCACTTCAGCCCAAGAGGACAGGTATTTAAGTCTAAGTGCCCTCAGACGCTGATTTTCAACAGCCAGGGAGCTGCAAAATGAGCTAAGCCGAGCTACGGGGACCCAAATTTCCGACCAGACTGTACGAAATCGACTTCGGGAAAGTGGATTGAGATGTAGACGACCAGTCCAAGTACCTCGGCTTACAGCACGTCACAAAAGAGAAAGGATGCAGTTTGCTTGGACATACAGACGTTGGCAGCTAAGGCATTGGCGTAAAGCACTCTTTTCTGATGAGTCTAAATTTACTATTTTTGGTAATGATGGTCGGGCTAGAGTATACAGAAGAAGGAATGAACGTTTTATTCCCTGCTGCTTATCTTCAAGGGTCCCAGTTGGAGGTGAATCAATAATGGTGTGGGGTGGAATAACGCTCAATGATCTTACAGACCTTGTAGTCATCCGCAACGGATCCCTGACAGCCCAGAGATATGTTAATGAGGTGATGGATGTCCAGCTACATCACAAAGTAGAAGCAGGAGGGCATAATTTCATTTTTATGCACGATGGGGCCCTTCCCCACACTGCAATGATCGTGCTTCAGTACCTACAAGCCCACAATATCACCACTTTGGGGTGGCCCGCTTGCAGCCCGGAAATGAATCCCATCGAACATGTCTGGGATCAACTGGGAAGAAGTATCCGGAGCCGTCAAAACCAACCCACTACTTTGGATGAGCTGGAAATCGCTCTTCGAGAAGAGTGGGAGCGTTTGCCTCAAGAAAGCCTCAGGAGGCTTATAAGAACCATGCCCGGGCGAATCCAAGCTGTGATTTCTGTCCGAGGAGGAAACACAAGATACTGAGCCATTAATTGTAACACAAAAACAACTTTTTGTTTACTTTTGATTTTGATAATTAAAGGGTTTTCATTTTGATTTTGGCAGTTTTTTAATTCCCTCACCTATTCCCAATACACAACAAAAAATTATTCAATAATTTAGCAAGGATTTGGTAGCCATTTGCATTGCCTTTCAAAATAATATAACATATAATTAGTTTTTTAACTGTTAAAAAAATGACAAGCTTATAAAGAAGTGATCCTTTAATTGTTTTGAGGAGTGTATATGACATCCTACATTACAGTTTCAAGTACACTTCTCATTTAAAATTGATATTTTAATTTTACGAATTACTTTAAAATAATTCGGAATACTGAAACTTGCAATAAAGATGTACGTTGTTTAATTGTTTCTAACATATATCTGACACTACTATCATTTTTTTTGAGGCGGGAGCCTTAGGAGGAGCAAGAGAAACAAAGTGATTTTTGAAGTTTTGTTCTTATTTTTAGAGCTTCAATAATTCCTTTGCTTTAATAAAATACTAAGATAACCCTTATAAACGAAATTAATGTTTTCCAACTGCAATACTCGTGGTTAAAATTTAAAGGTCGCTTGTGGTACCATTTTGCTCGCTTTTATATAAGGGAATTAATATATATATATATATATATATATATATATAGCAATCGTAATTTTTTAAGATCAATATCATTCTAGTAGAATTTACTGATGTTGACCAGTTGGTCTGCTTCAAGATTGCGCGTCTTTATTTTATTTATTTATTTATTTATATTTTTTTTTTTTTTTTTTTTGACGAACAACTATATTTGAACAGATTTTCATACATTTTTCATTTGGAATAGAGAAATAGTTAAGCTGCTGAAAAAGCATTAAAAGATGTGAAAGGTGCATTAAAATAAGCAAAAGGTTTATTGAAGACTAAGGCATCGGTATGCTTAGTTCATATAGCAGTGTCAAGTGAACTTTTGAATGCTTAGTAAAATTCTTTAAAAATCGTTTAAATTGCTTTGAACTTAAATTTCTAATAAAGAGCACTTATTGTTTTGTTATTTTTGTAATGCATCATTCTATTAAATAATTTGCGTTCTTATTTCAAGTATTTTGTTGTTACAGTAATAATTTAATTGCACTAATGATATAGATATAATTTTTTATTTAATACTTTTTTGAAAATAAAAGTAAAAATATTTTTCTAATAAAAGCCGGCCTTTTTTAAGCAGTTTAAACCAAAAAAAAAAAAGCCGAAGTCGGTCATCCTTTTCTGGCCCGGCTAAAATCCGACAATCCTGTCTTGAAACCCCCCATCTAATTATCTAATTATTGCTATTCTTTTGTTATTCCGGAAAGTATAAAATAGATTTGTATTCTTCTGTCATGTGGCAATCAAGGGCGCTTCTGAATGTTTTTTTTTTTTGGGGGGGGGGGGGGCGGGCAAAAAATCTCAATTTACTGAATGAAATTTCGAATTTTGCCGAATACCGAATGATGAAATACGATCACGTACACATACCGACAACTAATGAGGTCAGACAATTAGGCATGATAACAAAAACAACGAAAAACTTTGCACCTCTCCAGCTGATTAACTAATGAAAAATAAATAAGTAAATAAATAAAAAATTGGAAACTCCAAGTTTGCCGAATGGTCAGGAGAAATGTGACTAATAAGGAAACTTTTTGGGAGGTGACCGTGGCAAGCCGTTCATGGCAATTATGAGGATTGAATTAAGCATTGTATTGCATTATCAACTTTTTATGATTTTTGTAAAACGAATCTCATAAAATTCCCTATTGTACGTGTGTTTCATTGATTAAAAAAAAAAAAAAAAAAACTTGTCTTTAAAATTGACAATTTTTTGTAATGTTTAGCAGATGTCTTTTTTGCATTTTTTTTTTCTTTTCTCTCCTTAACTCTCAGCGACATATGGTATCAATAATGGTACAATATGGTATAAACGATGTAAAAAGTAATCACACGGGCGCCATTCCTCGACAACATGTAAGAACTACACAGAAAAAAATATGAACGGCGAAAATACAAAAAAGGAGTACCACGAGCATAGTTTTCCTCGTAACAAGCAGAATAACAAAACTCCAAATAAGTACATCTACTGTAGTTGTATAAGACAATAAGTTAAAATATTTTTATTTTTTATTTCACTTATTCTAATTATCTAAAGCAGCATTTCCCAACCGGTGGTCGGGTTCGCGAAATTAATGTTGCAATGGCAGAAGTTTTAACTGATTACGTAAAAAAAAACGAAATTATAAATTTTCATGCATACTAGGACGTATCGTAAATATGATTTTTTTAAATAAATTGTTTTTTCTAGAATACGGAAAAGCTTTGGCCTGGGATAAGAAACATACGTATGCAATTTGAAATGCATTTGTTTCTTGCCTAATTTTGAAAATTTGGATCATGAAATGGTTCATTGATCGAAAGATATTCATTGATCTATTCTTTTGTCAAACGATAGCAATAAAAACAGCCAAAAATTAATTTCAAATTTTGCACTCACCTTTACTATAACACTTTATCCCAACTGTTCTGCACTATCGCATTGAGTAACTGGAAAATATGTAAATTTTAATGTTTTTGTAAATTTCAGTAACTTTTGCAATTTTTGTATATTTCAACCTCGAAATGAAACCGATAATTACTGGTTGATTCAAAATTTTTCACTCACACTTCCCATGCCATTGCACAACTTTTACACACTACCTATCGGGGAAAAAAATAGTTTTTCCGAATACATATGTTTACTGCTCTATTACTATTTCAAAAAGAACAAACAATGAAAAAGTAATTAAAGAATATATTTATTGTTTCTAGCTATTATTTTAGCTTTTATTTGAACTTACATGTTTACTATGGTGGGTTCTTTTCTTGTTATGAACTGTTGTGCAACTGGAAAATAAATGTGCTATCAAATTTTAGTTTTCTTACCCGTTACTTTTAGTAACGGCTGCCGAAGGGGTTTCATTTATTTTTTTTTTTTTTTTTCGAGTTTAGAAGAAGTTCGCAAGGGAAGAAAGGTTGGGAACTACTGCTCTAAACTTAACTTTTTGCCTCCAAATGTTGTGTCAGTTACAGTGAAATGCAACAAGTTTAAATTAAAGCGTGGTTACGGAGTCTCAGAGATAAAACTTTCCAACTCTTCCCTAATTTTCAGAAAATATTCTTCAATTTTCCCTAACTTATGATATAGAACTACTTCAACGAATAGGCTTCACAGTTAATTAATTTAATTCTGAACTACTAAGCGATAAAAAGTTTTCAACTTAAAGACAATGTATAAACTATTACAATTTTTGAGTTTTATCACTCGGTAAACCACAAAAACAACACAACTAAAAATGCTCTTACGCAATTTCTCCAAAGACTAACTTGCAGTTTTTTGTAATTTTCCAGTGTAATATTAAAACTGTGTCCTAAATAGTTTAACCAGCACGTAGAAAAGAAGGTAACAGCAAAGTTAAACAATCTTGCGGCAAGAGGAACGAAGATCATATCATCTTTGGCAACGAGATAAAATTAATATCGCACTCTCGATAATTTTACGGAGAAAAAAAGGAATATTAATTTAAAAGAATTAAGTGCAGCATTTCTTTCAATGAATTATTTTCTTATTTCATTAGCAAAGTTTAATTATTTTTCTGAAATTTTCAGTTTTATTTGTAAATTTAAGCAATTTCTGAAAAAAGAAAACGAAAAGAAAAACTGCTCAGTCAAATAAATTTTAATTCGAGAGGTGGAGGAGTGGAGAGAAAGGGGTAAGAAAAGAAAAGCAATACGTTTAGACATACATACTCAAAAGTAATGAATGAATTTTTAAAAAAAAAGAAAAAGAAACTAAATCTTCATAGCTAAATGACTTAAATGACTGAATATAAAGAGTAATTTTGAATTAAGTATTGTCTCTTTGGATTTGAGAAATATGATACGTTTTAAGAGACAAAAATAAAGGGGGAAGCTTATTTTCCAGAAATCGACAAATACTCAAATCATCCGTTCAGATGTGATTGGAAATAATTAGATGTACAGCATTCAACTTTTGAAGTTTATTATTATTATTATTTAATTATTTTTATTATTATTATTCAAGCATTGTTCACGTGTAAATTACCACTATCCGCTATTCGACATCAGGAAATTTTGAAATAGGAACCATAGAAAAGAAATAAGTTCTAACGATGCAACCAGGATGCAATCGTATTAAAACTTTTATGTTAGCGAAAGTTGAGCTTATCTTCAGTTATTCTCAAATTGAACAAATAATAATGATAATAATAAAATAATTCTAGTGATGCATTAAAAAATCAACACACCTTTATCTTTCACGACAAAGTTAATTAACACTGCATTAAAATCCTCATTCCTGTCGAATTTAGATGGATGAAACAGTCAAATTTACAAAGCCTCAAAGAAATAAAAAACATCTCACGTCTTGGAAAATAAGTACATTCCAATACTGAATAATCTTGAATAATACTTTTTTAGTATTATATGCAATGAGAATTAAAGTTCAGGTTACTTACGAAGAAGTAAAATGAACGTAAAATTCAAGAGTTTCTCAAGATTTTTTTTTGTGATTAAGGGGTCTCCCGGAAAAACTGATGCAAACGGGAAAAATTGTAGTTCGTTATTCAAAATTTTTTAATGATACTTGACTCGCAGGGAGGAGTAAATTTTGCTCCCATATGCAACCCAGCCCTGTATCCGCGCCGGCACGTACAGGATTTTAAAAAAAGAGCAAGGGCGAAGTATAAGAAGTGGCTAAATCTGCAGATATTTTCTCACATAAACCTTGTGATAAGTCCAAATCATCAAACACAGGTCAAAGATTCAAAATCAAAATCATCTCTGTCGAGAAGAAATTGCTCTGACATCTCATATTGGATAATTGCATCAATTGCGGTCGCTCAGCCTCCCATTAAATACTTCTTAGCACGTTGCTCACGTGCATGCGCATCAAATCTAGATTGCTACCTGCCAGCATTAAACACAGCATTTCACTGCAAGGCAATCTTAGTCACTAAACGTGAAAATTCAGTCACATGATCGCCAGCCGCTAATGGTTGACATTACATTTCAGAACGACATTGATTAAAAGAGGCTTACTTTAGAATCCATCTTTCCTCAATTAAAACTGCAAAAATTGGCACTAGGATATGAACTTTAGAGCTAATGAAGCAAAAATGTTCGAAAACATTATTTTATAATAAATTTTAGTTTGCGAGAGGCAGACATTCTGAACAGTAAAGCCGCGTACAGGCTAGAGCACTAATGGGCGAATGAGCATTTTCGGAGTCATTAATGCCTAGTGTGGACGGCGTCCGAACGGGAGCCCCCCACTGTGGCGCGAACGTCCCCCATGCTCGCTCGGAGAGCGGTTTTTGGACGAACCCTTTGAGCTAGTTTGGACGGTTTTGAACGCATTCCGGCGAACAGTGCAGAGATGGAAGACTGGAATCAAGCCGACATTTTTGGCCTCATTGAGAAATACAGAGAGTTCTAAATACTTTGAAACCTTCAAGATTCTATTTACGTCAACCAATACAAAAAAGAGGATGCATGGAATGAAATATCTAAGCAATTAAATAGTAGCAATGAAAATTGTGAAAAAAAAGTAGGAAAGTCATTTCAATTTTAAAATTAAAGTCTTGCCCCAAGTTTCACCCCAAAGTGAAACTGAAAGATATTTGTTGATTAAATTCAAATTTGGGTTTCATATCTATCACACTTTCTCCCATATATAAAAGCATTATATACCCGTAGCGTAACTGTTGCCTTTGTACTTTGAATTTGAAGAGAAAAGTAATAACAAACCATTAAATACAGTAGTATTAAAGCATTGGAAGTTAAAATAATTAAACAACGTACGTTTTAAATGTTAACTAAATGCAGACGACAATTAATAATTAGAAAATATTAGGTAACTATAAAACGAAATATGCAACAATTTAAACCGAAGCTTTTGGTTTAAAAGCATATTTTGAGCTTAAAATATTGTGGTACATTTTTATTTTCAAAAACCTTAATTTTTATTAGTTATTCATAGGAAATGGAATGACACAAATGGATGTCATTCTGTTACTATGCGATTTCAATGCAATGCATGCGATTTCAATGCAATGAATTCCATAATCGAAAATTTTATTTTCATGTGAAATGTTGAAAGTAACTAGAAAAATGTTTTGTAATAAAATGCAACTTAATGCAGCTTTTTTCTGGCATTAGTTAGCGGATTAATTTTTGCATTATTATTGTTATTAAATATAGTTGCAGTTGCAAGCCACGTAATTACCACGAAAGGGCTGAGTTTGAAATGTAATTTTAAATTGAAATTTTGATTAATTTTATGTATTATTTAAAATTCATTGAGAAGTTCATAGTTTGAACTTGATTTTTTAATTCGAAATGTACGCGCAAGAAAGAAGTGTTTCCTAGTGACCCAACATGGCGGGCGGTTTGCACGGAAAGAAGCAAATTGGACTAACTCAAACCCCTTAATAGATCCGCGAAAGAGGGGCTTAACGGGGACTACAAACCCCCATCATCAACAACCCCCCACTGAGCTAATCTTGCTCGTTCGCCCATTTGTGCTCTAGTCTGTACGCGGCTTAAGAGTACTTAGTCTAAGTAAGAGTACCGACGGGGTGGAGAATGGAGGGACCAACAACGCCCTCCCCAGAAAAGTCATTTATTATCCAAAGTCTTCCCATATTTAAAAACTGAAAATCCGAGGCCGCAGGGGCGGGGGGGAGGTCAGATATCCGGTATCCGACCATTTTTTAAATACTCGGAGCCCGATCCGGCCACTGCGCGAAAAGATCCGGTAATCCGGCACGTCAAATCTGATTTTTAAAATTAAAAAAAATTTTAAAAGTACATACGTGAAAATTAAAAAAGATAGAATAGTTTACAATTTACAGGTTTCTAACATCAGAGCCGAACATCCGGTATGGATTTGTCACAGAAGAGATATCGGATATCCGGTGTTCGGTAAAATCAATGTCCGGACTATAATCCTCACCTTGGTTCCCCCAAAACTCCTTGGTTTTTTTGGGGGGGGGGGGGGGAGAACTTGGGCCTTAGGTGCGCCACTGTATGTATATATATAGATATAGATATTGAGTTGTCATGTTTCGAGTACTCGAGCAGTAAAAAACGAATTTCATAACTTTTCTTAAATTTTATTTTGCTAAGGGGGAAAGTGGCTCTGAATCTGCCTACAGAGTGGTTACAATCAGTTACCCAGTAAGGGCTTACATAGAGTTGGTTCAAATTGGCGTAAGTCATTGAAACTTAGTGTACTTTTTTTTTAGTACGGTTTGTGTTTGTCCCGCTTCTAAGCAACCAACCACTCTTCATTTTTTATTCGGGCATTCATTCAGACATTGTCTTCATGAAGCATTCATTGAAAATTTGTGCTTTTAACCAGAGTTTGAATTTTACTTAAAAATGTCCAGTTATTACAAAAACACACAAAATCCCTCCCCTCTTTTTTTAAATACGGTACATTAGAGAACAGCAGAAAAGAAAGGGAGTAGCTGCGAGTTCGCCTGGCAAGAATGGACCAATATCCGCTTAGCTTAGTTTGAAGTAAGATCTCAAAGTGTAAAAATTCCACAGCAACCAACAAACCTATATAAGATATATAAGCTTCGTAGTAAGTTCAGAAGCCTACGCAAGGCATGATAGCAAGAAAAATCACTCTATTACAGTTTGCGATCTTGACCTTATCAAATTTCATTCTAAAGAATCTCAAAGAAAGAACGAAAAGAAAAAAAGGCAGCAGCAAAATATCTAATCGATGACGCCATTACTCATTTTTCTCGTCACGCCTACCTGATTAATCACATCTTTTAAAAATCCGAGCAGTTTCCTTTTTCGCGAATCAAGGAGCTGTTTTGCAGGTATGTTTTCTGCCTAGCTCAGGATGCATTCACATCTGGTTAATAAATGCGGGGCTTTCATTAGTGGACATCACCCTATGGCAATTAAAATCAAGTTTCCAATCCATCTCTATGCTGTTGGAAAGAAAGTGCGGGGTATAAGAGTCCCTGTTTGAATTGCTAAGTGCAGCTCGCTCCACACATCATCTTGCGATTGCGTCCTGTCAAAGAATTTTCCGTCTCCACCCATAATAACATTGCTTCAGGTTAAAATTTATCTAGATTACTGGTCGACATCAAAGCGCTATTTTTACCCCCCGTTCGAATAATCTGAACAATTCCAAGGTGTTTTTTTTATTTATTAGACTACAAGCCGTAAATTTTTTTTTTCTTTTTTTTTTTTTTTTTTTTAGTATGAAATAAGGTCGTAAAAATATCGTTAAAAATCAAGGAAAGTTTAAAATAAGTGAAGTAATTAAATTTATATTGAAAAATAAAAAAATTGAAAATAGGGTTTTGAGATGGGGAAAAATGTGTGTCCCTCGGTTTGTATTCGAAAGATCTTGGCGAGGACTTATTACTTCTATATTTTATTTTTTGAATTGAACAATTTTACGTTCAATTTTGGACAGCTCAAAAAATCTTAACATTAGCACTATTGGGGAAATGTAAAACAACACTGTACATAAGACCCCAGTTCCCTTGAATAAGCTTATTCGAAGAAGCTCTTGACGTGAAATATTTTTAGATTTGAACATTTTTTGTTCAATTTTGCACAGTTCAAATACACTTAACATTAGCAGCATCTACGGGGAAATTTCAATCCGATACAAATCCTGACCTAACAGAGAACAAAGTTTGTCGGGAAAATCTTATGAAGTAGAACACGTATAAATACGAAGTTCATCCAGAACTCAACGAGCCCATTTTCTCATAAATTTTTTCATATGGATTTTTAAGGATATTTCCGATTGAACGAATGAATGATTGAATAAATGAATAAGTGAAAGAATGAATGAACAAATAAGTGAATAAATGAATAAATACGTGAATGAATGAATACGTATTAACCGTTGAAAAATGAATATTTGAAGTAATTAAGAAATAAAACTAAATGAGAAAGAGAGATAGCTAGATTATTAATTTGATGTTGGTTTATACGGTAAAGTAGGCTCTCATAGAAATAAAATTTCACGTTAAATTAAAGCACAAATGAGCATTAAAACGCTTTAATTTAACGTGAAATTTTATTTCTATTACTTTGCACAAAGTTAAATTATTACTGTAGGCTCTCATAGTTCTAAACGAAACTTCTTGTTTTATTAATCATATTACTCGAATGAACATCGACTAACGAAAAACCGCCGTTGTTTATGATCATAGAGTTACCTATTATTTGTTCAGGAAAGCTAGACGAGCGAACTACTGGAGAAACCCGGTATATTTCGTGCCCCACAAAAAAAAAAAAAGGTTTTTAAAAAATGCTTCCGCGATTATTATGGTACAAAAACCGTCTGAATTAATAACTAAAATATTACTTTTGCATTTAATAGCCCGTTTCTATTTAATTCCCCTTTTATATTTGAACAAAATCAATAATCTCAGGAATCGCAGGTTGCATCATAAGCGCAGAATTTCGTCCCATATTCGTCGTGGGGAGCAATTTTTTGGTGGCAATATGAGTTTTTCCGAACAAAATTATGTGTTGCCAGCCGGAAATTAATTAGCGTGACTCTGATTAACCGATTGTCTATCTATGGTCTTAAATGCTATCGTTAAATCGGAGAAATAGAACATTCATCAAATCCAATCCGGGTTTTTTAAACCTATCGCTAATCTGGGAAATCGTTAAATCGAGTATAGATAAATCGAAGTACAGTTTAAACATTAATCGAGTATCGTTAAACACAAATCGGATGCTAGCAGATGAACATAAAAATGGCGGACGAATCGGTTGACATTTCAAAGCACACGCCGTTTGCAAGAGAGACCCCAACATTTACTCCCCCCCCCCCCCTCAACCTTCATATCTTTTTTTTTTAACCTGATAAAGATGGAGGTGTGTGTTTATGATGAAGAGAGCGAGTTGGGGGAGGAGGGGGCAAGATTCGTACCTCTAGGTGAAGACGGGGCATCTGAGGGGATGTCAGGTTAGATTGAGTTGGAAAAAAGAGAGTGAATCCTCCTACTAGGAGAGCAATATTTAGCGACTCATAGTGACTTTGTAGGCATATATTTGTATGAACATAAACAAATATATGCCAACAAAGAGAACAGCAGATTTTAACGCCAACGGTAATTCCTTCAGAGCAAATAAAATAAATTACAATACTGACATTACCAGGGCGGACTAAGAATTTTGGGAGCTCTTGGTGGTAAAATAAACGAGGGCCTCCTTATTTTAGTGTCCAGAACAGAAACTTTAGAAGTTAGTTAAGAAGGATGAAGTTCAATTTGAAGAAAAAAAAAATAATACTAAATATTTTTATGGTTTATACATTTCGGCAATTTCCAGGAATTTTCAAGATCAAATTAATTGGATTGAAAAATGGCATTTCCCGACCTAGTTAGACTATGTTTTAACATTTTGCACGGAATTCTAATCTGTCGCGAGGCCCTCCTATAGAACTCTCTACAATGAAACAATCGAGAGGGAAAAAAAGGAAATTTCGAAATAAAGGAATGGCGGCCGCCTAGTTTCAACCACTTAATTTCTATCAGTACATAACGAAAATGGAATATGATGTGTATCAGAATAATAAGAGTTAAACTTTATGAGCAAAAAAAAAAGCAGCAAGCAATAGCGTTCTTTATGTTCTTGTGATGAGCATCAAGGAAAAAACCTCGCTTTGATTAGTCACAAACGGAACTAGTGAAGAACTACCGAATTCAATCAGATAACATCTTTCTACTTGTTATAAAAGCAAGTTTTTAAAATAAGTCTCGGCGCCGAGCAAATATTTCATGAAGCGATCTAGGGGGAAAAGTTAAGAGACTAATATAACAGTAAGAAGGGGAAAAAATAGTTGTTAGATAGAGAAGTTAATTCTGTTAGTTCTATCCTTTCAGGTTTCTGAGAGCGCATAATAATGGAAGACAACAAAATTGCGAGGCTACACCCAATTAAACTGAAAATTCAATTTAAAATGACGGCTGTAATTTCAAAAAGTTCATTAACCCATGTTTTCTTGGAGGAATGCCAAGAATAAAAATATACATTGTATTGAATACGGTGCAGCAGCAAAGCAGTCGAGAGAACGCGGAATGAAGGAGCCGCGTACCTGCATATTTATTACGAAATGATTTAAGTAATTTAAGTAAATAAATTGTGTAATATCAACACCAACAGCGATTTGATAATATTCCCCACTGAAAAAGAACTTTTAATCTACTTTGAAAAAAAAAAAAACTTACAGATACAATGCAGTATTTTATTTATTCATTTTAAGAAAAATAATCTACTGATACTGAACAATCACGAAAAATTTAAAATAAAATCCGGTCAAAGAATTAAAATTTACATGTTAAACAATAATAACTTTTTCTAAAACATCTTAGCGAAACTACAATACGCGTTTTAAAAGTTTTTTTAATTGAACATTCATAAGCAATGTAGGAGTTTCCTTTTTTTTAACACGTTTGCTTGACCTGTATGAATGTTGTAATGGAATGTTTCGATTCAAATGTCTCCCACTTTCAGAAATCCAAATTATTTGAAATTTTGTAAACACAAAAAACCCATGACCCTTGAGGGTTACATTTTTTGAAATTCGATTTTGTTTATCTTTTATTGCAAATTCAAGTTCAACTTTCGGATGAATTATCAAATTAGGGGGACAATAAAGTCCTTGTCCAGTGATGCCAACCTTGAAAAACCGTTTTCTGGAATAAGCAAAAGGTAATTTTCCTATTTTCCGAAGTTTATTTTATACTTTTCTGCAGTCTGGTAGGTAAAGATGTCTCCCCCCCCCCCCCCTTAGCAAAATTCTGGATCAAATTTAGGGGTTTTAACCCACAATAATAGATTGATGTTTATCAGAGCATACAATAGCATGTAACTCATGGAAAGAATGCCTACACAAGCCCATGTATTTAAATAAGATAGGATCAACTTGTAATACTGTAACACTCTTAACTATATTTAATCCAATTCAAACGGATGTCATTTGAACAGGGTTTGGAAAAAACCCGTTTTTTTTAAAGAAAAAGAAACAAAAATCTTTTTTTTTTTTGTTTAAACCAGGTTTTTTTGGTTTAAATAGCATTTGTAGGAAAAAAAAATTGGCTTTTGGAAAATCATGAAGATTTTGGATAATTAATTGTCAAAAAATGTTATATTAGTAATTAATTTCTTGATAATTAATTAAATAACTATGTATAAAACCTTGAATTGTAATTATCTTATAAATATAGTTTTTATTTTTTCAGAAACTTAACTATTAACATATTATAATACTATACTTAAGCAGACCTTTTAGCAAAATTATTAAAGAAATAATTATTATGCTGGTTGAGTTTTAACAAAAGCATATTTTACTAAATGAATAAAAAAATAAGCAAAAAGGAAAAATATATTAAAAATAATGTGTGTTCATTTGCAGTATCAGTAATATCAACAAATGATCACAAGTCTCTTACTATATACATATTTTACTTTAAAAGTAAAAAATCATGTATTAGCACACAGAACAAAGAGCAGCAAATAGAGACCGACTTATGTCACTGATGCATGATGCAATCTTTAATAAGTCGTAACTAATCAAGTACTCTAAGTAATAGGATTGCTTGATTGTGGCTGAAACCTAAATAAAAACTAAGAACAACTTTATTTTTTTCCAAGCTAATTTTAGAAAAACCCAAATAGTCTGGCATGTAGATAGGAGATATTTTTTTAAAAAAATGCACTGATTAAAAAAAAAAAGTTTGTTAATATAAAAAATTCAGTAATTTATTATTTATCTAATGCTGTGCTTATAATTTCTGCATAAATTGAATTTTGCAATTTTTTATGATGTGTAAAATAAATGTTTTTTTAAATTGTGATCTGTACCATACATTTGCAAATTGGTTATTATGAAGATATTTTATTATTTCTAATATATGTTCTTTAACTCCAGGAATTGCAATTGCAAAAATTTTTAGAATGTGATTTTTTTTACTTTAGAATGTCCCCCCCCCCCCCCTCCTCCCACAAGCTAAATTTTAGAAAAACCCAAATAGTCTGACATGAAGATAGGAGATAAGAAATTTTTTTACTGATTTTTAAAAAAAAGTTAATTTACAAATTCATTAATTATTTATCTAGTGTTGTGCTGGTAATTTCTGTATAAATTGGATTTTGAATTTTTAATAATGTGCAAAATAAATGAAAAAATTTTTGGTTTAAACCAAACAACCCAGCATTTGAAATTCAAATTTTTGTTAATGTGCTACATTAATGTACACAAACATGAAATAAAAGGCAAGAAATAATTAAAGAATGACTATTTACATTATTCTACAAAAACTTTTATGCATTTGGAAAGTCTAAACATTAAATGTGACTCTTCTTATTTTGCAATTGAATTTAAATTAAAATTTCAATAACGTCAATTTAGAAAATACAAAATAAATCAAACAATTTCTCACTCAATATTTTTGACTGCTGTTTTTTAACTTTTTAAGACAAATTTACCATAAATGTAATACACTGCTTTTGTTTCAGTAGTGATCAACTATCAGATTTTTTGAATTATTATTTTCCAAAAAAGAATAAGTGAAAATACTTAAATTTACGTAGAAAATTTGGTATTTCCCGTAGTTCGCTTTAAACTAAAAATATATGCTAGTTTCTGTAGAGATTGCTTGCAATCCTTTTTGGTTGGCATCCCTGTATATCAATCAAAAGCTCCGACTTCTCTGTACCATATAATTTTTTTTTGAAGTTTCAAAGTTAATTAAAACAGTATTTATTGCAGAAATATATAATCCTACAAAATTTTCAGGAACATTGCATTTTTTCATCTTTCAATTGCAATACGTTATGCAAATATTACAAATTGCTGTTTTTCTTTTAATCTCTTTTAGTGTACCAGTAATTTATTAAAATTGTAATACAGTATTTCTTCAATTATGTGCAGGAATAATTACTATTGTCCTGGCCCATCATTTGGGTGATCAGGGGAGTTCAATTGCCCCCCCCCCCCTTGAATTTTTGAAATACATTGTATTTATATAAACATTTATGTATTTTATTGCTTTTTACCTATAATAATGCTCTGAGTGTATACCATCCCTCCCCCCAGAAAGTTTTGAAATGACAGGCCTGCTAATGTTGTTCAAGTAACTTTGCTTATAATCTTGAAAAGGTTACAGCCAAAAAGCCAAAAGAGATTATTTTCTATACTTTCTGTTTCTATCAAAAAATTTTTGCTTGAGGAGAGACAGGGATAAAATAAGTAAAACATAATACTCCAAATACTATAAAAAGTAAATAGTGCATAAATGAAAATTATAATAACAACAATCATTATGCATATGTATACAAAGAGATCAGTCACTGAATCAAGCAATAACCATGCTTATTTTGTGGTATTTTAAGAGGTAAGAAAAGGGTGAAGAAGTTAACGCCCAGCGAGACAATTTTTTTTGAGAGGAGTTTCAAAATCGGAAATTTCAGATGTTTTTTTCATACTGTTCTAATGTGAAGTGTATGATTTAATTAATCAAATCCTTTTATAAATTGAAAAAATATATTATAAATCAATGTTTAACACTTTTGAAAAAATAAGTAACAGTTTGTACTAGTGATGTAGGCCAGGCAAATGCCCACTGGGCAAGACGTTTATAAATGGGCATTTGCCCAAAGCATTTTTAAGCACCCAAAATCTGGGCATTTAAAAAAATATGTTTTATTTTATATTTTGACATTTTTAATGAGTATTATAGTATATAAATACCCATTACAGTTATCTTACAATATACATTTCATTGGTAAAAGTATAAAGGGCTTCTAAATTGCTATATTTTTATCAGTACTGATCATAAAACATGGGGTCATTCTATGTCAATTCAACACAGGGCTAAAAAATCTCACCATCTCATATTTTCTTGAAAATTAACAGAAGGGTACCTCTGGTATAGACTCAGGAAAATGAAATTTTTCTGAAACCTCTACTCGTTTTTGGTTTACAAAGGTGTAAAATTCCACTAAGAACAAAAGATAGCAAAATGGGAATTGCTCTAGAAACGTTTAGATAAAGACAATGAAAAGAAAATAAACAATTTCAATTTACTTGTGTGCGTGTTTAATTTTATTATTATTATTAGATGGCAGTGCAATGCACTGTAATATATGTTAAGGGTTAGCTGATTTATAATGGAATATCAAAAACCAACTCAAATGTTATTCACACTAAAATCATTTTAGCCAAAACATAAAAACATTTTATCCATTTTGATTCATTGGTATTTGCAAGTGGCAATATTAATAACTACTTCTTACAAAGAAATTATAAAATATGACATTATATTAATCAGGTTTGAAGTATTTCCTACTATTAATGAGAATTTGTTCAACTGTTCAACAATAATCAGTATTTCTATGAAAAGAACTCATAAATGCACGGGCATTTATGGATTCTGGGCATTTGCCCCATTTATAAATGCCTGGGCATTTTACAACACTAGTTTGTACTGATGAAACAATTTCTAAAAACAAAAGATAAGATAGGAAAGAGGAGAAAAAGACGGAAGATGAAAAAAAAATGTTTTTCTTTTTCAACCTTTTTTTAGGTGTGTGTGTGTGTAAGTGGAATCATTTAAAACACCTTCTTCAATGCATTGATATTTTTACAAAATGTACAGAACACAGCTAGGTTGTTTACTCTCTTAGTGGAAAATTTAGGCAATTACCCTAATTTTCCACTAAGGAAACCTATAACCCCCCCCCCCCCCCCCACACACACACACACACAACATTTCATAAAAAAGCATCCATGCTCAGTAACACCCAGGCCCGGACTGGCCAGGTCGGCTGGTCGGCGATCGCCGAGGACCCCCCGACTAGTGGGCCCCCAAACGAGGAGGGGAAAAAATAATTTTCTATCTGAATTTTTTTTTTACATATTTTTCATTTTTTCATAACTATTTGCATCTGCATCATTACACTTTTTCCCAGGCTGCTTCACTATCGCAATCTTACAGAAGTTTTAAGGCTTAAAACTTTAACATAACAGTGGTCGATGACCCAATTGGATTTGCTTTGTATGAGCCTGTATCATCAAAACTAGCTAAATGAGGCACTTTAACATGAAATATTATTGCTTGCTCATTGTCGGAGCTGCTAACGTGAACGGATTTGATAACGGTTTAGAAGCTTATTTCAAAAAGAGAAACAAAGATCACTGGGCGGATATGGCGGCGCCAACCAAGGGGGCCCAAATTGAAAAGACTCCTTCATTATTTCAAATTTCCTCTCCCCATACTGTAGACCACATGGATACAGGTATGGCCTCGCAATAAATGATGTTTCATGAAAATTGTACATAACAGGAATTGGATGAAAAAATGAGCAATTCAAATACTGGGCAACATTAATGCTTTCAAGAATATTTTAAGGGGGGCCCAATATTTATTTTACCGCCAGTGGTCATAAAACTTCGCATTGCGCTCTAGACGAAGATTTTATTTCTACTCATTAACTCATTGCATGACCCATCAGGATAACATTTTTTTTTGTTCGCGAAGCAAGCAAAAATGTGTGTTGGTTACAATTAAAGACTTCCGTAAACAAAAAATACGAGTTATAATATTATATACCGTAGGCAAAAAAAGGGGGGTGGGGAATAATTTTGAAATTTTTAGCTTAGTCTACAATGTATTTCCTTTATTTTTTAATTTAATTATTTTTATTTATTTTTTTTTTTTTTGTTGACGGTGTGATATTGTATGTCACTGCTCTAAATTGTGACATTGCACGGGAACTTAAACATTTGTTGACAACATAAAAGCCATTGAGAGCAACCAGAAAAGAGAAAAAAAAGAACGTCCCTTTCTCGATAACTAACCTGTTTGTGGAGAGAGAACAGGGGGGGGGTGTGTCTAACGCCAAGAAGACGCTTCTAAAACATATTTGAAAATAAACCGGAAAAAGATCATTTCCCTCCATTCTCCAGGCAACCAGGCAATAGGCTCTCTCTCCGAGTCATCAGCAGATAATGGATTGATTTCTAGCATTAGGTTACACATGGCTCCAATCCAGGACCTTATTCCAATCGCTCGACCACACAAGAACAACAAACATACAAGATTTTTATTAAATAAAGGGGTTTTGTCGGTCCGCTCATTCTTTGTGATCTCTTTTGCCGAAAGGGGTAGGGGCTTTTGCCTCTGCACAAATCATATTCTTTTTCGCAAAAGTTGCAATAAAACAGGTTCCGGACATTGGCAGATGGAATTTCAGGGCTCTTGTCAAGGCCGTAGGGTCTTGTCAAGGCCGTAGGTTTTCGAGGGGGGGGGGGGGGGGCCCTAACTTTGAAACACTAGTGTTGAGGAAAGTTTCAGGGAGGAATATATACTACATTGCGAAAATTTTTGGGATTTCGGGGGCGGCCCGGGCCTGTCGGCCCCCCTTCTGGATATGGCCTTGGCTCTTGTATGACACAAGACGTTTATTCGAACACTGCAGTAAGAGATTTGTGCACAAATCCCGAATTAGATTATAGCTTCATAGCTAGGAAGAAATCTTGTAGAGATAAAACAGAAAAGGTATGAATATTTCTATGCAATATTTTCAAATCAATAATACGCCACCCCGCCCCCTTTCACACATGCTGAGAACATCTTTTATCATTTTTCTTTCTTTTATTCCTTTTAAACTTCAAAGGTGCTTCAAAAGTAATTCATTAATAGCTAACCCATATCACACGCAATCCCAGAATTAGGATGATAAGAATATTTTCATCGCTCTCTTTATTATCAAAGCTTAAAAGGGTAAAATATTTGTTAACTTTAAATTTTAAAGAGAATTTAAAATATTTTGTAGCATTGAAAATATATTCATACCAATAACACACAAAGTACACGGCATATGTATACTTGAAGGTTTAAAGCTAAAGTAGCGCTTCAAAACAAATTTATAAAATCAGCGAAAGAGCTTTTTTTTTTTTTTTTGGACATGAAATCTTTTTGGAAGGTACTGAAAATGGTAATTTTCAAAATGCCTGACTTTCATTTAAATTCCCAGGGAGAAAACATTATCATTACTTTGCAGCTCTAGTGTTCGCTACAGTTACGAATTCAAGCATCGTAAATTTTCGACTAATGACGTTAGTGCAGGGAAATGAGTGACACACACACACATTTATAGATAATATTATATAATTATATATATATATATATACTATATATATATACTTTCCCATTTTTAACCCTCCCCTCCCTCCATTTGTTTGACATCGCAACAGCCCTGATGTGCGGTGCCCCCTTCTTGGAACTCAAGTTTTCAAGAACCACGTTTTCATTTTTAACCCCCCCCCCCCCTCGAAAGAAAGAAAATACAATAAAAAAAGAAATACATATTTATTTTTGAAAATTTAACTTTTGGAAAGAGAATTAAAAACCTAGTTCGGCGCTCCGAATTTGATCATTGATCGGCTATTATGCTAACGATTAAAGCAGATTAATAGAAGTATTTATTTGTATAAACTGTAGGAAGCTCTAAAACTGAGTTATACTGAATAATGTTGCGTTGTTGATGAGTCGGCTTGCTCCTGTGGCAGGCAAGGGCTTCTGGGAAGGCAGTTTTAAGGGGGCGGTGAATTTTGCAATGTCAAAATTTAAAAATTGAAATTTTTAAAAAAGTCAAGGTTTTTTCGCCCTTGTAATAGTAAGATATAAATCATGCTATGCTCAAACAATGTTGACTTTTACAAATTTTCAAAGTATCCTTTCACGAAAAGGCAGGGAGGGGGGTTAGCTTGCAAGTGTCGTTTAAGAAGGTAGAGACGTGTCTCTTCGATATAAGCGTTAATAAAAAGGGGGGGGGGGGGGGGGGGGGGCGTATTTTTAAAAAAAAAATCTAATTTTATTCTCCATTTTTATGAGTTTTTTATGAATAAAATCGTTTAAACTTTGAAAAGTTTTTATTTGCTTCTTTTTTTCCCTAATACTTTTGCTTTCCAAATGTGTCTCCTAAGGCCTCAAAATGCACCAGTTTGCATATAGTTATCAAAATTTTCCCGGGGGGAATCCCCAGACCCCTTCAACTGGCAGAATTTCATATTACCAGTTAAAGGACACCCTTCATATGGCTCTATCCCCCTAATGTTCAGCTGAAAGGGCCTGGCCATGGAAACAGTTTCGAAAATTTTAAAGGTTTATCAGTGGCCCCAAGTGAAAACTCCTTTAAAAAATTCGTTAATTTAATAAATAGTAGTTTATTATTTAGTCAGTGCTCTTGGCTTAGATATAATAAGTGAGTGAGATATAATAAAAATAGCATGAAATAAAGACTATAAGACCCTAAAAAAAGCAAAAGATGGTTTCCAGACACATAATCTTCAACAATTTTCAGGGGGAAAATTTTCCTCTATGGGGCTCCGTTTCAGTACCTGCCCAAGGGCCCCAGAGGGAGCCAGTCCAGGGTCTGGTAACACCCAATTCATGCTTAACTGAAAGTACAAGCACAGTTAATGCCATCCAATGCTGTGCATCTATTTGCTAGGATTTCATGCAATGTGAGACTGTTTTTACAATCCAACAAGAAAAACATATCTTTTCAGGGTTCGTACTCTTTTGGCAAAACAAAAAATAAGGACTTTCTAAGGACTTTTTAAGGAAATACAAAAAATTTTAAGAACCTCGCAAATTTTTCGAAATATACAAACTGTTATGTTTATTTTAGAAGGAAGCATTATTGAAATAGGAAATTGATTTAACATCGTATTCTTATTAGGATCGCAACAAACAGTTTTATGGAGCTCTCTTTGACTTGTTGCTTTTCTAAAATGTTCAATACAATCAGGGAGTTAAATAATTATTGGAGCTAGTAATAAGAAGCACACAACACAAGCATTAATCATATATAAGCAAATTATCATGATATGAAAAATGATCAAAAATGGTTAGGGCTATAAAATACAAGTTAAATGAAAAAAACAATTAAAAAAAAAAGTTGTTAAAGAAAACGCTGCACTTTATCTTGAGAATTGTTGTTTAATTTAGATTTTTTTTTTCATTTTACTTAGTTTACGTTGCCAGCATCTCAATTTAGGTTTACTTAAATTTTTATCTCTTCCATAAATAATTTTTTTAAATTATTTAGAAGAGCTTACAAAAATCCAGAAAAAACTTCTACAACTTGAGAAAATATTTCATTTTGGAAACAACATACAAATAAAAAATGGAGCTAATTCGCTTAAAAGTTTGTACATTACCCCCAAATGGTAACGATCAAAATTTAACTAAAATAAAGTTTCAAAAACTTGAACAAATTTTTTAAATAAAAAATAAAACAAGCAGACTACAAGCTGCAAATACTAAAACAACTGTCAACTTTTTTAATAATTGATATATTTACAGGATGCAAAAAGATAGAAATCTCAAAATCTGCGTGCAATTTTCGGCGAAGCACGTGCTAGATGTTAGCAAGTTTCCAAAAAATAGGTTTTTACACTTTCGCGTTATAAGTTATGAAAATTCCCGTAAATTAATAGATATCTTTTTAAAAAGTTCCTTAAAATATTTTCTTATTTTGTAGTACAATTCCTTTAGATAAAAATACTTGTACATCAGCTTGAAAAATCTTTTTGCATATACGAGCCTACTTTCCCGTATACACCAGCTTCAAATTTATATTCTAGCTATCTCTCTCTTTCTCGTTTAGCTTAAGTTCTTAATTGCTTCGGATATACCTTTTCAACGGTGAATGCATATTCATTCAATCACTCATTTATTCAGTCATTCATGTATTTTTTCACTCAGTTATTAATTCATTCTTTTGCTTATTCATTTAATCATTCATTAATTCAAAAATATTCTTGAAAATCTCGATCAAAAAATTTCATAGGAAAATAGGCTCGTTAGTTCTGGATGAACTTTCTATCTGTACATGTTCTACGTCATAAAAGCTTTCCGATAAAGTTTGTTCCAAGCAAATCGGTCCGTTAGATCTGGATTTATATAGGATTGAAATTTCCCAATAGGCAATATGTTATTTTTTTTTTTTTTTTTTTTAACTGTTCAAAAATGAACAAAAATTGTTCAAATCAATATTTCACGCCAAGAACTTTGTCCAGTAAGCTTGTTCATTGGAACTTGGATCTTGTACCCAGAGTTTACATAATTTGATTCATTTTCGCCCGTAGGCGCTAATGTTAAAATTTTTTGAACTGTTCAAAATTGAACAAAAAATTGTTCAAATCAAGAAAGTAAAATATGGAAATGAGATGTCCTCGCCGAGATCTTTCGAATGCAAAAAGAATTTTTCGAATCGGACAATTCGTTCAAAAGTTATTAGGGGGGGGGACAGACCGACCGACAGACAGACAGACCGACACACTTTTTCCCCCATCTCAAAACCCTACTTTCAAATTTTTTATTTTTCAATCTTTATTTAATTACTTAACTTATTTTTGACATTTCTTGATTTCTAATGATTTTTTCAAGATACATTAATTCATGCTTTATTATTATTTTTTTTACTTTTACGGGAAAGTAGGCTAAAAACTAGGAGAAAACGGAGCATTTGGCAACTGCGGTGTATAGATTTAAAAAGTGGTCGATTCCTTCAATTTACTGCAAATTAAGAAATTTCACGAGATACAAATTTTGATTAACGCAACAAATATCATCATCTCCCACACAACAAAACCCCACAGCGAAGGATCGCGAAGCCAAATTGGTCGCTAAAAATTTCTAAATATTAAAACATTGCTTTAAAAAATTATTTAATTAATTTTTTCGATACGGGAATTTATTTGATCTAAAAAAAACAACGGGAGAACAAATTGTTTAGCACAAGATCAGCTGAAAAGCGATTGGGAGAGTTGGTAACTCGGCGCTTCTTAGTGTAAGACATAAGAAAAATGATAATAAAAGTTAAATCATTCTTTTACCTTTAACTGTATAAATATGCGATAATCATACAAGCTATTGGCCAAAAAAAAAAAAAAAAGTTTTTTTTTTGCCTAAATGTATTTCTTTTATTGAGCTAGATGTCAACGATATGCTTCTTTGAAGTATTTTTCTCCCCTTAAATTAAAAAAAGTTTCAAAAGCAATATTTATTTACTAATTACTTGTTAAGAGCTGCTCCTACTTGCTTTATTGATAATTGTTTAGAATGTATTTAGATTTAGTAACAATTTTCATGAAAAAATGTTTACTTTGTAACTAAACTTAATAAATAGTATCGAATCCCAAATTTGAAATCCCAAAATTCGGCCCTTTTTCAAAAATATACGATTTTTTTTTTGTTGTTGTTGTAAAATCAGGAAAATATTTAATTTAAGAAACTGTTAAGTCAATAAATACCAGTAAGTTTTGATTCAAATAGAAGTAATCTTGTAGATATATTTCATACGTGAGCTTAACTTAGGAAACCAAGATAGAATAAGAAAACCCAACCATGTTAAAAATTAAATTAGTTCCTTAAGCTTACCGCGCATCTTTCCCTAATTTCTCCCCCCCCCCCCCTGAGACCTTAAAAGTCCGTTTTTCAAATTTTATTCCATTTTCTTTTCTTGAAGGAAGCAAAATGAGGGAACCTGTATGATTTGTTTTTCTGTGGTCTTAAATGGTGCCCAGTTACTGGGCACCATTGCATTTTGTACAAATGCTTGGCTCTTTGATTCGACTTGTCTACTAATAGTTTTCTTTTTTCTTTAAAGATTTTTTTTCATACAATTGCAGGAAATAGCAAATTGGGA
The DNA here is from genome assembly GCA_038502835.1 of Octonoba sinensis. Classification (NCBI taxonomy): domain Eukaryota; kingdom Metazoa; phylum Arthropoda; class Arachnida; order Araneae; family Uloboridae; genus Octonoba; species Octonoba sinensis. The sequence goes on along the minus strand of CM076599.1, from coordinate 58,554,503 downwards.
GCTGCCATGTGGGTGGCTACAAGTTTATTTTAACTGATTTGGGTGTTGTAATTTGAAGCATTTTATCAAAATCCATGATTTTTTTTTTTTTTTGTAAAAATATATAACACATCAAGTTATTTATTTATCTACCAATTGAGAAAGCACTGCAATTTGAAGTAAAAATGCGTTGATGTTTATGTCAATCCGCCATTTTGGGTCTGTCCGAAAGCCGCGAAAGTACCGGTACCGAGCAAACCAAATTTGAGGTTCGATTAAGTAATTGGAATGAAAGAAGTTTGATTCTTGTGAAGAATACAAAAGATTGCAAAACAAATAAGTACATGGGTACCTTTTTATTTTCACAAAAAAAAATTAAGCACCTGGAATAAAAAATAAGGACTATTTAAGGACTTTTTAAGGCCCTAAAAATGAAAATGAACGTTAAGGACTTTCTAAGGACCTTTAAGGACCGTACGAACCCTGCTTTTATTACAGAAAATGTTTCTCCAGAAACCATTGCCTTATATTTAGACTGATATGTGTTACCCCTTTTTAACTCGCCAATAAACAACATGTATATACAAATACAAAATACAAATGTGACGACCAGCAACAGGCTCAGGGCCCAGCTAGGCTGGTCCAAGTCAATTTAGCAGTCCCCAATGAACATCAAGATATTTTCCTAGTTTGTAAAATATGTGTGTGTGTGTGTGTTTGTAGGTTTTCTCTGTTTTTTTTCCATATCAAGAGTTAAAATGAAAATGTCACACTGCGCCACTACCACCAGCCACTGGTGTGTTAAAGCTCCTCTTTAACCCAGTAAATACAAAACAAGCAAAATTCCTCCTTTTTGAGGAATTGAAATTGTTTCCTTTTCAATTGTACCTTTTTTTCTCAGTAGTGGTAAAATTAGCTGTTTTGGACAATATTTTCCCTCATACACAAATTACTGCTATTTGAAAATAGTAATGTCAACCATGATTTCTGTTTTTGGATTTTTTCAAATTTAAACAGAACTCTAAAAATTCCTATACTTTACATGTTAAAAACTATATACAGACAAAACAAAATAAATTGCACAAAAGATTAAAATCTGTTATAATATGCTTGATCTTGTGGTTTTCAAGAATGTATGCTTCTCTTAATATTTTCAGAACTCCTTCTAATTTCGACTGAACACAGAAAAGCTTATACCTACTTTTTTATATTTTCTATCTTTGACTTTAAAAAAAAAAATTATTTATTTATTTCTTCATTATCCATGTTTATCAAATGTTCAAATGCTTTCAATGAAACAAGGTTAATTTTTCTAATGGATGCAAAAAGATTACAAATTTTGAACAGAGTAAATTTAAAAGAAAAAGTAGAAACATTTTTTTAACTATTGAAATTCAAAATTAGTTTTACAGGAGTAGAAGGATAAAAAAACGAGCAAAAATCAGAAGTTTCAAGGGACCTTAGGAAAAAAGCAAATTTCGGGAGTTTTTCAGGATTTTAGTGAGATGAACAAACCCTGTTTGAGAATACATTTTTTCTTACAAGTGAATGTAAAGCTTTATAAACCTCCTTAATATTAAGAAATAATATTAAATTATCATGGAAGTAACATTATATTTTTGAGTTCCCCCCCCCCAATCCTTATAATAATTTCATTAGACAGGGGTGCTCATCCCCCCTTAAATAAAGCTACAATTAACTAAGATTCAAATGGTTTTGCATTCTGATGCAATTTTCAATGCATTTCATTCAACAAAATTTGCAGGAATATTGCTTTTTTTTATCTTTCAATTGTAATAAGAAGCAGGATTTGATTTTTTATATTTTTTTAAAGAAATTTTTTTTTTAGTCTTTTTTTTTTTTTAATTTAAATCAGATTTTTTTTAAAAGACCTATTTATTATGTTATATTAAAAAAAAATAGTATGACGTGTAAAATTTTGCAAATCATAAAGCTGTCTATAATGTAAGTTAACTAGTTGACTTTGCAAAAAACTACTACTTTACTTGAAAGAAGTTTCAAGAAATTTTTCGTTCTTTCAGGGTCTTGCCGAGTTATCCAGACTGCCAGGTTTCGAGTGCCAAGTTCGCAGGCCTCTACTGCAGTACATACATAATGCTTTGTTCAAATCAAATTTAATCCTATCAGGAGCAACTCTATACTACCATTTGAAGTATAGAAAAAATGAACAAGGTTAATTGAATTCTTTTATCTTTGGAACAAGGCCGTAGCCAGAATTTCTCTTCGGGGAAGGGGGGGGGGGGGGCGGGCGCCTGACTTTGAAACGCTTATGTTGAGGGAAGTTTCAGGGAGGAATATATGCTACATTGTGAAAAATTTGATGAAATAACTCAAACAACCGTCATGTTGAGCATTTAATTGGTTGCATTTTAATAATTTAATGACCTTGGTGCATTTTAATAATCTTCTGTCTTGCAAATATAACAACTCATAATATTTTTAGCTTAAGTGTTTCATCAAATCCTCCTATCATGTGCTCACTTCATTACTAAAAGCAGAAAACTTTTGTAATAAACCAATATGTTTTGTTTAAAAGGTTGGGAACAACCCCACACTTCATGACAAATCAAATTTGCTAAAGTTAGCTTTGGATGCAATACCCTTCTCTCAACAACAAACACTACACAATCTCTTAGCAATTCACACAACAAGAGAGTAACAGAAGATTATGATTTGGGGGAGGGGGGTAAGGAAAGGATTAGGGATGCATCTGCTGAGGTGATGTAGGGCCGGAACACAATAGTACGAACAGGCATTCCGGTATTTCTCTCCTAGGTGGAATGCCAGTCAGAAACTTGATTTCAACAAATACTTATTTTGTTTTGATTTTTTGTGCAAAACAAACTAATTTGACTTGGTTCAAATGTAAATAACATGTATAAAATGGGAATTTTTAAAAAGTGCTTCAAACTATATAATAAATAGCATTATTTCAAATTGTATAGACCAGAATGAGCTCAATATGAAAAGGTTAGCATGGTAAAGATTCAAAAACTGCAAGAATCTTTGCAAAGTAGTCCCCCTCCCCTCCCACCCAAAGTTTTTTTCTCCTTTTTTTTATCCTTCAGTAATCCTTAGAGCTTTGAGCTCAATAATTAGCAGATTTAAAGCAAATGACAGAACTATTTGCTATTCTAAAGGTGGAATAAAATCACATTGTAATAGTTAACAAGTTTCTTCAGCTGAAAGAGCTTTGACATTTATTTTGATAGTATTTAATAGTAGTAGCAAATAAATAACACACAAGTTTTGATGCACTATCTTAAAAGATATCGTACAGTAATATATTATTAATAGTTTCTCTGGAGATTCCCCATCCCACTATTGACAAAACATGACCGAACAAACAGCTATTATTTTTAAAAAGAATTTTTTTGGTTTTGCATTCCAGGAAGAAAAAATCAGACAGACCTAAAGGATTTGATTTGCAACCTCTGCATATTTTCAAATGTCCCAGAGTTTCCAGACTCTTCGTATAGTTTAAAATTACAGGGGTAACCCTCCCCACCTCAGAACGATGGTGAACCCCCCAAATTGGCCAAACAGTCCATCAAGACCTGCCAAAAAGCCTCTATACCCCCCCCCCCCCCATGTTAGGCATCCCTGTAATTTAGGTATATTTTCATAACATACTAATTAATGTAACTTTTAAGATCAAATTTTTGTTTGAGATGACTAAACTTCAAATGTGTGCTTCTTCTTCAGATATCCTACAGTATGTACATCGTGAGGCATTGTATAACCGACAGGATCTTCTACCTTTTCCCATCTACGATCGAAGGTTCTCTACACTGTCAATTGCCCCAACCCCCGCCCCCCAACTATTAGAAATACAAGGCATTTAGACACACGTTTATGTATTTTTTTGTTTTTTACCCATAATATGTATTAAATCATACCCTTGCCCCTGCTTGGAAAAATTTTGAAATGACGGAGCCTGTCCACGGGAAACCCTGATTGGAATGATTTTTTAATTATGCAATATTTTGGATAATTAATGTCATTTGCAGCCATCTTCATCATACTTCGCGATTTTAAATATTTCCATTGTATTATTGCACAGTATATCAAAACAGTTATATTTGCAAAAAATAGCTTAACAAGCAGGGCTTCACAGACTGGAAGTATCATACCACTGAAAAAGGTAATGCGGTGGCTGGTCAGATTTCGCCTTTTTAAAAAAACAACAAAAGGCATGCCTGTGTATATAAATACAGTATTTCTTAAAGCAGTGGGGGCAAGTGCCTTCCTTCAACCGTCCCCCCCCCCCTTTCCGATGATGGGCATGAGAGTGATTTTTATAGTGATCCAGGAGCGTATTAACAAATTTGAGGTCCCCTGGCAGTAAAATAAATATGGGATTCTTAAAAACGCTAATGTGTGAACCCAGCATTTGAATCGCATTTTTTCATTCTATTCCTATTCTATAAAATTTGTGAGGTCTTCCTAAATCGCGAGGGGGTGTCTACAACAGGCCTGTAGCCAAGCTTGACTCCAAGGGGGCAAACTTTTGGACAGGAGGGGCAGACTAGTTTTGCAATTTTTTTCTAACATGTTAAAATTTATGCTCCATTTTGGGAGTTTTCTTAAAATTTAAATTAATAATTTGATTAATAATTAATACAATTATTTAATTTATTAATTGATTAATTAAAAAATTAATTAAGGAAACTAATACTAATTTAATTCAATAATGAAATTATTTGATCTCAAAAGAAATACTTGATTAAAACTTACAAAAGGCAGAATTGAATTTTTAAAGCTTATTCTAAGATGTCTTTTGTAAATCAATAAAATGTATTGAAATAGCATAAAAAAGTGAACCTTTTTTTAAAGATAATTTTAAGGTAAACGATCATTCAAAGTAAGATATTAAAGCATAAAACATGTATTGGTACGTTACAGTTAAAAAAGTAATATACCAAACATAATATTTTCCGGGCTTATAGGCCGTGGTCCAACTAAGATGTTTCTGGTTGACATTTTGACTGACACGTTTCAGGCTTCTTCAGAGCAAAAATATAGTCAAGGCAGAGGTCTCTTCCTGAAATATCAGGCAACGCATGTGCTTAAACCTCATTGGATAAGCCTGGAAAATATTATGTTTGGTATGGACACCGGCCGTGAAAACCCAAGTTCTTAAAATTAATAATAGTTGTTATTTTCTTTGTTTGCTCTTATTAAATTTTTTAAGCACTTTTTCTAAATTTAGTTTTCAGTCCGTTTTCTTTCGAATGCTAAGAAAGCTAAATCTGCCATCCTTTGATGCGTCATAGAAAATCTTTGGGGACGATTAATTGCTGTCAATGTAGAAAAAGTAGATTCGCAGGTAGCAGTGCTACAGCCAAATGTATCTACAGCAGCAAGAAATTCATGCGTATTCTTGATTGAGTAATTGATTTTAGAAATATTTGCGGCTTAAAGAGTTAAAAAGGTTTGCATTAACGTCGAAGTTTCTGTTCGTTTACAAAAGTCATCAGATCTATCATTCGGAGGTAACTAACTCCGCAGAGAGATGATTCACTGATATAACAAAAGAACTCACATGTTTGCAATCAATTCGATGGGCTGACAATTGCACAGAAGGTACTTCACCTCTTTCCCTGGGATCATGCTCAAAGTAAGTGACCTCGGGGACTGCCTATGATCCTTTCATTAGTGCCTGATTTAGATTGAAGACAGGAAAAAAAAAAAGCTGAATAAAGGAAAAAGTTCATGTATTTATTTTTTCAAAAATTTGAATTAAGAGATATAGGTGCATGGGAACAGGATTTTTTCGATATGACTTTGCGTTTAAACAAATTAAAAAGTTACAAACAGAAATACCATATATTATTAAGGTCCAATTAATCACGCTAGGACGGGCAAAACATTTTCCAGGTCGGGCATTGCCATACGGTTCTGGTCTACAATATATACAGAGAAAAAGAAAACTTTATATAACAAGGGGGGTCCCTTTTAAATTCGGGGCCCCTGGTGATCGCTAGGTCCGCCTACTGCCCAATTCCCCCCCCCCCCCCGCCCCTGCAGTGATCTATAGGGAGAATATTATCATCAGCAATTTAAGGAGGTTTTTTTCAAGATAATTATACAATCAGATAGAGAATCATACAACTCTAACTTCACTTTTTACTGTCATTATCAAGACAAAAGACAAAACTTTTTTAAAAAGAAGATTTTTCAGTCTAACAAAATAAGCAAAGCATGTTTACATTAAGTAAGAAATGAAATCGAACTCACCATCTGAAATTACATTTCATTGGGAAGGGCGAAAGGTATTATGATTCCAGTCCCGAGAGCCTAGCGTCAACAGTTTACGAGATGTTGGAAAAAGTTCTTGAGTTTAAAAGAAAAAGGACGCAGTCCCAAGCAAATTTCTTCAATTTTGTCAAACAATTTAAACAATGTTACGTTCCTGGACTAGCTGATTCCATTGTAAGTTTACTAAAAACAGCGCTTGATCAAACATTCCAAGTGATCCACACTACCAACTAGCAGCGTACCAACGCTTCTCTCTTTCTTCTGCTCCTCTCCTTACCCAGAATCTACTTCTTTCTTTTCTCACGTGCACAAGATGTTGCCTGAGGCCCAACTTTTTTCCCTAACGTTGATCAACAACAGAGAATTTGAGGGTTGCTGCATGAAAGAAAAAAAAGCACGAAAGAAGAAACGGGAGTGCTTATTGGCGAGAGACGCTGATGCACGCCAAACTAAGCCAATAAAATAATCGAGAAGTTTGAAGGTTTGAGATAAAAAAAAAGAAAAAAAGTCAAGCCGGGGGTAGGCGATTCGTGCCACTGCTTCTTAGGCTTGGGCGGCGAATTTTGCAATGTCAAAACTTAAAAAATAAAGGCAAAACTAAAGGAAGCGTTTTAATTTTTATTTGTTTTCCCCTGGTAATGAGAGAGAATTCATGCTGAAAACAACACATAGTTTTTTCCTTAGAAAAGGTTTTCAAATCACTCTTCTTTTCCTGAATTTCCCGAAAGTTTCTCACATCTCAAAAATTTTTCTAACTTTACAGTTAAAAAAAAAAAACCTGCTTTTTATTTTAATTAAAGTTTCAGTACTATTTTCATATTCTAATCAAGCAAACCAATGTTTCATGGAACTGTATCAAAAAGAAGAAAATATCCAAACTGAAGCTAAATATGTATTGTGAAACACGACTGATTTTTCTTTCTTTCTTTTTTTTTCGGGGGGGGGGAGGGGGACTTAAGTGCCGCAAGGGGCAGTAGAACTTTTTCCAGTAGCTCTGGTTGAAATCTCAAGTCAACCGCAGAAAGTTCTTGAGTGGGACCTCCAGAAAATAGTAGTGCCTAATTTTTAATGAATTTTTAGCATGAAATATAATATATAATAACAAACCCTACTTAAGATATACTACAATAAACGTTAGTATGGTGTAGCCAGCACAAAATTTCTGAATTTCTTATTGGTTTTCTATATTAATGTGGACGCTGTAATATATTAGTTGAATCAACAAATAGATAAATAAATATAATTTAAGCATTGCAATTTGAAAATTTTCTGACTCCTCCCCCTGACCCCCCCCCCCCCCCCTTAAATTACACACATGGGAGCCGTTGGATATGTAGTTTCATTTTAGTTGAGTTATTGTTTTTTCGAATTCTTGACACGCCTAGATGAAAAAGTTCTATAATAGGAGGTCATCCAGCTCGAGTTATAAACAATTGAATAACAAACCCAAAATATTCGCAAATCAAAACGAACAGCACTTCCGTCATCAAGCAAACGAATGTTCTTTCAACTTGTAAAAAAAAGCAACTGCGCATTGTAGTTCGTTGATATTTTTAAAAATTACAACTGAATGAAAACTTTTGTTAGGTTTTCCCATTATCGTCAAATGGACCACCCAGAACTTATTTAATTTAAACAGTTTAACTCTTTGAAGTATTGGAAATCAAATACATCGACAACAAACGAATTTTATATTACGTTTGCCATATAACTTGCAAAAATTTGGTAAATTGAAATAAAATAAAATTAAGAAAAAATAAAATAATTTTTGGGAAAAAAATAGAACCGACTTCAAATTAAAAATTTCGCTATGAAGTAAAAAATAAAATCATTCTTTAAACAACATTTTTAAACATAATTTTAGAAGTCGGCGCAACATTATGATAGTTTAATCAACGATCTTCTTTGGTTTAATTACCACTACAACCATGTGTTACTGTAAACTTATACAGGAACTGTTGCTAACTCTGGGCTATTTATATTTGTAATTGATTCATGATAACAAAAGATTTTATCATAATTTTGCACCTACTTCTAAAAATTATGTTTAAAAGTGTCGGATCGATGTTATTTAAAGAATGATTTCATTTTTTGCTTTTTAGCGCATTTTTTAATGTGAAGTCGGTTCTACTTTTTCCCCAAAAAGTATTTTATTTCATTCTTTTTAGTGTAAATATATTTTTCATATGAATACTCCCTTAAATATTATATATATCCAGGGGTGCCCATCCCCCCAAAGGTTATGGCGCATTCCCCCCCCCCCCCAAAAAAAAGAAATTTTACCATACCCTTGGGGCCGTTCAAAAACCACGTGACGCACTTTAAGGGGGAGGAGGGTACAGGCTAGCGTCAAGTTAACTAAGTTTATAGGAAATTTTTCCAAATTTAGGGATTGAAAATGGCAAAAAAAGAACATTTTACGTGGATTTTTTAACGGCCTCCTTCAAGCTTTCGGAATTCTATTGAATATGAAGGATGGTGGGAATTGTGGTGAAAATTGGGGGTTTTACTAACAATTCAATTTCTAGTATTTTCTTTTTAAAAGATTTTACTTACGAATTGCTGTAAAAGAATTGCGAATGGTTCTAGGTTAAGTAATTATTTTCATAACTTTCAACAATATTTCTGATAGACATAAGAAATGCCTGAGGTAACTCGATTATAACTCCACTACCTTGAAGACATCGGCGAACCAGTTGCGTCGTTGCAACTACTAAGTATACATACAAAAACTCGCATTAATATTTGCCACTGAAAAGAAAAAATTTAATATATGTATATAATATCTATATACTATGTACAAACATCTCCTATGCTGCTTCGGAGCATGTTCTTAGCAATTTTTAGTCTTCTCATTGTTCTTTCAGCAGAACAACTTGTTACTGGCAACGAAAGGATAATTTGGTATAGCATTGTTAGATTTGGGAAGCCTGACAACATGTTTATTACACACCTATATGGTCTAATAAACACCTTCTTAATCCACTGATCAAGAAGTCTTTCCGTTGACATCTTGTCTGGGTTGTCGTCGCAGTCATGGTCAGGGGAGTCGTCTTCTTCATTTTTATTACTTGTATCTTTGTCAGGCGAGTTCAGCACATCTGATAAGAGTATGGTAGTGTAACTTATTTTATAAAGCTGACTGAACAAATTTATATCTTCAATAACTTCTTCCCCATCAATTCCATAGAATCCTAAGATAAGAAAAGAAAAGCCTGTTTTTGGTCTATAGCATTTGCCAACAGTGATGAAAGGGGCGAATATACGTAACTTATTTTACAATGAACTTCCTCTTTAAACATGCAAATAACTTTTTCGAATATTTCACTACTTTTATTATTCCCCCCAAAAATTTCAAACTCCCCCCAAAAATTTTCTGATGGCGCGAATTGCGCCATGCTACGCCCCCCCCCCCCCCTGTGGGCACCCCTGTATATATCAAATGGCACATCCATTTTGGATGACTGACACTAAAAAATAATCATTTGCATGATGAATTCCGTTTTGAAGTCCAAAACAGACTGAAAGAATTTAATTTTTGTTTTTAAGAAGCCTTCAATCAAACTGTTATGGTAATTTTCTTTTAATATTACTGCTTAATGACAACAAATTCTTTTTAACAATGAGTTTTATATTTATTCAACAAAGAAATATCAAGTCAAGCCTTGCTAATAAAAAGAAAAATACTCAGTTTTTCCCCAATTGTTCTTTCTAAAGAACAATTGTAATCTAAACATTGTGCGATATTTAGACGTCCCTCTATCGATAAAAAAAAAATCATTAAAATTGGTTCATTTTGTCAAAGTTATGGATGAAAAAACAAAAAAGAAAAAAAAGACTATATTTCCGCCTATAACTTTTTTTCCAATTATCAGATATCATCCAACCAAAGCACGGGATCTATGGAAGACCACCCTCGATCGATCAAAAAAGGAATCATCAAACTCGGTTCATCCAGTGGAAGTTATCGGTGGACAAACAAGCAAAGAAAAAACGACATACATACGGTATGAAGAGATAGATACTCCTCCTTTGGGAAGTCGGTTACATTGGTTATTATTACCAAATGTCCTCATGCCGGCGTAACTATACCATCTTAGGTCCGTGGCAAATTCATTGGATGGGGCCCCAGAAAAAATCGTCACGTTGTAATTTAATTTTTAAATCACTGAAGTAGTAACGCAACAGTATTATACTAATATTGTGTGCATTTTAGTGAAATATTGAATAAATTTTGTTTTCAAAAGCTAAGGTATTACATATTTATAATAAAATAACAATTTAATCTGAATAAGATATCTATTAATAAAACTCTTTTCTCCGAGCTTTCTGTTCCGCAAAAGTCTCAATAACATCATCAAAGTTTTAAGATCGGGCCATAGAATTTTCAATAGACAGAATAGCCAAGTTACTTAGCCTGTCTTGTCCCACAGAGTTAATTTAATAGGTTTTTATTAATTTTAGTTTCGAAAATGATCTTTCAGCACCATCTGTAGGCACAGGAATTGTAATAAATAACATTAATGCAGAACATACTTCAGGAAAGAGGGATGACATAAAATGATCAGCAAGTTCGCTAATACAAGAAGACGTTTTTATTTAACTTTGAAGGTGGATCGAAAATTGAGAATTTCTCTGGCAAATGATACAGATATGTCTTTTTTATATACATATTTCAACAATTTTTAGGGGTTTTTTTTTAAGTAAATCAGTATTTTCTTGGTCTCGGTTAACAAATTGCGGGAATTTCCCAAGCGTCAGTAGCTCGCCAGCGGCACCAAGATACCGCAGCAAAAAATGAAGCAACCAATGGATGCGTTCCAAAATCGATCTTATGAATGCGCGTAAATCTTAATAATTTATTTCAACTTGTATAATATGGTTTTGAGTTGTGTCTCACTTTAATTTATGTAAATCTTAAATAAAATTTATAATTTTTGCTAAATTTTCTTAAAAATGTAAGGTTACTTCTGAGCACGCAGCCTTTCGCGCTGGGGACCCCATCGGGTCGGGGGTCCGTGGCATTTTGCCAGCTTTGCCACCCTATAGTTACGCCACTGAACTCCGGCTACCGACTCAGACACCTTTATAGATATTGGGGGAAATATATAGGGGTATTACAAATATTCGACTAGAAATATAAAGGCATGTAGTGAACATTCGGCCTCTATTCGGTATTTTGTAGTCGATCCACTTTCAAGCGGCTCCGACTCCTCTACCCCAAAATCACCACGACTCCGACTTCTCTACCCCAAAATCACCACGACTCCGACTTCTCTACCCCAATATCACCACGACTCCGACTTCTCTACCCCAAAATCACCACGACTCCGACTTCTCTACCCCAAAATCACCACGACTCCGACTTCTCTACCCCAAAATCACCACGACTCCGACTCCTCTATCTCAAAAAATCATCGCGACACCGACTCCTCTAACCCAAAATCACCACGACTCCGACTCCTCTACCCCAAAATCACCATGACTCCGACTTCTCTACCCCAAAATCACCACGACTCCGACTCCTCTACCTCAAAATCATCGCGACACCGACTCCTCTAACCCAAAATCACCACGACTCCGATTCCTCTGCCCCAAAATCCGCCCGACTTTGGCTCTACAGCCCTACCTACACCTATTAAGTATAGTAAATATAAAGAATCTGGAACTGGAGCGAAGCTACTCGAAATAATTTCAGCTTCATCAGTTCTCTGGTATTCGGTTGTCATAAAATATTCAATCCTTAACTAGTGCAATTTTTCCGTACTACACTTGAATGCCGCAAGGGTATTTTCATTCAGTTTCACACGAAAAAGTTTCGATGCTTTCACAGTAACTCGTTAGCGAAAAAACAGAAACAAATCGGAAAAAAATTTACCAAAATAAGAACTTCCATTTTAGAACACCTGTAAAAACTTCTTCTTTTCTTCCCGGAATCATCATTACAAAGTTTATCCTTTTCGAGTTTCGAGCTATAAATTCTCGGAATTAATGAGCTACAACTATTTTACAAACTTTTTTTTTCTGCTTATTTTTTATGAGAAGTTAGAAGCATTTTTCTACAAACAATGCAATAAAGCTTCACTCATCGCCATAAAGAAGAACCGAAATATAAGCTTTCATCAGAGCGTGTCAAACAAGATCGACTCAAATCGTAGAGAAGTTATAATAGACACGGTGTTTCAACAATACAAGTTCATTTTAACACTTGAAACAACTCGGAATTCATTTTGACGTGGTTCTCGCACTTCAGTTTAAGCAGGGAATGAGTCCGGAAGGAAAAGATTCTTCTTTTCCTTATAACCAGCACTGAAACACAAACATACACAATAAGTAAATTTCAAAAATAAGAATAATTAATAAAAAAATTTAGTTAAGAAAAGAAAGAAAAAAAAAAACTAGAAAAAATACGCTTTTGTGTCAAAATGAGCCTAAAAGTTAAAAATAATCTCTAAATATAAAATATGCTCAGTAGCAATGGGACGACCCACAACTAAGTATTAGTAAATTGTTTCAGCTTAAAATAATCAGAATCAAAGCATTGACCAAAGTATAAATTTTAAGACTAAAAAAAAAAAAGGGTGGGGTACTTGATGACTAAGGCTCGACCGATGCATCGGGCTCGCCGATGCATCGGCGCCGATTGTTCAACAAAGCTGCCATCGGCCATCGGCATCGGCGGCAGATGTTAACTTTAGAAAAACATCGGCCCATCGGCCGTGAAAAACATCTAAAAGCCGATGCAAGGCCGATGTTTTTCGCAGTGACAACTTTCCAGAAAACATTCTGTCTTTCACTTTCTTTTTTTTCTCCATAGCTCAATTTTTATTTCCATACAGTAACAGGCAGCACATAAGTTTAAAAAACAACACAAAAATAATGTCATTCTACAAAGTATTTGATAAAAAATTCGGAAAACTAGTTTAAGCGATCGCTGCCCGAAAACCTTCATTATTAAAATAGTTCTCTTTGAGCAGAATGCTCGCGAAATAGAATATGTTTAAGTAAAAGTCAGAGAAGCGTCTTATGAGTGCTATTTGTTTTTCGCACTAGGTTAGTTGCCTCATTTTTGTCCGTTTTTCTTTTAATAATGACTTAGTGCATTAGATGTCATTGTGCAATAATATTATACCATCTGCTTTTAGTTTGTCATGTTTCTCCTTATTCCGAAATTATAAACTATAAAAAGTCAACTCAATCAATGTACGATAATAATTTTAATTTTTACCAGCGTAAACATTTTCTCTTTGCGTTTTTTTTTTTTTTTTTTTGCTTCTTCGATCCCACGTGTTACAGTTTTTCTGCAATTGTGTTGCAATTTTGTTGCATCTGCTTTTATTGTGCGATTGTTCTCATTATTTCATTTTTAGTTTACAACATAGAAAAGATGGGTCAAAAATAAGAAACACTTTCCAGTATAAATATTTGTTGATCAAAATTTTATGTGTTCAAGTCCGACTTGCAATTTTTAAAAATTGAATTCTCAAAATGCGAGTTCGAGCGACAAGATTTACTAATATCTTAATAAAAATGCTAAAATTTCTTTATTTTCAAAAATTGATCAATGCATATTTTTTTTTTTCAAAATACATCTTATCATTTTTTATACGATAATTATTTAACTTTTTCTCCGTTTATACTTCGTTTTTTTTTTAGCGCATTTTTTTTTTTTTTTTGCTTCTTTGATGCCACGTGTTAGACAGTTGACAGTTTTTCTGCTATTGTACACCAATCTCGTTGCATCTGCTTTCAGTTTAGAATATTTCTTGTACAACATAGAACATATTGATAAAAAATAAGAATCAATTTTTCAGTATAAATGTTTATTGATCGACATTTTATGTGTCCAAGTTCGACTTGCAATTTTCAAAAATTTAATTCTTTAAAAACGAGTTTGGGATACAGGGTGGAATAATAGCTTAATAAAAATGCTACAATTTCATTAATTTCAAAAATTGTCAACGTATATAAATATATATACTATATTTTTTCAAAATACATCTTAATTTTTATAAACGATCACGTGTTTTCAGAAGATTATTTGTCAACAGAAAACTGCTGGTGCTCAAAATATTGGTTTATTTCGGTGACCTTACATTGTGCTCATGAAAATATAAAGTACATGTAAAGTATTTCAGTGTAATTTTCATCTCACAAGAAAAAAAAAATCTAATAAGATTAGTTCTTAAGACCCAGCATTCATTTGCAATGACAAAAAAATCTCACGCCTATGTTTTTAAAGCAATATCCAGTATTTCTTGGTTATGAACAAGGGATAATACTACGAGCGAAATTTTAAAATATTTTATTTTATTTCAGAAAAACAGCTTAAAATAACTTTTTTAATGAAAAATAAATAAGTAATCGTTCCCGCTTTTCTTTTAAAAACGGGGGGGGGGGGGGGGGATCATGAAAAAAAATCTGATGAGAGGAGGGGGTTGACAGTTTCGTTGAAAATACAAACCCACATTATTTGTTAGTCTGTGTCATAACATCTGCATTCCTCTCCATGAAAAATAAGAAAATAAAGGCAGCTGCACTTGGCATTTGCAGTGCAGGAAGAGAAAATGTAAAGAGAAAATGTTGAAGGAAAGGGAATTAGACCCGAGTCGATTCAATAGTTGTTGAGTATTTTTTTTTTTTTTTTTTTGCAAAGATAAGAAAAAAGAATTGAAAATTCTCTCATATAGCATTTTTTAATTTTTTTAACTTCCAAATAGTTTAATTACTTTACTAGAATCGCGAGTGATTCTTTCAGTTTTAATTATGTAAACTTCTCCCAAACAGTTCTACGGTGCTTGAATAATGCATTTATGCTTTTATAAACATAAAAATAAATAGTAAATGATTTAAAGGACATTTTTGACAAGCATTCTACACATTTTAATGGTTAAAAGCGACTTTTTTTTTTCCATCGGCCATCGGCATCGGCCATCGCCCGATGGAAAAGGAGAATAATCGGCAATCGGCCATCGGCCGATTTCGGAACAATCGGCCAACAATCGGCATCGGCCCATCGGCCAAAAAATGCCATCGGTCGAGCCCTATTGATGACACTTGTTTTCAAATTTCTTACTGGGAGTTATTCGTTAATGTAGAATCTTTACAAAATGTAAATAGAGAAGCACCCCAACGCTTTTTTTATGGTAAAGTTAACAGTTTGGTCGATGGTTGCACTCTGATTATTTTAAACCCCTTTAAACAATTAACGTATATTAGTTGCGGGACATCCCATTGCTACTGAATAGGTCTTTATATTTAAAGGATTATTTTTAACTTGTAAGCTCATATTGATACAAAAGCTTTTTTTTTTCTAATTTTTCTCAAATTATTTTTGTTTTTATTTTTTTAGGGGGAAATTTTTCTCGAATACAATACTTCCTTTACTTCGTACAAAAAATAAATAAATAAATAAATAAAAAGATCAAATTAGTACGTTGGACGGAGGAAAGCCTTAACAAAATTACTTCACGAGAAATAAAAGTAATTTTATTCATAAAACTGACTATTTATAAGGAGTTGAGAGAGTGTGTTAAATAATTATTTCGGTTAAGAAAAATCTTAAAGAATCTAACTATAATATTTATAGCTATTGTTCTTATTAAACTTCGAATAAATTCCATCATGCAAAGAAATTAATTTGTTTTAAATTGATTTCTTAATTAATTAATTTAAACCTCGAATAAATTCCATCATGTGTGGAAAAATCAGAGCATTTGATTGATATATCACGTTAATATGCACACGAGGTTTTTCGCTCCCATATTAGATAATATTATGGGAGATATTATTATCTAATATTCCCATAATTTATATGAAAATTTCGCTTAAAATTGGAATTTAAAAAAATCAAAGTCTAAACCTGGCTGTATTGTCATCGGCTCTTGATACGTGTGCAAAATTTGAAAGAGTTTGGAGCTCTGGAAGTGGGAGAGAATAGAATTGCAAGATTTGATTACCTGAAATGAAACTAACTATTAAAAGGGCTGCTTTTACTTAATGACGTCAATCGCATTATAAAAGCAGAAAGAAATAAGTGATGGAATCAGTTTTGTTCGAACCAAAAATTAAAAATGAAATCGTTTTATTTTCGAATTGTTGCCGAGCTAATCATAAAAACGACTTCTGTGCAGTTCCTTTTGCAGTTTTCCACACTTACTTACGCCAAAAGTTGAATATTTGAAAGCTGCTCCCTCCGTTTTCGGAAATCAGCATCAGGAAAAGAATTAATTCTTCCAATTTTCAGATAGCGAATGAAAATCAGCGGAACATCAAAGCATCGAAAAAAAAAAAAAAAACCAAATTTGGTGGAACAACGGTTGTTATATAATCCCTGAGTGGAATTACATCATCATCCACAGTTTTTCTTTATTTATATAAAATTACTCTTTCACCCTAAAATAATTCTACTGTTGTTGATAAGTAAACTAATTAAAGGTAAATTTCCTAATTTTTAAAACTCTTCCAGCATTTGTCGCGATGAAGTTCCTTTTAATTTTGAACAATGCACCAATAGCTATACAGAAATTGGAAAAAAAATCATTTTACTTTAAATTTATTTTACTACTCGTGCATTTCTCATGAGTTCAGACAAAAAAAGAAGAAATTCAAACCCAGCTGAGAGGGTTTGGAGAAGTAGTGCTTTCTCACATTCCAGATTTGTTTCCGAATATTTTATTTAGGTCATGTCAAATAGAAACAATTAAAGCAACTAGAATCACAAAAACAGGTTGCTTGTTATATTTCCAGAAATTGTTACCAATTTATTTGAGAAGATGGAAATGAATATGAATTTATTTAGATTTGATTTTAATTAGAATCAAGGGAAAAATGATTTGCGGCAGAGGCAGATTCTTTGATGAGTGGTTCGTTTCACACATTTTGACTTTGAAGAAAATATGATTATAAGCGTTTATTTATAAAAAAATTCAATCATTGCAAAAAATATGAATTTTACAAGTATCCTCCATCAGTTTTAGATAAGAAGGAGGTAAATTTACATTACATGACATCATTAGCGTCAGGCCTTGTTATCCAGAAAATCCCAAATATAAAGTGCAATATATGCGAGGATCTAGGATAAAAGTACAATTTGATGAGTGTCAATTACAAAGGGCTTTGTGGGGAAATTTTTCTAACGTTTAATGCATTGAACAAGCAAACCAGGGGACGTGGTAGCCTAGTGTTTAGGATGTCCGGCTTTAAACCGGAAGATTGGGTGTTCGATACCCCACCAACTGAAGGGCCCCCATGTACACTTGGGGAAACGTGCATGTAAAATCCGTGGACCCTGAAGTCCCTATGCAGTCCGAAAGTACCAGAGGATGGAGAATTTCCCTTACCTTCACACGTAGGTCAAAAAAGCAAGGTGGCGTATTTGTGGTGGCGCCATCTGGTGTCATCCTAATGAGCCAAGACAAACTTCCACCGTCGTGGTATTCATTTATAAACGGAAGGAGCTGTCTTAATTCCCGGTTGCTCTGCGAAGGTGGAGCTTGGATACCCAAGTGGCATTAGAAACACAAGCGAACCACTTACAAAAAATACCAGAAGCCCTAAAAATTGCTTCAAATCTAGCACTTTTTTTAAAAAAATTGATAATAAACTGCATATATATGACTTGAGAAATTTTTCATTAGCATTTCATGAGAAAATAAAATTGTAAAATCACTATCTCATACTGTATGGAAGTATGCATTTAGAAATCAAATCCATCATCATTGTCCTGCAAAATGCTGATGATGAGATTATAATTGAGCATCTCGACCTGCAATTACAGTCTTTCCAATTTGAATGTCTACAGTAGAGGACGA
The DNA here is from genome assembly GCA_038502835.1 of Octonoba sinensis. NCBI lineage: Eukaryota > Metazoa > Arthropoda > Arachnida > Araneae > Uloboridae > Octonoba > Octonoba sinensis. The sequence continues at coordinate 58,536,429 of CM076599.1, read as the reverse complement.
GGACGTGCTATTAAGTCTTCCAGTTTTCGGAATCGCATTTTCAAATGAACAACAAACAGAGAGCTTGTATATCGTTTTCCTTGAATCATGCCTTTGAAAGCAAGAGTGGTGGGAAAAGCATTGAAGCTTTAGAGGACACATAATTTAAGTAAAACGGCGGGCTTATTACATTTCCATGTAATTGAATGACGGGGAACATTAGCGACATTGATCGGTATGGCGGCGAATAATTTCCCACGGTCACCACACCTGTACTAGTTGCATGGAAAATATTTTCATTTTCTTGCTTGCAGGGAGATTCAATAATATTATAAGGACATATCTTTGATTTTGTTTTGTTTAAATATCATGTTTTATTGCATTGGGGCGTTATAGTGGAGGGTCGTTATAACGCCTTGTATCACTGTTTTACTTGTAGACTTGTTTCTTTCTGAATGCGCTGGAGTTTGAAACACAATAATACGACTGAATTTTCAACCGTTTTCTATGACCTCAAAATTATTTGATCCTTGATTAATACAAATACAAATACGAAAGTGACGACCAGCGACAGGTGCAGGGCCCCTAGGCTGGTCCTAGTCAATTTAACAATCCCCATGAACATCAAGAGGATGGAATATGAGATTAAAAAAAAAAAAAAACTCCAAGCTTTAGGAAGATAGGTTTGGGAAAAATTGAAAGTTAAAATGATAAAATAACATATTATTTGATATTTATTGAAATATTTAGGCATTTTTTAACGATTAATTGCTGTGAATATTTATCCTAGTTATTTTAATGTAACGATTTAAATTTGGAAATAAAACCGGAGTTTTTAACTTTTTATTATTATATTGCACTGCCATACGTTTTTACTAAACTATATTATTTTTTATAACCTACTTCTACTTTTTAATTAAATTTAATAGTATTATTGGGAACGCACACTGACTGTCGTATGGTGCTCCACCCCCCCCCCCCCCCAAAAAAAAAAACAACTTTTGCAATCATCATCATTTTATGCTTTTTCTTTTAAGTGTGCTATTTATAATAATAATATTTGTGATATATTAAATTAAACATTACGCTAGAAAAGCACATAAAATAGTTTTAATGCATAGGTAACAATATAAGATTTTGAAGAAAAAAAAAATCTGAAAACTATTTTTGTAATTTTATTAAATTTTACGACTCAACAGTAAGATCTTAGGATTAACGAAGTAATAAAAATACTTAACATTATCTCTTAAGTGAAAATTTCAACCCCACATAAATCCTGAATAGGCGGATTTGCTTGGCGCAAACTTCATCGGAATAACTTTATGGCATAGAACATGTACAGATGCAAAGTTCATCCAGAACTAAACGAGTCTTTTTTTTTTTTCAATGAAATTTTTTGATCTGGATTTTTAACGATATTTCGAAAGGGACCAAAAAGGAATGGTAAAATCCCCGGAGAGCAATGCTTTTATCTTTCGCATCTGCTTATTTATTTAGTTATTTAGTTACTTTTTGAGACACGCTGACACGCTAGTCGTCAATGCGTGGAGACGTACATTTCTCAGAACGTGGTGATCATAACAAACAAGAAGTTTCGTCTAGAACTATGCGAGCCTACTTCCCCGTATACACTAACATCGAATTTTTATAATCTAGCTACCCTGTCTCTGTTTCTCATTTAAATTTAGTTCTTAATTACTTCAAATATACCTTTTAAAACGGTTAATATACATTCATTTTTTCATTCTTTCATTCATTCATTCACTCATTCATTTATTTCCTCATTCATTCACTCATCCATGTATTTATTGATTGATTCAATTATTCATTCATTTATTCACTCATTTATTCATTTCTTCTTACACTCATTCATTTATTTATTCATTCATTCAGAAATACCCTTAAAAATCCCGATCAAAAAATTTCATGGAAATAAAGGCTCGTCTAGTTCTGGATAAACTAGGCATTTGTACATGTCCTGCGCGATTAAGTTATTCCGATAAAGTTTGTTCCAAGAAGATCCGTCTATTAGATCAAGATTTATATAGGATTGAACTTTCCACGTAGGCGCTAATGTTAAAATTCTTTGAAGTGTTCAAAATTGAACAAAAAGTGTTCAAATCAAAAAATATTTCACACCGAGAGCTCCTTCCAATAAGCTTGTATGAAGGAACTTGGATCTTATGTCCAGGGTTTATATACTTTGCTTCATATTTCTCTACAGGCGCTAATGTTATTTTGTGCTAATGTTGTTCACATTTGAACGTTTAAAATAAAATATGGAAATGAGATTTCCTCGCCAAGATCTTTCAAATGCAAAACAAAGGAAAAAAATCCAATTGGGCAATTTCTTTATATTTTATTATAGGGAGGGGGAGCAGACAGACCGCCGAACACAAATTTTTCCCCTCTCAAAACCTTACTATCAAAATTTTCATTTTTCCAGCTTTATTTAATTACTTCACACTTACTTTTGACTTCTCTTTATTTTTAACAATATTTTTACGATACATTAAGCATTCTTTCATACTTTTTTTGCTTTTACGGGAAAGTAGGCTAAAAATAAAGGCATTTTATTAGAGCTACTCCTGAAAAAAAGTATATATATGAATATATTTTTTAATTTCTAGTCAAAAGCTTGATAAATGTCATTTTCTTGTGTCAAGCCTGTAATCTACTCTTTCTTAAATGTGGTAACCGGAACTCAAGAGCCGTGAGTGCAATATATGACCGAAAAGCACTCCTGTTCTGGACAGTTTAGAAGAGTTGCAATGTTCCTGCACTGATTTTTTTTTTTGCTAAGAAAATAAATTTAGAACTTTTATAAATTATTTTCCAAAACATCTTGATGCAGTTAAGCTTCTCGATAGTAGCATTGTTTGAATAGTTAATTAGAAATACTATTCATGCTTTATGAACTTTAAAACTGCTGTTGTGTTTCATATGATATTAATAAAAATATAACAGTGAACGATTGCGTGGGTGCTTTTATGAGTAGAGGTCACGATGAAATGTACTATCACTCTCGCCGTTCCCAGATTATTAATGAAACATTATACATCAGATGGAAAATGGGACGGCGTAAGATAAACAAGATTAAGATTCAGTAAGTGATAAAATCGATGGTGGACAACTTCTTTCTTCAAATGGTAATAAGTTTTCTTTTTTTTTAATCGCGGGAACAAAAAGAGAATTATCTGTTTGATAGACTCCCAAGTCTAAGTCTCCGGGAAGATTTTTTTCTCCCAAAAGGAAAAAAGTTTACAAAACTGGTTTAGATTTGCAAAATTCTAGTTTTTGAACTCATTCAAAAGTGAATTGCGTCAAAATTAACTTATAACACATTAATTATTCAAATAACGAGCCCCTATTTCAATTTTTGAATTACTTCTTAAACACACATTCTCAAATGCTCTATGGGAAAGCTCGTAATACTCAGGTAGGCCCTTTAGTGGATGAGAACGGGAACTTGATTCAAAATGAGGGGGATATTGCTGATATTCTAATTAATTTTTTTTCAGTGTATTTAACAGAGACTGTATCTCAACAGTTGACATAAGCGAAACGCAAGCTAATACACAGCTTGAGGATTTTGTATTTTCTATGGATGATGTGTTGTTTCATTTGAAAAAGATTAAAGCAAATAAAGCTCCAGGACCTGATAATGTTTATCCAAACATTTTAGTAAAATGTGCAGAGGAATTAGTGGATGTTGTTTTGACTATTTTCATATCTTCATATAACTCGGGGACTGTGCCAGCGGATTGGAAGCTAACAAACATAACGCCACTCTTCAAGAAAGGGTCTAAAGCTAAGGCAGGAAATTATTGGCCTGTGAGTTACTTCAGTTCTTTGTAAAATTTTTGAAACGCTGATCAAAATCAAAATAGTGAATTTCCTGATGGAGGCAAATGGAGTGCTAACTATTTTTCAGTATGGTTTTAGGAAGGGTAGGTCCTGTACAACTAATTTGTTGCATTTCTATAACAAGGTTACCTCGGCATTAGATAATAAAAAGTGCGTAGATGTTGTTTACATTGACTTTCAGAAAGCGTTCGATAAAGTACCGCATGAAGCTCTTCTTAGCAAACTTGCTTATAACGAGAAACACGTGTATGCAATATGTAATAATTAGAACTTTCAATTTCACTATACAGAAGTTTGGTAAGACCTCATTTGGAGTATGCTGTTCAATTTTGGTCTCCGTATCTAAAAAAGGATATTACCTCATTAGAAAATATACAAAGGAGGCCTACAAGATTGGTAAGTGGTCTTTCAGACTTAGATTATGAGGTTAGGCGTAAAAGGCTCAATATGTATAGTCTTGAGCAAAGGAGAGTCGGAGGGGACATGATTCAGTTGTTTAAATTCATTAAAACGGGAAATCTTGAAGGACTACAGCTATGTGCTGAAGGTATGCCAGAGGTCATCTTTTAAGCTTTTCAGATCTCAGGCTAATCTTGAAATTAGGAAAAATTACTACTTCAATAGGGTTGTAGGCAGTTGGAATAGTTTACCGGAAGCGAAGGTTAATTGCAGTGGGGTAAAAACTTTTAAGAAAGCTCTTGATGTTCATTGGGGACTGTTAAATTGACTAGGACCAGCCTAGCTGGGCCCTGAGTCTGTTGCCATTCGTCGATTTTATATTTGTATTTGTATGGTTTTTGCGTCAAAATACCTGAGTGAAAGTGTGTGCTTACTTATATACAAGGGTGTATACATATGTACACGTCGCGGGTCGCTTATCTGTTAATAATGGGGTCGCGACGTGAAAAAGGTTGGGAACCACTGCCCTACACTATCTGGCCTCGAACGACACTTAGCCCACACATACCACAAACTTTGAATTTTTTATCTTTGAATATAGATTGATGGGCCATGATCTGTTGAATTAATAGCGTAGGCAAAAAAATTAAGAGTGGTAACGCATTACAATTAATTTTAAAGGAAAGGGTGGGTGTAGTGATTTTTAAATGCTACAATATTACCTCTTTTTTGTTCAAAGAGCAAAAACAAAAGGGGAATGAGTAGGTGAAAAAGGACAGTTCTACCCCAAGAGGCGGTGGCGGTGGAAGGGGGCGTGGCCGATCCGCCTCCCAATGCCCCCAGGCGTGCCCTCAGGCGTTAGTCGAGTGGAGTTGAGTTGTATGCCCTCAGGCATTTTTCGAGTGGAGTTGAGTTGTTTTTGCCCACAGGCATTTTTCGAGTGGAGTTGAGTTGTTTGCCCTCAGGCATTTTTCGAGTAGAGTTGAGTTGTATGCCCTCAGGTGTTTTTAAAGTAGAGTTGAGTTGTTTTTCAAAAAATTTATAGTTTTGTAATGGCAGCACTTTTTAATTTAGGTTTTAACCCTATTATTCCGCCTCCTAGCGGCAAATAGTGGAACTACTATAGCACTGTTTCAATACTGCGAAAACCGTTAAAAAGTTTATAGTTTTGGAATGGCAACACTTTTTAGTTTCAGTTTAAGACTTGATGTAAAACCGATTGTAGCGCCATCTATGAGAAGAAAAGGGAACTATTTTGGAACTTAGAATTTTTTTTTTCTAATGTTTTAGAATTCGAGCATTAAATATTAACAAAAAATAATTATAATGTATAATGAATTAAATTTATTGTCGCTATTTACATCCTATTATGTATTTATTTCTTTTTTCGACTTAGAAAGATTTTCTTTTTCGATCTTTTTATTGTTTTCACTTAGCATTCACGCAGGAACTATTTCATATTAACAAAAAAATTAATTATAAAATGAGAGCGCTAAAAAGTTAATACTTAAAAAGGGATTACTTTAAATGCAAAGGGAAATATTAAAGTATTACATTTAAATGATATTAAAAAATAATAATAATCTTTTTAATACAAATTAGTGATGATAAAAGGTATATTCAACTTACCCTAGCAGGAGATTCAGTAGGTTGATAATTAATTCTTGAAAAATCCATGGTTGAGCGTATAAGGAACTGAGAAACGCTTTTAAAAAAGAGCAGAACAAAAATTCATCTTTACTAAGCAAGTGTAGAAAGCGATGTGACTTTTCACTTTCCAGTCCTTGTAGCATTTTCTTTCAAGAAATATAGAAGCTAAAAGTTAACCAATTAGAATGCAGTATACATCACAGTTGAAGAGAATGTATACATTCAGGGTACATTTTCCGAAAGTTATAATTCCTGCAGCATTGCAAGACATGAACAAACTTGTATTGCGCTAAAAGATTGAAATCATAGTGCAGGTGTTTTTTTTATGGCTTTAGGTCCTTTGTGACGATCGGACAGAAAAGAAAAGTTCCCCTCTCCACCCCTATAGGCATACTTTCTCTTTCTACATTGAATGAAGTGATTGACAAAGATCGCTTTCCTTTTCACATACAAAGCATCTCAACTGTACTTAATTTTTAACAGTAGATAATGGATACATTACTTGATGGTGGTGAATATCAGCTTAATGAAAACAAAAATACGTTAATGAGAAATGATTTTTACTCGCAAGAAAACATGTTTGATAGTGTTTTCTTCTATTAGCAACCTTTTTTTCATTGGTGCAGAAGCTACTAGTAGGATTCATTCCGTAAAACAATAGAGAATGTAAGATTTTACTAAATAAAAATGTTTGAACTTGCAAAACAAAATTATTTTCTACTTGCAAAATTTTAGAACTTCGCATGAAAATTTAAAAAAAAAGTACTTATTCAAACGGTTGAAACTTGGAACTAAAATTTCAACACTGAATCATCAAAAATCCGAAACAATTTAAGCTGTGGAATAAAGATTCGAGACTTAAAAAATAAATGTAAACTCACTAAAAGAGATTTGAAAATCTGAAAAGAGAAATAAAATAATAACTTCACTAGAAACACTGAAATAGAATCGTAAAACTTGAAAAATTTAAATCACAAAACTTAAATCTATTGCAAAGAGCTTTATGTGAAACGTAAAAGTGCTAAGAGCAAAATGCTAAAACTGAGGAAACTTAGAAATACGTGGAACAAATCATTTAAAACTATAAACTTTAAAAACTTAAACTCATTCAGAAAAGAACGGAAATGCAAAATTACAAAACAAAAGTGTTACGCTCTTGCAAAATATTAAAACTTAATGCAAAAAAAAATGCAAGAAAGTACAAAACACCAAAAGTTAAGAGTAGTATAAAAAACTGTTACTTAGATTCATCTAAAACATAACTCGGAAAAAGGAAAAGTAATATATACAAATTGAAAAAAACTTATATTCACCTATTTAACATATCAAAATAGCAAGTACAAGACGTTAAAACACAACGAAAATGTAAAAGTATGAAACGTAAAATTACAAAACCTAAATTCATCTGGTAAAAGTTCCGTAAAAAATGTAAAGCACTAAGAGTGAAAACTACAAAACAGCATGAAAGCTAGAAATAAAAAATATACAACATCAGAACTTAAATTCATCCAGAAAAACTTAGAAGAACAAATGTAAAAGTTCGGAAATTTTCAAAACAAAAGTATGATGCACTTGCAAAATGTTAATACTTAGTGCAAAAACGTAAAAAGTACTATGTACAAAATGTTAAAATTTAGATTTATCTACTAAAACAGTGAATGAAGGTGTAAAATTACTAAGAGTAATATATTAAAACAACACGAAAACGTAAAAGTACTAAGTACAAAACGTAAAAAAAAATTTATTTATCTGCTATAACTTAAACTGAAGTCGTAAAATTACTAAGTACAAAGTGTTAAAACATCATAAAAATGTAAAAATATCAAGTATAAAGCAGCAAAACATAGATTTATCTGTAGAAATCTTGATCAAAAAAATGTAAAAGTTCAAACAACAAAATCCTAAAACTCTGAAAAATTGAAAACACGCAGTACAAAAACAGCAAAACCTGTAAAATTGCTAAGTATAAGGCTGCAAAACTTAAATTTTTCCAGAAAAACTTAGAACGAAATTGTAAAAGTACGGAACTTTTCAAAGTAAAAGTGTTATGCACTTACAAAATGTTAAAACTTAAAATGAAAATGTAATTGAATCAAATGTACTAAGTATAAAATAGTAAAGTAACATGAAATGTAAAAGTACTAAGTATATAGCGTAGTCATCAAGTGAAACTTTGTACAAAAATGTCAAACTTAAGTACGAAACTTAAAAGACTTAGATCTGTCTGCAGAAATCTTGATCAAAAAACGTAAAAATTCAAACAACAAAATCCTAAAACTCTGAAAAAAGTAAAAACACGCAGTACAAAAGCAGCAAAACATAGATTTGTCTACTGAAATCTTGATCAAAAATGTAAAAGTTCTAACAACAAAATCTTAAAACTCTGAAAAATTAAAAACATGCAGAGCAAAACAACAAAACATGTACAAATGCTAAGTATAAAACTTGAATTCATCCAGAAAAACTTAGAACGAAAAATGTAAAAGTACGAAACTTTTCAAAACAAAAGTGTGATGCACTTGAAAAACATTAAAACTTAATGCGAAAATGTAAAAAGTACTACGCACAAAATGCTAAAATTTAGACTAATCTACTAAAACATTGGATGAAGATGTAAAATTACTAAGTAAAATATATTAAAGCAGCAAGAAAATGTTAAAGTACTAAGTACAAAAACGTAAATAAATTGATTTATCTACTAAAACATAGACTGAAGTTGTAAAATTACTAAGTACAAACTGTTAAAACATCATAAAATTTGAAAATAGCAAGTATAAACCAACAAAACATAGATTTGTCCACTGAAATCTTGATCAAAAATGTAAAAGTTCTAACAACAAAATCCTAAAACTGATAAATTAAAAACACTCAGTACAAAACAACAAAACTTGTAAAAATGGTAAGTATAAAGCTGCAAAACTTAAACTCAATCAGAAAAACTTAGAACGATGATGTAAAAGCGCGAAACTTTTCAAAATAAAAGTGTTATACACTTGCAAAATGTTAAAACGTACTGCAAAAATCTTAAGAATTACTACGTACAAAATGTTAAAACTCTGATTTATCTACTAAAGCAACGGGAAAATGTAAAAGTACTAAGTATATAACGTATTCATCAAGTGAAATTTTGTACGAAAATAAGTTCTAAGGACAAAAATGCTAAAGAAGTGAAAAAATGAAGAATACGCAGTGCCACACAACAAAGCATGTACTAACTATAAAACTTCTAATCTTGAATTCATCCAAGTGAAAAAAAAAACTTAGAAAAAAAAAATATGTAAATCCAAACGAAAATTTTCAGAAATAAAACTGTTATCCACTTGCAAAGTGTTAAAACTTAATGCAAAAATATAAAAAGTACTGTGTATGAATGTTAAAACTTAGATTTATCAACGAAAACACGGAATGAAGATGTAAAAATATTAAATATAATATATTAAAGCAACACTAAAATGTAAAAGCACTATGTACAAAGCATCAAAACTTAGATTCATCTAGTAAAACTTGGTACAAAAATGTAAAAGTACTAAGCATAGAACCTCAAATATACACAAGATTTCTACAGATAAATCTATGTTTTGCTGCTTTATACTTGATATTTTTACATTTTTATGATGTTTTAACACTTTGTACTTAGTAATTTTACGACTTCAGTCTAAGTTATAGCAGATAAATAAATTTTTTTTTACGTTTTGTACTTAGTACTTTTACGTTTTCGTGTTGTTTTAATATATTACTCTTAGTAATTTTACACCTTCATTCACTGTTTTAGTAGATAAATCTAAATTTTAACATTTTGTACATAGTACTTTTTACGTTTTTGCACTAAGTATTAACATTTTGCAAGTGCATCATACTTTTGTTTTGAAAATTTCCGAACTTTTACATTTGTTCTTCTAAGTTTTTCTGGATGAATTTAAGTTCTGATGTTGTATATTTTTTATTTCTAGCTTTCATGCTGTTTTGTAGTTTTCACTCTTAGTGCTTTACATTTTTTACGGAACTTTTACCAGATGAATTTAGGTTTTGTAATTTTACGTTTCATACTTTTACATTTTCGTTGTGTTTTAACGTCTTGTACTTGCTATTTTGATATGTTAAATAGGTGAATATAAGTTTTTTTCAATTTGTATATATTACTTTTCCTTTTTCCGAGTTATGTTTTAGATGAATCTAAGTAACAGTTTTTTATACTACTCTTAACTTTTGGTGTTTTGTACTTTCTTGCATTTTTTTTTTGCATTAAGTTTTAATATTTTGCAAGAGCGTAACACTTTTGTTTTGTAATTTTGCATTTCCGTTCTTTTCTGAATGAGTTTAAGTTTTTAAAGTTTATAGTTTTAAATGATTTGTTCCACGTATTTCTAAGTTTCCTCAGTTTTAGCATTTTGCTCTTAGCACTTTTACGTTTCACATAAAGCTCTTTGCAATAGATTTAAGTTTTGTGATTTAAATTTTTCAAGTTTTACGATTCTATTTCAGTGTTTCTAGTGAAGTTATTATTTTATTTCTCTTTTCAGATTTTCAAATCTCTTTTAGTGAGTTTACATTTATTTTTTAAGTCTCGAATCTTTATTCCACAGCTTAAATTGTTTCGGATTTTTGATGATTCAGTGTTGAAATTTTAGTTCCAAGTTTCAACCGTTTGAATAAGTACTTTTTTTTTAAATTTTCATGCGAAGTTCTAAAATTTTGCAAGTAGAAAATAATTTTGTTTTGCAAGTTCAAACATTTTTATTTAGTAAAATCTTACATTCTCTATTGTTTTACGGAATGAATCCTACTAGTAGCTTCTGCACCAATGAAAAAAAGGTTGCTAATAGAAGAAAACACTATCAAACATGTTTTCTTGCGAGTAAAAATCATTTCTCATTAACGTATTTTTGTTTTCATTAAGCTGATATTCACCACCATCAAGTAATGTATCCATTATCTACTGTTAAAAATTAAGTACAGTTGAGATGCTTTGTATGTGAAAAGGAAAGCGATCTTTGTCAATCACTTCATTCAATGTAGAAAGAGAAAGTATGCCTATAGGGGTGGAGAGGGGAACTTTTCTTTTCTGTCCGATCGTCACAAAGGACCTAAAGCCATAAAAAAAACACCTGCACTATGATTTCAATCTTTTAGCGCAATACAAGTTTGTTCATGTCTTGCAATGCTGCAGGAATTATAACTTTCGGAAAATGTACCCTCAATGTATACATTCTCTTCAACTGTGATGTATACTGCATTCTAATTGGTTAACTTTTAGCTTCTATATTTCTTGAAAGAAATTGCTACAAGGACTGGAAAGTGAAAAGTCACATCGCTTTCTACACTTGCTTAGTAAAGATGAATTTTTGTTCTGCTCTTTTTTAAAAGCGTTTCTCAGTTCCTTATACGCTCAACCATGGATTTTTCAAGAATTAATTATCAATCTACTGAATCTCCTGCTAGGGTAAGTTGAATATACCTTTTATCATCACTAATTTGTATTAAAAATATTATTATTATTTTTTAATATCATTTAAATGTAATACTTTAATATTTCCCTTTGCATTTAAAGTAATCCCTTTTTAAGTATTAACTTTTTAGCGCTCTCATTTTATAATTAATTTTTTTGTTAATATGAAATAGTTCCTGCGTGAATGCTAAGTGAAAACATTAAAAAGATCGAAAAAGAAAATCTTTCTAAGTCGAAAAAAGAAATAAATACATAATAGGATGTAAATAGCGACAATAAATTTAATTCATTATACATTATAATTATTTTTTGTTAATATTTAATGCTCGAATTCTAAAACATTAGAAAAAAAAATTTCTAAGTTCCAAAATAGTTCCCTTTTCTTCTCATAGATAGCGCTACAATCGGTTTTACATCAAGTCTTAAACTGAAACTAAAAAGTGTTGCCATTCCAAAACTATAAACTTTTTAACGGTTTTCGCAGTATTGAAACAGTGCTATAGTAGTTCCACTATTTGCCGCTAGGAGGCGGAATAATAGGGTTAAAACCTAAATTAAACAGTGTTGCCATTCCAAAACTATGAACTATTGAAAACCAACTCAACTCTACTTGAAAAACGCCTGAGGGCATACAACTCAACTCCACTCGAAAAACGCCTGGGGCAAAAACAACTCAACTTCACTCGAAAAATGCCTGAGGGCATACAACTCAACTCCACTCGACTAACGCCTGAGGGCACGCCAGGGGACATTGGGAGGCGGTGGCACCACGCCCCCTTCCACCGCCACCGCCTCTTGGGGTAGAACTGTCCTTTTTCACCTACTGGAATGGAAGTCGAATCAATAATACTTTGTGTTTTTTTAAATTATGAAGTGATTTAATATAAAAGACCTATTAAATAATACCCTTTAAATATAAAGACCTATTCAGTAGCAATGGGATGTCCCGCAACTAATATACGTTAATTGTTTAAAGGGGTGTAAAATAATCAGAGTGCAACCATCGACCAAACTGTTAACTTTACCATAAAAAAAGCGTTGGGGTGCTTCTCTATTTACATTTTGTAAAGATTCTACATTAACGAATAACTCCCAGTAAGAAATTTTAAAACAAGTGTCATCAATAGGGCTCGACCGATGGCATTTTTTGGCCGATGGGCCGATGCCGATTGTTGGCCGATTGTTCCGAGATCGGCCGATGGCCGATTGCCGATTATTCTCCTTTTCCATCGGGCGATGGCCGATGCCGATGGCCGATGGAAAAAAAAAAAGTCGCTTTTAACCATTAAAATGTGTAGAATGCTTGTCAAAAATGCCCTTTAAATCATTTACTATTTATTTTTATGTTTATAAAAGCATAAATGCATTATTCAAGCACCGTAAAACTGTTTGGGAGAAGTTTACATAATTAAAACTGAAAGAATCACTCGCGATTCTAGTAAAGTAATTAAACTATTTGGAAGTTAAAAAAATTAAAAAATGCTATATGAGAGAATTTTCAATTCTTTTTTCTTATCTTTGCAAAAAAAAAAAAAAAAATACTCAACAACTATTGAATCGACTCGGGTCTAATTCCCTTTCCTTCAACATTTTCTCTTTACATTTTCTCTTCCTGCACTGCAAATGCCAAGTGCAGCTGCCTTTATTTTCTTATTTTTTCATGGAGAGGAATGCAGATGTTATGACACAGACTAACAAATAATGTGGGTTTGTATTTTCAACGAAACTGTCAACCCCCTCCTCTCATCAAATTTTTTATCACGATCCCCCCCCCCCCCCCGTTTTTAAAAGAAAAGCGGGAACGATTACTTATTTATTTTTCATTAAAAAAGTTATTTTAAGCTGTTTTTCTGAAATAAAATAAAATATTTTAAAATTTCGCTCGTAGTATTATCCCTTGTTCATAACCAAGAAATACTGGATATTGCTTTAAAAACATAGGCGTGAGATTTTTTTGTCATTGCAAATGAATGCTGGGTCTTAAGAACTAATCTTATTAGATTTTTTTTTCTTGTGAGATGAAAATTACACTGAAATACTTTACATGTACTTTATATTTTCATGAGCACAATGTAAGGTCACCGAAATAAACCAATATTTTGAGCACCAGCAGTTTTCTGTTGACAAATAATCTTCTGAAAACACGTGATCGTTTATAAAAATTAAGATGTATTTTGAAAAAATATAGTATATATATTTATATACGTTGACAATTTTTGAAATTAATGAAATTGTAGCATTTTTATTAAGCTATTATTCCACCCTGTATCCCAAACTCGTTTTTAAAGAATTAAATTTTTGAAAATTGCAAGTCGAACTTGGACATATAAAATGTCGATCAATAAACATTTATACTGAAAAATTGATTCTTATTTTTTATCAATATGTTCTATGTTGTACAAGAAATATTCTAAACTGAAAGCAGATGCAACGAGATTGGTGTACAATAGCAGAAAAACTGTCAACTGTCTAACACGTGGCATCAAAGAAGCAAAAAAAAAAAAAAATGCGCTAAAAAAAAACGAAGTATAAACGGAGAAAAAGTTAAATAATTATCGTATAAAAAATGATAAGATGTATTTTGAAAAAAAAAAATATGCATTGATCAATTTTTGAAAATAAAGAAATTTTAGCATTTTTATTAGGATATTAGTAAATCTTGTCGCTCGAACTCGCATTTTGAGAATTCAATTTTTAAAAATTGCAAGTCGGACTTGAACACATAAAATTTTGATCAACAAATATTTATACTGGAAAGTGTTTCTTATTTTTGACCCATCTTTTCTATGTTGTAAACTAAAAATGAAATAATGAGAACAATCGCACAATAAAAGCAGATGCAACAAAATTGCAACACAATTGCAGAAAAACTGTAACACGTGGGATCGAAGAAGCAAAAAAAAAAAAAAAAAAAAAAAAAAAAGCAAAGAGAAAATGTTTACGCTGGTAAAAATTAAAATTATTATCGTACATTGATTGAGTTGACTTTTTATAGTTTATAATTTCGGAATAAGGAGAAACATGACAAACTAAAAGCAGATGGTATAATATTATTGCACAATGACATCTAATGCACTAAGTCATTATTAAAAGAAAAACGGACAAAAATGAGGCAACTAACCTAGTGCGAAAAACAAATAGCACTCATAAGACGCCTCTATGACTTTTACTTAAACATATTCTATTTCGCGAGCATTCTGCTCAAAGAGAACTATTTTAATAATGAAGGTTTTCGGGCAGCGATCGCTTAAACTAGTTTTCCGAATTTTTTATCAAATACTTTGTAGAATGACATTATTTTTGTGTTGTTTTTTAAACTTATGTGCTGCCTGTTACTGTATGGAAATAAAAATTGAGCTATGGAGAAAAAAAAGAAAGTGAAAGACAGAATGTTTTCTGGAAAGTTGTCACTGCGAAAAACATCGGCCTTGCATCGGCTTTTAGATGTTTTTCACGGCCGATGGGCCGATGTTTTTCTAAAGTTAACATCTGCCGCCGATGCCGATGGCCGATGGCAGCTTTGTTGAACAATCGGCGCCGATGCATCGGCGAGCCCGATGCATCGGTCGAGCCTTAGTCACTTTTATAGTCTTAATGGGAGATTTGGCATTGTTTTTGCTTTATTAACGTTTCGATATCGGGAAGAATCTGTGTTGTCTCCTCCAAATGTTGATCCGTCGTACGTGTTCTTGTTTTTGACTGTGTTCTTCATTTCACTAAATAATTGTTCACATGCGCAGGTATTCCCAAAAATAAGAGGCATGGACAATGCATGTCTAGGTATTCCTGGACACTTGTCTTCAGACACCCCCGTACTTCGAATACAAGTCAATTAATGAAGGTATTTGAAAAACTTAATATTTTGTTGCAGAGCCCCATCGAAAATCTACAATTTCTAATTGAAGTTCAGATGGGATACTATCATACTAAGAATGGCGAACACAACATTTCCTTGAAAATTTTATTCTTAGGGAAGTCTGAAAATCTGCTAGTGGAGTAAATCTACAAGCGAGTGTACGCTCTCATACAGTTTCCTATTATCTTTGTAAAAGAATTTATGAATAGATTTCAGCCATTTTTTTCTTTTCTTTTCTCCCATTATGCTTTTATTTTTTGAGCAGTTTCATTTTCATTTCATACAAAATGCTTGGCGGGCCACTATATTATCTTCGGAGGGACACTGGTGGCCTGCGGGCCACGAGTTGAAGACCCCTATTTTAAAAGAATTATTAATCCTTTTTTTCTCCTTTTATGCCAAGATATGCCCTAAATATAATCGATTGTACATGAAAAAATTGCATTTCATTCAGGCACAATGACTATAGCCTTTTTTTCTGTTGTTTACATTGGATAAAGGTTACCAAAATCTTTGTAAACGGTATGTAATTTGGTGTGGAAAAAATGGGCGACATTATAAAAAATTGCCAAGAATCTCGAATAGAAATCTTGAAAGAAAAAAAAAGGTGCCACTCAAGATATTTAGTTAAAATATAGTTTAATTTAAATTAAATACAATTAAATTAATTTAAACAAAGCAGAAGCAAAAAAAAAAAAAAAAAAGGTCAAACCAACGTGTTGCCACTCAAGATAAAAGATGATTAACTGAAAAATCAATTCAAACAAAACAGGCTGAAGAAAAGCTTAATTAAGGCGTTGCCAAATATTATGGCTAAATTAGGGCCAATTTTGAGCGTTACATAAGAGAAATTAATATACGAGATATTTTTCCCACTTAGGGTGTAGGAAAGGAAAGGAAGAATATATGGACTCTGTAGTCTATTTAAAAACCTGACCGCCATTATGACTTCACCTTTCTTTCACTCCACATAAAAATGCATTTTGTGAAAAGAAACCTTCACATAACAAAGATATGTAACTATCTCAGGTTCACAAAAGGCAAGCACCCTTATCGTAAAACCGAAAACACCATTAGTATCGAGATTTATGATTAGAGAGAGAGAGAGACAGTAAGAAGGAGACGACACTAAAAAGATACTTTTGACGGCAGTGGAAAAAAAGTCCCAGGTCAGTCCCTCCATGGAAAAAAAAAGAAAGAAGAAGAAAGCTAGAAGATATGTTATCATCAACTAAAAAAAAAAGCCGCTTTCCAATCCACATTTGCACCATTATATGAGGCGAATATTAAATTGCGCTAAAACACTCCGGTTCCACTACTCAACACGATTTTGAAAATAATGCTATCTTGCATTTTCGTCATTTTTTTTAACTAATGAATTTAAAGCACAGAGGACTCAACTTTTCACATTTTGACGAGACGCTGGATCCCGGAGACAGTTGGAAATATCTTCCACGTTTGCCTAGAAAATTATTTCTGTTATTCTTTATTTTTATATTAAAAAAAAAGGAAAAAATAGCGTTATTGAAAAACATAATATTTCTGAAAATAATTTGTTGAAATAAATAAAATTGCATTTAGTTTCTTTAAAATAATGAATATAGTAGTGGTTCCTAACCTTTTACACTTGACCACGAAATACCGGTATTCGGTATACCGGTATTGCGAACACTAATTCTAACTGAAAATATAATCCTAGGAGTGGAAGTAAATTTGGTACACACAAGGACCCTCATTGGAAGTCGTACTGATAAGTTTTTGACGGTACTCCCGTCAATCAAACACTTTTTTTTGTTGCGCTAACTGCTCTCAAGAAGTAATAGGATTCAAACAAATAAATGCTTGTCGCCATATAATTAAAGAAATGCTGCTTTTATTTGAATATTTCTGTAAATTATTTGAGTTAATTCAAATTATGTATATTATTTGAATATTTTTCGTACATTTCTCTGTTTTTTAAATCTTTTTGATGGATTTTATTCTGGTCGGATATGACGAAAACTGTCATGTCACTAGAAAAATTCTTAGTAATTTATGCCTTTTTATTTTAGCACATAATAATTCAAAATTAGATAACGATAGGTACCCAAAGCTAACCACGGCCATACTGTCTATAGCAGGGGTCTCCAAACTACGGCCCGAGGGCCACATCCGGCCCGCGGACAGATTTTGTCCGGCCCGCGGAGAGCTAGCATACTTGAAAGAAAACTCCTTCTAGAGAACATATTTATTTTTTATAGCAAATTAAATTAAGTTTACTGAAGTAATCTATTTTTATGTTGAATAATTATGTTGTAGGGTAATCAATATGGCCCTAAGGCTGGAAAGTTTGGAGACCCCTGGTCTATAGCATCTAGGGTTTCGTAGACTACCCCGAAGAGTGCGACCGCAGTGGAAATCTATCCGTCATTCGTTCCAAAAACTCTCAGACACTTAACAACCAGAACCGGCCATAGGGCCCTGACTGGCGCGCGTTGTCTACCTGCTTCACTGTCCCGTGCCGCATCCTCACTACAAAGTGAGCCTATAACATCCGCCGGGAGCAGATCGGTGGGGAACTAGCGTGACCCAGGCTGCACCACGTGGAGGCCCCAAACCATTACGGTCCAGATAATGATAGGTATAAGAATGAGTCATTTTGTCTGCGTGGTAAAGTTTTTCAATTTTAAATGAGAAATTATGTGGCATGGGGTCGCAACCTACAGGTTGTGAGATCCTGGTAAATAATAAATGTATCTCCAAAACTAATATTTTACCAGGATGAACAACGCTCCTTTGATACTAACTGAGGTGGCATGTGCCCTGTTGGAATCCTATGATCGGTGGCTATGATTTAAAAAAATTAAAATCACTTACTTATACTTGGACTTACGCAGCAATGGGGATCATTCATAAATGATGTCACGCTTCGTGGGGGGGGGGGGGGGGGTTCGTGAAATTGTGACAAAGTGTGACAAGGGGAGGGGAGGGGGTAACAAGGAGTGTGACATCATGCATTATGCAACACAGCGTGACGCGTGGCAAGGGCGGGGGGAGGGGGTCAAATATATGGGAAAAAAGCGTGACGTCATTTATGAACGGCCCCATGGGTAAAGGAAGCGATCTTATCTCAAAAGGACGGTTGAATTTGCAAATAAGGAAACAAATGAGCGACTAACGAAAACAAAATAAACAAATAAATAGATAAATAAAATAAATCAAGCAAAAGAATTGAAAATGAAGAAAAAAAATAAGACAAGAAAATTACTCCTATGAAAAAAGTCATTCAGCCAAGTTGCTATTCTGTAAGACTTCCGATGTAAAAAATTGTTATTATATTAACGTTATTGCTTCATCCTTACACCCGCAGAGAGAATTATGAAATATTCCCCGTAAAAACTCGGCATTTATCCCCCAGATGGCATAAGTGTAACTGCACCACTTGTCACTGGATATGATAGATGACAAGATGGATGGAGGCATTTACTTTCTTGTGTGTCGCAGTCCAGAAATCTGAGACTCGCGCGACACTTGAGTTAATAGAAAACAGTAAAGGAAGTGGAACCTTTCCGTTTCCGACCGGAAATTGAGATAATTTTTCATAATTATTTCAAGAGTATACCGCTGAATATTGGGATTTATTACATGCTCTTTCTATCCCAAGATTGTGCTCATGAGTTATATTTCTTGTTAATATATTTTTATTTCTTTTCAATGTTGTTCTAGTTTTTTAATTTATGAAAAATGTTTGTCTTATTGAATCTCATACCAATTCGTAGATTTTTTTCTCAGTATTTATTCGGCATTCAGGTATTTATTTTTCAGAGTTTTTTTTTCTTTTTTAACTTATTTTTGAAATGTAGTTTACTTCAACAATAAATTTAAAAAATCCCAATTTTAAGCAGATTGGGAAGCATAGCGTTCGGATATCGGATATCCGATTTGGGATATGATATTCAGTATCCCCCCTCCCCCCCGCCGGTGCGTCCCTGCTGTCCCGTAATTGTAGTTTTTGAATTTAACAGCCGTGATTGTAATGCCCCAGCATGAAATTTTGTGATAATATTTCTCAGAGAACTGAACAATTTAAATCGCAAATTTAATTTTTCCAAACATGGAAATGTTCAAAATGTGGTAGCACTGTTATATGTAATAATGGAAAAGCATTATTTCTTTTCTGGCAAGTGACTCTCGATGAAAACTTTTTAATCAGTCAAAAACGGAACTTTCTTCCAAGGATCTGGAGCGAAGCATGGAGCAACGAGATTTTGCTCGAAACTGGTGTGGAGCCGGGACAAAGAAATTTGTGCTCCACTGCTCTGATTTCTTAAACTTTTTTATTTTTTTAACATATAAAAAAATTCATTGATTAAAAAAAGAGATAAATAATTTTATCTGTTGAAGCTATTCGGAGTGGGGTGCGGAGCAGGAGCAAGTATTAGAAGTCGGAGCGGAGTAATTAAATAAAATAAAAATGTCTGTACAGATCTCTGCTTTCATTAAAAGAAACTATTGAAATTGTTACGAAATTCAACTACAGATGGCGCCAAATGTTACTTCACATTGTTTTTTCCGAATTGAAACGAAAAATATGAAAATTTCTTTTTGTGGAGCAAAATGTCTAGGGGAAAAAATGAATTATCGAAATGAATACGCCTGATCCAAGAGTATTAGATTTCCAAATAATTCCAAATTGGCAAATCGAAATCTGGATGTTAGGTTTATAAACCCAATAAGATTAAATTCTCCCGCCCGGGAGTCGTGGCGCGCTCCTGTAATCCAGCGGCTTTGGAGGGCGAGGCTGTCGGACGGCGTGAGGTTGGGAGTTCTGGCCTTAGCTGCTCTATGTCGATCAGGTGTCCATACTAAGCACGGTGCCGATATGGTTGGCTCGGGGGAGCCCGGGCCCACCAGGTTGCCCTAAGGAGGAGCGAACCGGCCCAGGGCGGAAACGCAGCAGGCAAAAGCTCCCGCACGGTGCAGTAGTGGGATAGCGCCTGTCTGTGAATAGGTGGTTGTTGTCAGCCCAATTAAGATAACCGGACATAGTCACATTTTTCATTAAATACCAAACCAAATACCAAACGTTTGTCTTAATTTATTTTATATTCATATTTAAAAATTCGAAAAAAATCTCCGATGTAAAAAGTGAATTGGGGCAAATACGTTATTCCCTAATATTTTACTCAGAATTAATGAAAAACTTCAAAGTTTCTTGGTTATTTTTTTCACTAAATAATTTTAATAAAATAACTGTGTATCAATACCAAACGTTTTTCTTAATTTATTTTATATCCATATTTAAAAATCGAAAAAAATCTCCGATGTAAAAAGTGAATAGCGGCAAATACGTTGTTCCCTAATATTTTACTCAGAATTAATGAAAAACTTCAACGTTTTTTGATTATTTTTTTTAAATATTAATTACAGTTAAACCATCAGATTTTTCATCTTCAAAAAGCGGTTCATTTCTCTTTTTCGTACCATTTTGCTTTTTCTTTTGGGTCATAAATGTTATATTTTTTTATCTTTAAAATTATTTTAAAAGTTAAAATACTTCTTTAACTTTCTTCAAAAGACTAAAAAACGTACTCAAAAACAAAAAAACTTCTCATTCTTTTCCAAGTTTTTAAAAAAATTTTTACATTGGATTTTTTTATTATCGTGGCTCCAAAGGATGTCTTAAATATATTCAGATAACATTACGACAGTAAAATCAAGTGCAAATGAAAAATATTTTAAAATAAATCATAAGATAAATCTGTGGTATGATGGTCTAGTGGCAGTTACTCATTTCTCTTAAATTCGCACTATAGGGGGTTTATTAATTTTTGTATTCATTTTCGAGTTCTCTAATCTTTACTTCACTATGCGTAATTATACTTACCTATCTATCAATCAATTTATTATCTTTTAATTTTAATTTTACTTTGAAGGATTTAATTTAATCTTTTTTGCTAGAAGTAGGTGGCAGTTTGACTTAAAATAAAACTAAATGTATAATATTTAGCTATTAAATAAGAATATGAAAAATAAATAAAGATGAATTATTATTTATTTACTTATTTTTTTTCCGTTGTTTGAAATCAAATATTTTATGCAAGCAACTACACATATAAGAATTTAAACTAGTGTATTAAACCTATATTTTACACTTAAAGTTTGTTTCCTTCTATCATATTCTGTACAAATAGAAACATAATGTTTTCATTTTAATGTCGTAGAAAATTATGTGATGCATTACTAAAATACACTTAAGCATACAGATGCTTTGTAAATTATTTTCTGAATGGCTCTGAATGGTTGATTGGATAGGGGCCGTTCATAAATGATGTCACGCTTTTTTCACATATATTTGACCCCCCCTCCCCTCGTTTGTCACGCGTCACGCTATGTTGCATAATGCATGATGTCACACTTCTTGTTACCCCCTCCCCTCCCCTTGTCACACTTTGTCACAATTTCACGAACCCCCCTCCCACCCTTCGAAGCGTGACATCATTTATGAATGATGCCATAGTTGGGGAGGTGGGTGGAAATCGCTATTCAACCACATGGTCGCGATGAACTCAGTGTCATCCATTAATGAATGGGCTGAGCGATGAATTGAAAATTTGTCTAATTTCAATGATTTGTGCAAAATAACGTATTGTTTTGCGAGGACAATCTCTGTGTGTTTGATATTGCTGTTGCTCTGCATTACTCTCTTTCTATAAAAATAAGCTGCTATCTGAGTGATTATGAAGTTTTAGAAATAAAGAAAACGTTGACCAAAAATTGACATTTTTTATAAAAATGTTGAATGTTCTTAGCTGTCGGCGGGAAAAATATCATCCGAGCAATCTAATATTGTACTTTGTTAGGTGGCCCACTTGCAAAACTTTTCGCACCCAGCGCATATTTGTGCAAACGAGAGCAGTTTTTTTTTTTAAATTTATTTTAGCTTATTCTTTGGTAACTAATCAATAATAATGGGTAGCGATCTATTTTTAAATAGGCAAAGACAAAATAGTTAAGTACCATTTTCTCCTCTGTTTGTCAACCGATTTTTT
This sequence comes from Octonoba sinensis, assembly GCA_038502835.1. Taxonomy (NCBI): domain Eukaryota; kingdom Metazoa; phylum Arthropoda; class Arachnida; order Araneae; family Uloboridae; genus Octonoba; species Octonoba sinensis. The sequence continues at coordinate 58,514,201 of CM076599.1, read as the reverse complement.
TATTCTTTTTTATTTAGCGAAAAAAAAAAAAAAAAATAAAAAATCGGGTAAACCTCCGATTTTAATTTATACATTAAAATTGATGGTTTTTAGTGCTTTTAATAATTTTTTTTTAAGAACTTCTTCGAGCATTCTGCTCTTATATTAGTTTTCCTTGGGGCAATAGTTGTAGCAGCGACAATAAGAAAAGAACATACTATAGATATTTCTTACTTACGTAGTTGCTATCTCTCAGCGAAGTCCCCTTGGACTTTTTACACCGGACCCCAACTCCAATATATTGTCAGCAGGCTGATGCAAACACTAATTCAACAGATCATCTCTATTTTTGTTGAAATGTAATGAGCAAAAAAAAAAAAAAAAAAAGTATAGCACGAATAAGGTTTCTATCGTCAAAGAGCTTATGATTTTTATAGTTTTTTGATGCGCAAACTGCATAGGGATTTCTCCTCCTAGCACCCTTTATATTCAATATTTTTAATGTATTCCAATACTTTATGAAATCTTCTTACTTGGATTCAGAACCATTTCTTATTGCACTCGGGTGGGTTTTGTTGGTCAGCAGTGCCAATCATGCAAGATTATTATTTATATATTTTTTGTCATTCAATCAGAAATATTAAACAAATATACAGCTTTCGGTGGCAATGTGAAAAAACTGAAAATTCGGTTATTATATTGCTAGTTATTCATTGTTCAGTTCAAAAAAAAAAAAAAAAAGTTGTGAAAATTTGCATTTTGTATCAGCAGGAAAAGCAAAAAGAAAAAAAAAACATACCGAAGAAGAAAAAAATATTCTTATGACCTAAAATAATGCTAAATTCTCTAATTATGGGACCAGAAAAATTTCCCTAAAAATGAATCTAATGGAGCTTAGATTTGATGCTATCATAGATGTTATTAGTTTTGAATTCCGCAGCTTAAATTTTTAATTTTTTTAAAATTTAGGAATCACTCAAAAACTCTAATGAAGTTACAAAGGTGTGTGAATAAATCGTTTTCTTGGAGTGACAAAAATGTTGCTTTCATTCTCAATTCAATAACAAGAGATACAATCACAAAAATGCCTGTTTAACAAAAAAAAAAAAAAATAAATCGAATAAAATATGAAAAACCTAGAAAAACAAAACAAAAAAAGCCTAGTAAAAGGCTAAAATTATTAATAAAATAGACAATAATTATTAATAATTATCTCATAAGGCATTAAAAGCAAAAATAACCAAACAAATTATTTTTAGTCAGATGAGTTCAAAAAATGAGTACATAAATAAATAAAGTTCAAATTTCTCGCATTTGGATTTAAAAAAAGCCAAACTAGCAGCCTTGAGCATGAGTCAGTTTTTTTTTTCTTTTCTCATATAAAATTAAACTAAAAAAAAAAAAAAAAAACCTAAGTAAAAAAAAAAAAAAACCTAAGTAAAAAAAAAAAACCATATGCTACTGCTGCCATCTATCAATAACAAGAAGTTCCGTCTAGAACTATACGAGCCTACTTTCCCGTATACACCAAATTCAAATTTATAATCTAGCTATCTCTTTCTCTCTCTTTCTCATTTATCTTTAGTTCTAATTATTGAAAATATACCTTTTTCAACGGATAATACATATTCATTCACTCACTCATTCATTCTTTCATTTATTCAGCCATGCATTTATTCATTCATTCGTTACCTCATTCAAGTGTTTATTCATTCATTTACGCATTCATGTATTTATTCACTCATTTATTTATATTTTCATTTATTCAATAATTTATTCATTCATACTTTTCCTCATTGATTTATTCATTGATTTATTCTTTCACTCTTTCATTTATTCATTCATTCATTATTTCACTCATTGAGTCACTGAGAAATATCCTTGAAAATCCCGATCAAAAAATTTCATAGCAAAATAGGCTCGTAAGTTCTGGATAAACTTTCTATTTCTACATGTTCTACGTTATAAGAGCTTTCCGATAAAGTTTGTTCCAAGCAAATCGGTCCGTTAGATCAGGATTTATATAGGGTTGAAATTTCCCCGTAAGCTCTGTGTTAATTTTTTGAACTGTTCAAAAATGAACAAAAACTGTTCAAATCAATATTTCACGCCGAGAACCCCTTTCAATAAGCTTTCAATAGGAACTTGGCTCTTGTGCCCAGAGTTTACAGAATTTGCTTCAATTTTGTGCATAGGCGCTAATGTTAAAATTTTTTGAACTGTTCAAAATTGAACAAAAAATTGTTCAAATCAAAAAGTAAAATATAGAAATGAGATGTCCTCGCCGAGATCTTTCGAATGCAAAAAGAATTTTTCCAATCGGACAATTCGTTCAAAAGTTATTAGGGGGGGACAGACCGACAGACAGACAGACCGACAGACAGACAGACAGACCGACAGACAGACCGACAGACAGACAGACCGACAGACACACTTTTTCCCCATCTCAATACCCTACTTTCAAATTTTTTATTTTTCAATCTTTATTTAATTACTTTACTTATTTTTGACTTTTCTTGATTTTTAACGATATTTTCACGATACATTAAGCCTTCTTTCATGCTTTATTATTATTTTTTTTTACTTTTACGGGAAAGTAGGCTAAAAAGTGTAGTTTCATACAGTAATTACTCGCTTTGATAGATGGCAGCAGCAGTATGTTAATATACTTTTAATAATCCTGAAAACAATCTTAAATTCGTTCAATATCTTTTTTCTCTCCAGCAGAACTTGAAGATCCCAACGGTTATGGTTGTTAAAGTGCTTTTGCTTTTAAGAATATAGCGAAGGCGAAGTTCGTACAATCAGGGGCGCCCTGAACTTCTGGAAGAAGTTAACACTCAATTTACTGAATGAAATTCCAAATCAATTTTACCGAATCATGAAATTTGAATGTAGTTTAAATTTAATGAATATGCATTTATGCACATATTGCTATAAAAAACGTACTGTTTCAAAATGTATACGGATGTTCTCAGCAAAATGGAGTCCGGACCATGAAACCGGGCATGATAGTTTGTGCAGTGTGTAGATGAGAAAGTGGTGATTACACATTTGTGGAAAGAAAATGCAAACAATATATATTTATTCATTGGAAATGCCAACTCAATTTTTCCTGCATGCATTTTCTTTGCAACGCACAGTATATGAAACATTAAATATTTATTGAATTTAACCAGATTTAAAGCATTTTTTGGATTTTTATCACATAAATACCTATTAACAAAATTACCTATTAATAAAACGATAAATAATGACTTCTATTAAAATCTATTCAGAGGCATGCAGCGGAGCAACTCAAAAAAGTGAGTGCTCCAGTTCCAGGTTATAATGTATTTGTTATTTTTTTAATGCACTATATGAGTTTATACACTTTGCTCCCCTCCCTCCCTGGAAAATTTTGAAATGACGGGCCTGTACAGTTCCCTGACTGAGAGTTTCATTCCTCTCACTCTACATAGCGCCGGTTTAACTCCTTCAGCAGTTGAATGAGTGACACATGACGACAGACTGTCTGCGCTTTGAAGATCACTTTTGGAGGCTATTCTGCGTTAGTCGGTACAGCATCTTTTGAAACACTAGTTTTCTGCGACCTTTCCCCGGCTACCGCCGACTTGAGTGCGGTTGCAGACTTTTTATAGCCAATGAATTGGCAAATTAAAAAGCTGAGTGCTGCATTGACTCTAGCGACATGGAAGTGACCATTAAAAAAATATTGTTTGCTTCACGTCCCCAGAAAGTTTTCATGAGAGATGAAAACGAAAGATTTTTCGAGGAGATGAACTGATTACTAAAACCCCCGTTCGAGCAGGTCATACATAAATTGCCAGGATGTCCGACGAGTGCTCATTACCGTTCCGAGATAGGTTTGCTGGGCGTCAGCCCAGCCTAACTAACTCTTGCTGTGTGAACCTGGCCCTCCTTGATACCCCTATGGTTAAAGAGTATCATTAGAGGGTAAACTGCCAGGGAGTGGTGCTTGCTAACCGAAATCCCTTGGAATACGAAACGGTGTTCCTGGAACTTTGAGTTATTTCTCTCGTAAAATTACATTTTCTCCTTTTCAAATCTTACGAAGTCCTGATACTAATTGAGGCGAAGATTGTGATTAAATTTGTATACATTTTATTTGTATTGTATTGAGCGTAATCGATATCAATCAAGTTGATGTTAAATAAGCAAAAAATATTTGATTTAAAATTTTTATCTACTCTTCTTTATTACTTTCCTGCTTCGTCACTAAACCTTGCTCTCAATTTGTCACAATGTGAACATATTTTTACGTGAAAGACTGATTCTTCGTGGATCTTATAAATTGTTCCTTAAGTAAACAAATCGCGTTTTTATTTAAAGTAAACGAGACGCTTTAACATGCTTTTGCTTAGTATCTTTTTATTTACAAATATCATTTTTTTTTGTACTAGTAAGAGGATAAAAGTATTTAAATCACATTAAAATGGTAACGATAAATTTAACAGCAAATATGTATAATAAACATGGCACGTTTCATAAAGCACGAACACTAAAATGTTTGCTCTTTTTAATGATTTAAATAAAGTTATTGATGAAATGTACATAATCAGATCCATACAGTACAATTGGTATAGTAAACAATAATCGGTGTGAGCAGAAGAAATAAAATTGCGCACTCGGTTTTTATCTTTCATTTGTTATTATTAATAAATAAAGATGAAATGCGGATATAATAACGCTGCTATTTTAAGAGTCATTATATTATTTAAAAGGGTGTTTAGCTTCTGGTCTAATCTGTTATTTTCGTTATGTAACTTTAAGTAATTAAATCGAGATTATGTTTAAAGGGAGTCTACTATACACATTCAGACATTGTGTGATATTTTCCGTATATAACGTACTGTCGTTAAACTGAGATTCAGGATTCAGTTTAAAGGAATTCTATTGTTTTAAAGATCTGCGGCTCAGGTGCAATCGTATCGGTTTGCAGTTTATCAAGCTCACTTCCCAAGTGAGCGGTATCTGGTCTCTGTGGTCAAGAGAAGTCACTGTGAAGTTTCTCAAGATATAACCAAGTATGACTTTTAGCTCCATCATTGCAAATCGCTGACCTAAAACAAAAAAGAAAATAATTCATAATAGTATTTAACCGACTCCAAAGAGGGAAATGTTAACAATTCGTACCGTACGTCTAGGGGCGGACACAGGAATAATTATTGGAGGGGGCACAAGGGAGTATCAAGTGCTTCTACCTCGCAAAACTTTTCATGATCGAATTCTCATAAGAGGTTTTATGTTTCTTTTATTATCCCTCAAAACCAATTTATCTACTTTAAAGTACAGAAAAATAAGCACAAATTACTTAATGGGCTGATTACATATTTCTGTTACTAATTTGGGAGAGCCACGTGCCCCATGATCCCCGTTGTTTGGGGACGAAGCATTAAAAATATACAAATTTGAGGACTGACTCCGAAATTCGAGGACGTTTGGTCGCGCTAGGGGGAACTGTTTCTAAAAATACAATTTTGAGGTAGTTCAGTTTAGTTCTGCTGACGTACATCCAACTTTTTCATTTCCAGAATGTTTCAATGATACCATATTATTGAAAGAAAAAAAAATATAAAAAAACAGGGAAATTTCCCTTAAAAATGCTTCAATGAAATTAAGAAACTCTGGTTTAGAAGTTTACAAAACGAATGAATTTTCGTAAAGTGAAAAACACATTCAGAACTCACTAGCCTACGAGTTGGCAAATCAAGTCTAAAAGAGCTGCTCTGAAGATATGAGAATGATTTCCGAAGAAATCTTTTCTTCCATTGAAGTTATTCTTTGTTCTCTTATATCTGAAAAAATAGCTCTTATAAAAATAATTTCGGGATCAATCCTACTTCTTTTGAGCTCAGGCTTGCTCAAGTACGAGGCTTCATCGATCGTGGAGAGGTTGCACAGGACAATTGCCCCGTTTGTGTGCTCTCAGCCAAATGGTGCTCTTGGCGTTGCAAGAAAAATAAAATTTCCATACTTGGTGAGGGATGTAATTTTTCGACTTGGTTGCTATAAAATATTAAAAAACGAAAGCTTAAAATTTTTATTTTTTAAGCTATGTTATACTTACCAATGCAGTTCCTGTGCCCAACAGAAAATGGAAGGAAAGAGCAGGGAGGTCTGTCAGCACTGTTCTCGGGCAAAAATCTTCCTGGATCGAACTTTTCTGGGTTGGGAAAAACTTCAGGGTCACGATGAAGCATGTAAATGTGGAAACCTACAACACTTCCTTTGGGTATTATGTATTTGTCTAGGAAATACATTGAAAAAAAAAGTTATTTTTTAAAAAAATGAAACTAAAGGTATAAACAATGCCATTTAAAGAGAAAAAACAATTTAAACAAAGTGGTGGAAGAGTGCCATTTCATATTAGATAAACCAATTTAGTTCTTCAACTCACTTATCTAATTACATTTTAGGAACATGTTCCTTATTTGAAAAATTATTTATATTAATGTAATTCTAAAATGAAAACAGCAAGTGCAACACTTGCTTTCAAATTCTAAGCGTTAGCATTTATTCCGCAGTAAATATCTTGTAATGGACAAATCTGCTGTAGTATTGAAGAAGCAAATAAAATTAGAATCTAAAAACTTTTGTGATCATTAAAAGAAAATCCACAATTTTATTTTAAAACAACCGAGGTCTTGCAATGTGTCATTTCCGATATAATTTACTGACTTTTTGAAATAAAATATTTCTCTATGAAATTTGTTGGTATTTTAAATGAATCCACGCATTCTAGATAAAAGTACTTCCTAGAATAAAATTATAAAATAAATACGAATTTTAGCTTACCAATTTCAATATCTTCGGCAACTTCCCTTCCTATTATAGGCAAAGGGGGATATAATCTCAAGCTTTCCTGCGCAGAAAAATATATAGAATTAATAATACGCCAAAAAAGATCAAGCTCTAATTTCTCATTAAAAGCATTCTTATTATTACCTTGTAATTAACCCCTAATAAACGTGCCATTGTTTTTATAACACCATATTATATTTTTTAAATTTACATTCAAGATTATTATCATAAACTATTTTACACAGTGTATTATAGGTACGTAAACAACTTTTAAACTTATCTTTGTCTTTGTGTGCCGCGACAAAACAAAAGTTGAGGAATCACTGGTCCAGCGCAACTCTTTCTTGGTGTTGGGATTTTTTTCCCCTTCAGTTTATAATAATTTTCCATTTTAACTTTTAAATAATAAAAATTAAAGATTCATATGATAATACGAATGATTGAAAACAGGTATTTTGTAAACTTACTTTAAATTTAAATTACAGTGGTTCCTTTTTTTAAGCAGCACTTCACTACCGTACATTATTAATATATTTATTATTATTTATAGTATATGCATTTTACTATCATTCTACAAACTCCATTTGATTTATATATCCCTTTCAAAATTTGTTTATTAATTGTTCTGGTTGTTTTATAAGATCTATATGATTGCTTTTTAAAAAGTTTTGTAGATTATAGTATGTGATTTTATAAGAATGGTTGCTTTTTAAAACGTTTTGTAGAGTATAGTATGTGCTTTTATGTTTTTACTTTACTGTCATACATTATTATGTATCATCATCGTTCAACAAATTTTGTTACTTCATAAGTACTTTCAAAACTTCTTTCTTTGACAATGTGCGCGAGGTTTAATGATGTGCATGAGTGGTTTTTTTTTTTTTTTTTGAAAATTATGGAGACCCCATAGGTTTTCTTTCCTTTAAAAATTTTTTTTTTTTAAATTGATTGATTTATATATTTTACGGTGTTTACTTTTTTCCTAATAAATGAGATAATAACATTTTTCAAAATATATTTTTTAATTGTCTGTATTTTAGAATTTCTCTTATCCGGATAGTAGAATCAATAAAAAAATAATTTCCACTAGGGACATAAATTTACCTTAATGACGCATTCCATATAACTAAGTTTGTTGATGTCATTCTCCGTCACTGGCTTGAAAGGATCGCGTCCGAAAACCGTATCCAACTCCCGAATAACATTTTCTTGAACATTGGGATGAAGCCCCAGCAAGAGGAGAGCCCACCTCAAGCTGACAGACGTCGTGTCATGACCCTAGAGAAATGTAATTAGACTTTTAAAGTGATAATACAATTATTACAAACTACGACATTCAAATATCGACCTTTTCCAGGGTGTCTACAGATTTGCAAAAGTGAAATTTCGTGCCCTTTACGGAACTTTATCGTGACCGTTCATTAATACATCGGATATGGATTTTGCCGGATATCGAATATTCGGTGTCATCTGTATGACGTATAAGTACTGAATATCCGGCTCGGGTGTTTAGAACTATTGAACTCTATACATATATTTAAATATCCCACAGCTTCCAAACACGTAATAAGTTTGTAATTCCAGCATATTTTCAAAACATTTTAATTAAATAATCTATATGAATAACAATGTAAGTGTTCGTTTGTTCATAACCTCAAATCTCCGAAAGTACTTCACCGATTGCTTTGAAATCTTTCCAGAACATTGCATTCGAATACGTGCGTGTTTTTAAATATTTCTTTTAATTTTAATTTTAATTTAATTATTTCATTTTTTAATGTTTTAATTGAAATATTTTGTTAATAATGAGCATACATAAGTTAGCTTCGAATGGCAACAGCTGGATTTAGAATTTTCTTCTGTTTACGTTTGGATTAGGCTTATTTCTATATAAATAAAAATGTAATTGTAATGTTGCATTCGAAGATTAAGAGGAACCTTAAAACAAAGATTACTTATTATGAATGGTAACTATTTAATTTAGCTATTTTCTTTTTTATTTTAATATTTTGTGTTTTTTCGGTTTGTACTGAAGTATTTTTTTAGTATTTTTCATCTCGAAGATTAAATGGAACTTTAAAACAAAGATTACTTATTTTGAATGTCAACAGTTTAATTTAGCTATTTTCATTTTGATTTAAAAATTTTGTGTTTTTTCTGTTTGTATTTTGTTAGTATTTTTGCACTTAATGATTAAGGAGAACTTTAAAACAAAGATTATTTCTTTTGAATGGCAATTTTTTAATTTAGAATTTTTGTGTTTGTGTTTCTTCTGTTTGGATAAGGCTTATGTTGGAATTTTTCAATGTGCCGAGCTAGACAATATCAAAATCTTCACACACAATGGAACAAAAAAAAAAAAAAAAAAATGCTCACAAGCATTGTGAAAAAAAAAAACATAAATCTCAAGACCAATCAATCAAATTGAGCAGTTTAGATCTAGACACGGATTGCTTCTCACGTGGACAATTATATATTGCGTGTTCTAGAAAGGGTGAACCAAACAATCTATACTTTCAGGCAATAAAACAACAAGCATTGCGAAATGAAACACATTCGAAATATGTGATTTCTCTTGCTTTTCCATCGAAACAGATTCAGCCACAGCAACGCGTGGCCGAGTGCAGCTAGTTTTAAAAATAAAATTTGACATGCCGGATAACCGGATATTTCAAGCAGTTAAAAACTTGTTGGATACCGGATATCCAATGTTTTCTGGAAGGGGCTGGTCCAGTTGGACGGAAAACTTTCGTGATTTCTTCGTAATTTTCGTGACTTTTTCGTTACTTTCGTGACCTGTAGACACTCTGTTTTCATTTTTATCACTGAGCTATGAAGACAACAGGAATGCTGTAAAATACTATTTTCATTATTCTTAATTAATGTTTTCATCGAAACGCATTTGAATTTTAAGATACACTCATTTACAACTAAAATCGTTCCACTTTGCTTCTCTTGAAATGAAAATGCTATTCTAGTTAGGCAGTTTTCTTCTTTTTAGCCTACATTCCGTAAAAGTAAAAAAAAAAAAAATAATAAAGAATGAAAGAAGGCTTAATGTATCGTAAAAATTTCGTGAAAAATAAAGAAAAGTAAAAAAAAAAGTGAATTAAATAAGGATTTAAAAATAAAAGAATTGAAATTAGGCATTTGAGATAGGGAAAATGTGTGCAAAATGTCGGTCTGTCTGTCCCCCTCACTATAACTTTTGAACGAATTGTCCGATTCGTAATATTTGCATTCGTAAGATCTCGGCGAGGACATCTCATTTCCACATTTTACCTTTTGATTTGAACAAGTTTTTGTTCAATTTTGAACAGTTCAAAATACCTTAACATTAACACCCATGGCAAATTATGTAAACTCTGGGCGCGTAAGATCCAAGTTTCTATGATCAAGCTTATTGGAAGAAGCTCTCGGTGAGAAATATTTTTTGATTTGAACAATTTTTGTTCATTTTTGAACAGTTGAAAAAAAAATAATAACATAGCGCCTACAGGGAAATTTTAATCCTATATAAATCATGATTTAATAGACTGATTTGCTTGGAACAAACTTTATCGGAAAGCTCTTATGACGTAGAACATGTACAGATACGAAGTTCAACTAGAACAAAACGAGCCTATTTTCCTATGAAATTTTTCAATCGGGATTTTTAAGGATATTTTCGAATGAATGAATGATTAAATGAATGAATAAATGAGTGAATAAATAATAAAATAAATAAATGAGTGAATAAATGAAAAATAAATAAATGAGTGAATGAATGACAAAATAAATAAATGAATAAATAAATACATGAATGAGTAAATGAATGACTGAATAAATGAAAGCATGAATGAGTGAGTGAATGAATATGTATTAACAGTTGTAAAGGTATATTTGATACTTCAAATATACCTTTTTAACGGTTACTTGTTAAGAACTAAAGCTAAATGAGAAAGAGATGGTATAGTTCTAGACGGAACTTCTTGTTTTTTTTTCATAAAATGGGAAACAAAACAAAAATTTGGAAAATAAATAAATAAATAAAAAAAATTAGATAATTAATTAATTAGATTTAAAAATAAATAAATAAATGAAAAATTAGCAAAAAGTAAATGGGTTTAGTGTATAGGACAATAAGCGTGCGCAAAGGTTTAGAAACGGGGATACTGCTATGTAAGTAAGTGTACCAATGTGTCCATTGAAAAACTATTCGTTAGTATATACACAAATGTCTGACCGCACAGCATATTTTCAATTTGTTCAAGCTGGTCACCTGTGCAATCCATTACAATTCAAGTTTGTGTAACAAAGTGTGAGAAATTTTATATTGTATTAAATTTGTACTAACCGCAGCCATAAATGTGTCCACTTCCTCTTGAACATCATCTAATGTAAAGCTTGGATTCTCTAAATGATGCTCCAGTAGGAATTCTAAGAACGCATTCCTTTTTTTCAATGATATGCCTTCATTCATCCAATTATTGTTTGCTCCATGGTCCTCTCTTTGTTTCAGGATACTGGCCTTTTTTTCTTCAATAACCTAGGAAACATTATCAGACTTTCTATTTTATATGCCAAGAGCTTTACGATTCTACCTGTTTGATACCAAAGTGTTTAATGCGAATTTATGTAAACTAAAAACATGTATGAAGTTATGTTTAATTTTCCAGTTAATTTTAAAATGATCGCCATTCGGGGTTCATATTGAACCAACAGTGTTCGGTTCCCATAAGCGCCAGTCTTATTATATTCCTGACGAACATGTAAATACACCTAGTAGAAATGAAGTTTTATTTTTCCCGTGCCACTGCATGCACTATTTTATAGCTACGCAGGGCTTCCACCGCCTTAACACAATTTATAGCAGATATCGGTGCAGGTAAAATGTCCTTTTTGTATCCGTCTGGAGCAGAAGAATTGAACTTTTGTATTAGTTTGGAGCAGAAGAAATCGACTTTTGTGTCAGTCTAAGAGGTGAAAATATCAACTTTGTACCATTTTTGGAGGATTATTTTCTTTACTTTTTAAATATTAAATGGCTGTTTTAAAGCAATGTTATTTTCATACACCAAGGGTCTACCTGCAGTAATATTTATTAATTTTCTCATTAAGAAATATTCCCTTAAATTTCAACCCTAAATGCTCACTTAGATGCTTTGGAAGTAATTAATGGCACTAAAAGTAAATTGCTGAGTTTCATAATTTTGCAGCAAGAAAATTCAAGAACCAAATTATATTTTTCAGTTTACAATATAGAGGCAAATTGTATGTTTTATTATGTGTTGATAATTTAATGTCTAATGATTTCTTTATTTTTTTCCAGCAATTTATCTTTACATCTTTCAAACATTGTGTAATAGTTACAATTAAATTTTAAGAGTCCTAGGGCTACAGCAATTGGATGCTGAAATAAACTAAATTGAATTAAAAGAAAAAGGAAATGTATGATAATTTCATAACTTTCAAATCGAGTTAAAAAATTGAAACTTTAAGCAAGAGTACTTTTATGAGGTCGTTCATCCGCAACAAAATTTCTATTTCTTCTAATAATATTGCTCAACATATTTGCTAAAGATCATCAATTCAATAAGATATACATGCCCTTTTAATGATTTTCAAACTTAACTGTACTTTGTTTACTTATTTTGTTCTTTATGTTTATGTTTTATGTTTTTTTATTGCTTGTGGCTATATGATATAGATTACAGAGCTTAAAAAGTAATGAGAAAAGAAAAAAGCTGCAGTTGATTGTTTAATTTTACAACGTTTGAAAGTCTACCTCTAAACACTTTCGGGAACAAATGTATATTTTCAAAAATGTTTTTATTTAAAATAAAAATACATTTTATTTATTTACTTTGAGAAGAAAAATTATAAACAGTTGAAATGAAAAAAAAAAAAAAAATCCGATTTTTGTAGCGGATGCAAAAAGATTGTAGAACGTACGCGCTCTTTTGCTTACACGTGGAAAGTAGGCTTAAGGAATTTTAAAGAATTATTATAATGGAGCAGAAATCTTTTTAGCATCTGTTCTGTTATTGATTTTTCACATTGATTAGTATTTCCTAAACATTGGAAAACACAAAGTACACTGAGGAAAAATGCTACGTTTATTTTTTACATGTTCCATGAAATTGTAACCTTTTTTTATCTATTTCAAGAAAAACTTATGAAATAAAATGTTCAACATAGTGATAAGAGGAATGATTTTTCTCTCTATAATAATACTAAATATTAGAAATCGTCTCACTCTTTCTCCTACAAGCGTGGGATACCATCACTCATTCTGCTCAATTTTCCCATCCATATTTGATGTTCTAAGGCGAAGGTAGAGCTAATATTCATTAATAAACTGCTTCAAAGCTAAAAACTTAGTTGACTAAAGGAAAAATGTAATAAATGTTGTCGATTTTAAGGTAAAAAAAATATAATATCTAAAATTTTTCAGAAAATCGCGATTTGGCGCAAATTTTCCGAAAAAACGCACTTTGTAGCAGAAAAATCGTTTTGGCGCAGTTTTGCGCAATTGGCGCAGCCGCGGGAGCCCTGATCTACGTGTGAAAGAATAGTTCATGAAAATGAAACGAAAAAATGTTTAATGAACTTCAAACTTTAAATGTCTGAAAAGTACCTTTCTTGAGAAATTTCGCATGATTTCTGCCAACTGTTTTAATTCTCTTCCTTTGGGAAAGAAACAGAAGTAAAAGTCATCGCGATAACTCCATGGCTGAATCAGTCTTTCAACGATAAGTTTTGCAACTCTGAAAAGTAAAATAAAATAAAAATTAAAATAAAGAATTGAGAAGAAATTTCTCGACAAAGAAAATTCAACACTTACGAAGACTCGAAGGCAAAAATTACAGAAAAAATTCTCTGATCGAGAATTCCTGTTTCGGTTTTAACAATAAAAATTTCCGAATGTGAATCCGGAAGAAATATAGCGAATTTTTTAATTCTGCTGCGTATGTCTTTAAGTTTTAAAATATTTTAATACCGGTCTTTCTCTTTTGCTGCATTGAATAATTTTATAGGAGTAGCCTGAAGCCAATAGAACACCAATAAAATGTTTTCAATATTTCTCTTGAAGTCCCAAGCCACTTCCAATCTTAATCTCGTATAAAACCTAAATAACAAGTCAATAAATGACAAGTTTTTAAAAAAATAAAGAAAGGAAGAAAGAAAGAGAGTGAAAAAAAAAGAAAAGAAAGAAAGAAAATTAAAAGAAAAGAAAAGAAAGAAAGAACATTAAAAGGAAAGAAAAGAAAGAAAGAAAATGAAAAGAAAAGAAAAGAAAGAATATGAAAAAAAGAAAAGAAAGAAAATCTCAACATTGTATATAGACAAATAAAAATATTTTCGAGACCAAATATGTTTTGAATAAAAATAAATAGAGAATTAACTAAATCAGAGTTCGCTCAACGGTCGAAATTCGACCGTAATAATTAAATTTAGCATTGAAAACATTATGCGATTTATATAATTATATAAGTATTATTCATCAAATCTGGAGATTAGAACGTCGAGATTCTTTTGATTATACTCACTTAAAGAACACGTACTCTAAATCATTGTCGTCGTAGGGCCAATTGCGTTCATAAATGTGGCAGCTCGTACTTCTGCCAATGTCGTACTAAGTTTAGTGGCAGTAGAATGAAACTTAAATATTCGTTCCATACACTATTTTCCTTTTTAATTTCATTGTTTCAGACAAAAGCTTTCACTCTTACTCTTATTATATTTTTTTAAATATTACTGCTTAATGGCAACAAACTCTTTTTAACAATGAGTTTTATATGTATCACCTGATAATTTACTCAACGAAGACATGTTGCCATCTGCTACCTATAACTATAACATTTCAATTATAAATGACAAATGAGCTTGCCTGAAAAAAGAAAAGGGGAAATAATCAACTAATAATAAACTGTTTCCAAAATTTTCCAATTGGTATCACTAAAACTCATCAATAGCTACTAAACAAACAAAGAATGTTGAAAGACACAGGAGAAAATGGCTCTTAACTGTTTTCACTGTCTGTCTTTGCCTTTTTATATATGGATAAACAAACGATTGTTTTTCTTGATCGATAATAGATATTGGTGAACAGATGGAATAACGACTCAGCATTAAACTTATGATGAAACTCAGAAAACAATCTCAGAAAATGTGGATTGCTGTTCATGGGGATAATGCATTGGAACTCAAATTGTGATTTCACTTTCGTTTTAACACTATTTGTTGCATAACAGTTAGTTTTATTATAAAAATTAACATTCAAAAATAATACCCCTAACTTTGATCTAAACGAATTACTTCCACAAATGTTAGTTCTTCGTGAAAAAATATTTGATTTCTATTCTTAGTCCTGCAACAGAAGTCCTTAAGCTTTTTTTCCCTTTTCTTTTTTTTATAGTGGTGTGTACATGTTGCGGTGAATGTTTGAAATCGGAAAATGGTCGACATACACCAAATAGAGAATGTCGACAATTACCGGTGAATGTTGACATTTACCATCTATCAGACTGGAGAATGTTGACATTCTCCAATTTCGGACATTCGCCGGAACATACAATTCAAAATTGAAGTTTCAATCGGAAGACGATTTCGTGAAGAACTAAAATTATGACACTCCAGGAAGTTATACTACGCGAGCTATAAAATCATATTTTAAACTTGGTTGATAATGGAAATTGTTTTTACAGATACGTAATCCTTCAAAACCTTCAGGTGGGCAGTGAGTTTTCCAGATAGTTAAAAATCATACGTTTCTAATAACGCGCATCATGCGTTTAATTTGTTTTCAGGATCAATAATCGTACCTCCTATTAAATATGCTGATTTAGTAGAATAGTATAAAAGCTCAATCTTTGATGCGGGTCTTATCACTAAAAATGTGTTTAAACTTATTTATAATTCTGAAGCCAAGCAGAAGTGTTAAGCCACAAAACTCAACTCCCACCACTTGGACCGCCAAAAACTATTAGCAAACTGATTCCTCTTCATTCTGGTAACGGAATAATTCAGAAAGTTGATGTTTATGATTTTTTCTTTAATGTGCCTGACACATAAAACAATTTTTTTTTTTACAAATAGTAGGCTTCCGAGCTCGAAATTACATTACTCCAATGGCGATGATCTCATGCATATATATTTTCCGAAACGTCTGTGATTGTTTAGATCCATATTTTTTGCGTCGGTTGTTTGAAACTTTAAGGATTTGTAGAAATAAAAGATGCATCGAAATTTTTAAGGATATTTCAACTCTAATAAAAAGGGGAAATCCATGGGTGATTCTACGAGAAAAATATTTTCCGGAACTTCACACCCCCCTCAAAACACAGGACGTACGCAAATATATATATAAGCTCAAAAATAATCCTTCAAGTAATTAAATGAAAGGTCTAGTATATTTATACCGGAAGTCTTTTTTTCTTCTTTCTTTCTGGAAAAAAATATGGTACTGAAAATGTTTGTAGTGCAAAATATTTTGCTTGTCTGAAGGTAGAAAGAAAGCCACAGATATTAATTGTCAAAGAAATCTTAAAATTAATAAATTAAAAAAATTTCGGAAAACCTTTTTTTTTTTAACTTTCGGAGTAGGTGCTCGAAAATTTTCGGAAATGTCGGAGAATTTCGGATCAGAATCAACTATGAGGAAATCCTCATTTTCGAAAGAATACGATGTATTTTTACGAATGTGTATGTATTTTGTTGGTTTTCAGTACAAAATATATGGAAAATAATACTCTCACCTATGTATAACTTGCATGTAACGTTTGGCTTCCTCGTTTCCATCCTGAGCATTCAGCTTGTATCCCATTGCTGTTTCTGTACAAATTTAAAAGCAAAGGTCAGACAGATCACTAAACTTCATCTAACGTGATTTTAAAAAAAGGGAATTGTTCTGCGTACACTTTGAAGTACTTTAAATTCCAAAAAGGAATCGAAAATACACATACCAAAAAAAAAAAAAAAAAAAATGATGTTTCGAACAACTTTTATTCAAATATTTACAAATTTATTTGCTTTCCAAAATAGTTTGAATTACATTATTTCGTTTACATTAATGACCACGGAGTTTGCCACGAAGGCTAACTCGTTTGTTTAAAATATTAAACTTATGAAACTGCTTCCAAACTCTTAGCGTAGCTACTAGAAGCCTTGGTCCAAAACCAAAACATCCACAAAATCAAACGTTAAAGGAAATTACCACGAAAGAAACTGACACCTTCAAGTCAGAGGGAAAAGTCGTCATTAAATCAATAGCGATATCAAATTAGCAACCGTATTACAAGTTGCACAACGTGTATCTCTTGTGTGCCAAAAGGTGGCAGATAAAATTCAGCCCGGTTTTTAAATGTATATAACTGTAACTATAAGTAACAGTTTACTAGAACTATTAGAAACTTACCGCAAATGATATCCAAAGTACATTGAGCAAGCAACATGTCCACTTCGACGTAAGGCAGATGCGAAATGTCATCCATTTTCTTTACCAATTTGGCAGCTTGTTCGTTGAAGATGTGCATGTAGCTGCGAAGTACCTCCGAATGAAACGTTGGATTAATTTCTTTACGTCGTTTACTCCATTTGATGCCATTGCTAAAACATATTCAAGATGAAGGTTTGTCTTGGTCCATATATTTTTTTAGTTCAGAAGTATTCAACCTGTGCTCAACTGAGTTTTAGGGACTTCGTGAAGCACAGGCTAAACATTTGAAAGAAATTAAATAAGTAAATAAAATAAATTAAATTAAAGAATAAGAAACAAAACATTGGGCTAAAATGCAACGTATAAGCAGTAGTACAATGTCAATGGTTACATAAAAGTATTTAAGATATCCAACATCTAGAGGCAACTAAATTCTACTGAAATGGGATTGATAGCAGGAATTAAGAAGAAAACAAATCTAGAACAGCGTTTCTTAAGTGTTTTGATGAGGGGAACCTTTTTTAAAATCAACCTCTACCCTGGAAACCTTATTGCTTTTAATATTAGGTCAGGATTTTCATTCAAAGTTCTGTAAATAGAACATTTGCAACGAAAATGAAAATTGCTTCTGCTATTATTTGTTCGCTTCAAAAAGTAATTTCAAATGTTATGGAAAAAGCAACACATATTCGAATGTTACAAGTATGAGAGAAGAAAATACAAATATCATGGAACCCTTGAATGATCTTCGTAGAACAAAGGGTTCCGCGAAACACAGTTTAGCGGAACACATTGAATAATTGAAAATGGCGGAAAAAGTGCATGACGTTGTCGTCGCTGCGATAAACTTCCCTGACTAACAAATCTGACTTTGCATAAAAACTATTTGAGAGTAACTTTTCAATCGACAAGCTTTTGTGTTACATTATCACTAGTAAGTCCGGCGGTCATACGAAATGACCGCTGTTCTAGATATTATAAATTGTAATTAAAATGATTTGTGAAAGGTGTCTGCTAATTCAAACTGAATTCCCCAGGTCAGGCGGCGAGGACGCCCCTTTGCTTAATGCCCCACACTACCATATATTTATTTACTATATAATCAAATTGTTTGTGAAAAATATATATTTATCATCGAAAGAACTTTTGAAAATTTTATGATGCTTTTCAAAACAAAAGTTTTAACGAAACTGGGAAAAGAGAGCACTGCCACTCTAATAAGAAAAATATAAAAAGCGCAGACGATAAATAAATTAATTAAAAAGAAAGAAAGGATTAAATTAAATTCACGTATACATTAATTTTTAACGGAGATTGCAAATACAGCGAAGCCTCGCTCAATATGCTAGAGAAACGTTTTGATTATTATTAGTACATTTGTTACAACAATGGCAACTGCATTGATTTGTTTGTTCACACTGCAACTGTAATTATATGGTTGGAAACAACGGCAACAATGCAAAAATAAAATAAAACGGGTCAAAAAAATCATTGAAAACTTTTTAAAAATTAATTAAAAAAAAACTAATTGAGTCACAACTTTCATTTTTGCAGCGATGAGTTTCTCGGGTCGTAAACATTTATCGTGCCGAATGTGGTCCCAATCAGTAAAACGGCCTGGGATTTTCTTAGCGGACAGACAGACAGATCGACAGACATAATAAGCCGCTTATATATAAGATGAACATAGAATGCATCACAAACCATTCGAAATCTAGCAATATTTTTGCTGGGAATTGCTGGCAAATTTTCAGTAAACTGCAGGATAACTAATGGCATCATTAGTCAAACTTCTGTGTTTAACGTAACGAACGGTAAACCTACTAAAATCACATTACAAACTGGACTTTCATGTGGTAATTCTGATTAAGAAGGATGATCTTTAAAAAGTTGTTTAAAATAAAAGAACGCTTGTAACGTTATAACAGGATCGATAGCAAAAACCGGAGAGCGAAAGATACCGAAGACAGAACAAAACATTTACGGAATGGTTTAATTGAGTAATTTCAGATAATAGTAACCGTAGTCATTGGGTTAAACAAAGCAATGTAGTTGAAAAGAGCTAGAGAACTTTCGATACAATAGATTATTCATTTTAATTTCGACTTATTAAAAACATCTCTCTTTTCCTTTCTGAAATACTTTTTTAAAACTGTACGTCTGAGAAACGAAACGAAATAATTTTTAATGCCCTTTTTATGAGAAGAATGTAAGGATTTTCAGTTGCAGACTTTTTTTTGAAGTGAAAATATAGAGGAAATGAAAGTATGAAAAAGGCTGCTAAAAATTTATAGTTCAACTCAGTTAATAACGCAAAATAAATAATAGAAGTACTAATCAGTAAATGATCGAATTCTGAAACCCTAAAATGGTTCCGCATGTATTTAGCTGTGACGCATCAGTGTAGCGATGATAGGTTGTTTTCACTGCATGCACACTGCATTAGTAGAGAAACGACTTTTACAGAATTCATAGTGTTTCTATGAGAACAACATTAACATACAATATTTGGGTTGCAAAATGTTTCTTAACATTTGATAAATGAGTCTTATACATATTTAGTTCTCAAAGATTTTTTGCAGAATGCAAATTTCAAAACTTCCGGGGAAAAAAAATAATACAGACAAAATGTTTACTTTTCCCCCATATATTTTATCTTTTTTGACTTTATAGAGATATTATAATGCATAGTATAAGACTTATACTATGCACTTTTATATTTAAGCAAGTGAGAGGTCTGAAGAAGAGGGTGGAGGTTCATTAACCTCTTAATTTGTAATCAAAATTGCAAAATAAATAACTACAAAAAACAAATAAAAAATAAATGAAATGAAATAAAGTATACAATAAAAGTAAAAAATTAGCTAATAAACAAATAAATTTTTGAAAATAAAAATAAATGAAAGGTCTATATTTCTTTTTTAGTGTATATTTAAATTAATGACTTTGACTACACCTTTTCTAGCTCCAATATAAAATAACGTATCGAACGGCGTAATAGGAGCGTAGAATTTGGTACTTCATTTTATGTACAAACCGTACGTGAAACAAACCGTTATGTACACACCGTACAATTTTTAACTGATATTACGACATACCTGGTCACTAAGCCTTCGTTGAATATGCAGGACAACAAGGAATATTTTCCTGCTTTATCAAGCAATGCCGGATGGTTAATCACTTTCTGTAAAAAAAAAAAATATATATATATTAAAAAAAAACAATAATTATTTTGTTTGATGTTTGATATTTAGAGTAGAAAAGAAGTCGTAATTGTTAATTTTCTTTTTTAGTGCATTTTTTAATTAATGACTTGGGCTACAGTTCTTCTAGTCCAATATGAAATAACGTACATCATGGTAGAAGCATAAAATTTAGTATTTCACTTTACATACAAACCGTGGGTGAAACTTACAACTGGCGGAAACTTTTAATTGAATGACTTTTGCAGCTATGTTAGGGCAGGGCTAAATTTCTAACAAAAGAAGTAGTCTAACAAAGAAAGTAGAAGTGCGTAAGATTATAGTCTTCAGAACTAATTTTCATACCTAAATTGTCTGAATTCTGTCTAATGTGTAAAAATTACATAAAATTGAAAAGTACAGGAGCTGAGCTCACGTGAACTTCTATGTAAATTAAGGACTGGTTATAGAAATTGCAGTCATTGCTCTTTTTAGTTTTAGCAAAATACATTTTTAACTACTTGAAAAATGGTCTTCCGTTCGCCTTATAACGCTTTTCTCTTCAAAAAAAAAAAAAATATATTTTAGAACTTAATTTTAAGATTTTAAGGCTTAATTTCAGAGTTCCAGCATTGCTTATTTAACCGTATTTCTATCTCCAAAACTGCTCGGTTGAGAAAATTTCGCATTTTAGCAATAAGAATTGAAAGATCACGTAAAAATGTTAATCAAAACTATCCATTCATAAGAAGACTCCACCCACACCCTATTGTTTTAATAATAACTTGTGCAAAAACAAAAAATAGGAATCGTTTCCCACTTAAATTTGACGGTGAATTTTACACTTATTCAACCTATCGCTATCCTGAAAAGAACAAAAGGAAACACTGGGCTATACATACAATAAGTGTCCCCTGTCTTAAACTGCGTTAAACAAACGAGCATGAAACATGAGAAAATGTAACTTGTCAAACGTAAACACCGTTTGATCGTTGCAAAACAGTAGTGGATTTAAGCTCATCCCCGTGAGGCCCGGGCCTAGCACGGCAACTTTCGAGGGGCACCAACATTTTTAAGACGACTAAAATTAAAAATCGATTGGGTTCTCTGTAAACTGCAAGACCAAATTTTAAAGTTTATTTTATTGCGCGCGCACGCTCTTACTATCTAAGCATAGTACCATTTTGAGGGGAGAATTTCTTTGTTAAAATAATTAATCAGGCTAGTACTAAAATCTGAAATATCTAACAAAAAGATTTTAAAAAAACTTTTTTTTAATGCTAGCATATTATTTATTTACGGAATTAGTTTTTTTTTTTCATTTTTTTCATTCAAAATTTAACTGTAACATTTGTTTGCTCTTTATTGTAAAACAAAACATTAATTCACCATGATAAATTATACAAGTGTCAGTCGACTAATACAATAAATTTTTTATTTTTCAATTTTTTATAAAACTTTTATAGTTTTACGTAATGTTAATCCCCCAACGACCAGCATGATTGATCAGTTTTAAAAGGTCACAGAATGAATTTGAAAAATCATACAAATATATAGAAATATAATACAAAATACGAAATGTTAAAAAAATAAATGTTTAATTTATACCTGAATTAGATTTCTTATTATTATTGTTATCATTTTCATTATTTTACACACACACACTTATATGTATATATATGTTTATATATATATATATATATATATACTGTTACAAAAGAAAAAGGGCGCCATCTCGGCTCGGACCTAGGGCGCCCTCAAACCTAAATCCGCTACTGTTACAAAATGCACTCTTTATGAAGTGAAAATGTAACTAAGATATTGCAATTAAAATGTTTTACACACACACACTCACACAAAATGTTGCCATTAAATACTTACCTTAATTAATTTTGCATTGAATAAAACAATGTGAGGCTGAAATGGTAGCCTTAATAAAAACAGTTCCTTTTTTCTGAAAACCTCGCAGTAGCCGCAAGTCAACATAAATATAACTGAAATGGATACATGCATAAGTAGAGAAATTAGGATGTAGGTTAAAGATCAATACTAATATAAAACATACGAGTTTTGCCAATATAATCTTCCATTGCTGGAAGATATTTCACCATTTTTTTCTTCTTTTCTTCACTCTTCAGTCCTTCGTCCTCTAAGGAAACTTTGTTACATTTAGCATAAAGAAATAAATTCTCTATTCTGTTTTCCTTTAAAATCTTATATATAAGCCGCTTAAGTGTCTGTTTGTTTGTCACTGATAGCGCCGAAAACTGCATCGAGCTGCCATGTACACAATTGTTTCTATAATGAAAACGACTAATAATCAAAACATTTCTCTAGCATTTTGAGTGATTCATCGCTAGATTTGCAATCTCTGTTAAAAATTAACGTAAACGCAAATTTAATTTAATCCTTCTTTCTTTGTTTTAATTATTTATCGTCTGCGCTTTTTATATATATTAAAGTGGCAGCGCTCTTTTTCGGGTTTCGTTAAAACTATTGTTTTGACGATGATTGTGTTGGATATAAATAAATATTTTTCACAAAAAATTTGATTATAGAGTAAATAACATTTTTATTTTACAGATTATTATAACTTAGATGTTTTTTTTTTTTTTTTTCAGAAAGAATATTTTTTCCCAAAATTATTGTATATTTATTATTTATTCATTAAACTTTGCTGTTCAACCTGATAAATATCTCTTTGATTTGATGTGCATTTCCGGTTACTGGGAGAACTGTATATTTATAATATCTAGAACAGCAGTCATTCCGTATGACCGCCGGGCTTACTAGCAAGATATAAACGAATAAATAAATAAGTAATTTTAGGCGGGGTGAAAATTTTTTGGTTAGGTCCATAAAAAAAATTTTCTCACTAATTTTTTATTTGTAAGTTGCCAGAACTGTCAGAATGGGCGAAAAGTATCCAGTTGGATGCTTTTTTTGCCTCATCTGAAGACCTGAAATTTTATTACGTAGCCAGGTTAGTTTCTGGGTGACTTGAAATTTGGATAAAATTCGAAAAAAGGCTTTTTTTTTGGGAATCTATGCTTAAAAAAAAAAAAGGGGGGGGGGGGCAAGTTTTCACCCTTCCTCGATCCGGATCTGGACCACGGTCCGTTAGTTGCCGACCGCTGCCTAAATGTTTCGTGGAAACCTGGATCTCAGTTGGCAGTTGGAATTGTTAGGAAACGCGGTTCTAAGAATTACAGTAATGTGTTTTTAACTAATTTTGAAAAAATATTTAAAAAACATGTAATATTAGTAATGTTTTCGCCCTTTGGAGTAATAATTTGGTGTTTATCCCAATGGCAGCAATAAGAACGGAGTACTTAATCGTTGGGTAGCTGTATCGTAGGAAAGCTAAAACTTCCATTTTTTAGCCTACTTTCCCCATAAAAGTTTTTCAAAAAAATGTACGAAATAAAATGTATGGCTTATGTATCGTAAAAATATCGTTAAAAATAAAGAAAAGTAAAAAAATAAGTAAAGTAATTGAATAAAAGACTGAAAAATAAAAAAAATGAAAGTTGGGTTTTGACACATTGAAAACGTGTGTCTGTCGGTCTGTCTGTCTGCCTCTAATAACTTTTGATGGGATTGTCCGACTATTTTTTTTTTTTTTGCATTCGAAAGATCCCGGCAAGGACTTATAATTTTTACATTGTGATTTGAACAATTTTACGTTCAATTTTGAACAGTTGAAAATATCTTAACATCAGCGCTATTAGGGAAATGTAAAGTAACTTATATAAACCCTGTATATAAGACTCAAATTCCCTTGAATAAGCTTATCCGAAGAAGCTCTTGACGTGAAATATTTCTTTGATTTGAAAATTTTTTGTTCAGTTTTGAACAGTTCAAAAAATTTAACGTTTACGCCTTCAGGGAAAGTTCAATTCTATGTAAATCCTGATGTAACAGACGGATTTGCGTGGAACACAATTTATGGGAAACATCTTATGGCGTAGAACATGTACAGATACGAAGTTCATGCAGAACTAAACATTTTCTAGTGAAATTTTTTCATCTGACTTTTTAAGGATAAGAGATTTAATGAATGAGTAAATGAATAAGTACACGAATAAGTGAATGTATGAATGAATGAATGAGTGATGTATGAAGGGTTCGAAATTAGCGGTCGTTAATCGTATTTTGCAACGAAAAATTTCCGTTTGACGACCGTGATTTCACACCCAGTCGTCATTTTTGACGACTAACCTTTCAAAAAACTTTTAGTTTGGCAGCTACAATTTGCTCCAACTCGACATTTTTTATTTATTTTTAAAATCCAGCATAACTTTATAGTTATATTTTTATATACATATTCCATCTAATCTTCTGTATTTTGAGTTTTTACGATGTCTATGAAGACTATCATAAGTTGGAAAATTTTACTTACAAATGAAGTACCTAACACTGGACTGTAAATAGCACTTAAAAAATTAGTTAAGGCAATTAACTCATATTTTATTTCATTATGGACTGATTAAAATAGACATTTATATTGATTCATAAACTTAAGTAAAATTACCAACTTTCTTAAAAGTTACTAATACAAATATATTTTTGAACATTTTTCTCTTACTTATCAATTTTCTCAGTAAAGTTGTAAAGTTTAGCGATATTTTTTAGCAATATTGCACCACTGGCTTCATAGTTACCCGTTGTTATCTGTCCAAGCAATTTGAATTATTATAAAATTACGCCAAACAGAATTTTTGGCAACTAAAACAATAATGCTAGGTGCCAATGGCGCCTAACTTTTACATCTAATATCGAATCCTGGATATATGAATGAATCAATCAATCAATGAATAAGTGAATGAATATCTATTAACCGTTTAAAAGTGTGTATTTAAAGAAATTAAGAACTAAAGCTAAACGAGAAAGAGAGAGAGATAACTAGATTATAAATTTGATGTTGGTGTATACGGGAATTATGCTCGTATAGTTCTAGCCGGAACTTCTTGTTATTCTTTGTCACTAAATTGAACATGTGGATATAAATATATTTTTTAGCCTACTTTCCCGTAAAAGTAAAAAAAAAAAAATAATAATAATAATAAAGCATGAGAGAATGTATCGTGGAAAATATCATTAGAAATCAAGAAAAGTCAAAAATAAGTTAAGTAATTAAATAAAGATTGAAAAATAAAAAATTTGAAAGTAGGGTATTGAGATGGGGAAAAAGTGTGTCTATCGGTCTGTCTGTCTGTCTGTCTCTCGGTCTGTCGGTCTGTCGATCTGTCTGTCGGTCTCTTCCCCCCTAATAACTTTTGAACGAATTGTCCGATTCGAAAAATTCTTTTTGCATTCAACAGATCTCGGCGAGGTCATCTCATTTCCATATTTTACTTTTTGATTTGAACAGTTCAAAACATTTTAACATTAGCGCCTATGGGCGAAAATGAAGCAAATTATGTAAACTCTGGGTACAAGATCCAAGTTCCAATGAACGAGCTCACTGGAAGAAGTTCTTGGCGTGAAATATTGATTTGAACAATTTTTGTTCATTTTTGAACAGTTCAAAAAAAATTAACATAGCGCCTACGGGGAAATTTCAATCCTATATAAATCCTGATCTAACGGACCGATTTGCTTGGAACAAACTTTATCGGAAAGCTCTTATGACGTAGAACATGTACAGATAGAAAGTTCATCCAGAACTTACGAGCCTATTTTCCTATAAAATTTTTTGATCGAGATTTTCAAGAAATTTTTGAATTAGTGAATGATTAAATCAATAAGCAAAGGAATGAATTAATGACTGAGTGAATAAATACATGAATGACTGAAGCAATTAAGAACTTAAGCTAAAGGAGAAAGAGAGAGAGCTAGAATATAAATTTGAAGCTGCTGTATACGGGAAAGTAGGCTCGTATAGTTCTAGATCGAACTTCTTGTTCAGTTGTATTTTCAGAAAATCTGAAATGTATACTTACTACTAAGAGTTGGAATTTCTCTAACACAGGTTATGCTCCTATAATGTTTTAGATACTCGAACGGTGAACCATATATGAATCTAGGTATTCCACTACACCTTCTGTTTATGCTCCTATATTTGTACCAACAACAGAAGCCAAAAACAATGCACAAAGAACACATCCACAATAAAATCCTGCGAAAGAAACTCACTACTAACAAATCCATCTCCAGAAAGTGAAACCATATCTTCATCGACTGAGCTGTTTTAAATCTTCGAGAAGGAAAGGATAATGGGAAATGAATATGCTATGAAGATTAAGTAAGTAAACATGAGAACCTCTAGAAAATGGCGAAATGGCCTCTGTCGTTTAGCAGCATATTAAGAAAGAAGGACAATGAGATTGAAATGGCCATTCTTTTTTTATTAAAACAAATCTTTTGACTTATCACGTGTATGAAAAACAATGAAAGAACTTAAAATCACAACTGAAGCGAATCACCATTGCGTGGCTTGTGAAAAGGAAACAAACACTCGGCCTTTAGTTGATTGAGTAAGGTTTGATAGAGTTGAATGTAGTTTGCAGAAAACAATTTGTGACAATGACCCTGGACCTAGAGGATAATAGGATTCACCCCCCCCCCCCCTCTTCGTAAGCGACAAGAATTAATAAATTCTATGTACTCAGGTCCGCATTTAGGCACACGCCATTCTTTGCCCTAGCCCAAGGCAGCACACCTTTGAGGCGGCAAAGTTTTGATCTCCCCCCCTCCTCCCTAGATTCACAATGAAGTGCTATTTGGTCATAAAACAATTGTTGTTGTTGTTGTTTCTGACCAGGAATTAAGGCAGTAAGGAGCGCCTTCCGTTTATAGATGAGCACCACAACCGTGGAAGTACGACTTGGCTCATTATGTATTTGGATGACACCAAATGGCGCCCCCACAAATACACCAACTTCCTTTTGTGACCTAAGAGTGAAGGGAAGGGAAATTCTCCACCCTCCGGTACTCTCGGAACT
Organism: Octonoba sinensis; assembly: GCA_038502835.1. Lineage (NCBI taxonomy): Eukaryota > Metazoa > Arthropoda > Arachnida > Araneae > Uloboridae > Octonoba > Octonoba sinensis. The sequence continues at coordinate 58,486,848 of CM076599.1, read as the reverse complement.
GCCTCGAGACTTCAGGGTCCACGGATTTTACATGCACGTATCCCCAAGTGTCCGTATCGAACACACGTCCCTTCGGTTAGAAGTTCGACATCCTAACCACTGGGCTACCACGGCTCCATAAAACCATTACTTTGCCGTGCTAAGGCACAAAAATCGTATCTACTTTTTGGAGAAATTGAGTTACTGCCACCGGGTGATTCTGTATCACTTGTTATTTTACCTAAATACAATGTTTTGTGGTCATGTGTAAATGGAAACATTTTTCAAAAAAATCCAAAAAGTGGTATCTGAATATAATACATGGAGGTGCAAAACTTTAATCGTAAATATCTTATTTTGTCCTCGGTTGCAGATACGATGTTTGTGCTTAGCACGACAGTACTTTTCTTTTCTTTGGGACCAATTCCGTCAGTAGGGTCAAGTTTGTCACCAAACGGTAGTTAAAACTGCCAAATTGTAGCAGGATGTCATTTGTTGCGGATTTTTCATCTGGAATGATTCTTGGTGATGATTTTAGATTGATTCCACTGAAAACTAAACTGATATCTCTATTTTGAAAAATAAGTTTTGAATTGAAATTGTGCTGACACTATTCACCCGGAGTTGAGGAAACAGCTAATTATTATTTTTGGGTCAAGGTAAGCCTTAAGAAATCGAACTAAAAAGCTTATACCTGGCGTTCTTATTGACTTAGAAACTTAGAAAAATATCATCATGTGCAGAAAACTCAGCGCTTTCGATCGATATATTGCATTAATAGGTGCAAGAGTTTTTTAACCCCCATATTGGGGAATTTATGTGGAAAATTGCGTAAAATTGGAATAAAAAAAGAACTACCCGTAGGATTTTTTTTTTAACGGATCTCTAAACCTTCCTCCTGAACCACTCTGTCTATTGATGAAAACCGCATTAAAATCCGTTGCGTAGTTTAAAAGATCTAAGCGTACATTGTCTAAAAGATCTAAACGTAGAAAAAAATCATTGAAAAATTAAAAAATATAGTTAAAAAAAAACTAATTGAGTCACAACTTTTATTTTTGCAGCGACGAGTTTTTCGGGTCGTAAACATTAACCGTGCCGAATGTGGTCCCGAACGGTAAAACGGCCTAGGATTCTATAGCGAACAGACAGACAGACGGACAGATCGACAGACACTGCTCTTTTATATATATAAATAACAAAGTTTATTAGAGATCGGGACGCCGGAGTGCTTTGCTTCTGTGTGTTCCTTTTAACTTATCAGCTTTTTCTTTCCCAATATGTATATATATAATTTGCATGTATACGCAAACACCACAAGTATATACACTGATGGAAAAAAAAAAATCCCAACACCAAGAAATAATTATTGTAGAGTAATGAAATTTCAGCAATACATTTATATAGGTAACGTACGTAATTGATTACAATTTCATGATCACAGGTTAATTTAAGCCCGAGAAGAGCCATTGCAGAAGTGAAATACAGGTACATTAATAACCGGTGTAACCGCCAGAATTTTGAATGCAACCATACAAACGTGCATGCATTGAATCATACAGGTGGTGAATGTCCGTTTGTGGGATGGAGTTCCATGCCTGTTGCACTTGGTCGACCAATACAGGGACGGTTAATGCTGGTTGTGGATGACGCTGGAGTTGTCGTCCAATGATGTCCCATACGTGCTCAATTGAAGACAGATCTGGTGATCTGGCAGGCCAAGGCAACATGTCGACACCCTGTAGAGCATGTTGTGTTACAACAGCAGTATGAGCTCGAGCGTTATCCTGTTGGAAAACACCTCCTGGAATGCTACTCATGAAAATCAGAACAACAGGTTGAATCACCAGACTGACGTACACATTTGCTGTCAGGGTGCGTGGGATAACCACGAGAGTGCTTCTGCTGCCATAAGAAATTGCTCCCCAAACCATAACTCCAGGTGTAGGTCCAGTGTGTATAGGTAGGCCGCAGACAGGAGGGCTGCAGCCGCTCACCTGGCCTCCTCCTAACCAACACACGGCCATCACTGACACCAAGGCAGAGCCGGCTTTCATCAGAAAGCACAACAGACCTCCACTCCGTCCTCCAATGAGCTCTAGCATGACACCACTGACGTCTCAAACGGCAGTGGTTCGGCGTTAGCGCAATGCACGCTACAGGACGTCTAGCTCGGAGCTGTCTTTGAAGTAACCGATTGGTAACAGTTCGTTGTGTTACTGTGGTGCCAACTGCTGCTCGAATTTCCGCTGCAGACGCAGTACGACTCGCTACGGCCATACGCCGAACACGGCGGTTTTCCCTCTCAGTAGTGCCACGTTGGCGCCCGGAACCCGGTCTTCTTGAGGCAGTGCCTTCTCTTGACCACTGCTTCCAACATTCATGCACAGTGGATGTATTCCTGCCAAGCCTTTCTCCAATATTGCGGAAAGAAAACCCACCTTCTCGTAGGCCTATTACACGACCTCGTTCAAACTCAGTGAGCTGTTGATAATGACTTCGTCGTTTTCTTATTAAAGGCATTGTGGACTAACGTCAACTCACTACATCAAATTTCGACGCTAAACAACGCTCAGGAACGTTACAGCGCGTATTTAAAGCAAAGCTGATTTGCATCTTCCGTGTGTCGCTACTAGCGTCACACTGATGCGCCGAGCACAAAATTTGAATCGACGTCATCTTTTAGATGTATAAACACGCCTGCCAAATTTCGTTTCGCTAGCACAACTCCTTCTTGGTGTTGGGATTTTTTTTTCCATCAGTGTATATACATATATATGCTTGTATACACATATCAGTTTTCAGTTTCATTTTAGAAAAATATAACCTATTCATGAAAGTGCAAAATTTTTGGAACTTCTTTGTACCTTTTTTTTCTTATTGCCGCCCCAAATGATCTTTTCCATGGGTTTCAGCGCTTATAGAGTACATGCATCTAAATATTCAAAAACATTTTAATATCCTTCAGAGAAATAAATGATGAATGAGTCACTGCTTCGCCCAATTAGTGAAAAGTTTTTCTCACGTAACAAGCAAAATATCATAAATTTTATTTAAACAGCGAAGGATATGTAGCCAAAAAGAAACGAGTTTCATCTCACATTTTTTAAATGTCGTTCCTTGTTTTCCAGGAGAAATTCATCATACAGGTTGGGGCAAAAGTAATGACCGGTATTGAAGGGTTATAAAAAAACTAATACAGTTTGAGACTTAAACTTTTTTTATGTTGATCTGTATTTAATACCATTTTTTTACATTAAGTTTTGAATACCACTTCAGCAATAAGGCGGGCATTAGCAGCAATAAACTGATGCAGTCTATTTTTCCACGTCGAGAGAATAGACTGTATCTTTGTGTGCCTTTCAATAAGGGATGTAACGAATATTCGGCGACTATATTCGGCATATTCGGCCTGGCCGAATAGTCATTTTATCACCAAGCCAAATATTTGGCCTGGCCGAATACCAAGTAAGGTCAAATTCGGCCTGGCCGAATATTGATGGACTGTTCGGCCGAATAATTCTACTGCAGTAGAAATGTAAAAAAATAAAGAAATTAGTAGATTTAAAGATTTAAAATTGTATTATAGCTATTGCAAAAGAATACATTAGTATATAGTTTTAATAAATAAAAATAATTTAGAAAAAAACTCCCTTTTTTAAACCTTGATTTAGGCTGTACTGACCAAAAACAGATTTTAAAGTTGTAATATTGTGTTTTATATTCAGCATTTGCTCCCAAAAGCTGGCAATAGTTAATTATGATTTAGAATATGATAACTTTATTTTGTTATTGGGCGCCATCTGGTGTCATCCAAATACACCTTGACCCAAGTCGTACCTCCACCGTTGTGGTGCTCATCTATAAACGGAAGGCGCTCCCTTATCCTGAACTTTTTTCTTTTTTTAATTAACCATTCTTTTCTAGGTTTGCAGTGCTGAATGTTTTGAAGGTAAGATGCATGTGCATGTCTGGACATTATAGTCCTGAAAATGTTATAATTGAATTTATTTTAATTTCTTAATTGACAGGTTGTGGCAGATCCTGATTTTTTTTTTTTTAAATTAACCATTCTTTTCTAGGTTTGCAGTGCTGAATGTTTTGAAGGTAAGATGCATGTGCATGTCTGGATATTATCGTCCTGAAAATGTTGTCAGACTGTGTTTGTTTAGACTGATTTATTGTGAACATTGGGTAAGAGAGAAATGTGAAAAGCCTAGAATATATCATGAATCTTTAGATAGCATAAGTTATTTGGGTTTTTGAAAAAAAAAAAATATATGTAAAAAATATCATAAAATAAAAATACAGTTAACTTTGTTATAACTTTTAAAATACCTTCATAAAACAGTTTTGAGCAAGGTAAAAGTTCACTAAGCAGTAGTAGTTCATTCATTTGAATTAAATAATTAGTAAAATAATGCTAATGCTTACTACCATAAAATCTGTCATTTCTACTCCACTTGTGGGTGAAATTCTTAGTTTTATTACATTCAAAACAATAGAGAAAATAGATTAATGTTAAATAGTTTTAAATTCTTAAATTACAGAATTAAATCGCACGTCATAGATCGTATGAAATTGGAGTTTGACTTCGTGAATAATTTTAAATTTAACAAATACTTTCTCTTACAAAGATTTTCAAGAAATTTTAATATTCGGCCGCCGACTATTCGGTATTCGGCCTATATTAAGACATCGGCCGAATATTCGGCTTCGGCCTATATTAAGACATCGGCCGAATATTCGGCTTCGGCCTAGAATAAATGGCCGAATATTCGGCTTCGGCCTGGAAGAAATAGCCGAAAATTCGGTATTCGGCCAAATCACTATTCGTTACATTGAAATGTGCAAAAAAGTTTCCCAAAACTTCAGAAATGGACTGCCTCAGTGTATTGGTGCTGAAGGCCGCCCTCTTGCCGAAGTGGTAATCCAAACTTAATGTTAAAAAATGGCATAATATGCAGATCAAAATAAAAAAAGAGTTTTAAGTCTGAAATTGCATTATTATTTTTTTTTAATACCCCGTCAAAACCAGGTCATTACTTCTTCTTTGTGTGCATTTCAATATCCCGCGTAATGTTTCGGTCCTTAAGCTCTTTTTTGGGGGGGTTATTTGAAAGAGAAAGTTTTGAAACATCACCGCATACTTTAGAAGAGCTAAAGGACCGAATAATAGAGGAAATATCCGCCATACTTCTTGAAATGTGCAGAAACGTTTCTCAAAACTTCAGAAATAGATTGCATCAGTGTATTGCTGTTGATGGCCGCTATACTGCTGAAGTGGTATTCAAAACTTAATGTCAAAAAATGTTATTAAATACAGATCAAAATAAAAAAGTTTTAAGTCTCAAACTGTAGTAGTTTTTTTTATAACCCTTCAAAACCGGGTCATTACTTTTGCCCCACCCTGTATATATCGGGAATTCATAGTAGAAATGAGCTCATGTATAGTAAAATGAACGTAATAGACCTATTCAAGAGCTTCATTGCGCTAAATAGTTGAATCTAATTTAAACATTTTCCTAAAAATCTCAATGATTTAAATAATTTAACTTACAGACGATCATTCTATTTGAAAAAGAAATCAGTTCGAGTCACAATAAGGATATTCCAGGAAAAAAAAAGAACGCAAAAAGTTTCCCTCTCACTTATTTCTTTAACAAACAACACATTCATTGATCAGGAAAATTCAGATAATTCTCAATTAATCAAAATTTATTAGTCATTGTTAAAAAAAGCTTCAGTTTTGCTGGTTGTTTTCAATCAATAGTGGTACTAATAGATGTAAATTATTTTGCGTTGCAAAGTGAAATATTTCGGCGCTATTGGTAAGGAAAATTTTGTAATATTGAAATGCATCAAAAGTGATAATGTTCCTTTTTACGCTTTCAAAGTGTGAAATACAAATTCCTGTATGAATCATAAGGAAAACGCTTTTTCACGGAACAATTAATAACAAGAAGTTCCGTCTAGAACTATATGTATTAATTTTCTCGTATACACGAACTTCAGCTTTATAATCTGTCTCTGTCTTTCTCATTTAGCTTTAGTTCTTAAGTACTTTAAATATACGTTTTCCAACGGTTTTAATGCATATTCATTTACTCAACCGAAAGGTTTGGGGGGACCTGCTGAAGACCCACCATGTACACTTGGGGATACGTACATGTCAAATCAGTGTACCCCGAAGTCCCGAAGCAGTTCCAAGTGTACAGGGGGCTGGAAAAAATTTCCCTTCCCTTCAGTCTCAGGTCTAAAAAGGGAGGTGGCGTAGCTGTGGGGGCGCCATCTGGTATCTTCCGACTACAGCGTGTTAGAGTTAATTCTGGTCGCAAATGCCCAGCAATTCCCGTGGCTTTGAAAAGGACGAATGTCGAGCAGGCAAATAAGTGCCTTCACATTGAGAGAGAGAGAGAGAGAAAGAAAACTATACGAAGTCAAAGAAAAAGGGTGGGCGGAAGCACTAAAAAGACTCGTTTTTTTATTGTTTCATAAGCAACTGCCAATATTACATATTGCTCTGCCTAACGGAACTACGGTAACTCCAGGGTCGGACTGAATAATACTGGTCCAGTCGGAAAAATTATATTTTGGCCCACCTTTGTATACATAAAAAATAAGTTGTATATTAACAAATAATATAACTTGTATACTACATAAATAAAGCCACGTGGGCTCCACAACAATATAAATCTAAAATATTTATGATTAACGAGAAACACGTGTATGCAATATGTAATAATTAGAACTTTCAATTTCACTATACAGAAGTTTGGTAAGACCTCATTTGGAATATGCTGTTCAGTTTTGGTCTCCGTACCTAAAAAAGGATATTACCTTATTAGAAAGGGTTCAAAGGAGGGCTACTAGATTGGTAAGTGGTCTTTTAGACTTAGATTATGAGGTTAGGCTTAAAAGGCTCAATATTTATAGTCTTGAGCAAAGGAGAGTTAGAGGGGACATGATTCAGTTGTTTAAATTCATTAAAATGGGAAATGTTGATGGACTGCAGCTATGTGCTGAAAGTAGAACCAGAGGTCATTGTTTTAAGCTTTTCAAATCTCAGGCTAATCTTGAAATTAGGAAAAATTACTACTTCAATAGGGTTATAGGCAATTGGAATAGTTTACCAGAAGCGACTGTTAATTGCAGCGGGGTAAAAACTTTTAAGAAAGCTCTTGATCTTCATTGGGGACTGCTAAATTGACTAGGACCAGCCTAGCTGGGCCCTGAGCCTGTTGCTGGTCGTCACTTTTTTATTTGTATTTGTATTTGTATTTGTACTTGAAACTTATAATTAAAAAAAGGATTTAAAAATTTTAAATTTATGTGCTAATTTTTGGATATGAAAATTAATTAATTATAATTGGAAAATAGATATGAATAAATCGTAAGATTTCGTGTACGTTCAGTTCGTTAAAGAAATAAAATCGCAGCACATTTTAGGCATTATTCAAAAAGATAGAATGTTTATGCAGTTTTCTGAGAGTGTAAACATCCCCTCAAAAATTTCTCAGAGTTGAAGCCCTGATAACGAACTTTTGACCACCTTTGGTGACCCGATATAAGGGAAAGACATTTAGGGTACTCTCTCCCTGTGTGCGGAACTTTTTATCATTGATGTCTAAAAAACTCTATTTTAGGCTATCTTTTTTTATTGTTAGTTCTAGTGGCTCACTGGCAGAAATTTTTCGAAATTCAAGCTTAAAAAACACCATTTGAGGTTATTTTTGGGGAGGTAAGTGTATATCTGCCAATCAATTTCCAAAATATAATCGGAACGCAATTTTAGGCTATCAGATTTCCACGGAAATTTTTTAAAATTGACGAAGCGATTTAAATTATTTGACAAAAAACGCAATTTTGGCTATGTTTGATAGAGCTAGGAAAAGAAGGTGTTTGAGAGCTCTTGCCCCTGGAAATGGTTCGAAATTAAGTCCTATAAAAATACATTATATTTACGCTATGCTTGGTGACGTCAGGGAAAAGGGGGTAGGATTCAAGAATATCCTTCAGAAAATTTTCGAAATTGAAACATTGAAGAGTCAAATTCAGGTCATCTTTGGTGAGGTTAGGGGAAAGGACGGACCGTCGATTCTACACCGGAATTTTTTTTTAAATTGACATTTGAAAAAGGCATTTTTATATTGTCTTTTTATACGTTAGTGAAAAGAGGGGTCAGAGTTTCCTCCCGAAATTATTTTTTAAACTGAAGTCAAGTTTAGGCTATCTTTCGTAACATTAGGTGAAGGGGTTTGGGATCGACCGCTCTCCTTCGGATTTTTTTGGAAATTATAGTCGCAAGGAAGTATTATTAAGCTAACTTTGGTGGCGTTAGGGGAAAGGTTCTGGATAATCTGTCGGAAATATTTCAAAATGTACGTACTAAAAATGTAGTTTTGGCTATATTTGCCAACATCAAAGAAAACTAAAAAGGAGTTCTGTATCCAAATTTTACATGGGAATTGAAACTAAAAAGTAAAGCAATATATCCCTACAGCGCTTGAAGCATCAACTGCATTCTTTTTCGCATAAAACTAATTTTGTCTTTGGATTCGCTCAATTCACTTGCCACGGTTGCAGCAAAATTTAGCCAGGAGCCAATACCAAAATAATTTGATAGGTAGCCAATTAACAAACCTTCTCTCATAAGTTGCTGGGTTGAAGACCTCGGGAGCAAAACTCAAGATGTGCGATCGGAGAATATGAGTTCTAAATTTTCCCTCGCTGCTTTTGCTCTGCACTGTTTCCCGAAGCTGGTTTTCGGGCTCTAGTTATTAGTCGTTCGCACTTGCGATCGAGAAATGCAAGTGCTTTTGCAACCAACGTACATCAGCTACGGATTGGCGTACTACAAAAAGGCTGGCATAGGAGGCAGAAATTCATCCTGAAAATTAACAAAATTGTGTAGAAGTATATGACATTATTTTATTCAATTATTTAACCAATTTATTCTTGAATTTTCCTTGGTGGTTCACGTGCTCATACGTACAAACAGACGAGCCGCCACTGCATGTGCACATGTAAATTTCAGTAAAATAAATAAGCTATTAAATCTAACTTGTACTTTTAAACACATTGGATGATGGTCCACTGTGACCCATGTCCAACAAAAGAAATAATGACACTGGAATTATACAAGAACTATAAAAGGCAAATAATTTTTAAAAACGTATAACATGTGCCTTTTTCTAAAGTTTTTGCGGTTTTTTTTAAAGTTGTTGCTCTGCTTCTGCATGACTTTTTTATCTGCTTCAGCCCGGGCTTCTTTTGTAATCTAGAAAAATATCTGTGGTCTCATGTGTGGCTTATCCGTAATGGATATCTGAATCTGTTGTTTGAGACTTGCAAATTCTTTACACATTTTAAACATCACAATGCTTCCAAATATGTGGTAAGTTTTTAATTTTCTGGTAATTTTAAAATATGCTAGTTAATTAAATTTAAAAAATCAAATTAGACAGGCCAGATAACCTAGTGTTTGTACAGTGCAGAAAAGTGCCAGATATTTAAAAAATCAGTTGAGTATCCAATGCCTTCAGGGGAGGAGGGGGCAGATAGTCCCATTGGTCCCTGGGTGGTGCAACCCTGTATACATACATATATACATGCATATATGTAGTATGTACATAACATACCTATTGTTCCGAATTCTATAATATACTGTAAAGTAGACTTAATTTGTTTACATGTTCTAACAGATTGTATATTGAATCATACTTTGGATCGAAGCAGAAAAAAGAGAATTTTGATACAATAAAAATGTTATTCAGTACTGCAGAATAACTTTATTTAAAACCATAAATATATTTCTTCACAAAAACAGACATTTCATATCACACATAAGAGATCTGCAAATAAATTAATACTTTTGTAATGATAAATAATGCACAGACAGCAGCAATAAAAAAGGTCCCTTTTGAATTACAATTTCATTCCAATATTCTTAAATGCAATAAAACAAAAATAACTGACAGTAGGTTTTACAAAAAATGTTTAAGATAACTTATCAACACTAAAAAGAAAATTATATGTATAATATAAAGAGCGCATTCAATTAGCAAATTTATTAGAGTTTCAATTATGGGCTACTGCAAATACATGCTATTGAACAGAAACTTTTCAGCAGTTGGTGAATTTTCTTTTATTTTGCTAAATAAAAAAAAAAAAAATAATGAAATATAAAAACGAAAATGAGTATAAAATTTAAAAAATATTTTTTTTTCTACTCCACAATTAAACAATCGTTTGGAATTATATTGTAACCTTCCACTCAATAAAAGATTTACAAGAAGTGAATATACCTTTAATCTTCTTTTTGGATTTTAATAAATGAACAAATAAATAAACATAATACTGAATATAAAACTTCTTAAGAGTAAAAAATATATACATATTTCTTTACAAGCAATAAATAAATAAATATTAATAATTTAAAGCTATTTCAATGAAGCTCAATCTGATTTGCATATATGAGAAGTAGGTATTGGTTTTCTCTCATTTATCACGTTTAATAAAATAATAAATAACAATAAAAGTTAATACACGCAGAACAAATGGAAGAACTCATTCTAGATCAGGAAATGAATATACGTTATAAATTTCCCACTATAAGAAAATAAATAAATAAATAAATCTGCTAATAAATGTGATGTTTAAGCATTTTAAGCAATAACCAACACTGTCTAGTGTACCCATGAAAACATAATCGAAGTATTTGCAGTAAATTTTCCATTAAATTTCCACAGAGATAGTAACATGAACTACCCTCCCCCCCATATGAGAAACTCTTTCAAATTACACATTTTTAAGAATGAAATTGGACAATTCTTTATTGATGACTTCTGAGTGCTTCCAAAAGACATAATGAGAACCACTTTCAAAGCATAAAACTTTTAAAAATGGGAACTCTTTACCTGGAAATACAAATCAAAGAACAGATTTTTAGAACATGAATTATTTTTTTTTTTCAAACAATAATTTGCACTTTTACTTTCAATTTAGCTAGTGCATAAATTATTTTGCAATGAAGTTGTTTATTTATGATTTTTTAAAAAAAATTATGTTTTGGTGCACACTAGCCGCAACACATGGAGCTATGTGGACAAGCTAGAGCACTGATTCGGACAATAATAAAACTTATAAGTGTATGAAAAACCATAAAAAATATATCTGAACCTAAATAGCAGGTTCCTTAATGATATTAATAAAGTATGCTTAATTAACATTACACCCAATATATTTCTGTTACATAGGACAGCAGAAAGGTATTTTAAAAATATTTTTCAGAGACAACATTACAGAACATTTTAAAAAATTGTGGGGAGGGGGGGGGGAGAGACCCTACTGGTCAAAATAAAATACAAATAAAATTACATGAATTTATTTACCAAATTCATACATTCTTATTTCCGTAAATTGGCAAATACCACAAGCCTGTGATGGTTCTGTGTTTTAGATTTTAATTGAAAGATAGAACTGAAATTCTAACTCAATTCTATTTTTCAGTAAGTATGTTTTACATTTCCAAACCTTTAAAAAACATTTTTTTTTAAAAGGAAGAAATGTGCTTATTATTTATTTGTATTGATGAAAATACATATTATAATACTACACTGCAGTAATTTTTTTTTACAAAAGCATTTGAAATGTAATGAAATAATTTAGAAGAGAATTGAAGAATATTCAGAGAGTATTAAATGCCTAAAGAAGTTAGAATACTTCTTGATCCAATAAAAGGGGAGGCACTTCTGAGCATAAAATCCACATGAAGAATTAACTTGTATGTATATAGGCATGTAGGAATTTCAAGTGAACCCTCCCCCATAAAATAATTCTCACTGTACCACTGTTTCACATTTTATAAGAAGTGGAAAGGAGTGCTCATAAATGAAAATACACATTAAAAGGATTTTTCGTTGATGTTTTAACTTAAAGTTATTTAGTTTTTACATTTTTGTAACTTTGTAACAATACATAAATCATTTGCATGAATGTATTATAAATATTGAAACAGTTATATTTTTAACATCTTAAAACTTGCTAATTTTAATTTGATAAAACACAAGCCGTCTGATTCTTTTTTCTTTAGGGGGAGTTAAATGCATTCACTTGTACCTTTGCTTTGTACCCTTGACTCAGAGTATGTTGGCTTTTTTGTGTTGTTATTAGTACATCACTTAACATTTAACATTTTTCATAACAAGCAATTTGCACCTGATTTTGCATAAATAAGAAATAAAATTATTTTAAATTGCAAAATGGATAATTTTTTCATGTGCACATATTATACCCATCAATATACAAAAAATTTTAAGATACACAATGCTACTTTTCAAAGATGTTGGTCAAAAACCCATGTTATAAATTCACAAAAGTAGGGTGTAATGTAACAAGCTGAATCTCTTACATTGATTGCCACCCTCTACAAGGCTTCTTTTGTGAAGCATTCAAATTCTTTTACTGACCACCCTTTCAAGGATTTGCAACAACTGATAGTTCTCCAGTGGAATGCTGGTGGTATTTCTCATGAAGAAAGAACGCAATTATTAACTATTCAAAACTCTTATGATATTGATGTTTTTATTATTTTCAAGGCTAATCTGTCTCATGAATCACTTAAATTCTGCAGTTTTGGACCTTATTATCATAGAATTCTTCTCAAATCAAGATTTGCTAGTGGTATTTTGGTTGGTGCAGCGTGGTAACAAACACAGCAGTGGCATAACAAACACCCCGCAGACTTCTGGGGGGGGGGGGGTGTAAGAACAATTATTATCGCATTACGCCACTGGTGTAAAGAATGGCTTGAAATCTGACTTTCATGAAATTAGGGATTTTTACTCATATCAACGGAGATGAAATGGTAAAATTGGTTGTGTGGGAATGGATGGAAGAAATATTGTAAGATGTATGATGGTTGCAGTCAACACCATACTTAACATTGGCCTCCTGATACTCTCTGGTAAAACAATTTTTTGTGTTGAATTTAATGCCCATAGCCAACTCTGGAATTGTATATAAATATTCTGCTGGAATGGTGATGGAAGATCTTATGAATTCTGATAAACTGGAGCTTCTGTATAATGATTCAGACGTCCCAACTTATCTGCACTATGACGGCAGTGGAACTAATTCAGACTTGACTTGATCCTCTGCAGTCATTTCCAATGGTGCCTATATATTGAATGATTTACAAATAATTAAATTACTTGGGTTCCCACCCTACCCCAAGTTGTACGTGTTTTACTAGTTAAAGCATCAAATATGTTTGTTACAAGTTACATTTTCAACTTAAATATAAGTAAATTTAAATCAAAGAACTTTTACCTTCATGTTTCAATTGAGCCTCAGAGTTGAAATAATAAATATCTGACTTATCAGCTTCCAGAACTTCTGCTAAATCATATGAAGCTTCTGCATTAACCAATGTGTCATTCTCACTGAAGGCAAAAAGTATTGGAAAATTTTGATTTGACAGTTGTTGCAGTTTTTCTTTAGACTAAAATAATATAGATTTGTAATTAGAAATGGCAAATATTTAGTTCATCATTGAAAATGATTATCGAGAATAAACATTTCCATCCACAATATATGAGGGGATGAAAAACATACTGGTGTAAGTAAAGTGATTAGTATTTTGAGAAAAACGGTGTTTTGCATTAGTCTTAATGTTATGGTATTGAATAACAAAAAATTAATGTTGCCATATGTTGATAAATATTTGAAGTATTATTTAGTTTGCTGGAAATAAAAGTAGATGACACCCCATATTATGGAAAATTGTATCAACAACATTTTCAAAAAAATTGGAGTTATGCCAGTATGTTTTGCATCCCCTCATATATTTATCTGCAATATTTGACGACTTAAAAGTATACAAAAAAGATTAATTTTTTCATATGCCTGCCCATACTTTTGGCTTGAAATATGTACATTTTATCATTAACGTATTAAAATAATAGGGAATTTTTTAAACAATACATTTCCAATGAATGATACTTAACAATACAAAACAATAAAATATTATACACAACAAATTTGACATTTGTTTTCGATGGTTATAAATAGATATTAGGGACAAAAGGGGCCAAAGTCAATATGAGAAAAACTAATTACATTGCATATTGGTAACATTGATTTGATGCACAAGTCTACCACAAAAGTTTTGTCAATGGACAACAATTAACCACCCTGCAGCTGAGGACGAGATATCTCGTCCAAGATGGAGGTCCCTCATATGGTTGAGGACGAGATATCTCGTCCGAGGTAGAATGGTCCCATTTGGTAGAAGACGAGCGCCTGAATTTTCCCCGAATGCTTTCCTGCAATGCCCTCACTTTCTCCCCCAGAAGTATTGTTTGGTGGTGTTGTTGGCTTTAAAAGGTTGCGGTGGACGTGAGTGATTTTGATCCACAGTTGAAAGAAGGCGCAGATTGGTGTCAGCGTGTTTGTTGCTCTTTGAAGGGCTTTCAAACCGGAGCTGTAAATCCTTTGAAATCTAAAAGGGAAGCTACTTTCAATGCAATTTTTTGTGGGGGTTTTTCTCAACAGCATGCTAAACAACCTATATGCATAGGATATGCAACTTAAACAGTTTTTATTTTTTAATTAAAGAGAACATTTTTACAAAAATAATTATGTACAATTTACTTTTATAACAATTTTCAAGGCAACGTAATAAATATTATTTGATTTTTAAAAATTAGCAAAATTTCTTACTTTTGCAGAAAATATTACTATAAAATACCTATTGTACATAAAATGCTTATTTTTGAACTGCATTATTTTCATTTTGGTGCTTGTGACACAGATTTGTTATTTTTTCTTATCTAGTAGATTCGATTTCACCAGAAAAATATTACAAGTTGAGAAAATAACCTACGCTACTAGAGAAATATTGCACGTTCGGAGAATAAACTACGATATCAAGTATAGATTATTAGTTTTATGGGGGATGGAATCACTTGCGTAAAAAAAAAGCTAGGGTATGAGTTCCTATTCCCTAGTGGTGGTTGTTCTGAGTAGTTGGTTTGTATGTATGTATGTATATATGCACATTCAGGGGCGCCCCGACGGGGATGAGCGAAAGAGAGAACTTACCCCTAGAAGGCATGCCATATCCGGTATCCGACGAATTTTTTTAACTATTCAACATTAGAGCAGGTGTATGTAAATTAAAAATTTATTCCGTGTTTGGAAGTTTTGAGATATTTAAAAATGTGCACAGAATTACAGGTTTCAAACACTAGAGTCAGATTTCAAGTACGGCTACGTTAGAAAAGGGATACCGGATACTCGACATCCGGCAATATGCATTGCATCCATAATCCTATCCTTGCCCCCCCCCTTAAAGCAAAATACTCGGTGATCTACTATATGTATACTGGTTGAAACCCCTTCCACCCCCCCCCCCCCCAGAAAAACACTTTTCTGTTTTGTATAAAGATGCAGTTTATATTAGTTTCAGTAGAGCAAAAAAAAAAAGAAGAAATTTTATTTATTCAGGAAACGACATTTATTTTCACTTATATAATACGCTGAAGTAAATGTAATTCAACTATGTATAGATGGATTTTCCAAGAACTCTTCATCTCATTCTGGATGTAACCTCCCCCTCTAAAGGGTTTCACCCGGAGAGGATCCCCAAGTGACGTTACTGTCTCTCTCTTTCTCTCTCTCTCTCTCTCTCTATATATATATAATACATATATATCGGTGGCATTCCTAGCACGGGTGCCACCTTCTCCACCTCCTTCCCCCGAAAATTACTAATAAGGATTTTTGGCACAGTTTGGAAAAGTTACACTCTCAGAAGCGCATGCTCAAATCTCACGAAGCTTCGGTCGTATTTGACGAAATGGTTTCGTGAAAAATGCTCCGAGTAAACCTTTCGTCAAATTACCCAAATTTGTGTAGTAATTTTTTTAAGTCACGTGATCGCGCAAGGAAATAATCGTTATAAATGACGAAATTTTCTTCACGATTGAAGAATCATCTAAAAATGAGGATTCTATTTTTGAGAGTGCACGAAGCTCAAAATAATATATTGAGAACAATTAACTACATGGGGCGGGGGAGTCCCCACCTCATTACTTCGAAATTTTAAATTTCATCAAAAATCAGCGACATCGAAAATCTAACAGCCTAGGGTATATGTATGCCACTTAATGCAAAAATAATTTTTATTAGTTTTTCGTCAACAGAAATCATCTATTTACCGACAAAAGTACTCTTTATTTTTCCGAAAATATTCAAATTGAGCGAGTGAACTCAGAGGTAAGCCTTTTGGGCTAAAGTAATTCAAAATGGCAATAACAGAAAGAGAAATTAACAGAAAATGGTTTGAAATATGAGGTTTGTTAATTTATCTCCGTTATATTTCAACCAATTTACACAAATTTTATACCTTAACCTTCCTCATGAGTAACTCTATATATTGGTGCAAACAGCTCTAAAATCACTTCAGTGGGCCGAAAGTCTTTATGCTATTTAGGAACGTACAGTCGTATTATATATATATAAAGATATGTATATATATATATATATGTCTGTGTGTGTCAGTGGTGGATCCAGAGATTCAATTTGGGAGGGACGATTCCAGGCCCGTCAGTTTGGAGGGTTAGGAGGGGCAGTGGCATTCCTTTCGATTAAGAATTAAAATGTCTATGCATAAATATTTTGCTGTTTTCCAAAAATGTATTACGATTTGAGTTAATTATACCCTTTGCCTCCTCCCTTCGGAAAAAATGCGAAATAATGGGCCTGGGCGATAAATATTTTCCCTTTTGTTTTAATATTGCTTTTTCATTCCGCCATGGAATAGAAAACATATATTAAGACATTCTATTTCCATGAAGTATCGGAGTAAATTGTTGATAAAATCAGCAATTCTGATTCAAAATATAAAACTTAAAAAAAAACAATAATGAAAGTACTCATATGACATGGGAAACAGACTAAAGAAAAAAAATTCGAAGTTTAAAACTCAATCATTACAAATGAGGGACCCAGAGGGCAGGGGTCTGCGACTCTGCGAGCAAAAATTTTATAAATCTAGCCTTCCAGCTGACCGGTATTTCAACTACTCTACTTTTAAAATTTCCATTCCAAATTTGTGTTCCTGGGTAGATGTTAAGTAAAGATTTAGTTTTCTTTGTTATTTGTACACTTTTTATTTTTCATTAGTTTTTTCATTCTTAATCGTTTGTGCAGATCATATTGCTCCTCTCTTGTTGATTTCATTTGTTAGAGGAGGCGATCGCCCCCCCCCCCCCCCCCCCCGTGGATCCGCCAGTGGTGTGTGTGTATGTGTGTACGCACCCGCGAGCTTGAATACTTTTTACGCCAGGCTGATAAAAAAGCTGCTTTCAACAGCATAAGTGATTGCACCCATTAGTCACTCTAAAAAAATTTTTGGATTTGCCATTTTTTTTTTGAAAAAAGTTAGCTCTTGTAGAAACCAAAATCTTCATTCAACCCAGGTGGGCGTTACTTTACTTGTCCCCTCAGATAAACAAAGCAGAAAGAGGAATAGGGTCTACTAGAATGTCTTCCTGACTAGCAGACTGTGAACTAAGTGGATTTACTTGGGGTTGCATTGTATTCAGTTACACCTGCATTCAGGCACATTGTATTCGGATTCATAGGTATGACTGGGCACATGTAAAGAGCGTGTGGGAATTCAGCTCCCAATTCTAGTATTTATTCCTGGATAAAATGCTAACGCCAGTAGTACAAAACAGTTTTTTCTTTTGCCACTATGATGCAAAAAACTAAATTTTGTACATTTTTTAAAATTTTAATTCAGAATGACAAAGATTTGTTGAGACAATTATTTCTTAACAGGGAGTTATTCAAAAGAAAGTAATACTTGGTAGACAACATGAAACTTTCTTCTACATCTTTCATATTTCTACTCTTATATTGTATAACTATAAAAAGGCGACAAGATATAATCGGCGTCTTCTCCCAATTCAGGTACACTTGTATACAAATCAGGATCGCCGCGAGGTCAAAAACAAAAAAAGAGGTGAGGGGGGGGGGGGGGGAGGATGAGAATTTCCCGGAAAGGAAAAAAACTGTCTCGAACGAAGTATATCATTTTGTGCAAATTTTCTTTGATGAACTGGAAATTCAAAATTTAAAATGCAGAATTTACCAGTAAAAATAAATATATTGATTTTTTTTTTGTATATAACAACTATTATGTAATATATATATATATATAACGCACGAAATATCTTGTATGAAAATAAAAACAGTAGAGAAATTTAGCACCTCGAAAAGCTTTTTTTACTCAATTTTGAATAAATGAAAAAATTTGATAACTGAATGCCTAGAAAATTAAAATTTTTATAATTGTGAAAAAATCAATATAATAAATAAAGTTACATTGTAATGCGTAAAGACATTTAGTGCCTATTTACTATGCAGGAGGGAAAAAAATGAAAGAAAGGGAAAAGGAACAGGAAGAAACCAACAACCAACAGAAAACTAAACAGTCGTTTAAAGTTCAAATATAATTAAATTAGCACAAATAAAAAATTCTTAGAATAATCATCAAATATAAATAATCATTAAATATAAAATAGATATGACTCTATTAATAATTAATGTTATTTTTGTTGAAATTAACTACTTTTAATCGCAAACTTTACGTTTGAAAGTTATTTACAGGTTTATAACTACTTTGGGAAGGTGCATTGTTACAATTTTATTGGGAAAATGTTTTTCTGTAAAGAAAAATACCAAATAATAATCTTAAAAAAGCAGTATTGTGATAGTATACATATAAAATTACAATTATCATAGTAAATTTCATTGTTAACATATAAAAATACATATTAATTCCAGCATTTGTATCTTAATTCTAATTTTAAAGCACTATTCTTCTAAAATTTTTGAATAGGTTACTTACTATCTTGTGTTCTTATTCCTGTCACTATAATGGTGCATTTGTGGTATAGTTATTGCATAATTTGTAGCAAGTATATTTGTACAATTGCTTTTGTAATGCAGATTTTTAAGATATCTCGAAATTAGAACTGAAAATTCAAGTTTGATTGAGTACTAGGGGGCTCCGCTACTACGCTCGTCGCTATCGCTCACCAACCCTAGAGCTGCTCATGCAGCTCCTTTGGATCCCTTCGCCAGTTTGCTTCGCTCGCTCATTACAAGCTAAGCTATTTTAGAGTTGCTTTTCTAGAGCTGTATTCTAGAGTAGCTTAAAATAGGAATGCATGAGAGAAAGTTAGTGCCAAAAGTCTGCTTTGAAATATCCCCAAAAGTGTGGCTGATTTAGATATTTATTTAACTGTAAAAGTAGTTTAAAAAACTCAAATAAAAGAAACGCGTAGCAATGGTTTGTCAAGATAAGCCATCCCCTGAATTTTAAGCACGTGTGCCACTGATGAGATCTCACTTCTGATTGGCTGCTGTGATTTGATTTGTTCCGCTGACACCATTCTTAGATATTTCGCATACCAAAAAGTTTTGAAATGCCCTACTGTAGTATTTTGAGCAGATGGAAAATAATAAAATTTTAAAATTGATATTGCCTCAAGCACATGAATTTGTAAAATAATTAAAGCTGCGTGTATAAAATATAATTTATAATATATTCTACGATATAAAAGAATGTTGGAGGACTGCAAATAATTAAAAACAGCTTAGAATCAGTGTATGTTTTCAATTACTCACCGATTTTGTTTGTAATATATTTTAAAAATTTCATCAGGAAAGTATATAGGAATAAATAGAGAACCGCTTTTGGATTAATATGCAAAGTAATAATGCAATTATGCTCAACAGCTTATATATTTTGCTTAGTTTTACAGTATAATTTTGTCCAAAAAGATTACTTACACCAACATGTAATAAATTCTTCGGATTCATTAAATTACTATTAACATTGAAATATTTTAAATTAAATTACTAATAAATATGATGTTGTTTCTAATGCCACTTGGGTATCCAAGCTCCCCTTCGCTTTAGAGTCGATGTATTTTGTGCTAATGTGTGTATGTGCACGAAGCAGTATGCATACAAAGGTATTTGATTCCTTTCTTTTATGAAAGGAAAATAATACGATACATTTGTGAATATTCTTAGCTTAAGATATGTTACTACTGATATGTTTTGAAAAGTCATACAAAATTTTAGAAATTTGAAATTGAATGAAATTTTATCAAAATTGCAGAATTCGTTTCAGAATCAATAGAAGTTGTTTCTTCGAAATTGTTAAGTGATTTTCAAACTCGCATTTTGTCTGAATAAGGTTGTGACTACATTTTATGAAGATTCAGTTAACTAAATCTTCCCTAAAAAATAAAAGTGTACATCTCTCTCTATATATATACAGGGATCAAGAACAGAGCGCGGACGAGCAACTAGTTTTTCTGAAAATTCGAATGGAGCCCGAGCAAGAGAATGGAGCAATGATGCTCCGTTGCTGCGACCGGAATCGTTTTTCGGATAAAAAGCACCTGATTCTCTATTCAGTACTGCCTATTCTCTATTCATGGCTGCTAATTTGCAAACGAAATCAAATCACATCTGCGCACCCGTTAAAAATTGAGAAATGCTAAGATTTTCTAAGAATGCATGAGTTATTTCACGACACAGTGAAATGACTTATTAAATAGTTTTTGGTAAATAAATAACTATTTAAATTTTTTATCGCACATATAACCTATGAATAAATTAAAAAATATAAACATAATCAAAATGATTCCAATTAAAACTTTAGACCACTGATCAGATTCGGAGCAAATAGTTAGAGGTCAGAATGATGCTCCATAATTCCTTTTGTTTTTTCAGACTCAATGATCAGCGTGAAAAATGAGCTCAGTCACGACCAGAGGGCTGCCAAACGTCCCCGATTTTGAGAAATTGTCCCGCGTCCCGGCGCACTTTAATACGGGACGGCGAATGTCCCGTATTCTTGTCAGGGATATTGTTTGACTCCTTGTTTGAGAAGGGTCAAGTGCGTTGCATATATATATACATAACCATGCCCGAATTTAGGGCGTTGTGCACCCCTGCGCTCAAAGTAAACTGCCTCCCTCCACAAACCACGTACTAAGGAAGAAACAAACCCTAATTTTTTGGACAAAGCAGCTCAAACTTAGTTCATTATGCACATGCTAGAACATATTGCGTTTCTGGTATATGTTTTAGCTTTGTATCATTCATTAGCACTCATTCTTGTGTGTTTTTAGGCGCAGGTTCAGAAATTGCAAATCTGTAAAGAAAAAGAGATCTAATCTGTTTCTAAATCTGTAAAGGAAAAGATAAAAAAAATCTGTATGCTATGCTTTTCTTTTGCTTGTTTTGTGAATTTTTAAGCGTTTTGTAAAAAAATCATAGTTTTTTATGAGACGATAATCAATCTAATTCAAGATAAAGGAGCTCATGTTGTGTAGAAGGACGCCATTTGCAGATCATTCGCTCATATTTTGCTTCGTACCTTTCTGTAAGGTGCAAATTATGTTCGAACCGCTTTGGTATTTATTTAAAATAAAGAAAAATCTCCCCATAAAGTATTAAAAACTACATATAAGTCAATTATCAAAACCTAACACACAGAACCATCGCAAACTTGTGTACTTATTCCATGCTTGAAATGGAAACGATATGCTTTCTACGCTATTTGATGCCTAAGTAGGACTTTTTATTTACAATGCTTTTTTTATTGTTAGTTACGGCTGATTAAATGGAGCTTATTTTAAAGAGGCCAAGGTTGTCTAGTAATGAGCTAATTGTATTTTAAGCACACTCACTTTTTTTTAGACTAAAAAAAATTGCCGCCCTGTGCTTGATCACAGAATGGCACTTCTTAAATACGACCCGATGCGCTGCATCAGATCCTCTATATTTATTAGATACAGTTTTAGAATTACTAATAATAATTAATATAGTTTCATGACTGAATAAATTGCCTTGACTTCATTCATTCTGGTAATCGAGATAGACTGTACGCTTTAGAATAACTGAACTATTTGGCGTGTCCCCCCCCCCCTCCCATAATTTTTGTAGCTTAATTGTTTTTCATTTTCCATCCAAAATTTATAGTGTTGGCACGTGTACTAAATAAATAAATAAAACGTTTTTAATAATGAGAAGCAACATGTATTTTTGTGATAGCGAGGAGACTTACAACGATTTTTAACAGGATATTAAGTTTGAAAAACATTACAATTACACTGAATTAATTACTTTAAAATGCAGTAGCTGAAAAAATGAAATTGGATGAAAAAAAAGATACATATACATCAGGGATCTCACCAGAGGAGATTCAGGTCCGTTTTCGGACCCTTCACAGAATTAGTCAATCAAACCGAACCATTAACAAAATTCTGAGCTACCAAATCGTACTTTTTACAGAGCTACTTATTAAACGAACGGCAAAAAAAAAAAAAACATGACTTTCACGTTTAAATTTTGAATTTTCACAAAATTATTTTATTTTTCGCAATAATCTTTTTAAAAGTCACAAAAAAAGGATCCTGTTAAAAGTGCTGGATAGCCCCCCCCCCTTTCCTCTCTCTCTCTATATATATATTTATATATACGTTTAATCCACATTCCACTTAGGACTGAATTGAAACGTAATGCTTCTGTTCAGTTACTAAAGACAGATTCTGAACTATTTCTTGTCTCAGGAAATAAACAAGAAAGTTCACATTTTTTTGGAGGTTCATGCACAATGAGCAGTGATTGACGAGTGGGTGGTTCTTTGGCTCTCCCTCTGGAATCAGCTGTCCAGGGGGTATGGGGGAAAGAACGGCTGTGGAGCATTGAGGAGCATTGTAAGGAAACTCATGTGTAGGAACCTGCTTATTTTAAAAGCATTTCTTGAACAGGTCCCTCAACGCTACAAATAGAGCTATCGCCGGTGATTGCTAACTTCAGGGTGGTTAAAGTTTACTTTAAAATTACTTAAATAACATTTCAATAAGGGGCTGTATGCATATTAAAATGAACATTAACACCACACAAAAACCTCATTGGAATGCTCCCTTTTTGACAACAGAATTGAATCCAGTGTTAACAAATTAGCCGAAATACTGAATTACAGTACATTTTTACCATTAAAACATGACATATTGAAATGGGACTACCATTATTTTCAACATGCTAATTTACTGGTTGAGGTTCATAAAGGCATAAAAAAATGCGTTTAGAATTTTGTTCCCAAGTGGTGGATTTTCCCCTAAGAGGTAAAAGTTTTTATATACATCCAGCAATAGTATACAACCCTCTAAAGTGGCAGTAAAATGTATTTTTAAGCATTCCAAAAAAAATCTATTGAATAGTTTTTGCTAAAACTTTAGATATCCATATAAAACTTCTCCAGATTAATTTGAAATATAAGTTCTAGATGAAAAATAATTCAAATATTAATTTCATAACTCATAAAAATATATTAAATAAATATTTTTAGTCACATAAAGCATGTTTTTATTGTTGGGCTTGTTCATAGTTTTGTATAAAAAGCAAGCAGCAGTGCATAACGATGCTAGCCTAGGTATTATAAGCAAAAATATCAAAAAAACCTTTTAACATTCAATGTGTGTTTTTCTTAATTTAATTGTGAAGCAATGACTAAACCAAATCACATAAAAGTTGGTATTCAAAGTTAAATTTTGATGATAATTACATATCTATGATGGAAAAAATAAAAGAAAAAAAGGGGAGGGGGGGTTACATTTGAAAAGTTTACGCTCATTTTAACAATATGACTCCTTAACAAAATTTTATAGTTAGCATTTTGTATATTGTCCATTATCCTTGATAAACTGGCAGATTTATTGTGCCTACTGTGCAAACAGTACTCAAATGAATAGGATGAGTTCCCATTTTTTTTCTTTCCAAGGGTATAGGCATCCTTATTATATGATTCAGATATAAGGATCCCTTTACCTAAGAAAATCATACAACATGCAACAGAAAAACAAATAATTACACAGTTTGTACACACACAAATAAGTAAAAAAATAGATAGATAACAGTTTATATTAAATTTATGCAACGGATGTATTTCTTGCATAAAAGAGGGAGGGTTTTTTCATGACTGAAAAGCTCATACAATTTTTGCTGCAAATTTGTGTTTAATGCCCCATCTCATCGCATTAGTTTTCTTAAATTGTACTTAGCAGATTACGAACTAAAAAAGAAAGAATGAAAGGCTGAAGTAAGAAAACTAGAAAAGCAGTATTATTGCATTGTTGAAAGTGATAGCAAATGTAACTCCAAAAGCCTTGTAAAAAGCAAGAAAGTCACGGAGAGAAATTGCAACTTGTGCTCAAACCTACTTAAATATGGCATGTCTCCTGTGCTCCAAGAAATACACTGTCATCCCCTTAATGAGAAGTAGGAATATTACTGCTGTAAACAATGATTGGTTAACATACATTATGATGAGCAGTCTGTTAGGTTGCATATTTTATTTTTGTACAAATCCGCTTTTTCCCCCTGTAAAGGGTTTTGTCGGATCAAACAATATTTAAAAGTACAGTAAATATCCTTTATTGCACATCTATAATAATAACAAAACCACCTTATCCAGTACGGAGTAGCACTTTCCAAAATGCAGACCTTCCCGTACTATTACAGTAGAGCCTCGGTTATCTGAGCCCCAATTAACCGAGTTCCGGGTTACTTGAGGTACATTTGCCCTTGAAAAAAAATTTTTTTTGGCGGCCGATAGCGGCGTCACTGATTGATGTCAGTCATCCAATTATTGTCTGGTGATATAAAGAGCTAGAACAATGGACAATTTCAACAGACCTTCTTAGGCTACAACCATTTCGTAAAACGGCAGCGAAGAGGCGAGATATATATATACAATGTACATACTTCTTCAAAAGACAACTTTAACTGGGACATGTACTCTACTGATGTAAACATATAAAATTAGATATTTTTATGTATGTAACGTCATTTATTCATTTCATAATATGTACAGTAAATGCCTTTTTTTACATCTTTGATGATATTTTCATTCATTTCAACTAATGTTACCCTCTCAATTTGGTCAGAGTCCTTGTTATCCGAGTTTTCGATTATGCGAGGGACCCTCGTTCCATATTACCTCGGATAACCGAGGCTCTACTGTACTAAATTTTAAAAATTGTTTAGCTACAGAAGAGGAGAAAAGCAAGAAATTCCAGGACAATACAATAATTTCATTACAGTTCCGAGTTTTCATAATTATAGCGAAAAATGTTTTTATAGTTTATATAGAATATTTTAAGTTACATTCACGGATACCATAAACATTTAATTTGAAGTTGGTTTATAATTTTGCACAACAAAAAATACCTCCATTTTTCACAACTAAAAAACAAACACATATCCACACAAAGCTTTCTTTTAAGAAGTCAAGTCATAAAATTATTCACAAACAATATAAAAATACTTCATAACACAAACAAAAAGTTTCCCTCAAAAATTTTTTTAAAAAGTAAACCCATATAATGAAAAATATTTTAATAATATAAATAATTTAAAAATAAAACAATGAAGTATAGGACAAAAAATGTTTTCCATTGCAATAAAGGATCATTTAAGCATTCTATCTGAAAATTGACAATGAAATATAGTGTGCTGGTAATCATTGAGAAAGAGATACTTACTCTGGTAATATTTCCATTTGCCATAACTGTAAGTGATAACAAAGGATCCAAGCAGTGTTCAGCTCTTACTGGTAATTTTACAAATTTCAAGATAAAAGGGCCAAAAGCTTCCATTAATTTGAATACAATATAATTTTCACTTATTTTGATTATATACTCCAATTCTTTCAAGTATTTGGTAGCTCTAAAAATAAAAGATACTTTGGATAACTAATTGAGGAGGAACATTTATGCACAAAATATTAGAATAATTCTCTATAGAAAAGGAATTATAACTGAAGGTAGCTAAACTGCACAGCATTCTTTGAACAGCATCCATGTTCACCCATTTTATTTAAATTTTGATAAGGTAAAAGAGAGAGTGTTAGAGAGAAGTTTTTTTATTCCCTCCCCCCCTCTCACCAGCAAAAAAAAAAGCATTTACAATGCTGTCACAAGGTTAACTCAAGAGAAAAGTTTAAATTATACTGGTCCAAAATCAAAAATATATTATTTTCTTAGTAACCCCAAAAAAAAAGTTTAAAAATCTTTATTCAATTCATTTTGAATAGTCAAAATTGCTTAAAATGTTTGAGATGTTGTATGGAAACTGAACATGAATAACAGGCCAAACATCAAAAGTTTCATTCTGAATTTCTCTCTCTCTCTCTTTTGTTTTGTTTTCTCAAAAAATTTTGATAAAAACCTCTTAAGCCAAATGTTTTACTCAGAGTAAGAGTCATATTATCATTGTAAAAATTTTTCTGAATCTCTTCCTATCATGAATGAAAAGCAATATTTTAACAAAAGAAAAAAAGATGTGCTAAGTACAATATCTTTATCAGCAAAAACAAGGTAAATGAAAGAAATCTCAGCACATTTGGTAATATTTAAAAAAAGCTGCTCAGCCCATGTCACAGCCGACAGTGTAACAACAGACTTAAAAGCTGCGGCCAGCTGTATAAGCCAATGGGTTTGCTTATACAGCTAACGTTTGCTCGTTTACAATAATGTGTTGATACTTGTTACAGTTGCAACTTGTTGGGTAAAGAGATGTGTGGGAAAATGTTATGGTATAATTCTAGCCAAGTACACGGAGAGATACATTTTAATTTAGAATTCATCAAATAGCTTTGTTTTTCTAACTTTATTACAGAACGTACTTCAACTAAAAGAAAACAAATTTTTTCAGAAGGAAAATTAATCATGAATATTTGAAAATAATAATAGCTATGTGGCTTCAAAATGTCATTTCTAAATTTATTTTATCAACATATCAGAAAGCTTGAGACAATATTTCAAAACAAATGCAGAATACTGTTTGAAAAATCAAGTAGGAAAAGAGTTTAAAACAAAAATGTCAACTATTTACGCAGCTTTTTTTCAACCATTTAAGGCCGGAGCCTGCTTTAGAAAGCTCAAAAAAAAAAAAAGAAGTTTTTCTTTGACTGTTAAAATCTATTCCTAATATATCTCAGAATATGTATGTAAAGTTATAGAGGCTAATTCTCAATATTTTCAAAAATACAGCACTAAATGTGGCCAGGTGTCCAACACGTATACGAGCACTTGGGCAGCTGGAGCGCATGCCTGTCCCCTCGAATAGCTCTATGTGAAAAGGTTCGACGGTCGTTTGAATGAGTTTTTTGAGGAAGTTGAGGTTTTAATATATGGCGCAGGAATAGCTGATTAGCGTATCATCCCTGTAAGTAATGGAAATTAACATTTTTCCAATCATAAACGTTCAAGCCCGTTTTCTCGAGTTTTTGTTTCTATGGTTTTTCTAAACTGGTGGGAGTGATTGCGAGAAAACTAGAAGACCAATCAAAATGAAACAAGGCTTGTTAGCTTCAGTTTTGTATTTTCTTCTATTTGAACTAAAAAGATTCATGAGAAAAAAATAAGAACAACAAAAAGTTGAAATGATATTATTGTTCTTCCAAAAGACACATTTTTTTTTACAAACCTGAGAAAATTTTTAAATTTCAAATTTTTATGTTTTTCTTAATTCATCTAGAAAATAAATGTATAAAAATGAATTTTTTTTTTGGGTTTCAGACGAAAATTACGAGCTCCATCTTGCCCGTCGATTGTAAACTGCAATTGCAAGGTGTTGCACAAATGTATATAAAATTCGGCTGCATTTGAATAATTTTCTCTTATTTTTTTTAACTTGTTCAAATATGTAATAAAATGATCTAAAAACTTTACTAGACTTGCTTTCCCTTCTGTTATAAAAAAATTCCTCAAAAAATGCTTTTTTTTTGGCCTTCTAAAGCCGGCTCCAGCCTTAATACAGCTGGTTCAGGCAGAACCTGAGGTATTAAATGCTTCCAGAAGTGCATTCCTGAAAAAAAAAAATTCTATGTACAATAAGAGAGAAAGCAGCAGAAAAATTAGTACAATTTTAAAAGCAAATTTCTTTGTATTTGCTGTTTTATCACAAAAAAGATGATTTTCTTGATATTAGTATTCAGTTAGGATTTTTAAATTGTTAGAAACTATCTTCTTTGTATTATAACCTGAAAAATGCAAACTTTTATAAATTCTTATTTAATTTGAATTATTTCATATTAAATTCTATTAGAAAGAATTTTCAAAACCATTGAATTATAATAGGAACATCCTCAGGATGTTCCTATTATAATTTGGATGTTTTGCATCTAGTGCCCTGTCGCATTGAAAAAGGGATTCCAAGCAATCCCGAAACATATGTCTGCGTTTTAATGCTTATTTGTGCTTTAAATTAACATGAAATTATATTTCTATTACATGGAGGGGACTGCCATTTTTTGGAAAGGGGAAAAAAATAATAATATCAGCAACGTTATACACAAGTAAAAAAAAAGTGGATTTTCCTTCAGCTGTCCATTTTCAAGGAGGGATAAATTTGGGTGGGAATCCCGCTATCCTGCCTTGAATCTTATCCCCTGATACTACTTTGTTATTTTTGTCAACAGCATATAAGTTCTAATGTTCCAATCATAACACATTAAAACGAATTTTAGGAATTGAAATATACCTTTTTTCCCCTATCTGGTTTCAAAGAAAGCAGTAGTACGTTTATTGAAAGAGAACAAATTGGGATGACTCTAATAGTGCTTAGAAACGTTGATTAATTGATTATAAGTTTTAAAATACAAATCATTAAAACATTAATGTAAAATTTTTAAGAGTAAAAAGAACAACAATATAGTAAAATAACCAATGGTGTATATATGGTACATATATATATATATATAGCATACCTCATCTTTTCTGGATTGAAAGACCCTGAATTCAATAATGCTAGAGACTTAACTTTGATGCCTCTATTTTCTAAACAAAGGAGTAGACCTGGATATATTGCACTACTGTGACAAATCAAAGTGTTCACTCTGCAAATATGAACAAATTTAATACGTTAAACACAAGTGCACACAAAACACGTAAATTCTAAAGTTATAAAAATATTTCTTGCATTTGCAATACACTTGAAAATAAATGTCATTAAAAAAAAAGAGAGAGGGAAAGAGATTATGCAGGGGAAAAAATATATACAATGTACATCATTAAAAAAAAGTTTATATACTGTTTTAATAAGTAATAATAACGACAAAATAATTAAATATTTTGAAGAATATTGGCATAAAATTTAATGTTAATACACTAAAATATTAATAAATATTTGAACAATTTGATAATGAATCGAAGCAAATATTCAATTATTATCTGGACACATATCTTTTCCGATTCAGATTCTCGTGCCATGGACATTTTCTTAATAAGTATAATTTTCTTAAAGGGTAAATAAATATACATTTTTTAAATATTTTCAACCAAACTTACATTTTTAAGAACTAAACTACGTGTGCAGATTAGATACCATCAGTCAGTAAAAAGTTACAAAAATTAACATTCTCCTTTAGTAAATACATAACTAAAAATTATGATTAATGTTTGATAAGATTTAAAATTTTCATTGAGATTTGAAATATTTGAAGTTTTGGTGGAATAAAAGTAAAAAATAAGCAATTGTTTAGAATTGGGATAAAATTAGAAGTTTGAAAATACAGGATATTTCTTAATATAGGAACATACACAAGGTTGAAATAATTTTAAAATATTGATATTTTACTTCTCTATCAAATTATAATGTGATCCCCTCGAACCATAAAGCTTGGAGAGGAGACTTGTCTCCACCCCAAAATATGAATTTAAGTCGATGCCAGATAAACCAGTGTTGCTGAACCAGGCCCTTGGGTAAAATACTGACATGGGGCCCCCATGTAATCCCCATGTTCTACCTAACTTCTAAGCAAAAATCTAGACTGTCTATTTTCCAAGATCATGGACCCCTGACGAATCAGGTTCTCTATATACTCTCTACGTCTGTGATGACATCCCCTTCAAATAAACGTGACAATAAATAAAAGCACATTTCTCAATAATATTATTCCCATAATGCTTACTGTTTTACATCAATAGCCTCTAAAAAATCAGAAATGTATTCAGCCTTTTCTTCATCCGAATGGCGGAAAATTCCAGGTCTGTAAGTGCGAAAATCTAGGTAAACAAAATGGTAATTTTAATGAAACAATCTAACTTAATTTCTTTCATAAAACAACTGCAAATAATTAACTAAATCAGCAAGATTGTCTTTGGAATGGCTTACATCCAAGTATAAAACAGTCTAAACAAGAGATGAGAAGATATCCTCATGAGAATATTCTCTAAGAACAAGAGTATCCTGAAAATATTTTCCAGCAATTAAAAATTGGAGAATAATCAAGAATAATCTCTTACAAGAAAATGAAAAATGTTAGAAATAAAATTATTATTATCCACTACTATTCATTCATTATGATAAAAACAAGAAGTAAAATTATTTTTTGCTTTACACACTTTACAATGGATTATAATAGTGATTTTCATTTAAGAACACTTCCTCGTAAATGTGCTCATAAAATATTCGTTTTTCAGCCAAGTAGCTGCTTCGTAATAAAAATGCTGTACAAAATCTTAACTGTGAGTACAAAACAAATTTACATTCTTAAGTAAGTGACTAACAAAAAAACTACGTTTCACTTTTGAATCAGATTAACACATACACATAGCTATAAATAGTTTAAGAATGACTTTTTTGTTTTAAATACCTTCATATTCTTAAGGGAACATATGACCTGATTCTGCCTGGATCATGTATGAAATATATGTCTTTGCAAACAGTCCCAATTTTTTAACTTTATGTGCTAGAAACGTCAATTTCCAACTTGTTACTGTCAATGATCAATTCCATTTTAATTTAAAAGATTGTCATCATTAATTTAAAATGAGTCCATTTTCATTTCTCATATAAATTGTTGGTGCAGTATTTCAACTTAAAATGTATTTTCAAGCACCAAGCTTGTTGAGAACAATTTCGGACATTAAAACTCGTTTATGTAAAAAAAATTATCTAGAATGATCTTAATACCAGTTAGCAAGCACAGAAATGTATTTGATATAAACTGTATGAATAACACTACTCTTACTTCTAGAAAAATCTTAAATGCCAGTATGACATGCAGTTTGGCTAAATATCTTTGTTGGTTATGAAATAAAAGTACTTACCTGGGAAAGAGGGAGCCACAACCCTTATTCCTTGGTGATATAGGTGAGATGTCAAAAGCGTAAAATCTTTCCAAGATCCTGGTGCACCATGTAACGCTACTGTCAAAGGCAATGATGAATGACTGGACTTGCCGTGAGTGTCGATGTAAGGCACATTAAAAGTTAAATCACTACTTGGAACAGTTTTAAATTTCCTTTCATGTTTCCATTTTTTATATAACCGGCCGCAAGATTTTATTTCAACAAAATTTTCCTTAAATTGAAAATCTACATTTTGATGTTTAGAATGATCATATCGTGCTGACAATAACATTGAACGGTGAAGATAATTTGATTTCCGAGTCTTCTCAGTATCGGATAACATACGCAAAACCCACTTCATTGCCGCCAGTACTAAAGGAAATAAAAGTAGTTAAAATTTTACAAGGAAATTTCTGTTGATATGATTAATTTCCAGTTCACTAATTTCTATTCATGAAGGTGATAAAGAATTTTATGATTCTCTGTTTATGAAGAAAACTACCCAACATTAATAACTTATTTTAAGGAAAATTTCATGAAGCTTTGGTATAAGTGAAAAATTTTCCTTTTTTCCTTCAATGGTTACGAAATCTGAAAATAGATTTTGCCGTATAGCATATTGAAAATTAACCTACGCAAATCAGACAACAGTGAGTGAATTTTCAGGATTTTATTTTCTTAATCATAAAAATAAAACGTCAATATAAATTCAATTTTCATTATTACTCGCGTGACAAAAATGATGCAATCTAATCGTCCTGGAAAATAGTAAACAAAATGGTGGACGCTAGTTCACATCCACTGCAAATGGGCAAATTGGTGACGTCACGCCAGGGGGCGTGGAGCTCTGACGTCACTCTGTTAAAGCCGCATGCCCCCATGTCGTTTTCTGCGTTGAGTGTGTGAGAGTATAGTTTTTGATTCTAACAGATCTTAGGAAATTAACGTTCCAGATAAGAGGAGTTTGCTCTCATTTATTATTGTTATTAAAGCAATATAATTTTTTTTTTTATGTACTATGTAATTGTCTATTCATTTATTTTGAAAGGAGTGAGTTTGTGAGGTTTTACTGTGATCTAATTGCATATTTTCCCTAGATATTAGTTGTCAGTTTGTTACCATTGTAGGACAAGTTGAGGTTTATGTTGTGTTTCCTTATAATATAATAATGTATCGGGGCATTATTATAATAAACATGTTAATAAACTTTACCTGTGCGAGACCTTAATTGAAAAGTTTGATGCACTAAGTGCAAAGTATAAAATTATAATGCCTTCATATATAATTTCCTATTTTATATTTTATAAGTTTCCTTCCCCAAATTACTGCTATAGTTTTGACATTGTTACTGTTTAAGCAGTGATTTTTTTAAAAATTCTTTTTATCTTAAAATGCTTTCTATTTTATTTGCTCTTAATAATTTTATATTTCTTCTTACAGATAATTGGATAATTCAGATAATTATCTGAAGTGCTAGTTGAATTCTAGTTGAAATAAACTTCTTAAGTATTTCCTTTTCATGTGAGGTCATATGCTTTTACAATTTCCTAGTTAATACAGGAAAAGCCACACTTGACACCACGTGATAATAAGAAGAACCTATCATTTTCCCGGTCAATTACTATAGGCTGTTCGAAAATTTGAATTCATTTTAATATCAGCAATTTCGTCTATGATTTGGTGCTCTAAATTTGCATAATTTATCTCAGACGTTATTCTCAAATACCTTCTCTCCGCAACAGAAAGCAATTGCCAATTGTTTAAAAAAGACCGTGTACCTTGCTATTTAATCGTTAAAGGCCGCAGTTTACGCTCAGACGAAATCGCCGGAGTGAAAAATATTTCAGCCCTTTTCTGCTTCTTATGTTTCAACTTAATACGGAAAATGCATGTATGTGCACCAAACGAGCTTCTACCGTAAGTCAAATATTTTATTGCTTCCAGATTTCTCTGAATGATACTGCGATTTATTCTTTATTGTATGTATGATATTGCTGCTAAAGAAACTAAATTCTTATGTTAAAATTCTCTATTGTGTTTTCATAATGTGTTACAATATTGATGCGAAACGTAAATGCTTAATTTAAGTGTTCGAAAGTATGATAATCTGGAGGATTAATAGAAAACATAATTTTCTTATCCGGTAATTCAGCTGGTGCTTTTTTAAATATACAATGTATGTTTTAATTTTTTAGAAAATATATTGTGTCAGCTTTAATTTCTTATGCTATTTTCGGTACAATATCATATTGTTATAATAAAAACCTATATATAATAAAATTTTACAGAATTTTGCGTGATTTTTACAACATAATCTTTATTCTATTGTTTCCTCATTAGGTCTCTTTTAAGACTACTACTCTCATCAAGTCGTGTTTGTTGATTAAAAGTTAAAATTTTTATTTAATACCATTTATGTTATTTAGTTCTTTAAAATTAAAGGAGAGTAATAAAATTCCTTTACTCTGCCTGAATCTCATCTGAAAAGTAAATTAAATCCAAAATCGTTGAATACGAAATTAAAGTCAATTTGGCATTAAGTGCAAGGATAAATGATACCGAAAAAACACATTTTGATTAGTAGTGACTTGACTCTGTATATGTTGTTTCTGCGAGCATAGTGCTCGTGCAGTGAAAACCCGAGGCTGCGTAGTCGAATTCATACTTATTTTGGGGTCTGTAATTATGAACCTTCTCGAATTCTCATGTCTAATCTTTGAAAAAAACTTTTGTCAGATTGCATTTTGGATACTTTATCGTGAAAGATGTAGCTTTTCTGGGAAGTGTTAAATTTATTGTTGAAAACATCGTTTTGAGGGCTAGTTAACAATGCAAAAATTTCAATAAATCTTTTGTATTGAAAGAGGTTCCTTTTAATAGGTATTGGATTTTTGTGGCTGTTAAAAACATAGAAAGGTGTTTTAAAAATGAAAAGGTATGATTGAGTTGAAAGTTAAATAATTTTTTTCCCTTTTTATTTCAGCTGAAGAATCCTGAGATACAAGCTGATTGAATCTTGAACACGTATTTTCCATCTTATTGAAAAATGAGTGTTCTTAAGAACACGAAATCCCTTGAGGAATTCGTTATCGTTTTGAGAGAATATGAAATTACAACGTTCTCCAAATTTGTCTGCACTAAAAGTGACAAGGCCTTTAGCGAAGTTAAATGTAAGTACTCATTTGATGCATAGCGTAAATTTATCTGTCTAATCTCTCTCGCTCTCTCTCTCTCTATATATAATATATATGTGTGCGTGTGTGTGTGTGTGGGAATAATTGCATAATGACTGGGGGTTCATGTTCATAATAAAGTTTCATTTTATTTAAAAAATGTATACTAATTTTTAAGTAAGATTTTGCTGTAGATTCAAACTTGTTTGATGCTAATGCAATTTGTTTTTGCTTTGTTTTGTTTTAAAATTTGTCGAATGTGATTGCAAATTTTAATTTGTTTCTTATTTATGAGAATTTCGCACCTAGTTTTTTTTTGTGTTCAAGTAATCCAATTTGTTTTTTTTTTTTTCAAATTTGTCAAATGTGATTTTAAATTTTAATTTGTTTGGGATTTATGCAATAAAAAAGAAATAAACAATTATGAACAAATGTATATGATTTTTTTTAAAAATCAAATTTATACTTCAACTTAATGTTTGGTTGCATTTTGACAAAGTTTTAATGAACAATCTCATATTCTAAATCGAAAGTATTTTCAATCAATTTGAAAAGTATTTGTCATCAATTCCTTTAAAATATGCTACACACAATAATTTTTTAAAACTAGTTGGAGGTGATTTAAATTTTCTCAGAAAAATGAACTGAAAAAAAAAAAAAATCGTACATTTCCCAATATTCCTTATTTTCATTCAAAACAAAAATGTGTGTTTTATTGAAAAACACACATTTTTATTAAAAAAAAAAAAATACACGAAGTTTAAAAAAAAAAAAAATTAACAGTAGTAAAAAAAAGTAAAAAAAAAACAAAGTTTTTATTGAAAAAAAAATTATATTGCTTTAATAACAATAATAAATGAGAGCAAACTCCTCTTATCTGGAACGTTAATTTCCTTAGATCTGTTAGAATCAAAAACTATACTCTCACACACTCAACGCAGAAAACGAAAACGGGGCATGCGGCTTTAACAGAGTGACGTCAGAGCTCCACGCCCCCTGGCGTGACGTCACCAATTTGCCCATTTGCAGTGGATGTGAACTAGCGTCCACCAAACAAAATCTGATTACATTCTATTACATTAGGTATTTTGGCGTCAAAAGCTGTTGAAAGATCTCAAATCAGTCCTTCCTCTTCAAAAAAAATTCTAAAGTCAAAAATATAAAAAGGGGGGGGGGGGAGCTGCATTTGCAAAAAGAGAAAAAAAAAAGGGAAGAGATAAATCGTTCAACCTGTCAAACTTTCATGTAGTTAATTTAACTTTTAACATTATTTTATTTATTTTTTTAATAATTTTTTTTAGATGTAGTTTTTGACAATTTCATATAGCACTTGCTTCAAGGTTTTTTCTCATTATTAAGCCAGAGCCCCTACTCTGATTAAGCCCTTTTAAACTAATAATGTTTTCCTGCTTATCAGTCCTGTTTTCGTATCTTCATTTTTTATGCCATTGTAATCATGAAAAGCAATACAAATCCTGGTTCAAATTGTTTTCCTTTGTGATTTGCTGGAACACGCTGAATTATGCTGCTTATTACAGGTCACGAAAGTCCCTAAGAAATTACGAATTTAGACATCGGTCACGAAAGTGACGAAAAAGTCTCAAAAATTACGAATAGAGGTCATACATAGGGCACGAAAATTTTCCGTCCAATAATGGGACCGGACCGATCGCTTCCAGAAGGCCCGGATATCCGGTTGGGGACTGTTAAATTGACTAGGACCAGCCTAGCTGGGCCCTGTGCCTATTGTTGGTGGTCACACTTCTATTTGTATTTGTATTCAATAGGTTTTTAAACATCCGCGGAACTCGATCCAGTCACTGAATGAAATAGCCAATTATTCAGAATGTCAAATTTGATTTTTAAGATTTAATTAATTAAAAAGTTTTGAAAGTATATGTGTATTACTAACTTAATATTTGGCAGCTGTGGGATGCTTTAAAATATTTTTTGAATGTTTACAAGATCGGCAAACATCAGAACCGGATATCCAGTACATATGTACAATGTACACAGTTAGCACCGGATATCGAACAGAAATAATATCCAAATAACCCCGAACGGTCCCGAAATTTCACTTTTGAAAATTTGTAGATACCCTGTTCAATAAACTGGAACAACATGGGTAAGAGTAATAACCACCTGGTCACACTTCTATTTTCCCATGGTAAAATTTTGGGGTAAGTGGTTGGGCTGGCGTGTGAAAATCTTTAACAATAGAAATAAAATAAATCACATATTTGAAATCTTCATGCAAGAAATTGGCAAACTGTCCTGTTGTACTCCTTTTTTTCCCCCCAGAACTATAGTGCCAGAACGCAAGGTTGGAGAAGAGGGGAAGAATTGAACCGGGGATGTCTTCATTCTTTGTACATCAATCGATAGAAAGGGGAGGGGGGAGAACTATCCAGGAAAAGGTTTGAATCCTTTGTTATACAATTGTTTAAAACCACTAGACATTAACTTTACTTTTAAATAGATTCATTAAAAGGAAGACGCGTTTAATATGCGTTGTTTAATGAACCTAAATCTCAAGCAACTTTATAAATTGTCTCTCCTTTATCACGTCTGTTGATGGCTTGTAATTTAGTTTTCAAAGTCACAACAGTTTAATATGCATACGGTACAGTTCGGCAATGGTGCCATTGATCCACCAAAAAAAAAGAAAGAAAAGAAAAAAAAAAAAAAAATGGCATAACTCAAAGGCGTTTTTTAAAAAGACTAATGTACCTCGGTTAACGCGGAACTCGGTTAGTCGGGGCTCGGATAGCCGCGGCTCTACTGTATTATGAACAGCTTTTTTAGGCTCTATGGAGAGAAAGGACTGAAGAAACATGCCGCTGTGCGGTGGTGCATGGGCTTTTATTACAAAAAAATAAATTACGGTTGGAATCAGTTTTCCTTTTTAAAATAGTTTTAGATTTCAATAACTGAAAACAAGAATACATCCAACGGGTAACGACATGCGGGCACTAATGGTAAATAATGAAAGTCAACACAAAAAATGAAAAACTATTTTATTATGTGTTATAAAAAATATAATCGAAACAGGTTCATATTCAGGAATATGCTCATTGAGAACTTAGCCTAAAATGAACAGTTCGTCTGACTTCTTTGAAACTGGTCCCGGTGCAAGCGTACTGACACAGCTTGAGCTTCGATCATATGAACAACTTTCTTTGTGCCTCTAATAGTTTATCTAAACTATGTCAGGACGTCATTGCTCACTGAGATATGCATATAAGTACAATTTTTATGTAGGGTTCAATGAAAAATATTCTTCGTGAATCTTATGGACTTCTCATTAACTCCTGCAAGCAACCGACAGCTCCAAAATACCCCTGAAAACAAAAGAACATGCTGTTAAAATAGTCGATTGTTATTCTAATTAAAAGGTATGAAATCAAGATTGTAGTTATATAGTACTAGTAAGCCTGGCGGTCATACGAAATGACCGCTGTTCTAAATATTATAAATATACAATTCTCCCTGTAACCGGAAATGCACATCAAATCAAAGAGATATTTATCAGGTAGAACAGTAAAGTTTAATGAATAGATATTAAACATATAATAATTTCGGAAAAAATATTCTTACCGAAAAAAAAACTCATCTAAGTTATAATAATCTGTAAAATAAAAATGTTATTTACTGTATAATCAAATTGTCTGTGAAAAATATTTATTTA
This sequence comes from Octonoba sinensis, assembly GCA_038502835.1. NCBI lineage: Eukaryota > Metazoa > Arthropoda > Arachnida > Araneae > Uloboridae > Octonoba > Octonoba sinensis. The sequence goes on along the minus strand of CM076599.1, from coordinate 58,448,773 downwards.
TATTCAGCATAATAATTGTTAAAACAATAGTTTTAACGAAACTGGGAAAAAGAGCGCTGCCACTTTAATATATATAAAAAGCGCAGAAGATAAATAAATTAAAACAAAGAAAGAAGGATTAAATTACATTCATATTTAACGTTTACATTAATATTTAACGGATATTTCAAATATAGCGATGCCTCACTCAAAATGCTAGAGAAATGTTTTGATTATTAGTATATTTGACATGTGTTACAACAGTGGCAACTGCATTACAGTTACGCAAGCAACCAATAAGCTATCGGCGACAAACATATACTTAAGCCGCTTATATATAAGATAAGCCTTGAGTAAGGTAACTGACGGTTATTTTTAACCGACTTCACAAAGGAAGGAGGTTATACATTCAAACTGTATGTATGTCGTAGTTTTTTGTTTGTTTGTTTGTTTGTCCATTCATAACTTCTCATCGGATGAACCGATTTTCATGATTTTTTTTAACCGATCGAGGGTAGTTTCCTATAGATCCCGTGCCTTCGTTTGACCATATTCGATAGTTAGAAAAAAAATTATGGGTAGAAATGTGGTCATTTTTGTTTTTGTTTTTTCATCCATAACTTTTGACTAAATGAACCGCTTTGATGATTTTTTCTTTAATCGATAGAGGGTCGTCTAACTCAAATATCGCACATCAATTTGACTATATTTGTTTGTTTAGAAAAAACGTTATGGGTGAAAAATAAGTATTTTTTAATTTAATTGGAAAGGCTTGGCTTGATTCTTCTTTTTTGGGAAAACTATGAATAAATATAAAAGTCATTATTAAAAAGAGTTTGTTGCCATTAAGCTGTAATATTAAAAACACTTATAGCAAGAGTTTGGCTGAGGGCTTCGCTGAGGAAAAATTAAATCCAATTAGTTTGTTTGGTAAAATCGACTTCAAAACGGAATTTATCATACAAATGATTAGCTTTTAGTGCCATTCATTTAAAAAAGGTTTGCCGTTTGATATGGATTTTTTAAAATATAGTATTTATATAAAAGTGTATTTAGACTAAAAATAATAAATTAAATTAATTCTTTAAACAACATCTATGGGACTCTTAAACATAGTTTTAGAAGTCGGTGCGAAATTATGAGTCTAATTACCATTGCACCATATGCTACTTCATATTGGAGCTGTCCCTAATTCTGAGCCATTTATATTTGTAATTGATTCATGTATTCATGATTACAAAAGATTTTATCTATCCTGATTTTGCACCGACTTCTAAAACTATGTTTAAAAGTCACATCGATGTTGTTTAAAAAATTAATTTATTTTTCACTTTTTAGAGAATTATTTATAATTTGAAGTCGGTTCTATTTTTTTCCAATAATTATTTTATTCTGGTAACAATACAAAATTAACTTCGCACAATAATAAGTTTACCGCACAAGGTAAAATAGTGTAATGATAGTAAATAAATAAATAAGCAAGGCGAGAGTTTTGAGGTTACTTGGATGTTTTACAACAGTGCTTAAATCACCAAATGAATGTAAAGTTGCTAATAATAGCGTATAAAATTTATTAATTTTCCTGTAAAATTTGTTCAGTATTGACATTGATCACAAATACGTATTGGTTAACTAGCAGCTTTAATAATACCAGTGTGAATTTAACGTATTTTAAATGAATAAATATAGTGAGTTTACAGAAATCTTTCTAGTGTTTGTGTGAACTCAGTCAGCTAATGAACATTGTGGACATGTTAGCAAAATTCATGGTGTTCGGCAACATTTTCGCAGACGAGGTCGTTGTTAGGATTTTTAAAGATTGTCTTTGCTTTTCTTTTTTCATAAAGTTTTATTTAAAGTTGCAATTCGCTCTTTAGTAAATTTATATTTTCCTAAAACAATCTTGTTCTGAGAATACGTACTATGTTTTGATTTACCTTAAATATTGATCATTTCTGAGCTCGTCTCGGTTTGAAACTTTGTAAGTGAACAATCTCTGAAAAAAAAAAAATCTCAAAGAAGTAAATTGTGTATTTTGTATTAAATTTACTTTATTTAAAAGCTGCATTTATGAATGCATGAACTACCACTGTAGCAGAAAACGTAGTAAATATTAAAATAGGCCTCGTAAAAGGTAGTATCTTTTGATAATGTGCATAGTAATAGCAATTTAGCATTAAAAAACTGGCAACATTGATAAGAACTATCTGTTCGGCAGAAGTGGAAAATGAAAAACTACATTTTCACAAAAGGGCAGCATCAAAGGGTCGGTATAAAAGTAGCTGAAATAGCAATCTTGTGTTTTTTTTTCGTTGATTTTTAGGACTTTTATTTTAATGTTTATAAACACTTTGAGAAGCTATAGTTATAAACATTAATTTTCTTTTAGTTTTAGTCCCAATGAAACTACAAATACAAGAAATGCTGATTAAAGTAGTAACGGAGAATATATTTTGATAATATTGTAATGAATAAAATTAGCAGGAAACGTATATTTCAACAGTACCTCATGTTCCAAAAAGAGGGCCTTAAGGGAACCTCTAGACCAGAATTCCATAGCATAAGCCAACAGCTTCATCGAAATAGTGTTGACTCGAAGGAAATTACCAACGAACACTACTCTTTGAATACCCTGAAAGAATTGAATAAGACAAAGTTTCAACGCTGTTAAAAATTTAAGCCAATGCAATTTACAATAAATTTTACATTAGAAAATGCTGTAATACTATTGGAAAAGAAAGTTTTTATTTTACATCAGATGCCAGATGCTCTTATCTCTATCACGCTACTTTCTTTTTTTTTTGGAACTAAAGAAGACTTTACAAGGTTCAGCGGCACAAAATACACTGTTGCATTTGTCATCTCTGACAATTCCTCCAGTAAAATACATTTTTTTTCGCTTATCTTAAAAAATCTCATTCAAAGAAAAAAAGAGCAAGTTTCATTAAACTTAAACAGCGAAAAAAGAAAAAAAAAGTTTTATTGAAAAAGCATGTCATGCTAAAATTCCTTTGTTGAAACGATAAAACAGCCTGCTGTTTTTTTAATCAAAATGAGAAATATCGTAAGTATTTCATTTAAAAGGAAAAAACAATGGATCTCATTGAAAACTTCTAATTAAGGCATACGCGTTATTTAGTTTAAAGATAATTTTTAACGCAAAGATGTAGTATTTATTCATTATTTTGTAAAAATAACAAAACTATATCGCATTTTATCAAAATGAGAAATATCGTAAATACTTCCTCCTCCAAAAATTTCTGATTAGGAGGGAAGCAGCTGGGACGAGAGAAAACGGTTAGCTGGAACTCTTTCTAGCTCCCACGGCATGTTATAAATGAATAATTTTTTTCATTTGTAAGGGCTTTTAAATTTCTGTTAAGTGGCCTTAAAAAAAATTAAAAAAAAAGAACCCAGAAACGAAATTTCGGATCATTTAAATATTAGTATTCACAGGAGTGCAATACCACCTGACAAGATATAAACAGGCAACTTATCCACACAATATTGTTAACTGGGTGTTGTGATATCTATACCATCCACAGTAACGCAATAAATGGAAAATCTAGTGAACACAAAAAATGGTATAAAGAAGATTTGCGTACCTCATTGAGAGCTGCCATACGGGCGATTGATCCGATATTGTTGGTGATGGTGACCAAAGTTGCTCTCGCTAAATCTGCCTGAGTTGCTGCTGATCGCTTCTTTTTGCTATTCATGTTCCCAAAACTGGAAAAAAAGGAAGTAAAGTAAAATAATTCCTAATAAAATGTGTTTCTGTAGAATAAACAGATTAATTAAAAAAAAAAAAAAAAAGAAGTGGTTGCTGGTATTACAGATTGCTGGAATCGTTCAAGAAAAGATGTAAGATATCAACGACCTTAAAGCGACGTATGCATTTTAACTCTGTTAATTAATCACACACATGTCGTTCCAATACGATTAATAAGGTGTAACAATACGAATCGGTCCGTTTCGGAGTCTGTATTCAATGTTTTCACTTCTCTAGCTGCCCTTTTTAAAAAATTGGCTTATTTTTCTTTAACTATCGGAAGATCATGAGCGTAATAGAACAAGGGTTACTCTCTAAAATAGTAAGTAGTTCATAGATTACGAGTCATTCAAAAAAGCTCGTCACTTCAAGCATGTGTCATTCGCACAATGTTGTTCAACCAGGATCTAATTAAATCGAAGTAACAGACCTTGTTACTAACTCTGAGCTCCAGCGTATATATGAATTTAGAAGCAACATAATTCAATAAACAATGACAATTAAATAATGAATTAGGAACAGTATTTAATAGATAATTGCAGACTCGCTGTACAATAACAAATCGATCATAACAAGTGCATTCACTATATACTTCTTATACGGTACCTCAGCCTTCCTAAAGGCACGTAGTCTCCATACTTCTTATACGGTACCTCAGCCTTCCTAAAGGCACGTAGTCTCCATACTTCTTATACGGTACCTCAGCCTTCTTAAAGGCACGTAGTCTCCATACTTCTTATACGGTACCTCAGCCTTCCTAAAGGCACGTAGTCTCCGTGGCCATGCCTTAGTCACCCAAACTGTACAATACTCTACATAGGCGTAACTAGGGTTGGGGGGGGTGGTCACCCGAAAAATGTACAGACTAAACACCAATAAGAAGTGAAAAAGAGTTGAAAATTTACTAGTCATAAATACTTGTCTCTAAAGATATACTCCGTGTTTATTTCAGGCATCTCCCGAGGGGGGGGGGAGGGAATTACCCCCTCGGGGAAAGTCAACTCTCCTCCCCCCCCCCCGGCAAAAAAATCAGATCACAAGTTTTAAAAAAGAAAGAAAAGATAAATTACGCTTTTAAAGACACTTTACTTTCAGAAACACTTTCAGGGAAAGAAGGACATTGAACACTATCACGAGCGACACCAAAAGTAACTTAAAAGGTATATGACTTTATTTTGAAAAAAACAGCGGGGGTGAGAGTAACCAAACTAATTTCTGTTTCCTCTAACATCACCAAAGTATCCCGAAATTGCATTGTTAAGAAGATTTCAAAAAGTTTCCTGGGGAGAGCATTCGAACCCTTGCCTCCAGAGTTAGCCTAAGCATTATAGATGTAAGACCAGTTACAAAAATTTAAGTTGCAGAAGCCCCAAATACCCACTCCTCTCATTTCACCAAAGATCTAAACATACATCTACTATATATACAACAAAAAGCTATCATATATGTAAAAAAAATCATATTAACATCATTTCTAATCATATATATCTATATATATGTATTTTTAAAGGGTATGATTTTGCAGCATACACTGCCCTTCCTAATTCTTAACCTGCTCCCCCTGCTCCGGAGCCAAGGCAGTATCCAGAATTTTTTTTCGGAGGGGGGGGGGGGGGCAGACTTCGACACACTTATGTTAAGCAAAGTTTCAGGTAGGAATAATAATACATTGCAAAAGATTTCTGGGGGGGGGGGCGGCCCGTGGGTCCCCCTTCCCCTCTGGATACGGCCTTGATTCACAAAAACATTAAACATTCATTACTAGATCTATTAGTTTATTTTTAAATTGAAACGCAATAGAAAATTCAATATTTATTGCTAAGCAATCTTCTATGTCCAGGCATTCATAATATTAAAAAGTAGTGGAATTTTAGAGAAAAAAATCCAAATCCCCCTACAAAAATGCTCAACCCCACAATAAATTTCTAAAAATTTTGTTAAATTTGTAGCAAAACATACCTCAGAAGTGGAAGCGTCTGAATCGAATTTTCTGTTCTTTTTGGATGTCCATCGCTGGAGTGCAAACATTATTATGTATCGAAAATAATTAAAAATTTAGTTAAAATATAAATAATACTTGATTGTAAATTAAAATGCGGCATTAAACCTTAGCAGTGAGATTGGAAACGTTGAAAGGATGATTTCCAGAGTCGTAATGCAATCAGTGATGGGCCGTAAGAAAAAAAAACATTTAAAATATAAGAGATGAGAGAACATCTGTAAAAGAGAATGCAATGCAGTTCATCAGTTTTCCAATTGGCTCATCTACAAAATAGATTTTACCAAAATGGGTGTTTGGACAGGAAGTCATAAATAAATACAAACTGCTCTTTTAAGTTTCTTGATGAGCATCCTTTCTTGGCTTGAGGGTTTAACCCATCAGGACAATTGTTGACTAGGGGTCCTTCATTTTCAGACCCCAGAGCTTACAACTGCGGTTTATCAGAAAACAAAACTCCATCACAGTAAAGAATATTTTCCACGAAACTTATTACTTGTGCGATTGTATTCCCAAATTGCTGCCTTTGGGTAAAAAAGACATCAAGAAGGAAAGAAAACCCGCTGGAGTGATTGAAAGGATCTCTGTTTGTCCGTGTCTGGTACGGTGATTGAAGCCACCTTTCGCGCGCTGCAACCCCCCCCCCCCCCAAGGGGATAAGGGGTTTGATTATAACCAGCTGAAAAGTCCTCTTTATTATGAGCTGCATAATTTGGTCATGATCACAACCCCTCAGAGAAAGAGGAAATAAAATCATATGCATATGTGTTTAATTATCTTAGGGGGAAAAAATATGTGCTTTGCAAGACCATAGCCAAAAATTTTTTTTATGTGCCTAAATAAGTAAATACCCAATGGGGGGGGAGGGGGTTTGAACCCCCCCCCCCTGGTTACGCCTATGATACTCTATATATCTTTTCCCTCTACAGACTACTGCATTGATCAGCAACAATATTCCAATTCAGTGTCAATTGATTGAGAAGGTGACGAATGATAGGAGGCGGGGCAGCGTGAGAGGCCAACAACGTGCGCTGCATTACCTCTAGTTTACATTAACTGCCGTTTTAAATCAGGGATTTTTCTTTCAAAAAAAGTTTGTAATTTTAATTTGACTTAATTTTCCGTATTTAAAAATTATAACTTTCTAAAATTTAAAAATTTATAGTGAAATTCAATCACGTTTTAAATTAAATATATTTAAAATGTGACTGAATATCACTATGTATCCTTAAGGTCCGCACAAAATAAAGTAACGGGTCGAATTCAGACATTCCGGCTGTTGATGATTCCTACTCTACACATGTAACTAAAGTACCTGCTAGCAACCGTGTTTCCTCTGAGGTTGAATTTCATGTAATCTCCTCCATAGATATCTTTGACCAATTTGTCAACTTTGGTGCTGTCTCCTTGTTCAGCGAGAGAAATTGCTTCTTCAAACGTATCACAACCTGTCAGCAAGCAGCATAGTCCCAGAAAGGTTCCACCGCCCAAACTGAAATACATGACAAAAAAAAAAAAAAAAGGTAAGTTAGCAGATTGTTAAATGTTTTTGTGTAAAAAGCGAATTTTTGGTTTTAGTTGCTTTAAAGTTTGCTTCAGAGAGTACCTGCGTGCCCTAGAGGTACTGACTTTTTGAAAATGCCTATGTTCTAATGAATCTTAAACGGTCCACCACACGATTCGGAAATCTACCCAGAAAAATTGCGCGAGGGAGGGAGGTCTACTCTTGGAGTGGGGGTGGTAGAAAACTTCAATGATTTGGAAGACTTTATAGAGTGGGTCGCCGTCTTGCGGTGAAAAAAAAAAAAAATCCTGATTTCTATCGGGCATAGCTAGGAAAAGGTTCCAAATAATGTTTTTAGATTAAATGTAAAGTTTTATAAGAATAGGATATTATTTTCTGCCTCCAGAATGATTTTAAAAAACTCATATTTAGGGAAAAGCTTTCATTTTATTGAAAGATTTAAAAACAAATTTACAAATATAATATGTATACATAATATAGTACATAACAAATTAAATACGTAAGAGTATCATTTATTTATAGCAAATACGTTTGAATAATAATATTATTAATATTAAAAATAATGAATTGTTAATATTAAAAATAATGATCTTGAAAAAGCATGAAAATCTTTCTTACTATCAAACTTAGGCATGACTTTCCGAGACTTCACTTCATTTTTTATGAACCTTCTCCTTCAGTTTTTTTTGCACAATATGGATGAAAAGCTTTTGTCATAGTTTTCATTGCCCTTTCAGTAACTAGTGTTTGACAATATGGCAGTAGTAGTAAGGGTTCTTCATTCCAAAAAAAAAAAAAAAAAACATATATGTAGTTGAAGAAATCCGAACTTCAAAATCAATCCGGTGGGAAAAAGAGTCATCCGAATGCAATAAAATTTTACGCATGTTAGTTTGGGACTATTTAGCACGTTTTTAACCCTGCACTCCTTAGTAAGAAGAAAAAAATAAAACGACCCACACTACTGTTCAGGCGAGCTGATGAAGAATAAAGAAATATATTCAGAATAACTGTAATCTCCAACTGCGTAGATACCTAGAAGAATGTCCATGGCGTTGGGTCGGTTCAGTGTGGCTGAGGCTACTGTTTAATTAATTTGAACCGCGAATTTCAGTAGGACGTATAGATAAAAATTTACAAGTGTGAGCTCTGCCCTTTGACCGGTACAATAAACATTTTCCTGATAGAATGAACAAAAATGGCTCGTTGTGGCGTTAATTGAAAACTTGAAAGCAATTGAGCGAAATAAATGTGCCCAAGAATACTGTTGTGAAAATACTACTAATAATAATATGTCTGAGACATTTAGGGAAATTGCGGTCAGTTGTAATATTTTGATTTTTTTTTCAAAATTCAAGTTGGAACAGTGGCTTTGAATACTGCCTCTTAAACAAGGATCAACAAGTTCTTCTTTTGCGTGTTTCCTGTGATACAGCATGAAAACTTGTTTTTGTGCTTACAGCTGAAATTATTTTTCACTGGTTTTGTTCTTCCTGTGAAACATACGTATTTGTAAATTAATCAAATATTTTACGGTTCATTTAAAGTCAACAGTTCAATTGGTATAATCGTTTGACAGGTTCAAGTTAAGAAAGAGTGGTATGGGGTTATTTGTAACAATCGTGAAAGCAAGAACCTTTAATTTTCTAACTATAATCAGAATAATTTTTCATTTCTGTGGATTTATAAAATGTAGAATTATAGAGAAATGTAAATTTAAACACATAATTTTTTTAAGTGTTACTGTGGCCCCTGTGTGTTACAACTGACTTTATTACAGCGAGGTGAATTTTAAGTTTTTCTCATTACTTTTAGAAGTCAGTTTAAAATTAAATAGGGTTGGGATGGCTATTATGAACATGAAAAGCTAAAGAGAACGCTTTGAACTTTTTCATTGCAGGGCTAAACGTTTTCATAGCTCACCGCCAGAAACTTGCTTAGTTATGGACTGAAATGTAAAATTTGTTACATTTGACCTCAGGCTACTCTCGAGACCAAATTAATTTTAATTAAGAATCTAGTTTGGTGAGAATCAAATCATCAAATCTCACCTGGTGCCTGTAACTCTTCTTGTACTCGTTCTCTGAATAAACAGCCAGAATGCTGACGCCAGACCCAATGTTGACTACCAGGAACGGATACGGGCGACTGAAATCGAAAGGAACTTTTTTGCAGCGTTCGTCGTCAACAGGATCGCTCCAGTAGTAGCATTCACGGGCATTGTTCTGCTCCACGTACTGGATGCCACGGATCAGGGAATCCATCTCGTCGAATTTGTGAATCTTCTGGAAAATTTCCTTTTGCGAAATAAAGTCAGTTTAAAACCAATTTCGAAATGTATACCACAGGTTTATAGATTGTGTGCAGTAAAATTCTACTTTAATGCATATAATGTTATTTTTTTTTAATTTTTAACGACAGTAATCTAATGACACACATTATGTTTGAGAATACAACGTTTGTTTAAAATGGCGTGCACAAGCATGATTTTGGTAATTTAAAGCTTAATTTAGCTATATAGTCGAAGGGGGAAGCCGTACCCCTGCTTCCCCCTACCTTTTCATTTTAACACAAGCGTCCTCCTTTTGTTTTGAATTCGACCATAAGGGTCTCCCCACTTTTTTTATGATTGTATATGTAAGCGTCCCGCCACCATTTTTTCCAGGACTACACCACTCTAACAAACAAACAACGAGAAATTCTAAGTTTTAGAGACTCATGCATCAGTTCATACGTTTCAGTGAACTCTCAAAGATTTGTTCATGTCAGAGAGCACCAACATACTAAAGAAGGAAACACGTATTTCTGATCATCAGATCTTTCATTTAAAAACACTACATCATTTGCAACAGGAACCGTCATTTCAAATTTTACAAGGGGTGGGACAAAGGTTTTGAATTCAATGTACATATATTGCATGAAAAAACATAACACATATTACATACATAAACACAACTTTATATTTCTCAAGGAGGGCAATTTCACCCACCTCACCTCCTAAATGACAGGCCTGATTTACCGCTTTCAAAATAGTATACACAAGGCTGCGGAGTGAGGCCGTGAAAATGACCGACTCCGACTCCTTTTTTATTTTCTAGAGCAAATATCAGTACATTACATTGCTCTCATAAATATTATTAATAAGAATAATGGAGTTTTATAAATGGATACTACAACAAAAAAGTAAATTATTTTGAAGACTAATTTTTTTTCTTTTTATCTTAATTGAAAATGTATTTTATGAGAATTACAAACTCACATTATAGTGGTTTTTCTTAGACAATATAAAATACGTAGTGGATGAGACAGAAGAAAACGAAAACATAAATATACCAAATTTATATTTTCGATAATAAAAAAGTAAAGAAAGTGCAACATGTAGAAAAGTTACTTATTTAAATAATAATTAAATCAAGAAGTAATAATTTTTTCAAGAAGTACTGGGGGGAAAAAATTGCACCCGGAGTTGAAGTCGACACGTTTTTAATCGACTCCGACACCTTCACTCCGAAATCAGAGCGACTCTGACTCCGACTCCACGACTCCGTACAGCCCTGAGCATTCTTAGATTTCCTAAAAAGTAGCTCTTATTTTTGTAAAAATATTAACATGTCTTTTTCAAGTTTCATGGTTTTCTCAGCAGATGCCGATAAATTTTGAATTTGTAAACTTTCAGAAATACAGACAACGTACAAAATAAACTTTGTACTTTGTACTAAAAATTTGAAATGCACACATAGAATATTCAGTGAAATATGTATGCATTTATAAGAATTAGTTTTTTACTTCGTAAGCGAGAATGTATCAATACATTTTTGCACGTAACAATACAGAGCAATGTCTATAAAATATTCAATTGAATATTGTGAAAATTCCAAAATAAACCGATTTTGAAATTTTAGACGAACTTCCTTTTTGTCCAACAATGAAGACAAATCAAGTGAAGAAACTAGAAAAGGCGATTTTATTGCTCACCTTTTGGAAGTCCTGTTCGAATTTGTAAGCACCCCCACCAGTGGCGCATACCGTGCTGGATACTGGGGCAATTTGTTTGCTTTTAACCAATCGTAGAAAAGCATTCATTTCGCTGGTTGGGAACCGGATGAAGTGGAGAGATCCGCGACGATTATTTACCATGACATTGTCCATCTAAATGGGAGAAATATTACAAAGTATTATTATGATTAATGCGACATTTCCTGAAAAAATATATGTAATACAAAAAAAAACACACTTTTATGACTTTTTGTAATCTTTAAGAAATTCCTTTTCAATCCTTTTTTAAACTTTATTTGGAAAAGAGTTTTTTAGACTTTTTTTTCGAGCTTTTCTTAACTCTAACTATGTTTTAAAAAGAAGACAATATCTACTTCTTTTACATTCTCTTTTCATTTGCAATATTTATTATAACCATCCAACTAGAACTGACAACGAAATCACGCTAAATGATCGACATTACTAGCAATTTGTTCTTGAAAATATCGAAAATACTTAAAGTAGTTTAACAGGAAAGTAATACGCTACAGAAACTACTGTTTGACGTATTTTTAAGCTGTCAAACAAATTTCATCTTACGCACGTTTTTCTTATTATTTGGTTTAAAATGACCTAATATTTTAAAAATTTAGAAGGCTATCAAATTGTCAAAAGAACAAAAAAAAAAAGTTGCATTTTTAGTTGCAAAAGTATACATGTACTGTTCTACTCTAGAACAGAGGCGAGCACAGAAATTTTCACAGGCCTGTCATCAAAATGCTTTTCAGGCCCCAATCGTATTTTCAATTAATCAGTCTTCCCTTTTTGACCGTTTCCAAATTCGGTCTCCTTACCGTGCGTGGCTCTGTCTCAGATGAAACTGAGTAAAACAGATGGGTTGATCAGATGCTAGTTAACAAGGAGAGAGGCAAAGTAGTAAGTCTAAATTATAAGATGATGTAAAACTAAAAAAAGGAAAAAAATCTTACTTGCAAGTGTACGTCCCTAGTGCCCGTGTTGCAATAAGCAGCCGTACCCTTTACGAATTGCTTCAGGTTTTGGTGTGCCTCGGATTCGTCGGAAGTGTCTGTGGGTTCGAAATAGACGACTTTGACCAGGCTGCCACCAATGTCAATTCCAAACAAAGGCGTGTCTAATACCGAGAAAGCCATATTAGTTTAACTAAAACGGTTTTACAAAAATTATATATATAAAAAAATCAGGATTAGAATTGGGAAAAAAATCTTTAAATCAATTTAAAAAAAAAAAAAAAATGAATCAAACTCAATTTGTTTAAAGAGATTTATAAAAAGACATTTCATATGCAATAAATAAATGAAGGAAAGAAAAATAAGTAATCGGATAGTAAAACAGAAAATCTTTCTGCTTAAGACAAAATGAAAGGTAACACAGACAAACATTTTTGATGCCTATTTCGTGTAAAATATCTTTTGAATTTGACATTAGAATTGCAACACTTCTGAAAATGTTTTCCTTTCAGATAAATATTACACACACTCTAGAGTAGTATGAATTTGAACGAAAGCGGTAAGGGAGTAGATCTACTTCATAGTTAATGAGAAAAATCCTGCTGCAAAAAATCCTCGTCGTTTTCGTCATTTAAATCAAAAGGGTTTGAATTCATATCGATTTTCTTATTTCTTTGAACCTTCCGCCATCAAGCAATTTCTTTTCAATGAAAACATTTCTCTTTTGGAAACATATTTAAGTATTTGTTTTCGAATAGATTTTCTTGAGAACTAGAAATAAGTTGAAGTTTAATTTTGTATCTTATATTGGAATGAGCAGTTCAGTTCAGACGATACAATGAACGTGTCAAAATAACATTGCGTTTATGGAACATCAGAACGGAACTTTATGCATCGGTAGTAAACTTATGCATCGGTAGTAAAATCCTGCTGCAAAAGTTCATCGTCGTTTTCGTCATTTAAATCAAAAGCGTTTGAATTAATACCGATTTTCTTATTTCTTTGAACCTTCCCTCATCAAGCAATTCCTTTTCAATGCAAGCATTTTTCTTTTGGAAACATAATAAACTACAGTAGTACCTCCCTTAAGGGACGCCTCCGAAAAAGGGACACCTCTAATTAAGGGACATTTTTTCTGGTCCCAGTCCCTTTGCATAGGGACCAAAATGTATTTACCTCTGGATAAGGAACACTCTATTTAAGGGACATTCAAAGAGAAAAGTTTCAAAAATTAAAGTTATATAGATAAGAAACATTTACTGGAAGCTGAGGTTTTTTTTATTTTTCTTCTAAAAATTAACTTCTGAAAGTTGGCCGAGTTCTAGAAGCATTAACTAAAAAACAAGTGCATTTTAAAGTGCTTGCCAACTTACGAATGCTTTCCTCTCTTTGGTACTATAGAATACATGAGGGGTCAGCCTTGACAGACAGTACCCAGCTGTCAACAAGGTTTTTAGGTAAGGATTGGAAAAAAGCACGCAAAACGCAACTTATACTGTATCCCACCCCCCTCCTTCCAATTTACGTACAGAAAAACAAACCCATATAATGGATTACTTCAAATAAGCTTATGTAAGTAATAAAACTTTGCAAATACGACATTTTTGCAAATTTTTTTAGTTTTTCAACAAAAAAATTTTAAATTTCAATAATGTTGACTTTTATTTTGTATGCATGAAACATTCATCAGTAATTAAGCTTAAATATTAACGTGTGTTTATTACTGAATTAAACTAAGTTGATACACGATATAAGTATGCATTAATATTTAGGAACCTCCGAAGAAGGGACACCTCTATTTAAGGGACAAAACCTCCAGTCCCCTTAGTGTCCCTTACTGAGAGCTTTTACTGTATTTGTTTTCAAATAGATTTTCTTGAGAGCTAGAAATAAGTTAAAGTTTAATTTTTGTATCTTGTATTGGAATGAACAGTTCAGGTCAGACGATACAATGAACGTATTAAAATAACATTGCGTTTTCCGAACATCCAGGACGAAGCTTTATGCACCGGTGGTAAACGGGGAACTTCTACAGAGCGTAGACTGTGTCTTATATAAAGCATAAAATGATTTTCATATTAAATATTTTTTTTAATCACAAGTAGTTTAACAAGTTGAATATCTAAGATAGTTATTGATATTCCACCCATAACTTTCTTCCCGATAGATCAACATGAATTTCGGGATCACTATCTATCGATTAGAAAAATATGTTGTTCTTTTTGAAGTTGGTTAAAATACTGCTGAACCAAGGCCGTAGACAGAAATTTTTTTCGGGGGGGGGGGGGGGGCGGCCCTCTGGATACGGCCTTTTGCTGAACTCAAGTGATGTTAATTATTTACTATTATTATTATTGTTGTTGTTGTTTGAAATAGGTTTCACTAAAAAATAATTGGTACCGTTCGATATTCATTTCAACTATTATTATAAAATTAATTTAAAACTTCAGTGAAGAGCAATTAAAAAACTAAACTTCATAGTAGGCCTCTTTTTAAACTACTGTAAAGATATATAGTTTTAAAACGTTTTCGTTCTTGTGAAATGATTTGAATGAAATGAAGTGTATATGTTTACATGTCAGAAAAGTAATTTATTACAAAAGCATAATCTAATGCTTCGTCTTCTTAGTTCTCTGCAACCTTTTCTCTAACGCCAATAACGGAAAGCGTAAAATTAAATACAATTTTCCCTAAATACTTTTTTTTTCTTCTTTCTCTGCTTGTCATCGAAGGTGCAGTTTAGCTGGGATAGAACCAAACAGAATTTTAAAGATAAATCTTCGATGGAATTACAAGGTATATTACAGTCTCAGCATTTTGTAAAATTTAGGAAATTTTATCGAGACTAAAAATGAGATGGAATAAATGTTATTAAAATGTACATTTAAATAAAACGTTTGAACTTCTGACTGTACAGAAAATATGAATGAAAGTTGATTAAAACATTTTGTTCGTAAGTCATTAGTATCAAAACAGACGTAAGCATCAAAATAAACATATAGTTGTACTTGTTTGCAGCGTACCGAAACATATTAGCAATATTATGAAATTTGCTCGCCAACGCAAAAAATAAAACTTAAATTCTCTCATTTTAAAATCTAGACACACGGCAGTGTGTCCGCCAAGTTCAGAAAGTCAGCCAAAGCCAAATTAAGATACGGCGACACCGGCCAATGTGTATATTTACCCGAACCATTTCGAACTACTTTTGACCCCACCATTACCCAAAAACTATTAGACCTACATACTTGAAATTTTGAAAGTCTAATAGCGATCCCCTTAACCCCTAGAATATCAAATTTCATTGATGTACCTCTTATGGTTATGGAATTATTAAGGTTTGAAAAGTGTCATTTTTATCACTCACTCACTCACTCACTCATCAAAAACATAACCTACTTCTAGGAGACTTAGAAACTTGAAACTTGGTATCAAGGTAGACAACTTGGTATATATAAAGGAAAAAATCCGAAACTTCAAAAAATTACATTATCTTCGAAGTTACTAGCATACTCATAAGTAGCATCATACCTAACGACTTCAAACAGCAGCCATATTTTTCTGCCGCTTAAAGTAAACAAAGGTAAATAATTGGTAATTGATGCATTGAAATTCATTTTCCGCTTTAATTTTTCGCCTTAAGGCTTAACTCAAGCTGACTACAAAGAATCCAGTGTCGTAGTTATACAGAATTTTTCAACGTTTTAGATAAAAGATTAATTAAGTAAATATAGGTTTACGGACTTATTACGGAGAAATGTAAACAGACGGAAAAAATCTTAAATAATTAATAGCGACTATTCAGCATGGTTTAATTTAGTATAACTTATCGTCAATATAAAAACACACATTTTAGCTTTTCAAAAATTAATGATATCCCAACAAAACATAAATGTGAAAAAAGGGCCAAGTTCGATAGAGCAAAAACGGCCTTCGGAGTAGTCAGTGCCAGCGATAAAAGTATTGATATCTAATGGGTACCAAGTTCCATAGCAGATCCTTTGATCATGGCTGTAAGAGCGTACAATGTTCCTTAATTTATTTAAAAATATTTTTTTATCGGATTCCTAACTTGGCAAGTTTTAATTAAGTTAAGTTACGTTCAAGAAGACGATAAGAAGACAATTAGAAATTAACTATAATAGCTTGCCACATGATTTTACTAACTATTAAAAATTGCTAATTGAATGAGTTAAATTTTTTGAATGTAATTTTCCTTAATTAACACTTGCCTAGTTAGGAATCCGATAAAAAAATGTTTTTAAATAAATTAAGGAACATTGTAAGCTCTTACAGCCATGATCAAAGGATCTGCTATGGAACTTGGCACCCATTAGATATCAATACTTTTATCGCTGGCACTGACTACTCCGAAGGCCGTTTTTGTTCTATCGAACTTGGCCCTTTTTTCACATTTATGTTTTGTTGGGATAATAACTACAAAATTTTACACATAATAATAGAAATAAGATATTTCTTGCTTTTCATTATTTTATTTGAAAACTACTTTCGATTTCAGCTGATTTAGTGATAAAACAGTTCTTAGCATTATGTAGCTAATTTCGTAAGGAAGTTAATTACATTTAATTATGTTTGCAATTAACTCTTTTTCCTTATAAAATTAAATTTATAATTAAAATTATTACTATTTATGGGTAAAATTTTATAACTGGTTATAAATTGAGCATTAATTATAATATTACATTAAAAAAGCAGCAATAATTAAAAAAATAAAAAACTTTTCAAAAATAAAATGCAGTACGTCCGAATTCTTCTTTTCTTTTTAAAGCTGACTTTTTTCGCAATTTTTAATAGAAGGGTTAGCAGCACCCGACGGCTATTTTTATACTTTTTTCGCGCTCATTTCTAGTTGCTCACAATTCAAATTATTATGTTTGCAGTATAATAATTAACCACTTAAGGACCAAATTAGTTCGTAATTCGTAAAAGTTAACTGTTTTTTTGGGAAAGAAAACAAAAGAAAGAAAGAGAAAGAAAATATTGTGTCTAATTATAATTTCAAGAATATTGCCAAAGGGACCAAAAAATATCGCTATGTTTTTTATAACCTTTTATGAAGACGAAACTACGTAGCATTTCATGCAACAAATCTTTCAGAATTTCACTAGGTGTGCTAGTATGCTAAGTGTGTATTTTTACGTAACCAACTTTTTCCTGCTTTTTAGTAGGGCTGGGGCGCGTGTTAAACTATAGTCTAAACAATAAAATCTTAAACACATTCATTTGGATCTAAAAAGCAAATTTTTCGCACCCTGCTGATGAAAAATTCCACATTTTTTTTTCATTTCACCCAACTAATCAGCAAAACACCCTTACTTATATCATTTATTATATTTATTTAGAAATATGTTTCTTCCTTTTATTTCGATTTTTTTTTCGATTTACACTAAGCAGGCGACGACAACAAGAAACTGCAATTACATCATTTAAAAATAAGTTTCTTCCTTGTATGCTTTCCAATGGCATTGTCGCTTTTAAAAACCGACAGCAAAATATTTCCAAACAAGCGTATTTTGACCTCGATAATCATTTTTTGATGTCTATTTTAAACTTGCGGAAAATCTTTTCACGATAAATACTGGCATGGAAGTTCGGAAGGAAAAACCATCAATCATATCCTATAACTAACTTCTTTGGATTATTATTCCACTATTGATGAATTCATTAAGATATTGTGTTAATTGCTTAACAGTTGTCAACTGGTATTTATCAAACCACCATATATATATATCCATTGTTATGCATTTGAATGCTGGCAATTACAACAAAACAAAAGTGCATTCTAATCTCTGACAGTAAACGATGCTGAATGAGTGAAACGCATTAAAAACACTTTAGAGACATTTAAGCAACTGGATACAAAAGACCATACACAGGAATGATTCTGAGGAAGAATAATGAACACAAGAAATAAACTCGGCGATATCATCAAACTTGAAAAATGAAGCATACCAAAATATTACCAGGAGTGTTACTGTCCTATAGTCGTCATAACGTATATAGCAGAAGCCCCTCCAAAGAACGATGACTCTTAAAAACGGCTGAACCCCAAGAAAATATTCTCCCGTCTAAAAATGTCATGAAACCCCTTCCTTGTGATCACCATTGTACGAAGTCTGTATTCCCTCTAACGTGTAATAATGTTCATAAAATTGAAAAGAAGTTAGCCGAGCTCAGCTTCCATGCAAATTCAGACCTGTCAATAACGCAATACCTAGAGTTAATTCTTAAATTCAGTGAATACGTAACATGAATGCTTATTTTTCAAAAGAAAACTAAATACAAGCACAAAAGCATGAAAAGTAGAGGGAATTAAAGCAATTGCCAAGTTTTCATCTCATAAATTCATTCGTATTGAATCTGAGAACTTCAATATGAATGTGGAATCAAGGGTATGAATAGTTTGCTTTAAATTCATTTTTAAACTCAGTGCTTCTAACAAATGGAACATGACTAGTTTTAAATCTCCAAGAGGTGAAGAGACGCTGGGACTGTTGACATTCTACAAATTTGCAGACATAAATCTCTTCTTCGTACTTATGGTTTACATGTATCTAAGTCGGTGGATCCCTTTCTCTTAACTTTTTTTACGTCGCGACCCCATTTTTAACAAACAAGCAAACCGCGACATCCCCATATATGTATACACACACACACTTTCACAAGTATTTTGACACAAAAACGAAACCTTAGATTCCAAGCTATCTCTGAATCCAACCTCACTGTAAATTTGTTTATTTTATAATGTCTAAGGACACTGTAAAATAAACAAACTTACAGTGGGGTTGGGCAGAAAGATTGCATTTTTATTTTAACATTTTTTTGCGTCTACTTTAACTGAAAATATAACGCTTGGAATGGAACTAAATTAGGTATGCATATGGACAGTGATTAGAAGTAGAGCTGATTAGTTTTTGGAGGTAATCCCGTCAAGTTGGATGGCTCAATTGAACGTTTTTCTGGGTACGTGTGACTGCTCTCACAAGAAATAACGGAATGACTCAAAAGGATTTTTTCGTCATATAATGCAAGGTACACAGATACACTGTTTTTAGTAGACAATCACTTGAACATGTCAGTTTAAAGAGTTGAATTTTTTCCCCTTTTCATATTTGTCCCAAACACTGCCAATTGAAGCAATGAGAGGCTCAAAGAAAATTACTTAGCTGCTAGCAGAGCTTAATGATTTTTAAATTGAAGTTAGTAAACTAGCTGAAAAATGGGTAGATGTGATAATTCGAACTCACTAGATTTGAGGAATGTCGTTCGTTAGGTTTTTACTACACATTGACCAAAACAAGTATAAGATCCATGAATAAAGTCCTGAAGATGTAACCTCTGTAACTACATTATATATTTTCTATTTGAAAGGTTTTCAAGAAATAAATATAAAAAGTATGCATACAGTACCAAAAATTTCTATACAGCGTCGTTTAGTACTCTTACTGAGCATATTAATTGCATGATAAGGTGCTTGATAAGCATACCAAATTATTTTAAGAAATAAATTACTAAATCGTAGCAGCAGTTATATAAGGCATTAGAGGTTACATATACATATATTTAATTTATAGTTTTTTCATCTTACACTGATTGTTAAATGCATCAAAATATTTTCTCAGTGAAATGGTTACTCAGTTGATTAAAAAATTATAATTTTTTTAAGCATAATCAGTGTTATTAATCTTTCATTTTAATGTCGTTAATTATTTTAGCGCATCAATGACACGTGGAGAATTGTATCAAGGTCGATTTTTCAGCAACAGCAGACTAAATTGTTGTTTATTGTGCATTGTTGGGAAAAAAGTAGCAAATATTTTGCCTCTGATTCAACTTTTTTGAAATGGAAAATAGTGTAATTATGTTTAAAAAGGAATGTTATAATTAATCACTTACGATGGGTGTCTTCGCTAATTGTGCATATTGGTTCCTTCACAGAATTCATGCGTACCCCGCAGTTGCCGAGGGTCAGGAATGGTTTCTTGTTGGACTCCATGCTACTTGATGCAGCCCTAAAATTGAAAACAAATGAATACAGAAAATAAATATTAAAAACATATGAAGAGAATTTTGAGTAAATAGTATCGGCTGTCAATAAAATTGTTGGAAGAAATAATCTTTTTCTCGACGAGTGAGTTAGTGGTATCAACAGAAAGTTCAAGAACATAAACAATAATTAACTTTGCTTTGATATCACGTGTGTTAAACACAAAACTGCAAAAAGTGAGAGATCCCTCAGATTTGATTGATAATTATCATCGTCGATTGAAAAGAGCGAAACATTTGTCTGACGTAAAGTTTTAAATTCTAATTGCAGTTGTAGCGTGCTTGAAATCAATAAGAATTGACCCAGAAAAACTACCCGGTCAAAATACAATTTTGCAAATTGGCATGTTGACCGTTATGATTCGAGAAGTGAGCGACCATAACTTGATAAGAACACGAAATGTTATCCCTCCAAATGATACTCTTCTAGCATAGGAGTATCAAGGAGAGCCAGGTTCACACAGCAAGAGGTAGTCAGGCTGGGCTGGCGCCCAGCAAATCAACCTCTAAGGCCACATGCTAACAAGGGGATCAGAAAGGTCCAAAGTGAGAGATTATGATTAGGAAAAAAGTTTGTTGCTGTTGAAGTTACCGCTGACCGTTTACCAAACGCAAAAAAATTTATTTTGAAAAATGTGTTCACCAAATAAATATTCAATAAACTCGAATAATTACGATAAGGTTGTTTTTGAGGAAAACAAATTAGCCTAACTTTTTTCCCAGAAGAAAGCACGGAAACTTTAATGTGAACAAAAATTAGGAAAAGCGATCCGCTCAGATAAAAGTCCTAATAGATTGTTCAACTAGTAAGAGTGCTAATTTGAGTAAGATAATGAAGCAACTATTGCAATTATCTGACTCAACAGTAAATCTATCATCAAATATTATGTTATCGAGTGAGGATTTGTGAGAAATTCCTTCAAATTAAGATGGGAAGCTGATGAGACATTTTCTACTACGTGATTATAGAGTAAAACGAAGCTAAAATCTGGACTGCATGATAAAAGCACAGACTGTTTATGTGTTCTAAAGTAATACTTTAAAAAGGAACCGTTACATATTTTATTTATTTAGTCGTTCAACAAATAAGAGTATAAAACTTGGAATTTAGGAGCATCCTTAATGGGTGTAATCATCATTGATATTTAGTTAAAAATAACTCATTTTTAATGCATTTCAGATTTGAATGCATTTTCTGGAACCCCGGGAATGACTCTTGTTCCGGTATTTCCCAAAAACTCCCGGGAAGGAAAATATAGTCGTTAAATCGTAAACTCTATACTGCATTTAGAAAATGGGATGATAAACGACGCAAAGTAGTTTCGTCGTTTTAGTTTGCAGGTCGTTAGAGTGCAACATTGTTTTTTTTTTTTTTTTACCCTTTCACACGGAATTTTGAAAAAAGAGCGCAAGTTTTTTCCCCATTAAGGCAGCGTTTCTCAACCTTTCAGTATTCGCGGTCCAATTTTCTATCACAATTTTCATCGCGCCCCATTTACCATAAAATGTATACAACAATAATGTACATGAGTACTGATTCTGTTTTTGAATTGTTTTTACCTAACTGCCAAAAACAAGAGTAAAAACAAGTAATTTTAGTAATAAAATTAATTTAGTAATAAATCACTATTTGAATTTTGGGCAGGAGTAGAGGATGATTTTTCTGCACTAAAAACAAGGGCATTTGGCATTCTATTACCATTTTCAACATCCTCAATAACTTTTGTGAAACTGGATTTTATGCTGTGGCTTCTTTGAAGACAAACTATAGATCTCGGTTAAATATAGAAACAACTGAGGGTAGCAATTTCTAATATAAAGCCTTCCTTCGAAAAACTTTGCTTTGAAAGACGGGCCCAAAGAAGCCACTAATAATTATTAAATTTGTTTTTAATTTAGTATGTTTTGATTAAGACAGTTTTAATTTAGTAATTTTTTTTTCCTTTAAAAAGTTATTAAAAATGTCGAAATGTATTTTGTTTTCTATGTGTATGTGTGCTTTCCTTTCAGTCCGTTAATCAATTTTTTAAAGTAATGTTTTCTCTTGGATATCCTTGCGCCCCCCTTCTCGTGTGCTCGCGCACCACAGGTTGAGAATCGCTGCATTAAGGCGGTGGTTCCCAACCTTTTTTTCCCTTGCGAACCCTTTCTAAGATCCGAAATAAAATGGCGATCTGTAGTCGTTAGTAATGTGTTGCAAAACTTTTTAATTTGCTAACAGATTCATTTTCCAAGTTGCATAATAGCTCATAACAAGAAATGAAAGTATAATTGCAAAATATGCAAGTTAAAATAAAAAATAAACATAAAAAATAAACATAAAAAAGAATAAATAAAACCGTCGTCAATATCATAACATCAATCAAATATAGATAATGTAATGCCTATCAAACTAAGGCATAATATTGGGAATAGGGAATAAAAAATTTCAATAATGCACTGAGTACAGATATAAATTCTTCTTTGCCTGTTTTTTCTTTTTTTTTTCAGTTGACAACAGTGGCGTAACTATAGGGTGGCAGAGCTGGCAAAATGCCACGGGCCCCGGCCCGATGGGGCCCCCAGCGCGAGAGGCTGTGAGCTCAGAAGTAACTTTACATTTTAACAAAATTTAGCAAAAATTATAAATTTTATATAAGTATTTAAATTAATTAAAGTTGGACACAACTAAAGACCATATAGAAATTCAAATAAATTATTAAGATTTATATGCATTCATAAGAACAGGATAAATTTTAGAACGCATCGCCACGCATCCATTGGTTGCTTCATTTTTTGCCGCTGGCGAACTACTGACGCTTGGAAAATTCCCGCAACTTGTTAACCGAGACCAATAAAGTATTGATCTACTAAAAAAGCTCTAAAAATTGTTGAAAAATGTATATAAAAAAGACATATCTGAGTCATTTGAGAGAGAAATTCTCAGTTTTCGGTCCATCTTCAGAGATAAAATAAAAAGTCTTCTTGTACTAGAGAACTTGCTAAATTATTAATAATAAAGAATCATTTTATGTCATCCCTCTTTCCTGAAGTATGTACTGCATTAATGTTATTTGTTACAATTCCTGTGAATACAGATGGTACTGAAAGGTCATTTTCGAAACTAAAATGAATAAAAACCTATTTAATTAACTATTATGGGGTAAGACAGGCTAAGTAACATTGGCTATTCTGTCTATTGAAAATTCTATGGCCCAATCTTTAAACTTTGATGATGTTATTGAGACTTTTGCGGAACAGAAAGCTCGGAGAAAAGAGTTTTATTAGTAAATATCTTGATAAGATTAAATTATTATTTCATTATAAATATGTAATATCTATGCTTTTGAAAATTAAATTTATTCAATATTTAACTAAAATGCACACAATATATTAGTAACACTGTTGGGTAACTACTTCAGTGATTTATTAAAATTAAATTACAACGTGACGATTTTTTCTGGGGCCCTATCCAATGAATTTGCCACTGACTTCAGATGGCATAGTTACGCCACTGGTTGACAAACTAGCTTTTGATATATGAAACGTACAGTAAAAGAATGATATCCAAATTAAAACAGATTCTGAAAAGAAAGCGTTATACAGGTTGTAGTAAATGTTCACTTTTCACCATGTGACTTACAAAATGACTCTCACTAAACTAACTGATGACCTTGAATATTTTCTTGAACCAAAATCAAACCATTAGTAAACAGCAGAATTATTTTTATTACATTGAGAATAAAAAAAAGCCTTACTTTTTAAAAAATAACTTTTTCCTATCTTCTTATTTCTACACTTCTAATCTAATAATCTCCTTATCTTTCCTCTAATAATTTCTAAATCTCTAATAAAAAAAAAATATATATCAAATTGCCCATTTTACCCTCACCTACCCTTTATACCCCATGACCCTATTTTAAATTATTGACAAGTATTGCAAAAGCCAATCAAATAAAATATTGAAATAAAATAGACGTACGGCTTTTTACACATTAAAAAAAAAAAAAAAATTAGGGGGTCACAACACTAAAGAGGTAGGAAAACAATGATGTAGAGTAGCTTGTATTAAAGAATTTATTTTGAGAGGGGTCCAAGACAAACATTAAAATTTTCCACGTTGAAGTTTCAAAATGTTAAAATCTTTATTTTAAAATAGGTAGATTACCAGCACTCGCATTTTCAAGTCGGTTTATAACGATCTGAATTATCAATATGAAATAATTATAACGGTAAAATTTCTCAACTAAGTATTTTAAAGAAAATTTCGCTATTTTCATATTGGTTTAGAAGTTGTACTGGGTGATGATGCCATCTGAATTCTAAATGAACTTTCGCAATGTATGAACCTCAGAGGGCGCGCTTCTACGGTTGGGTGAATGGAACCGAGTGGGAATGATTGCTCGAGTAATATGGTGACACACTTGTTGGAAATCAAATGAACTCGGGGAGGAGATCACGTGGAAAGAACAAAACACGAAAGGAAATAGGAAGAGAAAAGATACATTGTAATGTTTTGTCAGGGAAATTCGTTCAGAAGTACATAAATCCTTCCTCTGTAAGAAAATAGTCTTCACTTGAGTCTTCTGTTGCACCCTAGATTTCCATTTTGATACATTATATCAATGAGCAGTCAATTTGGCACATTTGAGCATTCTAATCAGTTTAAGTGAAAAGAAGGATGGTTTGTTAAAAGTAGGGATGTAACCAATATTCGGCATTCGGCCCTTTGGCCGAATAGTCATTTGATCACCGAGTTATAATCACCGAGTATTAAACTATATCCCGAAATTTAGCGTTAAAAATGATGGTGCTAGAAGGCTCATTTTTTCTCAGAATAACGCTGTACTTGGCACGCGTGGTGGAAATGTGCGACTTTTGATGGTCCACAATAAAGGCAGTGAGAAGCAAAGGGATGTAAGTGACCAAAGAACGGTTCTAAGTAAAACGAGCTCAAAATTTCGATCTGATAGGAGCTTTAATGTTATTGTTTTTCTAATTCACGTTGGAGAGCAGCACCTGTTAGTGTAACCACTGACATCTCTTGCCACAATATAGAAGAGTGCTTTCCCTATCGTTGCAATAGTTATCTCCAAATTTTTGATTTTGTCACTTATACCCTTTTGCTCCTAGGTGCCTCAATTGACTTATCGCACTAGGAGTAGAACATGGAACTAAATCTCATGTAATGTGAGTCTACAACGCATGAATTATTTAATTGTATCTCACTGAAGGGGATTCATTATAAAAGTAAAATTTCGCGAATTCCTTCTTGAAATCTAAAATCACCGTCGGTCTGGGTTGGCAAAACCTCGAGTTCCTCAGGAAGAAAAAAAATAGCCCAATCTATACGTTGGGGTTTCTTACCTTTAAAGTTACCTCTGGCGAACTTTTAGGTGGTATGAATTGGGTTTTTCATCAAGACAATGCGTCGATGAAGAGGGAAGTGTTAGCAAAAAGTTTTCCTTTTGGGCTCCAAATGAAGTAAATAAATAAATATATATTAAAAAAAAAAACGAAATTAAACACAAAATAAAATCACAAAAAACAGACGCCTTTCGGAATTACAAGTAATTCCTTTTTCAATGCAAGCAAGAAGGGAGCAAGGGAAGCAAACAAGAGTCCTGTCAAAGGAGAAGATTCTCGCCAAAAGAGGAGAAACCCGCCAAAGACAAAAAGTCAATAGTGTTAGTCCCAGGCGCGTAGGAAAAGGGGGGGGGGGGTGCTCAGGGGGCTTCAGCCCTTCCCATTAGAAATCATACTGCATAAGGATTTCGGTTATTCTGTGAAAACTATATCTATAAAAATATTCATTTATTAGTGATTTTTTTGTGATTAATATTAATAATAATGAGTGAATACTAATTACTTTTTAATTGTTAATTTTTTTTTTTTTTTGAAATAATTTTGAGCATTTGAAAATAAAATTGTTTGAGCCCCTCCCATGATTTTTAAATTGCTACGCTCCTGGCTTAGTCCTTGAACGGGAAAGGGTTGGGTTAGACATAGCATATACTAAATTCCATTTACTATTCTGCTCAACTCTCTTACGTTCAGCAGGAAGCCTTAGGATACCATCGCGAACATGGAGCCATGATTGTGTAGCTGCATGACGCTGACGAAGTGGTCAAGTAGTACTCTCTATCTCGAGGATCTTGGTCGTTTGTGTAATCCTAATCACCGGACCACACGGAGACCTATAGAAAACTTGCTCTGTCTAAGCAAGACTAATATTATATCGCAGAGGGCCGTATTTAATGTCTTTTTTACATCATATTTTTCTGGAGCACCATCAAAACTAATTTCCAAATTACGTTTGAATTCTTTCTGGGTAATATAATCTATCATATATCGAAAAAATCCCTAAAATCAGGTAATGGAAACTTGGTTCCTCCCCAACAACATATGTATCACGGGAGCACATGCTTTAAAAATAAGTGTTCAAGGTTGCTACATTTTGCCATACACTCCCATATAGGGAATACTGCTCAATTGCTTCTACTATTTTTCGCTCACATTTCAGCATCAAAGCTGCGTAATAATCGTAGAGGTACTACCTCCACAAAGGAAAAACAAAAATAATATAAAGTATAATAGAGAAGGGTAGAGAGAGAGAGAGAGAGATCAGAATAATTGAGTAAGTTTAAATGTTTATGAAGATACGGGAAGTTTTACGAAATAAAACTAAAGCTAAATTTAACCATGAATAGATCAGAGATAAATCTCAGAACCTAAAAAAACCGGTAATTCCAAGGAAAGGAATGAAAGGAAAGCGTAACTCAAATCAGCATAATACGATTGCATAAGCACTTACCTCAAATTTGCCTAAGTGTCTCACATTTTTAGCACATAAATTCCTTGTCGATTCATTATTTAATGTAAAAATTCGCGAAATCCTCTTTGGAATCTAAACATCACCATAAGTGCATAAGTCACACTTGATAAAACTTTGAGTTTTTCAGAAAAAAAAAAAAAGCCGAAACTACGTCGGGGTTTCTTACCTTTAAAATTACTTTTGGCGAACTTTTAGGTGGTCTATATTGGGTTCCTAACAAAATAATGTGTCTATAAACTCATTCAGGTCAATAAGAGAATGGACAAAAGCTACAAATATTAGTTCTCGATATCTTACCCCAAGTACTGACCGTCCTCACATCGATAACACAGGTCATCGAAAAACCTTGCTCATGAAACAAATGTTGTCTCTAAGTTTTATGGATGCTTATTAGTAAACTAATATAAAAGTATTGCCACGAATCGCAGCCTACATATTGTAGATAAACATATAAGTATTTCATTTTTATAGAATTTTTATTATTTTTTCTACATAGCAAAATATATGATGATATGCATTTATAGAGTAAAATTTTGTAATAGCAATTATTTAGATTATAAAATTTTGACAGGTTTTACGGTAGTAAGCATTAGCATTATTTTACTAATTATTTAATTGCAATGAAAGAAATACTAGTGCTTAGTGAACTTTTTACCTTGCTAAAACTGTTTTATGAAGACATTTTAATAGTTATAAAAGTTAATATTTTTAATGTTATGGGTTTTTTTGTATACCTATTTTTAAAAAATCTATTAAAACTTAATGCACTTAACTGGAATATATTTTTATTTTCAAAAACTCCAATAACTTTTGCTATCCAAATATTCATGCTATATTCTGGCCTTTTCACATTTCTCTCTAACCCGATATTCACAATAAATCAGTCTACCCAAACAAAGTCTGGTTTCCACTTTGTTAATAATAACAAAATGAATCTATCATATTATCTATTATAATAAACTATTCGCAGCTTTTGGGAGCAAATGCTAAATATAAAATACAATATTGCAACGTTAAAATCTGTCTTTGCTCAATCAAGGCCTAAAACAAGGTTTAAAAAAAGTAGTTTTTGTCTAAATTATTTTTATTTATTAAAACTATGGACTAATGTAGTCTTTTGCAATAATTATATTGCTATTTTAAATGTTTAAAATCCGCTAACTTCTTAATTTTTTTCACATTTCTACTGCAGCAGAACTATTCGGCCGAATAGTCCATCCATATTCGGCCAGGCCGAATTTGACCTTACCCAGTATTCCGCCAGGCCGAATATTCGGCTGGGTGATGAAATGACTATTCGGCCAGGCCGAATACTCGGCCAAAGAGCCGAATACCGAATAGTGGCCGAATATTCGTTACATCCCTAGTGTGTGTGTGTGGGGGGGGGGGGTGAGTAATTTTTAGGAGGAGGGTGCGCCGTCGCTCTGAGGGGGGTGGGCTGCAGGGTTGGTTCGATTTTGCCCAACCCGAAAAAACGCGGGTGGGGTTTTCAAAAAAACACACACCCGGGTTTATTTTATTTAACTTTATTATTATTATTATTGGGGGAGGGGGAATTTCATTTCCTCCCAACATTTTGAAGGCTGGTTCAAAAATAAAAAACCAGTTAAAAAACCTACAGGTGGGTTTTTTCAAACTTCATGCTTAAAATTAAACTCTACCTTATGTAAACAGAAAAAGAAATACTAACTTAAACCAAATATATTTTTATTATGGATTAAATATTTTTATCATGTAAAATTATCCGTCCCGGGGGACGCGTAATAATTTTATTTTTTGCGTTTCCACCTTCGAGTTTTGCGTATTTGACGCGCTGTAGCGCGTCCGCGGCATCACTGTATGTTAGAGATCGCAGTAATTTTGAAAGTAATTAGCTTAAACTCTTTTAAACATAAAATAATTGAAATTAAGTAGACTTAAAAATAACTTGTTTCTTAAACCCTTTAATCGGATTTTATTGAACACTTAAAATAGAATAAACATGGGGCTAAGTAATTGACTTTTAAAAAGTTAATTTATAGTTGTAAAGGACATAATAGAATAATTAATATTTAAAAGACAATTATTTTCTTTTTTCTTTTTTTATATTAAAACATAAAACGTTCTTAAAAGAAATACATAGTATTCATTGGTTTTCACTTTAATTAATACCATTACGTGTAGGCACCCTCTTACAAATAAAAATCCAGGAAACCTCAAATTTTTGAAAAAACCCAATAAAATCCACTGGGTTGGTTTTTTCTGAAAAAAACCCGTGTTTTTTCCCAACCATGGTGGGCTGGGCATTTGAGTAATGCCTTTCGGTAAATATCTTCGTATAGAAAACGACTAGAAATTTGCATACAATTGACACAACATCACATATAACACCCCTTTTGGAACATTCGATTGCAACGAAAAGGGAAGGTGAATAACTAGACCATATACAGGTCCTACATATGAAATTTCAACCTCCTACGTACGGCTAACTGTTTTTGAGTTATGCGAGATACGCACATACGAACATACGGACAGATGAACATACAGACAGCACGACAAAACTCGTTAAAACGGACTCGGGGATGGTCAAAATCGATTTTTCACTAGTCCACACGCACGTACGCATGTACTGTCCAAACCTATCGTGTAAAAAAACTGTCCAAACTTATTAAGTTGTAATTAAAATGCAAATTTAGGCAAATTTGGGTGCGAAAATTTTCGCGATTTCAACACTTCCTGTACTTTGTACAAGGAAGTAATAAATAAATACATAAAAAGATAAAGGACCAGTTGAACTGAATGTTACAAGAACAAAAGCTTACAAGAATCTTGATATCAGGTGATGTGGCAATACGAACCCTTAAGGGCTGTAACAACATCAGCTACCAAAAAAAAAAAAAAAAAATTTGCAAATTTTTTTTTATAAATAAAATTACAAAAAAAAAAAAAAAAAAGAAAGAAAGAAAGAAAGGAAGTAAAGAAACCAGATTATTAACACAACCCAATGCAATCAAGTTAAAATATAAGTATTATAACATAGTTGGAAAATAAATATCGGTAAACTAAAACGGAAAACTTTTAAAAGAGAAAAATTGTAAAATATTATCAAAAGACAGCGTTGCAAACCAAATCAACAATCTAAAAAGTGTTGACAAGGAGAATTTGATGGTACAGAGATGGCAGAATGCGAAAAAAGAAACCACGTCAAATATTGAAGAAGAATCAAATGTTTGATTCAGACTGCATAAGAACCGTAAGTTCTTTTCTTTCTTTCTTTTTCCGGTTGTGTACTTGTACTAGTATATAAATATATTCACACTAGTATATAAATATAGTCACTTTTATTCTGAATTTCAATTCATCTAGTTTTTCTTTCACTTAATTTTAAAATCACAAAATTTAAGTGCAGAAAATGATATTTGGAACTGTGAACTGAAATGTGAAGTCAAGAAAAGTTTAAAACCCTTTCAAGGGGAAGAAAGGTATTTGCCCGGAGTACTTAACCTAAATGATAAAAACTCGGGTATATTATATGACATGTTATGTTTAAACAAGAAAGTATGTATGACACTTTTAAATAACTTATATTTTGCAAACCCGGAGGAGGGGGGGGGGGAGAGAAAGTCCTCTCCTGATCATTCTAAATGGCGGTTTGTTTATACTCTATATTTTAAAAATTTATTTACTGCACATAAATATTTTAGATAAGTGCTACATGTAAGAACTTAGTTATTCACATTCCAAAAATTACATTTTCTATTTGATTTTGGTTTTGGTTAAAAATTTGTATTTTGCTACTTGCCATAAGCTGTTAGCATTAGCGACCAATCTATCACCTATTGTAAGAAGGATCTCCTTCGTATGCTTCATTAACTCTCAAAAATATTTCGTCTTATGCATTAAAAATATGGCAAAAATACAACGAAAGTCAAATTTAAATTCGGTGCGGTATTATAACTTTGACTTAAAATTAAAAACAAAGTTACTCAGTTATTGAGCTATGCAGAAAATAATGGTTGAATGCTAAGCCTGCTTTAAAACAACATTTTATTGCATTATTAATATAGAATAGGACAAATGTTTTGATAAAGTATACATATTTTTACTATCATTACACATGCAATTTGCAGAAAAGTAGATTCAATTTTGATATTTTCTAGCTAATCTGAATGTTTTGTAATCCGAATTTTTTACTCTCCAAATGTTGTGCTTATTTTATCCACACTTTAAGAAGTTATTGATCCTTTAGTTCTTTCTCTTCATTTTAAAGCTTTCACTTTACGATTAAAGGTTTGTCTGATTTCATCTTCCTTTCAAGTGAATGCACTTTCGAAATATTTGGAGAAAACACTTAAAACTCATCAAAAACAAATTAAAAAACCCAGTAGGTGAAAGTCTATTATTTCACGTCAGGAAACAATAGTTATAGAGGGAAATTCTACGCATGAAAGACACATTCGACGGATTTTCCTCCTAAGAAAAAGCAATTACATCGTCTTGCAGTGGCACAATAAAGTTTCCTCAATAATCCTACACTTTAGAAGACTTTTAAATAGCACTTACGAGCATTAAATACGTTTCCTTTTATCAATTGAGAAAGCAAAAAAAAAAGGGCATTTTTTTTTTCTTTTTTTGTTTTTGGAAAACAAAATTATTCTTTTTCTTTCAAGATTAAAATCTACTATTACGAACTGAGAACAAGATAAACTTGTGTGCACCATATAATTTTTAGTGAACTCCTTAACCCATATGCAGCCCATGAGCAGCTTAGTATGTTATATTAGGGGTCGTGGCTAGAGGAAATTCGGATCCTTTTTCGGACCCTGCACAAAATTCCAATTAAACAAAACAGGTCCTTCACAAAATTCCAATTAACCAAAACAAGCCCTTCACAAAATTCCAATTAATCAAAACAGGCCCTTCACAAAATTCAAATCAATCAAAGTGGACCCTTCACAAAATTCTCAGCTTCCAAATCGTACTTTTACACCATTATTTATTATAAAAATGACAAATAATAATAAAAATTTTCATCAGTATATAGTTAAATATTCAATTTTCACAAATTATTTGGTTTTTCACAAAAATCTTTTTTTTATAGCTAAATATTGCTCTAACTTTTACAGGGCCTTTCAAGCTATTCCCAAATTCTAAAGAAAATTTTATTGCTCAGTGGACACCTATTATGCATTTTTCAATTTCCTGATTGATCCACAAACCTTCTTTTGTTGATGAACTATCGATGAAATTCTGCATGTTGCTAAAATTACGTCATTAGTTGTCGGCATTTCTATGCATCCTAATTTCTTGAATGATTGTGAACAAATAAGTTTTACTTTTTTTTTTTTTGCATTGGATAAATGATTCCTTCTAACACTGAAACACGTGTTTGAAACTATTATTGTTATTTCATGTTGCTTTTCAGTGTTTAACATGTAAGCGTGTACCTTGAATAATTCTTCCTGCCGCAAAAGATTAGAAATCCTATTTTCCCCCTTTTTGTTGAACTTTTTTTCATTGTAATTATTGATGAATTCCTCCACTCTCAGAAACGCATGCTCAAATCTCACGAAACTTTCGTCGTATTTGATGAAATGGCTTCGTGAAAAATGCGCCGAGTAAACCTTTCGTCAAATTGACGAAACTATTGAATATGATAGAATTGAATCCTGACATAACAAATTGAGTCACGTGATCACGAGAGGAAAGTCGTTACAAATGACGAAGTTTGTCTTGACGATTGAAGAATCCTCGAAAGGGTGAGTTCTATTTTTGAGAGCGCGTATTTTGCTAAAATATGCAATGTGTTTCATTGTATAAATTTCAAAATATGTACATGTAATATTTTTCAGTTTTTGTTAAAAATAGTTAAGTAAAGCAATTCTTTCTTTGCTTTACGATTTCGTATTTTCGTCAATCAGAGACAGTGAAGCAATCGTTTTTCTTTTCTTATTTTATTGTTTTTTTCTTTTACATTTTTTCATCACCAATGTTCAAATGGAAGATAATATTAGTAGTGGACAAAATACTGCCCAATAGATACATTAAATGAGTTATTTGGCAATTTGCTTACAAAAAATACTTGTAAGTTATATCAATATTTAAGCAAAATATAATAACAGCTCAAACGGATCATGGGCTACATACCAAGTGCAAAACAAATAACATATGGAGTCAACACGGATTATAGGAGCCTTTCTTCAGATTTTCGCACTACATTTTCACATTTAGATGAACCCAACGTTTTTATTTTGATGTTATAATAAAATTTGAAATTTGATTTAGTTTTTAATTAAGATGTGATACGTGCTTAAGCTGTATCTGCAATGCATATCATTCATCACTGTGACGAGAACAAAATCACGGAATCATCGTTGGTATTAAATCATTGATCTCACGAAGTGATGTCAGATTTACGTCAATTCGAATGGCCAAAGTAAAAAAATCAAACGATCCAATTACACGCTTATCATTTACGAACGTGTACATAATGATTAGACTGGAAATAATTCAACCAAATGAGCTAATGGATTTCCCGGAAACAACGGAAGAACATTAAATAACAGGAAAGACATTAAATGTAGAGCAAATAACATATGACATCTAATCCACTCTAGTTAAATGACAATTGAAGTTGAAATTCAGAGAAGCAGTGACAACACAATCAATGGCTCATTTATCGATCAGCACATTATTTGATTAGTGTAATCAGGGGTTTTTTCACTGAGATTTGGCTCAGTTTTTAATCAAATTATCGGTAATTGGGTATTTCCGTGAATATTTTTCTAAGGTTTGCCTCAGTTATCAATTAGGAGATTATCGGATTATTTTTTAAAGTTTATTTCGGTTATCCATGAGATTCTTGCATTGATTTGGAGATTATCAGGATATTTTTTCTATCTGTTTTCAGGATCGTCTCGATTACCAAGAGAATTTCAGATTTTTTTCAGGAGTATCTCAGTTCTTAATAAAGACGCTATCGACCTATCGTGATCCCCATTTTTTCCTTAAATTTGCCTCGGTTATCATCCAGGATTTTCTTCCGATATCGGCCTCAACAATGTATCATGAGATCAGTTTATCCAGTTGTGTTAGGAGAAAATTTCCCCTCATATTTGTCTTAATTATCAATCTAATTATAAATATTTTTTCAGGTTCATTTCAGTTATTAATTCCAAGATTCTTAAATTCCGAGATCTTCGTGATTTTGAGTTTAGTTTTAATCAGAAGATTACAAAGAGTTAATAAGTAGTGTTATTCAGATTTAACTTCCGTTACCATTTAGCAGCATCTCAATTTTATTTTAAATTTTTCCTTAAAAATCAGATTTTTTGGCTATAGGTACTATTTTCTTGTATTTTTAGTTGCAAATGATTGCAAATTCGTTAAGCAGCGATTGGCAGGAACT
Source organism: Octonoba sinensis (assembly GCA_038502835.1). Classification (NCBI taxonomy): domain Eukaryota; kingdom Metazoa; phylum Arthropoda; class Arachnida; order Araneae; family Uloboridae; genus Octonoba; species Octonoba sinensis. The sequence goes on along the minus strand of CM076599.1, from coordinate 58,414,266 downwards.
ATACACATCAAATGGTTGAAAAAGTCTTGAGGTCACACTTCGACCATAATTTTTTTCCGTTACAAGAGAAAGTAATAGATGATTAAAACCGTCGATTTTTTCACACACCAACCTTTATGAATACATCTAGTACAGGTTTTCACAGGAAGAAACAGGGATTCATTTGATAATGTTTTCTAATCATTTTTAATTATCAAAACATAAATTTAAAAATGAACGAGAACAGTGAATATGTATAATAAAGAGAATTGTGAAATAAGGCAGGAAAACTTTTGTGCCCCAAATTAAAATGTAAAATGCAACCGCCAAAAGATGTTTGTTTTGTAAATAATGTGAAAATTATTTTATTGTGTTCCGCTCGAATCATTTTCATTGTTTGATAAACGCGCATCTTAACAGTAGTAATTTCAATGTAGTGACGGCCCCTAAAACGCTTTTCAATAATATCTACTGTTATAATGCACAGTCAAGTTTGGTATATTGACTAATTTGAGTACGCTGAACTCGTTGGCGTTGTCAAACATTTCTCGCTTTCTAATGGGGCTGTGTATGGTCACTTTTCTTTGCAGACCTAGTGCATTCCCCGGAAACCGGCATCCATTCTTCCAAGTAGCACCACTATCGGCGGATGCCATTACCACATGATAATTTTGACGCTCAATTTCCACCTAGATGGCAGTACCTGAGCTCTAATTGATACGAAACTGAACGAGGAATTTAATTTAGCTGAGAGTATCCAAGCCCAACAGATACCCAGGGATCTTTAACATGCCGCATAATCATACGACATGGGCGCAGACATTCTTCTGCATCTTGAAAATCCGCCGACTTGGCCAGGTTTGACCTCGCGAACTTGGGCGTACGAGGCCAGTGCCTTACCACTGCGCTACCCTGCCGGCACCGTTGTCAAATATAGGGCATTCTATTTGAAATTTCAGAGTTTTTACTCATTTTCATATTAATCCGGCCCTTTATCGAAATTGTATTCCAATAATTTAAAAGAAGACATTAATCGATGACGATTGGAACCTTTGTTTCTAGAGCGTATGATGGCAGAGTAATTTCGAGAGAGTCGTTTTTTTTTCCTGCCCTCCACTGTACAGTACGATTCCACATCAGACAACTAATGTTGATTACCTTTAAGAGATATTTCTTTTCAGTTTCCCATTTGGAAATGTTACGTGATGCCTGATCAATTACACATAAAAGGAAAAATCATCAGAAATTCCAAATTATGCAATCGTTTAAGGAAATGAAATAATATCGGAGAGGCAATAAATGGCATTTATTTTAAAATTTTCTCCTTCTCGAGAGAAGTTTATTTCTTCTGCCATTGCGGTTAATAGTCAGGGAACTTAAGCAATTTTCTTGAAAAAAAAATTACGTTGTTAAAAGTGATGTGATTAAAAATGAGAAAATATATCTGCTAGTTTTTTTAAAGCACTTTTGACTTACAAGCGCCATTCTCAGTTTTAATTACCGATTTTTACTTAGAAATTTTAGTTACGGAAAGAGTAAGTATTAACTGCAAAAAAAAAAGAAAATAAAAACATTTGATCAACTTTACGTTCATAATTAATACAGGGCTTTTTTAACGATTACTTCTTCAGAACAATAGTATTTCTATCAAATTAAGGAACTATTCACCACGCGAGACTTCAGAACGATTAAAGAATGTAAGTAGTCTGTCTCTTCAGAGCAGGAATAAAACATGAATATTTCCTTGGATTCGGATCGGACGCAGTAAAACAAGAAAACAGGATGGACGAGTGGATATTTGAGCCGTTCAATACACACATCGATTAATTCCACAATGATAATACAAAAGTTGAGAAATACGATGAAATAATGTACGTCGATTCTTAAAAGTTCCTTTATAAGATATATTTATATTGAATGCATAAATGTAGCTTTCATGTAACGGTATAAAAAATTAATAAGGTAAAATAGCCAAAAAATAATTATCAGTAATACCACCTATTTTATGTGATTGGTGGAGTTAATCGATTTCGTAAGTGTAAAAAAATAATTAAGTGAAATTCAGAGTTTATATTTTTAAATTTTTTATTGCAGAAAAAGTTAATTATTGCATACTTTTATAACAGATTTGCATAAAAACAAATGTTAACAGTTTGCGTTATAATACATTATTTGTGATTAGTTCATCAGATTTATAAGTAATGTCTTTCTTATCAGCTGTATTCGTATGTGAAGACACGTCATTTCGATTTGTTGTCAAGGTTTAACAAAAATCACATTTCATAGGTGGAATATATTTTAGCAAGTTCATAATGGGGGGGGGGGGGGTCTCTCCTTTTTACCCTTCTCACCTTTAGTATATAATAAAGGTGGGTCCATATTTTTGAAACTTTATGATCTTCCTGCTATAGATTTCCCTTATATTAATAGCATTAAATTTTGAACCTTTATTACGAACTAACGGTTGAGTCAGTTTTCCACATCCAAGTTGATGTTAGTCTCAATCATCTTGATTATAACGAACAATACAATTTGAATTCGAGCAATATCGAACAATTTAATTGACAAGCTACCTACTATTTTACCACGACAAGATGTTTATTGGAAAAGGATTAAATCTATATTTGGGATCTATACACATATAAATCTAGAAATGGCGTTCCTACATGGGTCCCCCGTGCGGTGGGTAATATGAGGTGGCACCCCTCCGCCCAAAAATAAATAAATAAATAAATTGGTGTGTTGTTTTGTAGTTTATATTATTTTCCATGGTGAAAAAAAAAATAATAAGAAATTTCATTTTATTGAGTTGGTGTAATTTTCATTAAACACGATTACAGCAATATGACCATAGGTTTTTCGGACACATTTTGTATGCTAGACACAAATGATCTTAAAATATTCCTTTTGGTGCCACACCACGCGATGGAGAAGAAACCATTCATCAAAAGAGTAGTGTGCGCTTCCAAAAAATTCAGGATATTCTATGGATGTGAAGTTGTTGAACAAAAAAATGTCTTCCTCATGGTCTTCATCCGGATTTCATCAAAAGGAGCCAGTTGATGGATGTTAAGATGAAGAAGCTTATTATCGGGTCTTTTCATCATAGTGTTGGTGGAATAGCAATGTTGTTAGTTTAGCCAGTTTTATATGAAGAAACTTATCATCGGGTCTTTTCATCATACCGCTGGTAGAATAGCAATGTTGTTAGTTTAGCCAGATGAAGAAGCTTATCATCGGGTCTTTTCACCATACTGAATAGAATATCAATCGATCAATAAGCGCCAGGTTATAGATTTATTATCTGATTGTTCTTTGAGTTTGTCAGCACACAAATTAATTTAAATTATGAAATATTTTTCCGACATTTTTCTTCGTCATGATGATTGCACCAACAGTATGCGCATCCAAACATCCTGTTGTACAGGGATCTGGAGCAGCCATTTCTTTGAGATGTTCCACTCTGACTTCTGAGTACTTGCTCCCGCTCCGAATAGTTTTGATAGGAATTGCATTTTTATCGCTTTCATTTTGTTAATTCTTCGTGCCTATATAGGTGTACATATATTTTAAAAATAAGCTAATTAATTACATTTTAAAAAGTCAAATTTTCCTTTGAGAAGCAACTTTCAAGTCTGCTTCTCCTCTCGGAATACTCTGCCGGATGTCCATCTTGACATGCCGGATAACCGCATCTGTAGTCCAATGGCCCGATCGGGTTTTCGATATTTAAAAACCTGTCGGATACCGGATTCCGATGCCTTCAGGGAGGGGATGGGGGATCACTCGTCCTTCACCTGCAATGCGCTCTTGTACTACATATATATATGAATCACAATATTTGAAAATGTTTTGGAATTAAAAAAATTCCTTTTCATTCTGCAAACGACGTATGAGCCAAAATTAGTTGGAAACTTAATTTGAACAACTAAACAAGATGAAACGCAGTAAATCCAGCACAACAAACTCGGTAGAGTTGATTTGTTCAGTATAGCTCCATGTTTTTCAAAGCGAGAAATAAAAGAGGAAAGGGAAAACCATCAGGAAGTCACATGATGGTCAGTCTATTACTCTTATTAGGTAGATTAGGCTTTCTCAATGGGCCACAGGGAAAATGCAAGGGGATCACAGATGTTGAGCTACCATTTAATATAGGCTTCTCTGTGCTTGGCGAGAAATTGGCAGGATATAGCCAAGTTGACACCATTTTTGGCGCAAAATTAAGTGACGAACGCGATTTTTCGTTAAACTTGGCGACTTTTTGAACCTTATTGAAGATTGTACTAGAATTTTTCTTTACATTCATTATTCTTGTGAACAGATGGTATAAAAGAGAGCGCTCGTTAGAAAGATTCAGTTTTAGTTTGTATTCAGTTAGTTGTTTAACTGTGTTGAAACCTTCGTGCTGTGAGCTGATGCCATGATTTTGCTAATGCGGATTCGTATTTGGAATTAAATACGTGTCTACGTTGTTCTTACCATGTTTTATGCTTTTTTTGTTCTATTCTTGCCGTATTTAACAGTTGCTCGAATCTATATTTGGGTATAAAGGTTGCTGTACGTTTTGTGGGGACTGAGCCGTCCTTGCGGGTGCGGGTGGGGTCTGGCAACTCGTAATAGTATTAATAAAATAATTTTTAAATTTGGAAAAATATACTTGAAACTTAATTTCGCGAAAACTAAATGTCTGAAAACAACATCAAAAGGCACAAAATAGCAAAATATATTGCAGAAACTAGTTACAGGATTACAAGGAACCCATTTCACAATGCGAGAACGTTTGAGTTTTGGGACGCGAGCACTAATACAGTTAGTACAGTATATTCTACAATTTTGTGCGTCATCAAGTTGTTCTCTCACATTTGCTTAGAACTTGTTCACAATTTCTTTTAAAAAACAATTCTTTTTTTTTTTTTTAAATTTAATAACGAGATCTATTAGAAACCGGGTTAATTCGAGATACCCTATCCAACTCCAGTGTGCAGTCCCCGAAGGTTCTGCAGGAAAAACAGGTCTTGACTAGGTTATGAAAAACCTAGTCACTTTTGGCCAAAGTTTACAATGATCATTCTTTATCACAGATCAAAAATAAGTAATATTATAAAAATAATAATTATAATTATAAAAATTTATTACTCAGGTAAGGAAATAAAATTTCCTTTTTTAACATTGTGTCCTTAACAGCTGCTCCTCAAACCTATTTCGATCTCTATTAGAAGGCGTTAAGTACAGTTGAACTGAAAACATTAATAAGAGCAATCTCAGTAGAAATCGGTTAGATGTAAATAAATGAAGCAAATGTGTGTCATGCAAGGCCAGCGGGGAGAAACACATAATTCAAGTAAGAAAACAGATTACCTTTAATTAAATATTCTTCTCATCTTCCCGACAGTCTGAGTTTTAGATGAGGAATCGTTGACCAAAAGCATGAAGGTAATTTTATTTTCTCAGAAATAGAATGTGATCGTACGCTGTTATGTTTTGAATCGGTTAACCTTACTGAAGTAGGAATTATTTCCAAAGCAACAAAATTAATAACTTGACTTTTTGTCAATTATTTATTTGATGTTAAAATAAAGCTTTTTATCAGTGTGCAGCAATTTTTCTTAAAAGAATGTGAACGTAATTATATCACTCGGCCCACGTAGTTTCACCAGAGATCTAGAACGGAGCGTAGAGCAAGGAAATTTATTGTGCTCTGATTTTTTCCTTGGTTTCTTGCAAAATTTAGAAATAAATGAATGAGTTCATTTATTTATTTTTCTTCTATATTTTCTAAATTTGTTGCGCAATTTATTGCAAATTGCATGTTTGATTGTTGTGATGAGATCACACTATTTATATTATTTCCACCCTCAGTATTTTTGTTGTTTAAAAATTTTATTTCCAATCAGTTTTCGTACAAAATAACTAATTTACATAAGTCATCAAATAACAGTATGTCTATTCTTAAAGCTAAGGCTCAATTTTTTCTGGGTGCAAATTTTTTTTTCGCAGCACAGTTTAAATTACTCATTTATTGATAAATAAATCGTTTATAAAAGTACAACTTTCTATTTTTTATCACATATATACCTATTAATAAATTAAATAAATAAAAACGATAAATAGTGAGACTCCTATTAAAACTGTTTAGAGTACGTAACAGAGTAATTGGAAAAAGTGTTTGCTTCAGTTTCCAGAATTGTACCATGAAAATATTTGATCCGGTGGGATTCACAAAATGCAATATAAAAAGCTTTCTTTTTTTTTTTAACTAAAGAGGAAGAGAGAGAGACAGAGAGGTAATGAGAAATAGAAAAAAAATCGCGAAAATAGCAGCATTGTTGGCAGAAAAAGCGCTTTACTTTACAAAAAAGTACAGCATTAATGCAATAAGCATTCTTTCGGCACTCTTATTATTGATTAATTAATCATCAATACACGGAAAACGCTTTTAAAGTTTTTTTTTACGATGGGAGGAAATTACAAATATGTTAGTGTAAATTACTCTGGTTTTAATTTATCTCAACAGGAATCAATGCACTTTACAGAACAAACTATTTCTACTCAAAAGAAAAACTTTCAAATTCTTTTTTTTATATAAAAATTAAACCATGAAAACGTTCACGCTTTGAAGTATTGAAATAAACTGAATAAAAGTGCAAAAGAAAGAATGATTCATAAGAATGAATCGTACAATTTACAGCATTAAAATTTTTTACACTGAAGTTTATTGTTTTAACAAATATGATTAAAATATGAACAAATTACTAAACACATCCATTTATAAATCAACAAAGCATTTCATACCATTTTAAATAATTAATGAAAGTATTTTTTTCTCGCTAGTTTAATAAATATTCATTCTGACTGTACAAGAAGATTATACTTTCTAATTTTAATACTTTTTCAAATGTTACATTACAAATGTGATGTAAAATATAACTTACCAACTGGCGCGTCTTTGATCGACTATTACTGTGGGCGCATCAGCATGTAAAAGGCATAAATCCATCAGGAATATGTAGACACAGAGTTCTTTAATACAGGTAAAAATAATAAAAAGGTTTAACTACTGATTTTGCTGCATAAAAAAAGCGAAAATCTGCGACTTGTTCTGGGTTTTAAAGAAATCGTTTGTTTTGAAAACGGAACTTTCACGGGGAAGAACTCCTGCTGGTGACCTTGGAGAGAAACCTTCCAATCATGAACCTTTTTTTCAATCCCAAACCATCAATTCGAAAGAAAAACAGACGGCTTTTTCATTTGGAGTAAAAATTCCTGCTTCGTTTTTGGTATCGTCAGCAGACCACGTGATGCGACCCCGTTTTGGATGAGGTCGCTTTCTTGATCGACGAATTTCGCTGCTAGGCAAAGGTAAGCGATTGCAACTAGAGTTTCGCGATATTTCTATTCTTTTTCTTCTCGGCTTTTCCATTCAACTGTGTTGTAATAATTTTCCCGCGCTTAGAAGCAGTTTCAGTTAATGAGCGCGTGATTTCCACAAATAAATATAATAGGATTTAATTCTAAAATTGCACCAAAATATTTTTAGCTCGCTCTGAAACATGTTTATTTTTATCACGATAGATTTTTCTTTTCATGTTGAAAACAGAAAAAAACTTTTCATAATTCTGCACCTGAGAGTCAGTATCTTAATTCCATTTTTCGAGTTTTTGCGAGTTGACACTTCATGGACATACAGAGTACCGACGACAAAGCCCTAGCTACATGAGGGTTCTGAACTTATGAAAAGCTCCCATCAGACATTATTATTCTACGATTCGCACGGAAAAGTTTAGTCTTATAGTACTAAAAATGTACATTTTTTAACTTCATCACAAAAACTTGAAAAATGGATTTAAGATACTATGCTCTCAGGTACAGAATTAATATTGCAAAACGCCACAAATTTCCAAAAAGATGGAATAAACCGAAGAATTTTGAGACAGGGCACTTCCCAAGATTTGGAAAGAAAGAGGGGTTCAAGAGAGAAGCGAAATTCTTTTATTTTCCTCTGTATTCGAAATGTATTTAATAAAGAATTAGATTTGTGAAATCGTTTTAAATTTACGGAATTCTCACATTTTTCTTCTTTGTTTCCGTTGAAGCTAAAACTTTGCATTGAAAAGATATTTCTTGTTGTTCCGAAGTATGTGCCATGTATGTAATATTTTTCATATTTATGTTTTAATATTGTAGATTTATAGTTTATTAATGATAAAATAAGTTTTAGAACAAAATAGAACCGACTTCAAATTATAAATTGAGCTAAAAAGTGAAAAATAAATTAATTCTTTAAACAACATCGATACGACTTTTAAACATAATTTTAGAAGTCGGTGCAAAATTATGATGGATTTTGATTCATGATTACTTTTTTAAACATGAATCAATGACAAATATAACTGGCCTAGAGTTTGCAACAGTTTCAATGTAAAATAACGCATGGCGTAATGATAATCAGACTGCCATAATTTTGCACCGACTTCAAAAATTATGTTTAAAAGTCATATCGATGTTGTTTATAGAATTAATTTATTTTTCATTTTTTAGCGGAATTTATAATTTGCAGTCGGTTCTAATTTTCTTCTAAAAAATATTTTATTTCATTCTTTTAGTGTAAATACATTCTTATATAAAAACAGTGAAACCTGTGTAACCAGTTGCGGTGCAACACTTTAGTGGTCAACTTAGGTGGTCGGCTTATAGTAGTGTTCGGCAACTGCTCGTCAAAAAGTAGTTAACTACCAACTACTAACTACTCTAAACAAAAATAGTTGCAACTAGTAGTTAACTACTTTTCCTGAGACTAGTTGCAACTAGTAGTTAACTGTTCTCCAAAAGTAGTTAACTACTAGTTAAATACTTTTAAGTATAATTCATTTGAATTTTCATTTTTAAGCTTGTTCTTAAATATTTAATCCTTATAATTCAACTCAATATTCATTAAAACAATTTTAAAGAAATTCCTGTAAAACATTCAAAGATTGAATATTTTTAAATAACACTGAACAATTAATATATAAAGAGAATATGAATAAAGACAACATTCATTAACAAAATATCTTTGTAACACGCATGCTTTAGAATTCAGCAGAATTTAGATTATATTCTATCAGATTGTGTTGAAGGCAGGGTTGCTGATTTTTTTTTTATTGTTTTTTTAAATAAAATAATAAGATTTTTTAAAATTTACATCAGATTTTTTAAGCATAATATGTATGCGCACACAAATACAGTAACAAATTCAGCTAATTATTTATGTCTTCAAAGAATTTTAAGTTATTTCAGTTGAAATAATTATTTATTACAAGTTCAAAATTAATTATTAATTAATTGCATTATATAAAAAATGTATGCGTAACACACAGAGAACTTCAAGAATCAGAAGAGAAAACTTATATTTCTGGACTAAATGTATTATAATTTCTTGAATATATACAAATAAGCTGACTGGACTATTATAATTTTTTGAATATATACAAATTTCTTGAATATATAAACAGAGATGGCAAATATGACATAAAATGTTTACTACAGCTTAATCATTTTTACTATTTAGGTGTTTCATCGAGAATACCAGTTTTGATGCCTTATCAACCCCCAATCTGTTTCTAACTTTTGAGTGCACTATTCCAAATGTAGAAAAATCCTTTCCAAAGGTGCTGTTGATGCTTTTGCTGTAGTCAGCATGTCCAAAAACTTATACAAATACAAAAGGGACGACCAGCAACAGGCACAGGGCCCAGCTGGGCTCTTCCTAGTCAATTTAACAATCCTCAATGAACATCAAGAGCTTAACGTTCTCTGATGAAATGTCGTACTTTGACAACTTAATGAAGCTATTCCACCTTTTCCTAGAGAACCAGATGCATTAAGACTAATATATAGCGAGTTAAAATTCTAGTGAATTACTTGAACCCAGAATATATTGTTGTTGTGTCCTGCCGTGGAGAGGAAGAATAGGTACACTCTTCCTGAGTCGAACGGGGGTCCTTGTAGGCAGGAAACGGATTTACGCCCCTTTGAAAGGTCTCTTAATGTTTTGGACCAACTCCCAGATGAGAGACCGTTACCTGGGCTTGGCACCGGCAGAGGTATCGTTTCACTTGAAGGACATTGGAGCCACTACCTATTTAACATGCACTAGCTCCCTTTAGCGTACACGGACCGCAGCAAGCAGCCGCTAGAGGTTGTCACCCTCCCAAACACTGCCCTCAGTCGATGTTGCTTCACTTTGGATGCTCTGCGGGAACCGAGCTCCTACCGACTGATCCACTCACAGGATATATTAAAATTGATAATAAAAAATATCTATATTTTAATAATTTCGAGGAAGCTGATATAAATAGTTTTTTTTTTAATCATAAAAATCAATATTTTGTCTAAAAAAATCATAAAAATCAGTTTTTTTTCTTAAAAAAATGTTAAAAATCAGTATTTTCTCTTTCTTTTGGTGTTTTATGGTATCCAAAACGCATGCATGGTACTGGAGTAGAGGTAAAGCTTCCCCATAATGAAGATTTGGTCTTTAAATGAAAATTCATTGTGCTGGTCCGGGCGCTATTTATTTATTATATTAGAAAGCTTTTTCTAATTTGCGTAAATACTGCAATAAATATTATCATTTTTTCGAGTACTTTTTCATTATATAACATAATATAAAAATAAATTTGTGTGAGTAATATTCATAAGCTAAAAATTTAAACATTTTAAAGTTTAAAAAACGGTTTTTTTTTGAAAAAATTTGTTTCGAAAGTACTTGGAATTTTGAAAGTAGTTGCAACTAGTAGTTGGGAAAAAAGTAGTTTAACTAGTAGTTGCCACAAGTAGTTAACTACTGCCGAACACTAGCTTATAGAGGGTGGAGATTTTTTTTTTCATTTTATACACTATGCGTTTATTCATTTGTAGCTAATTAAAATATAACTTCAAGTTTCAACATTACTTTAAAATTAGTAATTAGATTTTTTTTTCACAATTATCTAGTCAACTTTACAGATTTTACTAGACTCTATTTTTAAAAAGTCCATATCGAAGGGGAAACCTTTTTTGAGGAAATGGCACTAAACACTAACCGTTTGTATGATAAATTCCGTTTTGAAATCGATTCTAAAAGGTCACTAGAGCAAACAAACTGATTGGATTTAATTTTTTCTCCAGAGAAGCCTTCAGCCACTTTTTGTTATAATTGATTTTAATATTACATCTTAATGGCAAGAAACTCTTTTTTGACAATGAGTTTCATGTTTATTAACAATTTTACCAACAAAGAAAAATCAAACCAAGCCTTTCCAATTAAAATAAAAAAATACTTATTTTTCACCCATAACGTTTTTTCTAAACAAACAAATATAGTCAAATTAATGTGCGATATTTGAGTTAGACGACCCTCTATCGATTAAAGAAAAAAATCATCAAAATCGGTTCAGGTAGTAAAAAATTATGATTGAAGAAACAAAAAAAAAATGACCACATATATACTTTTGCCTATAACTTTTTTCTACTTATCGAATATGGTCAAACAAAGGAACGGGACCAATGGGAAGCCCCCCTCGATCGATTAAAAAAAAAAAAAAATCAGGAAAATCGGTTCATCCGGTGAGAAGTTATGAGCGGACAAAAAAAAAGACATACATACTAGGGTTGTAACGAATATTCGGCCACTATTCGGTATTCGGCCCTTTGGCCGAATATTCGGCCTGTCCGAATAGTCATTTCATCACCCATCCGAATATTCGGCCTGGCCGAATACTGGGTAAGGTCAAATTCGGCCTGGCCGAATATTGATGGACTATTCGGCCGAATAGTTTTGCTGCAGTAAAAAAGTAAAAAAATAAAGAAATTAGTAGATTTTAAACATTTAAAATTGTATTATAATTATTCCAAAAGAATACATTAGTCCACTATAGTTTTAATAAATAAAAATAATTTAGAATAAACTATATTTTTAATCTTGTTTTAGGCTTGACTGAGCAAAAATACATTTTAAAGTTGTAATATTGTATTTTATATTTAGCATTTGCTCCCAAAAAGCTGATAATAGTTAATTATAATGGATAATATGATAAGTTCATTTTATTATTATTAACAAAGTGGAAGCCAGACTTTGTTTGGGTAGACTGATTTATTGTGAATATTGGGTTAGAGAGAAATGTGAAAAGATCAGAATATATCACGAATATTTAGATAGCATAAGTTACTGTGGTTTTTGAAAATAAAAACATGTTCCAGTTAAGTGCATTAAGTTTTAATAGATCTTTTAAAATTAGGTATGCAAAAACCCCCATAAAATAAAAATATAAACTTTTATAACTTTTAAAATGTCTTCATAAAACAGTTTTGAGCAAGGTAAAAGTTCATTACGCACTAGTATTTCTTTCATTGCAATTAAATAATTTGTAAAAGAATGCTAATGCTTACTACCGTAAAACCTGTCATTTCTATTTTGCTTGTGGGTGAAGTTCTTAGTTTTATTACATTCAAAACAATAGTGAAAATAGATTAATTTTAAATAGTTCTAAATTCTTAACAAACATAATTAAATCATACATCATAGATTGTATGTAATTAGTGTTTGACTTTGCGAATAATTTTAAAATTCGACAAATTCTTTCTATTACAACGACTTTCTAGAAATTTTAACATTCAGCCGCCGAATATTCGGTATTCGGCCTAGCCGAATATTCGGCTAGAAGAAAGGACCGAATATTCGGCTTCGGCCTGGAAGAAATGGCCGAATATTCGGTATTCGGCCAAATCACTATTCGTTACATCCCTAATACATACAGTACTAATGTATAACCTCCGTGCTTTGTGAAGTCGGTTAAAAAATAGCTTAAACACGCAGCTTATCATTTTTCGATCGATTCGCAGCTATTTTAACTTTTGAAAAATTGGATATTTTACCCTTTGGTGCCAAATTTCAAAACTGCAAAAACGGGACAGCAGGGCGCACCGACAAGGGAGGAAGGGGGGATTACGGATGCCGAACATCCGGTTATACGGCCCGGGGTGTCAATTTTGATTTGAAAAATTCAATTAATTGGAACATTTTGAAAGCATATGTAAATTTAAAATTCATAACTTATTTGGAAGCAGTGGTATGTTTAAAAAATTTATAGAATTTGCAGGTTTGAAACATCAAAGTGGTTATCCGGCACGTACTCGTCATACAAGTGTCACCGGATATCCAATATCTTGGGAAGACTACAGGACTTTTGCCATCCTTTATTGAAGTTCCCCGGGACGCACGATAATTTCTCAAAATACGGGAAATACCCTGAAAATCCGGCACGTTTGGAAACCCCGATTTTACCCTCTGCTATTCTTTCTTTTTCATTTAACATATCGATACCCAGCCTGCAGCCCGCCGAACTTTTGTGAGTTCATGTAAAGTTCTAAAGCAAAAAAAAAAAAAAAAAAACTCGGACCGGCAGAGTGCCACGCAGAATCCATTCATGTTCAAGGGAGAAACTGCTGGTATAAGGAATGTGCTGTATTCAGTTTTCGTTTTAATTCGTTTAGCATACTTGATTTCGTGCCAACTGATGCTATCTGTCAGGTTCAACTTATATTTTTTTGCATCCCCCCCCCCCCCTTTAGCAACTTCGCAATCAGCGCCGGCGCTAGCCCTTGATCAGGGTAGAGCGAGATTGTGTTTCGGCGCCCTTTGGTCGACGCTTTCACTTCACGTAAATTCTACTTTAGTTTTATGTTAAATAAATAATAGCTCACAAATTTTCAAAAATCAACTTTTATTGCAAATATCAACACTTAATGACACTTTAATAGCTAGAAAGCTTTTACTGCTATATATAATTAAATTAGTATTTGGTGTGAATTTCAATCAGTCACTAAATAAATCTGTTACCTAAGTAGGTATTGAAATAACTAATTAAAAGAAAACATTCCTTATGTCGATCTAGATTTACATTAATCTATACAAAGTTTACCTTTCTTGCTTTTCACTGGCAAATTTTTCAATTAAATTATCTGTAGGTATGAATTGAGCAATATCATTTCCAATTGGTAAAATTGCCAGGTTTGACAATTTTTCCTGAGCTAGGATCGATCTTATGTAGGTTTTTATCAGTTTAAGTTTACTAAAACTTTGCTCACCTTTTGCGACACTTACTGGAATAGTTTGTAGTATCGGAAGGGCAGTCCAAGTGTTTGGAAACAAATCGCACCAATTATTTTTGTTTAAGACATTAAGAACATCTTTCGGGTGTCCTTGGTCTCTGTCTAAGAATTGCTTCAGGCTTAGTATTTCTTGAGCCAGATCTGCTCCAGAAATATCGCTGTGTGAATCATGTGTCAAAATATTTTACAAATTTAAACAGGATTGCTCCAATTCAGGCTTATCAACCGGTCGCTTTACATTATATAAGAAAAACCAACTTGCATTAAAATTAGACAGCTGTTCGAAACGTATTTCCAGGGAATTTAGAATTGTATCTATCAAAGGATAGAACACAGTGGTCTTAAAATGTTGTTCCGAGTCTATTAGCGTTTTATCTTGAGATTCATAGTCAAACATTCTTTTTTTCTTTTTCGGTTTCTTGTTTTTTGGAATACAGGTGGGATTTCAGCTTTTTCGGCAATTTCTTTTGCTATGATTACAGCTGATGTGTAACTAGTATCCCTATACTGCTTAACAAATTGGCAACATTTGTGTAAAAGATTCGTTGCATTTAACATGTCTGCCGACTCTGATTGCATGGATTTGCTAACAACATTTATTTGGTACAGTAAATCATACCAAATCACAAGAACGAGCAAAAATTCATATTGATCCATTTGGTGGGTGAGAGACTCGGCTTCTGAAGCAGGCAACGGGGTCGGTACTATCCTCCTATTCTTCTTGTAGTGCATCTTTCACTTCCTTATATTGATACTTAATAGTTTCAAGGCTTGAGACTGCTTTCCCAACGTATCTCACAAACTTTTTTTAATGTCAGGGCTTCTGTACGTTTTGAGATTACTTCCCATCTCTTTGTGGAAGAGGAGAAAAAAACAACCAGCCGTTATATAACCCCAAACAACGACACTGATTTAACTGAAGTTTTAGCAGCGTCCCCGAAATAACCAAGTTCAAGCTGTGACAGCCGCAAGGATTCAAAAAAGTCCTTGGAAATTTTCTAATAATATGGCTTTGGATGCCTTTCTGTTTCCCCACCATATTGGTGCCATTGTCATGGCCTTGGATCCTACAATCATGTCTAAATCATGTTTCATTATCACCTCATCCAGAAATAAATCTGATCCCCTATCCACTGGAGTCCGATACTTGTGTATATGTAACAAAACATTCACGTATGCAATTGTCATCAATATCAAAAAACCTAAATGTGACACTTAACTGCTCAGTGCGGCTGATATCAGGTGTACAGTCTAAAATAATTGAAAAATACTTAGATTTCTTTATTTTCATGATAATAGTATTTCTTACTTCATTTCCAAGTAATTAAATGAATTCATCTTGAATGTTTTTGCTGAAATAATAGTTTTTTTGTTTCCTTACTAGAGATACCTAGGACTAGCCGCTCCAAATAGTTAGATTTAGCTTTAAAAAAGGCAGGGACAGGGTTCGTACGCTTTTGGCAAAACCAAAAATAAGGAGTTTCTAAGGACTTTTTAAGGACCTACAAAAAATTTTAAGGACCTCACAAATTTTTCGCAATATACAAACTGTTATGTTTATTTCAAAAGAAAGCATTATTGAAAGAGGTAATTGATTTAACATCGCATTTTTATTACAGGGTTCCCACTCTTTTTTTATAACTAAAAATAAGCATTTTCTAAGACTTTCTAAGACTTTTCAAAGTCATTTTCTAAGACTTTGAATAAATTATTGTGGAGCACATACAATACAATTTGATGGATGAAAATCCATTTCGATCAAGTTGAATGTTCTTACAGATAAGTTACACTTAAAATTTTAATATATAAGTGTATCTTCCCAAAAATTATACATAAAAACATAAACTCAATCTCACTTTTATAAATATGCATATTGTGTATACACTATACATATAAGTAATATGTAAAGAAATATTAGAATAGAGATATCAAGAAAAATGGAAACTTACCACAATCTTCAACGTTTAAACACTAAAAAATCTTAACTTAATACTTAATGATATTACTTGAATGCACGACTTATTTTGTTTGTACTCCTGTTTTTTCTCGTTTTTTAATTATCGAAAAAATATTTAAGAAACAGAACTAATATTTGCATGAGAGTCATTCCTTGGTGACCATGTTATTGTAATTTTTTTTCTGAAATGGATCTAAATTATTATAACAATAAAGTAAAATAACACTACCATCACATGCTGTCAGGCATTAGAAGCTTGGGGGAGGGATTAAAAAATGTGACTGATATTACTTTTGCCAGTCACCAGTAAGCTTTTTAAATCCCCTTAATTTCACACATAAAATCTTATGCCAAAAAAGAAGTGGGGTACCATTATTATAACTCCATTGTAATAATTTCAATCAATTTCAGAAAAAAAGGCAATTTTAAAAGTTAGAAACATAATTAAATTTTAATGTCAGTGGAATTACCCATGAACTTTAACTTTTTGATCCAAGGTAAAACAAAATCTGCAATTATATGAAAGAAAAATAAAAGTGGTGAGGGTTAGTTAAAAATTTGATGAATAAATAGATGGTCAATCAAAAGCACATCAAAAGCTTTGCGGATAATAACTTAAAAACATTTGCATTTCAATTCAATTCTTTTTCAGAAATCTTAATGTCTAATTCTTTAACTTCAGATGCTTTTTCTTTAATATCCCTACGAAGTGAATTGGCTTTCATAAAAAGTGAAATGTTTTTGGATGACTCTGCCTTATTACACAGTTCTTCTGCTGAATTTTCCATAACTGTGACATCAGCTTGAACTTGAAGAAAAGCTTTTTTTAATTTTAAATAATTTAACTCTTTTTTTTTCTTTTTTTATTGTCATCAGAATTTTTTTTCCTTTCAATTTTTTTTTCCTCTTCTAAATGGAGCATATATTTTTGCCTTGAAGAAGAAACAAACTTTCGAGTCATTCCATATCAGAACATCCAGCCACAAATGAAAATGAAACCCATGGTCTCAGATTGTTATGATTTTTTTTTTCACTAAAATTTTTTTAAAAAAATTTCACTAAAATGTTTAGAATAACTTATAAAATTAGACAAAAATGCATTTAAACAAATACGTATTAAATGGTGCAGTTAGTATTAGCCCAAACTTGGATTTCATAAATATTTTGAAGAAAAAACATGAAATTTTAAAACAGCAATAAAACTAAAAGGCACTGCAGTAATCAAAATATATATATATATATTTTAAATAATCCTCTAAGTCTAAACTAAAAGGTTCTGAAATAAAATTGGTGTCTTTTTTACTGCCAACATATTTAATTTCACAATATGTACGAAGTATGTACAAAATATCTTTCACAACATTACAAGTTTTCGCTTCTTATTGTAAAATACTAATTGCTTTAAAATCATAAAATAGAGACAATATAATGCAAAATAAGATTATTTTTACAAGAAATAAGTTCGTAATTTAATGTTTATAAAGTTATAAAAAAAGCAACATAAAATTGAGGAAGAAAAAGAAGTCACTGAATCATGATTTTTTAAAGTATTTAAACATAATGCAGGCTCATTTCCTATTTACAAACTGTGACATACCAAATGACCAAAAGTAACTTTTATTTTTAAAATAAAACTTTTAAATAAAAATTTGTGTGAAACAATACCTTTCTTTTTTTCTTGAGTCTGTTTTAAAATGTTTTTGCACTGGAGATCAATTGAAGCAATCTCCTTTTGCAGAAAATAAATACATTCTACATGATGCTAATACTAACTGCACCATTTAATAGGTATTTGTTTAAATGCATTTTTGTCTAACTCTGTAAGTTATTCTGAACATTTTAGTGGAAACATTTTTGTGATATTATGAGAATTAGCAACGTTATGAATTTTTTGCTTAAACTACGTCGCTACCACAAAATTTGTCCGTAAAGCGAAGGCGTCTCTTTAAACACATTTTAGAAAATTAATATCTCAAAAAGTATTAAAGATAGCAACAAAAATATTTACATCGATAATCTCGATAGTAAACTGAACAAATAAAAAAAAAATCATTAAAATATGAGACCATGGGTTTCATACCCCGGATAAAGTGGTATGGATTGACCCTTTCTCATTTCCGTCGTAATGAATAGTTTCATGAATTTCATTACAATTATTGGCATTCTCAAAATGAGCCTCTGAGCAATATAAGATTCTTCTTTCAAATTTTCCACTTCTAATGACTTATTTACACTAAAGCCCTGTTTTACAGTAGCTTGATTGTGTGATAAAATCAACAAAATTCTTATAGCCCTCCATAATTTTTCACTTTCTGAATCTTTGTTTAAAAAACTCATAAAACTAATCAGAAATTGCATAAAAAAATACGGTAATTTAAAAATCGACCATCGTATTAAAAAAAAATCACTTATAAGCACCTTTGATTGAAAATAAGTACTTCTACGGGCTTTTAGACACGAAAGGTCAAATTAAGCACTTATAAGCACTTATAAGCACCCGTGGGAACCCTATTAGGAACGCAACACAAACACTTTTATGGAGCTCTTTGTATTGTTGCTTTTCTAATGTCCAATACAGTCAGGGAGTTAAATAATTATTGGCGCTAGTAATAAGAAGCACACAGCACAAGTATTAATCATATATAAGCAAGTGAAAAATTATCAAAAATGTTTAATGCTATAAAATACAAGTTAAATGAAAAACAATTTAAATAAAAAAAAATTGTTAAAGAAAACGCTGCACTTTGTCTTGAGAATTTGTGTTTAATTTAGATTTTTTTCTTTTTTTTTTCGTTTTACTTAACTTATGTTGCCAGCATCTCAATTTAGGCTTACTTAAATTTTTATCTTTGACATAAATATATTTTTTTAAAATTATTTAGAAGAGCTTACAAAAATTCTGAAAAAACTTTTTCAACTTGAGAAAAATATTTCATTCTGGAAACAACATACAAATAAAAAATGGAGCTTATTCGCTTAAAACTTTGTACATTACCCTCAAATAGTAACTACCAAAATTTAACTAAAATAAAGTTTCAAAAAATTGAACAATATTTTAAAATAAAAAATAAAAGAAGCAGACTACAGGTTGCAAATACTAAAACAGCTGTCAACTTTTTAAATAATCGATATATTTACAGGATGCAAAAAGATAAAAGTCTCAAAAGCTGCGTGCAATTTTCGGCGAAGCACGTGCTAGATGTTAGCAAGTTTCCGAAAAATAGGCTTTTACATTTTCGCGTTATAAGTTATGAAAATTCATGTAAATTAATACATGTCTTTTTAAAAAGTTTCTTCAAAAATTTTCTTGTTTTGTAGTACAATCCCTTTAGATAAAAATACTTGTACATCATCTTGCAAAAAATCGAGTTTTCGAAGTTCAAAAAAAAAAAAAAAAAAAAAAACAGAAAAACTAGGGGAAAACGGAGCATTTGGCAACTACGGTGTATAAGTTTAAGAAGAGGTCGATCCCTTCAATTTACTGCAAATTAAGAAATTTCATGAGATACAAATTTTGATTAACACAGCAAATATCCATCATCTCCCACACAACAAACCCATACAGCGAACGATCGCGAAGCCAAATTGCTTGATAAAAATTTACTAAATATTAAAACTACTTTAAAACAAATTAATTTTTTAGATATATATTTTTTATTTGATTTAAAAAAAAACAATGGGAGAACAAACTGTTTAGCGAAAGATCAGCGAAAAAGCGATCGGGAGAGTTGGCAACTCGCCGCTTATTATAGTGTAAGATGTAAGAAAAATAATAAAAATAGATCATTCTTTTACCTTTAACAATATAAAGAAGCGATAATCATACATGCGATTGGTCAAACGCAAAAAAAGCTGAAAGTTTTTTTTTTGCCTACATGTTAGTTAAATGTATCTCTTTTATTGAGCTAGATGTCAACACTATGCATCTTTGAAGTATTACCCCCCCCCCCCCGCCCCTTAAATAAAAAAACAAGGTTTCAAAAGCAATATTTATTTACTGATTAGTTGTTAAGAGCTGCTCCCACTTGCTTTATTGATTATTGTTTAGAATGTAGATGATTCAGTAACAATTTTCATGAAAAAAAATATTTATTTACTTTGAAACTAAATTTAATAAATAGTATCGAATCCCAAATTTGAAATCCCGAAATTCGGCTCTTTTTCGAAAATTCTCGATTTTTGTTTATTCATAAAAAAATTTCCCTTCAAGTCCTTAAAAGTCCGTTTTTCAAATTTTATTCCTTTTTCGTTTCTCTTTTAAAAGCAAAATGAGGGAACTTGTGTGATTTATTTTTCTGTGGTCTTAAATGGTGCCCAGTTGCTGGGCACCATTGCATTTTGTACAAATGCTTGTGTTTTGATTCTACTTCTCTTACTAATATTTAAATTTTTTTTTGGATGTAGCTCGATTTTCTTTTTCATACAATTGCAGGAAATAGCAAATTGGGAGCTGCCATGTGGGTGCGTACAAGTTAATTTTAACTGAATTGGGTGTTGTAGTTTGAAGCATTTTATCAAAATCCATGAACCTTTTCTTTTTGTCAAAATATATAACGCATCAATTTACTTATAACTTTTCAAAAAAATTTAAAAAACAAGATTTAATTATTTATTTACCAGTTGAGAAAGCACTGAAATTTGTAGTAAAAATGCGATGAAGTCCGCCGTTTTGGGTCTGTCCGAAAGCCGCGATAGTACCGGACCCGAGCAAACCAAATTTGAGGTTCGATTAAGTAGTTGAAATGAAAGAAGTTTGATTATTGTGAAGAATACAAAACATAGCAAAACAAATAGAGCGCATGGGTACCTTCTTAGTTTAACAAAAAAAAAAAAAATAAGCACCTGGAATAAAAAATAAGGACTATTTAAGGACTTTTTAAGGCCTTAAAAATGAAAATGAACATTAAGGACTTTCTAAGGACCTTTATGCTGGCTTCACACCTATGGACACGGAGACAAAATCTGCGTCTCCACGCCTCTGCGCATGCGCAGTACATGGGATACATTTTGTTGCCGTTGCTCGCCTCCCTGTGTCCAAGACAGGGGTCCAAGAGTTGAACACAATTCAACTTTTGTGTCCGTTGCCAAGCATAGTAGCCAATCAGAATCGATGATTCGTTTGCGCTGCGTTTCCGAGCAAAAATTTGGCTTGCAACTCTTTTTTCGTTTTTGCTTGTTGTTGTTTTGCTGTTTCTTAATTGATATTTCCTTTAAAAATGGAAGAAGAAATTACAAATTTCGTCAGAGAATGTACATGACTGTATAATGCCTGTCGAACAGAATTCCGAGATGCAGAAGAAAAGGATAATTCGTGGATGACACTGCCGAAAAGTTACACTTGGATGGTAAGTTTTTTTATTTACAAAAATTCTATATTTGCTTTTCGAATCTGTTAATTTATTTTATTTTGATACTAATTGTCTGAACATTCAATTTCTTGATTTTGTTATGATTTCACTAGGACAATAGCCGATTCGAGTAGTAAAAATGAATACAATATCTATTATTTCCAAAAAACAAATTGTATAATTCAACGCCGTCAGGGGGCTAAGACACCCCCCCCCCCCCCGCCCGAAATTGTCTGAAGTTTTACATATAAATAACAATTTGAAAATTAAGAATTTTCTCATAAGAAAATATTTTCCCATTTGTGTAAAATTTAGTTCTTTTGCTTGATTCCATAGTCGTAGCCAACGGGAGAGGGGGGGGGGGGTTAAGTTATACAAGGCAATAAATGTCAATCGGAAAATTATGAATGTTCTGATAAAAAAAATCTGTCTTCACCATATATCCCCTTCTCCTAAAAAAAATCCCTTCTTTCACTTTCCAATCCTGCTAAATCATTTGATTTTTTTTTTACAAATTAGGTTTTTGACACTTTTTGACGTTTTTGACAGGGAGGTTTTTTACAAGCTGGTTTTAACTAGAGATGTAACGAATATTCGACGACTATTCAGTATTCGGCCTGGCCGAATAGTCATTTCATCACCTAGCCGAATATTCGGCCGAATAATTCTGATGCAGAAGAAATGTAAAAAAAATAAAGAAATTAGTACATTTAAAAAATTTAAAATTGTATTATAATTATTGCAAAAGAATACATTAATATATAGTTTTAATTATTATGGAGAATATGAGAAATTTATTTTGTTATTATTAACAAAGTGGAAGTCAGACTTTGTTTGGGTGGATTGATTTATTGTGAATATTGGGTAAGAGAGAACTGGTGAAAAACCTAGAATATATCATGAATATTTAGATAGCATAAGTTATTGGGGTTTTTGAAAAAAAAAACTATATTCCTGTTAAGTGTATTAAATTTTAATAGAACTTCAAAAAATAGGCATGTAAATAAATCCCATAAAATAAAAATATTGACTTTTAAAATACCTTCATAAAACAGTTTTGAGCAAGGTAAAAGTTCACTAAGCAATATTAGTTCTTTCATTTGAACTAAATAATTAGTAAAATAATGCTAATGCTTACATTAAAACCGGTCATTTCTATTCCACTTGCGGGTGAAATTCTTAGTTTTATTACATTCAAAACAATAGAGAAAATAGATTAATTTTAGATAGTTTTAAATTCTTAACAAACAGAATTACATCACACATCATAGATTGTGTGTAATTGGTGTTTGTAAATAATTTTTAATTTGACAAATACTTTCTACTACAACGGTTTCCCAGAAATTTTAATATTCGGCAGCCGAATATTCGGTATTCGGCTGAAGACATTACCCGAATATTCGGCTTCGGCCTAGAAGAAATGGCCGAATTTTCGGTATTCGGCCAAATCACTATTCGTTACATCCCTAGTTTTAACCATGGTTAAAACTGTCGCATGTCAAAAACCTGCCAACCCTGGTTAACAGTGAGGTAGAAAATTTAATGAATTGTCTTATTGTTCTACAGAAGAAACAATGACAATTCTTGAAATGTGTATGACAACATATTTCAAGAAAACTCAAGTGTCGTACAAAATGAGGGGCCAGTTTCTCGAAGTCAAATGAAAGTATTATGAGCAATTATTTATTACCTAATTTGGATAATATTAAGATGGTCCTACGGTCATGAGAGTAATTTCAAATAATGAATGTTATAAAGTAAAATTTGAATTCTCAGGTATTTTTTATATTTTCCAAGCTGCATTCCAGATGCATCTTTTTTTCTTTTCAGGTACTCCAAGTACCCCAAAGCATAAGGAAAAAGAATGCCTTTTTGATATCTAAAAGCAAATGAAAGAGGCAGAATGAAGCTTTGATGCCACTTGCATCCACTTGCTTTGAAGCACTTGCATCCACAGATATGATGCTGCAAAAATCTTTTCAAGAGGACATTGATGGGTCGTTTTGCAAGACTGTTAACACATCATTTGAGGTCTTTTGACGAAAATAAAAAATAGATATTCATATATGTTTCAGTTAGTGCACGCAAAAAAAGCAAATAATTGTTAATAATTGTAATTAAAATCAATATTTGATTCATACTAAGGGTTTTATATTGTATTTATTTTATCATTGTTAATTAGAACGAACTGCGCGCGAAATTCAGTTTGTTTACAAAATAAAAACGCTACTGAGCATGCGCGAGATAGAATACGGTCTTTACGCCGCTGCCAGATGTGAAGGGTCTCGGACACAATTTCTCGGCGACGCAGCGACGGCGCGTGTATCTTGTTTCCGTGTCCTTAGGTGTGAAGGCAGCATTAAGGCTGCTCTTCAGTCAAGAGTTTCAAATCTTCGAAACCAATGTTAACCTACGGGAAAAGTTGGACTAAGTTTTAGAAAGTTCCTTTGAAGTTTTCGAGTCCGGAATTTTTTTGAGTATTTTTCAAGCCTATATCTCGGTCTTTTAGTTTTTACTTTTTTAAAATATCACTTACCGTATTTTTAAAAAATCGTTAAAAAATGAATTTTGGAAAAAACGTGGTACTGTTAGACGTTTCGCTCTATAAAATATTTTCAAAGCATGTTACCGAAATTTTAAAAACAACAAGACCAGCCAAACATTTCCAGCTTTCTTTTGAACTTTTGTTTGAAATAATGCAAACATTTTTAAAGACAAAAAAATCCGTCCAAAGTTTGAAAATATTTCCAAAAAAAGCTCGAAATTCCCATAAGCCACGCCTCCCACCGCTTCCCATGCAAGGGGGCATGATTTACGAGGTCGATTAGCCTAATGACTCTCACTCCGGGAAGCATTGCTGCTTCGGATTCGGACAATGGGGAAAGTGTAGTCCCCTCTTCAGACCCTCAAACCGGCTAGACACAGAAGACAGACCACATGTTTTTTCGAAAGGGAAGAAAATTGAGAGCTTTTTGGAAGAAATTTGGAGAAGCTATGACTTATATGTAATCCTTTATATGGACAAATTCCTGTTCCCACGGTACTATAAAAATATTTTTCACCAATTAAATTTTTGTACAATTGGGGAAAAAAAACATTTTTTTAAAAATGTAAGCTTGAAAAAATTACTGCTCTTTAATTAGTAAATCAAATGAGAAATTATTTAATGTAAGTAATTATTCATTTGTAGGTTATTGATTTAATTTTCTTCTACACAATCCATTCTTCTTTTCTTCAAAAACTTTCTGAAGAGAAAAGCGTTGCCTTTATTTCCCCCCCCCCCCCCCGCCCTCTTAAAGACAACTGTGTATGCCACAGATATAACTAAATTGAGCGAGATAGAGTTTTTTTGTTTTTTCCAAAGGCTGCCCATTCCTGGTTATGCAATGTTTGCTGTGTGGCACTACGAAATAATATCTTATTAGCTAAAGAATAAAAACGGTTTGGTTGTTTCTCATCCATAAGCTTACTTCTTTGCATTGCAACACGGGCTCCTTGTAACTCTGAAACACGTGTCCGCAATTTTTGATTATGTTGACGTTTTATTCTTTAGTTTCGCAGCTCAAATGAGGACTAATTATTTCTCTACATTAAATTTATGCATGCGAACTCGCGTCATTAAAGAAAAAGAACTATGTCCCTTATGCAAAATTTCTGCATACGATTTAAGTCAGGGGTTCCCAACTTTTTTTTTCCTAGCGAAGCCCTTCTAAAACTCGGAAAGAAATTGGCGAATCCCTTTGGTAGTCCTTAGTAAACGGGTAGGAAAACAATAAAATTTGCTTGCACATTCATTTTTCAAGCTTCACAACAGTTCATAACAAGCAATGAAACACAATTCTTAAAATATCTAAATGGAAATAAAAACTAACATAATAGCTACAATAATAATATTAGTAATACAAGCATTTTAAAAATTAATTACTTATTTTTATTATTTGTTCTTTTTGTATAATTAATAGTAGCAGTAAACATACGAATTTGCAAAAGCTCTGTTTTTAGTAATTATTTCCTCGATACTGTGAAAAAGTTGTGGAATAGCGGAATGACACCAGAAATACAAGTAAAAAAAATTAGAATCAATCAATAAATATCTTAGGGTTCCATTCCCACGTTGAAATATACAAAATTCGCAACAGTTATGGAAATTTACAGAAATATTGGGAAATTTACATGTTTTCAAATTTTCATTGAGATTTTTTTTTTTTTTTTTTTTTTTTTTTTTTTTTTTTTTTTTTTTTTTTTTTTTTTTTTTTTTTTTTTTTTTTTTTTTTTTTTTTTTTTTTTTTTTTTTTTTTTTTTTTTTTTTTTTTTTTTTTTTTTTTTTTTTTTTTTTTTTTTTTTTTTTTTTTTTTTTTTTTTTTTTTTTTTTTTTTTTTTTTTTTTTTTTTTTTTTTTTTTTTTTTTTTTTTTTTTTTTTTTTTTTTTTTTTTTTTTTTTTTTTTTTTTTTTTTTTTTTTTTTTTTTTTTTTTTTTTTTTTTTTTTTTTTTTTTTTTTTTTTTTTTTTTTTTTTTTTTTTTTTTTTTTTTTTTTTTTTTTTTTTTTTTTTTTTTTTTTTTTTTTTTTTTTTTTTTTTTTTTTTTTTTTTTTTTTTTTTTTCCATCTGTTCGCTGCTTGGTGAGTGTTTGTTTTTTGTTCTTTTCTTCATTGCCTTTCTGGACTGTGTTTGTTTTTGCTTTTTTGTTTTCGCTTTTTTGTTTTCTGACATTCATTCCGCATATTGTTACGTTGTGTATGTTTCGCACTTGTTTTTGAATTTTGTTCTTTCTGTTTATTTTTATTTATTGAATGGTTTAGCTATTGTTTTCCCCTTATGTTTTGGTTGTTTTGATTCTGGTTATGTCTCATGTTAACAGATTTTGTAATCTACGGATTAAAAAGGTTCGGTTTTTGAACCATTTAAAATTTCTCCAGTCTTGCAGGCGCAAGAAAGTTATTCCTAAGTTTATCACCTTGAAGTGTAATTTACCGCGTTCTGTTAGGGTTGATAAGGTAATTTTTCGTTCTAAATTAGCGTTACTTAGAGCTTCTATCCAAGAAACTAGGAAAAAACTTTCGTTCATAGAACGTGAACTTTATGATTTACATCTTTCTGTATCTAATTCTAATTTTGATTTTGAGTCTATTGATAGAATGTCATGGGCAAGAGCTCTTCGTTCATCCGACAGTCACAAAATCACTTTAAATAAGAAATTTACTAAGTTGTGTAACGATTCAAATGTTCCTGTTCCGGCTGATTTGCCTCTTGTTAATAGGAACACGGTTGTAAATCTTTCGAAATTTCCTTTGAATAGTAATGAAATCAATGCTCTGAAATGTAATAACAATTTTGCTTTGGCTAAAAAGCCTTCTTTTTCTGAACTTATTGCTCCGGTTGAAAAAGCTTTCAAATTTAGTGCCTTAACTTCCACTCAAAAAGAGTCGGTTCGGCATCTTATTGCTTCCAATGTTGATTTCAATTCAAAAGTTCCTAATACTGGTTTTACCCATTCTGTGAAACGATGTGTCAATAATTTAGTTTCCAATTCTGATTTGGTCATTACCAAAGCAGACAAGGGTGGTCAGATTGTTGTTCTTAATAAATCATCTTATGTTGAAAAAACTGATGACTTAATTGCTTCTGGTCCTTATTCTGAAATATATAAAGATCCTAGTGACAAAGAGTTAAAAGCTATTTCTTCTGCTGTTAAGTCTGTTCATTCTATTCCTTTGATTGCTAAACGGTCTGTGATTCCTTCTGTTGCTAATTGTGCACGTTTTTATGCTTTACCAAAGGTACACAAGGCAGGTATTCCTTTCAGACCAATTGTTTCCAATATTGGCACTGCTTCATATAAACTTTCCAAGTATTTAGTTTCTGTGTTTTCTCCACTTAGAAGTCAGAATGTTTTCACTGTTAAAAATTCCACCGATTTTGTTAAGAAACTTCATAACTTCGTTCCGAATAATTCAGTTATGGCCTCTTTTGATGTTAATTCTTTGTTTACTAATGTTCCTGTTGATGGCGCTTTGACTTGCCTCAGGAAAAGGCTTTCTGAATTCCATTTTACTTCTGTGGAAATTGAGGAATTAGTTTTCCTTACTCGTGTGTGCTTGCAACAGAGCACTTTTGTATTTAATGGTAAATTCTATGCTATGGTAGATGGCCTGGCTATGGGAAGTCCTCTTAGTCCTATTTTAAGTGATTTCTATATGCATTATTTTGAGGAAAAACTGTTCCAGAAATTGCAATTTCAATTTTATGTTCGTTATGTGGATGATTGTTTTGTCCTAACGGACAGTAACTTGTTAGGTATTGATGATGCTCTTTCTATTATGAACTCCATTGATCCTAATATCCAGTTTTCTTGTGAGAAAGAACTTAATAGTAGCCTCGGGTTTCTTGATGTCTTTATTTCTAAGAGTGAGTCTGGTTTCACTACTTCTGTCTATCGTAAACCTTTTGCTGTTTCTTTACCGCCTCACAGACTGTCGTCTCATCCTCCCAACCAAAAATATTCGGCTTTTAATGCTCTGGTCCATCGTGCTATTAATATTTGCTCTTCTCCTGAGCTTCTCAAGATTGAACTCAACTATCTGAAAGCTGTAGCTGTTGATAGAGGATTTTCTCACTCTTTAATTGATTCTATTCATAACAAACTTTCTAAGAAAACTTCTGGTCCCAATAATGTGGTTTCTAGAAAGAATTTGGTTGTGTTACCATTCTTTCATTCTGTCAGTTTCCGTATTGCTAAAATCCTAAAAAGGTTTCAATTTCAAGTCGTTTTTGCTCCTAGTAACAAACTTTCCTTCTCTTCTCTTAAGGATCCTGTCGATCAACTTAACACTTGGGGTATTTACCAAATTAGTTGCCGTTGCGGCCTTTCTTACATTGGGCAGACAAAACGTGCTCTGAAAATTCGCTTAAATGAGCATAAAGGTTATGTACGAAAGCAAGAGTTAAATAAGTCTAGCATTGCTCAACATTGTTGGAATTCCAACCACTCTTTTGATTTCAATTCTGGTAAAATTATTCAAAAATGTTCTTCCCCTTTAGAGCTTGACTTTTGGGAAGCTTATCATATTAACAGGAATAGTTCTAATTTGGTTAATGATTCTTCCTCAACTCCTTATTTTTCACAGGTCTGGCATAAATTTCTTTAATTTGTTGTTCTTTCTAGGTTTTCTTGTTGTTTTCCTTTTTTGTGTCTATTTTTCTCCTTCCTCCCCTCCCCCTCCTTTACATGTGTACTTTGTTTTGCATTTTGTTTTGGTTTCTGTACTTATTTTTATTTCAATTTTATTCTTTGTATTTTATTTTATTATTTTTGCAATTTTTATGCATACTGTCGTCTTTTTTGCTTTATTTTTATTGATATTCCTTTTTACTTCCTGTACTTTCAACTGGATTCGTTTGTTGCTCTCTTATTGGTGTCTTCCTGCTACTTCTACTTCCACTTCACGCTGCCTTTATTCTCATTGGTTTACAGATAATTCTTAGGCTATATAAGCTTTGTTTTTGTTGTTCTGTCTGCTTCATTTGGATGTTTTGCATCTAGAAGCTCCTTGTCGCATTGAAAAAGGGATTCCAAGCAATCCCGAAACATATGTCTGCATTTTGTTGCTCATTTGTGCTTTAAATTAACGTGTAATTTTATTATTATTGTTTACTTGCACAAAGTTAAATTATTTTTATCCGTTAGGCTTAACGTGCCTGAATTTTGTTCTTCTTTCTTTTGTTTTTGTTCTTCCATCTGTTCGCTGCTTGGTGAGTGTTTGTTTTTTGTTCTTTTCTTCATTGCCTTTCTGGACTGTGTTTGTTTTTGCTTTTTTGTTTTCGCTTTTTTGTTTTCTGACATTCATTCCGCATATTGTTACGTTGTGTATGTTTCGCACTTGTTTTTGAATTTTGTTCTTTCTGTTTATTTTTATTTATTGAATGGTTTAGCTATTGTTTTCCCCTTATGTTTTGGTTGTTTTGATTCTGGTTATGTCTCATGTTAACAGATTTTGTAATCTACGGATTAAAAAGGTTCGGTTTTTGAACCATTTAAAATTTCTCCAGTCTTGCAGGCGCAAGAAAGTTATTCCTAAGTTTATCACCTTGAAGTGTAATTTACCGCGTTCTGTTAGGGTTGATAAGGTAATTTTTCGTTCTAAATTAGCGTTACTTAGAGCTTCTATCCAAGAAACTAGGAAAAAACTTTCGTTCATAGAACGTGAACTTTATGATTTACATCTTTCTGTATCTAATTCTAATTTTGATTTTGAGTCTATTGATAGAATGTCATGGGCAAGAGCTCTTCGTTCATCCGACAGTCACAAAATCACTTTAAATAAGAAATTTACTAAGTTGTGTAACGATTCAAATGTTCCTGTTCCGGCTGATTTGCCTCTTGTTAATAGGAACACGGTTGTAAATCTTTCGAAATTTCCTTTGAATAGTAATGAAATCAATGCTCTGAAATGTAATAACAATTTTGCTTTGGCTAAAAAGCCTTCTTTTTCTGAACTTATTGCTCCGGTTGAAAAAGCTTTCAAATTTAGTGCCTTAACTTCCACTCAAAAAGAGTCGGTTCGGCATCTTATTGCTTCCAATGTTGATTTCAATTCAAAAGTTCCTAATACTGGTTTTACCCATTCTGTGAAACGATGTGTCAATAATTTAGTTTCCAATTCTGATTTGGTCATTACCAAAGCAGACAAGGGTGGTCAGATTGTTGTTCTTAATAAATCATCTTATGTTGAAAAAACTGATGACTTAATTGCTTCTGGTCCTTATTCTGAAATATATAAAGATCCTAGTGACAAAGAGTTAAAAGCTATTTCTTCTGCTGTTAAGTCTGTTCATTCTATTCCTTTGATTGCTAAACGGTCTGTGATTCCTTCTGTTGCTAATTGTGCACGTTTTTATGCTTTACCAAAGGTACACAAGGCAGGTATTCCTTTCAGACCAATTGTTTCCAATATTGGCACTGCTTCATATAAACTTTCCAAGTATTTAGTTTCTGTGTTTTCTCCACTTAGAAGTCAGAATGTTTTCACTGTTAAAAATTCCACCGATTTTGTTAAGAAACTTCATAACTTCGTTCCGAATAATTCAGTTATGGCCTCTTTTGATGTTAATTCTTTGTTTACTAATGTTCCTGTTGATGGCGCTTTGACTTGCCTCAGGAAAAGGCTTTCTGAATTCCATTTTACTTCTGTGGAAATTGAGGAATTAGTTTTCCTTACTCGTGTGTGCTTGCAACAGAGCACTTTTGTATTTAATGGTAAATTCTATGCTATGGTAGATGGCCTGGCTATGGGAAGTCCTCTTAGTCCTATTTTAAGTGATTTCTATATGCATTATTTTGAGGAAAAACTGTTCCAGAAATTGCAATTTCAATTTTATGTTCGTTATGTGGATGATTGTTTTGTCCTAACGGACAGTAACTTGTTAGGTATTGATGATGCTCTTTCTATTATGAACTCCATTGATCCTAATATCCAGTTTTCTTGTGAGAAAGAACTTAATAGTAGCCTCGGGTTTCTTGATGTCTTTATTTCTAAGAGTGAGTCTGGTTTCACTACTTCTGTCTATCGTAAACCTTTTGCTGTTTCTTTACCGCCTCACAGACTGTCGTCTCATCCTCCCAACCAAAAATATTCGGCTTTTAATGCTCTGGTCCATCGTGCTATTAATATTTGCTCTTCTCCTGAGCTTCTCAAGATTGAACTCAACTATCTGAAAGCTGTAGCTGTTGATAGAGGATTTTCTCACTCTTTAATTGATTCTATTCATAACAAACTTTCTAAGAAAACTTCTGGTCCCAATAATGTGGTTTCTAGAAAGAATTTGGTTGTGTTACCATTCTTTCATTCTGTCAGTTTCCGTATTGCTAAAATCCTAAAAAGGTTTCAATTTCAAGTCGTTTTTGCTCCTAGTAACAAACTTTCCTTCTCTTCTCTTAAGGATCCTGTCGATCAACTTAACACTTGGGGTATTTACCAAATTAGTTGCCGTTGCGGCCTTTCTTACATTGGGCAGACAAAACGTGCTCTGAAAATTCGCTTAAATGAGCATAAAGGTTATGTACGAAAGCAAGAGTTAAATAAGTCTAGCATTGCTCAACATTGTTGGAATTCCAACCACTCTTTTGATTTCAATTCTGGTAAAATTATTCAAAAATGTTCTTCCCCTTTAGAGCTTGACTTTTGGGAAGCTTATCATATTAACAGGAATAGTTCTAATTTGGTTAATGATTCTTCCTCAACTCCTTATTTTTCACAGGTCTGGCATAAATTTCTTTAATTTGTTGTTCTTTCTAGGTTTTCTTGTTGTTTTCCTTTTTTGTGTCTATTTTTCTCCTTCCTCCCCTCCCCCTCCTTTACATGTGTACTTTGTTTTGCATTTTGTTTTGGTTTCTGTACTTATTTTTATTTCAATTTTATTCTTTGTATTTTATTTTATTATTTTTGCAATTTTTATGCATACTGTCGTCTTTTTTGCTTTATTTTTATTGATATTCCTTTTTACTTCCTGTACTTTCAACTGGATTCGTTTGTTGCTCTCTTATTGGTGTCTTCCTGCTACTTCTACTTCCACTTCACGCTGCCTTTATTCTCATTGGTTTACAGATAATTCTTAGGCTATATAAGCTTTGTTTTTGTTGTTCTGTCTGCTTCATTTGGATGTTTTGCATCTAGAAGCTCCTTGTCGCATTGAAAAAGGGATTCCAAGCAATCCCGAAACATATGTCTGCATTTTGTTGCTCATTTGTGCTTTAAATTAACGTGTAATTTTATTATTATTGTTTACTTGCACAAAGTTAAATTATTTTTATCCGTTAGGCTTAACGTGCCTGAATTTTGTTCTTCTTTCTTTTGTTTTTGTTCTTCCATCTGTTCGCTGCTTGGTGAGTGTTTGTTTTTTGTTCTTTTCTTCATTGCCTTTCTGGACTGTGTTTGTTTTTGCTTTTTTGTTTTCGCTTTTTTGTTTTCTGACATTCATTCCGCATATTGTTACGTTGTGTATGTTTCGCACTTGTTTTTGAATTTTGTTCTTTCTGTTTATTTTTATTTATTGAATGGTTTAGCTATTGTTTTCCCCTTATGTTTTGGTTGTTTTGATTCTGGTTATGTCTCATGTTAACAGATTTTGTAATCTACGGATTAAAAAGGTTCGGTTTTTGAACCATTTAAAATTTCTCCAGTCTTGCAGGCGCAAGAAAGTTATTCCTAAGTTTATCACCTTGAAGTGTAATTTACCGCGTTCTGTTAGGGTTGATAAGGTAATTTTTCGTTCTAAATTAGCGTTACTTAGAGCTTCTATCCAAGAAACTAGGAAAAAACTTTCGTTCATAGAACGTGAACTTTATGATTTACATCTTTCTGTATCTAATTCTAATTTTGATTTTGAGTCTATTGATAGAATGTCATGGGCAAGAGCTCTTCGTTCATCCGACAGTCACAAAATCACTTTAAATAAGAAATTTACTAAGTTGTGTAACGATTCAAATGTTCCTGTTCCGGCTGATTTGCCTCTTGTTAATAGGAACACGGTTGTAAATCTTTCGAAATTTCCTTTGAATAGTAATGAAATCAATGCTCTGAAATGTAATAACAATTTTGCTTTGGCTAAAAAGCCTTCTTTTTCTGAACTTATTGCTCCGGTTGAAAAAGCTTTCAAATTTAGTGCCTTAACTTCCACTCAAAAAGAGTCGGTTCGGCATCTTATTGCTTCCAATGTTGATTTCAATTCAAAAGTTCCTAATACTGGTTTTACCCATTCTGTGAAACGATGTGTCAATAATTTAGTTTCCAATTCTGATTTGGTCATTACCAAAGCAGACAAGGGTGGTCAGATTGTTGTTCTTAATAAATCATCTTATGTTGAAAAAACTGATGACTTAATTGCTTCTGGTCCTTATTCTGAAATATATAAAGATCCTAGTGACAAAGAGTTAAAAGCTATTTCTTCTGCTGTTAAGTCTGTTCATTCTATTCCTTTGATTGCTAAACGGTCTGTGATTCCTTCTGTTGCTAATTGTGCACGTTTTTATGCTTTACCAAAGGTACACAAGGCAGGTATTCCTTTCAGACCAATTGTTTCCAATATTGGCACTGCTTCATATAAACTTTCCAAGTATTTAGTTTCTGTGTTTTCTCCACTTAGAAGTCAGAATGTTTTCACTGTTAAAAATTCCACCGATTTTGTTAAGAAACTTCATAACTTCGTTCCGAATAATTCAGTTATGGCCTCTTTTGATGTTAATTCTTTGTTTACTAATGTTCCTGTTGATGGCGCTTTGACTTGCCTCAGGAAAAGGCTTTCTGAATTCCATTTTACTTCTGTGGAAATTGAGGAATTAGTTTTCCTTACTCGTGTGTGCTTGCAACAGAGCACTTTTGTATTTAATGGTAAATTCTATGCTATGGTAGATGGCCTGGCTATGGGAAGTCCTCTTAGTCCTATTTTAAGTGATTTCTATATGCATTATTTTGAGGAAAAACTGTTCCAGAAATTGCAATTTCAATTTTATGTTCGTTATGTGGATGATTGTTTTGTCCTAACGGACAGTAACTTGTTAGGTATTGATGATGCTCTTTCTATTATGAACTCCATTGATCCTAATATCCAGTTTTCTTGTGAGAAAGAACTTAATAGTAGCCTCGGGTTTCTTGATGTCTTTATTTCTAAGAGTGAGTCTGGTTTCACTACTTCTGTCTATCGTAAACCTTTTGCTGTTTCTTTACCTCCTCACAGACTGTCGTCTCATCCTCCCAACCAAAAATATTCGGCTTTTAATGCTCTGGTCCATCGTGCTATTAATATTTGCTCTTCTCCTGAGCTTCTCAAGATTGAACTCAACTATCTGAAAGCTGTAGCTGTTGATAGAGGATTTTCTCACTCTTTAATTGATTCTATTCATAACAAACTTTCTAAGAAAACTTCTGGTCCCAATAATGTGGTTTCTAGAAAGAATTTGGTTGTGTTACCATTCTTTCATTCTGTCAGTTTCCGTATTGCTAAAATCCTAAAAAGGTTTCAATTTCAAGTCGTTTTTGCTCCTAGTAACAAACTTTCCTTCTCTTCTCTTAAGGATCCTGTCGATCAACTTAACACTTGGGGTATTTACCAAATTAGTTGCCGTTGCGGCCTTTCTTACATTGGGCAGACAAAACGTGCTCTGAAAATTCGCTTAAATGAGCATAAAGGTTATGTACGAAAGCAAGAGTTAAATAAGTCTAGCATTGCTCAACATTGTTGGAATTCCAACCACTCTTTTGATTTCAATTCTGGTAAAATTATTCAAAAATGTTCTTCCCCTTTAGAGCTTGACTTTTGGGAAGCTTATCATATTAACAGGAATAGTTCTAATTTGGTTAATGATTCTTCCTCAACTCCTTATTTTTCACAGGTCTGGCATAAATTTCTTTAATTTGTTGTTCTTTCTAGGTTTTCTTGTTGTTTTCCTTTTTTGTGTCTATTTTTCTCCTTCCTCCCCTCCCCCTCCTTTACATGTGTACTTTGTTTTGCATTTTGTTTTGGTTTCTGTACTTATTTTTATTTCAATTTTATTCTTTGTATTTTATTTTATTATTTTTGCAATTTTTATGCATACTGTCGTCTTTTTTGCTTTATTTTTATTGATATTCCTTTTTACTTCCTGTACTTTCAACTGGATTCGTTTGTTGCTCTCTTATTGGTGTCTTCCTGCTACTTCTACTTCCACTTCACGCTGCCTTTATTCTCATTGGTTTACAGATAATTCTTAGGCTATATAAGCTTTGTTTTTGTTGTTCTGTCTGCTTCATTTGGATGTTTTGCATCTAGAAGCTCCTTGTCGCATTGAAAAAGGGATTCCAAGCAATCCCGAAACATATGTCTGCATTTTGTTGCTCATTTGTGCTTTAAATTAACGTGTAATTTTATTATTATTGTTTACTTGCACAAAGTTAAATTATTTTTAATCCGTGTTTTATGAAATTAGTTCAACAAAATTCTAGTTGTCTTCACGTAAGCAGACCCAATGTTAGTGACTCCTATCAGATACTCCATCTTTCAAGTGAAAGAACTTAGCGTCAAAATTCACTTGTATCGATGGTACTATACCTACTGTCGTGCTTGATAGAGATGATTAGATGGTATCAATCCCTGTGAACCACACTAGGTCTTCAATTACGAGAAGCCAACAGCAGCCCATTAGAAATAAAAAAATACATTATTTGTTTCAAGTATGTAATTATTAAAATTTTTAAAGTAATTGAAAACGCAATAAAATTATACACAATTTGAATTTATATTATTTTAGTTTATATGATGAAAGAGGGCTAGGGGCGACTATTTTTATAAAGTCCAAGAGCGCCGAATACCGTCGGGCCGGCCCTGCTTATGGGTGTATTTTGGTACCCCCTTTAGCACAGTAGCGTCCCCCCCCCCTTGCTAAAGCTCTGCGCACGCTTATATAAACACATATTACTTGACTACATATTGAAGTGCCAATGAAGCGGAACTACACAGAAAGTAAAGAACCATTGAAAACGTTCTTTTGTCAGAGAAAAAGAAAACCAGGATGTTTTATTCGAAAAATGATTCGGGAATTTCATTTTAAATGACAGAAATATAAAGGAAAGAAATAAAATGAATGTGATGTTCTCATCATATTGATCAAGTATTCACTATGCAATAATTAGCAAAACATAATTGAAGAAGTGTATATAAATAAAATAAAATGCAAAATAACTAAATAAATTATATATAATAAAGAAAGAAACGCAAACATTCACATTTAGTTTCAGAAAAAAAAAATAGAGTAGTGGAGCTTAACAAATCTTCATTTGCTACTCCTGTTTCGAGCAAAACTCGTTGCATAGGTTACCTCTTTTCTTATTTATTCATTTAATTTTAATCATACTAACGCAAAAATTTCTGCTCTTAAATTAAGCTTTATACAAGAGACGAATTAGCGCTCTTTATGTAACAATAACTGAGAACAGCATTCAGCAAGTTTTCGCTAAATAATTTTTTTTTAATTTTTTTTTTTTTTTGAATATCAAGCAATTTATCGCAAATTTTGATTGATCAATTTGTGCTAAATTAGGTCTAGAAGCAAGTTCTAAGAAAGACAAACCTTTGTTTTAAAAGTATCGTTTACATGTTCATTTTTACAGCACTAAATATGCAATTTACAAACAATTCGGGAGAATGAAAGAAGGGTAACAATATGTTTTCTTTTCGTTTCAACTCTCAGCCACAGAGAATTAATTTTGGAACCGGAAAAGGAGCAACGTTGTGTAAGTAGTAGAAAACACGTGCATGCCGCTAGCAGGGCACTGTGCCGCTAGCGACTACACTAACTGCAGGGGGTCTCGGCCTGAAGTGACAGGTCAATTATGGGGGACAGTAGACCCTTCTTCCAAGAGCTATCGTACATTTCATTGGTCGTTGAAATGTCAATCACTTGAGGTTGACACACTCCCCTCATGCCCTTCGAAGGCCATCTTAAGCCTAACCACGAAATTTTTTCTGACTGAAGAGCAGCCTTAAGGACCGTACGAACCCTGAGGGATTCATCTGATCTGGCAACACTGTTCCAGCGCCTCTCAAAAAGCGCCATCAAATTTAATTTAATTTAATTAATTAATTAATTTATTTATTTATTTATTAATTTTTTGCGCTAGAAATTATTTTTCGCATTTGGCTTTTTGGCGTCCCTTGCCATCTGGCGCCTAGAGCGGCCGCTCCTCTCGCTCTACCCCAGATCCGGCACTGTTCGCAATCACAATCTGGCTTGCCTTTGAAAAGTCGTTTACTAGATAAATTGAGCTATTATTAAAAAATAAATAAATAAATAAATAAAAGAAATAAAGAAAACTGCACATTACTTTCTAGTCAAACCTGCCTATCTCAAATTTTCCGGCAAGGAAAAAAATCGAGATAAGGAAGTTTTTAATAAAGCGACAGCAGTTAGAACATAAGTCGCAGAGTTAATAAATGTAATGTTCTTTAGATTCAGATTTGTTTGCATAAACATTGTTGAAGATTTTTCTGTTCGACTTAAAGCAAGTACACGTTTTACTAATCTTATCAATTATATCGATAACGAGTTTATAAACACTATTAATACAGGCCCTTCCTTAGGACAGGGGAGGGGTCAACAACCCCTGCTGTTTTCATCATCTGCAAAACTTCTTTTATAAGTACAAATCGTTTCGTAGTTTTAAGACTAAGAGTGGTGTTTTTTATTAG
The DNA here is from genome assembly GCA_038502835.1 of Octonoba sinensis. Lineage (NCBI taxonomy): Eukaryota > Metazoa > Arthropoda > Arachnida > Araneae > Uloboridae > Octonoba > Octonoba sinensis. Next base: position 58,376,638 of record CM076599.1, on the reverse strand, counting down.
GCTTAGGCGCATACAAAATATGCTCTGCATTTGATTCGATTCAGAAAATACTTAAACAATATAGACTCTTAAAAATGTGTAGTTTTTGCCCAAAATTTCAAAAACAAAATAAGACTGAAGTTTCTAGGCAAAAAAATAAAAAATCATCAGTTAGCTTTTTTTTTAACCTTCACAGAGTTGAAAAGTATACCGATTCACTCCGTTTTATGGTATTAAATTTCGCTATCGCTTTGACAAACATTTCGTCCAAAAATGAATAACGAATCTTGCTTTAATTTATACCAGCGTTCCCCAACCGGCAGGGGTGCCACCCTTCAAAAATTTTTAGACAGAACTTTTTACCATGCACATAGCAAAACCACGTAAATTTTTACTATGTGCGGATTTTTTTAAGATACACACATATACTTTGAATGTACCAATATTTTCTTCAAAAAACCCGAAAATTCTTGCTTTCTCTTTTATTCTTTTCTGATATGAAAATATCATTCAATATACAGTGGACTCTCTCTATCTGAACACTCCCTAATGTGAACAGCCCCCTATTATGAACACTTTTCGATAGTCCCGGCGAAACTTCATACACTTAACATAGGATGACCTCTCTGTAATCTGAACACCCTATAATATGAACACCCCCGTATTATGAACGCTATTTTATCCCCCATTCAGCAGTTACCTCTCTCTAAACTGAACAGGTGTGCGATTGGAATTCCGAAATTCCCGGAATTCAGATTGCCTCCCCCTTTCGAACAGGTGCTTCAGATCAGACAGGTGTTTTCAGGGCCGCGTCTGAAAACTCTCGACCGGTCGAATCGGTTCGACCGCGGCAGCCGCGATTCTCGGAATTGGTGGAGGGGTTGCTATTTTTTTCGGTTCTAAAGTTCCGAGAAAACCGAGGGATGAAAAATTTTTGGGAAAAGGGGGGGGGGGGGGGGGTTAAGACGCAACGGAATAGCATTTTGATACCAAAATCGCAAAATAGTTACAGATGTGCAATTTCCTTCTTTTCTTTTTTACCAATGTGCTGTGAGAGCCATGTGCTTCAGTTTCTGCAGTTGAAAAATTCAGATTCATGCATCACTCATTTAGTATCAAAATGCGTAGCATTTTCCTTCCCTAACTTACCTTTTCAGTTTAATAACAGTAATATTAAAGGATTATAAACATAATTTTAAGTGACTTCTGCCATAGGCGTAACCAGGGGAGGATTTTGGGGATTCAACCCCCACCCCCTATTTTGTATTTAGTTATTTAGGCACATTTATTAGGCACACAAAAAAAATTCTGGCTACGCCTTGCAAAGCACATATCTATTTTTTCCCTAAGAAAAATAAACACATATGCATATGATTTTATTTCCTCTTTCTAAAGGGTTGTGATCATGACCAAAGTACGTAGCTCATATTACAGAGGACTTTTAATCTGGTTATAATCAACCCCCTTATCACCTTTAGGAATTTTACAGCGAAAGGTGGCTTCAATCACCGTACCACTCACAGACAGACAGCAGAGATCCTTTCAATCACTCCAGATGGTTTTCTTACCTTCTTGATGTCTTTTTTACCCAAAGGTAGCAGTTTGGGAACAATCGCACCAGTTTCCTGGAAAATATTCTCCTCTTTGATGGAGGTTTGTTTTCTGATAAACTGGTGTTGTAGGCAAAGCCGTAGGCAAGGGGGGGCAACGGACCCGAGCCCCCCCCCTCTAAATACTTTCAAAATTTTTAACCTGTCTGAAAAAAAAAAAAAATTAAACAAAAAAAAAAAATAATAATTAGATTTTGTTCTTTGAACCAACCTGTTTGGGAGCTGGGGGGGGGGGGGGGTTCTCTGTTTTACAAATGGGGAAATGACAAGACGGCGCTTCAAACATCTAGGGCCTACAAACCAAAAAAAGACCCTTTTTTCTCTCAATTCTCCAGACGATAGGTACCGCGTGTCATCAACAGATGGATTGATTCCTTGCCTAAGGACTGCATATGGTTCTAATCACCCGACCACACAAAAACAGGAAATATAGTGATCCTTTTTTCGCAAAATGCGAGCCTCATGGAACCACATCTGCCATAAATATACGTACAACAGTTTGGTGCTTTGTCCATCCTTGCCCGAAGGTTACATTCGTGGAAATGGCGACACTCTAACTACCCATTTTGTGGAAGTAAGCTAATGCCTAATGGACCCCTGCTTCTACGATTGCGGGATATGAATGTTTGTGCTGTTATTGCTGGGACAAATCTTTGTTCTTTTATTTTCTTTTTAAACTAGCAATTCGTAAAATCGAATCAACATAGAAACGCTTTCGACAAGGGGGGCGGGGGGAGGACTCTTGCCTCTTTGCCGGATGCCTCTCCTTGAATCATATTCTTTTTTTTCCCCAACCATTTTGCACAATAAAACAGAGACCTTGACCTTAGCAGTTGGGAATTTAGTGGGTTCTTGTGGTCTTGCAAAATTCTCCTTTGCTCGCCTGTGCACAAATTTTGATTATGAGTAAAAGAAAAGGTAAAAGTATTTTGTCCTATTTTGGGAAGAAACCCTGAAGCAGGAAAGGTATGATTATTTTTATGTATTTTTTTCAAAATAATATTTTAGCTGCCCCCTCCTCTTTTTTTTTTTTTTTTTTTGTAATTTTAGTTTCAACTTTTTATTTCTTCCTCCCATGGTGATAAACTGCTTATTAATCTTCCTTTTTTCGTTTTTTAACTTCATAGGCGATGATGTCACACTACTTCGAGGGGGGCGGAGAGGTCGAGAAGTTGTGACAAGGGGGGATAAAAAGAAGTGTGACATTACACATTTTGATTTCTATAAAAACGTGTAAAAAACCAGTAGATTAAACTTATGTTTGATGATTTTTTACTTTCATAATTTGAATTTAAAGTTTCATTGATTTCATTTTATAGTGAAAATACGGATGCTTATTAAGGTTTGAAGTCACTTCTAGTTAAAATTTTAAAAGAAACTCTTCTTAGGTTTTTATTTTTAAAATAAATAAGTGCGGGTCATTTTTCAGAAGTCAATTAATTATTTTTCACTATTATACACTGATTATCTTTTTTCTGTTTTAACCATAATCTAATTTTATGCTATTTAAGTCCACGTGTAATCATTATCATTTATCGTTATGCCCACAAATGTCGTTAAAAGTTAAAAAATAAAACTAAAAATGTGATTCTTTAACGTAAGTACTTTATTTCTGAACTGCAACACTGCAAGTACATGTGTTCATGTAATATAGGGTGGCACGTGGCAAAGGGGATAGGGGTGTGTTGGAGAGTGTCATTTTGTGACAAAGGGGGGGGGGGGCTCAAATATATGGAAAGAAAGTGTGACTGTTTATGAATGGTCCCATAGAGCGTTTATAATAACATTGCGAAGGTGAAAAATACCGTGACAAAATTACACTTTTACTTAGCCTAATCATAAATGTACATTGAACAAAAAAGATCTGAATTGATTGGTTCTCATGGGCTGCAATAGTGGCACAACTCAAAAAAACACGCGTTTCGGACTAAGAACAGATTGTAAATATGAAAATACACATTCTTTTCAGCAGCAATACTAGCACAACTCATAATTCAATATTAGGCCTTAAGATGTCTTAAAAGCGTAATTTATCTTTTCTTTCTTTTTTTAAAAATTGTGATCTGATTTTTTTCGCCGATGGGGGGGGGGGGGGAGTTGACTTGCTCCGAGGGGGTAGTCCCCCCCCCCCCCCAGAGAGATGCCTGAAATAAACACTGAGTATATCTGTAATGACAAGTATTTATGACTAGTAAATTTTGAACTCTTGTGCACTGCTTATTGGTGTTTAGTCTGTACATTTTTAGGGTGACCCCCCCTTTCCCCAACCCTAGTTACGCCTATGCTCTGGTTCATTGTATTCCGGTCATTCCCGATGCAAATGTTTTTAGAAAAGAGCTTTTTTTTAAACCAATAATTTGCGAGACGGAAAGTTCCGTTTGGATCATCGTAAAAAGACGGATTTCCGTTTCCAGGACGGCAGAGTGGCAGCCTTGCCAACCGGTTTTTCGCGTGATGTAGAAAGCGGGTTCACGAAAATAATATTGCAATAGCGAAATTTTTATTGCTAACGTAAAAAAAAAAAAAAGAAAACAACGAAATGAAAAATTTACATACGCAATTAAAACAGTGTAAAAATGAGTTTTTTAAAAAATATTATTTCCCAGATAACAAGTAAAAGTTATGGACTGATATATAAGGCATACCTACAAAATTTGAAATGCACTTATTTTATTTCTACTGTTTCCTGATTTCCAAAATTTAGATCTCAAAGTGGTTTCAAAAGAAAATCATTGCTTTATTTTAAATTTTGAACGTTTGCTTCTACTATCAGTTCCCACTTTTTCCTCGCTAGCGCGAAAAGAGAGTCGAAAATATGAAAAGTTAGTAAAGCCGTGGCATTATTTTCGACTAATTTCTTATATACAGACGCCTAGATGGAACCGGAAGATATTTATTCATTAACTTTAAATTTTGTACTCACAGTTATCCTACAGTGTTCCAATTTTTCTGCTTTATCGCTAGGAGAAATTTATGTAAGTTTCAATATTGTTGTAAATTTCGAAACTTTTGCGAATTTTGTACCTTTCAACCCGAAAGTAGAAACGAAAGATACTCGTACTTCAAAACTTTACGTTTTGACCTATGCCATTCCACAACTTTTTCGCATTATCGGGAAAATAACTTTTAAAGGTATTTTTAAACGAATTGTCATGTTTACTGCCCTATTAATAATTTTAAAATAAATAAAGTAATTTTAGTTTTTATTTAAACTTTGATGGATTTTCAACTATATTTTCATGAACTAATGCGCAAACATGGATAATAAATCTGCGATTAAATTTTATAGTTTTATTACCCGTTACTTATGACTACAAAAGGGTTCGCCATTAACTTTCGAAGTTCGAAAGAAGGGGTTCGAAAAGAAAAAAGGTTGAGAACCACCGACTTATATACTATATAGGCAATCAATTCTTTCTATTTTGTTACGATAAATTTGTATGTTCATGTCCGATCGATACAAACTTAGAAAAAAATTATAGATAGTCAAAGATTATACTAACTAAGTATAATATTTGAGAAGCACAAGGTGTTTATCTTTAAAAAATGTGCGGGAAAATCGGTGATTACGTGGAAAATAAGAAGTTACACGATTGGGATTTTTAAAAATTGTTGCAGAATAATACTTGAATTGTGGAAGAATAATAGTTACTTTTCGATTTATTGCCGCTTTATTACATTATCTTTCAATGAATTTGAATTATCATGAGGTCAAACATTCGCAAAATTCTGTATCTGGACTTCCGTTCTTGTCAAGACTTAACGAATGCTAAACCAATGTTGCATGAAGAAAATAGCGGGGAAAACCGGAACCATAGTATTCTGGAAAGTTAAATTAATAAGTGAAAAGGGGCATAAAAGGCAGAGCGCCGCACTCTAGACCGGTTCTTCAAGAGCCCTACAAGAGCAACCTGTATGGCGCGCTTCGCCACCGTACTCTAAAATGAATTTTGCAATTAGCATTTTAAATTTCACAAATGTAGGCTTGATTCGTCATGTACCATCAATTTTATGTGCATAAGATCAACAGCATATAATTACATACAAGGTTCTCGGGAAGGAGGGGATAAATAAATAAATAAAAAAAAGCTGCAAAATTCATGTTGAAAATAGGTAGTTAAAATGTAATAAAGATTTTGATGTTAAGAAAGCACAAATGAGCATTAAAATGCAGACATATGTTTCGGGATCCCGAAACATGTCTGCATTTTAATGCTCATTTGTGCTTTCTTAACGTCAAAATTTTTATTACAGTTTATTTGCACAAAGTTGATTTATTATTTTAAGCAGTTAAAATATCGGATGATATAAAATCCTACAATTACAATTAAATTTAAAGAACAACAAAAATGTAAAGATTATTAAATGGCTCAAGATTTTTTTTTTCTTCTGGGAGAAACACAGGGGTGAATAAGAATTTAGTTTGATAGGGGCTCAAGCAACACCCCCTGAACTAGAAAGCCTCCGGACTGAAACTATTGCGCAACGTCCGTAGGCCGATTTTCACCCCGCTCGTCAGCCGGTAGCATTCGTAATTGGGATATTACTGGATTCCGGCAGAAAATCTTTTGCATAAAAACAAAAGGATGTCATCAGAAATTGCAGATTGAGTTCAACACATTTATATACTTACTCAGTATGGAAAAAAAAGTTAATATTTCTACTTCGAAAATAATTTACTGCATTCAGATAATTAACCTCTACTTTTCACGAAACATCATTGCTACAGTAGAATTGCAATTTTTAAACATTTTAGAGGTGTTATTTTGATACATAGATACTTATCAAGATATATTGAAGGATTATATTTTATTTAAGCTCAATATTTTAACAGTAATGTTAGATCATTTCCATATCAGAGAAAAAATCCACTTTCATATAGTTTTTAATAATATTCCTGAAATTTACGAAGTTATTTATGTCACACTTGCGTGATAAATGCAAATCCCGACTAAGGTTGTTTAGATATTACGACTTTAAAAATCAAATTGAAAGGAAATAATAAAATGAAATAATAAAGCCACATTCGTAAAAGAAACCAACAAAAGTTAAGAAAAAGTATTTGCATAGTGTTCTTATCAAGTTCCCACAATTACGTTTTCTGTTCCGGTGGTCTTTAATGACTGTGTGACTGGAAAGGGGCTATTGAAAAGAGAAGTTTTTGTCCGGCGGACATTTTATGACTCTCTCATCTCAGAATTCTAGAGATTAGAAAGATTCCCTTTTACTAGAAAATAAAAGATGTTTTAAGGGCATCTTTGTGACATTACGCTATGATCTTTCTTTCTGAAGGCTACAGAAAAAACTGACAAGTAAAAGAAATGTTTCAAATTATTGAAAATCGGAATTACGTTTTTCACTCTGATGCGAATTTCAAGTTAAAGCGAACTACAGAGTTAAATCATTTCCAACGCTAAATTATTAAGTTATTTTTGGAAAAGAATTAAAAAAGGTCAAAAATAAATTGAACATAATTAAATCCATTTCTAAAAGGTCTGTACAGAATCTTTGTTTTATTTTCTTGTAATAAACCTCAAACTTTTTAAACAGGGAAGTTTTTGAAAGAAAAGTTGATGCATTGTTTCTTTGATTTTTGTACGTGTTATGTTTGCGTAATTCATAAATTTCCCTTCTAAATATAAGAAGGGAAAATATAAGAAGTCTCAAACATTGAAAAAGCCATAATACTGGAATCATGTATAAATTAGTGATGCCACAGTTTTTCAATGTATTTGACCTTCGCCCTTTGTCACAAAATGTCACACTTCAATGTACTTCCTTTCCCACTCACATGTCACGCTATATTACATAAGCATATTTATTTGTAGTTCAGAAACAATGCACTAGGTTATAGATCAGATCTCCAATTTTATCTTGAACTTTTGATGATATTTCTGAGCATAACAATAATGATGATTATGTGTGTGCTTAATTTGTATAACATGAGATTAAGGTTTACAAGAAGAAAAACGTAATTAATGTATAATGAAAAAACATTAATCTTTCGAATTTTGCAGAAATTAACGCGCTATTTTGTCTTAAAGTGTAAATGCCCAAGATTTTCTTTCACATTTAAACTTTAGAAGCTAATTTAACAGTTAATCAGCATCGATGCTTTCGCTACAAAATAAAGTCAATGAGAACACAAACCAGAAAAGAAAAAAGATTTAAAAAGTAACACAAAAATATTTTCCTATACTAATAAAGTGTTTTTTTTTTAAAGTATAGGAAAGCAATAATGTTTTATTATCAATTTTTAGTATAGAACTTAATTTTATTTGTTCTGAAATGTGTGCTCTACAAGTGGACTCTTCAGTGGAAGTTATTTGATGGCTTGATTGCAAAAACAGGCTGATTAATAATGTGAGTTAATCGCCAATGCAACAGGAGCAGTAGATTTCGGCCTCCGACTTCGGCCTACGGAGAGAAGGGAATCGCTTCTCCGAGAGGCAGTCCAGAGGCTTTCTAGTTCAGGGGGTGTTGGCTAAAGCAATACTTAAAAAACATTTTCAAATTGAAGTTTCAAAATATTACTCTTTATCCAAAATAGGTAGTTTTAAGTTCATTTTAGAGAGGCCTGGGCCCCTTTGCTTTTGCCTCTTTAACGCTAGATTTACCAGGCCGTTTTCAACCATTTCAATAAAACTTTCAGTCACCTTAACTTGTCCACTTACTGTGTACTAGGAAAAGTCAATGCAATTGGAAGTTGCACTATAATTAGAAACAAATTATGCAAAATGGAAGCTTTGAAACAGTCAAAATGACGGGTCTGGTAAATCTAGTGTTAAATACGCCCTTGTAAAAAGAACACATAAAAAAATTACTTACCAAATTTCCATTTACAAATGAACTTACAAATACCGGAGATGATTACTACAAACTTTTAAATAGAACAAGTACGATTTGCAAATAAGGCTAAACCTATACTTTAAATAAAAAATTAAATAAATTTGTGTCATTTGAAGCTAAAAACTATTTTTAATTTTGGTACTGTAAAAATGCACGGCAGTTACCATAAGGATATCTATCTTCTGGATTGCATTAACAAACAATGCTCTACATTTGGAATGACAAAATTCCCATTGTGAATCTTTAAGTTCATGATGAGCAATTTCACCAGGCTAGATGTTCACAACTTTTGCAGATACTTTAACAACGTATTTTATTTCCCCCTCTTTTTAGGTTAGAGTCGCGGTTGATTTGATGGATTTTAACTGACCTTTGCCAGTCGGACAAAAATGTCTTAGAAATTTTAATTCAGTAGAAGATTGGTGTGTGAGGAACTTCAGAATGCATATCCCCCCCCCCGCTCTTAAGAAAGAGGGAAAAAAAAAAAAAACCCAAGACATATAAAGTTCACATTTTGGCTCTGGGATATGTTGAACACCTTTGTCTCATAAGTTAAAAGGAAATTAATTGTTTTGTTTCCTTCATAAGATGTGTAAAAATTCACTTGTTTAAAATTCAATGGAATGGTTTTGAAAGTAAACTGTCAAGCAGAATCAAATATTAAATTTTGAAAGGAAAGAAATTTTATAACAGCATTAATTCATTAAAGTTTTACTATTTTAGACACCTTTAAAATGCTTTAATATTATATTTAATGCTCATAATTTATTTAAAAGTTAGCAGTGTGATTGGATAGAGAGGGTTCAAATCTTCCCTAAGCCTGCTCAAACTTATCGGCACCTATGGTCGGTTATTTGTAATCAACAAGAATGTATCAAGAATGAACAGCAGGCCAATCCCGCTATAAAATAGCCGAAACACACTATAGATAATGAGATCAGAAATAACATCAACCTTTAAAATAGCATCTCTGATGCATTATTAAAGCTTTTAAATATTGTTTAATTGCATTAAATCACAGCAGGACTTTTAGCAAGCAAAAAAAAAAGAAAACAAATTTCACAAATATATATTTATTTAATATAAATCTACTATGACTATTTGTACATATTTTCTAATTATGTAAAGCTCAACTATCAGCTGTTACAATCCCTGTAATAGCCCTTAAAACATAAGGCAGTGCTGTGGGATCCCTATGTAATCTATAAAATAAAAGGAAGAATAAAAAAAAATGAATAAAATTAAAATATATTTTGTATTAAGAAACAACTTATTTGATTTCACATTAAATTTCTTATTTCAAAGAGAAGAATAAAGAAGCATGAGTAAAATAAACTTTCTGCAAATGAGGGCAAATTTGAAGACTTTTTTCGCAAGTGATTTTGAGAGGAAAAATAATATATATACGTTACTTAAAACTGAGAGAAAAACAAAACAAAAGAAACTATTAATACATGAAGTTAGATGCTTGAATAAACCTTAATGTTTTTTGCTCAAATAATAAATAACAATTTCACAAAAAATGTTTTTCTTCAATTTTGGATTTCACAGATCACCTTATTTTTTAACCAAAATAGAAAGAAAGTTAAAAATATTTTTATATACAAATACAAATACAAAAGTGACGACCAGCAACAGGCCCAGGGCCCAGCTAGGCTGGTCCTAGTTAATCTAGCAGTCCCCAATGAACATCAAGAGCCCTCTTAAAAGTTTTTACCCCACTGCAATTAACAGTCGCTTCCGGTAAACTATTCCAACTGCCTACAACTCTATTGAAGTAGCAGTTTTTCCTAATTTCAAGATTAGCCTGAGATTTGAAAAGTTTAAAACAATGACCTCTGGTTCTACTTTCAGCACATAGCTGTAGTCCATCAACATTTCCTGTTTTAATGAATTTAAACAACTGAATCATGTCCCCTCTGACTCTCCTTTGCTCAAGACTATACATATTGAGCCTTTTAAGCCTAACCTCATAATCTAAGTCTGAAAGACCACTTACCAATCTTGTAGCCCTCCTTTGAATCCTTTCCAATAAGGTAATATCCTTTTTCAGGTACGGAGACCAAAACTCAACAGCATACTCCAAATGAGGTCTTACCAAACTTCTGTATAATGGCAATACAACTTCCCTAGACCTGTTCGAAATAGCCTTATTGATAAACCCAAGCATCCTGTTAGCTTTGTTACTTACTATGCTACACTGCTGACTGGACTTGAAGTCATGACTAATCAATACTCCTAGATCAACAACTGCTTCTGCTTCCCTAATGACAGAACCTTGTAAATAATAGGTTGCATGTTTATTCCCATGACCAAAATGAAGCACTTGACATTTCCCAATATTAAAAGACATACCCCACTTAATTGCCCACCTAGAAATTTGATTCAAATCCTCTGGAAACTGATTGACTTGTTCCTCCGTGTCCACAATTCCCATGATTTTGACATCATCAGCAAAAATATTGATGTTCCCAGATATACTCTGAGTAATATCATTAATAAAAATAATAAATAATATTGGTCCTAAAACTGAACCTTGTGGAACCCCACTCAAAACATCAATCCACTGAGAATAATTGCCCTTCACTACTACTCTCTGTTTCCTCCCAGTCAGCCAATTTTTAACCCAAATTAAAGATTTTCCAACAATACCAATATAAGCAAGTTTGCTAATAAGAGCTTCATGCGGTACTTTATCAAACGCTTTCTGAAAGTCAATGTAAACAACATCTACGCACTTTTTATTATCTAATGCCATGGTAACTTTGTCATAGAAATGCAACAAATTAGTTGTACAGGACCTACTACCCTTCCTAAAACCATACTGAAAATCAGTCAACACTCCATTTGCCTCCAGGAAATTCACTATTTTGATTTTTATCAGAGTTTAAAAAATTTTACAAAGAACGGAAGTAAGACTCACAGGCCTATAATTTCCTGCCTTAGTTTTAGACCTTTTCTTGAAGAGCGGCGTTATGTTTGCCAGCTTCCAATCCACTGGCACAGTCCCCGAGTTATATGAAGATATGAATATAGTCAAGACAATATCCACTAATTCCTCTGCACATTCTACTAAAATTTTTGGATAAACATTATCAGGTCCTGGAGCCTTATTTGCTTTAATCTTTTTCAAATGAAACAACACATCATCCCTAGAAAATACAAAATCCTCAAGCTGTGTATTAGCTTGGGTCTCGCTTATGTCAACTGTTGAGATACAGTTTCTGTTAAATACACTGGAAAAAAAATTGTTTAGAATATCAGCAATATGTCCCTCATTTTGAATCAAGTTCCCATTCTCATCCACTAGTGGGCCTACCTGAGTATTACGAGCTTTCCCTGAATTAGCATAAGCAAAAAATTTCTTAGGATTCCTTTCGATGTTATCTGCAAGCTTTTGCTCCAATTCCCTTTTCTTACTCCGTACCAAATACTTGAAAGTACGTCTAGCTTCACAATACAAAATCCTGTCAGCATGGCACCCAGTCTCTTTAAGTCGCCGAAAAGTGGCTTGCTTATAATCGAGAGCTTCTTTCACCTCCCTAGAGAACCACATGGGCCACATTTTCGTGAAATCCCCTTTCTTTCTAAAAGGAACATAATCCATCACTGTTTTCTCCAATTTCCCCTTAAACTCTTCCCACTGAAGATCTGCTTCACTATTCTCCAACCCAGAAGAAAAAACCTCTTTCAAACCCTGCCTAAGTGCAACATAATCAACATTCCTGAAGTTAGATACAAATCTGAAATGCTCACCTTTGTGAGAATCGAAGCTGGTCCAAAACCTAATAGTATTGTGATCACTATCTCCAATATGTTCCCCTATACGCAACCCCTGAACAGAACTTCCGACATCACAAAAAACTAGATCCAAAACAGCACCATGCCTAGTCCCCTGGGTAACAACTTGATCCAAAAAACAGTCCCCAATCACTTTCAGAAAATCTTCTTATTTACCATTGCTAGTGTAAAAACTATTCCAGTCTATGCCCGGGAAGTTGAAATCCCCCATCATGATGACCGAGCCCTTACCAGAAATGTCCCTAATAACACTATAAATCTCCTCGTCTTGATCCTGACTAACATTAGGCGGCCTGTAAACATTTCCCAAATGTAACTTCTTCCCCTTATTGCTCAGCAACTCCACCCAGACCATTTCAATATCCTTAGGCTTATTATTAATGATCAATTCATTGCAAATAAAAGTGTCCTTAATATAGAATAAAACCCCTCCACCTTTCTTACCCAGCCTGTCTTGCTTAAACAAATTGTATCCAGCAATGCTCACTAAATCCGTATCATCATCAGTAACCCATGTTTCCCTAATTCCAATAATATCCAACTCCTCACCTGCGATAACACTATTTAACTCGTCCATCTTATTCCTGATACTGCGAGCATTAGTATATAGAAACCTGAGCATGCCCATTTTGCTTGTCCTAAACATTTTATGATGCCTCAAATCACTACTATTAATGTTACTATTGCTTAATATTTTACCCTCATTTTTAAAACCTCCAGAACAGAAGTCAACACCATGACTTTCTCCAATACCCCCATCCAAAATTAGTTTTTTGATTCTGAAGCTTCTAAAATCATATCGCTAACCTTAACTACACCCCTAGAACTAAGATGCAGACCATCCCTCGCAACCCAATCACGCTGACAAGAACTCCAAACATCAATGAACCTGATTGAATGCTTTATGCAAAGTTTCTTAAGAATCAGGTTCATGCTCCTAGCCCGCTGATTTAACCAGCCCCTATGCACCCCATACCCGGGAAGCAAACCAACTACCTGGACATCTGTCGAAAAGTTAGTTTCTTTATCCAACAGGTTCTCCCAATCCTTAACAAACTCCTCGTTCGTGCTGTTACCGACGTCGTTAGTCCCCACCCACTGAATCTCCCTTCTTAAACATTCCCTTTTTTTCCACAACCTTATTAACATTCTTCACTCGAGCCCCTGGTAAACAGCACCTAGCCACCTTGCGCCTCGTTCTCCCAACCACATTACCTATCCCGCGTACCATAGAATCCCCTATAATGACACCCTCTGTTTTTGGGTCTACAGTTCTACCTCTCCCCATACTAGATCTTTCTCCTGCAACCTCACTCTCCCCAACAAGCCCATCAAAAGAAGTTAATTTTACCCTCTTTATTTTCTTTTATAGAATTGTCACCCAAGTTATTTCTAACTAATTGGGCTTCCAATGCTACCACCTTGACACGTAACTCTAATAATTCAGCACATTTTGTGCAAATATATTCCTGCTCTGTAGCTGTATTAGTGTTTTCCCCCAACTTACTAAACTTCTCACACCTATCACAGCAAATCCACCAACTCCCATTACCATTTTTAATTTCCTTCATTAAACCCCCATAGCTGAATAAATCTAATGCAAACAATCAAAAAAGCAAAATAATACACAAATCGGCAAATTTAATCTATTACTCTGATTAAACACACAAATTACATAGAAAAATGCAAATAACTTGAATTTAAACACAAATAACTACAGTAAACAACAAAACCAGGCTGTTCCCCAAGAGTTACAAAATGTACACAATCAACACATGGTTAGGCTTAACTGATAAAATTGAATTATACCCAAAAAAAGCAAATTGAATGAGTTTCAGTCTCACAAAATTAAAACATACTAATAGGCCAAGTTTTAAGATTTTTTTTCCAGTTTTTTAATGAAAATGAAGAACTTTATATACCACATTTTTTTGATCACAGAAAACATTTCTTTAAATTAAGAACTCTAAAATATATGCCAAAAATGTGTCCCAGCCTACATTTTATGTAGAAACAGTATGTTCCAGGGCTTCCCAGGGGGTTGCATTTAGTGAGCCCCTAGACCTTCAATGGGCCACAGATCCACAGCGGTTGCTGATCAGCCGGTCAGGCCAGACTGCACTGAGTCAAGGGTCTAACTGCAAGTTGATTTGCGGGAGAGGGGGGGGGGGGAGCATTTTTCACGCATTGGGCAGCAAACAAAAAGGTTGCTTTCATCACAAATGTTGATAATGACACCGATTTATGACAGTAAAGCCTGAAACTTGTATATACAATTTTAGCAGTAATGATTGTGATGGAAAATATCTGGATTCTATGACAAATAAATGCTGTACATAGGTACATGCAACAGTTCTGTTTCGGTTGTACGAAGCAGCATTTATCAATCTTTTCTTTGTATGGAACCTTTTGCACAATGACCAAATTTCAATCAGACCTAATATTCAGACATTAATGCATCTTTGATTTAAGTTTTTTTAAGATTTAATACTTATATTAAATGATAATAAATGTAAAAAATGATCAAAATTTTATGTTTTCCTGCAAAATTGAATCACATAACATTGTATAAACCGCTTTTATGTGCATAAATAACTGCTAAAATACCTTAACACTCAATATAAATAGCAGAAAGTGTTAAATTAGACAACCACATTTGTTGACTCTAATTAAATTTACCAGTGCTTTTATTTTTTGGTTTCAGAGAGGACTAGTATGATCGAGATTCTTGATTTCCAGCAGAAGACAACAATGTTTCTTGAACCCAATGGGACTGGGGAATTTTGTTTGGGAAATGCTGGGTATTAAAGTGTTATTTTTAAAATGGATACTTTGAACCTTCTCAATTTGATCCAAGTATTTATCATCAATTTTAATCGATAAATCACGGTGTGTCTTATGACAGTGTGGGCTAGGAAACATAGAGTCAATCATTAAGCTTTAAAATTTTTTTTTTTTGTAAACAAATATGATAGATGAATCACTTTGACATGAGTACAATAAGTCAATGCACGCTAAGTATCATAAAATCATAAATACACGCACAAATAAAGTACAAAACAGTAAGTTAACCATGAATAACAAAACAATACGTCAAAGCAACTAAACATTCAAAAGACTTTTATTCTAATAAGAAACTTTGCTGATGCACTATAAGAATTTCATTACGTCTATTTTTTTTTGGAAGCAAGTTTGGTAGCTGTACAAAGCATATTAATTTTTTCAACACATGTCTGACTGGAAGATAAGTACAACATTCATCATTATTTATAAGCATTGTTTCTCATCCTAGGGGTCATGTTCCAGGATAAGGAAAGACACAATATAACCAAATAAGTAAGAAAGATCATTTTATTAAATAAAGTATCTTGTATTAAAGAAAATTGTCATAAGTATTCGTGTTTCTACAAAGTAGGTCAAGAGGAGTGGTGTAGTTGTGGGGGGAAGGTGAGGAATGGCATACCTCCATTTTTCAATTCTAAATCAAGCGTTTCCTTAATCTTTTAAAAATTTAACATGGGTTTATCCTCATTCCACCCACCCCTCAGGACAACACCACTGGTCAAGAGACAATGCAGTGATGTGTAAGTGCATAAATATTAAATAACTTTGAAATTTTTATTCAGTCTAAATTATACTCTTGTATTACTGTTATTCCTGCATTGTTCAAATACCCCCCCCCCCCCCCCAAAGAGAGAGAGAGAGAAATTGACAGAGAAGCAACATACATCAAGATTTACATTTAAAATAATGCTTGTTCTGTCTCATGTTTTTAAAATTATATTTTTGAAGAATATATAAAATATTGCATGAGTGCAGGCAGTAACATAAAAAGTATCATACGAATTTTACTATCTATTCATCATTGAATGGGTTTTTGTAATACTCTTAAGGCATAGTTCAGGTTATATTTGCATTTAAACTAGTAAGATTTGTGTGTGTGTGTGTGTTAAAACATTTGTATGAAGTAATTTTTTATTTTGTATAAATCCAGTACAGTTTGGACAGTAATAATAATAATAATGATGATGATGATGATAATAATAATAATAATAATAACAACAACAATAAAAACAGCTTTAAAACCAAATTTAAAAGTGTTTCAGAGATTTTTTAAGCACAAAAATACATTTAAAAATTATTTTACATACCTCCCATTTTCTAAATCTTTCGGAGGACTTAAAACAATAGCTGCAACACTGTACAAAATAAACAAATTATATAATAATAATATAAAAGCACAAGAGTGTAAAGCATGAAGATATTGCTGCGTAAAGCTGCATTTATCAAAAAAAAAAAAAAAACAGAAAGGGAAGAAAGTAGTAATTAAAATAGAGAAAAGACAATTACTGAAATATTTAAGAAAAGTCAAATGCTTGAAAAATTTTAATCGTGTAAAATTGCCGACATAGATTATAGTTATACAGTCGAACCTGTTTATCTCGAACCTGTCTTTCTCGAAAACTTCCCAATCTCAAAATTTTATATTTTCCCTGCATTTATACCCTAAATTCAATGTATTTTCCATGTTTATTTCGAAATTCTTCCCCCCCCCCCCCTCCGAACCTCTATTTCTCAAATTCTATTTTTGCTGCCATTTTCGAATTTGAAGCTGGGTGACCTTTCAGCAGCAAACAAAAATGATGCGGAAATCGTAGAGAATGTAAAAAGTGATTCGGAAGAAGAGGAAGTTGAGGAAAATAAAGATGTTGTGAAAGTCACTGCAAACAGAAGCAGAGAAGGCTATTGAAACATAAACAACTTTCCTTGAATTTAAGGAAAATTTTGGTCAAGGTGGATTTACAGCGATCACTACCCTCAAAAGTATAATCGAGTCCAAAACAACCAGACCAGTGGTGTAGTTGAGGAGGGACACAGGGGGACAGCATTCCCCTTTTTATTTTAATGCAAGCGTCCCTCCAAAGTTTTTACATTTTAATATATGCTTCCCCCCACTTTTGATTTCAATTGCTTATCTGCTTATGTATAAGTGTCCTCCCAACTTTTTTTTTCAGGACTACACCACTGAACCAGACAACAAAAACACTGAAAGACTATTTTTCTTGTGCTTGCTAAAGAAAGTAGTAGTACGTGTCTTGCTTTTGGAAGACTTGCAAAAAGGTATGCTGAATACTATTTCTTTATTGTCGATGTTATTTATATGAGTATAAAATTCGTTTAAAAAAATGTTAGTATAATGTTATAGTAAAATGCTTAATAAAACTAATACAGGAGATTTTTAACCTACAACATATAGTCTTTGTTTCAGTTGCAAATTTTAATAGTTTTATCAAAACATCTGTATCTTAAACCCTCTTTATCTCGATTTTTTTTCCTTCCCGTGAAATTCGAGATAGACAGGTTCAACTGTACGTATAAATTATATCTTCATAAGTATTTATGTAGAAGTACTTGCAACAAGGAAGTTCTGTTTCTGAAAATACTTATTCTTAAGCAGAAATATTACAAAAAGAAAAAGAAGGTTGTGAGAGGGGAGAGTTGAAAATTTATTTAAATTGAACAGTTTCTGTTTATTATTTGTCAACTAATTTTTTTGTTGAAGTCAAAGAAGAAGATCTATATCCAAAACATCTAAAGGGCACTACAACAGATGAATGAATACAGTAGCATAGCTAGACCCAGATTTCAGGGGGGGGGGGGTGTTTCGGGAGAAATGAGCCAATTTCATGGTTTTACAAGAAAAATTGGTTAAATTCCAGACAATCTTCACTATTTCAGGGAGGGTGGGGTTTACCCCCAAACTACTCCCTTATCTACGCCCGTGAATGAATCATAAAAAATGTGTAGGGACTTGTAAGGTAAAGATATTAGTGTATACTATATACGAGGTGCTACAATAAAGAAATGAGACTGCTTTTTTTTTTTTGCAATTTGCGGCAACCCTGCAGCTTGTGCAATTGTATTAACTTTCACTTTGATCTCTAAGCTACTCTAACTCCAAGCAGCACATTGACGCAACCACTCTTTTCTGATTTGTGCGGTGTCAAGTAAACATATGTTTTAGTCTCTTTTTCCAGAAATGGAATATTATATGGCAATTGATTTGTTAGAGCAACTTGCAATCAATATAGATTTATGGAGTCATGGTATCACTTTCATCACTGGTGTTGAAAGTTGGTTTTTCCCATATGATCCAGGGACCAAACATCAAAGTTTTCTATGAGAGTACAAAGACCAAAAAACCCTCACATGTCAAAATCAGTCTGCTTTTTTGATTCCATTTTTGTAATGAGCGAGTAAAACATGTGTCCTCTTGATACAGCAGAAATCATGAATGAGCAGTTGCATCAATTGCCACTTGGAGTCTAAGTAGCTTAGAAGCTTAGAGATTGAGGTAAAAGATAATGCACTTGCACAAGCTGCAGAGTTGCCACATATTACAAAAAGAAAAAAAAAATCAGTCCCATTAATTTATTGTCGCACCCTGTACAAGATAAAAAGAATGATAAATTAACCAATAAGGATGAACTTGCACGTTCTTCTACTGCCCAGCATTGTTGGACTCATGATCATTGTTTTGAATTTTCTTCTGCTAGAATTATCAGTAAATCCTCTTCGGTCTATGAACTTGATTTTTGGGAAGCTTATCACATTTGGAAACAATTTTTATAAATTTTCTTTCCTTTCCTGTTTTTTCCCGCCTTTTCCACGTTCGTTTCCCGCCTTTTCGTCTTGGGCTCTGCTCCCGCCTTGTTCCTGGCCTCTGATTGGTCAATCTCTAATCCGACACATTTGGTATAAATACCGGTTGTCTCTCTGGTTCTTCCCTGTTCACTCTCAGCTTTCTAGCTGCGTGTTGAGCGTTTCTTCTTTTTTGCACTGATGAAGAGGCTCCATTGTAGCTTCGAAATAGCTATTTGTGGTACTTTTTATTCTGAATTTGTGCTTTTTTACATTGTTTTATCTTTGTACTTACAATAAGGATCGAGTTCGTGAGTTGAACAATGCAATGTGCTTTTAAAACTTTCTTTATGGCATTGCAGATTTATTTTTTTCTTAAATTGCTTTCATCATCAAAATTATCAAGCATGGCATGGTGCACATTAAGAGCAGTTATTTATAATACAAATAACCAACCACTGTTTCATAATAATAATAATATAAAGCACAAATGAGCAAGAAAATGCAGACATATGTTTCGGGATTGCTTGGAATCCCTTTTTCAATGCGACAGGGAGCTTCTAGATGCAAAACATCCAAATGAAGCAAGACAGAACAACAAAAACAAAGCTTATATAGCCTAAGAATTATCTGTAAACCAATGAGAATAAAGGCAGCGTGAAGTGGAAGTAGAAGTAGCAGGAAGACACCAATAAGAGAGCAACAAACGAATCCAGTTGAAAGTACAGGAAGTAAAAAGGAATATCAATAAAAATAAAGCAAAAAAGACGACAGCATGCATAAAAATTGCAAAAATAATAAAATAAAATACAAAGAATAAAATTGAAATAAAAATAAGTACAGAAACTACCAAAACAAAATGCAAAACAAAGTACACATGTAAAGGAGGGGGAGGGGAGGGTGGAAGGAGAAAAAAAAAAAAGACACAAAAAAGGAAAACAACAAGAAAACCTAGAAAGAACAACAAATTAAAGAAATTTATGCCAGACCTGTGAAAAATAAGGAGTTGAGGAAGAATCATTAACCAAATTAGAACTATTCCTGTTAATATGATAAGCTTCCCAAAAGTCAAGCTCTAAAGGGGAAGAACATTTTTGAATAATTTTACCAGAATTAAAATCAAAAGAGTGGTTGGAATTCCAACAATGTTGAGCAATGCTAGACTTATTTAACTCTTGCTTTCGTACATAACCTTTTGCTCATTTAAGCGAATTTTTAGAGCACGTTTTGTCTGCCCAATGTAAGAAAGGCCGCAACGGCAACTAATTTGGTAAATATCCCAAGTGTTAAGTTGATCGACAGGATCCTTAAGAGAAGAGAAGGAAAGTTTGTTACTAGGAGCAAAAACGACTTGAAATTGAAACCTTTTTAGGATTTTAGCAATACGGAAACTGACAGAATGAAAGAATGGTAACACAACCAAATTCTTTGTAGAAACCACATTATTGGGACCAGAAGTTTTCTTAGAAAGTTTGTTATGAATAGAATCAATTAAAGAGTGAGAAAATCCTCTATCAACAGCTACAGCTTTCAGATAGTTGAGTTCAATCTTGAGAAGCTCAGGAGAAGAGCAAATATTAATAGCACGATGGACCAGAGCATTAAAAGCCGAATATTTTTGGTTGGGAGGATGAGACGACAGTCTGTGAGGAGGTAAAGAAACAGCGAAAGGTTTACGATAGACAGAAGTAGTGAAACCAGACTCACGACTCACTCCTAGAAATCAAAACATCAAGAAACGCGAGGCTACTATTAAGTTCTTTCTTACAAGAAAACTGGATATTAGGATCAATGGAGTTCATAATAGAAAGAGCATCATCAATACCTAACAAGTTACTGTCCGTTAGGACAAAACAATCATCCACATAACGAACATAAAATTGAAATCGCAATTTCTGGAACAGTTTTTCCTCAAAATAATGCATTGTTATTTGATTGTTAAACGGTCTGTGATTCCTTCTGTTGCTTATTGTGCGTGTTTTTATGCTTTACCAAAGGTACACAAGGCAGGTATTCCTGTCAGACCAATTGTTTCCAATATTGGCACTGATTCATATAAACTTTCCAAGTATTTAGTTTCTGTGTTTTCTCCACTTAGGAGTCAGAATGTTTTCACTGTTAAAAATTCCACCGATTTTGTTAAGAAACTTCATAACTTCGTTCCGAATAATTCAGTTATGGCCTCTTTTGATGTTAATTCTTTGTTTACTAATGTTCCTGTTGATGGCGCTTTGACTTGCCTCAGGAAAAGGCTTTCTGAATTCCATTTTACTTCTGTGGAAATTGAGGAATTAGTTTTCCTTACTCGTGTGTGCTTGCAACAGAGCACTTTTGTATTTAATGGTAAATTCTATGCTATGGTAGATGGCCTGGCTATGGGAAGTCCTCTTAGTCCTATTTTAAGTGATTTCTATATGCATTACTTTGAGGAAAAACTGTTCCAGAAATTGCAATTTCAATTTTATGTTCGTTATGTGGATGATTGTTTTGTCCTAATGGACAGTAACTTGTTAGGTATTGATGATGTTCTTTCTATTATGAACTCCATTGATCCTAATATCCAGTTTTCTTGTGAGAAAGAACTTAATAGTAGCCTCGCGTTTCTTGATGTCTTTATTTCTAAGAGTGAGTCTGGTTTCACTACTTCTGTCTATCGTAAACCTTTCGCTGTTTCTTTACCTCCTCACAGACTGTCGTCTCATCCTCCCAACCAAAAATATTTGGCTTTTAATGCTCTGGTCCATCGTGCTATTAATATTTGCTTTTCCCCTGAGCTTCTCAAGATTGAACTCAACTATCTGAAAGCTGTAGCTGTTGATAGAGGATTTTCTCACTCTTTAATTGATTCTATTCATAACAAACTTTCTAAGAAAACTTCTGGTCCCAATAATGTGGTTTCTAGAAAGAATTTGGTTGTGTTACCATTCTTTCATTCTGTCAGTTTCCGTATTGCTAAAATCCTAAAAAGGTTTCAATTTCAAGTCGTTTTTGCTCCTAGTAACAAACTTTCTTCTCTTCTCTTAAGGATTCTGTCGATCAACTTAACACTTGGGGTATTTACCAAATTAGTTGCCGTTGCGGCCTTTCTTACATTGGGCAGACAAAACATGCTCTAAAAATTCGCTTAAATGAGCATAAAGGTTATGTACGAAAGCAAGAGTTAAATAAGTCTAGCATTGCTCAACATTGTTGGAATTCCAACCACTCTTTTGATTTCAATCTGGTAAAATTATTCAAAAATGTTCTTCCCCTTTAGAGCTTGACTTTTGGGAAGCTTATCATATTAACAGGAATAGTTCTAATTTGGTTAATGATTCTTCCTCAACTCCTTATTTTTCACAGGTCTGGCATAAATTTCTTTAATTTGTTGTTCTTTCTAGGTTTTCTTGTTGTTTTCCTTTTTTGTGTCTTTTTTTTTTTTTTTTTCTCCTTCCACCCTCCCCTCCCCCTCCTTTACATGTGTACTTTGTTTTGCATTTCGTTTTGGTAGTTTCTGTACTTATTTTTATTTCAATTTTATTCTTTGTATTTTATTTTATTATTTTTGCAATTTTTATGCATGCTGTCGTCTTTTTTGCTTTATTTTTATTGATATTCCTTTTTACTTCCTGTACTTTCAACTGGATTCGTTTGTTGCTCTCTTATTGGTGTCTTCCTGCTACTTCTACTTCCACTTCACGCTGCCTTTATTCTCATTGGTTTACAGATAATTCTTAGGCTATATAAGCTTTGTTTTTGTTGTTCTGTCTGCTTCATTTGGATGTTTTGCATCTAGAAGCTCCCTGTCGCATTAAAAAAGGGATTCCAAGCAATCCCGAAACATATGTCTGCATTTTATTGCTCATTTGTGCTTTATATTAACGTGTTATTTTATTGTTATTGTTTACTTGCACAAAGTTAAATTATTTTTATTTTTACACTGTTTCATAATTTACATTTCAGTACTTTGAACTTTCCTTCATAGAAAAGAATCTATATAAGTTTGTAACAAATGCTGGAGAAAAAGAGTTAGCTCATACAACTTAAGACATCATCCAATGAGTCAGTCTAAAATGTAACGTTTGTTTTAAATTGTTTTTTTTTTTTTTTTTTAAAGTTATCCTTAAAAAAGGCTAACTTTGCTATTATATATCAAGGGACCTATGAATCAGAACTTTTCAAATCAAGACTAAATTTTAATGCTTTAAGGTTTCTAAATTTTTAGCTTTAGTCGATTGTATTTTGTTAACCTATAATTTACAAAACAACAAAGCATTTTTCCATTATTCAATAAAATTTTTTTGATCAAAGTTGAATTACCTTGGAGAGTTCAAAATTGATATCAATTCCATTACTCTCTCAATAACAATTTTCCATTCCTTTTTGTATTCATTGCCAAAAGAAGAAAGTTGTTGATGAACCTTACTCAAACAAAGGGCAGCTCTAGGAACTTGATCTTGATTTCGTGCAGCTAACTGTAAGAACAGAAAATTATAATACTAAAATTGCAATCAAAGAAATTTTGAAGAAGTAACATGAAAATAAAACATTTATCTTAGCAATTTTTTAACTTACACAAAGTAGAACTGTTTCACAGGTTTATATTACATGTTCAGATTATTCTACAATATTTTATTAGATAAATTTACTTTAAAAATGAGTTCAACTTAGACAAATAGTATTCTGGTATAAAACCTTGAAATCAGTTCACTGAATATTTGCTTTGAAGTATGAAAGAAACTCTTAAGAAAGTTTTTACATACAAACATTTAAAACAATCTACTTTCTTGAAAAATAAGTGAGCATTTTATGATTTTTTATTGTGTCAGCTACTTTAAGAAAACCCATTCTACATTAAATGTTCTGTTTTCATCACCTAATTTTCTTCTCTTACTATTTGACATGATGGATAAAAAAACGAATATCAAATAATATCTTCAACAACTGTTATAAGCACGCACTGTTAACTACAGTTTGCTGAAGATCGCAACAGGGAAGCGTTGAGAGATGCGAGTCAGAGAAGCCAAAGCAAGGTGTGACACTCAAATGGGAGATCTGAAACCAACAAATTTTGTAAATAGTATTTTGTAATTTTAATTTATTTTCAAATAAATATTGCATAGAACATTATTCGTTTCTTTTAGATATGTAAATTACATAAACATTGTGGAATTTTCAGTAAAGAAATTTGGAGTTTTCAGTCTTTGGCGGGATTTTTCGCGCAACTGTCATGGCGTTGATGTACAATAGTTGTTTTTTGAAACGAACTCTACCATTTTGTACTAGGTGGCAAAGGTCCGCACAAGAACCTCGCGGAGGCCGCAGGTTCCCCACCTCTGCTCTAGACTGTACATATTGAGCCTTTTAAGCCAAACCTCATAATCAAAGTCTGAGAGACCACTTACCAACCTAGTAACCCTCCTTTGAACACTTTCTAATAAGGTAATATCCTTCTTTATATAAGGAGAAGAAACCTGAACAGCATACTTCAAATGAGGTCTTACCAAACTTCTGTATAATGGCAATAAAACTTCCCTAGAACTGTTCGAAATAGCCTTATTGATAAACCCAAGTATCCTGTTAGCTTTGTGACTTACTATGCTACACTGCTGACTAAACTTGAAGTAGTGACTAATCAATACTCCTAGATCAACAACTGCTTCTGCTTCACTAATAATAGAACCTTGTAAATAATAGCTTGCACCTTTATTCCCATGATCAAAGGATTTGAGAGAGTTGACTATATTATATCGTAAATCACTCTGTGGTTTTGAGAAAAAATATTCCTAATAGAAATGTCTTTGTATTGTTTAGTTAAATCTGGAGATTACATTTGATTCAATTCATAAAGTAAATGATCAAAATAAAGTAACTTCTTCGTCTTTGTATTCAAGTCCTATAAATTCTTTTACACAGAATTTCAAATGTCTTGAAAATTATATATAAACTTTACAGCTTTGCACATTAATTTTTCAATGTTTGGGTGATTGTTTTAAACTATTTGATTCAAAAATATTATATTTAACATTTTTTATGGCTTTATTTTTAACCAGAATTTTAATTATTCTATGTTATTTCTCATAATAGACTGGATTCTATACTTTTTCAATATTTTCTTTAACATAATGTTTTTCCGTTACGAACTTATTAAATGATTAACACTATATTAACGAAGAACTACTTGCGTTGGGTACACTAACTGGAAGAACTCACGGAGCCGATATTTTCGAAAACTTCAAAGAAGTATGTAATAAATTACAATTGAATGTCAGTAATTTAGTCAGTGTCTGCACTGATGGCGCACCTTCCATGAGAGGCAAAAAAGACGGATTCGTTGTTTTGTTAAAAAAGGAAAACTTAAAACTTGAAAAAATTGATATCATTTCACTGCATTTTGCATCAGCAAAATCTTTGCGCAAAATCTACCATTTTGCAAGACACTCTGGATAGAACCATTGCCATTGTCAACTATATTCGCGTAAATGCAATGCGTCATCGTGAATTTCGGCGGATGCTCTCTTTAGATGAGGAAACGTATAGTGTTGACCTACCATACTACTGTAAGGTTCGCTGGCTATCAACAGGTCAGGTTTTGATAAAAGTTTTGTCTTTACGACGACAAATTTTAAACTTTTATCAAGAACAAGGAAAAGAATTATATCTATCAGATGAAGTATTTCTCAGAAACCTTGCATTTTTGTCTGATATGATGACAAAACAAAACAATTTAAACATTTGCCTGCAAGGTGAAACGAGGTATATTTATGAAATGTGGCAAAAGATCCAAGCGTTTAGAAAAAAATTATCATTTTTCAAAACATTGCTTTGTCGATCGGAAATATCTGCACAACACTTCCCGGAGCTAGCTAAAATGTTAAATGAGCAGAACTGTGAAAATAAAATATTCGACGAATATGTAGGTGTCTTGGATTGTTTAATAGAAGAGTATACTAAAAGATTTTCTGATTTTGACGAGCACACTCCTGCTATGAAACTGGCATTTGAACCACATTTAATAGATATATCCGAGGCTCCTGCAGAACTACAAATGGAGTTAATTGATTTAGGGGAAGATAGTATCATCAAATCCCTTTTTAACGCTAAAAAGGATCCCATAGAAATCTGGAAAAATGCTGTTGAATATCCATGCCTTCGAGAACATGCTCGCCGTTTACTTTCCTGCTTCGGAAGTACCTACTGTTGCGAGACAACATTTTCTCTCATGTCAAAAATAAAAACAAATTTAAGAACGCAAATTACAGATGCACATTTAGAGAATCAATTAAAGCTGTGTGTTACAAAGCTTGATTCAAATATACAATTACTGTCAAACAAAAAACAAAGCCAAATAAGTCACTAACTTAGTCAATAAAAAAATATTTTTTATTGTATTTTTTATAATATTTTTATATTATTTTATATGTATATTATATTTAAAATTTTGTAGTATTATATTTTATTTTTTCTATATAATGCAATAAATTGTTAAATCTATAGAAAAACTATAATAATTTCACAAAAGTCACTTTCTTAGGTCAATCAGCTTATGCGGCCTCTCTTATTGCTGCCTAATTTAAATGTGGCCTCTAATGGTAAAAAGGTTCCCCACCTCTGGTCTAGAGCGAAGGAGAATTAGAGGGGGCATGATTCAGTTGTTTAAATTCATTAAAACAGGAAATATTGATAGGCTGCAGTTATGCAATGAAGGTAGAACCAGAGGTTATTGTTTTAAGCTTTTCAAATCTCAGGCTAATCTTGAAATTAGGAAAAATTACTACTTCAATAGGATTGTAAGTAGTTGGAATAGTTTACCGGAGGCAACTGTTAGTTGCAGTGAGGTAAAAACTGTTAAGAAGGCTCTTGATGTTCATTGGGGATTGTTAAATTGACTATGACTAGCCTAGCTGGGCCCTGTGCCTGTTGCTGGTCGTCACTTTTGTATTCGTATAATTTAGTATAATTTACTTGGTTTAACAAAATAAAAATATTGCATAAAGAGTGAATTTACATACAACAACACATTAAATATAAAAGGATAAGCATCTGTTGGTTAATAATTAAAAAAACAGGATTTAATATACTCTTGAGAAAAAAAGAAATAAAACAGCAAATTTAGGAAATAGCACTAGAGGCAAACTAAAAGAATTGAAAGTTACCTTTGCAAGTGTTGTAGACGAAACACTTAAAAATTTCAGGAATAGGTTTTTTGATGTTTCTTGAACGTAAGAAAGAGCTTCATAAACAGTACTTTCCAAATTCTCAAAAAACATAGCAATAATTTCTGGTCTGCATACACTACTATAAGCATTAGATACATATTCTCCAATTACCCAAACCTATAAATGAATCAATAACGTGAAGCTATATTTTCAGCTGTGAAATGGTTGTACTCAATTGTTGTTGTTATTATTATTATTATCATTATGCAAATTAAGGAAGAGGCATTCCTATTTTGATGCACTTAATTTTCATTCATAAAGTTTTGAATCTACATCTAGAAAAATATTAAAATGTCTTTATTGACAAGAAAAATGGCCAAATAGCATAATACATTAAACTATAGATAAAACGTTCACTGGCATTTCAATAAATATGTTTGTTTCTCTACAAGCTAAGATCACAGCTTAAATGTATCAGGTAGCAATAGCAATATCTAAATTAAATAACACTTTCAAATGAATCAAAAGTTCTTTTTTTATTTAATAGAAAAAGATATTTATCACAAAAACTATTTCCAATTTTGGGAATCTTTCATAATTTTCTAATAAAATGTTTTTTACAGTTTAAAAAAGTTGAAAAATCTTACCATGTGTATAAAAAATTGCTCAGCAGTGAAATAATTCTTGAAATGACTCAGGTAGTTAATGATACCTTTTTGATTATGAAAAACTGTTTCAGGATGAAGTTCAAATATTTTTACAATTGATTCAGCAAAGACACTAAAAAATACAATAAACAAAAAATAAACAACATTGTAAAGGGAAAAAAATCATTATTTTATCTACTATTGCAGTATAATGATACAAATTAAAAATATCATTAACATCACAGAATTTCTTTTTAACAGAAAAATTAAGGTGAAGCAAGATGAAAGTTGAAATACTGAGTCTAAACAATAATGTTACCATGTAACAGATGCTATCATAAACCATGATGCTCATATGGGCGTTCATTTCAGTGAAAAATTAGATGTTTTAAACATAAAATATTAAGGACAATATAGCAATTGTCTTTATAGTAAGATTATCACACATTCTATAGTAATAATTGCATAATACTAGATGGCATCACTTCAAGGTAAGAATGAGTTCCTTCCTATAAATGAAAGATTTTTTATCCTTCATTAAAAAACTCAATAATGGCAGGATTTTTATGTAATATAAGATGTTTTCTTTAAAGTCTTAATAATGTCATAATGACAAGGGTAAGAAAATCTGTTTGAAAAAAAAAAAAGTGCTATCTTATTAGTACTTTTAGCAGGAAGCAGTGAAAATTGCTTCCTGCTAATAAATATAAATGTTTTATTTGCAAAGCAATGATCATGCACAATTTATTAATTCTATACTAATGCTTGAATATCCTCGTCAACAACATATCTATATATATAAAATGAACTTTTGATGTTGTGGCTGTGCGCTCTACAGCAAAATCTACACAACATATGATTACAAAAATTGGCACAAAATTCTATTAAGACGAAGCTGTTTTTTTTTAAATTCGACCTAATATTTTTTAAATTTAGCAATTAAACTATTAATCCTCCAGTATTTTCTTTACTCCACATGAGTTGTTTGTAGAATTGAAGTGAAGATAATTTTAGAAATTCCTCGGTTGAATGTAAACACGGTTTGAGCCATGAGGCGAGGGCGAGTGCCTTGCCCCTGCCATGCATGTAATGAAGATCAGTGTTTTAACTGCACTCATTGAAAAATTTACCCATTTTAAGAAGTATTTTCAGAATTGATCGATTATTTTAATGAAATTTGTTTTTTAACGGTAACATGATATTAAGCTGAAAACTATAATGAAACATGATATAACCATTGTCCGAAGAAAGTTTTATTGTTGTAAGCAGGGTTATATTGTTATATTTATCCCTTACCCTACTAAATAGGGTCAATATACACGAAATATTATTTTTCAAATCTGTTGCAATCCATTAAAAATTGCAAATTACCAAAAGTTTACATCAGCAGCAATTAATGTTTACTTCATGGTTGATTCTTATCTGAAATTCTCCGATTTTTCCAAAAATTCTCGAGCACCTTTTACAAAAGTTTTAATTAAAAAAAAAAACGGTTTTCCGAAAAATTTTTAATGTATCAATCTTAAGATTTCTTTTACAATTAATATCTGCTTTTCTTTCTACTTTCAGACAAGCAAAATATTTTGTACTACTTTAAAAAACTTCTAATACAATACATTTTTCCAGAAAAAAAAAACTTCTGGTATTAATATATTAGACCTTTCATTTATCCATTCATTAGAAAAAGACATAGGCTGAAATAAATTTTTTATCGGCTCAAAACTGACTTAAAAGGCCGCCTTCAGCAGCTTGCTTGGGACAAAAAACAAGTTGCGTCGTAGGCGCCACTATTTTAACCCTTGGCACGGGCAACGCCGTTGCAGGTACCGCTAGTATATATATATATATATATTAAAAAATTATCAGCATAATGAAATGAACGTTTGCCTATACTTAATAAATTAACCCCTAAGATGATCTTGGCTTTGTAATCACAAATTAATCAGAAAAGTACTACTGTTTTTTTCATTGGGAATGGGGGAGATTTACTTTTGCAGTCTGATTTGCATTTTATATTCTGTCTCAAATTCAACGGTATTTTAGATTTTAGTTATGTTGTTAAGATGTGTGGTTTAATTATTAATATTAAATACCATGTACCATGTATAAAACATATTAAAACACATTGATTAATAAATATTTTAGATTTAAATACTTAATTCAAAGTATATTGCGTTGTGTTATAAAAAAATGAATTAAATATATCATTATTCATATGCTGAAATAGAAGATCAGTTGTTATTGTGAATAAATCTATATTCATAATTAAAACAAATCAATTATTTATTCATAATAGTTACTTCATTAATTTCATAAAAATTTCTTGATTATATTTAAATACCTTAAAAATCAAAAATTTTACATCTTAGGCATTAATATAAAAAAAAAACTGAATTGGCCAACAAAAAAATGTAAAGTAATGATTGATCAATCATAAAAAATGTTAATGACCTACGGATCCACGGCTTGAATTAGCACTCTTATCGACACCTTCGCTGATTGATGCACGAAATAAACTTGATCACCAGAAAGCGCGCCTTTGCTGTATAATGCTTTCCATTGGCGATTCAACGATCTTATATTCTACTTCCACATTCGTTTCAAAATACATAATGTCCATGATGCAGTCGTTTACTGGCATAGCATATTTCGTTCTGAAATGTCGTCCTCAATTAATGAGTGTCCTTCAATGTAGATGAAGTCATTTACATATTTCAAGTTCAGCCCATGGATCGTGAATCATATCATACAATTACTAGATATAAAAAAAGACTTGTTTCTTTTGATCGGTCGATGAACGCATTCACTATGCTGTCCTAAAAATTTGCAGCATCTTGAGTACTTCAATCAATGCATTTTTTCAAGGATATTTTCACTTCCAGTAGCATTTCAAAAGGCAGTTATATGAGGCATCCCCAGTCAGAAGGAAACACAAAGGAATTCCTTTGCTGGGGAGCTAGCGAAAAAGCGTCACTCGTGTACGATATCAAGTTTCCAACAGACTAAAAAAAAATGCACATGGCGAGGCACCGGAACAGGAAGCCTACGCCACAGGATATAGTACATAAGTAAAAATGGTTATGATTTGAATTTATCTGGCCAAAAGATTTAGAAAAAAATGTAATTAAAAATTGTAGGTGTTTTAAAGTATAGTTCCTGCAAAAATTAATCGCGGAATTTAATGGAAATTATAATTCTAAATATCTGTGAAAAAAATGGCATGCTGCGCAAACCTACATTAAAAGTGCGCGACAAGTTTCCGTCACGGAGTAAGAGTCAAGCAACAGTTAAGCGTTTAAAAAAATAAATATTATTCGAGGCTTAAATAAAGTAAACCTCGAATCAATGAGAAATTACTATTTTGATAACTAAATGTATCAAAAGAGAATTAATTGATCTTTTGTTACATATGTATTAGTTAAAAAAATCTTTGTGCAAAATATGAATAATCAATTTTGGTAAAACACAAAATACTAAAAAAAAAAAAAAAAAAAAAAGATGGAAGGAAAAAAAGGTCAGATGTTTTTTTATTCATAAGTTTACTTCCCATGCATTGAAAAAAGTTTTTTTTTTGCAATCCCCGAGACATGTTAGCAATTCTTATTGATATTTTAAAATATTACTTTCATTTTGATTTATGCATATTTTGCCAAAGATAAACTACTTATTTTTTTAAAGTTTGATTGAATGAAATGGTATTGGAAAACAACTACACTTGGGCAATTTATGAGATATAAAATACAATTTCGGAAAAAAATTATAATTGTTCTGACCTCTGGACCTCTTTGTCATATTTTGGAACAGGATAAATGACAGTCAATCGTTCTAAAATGCATGGAACAAGAAGAACTGCTGTTGACATATCAGCATACTGCATAAGAACTTCAAAATATTGCCTATAATACAAGAATAAAAGAAACAAATACAACACCAATTCCTTTTTTAAAAATAACAGCATACACTAATTTGTATACTTACTTTAGAAGAGGAATAACTGCCTTAGCACAGCACAAAACACGATGATTGGAAGCCAACACACTAAGATTTTGATGTAGTATGTTGATGCTAACAAAATAAATAATATGCTTAAAGAGTATCCTTGACAGGAAATAAAAAATAATATATAGAAATGGATATTTTTAATCAAAGAAAGAATACCATAGAAAGAAATAATAGTTTAATGTTAATGTTAGGGAAGACAAGTGAATGTAATGAAAATAAAATACTTTAATTTTACAAAGCATCAGTTGTTATAAATTTATAATCTGCTAATGACCTCTATTATCTGGAATTTTTTATTTTCTGATATAGACCCGGATAATTGAGGTTTGCTGTGTACACATTTTTACGGCTTTTAGTGAAATTTATTTTCTATCATAAAAAATTTGAAATTCTTGCAGCTGCTACATTTGCACAAGTCACAGGGAACTCTACACAGGGCATTCACATCTGAAGTTTGTAACATTAGAAGAACTAGAAAATAATAGTCAATGAGATAACCAAAAACATTTTTGGGATTGCCACTTATCTCCTATGGGGTGTACTCTGGGAAGGCCTTAGATGTTAAAGGGTCATTTCATAACAAATCAACTAATGTGTGAACATCAACATCTGAAAAAGTGGCAATTTTTGTTTCAACAATAGTACAAGTGCAGGGGCTAAAATTCTTATTTTCAAGTGGAGGAGATACTCCTTTCCAAGCTTTATGTATAGAGAGGATTACAATTCTTTGGAAGGTAGAAAAATTAGCACTTATAAAACTATTTTAGCCTTTTGTGTACTCCCACATTGTGACACTTTATTCATAAATCCTAGTCAGGTAAAAGTTCTATTTTTGGTAGAATAGTACACAGTGGCGTAACCAGAATTTTCCCTGGAGGAAAGACGGGCATAAGTCTTTTTTACATATATATATAACTATATTAGGATTGGGAGTATAGTTTAAAACCAAATGTTCACATAGAGGATAACCATTCAATCCCCCCTTCTCTGATTGCACAATTGTCGGTATAAAAAAGTACATTACTATTTGTAAGGTTTTTGACAATTTGTTTCTATGAGCGTAATTAAAGTGCTGAAAACCTTAACTTAAAACAATATCAAAACGTATTTAGTCGCACTGTACAGATTACTGTAATATATCCTGTTAAAAAGGCAAAAAATAGCCTATTTTACTTTGTAGGTGCTGCAAAAGAAATAGTTTTTACGAAAAAAGTTTTTCTATTTTAAAGCTACATATAATTGATACCTGTTAACAAGAGCTACATACACCTTACACCCATTTTATTATTATTTTTTGAATAATAATATTGTAGCTTTGTACATAAACTTTTACTGAAAAGTTTAGAATCATCTACAGCAGGAATTTCCCGCCCGGTTTATCTTCAAGGAGGGGATCTGAGAAGTTTGGGTTGTAATGTCACCATCCCACATTGAATATTAGCCCCTGAAGTGAAATTAGAAGCAAAACCAAACATTTTAAGATTTTTTCAGGGACTTAGTTGTAAGTTGTTGATTTTAGTAAAAGCAGAAACTGTATAAATTTGGTAACATTTTGACCTCTTTTGACATAGAGAGTCCAAATTGGTGTGTCATTTCTGTCTCCTTTGAATAATCTTTAAATTGATATACAGCAACAGTAGTAAAAGTTTAAACTCTTTATAAAAATTAAAAAGTTAAAATCCAAAAATCCTAAAACTACAAAAATGTTTTGCATCAAGGATTAAAAGGCAATCGAATTATTGTGTTGTATACGCTAAACTGCATGTTGTACGTAATGAAAAAACATATGCTTTTGAGTACTATAATAAAAGAAGAGCTACTTTTTGCAGGAGTCACTCATGCCACTAATTCTTCTGATCATATATTTAACAGCTGTGGACAATTCTGGGCTCTTCATAGCTTCCAATAAAGAAGGATCCTTTGTGACTCTTGAGTCGAGACCACTTGATTTACTATCAATCAGCATTAAAATGGCTGTCAAACAAGGCAAATCCAATAGCATGTGAAATACCTACACAAAAATTACCGTAACGCATTTTTACTGAATTAAGTCTGATGAAACAAACAGGGAAGTTACATAAGCTAGAATGAGATAGATGTGTTTGAAACTTTAAAAAAACTTACATCATCTAACAGAGTTATATCAGTTATATCTAACAGATAAATATAACAGAGCATTTCCAGATAACAATAAAACTTTCTTTTGCAGATGAAAATTACAATAAAATAGTGGATGAAAATGAATGTTATTTTTTTTACTAATCAGAAGTTTACTATTATCATGATATTTAAAAAAGGTAGGAAAAAATTTACACATGCTAAACAGGATTTGTAGAAATATGGTTAGCGAAAAAAAAAAATCAAAATAGTAATAAATTTTTGATGAATATTTCAATATAACCAAAATGTCAAAGTACAAAATATTATACACAATTAAAAAACTATGAGCTTGGATTTTGTTTTGAAGAAGTGATAAGACGTATCCTACAAGATTCTTTTATTGTACAAAGTTTTGTAGTATTATTACATAGGATAATTTTGTAACTGTAATAAACAGTTCACCTTATGGTAAAAAGATAAAGGTGAAGCATGGTGGGTGGTAACTGGCTGCATGAAGGTGACCAGTTTCATTTTGAGATATCGTTTATTAGATTTTAAAACTTTTTAAATAATGCCTTGTGGAAAATGAGCAATGTATAAAAATGTCAGTTTATTATGAGAACAAATTTGTGTTAAATAATATTTATGCTGCTTACCTCAAGAGAAGTTTGCTGTGACATAAATGCAGGAAGCAATTCAATAAAATCTCCCAAAAATGTATTTGGCCTCCATGCTAGAACCTGTCAAAAATTAGTTTAATAGCAGTTCAGTTTTATTTAAATAGGACATTTTAAAAGTCTTTTTCAACGTTCTTGAGGTAGAAATATTTTTTAAATTTTGTAATCAACAAGTAGTACTGTAACAGCTATCAGAGAAAAAAAGAAAGAAAGGCAAATCCAGAATTCAACGACATAAAACTATACCAGAATGTGTCAGCATTTATTTCTTTAGTGTTTACTTAAAAGGGTTGCCCTAAAATCGGGCAAACCTTTCAATTTTCAAGTTTTGTTTGGGGTTCGGGAAAATTTTGCTTACGCCATATGACTTTTTTGTACTAAATTGCTGGACTTTTATGTGAGCATAGATGGTAGTTAACAAAAAATAAACAAAAGTATTTTTTTACTGCAAAATTATTTTGAAAATGTGCTTCTTTTATAGAAATGAAGTGCCTTTTTATCAGAAAGTGCTCAGCCCCTTTTTTAATAAAAGGAAAACTCTACAAATGTTTTTTTGTGAATTTTGAAAGTTTTCATTCATTTATACAATAATTTATGATGCATGAATAATGTATATAAGATTAGCTTACCTTCAAAAATGTAGGAAAGTATTTTTCTAAAACACTACTGTGGTAGCATAACTGAGACAGATTTTGTTTCATTAGGTGAAGAATTTCAAATGCAACATAATTGTCTTTATAACACAGACTCAACAAATCACAAAAGAGGTACACATACAAATTGTCAGGTTTATGCATGATTGAACTTCCTAGGAAAATTAAAGTTTAGTATATAAAGACTGTTGGAACAAAATTAAAAAATCATCATACTATGTACCTGAAAGCCATAATATCTTATGTTGATTTTTTAAGTTTTGCAATGAAGTTAAGAAATAAACACTTTTGGTACTATAAGAGTAGACTTTTCCATGCAAACCTTAGAATAAAGATGAACGAGGCGGAGCTTTAAAAGTTCAGAGTTCTCACGTAGTTAGATGCTTTGTCGTCTTTACTCTGTATATCCATTAAGTATGAACTCACAAAAACTTGAAAAATGGACTTCAGATACTATGGCCCTCAAGTATAGAATTAAATGAAGAGTATAGAAAAGCAGTGTAATGTACCGAAAATTCAAAACTCGTATATAAGCGGAGATATAAATTAGAAGAAAAAAAAATTACAGTTCAAAGAGAATCGCCAAAGGGGGCGAAAATTTCGCCAAGCAGGTTACACAGATCAAGTCTTTTCCAATCAAGACTTGTGAAAGTGAGAAGCTAGGAGCCAATAGCGAACAAACTAGCAAATGCAGATTGCTCTCTGCATTTGCTAGTTTGTTTTCCTTTTTTTATTGTTTTTATTCAGTTATTTTCTGCATTTATATTGGAAGTATGAAAGAGCAAATTATTTTAGTCGGGAGCAAATTTCCCCATTTTGTTTCAGTGAAGATTTCACAAAATCCAGCTGTATATTCTTTTAAATCAAACTTTACTCATTTTCAGCAACTTATTTACTTAATGTAAGAGACATAAACTACATAATTAGAGTTCTACATTAGTCGATATTTCGCAATATATAGACAGACTTTTTTTTTTTTTGGTTATCGGAACCGTATATAAGCCGACACCCCCAATTTAGCTTTCAAAAAAGTTCCAAAAATTCTCGACTTATACATGGAAATATACGGTAAAATGAGGCATGAAAGTTCATTAAATCTACTATAAAATATACAAAGGAAAATAAAATACATTTTGATACCATTACATAATGATTAAAACAACAAAACAAAACAAAAAGATTGAAATAAGAGAAAATAGTTTTCGTTATAGAAAATGTGAAACATGAAACATAAGTAAGATGATGAAAATCTTTAACCCTTTCCGGCACGGGTCATTAATTTTTTTTAAATATAATGAAAAAATACTATTAATGTGATTCAGTTGGTTACCTAGACTTATTTACAGTAAATTTTTTTTTAACTTGCCTCCTTTTGCGGAGGGTGGTGTCCCCGTTTGAGGCCACCGCCCGTCTAGAGAATGTGCTGCAAAAACATTTTCTGAAATAAATGCACAAATCCTTTATGGCAATAGCAGTAATTATGAATATTTTAGACATTTAAACACTGTTTATTACTGATCTTACTAATTTAAGTCATTAAAAATATTAAATATTAAAAAAAATGTAATATGAGTATGTAGTTTTTATATGCATATATAATCATATTATTATTATTTTTTAAATTCTGCATTGAAACAGCTGTCTGTCTTCCCATTAAGCAAACTCAAGACTAAACAAAACCCAATATAAACAAAACTCCCTCGAAACAGATGAACTTTTGCTCCCTTTCATCGAAAGTATCGAATTATGCCATGTTTCATGTGAAGGCCGAATCCAAGAATCAGATGTTGTAGACGTGCTGTGTACCCGAAAAGAACCACCTTTGGATCATTCCTTCTGCTGGGTTCGAAAATAAATTTTAATCTTATACAATAATTTGAATGAACACCTTGTGGATATTGCTGGAAAATGATGCACTGAATTAGCTGAAATTTTATATTTTAATCTCTCAAAATAAAACTCCTATTTTAGATTTAAAAAAAGAGGTAATTTTAACATTAAATAAATCCAATAAAGGGAGCCATATTCACTTGTGCTGCCATCTAGATTTCAAAAAGACAATGAAATGATACTTTACCAGCAATTTTTTTTGGTTTCAAAGGTAAAACTTTTTTTTTTTAGAAAATTTTGAAATTGGTGGTGTCTTTTGGGACTACCGCGCCGGAAAGGGTTTTAAAGTAATATCTGGGAGGATATTTTTAGGGAGGATCGATTATATAATTGTGTGAAGGGGATAATAATACAAACAAATTAAAAAAAATGCTTTTTAATATTAAAACAAAAAAGAATACATTTCATGAAACAGAAACTACTGATTTAGTAAA
Organism: Octonoba sinensis; assembly: GCA_038502835.1. Taxonomy (NCBI): domain Eukaryota; kingdom Metazoa; phylum Arthropoda; class Arachnida; order Araneae; family Uloboridae; genus Octonoba; species Octonoba sinensis. The sequence goes on along the minus strand of CM076599.1, from coordinate 58,339,216 downwards.
AGTTCCAAAAATACAAAAAATTACCATGATTGATAATAAATTGCATAGCACTAGTCAATATAGCAACATCTTGAGCCACTGGCTCCCAACCAATATTAGATTGCACCTGATCATATATCCGGCGAACAACAGGGAAGATTGTGTGTACTATTCCTGGGTCCATTAAACATATTATATTGAAAAGGTCAATAGTTTCAACAAGGCACTATAACAGATGAATACATATTAAAATTTAAAATTATATTAATTATTATATTTACACAAAATTATATTAATATTATAATACAATTATGAATGCTAATGATTCAACTTTCTGTAATGTGTCTAACAAAGGTGCATAGGAAAGAACATTAAAATAAATAAATAAGCAAATAATAAAGGAAAAATGAACAGTCATAAGGAATAAATTATTATACATTATTTTTCAGTTAATCAGTTTTGATGAATAAAAATAGAAGGTTTTAATAATTCAAAGTTGTTCAGAAATTGCATAAAATGCTATAGGCATTTCTTATTATACAAATTATTACCCCTCTCAGCGACTCTGTACTTGTACAAGCAACTTGTCACAAAATGTGTTCTATAACATTATTGAAGATGAGTTTCCTAGAGCAGTAAACATTTTTTACCTATAGTAACTAAAAAAAAGGTCTTTTTTTTCAAACAATTCACATATTTTGAGCAGAAGTTCAGAGTTAAACACAGCACAATACAATTGATTCTATGATGACTAGTGTGAGGTGCAACACTGGGTGATCATAGTGATCTGAGTTTTAATCCGCACATATGATCCATGTATGATTTGAATCAAAAAATTACATTTTAACATTTAAACAAATTTATACTCAAGAAGGAAAACTGAAGAAAGCAGAAGTTTGGAATTAAGAAATTATAATCTTAGATCAGTTAAATAAATTTTAAAGTATAAAAACCAAATCAAGTAAGCAAACATTGCTGTAAAAGTAAAACATATTGATATCATTAATATTTATTCACTTTTACATGAAGTATAATCCGAGAGGATTTGAAATTGAGGATTGAGAGAGATCAGAGAGGGCCCATACCCTGGGTTGGCTTTACAGCAAATCCACCTCAGTGGATATAAAATAATTTGAAATTCAATGCTATTTATATTAAAAAAAAATCATACATACTGCCTTTTGGAATTCAGCAACACTTGGTGAATGACCCTCTAAAAATATAAATAAATGAACACAATCATGAATGAAAGTAATATAATGATTTTCTAAGCATTGTTATTACAAATTAAACGAGCTGATATGTGCACCACATGACTTCCTTGTACTACACATAATATATCTTTTTAAAAACTAAAAGAAAAGGGTTTGTGTATTACATACGAACGTTAAAAGTAACATTTCTTAGCTTCCAGTGGCATAACTATAGGGCGGCAGAGCTGGCGAAATGCCATGTGCCCCTGCCTCGATGGAGCCCCCAGCCCGAGAGGCTGCGACTTCAGAAGCAACTTTACATTTTTAACAAAATTTAGCAAAAATTATAGATTTTGTTTAAGTATTTGAATTAATTAAAGTTAGACACAACTAAAGACCATATACAAATTCAAATGCATTATTAAGATTTATATGCATTCGTAAGAACAGGATCAATTTTAGAACGCACCCATTGGTTGCTTCATTTTTTGCTGCAGTACTTTAGTGGCGCTGGCGAGCAACTGACGCTTGGAGAATTCTCGCAATTTGTTAACCGAGACCAAGAAAGTACTGATCTACAGAAAACAGCTCTAAAAATTGCTGAAATATCTATATGAAAAGACATATCTGAATCATTTGCCAGAGAAATTCTCAGTTTTTGGTCCACCTTCTGAGATAAAATAAAAAAGTCTGTGCATTAGAGAACTTGCTGATTTATTAGTAATAAAGAATCATTTTATGTCATCCCTCTTTCCTTATTGCATTAATGTTATTTGTTACAATTCCTGTGACTACAGATGGTGATCATTTTCAGAAAGATCATTTTGGAGACTAAAATTAATAAAAACCTATTTAATTAACTCATTGGGGCAAGACATGCTAAGTAATTTGTCTATTCTGTCGATTGAAAATTCTATGGCCCGATTTTTAAACTTTGATGATGTTATTAATAAATATCTTATTAAATTTAAATTGTTATTTTATTATAAATATGTAAGACCTATACTTTTGAAAATCAAATTTATTAGATATTTAACTAAAATGCACACAATATTAGTAATACTGTTGGGTAACAAATTCAGTGATTTATTAAAATTAACTTACAATGTGACAATTCTTTCTGGGGTCCCCTTTTCAATAATTCCACAATAATGATATTTGAATTTAACATATTTTAATCTACTTCAGAACTTGAATAGGAAATTATGTAAAATCACTAAGTCATGTGAATTAATGAACATAGTAATAAAACCAATGGTCATAAATATGGCCATAATATACTAACTTCTGTCAACTTGATCAATAACTCTTAAGCAGTATTCTCTGACCACAAGACTCAAGTCTTCAGATGCAAAACCACCAACAAATGGATGTATTTTTATTACTAGAAAAAAGGGGAAAAATGTCTTGCAAGAGAAAAGAGAATGAAAACTGCATATACAATAAGAAATCCTATTTCATTGAGAAACAACAATAAAAAAATCAATTAATAATTTCCATGTGGAATAGCTCTTAGAGCATAAGGACTAATAATTATTACACATTATGCATAAAAAAGTACAAATTTTATTCTACTACCTCTATGCTATTCCTACTTGCATTATAATTATTCTCAAGAGCCACCCCCCCCCCCCCCCCATAGATTTCAGTATTAATTTCAAATACACTTCACTTCAAATGGTTTACAGTAGATAGAGAACTTCTGACATATTGATATTCAATACAAAGTCAATTCGAAGTAATTATACACAACTCACATCCTATAAAAAGGCAAAATTCAAAACAAATATCTTTTCAAGGAAAATCCCAAATTATTTCTGAAAAATAAATATATGCAAGAATGATTGTACTTCTTTATTTTCAAATTGCAATTTATGATATTTACAATGAACAATTATGAAAAGATTGAATACAATATCAATTTAAAAATATGTGTTTATAGGGAGAAATATTCACATATTAAAAATTGGATATTACACTTACACATTTTTAATACAACTCTTTCACATAAATGCAACATCTACATACTTATGTACAATGTACATACAACTTGATTACATTTGATTTCAAATTCTAAAGGAATGATTTTTTTTACAATGAGTGTCTACTCTAAAAAGCAGTTTCAGTTGGTATTCTAGCTATTTAATGCCAGCCATTCAAATGACAGACTCCCCCCCCATATAGTGTTTTTATTATTTAAATGACAAATGCAAACTTACATGTTTTGGAATTACTATCACTTGAGTTCAAGAAAAATGCTTTCAGCATGGAAAATACTTGTATGGATAGAAATTGCTGAGCATTAATAGTAGAAGCTAAAAAAGAAATGTTAATGTAAGAGTTGGAGCAATAGTTCCAAAAAACGAAGAAACAATGTTTATATTTCAAAAAAGTTTTGGAAATTATTCTGCATTTACTGGAATGAAATGCAGAGTAACTAGGTATTTAAAAAAAACTTGAATGAATTTCAAAAGAGATTTATAAAAGTTCAGAGCGTGTAAAGAAGAAAAACATTAAAAATCAGATGGACTTTGTAATATTTGCAGCTACAAAGATGACAATGGTACAGCAAAAAGTATTAAAAACACTATTCAAAAGGGACATTTCCATAATATAGTATGCATTTTGAAATTCTGAAATGTGCTGTAAACAAGTATGTTGTAATATGCTTAATAAATGAAGCGTGCTGTTCAACTACAAGAATAGAATGTTCTTAGCACTTATCCTTCAATTGTGATACAGGGAATGGGAAAAAGTTTTTTTTCCCTCATACCCTACAAGAACATTTTGAAGAATACAGGAGTACACTTCAACAATATTTCCCTCTCAAAATAAATAACATTAGAAAAGTTGAATATGAATACAAGTGGAAATGAGCACTACATTTCCTGCTCAAAAGCATGTTGCAAAATAAACCCTAATTTATGAAATTGAAGACATTTTTCAGTAAAAATGGTACAAGAAGAAATATGAGCAAGCCTTCGACTATTGTAAAATTGCATTTTACAAAAATCAAAGATGCAAATTTTATAGAATTCAAAATAATGAACTTCGTGAATTTGGTTTCTTTGTAGCTGTTCTTTCTCCTAATTATCATAATTTGTTTTTCATGCTGAACACTATTTGTCATTCATTAAATTTCATTCCTTTATTCATTAATTTTAATTTTAATTTATTTATTTGTCATTCATTAATTTTCACTTGTATTGTTAGTAATTATTTTTTGTCACTAAGCATTTCTACTTATTTTGAATTCCAAACATGCCTCTCTCATTATACCTTGGTTCCACATATCATGCCGCTTAATTTTAAATTTTACTTCTAGGTCCCCCCCCCCCCTTTGCTTTTTAATTAAAGTTTTGTTGATTAAAATTAAATTACTAACTTATTTGTATTGGATTGGATAAAATATTTATCAACCCTTAATGCTTGAGATTAATTTTACAATAGATATCATTGGATCAAAAATTTGAGATGCGTTAAAATTAATAAAAAGATGAAATGTAAAAGTTAGAAATCTTATTAAAATTTAAAACTACCAGTTCTTCTTACCCAGTGGAATCGGTTTTTAACAGTAAAAGGTAAAAAGATGCACAATATAAGATATAAACAACATTTATTGAGATCTCCCAAAATCAATGATTTAAAAAAGAAATTATGCATAATGGAAATTAAATGCAATAAAAAACTTACTATAATTTAAAATTGTGAAAAAATCTTGAGTGTCTGTTCCATCAATTTCAGTTATAGACAATGAGCTTGATGACCTTCTAAATCCAGAAACTTTAGCAGACGATGAGGTAGAAGGTATTATTAGGGATGAAGAAAGTACAGATGATATCTTTCTGAGATCATCTGTAAAATAATTTCATTTATTTATTTTACGGTAGGGACACATTTTCAGCAAACTGTTGTAAGTCAATCACTTTTACAGCAATTAAGAATTATTTTACTAACATAAGATAAACAAAAAGAAATGAAACTAATGTTTTTTTACAGTTTAAAACACCATAGTTTTATTGTTATTATTCTTTTCCCCTTGCCTTGGCAAAATCGTTTTAATCCTCGCTATTTATATAAATCTGAACTAAACATGTAATTGGACATTTTTCTTTGGAATAAAGTTACCAGGGTATTGAAAGAAAGGAGAGCATTTGACTATTGATGCTAGGGTTAATGGGTCTTCAAATGATAAAATCATTTGAAAAATCCTGCAGACACAATTGTTCAAGATAAGAAAACAGCAGGCCCATCATTTAGGGGGCTCAATCTCCCCCCCCCCTCCTGGTTTAGGAAATATGATGTGTTTGTATGTATTTACAGGTATTTTGTTGTTTTTTAATGGCAATATACATTGAGATTATACCCTTTAACACTAGAATTACGGAAGGAGCATTTTGACCCCAATCGAGCTTTTTTCCTTAATAACTCTTCCATTTTTTCACAAAGACCTTAATCCTTTCATGACTTTTCCTAAATCATTCTACTGAGTGATAAAATGCAGTTTTTAAGAAAATCACATTTTATTTTTTGCCTTAAAAAAGGGTTATACCTAGAAATACGGACAGGGGTCATTTTGACCCCTTTGATAAAAAAAGTATGTAAAAACCTTTCGTTACATTGTATGAACGCTGTTTCTTCTGTAATCTATTTTTGTTGGCAGCCATTTAACAAAGCAAACAAAAAGAAAAGGATGCTTGTATATTCTAACCCCCCCCCCCCCCCCCCCCCAATTATGTGATTTGAAATCTCGGAATATATTTTCTTGTGAAAGATTCAGTTGAAAAGATGCTACAGCTAAGAGAACGATTGTACTGTTTGAATTATGCTTAAGTATTTTATTTCTTTATTTTTACGATTTTTGGTAAAATATTTTGCTCATTTTTTGTGTGTTTTTCACATAAAAATAAGTAGATCAATGGACTAATGCAAGAAGAAACCATAAAATTTTTGCAAGAAATTTTTGATCCCACTTCCAGTTCTGAAATTGATTACAGTCTAATAGATAAAAATGGATATGAAGCCTATAGTGGTTCGGAATTTACTGTAATGAGTGAGCCTGCAGCATAAATTTCTACCTGGCGGGAAATTAAAAATGGATGAGCTTCCGCGAATTCAAGTTTTGACATAACTAGATGTCAATACAGAAATTGGAGAAAAATCAAAACCAGATATGAAATTCAGCGTGTTGTGTATAAACTCGAAACCGCGGTTGCAACGGTTAACGGCAACCGCCAACTGAACTGACAATTAAAAACAGTTTGGGTTTTTGGTTTGGGTTTGAGTTTCGTGCCGGAGCAGAAAAACACGCAGCTAAGCCAAGACGGCTTTTGTCACTATGCTTGCTTACATAGTTAAATTGTAAATAATGTCTGTAAATAATATGTTCGTGCATCTGTGTAGTATTTAGCCAAGATAAAGTATGTTAATATAATCAAGTTGTGTTCTTCCACTCGTGGAGTGAAGTTATTACAGCTGGCGACGAGCATGGGATAATGGATTAGGGCAACGCCCGAAGTCAACTCAAGGTAATAGAGATTAGTATTTTTTTTCTTTGATCGGAAGTTATGGAGGAGCAAATTAAAGCGTTGCTTGAACAAAATCAAGAGTTATTAAAGGCACTGCAGAAGAAAGATTCTTCGGTGCAACAAAAAGTAACGGTACAGTTTGAGAAATTTAATGATGAAACGGAAAATTTCGATTGCTTCTTGGAACGCTTCGACACATATCTTGATGTGCAACAGGTTCCAGAAGAGTTGAGAGCTAAAGTTTTCATATCATCTTTGAGCCCAAAATTGTACCAATTATTGAAAAATTTGTTAGCTCCTGACATTCCTTCTGAACAAACCTTGAATAAGTTGAAAGATGTGTTGAAAACACATCTAAATCCAAAACCTTTGATAATCCCTTCACGCCATAAGTTTCTTAACCGTAAACAACATGAGGGGGAAACTATAAATAATTATATGGCGGAATTAAGAGCCCTTGCCTTACATTGTGATTATGACACTAATATGTTAAATATTATGCTGAGAGACGTTTTTGTAAGTGGATTGCGGGATAAAACTATTCTCGATAGATTGTTCGAAGAGGATAATATCGATCTTGACAAAACATTACAAATCGCGTTAGCTATGGAAAAGGCTTGTAAAGGGACAAATGACATTATGGGAAGGGGATTAAATGTGTTGCATGCTGGGAAAAAGGGTAAACCAAAGTACCAAAAACAAACTTTTGCGGAAAGGCGGAAAAAATCGGAATGCACGAGATGCTCCAGCACGGACCATAATAGCAATAATTGCAAATTTATTACAAGTAAATGCAATTATTGTTCTAAAATCGGACATATACAAAGGGCGTGTTTTGCTGCAAAGAAAGCGGCTGGTAAACCGGTAAAACAAAAACAGGTAAATTTGAATAATGTCATTGAGAACAACAATCAAGTACCTTTATTTGAACTACAGGCTGAGGAATATACACTACGGGAGGAAGAGCCAAGGCAACCTCCGATACTGGTTAATCTAAAAATTGAGAATAAAAATTGCTCAATGGAACTGGATACTGGTGGGGCCGTGAGTGTTATGAGCATTAGGAATTTTCGGAAAATCTCTAATAAGAAAATTCAGCCTACTAATATTGTCTTCAAGACGTATAAGGGTGATTCTTTAATACCAATGGGGTATGTCACCGTGAAGGTTGAGTATAAAAATCAATGTTTGCAGTTAAATTTATACATTGTAAAAGAGGATTTGGATACGATCTTTGGCCGTGCATGGCTCCATAAAATAAACCTAGACTGGAACGCTATAAAAACTGTCAGAGCAGTAAGTAACATAAACTTAAACAAATTGTTAACTCAATATAAGGAATTATTCGATGACGAATTGGGAGAGATCAACAATTATGAGGTTAAGCTGGAACTGAAGCAGGGGGTTAAGCCAATATTTCGCAGATATAGAACAGTCCCGTTTGCTCTACAAGAAAGAGTCGAAAAGGAAATTGATAGGTTGGAAAAGGAAGGAATCATTGAGAGGGTAGAAAGTTCAGAGTGGGCTACGCCCGTGGTACCGGTAGTTAAATCAGACGGCAATATTAGATTATGTGCTGATTTTTCTGTAACGCTTAACCCTAACTTGGTTGTTCCGCAGCACCCCTTACCTAAACTGGAGGAAATTTTTTCAAGTTTAAACGGGGGTAAACAGTTTTCAAAACTTGATTTTAAACATGCGTACTTACAAATGAAGGTACATCCCGAAAGCCAAAATCTATTAACCATTAACACACATAAGGGGCTGTATATGTGCAAAAGACTAATGTACGGCTTAAACGGGGCTCCTGCAATTTGGCAGCGCTACGTTGACGGGCTCTTTCAGGGTATGGAAGGTGTTAAGGTGTTCATGGACGATGCACGGATTACGGGGTCTGACGAAATGTCACACTTAAGGGCTTTGGAGGAATTTTTCAAAAAATGTAAAGAGCATGGTTTGAAATTGAATTTAAATAAAAGTAAATTTTTCCAAAAAGAGATAAATTTTTTGGGACACATAATAGATGCTAATGGGTTGCACAAAACTGATGATAAAATCTCAGCAATTTTAAATGCCCCTGTTCCTAAAGATGTACCGGAGGTAAAAAGCTTTTTGGGGTTAGTAAATTTCTACGGGAAATTTTGCAGAAACTTAGCCACCATGTCAAATCCCCTTAATGACCTTACAAAGAAAGACGTGAAATTTAAATGGTCGAGGGATTGTCAGGAAGCTTTTGAGAAAATCAAAAAAGAGATTTGCTCACCCAGAGTTTTAGTGCACTATGATCCACGCCTACCTCTAACTTTAGCTACTGATGCTTCGCCAGTTGGTGTAGGTAGTGTATTGTCTCATCTGTACCCAGATGGAACTGAAAGACCCATAGCATTTGCTTCAAGAACTTTGTCACGAACTGAGCAAAAATACTCCCAAATAGATAAAGAGGCCCTAGCCATCGTATGGGCTGTACAGAAATTTTATCTGTATTTAAAATGTCGAAGATTCAAATTGATTACTGACCACAAGCCGCTAGTAGCTATCTTTGGTTCAAAACGGGGATTACCTGTTTTAGCAGCTACTAGGCTTTTGCATTATGCCCTAATTTTGCAATCCTTTGAATTTGACATTCAGTATAGGGATACCAAAAATCACGGGAATGCAGACTGTCTCTCGCGCTTACCGAAGAAGTCTGAAGAATTGGATGTCAAAGATGATATTTACATAAATCAGATGGGGCAAATAGAAACCTTACCTGTAACATCCAGAGAATTGCGACAAGCTACGTCAAAAGACTTAGAGCTAGGGCCGCTTCTGAATGCTCTTCGAGAGGGCAAAGATTTGCAGGGTAGGGAAGCACAATATACAATTGAAGATGGGTGTATTATGTACGGTCAAAGGGTTTGCATCCCGAAGGTATATCAAAAACAAGTGTTAGCAGAACTACATGAAGGGCACCTTGGTATTGTAAAGATGAAAGCAATTGCTAGATCTTTCGTATATTGGAAGAATATTGATAAAGATATCGAGGATGCTGCTAATAATTGTGCACATTGTGCCAAATACAAAGCTGACCCATCTAGGGTAAAAGTCCATCACTGGGAGTACCCGAGTTCGCCATGGGAAAGAATTCATGTAGATTTCGCTGGCCCTATGTTTGAACATATGTTCCTTCTTATTGTGGATGCACATTCGAAGTGGTTAGAAGTTTATCCAGTGAAAACAACCTCTGCCCACAAGACCATAGATTGCCTTCGAGATTGTTTCAGCCGATTTGGTCTACCTATAGTACTCGTAAGTGACAACGGGCCTCAGTTCACTTCACACGAATTTGAAATGTTCATGTTGACCAATGGCATTAAGCACAAAACATCTGCACCATTTAAGCCATCGAGCAATGGTCAAGCTGAACGTTACGTGTATACATTAAAACAATCATTACGGGCAATGCAACACTATGCCGGAAGCATAAGTCAAAAATTAAGCACATTCTTGCTTCAATATCGAAAAGCACCTAACGTCACCACAATGCACAGCCCAGCCATGCTATTTTTGAAACGGGACATTAGAACCCGAATTAATTTGTTGTTGCCTGATTTAAAATCCAGAGTGCAAGAAAACATCAGAAGGGGTGTTTATGAGTTCAGGGACAGAAAATTTAACGTGGGTGACCATGTGGCTGTTCGTGATTATAGAGCAGCCAATTCAAAATGGAAATTCGGTCAAGTAATCAGCCAAGATGGCGAGCTACATTATACTGTAAATGTTCAAGGGACATTAGTACGGAGACATGTAGATCAAATCCGTCCAGTCGGTGATCAAGTACAAAACTTTGATCACTCAGTGCGTCGTCATCATTGGACTCCGTCTCAGAGTTCCCCGGCTGCTGAGGATTCTACTGCGAGCAGTCTGAATGGGGAACACCATATGCAACAAACACCTACGGACACATCATCAGCCGAAACTTCAACCAGATCATCGGCAGCAGCTGAAGATGTTTCAGCTGTAGGCCCATTAATTTCACCACCAGCAGTGAAAGACAGTGGAAATACTACGACCTGTGTTAGTTCACCGAAAGTGCCACAAAATCCGGGAACAACGTTGCGGCGGTCTGGAAGGATTAGTAAACCCCCCCAGAGACTTGATCTCTAAGGGGAGAGGAGATGTTGTGTATAAACTCGAAACCGCGGTTGCAACGGTTAACGGCAACCGCCAACTGAACTGACAATTAAAAACAGTTTGGGTTTTTGGTTTGGGTTTGAGTTTCGTGCCGGAGCAGAAAAACACGCAGCTAAGCCAAGACGGCTTTTGTCACTATGCTTGCTTACATAGTTAAATTGTAAATAATGTCTGTAAATAATATGTTCGTGCATCTGTGTAGTATTTAGCCAAGATAAAGTATGTTAATATAATCAAGTTGTGTTCTTCCACTCGTGGAGTGAAGTTATTACACAGCGTAATGCAGATTTTTCAAATTCAAGCTAAAAGAAATAAATATGGTTATTCTAAGTACACTCCATTCATCAATGGAATTTTCATATAACGAAGAGAAAACTCTGGATGAGGTACAATTTCATAAAATTTGCGGTAGACCTTCTGGACCAAATGGCAAGTAAATTCAGCCGCCAGTAAATGTTTTCTACAACATTTCATACTTACTTTTCTTTTCTCCACCAGACACCCGTACACCTCTTAGCCAAGGCCTTAGGTGCGCCGAAGCTGGGAGATGGCGGCCGTTCGGTCGACTACGGTGGGCCCATGTTTGTGTCGAGATAGGTCTGCTGGACTGCTATGCGTACAACAACCCTGCCAGCCCAGCCTACCTACCTCTCACTGTATGGACCTTGCCCTCCTTGATATTCCTACTCTTAAAGAAAATCGACGGAGGGTTATGGTCCCATTTCATACTTACTGGTATAAATGCGTGGATTATATATAAAGAGATTACAAATGAAAGTATCAGTTGAGGGGATTTATTATTGTGTTGAGGAAAACTCAGAGAAAACTATGTACAGTATGGGACCCCAATTTCGGAATCCCGAAATCCGGAAAACCCAAAATCCGGAACCTCCTCGAAAAAAAAAATCGGCTGCTGAAAAAAAGCAGTTTTTGTTTTTTTGAAAAAAAAAAAAATCAAGAAATGTTTTGCCCTGTTTTTTTTTTTGGAAATGGGTGTTTTAAAGAGAAGGAAAATAAAAAGTAATGAACATGTTTGAGATCAGAAATGTGCCGTTTTCAAAAAAATTATTTTGCAATTTTTTGAAAAGGGATCATTTTTGCGATTAGAATTTCTATTGATTGTTGATTTAATTCTGAGTTAATATCATTAAATTTTGCTCTTTTTCAAATTTCTTGTAGTTTTCTTATATTCATTTTTAAAAATGAGCTCTAATTTTCGTGCGATACAGAACATTCGCGAAATTGTACATCAGCGTGTCTCGCATTTTCCCGATAATCTGAGCTTTTACTACAATTTAATGGCTAGAGGATATAAAACCAAAATCTGACAGAATTCTTTTCTTTAATTGTTCAATTAAAGAGGTTAAAATAACATCGGGGAAGATCTAGATGTTTCGAAACTTTGCCCCAAATGCAAGCCTACTCCAGCTTCGTTTTTTCTGCTAAATTTCGCGACTTATAGGCGAGTATATACGATAATAAAAATGCTATAAATGAGCAAAATGCTAATAAAATGTTCCAGAGCAAATTGTATAGGCTCTGATGCTACTTAACAAAATTTTTTGAATGGGGACCCAAAATCCGGAAAATTCCGAAATCCGGAAAGATCGCGGTCCCGAGCGTTCCGGATTTGAGGACCCATACTGTATATGGAATAAAAAACTAAATGTGCTCTCTCTGCTAGTGGTTCATGGATTTATAACATTTAGTAAAATCCAAAAAAGGGAAAAAGTATCCTAAGAAAACTGAATACAAAGGCAGCAAGACTGCTAATAATTGCGACAGTTGTGGTAGATTTGTAAGTGGACACTGTACACAGATTATTAGAAAGATAAGCTGCTTGAGTGCTATAATCCAGTTTTTTTTTCTTTTTTTTTACTCTTTGTGAAAGATGTCTCATACTAAATTATTTAAATAGTTGGGTTTAAATTATTTTTTCTGCAAAAAATTGTTATTAATCATTCGTTTTGTTATTTATTTTTCTGAAATGTAACTCAATTCTCCTGAAGCAATGTTAACTATTTTACAGAATTTTTTAAATATTAAAAAAATTACTACCTATCCTGAAAATCCATATATTCCATAAAATAAACTTCTGTTATTATAAATAAGCTTATTTTACGTTATTTTTACAAATACATAAGCAGTTTTTTGGCGGAGGGTCAAAATGACCCCCTCCATAATTCTAGGTATACGAAGACAGCCGCAATTCTAGTGTTAACACCCCCCCCCCCCCCCCGGGACACTCTTGAAATGACTCGCCTGGTAACGGTTGTGTTAGAGAAAATGTGCCAAATTTTTTTAAGTATACGGTTATGGCTCTCTGATGTACATACTCAACTTGGTTTCAATTTCAAAAATTTTTTCTAAAAGTCTAGAAATATTAAGGATCTAAATCTGTTAGTATATTACAGCATTTACATTATTTTTCTTTCAGAAACATAAATTATTCTGTTCAGATTGGCAGAGTAGCTGATATTAATTACTTGTAAAAGTAGAATACATTTTGTGAAATGCAACTAATTTTGAGGATTTTACTTTTTTTTTTGATTGGAAAAAATGGTAGATCATTGAATTAATCCCAAATAGAAATATCAGGAAAGTATTAGTTCACTCTTTAGTTTATTGCATGAAAATAGTAAAAAAAAGTAATTTAGGCAGGTACATAGACTGGTTTTATGCAAATTATTGTTAATAATATTTTGTGAATGATCTATTTTTGCAAGAGTGATTTTAAAAAAATAATTTGCTTTTACAATTAAAACTTAGAAACTGAAGTATAGGCCTAAATGGGTCTCTGTATAATAAAATCTGTATGAAAATCTCAAACACATTTATTTATATAATGTTCAAAAATTATTTTCTTTGGTTGTTAAATTTCTTTTCTTTTTTGCCTCACAAAATCTAAATAACAAACCTTCCAACTTCCTTATTTAAACTTCCAACAGAACACTGAAATGACAGTGAGAAAATAAATAACAACGAACATTTTTTAAAGAGTAAATTGAAAAGTAAATACATTGTTATATTTGTGACAGATAACAAAGCAACTTTTGAAGCAATATAAGTAAAGAATAATTTAAAACAAATTTAACGAAACATTTCTGATGCATCACTTCCAAGTTAGTGTGGTACAAAAAGGAAACAGCAAAAAGTATACATACACAAATATTATTATCTGTTACAGGTTTAAAACAGAGAAATATAATTTTTCATTAACAAACCTGGTACTAAAGGAGAATTGGGGTCTTCAATAACCTTAGATAAAAAGGGAGCAAAAATCCTTGCTTGATCAGCTGACCAATTTTCGCTACAAAATTCCCTAAAATATGCAACATAATAATAACTTTGAAATATTTCTTTTAATTGCTTTGAACAAGCAAATAATACATGTTACAATATTAAGCATTACAATGATAATTTGAGTCAACTTTGAAACAAAATCAGTGGTGTAGTTGAGGGGGGACAAAGGGGGATGGCGTCCCCTTACTTTTTCATTTTAACACAAAGCGTCCCCCCTCTGGCTTTGAATTTTAAGATAAACATCCCCCACCTTTCTTCCAGGACTACACCACTGAACAAAATGATAGAATTTGATCAACAACCTCTACAGAGCAAAGAGCTTAATCTTGTCACAAGAACAGGCTAATAGTTTGATCTTCTTTGGAAACACACGACATAGGGATCATTCATAAATGATGTCACGCTTCGAGGGGGGAGGGGGTTCGTGAAATTGTGACAAGGGGAGGGGAGGGGGTAACAAGAAGTGCAACATCATGCTTATTCAACATAGGGGGACGTGAAACAAAAGGGGGAGGGGATATGTTGAGACAAATGGGGGAGAGAGGGTCAAATATATGGGAAAAAGCTCGACATCATTTATGAATGGTCCCATAAGCAAAACATCCCAAAAGTTTAGGAGCACTAAAAAAATCATTCTTTCGTGAATGAAATCAAATCACATTGGTTGAGCAGCTAATGGCTGAAAATTTCCTCATCTCTCTGCAACAAAAAAGAAAAAAAAAGGGAGACACTTTGACGAAAAGTTATTTTTAATTTCTGAAATAAATTGTTGTTCTAATAAATCAAGTTTGTCCAAATGTTTTCTTGTTTACAGTAACTAAGTAAATGTTAAACCATTAAATGCTGTTTCAAGTCACCCTATACATTCATTTTTACAGGCCACTTTCATGACCGATGGATAATCAAACGTTTACTGCACACATACATTTCCAAAGTGCAATAAAAAGTTCATATTAAAATAAATTTTTGCAAAAATACTTCAAATTACTACTAAATACAGCACAAAACTTTAAAATATTTGTTAGTTGTTTAAAAATATTAAAACCTCACCAGGTAAGTTTCTTTATCAAGTCTTTTATGCCTTCATCTTCAATATTCTGTAAAATAGCATGAAAGAAGAATTAAAGTAAGTAAACAAGAACTTTGATCTGAACTAAACTTCCTGTTATACCAACATCATCTAAATCTCTCCCACAATTCACTTTGGTTGCAAATTATTTCAAATACATATTTTTACCATTTAAAGCACATTTTGAAAAAAATATGCCACTTTCATGTAAGTAAACTTAGTTAATATAAAAACAATATTAAAATTAATTCTCTCAAACTGTTAGGCAAACTATTTTAGAAAATTACAACTGTTAATGAACTTTTCATTAAGCATACAAACAGAGAACTAGAATTATACAAATTAATTAAAAAGTATTAAATCAAATACAAAATTTTGAATTTAAATAGGTAATAAATAAATAAATAAACACACAAATAAAGTAGGAGCTTTTTTTTTTTTTTGGGAATGTTATCTATAAGATTTTTTATAAACTTTTAGTTTCCAATTAAAAAAATAAATAAACAAAAATATAAATAAGTAGTTCTGATTTGAAATTTTCTACACGCAACAAGAACTTTGCACCTGGACCTAAAATGATTAATTTTTTAAAAAGAGTCTTTGTCATAAGCTTTGTAAAAAGTCTATTTTTATGATTATGACTCTTTTAAATGCACTAATATAAGCAGGGCCTTGAATTTGGAACAATAATTCAATTTTTTTCTATAAGAACAAACTATAATATGAAGGTTCAACTTTTCAAATGAATATTACACAAGTTTAATAGCTGAATTGATACTTTTTCAGTAATTCATTATAATTGATATACATTATATGAAGATGGTAAACATTTTTTGAATATTAGGAAACTAGTAATTTAACAACTAACAAATAACATAAATCTAGAAAACAAAAAGTTACCTGCATTAAAAGGACAGGAAGAGAATTCAACAATATCTCACCAAAACTTGGACCCAAAATGTCGGATAAGTTCTTGATAGGAGATAAGTTTTGTAAAAGAACAACAGCAGAGTAACGGAGAGAAATATGTGCATTAGCATCAATGATAATTAGTAAAAGTGAGCTTATAATCGGCTCAATATCAATGTCCCTGAAAAGTAAAAGTAAACCTTTTAAATCAAGCAATATACATTCGACTATATGCTAAGTAAATTAAGTTTGCGTACACCTGAATGCATATGAACAAATTATACAATAAAACTATAGGTATCAAATAAAAAGAAGATATGGGAATTAATGATTGAATTTAAACAGAGGTTAAATTAGACTTAGTAAAACAATTTGCAAAAGATTTTGAAAAAATATTTCTTATTTGTAGAGCATGTTATCACTAAATGACAAATAAAAACACAAAATGAACAAAATGCAAAAGCACTAAAAATTACAAAACATCTTTAAAAAAAATAGGCACTTTGTGAAGGATCGGTTTTGAATTATTGGATTTTTCTGAAGGGTCTGCTGTGATTGACTACAATATCGTGAAGGGACCGTAAACGGACAAATTTCGTCTGGCGTGACCCTGCTTATGAAGCGGACAGCTGCATAGTTTCGTTTGTTGAATTCTGAGGAGAAAATCTGATTCACCTGCAGTATATGTATATGACATTATCAATATAATTACATTCATCAGAAAAAAATAACTGTATTATATGTTACATCTAGGTTTTACTGCATAGTGTATATACATCACAAAACACTGAATTGCACTTCGGCATACTGGCAGACAAAACAACATATACTTACGGTTCTAAGTTGCTGTAAAACAAAGCAGAATTAAGAGTCTGAAGGTATTCTTTACTTAAAGTTTTAGGAGCATCTTCAATTACTTCTCTCAAGGACTTATCCCCTTTATTCTTTCTTTCCTCAAACCACATGATAATAACCTTACTTTAAAATATTTTCATTTAAATTTACAATTGCAAAATAAATAATTCAATGATTATGAATGAACAAATTATGATATTATGTTTCATCAACGATTCTCTACAAAATACTATTTATAATATTAATCCATAATGTAAATTATAAACATGCAAAATAAAATTATCGCAAATCATTTTTTTTTTAGCATGCGATATTTGCACGGGACCACGGCACGAGACCAAAAACTCCGATTTTGGATAAAGCTTATACAGTCCACCAAGACGTATTGTAATCATCCGACAAGAAGGCGTGCCTGATTGGATGAATGGGTGATGCCGCTGAGAAAGTTTGGGTTTTCCGTAGCCAATCGCAGGCGACCGTCAATTAGGATTCGTTCTGTTATCAAAACAGTGTTTTTGTTTTCATGTTTTAGGGAAAATTTTCCGCTGTTCGGGATTATTTTGCTCGCTGGTTTTCCCGAGAGTCGTTTTAAGCCTACTTTCCCGTAAAAGTAAAAAAAAAATAATAATAAAGCATGAAAGAAGGCTTAATGGTATCTTGAAAATATCGTTAGAAATCAAGAAAAGTCAAAAATAAGTTAAGTAATTAAATAAAGATTGAAAAATAAAAATTTGAAAGTAGGGTATTGAGATGGGGAAAAAGTGTGTCTGTCGGTCTGTCCCCCCCTAATAACTTTTGAACGAATTGTCCGATTCGAAAAATTCTTTTTGCATTCGAAAGATCTCGGCGAGGACATCTCATTTCCATATTTTACTTTTCGATTCGAACAATTTTTTGTTCAATTTTGAACAGTTCAAAAATTTTTAACATTAGCGCCTACGGGCGAAAATGAAGCAAATTATGTAAACTCTGGGTACAAGATCCAAGTTCCAATGAACAAGCTATCACTGGAAGAAGTTCTTGGCGTGAAATATTGATTTGAACAATTTTTGTTCATTTTTGAACAGTTCAAAAAAAAAAAAAAACATATTGCCTGTTGGGAAATTTCAATCTTATATAAATCCTGATCTAACGGACCGATTTACTTGGAACAAACTTTATCGGAAAGCTCTTATGACGTAGAACATGTACAGATAGAAAGTTCATCCAGAACTAACGAGCCTATTTTCCTATGAAATTTTTTGATCGAGATTTTCAAGAATATTTTTGAATTAATGAATGATTAAATGAATAAGCAAAAGAATGAATTAATAACTGAGTGAATAAATACATGAATGACTGAATAAATGAGTGATTAAATGAATATGCATTAACCGTTGAAAAGGTATATCTGAAGCAATTAAGAACTTAAGCTAAACGAGAAAGAGAGAGAGAGAGAGATAGCTAGAATATAAATTTGAAGCTGGTGTATACGGGAAAGTAGGCTCGTATAGTTCTAGACGGAACTTCTTGTTTTTTTTCTTTTTGAAAATATTTCTTGTTCAAACATCGAGCATTTAGTTCTTTTCATTTGCTGTTACTAAACGTATTTATGATTCAAAGTTTGCAGTTTTACATATTTTGTAATAATATAAAAAATTGTAATAGTTAGTGAAATTCTTTTATTGCGATCTCTAATTAAAGGAAATTTGGGTTATACGTCATACGATTTCACGCTACACAAAAGCAATAACTGATCAATGAGATATAATATTCACTTTGAAAAATTTCACATCAAGTTGTTTAATATGAACAAAATGCCGTACATAAATTTATAACAACACAAGAAGAGATGGAAAAAGACAATTATGTACACCGCAAGCTTAAACAATAACATTAAATTTTCAGAAGAGCTGAGGATTATAATTAAGGTTTATATATTTTTGAATCTTACTAAACTAATTTTAAAAATACTGTTTGCTTTCTTGCAAACAACCAGTTTTTATTACTTTTTTCTTGCATATAGTAATGTATTTGTTAGTAATTCAAAATAATTGGATAAAAACACCGCTGTACAAAACAGTAGCGCACCAGGAATTTATTTTGTTTTTCGCCCAAATCGGAAATGTTTACTTCACTATTGTCAATGTTAAACGTATTTTTCACGCCTAGATTATTGCCCCAGTAACTAATCTAAAAAAAAATCATCATAGTAAAAATTTAAAAAGGAAAAAAAGGATTGTTTATTTTATTCTGGTTTTGCTTTTTACTCTAATATATAGAAGAAAGTATTGGATTCGTAAAAATTTTCGAATTTCGTCGGATTTACACGTTTTGTGGTGGTATACCGAGCCCATTTTGACCAGTTTTAGAAAATGATTGTATCTGGATGAGGTCTTTTTTTCTTTCTTTCTTTTGTGTGTGTGTGGCCGCTGTAACTCAAAAAGTAATGCATCGAATCGAACGAAATTTGATACACACATGGACCCCTGGGAACTAGTGCTAATTATTTAATATTCAATTCGGTATTTTTCGACATAAATTATCTGACTAATTACTTGTAAACAAAAGTTCTTTTCTTATTTTTAAATGTAAGTATGCGTATAAGAGTGATATGTATATTTCAAAAACTAAATTTTAAAAAATGAGAAAACATAAATTATGTTCTTTAAAATCATACGCAGTATTTGTTAGTGCTCAAAATACGTTTTGAAAATATTTCACTTAACTTTGTTCCTTAAAAAATAATTATTTCTGATTGCATTGTTTGTTTATATCTAATTTCTAAAAAGGACATTGCAATGCAATTTTTGTTGGTTAGCTTTTTACGGATCAAGAGCGCGTCAACCCCTGAACGAGCTGTAAAGCGCAAAGTGTTTACTGAGTCATTCCATTTCAAATCAGGCAGGCAAGTCGGAACATGTCTTATGACCCTCACAGAATTTTTTTTTTTTCATTACAGTAGTTACAACTAAACTATTAAAAAAAACTCACTGGCGCGCCAGCCCTTTTGGGGGCCATGGCCTATTGTGAGCATCCCAGTTTTCTAGACCGAGGACCCTGGGGTGCAGAAGCAGAAGTTCCGGTCAAGTGGTCGGCCTGACGCGGAACCCCCAGTGTTTAACTTCCAAGCATGCTTGGTCCCTCAGTTACATCTAAGGGACATATAAAATATCCCAAAATTATTTTGCAAGAAAATTTTTATTCTTCAGTTACAGACTTAAAACTCAGCTCAAAATTGGCCGTTTATAGAAAATACACAAACCATAAGCGCAAGAGTTTGACTGAAAGCTTCTCTGCGGCAAAATTAAATCCAATCAGTTTGTTTGCTAAAATTGACTTCAAAATGGAATTTTTTATAAAAATGATTAGATTTTAGGGCCATTTATTTAAAGAAGGTTCGCTCTTTGATATGGATTTTTTTACAAAATAGAGTATTTATATAAAAAATGTATTTACACTAAATGAAATAAAATAAAATAATTTTTATAAAAAAATAGAACCGACTTCAAATTATAAATTGCGCTAGAAAGTGAAAAATAAATTATTTTTTTTAAACAACATCGATGTGACTTTTAAACATAGTTTTAGAAGTCGGTCCAAAATTATGAGTCTAATTACCATTACACCATTTGCTATTTCATATTGGAACTGTTGCTAATTCTGGGAATATATATATATATATTTGTAATTGATTCATGATTACAAAAGATTTTATCTATCGGGGCCGTTCATAAATGACGTCACGCTTTTTTCACACATACTTGACCCCCTCCCCCCCTTTGTCACAATATGTCACACTTCAGCGGACCCCCCCTCCCCCCTTTGTCACGAGTCACGCTATGTTGCATAATGCACGATGTCACACTTCTTGTTATCCCCTCCCCTCCTCTTGTCACACTTTGTTACAATTTCACGACCCCCCTCCCCCCCATTGAATCATGACATCATTTATGAATGATCCCTACCCTAATTTTGCACCGACTCCTAAAAGTATGTTTAAAAGTCACATCGATGTTGTTTAAAAATTTATTTATTTTTCACTTTTTAGCGCAATTTATAGTTTGAAGTCGGTTTTATTTTTTTATAAAAATTATTTTATTATTTAATCATTTAATCTTTTGTGATGTAATCAATTTTTATTAAGAAATATATTACCTCATTACTCAATTACTGTAGCTGAATTATACTTAACTTACTTAACATTTAAATAGTTCCATGCGCTAAGTGTAACTATCATGGTTGAATGCATGTCATTCTGCTCATTCCTATTACTAGTCTTAAAACTCATACACGATGCATCAAATCTCATGTTACAGAGAAAGTAGAATATACTGCAGGAATGCAATCAGAAAATATTATTGGCTAGCCAGGAATGTTAATAACTATGTGGAAAAAATGGTCAAACATTCAAGTGAAAGCAGTTAAAAGTACACTTAGTGGCGTAACTATAGGGTGGCAGAGCTGGAAAAATACCAATTGCCCTCAGCCCGATGGGGCGCCTGGCCTGAGAGGCAGCGAACGCAGATGTAACCTAACATTTTTAACAAAATTTACTAAAAATTATAAATTTTATAAAAGTATTTAAATTAATTAAAGTTAAACACAACTAAATACCATACACAAATTGAAATAAATTATTAAGAATTAAACGCATTCATAAGAAAATGATCAGTTTTAGAATGCATCCATTGGTTCATTTGAATCATTTGCCAGGGAAATTCTCAGTTTTCGGTCCACCTTCAGAGATAAAATAAAAAAGTTTTCGTGTATTAGAGAACTTGCTGATTTACTAATATTAAAGAATCATTTTATGTCATGCAGCTTTCCTGGTGTATGTACTGCATTAATGTTCAGGGTTCGTGCTGGGCCACGCGATCGCGCGAATCCCGCAGTACTTTTTGAAATTCCACTCAAAAAAAGTTCGTTTGCGCGATTTCCCGCAACTAACGGACAAGCGTTCAAAACATCGCGAAACGAAACTACTATTCTAAACTGATAATTCAATACAAACTAAATGGAGTATGTTAATTTTCAACTGCCATCTTATCCTCATTAATGAAAAGAAGAATCTGGGAACCCTACTTATCATACATAACATGGGACAAAGATTGACAACTTCTTCATTCCTTGGGATTATTGAACAATTTAAGCCCTTTGTGAATTCAGATTTATCTTCATTCATTCTATTCACAAAGGACAAAATAAAAAAAAAAAAAAAAAAAGGGAGTGGAGAAAGGGAATCTTTCTTGGTCCCAAGGTTACAAGAGAATGCTGGTGTCTAACAGTTTTAATTGTAAAACATCTATAGATAAAATGACATATGATCAGAAAAAAATAGAGGAAATATTAAACTAATTTTTAGAATTTTTGTGTAAAAATCACACATCAAAGAATTTTGGTTAAATAACTAAAATATCAGAGGATCTTTTTCAAGCTTAACATTTTATAAAGCACCCATTTTTGCGATCGCGAATTTTGTGAAGGATCCGTTTTGTGTGAACCTTGTTGATACTTATTATTTCTTTACTGAGCATAGCTTAGATAATCATCTTTTATTACATAGTTTGTATTGGATCATGATCGGACAATTTAGTAATATTTTTAAAGACAAAAACAGAAAGAAAAGTTCCCACTTAAATTTTAAAAATCCCACTTAAAATTTTGGTCAAGGTGGGAAATCCCACCTTGTATTTTCCCCCAGTGTGAACCCTGATGTTATTTGTTACAGTTCCTGTGACTACAGCTATCGCTGAAAGATCATTTTCGAAGAAACTAAAACTGATAATAACCTATTTAAGGAATTCTATGGGACATGGCAGGCTAAGTAAATTGGGTATTCCATCTGTTGAAAATTCTATGGCCCGATCTATAAACTTTGATGAAGCTATTGATACTTTTGTTGAACATAAAGCTCAGAGAAAAGACTTTTATTAATAAATATCTTGTTAATATTAATGTGTTATTTAATTATAAATGAGTAATACCTATGCGTTTGAAAATTAAATTCATTAGATATTTAACTAAAATGCACACAATATTAGTGATATTGTTAGGTAACTATTTCAGTGATGTATTAAAATTAAATTACAGCGTGATGATTTTTTCTGGGGCCCCATTCAATAAATTTGCATATTTGTGAATTTTTTATTAGGATAAAATTTAAGTTAACAATGGGAGTCGACACGCAACGATTTTAGCTTATCTTTATATTTTTATTGATTACTTTGAAAGCAATACAAATATTTTTAAGAGTTAAACAGGCTTCCATCCATTATATAGTCACGTTTGCCAACTTTTACAATTTTTACTAAAACTGGTCAATTTTCACGATTTTCCGCTTTATCAAGATTTTGGTAATTTTTAGTGAAATTCTAATTTTTCCATAAACTGAATCAGTTTACACTGAATTTCAGCATTTTCCCCCCATGTTTTGTTTGGATACTGTATTTCAATGGTTGGATCATGTTGGCTTTAATGATAATGATTGTCTTTTTTGGACTCTTGGAATAATGACTGAGGGATTATTTATACGTTAATGATTACGACTGTATTATTTAGAAGAGAGATTATTTTTCTTATATGTGTGTACATTCGTTAAATGATGATTTTTTCCTTCGAGCAGATCAGAAACCATTCTCCGTTCTTTATGAATTCTGAAATTTTGGAAAAAAAGTGCTGAATTTCTTATCTCAGTCAGTAGGTCGGCTGGTATGCGTATAGCGTTTAGAAATCTTGCAAAACGCACGTGCAAGCCGAGTTCAATTCCTGTCCGGAAGCATCTTGCTCAATAGTTATCCTTCAAATTTAATGGAAAAAAAATGTTTTGTGAAGAACGAGAAATGTTTGGAACGTATAATAGCAAATGATCAAAAAGTAGGCTCGTGTAGTTATAGCCTGATGCAGTGATGTAGCAAACGGGGAGGGGGGCTTCGTTATTTCAGCTCCCAGAAATTGCGATGTAGATCCAGGAGGGCTTGGTAAAACAATGAAATTAGCAGCTATCAATGGTACTCCCCCCCCCCCCCCCCCCAGAAATTAAATTCTAGCTACGCCACAGGCCTGATGGTTCAAATGAATTTGAGAAGTGAAAAAAAAAAAAAAACATAATTCGCGTGTTCATGCACACAATTATTTACTTATTTATTTATTTATTATTTAATCTCAGGGCTCGTACAAGATTTTTAAAAAATGTCAGGTCATACTTAAAAAGAAAAAAAAAAAAAAAAACCTCAGGACAATTTTAGGAATTGTAGTGAAATAGAAAATAATAAAAGAACTCATCAAAAATAGTTTTCGATGCGACCACAATAATCACAATAGCACAATTCACTTAGTTTAGCACCGAAAAACTTTATACAATCAGAAAATGAATACTTGTAATTGTTTCTTGGAACATCGAGCATAATTCATGCTTGATAAACGCTACATAAAAACTGTTAATGAACCAATTACAGCAAATATGTATACAGGGACCGTTCATAAATGATGTCATACTTTTTTCAATATATTTGACCCCCTCCCTCCCTCTCTTTGTCACAAAATGTCACACTTCATACCCCTCTACCCCTAATTTGTCACTATGTCACGCTGTATTACATAGGCATATGTTCTTGCAGTTCAGAGACAAAGCGCGGCGTTAATAGATCACGTTTCTAATTTCCTTTTTGAATTTTTAATGACGCTTGTGAGCATAGTAATAATAATGATCACATGTGTACTTAATTTGTATAAAAGGAGAACACAAAAGATAAAGTATGGAACAGTAAAGTATATTAATTGCACGAATTCTGAAAAAACGACCCTCGCAAGTCGCAATTTATCTTAAAAGCTTAAATGCCTAGAAGTAAATTTAAAGCTTAATCAGTATCGGTGTTTACGATACGAAATGATCAATGAAACTTTAAAATCAAATGATGAAAATAAAAAAAAAACTTTTAAAATAAATTTAAAACCACTTAACCGTGGGGGTTTGACGCTTCGCATGCACTCCAAAACGGGGAGAGAAAATTTTGGCAAAATTTGTTTTTCCTGCAGTGTACTTCTTTCCCCCTCAGCGGAGAGGTAAAGACTTTACAGTTGTCATTCAAATTCACTGTTGAATACACTGAGGCGCGACGATGTCAATTGATGACTCTGAAAAGCTATCTCCCCCAAATTTTGCTTGTTGAAAACTAAACCAGTTTCAAAGCACTTGTTCTGCTAGACAGCTTTCTTTTCTCAAAGTGACTAAAGGTAGCAGTTTAAAACGGAAATTTTAGGAAAAAAGGATTTCTAAAAAGTTATTTTCTGTGTGCGTATTTCATTTTTTTTAAGTTTGATGATTAAATTTTTAGATAACAAATAGGTCAATGCAAATTACTTTTGTATATTGTTAAGATCAGCGTGTTAATTTTGTATAAAATTCGTCAAAATCTTCTTTTGTTCTTTTAAAAAACGATGATTGAATTTCAACAACAAACTCAACAAGATAAATAAATAAAATAAATGAATAATTTCCACTCATTTCAGAAAAAAAAGAGCCCCTCCTTCGCCTGTGCATCGATGTTTTACTGTGACCTGTAAATAATGTTTTTTTAGCCAGAATCATAAAATTTTAAAATTATCTGAAGACAATTTGACGAGTCCTCTTAAAAGTGAACATGTTTTCGTGTAAATTTTATTAAAAAAATCATAATCTTATGTTATTAATTTTCAGAAAGCTTAGCCAATCCACTAATGAATTCAATGGGATTGTTTTAAATATTCAAATCTTTAAACTGATCTTGCACACAAGAAAAATTTGCCTACAACTAGACACAAAAAATTACTCTAAATATGCAAAAAATAAAATAAAATAAAAAGATCAAGTCTCGACAATTGATAGTTTTGTTTCTGATAGTCAGGCTGCTATTACTTGTTCTGCGGCAGTACGGATCTTGGAGTTTTCTGTGGAGGGGCAAAACTTTAAAATGCCGCCCCCTCCATCCAATTATTGTTCATATTTCATAAATTTTTATGCTCTGACCATCTAGCTACTTGAGGAGTTTTCACTTGGAGGACACATCCAAGTGAATCCCATAAAACCCCATAAAACTTTCGCTAACGTCCGACGGCAGGGCCCCATCAGTTCAAAATTAGTGGAATAGAGCCATATGAAGGGTCCCCCTTTGAATGAAGGATTAGCTGGAGATATGAAACTCTGACAGTTGAAGGCGGTCCGAGGGTTTCTCCCCGGGAAGATTTTGAAAACTATATGCAAACTGCTGCGTTTGAGGCCTTAGGAGATGCATTTGGGACTAAAAGTATTAGGAGAAGAAAGCAAACAAAATCTTTTACTCATGAAAATGCAGAACAAAATAAGCATTTTTTCTTACATCCAGAGGGGCCCCATTCTTGCTAACGCCCATATCGAAGAGCCACGTTTCTGTCTTCTCAAGCGATACTTACAAGTCCCACCCCCCTCTTTCCAAAAGGAATGCTTTGAAAATTAAAAAAAAAAAAAAAAAAAAAAAAAAATATCGTATCGTTTGAGCATAGCGTGATGAATATTTCACTATTACAAGGGGGAGGGGAACCTTGACTTTTTTTAATTTATTTTTTTTAATTTTGCCTTTGCAAAATTTGCCGCCCCTAAAACTGCCTTCCCAGGAGCCCTTGCATGCCACAGGAACCGGCCGACTGATCAACAACGCAACATATTCTGTATACCTCAGATTTAGTGTTTCTGACAATTATGCAAATAAATAATTTTCTTAATCGTTTTTAATCGTTAGCAAAATAGCCGATCAATGATCAAATCAGAACGCCTCCCCCCCCCCTCCCCCAACTAGGATTTTCTCTCTTTCCAAAAGTTGAATTTTCTAAAATAAAAAAAGAAAAATATATTTAATTAATTTCTTTCTATCTTTTTTTTTCATGCATCACAGTTGGATTTTCGGCCCAGTGTTTGGAACCATTCCCCCCCCCCCTCCTAGATCCGGCACTGCTACTAATGTTTTAAGTGCTCGTTACAGAAATAATACAAAAGTGAAATTTTTTACTCGTTAATTTTCTCATGCTTATGCAAAATCAATTAGCTCAGAACGTTGGAAAACCGTACCATCCATTTAACCGCTTGTTATGACATATTCTGTGCTATTTTACATCCGGATAAATGCTGCATATCATGCGTAAAACAGCCAACACGTTATTATTATTATTATTATTTAATTTGTCCCTCATCCTGATGGTGTTTGGCGCATTATAGCTATTGCCCCATCTCCCGTCCTGGAAGAAACATAAATTGAACCACTAGCATCAAAACTGAGGAGCTATACATGCCGAAATTATGAAGCAGAAAAATATTGTTCTACTCTGATCAGAAAGGAATTCTACAAAAGCACTACAGCATTCTATGAAAAATGCGCTACAGCAATTCGCTCATGGGCTGCAATAGTGGCACATCTCAAAAAAAAACACGCGTTTTGGATTAAGAACAGATGTGAATATGAAAATACACATTCTTTTCAGGAGCAATACTAGCACAACTCATAATTCAATATTAAGTCGTAAGATGGCATCAAACTAATGCATTTCTTATGCATCTTCCTTGGCAATGAAAACTTTAAACACACTTATTTCAAAACAGGATTTTTTGAGTTTTGCCGCTATTGCAGCCCATGAACGAATTATAAGCATCAAGGATGTTGTCGAAATTCATCAAAGACGGTCTTTTGTTTTTCTGGTATAGGGAAATAACAAAACCTTTTCTGCAGGTAATTTTGTAATTACTACTTCTAAAGTTCTGTACAGATATTATGTGTTTTTTGTTAGATAGACAAATATATACATGCAACCAGTAGCCATTGTTTCATTATTTGTAATTAAAAGCCAAACACCTACGCAACTCAATAATGGCTTTGTAAGTTGTAATTGTAACACATATACAAAGCCATAAATTTAGAAGTTCAAAGCACTAGATCAGGGGTCTCCAAACTACGGCCCGCGGGCCACATCCGGCCCGCGGACAGATCAGCTTCCCCGTCGCTAATGGCATCTGGCAAAAAAGTAATCATATTTTACACCACTAGTGGACTGATTCAACTTTTTACCACCGGCAACAGTTAATGATAATATGGTTTTGGCCCTTGGAATTTACTGGGAGTAATCAATATGGCCCTAAGGCTGGAAAGTTTGGAGACCCCTGCACTAGATGATCACCCGCGAATGATGTTTTCATCTAATGCAGCTGGTTAAAATTAAAATAAAATTGTAATTTTTAAGAAAATAAAAACACCCCACTCATAAGTATATTTATATGTTGCCTGAATCGGTTCATTTTTCAATTTATATTTTAAACCATTTTTATTCCAGATACCGTCATACAATTCTGAACCTAAACATTTGTAAAAGCATGCTTGAGACTTTTTTTCCCAGTTGCTGGGAAATAATCAGCCCCCTTCGATACGCACAGTACTGCACAGAACTTCCTGCCAGTGTCAGCTAAACAAGTTTCCGATTATGTGAAATTTGAATGAAGGTCAAATTCTTGCAAAATCTAGATTTCTTTATAGCTTATCAATACAAATTAAACTGAACTTCTAAATGTTAAAACATATGTTAAATTTTATTGGAAATATTTTATGGGATCGGGATCCTTTAGTATTAGAAAAATACTAAGCTGACTCAAATTACCTAATTAAAGAAAATAGCGAAAAACACGACAGCAAAAAGAATTAAATATAGACAGATTTATAAGATCATGCAATGTATTTGTTATCTCATTGTAAATCAAGTGTGCCATATATATCCTTCTTGTTCAGAATTTAAAAATTAAGAACTTATTGTAAACAATAATCTACATATATATTCATTTTCTTTCTTTTATTTACAAAAATATGAAGAAGAAATTGTTGCCCCATTCGTGAAAACTCGTGTATTTGGTCGCTTTTTTTTTTTCTTTTTTTCTTTTTTTTTTTGTGGTTACTCTAATTTAATAGGTAATAATGCATGAAATCAAACGAAATTTCGCATACAGTGCGGTATTCCTACTCAGTTATGCAAGAATAACCGTATCTTTCACAAGCAAAAAAACTTACTTCATCCCTTTCAATGTTATTATATACAGGATCTTCATAAAGATTTTTATCAAAATAAGAGGAATTATTTGTAGCCATCAAAACAAACAATGTAGTACGGAATTTATTGCTACATTCCGCCCCACTCTGAGTAGAAAAACGTAAATTGAGTCAGCCAGCTTGAATTTGCAACAGTGAAAACGCGACGAACGAAATACGGAATCGTAAGTTGCGTATATGAATTTGCTCACATAATAATAATAATAATAATACAAGATATTCGAACGACGGTCAGATGTTACGTTGCAGAATTCCCACCGTAGAGTGAAGGACTGCCACGTTCAGAAAAGTACCTAGCCCTCTATTTTCTCTATGCAGCATTATTTTGCATTGGGTCATCTATGAAATTCTAACAATTTTCAGAAAAATACGCACACAAAGCTACGGATTGCAGACAGCTCATGCAATCTAAAGCAAAAAACAAAAAACAAAAAAAAACAAAAAAATCCGAATGGGAAAAAAAAAAGATACTTTTGAATGAAAATAACTTTGAATTACTACTCCGCGCATTTAACTATTTTGAAGAAAGCATTTAGTCAACGCCCAAGTCTATGAAAAGTGAATTGATTTTCCTTTACCTAAGTGATGCATTTTAGAGAAGCAAAAATAATGTTACAAAGAATAATGATATCATCCCCAAAATTAAGTGCCCCGAACAGATATGTTTGGGAGGGGGAGGGGATAATTTTTCCATTGGCCGAATGATATTTTTAATCTTACCAAGACATATAATGCGAACACAGTTCAAACTTAATTACAAACAATATATTGCAAATTAATAATAGTTGCGAATTAATTAATCATTGTATACACAAAATAAAATGTAATGCCTTGACTTCTGTTATGTCGTTGTCAGTCATCAATATGCAATAAGTTTATATAATAAAAATCAAATAAAAAACCTATGTAATACCAAATTTTTAAATTTACCGAATGATCAGTCAAAATGTGCTAAACAAGGCACATTTTTGGACGATGACCTGCCATGACTTCTCATCGGAACCCTTGACCAAGTAAACCACTTTTCGCTTCCTTGAAATTAAACTTTTAAAGAACTTAAGGCAATTTTTATTGGAAACCAATTTCTATCCGCGCATATGTGACTCAGTGTGTCATCGAATTTATTGCGTAGATAAAATCATTCTCAAAATTGCATTATGACTTGAACTTGATTAAAATTTTGTTGCTTATGATTTCGCGAGCAAAGAATTAAATGATAATAATAATTATTATTATCATTATTACTATATTAAACGGCGCATCACATCACAACTGACGTTTTTTTCGATGAATGTTCTTACATTTTCAGCGACTATCCAAAAACGTATTTCTTTAGTAGTTTTGATTTTCAAAGTAAGCTGTAAGCAAGAATTGTACACGCAAACATTCAAGGTCAAAACCACTCTGAATATTTGTGGCGAACACGTGTTTGAATCATAAGAGGTTGAACAAAGGAGAATGGTAGAAGGCTGGATAGAAGGAGGTATGTATAAATTCCCAGTGGAGTAACTACCAAGCTACCCCTTTTTTCAGCTAAGTATTCTTTGCTTTTTACACAAAGAAGCAAAGAAAAATAAAGTCAAAGGGTCAAACCAGCTGACCTTGAAGCTGGACACTGGTGTTCTTTTCTTTGCTACAGTTCAATCAACGATTTCTTCTTCTAATAAATCTAATACGTATCAGATTTTAGAAAATGAGAAATGACGAAGCAAATACTTTTGGCCAAATGGAATGTACTCATTAGGACTCTAGTTTAATTAATTTCTTAAGGGATCATTCATAAATGATGTCACGCTTCAAGGGGGGGAGGGTTCGTAAAATTGTGACAAAGTGTGACATCATGCTTATGCAACATAGCGTGACAAAGGGGAGTAGGGGGTCCGTTGAGGTGTGATATTTGTGACAAAAGGGGGAGGGGAGGGGGCCAAATATATGGTGAAAAAGCGTGACATCATTTATGAACGGTCCCTAACTTTCTAAGAAAGTTGAAGTATATCATTAATATTTGGCGGCTGGAAAATCTTAGTATTTCATACAATACTTTTAATAACTTTATCTTTGTCATTGTAAGACCGATACATAATTGGAAAATTTTATGCGATACATATTTTACCAGAGATTTGTATGTAACAAAATTCCTTTTATCGTCAAATTAGCTGCTTATAACAATGCCATAATATTTTGTACTCATTCTGTTGCTCAAATATTCAATAGTTATCATCATCGTGGTGAAACGGTAAAATCTATAATAATTTTTGTCTATAAAAATCATGATTATCATTTTAGTCACTCAAAATGTTCCTACGTTCATAGGTAATTTTTATTGAGTAAATGAAACGCAGGCGTTGTACTTTACACAAATGGCATTTTTTAATATATTTTTTAAATGTTTATCAAAATTTTATTTTTGTATTTATGCTCAAATTTAACTAATAAATTAAAAGAATAAGCTTTATATAGCTCGAAAAGGACTGTTTCTCCATAGTTATTTTTTAATTGATAAATAAGCTCTTATAAAATAATAGGAAACTAAAAATTGAGTATAATATAATAAATTCGATGGCTGGCAGAAGGGTGGACTTGCTGAATTCTAGTCACACTGCTTGGTATGCATTAAAATCATAGTATAAAGTCATAAATCGTTTTAGGATATAAAGCGGCTTTGCTTATAACAATATCAGAAGTCCGTGATGTTTATAACATGGCAAACCACGCGAAGTTATAAGCAAGGTCGATTTTCAGCACTTGCAAATTGAATTAAATACTATACTATAGAAAAAGTATTTTACAAGTGTGAAGTACAAGTTTTTTATGCTACAAAAATGTTTCTTGTCAATTTTATATTACATGCTTTACAGTAATAATAGTAGCACCGCCCTCCATTTTTTGGTATCGTTATTTTTCTTTCTTTCAGTTTTTGAAGAAAGGACCGTTCATAATACGCTTTTTCCCGATATATTTAACCCTCCTCCCCCCCCCTTGTCACAAAATGTCTCACTTCAACGGACTCCCCTCCTCCCTGTGTCACATGTCACACTATGTTCTATAAGCCTGCTGTCACACTTCTTGTTACCGCCTCCTCTCCCTTTGTCACAATTTCACGACCCCCCTCCCCCCTCGAAGCGTGACATCATTTATGAATGATCCCAAAGCTGAGTAATTATTTCAAAAGTGTTTAAACCTCAAGTAATAGGGTATTAGTACGCTGTCAGGGTTTTCGTCTGTTTCTCCGAGTTCGGGACCATGTTTTACTTCGTGATTCATACACCTTGATCAACCAATACATTTCAAGTTTTAAGCAGCTGATATCTAAGAAACTGCCAGTAGCTAGTATAGATTGAGGGCAAAATCCGCCTATTCAAGTTGCAATTATCGCGGTGGAACGAGCGTGATAATTTTAGCGTTGTTTTTTAAAGTTTTTCTTTTTTTTGTCAAAAGGAACATGTGATAAATGATGTGAACTTAACAGTGGTATCGTTATAAACGAGTTCACTGTATATACAATGCCAAAAATTAAAGTATAAACTCACAAAGCTTTTAAAACAGAGATAGAAAAATAAAATTGAGTAGAAAGGAAAACCAAAAGCTCGCAATCTCTTCCTTCCAGACTAGAAAAGACATTTGCTCACTGCTCAGATAAAGAAATACCGCGGAAGCGGAAAAATCTCTGTGATCAACCCTTTTGACACTAAACCCATTCAGTCCCTAACACCCTGCTCCTTTCATCAGTTCCGACAAGGGGGAAGAGACGGTGCGAGCATTGCAGTGAAGCTCTTTGCTCCTGTCCAGGGGCTCGGGCCGCACGGTTTGGTCCACTTTTCCCGATCCCGAGCTATCTCGGGCCCCACGGTTAAGTGGTTAAGTTCTGATGTTAAATGTTTTTATTGAAACCAAAATGTGTACGGTTACACTTCTTGTTACCCCTCCCCTCGTCACAATTTCTCGACTCCTCCTCGCCTTTCGAAGCGTGACATCGTTTTTGAATGAACCCAAAGATCTATAGTGTAGCCAATTGCCAATCTATAGGAAGTCAACAATTTCTTTAAGCACTGGTTGCCATAAACAATAGTTCCCAACAAGTGGTCCGCGGCCCGCTAGGGGTCCTCCCCTGACTTTCTCCAAACGGTCTTCGAATGGTAATTTTGTTTTCAATTATTCTAGACACGGAATCTAAAAACAAAACAAAAATTTTCACTTCTGGAGAACAAATAACAAAACAGAGTAATCAAAGACTGGGCAAGAATGTGCATAAGCAATTTTTATTTTCATTTTTCTTTCTAACCTTGATTTTCATACTTAAATGTTTCAGCTCTAAGTAAGCTTTTTTACTTCTTTGTGAATGAATGTTTACGCAGTTTAATGATATATGTTTTAAATCTAAATTCAGAATATTTAACATTAAAAAGTTTCTAACTTTTTAAAAGTACTTTGGACATTAGAGCATGTGGCGCTCAACGGACATAGCATTTAGGCTGTGACAATATAGCTGCTGATTCGAATATAAATAGTTGATTAGCGAGTATTTATTTAGTTCACTATTTCAGCCCTAGTTAAATTTGGCAATAACTTATTATGCGCAGAGTTTATACCTAGCAGACTGCTTATGGTTTGCCCGACGCCAGAGCTGTATATTGAAATTAGTAAATTGATGAGATCTCGAAGCTTTCTTCTATGTTTTTGATAAGAATACTCTGAAATGAAAGAAAGATCCGTGGGTAGTTTAGTACACTACTGGCCATTAAAATTGCTGCACCAGGAAGAAATGCAGATAAGAAAATGATATTTAATGGACATATATATTATGTTAGAAATAACAACTGATTAAATTTCCAAGAAATTTGGGAGCATTGATACCGAGAAATTCATTTGCATATCAGAGCATCTTCTTCCTGTCGTTTAAATTTCACGTGTAGCATGTCGCCTTCTTGGTGTAGCAATTTTAATGGCCAGTAGTGTAATTGGCACCAAAAACTAATCACTATAAATTCCTGTAAAGATTTCATTTGTCCCTCGAATCTCATTCTCTTTCTTGCTTTAGTTTAAAAAAAAAAAACGTTATTAAGATTAATAATGCTAAGGAATATGGCATTTGAGGTTCAAATTTATGTTATTATAGTTTCATACACTTTGAAAAGCTGTATTATTTAGTCTGAATCATCATTCTAGATAGCCCACACTAGCCCCATGTGGTGGTGCAAGTGTGAACACGAACAACGTTTTAAGCAATATATATGTAGTCAGGTGTAAAAATGGGATGTCCCAGTTTTCGGTAATTTTACAAGAGAACAATTTTAAAGTTCTCTGAACTATGCTAAATAGGAGATATTACTAAGTGCAACTACTTATTTCTCGTATTACAGTAAAGATAGAGATGTTATACTTTGCCACCTTATAGGTTTCATTAAAATGTCTCAAACTAAGTAATTATCGCAGTTTCGCTAAAAAAGTGAGACATCACATTTTGCCGTCTGACTACTGATATACATATTGGTAAAAAACTACACAGCCAAATATTTTAATATATCAACCAAATGAAACGTAGAAGTACAAATTCTTGGTAAAAAAAATACTTCATGCATTTAAAAAAAATTGTTTAATGCTTTTGTTTTTTTGTTTTTGTACAACTTCTGAAAATTGTCCTCAGTACTCCTATTCTCCCCTACATTGTTGTTTTCAAAATCATATAAAAATTGTTTGCACTAGCCCCCACTCTCCTAGAAAGATATAGTAAAATAAAATAATAAAGACAACAATGGTAGTTCGAGAACATATTTTTTCTAAAATACTATTCGAACGTACCATTAGTTTTACCGACTTTTTATAATGTTTGGTCATTTTTCAAAATATGCGTATATATATATATATATACTGTCCCAAAGTAAAAAAAGTGATTGATTATATTCAGAATATGTTAATTTAAACTGACTAAAAATGTTACCTTTCTTTAGAGTACACTAAAAAACTTATTTCTAATGCAAAAATATATCATTTACATATTTTTGTATCTACCAGCAGTGCTGGATTAACCCGCAAGAAGCCGAATAAGCACGTGCAGAAAACGGAAGGGACCTCAGAAAACCATACTGTGCTTGTGCTTATATAAAGCATTCTGTCTTATTTCATCCTGTTAATCCTGAAAAATAACGCACATGCATATTCCATTTTTATTTGCGTGTTAGTAAGAGCGAAAATGAGTAAAATACTTCTGCTAAATGATGTTATCAGTACACATAATTTTTTGAACATCTCAAGCCAGAATTGATTACAAGGCTTTAATCAGAAACTTTACAAGGAAAATTATTAGAATAGTTAAACTCCAAGTATAATTAAGATAGGAGAGAATTGTTAGTTTTGTTTGATTTTGAATTTTCTGTAAGATTTTTTTACTGGTTTTTAAATTTTTTACTGTTTACATTTTGAATATGCAGATGTATAGCGACACCAATATTTATTAGTGCTTGGGGCATCTAAAGGTCTTACTCCAGCCCTGTCTACCAGTTACATGGTAATGGACAAAATCTACATGCTAATTAATATCACTAAGAAACAATTGGTTAAATCAAAATCTTAAAAAAAAAAAAAAAAAAAAAAAACAAAACTAGCAAATATTATTCAAACAAAAGAAAGCACTGAATTTATATTGTTGAACATAAAAATGTAGATAACAGAAGACTTGACATTGTACAAAAATAAGTCACCTTATAAGAAATTTTTTACACCACTGAACTGTTTTTTTCCCCAACTGAAAAAAAAAGAAAAGAACTATAGTTGTTTAATGTTTTAACTAGTATAAGTGCTTTCATTTAAAATGTGTAGACACCTATTGGTAAAAATTATAACCCATTCTACTTGAAACGGACTTGACAAAATATGAGCGATAAAACGCTTTATAGATCCTTTAAAAAAAAAAAAAAAAAATGCAGGAATAATCACAGGAATTTAAAATAATGATGACTTACCTGTTGAAATGTCCCTTTTTTTCCCTTTTATAATGAAAACTAAAGTGGAAAAATGTTACTGAATTATAAAATACAGAAAATGGACAGCTGTTTTTTTTTTTTTAATCTACTATAGACAAAATTCGGTAACTTTGCGATAACAATATGTAAATAATATTTTTTTTTTTGCATTAGAAATATGTTATGAAATGTATCCTAAAGAAATGCGATATTTATAGTCAGTTTAAATTAAGACATTTGGAGTAGAATCACTTTTTTCACTGTGGGACAGTAAATGAATGAATATTTTGAAAATGAGCCACATGGTAATATAATAAACTGAAAATTAAGTCTCAGTAGAAAGTTACGAAAAATAGTATGATGCACAGTGACTTGACATAAGTACAAGTACCCTTGTGAAAAAAAAGGAAAAGAAACGAGATACCATAAAGAAATAGAAAATGAATATTTTTTTAATTAAAATTTAACGTGTATGGAAAAGCTAATAAACTAAAATGATTTCTTTTAAATTCAAGGTTTATACGGACCAGACTGCTTTTGGGAACAGAAATCTGTTCGTCTGTATATAAATATAGCGAACCTGATATATCGTATAATATGTATATAAACAGTAGACGGGCATAAGAAAACTTGTCTCTTAACTGAAACCCGACTATGACCTACATGTATGACTTTTTAGGACATTGGGCCCGAACGTAACTTACTACCCCTCCCCCCCCCCCAGTCAAAATTTGCCTGCGTCAGTTTCTTTTTTTTTTTACAAGTACAATTGAATGACTTTTAAATGTAATAATAGTGTAAATACAGTGTTCAGCATAGGGAGGCTTTGAGATTTGGGGCATAGATTAAAATGTTAAGAATTAATTTTTTCCCCTTCAAATTTAATATTTATAATTTGCTCCATGCTTTAAATCTCGCCCCTTCGATACCGATAATTAATAAACAGCAAATTTCATGAAAGAGAATCTGCAAAAGAGATTTCAAAAAAAAAAAAGGAAAATGAAAGTCGTTTGTTTCTTGTTTTTGATTCCCAGAATGACCCATTGAATAGGATTCCTCTTCCCCATCCTGATAATGGGAAAAGCGAAAGAGCAACAAAAAAAAAAGAGAGACACGCCTCGGACAACAGTCCGAGGCAGTCCGACGAGGGGTCGTTTATCATGCCAACCCCCCCCCCCTCCGTTATGGCCTTAGACCATATAGTATCTGGACGAGCCCTTCTATTCACTCGCCATTGTTAGTTCCTAAGCAGGAATAGTGGGGACCAGTTTGACTGACAGGGGTCGGAGATCAAAGCTTTTCGCCGTCCTATACCACGTGGGGGAGTCTTCTCAATTTCTGAACTTGCTTCTGATCTGTAAAAGAGCTGAGATTGCTTTCAGGCAAACGATCAAGACCCATTCTGTGCACAAAAGCACTAACCTGATTTATTAAACATAATAGCAATATTAACAATGAAAAGCGTAAATTTTAATTTTATTTTTAAATTTTTGGAGTATCATATTCTTGATTATGAAGAACAAGAAAGTCATATATATAAATTAACTAAAGCAATTGTTGAGAAATACTTTAAAATATGACTACCCCATTTCTAAAATAATATCAAAGAATACCAAAAATGCGTAACAAATACACAAAATTAATTTTATTTTAAAATCAAGAGCAATTTTAAATAGAAATTAAACTATTTTTTCCAGTAGTTAAATTCCATTCTGCTTTATTAATAATGCCCGCCCCCTAAATAATAAATGCAACGTTGAAATTAACATTTCAATAATATTAAATCTTAAAAGACATGAACGATGCTTGAAATATACTTGCAGAAAGGCCGAACGTTCGTTGCATCACCAAGTATACATATGTCTGTTCGCTCCAGTTTATTTTTTATTCTCTACTTTTAATAATGTAAGTAAAATTGTTAAATTTTCAGAATTATGTTTAAAATGCATTTCATGCTTCCCCCTTACCAA
Organism: Octonoba sinensis; assembly: GCA_038502835.1. Classification (NCBI taxonomy): domain Eukaryota; kingdom Metazoa; phylum Arthropoda; class Arachnida; order Araneae; family Uloboridae; genus Octonoba; species Octonoba sinensis. Next base: position 58,301,201 of record CM076599.1, on the reverse strand, counting down.
TATATTACATATATATTGTATTTCTGACTGTATTGCACAACACTTAGATAATAAATTAATTTATTCCGTTTGTTTGCAATCTTAGAACAAACTTCATCTTCTGTAATTCATTAAAAAAACAATCGCATTTTAATTAACGGTACAATGGGACCGTCTATAAATGATGTCACGCTTTTTTCCCAGTTATTTGACTCCCTCCCCCCTTTGTCACAAAGTGTCACACTTCAACATACCCCCTCCCCACCCCTTGTCACAATTTCACGAACGCCCCTCCCCCTCGAAGCGTGACATCATTTATGAATGATCCCAATCCGATGTTTTCAGTCCTACAGGCTAATGTCACATGACTATTAATTTTAGATTTACGAACTGTATCGGAGCAACATTAAAGTTTTAACTGACAATTTTCTAAAGAAAATAATTTTTTGAACTTAAAAAATTTAAAAAACTATTTTCAAAACTAAAATTTTTTCTTCATGCTGTTGCTTTCTTTAAATTTATTTCAGATTTTGAAAAGAAAAACAGCTTAAACGCTTTCGTTTTTCCTTCCTTATTTTCCAATGAACTGAAAAAGAAAAGAATAGGTATATTTGATGTTTGGCTTATTAACGTAATATTACAAATGTTTTTACTTTTCGCATTGATATCTCAAGGGCAAGACATAATGAGGTTGAAGTTGGTTAAAAACCTTGTAAAAGCAATGCGAATTGTATTCATTGCAAAGAGCTTTACTGTATGACATTAAGTTTCACAAAAAGGGGGCAAGAAACTAACTCCTACTCTCAATGAGCTCAATATATAAGATCATTTTCAAATCACTATTACTAATTAATTATTGATAATACCAATAAAAAAACGCTTGTCCATTAATCTATGAACTGTTTCCTTGCGTGTGATAGAAAATAATTGTGCTAAAATGTGTCTGTCATACAATAAGAAATTAAAATAAATCACTCTTCAAATCTCTACGAGAATTAACATGGCACGACGAAGCCCTCTCTCACCGAAGGACTCCGTCACCTGTTTTCCGGGGAAAGACTCCTGCTTACCGACCACGCCCCCAGACCTTGTCTATCTAGTTTATGGTCTAAGGTTATGGCCTGATTCCTGCCATGTGGTATCGTCTTTCTCTCGGGACTTTCTGAAGGTCATTTTGTGGATTGCAAATAGTTCAAGTTCAAGGCAAAGGCATTGGCGGATTTGGAGGGGAGGGGGGCACAGGGCACACTGGCTCCTCTCAAAGGAGTAATAAACGAAATGTATAATTAGTCAATTAAATAACTCTTACTTATTTTTAAATAATTTAGTTTTTGAAGTAGGTACGTGGTTTTAATGGAAAGTGAAAAATCATATACTTTTGAGAACGCTATTGTAAGGGGGAATAGATACCTAGTTTTATTAGGGAGAATCCTTTCATACTTCCGGGTTGCTGGTGCCCCCTCCAAAATTATTTCTGCGTCCACCCTTGGTTCAAGAAAAAGGATTCAGACGGGGGGCCGGAGAAGCAATCTTTAAGATTCACGAATCAAAAATTTCTCGAAACTAAAGTGGTAAATGCGAATTGCAAACGAGAAATCACTTAAACATAAAGCGGAGTATAAAACAATGCTTTTTTTTTTTTTGAAGGTGTTTTTGAGCAGCTAGTAGACAGCTAAAAAAAGTCAGTAAAATTTAAATATAAAATAAACTTCGGTTTTAACTCGAACTTCTTATTGACCTGCTCTATCTTTCTACTCCCATTTGCATAATGGAAAACATAAATTTATGCAGGATTGCCTCCTCCTCAATTTCAACAGCGTGATCGCCCCCGGCCTAATTCAATGACGCAATCCAAAAATTCCATTTACAAAAAAAAAAAAAAAAAAAAAAAAAAAGAAAAAAAGAAAAAAAAAAAAAAACTCCTCTGCCCAAAAAGTGTCACTCACACACACACAACTATATACAGTAAAACCTGTAAAGTTGACCACTTTTGTCAGGAACGGATTTAGCCCTATATTATAAAACGTAGGGAAATCTTTGTAAACTTGACCAATAATTTCCACACCTTTCTATATTGACCACTTATATACGCCAAATTTGGGTGGGAGTATTATAAAAAAAACCCTCTGTAAGTTGACCGCCTAATTATTACTATATTTATTTGTTTATCTATTTTTGGAAATAAAAAAAACTTAAAAAACTTCTCCAGAATATTTTTTATGCTATAATGTTAGACAAGTATTTGTCTGGATAGATGAAACATCAATATAAAATTTGCCTATACCTCTTTATAAAGCTAGGAAAACTTTTCAGAGTAATAAAGTTAGAAAAACTTTAGTTAACCGTATGGGAAAACTACTATGAGCAGTCTTTTATTCAAAGTTTTTTCTTTTTTCTTCTAGCTGATCTAGACCATTTTGAAAAAAAAAAAAAGTGTAATTTTAGGAAATTTTTACCATCAAATAACTAACTTACATAATTAATAAGATATTTATCTTCATTTTAACTAAGTGCTTTAGTTTTAAAGTTGTGTAGGATACCTTGTAAGCCATTCAGGTTTAATTTCCGTAATGAGATTTTAGATAACTGAAAAAAAAAAAAAAAAAAGCTAGTTACTATTTTAAAGTAACATTAATACATGAAGTTACATTTTAATTAGTTACAAATGAATAAATTTATAGTTTAAGATAACAAAAAAAAAAAAAATTCTCCACCCTATATGTTGACCACTAAAGTGCTGCACCACAAGTGGTCAACTTACACAGGTTTCACTGTATATACATACAAAGGTGCCGATCTGGGGAGGTTCATTGCGCACTGTGCCATCAAAAGGGATGGAGGGGTTGCTTACAGGGGCATTTGGGGAGGGGGGGGGAGGCTTGCTCGACTCTTTGGCCTATTTGGGAAAGTCATTGATTTTAGGGGGGTTCCGTAGCTTTTGGGAGATATATGCATGTGACTATATATGCATATATATAAATAATATACATATTTATTTATATATATGCATATATAGTTACTTATTATTTTTTTAATCCGAAAATTAATGATGGGGGGGGGGGGGGTAATTTTCCGAAAAAATGCAGCCAAAACATTTGACCCACATAAATTTATTTATCTATATACATAAAATCCCCCCCCCCCCCCGCACACACCACAAAAAAAAAAAAAAAAAACTCTGAAAAAAAAATTGTGTTTTATGTAATTATGATAGCGCAACTTGTGCCATGATTTCTTTCCCCTCCTCCGCAGACACTCCTGAATTTATGTATTTTGTATAAAATCATGTATAATTCTTTTACTTAAAGATCTCCCTTTTATTTAAAGAACGTCAGAAAGGGGTTTTCTATTCACTTAAATTTGATACACAAAAGGAAAATCTTCGTAAAATTTCTTCCATAAATGCGACTACCGACTAAAAATGAAAAAAAATAAGTGCTTGAACAAAAAGGAATTCAGGAACTAAAAGTACGCAAAACAGAAAAGAGGTTCCGAAAGAACAAACTAATCCCTCAACATCTGAAAATTTTCCCCAAGTAGAACATCGCTTTGAAAATAGAAAGAATCTGTCTGTATAGTTAACTTCGATTGGCTACAGTGAATCTTAGCTTTCTAAAAGGTATCGCATATTACTCCAATAAGACACGCCTGCTCGACGGATGACTAGATGGTAGGTAGACGAATTGTTGGGCTTTTATCGCTACGTAAAAAACGTCATGCCAAAACCAAAATAAACAGATTTAACTTTTGCGTTGCCAATATTTATAAACGTAGATATTGTTATTAAAAGGTTCTCCGCATGTTTTGAACAACAAAATCATTCTGTTTTTAAAAATTCATTTTTGATCGAATATACAGGCATTCGAATGGCCAACCTTCATGAGTCATGTAGTACGAACATCGAGTATAAGCGTAAAGGGATCGAGAGAGGCCATTAATTGTCTCTTCTTCAAGATATGTTTCATCCATGGTTTCATGGAGCTGGCAACTGTCAATGACAAAAAATCGAAACCGTGTGTTGTTGTTGTCACCGGTTGCTACCTAATGCCGCAATACTATTTTATGTAGTAAATTAATGTTTTAATTTCTATAGCTTAATGTGCGTATCGGAATAAACAGATTGAAAAGTGTGCATATTATTGCTTTAATGTAGCTGTTAGATTTTTCAAAAAGTTAAAGATCATAATCTTTTCAAAATGATTCTGTATAATATGTTTATTAATTTGTCTTAAAATCTATATTCATAATTAGTGTGAAAAATCACTCTCCAAAAGAATTCTGCTGTTTTTCATTGAATCAAAAGAAATTATTTCAAATATTGTATTTAATTATATAAAGAAATAAATTCTTATCGTATGTGGGAATAATTTTTTTCCAAGCGGGGTAGGTAATAGTACTTGGGCAGTATTTCATTTCAAGAGAAACAAATATGTGCCACCATTTTTGGTATGCTTTAGCATTTACTAATATCTCAAACACAACATTTTTCTGCACTGGAAACAATGGTTTATTATTAAACTAGATATCGTTTAGTCTGAAATTCCTCAGAAGTTTTAATCCTTGCATTGTTTTAAGACTTTTTAATTTTAAGGAACAATTTATGCTGTTTAAAAATTCTCGATTCCGCTAATTAAAAATTTGAAAACACTTGGTACTTGTTGGCTAAAGCTCTCCAAGAGATATGTGCCAAATCAAATGTGAACAAAGAAATTTTATTGAATTTAAATAGGGGGCACTTATGGTTCTTTGACAATTATGGTACCAAACAACTTTATATTGATAGACAGGCACAGTGTATTTGTTTCTTGTGAAAAAATATTGTATTTTGTTAGTTAGCTGAAGTTTTTTTACACCGTTACAGTGTCATCTTTTCAATGGAGTGAGACAAAGTCTAAAGTTATGTGATGTGCGGGGGGGGGGGGGGGGGGGGAAATGACTCATTCCCCTAAAAAGCTGTTGATCCTCCTCAAAAACCTTCCAAAATCCCACCAAAACACCCCCTAAAAATTCCATTGGTGCAGCCTGTGCCACAACCCCTCCCTGGTGGGCACCCCTGATAAAGAACCACATCATCATGTAGTAGTTTAAAAAAAGCCTTGTTTATGTTTTTCTTATCATTTATTGTTTTATACATGGATAATTTTATCATGATTATTATTATTGACATGACTTTTAAAGTTCTGTCTATATTTAAGGCAATAAAGTAGTTAGTACATACTGTAAAAATATTTTATATTTATGGCTAATTATGCATCTGCTTGAATAATTGAACTCTAGTTAAACTGCAACAGTTTAAAATTTTTAAAAAAAGCATGATTTTGAAAAGCATTTTTTAAAAAAAGAATGGTGATCCAGTATTGGATCGTAAACTTCACAATAGTAATTCCATTTTATGAAGTTCCGAGCACAAATTGTTTATAGCTTTAATAAATTATGGAAAGCAATTGCATTAAACTTGTTTATTTAAAAGTAATATAAAGTTTCAATTTATAAAAAGCTCCATTTGCTTTTCAAAATTAAATTTACAAAAATCAAGATACAGTAGAACCCCGCCATTCGTACAACTCGCTATGCGTCCAACTTGTTCAAGTAAAATTCAACTCGCCCTTCATACTTGTTCTGCAATTCGTATGCTGCTCGTGGCCAGGGGTTGCCAGTTTGGCTTTTTTTTAAGAAAAAAAAAAAATCGAGAAATTATGCTCATTTTGAACTTGTCTGGAAATAATTTGTTTGGCGTTTTGGATTTTTAAAAAAATTTTAATACTTTTTGAGATTTTACTGATAATTTTTACTTTCTAAGGGGGAAGCGAGGGGAAGTGGTTGAAGAACTTTCTTCTTCAGAGGAGGAAATTAGTAAGGAAAGCATTTTGTTTGCAGAAATTAAAGAGCTGCGTTATCCCTGCGAGAAAACACAGGGGGTGGTGGAAAAATGGCATCTCAACACTGCTGTGGTCAACAGCATTAACTTGTTCAACAACAATGTTATTGACCATTTTAGAAAAATTCCGAACAATCGTCAAGACAAACAACATTGGACAGGTTTTTAGAGAAAGAAACCCAATATTCTTCTAGTGCAAAAAGACGGAAAAAAGAAAGAACAGCAGAAAGGGAGAAAACACCTGAAGGGGTTGTTACCTGATGTTTTTATGGAAGGTGACTCCTCTTCCAAACAATAACATCAACATTTCTCTCCCTCCTCTCAAAATTCCACTTATACCATCAGCTCACCTCAGTACCAGTAAAGTGCAGTTAATTTTTTATTTATGTATAATTTCATGTACAGTACTGTACATTTGTTTTTCATAGGTTTAAATAAGCAACGATCTGTGGGCATGGGGCGAATTAATCCAATTTACATTGTATCTTATGTGAAAAAATAATTCACCATTCATGCAAATCGCCATTCGAACTGCCTCCTGGAACGAATTGTGTACAAATAGCGAGGTTCTACTGTATTGTTCTTGATTTATTTTATTTTTATATTATAAACTTTTAATCTAATAGGAGGCTATAAGACTGGATCATTGGTAATTAATGTTATAACATTTGACCAGTAACTTATTATTATTATTAGTTTTACTTCTAAATAACATAACACAGTTTTCATGTTGGAGCAACAAGGACCCTGTAGCCCTAATTGAGTGGTAAAATTATTGAACACACAAGCTATAAAAGTTTCATACACATGTTTTGGTGTTGCAGGAGACCTGTTCTCAGTGCTTGGAAATGGAGCTATTGTACCTGCAAATGTATGATTTTTTTTTTGCAAAGTTGTCTGACTTAGTACTATATTTTTTTCAATGTCAACCTCTTGGCATGAAGATAATCATTGAAGCACAAGTGTTTGTGCCTGATTTTTGAGAGTTCCTCAGTCTATTCCAAAGTAGAAGTGTTCTACCCATTCAATAAAATTCATGAATATAGTGCTCAGCATAAATTTAAAGCATGACTTTATTTATTTGAGTATCATCATTGCAATTGTTTTTCTTTTTCTAGATTTTTTATTCCTTCTGTTGCCATCCTCAGGTATTTTCTGTTTGAAAACATCATGTTTAAGTGCAGACTGCAATTGTCATATTCAACACATTCTCTCCTTAAAAAGCAACTGCTTCTTCATCTTAGGAAGTATGCAAAAGAAAAAAGGCTCCAAGGGGAAGAGGATATTGAGAAAATGCCAATTTTTCAATATGCCTCAAAAAGTACCAAAAGAAGTAGAAGGATTTATATGTGGGGAAATGCAATGTATGGTGCTCTTGGAAATTCAAATTTTATACTACCTGGGTATCACCAAACTCCTCTAAAAAGTATGAGAGCTCCTTGGAGGCTGCCATTTGCAGATTTCCATAAAGTAATCTATCCTTTGTTTCATTTTTTTTCATTATCTTTATACAAACGGAAGATATATTTCAATGTATTTTTATATACATGCTTTAACTCCTTAACTGCCACGGTAATATATATAATTCTTTGCCTTGTGCTGCTATCAGTAAAATTACAGCCAAGGACTTGGAAATTGCAGTTCGGAAAGGCTTATACATATTCCCGGGACACTTAATGCATCGCCATAGAGAAGCGTATATATACGCCCACGGCAGTTAAGGAGTAAATGGCATTTGTACTTTTTTGTAAAAAATTATGAACATGTCAAAATTATTTTAATGCATGCACTGATGTAAGGGAAACCTTTTTAATATCACATTTCACTGTAATACCCTCTACCCCATGAATATTGTAAGTGTAGTTGACAATAGCGGATTTAGGCTTAGGCACGTGAGGCCCGGGCCTAGGGCGGCAAGTTTTGAGGGGCGCCAAAATTTTTAAGACGACTAAAATTAAAAATCGATTGGGTTTTCTGTAAACTGTAAGACCAAATTTTAAAGTTTATTTTATTGCGCTCTTACTATCTTAAACATGTCGAGAGGGTGGCGTAGTGGTAAGACGCAGGTCTAGTATTCCGAAGATTGCAGGTTCAAACCTGGCCCATGTCGATGGAGTTTCAAGATGCAGAAAATCGTCTGCGTCCATGTCGCATCATTGTGCGGCATGTTAAATACCCTTGAGTATCCGTTTGGCTTGGATACTCTCGGCTAAATTAAATACCTAGTGGAATTCGCGTCAAATGAGAGCTCAGGTGCCGCCATTTAGGGGAAACTGAGCGTCCAAATTCTCAGTGGCAATGGCATCCACCGACAGTGGTGCTATTTGAAAAAATGGATGCCGATGAACGGGGTACGCGCTAGGTCTGCAAAGGTTAGTGCCATACGCAGCCCCGTTAGAAAGAAAAAAAAAACTATCTAAACATGCCATTTTGAGCGTAGAATTTATTTGTTAAAATAATTCATTAGGCTAGTACTGAAATCCGAAATATCTAACAAAAAGATTTAATACATTTTTTTAATGCTAGGGGGCGCCATATCGTCTCGGGCCTAGGGCGCCCTCAAACCTAAACCCGCTACTGGTAGTTGAATAAATAATGAATGAATTTGAATCTAGTGCTTATTTTTCTTAGGTTGTGGATGTGTCTTGTGGTTATGGATTTACAGTTTTTGCTGCTTCAAATGAAGAAAATGATTTCAGTGTATTTGGTACAGGCTTGAACAGTGATTTTCAAATAGGATATCAATGCAAAAGAAGAAGTGAGGATATTATTAGTGTTGGTTTCTTTTTAGAACTGTTTATCTTCTTTCTTATTTCTTACATCATAGTGCCCCCAGTCTTGAGCGAATGGGCACTGAGACCTCCCTGTTTCTGATTCCTGAGACATCTCCTGAGGCCCGTCATTTGGGCGATCAGAGGGGGGGGGGGGGGCAATTGGCGCCCTTTGACTTTTAAAAATACATTGAATTTATGCATGTTTTTATCTATTTCTTTGTTTTTTACTATGCATTAAAAATATACCCTCCACCCCTCCTCCTGGAAAATTTTGAAATGACGGACCTGCGTGCCCTTTTTGTCTTTTTATTAGTGAAATGGCGCCCTTCTTGCCTTTTTGCTTATAAACTGGTGCTCTTATAAATTTTAATTGAGCACTTCAAAGTACTGAACAACTGCCCCCTCCCCTTGTTTTCTTTCCATTATCTAAACTCCTAGTGATACAAAGTACCTTGTGAAATGTTGAGAAAACAATGCTTTTCCACTAGCTCGCTTTTTCGGGAACAATAATGAATGAGCACATGTTTTTATTCCCATAAGCGTCTGCTGAATTCAGAGACTCACATTGTTTCTGCTTACCTTAGAGTTTCCCTTCCGTTTTGTTTGGCAACACTAGAGACAGTATGCATTGAAATCTCTAAAGAATGCTGGTCATCCTTTCTCCCTATCACTTTATGTAGTAATGGAGTAGGGAAGGTTTTCTTTATCTGTGATTGAGCTAATACCACATATTTTCACCCCAATTTACATGGTTTTCTCTACAATAAAAAAGAAAAAAAGAAGCAGTCCAAAGGAACTTTTTATGCAGCTCAGGCGGTCTTGTAAAGGCATGTGCAAGACATCCCTTCCGGAACCTATGAGAAAAAGGGTGAAAAATAGTTAAAATGCGTAAATTTTACCCTTAATCCATGAAAAATAGTTGCTATGCCATGTGATGAATATAATAGCAAAAATCTTTTTTGGTAAAAAATGCGGTTAAAAATATGAAACTATATATCCGATAATTCGTAACATAGAATTCCTATTGAATGAGCCGGGACTATAGAAAAGTGACCTTATGTGTGGGGTGACCTTATATGTAGATGACCTTATATTGAGGTCTGACTGTATTGAGTTTTGCGAAATTATTTTTAAGCAAAAAGCTACTAATATTCACAATAAAAAGTAAAGTAATAATTGTAATTAAAATTTATCAAAATGTGTTCACTAAACATAATTCTATTACCATTGGCAGAGTCCGACAAAAGTGCGAAAATCTTAGGAGCCAGCTATAATATTTTCATTTGCGAACTAGTCGCCAAGGCATATTTTTTAGTCGCCCGGGCGACCAGGCGCCCGGGATTTTTCGGACCCTGACCATTGGCATTGCTTAATTCTATTTTTGGACTTCAGAATTTTGTGAAAGTGTCCATTTTTATAGTCCGGAATTTTGTGAAAGGTTCTGAAATTTATCCCATTTCTTTCTAAGTGAATTCTTGGTAAAATTTTGGTTATTTATATGGCTTATAAATGATGTTGTACCTAGCATTGTGTTGAATTTAGTTCATTAAGCTGTTTTATACAAATAATTGTAATGAGTAATAATATCAAACTGATACTTTCTTTTTCTTTTTAAAAATATTCTATCTGATAGGCAGCATATAAGTATTTGACCTTCATAACTATATGTGTACACACACACATGTATATATTCATACACATCTATATATATATATATACATATTTATAGATAAAGTAAAGAAATTACTGACTATAAGACCCATTATATGTATTCTTTTTAAATATTTGTTATAGATAAACCACTTGAAGTTGTGGCTGAACCAGTTCCAATAGCATTACCTCTTCGAAATCAAAAGACGAAAGCTGTTAAAGTGGGTTGTGGAAGAGCTCATACTGTTGTTGTTACAGATAAAGAGGGTGGTAGGCAATTATAAAACTGTTTGAAAATACAAATTGTAATTTTTATAAACTATGCGGTGATTTTAAAGGTTAGCACTAATATATATACAAAACATTCCTTTAAATTTTAGTATGTAATGTCATCTTAACAATGTTAATAATTTCTTATTATCTAAATTGTTGAATATAGAGTAATATCTTTATTTTGAAAGGCAAAACATTTGTTTCCACATCATAGGGAGAACATCAATAGGTTAAACTTTTCTTCAGCAAAAATCTTTTCCACAAGTTCTTTTTATTACTACTATTACTATTTAAAAAAAATTCTTGAAACAAGTGTTTATGAAAATTGTATATAACTATGTACAGTTGCCCTCGTTTATAATGAAAGCAAAGGGACCGAGGAAAATTGTTATTTCCGTAATTTCATTATAAAAACTACCGTGTAGATGGCGGTATAACAAAAGGGGATTGAAATTATTTTTTCATAACCTCAAATTTTGCTATATACAGCTTCGCTATAAGCAAGTGCTACTCTATAAGTTGTTATGTACAAATTAATTTCTGAGAAATTTTGGCAAATTTTTTCTACATTGCAACTTAAGGCAGGGGTGCCCACTCCCCCTCAGCGATGGTGCAGGTGCACACCCTTGAAGATGACAGACCCCCCCCCCCTAAATCAGCCAAACCATCGACCAAACTCCACAAAAGCCCCTGAAACAAACCTCTTGCCAAATTTCAATGGCTCAGTCTGTGCCATGACCCCTCTTAAGACCCACCAGGGGGACCTGGTGGGTCTTAAGCGGGGTTGCTTAAGGTGAGTTTTTAAAAACTAGTTTCTGAGTTCCGTTTCAACCAAAGACATTATTTACTTGTAAGAATGTCTATCCAGATTGATTATTACAGTTTTGCATTATTTTTCAATGGTTAAACTGCAATGACTGCTGTTTGTGTGTTTTTTGTTTTTTTTTATTTTTTCCGGCCCTAAAACTTCTTTCTCTTTTCATTTTGGTTTGGCCCTTAGGTTCATGTAAGAAGAAGGTTTTGTTTCATTTAGCAATAGACTGTGCTGTTAAATGGTGCACAAAATATTTTAAAAAACCTGACAGAATGTTCTAAACTAATGAATTCTCAATAAATGAAGATACATTTATGAGATCATTTTTTTTTTTTTAATGTTGTGCCATAAGGGGATGTAAATATCATTTTTAGCTTTTGTTATGGAAATCTGTGTTGTGAAAAACATACATTAGTTGTGATAATATCAAGGGCGTAGCGGGGGGGGGGGGGGGGGCAGGGAGGGGCAAATGCCCCTCCCTAGATCAGAGCAAGGGGCCATCTAGGAAGAGGCAGTTGCAACTCCCTTGATCAAGCAAGTTCAGTTCATTTCCTTGAAGTCGTCGTGAATGCAAGATTTCCGCTGTAATATCTTGTTTTACAGAAAGAAACTCAATTATTTTACTGATGAAGCGAGTAGACCCCGTTGCAAGTACCCCTAGGCGATGCGAATTATCTATACTCTCCCTTCTCGGGCTCTCTCGCACTTACCCATCAAGAGTGTGAAGTTGCAGTTACAAATAAGCAAAAGACCCTTTGAATGACTGAGCATTCAATGACAAAGGTGTCATAAAACCATCCTTCAATGCAGAATACGAGATGAATGAAGATAAGATTCTTCAAGGGTGGTGGCTCATCCATTGTGTGTGGCATTTTCTTCACATCTCCCTCTCTCCTATTATATTTCTTCAATCATTAGAAGCCAATCGAAATATAAACTACTTCTGGGAATGCTGATAAAAATAGCAAGTAAAAAAGCCCTTTCCCTCTCTTTTGTACCTTTTTCAGGCCGTTAATTTGAGAATTGGAGGGATTATTTTTGACGATCATTGTTTGGTGCAGACGTTGTTAAAAGGCATTTACCATATTATGACATTAATATTCCTGGAAGCAGTAGATGAGATTTCTACTTTCTTGAGGAGTGATAAGAATCCTTAGGACAAATATGTTCGTTTCGGTAGCCTTTGGTTGTAAAAAGATCCACCGAAAGATAAAAAGTAATTTTTCGGAGTCCCTCAAATGTGGGAATCTAGTAGTTGACAGGAATAGGTTTTAATGTTATTTCTCTGGTGACTGGCTGGGTGTAAAGAACAGTGGCCATTTTTGAGGAACTGCTGTTGTTCAGAGCTGGCAGTTAAGTTTCACTAGTGAAAAAAATGGTATTACTGGTAAGAGCTTTTAAATATTTCCTTCTTTTTGAACCGTTCAAGTTATGGGAAGTATACCAACTTGCTAAAATTTCTCGCTTGACGAAGTTGGATTTGATTACCTTCGATTTAGTATACAATAACACTGTCAAAATTTTATGTGAAATATGAATCTCAACATTTACAAGATAAAAAGGGAAATACTTTTTTGCAATTTTTGCTGATGGGTATTGTGGAAAAGGTGCTATTGGTGATACAAAATGCATGTAAAAACTTGGAAGTTTTAGGACAATTTCTACATTTCCCGCAAATACGTTAAAATTTCCGTCAAGTGCGTTTTTTTTAAATAAAAAATTCTTCTTCTAATTCTCGATTATGGATAGTGAGGAAAAGATGCCATTGGTGTCACTAAATTCTCATTAAAAAATTGAAGTGTGCAAGATAATTCCTTCTTTTTCAAAAAAGCGCAGAAATTTCCATTAAAATATATACGACTAACTATAGTAGGTGTTTCATTTTGGAAGAATTTGTTTACAACATAAAAAAACACCAAACTTCAAAAATAGTTTTTTTTAACATATTTTTAAAAAATTTTGTTCAAAAAAGTATAGTTTCCCAAAAAATTCAAAGCGTGTGCGGCTAATCAAAAAATTGTCCTAGAAACTTCAACTTATATGATGTGCACTTTGTGTCACCAATGGCTAAAGCATAATCTCAAATAGTAAATGTTTTTTTGGCGCACCCTAATTCTTGAGGTCTATATCAGAATTTTGATCTTTGTGGTGGCATTAATTAATTTAATTGGTATATTTTTCATATTTATACGCTTTAATAGTGTTCTTTTTTACGATAGTTTTTTTGAAAATCAGTATTATATATACATATCCTTGACATGATATTTAATGAAATATCTCTTCAAATGACTTAGTAGAAATTTTTAACTTATTGATTCACTCTTAACAGCGTAATGATAAACATAATTGTTGTGTTTTCCTAAAAATATTTTTACTAGTATTTGTTTATTTCTAATTCCATAGATGTTTGACTTAAAAGTGATCTAATAAGGAAAGCTAAAGATGTAATATGTTTGCTGAGTCTGCTAAATTCTCCTCTGTGATCTATTATTTTGACAAACATTGTGAATGAGAATGTTTTTCCACTTTAGGATGCCTTAGTCTCACATCTAATTAGTTTTTTTTATATAAATCATGCATTTTTTTCGTATGAAATTTTTAAGCCGAAAATTCTTGAAAAAAAACTTTTAACTCTTATTTGAGTGCTATACATGGTTTGCTGTCATGAATTTTTAGCAACTGAGGTACTGGGAAGAATAAAACATATTTTTCCCCTTCATGGTTATATTTAACTATTATGGATGGTGACCAACTTGTTCACCCTTTTTTTGTTATTAAGTTAATTGACTTAAGTGCATGAATTTTAAAATTTTAAAGTATATGAAGCTTCAATTTACTTCATTCAAAATATATTAAAAGGGTGACACTCTTAAATGTGTCTAAAATTTCATTTTTCTTATTTCTTAAGCGTTTTAAAACATTTCAGACGTTTAATAATCTTTGAACTTTAAACTTTTGCCCATTTCCTCCTCCCTGTAACTGTAAAAACGTGACAAACAAGAATGGTTTTCCCAACATTGTCGAATGATTTCATCAATCTTAAGCTTCTCTATCACCCATTTAACTTAAAAAGAAACCTTTATGAGAAAATATTGCTGCCCTTACATTGTGATTATGAATAATTAGGTATTTCTTGCAGAAATAGTTTTAATACAGCGTTTAGAAATATTTTCGAGCGTTTATTTTATTTTTAAAAAGTGTTTTAGCCAGGGAGTAGCCTTTAATCTTTCTGTTTTTAGCATATGGGAGCATATATATGGGTTTAGCAGTATGGGACTTCAAATTCTGATATGATTTTATATTATCTAGCCACTTAATTGAAGTAAAAGATCAGACAATCTGGAAAATGCGAGAAACGCCGAATTTAAATTTCGCGAATGTTCTGTATCGCGCGAAAATTGGAGCTCATTTAAAAAAATATATATAATAAAACTACAAGAAATAAAAAAACAAAATTTAATGGTATTAGAATTAAAGCAACAATTAATAAAAACTTTAATCGCAAAAACGAACCCTTTTCAGAAAATCGCGAAATAACTTTTTTGAAAACTGCACATTTCCGATCTTGAACATGTTCATTACATTTTATTTCCCTTCTTTTTAAAATGCCTATTTCCAAAAAAAAAAAAAAAAAAAACGGTACAAAATATTTCCCGATTTTTCTTCAAAAAACAAAAGTTGGGGTTTTTTTAGCTGCCGATTTTTTTTTTTTGAAAAAGTTCCGGATTTTTGGTCTTTCGGATTTCGGGATTCCGAATTTGGGGTCCCATACTGTATAACTGAATGAAGGGTGTTTTTTAGTTTTTCTTTTAATTTCCTTTCATTTTTTTTTTTAAATTTAATATGCATATTTTCCTGCCTGATGTTAGTTGAGTAACGTTGCCCCCCCCTAACGGGAATCCTGGCTACGCCCTTGGATAATATACTATTTTATGAAACTATTATCTAATTAAATATTTTGATGAACAATACTAAAAATAGTGCTAATTAAAAGTATTTAAGATTATTACTCTCAAATTTCTAGAAAATAAAGTTCAGATACTTGCAATTTGTAAACAGAGAATTGATTACTGCTAGTTCAAACCATTTAAGATCACTGTTCATGAAATTCCAGGAAATATGTTTAAATGTGTGCAATCTAGAAATTTTCTTCATAGAATGTTGAAAGACAAGATTTTGGACAGTTTAAATGTCAAAAATATGCTCTAGAAATCAATAAATAAGCATTGGACAGCTTTTTCTTTTGTAAATATTCAATGATGGCAACGGTAATTTTTTCAGTATGCAAATAAATATATATGTTAAATTTTTTGCATGAAGAAATCATCTAAAATAAACAATGATGAATAACAGGTGTTTATTGATATCATTTTGTAAAACCATCAGACTTCATGGAGTTGAAATTAGTTAGAAGAGTAGGTTGATTAGGTCTCAAAAGCAGTCCTTCTTAAACAAAAGGTTTCAGGTTTTCTGATAAATTTACAGCTTAGGTCAAATCAGCATACCTTTATTCTGAACTTTTGTCTTTCAATACATGTAGTTTCCCTAATTGGATGATTTCTTTATGCACTTTAAGTTCTTGTTAGAGTTGATGCAAAAAAACTTACATTTCAATGCTTTCCAGTTTTCAGTTTAGGTAATAATAGTTATGGCCAGTGTGGAGTTCCTGCTGCTATGCATGCTAAAGATGATTACATAAAGATTCATAAAATAGAAGATATAACTAATGATATCGTGGAGGTAAAGCACATTTTTATACTATATTCTAATTCACTTTTAATTGTGCCCAACAAAGGATTTAGTTGTGAACTAATAAAATTAAGTAATTTAATGTAAATAAACTGAATAATATAATTTTTTAATTCATAATTGTAAAAGATTCTTAGCAGTAGTCATATCCATCATAGGCTATCAATGTCTACATGATCTCATTACAATCTTTTTGATATTTTAGTAGAAACAAAATTCTGGTTGTGCTACTGTATATATATTTATATGAGATATCTAATTTGTGTGTTTGCATTAATTTTTCTGCTGTACAGGTTGTATGCGGACAAGATCATACATTACTTTTAACAAAAAATGGAGAAGTATATAGCTTTGGTTGGAGTGCAGATGGGCAGACAGGTATGGATATGACAGATATATATATATATATATATACATTGTAACATCTTGAGGACTTGTGTATATGCCGAGTGGTAAAGCATGACTTCGATGGTAAAACTTAACAAGATTTTATTTACATATTATTTACAGCTTCATCAAAACTTAGGGTTGGTAGACAGTGACCGAGGTCGGACGGAACACGTCCGTTTCTCTCTTCGTCAAAAGATGTTCTCCTCGAACTCAGAATTTTCTTACTTCTTCTTACATGTCCGTTGGCCTGGACTCCGGAAACTGCCCAGCCCCCTTTCAGATAAAATCGAGAGAGGGATGCGGCCGCCCCTTTTGTCGGCGGGCACACAACCCTGGGAACGGAAATAGATTTTGGGCTAAAACGGATGCCAGAGGTCAGGGGCCAAATTCAGACGGAAAAAGTCAGCAAGCATCTGGATTTTTGAAGTATTGTTTTTCTCGACGCAGATAACATGAAAGGGGACCGAGGGGAAAGTGGATACGTTGGAACGAGGCAAAAAGGACCGGATGCCCCTTCTGACCGGATGCGGTCGCCAAGAAGACGCTACAACATATATAAGTAAAGTGGAATTAAAAAATTACATAAAACTGGCTAGTGCTGGTTAAATCTTAGAGAAAAAAATCTGAAGTTAAATGCAAAATATACACCAAGCAAATAATAAAAAACAGAATTGTATAATAAATATTTAAAATTTCCAGTAATAAGAGAAATCGGGGTTTCATTTGTGTTGATATCGAAGACAAAAGTTCCGCACATAAACAGGCCCCTGTTTGTGAGTGAAGTATACTGCCCCTTATCTTTGAATCTACTAAAGAATTAGATGCAGGTCCCTCTTGTCTAATCGAGCCAGTCATCAACTGTAAAGCAAAAATATTACCTCCAGATCTTCCAAAACCAAGATTAAAATCCATAAGCAGTATGAGTCAACCAACCAAGTGTGCCTTCCATTGGAAAGAGTTCATGCAAACTTCAATTGCAAAACGCATGTCAGTACATGTCGTTCAGAAGCAGGGCTGGGTTTCTTCCAGAAGAAAACAATTTTTTCCAGGACAATGAAAGAAACTGGAAATACTCGGAGGAAACTGGAAGATATGGAAAAAAATGGAGGAAACTGAAACAGATTGGGGGCGGGAGGACTGGAAGGAATGAATGGGGGAAATGAAACAAGTTAAAAATTAAAATATATTAACTGAATAGGAGAATTAAATGATTAGCATGATTAATTTGCATCAAATGTAAAGCAAACAGTTAATATTAGCTATTCTATTTTTGTAAAATAACTTATTTAATTTTGTGTGGATTGAAATCAAAAAGTAAAGGAGCTGCTTATGTAGAAATAAAAAAAAAAAAAAATGTGGGGTAGACTTATATTAAAATAAATAGGTAGAGGGATGCCGTCTCCCCTCCTCCCCCACCCGACTATACCACTGCCCCTTTAGTAGGGTACAAGGCATTTTCATTGGCAGATAGCATTCAGAATTATGGAATGTACATATATATATATACACTAGAATGTGAAAAATCTCACTCTTAAAAGTCCACGGTTCTGTTTATTTCATCGAAAAATGTTGATTTTAAAAATTCTCTCTTGCTAGCACTCACTCTGTTTAGTGTTTTTCTTGAATATTTAATTTATTGGTAATTAAAGTTTTAAGCTATAAGATTGGATGCAGAAGTATGAAATAATTAAAAAGGGTTGTATGAAAAATGATCAAGAATATTTTGTTAAAATAGAAATTGAGTAGTTAGTCGTATCAAAATCTACACATGATATGTATAGATATTCTTTTTGCTTATGTTTAAAAAATTGCAACCTTTTTTTTATCTGGTACTATATACCATTACTATCAATTTGCAAAGACATTACCTAAATTGGGTTTGTTTCCCAGGACTGGGCCATTATAATAACCAATTTAAGCCTGAAAAAGTAAAAGGTGATATTGAAGGGGAGAAAATCGTGCAGTTGTCTTGCTCAGCCGATTGTGTATTAGCTGTTTCTGGTAAGAATGCATTGTTTTTCAAAACTCTATAAACTATCTAATTGCAAATCTTGTAGAAATTATGTCGGTTGATAAGTTCAGTTGATTTAATACTGCAATGTTAGTCATAAATGAAAATGTTAGTCATATTGTATGATTAGAAATCTACATGTATAATGTTTATGTGCAAAAAGTATGCATTTGTGTTTATTGAACAACATTTATAACTTATAAAAATAGTTGTGATCTATTAAAATTTTATGCATAAAGTGTAACTTTTTTAATGATTTAATTGAAAATGTTTTGCATTGCTCTCTCTCTTTTTCTTTAATTAAAGATTTAAAATAAAAATCATGAAGAAAATGTTGAATATATTGAACAATTTAGAATGTTGTGCACTTTATTGTATTAAATGTTCATTATAAACTGTTGCCTTCAAGGATATTTTTGTTTGAAACATGTCCCTTTTAATTTTTACAATTGAAGAGGGGCAAATTGTTATTATATACATAACGTATTAAGGTTGTGATTTGCCGCAATTTTTGAGCCATTGTATGAAGAAGCAACGAAGGTTGTAGAATTTTTTGTTATTAAGTTTTTTCTCTGATTTAGTTTTATTTAATTTTAACTTGTAAACTGATTTTTAAATTACTGAATTTGAAACACAATTTTATACTTTTTTTATTTCATAATCGAGAACTGGTAAAAGAGAGCATATTTTGTTTGGATGCGTTAAATTTTTTACAATTTAGCAACTTTGGTTGGCTGATTAATTCTTCACACTTTTCATATTGAAGTTTAAAACTTTTATTAATGATTTCTTTTGTTTAAATAGTAGCATGTAAAGATCCGTGCAGTAATAAAAATTTTTTTATCATAAACCAAATCTGCATGTTTCTTCCAAATTGTAATTTAAAAATGATTTTGTGAAAGTTATGTAGTTAAAATTCATTGAATAAAATATTTTATAGTTTTTACCAATTAAAATGTTGGTAGTTTTGCCAGAGGTGCTCATCCCTGCTAAATGCGATGGTGCACCCTCAAAAGCTAAGGAGCCCCCGAAAAATTGTGATCTCACCAAAATGGCCTAAAACAACCTGAAAACAACCCTCCCCCCTAAAAATTTCAATGTTGCAGTCTGCACTATGACCTTTGTGGAAACCCCTGGTTCTGCAGAGTGGCATTACGAGATTCACCACTTATTAGAGTTAAAATGTTTGTGAAAAACTTTTGAACGTCATTCCGATTAATTTCCTTTGTACATGAATATGTTATTACTATTGCAGTAAGTTAGAACTTTATTGTTCTGCAATATAATCTTCAGTTGAAGGACTGATATTGAAATGTTTCAAACAAAATATCTTGGGAATCCTTAGTTTATGAGCTTTTACCCAATAAAAGTGCACAAAATCCAAAAATGTCCATTATATTTCAATATTCTCAAAATTTATGTTTACATTATAGAGAAAGGTGATGTGTTTGGTTGGGGTAATTCTGAATACAGGCAACTAAATTTGGCAACAGATAAACAACAAGTATGTTACTAAAATTATTAGTTAAGTTATTTTATTTTAAATATTAATCCGCATATATAGATAAATAAGAATTCTATATTTTATACAAATTACTTTTTATTGGCAGATTAACATATCCAAACATCTGAATCTTGGACGTGTTGGCAAAGTAAAGCAAATTGCTTCTGGCGGAACAATGTGTGCCGTTTTGAATGGTACTTTTTCACTTATATTAATTTTACTATATTTTAAAGAAATATTTTACTTCAATTGATTGAATACTGTTAGTTATAACTGTTTGTTTTTGAAACTAATGTTTCAATTTTTTTCACAGAACAAGGTGCTATTTATGTTTGGGGTTATGGAATTTTGGGTCAAGGGCCAAATGTATCTTCTTCCTTTATACCCACGCTTCTTCCACTTCCATTATTTGGTTTAAATGAGTTCAACCCTGATGTTAGATTGCAACAGATAGCCTGTGGTTTAAGTCACTTTGCTGCTGTAACTAGTAAGTTTTTGTGTTTCTAATATTATTCATAGTGTTTTTTTTTAATTTTCTTATCTAAGTATCGTAACTTTCAGTATTTTGCGGACACAACTTTAAGTTTCTAAATCATCCAGGGTTCAGTGATTGATAACTTTTATTAGGTTGCACTCATAGAATTTTTTCTGTCATTCTAAAATAACAATAACAATAGTATAATAAAATTATTAAAATCAATCATTCATGCAAGCTGTTGATCCAAAAAACTGAATTTCTACAAAATAATTTAATGGATTTTATTATAGAAACTTCTTGTTCATTCATTCTTGACTTTTTGAAATAAGAACAAAAACTTTCACTAAATTAACTGCAAATTTTAAGAAAAAAAAAAAAAAAAAAGAACAACAATCATAAAGAATGGATCTGAGTAAACATTTCTTCTGGAAGCTCTTATAATTGTAATGTAGTTTTGAAGATTCATTGTCCTGAAAGTTAGAAGTGAGAGCAAGTTGACAGTTTCTTACCCATGATAGGGATCGAGCTCAGGTTCACCAGGTGAAAGACTGGGATCTTAACTACTAGACTACACAAGACTTTATCAGGGAAAAGCCAGGAAAATTCATTCTCCAAAATGTGTAGGAATTCAGATATGACATAAAATAAACCTGAAGAAAGGGCAAAGCTGGCAATTGTATATATATAAATAAATAAAGACAAAAACATTTTAAACTGAAATTTTTAACAGTTGTCGGTGGTAGCTGTCTTAATAATTCAGCTGTAATATTGTGATTTTGCAGTTAAGATGGCTTTATTAGTTTGCATTTGTAATAATTTTCATTGTAGCCATCTACTTCCTTTATATCTCTTGCTTTTAGTATCTTATACTAAAAGTTTTCGAATTGAAAAGAAAAATAATCTAACTCTTAAGGCACATTATATCAAATAAATAATAGAAGAGGAAAAAATAGTTATACAATTCACTAGTGTTTTCAAATATGAAAAACACTGGTGCATTATTTTTCTGATTCATTTAAGTTGAAACTGAAAGGTATATTCATTCTGAGAATGTTATTTAAAATGAGTTCCACATATGTCTAGGAGGTGCCACTTGCAATTGTAAAAGGCTTAAAGTACTAAAAGAAATATGAAATTTTATGTGCACATTCTTTATGAGTGGGTAAAGTTGCATTGCTGTTTTCTATATCTATCAATTATCCTCGTTTCTTCTGTGACTCTGTAGAACATTTTCACTTTGTTCCACTTACGTTTTTCTAAAATGTAATTATTAACTTCTCCTTTGCATATTACAAAACTGATGCTGAAATATTTTACTTTAATGTGGCAGAATATCTTATTTCTTGGAATATAAAGATTAATTTTCTCATTTGAGTTAATGTACTATCAATTCCCTAACTTACGTATGAGTTCATATTTGAAGAACACTTACATTTTCCATGCATTTCAAGTGTCAAGTTTCCCTCCCCCCTTTCTTTGTTTTCCGTTCATTCTGCAAACTGCAGTTTACATTTATATGGGTTTTTATATGAATTTTGTATACCTAACTTTTTCAACTTTTTGCTAATGCATTTTTTTCTAAAATCTTAATACGAACCCTGTGCTTTAAAAAATTATAAAATTGTTGCATTTATTGATGCATAACAGTTTTTAATTCTTTTTTGTGATGTTCAGAAAATCACCATCGCAAAACCTTTGAAATATTTTAATTGTTGCGTATCTTTTCAATTTCTTTACTACAGATCAAGGACATTTGTATATGTGGGGGAAAAACCGTAGCAATTGTTTAGGATTAGGAAGAGAAACAGATCAGTTTTTTCCTTTGAAGGTATGTATTTTTTGTGCAATTAACAAAACAGACGGTGTTATTACCATCATCAACATTTACTTTTCTAATCTAGCCCATAGTGAAAGAAATTCACAGTCAAATTTTCCTTCAAAAAATGTTTGTGTGATGAATGAATGAATTTTTTCATGATTTATTTTGATTTTTGATTCAGTAAATTAATTAATAAAATACATACTTAAAATAAAATAAAGTAAAATATAATTAAAGCTAAATAAAAGTTAAAGTTTTATAGCTTATCCAGGACTTTTATAGGGGAATCTGATTGGTCCAAGACAATGCTCATTTACATAAGGTATGTTTCTTATTGGCCAATCAGATTCAGCTGTATTCCTTGAGCTTATAGCCATGCTGCTAATGTGTTCAAGGTGGAAATGATGTAATATGTCTTTGGTTGTATGTTGCAAGAGGCAACTTGTTTCTTTTAAATGCTTTTAAAAATAAATCTAGTTGTTTTTAATGGAAGTATTAGTGCTTCTGGAAAGTCATGTCTTGTTTAAGATACACCAGGTAATTGAGCTTGATGTTTTTATTCAAAAGATGATTATTTTGCTAAGAATTTCTATTTATGTATACATCTATATGTGGGTCAAACCACAATAATGAAATTTTCCTTAACAAATATTTTGCCCCTTTCACTTAATTCTATGGTCTTTTTCACTTTTCACTTTAAATTATTAATGATTTTCCAAGCTCAATTTTTTAATGAGTACATAAGAAATGCTAAAAACATTATCACATGAAAACCAAGAATAAAATGAACGAGTGAAAAAAAAAAAAAAGTGAAAAACCAGTTATGTTTAACCCATATAACAGAATTGTAGTAAAACATTTTTGAACGGTTTAAAAAGCAAAAAAATTTTTTAAAAAAATGTTTGAGATGAGACAATGACTCATCAGTGTTGATCTGTCTCAATACTGACGCCAATGTTTTAAAGATACTGGAGTTAATAAGTTGATTGGGTCTAAATTTGGTGCCTTAGCTTAATAGATGTTTGAGAGTACTAAATTTAGACCCAATCAACTTATTAACAAAAATAAAGCATATAACCTGCTTTAATACAAATAGTTGCACGTTAAGAAAGCACAAATAAGCATTAAATGCAGACATATGTTTTGGGATTGCTTGGAATCCCTTTTTCAATGCGACAGGAAGCTTCTAGATGCAAAACATCCAAATGAAGCAGACAAAACAACAAAAACAAAGCTTATATAGCCTAGGAATGATCAGTAAACCAATGAGAATACAGGCAGCGTGAAGTGGAAGTAGAAGTAGCAGGGAAGGCACCAATAAGAGAGCAACAAACGAACCCAGTTGAAAGTATACAAAGTAAAAAAGGAATATCAATAAAAACAAATAAAAAAAGACAACAGCATGCATAAAAATGAAAATACAAAAATGTGTAAGTAAGTCTAGTATTGCTCTGCATACTAGACTTGTCTGCATTTTAATGCTTATATGTCTGCATTTTAATGCTTATTTGTGCTTTCTTAACATGAAATTATTTTTATTACTGTTTACTTGCATAAAGTTAAATTATTATTATATAACCTACTTGTCAATGAACTTGATTGTTTTTTAAGGAATCTACTGTTTCAGCACACCTCTAAAAGCACACCCCGCTGTGCCTTTTTAGAATACAGGCATCTCTTCCTTTCTCATATTAAATCTGACCCCTTTAAATTGTGTAACAAATAACAGAATTCCTATTTTAAAATTTCCTCAGATGTTTTGAATGATTTGAACATTTTAAAAGATTTTTTCGTATTCACAGTCGTGGACAAAGTGAGCAACAGTTTTCCAATTTACTGCAACATTTTTGGAATTCCAACCACTCTTTTGATTTCAATTCTGGGAAAATTATTCAAAAATGTTCTTCCCCTTTAGAGCTTGACTTTTGGGAAGCTTATCATAGTAACAGGAATAGTTCTAATTTGGTTAATGATTCTTCCTCAACTCCTTATTTTTCACAGGTCTAGCATAAGTTCCTTTAATTTGTTGCTCTTTCTTGGTTTCCTTGTTAGATGTGCTTTTTTTGTGTCTATTTTTCTCCTTCTCCCCTCCCCCTCCCTCTCCTTTACATGTATACTTTGTTTTTGCATTTTATACTTTCTGCACTTATTTTTATTTCCATTTTATTCTTTGTATTTTATTTTATTATTTTTGCAATTTTCATGTATTTTCACATTTTTATGCATGCTGTCATCTTTTTTAATTTGTTTTTATTGATATTCCTTTTTTACTTCGAGTACTTTCAACTGGGTTTGTTTGTTGCTCTCTTATTGGTGCCTTCCCTGCTACTTCTACTTCTACTTCACTCTGCCTTTATTCTCATTGGTTTACTGATAATTCTTAGGCTATATAAGCTTTGTTTTTTTGTTTTGTCTGCTTCATTTGGATGTTTTGCATCTAGAAGCTCCCTGTCGCATTGAAAAAGGGATTCCAAGCAATCCTAAAACATATGTCTGCATTTTAATGCTTATTTGTGCTTTCTTAACATGAAATTATTTTTATTACTGTTTACTTGCATAAAGTTAAATTATTATTATATAACCTACTTGTCAATGAACTTGATTGTTTTTTAAGGAATCTACTGTTTCAGCACACCTCTAAAAGCACACCCCGCTGTGCCTTTTTAGAATACAGGCATCTCTTCCTTTCTCATATTAAATCTGACCCCTTTAAATTGTGTAACAAATAACAGAATTCCTATTTTAAAATTTCCTCAGATGTTTTGAATGATTTGAACATTTTAAAAGATTTTTTCGTATTCACAGTCGTGGACAAAGTGAGCAACAGTTTTCCAATTTACTGCAAAAAACTTTATGCCAATATTATCAAAAAAAATTAAAAAACACCACTGCATATATCACCTCACCACTTACTGAAAAAACTATTCTTAATAAATTTAAATCTGCCTATAAACTTTTTAAACTTCCCAAATCCAACTCTGGTTCTCTGCCTTACTTTTATGCCATACCCAAATTTCATAAAAATCCAATTTCTTTTCATTTGTGCAGCTACCAACACCAATTGGATTTTTAATCACCGAAAAAACAAACAATAAGTGGTTTGGGATCATTGACAACAGCATTGAAGTTATCAACCAACTCAATATTTTTGATATATATCACTTAAAATTTAAGATTTTGAAAACCTGTTTACAAATATTCCACTCAATGAACTTTTTGTCATCATCTTAGAACTTTTCGATGAAATAAACCTTTCACTCAACCTGGATAAAATCGTTTTTTCAAAACTCTTTAAATTCTATATTTACAACAGTTTTTTAAAAAATGGTAATTCTTGTTTTCTACAAGTCAATGAAATTGCAATGAGCGCCAATTTTAACTCCACATTAGCCAATTTGTTTTTATTTCTTTGAAAAATAAATTCTATTTAAATAATTCCTTTGCACGTATTTGCTGTTGTTATATCCACACCCTCTGTATCAACCAACAAAATTTTCTTCCAGGCAGCAAAACTATTTATTCAAATTGCTTCACACTTAAAAAAATATCCACAATAATCTTGTTCACAACTTCCTTGACATCAAAATAGAAACCTTCCTTGACATCAAAATGGGACAGATTGTTTAACCTTCATCTACAATAAACACCGCAAATTTTATTTCACCGTCAATAGCCTTCAATATTTTTCTTCCTGCCTCAATAAAAAAGTGCTCATTGGAATAATTATTTCCCAAGTGATTAGGATCGAAAGAATTTGCAACACCAAGCCTGCCTTTAATAGCAAAATTGCTTCACTTAAAAAAAGACTTTTAAATAATAATTTTCCTCCCACATTTTTAAGCTACTATTTTTCAAATACTTTCTTCGACGAACACTTCGCTTTTTTGTAACCAGTTAACTGTTACTCGTATGACAATATTTTTCTAAAGCACATTATACGTGGCGAATTTTATTTGATTGTTTGGCTAACAGTGTGGTTGGTCGACTTTGCACGAACACGGATTTGAATTTCTCGGATTTGATTTAATTTTCTCCTTATGGACGACAACTTGGAACAGACTGATCAGTTGGACACAGATTTGGTATTTTTACTCGGATTTCTTAGGGAAGAGTCGTTTATATTAATTATTTTGAGAGAGGGTCTGTTGGTGTGTTGCTTATTTTAGTCTTAGGACTGCGGCATGGACGAACCCCCCACATTTTGTATTTCATTTAGGTTTTTTATGCCTGTTTTAGAGATTTTCTGGCCTATGTTGCTGTCGACTCTAGTGTGTTTTTGCTTGAAATATGTGAGGTGCAGTGAATCGATCATTCTTTGAGACAAACCAACACTGATAAGTCCTTGTCTCATTCTCAAACCTTAAAATTTTTTTTTTTTAAATTTGCAAACATTTCGAAAATATTTTACTACATTTCTGTTATATATATATATGTATATATATATATATATAAGGATTAAGGAAGATTTGTAAGTTTCAAATAATCAACATGAAATATATAAGTTGAAATATTCAATTTGTGTTTTTGTGTTTAAGATTCGTTTAAGCCCCTTTTTCTATGTAACAAATGCTATAAATAGGAAACTTTTCAGTTAGAACCAAGACAATTTGTCAATTGAAAGTTCAGCTCTGTTATGATTTTTACAAATCAGGGAAGCTAAGAGAATCTGTTTAGCTGAAAAGATTGTAAAACATATCTAACAAGCCTTCCTATTTAATGAATAATTTAATACCATTAAATACAGCAAAGCTGCTGATGGTTAGGATATCATTGATCCTTTTCATAGTAGTCATAATATACTGATTGAAGCAGCACCGAGTGTCATCTATTGCTTGATATTTCATACTGAAGATTATTTAACTATTAACTTAAATCATCTGTTCTATTGATTTTTCCGCAACGAAAATATAACATATTGTCATTTATCCCCATAAGTAACTCGTTTCTTTGTAGGCTTGCTACTTCTTTTCTCTTACTTAACAGTAGCTGCTGTACCATTTTACAGAATTTTGGAATTGAGCTTTTTAATAGCGTATTGTGTAGAGTTCCGCTGGTTCAAGAAAGCAAAAAATCTTTGAGAATTTGTGAAGAACGTTTTAAAATCATTCCTTGACTAACAACAGTATTCACTTGTTGACTAGGCCAGGGGTTGGCAAAGCGTGGCTCCTGAGCAATATGAGGCTCTTTGGATACTTGAATATGACTCTTCAAAATTGGCATAAAGACTGAAATTCAGAATTAGGAAGGAGAAACATGCACTTTGCTTTCAAAATATGCTTTCTAAATATTATCAAATACTTACAAGATAAATATGAATTTATCTTCATTAGCAAGTCTAACTGATTAGAACTTGCATATAAGTTTGAAATTAACAAGAATTAGTTACTCATGTAGTATTATAAAACTTTACAAGTACATAGTTTCAAATCGTTTCTCTCATTAATTAACATGTTTATTACTTGCAGAAGAGTTGTTTTATGAAGATATTCTTTACATATGGATGATGGTGTATGCATTGTTCATTGAATTTATCAAAATATTTATTAAATTGTAATTATGGCCATTTCAAAATTGCTCCGACTCCTTAAACGGGGAAGTTGGCTCTTTTGTTTCTAAAGTGTGCCGACGACCTTACTAGTCAATTCACTAGGACATTCAGTACCTTTCCACTGCCATTATTAGTGCCTTGCGGCACTGCTTGTCTCATTTGATTCACACTACCGTCACCTCAGGGTGGCACTGTACCTAGTTTGGAAACTTCTGCAATGAAGAAGATAAATTTAATTATTAAAATAGTTGGATTTTGTTTTTTGCTTAGTTTCAAATAATTCTTTATGCTTAAATAGCAGTGTATTGAAAAAAATAATAAATAACATTAACATGTTAAATTTCGTTATTTTAACATTGTTTAGGTGGCTGTTCCAGCTGAAGTTGTAAAAGTGAGCTGTGGCATCGATCACACTGCAGTTTTATGCAAATCGTTTGCTTGATGTTAATGTCTATTTTGTTCAATATATTTTTACGCTAAAATTAAATTATTACTTTATTTATTGACTTATGTATTTTGCTTTTTATTTATAATATTTTTAAAACATACATATACATACACACAGTAGTATCACTGCGGGGAAAAGGGCATGGAGACTGTCTGCCTCGGGTTACACCCAAAATGAATTTCGTAGTTTACAAAAAAAAAAAAAACAAGTACGTCAAAAATGTGCCCCCCTCATTATATTTTAAATAGTATTTGAGAAGTGCATGCATTGTACTTCTGTCTAAAAGTCGATATCTTTTTTTAAAAAAAAGTTCTGCAAACTCTACACTTGCAGGGGTCGGCGCGAATCATTTTTCACTAAAAGTCACTTTTTTTTGCATTGGTCACTTTTAGTCACTTCTTCAAAAATTGGTCACTATTTTCACTTTAAAAATTTTTTTTCTTCACTATTTTCACTTTTTTGCCCTTTCTCTGGCAGAGCAACCAAAAAAGTTACTTTGTCTGTCTGTGAGTTAAGAAAACATTGCAATTTTGCATAAAAATACGTGTGCCAGAATTGAAGCTTCCGCTTATCCGCCATTTTTGGTCCTGTAAGTCCGCCATTTTTGGTCGTTTTTTGAAATTCGGCGTGGCGCCGGCCCGAGTGTGCCGAAGTTAAGGTTGGATATTGCAGTGTGGTGCCACCAGAAGGGGAGGCCAAGAGGGCTTGTGACCTCTCCCCCCATCTAGAATGATGATTTTAATTGTTTTTAATTTTTTTTACTTGAGAAGAGCAAATCCTAAGAAAATAAAATAAAGCGATATTTAAGTTAGAAAAGAAAAAAAAATCAGACTAAAAATTTTTAGCAGTTGCAGATTATATCACTCAGAAAATTACCTTAATTTCTCTTTTATTTCATTCCCCCCCCCCCCTCCGAACTAACTGTCTCAATCACAAAAGAAAATTTTTGGTGGGGATTTCTCAACGAAAAGACAATACGCATCTCGAGAAAATAAAATTATCTTCTTTTCAAGAAATCATTAAATAATGATGCAGGGGAGGGGGGAATCTAAATTCTTAAAAAAAACTTTAGATCTGAAAAATTCTTAGCAGTTGCAGATTATATATATCGCTCAGAAAATTACATTATGACCTCTTTTTATTTCCATCCCTCCCCCCCCCCCCCCAAAAAAAAGGAATTGCACAAAGTTCAGATAGGAAAGAAATAGTGCACCCCTCCCCCCACCCGTAAAGAATTTTTCTGATTGTGCCACTAATACTGTCATTATGTATGACAGTGATACCGTGTAACTACCACAACTAAAATTATAAAAGCAGGGAATTTTTTGGAGCTCAATCAGGGAATTTTTCTTGGATTTTGTTACTACCATGAAATTACAAAAACAGTATCGAATAATCAAACGGTTTGTTTTCTACAATGATACAGAAGACTAAACACAGTAATTTTAGTCTGAATAATTTTGATAAAATATAAATTTAGATTTATTTCAAGTGAAATTTTCTAATCTTTGAACAAGTATAAAAAATATTTAAAAACGAGCATTCGCAAAATAAGTTTTATTCGATGTTGAACATAAATTAAAATTTGAAATTTCTGCCGATTTGAATAAATATTTATCCATTTATATTTTTAAATAAGTAACAATTTGAGAAAAAATTTAATTAAAAGAAATAACTTTGTCTCTCTCACTCTTAGCTAATTAAGGGTTTTGAAACAGGTATTTATGAACATAGTTACAGGTATAAAAATTCTTATTTTTGAATAGGCTATGAATTTTTTTTTTAGATTGGGTAAAAGCTCTATTTATTCAGGTTTAGTTTTCAAAAGATGTCGAAACTGCTCTTTTTCAAGTTATATTTAGTTTAAATAAAAGCCGACAGGGTGGCGTAGTGGTAAGGCAGCAGGCTTCGTATGCCCAAGTTCGCGGGTTCAAACCTGGCCCGAGTCGGTGGATTTTCAAGACGCAGAAAATCGTCTGCGCCCATGTCGTATGATTATGCGGCATGTTAAAGATCCCTTGAGTAGACATTTGGCTTGGATGCTCTCGGCTAAATTAAATTCCTAGTGCATATTGCATCAATGAGAGCTCAGGTACCGCCATCTAGTGGAACTGAACGTCAAAATTCTCATGCGGCGATGGTACCACACTCATTGTGGTGCCGGTGAAAGAGATGATACCAATTACTGGGGAACGCACTAGGTCTGCAATGGTTGAGGCCAATACCGCAGCCCCATTGGAAAGAAAAAAAAAAAAATAGTTTAAATAAAAAAACAAACACACAAGTTTACATTTTAATGGTCACTTTTTTTTAAAGCTGTGGTCACTTTTTTCACTATTTTGAAGACTCCAAAGTGCGCCGAGCCCTGCACTTGTTAACCCAGCCCTCTGAATAACTCGGTGGCCACACCTTGGTAGTGTGAGCACAGAGTGGAAAACAGCAGCTCATTATGCAATTCTTTTCTTTCTTTTTTTTTTTTAAAGAAGGAAAAAAACGTTCTGTTCGTATTTTTAAATTACAAATGCTGATTGTGTATGCAATCTGTAGACTTGGTAAAAGAAGAGCCCCTTTAATAGGGGCCTTAGCTAAAAGAGGAAAGGCACTCTACGAACCAGTACGACATTCGATGAAACAGGCGACAAGTGAAATTGCTTCTTGAAATTTCTCACGATTACGCGAAGAGTCAAGAAAGACAATCAAAGAGAGTATATTTTTCTTATAGAAGAAAATGGTGCAGTTTCCCATGAATTTTCTGCAGACCTGCAAAATCAATCCTCAGCTACTTCTCACATATTCCTATACTACCTACGTAGAAGATTCGAGACGGTTCTCTAAGTTCTGACATATGCTGTGAAAATACATTATTGCGATATTTATTTAGCTGCTGGTTATTTACTTAATGCAGATGTTTTCATACTAAAATGCGTCGGAAACTGCTGCGATGGTGACAGGTTATTACCACATGAAACTATGAAGTTGCAACAATTAGTAATGAAAATTCGGGACGACACATTTAATGGCGATGAGGACATTGATTTCGCCGAACGAAAACTGTAGAAAGGAATGTTTCTATAGAAGCAATTTTTCAAAGTTAATTTTCATCAACGAAAATCATTATCATCATCATCATAACTGTGTATCCCAGAACTCATCAATCCAGAATTAGCGAAAACTCAGGTTGTTGAAAAAATTCGAATAAAAAAAATAATGCTTAGTTTTTGAAAAACCCGTCTCTAAGTGATGAAATAAAACATTCTATAATAAAGTATTTTGCCTCTGCTTATTATAGAAGGAACTATCTATATGCACGTTATTTCCAGGCGAATTTGCCTCAATTAACAGCCATGAAATTTGGCACAAGGCTAGCATAAAAGCCTAAATTTTGCACTTGAAATCTGAACTTTAAAATTTAGTTTCTCTTGTCGGACTGTCATTGGTATTTGCGAATGTATTATTTCTAATGGTTGTGAGAAGAAATTCAATGGGTCTTCAGTGGGTATCGAACACGGGACCTTCCAGGTGGAAGTCCGATGCTCTTACCACTAGTCTACCACGGTATTTAATAGTACTTACTATGGATGTTCTGAATATATGTATCTCTAAAATAAACATCAAATCCATAAAAAAATTTACACTTGCATAGGCAACAAAAAATCTTATTTTTTTTATTAGAAATTTAAAACATTAACTTTTTTCGCATAATCGAATACACAGATTGATCGAATATGGACAAAGTCGGAACCACTGATATTCGTTTTAGAGGAGTTGACAATATAATAATAGTTGATATTTTCCATCAGTAATTATTAAGAGAAAATACCTCCTACGCAAAATTGTGAAAATTTTCTTTGGCGACGCGAAATTTTAATAAATTTAGTTTCATATGAAAATACTTCGCACGTCTGCAAAAAAATCCCTACTTAAGTTTTTTTCCTCTTTATAGTTTCAAATTCAGTTAATTCAAATACCCATTTGTCAGCCAAATCAAAAATCCATTATGGGGTAGCTATCTCGTTCACTGGTCTTTGTTTCTCGGTTAGGAAAAACATTTTTGGGTTGATATTAAGAAACTGCTCAAAAATTTCTCTATATTTTTATTACAAATTATTTACTCAACTGAACGAAACGATTTACATTGTTCAGAGAAAATTCTCCCAAATAAAATTTTCTTTATAAGGGGTAAGAAAACCCCGAAAGTTTTTATTTGCATGTTTTGAAAATTATAATTGAGAGCTATTTCTGATGCATACAGAATTGCTGATTTACTTTTAAGAGAAAAGAATATTCTCGATTATTCTCAAAATTTCTGTTACTAGAGATATTCTCGGCCCACATCTCTAATTTAATCATTCTTTTTGGCACGGAAGGCTTCAGGAAATCTTGAGTGTGATAAAGCAGCGTTTCTTAAATTGCCACAAAAGACCGTGTCAACACTTTTCAAATTTTCGACTAAGAATAAATGCTGTAACAAGCATTCAACCTCATATGAATGTTCAACTTTCATGCACGAAACCTAATATTAAGAATTTTGAGATAATAAAAATGAATACCACACATCTTATTAAAATTTTACCGTTTGAAACATTTGGTATATGGTAGAAGAAATTATTTAAATAATTTTTGTCTCAACTGTGGAGTTATTTTTTGAAGCCAATGAATGTAAACCAATTCATTTATAATTTGAATTGCAAATTATTCATTTCTCAAATGTTTCATTAATACCATATTGTTAAAGAAAATAGTTATTCCTCGGTAGAAGTCCACTTTAAAAAGGGTGCCAGGTATCAAAGAAATTAAGAACCACTGTGATAAAGCATTGTTTGTGTTTAGAGTTGGGGTAAGTCTTTTTAAATAAAAAAGTTGGCAATGTGTGATACACAGTAAGATGATTTTTGATCTTACTTTAACGTTATTCTTTTTGTTTTCTGTTTACATGAATTAATAAACTTTATGTGGAGCATATTGCCGAAAATCATATCTAATATCAAAACTGTCTTCAGTCTATTGTACTTAGCTCTTAATTTATGTTTCATTTTAAATCTCTCTCTCTCAGTGTAACTCTCCCCTGCTTTTTATCATTATTTTTTTTGATGTTGCGCCTATTTTCCGTGAAAAGGATAATAATATACTTCTCTTCACGGAGGGGGGGGGGGAGGATGATTGTATATTCAAATGCTGTTAAACATAATCGATAAAAATTCTCAAAATAGTAGAATTTGTTGTTAATGTGTCTTGGAATACAGAAATGTATTGTTCAATCATAACTATGAATTCTGCTCAGCAAAACTCTTTATTTCTAACAAGGAAAACCCAACACACATTCAGCAGCAAGTCACGATATCGTTTTTGAACTGCTGAAACCCATTTCTAAGCTTCACTTTCAACTTTCAAGTAACACACGACATTAAAGACATGACTATTATCGCAATCGCAAACCACCAAACCTTCGAACAGTGGGCGAAATTATTTCCAGCACTTTTCCGAAAAGCAATGGTTGCAAAGCACCGGCAATAATTCTGCGACTGAATATTTAGAATGAATCATTTATGCATATGAAATATGTTTACTCAACTGTTGATGACGTTTTATTCTTCTTGAGTAAGTGATTTGTCTGAAGAAACAAAAACGTGCTAAAATTCGCGTTCCTTAGCGCACCGTTTCTATTCGCTTCTCAGTTAGCGGAACTGGAGGTGTATACTAATATTTGCTTACGTGGAGATCGGTTGTGGTAAGTTTATTCAATATGAATTTTGAATCCTTCTTTTTAAAATGCTAAGCAGAAATATGAATTAAAGAGAATTTTAACCTATGTGAATATATTTAAGTTAGTATTATACCGACATCGGATACAGCAAAAAACAGACCCGTCCTTTCAAAATTTTGCAGGGGGGGGGGGTCAATGGGCATATATTCAATGCATATTATAGCTTAAAAATACAAACACATATTTGAATGCCATGTATTTCTAAAAGTTAGGAGGCGGGGGACAATTGACCCCCCCCCCTTCCAATGACGGGCCAGGCAAAATGCCGCTTACAACGAACTTCATAGAAAATAATCAAATTCCAGAAATTCAACGTTAAAGAGTTTTTTGGTTGATCTTTTTCGTTACTTCGCACCATTCCCTCCGACACAACATGGTGTAGTACAACGTTTCTTCACCTGGTGGTTCCAACCCCCAGGAAGGGAGGGTAGGGTGGCAATTTGACCAAAAAATTTAGAAACATTTTATTAAGTAAAATATTTTAAATTTCAGCTAAGTGCAGCAAAACTCAATATTGCACATAGGCAACTTTGGTGCAAGGCTGTCGAAAGGGTTTCCAACTGTATTTTTAATTTTTAAGTGTGTCGCTACACTAAAAATGGTAGAGAAACTATGCTGATTTTAAACTTCAAAAACAACGTTCAGAGTTTTTATTGCTATATGTGTAATTGTGTATATAGCAATGAGAATTCTAGACATGTTTTTTGAGCTTTCAATGACCCTTTTTTCAAAGCAAAGGAAAAAAAAAGTTTATGAATGGGAAACAAACCCACAAAAACGGTGAGACTGAAAGATAAACAGTTTATAAGCAAAACAAAGGATTAATCAGCAACTAATAAGAGTGATTTTAAATATACTATCTAATTAGTTAACCTTTCTTTTTATTATTTAAACTGCTCATCATTTTGTCTTGTTTGTCTGGTTTCTTTCATTGAAAAAAGTTCCTTGTGACCGAGAAACACGTGTCTACTATTGCAAATTGCTGTTTGTGAATTTAACTTCGTTTTTGAATTAAAATTTTTTTTGCACAAAGGTAAATATTTTATTTCTTATCAGGTTGTGTTGGTACAAGGAAGCTGTTTTTGTAAGTTTTAATTTTTTTGCTCTGTTATTTCCGCTTTGGTGTCACTGGTCCTTTCCGAATGTGCTTCTTCAACTTGGACCATAAATAAAATTATTTGGAATGTTAACATAAAAGGGTGAAGGAGACACTTTCTATGTTTAAAGCATTAAAATTCCACACCAAAAGCTCTATTTCTTCAAGTCACAACTCTTAATTTGCCTGCTATACGCTCTTAAATTATCTAAAACGTCTCCTTTAAAGTATTTTTCTCTCATTACTCATTTAGTGTTCTGAAAGTTGCTACTATGGCTTCTACAAAAAAATATGAATGCATTTTTTTTTTAAATTTTAACCCTTTATAAGACAATTTTCTCCCCAGTATGGTTACATTAAAAGATATTTGGATTTAGATTCGTTCCAAAAATGAAATTGATATACATCATTAAGAAAATAACATATTTCTTCCTCCATTTAGGTGTGAGGTGAGGGAGTGGGGATCACGCCTTTCACATTAAAAAATTGATACACTTTGATAGTATATATATATATATATATATATATATACACTTCCTATAGTCTTCACACGTTTCTGTCAATCAGAGGTTTAATAGCTTGCAATAGACATTTATAAGTTAATTAATTTAGTGCGAAGCATTTTCCACTGCCTTATAAAGGGTAAGGAAAGATTCAAAAAATCTGAAGCGGTGCTTGAATTACTAAGTGTTATCAATATAATTTTCTGCTTTGCAATGACTTAGTTGGGAAGAACCGATCGGATTTTGGGATTGAAAGCGTCCAATATGAGTGAAAATTTGTTTTATCTTCGAAATTTCTTGTTTCTGAACTATTACATCTCTCATGTGCTGCAACAATGTCATAAAACAAAAATTATTTCAAGTTTAAACTACATCCTCTAGAAAAATAATTTAACTTTGTGCAAGTAAACAATAATAATAAAATTACACGTTAATTTAAAGCACAAATGAGCAATAAAATGCATTTTATTGCTCATTTGTGCTTTAAATTAACGTGTAATTTTATTATTATTACATCCTCTATAATATTAACTAAAAGATCATAATTTTATGAATAGTACCCACATGTGACATATAACGCTTTCATATTTGACTGCAGTACAATTCCATATTTTAAAGTCAAAATTAAAAATAAATACCTGCACATCGACCAGAAATGCGACATCAATTAAAAAATATCGTTGCTTTAAACCAGCGGTCGGCAACCCGTCGATCGCGATCGACCGGTAGATCGCGAACCCATTTTCAGTCGCTCGCGACAGCATTTTGGACGGTTTATAGTTTAAAAAAAATCAAACAACTTTTGAATTAGAAGGCGAATTTATTCCCCCCTTCACTGGACCTAAGAAAACTTGGCAATAATATGGAATGCCAGTCGTCACATTAACTGTGCTCTCGGTGACAGTTAATTGAAGAATGTAACGGCATTTCACATGTGTGTTTTATTTTAAAAAAAAACAAAACAAAAACTAAGTTTTTTTACAAAATTTAAAAGAAATAATATATTAGTATCTGAAATATTGTTTTGATGCGAGTTAACTGCGTTAACATAACATTATTTGAGAAATTTCATAGTAGGTATTTTATAAGCATCACTTGTTCTGATAAGAATTAACCTACAATTTGAAGACAGGCGCAATCCCGACAATGCCCTATTAATAGTGTATAACCCCCCGGTCCTCCGAGTCGATCTTGGTGTTCGCCGAACTTGAAAAGTTGATCTTCAGTCAATTTAGGTTGCCGACCGGTGCTTTAAACAATCAATGCTCTATATTATAAATCTACGATAGTGATATACATGAACCGAAGAAACATCGATGTTAGGAAAAATCGACCTTTTTGAATGTAGTATTCGGATTAACTGATAATTTGATAGTAGTTGTATTTATTAATTTTTAAATAAGACAGTTGATCAGTCACAACATAGACCGTTTTATGCATGATTGTTCGAACCAACAGTCCATGTGTTCCAATAAGAGAACATTAATCTCGCATAATGCCAGAATGGCTTCCCTGTCACTATGTGCTTCTCAAGAATTTGTGTTCTCGAACAATTGAGTGCTTGCGTTAAATTTGCGACTTTTTATTGCGAATTACAGGAAGTTTGACAGCAATGGCTAACCCTATTTTATCTTCCATTGTGTTGTGTTTGGCAATAAAATGAATCGCTTTGCCGTAGAAGGTGTCACAGATAAGGCTGTGAATTCCAGCTCTAACCATACATACTAAATCTCGGTAATGATTTATGGAAATATTTCAGTATTTGAACGATTTTCCTTTTTCGAAGATTCTTAACGTCTAGCACTACATTACACCGACGTCTTTAATCTTTTGGTTGATTATTAGTTTCTGCCAAGTTTTTCTTTGAAGCTTTCTTTTTTTGGAGCATTCAGCCTTGCCGTAGAAAGAAACCGAGATTCAAGAGGAACTGCAGTCTGATACTGATTAAAAACAAAAGAGGTAAGTCAGAAAATAGTTTTATTTATTAATATTAAGAGTATTTCTGTAGCTTACAACATATTAATGCTCAGTAAAGCGTCGAAAAGTCAAATTTGTGATTGACTTTTCTACTGAATTTTAGATTAATTTCTTACATTAGACTAATGAAATTTCTAATGAAAAAAAGTGAATATAAAAAAATGAATATAATAAAAAGACATGAATCGTTATCAGAGAATATAGATTAAGTAGAAAAAGTAGCATTCGTAAATAAAACCTTATCGCTAAATCCCCAAAAGAAGACATATATATATTTATATATGTCCATTTTTAGAAGCTAACGAGCTCCCATGACATATCGCTTACAGAAATGAACAGTGTCATATCTACAAAATGGATATTCTCCAAGAGAGGCGTTTGAACGTTTTACAATTTGTTTTATTTTATTGCCTTATTTGTTTCAATGATTATTATAATCGATTTTGTTCAGAAAATAGTTATTGATCTCTCACACGATGGATGTTAATAATGTCAAAAAAATTAAAAATAATTATAAAAAGTAGTTATTACGGTATTGCACCAAAAAAAAAAAAAAAAAAGTTGGCCTCTAGCCTTAATTTTTGAACATTTTCTCACAGCAGTATTCCCAATATAAAGAGCGCAAAAATCTGAACATTTTGATATAAAAACCATAAAAAAGATTTTTTGCAGATATGACACTGTTCATTTCTATAAGCGATATGTATGGGCTTATATTATTCCAGAAGCCGGTAGGGTGGCGTAGTGGTAAGGCACTGGCCTCGTACGCCCAAGTTCGCAGGATCAAACCTGGACCAAGTCGGTGTATTTTCAAGATGCAGAAAATCGTCAGCGCCCATGTCGTATGATTATGTGGCATGTTATAGATCCCTTGAGTATCTGTTTAGCTTGAATACTCTCGGCTAAATTAAATTCCTAGTGCAGTTTCGCATGAATTAGAGCTCAAGTTCCGCCATCTAAGGGGAAACTGAGCATCAAAATTCTCAAGTGGTAATGGCATCCGCCGATAGTGGTGCTACTTGAGAGAAGGGATGCCAGTTTCCGGGGAATGTACTAGGTCTACAAAGCTTAGTGACCATACGTAGCCCCATTAGAAAGAAAAAGAAGAAAAAAAAGATATTACTGGAGAAAATCCAACATTTAAATGAAGTCATTTTAAAACTAACATTGTTACTTTATGCTCAAGCAATAATCCCCCAATCCCTCCAAAAGAAGTATGTTAGACTTGACCCTCTATTGCATTTTCGTTGTTGGGTATTGTTTTGATCCAAAATGAAAAGCTTGACAATGGTGAATAATTTCAGTGTGATCAAAACTGTTTTGAAGTGTTTATTGTTTCTGCAATGATTTGTAAAATACTCTTTGGACAGAAACGCCAACAGGGAAAGATTCTAAAAATTCTTGAACAAACTTTTTAAGGAATGCTGAGAAATGTCAATAAAAGCTGAAACAAAACAATTTTCAAAACGTCCCATTTAATTGGTAATCTATTCATTCACTTTTCGTTGAATTTTAAGGCATAAATTAATAAATATCAAAGATGAAAAGGACCCCTCTAAAAAGTCTTAAACAAACAGAAGATTTTAATGGAGTGCGGGAAAAAATCAATAAGAAATGAAACAAAACAATTTTCAAAACCTCCCATTTAATTGGTAATCTAACGGAATTCTTATTTACATTATTCTTCAGAAATGTGTAAAAAAAAAAGAGGCCAATGCATTACTTAGCTATGTCGTTGATACTACGTAACACATAGGGTCAGGTGGGGTAAAGTGGTCATAAAATCCACATGTTTCAACTCGTCGCCAATAAATATAAGAATTTGTTCAAAACTTGTAAGTTTTTTGCTTGATATTTTACATTATATTATTGAAGAACAGTTTGCATTAAATTTTGAGCAGAAAAAATAAAGTAAAATAATTTTATAATGCCTGTTTTCTGGGATGTATTTATGACCACTTAACCTCATGGGGTGGGGTAAAGTGAGTAGTGCATGGCGTAAAGTGGTCATAATTAAAAAAAAAATAACCTACAAAAGTATTAATAACCATAATATTACAAAATACTCAATAAAGGTTCCTTTTAGAAAGGAACTAACTATATTTCACCCAACTGAATTTATTAATGTCCTTTATTATAGTGAAAAGTTGGCTTCATCTTTGTAATGTCTGCTTCAGCAGCTGCATAGATGGTCTTAAAACAAAGTTATGTACCAAATTATTTTAGGATACATTAACAGGTATTATTAGGTTTTAATCCCTAAATAGTAGACTGTAAGTACGTCCTTTAATTTAATACATATAATAAAACATAAATATGAAATTCAAAATTTTCCGTGAAAAAATAGCTTTTAATGAATGACTAAATTATTTAAATTACATATTAAGGAAACCATGCTCGTAAGAGAGTTCTGAGATAATTACAGCTTATTAAAAATCAAAATGGGAGAAAAATACATATTTTAACCTAGCTATTTTTAACCCTCTCTTAAATGCATTGTTCTTGTTCGAAGTACAACTAGTTCTAAACATTTGCAGCTTAATTATATTTATAATAAGGCTGTTTAGAAATGAATTATTCTAGTCGGATAACTTGAAAATTGTTCTATTAAAGGTGCTTCTAAAAATTTGTCAATACTAGACACATCATTGTAAGAAGACTATCGTATAGTAAATTCAATCTCTATTGCATTTCAGCTTAGTTGTGTTTAATCCTTTTTACTAAAAATAAATTTAAAAGTTATTTTTTAAGAAATAATACAGTATTAGTGACATAAATGTTTAACTAGCATCTGCCTCGTGGCTTAATTTCAAACAAAATAAGTGCGGAGCCCTGTAGTCTTCCAAATTTATCTTCGTGCGTAAATTGCCTAAATTCCCTCTAATAGTTAAACATTCGCATAAAATTGAAAATAAATAGGGAAGCTGAGTTCCCGTGAGTTTTGTGCTAGTTAAGTCCTGGTCTACGTCACAAATTAACCTAAAGTAATTTTAGAGCATCGGTGTATGTTAAGCGTAACACTATGACCACTTTACCCCATCTTACTTAAACTACTGTAAAATAATATATAACCTAAATCTAGCTTCATGGTTAGTGAGGAAGTATTTTTGAGATCTGTGCAAAGCTTCCTGCACCGTCAATTAGATGCCAATTCTTTAAAACAAAATGTCAGAGAGAAGTTAAAAGAGCTGTTTCAATTTCAAAGTGATGTATAAACAAACAAATTGACTGTTTTCTTCACCTAAAAAGTTGCTATCAAAACAATTTTGAATGTAAAATTTAATTCCTAATTATTAAAATCTTAAATACAAAATTTACACCATTTCATTTATTTATTGCAAAGCTATAGCTTTTTCTTTGCTTTATGACCACTTTACCCCATTGACCACTTTCCCCCACCTGACCCTAGATTTCAGAGTTCACTTCACCGTTGTTCCGTGGCAATAGTCTATTTTGTAAAACCAAGTCGTAAACGAAGTTATTTCATACTAGAAACTTTTAATGAACTGTACAAATAAATGTAATTAGTCAACTTTTCTCAGTTTGAAGTTGCGCAAGAATACGTAGAAACCCTGCTCAAATTTACTTGTTTTATAAATCAACGAGTATGTTAAAATCGTTTTCATTAAATGAATAAGAAAATAAAATCATAAAAAATAAATATTTCTTAAAAATAAATTGACGCTTTTAATGGTTGCTTCATCTACGCAAACCTTGGAACGAAATGGTTTTGTATCATGTTTATCTTGGATACAACATTATTGAAAATTATGATTTGAAGATTTAAAAAAAAATTGAAAAAAAGAAAATAGTAATAAAAAGTCACTTACATGTTGTCTTTTACTAAAAAATGAACGAAAATTTAAAATTGCACGCAAAATTAAAACTTGTCTATTGTGGCTATCACGGAACTCTCTTCTATATCCTTCACATGAAAATTACTACTCACTTAATATCCCTATTATGATGCAAATCCTAATTGAAATAAATGAATAAATAAATAAAAAAATAAAAATAAATAAATAAACAAATAAATATATCATATATAAAGAATGATTTTAAACTAAGATAAACAAATTAATTATTTAATATATGCTTTTTTCATACACATAATGCAATTGGTATTCTTTATTCTCTAGCAACATGAAAACTTTCCTTCTCGTCTAGTATGTTCCAGATTGCTCTTATGTTTACGCTTTATGCAGCTGCAGAAACGAAAGGAAATTTATTTCTACTTTAATGGCCTTAAATTTACCAACAGCGAGATAGAAATTTTTGACTTTCGATCGGAAAATCTTCTTTTATTACGGTGAAGCGTTAAGATCTTTGCTTGTTTCGCACAGCTTATCTTTTGCTAAGAGTAAGTAAGTACTCGAAATTTGTAAATTCATAAAAAGTTTGAAAGGAACCAGGCCTGTCATTAAAGGGGGTCAGGAAAGGGCAACGTACAGAATATAATGTATTTTTTTTTATGAATGTGTACGCAGTTTGTTATTTTTTTACCATAGTATACATGTATAAGGAATACATATCTTTTGCCCCCCAAACCCCCGTTAAATTTCGAAATGAAGGCCTGAAAATGACATGAGTTATCTGCATTTATATTCTTAATTTTTCTTGCGTTTTGTAGTATACTATGTTTATCTGAAGATAGTTCTGTTCAATAATTTTATATGTCAGCTAGATAAATGGGCATAAATTATTGTGTTGTGAGAAAACGCGTAAATTATCTGTTGCATCTTAAATTGAGTGTTTTGCCTTACATTCAAAAAATCAGTACATACATAACTAATATCAATACTTATAAATTATTAATATATTGGTGTTTTTTGTATTCCTTGAACATGTGT
This sequence comes from Octonoba sinensis, assembly GCA_038502835.1. NCBI lineage: Eukaryota > Metazoa > Arthropoda > Arachnida > Araneae > Uloboridae > Octonoba > Octonoba sinensis. Next base: position 58,258,696 of record CM076599.1, on the reverse strand, counting down.
ACCCAATAATTTTGAAAATTTCTGCTTTAATTACATTGATTTTATTATTTATTTTGTCTACATGAAAACAAATTTTTTTATTCCTTATTCAATATATATTAACTTACACATTATCAATTATAATCTCAGTATCCCTTTGCTTTTTTAAGATCACGTTTGGGTGAAAGTAAATATTCCAAATTAGTTTATGAATAATTAAAATAAATTCACTTAAGTTATCTAGTAATTAAATTTTGAGCATTATATCTTTCTTGAAGTTCACGTTTAGCTGAAAGTAACTAATTTGAAATGAGTTATTAATAACTCTTTGCTGTAAAAATACGATTGAAATAAGATTATGTATAATTAATATAGTTATATTATGGATAATGCTCATTTTTTAGAAATTATTTTACATTCAAACTGAATATACGAATTTAGTAACTAAAAATGCTTAGTTAAAAGTGAATATTACTAGAAATTTTTTTATGAGGAATTAAAATGCATTTTCTCTAATAGTCTGCTAATATTCTTTCAAGCATTGCTTCTTTCTTCAAATTCACGTTTAGCAGAAAATGAATACGTGAGATTTATTGCTAGCTAATGCTTTGTTGTAAGTGAATATCAGAAATGAGATTATGAATAATTAAGATAGATGTGTCAGGGTTCACACTGAGGAAACATACAAAGTGTGATTTCCCACCTTGACCAAAATTTTAAGTGGGATTTTTAAAAGTTAAGTTCAAACAATTTTTTTTTTGAGTGGGATTTCAAAAAATATTGCGGGAATCGCGCAATTGGGCGGCCTAGCGCGAACCCTGTAGTATATAAATCGCGTCTAAAACCATTCACAGCAGTTTTCTTAATATGATTTCACTTTTGTTTAGAGCAGTGTTTTCCAAACTTTTACGTCTGTCGATCGGCGGTAAAATTTTCATGGACGGATGTCAGTCAACAATGAAAAATAATATTCAGTAAAATCTTGTTATAGGAAGCACCGATACAACGAGATATTCCTTACGAAAAACTAACTATACAATCCCGTTTCAAACACCATGAAGGTAACGCATATTCCATTATTTTCCCATGCCCTTGGATTTCGTTGCAGTAGAATTTTACTGAAAATATATGCATTTTATCAAGTTTATTGGCACACCATAGCAATTTTTAGTTAGCAGGACGACATATACTGCTGTTAATTTTTGAACGCATTTGATATACAGTTCCTTGTAGGCTTGTTTCTGTATGACCAAACACTGAATTAACAATCAAAATGATTTCTCCGATTGATTTTTATTACTGATGCGGTTGAAAAAGTTTACAAATGTGTAGGAAATTTTAAAATTAAGCAATAATAGTCTTATAAAAGATAGATGGATCTTTATCGAAAATTATCTGAGAGATATTGTAATTCATTATTTCATGTTAGGACGTGTATTTTTTCTCTGTTTTGATGTATAGGTGTTTGTTATGTATTTACGTTAATCTGTGTGGAGGGATTGTAGGTATTTAACCTTAGGAAATACGTTAAAATAGTTTAATTAACACGGATCTCAACAGTAATGTCCTGCGGTTTGATGCCGGTCTGAGGACTATTGGTTGGGAAAAACTGTTCTAGATCATCACTAGAAGAAAGCAGCTAATAGACTGAGAGCTACATGAAAATGTCAATCATAAGGTACACGGCTCGTTTTCGCACGAAACATCTCTATTAATATGTCCGAGTACATAGCCACTGGTCTGCCAGGGCTGGTGTGGGGCTTAAAGCGGGGGCGGGCCCTCAAAGTAGACGAATTTTAGCGGAAAAAAATCATAAGGTACACGAGTCATATCATAGCAAGTGATCGAAGGAGTTTTACCTCACCCTTTTCGATTTCTTTTGTCAATTTGCTCCACGAAATTGCTATGGCCCTCCTACTAAAATGGAAAAACACTCTTAAAGATCCCCCAAAAATACTTAGGCAAAGGACCCTTAATGCCCCCGCGCAGCCATATATGGCTCTTGAGATAGCATTTTTGTAGCACATAACATTACTTCCTAACACCTTTATAATGTTTGTTGCAAAATGAATTAGTTTTCAGAATTTTAATATATATTTTTTAATAAAATCACATCCCTATCACTTGAAGTACATTTTAGGAGGCCTCATATAATGTGCATGCACATAAGACGGGCCAGCATTTTTAGAGTAATAATATATTTCCTTCTTTAATTTTAGTTCTTCAAGATGAGATTGTGGAGAGTCTTCTTCTGTATTATTTTACTGATATCAGCTTTTGCAATGGCCGACTCCCAGCATTATCAAAGCCATGCGAAAGCGTGTAAAACTAGAAACGGGAAAAAGATCTGTGAAGAAAAGAGTGCTTCTTACAATGGTGATTAGGTAATTAATCCTTATACTTATACTTTTTAAGTAACAACCGAAAGCTAATCAATATCTTAATAGCCCTAAACCTAATCTTCTTTAGGAAAACATATTCTCAGCTTCCCGAGAAATTCGTTGTTGACTACAAACTCTCTTGACATGGATTCAATTTCCATTGACATCATAAAGCATCGACTTATTCATATATCATTCTATCTAAAGACATTCTCGATTGAGCTCATAACATAATTTTTTTATTACACTCCGTGGACGATTCCAAAGACTTAGTGGTTCTAAACCACTTCTCAAAGACTGAAACTCCCCCTTTGAAGATACACGTATATCAATCAAAACATGAATTCTTTTTCAGGTGCAGGCACCAAAAATTTCCGTTAACTTGATTCAAACAAGCTTGCAAAGAACAAGTATGAATTCAAAAAGAATGATAATGTAAAGAAGAAATTGTTCAAAGAGAAAATAGTTAATAACCCATTCTCCGATTGCCCCCTTCCCCCAAAGAAAAAAAAGGGGGAAGAAATACTTTTCAAGGTGCAAAGGAAATATTTTCCTGCTGAACTAATTTTTCACTACGAATTGTTTATTTCGATGATATTTTGTTCATTTCATTTCTTATTTTTGGTAGTAAATAATGTTATTATTTTTTGTTCCTTATTATTAAAATTACTTTCTTAACGCTATTTGGAATTTATTGAAATTTAAACAAAAAAAAAAAAAAGGATAGAAATTTGATAGGGACTTTTTTAAAAATACTTGTTGTAACCGATGAAAAATGAGGCTAAAGTAATAAGAAATCGAAGACTGAGAGTTCAAGTTTCAAAAAAAAAGGAAAAAAAAAAAGATGATCGTGTACGATAACGTAGGATTGTTTAGTTCTGAAAGTACTTATTGTTTTTAACTGCAATCAGTAACGTATTAACCAACTAACCAACCTCCTACTGTAATTTCTGTAAACCAGTGGCAAGTTTAAGTTAACCAAAGTTTATGCTCTCGATTTGATGCAACGAAAAGTGGCTATTTAACTCGGAATGCATGAACTCTCACTTTTTGTAAAAAATGAAAGCCACGTGGATCACATCTCTTTTTCGTCACTACAGAATCCATCTGTTCAAATAAAGGGAGGACCGTAAATGCGTCAATAGGAAACCTGGCAAGAAATTAAATGGTCTGGAAGGAAAATCTGATCTATCTGATCACGCCATTCTATTTTAAACACACTTCTACATAATTCACTTCTTTTCAGGAAGTTACGTGATACAGTCGACTCGCGTTATAATGACCCGTCCGGATCACATACTATATCAAATAAATATTCAAATAATTTCCCTGTCTTTAAATGTGATAAAACATTATTTTAAAATAACTCATAGCGTAAACTTTTTTAGGAAAAAAATAAAGTTTTAAATTGAAACCAATTAATTAACAATAAAAAGCAGTGGCACTCTAACGGGAGTGGACGAACGGAGCAGTTTCCCCCCAGAAGGTATTACAGGATGTCTTGTATTAGGGCGATTTTTTTCTAGAACCCGATCTGGCCACTTCACGAAGGACCCGGTTATTCGGCGTGTAAAATTTGATTTTTTAAATGACATTTTAAAGCCTGTTTTGAAAATGTATGAAAATTTAAAACTTATTGCGTATTTAAAAGCTTTGAGATGCTTAAAAATATGTATAAATTAAGTGGTTTCAAACATTAGAGACTGATATCCGGTAGAGATCAGCCAAAAGAGGCACACCGGATATCAGATATCCGGCAAAATCAATATCCCATGTATGACTAATCCTGACCTTGGTACCCTCGCCCCACACATAAGGGTGTGCTACTGATAATGAGGATATACTTCAAAAATGATTAAAGTAATGTGACAATTTGCAATAATTTAAGGCCCAATTGATTTTGCGCAAAAATATTTTTGAAATTAAACGGCACGAATGAGGTAATCCACTAAAATTATAATAACAGTTTGTGGATGAACTAAAAAAAAAAAAGCTAAAACGGAAAATAGCCCATTTTTTAAAACGAAAATCCATATCAATTATTCTCACATTCAGTGTCTTTATTACAAATACATATAAAAATTATTACGGCAAAAATTATGTTCCACGTTAATATATTATACTACGTTTATCACAGCCACAGCGATTATCAAACTTCCTTAAATAAGTTTGTCTGGACCTTTTTGAGGAGCAATGCAATGTGCTCTTGTAAAGTTTTTTTTTTAAATGTCAGAACGGTGTTATTGAATGGACTATGGACAATCAAATATGGAAAGGGAAAAACAAAGCAGGATAATGAAATTAATTTGTCACACTTCCTCCTCGTAGATAGCAGCACTACACTGTCGTAGGCTTTAAAAATGTCTGGGAAATTCCAGGCGTAACAAGATGCCTTTTTTGACCCAAAATCAAAACTCAAACGATTTTTACTTTGTTCATGAAAACATCAAAATGTTTTCTTTCTACCTTATTGTTAACAATTCAAAGGTAACAAAATACTGGAAAAACGTTTATTAGATATTTTTTAATATGTTTTCCGATTTGTTACGGAATGAAATTTCCGTGTTATGCAGTCACACACAAATCTAAAAAATTAAAACACACACACATATGCATACAGTGGACGCCGCTTAATGTACGCAGCGGGACGAAAATGATTTGATAACAATAACCGAGTGATAATAAGAAACGATAAAATTTAAAACTAAAAAAATCAGTACTTTTGCACATTAACAAATACACTGTCGATTTTCACAAACAACGTTACCTTACATGTTGTTGAAGAAGTATTTAGCGAAAAAATAATTGTATCAAGAAAAATATAATAAGAATCAGTAAATATTTGTCTTAAAAAGAAAAGGAGTTATTCATTGTTGATTTTCTGCTAATTTTACGAATTCGGCGTCTTTTTTCTGCACACATTGACGCAAAATTCGAAGCGCCTTCGTCATCCAAGCAGCTAAACACCTTTTCTGACCAATAATTTCAGAATATAATTTACAAACAGGAAAAGTAGTTATTTTTCCCAGTTTTTGCTGATTTAAGAAAATTAATCTCTCTAACTTGATAACATTAAACGGCTCGGGCTCTACATTGTAAAGTTACTCTCGGGCTCGGGCTCATGGTAAAATATTCATACATCAACCTACAGTCCGGACTAATAGTTTTTTGCCAGTCTTGTGTCCCCTTTCATTTTCAATTTGCTCCAGACTGGAGACCCATCTTATTAGGCCTCCTAACTGCAATAGTTGCACTGAATATATTCCAGTTTTAAATTCGACTGCGAATCAAGAGCTTAACGAAAATGCTTTCAAACCGAAGATTTTTCATGCATTTGAGCTCAGCAGAATTTAATCTGAACTGGAGCATTTCAAGATAGTTTAAAAATATATGTATTCTTTAGTTGAAATTAAAAGAAAAATCATTTGAACTAATTGCGATGGTAACAAAAAGCCTATATTTAATCGATGTAGCACCCCATCTATTAACAACACTTTATAAAATCATTTCGGGCTCGGGCTTTGACACAGAACAGTATCACTCGGGCTCGGACTTCAAATCTTCGGGCTCGGGCCTGCAAAAGTGAGCCCGAACTCATCTCTAGTACACATACGAAAGTTTTAGTAGTTGGGGGTCAGCTACGGGTTTTAGTGCCACCGCCTAGGCCTCTTATAAGTCGCGGCCAGCCTTTTTGCCACCGACAGCCTAGGGGTTTTAGCAGGAGCGTATCGATTTAGAAATCTTTGGGGGGGGGGGGGGGGGGGTTCTCAAACAATTTCATTTCCAAATGCTCAAAATTATTTCCAAGAAAAACCAATTAACAATTAAAAAGTAATAAATATTCACTCATTATTATTAATATTAATTACAAAAAATCACTAATAAATGAATATTTTTATAGATCATTAAAATGAATTCATAGTTTTTACAAAATAACCGAAATCCTTATGCAGTATCGTTGAGGTAACTATACATTTATTAAATGTGATTAATGTAAAACAAATTTTCTGATTTCTAATGGGGGGGGGGGAGGAGGAGGCTAAAGCCCCCTGAGCCTCCCCCTTTCCTATGCGCCTGTGCTCTATTGCCAACGCCCACGGCCAATTTTTGAGGGCGGCCGATTTTGCGATGTTAAAATATAAAAAAGTTAAATTGAAAAGACGAGTTGTAAAAACAGGTAAAGGTCAAGTTTTTCCTATGTTAATACAAAATAAATACATACTACTTTTATTAACATAGGAAATAGGAAATATTCCTACTTTCCGGACATAGACTGGAATGGTTTTCACACTTTTCTCCACCACACCCCTACCTGTTAGCCGAGGCCTTAGGATTGCTTACGCACGGGGAGAGGTAGTGGGGTCTACGGATTTTACATGCACATATCCCCAAGTATACATGGTGGTCTTTAGTGGGTATCGAACGCGCGACCTTCCAGGCGGAAGTCCGACGTGCTAACCACTGGGCTACCACGGCCCATGGTTTTTACACTAGCAATGGTAGAGAAGAGGATTTTTTGAAAGTGATTAGTGTCTGTTTTTTGGACCAAGTTGTTACCCAAGGGACTAGGCATGATGATATTTTGAACCTTTATAACAGCACACACACAATCAACTTATTTAAAATTTCGAAACTTTTGTTAACGTTCATAATCATAGTAATAATAATAATAAACCCGGAGCTTTCTTTGTCTGTTGAATGCCAGTTCATGCTCAATAGTTGATGGATTAACAATTAAAAGAACATTTAATCTCTTTCATGAAACAATATAATTTGCAGACATATGTTTCGGGATTGCTTCTATTGCATTGAAAAAGGGATTCCAAGCAATCCCGAAACATATGTCTGTATTTTAATGTTTATTTGTGCTTTCTTAACGTGAAAATTTTTATTAGTTTACTTGTGCTTAAAGTTTATTATAATTTGCTAACGTAATATATAATTTGCGTTTCTTTTAATTCTTCTATCCTATTTTACAGATGAAATCCTGCAATTCTTGAAAATGCACTTGTAAGGAAAATGTCATGAATGAAATGTCAACATGTGGTCAAGCTCAGCATCATTGTATTAGTCAATAAAGTTATCCCGTGTTTATTGCCTTTTCTTATTTACAGTATGGAATACATTTGAGTAATGCAAAGGTGCAAAAATTGAAATAGATACTGTTATAAATTCAAGCACTAGTGAGAAATTTGTTCTTAACATTGTACATTTTCTTTGTTGTGATAAGAAAAATGATTGTGTTGAAAAGTAAATGATGTGATTTTTGCGACTATGCCGGACGCGCAACACGTTTTTTGCATTGAAATAGGGGTTCTTTGTAACCCCAAAACAAGTATTAGCAATAACTTTGCGCTTTAATAATTTTTTTTATCGTTTATCTCCTTGTTATTTTTGAACTGTTTGGTTGAAAGTGCAAATGCTTTGCATTTCTACTATTATATCGAAATGGCGTGATTCACTGTTCAGCGATAGCGAAAAACGCAGCAGTTCTCTCGATTTCCACCAAGCTCGTGTGTGTGGGTACCACAATCCTAAGTATATTGTACCCTCGTGAGGCGAACAACCGCAATTCTCCAAGCACCAAACCTTTTAATCCATTAAAAGATATTTATGAGCAGGTGTTCGTTATTATTTTTTACTACAATATACCTTGCTAATAATGAGCAGGGGCTCATTATCAGCATTTTAAGCAAAAACATACGATTGATGGATATCTACTTTTTAAGCAGTAAAAAAGAATCCAATAAGCTTATTTTCAAAGTAAAAAAAAAAGCGTATTTAAGCAACACTTCAAAAATTGTTATTTTTGTAACTTTCAAAATGTCAAATTTAATTTCCAAGGCTGTATGCATGAACGATACGTTTGATACAAAAATTTTAATACCATATTACACTAAAATATGGTATCCATCTTTCACATAGGCCTTTGGATTTCCATCTTTGGTTAGTTAAATAAGATTTCTTTCATTGGAAAAATAAAATTCTTAAAAAGGTGAAAATGCCATTTTTTAGCTTCAAAAGTGTTTTCTTTATGAATAAAGCCAAATAAATTCTCAAACATGATATTTATAAATGAAGTACTGTTCTTTCGTTATTTTTTGGGGAAGAACAAAAACAAAATCATATCGGTTTCCGTATATAAGCCTTACTTTGAAAATATTAATGCCTTTGACGAATAATATTGGAATAATATTTGTATCTTTTCTGTACTATAATACTCTTCCTAATCTTTTGACTTTTTTTAAAAAAAAACCTAATATGTTAGCTCTTTATTCCGTGGATCAAATTTTGAAAATTTTTGACCTGTGTATAAGCGCACCTCTCAATTTCGAGTCAAATTTTCGTCTAAGAAATGTATGCTCCTACACGAGTATATACGGAAAATTTTTTAGAAACTATATCCATTAGAAATGAAATGTTTCGCTGGTTTTTGAAAATGATCAATTTTTTGCTGAATTTTTAAAGGCTCCGACAGGAAAGGGAAAAATTCCTTTTGGGATGTACTTTATATGTCCCTTTAGTTGTAACTACTGTAATAAACAAAAATCTGTGATGGTCATCTGACACTTTTCAAAATTGCTGATTTTAAGTGGAATGGCTCTGTATATACACCATATAGTAAATACAACAGCATTTTTGAAGAAATATTGAACACTGCATGCAATGCACTACATGAAACAAAAGAAAATGCGTATATTAAAAATGGTAAAAATAATCAGGAAATATCTATCATACATATTGAAATTACACTTCATATCATTGTCATATTATTTCAATTTTTTGTTTTTCATGTTTCGTTTGAAAATAAAAGTTTTAAAAATACCTATAAACATAAAGGCAAATATCATATACTAACATGAGAGTTTTAGCTTATATTTTCATTATTTCTTTTAAGTAATCATTTAGTTTTTTTTTTTTTTTAGTCCACAAAAATGGGAAGTATAGTCAGATGGAATGATTAAACACTTTCAAGTACTCTCGTGTTTTTTAGTTTGGCTTCAGTTTTCTGACAAATATATTTAACTAAATTAAAGCTGAAGAATTAAAGCCACGAATCCTTCTTCAGTCCATCCAGCGGTAGCTTAAACTGTAATAAACGTACCAAAATTTACTCGAAATCTGTTTTAAGATTATCAGGGCAATCAGGTTGTGTGAAAGGATGACTAGTTTTGAATGCTTTTAACTGGAGCAAACGACTATTAATTTCACTGATCAGCGGAAATTTGTTCATGTCAACATCAAATCTGCTAGCATTGAACACTTGAGGCACTAAACACACATCCGCTAAAGTAATGTCATCCCCAAAGCAATACAAACCGTGAGTCTTTTTCAGGGATTTTTCTATGGATTCGAAGCCCGATTCCACCCAATATTTCGCCCAAGAAGTGGCATTCGATTCCATGCGTTTTAGTACTCTCAGATTCTGAAGTGGCTGGATACCGGCAATAATGGAATCAACAATGGCACGAACTGCAGCACGGGACGCAGGATCTTTCGGCAAAAGAGGAGGAGCCGGTGCAACTTCTTCCAGATATTCCAATATCGCGACAGAATGGCTCAAAACATGACCAGAATGTACGAAAACTGGAACTTCACCCTGCGGATTTATTTGCAGGAATTCCGAAGATTGTTGCTCCCCAGTTAGGAGGTTTATTGCCTTATATTCGTATTCAATTCCTTTTAAAGCTAATGCTATTCTGACACGCCATGAGCAGGAGCTACGGAAGTAGGAATATAATATCGACTTCGATTGAGCCATTTTCGTCCGAACAGCTGAAGTACACAAGAAAGAATGAAATCGGATTTGAAGCTTTCTTCAACCGCGAAATTTGGGTCAAGGACTCTGAACTCAGTTCACTCCTTATCATTTGAACTTCAAATAGCGTACTGTTGCTATGCGATGGGTTGGCGGAAGTCGTCGTCCTTATTTATGTTAAAAACAGAGATAATGCTAGCAATGATTTATATTTGATTACATTTTCTACGATAAATAAAAATAAAAAAGAAACTAGAACTTGCTTCTTGTTTATGCTTAGCCTTGAATTTCAGTCTTGAGAAAGTTGCCTCGAGTTTTCTTCTCGTAATGTTTATCGTCACTCTTATAAAGTGACATTCAACCTTTTTCTCCTATCGAACCCCTTAAAAAATCCCCCAAAAAAATGACAAACCCCTTAGTAATGGATAAGAAAAAAAAAAAAATAGTAGCACAATTTTTTTGCACAATATTCCATGTTTCACAATAGTTCATGAGAAGAAATCAAAACATGATTTTAAAACATAAAATTACGTATTGTAACGAAAATAAAACAGTAACTAATGTTGTGACGAAATCAAACTGCAGATGCGTAAAAATAAAAATTCCTTTTGTTAAGATTTTGATCTGTCACGAGCATCATGTTCGCATGTTGTATACGATAAGCCAAATTTACGAGATCAGAACGAAACTGAAACCGAAACGATTTAAGTTAGTATACTAGTATCGTCACATCAATAAAAAACATACAACAATTTAAGTGTCTGTTTGTCGCCGATAGCTTATTAGTTGCTTGCGTAACTGTAATGCAGTTGCCGTTGATGTAACACATGTCAAATGTACTAATAATCAAAACATTTCTCTAGCATTTTGAGTGAGGCATCGCTAGATTTGCAATCTCTGTTAAAAATGAATGTAAACGCGAATTTAATTTAATCCTTCTTTCTTTGTTTTAATTTATTTGTCGTCTGCGCTTTTAATATATATATTAAAGTTTCTTTTTTTCCAGTTTCGTTAAAACTATTGTTTTGACGATGATTATGTTGGATATAAATAAATATTTTTCACAAGCAATTTGATTATATAGTAAATAATATTTTTATTTTACCGATTATTATAACTTAGATGTTTTTTTTTCGGTAAGAATATTTTTTTCCGAAATTATTATATGTTTATTATTTATTCATTAAACTTTACTGTTCTACCTGATAAATATCTCTCTGATTTGATGTGCATTTCCGGTTTACTGGGGGAATTGTATATTTATAATATCTAGAACAGCGGTCATTTCGTATGACCGCCGGGCTTACTAGTTTCAAATAACAGTAGACGTCCAATGAGTTAAACTTTTTAATAAAAATGATATTTATTGATTGAATCATTTATTTCAAAAGCAAGTCAAGCGCGAAGTTTTATTATTTCGCGGAACATCCTTGGTATCATATTACATTTTTCCGATAGAGATTACAATATATTTTTTACTGATGAATATATTTTTTTCAGTGAAAAACATTGTAATCACTATTGAACAGTTTTATAAAAATTTCAATTGAATAAGGGGGCAGCAGTCAATGAAATCGCATTTATGCTTTCTATCCCTTTGTTGATATTAAAAAGTCTTAATCATCATCTCAAATTGCTTCCCTTGCGATAGGAGGAGAGGAGGAGTGACGGGGTACTTATACTGAGATTGATGTAGTAATTGTTATTGAAACCTGATTTTAAGACATTTAAATGCTTCAACTTTCCCAAGAAATCTGTTGTTTTCGTCAATAAATTTCGCAGATGAAGACTGAAATTTATTCTTTTTGCTGTTCAAGCTTTGAATCAAAGCTTTCATGCAAAATATTTGCCAATTAGTACTTAGAAGAAAAAATAAACACATAGTACTAGTCGACCCGTGCGGAATTTCGCACTAGTTTGGGAGAAAGGATATTATGAAGAAGAATAGAAAAAATAAACGGGATTTTGGTACAAAAGAAGACACATGTAATTAAACACATCAGTACAAATAGCTGTAACAAATTTTTCTCGCACTATTTAGATATTCAAAATAATAAAATAATCACAATAATAATGATAATTATTTATAATATTAGTATACATAGCATTAAAATACAATAACGAAACAGTTTCATACTTAAAATATAGTTAATGTTGGTTGGTTATGCATTCATAATATATAAATGAATGTGTAGAGCCTCACGATTGAATAAGTTTAACACAGAGACGCAGCTAAAACTGTCCAATTTTCTACACAAAAAAAAAAAAACAGAAGAGTTGCTCGTTTGTTTACTTGGTAACAGATGGCGCCAGCATACACAACACCAATTTGGCATCCATTAAAGGGCCTCTTCTGGGATGATTTAAGATCTTAAATTTGAGAGAAGCGGTACATCTTTAGACCGTCGGTCGATTTTTCGTCATTAGCCGGCAGGATAAGCTGTAAAATGAGGGGTAAATCATGGAATTTGATAAAGGTATAAGGAAGATCTAGCCGAGCGACAGAAAAACAGGCTAGAGAAATAATATATATAGATTTATGCTTAAATTAAAAGGAAATAAATGAGGTAAAATAGAAACGGTAGTAAAGTTAGAGTTACAGTTTACTTATGGTTTGCGTTAAGAAGAGTACTTCAAAAATGAATTTCAAGGTCACGAAGAGTTATCTATTACACATTCCGTTTCATCTCTCCAACGTACCTAAACGCGGGATAATCAACAACAATAAAATAAAATTCTCAACTCTTATTTCCACTCTTATATTTTTCTTGAAGATTGGTTTAATTATCTTTCAGATTTACTATGGAAAGTGTTGTTCTTTTGTACATCGTGGTGACTCTCATGTTGTCCACGGGTGCACGCGGCCAGTCCTACTCGATGTCCTGCAGTACGGTTAACGGCAAGCAAGTGTGTGAATCGCAGCAGAATCAAGGCAACATGGCAAGTTCTTCTTCCCAGGCTATAAGTGGTGGAGCTAATGGTGATTACCAGAATGCCTATGCTGGAGCTGGAAGTCCAGATGACTGGTCCTCATCACAAACTCAACAAGGTGAGAGCTGATGGATTAAGGAATTACGATTAGCATTATGAATTAGGGCGATGTAATGAGAGTATCATTGAGTTTAAGGTTTAATTTCGGTACATCTTCCCATGGAACTAAAAGGTTGAACTTTTCGTAAATGCAAAGTGAAAAAATGTTTTTCTTTTTTCTTTTTTTCTCCCCCCCGATTAAGGGCCAATCAGATGGAAAAACTTTAAGCTATTTTTTTTTTAAAATTCACACACTTTTTTTAACTTCTTCTTGTTAGAGTTACCACATTGACAAGGCCGCACGTGACTTAAGGCGATCATTTTATATTCAAGGAGCTCATAGAAAATTTCTCGCATTTCGAGTTCAAGATTTTTTTTAGCGATGATCACCTCCAAATAGTACTGATATCATATCCGTCCTTCTGATTAGTTGAAAACAAAATTCTGCCTATCTTTTTTTTTGTTAGAGTTTCTCGAGATAGAATGAATTATCGAGCGCATAGACAATGTACAATAACAAAAAAAAAAAAGTTGACTGAGCGAATATTGCGCGAAAACATTTTGCTGGTGATAGCTGTTTTTTATAATTGATGATTGGCTGGGTTTTTGTTCACAATCTTTGTTTAGAAATTGCGATTCAGTTTAGAGTTTTTTAAATACATTGTTTCACCTAAGCATAGTTCGTTTTCGGTAAGTTGAGTGATGACCTCGAGCGTGTTTATTTCTTGTTGAGGAGTTCAGTGAAATGATTAGTTTATTTGGCGCTCAGTTGAGTAAGATACTCTCGCAGTGTGCGAAGTTATTGCGTTACCACTGCATCAACTCAACTCAGCGTTTATAACATTTTCACTGCCAGTGATCTCCCCCAGCAGAAACAAAAACTACCGATGCCAAGCACGTAATTTACCAGAGCCGAAGTATATTGGTTTGTGATTTTCATTTAAAATCAATGATTAAGATTGTTCTCTAATTTGTAACATATAAGAAAGTTCGCATTGGAGATTTTTATTCTTATTACATTTATTAAACACCAGGTGTCGCACCCCCTGCTGGCGCTTTCCCTGGATTTGGAAACTTTGGATTTGGAGGATTTGGATTTCCAAATTTCGGAGCACCAACCAGTGGAGGTGGATCAAGTGCATCGCAATCTGCTTCAGGTTCCTCGGGATCTTCTGGTAACGAAGGAGGAAACCAGCAAGGTACTTCAAGTTTTTCGAGTTCAGCTGGGTCCGGAGGATCTGATAATCAAGGAGGATATCAAACAATATCTGGTCCGGGGGGTTTCACATACACAAGCACTAACACTAATGGAGGTGGCTCATTTGCAGCTGCTGGTGGAATGGCGGGAGCATTTGCAGGTAAGATAATGTATTTAAGAAATTAAAAATAAGTCAAAAATTTTTTTTTTGCTTCTTTATTTTCTAGATTTACAGTGAATGAGAAAGATGAATTTTTTTTTATAATGGCTCCAAATGTTCATCTCAGAAAAACATTATTTTTAATTGTTAATATCCTCCAGAATATACCAGAAAGAAATGTTTAAGAATTATAATAAGATTGTTGTATCTATGCATCTCCATGCAGGGCAAAACATTACACTAACTGAACTTGTAACGTGTAGTAATTTTCGAAATGATGCGTTCTTGATGGATCCCGCTCTCGATAAATCTACTTTTTTCAAAAATGATTTATCAATGCAGAATCATTGAATTATGAAGCTTCATGATATAATGAGAAAATATTTTTAAATAAGAGATTTTGTATTTTTCGAATGCCTTTTTACAGATGTTTTCCCAGCTTAAGGGATCGACTTTTGTCAGGAACGGGGTGGCTTCAACTTCTTGAATCAAACATAACGCAGTTTCAAATTAAGGTCTTTATTTTTGCACGTCAGTGCGGTGAAAGTCGAAGCATACAATTGAATGAATTGAGTTGAAATTGGAATTGGAAATTGAACCGCACCTGGCGACGAGCTATATATAACTGAAAAAACGCACATGCGCAAATGAAATTATGCAAAATGAAGTGTGATGGGCGAAACCAAACAACAGAACTTCAACATTATACGCAGTTTGTTGTCGAGTCAACAAGCTCAAAAACTGCAGAAAAAAATGTGAATTTTTGAATTTTTGTTGAATTTTGCTTATTGAGGAGTCAAAAAAGTTATTTGCACGTGTTCCAGCTATCGAATAATCAATGAAAATATTTATTTGATTGCAAACTTTATATATTATACTAAAAACTAAGAGCCTCATTATGCACTGTTAAATCCTAATTCTTGTTATAGGGATAAAATGGTTTATTTTCAAGAACATCACGTTCTCGGAATAGCAACGAGTCAAATTGACTTCTAATTGAAATTCTTATTTTTTAAGTAAACTCTTTCTCAAAATCCCTTTTTTTATCCCTTTTCTCAAAATTGATCCGGTACAATCTCATTTCTGAGATATCTCTAGAAAAAAAAAACAGGTGTTTCCTGTTTCCTAATATTTTAGGTAACAATTTATCAGAAATAACCCAATATGTTCGAAGCAAGAGTGCGTCGTCATTGACGACGGTGAACCGCTGTCGACGCTCGGTAATCGAATTCGGATTTTTCTGACTGTATGCGAAATCTCTTCCTCTGTGCCAAACGACATCGAGTGGTCAAGGAGACAGTTACATTATACAGCTTCCAAACGTACCAACTGCTCTTATACTTCCGTTCCAAATTTCTTCATAACCCATACCTGAAGAGCGTTAATTATCCATTCGTCCATTCTGTTTTCTTGGTTTACTACGTCCGGTCCCATTCGGACGAATTATTTATCTTGTATTATTGCTCTGAAGAGACGAACACACTACTTACATTCTTGAGTTTCTCTGACATCTCGGGCGGTAAATAGTTAATTAATTTTTATTAATAGTTTGATACAAATACAATTAAAGTCATTAAAAAGAGTTCTGTATTAAGTATCATCGTAAAGTTGCTCTATAAGTTTTAAATTGATTGCAGTAAAAACAAAATAATACTTGCTCTTTCTTTAATTATAATTTCTAAGTAAGCATCGAAACCTAAAACTGAATAGGGGACAATGTTCATTTTTGAGTCAAAATTACTTAAAAAATGAGAAGGGGTATATTTTCTCATTTTTAAGCACATCATTTTTAACAGTGTTGCCTTATATAAAATCAGTTTCTATCTTATTCTTTTACTATTTTATCTATTCAGTTGTATGTTTTATACCGGGAGGATTTTTTTGTAGAGATTCAGTTCTATATTTTCTTTCATACTGAAAAATAGTTCTTGATTTAAAAACTTTTCTGTTAAAGACATTGATAGTTAGAAATTACTAGAATAAAATGCTAACAGTTTCACAAAATGAATTGTTATATCATTTATGTTTTCTGTGTTTCCTTTCTCTCTCTCTCTTTATTTTATAGCAAAAGGGATATGTTTTGTCTTGATATTGAGTATTTTAACTGTTACAAAGGAAAAATATTATATATTTGAAATAAAACATGAATGTTAAACGATAGAGAGGGAGATAGTTAAATATTCAATTTTGGTACACGTGAAAGTACCAAAGCTTATTTAGCTCTTTGGGAGCTTCTTTGCTATAATACCTATTTTAAAATTATGCACTAATTTAATTTTAGAAAAGAAATCATTTTTAACACGATTATTTATTCAATATCTTTTCTTTTTATTCTTAAAACGTATTTTATTTGATAGGTCCTGTAGGGTTGGTCGATCCATCTTTGTAGATGCTGTAATTGACTGGATACGTAGTCAAGATTTAAAACTAAATATTACATTTATTGACTATTTACATTTTAATTTAAATAAAAGTACTAAAAACTATAACAAGTGGCCGTTCCGCCACGGTCGGCACAGAATCAAACAAAAAGTGAGCAAGCTGAAGGGACTACATCTGGATCTCTTTAAATACAAACAATCGGCTGTTGCCACCCGCTCGATGGTTGAAGTTTGAACATTCAAAAGTACAATATGTAAATATAAAGCAAGAAAATAGAATATTCAGATTAACCGCCACAATACTCCCCTCTGAGTCTCGAGCAGATCAGGGAGAGACGACTCTGTCCGGAAAATGTACTTTCCTGCCGAAACGTGCAGTTACACCGACAGGATTCGCGTTCACAGTCTTTAGACTTAAATCTTGATTTAAAATATATGCAGGTTTCAATCTGTCGATGGAAACAGTTCTGGCTATCCCTTTTATAGAAAGAACAAAGTCCTTTGCAAGACGTTTGAGCACCAGAAAAGGTCCATCGTATTGTGGTTGCAAGGTTCGTCGGACAGCATCATGACGAATGAAGACGTGGGTGCAAGTTGTCAAATCCTTAGGGACGAAAAATGTTGGCACTCCATGTCGTGATGCTTGCGTTGGACGAAGCGAACCGATGACTTTGTGCAGTTGTTGGAGAAACGTCGAACTTAAGACTGGAACTGGAGATTCAGCGACGAAATCTCCGGGCAAACGAATTGTCTCCCCATAGACAAGTTCAGCAACGGAAGACTTCAGATCTTCTCTGTATACCGTCCGTAGTCCGAGGAGCACAGCAGGGAGAGCGTCGACCCAAGTCAGATGCGACAGACAACTTAATGCCTGTTTTAGTGGTCTGTGAAGTCTTTCCACTAGTCCATTGCACTTTGGATTATATGCGGATGTTCTGTCGAGCTTAATTCCAAATAGGTCGCTAAAAGATTTAAAAAGTGAGGATTCGAATTGCCTGCCTTGGTCACTAGTAAAGCTTTAGCTACAGTTTCCGCGGTTATATCACTTATGGGGGTAACCTCCGGCCAGCGTGTGAAGCGATCAACAGCCGTTAAGCAATACGTATATCCACGGCAGACCGGAAGTGGCCCAATTAGATCAATATGAAGATATTTGAATCTTCCGTCAGGTAGGGGAAAGTCACCATAAGGAGATTTAGTATGCCTATGAACTTTAGTTCGCTGGCAGTCTAAACAAGTCTGACAATATAATTTGATATCAGCTTTCATATTTGGCCAAACATATTTTTCGGAAACAGATTTAATTGTAGCGCGTATGCTTGGGTGGGATAAATTATGATAAGAATTAAAGACTGCTTTACGAAAAGAATTTGGAATAAGAGGCCGAATATTTGAGGTTGAAATATCACAATATAAAAGCTTGTTTGAATTTCGGATTTGAAATTTCTTAATTTTTAGCGAATGGCTAAAATTTGAGTCGTCTAAATTCTTCAAAAAATCAGAATCTTTCGATTGCGCGTCAGCTAAGGATTCCATGTCGATAGAGGATGGGATAGAAATTTCTTCTATACGCGATAAAGCGTCTGCCACGATACCTGCTACGTAACGAATGTCTGTCGAAAATTGCGATATGAAATCTAGTTGACGTAAACGCCTAGGAGGGTATTTCGAATCGTTTTTCTGATTAAACACATAAATTAAGGGGTTTATGATCTGTATAAATTAAAAAAGGACGCGCTTCTAACATAAATCTGAAGTGCACTATAGCAGAATATATAGCTAAAAGTTCACGATCATATGTCGAGTATTTCTGCTGCGTTGGAGTTAGTTTGAGGGAAAAGAAACCTAAGGGCTTTATGCCTTGCGAAGTAACTTCGTGCAAGGCCGCACCCATAGCAATATTACTGCAGTCTGTTATTAACGCTAACTTAGCATCCATCGAAGGATAATGTAAAAGCGCAGCATTTGCCAACATTTCTTTACATGTGTTAAAAGCAGAAATTGCTTCTTCCGACAAACTAATTTCGCGTCGAGCTTTCTTATTTTTACCCTTTAAATACTCATTGAGTGGGACTTGCACTTCTGCGATTACCAGTAAAAAACTATGATAAAAATTCAACATACCTAAAAAAGCTCTTAAACTCTTGACTGTTTTTGGCAATTTATATTCTGAAATGGCTTTTACGCGATCTGGCAAAGGTTTAAAACCCGACTCGCTTATAGAATGCCCCAGAAAATTAACTTGTGATACTCCAAATGTACATTTTGCAGAATTAATTTTTATCCCATAGTCTTTAAAGCGCTGGAAAAGGATTCTAAGATGATTTTCATGTTCTTCGAGATTTGCACTAGCAACTAAAACATCATCCAGATCTACAAAGCAAAAATTAAGGCCACGAACAACTTCATGAATGAAGCGCATAAATGTTTGTGCCGCTCCGCTTAATCCAAAATTCATATAGGGAAATTCAAATAATCAGAACGGAGTTATTATTGCGGTTTTGCATATATCATCTGGATTTACAGGAATTTGGCGATATGCTTTCAATAAATCTAGCTTAGAAAATATTTTAGTACCGTGGAGTTGTTGTGCGAAATCTTTTAGATACGGGATAGGATATCGATCCTGCCGTGTGATTTTATTTAACAACCTATAGTCCCCAGTCGGACGCCAATCTCCGGACTTTTTAGGAACCATATGAAGCGGGCTAGACCAATTACTGCGAGACGGCCTGCAAATTCCTTGCTCCAACATGTATTCAAATTCCTTTTTTGCAATTTTAAGTTGCGCCGGATGTAAACGTCGTGCACGCGCCTGAACTGGAGGACCTGTTGTTTGAATGTAATGCAATGTATTATGCTTAATTTCAGTTTTAACTTCGGCGCTGGGTTGCGTAATAATTTTAAATTCCTCTAAAAGTTTATGAAATCGCGAGCTACCCGAAATTCTTTTAATATTTGGCATTTTAGATTGTACAGTGCGGCCATTCGAAGTTAAAGATGTTAACGGATCGATAAGCACTTTTCGTTTGATGTCTACTATTAAACCGTATTGTTCCAAAAAATCCGCACCAATTATTGCTTTGCTTACATCTGCAACGACAAACTCCCACGTAAATTTCCGTCGTAAACCGAAATCTAAAGTCATCAATTTTGTGCCGTAAGTTTTTATACAGGAATTATTTGCTGCTGAAAGAACAAGATTACTTGTCTTAAGGCTTTTAAAACGCGCACGGGGTATGCCCGTTATATCGCTTCCTGTGTCTATTAAAAAACTAGCACCTGTAATTTTATCATTAATAAAAAGACGGCGATTTTTATAATTCTGCACAGTTGACGCCGTATCTACTGACAGACTTATTCGTTTTTTTTTTTTATTATAATGACATGGAGGTCTACACTTAGTTGCCTTATCAGAAAAATTCGCGTGATACCAACAAACATTTTGAGAATTGTTTGAATTTCGACTAAAACTTTTACTTCGCGAGCGCGACTTTGGAAACTTGCGAAACCTACTCCTAGGTCTATGCACAGACAATTTTTGGACTTTCTCTGATAAATCCTCAATTAGGTTCTCTAAACGAGAAATTCGTGAATTTTCAGCTTGAGGAGAATTTACTACCGCTACTGACGGAAGAGTCACAACTTCACAAATTTTATCAGCGATTAGTGCTAGCTGAGACAACCGTTCAGAACTTATTGCTAGAATAGTTTGCATATTAGCGGGCAAGTGACTTAACCATAAATTCTTTAAGAAACTATCATCAAGTTTGTGGTTACTGAGGTCACGCATATCATGCAAGAGTTGAGACGGTTTTTTATCACCTAAAGTTAAGTCTTGTAATAAAGTTTTAATTTTTTTAGTTTCAGAATGTTCAAATTGCTCGATTAATTTCTCTTTTAATTTAGTGTAAGGATTTTCTTTCGGTGGCGAATAAACAATTTCAGACACATAAGTTAAATATTCAGCATCTATTGAAGCTATTAAATAGCTGTATTTAGTCGATTCAGAAGTTATACTAGCTATAGAAAAATTGCCTTCAAGTTGCGCGAAATATAATTTTACATTTAATGGTGAAAAAATAGGCGTTTTCATGCCAATTTTATTGACATTGGTGTCACTCTTGGGTTCAGTCATTTTAAATTATCAGCTTCCAAGGCAAAACAATAAAATCAACTCACATAGAAGAAAAAAATCCATTCTAAGGGCGAATTCGAAGTCCTAGAGGTCACCAGTGTAGGGTTGGTCGATCCATCTTTGTAGATGCTGTAATTGACTGGATACGTAGTCAAGATTTAAAACTAAATATTACATTTATTGACTATTTACATTTTAATTTAAATAAAAGTACTAAAAACCATTACAAGTGGCCGTTCCGCCACGGTCGGCACAGAATCAAACAAAAAGTGAGCAAGCTGAAGAGACTACATCTGGATCTCTTTAAATACAAACAATCGGCTGTTGCCACCCGCTCGATGGTTGAAGTTTGAACATTCAAAAGTACAATATGTAAATATAAAGCAAGAAAATAGAATATTCAGATTAACCGCCACAATCTATGGCCGATCCCTTCTCGGCCGCAACAGTTTTGGCACACAAAGAGCGGCCGACCCCTTATCGGCCAAACCAGAGAATGGGTTAACACGATTATTTATTCAATATCTTTTCTTTTTATTCTTATAACGTATTTTATTTGATAGGTCCCATGGCACCAGCACCGATGCCCTTCATCAACCCAGCTAACTTCAATCCTTTCGCCTTCGTTTTCGGAAGAAGATGAAATGGATTTGTCGAAGTAAGAGGAAAAACTTTTTATTTCAGTTTTATTCTGTTTCTAGTGTTTACGTTCAACATTCTGTCCCACCCTCCTCATGTTAACCTAAAGGGAATGAAAGGAAATGAAGGGGAAAATACCAAATGTTTTACCCTATATTTGAACCATCGGAATCGGTCAAAACATTTAAGTACAACACAACCTAATTACTAAGTTATACGTAAAAGCGCAAAAATCATCACAGAACTTATGGTGCAATAATGGTTGAAATAATGATTGTAGAGGGACATATTTTGTGGCATAAAAATTATTAAAAATGGTCACGCGATGTTATAATAGCACCGTAGTTTTTGCTGCCGAATCAAATATTGACTTGAGAGTAACGTTCAATAGTGTCGTAGATACTGGAAGCTTTCCACTATCCACGACAGTATTTTATACTATAACCCAGTAATTCTCAAACTGGGTGCGCGGTTGCATGTGCTGCCACAGAGAAAAATCAGGGGTGCCAGGCGGTTCTTATGTTGGTTCATTGTTTCCAAGAAAAAAAAGTTGGTTACAGTGAAACTACTTTTGTGAACTTTAAATAAGAGTTTAGAGACCTTTGTTTTTATCTGATTATCAGTTCATTTGGTGATTTTTTCTTAAAAATCATACAACCATACAATTATATTGATCGATATGGATACGAGAGGGGATAGATAATGTATGACCAGGGTGACGTGAGAAAATTCTAATTCTTTCGGGTACCACATGACTTGTAAAAGTTTGGGAACCCTTGCTATAACCAATCGATATAAAGGGCAGTGGTTCCTACCCGTTTTCACGTCGCGATGACAAAAATTGTCATGTCACTAGACAGTTTCTTTGCAATTTATGCCCTTAAACTTAGCACAAAATAATTCAAAATGATGTTTAACATAGAAAAGAGTAATTTTGTCCATGTGGTAAAGATTTTTGATTTAAAATTATAAATTGTATGGCGCTTCCATGAGAAGTGCCTCATGGGGCACTTTTGGGATCCCGACGATTGAGAACAACACCCGATCTAGAGAATATTGTAGCGGATGCAGGAAAGCGTTCTCTTCATTTTAACTATCAATTACTAACTTTCAAAATGGTTGCAGTAAAACATGCATTTCATGAAGAAATTAAGACTTTAAACTATTAATTTGGTCGTTTCAGCTGAAGGATCTGCAGCTTACTGATGATGTCAAAAGCTGGGACTCGATTTTGCCACGGATACACTTGTAGTTCACGAGGTGTTCTTTCGTTATACACTCTAGGACTATTAACGTATTAGACATATTCCTTTAACAGTAGTAATATAATATTCCACAAGTTTGCTGGCAAAAACTTATACAAGGATTGTCTTTGAATTTTTTTAACACGATGAGCAAATTTTGACAATTTCCTGTGAGTTACCATAACTATTGATTTATTAGCCCAAACTGCTTCTAATCGCACCAAATCGTTAGACCTTTAGTTTTATATCCCATGACGCATCCTGCTTGTTCATTCTGTTAAGCCGGGTTTAGACGCTACAATAAAACGTAACGATTTGTCTGCAACGACAAGACGCACCGTTTTGTCGAAAATCGCGAGGGCCGTTCACATCTTGCGTCTTTTTACTCCAACTCGGCCTTCTCCAACATCAGTAATCTAGCATCATGTTTCGTAGCGTTGTGTTTTGTGTGTTGTATCTATCACGTAATGGAGGAGATGCTTTTGTTTCCCTTTTTTGCTTTTTGCCTTGCATCATGAGCAAAACA
This sequence comes from Octonoba sinensis, assembly GCA_038502835.1. Lineage (NCBI taxonomy): Eukaryota > Metazoa > Arthropoda > Arachnida > Araneae > Uloboridae > Octonoba > Octonoba sinensis. Next base: position 58,235,261 of record CM076599.1, on the reverse strand, counting down.
GAAAGGAAACCCTAGAAGAAAGTGCTGTCGAAGTTTGTTACTCAAAAATAAGTTTTCTCATGTGGAATCGTTAAAAGAATTAAGGAGTGACTGTCAAAATAATGAAATAAAATAAAAAAGTAAACCACACTGCTCTAGTAGACCATACAACAACATAAGTGAGGTTAGATTGCAACGATAAGAGGAAGTCACCGTTTACATGCACAGACTTGTCGCTACGATCTAGAGAAATTGATTGAAATTCGCACCAACCTTCAACTTGGCTCTTATTAAAACAAGACGTAACGACACATTCCATCTTGCATGCAACGTTTTGTTCGTGCAGGCAAATCGTTACGTTTTACTGTATCGTCTAAAGCCGGCTTTTGACAAAGATACAAAACGATTCACTTTTTCTTTTAAATTATTTATTCTTCTTAAGAGTAAGCTTGTAATCCGATTTCTTGATGCATATCTTTTAATTTAGAATAATATATTTTTACAACGGAATTTATCTCTTTCCTCATCTTTATTGAGGCGAAAAATAATCATGAATTTTAAACTACTTTACACCAGACTAAAAAAAAAAAAAAATGCTTTAAGAACTTTTTTAAAGATATTTACATTGCATTCAACTATTTTTAAATTGAAAACAAATGCTCTTATTTTAAATTGTTTCATATATGGTTTAACCTTTGATTTCATGAATAAAAAATATTACATGAATATTTTTTCCATGTTTTGAATAGGGAAGACAAAATAAGATGGTTAGTGAATGCAGAATATTTTTTTTGCCTTAGGTGTAATATATATAGTGTAATGTAAATTTACAACATCACAATCATGGATTACTGTGCAGTATTAAATTCAGATTGAAAATAATTAGAGTCCTATGGTAAAGCAAATGTGCAATTCACATTTATCGTATTGATGTTCTCTGGCCCTTAGCTTATAGTTTGGGCTGATATGTAAGTCCTATAGTTCGGAATTTTATGACTTTGCTCCAAATCCTCGTATTCAGCGGGATGATTCGAGCACATTAAAAGTTGTGCTGAAATCTTCACCAGCATGAAATGAAGGGTAATCCAAATTATATTGAGCTTAATGGAGTTATGACTGTACTGAAAATAAATGTCATTATTTTTTACTACAAAATATAAAATTTTTGTTCTCTTTTTGTTTTAGATGGAATATCAGAGGAATAAACTGGAGAACTGTTGGGAAATTTTCAATATTTTGAAAATTTTATGAACTGTAGAAATAAAAAATTAAGTTAAACTGTGAAGCATATTTCGTTATTTCGTTTTATCTTTAATTTCACATATGAGAACTTTAAAAAAACAAAATAAACAAATTTATGTACATTTTAAAAGACAAACTGAATTCTTAATTCAGTTACAATTTTACACCTCCATAATATGCTTAAAATTTGTCATCCAAATTTTATTATATATTACTTGAATTTACTGTATAAGCCAAAGTAATTTATACATGATCTAGAAAAGGAAAAAATAAAACCCATTTATCTGAAATACTCTCGGATGTCCTTTCTTTTATAGTCTTTATTATCGCTTGAAACTTTATCACTTCCCAACTACGTTTGTTGATTTTTGTTATTTGTTTTTTTTTTCACCAAAGCTTTTTATCGTCGGAAACTATAGCAATAATTTTGTAAACTTTATTCGCAGAAAATTACGGAAAAATTGAGTTGGACATGGTAAATTCCTCTCTTCCCCCCCCCCCCCCCAAAGTGAGTTAAGAACTTTAACCAGTGTCACCACGAACATTTAAACGCGTATGACATAACAAATACGATTTTACATTTATCGGGAAACTAAGAAGAAACAAGTCTGTTGCGGCCATCATGGAACTGTCTTCTATATCGTTCATATGAATATTACCGCTCACTAAATATCCCTATTATAATACAGATCCTAATTGAGAAAAAAAAATTCATTTTATTAAAAAAATGATTTTAAACCAAAACAAACCGATTAAAAGCTTTATGCTACCAGTGAAACCTCAAAATGCTAAAACTATTGCCAAGAATTTTATTTTTTTAAGCTGAACTGGCAACAATACAATACAAAACAAAGTGTCTGCTCCCTTTGGAGCCAAAATATAATTGTTTCAATTGTTGGATTCCTGAAATATACGCTTACTGAGAAAAACGTTCGATTGCTCTACCTCCTTTGTAGCCGAATGGCTCCAAAATTAAGTCAAAAACAAATTAATGCTGTACCTCAAGACGTAATGCATGAATTAAACGAAATTCGGTACACATAATGCATTTTGATCGGAAGTAGTGTGCCAAATTTCTTTTTATTTTATGCATTACGTCTTGTGTTACAGCACCCATAAAAAAGTAATAAAGCGTTCGATTGCAAAACTATCCTTGAAACGAAAAGCGCCAAAATCTAATCAGCCCCTTTTCCTATTGACGTGCACTTGTATACCAAATTTGTTCGAATTATAATTACATTACTTTTTCAGATATACAGCACTTCCGCTGATGGAGAAAAACTTTCGATTGCTCCTTCTCCTTTGAATGGATTCGAGCCGAAAACGAATCAGCACCATTTCTCCCCAGGGTCCATGTGTACACAAAATTTCGTTTCATTCCAAGCACTGCTTTTCGAGTTACAGCGGCCACAAAAAATATATATTTAATTAAAAAATCTAAGTTAAAAATACCTCGAATTATGAAAGAATTTTTTAAAACCTTTGCATTATTTAAAAAAAGAAAATATATTTCTCACGCATTCCGTGCCCATAAAGATGCAAACGACAGAATAAATTTCAATGTCATATTATATACATAAAATAAAATATGGCCCAACCCTGTAACAACTACCTTAGGTAGTTTCTGCACGACTATCGTGAATGACAGAAAATACTTCAAAGGCATTAAAATGTCTGCATACAATGCAAAAATATTTATTCATTGGCATTATATTTCAAGGAAAATACGCCTTTCTTATGCAACTTTTAGTCTTGGGTAGGTATGGTTTCATGATAGTCATTTGCTAACATGATTACAGAAAACACGAATTTCCCTATTTGGGATTTTGTCAGAATTGGAAATTGTAGCAGAAATTTTTATCGTATGGTGTGAGTACAATTAAAGGACGAAAACACCACTTAGGGCATAATATCCAACGTTTAAAAAACACAAATTAAAAACGTGTATTTTTGCCAGTTTTAAGCAGCAACCCATTAACCCTTTGTATCATAGTGTAGCCAGCAGGCAACGTACCGTTTTATCTCTGTTTCTGGTATTTTCTTTATAAATAATAGTAATATATAAAAAAAGTAAAATCCTGAAATACGTGTATTTTTTTTTTTGCTATTATCTCTAATCCAAAAATTAAGTAGATTGAAGTACTGAGGGTTAAAAAAATAATGAAATAAATAAAAATATTAAAAAAAATAATTTCAAGATATTTACTAATTTTATAATAATTACTTTATTTTATTAATTGATTAATTAATCAATTAATAAAATAAAATAAAAAAATAAAATCTTGAAATATGTGTACATATTGTTTTTTAATTATCTTGAATTTAAAAAATTAACTGAATTTGAATTTGTGAGTGATAGATGGTTAAAAGTTGATAAGTCATTTAAATATCAGCTTATTGCAAAAGTCCTTACATAATTTCATAGACTACATTGAATTAAAAAAGTGTCACTTAGTGTTTTGCATTCATTAAAAATGTTAAAACAATAAATACAGTAATATTTTTCTTATTTATTTTTGTTACATAGCAATTAAAGTATTTGCGTGTATTTAACGAGCAATTCAAAACTACTGAAGTACTGACAAAACGGTAAAAAGTATATATTTGTAACATGAAGGAAACTTTCATTGGTTAAAAAATATGTTTACTAGAAGTAGATGAAAAGAATTTTAGGGCTGCCGCGATATAAATATATTAAATGGAATCCGAAAAGATCCTTTTTCAGAATTTAGTAGCCTATTTCACATTTTTGACAAATTTCCGAGTTATCTCATTTTGTAGATAAAATCTATCAAGTTTTCGGTTCATGCTTCCCTGCTAATTTGCCAGCAATTTGTACTGTCCTGAAAATTTTGTTACTTTAGAGGTATGTAACTACTCTGCAAAAAATACCGAATTTTATGTATCAATCAAGTTATAGAGAAAATAATAAAATGAGAACAAAAAGAAAAAGTACAATGCTACTAGTTCAGGAAAAGCGGTTGTGCATTATTTTCATTGTTTTTCAATTGCTTTTAGAAAAAATGCTCAAAAATTGAGAGTAATTTTACTGAAAATAATTTCTGTGCGCGTCCCGATTTAATTTTGAATTAAATCAGGAAGTGATAGGCATATGATTTAATAAGTTAACGATATAATTATATTTTCTTTCATTTTTAATAATCATTTAGTAATAGCCAAAATAGGTAGGGAACTTTATGTTAATTAACTCGATAGCTAGACAGTACAAACGATAACCTGTTAATGAACATTCGGGCATATGAACAGACCCCTTCCATCTAAAAGAATTTCCCATAATAATTTCAGGAGCTTGAATTCCATTTTAAATTAACCAGATGTGTCCTTCATTTACGTATTTCATGCCTTACATTCATTTCAGCGTTATCCACAATTTATTTGATGCGTTTCCCTTATTGAAAGGCCGGTTTTTGGATTCTCTGCGAACAAATTATGAAAAATTTGAACTAAGGTACCCGTACCAGAAGCGGACCACTTAAGCTATTATTTTTAGTATTCCCTCGATTACTTTAAAGTATCTAAACTTTTACTATCTAAACTTAAAGAACTTTTGCTAGTCCATATTTTTTTGCGGTTGTATATACTCTTATCTAGAATAACTATCAGCTGAAATATGAAAATAATTATAATGTAATTAAAAAAAAAAACTCGCATTGCTAGCTGCAAATTTATACACCGTAACTATTTTTTACGGGGGGGGGGGGGGGGTCGGGGCACCACAAATAGTCGCTCCGAGTGATGCCCACGGTAGGAACACCACTGCATATATACATTACGTATGAATAACGCTCTCAGAAAATTGCAGCAAATTGAAAAAGGTTAATGTGAATTATAAAAAAAACTCAATTTCAATTTTATTTTCAAATGCTGAAAAATCTCTTGAGAAAATAGTCAATTTTACGTTGCGGTCTTTTTGCACTTCTGATGCGACCCAATAACTTTTTTTATGAGTTAAAAATTAATAGAAAATGAGAAACAAACAATTTGAATTTGTTTCTAAAGGGGCTATTTTTTAAAATTCTTTACAAATTTTGGAATTTCCAATTTTGAATATTGCTGACGTAATCGGGAAAAAAATCCTTATTCAGCGCTAAATTTTCTTATTCAAAGCAAAAAAATACACAAAAGTCAATTAGCAAAACCTAAAACACACAAACATCTCAAGCTTGTGTAATTTGTCAGAATGTTCTATTTGTGCATCAGTAGGGGACCACTAATGCACTAGAAGTAAAAATAACTGTATAAAACTACTTTTTAAGTCACAACCTTTTTATTAAACATCGTAAAAAGTCTGTTTGAAAAAAAAAAATCTGTTCCCCAGTAGTGAGCTCCCTATCCCCACTTTTGATGCAATTGGTAGAATATTGATTAAGAAGTGGGCCACTACTTATTATCTGTACATTAATAACATTATTCACTGTCAGTTTACAATACACTCAGGTAGGGGGAGGTGGTCAATGGAGTAAAGAGGTCATACGGCAAAGAAAATGCTTATAACTTTGAAATAAATAAAAGAATTGGTGTAATTTTTTTCTTTTGGATTTTAATGATTAGGAATTAAATTTTACATTCAAAATTGTTTCGATAGCAACTTTTTATATGAAGAAAACAGTTAATTTGTTTGTTTATACAACACTTTGAAATTGAAACAGCTCTTTTAACTTCTCTGTGACATTTTGTTTTAAAGAATTTGCTTCTAATTGACGGTACAGGAAGCTTTGCACAGATCTCAAAAATACTTCCTCTCAAAAATACTTCCATGAAGCTAGATTTAGTTTATATATTATTTTACAGTAGTTTAAGTAAGATGAGGTAAAATGGTCATAGTATTAGGCTTAACATGCACCGATTCTCTAAAATTACTTTAGGTTAATTTATGAAGTAGACTTTTCTTAACTGGCATAAAACTCACGGGAACTCAGCTTCCATATTTATTTTCAATTTTATCCGAACTTTTAACTAGAGGGAATTCAGGTTTAATACGCATGAAAGGTAAATTTTGGAGACTACAGGGCTCCTCCGTACTTATTTTGTTTGAAATTAAGCCGCGAGGCAGATGTTAGTTAAACATTAATGTCCCTAATACTGTATTATTTCTTAAAAAATAACTTTTAAATTTACTTTTAGTAAAGAGGATTAAACACAACTGAACTCAAATGCAATAGAGATTGAAATTACTATACGATAGTCTTCTTACAATGATGTGTCTAGTATTGACAAATTTTTAGAAGCACCTTTAATAGAACAATTTTCAAGTTATCCGAATAGAATAATTCATTTCTAAACAGCCTTATTATAAATATTATTAAGCTGCAAATGTTTAGAACTAGTTGTACTTCGAACAAGAACATTAAAGAGAGAGATAATTGAAAATAGCTATGTTAAAATACATATTTTCCTCTCATTTTGATTTTTAATAAGCTGTAATTATCTCTGAACTCTCTTACTAGCATTGTTTCCTTAATATGTAATTTATATAATTTAGTCATTCATTAAAAGCTATTTTAAATTTTTCCACGGAAAATTTTAAATTTCATCTTTATGTTTTATTATATGTATTAAACTAAAGGGCAGACATACAGTCTAATATTTAGGGATTAAAACCTAATAATACCTGTTGTTTTGTATGCAGCTGCTGAAGAGAGTGAAATACCTTACCAGACGTTACAAAGATGAGGCCAACTTTTGACCATAATAGAGGGCCTTATTAAATTTAGTTGGGTGAAATGTAGTTGTTTCCTTTCTAAAATGAACCTTTATTGAGTAGTTTGTAATATTGTGAATATTAATACTTTTATATGGTACTTTTTTCAATAATGACCACTTTACCCCATGCACTACTCACTTTACCCCACGCCATGGGGTAAAGTGGTCATAAATACATCTCATAAAGAAGGCATTATAAAATGATTTTACTTTATTTTTTTCTGCTCAAAATTTAATGCAATCTGTTCTTCAATAATGTAATGTAAAATATCAAGCAAAAAATCTCAAGGTTTTGAACAAATTCTTATACTTAATGGCGACGAAAGTTGAAACACGTGGAATGTATGACCACTTTACCCCACCTGACCCTATGTAATCAAATAAAATCAATAATAATTTGTTTTAAAAACCAGTGGAATGAATGCTAAAAAATAACTGAATGAAGACTCTTAAGGAAATTGCTAAGAAAGGCGTGCTGTTCACGATCAGCGAACAGAATAAAATTTATTGCTTTTAACTAAATAGTTTTTAAAGGCTGATCTTTTGGTATTTTGTTGATAGGGATTTCAGCAAATCATAGGCACATTTCTTACCTCGTTGGAATGTTTGAATTTCTTGTTTTCCAACTTAAAAACTCAAGTGGCCCTCATCTGAGGCATTGTCCACTTTTGGGGCTGTTACCTTTAGAAGCAAAAGAGTTTAAGTGATGAAAATGAAAAATTTTGAAAATGAGATGCCATCAGAAGGGCAATGGGGGAGAGGGGGGGGGGGAATAACCTCCGAAGTATTAAGCCATATTACAAATCCTAGCATGGTAATATAGATATTATTGTTAATTTTCGTATGGTTGGGTTCTGAGAACTTTTATAAAAGTAACTAACATGGAATACGTAGTTTGCATTACTACCACATTTGCATTACTTAGATTAACAGTTTGCATTACTGGGTTTAAAATAGTTTGCATTAATGCCTGCTATTGATAATTTAGAATTTTCTCCTGTGGGGTTGGGGAGGGGATTAAACCATCAGTAAGATACTAGGATTGGCAATATGGCTTGATGCAAAAGTTTTTTTTTTTTTTGGGGGGGGGGGGGGTATTAACCTCTAACCGATGTCTCTCGCTTCGCTACTGGCTAATTATAAATTTCGATGCTTCATGATGTTTAAAGGTAGAATTGCTTTAACGTATAGTTAAACTGATTAGTTTTTAAAAATTTTCAGAAAAAGTTTGATCTTAAAAGTAAGGGGACTATACACTTTTAACCAATCTAAAAACTGGATATATGCCTCAACTTTGAGATTTTTTTAAAAAGATACCCAATGCATCAAAACTCCTAAAATTTTCAGGTATTTTAGATACAATATAAAAAAATTAAAAAAATATTTTTGTAGTTTTAATTTAGTTAAAAATTTAGTTTAAATATATTTTTTAAAATCCCGTTTTCCCGGCTCATGTCTTATTGCGCCCATGATATCTTCAAAACCGTTTAGGATAATCCCCCCAAATTTTTTTTCAACATAAATCTTGGATAAATAAATAAAATGAACTAGGATTATGAAGTTCTGATGAATGGAAAAGGAAAAAAGTGCTGTGAAAAGATTGAAAGTATTACGAAAAATGAGTTTTATCTAATTAATGCCTCATTTTTAAAAAAAATAATTATTAAACAAATAATAAAAAAAATTCTAGTTCAGAAGTTTGAACAGTATGTTGTGCTTCATTTAAAATCAGTTTTATGAAAATTGTGCAAAATGTTCAAGAAATATCATGCTCGCAATGAGACACTATTATATTTCGAAAGCCGAAAAAACGGGATTTAAAAAATATATTTAAACCAAATTTTTAACTAAATTAAAACAATAAAAATATTATTTATTGATTCATTTATAATGTATCTAAAATCCGTGAAAATTTTAGAAGTTTTGATGCATTGGGTATTTTTTAGTCTCAAAGTTGAGGCATATTTTCCACTTTGTAGATTGGTTAAAAGTGTATAGTTCCCAATAACAAATGGTGCTTTATATATAAAAGACTATGCTTTAGACGTTTTGTGCTTTGGGAGTAAAAGCAGGCTAAAAAATAAATAGCGTATGGAACTATGAATGTACATTGCATTTTACATATACGTACACTATAGTCTGCTTTGTGAATCCTGACAAATACGGAGCAGGCAGCCTAGTCTATTGTCTAGGTACAAACAAGGCAGCCTAGTCTATTGTCTAGGCTGCATGACTTATCTTATATGGATACTAGGCTGCCGCCCAGTATCCATACGTGTAAATACATAATGCAATAGAGGTATTTCTAAAAGCATCTATTACATAATATACGTGTGCTACCTTTGTTGTTTATGCATGTCAAGAATGATGACACAATGCGACATTTTAGATGAATTTATTCAAATCTGCGATGTGCTGTCCAAATGTAAAACATTTGTCAAATTAATGATACTTTATGATTCTATATATTATACTACAAAAACTTTTTTTATGCTGCATTTCGCGATCTTCATTTTTCGCCTTCGACGTATGAAAATCAACAATACCTGATGACACATCCATAAATCATAGTGAATCACGACACATTGGGACCATACGGGACAAAACGTCAAAGTTTATGAATTATTTTTTTCAGCATTTCTTCAAGTCCAATGCTGTTATATTTTCACGTATGCAAATACTAGGCTTTGCAATTCTATCTTTTGAACAAAGACGTTTGCCAGCCGGCTATTTTTCGTAATGCATCTCATCCTGCCATTTTTATTCTCATTTTGTGAGAAAAACTATGTGTTTCAGGAAACAATAAGAATGAATAATTTGACACCGGACATGTATTGCATTTCAAACAAGTTTGACTGCCGTTTTGTATATATACTACTGGCAATTTATCCTTCCTCACAGTAACTCTAAAACTCCTTTAGCTAAGAGGTAACTGATACTGTTTTGAAAGCAAGAACCGAAGGTATGTTTATCTATTTTATAACTGTTATTGCTGTGCTTTTAAGCGTATCTGATCTGAAATCTGAAGTCATCAGCTTTCTGATCAGTTTTTTGAAGTAAATCTACAAAGTAATTTTTTATGCTTTACTAGGGAATAGCTGGCTCGAACTTTTGATATAATCTCCTATTTTTGGTGTTTTGTCTATTTTTTTCACTTAAAACTATGAAAATTATTTCATGAATATTGCTAAAAAACTACAATAGAGTTAGTTGCTTTGTACCGCCATACGGAGGGATGGACTTCCTAATAGATAAGAATTCTTCTTCATTTCCAAAAATTGCGAAGGAAACTAAATCTTCAGCTAATATACGGTCCCCGAAGGTTGAAAATGAATGATAATTATAAATCGGCGTTAGTCAAAGTTAGGGTCTTTAATATTAGGAGAGAAGACAAGACTCATCTCATATTTTTGTTCCAAATTCCTTGTGGACCCACTAGTCCGTACACCTCAATCCTGGGGGCAAACCTGAAGCTTTGCCACAACTTCACATAAGTTTTTCACAACTTCATAATTTTATCGTTATTTCTACACGCAAATCGTTTATCATCACTTTTCTGAATTAAATTATTAATTAAAAAACAGAAAGATATTTTTAAATGTACATTTTACAGCAACAAAGAAATTGAAAGTATTTGCTCATACTACAAGTAGTTACATTATCTCTAAAAAATAATTTTATTATTGAACGAGGTAAGTCAGAAAAAACAATAATAAAAAGTACAACATTCTATTTAAAACAAATACTGATAATCACAGGAATTTAAGGGGGGGGGGGAGAAATCTCATTTAAGGTAAATTTAGTAATAGTGCTATAACATATGCGGGATTTCGAAGAATATTTTATCTCAAATTTTTAGGCATCAGTACTGAAAATGTAGGCGAAATGACGACCTGGCTCTCGATATTTGTCACGCCTTGATCTAAACCGTTGTCCAAAACGTAAAACTTTTATCAGTCTGTCGACTGTATACGAAGGACTTAGATGAACGTTTCCTCTTCATGACCAAAAAAAGGAATACTAATATTTGATTTATGTCTTTTCAGCCATGATGAAATTTGTGTTTCTCTCTGCTCTCCTAATTGCATTCGTCGTTGCTTGCAACGCATATTCAATGTCCAAGGCTTGCTACACTAATGAAGCAGGACAGTATATTTGCAAAGAGGATGTTGATCAGAATGGAGGTTCTTCATCCTCCTATGCGTCATCCGGGCGAGGTGGAAGGGCGTACGCTGGACCTTACATCCCCTATGGATTCTACATGTGTAAGTACAATGATCAGAATGGTGGATATTGAAAATCTATTGGCATTTTGAATGAGTAAAATAATTTGAGCCCATAAGGCTACTAAAGGAATCTTTATTTTCTTCAGCCGGGTTGCGATGGCATGTTTGTGAATAGAGATGTCGCGTACCTATTAAAAAAAACATCAACAATTATTAAAATGTTTTTCATTTTACCAAAATAATCCGTTAATATTTCATTATAAAAAGACTCAAATACCTAAAGGTCATTAGCACATGGTGTAATTCTTAACGTAAAAATTTATTTTTTGCCTTTTCTGTTCTTTTACCGGTATACCGTAAATATATTTTCATACAAGTTGGTCTTAAAATTACGAAGAAAAAAAAAATCACTTGACTTAGAGTTTTTATCGTAAAAATGCTCAAATACTTAAAACTTTATCCTCCTTTTGGCAGTACTTAAACAAAGATTATTTTTATGCTATTTGTATACCACAGAACATATTTTCCGTACAGGTAGCTTATAAAATTCAGAAAAAAAGATCCACTCTAATATATATATATATATATACAGTGGAGCACCGTTTATACGTTTTTATCATTTATACGTTTTTTTGAACGGCCCCGGAGAAACCTCATACAAATTAATGTTAAATAATTTCGTTTATACGTTTTCCTGAAATTGCACATTTCATTTATACGTTTTTTTTTCTCCCCAAGTCAAAGAAAAAACGCACATTTTAACGTGATTATACGCTAGCGATTGTCCAGTTTAGAAATCCCATTTGAACTTGACCCACACCTGCTGTGACCACTTACGGTGGTCACGCACCTGCCTAAATGAACAAAAGACATTCCCCGGAAGAATGCGAATATCCTAAATTCACAGATAAAAGCATTCTGATTGTGGTGCTACCTAGAAATAGCAGGTGACAAGCGCTTTTCCTCTCCTACCAGTGTTGCCACGGCAGGCGCCCTTAAATTTCAGTAAGTAGCCTGGGGACTTTATGGCAACCCAGCAACACTGCTCCTACCAACTTTATAAAATTCTGGGATCTATCGTTCACTAGCATTCACGATGGCTTCGAGCTCGCGTAGTAGAAAACCTCTGTCTCTGAAAGAAAAAATGTGCATTTAAAACAAGCGAATGAAAACCAACATTTAAAAAGAGTTGACCTAGCCAAAAAATTAGGTTTACCAGTTTCAACTTTAAGCACCATAATTTATAAGCGTAAGATCATCGAGGAAACTTATAATCAAAGTGGTGCTAGTGCTTCAAAAAAACTTCGAGTTCAAAGCGGAAAATTTTCGGATGTAGAGAAAGTGCTTTTACAGTGGTTTAATCAGTGTCGTAGTGCAAAATTTCCCATCAGTGGTCCTTTGCTTATGGAGAATGCAAAAGAAATTTCGAAGAAGTTAAATGTAGAACGCGATGCATCATTTTCCTCGGGATGGCTTCATAAATTTAAGTTAAAACACGGCATAACAGGCAAAACTGTAAGTGGAGAGTCAGGAGATGTTGATTGTGAAACAGTGGATGATTGGATTCAAAACCAATTGCCAGAACTGCTAAAAGAATATGAACCAAAGAACATTTTTAATGTGGATGTACATACTGCATGAATATGAAACGTAGTGATTGTAATTCAATGTATTATTAAAAGTACTCATTATTTACTTTTCATAATATTTTAAGTTACTGTTTTGTTTTCTATTACGAAAATGTTCGTTTTATTTTGTGATTTTCGTTTATACGTTTTTTCATTTATACGTTTTTTTCGCTCGGTCCCTTGAAAAACGTATAAACGGTGCTTTACTGTATATATGTATACAATTAATGCTAAATTAATTAATGATATTGTTCCTTTCTCGTTTTTTCTTTTGGTCTATATATGTACATATATATATACACATATGTGTGTGTGTGTGTTTGTATATGGTGCGCTCGAAAAGTCGGTTTTGTGTACTGAAGCTGATTTTCCACAAGATAGAAGAAAATTTCTTTAAATATTTGTAGTCTTTAATACAGTATGCGTCAAAATGTACAACACTGGATCTGTTTTAGACATAATTATATTTTTCCTTTTCTAAACATTGTTCGCCACGCCGCATTGCCCATAACGACCATGCATGTGTCCTTTCCTTCTAAATAGTTTAAATCTGTACATAGCAAGTTTGGAGATTATTTTTGCCTGAGTAATTTACTTTTTATTGAAGTTTTTCTGATATTTTTATATATTTTTTTCAGACTAAAAGGACCTACAACGGGAGAACGCTACTTCAGCACAATAGCCTTCAAATCCAATAATTCTTTTTACTACATGAATAGATTGCAAAAAAAAAAAAAAAAGATTGTAAAACAAATTCTAAAAATAAAAAAAATGGAGCATTATTTTTCGTTTCATTATTATTATATTTTATCTTCAATACATTTACACAATAAAATTCCAAACGTTCTGATCAATAATATCAGTTCAAAACAGAAGTTCTTCAATTATATTTTTAGATACAGTGTAGCTCTTTTTAGTGCCACTACTTTTGAGATACAGTAGTAAGCAGACTATTTTCATTAATCCGAACATCTACATTTTGATGTAGATGATGAATTAATGACGTTGATTGATGCGATTGAACGAATTGATGTGTACACATATTCTAAGTGATTTCGAGAATTTTTCAGTAGGGAAGAATGGAACACAGCGAGACAAATATTGTTTAAATTTTAATCCATCCGTCCCACTATACACCACACCTAAACAGTGAGGTATTGCTAATTTTTGTGCATAAAACAGAGTGTTTTATTACACACAGTATTTCATGAAACATTCAAGTTTCAGTCTTTAAGAAGGTCTCCAAGCATTTATAAGGTCATAATGGATAAAGCCTGAGTCTTCTTGCTTTCGTGGGCAATGCGCGGAGACAGAACCAGGGCCATTCAGACCATTTTTCAGTAACAATTAATGCTAATGCACGTTACTGTTATGGAATAAATATAGTTGTAATGAAACACAGACAATGTCTCACTGTGTACTATTTCACTTTGTTACAAAAAATTGGCTTAATTATATCTTCAATTATATGTATTGAGTTAAATCCTAGATATTAAGAATGAAATAGTGCAGCATTTACACACTATTGAAACTAGAATAATGGATACAATTCAACTGAAGATATATGATATGATCTTGATAGTAATAAAGCACGGAAATAAAATACTATTCATTCACACAAGTGGCAAGGGTAACATTTTGCGGCTGTTGTAACAGACTGTTGCTGTGGTTATCAAACTAACAGTGAGGAATCATCAGTTGTAAGTGACATCACATCGCAATCAACAAATCTCGGTCCTTTGGGTGCAGGTCATTTTTAATGACGCAATGAAAATGCCATTTCTTTGTGATTTCACCTATCTCCCATAAAAATTTGTTCTAAAGGGGGAAATTTATAAGGTTTGAGCGCTTTATTCAGCTATTCTTTGATAGTTCTTGACTCTCGGGGAAGGCAATTTCCGAGCATGAGACAATGCGCTATAAATATTGATTCCAAGAATTAATAAGAATTTGATGATACACTAGTTAAATATGGGATAAATAGGTTATTTCGCTTGCAAGAAGTCACAAAATAATAGTACATAAAGAGAGCACTATGAATTTTATAATAGAACTTTCATTGAAATATTTTTTTTCATTTTAGGCAGTAAATTTGCTAGTTAAAAAAAGTGGAAAATTATTACTTCCCCATTGAAATATTTTCCTAATGAAATATTTTTATATGTGATAATTAACCCGTTGCATTCGTCTATCATCTTCAGGTAGTCCAAATAGCATGTAATGATTCCTATTTCTTAGTACAGAGGGTTAAAAATACTTTTTGTTGAACATGAATAACTAAATGAATGAATGATTGGTAAAACGAGCGAATGAGTAAACGAATTAATGAATGTAAAAACATAAATGATTAATTAAATGAAAGAATGAAAAAGCTACTTATTAAATGACTTATTAATTGAATGAGTAAATAAATGAACAACAAATTTAGTTATCTGCTGACAGATCTAGACACAAAGTGAAATAAAATACGTATTTCACTTTGCCCCGTATGTTCATGAAAAATTGTTCTAACCATTTAAGATCAAAACAAGCTTAACATAAAATAAATTAACACTGCACTGGACACTAGTAGGTCTTAATTAATTCGTAAAACATTAATAACAGGAATTTAATTATTATATAATAACGAAAATACTTTTGACATCATGAGCCTCTCATTTTGAAAATGGCTTGTTGTATTATCATATAGCTAAATCTTTAGAATTAACTATTTTTTGACTGGAATCAACTACGTGCTAGGTAACATAGTCAAAATGTTATTAAATAGGTGTCCCTGCAGACAAAGTACATATTTTACCATTTCACTTCGCCCCACTATTTCTCTTCTCCCATGTTCCCCTATTTTTTCATTGGAATCTTGTTGAGGTTGAAAAATATACAATGAGATCGGAGTGAAACTGGCGGGAAAAAGTGAAATAAAGTAAAATAGAATATAAAAATATAAATAAAAAGAAAAAAAAGTGTTGCCACTGCAATACAAATGCAACTGTTTACATCACATTTAAATATCAAATTTTGTTTTTTTTTTTTTTTCCAGTGAAATAAGTTGAATCCTAAATATATAATATATACATATTATTACACTTCTCATGCGTGGAAAATCAGACAGTCCTTTATAAAGCATCTAGAAAGTTATGATAACTCAAAGACACAAAACATCAAGAGCAGCAGAGTGAGATGTCCATTTCCATTTTTAAGGGTTGTTTCTGACACCTGCTGCCGGTTCGTTAAGAGCCAGACAAGGAGCAGATTCGATTATTCTTTCAATAGAACAAAGACTTGTGTGAGCGGTATAAATTTTTCGTGACGCTTACTATGTCCATTTTATAGCTTGCCTTCTAGGTGTTGCTGAAGACAGTGAAAAGAAATTATTTTAACGGCACCGACACGTTTTATACTTGATGAAAGGGATGCTTATTTATACCAAGCGAAAATATTCACCTTTCTCAGTCAGTTCTGATTCTTAGCAAGGGAACAATTGATATCAATTTTGAACTATATAAAGGTACGTACCGTATTATCCTACTCTATATGGCATGTATAATTATCGTTGGGTAGAATAAAGGAATAACTAAGCAGTTAGTCTACAAGTAGTTGGACAACATTAAGCTAAAAATTGTTGAGATTCAAAGCTTAATAATGACTTCAGCAGCATTACCGAATATCCTGTTCTAATCAAAATGTGTAAGGTTCAAAGCTATGTTGTTTTCTTGTGTTTTTAATGATAAATATAGAAAACTCAGCAGTGGAATATCTATTTCTGTGTCTTTTGTTAAGATTCTTTTATCTCGTCTCAGAACTTTGATGTTCAAAAAGGTCTGTTCTGGTGCCAAAGATTTTTTTGTTCATTTATAAAGGAGGAATGAAAAGGGATATCTATTTTTCTGTTTTTCATTGATATTCATTTATCTCGTTTTCGAACTTTGAAATTGAGAGGGGTTTGTTTAAGACACGGTGTGAAACGGTTTAATTAAGAAGGGGAAGCGAAGAGGACAAAGTGGTACGCTTTTTCTGTACCTTCAACTGAACACATCGTATCATTGTCTGGTACGCTGTGGGGACAAAAATCTCTCTTTGGACAAAAATTCAGAATTCCGAAAGGAGAATGGTGAAAAAAATCGGTTTTTGAATTAAAAAAAACTCTCCGGGTATTCCAAAAAAAAAAAAAAAAAGCACCTGATTTTATCAATAATCAAGTCATTAAAGTCATTATTAAAATCAAAAGAATCCATTCATTACAATTAGTCTAAATAACCTAGTCATGAAAGTCATTCCCATTAAAGTTAATACTGTAGTTATGAAAATATATTAAAACAAATTCATACGTGATTTCTTTGTGTGACTTTTACGTTTTATTTGCTTTTATTTACATGTACATCGTCACTCAGCGTGCCAAAGGTCACATGATTAGCAGTCCAATTTTTTGGAGCAGTAAAAACTATATTTTCCTTATGATTTGATTACGATACTTGCTCTTAATTTAATATATTGCATGGGACACTAACTTATACATTAAGATCTTAATTTTAGTTACTTTCCTGAAAAATTAATTTTTTATGCATGTGATCCTTTGTGCTTTGTATGATAAGTATTAAAAAGGTAATGTAAAGTACTTTTACATTACTAACAATTAACTTAAATTAAAGTTAACTTAATGTAAAGTATTAAAAATAAAAATAACAGTAAAGTAAAAAAAAAAGTAAAGTCCTCTGAAAAGATCTCAGTTGATGGAATTTACTGACGTATCTCACTTAATATACTCAGAGAATCAATCTCGTACCGTTTTAGAAATAATGAAAAATTTCTCATAAGAAGAAAGTTCAGTTTTGATTCGTGATAAAAATTTTACTGATGTAAAGGAACTAGCGAACTACTAGTGAGTTGAAGAACTCTGATAAATAATTAGTATAACAGAAACGATGTTGATATATCGGATAACAAGCTCGCTCAGTTCAGGGCGAACTTTTTGTTTTCTCTTTATCAAGATTAGACTTTCAAACACGTATTTAACTTTTGGCTTCTATCTCTACAGGAACAACTTTAGCAATGCAAAATACCTTTTACTTATTATATCCGCATTTGACATATTCATTGAACACATTTGACATATTCATTTTATTCATACTGGCTATTATTCAGATTTACTTTAGGAATGCAGAAACGTCTAGTACTCATTTCACCTATATGATACAAATCGTCCTTCAAGTTGCAAGAGCGCACTTCATATATATCTTTGCTCAAACTATATATGTTTAACTTAATTTTAAAAAGGTAAAAACGCCTACTGCTTATTTCATATGTTGTACAAAATTTCCTTAAAATTGCAAAAGCACACTTAACATACTAATTGTTTTCACATTATATACTTTCAGTTTTGTAAGTACTTTCATTGTTTATTCATTTTGGTCTTCTAGGAACGGTTCTGCGTTTGTAGTAAACTCTGGATTAATCTTATAGTGAATAAAATAATTTTTCGACAAAAAGAACCGACCTCGAATTAAAAGATTGCTAAAAAGTAAAAGATAAATTCATTCTTTTAACAACATCGGTACTACTTCAAAACATAACTTTTGAAGTCGGGGTAAAAATATGAGTTTAATTAAAATTACACAATGTGTTGCTTTATCTTGGACCTATTGCAACAAACTCTGGGCCATTTATATTGGTAATTAATTCATAATTACAAACGGTTTTGTCTCTCGTAATTTTCCTCAGCCTTCAAAAATTACTTTAAATGTCGTATCGATGCTGTTTAAAGAATACATTTATTTTTCACTTTTTAGGTGAAATTTTATTATTTTTTTTTTTTCGAAAAATATTTTATTTTATTCTTTTTACTGTAAATACATTTTTCATATAAATGCTCTATTTCTTTTTAAAAACATATCGAAGGCAATACCCTCTTTGAGTAACAGGCACTAAAAACTAATCATTTGTATGATAAATTCCGCTTCATTTAGTTCATTTTAAAAAGTCACTTGAGCAAGCAAACTGAAAGAATTTAATTTTTGCTTCAGAAGAGCCTTTACTTACTCTTATTATAATTGCTTTAAATGTTACTGCTTAGTGGCAACAAATTCTTTTTAACAATGAGTTTTACATTTAATAACTTACACATAAAGCCAAAGACATATCAAGCCAATCCCTCCAATTAGAAGAAAAATAAACGTTTTTCACCCCTAACGTTCTTTCTAAAGAACAATTGTAGTCAGATCGATGTACGATATTTGTTAATTGACCCTCGATCGATTAAAAAAAACCATTAAAATAGATTTATTTAATCAACAGTTATGGATGAAAAAACAAGTAAATGAATAAATTTTCGCCCATAACTTTTTTTTGCAGCTTACGAATATTGTCAAACTAATGTGCGGGACCTATGGGAGACTACCCTTGATCGATTTAAAAAAAAGAATAGTCAAAATCAGTTTATAAATTGAGAAGTTATCGACACTCAGACACACACACACGCAAAAACTTACATGCGGTATAGATCGATAACCGTCTTCCTGTTGAAAGTCATTTAAAAACAGAAAAGCAAACTTTATTATAATTATTTTAATATACTAAGTTCTCAATGTTGAAGCTTCTAACAATTCACTTTCAATATTCAGGCTATCATGAAAGTTCTGTTTCTTGCTATCACCTTCGTTGCCTTTGTCGTTGCTTGCGACGCATACGCAGAATCGATGTCCTGTTACACAGATGAACAAGGTAAGCAAGTGTGCAAAAAGAACGTAGACGAGAATGGAAATTCTGCATCATCATTTTCGTCGACTAATGGCCAAAGTGGACAAGCCTATGCTGGACCTTACATGCCTCCCTATATGCCGTCTTTCATGCCTCCTTATATGCCACCTTACATGCCTTATCCTTATTATGGGTAAAACGTGAGTAAGTATTTAATCCTACATTTAAACGTGTAAGAGCAAAGAAAAAAAAAAAAACTTATGCTGAAGAAAGGATCATTAAGGCTGCGCCAAATAATATTTGTGCCATTAAAAATAAATTCGCTGCATTGATTTTTTAAAAATTCCACAGTGATACTGAATTATTTAACTGTTAAAGTTATTTCGGGATGTTATAGCTATGGTTTTGGTACGTAAAATGGGTATAAAAGTAGAAAGAAAATTACTCTGCCCGAGTAAGAGATTTATTTGAACACACATGACAAGTGTGTCAAAGATTTTTTTTAATTCATCAAAATCAAAAACATTTAAAATGTTATTTATAGGATTTGCATCATTTATGAAAATCTTGAAATTCACCTTAATATACATGAGCTTTATAAATTAAGCCTTGGTTCAGCAGACATGACCATGTAGGCTTTATTAATGTTCAGCTGATGTAACTTGCTCCTTCAAAAGTTAACCGGTCGTGTTGTTTTCGAGAGAACAACTACTAAACATCAGATTTGTACTAATTTGAAAATTTTAATTTAAATTTTTTTATTTACATTTATTTATAAGTTTTAATATTAAATATTAAAATTGAGATGATTTGAAAATACTTTAAATATGCCTTTAAATTCATAAGAACATATCGTCGGAATTTCTGCTAAAGACAACACGATAAATAACACATGCTTTCATATATTGCTCAATTTAAATTTTCAAATCGTTATGGGAAATGGTAAAATTAAATTTACAGAGCTCTTTCTAGTATAGTAGTTCTTGTAACATGCTTTTCATGAGTAAATTGTGTAATTGGCTTACATCATGAAATAACTAATAGCAAATAAGCCGTTAACTTTTTTCGTAGATTTAATAACTTTTACGAGAACTCCGATGATATGTTAAAATATCGATTAAAATCTGTATTTATTTTCTGATTTATTTTGTTTTGGATATATTTTTGCGAGAGTTTAACTCATCTTTAAGGTTTATTTTATTCTTTAATTATTTCCTTCCCTTTCTTTCTATCTTTTTGCCCCCTTACGTTTACGATAAAATAAGACCAGGGTTTCTTAACATTTTCCGACTTGGAGCCCGCTTAGAAACACCAAATTCTTCCGTGGCTCCCCATAGGCACATACAGTCAGTAGTTTACATATATAGTTTAGGATTTCTCTTTGTGGGGAGGGGGGGGGGCAGGTCAGGATGAGGGATGCATCGGAAATCCAATATCTGATGTCCCATGTCTGACGGATCTGCACCGGATATCCGGCTCTGATTTCTGAAACCCCTTAAATTCCATATATATTTTTAAATATCCGAAAATTCCAAATGCGTTGCATGTTTTTAAATTATATATATATTTTAAAACCCAACTAATTAATTTCATTTTAAAAATCCAATTTGTCATGCTGGATAACCGAGTCTTTCGTTGTTCGTCCCTTCCCTTCGGTGAACCCTTGTACATTGTCATTATTTTATTTACGTGTGATCATGCATAAAATAGGATACATAAAACACTAAAAATGAAACATTTAATTTGACAGTAACATCAATGGAAGACACTTGACTACAAAGAACAATTTTAAATTAAGCATATGTTTTCAATATGTAAACATAACAACCGTATGGAAAAAATGTAGAGTTGAAATAAAATATTTCTTCTCAATACAAAATTCCAAAATTGAATAGGTAAATTAAGGAGCATAAAGTAAATTGAAAATAAAAATTTATGCCTCTATAATGATTTGTACCAATAATAAAATATTTTTCAACTTTGTCTTTTCCAAGGCAAATAATGTGCTTTAAATTTTTTGCGCTCAAATAATCAGACGTTAATTGAATCAGACCGTCCAGTCTGCTGAGTCTAAGAAGATGGTTTTTTGGTTTTACCTATAATTCTTTCCCACAAAAAAAAAAAAAAAAAAAAAAGCGAAATATATGTTCAAAAGTAAAAATTAAATCAAAAAATCCTTTGATGTTCACGTTATACATCAAAAAATCTTTTTGATGAGTCCAAAGCTAATCCCGTTATTAAATCAGGATTAATAAAGAATTGAAGTTTCTCTGTAAAGCCCAATGCTGTTTATCTTAACTGCTCAAATTTAAACCAAAAATTCCTCAAATCAAAATGTGAAGCATGAGAATGATGTATGCTGATCTTTCCTGGAGTCTTTGTTTGGGATTATAATTTCCGAAATCATTAGGATGTGAGAATACTTTCAAATTTATTTTCCAGTAAAAAATAAGTGCTTACTATTGATGAGGTTTCTGACGAAATAGAAGGACTTAAATATTTTCATTTATTAATGTATGCTTGAAAATATATAAAAATAATGAAAGTTTTTAATTATTTTATGTTTATTTCAGACAAAAAGGACGAAAGCAACAAATTAATTAGGCATCATGTAACAGCAAGCCATGAACAACTGACTCCTGTTTGACTTTGCACTTTTAAATAATATAATGTGAATGAAATAAAAATATACAACTGACAAACATTTGTGAAAAGTAACAATAAAAGATTATTATAACTTAAGATATTGTGCAGATATATAATCTTGAATTGCGTAGTAAAACAACTGGGAAAATCCTTGTTTTAAATCATGCAGATAAAAAAAGTTCCAGCAATAAAGTCTTGTAAAATGAAAAAGTATGAACAGGGAGTTTAATTTAACAGTTGTATGCATACTTTCTACGGTATTACGTTCTTAATGTTATAGTATATTATTCTTGTTACCCATGAAAATACTACAAATTCACCGAAAATTTCAGAAAATGCAAAACGTTCGACTTTGAAGCAGTTCTTACACTCTTACGCAGTTGGAGGGGGGTTGTGTTGTAGGAACGAAACACTCTTTTTCATTTGAATACTATTTGTTACACTAGAGCTATGGTTTCCAACCTTTTTTCCCGTACCAACACCTTCTAAAATCCGGAAGAAAATAGTAGCTACTAATGGGTAACAAGATTACAATATTATGAATTTTATAGCTTATTTACTTTCCATGTTGCATAATCATTCCCAACAAAAAATGTAAACCTTATTACAAAACATCTAAGTATAACTAAAGATTAAAATAATTACAAGACAATGAATATATTTTTTAAAATTATTACTTAGTTATTATTTGTTCTTTTTCAATTATTAATAGAGCAGTAAACATGTGTATTCGCAAAACATATTTTTAAAGATAATTTCTGCAATAGCAATAAAAAGTCGTGGAATTGCATGAAAATTTTGCTTACAAAATTTTGAATCACTCAATAAATATCTTTTGGTTCCACTTTCGGGTTGCACTATACAAAATTTTCAAAAGTAATAAAAGTTTACAGAAATATTAAAATTTGCATACTATTTTCACATTTTTCATTGCGATAATGCAGAAAAGTTAGAATAAAATGTGATAAATGAGAGTACCAAGTTTGAAATTCATAATAAATATCCTCCGGTTCTACTTTTAGGTCTAAATATGAGAAATTAGCCGCAAATAATGCACATTCTTATGTTTCAGTAAATTTTCATACTTTGGACTTTTTCTTCGCGCTACACTCTCAGAAACAGAATCGTCACTTTTGAGGATTTTGGTATCGTCAAGAAAATTTCGTCATTTATAACGAAACTTTCCTCGCGAGATCACATGACTAAAAAATTACTATAGAAATTTCGGCAATTTGACGAAAGGTTTACTCGGAGCATTTTTCACGAAGCCATTTCGTCAAATACGACGAAAGTTTCGTTAGATTTGAGCATGTGTTTCTGAGAGTGTAGTGAAGAAAGTGGGAAATGGTAAAAGAAAACTAAGTTCAAAACTTAAAAAGGAGCAATGAATATCTTCCCGTACCACATTTTGATTCACATTTCCAAAATCAGGCAAAAGTAGAAATAAGAGCTTTAAATTTTTTACGTATGCTTCTTATGCCAGTCCCCGACTTTTGGGCAATATCCGCAAAACAATTAAAAAAAAATAATTTTTATGCTTCGTCCGTATATGCATGTTCATTAACGTTAGCAATTAAAAATTCCGCCATTGCAATATTATTTTCGTACACGACACGAACTCCTGATGATCCGCGAACCACCGTTGGGAAACATTGCACTAGAAACACGTGAATTATAGCAATTTACCAGGAATAAAGTACAGTATAAAATGGCAACTGTAAAATTTTGTTAAAGAATTGTCTTCATATTAAAATGAACATCAGTTTCAATTTATAAATGGCAACCCCATTTTTTTAATCAGATTTTTAATCAAACCTTCCAATTTTCGTGTCATTTGTTTTATCCGTTACTTCACAATTAAATTAAGGAAAGTCCACCTCTTTGTGGTGAAACACCTCTTAATGTTTCTTATATTTTTTACTTACAATATCTAACTAGCATGATTATGGAGCTGCTTGTGTTTTTATATGAAACTATGTACGAAGAAACTCAACAATAAAATAATATTTTATGGGGCTGAAAATATTAATTTAGCATTTTTCATGAGTGATGAAACTAATATTTGAAAGTAAAAAAATTGAGCCGAAACTGTTATATTTCGATGAAAAATCAGTCTGGAGACGATTTTGCATGGAAACCCAAAATTTTAGGTAACAATATTCAATGGTTTCTTTTGCTATATGCTTAAAAATACATTTTGTGCCGTTATATAGGAGCTGTAAACCATTCCTGAATATATCAACTCTACCTAACGGATAAAGGTAACAAATCTTAACCAAAACATTGTATCTGGTAAGCAATTACCTAAAACTTACATATTATGTTTTAAAATATAGTTATTATTTCTTTAAAACATCTAAATGCTTTATTTTTATTTGCTTGTTTAAGAACTTCGCCCTGTAAATTAGAAAATTAGAAATAGTGATGGTCCCTTTCAAAAAATATTACCGGTCCTAATGCTCCGATTGTATTGAACTTTCGTATTTAGGCTACTTTGGTTTGGGCATAGCTTAGGAGGGAAGAATGGCTTTTCTCAATTTTGTTCGTGGCAGACATGAAAAATTCAACTTAATGGTCCACTACGAATTTTTTATATTTCGACAATGCATCTAAGTATACATCAATAAGAATAAATAACTAAATAAATAAATATTAAACGTAAATTTTAAGTTCAAAATTGAAAGGGTATAATAGCTTATGAAGTAGTGTACCAAAAAAGTGCAAACATAGGGCAACATTATATAAGGTACTGAAAAAAAAAGAAATTGAATGAGACCTACAAATTAATCTTGGCTGTTATACGGATGTAAAAAAAAATCATCTCAAAATATTCAATAGCTCTTTTGTTAAGCTTCAATGTTTATTCTTTTGTCTTTTAGGAGCTTCGTTGCATTCCTAAATGATTGACGATGGTAAAAAAAAGCCCTATTACACTTAAGAATTAAATAAAAGATCTGTACAAACACTGCGTTATTTATCTTTCATTTTAGGTTATTCTACCGTAAAAGTTATTCAATAAAAAAAATTACTTAAGAAAGAAAAGAAAAGAAAAGAGAATAAAAGACAGTTCAGTGAAAGCGTTTACCGCTGATGAAGTGGTAGCGGATCCATGCATAACAAAAGATTCTTCCATGTGTATGATTGCAGCCGCTAAAAATGGAATGGCATAAAGAGTTCAAACAGTCAAATTAACAAACATTCAGAGTTATCGACATTGGTTTAAAATGTTTGGAATATGATTCTTGGTAGTTTTCTATCAAGACTCACAAGTCAAAAGTTTCTCTAAACATAGTAATCAATAAATATATCTAACACTTTCATGCTGAACATAGTGAGTAACCAATCTCAAATGTAATTTCAAAACCACACCATATTCTACTTTAACATTTTGAAATCATGAAACGAGCTCATTTTTTAAAAGACGTTTTTACTTGATACATTAAAAATTGCTAACTATTTTAAGGTTGCCGTTAAAATAATTTTCTTGGTAACCATGCTTGGCACCAATTTTTCTCTTTAGTATGGAAAAATAAATGATGAATTGGTTGTAATTGTTACCAGATTTAGCCTAGTAGGTGCATTTTTTTTAACAATTTCAAGAGCTTGTGCTTGTTTATCTAGAATTTGAAACTTTCAGATTTGGGGTGCACTAACTTAGGATTTTCTCTATCGGATTTCCAACTCTCTCTCTACGGTGAATGAAACTTTGACTTGAAGAAATATGTAAAATGCGCGGAATCGCTAATAAAAGACACATGTTTAGGGAATAATTTCACCAGCCAAGTTTTTATAAAAGCATGTCAAGAGTTTGTCCGCAATTTCTTCTATGATGGAAAAACTTTGCTTTGTATTGAAAAAAAAAATCATGAAATCTAGCTTCCAGAATAGAATGTTCTTGCAGTACTGGCCATTGTATGCATGGATTCACATTAATCTGTCAGTAAAATTGTACGTAAACATTTTTTTTATTGTAAATATGTCCATCTTTTTGTATAAATATGAAGAGTCGTTGAATTTTAAAATAAAAATTTTGTAAGAATATGAGAAACCACGATTTCGTCCCTTTATAATATGATGATGCAATGATATGATAATATTCGCCTCGAAGTGACCAAGAAATAGGAATTGTTATTGCGCGGAAGGTGACAATTTTTATCAAGGATTTGTTTTTTTTTTTTTGTGGCAATTTGTTTTAAAGCTGAGGTTTGGTATTGAATAGAATCGGAACAAAGACATAATCCCAAGTCCTCGAAAGTATTGCGTGATAAGACGTTACATACATTCAGAATACATAAAAAAAGGAAGATGCATCTTTTGAAATGATAATGAACCATATTTTACAGAAATTCATGATGCTGACGTATATAAATGCACTTGACTTTTTTTGACACACACTTTTAAGCAAATTGTCTAAAAAGCGCTCGTGAGTTTTCCACAGTTAAAGGTAAGAATCTTTCAATGTAGATAAATGAAGTTCAACGAAATATTTTAAAAATTTGTATAATTTATATTATATGGCATAATTATCCTAATTTCCCGGAAAATTTCGTTTTTTTAAATAAAGGAGCAATTTTGTGATCAACTACTGTAAAAAACAAAAATATACTTCCGATTTAAAACTGTTAAAATAGAATTCTTTTGCTTTAAAATTATTGTTACTTTCATAATTTTGGAGTCATGTTTAATCTGTTTAAAAAATGAAGCAGAGAGTATAACCTTATGTTTATGCTTTGAATTGCATTACAGTTTAGTTCCTTTAATTCGCAACATGTTGGTACGATCAATGGTACCTAAACTAGGTAACCAGGGAATAAACCAGGGGCAGTTCAACCGGATCGGTGATAGTATAAGGCTCACCCGTGCTTCACATCATCAAATGGGTGTTATTTTAATAGTAAAATATTTCCTTTAAGCAGATTACCCATTAACAATTGCAACGCTATTGAGCCTAAAATGTGCATGAAAATTGAATGTACGTGTTTCGAAGTTAATAGACAGGAAATGGAGGTAAGGGAAAGGATATGGAGTAAGAAAGAAAAATAGCAACATCGTTACATCGAAATAAAGGCAAATTTTCAGAAAATCATCGAGGGAAAAAAAACTGTTAAATAAAAAACCCCGGGACACCTGCAAAAATGTTGCGTTTTACGGTTTACCATAGGGCACACAGTGTCATTCCGTTCAGTGCAATTTTTAAATATACAGTAGAATCCCGAAAACTCGGCACTCGATAACTTGGCGGTACGGATAACTGGAACAGACTATGGAACGGCCAGGAACTTCTTTAATACTTCTTTTTACTCATTTCTTTAAAGAAAAGTAGGAAGTTTTAGCGAAATCTGCTACTTAATTTTAATGACAGAACAGCTTTATGTCTACAACTCTTTTCCTGGAGTCTGTCATATCAGGTAAACCTTTCACGACGGTTGCACTAATTAATTTTCATTTTCATATAATAAAGACTCTATGCCTTCTGCCTTCATAAAGTACGGTTTTTTTGTTTAAGGATATTTGTGCAGTTTATTCTTTGTTGTAAATGCAGTAGATACAAGTACAGTATTATATTTTCCGAGAAAACAATCGTACTTATTCTTTTTTAACCCCCTTCCCGATAGCCTGGCTTTTTCACAAACTCAGCCCAAACTAAATATTTTGTTTTTGCTTGCGAACCAACTTTTATTTGCATTGAAGAATTCTATTTGGTTGAGTAAAACATTGCAGTACTGTTTTCTTCTTAACTTCTAATTTTGCATCATTCTTTCTTCTAATTTTTCATTAATCCATATAAAAGCTTCTCCAGTTTAATTTTTCATAGAAATTTAAGACTGTTGTACATAATTTTTTTTATCAAAAATATTTTTGTTAAGTCGTAAAAAACATTTTCAGGAACATAACAAAGGTTTTGTTGTTGGATTTGCTTATAGTTTCAAACAGGAGAACAAAAAGGAAAATGCCCTAAATATGTTAGTTTAGGTATTATATGCAAAAAAAAAAAAAAAAAAATCACAATACTAACTTTTAACCCTCTGACTGCTCATTTTTTTAGCGAATTCGATTCGCTAAAAATTGGTCTACTGTATGCAACTAAAGCCATCTCTGCAATAAAACCTTAATTAATGTTCAAAGGCTTGAGAAATTGCATTACTGACGTTTTAACGATAAAACAGCGGGATAATATTTTGAATGCACTTAAAAAGCTCATGCCCGTGGAAATCGCGGTATAATCAGTCATACTGTTAACACTACGAAGTGAAACTTTCTTAATTTAATTGTGAAGCAACGGCTGTACTAAATTAGTACAAGGTTTAAATTTTACTGCTGGTTGCAAATCTGTGATGAAAATGGGGTTACTTTCTTAAAAGTTAATGTTGGTGTACATTTTAATATGAAGACGACCCTTTAAAAAATTTTTATACTGATAGATTGACATACTTCTTGCGTCTGTTGTTGAAATACTACTCAAGCGAGAAGGAGTGTTTCATCCTCCCTCAGAATTGTATGTAGTCTTTCTTGGGTCTGAAAATAAAACTTAACTTCAACTATTCAGACCTATCCTGTGTGAACATGTTGTGATAATGAGAAAAAATAATTAAATTTAGTACATACAAAATTACTTTATAGATTGTAAAAGAATTCAATTTAAATTATTTATTTATATTATATTTTCAGAAAGGAGATTGACTAATTTTTATCCAGGTCAGTTAAAATGAAGACTGCATTCGCTGTCATTTTTGTCGCACTTCTCCTTTCGGGATTTGCAGAATCCTACCGAGTCTTCATATGCAGGCGACTGCCAAATGGAGAGCGTGCTGATTGCATACCCATTGAAGGAGAATACAGTCGTGTTAATGTTAACGTCCCCTTACCTTATCAGAGTAAGCCAAACTTTAATTTATCATCATATAAAAATTATTTCCGCATCTCTTTGCGTTTCTAGTATAAGAGTAATTAACGAATATTAATCATATTGTAGCAGTTTATAAAGCATATGTAATAATTTTATGCGAACTAAATATTTTATTTCATCCACATCCCCATCCCGAAGCATTATCTGAGTAAGAAATTATTCAGTTCATTACGCATAGAGACATTGTAAATATAATTTACAAAATTTGTTATCTATATAGTTGAGTAATACTCGTTCGTAATTGTTTATTGAGAGTTATCATGTCAAAGTAACAAACAATTATTCAAGAGGTAACACTCAAACACGATCACGAATAGTGAAAAATAAATAAATAAATAATAAATAAAATTTAAGCGGACTATTTTACTATGGGTCAATAAAATTTAGCAAGATGATATAAATACATCAGGGGATTTTCTTCCAGGAAGACCACATGACACACTAAAACCATAACAAACCAAGAAACATATTTTTTCCCATTTTTTGATCTGGGAAAGAAATACGGTGTTTTAACTTATCAGAAAAACGAATAATTAGAAAATCAATGATAAAAGCACCCTCTTCCGTTTAATTATGTACCAGTCAAAAAAATATCAACGAAATTATTACCTCAAATATTCAAAAAGCATAATGAAAAAAGAAATAAGAGCTGTAGACGCAAAAATAGTTAGTTACATTTTTTAACGTTTTACAAGCAAAATATCTTTTTTAATTTCTAAAATTTCATTGAATTACATTACACGCTATATAAACAAACTTCATCAGACTTAAATTGTTTGTTCTGCTTGATAATACCACCACAGTTTTTAATATCTACAAGCTATACTACGTACATATGCTTCATGAGAAAAAAAATCTCCCTCCTCAAAAAAGGAAAAAAGATTAAATAAAATAGAATTATATAAATTTCTAAATTGATGTTTAGTGGTTTATAACATCAGCCTAGCAAGCTATGGGTGTGCGCTGAATTTCATGGCTTTACGTGCTACAGATGCTCTTCGACACACATTCCCAAACACACTAATCAACTTTTATAAGAACTAGAGATTGATGCATATACCTAATTGTACCTCTCTTTACATCTAGACCCCTATGCTTATGCAGTTTCGGCGTAAGGAAAAAGACAATCGATTGAGGCTTGGCTCTTTTTATAAGTAAGTTATTTAGTGCTTAGTAAGTTATTTAGTATGTCTTAGTGTTTTATATACATAACTAAGTCTTTTCTCTTCATTTCACTTCCTTTTAACCTCTCAATATCACAGTAAGCAAATGTTAAACTATTAAACACATTAAAAGCTTTTGTGATGCACGATAAAAAGTAAATTGGAACAACGTAAAATGCTAACACATTTTGAAAAAGATTGCAGATACGTGTTTCGAGGTTGCAAGGAACCCCTTTATCAGTGCAAAAGAATTGAACTTCTAGATGGAAAACATCCAACTGAAGTTAAAGTTGGAAGCCTTTCTGTTAGATGTTTTTCATCCAGAAGCTCATTCTTTCTGCACTGATAAAGGTGTTCCCTGCAACCTCGAAACATGTGTCTGCAGTCTTTTGCAAAATTTGTGCGTCTTTTATGTTATTCCAATTTACTTTTTTAAAAACATATTAAGGAGCATAATAAGTAATTTTTCAAAGAAATTTCATTTTTTTATATTTTAAATTACCGCTATTACATTCGCATCAGTATACTTCTCAAAATATCGATATGGCAAACTTTAATTTATTAGGTGCAATATTATATCTTCTTCATTTATTATATTGTATGTCTGCATATTGATTACCTGCATAATGTATATATAACATTAATCATTAATACATATCATTCATGGCCTTAAAATGTCGTTTGACTAAAATTTTTGTCGGTTTGGATTTTCACAAATGAAACATCCATTATCTGTATTTAATTGTCTGTATAAACCCTAAATCCGAAGTAGGAGTAATCTAGAAACAGGAGTGTAGTTGAGTCGCGGGGTACTTCACTCTACTATTATGCGAAACACAGTGCCGAAACTTTATTTCGAGTAATACTTATTTTTAGTTTATTTAAAAATCTTTATTTCTTTTAAAGAAACTAATTTGACTATTTAAATTGAAATCCTGTCTAAATAGGAATTACTTTAAAAAATCATGTGATTTCAAATTACTTTAGAATTACCTCAACATGGAAACGCCAGGGTAATCAAGACTGAAACAAAGTAAAATGTTTCGTAAGATCTTTCTTTCTTTTTTTTTTGTAGTTTTTTGAAATCCTTAGTGTTTTCTGATGAATAGATAATATTTAAGTAAATGAAAGAATTTGCTTTTCTAACATATAGATAGCATTGTATTGTAATATTAAACTATAGAAAGAAGCGCTGATGTTCCTTTAGCTGAGAGTTGCAGTTTTAGCATTTTAAAATTTTTTCACGTGGTTTATTAGCAAACAATATAGAACACATAATTTTTTAACGCATCTGTTTTAAAAGTAATTTTAATGTGTAGTGTTAAATGCCTGTTATTTGCTGCGAACATGGGACAATAAATTGTACATTTCTAGAACATATACCATACAGATTGTAAAATCATCGATGTCTTGACAAAAACACCGATGCTTGGAAAATATCAACACCAGTACTATATTTCTAACTGCATAATGAAATCTACATTTTAAAACTTAAACCACTGTCAGTAATATTTTATTAAATAATTTTGTTAAACTTATGAAAGTCTTCGAACTATCTTTCCACGCTACTACGTCAAAAAAACCTCGTTAAAAATGATTTTCTTTAGGTAATTTTGTCATTCAAGCAAGCATCTTCGTATTTCAAAAAGTATTTCTTATGAATTATTGAAAGTTTGAATTTAACCTCGTTGGAATTAAACAAATTTGGGATAATTAAACGTTTTTCTGGGTAAGATAATTTCAGTAAAATATAAATATTCTAGTTACAAATTAAATATATTGTTAATTGATTCAGAAGCAAACAGGCAGCAGTCTGCATTATATTGACCTAATACAAAGACTACAAAGAACTAATGCAAAAAAAAAAAAGTCTCAATCAACTGAATAAACATTTATGTTGGGTTACATATTTTGATTTTATAATAATACTCAAGAAAGTGTAACCATTTGGACATATTTAATGCATTAGTAGTGTTACCTTCTTACATTTTTTTATTCTATGAAAATAGATATCTTACAATTTATTTTCTTTTTTTTCAGTGCTATAGAAAAATAGTTTTGAAGAAGAAATATACATTTTCTAGAAAAACAAAATGTGTATTGTACGCTTGATGATAAGACCAGCATTTTGACAAAATATATGAATAAAAATAATGACAAACAAGTGCTCATTGTATTTTTGTTTAGCGTTTCAGCAAATTCAAAAAAAAAAAAAAAAAGCAGAAATAAGAAAAGCATAACTCTAAATTAATTTATTGATTTTCTACTAAAGTTTTAGAAGTCCATTAAACAAATGACTTATAGTGGATTGAATTAGCTTCCTTTCAGCTGTGAGAATAAAATTAAGGTAAAAGAATAATAAATCAATATACAAATAATCGTCAAAAAAACTTAGGTAGAAGTAACCGGTTCAGAATGAGGTCTAGTTTTAACTGCATTTTCTTTACAGTTAATTTATTACTTGGTTCAGAAATTACAGAAATTTAAATTTTTTTTTAATCAAATGCCAATGTTCAACAGAAGCTCCACTTCTACCCCTCATCTCATTTACGTAAACATATAATACTTATGTTGTTCAACACATGGAATCGACTGAACTCATTTTAAGCTGACTTGATGTATAAATGAAAAATTTGCCAATGGTACACTTAAGTTCCACTTCCACCCCCTCATGTCATTTACGTAAACATATTATATTTTCGTTGTTCCACACATGGAATCGACTAAACTGATTTTAAGCTGATTTGATGCAAAAATGAACAACTGAGGCACGTAGCAGCAAAGGAGTGTAAGTAACAAAACTGAAAATGTGGAGATAAATAGGTCAAATTATAGTGAAAGCACTATTGTATATTGTGGCAAGAGATGTTAGGGGTAGCTTTAAGAGGTGCTGCGCTCCTACATTATTTAGAAAAAAAAATAGCATCACAAGTCCCATAAGATAGAAACTTTGAACGCGTTTTTCTCGGATCGTTTTTTGGTCACTTACATCCCTTTGCTTCTCACTGCCTTAATTTGCTTTTATAAGTAATAATTCAGGTCAAAATTCATTGCAAATTCTTTGTAGGGGAGAAATTTCAATTGGTTTTCAACTGTAAATATTTTAAGGAAGTAACTTTTACAGTTCAAACAAAAGATTTAAATAAGTGTTCTCATAAACGTAAGAAAAACGTAACGTAAAAAAGTAAGGAACACACACACACAAAAAGTAAAAATTTAAATGGTAACAAAATCACAACAAAAAGAAATGTATATTTTGCTGGCAGTTAGAGACATCATAAACTCTATTTTGAAAGTTGTTGGTAACAGAACTGACTCATTGAATTCGAAATGTGAAATAAAGTTAAAGTTAGGCATACATATCTTTTATGGACTGTTTTCTGAAATTTAAATTATATGTGAAATACCTTGTTCATTCCATCATTTGGAAAACAAGTGCTATATTATAGAATTTTTTTTTTACTGCTCATAATTCTCTAATACCTCAGAGAAAAAGAGAATATATTCAGAGTGTCTGCATTTCCTCCGCTAACTTTAGATTTCCAATTTTTTTTTCAGACTTGGTGAATTTGAACTTCGCCCGTAGAAGCTATTTTTATTGATTTTAAACTTTAGAACGAGCAAAACCGGAAAATTCCTTAATTACAAGTATTATTCGTTAAAAATTCATTCTCCTAATCAAAAAATCGTTCATTAGAAAAATTATTCTGACGAAACATTTATGATCAAAAAGTATTGTTCGAATCAAGCAATTTCTTCAAAAGCCACAAGGCAGGAAAGGGACTGACAGAGAAAGATCAACTGACAGCCGCTTAACCCCTCTCTCAAAGGAATGTAGTTAAAATGTTTATTTTTAGCTTAATTAGATTGATTAATTTGTTTTTACTTCCTTTTCAGTGACTTCTTGTGGAAGAAAAGTGCCAATTTACATTAATTATGTTTTTACCACTTTTATTTTGCAACTTTCATTACTGCGAATGCAAATTACGAAATCGAGTCACATAGTATGCAAATTTTTGAGCTGCTACATAACTTGTTTTCTACGGAATCCGTGGTCGATGTAGAAATATTCGTTCTCGTTATGTGCGTAGCTGTTACGGAGAATAAAAGAATGGAACAAAATGCTAATTTTATGCAGAGCTGGAACAGGTGACTTATAAGATAAGCTCTTTGCTAAATTTCGAAGCAGGTTTCTGTTGGAGCAATTTATCTGATATAAGAAAAATCTGCGTCACGTATGAAGACAATGCCCACTTAAACTAGAGACTTTTACTAAAATAATAGGCGCGGATGCATCTTTTTGTAAACGGTTTAAATTGACGTCTCGGGCATTTCCCTCTCATTACTAAATTAAAGCTGTTTTCCTCATAGTTTTTAACTTTAGAAACGTTTACGGAAACGTTAGAGATTATGTTATGCGTCATGCTATCATTAATCATTAGATTCTATTGGTGCTTTGAAAGAAACGGATAAAATATTGAAAGATAGTGTATGACGCAGATAGCAAATGTATGCAACCCAATAATCATAAAATATCATGCTTTAATTCTGATTTACAGATGGAAATTACATAATCGTACGGAGAAGTTATTTTGATAGCACAAATAGAAAAATCGCACGGATTTTTTTTATAGCTAAAAGATAGTTTAGTATATAATAAAATTTTGTGATGCATACTTATTAAACATAAGTCTTTTCTTTTCTTCCGCCTATTTTAAGAAAACTTTTGAAAATAGCAACAATTTTCAAATAGGATGTCTCTGTATTAGACTAAAAAGGGGAAAACTTCATTTTGTGACAAAAGAATAAGCTTTGAACATTTAATGCACAAATAAATATTTTTATAAGGATATGAAAAAGAAATTAAAATAAATTCTAAAATTGTATTTAAAAAATAAATAAATAAAATTATTAGCATTAAATAAATATAACTACCAAATAATTTTTTAAACATCAAGTACACTCAGTTGTTTTTTTTCCGGTTAACTAGTTCGAAATTAGTGCAGACGATTTATAGCCATACCTAAAAATAAATTTGTCTCCAAATGTGAATTTTTCACTTGTTTTTCGTGATGATGGCTGAGCATTCAAAACATTTTTTATTATTAAAATAGCGTAGGCAAATAATAGTTTTATGTTTATTCGTAATAATGCAAAGTACCATAGTAAAAATTAGTGCACGGAAATACTATGAGTATTAAAGCACAATCTGTAGTACAATTTAAAAAAAAAAAAATGTGAATTTCTTAAATAATATTGGCAATAGAGTTTCCCGTTGGTATACTTCTTTTCAAGATAATCAGAAGAAAACATCCAAAATAAAAGCATTATAGCTAAGTTAAATCTTCATGTGGTTTGAGTGAGACAAACGTACAATAAGTATAGAATTTCTTTTAGGACTCAATTGATAACTGATATTATTCTGTTTATTTATTGCATAATTTTTCAACGAATTTTTTTCACAAAAATTGGTTTTAGTTTTAAACATGAAATTTTCAAAATTGAGTTGTTTTTTATTATTTATTTATTTTATTAGTTATTAGATTCCTTATTGGCAGTTATAAACAAAATAAGCTTAAATCGGTTATAACTAAATTAATTATTTTTTATTTCCAATATGAAAATATTACCTACTCATACATTATGCTTTCGAGTAATTATTTGATCACTTCTTTTCCAGATTTCGTCAAGAGTGGAATAAATTATTCAAGAAAAGTTTCTAATGCATAGAGTAGATTATAAAGATAGAGATAGAAAAGGACAGGCATTCTTAAGGTAAATGATAGTTTAAGGATTATGCAGCGACATGCTTTGTGAGAAAGACTTAGAAGCTGATTAAATAAAATAGACTGATGAGAATATTTTATCAATTGTATATTTTCTGGAATATTCCACGAGATTGTAGCCGTTCTTACTCTGTTTTTGGATGGAAAAATCAATTGAACGCTGGTACAGAATTGAACTGTTTCATGAAACGTTGACTTTATACTAAAGGGCACAATTTGCTTGAAATTTAAACATATGCTAAATCTGTATAGTTAAGAACATGAGAATTTTTTGCGGTTGAAACAGCTTGTGAATTACAAATTAATTGACAGTAATATTGTTGACGTTGAAGCACATGAAATCTGTTTTGTTTGCTAATACTTGTAAAAGCTGCATCTTGGAGAGAAGTTATAGCTAAGCAAAATCTTCAAATTCAATGTGCCTTCACACATCCATCTATGCAACTGAAGACCTTAGTGGATACGGATGCAATGTGACGAGTAATTTATTTTGGTTTGTCGAGCTCTGAAATTGTTAGCATGCTTTTCTGCCCATAATCTACGTTGGTGTTAGACTTAATCGCAGTTTTAAACAAAGAAGTTTTTGTTATTTGCTGTAATATTTATTCAAATTTTGTTCTACTGTTAGTAGCTTTTTCTAACGGAGCTGTTTCAACTTGAATGGTCCTCACCGTACCCCCTAAAAATAATTTAAATGCATTTAAATAGTTAGCGAAAGGAAAAAGATTCTATACTCAAAGGAGTACTGGGTTATCATTCACAAATAGTCTCCAACTCCCCAAAAATGTAATTTAACATGTTCATTCATTAGGCTCTTCGGTTTTCCAGTAGCTTCTTTTAATTAAATTTGGTTCCTTTCATGCATAGGAAGGTATTTTCAGACACAATTTTAAAATACAATGTATCTCCAAATAGAGGAACTGTTTTTGTTTGGATGTGTGCCATTAGCCTTGTTTTTATCGAGCACATTTTCAACAGTTTACCATCAGATGCACAAACGCAGTTTGTCCAGAAACTTTGTTTCTTTGCCAACGTACAAGTCACATATATTTAAATTTATCCACTGGTTTATCTTTTCCAAAGCACAGAAGATTGTTCCATCAAATTGCCGTAAGTGCTATTCATGATGTTGGATAAATATGTATGTTTATTATGTTGTTTCATGTGCACAATACTGTTTTTCATTTAATGTGTTTGTGTCGCTGTTAAAAGGATTGTTTATGGTGTTGCGTGTCATTTATTTATCTAGTTACTTTATGCTGCTTTCTCGCCTATTATTTATATATTTGTTTTGTTCGTTTTATATGTAATAATGATAATTAGTGTCTGTGTGCAATGCTGAACATTTATTTCGTAAGGAGATAATTTTTATGCTAATTATTTTAATATTTAAACTAATGAATGAAAGCCAGAATTCTAACGCGAGATCCACAGCACTGACAGTAGAAACTTATACGTACATACAATATGTATATGAAAGTGTTTTCTTTCAGATGTATTTCGGAAAATTAACGCTATTTGCAAGCAATTTGAAAAAGAGGGACTTGTTTTTATGCAGAGCATATTTCGTCGTTGGCTGTTCGTCTTTAAAGCGGATATCGTAAAGGTAATGAAAACTGTTATTGTGTACTTTCAAGACAACTTCAAAAAGAAAGAAGGAGTTCAGAGAATATTGAAATTAATAATAATGTTAAATGCTGTCAATGTATCCACCCTAAATGTACACAATAAGTTTCTATTGCAACATAAAATTGCAACGAAGATTTGAAATACTGCTCATTTTGTTTTATGCGGCCATTAATTATTCTCGCTCCCAGTAAATTTAAATTTTCTGTTAGTTTGGAAGTGTGTGACCTGGTAAGAGGGCCATTAAACACAGCATATACTAAATTATATATGTATATATTAGGGATGTAACGAATATTCGGCCACTATTCGGTATTCGGCCCTTTGGCCGAATATTCGAAATGGCCGAATAGTCATTTCATCACCTAGTCGAATATTCGGCCTGGCTGAACACTGGGTAAGGTCAAATTCGGCCGAATATTGATGAACTATTCGGCCGAATAGTTCTGATGCAGTAGAAATTTTAAAAAATACAGAAATTAGTCGGTTTTAAACATTTAAAATTGTATTATAATTATTGCAAAAGAATACATTAGTATATAGTTTATTAAATAAAAATAATTTATAAAAAAACTACTTTTTTTAAACCTTCTTTTAGGCTTGACTGAGCAAAAACAGATTTTAAAGTTGTAATATTGTATTTTATATTTAGCATTTGCCCCCAAAACCTGGCAATTGTTAATTATGATGGAGAATATGAGAAATTTATTTTGTTATTATTAATAAAGTGGAAGTCAGACTTTGTTTGGGTAGACTGATTTATTGTGAATATTGAGTAAGAGAGAAATGTGAAAAGCCAAGAATATATCCTGAATATTTAGAATTCATTCTACAACGATTTTCCAGAAATTTTAATATTCGGCAGCCGAATATTCGGTATTTGGCTGAGAGATTGGCCGAATATTCGGCTTCGGCCTATTCGGCCTAGAAGTAATGGCAGAATATTCCGCTTTTGCCTGGAAGAAGTGGTCGAATATTCTGTATTCGGCTATTCGGCCAAATAACTATTTGTTACATCCCTAGTATATATATATATACACTGCTGGCCACCCAAATTGCAACGCCAAGAAAGACAAGAGATATCACAAAAAAATTTATTTTGTAGATAACATGTTGCCCAAGTATCAAATGATTAAATTTATAGACTTCTGTGAAGGGTGGTTCCTGCCAAAATCAGTAGCAAGAGTAGCCGCCATTGTTGGAGATCACCGCTGCCACACGCCTCGGCATTGATTCAGAGAGACTTTGGATGTGTTCTTGGGGTACAGCAGACCAAGCAGCTTCCACAAATTGCCAAAGTTGATCTGG
The DNA here is from genome assembly GCA_038502835.1 of Octonoba sinensis. Taxonomy (NCBI): domain Eukaryota; kingdom Metazoa; phylum Arthropoda; class Arachnida; order Araneae; family Uloboridae; genus Octonoba; species Octonoba sinensis. The sequence goes on along the minus strand of CM076599.1, from coordinate 58,196,336 downwards.
TGTGGCAGCTGGGGATGTAGTCTGGGTCAATCGTTGAGCAACCATAAACCACATGTTTTCTATCAGCGAAAGATCCGGAGAGCGAGTCGGCCAGGGAAGCAATTCAATCTGGTGGTTGACGAAGAAGCCCTGGACAGTGCGTGCCACGTGTGGTCGCGCATTATCCTGTTGAAATATGGCTATGGGCAAACCCTGAAGGTAAGGAAGGACAACTGGCTCCAACACCTCGGAGAAGAAGCGCTGGCTGTTTGGAGTACCAGCAATGCGTACTAGAGGAGTGCGAGAGTGATATCCAATACCGCCCCATACCATAATACCCGGTTCAAGACCAGTGTGGCGGTGTATAAAGCAGCTGTTTAGCATCCTCTCCCCACGGTGTCTCCAGACTGGAATCCGACCATCGTGGTGTTGCAAACAGAAGCGTGACTCGTCAGTAAAGACAATTTCATTCCATTCCGTCGTCCACATCCTTCTTGCATTGCACCATTGGCGGCGGAGACGTCTGTGGTTCTGCGTCAAGGGCAGACGAAGGAATGGACGTCTTGCGGACAGACAACTCTGCTGCAAACGGTGTCGAATGGTACCCGCAGACACTGGATGATGCGTTACAGACTGAATCTGCTGTGCTATGGTTCGTGATGTGACTGAGCGATCCGTCACTGCCATGCGCACAATATGCCTGCCATCACGCGAAGTGGTGCACTGAGGTGGATGCGATCGATCACGTCGATCCGTCGTACCCTCCTGCATCCAACGATCACATATCCACGTTACAATTCTTTGGTTTCGTCCAACACAACTACCAATCTCCCTGAAAGATAATCCAAAATCTCGGTAGGCCACTAGCCTTCCTCTGTCGCACTCGGATACTTGATCAAAAGATGATCACTGTTTTCTACGAGGCATAATTGATCGTTTTTTGGAAAAAATCACAAGAAAAACACAATTTCCGTACTTGAAATAGTCGAAATCTCCAAGCCTTAAAAAGTCCTTTCAGGTGGCGCCACAGGCGCGCCTGATGTGCGTCTGTGCTGAAATTCTAATCATTTGCATATCTCACCTCCGCTAATGCATGTTGTAAATTTCATATTATTTGCAAGCTTCCTTCAGGGTGTTGCATTTACGGTGGCCAGCAGTGTATATATATATATATATATATACATTTATTTCTTTACATGTATTTCAGCTTTTGTTAAACCATCCAGCAGTTCAAGAGAAATCTAAGGAATATGAGCCTTTTAAAAGTTTGGTAGGAGAAGGCCTCTTTTCCTTGTAAGTTTGCAGTTTTTTATAAATATTTTTATTTGTATATATGCATGTACAATTGCTTCACGCGCATTTTGAAGGTGATAATGTCATTATATGTATGTTATTATATGTGGAAGTCATTATATGTATGAATGAGGTTTACATATATATATATATATATGTCACCGATGTATGTACACATATACATACATCGGTGGCGAGGCGTTTTTTTTTTCTTTTACTAGTCATCGCCAATACTGGAACTCACAACTCTAGATCCTGGTATAATAATGTCATACCCTGTCTGCCTCTATGCATCAAGCGTGTTTTTTTTTTTTTGGACCTCAATTACCAAATTTTTTAAATCTTCATAATTATCATATGAATTTTTCAAAGATAAAATGAAAATGATGAAGTCAATCTTTTAAATTTTTATTTTTTATGCGCCTGTTTAACGCTTAACAGCCCACTAAGAAAAAAAAAGGAGAGAGACTTTCTTGTTTTTTGAAAAATGTTGATTCAGGAGATTTTTCTCAAAATTTAAACCACACATACACACAAAAACTTCATTATGAAAAAAAGAAAAAGAAGGTCGCTTCATTCATATTATATACAGTGTAGTGAGATTTTATGCTATCGACTGCAGCGTAGTTTTCGCCACATAAATTAATATTACTAGTCTTAATAATTAGTTAATTGTGAAAAGAAATCCCCGGTTGAAAATTTTCATTATTTCCCAACCTATCAAATTTTCATTGTTACTCATTTTATTTTCTGAACTTGTGCATAGCTTATTTTCCTTCTAGTTTAAGGATTTTCGAAAACATTTCTTTGGTTAAAATATTAAATCCAAGTTGTAGTTAAAAACGGGACATGACCCATTTTTTCATTAACTACTTATGCAGAGTTTTATAGAACATTTTATAATAAAGACGAAATAACTGGAGTTGTGAGATTCTTTAAACTTGTGCTTTCGTTAGTACGAGAATCGAAATATGAAAAATCCAAAGCCTTTTGTTCATTGGCTACTGTCAAAACGTTTTTTTTCTCCCCTCATCGTTAAATTAAACAGATGACTCAGACATAGTTTTATGCTGGCTTGCTCGTAAGATAAGATTAGCTGTCGGCCTCGTCTGAATGCGCACACAGGCAAAAACAGATTCTGTTATTCTGTCGAATTGCTTCGAAATGTCTTCTTTTCACGCAAAAGATAGCAGCAGTGGAACCATTGATTTAATAGAAAATCATTTTGTCAGGAGACATTATAAAAAAGGCATTAAAGGAAGTAGAAATTTTATCGTTTTCTATATTTTTCTTGTGGATGCTATCTATAGATGCCTGAATACCTCGTCACTGTATCTAGTTTATGGTTTCTTTGTAGAGGACTTCATAATAAGACAAGTTTTATTATTATTTTTTACAGAAATTCACAGAAAGCTCAGAAGCATCGGAAGTTGATAATTCCTTCCTTTCACATGGGCATTCTCAAAGACTACACTACTGTGTTTAATGAACAATCAATAGCAATGGTGAACAAATTAAAAGTAAAGTCTCATGAGTCTTGGATCAATGTAGACAGCTATGTAAAAAACTGCACTTTGCAAGTCATTTGCCGTAAGTACATTGATTAATATACGTTAAAAATTTAGCTATAATGTGATCAAAAAATTTAGCAGTCCATTAATTATGAAGCACCATTCAGGTGCAGTCAATTAAATAAAAACAATTAAATTACATAAATGAAATTTAAAAATTAATTAATTAAAATAAATAAACAAATAAAAGTAAATAAATAAAGTTTTCAGTCTTATACATTGTTAGATTTGAAAACTTAAGCAGAGAAGAATCTGTAGTGTGTTTTGAAGCTACTAGTTACTGCAACCATTGCTTGATGATGAAAATGTCATTTTGAAATTATCCTTAATTTTAAACATATAATACTATGTTTAAATAAATAACTATATATATATATATATATATATATATATATATATATATATATATACACATATATATATGTACACACACATACATTTATGCACTTTACATAACAGAATGCACTATGGGACTACAAACTGATTCTAATGAAGATATGAAGCAATTTACAGAAGCCCTCGATACGTAAGTCCTTTACTGTTCTGGTTGTTGTTGTCAGCTTTGTTAACTGTTTTAAAATATTGAAAAATCCCAAAATCAGAATTTTCTCTTGCTCAGAATGAATTTTATAATTCTATATGTAATTGACATAACATTATTGCTATGTACCTTAAATGCATTTTCCCAAACGAAAATTTCACCTCTCAATTTAATAAAAACATAGAACTCCATTTTCCCTGCACAAATGGCTCAATATTTTTCACAGGAGAAAGCTATTATATATGTGAATCTGAGTTAAAAGTCATGTGTCTTAGCAAGTATTCCACAAGCACTGTGGAACATTTGGAAGAAGTTCATTGGAAATTTGGAACATTACAGAATTAGTCACGTAATTAAATATTTGATTTGGGTTGTGGTGTGAAGAAATATGTATTCTACAGTATTGTTGTACACTGTAAAGAATTTGTGCCCGAAAGGACGTGAGAATCCCATGAAAATCATTTATCCGGAGTCTGACGTAAAATTACAGAGCACTATAAACAGGAAACTGCAAAGTGTTTAAAAAAAAAGGAAATCACAGAGAATAAAAATACGGGTACATTCTGTAAATTGACAGCAGGCGCCATCTGTGAGTACGCTAAATTGCCATTTCTGGTACACAAAGTCGAAGGTGGGTGCAATTAATCCCAAGCTGTTGGTCAGCTCGGAAAAAGATGCCTCCGGAATTGGGAAGACTGGCCGCCGAGTCCTAGGCTACTCTCTAGAGCTGAAATTAAATTGTACGCTAACAGTATACCATAAATTTCATCAATTTTAAAACTGGTATTCATAGATCTCTAGAGTTTAATTATGCATTTCTTTATAATTTTTAAACAGATCTCAAGTGTTCAATGTTACTTAACTTAATAGATCTTTCCCTGCAGTTGTACAGAGTGCGGAAAAACAAAAGAATTTTATTGAGAAACTGCTATCAAGAAACTTGATTATTAGATCTGAAACAAGTTCATCGTAAATTGAAAGAACGAATTGGTTTCCTTTCTGTATTTCACAGAGATTTGCGCATATATGTTATGGTGTTAACATTGTTAAAGATTGTCTTGAATATAAGGAATATATATATAAAGGGAGTTTTTTAGAAGCAGAGAACTTGAAACGGAAATAAAACACAAAAAAAATGTTCTAATATTCATGCAATTTGCATTATTTGAAGTACAATTTTATGACATTAGTGTTTGAATATGATGTCGGGCATGTGGCCACCACGGCTGCAGCGTACATGGCGTACAGTTTTCACACATTTTTCGCAGTAGGATCTGGCTGAATTTCGGCAATAATGAGCCGAATCTTGACTTGCCATGTGCTGCGTTGTTCCTGGTTCATCAGCGTAGGCAAGGGCCAGGCATATCTCCAGATGAAATAATCCAAGGGCGTCAAATCGCAAGAACGAGATGGCCAGTTAACAGGAACAGGTTCATTTCGGGACATTATTCTTTCGTCAAATGTTATCCCGAAATGGACCTGTTAACATGTACGCGCCAGCCGTGGTGGCCACATGCCCGAAATTATTTTCGAACATTAATGCCATAAAATTATCCTTCAAATAAAACAAATTACATGAGTATTAATTTTTCTGTGTTTTATATCCATTTCAAGTTCTCTACCTCTAAAAAAAAAAACAGCCTATGTATATACCATATGATTTTCACTTGCAGACATGAAACAGATAAATTTCGTTTTATCTGATTAATTTTTCAGAGCTCTAGGCATCGTCGCATACAGAATATTCAGACCATGGACTCATTGTGATGCTATTCATCAATTTTTCCCCATCGGAAGGAAATTCAAGAAAAGTGTCCGCACTATAAAACGAGTTATTAGTAAGGTTTGTTTGATCAATTGTAAAAACGTAGTCAAGCTGCATCTTTGTTCTTATAGACGATGAAATAAAATGTATATGAGTGTTTTTTTTTCAACAATTGAGAGATTTTGCTAGCGGCAAATTTGAAACATTCAAATTTATTTTTCACTAATAGAATTATTAATGATTAAAATTTTACAATCAAAATGCATGAAAAATACAATTATTGTCCTCTCACTTGAAAATGCCTTTAAGCCATTTATGAAAGCAATTTTCCCCCTGCTGCTCAATAATCGAAGAGTGAATATAGGACAACAGAAGGAAAACTATCGAACAAAAAGATTGAATAATAACTGTTTGATAAATTAGCCATTCAGAATTTTGGAAAATGCAGGAGAAAGCAATTACAGTATTACGAGACATTCGTTTAGACCAGCGGTGTCCAATCTGTTTTCCGCGTTCTACCATTTTTCTCGCAAACCATTTGCGTACCACTGCTAATTTAATTTTATCACTAACTTGCAATCTCTCTAAGGGTAATTAAGGGACAATAATTACATTTAATAACGTCATGCACTGAATCTCAAGCATGAAAAGGTTTTCACAGATACTAAGGAAATCAGTTAGCAATTAAATTCTGCTATACAGATGAAAGATATATTTTTAATTCCCTGGAAGTTATTTCTATATTCATATAACCACCTTCAGTGCCATTAATAATTGTTTATTGAAGCGACTTTTATTTGGAATAGAAATTGAACGAAAACTGTAGGTACACACACACGCACAAAAAAGTAAATAAACAAATAAAAGTATAGAACCAAATATACAAAGTATTTAAAGAATATTATTATAATTCTTAAAGTAGCCAGCCATACTGTATTATAATATTAATGTATTTAACTCTACTGTGCTTTCATGATGTCATAAGTACGTTTTGAAGTTGAGAAATGTCTGTCTGGACCAAGGGAGAGTAATGGCATTTCACCTACAATTTATTTATTTATTTTTTAAAAAACACAATTTAATTGTACTATGGGACATACAAGCATTTCCATAACTCCTTTTGAGCATATTGAGTAAGAAAACACCTTTGAATGATCAAAATAAATACTTTCATGAGAAATGTAGCTATAAAACTCGAAATTTCGAGAAAATAATAAGTAAATATCTCCATAGCAAAAGTATTTCTTCAACTGTGTACTTATATTTTTAAATCAAAGCGCCATTCCCCTTATACTATCATTGTCTTTTTCTATATATATGTTGATAGATACCCGATCACATAAAGGCTTTCTTGTGTTTTCATTAACTGATGTATTGAAATTTACAAGTTCTAGACAGTCATAAGTCGACGGTCATCATGTTTGAAGATACTCAGTAGGTGGTTGTGTGAATTGACCCTCCATATTTTGGAAACATACTATATTTCTATACATCTGTTTGTACATGTATTTTAATGTTCCCACCAATTAATATGTAATACTACACTGCTTGCCTTCTCATACAGGAAAACTTCAAAACGACGGGGTTATATTCTGCAAGACATCACATTCACGGTTTTTCTTCGTTTATTACTATTTCCAAAGAAGTTTTGGCATTACCACGGCACTGTTAAAGGTTTAATAAATACATTATTATGCTTTAATAGTGCACTTTAACTATCTACAAACATAACAACAATACTATTTATTCTTAAAAAACGCGAAATATCACGGACATGCTAATGAAAATAAAAAGTGTAAATCTATTAGTTTTTGAGACTTCTTTTGAAATCGAAACTACTATAACACTTTTAAGACGTGCAAGTATTTGTCCTTTTATCTAGTTTTATTATCGAAATGCCTGTTTATAATCTTCATGTAAGTAGTTTTAAACTTATTTTTGGTTTACGTATTCATTCATTAATTTCATTTTAGATTATTCTAGAAAGTAAAAAAGGCCTAACTGCAGAAGAAGAAAGTACTAAAAGCGAAGAATGTGAAGAAGAAACACAAAATGGAAACGAAATTTACACTCGAAGAAAAACATTTATAAAATTGTTATTGGAAGCACATTTGAAAGAACCTTCCTTTACTTTAGAAGATTTGAGGGATGAAGTGCTGACGTTTATAGGCGCGGTAAGCAATCGCAAGGGGCCTAAACCCTATTTCCCCCCAGCCTAAAGGGGGGAAATATTCCGAACTTAAATGGCCAAGACGTTTCAAATGCTTCACTTCCTGTAAATGTTACTTCAAAACTAATTTTTTAGAGTTAAAACTAAATCAAATTATTGTATGGTTTCACCTTAATTACATCGAATTTCATTCATCGGTTATTATGGTTAATGTTATCTCCTTCAATTTTCTTTAGTCATTGCTGGTTGCAGGATGAATATATAGGGTGATAAAAGAAGAATTATATCCAAATACGCAGTGAGAACTTTCAAACTCAAGTTTTCCCACAATTACTCTTAATCTTAGACAAACAGACACGTTTGTCTAAGATTAAGTTGTAATACAGTATTTTCCCCAAATCAGGGATTTCAATATACTTTTTCGTCTAGATTCTTTTTATCATTTAAACATTTTGAAAAATACTGATAATAAAAAAAAATTAGAGGAGTAAAAAAACGATTAATTGCTTGATGCACAATTCTCGGAAAGGGCGGGTGGGGTGGGGGAGACACTCCAACTACCAATTATTATGCACTCCATAAATACTTGTATTTCTGGAGTGCAATCTATATCAATTAAAGCCTTCTTTTAAATTATTTAAACATGTCGAGGATCCCAGGTTAAATTTTACTTCTGATTGCAAATATGTGATAAAACATGAGGGTTAACATTTGAAAGTTTAAAGTAGATGCTCATTTTAATATAAAGACAGCCCCCTTAACAAAATTTTGTAGATAGCATTTCCTACTATGCATTTCCTACCTATTCTTTAATGACTGCTTCATGGCGATTGGAAATTTACAACATTAATCAAACAGTATTTCATTATTCATGATTTATTAATATAAGTGCTATATTATGTAATACAGTAAAAGCTCTTTATTCGCGGGGTATATGTTCCATAAATATGCCGCTAATGCAGAAACCGTGAATACGGAATGGTAATTTATATGGAATTATAGGGGATACGTTCCTAGGTGACAAAAAAAAAAAAAAAAGCGTAAAAAAATCAATTTAATTGAAGTTTTTGAACATTTTGATTAATTATCTTAAGGCTTAGGCAATGGTTTGAAGAATTTTGTAATTTTCTCTTGCTTGGCAGTTTTTAAAAGCTCCTTCAATTTATACTGATACGCAGCAGTCGCACTAGTAATTTGCCTCTAAAACAAAAAAAGACTTCGTTCCATAGACGGATCAATGTTCATAAAGAAATCGCAAAGCTCATTTGCCATTCTTAAACCTTCACTAAGATTTTTCAAATTAAATGTCACGTTTCCAGTGCTTCTTGAAGCCTCTTCTTCAATGGGCTGTGAATTTAACATTTCCTCCAAGTCGGTTTCAGTCAAATCTGCGATTCAAGCAATTCCTGAATGTCACTTGATTCTATCTGTTCGAACCCATTTCCTCCTATTTCATTCGCGATTTCGGCTATGTTTGCAGTCAAAGTTGGAACTTGCACAGATTCTTCGTCATTTTCCGCAGTCAGAGCAGGCCACAGTTTTTTCCAGCATGACCTCAATGTGTGTGACTTCAGTTCTTCCAACGATTCTTTTATGTTTACGATGCATTTTGCTATGTGAAATTTCTTCCAGCATTCCATAACATTCATATCAGGATTACATTCCATATTATCCAATATGATTTTGAAGGTTCGTCTACTGTAATAGAGCTTAAAGGCCTGGATTATTCCTTGGTTCATAGGTTGAAGCAAAGCCGTCGTGTTGGGAGGTAAAAATGTCACTTTTATACTTGGATGTAAAGTTTCAAGTTCACGAGGATGACCTGGTGCATTGTCCAAAACTAGAAGTGCTTTAAAGTCTAAATTCTGTTTTTTAAAATAAGTTTCAACTTCAGAAACAAAACTATTCCGGAACCAGTCACAAAAAGTAGCTCTTGAAACCCACGCTTTCTTCTTAGCACCCCTTTCTTAGCGCCCCTCCTATTATTTCCCTTTGTAAGCGGATCTTGGAAAATTATAAAAAACTTTTCAGCAATGCTGCCGCGATGCATTTTCTTAATAAATAATTTCAACTTGAACTTCAAATATTGGGTTGGGTACCTATTGTAATCCTTTTATTATTATGTATGTACTTATTAGATCCGCGAATAAAGAAATTTTTAGTCGCGAATACAGGAATTGGTTCGCATTTTTTTAGTCCGCGAATAGTAAAAACGCGAATGAAGGAAGCGCGAATAAGGAGCTTTTACTGTATAGGGTCGTGGTAGCCTAGCGGCTAGGAGTCGAGCTTCGGATCGGAGGATCTCGGGTTCAATAACCGAGGCACTGAACACACACCATGTACACTTGGGGATACGTGCATGTAAAATCCGTGGACCCTGAAGTCCAGAGGCAGTTCCGAGGGTACCGGTGGGTGGAGATTTTCTCTTCCCTTTCCTTCACCCATAGGTCTAAAAAGGAAGGTGGCGTATTTGCGGTGGTGCCATCTGGTGTCATCTAAGTACATTATGAGCCAAGTCGTACTTTTACCATTGGTGCTCAGATTGAAACGGAAGGCGCTCCTTACTGCCTTAATTCCCAGTCGCTCCGCGAACGGGAGCTTGGATATCCAAGGGGCATTAGAAACAACAACAACAACAACAATTATGTCATAGAACTTCTTCTCTCAACTGCATCGGTGAACCAAGTATCCCGTTTCACACTTACCTACTAATCATGAGGTTGCATTACCTTTCAATTCTTTTAAAACTCGTTCTCGATTTTGTGCTCACAAAATAAGAGTAATACAATTTTGTTGCACACTTTTGCCCAAACGAGGCATACATTCGGCAAGTACGATTTATTTATAGGACAGATTTAATTCATTTATTTTCTACAGGGTGCAGAAACTTTAACTATTACTGTTAATATCATCTTGATGATGCTAGGATTGTATCAAGATGTGCAACAAACAGCCGTAGAAGAGATTGATGCCATATTTCAAGATGATCGCAAGAGATTTGTGACGTATGAAGATGTTTCTGAAATGAAGTTTTTGGACTGTGTAATCAAGGTATGCGGGATAAGCTGTTATTATGATAAACGTTTGGAGGTGTTAGTAGCAATTAGCATACCTGAATAATATTCTGTGAAAATAGTACCTCTTGTTCTTTAACTAAAACTGAATAAGTAGTAAAACATAGAATTTTGTTACTTTTGCGTTTATTTAGCTTTATGTGTTTGAGAGTACTCCTGTGCAGGTTTCAAATTTTTGTATTCACCTTTAAAATCGCTAGCACAAATTAAAGCTGGAACATTTTTTTCTTGAACCACACCAGAGGCAGAAGGACGAAGATGATTTGACAATGAAATAATACTTGTTCAAAACCTTAAAGTACCAACAGGTAGAAAATACTAACTGCAAGCACAAAAGATAAATAATCAAAATACAAGAAAACAAAACAGCATTTCTGCGACGGTTTTTAGCCTACTTTCACGTAAAAGCAAAAAGAAAGAAGTTCCGTCTAGAGCTATACGAGACTACTCTCCCTTATATACTAACATCCAATTTATTATTTAGCTATTTTTCTCTCTTTCTTTAGTTCTTAATTACTTCAAATATACCTTTTTCAACGATTAATGCATATTCATTCTTTCATTCACTCATTCCTTTATTCATTTATTCATTCATTCAAAAATATCCTTAAAAATCCTGATAAAACTTTTATGAGAAAATAGACTTATTTAGCTCTGGATGAAACTCATATCTGTACATCTGGACTCTACGTCCTAAAGTCCTTCCGATAAAGATTGTTCCAAGAAAATCCGCCTGTTAGAACAGGATTTATATAGGATTAAAATTTACCCGCAGGCGATAATGTTAATTTTTTTGAACTGTTCATAATTGAACAACAATAGTTCAAATAATAAAAAAAAAAAATTCATGTCGAAATCTCCTTCCAATAAGCTTGTTCAAAGTTCAGGCTCATGTCCAGGGTTTATATAATTTGCCCCATAGGCGGCTATTGTTAATTTTTTTTTCAAAAATGAAAGGTTAATTTAAAAAAAAAAACGGAAAAATTGTCATAATCTAAATATAAAATATGGAAATAAGATGTCCTCGCCGAGATCTTTCGAACGCAAAAAAAAAGGTGTTACGAATCGGACAATTGCCTTAAAAATGAACGGGGAACAGACCGACAGACCCTCATCTCAAAACTTTCTTTTAAATTTTTTATTTTTCAATCTTCATTTTTGACTTTTCTTTATTTTTAAAGGTATTTTCCCGATATATTAAGCCTTCTTTCATTCTTTTCATTTTTCACTTTTACGGGAAAGAAGGTCAAAAAGAATTTAAAAAAAAAAGAAGAAAAAGAATGCTTGATGTATTATAAAAATATCGTTAAAACTACATAAAACTCAAAAATGAGTTAAGTAATTCAATAAAGATTGAAAAATAAAGAAATTGAAAATAGGGCTTTGAAATGGGCGAAATGTATATTTGTCAGTCTGTCTGTCCCCCCTAATAACTTATGAAGGAATTTTCCGATTCGAAAGATTTTTGTTTTTGCATTTGAAGGATCCCAGCGACGACATCTGATTTGCATATTCTGTTGTCTGATTTGATAATTTTTTTGGTAAATTTCGTACAGTTCAAAAAATTTTAATATTAGCGCCTATGGGGAAATAAAAAGCAACGTATAGAAACTCTAGACATAGGATGAAAGTTCATATAAGCTAATCGGAAGGAGCTCTCGGTGTGAATTATTTTTAGATTTGAACAAATTTTGTTCAATTTTAAACAGTTAAACAGTTAAAAAAAAAAAACTTTAGTGCTTACGGGAAAATTTAAATCCTAAGTAACTCTGATCTAACAGACGGATTTGCTTGGAACAAACTTCATCGAAGTTCAATACAAAGTTAATCCAGAACTAAACAAGCCTGTTTTCCAAGGAAACTTTTTGATTTGGATTTTTGAACATATTTCTGAATGAAAGAATGAATAAAGGAATTTAGTGAAAGAATAAATGAGTGAATGAATGAAGAAATGAATGAGTGATGAATGAATGAACTAAAAAAGTGAATGCGTGAATGAATGAATGAACGAAAAAATGCATGAGTGAATGGATGAATGAATCAATGAAAAAAATCAATGAATGAATGAACGCATGAATGAGTGAATGAGTATGTATTAACTCATGAAAAACGTACATCTGAAGCAATAAAGAACTAAAGCTAAATGGGAAAATGCGATACACGTAGAATAGATTACCAATTTAATATGTTGGTGTATATGGAAGCTGGCTCGAATAGTTTTAGATGGATCTCCTTGATAAAGCATGCGAAAGAAAGCAACTATAGTGTAGTACTATTCACAAAGCAGGTCTATCTGACGTTGTGTAATCGTTTGTGTGGGTCGAGAAAGAATGTGTAATAATGTTTTCTTTAAAAGTTTTAATTAAATGCTGTTTTAAGGTTGAATATACTTAAGAGTTTTTTTCCAATTTTGACAGGAAACTTTACGAATATATCCCTCAGCACCCCTTGTAGGAAGAGAAATCAAAGAAGACATTTACCTCGGTGAGATATCAACTTCATATTTATTTAAATTAATTTTCTGTAGTAGACTATTTTTAAATATTAGTTTAAGATGATGTTAATTTGGAAATATTACTTTTAATATTAGTTTTAAAATGAACGATCAAATTTGGAATATGAATACAAGCATAAGAGCAAACACTGTAGAAAGCATTCATATCTAATGTCAGGAAAATATGAAACGAATTCGACAGAAATAATATTGCAAAAAAGCTGCAGTCAATTGCCATAATAGCATTGAAACTTAGTTTTGCATCTTTGTCTGCGCACATGTATGAAATATCGCATATCGCGTTGCAATTAATTTACTTATTTACAATCCTGCCCTATGATGGTGCAAGTTGAACGGTTTTTGAAAGATTGATACTGTACGACACGTTTAATGTGCATAAGCTAGTATTTTTTATCATAGAAGTCTTCTGTTGTGTGCAAAAATGCTCCCTGAAAACATGGGAGCTGTATAAGCGATGAACATTTAGAGCGGTTCCATCAGGACATTTCAGTTATGGAAAAGATATATCAAGGGAAGTGGAGTGCAACTATGTTAGCAGATTACTGCTGGACGTTAAAAAGGGACATTCCTGAGGAAATGTATGCCAGAACATGTCAAAATCGATCCTTTTACGGTAAACAGAAAGTAGTTCGTTTTTTGGTGGAAATGCTTCTAATGCAAAAATTCCAATGCCCTGAACAAAAGGGGGAGGGATTCTGTAAACTCTTTTGACTGATCTTAGAAGTCTTTTCCAAGCTGAATTCGAAAATGAAAACCATTTTCCTTATCACTTAGGGGTTTTGCTTGTAAGGTACTGCAATAATTTAGGGTAAGTGATATAAATGTAAACTATTACAGCACCTTGCACGGAAAATCCTTACGTGATAGAGAGAAATGGTTTTCATTTTCGAGTTCAGCGTGAAAAATACTTCCAAGATCAGTTAACGAAGTCTTTGGGGCAGAAATTTTTTTTGTAGACCAGTGTAATCTAAGTAACAACTGTACTTTAATAGTAGTTAGGAAGGAGTTATTTTTTATTGTGTTCCTCTGTGTGGGATGTCCATTGGGACGTGCAAAATTCGGTAAGCCATTTGATATGTTAATTCCTTATTTTTAAAGATATTTTACGAATGATTTTAATTTTTAAGTTAATTAGAGTATTAATTTGCAACAGTATAATTTCTAAATTTATTTTTCAGAAGAACGATCAGTAGCCATTCTTAAGTGCCATACATAGTTTTGCAATCCAAAGAAATGTCATTTTGAGAAGAAATTGATGACAGAAAACTTATAAGGGAGAATTTAAATTTAGGTTTTTACTTTTAAAACTTTATAATGTGTTTCATTATTGTATCTTGTTGAATACACATAAGTCTCATTAAAATAAATGCAGATAGCGGGGCTGACTTTGCATGGCAGCTTACGGGAGCTCAGCTCCGGTACTTTTCTTTTTTCGGTGAGTTTTTTCGGATTAGGGAATGGCAGACTGCTTACGAATGAGTATAAGTTCTTAAGAACTTATATGCATGCTCTTGCACGTTTTTTGTCAGAAATTAAGCCCTATAGTGTAGATCAAATTTTTTAGATTTTTGGGTTTTTTTTGAGCGTGTTCAAAGAAGTTTAAGGCACTCCCCCCCCCCCCGTTGCTCCCACAGAATTTTTTTTAGGGAATTAAGGTAGTGAGAAACATACTGCTTTAAGTCTTTTTAAGAATATGGTTACTTCAAATTTCTATAATATGGGATGTTATCTACCTTTATTTTAAGTAAACTGAAGAATAATTCAAAAATTTATCAACATATGGCACCTTTAGTTTTTTTAAAACTAAATACCGTAACGTTAAAACCGTAATGCAAAACACCGCTCTTCTCAAAGTATCAATCGCTTGGTTTACTCCCCTATGCTTCTCACTAGCTCACTAATGCCTAAAGAAGCATTTTTACGAGATTTGAGTGATGAAATGAGTATATCTAAAACGCGTTTGACATTCGATTTTATGAGTTTATATTGGTACAACGATAACCCTGTTGTCCGTGTGCTTGATTTCTTAAAGACAAATTTTCAGACGGCTGCCAAATAAAGCGTGATGTCAACAGCGACCTTCCATATTGATAAAATAAAGTGCTTATGAGGATTCAAATTACAAGGCAGAAAAGTATATCGAATTCAAAACATAAGAACTTTCAAGCAGCCAATAGACATACAAAGGATTTTATATTTCTCTAAATTTATTTCCAATATCCAAAACAATCAGTGTCATATAAAGAAATTATTTCAATAAACTGCAAGATTTTTGAATAGTCACCAAAATAAAAATAACACATTATCATTTGAACATTGATTTTTCTAAACTAACAAATATATATACAAAAGTAACTACCAGCAACAAGTGCAGGGCCCAGCTAGGCTAGTCCTTGTCAATTTAATAGTCCATAATGAACATCAAGAGCTTTCTTGAAAGCTTTTACCCCACTGCAAATGACAGTCGCTTCCGGTAAACTATTCGAACTGCCAACAATCCTATTGAAGGAGTTATTTTTTCTTATTTCAAAATTAACCTGAGATTTGAAAAGCTTAAAACAATGACCTCTGGTTCTACTTTCAGCACATAACTGTAACCCGTCCCATTAACCCCAACTGTTTTTTTTTTAATTTCTAATGGCTGATACATAAACAGTTCCAGCGGGAACAGATGTTAGGAACAAAAGGAACCCAAAAGGATTAAAAAAAAAAAAAAAAAAAAAAAAATGTAACGAGATTAATCCAACATGTCTCTGGCCTCCCAGTAGCGCTCATCCAGGAGAACACCCAACTGTAGCATTTCCAATTTTAATTAATTTAAACAACTGAATCATGTCCCCTCGAACTCTCTTTTGCTCTAGGCTATACATATCGAGCATTTTTAATCCTAACCTCATAATCTAAGTCTGAAAGACCACTAACGATGTATAACTGCAAGAGAATTGTTGACAGTTTTTAATTGCAGCATGATTTTTGAATATGAAAAGAGTAATCTAATATATAAGCCGCTTAAGTGTCTGTTTGTCGCCGATAGCTTATTCCGAATTTCTTACTCCGAGAAAACTGCATCATGCTGCCATCTACACAATTGTTTCTATAATGAAAACGACTTATAATCAAAACATTTCTCTAGCATTTTGAGTGAGGCATCGCTAGATTTGCAAACTTCGTTAAAAACTAATGTAAACGGGAATTTAATTTAATCCTTCTTTCTTTGCTTTAGTTTACTTATCGTCTGCGCTTTTTACATATATTAAAGTGGCAGCGCTCTTTTTTCCAGTTTCGTTAAAACCATTGTTTTGACGACGATTATGTTGGATGTAAATAAATATTTTTCACAAACAATTTGATTATATAGTAAATATTATTTTTATTTTACAGACTGTTATAACTTAGATGTTTTTTTTTTCGGTAAGAATTTTTTTCCCGAAATTATTATATGTTTATTATTTATTCATTAAACTTTACTGTTCTACCTGATAAATATCTCTTTGATTTGATGCGCATTTCCGGTTACTGGGAGAATTGTATATTTATAATATCTAGAACAGCGGTCATTTCGTATGACTGCCGGCTTACTAGTTAGTAGTATAATGAATTAGTAGCCCTTATTAATGATGGTAGATTTACAGACATGTTTACCAAGAGGGATGTTTCACTTAATAAAGTACGATGGATGTGTCGTGAAATCAAAAATTTAAATCATTTACTAATCCGTTCTGGTTCCAAAAGAAAACAAATCCGTAATAAATAATGCGTAAAATCGATTACTTAAAATAACAATAGACTTGAATTGAGTCCATTGATTGAAGTGAGTGCCAACATCTCATTTACTTATTGCTATTTTAGTGCTTGTAGATTGAGTGCAATTTTCAATGTTAAAAGAATCCATTACGGATATTAGTTCAGCTCAACAATATTTCAGTAAGATTAATTCTGAAAAGATCAATGTTACCAAGCACCAACAGTAATGCTTTTAAATGTCCATTTAATTTCCACAAGATACAAAGATTATGCTGTTGTTGAAAACTAATTTTAATTGTCTTAATGTATATAGTAAAATAACTATTTTAAATTATCGTAATATATAGTGAAGTCTCAAGATTTCGATAATAGCTTTGTCTCGATAAAATTATATGTTGGTTCATATTTTTAAAGACGTTTCACGGTTGGAAGAAACACCTACTTGCCCTACCTTTTTCAGAAATTTCTTTTTTTTAATTTTTGAAGAATGAAACTAGCTAGATGAAGATTATTTCATTATTTTAGATGATGTATCTGCTATCTCAGGTGAATATAAGAGTAGCAAATAAAATATTTTTGTTAGTTTTTATTATGATTTCAATCATGTTTATGTGATTATACATTTCACAAACTCTACATTAATTATTTCGTTATATCCAAATGCCAATTTGGAAGGAAAAAAAATATTGTAAAATAATCAGTTGAATTTTTTTTTAGTATTCTTTAAGGAATGCGCTAAATTTTAACTAGATCATGAAAGGATTAAATGAAATTTTACCACGAAGAACGAACACATCTTATTCGAACAGTTTTGCTACTTTAATTTATATTGAACAGACATTTGGACAATTTGGAATTTTGTATCTTACCTCGGAATACCAATCTTCGAAAGAAAAATAGAAGGAATTTTTTTTAGACTAGTCAAATGCTTCAGCTATCCATTTTTAATGCTTCTTAATTTTCCATTTCTTATCTGCTTAGTTCTACGCAAGAAAACGTTTGGCTTGCCCATTTTATTCAACGTCATCGTGCTTGTAATTCAAACAATAATCTGGTTGATTTTTTTATTTAAAAAGAAAAAAGATGCGTAATTTATTGCTTTCAATGAAAAGGTTTGAAAACAATAACGGGAGTCATTCTAGAAGAGGCAAAGTAATAAATTTAATGATAACTGCTTTTTTCATTTGTTCTTTAATGCTGCCTTTCCTTAGATTACATAAAAGATTACATGACCAAAGCACATACTTTACCTACTTTGATATGGTAATGTATTTTAATTGAGAAAATGAACAAATGTTATTACCCCTAGTTGTGTCTTTAACCTACAGTATCATCTGTTGCATCTTTTCGAGATATCTTAAAGCCTTTGAAGCAATCATCAAAGGAAGAAGATCTATTTCCCACTTACCTAATATGATGGGAAGATATCTTGAGCTTTTGAAATGTATAGATTCATTCAACAATATCTTTTCCTCTATTGTATTCTGCATGATTATGCACCAGCTCATTATAATATCCTTCGTAATTTTCAGCATTCTGTTTCGCAAGAATTGACTCATTTTCACGGAATACTTTGCCATAATTTCAACTTCTGTATGAACGTAGGATCTGTGACGATATGTGCGGTGGAAATACCCTTGATTTTAAAGCGAATTAAAGTCAGAATTATGGACTTGCAGTACTTTTACCAGAACGAAAAGGATGACGCCAACCTTGGAAGAAAGTTGAAAAATATTTTAGAGCGAGACGCTATAGTGCTTACTGCCTGTAATGTGTTTGATCTAAAGAGGAATTTCTTTTTTACAGCAGTTGGTGCTGTCCTGGGTCAAGTGTTAGTAATTTATCAAATTTCAGTGAACAACTGAAAAAATGTTATTACCCCTAGTTCTATCTTTAGCCTACAGCATCATCTGTTGCATTTTTTCGAGATATCTTAAAGCATTGGAAGCAATCATCAGAGGAAGAAGATCTATTTCCCACTTACCTAATATGATGGGAAGATATCTTGAGCTTTTGACGTGTATAGATTCATTCAACAATATCTTTTCCTCCGTTGTATTCTGCCTGATTATGCATCAGCTCATTATAATATCCTTCGTAATTTTCAGCATTCTGTTTCGCAAGAATTATCTATTGACTCATTTTCACGGAATACTTTACCATACTTTCTACTTCTGCATGAACGTAGGTTCCGCGACGATATGTGCGACAGAAATACCTTTAATTTTTAAGCGAATTAAAGTCAGAGTTATTGGACGCTCAGTTCTTTTACCGGAACGAACAGGATGACGCCAGGCTTCAAAGAAAGTTGAAAACTATTTTGGGGCGAGACACTGTAGTGCTAACTGCCTGTAATGTGTTTGATCTAAAGAGGAATTTCTTTTTTACAGCCGTTGCTGCTGTCTTGGGTCAAGTGTTAATAATTTATCAAATTTCAGTGAAGAACTGAAAAAATGTTATAGTTGTATCTTTAACCTACAGCTTCATCTGCTATATCTTTTCAAGATATCTTAAAGCACTTGAGGTAATCATCAAAGGGAAAACATCTATTTCGAACTTACCTAATATGACGGGAAGATATCTTAAGCTTTTCAAATTTATACATTCATTCAGCAATGTCTTTTCCTCTGTTGTATTCTGCAGCCTTCGAGGAAAGTTGAAAAAATATTTTGGAGCGAGGCACTGTATGCTAACTGCTTGTAACGTGTTTGATCTAAAAATGCATTTTTTTTTACAGCCGTTGGTGCTGTCTTGGGTCAAGTGTTAGTAATTTATCAAATTTCAGTGAAGAACTGAAAAACATTTATTACCCTTAGTTGTATCTTTAACCTACAGCACCATCTGCTGTATCTTTTCAAGATATCTTAAAGCATTTGAGGTAATCATCAAAGGGAAAACATCTTTTTCTAACTTACCTAGTATGACGGGAATATATCTTAAGCTTTTCAAATTTATAGATTCATTCAACAATGTCTTTTCCTCTGTTGTATTCTGCAGCCTTCGAGGAAAGTTGAAAAATATTTTGGAGCGAGACACTGTATGCTAACTGCCTGTAACGTGTTTGATCTAAAGAGGAATTTCTTTTTTACAGCCGTTGGTGCTGTCTTGGGTCAAGTGTTAGTAATTTATCAAATTTCAGTGTAGAACTGAAAAAATGTTATAGTTGTATCTTTAACCTACAGCTTCATCTGCTATATCTTTTCAAGATATCTTAAAGCACTTGAGGTAATCATCAAAGGGAAGACATCTATTTCGAACTTACCTAATATGACGGGAAGATATCTTAAGCTTTTCAAATTTATACATTCATTCAACAATGTCTTTTCCTCTGTTGTATTCTGCAGCCTTCGAGGAAAGTTGAAAAATATTTTGGAGCGAGACACTGTATGCTAACTGCCTGTAACGTGTTTGATAAAAGGCATTTCTTTTTTACAGCAGTTGGTGCTGTCCTGGGTCAACTGTTAGTAATTTATCAAATTTCAGTGAACAACTGAACTCACCGTAAATGATAAATTCTGATATATGCACGTATTATTGTTGAATGTCAAGAATAAAACTTACATGATGACTCATTTTCAAGTATCGCAGTCATTCTTTCTGTGAGTGTACACCATACATAATTTTCTGCTAAAGACACTAAGAAGAAATGCTACAGTGGTTTCAGTTCTAAGCAGATTTTTGTCAATGTATAAAAACGTATAGACATATTAGACATATATTTAGGGATTTCTAGATATTTAGGATTATTATAAAATTTCTAGTTAACATTTTCACTAGAGATGAGAATGTTTCGAAACTTTATTTTAATTTTAGGTTAATTCTACAATAGTACTTATAATTTATGGTTG
Organism: Octonoba sinensis; assembly: GCA_038502835.1. Lineage (NCBI taxonomy): Eukaryota > Metazoa > Arthropoda > Arachnida > Araneae > Uloboridae > Octonoba > Octonoba sinensis. The sequence goes on along the minus strand of CM076599.1, from coordinate 58,175,836 downwards.
GTTGGATGAAACAAGATTCCAAATTACCAACAATTGTTTTGCTACCATTATTTTATTTTTTCATGCAATTAATAAAATTTTTACTTAAGTACTTATAATCTTGTCTTCGGTATGGTTGGTTGGCTGGAACAGGATTCCATGTTACCAACAATTGTTTTGCTACCATTATTATTTTTTTTTATGCAATTAATACGATTTTTTCCTCTAAAGATGATGGCTATAAAATCGGGCAAAAGGTATCCCAACTACTTGTTATCCAAATCCAACTCGACGTTGTTTAGCATTAAACTATCGTAAACATTTGGTCGCAGAGACCATAAAACTACTAAAAAATAAAAGGAACTTTGTGCACAAGTAAAACTGAACAAAAAATTTTTCACGTTATGAAAGCACAAATAAGCATTAAAATGCAGACATATGTTTCGAGATTGCTTGGAATCCCTTTTCCAATGCAGTAGTGGAGCTTCTAGATGCAAAAACACCCAAATGAAGCAAACAAAACAACAAAAACACGACTTACATAGTCTAAGATTTAAGAGCAAGCAATCACGAAACATATGTCTGCCTTTTAATGCTTATTTGTGCTTTCATAACGTGAAAATTTTTTGTTCAGTCATAAAACTACTGTTTGATTTTCTTAGCCGATACTTTACTGGAATTTGCGCATGCGTCAGCTCTGCTGCTATTTCATTGCAATAGGTGTGACAGGATGAATAAAAATGAGGAGATGTTTAGTTTTCATATGAAGAATAATCAACTCTCTGTGTTTTTTTCCTCTTTTGTGTTAAAGATTTAAATTGGAAATATAATATATCATCATCGGGGGAAAGGCAAAAATGCCAGAGTGAAATATGATTTCGAAAAGTGTCCATCTAAGTGTATCTCCCCCTTTGCCAGATAGGGATCATTCATAAAGGATGTCACGCTTCGAGGGGGGGGGAGGGGGTTTCGTGAAATTGTGACAAAGTGTGACAAGGGGAGGGGAGGGGGTAACAAGAAATGTGACATCATACATTATGCAACATAGCGTGACGCGTGACAAAGAAGGGGGGGGGGGGTCAAATATATGGGGAAAAAAGCGTGACGTCATATATGAACGGCCCCATAGAATTGTCCCAACGGATTGCCTCGGCTTTCGTAAACAAACAGTAGGTAGATATAGAAGCGTTCTACGGCTATATGATCGAAAGCACAAATTAAATTTTAAATCATGCTGCGACACACGAAGGAGAGTTTTTCTATTGACTGCTGGGGCATTAGGCATGAGTTTTACTTCTTTAGTGATATTATTATTTCTTCTTTAGTAATAATTACGTATAAGGTGCCAGGCTTATCTAACGTTTTATTTTTAGATTTCAAATACGTTTATTTATTGTTATGCATTTGATTTATATTGATTGTTTTTTCGTATATATTTAATATTTTCTGTTTAATAATTATCGTCTGCATTTTTTTAATACTTAAATGGTGGTTAATTACTACTTTAAATACTTCGTTTTACTAAATCGTTTGTTGGTGATTTTCCCTTCTCCTAGGGCAACAGTTATGCTGCGTATGTTTATATTTATGTGTTGGAAATAAAAGTTATTTGTTTGTCAGGATTGCATCAAATTGTTATCCCAAAAAGATTGCACACGAAAGTTACTTTTTGAAATATGTCTTGAGAAAGTATTTGTTTCGGATCCTATAGATTGCTGATACCGCATTTAAAGAACATATGAAAATTAACAATAAGTGAATCAGATAATTTATTAGCAACTCTTCTTGGCATTATGGACATTGTATAAAGCAAATTTAAGCACCTTGGGGAAAATATTAAATGTCTTATTTACTCAAATATGAAAAATCTCTTTTAGTAATAACAAATTTATTCAGATGATATCAAATTACATGTCAGTGCAATGGTAGAGTTGATGGTACAGTGTGAAGTACATTATCAGAGTTGAAGCGTGGGGTGCTTTTCAATTTATATTTTGGTCATGATTCTACATTAACGAATGGCTATGATTGAGAAATTTAGAAACAATTGGTACCAACCCTTCACCCCTTTTTCAATATTAAAATTAATAGTTATGTCAATGATTGTATTCTGATTATTTTAAGCTCATTCAAAAAAAAAAAAAAGTCATACTTAGTTGTGTGACATCCCATTGCTAATGAACATATAATTATATTAAAAGATATTTTTAGCTTTTTCGTTTATGCTACTACAAAAGCGTATTTTTTTCTAGTTTTTGTAAACTATAATTTTATTCCGTTGTCTTACGTTGTTGTTGTTGTCTGTTGCTTTTGAACATTAAGAGGTTTCTAACAGATCGATAAAATGAAAAATAAATGACCACATTTCTATTCAAATAAAGAGCAGACATAAAATTTGCAATCAATTTTGTAATTTTAAAACTATTTTTGATTTAATATTTTCAAAATTAGCTAAATTTTTCTTTTTTCAAAGAAAAAAGAAATATATTTAAAGGTTAAAATTTCGCAGGTGAATCCTGACTTTTTTTCCCTTTTAGAACAAACTCCATACATATAAAAATACCATTATCGAACGTGATATTAAACTAGAAATATAAAAAAAAATAAAAATAGATATAACTATATATTATATATGTATATAGGGTGTAGGACAGTAGTACACAGTAAGATTAAGTACTATGCATGAGACAGATCAGTTTTACAACGAAGTATATTTTTGTGCCGATAGATGTCCCTGCTGTGCAGTGATACTTAGTCTGAAGCAGGTCTGAAGTAATTTCCACCCAAATTTCAAGCGTGGAGGTTCGTTCTGAGGCCACTTCCATACCCAAATCCGATATTCGAAGAAGTAGTAGTCGGAAGCTATTTGCTATTATTTAAAAAATTAGTTGTTTTCCATTTGAATGACAGATTCATAAAAATAACGAACTTCAAATGCTAGTCTGATCCTAGCCCCCCAGGCATGTGCAAAATATTTACTATTCTGCTTCTTGAAGCTTTTCATATACATCCTAAAGCGTAAATTCAAAATGACTTTAGTAAACACTTAAAGCTTTATCTAAAAGAAGATCATCCATTTATGTAAGCAAGCTTCATTCTTACTCAACAAATTAATTTATACTAAATGAATAACTTAACCGAATACTACAAACGTTGTAGCTACTTGAAATGCTGGGCTAATAGCATAAACATACGAGAGATGCAATTTCAACAAACAACACTACCTAACTCCTTACTGAAGTGCTTATATATCTTGCAGAAACATTTCCCATTGATTTTTAACCAAAACCACTGGGATATCTCTGCCGGTGGCAGATTTAAATTGACCAACAGTAAAAAAAAAAATTGAGATTGGCTTTTTTGAGAAAAAATAAATAAAAAAGATTTTAAAAAAATATTCAGAAGGCTGCAGAAAAAAAAGTTGAACACATATTTTAAAATGTAGCCTCTCATTTCAAAAAGCAGTAAATCATCTTTCAAATAAAAAAAAAAAATCGCAACAAAATATCTTTCACCGTTCGAGAAATCGAGCACATTAAAATTTTTGTTGAAAACCGCAAGTGAGAAATGCCACCGAGGACGCCAACTCTGGCGGCCTGTATTTCGCGCCTGGAATTCTTTTGGGCAAATTAAAAATATACCTGCATTTCACTTTATTCCAATTGAATATATGTTAAACATAAATTCAACTCAAAACTTCTGAGACTATGAAGGTAAGCTGTTTTCTTTACCTGAATGAATTGACATGGACTATGCCTTTTATATGTCTTTCAGAAACATTTCACATTGATTTTTTTTCCATCATAACCACTGGGATATCTCTGCCAGTGGCGCATCTCATTTCAAATTACGCAAGTATGTATATTTATAATCATCTGCAGTTACTTCAATTCTTGATCATCCCTTTAAATTACTATTTCGCTTATTTTAAACAATTGCGCACCCATTTTCTATAATCCGTCTGCAGTCAGTTTATGATAACGCAACTCATGTTGCCTAATTTTAATAACGACTTTATTCATAACCAATGCTTTGCTTAATTTATTTTCTTGTTTCAGGTAAATACTTACTACCAAAACATACAGGCTTGTACATAAACATTCACTTGTTACACAGGGATCCAGAATATTTCCCAAACCCAGAAAAGTTTGACCCGGCAAGGTTTTTCCCAGAGAATATTCACCACCGCCATCCTTATGCCTACATGCCTTTTTCTGCTGGTGTTAGAAATTGCATAGGTTAGTTTTACGCGATTGAGCTTAATATTATCACCATAAATATCCGATATTTAACGATTAATGTCTTGTATTTTATCTTGAAGTACATTTTTTATTATTTTGGTTTTGTAACAACTTAAAACTTACCTCATTATTTTATATAGAGTGCATGTCCTTTATATGTAACATCCCTAATGAAAAATAATATATGCTTCTTACATGCAACGAATTTAGTAACTAAATTTGTTTTGCTAAACGTCTCAGGGCAATTCCATGAAACTGACAACTTTTTCTAAATTATTATGATTATGAAAAGCTGTCATTTGTGCGCAATTTTCATTTTCAACTGCTTACATTTGATTAAGTAACGTTAAATGAGCTAGGCACAAAATCGTTTTATGAAATTTAAAGTATGAGCACTTTTGTTGCAAGAAAGGAACTTAAAAAAAATCTTGTCAAATGATTAAAGCAATTTTTTTCAGTTTTGTGTTAATAATTTAATTATTAACAATGAAATGCAAAGAAAAAAATGTCAGTTTTAATGAAAATAACGTCATCGTCACCATTTAAACTTTTCTTTTTCATCAGAAAATGTCATTTCTCACTTATGAAATTTCCTGCAGCAACTTTAATTAAAATAAATAAGTAGTATTTTTTCAGTCTCCACGTCAAACTTTTGCATCTGGTTAACGATGTTAGAAAGCTCAAAACTGTTTTAGTGGTAGATTTTTCTCACCTCTTACCTATTGTTTTTAGTCGATTTTCAGTGCTTAAAAACTCAAGATGTTTGATGATTTAGTAATTTTATTTAACATCAGCAACACTTTATTTTTAGTGAGTAGTGCATACTTTATAATTGTACATGCATCAATATGTTGCTCATAATTATTAATAGTACTAGTTGACAATGTTTTAGTCATCTAAAAGCATTTTTTGTAAAAAATTTTTTAAAATTTCTTTATATTAGGTTATTTTTACATCATTATGGTATTCTATTTTGTGTATTGTACGTTACAGTTCTTTTGCATAGATATATCAGGCTAATCTTGAAATTAGGAAACATTACTACTTCAATAGGTTTGTAGGCAGTTGGAATAGTTTACCGGAAGCGACTGTTACTTGCAGTGGGGTAAAAACTTTTAAGGAAGCTCTTGATGTTCATTGGGGACTGCTAAATTGTCTAGGACCAGCCTAGCTGGGCCCTGAGCCTGTTGCTGATCGTCACTTTTGTATTTTTATTTGTATTTGTATAGCTATATTTGCAGATACAAAATATTATTTTATTGTTTTTCAGGTCAGAAGTTTGCAATGGTGCAGATGAAAGTCATCATTTCTCTTCTATTGAGAAATTTCAGAATTCAGTCCCTAGACGAAAGAGATACTTTGAATTTTTCCTATCAGATTTCCGTTAAAAATGTAAAGCCAATTCGATTGAAATTAATACCTAAATCCAATCAATGTACAATTTAATTTTATTTAGTTATCTGCATTACTATTTCATGATCAGAGTTAAAATACGTTTCACAAAATATGCATTTCATGTAAGGTAAATCGGGGGAAGTCGCCACATTCAAGGATTTTTCGATTAGTACAATGAAAATTGAAAAAACAAGATCATGAAAAAAATACACCTCATTTTTAAATATTTAATTGGTTATGTATACAAGTTAATTTTATTCTCAGTATGAAAATAAATAAGAAATTTAATGTTAAAGAAAGTCATTTAATTGTGGTATGTTCCCCCCATGTATAGGAGGATGATGCCACCAGTAATGGGGTAAGATGCAACAACACCACAGTAAATAAAAAAATAGACAAAAATTACAAAATGAAATGTAAATTAACATGCATCGAAAAACAAAATAAATTAAATTATTGCATAATTAGTTTGCGAAAAATAATAACATCACAGGCTCGAATGATAGGCTACTCAACATTTCACTCAGTGCAAATGATCATCATCGCAATATTCGTGCAACCGTTTGTTGCATGGATGCACTGAATCCAGTCACACTTGGGACCTTTTTTAGCATAAAAGTACCCTTTACACATAGCACAAAAATCGTCCTTATTATCCTCATCAAAACTGTCACCACTGCTAGCTAGAAGAATTTCTTCCCTTAAGGATGAAAAGCTGACACGTCTCTTTTTCTTCTGTTTTTTCGAAGGTTTCTTGTTATTTGTTTGCTCTTACCCGCCTTTTCTAGCTTTCCTTGGGCCCTTTCCAACATAGTTGCTCTCCTCCCTGATTCAGTTAAGATTTCTGATTTTTGCTTTTTCACGGATGGTTTACATTTTCTGATCTGAGGAATAGGGCTAATTGCTTCTAGACAGGAAATGCCATGTTCTGTGCTGGTGGAGGAAACTGATGGTGATAGTCCGCGGTCACTAGCTCTGCTGGTGGAAGCAATTGCTGGTGAGGTAGGTCACATGCTCCACTTGTGAAAGATACATCTGTATCATTTCTGGAACCATCAGAAATAGCAAACGCATGCTGTGGGATTGCTTGTGGGTTATAGGAGTAAATCCCAGTAGTTGAAAACCCAGAAGTACCGTTTCTTAATGTGACTGCCTTGCTTCAAGCTGCATTCAGAGGAGATCCAAACTGAAGTCTTGACAATTTACGATCTGGTTTGTTGTACATCCAGGAGTTCAATGCTTCTCACCAATATGTTTTCAATTGTTTGAAAACGAACAATCAAGTGGCTGTAAATACTGGGTGGTGTGGCTTGGAAGACAGGAAATATTTACGTCATTTTCTGTGTTATAAAAATAAATAAATTTTAAAGTTCATTTCATTTATTTCTAACCATGTGGTGTCTTCCCCCAAGTATAGGGGGAAGATGCCACACACGCCTATTTCCTTATTGCTGCAGTGTTATGGCCGCTTCTATATACATCTTATGTGTAACATAATGCGTTTAAGAATAACAAGTACGTTTACGAATTTTACATATGAGGAACGGGATATTATAAAAGTTGTACTCACCACGTTAATGCTCACGAGCTCCAAAAATAACGCCGATTAAAGACGGTTATTTCAGATAAATTCACAAGCCGCACCCAATGTCGGACCTGACTTTTCAAGCAAGTGTCTCGATATTGCAACCTATCGACATATGAAACTACTATTAACAAACTTGCGTCTTCCCCCGTATTGCCTTATTTGGAATAAAACATGCAAAAGGTACTTCTATCCGTTTCAGGAATAATACAAACAATTTGCAAATTTTCCTGCTGTTAATTTCCTGTTCTGAAAATAAATAAATAATATTTTTCTATAATATATGTATGTATAGAACAATTAAACTTTTGTAATATGTTTTTTGAAAACATTGCTTTTCAGAAAAATGCCCTGTTTTACAGGTAAACGTAATAAGCATGTTCATAAAAATATTGTACTACAACAGAATGCTGACTCAGCTTTTAGAACAGCTAAACCAGCGCATTATGTCATTAAAAGTAGCGTAGATTACTTCAACTGAGTGCTTAACTGCAATTTATAGCAGACAGACTTGCGCAACATCACAAATGTATTTAGAAGAAAATATTTATTAACTACCCCTAAGAGTTTTTGAAAACAATACTCACTTCATGAAATAAGATAGCAAAGTTTCTCTAGCATGAAGTTAACCCTTTGCACTCCAGGCCATTTTCCACTTTAGATATTAGCAGCTCCAGAGGTATGCTGAGCATAAAAATACAATTTTAATTTATTGAAAATATATATTTCAAAACATTTTGAAAATTACTTTTTGTATTTTGTTATTAAAGCATTATACATTATATAGAAATTTTACAAAACAGGAGGAGCCAATGGATTTAAAAGCCATTTGTTGAATGTCCCCCTAGCGGAGTCATTGGAGTGCAAAGGGTTAATACTTTTGACAAGTTTACTTAATAATCCTCCTGAAGAAAACTTAAAGCAAAGCTTTTGACGTAATACATAATTAATCTAAATCGCCATCTCTGGTATTTCCCACTGAAATCCATTATTTACAGAAAGATAAGAGACATTTTCCTTGTCACATACAAGCTTTGGACTCTTCTTTTGAGCTAGTACCTTTTCGAAACGTTATAATTCGGAATTAACTCATGGTAATGTGTAATTTCCTCTATTATCAATAAAAGATTATATACATACGGTTATTATTTCAGTGTAATACGAAAAATTAGAGAAAGACAAAGGATTTTAACAATAGTTGTTAGGGATTTTAAGAATAGTGTCTGTGACGCAAATTTATGTACTTATACTTTTGACATACGTCACTCACGTTTGTAATAAAGCAGAGCTTATTTAATGCTGGAAACGATATTTGTGCTTAAGAAAAGTTTTATTTGCTCATTGAATATTGTTTAATCCCTCACTTAATTGATTTAATTCCAAAAGGGTTGCATGTAGGTTTTTTTAAGGGGTGAGTGAGAGATATTGAAAAAGTTCCAAAACCCTACGTTCACCCGTATAGTACTAATTTTATTACTTGGTTTTTCCTGCATTCCCTTTTGAAAATTACACATTTTAGTAGCTTAAACTTAGTAAATTAAACTTAGTCTTTTGATCATTAAATTGGATTATGTTTAAAAATCCACGAGGGTTTATTTAATTTTGGAAATGAGAAATTTACTTAATTTTACTCCTCGTTACGCCTTTTTAAAGACATATCAGAACTCATATATTTACATATTTATTTATACACGGAAGAACTAACAAGACCACGGATTTTCAAACGTTTCAGCACTGAACCGCACATTTTAGAAACTTAATCACTGGCGTCCGACATTCAAGAAAGTCAATTTTTGCGAACAACAATTTAGTAGATAAGGTAGTTTAGATTTTTGTTCTTAAACGGAGCGTATATTTACTCTTAAACAGCATCGATAATTCTGATCTTTAATGTAAGAAAAATTAAAACCTTAAAAAGCTATTAATATTTTACAAAAGTACTTTGATTTAAAGAAAAACAATACAACAATTTTACAGGGAAGAAAAAGAGCAGCTTCGTTAGACTGGAATAATCCGCATCGAAATAATAAAACCTAAATTAATTTGTACTGTACACGAAACTATATTTCTTTTTGTGAAAAATTCAATTCATACAATGGAATTAGTCCGAAGGGACCACTAGTTTTAAAAAACCAAGATCTCAAGACGACAAAGTTATGTACTCATTGCTTGCAGTACGCAATGAAAGATGACTATTCCTGCGACAAAGAACAAATAATTTCACTGCAACTTCCCAATTGGCACGTCTTTTAACTAACTTGATTTGCAACAGTCTTATGTAACACAAAGGTATTAACAACGTTTCCGCTACATGTAGGAATTATCTGCTAAAAAAAATGTTTGTTTAAAAATTCTTTTAAGTTTTAATAATGTAACCTTTGTGATAAATAAAAAATTATTCTCCTCCCATCTTTAAAAAGGTATCATTAATCATAGTATATTATTGCATGGGTAAACATCTCTATACCTCTCCTTTTCAGCTTACTTTCACAAAAGGTTAAAAAAAAATAATAGTAATACAAAAAGTATGAAAGAAACATTTGTATTGTAAAAATATGAGTCATAAAACTCAAAAGTGAATCTGCATGATATTAGCCGTAGTATTTTCAGTCCATTTGTCGAGCTTTTGCGAATTTACGTTTTGCACATGCTGAACACTGAAGATAAAGCCACTTATCGCAAGTACTCTGCATGTCCATGGTGTCTCCCCAGTTTCGCCGACAAAAAATTTCTTTCCCCCCTTTTTCCCTGTTCAAATTTCCATTTTGAAATGTTTCGGGATTTCTAGGGATTTCAAGTCGGAAGCGGTGGGGACTGGTTCTGGGTCACTGTCCACTCTTTTCTTAATCCTTTTGTCCACCCCTTCCTATCAGTATATCTCACCGCAGGTGCAGAAGCACGTGGTGATACAACCTACAGGTATACTTCTTTTTAAAAGTTACAGAATTTCAAAACCGTAAAATTTCAAAAAGAAAAAAAAACCTAATATGTGCTAAACTTTTAACATTTGTCCTAATTTTTCTAAACTTTTCAGTGTTTTACTTCGAAATTTCGTAAGAAACTAGGATCATAAAATTAATGTGTACTCCTTTAAACAATAGCTTTGCAATTTTGTAATATATTTTACTTTGTACTTTTGAGAAAATAATGAAGAATATCAAAAAATTAACGCTAATGCTAAATGATTGCTGCACAATTACAGTAAAACACTTTTTTGCAAGGCACGTGGCAGGAAGAAGCACAAAATAAACTAAAAGTGCAGTTTTAAAACCAGTTAAAAGCTGAGTGTAAGTCATTTTGAACATTGGTATTAAAATTTGGAATGGAAAATTTAGGAAATTTGTGATTTTTGGAAAATGACGCTGCTTATTGTTTTACACAACATGACAGGGATCGGGGATTCATTTTTGAAATCTTATTAGAATCACGCATAAAGAGCTAAGAGCTTTAATTTCAATCAAGCAATATTTTCAAACAACACTTTCTCGTTCAATATTTAATTAAATATTTCCTCGTTTCCCTGAAAAGATTTTGTGCATTTTTTGAAGACATTATTTTTCCTCTATTTAGTAGAGTACTTTAAAATATAAAGTTTTATTAATTTTTTTTATTATTAAAAACGAGTGTTTTAAGCATCGACTATGTCCTCAACCGATGTTTTTAAAAAAAACACTGTTTCAAATACTTTTACTACAAAACATTTTGGCAGCATGATACACACTGCAAAAAGGCTGCTGGGAAGAACATGATATACACTGCAAAAAAATTTCAAATTTTTAAAATGATTAACTGTGGATTATGATCCACAAAAAATCCGGCGGTACGTTAATGCTTTTTAAAACTAATATTAATTATGTTTGTTTAAAATATAAAGTTGAAGTACAGATTTGAATTAAAACAACTTTCTTTTGTTTAGTCCCCTAATTAAATTATACGTGTGAAGAAGGTGTTAAATGTAAACATTTGGGAAATGGGGGTAATATTCATGCAATGAAAAGATTTTAAGAAAGCATTCAAATTTATAAATAATTTTATTTTGGGCATTTAACGCTTGTTATTTTTAAATTAACTAGGCGTGCTGCCCGGCGTTGCACGGGCTAAAACAAATAAAAAGAAAAAAAATCAGAAATAACGCTAATAGTCCATGTAGAATTTCTAAGGAGTACATATAAGGTCAAAAGTTCCTTGAATCCTAAGGATAATACTCCCAAAAAGTCGTCTTTTTTTTTTTTTTTTTTGCAAATCCATTTTTGTGCTAAGCAACAATCCCTAAAAATGTTATGCTAAGCAATGGCCTTCGCGCGAGCCTAAATAAGAGCAACAGTAACTAAAATCACAGATTAATTAAGTACAATGCTCCCAAAAAGTAGTTCTTTTTTTTTGGCGTTCGATTTTTGCTACGAAACCGTTGTACGCCCGGCGCTGCGCGAGCTTAAATACAACACGACATTGAAATTCCTTATTATCTATCCATACACAGACATACAGACACGGACCGATTTTAATAATAGAGAAATTCAAAAAATTCACACCAGAATAAGGACAATTAAATATCCCATTCCATCCTTTTTCGATTTTACGCCATTTTCGTTTTATGCATTCAGAATAATTAACACAATCTTTAAATGTCCCCGTTAAAATACGAATAATCCACTTTTAACAAGTCGAGAAATTGCAGAAGAGTTTGGCATTCATCATACAACTGCTGGATATCAAATGAAATCTCTTGGGTTTGTGTTAAAGCAAAGTGTTTGGGTTCCACATGAGTTATATTTTCTTTAAAATACGGCAGAACTTTCCCTCCAACTTAATAGTTATCAAACATTAGCTTTAATAAAATATTCTTGTTGAAAGTGCATCATTTAATGTCCTACAAACCGGTCCCAATTTTTGTATGAATTACGTTCTTAATTAATTTCTATTTCTTTTTTCCAACCTACTCCTAGCCTTGAAATAAGCATATTGCTGGGTATTTAGTAAGCATAGTAAATTACGTATTTGTTTTAGCACGGTAAAAGTATTTTAATTATTTGAAAATTTAAAAAGAAAGAGATTAGGCAATTATTACTTTATGTCAAAATTATCTGTTTGAACTATTTATAGTCAAAAATTTTATTTTATTGTGTTTTATTTGTTTATATTTTTGAAATTGATTCTGCTGCCCCCTGTTGATTTCTGCCTAGAAACCCAATTGAAACAACGAAAATTGAGTTTTTTGTGAAATTAGGCTTTTTACCTATTCTGTAATGATTTTCAAAACCCTTTTACAAACGCAAAAAGCATCATATTTTGGTAAACAAATAAGGCTTCCGACAGAATTCTGGAAACGACAAACATTTAAAATTGGGGTTTTGGACTCAACAGCATTCAGGAATAAACAGTGTGTCGAAAAATGTGATTAACATGGTCTTAACTTTGGATTTTACCGCACGGCATTTTGTTTGTCGCGGGGAAGAAGGTGATCGCTATTCTATTGATTGTCTTTTCGTTTCGGGGTCGTACTGATAACACCAAGACTCGTCTCCTGTAACAATGGTACCCAGAAAGGTAGGATCCCTGTCACACATGTCAATGAAATCGCCACACATCTCAAAACGTCTTGCTTTTTGATCATCTGTTAGCATGTGCGGCACAAATCGTGAACAAATCTTGCGTTTGCCCAATTCTTCATGGATGATGGTCCCTACTGTGTCTTTGCTAATACCCAATTCTTCTGCTATTAATCGCAGAGTCAATCGCCGATCTTTTGTTAGCATCTCTCGCACACGTTCAGTGTTTTCTGGTGTCCTGCTTGTGGATGGCCGGCCAGAACGTGGTTCGTCCTCCACAGATTCCTTACCAGCGCGGAAGCGTACAAACCAATCATACACACATTTCCTACTCACAGCATCCTGCCCGTACACCTGCACCAACATCTCATGGGTTTCTTTTGCCGTTTTACCCAATTTAAAGCAGAACTTAATGTTGTGTCGTTGCTCCATGACGCATACTGCTCGGGTCACTCAATTAGATTGAATGCAATAAGCACTGCACTAGAAGCTTTGCGCTAGTACCGACAGAGGTCAGGTCCAGACATGTCTGTGCGTGTCTACACAGGCACGCGTGCTTCTATCAAACTTTGAATACCCACTTATGAGACCATTCACCGAACTTTTTAGACACACCTCGTATATACGCACATGCGTATGGACGTTTGAGAAGCAGAGTTGCGCACGTGTTTCGCCTGCGTTTCTTTTCATAGGAAGTCTAACTGCTGTTCGCACTTTATCTCTAAATTTCTGAAATACTCAAGTTACAATCACATGCAGAATCTGTTCTTCAATAATGGCAGAAATAACGTACTACAATAAGTTATAACACAGAGGAAAGTTTTACTCTGAGTAGATGAGTTCAAAGTTCTGAAGAGACAAGGAACATATCTCTATCTTAATTCTAAATTATGGATTCTAATGGGAAATGCCAGAGATGACAGTTTAGATTATGATGCATTATGTCATAAAAATTTGCTTTCCGGAGGAGAAAACAATGCACTTATAAAATATTAATGAATTGTATTCGGAACTTGTAGACACCAGCACGACTTTCGCATTCTTAACTTTTTTTTAAATACATATTTTTAATTTTTGAAAATCTGATTAATTATCGAAACAAAAAAAAAAAGAAAAAGAAAACTGGGGAAAATATCCTAACATGAAAGGTAATAAAAAAACATGTGGCCTTTCTAAACGATTAATAATACACAACAGCTTATTTCGTATTACGCCACGTCAACATCTCATGTACTTTTTGTGCCCTTTAAATACATTCAGAGACAAAAGAAGTTTTAAGGAAACCCTTTAAAGAACAAAAGAAACAAGCTGCTGGGTCCACCACATGAGATCTTTGTACTACACTAAATACAATACATCTTTTTAAGAACTAAAACAAATGGGTTCGAATATCATATACGCACGTTAAAACTTATATTCCTCCTATTTTTAAATAAATTTTTAGTTCACACTTACTTCCCTACACCTATATAGTATAGTAAATATAGAGAATGGTATTTTCAGGACTAATGGAATTTATTGCTTTTATTGGCCTGATACTTCTAAAATTAAAACATAACTGTAAGTAAACAAAATCTGCAAGGGAAAGAAAAAAAAAAAAAAAAAAACGAAAGCATGCCTTAAGCGCCCTTTACACATACGTTCTTAACCGTGCGACTGAACGCGGCGCATCACACCACGCTCAAGATCGCGCGTAAAACCGTGGCATTCAAGAATGTGTCTCAATAATGTACGATATTCTTAACCGCTCGCAAGAACGCGTTAAGATGCGGGGCGTTTATTGAAGTCCCCTACAGCGTGGCGCATTGAAATTCAGAGACAACAACGTTCCACGTTCCAAGCTAGCATTCACAACGCAATAAAATATAATACATTAAAGCAAAATCATTAGTGAATGAATTACAATAATATACATATAATGCACACACCACTTTGTGATTTCATTATATGATGGATAGTAAATGAATTACAATAATATACATATAATGCACACACCACTTTGTGATTTCATTATATGATGGACGTAGACATGAATTTAAGACAGTGCAAAATTGCAATCTTTAAAATCAATCAGTGGTTTTTAGTTTTAATGTAAAAAATAATTGCAAAAACGATGGGGAAATATGGATTGCAGCGGAAATAGAGGCCCAGTGGAGCACCCCCCTTTAAAGATATTACTTTTTAACCTAAATCTTTTGCTTCATATGAAGTCTCATAGACGGTCACATAATAACTAGTTCCTTGCTGTAAACAACTAGTACCATTCAAAAACCACAAAGACAGTACAAAGGCAGCTATTTTGGCAGTTTTTATGTTTTAAACCATTCAAAGCAATTTTTCCACCCTGAACTTTTTAAATTTTATGTAGACAGAATTAGCATCTATATAATGTCTAAACAGAATTAGTATCTATATAGCGTCTAAATAATACTAATAGATGTGGAAATGTAAGATTTAGCTGCCTTTATGTTCTTAAAATATATTATTTACATGCTTAAAGATTTAGTCCCCATGTAATTTCAGTTATTATTTTTGATTGGACATGGAAGCAGTGGACCACCAGCCAATGTGCCTAAAAGTGCGAATTAGCTTCAACAACTTACTTATTTTATTTAAATTTACATGTGCACACATATTGCAAAGCATTAATATTCGAAAGTAATTAAAAAAAATTCTGAAAATATAATAAGAATAACATAAGTATTTGAGAAACAAAAAAGCGTTAAAGTTTGATAACTACGTGGTTGTAAAATTTGAAATAAAAAAGAAATACTCTGTAGCTTTTTCGAAAAAAGGTGAAAATATTGTCTTCAAGCAAGATTTATGTTAAAGAAGTTAACTGGAAATCAATTTACATTTCCAGAAACAACAGAAGAATTCATTATTAGCCTACTTTCCCGTAAAAGTAAAAAAAAAAAATAATAATAAAGCATGAAAGAAGGCTTAATGTATCGTGAAAATATCGTTAAAAATCAAGAAAAGTCAAAAATAAGTGAAGTAATTAAATAAAGATTGAAAAATAAAAAATTTGAAAGTAGGGTATTGAGATGGGGAAAAAGTGTGTCTGTCGCTCTGTCTGTCTGTCGGTCTGTCGGTCTGTCCCCCCCTAATAACTTTTGAACGAATAGTCCGATTGGAAAAAATCTTTTTGCATTCGAAAGATCTCGGCGAGGACATCTCATTTCTATATTTTACTTTTTGATTTGAACAATTTTTTGTTCAATTTTGAACAGTTCAAAACATTTTAACATTAGCGCCTATGGACAAAATTGAAGCAAATTCTGTAAACTCTGGGCACAAGAGCCAAGTTCCTATTGAAAGCTTATTGAAAGGAGTTCTCGGCGTGAAATATTGATTTGAACAGTTTTTGTTCATTTTTGAACAGTTCAAAAAATTAACACAGAGCTTACGGGGAAATTTCAACCCTATATAAATCCTGATCTAATGGACCGATTTGCTTGGAACAAACTTTATCGGAAAGCTCTTATAACGTAGAACATGTAGAAATAGAAAGTTTATCCAGAACTTACGAGCCTATTTTGCTATGAAATTTTTTGATCGGGATTTTCAAGGATATTTCTCAGTGACTCAATGAGTGAAATAATGAATGAATGAATAAATGAAAGAGTGAAAGAATAAATCAACGAATAAATGAATGAGGAAAAGAATGAATGAATAAATTATTGAATAAATGAAAATGTAAATACATGAGTGAATAAATACATGAATGCGTAAATGAATGAATAAACACTTGAATGAGGTAACGAATGAATGAATAAATGCATGGCTGAATAAATGAAAGAATGAATGAGTGAGTGAATGAATATGTATTATCCGTTGAAAAAGGTATATTTTCAATAATTAGAACTAAAGATAAATAAGAAAGAGAGAGAAAGATATAGCTAGATTATAAATTTGAATTTGGTGTATACGGGAAAGTAGGCTCGTATAGTTCTAGACGGAACTTCTTGTTAATATGAAAGATGTCACATCACATTTTAGCGGTTCTTCCTGATGACAGGGAATTTAAGGATGACTCTTCCGTCATTATTTCATTATCAAATTTTAACAATCATTGATTTCAACTCATTTTCGCGTAATAAAATGTTTTGTTTTCATTCGAATTTTTAATTCTCTTGATTCCTTTTGCATTTTTGTAATTTTGTTACGTGAAAATGTTTGCATTATGTTATTTACACTAAAGCAGTATAAGGAAGTCTAATTTAGGGGAAAATGTAATTCTCATATTATTTTATATAGTAGAGCGGAAATCACATTTAAAAATTATTAAAGGTTTGAAAAATTCTTAATACAAATTTGTTGGCTCTCTTAAAATATCTGCTCATTTCATTATTACGTGACGCATTTTTAGTCATGGAAACATATAATAAAATGAACTATCTACCCATCAAGCAACTCATTGAAAAATATAAAGTGAAATTTGAGCATAAAAGTAAAATAAACTAGAAAAAAAAAAAAAAATAGCGATATGGGTCATCGAAAATGGTGCAAATTTTCTGGCTACTAATGATTACGCTTAGTTTTACTATATTTTGGTGTAACATATATTAGTAAGCACCAAAATATGGTCAAATTTAACCCTTTTCTTTGCAGCCAGAAAATCTGCACAATTTTTTGGTGCAGCATATCACTAAATTTATTACAGTGGAGAAGCAGATGAGGAGTTGTTTTATTTAAGCACAAAAATGCACATGAAACGGCAAATATCTTTATCAAAAACAAATGCAATCACATTTTGAATTGTTGTAAAATGTGGATAAAAGTACAAAGTACTTATTTAGCAGTAACATGTAATACATAAGCGTCAATTTTGTAACTAACAGAAATGTATTTTTACTTGGTTAGGAAAATAGAAATCATACAGCTTATTGATGAAGTTAATAGCTTCCAAAGTGGGTTGATATCATTACTTTTTCCTCGTTGATATGTATCGCAGTTTTTGATCACGAATAAAATTAGGGTAAGTAAAATGCTCAAACTCGAATGCACTTTTATTATTATCCATCCATCCAATTGAAACCGTAATTTTCCATTGAGTTTTGGATTTGGATTTTCCTCGTAAGATAGAACGCTGCAAGCATACTCGATAACAGTAAGCCTGAAGCATTCTTTTAAATTCAGCTGTTCAATCGCTAGATACACATATACGTAATGATTCGTGTATATTATTTCGTGCATAGCTGCATTTGAGTTAAAATGTACCTAGCGATGGAGCAGCTGACTTTAACAGGATGCTTCCCTTTAGCCTTAGTGTTATCAAGTACGCTTGCAGCGTTCTATCTTTGGATCAACAAGTGGAAAGCATCCAAGGGATTTGTTGTTCCTTTGCCTGAATATAAATTTCATGCTTTTGAGTATATTTTCTGGGCTATTTCTTTGAAACATTCTAAGCTTGTCCCACCCCGTTGTCGTAAGTATTTTTTATTTACTAACTAATATATCGATTTAATATGCATTGGACAGTTGTAAAAACTTTTAAATTAAAAATATTTTGAAGGAAGTTGTAGTTTTAAATTTATATTTGAGACAACATATAATGAGTTCACTTCTTCATGAAAATATGCATAGACATATATTAGTATAATACTGTAGTGGTGTATCACAACAAGTCTAGAACCCTTGTTTTAGAAAAAGAGGACTCATTTCAAAAAAACAAAACTTCATCGCATTCTTGTAAAATAATCCATTGCCGCAGAAAATATAATTAACTTATATAATGTCAATTAATAAGCAATCAAAATATTATAAAATATATTAAATACATAAGTACCAAATAATACACACAATAAAACAGCATTCCAAATTTTTTCTAACTTGCTCAACAAGCTTAAAAAGAAATTTACATTAAATTAATTATACATTTTACAAATTGAAAGACAAAATACTGCAGAAATATTCATCAAATAAATTAAAAAAAGTTTTAAACAGCACTGAACATTTCGCTTTAGTTGCCACCATTTTTGGTGTTACTGAACACGATGTTTGGTGTTCAGTTCGAGTAAAGTTTTTAATGATTCATTTTTGATATACTTAAAAAATTGTTTATGTGTCTCAGAAAATATAGACAGTAACGTTTCAGCACATGAAAGTTGTTAAATCCGTTACGGATCGAAATTTCATTGTGATTGTTCATTTCTATGAAAATAGGATAATTTTTGATGTGTAGACGAATTAACGTACACCATACGCTAAAAAAACATTCTGCTGTCTGTATTTTTTTAGACCGACACTTAAAAAAGTTTAAAAGACTTCCAAAAATGAATAATTTTCACCTTTACACCAACTGAACATTCAAAAACGGCCAGAGAAAGGAACATTAAACGCTGTATGAAAATCAATAGGACAAATTTCGCAGGCCATGTTTAAAAAGTGAGCACAGAGAAGTCGATAGCGCCAAAGATTTTCACACAATGAGGGACTGCCCTGGAGGACTTGGCTCACTATGGGCTGTCGTCCCGATGATTCAGAATGATGAGTTGCCAAGTGAATTCCGTATCCGGTCTTTATTTCCACAACCATGTGTATATGTATACATACACACACACACATATATATATATGTGTGTGTTTGTGGAAGTGAATCTGGAAGCACGCTGACAGATGTAAATCAGTCAAGTTCCATGCCTCCGCCAGGATGCGCTGGCAATTCCTCGCTATTTAAACGGGTTGCAACGGAATGAAGGGGAGTTTGGTCATCTCCGGTCGTTTTTCGGAGGCTAGCAGAATGACGCTAAGTCGCGTAGACCGTCTGAGTTGCATTCCAATTTAATGTTAACTTTTTTTTAGCTTGCATATAGCTTTTGTTCTTTAATTAAATGTTCTTAAATTCATTCAGCAAGTATCCGTTTGAGTCTTTTAACCCTTTACCTCAGTCCATATATATATATATATATATATATAAGTTTCAAAAATATTGTAAAAAAAGGGGGAGGGACGCATATTATAGGATTTTAACATTTAAAAGTTTCCTTTTGCATGAATTTCTATCATACAAAATTTGTATGAATTTCTTTGTATGAATCTTAAATTTTTATATGGTTTTCTGGTTTTTATGATTATTTGAAGTTTGAAGTGAAAATATAATGACTGATGTAGAAAGGATCTTTTAATTGTCTGCAAACTTTGGAAAAATAATATTCCGCAAGTTTTCATTAGAGGTGAGATGTGACATGGGGACATACACTGATGTTTATATTCTGAAGTCAAATAGATTTACGTTGAACATGAAACGTTTTTTCAATTATTAATAACAACCTATAATTTTTTCTCCAAATGTTTAGGCGCATTTGAGAGAGCAATTGCTATTTCCAAACAATTCGAAAAAGATGGATTTGTTATGTTCTGGATCTCTTTTCGACGACTGCTGTTTGTATATAAAGCAGAAATAGTAAAGGTAATAATAATTTTATCCCTCTTCGTCATTCATAAATTATTTTAAAGTTTATCATATTTCCCTTCTTGAAAAAATGTATTGTACGAATGAAAACTTTTGCAAGTATAATAATTATATACCCTTATAACATCCTTTTTTTAAATATATAACACACACAATGCGAGACCTGAATGTCTTGAGCTAGTTCAACCAATTGGGAGTACTCGAGTTTTAACGATAACATGTATCCACCGGACTTTTGGGTTAGACTACTTATGCCGGTTCCCGATTTTATAAGGAAATCAATCGCTTTAGGGCATAATAAATAACTATACTGTCCGAAAAAAAATGATTTTCGTTAATTTAGTTGGTAAACTGTCAAGAAACTGAAATTTCCAAGTTCATAATGTTTTTTTTTTTTACTATTTATGTTCATCTGATTTACATCGGGATATTCAGCCGCATGCTGACACATTATTTAATAGCACAAAACTTGCTTTTGGGAAAGTATATTGTTGTGTTTATATATTATCGTAATTGTGATAAGAAATTTTACCGACCTTTGGCTACTTACCGCTAAATGCAGTCTTTCCCCCCGTGTCAATCTTTTTCTAGCGTCTTCAATAGAAATCATTTTATTTAACTTTTAGTTTAAATAATCATATGTCTGGTGTTATTTTCACCATCTGATATTTTTCGGCTGCTCTTAGCTGTTAGTATCCCTTAAATATAAGTAATACATTTTCAGTTTTACAATTCCACCCCCCCCATCCCCCAAATAAATTCCGCCCCAGTTACGTCGATATTCTTTCCATAGTACATAACACCGGAACAATTTATATATAAATAGGCAAAGACAAAACAGTTAAGTACCATTTTCTAATCTATTTTTAACTGATTGTCTTACTTTCTTTTTCGTTTAGTAGCTATTTATGAGTTTTAGTGAACTATTTTAAAACTTTTTTTATTGAGAATTATTTTTTTCTCCTGCTTTCGATGTAGATTCGAGGCCTGTTTTTGTAGATGTCCTTATTCGTCATACTTTTATACTGCTCCTTACAACTGTAATCTACAATATTCGTACAATACACTTTTTACTATTTATAATTCAAAGAAGAAGAAATGTCAAGAACAAAAGAAAAAAAGGAAATGTGATCGATTAAATGAATGTCAAATCAAAATACTAATTTTTAGGTGTCAGTTAATCCATTTCCAAAAAAATATATACATGATAATAAAACGTCCAGTACAATGTCAAACAAAATAAAACACAATTTGATGCTAACAATGTCTAATATGGTAATAGTGAGATAATAAGTGCGGTAACGCGTTATTTGGTCTAGAATCAACTCTTCGTAAGTTTGTTGACTTGCATTAGTGATTTGAACTCTCGATTAAATTGAAAATGAGTGTGAAAAATATTTCACTATTCAAGAATTGTCCTTCATCACTAACTATTATAATGATACGTAAACTCGATTTTAAATTAAAATAAAAGGTTTTATTTACAAACTTAGAATTGAAAATTAACACTTTACCGACCGGTAGCGGTTCGAACATACTATGCCCTTTCACCGCCCGCTCAGCCTAACCAAATCAAACAGAAAGATCAAAAGTCGATTAATCGACGGCCGGTCGGTATGCGCTGAGAACAAAACGTCGATTAATCGACGAACGTCGGTAAGCGCTGGGGAGCAAACGTCGAATAATCGACGGCCGGTCGGTATGCGCTAAGAACAAAGCGTCGATTAATCGACGAACGTCGATAAGTGCTGGGGAGCAAACGTCGAATAATCGACGGCCGGTCGGTATGCGCTGAGAACAAAACGTCGATTAATCGACGGCCGGTCGGTAAAGTGTTAACATAACAAATTTGCTACTATCAAGAAGTAGTCAAAATTCACGTTCAAGCATACAAGAAAATCGAGAATCCAGGAAAATCTCTTTCTCAACAAAACTTTTGTCCGTTATTATACACTTGACAACTGCGCCTCCTATAGGCCGTTTGCCTGTTCCATAGGAAAGAAAAAGAGAACGAAAAACATGCAAATTAGTTAACAACTCCCCCCCGATGAACATAGGTTCATCAAAAACATAAAAGCGTAATATCCCAAAATGGTTTAACTTTTAAACTTCAGGTTTCTTCTGAAAATAGAAAAGAAAAAATCATTAAACATTCATAAACAATTTCAAGTATTTAACAATAAGAATAAACAAGATTTTTTTTTTTTTCAGTTAAAAAAAGTTTCAGTTCGAAGAATCTCTTATCTCCAAATTATAAAGTAGCTGTACTGGTCGTTTAATAATGGAATTTCCTGTTTTTACCAAACAGAAGCGAACTTCACCATCTCTTCCAAGGAAGGTTTCCATAATTTTTCTCAGTTTCCAGAACGTTCGAGGAAGATAAGCATCATGAATTAACACCACATCATTTACCTCAAAATTGTGACGTTTGATTTCATTCGTCTGATGTGCTGATCTCAGATTAAGTAGATACTCATTTCTCCAACGTTTCCAATAATGGTTTAAAACAACTTCTCGTAAACGTAGACGTTTAAATAAATTCTCTTTAGTTCCAAGTAAATGTAAATCATTAACCTTCAAAAGAGGTAAACTGGTAATTCGTTTTCCTAATAAAAAATGAGCAGATGTAATGGGAGATGGTTCTTCGAATTCAAAATATACATAAGTTAAAGGACGAGAGTTGATTATGGCCTCGATTTCAATTAGAACAGTTTCTAACTCACTCAACGTCAAGGAAGCTCTTCTTATACTTTTACGTAAGCTAATTTTCACGGAGCGAACCATTCGTTCATAGAACCCGCCCCACCAGGCTGCACGTTCCACAATGTACTTCCAAGTTATTCCAAGCGAAGAATAGAATTTTTTAACATCAGGATGTTGGATGGCTCTCCACATTTCTTTCAATTCTAACTCTGCTCTTTTAAACGTTTTGGCATTATCCGAATAGATTATAGAACACAATCCCCTTCGGGAAATAAATCTACGAAATGCTAATAAAAATTCTGAAGTTGTCATTTCCTTTACAAGTTCTAAATGAGTCGCTCTCGTAATAGCGCAGGTAAATAACAAAATATAATATTTAATTTCACTCCCCTTCACATACAGTGGGCCAGCAAAATCCAGACCTGTGTTCGCAAATGGTGGGGATTCATTAATTTTGTCACCAGGAAGAGGAGCTATTACTTGATGACAGAACGAACATTAATTTTTTTACAAACATTGCAACTATTGAGAACTGATTTTACACATTGCCTTCCTTTTAGAATCCAAAATTTTTCACGAGTTTATACCAAGGTGTCGGCAACTCCGGCATGCAAAACTCGTTCATGCGAATCCCTTATTACCAACTTGGTAAAAGCATGTTTATCAGGAATTATAATAGGATGCTTACTATAAAAAGGTAATTCAGACTTTTGTAGCCGGCTTCGTACTAAAAGTAGACCTTCGTCTGACAACACTGGATTTAATTGGAAAATATTAGATTCTTTGGGAATCGCTTTTTTCGAGGCTAAACAAATTATGACTTTATTAAACTTTTCCCTTTGAACTAATTTTAACCAGTAGATCTCTGCGCGTAATATTTCTTCAGATGACAATTCTTCAAAACTTCTTCCATCGATTTTTACTTTAATATTAAAAATAAAGCGAAACACCCATGCGGTTACACGATAAAGCTTTTTTAAGGAACTATATTTTGATATATTCAAAATAGGAACGTTATCATTTTGATTAACTGCACAAGACAAATTGTTCATTGCTTTTCGCGAAAGCTCTTCGGAGACATCATGCAATTTTTTCGCATTAGGTTTAAAACTTGGCCATAGCCTTTCAGGCAAGGAAATAGGTTCAGGACCACTCCACCAAATTTTAGAATTGATTAATTGCTCGAGTGAACAACCTCTCATAATTAAATCCGCGGGGTTATTTCTACCTTCGCAATATCTCCATGAATTTTGATAACTTACTTACATATTTCTTAAGATAATAACTTACATATTTCTGCAATGCGGTTGTTGACAAAGGGTTTCCATTTCTCTTCCCCACCCTTGATCCAATGCAGAACGATCTCCAAATCTGTCCAGAAAACAGTGTTAGACACTAGAAGATGACTCTTAATATAAGCTGCAATTCTTGCCCCAATAAGTGCACCCATTAATTCAAGTCGGGGAAGTGTCAGTTTTTTATTTATAGAAACGACCCTTGATTTAGACATAACAAAGCTTGATTTGAAATTATCTTTAGATATTTGATAACGCAAATATGCTACTGCACCATACGCTTTTGGGTTAGCATCAGAGAAAACCTGTAGCTGTGGAGTCGCGTTTTCCTTTACAACTAAGGAATCGAAATAATGTCTTGGAAGGGTCAATAACTTTAGATCCTTTATTTCTGAATTCCAAGTTTTCCAATAGCTTTCTAGCTCACTAGAAAAGTTTTCATCCCAATCTAATTTCGCTATCCACAAATTTTGCATGAAGCATTTTATCCGAATGACGAAAGGTGCTATGAATCCAACTAGATAAAAAATCATAGCTGCGATTCTTAAAACATTTCTCTTAGTACAGCAGTCGCTTAAATTTGATAACAAATCTAAGCTTAAAGTGTCGTTTTCAGTATTCCAGGTCAGTCCTAACACTTTTAGGGAAGTATTGGTGCAATTAAATTGATTAGCAATGCAAGATTTCTCATTCCATAATGCTCTAAGTTCTTCAGAATTAGTTTCAAATTTTCTCAAGTTCATCCCTCCTTCCCTCATAATTTCAACAGCTTCCGTAGTTAGCTTCAAGGCTTCTACAGCAGTGTTTTCACCAAAAAATAAATCATCAACAAACAGATACGAATTAAGCATATAAACTGTTTTCCTACGAGAAACTGTATATTTACTAATGTGATGCTTTATTGTACTAGCAAGAATAAAGGAACTACAAGTAACTCCGAAAGTAACTCGGGTCATTCTATAAGGAACAATATTTTCAAAGTTATCAAATTCTTTGTAATACAAAAATCTTAGATAGTCACGATCCTCTTCTGCTATAGATATTTCGAGAAATGCCTTTTCAATATCTGCGGAAAATGCAATTTTATGTTCACGAAACTTTAAAATTACAGATAACACAGGTGGGTTCAGATTAACGCCAGAATTAAGACATTCATTTAGAGACAAGGAATTTGCGGTTTTGGCTGATGCGTCATAAACTATACGCATTTTTGTAGTAGCTTTATCTTCACGAATAACAGGTCTATGTGGCATGTAATAACTGTCAATGTTAAGAAATTCTTCAGGACAGAACTCTATACCTTGTTTAAATTGATCCCGTAAGATAGTTATAATCTTCAAATAAGGATTTGTTGGTAAAGAATTTATTTTCTAAATTAGAAAACCGTGCTTTGGCTACTTCTAAATTATTTCTCAATAACTCACGAGAGTCTTGCCATAATAAGCGCGTTTCATAGCGACCATTTACAAATTTTAAATTCTTTTGAAAATCCTTTACTATTTCTAAATCGCTAGAATTCATTTCATCTTTTTCAACAATACCAATGGATTCTAAATCCCAAAAAGCTTTTAGCTGATTATTTATATCTTCAACTGACACTCTGAAACAATTTATGCCCTTTTTATTAGAATCTATTCTCCCTTGTACAGTGCGTCCAAAAATAGTTTCCGCGACGTACAATTCTTTCGTTAAATTTTCCACAATTCCCTTTTGAATTTTCCAAAGAAAATCAGAACCTAACAGTATTGTTATTTCCGATTGAAGACCCATATCAGAAGCCATATATCCCCTTTTCCGCATGGTTTCTATTATTTCCATTTCTATAGGTTTTACTACAGCCCCAGTAATTTCAGGTACTACAAGAGCTTCAATTTCCACAGAATTACATGGTTGTACAATACTGTTAAGTTTAAGAACTACCACTAACACGATTCCTAGGGTAGTCTCTGTCCGAAAGGATAGACTAATAAATTTTCTTCCCTTATAGGTTTCAATTTCAACTCCTTCGCTAAGGATTTTTTTTATGAAACACTTTTCAGATCCGCTATCACATAGGATTCTAGTTAAAATGCATCTATTCCCAGCAGATACCGAAACACAACACGTTTGCAATAGCGTAGATTTATTTTGGTCAAGTTTCTGCTCCGACATCATAGATACAATTGTACTCTGTTTTTCATGTTCAGAATTTTCTACTTTCTTCTCTTTAAAGCAAAACAAACTATTATGATCGCAACTACCGCATTTCGTGCAAGGATTTATTTTTAATCTGCAATTAGTTGATAAATGAGATTTAAAAAAAGCACTTATAACAACGTCCTTCCTTTCTTAATTTATACCTTTTTTGTTCATCCGTGAATTTTGTACAGTTTAATCCCGTATGTTCGGAACCTTTACAAAAAATACAAAACTGCTTTACAGTGGTATTTAAGGCTGCGGCTGAAGGCAGACGTTTACTTTGGGAAACATTTTGATATTTATTTTGAATACTTTCAGGAACTTTGTAGGAATTATTTATTAAACTTGTAGCTTCGCGACATCTAAGTTCGTCTTTAATAAAATTAATTAATTCTGTAACTTCCGCATCTTTATCAGGATTTAGTTTTCTGTGAAATTTTAATATTAAATTTTCGGGTAACAATTTAAGCAATATGGGCAATAACAAATGACCATAAGAACCTGATGTTACTCCCAAAGCTTCAAGATTTCGAACACTTACTTCAACATTATCATAGAGTTTCCTTAACATTATTGCAAGATTTTACCGAATCAAGATTAAATATATTACTCATGTGGCAACTGATAACATTTTCACGTCTTCCATACCTCTCTTTAAGCAATTTCAAGCAAATCTTATAATTTTTATCAGTTAACTGAAATCCTGCTACAACATTATATGCGGGTCCAGACAGCAAAGACTTTAAATATTGAAAATTTTCTATGTCGGTTAAAGATTCATTCGAATCTATAGCATTAGAAAACGTGTTGATAAACTCAAGAAACCGACTCGAATCTCCGTTAAATTTATCAATACATAGCTTAGGCAACTTAACTGCAGATACCTTTCTATTTTCAATTACTGAATCATTGTTCGTAACATTAGTTTCATTCCGCTCAAAGTCAATGTTACATTTTCTTAATGTATTTTTAAGCTTAAATTTTAAACTTAATATTTTATCAGAATATTCTTCAACGGAATTCACCTCTTTTAAGTATTCTTGTTTGTAGGTTATTAATCCATCAATTTCTGAATTGTAATCTTTTAACAGTTTTTCTTTTTCAAGTAAAATTTCCAAAGATTCACATAAAGCATCAGAATTTATTTCTTCAATAGGAGCCTCAAATAGTTTATCACATTTTGTTACTAATTTTGTTACAGCGGCTCTAACTATGCCACGTTTTTCTTTTAATGTATCTAAGGATTCCATACTTAGTGATAGTTTCTTCAAGCTTTAACCACTTATACTGTTTGTTCAGCAAGTAAGAAAAAGTCAAGCTTACCTTCTTTTATTCCCGGGTTTCGGCACCAAAAATGAAAAATATTTCACTATTCAAGAATTGTCCTTCATCACTAACTATTCTAATGAAACGTAAATTCAATTTTAAATTAAAATAAAAGGTTTTATTTACAATATTTACACACTAAGAATTGAAAATTAACAGAACAAATTAGCTACTATCAAGAAGTAGTCAAAATTCACGTTCAAGCATACAAGAAAAATCGAGAATCCAGGAAAATCTCTTTCTCAACAAAACTTCTGTCCGTTTATATACACTTGACAACTGCTCCTCCTATAGGCCATTTGCCTGTTTTATAAGAAAGAAAAAGAGAACGAAAAACATGCAAATTAGTTAACAGAGTGTTTGTATTGCTAATTTATCTGATAATAATAATAGGGTGGCATGGAAATGTGTATGAAGCGCTTCAGAAAGATTGTGGATAATTTATACATAATAAGTGTTAAATATGCGTTAAATTAAATCAAACTCAGTGGTCAATCAGTCGCACTAAGGAAAGATTATCGCTAATTGAAGTATTTAAACAAAACAAACTGTTGCCAAACAGAAAAACTAAAATGTCTAAAAGTTGTTTAAACGTTCGAGGTTGAACTTGAAGAGAAATTAAATGAATTAGTGTCGAATTTCGACCACTGGGCGAACTCCCTCCCCCCCCTAGTTGTTGCTACTAATTCAACTAACAATTGAGGACACTATTGTTTACAATTGCATACGATTTGATTTTTGTTTAGATTTTGTTGAACCATCCAGGAATTCAGGAGAAATCGTCGGAATACCGCCCATTTAAAAGTTTCGTAGGGGAAGGACTCTTTGTTTTGTAAGTCAAATTTTACTTTAAAAAACCTTTAAATTACTAATTAGAAATAAACAATTTAATAGTAATTTTTATTTTCTTTTACGAAGGGGTTCTCAGAAAGCTCAAAAACATCGAAAAGTGATTACTCCTTCGTTCCATATGGGTATTTTAAGGAACTACACCATTGCTTTCAATGAACAAGCTATAGAAATGATAAAACACTTGAAAGAGAAGATACATCAACCTTGGGTAGATGTAGACAGCTACGTTAGAGCATGCACTCTTCGAGTGATATGTCGTAAGTATTTTCTTTTTCTCAACTTAAGTGTAGTTCGAATACAATCACACTAAAAAGAATAAAATAAAATAATTTTTTGGGGGAAAAAACGACTTCAAATTAAAAATTGTAAAAAATAAATTCGCTCTTTAACATCGATACGACTTTTAAACATAATTTTTGAAGTAGGTGCAAAGTTATGATAAATAAAATTGTTTGAAATTATGAATTAATTACAAATACAAATGGTCTTGAGTTTGCAACAGTTCCAATATAAAGTAGCACATGGTGTAATAGTAATTAGACTTATAATTTTGGGCTGACTTCTAAAATTACGTTTAAAAGTATTGGTGTTTTTTAAAGAATGAATTTATTTTTTACTTTTGAGCGCAATTTTTAATTTAAAGTCTATTCTGTTTTTTCAAAAAAAAAATTTATTTATACAAAGTGCATGTAAAATAAAATTTAAAAAATATAAACTTAATCGTAGAAACATCTGACAAAATGTATCAAAAGGGTACATGTTTGGATATGATTCCGAGAAATATCAAAATAAAAGTATATCGGAGAAATAAAGCTGTCATTAAAATTGCCCGAATTATTATATTTGTTATCCACATTTAATAAAAAGTTGAGAAACAACGATAAATAAATTAATAAAAATAAACTGAAACGAAATAAATAAAATAAATGAATGAATTTTATCATAAGTGACGCTATTTTTCCGAGAAAAATGAACGTTTTTTACAAATACTGCAAAAAATAGTAAAAGGTTGAAAACGATCTGCTATATTCGCAAATGTAACGTCTTGTTGACCTCATCTTAATCTTTTGACTGGTTGGGAAAAGCTTATTACCAAACGGTGCAACCTGAGGGTCACGGATGTGGATGAAACTCGTAATATAGGCAATATGGACTAGAAATGAACCCAACTAAAGCGGTTTGAGTGCATAGGTGCTAGTTTGCGCGCATCTGGGACGCAAAGTGCCTCTGGTATGCAATGGAGTTTTCCTTCAAATTTCGAGATTCTCAGAAATTTTTCATCAATTAAAATTATATAGATAAATTCATTTATCAATGCTCAAAGAAAAAATGAAAAAAAAAAAAAAAAGGGGGGGGGGGGAAATGATTAGCTTCATCGCTAAAATAATGGTTGATGAATGCCATAACGCTTGCACCAGCTGCAACGAGTAAAGAAGATGTTCAAGCAATTTGGTACTTTAGAGCCCAAAAATTACTTGAAGTCAAAGCCAAATTGTTGTGGGTTTTATCATTCTTGCGGAGCCTCGAAGTTGAAGCCACCGCTCTCCTCCACCATGAATCACATCTTAAGTGACAAAAACAGATGGCACACTATTAAGTCGATACCAATCGATTAAGTGCATCAAGATTATTCTTTCACGATGATGGAGCTCGAGTTTAAAATCTTCATCACAATAAGTGATTAATTGGAGAGGTACTTGACCATGCCTTTGCTAAATTATGAAGAACTGGCTATCGAGGAGTTGGCAATCGTGCGTGATTTTCTTTATTGACTATAGTGGCAATCTTTTCAGAACAACTCAATTCTACGTTCTCCGCCTGTGCAAAAGGTGTCAAACTATCACCGTTCAGTGAATTTTCCTCATTTTGTGAAGCGAATGACCAAAAGGGTTAATAAATTTACCTTTGGTTCATATTTAGTCTAAATTGACCTATATCCTGAGTTTCGTTCAAATCCGTGACCTTCATATTCCGTACCGTTTGGCTAAGTACTTGGCGTTGTTATTACTTTTATAAAACTGTCATGTTTGAATAAAACCACTGCAAATAGAAAATAAAGATTGAGAAATAGTAATTCTTATTTTAACGCTAAGCCAGTCTAGAACTTGTGGCAAAAGCAAAATAGCGTCGGTCACCAATAAAAAGTACATGATCAGTTTTAAGAAGAAGTCAAATGCCGAAGCAAATTTTTTAAGCAAATCACTACTAATAAAGCAGAAGGGAAAAAAACATTCGTCGCAAAAGATAATTGTGAAATAAATTAAGTGTTTTAATCTAGCATTCTACAAATTATTTCTAGAGTAAAATTAAGCTTTCCGAATAGTTAATCATAGAAAATAGTTAAATATTAATGGACATGATTTGGATATTAGAAAAGTTTTGTTAGTTGTTTGGTTCATAATCTGTTTGTTCCATTTCAGGGAATACGTCTGTAAAAATATTTTTATTTTCTAAAATTTAGTTCCATTGAAAAAATTTCATGTAGATGAAAAATTCCTTCATTTTTATTGATGGTGGTGTGAATGAATCAGAATATACTACATATAACTAAAACTCTATCTGGGACTTTTACATCCCGTTATGTAGGTTTTTGCGGGGATCGCCAAATATCGGAAAAATATTTTAATAGAGCAACTTTGATGTAAAGTTATATCAATATAGCAGACCTATCACTTGACGCCATGTTTTGACAACACTTAATATATCGTTTGGAGATTTGACCAAAGACGGTGTCTTCGTGGAACTATATTTCTCTGTCGCCGCATAGTTAGATATAAACAAGTTGTTAAGCCCCAAAACCCCGCATAACTGAAAGCCCCCTCACCATTATCGCTAAAAATAAAAAAAAAACTTAATAATATGATGATGATAAAACTGTTGAAGTAAATAAATGCTTTATTTATTTATCTTTTTGACAAGAAACTGCCATGGGACTACAAGTAGACACGAATGAAGATATGCAGCAGTTTGTGGAGGCAGTTGACATGTAAGACGTTTTAAGCTTTTATTATTGGTTTTAACAATACTGTTGTCTGCACTAATACAGTTTTATCATTGAAATAAAAACGGTTTTGTTTTTTCTATATTTTACTCATATTTGCTCATGTTAAACTTTTAACTGTTACATTTTCTTTTTACGAAAAATTTGCTAATTTGTTACACTTTTCTAACATGCTATCAGCCAATATTCATATAAAAGAAATTGATATGCGCTAACCTTAGTAGTCACTACTTTTATTTAAGTGCAATGAGGTTATCTAGACACCTCTACAATCAAAAAGAAGAAAAAAAATGCAAATTTTTTGCTTCTCTCTACTTTAACCATTCCCATCTGTTACTGTTAAAAACACTATCGACAGGGACGATGTGACACATCCCTTTAATTAACAAATCATACGATTTTCTGTAAATTAATAACTTTGTGGAAAATTTTGCAACTGTTTACAACGTTAAAAGAGAAATAATAATTTAAACAAAAAACTTTATCAAAAAGGCTCACTACACCCAAAAACGCTGTCGACGCCTCCTTTTTTTAACCAAAGAAAAATTTCTGACGTTTTAATTCTTCATCAAAAACGTTTGAGACGTTCTTTTTTAATCAAAGAAAAATTTCTGACTTTCTAATTTTATAAGTACTTGCAGATGTGAGTTGAGAATGTAACAATATATTTATTTTCATGTGTTTACTTTCAGCAATCTGGGCATCATTGCACACAGGGTGTATAGACCGTGGACCCAGTGGGATGCTATTTATCAATTTTTCCCCATCGGGAGACAAATGAAGAAAGCTATGGCTACGCTTCATCAAATAACTAATAAAGTATGTTTTTAAATCAAAATTTTCCAATAATAATAATAAGAAGAATAATAAAAGATCATTAATCAGCACACACAAATACGTTTATGTAACTTACTGAAGGGTGACTCACAAATGATCGAAGAAAAGTTATAGGAAAAACTGCTTGATCATCTGCAATTAGCACTGAAGGACATCTGATATTTTGTACAGCTTGCAAAACTGCTTTGCGTTTGTTTCTTGCACAAAGATTTATTATTTTTATTTAAGATCAGTTAGTTCAATAATTGAAGAAAAACAAACTAGTAATTTTTATTGAACTCCTTTTTTTTTTTGCGGTAGGTGTTTATACTTCTTTTAGCAAATGCTAACACCAAAAGGCTTTTAGTGCATCCCTTTTTTGAATACTAGCAACTCTCTAGGATTTCTAGGATTATCATTCGTGAAAATGGTGTTCATTTTAATATTTGACGGAAACGAATCAGTTTTTTGCTGTCATGTAAATGAAGAATGCATTTATCCCCCGTTGAATAATGTACATATTAATGTGAACTTCCCTGTAAATTTAGTATTTTATAAGCCCTTAACTGGTTTGCCAGTACGGTGTACGGGCTGCCTACGTGTTGGCCTCAACTGGTTTGCCCGTACATGGCTGCCTGCGATCATATAGCGGCTGTCCAGACGCGGCGCGAGAACAAAGGAATAATCGTTCAAACGATAGTTATTTTTTTCCTCACTGGTGCGCTGCAAGCATGTACTAGTTTTGTATGGAAATACATTACGAAAGCAGTGTTTTTGCCGGGTTTGCAGCATGCATCATTAAGATTTCTTTTGGTAAATTTTTAATTCATGCATTACTGATCGGAAATATGTCTCCCGATGTTTAATTGTGTCTAACCTATATATATTTATTTTAAAGAAATTTTTCATCGTAAATGAAATAAAACGACAGAAAGCAGTAGTGTATTTTCTAAGCATTAAATTAGTGAATGCATACATTTTATAATTTTAGGGATTTACTAAATTCACGTTTGGTTTATATGCATATATTTTATTTGTTTTTTCACTCCATATCACCTATTCAATTATTCTGCAAATAGAAATCGTGAGTTTGATGCTTTAGATGATATTTTTAACCAGTGAGGGCTGACATTTGCATTTTCCCCTTAAGTCTCGAACTTTACTGGTTTTATTTATTTATGCATTGGTTTTATTTATTTGTACTTCAGGTTATTAATAAGAAAACAAACGTCATTATAGCCCAAATTTCAGAAAACATATTTCGGGACAAGAGGAATCCTTTTATCAATGAATAGAGTTGTACACATCTGGATGCAGGTAATTCGAGTGATTTACACTCACTTGGATAACTTACATTTTTAGGTCAAATCTTTACACATTGATAAAGGGGTTCCTTTTAATTCCAAAACATGTGTATGGAGTAATTTTTGCAACTTGCGCTATAAGAACGTTGGTCCGCTCATTAATTTTTTACTACTCAAAAGTAAACTTTGAACTTCATATTATGTCTAGATTATGCTTTTAAATACATTTTTTTTTTTTGTTCTGAGACGTTTAAATTTCTTATGCTTGTATAGAATGATAAAGTTAAAAGTGGAATGAGCGAGAGAGAATCTATATTATAAATCTAGTAATGTACCTTTTTAAAATTAAACTCGCGCCACATGAACAGGGGTTACAATTGAAATACCTAAAAGGAAGGGAGACTTCCCTCTAAGATTTGTTGTTGATTCTCCACGCGTTTATGAGTACACCCATTTTGTACACCATAGAGTCTTAAAACATAGAAAACTAAATAAACTATCTAAGTGACCGTTCATAAATGATGTCAAGCTCTTTTCCGATATATTTGACCCTCTCTTCCTTTTGTCTCAAATCAACCCCCTTCCCCCCTTTATCACATGTCACGCTATGTTGTATAAGCCTGATGTCACACTTCTTGTTGTCCCTCCCCTCCCCTTATCACACTTAGTCACAATTTCACGAACCCCCCTCCCCCCTCGAAGCGTGACATCATTTATGAATGACCCCTAAAGCGCATTTCTGATTTATAATTTAAAAATGGGGAAACATTAATTTAAGAAAGGATTTCAGGAAACTCAGGTTACAAAAAATCAGAGATTCCGAAAGCTTTTGGTAGATTTCCTCAAAGAAATGCCGGTTACAAAGTCTTGGCATTAAAAATTGAGAATATTCAGTGTAGTCCAGAAAAAAAGAAAAAAGAGGTGATAGGGGAGAGGCTTACAGATAAGAGCATAAGTTATTGTAATGAAATAGTGGTGGGGGAAGGGGGCTTTTGAAAAGTGGAGGGAGGATCGTGTAAACTAAAAAAGTTTTCGGACGGTCCTGTCTCCCCCCCCCCCCTCCGACTGAGAATACTCATTGCTTTTTGTTGTCAAGGAGTATGTCATCTAAATAAAAATGTTTAAAGGGATATTTAAAGAAAAATTGCTCGTATCCAGGGGTGTCCACGAGTTCATGGCGTAGACTGCGCCATTAAATTTCTTAATGAAATTTTTGACACCCCCTGAACAGGGGGGCAAGGTTTCGTCGAGTTTTAGCTCTTTTGGGTGGTTGTCTTTTTTGGGGGACTTCGTACCTATTAGTATGCACCATCTTGCTTAGGGGGTTGGCACCCATGTATTGTCAGTTACAAGATTTAAAAATAATCTTCATAACTCTGAACTGCATATAATGAAGCGTTTTAAGTAATTATTTTTAATTTCTCATTTATTGTACTTAATTGTAACATTTGAAAATATTTCCCCTTTATTGTTTATTTTATTGAATCGTTTTCTTTTACAAAAGCCTAATCTTTGACCTTTCTTACTTAATATTTTAGGATTTTATTCCAAATATTTAACTAGTGTAATTGCTTTAGATGAGACCAGCAAAAAAAAAGTCGCTACTCTTATATGATAATCTATCTGCTGCAGTTAACTGAAGTCAGCTATACTATACAATGCATTATTAGTTATTAGTATTATGCTATTAGTCTGTCAATAACAATAAAAAATTGTTGCATTAATCATTTACTTAATTACATAATTGTTCAACTAATCTTTATTTGTTAAGTCACTTCACAACCTAACTGTTCCACTTTCCTGTAATAATTAAATTTACAATTACTGGAATTGAAATAATTCAATTAACACATATATTCAAAATAACTTTATTAATCATAATCTATGTCATTTTTCTTTTAACTGCTGTTATTTAATAGTATTAACATGAATGTATTGAAAATTGCTTATAATAAAGTAACTAATAACCATTTAAAGACTATTCAATACGGCTTTCAAAAACTTGCTAGCCAATTTATTTGTGCTACACAATGTGAAAGGATAAATGTATTTCAGAAAATTATGCGCAATTATTGTCGTTCAAAATAAAAATAAATCTGAAAGCATAATATGATCAGCCAATTTCGAAGAAAATTTTCTCTGTGTTCATTATATATAAAAGTATACGTATGTAAAAAAAGTTGTATATTAAAGAGCAGCTTCAAAGTCTGCATGTGCTACTACCAAAAAAACGTTCTTTTTATTTTTTCCTCTGTATTAAAAACGTTTTAATGGCGAATACATAACCCTGCAACGTATTTTGATAGTTACTTTTGCCCTCAACACTTAAATGTTTATCTGTCTTGAAATTCAAGGCTTTAACGAGATATTGCTATGGTTAGACCTTTAAATCCTCGCTTTTAAGTACATGCTAACAGCGCCAATTGACTGAAGTGGCAGAAAATGTAAGTTCTGCTTGCATGCACTTTTTCGCCCGTTTGGACAGCCGCTATATGATCGCAGGCAGCCATGGCCCGTACAGCGTACGGGCATTGATATTTCCGTCTTTCTTGTTTTGATTTGCCAGTCTTTTTAATAGATTGAATGAGAGTCATTCAGGGGCATTTGTGTTTCAAAGTTATAAAATAAAAAAAGGCATAAATTCATTATTTATAAAATTTCTTAAAAAGTTCTTCCATTTTCCTTTTATACCAAGTCAGGACTTCAATTATACGCAATAAAAATATTATTTTTTTAGGAACACTTCAGATAAAAAAAATTGACCAGTGAAGGGGTTAAATGAAACGTACATCCTAATATTTCTACTTTTATTGAAAAGTACACATAAATCTCTACGAAAGTAATTTGTTACGTCGTTCAACAAAAGTTTAAATTCAACATAACACTTCAGTTCTTGGTTAATCATGGCACTGCCAGGGAGGAAAAAAATCAATAAATAAGTAAATAAATAAAAAAGTTAAGATACAATTATAATGGCAGGTATAAACGAACAAAAAATCATTCATATTTTAAATCGCATTACTTCCAATAAAAGCTTTTTTCTTGGTAAGTAAAAATTCATACGTAAGTTAAAATATTCACAGACGATAAATTAAAAAAAGAAAGCACTTTTAAACTGTATTTAAATTGAATCTGTCAGATAATAAGTCCCCGAGGTTTGTAATGAAGGCAATTGATACAGCGTCATAGGTCACGTGATACCGATGTAAGCGATGTAAACAAAGGAAGCTGTAGTATAGCTTTATTTCTTGTTCGCTTGTTTAACATTATGTTTTTGTTTGAACATTTTATTGAGTTTTAAAAGACGTCATACTGCGTTGCATATGGGTCATCTATTTCAAATGAATGTTACGAATGTTAAGAACTTGAGCTTCATAAGCATTGAAATATATGAAACAAAAAAATGTCAAAATAAATTACGATAAATAAACAATAACAAAAACTTACCTTGCATTCGGTTGAAATCCTAACTTTTGCTGTGCAAGCTTCTTTCTTTT
Organism: Octonoba sinensis; assembly: GCA_038502835.1. Taxonomy (NCBI): domain Eukaryota; kingdom Metazoa; phylum Arthropoda; class Arachnida; order Araneae; family Uloboridae; genus Octonoba; species Octonoba sinensis. The sequence goes on along the minus strand of CM076599.1, from coordinate 58,138,699 downwards.
TCATTTCAGCTTTGACAGTAGCCGATATGTCAAAAAAATGCAGTTTTCTTGCGAGGAAACAGATTTTAGAAACGAATTTTTCATTAAATAATAATGATACTTTCTTTACTGTTAAAACAACGGTTTATCAACAATAGAATTAGCCATCGAGCCTATAAAGCATAAATTATTACTAATTAAAACTTCTTTTATGAATTTAAACTAATCTAATTAAAAACTAGGAATAAATAAAGTCCTGTGTTATTAAAAACTAGGACTAAATAAAGTTCTACCTTATTAAAAACTAGCACTAAATAAAGTTCTACGTTATTAAAAACTAGGACTAAATAAAGTTCTATGTTATATAAACTTAACACTAAATAAACACTATAACTATTGTAATAATTAATAAATTTCTTTTATAATGATTGAATTAAAGGTAAATTACTTGGTTTATAATCAGAAAAAGCTATGAAACTAGTCTAATTTTAAGATAGCTAATTTTGCTTCGTGAACTCCACGTAGAACTCAATTAAAAATTTGGTAAACAAATCAGCGATCAGCGTTATCACGTGACGCGATGAATTGCCTCCATTCTTTATGAGTTTTTAATTATTTTTGTGAAACTCAGACTATTTAGTGAAATTGCGCATCTTTCACGAGGAAGTAGAGGGAGGCATGTGGGGAGGGGAGTGGGGGGAGAAAATAAAGAAAATAGTTTGAAGTTTCTTAACTAGCATGTTAACTGCATACTAGTTTGGAAAATGTAAACCAGTATGCTGTAAAAAATGCCGCGTTAGTCTAATGGTTAGAATGTCGGACTTCCAATCGGAAGGTCGCGTGTTTGATACCCGCTGAAGACCCACCATGTACACTTGGGGATATGCCTGTAAAATCCGGGGACCCTACTACCTCGCCCCCCGGGGCAGGGCATCCCTAAGGCCTAGTACTAGCAGCGAAGTAGGGTGGGAGAAACGTATGCGATTAATTACATGCAAGTTGAGTAACAAAAAACTTTCAGCCATTAAGATAATTTATTTTTATGATAGTGAAATACATTAATTACGCGAAGGGTGCTTTTTGTGATAAAAACTAAACTATCACAATCGGTGGGTTTTTGCGCTAGCCAAATTTATCAAATCTTTGCAAAAAAAAAAAAAAAACAGTTGAGATTTTTTGATAGATGGCTCTAAAACTGAGTAACCTACGTGAAAAGACAGTAAAAAATAAAATGCATTTTAAAGAACAATTTTTTTACATCGATATGAAAACAAAAAAAAATAATATTTATTAGTATTTGATGCTTTAGTTGTGTAAAATTATGAAACAACTTTTAACTGATAAGAAAAATCAAATTTGACCTTATTTTTACAGATTATTTTAGAAAGTAAGAAAGCCCTTCTTTCAAATGACGCGCTCTCTGAAAGGGAAATTTCCGAAGAAGATGATAATGTTGGTAGTGGGATTTATACTCGAAAAAAATCATTCATACAATTATTGTTGGAAGCTCATTTAAAGGATCCTACATTCACCATAACAGACATAAGAGATGAAGTTCTTTCTTTCGTAGCAGCGGTAAGTAATTTATGTACAAAATAAAATCTGCATTTTTGAAAAAGCTCTTTATGATAAACAAATTTAAAAAAAAAATCTATGACCTCTGTAATTTTTTATCTAAATTTGAAAAGTAAAACAGGTTTTTAAGCCGTGGGTAAATTGAACGAAGTTGTTGGTTTCCGTCTATGTTAAGCATTGGTACATTCACATCGATATTTAGGAACATATCGTAATCTCAAACTCTTGAATTACAAAAGACTTTCCTCAATGATGATTGTCGTAGATTATTTTCAAAGATAACAATTAACTCCGATGACAAAAACTATTTCATCTGAAAAGAGAGAGACTTATGGTTAAATGATAAGGTAAAAATGTCTTTTACCATTAGTTTTTTTTCTTGATAATAATTTTAATTTACTTTTATATATGTTTAAGACCTTGAGGTGGAAACGTGAGGAGAGAAAAAGAACATCCTCAGTTTTAAACTTCTTTGTATATATATTTCACCCCCCTCTTTCATTACTAATTTAAAATATTATTTTAGGACGACATAATTTAGGGTAAAAATGCGTTTAGAAACAATGCTTCTTTTTTTTGAGTTTGAACACCAATAAAAAAGGTAAATTATTTGTTATTGATTGCTAAAAGTAACTACACTAAGATTTGAGGCAGAGGGGAGAGCTAAACATGATTTCTGGCACTTAGCGCGGCAAATTACCAAAACTTATTTTTAAAAAAGCAGAATTAAAACAGCATTCTAAAGCGGTCTTAAGTACGTACATTTAATTTTTTTAGCAGAATAAACTAAATATCTGGAAAAAAAATCAAAGTGTCATAAATTAAATTAAAACTAAAAGCTTCTAAACTTAGTGACTGCTACTAAGCGTCAAAACCACAAAGAAAAAAAAAGTTTTTTTTTTTGTAACTTCCAAGCATGTGTAAGCAACAATCTTGCAAATTAAGCCTTTATACTGTTTGTTTTAAAAATAAACAGTGCTATTTAAAAATCAATCCCTAGTAAAATTGATCTTAAAGCGTTATTAACGCTTTAATAATAAATTCTTCTAATTGTGTTAAAACACACAATCAAATCTCTAACTCATCCAAATTAATAATCCCATTAACAATCTTCTCATGGGAAAAAATGTTCATCTTTTTATTTTCATTTCCAAAGGGCAGCAAGCTGCCCTTTTGGATTTTAATGGTGCTTTGCAAGTATACTATGCAATTATCCTTAAAATTAAAAATAAAAATTTTCGATGAAAAGTGATACAAGAGCAAATTTAAATGGAGGAAAAGAAAGGTAAATGAAAAGATGTGAGCGATTTTTTTTTGTGCATTTTAACACTTAATTACCAACATAAGTTTGTATAAATGTACAATATATAGATATTTTTAAACCTAATATGTTAGTGAATTAAAATTCGTTTCAGGGAGCAGAAACTTTAACTATTACTGTAAATGTCATTTTGATGATGTTAGGGTTGTATCAAGATGTCCAACAAACAGCAATCGAAGAAATTGATGCCATATTTGAAGACGACAGTAAGAGATGTGTGACACCAGAGGACGTTTCGGAAATGAAGTATTTGGATTGTGTAATCAAGGTAAATTCATATAAGTTTGTTTCAAAAACATGTAAGGTTAAATTGAAGTAACACATATAACATACCCCGAAGATGTTTAAAAATTTAACAAACACTTAATTGCTTAATTTCTGTACATTTTTTGATGTATGCAAAGTGTTTGACGCAAATACATTTGGTATCTTTTTGAACAATATCATCTGTATTTTTATTTGAAGTATGTACTGTATTGAAACTCAAATTGAAACCCAAAAGCATTTCTAATGTACTAATGCACCACCGTTTAAAAGCATGTAAAGTTAGCTAATTTTTATAATTAAGACAAGTTTCTAATTTTTAGTTTTACTAATATTCAAAATGCAGCAAACAGCTTTTATCAAAAGAATAAAATATACACAACTAGCGGTACCCGCACGGCGCTTCTCGTGCTGAATTTTAACCGTACCTAAAAAACGTAAGCACAATTTCATTAGTGTGTTCCGATTTATCGCCAATGACTAATTAAAAAAGTCAAATTGTAGCGTGTCATATTCGCCACGTTATTTGAAATCTAGTATAAACCATATGTATTCCATTTCTGGCGATATTTATTTAAATGTTATTGCTAAATCAAGGAAATCGTTAAATCGGGGAGACAATACTTTTATCAAGTTCAATCTCGAATTAAAAACTTGTTGCTAATTTGAGAAAAACGTTAAATCGAAGGTATGCTTTATTATTGTTTTTCCGTCGAAAATTAACTGATGTCTTTCTATTTTAAAAAATAAGTTTTATATTGAAATTAAGCTAACACTATTCACCCAGAGTTGAGGAAACTGCTAATTATTATTTTTGGATAAATATAAGCCTTAAGAAATCGCACTAAAAAGCTTATAACTGGCGTCCTTATTGACTTAGAAACTTAGAACAAATATCATCTTGTGCAGAAAAATTAGCGCTTTCGATCGATATATTACATAATTATGTGTAAGATTTTTTCACCCCCGTATTGGGGAATTTATGTGGACAATTGCGTAAAATTGGAATAAAAAAAGAGCTATCTGTAGGATTTTTTTCCTTCAGCAGGAGTGTACTCAACAACTTCCCAAATTTTCATGGCGATCGGATGAATGGTGTCGTAATGCATAAAGGACATAGGACAGACAGACATGCATTCATTTTTATATATATAGATTATGAATTTAATGAAAGAAAACTTTTAAGATGGTGCTGTTATTCTCTGTTGCTGAAATCCTTTTGTGTTTCTGTAGGAATGTTTGCGCCTTTATCCTTCCGCACCTATTGTTGCAAGAGAAATCAGCGAAGACATTAAGTTTGGTAAGACAGTAACTCCAAATGATTTTTTTTTTAGTCAATCCTCTTGAGAATATTGACATGATCATCATGTGTGAAAGTTTTCCGCGTTATTTCTTTTTAAATCTTACGGAACTAATGATATCTTAGGAATTGCAACTAGCTTCTATGGTGCGAAAATGTGGAGCATATAATTTGGATTTTTTTTCTTCTCCACCTACTCCAAAATAATTATTGTCTTAACGGCACGTTCACGATCACATCTAAAGCATGTATTACATTAAGGGACTTTTCAGCCAACCATTTCTTACAATTACCAATGGTACGTATACGAGGTCTGTCCCAACAGTTTCCGACCTGCATTCATATCTTTTTTGGCCACAACACTCAGGCGACCTCTGTAGGGTACGAACGTCACCAGTAACTCCTAACCTTCTCCTCAGATGCCTTTAGTTACCGATGAGACGCCTTAGTTCCGGCGCAACGTTATTTTTTTACTACGTCTATTTTGCATTCGTCGCATTTTGTTTATTGCTACAAATGACGGAAAAGAACTGGACAGCAAATTTGCCTAAAATTTTTGTTTTAAGTTTGGTAAAAGTTGTGCGAAAAGTATTGAAATGTTACAAAAGGTCTTGTGAGATGAGTGCATGAGCAAAACACACAAAAAAGAGTGGTACAGGCGGTTTGAAAGTGGCAGCACATCTGTTGACAGTGATCCTTGTTCTGGTCGACTTTGGACGGGAACAGCCTCGGATAATGTCGAGTGTGTGCGAGTTGTGATTGGACAAGATTGTCGTTTGACTGTGAGGGAAGTAGAAAATAATCTTGGAATACCAAGAAGTACCGTTTGGCGAATTTTAACCGAGAAAACGAAACCGGTTACTGGTTTCTTCACTACAACAGTGCTCCAACACATGCATCAAACTTTATGCAGCAGTATTTATCAAAACACAGTGTTGCACAACTTCGTCAGCCTCCATACAGACCCGACATAGCTCCCTGCTACTTTTGGCTGTTTCCTCGATTGAAAATGCCGCTTGAAGGATACCAGTTCGACAACAAAGAGACTGTTGAAAATAATACGACGAATGTACTAAAGGCGATTCCAAAAACTTACTTTCAAGACTGCTTTAGAAAGTGGAAGCTTTGATATAAGTGTGTTATTCAATCAAATGGGGACCACTTTGAAGGATGCCCTTAACCGGATGATGAAGAATAGGTCAAGCACCGAGAAATCGACGTAGGTCGGATACTTTTGGGACAGACCTCGTATATGTATAATAATAATAAATCGTTTTTTGGCAAGAAATGTTAAAGTGCTTTATATTTTTTTCCGAGTTCAAAAATTTGTCTCGTATTTTGAAGCCTTGATTTCCTTTCTAATTTTATTTTAAATTGTACAAACTTAGGCGAAGATACATAGGCAACGGGACATTAATTGGAAAAAACATATAAAGGTTCAAAAATGACTAAAATACATGAATTAATTGATCATCTAAACATGTGTTACGGTATACGGTCTGTATCAAAAAAGTTCGCCTGCGATAGCAGAAAGTCATCGAAAGACGAGGTAGATTGTATTCAAAATGCTAAGGAGATTAAAACAAAATTAAGTTTATAGTTCATTTAATTTCGTTAATGCAGTTGAAAATTTTGAAAATATGTAAAAATTTTCTTAACTTGTATCGCAGTGTTTGAAAGAACATAAATTTAATTATTGAGAAATAAGTGAAAAATTATGGACTTACCGCATCATAAGCTATACATCCTTTCTTTTTTAAGCTTTTATATTAATTTAATTAATTCAATATTTTTTTCGCTCCTGAAGTGCATTTATTTTTTTTTTATCAAGATGCTCTCTCATATCATGGTTATATAGTTAATAGTAATGTGGAGATTCTGAATGTTCATAACTTATTTAGTCATTTTGTTGAGTTTGAGGAACATGTGATGATGAGCAGGGTAACAGCAGGGTAACTGCTGTTTTATTTTCTTTAATAGCCACTAATAGTTATTTGCATTTGCTTTTATTTTTTTCATATACAGTTTATGTATAAATTTCTTTTCTTCCTGTTTCAGGTAAATACATTATACCAAAAAATACAGGGATGCTGGTAAACATTCATTTGTTACACAGGGATCCTGAGTATTTCCCGAATCCGGAGAAGTTTGACCCAACAAGATTTTTCCCAGAAAATATTCACGCACGGCATCCTTATGCTTACATGCCATTTTCCGCTGGTGCTAGAAATTGCATAGGTGAGTATTAAACTCGAGTTATAAGAAATACGATTAATGCTACGTTTATAAATATTCGTAATTTAAGAATGCCTACCCTGAAGTACATATATTTTGTTTAAACGTCCTTGTGGTTCCGTGTGTTCCTTGGTTGTCTGATTGGTTGTTTTCTTCCCTTGTTCTACTCCCCCATTGGTTAACTTCTATCCAACCTATTTGGTACGAACAGAATCTTTCTGGTTCATGTCTACGCAGTGTTTTTCAATGTTTTTCGATGTTTCAAATATGATGTTTGATGCTTCTCAGAATTACAGGTAAAGGCTCCTCGGCTTGACCGCCTGTGTAAAATTTAAGGTACGATAGGAAGTCTATTCACTCATTACTTTTGGTTGCTCTTTTTTTTTTTTTTTTGCACTGATGAAAGACTACTTTTGCATTGTAGTTTTGAAATAGCTATTCGTAATATTTTTTTTGTTGACAATTTGAGCTTTATTTAGGTTGATTTTTCATTCTACTCCTTTGTAGAGCGCGTATGGAAGTGATAGTCTTCTCGTTTAGGAGAGGAAAAGTTATTTCACAAGGGTATTTTGAGGCTGGTTAATATGAATGAAGGAAGCTTTCATTTTGAGGCTGATAATATCGTACAACCCGGAGAACACAAAAATTTTTGGAGAACACATAATGATTTTAAAAATATAATTTAATTTTTGTGCCACTGATTCGTTAAATATCTCAAAACCCCTCCCCCCCCCAAAAAAAAAGAAAATTTTCACAAATTCTGAATTCTGAATTAAGACCCGCACTCCAGCTTGCAAACCTTTTTTTCCTTCAGAAAATACGTTGTTATTTGCAACGCTATGGTATTAAGGAAGGACATAATGCAATTTTAACAGTAGGGAAAAGTCTCCTCTAACTGTAGGCTTTTTAGATTTTAGAAGACATTGACACTTTCCTCATCACCTTTTGCAAGTGGTGAAAAATTGAATCGCGTACATGTTTCTCTGTTTGTGTGTCATCTACACTTAAATAAGAACATCTATGCAGATAAGAGCCTTTAAAATATTTAGAGCACGTAATAACACAAGCTTATTTGCGCCAGATACATTTATGTAATTCCATGCGTCTTGAAAGATGTGCAATCAGTTCATTACTAACAGTGGGAAAAGCGTCGTTTGTTTCAAATATACGTTTCTATTTTACCAGTATGCGAATTAGATGGATATTTACTTCGTGGCTTAAATTTTTCTCTTGACACTTTACAAGGTTAATCTTTTTCACAAATATGTACTAATGTACTACCAAGCTCTCATAAACGTTAAAAGTAGTTTTACATGTTGAGTGAAATCAATCAAAAACGAGAGAGAAAGATAAACATGTCAAAATAAAACGACACCTTCTGAAATTCAACATTTATTAAAGTTCAGAAAAAAAGCAAGGCCCCTTAAACTCGGAGGATCCCAGACAATTGCTAGTGTGCTCCATACTATGAGTATAATAAGGCCAGCCCTAATGTACGCACACACACACTAACTCACTAGAAAAATGACTTTAAATTATGAATTACGCCAAGATATAACCAAAATCAGTTAGTTGTTTGATTTATATGCCCGAAAGTGTAGACATAAAAAAAATATGGAACATCATCGCCCGATAAGGGAATGAAAGAAAACAAACAGAAATCCCCTTAGAATGGCAGAGAAGATAAAACATACATAAAACAAACTGGGAAAAAGAAAAGAAACCGGAAGAGATACTTGGCAAAATTTATGGTGAAAAACATGTTTCAGTTTGAATTTGGATGAGCTTTTATAGTTAGTTCGCATGGACAAATTTCAACTAAGTGCATGGGCAAACTTCATTGTATACGATGAAAAGGCAATTTTAGTGGGCATTTGTTTCAAAAATTTTAGGAAACCTAAAAATTAATCATGCGCAAAATAGGTGTTACTTTGAAATTGTTATGCATGCTATTTTTCTTGAAAAAAAAAAAGAACTGCTGTATCACAGGCAGCAATTTTATAGTGATTTTAGGAAGACAAAATTACTGATGAAAGGTGTTAAAATTTAAGTAGTTGCATAAATATAAAAATGAAATGATATGCATCGTTAGAAAATAACAACTAACAAACTATTCCACGATGAAACAAAGGTATAAAAATGCATAAATAATTGATACTTTATGATATTTTATTTCTGTTTCACTTTGGCACGATATAATTCATTAATGTTTTATTTACTAACTCTCAGCGTATTCATTTACTAACAGAACTTTATAAAGGTATTCCAAATCGAAAATTGTTCAAACGTAAACTAAATAATTCAGGACTGCATTATAAGACTTTTTGGGGTTATGTACAACATCGTACTTTTCCTTTTATATTCAATGGGGGGGGGGGGGGGGGCTTTTCTAAATGTTTTACGTTTTTAAAGATGTGTCAGCAAGTTTCTGTTCAATAAGCAGGACCCAAATTTCAAATCAAGTGTCGAGACTATTCTGAAGAAGTGAAAAGCTTCCATGTGTTTGAAAAATTTGCGTTCTTAATATACCATTTGGGCTATTGGCTTTACCAGAGAATCTGCGTGTTATTAACGAAAAAATGCTTACGAAAAAAGATGTACCAGGACATGAAAAAATTATAAATTAGAAGCAAAGAAAAATGGATTATTACAATGACAGCTCCATATTGCTGCATGTTACATTGAGATGTTTTATTAGAGACCATAAAAGGAAAAGCCTGAAGCCGATCATGAAAGATCCGAAAAATCCCCCTTACATGGGTTAAATTTGTATATATTTTACATACTTTGCCATCAAGTGTGTGAAAGAACTACATTATAAATTAATTTAATAATGAACTGAAAAAGTAAAATCTATATTTGTCATAATTTTCAATAAAAATTAAGGTGCTCAGTAAAAAATAAGCCCAACCCCCGTCACCCTTTTTACTAAACATTTTACATACGCACACAGACTTAATATTGCAAGACATGACAGGAAGCAAATAACTTTTTAAAAATAAAACTGTTTTATTTTTAAGAGTAACTTTGTGCAACAACAGCTAAAAGCTAGAATCACTCATTCATTATTTTGGTGACTGGAGTTAGCTTGCATCCCCCCCCCCCAAAAAAAAAACCAGTAATCTTGTACAATACGGTAAGTTCTAAGTGTCGCTTGTGCATTATTTTGGTGGCTAGGGGGATCTCACTATTTTGTTCTAATTGTCATAGAATGTAAAAGTCTTATTGGTGTTATCTGCACTTTGCGTTTGGTAATCATTCCGTTCATATTTTTTTTAATAAACACTAGGTAATGTGAAGATATTCTTTATTAATATTTTTAGAGTTTTTATTCCGACTCGCAGAACTCCTGGAAATGTATTGCGGAACCCAAGGCTTTCGTTTAACAGATTAAAGTTTGAAGGCCGCTGATATAGTCATTCCACCGAAACTTTACCTGATTTATATACACTTCTTTTCTCAAAGTATATCGAGTTCTTTGATTACTACTTTTTATTCCTTTACAAATTTAATAGCCCTCTTTTGCATAAATAGGGCATAACTAAATATTTCTGTAATAGCTAGACATTTCAAACGATTAGAGATTGAAAAAACACACGTTTTCAAGTTTTACTGAAAATGTGAGCTTTTTTCTATAGTCGCTTAAAGTCGCAATTTTTAATTGCGACTGCAAAAGAAAATAATCGCATTAAACTTTTGCAAATTTTAAGAAATCCTGACATAATGCGGAAAAATAAAGATCATTTTCAAAATTCGACTTAAAAATACACAGGAATCCTTTATCATAAGTTAATACACACGAAAAATGTTAAATGTCTCAGATCTGTGTAATATCAATGTACCATTAAACCATCATTCATCATGTGTTGAAAGTTATACTATTTAATGTTTTCTCAGATATAAAACATCATTGTCTTCTTTTCCAGGCCAAAAATTTGCAATGACACAGATGAAAGTCATCATCTCACACGTGTTAAGAAACTTTAGGATTCAATCTTTGGATCACAGAGATACGCTAAATTTTTCGTTTCAGATTTCAATAAAAAACGTGAAGCCAATTCGATTGAAATTGACTCCTAGATATAGTTAATGTTCAAATTATTTATTATTTTTTAATGCATATTGCTATTAAAATGTTTGATTCCTTTAAGTATTAAATAAATTATGTCATGTAAACATTATAAATAAATTTTTGATGCTATTATTTATTTGTATCATATCTATAGAAATACGTGTAGTTTTGTCCTTTTTCATTCACCTAATTAAAAGAAGAAAACGTTCCGTAAACAATTGACAATTCAAAAGGAATTATATCTCACATAATTTTTTGTACAAACTTAATTTATGCTCTGTAATCACATTGATTTTTAACATTATTCTTATAGCTCGTCATTCTTACAGCAGTTCCTACCCGCACTCGCAAAGTTCGTTATTCGGTGAGACAGTTTGCTCCGAATTTGGAACTCGGCTGAACTTCTCTCTTTTTCTAAATAAAAATACTATACAAGTGGATTATTTACAATTGGAAATAATGAATAAGTTCTTTCTGACTTTCTTTTCAACTTCAATTTCCAAGGTATTTTATTTGTACGACTTTTAGAAGGTTTGAAAAAATTTCTGCATACGTGATAGTCCGTAAAAGTCTTCGTAATTCGTTTACGAAACTTTATTAGTATTAAAACTGTGTTCCGCAATTCCACTAACTTCGCAGTAAGATTGTCGGTGATTTCAGGCTAAGTTTTCTGGAACAAAATGAGTGTTATGTATAAAAACATTTCATGAACCTTTCGTAGATCTGCGACTTATTTCAGTAGCAGAACCAAAAAAGTCAATCCTCGTTCTTTGTCTAGCTGATAATGATACAATTTGAAAGCCTTGGATGAAAAAAAAAACGTACATATTTTGTTTTAAGCAAAAATCAATAAATAAATAAAAGGCTTTCAAGCATGCTTTGTTAGCAGAGCAGAAACGTAATCAGAAGACGATTTTCCACTGCCGTGTTTCTTACTGCCAAGAAAAATCAAAGTTGGACTCCCTATTTTTCTGTCACTATTATAAAAACATGAAAACTCCTCAACAGCGGTAATAAAAATTGGTAACAATATCAGTAATACTAATAGTAATAGTAATAAAGACATGCTATGGAGGCTCCTAATCTCACTCAAAAGAACACAACTAGAGCTACAAGATACTAAAGTACTAAATTACTGTAGTGTTCTTATACTGAATCCAAATAGGCGTTTACAAAAAACAAACAAAAAAAAAAGAGAAAAGAATGTGGAATTGCTATATGGAACAAAATTATGATAGTAAAAACAAGCATTCAGTACGAGAATGGTGGATAATTTTATGGGTAGTTTACACTGGCAAATGTTAAAAATCAAATAGGATCACATAATACGTAGCCAAAGCTCATGTCGAATGTTGATGATTCTTTTTATTTTTTACAAATAGATAATAGTTCACTAAAATATGAGAAATAAAAAAGAATAAATTATTAAGTAAAGAAAAACATAAAAGCACGAAAATGCTTATGAAATGAACACTGCAAATCAATAATGAATAACTGACGATGACGGAAAAGATTCTTCACTTATTACTGAAACGTTTTAAAAATTTACAGCAAGCATGAACATCAATAACTGCGCCAAAATGTAAAATTGTTCAACAATATATAATACCCGATTTAAAATTAAGATCTAATTAGTGATATCGAACTCTTCCCGCAAAGATAAATTAAAGTACGTAAACAGGAACGCATTATACACAACATTCCTGAAGATTATTTGAAGCGTTTTCCTCTTGTATGTCGATATGATCTTGGAACAAGGAAAAAATATTCGCATTGTCTATTAATTGTTTCGTTCTTTTGAAAATGATATTGACCCTAGTTTGATTTAATTTTCCGACGTTTCTTGTAAGAAAAGACATTTAGATTCATTAAATTTATTTCATTTAATATTCAGCTTTATTTGCTAAGTTTAAAAACTGCAACTTTTATTTTAAAAATTGCAGTTTTTAAACTTTAGTTTTATTAATTTTAGTTTACTTACCATTCTCGAGCGTAATGTCCAAGCAATAAAAATTCATTAAATATAACTGAAATATGAAAAAAATACCGGCAGTGTGTTGTATTAAACTGAATGTTATGAAAGCATTGTTATGAAAAATCGGTATCTCTTCGCTAATCAAGGACCACGCTGAACTGGTAAGAAATTCGAAGACATAATCATATGCGTACCATAAGGCTTTTGACGACATTTATGTGCTCACTTCGGTATTCGTTTTGCTCGTTTATAAAGTCTACCTTCATGTAAAAATTTAAAGTGTATAGGATAATCTCTTCATTTACCTCAAATGTGTAGAAATCCTGTTCTTCTTTTCTTTTCCCACATTTTTTAGAAATTTTGTCAAATGTTGAAATGCTGTATTTCGCCGTATATTTTTGCCAAAATTTCCACTCATTTAATATAAATGAAGCAATTATCCAACACGCTTTAAACTTTTTATGTGAACTTACTGACACCAATGGCACCTTTTACACACTACGCATCACCAGAAATAGAAGCACTTTTTTCTTTCACGAATTTGTTAAGAAAAACACTTGCCAAAATTTGAACTCGTTTGTGGAAATCAAGAAATTTTCCCAGAAATGTCAATTGTTTTATGTACTCTTTGGGTCATCAATTGAACTTTTTTCGCTTTATTCATTGTAGAAAATCGAAAAACGTTTTTTTTTCCCGGCCCACCCAACTTTACGGTCGTCAGACAGTGCTGAGTTATGAAAATATGTTCAGTAGCAGATACCCATTCTTTCTCACTTTGTTTTCCTTTTTGTCTTTGCAACATTTTCGACGTCGATTTTTGTGCTTACAAAAGAGCTTCGAAAGAAAAAATCAACATTGAATGATCATTTGCTCATTGAAATATTCCACGTCTTAAAACTAACGAATTAAAGCTTGTTTTAGATAAATACAACTAATGATATAAAGCAGGGGTCCGCAACCCTATGCCCGCGGGCACCATGGCGCCCATCGATCGATCTAGGTGCGCCCGCTGCTTGTACACAACGATAAAATATTTCAGTTTTCCATTTTAAACTAGAGAACTTTTACAATCTAGAGTATATGAATAAAGGGAAAAACTATGAATAACCCTATAATGATAAATGACAATGAATATCATAAAAAATCAAAATATAGATTATGACTTACAGATGAACACCTTGACGATTGCTCGCGAGTAGGAATTTTATCACATTCTCCCAATTATGATGCGCAGGTCAGTGAAATGCGACGCCAAAGATCACATTGACTATATTTTATACATTTTATGAAAATTTTTTATACTTCGTCTGTTTTGCAAGCAATTAAAAAAAAATTTTCACAAGAATATAAATAGAATACTATTCATATACTAAATTAATTTTTGAAATTAATTTATTTGTGCATTATATCTACTGTGTGTAGTTAATGTCGTGATATGTAGTGTCACAATAATACATATAATGCATTATATGTATTATTGTGATACACCATATAATGCACAAATAAATTAATTTATTTGTGCATTATATGGTGGACATAGTTATATACAACTATGTTCACCAACTATAAATTTATCCTGAAAAAATAAATGGTGCCCGCCATTCGACCAATATACTGGTATGTGCTCTTAGGTACAAAAAGGTTGGCGACCCCCGATATGAAGTTTAAAATCCATTTTGAAGCAAGAAAAAGCTAACGTGAAGCACTACGACTTTTGATTGTGATAGCATGATTGAAATTGTCTCTCACAGTTGCATTTTTTTCCTTATGTTGTTTAAAATTCATTACTCACCATATCGGGAAGGTATCTGCATGAAGCAATATTGGGAAATATGTTATATTACTCATCTATTGCGTTTGAATTATTCATGAGTACAAAGCATCATTTCAGAAACTAATGACGATAAGCACGAAATCATTACCAAAATTATTTTCCTTGATAAAATTGCTTACAAGGTAACTGTTGCGTAATTGTTCATAAAGGAGCACCGTATTTGCTAAAAGAACATTTATTTTCACTATCTCAAAACCCGATACACACAAACATGGCGACTCGTCTTACATTTCTTTTTCCTTTTTAAAATATAATTCTCGTAATTCTCGTGCTATATTGTTCTCGTGTTACAGCAACAAAAACAATTATTGCCGCAAGGCTTATTTCGATCTTAGGTCTTTCACATCCTCCCCACCCTGGTCTATGTGAAGGGGAATGACCAGTTGTAGCGGTATTTAAATTTTCTGATCACTGCTCCTTAAGACACATGACCTGATTAATCCGTCTCGTCCATCTTCAACCATTGCCCTCTTCCATAAATGTTGTGGTCGATGGTCTTCTTGCAAAAGAACTACGTCTCCAATTCGAATAGATAGCTTCCTTGCATGATGTTTTACTTCGTGGAAATTTCTTAAACCAAGGAGATACTCCTTGCTCCATCTCTTCCAAAAGTGGTCTTGGATTTTTTGCTGTTGTTGCCACCGTTTCGTTAAATTGCTGTCAACCGGCTTGGGAGAAGAGGGAATAGAAGTTAGTTTGTGACCAATAAGAAAATGTGCAGGTGTCAGAGTTTCATTAAACTCATCTTCACTATTTTCTTGCACAATCGGGCGGCTGTTGAGAGCGGCTTCTATCCCGATCGTCACTGTTCGTAAACCTTTCTAATCGAGACATGTTTTTCCAAGCACTTTCTTTAAACATCGTTTTACAGATCCTATCATTTGCTCCCACCATCCTCTTCACCAAGCCGCTCGAGGAATGATGAATTTCCAATGTACGCCATTATGAGCATAGAACTGTTGTACCTTGGAGGACGTGAGAGCGTTCCAGATTGACAAGTTCTTTGGTTAGTAGCATGAAAAGTGGTTGCGTTATCGGAATAAATAATATGGGCCTGCAACCAAGACCGAACGGGAGACGCTTGAAGCGATACGTTGCTATTTCTTCTGTTGTGAATTGTAGACCTTAGGGTGTAGTTAATGTGCGAAACCAAAAGAAACGTGTTACATCACGTTCATCCAGAGAGAGCTGTAAAAATGCCTGGGTTCCATCGCCTGTTAAAGCGTGTTCATGAAGCCTAAAGCATAAGAGAACAGACAAAATGTCAGGCAATAAATTTAGTCCTATTTCTAATGCGTCATTTAGTGAAGGAAAGTCAGGCATTCGTGATGAAGCGTCTAATACGTCACGCCATTTTGTAGATTCTTGTTTAGTTTTCTTAACAGTGTGATGAGGTAAATAGAACTCTCTATTGGTATTTACGTTTGGTGAAGGTACAATTTCCACTTGATCGCTTTCAATATAATTTTTCATACAGTCATCGTAATTACGCCTGAAAGACTGATTTTAGGCGAAACGTTTGGTTAATGCTTGGAACCGACTTTCAGCACTGACAATATTATTGCATGTCAAGGTAACGTCTTTTTTCCATATGAGATGAATAACTCTGCGCTCATTTTCCATTTTTTACGAATCCTGAAATTCTTGTAATCTTTAAGAATCTAATGTACTCAATTGTCTAACTTCATCTTTAATACCAATTGTTTCTAAGTCCCAAAAATTACGAATATCATCATTCAAACTTGTCGATACATTTTCAACAGCAACATGATTAACTGAGGTATTGTCTTTGAGAATAACATTCGAGCGAGTACCAGAGAGAACTAAACCAAAAACGGATGGTAGAAGTACAAGAGATTTGGTTACTGGAATAGGAGATTCAACTTTCATTATATATATATATATAAATGAATCCCTATTTCCCTTGGTAACGCCATCACGCGTGAAGGGCTGGACCGATTTCACAAATTCTTTTTTTGTTGTGTTTGTCATTGTCATTAGAAGGTTCTTATGAAAGAAAAAAAATAAGAAAATAGCTAAGTTAGCGGAGATATTAATTAAAAACGCTATTTTTTGCAAGTTTTATTTTATTTTTGCATTGTTGCATCTTTCCAACAATATATAATATAGTTGCAGTGTGAATTAAAATAAATTCCGTTGCCATCGTTGTAGCAAATGACAACAATACTAATAATCAATGTCTCTCTAGCATTTAGAGTGCGGCTTCGCTGTATTTGCAATCTCTGTTAAATTTAATCCTTCTTTCTTTTTCATTTATTTACCGTCTGCTATGTAATAAAAATTATTTTTCGTATTTTAACGGGTACTTTTATAGATTGTGTTAATTATTCTGAATGCATAAAACGAAAATGGCGTAAAATCAAAAAAGGATAGAAAGGGATAACGAATTGTCCGTATTCTGAGGTGAATTTTTTGACTTTATTCTTAATATCGGTCCGTGTCTGTATATCGGTGTACGGATAGATAATAAGGAATTTCAATGTCGTGTTGTATTTTAGCTAGCGCAGCCCCGGACGTACAACGATTTCTTCACAAAAATCGAACGCCAAAAAAAACTCTCTAGTTTTTGGGGGCATTGCACTTAATTAATCTATGATTTTAGGGACTGTTGTTCTTATTTCGGTCCGTGTGAAGGCCAGTGCTTAGCATAAAAATCTATTTGCAAAAAAGAAAAAAAAAAAAGACACAGCTTTTTTGGGAGTATTATCTTTAGGATTCAAGGGACGTTTGACCTTATATGTACTTCTTAGAAATTTTACATGGACTATTAGCGTTATTTCAGAAAAAACTAAAATAACTGCCGTTGCCATTGTTATAACAAATCAACAATACTAATAATCACCATTTCTAGCATTTGGAGTGAGACTTTGCTGTATTTGCTCTCTGTTAAAAATGTAATCCTTCTTTCTTTTTAATTTATTTATCGTCTGCTATCTAATAAAGACTATTTTTCGCATTTTAACGGAGGCCTTTTCTGATTGTTTTAATTATTCTGAATGCATGAAACGTAAATGACGTAAAATCGAAAAAGGAAAATAATTAATTGTCCTTATTCTAATGCGATTTTTTTTGAATTTCTCTATCATTAATATCGGTCCGGGTCTGAATATCTGTGTATGAATAAATATTAAAAAATTTCAATGCCGTGTTGTATTTAAGCTCGTGCAGCGCCGGGCGTACAACGGTTTCTTCACAAAAATCGAACGCGAAAAAAAAAAAAAAAAACTACTTTTTGGGAACATTGTACGCAATTAATCTATGATTTTTAGGGACTGTTGCTCTTATTAGTCTAGCGCGAAGGTCATTGCTTATTAATATCGGTCCGGTTCTGTATGTCTGTGTGTGGATAGATAATAAAGAATTTCAATGCCGTGTTGTATTTAAGATCGCGCAGCGCCGGGAGTTCAACGGTTTCTTCACAAAAATCGAACGCCAAAAAAAAAAAAAAGAAAAACCTACTGTTTGGGAGCATTGTACTCAATTAATCTATGATTTTTAGGGACTGTTGCTCTTATTTAGTCTCGCGCGAAGGCCGTTGCTTAGCACAAAAATCGACTTCCGAAAAAAAAAAAAAAAAGACGACTTTTTATTAGGATTCAAGGAACTTTTGACCTTATATGTACTTCTTAGAAATTTTTCATGGACTATTAGCGATATTTCAGAATAGTTCTCCTTATTTGTTTAGCCCGTGCAACGTCGGGAGGAACGCCTAGTTTTAAATAAATATCATATTGGAAAAAGCAGTTTCATAAAGAGGAGTGTTTGTGAACTGAATTTAAAACAGCAATGCTTTTCTTGACAACATTTATTTTTAACTTTGAGCCAACTTTCTCTCAACTCTAACTGCGCAAATTCGATCTTCAGTCCTGAATTTTTGTGTTTTAACCCTTTTTTTGTCTGCACGCGAACCACCAGGAGAGGCTTCGCGTACCACTAGTGGTACGCGTACCACAGTTTGGGAGCCGCTGCTGTAGATCGTTTTCAGTTAACCCTTTATTTATAGGATTTTGTAGAAGTTTCCACAAATCTTGGTTTCATATTGCATCCTTTCTTTGTCTGTTTCAAGCTTTCAAAGGGAAATCAGATTGTCCTGCCATTTAGCAATTAAATGAACTTTGTGACTTCAAAGGGCCCTAGCGCAGCTTAAAAAACGAGGTTCTGGTTTTGATAACCTGTGCAAAATTTACTATCCGAACCGATCCAGGACTTAGAAATTTAGTCAGTTTCTGAAGGGCTAAGATTCCTGTATTTTTAAACTTATAAATATTTTATAGTTGAAAAGTGTTACGTGCCTTCTTTAGTTTCTAGGAATGTCAGAACGAAGTCAATATGCAATGTGTGTCAAAGAATTTTTAAGACTAGGTTCATAAAATAAAATAAAAATAGTAATAAATTTTTCAAAAGTATTTTTATTCAAAATAAGCTCCTTCGGCTTCAATACATTTGTTACAGCGGTTTAGCAAACGATTTGAATGCCTGTTCCAGCTACGTTGTGGGACTTCTCTGGAAAGCTCGCGACGAAGCTGTTTGTACACAGTGTGTCAAACAATTCTTAAGACTACAGCTGGAACTAAGCTTACAGTGGCACAATATGTGTTATCGAGCGTTCGTGAAACTCCTTAACTATCAGCTGATCCACTGCCAAAACCTCAGTTCATTTGTTTACTATTTATTTTCTACTTTGATGACATTGACACTACACAAACAGCTTCGACGCGAGCTTTAGAGGCAGTCCCACAACGTGAGCTGGAACAGGCATTCGAATCGTTGTTAAGCCGCTGTAACAAATGTATTGAAGCCGAAAGAGCTTATTTTGAATAAAAATACTTTTAGAAATATAATTTCTAGTTTTTATTTTGTTTTATAAACCTAGTCTTAAAAATTCTTTGACACACTGTGTATGTGTATGAATATATTATTTTTGTGTAATATGACAGACGTGGCTATCGTATTCTCGCGGAAATTTAAACATCAAATTTAAAATGATTCGCAAATTCTGTAGACACCGTATATGATCAATATAATAGACCGAGCTTCAGGACTGCTGACTTTTAGCAAAAATCTCGTCCTACAGTAGTGCGGCACGTTATTTTTCAAAGATCAACTTCAAGCAATGTTATGCGTGTCGAGTATTCAGAAGAAAAAAGAGAGAGAGAGCAAAAAAAAAAAAAAAAAAAGAGAGAAAAAAGAAAAATGGTGGTATGTTGCTTTGTATTTAGGTCGAAAGAGGAATTTTAGAAAAGTTCAATAGCCACTCATATGTAAACGTCATCCCCCTCCTCTTCAAACTACCATGTTAATGTTAAAACTTATGCTTCAACTGTACTATTACGATTGCGGAAAGCATTGTAATGTAGTGTACTATTGTGATATTAACTATTACAAATTCTACATAGTCTAAGATCCGGCTGCAGAATTCTATGCTCATCGAGTCTTTGCTGAAATCTAAATTTTTAAGCACATTTATGATTAGGAGAATATATATCTACCAGGTTGCCTATCAAAATGTGGCCGCTAATATTTTTAATTAAATTATTGTTAATCGATTTTTCGGAATAAAATTCATTCACTTGTTTTTTAAATAAAATATCGTCCACTGCACGGCAATATAGATAAAGACTCTGAAAAATCACAGTTGCCGTTGAGCACTTAGCCGCACCTCTTCACAGCCAGGTGTAAACAGGTATGATTTTGATGCATTTATACGTTCATAACGTACATTTGTTATTTATATATCAAATTAAAGCTAATTCTGTTTATTGTGATATACGGTTGCCTAATTAAATCTGGCCGCAAATAAGGTTTGCTGGTTGTTAAAAATGCCAGCTGTACGACGCTTTAAAGCCATTGCGCATGCGTCGAATGATAGTGTTCTCAACCACCGGTTCAAACAGTAGTAAGAACAACTTGATAAATACTCCAAAAGAATCGTCTTTTTCAAAATGACGACGCATGCGCAATGGCTTTAAAGCGTCGTACAGCTGGCATTTTTAACAACCAGCAACCCTTATTTGCGGCCAGATTTAATTAGGCAACCGTATATCACAACAGAAAAAAATTAGCTTTAAGTTGATATATAAATAACAAATGTACGTTATGAACGTGTAAATGCATCAAAATCATACCTGTTTACACCTGGCTGCGAGGAGGTGCGGCTAAGTGCTCAACGGCAACCGTGATTTTTCAGAGTCTTTATCTATATTGCCGTGAAGTGGACGATATTTTATTTAAAAAACAAGTGAATGAATTTTATTCCGAAAAATCAATTAACAATAATTTAATTAAAAATATTAGCGGCCACATTTTGATAGGCAACCTGGTAGATATATATTCTCCTAATCATAAATATGCTTAAAATTTTAGATTTTAGCAAACACTCGATGAGCACAGAATTCTGCAGCCGAATCTCGTACTAACAACTGTTGCGCAACGACCCATTGCTTAACTTTTTATAGGTAGTTTGCATGTTTCATAAGCTTGGAATATCAGATGTATTGTATTTGTACCAATGAAAAACCTACACAAAGTCGTTTAAAAAAATTTACTTTTCAAAAATACGTTCTGTATCTTTATTGGTGACTTATTTATACCTTAAAGTAGTCATATAAATACATATTAAAATGTTAAGAAATATCATATGAGTTAAGAATAATCCATAGAGCTATTCACAGCCTAAAAGCTTTATTTCCGAGAAAGAAATCAAGAGAAAGCTCTAAGCACATGTGTTGTTCTCTACATAGTTATTATTTAAATTATCCAAACATGAAAAGACATATTTTCATTGTCTCTGAATAAGAAATGTAATCATCTATTGTAATCATCTTGGAGACAGTTGTAGGCGTATGGGTTTGGTATTTCTCAGGGTGATTTCCCAGGTGAAATTCAGCAAATCTCTGTGGTCGAGAGCCTTGGTTCGGAAGTGACGAAGAAAATAACTTATTAATACTTTCATTACTATCATGATATATCGTTGACCTGAAAAAAAAAAAAAAATGAAAATAATTGTATAAAAAATATAATTTTAGTGAACGATTTTTTTCTTACTACTCAAGAAAGAAATTTTGAGAGTTTTGGGAGGGATAGCGCCTTGCAGTTTGGGAAAATAATTTTTATTGGGAGTAAAAACAAAACTAATTTAAAATGTTACTTTTCTAAAAGGGAATAACACTTAAATTTTCTAGTAGAGTCAGACCTCGATATAAGGTCACTTTTTTTAAGTCCCAGCTCATTGACTATTAAATGTGTATGAATCGGTTATAAGGTTAGCCTGCTTATAAGACCATTTTTGGGAAATCCTGAGGGGTGACCAAATATCGAGGTCTGACTGTATTTATCATTTTTCTTTTTCTTTTCTTACATTTACGAAAGATTTTACTTCAAAAATTTTCAGAAAGAAAATCAAAATAATTCATCAAAAATCATAAAGTGTTACGCTCTCTAATAAGTTGTATTTGTTTTAAAGGGAAATTGTCGTCATATATTTGACTTTTTCTTCAATTTTAAAATGAATTTATGTCTGTCATAAGAAATGCGTCTGCGAGAGATTTTGCTTGTTACTGGCAATGTGTTGCGTGTCGTACGCAGATCATGGGTTTTCTACATAACGTGTATTATTACTAACTAGGTTGCTGCTAAGGTTGATGTGTTTGTTGTATGTAATATGTTTTATAGATAATAAGTTTGTTATTGATAACGTTTTGTTTTACTGATGATAAAATACTTTTCGTAGACAATGTGAGACTACAGATAAAGTAACTTAGGAGATATATTTAGCTGTGATTAAAATTGGAAAAATTGACTCATGAAAAGTATTGCACTTTTTATTAAAAATTTTAATATAAAATGAACGCAATGAACATTCGCCTTGTGCAACATTACTTTGTGTTCTAGGTGTCACTCATTCATTATTTTGGTGACTGGCCTGAGCTTGCATTCCCCCCCCCCCTAATTAACAGTAATCTTGTACAATACCGTTAGGTCTAAGTGTCACGTATGCATTATATTGGTGGCTGGGGTGAGTTCGCATTGTTTTTGCTTTTTATGAGTAATTTTGTACAACAATAGCTAAAATCTAGATGTCACTCATTCATTATTTTGGTGACTGGAGTTAGCTTGCACTCCCCCCCCCCAAAAAAAAAACCAGTAATCTTGTACAATACCGTAAGTTTTAAGTGTCGCTTGTGCATTACTTTAGTAGATAGGGTGAGCTCGCATTGTTTTTATTTTTTAAGAGTAACCTTGTGCAACCACAGCTAAAATCTAGATGTCACTCCTTCCTTATTTTGGTGACTGGTGTGAGCTTGCATTTTCCCCCTAATAACAGTAATCTTGTACAATAGCGTTAGGTCTAAGTATCGCTTGTGCATTATATTGGTGGCTGGGGTGATCTCGCATGTTTTATATTTTTTAAGAGTAACCTTGTGCAACAACAGCTAAAATCTACATGTCACTCATTCATTATTTTGGTGACTGGAGTTAACTTGCACCCCCTCCCCCCAAAACAGTAATCTTGTACAATACCGTAAGTTCTAACTGTCGCTTGTGCATTATTTTGCTGGCTAGGGTGATCTCGCCATTTTCTTCTAACTCATAGAATGTATTAGTCTTATTGGTGTTATCTTCAATTTGCGTTTGGTAATCCTTCCGTTCATAATTTTTTAAATAAACACTAGGTAATGTGAAGATTTTCATTATAAATATTTTTAGAGTTTTTATTCCGACTCGCCGAACCCCTGGAAATGTATTACGGAACCCAAAGGTTTTGTGGAACAGATTAAAGTTTGAAGACCGCTGATATAGTCATTTCATCGAAACTTTACCTGATTTATATTCACTTCTTTTCCCAAAGTATATCGAGTTCTTTGATGACTACTTTTTATTCCTTTACAAATTTAATAGCTCTCTTTTGCATAAATAGGGCTTAACTAAATATTTCTGTAATAGCTAGACATTTTAAACGATTAGAGATTCAAAAAACACACGTTTTCAAGTTTTACTGAAAATGTGAGCTTTTTTCTATGTATTCTTCGTCATGCTAAGCAATTCTATTCCTGATAAGTTAAGCTTTCCAATCTAAACGATTTAAATACTTACCTATACAGTTTCGATTGCCAACAGAGAAAGGTAAATAAGCGTAAGGGTGCCGTGTTTCATTCTTTTCTAAGTAGAATCTCTCCGGTTTAAATTTTTCGGGTTCTGGAAAAAATTCCGGATCTCTGTGAAGACTGTAAAAATTTATTAGTATACCTGTTCCTCGGGGTAACTTATATTCACCTAGAAATGAAAAATAAATAAAGAAATAATTTGCGAAACACAATATTTTTGACTGAGCAGCATTGAAGTAAGAGAATAAAATATCTCAATATTGTCTTCCAACAATACATTTTGGTTAGCGTGACACCAGTTATTGCCATTTCCTTTTTTTCAGTTCTAAAAGCACCAACTGTCATCAAAAGGAAAAATAACTAAATAAAGTCTCAAAATCTCGATGTGCGATGCGTTGCGCAGTTGAGATGTGCAAGAATTCTTGATGCCCTGGCGTTCATATCTAATTGGAAAGGTGCGAATGGTAAAGAAATAACGAAGTTTGTCTAGAACAAAACAATCTACTTTAGCTTGTACGAAATCGATTTTCTAACATCTAGTACATCTCCTTCTCAACTACGACAACAAAATGTCACTTTTATGCAGGGAAAAAGTAAATAAAATAAAATAAAAACTTAAATGAAAATATTTAATGCAAAAACGATATCAATTTTAATCTTTAAAACTGTTGCATGTCATGTTTCGGTAAATTTCAACTACTAATATTTTATAATAGGGAAAAAACCTTTAAAAAAGGCAAAGAAAAAATTATTTTTTGTACGCTTTTCATGTCAAGAGCTAATAAAATTTGTTCGAAGTATGTCCGCCTTTTTTAGATAAGGACTTATATTGAATTTATAGTTCTGCGTTAATCCTTTTGCACTGTTCAACATTAAACAAAAACAGTTCATATCAGAAAAAAAGAAAGAAAGAAAACGAAACATGGGAATGGGATCTGGCAATCCTTCGGACCAAAAATATTTTATACGAATTAGATTGTTTCCTCAAAAGTTATTAGGGGGAGGGAGGGGGGGGGGGCAGGTATCCAGTAGGTCGGCACGGAGACTCTTTCATCCCATACACACAACAGATCGCGTAAACTACTTTCAAATTCTTTTTTTTTTTGTTATTTTTTATTATTTTTAAAATTAACTTAGCCTATTTTTTGAACTAATTTCTCTTTTTATACACTATATTTTTACGAGACTTTAAGCCTTCTAAAATGCACCTTTTTAAAGAATATCTTTTACCCCATCGTATTGCAACATTATTTATAATAAGGAGTTCCCTAAAGAATCAGTTTGAGTGAATGGAGTTTCAATTCACCAGTTTTGTGAGTAATTTGGCTTTTTTCGCATAAAATAATGTGTGTTTTCTTTCTTTCTTTTTTATAAATGTTTTTGCGTAGCGTCCAAATAACTTTAAATTTTTTTTCTGTCATCTTCATGCAGCACAACAGTAAAAAGTTGCAACTTTGTTTCACAAAGGAGCGAGTGATTGAAAGAAAACGTGTTTTCCCAATAAGTACAGTACTTATTGTGACTTACCTATTTCAATATTTTCTGTAACTTCTCTCGCTACTATTGGCGCCATTGGATACAGTCGCAGAGTCTCCTGTAAATAAAGTTATTATGGAATTGGTAAAGGTTATGACCCCTTTGGGGATTTAGACAATAAAAATTATACAATTAGAACTGAATGTTTGAATGCAGTATTATGTCAAGAGGCCGAACATTCGCAACTTTCACATGCACTATGTATAAGAATGGTTCCCTTTAGCAAGCACCCCTCTAGCGGCAAGCTGGTTCCCACCAGTCTTATTTTCATTTTTTTTTTTGCACTTGAGAAGTAACTCATTGATCGATCATCTGGAATGCTTGCTGCTTTTCAAATAGTCTACTTTATTAAATATAATGTCTAATTAAATTGTTTGTAGAATATACAATAAAATTTTCTAGAACTCACGAATTATTGCTGCAAGAAAAGAAACTAACATTTCACACACGTTACTTTGACTAATTTTGAATGCTCAAATGTCGTTATATAGTATATTTTTATTTCTTTATTTCCTTCTTTATTTTATATATTTAATTAAAACTATAAATGAAGAAAATGAAGAAATGATTTGTAAATTTCATTAATTTCAAAAATTTGCGCCGAATCATAAGAAACAAAAGTAAAACAACCTGGAGTTTAGAAATGTGCAATTTTATTAGAAATAAGGACAAGAGAATGATTACTTTACCTTAATTACACATTCCAAATACTTCATCCTCGCAATATCTTCAAATACTACAGGTCTGGACTTGTCATTATGAAAAATTGAGTCTATTTCTTGTATTGCGGTGTCTTGCACATCTTGATATATTCCCAGCATCATTAAAGTGACTACCACAGTTGTTGTTCCGCTTTCATGCCCCTAAAAATACAAAAAGAAAACACAATCAGTATGAGCCGGCAGGGTTGCTTAGTGGAAAGGCACTGGCCTCGTACGCCCAAGTACACAGGATCAAACCTGGCCCACGTCGGTGAATTTTCAAGATGCAGAAAATCGTCAGCGCCCATCTCGTATGATTATGCGACATGTTAACAATCCCTTGAGTATCCGTTTGACTTGGATACTCTCGGTTAAATTAAATTCCTAGTGCAGTCTCGCATCATTAAAGCTCAGGTACCGCCATCTAGGGGGAAACTGAGCGACAAAATTCTCAAGTGGTAATGGCATCCGCCGATAGTGGTGTACAGAATGGATGCCGGTTTCCTTGGAACTTGCACTAGGTCTGCAAAATGCTAATGACCATATGCAGCCCCATTAGAAAGAAAAAGAACAATCGGTTTGCTATCCTGGATTTTTTTTCCCAAGGGGGGATGAATTTCTTAGGAGCCGTCTGTCAATGGCTGTTTTTAAATGTGTTTTTTAGAATATAAGAATTTTAGATGGGAATTTTTTTGTGGGATGTATCTCCCTCTCAGAAATACGGTCGTAGAACTAATTGACAAAATACTAGCAGATTAACTAAGTAAATGGCTTTTTATCAACACATAGTTCCGCTGCTTAATAGCTTAGTTATTAGAAGAATGACATTTTATTGAATCAATCGTTAACCAATCATTTAGTTTTTCATATAATGACAATTCATTAACAAATCAACAACTTTACTTACTGCACCTATTATCGCCAACACTTCAGTTCGCAAATCTTCTAAAGTGAAAGATGGATCTATCATGTGGTGTTCTAAAAGAAGTTCAATGAAGCATTTTCTTTCTCGAATATTCAATTCCTCATATTCTGATTCTTTGATCTTTGTTTTATTCTTCATTTGTGCGACCAAAGTCTCTTTGCTTCTTCTGATTACCTATGTAAAAGAAATTATGCGGTAGAAATCTGTTTTAGAAAAAGCTTCAGAAATTCTAACTAAACAAGAAGTCCAGAACTATACGAGCCTACTTTCCCTTTATGCACCAACATGAAATACATGATGCAGTTATCTATCCTACCTCTTTTATCTTAATTACTTCAAATATTCCTTTTTCAACTGTTAATACACATTCATTCACTCATTTGCTTATTCATTCGTTCATTCAGAAATATTTTTAAAAATCCTCAACAAAAAATTTCTTGATAAAATAGGCTTGCTTAGTTCTGGATGCAACTCGTATCTGTACATGTTCTACGTTATAAGATCCTTCCGATAAAGTTTGTTCCAAGCAAATCCGTCTGTTAGATCAGGGTTATATAGAATAGAAATTTCCTCGTTGGCGCTAACGTTACATTTTTTTGAACGGTTCAAATTTGAAAAAAACTTCAAATAAAAAAAAAAAAAAACCATGGAGATGAGATGTTTTCGTCAAGATCTTTCGAATGCAAAAAAAAAAAAAAACTTCTTTCGGATCGGGCAATTATTTAAAAATTATTGGGGGCCGGGGGGGGGGGGAGACAGAGACAAACCAACAGACACACATTTCCCTCATCTCAAAATTCTACTTTCAATTTATTATTATTATTACAACGTATTTCTTAACTCGCTTTCTTGTCTGTCCGCGGAATTTTGCAATCGAATTTTCACCCATTTCCCGATAAACTATTGTTTTGAAACTTTACATATAGCTCAGAACAAGGTGAAAATGCAATATTCTACCACTTTTGTCATGATTTGATGAGTTTCTGAAGTATTTCCAATAAAATAAAATTAAATATGGAAATTAGTTCCGAAAATTTTTTTATTCCACTAAAATTCAGTAGTGGCGCTGCGATCGCCAAAAAAGCGTGGAAGAACATTTTGGAACGAAAAAAAAGCACAAAAATTTAACTGTTGCACGTGATTTCAAATGGACCGCAACACAAGAAAAACAAAATCAGTAATAAAAATTATCTCAAAAGAAATTTTTTTAAGTGCAACTGCACTTAACCTCTCATACTCAAGACCTTACCTCCACGTGGTAGACCTGGCACTCCAAAGAAATTTAGAAACCAAGCAAATTCTGGTTTTTATGTATTTAAAAGAAAATTAAAAAAAAAAATCTCATAAGTCATTTTATATTGTATACAATTTTGTAGTCAGGGTAATTGCATTGTACATCGAGGTTCTGAATAAATTTCTACGATTGCGAAATTTCACCCATCCAAAACTAGAAAGTAGAAAATAATATTACATAAATATATTTTTTAAAATAAAAAACAACGTTTTTCATACGCACTAAAAAGGTAGAAAATAATTTTCCTACGAGCCTGGCAGAATTTCTGAATAAATTGGTCACATTATGGTAACAAAGTTTCTAATTCTTAAAAAAAGAAAAATGTTGGGCCCATGTACTCAAACATCGAGCGTTTTCTAACATACTCAAATGCTATGAAAGAAAATCTGGTTAATACTGTTTCACTATATCATAGTCAATTTTCTTCATTGGAGATACGAATGAGATTTACTTTAAATGAATTAAACTATCTTGAACAAAATTTTAGGATGAAAATACTTCTATAAACACAATCTATGTTTATATGGAACAGATCATAATCACAACTTTGATCAAAATTCATTTACCTATACCCATCTATACTGGTCATAATGTCATAGAAAATTTTCAAAAATTACCATAACAGCAAAGATAATTGATTTGCATAGTATATCCACATTAAAACTTTATATATACCCCCTCCCCCTCAATGATACTGTAAAACAAACATTCATAACATAATAATATGAAGAATTCATGTGCCCAACGTTTTTCGTTTTATAAGAATTAGAAACTCTGTTACCATAATGTGACCAATTTATTCAGAAATTATGCCAGGCTCACAGGAAAATTATTTTCTACCTTTTTTGTGCGCAAGAAAAACGTTGTTTCTTATAATTTTTTTATTTGTGTAATATTAGTTATTTCTCAATCTTTATTTAATTATTTCACCTATTTTTTTTTTACTGGAAAAGTAGGCTAATAAAAAAACAATGGTACTAAAAAATGGCTAATACTAGAAGGAAAGTCAGGATGTCAGAGTTTAAGCGCATCTTTTTTAGAGCAATCATATGTTTCATCTAAAAATAGCCAACTTTTTGAATGTATTAGAACCCAGTATATTCTAAACAGGTGATTTGTTCAGCAATCTAGAACGTGATTGCTAAAAAGCGCAGTATATTGACTCTGTATAAACATTCCTTTAGTATTTTATTTTAATAAGAAATGATTTTTTTTTAATAAAGGTAACCTTAGAACAATGCCTCTTTCTCAAGCATACAGAAACATTTAAAGAGGGATAAAGGAAATCCATTTTTCAGTTCCCAATTTCATGACTTGTTGATTGCTAAAACGATAGCGACATTCCAAAATGAGAAATGGCAACTGCATCCGTTTTAAAAATAGAGGTAAATAAAAGTAAATTTTCCCCCGACAACGTCTTGTATGCGTCAAGCGTCCTACTAGTGTTAAAGATACCTATATTTTTCAATTTGAAAGTATTGTTAACGTTCTGGTAAAAGTTACAAAGTCCATCAGAACTAGAGTTTTCAGACATTTTCAATGTGAATTCTGAAGTCTTCATAAGCAAATAGTAGAAATTATTTACCGAACTCTTCCTACAATAAGTTTATTTGTGCCCCTTTTCAACTCTGTAATTGGTTTATTTCGGAAAATAACTAATTTCACATTTTAATTCACTGATGAAAATTACAAAATAGATGAAAATAAATAAATGATGATGACCTGTTTGATTACCTTATCAGTAATACCAGAAGCAATATCAGTATATTTCTTCTGTTTTCGGCCTATAGGAAAGAATTGGTAAATGAAGTCCCATTGAGTCCACGGTCTAACGATTCTATGGACAGTAATTGCAAGCATCCTGCAAAACATTGCATAGAAGAAAAGAATAAAATCCAGTTTTCAGAATTATTACCACTAAGCGGACAGAAATGCTCAGTACTCTGAAGTAGGCGAATAATTTATCTTTTTCAATTTGTGAAAGATAAATTATTATCTACTTAATATGATATTTTGGTTTGTTGTTGTTGCAAATGGCACTTGGATATCCAAGCTTACTTCGCAGAGCGACCAAGAATTCAGGCAACAAGGGCAGGCCCTTATTTACCAATAGGCCCCTGAGGGTCGGGCCTAGGGCCCCCCCTTTGAGGGGCCCACAAATTTTGTTATTATTATTATTATTATTATTTTTTGTAATTAAACATTTTTTAGAAAAATATTTAAAAATAGCATCTTTCAAAAACAAACTGTTAGTGTTCTGTTGCTTCACAGAAAATTTGTATTATTAAATTATTTTAAACCACAAGGAACTTTCACTTTGGGGGCCCCTAAATTTTGTTCTGACTATTTAAAATTTAAAAAACAAAATCGATTTTGCACTTTGGGGTCTCCCAAATGTTAGTCTGACTCTTTGACATTTGAAAAACAAATTAGTTTTTGCGCTTTGGGGGCCCCCAAATTTTGGAGTGACGGGCAAGTTTTGTAAACACATACTGAATTTTATGTTTAAAAAATTTTTGTCTTTTTACTACTCAACGATGGAACGCCCACTCACACCTCCTTCAGTTATAATACTTCTGAGGCTTTAGACATTGCCATAACCAGCTCAGACTTATTTCCCCAATGCTCCTGGACTGTCCAGGACAATATAGGAAGCTACCATCTCCCAATTATCATTGAATTCAGAAAAAGACAAAAGACGTCAAACTCTAATGAGAACTGGAATTTCAAGAAGGCTAATTGGGCCTGTTTCAGAGAATCTGTGGATGAAGAACTGGCCTCTTTGCAACTTATGGAAGATGTAGACCAGTGCTGGCAGAGTTTCAGAAGAATTATTCTTAAGTATGCTAAGGCCTTCATCCCTAGAGGGAATGTTAAAGGCTTTATGCCACATTTCACCCAATTTACTACCACCTTAGGTCCCCTTTTTGAAAAAAGAAAACACCTCTTAGAATCTGCCAGTTCGTTGGGAGTCAACTTGAGACCAGAGATCAGCAAAATCAATGCAGAAATCAAACTAACTTACACCCAACTTAAAAGATCTAATTGGAACGAAATTTTCAGTAAAATTGACATTAGGACACCGGACTCAAAGCTATGGAAACTGCTTAAGGGTATTGGCAAAGAGCAAACACAATATGAGGAATGCAACACAATAAAAGACAACAACGGCCAAATGTTTACAGATGACAAATCTGCTGCCAATGGCCTTGCTGCTCACTACCAACAAATCAGCAGGCTCAACTTCACAAACGAGGACAAGCCGGTAATGCGCAAGGCAAGAAATATCGTTCTTGGTTGCCGAAGTACTGATTGCGGTGATCCTTCTATGGCTACTCAATTTAATATGCGAGAATTTCTACTTGCAATGGCCTTTCTCGACCTTAGCAAATCCCCCGGTCCGGATGGAATTCATGGCTACATGCTCGAAAACCTTGGATCTTTTGGAAAACAAAAACTGCTTGACTTGTTTAACCTCTCTTGGCGAAAGGGGCGCTTACCCCAAGGATGGAAAAAAGCCACCATCATACCAATCAAGAAACCAAATAAAGATTCTTGCTCACCTGGAGACTTCAGACCCATAGCTTTAACCTGTACTACGAGTAAAATAATGGAGAAAATGGTCTTAATCAGACTGCATTTCTTTCTTGACAAGAATAATTTTCTCCCTAGAGAGCAATTCGGCTTCCGAAGAGGCCACAGCACCATGGACCAAGTTCTTTTCTTCGCCCAAACTATCAGAGATGTGCAGAATCACAGGC
The DNA here is from genome assembly GCA_038502835.1 of Octonoba sinensis. Classification (NCBI taxonomy): domain Eukaryota; kingdom Metazoa; phylum Arthropoda; class Arachnida; order Araneae; family Uloboridae; genus Octonoba; species Octonoba sinensis. The sequence continues at coordinate 58,106,802 of CM076599.1, read as the reverse complement.
CAACCCATCACAGCATAGCGGCTTTATTGGACCTCACGAAAGCTTTTGACAGGGTATGGAAGGATAAACTCGTTATAAAACTTCACGATTCCTTCAACATTCGAGGCAATACTCTGGCTTGGATTTCAGACTATCTACATTACAGAGTTATCAGGGTGAAGTTCAATGGAACCCTCTCAAATACGGTTCATCTCAGCCAGGGTGTCCCCCAGGGAACTGTCCTCAGTCCAACTCTTTTTGCTCTGTACTTGGCCGGAATTGAGAAAACTGTCTCTCTCGGGTCTCGCATCGGAATGTTTGCTGATGATATTTGTCTTTGGGGCAGCGGTGACGACGTTGTCGAGATTGAGTCGAGGCTCAACAACTCCTTAGAAGCCATATCCAAGTACGCAGATGAACTCAAATTGAATTTCAACCCAGCCAAATCGATAACCACCTTCTTCACTACCAATAAGCGACTTTATAAATATGAACCATCCTTGTTTCTCAAGCACCAGAAGCTCTCCTACGAGAAACACGCAAAATACTTGGGTTTCATTCTCGATCCCGAATTTACAAGTAACAAACATATTGAATTCATTGTCTCGAAAGCCAGGAAGCGCTTAAATTTTATTAAGTGTATCGCTGGTAGGGACTGGGGCGCAGATGCAACTACCCTTAGGACTTCCTATCAGGCACTTGTTAGACCAATTCTTGAATATGGCTATCCTGTCTACTGCTGTGCTTCTCAATCTAACTTAAACAAATTGGAAAGGGTTCAACTGAGCGCCGCTCGCATCAACACTGGATTGAAACGTAGCTGTCCTTCAGAGATCGTCCTTTACGAAGCAGATCTGCAACCTCTTTATATTCGAAGGCAAGCCAATTTAGTGAAATTTTTTAATAAACTTTCTAGTTTAGACCAAGGCAACTTAACTGCTACTTAACTAAATAATTGGACCTGCAATCAAAGGCTGAAGAAAAACAGTCCTTTTAGTCATGTTAAATCACAACAGTTAATCGCAGAAAATATAGAACCTCATTATCCTCATTACAATCTCAATTCTTGCTTGGATCTCTCCAATGTTAGTTTCCATGAAAGCCTCCTTACCACGCTTGATAAGAAAGATTGTTTACCTGACTTCCTTAAACAATTGTCCCTGGAAATCATCAATAAAATCCCTCCAAATGACATCAAAATATACACTGATGGCAGCAAAATGGATGAACAGACAGGCAGTGGAGTGTATATTGAAACACCTCGAGAGAACTACACTTTTCATCAACGCAACCCCGATTTTTGTTCCGTTTTACGAAGCGCGCTAATTGCAATCGACAGGAGACTAGAGATAATCATGAGTGAAAGGAACTTTGGAAATATTTGGATACTATCTGACAGCCGTAGTTCAATCCAACACCTCAAAAAGTGGGCCCTCATTGGAGATAAAACCAGTTTATCGATCTTACAAAAAGTAAAGCTCATTTCCCAGCAGCATGAAGTCCACTTTCAATGGATCCCGTCCCATGTCGATATCCACGGAAATGAGTTGGCTGACACTCTTGCAAAGAAGGGACTAGACCATCCAGTCCCCTCTACCTCAGAGCTTACATACCTTGAACTCTTCGCAAGGCAAAAGGCCCAGAACAAACAAAAGTGGCTGCTGCCTCCTCCTCACTACTGGTATAGAGCGCAAAGACCAGGACTCTCGCTTTCTCTTCCTGGTGACAGGCAGACAAACACTTGCTTGTCTCGACTTGCCAGTGGACACCTGAAAAGTCTCACTTTTTCTGATAACCATAAGATCTTTCCCCTTTGCCCTAAATGCCAGCAAACCCAGGCCTCACCTGAGCATATTTTGACCTGTTTAGGGCTGGACTGGGACGACATCCATTCCTCTCCCCTTTTGGTTTTGGACTTCCTTTTTGTCAACGGATTTATTATTTGCCAACGGATCTGGTCTGACTCCGTCAGACCAGATGGGAATTAGCAACAACAAAAATTTTTGTTGCGTGAGAGGCCCCCAAACCTGAGTTGTGCCAAAAGTGATTCAAAGTGTAAATCGGGCCCTAGACAAGGGAGCACCTTCGGTTTTTAACAAGCACCGCAAGGGTGGATGTACGACTTGGTGCAAGCACATATTATGTATTCGGATGATATCAGATGGTGCCACCACAAATACGCCACCTTCATTCTTTGACCTAAGAGTAAAGGGAAATTCTCCATTCTCCGGTGACCACGGAACTGCCTCGGGGCATCAGAGTCCACGGATTTTTACATACACGTATCCACAAGTGTACATAATGGGTCCTCAGCGCTTCGGGTACCGAACACGCAACCGATTGGAAATTCGACATCCTAACTACTAGGCTATCACGGTCCGATTTTTTGGTTTAACAGTGGCTACTGAGACCAACCGTTTCGTGAATCAATTTTTTAATTTTTTTAAAAATACCGTTGGCTTAAGAAATATTTTGTAAATTTTCAAATACCTAGCATTTTATAAACGTTTGGTACAATTTTCGCTCAACAAACGTATCCGAATGCTTTTCATCACCGATATGTTCTTTGCTAAGTCCTTTAGCTCTGAACAATTGTTTTAAAAAAATGGACTGGGTTTTATTGACACGAAGCAATCGCTTTCTCGGCTGATCTCGCCAAAACAGTGTAGCACTTTTAAAAAGAGAAGGAGCAGTGTGCCAGGAGAACTGTTTGAGAGAAACTCTTTCAGATAGTTTGGACTAAGTAGACTATAGACGCCATTCAAATTATGATCGTCTTGAGATGTTTCAAACCTTTAAGAGTTCTTCAAAGACTACTATGATTAATTAAACAATAGACGCCATTCAAGTAATGATCGTCTTGAGATGTTTCAAACCTTAAAGAGTTCTTCAAAGACTACTATGATCTGAAAACAAATATTCTATGAATGAAGCATGACACCTCACGGTAAAAATGCTGTAAAATGGACGCTTTCAAGCTTCAGAACTAATTTTCAGGTAAAGGTAACCAAAATTGAGTTACCGAAGTTCACCATTCTGCCAAGGAAGAGCACATCTCAGGGTTTTCTTGAAACATATTTATCTATGCCTGAGAACCGTAGCATCTTAAGTCCATTTTTCGAGGTTTTGCGACTTAATGGACGTGCTGAGTGAAGACGATAAAGGTACTAGCTACATGATGGTTACGAACTTTTAAAGCTCCCATCGGACATCGTTATTCTCAAGTTCACACGGAAAAGTCCAATCTTCTCGAACTAAAAATGTTTATTTTTTAACTTCACCGCAAAACCTCGAAAAGTAGACTTAAGATACTATCGCTCTCAGGTACAGATATTTAGATGGAAATATCAATTACTAGACCAAAAACGTGTAAGTGTTTTAAGGGCAACAAAGAAAAGTTAGAATGATGTTAATAGTCAAAAGTTAACTTTTTGGGATACGACTTCTCTTGTAGTGCGCAGGCGCAAATCTTGAACTACAGATTTTTGCGATTGTGTCTTCCTGTCTAAATCATCATCGACTAACACTTTCATTAATTTTGACCGGTTACTTCATCCCGTTCGTTTCGTATTATAAAAAAATAAGTTTATTTTATTGTTTTAAGCACTTACGTAAGCTTCGACATCTAACAAATTCATATCATGCATTGGGAATTCTCAGAAAAAAAAAACTTTAATTGTCAAATATCAAGCAAATAAGTAGACAAAATATCCCCGTAATTGTTTTATATTTCGTCAATTAAAGAAATAATCGTTACAATGAACTTTATGCGTGTGAAGTTTAAGTAAAATTACGTTCGTTTGCTGAAATTTATAAAAGTTATAGTATTTTAATGAAAATTTGGAAAGAAAAATTAACTTTTATGTTAGTATGTTATTGTATAACATTAAGTACTTATATATTACTGATCAATAGCTTGAGCATGCTTCTCGACATCTTCCGTTTCATCAACATTTATTCCCATTGCTGTTCCTGAAATGAATACGACTGAATTAAATATTATAAGAATTATCCTAACATAAATTTCAAAAATGAAGATTCACAAATAAAGATCCGTTTTCATCCTTTAAATTTGAAATCTAAGGATAAGTTTTTTTAGGTTTAATACCAGCTTACATGTCTTATGCAAATTCACCGAGAAAAAAAGAAGAAAAACAAATCTACGATTTGTTTAAAACAAATGTTTTTGTGGATTGTTAATCAAAATGACATTTTGAATGTAAAATGTGGGGGCAAAAAAACTCTCTGCGCAGCTATTTTCTATTTAAGAAAGCTTTCTAAAGAAAAGTTGTCTATGCATTGTTCATTTGCGTTCCATTTTTTTACATATTTTTAAAAGTGGAACTAATTACGTCTTATTCTCATTTTATATTGCTCAAACCTCTACAAAAGGGATTGTAAGTATGCAATTAACCATTTAGACTATATCGCACTTTCAGTGCCAGAGGACCGCAACTCAAAATCGATTCCTTTCTCAGGAGAAATTCTAGCCATGTCGTTTCCTTTCTAGTTCACATTTATCTGAGGTTAAATAATGTTTTGTATTATTTTAATCTTATGTAGGCAGTATTGCTTTTAAATGTATTCCCAGCTTAGTGCGATTATTATGGAATTCTCTCATGATTCAGTTTGAACTTTTGAAACATTTCGATTACGTTGAAGCGTAAAAAAATACGGACAGACTATTAGTACATGAAAAAAATGTCGGGAAAACGGGCTTATTTCTCCATTTCCTGGTATTCCCACCCCCACACCTTTTTGTTTTTTTAGGAACGAGGTTTTTTGCACTGTAGGTGCTATACTATATAGCAGTCATTCAAATAGCAAATGAGTGGGCGTACAATCCATTGATATAGAATAACAAATCTTTTCTACTTATGAAGCTATGAAAAAGAATACTGTTAAAAATTCCAGTTCAAACTTTCACCGAAAAAAATGGTAAAATTTAGCTGCATTTAGTACTAAGTTGAGACATCAAAATGGTGTCCCACAATGTTTTATTAATAACAAAATAAATCTCATTGCGTATTTGCAAATGCAAAATACTTTTCAAGCTTGTGAATTTAAATGAATGTGGGCATCTACATTTTTTTTTCTACGTTCACAAAGCAAAACTAAAGAAGGTTGTAAGAAGTAATAATTTAATAATTCAAACGTGGATTGAATTATATAATTGACTGTGGTGCCAATTATATAATTATAATTACACTGTGCAACATGAAAAATTTCCTTTGGATGAAAATGGCTGTTTCTTATGTATTTTTGGATGAGAATTACGAATCTACAATTATTTTTTGCCTATCATCATTTTCCCAAAATTCTACATTTTAGCTTTTTACGTATTTTCTGGATAAATGTGCATATTTTCGTAACTTATCGACTTAATTTATTATAAATTATATTTTTCTCATTGACAGTGAAATCGTTGCCATTCTAGAGACCTTTTTAATGAACTTTACTTTACTGGGTTACTTTAGCGACATTTTTTATCAACAAAAGCTTTATCTACTTCTCGAAGTTACGAGTATTTTACAAGACGACAAAAACATTTTGTAGACTATTTTGCGGAGAAAGAATAGTATGCTGCTGTGATGTGAATGTAGTGTTTCAAGCATTAGGACATGAGTACAGTTCAGCAGAGTGGCGCTTGTTTGTAGGTGCTCTTCCATCTAAGTATTGTTTTCCTATTCATTCCTGTAGCATATTCTGCAAACACAAAGGAAATTTCAAAATTTTGAGTGAGAAAAGCATATTAAATTAGCCACTTGTAAATCTACAATGTGCCTTTTCCCCACAATTGTATATTAAACTTGGTTTATCGAAATATTTGTAAAAGCTCTGGACAGAGAAGGAGTGACTTTCTTGCATTTCAGGAAAGTGAGGCAAAACTAAAAGAAAGGATTTTTATTGGCCCACAACTTAAGGAAGTCCTTTCATGATGAAGAGTATGAAAACAAACAGTGAGAAGTCGAAAAATCTACCTGGATGGTCTTTAAATCAGTGTTCTCACGTTTCCTTGGAAATGGGAAAGCTGAAAATTACGAAAATCTTGTTGGTGACATGATAAAATGCTTTTGTATTATTAGGTTGCTATATTTCATTAAAACTACACTTTTTGTACTCCTATATGGACTTCTTTCCTCAAAACCTTGGCGTAATTAATAATGAGAATGGGGAAAGGTCTCATCAGGATATCTGTGTTTTAAAAGCGTTTCAGAGGGCGATAGAAGGGAAGTATACGAATTGAATATTGCTAATCTATTATCAGGGCACACCAACAGATGCCCACAAGATAAAACGGCCAAAAAAAAAATCTTTTTTGTGTTTTCAATAAGTAAGCAGCAGTTAGTTACACTCTTCTATAACCAAATTGCATAAATATGAGAAGTGGGTCTCCAGCAAAAACGGTACGTGATGGACCATTTTGGTTTGGATATTTGAATTAAGCACCTTTTGTTTATATAGAACCACATAGTTTCATCTGAAGGACAAAAAAAAGTTCAAATTTGTTGCACAGTGTTATCTATCCATTTATATGGATGTGAGTGAGGGTGTGTGTGTGTAGGATTTTGTTATCTTTTGGGGTTGTGAGCTGAAAGGTCACCTGACGTCGTGTCCATCTCAAACTATACAAGAGAGTCAAATCTAGACCGGCGATGATGTTCACGACTATCAATCTAATACTGCTTTAATTTTTTTTCAGTGCTCATTATTTGTGTTTTGTATTGTGTAACATTACGTTTTGAACATTAATAAACTTAAATTGTGACTAGGACCAACCTAGCTGGTCCTAGCAATGTTGCTGGTCGTCACTTTTGTATTTGTGTTTGTATGAGATTGCCGGGTGTGTGTCGGTGGGAAGACTGATTATATGGTTCTCAGATCTGGAGAATTCTAAAAGTACATCAAATTTGAGTGGTTACGTTAATAAAATTTCAGAACTGTCACCACTGATGGCTTTGCATAGTGTATTTGAAACAAAAAATAAATCAAATAATGAAAAATTTTGTAATAATAGTTTTATTTTTAATCCACAAAAACTGTCTGAACGCATGAAAACTACGCCTTCTATTTCGTAAGCTACGAATGGTCAAAAACAGCATTACGAAGCACACAGTGTGAACAGTTTCACAGATTGGGAAATAGTGTATTTAAGTTAATCTGTCAATTTGCAATTACTTTGTGTAACTTTAATTCCATTTTGTGAGATCAAAATTATTATTTCTAAAAATATTCGGAAATGCAAATACTAGTCAAAATTTAATGCAGTCATTAAACTTACACTGACGGGAGAACAAATAATTAAGGAATAATTTTTTGGTTGTAATATATGTCCGCGCGCGTTTAAAGTAAATACGATGTAAGTTATTTTAGGGTAAGTGTACTCTGCCATCCATCAAAAAGTTAATACACACACGCACACACACGCACACACACACACACACATAGATATGTATATTTAGGGCGGCCCTTAACAATATGTAATTTTTTGAAGGTTAAAATTTTGCTGCTCCCAACCCCTGATCCTGTTCAAATGATGAAAGAAAAGGGCTATGCAAAATTTCATCTTAATCATTTAAGGTTTAGGCGACCCTCAAAGAGCTTGAAGTAATGCATATTGATTAATTCCATTACAAACATGTATATTCTTCCTTAGCTCTTAGCTTGTCCGTTACTTCTTTGAGAAATGTATGTGGAATTGTCTGGTCTTCCCAGCAATTGTTTAAAAACATTTCAAATCAAATTTCACCAAAGTAAATTATAAAAAAAATTTCAAAACAGCATGAAAAATTAAGACACATTTGATTTTTAAAAATAAATCATATAAGTTCGATAAGAGCAAAGCATTTTTATGTACTATAATACTTTTGATAGAATTACAACATAATGTAAGCTAAATAACAATAAATATTTTTTTTCATAAGTGAGGATTTAGTAGCAGTTGGTTTTTTTTACGCTCTCCGGCAACAATTTGTAATATAAATTGTTTCTCAGCTTCATCTTTTGTAAGAATGTTATTATAATCTTGAATGAGTTCGATACCTCTTTCTGCAACGTCATTCACAACAATGCCGGTCTGAAGTTTTTCAATTCCACTCTTATAACGAACATCATCTTTCCATGTTGAAGGGTCTTTGCACAGAAAATCGGAGCTGATAGAAAGTCTCGTGAGGAAATTTTCTGTACTAGAAGTTACAAAAGATGGAAACTTGATTTTTGAAAATGATGAAAAATCGTTTGGGTGAAGAATGCATCGCCTAAATTGATTTGTATCCTTCTTCCTGTTCTTCACTTCCTTCAACCTCCAGCATAACTTGAGAAATACTTGTCTTAATATCTATTGGAACATTGTCATCACAAAAGGAAAGAGCCACAGTTTGGGAACTAAGTACCACAGATGTTTTGAAAATTTTTTTGCAGTTGCCTTACTGATTTCTGGATCAATAGCCTGATAATTTAGCAATTGATACATGAAAAGAAAATCATGATAGGGTGCTTTAATTGACAGATAGGGTGCTTTAATGACAAGAACCATGCTCGAACATACACTCGAGCAAGAAAAATACATATTCTTCTTAAGGAATTCTTCTCCCTATGAGATAATTTAAATTGATCTTGAAATAAGAATATTTTAAATGCATAGATTGCTTTTGACATCCATCTAGCATGACTTACAGCTCCTGGTATATGAAAAGATATGCCATTCTTTGCAATGCCTCCAAGAAAGATCATTGTTAACTCCAACAATTATCGATAATCATCCCGCAGTTGTATATGAGTAGCAAGCTGATCTTCAATAAAATGAATAATGGTAGAGCGGACATCACAAAGGCACTTCATTTTTATCAGTTATGTAAACATTTTTGTCAATTTTAACCAAGGTTTCTCTAAATCTTTTGAAAAGTGGCATGTCTGGTCCATCAGCAAGTCGAAACAGCTTCTCAAAACTAATTCAAAAATGTGATGACGACAAGGGAGGTACAACAGGTCACGATTGAACAACTTTTCTAGATTTATGCAAGCACCATTTATTCGGCCTGTGTTGCTTGCTGTAGTATCATAGCAAGGTGCCTGAATTTTGTTAGTTATACTCCATTTCTCAACTGCACGGTAAACAGCCAATGCTTACTCTTCTCCTGAAGATGTTGGGATTTCAGGCACTCTCAGCAGTTGCTCTTTGCCTTGGAAGGTGACTGTTACGGCCAGTCTATCAACCTTTTTTACACCTGTTATTGCTGGGAGCAACTTTCCATCCCAGTGTAACACTAATTCTTGGCAGTTGTTTAATTTAAATTTGTTCTGGATTTCTGTGTATCTTACTTCCCTAAATTTTTTTCTGAGATTTTGAAAAAAAGTACGATTTATCACTAGTGGGTAGCTAGTAGTTATTACTTACATCTAGTGGGAACTTTATAAAGCATTTCATTCTCTCTTCTTGAAAATTATTAATTTATACAGTAAATATTAAATAACAGTAATATCTTGAAAAATAACTTTACAGATGACAATTTCAAAAACTCATGGCCGATGAGGGCCGGCAGAATGAAGTCCGATTAAGCTAAAATTTTGCACATATCATTTTTTGCTGATTGGAACAAGATAGGGGGTTGGGAGCTAAGCTTTTCGAAAGTTGAAAAATAAGGGCCACCCTAATATATATATAATATTAAAAACAAAAAACCTTTTTCAACCCCTTTTTAAATTAAGTCTCGATTTTAAAACACAAAGACTAAAGTGACCTACAGACAATTGTAGGCATTTTATATATTTCCACTTTCCCTTCCCCTTTTTTCATGGCGCGAACAGAAACTTACGTAACTTTGCAGTCCAGGGCCAGCCAATCAGCAAACCATGCGGTATCACGTGACGGAGAGCTCAAAAAATTATATAAGGCAATAAAAGCTGAATTTTTTCTGGATTCGTAGGAAATACTTGATGTAAGAATGTAAATAGCTTTTGTGTTTTGTGACGTCATATGGTAATCAACTTGTGAGGTAATTTATTTCTTTACAATGGAGAGGCTGCAAATAAACTGAGGATTGATTAAACTCGGCTAACGACTTACTTTACAGATGGACATCCATCTCTAAAATGCCGTTGTTTCAAATATGATGTCATATATATATATATATATATATATATATATATATTATTTATTTTCAAATTTACAAACATGCGTTATGATTGTGAATGATAATAATAACAATAATAATAAATTAACTTACGGCATATTATAAGCGCGAGACACTCTCTCACATAGGTATCTATGTTGATCCATGGCTCTTCCAATTGCGTTTTCAATTTATCGATGATGATTGATGACTGTTCGTCAAAAATAGGAATAAAGTCTTTCAATATGCCCATGTGGAATGAGGGATTTAGTAACTTTCGCTTCTTTTGCCAGTCCTCTCCGTTCCTTAAAAATAAATAATATGAATATTTAAATAAATCCATTCATTATTTCCAAAGTTTTCAAACACATAACAATTTATTTGTCTGAACAAATTGAAACGTAATGCATGTAATTTTTATTGCGAAAACAACGTAAGATTTTCCACCTTTTTATAACAATTACATGCTTTATGCATAAAATAATAAATAGTACATTTTTTAAGCATTACTTATAAAATGGTAAATTTGCAATTTTATTGCTCTTTTTAAGATGCATTATCTTAAAATCAACCAGCCATATCATAAATATTATTATAGTCCAAAAACTGCATGATATACCTTTCTTTTAAAAACGTCTTTTATTTTTCACTTCTGTTTTTGAAATTGTGATCTGCGATTTTGCTTATGATGAACTGAATTGTATTTATCGCTCCTTTTGAATAATTTAATAATGTTATTGTTTCATTTATTCAATCTACTTTACCTCAATTGATCCTCAATCGATCTTATCAACTCCAATGCAACAAAAACTAATGATCGTCGAAACTAAAATTGCGGAAGGTTGTAGTAGAAAGAAAAACATAATTAATCCACAAGGCACACATTGTAGTGTAAAATGCATACACGTGTTTCCGAGTTGAATGGAATTTCTTCTTTAATGGAAGTAACAACGCAGAAATAGGAAATTTATTTATTTTTTATTTTTTGTCCTACAGCTCCAACAACTGTGCTGAAGAAAAAGTACATAGTAACTCTAAAACCCACGCATCTTATAGTCATTGCAATTTGTGTTTGTTTATATTATTTTGCTTTGTGTTACAATCAAAGTTAATGATTTTTCTTTTTAAATTCTTAGTTACTGAATATAGTGTTAGCTTAATTTAATCAAAAGAAGCGATATACTGGACCTACATTTCTAAATATAATATTAGTTTAAAATTATCACCCCCTATATGCGAAACCTGTAATACTGAAAATATTATTAGCATTATTTTTATCAAAGAAACATAATTTGTTGTTATTCCATTAAGTGACGCCCTTCACCTAATTTGAAGGGTGTCACTTAGAAGCAGAAACCTAATTTGCTGTTGCTCCATTAAAGGACCGTCCATAAATGATGTCACGCTTTTTTCCCATATATTTGACCCCCTCCCCTCTCCTTGTCTCAATTTGTCACAATTTCACGAACCCCCTACCATCCTCGAAGCGTGATGTCATTTATGAATGATCGAATCATTATGAGTGACAATTCCTTTTCGCCACTTGGTTTTACGAAATTATGGCCCGTTGACTCATTGAAGAAAGTTAAGTTTCGCAAACATTAAAACTTTCTGAGTAAAAAGAGAGAAGGAATAATTTTAGGAAATGTACAAAGATGAATCAGAATCGAGCTCTTAGTTGGATCTCTTACACTCTTATCATTAGGGAATAGAATTGTTCCATGCAGATAATAATTAGAATTATTTTATAGAATGCGTATAGTTACAATGACTTTTTTTCTCCATGCCTATTGTTGAGTAATTAACATTTTGTCGTAAGAATTCACATTTCCTGGAAAGAATAATTTTACTAAAAACATATTAGTGCAGAAACATTAAGCAAAAAAATTTCAATCTTTTATACACATTTCCACTTTTTAATTTTATTTCCTGCAAACTAAAGAATTCATGCGGTTGTTAATCAAAACATAACTTGTCGTGTAGAGTTTTGATGAACAATTTTGCTGAACGACTTTGCATTGAGTCAGTTTTTTTTATTTTGAAATTTGAAAAATTCTTTAAAAAAGCTTTTATTTGTTCCGGACTTATTATAGGCCATTTTAAACGATTTTTTAAATAAAATTTTCAAGTCAAGAAAGTAAAAATATATATTAGCAAAAGATGATTCCTTACGCAGTGAATAAATTTGCTCCAAACACGCTTTGAAAAACGTTGTACTCTTTTGCTTTGTCTTGAACACTTGGATGATTTATTAGAAACTGAAAATATAAAAGTAAGGTGTACATTTATTTTTAATTTGCATAATAAATCTAAAAATGCTCAAAGTTAAAATAAAAGAAAAACTTTTAAGTATGAATAAATTAGTTCTGTTCATAGTCGTTCGCACATCAAAAAGAATTTTTTAAATTTTTTTTACTGGATGGTTGTTACTTCAATTTATTACTGTTTTAATAACCTTTTAATGTGTCAGACAATCTCTCTAACTCTTGTACAAAGGGGGTGTAAATCTGTAGAAATAATATTCTACTTTCTTGTAAATGTCAAATATCTTTTATGAATATATATCTTTTCGGGTCTTGTAGTAGAATGTCCCATGACATTTAACACACGACCAGAAATCGAAGAACCGACCTTGTGTACCAATACTAAGTATACTGAGGTGGTATCGGCCGCAAAGTATCGATACTATTAAATTTTATATACAAATAAATAAATGAAATAAATGAAACAAATAAATAAACAAAATAAAAAACAATTCTCCAGAGTTTTCGATAGAAATTTTTAGAATATCAATTCCCATTTGTGTGCATCATGTCGAAAATCGTTTTTGTATCCAAAGAACCAGGCCCGTTTATTTAGCCAAACATAAGTGCACAAGCTTCGGTAGTTTAGGTTGCAACCAACATACCAAAGTACAGCACATGTATTGCAGACTAAGAAAGAAAAAAACAGTGAAAGAGAGAAAGAAAAGATGGGTGCTTTCTAGTTCCGCAAAAATATTACATGTGCTTTCGGGTCAGTGGATTTTAAAGTCGATTCTAATTGTCAGTGGCGTGCGAAAGGGGGTGGGGTTAGGGGTTTAAACCATCCCTTGAGCCCAAAATAATAGTGCTTTATTAGATACACAAGTTTCTTTTAGTAGTTTCAAAAAATTATGAACCCCTCCCTTGAAAAAATTCTGAGTACGCCACTGCTCCTCGTATTTATGTCCCATTTTTTAAAAAAGATAAATACATGTTTGTAACAGCAACTTTAAAATCAAAATTTAAAAAATGTATTATTATTATTATTTATTTTTAATTTTTTATACACTCTTAAACTGTTCGTTTCATAGGTTTTATATCAGAGAGCCATAGTATCTCAAGTTCATGTTTCAAGTTTCTGTGATGAAGTTAAAAAATAAACATTGTTAAGTACTCTAAGAATAGACTGTTTCGTGCGAACCTTACAATAAGTCCGATAGGAGCTTTAAAAGCTCGGAATCCTTATGTAGCTAGTGGGTTTGCCGTCGGTACTCTGTATGTGCATTAAATGTTAACTCGCATAAAGTCGAAAAAGGGACTTGAAACACTATGACTCTCAAGTACAGAACTTATTCTTGTGTCCGTATTTTACTTGATTTTCGGAACTCGAGGGTGTCATTTGAATGTATGAAATGGGTTACTGAATGACCCACGAGTCATCGAGTGGGATAATATTGCCAAAGGCTGCTTCATACTTATAAAATTGGTCGTTTAAAGCTTCAGAAACGCTTTTTTTTAATGGAAGAGGATATTTTTTTTTTAATAATAATTAGCTTCGAAAGTAATTATCAATATTTGGTGTTTTAAATATGCAGAGCAGTTTCCATAAATATTCTATGCATGACAGTTCCTCCTCTCTAGAAACAGCTAATATCTCTTGAATAGTAAGAAATACAATTAATTAAACAATTAAAGATGGCAAACTAATGAAATTATCTGAAATTTAATCTTACTTTTACATATTCAGCTTTAAAAACAAACACCATTGGCCGGAAACTCATCCAGAGAAGCGCTATCCCTTCCTTTCTGAAGAGATTGCATATTGCAGTTACCAACATGAACGCGCCTATAAAGGAAGCAACAAGTTGTAAAATACAGCTCTAATATTACCTATTCTTTGATGTTTCAATACATTTTCAAAAAAAAAAAAAAAAAAACCTTTTAAATAATTATAGTGTGATTACATTAAGTAACTTTTACCACTTTTCTGGCCCGCTGCTTACTGCCGCTAAGTTATTACGTCATCACAGTGGCGTGACGTATTTATGTGCTGGATAACGGCCAGTCTTGATATTTATTTGATTTTCAGGAAAAATGCGAAAGTTAAAAGGATGTTTGTAGCTCAAGAAAAATAAGAATTTAAAGGTACATATCTAGATTAATGAAAAATAATAAAATCAAGTAAACAAGAAGTTCCGTCTAGAACTATACGAGCCTACTTTCCCGTATACACCAAATTCAAATTTATAATCTAGCTATCTCTTTCTCTCTCTTTCTTATTTATCTTTAGTTCTAATTATTGAAAATATACCTTTTTCAAGGGATAATACATATTCATTCACTCACTCATTCATTCTTTCATTTATTCAGCCATGCATTTATTCATTCATTCGTTACCTCATTCAAGTGTTTATTCATTCATTTACGCATTCATGTATTTATTCACTCATTTATTTATATTTTCATTTATTCAATAATTTATTCATTCATTCTTTTCCTCATTCATTTATTCATTGATTTATTCTTTCACTCTTTCATTTATTCATTCATTCATTATTTTACTCATTGAGTCACTGAGAAATATCCTTGAAAATCCCGATCAAAAAATTTCATAGCAAAATAGGCTCGTAAGTTCTGGATAAACTTTCTATTTCTACATGTTCTACGTTATAAGAGCTTTCCGATAAAGTTTGTTCCAAGCAAATCGGTCCGTTAGATCAGGATTTATATAGGGTTGAAATTTCCCCGTAAGCTCTGTGTTAATTTTTTGAACTGTTCAAAAATGAACAAAAACTGTTCAAATCAATATTTCACGCCGAGAACTCCTTTCAATAAGCTTTCAATAGGAACTTGGCTCTTGTGCCCAGAGTTTACAGAATTTGCTTCAATTTTGTCCATAGGCGCTAATGTTAAAATTTTTTGAACTGTTCAAAATTGAACAAAAAATTGTTCAAATCAAAAAGTGAAATATAGAAATGAGATGTCCTCGCCGAGAACTTTCGAATGCAAAAAGAATTTTTCCAATCGGACAATTCGTTCAAAAGTTATTAGGGGGGGACAGACCGACAGACCGACAGACAGACAGACCGACAGACAGACCGACAGACAGACCGACAGACAGACAGACCGACAGACACACTTTTTCCCCATCTCAATACCCTACTTTCAAATTTTTTATTTTTCAATCTTTATTTAATTACTTCACTTATTTTTGACTTTTCTTGATTTTTAACGATATTTTCACGATACATTAAGCCTTCTTTCATGCTTTATTATTATTTTTTTTTACTTTTACGGGAAAGTAGGCTAAAAATAGTTATGTTTTTTAAACACCACTATCAAAATAGCGTTGTGAAATACACTTCTTTTATGCCATTTGATTTTCTTGGCGAAAAGTTATTCCGTGTGAGAGATAAAAATATATTACAAACTGCTGTATGCAATCAGAAAATGCATGTACGGATAATACCTGCTTAAATGAGTTTAATTTAAAATAATTTTACAGCATTCATTTATGTAGTTGTCACATTTACATTTCTAGTCGAGCAATTAATTGATTAATTATTTTATCTGATTTTTCGACAAAGAAATGACGGAATTACAGATGGTTCAGAAACAAAATATTATCACAAGTAATGTGAAATATGACGCGCTTAGGGATTAGGCAATTACAAAGGCTATTTTATTTTGTGCGGTCTTTCAAGAGAGCAAAATATTTAAGATAAAAGTTTAAACTTTATTGAGAAGTTTGATGCAAAATTGCCCTTGTTATTCAATTTCGTAATAAAGTTAACAATAGTTTCTAAAATCATTCCTCTTACGAAATTTCACTCATTCAAACATTCATCTTTTAAGAACGGAAACATTTTAAGCTATAAAACGTATGAAATAAAGAACATAATATAATTTGCAATACAATTCAAACCTTACACCACATGTTACTTGAATGTCATAGATATTTAATTTATAGTTTTCAAGTCATTTAAGAAGCAGAACATGCACATATTTAATGATAACAATAATGATAATGATAATAGTAATAAATAGTTATTATTATTACAGTTATTACAGTAGAACACGAATTAGGGTTATACTTACGACATAGCGGAGGAACTACAATTGAATTCTTAAGATTCCAAGCCCAAATGGCATAACCAATGAATGGAAAAAACCTAAACTCCGGTAATTTACAGTACTGATTATTTTTGCTCCATTTCATCCAAACTATGATAGCAAATGTAAAACCAAAAACGAGCGAAATTACGAACGGAGTAACAGAAGAAAACACCAAAACTCCATCCATGGTGGAACTGCCTTTTTTATTCAGATAATATATTATTTGCATCTACATTCTTCTACAGACCAAAAATAAAGGAAATTTCCTGCATGAAACTTAATCCGAAAGGAAAGCTTATTTTATTTTTAAGATGATAATATAATGATGAGGTGATTTTATCTTGCATCTTTTCCTTAGAAAACATCATTCTTTTGTTACATAAAATCTTATCATATATTTAGACATAATTAGGATAATTAATCAATTTTGCTTTTCAGCATCAAATAAGTAGGTGCAATCAAATTTATAGAAACATGAAGCCATCCCCCCCTCCCCAAAGCTTTAAAAGAGAATTTGGATTTATAGAAAGAATATAGGATACTCTTTAGTCATACATTTTGCCATGACAAAGTTCATGATCAAAAAGCCTTTTTCTAAAAAAATTTTACAGTGAAATGTAAAAAATAATAATTCTTATTCCACGAGCGCTTTGTCTCTATTATGGCATACATAATAATGAGAGAGCGCTATTGACAAGTGTTTATCAAAGCGTCTCTCAACACATTGACAAGTGTTTATCATAAAGTGACAAATTACGTCAAGAGAATTCTTGATTTGACTGTGATGGGTAAAGCGGTTATCACACGACAGGAATTACAGGCAAACGCAACCTTAATAGGAATCGTCAACTCTATCGGAAACTGGTTTTTCTGCCAATTTCCCCATAGTTCCTCAAAATGCTCGTGTGCTATATCAATTCACGGTTGCTCGAATTAGAAGCAATTTGTTATCTGCGTAAGAAAAAAATTGCTTCTAGAACGTTTAATTTAAGGCAAATCAAGAAAAGACCCAATCATGGAGCTGGAATTTCGCGACGTGAAATCAACTTTCCAGTAAACAAAGCGGTGAAGGATTTGAAGAGTAGCGATAGAAGGATAAATGTTAAAAGGAAAATGCGATTTCTAAATTAGTTTTTTTTTTTTTTTTGGTTTAAATTTTCGAAATCATGCCGAAAAACCATTTGTAGGATGTAAAGTCGCTAATTTACTAGTGCAAGACATTTCAAAGAGTGTCTTATGATGAAATCGCTAATAAAATGCCAGTGCGTTTCAAGTGATAAATTTAGAGACAGTATAAGAACCGTTTTTTTTTTTTCTTTCTTGTTTTTTTCTTAATTTATATATGATGACAATCATTCTATAGAGTTATCAGCAATAATACTGTAGGCATCATACACTGTTTTACATTTTTGATAATTTTTTAACTAATCTTTGTCATTTTATTTTAATTAAATTTAAACTGCAGTGCCATTTTCTGTTTCGTCAGAATTCGAAGTTTGATGTCCAGTAAATTGTGCACACCTCTTAAAAATCTCCCTCTGAAGCGCTCCTGCTTATGAACACAACAGTTTTATACAATTTTAAATTAACTGTTAGAGTCACAGTGAAAAAACTTTTAATTAGAATGATATTAGATGAGACACAGAATACAAAATATTAATATTTTACCAAATTATATTCCTTAATCAGTAAGGTCCCTACGGAAGGGCGGCGGAGGGGCCGCTCCCCCCCCCCCCAGTGACACCCAAAATAATATATAGGGTTTTACAAAAATACATGTACTTTAATTATACAATTTTACGGGTGCTATTTCAACGTATCATAGCTGAAAATAAATATAGTTTAGTGAAAGTTACCCCAAATAAATAAAATAAAATTTCTTAAGAGTTTTTTTCTTTTGCCACTCTGAAAATAATATAAACTACAAAACTACAAGTTCATACTACACAACAACGTTTCTTTCGTCTTCTTTCTTTTTGGAGGGGGACACCAAAAATTACCGCCCCCGGGGTGACACTTATGCTAGGAACAGCCATTGCCTTAATACATTTCCATTAAAATTAAAGATCTTGTTATGAATAAACTCATGACATCTAATTTGTTACTAAAATTCGTAAGGTATGTATAACCTTTTAACAAAACTTCTTAATATTTCATTCATTTCGCCTTATAACATAATAACAATTTGCATTCAAAAATTTTTGACATCTTTAAGCAGGCAGGACAGTCTCAAACTTATATTTTTTAGGAAGGGGAGGGGGTAATTCTTAATTACCCGACTGAAACTTCGTATTTTACTGAATCGCGAAGCTCAAACTTAATAAACCATGATCCTATTGAGAATGAGTGATCATTATATACATAAAATAAAATTTGATGACTTGCATTTGCTATTGACAACTGTATAGCTGTTAGTCAATAATGTACCTGTATAATAAGTACAAACCTGTAGGAGGGTGGAAAAAGACAAAAATTATTGTTATACCAAATGGTCTAATTTAACATGGTCACTCAGAATTTGCAAAATAATGACAATTTTTAGGAGGTCACAGTGACCTCCCGTGACCTTGCATAGGAGTGCTCTTGAATTCAGAAACCTACTTTTTTGAAATTTCAAATATAAAAAATGTAAACAAATGCCTAACACGAGGATACAGATTAGAAAATGGTAGCTCGTTATGAGCAACCGTCTGAGAAACCGGTGGCAAACCTGTAGGAAACTCCGGATCGAAAATTGGCTCTAGAGGTTGCCGATAGAACGAGGTGGAGAGGTGGAAGTAACGTTTGCTTTAAAATTCCTGTCGTGCGATAACCGCTTAAGCTATTTCTGTTGAGCTGAGTTCGTTCCACTAAATAGCTAACGGTTCTAGCGTTCCGCAGCAAATTATAAAATATTAGTACAGAAGTTTTTAATATCAAGTTGAAAAAAAAAAAAAAAAAAAAAACCCAACCGTTTAATCGGAGAAGAAGACTTTCTCACTTTAGTACAAAAATAAAGACTCCTTATTTTGGCTTGTGTAAAATGTAGTTACGACTAGATTAAAAAAAAAAAAAAAAAAACCCGTATATATGACCAAAAAGATGCGAACTGCAGCTTAAATTAGCTGCATTGCAACCTAACAACAACCTCAAAAAGTTGGTTATTATTTGATCAAAACTAGAGTTGTTCAAGTCTGTCTAAATTAAGCCTCCCAAGTCTAATGCTTCATTCTCAGAAAGTTGGCATTTCTTCACTGTACCTATGAGAATAGGCGTTCTTTACAAAAAAAAAAAGAAGCAGCTGTATTTAAAAGCAAAGTGGCACATGAACATTTAGAATCATAATGTATACTATACATGAGAATCTCCTGGTAAATCATTTATCCAGAGTCTGATGTAAAGTTACAGACACTTAAAAACAAGAATACAAAGTCTTTAAAAAAGGAAATTACACAGCGTAAAAAAAACCAGAGAACGTTCTGTAAAGTGATTGCAATAGGTAATGTGCCGCAGTAAGGGAGCCCTCTGTGAGTACGCTCAATTAGTTTCTGGTACACGAAGTAAAAGGTGAGTTCAGTTGATCCCACGAGTCCTGTGCTTCAGACCGCTCAGCCAAAGGAACTTCCGATGTTGGGAGGCTGGCCGCCGAGGGCAAGTAGGTTGCTGACTAGAGCTGAAAGCTATTATGCGCCAACAATATATGATGTATTTCTGACAATTTTTGAACAGGTAGTCACAAATCTCACGCGTTTATTTATGCATTTGTATACAACTTTTTAACTGGTAGTCACAGATCTAAAAGTTCTACAGAGTGCGGAAAAAACAAGAATTTTATTAAGAAACTTAATTATTTGATTTAAAACAAGTTCTTTGCAAATTTGAAGAGACACTCAGTTTCTTTTCTGTACTTTTACAGTACTTTCTGTATTTTTTACAGTGCACTACCAGACTCTGTACAGCATCCCGGTTCAAACCAGGCTACGCGGAACTGTTATAAATCCTGTTCCACCCATTTGTAATCATCAACTTTACTACACAAAGGGATATTTTTATTATATTTTCTTAGTGTTTCTTGACTTTTATAATATTATGCATGTTAAGATTCTTATATTCTTTTTTCTTCTCTTTCTCTTCAAAGAATTTTGCCTCTCGCAATATTACAAGTTTATTTTTCACTATCACTAGCGGTTAATGCTACGGCATCACCCTTGCAAGCAGTTCGGCGATGACCAGTGGTTCGGTTGAATTTAGGTAAGTCATGGCCAAAGCCCTAATTCGGCCAGTTTCCGAATTAATCAGCCTAATGGGGAAACAGCCAAAATCACCTCACAATAACCGGCCAATGTCCGATCTTTCCTTGATTTCGGTGATTGGGTAGCCAGTTCGAAAAATGGCATGGCGATCGGCCAAGATCTGCACAAAAAGTTATGACCATATTTGGGTGTTTGTATACGATAATGATAATGACATTATAGCAGCTACAGAAGATCACAGAGTCATCCTTCCGGAACCAAAGCCAAGAGGATACGATGGCTTAGTTGGACTGTAATATAAAGGGAGAGGGTTTAGTGAGTAAGAATCTCACACTACCAGGAACCTCTTGGCCTCTTATGAAGATTTCTGCTCCCTTGGTGGGAGGGGGGAAAGATCACATTACGAATTGAATTAGTTCATTAGAGAAAATTATCAATATCATCACTCGTCACAAGATGAACTTTTATGACGTTTCGAATTGTACACAGCAGTTTGCATCTGCACATTCCCCGGGATTAGTCGTCAAATATCGCGTAAATCGTCAAACCGACACCGGATTTGGCTTCCCTATTTTGACGCCAAATATGGCAAAATACTCTTAAGCTGTCGCCAAATGGGCGCCAATATATTTGAAGTTGGTTTGAGTAATGTCCTTGGGTAAATATCTTCCTACTAGCGGTACCCGCACGGCTATGCCCATGTTAAAAAATGAAAAGACCAGTCGATTCGCCATTGCTTAGTGTTACTTTTTAAAGTGTAAACTATGTTATTTTATTAAAATGAATTCCACATCAATAAAAATTAGCCGCCCATGACAACCAACCAGCGATCCTACACATATTTAAGCATTGGTTTTTACAAAACAAACAATAAAAAATAGAAAAACGAAAGAAAGAAACGAAAAAGAAAACATTTAAAAGAAAACGCATTTTGTTTGTTTAGTTCAAGTACCCACACAAAAAGGACAATTATAATCCATTGCAATAGTTTTAATCAATACATTTTTACTATAATTAGTTTTTATCTATCATTCATTGACAGCAAAACGGAAAGACGAAATTTTGCAGCTTGCAGAAACTAACAGCAGCAAGAAAAGCTTTGAAAGCGTAAAAACCTTTCATCTGAGCCCAAATAGACAAATAACATGTTTGCTAATTCACTGGAGAAAAAAAAATGAATAAATAAAAATATAAATAGTAATAATAAGTTGGAGTAACAAAAGTCGCTATAAAGGATAACATTTCTTTAAAAAAACTCTTGTGCAGTATTTTAATTCGTTTAAAAAAAAAATAATCAAAATTCAAAAAATAAATTAATTGATTAATTCATTAAAAATCGGCTGCTCCGCAAAATGATAAAAACCTCAAGAAATAACTATTAATTCGTTAAAAAAGAAAAGGATCATAAACCAGTCGCCATGGTAACCATTCAACTAAAATTAAAGTTAATTACCGTGAAAAAATAATTTCAAACTACAGAGAAAAACGCTTATAACTTCTTTTCAGGTTAATTTAGTGGCTTCGAATTTTAGCACGAGGAACAAAACTCTTTCTGGGACAGTTTTTTACGCGCTTTTCAACGGTATTAAGCTCGAAAGAATGCGATATTTCCTTCCCATAGAAAACGACTATTTTATGAATTCGGCTAGAAATTGGAATAAAAAAAGAACAAATTCGAATTTCAGAAAAAACTCTCCGAGGTGCACACCCCCAAGTTCCAAACTAATTTCGTGCCAAATTTCATGAAAATCCGCCGGATGGTCTGATCCCTACGCCGGACACAGACAGACAGACACACACACACACACATACTTGCTGCTTTATTAGCCTACTTTCCACTAAAGTAAAAAAAATAATAATAATAAAGCATGAAAGAAGACTTAATGTATCGTGAAAATATCGTTAGAAATCAAGAAAAGTCAAAAATAAGTTAAGTAATTAAATAAAGAATAACAAGAAGTTCCGTCTAGAACTATACGAGCCTACTTTCCCGTATACACCAAATTCAAATTTATAATCTAGCTATCTCTTCCTCTCTCTTTCTTATTTATCTTTAGTTCTAATTATTGAAAATATACCTTTTTCAACGGATAATACATATTCATTCACTCACTCATTCATTCTTTCATTTATTCAGCCATGCATTTATTCATTCATTCGTTACCTCATTCAAGTGTTTATTCATTCATTTACGCATTCATGTATTTATTCACTCATTTATTTATATTTTCATTTATTCAATAATTTATTCATTCATTCTTTTCCTTATTCATTTATTCATTGATTTGTTCTTTCACTCTTTCATTTATTCATTCATTCATTATTTCACTCATTGAGTCACTGAGAAATATCCTTGAAAATCCCGATCAAAAAATTTCATAGCAAAATAGGCTCGTAAGTTCTGGATAAACTTTCTATTTCTACATGTTCTACGTTAAAAGAGCTTTCCGATAAAGTTTGTTCCAAGCAAATCGGTCCGTTAGATCAGGATTTATATAGGGTTGAAATTTCCCCGTAAGCTCTGTGTTAATTTTTTGAACTGTTCAAAAATGAACAAAAACTGTTCAAATCAATATTTCACGGCGAGAACTCCTTTCAATAAGCTTGCAATAGGAACTTGGCTCTTGTGCCCAGAGTTTACAGAATTTTCTTCAATTTTGTCCATAGGCGCTAATGTTAAAATTTTTTGAACTGTTCAAAATTGAACAAAAAATTGTCCAAATCTAAAAGTAAAATATAGAAATGAGAGGTTCTCGCCGAGATCTTTCGAATGCAAAAAGAATTTTTCCAATCGGACAATTCGTTCAAAAGTTATTAGGGGGGGGGGGGGGACAGACCGACAGACCGACAGACAGACAGACAGACAGACCGACAGACACTTTTTCCCCATCTCAATACCCTACTTTCAAATTTTATATTTTTCAATCTTTATTTAATTACTTCACTTATTTTTGACTTTTCTTGATTTTTAACGATATTTTCACGATACATTAAGCCTTCTTTCATGCTTTATTATTATTTTTTTTTACTTTTACGGGAAAGTAGGCTAAAAAATAAAAAATTTGAAAGTAGGGTATTGAGATGGGGAAAAAGTGTGTCGGTCGGTCTGTCGGTCTGTCCCCCCCTAATAACTTTTGAACAAATTGTCCGATTGGAAAAAATCTTTTTGCATTCTAAAGATCTCGGCGAGGACATCTCATTGCCATATTTTACTTGATTTGAACAATTTTTTGTTCAATTTTGAACAGTTCAAAAAATTTTAACATTAGCGCCTATGGGTGAAAATGAAGCAAATTATGTAAACTCTGGGTGCAAGATATAAGTTCCCATGAACAAGATCACTGGAAGAAGTTCTTGGCGTGAAATAATGATTTGAACAATTTTTGTTCATTTTTGAACAGTTCAAAAAAAAAAAAAAAAAAATTAACATTGCGCCTACGGGGAAATTTCAATCCTATATAATTCCTGATCTAACGGACCGATTTGCTTGGAACAAACTTTATCGGAAAGCTCTTATGACGTAAAACATGTACAAATAGAAAGTTCATCCAGAACTAACGAGCCTATTTTCCTATGAAATTTTTTGATCGGGATTTTCAAGAATATTTTTGAATTAATAAATGATTAAATCAATAAGTAAAAGAATGGATTCATAACTGAGTGCATAAATATATGAATGACTGAATAATATGTATTAACATTGAATGAATGATTGAATGATTGAATGAATATGTATTAACCGTTGAAAAAGGAATATTTGAAGCAATTAAGAACTAAAGCTAAATGTGAAAGAGAGAAAAAGAGATAGCTAGATTATAAACTTGAAACTGGTGTATACGGGAAAGTAGGCTCGTATAGTTCTGGACGGAACTTCTTGTATAATATGTAATGGTATGAAAAGTACGATTTGGAAGCTTGGAATTTTGTGAAGGGTCCGTTTTGATTGAGTTTTGAGAAGGGTCCGTTTTGGTTAATTGGAATTTTGTGAAGAGTTCGAAAACGGATCCGAATTTCCTTTGGCGCGACCCCTAGATATTGCAATTTCATTCTTGCAATCAATCTAAGATCATCGCCAAGACTCATTCCAAGTGGAAAATAGCGCAGCAAATGACGCCATGCTACCTTTTGGCAGTTTTAATTACCCTTTGGTGATAATACTGACGGAATTGTTCCCAAGTTTTCTTAACTGTTCCTTTTATATGTTATATTACTTTTTCAAGCGTTGACAATGTCTGTTTTTTTTTTTTTTGACAAATAGACAAACGACGTTTTCAAACACTGTGATATTTTTTATACTCTTAGCAAGGATAGCGCTGCATGCGACGTTTTTTTACATTCTCATCAAATACATCGCGGCAGGCGACGTTTTTTATACTCTTAGCAAGGACAGCGATGTAGGCGATGTTTTTAAAATTCAGCACGGGCTAGACCGTGCGGGGACCGCTAGTATCAATATATTTCATCATAAGTAACATGTTATGTTATTCCCCTTGATAGCAATTTAGATAAAACGTTTTCGTAGATAGCTTTTTAAAATGCAATCCATTATACCAATATATTTCAACAAAAGTAACATGTTATGTATTGTTATGCAATAAGTTTTGCAAGTTCAAATAATTGTTATGCAAAAGTATTGTTATGCAATAAGTTTTCTTTTCACTTTTTGTATTCAAACCCAAAACACGTGTTTCTAATAGTAATTTGAAGTCGTAAATTTTTAGCTTGAATGTGCATTATTTAAACTGCCCTTTGTACTAACTAATCGTTTCCGTTGAACAAGTTCCTCTGAATCCCTTAAAGGGTACGTAATGAGAGTTTTGCAATGCATGATTTTATTACTTTCTGTTTTAAATGCGAATACGTACGTACATTTTTAAATTGTTCCAGGTATTTTATTGTGACAGATATGTTTCCAGGAAAAGAATAAATAAGAAATAAAATTGTTGGCTCAAAAGTTTTTGTAAGAAGTTTAAAGAAATTAAACTTACAGCGTGCATGTGTGTCTTGTTTTACGACTTCCGTTCTTCAGCATTTATGCATTAAAAAATGATCTTTTCTTTTAAAAGGACGTAATCACGAGCAGAAAAAATCGCTAAAGGAAAGTGTAAAATGTTTTCGTTTTGGTTTACACGCCGCAAATGCAGCTTAGAATTGGTTACCATGAGGTTTTAAAACATATGTAATTTTTTGAAATTTCACGTTATTATCGAAAATCTATGGATGTCATACAGAAAAGACTTTTCCTCGTGCAAGGGCATAAAGTAAGGGCAGTGAAATAGATTGTTGGGCTTTTCGAAATGCATGAAGCTATTTTTTCGTTTTTAGGAAGAACTCTGTTCTGGATCATATCCATTGCTGTTTGTTGGATATTTTATATTTTCTGGAAATATAAAAAAATACGTAAAAATGGGAAAAACATGCCTGCATTCTACGATGATCTGTCTTTCTTACATTACCTGGCGCTGTTGAGATCATTTTACCATCAAAATTTGCCACCTTTGTGCCGTAAGTGCTTTTGCTGTTATTCTGATAATAATTTGAAATGTGTCAAAAACTTCGCTTTCTGGGATACATTGTCAATGTTGTAATGTCAAAATATATCACAGTTTTGCATCCAAAATCGAACTCTAGGAAAAAAATCTAAAAAACTTTTTATTGAACTGAAGAAAGTAAAAAGATAGTAAAAAAAAATGCGAGATGAGTCGTTGCTGAGTATAGCGTGCCAAACATTGTGACTATATTTTATTACTGCTATGCGTAACGGTCCTCCCCTCTCCCTTTTTTTATAAAGGTAAACTATTTTTTTCTGAAGTTGTTGTGCGATTGGTAAAAATTGAGGTTTTTATTTTATTTAAGTCTGCTCAATTCCATTTCCATTTGGAACATCTACGCGCGAAACAACTTCTGGCTCATAATTGTCTAAGAACATAAATCATAATTTTATGAGCACCGCCATATTTATATCTTTATTGTACTGAAATTAATTTTCTTTGGTTTTATGTACTTGTGCTTTGTCCCAGAATCGTCTTGGTTATGAAACATTAATTTTACTGCATTAAAGAACACTAATAAAACTTATTTGTTTGATATTTTGGTTGGTCATTATTACGCGTTTTGATACAATATATTTTATTAATTATTGAAATTTTTACAAAAACGTACTTTGAAAAGAGCTGAGAAAAACCCGCAAGCAATGTTTTTAAAAAATACATTTTATGAATTAAATTTAAATAAAAAAAAATTAGTTGAAAAGAAATGAATTTCAAGAATATAATGAATTGTTTAGACACTGTAAACTCTTGAAAATAATAAATTTAATAGGGCCTGAATTTCTTCAAAATGTTTTGTATGGTTTGAAGGGAATAATTATGTGGAAAATACATTTTTGAATAATACTTTTACATGACCAAATAGCTTATTAAAGTGCATATTAATAATAACATAGTACTATTTCCTACTGTTATGTAGATAAAGAATTGACTTTAAAAACATTATATCTACATTAACAATGAATTTAGTTTATGTTCACAAAAATGGAGAAAACACAATTTAATTAAATATTATATGTTTTTATTAAATGTTCCATACTCGGTCAAAGCACGTTAGGAGGAAAAAGCCCTACTTATTAATACAGCAACCTTTATTAGTTATTGCAGTGCACTGAGAAAAAAGAAAGCATATTTATTATATTATTAGTAAAATTGATAGCAATATGCCTTGGAAATAATAGTTACAAATTTATATTTGTGGTGATACTGGTCTCAAAAATGTGCCTTTAAAAGCTGGAAATAGTGAAATTTCCGTTTGAAAGAGAAGATTCAACTTTTTATTTCAATGTGTTTAAATATTTGTCCTTATTATGTTTGTATTGTAGCCAAGTATGTATTGGATCAATTAAACTGTGGTTAGGAAGCTTGCTATTTAACTTCATGTAATAAAAATTTTAATTTTTTTATTTACTTCATTTATTAAAAATATCAAAGCTTTCCTTCCCCCTTATCTAAATATTTTTCATTTATTATAATGCAATAAAACTTCATTTTTCCAGTTTCTTTTTATCCAGTGTCTGCCAATTACCGTAAGTAAGCATTATGTTTTGTGATGCACTTAAAAGAAACAGATGACTTTTAAAATGAAACAAGGAATTATTATTTTGTTTAAACAGTTGCATAGTTGCTCGTAGTTTCATGTCGAAGGCTCTATAGCAAAGTGCTTACTTTGATTTTTTGATTATTTCATGCTAGTTTTTTTATTCAATTTTAATATGTTTCAGTACAATACTAGACAATATATTGTAGTTTAAAAATAGCTGTTCGCTGTAATTCTTTCATGATCTATACTTTATTAATGTTCTTTATTTATATATATTTTATTTTATTAAGGCAAACCATGTAGGCAGAGCTTTGTTTCTATTATTGTACAGTATTTCTTAAGTACATCATCCTTCTTTATTCTATAGTAGTAGTCTTAGCATTGCTATTCCTAGTATGTCAGAATTCGTTTTATGGACCCAAGTAAAATTTTAATTTTTTTATTTACTTCATTTATTAAAAATATCAAAGCTTTCCTTCCCCCTTATCTAAATATTTTTCATTTATTATAATGCAATAAAACTTCATTTTTCCAGTTTCTTTTTATCCAGTGTCTGCCAATTACCGTAAGTAAGCATTATGTTTTGTGATGCACTTAAAAGAAACAGATGACTTTTAAAATGAAACAAGGAATTATTATTTTGTTTAAACAGTTGCATAGTTGCTCGTAGTTTCATGTCGAAGGCTCTATAGCAAAGTGCTTACTTTGATTTTTTGATTATTTCATGCTAGTTTTTTTATTCAATTTTAATATGTTTCAGTACAATACTAGACAATATATTGTAGTTTAAAAATAGCTGTTCGCTGTAATTCTTTCATGATCTATACTTTATTAATGTTCTTTATTTATATATATTTTATTTTATTAAGGCAAACCATGTAGGCAGAGCTTTGTTTCTATTATTGTACAGTATTTCTTAAGTACATCATCCTTCTTTATTCTATAGTAGTAGTCTTAGCATTGCTATTCCTAGTATGTCAGAATTCGTTTTATGGACCCAAGTAAAATTTTAATTTTTTTATTTACTTCATTTATTAAAAATATCAAAGCTTTCCTTCCCCCTTATCTAAATATTTTTCTTTTTATTATAATGCAATAAAACTTCATTTTTCCAGTTTCTTTTTATCCAGTGTAGTAAATCAAGCTAAATTAATTGGAATTGGAGATGAACAATAATAACCTCAAAAAATCTTATGCTCGAAGAGTTTGATCAGTTAACTCAACAAAATGTAAATGATTTCTTTCGTGCACTATAAAAAAATTCTGTAAAAAGACAGAAAAGAAACTGAGTGTTTCTTTAAATTTATGAAGAACTTGTTCCAAATCAAATAATCAAGTTTCTTGTTAACAGTTTTTGAATAAAATTCTTGTTTTTCTACACTCTGTAAACCTACAGAGAAAGATTTGTCAAGTTACGTAAAGCTGAACGTATGAGATCTGTGACTACCACTTTAAAAGTTGTAAACAAATGCATAATCAGACACTTGATATCTGTTACTACCAGTTAAAAAACTTTCAAGAAATACATTAGATTGTGTTGGCGTGTGGTTCATTTCCAGCTCATTTACGGATGTTTTAAGATTCAACTATCGGTAACTATCGATAGTTTTCGATAGTGAGGAATTTGACGTTAGTACCGCATGAGCACGCGATGTGTGCTTTAATTTAACGTGAAATTTTATTTCTATTACTTTGCACAAAGTTTAATCATTACTATCTTAAAGTAAGTGTTTAAAAAGTGAAAGCGCATTTAAAACCGAAAATAAATGCACTTAAAACTAATTTAAATGAAAAATCTAATGATATATCCAAAAAAAAAAAAAGTTGTAATTATGTAGAAAAACAACACGTAGTTCCTGAAAAAAATAATATATACATAGAATAACCAAAATAGAAACCTTAGAAAGCTAAAATAAAAATGTCAAATAACTCAAAAATGAACGTACTTACCACTTAAAAAATGCATGAATAAATACATAAACATTAGAGTATATAGAAAACACCAAGTAATTACTAGGGGAAAAAATACGAAGTAAAAAACTTAAATTTTTGCACAATTTTTACTTTATTTTCATATGAGCAAAAGTTGATTATTATAAAATAAAAAATGTAGCATTTAAAAAAATTTATAACTTTTACAAGCATAAAATAGGGTTCACGAATCCCCAAAGTAACAGTAACATGCGTATGTTTCTTACAAAATCATCCATAGGGAATAAAAATATTGAATTTTTCTGTTCAACAATAACAACTAAACAACTACAGTTTATAACAAAATAGGAAAAACGTTTCTTGTTATATATTAGTTGGTTTAAATGAGATAATTTGAGGAAACATTTAAGACATCGAAATGATTGGTCTTCACGTTTGAGCAAAAAAAAGACGATTATTCTAATGATTAAAAAATAAGAGAGAGAGAGAGAGATTTTAACGATTAAAAATGTTAAATCGACTGTCAATAAACGTACTAGCCACAAATTCAAAGGCAGAAGTTGAATATAAATGAGAAAAACTTTCAGTTTTGCCAACACAAAAAACTATCGCATACTGTTGATTGTTTAAAAAAACTATCCATGATCACGATAGTCAGAACTATCGATAGTATTCGATAGTTCTATCGATAATTCTCCACCACTACTAGTGAGCAGCCTCGAGCCCTTGCCGGCTGGTCTACCCAACTCCGGAGGTGAAGGAGTCGTATCAGTGTGGGCTCAATCGCTATCAATTTACAGAATGTTCTCTGTTTTCAGATCTCTGTAATTTTACATCAGACTCCGGATAAGTGATTTCCAGGAGATTCTCCTGTATTTATGTTTTACAGTGTGCATGCATTGCATAAAAAATAATATATATACTACATACAAAATTAAGGCACACTTTTTTATCATTTGAATAATTCAGTTTTCCTATATTTCCATCAATTAGTGTGGTCTTGAGTGAACAGTAAACAATTCGACGAATCTATAATTGAGCTGACTTTTCTCATAAATCTATGGGTTAATATTTCGAAATTTTGAAATTTTCATAAAATAAAATAATTTTTTGATCAGGTTTTTGAGGGTAATCATTTAAGCAGTAATGGTTCTTTAAATAAAACAATTTTAAAAGCTTTGTAGGGGACGATAGCCTTACGAATAAGAACTTTTTCAGACGAAGAGTTGATTACATAATACAAGGCAACTAATTTCTCTAATTTCCCCAGAACTAATTACTTATTTCATTGTTTTGTTCCTGGTGAGCTTAGAGCACGCAATAAGTCGTTCCAAGACTGGCATTGCTTTTTCAAATATGTGTGTTTCATTGGACATGCGTTTTAATTCAATATTCTGTAATTACTAATGGTGCAATTGATTGTTTTAAAAGAAAAAAAGTACGTGATTTTTAAAGCGTTCATTCTTGGAGGAAATTCGATAAATTATCGAAGTCTTCTCATCACGAGACTTTGATAATAAGGCAAGAGAAAATTATGTTGAGAAATATGATTTTTTAACAATTACAAATTGTGCAGATGGGTCAACGAATCAAAAATTCAAAGCAATTTTCCTCCATCTAAGAGCATATAACTGAATTTTGTGGGTTTTCACGTCCTTTTCAAAATGGCACAGTCAGTCCTTTGGATGTTGGTGAAAATAGTGTTTTGCTTTTTAGTTGTAGGCCTGAATTGGATGTGCTATACTTTAGTTAAGTACCAATGCTTACGTAAATATGCCAAAAATATGCCGACGTATTTCAACGACACGTTTTTTCTACGATATTGGAAATTGATCAGGTTATTGAACAATCGGAATGTGCCAACTCTATGCCGTAAGTTTTATTTATGTTCTGTTCTATAAATAGTGTGTTTCACATAGAAACCGAGATAAAACTGATATTTTACACGTTAAAAAGCGAATTGAATATGTTTGCAGTATCTTCTTTTCTATTTTTCAAACACAGGGTAAATAAATTTACCTTAAAAATTAGCTTTTATTCTTTCTGCTTCTTTCTTCTCCACTGAAAAAAAAATGTTTGCCCGAAAATACATTATAATCTCCTGGAAATAATTTATATGGAGTCTGATGTAAAAATAGAGACTTAAACACAAGAATCTACAAAATCTTAAAAAAAGGAAAGTACAGATAGTAAAAATCAGAGAGCATTCTATAAATTGATTGCAGTAGATAATGAACCGCAGTGGTTCCATTTGTGAGTACGCTGGATTCCTATGTCTGGTAGTCAAAGTCAAAGGCGAGTTCAATTGAGCCCACGCTGCTAACTGATCCCTGTGCCTTCGCAGTCGAGGAAGGCTTGCCGTCAAAAATGTATACTGCACTTTTGAGAATTGTTAAACTAGTGGTAGCAGAGCTCAAGCGGTCATTTATGCATTTGTTTACAACTTTTAAACTGGTTGTCACAATCTCAAGCGTTCAGTTTTACGCAATTTGAGAAATCTTTCTTTGTACATTTAAAGAGCGCGGGAAAACAAGAATTTTATTGGGAACTGTTATCAAGAAACTTGATTACTTGATTTAAAACAAGTTCTTCGAAAAGGTCAAGAAACATACAGTTTTCCATCTGTCCTTTTCACAGACATTTTTTATAGTGCACCTAAAGAATTAACTACTTTTCTAAAGAAAAGTAAAATCATCTGGTTTGATGATTACAAATTAAGCAGCCGCCAGATTTGGGCTTAAATGCAGCTTCAGTTGAGGATCAACTCATCTTTTTTTCTTGCACATCATTCCAGTTTTACTCAAGCCAGAATACAGAACGCTGTTAATGATGCTTTGAGAAACAAGACCGTGAAGTAGCTGTTGATCGCAATTGTACATTGCCTCGTTGTGAAACTATTGCACATTCGCAAGATCAAGTGGTTTCAGGCTAGAAATACAGCTACACTCTCAGAAACGCATGCTCAAATCTCACGGAACTTTCGTCGTATTTGACGAAGTGGCTTCGTGAAAAATGCTCCGAGTAAACCTTACGTCAAATTGCCGAAATTTGTGTAGTAACTTTTTAAAGTCACGTGATCACGCGAGGAAAGAATCGTTGCAAATGACGAAATTTTCATGACGATTGAAGAATCGTCGAAAATGAGGATTCTATTTTTGAGAGTGTTTGTAAACGTCACTTTAAAAACTGGGGGTATGAAAATGTTGTCCAGTTCTTATCAGTTTCCTGCGTATGAGTGTCCTGCTATATCATTTTGCAATGGCGAAAAATCATCTAAGTCTGCTATATATTTAAGTACTATATAAAATCAGTACTTCAATACATCACATATTGTATAGGTAATACATACAGGGAGGCACATCCATTCAATCGATCCATTCCATAATCCACTAGCTGCGCTATAACAGCGGTAACATCGAGGAAAAAATCCAGTCAACTACGTTGATAGTTCATATTATACAGTTCATATTATAATTAACTTCAGTTTTATTCTACGAAATGTAGAGATAAATCTTGTATTGTGGAGTTTTTACTTTAATTAAGGTTATCTAAAGAAAACTCCGCATTAGCAAAACAAATATATGATTAGAGTAGTACATCATATTCCTTTAACTAGTTCATATGAGGTTTTGAATCGAAATATTTGTCCAAGATAGCATTGGTTTACATTCATTTTCTGATCATTTTAAAAATAATTTAATCGACTTTTGATGTTAAATCGTGCTTTGCAATAATACCTCAAATAAAGTAACTCATATAAACAGCGTTATTAAAACGCAAAAATTTCAAAATTGTTTCGAACAAATTCGCATTTCTTCTGCTTTAATATCGCAATTTTCTTCATTTCTTTTTTGTACAGAATCTAACGTTTTTGTTATCAAGAAGACAGATTTGAGTAATTGTTTTCAACATATTTTTCCAGTATTGTGTTTAATTTGTACTATTGCTAGCGTTTTTGGTGTTTTTAACCGACTTCACAAAGGAAGGAGGCTACACATTCGTGCTGTATGTATGTCGTTTTTTTTTTTTTTTTGTTTTTTTTTTTTGTTTGTTTGTTTGTCCA
The DNA here is from genome assembly GCA_038502835.1 of Octonoba sinensis. Lineage (NCBI taxonomy): Eukaryota > Metazoa > Arthropoda > Arachnida > Araneae > Uloboridae > Octonoba > Octonoba sinensis. Next base: position 58,073,033 of record CM076599.1, on the reverse strand, counting down.
CTCTTAACTTCTCACCGGATGAACCAATTTTCATGATCTTTTTTTTAATCGATCGAGGGTGGTTTCCCATTGGTCCCGTACCTTCGTTTGACCATATTCGATATTTAGAAAAAAAAAAATTATGGTCAGAAATGTAGTATTTTTTTTTTTTGTTTTTTCATCCATAACTTTCGACTAAATGAACCGATTTTGATGATTTTTTCTTTAATCGATCGAGGGTCGTTTAACTCAAATATTGCAAATCAATTTGGCTACATTTGTTTTATAGAAAAAAAGGTGCGGGTGAAAAATAAGTATTTTTTATTTTAATTGGAAAGGCTTGGCTTGATTTTTCTTTGTTGGGAAATCTATTAATAAATATAAAAGTCATTGTTGAAAACATGTTTATTGTCATGGGCAATAAAATATTAAAAGAAATTACAGCAAGAGTTTGACTGAAGGCTTCTCTGTGGTAGAAATTAATCCAATCAGTTTGTTTGCTAAATCGACTTCAAAAGGGAATTCATCATACAAATGATTAGTTTTTAGTGCCATTAATTCAAAGGAGTTTTGCCCTTTGATATGGATTTTTTAAAAAATAGAGTATTTATATAAAAAAATGTATTTACACTTAAAAGAATAAAATAAAATAATTTTTATAAAAAAACAGAACCGACTTCAAATTATAAATTGCGCTAAAAAGTGAAAAATAAATTAATTCTTTAAACAACATCGCTGTGACTTATAAACATAGTTCTAGAAGTCGGTGCAAAATTATGAGTCTAATTACCATTATACCATTTGCTGCTTTGTATTGTAACTGTTGCTAATTCTGCGAAAATATATATATTTGTAATTGGATTCATGATTACAAAAGATTTTATCTATCCTAATTTTGCACCGACTTCTAAAACTATGTTTAAAAGTCACAGCGATGTTGTTTAAAGAATTAATTTATTTTTCACTTTTTAGCGCAATTTATAATTTGAAGTCGGTTCTGTTTTTTTATAAAAATTATTTTATTTTATTATTTTAAGTGTAAATACATTTTTTTTAGTGTTAATGCCTATTGTTAGTGCTTGTGTACTATTGTTAGTGTTTGGTATAGTTAGTGTGAAGAAAAATTTCAAAATCGTTGCAACAAGTTTGCAGTTTTCCTGTTTTAATATTACAATTTTTTTTTGCACAAAAGTTTATGTTTTATTGCTATGAAGACATAATTGAATAATTGATTTCACCACAGTTTTCAAGTATTGTTTCGTTTGTACCATTGTAAGTGTTTTAAGCAACTTTTAATCCAAAGCAACTGTAAATATCGATCAATCGATCATATTTAGTTGTGTTAATTTGATACTAAATGCATCTTTAGAAAGAAAGTGATGCTTTATTAAATCAAATAATTTTCAATTGGTATAAAAGGTATCTTTATAATCTGATCAAAAAATAACAAAGTAAAGATTATGATGATACCACATGACACTACTGAATATTATAAGGCAAGGGAAATGGCTTTTATTTTCTGTTAGTAAAATAACGTGCTTAAATAGAGCTTTTAGTCGTATTTAATTCAGTCAACTATTTGAATACGCTTTAGTCATTAAATATCAATACACGTTTTCTATATTTACTCATTCAATTAGTTTGGAAATTAAATTATTCAGCGCATTTTGATGAGGTAGCTTTCTCCGTTGCACTTATTAGGTATGCAAATGTATTTGTTGTTTAATGTCTTAAGACATTTCAGTTAGTTATTATTTTAATGAATTCGAGTTTTTTGTTTTGTGATAGTTTTTCTATTGTACAGTATTTCACTATACGTTGCAGTCATTTAAAAAAAAGTATTTAAATAGCTTTAGTTCCTAAACAAGCTGTATTATATAAATATGTTTGCCTAACTAAATATTTCAATAGTTTCAGTTCTTTTTAGTGCATTTGTATTCCTTATGCCGGTAACTATATGTCGGTTTTTCATATATTTTTTGTCTTAATACGTTGTAGTTTTTTTCTCTCTATATGTTCGAATTATTTAGTGTCTTAATACATTTTAGTATTCAGTATCTCAAAATAGTTATTTAAGAGTTTTTCGTAATATATTCCAGTGTTATTCCAAGCCATAAATGGTGTATCTAAGATGTTCTACAAAGAAGGAATGTTTGCTGTCTGGGTACCCTTTAGACCGTATGTTGTGATTCATAATGCAGATTTGATTAAGGTAAGGAAGATTTTTCTGCTTTGAGTACCTATGCTATAGCATAGCTATGGAAAGCATTGAGAAATTTAAACGAAGTTTAGCACATACTAAACGTATTATCTGGAAAACTGATTCCTTTTCAAATGAACATAGCTATGAGTTTTTACATTAAAGCATTGATTTTTTGTTACGTTCACGCAATTTTTTTGGAATTTTGATGCACAAATGTTTATAAGGGAGAAAACCAACGAAATCTCTCCCCACACCGTCAGTATATTTTATGTTTGAGTTTAAGTCTTAGGATATAGACAAACTAGCTAGCTAAACCGAAACCTGAGTACCTAAAGCACTGTTTAGGGCTGCTACCTCTCCGAGAAACAGAACTACAGAAGTAACTTTAAAACAATGGAACCAGGATATATGTTGTTTCATATGGCTTTATCGGTAGAATCAATTCATATAAATGTCAGCTCAGGTATCACATACGAGCAAGGAGAGACAACATTTTACAAGAGAATAAAAACAGAACAAGAACAATTTAAAAGAAAAATAGACAGTAAGAATGAAGAGGAACATGAGAGAGGTAGTCTTTACAAAGAGTTCTTGAAAGTTTTGGCTTCCAGTACAGTTTGCTAAGTTTGCCGCGTTCTTGGGACTCTTTATCCAGTTTTGGGTATATGAGAAGATGAGAACCAGGATATATTTCAAACGTATTTTTGTTGAAGTGAAACTTCTAATGTGACTTCCAACAAGGTTGCGTTAAACGTTTAACGCTATCGGGGTCCGTATCCTTGCTAAATGCACGATGACTGTTAGTGAAGTGCGCATCTATATATTTAGATTGTATATTTAAGTTACGTCATCGGGGTCTATATCGATGCTAAATGCAGCACTGCTATTCATGAAGGGCACATCTGTACATTAATTTTATATTTGAATTACGTCATCGGGGTCCGTATCCTTGCTAAATGTTGAATTGCTGGCTGTTGTTTTTTTTAATTAAGATTGTATTTTTAAATTACGTCATCAGGGTCCGTATCCATGTTAAATACAGCATTGCTGTTCATGAAGGGCGCATCTGTTCATTAATTTTACATTAATTTTGTTTGATTTGATGCACATGTAATTTAATAGGGTAGTATTTTTTATTTTCAAATTTAGTGGATAAGAATTGTAAAAAATGAGTGAAAACAATCCCACGGACAATGCGACGGATTTAAGGTTATGTCAAGTACGTCTCTTGTGAATATCAATTGATTGTTAGGTTTTCTCTTTTGAAATTACATCTTGACGCATTCCCATACATTATTAATACAAATTGTGAATTGTAAGCAATGTTAATAAAGTTTGTCTTAAAGAAACAATATGATTTCACTAAAAATCAATTTCCACCCCTTTCTATTTTCATTTCCACATTACGACAAGTACTTTTAAATTTTTCACATCATTTTACTTAAAGTAGTTGCCATAAATGACTAACTTATGTTTACTAATGATATTTACTAACGATATTGAAATTATTATTTAATTTCATCACATTGTAGATGGTAATTAATCATCCAGATGCATTGGACAAAGCAGCTCCGTACGAATTGATGACTTGTTTATTTGGCGATGGATTACTTTTAAGGTATAGTCTTTAAAGTTAATTCAGAACTTCATCTTTAACATTAAAATTAAAAAAAAAATACATTTAAAAGTCATTAACATTTTACTGTTATTTAACATGATATTAAAAGAAACCTTCGTACATTGAAATTAGAATTATAACAGTTGGGATAGCTGTTGCATGAAAATAAATTGTATCATTGAGGTCCACTTCTAAGCACTTAATTGAATATATTTTAACATTAATAAAGGGTTCCATGGAACTGCGAAACACATGCATAAAGTTTTCATTCCAATTTGTGTCTTACTGCTTTTCTCCACTTTGTATACTTTTTACGCCCAAGTGTTATTAAGTAAAATATTAATAACACTTGAGCTGCATTATTATTAGTAGAGATAGAGACAATTAACTGCATGGCGGAAGAAAAACAAAGTTATCACCCCTTGGCGGAATGTTAAATTTCTACAAAAATCAGAGCGATGTCGAAAACCTTCCTACCTACTATTATATGTATGCGACTTAATACAAAAACAAGTTTTATTAGTTTTACGTTAACAGAAATCATCTATTTGGCCACAACAGTACTCTTTATTTTGGCGATAATATGCAAATTGAGCAGAATAACTTCAGAGGTAATCCTAGTTTTAAAATTTGAAAACTACTTAAAATGAATATTGCGGGTGTCCTATTTGTTCCACGAATTTTAGAAAGAGATCATCTTGTGCATTTTTTTACGGGCATTAATATGCTGCAAAAATTGAAAAGGTGTGACGTTTCTTCGATGAAATATTCGTAAAATTATAAATTTCGCCTAAAATTGGAACAAAAAAGAACAAATTAGAGGCGTTTGGAAAAACGCTTCGAGGTGCACCAGAACCTGACCAATGTATCAGTAGCTAAAGTTTCGCACTTCTAGATTCTTCCACCTCGGCTGGAGGCGATCGAAAGGCACACACACACACACACAAAAAAAAAACTGATACACAAACTCTAGGTTTTATTTATATAGATTACTTTTTTTAAATAAAAAATGTTGTTAATTTCCCTAATATTGTGCATGCATCCACTTTTAGCAACGGGAAAAAATGGTTCCATCGACGAAAGCAAATATCACCTGCATTTCACATGGAAATTCTTAAAAGTTACGTGACTATTTTCAATGAACAATCGCAATCCGCAGTTGAGAGATTAAAAGACCTGACCGATCGCCCGTGGGTTGATATTGATCAATTGCTATCCCAATGCTCGCTCGGAATACTTTGCGGTAAGGTATTTCCCATCTATTTTCTAAATTTATAAAAGTTTCAGATCTTTATTGTATTTAAATATATACATATATATACTTGTCCAAGAGCTATGTTTCATGCGCAGGACTGTTATACGCATGTATAATAACTTTTACATTTTTTCTTATAAAATTGCAACAAATGTGTTTTGTAATGAATGATCGTAATATCATATTCCGTAAAAAATAGTTTGGAATGAAAGGAATTGCAGCTACATAGTCATTTTGTTGTGTGTAGAAATTTATAATACATTCTTGTTCTTCCAGATTCTGCGATGGGTTACAAGTTGGATTTTCGAACAGTAAATAAAGATGCTGAAAATTATTTGCATTTGCTTCATAAGTAAGTAATATTGGTTGGATCTTAGGACAGCCGACCCCATTGGCGTGGTTGGCGATAAGTACGCAATCTTGGTAACCCCGGATAGAAACCCAGCTTCTATCGTTCTGCGAAATAGAAGCCAAATTGGCGATTTTGAAAAGCGGTGGGCTCTCCTAGGAGTTTACTGTAATAATTACCATTTGCAATGAATCAGCCAATAAAATTTACAATGTTTTAAAACGTTTCAAGATTGCTTCTAACGTGTTTGTAAAAATTACAATAGATATATTTTAAATTTTTTCTATAATTACATTTTTACTGCCGATCTCACGCCAGCGATTGATTTGAAATTAGGAGTATCTCGACCGGCGTTTTGTATTAGGGGGGTTTGCTGGTATTGGCGTGAGGTAAAAGTAACGGGAGAGTCGAAGTGTTAAACTTTTACAGCGACGTTAATTACTATTTTACGAATAATATCATTTCAGTTCACTGAAACGTCATTTTTGCATTTCAGTTGTGCAGAGGTTGTAATACACAGAGCTTTAAGACCTTGGACTCAGAACGACGCATTATTTTTCAACTGTTTTTCTGCCGGAAGAAAGTTTGTCAAAATTATACATCCCATGAAATCTTTCACGAAAAAAGTAAGACATTTAAAGTTTATAAGTCAATTCATTATTTTAAACGCAAACGTATTTGCCAAAGTATTCATTGTGTTTTACAAATCGCAATATCTTTATACACAAACCAGACGATGTTCCTTCGGTTGTTAGTTTGTCTGCACACGATGACCAGAAGATACTATAGAGCCTTTAGCTTTGAAATTTGGTATAAGATTACTTTGGGAGTTTATATCACTAAGAGATTTTGTTAATATTTTCTCACTAGCGGACAAATATTTTTATTACTGATAATAATACCTTTAACTTTGGTTTTAATGTACGACCATCTCGTGACATCATGTAATGTTTCTTAAAATGAAAGATAGGAAAATGGATTGTTGATAGTTGTGTGCTCTTGGATATGTAATGTATTTTTTATATGTTTATTGGGTATTAACGGGGTTTTTTTTTTTTTTTTGTGCTTTTGATTACATGATTTGCCATTTTTTCCGATCCACAAATGATATATTGCGAAGTTTTTTTATTCTTTTTAAAGATAAATTTTCGCATAAAATTCCTTATACATGGCCATAAAGCGTAGTATGCAATAGGTCGGCCACCCAGCTGCATACGAAACTGAAATTCTAAAATCCATCTTAATCTTAGATATAAAAAGCAAAAACTCCCTTTCGTAGTAGTGTTTTTAACTTATCACAAACGAATTTCATTATGTTTAATGCATGAATCTTTTTTCGATCTTGCTTATTATTTTTTAGTAATGCATCTCATGCATGAAACGTTTGTTTTAGGTAATTGAAGAGAAGAAGACTTCTGTGATGAAAGATAAAAACATTGGTTTGAAAACAGACGTTAACGACAATTTCAAGCCTGGAAAATACAAAAAGGCATTCTTAGAAATGATGATTAATTACCATTTAAAAGACTCAACATTCACATTAGACGACATTCAAGAAGAAGTTGATACATTTATGGCTGCGGTAAACTTCTTTTTTTTTAGGAATTATAATGCAGTTTTTAGTTTATTTTCCAGTAGTCACCGATTTTCTTTCTCTGATGTTTTCTTTTCGAAGGAACATATATTTAATTTATATTTTGTTGTATCAATCAATACATATACATCACATCATGTTATACTCTTTTATTGTTTTATTGAAGACAAATTACTTTTGCAACGATGTCAAATTTTGAAATTACGATTTTATTTTTTCTAAGATCCACCAACGACTTGAAAGGGAAGTGTTAATTAGTCTTAAAGTTAATTTTAAATGTTTATAAAAAATAAAACTAGAATAACGAAACTTGAACTAACATGAAAACTAGCATATTAAGCCATAGCTTCGTCGATGGAAATCTTGTACATATATTCATCGAAATAAAGACGCGTAACTTCAAAAAGAATAGGACATTATTTAAATAAAAACGTAATCGTGTTCTTAATTTAAATCCATGCCCCCACCCAAAACGATGCCCTATATCCAATAAAAACTGATATTGTTATAACATTAATTTGTATATGAAATTTTATTAGATTTTTATGAAACTTACATCACATTCTGTTGCTTACATAATGCAATTTATTGACAGTAAAAGTATGTGAAACTTCAAAAGGTACAAAGGGTACAAATTAAAAAAAAATCTAAAGAATAAATTTTGATTCTGAGCCTCATAAATTCAAACAAACGTTTCAAAATGTATTTATTCTACTGAAATGTTCTAGTACTAATTGAGTACAGATTGAGGTTACAATTAAGGAAAAAAATTAAGTAAACATTTTGATAATAAAGTGGACACGCGTGGGAGAAAAATTATTATTTGTGTAAAAATGGCGATGACGTAATTTCATGTGTAAAAATTTCAAAAAATGGTTAAGTCAAAATCTTTGAAGACAGAGAGAGTTCTTGACAGAATTTTAAACTTTGTTTGCGGAAGTTATTCAATTGAGATTAAGGAAGATGAAAAGGCTCAGATTGATTAATGGTTAAAGGATTGATTCATGGAAACGGTCGACACAGCATCACGAAAAACATTTCTTAGTAGGATAAATTGGTTCAATAAAATTAGTTTTTGTTTTTGTATACGTGAATGAAATCTTCTGTTACTTTTGCATTAAATAAAGCACTAAGCCAACGGAATTAATACATTTCAGGGCCACGATACTACAGCTCTCTCCGTTAGGTGGGCCATTTACTTGTTGGGTCTGCATCCGGATGTGCAACAAAAAGTGTTTCTGGAGCAAAAATCTCTGTTCGCTGATGATCCACACCGATTGGTGACATTTGATGATATCTGCAATATGAAATACACCGAATGTGTCATCAAGGTGAGAAAAAACTTGTAAAAGTATTTTTTTACTGACTGTTTAATTTTTAAGCTAAAATCACAATATAGAATTTCTGTGAAAAGCTCTCTCACCCCGCCCCCTCCCGAAGGGAGAAGGGGAATTTACATACAAATTTCTTTTTCCATATTTGTGCGAATATTTCTTATTTATAAAATGACAAAGAAGAGAAAGTAATAATGATGATAATAGTAATAAATTTTAAAAAATGATACTAATTGAAAAAAAAAAAAAAAAAACCACAAGGGAATAAAAACTGTAACATGGAATATTCTTGAAGCATTTTAAATAGAGTGCATTGGGCTTTTAAGGAAAGTCAGGGCAGTAAAAAATAATAATTAATAAACAACATTAAAAAAAGGGGGAGGTGTTACAGAAAAAGCTCTTTAATTACTGTGTTCCTCTCTAATTTTGGTATGGAAATGAATTAAAAGTCTAAAACATAGTGGTGGGAAACTCAATTTTTGGAATGAGAAAATATGTTTCTACGAAGTGCAGACTGCTTCAAGGACAGGGGTGTCTAACGTGATCCTTACAACTTTAAGACTGCATTAAAAGAAAAAGGGAGAAAAATGGATTTACAACAAACTTTTTGCAGTAATTGATATAAAGTTTTTTTTTTTTTTACTGTTGAATTTCAGACACAAAAGGACTGAATTTAAAAAAAATCCCAGAAAAAAGCGCAATGTGCCGTGTGGTCCATAGAAACAAAATCCGACACTCAAATGCAACATAGTTAAATAATTAAGTAATTATAAATACTGTCACCTTATTGAAGCATTCATGGGCGAAATTACAAAATGTATGACAATGAGATACTGTACATCACGGGGAGGGGGGGGAGGCAGCATTAGTGTTGAGTGTATGCAGCAAGTATGTAAAACATATTTTGGGAAAAAACAAATTCTGAATCAATTTAAAGAAAGGTACTACAGAGAGTATGTCAAGACGTCTTCTTAGAAATCAGGTTACTTTAATCAAAAAAGAACTTGTACCGATTGATCAACTAAATGTGGAATTTCACTTTTATTTTTCTGTTTTTACAGGAAACACTGAGACTGTACCCACCGCTCCCAATTGTTGCAAGAGAAGCATTGAAAGATATCCAGATAGGTAAGCGCCAAGCTTTGGGTGTTGCTTTCGCTCCGAACTATTTCATATTGAAAAATGAGCTCCTCATAATCTTAAAGCACATATGTGCAATATAATTTGCAATTTTTGTGCGCCGTGTTGTTCTTTCACACTTACACACTCGTTTATTTCTATAAATTATTGATAGTTTCTTAATAACTAATGTCAAGCAAAAACTGATATAGTTTTACAAATTAATAGTAGATCTATAACATCCCTATTAGCAAAACATCTTGCAACAACCTTGATAGACCTTGGTAATATACTGACAGCTTCAATATGAACTTCTTAAATACTGTTGAAAGGTTGCATAAATGTTGATATAACAATACTGCAATAACAGCATGTATGCAACATGGTAATTACCTTTAAATAACAATATTGATATTATATTACATCATCAACACTGTATAAGTGTTATCTGCATCAATATTACAAAAAATAGTTCAAATCAACATTGATTCAATGCTGTTGTCGTCAGGGTAAGTAACAGCCAATGGAAAGCTGTTGAGCTGCGCATGCGTTGGGGTAGAAAGAATTTTACCCATCGTTCCAATCGGCGGCGTGTCTCTCTTCACACTCACACGTGGTTTCTCGTTTGTTGGTTGTTCAACAATAAAGAGTAGTGTAGGGAAATATTATTTTCAGTAATTATGTATGCATTATCTCATGTATTAATGTAACCCAGGACAGTTGATGTGTGGTTATCTACTGAGAAGACTATGAAAAAAGAATGGAAGCATAACGCACACGCGGCATGATGGTCTAGTGTAAATCACGTGTCGAATAAAATGAGAACAATGCAATATTTAAAAAAAAGGCACCTTGATTTTATACTGTCATGTCAGTATATACTGTCGGTGACAAGGTGAATGCAATATTGCAAAAACAAGACACCTTGATTTTTATACTGACAAAGCACTGTCATATCAGCGTATACTGTCGGTGACAAGATGAATGCAATATTCCGAAAGTAAGGCACCTTGCTTTTATAATGTCATATCACTATTTACTGTCGGGGACAAGGTGAATGCAATATTGCAAAAATAAGGCACCTTGATTTTACACTGACATTACACTGCATACACCTTGACAGTCAATCTTGTGGCAGCCTGCAGGCAGTATAAATGGAGTAACATAACAATGTTGAGGCAGTATGTATGCAAGATTATCCATGCTGATATATCAACCTTTATGCAATATTGTGGCAGCATATTTTGCTTGCTGGGATTTCATATATCTAATGAAATAGAGGGTTTGTTGACAGCGCACGTTCCTGGAAAACGATAAGCCATGGAAACATGCAATTTGGTACACAGTAGTGTTTTCCGACATGTGCACCTCGGAGCTTGTTTTTATAAATTATTATTTTTTTTTACAATGAAACAACTTTTAATTGTTGTGCGAAGCAACAATGATTTAAAATTTTAAAACGTTTTATGTTGCGACAATGCTTAAAATTGCAACAATGCTTTCAGGGATTGCACAGCAATTGTAAAGCTGATCAATGACTTGCGTCAGCAACCTTCGAGCACTAGCAAGCCACGAGTGGCAGCTGCTGTGCTTACCATAAATAGCCCGTTGTTACTCACCATAAAAAGCGCGAATGACATAAAAAGCGGAATTTCGCTTCTATCTACTTGAGGCCAGTATATCAATAGAAAACGAAATTTTTATAATAAATGCAAATGGATAAATGATAATATTTTAGCAGTAATCAAGCATTGTATTATCTTTGTATTATAGTACACCAGTTTATTTTGCATTCGTTAACAAATACAAATCCATACATTAAAACATAAACAGTATAACTGTTGGTAAATACTAATTTATGGTCAAACTAGTCACTAATCAAAGAACATAAAATATTAATTGCTGTGTAAATAATACATTTTGTACATAAACTGTTTTTTTTTTTCCACAACTTGGAGGCACTTGCCTTGTCGGCATTTCCCCTTTTCAAAGCCACGAGAATTGCTGGCCATTTGTAAAGGGTCATTTGACAGGTGGCCAGCATTAACCCTAACACGCCGTAATCGGATGACACCAGATGGCGCTCCTACGGACCCGAGACTAAAGGGAAAATGCATTTTCTCCATCCTGCAGTACTCTCGGAACTGCCACGGGACTTCAGGGCCCACGGATTTTACATGCCAAGTGTACATGTTGGGTCTTCAGCGGGTCGGGTTCCGAACGACGCCCTTACCCCTAGGCTACCACGGCCCCACATAAAATAGAAAATGGGTGCACTCAAGAAGCTTTAGTAACTCATCATTAAGCAATACTTATTTAAATAAATTATTTACGATTTATTGAAAAGCAAACAATGATTTACAAAATAACTATGAACTTTTAGCAGCTTTTAATGTAAAGCCCGAACTGACTCATTGATGAGTCTTTTTTTTTTAGTTCAAAAACTTTTAAACATTTGACATCGATTAGTGTGGCATCATTATTTCCTTGCGAATTAACCTTTTGATGCGTGAATTTGTCGACACTCCCTTGAGTCCATCTTTCTTTCTTATTTTCTGCAAAAACATTTATCAGTGTATTAGGTAGCAAAAGTATGGTTGGGGGAAAGGGAGTTTTCTGCAACCTTTGAATAAAAGACCAGAAATTTCGTCACAACGAAGCCCAAAAGCTCTAGATGGCAGCACCATTCACGTGTTTGTCCGCATTTTTCTTTTAAATTTTCTTTATGAAAAAAAAAATAAAGTACTTATTATACCTAGTAATAGATTTGAAGCTAAAAACTAGAGACTTTTTGAACAAGAAAAAAACGGTATTGATTTTATTTGCAAATACACATTTTCAACATGGATTTTAGCGCGAATTCAAATTTCATTATATTCAATGCCGGATTATTTTTAACTTGAATTAAGAGAAAAGTAAAATTGTGTTGCCATTTCGTTTGTGCGTAAACTGATAAAATTTGTGTTTTGTTTTGTTTAAAGATATTGAAATAGTTGGTTTATAAATACATCTTTAATCTTTTATGTTTATTTTTTCCAGAAAATTATGTTCCACTGTACATTTTCCACACACATACATCCTCATTACCCTCATAGTAAAGGAATAATGAAGCAGCTTTGTAAATCTGTGAGGCTTACAAAATGTAGCAAGTCGGAATAAAAATTTGTTTTCATTTTTTGTATAAAATGGTGTATATATATATCTACTCCGAAATCCAACATTCGGCACAATAATAAATCTTAATTATTTCCTAATTCGTTTTAGAAAAAAATATCTACTTTTGTAAATTTCAATGCATTTTGCTTACACCCTTTACAGTCTCTAGTATAGAAGAGGTAAATAATAGTTTTCAAAAATATGTGAAGTGAAACATTTAAAACATGCAAATGAATTCACTATGAAAATATTTTTTAATTTCCACATTGGTTTTCAAATAAATTTATATTGTTTTAATTTTTTTTAAATGTAACTGAAAAGGCTCGTACATGTAGCTGAAGAACTAGCAAGCAATATCGTCTTCTCAACATATTGATATTATGAATGGTCAAGATGAATCTTTTTTTTTCTCTTTTAAAGAAACAGGTTTCTTAAAAGTGAAAAACTTATTGGACTGCTTTAAAAAGATTACACTAAAATATGTGTTCATTTCTCATCTATTCTTTGTTGCATTTCGGAAACCAAATGTGTGAAAAGATTTTACTTTTTAGGTCCATATACCGTACCAAAAAGCTCCTACATTGCCATGAATATTTATATGCTGCACAGAGATCCTAAAATATTTCCAGATCCAGAGAGATACCAGCCAGAACGATTTCTTACCGAGAATTGTCTTAACAGACATCCGTACGCTTTCTTACCTTTCTCAGCTGGGCCTCGGAACTGTATTGGTATGCTGCTACGAAGCTTTTTTTTTAATAATTATGTGCCAAATTAATATAAGTAAATAAAAAAGAGAGCTCTTACTATTGCTAGTTAAAAGGAAAATGAAACAGGAGTAACATTAGAAATCAATATACCTTCATTTTTCAACACAGTCCTCAGACCATGGATGTCTCAGACATGTTAAGCATTTTCAATTAGTCCCAATATATGACGATAAAAATGATTAGGTTTACACAAATAAAACAATTCAATTCATTAATACATGATTTACCTTAATACATCGTTTAGTGCCGACAATAATGGCACATATCAAAAAGGAAAAAAAGAAAACAGCATTGGACATTGATGAATTCAAGTTAGGTTCATTTTAATAAATTTAGGTAACTGCAACTATTCTGTAAAAATAAGTTATGATACTGGCGGGCTTTTTTTTTTTTGCTCTGAATTAATTCTGCATAATTAAAGTTTGGAAATATTTCTTTCCAAATTTGAAAATTAAAGATGTGCTACTATTGATTACGTATAACAAGTTTTACAACACTACGCACCTGGTATCGAAATTACCTTAATGTCAGCATTGTGGCAAGAAAGAGCATTAAATTCAAATATTGAATCAATAAGCAGTACGCTTAATTTTTTTTTTTTTTTGAGACGTGTCACTATTGTCGTCAGTGAGAAATATGCCTCTTATTCTGAGGAAACTAAAGCAGAAGATTGTGAAAACACATTCATCCCATTCAAATCCAGTAAATTCACTAGAAATGGTATTTCACAGCAACATACTGACACACTATCGGTTCATCATCCAGTTTAAAAACAATTCAACAAATTTCCACATCCTAGATAATCATAAAACATACATTAATAATCCATTAAACATTTACATTATTTGCATGTGATTGTGCATATTTATTGAGTTGTAATTTTAAAATTTACACGCTGAAAGTACATTTTTAATTCTTCGTAATTTTTCCTCAAAATCCATTTCATTTGTAAGCTTTCAGCTTTAAAAATTAATATCGTTTCGGATTATCAAAGATTTTGAGCTAATAGAGCTAGGATCAAGATTTGATCAAAACTCTTCTTTTTATCTCTAATTTTTACTTATTTGTAAAAAGTAAAGGAAATATTGCATGTACAAAAAAATTCCCACTCAAATTTAAAAGCAAATTTCCATTTTGATCTTGCAAGGATTAGCTCTGACTAATTTTTGATGACGTCCTTACATACCTATGGACATCTGAAATATCCATTTTGACCATCTCCGAGTATGTTTTCACAATTTTTATCACGATGTCTGTATGTGCGTGTAAATGATTTATATGATTTTATTTACATATATTAGTACAAATAACCCACTAGTACCGCTGTTAAAAATTCTATTGTATTAGATTCACGCAAAAGCTCTTCATTTGATTCAATTTAAGTTAAAAATTTTAACGTTATGTTAACCCTTTCTAAAATTTCAATTTCAGGACAAAAATTTGCTATGATGTCTATTAAAGTTCAACTGAGCCATCTATTGAGGAACTTCAAAGTAACTTCATTGGACCCAAGAGATGAAGTCAATTTGAACTGGGAACTTACTTTAATAAATGCCAAGTCACTACGAGTAAAATGTACGCCTCGATGATAATGCATTAGTGTTGTTTATAAAAATGAAATAAATATGTGACTTTATTATTGGTGCTAGTTATCTGACTTGAAAACAAAAAGAAAAAAAATCTTTGCGTTCTTTGTTTGCCTGTTTACTTGTTCATAACTTTAATGAGTCAAACTGCAATCTGGCTATATCTGTCTCGTTCGTTCTAATGCACGAGACCTTGAGTTGAGTTTCATACTGAACATATGTCTCGTCCGAAAAAATATTTTTTTTTCTTTCTTTGTTTGCCTACTTACTTTGTAATGTACATGATATATCACATGAGCATTTTTTTTGTGCCTTAAGAAATCTTAATTGCGTTCCGAATTGCTAAAAATTTTCAATCTACAACTCAAAGGAGTAATGAATTCTTTTAACTAAGGAATACTGAATTCTTCTAAAATTTTTAATAACGTATTTTTAGATTTTATATTTCGAGAATTTTGAGCTTGAAAATGGATATTTCTACACATTTTACATCTTCAAATTGAACAATGGTTTTCAATAAATATTTTAATCAATATCCTTCAATGTCATATTAACTAGAATGAAGACAGACGAACTTGATAAAATTGCAATATACCAACATAAAGGGGCATTCTTTCCATTTGAAGTAATTTCTGTAATTGCTTACTTAATTATTAGGATGATTATTATAACGACGTAAAGATAAGTAAATAATTTTTTCTTGTAACTCAATATAACCTTTTTTTCCAACAATTAAAACCAATGATTTACTATTCATAATTTGTGGTTTTACCGACTTCGCATACTCAAATAAAAACAAAACCATTTTTTCAAATCATTATTATTATACACGATACACATAAATCGCTTTCATTTTTGCTTTTGAGAAAAACTTGTTGAAGCATTAAAAAAAGCACATATTTATTAAAAAGGCCATAAAAGAACGTTTTAAGCCCAAAATTACAATTAAAAAAATTCAGACACGTATTTCGGCATTACCGGAATGCGCAAAAATATTTGAAGTTATCGGTGCGAAGACATCCAAAATAAGTCTTTGAATTCAGAAATTCACATCTTTTTGCATCGAGAACGGCATTCCTAGTAATTCCGAAACGCGTGTCTGCATTTAAATTGCAATTTTGTGCTGCAACAAAAGGCAAACTTACTATTAATATCCATGTTGCACAAATTTTCATTTTTAAAAATAAAATAAAAAAAACATCTGAAATCTTATTTTTTTAGCCACCCTCAGTAGGTCAGAACTTGATTCTCGATTCTATTAAAAATTTGCAAAACAATCCTTGCATACATTAATTTAACATTCGGTTATGTTTCCTTTTGTAATAAAATCAAAGAGCTTCATAAGATAGAATACTCACTTGGATGTTTAAAATTTTAACGAAAAACTATGTTTGTACGTTCCGTTTTTTGTTCAAAAATGAAGCTTTTATTAACAGCTGATCAAATATTTTTAAGAAACGGGTTCCATTACAACAAAACGTTATACAGCTGTGAAACTTGTGTGGTTTGTTTGCTCGAAACACGATGGAAATCTCACTTAATATTACCATCTATTAGTTGCTGCTACTTATTTTTCGAGGTAATAAATTATACATCCTAATTTTATCGAATTTTTTCAGTGATTTTAGCAACTGAGGGTAAGTGAGAAAAATTTCTTTAATAATTCATAAACTGAGAGGTATACTTATTCTACATTTTACTTCTTTTGAGCTACCTTTCATATGTTTCATCTATGCAATGTTTTTTATAGTTTTAATTAAGTTCCCACTCAGTGAGTTAATTACACCTTGTCTTTCATATAACAAAAAAAAATCTATTTGTAATTATGGCATCGTAATAGTTAATCGCGCTTTGGTTTATAATGTTTAAAATATATTGCCTACATAGAAGTGTTACTTTTAAGCATCAAATGTTTTACTTCCGAAGTTTTATATCTTTAAATTACATAGTCAGTTTATAGGCGGAAGCAGAACTATGTACATTTATTATGTTTTTTTTATATTCATTAATATTGTCTTCATCAAGAATAAGATTTTTAACTGCTTTCCATCCGTTGTTTATTTGATAGAAATACCTTTAAAAATACTGCGATATAATTTTTAATGTACTTGTCAAACTAAGACTATTTGGAAAAGTATAGACATTCTCTAGAAAATACGAAGTTCATGTTCTTAAATTTTAAGTCGACAACTTTGTTTGAAAGCTTCATTTGACCACTCCGAGTATTTCTCTATTATTTGGGAATCATTTCTAACTACTCTTAATATTTAGACACCGTAACTGCAATTTAAACATCGTCAATGACACTTAAATGTCATTAGAATAAGAATAAAAATGATTTTTCCCTTCGTTTTTAGAAAAAAAACAACATTTCAATTGCTTTTTACAATTGCATTTCACCATTTTTATTTATTCTACGTAGAATTATAATTCTATTGAAACTGAGAAAACAGAAGCAAACATACGTACTTCACTATATATACACGTATATGTATATATATATTTATATATATTTCTTTCAGTTAGCTATAAATTTTTATTATGTTAAATTAGTTAAAAATAATAATTATTTTAAAGAATGAATGTAAACATGATTTAATGTGAAATGATGATTAAATTTAACAATACTTTTTGCACTATATGGATACAATAGTACAAAAAGTATTGTTGTTATCTATAAACGTAACATATATATATGAATATTTATTTATTTATTTTGAAAATAATATTTGATCTGCCCTCTTTCAGAGTAAGGATGGTTGCAGTTTTTGTGAATTTTTTAGGTATTGCACTTGTGTTAGTTCTTATGCTCTCCGCAATCTTCGCTGATGATGGCAATTTTGACAACTATGGTTATCCAGTAGCTCAAAACCGACCAGGTTAGCAAATTATTCCAAAGCCTATATGAAATTATAAAATAAATAATAATGGCAAAAATATTAATAATAGTGTAAAAAGCAACCAAAATACGAGTAGTTCACATTTGTGGGGGAGAAGGAAGGGGGGCGAGAAAAGCAGGAATAATACAAAAAAAAAAAAAAAAGTTTTTCTTCGAAGTGATATCCGCACGTCAAATTTTCTGTTGCTACTACTAATTAAAACAAGTAGAACTTGTCATTGTTATTACGTTGTGCAAATTATACTTAAGTATTGCATTTAATATCTTATCACATTACAAAAAATTGCCTTTAATAAATAAACTTAATATTTTTAAGACGTGTTTAGTGATGTCCGAAAACATTAATGGAATTTTATGTGTTGTAAATAAGGATTTTCTTTTTAAATTATCCGTTTAAGGTAACAATTTTTATCATTTATATTACTATCTTTTTTATAATTGTCACCGAAATCAAAAACTCATACACTCTCAGAAACGCATGCTCAAATCTCACGAAACTTCCATCGTATTTGACGAAGTTTCGTGAGATTTGAGTATGCGTTTCTGAGAGTGTGTCCAGAAAAATTTGACATAAACTTGAGGGATGTGTTTGACTTACTTCTATTTTATTTTTCAATTTTTGACACTATGTAACAGAAGAAATCCTCGGAATTTTGGCTTTTTGGGTTGATATGTTCGGAGATTGCACAATAATATAATCTTAAACGTTTCTAATTATTTTTCATAAATAAAAGGATGAAAACCTAACTAATAAAGTGTGTGTATGAGTTTTATTGTTTATTATTTATTCATGACACTGCTGAGAGAAAAAGTCAAAGTTTTCCAAGGAAACTAATTTTATTGGCATAGCATGCATACCAGTTTGCAAAAAAAGTTATTAGCATACATACAAGCTAGCAAAAAATTCATTCGCATACGTAAAAGTTTTGTTAAAACTTCATTGTTGATTAGTCTTGATTTTTTCCCATTTTAGTAGGTAATTGTTTAATTGTTGCGCTAACGCATATGATGTGTTTGAGTTTTCTATTTTCCGAAAATTTTGTAATTTTTTATATATTTTTATTTTTAATTCAAACCGTAAAACATCTGCTATAACTAGCATTACAATTGTTCTGGCCGATTTTTATAGTTATTTCTTTCCACATTATCTATTCGTACAAATACGAATCGATTGTTCTTTTGAACCTTTCAGTTGCGTGATTCAAGGACGTTAAATGATTGCTTACCTCAACAGAAACAAGCTCTGTCAATTTATAAACTCGAAGGAAGTTATTTATTCATTATGTAGGGTTTCTGAAAACGCAAGAACTTACAGTCAACTGCGTTTTCCATAAGCATCTAACACTAGTGAGCGCAGTTTTTCAGGATTGTTTTCGCTTAAGGGCTCTGTATGTTGTGAGGAAAAACTTCCTTAGCAATATTGAGTAATTTGGACTGAGAACCATTCAGAAGTCACTTTATTTAATAACTGGAGGGCCGCGGGAAAAAATGATCTAAGTCCATATTTTGCCAAATTGAGTTTTCAGTGCATACATGTAGCTTATTATAGACAAAATGCATATGCAATATCATTTAGGCAAGAAATAAGTAGAGGACTCGCCCATTGATGACGCTTCTGAAGAGCAAAAATAATCAAAATACAGAAGTTGAAACGTAAAAAAAAAACGTATTTCTGAGAGTTTAGAGAGATTTTTGACTAAGATCGTTCTTCCCCCGTGGCCCTTCAATTATATATATATATATATAATATATACAAAAGTCGATGAAATAAATTAAATACAAGTAAGAGCTAAATAACAATGCAATGTTGAGGTAGATGATTTTAAAAATTATGTTAAGTTTAAATTTTATCAATTATTTCTACTTAGTGAATTTACAAGATCGATTATTTTTAGAAATGTCGTTAGAATTAATCAAATCAAACTGGTCATTAAATTAAATATAGCACCGCCACAAAAGTGAATATTGATAGCTGTAAAACATAAAGCAAATTTTATAACGTTAAACAAATATAATAAGGAATTTATAGCTGATTTTTCCTTTTTTTAGCGTCAGCTAAAAAGTGTTTCAAAATTGTCTGTCATAACATCTATTTTTTTCGTGATCATTGAAAACAAAAATTATTTCTAAGATTCTTGCTATCATGAAGGAAAGAAACTTTGTTCTTTCTTAACACTAAAAATTCACTTTTACTAAGCATTAATGTCCTGTTTGAAGTTAAGAGCAAATAGCGCATGGAGATCGTTGGCGACAAATATATGGTACAGTTGGGGACAAATTGATGAAATTTTCAGAAAATTAGTACATTTTTGTGAAAAACGCTAAAAATACCACTTAAAATCTCGAAAATCTAAAATTGATGGGAAAAGCAAAAATTTCTAAAAAAATTGAACTACGAGCGCAAAATTGTAAAAACAAAGAAAATTTTCGTAAAAATATGAAAAAATATGCAATACTTACGCACATTATTAACTAAAATATTTATCACGACAAAGTTGAAGTTTTAACTTGTGATTTTTACCAAGGGTTTTACTTAAGTTTTTAACTAAAAACCCTTCTCAACTACAGGAAATGAACCAGCTAACCCTTATGATTTCAATAATGGTAATGCTCAAACTACATTTGGAGGAGGGGCCACATTCCCTGGGGCAGGTGGTAAGTAACAGATTCCTTTTTCATTATCTAATTAAAACGTTTTCTCTACTTGTTTATTATACTCAAAATATGGGTGGGTGTATTCATGCAGGCAAGCAAGAGTTTATACTTCTTAAATGTATATATTTTTAAAAGACTAAATTTTGACGATTTTTTAGTTATAAAGAGAGGGCAGTTATGATAGTGTGCGAGACCATCAAGCATATACTTTAAATTAGTTTGTAAATAAAGGTATAAGCAGTAAAATGTAGTTTTCAGTAAATCATCCGATTTATTTTTATTTTTGCAAATATATAAATTGATATTGCATTGCAATAATTATAAAACAAATCTTCTTTTTGGATAAACAATTTCCTAAAGCAGTTTAAAATCTAGAAATATGCTTGGTTAACATATGATCAAATTTCGATGAGGAGTTTCTGCATTCAAGTACATCTTTATTGGGAGCAAATGCTCTTTAAAGTAAAGAGCGCACATCAGCAAAAGATTCAAATGTAAGATTTTTTAGTTTGTGCTAGATTGATTAAAAAGCCATTCCAAAAAGTGCCGTTGACGACGGCACTTCCACTGTATTCGTTTATTGCTAAAATTTCACTTTCATTACGCTAAAAGAAGTATGATTACAGCAATAAATCGAAACTATGTAAAGATATCGGAGAAGTCGTGTGATAAAGTCACAAGATAAAGTTTTTTCTTCATATAGTGAAATGTACATAAATGAGATCGTGTAAAATTTTTCCTCTGAAAATGTTATACATTTCAATTAATGTATTGTTTTTTGCAGCTTTTCAGTTTGGCTAATAACTCTGGAACTCATTGGGCAACTTTTAGTTGAAATGTAAGTAGACACATGGGTTTTGTAAATAATAATTAAATGAAACATGTATGCATAGAAATATATATGCTTGAAATGAATATTAAACAGGAAATGTAAAATGTCGCTCTAAAATAACGGCAGTGAAACACTAAAAAAAATTAGTTCAACCTTTCACTAAAAAAATGAAAAATATGGTGAAATTTAGCTGCAACAACATTCATTACTAAATTTGAACCATTATAATGGTTCCTAGTTTCACATTCATGGTGAAACGACACAATTATAACTGTTTAATTTAGTACCAAATGTTGGTTGCAGCTCAATTTCGCCATTTTTTCTGTAAAAGATTGAGCTAGAATTTCTTACAGGGAAGGGCTTCAGGTGTTTGCAAACCTTGCAACGCATTCGTAGTTTCTTGCTTTGAGTGACAAATATCGTTTGAAGAAAATGGGATTGCTCAACATGAACACTACCACCAAAAAAATAAGAAAAATTGCTTTTAATGAAGATGTTACCATTAATAATAGTTGCATCCGACGAAGCTCGCAAAATTGCATTTACTTTTATAGTGTTTTTATTTGCATCTTAAATAATTGAATAGCGATACAACTATCACTAACAATATTGATAAGAAGTCTATATTCTTATTATTCTCAACTACTCTGTCGTAAGATTTTTCAAAATTTTGTTTACTTTTAAGTGCAAGTTTGTTGCATATTTCATTTAAAATAATCACGTAGGCTCTTTTAAAAAAAAATATATTACGAGATCAATTAACCAAGTAAAATAATCGTAATTTGATCTTAGTCTACCCTATATTTTTAGACTACTTTCCCTTAACAGTAAAAAAAATAAATAAATAAAGCGTGAAAGAAGGCTTAATGTATCGTGAAAATATCGTTAGAAATCAAGAAAAGTCAAAAATAAGTTAAGTAATTACACAAAGATTAAAAAATAAAAAATTTGAAAGTAGGGTTTTGAGATGGGAAAAAAGTGTGTCGGTCGGTCTGCTTTTCCCTCCTAATAACTTTTGAACTAATAACTTTTCGTTTAAGATCTTGGGGAGGACATTTGATTTCCATATATTTCATTCAATTTTGAACAGTTCAAAAAATTTTAACATAGCGCCTATGGGCAAAAATGAAGCAAATCATGTAAACTCTGGGGCACAAGATGCAAGTTATTATGAGCAAGCTTAATAGATGAAGCTCTCGGCGTGAAACATTAATTTGAACAATTTTTGTTCATTTCTGAACTGTTCAAAAAAATTAACATAGCGCCTACGAGGAAATTTCAACCGTATATAAATCCTGATCTAACGGACCGATTTGCTTGGAACAAACTTTATTAGAAAACTCTTATAACGTAGAACATGTACAAATACAAAGTTCATCCAGAACTAACGAGCCTATTTTTCTGTGAAATTTTTATCGGGGTTTTTAAGAATATTTTTGAATTAATTAATGATTAAATGAATAAGGGAAAGAATGGATGAACAACTGAATTAATAAATGATAAAAAGAAATAAATGAGTGAATAAATGGGCTAATGAATGAAAAAAAGTAAATTAGTGAATAAATACATGAATGAGTGAATGCATGAATCACTGAATAAATGAATGAATGAGTGAATGAATATATATTAACCATTGAAAAGGGTATACATTTGAAGCAATTAAGAGCTAAAGCTAAACGAGAAAGACACAGAAAGATAGCTAGATTATAAATTTGAAGGTGGTGTGTACGGGAAAGTAGGCTCGTATAATTCTAGACGGAACTTCTTGTTTGATTATTAAAAGTATAATCTATGACGAAAAAAAAACTTTGAGAATTACTTCTCAACTCAATCAATATAATTTTTAAAGCTTGGTAATATTATTTAGATTACGCTGACAGTAGTAATACTATTACGCTGATAAGTAGTAATATTATGCTGTTCAGTAATAAATTATTATCATTAATATTAATTAGTTACGCGTGAATTTTTCTTGTGATTAAACTTAATCATTTTTTAAATAATTTGCCTTAAAATTTTATTTTAGATTACTATTGAGAAAGAAATCTTCAATGGCTTCATTTGGCTTCTGATGGCTAACATTTGAAGAACAGTATTAATAAAAGAAATGGATCGGAAACCGCTGCCTTATCAAGAATTTTTAATTAAATTCTTTGCATTTTAATGCATTTACAGTGTTTCTTTTTAGATTATGCAAACCACTTTTCTTTTGCCATGAAACATAATATTCATAGCTCTGATCAATAAGCAATTTTAATAAATTATTTTTTAATATAAAGCACGGGAATCAATGATTTTAGCACTGTTATTCTCTTTCCTTCCTCTTCTTTTATTTTTTCCCTTGTAAAATCAAATACTAACAACGCAAGGAGTCTCTTTCAAATCTAAAACGATTTATGCATTGAAAAAAAAAAAAAAAAGAACGTGAATGCTATTGGTAATACTTTTCTCATACTTATAATTTCAAATAATTTCTAGAATAGTATTTACATTTTAACTTTGGTAGTAGACGTAATAAATTTCAAGTAAGGATGAGCTTTTATATTTATTAGTTAGTTTTTAATTTAAATAGTCAATTTAGTTTCTAGTAGTGGTAGCCGCACACGTTGGACCTGGCGAAACGTTAAACGACCAGTTGGTTATCTCTTAGATACCCTCTGGGTGAATATCATCTTTCATGATGGGGTTAAAATAATTACACAGCAAGCGATTATCAATAAACGAGCATAAGCTTTATCAACTTTAATGTGTCTTTTTTAAATTTTTCGGATAAAAATTTGCTATGCTGTCTATGAAAGTACAGCTGAGTCATTTATTGAGAACTTTTAAAGTTACTTCACTGTACCACAGAGACCAAGTCAATATTATGTGGAAAATTTTCCTAGAGGATGGGAATCTAGTCCGTATTAAATTTAGTCCTACGTAATAATGTAAAATATTAATAGAAATGCAACACTTTTTCAATATTTTTGACTAGATTTTCCCTTAATTTAATGACATGTGCTTAATAACGCTATTATTAATAGTATTTTGCTTGTAAAAATATTTATTTCGTTTTTTTAATTCAAGCAAAATCATCCTTTTATTGATCTTATATCCATGTTACAATTAATATCAAACATTAAAAATGCTATCATTTCTTCTCAAACACGTTTAGAATTAAGCTAATTATGTTTTCCAACAATGATTAATAACTGCGTTATTAATAATGTGACGATAATGGTTCAGTAACATCTTCAGAGGTCTAACATAATAAAGTAGGTATGGGAAAAAATACCATGAGGCAAAAGTTTCCACTCACGTTTTAAAAAGATAGCGTAGAGGTTAGGCACTTTAAAATGGCATATCATTCACTAGTTTTTTTTATCAGTGTCCTCAAGAAACCTTATGGCAATGAAACTGCATCAAGCCAAGAAAATGAGGTGGAGGTTGTTTGGATATAAATTTTTACAAATTTCGATTTTTGTATACATAGCTAAAATGCGTGAAGTTTTTTTTTTCCTTTTCTTTCTTTCTTTTATTTTTTCTGTTATTCAGCCTTTCAAATGCTCCCACTAGATTTTACACAACTTGTGTAAAACAGAAAAATGTATAGCTGGACTGAAGTAACCTAAATGGAACAAAAGTTTCCACATATCGAGGGCTAAAATTTTCCATACTCCGTCGGGGAAAAGGACTGTCACACCATGGGGCGACATTTTTCGATTCCAATTATGATTGAAAATGAATTTGGAAGTTAGAACTTTATTGTAATCACCATTCACCCTCTGACCGCTCATTTTTTTTAGCGAATTCGATTCGCTAAAAATTGGTCCACTTTATGCAACTAAAGCCATCTCTGGAATAAAACCTTAATTAAAGTCCAAATACTTGAGAAATTGCATTATTTTTTAAACGATGAAACAGCGGAATAATGTTTTTAATACACTTAAAAAGCTCATGCCCGTGGAAATGTCGGGATGAGCAGTTTTCGCTACATTTTACGTTGCACGTGGAAATCGCGGGATAATCAGTCGGAGAGTTAGGTTATTTCTTTTAAATCCAAAAATTTCTTTCAGTTTTTAAATTAAATAAAAAAATTAAACAATTTTTTCAATTGCAGTTTTTCAAATCCTTTTCTTTCATTAATCCTTTCCTGACAGTGCACAGTAAAAGTTAGAAAGCAATTTATTGTTCGAATTTGCTCTCATTCTTTTATTTCTTTTTTGCCCACATGTTAGATAGAAGTACGAAATTTCAAATCCGATAATAAAAAGAAGACAAAATACAAGTTTCAGAATGAATAACAGAGAGAAATTGTTGCTAAACATAATTTATCGAGTGTGCCCTTTTCATTTTAGATTTAAAACAATTTCTTAAAGTTCAGTATTGCTTCGCTGACAAAACTCTCATTAAAATGTCAAGAGTTCTACTAATACTTGTAACAGCCATCGGAGTTCCTGTGCTCAATTATACTTGCCCCGCATAATTGATATTTGCGTGATTATCGGAATGCATCAATTACTTATTGAATGACTATGATATGAATTTTCGTCAAAAGTTTTATTTCATATGTTGCTTCAAGTTAATGATCGCTACGAGGCGTAAATAGTAAACGTATGGGCTTGATATTTGTTAGTGTTATTTCCCAGGTCAAAGGAATTTTGTCTCTCTGATCAACTGAAGAAATTCTGAAGTTTCTCAGAATGTTGGTTATCAATACCTTTAAAGATATCATGGCAAATCTCTGACCTGAAACGAAAAATTGAAACACTGGAGTTATTTGACAATCATAGTACTTGTATTCAAAATAATAATAATATTTCCTTACTTGAGAGCCATAACCCATTAAGTCCATTTTTCGAGTTTTTGCGATGAAGTTAAAAAATAAGCGTTTTTAGTACTGTAAGACTATTCCGTGCGAACCTTAAAATAATGATGTTCGAAGCGAGTTTTAAAAGTTCGTAACCCTCATGTAACTAGTGGCTTTGCCGTCGGTACTCTTTTTGTCCATTAAGTGTAAACTCGCAAAAACTCGAAAGATAGACTTAAGATGCTACATTTGACAAATCTATTTTGATATTTCTTATTTTTTTTTTGGAATGGTAAGGTGCACCTTCACTCTTAGATGGAGGGCACTTCTGCCTCCTGTTGATAAACGATGGCTTTCAGATACAGGTTTCACATGTAAAATCACATTATACACTAAAAAACTCTAGTACAACCTTTCACCAAAAAATGGTGGACTTTAGCTGCAACCAACATGTGGTACTAAGTTGAACCATTATAATCGTGTAGTTTCCCCATGAATGTGAAACTAGGATCCGTTATAATGGTTCAACTGTAGTACTAAATGTTGGTTGCAGCTAAAGTCCACCATTTTTTTCATTTTTTGGGGAAAGGTTGAAATAGAAATTTTTACAGTGTAAGCAAGATGATGTATATTTTGTTGCAGAATATTTAGGACTGTACCGCCTTAAGTCGCCGAAAATTAAATGTGTCTAGATTAAATGTAGATATGTAGAAATCACTTAGTTTATTGTTGCATGTAGTAGTCTTGAAAGATAAATTATATAAATCTTATTTCCATTTGTTATCAAATGTAATTTGTTATTGACACAATGCAAGTATTAAGAGAGCATTAGCAATTACGTATGGAAAAGTTTTTGAACACTGCTTTGTACTACAATCTATTCGAAAACGATTAGCTTCACGTACTATATTTGCATCAATCGAATGATATACAGCGTTGTCAGTATCGAAATAAATACTGCGTACACATGGATTTATAACGAACCTTTATCCCATGAAAATAAAACACCATTTAATTGTACGTCATTTTAAGTTCTGAATTTGTACGGTCCCAGAAAAATTGATCATTTAAAAATTATCTTTACGTATCAGAGAAAAGAAAGAATGCCCTAAAGCTGATAAAAATACATCCTTGAATATTTATCGAGAATCATCCGTAATTCGCATGCAGATTGATGCAGAAAAAGCTATTGAGTCATAATGAAGCATTACTTAGATCCAATACATCTTATGGTAAGCAACGCATAATTAGTCTTAATTGGTGAAGAAATCTTCTTTCATGAATGTCTATAACTTTCTTTCCAATATTTTCCTATTGCTTTTCTCAATAAAATAGATTTTGATTCGGAAAATAAAATAGAAGCTGCCAACTAACTTTGACTACCGTGCAATTCCGATTACCAACCGCACTTTTTTTTTTCTTCAAAAATATAGTTCTGCAAATTTGAATGCATTAAGGATTTTATATTGTGCTACTATTTTATTTTTCCGACCATATATCTGGTCCCCAGCGCTGTATACACAATTTTCACAACATTTAGAGCTCGTCCCATTTCTGCATGTTTTACAAAAGATGCTGTAGGCAGTTTAAAAAAATATATTTTGCAGATACGTTATACATCAGGCATGCAAGATGAAGGAACACTTTTTTAAAGCAATTGTAATCCCAAATTTTTTTTTTCAAAATGTTACCCCCAATAAGGGGTCATATTTGCGGCGGATAGTATTCGAGATTATAGGTTTCCAACATACAATTTGCCTTAATATTTAGGTGGGGTTCTTTTAACACGAAAATACTATTTCGAAAAATAAAATTATGAACGTAGATATATATACATCGCACATTTTATTTACTGACTATCTACCAAATAAATAAAAACCTTCTTACCAATGCAATTTCTTGGTCCCGCTGAAAACGGAATGAAAGCGTATGGATGTCTATCCTTGCAATTGTCCGGCAAAAAACGATCTGGGTCAAATTTTTCAGGATTGGGGAAAATTTCAGCATCTCTGTGTAACATATAAATATTAAATATTGCTGCACTGCCTTCTGGTATAGTATAAGGTCCTATGAATGAGGCAAAAGTGTTTATCAGAAAGATGATAGCAAGTAATGCTGCAATACAGTATTACATTTAGTAACATGGCAATACATCAGTTTAGCCGTAGTTTTTTCGGACACAGAAAATGATTATTCCACGGAAAATGCCCAACACGTGACGAATATACTAAATTAAAAAATCGATAATCAAATAAGGCAATGAGAAAAATGTTTTGCTGGAGAAATGACACTTACGTGTGATTTTTAGGGTCATTACTGTTTTTTTTTTTTGGTTTTCCATTAGCCTTTTAAATTATTTCTTTTTAATGGAATAAAGTTGTCACGTGTGGTACATGAATATCTCATTTCCCATGGAATGGCGCAAAAATGTAACAAACACATTTATGATAAATTTAAATATTCGGATAAAGAAAGGAGGAACCATTCAATTAAATTCAATTTTCCTTTTCTTTTTGGTATCGTTAAAACATTTGCGGGAGAAGGGGGTTAGTGCAACAACGTTTTTTATTTCTTAGTTAAAGTTTCTCTGCAATTTTTTGCAGATTTACAACAGCGGTATACATTTACAAGTGCAGTAGCGTAAGAATACGTTTAATAGTGCACTCTCAATTTATAAAAAAAAGTTGGTTATAGTAAACAATTAAGTTCATTATTTGTTTTAAATTACTAAGCTAGACTATTTGAATTCATAATTTAAAATAAAAGGGGGCATGTGTTATAATTAAGAATCATTAATACATTTTCCGTATTTACTTTTGTTCTTTATGTTTTAAATTATGTAATCGTGGAGGGTTTTTAACGTCGTAAAATAATTATAAAGATTCTCCTGAATAAAGAAAGTACGGGTTTACACGTGATAATACTGTTGATGGAGAAATAAGCTATTTTTGCAAGTTTTAATTTGATAACCACACAACAATTTTACTTGTGTTATGGCTACTGGTGGACAACATTCAAAATAATTTATTTTGTTTCTAATCAATAGCACTATTGTAATTTTTTTTCGCTCTTAAACTTATGTATGAGAAAATCATTATTGATTGTGCAAAATCAAAAAATGAAGAACCTTAAATTACCGTGAGTGTTATAGCCGGTTGCCAGCATAATGCATAAATTTTAAAACTAAAAAAAAAAAAAAAAAACAAGTTTAAAGAAGCAACTTTTATAATGCATCACTTTTAAACTCTTTTATACATTCAAATATTAGTGAACAAGTGAGACTGGGGGTCAGGGTTAGATGTAAAAAGAAAATTTAATAACATTTTCACTGTATCATAGTTCTTTTTTTTCTTGGGGGAAAAAGAAGAGTGAAAAGGGTATGAAAATAGCGAACTCTCTACATAAATAATGGATTCCTCTCAATCCTACTCCAGAGAAAAGAAATTAATTACATTTTCCAGTTTAATGTAGTATTTATAAAAGGAAAAAAATAATTTGTTTGTTGTCATCGTCTCAAATGCCTAAGATGTAATATCGCATTTTACAAACTAAATATTTTCTACGATAAAATATTTTTCCAGTCTAAACTAAATTTTATGCATAGTAAAATATTCTAGTTCAATTTTTCACCAAAAAAAAAAATGGTGAAACGTGCATTACCTTTAATTTTAACCCTAATTTGGCAAATTATTGCGAGAGTGAACATTAAAGATATCATATATTATGTGTACAAAATGTGTTATCTTTTTCTTAATAATTGTTATAATTAAATTTTGACAATGTCTGTCTTTGATAGAATTGCGACTTACCCACATTAACATCAGCATGAATCTTCTTCCAACGAATGGCAAAGGTGGATATAAGCGTAACGTTTCCTGAATGTTGAAAAATACAAAATTGCAGCTAATGCAAACAACATTTGATACTTAAGTTGGATCATTACAATGGTTTCTTGTTTCACATTCATGGCGAAACTAGGTGAAGCTACATCATTATAATGGCTCAATCTAGTACCAAATGGTTGGTTGCAGCTAAATTCCCACATTTTTTCCATTTTTTTTGTGAGAGGTTGTACTAGAATGTTTTAGTGTACCATTTTCAATTCCACTTTCCCTTAATGACTCGATAGTTAGTTAAAAAAGTAGTACTCTCTTATTTTATTTTCTATGCAAAAATATAAAAAATAATAATTAATAAATACAAAAATTTAGGGCTAAGGAGGGGTATTAAGAGGTCAAGAAATTTTAGATAGGCAATTATCTAACATGACTAGCTTAATGTATCTTTGCGTTAACAGTCTGTCATGTTATAAATAAGTATTTATAATTAAATGGCGTACCAGTGTATCCAAAAATATTGTACGGTATGTAGATACTGAATAATTACTTGCATTACTTTCTTTTATATGAATGATATATTATAATTGTTTTTAACAAAATGTTATGTTCTATATCATTTTATAGTAAATTAACCCTCTTCTACTGCTTCAATTTTCAACAGAATCAATGTATTGAATAGCCAAAACGTGCATTACCTTTAATTTTAACCCTAATTTGGCAAATTATTGCGACAGTGAACATTAAAGATATCATATATTATGTGTACAAAATGTGTTATCTTTTTCTTAATAATTGTTGTAATTAAATTTTGACAATGTCTGTCTTTGATAGAATTGCGACTTACCCACATTAACATCAGCATGAATCTCTCTTCCAACGAAAGGCAAAGGTGGATATAAGCGTAACGTTTCCTGAATGTTGAAAAATACAAAATTCAATTCATTAATTACAAAATTGGGAAACAACAGTTGTAATAAAATTACGTTTAAAAGCAGTTTGAATAAAAAAAAGACTTGCTCAATTATCCAAAATAACAAATTCTAGGATAATAATCAGGGAATATTATAGGGATAATTACTTTGATTACACATTCTGTGTACTTCATGTTATTCAAGTCTTCGAAAGTTATATGGCGGTGTGTATCATGTCCGAACAGTCCATCTAATTCGTTAATAACTTTCTCTTGTATCTCTGGATGCAGCCCGATCATAAACAGTATCCACCTGGAACTTACAGCTGATGTGTCGTGTCCCTGAAACATGAAAACGCAATTAAAATATAGATAATAAAAGTTTTAGAAGCTGTCCGTTATGACTAAATGGCAAAGAGTAAAGTCACTTGTTGTGGATAAACACTGTTCATTGGTTGATAGCGGAGATGAGAGTAAAAGTTAACTATTTTACCTACAATTATTAAGGAACCTTTTGATATATGTTTAAGGTTGCTTACTTTTACGACAACATCAGATTAGTTTTTTTTTACAGCAAAAGTCAAAAGGCATGCTTGATTCTAAATTAGTACTCCGATACCAAGTTGAAGATCAGTCAAAAAAAAAATCCTGTTATGTACCAGTAGGTAATAGCATAATAGTACAATCAAGAGGTTATAAGAATTTTGAGTTTTGTAATTAAGCGCATTTTGTTGCCCATAATTCTGTACATTTAGTACCCAGAAACTTCTACTGACGAGCGTTAATTTCAGTTTACCATACGTCCTGGGATTAGCCCGGTTAGTTCTGTGGTTTTGTTGCTATCTTAGTTAATGTCCGTGCACGGTTCTAACCAAGTCTGAAAAATTGTCTTTAGAGCAATGTCAACCGTCTTAATTACTATAGATAATTAAAAATAAATAAATAAATTTTATACTGAACTCAATTCCATACTTACCGCTCCCATGAAAGTGTCAACTTCTTCTTGAATGTCCTCCAAGCCAAAATCAGCATCTTTCAAATGATGTTCAAGCAAGAGCTCAAGAAACGATTTTCTTTTCTTATTTAACTCCGAGATTTCTGCAGAATGATATTTGTCCGACACAAAATTTTCTCTTTGAAGCATCGACTCTCGTTTATCTTTAATAATCTAAAATAATTTCAATTTTTACTAATTTTTTAATATATATAAAATGTAATTAAATACGTGCAAAGTTTTCAGAAGAAAATGAAAGAAAGTCCATTCTTGTTGTACACTGGAAATCAAAAGTAACCTTTTAAAGTTGAAATTCAACGCATCTATGCGTGTAACGCATCTCCCATACTTTTTCCTGCATGTGCTGTGTTTTGATGCGTGAGATAGCCATTTATATAGAACAAGGTGTTGGGGTGCTAAGTGATAAATACACCACTGCAACAATTGTAAATAAATTAAAATACTCACAAAGAGCGAAGTGTGAATGGTAGTTCGATAATCTTGCTGTACAATGAAGTCATTAGCTTTTTCTTCTAAAACTGATACCAAATAAATCTGTAAAATAACTAACTACAAAGTGACATCAACAATCTACTCATGGAAAAAGAATGGTAAAAGAAAGAACAGAAAGTTGCACTATCTACGCAATTAAGATCTGTGCGTGTGTCTGTCTGTCCGCACAGACTTGTTCTACGGGCTGTCAATCTTTCAGGGGAAAATAATTAAAGAATTAAATAAAAATAAGGTATGTATAAATTTTTTCAAATTCTTAATTTCATAATTCACTGAAATAGCGTTATACTGCAATTACGAGAGCAACACCTCTGAACTCTCAACACTACCACACTTACACCTGCACTGATTGAAATTTAATATAACAAAGCATATATTTTTTATGATAAGGGACGTTTTAAAAAAATATGCTCTTCCAATAAGTAAGGAAAACACTTTTTGGATTAAACGGAAGTCTGTCAGTTCTATTTGAGTCGTTCGTTTCGTAAGTAGCTTAGCTTATTCCTCCGTCATCTTTGATTTTACTGCCAAAAATATCACCAGATTTAACGAAACCAGTTAATTTTATACAAAAAAGACAATTTATGAAAAAAAAATTAAATCAAATTTCTGCGTTATAGACAAAAACTAGAAATTAGACTTACCGTAAAAGTTAATCGCATCGTAGTACAAGATATAAAACATTTTCGCAGAAATTAGCAGAAAAAATTAAATTTCGGAAGATCTTAAGCAGAATTCAACCTTAAGGACTCACATTGGTTTGAAACTGAAAATTTCTAGTCGCATTCGCTCTGTTGAGGAGTTTCAGTATTGTTGCAGTATAGAAATATCTATAGTTGTTAATATTCTTTCGCAGCTCTTTATTCTGTTAATATTCTTTTCTCTATAGTTGTTAATATTCTTTCGCTGTTGGTAACAATGGGTGACATTTATATTGTTGGAATATCGTAACCTTAAGATTAACACTAGCATTAAAATCCTTTACAAACTTCAACCAAAAAGGAAGAAAGAAAAATTTGAAAAAAAAGGTACGCGCAATTAATATATGCTTATACAAAAAAATTGCAAAAAACTTCCACACATAAATAAGCCATCACAGAAAACCTTCCCCTGTAGTTAATCTATACTAGACGCAGTACTATTATTAACCGGATATTGGCCATTTTTTCAGCACACCCTTGGTTAAACTTCACTTGAACTCCTGTCGTTACATTGCTTTGTCATACACTCCCGTTTTCCCCACTAAAAGGTGGACAAGGTAAACGACAGAAATAGCAGTAAAAAACGTAATTATTTGCTTGGATATTATGAGAAGCACACTCATGATCAGAGGCAGAGAGAGAGAGAGATCTATGATGTTGTAATATTCGTAAGAATTCCAAAGCTATTCACAAACCTTCTTCGTAAAGTTTCTTATAACATCAAGAAATTTCTTCAAGGTACGCCCTTTTGGGAAGCAATGAAAAAATATGTAATCATATTTCGTCCATGGTCTCATAATTCTGTGAATGAAAATCTTTCCGCATCTGAAAAACATTTTAATAATGCATATAATAACTGAATAAGATACAAACATACAACCTGTAAAACGCTCTTTTGGGGTTTTATGACCGGAAAAACTTAAATGTATGAAAAAATGTATCTGTTGTGAAATACCTGCCTATTTTAAAGCATAACTTCTTTTTAAGCAGAATAAAAAGCGTAATATATTTGGAAAAAAAATAACTAATAATTTTGCAGCAGAAAATTAGTTTTAAAGCTAGTGGAATTTTAAAAGAAAATAGTTCAGGAAATTCTTCCAATACCCATTCAACATCAAGAAAACAATGTTTGTTGCATAAATATGATTTCAGCAGTAAGGTCCAATCCTGGGAGCAAACGCGTACCCTTACGCCGTCTTCAAGGGCGTCCGTTATCGTTTTCCAAAAAGAGTAAATACAATTATACATTGAAAATTCTTACGGCGAAAATGAGCTATATAGTTTTTTTAATCTATATAAATATAACCGAAAGTTTGTGTGTGTGTGTGTCTGTCTGTCGATCGCCTCCTGGCGAGACGGAACGGTCCAGAAGTACGAAATTTTGATTACAGGTACCTTGGGTCAGGTCCTTGTGCACCTCGAAGCGTTTTTCCTAAAATTCGAATTTGTTCTTTTTTTATTCCAAATTTAAGAAAAACTGTTAGTTTTGGGATTATCTCATCGAAGAAATGCCCCGCGTTTTAGGTTTTTGCAGAGTATTAATGCCCGTAAAAAAACTGCACAAGATGATCTTTTTCTGAAGTTCGTAGAACAAATAGAATACGCGCAATATTCATTTAAAGTAGTTTTCGAATTTTAAAACGAGGCCCACCTCTGAATTTAGCCCCTCAATTTGCGTGTTTTCGCCAAAATAAATATTACTTTTGTGGCCAACTAGATGATTTCTGTTAACGTAAGATTGAAAAAATGCTTTTTTTATCTTTATTCATGCCGTTTTATGAGGGAAACAAATTCTAAAAATTCATTTCATTTTTATGTATATTTTGTGGAAATGCAGACGAATTTTAATTACTTTACCTTGAGGTTGATTCTCCTTCCTTTTTTGGCGATTTAATAGTATAGTAGCAGTTCAACAATTGCATGAAACATTATTTCTTATGGTAGAGTGTCCGCTTTATCTAACGAAACAAATTCTAAAAATTCATTTCATTTTTATGGATATTTTGTGGATTAGTAACTGCATGCGATTTTTAATGTTGATTCTTCTTTCTTTTTTGACGATTTAATATTTATTTCTTCGATAACAATTAGGTTGGAAGGTCTTCGATATCGCTCATTTTTGCTGAAATTTAAAATTTTGTCAAGTGGTGATAACTTTTTACTCGCCCCCCATCCAGTTAATTATTCTCAATATATTATTTTGCGCTTCATAACTTTTCCAAACCACGCCCAATAATCCTTGTCAGTAATATTGTTCTCATTTAATTCAATACGTGATTTACGCTATAGGATAATGGCGCATTTGCGAAATGCTTCCATTACTTTAGTGCAATTTGGCGATCTTCTGCTTCATTTTAACCTTTTTACGTAGCGATTATTGATTCCATATTTTACAGAAGTGATTTAGGTTCTAACATTTATTTAATTTTTGGACTGGCTATTTGGCGTCATTTGGGCAGAATTTAGTTATTTCTTTCTATTAACTTAAATTTCCCGCGTCAGAATTGATTCAGTGCTAAACATTTTCTAATTTAAATGTGAATTTGCCTTTGAAAATAATGCTTTCCTTTCTTACGTTTTTATCCGAATTTTATGAAAGTGCTATTCCATTGAATTTTCAGGCAATATTTTGACGATTTTGCAAGCGGGATTTTTAGGATCGGGTGTCCTTATTTTGATGGGGAACTAAAGATGGACTACTGGGAAATTTTAGGAACAGTAGCTCTTGAAGGTCAGTATTCTATCTTTAGTCCCTGACGTCTTTATTTTAATGGATATTTTTTGGGCCTAATGTCTTTATTGAAATGGGGGGCTTTAAAGAATGTTTTCTGTATTGTAGCAGAAATATTCAGGGAGAGTAGTTCTTGATCAGATGGACATTTTAAAAGAGAATACTGCTCTTTTTCTGTTGGGGAAATTTTAGATGTATTGTGGTCGATATTTTAATTGCGATTTTTACGGGCTCTTGATATCATTTTGGCACACTTACCCCGCTGCATATGTGCATTTTAGTTACTGTTTCCCTTACTCTAATGGCAATTTCTGTTAACTTTTGTTGGCATTTTAATGTGGATTTTTATGGACTTATTTTTGGTCTAAAAGGAATTTTTCTAGGCTGTTCGTATTAATGCAATCGTGGTTTTTAATGAATTTTGCTGTCTAAATAAGATTTTTATGGATTGTTGCTCATCTCCTACTTGGATTTTTTAAGGAAATTTTTCCCTATACATTTACAACAGAATTTTGGACTTGCGCCACTTGGCCTGAGAATGATGCAATTTTATCCCGCGCAACGCCGGGCATGTCAGCTAATTTGAAAAAAGATTGACTACCATTCATCATTTCCAGATGGAATGTCTTGATTGCTTCAAAATCTCCTTAATAAACTTTGAAGCAACATAAATGCGAAAAACATTTTACAGGAGGCGAGTAAACATTAAAAATGGATTACATAATACAATATTTAAAATATTGTAGTGAGTCATCCATTTTTTGTTATTTCTCAACTGCATATTTTGTTCTGTCCAAAGTAATACCATCTTTTGTTTTTAAATCACGAAATATGTTACAAGATGATTTCATTTTGCAAAAAAAAAAAAAAAAGGAAGAAGGAAAAGAAAAAACCTCATGTGAGTGCAAAATTTTTGAGCTAGTGTAGGATAATTTTAGCACAAGCATACTTGTTTAAACTTGAGCATGTGTAGTCAAAGTTTTGGTTATGAAGGCTTTATTAGGGGACGGTTCTATGTGTCACCATGGAACAGGATAATGTTTCCTTTCATATCACAATTGTCTACATGCAAAAAATAATTTATTTTTTATCGTATAGTAATAAGTAGAAGCCACACGTTAATGCAATATGACAACTTTAAATATACCTGCTACCATAATTTTTTAAGAAAGGTGGTTTTTCCCCTCTTTTTTTTTTTTTTTTTGACTTTTAGCGTGGAATGGTGCATAGGAAGGGTTTCCTGCCCGTTAAAGATTCACACCAATTGTCAATTGTCTCAGTGACAAAGACCTAGACGTAGATGTTGAATAAAATTAAAAACACGAGCTAGGTTTTCTTAAATTTATTTGTTAACTGTGTCTCGAGTCAGTTTAGTTCTCTGTAGTTTAAATGTTGCTTCCTTATTAAATGTGTTGCCGTTAATCTGGTGACTCATTTTTTTTGCTTATTGAATGTCATGTAAGTGGATTATCAGCTCATGCCATTTCTTCCTCATAATTTAAGCAAAATGACTTATAACATATTTTAATAACTGTTTTTTAGGCTCAAAAATAAATGAATAAATAAATGAAATAAAATAAAATAAAATAAATAAATAAATAACTGAAATAAATAAAGATAAATTAATCACAATCTAAAAAAACAATTTCACGTGTTTAGGGC
Source organism: Octonoba sinensis (assembly GCA_038502835.1). NCBI lineage: Eukaryota > Metazoa > Arthropoda > Arachnida > Araneae > Uloboridae > Octonoba > Octonoba sinensis. The sequence goes on along the minus strand of CM076599.1, from coordinate 58,035,542 downwards.
ATTCAATTTCCACATGGTTTGAAGCAGTTACAATACACACCATCGTTATTTTACGTTTTTTCATAAATTTGGATTTTTTTGCAATTTTGCCTTTATTTCGTTAACAGACATCAATTCGGACGGTTGGCAAAGAGTCCGGATTTTGAAGAATTCCGAAACTCAAGTATCCGGATTTGAGACCTTCTGTTACCTTTTTTCTCAATATCAGTATTGTAACCGGCAACATGGAAAACGTTTGCTAGTTCATTCACAAATTTATACTTACTCGTGGTAAGCATAAAAGTACTTTTCAGCAAGATCATTGTCATTTTGATCTACTTTAAGGCCCATAGCAGAATCTGGGAAAGAAACAAACATTAGTTGGAATTTTTTATTTTACTTATTTGGTTTCTTAATTATTAGCTTTAATTTGCAGCATTTTGTCCCCTTTTTCTATCTATATGCATTAAGCATTAAACCTTATATAAGTCTGCATACATTATTATTTTTTTAAATTTTTTGAAATATTGCAGTTAATTTTTCATTATTTCCTTTCTTTTGTTTGTTTGTTTTGTTTTACACTCTTATTTTCTAATGAGTACTCATAAAAGGCGAATTTTGTTTTTAAATTTCATTTTGCATATCACGGCCCAGATTTTTCTTTATATCTGTATTCTTTCATTGTTGTTTTTAATATTTAATTAACGTATAAAGGGAGTTATTGTTTAACAGAAATAATTGCACGCGTTTTAATTTGACCGGTTCCCAAAAATGTAAGTGATCTAAGACTGTTAAAAAACAGAAAAAAAAAAACCCCTAATGTGCTATGTCTCTGTCGGTTATAGATAAAACACACATTTGCCCGATGAAACAAGATAAAACAATTGTAGAAGCAAGAATAAAATAAAAACAGAATTTTAGCTTTATGTTGTTGTTTCTTATCCCCCTGGCGCAGGAAAGCCTACACCAGGTCCAGAAAAAAACGACTAATCCATGGCTGAGGGTGATATGCAGCTTCACTTGAGCGAGGAACCACGAGGGCTGAAGACTGACTAAACCTCCTGTATGTGATCTCTTAATTTTTGAACTAGCTTCCAGATGAGAGACCGTCACCTGGGGTTGGCACCTCCAGAGGTATCGTTTCACTTGGAGGACGTTGGAGCCACGACGGATTTAACGTGCACCAGCTCCTTTTAGCGTGCACGGTCCCAAGCAACCAGCCGAGAGAGGTTGTCTCCCTCCCAAACACTGACCCCAGTCAATGTTGCTTCACTTTAGGTGTTCTGCGGGAACCGAGCTTCTACCGACTGGTCCGACTGCTCTAAATTCTGACTGGTTGGAGCTCTGTCATAGGTCGTGTTCATGTAAGAAGTATGAGACTTGCGTATCGATACTAACTCTGATTACTTGCCCAGTATTTGTGCAATATTATCACTTTTTGCCGTCGTTTATTCAGCAAAAAGTATACTTGACTAATCGGTAAATTGTTTATTGCACTGATGCTATATTACTCATTCATTTTTATTTCTTATAATGCCGGAATATATTTTGTAAAGTAAAAAAAATCCACATTACCTTCTTCCTTGAAACTGTTCCACTTTATTTTCATTACATGATTTGTATTTATGATGGAAATTCCTAATAGATGTTATGTCCTTACTGCGTACAATACAGATTTTAATGTAACTAGAAAAAAAACCTCGAATGGAGGCAATTCACAGCTCGAGGGACTCATGAACGATCACCGTTGTCACGTGATATCCGCTCTTTATTTACTAAGATTTTCAATTGAGTTCTACGTGAAATTCACTAGGCGAAATTAGTTATCTTAAAATTAATTAGGCTATTTTCACAGCTTTTCTGATTATTACAAAATATTTACATTTAATTTAATCATTAATCAAGAAATTTTGTAATTATTACAATAGTTATAGTTTTTTATTTAGTGTTATTTTTATGTAATGTAGAAGAACTTTATTTAGGCCTAGTTTTTATTAGATCTGTCGAACTCGAAGTAAAGCGATGCTAAGGCATCCTTTGTTTACATTGCTTTAATCGCTGCCACGTGACCAATGGCGCTGCTTGAATTGCTTCCATTGATTAAAATTAGTCAGGAATCCCTGACATCGTTTTTCACAGCAACAGCTTTTATGAATGTGTTTTAATGTGGTAAAAATCATTACAATCACTCAAAAAAAAAAGAAAGAAAGAATAAAATAAAAACAATAAATATATTCCGCATTCCTCATTTTTAACCTTTGTTCTTTAATAAAGCAAAGATGCATATTTAGTGATAAATATTGAAAAACCTTACCACATACAAGGTTGATGGAATATTTTCCAAGCAAATTATCAACTTCAATGTAGGGTTCTTTGGGTAATTCTTTTAGTTTCTCTAGAAAGATCATCGACTGCTCGTTGAAAATACTGAGAAAACTTTTCAAAATTTCTAGATGAAACGTCGGTGTCAATTGCTTTCTACGTCTGTGCCACTTTTCACCATTGCTGACGGGAAAAGAAAGAAACAGCATTTTCCTTTCGGGAATGGTAAGGGTTGGTGCATACAGACGATCCGTTAGCGGTCAGGCACGACAGTTCCGGCGCAGTGGTACATTAAGTTTAATTTGCCGACTCACACGAGCGGCACGGCCAGGTGCCGCAGTTCCGTTCCAGTAGTATATTGAGTTAAATGGGCCGACTCACACGAGCGACCAGCGCCTGACCGCAACTCGCAACCGGATCGTCCGTATGCATCGAGCCTTAAACCCGTAACTGACTTGCTCGTACGGCGTACGGGCCACCCAAAAAAGGCCTTAACTGGTTTGCCCGTACAGCGTACAGGCATTGCTATTTCCGCCTTTCTTGTTTTGATTTGGCCGTATAGTTAATAAATTGAAAGAGAGTCATTCAGGGGCATTTGTGCTTCAAAGTTATAAAATAGAAAAATGCATAAATTCATTAATTATGAAATTTAAAAAAAAAAATCTTTCATTTTCCTTTTATACCAGGTTAGGACTTCAATTATATGCAATAAAAAAGGCTTTCTTAGGAACGCTTATGGTAAAAAAAAAATAGACCAGTTAAGGGGTTAAGGACAAAATTTTGCATTTTTTTAAAAGAAGTTTTAGAAACATTTCATAATGAATATTGTCCAAAAAACTTGCATATACGTCAACTTAACATATATAATCTCTCATTTAATTCGATAAAACATAAGGATATTCCTGAGAAAGCGCATAAACTACTAGAAAAATTTTAAACTTCTACATTCTAAAAGTGTTTCTATTGAAAATAGTTTTAAATTGAAAAGAAGTATTGCTTTTACACATTACTGTTTCAATATTTTGTTTTCGGCAGACCTCTATGAAAATATTTAGAGCTCAATGCAGGCTTCGCTTTTCCGAATTGAGGTACAAATAGAAGATAATAATTTAAACTGGATCGACTTTGAGAAAGATTCCACTCTTCATATCAATAAAATATTAAAGTCAGTTACTATACGCTGCGTAAAATTGTTCCTTTCCACTAACTTTGCTACTTTAAAAAGAAAAAGGGAAAATCATACATATGTATACAGAAGAGTTAGATAGATACATAGCTATTTGCAATGCACAAAATCAAAAAATAGCTTTGGGCCACATACCCACGAAACTGAAAATTTGTATTAAGTTATAAAATCTATTATTCCAACTTATAACTTACCTTGTAAGCAATCCAGTACCAAACATGCATTCAAGCAAAGTGTACGGAGAGGCCTTGTCAAGAGCTTGGGGGTGATTGATAAGTGTCTAGAGAAATAAAAAAAATGGGTCGATAAACGTAGAAAACTATCATGTATCTTAGAGTGGGTCGTGAAAATCAATTTATCTAGTATTAAATGCTGATAAAGTTAAAAAACTGAATTTGCATGCTAATCAAACGAAAAATGACGGAAAAATGATATATTGGATTGCAGTTACAGAAAGAGGAGTAAAGTTCGGTAAAATATTGAAACATAATTAAATTAAATTTTATTCTTAAAATGCATATTTAATGTTTTATTTTATACTAACTGACATGCCCGGATTTGCGCGGGATAATATTGCATCATTCGCAGGCTAAGTGACGCGGGTCCAAAATTCTGTTGTAAATATGTAAGGAAAAATTTTCTTAAAAAATTCAAGTAGGAGATGTGCAACAGGCCTTAAAAATCTTAAACAGTAAAAATCATTAAAAAAAAACACGATTGCATTAAAACGAACAAATTAGAAAAAATCCTTTCAGACCAAAAATAGCTGTCCATAAAAATTAAAATGCCAGCAACAGTTCATAAAAATTGCCATTAGAGTAATTGCAATAGTAACGAAAATGCACACACGCATATAAAACATGCATATTATTTCATTCGGCATATAATTGTGCCAAAATGGTATCAAGAGTCCGTAAAAATCGCAATTACGATATCTACCACAATTCATCTAAAACTTCCCATCAGAATAAGAGCTGTGTCCTGTTTAAAAATGTCCATTAGAGGAAGAACAACTGTCCCTGAATATTACTGCTACAATAAAGAAAAAATTCCTTAAGCCCCCATTTCAATAAACACAACTATTTCTAAACATTCCTAATAGAATAAGGACATTAGTCCCAAAAAATATAAATTAGAATAAAGACGCCAGTGACTAAAAATACCCATTAGAATACTGACCTTCAAGAGCTACTATTCCTAAAATTACCAACAGTCCATCTTGAATTCCCCATCAAAATAAGGACACCCGTTCCTAAAAATACCGCTTGCAAAATCGTCAAAATATTTCCTGAAAATTCAATTAAATATCACTTTCATAAAATTCGCATAAAAACAAAAGAAAGGAAAGCATTATTTCCAAAGGCAAATGCACATTTAAATTAGAAAATATTCAATACTGAACCAATTCTGACATGTGAAATTTAAATTGATAGAAATAAATAACTGAATTCTGTCCAAATGGCGCCAAATAGACAGTACAAAAATTAAATAAATGTTAGAAATAAATCACTTGAGTAAAATATGGAATCAATCAAAACCGCTATGTAAAAAAGTTAAAATGAAGCAGAAGATCACCAAATTGAACTGTAGTAATGGAAGCATTTCGTAAAATACGCCATGATCCTATAGTATAAATCACGATTGAATTAAATGAGAACAATATTACTGATAAGAATTATTGGCGTGGTTTGGAAAATTTACGGAGAGCAAAATATATATTGAGACGATTAACTCTGATTGGGATCGAATAAAGTTATCAACACTTGGGAAATTTAAAATCTTACCAAAAATAAGCCATATCGAAAACATTCCAACTTAGTTTTTATCGAAGGAATAAATATTAAAAATCAACCTCAAGATAAAGTAATTGAAAATCGCCTGCAGTAAATAATCCACAAAATATGCATCAAAATGAAAATGGTTTTTAAAATTTATTTCGTTGATAAAACGGATACTCTACCATAAGAAATAATATGTTTCATGAAATTGTTGAACTGGTGCCATAATATTAAATCGCCAAAAAAGGAAGAAGAATCAACCTCAAGGTAATTAAAAATGGTCTGCAGTTAATAATCCCCAAAATATGTATAAAAATGAAATGAATTTTTAGAAATTGCTTCGCTCATAAAACGGCCTGAATAAAGATAAAATAGCATTTTTTCAATCTTACGTTAACAGAAATCATCTAGTTGGCGACAAAAGTACTATTTATTTTGGCGAAAACACGGAAATTGAGAATATAAATTCAGAGGTAAGCCTCGTTTTAAAATTCGAAAACTACTTTAAATGATTATTGCGCATGTTCTAATTGTAATACGAATTGCAAAAAAAAAATCATATCGTGCAGTTTTTTACGGGCATTCATATGCTGAAAAAATCTAAATCGTGGGACGTTTCTAAGATGAGATAAACCCAAAATCAAGTTTTGATTAAAATTGAAATAAAAAAAAGAACAAACTTGAACTTTAGGAAAAGCGCTTCGAGGTGCACGAGGACCTGATCCAAGGTACCTGTAACCAAAATTTCGTACTTCTGGCCCATTCCATCTCGCCAGGACGCGATCGACAGACAGACACACACACACAAACTTTCGGTTTTATTTATATAGATGAGCTCATTTACATACATAAACTATCATCTAAGTGGCTCATTTTATTGCGTTAGCGGCCTGATGACGGAAGCGTTATTTTTCTACTATTTGTTACGTTTTGAGTTCGTGCAAAAGACCCATACGTTTAGAATTTGCGCTTTCAGAAGTTATTGTTGTATATTTAAAATGTATTATATTACAAAACATGTGTTGGCAACATATTATGTTGTTAATTAAAATTGATAGAATTGGCGACAGTTGGTTGTTGTTGCTTGCTACAAGAAGTTTGTTTAATGTCGCTTCCTTCATGTATCTTATTTATGTAATAAAGTAGTTTAGTATAATATAGTGATTTCTTATATCATAAAATACTACATGGCGCAGTCTAATAAAGCGGCCAAGCGATAATTGAGCCAGGAAAAATAACATGGCGAACGAATATTGTCGACCGCCGGTAGGCCTAAGCCTTGACGGAAATGTGGCTGAGAACTGGAGGAAGTTCAAGCAGAATTTTACAATCTACATGAAATCGTCGGGCAATGAGAAGAAAGAATCTGACGTCCAGGTTGCCATACTACTTAATGCAGTTGGTGAGGAAGCAATAGAGCTTTATAACACATTTGAACTGTCAGAAGTTGATAGAAATAATTATGCGAAAGTTTTAGAAGCTTTTGAAAAACATCTAAGTCCAAAAGTAAACGTTGTTGTAGAAAGATTCATCTTTAATAACAGAGTTCAAAGTGCTCATGAAAGTTTTGATGCATTTTATACTAACTTAAAAAAAATGGTGAAATCTTGTGATTTTTTAGTTCAAGCTGACAGCCTTGTCAGAGACAGAATCGTCCTTGGAATTGCTGATAGCGGGCTGCAAGAAAGATTGCTTCGTGAAGGTGACCTATCTTTAGCTAGAGCTGCAGAAATCTGTAGGGCTGCAGAACTTGGGAAAAAGCAAGCCCAAACTGTGCAAACTAGAAGTATAGATCAGATGCTGTTCTAAAGAAACAACCTTTATCCGCCTCCTTCAAGAACTCTGTGGTTGCATCGCAACACATTCAGAACAGTGATTATATATGTAAAAATTGTACCGGGAGTGGGGGTGCAATACAGCATGCTCAAAACTGACTATATGTGTAAAAAATGTAACAGGGAACACAAAAGAAAAGCATGTCCAGCCTTTGGCAAGCAGTGCTTTAAATGTCCTAAATTTAATCATTTTTCCTCTGGATGTAGAACACGTTATGTGCAAGATGTAATCTGTAGTGAAAATAAAGAAGAAGAACAGTACTTTTCTCGTTCTGATTTGCATAATGATTTTTTTATTGATTCTGTGAGTGTTCTTGAGGTTGGTAAAGTAACTGCAGCAAATGAATGGACAAAAACTGTACTAATATGTGGTCAGGAGATTAAATTTAAGTTGGACACTGGTGCTCAAACTAGTATGTTACCTTTACTTTTTTTTTCTGGTTTAAATAATGAGTTGCAATTGGAAGATACAAACATCATATTGAAAGCCTATGGTGGCTAGAAAATTAAACCTACAGGTATGATTAATTTAACGTGTCATGTTGGCAATAAGCAGGTTAATATGAATTTTGTTATTGTTGATGATATTAATTCCAAACCATTACTTGGATTAGAAGCATGTGTGGAACTAAATCTTGTAAAATGTATTGATAATGTATCCACAAAAATGAATGTAACTAAGTTTATTGAGAATAATAGGGAAATATTTACAGGTGTTGGGAAATTTGAAGGGTTATAAAAGTGGAAAAAAATTCTGCACCCATTGCTCGCCCTCCCAGACGTATTCCAGTCAGCTTACATCCAAAATTAAAAGAAAAATTACAACTGTTAGAAAAGCAAGGAATTATTGCTAAAGTTGATAGGCCACATGGCTGGGTGAGTAATTTAGTTGTGGTAGAGAAACCTGACGGCTCAATCAGGCTCTGTTTGCATCCTCAAGATCTAAATAGAGCAATAAGGAGAGATCATTTTCTAATACCTAAGGGTGAGGAACTTGTTTCCAAACTATGTAACAAAACAATATTCACAGTGCTTGACCTTAAAGATGGGTTTTTCCAAATTGAACTAGATGAGAAAAGTACAGATCTGTGTACTTTTAGTACTCCATTTGGATGTTTCAAATTTTTACGGCTTCCAATGGGATTATCATGCGCACCTGAAATTTTTCAGAAAAGAAATGAGGCAAACTTTGGAGATATTGAAGGAGTTTTGATTTATTTCGATGATCTCCTTACTGCAGCAGAAACTTCAGAACAACATGATAAAATCCTGGCCAAAATTATACAACGAGCTAAGGAATTAAATATAAAATTCAATAAAAATAAAATACAGTTTAAAGTACCCGAAGTTAAGTATTTGGGATATGTGTTTAATTCTAAGGGTATGAAACCTGATCCTGAGCATGTCCAAGCTATAATTGATATGCCTGAACCTACAAATAAAACTGAACTTCAAAGGATATTGGGTACGATCAATTACCTAAGACAGTTTATACCCCAGGCATCCACTACATCTGCTCCTCTAAGGGAACTTCTAAAAAAAAATGTAACTTGGCATTGGATGCCTGTTCATTCAAGTGCTCTTAAAGCATTAAAGAGTAAAATTGCAAATGCTCCTGCGTTAGGAGTATTCAATAGCTCTAAAAATATAGTGATACAGGCAGATAGTTCGAAAGATGGGTTGGGGTGTTGTATGTTGCAAGATGGGAAACCAGTTGCATTTGCTTCTCGCAGTTTGACTGAAACAGAAAAAGGGTATGCTCAAATTGGAAAGAGTTTTTAAGTATCGTTTTTGCTGCTACTAAATTTCATTATTTTATTTATGGCAGATCATTGGTTGCTTTTTGTCAAAATGGTTAGAAATAATAAAAATAGCAAACAAAACATCTGAATAAATAATATCAAAATTTAAAGCTATTTTTTCCACTCATGGTATACCTAAAGTCTCAGTTTGTGACAACATGCCTTTCGCCAGTGCTAAAATGAATAAATTTTCCAGAGAATGGGGGTTTGAAATTATAAACAGTAGTCCCAGATATCCAAAATCTAATGGATTTGTGGAGAAAATGGTGGGCATTGCTAAAGGTATTCTCCGAAAATCAGGCACTGAAACAGATATGATAAACGAAGCTTTACTAGAGCATAGAAATACTCCAGTCAGTGGAATGAATGTTTCCCCTGCTCAGATACTCATGAGTAGATGTCTACGTACGAAATTGCCTGCAACAACTTTTGTCTTACAACCAAAAATAATAAAAAATTTTAAGAAGAAGTTGGAATTAAAACGAGAAAGGAGTAAGTTTTATTACGATAGGCAGGCGAGGGAAAGGGCAGACTTTAGCGAAGGTGACAGTGTCCTTTTATGGGTCAAAAATAAATGGGAGCCAGCCCCAAAAATATCAGACTCCTAGATCCTATTTAGTGAAAACAGTAAGAGGTACTATATTGAGACGAAATGCCTTTCATTTGAGACACAGGAAAAATTATATTCAAGATCATTCAGATGATAACATTTATTCTGAGACAACTAATGTTGAAAGCCGAGAAAGGGGAGATATTGCAGATGCTGGCGTGAATATTGGGCGAAGGCATATTCAGGGTACAGGAAATTTAGCTCAAAACGAATATATAACAAGAAGTGGTCGTACTGTCAGACCACCTTCACGATTCAAAGATTTTGTTATGTAAAGGGAAAAGGGGGAGATGTTGTATATTTAAAATGTATTATATTACAAAACATGTGTTGGCAACATATTATGTTGTTAATTAACATTGATAGAATTGGCGACAGTTGGTTGTTGTTGCTTGCTACAAGAAGTTTGTTTAATGTCGCTTCCTTCATGTATCTTATTTATGTAATAAAGTAGTTTAGAATAATATAGTGATTTCTTATATCATAAAATACTACAGTTATGTGTTTATTTTCAAGCACTCGCTTTCTGGCACTTTACATTAGCCTGGGTTATTGACAGTCCCAAACTCAGAGGGCCGTTCAGGGTATTTTATGGGTGAGAATGACATGAAATTTGGACCACAGGGACCCCAGATCTAGAATAAGCGCTTGATAATTTTTTTGAATAAAGAGAATGGTAGTTTTAATCGCCAATCGGTAGCATTGCAGAGGGGGGGGGGGGAGGAAGGGAAGTGACGTTCTGCAGGATTTCTACGTAAATACCGTCGTTTTCAACAGCAACTTAAGGATATATATACTATTTATATATACTCGTATATATACCTATATATATATGTAACATCAGCTGTGTCACAACTTCATTTTGGCGGTGGTTGTCAATGTTTTAAGTCAGTCGTTGTCAAATTATCACACCTTGTTTTATTTTTTCATTTGAAGCAACCACATGGTTGGAAGGCAAAATACACGTCTCCGGACGACGAAAACATAAACAAAGGAAGAACACGAAAAGGCTATTTCATTCCTATACTAAGCACTTCTTACGAATTCTCCAACATCCCATAAAACTTAGTTTCTTCTCCCTTATGTAATATTTTGAGCTCTCCGTCACGTGATACCACAAGTTTTTAATTATTGGCTGGTTTTGTAAAAATTACCTGAGTCTCAAGTTATATAATTTCTTTCGCGTCATGAAAAAAGGGGAAGAGAAAGGGGAAATTTATAAAGTGCCTACAATTGTCTGTAGGTCACTTTAGTTATTGTGTTTTAAAACCTGAACTGAATTTAAAAAAGGGTTGAAAAGAGTTATTTGTATTTTATGTTATATATATATATATATATATATCAGTAGCGTCACTACAGGGTGTCGAGGGGGCGGTCCGCCCCGGGGGACACCGTTTCGGGGGGCCATGGGGAGGGGTGACATCCGAAATGAGATAAAGTCTTTGAAAATTCCGTATGAACTCTTGAATTATACAATTGTACTGATGCTATTTCAACGTATGAGAAATGAAAAAAAAAAAAAAAAAAAACAAGTTTACTGAAAGTTACAGCAAATAACTAAAATGGAATTTCTTAAGGTTTTTTTTTCTTTTTTCTTTTTTTTTCGCACTACTGAAAATAACTAAAACCAGACCCGGACTGGCTCCCTCTGGGGCCCTCGCGCAGGTACTGAAAAGGGGCCCCATAGAGGGTATTTTTTACCCTTTTTAGGTTCTTATACAGTAGTCAAACTAAAGCGACATCCTTATATTGAATGAGAAAAAAAAATCAAAACTGTTTTAAAGTTATGCTTGACTAACTGTTTAGTACAACGAAATTTATGCTGTTTTTATTATGTCTCAATTACGTAAAAATCGGAGAAATTATAGTATTAAACTATAAAATACAATGAGAAAGTCAAAAGCATTAAGTAAGCCAAGAGCACTAACTAATAAACCTCTATTTATTAAATGAACAATGTTGCCGTAAGCTTCAGTACTGTATGAAATCATTTTAATATAATTTTCATTATATTATAAAACTAAAAAACTGCCCTACTGAATGATTTTCAAGCTAAATGAAGAGTCAAAATTATGTTTGTTAAGAATTACTTTTTTGAAAACATATACATTATCTTAATGAAACCAAGATTTGCTTCAATTTAAAATTTAAAAAATATATTTAGCTGGTACTTAGAAAATAATAATGAAATGAACATTTATTCCATTTAAATCACAAGCTTGTTTATCACTCCTTTTATTTTTTCTGGCTGCAGTAGTTTTACTACCAAGTTTCAAATGAACGAGCAATTGCTTTGTAAGTACTTAACTGGTTTGTGACTAGAAACAAATCAAGCAAAACAGCAATAGTTTTTAAATTTGAACCGTTGACTGATCAAATTCTTTGCTGCTAATTTTGACTTGCAGTCAAAACTTCTAACAGATACCTCTTTAAAAACAGTTATGACATTTACTTATTTTGCTGCATGTTCATCTCCTTCACTGGTCATAAACTCATCAAAAATTGCTGAAAGAGTTTTCCTGTTATTTGCAAAGTTTGTGCCGCCGTCGTCGCTCATGTTTTTCTTGTAATCTGTATACTTTGTCACGGGGCAGTATATTATCTCTTGATTTGTTTCTCTCATACTGCCATTCTTTTATAAGACGCGCTCAGAAAAACGCCGACTCTTCTATTAACCCAAAGGGTCCTAAACTTATTCAAGGTCAAGCACCAGTGCCGGATCTTGGAGTTTTGCGTGGTGGGGCAAAATTTAAAAATGCCACGTGGCATTTTTAGGGGATTGGAGGGGTACCCCTCCCCCTCCATCCAATTATTGCTCATATTTCGTAAATTTTTATACTCTGGTCATTTTTTAAAAGAGTTTTCACTTTTTTCTTGGGGGGGGGGGGGGTGGTACTGATAAACCCATAAAATTTTCAGGCCCAGAGAAACTGCCAGGTTACTTTACCTGAACATTAGGGGAGTAGCGCCATATGAAGGGTATCTCCTTAAGTGTAGATAGGAAATTCAGACAGTTGAAGGGGGTTCGGGGAAATTTGAGGAAAATTTTGAAAACTAAATTTTGAAAAATGCGAACTGGTGCATTTTGAGGCCTTAGGAGACGCATTTGGGACTGCAAAAATATTAGGGAAAAAAAGAAGCAAATTAAAACTTTTTAAAGTTTAAACGCTTTTGCTCATTAAAATACTCATAAAAATGCAGAATAAAATAAGCATTTTTTTAATAATCCGTCCCCTCCTTACTAACCCTCATATCGAAGAGACACGTGTCTGCAGTCTCAAACGACACTTGCAAGCGGCCTCTCCTCCCGCTTTTCGCGAACGGTTGCTTTGAAAATTTGTAAAAGGAAAATAATTAAAGTCTTTTAGCATAGCAGGATTTATATTTCACTATTACAAGAGGAAAAATACCTTGACTTTTTAAAATTTAAATTTTTCAATTTTTGCATTGCGAAATTTGCTGCCTTCTAAAATTGCCTCTCCAGGAGCCTTTATCATACCACAGGAGCCGGCCGACTCATCAACGACGCAACATATTCAGTATAACTCAATTTTGGAGCTTCCAACAGTTTATACAAATACCTTATTTTATTAATCGGTTTTAATCGTTAGCAAAATGGCCGACCAATTTTTAAATCGGAGCGCAGGTCTAGGATTTTATTTCTCTCTTTGCAAAAGTTTTCAGAAATAAATATATGTTTCTTTTTTTATTGTATTGTTTTTCTTCTTTTTTGTGCGTCACAGTTATTCAACTGTGATGCACAGAAAATGCCCGCCCCCTGACGTGACCCCCAAGCCGGGGCATGTTCCCTACTTGTCCCCCCCCCCTCAGATCCGGCATTGGCTAGCATCCTTGGAAAATTACTTTCTCATGGTACCTCAGTCAACTTGTGGTATAACATGTCCTGTCCATGATATTGTCTATCTATTCATATATAAATACCGTGTTTTACAAAGTATAAGAAATAAGATTCACCTGTTATTTTTAAGCAGTTTTAAAGAAAAATGTAATTTTTAACACTTATTATTATATATTGCAAAAGGCAAAAACTAAAAAGAGAATTTTTTACCACTTTATAAAACCAAATTGGCCTTTAAAATAGAAGTCCTGCAATAAGTTAATGAGTAAAAATAAAATCTTCGCCAAGAGCGCAATGAGAAGTTTGTGGACCCCTAGCGGTAAAATGAATATGGGGCCCTCTTAAAATATCCTTGAAAACATTAATGTGAGTGCCCAGTAATTGAATTGCTCAATTTTCATCCAACTCCGATTTTGTGCAATTTGCATGAAACATCACTTATTGCGAGGTGACACCTGTATCCATGTGGTCTAGAGTATGACGGGACGGAAATTTAAAATAATTAAGGGGCCCCTTTTCAATTCGGGGCCCCCTTGGTTGGCGGCCGCCAGGTACGCCCACTGATCTTAAGTTTCTCTTCTTGAAGTTGACTTCTAGGCTGTTATCCAATCCGTTCACGTTAGCAGCTCCGACAAATAAGTAAACAATAATATTTCATGTTGAAGTGCTCCATCTAGCTAGTTTTGATTTTACAAGCTCATACAAAGCAAGTCGAATTGGGCCATCGACCACTGTTATGTGTAAAAGTCTTAAAACTTTGTAAGATTGCGATAGTGAAGCATCCTGGGAAAAAGTAACGAAGCAGATGCAAAGAGTTATGAAGAAAAAGATCTGTAAAAAGAAGTTCGGATTGGAAATTATTTTGTTCCCCTCCCCGTTTGGGGGCCCTCGGCGATCGCCGACCTGCCGACCTGGCCAGTCCGGGCCTGACTAAAACTACAAAACTACAAGCTTATATAACACAGCAACGACTCCTTTTTTTGGGGGGAGGATTGATGCCCGGGTGACACCCATGCATTACCGTATATATACATATATATATATATAATATGAAGTACCGCAACGAGCGTGTTTGAATATAAAAAAAAGTAAAAAGGTTGATTTTCACCTAAATTTTGTTTTTTTTTTCTTCTGTTTACCTCAAAATGAAAGAAATCGTTTTCAGTTGAAATTTTCTGTAATTAGTTACGGAAACAAAATACTCAGACGATATGAAAAGTAAAGAACAGTATGTAACAATATAATTTGAAACGTAGTAATTTTTGTAACTTTAGTGAGATTTACGGTTCTTCTTTAAATTGAAGATACAATGTTAGACATTAACGCAATTATATCTGCATAATTCATATTATTCATTATGAAACATCTATATTAGTTTGAAAAAATAAATACCTTTATTAATTCAGCTTTGTATAAGACGATATGAGGTCTCATATGCAACCAAACGGTGAACAATCCTTCTTTATAAAATACCTTAGAAAAACCATAGATAAACTGGAATACAACTGTAAAAAAGGAATGTGAAGAGCTATACAAAATATTAAGACAGAAATGAAAATGAAGAACAAGTTTTTGTTTTGATAACTATTTGCTTTTCTTTAGGAGATATGTTACAAATGTTGACTCTAAAGAAAGTTTTTCTGTTTTTTCTTTCATTATTTCTCGAACTTTTTCTTTAAACATCTCATCATTATATGCATAAATTTACCATTTAAGCAAAAAATTAACCTAATACATTCTATTTTTATAGTAGACTAGCGGTACCCGCACGGCGCTGCTCGTGCTGAATTTTAACCTTACCTAAAAAACGTAAGCACAATTTCATTAGTGTGTGTTCCGATTTATCGCCAATGACTAATTAAAAAAGTCAAATTGTAACGTGTCATATTCGGCACGTTATTTGAAATCTAGTATAAACCATACTTATTCCTTTTCTGGCGATATTTATTTAAATGCTATTGCTAAATCAAGGAAATCGTTAAATCGGGGAGACAATACTTTTATCAAGTTCAATCTCGAATTTAAAAAATAATTTTTGAGAAAAAAATAGAACCGACTTCAAAGCAGAACAACTATAAATTGCGCTAAAAAGTAAAAAATAAATGAATTCATCAAAAAACATCGATGTGACTTTTAAACATAGTTTTAGAAGTCGGTGTAAAATTAGGATAGATAAAATCTTTTGTAATGATTAATCAATTACAAATATAAATTAGCATCAGGGAATTAGCAACAGTGACACATGGTGTAATGGTAATTAGACCCATAATTTTGCACCGACTTCTAAAACTATGTTTAAAAGTCACATCGATGTTTTTAAATGAATTAATTTATTTTTTACTTTTTAGTGCAAATATTTTTTCAATAAATACTTTATTTTTCAAAAAATCCATATCAAAGGGCAAACCTTCTTTGAATGAATGGCTCTAAAAACTAATCATTTGTATGATAATTCCCGTTTAGAAGTCGATTTTAGCAAACTAACTGATTGGATGTAATTTTTGCTTCAGAGAAGCCTTCAGTCAAACTGTTGCTACAATTGCTTTTAATAATACAGCTCAATGGCAACAAACTCTTTTTATTTAACAATGACTTTTACATTTATTAATAGTTTTTCCCAACAAAGAAAAATCAAGCCAAGCCTTTTCAATTAAAAAAAAAAAAATACTTAATTTTCACCCGTAACGTTTTTTTTTAAAAACAAATGTAGACAAATTGATGTGCGATATTTGAGTTAGACGGCCCTCTATCTATTAAAGAAAACGTCATCAAAATCGGTTCATTAAGTCAAAAGATATGGATGAAAAACCAAAAAAGTGGCCCTATTTATGTCTATAACTATTTTTCTAATTATCGAATATGGTCAAACAAAGGTACGGGACCTATGGGAAACCACCCCAATCGATTGTTAAAAAAATCATGAAAATCGGTTCATCCGATGAGAAGTTATGAGTGGACAAAAAAAAAAAAAAAAATAAAAACGACAAATATACAATATGAATGTATAACCTCCTTCCTTTGTGAAGTCGGTTAAAAAATATTGCTAATTTGAGAAAAACGTTAAATCAAATTTATGCTTTATTATTGTTTATTAGTTTGTTGCAACTGATGTCTCTCTATTGTGAAAAATAAGTTTTACACTGAAATTAAGCTAAACCCGGAGTTGAGGAAACTGCTAATTATTATTTTTGGATCAAGGTAAGCCTTAAGAAATCGCACTAAAAAGCTTATAACTGGCGTTCTTATTGACTTAGAAACTTAGAACAAATTCCATCTTATGTAGAAAAATTAGCGCTTTCGATCGATATATTACATAATTATGTGCAAGGTTTTTTTCACCCCATATTGGGGAATTTAAGGGGACAATTGCATAAAATTGGAATAAAAAAAGAACTACCTGCAGTATTTTTTTTTCAGAAACCTTCGCAAGGAGTGTACTCAACAACTTCCCAAAGTTTCATGGCGATCGGATGAATGGTGTAGTAATGCATAAAGGACACACAGACATACACACATTCATTTATATATATATAGATTTGTAAAAAATATTTCTCCAAAAAAGTTACGATTCAATAAATATTCATTTTACTCTTGAAAACGAAATATGTGTATACTTTTTAAACATGCTTCGAAATGTTTCAAAGTTCATTTAATTTATTTTTTATTAATAACCTAAAGGAACTTTTAGGTACGCGCCTATTTTCTATAAGCAGTTTAAGAAGTTGTTCCTTCCCTTCTTAACCTGCTTATAGAAATTAAACGTTTATCTTAAAATTTGAGTTCACAGTTTAAACGAATATTGCTTTGTATCGTTTTCTATATGCGTACAAAATCTTTAAAGAATATGTTCTTAAAATTTGACAGAAAAATACCTCATTTACTCTATACTGTGGACATTATGAGTATCAGTTTAACATGAAATGTTGTTACGTAATATTTCCACCGTTATTCTCTAACATTGTGAGGTTATTTGCACACTTTAAAGGACAACACTTATTGTTTTTAAAAGCTAACAGTTTATTAACAGCTTCATTACACAGGACGAAACTGGACAACAACGGAGGGGTCTGAACCCGACTGAACATCGCTCACAAGTTTCCCACGCACACATGCTACATAGTCAATCCCACTTATTCTAATAAGCGGGATATTCTATTATCCGGGATCACAGGAACAATATATTATAGTTTGGTACAGTGAAAATTTATTACATTAAGATTCTTTTAACCGATATCACATTAAGTGGATCCGACTGTATATACCGGCTCTGCACTCTCAAAAATAGAATCCCCATTTTCGACGATTCTTGAATCATCAAGAAAATTTCGTCATTTATAACGATTCTTTCCTCGTGCGATCACGTGAATCAAAAACGTTACTACGCAAATCTCGCCAATTTGACGAAAGGTTTACTCGGAGCATTTTTCATGAAGCCATTTCGTCAAATACGACGAAAGTTTCGTGAGCTTTGAGCATGCGTTTCTGAGAGTGTGTTGCGGAGATAAACTAGCTTCATTTCCATATACCTAACAACATGTAAAAAAAGCATATTTTATGTCAAAACTTAAACTTACAGCTCAAAGGAGGGATTCCACTTTTTCTCTTGAAATTGCTGATAAACTGTGGATACCTGTAGACAGGCCCAATATCGTACAGTGGCATGTTACTGCAGCATTTTGCCCAATGAAATCTGGTAATCCAGGAGTATAAAAGAACAAATGCACAAGTAAAAACTCCCCATAAGAACATTTGAAAGAGTACTGCATCCATATTACATTTTTTCAGTGTCAACTTTTCTGCTTAGTCGAAGTATTATAAGATTTTTTAAATAAAGGAAATGTTTTTTTATGGACAGCAAAATATACTGTATAGGTTGAAAAACAGTATGATTAATAATCTTTTTTCAATAAATCTGTTTCCTAGCTCAATAAAAATGCTTAAATACTCATGAAAAAAATATACGTTTGAAGGTAGTGATTTCAACATTTCAATAAAATCGAAAACAAATGTGGAATATAAAACATTTCACTTAAAAAAGCAATAAAAAAGGACTTAATAAAAACTGAATTCGTCAACAAATCCTTTTAAAAATGGGTTAAGGTATCGTAAACGTGTCACATGAATTGTTTAAAGGAATGATCGTGAAAATGTATGTGAAAAGAACTTTAAAAGGTTCAGCATTTTTCCTTAATAAAAAAACTATGCGCAATTTTAACATCCCCCCGTCGACTTATGTCACATTTGACGTGTTTTATACTTCCTGTTATGCCAAAAGAGAGAGGTATAGTATGTAGAAATCAAAAAAATATATTTGAAGAAAGTATTTGGAGGATTTTTCTAGTGGAAAGTATTGAATTAATCAAGAACAACGAACTCTAGAAAACGAAATTCATGCTGAATGTGGTCCTGATAATTATGCAGTGACATTTAGATACATTGTGAAAGAACGTTGAACTGAGCAAGTCAGAAAAGGAAGGGAAACAGAGAAAGTTGAAGTTAATTTTGATATTAGATAGCGATAGTTCTTAATCAAATGCTTTTTTTTTTAAAACAAAAAAAGTGTTCCTTTTTGTTAGGTAAAAATGGTTTTGAAATAAGGGAAAGGTTGCTAAAATGATTCAAAAAAGTTTTTTCCATTCCAATTATTTCTTTAAAAGAAGAATAAATTAAAAATGATTTTTCTTGTGGAAAGTATGGAATTAATCAAGAAAGAAGAAATTTATGCTGAATGAGATCCTGATAATGATATATTGACATTTAGAGACATTATGAAGGAGCTTTGCGCTGAACAGCTCAGAAAAAGAAAGGGAACATAAAAAGTTGAAGTTAATTTTGACATCAGATAAGGATAGTTCTTAATCAAATGCTTTTTTAAAAAGTGTTCCTTTTTGTAAAAGTAGAAATAGCTTTGAAATAATTGAAATGCAGCTAACATAACTCAAAAAATTTTTTTTCTATTTTTCACTTATTTCTTTTAAAGAAGATTAAAGATTAAAATTTAAGCAGAAAATACATAGTTTATATCAAGATCTAAATTTAAGAAAACAAAACAACACTAGAAGAATAACTTTTATTGACTTGTATAACATTGTGTCTGAGTAAAAGTCTTTCTTTTCATCCCATTTTATGACATTACGCTATGAAGAGCAGCCAGGTTAAAGCTTTGACAGAAGATAATCATTGTTCTGGAAATTATTGCTCTACCTGTATGATTAAAACCTGTTGGAGTCATGTAGATCTTCAACAGTCATTGTAAAAGTACATTTGCCTATTCAATTACTAGTTATTGCGGGAACTGTTCCATTTACTTCTTGATATGATTGAACATTGAATTTTCAATGGTACTTTTCATTTTATTATGCTTTTAAAATAGACAGAAGAAAATATTGCATTCGTAAAAAATCTATTTTCTAATTTTAACGAACTCTTACGTTTTGTGCTGAATAAATTTTGATTATTTCTTGAAAATGTCTGTCAGCCTGTATGTCTGTGAACACTCTTTTATGACCGTCTTGACTCAAAAAATATGCATGCAAGCAAATGAATTTGGGTAAATATGTAGGTATGCTAATAAGTAATGTAAATAAGTAGGTGCACCACACACATTGATGAATTGGTGCTAATAGTTTTTGACGCATACCGCTTTAAAGGGTGTGGCGTGGCGCATAGTAACATTTTTCTTGCTAAGCTTCACTGCCACTATATCTAAAGAAAAAATGGAAGAATTAAAAAAAAAATAGCTAGACAAGTGGATCTTAGGGAGGACAGGTGCGGATGTTCACCCCAAGGAAGTGGCGTCTTTTTATAATTTTATAAGGTAGAACATTCACATAAACGATATGCAGGAAAGTTTCGTGCTGCTCACAACATACTAGTTTTTGTGTGTATCTTTACGTGTGGGCGTATTCTTTACTTTTTAATTTCTAAAAACTCACTCTCATTTGAAAATTTTAAATTTTGTTCTGCATCCACGAATAATTAATTATTCAATCGTAAAAAAAGAGAGGAAAATTACGTATTTTACTTCAACAAAGTATTTTCACGAGGAGTGAATTTCACAAACACAGAATCTACAGGTGCAATTGTTATTCCCCAACTTAAGTGTAACTTGTCCCTATGATCGCGAGACGTGATTTTCAAATTCCGCAATATGTTTGCAAGCACGCATTTCATTTCAGCCATAGCGAACTTTTGCCCTGAAAAAAGAAAGAAAAAAAAGAAATAATTAGAAAAAACAAGCAGATTGATGAACACTGCAGAAGTATATGAGGTACCAATTTGTTCATCCAATTAATTTAAATATAATTTTCGAATGTAATTTAAATATGTTTTGAGTTCATATTTTAAGTTAATTTAAATATTTCGAAAATGCAATTACATCGTTTTCAATTGAAGTTAAAAAGATTGCTCAAGGGGAAAGGATACGTCAGTGAGTGAGTTATGAGCAGTTGAGTCCATATCATATGTATTACTTCAGGTTTGAGTTGGAAACTAGGAGTTCGTTTAACTTGTGCTTCATTTTATGCTTGTAAGTTGTGTTGTTATTAAATGTTCATTTTATTTTTAAACCATCTTTTCATTAAGAAAATATTAATACAGCATTTTACAAGAAAGTTCCTTTAAAGTAAAACATTCGTTAAAAACAAGGTGAACTTCACAAGAGAATATGATAAAATTATTATTAAAGATTTCGTTTCACTGAATTTGAATTATTCGATCAATTTTTAAATAGGTGTTTTGTCCAAAACTAAACAAACCTACTTTCTTAAACACCCGATATTTTAAATATACCTTTTCAAGGGTTAAAACACTTTTTTAGAAATAAAATGTGTCTATTATGGTTTAAAACAAAATCGTATAAAAACAATATTAAACTCAATGTCACAAATGGTTTTTAGGTTCTTTCCCCAGAAATGAAAGAATATCAGTAGTTGTTTAAAGGAACATCTTACCAACAATTCCCGCATTTTTTTAAATGTATAAAAGATCTAAATTAAGAGAAGCAGTTAGAGGTAGTTCACAAATGATATCACGCTTTGAGGAAGGGAGAGGGTTCATGAAATTGTTACAGTTTATGACGAAAAAGGGGATAACAAGAATACGAGAATGTGACATAATCATTTTGGGTAAAATTTAAAAAATAGTCAGCAGACTATAATATGTTATTTGTTTTTATGTTTTTTTAATGGTGAACTGTGACAGTTTGTGAGCAACTGGGGAATGTAGTAAACGTATTGGAAAATCAATTTATTGGTTTTCCTTCCTTCTTTTTTTTAAATAGCGCTTACAAAAATAAATTTTAAAAAATATATAGTAACAAAACGTGAAAAAAGAGGCTCTCGAATTTAAGGAGAACTCGAGAGCCTCATAAAGATAATAATTTAGTTGTTACCTTTACTATGTTGATTGATTTAATGTCAATTATTATAGTTGTTACAGTAATCGTAATAGCTCTCTGAAACTCCAAATAGAATGGAGATTTTACCTATGCAATTTCTGGATCCTACGGAAAAGGGTATGTAGGCGTACGGGTGTCTTTCTGTGGAATTTTCCGGTAAAAATCTGTCGGGATCAAATTTCTCTGGATTCGGAAACTGATCAGGATCCCTGTGAAGCATGTACAAGTTGAATAATGCACCAGTATTGGCCGGTATTTTGTGTGCACCTGAAAAAGGAGAGCCTTAATTAACACAATAATTATAAGTAAGAACTTTTTCAAAGATCAACTTGTTAATATTTTTATCTATTTATTTATGTTTGCTTAGATTTCTTTGCATAATATTTCTTTTCAGGATAAAGTATAATATAGTGTCCATTAAATTGAATAAATCATATTCATCTAACTTGTTTGATTGAACTAGGAGTTACATTGAAACACGCGCAGACACATTGAACCATGTGTTTAGTAAATACTCTACTGCTATCCCTCGGAAATAAATTATGACTTAAATAAATAAAATTTAAAAAAATAAATAATAAAATGTAAATTTTGTTTTCAAACTTCTGTCATTCATATTTGTGAGTAAAATTTATTTTTTGTAAGTTGGCGGGGAACCAAATCCCAAAAGCAAAAATAAATTTTCCGAACTCGAAGAGCATTAAGGGTTTAAATCAGTTCATTGCAAACCTGCACTAACGATTACAATTGAATTGTGTCTATTCAAGGAAAACTGCTAGATGGTCCCTCCCTATTCATGAAGTCAAACTAGTAGATCTGTTATATTTCATCTAGCCTTATGTGTAATGTAAGCTGTAATGTCACCTAGCTTTAAATGCATTTTTTGTCATTAAATTAAACTTTTTATATATATTTCAATTACTTTAAATTAAGATGAATAGTTACAAAACATTACTTAACTAAAAATCAAAATTTGCATTTTGCTGTTATTATCATGTCTCCTTAATTTCACTGTTAAGCTCTTTCGTGAAACGACAAGTTTTGTTTAATTGCTATATAACACGTAAGATGAAGAAAGAAGTTCTGCTGCTAATGAACAGGTGTTGAAGCTTGGTTTCGAGCATTTTTTTGTTTCTAAAACGTTCCTCTACAGAAAATGAAAAATAACATGTGAATTGGAGGGTTTTTAAAAAAAAATTCTTCTTCTTCTTCTTTTTTTTTAATTATTATTTTGAATAAAGCTGCAATAACCACACAAGTGCCCGAAATTTCTTGAACCAGCCACGAACTTTTAGTTTTAAACTTGCTTTACTAATTTTGGCGGTGGTGGCCAGAAACTGGTTTTTTGTTTGCTTTGCGCGTTTAATAACTCAAGAACCTCAACAGAATATCCTAATCCAAACGAAGTGTGGAGCGGTGCGGAGCAACACGAATTCGTGTATTGCAGAGGAAATTGCCTTCCTTGAAGATTTCTGCGACTATTGTATCATGCGTCCCAATATTCGCCTCATTTCCTCGTTTCTCAAAGCAACGACAGCGAAACCGAAATTAAAATGCAAGATCTACTTGCCCCGAGCAATATTCCTCATTGCTAGCAAACGACTCGGGTATTATATATATATATATATAGCCCTTTTATGCACTTCTAATTCTTAAACATACTCATTTCATTATTTTCTCGAAATTTTAGGCAACGCATTATGAATTGAACGAAATGCATTCATATAGAACGCGTAGGACTTCTGTTTAGTGACTGAATGTACGACATAAGGATAGTTAACCTATGGACAAGAAAATTACGTGTAATTTTATTGGCTATTCTTAAAAATAACAAATTAACTAAAATGCATAACTGAAAGTAGGCCATTATTAAAACTAAATCAAATAACATTATTACGGGAGAAAGTTGAAATAAATTACCAATCACAGTCTCTGTTTTGAGTTCCTTACCGAGATACGGAGCAGATGGATAGAGTCTCAATGTTTCCTGAAAAGTATTTTTAGAAAAATGAAAAGAGGATAAATGTATCGGTGAATTATCAAGACACATCTGTTCAAAATATTTGAAGAAAAAAAAAACAATTAAAAGCAAGATAATGTTTTAGGAATAAGTAGAAAAATGATAAAGATAATGATACGATCGCTGAATATTTAACTATTGTAATAGGGCGATATATACACACGTTTTTCTTTTTCCAGGTGTAAATGGCTTTTGAAGGTTTAGGTGCTGAAACATTTATTGAAAAAGATCGTTGCTTAAAAGATATAAGAACTAAACAGAACAACATGTGTAGATTTTAAATATTAATATAAATGCAACTGAATTGTTATATGCAATCTTAATAAAGATTCGTAGGATATCCTTTTTAAAACTTTTTTTCTACCATTTACTTTCGCTTAGCAGGTTGTTAATCTCGTAGTAAATTTGCTATTCTCTATTCAGGTTGAGTGAATCATTTCGATATGTAAACATATTTAATTAAAAGTAAAAAATAAAACATTAGGCATTATTTTAATTGATCCTTTTCATAACTTACACAGTGAACATCTATTGTCAGACAGTTATGCAATTTGACATTCAGAATTACAAAACTTATTTTTTTACCTTGATAATGCACTCCAAATACTTCATGTTTTTAAGATCGTCATGAGTTACTAATCTGTGCGGATCATCTTGAAAAATTGAGTCAATTTCTTGGATGGCTCGTTCTTGAACAGTTTTTTCCAACCCCAAACTCATTAGAGCCAAACTAATTGCAATGGCTAATGTGTCCATGGCCTGTAACGAAGAGAAAAAAAAGGAAACTTATTTTGGACATTATTGTTTCGATTTATTGTTATTTTAAGAATCAAGGTTTACATCTTAGGGATTGTTTTTGGCATTCCCCACGAATCGGCAATAAAGGTACTGACGTAATGCTTTTGTGTTTCGATTAATTACAAGGGTCCAATTTGTGGACACACTGTCAGAAAGAATAAATTCGACAAGATACCTCATGAACTTAGGAACTTGCCCACCTGAGTTGCTTGTGAATTGTTTTTCCTCAAATGAAAGTGGAGAAACGGAAAATGCACCCCCTCGAATTCTTGCCTTTGAAGCAAATAAGTACTTTTATCACAGCACCAAATGCAAATAAATATTCGCGTGCGTTCATGACTTTTGTTAAGCACACTATACTTCATAAATAGGATTAGCCTAAGGCTCAAAGCGATAAATACAGAGCAACCTCCCTCTTCTTCACTTATATGAAGCTTTTCATGCTTTTTTTTCAGCCTTAGATGTCCCTATACCTTATACGTTAGAAGTGGAAGGTCTAGACAGCTTCCTTTCACACGTTGAGTTCATTAAATAAACCCATTTTCGAAAACACGTATAGGAAGCCTGACCAGTAAAATAATGCTTAAGCCCAATTTCATTTTTAAAAAATCAAATAATTAAAAATAAAAATCAATAACACTTTTTTAAAAATAAGTATCGTTTGATACATGACAGTATTCTTTTTACTGATATGTGTAAATATCGTTAACGAATAAAGGAATTTTAAATGGAACTGCTGCAGGGCGTACGAATTAAAAGTAGTGCAACAAAAGTGGTAAATGACCAGTAAGTGAACACAAAATTTTTCAGTCATTAAACGTGTAAGATTTTGATTCTCGTAAGCATTTAGGTGCCATATAGCTTGACATTGCGAAGAGGTAACTACCTGTTGGAAGTCCATTAAAAAAAATTCTTTTTTTTTGAAACCTTATTTTTGAAACAGAATTACAAACTGTTCCTTCACTGGGGTTTGTTCATTCACTGTTGGGATTATCCTATAACTTTCTCATATTTGAATTAACTTTGCCTCTTGTATTGGTAGTTTGACTACAAAATTGACTACGTGATAAAACGGGTTTGCTTCATGTATGTTTATTGATATTATTGTACAATAAACATCTTTTTTGATGCGACAAAACTGGGTGATTTCAGCTTTTTAACCAGAAGTATATAGGAATTCGTGGACCGCGTACCAGTTGATAAACTTACCCCATTACCAAATATGACTTTTCCCCCACCACGGCAAACAGTAGTTTGGAAAAAAAAAGCATAATTGAGTAAAGAAATGAATTCTTTTCTAATACATGCAATGTCGTAACTGTAATACTAAAGATTTTAATTGAAGATTTAAGAAAGACTTGAAAGTTAACTCGTCACTGAAACAGCGGAAATGAGCTCTCTTGACAATATGAGAAAAGCTACAAAATCACACTTTCGTAGATTTGTGTAGTGTTACTGCTTCAGTCTATTCAACCAGATTTGAACGGTTTATTTTCAAACTTAAGCTTGTTGGAGAACTTGGCCTTATGGAAAATTTGCACTTGTCTCTCCTACTGTAAACTAATGTTGAGTATACGTAATAGAAGAAAAAAGCTTTTGTATATACCTCTAATATGAAGGTCAAAACTTCACTTTGTACATCAGATAATGTGAAATCCGCTGGATCTTTTAGATGAGCTTCTAGAAGTAATTCCACAAAGCTGTGTTTCTTACAATGCGTTGAGCCCTCCATGTCACTCGTAGAGTATGCTTTTGCCTTCTCCAGAGGATGGTTCCCTGTTTCTGCTTGAAAGTCCTTTTTATATTCCGATACTATCTGCGAAAAAAAAGTAAAAAAATACTCACTAAACTTTTACACTGAAAACACTAAACTTTTAATAAATTCAATATTCCTTCTTAATGAAAGTCATAAGTTCATATTATAATATCAGTTCATATTATAGCATTAATTAATATTGAGTTATCAATTCGTACTATAGTTTTAAATTATAGGTATAGTCAATTATTTTATAGCATTAGTTGACACTGAGTTGTCAATTCATAATATATCTTCATCCATAATGAATACTGAATGGTCAACAAATCATATTGGATAGTCAATTCAAAATGAAACATCTGTAAGAATGTTTTCCCTGATGCTTAAAAATGAAAACGGAGTTAACCTAACATTTCAGCTGCCATAGATAGAACAAATGGATAAGTAATTTTAACAGCTAGTTTAGTTACTGCTTAAGTTATTGGCATAGTTAAATAGAACCATCTTTATTTCCCTTCTTTGTATTAAAACTTCATAAATAAAAACGACTACGTATAATTGAAAACTCAATAGTCCGTTTAAAATTAGTTATTTAACCTCTATAAATTCATTATCCTAAAAAAGCTTATTGCCCAGTTGAAAGCGAAACGGTAGATGCCAATATAAAACCTTGCTTAGGTACTACTCCTATTAACAACATGAAAGTTCAAAAGCAAAATGTCTGTTTGTGTTTAAAGAATCGGATAAATGCTTTGGAATAGCAAACATTTATTAGATAGAACGAGCATTACAAACAGTGACGAAATATTCAATCATTTGAGAGCGATAGACAAAAGAGATCTATTTTGAAGTTCATGGATTAACTATAGTTATTTTAACTATAAGTAGTCAAGCAACCTTCAATCACACAAAGCCATAACGCAATCGCGCAAATCAGAGATTTTCTTTCTTATTCTTTTTTTTTTTTAAATTTGAAATAATGATTCAAACTTTTCTAATTTACTGTAACAAATTTCATGTCGTGCAGTTTGTTAAGATCTTTAAAATGATTAAGTGGTCAAAAAATGAACCGAAAGAATACAGGAATTCATTCGCATAGACATAATAGTTTTATAGTTTAAATATAAAAATGAAAACAATTTACACCTTTTAAAAGCTTCGGCCCCCTTCAACCCCCCAAACTTCGGTAATCCATGCGCACCAATTTACCTCACTGTTGAATTTTCCCAAGAGTTGACTTAAAATATATATTAGTATAATATGTATACATACTCTGTTTCATTTACATCGCTCCAGATCACTAAACTATTAAGTCAACATTATGGTTTTGCTCAAAGGTATTCTAAAAAATGTTTGTACGTAATATCTCTTACGTTTTCTGTGAATTGTAGTATTGCAGCTTGACACTTCTTCAATTTTCTCGTACTTGGAAGAACTCGATAAAAAAATTCATTATGTGCCCATGGATTTATCATTGTTTTAAACCATATGTCTTTGCCTCTGAAATGAAAATAAGGTAATATCAATGATATAGAAGTAGGGGGACGGGGAGCTTCATATTGAAAGTTATACACGGATGGGGCACTGAAACTTTATTGAAAAAGTACGTTCTAAAGCATGTGTGTTGCCAAAATCACAAATTTTGCTGAAGTTGTCACCAAATCAAACGATTTCTTTGTTTAGATTCCGGTTTTTAAACCAAGTAAATATCAATATATAGTTTGAATCGTAAAACTTTACGCCTGACTTTGAGAACACTCATTTTTTTTTGGGCAATACAGCGAAATTGGAAAGCGTGATTGTCGCTGCTTAGCATTGAATTACCGTCGCGCTACCCTATCGCGAATTTAACCCAACTCCATGCAGCGCCAATAACACATCCCTCTTTCAGTAATTGCTTCCTTAATTAACAACTACATCATCACCTTTATAAAAACCGTTTTGACTTCATTTAACGGCTTTTGATTCGTCATTAATGTCGCTGTGATAAATAGCGTTCTATATTGCACAACATTCGTTAGTGTCAAAAACCTATACCTTGCAATGTTTTACAGTGTTAGAATCTTTGCAAGATTCCGAATGTCCCCAAAAATTCTATCCGAAAGTCTTCTACCAAAACTCGCTCACCGCAGTCATATCTCCAAAATAGTATTTCGCAATGCTCAGAAAATTTAGGAATGAATACAATTTCACTGGTTTAGACTATTTTGACGCTGATTTGAATGAATTTTGGTTTTCCTAAGCTAACTCTTAGCAAAATTTTTCCCAAGTTTCATTCGGATGCTGTTCTTTCCTCCACGTATTAAGAGAAATATTATGAGCGCTACATTATAATAATTGATCTCAGTAAGTTCCAAATTCTAATTAACATAGTTCAGAGAAAAGTAGCAAATAACCTGTAATGTCCCTCCGATTTTTAAAATGAAAAATTCTCTATAAATACTTTGATTGATTATCGAAAAAACAACACACCCTTTTCAACTTTTGGGACAAAGCAACCTTGTAGGACCAAAGTAATTCCGGTCTACGTACAACATTTGAGCGAAACAAAAATAGAAAAATTGATCTTACTTATCAAAATTTTTAAAGAATTCCTGTGTTTCTTTATTTGCGTCAAGTTGCACACCCAAGGCCGTTCCTACATAAAAGAAAATGCTTGAAACGTTCCATCAAAATTGTAATGTTTGTAAGAAATATCAAATTTTGAGAACAAAAAAAAAAAAAAGCATGATATATGAAAAATACTTCAGTTATTTAAAATAATAGAAGCCCTAAAATAAGGCCCTTTTCTCTCTTGTGTAGTTATGTTAACTTTGAACAGGTTCTCACTCCTAACTTTTAATAATAGCATGACTGATATTTTGGTGGCACAATATTAGTCTGATAATGCTTTCAATTGAATGAATAAATTCAGCATTTTTACTAGTAAAAGTAATTTAAATTTTCATCATAACCGGAGGAATTTCATCTTAACCCTCTCATGCATGCATTTATTCATTTGTGTTATAACCAAAAGTTTCACATGCTACAAACTAATTTAGTATCTCAGGATTGTTGTGTAATAATTTATTTCGTAAATTTTGTCCTGTATAGTCAAAAATCCGTGTTCTTGTATGAAGAGGTTTTATGCTTTTTTGCCATATTTACTCAATATAATAACAAACATGGCGGAACTGTATATTCAAACTTCATTCACAAGGTATAAGGTGCTGTAAAATAATACCAAACTTCCCAGTAATCTAATACACGCTTCAAAATAAATAAACGAATTTGATTCGAAACTGAGATTTTTTCTCCTTTCTTGAATCCTCCATGGACTCCCAAAAATATCTTAATCTATAAACTATCTTGAATACCCTATGAAACTTTTTGTGGTTTCCAAGAGCTGTTTAGAGTCTCCAGATGAGGACTACATGGAAATTGCAGCACAAAAACGAATCTGCATAAAAATTTGAAGCAAAAATGTATGTCACCTCATATGAGGCTTTCATGCATGAGAGGGTTAATTTAATATCGAGTTTATATTCGCGTAATGTAACAGAAACTTTTTCGTTAGACCCACTGTAATTTAAATATATTTTAAGGAAGGTATGTTGTTTTACATCATTTTAATTTCAAATATATGCTCTCTCTCTCTGTCTACTTTTAAACACTACTGGCCATCTAAAACTTAATGCATTAATAAAAACAAAAGACATCAAACGAGTTTCACGGCTCAAATAACTCACTACAAAGGTGCATTAATTTAAGTTGCTAGTCTTTTTGAACTGAGGAACAATATGCTATGTTACAAAGACGCTGGAAACATACATTATAATTCTCTTTTTCTATGTGTGAGTAATCCCAGGAATCACGCGGTATTACGTCTTTCATTCCTTAAGGGGTGTCGGAACGCTCCATACGGATAATGTTAAGTAGGCGTTTTTCAAGGTACCTTTTCTGAAAATCTGTTGAAAGTACACTCTCAAAATTTTTTCTGAAGGTTAACCGTATCTTTAGTGTTACACTAAAATGAGCATTTTGTAAAATTTTGACTTAAAGTTAAAAAAAAAAAAAATGTTTTTTGTCGCATACTCAGAAAACGTTACTTTTTTAGAGAAAAAAAATGTTAATAAAAATATATACATGATTTTGCTAAAACCTCATTTCAGTAAATACTAGGGTACATAATAAATGTGCCATATAAATTTTATGGACACGTGAGTAATACTTTCTGAGAAAAGGTACATCAAACTTCCAAAAATCGACTTTTGAGAAAAACGAGTTTTAGTAAAAAACTCGCCATATCAAAACATTTCAGCACGTTGGCTTTAAAACAAAATTTTGGGGCTTATAATTGAGATACAGGTTAAAGTAAGGTATTTTTGAAGAGGTAATGAGTTAAACAAGGTAAAAATGCAATAATCTGAAATTAAATTTTTTTGAAGATTTTTGGTTTCCAACACCCCTTAAAGTTATCATTAAATAATATTTTTGGCCTGCTTCCGCAAAAGTTAAATAAAAATGAAAGGAAGCATAATGTATCGTACAAAAAATAGACAAAAAAAAATCAAATAGTTAAATAAAGATTGAAAAACAAAAATTTGAAAGTAGAGTTTTGAGATGCAAAAAGTGTGTATAGATCTGTCTGCTCGAAAAAAAAAATTGTGCTCGAACGATCGTGGCGAGGGCACCTCACTCCGATATTTTATTTTTGATTTGATTTTGAACAAAACAAACAAACAAACAAGCAAAAACAACAACAACAACAACAACAACAACAACTAATAATAATAATAATAATAATAATAATTAATAACAACATTACCGACAGCGGGAAATCTTGAATCCTATCCTTTTTTACAGTATTTTTTTAAATAATTAAAAAACTCTTCTTTTTATTCATTTATTTTATTAAATTTAGTAGTGTGTTTTTAATATGAGAAATAATTTTTGTTGAAATTCAGTTCGAAGTTTTACAACGTATTGAAAAATTCTCTAATTAAAAATATTGATTATTAGATAGGAAATTACTGAAATATGATGCCCAAGGGTGTAACAGAATGAATTTGATATTGTTTACATAATGGGTAATACTTTCTTTCCGATTTATTAAAATATATTTATTATATTTCGATGTTAAGTGTTCTACCCATAATGGGTAATACTTACTTTCCGATTTATTAAAATATATTTATTATATTTCGATGTTAAGTGTTTTATCCGGAGAAAAGAGATACCAGAAATAAGTATAAAAAGTTAAGTAAAACGAGAAATAGAGAGTGAGCTAGATTTATAAAGTAATGATAGAACACGGGTAACTGATGGGTCCCTATAGCGCAAGGTAAAACTTGGAGATATTGCGCAGTCGGAGAGATGGAACACTTGAATTTGGGGGAAGGGGGGAGTGCACGCTATGTCACGTACCTGTACAGCCACAACGGCATAGTGTCTACTTGAATTCATAAGTTTTTTTTCTGAAAATGTATGACACAACGCGGTTTTTATTGCTTGCTTTCCAAAGTAAGGGCTTTTCATTACTGTTTATCTGGTTTTTCATTCTGATGCGAGTACTGCAAGATACTTTTTAAGTAAACACTTTTTCAACTATTTTGACAATTTGCTTGTAGCTATTATTAATATACAATTTTTTTGTCGAAAGCCATTTCCCATGCGTATTAACCACTCATATGCGCAATCTCACCCTCCTTATAAGGAGAGAAGTGAAAAATAGATGTCTTAGTTTTGTTCCAGCTGTCGCTTTAAGTTATAGCGTAACGATAAAATAATGATGGAAATGCATACAGACGGAATATGGTCTATAATATTCACCAAAATTTTGGAAAAAAATGAACGTTTTAATTCGTTTTTATCATGCTTACCAATTGTGCGCCAATTCTACCATCTTTACCTTATAGTTCTAGACCAGACTTTTTGTTTATTTATTCGCGTAATAGACTTTTTTGTACCTTCATGTTGTCTAACCAACCGAAAGCAATGCAATACATAAACAGTTAGCGGAGATTTTAAAAAAAATCCGTACATACTTAAAATGGAAAGCTTGACAATGAATTTCAGTTTGCATTGAATCGATTAGATTAGATTAAAACTGATTCTACTGTTTCGCAAACAAAGTGTTAAAGTACATAGTTGACCTTTTGACATTAAGACTTAACAATGGTTTATATTTTTGATTCTTACGGCAAATTATTCCCAAAGTTAGTTGATTTATGCCGTGTTGAATATCGATCCACTGATCCGGTTGTTCCTTAAATTCGTTTACCAACTTCATGGATTTTTCGTTAAAGACTTCCATGTAATCCAGGAAAGCTCTGTGATGGAAAAAGGGACCCATGATCTTTCTACGTTTCTGGGCAGTTTTCGTATTTCTGTAAAAAACATTTTCATTTAATGAATTTTTCCTTTCAACACTCCATTGGAGTCGCATTTCACAACATTTTAATCAAATATTATTTAACAACTATTGGCTACTTCCATGTGGGAAAAACATGACGAAATACACCTCTTCTGTTTCAGTTAAGGTATAAAGTATAAAAATAACTCAATGAATTTTGGTGTAATCAAGCACCTTCATGCCCACTTGAAAAATAAGAGAAAAATTTTAGTCTGAGAAATAAAATGTTCAAGTATTGGCAAAAACATGCTGTGACAAACGTGTCCATTTTTGTCATGTTTTTAATGCCATGTATTTACACAATAATTCAAAATATTTATTTCTTAGACTGAAAGAACCCTACTCCTTTTAAAGAAAGCAAGTAGTTGTGTAAGTACAGCAAAATTTAAGAAGTTATTTTAATATTTACTACTTGAAATCAAACAAAAAAGTTGTGACAATAATGACAAAATAATTAACCTATTATATAAAGTATACCATTACTATTGATAAAATCAAGATAGAATGTTTATGTTTTCATTTTGAAGAAAACATTCTTTATCACATAAATAATAAACTTTTCATGACTTCTTTTTACATAATCAAAAGCAAAGAAATTTTAAGATGGGTGACCATTTGTAACCAGCCTAAATGATTATGAAATTAAAATTGAGTTCACTTTTTTAAATGCCTATGCATATTTATTTATATAATAAAATAAATGTTGTATTTAATCAACATAATTATATATATTTTAAAGCGTTACTTTCTGATATAGACACTAGATGAAAATAATGTGATGAGTCATTATATGACTTCCAAATACGCCTATTATACACCCCTAAATATTAAAGGAGGCAGTGGGTAGTATGAGCTAGTTTGGAGAAAATGTTTCTACGTACTGTTCGTAATTTTTCAGTGGAGCCATGAAAGAATTTGCGCATGCGTCAGGTCTGCTTCGATTTTATCGAAATAGGGGTGATAGGTTGATATGAGACATTACGATGAGTGTTTTGTTTTTTCCTTTTCTTTTTTTCCCCTATATTAATTCAGATTAACGGGCGTGCGTTTGTGCGGATGTTTTTTTTTTTTCATTGGTTTATTTTTTTATTTCCCTTTCTAAACGGATCTTGGAAAATTATATAAAACTTTTTAGCAATGCTGCCGCGATGCATATTCTTAATAAATAATTTCAACTTGAACTTCAACTATTTATTATCTTTTTAATGGTGCGAACTGAAACCCCGCAAATTTTACTGACCTGTTTTGGATGAGTTACCGGAGTATCCGTGGCTCAACCAGAAGGAGGCATAATGGGGGCCCGTGCCCCTCCCTCTGACAATGATGATTTGAAATCTTTTCAAAACTGTACTTATTTACTCAAGAGCATAGATCTGGAGCGGACCAGTGGATCAACGAGATTTTGCTTGGAAAGTGAAATGGAGCAGAAGCAAAGAAGTTTATTGTGCTCCACAGATCGATTTTTTAAAAAAATTATTTAAATTTTTTATTAGAAAATAAAATTACTTAACTTAAAAAAATGAGATTCATAATACAATCTGTTTAACTTGTTTGGAGCACGGCGCAGCGTGGACCTGGAGTGGTGCCGGATCAAATATTTATGAAATGGATCGGAGTGACTCAAAAAAGTGGGCTGCTCCAGATCCCTGATCAGCGGTCCCTCTCCTCTCAAGGTCGTATCCAGAGGGGGGGGGGGGGCACGAGCCCCCCCCTCCCCCACGAAATCTAAATTTTTTTCGCAATTTAGCATATATTCCTCCCTGAAACTTTCTTCAACAAAAGTGTTTCAAAGTCTGCTCCCACCCCCGAAAAAATTTTCTGGTTGCGGTCTTGAGCTCCTCCTATCCAGTTCAATGCCTTTCCGTGTACTGTATTCTCAATATCTCCTTGCCTAACGAACATATACCGAATAACCGGCTCTAATTTTTGAAGCCTGTAAATTCTGTACATATTTTTAATACCAAAACCGCACAGCCCACAGCTTGCAAATACGTAGTAAGTTCGTAATTTAGATACGTTTTCAAATCATGCTAGTTAACTAAATTTTAATGATCAAATTTCGGATTGCCGGATATTTCTAGCAATGGCAGAATCAGATTCCAGTTATTCAAAAATTTGTCGGATATCAGAAATCCGATTCATACAGCAAATAATTATCTTCCGAAAAAAAAAATTCCTCAAAAATTCTGATGGCGCAAATTGCACCATGATCCTCCCCCCCTTCTCCGCGGGCACTACTGTCCCTGCTAAAGAGAAGTTATGGAAGCGTGTTGGTAAAAACAAAGTTAGTTTATTCAATAAAGCATTAAATTGTGGGCAAGGGAAGGGGCAGAGGGATTTTAATTCCTTTAAAATATAAGAATTCTAAAGGGGTTGCAGATTATTACTCTCAAAAATTTACGTTTTTTTCCCTTCTTTTTCGCCTTTCCCCAACTACAATAAAAACTTCCATATGGGGAAAAATAGGTACAATTCCCCCCCCCTCCCCCCCAAAAAAACAGGGATCTGGGGCGGAACGTAGAGCAGGTGCACGGAGCAGGGAAGTAACGAAATTTTGCTCGAACTTGGAGCGTAGCCGGAGCAAAGAAATTTGTTGCGCTCCAGTACTCCATTTTTTAAAAACTTTTTACCTTTTTATCACATTAAAAAAATAATAACTTAAAAAAATATGATAAAAAATATTATCTATTAAAATTACTCGGAGCATCATGAAGCAAAGAAACTCAAAATCCCTGATAAAACTTTTTTGATAGCGTCAAGCATTTGGACTCGCATCAAACGAAACAGACTATAAAAAAAAAAAAAAAAAAAAAAAAAAAAAAAAAAAAAAAAAAAAATAGGAAATTAAAGTAACATCGAGGAAGAAAAAGAAAAAAAAAACCTATGAGATAAGAAGTGCACGCTTCTGCACATTAACGAACCTATCACCCATTTCTGAAGTGTAACCGCACGACCTTGATAGGTCTGCGAAACGAAAATGAACAGTATATACCGGGTGAGTACCGTTGATGGAGCCCTTTTTTTAAAAAAAATCATATTTTCGAGACTACTGCACATATTACAATAAGTAATGCATGAATGTAAAACGAGACGAACTTATTTTTTTTTTTTCGGTTACAAATGTTCGATGTGTGACCCCATCTGATTTGTAATCCTGTTCGCACCACTCTATCAATGGTTCCTAATGCTGCGCAAAGGCGTTCTTTTTAGTTCTGTCAGTGTTTTTGGCATAGGTACACAGCATTGGCACGTAATCAATGCCTTTGACAAAACCCTACAAAAGGAATCACATGGTGTTAAGTCTGGGGATCTTGGTGGCCATGTGATTAAGGAGTAAATGACCGTCACCCGTATTCCCCATCCATCGATATGGAAGCTCCTGGTTCAAGTAACTACGAACCTGCAACGCACATCGTTAGTGGCCCACATCGAACATTTGTAACTCTAAAAACAAAACAAACATTAGTTTATTTCGCTTTACCCTTATATACACTCACGAACTGTAATACGTGCAGTAATCTCAAAAATATGTGTTTTTTTTAAATAAATTGGGACCACACATCATTTGTATTCACCTTGTATATGGATTTTTACGTTGAGCAGAAAATTTGCGGTTCTAGGGATATGAAATGTTCTTTATAGCAATATACTGTGTGACATATATAATTTCAAAAAATATAAATGTGAACAATCATGTGAAAATTAGAATCGCTCCTTCATAAATATCATGAAATCACGCAAAATGAACTAGAGTGGAAGCAATTGCCCTTACACGAATAAAACGCTTGGACCAGTAAGACAAGCCGCAATGTCATACTCCAAGGCTTTTTCCTGTGAATTAGGGTGCTTGCAGATAGCCTGAAAAGTAATTGTTCCTTTCGTTTAAAAAAAAGATAAACATTTTCAAAAATATCAAACTTAATAATTTTCAGCAACTGATAAACACAGAATATTTACAATACATATTTGGAATGCAGATAGAAGATGCTTTTCAAAGAGCGCATCGTTTTAATGTGCATCAATAAAGGTACACTGTAGAAAAAAATCTCCTGAAAAAAGCGGAAAAAGTACGGCAGCAGAGTTGTCGGAAATATTCCGTTTCTGATAATATTTACCCGAGATTTGACGGAAGTTCCATGTCTTTTTTCTCCGTTAATCCAAATCATGTTGTGAAAATACAGCCACCGTAAAACGGAAAAGTTCTGTTCTCGTATTTTCAGGGCGCGATACTTCCGTTTTTGGAAGGAAACCCATGTGTTGAAGCACTATGGAAACCTTCCGTTTAAATCAGTCAAAAAACACTCTGGAAATTCAGTTTTTTTTAACAGTGTAGATCAGAGCTTTCCAAACTTTCCCTGATGGCGACACCCTTCCAGTACATATAATTATTAACGACACGCCCTTTCACTGATACTAATAAAACAGATTTGATTTCATCATAACAAATGGTATTTTAAAGCAATAATTATTTCATATGTGAATTGGAAGTACAGTACAACTAATTGGAATTACAGTTTGGAAGAATTTTAAGTACAGTTTCTCTCCACAAATCACACACTCCGGAGTTGGACATTCTTCAACTCCACACCACGTAAATCCCATTTTTATGTATTCTTCCTCATACATTCTCACTTTCGTGTTCTTGCTACTGCATATTGGCGAGGAATAAACAGAGGTTTGAGACACACTATTTAATTGTTGTTCAGTAACTACTGAAGTTTCAGACACACCACTTGACTGTTGATCTGCATCTGATGCTTCATAAACTATCAAAGGTGTCTTTCTGACAATAAATTTATACATAGCGGATGAGTTCCGTAAAATTTATGGCATAAATATGTCACTTTGAAGTAGGTAAAATAATGGCGTGTGTCACGAATGAAAGAAAGAAGCAGGCTGAAGGAAATGTACAATGCCCAATGTCGCCGCTCGAAGAACTAGTTAAAACAAGAAGTTTATAGAGAGCGCCAATGTACAGCAGCACAGTACAGAGACATATAGCGCCATAACTGGAAGTTACATGGACAAATTGTGGAAATCCACATATCGATCACGGGGTTAGTATGTGATCTATGATTACACTGAACCAAGAAAAGGATGTTTGATATTATTTTAATTATTATTTGATACTATTTCATAAGCTCTTCATTCGTTTTGCAATCTCGCGACACCCAGTTTGGAAAACACTGGTGTAGATAGTTGTTACTACCTTATGAAAACCATCTATTAAACTTATCTTTTTCTTAGATCTTACATTTTAATCAAAACATCATTTGAGTTTATTTGTTCATTAATTAATTAATTAATTTATTATTATTATTTGGCATCTGAGCGACTTTTCTGTAGAAAAAAGAGAACAAATTAGATCTCGAGATAATCTCGATTATATCGATCGAGAGATAATCTCGAGATCTAATTCTCTCGATATCAGCAATTTAACCCTTATGGGTTCCTTGGGGTCATACATGACCCCAAGGAGGCGATTTCAGCTTAATACATCTTGTTGACTAACCATTTATTTTTAATTCCATTTCTATACTTTTATTTATTTATTTATTTATTTTTTGGTTTTTTTATATAAAATAATGCTATGATTTATTTGGTTTTATTTTATTTCATTTTTTTTAAATGTGCGTTTATACACATAAGACAACTGGATAGAAAATGTAATAAAAAATGCTATTTGTGTTTCAAATACAGCGGCAAAATTCATTCCTTTCAGGTCTATAACAGTAGCAAGTAAATCTCCAGTTATTTCATGCTTTTCTTTAAAATTAACGTATTTTAAATAAACAAAAGAAATTTTTACTTTGATTGTGTTTCTATATTTTTTATATTTATCATGAATTAGTGTCTAAATTTTAAAAATGCATGCAACATGCATTCTTAGAAAGTGTAAAGTTGAAAAGTCAACGATTGTGCCCCGTTTGACGAAACTTCTTACAATATATTTGTTATGTCATTGTCAGCTTTCTATTGTGGTTTCTATATTATGTTTCGTTGTTAATGCACCGGCCTTTTGGTCGTCTTCATTAAAAAAGATTGGATTGCTTATACTAAACCCAAATTTTGTATATTTGCTTGAGTAAATTTATAAATACGAAACATTTCTTAACAGAAACGCGTCATTTTATATGTATGCAAGAAGAGAAGAAATAAATTAGTTTTGCTTGCTGATTTTTAAATGGTATCTAAATCATAGATCTTAACTCTTACTTTCCAGCGTTTATTTATTTTAATATCTTTTTACTTTTGATTCAGTTGATTCATTTAATTTATTAATTAGTCCTTTAGGAACTAAATAATTACATTTCTGAAGAAAAACAATCCATAAACCGTGTGTCGACTTGTAGTAAAAGAAGCAACTCTAAAAGAGCCCGAAACTAAACATAAGGTACATTTTACGCAGTATCTACGTGACCATGAAATATATTTTTGCTGTTTCTAAGCATCTACAGCTAAAACTAATGTACGCAAGGAAAATATAGTTCGCATACAGAATCTGTAAGACACAGGGGTGAAGCTTTTCGTAACAAAAACAAAAAAAAAAAAGTACCAACGGTCACCGATACGAGAAAATTCCGTGCTGCTGTCACTGACACACTATATAATATGCACAGTCTAGGTAGATTATGCAAACTTCAGAGTGCTGACGCATCAGTAGTACCACTCATTTCTTTTTAGAATGAGGAGACCAAAAGTATTCGATAAATCTTGGATGGCCTGTTCATCTGTACTGAAAAATATGTTACACCTTAACCAAACGTTTTTTACTCGCAAAGCTCTTTTACAGTGTAGTGCACATGCACTAAAACCATGCATAATCTACCTTCATTTTGTAACCATAATAATGCGTACGATGCAGATGCGCCAAAATTTCCCCTATCGGCAAGTGTAGGTACATTTTTTTTTTTGTTTGTTTCTTAACGGCTATCTTTTCTTCCCATATCTTACAGAGTCTGTAAAATTTGGTTTCATTTCGTTCATTAGTTTTAGCTACATATACCTCCCGACAATGAAAAAGTTTTAATTATCACCCAGTATATTTCATTATCTTACCTCTACGAAATCAGCTCTGAAAACAACTAATAATCTACGAATAGGTATTTTCAGCATGAATAAACCTTCTTTCGCAAAGAAATGACAGGCCGCATTGACTAGCATGAATAACCCTAGCAAGATAGCAAAACATTTTACTATATTAATGTTACAAATACACAATAGTAGACAATGCAAGGTATATTCTTACAATATACAAATTGTTCATAGTATGTTACAATACTACAAAAAAATACAATCAATAACTTTTCTCACTCAAAGATTGTGACTGGTTTTAAAATGCCGAAACCACAAAGACAAAATAGTTTAGATAAAATAAAAAATAGAAAACATCAGTTTTTGAAACTTTATATCATTTTGAAGCTCATAAATCATAATACTTTCCTCAAAAAACTACTCTGTTGTAAAAATTTGCCCACCGAGAAAACCTTAAATTCTTATCCGCAAAAAAAGAAGTTATAATATCCAATTTGACCGCCATGTATCTTCCTCTTCCTCTCCAAAAAAAAAAAAAAAAGAAAAGAAAAAAAACTTACGTCCGCAAAGACTATCGATACCTATTTGGCCTGAGAAACTAGCATTCTCATTCTCTCATCACACCTACTTCCAGTATAGAACCTCCTTCTACCACCGACTCCTTACCAGTTTGGGTAGATCCTTGAATTTTGTTTTCAATGCTCTTTGGCGGGAAGCATTTTGCTCACCAAGCAACCACCTCTCTTTGAGCAGCTTCCCGCCAAACAACATTAACTTTTTGAGTAAACTTTTGTATTTGTTCCATGATTTCAAAAGACTTGGTCTATCATGACTGGGCGCCGCCTTCAAAAATTTACTTAACACGTTCGCTACTGACCACGCGCCAGCGCGTGATGTCAATCTCTTGCCACAGTGCCAAACACGTGCGAGAGGTTACAGCGTTGTATTAAGTGATGTCTCAGTTAGCCAGCCACAAGCTCGCGTGAAAAAAGTTGCGCTGTTTCAATTGCTCACAGCTGCAGTGCGCATTTCAGGTGTGTTTACTGTGTAAAGATTCATCCCTAAGTGTCCGTCAGCGAGCGTTAGACGCTTAAGCGTGGTGTGAGTAATGTCTCAGTAACCAGCCACCCGTTCGCGGGAGGGAAGGCTTCGCTTTTGTTTCAATCTGCTTCAGTCCGCATTGTATGTTAGGTGTGTCTCCTGATACTACGTAATGTAAAGACTTATCCTTAAAATGACTGGCAGCAAACGCATTAAAAATGAGCACGATGTTATGTAAAGAATGAATTTATTTTTTACTTTTTAGTGCAATTTATAGTTGCTCTAATTTGAAGTCGGTTCTATTTGTTTCGCAAAGACTATTTCATTTTGTTATTTTTAGTGGAAATATATCTTTTATATGAATATTCTATTTTTAAAAAAATATCAAAGGGGCCCATCCATTTTCAGTTACTGGCACTAAAAACTGATTGTTTGTATGATAAATTCGTTTTGAAGTTGATTAAATAATTCCCCAAAGCAACCAGGCGGACTGAATTTAGTTTCTGTTTTAGAGACGCCTTCACTCAAAAATCTTATTGTACATGTTTTTATTATTACCGCTCAATGGCAACGAATTCTTTTCAGCAATCTCTTAATATTTTTTATGTAATTTCTCTTTTAAAAAAACACCCAAGTCAGACCTAATGCAGATACAAGTTTTGGCAACATTTGGTTAAACTTTGCTTCAGCATTTTCTTGATTAAAACTATTTGCAGTCAAATATCTTTTATCTTCAGTGGTAACACGTTAATTAGGATTTTCATTTCTTTCTGAGCGAGCTGTCTTTAAATTAATTCGAAAGTAAATAATATTGAGTGATAGTATTTTCGGGAATATTCATACAACTGAAGCTCTTGGTGATATTTTCTGTAATTATTTAAGCTTTTCTC
This sequence comes from Octonoba sinensis, assembly GCA_038502835.1. Classification (NCBI taxonomy): domain Eukaryota; kingdom Metazoa; phylum Arthropoda; class Arachnida; order Araneae; family Uloboridae; genus Octonoba; species Octonoba sinensis. The sequence goes on along the minus strand of CM076599.1, from coordinate 57,993,839 downwards.
ATGTATTTTTATTATAGAAACATTTTTCTGCCAAGCAAAACTTCACATTTTTTTAAGTTTGAAAGTGCCATATTTCCTCAATAAGAGCATCAACAATTTAGAAATAGGGAGTATATTGAAAACTATCTACTCATCATAAATATTTACTTCGTATTTGTGTTTCAGCTATACATATTAGTTAATTGTTGTGACAACGCTCACAAATTTTTACTGATAAATATGAAAAATTTTCCTTAACTTTTCTTTGTAGCCAAATATGAAAACTTTTTTTAAAAAAAGGTTAAAAGGTATGCAATAAAGAATTAAGTACGTACTGTCGTCACCATGAGTCATAAAAATAAATTAATAAATTCTTATGTTCCTTTTATATATCTCGGTCATAATTTAAATATTTGTCCTCAGAAAACGATTCGCTTTCTTTAGATTTACGAGTGGTGATATTCCTTCCAAATTGTATGTACAATTTCTATTGGGAGTAGGGTGTAGGCATTCATACATTGGGTAGGCATTCATGCGTCGAAGGTATATTCATAAGGGAGCTAAATACTGCATCCTCAATACTTCTGAAAAATTATATTTCTTTTCGCAAAAGAGTGATTAAATACCAACTCACCTAAAAAATGAAAAGTTGGTCGCATGAACAACTCGGATTTTTCTCAAATTTAGTACACAGGTTAATGATATAGAGGCATGAAAAATTCCAAATTTTTAGCTACCTGCTCCTTTTATTTTTAAATATACAGGTCCTCAAAGTTTGTCTGCAACCTCAAAATACTGAGGAATTGATGTTTTTTAATTTTTTTCTCTTGGAAGCTCTATTTATGCAATATGAAAGTGTTAGATATCCATGGAAACTAAACGTTCCAGCCATTTAGAAAAAAATACTACAATGTTCATAATGAAAATTGTTAAGTCACAGTACTCTTAGAAGGTGCAACCACAAAAATTCGATTTTCTCGATTTTGCTAAAATTGAGAATTTAATTCCAACAAAAGGAAAATAAGACCAAAGGTTTACTGACTTTCTGGTAGAGTACACGTGTTCCCCATAAATTGCTACACAATAAATTACTTGGGTTTCTCACTCCTTCTTGGAAATATTTCAGCTTAAAGACAAGCCATAGGGCAAAAACATGAAATTTTGGCCAACTTGTCAGCCATTTTTCTCATAAAGGGCAAGCACTAGAAAATATTTTTTTTCAAAAATAAGCTACCGATGTGTCAGCTATTCACCGGAAAAGAGTTTACTTCTGGTTATTTTTTTTCATAAAGAGATATCCTGCTGATAGTATACGCATGTTTTTCTCTAATACCATATGAGTGATTCCATACCAACTCACCTAAAAAAATAAAAGTTGGTTGCATGACCAACTCCGATTTTTTTCAAATTTCGTTCACAAATTGGTGATATTGAGGCATGAAAAATACCAAATTTTTAGCTACCTACTCCACTTATTTTTAAATATAGAAGTCCTTAAAGATTGTCTGCCACCTCGAAATACAGGGAAATTGGTGTTATTGAATTTTTTTCTCTTGAAAACTCTAGCCATGCAATATGAAAGTGTTATATATCTATGGAAACTAGATGTTTCAGACGTTCAGAAAAAATACTACAATGTGCATAATGAAAATTGTTAAGGTACAGTACTCTTAGAAGTTGCAACCACAAAAATTCGATTTTACCGATTTCGCTAAAGTTGAGGATTTAATTCCAATAAAAGGAAAACGAAACCAAAGGTTTACTGACTTTCTGGTAGAGTTCATGTGCTCACCATGAATTTCTACACAATAAATTACGTGGGTTTCTCACTTCTTCCTGGAAATATTTCAGCTAGAAAGCAAGCCATGGGGCAAAAACATGCAATTTTGGCCAACTTGCCCATCGATTTTTCTCATAAACGGCAAGCACTAGAAAATGTTAAATTTTTTTTAATAAGGTACTGATGTGTCAGCTATTCACAGGAGAAGAATTTTCTTTTGGTTATATTTTTTGTAAAGAGATATCCGGCTGATAGTATATGCATGTTTTCCTCTAATACCATACGCCTGTGTTTACCCTCTCAATCTTAGCATTAATTAAAAAAAAAAATTACTGAATATTACCTAAATATTATGTATTAAATTTATTTACCCTCTGAACTATTATTTAGTTACTTTTAGAAATAGCGTTATTTGAGGAATGAAGCATTGAATTATGGAGCAACATTTTGTTCTTACTACGTTCTGGCATTAAAACGAAACTGAGGTTATTTACTCAATTTTTGTAATGTCTTAAAGTAAGATCAACCAATAAAGCATCAAGTATAACGATATTCCCCTTTCTTTTAAGCAATAAATGAAAGGGAAATCCCCTAGCTAATAACAAGGGGAAAATTATCGAGGAAATATCCGCCATACCCATGAAATGTGCAGAAAAGTCTCCCAAAACTTCAGAAATGGACTGCAACAGTGTATTGGTGCTGAAGGCCGCTATCTTGCTGAAGTGGTATTCAAAACTTAATATAAAAAAATAGCATTAAATACAGATAAAAATAAAAAAAGCTTTAAGTCTCAAACTGTATTATTATTTTTTTCATAACGCTTTAAAACCGGGCCATTATTTTTGCCACAACCTATCCAGAAGTATTATTAAATTTAAAAAAAAAATAACAGTACTGGCAACTGTTATAATCTCTTTTATTTGGTTTAGAGAAGGGGGTCTCTTTCCGTTAAATATCGTATTTCTTCACTAAATACTAAGTTATTTTTTTTAAATAAAAAGGTTTGTAAGACAAATATATTTCCTAGATCTTACTTTGGGATATCACAGAAATAGAGTAAAACTTAGTTTTGCTTTAATGCCAGAACGTAGTAAAAACAAAATGCTGCTCCATTATTTAATGCTTCATTCCCCAAATAACACTACTTCTGAAAGTAACTAAATAATGTTCAGAGGGTAAATAAAATTTAAAACATAATATTTAGGTAACATTCAGTAAGTTTTTTTTTTTTTTTAATTAATGCTAAAATTGAGAGGGGAAACACAGGCATATGGCATTAGAGAAAAACTTGCATATACTATCAGCAGGATATCTCTTTACAAAAAATATAACCAAAAGATAATTCTTTTCCTGTGAATAGCTGACACATCAGTAGTTTATTTTTTTTTAAAAAGTTAATATTTCCTAGTGCTTGCTCTTTATGAGAAAAATCGATATACAAGTCGGCCAAAATTGTATGTTTTTGCCATATATCTTGTTTTTAAGCTGAGATATTTCCAGGAAGGAGTGAGAAACCCAAGTAATTTATTGTGTAGAAATGTATGGTGAGCACATGAACTCTACCAGAAAGTCAGTAAACCTTTGGTTTTATTTTCCTTTTATTGGAATTAAATCCTCAACTTTAGCAAAACCGGTAAAATCGAATTTTTGTGGTTGCAACTTGTAAGAGTACTGTACCTTAACAATTTTCATTGTGCACATTGTAGGATTTTTTTATGAATTCCTGAAACATCTAGTTTCCATAGATATATAACACTTTCATATTGCATGACTGGAGTTTTCAAGTGAAAAAAAATCAATAACACCAATTTCTCGGTATTTTGAGGTGGCAGACAATCTTTAAGGACTTGTATATTTAAAAATAAGTGGAGTAGGTAGCGAGAAGTTTGGTCTTTTTCATGCCTCAATATCACCAATTTGTGTGCCAAATTTGAAAGATATCGGAGTTGGTCATGCAACCAACTTTTACTTTTTAGGTGAGTTGGTATGGAATCGCTCATATGGTAGTAGAGAAAAACATGCATATACTATCAGCAGGATATCTCTTTATAAAAAAAATAACCAGAAGTAAACTCTTTTCTGGTGAATAGCTGACACATCAGTAGCTTATTTAAAAACAATTAAATATTTTCTAGTGCTTGCCCTGTATGAGAAAAATGGCTGACAAGTTGGCCAAAATTGCATGTTTTTGCCCTATGACTTGTCTTTAAGCTGAAATATTTCCAAGAAGGAGTGAGAAACTCAAGTAATTTATTGTGTAGCAATTTATGGTGAACACACATACTCTACCAGAAAGTCAGTAAACCTTTGGTTTAATTTTCCTTTTATTGGATTTAAATCCTCAACTTTAGCAAAATCAGGAAAATCGTTTTTTTGTAGTTGCAACTTCTAAGAGTACCTTAACAATTTTCATTATGAACATTGTGGTATTTTTTTTCTGAAGGCCTGGAACATTTAGTTTCTATAGATATCTAACACTTTCATATTGCATGAATAGAGTTTCCAAGAGAAAAAAATAAAGAAACATCAATTTCTCAGTATTTTGAGGTGGCAGACAAACTTTGAGGACCTGTATATTTAAAAATAAGTGGAGTAGGCAGTAAAAAATTTGGAATTTTTCATGCCTCTATATCATCAATCTGTGTACCAAATTTGAAAAAAATCCGAGTTGGTCATGTGACCCCCATTAGGTGAGTTGGTATGGAATCACGCAAAAGGCAAAGCGTTTTAGACGGATCGTAATAACGTAAAACATTGACTAAAAATGTTAAAGCAGCTACGTTTTTTGGCAAAAAATAAATGGTTAACTTTAAAATGTTGCTTAAATATGGATTATGTAATCACAAGTATTGCGGCGGACATTTTCATTAATTATTTAGCTCTGAAGTGGGCGAAAAATAATAAAATGGTACTTATTGGTTAAAAAATCCTGTCTTGCCAAAGATTTTAGAAGTACAGAAATTTATATAATAATTACTCTAATATGGTTAGTTTAATAAAAGTTTCATTTCATAATGATTAGGACAATATAGAATTTTCGGCTTCCCTTTTTAACCGACTTCCTAAAGGAGAAGGTTATCTATTCATACCGTAGGGGAGAGTTGGGAGGAATGGGATAACGGGAGGATGGGGACATAAATGTCTAAATAAAACATTAGAACTGATTATTAGTTCCTCTGCTAAATAGAATAATTATAGCTCGTTGCTTGATTCTAATTGCTACCCAGCTAGTATTGAATGCATTTAAAATCAGAAAATCTTTTTTTTTTTTTTTGCCTGTAAAGTAAATATAAGTTCTTAGTTTTTCAATGATTTTTTCAGTCTCATTGTTACTAATACAAAATAGTTAAAATGCATAACGATGTAGTTTTCGGAAACTAACATTCAAAGTAAACCTAAATCAAGCATGTTTTATGTGATATGCATTTTAAAAGAATGTTCGGCAGAGGGAGAAAGGTACAGCATCAATTCGGGAGGAAGTCCTTACAAGCAAATATTAGGGATGTAACGAAGAGTGATTTGGCTGAATAGCCGAATATCGAATATTCGGCCATTTCTTCCAGGCCGAAGCCGAATATTCGGCTAGGCCGAATATTAAAATTTCTAGAAAATCGTTGTAATCGAAAGTATTTGTCAAATTTAAAATTATTCACAAAGTCAAACTCCAATTACACACAATCTGTGATGCATGATTTAATTCTGTTTGTTAAAGAATTTAGAACTATTTAAAATTAATCTATTTTCACTATTGTTTTGAATGTAATAAAACTAAGAATTTCACCCACAAGCAAAATAGAAATGGCAGGTTTTACAGTAGTAAGCAATAGCATTATTTTACTAATTATTTAATTGCAATGAAAGAAAAACTACTGCTTAGTGAACTTTTACCTTGCTCAAAACTGTTTTATGAAGACATTTTAAAAGTTATAAAAGTTAATATTTTTATTTTATGGGGTTTTTTACATACCTATTTTTAAAAGATCTATTAAAACTTAATGCACTTAACTAGAATATGTTTGTATTTTCAAAAACCCCAATAACTTATGCTATCTAAATATTCATGATATATTCTGGGCTTTTCACCATTTCTCTCTAACCCAATATTCACAATAAATCAGTCTACCCAAACAAAGTCTGACTTCCACTTTGTTAATAATAACAAAATGAATTTATCCTATTCTCTATTATAATTAACTATTGGCAGCTTTTGGGAGCAAATGCTAAATATAAAATAAAATATTACAACTTTAAAACGTGTTTTTGCTCAGTCAAACCTAAAACAAGATTAAAAAAAAAGTAGTTTATTCTAAGTTATTTTTAATTCTTAAAACTACAGTGGACTAATGTATTCTTTTGAAATAATTATAATACAATTTTAAATGTTTAAAAATCTACCAATTTCTTTATTTTTTTACTTTTTTACTGCAGCAGAACTATTCGGCTGAATGCTCCATCAATATTCGGCCAGGCCGAATTTGACCTTACCCAGTATTCGGCCAGGCCGAATATTCGGCTGGGTGATGAAATGACTATTCGGCCATGCCTAATAGGCCGAATACCGAATAGTGGCCGAATATTCGTTACATCCCTAGTAAATACACCATCATACCCTATGCAGACAGGCTGTTATTGCTTACATGCATCATTAAATCTATTATTAATTATCTTTCTCAGACACAGAAGGCTAAATTGCCTATCGCGGGTTTGGAGATTGGAGATCTTCGTCTTTTGAAGGAAAAAACGCCAATAACCGCTAAATATAGAAACAAAAGTGGTTCTATAGCTTAAAGTCATGGTCACGGCGTTATAAAGGTCAAATATACGATAGGTATGATTAGAGGCAGAGCAAGGCATGGCTGAAATGGCGGACTGTACGCTCCTGCTTTGGCAGTTTTGCATGTTGAAGCAGACATAGCAGCTAAATTGCATATGATACAATTTTAAGAGAATTCGGTAAGATTAAAAGATGAAAATTTCTGCTTCTGTAATTTTTAATCGTTAATAATAAAAGTAATAATTTTAAATTAATATTCAAATGCATTAGAAATAATTATTTTTTATTATGCGCTTGAAGTTAATTTATAACAAAACACAAGTTTTGAATTTTTATTTGCAGCTCATCAAATTGGTAGAAAAAGATTCAAATAAATAAATAAAATAAAATAGAGTAACTAATAAATCATCCTATAACAACATTTTAAATTATTCTAAAACATTACAGTTTATTCCAAATGATTTTAGTGTTTTCTGCTGAGGAAAAAATATGAGGTGCTAGGTATCTTACATAAAATTGTTAAAAGCTCAAAAACTAGAATCCACCTAGTTTTTAATTTTTTCTTTGCTCGTAAACTTTTTTCAACTACACTCGATTTGTCTATTGTGTCTGGGTATGATACCTTTGATTTTTAACTTATTGTAATGATTTAACTTTGTGCAAAGTAATAGAAATAAAATTTCACGTTAAATTAAAGCACAAATGAGCATTAAAACGCAGACATATGTTTCGGGATTGCTTGAAAAAGGGATTCCAAGCAATCCCGAAACATATGTCTGCGTTTTAATGCTCATTTGTGCTTTAATTTAACGTGAAATTTTATTTCTATTTTAACTTATTGTCATGTGAAATTCTTTACTTTACTTACAGAAGTATCAAAATTTTTCCGCATTATTTTACTACTCTCTCGTACAATAAAAGCATTCATGAAATATATTTTACTATGCATTGATTTATGGAAAAAATGTTAATGATAATACTTACAGCATTCCATCGGTACCGTTTTTAAATTGTATAATTTTATAAGCAACAGCAGAAATCTAAAAAGATGTACGTTTGGTATGCTCTTCTCAGATGATGCTCGTACTGCACGTTGAAGAATGAAACAGAGCCAGGAAACAATAGCAATCACTATCACTGCATACCAAAGTCGTAAGACAGATGTTGACTCCATTGTCCACAAATTTCAAGTGAACTATCAAGAATAGAAATAAAATTTCACGTTAAATTAAAGCACAAATGAGCATTAAAACGCAGACATATGTTTCGGGATCGCTTGGAATCCCTTTTGGGCGAGAGCTCTTCATTCATCTGACAGTCACAAAATTACTTTAAATAAGAAATTTACCAAGTTGTGTAACGATTCAAATGTTCCTGTTCCGGCTGATTTGCCTCTTGTTAATAGGAATGCGGTTGTAAATCTTTCGAAATTTTCTTTGAATAGTAATGAAATTAATGCTTTGAAATGTAATAACAATTTTGCTTTGGCTAAAAAGCCTTCTTTTTCTGAACTTATTGCTCCGGTTGAAAAAGCTTTCAAATTTAGTGCCTTAACTTCCACTCAAAAAGAGTCAGTTCGGCATCTTATTGCTTCCAATGTTGATTTCAATTCAAAAGTTCCTAATATTGGTTTTACCCATTCTGTGAAACGCTGTGTCAATAATTTAGTTTCAAATTCTGATTTGGTCATTACCAAAGCTGACAAGGGTGGTCAGATTGTTGTTCTTAATAAATCATCTTATGTTGAAAAAACTGATGATTTAATTGCTTCTGGTCCTTATTCTGAAATTTATAAAGATCCTAGCGACAAGGAGTTAAAAGCTATTTCTTCTGCTGTTAAGTCTGTTCATTCTATTCCTTTGATTGCTAAACGGTCTGTGATTCCTTCTGTTGCTAATTGTGCGCGTTTCTATGCTTTACCGAAGGTACACAAGGCAGGTATTCCTTTCAGACCAATTGTTTCCAATATTGGCACTGCTTCATATAAACTTTCCAAGTATTTAGTTTCTGTGTTTTCTCCACTTAGGAGTCGGAATGTTTTCACTGTTAAAAATTCTACCGATTTTGTTAAGAAACTTCATAACTTCGTTCCGAATAATTCGGTTATGGCCTCTTTTGATGTTAATTCTTTGTTTACTAATGTTCCTGTTGATGGCGCTTTGACTTGCCTCAGGAAAAGGCTTTCTGAATTCCATTTTATTTCTGTGGAAATCGAGGAATTAGTTTTTCTTACTCGTGTGTGCTTGCAACAGAGCACTTTTGTATTTAATGGTAAATTCTATGCTATGGTAGATGGCCTAGCCATGGGAAGTCCTCTTAGTCCTATTTTAAGTGATTTCTATATGCATTATTTTGAGGAAAAACTATTCCAAAAATTGCAATTTCAATTTTATGTTCGTTATGTGGATGATTGTTTTGTCCTAACGGACAGTAACTTGTTAGGTATTGATGATGCTCTTTCGATTATGAACTCCATTGATTCTAATATCCAGTTTTCTTGTGAGAAAGAACTTAATAGTAGCCTCGCGTTTCTTGATGTTTTGATTTCTAGGAGTGAGTCTGGTTTCACAACTTCTGTCTATCGTAAACCTTTCGCTGTTTCTTTACCTCCTCACAGACTATCGTCTCATCCTCCCAACCAAAAATATTCGGCTTTTAATGCTCTTGTCCATCGTGCTATTAATATTTGCTCTTCTCCTGAGCTTCTCAAGATTGAACTCAACTATCTGAAAGCTGTAGCTGTTGATAGAGGATTTTCTCACTCTTTAATTGATTCTATTCATAACAAACTTTCTAAAAAAACTTCTGGTCCCAATCATGTGGTTTCTAGAAAGGATTTGGTTGTGTTACCATTCTTTCATTCTGTAAGTTTTCGTATTGCTAAAATCCTAAAAAGGTTTCAATTTCAAGTTGTTTTTGCTCCTAGCAACAAACTTTCCTTCTCTTCTCTTAAAGATCCTGTTGATCAACTTAATACTTGGGGTATTTACCAAATTAGTTGCCGTTGCGGCCTTTCTTACATTGGACAGACAAAACGTGCTCTGAAAATTCGGTTAAATGAGCATAAAGGTTATGTACGAAAGCAAGAGCTGAATAAGTCTAGCATTGCTCAACATTGTTGGAATTCCAACCACTCTTTTGATTTCAATTCTGGGAAAATTATTCAAAAATGTTCTTCCCCTTTAGAACTTGACTTTTGGGAAGCTTATCATATTAACAGGAATAGTTCTAATTTGGTTAATGATTCTTCCTCAACTCCTTATTTTTCACAGGTCTGGCATAAGTTCCTTTAATTTGTTGTTCTTTCTTGGTTTTCTTGTTAGTTTTCCTTTTTTTTGTGTCAATTTTTTTCTCTCTCCCCCCCTCCCCCTCTTTTGCATGTGAACTATCAAGAGTCTGTAGAAGGAAATCCTCTTTTATAGGGGTTTCTTAGAAATAAACGCATATACGGCACTTCAATGATTTGTCTTAATTATCTGACAGCAGTGATTTGTGTACATCAGAGCAAAATTTCTTTATCTTAGTTTCGTCTCACGAAAGAATGTGTAAGGTCAGACTAGTATGCATATTAGTTATATCATAGACTGAATCATTATCCTCATGCGAAAAAGTTCATGTTTCTTTGAATTACATGCATATTTATTAGATATGACAATCTAGATTTCCCGATTCTTTTCAGGAAAAAACATTAAAATAAAATTACTTTTGAAAATTGCGTTGAAAGCTTATCTATTGTTATTTTCGAATTTCAGTCACTTCAGCATAGTTTTCAACTCAAAAAAAGAAATGTTGAAAATAGATGTACCTCAAAAGCCCTCAGCCTAAAGCCAAGAAAAAAAAAGAAGACAAGCATTAAAAACAAGCGACCTGTAGTTGAACAAAACAACAGTACAAACGATTCGACATTGTATCACTTCATAGTGAAAGTAGTTCCTTAACAGATGATGGTTAATGTGTTGATCCCATGCAGAATCATATTCCGGATGAAATAGCAAGAAATAATTATATTTTGGCAAAATTCAGTGGCAAAAAAGAAAATTGTATATTATGTTGCAAGAGTTTTAATAAACAAGATGCTGAAAATGTTCAAGGGCAGTTTCTGAGAAAAGAGAGAAAACCCCTTCATTACACAGAGAAAATAGAAATTTATATTGTTGACTTTGAGGATATAACAATGAAACTGACAAATTATTGATCATTAGGAACAGAAAGGACAAAAGAACTTCTATTTTTTTTATGTTTATTTTAAACCAATACGATGTAAAAATAGAGTAGCAGATTTGTTTGTTTTTTTTACTTAATAGATTTTATTGTACTTCTGAAAATAGGAATCCCTTGGTCCTGCAATTACCATGTTCTAATCAGTGCAATATTAAATAAAAATCGCTCATTTTTCAACTCATCTCTTTTTTTTCATACTATTCATCTCCAATTTTGCCTCACTGACCCACTTCACTTAAAGTATTGGGCCAAAATAGGTTCGTTGGTGTAATTGTAAACGCTTTTTCAAGTTGTTTTAACTTTTGATCCTCCCATACCTCTTGCATAAATTGAGAGATGAAATTGTGAGCATTGCAGGCAGTACTATACTCTTTGTGAGTAAATGTGTTCAAAAATTTTGACATTATGACTATTTGTTACCGAATGAACTAGTGTTTACATTCCCCCCCATTGTGTTTATATCTATCCCAGAGTCTCAGTTTTATTGGTTTAGTGCAAATTCAGTCGTTCCCAACTGAGTCGGTAGGGCGAAATTGTGCCATCTCAGTCGGTAAGGGTTATAATGAGTTTTGGGTATTCCCATTTAGTCCGGCTGATATATGACATAATTGTGCCTTTAATGAAAGAAGCATAAAATTTGGGGTATATGTACTACACATATTAAGTTTTAATTTTAGATAGGAGGACATCGCAGATTTCGCCTATTTCATTAATGGTGGGCATTCAAAATGGCGGCCTATTGATTCGTTATGTGCGCTCTCCTGAAGTTTCTTTGATGATATTAAATGATCAGTTATGAAAACAATGACAGGTAATAATTGTTTCATACATGTAGTGTGCAGTTTATACTAATATACCATATGTAATTTATAATATACATACTTTTATTCTACTTAAGACCTGATTATTTAATGAAATTACTAATACTACGCTGCCTGAATTGCATCGCATAAATACACTAATCGATAAATGCGTAATATACTATAAATAGATAAATGCATAATATATATATAATACTGAAAAATATTTGCCCGAAAATACATGAAAATCTCTTTGAAATCATGTATCTGGAATCTAACGTATAATTACAGAGAACTGTAAACAGGAAATTGCAAACTCCTTAAAATAGGAATTTACAGAGGACATTATGTACAAAATGATGATAATTAGCCGCAGTAGTGGCACCATCTAAGAGTAATTTGAGTTAGTATTTCTGGTACACAAAGTCAAAGGTGAGTTCAGTTGACCCACACTAACTTAGGCCCTTCGGCCAAGACTGCTCGCCGAGGGCGCTGCTGCTTACTAGAGCTGGTAATAAACCGCACGGTATATAATATACTTACAATATATAATGTATTTCTTGACAATTTATAAAATGGTAGTCGCAGATCTCAAGTGTTCAACTTTACGTAACTTAACAGATCCTTCTCAATAATTGTGCAGAGTGCGGAAAACAAGAATTTTATTGAGAAACTGTTATCAAGAAATTTAATTATTTCATTTGAAACAAGTTCTTAAAGTGTAGGCAATAAGTTAGATTACAAATATATCACTAATTACAAAAAGCACCACAAGCATACAGAGCAGTCTTCCAGCATTGACACTTGTGCGTGCAGCCACATAGAACCCGTTCTCTGCATGCTTGTGAAGCCTCTGGTGAGGTTGTCCAGAATATTTCCCAGGGAGCTTCAACTTCCAGTCACCTGGTGAGGGAATCACTGGGTTTTAGAATATCCTTTCGGAGTAGTAGTACTTAACCTGTGAAGGATTCGCAAAAAAAAAATTTCGCACAAAAATCAAGAAGGGGAAATCTTTGCTATTGCTATTTATCAGTCTCACGAGCAAAACAACGCATCAGTCAAAGATGATGAGTACCTGTAGGTCTAACATCAAACTCAGAGGCTCTGCATCGTTGGATGGTATCTGGACCTGAGACGGACCGTTTAATTGAATAATTAATTGCACCGCGGCAGAGAAGACGGGAAAAGATCGTCGCCATCACGAAGCTACCAAGCAATCACAGATGGCGTTTGCAAAACATGTCAAATGTCACACTCGTGTCATGCAAGATCTGAGAAACCCACCCAGTGATAAGAGCACTGATCTTCTTGTTCTTGAGAGCAGAAATATTGTTGATATAGCACTTGCAGACATATTGTTACGCATTAAAAGAACTTTAGTTGAACAATATGCGTTAATATGTCAGCAGAAGAAGCATTAATAAAACGAAACTGATATTGAATGCTGTAAAGTGGAATAACTTACATCTCAACATTCAGTCGTTCATCCGACCTCCAGTTCGAGAAAAGTCTAACAAACAGTTACAGTTAACATCATTGAAGAATGACTGTTCGTTGTTCAATAAATTACGTATTGAATCACAGATGAGTAATGACAATGCTTCAGTTGTTATGTTTCACAGATGCGTAATAGATGCATTTTTTTGACACGGAAACCAAGCTTATCCTCTGTCGAAGTCAGGAAGTCTAAGAAACGGGGATTTGTCTTGAATAGCGTCTACTAGTACTTTCAAGTCAACAGCAGAAATTACATTCATTGATGGTGCTACAATTGTCAACATGCTGCGACCAGGATTAGCAAAATCATTTGAAGATTATGATAATAACTATATTCATACCCTATGTCAAACCTCATCTTAAATGTGTAAGAAGAATACACATCGTCTGGGATGTGTATCTGCATGACATCTGGAAGAGTGACCCACACAGAAAAAGAGGAAAAAGTGCTCGAATGCGTGTTGAAGGAAGTAGTGCACTTCCTACAAATTAGGAGAAATTTCTCGGAGTTGACGAAAATAAGTCTGAAATGTTCTCTTCCCTGGCTACAGCTTTAGTAACTATTTCTGCAGACAAGCAAGTAATTGTCCCATTTGGCAGCGATGTTCTCGTTATAAATCGTTAAGATGTCGCATGGTTGACTCCATGCACCTCCGAAAAGGATGAAACTCGAATTATACATCATTTATGAGATTCTTTGCAGCGTGGGGATACCAAACCGAAAACGAACATGGATACTGAGGTTTTAGTTCTTGCCATCTCATCCGCAGAATGCCTAAACATTGAGGAACTCTGAGTGGCACTTGAAGTTGGGAAGAAATATCGAATTTTTGCTGAGCATGACTTAGAAAGATATTTGGGTGGTGGTGGCTGCGTTGCATTACCATTGTTCAATGCAATAACTGGGTGTGACACTGAATCCTTTTTTGGCGGAAGACGAAAAGAGACCACTAGGAACACCTAGAATACATAACACATCATTGGTACTTTCTGTACCTTGGCTGATAGACCAACTTAACAGAAAGTACAAGATATGATAAAACCGTTTCAAAGATTTGTAGTTCTGCTTTATGACGAAACTAGAAATGAATGTGTGAATGATGCAAGAAAACACCTATTCACTCGTCAATGCATAACTATTGACAGTCTTCCTCCTCCAGTCTTCTTCCTTCACAAGGTGCGCTCATTCAAAGCTTAAAAAGAGCCGTCTACTAGCTGTTTACTCCTGGTTTCAAAGGATGGTCTCAACCCCAGGGATTCCCTCACCAGGTGACTGGAAGTTGAAGGTCCCTGGGAAATATTCTGGACAACCTCACCAGAGGCTTCACAAGCATGCAGAGAACGGGTTCTATGTGGCTGCACGCGCAAGTGTCAATGCTGGAAGACTGCTCTGTATGCTTGTGGTGCTTTTTGTAATTAGTGATGTATTTGTAATCTAACTTATTGCCTACACTTTAAGAACTTGTTTCAAATGAAATAATTAAATTTCTTGATAACAGTTTCTCAATAAAATTCTTGTTTTCTGCACTCTGTACATTTATTGCGAAGGATCTGTTAAGTTACGTAAAGTTGAACACTTGAGATCTGCGACTACCATTTTATAAATTGTCAAGAAATACATTATATATTGTAAGTATATTATACACCGTACGGTTTATTCCCAGCTCTAGTAAGCAGCAGCGCCCTCGGCTGCCAGTCTCGGCCGAAGGGCCCAAGTTAGTGTGGGATCAACTGAACTCACCTTTGACTTTGTGTACCAGAAATACTAACTCAAATTACTCTTAGATGGTGCCACTACTGCGGCTCATTATAATCATTTCGTACATAATGTCCTCTGTAAATTCCTATTTTAAGGAGTTTGCAGTTTCCTGTTTATAGTTCTCCGTAATTATACGTTAGATTCCAGATACATGATTTCAAAGAGATTTTCATGTATTTTCGGGCAAATATTTTAAGTGTATTATATATATTATGCATTTATCTATTTATAATATATTACGCATTTATCTATTAGTGCATTTATGCAATGCAATTCAGGCAACGTTGTATTATTAATTTCATTAAATAATCAGGTCTTAAGTAGAATAAAAGTATGTATATCATAAATAAAATATGGTATATTATTATAAATTGCACACTACATGTATGAAACAATTATTATCTGTCATTGTTTTCATAACTGATCATTTACTATCATCAAAGAAACTTTAGGAAAGCGCACATAACGAATCAATAGGCCGCCATTTTGAATGCCCGCCATTAATGAAATAGGCGAAATCTGCGATGTCCTCCTATCTAATATTAAATCTTAATATGTGTAGTACATGTACCCCAAATTTTATGCTTCTATCATTAAAGGCACAATTCGGCCAATTTTTGTCATATATCGTCCGTACTAATTTGAGTCGGTACGATTTCAGGTTACCAGAATTGGCTATAGAGCGCTCATACTTGCCATGAAAACTCTTCTTCAGAGAAACAAATTTAAATACAATGTAGTCATGATAAATGTCCCTGTCGTGATGAAGTTAATCGTTTATGGTTGCTAAATCGATTAAAAAATGATAAAACATGATGAAAAATAGAAAAGAATTTTTTTCTTTTTTTCATTCATATTAATATTCAGAAAGTTGCTAAGTACAGTTAAACTTTCTTAGTAGGAACACGGTTTATACGAAATCACAGCTAAAACGAACAATTTTTTATGAAGTTTGGTTTACTATTCAATTACACCAAATATCTCACGCATACTACGAAGGCTAAAATACAAATTTCGGCTAAAACGAACAAAATTTCTGACCTATTCACGAAAAACATTCTATTGCATATAATTATTTTTTTTTTTTTGGAAATTGTTGGTTGTTTTGAGTCATTGTAGAACATTGTTATTAGTTCATCGCTTTTATTATAAAGAATAATTCCCCCAAAAAACAAATATAAAAATGTAGCTTGTGCCACCCGGACCATCTGAACGATTCCATTTTCATCTCATTCATGAAAATCGGATCAGTAATTCAAGATGACGAAAAAAAAAGAAATCAAAAGCAGAATTTACTCTCTGCTTGACACTCAATAAGTGCGGTAGAACGCCAACGAGGAATAACTCATTCTGCAATGGCGATTCTACCCCCCTCACCATTCTGGCGCCAGTTGTACAAACTGCGCCAAGTCAGGACCACCGACTCAAATGGGAATACAAAGCTATCGCTAACTCCCCCACCGACTGAGTTGGGACAAAATTCCTGCACCGACTCAGTTGGGAACGACTGAAATGAGACATCACCGTTTTATTGAACTTTTCAAAATTGAACAAAAAACTGTTCAAATTGAAAAATAAAATATGGGAATAAGGTGTTTTCGCCGGGTGTTCTCGTACAACCTTTCAAGCGCAAAAATAAAAAAAATAAAAAAAGCTAAAGAAAAAAGCGAACAATTTCCTTAAAAGTTACTGGGGGGGGGGGGGGGGCTGACAGACTGACAGTTACACATTTTTCCCTTCTCAAAACCCTACTTTCTTTCTTTTTTTTTTTTCATCTTGGTTTAATTATTTAATATATTTTCGATTTTTTTTGTCTTTAATGATATTTTAAAACTGCATTAAGGCTCCTTTCATACTTCTTTTCTTTTTTTAAAAAACTTTTATGGGAAAGTAGGCTTAAATCTGAGCGCTTAATACAGCATTTTGCGAAAGCACTAGCACTAGTTCAGTTTAGGTTGGCATTTGACTTCTTATCAAATTGGTTTGAAATGCATTTGTATTGTTCTTCGTATTTCTTGCTGAACGTACTGCCTTTCTTGATCTTTATGCTACATTATGATAATGTGATAGATGTTTAAAGCAGACAAATAAGCTTGCCAAAATGGTCTTTGAATAATTTTTGAAAGATGATTTTTGTAAAGGCATATTCAGTGCATCTAATTGCAAGGAACATGATAAACACAGCGCTAACAATGTGATCTCTGAATGAAAAAATTATTTTTATGTTTTACTGCCATAAAGGAGAGCTGCTATATTCAATTTGTACCACAAATTTCTTACGGAAATATTTTAAATCGACTCCTGCCGAATTTACGTAACTCAGAGGTTGTCCGTAAACCCTTACAAACAACCCCTGATAATAACTGAACGCATCGTACAACATTTTAACACTAACACTAATTTAGTTTATGTTGCACTTGTTCAGGCAAATAACTTGTGACAAAAATTGAGATTTTAACTACAACTCAATTTCTGTAAGACAAATGCATGTGTGTTGACAGAAAATGTTCATCTATCATTTTATTACTCCTCAGTGATATTAGATAGGATGGATATCTCATGAATGTAAAAGTTTCTCAAAACCTTCAGAAGTTTTCGATTTTAATTCCAGAATGGCATCACGCAGTATGCAGTATATGGCAATTGTGGCTCTGGTTGGCAACTTACCTTTCATCCAGCGAATTAACTTTGCTATTAAATGTAAGACTTATCACAGACGAGTCTTACATTTGTAAACATTTCCAAGATATTTAACTTTACTTTTTTTTGTTTTGTTTTTCATAATATTTTCTTGATCCAAACTTGGTGCTACTTCAACACTCAATCCATCAGTCACTGATTTCTGCCGAGATTGAATTTTTGCTGATTCATAAAATGCGTTGAATGCACAAATTTCTTAGTACCACAAGTCAATCCTCGATTCCCTACGGATTTCACTAGGAATGTAAGTTAACATTTTTCCTATTTAATTTCGTCTTATTATATTCTTTTTATTCGATTCTTTGTCACACAGTTCGGTACCACTTCCTGATGATATGAATACCACATTCAAGCTTTAATTTTGATTAAAGCATTAGCTTTAAAGACTGTTAGTAATTCGACGATAAAAATGATCATATTGGTAGAGAACTTCCAAAAGTGTTCATTTTCCCTAACATCTACTTGTAAGCAGGATTTTAAGTAATGAAAATACGTATATTTCATGTCTATCTTTACTACTCTATAATCTACCAATGTTATAGCAATAAAAATACTACTGTATTTTGATGTGATATTCAAGTGTATAAAGTACAAGTGCATAGTGCTAAAAAATGTCCCTGTCTTACGAACAACACAATAGTTGGAATATCTATTAAACAAGTCAATGCGTTGCACATCAGTGGTGTAATACCGGTAGTGTTCATTTACCGGCATGCAAAATGTATTGATAAAATTATGATATTTCTCATTAAAAAGTTGAATAACTTGGATGTATAAATGTAGCCCTAAAAGAGACATCTTTTTCAGAATTCAATGTCGTGAAATATTTTCGAAAATGAGCATATTCTTCAGAAAAACTAACATTCCGAAATTCTGCATAATATTTTTCCACTGTTCAAATATAATTCCAGTTTTGAGTTCTTTTATTGTTTTTGATGAACTATGTATGTATTGGTTCTTAACCCTTCGGAACTCGCGCGTGAGCAAAATACTCATTCCAAGAAGAAAAAATGTATATCTAGTATTCTACTTAATGCTGCTCTGTTGCTCTGTCTAGCTTCTCTTCGAAACCTTCTCTTGCTGCCCCGATGTGTTTCGCAATTATTAAGTCTTTGTCTGACTGTCGCTAAGGGTGTTTGCTAGTCCGAGTTGTCAAGTGCGAGTGTTTTTCTCGTCGTGCAATATCTCGATAAACTTTTTTTTTTTTTATCTGAGTGTTCTTCTCATCAAGAGAGTGCTCGTGTGATTTCCCGAAAACGATTTTTTAAAAATTTTGTTTCGTAAAATAATAAGCCAGTATGTATCTAAATGTACAAAAATAAATGAATAAATCAATTACATAGTATAGTTATTTAAATTATTTGTGCTGAAAAATTGTTTTTATTTTTGAGGATGACTTCACGAGGAAGGATGTTGGTTTAAATGACTCTGGCTAAAAATACATCTTATAACCCTTATAAAATAATCCATAGTGTACAAAAAGAAATATTAGTTTTCATAAGGCATATTTTGTACCTTACAAATAAAAGTACCTAAGTTGCATGCCATAATGTTTCATGAAAACAGTACACATTTACGATATGTTTTGAATAATATTATGATTTTGGGAAGCATTTGGTGCTTAGAGTGCGTAAAAATGCTTTTTAGTTGAAAATATTTCATTTACTATCATTTTTTGAGAGAAATAGGTGGTGTGAGAAATATGCTCGCGCACGAGTTCCCTGGTTACTCATTTTCACGCAAGTTCTGAACGGTTAACCATGGAAGACCTAGTGCGTTCATAGAGATTGGCACCAACTCTTTTAGCTGCACCAAATGAGTCTAGTACCATTGCCGCAGGAGAAGTTTTGAGTTTCTTCATCTGAAAGGGTGAGCACCTTTTCCCTCTGTTGATGCGAAATTACCCTTGGAATTTAATTTAGCCGAGGTTATTCAAGCCAAATGTCTACTCTAGGAATCTTTTACTAACCACATAATCATACGACATGGACACAAACGGTTCTCTGCATCTTGAAAATCCATCGACACTGCCAGCCCCGATACTTTTGAGATATTGTCAATTTAAACTTTCAAATCGTTATGAAAAATAGTAAAACGCATTTTACATTACCCAAATTCTTACAGTAGACTTACTTATCTAACTTTTGAAGTGTTCAATTGGTTTACATTATAAAATATATAGCTCATTGCTAATTCTATTTCGCTATAATAAGTGTCTAATGCGCCACGGTTATTTTGCCTTTTCCGCGCTTGGGAAGCTAGAGAACTTGTGTCTGCTCTGTTTTGATTTTACTTTGTTATGTGTTTCTGGCCAGGGACAATTGTCTTTTGAGCCTGTTGCATTAGGAAAAAAAGAAAATTCTCTCATCAAGCATTATATGATATAAAATACAGCTCAGACCCTACCCAGAAAACACCGCTGCAAGTACATGCGCGGGCAAAGAACTTTGCGAGACAAAATCAGTTATGGCTGTTCCTTTAGAGCTCGCAAATACATTCCTGAGCCTAAAGTCAATATTGTAGGTAATAAAATGTAACAGCTGTCGCATTTCAAATGCTTCTTCCCGAATAGTTAATATATTGTTAAACTTCGGATGTATTTTGTACTGTTACGGTTTTGTCGAACTTTAAACTGATGACTAACTCCTTGTACAAGAAAAGCAATTTATTTACAAGATATTTACACTATGTACCGATTGAAGCACACAAAAATATCTCGCACCGATCACATATCACCGTAAAACCAACGGTAATCTCGTATTTAATTCCCAAATACAAATAGTACCAAGCCCGAAGCTTACAGCACAACAGCTCAGACTGACAGATACTTGCCAAAGACTTAAATTGAGCTGAACTCTTTAACTTTCTTGCCAGAGCTCCTTATGTAACATCGCGATTCAAGTGACATGAAGATTCCAGAAAATTCTAGCAAAAACTAGAATTATCTATCAGGATCGGAAAGTCGCCAAGCTTGGAGAGAAACAACATCGGCACCCCTAATACGAACGTAACACTACGTTCTCCAGTCATATATGTTAGCTGAACGTCTTTCTCATTCGACTGGGTTAGTTGCTTAAAGTTGAGATTTTATTTTATGCAAGTGTGCTTACAGATATTAAAGGAAAGTTAAACATAAAAATGTAATAATAATACTTATGAAACTACAAGCAGCCTGAATTGCAAATAAATAGATAAAAAAATCAGACAATAGAACTATTTTCCTCATATCAGAAGACATTAAAAAAAGGATAAATATATAAAAGTAGATAAAAACAGTCAACCGGAGCGAATGTTGTAACAGTACAAGATAGATACAAAATTTACTAAACATAATTCAAACAATTCATATTATTATAAAAGTATCTCATTCACTATACGAAAGTAAAATACATTTTCAAAAAAATCTACCGGTAGAAAATGATTTAACGCAATAAAAGTTGAGAGTAAGATGACTCCAAATAGTGCATTGGAATCAGGTGGTTTTGATGCAAAAAATAATTTCATTTGTAATTTGCAGCATTTTCTTGTGATCGAATTGTTTTTGAATCAGATACAGATGTCTACTGATATCAAACAAGCTTCATGTAAAGTACTTTTATAGTGTGATAGAACAAATTTGGGTATAAAAGCATTATCTAGAAGGAAATTTATTGAGATATTCAAAAGCAGTCTTTTATTATTATTCTCCAACGGGAAACTTATTGTTCACTTACGCTAAATCTGATGACAAGTTATAACTTCAAGGTTTTCTACAGCAATTATTTCTGCCATGTTTCCTTCTGATTTACTACAATTCAGGTATGCCTCACATTAACTACATTAAATACCTGCGTTTGTGAAGTAAGATGTAAGTTTGCTTTTTAATAATTTATCTTGTGGAATGGTAAAATTTGTTTCCAAAATGAAAAAAAAAAAAAACGTTGAGTTTTCTTTTTACACAAAAACTATTTATTATTGGAACTGCATTGGAGCTAAAGTTGCATTATGCAAACATGTCCAGCCCGTAACCGTAAAGTTATCTCCGTACGGAAAAAAACCGTTGCGATTACGGATTTAATCTTCGTAACTTTTACGGTTTTCCACAACCAGTACAGCTGCCAGTTTAAAATCGTAAATTTTACAGGATTGTTTTGCAGTGAATTAATTTTTTTTTTTTATTGAAGTGAGAAATCAGAAATTAAAACATCAGTAACTGAACGGAATCTGCAAAAGAAAAAAAGTCCGGCGTAAGTGTGCCTTCGGGCAAGGAGACGAGCATTTTAGACACTATTTTGTTGAGAACCGATGGAGGAAAAAGTTTTACAAGATCCTAATTCTTGTAAAGTCGCCAAATATCGCACAAATCGCCAAACTGACACTGGATTTGGCATATCTATTTTGTCGCCAATTCTGCCAAGATATCACCACATTTGGTGAAACATTCACAAATTGTCGCCAAATGCTTAACTATGGAGTTGGTTTCATAGGGGTTCATAGAGTTGCCTTTGGGAAAATAACTTGATATGGAAAACGACTGGAAGTTTACATGAAGTTAACCCAAAATCGCATAAAACTCCCCTTTTGGAACATCCAATTGCAACAAAAAGAAAACTTGCACAACTAGACCTTGAAACAGGTCCCACATATGAAATTTCAACCTTCTTCGACAAACCGTTTTTGAGTTATGCGAGATCGCACATATAGACAGTACGACATAACTCATCAAAACGAACTCGGGGAGGGTCAAAATCGATATCTCAATGGTCCATACGCACGTGCGTATGCACATACATACGAACATTAAGGAAAAAGCTCTACAAACTGATTAATTTGTGATTAAAATGCAAATTTAGGCTGAAATTTGAGTGAGAAATTTCGTGAGATTGCAATACTTTCTGAACTTCTTTCAAGGAGGTAAAAATAAATAAATAAATTGTAAAAAAGAATGATTTTAAACCAAGAGAAACTAATTAATATGTTTGTGCTACCAGCGAAGCCTCAAAATGTAAAAATATATTGATCAGAATTTTATTTAGTAACGTGCAGGTGAAATGGCAACAGTACAATACGAGTGTTTTATTAGGTCTGTTACCCATCTTCTATTGAGATTTTTTAACTATCTTATTAACTTCTTTATATATTTACAACAGAATTTCGGACATGTGTCACTTGGCCTAGGAATGATGCAATGCTACCAGCGCAACGCCGAATACTTCATCTAGTTGTGTTATAGGTTGTCATATGTCGCTAAAAGTACACTTTTTGGACTCTCATATATACTTATTTCCTCAAAACTTTGTCGCAATTAATTGTGAGCGTGGGGAAAGATTTCATGAGGACATCTCAATGTTTTAAAAGAGTTTCAGCGGTCGATGGAATGGAGATATGCGAACTGAATATTGCTAGTCTGTTATCAGGGCACACCAACAGATGCCAACAAGATGAAACGGCCAAAAGAATCATTTTAGTGTTTGTGTTTTCAATAAGTAGGCCTCAGGGACATCTTTCTATAACCAATTTGAAGTAATATGAGAAGTGGGTTTCCAGCAAAAACGGTACGAATTGGATCATTTTGGTTTGGATATTTCAATCAAGCACCTTTTGTTTATATAGAATCACATAGTTTCTTCTAAAGGACAAAAAAAAAGTTCAAATTTGTTGCACAGTGAATCAGCTGGGGAAAATGATAGTGACTACAAAAAATCTTTTTATGTAGCAGCTTGAACTTATTTTAACAAAATTGAAGAGCACGAAGGAAAATTAAGAGTTACATTCTTTTTTGAAAATTGAATCGGTTAATAGAAAACTAATTTAGTCAGCAAATTTAAATTTGTATAAACAATTGCGAAAATGTCTAAAGCCTATGTTTCACAGTAAAAACTGTAAGCAACACACCGTTCGAGTTCTTGTTTTGTAGTTTTCTTTATAAGTAATAGAAAATTTTCCTGAAATGCATATATTTATTTTTTGTTATCATGTGGAATCTAAAAAATAAAAAATCCCCCAGAGTTCATGAGTGATAAAGCCTCAAAAAAGATTTTAAAATTAAGAAAACAAAATTGAAAATCCCTAAAAAAGGGAAAACTTATTATTATTATTATTTTTTTTTTTTTTTGCTACAGTCTCGAATATAAAAAAAACAAATAAATCCTAGTTGTTGAGTGATAGATGATTAACACTTAATGTAAACTCCATATAGCAGATTATTATTAAGTCGCGACCCACTGTCAGGTGTTACACTTCAAGGCTAGATGAGTTTTATTGTATAAATAATGATAGAGGTGGAGCTATTTGGAGAAAAATGATTCTTGATGTAAATGGTAGAAACACGTTTCTAATGAACATAACCAAAAGTATGTATCTCCGTACTACCAAGCATTTCTGTTTTCTGTTTTTTTTTTTTGGGGGGGGGAGGTTTTGAGAAAGCATGGATTTTTTTAAACCAAAAAAAAAAAAAAAACAATAAGTATGTCATATCAAATTGCAGGAAATTTCATGCTGTAAAGAAATATGTCTGCTTTTAAAAGCAAAACGTTTACAAAGCTGAAATGTAGGATAACGATGAAACAAATTCTACCTTCATGACACTGTATTTAAAACATCAATGTACAAAAAACTGTTACATTAAATTACTGTAAGGGTCAACGCTCTCTTTGTTGATGTGGTCAGCGCTGATGTCAGAACTATACGTGAATGCAAAAAAATTCCGAGTCACAGAAAAATAAATAAATAAATCGTGCAATAGAAAAATATTATATGCCGATATTTTTTATATATGTTACCAGCAAAGTTTGAAATCCGGCAGTCTATAGAATGCCTAGGCATTGTATATCATGCCTAAAACTAGCCGGCAATGTATGGAACGATTTATATTTCACACATTTCCTAGGTATTCTATAGAATGCCAAATGGGAAACCGGCAAAATATAAAGTACATCTCTGATTCGTTAAGAACTCCGTCCGTAAGTGAAAAATGAGAGTTAACGCTGCAAAAAATAGTGTTTTCTTAACCGAAACTACTTACCAGAAGTTAATAAGTGATGTACAAAAAACCAAAATGACTACTAAGAAGGAAAACTATTGGTTGGTGAATCGCTACGATGGGATGATTGTGGAAAACTATTGGTTGGTGAATCGCTACGATGGGATGATTGTGGAAAACAAAATTGTTTTTTTTTTTTAATGGCACTCTCGTTATTTTTTTAAGAATAGCATTTTTATTTTCGAGAAATGCACATCATTTACATAATAACTCATAATAACTTCATCTGGAAGTTTTTCTCATACTTTGCCTAAATAGCATTTGTCATTCTATAGAACGCCTAGGGGTGTCATGCCAGTTGCGGACGGTCAGATGAGGAAAATTGAGAGGGTGGGTTATCAACAATGGGACAAGATTCGCAAGAGTCAATGGTTGCATTCCACTTGTGCGGACAGACAGATATGGGAGACCAAGAAGAGAAATTTATCGCGTCACTTAGGTTTTGTCTTCATTTTCCCACTGCATATTTCCTCCCTTACGCTTTGCTCCTTTCTCTACATAAAACTGATTTTACGCTTTCATACTGCGGCGTTTCAACTACCAAGTCATTTTATTATTAATTTTCGAAATTTTTTCGTGAAAATTTCGAGGGACAGGTGACGATATTTCTTCCCAAACTCTTGTTTTTTTTTTGCGTATTGCCATAGTTTTCTTGGCTTAGATTCTTGCTTCATTTGATGCAGAAGAATGAGCGTATTGAATATAATGCGTAGAACACTATATTCAAAATTCGTCTTCATATTTAGCTTACATTTGTCCTTTTTATCTTTTGAGCAAGCCCATGAAATGTATTTTTCTGTCTTCCGATGCATTCTATTCTGGCATCCGTTTACAAGTAATGAATGTTTATTTTTCATAGTTGATATTAAATCAACTGAGACGAACTAAATAGCAATATTGCTTTATATCAGCAGAAATGAAAAGCAATATGTTTACTGCTCCACAATCAAGCATCAAATTTAGAGATGGTACACATGTAGTACTTATTACCATAAAATAACAACTGCGTGAATAGACAAATGCTGACCAATAAAACGTGTAAACTCCCTTTTCAACTGCAAATGAAGCGATTACCTCTCCCTTCTAGTCACCCATTAAAATGTTGTAACCATGTGAAATAGAAGGGACTGCTTATCTCCCTTAATCTCACTGTTCATTGTTCGATTCTGCTGTCCGCATCTGACCTGTCCGCAAGTGGCATGTAACCCGCCTAGGTATTATACACAATGCCTAGGGAAAGTATGTAATACTTTTCATATTTCATACCTTGCCTAAAAACGTCCGGCGTTATTTACAATGCCTAGGCTTTCTATAGAATGCCGGCGTTTCATACTTTGCCGGTAACATATATACTGCCTGACCGCGCATCTGAGGCAGGCAGTATATATGTTACCGGCAAAGTATGAGCGATAGAGACGTCTGAACACTTCTACGCATGGGAGAAAGGGACAAATCTACTTCAATTTCAGGGTGCTCCGGTACCATGGATGTGTTTATTAACACAAGAATCGGAAATAAAAATACGAAGTAGGCTTCGAATTTGTAGTTGACGAACAAACATATCCGATCAGGCTAAAAGAAAAGCTTGCTTCAAAGAGGAAGAAAAAGCCAGAGCGATTCTTAGTAGACATACTTATATTACCTCAAAATGTGCAATATCATAATATAAAGCAGCACTCAATATTAAAATTAAAAAAATTGCCAGGATAAAAAATTTAAAAAATATAAAAAAAAGATAAAACATGCATGCAATTATTGTTTCGATGCTATCACATGAGCTCATTCATCAGAGCAAATATGCTACAGATTTTTTTTCGTCTGTTTTTAACAAGCACTCAATAGTTAGTACGCGAATGATTTTACACAAAGGTCAATGTCTGCATACAACTGTACGAGAGTAAGCGAGGCACACAACAATTGATCATCACTCTCGAAGAAGTGTCTGGGATCCGCTTTATTATACTTCGTCTGTTTTTTAACTACTTAAGGTAAAGCTAGGAGAGTCTGCGCACAATTGGAAAAATAATTTTAAAAAATCAAAGTATGACTTTTTTGTTGAACTATTGATGAATAACTCTGACTTCATTTGTTTTTTATGCATTTCCATTGATATTTCGTTGTTTTGCTTTAATTTAGTGCAAACTCTGTAAAAAAAACCAAGAAGACTAATTTGCGCAATCTGCCCTTACAGGGTAGGTGTGATTGCGCACATGGGTAGGAGAGATTGTTATTCATAAAAACTGCAATTAAATTGTTAACAATAATATTTACACTAAAACTGTGTTGTTGTAAGGGTTTTTATAAGCACATACAATAGTAATAGGAATAAATATTTTAACTCAATGAT
Source organism: Octonoba sinensis (assembly GCA_038502835.1). Taxonomy (NCBI): domain Eukaryota; kingdom Metazoa; phylum Arthropoda; class Arachnida; order Araneae; family Uloboridae; genus Octonoba; species Octonoba sinensis. The sequence continues at coordinate 57,966,961 of CM076599.1, read as the reverse complement.
TACAAAATCGGAAAAAACAGTTTTAATTAAAGAAACAAAATAAAGAAGAAAAGAAGATTTAAATTATAATTGATAGGAAATGTTATTTTTTAAATTCTCACCACTTAATTCAAAAGTAAAATTAATTTTGTTAACTTACTTCTTTATTTGGTTTAAGCCTTTAACATTGTAAACAGTAAAAGTCAGCAAAGTTGCGACGTACCTCCCGACACTCAAATCTTTTTCAAACTGATTAGTTGGTTAAACCCGCCACTTGGGGGCGTTGCCGGGTTTTCCCGATCGAGAATTTCCTCGAATGCACATCACGTGTCATCGACGCATGTGCGTACACGTGCTCAGCGGTATACGCAAATCACCCTCTGGTATTTAAGCGTAGTGCTCGCTTGCTTCTCTCTCTTAATCCTTTTAGAACTTCCTTTGAGACGTTCGCTCAGAGGGCGAGCGGGAAGTTGACGTTTTTACCCGGTGAGATGGACCATATGCCTTAGGATACTTTATTAGGGATAGTTGTTTCTTGAGCTGCATCGACTCTGTGTGAAATGCCCGACAGTTAAATTTTTTTTCATAAAATATAAAAATCTAGTCGACTTTATTTTTTTTTCACGAATGGCTTTAGGTGATATTTTTAACGTTGTATTGTGAAGTCATTGTGATATTTTCATAAATAAATCTCTGCTATTCTTTTAAGAATTGTATTAGCTTCGAATTATTTCTTAGCAAAAATAATGGGTCCTTTAGAAGGGATAATGGCCCATCAAGGGTTATGGGCCCAGATGCCCTTCCCTATGCATTGTTGACTAGTGCATGTATGAAAGTAAAAACCGGTGCTTCGAGTCGGGGAGGCCAGCAAAGAAATTTTTTTTTGGAATCAGTAAAAGGAGGATCTGTCTTTGGGTAAAGAGTCAATACGTTGTGTGTTTATAATTGTGTATTTTTTTTATGTCAAATTTTAAAATTCTTCTCGAGCAACTTCGTCATGGCAATCCGTCTTTCCCAATCGAAAAGTTGAACAGCACAAATTATACAGAATGGAGCACAAATATGAAATTTCTTCTAATGGAGAAGGACTGCTGGGAAATCGTCGAGGGCACGGAAAAACTTCCGGTAGTGAGCAAAGAAGCCGAAATTACCAAAAGGGATGTGAAGGAATTTATTTCCAGAAAGCGAATGGCTTTATCCTTAATTTTGCTAAATGTCGAGCAGGACTTAAGAAAAATAGTTGAAAATATAGAAAACCCTTCAGAATACTGGAAGAAGTTAAAAGAGCATTTTTATCCCGACAATCGGTGCATTCGTATGCAACTTTACGCAGAGTTAAATAATTGTAAATTGGAATCTGGCGAGAAGTTAAACCTATATGCAGCCCGCCTCAGGCGTATTTTTGAAAAAATAGAAATCGCTCATAAGGATTTTCCAGAGGATTTTATTATGTACCAGCTCTTGCGTAGTCTTCCTGAAGAATTCGACCATGTCATACAAGGAATATTGTTGCGACCAGATGAAACTTTTAGATTCGATAAAATCGTAGTGGACTTGATAGTCGAAGAAAGTCGTCTAGAGTTACGCGATAGTAATCGGTGTAAAATCGAAGTCTCGCAAACTGAAAGAAAAGAAGTACCAAGTGCTACAAATGCCATAAAAATGGCCATATCAAAAGGAACTGTCCACTCTGGAAGGATGCTTCCCATCAACGGACAACGAGGAGCCCGGAGTCTACTGACGATAGATACAGAGGCCGACGTGGGAGTCCACAGCGAAATCCAAGTTTCTCCAAGGAGCGAGCCCGTTCCCCATCCAGTACACGATGTGAGTACCATGACTTTTTTATCTCCGAATCCAACATTAGTGAGGTAAATGAAAAAGAATTTAAAAGCTATTTTAAAAGACGGTGTTTATATTACAGATTCTGTTAAGTCTAGTCAACTCCCTTTAAATTGTAGTCAAGTTGTTATAAATTCTAGTCATATAAATAAGGAAACTCCAGTGAGAAATAATCAAATGGATGATTTGAAACTTTGGCACAAACGCCTGGCTCACGTTAACGTTAAAAGTATAAAGAAAACCAGTGACCTATAAAGCGTTAATGGCTTGCCTAAATTTAAAAATTCAAATATATTTTGTGACGACTGTAAAATATCAAAATTTAAAAGAGTCGGTTTCAAATCATTACACGGTATAAGATCAAAGTACCCACTCCAACTTCTTCATGCAGACGTTTGGGGTCCTTTGCAACATTGAAGGAAGGAACGGGGAAAAATATTATTTATCTATAATAGATGATTTTTCACGGAGATATTCATTATACCCATTTAAAAATAAAAGCCAAGTCTCTGAGATCTTTAAGCAACATATTTTACGATCGGAGAGGTTTCTTGGCAGAAAAGTGAAATGTATTAGAACTGACAACGGGACAGAATTTGTAAATAGAGTTTTTGATAATTTTTGTAATAATCATGGGATAAAACATGAATTAACGAATGTATATTCTCCTGAGATGAACGGAGTTGCCGAAAACCTTAATCGCACCGTTGCTGATTGTATCAGAGTTCTAATAGAAGAAAGCGGTTTACCAAAGAAATTTTGGCCAGACGCCGTATTGTATTTTGCTTATACATGGAATCGGGTCTGCCATAGTAACTTGGATAAAACCCCATTTGAATTATATGGAGGCAATAAACCGTCAGTAAAACATCTGAGACCTTTCGGTACTATAGTTTTTGGAGGAATCCCTCGTCAACGTAGATATAAGTTAGATGCTAAAGCTCAAAAAGGCGTTTTGGTGGGATACGCATTTAAGACAAAAGGCTATCGTATCTGGATACCAGAAACGGGGAAAATTTTGGAAACCATCAATGTTTCTTTTAAAGAAAATTATTTTTATAAGAATGATTTCAATAGTATACCCGATAGTAATGTTATAAATTGGTCTCTAACAACCCCTAATAATTCTGAGCTGGAAAGTGATTCGGATTACGAAGAAGCGAGGGAGAATCAGAAACCTGAAACTTCGGACGATTCTTGTAAGGAATCGACTTCTGAGATAGAATCAAATTCAGAGGGGGAATCTTCTGATGAAGATAATAGTTTTAAGACTAAAAGGGATACTATATGGTTTAGAAAGGTAGTTCCAAGACCGGATGGATCACGTAACGATATCTATTATTTTGAAAAAGGTCACACCATCCGTTTAAGAAGACTAAATGATGTAGAACGATACTGTAAAAATAAGAATATATCCTATGATCCTCAAATTTTTTCTTTTAGTGGGCGGGATACTTTTCAAGGGGAAATTTCAAGTAATTCTGTTAGTTCAAGAGTTAGCGAGTCCTGACTAGACTGCGAAATTAAAGTGCCTAATACTTACAAACAGTCCTTAACATCTACAGAACGGGAGGAATGGCGTAAAGCAATGGAATCAGAGATTGCAATTATGCAGGAAAGGAATGTTTGGACTTTAGCCAAATTACCGGCAAATGCTAATCCAGTAGGATGTCGGTGGGTTTATACATTAAAGAAAAACGAAAAAGGGGAAATTGTCAGATTTAAAGCTAGACTTTGTGCTCAAGGGTTCTCTCAAGTAAAAGGATTAAGTTTTGAGGAGACCTTCAGCCCTGTTGTAAATTTCAGTGTTATTCGTTTTTTCTTTTCATTATTAGTTGTGTGTCATAAATGGTTAAATTTTCAATGTGATGTTAAAAATGCTTACCTGTATGCTCCTATAGATGATCAAATATTTATGTGCCAACCCTCAGGTTTTATAAAAAATGGAAAAGAGAAATTATATTGTAAATTAAATAAGGCAATTTATGGCTTACATCGAAGTGGCCGCTTGTGGTTTTATGAAATTAACAGTGTATTAAGTTAGGTTTTAAAAAGTTTTCAAGTTGCAATTGTGTTTATTTTAATTCTAACGTAATTTTATTGTTGTATGTTGATGACATTGTAATTTTTGGAAGAAAGGATTCGGACATTAGTATTGCTTTAAAATTATTATTGAATGAACAATTTGACTTAAAATATTGGGAAAGACGCAAAAATTACTTGGCGTAGAATTCGGAGAGGACGAAAAGGGCCTACACTTGCATCAGACTTCTTACATAGAAGAAGTATGTGAGAGATATAAAAATTTTCGTATTCCCAATGCATCTTTACCTATTAGTAAGGGAATTGTTTATTCTAAATTAACTTGTCCGAAAACCGATGAAGAAATTAAGGAAATGTCAAACATACCGTATAGAAATTTGTTAGGATGTTTAACTTTTATTGCAAATCGAACCAGACCTGACATATCATATGCAGTTAACATCTTTAGTCAATTCCAGAGCAATCCAGGACTTGTTCATTGGAATGGACTGTTAAAATTATTAGGCTATGTTCATCAAAGTAAGGATTTAAAACTTTTTCTAAATTGCAATAAAGTTCAAATTATCGCGTTCACTGATTCCGATTACGCGGCAAATCGTAATGACCGAACTTCAATCGGAGGTCAGCTAATTTTGCTTGATAATTCACCCATTGAGTGGCGAACTTTTAAAGAAAAGAGTGTAAGTTTGTCCACCATGGAAGCCGAATTTATCGCAATGAGTGAAGCCGTAAAGGAATTAATATGGTTCGACAGAATTTTGGACGAATGTTTTGAAAATAAAATGATAAATAGATCTAAAGCTAAATCTTTACTTTTTGCTGATAATCAAGCTTCAATTGAAGTTATAAAGTCGCCATTAGAAAACCACCGAAGCAAGCATATTGATGTTAAACTTTTTTTCATTAGAGATTTAGTGTATAAAAATATTTTTAATATTAGACATGTTTCTAGTAAAGATAATTTGTCGGATATTTTCACGAAACCGCCGACCCAAGCCGAATTAGAGAAATTTGTTGAAATTTTTTTAAAATAAGTGCAATATAATAAATTTTTGTATGAATGTTCTAAGTACTTGTTTTTACATCAGTCAGCTTATTTTACTTTTATACAAGGTTTAATATAAATTGTTATGAGAATTTTTTATGATTGAATTTAATAGTAAAATTGTTATTATAAACGTAAAAGTATATTAAGTGTAAATAACTGATGTATAAACTTTTTAAAATAGAATTGTGTATAATATGCTGATTTGAACTGTTACTTGTAGTATTTCTTATTGTATTGTAGATTAAGTGTGCTTATCTACATTCATACCCTGGGACTTTGTAAATTTGAAATTAGTGACTCTAATTCGATATTTGGACTTGGAAGTGCTACTGATGTGATCATGTTGCTGTTTGTGATCGTCAAGTGCTCATGTTTTTCAATATATTAGAAATGTTAATGGGTGTTTCTGTATTTTACCCATGAAAGAAAAATACTGGTGTTAATATTAACAAGTTTCACTTTTTGTAAAAGGAATTTAACATATACGTTAAAGCCTAAAGCCATGTGATATTTTTTATAGTAATAGTGTTTTTACTTTTCATTAAGATGATGAGAAGGGGAGGCATGGATAGGAAATGTTATTTTTTAAATTCTCACCATTTAATTCAAAAGTAAAATTAATTTTGTTAACTTACTTCTTTATTTGGTTTAAGCCTTTAACATTGTAAACAGTAAAAGTCAGCTAAGTTGCGACGTACCTCCCGACACTCAAATCTTTTTCAAACTGATTAGTTGGTTAAACCCGCCACTTGGGGGCGTTGCCGGGTTTTCCCGATCGAGAATTTCCTCGAATGCACATCACGTGTCATCGACGCATGTGCGTACACGTGCTCAGCGGTATACGCAAATCACCCTCTGGTATTTAAGCGTAGTGCTCGCTTGCTTCTCTCTCTTAATCCTTTTAGAACTTCCTTTGAGACGTTCGCTCAGAGGGCGAGCGGGAAGTTGACGTTTTTACCCGGTGAGATGGACCATATGCCTTAGGATACTTTATTAGGGATAGTTGTTTCTTGAGCTGCATCGACTCTGTGTGAAATGCCCGATAGTTAAATTTTTTTTCATAAAATATAAAAATCTAGTCAACTTTATTTTTTTTTCACGAATGGCTTTAGGTGATATTTTTAACGTTGTATTGTGAAGTCATTGTGATATTTTCATAAATAAATCTCTGCTATTCTTTTAAGAATTGTATTAGCTTCGAATTATTTCTTAGCAAAAATAATGGGTCCTTTAGAAGGGATAATGGCCCATCAATAATTAATCTTATTCGTTTTCTGTTTCAATGTCTTTTGTTTGTTAACCGAAGTTGTTGACGTTAACAATCGGTATACTTATTGTTGTAAGTAGTGCAACTATCTGCTACAAATAGCACACTTAACATATTACTGCCTACCGGCCCTTTTTAGGGACAGTCTGAAAAGTACGTCTGAAGCACCCAAAAATACACATTTCAACAAAAAATTGTTTTAATGTATTCCTAACGGGTTATGATAAGGTTAGGAATACATCAAAATATTTTCTGGTTGACGTACTTATTTTTAGGTGTTTCAGGCGTACTTTTCAGCCTGTCCCTGTAAAGGAATGGTAGGCATTAATGTCTCTGGTCGAAGTTGTCTCCTGCTACAGTTTCAGACATTCAGTGCACTCATCCTCGTTGTCCTGTCTGACATGGTCCCAAAGATTCAGTATTTTGACATTATGTTCTTCTGAGGTGGCTGATGACGAAGATGTTTCAAAATTCAAACATTTTTTTATTTTCTTTCCTGCAAGTTTTTGGTTCCCACTTTTTCTGGAAGCATCTTATCTCCAGACGTTCGCTTCTTTTTTGTAGCGGCTTCTTTCTTAATTTTTCTCTCGAATATATGTGCGGGTCAGTAACATTCGTTGCACTTTGTTTTCTTTTTAATTTTAACGGCATTAAACTGTTTAGAAAAATAGTTTATTAATAAGAATATTTGTATAAAACTAGCACATTATTAATTTATATGCAAAATTTTCGTCTAAGAAAAGAAATTTGTTCACAAATTACTTTATTTGCACATTTAGTTCAGAACGATTTATACGGTATAAAAAACTACCTTGAAAACACAAATTATAAAGTCACGACAATTTTATCCTCTCGATATAGAACTATAGTCGAAATATTTGATAAATGGCTGTTAAAGAGACACTCGTGAATATTTTATATAAAGAAATAAATACAAAAATCAATTTAACGTTTTAAAATATTCAAGTCTTAAAAATGTGCTCAAAGGGCATAAGTATTTTACATTTTATGTTTTAGTAAAAATTCAGAACGCCCCTTTTAATCCATTAATGCAGCGAATTTAATCGATTCATACGTTTCACATGCAATTTGCAATTTATGCTGCATTACCAACAAGCTTTGAGTGATAATATCATGCGCAATCTCTCTTAGCATGAAAACTAACGAGAGAAACGCGCAATCTCTCCTAAGTACAAGACGTGCAAACTATCCTATTTCGGTAGGACAGATTGCGCGGACTTTTACTTAAATATGGCGGCTTCTAAAAAGAAATGCTGGCCTTCCCACTGTTAGTCTAGCTTAGTAGCTTACGAAAAATCGCTTAAGTTTAGAATATTTTGTACCACTGCTACTCTATACAAATTCAAAGAACGCATTATGAAAATTTAAGCACCTACCTTGTGAAAATAATATAGAATATCGATGCTTAATCACAGACGTTCATATCAATCAACTTGCACTTTCAAGTAGACATTTCACTATTGCCGTTGTACAAATGGCGTTAGGTCGCGTGCACCCAACTTCTTCCCCCCGAACTTGCAGGTGCGCAATCTCTCCGACCGCGCAATCTATCCTAGCTTTACCTTATGCGTCTTTATTTGTATAAATAAATCAATGTACAGTAGATTCTCTCTTAACCGGCTCCGGATTACCTGCCTTTGCTTTATCCGGCCCATATTTTCAAAATGCAAAAAACAAAAATAGCTTTTAGAGCGCTATTTATATGGAAGAAGCAGGTGCTGCGTACTCGAGTGACTTGTTTCGTGGAATCTTTATCTGCTTGGACTATGCAGGGAATTGCGGGGCTTCCCGTCTGCAAAAAAAACGGGTCACAGACTTCTTTACTAGCGCTTGATAACTGGTATGTAACTCTCAAAGTAACTGTACTAAAACGGAATAAATAATCACACCTCCACTCTCTTTTAAATTGCAAATATATCTCCCATTTTTTGCTATCCCCGCTTTAGCCGTATTTTTACTTAACCGGCTTACCATCGATCCCAATCAAGCTGGTTAACAGAAGTTCCATTGTAGTCTTAACAGAAGTACCTACTATTCTGCAAACAAAACTAATATTAATAAGCAACCGTTGTCGTTTTTATTTAGACAACCAAAAAGAAAAGAAAAAGAAAAAAAATCATAAAGAAGAAAAAGAAAGAGGGAAAAATAACTTCTTTAAGTCATATTTCAATCGTTAAACAGCTGTTCGGGAAACCAATGCAATCAATAAAAAAAATTCTACTGAATTCCTTTTTGCCAGATATTCTTCAAAAGTTTTTTTACGAATTAATTCTACGTGGAGTAAATTTTACTTATATAGATTCTTCAAGTTTAGTGATATTTCTCAGTATAACTTCAACTTGTCTCTGTTATCACTAGTCCTTAAGAAGTTCCGTAACCGTATTAATTTTAATATTATAAGCAAAAATATTTTTTTTAAAATCAACTTTACCTGTGGGTGTTATTACCTGATGGATATTTTCTTAGACAACTAGCTCCAGAGTAGTTGATTGCTCTTGAGGATCATGGAAAATCTGTTTTTGTTTGCTTTCAATAAGGCACTTCGTTCTGCCTCATTTATTCGCTATCCTCTAGCATTTTTGAGGACCCCAACTTTTATAGCAAAGTATGGTAATAAAGTCATTGATATTTTTTAAACAGTTAATTAAATTTTTACTATTAACTCAATGCAGCTCACAATTACATGAAAATTTACTCGGTTTTTTCCCCTTAAATGCGTCTTGAACGCGGGGTTCTTTTTATTTTTGGAAATATTTTATTCACTCTTCTTCTAATGATCTAGAAGAGTCTAAGAAATTCTTATTTATCAATGTCAAATTTATTCATGAGAAAGGCATTTTAAAATTTGAGTACGGAAAGTTGTTTGTAAAAAAAGACTATTAAAGTCATGAGTTAGGAACATTCACGGAATGATCCTCCTGTACCACTCTTCTCCACTCGATGGCGTTGCAAGAAGAAAAAAGAACAGGGAGTAGGAAACCTCCCTGAAAAAGAATAATAACTTGCGAGTATTGGAAGGTGTTCTCGCCTGCGTTATGCGTTAATGATTAAAAAATTTATTTCCAAACGGGCAGCACGAGTACTTATTCCTTAAACCTAAACCGACATGCATCTGCAGTCTGTGAAGCAACAGCTGAAGAAAATTACACAAAATTGTGTACCAAAATTGGTATATAAGGTAAAAAATCTGTCATAATAATGGGGATTATTATTTGCAATTTTAACGGTGATGTTCATTGCAACTTGAAGACGGCCCCTTAACTAGATTTTAGAGCTAGTCTTATACTGTACATTATTCTTAATAAATTGACATATTTCATGTGTCTCTTAGCGTGAATGGTATCAAAATGAGAAGGAGTGTTTCGTTTTATTCCCAGGATTATACCTATTATCAGGTTAAACTCCTGAACCCGTATCAAAAAAAAAAAAAAAAGAAATAGTTACATTCAATGCCTTCTTCTGCTCAGATTCCCCGGGCAGCATGATTTTTATGTGAAGTGTGAAAAATATTAGGGTTACTACATTTGAGGTTGCTACTGGTTAAAATCTTTGATTCGAATACAATAACATTTCAGTTTCGACATTTTTTCTTTTCAAATTACTCTAATAGTGAACATTTCATTTTTGCAACGTTAATTTCATTAAATTCAATGTGAGTAATACATAAATTCCAAGAATCTTCTCAGACGATGTGAAAATGATAAAAAGTTATGCATTTAAAAAAAAGTATTTTAGTTTTATCAGTGGATTATTAAAAGAAAATTTCTTCTTACGGTTATGACATCCAGATTAGTATAAGTTTTGTTTTCTCATAAAATTTTCCATATAATAAATAAATAAAATAGTCTTATTAGGTAATATAAAATACAGAAATGCATAATTGTCTATAGTATATCTAGCACCGTAACGAAAAGGATAATATCTATCTAATCTCAGTAACAAATTGAATGTTATTAAAAGAAAAAAAAAGCATTTTTTCTTACTTTTCATGTGCTTCAGTAGGCTTTTTCTAAGTTTATTCGTTTTAACACTTGATTCATTGAAACGTATGCAGCTTAAAGAACATCTTCTTAAACACGAAATTTATAATTAATTTTCAAATATAACATTCTTTTTGTACTTTTAGTTTATGAAAACCTTTCAACTTTTTTCCACCAACTCTCTGATTTTAGCAAGAGCCCCAGGATTATCATGAGTTGCGAGGGAGAATTATAGCTCCACATACCCTTACCATGATAATAATGAAGCACTGATGGCCTTTGTTAGGCAGGCATCCTAACCGTTAGATCACATGGAGCAAAAATAGCATCAACTACTGTGCGCCTATTTTTTAGCCTACTTTGCCGTAAAAGTAAAAAATAAAATAAAATAAGTCGGAAAGAAGGCTTAATGTAACGTAAAAATACCGTTAAAAATCAAGAAAAGCCAAAAATAAGTGAAGTAATTAAAGACTGAAAAATAAAAATTTGAAAGTAGGGTTTTGAGATGGGGAAAATGTGTATCTGGTCGGTCTGTAAGTACCCTAATAACTTTTGAGGGAATTGACCGATTTTAAACATTGTTTTTGTATTCGAAAAATCATGGCGAGGACATCTCATTTCCATATTTTACTTTTTGATTTGAACAACTTTTCGTTCAATTTTGAACTCTTCAAAAAAATTTTAACATTACCGCCTACGGGCAAAAATGAAGCAAATTATATAAACTCTGGGCATAAGATCCAAATTCTTATGAAAATGGTTGTTCGAAGAAGCTCTCGGCATGAAATATTTCTTTATTTGATTTTTTTTTTCATTTTTGAACAATTAAAAAAAAAAAAAAACAAAAAAACATATCACCTATTGGGAAATTTGAATCCTATATAAATCCTGATCTAGCAGACGTATTTGCTTGGAACAAACTTTATTGGATAGGTGTTAGGCCGTTTATCATGTACAGATACGAAGTTCAACCAGAACTAAATGAGCCTATTTTCAAATGAAATTTTTTTATTCGGATTTTTAAGGACATTTCTGAATGAATTAATGAATGAATAAATAAATGAGAGAAAGAAAGAATGAATGAGTGAATAAATGAAAGAGTGAAAGAATGAATGAATAAATGAGTAAATAAATGAAAGAAAAATTATGAAGTTAACAAGCACTAAACGAGCCTATTTTCCTATGAAAATATGTTGATTGGGATTTTTAAGGATATTATTGAAGGATTGAATGATTAAATGAATAAATGAATAAATGAGTACATAAATGAGTGAATAGGTGAAAGAATAATTAAATGAGTCTACAAATGCATGAATGAGTAAATAAATGAATGAGTGAATGAATATGTACTGAAGCAATTAAGAACTAAAGCTAAATGAGAAAAAGAGAGAGAGAGAGATAGGTAGATTATAAATTTGAAGTTCGGAGTATACGGGAAAGAAGGTCGTATAGTTCTTGTTTAAATTTATATTTTACTCGGGGGAAGGCAAAAACAGTAACCAATTACTCTAATTTCGTTTTTTCATTTTTTTTTAATCTTTAGAATCTGTATTTTACTTGAGGAACTTCCAGAATTGTATCTCAGAACCCCCTGCGTTCAGTGAAATGCACTCTGAATATCACTGCTGCAATTTATCAATGTACTAGTTCAATCCGACGTCAGTAAGTTTTCATACACAGACTTGATGGAGTTTTGTGAGGTGCTTTACAATGAGTACATTCAATAACAACATGCATAAGGCAGTATTTTTAATACATTTAAAAAAAAATATTATCTATTTTTCATTTCTTTTGTTATATGATACAATTCACGTAATTAACTAGTAATTATAGATAAATAAAATTAAAATATTAATAAAAATAATTTGTAAAAAAATTTATGGCGTTTACTCTACAGCTACAGATAGGTGCATGTTTTTAGTAAGACAAGTTTGGTTTTTTCCGCTCCATTCTTTTAATTGATCATGGACAATATTTTTCAAATGGCTCAATGAAATACCATCGAATCTTTGAGGGACATTTCAGTGCAACAGCACTAGGACGAAACTTGGTTAAACGATTTGCTTCAAAAACTTACCTTGCAACAACTTTTAAAAAACAAAAACTTAAGTACGTTGTTCTCACTTTGAGGGCAAGTGAAAAATTAAAATAAGAGAAAAAAAGGAAGAAAAAAAATACTCCAAATAAATAGAGTATAAGTCCAATAGCTTTTTTTTTTCTGTAAAGTAACTTAAGAGTCATCTCTTCGTGCTATTTTTCGTATGCCATGAACTACAACCCTGTTCGATGCTATATAAGACCTTATAAAGAGCATCCTTGAACACAAACTTTTGTTTTAAACGATAATAAAGCCCTTCTATATGTACGTTAAACTTCGTGTTAAGTAGTCAACTTCTCAACTTTGCTTTAAGTCTTCAAGAAATGTCCGCTTGTTCAAACTGTTCTTCGATTTTCATGGAAGATCTACTTTGCCACCATCACTTTTCATTTTGCGTATTATCGTGCTCATTCCAGTAAACCTGTTGAAAAGGTATTACATGTCCCGTCGTGTTTTACTGCTAAAATCTACTGATCTACAGGTCACTTCCGTAAATATCTTGGATGTACACTTCTGAAATTTGAAAGCTGTACACGCAAATAATGCTACGTAATATTCTCATGGCATTCTTTTGCGTGCTGTTACAAGGAGTTAATAGTAAGTTTTTTATAATAACCAAATTGTAATTTCTTTAATCTAATAAATATTTCACTCTCAATTTAGACAGTTAAGAATAGCATAAAAGCATTTAAATACAACAACTAAATGAGAGAAAAAAGCAGTTATACGGTATAATATAAAAGTTTTTACCTATTAGCATGTCTGATTTGATTTCTTTTGCAACGAATGCTGCGGATGGGTACAGCCGCAATGTTTCCTGAAAAAGAAGTTTTCTCGTAAAAAGCTGTGATAATTTAAAAATAGAGCACATATGAAGAAATGAAAAGTTATACAGTATTATACCCACAAAATATTGTTAAAAAAGAAAGACTTGCGCAAAAAGATATCAGCAAAAAACGTGCTTGAATATTATATTTATTTATACGTAAAAACACAATTTATTGCCCCCTTTTTTTTGGGATACCATCAAAGATTATGCATTTTATTTTTAATGAGAGAGTTTTGCTGTATGACTGCAGATGAAATATGTTGATTAAAATAATGTTCCCTGTACTCGTCGTAACACTGAATTCATCATTGTAAAAATAAAAAAAAAAACAACACTAAACTTTGGAAAATTATGCATTGGTTAATTGGTTGGTTGAGTTTGCAAGTTATTTCTAAGCTCTCACAATACGTTATCAACGACGCAACATAATCTGTACTCTTAACTTTTCCTAACAGCAAGGGTTCGTGTGCTTTATCATCACAGTTTTGATACAGCGAAGAGCCCCCCCCCCCCCCCCGCCCCTCTTAGAGTTCCAAAATCGATCTTTATTAAGAATGTAGATGTGATATACTGTATTTTAAGCACCTGTGGTATACTGTACTTACGCAAATATTGATGTAAGTCCCTTGAAAAAATTTTGCCACCTTAAAAGAGTACGAAAATGTTCTTAACTGTGTCCACTACCGGGTCATTTACCTTATATCTTATTTAAGGCGATAAAAACGCTGATGGCACAGATTTACAACAGTCTAATTTGATTTTCAATCGCTACAAACTGTTCGGTTACTTCTAAATATTTTCTCCGATACCTTCTGCCTACTATCAAAACGAAATAGGTAGTATGTGGATCAATTAGTCACGTTCAGCTTCGTACTCAGTTTTAATTCTAAATTGAAATAATACCACATTTTAAAATATTCGTATCATCAAAAATGAAACATCTTTAATTATTGTCTTCGAATAACTTAATTAGTGCTTATTCTTAACCTGAGAATTGATCTTTCGATGTACGGAAGTATAAGAATTTCTTTACCTTAATAACGCATTCCAAATACTTCATGTACTTCAAATCTTCATAGGTCACCAATCTGTGTGGATCATCTTGAAAAATGGAGTCCATTTCCTCTCTGGCTCGTTCTTGAACAGTTTCATCCAAGCCCAGCATCAACAAAATCAAGCTAATTGCAGTGGCCAAGGTGTCCATTCCCTGAAAAGTAGAGGGAATGCAGTAAATCGTATTTTAGTAAGTGGAGTTTCCGTTAAAAATATCAAGTTTAATACTAAAGAATTTTTCTCTTCGGGCCCACATAGACATAAAATATACACACAGTAAAACCTGTGTAAGTTGATCACTTGCGGTGCAGCACTTTAGTGGTAAACTTAGATAGGTGGTAAACTTGTAAAGAGTGGGGATCATTATATTTTTTTTTTTAATTTTGTCATTACTTACTCTATGCATCAATTATTTTTTGAGCAATTACAATACTCTTAGGTATAGCTTCATGTATCACCATTACTTTAAAATAGTAACTAGCTGTTTTATTTAACAATTATCTAAAATATCAATAGAGAAATGTAAACTTGTCACCTTATAATGCATCACACAAATTTAAATTTTATTGAATAAAAACAGATCTTTTACTAATTGCTGAAGATAAATGTAAAGACTAATTATGCAAGTAACTTATTTGAAATAAAGATTTCCTAAAACTACATAATCATTCAAAAAGGCTACTTAGGGTAGAAAAACAAAAGAAAAAACTTATTTGAAGAATAAAAGAGCTCTCATACTAGTTGTCTTATATGGTTAACTCATAAAGAAGTCAGACAAGGCTTTTATTGATATTTCATACATCCAATGACTGGTCTAACATTGTACCACTGAAAATATTGGTGGAAAAGTTATTTCTGTCCTTTTAAAAATAAACAATTAGGCGGTCAACTTACAGAGGGTTTTAATAATACCACCAGTCAAATTTAGCGAATGTAAGTGCTCAACATTAACAGGTGGTGAAGGGCGGTGGTCAAATTACAAAGTTTTCTGTATATTATGTAATATAGGGCTAATTCCGTTTCTTACAAAAGCGGTCTGCTTAGACAGGCCGTCAACTTTACAGGTTTTACTGTATATATAGTATGCGTGTGTGTGTGCGTGTGTGTGTGGGTGGGTGGCAGTAAAATCCCTCGCCAGCCCCAAGCTTCAATATTTTTTTTGTTCAATATAGAATTTGATAACACTTGATAAGAGTTTAATCTCTTTACTTAATTAAAGGATTATTTTCATATGGTCTTACATGTATTTTTTAGACCAATCTCTATCCACATAATACATACAATAGCATAATTCAATATATTAGCCTACATTAGCTAAAAGAAATAAAAGTAATCGTAACTGTAATACGTAATAATGTTTTGATGAGCTATTAACCACAAGAATAGATTTACAAAGGATATAAAACTTTTTGCAGGTGAAAGTGACAAAGTGAACATATTTTTTCTAATTGGCGTTCAGAATGGCATCAAGCTGTTGCACACTTATGCAACATATTAGGTTTTTGTATTTAAAAGGTAAAAAATTACGAAGAATATTTTGCACAAAGGAGATACAAACATTATTTTATTATTTAAATACTATTCTTCAAATCCTATAAACTATATTTTTAAAGTAAGGGGGCGGGCTAACACATAAATCAGTCATATTTGAAGGATTTTGGGGGTGGGCTTATACATGTGTATATACAGTAGTTTAAATAATTTATGTTTTAACAAATAGTAAAAATAATTAGTCTCTTGAATGGAATTAAGTAATTAATTATGCTCATTAAAAATAAACCGCAGAAAAGTTGCTAAACATGTTATAATTAGAATCGCCACCAAATACATTACTGAACGTGGTTCAAGGTGCAACAGGAGTACAGTTTTGATTTCATTTGGATTAGCCAAAAAAAAAGTGTTCGTCTAAAATTTAATATTTTGTCTTATAGATAATGAAATTTGGTTCTTCCCTACCTTAGTTACGTTTTCAAATGTGACTACTATACGTTTCATTTTCCACTCAAATTGACAGAAAAAATTACTGCGCGATATCAAAATTTAAAAAAAAATTCACAGCTCATTCCTAGAGAACTTGAAATGGTCACCAATCCAAACAGATATTACTCGTATTTATTATCCAGTATTATCAGGTATCAGCCAAATATATTGAATGCAGAATTTCTCCACTATTTGGCAGAAATATTTACACCAATTTACAATCCAAGGTACATGCAGTTCAATGCATCACTCTCTCATCAGTGCCTGATTACCGCACAGGCCAACCAGGCCGCGGCCTTGGGCCCCCAAATTGTAAGAAAGATTTCTGAAAATATCTATTAAAAGATAATTTTTTAGAAAATGGAAAGATCTTCACTCATTTAAATGGCAGGCTGAAAGTATTTGCGTAAACAAGGTAAACTATGCACAATCAGATCAATATCTTCATTGACTATCATGCTAAATAGTGTCTATTAATCACTGAGGCATCTCGACGTTTTTTTATTTATTTAATATTATAAGCAGTAAAATTTGAAAATGCAATATGTGTATTCAAAACGTTTGCTTATTTAATGAATAACACAAAAATTATATTGCATAAAAATAATATATAATGCAGAATAGTAGGATGTCGTGTCAGTCAATGTTTTCTCCCCCCTTGCCAATTGGGTATGAGCCCAGTACTAATAGTATAATCTCCAAGCTTATTTAACTTTATACATTATACCCAGTATTTTTACTTCTCGTTCCCATGGGGCCCCAAAATAATGTGCCTTGGGTCCCCAAGTGTCTTAATCAGGCCCTGTCTCTCATTCTTGACATGTACTGCACTTTTATCCTTATGGTATCAAACAAATGTTTTAGGACACTGCAAACTCTACATAACTAAAATGTTTACTGTTATTAACTTAAGTCATTAGTACGTGAATATATTTTGAATGTACCTCCACCATGAATGTTATTACTTCGTCTCGAACGTCTGCTAAAGTGAAATCATCTGGATCTTTAAAATGAGCTTCAAGAAGTAGCTGCATAAAACTCTTCCTCTTCCAATAGATTGAGTCCACTTTATCTTCGTTTGAGTTTTCGTCTAATTGCACAGTCGGGTTATCCGCTTTAGATTGCAATTGTTTTCTACTTTCTGAGATTATCTGTAAATCATAATTATACAATACTCTGAATAAAAATATGCCATCATAAACTGTGAAATAAATCTGATTCATGTAACAGTATGAACATATCCATTTCAATTACATTGAACGCTCGTTATTATTTCTACGAGAAGAAAAATCGTAAATTTCAGAAATAATATACAATGCTATAAATTTAAAACAGGGGTCTTTTTTTAGCTACGTTGCAGCCAGGCCTGTATTCCTAGAATGGCTTCACCAATGCCCCAAACCAAACAAAAATTTATCCTAGACAAAACTCTACTGTTATATTGCTATAACATGTATCCATGAACGTTGTACAACAACAAACTCTAAATAGTTATTTGCCACAACATAAAATCACGAACGTTTATTGCATGTCTTTTACTTTGCACGTCTTAACTATATCTACTTCTAGTAATGAGTAATCAAAGAACTCGTTATGAACTAAGCAGTTTCCCTTCGCGTGGAAAAAATTAATAAGACAAATCGACTTACAAGCACATATTGCAGTAATATGGTAGACACAGTGTTTAGGGATTAACAAGAAACCCCTGCATCAAAAAAAAAAAAAAAAAAATTATGGTCTTAGGCTGCAAAAACTCCTAAAGGCCAGAGTACTTTTTTTTGGATCCATCCGTAGCAGAAAATCAGTTTATATCTGGCGAGGTAAATTTGAGATACCTATATTACCTACCTGTGGTCACGATATTGACACTGAACTGCTTGAGCTGTCCAACTTCTCGTCCAGTAGCAGGGGAGGTACCATTGGTACCTACCCTGCTACTTCTACTTCCACTTCACACTGCCTTTATTCTCATTGGTTTACAGTTAATTCCTTGGCTATATAAGCTTTGTTTTTGTTGTTTTGTCTGCTTCATTTGGATGTTTTGCATCTAGAAGCTCCCTGTCGCATTGAAAAAGGGATTCCAAGAAATCCCGAAACATATGTCTGCCTTTTTAATGCTCATTTGTGCTTTAAATTAACGTGAAATTTTATTTCTATTACTGTTTATTCTCTGTTTATCCTAAAGAACGTTTAACTAACCTTAATTTTCAAGCGCTCAATAAGAATCGGGCGTCCATCTTGGTTGCGAAACCTTACCGGTCGTACGTTGTTTTAAAATAGGAATACGGATTTATCAGTTAAAATCTGCATGTGTACATAAAAAAAGAAGAAAAAAAAAAAGTAGCTTAAGCAGTGGATACTAAATAGAAACACATACACACGCAAATCAAAAATTGGAGACATCGGATTCCCAAACTGTTTGCGAATGAGCGAACCCATAATTTGAGCTGCTGAAGCTCGGTTGAAGCTTGTTTGTATTTTAATTTTTGCAGCAAATAAAATGCTTTTCGTCAATATACAGTAAATTTAGACTAAAAATAAATTTAGATCCAATCAAAACTGAAATCTCAATTTTAAGGCTGTTTGCCTGTTGGAAAAGAAGATTTATTGATAAATAAACGTCCGCTATACGTGATGACGGTGGCCGAGTAGATAGAGAGAAAGACTTGTACACCACGCATTCGGGGCTCGAGACCTGCAAGCTTCATTTACGGTTTCTACGCCTTGAAGATTCTACACCTCAAAATGGTTCAAAAACGGTGAAATTTTTGTTTTGAAACCATTTTTAAATGGTTATAAAACCGTAAACTTTTGTATTTACGGCTTTTTAACCAAGTTAATTGGAAATGGTTAGGTTCCGTAAAGATAGAAAAATGTTCCAAACCGTAAATTTAACGGTGAATTAGATGGACAGACTGCTGCCGGTCATTTAACCGTAATTTCATGATGAAATTTCTAACAGTGTGATAAAGATTGAAATATATTAAGTTGTTCTTACCGGAAATTATATCCAATGTTAATTTTCTCATGGAGTGCTCAAGATCGATCCAATGTTCAGGCTGTTGCTTAATTTCTTTAATCAACTTCATAGATCTTTCGTTGAAGACATCCATGTAGTCCTTAAAAACTCTTAGATGGAAAGCGGGGGTTATTACTTTTCTCCGTTTGTGAGCCTTTTCCATCGTTCTGCAAAATTAATGATTTGCTTTACTAGCATTTTATCACAATTAGTAAAATTACTTGCTGCAGAAAAATCCCCTAAAAACTAATGCGAAGACATTACTGAAAAGGAAACAATTTGAAATGGAAAAGTTTTTTTTAATTTTATTAATTTAACAATTCGTAAAATTATGTTTTCATTTAAAATCACTGAAAACTGAAAACATTTCTTTCTAAAATTTTTACATGTCATAAAACGTTAATCCTTAAATTAATAATAATAATATCAATAAACAAAAATAAATTTAGAAAATAGAAAAGTGTTTGATACATATTTTAGTATAACTTTTGGCGGCCTGCATTTTATCCATAAATATATTTTATACCATTAATACAGGAAAAAAAAGAATAGAATTTTCGGGCACAAAACAAAACTACACAGTTATCAAATAATAATAATAATAAAAAAAAATGGTATGTTCTACATATCGTGTATCGATAAAGTTTCTACACAGAATATCCACTGGTTACATCCGGATTTGAATATGATTCAAACTAACCGGTACTGTCTTTTATCAACCGATTAAAACTGAACGAAAAATTGCGAAGATTAATTAATTATCTAATAAACTGACATATGAGAGCAAAGTGTGTTTTAAACCCAGATTTTTCAAACGAAAAATGTATAATCAAATCGGATTGTTACTTCAGAAGGTGTTAGGGGAGTAGAGATATTATTACGAACGGACGGAGCAACCAATATACCGGCAAACACGCATTTCCTTCTACTCATTCATAATACTTCTTTCGATTTTTTTTATATAAAAATATTTATTGATATGAATTTATTACCTTCTTTATTTTGCTTATTTATTTAGATATTTTTCACCTATTTTTCTTTTTTAAATGTCTTTTTTAGAGAGATATTAAGCAAATTTTAATGTTAATCATTAATTTCTTTTATTTTAGTAAGTCAAAAAACTAAATGAATAAATAAATAAATAAAGGAAATAAAATAAAATAAATATAAAATAAAAACTACGAGCATCTTATTAAAAAACTAAATTCTTACTTCAAGTAATTAAAAATATTATGAAAGTTCTATTTGATTAAGAAAACATGTATAAAACCTCTCAGAAAGACTTAAAATAATCGAAGAATGGATTTTAATTTAGCATATTCCCACGCTTTTTCTTGAGAATCTGGGTAATTGTAGAGGAACTGAAAGATAATTTAATTCTTCTGTAATAAAAAGTAATAATTTTTAAACTAAAGTTTTACTTTTAAATGAAGCATAAATTTGTTGCACTGATTACTAATTTTGTTAAAGAAAGTACTTCGGTGTGTTAATCTATCGGAAAATACATTAGGGGTCATTCCCAAATGATGTCACGGTTCGTGGGGCGGGACAGAAATGTTCGAGAAATTGTGAGTTTGTGACAAGAGAGGAGGAGGGGATAGCAAGAGGTGACATGACATAGTTTCTCCTTTTGTATTCCAAACATCGATGCTGATTAAGCTTTAAACCTCTAATGCCCAACTTCGCCTCAAGGCGGAAAACGATTAAAAAAATGGGCATTACAGGGTTAACCCATCCTCGTGTTGACTGATTGGTACATTTACTGATGCAGTAGAAACCGCCAATCCGTCAATACGAAGGCGGAGTTATTGAGTTATTAAGAGCCAATTAGGGAAACCACAGGTTTCGCCAATCCGTCAATACGAAGGCGGAGTTATTGAGTTATTAAGAGCCAATTAGGGAAACCACAGGTTTCGCCAATCCGTGGTCCACCATGCCTGTCACCACGAATGGAAGGTCCGGGCGTAGGGGATTAGTCTTCTAATTCTCAACTCCGCCTCAAGGCGGACGACGGTTAAAAAAAAAAAAAAACTTGGGCATTAGAGGGTTAACCTAAATTCTAGTTAAAAATTAACATTTAAAAGAAAATTTCTTTGAGCATTTACACTTTTAAGACAAAATATCGCGGGTCTTTTTTTCAGAATCAGAGCAATTAATATTTTTTACTATTATGCACTAGTTCTGCTTTTTGATGTAAACATAATCTCATTTTAGCATACAAACTTTCATTTTGTTATGCTCAAAAGTTTCATTAAACATTAAAAAATGAAATTGGAAACGTGATCTACAATTTAGAGCTTTGTTGCCGAACTGCAAGTACATATGCCTATATGTAACAGAGCGTGACAAGGGGGGGGGGGAGGTATGTTAAACAAACTTACTACATGTTGATTTGAAGCAAAATAACGCTTTACTGCGCTTATTATCTTACTTTACATTATATTAGACGCGCTCGCTTCTAATAGTGGCTATGTTAAACAAACTTACTACATGTTGATTTGAAGCAAAATAACGCTTTACTGCGCTTATTATCTTACTTTACATTATATTAGACGCGCTCGCTTCTAATAGTGGCTATGTTAAACAAACTTACGAAATGTTGATTTGAAGCAAAATAACACTTCACAGTGCTTCTTATCTCACTTTACATTGTATTAGACTTTTTGCTTCAAATTGTATTTTATTTTGTTTGACTGGGCGTGTTATTTTCGTTTACATACATAATTTGGAAATAGTTTAACTGACATCTTAAGATTAGTATTATTTTGCTTTGACATTCATTTAGCAGATTACATTTGCTCTTTTGTTTTTTTCTGAGATTTCTTCTTCTTCTTTATAATTATAAATAGTAAAAAATGTATTGAGCATTGTACAAATATAGTAGATTCTAGATGTCAGAAGTAGTATGAAAGTATGGAGAATTAAGGCTTCTAAAAAACGACCTTTAGTCTCCGTCGAAAGTAGAAGGGGGAAACAAATTAACTATTTCCAAAACTTTTTTTATTGATATAACTAAAGCTCATCAATAGCTACTAAATCTCAAAAAAAGTAAGAAAATCGATTGAGAAACAGAAGAGAAAACCGTTCTTAATTGTTTTGTCTTTGCCTATCTATCTATAGGAATATTATTTAATAGTCCTACAAAGAAGTCATGTGTTGGCCACATCATTTTTTTCTTTTTTTTTCTTATAAATTCACTTTCGTTTTTATGGGAACATAGGGTAAATAATATTACATAAACAAAAACAATTTTATGAAAACAGCGTTTTTCTTACGCACTAAAAAGTAGAAAATAATATTCCTATGAGCCTGGCAGAATTTCTGAATAAATTGGTCACATTATGGTAACAGAGTTTCTAATTCTTATGAAACGAAAAACGTTGGGCGCATTAATTCTTTATATTATTATGTTATGAATGCTTGTTTTACAGATCATTGATGTATATATAAAGTTTAAAGAGGATATACTATGCAAATCAATTATTTTTGATTCTGTGTTAATTTTTGAAAATTTGCTATGATATTATGATCAGTATAGATTGTATAGGTAAATGAATTCTGATCAAAGTTGTGATTATGATATGTTACATATAAACATAGATTGTGTTTATAGAAGTATTTTCATCCTAAAATTTTGTTCAAAATATGTATAGTTCATTTCGTTCAGAGTAAATATTATTCACATCTCCAATGAAGGAAAGTGACTATGATATAATGAAACAGTATTAACCAGGTTTTCTTTCATAGAAGTTCGAGTTTGTGAACGTAGGGTAAAAAAGAGCAACAATTAACGATATAAATAAACACTGAAAGAGTTTCAAATTGCAAATTCGTTCAATAAAAAATATCTTCACTTTACCTGCATGATATCAGCGTTGTAAACAACCATTAAACGCCGTAAAGTAAGATCCACCATATAGAACCCATGTTTAGCAAATAAAAGGCACGTTGCATTTACACGCATGAATACCCCTAAAAATATATTAAACCATTTTACTTTGATATATTGCTCAACGAAAGAATAAAACAAAGAAAAAAAATAAAGTAACTTATTGATAAGTAGTGAGTTGCTGTTTATGAAATCGTGACCGTACTCGAATATCATTAATCCATCACTTCTGTATTCTTTTGTTCATGTTTAAGTTTAAGTTCGTGAAATGTATACCATAATCTAATTTGGTTATAATATTTCAATAAAATTTCAGATTCACTCATTTGATTCTGCGATCTGGATCCGAACTTAAGGGCAAGAAACCGGCCCCCTTTCTTTTAGAACATGTAAACTAGCCGCGTGATTTATGACTTGTTAAATACAGAAGTTAGTTGACATTGTAAAATTGATATAAAATATAGTAGGGGAGCCCAATTTCATTAAATTATGGAATTTAGAATACCTTAATCCATATAACTTATATGGCAAAAGAATACAGATCTGTTAGCGATACGCACTTTACAAATTAACAATAATATTACTAGTTCTATTCATTGTAGAGTGTTATAAAGGCTTCATCACATTTAGTTTTGAGAGAATATAGATCTGAAAAGGTGGTATTTTCTATTTCCTGTTTTTGGAAAAAGAATGATACTAACATTAGAAATAAAGGAAAAAAAAATAATTTGTGAATAAAACTGTTTAAACATTTCTTTCAAAAGAGTTGTTAAATTGCGTGCCGAATCCTGTATGAATTTATCGTTTTATCATGGGCTTTGGAATTTACAAGGTGTCGAACAAACAAATCAATACAGAAGAGACATTAAATTCAGAAGATATTCAGACACTCAGATATGCAGTGTCCGACATCTGCCGAGTTATTCATAATTCGAGAAGTACTACTCTTTAAAGTTTTAAAAATTAAATTGTAAACTGTTTGCTATATGTCACTTTTGTTACTAGTATAAAAGATGTTTTACCAGAATAAAAAAGTACATGATGTAAAATAGTTTTTTGCATCACTTCAAACATACAAGCATAATTTTTCAAACATAATTTTTTCCGTAGGTATAAGCATGCGATTTCCAAACTTCACATTAGGAAAAAAAAAGGTAGACATCTGTGTTTTTTATTCTCATTTGAATTATCGAAATGACTACTACAAAAGAACTCGTTTACAAAGTAAATTCTTATTAATCAGAAGCAATCATGGTATAAGAAAATCATTTTCTGAAAACCTATCAGTTAATTATTTGCTTAATGTCAGAAAAGGAGGAGGGGGGGGGGGGAGGATCTTAAAATTTCTTGTATTATGTCCAAGAAAAACTACTGTGCTGTGACCATCACAAAACTTTCTTCTATATCTTTCACATTAATACCATTCTTTTAATTTTCAAAGGCTCTGCTGACTTAGCCCGCTGGGCACCAAGATACAATCAACACCCTTTCATATTGAGATACATTTGAAATTATGTTTGAATTGTTGGATTCTTGAGGTATACGGTTAGGAAAAGAAAATTTTAATTACGTTGTGTTATGCCACCCCTCTCCTAGACGGAATGGTGCCTAAAGCGAAACAGAACGTGTTCTTGTTGACATATTTCTGTATAACAAATTTTGCTTAAACCCTTGTGTTGTTTTGTGAGACATACACTTAGTGAGGAAACGTTCGACTCCATCCCTCTTTAAGCAAAAAGCCTCTTTAACCTCATACTAATGGGAAGTAGCAACATCACTTCCCACTATGATGTATGTGTGTACCGAATTTCGTTTAATTCCATGTATTTCTTCTTAAGAAACAGCGCATACAAAAAAATTAAAAAAAAAAGTTCGAGTGCTCCACCCCTTCTCAAACGAATGGGCCAAAATTAAATAAGCACCTTTTTCCATTGAAATCCCCTTGTATACCATTTTTTAAAAAAATTATTTCCTTAATTCTTAAGATATAGCAGCCGCTCTAATTGAGAAAAACGTTCCATTTCTCTGCCCCCCTTAGAATAGATTCATGGCAAAAAACTAATCAGCACAACTTCTCATCAGGGGCCGTTTGTGTACAAAATTTTATTTAATTCCATGCATTATGTTTTGAGTTACGGTAGCCACAAAGAACGGTAGCCACAAAGAAAAGAAACCACGTTCAGGCAGACACACAGACAGACATTTTCCATCGGTTCAGCCCACCTCAAAACGTGTGAATCCGTGAAAATTCGAAATTTGAAAGACTTTGCCAAATTCAATACTTTTTTCGATATATTGAATATAGAAGAAAGCAAATATAAAATAATTATTTAGGCAAAAAGTACTAACTTAAAGCAGGACTAAAATAAAAGTGTTTTTTTTTTAATGTTTTGATAGTTATTTGATGCTTCGTGTTCCGTGATTTGAACAACCGTGCACAGAACATGATTACATTACAATTAGAGTTAATAAAATTAGGGATGTAATGAATATTCGGCCACTATTCGGTATTCGCCCTAATCGGCCCTTTACCCGAATATTCGGCCTGGCCGAATAGTCATTTCATGACCTAGCCAAATATTCGGCCAAGCCGTATACTCCGTTATTGTAGAAAAAAAAAACAAATATTTTTTTTAACATTGTTTTTAGGTTTGACTGTACAAAAACATATTTTAAATCTATTATACTGTATTTTATACTTGGCATTTGCTTCCAAAAGTTGGTAACAGTTAATTATGATCGAGAATATGAGTTTTATTTTGTTATTATTAACAAAGGGGAAGTCAGACTTTGTTTGGGTAGACTGATTTATTGTGAATATTGTGTAAGATAGAAATATGAAAAATCTAGATTATATCATGAATATTAAGATAGCATAAGTTATTGGGGTTTTTGAAAAAAAACCATAATAAAAATATATTCCAGTTAAATTCATTAAATTTTAATAGATCTTTAAAAAATAGGTATGTAAAAAAGTCCCTAAAATAAAAATATTAACTTTTATAACTTTTAAAATAGCTTCATAAAACTATTTTCAGCAAGGTAAATGCTCACAAGATAACAGTATTTCTTTAATTTGAATTAAATAATTAGTAAAATAATGCTAGTGCTTACATTAAAACCTGTCATTTCTATTCCACTTGTGGGTGAAATTCTCTTTTTTATTGTATTTGAAACAATACAGAAAATACATTAATTTTAGATAGTTTTAGATTTTTAACAAACAAGAATTGAATCATACATCATAGATTAATGTGTGGAATTAGTGCTTGAATTTGCGTGAATACTTTTAAATTTCTCGTACTTTTTATTACAACGATTTTCTAGATATTTTAATATTCGGCCTAGAAGAAATGGCCGATTATTTGGTATTTGGCTATTCGGCCAAATCACTATTCCTTATATCCCAAAATAAAATATAAAGTAAAGCTTCTTTGTAGCATTGTACTCGCCAGATGAAGTGCGATATAGTACAATTTGAATTTGGTAATAATTGTCCACCACTTATCGGTGAAAATCGTCATTCGTCGCGTTATTTCCATCAAGATAGGACTGTATGTATTTCTTTTCTTGGCGATAATTATTAGTTTCATTACAAGACTGCTATTACAGTACGGCCCCGATTTAACGAAAGTCTGTTGACTTTTAAATGTTATGAATGCGAATCGTTAAATCAGTGAGATATAACTCCCATTAAGTTCAATCCAGAATTAAAAACCTGTTGCTAATTTGAGGAAATCGTTAACTCGAAGATACACTGTTAGAAATTTCATCATGAAATTACGGTTAAGTGACCGGCAGCAGTCTGTCCATCTAATTCACCGTTAAATTTACGGTTTGGAACATTTTTCTATCTTTACGGGACCGAACCATTTCCAATCAACTTGGTTCAAAAGCCGTAAATACAAAAGTTTACGGTTTTATAACCGTTTAAAAATGGTTTCAAAACAAAATCTTGAATGTTTTTGGACAATTTCGATGCGTGGAATCTTCGAGGAGTGGAACCCGCAAACGAAGCTTGCAGGATTCGATCCCGGGGCTACAGGAACACCAACATTGCTCGCTAGCCAGGCCATCTAAACCACGGAAAGCGGCCGTTTATTTATCAATAAATCTTTTTTCCCAACAGGCAAACTACCTTAAAATTGAGATTTCAGTTTTTGATTGGATCCAAAGTCATTTTTAGTCTAAATTTACTGTATATTGACGAAAATCATTTTATTTGCTGCAAAAATTAAAATACAATTAAGCTTCAGCAGCTGAAATTATGGATTCGCTCATTCGCAAACAGTTTGGGAATCCGATGTCTGCAATTTTTGATTTACGTGTGTATGTGTTTCTATTTAGTAACCACTGCTTAAGCCACTTTTTTTTTCTTCTTTTTTTATACACACATGCAGATTTTAACTGATAAATCCGTATTCCTATTTTAAAACAACGTACGACCGGTAAGGTTTCGCAATCAAGATGTACGCCCGATTCTTATTGAGCGCTTGAAAATTATGGTTAGTTAAACGTTCTTTAGGATAAACAGAGAATAAACGATTTTTTTCGCAATCAGCGGTTTGGGTACCATCTTTTTAATGGTTATTCAACTGTTGTATATAAATATGGTAAAATAACAATCAAATAAATGGTTATTTTACTATTTTCTTACGGAAATTTTTAACAGTGCACCTCTGTAAAAATGCGTTCAACAGTGAGCCAGCTACATTAATTTTTAACCCTTCGGTGGATAGCATCAGTTAATCAGTGCTCGTATGGTTCTTTCGAGGTTTATTGTCAAATTTAGCTAACTTTTACATTTGCGCTGGGTTGAAATATCTCAGATGTTTACTTAGTAAGATTAACTATAGATATCCCCGATTTGCCCGATTCCGACACTACCTAATCAAGCAACGCAAATGATAAAAATCGCTAACACTTGGTTACGTCTCAGTTCCCAAGTTTCGAAATTTTGACTTCTGGAGAATTAGGTACTAAAGCGCAAAAAGCAGAATTGAAAATATCAAAGAATATGACCCCAACATATTAAAATAATCTTGTCAATAATTCCTCCCAAGGGAGGATTAGGTTTTGGGATTTTAAATTTTGTAAGCCATTCATGTAAAATGTTAGTGCTTTCAAACAAACATTCACACTGTTAAAAATTATGCGTAAAATAAACCTGCTATTTTTTTAACGTAATTTTGGCTTAAAAACGAGTAGACGTTGTTCCCACTTTTGTGTAGCGATGCTTTGTTAGAAATTATGGTTACAGAAAGAGCAAATAATATTTTATTTTTACTGTAATGAATTAAAAATTTATCGAGCAACTTGACATTTACGGTGAATGAAAGGTTTTTATGATCACTTCTTCAGAACAATAGTATTTGTACCGCACGAGGCGTCCGAACCATTCAAGAACGTGAGTAGTCTATTCGTCTCTTCAGAGCAGGAATACAACATAAATATTCATCAAGTTCGAACTGGACGCAGCAAAATAATAATAATGATGATAGTAATAATAATAATAATAATAATAATAACAATAATAATAATGAAAAAGTAAAATAAAAGTGAAAAAATATCAGAATCCACGAGGTAGGTAGCTCTTACCATCAGAATCCTACGAGTACTACTGCTTTCGCTTTACAGTCAGGACAGCCCGAGTTTTAATCCCAGCGTTAATGATGGTGCAGTTGCTTCACACATGCTGTGTTATTAATGATAGAGTGTTGCCTCAAAAATGAGGAAACATCCTTTTTTTCGAGAATAAGTTTGTGAGTATAGTGGTGTTTCAAAGATCGTACCGAGTCATTTTTGAGAAAAGGTTTACTTAAAAAATCATAATTGCAATTTTTAAACTTACGTCATTTTAACTCGGAGTATTACAAGAACACGATGTGCTTGAAATTAAACCATTTTATCTCAATAATAAGAATTTTATTTAGCAGTGCAGATTGACAGATTTGGATAGATGCTTACCGCAGGCAACCGGAGTTGTGCTCGAGTTCAGTTCAATGAGCCAAAGTAAAAATCCAATGACTGGATGAAAAGCAGAAGTTGGGATTCGCTTTTCAAAAGATACTTTCTGTCTGTACCGAAGTCGAAAAAACACAGACAAACTAAGAAAAATCACTATCACTGCATACAGAACACCCAAAAAATATGTTGACTCCATACTCTATCGCATGGAAAGTAACAATTAGTGGGTTTTCAAAACGAAATCCGTTTTTATACTTTTTCTCTTTTGTTGTGTATATATAATACTCATTGTTTTACACTTGGGGCACAATTCATGTTAAAAAGATATTTCTTTTAAATTCAAGATGTTGCGTGTCTCGTAGAAGATTCCTCACAAAATTTATCTTCATTGTATCATATCGACAAAAAGATTGAGAAATTTTCCTCCTGCGAGTTGTTACCTTGTCATCTTGCATCACTAAAGAGTTTAACGTTAAACTGAAAATCTTTAATAAGTCAATTTTTCTTTCGGTCTAATACTTCTCTACTTACTTTTCCCAATAGAATAATTACAGCTCTATAAAAAGTATTTTATTTCATTTATTTCTTTCAATTTCTTTGCTCGTTTGTTCAATTTTGCGACTTTTAATCGCCTAAACCTTGGAGTTTTTTTTTCTTTTCTTTTTACATAAGAACCCCAAGAAAACTCTGAGAAAAAGATAAATTGAAGTAAGGTTTGATTAACAAATGCATTCGTTGAGAGAGAAAAAAATATCATGTAGAACTAAACTCCTAATACACAAATCAATTTTCTGCCATTACGTAACGATTGAAATGTAAAAGTAAAGCATCGTATAGCCAAATTTTGCTCATAAATAATATTACAAAGAGAAAAAGCAGTGGAATTTACTTGCATTGGTAGAAAAAGTTTTAATATTTGAGGCGGAATTCGGGCATCAAAAATGAATACGTTGAAAATTTGCAGTAGAGCTCGTCTTCGCTTATTGCACAACTCCCTTCTAGATTTTTGGTCTCACTCAGAAGTAGATTTAATTGAATAATTCACAATAGATCTAAGTATTTTAATGTTTTTTATTTATTTAATCTGAAAGAATCTTTCTTGGTTGCACTTTTTATTATTAAAAGTAGTAAGGAAAGCGTTCTAAAAATGAAAAATCTAAATTCTGGCAACGAAAAGTCAAATAAAAAACGCACTATCCCAAAACTTGTATGAAAAATGCAACCTCTTCCCGTTATACAAATTCAAATTCGGTGTAACATCTTTGACCAAAAAAAAAAAAAAAGTATTTCGTAACATTTATGTTGTTCTGGTTGCATTATACTTGTTACCAGATACTTATTACTCTCTTAATTAAAAAAAAAGCCATTGCAGTTGTGACTATTTAAGTTTGCTTAAAAGTAACATTTGAAGTTTTTACACTCAAAAAGTTACAAATCAAAAGAAGTCATTTGGAGTATAATATAAGAAAATTAGTAGGATAATATATAATAAGAGACTGAAAATCAACTACTCTTAGAAGAAAATATTGTAATGAGATCCATAAATGCATTTTAATTATCAAGGATGTGACCACAGCAATCAAACTTAATTTTTGTTTGTTGGAATATCTAAGGTGTTTTGAGCCTTGTGCCTTGTCCTTATGATTTCTTGCTGTTTCCTTCTGCCTGTTGATTAGCACTGATCTTTTGTATGGAGAATAGGTTAGTCAGATGGAGAATAGGTTATTCCAGATTATAAAAGATGCACCAGATTTTTCTCCTTCTGTTAGATGCGTTTTTAGGTACAGCAGATGATATCTCCAACACTCCACTTAATATTAAGCATAAACCACCCAAGCCACCGCATAATGAATATCGTCAAAACTATAAAAACACATATCAGCTAAAAGATGTGCCTTGAATGATAAACTACTTCTCCTTTAGTTTTCATTACGCTTAGTCTCAATCTATAAATCACAATTTTTAAATACAGCAAAACCCCGTAATACCGCGCCTCAGGATACCGCGGAATCGGGTATAACGCGGTTACTATCTTGTCCCCCGACGTTTAAAACACCCTTTGTCATTACAAATCACCCTTTGTATTCCAGATTCTTTTAAATTTTTTGTAAAGTAAACGTATTCCGTAGTCCGAGTGAGTGTATAAAGGCTTAAAACATTGTTTCTTTGAAAAGCGCGTTCCTTCCCTTCCACACAAATCATTTTTTTCTTAGAATCTCTCTCCCTTCTTAATCCCATATGGATAACTTAACAACATTTTTAAGCCCACATTTTCTCAGAACAGAATTGTCTTTGTTGCGGTTGATATGACTTCAGCTTAGGAGCCTCAAAGAGCAGAAAAATTTAATCTGAGTAACCTATCACTCGATAGACTAACCGCTCAGTTGAGAAGTGCGCTTCTTGCACAGCAATTACAGCAAATAAAATGGCAGCAAACAAGAAAAGAAACAATTATACAATAGAAGGAAAGTTCCGAGTTATTGATAAAGTTAAAAGTGGTGA
The DNA here is from genome assembly GCA_038502835.1 of Octonoba sinensis. Taxonomy (NCBI): domain Eukaryota; kingdom Metazoa; phylum Arthropoda; class Arachnida; order Araneae; family Uloboridae; genus Octonoba; species Octonoba sinensis. The sequence goes on along the minus strand of CM076599.1, from coordinate 57,935,444 downwards.
AGCGAGTATATTTCTTCAATATGGTTCCGCGGTGCAATTTCACTATACATTGCGTGTGGGACACCTCGAATATCGCATCATGCCTTGGCGAAGAAGAAAAGTGAGACGATATGACACACATCCAATATTTTGTCGTAAATAGGGGTAAACTTATTTAAAAAAATTTCATTGGAATGTGGGCAGCAGTCCTTGAAAAGTCACATTTAAAGAAGGAAAAATACAAAATCTCTACCAGATAAAGGTACCCCCATTCGATAAGTGACAGCCGTAACTAAAAGTTTCCATGAGACTAAAAATAACAGTCCCTAAAAATCTGCCTTAAAATAATAAACACAGTCATTAAAATAATCCCCATAAAAAGCATCTCTAAGAGATAAGGACAGCAGTTTCTAAATAAGGACAAAAAGCTCTTGAATTCTTCTTTAAAATAAAGAAAACAGTTCCTAAGGACAACATTTTTTATTTTAAAAAATGACACCAACAAACCTAAAGATTCTCCAACAGGTTATAAACAACCCTCCTTAAAAATGCGTATTTGAATGAGGAAAACACTGCTTTAAAATTCATAATACAGTGGTACCTCCCTTAAGGGACACCTCCGAAGAAGGAAAACCTTTAATTAAGGGACATTTTTTCTGGTCCCAGTCCCTTTGAATAGGGGCTTCAATGTATTTATCTCTGAATAAGGGACACTTTTTTTAAAGGGTGACATTCACGGAGAAAATTTTCAAAAAATAAAGATCTATAGATAAGAAATATTTACTGAAAGCTGAGGTTGATTTTTTCCTAAAAATTAGTTTTTGAAAGTTGGCATGAGTTCTAGAAGCATGAATGAAGAAATAATTAGTAGACGAGTACCCAGCTGTCAAAAGGGTTTTTTTTTTTTTTTTGCAAGGATTGAAAAAAGCACACTAAATGTAATTTATGCTGCATTGCAAAGGGCAAAACAAGCCCATCTTCAAATAAATTTCTGTAAGTTACAAAATTTTGCCAATCAATTTTTGTCAACACAATTTTAGTGTTTCAATGAAAAATTTTTTAAATTTCAATAATTTCGACTTTTATTTTGCATGCATAAATGGCATGAAAAATGTTCAGTATTGAAGCTTAAATATTAACACAGGTTTATTATTAAATTAAACGAAGTTAATACACTATGTGTTTACCCGTCAATTTATGAACCTCCAAGGAAGGGACACCTCTATTTAAGGGACAAAATCTCCAGTACCCTTTGTGTCCCTTAATGGGGGGTTCTACTGTATATTAAAGATACAAATTCCTAATTGTGCCTATTAAAATAAAAATATTACACACAGCAAATGTACATTCGTGTAAGGACATCAATCCTTAAAAATTCCCATTGGGCAACAGTATTTAAACCATAGAGGTGAACATTTCTATGATTTAAGAGGAGAAATACGAAAAAAACTAGAAAAAAATTGTCTTCATGAATAGATTCTACAAGTATTCAATAATATACCCTGAAAATTTCAAAACAGAATTCCAAGTATTTTATAAGTTATAAGCATTTGAGCGAGCGCCCCTTTTGGAGCAGTTGAGCAGGTAGCCTCATGAATGACCTGAAGGGTATTAGAAAACGTTAGCAGATGTCCTTTTCTTTCTTTTAACAATTTAGGCCTCCGATAGAAATTTCTATAAGTATTAGTATCTATAAGTATTTTAAAAAATGATTCATTACTGCCTTAAATTTACCTTCAATACCACTCTTTTTTTCAAACGCGTTTTTCTCGAGACTACTTTTTTCGAATTTGCGTACACTCCAGCTCGCAAAGTTTTTGATCAATCCTTATCAAATTTAGCACACATTTTTTTTATATATACACGCTTTAGTTGAACTAGAATCATAAACATATATTTATTTTTACTTTTTTTTATTGAAAAAGAAGAACAACAACAACAAAAAAAAAAAAAACGGTTAAAAATTGCATTTAATTTTCCCATTTAAAAAAAAATGAAATTTTCAATTTTTTGCGATGATTTTAGTTCAACTAGAAGATACACTTATAAAACAAGTAGATTTAAAAAAAATGATTTCAGATAAAAATTGTGACCTCCAGGATGTACGCAAACTGTCGACCCTGGTGGCGAATTACAGTGTGCAGCAGCCGATATCTCCGGGATTTTTCAAGAAAAGCGTTTGAAAATTTCAGTAAATGTTCTTCAATATATCTATAAAATAACCTCAAAATCTCAATAAAATATATTTATTCTTTATACGTTAAAAAATTCATGAAAATTGCTCTTAATACGCTGTTTTACACGTATTTCCCCCCCCCCCCCTAAACAGCAGCTAATAAGGACAACAATTTCGAGAAAAACCATTACAAAATGGTCAAAATCCCCATTAGAAGAAACTTTAACTGTGAAAATGAAGAGTAGAAGATCATGAAATCGTGTTAAGTAAGGAGTAATATTGAAAAACGCGCCAACTGAAACATATAAAACAGCATTAAGATTCTTTTTATTAAAGAAAGAAATTAATAAAACCATCATTTCCAAAGGAAAAAAAAAGAATATGCGCAAGTTGTATGGTTTGAAAGCACTGAAATAAGAAATTTGTCCCAATTGGGCATCAGTTATAGAGAAAATAAAATAATAAATAACACAAAAGATTGTCAAATAAGAATTTTTTTAGTGCAAAATTTAAATATGGTTTATAAAACAAATCAATAAAAGTAAATTATGGTATCAATCAAAATCGTCAGGTAAACTTCTAAAACAAGAAGTTCCGTCTAGAACTATACGAGCCTACTTTCCCGTATACACCAAATTCAAATTTATAATCTAGCTATCTCTTTCTCTCTCTTTCTTATTTATCTTTAGTTCTAATTATTGAAAATATACCTTTTTCAACGGATAATACATATTCATTCACTCACTCATTCATTCTTTCATTTATTCAGCCATGCATTTATTCATTCATTCGTTACCTCATTCAAGTGTTTATTCATTCATTTACGCATTCATGTATTTATTCACTCATTTATTTATATTTTCATTTATTCAATAATTTATTCATTCATTCTTTTCCTCATTCATTTATTCATTGATTTATTCTTTCACTCTTTCATTTATTCATTCATTCATTATTTCACTCATTGAGTCACTGAGAAATATCCTTGAAAATCCCGATCAAAAAATTTCATAGAAAATAGGCTCGTACGTTCTGGATAAACTTTCTATTTCTACATGTTCTACGTTATAAGAGCTTTCCGATAAAGTTTGTTCCAAGCAAATCGGTCCGTTAGATCAGGATTTATATAGGGTTGAAATTTCCCCGTAAGCTCTGTGTTAATTTTTTGAACTGTTCAAAAATGAACAAAAACTGTTCAAATCAATATTTCACGCCGAGAACTCCTTTCAATAAGCTTTCAATAGGAACTTGGCTCTTGTGCCCAGAGTTTACAGAATTTGCTTCAATTTTGTCCATAGGCGCTAATGTTAAAATTTTTTGAACTGTTCAAAATTGAACAAAAAATTGTTCAAATCAAAAAGTGAAATATAGAAATGAGATGTCCTCGCCGAGATCTTTCGAATGCAAAAAGAATTTTTCCAATCGGACAATTCGTTCAAAAGTTATTAGGGGGGGGGGACAGACCGACAGACCGACAGACAGACAGACAGACCGACAGACAGACCGACAGACCGACCGACAGACAGACCGACAGACAGACCGACAGACAGACAGACCGACAGACAGACAGACCGACAGACCGACAGACACACTTTTTCCCCATCTCAATACCCTACTTTCAAATTTTTTATTTTTCAATCTTTATTTAATTACTTCACTTATTTTTGACTTTTCTTGATTTTTAACGATATTTTCACGATACATTAAGCCTTCTTTCATGCTTTATTATTATTTTTTTTTACTTTTACGGGAAAGTAGGCTAATAAAGCAGAAAATTGCCAAAATGTACTGTAAATGGCTGCATAAAAATTAGGTAAGGACTTATTTTAAAAACACGCCAATTAAAGAAAAATAGCATTTTTCGAAACAGTATCCAACATTTTTGTCTCTTCTCTATTTCTACTAATAATAAAGCAGCAAGTATGTCTGTCTATCTGTCTGTCTGTCTGTGACCGGCGTAGGGCCGGTCACAGACAGACAGACGTAGGGCCAAGACCGTTCGGCGGGTTTTCATGAAATTAGTTTGGAACATGGGGGTGCGCACCTCGGAGAATTTTTTCTAAAATTCGAATTTGTTCTCTTTTTATTCCAATTTATTGCCGAAAATTGCATAAAGTATTCCTTTACTATCGGAAGAAATTATCCCATTCTTTAGAGCTTGATACCATTGAAAAGCGCGTAAAAAACGACCCCAGAAGAGTTTTGCTCTACGTGCTAAAATTCGAAGTCTCTAAATTAACTAGAAAAGAAGTTATAAACGTTTTTCTCTGTAGTTCGAAATCATTTTTTAATTTTATTTGAATAAATGAATTTATTTTCAGTAATTTTATTTGAATTGTTACCATGCCGACTGGTTTATGATCCATTTTTTTTGTTCTTGTTTAACGAATGGAAATTTATTTCTTGCGGTTTTTAACCGACTTCACAAAGGAAGGAGGTTATACATTCACTAGTAAGCCCGGCGGTTATACGAAATGACCGCTGTTCTAGATATTATAAATTGTAATTAAAATGATTTGTGCTAAGGTGTCTGCTAATTCAAACTGAGTTACCTAGGTCAGGCAGCGAGGACGCCCGTTTGCTTACTACCCCACACTTCTATGTATTTATTTACTATATAATCAAATTGTTTGTGAAAAATATATATTTACCATCCAAAGAACTTACTGAAAATTTTATTATGCTTAACGAAACTGGGAAAAGAGCGCTGCTACACTAATAAGAAAAATAAGAACACTAATAAGAAAAAGGGCAGACGATAAATAAATAAATTAAAAGAAAGAAAGGATTAAATTAAATTCGCGTATACATTTTTTTTTAACGGAAATTGCAAATGCAGCGAAGCCTCACTCAATATACGAGATAAACGTTTTGATTATTATTAGTATATTTCTTACAATAACAATGGCAACTGCATTGATTTGTTTGTTCACACGGCAACTGTAATTATACTGTTGAAAACGACGGCAACAATGCAAAAATAAAATAAAACGGGTCAAGAAAATCATTGAAAATTTTTTAAAAATTAATTAAAAAAAAAAAAAAAAACTAATTGAGTCACAACTTTCGTTTTTGCTGCAATGAGTTTCTCGGGTCGTAAACATTAATCGTGCCGGATGTGGTCCCGATCGGTAAAACGGCCTGGGATTCTATAGCACTCAGACAGACCGCTTATATATAAGATATTGTATGTTATGTCTTTTTTTTTTTTGTCCACTCATAATTTCTCACCGGATGAACCTATTTTCATGATTTTTTTTTTAATCGATCGAGGGTGGTTTCCCATAGGTCCCGTACCTTCGTTTGACTATATTCGATAATTAGAAAAAAGTTATAGGCAGAAATAGGGTCTTTTTTTTTTTTTTTTTGTTTTTTTGTTTTTTATCCATACTTTTTGACTAAATGAACCGATTTCGATGACTTTTTCTTTAATAGATAGAGGGCCGTCTAACTCAAATGTTGCAAAAAAATTTGACTACATTTTTTTTTTATAAAAAAACGTTATTGTTGAAAAATAAGTATTTTTTATTTTAATTGGGAAGGCTTGACTTGATTTTTCTTTGTTGGGAAAACTATTAATCCCAACAAAACATAAATGTGAAAAAAGGGCCAAGTTCGATAGAACAAAAACAACCTTCGGAGTAGTCGGTGTCAGTGATAAAAGAATTGCTATCTAACGGGTGGCAAGTTCCATAGCAGATCCTTTGATCATGGCTGTAAAAGTGTACAATGTTCCTTAATTTATTTAAAAACATTTTTTTTATCGGATTCCTAACTTGGCAAGTGTTAATTAAGTTAAATTACATTCAAAAAATATAACTCATTTAATTAGCAATTTTTAATAATTAGTAAAATCATGTGGCAAGCTATTATACGTAGTTAATTTCTAACTGTCTTCTTATAGTCTTCTTGAACGTAAGTTATCTTAATTAAAACTTGCCAAGTTAGGAATCCGATAAAAAAAAATGTTTTTAAATAAATTAAGGAACATTGTACTCTCTTACAGCCATGATCAAAGGATCTGCTATGGAACTTGGCACCCGTTAGATATCAATTCTTTTATCACTGATACCGACTACTCCGAAGGTTGTTTTTGTTCTATCGAACTTGGCGATTTTTTTCACATTTATGTTTTGTTGGGATATCATTAATTTTTGAAAAGCTAAAATGTGTGTTTTTATATTGACGATTAGTTATACTAAATTAAACCAAGCTGGATAGTCGCTATGAATTATTTAAGTTTTTTTTCGTTTGTTTACATTTATAAGTAATAAGCCTGTAAATCCATCTTTACTTAATTAATCTTTTATTTAAAACGTTGAAAAGTTCTGTATAACTACGACACTGGATTCTTTTTTCTCAGCTTGAGTTTAGCCTTAAGGCGAAAAAAGCGGAAAGTGAATTTCAATGCATCAATTATTTTCCTTCAAGCGCGAGAGAGTATTGTTTATGTTAACGGCAGACAAATATGGCTGCCGATTGAAGTCGTTAGGTATGATGCTACTTATGAGTATGCTAGTAACTTCGAAAATAATGTACTTTTTTGAAGTTTCGGATTTTTTAATTCATATATGCCAAGTTGTCTACCTTGATACCAAGTTACAAGTTTCTAAGTCCCCTAGAAGTAGGTTAGGTTTTTGATGAGTGGAGTGAGTGAGTGATAAAAATGACACTTTTCAGACCTTAATAATTCCATACCCATAAGAGGTACATCAATGAAATTTGATATTCTAGGGGTTAAGGGGATCGCTATTAGACGTACAAAATTTCAAGTATGTAGGTCTAATAGTGTTTGGGTAATGATGGGGTCAAAAGCAGCTCGAAATGGTTCGGGTAAATATACACATTGGCCGGTGTCGCCGTTTCTCAATTTGGCTGGCTTTCTGAACTTGGCGGACACACTGCCGTGTGTCTAGATAAACATGAAACTCATTTTTCATTGAAACTAAAAAGTTTTTGTTGCCATTGTGCTATAATAATAAATGCAATTACAGCAAGATTTTACTGAAGGCTTCTCTGAGGCAAAATTTAAATCCAATCAGTTTGTTTGCTAAAACCGACTTCAAAACGGAATATCATACAAATGATGAGTTGTTCGTGCCATTCATTCAAGGAAGGTTGACCCCTTTTAAAATGGAGTATTTATATAAAAAATGTATTTACACTAAAAATAATTAAATAAAATAATTTTTGGAAAAAAATAAAACCGACTTCAAATTATAAGTTGTGCTAAAAAGTGAAAAATAAATTAATTCTTTAAACAGCATTCATGTGACTTTTAAACATAGTTTTAAAAGTCGGTGCAAAATTATGAGCCTAATTACCACTACACCATGTGCTACTTCATATTGGAACTGTTGCTAATTATGGGCCATTTATATTTGTAATTGATTCATGATTACAAAAGAGTTTATTAATCCTAATTTTGTACCGACTTCTAAAACTATGTTTAAAAGTCACATCGATGTTGTTTAAAGAATTAATTTATTCTTCACTTTTTACCGCAATTTATAATTTGAAGTCGGTTCTATTTTTTTCCAAAAATTATTTTTTAGCGTTTTGAGAAGCAGCCTATTTTTAATTAATTTATTTATTTTTTCGGATTTTGATTATTCTTTTTCAAACGAATTAAAATTTATTTCTTTCGGCTCACAGGCGATAGATAGATAGCTTTATTTTGAGTTACTTATTTTGACATGCATTTCACGGGGCCATTTTCCATAAGACGCAGGGGTTTTTAAATAAATGTTATCCTCTATAGCGATTTTTGTTATTCCAACTTATTATTACTATTTATATTTTTGTTTATTTTACTTTTTTTTTTCTCCAGTTAGTTAGCGCACTTGTTATTTGCGTATTTGAGCTCGGATGGAAGGTTTTTTTGCTTTCAAAGCTTTGCTTGCTGCTGTTAGTTTCTGCAAGCTACAAAATTTCGTCTTTCTGTTTTACTGGCAATGAATAATAGATACAAACTAATTACACTAAAAATTTATTAATTAAAACTATTCTAATGGATTATAATCGTCCTTCTTGTGTGAGTACTTGAACTAAGCAAACAAAATGCGTTTTCTCTTAAATATTTTCTTTTTCGTTTTGTTTCGTTTCTTTCTTTTCTTTTTTAGCCTACTTTCCCGTAAAAGTAAAAAAAAAATAATAAAGCATGAAAGAAGGCTTAATGTATCGTGAAAATATCGTTAGAAATCCAGAAAAGTCAAAGATAAGTTAAGTAATTAAATAAAGATTGAAAAATAAAAAATTTGAAAGTAGGGTTTTGAGATGGGGAAAAAGTGTGTCGGTCGGTCGGTCTGTCTGTCTGTCGGTCTGTCTGTCGGTCTGTTCCCCCCTAATAACTTTTGAACGAATTGTCCGATTGGAAAAATTCTTTTTGCATTCGAAAGATCTCGGCAAGGACATCTCATTTCCATATTTTACTTTTTGATTTGAACAATTTTTTGTTCAATTTTGAACAGTTCAAAAAATGTTAACATTAGCGCCTATGGGTGAAAATGAAGCAAATTATGTAAACTCTGGGTACAAGATATAAGTTCCAATGAACAAGCTCACTGGAAGAAGTTCTTGGTGTGAAATATTGATTTAAACAATTTTTTGTTCAATTTTGAACAGTTCAAAAAATGTTAACATTAGCGCCTATGGGTGAAAATGAAGCAAATTATGTAAACTCTGGGTACAACATATAAGTTCCGATGAACAAGCTCACTGGAAGAAGTTCTTGGTGTGAAATATTGATTTAAACAATTTTTTGTTCAATTTTGAACAGTTCAAAAAATGTTAACATTAGCGCCTATGGGTGAAAATGAAGCAAATTATGTAAACTCTGGGTACAAGATATAAGTTCCAATGAACAAGCTCACTGGAAGAAGTTCTTGGTGTGAAATATTGATTTAAACAATTTTTGTTCATTATTGAACAGTTCAAAAAAAAATTAACATACCGCCTATGGGGAAATTTAAATTCTATATAATTCCTGATCTAACGGACCGATTTGCTTGGAACAAACTTTATCGGAAAGCTGTTATGACGTAGAACATGTACAAATGGAAAGTTCATCCAGAACTGACGAGCCTATTTTTCTATGAAATTTTTTGTTCGGGACTTTCAAGAATATTTTTGAATTAATGAATGATTAAATGAATAAGCAAAATAATGAATGAATAAATGAGTGAATAAATACATGAATGACTTAATAAATTAATGATTGAATGAATATGTATTAACCGTTGAGAAAGGTACATTTGAAGCAATTAAGAACTAAAGCTAAACGAGAAAGACAGAGAGAGAGATAGCTAGATTATAAATTTGAATTCGGTGTATACGGGAAAGTAGGCTCGTATAGTTCTAGACGGAACTTCTTGTTCCTGTTTTATTGTGTGTGTTTTGTAAAAAAGATGCTTTAATGTGTAGGATCGCTGGCTCATTGCCGTGGGCGGATAATTTTTAATTTTGTGGAATGCTATAAATTTTAATAAAAAAAACATAATTTACATATAAAAAAGTTACCACTATATACACAATGGCGAACCGACTAGTGTTTTCATTTTTTAACGCGGGCATAGCAGTGCGGGTACTGCTAGTTATGGAATAAGATTACTGAATTATTTTTCATTTGATAAAGTAGTTGTAACATTCTACACCTTTCAATGCAATTTTTCTTTAAATAAGAGAAAACGTTAAATATAGGTTGGATTTTAAAATATGACGGGATTTAAAATTGTGTCAAAAATGCCGAATTAGATCATAACTATGGTAGAATATTTTATTTGAATAAAGACGACCCAGGCAGTTTGTACCAGACTCTCGGGATCAAAAAAAGAAATTTCATTCATCATTTTACTTTACCAGAAATATTCCTTTGGCAACAAACGTACGCTTTATAGTGGCGAAAACACACAATTTGAGCAGAAAGATTAACAGGTAAGCCTCGTTTCCGAATTTGAAAACTGCTTTAAACTAATATTACGCGTGTTCTACTTGTTCTACGAATTTTGCAGAGAGTTCAGATTCAACATTTTTTGATTTCAAATTACTCTAATAGCGAACATATTATTTTCAGAACGTTATTTTCATTACGTTCAATAAATAATTCATCAATTCTCAGGATGGTCTCAAACCATGTGAAAATGATAGCAGTTATGCGTTTTAAAAACAATATTTTTTATCAGTGGATTATTGAAAAAAAAATTATTTTGCCTTAAAATAGCCTGTTATATATTAGCTGTATTATGTGTTTATGTATTATATATTAGTTAAGTCGAAATACAGAAATGTATGATTGCCTATAGTATATGTAGCACCGTAATGAAAAGGATAACACATATCTACCTCAGTAACAAATTGAATGTAATTAAAAAAAAAAAAAGCGTTTTTTCTTATTTTTCATGTGTTTCAGTAGGCTTTTTCTAAGTTGATTAGTTTTATCCCTTGATCCAATTTACATTCTTATCCTAAATTACGTTAAATTCTACAATGTCCTCTTCTTAATATATTTTATTTTATTTTGTACGTGTGTGATTTCTTCAAAAACTTATTTTCGACAAGAGTATAATAATAATATATTTATTAATTAATTAATCCTTCGTGGAGTGAATTTAGAAAATATAGGTTCTACAAGTTTAGTAGATATCTCCCATGATAGCTTTAACTTGTCTCTGTGATCACGTGATGTGATTTGAAAATTCCGCAGGATGTTCGCTGTCACACACTTCATTTGAGACATAGCAAATTTTTGCCCTGAAAAAATATAAAAAATGAATAATGTGATCATTTCTATGTAAATAGGTAAAGAGAAAGTAATTAAGTACCATTTTCATAGTTCAAGTAATCATAACAGTATTTAGATACTTTAGAAGAGAACGCTTGCAAACTTACCTATGCAATTTCTAGATCCGGCAGAGAAGGGTATATATGCGTAAGGGTGTCTCCTTGCACAATTTTCTGGTAAAAATCTGTCGGGATCAAAGAGCTCTGGCTTTGGAAAATGGTTTGGATCTCTGTGAAGCATGTACAGGTTAATTAAAATACCAGTTCCACCTGGTATTTTGTTGTCACCTAAATGAAAAAGGTAAAGTTTAAAAAAGTAATAATGTTACTTCAATTACATTGTAAATATTTAATTTTTTTCTGTTGGTAAATGGAAGTTATGTGAAGGGGGTCCACTAAAATGTCATCCCCATGCCCCATGCTTTAATGATCGGTCCCCATAGTCAGTCGGCCGCATGTGAAGGAAGGCTCGCTAGCCTACATGACTCACATTAGTTCGGTTTCAAAAATATCTCTTGTTTTTCACACAGCGACTCCACACGGGGAAAAAATCATACAGCTGAAATAATGCTTAGTTTAAGGGTGTGTACCTAGACATCAAGAGCCAATTTTTATCACGAAAATTTGAACCAATTTTCGTAAATTGCGAAGCATATTGATGTCCTTGTTTAACTCCTTGTATATGAATGACAACTGCTGAGGCGGCTTTCCAATAACACTAACACTGACTCATTGAAACGTATGCACTTTTAAGAACGGTCTCTCCAACACAAAATTTATAATTAATTTTTAAATATAACACTCTTTTCGTACTTTTTGTTTATGAAAACCTTTCAACTTTTTTCCCCAACTCTTCGATTTTAGCAAAAGCCCCGGGATTATTTGAGTTGCGAGAATTATAGCTCCACATACCCTTGTAGTACGAGATCCGGCTGCAGAAATCTGTGCTCATCGAGTGTTTGCTAAAATCTAAATTTTTAAGCATATTTATGATTCGGAGAATATATATCTACCAGGTTGCCTATCAAAACGTGGCCGCTAATATTTTTAATTAAATTATTGTTAATTGATTTTTCGGAGTAAAATTCATTTTACTCCGAAGTCGTCATTTTGAAAAAGAAGACGATTCTTTTGGAGTATTTATCAAGTTGTCCCTACTACTGTTTGAACCAGTGGTTAAGAACACTATCATTCGACGCATGCGCAATGGCTTTAAAGCGTCGTACAGCTGGCATTTTTAACAACCAGCAACCCTTATTTGCGGCCAGATTTAATTAGGCAACCGTATATCACAATAAACAGAAAAAAATTAGCTTTAATTTTATATATAAATAACAAATGTACGTTATGAACGTATAAATGCATCAAAATCATACCTGTTTACACCTGGCTGCGAAGAGGTGCGGCTAAGTGCTCAACGGCAACCGTGATTTTTCAGTCTTTATCTATATTGCCGTGAAGTGGACGATATTCTATTTAAAAAACAAGTGACTGAATTTTATTCCGAAAAATCAATTAACAATAATTTAATTAAAAATATTAACGGCCACATTTTGATAAGCAACCTGGTAGATATATATTCTCCTAATTTTAAAAATTTAGACTTTAGCAAACCCTCGATGAGCACAGAATTCTGCAGCCGGATCTTAGACTATTACCATGACATGAAGGAAGCGCTGATGGCCTTTGTTAAGCAGGTATTCTTACCGTTAGATCAGATTTGGTGAAAAATAGCAATCAACTATTGGTGCCGCCATTTTTAGCTTATTTTCCTGTAAAAGTAAAAAATGAAAGGAAAAAAGTATGAAATAAGGCTAAATGTATCGTAAAAATATTGTTAAAAATCAAGAAAAGTAAAAAAAAATAAGTGAAGTAATTAAATGAGATTGAAAAAAAAAAAAAAAATTGAAAGTAGGGTTTTGAGATGGGGGAAAATGTACATCTGTCCGTCTGTCTGTCCCCCCTAATAACTTTTGAAGGAATCGTCCGATTCGAATGTTTTTTTTTTTATTTTGCCTTCTAAAGATCTTGGCAAAGACATCTCATATCCACATTTTACTTTTTGATTTGAACAATTTTTCGTTCAATTTTGAAAAGTTCAAAAAAAAAAAAAAAAATTATTACCGCCTACGGGGAATTTCAATCCTGTATGAATCTTGATCTAGCAGACGGATTTGCTTGGAACAAACTTTATCGGAATGGTGTTACGCTGAATAACACGTACAGATACGAAGTTCAACCAGAACTGAACAAGCCTATTTCCTCATGAAATTGTTTGAACAGGATTTTTAAGGATATTTATGAATGAATGAATGAATGAATAAGTGAATGAATGAAAATGAATAAAAGAATGAGTGAAGGAAAGAGTGAATGAATAAATGAAGAAGTGAATTAATGAATAAATGAATGAATAAATGAAAGAGTGAATAAATGAATGAATAAATGAGTAAGTAGATGAAAGAATAATTAAATGCGCATATAAATACATGAATGAATGAATAAGTAAATGAATATGCATTAACCATTGAAAAGGGTATATTTTAGCTTCATAATTTTATACAAGCAATTAAGAACTAAAGCTAAAAGTAATTAAGAACTAAAGCTGAGAAAGATAGAGTAGACATATCTTCTTGTTTAAATTTATATTTTACTCGGAGGAAGGCAAAAAACATTAACCAATTACTATGATTTCTTTCTTTTTTTTAATCTTTAAAATCAATATTTTACTTGGAGAAATTCCAGAATTCGGGGGGGGGGGGGCTTTTTTGTCTTCTGTAAAGTAACTTAAGAGTCATCTCTTCGTGCTATTTTTCTTCTGAAATCAATTATAATCCTGTTCGTTGCTAGATAAGACCTTATAAAGAACATCCTTGAACACACACTTTTGTTTTGAGCGATAAGAAAGCCCTGCTATATGCACGTTAAACCGTGTTAAGTCGTCAACTTGTCAAATTTGCTTTACCATGCACATGGTGCTCATGCCAGTAAACTTGTCGAGGAAGTATTGCATGTCCCGTCGGTGTTTTTCTGCTAAAATCTACTTATATACAGGTCACTTTCGTAAATATCTTGGATAAGCACTTCTAAAAGTTGTAAACTGTGCACTCAAATAGAGCTACAGAATATTATCATAGCATTCTTGTCCGTGCTGTTACAAGGAGTTAATAGTAAGTTTGTCATAATAACCAAATTGTAATTTCTTTAACCCAATGAATATTTCACTCTCAATTTATAATGGTTAAAAATAGCATAAAAACGTTTAAATACAATAACTAAATGAGAAAAGAAAAGTATTTTTACAGCATAATTTAAAAGTACTTTGTTTAAGTTTACCTATGAGCATGTCTGATTTGATTTCTTTTGCGATGAATGCAGCGGATGGAAACAGCCGCAATGTTTCCTAAAAAAGATGTTTTCGTAAAAAGCAGTGATAATTTATAAATAGAGCACGTATGAAGAAATGAAAAGTTATAGTGTTATACCCACAAAATATTGTTGAAAAATAAAGACTTGTACAAAAAGCCATCAGCAAGAAACGTGCTTGAATGTTATATTTACTTATACGCAAGGACACAATTTCTTGCCCCCCTTTTTGGGATACCGTCGGCGATTATGACTTTTATTTTTAATGGGAGAGTTTCTCTGTATGATTTCAGATGAAATATGTCGGTTAAAATAATGTTCCCAGTATTCGTCACAACACTGAACTCATCATTGCAAAAAAAAAAAAAGCACAAAACGTTTGAAAATAATGCATTGGTCAATTGGTTGGTTGAGTTTGAAAATTATTTGTCATTTCTCATACTACATCATCAACGGCCCAAAATAATGTGTACTCTTAGCTTTTCCTAGCAGCAAGGGTTCTTGTGCTTTATCATCATAGTTTTGATACAGCGACGAGCACCCCAAAATATTTGTGTGCTCCCACACTTTATTTCCCCCCTCTTTAAGTTCCAAATCGATCTTTATTAAGAATGTAAGGATGATATACTGTATTTTAAGTACGTGTGATATACTGTATTTAAGTACGAACTAGAAAACGTATATTAATTGTTCAGCACTTTTTTCTGAAGGAAAAACATTTCTAGCATTTATCATTGCGAAACCATCGGAAGAAAGTACATTTTTCTTCGTTTATGAATACGAACTGACTTTTACAAACACCGGTAAAATAGTCAGCTAAACTTTTTCTTCTACCTGACATTTTTTAGGAGAGCGGGAGTCTTAAATTAAACACTGGACATTTTAATATCAGTTTCGAGTGTGAGATGCACCTGAGGCTATTTTAAACCAGAAAAAGTCTTATAGTCTGTAAATCCAGTGTGTTAAGTATTAAAATATTTCTGAAAACACGGCATGTGGCTTATGTATCCAGTTTCAAATGTTTTTTTTTTTTTTACGAATTGATGTGCGACGCTTGGTATCTTAATTAAGGCGATAAAAACTCTGATGACCTAGATTTACAACAGTCTAAGCATATTTTGTTTTTCAATCACTACAAATTGTCCGATTGCTTTAAAATATTTTCTCCTGTACTTTTTGCCGGCTATCAAAACGCAGTAGGTAGTTTGTGGATCAGTAAGTCACGTTCATATTCGTACTCGGTTTTAATTCTAAATCAAAATAAAACCACATTTTAAAATATTTGTAGCATCAAAAATGAAACTCTTTAATTATTGCCTTCGAATAACTTGATCAGTGCTATTCGTTACCTGAGAATTGATCTTTCGATGTACGGAATTACATTTATTTATTTACTTTAATAACGCATTCCAAATACTTCATGTCCTTCAAATCGTCATAGATCACCAATCTGTGTGGATCGTCTTGAAAAATGGAGTCAATTTCCTCTCTGGCTCGTTCTTGAACAGCTTCATCCAAGCCCAGCATCAACAAAATCAAGCTAATTGCAGTGGCCAAAGTGTCCATTCCCTGAAAAGTAGAGAGAATGCAGTGAATGTATTTTAGTAAGTGAACTTTCCGTTAAAAATATCAAGTTTATTACTAAAGAATTTTCCTCTTCGGTCAGACATAAACATAAAATATTTACACAGCAAAACCTGCGTAAGTTGACCCCTTGCGGTGCAGCACTTTAATGGTCTACTTAGACAGGTGGTAAACTTGTAAAGAGTGGGAATCACTGTTATTTAACAAATGGTAATAATAATTTGTCTGTTGAATGCAATTAAATAATTAATTATGCAATTAAATAATTAATTATGCAATTTAAAAATAAATTGCAGAAGAACTGCTAAGCAGGTTATAATTTGGATCCCTACCAAACACATTACTAAACGTGGTCCAAGGTGCAACAGGCACACAGTTTTGCTTTCATTTGGATTAAACAAAAAAAAAAAAGTATTCGTCTAGAATTTAACATTTTGTCTCACAGATAATGAAATTTGGTTCTTCTCTACCTTAGTTACGTTTTTAAATCTGACTACTATATGTTTAATTTTCCACTCAAGTTGACAGAAAAAATTAATGAGAAATAGTAAAATTAAAAACAACTTCACAGCTCACGCCTATAAAACCTGAAATAGTTACCAGTTCGAACAGATTTTACTTGTATTTATTATCCAGTATTATCAGGTATCAGCTGAATATATTGAATGTGGAATTTCTCCACTATTTGGCAGAAATATTTACATCAATCCATGCTACATGCAGTTCAAGGTACAGTCCTCTCTCCTTCTTGACATGTACTGCACTTTTGCCTTATGGTATCATACAAATGTTTTAGGACACTACAAACTCTACATAACTTAAATGTTAACTGTTCTTAAGCCATTAATATGTGAATATATTTTGAATGTACCTCCAACATGAATGTTATCACTTCGTCTCGAACGTCTGATAAATTGAAATCATCTGGATCTTTAAGATGAGCTTCAAGAAGTAGCTGCATAAAACTCTTCCTCTTCCAATACATTGAGTCCACTCTATCTTCGTTTGCGTTTTCGTCCACTTGCACAGTCGGGTTGTCCGCTTTAGATTGCAATTGTTTTATACTTTCTGAGATTATCTGCAAATTATTAATTTTTTTATACAATACACTGAATAAAAATACATCATAAACCCTAAAATAAATCTGATTAATGTAATAATATGAACATGTATGCTTGAGCGTTGTTCAACAATGAACCCTCTAAATAGTAATTTACCACAACAGAAAATCGTGAGCGTTTATTGCATGTATAACTATATCTACTTCTAGTAATGAGCAATTAAGGAACTCGTTATGAACTAAGCTGTTTCCCTTCGCGTGGATAAAATTAATGTGACAAAAAAACTTACAAGCACTTATTGCAGTAATATGGTAGACACAGTGTTTAGGGATTAACAAGAAACCCCTGCATCAAAGTAAAAAAAAATGTGGTCTTAGGCTGCAAAAACTCCTAAAGGCCAGAGTATTTTTTTTATCCACGCGTAACAGAAAATCAGATTTATTGGTACCTATATTATTGTAGTCCCGATATTAACACAAGCCTGCTTGAGCTGTCCAACTGCTGCGTCCACGAGTCCAATTACTCAAAGGACGCTTTGCAGAAATTTTGTTCTCAATTATTATCACACAGAGTTTAGCAGGAATTTGCTCAAAAATCTATCGCTCTATTTTTTCTAATACATTACTTCATGAATTTTCGAATACTACGCCTTCCATATTTACCGGTTACTGTGATTAGTTAGCGGTTTATAACACTGCGTTTGCCAAAATTAGTTGCTCTTCAGAAAATGACAAGACAGAATACTATACAGAATTAAACAAGTAAGTATAACAGAAATATTTTTTCCGAATGGATATCCCGTTTTGGAGGCAGCTCGGGAAATCCATCTACAAAGCTGATGATTAGGAAAGTTATTTTTAAAAGGAGTCCTACAGATGTCTTGATTCCGAGAGAAAAAAAGTGCAACAGCATATTATTCCTAAAGCAATGCTTCCATTGAACGGTTTCGTACAGGAGCGCATGGTGTACAATTGTAATTAAATTTGTACCTTAGCATGTTGGAACTCTTTAACGAGACGTTGCTGCCTATAATGATCTAACACTTAAAACGACATTATGAATTACAAAAGATATGATCTTTCATGTAAAAGAAAAAACACACACATTTATATCTATCTATATATATATATATATATACTCTAATCGCTATTATTATTATTATTATTATTATTATTGTTTTTTTAACAAAGTTTATCAAACCAATTTTTGAAGCAATGAAGCTTTTTAAAATAATTTATTGTTTCACAGTTTACTATTGCCATGTGATCTGAGGTATTTAAATTTTCGTTTAATATTTTACCCAAAAGGGGGAGGGTGGAAGAATACTCGTAACTGAAACCTCTTACTCTTTCCATGAACTGCAGCATATTAGAATAATATTTCTTCAATTGTCTTCCACTTGGAGAACTGTAATATACAAAATCACTGTGCATCCATGGTTGTAACATTCTTCGAAAACATAAATCTTTCATTCTGGAAAGAGATTAACATACTATGGTAAAATGCAAGAAATCTTCTGCGCAATGTACTATTATAAATTCGTTTTGAACATTTTAAAACTGCTAAATGGACTTAATATAAAGGCATGGATCTTATAACTTCTTTAGAAATTTTTAAATTAAGTGGTTATTTTTGTTAACTAAAATTAATTATTTTTAGATTTTAACTATAGTTTTGTATTTTTTTGATGATTTATGTTAATACAAATCTTTTATGTAATCATTTTTTTAAATTTGGGATTTTTTTAATAAAACTACATTTTGTCCGATTGTTACTAATCGTTTTCCAGCGTAAGTATTGGAAAACACACATTCAAATCACTTGAGAAATTTTAAATATAAAGTCATAAGAACATTTTGGACTTATGAGGTAAACTTGACAAATGGAGGACAAAATAGTTATAGAATCGAACAAATAACTAATTTGTATTGTAAATGTGATTTAGGGCACTTTTCGAAGTGTGAAGAGCAGGGATCCCCAATCTTTCTGTATCTAACATATACCTAAAATTACCTAAGATAAACATACCAGAATATCGGTCGAATGGCGGGCACCATTTATTTTTTCAAGATAAATTTATAGTTGATGAACGTAGATCATATTACACACACACTACATATTATGCACAAAAAATTTAATTTTAAAAATTAATTTAACAAATGATTATAATTAGTATTAATATTTTGTGTAAAATAAATGAGTAATAAATTGCTTGCAAAACGTACGAAGCATAAAAATTACTTATAATATATATAAAATACAGTCAATGTGATTTTTCGTATTGCATTTCACTGGCCAGCGCTTCATAATTGGGGAAATATGATGAAATTCCTGCTAGCAGGCAAATTGTCAAGGTGGTTAACTGTAAGTCGTGATCAATGTTTTGATTTTACGATATTCATTGTAGAAAACAATGATTCACACAAGTATGTGGAACCAAAAAGCGACTTTATTTCATATCCTGCTATTTTCAAGAATGGAATTTATTTCTGTCAACTATATTCCAGAATTTCTCATCTGAAAAAATAGTTTTGAGGATTCATTTTGATGATCATTCTGATTTTGATGATCATTCTGAAGATCCAAAATTTCTATCGCCTTCTCGCCTTATTTGAAGAAATTCTGAAAAGTATATTGCTATTTCGGTGACGTTTATTTGGTTGGTAAAAGGATTTACAAAAAAGGTGACCATGGGATTGATGATATTAAATTGTTGTAAACGCTTTTCAAACTGATCTTGAAACAATTGGAGTTTGATGACAAATGATGATAAGTCAATTTCACTGTCTCCTATCATTTTCCTCATGTTTGGACAATGCACAAGAGATTTTCAGATGGGATATCCACAAAACTAGCTTAACTCTGAACGAGTTTATAGTCCCTTTCATTCTTGCTATACGTTTGTCCTTTTTCTGCAGCTCCAAGTTTAAAGTGTTTAGTTTTTCTATTATGTCTGTTACAAAAGTACAAATCTGCTAGCCAAAGATAATCTGTCAGTTCTAAAAATATTTGATCTTTGGCCTGCAATATAATTTTTTATTTCTTCAATTAAATGTATAAATCTATCAAATACTTTGCCTTTACTGAACCAGCGTACTTCAGTAAGTAAAATGAGGTCAGCATCATCAGGATTTTGTAACAGAGACTTGAAAAGTCGATGTTGTAAAGGAACTGCTCGACTTATGTTGACTATTTTGGTAATAATTTTAATTATGTGTCCAAATGGTAGTACTTTACTGCACAAAATTTCCCGGAGGATAATGCAGTGATACGACATAAAGTCTGGAAACGACCCATCTTCTATACAGAGAGCAATAAAGCCATTACGTTTGCCCCATTAGTGGTTATCGCAGACATTTCTTGGAGAGGCATACATTTATCAAACTTGTATATGTTATAAATGTTTTATAAAATATCCTCACCTGTTGTCCGTCCTTTCATGGGCAATATTTTTAGTAGCTCTTCATTTACTGTAAAATCAATAAATCACTTTCTCACCATAGCTGCTAACTGTGCTGTGTCTGCTATGTCTGTAGACTCGTCAAACTGTAGTGAGAACCACTCACATATTTCCAAATTACGCTGCAACTGCTTTTGCATGTCTTTTGAAATGGCTTTTATTCTTCTTGTAACAGTATTATCTGATAACTATAAGTCTTGTATTGCTGACATGATCTCGCGTTTCTTGGAAAACATCTCAAATAAGCAATTAACACCAGTAAGAAATGCTTCTTTTAACAGCTCAGCATCCTGGAAGGGCTTTTTCTTCTTTGCGAGCATATTAGAAATTTTGAAGGAAGCAATGGTTGGTTGGTGTCGTATCCTCTATGGAATCATAACTCATGGTGTGCTTAAATAGTCTTTGCTAAAAATCATCATGAGGGAGGGATTGCCATAGCCTCCGAGGCGGTTGGACTTCTGCCTGTTGGTCCGAGGGAGAGGTATTTTATTTCCCTGCTACTACCCAAAGGTATTAGCCGATGGGGACATTCCCCGATCCGCCACCTGGGGACGCTCTGTCTTGGGATTACCGAGAGGAAAGAAGCAATAGTTGCCTTTTTAGATTTTATCACAGGCCCTGTGAAAACAGACTGTTAAACCGAAAGATTTAATTTTAACTATTATATTTTCTTTTTTCGAATTGCAGATTTAAGTGGATAGCCCGCAAAGTATAATGAACTGTTTTGAAATGTCGTCAAACATTATGTATTTTCAGCACCGCAACATTATTTCCACCTAACAAGCGAACACATTTATTCTTTGAATTGACGAAGCAATATGATTCCTCCTATTCGGAGTTAAAATTATAGATAAGTGGAAAAGATTTGTTTCAGATTGTAGACAGCATTACGGCAGAAAATGAAGTAAACTGGGAAAACTGCGTTAGGGCATGTACAGATGGAGATCGGCCAATGTCAGGCCGCTACCTAGGACTACAGTCATGAATTTATTCAAAAGCCCCAAATGTTGTTTGGACTACTGCATCTTACAAAGAGAAACATAGGAAGCAGGGAAATTTTGCGAAGAATTAAATGAAGCTTTGAAATCAATCGCACAAGAAGTAAACTAAATTAAAAGCAGACCAATGAGGGCAAGGTTTATCGCTAAATTGTGTAATGACCACTCGTGTGTTTTGTTCTACTTTTTTTGTTTGTTATCTCTGGGTAACTCCCTGCGAAACAAAATGCACTCAATGCTTACGAAAATGAGCCCTCAAAAACAGATTATGCTCTTGTTAGGTTGTTCATTGACGAATACTTCGTGATTAAACTGGCCTCTTTGATTGACGTTTATTAGAGACTTAACAAATATTTGCAGGGTAACAACACATATAATTTTCAATTGCATGATAAAGTTAAAGGCTTCAAAAAGAAACTTTTGCTTTGGAAAAAAAACTTGACTAAAGGAGATGGTTACTATGCTTTCATCTTTGAATCCGTTCCTGGAAGAAAATGAGTTGACACTGAAAGAAGATTTGAAACGTGTGTTGGTAAAATACTTGTCTAAGTTACAGACTTATTTTGAAGACTACCTCCCCAAAGAGGAAATTAAATCACTTCAATGGGTAAATGATCCGTTTCAGGTGGAGACTTCCCAACACTTTAGCAATGAAAAAGCTTAGAAGCTTATTGACATTTTGACGGAATCGTCTTTAAATTCAAGGTTTCAATCCCAATCTCTTTTTGAATTTTGATGTGGAATCGGCAATGAATATCCACTTTTTAAGCAAGAAGGTGATTTGTGCTATTATTTAATTTGCGAGTTCTTACTTTTAAGAATGTGGCTTTGCTGTTGTTGCTGTGATGAGATCAAAGTATAAGGTAAATCGGGGGAAGTCGCCCCACTTAAGAGATTTTTCGATTAGTACTTTGAAAATTGAAACGACAAGATCATAAAAAATACACATTATTTTTAAATGTTTATATCGTTACCGTATACAAGTTAATTATCTTCTCAGTATGAAAATAAATGAGAAATGTTATGTTAAAGAAAGTCATTAATTGTGGCATGTTCCAACCGTGTAAATGGGGAAGATGCCACTATTTATGGGGTAAGATGCTACAACACAATAATAAATAAAAAAATAATACAAACGTTACAAAATTAAATATGAATTAACAATAACTATAGAAAACCAAAACAAATTAAATTCTTTCATAATTCGTTTGCTAAAAATAACAACAGCACAGGTCGAATGATAACCTACTCAGTACAAATGATTTTCATTACAATCTTCGTATAACCATTTTCTGCATTCAATGCAATGAATCCAGTCACCCTTCGGACCTTTTTTAGCATAAAAGTACCCTTTACACACACCATACAAAAATCGTCATTATTAGCCTCATCAAAACTGTCACCACTGCTACCTAGAGGAATTTCTTCACTTGAGGAGGAAAAGTTGACACGTCTCTTTTTCTTCTGTTTTTTCGAAGGATTCTTGTTATTTGTTTTGCCCTTACCCGGCTTTTCTAGCTTTCCTGAGGAAGCCCCCTTCTTTTCCCGCATAGTTGCTCTCATCTTTAATTCAGTTAAGACTTCTGATGTTTGTTTTTTTACATTCCGATGGTTTACGTTTCCTGATCTGAGGAATAGGGTTATTGCTTCTAGACAGGAAATCCCGTGTTCTGTGCTGGGGGAGGTAACGTATGGTGATAGTTCACGGCCAGTAGCTGTGCTGATAGAAACAACTGCTGGTGTTGGAGGTCACATGCTCCACTTGTGGAAGCTACAGCTGTATCATTGCTGGAACCATAAGAAATAGCCAAACGCATGCTGTGGGATTGCTTGTGGCTTATAGGGGTAAATCCCAGCAGCTGAAATTCCAGAAGTACCAAGCTGCATTCAGAAGAGATCCAAACGGAAGTCTTGACAATTTACGATCTGACTTCTTGTGCATCCAGGAATTGAGGGCTTCTCGCCAATATGTTTTCAATGGTTTGAAAAACGAGCGATCACGTAGCTGTAAATACTGTGTGGTTAGGCTTGGAAGACATAAAAGAGTTATGTCATTTTATGTATTATAAAATGAAAAAATAAACATATTTTCATGCATTTCTGAAAAAATAAACATATTTCATGCGTTCATTTCATGCATTTCTGAACCATGTGGATTCTTCCCCCAAGTATAGGGGAAAATGCCGCACATGCTTATTTCCTTATTGCTACAGTGTTATGGCCGCTTCTACATGCATCGTATGTGTAACATAATGCGCTATTCACTTATATTGATAATTTCTTGTTTAAAATAACAAGTACGTTCATAAACTTTAAATACGAGGAAAGGAATATTATAAAAAAACGACATACATACAATATGAATGTATAACCTCCTTCCTTTGTGAAGTCGGTTAAAAAGGGTAACTCTCCACGTTAAATGTTTACGAAATCCAAAAATAGCACTGATTAAAGACGGTTAATTCAGGTAAATTCACAAGCCACACTTAATGTCGGACCAGAGTCTTCACACAAGTCACTCAGTTTTGCAATCGATCAATACATCAATGTACTATTAACAAAGTTGCGCCTTCCCTCAACTTGCGTGTTCCCCCGAATTAAATTTCAGCTAAACTTGACATTGAAAAAGAAATCAGGGTTGCTTTTTTAAAAGAAACACCAAGACATGACGAACTGGTCAAAGACAAGCAGGCTCACACCTCTCATTAAAAAATCAGGAAATTATTGAACATTTCTATTGTCATTCTTTTCTTATTTGTATTTGTAATGATGAACATGCCTAGATTTGCAAAGGATTGTTTATTTTTTATGAATGTGCAGAACTTACTTTCAGCAATAAATATGTTAAACCAAATTGATTTTAAAGAAATGGATTCGCTTTACAAAAATAGAGATGTGTAAGAAATGTTCCTTGTGTATCTCTGATTCTTGACCCCAAAACTTCTCTTACAATTATTCTCAACAGGACCTATTTTCCTGAAGAAATTTTATGAAGAAAATATTATATTTATGAAGAAACAAAATCAGCGTGTTGATTTATGGTGCTGGCTAAACAAAAGCGTGTAAGCACTTTACTGTCACAAAACAATTTTGTGCACGTTATGAATAATTGTTTCATGCTACTTACTTGTATATTACTGTGTTTAGTTAAAAAACTAATTTGTTAAATATGTATTTAATTTAAATTTTGTTATAACAAAAAATAACCGATTTAATACAGGGGTGCCGCCAAAGCATTTTTTACTTAAAGGGCGCCATAGATTAAAAATGTGTGGGAGCTTCTGTACCAGCTGAATGCAATAGACAATTTGAGAAAGTTCATGTGAAGAGTTCCATCGTCAAATACTTCAATATTTTCTAATGAAAAATTCTGCACATTCCACAGAGGAAAAGCATGAAAAAAGTATCCTACTTCTTACTTTTCAAAACTTTCGAAAAATTCTTTTGCTTCTTTATTTGCGTCAAGTTGCACGCCCATAGCTGTTTCTGAAAAACAAAAAAACAAAAAAAAAAAAAAAATACAAAGAAACGTTTATATATTTTAAAATGTTACTCTGTTTTTACATCAAAGGTTTTATACATTGTTATCTATCGAAGTATAACATTAGGCGAATATCATAAATTTTTACGTGTTGGCGGGTACTAACTAACCCATTTCGCATGCCTGCTTCTATATTAGCAGTTTTAAATACACAACAAAGTCCAATTCTCAAGCGTTTCCTTTTATTGAGAGCACCACAAATTTTATGGCATCAATTTTTCGGATCTAATCTAGATTTGGAATTCTATACTTTTACGGCTGCGCAATCAGGTGACTCTCTAAATAAATTAATTGAGCGCAGCTCAAAGTTATTGTTTCTACAAAAAAAATGTTATTCTTTATAAAATAGTTTTTTTGCATAAAATCTATTGTAAAACTGTAGCAAGCTCTATTTAAAATAAATGTAATTTTACAAGAAACTAATTATTTTTTAGCACTAAAAACTTAATCTGTTGAATCGAAATACGTTATCGAAAATAACTTATTTACACAAAAATATTTCTTACAATTAAAACTGTATATAAAAGTTGTCTTTAAAATTAACATTAATTTCTTAACGGATTATATTTATGACAAATTAATTTAGTGTAACGATGCGTTACAAAAGAAATTTTCTTAACTGTCTTGTTTGTAGCTTGGGAAGCATTTTCTTAAATTAATGTTTCTATCATTATTAATGCGGTAAAACCTGGTGAGATGGCGCACTTGACTTTTTGAAGAGAAGGGGAGGTGTGAGTACACGACGATTTCAGGTAGTTGTACAGCCAAATCAGCACAGTGCCTACTTGTATGCATAAGTTTTTTCTTCTGAAAATGTATGATGTATGATACATCATACATTTTCAGATACTGTTGTTAATATTGCATGCTTCCCAAATCTAAGAGCTTTAATTTTCATTACTGTTCCTCTGATATTCATCGTGATGATTGTACTGAAAGATACTTTTTATCTTTATTTTACTAAAGATACTTTTTATTCAGACGTTGTTTAAGCTATTTTGACAATTTACTTGCAGTTATTATTAATATATTCTACTTATTATCGAAAGCCATCTCTCATGTGTGTGAAATATCCATGTGCTCAATCCCACCCGCCCTATACGGAGATAAGTAAAAAACAGCTGTCTTGGATTTACGCCTGCTGTCATTTTACATTACAGCATAACACAGGAATAGTGATAGAAATGCATATATAAGGAAAGTAGTCTATTACATTCACTAAAAGTTTTGAAAAAAATTAGCGATTTCATTATTTTTTATTCTTTTTTCCAATTGTGCGCCAACCCTACCCGTATGCAATATGCATATATTGTGATATGTCATTATATTTTTTTCATCTCTCTGATATTGTTTCATATTTTATGTTTGCATCCTATATTGGTACTCAAAAGTTAATTAATATTTAGACAATAATTAATTAACTAACAAATTTTGCTGATTCGTTGAATTAGGTTTTTTAGCGCAAGATTAACTAAAGGCTATACTAAGCAATACAAGAACACATTTTGCATATGTTGTAAAGTTTTAAGAACTTTCTTTCTTTTCCTTTGATACATAATATTTTACGGAAAACGTGTATCTAAACAAAAAATGTTACTACAAGAAGTAATCTACACGGACAATACTTTATTTACTAACAAAAACTTTATTTTATCATTTCCATTTATCTGGTACCAAAGACTATGTTATGCTGATCAACTGCTGAACATGCTCGCAGTCATTAATCAGCAATACTTATAGCCTAAGGGATGATGTGAACAATACAGGTACAGTACACCTAAAGAAATTTCATAGGAATGAAAACACGCCATCTGACGACCATTTCTCAGCAATTAGTTGCTGAGAAAAAGGTCATCCGATGGCGTTTTTTACAATTCAGTTGTTGGGTTATGTTTTTTTTTTTAATAAATATTTTTTTAAGCCCCATGTTGTTCCAAGTAATCGTGTTAATTTATATCATCCTATTTATTGAGTTTTTATCATGCAATATAATTTGGAGTTATCATTGAAGATTGAAAAATGTGTTGTTTTTTGTATTACCTGGCTTTTTTTATTTGGTAGTTCATAAGTTTAAGAAAATTCCAGAACTAATTATGACAAACGGCCAAAGTGCTTTGAATGTACAAAAATTTTTTGACTGTACACGCGACCCAGATTGAAATATATTTAGTATTTCTTACGGGAAATTATATCCAATGTTAATTGCCTCATGCAATGCTCAAGATCTATCCAACGTTCAGGTTGCTGCTTAATTTCGTTAATCAACTTCATGGATCTTTCGTTGAAGACGTCCATGTAGTCCTTAAAAACTCTTAGATGGAAAGCGGGGGTTATTACTTTTCTCCGTTTGTGAGCTTTTTCCATCGTTCTGCAAAAATTAATATTTGCTTTACCAGCGTTTTATCACAATTAGTAAAATTACTTGCTGCATACCCCCCCCCCCCCAAAAAAAAACTATTGCGAAAATTTGAAATAGAAAAGTTTTTTTTTTAATTTTATTTTATTGATTTAACACTTTGAAAAATTATATTTTCATTTAAAAACACTGAAAACTAAAAAAAATATTTTCTAAAATTTTTACATGTCATAAAATGTTTATCCTTAAAATAATAATAACAATAGCAATAAATAACAAATAAGCTTGAAAAGTATTAAAGTGTTTGATTCATATTTTAGCATAACATTTGATGACCTGTATTTTATCCATAAATATATTTTTTAACATTAATACATGGGGAAAAAAATAGAGCTTTTGGCACAAAACGAAAAAGATACAGTTTATCAAAAAAAAAAAAAAGAAAGACAAATTTGTTTTGTTATGTTCAACGTCAAAAGTGCACGATAAAAATTGTACGAAGAATATCCACTGTTTAGATTAGGATTTTAATAGAATTCAAATTTTCCTGTACAGCCTAAGCTTAAAGCTGAGCGAAAAATTACACAAATTCATTAATTAATTAATAAACTGACGTATGAGAGCAAAATGTTTTAACCGAAATTTTTCAAACGAAAACTGTTTTCATCAAACCTGATTGTTACTTCAGAAGTTATTAGGGGGAATAGATAGATATTATTACGACCGGACGGAGAGACCGATAGACCGGCAAACACACATTTCCTTCTTTTCATACTATACTCTTTTAAAGTTTTTCATTAAAAAATACTTATTACTTTATTTTGCTTATTTATTTAGATGTTTTGGATCCATTTTTATTTTTTAAATACATTTTATAAAGAGGTATTAAGCAAATTTTACTTTTGATAATTAATTTTCTTTATTTTGGTAGCACAAAAAACTAAATGAATAAATAAATAAATAACTCAAGTAAATAAAATAAAATTAAAATAAAAACTACGAAACCTTATCAAGAAAAAAACTAAATTCTTACTTCAAGTAATTAAAAATGTTATTAATGTTCTATTTGATTGAGAAAACATTTATAAAACCTTTCAGAAAGACTTGAAATAACCGAAGAGTGGAAATCCAAGTCAAGTTATAAGCATAAAAGTAACATTAATAAAGACAATTATTATTTTGCAGATTTTTTTAAAAATTAAACTGACCCTTTTTTAACTAAGAAAAATAGAAATAATAAAATTTTATTTGTTCAGCAGTAATTTTAAGTTCACATGTGGTATTCAAAATTAATAAATCAATACACATGCATAATAATTAGTAGCACTTACGTTATCAAAAGGCTTGAACCTAGAACGGATTTTAATTTAGCATATTCCCACGCTTTTTCTTGAGAATCTGGGTGATTGTAGAGGAACTGAAAGATAATTTAATTCTTCTATAGTAAAAATCAATAATTTTTAAACTTAAGTTTTACCTTTAAATAAAACATAAATTTGTTGCACAAACTACTAAGTTTGTTAAAGAAAGTAGGAGCATTTGGGGTAATTGTAAACAAGCTTCATAACTACACATGTGGTGGTTTCGAAAACTTAACTGCTTGTGAGTGATAAACTGGCAACATAGGGAAGACACTGAGAGAGTTTCTTAAGTTTCGAAACAACTGTGGAGGCGTCACTATTGTTTGAAAATGGCACAAGTGACAAAGTTATTTAACAAAATTTAGTGATCTTATATTTTCCTCTCCAGCTCATCTACAAAAGCGATGTAAGCGGTTTCAACCATTTTTATTTGTCATATGAAATGTTGCTAAAACCATTTAGATATGAATTTCATCCTCCCCGTTATTTTTCATGTGCAAGTTAGGTGTCTACAACTACCCCATATATTTCGTGCTCTGTTTTAATTGTAAACACTTAAATTTATCCTACACTGTTAAAAATTTCCATAAGTAAATACTAATATAACCATTTATTTAATCGTTATTTTACCCTATTTAATTACAACAGTTGAATAACCATTAAAAAGAAGGTACTCAAACCGCTGATTGTGAAAAAAATCGTTTATTCTCTGTTTCTCCTAAATATCGTTTAACTAATCGTAATTTTCAAGCGCTCAAAAAGAATCGGGCGCCCATCTTGGTTGCGAAACCTTACCATGCGTACGTTGTTGTTAAAATATGAATAAAGATTTATCAGTTAAAATCTGCATGTGTATATAAAAAAGAAGAAGAAAAAAGTGGCTTAAGACAGTGGTTACTAAATAGAAACACATACACACGTAAATAAAAAATTGGAGACATCGGATTCCCGAACTGTTTGCGAATGAGCGAACCATTGATTTTCGTCAATATAGAGTAAATTTGGACCAAAAATGACTTTGGATCCAATCAAAAACTGAAATCTCAATTTTAATGCAGTTTGCCTGTTGGAAAAGAAGATTTATTGATAAATAAACGGCCGCTTTGAGTGGTGTAGATGGCCGAATGGTTAGAGCGCAAGGTTGGTACGCCATACACCCGGGGTTTGATTCCCACGCGCTTCGTTTACGGTTTCTACGCCTCGAAATGGTTCAAAAACAGTAAAAACTTACAGTTTTGAAACCATTTATAAATTGTTATGAAACCGTAAGCATTTGTATTTACGGCTGTTTAACCAAGCTGATTGAAAATAGTTTAGTTCCTGTAAAAATAGAAAAATGTTCCAAACCGTAAATTTAACGGTGAATTAGATGCACAAACTGATGCCGGCTATTTAACCGTAATTTCATAAAGAAATTTCTAACAGTGTAATTCCAATAATTTGGGGAGGCAATAAGTATTATATTTTGTTGTAAATTACACTTTTGTGTCTATTTCAGATAACTGTTGTTGTTGTTGTTGCTAATGCCACTTGCAATCCAAGCCATCGAAAACGTCGATGCTGATTAAGGTTTAACTTAACTTCTAGTTTAAAGTTTCAATTGAAAAAAACCTCCTTGGGGCATTTACACTTTTAATACAAAATCACGAGGGTCATTTTTGCAGAATCACGTTACGTTGATACTACGTTTTTCCCTGGAACCTTAATCTCATTTTACAATACAAACTTTCTTTTCGTTATGCTCAAAAGTTTCATTAAAAGTTCAAAATTAAAATTTTAAAAGGTATCTACAACTTAGGGCTTTGCTTCTTAAGTGCAAGGACATATGCTTATGTAACACAGCGGGACATGTGATAAGGGGGTGGGGAGGTAAGGGGCCTGTTAAACAAACTTTCGAAACGTTGATTTGAAAGGAAATAACTCTTCACAGTGCTTCTTGTCTCCCTTTACATTGTATCAGACTTGTAGCTTCAAATTGTATTTTAGTTTGTTTGACATTGTACTGGGCGTCTTATTGTCGTATAAATATAGTATATAGTTTGGAAATAGTTTAACTGACATCTTAACATTAGTATTATTTTGCTTTGACATTCATTTAACAGATTACATTTTCCCTTTTGTTTTGTTCCTGACATTTCTTCTTCTTCTTATAAATAGTAAAAAATGTATTGAGTATTGTACAAATATTGTAGATTGTGGATGTACGAAGTGGTATAAAGGTATAACGAATTAAGACTTCTAAAAAAAAGCTCTGAATCTACGTCGAAACTAGAAGAGGAAAACAAATGAACTATTTCCAAAACTTTTTTATTGACATTACTAAAACTCATAAATAGCTACTAAATTTGTTTAAAAAAAGTAAGAAAATCCGAAGAGAAAATCGTACTTAACTGTTTTTTCTTTGCCTATTTATATTTAGGCATATTATTTAATAGTCGCACAAAGAAGTCATGTGTTGGCCATATCATTTTTTTTAATTATTTTCCTTCTTTTTTTAAAAATTCACTTTAATTTTTATGGGAACGTAGAGTAACACAGAACATCAATTAACAATATAAATAAATAAATATTGAAAGAGTATAAAACTGTTAATTCGTTGAATAAAAAATATCTTCACCTTACCTGCATGATATCAGCGTTGTAAACAACCATTAAACGCCGTAAAGTAAGATCCACCATATAGAACCCATGTTTAGCAAATAAAAGGCACGTTGCATTTACACGCATGAATACCCCTAAAAATATATTCAACCATTTTACTTTGATATATTGCTCAACGAAAGAATAAAACAAAGAAAAAAAAATAAAGTAACTTATTGATAAGTAGTGCGTTGCTGTTTATGAAATCGTGACCGTACTCGAATATCATTAATCCATCACTTCTGTATTCTTTTGTTCATGTTTAAGTTTAAATTCGTGAAATGTATACCACAATCTAATTTGCTTATAATATTTCAATAAAATTTCAGATTCACTCATTTGATTCTGCGATCTGGATCCGAGCTTTAGGGCACGAAACCGGTCTCCTTTCTTTTAGAACATGTAAGCTAGTCACGTGATTTATGACTTGTTAAATTCAGAAGTTAATTGAAATTGTAAAGTTGTTATAATAGATAATAGAGGGACACACAATTTTATAAAAATATGGGATTTATTACAGCTTAATCGATATAACTTACATAACAAAAGAATACAAATATGTTAGTGATAAACACTTTATAAATTAACAATAATATTACTAGTTCTATTCATTGTAGAATGTTAGAACTTAGCTTTTATCACACTTAAGATTGAGAGAATATAGATCTTAAAATCTGAGAAGATTTTTCTATTTCCTGTTTTTGGAAAAAGTCTAAGATCAGTACTAAAATTGGCAATAATGAGTTTAAAAAAACATTTTTAAGTTTTGAATAGTATTTTCTGAACATTTATCTTAAAAAGAGTGATTAAATTGCGTGTCAAATCATGTATGAATTTATCCTGAGCTTTGGAACTTACAAGGTGTCGAACAAGCAAATCAATGCAGAAGGGACACTCCATTCAGAAGATATTCAGACACTCTGATATGCAGAATCAGCCGCAGTGTCCGACGTCTGCCGAGTTATTCATAATTCGAGAAGTTCTACTCTTTAAAGTTTGGTAAATTAAATTGTAAACTTTCTGCTACAGTTCACTTTTGTTACTAGTATAAAATGTTTTTTATTAGAATAAGAAAAATACATGATGTAAATTGTTTTCTTCCAAATGCTGCACCCTTTTCTTCCTTGGATCACTTGGTTCAAACAGAACTTTTTCCTTAGCCATTTTGACGAAATCATTGTTTGAAAATATGTCAGTTATTTACTTAGTTTCAGAAAAAGGGGGAAGGGATCTAAAAATTTCTTCTATTATGTCCAAATAAAACTAATCTGCTGTGACCATCATAAAACTTTCTTCCATATCTTTCTCATTAATACCTTTCTTTAAATTGTCAAAGGCTCTGCTCACTTGGCCCGATTGGCTCCAAAATATAATCAATCAACACCATCATCAAATTAAATCAACACCTTTTCCCATTGAGATACACTTGACATTTTGTTTGAATTGCTGGATTCTTGAGGAATACGGTTTGCAAAAGAAAATTTCAATTGCGTTCTATTATGCCACCTGTCCCCTAGAGAGAATGGTGCCAAAAGCGAAGCAGAACGTATTCCCATTGACATATAACTGTACACTAAATCCTTGTGTTGTTTTGTCAGACATACACTTAGTGATTAAAACGATCGACTGCATGTTTTCTCCGCCCCTCTTTAAGCGAATTTTACCCACCTACATCCTAATGGGAAGTAGCAGCATCACTTCCCATTAGGAGGTATGTGTGTTCCGAATTTCGTTTAATGCAATGTATTTTTTCTTAAGTAACAGCGCATACAAGAAATGAAAAAAAAAAAACAGGTTGGTTTCTCCACCCCTTCTCAAACGAATGGCCCCAAAAGTAAATAAGCACTTTTTTCCATTGAAATCCACTTGTATACTAATTTTTGTTCGAATTCTTTCCTTAATTCTTGATATATCTGATGAGCACCACTTCCCATCAGAGTCCATTTGTGTACTAAATTTTATTCAATTACCTGCATTATGTTTTGAGTTACGGTGGACACAAGAAGAAAAAACCGCTTCCAGACAGACACACTGACAGACATTTTCCTTAAATGGTCAAAATATGTTCAGCACACCTCCAAACGTGTGAATCCGTCAAAATTCGAAATTCGAGAAACTTTGACGAATTCAATACTTTTTTTTATATATTGGATATAGAAGAAATAAAAAATAAAATAAATATGTAGGTAAAAAGTATTAACTTAAATCAAGAACTAAAATTAACTTTTTATAATGTTTTGACACTTATTTAATGCTTTGTGTTTAGTGATTTGAACAACCGTACGCAGAACATGATTAAATCAGTTAGAGTCAATAAAATATAAAATAAAATTTCTTTGCAGCATTATTCTCACCAGATGAAGTGCGATATAGTAGCATTTGAATCTGGAAATAATGAGCCAACTGTGTAAAAATGTATTCATCCTTGAACCAGTTAACATAATTTTTTTCCCTACGGAGGATAGCACCAGTTAATCAGTGCTCGTATGCTCCTTTTGAAGTTTATTGTCAAATTTAGCTAACTTTTACACTTGCGCTGCGTTCAAATATCTCAGATGTTTACTTAGTAAGATTAACTATAGGTATCCCCGATTCCGATACTACCTAATCAAGCAAAGCAAATGCTAAAAATATCTAACACTTGGTTCAGTCACACTTTCCCAGTTTCGAAATTTTTAATTCTGACGAGCTAGGTACTAAAGCGCCAAAAGCAGAAATGAAAATATCAAAGAATATGGCCACAAAATGTGAAAATAAAGTCACGTCCGTATAAAATGATATGCACAACCAAGACTTTACACGGCAGCATGTATAAATTTAGAGAATATTGACAATCAAATTCATTCCTTTCAAAATATTAATTAAATGACAGGACGTACCACTTGTAAGCTACATTAAAAATGTAAAGACATATCGTTAAATATATATTTTAGCCTTGTCTCACAA
This sequence comes from Octonoba sinensis, assembly GCA_038502835.1. Lineage (NCBI taxonomy): Eukaryota > Metazoa > Arthropoda > Arachnida > Araneae > Uloboridae > Octonoba > Octonoba sinensis. The sequence continues at coordinate 57,901,201 of CM076599.1, read as the reverse complement.
TAAAAAAATAATGCAGTAATTCCAGTTCCATACGATGTAGAGATTTTTAGTAAGTAATATCTTACACAGTTGTAATTTTAGAATGTTGTAACATTTAAAAATATCAAGGATTTCGTTTTCTTTTCATTAAAAAAAATCCTTCTAACTTAAAGACAAATTCTTATTTTTGAATGGAATCTTGCGAATAATTTCTTCCAGGGGATACTTTGACTATGGGATAAATTTTATCGAAGCATGTAAAATGTTAGAGCTTTCAAACAAACATTAGCACTGTTAAAAAATTGTGTGCTTTCAAAATGTGAAAATAACCTGCTATTTTTAAAAGTAATTTTGACTTAAAAATGAGTAGATGCTGTTCACAGTTTTGAGTAGCGATGCTTATTTAGAAATTATAGTTACAGAAAGGGAAAATATCGTTTTATTTTTACTAAAATGAACTAAAAATTTATCTAGCAACTTTGCATTTATACTGAATGTAAGGTTTTTATGATCACTTCTTCAGAACTATAGTATTTGTATCAAAATTAAGGAACTATTACACAGCGCGAGGCGTCCGAACCATTCAAGAACGTGAGTAGTCTATTCGTCTATTCAGAGCAGGAATACAAGATAAATATTTCGTCCAGCTCGAATTGGACGCAGAAAAAAAAAGTAATAATAACAAAAAACAAAAAATAATAATAATAATAATGAAAAAATAAAACAAAGTAAAGTAAAAGCGAAGAAAAAAAATTAGAATCAACGAGTGAGCAGTAGTAGAGCTTTCGCTTGCAGTCAGGACAGCCCAAGTTTTAATCCCAGCGTCAACGGTGGTGCACTGTTGCTTCACACATGTTGTGTTATTAACGATAGAGTGTTGCCTCAAAAATGAGGAAACATCCTTTTTTTGAGAATACGTTTTTGAGTATAGTGGTGTCTCAACGATCGTACCGAGTCATTTTTGAGAAAATATTCACTTAAAAAATAAGAATTGCAATTTTTAAATTTGAGTCATTTTAACTCGTAGTATTACAAGAACACGATGTGCTTGAAATTAAAACATTTTATCTCAATAATAACAATTTTGATTTAACAGTGCAGATTGACAGATACGGATAAATATTTACCGCAGGCAACCGGAATTGGGTTCGAGTTCAATGCCATCAACCAAAGTAAGAATCCAATGACAGGATGGAAAACCGCAGTTGGGATTTGCTTTTCTAATGATACTTTCTGTCTGTACCGAAGTCGAAAAAACACAAACAAACTAAGAAAAATCACGACCACTGCATACAGAACTCTCAAAAAATATGTTGACTCCATACTCTATCGCATGGAAAGTAACAATTAGTAGGTTTTCAAAACGAAATCCGTTTTTATAGTTTTTCCTCTTTGGTTGTGTATCCTACTCATTGTTATACACTACTCCTGTTAGAACGATATTTTTTTTAATTTCAAAATGTTGCGTGTCTCGTGAGAGATTACCCACAAATTTTATCTTGTATCATATCGATAAAAAGGTTGAGCAATTTTCCTCCTGCGAGTTTTACATTGTCATCTTGCGTCACATAAGCGTTTAACGTTAATCTGAAAATCTTGAATACGTCAACTTTTCTTTCTGTCTAATACTTCTCTAATTACTTTTCCCAATAGAATAACTACTACGCTGAAAAATGTATTTTATTTCATTTATTTCTTTCAATTTCTTTGTTCGTTTGTTCCATTTTGGGACTTTTAATCGCCTAAATCCAGGGTTTTTTTCTTTTCTGTTTACATAAGAATCCCAAGAAAAAGATAAATTGAAGTAAGGTTTGATTAACAAATGCATTCGTTGAGAGAGAGAAAAAAATCATGTAGAACTATACTCCTAATACACAAATCAATTTTCTGCCATTACGTACCGATTGAAATGTAAAAGTAAAGCATCACATAGCCAAATTTTACTCATAAATAATATTACAAACGGAAAAAACAGTGGAATTTACTTGCATCGGTAGAAAAAGTTTTAATATTTGAGTCGGAATTCGAGCATCAAGGATGAATAAGCTGAGAATTTGCAGTGGAGTTCGTCTTCGCTTATTGCACAACTCCCTCCTAGATTTTTGGGCTCACTCTGAAGTAGATTTAATTGTTTTTATTTATTTAATGTGAAAGAACCTTTCTTGTTTGCACTTTTTATTAAAAGTAGTAAAGAAAGCGTTCAAAAAATGAAAACTCTAAATTCTGGTAACGAAAAGTCAAATAAAAAACTCACTATCCCAAAACTTGTATGAAAAATGCAACCTCTTCCCGTTATATAAATTCAAATTTGATGTAACATCTTTGACCTAAAAAAAGTATTTCGTAACATTTATGTTGTTCTGGCTGCATTATACTTGTTACCAGATACTTATTACTCTCTTCATTTTAAAAAAAAGCCATTGCAGTTGTGGCTATTTAAGTTTGCTTAAAAGTAATATTTGAAGTTTTTCTACTCAAAAAGTTACAAACCAAAAGAAGTCATTTGGAGTGAGTGATTTTGGAGTCATAAGGGAGTTAGTAGGATAATATATAATAAGAGACTGAAAATCAACTACTCTTAGAAGAAAATTTTGTAATGAGATCCATAAATGCATTTTAATTATCAAGGATGTGACCATAGCAATCAAACTTGATTTTTGTTTATTGGAATAGCTAAGGTGTTTTGAGCCTTGTGCCTTGTCCTTATGACTTCTTGCTGTTTCCTTCTGCCTGTTGATTAGCACTGATCTTTTGCATGGAGAACAGGTTAGTATAGATTATAAAAGATGCCCCAGATTTTCTCCTTCAGTTAGACTCGTTTTTAGGTTGTGCAGATGATATATCCAACACTCCACTTAGAACTCTATGTAAACCTGCCAAGCCACCGCATATAATGAATATCGTCAAAACTATAAAAACACATATCAGCTACAAAAATGTGCCGTGAATGATAAACTATTTCTCCTTTAGTTTTCACTACGCTTAGTCTCAATCTATAAATCACAATTTTTTACAGTTAAACCTCTCAATAAGGGACAGTAAGGGGACTGGAGATTTTGTCCCTTATAGTTTAATTTAATAATAAACGCGTTAACATTTGAGTTTAAATAATGTAAATATTTCATACATACAAAATAAAAGTCGAAATTATTTAAATTTAATTTTTTCATTTAATTTTTGTGTTTGTTTCATAGTATGTAATTTGCAATACAGTGTAAATTACACTTAGTGTGCTTTTTCCAATCCTTGCATAAAAACTTGTTGACAGCCAGGTACTGTGTATCAATGCATTCTATAGCCCACATGTATTATATTGAATCAAAGAGAGGAAAGCATTTGCAACTAGGCAAACACTTTAAAATACGCACTTGTTTTTTTTGATAATGCTTCAAGGACTCATACCAACTTTCAGAAGTTAATTTTTAGAAAAAAAAGATGAAACTGAGTTTCCAGTAAATATTTCTTATCTTTAATTTTTTAAAGCTTTCTCTGCAAATGTCCCTTAAATAGAGTGTGCCTTATTCAGAGGTAAATAGATTGCAGTCCCTATTTAAAGGGACTGGGACCAGATAAAAATGTCCCTTAGTTAGAGGTGTCCCTTTTTCGGAGGTGTCCTTTGAAGGAGGTACTAATGTACTATAAACTGAAAACGTTTCTGCATCTTAAAAAATTCTTGATTCACAACACAATTCAAGCACATGCAACTATCAACCAATTCTTAAAAATCGAAAACGAATACTCTGTCATTGCAAATTTTATGAAGCTGGTAACACAATGGAACTGACTGTAGATTGAATTGGTGAATTGATTGTTGGTAAATTTAGAAGTAGTTTATATTATTACTGCTAAACGGCAGCACTAATATTGGAAAAGAAAACTCGGTCTTTACCCACTGCCCCATAACACATGAAGCACTGCCTATGTATGCTCTAAATGCTCCGAGAAAGTTCCCACTAGAAATCTTGGGGGTCCGCGACACTAATGGTTCCGTAAAAGAGTTCCGAAAAAAGTATAACATCCAAAGCCACCAATGTATCGCAATCTGATTTTGACTGCTTTTACATTCAGAGTTTTAATATTCCGTCTAATTTATTATACATATTAATTTGGATTAATGAAGTAACGAGCAGTTTTTGACATAAAATTAAAAATAGGTAATGATATTTAAATCTGAAATTTGATTCCTAGGACAAACTGTAATCCTCTCCGTCCTGAATAATTGACTTCCACCGAATAAAAAAACTGTTAAAGGAAGCTAAAAGGGAAAATGAAGCATTTCTTTTGTCCCTATAAGAAATGAAAATTATCACGTGATTAGCATAAATGTGAATTCCCAAATGCTTCCTGCTACAAGCGCTTTTACTTTAAGAAACGTAAAACCGTTCACTTGAAATGCCCAATTACTCATCATCGGAAAGAAAGTTAGATGGAGTCGAAACATTGAACTCGAATTTTTAGTAAAAGATCTCACATTATGATATTATGCAATTGCATACTTTTTATCGTAGTGCATTAAAGATTATGTAGTATATTTCTTAATCTTCTGGGGACATTTTGACTTTCCTTCTCTGTCTTAAAAACTTCCTTCTTACACTTTCCTTTTAACGAAGCATAATATAAGGGCTAATAAAGTGTAATTTTTCTATTTCATTATCTGATTGTATTTTTTTTTTCATATCTGAAAGACCGTTTATAATATTTAATAGTAAAAAGAACAATTATTTAAATTCTTTCAGAACAAGAACTAATCATTTATCTTGAGAAAGAATATTTAATTTTACCTTAAGAAAAAAGAAAGCAAAAGAAAGGAGCTTCATCTAGAACTATACGAGCCTACTTTCTCGTGTGCCAACATATACTAAATATAGCTATCTTGTTAGGTGTTACTCGTTTAGCGTAAGCTCTTCATTATTTCAGATGTACCCTTTTAACTGGTACTACGCTAAATAACGAAACATAATAAATATATTTTATGCAAAAAAATATTACCTCTTATCCTGTAATCTTTCTATTTAAAAAAAACTGAAATTCAATCGCCAACCAATTAAATTACCAACTGGTTCATGTATTAAAGCTGTTCCCTTGCAATCATAGTACACACATCTCAAGGGTAAACTTTCGAATTTGTTGGAGTGGATTAAAGAGAATCAGTTTTTATGCATGGCATAATTGTTTTTAGAATTTAGCAATCAACTACGTTAAGCGATCAACTACGTTAAAAGTACCCCTCCCAAATGATATTCATCAACATACTCGCAACATAATATAGAGAAAGTATTACGTTAAGGCTCGATTTCACCATGGGGAAACCGGATTTAAGTTCAAAAACTTATAACTATGATAGGTGATATGTAAAGTAAAAACCATAATATAGCATATTATCAGAAATAAAGTGTGATGAACCAAGTGCATTTTTATCTTTTTTTATTACTTAATTTAAGTTAAAAGATCATACGTAAGTAGGATTGCAAAAAATTCATATACAATATATGTAATTCGAAATACATTGTCTAAATATGTATCTAATCTATCTAATCTTACATCGATTGATCAGAATAGGAAGAGTTATAGGTAAACTCTTCCTATTCTTTAAATGGCTTTCCTTTAAATGGCTCGTATAAATAAATAAATTACTTATATGCAGGCCCCTCAGAGTCGCCCTAGGTGAATGTCTATGAGAGAGAACTACGTTCAACTGAGATCTTTCGAATGCAAAAGAAAAAAAAAAATTCTAATCGGACAACTCCCTTAAAAGTTATTAGAGAGGACAAACAGACAGACACACATTTTCTCCACCTCAAATAATTCCATATTTGATTTTGTCTGCTATTTGAATTTATACGTTTTTATTTGCGTAAATAAATCTGTGAACTGTAAACAAAACTAATGTTAATAAGCAACCGTTGTCTTTTTTATGTGGATATTCATACAAAAAAAAAAAAAAAAGAAAAAGAAGAAGAAACTTCTTAAGGTCGTATAAAAATATTTAAATAGCTGTTCATAAAATGAATACAATCTACAAAAAAAAGTTTCTGAATTCTTACATTGGCCAGAAGTGCTAGAAAAATAGTTTTACGAAATAATTCTACGCCGAGTAAATTTCACGAATATTGATTCTACAAGTATAGTCGATGTCTCTCAGGAAAACTTCAACTTGTTCCTGTGATCACGCGTCTTGAAAACCCCTTGAGAAGTTCCATAACCGGGTTATTTTGTATATTATAAACAAAATTAAAAACAAAAAAAAATCAACATTACCTGTTAGATATTTTCTTTATTGAGTTGTGAAGCAACGACTGAAGGAAATTACGCCAAATTGTATACCAAAATTGGCGTATAAGGTAAAAAACCCGAGGGGGTTATGATTTGCAATTTTAAAGGGGAAGGTAATTGAAATATGCAGACAACCCCTGAAGTAGACTTTAGAGTTAGTTTTATACTGTACATTATTCCTAATAAATTGACATATTTCTTGTGTCTCTGGCATAAGTAGTATTCAAATAGAAGGATTGTTTGTTTAATTCCCAGGGTTATTCCTATTATCAGGATGAACCCTTGAACCCGTCTCAGGGAAAAAAAAGTTCCATTTATGCCTTCTCCCGCTCAGATTCTCCGAGCAGCATTATTTTTATGTGAAGCATGAAAATATTATGATCTCTACATTTGAGGTTGCTACTGATTAAAGTTATTGTTTTATCTTTAATTCGAATACAATAACATTTCAGTTTTGACGTTTTTTCCTTTTAAATTACTCGAAATAGTGAACATGTTATTTTTAGAACGTTATTTTCTTTAAATTCAATGTGAATATTTCATCAATAGCAAAAATGGTCTCCAACGATGTAAAAATGATAGCAGTTATGCATCTTAAAAACAGTTTTGTAGTTATGTCAGTTGATTTTTAAAAGAAAAATTCTTTTTCTGTTATGACATCCAGATTAGCATAACTTTTGTTTTCTCATAAAATATTGCATGTAATTAAAAAATAAATAGCCCTATTAACTAACATAACATAAATAAATGTATAATTGCCCATAGTACATATAGCACCATAATGAAAAGGATGATATCTATCTACCTCAGAAGCAAATTGAATATTATGAAAATAAAGAAAGTTTGTTTTCTGTTACTTTTTCATGCGTTTCAGTAACTCTTTTTCAGTGATGATTCGTTTTATCCCTTTATCCAATTTACATTTTAGTGAAAAATTACTTTAACTTGTGCAATGTCCTCGTCTCAATATCCTTTTTTTGTTTTGTATGTGCGTTATTTCTTCAAAATCTTATTTTCGAAAAAAGTGTAATAAAATATCTTTATTAATTAATTAATCCTACGTGGAGTGAATTTAGAAAATACAGGTTCTACAAGTTTAGTAGATATCTCCCATGATAGCTTTAACTTGTCTCTGTGATCACGTGACGTGATTTGAAAATTCCGCAGAATGTTCGCTGCCACACACTTCATTTGAGACATAGCAAATTTTTGGCCTGAAAAAACATAAAAAATGAATAATGCGATCATTTATATCTGAATGGCAAAGACAACACAGTTAAGTAGCATTTGCTGCTCTGTTTGTCAACCGATTTTCTTACTTTTTGTTTATTTAGTGCCTATTGATGAGCTTTTGTGTAGTCAAAAAAACTATTACAAAACTAGGAATAGTTACTTTTTTTTTATACAACTTTCAACGTAGATTCTAACCTTTTTTTTTTTTAGAAAAGTCATCAAACTCAAAAACATTTTCAACTCATTCAAAAGCATTGAAAAACTGCTTGATTTAAAAACTTTCTTATTAAAAACATTTACAGTTAAAAGTTACACTGAAATATAACGCTAAGAAGTTTAAGAGAACGAACTTTATCTTGTTTAAATGGCAGGAAATAGTTTTTTGTTTACTGGAGTATAGCTATTTCTTATTGATTTTTATTATGTTTACCATTAAAGAGGTATACTTGAGAGAATTTAGACCATAACCTAATCGAGAGAGTTAGAAAGATATAACAAGTTTTATAAATTTGCTGGTGATGCATAAGAAATAGCCTTGCTTTGTACAGGACAAACTTTGCTCATAGTTAAAGTAACCATAACAGTATTTAGATACTTCAGAAGCGAACGCTTAAAAACTTACCTATGCAATTTCTAGATCCGGCAGAGAAGGGTATATATGCGTAAGGGTGTCTTCTTGCAGAATTTTCTGGTAAAAATCTGTCGGGATCAAACAGCTCTGGATTTGGAAAATGGTTTGGATCTCTGTGAAGCATGTACAGGTTAATTAGAATACCAGTTCCACCTGGTATTTTGTGGTCACCTGAAGGAAAAGGTAAAATAAGAAAGAATAATAATATTACTTCATTTATATTGTAAATATTTGATTTTTCTGCTGGCTAAAAGAATTTATGTGAAGTGGTTCCATTAAAATGTCTTCCCCGTGCCCCGTATTTTCATGATCGGGCCCTGGAATCGGCGGCATGCGCAGGAATGCACTTTACCCTACATGACTCACATTAGCTCGGTTTCAAAAAAGACTTTTATTTTTCACACGGCGGTTCTACGCGGGGAAAAAATCATCCAAGGGAAATAATGCCGAATGAAAGCTAATTTTTATCGCAAAACATTTGAACCAATATTTTTCAAATTGCGAAGCCTATTGATGTTTAACTGCTTATATTAATGTTTAACTGCTGAGGCGGATTGCCAATAGGACTAACACTGACTGATTGAAACATATGAACCTTTAAGAACGGCCTTTCAAACATGAAATTTATAGTTAATTTCCAAATATAACATTCTTTTCGTACTTTCAGTTTATGAAAACCTTTCAACTTTTTCCTCCAACTCTGCTTTTAGCAAAAGCCCTATGATTACCATGAGTTGCGAGTTATACTCATAGCTAGCTCCACATATCCTTACCATGACAGGAATGACGCACTGATGGCCTTTGTTAGGCAGGTATCCTAACCGCTAGATCACATGGAGCGAAAACCGCAATCAACTACTGTGGTCCCCCCCTTTTTTAGAGTTTATATTTTGCTCGGGGAAATTCTAGAATTCTACCTCAGACCCCCCTGGGTTCAGTGGAAAGCAGTCAGAAGATCACTGCTCCATTTTATCAATATACCAATCCATTCGACGTCAGTAAGTTTTCATACACAGACTTATTTAAGTTTTGTGAGGTACGTTATAATTAGTATATTCAATAAAACATCTATCAGGTAATATTTTATTAATAAAAATTATATATATATTTAATATTACCGTTTCTTTCTTTTGTTAAAGGTTATTTATAGTTACTAGCTTATTACAATTTACGTAATAAACTGGTAAATATAGATAAATAAAATGTGTAATTTTGTCATAATAACCAAATTGTAATTTTTTTAAACCCAATATATATTTCCCTCTCAATTTATAAGTTAAAAATAACATAAAAACATGTAAATACAATAACTAAATGGGAAAAAAAACATTTTTGCGGAATAATTTAAAATTTTTTACCTATTAGCATGTCTGATTTGATTTCTTTTGCGACATATGCAGCGGATGGGTACAGCCGCAATGTTTCCTGAAAAAGAAGTTTTCGTAAAAAGCAGTGATATTTTAAAAATAGAGCACAAATGAAGAAATAAAAAGTAATACAGAATTATACCCGCAAAATAACGTTAAAAAAGGGAGACTTGTACAAAAAGCCATTAGCAGGAAAGGTGCTTGAATGTTATATTTACTTATACGTAAGAACACAATTTATTTCTCTCTTTTTTGCGATACCGTCAAAGATTATGTCTTCAACTAGCTGACGTATTAGGCGTTGCGCGTGAGACACCTCGAATATCGCATCATGCCTTGGCGAAGAAGAAAAGTGAGACGATATGACACACATCCAATATTTTGTCGTAAATAGGGATAAACTTATTTAAAAAATTTCCATTGGAATGTGGGCAGCAGTCCTTGAAAAGTCACATTTAAAGAAGAAAAAATACAAAATCCCAACCAGATAAATTTTCCTCCATTCGATTAGTGACAGCCGTCACTAAAAATGTCAATGATACTAAAAATAACAGTCCCTAAAAATCTGCCTTAAAATAATAGAAACAGTAGTTAAAATAATCCCCATAAAAAGCATCTTTAAGAGATAAGGACAACAGTTCCTAAATAAGGACAAAAAGTTCTTGAATTCTTCGTTAAAATAAAGAAAACAGCTCCTAAGGACAACAGTTAAAAAATAACACCAACAAACCTAAAGATTACCCAACAGATTATAAACAACACTCCTTAAAAATCCGTATTTAAATAAGGAAAACACTGCTTTAAAATTCACAATAGGGTAAATGTGGGATAGACGCCATAGGGGGATAGATGCCTAAGTAAACGCGTAGCAATCTGTACGAGAATTACACCCGCAGTGTTTTGTTTCAATGAAAGCTTGCCTCCTCACTTCCGCCAGTCGATGCCTCGCACTTTGTAGGAACGAACGTGTCGTGAGTTGTGCAGCGAAAAACGAATTAAATGACGACAGATTGGTGGATTTGGGTTACGTATAATCTTTGTGCGCCTGGAACTTTTGATGCTATAAAGTAAGTGTTTATTTTTTTGTATTTATAATCTGTTTATGTATCAAATACAAACATTTAAATGTTATATCAGTATTTTTCAACACGATTTATTAGTTAAATTAGAGGGCGTCTATCCCACGCAATAAGGATAAATGCCCCAGTTCTTGTGAGTATAGATGCCCTTAGAGGCATCTATCCCACATTGTATCATGAACTGAATTAATTATTTTCTTGTTTTCTAGACATGTCACGCAAGTACGTGCGCAAAGAAGGAGCACGGCCCCGAGGCGTGTGGACCGAAAACGCTCTTTAAAGCGCTTTTGAAGAGATTAGACAAAACAACTGTTCTTTTAATGAAGTATCTCGTCGTTATGGCACTCCATCTAGACTGATGAACAATTACCTGGTCCCTCATGTAGTAATCAGACCTTGCGAAGTTTAGACGACAACGAAGTTCGTGTTATGCCAACTTTGGTTCGAACTCAAAGTTTTTCACCTCCAAATCCAGATCTAATTCACGAATCTTCTGGTAACTCTAACACAGCGGAACGAGATCTTCCCAATTCTCCATCTTTGCTTTCTCAGCAGCCTAGTGCAGGTATACAGAAGGAGAGCTAGTATTTGCTACGCCAAGCAAGTATTTGCAAGAATGTTCTCCTGTACCGAAAATTCCGATACCTTTCTACAAAAGAGGAGAACAGTCTGCTACAGTTCTGACTTCCAAGGAGAACATTGCTGCTAAGAAAACTAAAGGTAAAGCTGCTCCTAACATACCATGTAAAAGCAGCAAACAAGCCAAAAAATTGACTGAAAAAAGGTCGAGATCAGCTTCAGAGGAGACATTGATTCTGATGATTCTTTACTAATAGAAAATGAATCTAATGTTAAGAAAAAGACAAAAGAACAAATATCCAAATATCTAAGAAACAGTGGTTTACAGGAAGAAATCAAAATAAAAGTGTGAATACTCAAAATACAACTCAGCTTCCTGTTCGCAATGTTCAGACTACAACAAAAATTGGAAAAATTTCCAATGAAAACGACGAAACACTTTCAAATGAGTCCGACTCTTCTCAGAATGCGACAACAGAATGTGTGGAATGTTTCGAAGATTTTAAAACGACAAAATCGAAGGTCGACTGGATTCAGTGCATCATGTGTAGAAATTGGCTGCACGAATCTTGCACAATGTACAGCGATTCTTGTAATCGATGTAAGCGTTTAAAACTACGTCAAGAAAAAAGAATAAAAATTTTTAAATTTCTCAAAAAAAAAAAAACTTATAAACAAAAGACATAAAAAATATTAAAAAAAATTATATGTAAAAGAAAAAAGATCTAGTTAAGATTTTTTGCAAGGCACTGCTCAATAAGAATTTGTGATAATTATTTTTAATTTAGCACCAAAGATGATTGTGCCATCTAACGTAAAGTTAGGGCATAATTTTTTATCAAAAAATTATGATTATTATAATTAATACAAAATATTTAACCCTACACTGAGCATTTTTTTTTTCTTTGTAAAATATTTTTTTTTTGTGTTTGTTTGTGCTAGTTATAGGTGGGAAAAATACTAAAAAAATTCTTATTTAATTCGGAAAAGTAGAATTCGAGAAAAATTGACATGTTGTTTAAAAACAACACTGCGTATTTAGGGGTTACAATAATAATTTTTTTATTTTATCATTTTACCAAATGAAGCCAAATTAATAATAAATAGGCATGCATAATAATCATGAAATAGCACTAAAATATGAAAAAATATTAAAATAACTTATTTTATTATTATTTATAAATTTATAAAATTTATTAAAGTAAAAATTTGCAGATGCAACTAATAATTATAAGTTACAAACTTCTAAAATAAAACAGAAAATTGCCAAAATGTACTGTAAATGGCTGCATAAAAATTAAGTAAGGACTTATTTTAAAAACACGCCAATTAAAAAAAATAGCATTTTTCGAAACAGTATTCAACATTTTTGTCTCTTCTCTATCTCTACTAATAACAAGAAGTTCCGTCTAGAACTATACGAGCCTACTTTCCCATATAGACCACCTTCAAATTTATAATCTAGCTATCTCTCTCTTTATAGTTTAGCTTTAGTTCTTAATTGCTTCAAATACACCTTTTTCAACGGATAATACATATTCATTCACTCTCATTCATTCATTAATTCATTTATTCAGACATTCATGTATTTATTCACTAATGTACTTATTTTTTTTCATTCATTCGCTCATTATTTCTATTATCATTTATTCACTCATTCGTTCATCCATGAATTTATTCACTAATGTGCTTATTTTTTCATTCATTCGCTCATTATGTTTTTATAATTTATTCACTCATTCGTTCACTTTTTTATTTAATCATTCATTAATTCAAAAATATTCTTGAAAATTCCGATCCTGACCCCCCCTCCCCCCTAATAACTTTTGCACGAAATATCCGATTCGAAAAATTCTTTTTGCATTCGAAAGATCTCGGCGAGGACATCTCATTTCCATATTTTACTTTCTGATTTGAACAATTTTTCGTTCAATTTTGAACAGTTCAAAAAATTTTAACATTAGCGCCTATAGGCGAAAATGTAGCAAATTATGTAAACTCTGGGTACAAGATCCAAGTTAAAAGGAGCAAGTTCAGTTGAAGAAGTTCTTGGCGTGAAATATTGATTTGAATAATTTTTATTCATTTTTGAAAGGTTCAAAAAAAAAGTAACATAGCACCTGCGGGGAAATTTCAATCTTATATAAATTCTGATCTAACAGACCGATCTGCTCGGAACAAACTTTATCGGAAAGCTCCTATAACATAGAACATTTACGGATAGAAAGTTCATCCAGAAATAACGAGCTTATTTTCATATGAAAATTTTTGATCGGGATTTTTAAGAATATTTTTTAATTAAGGAATGATTAAATGAATAAGTGAACGAATGAGTGAATAAATGATAAAAAAAATAAATGAGCGAATGAATGAAAAAATAAGTAAATTAGTGTATAAATACAGGAATGAGTGAATGGATGAATAAATGAATTAATGCGTATGTATTAATCGTTGAAAAAGGTATATTTGAAGCAATTAAGAACTGAAGCGAAACGAGAAAGAGAGATAGCTCGATTACAAGTTTGAAGGTGGCATGTACGGGAAAGTAAGCTCGTATAGTTCTAGACGGAGCTTTTTTTTTTTTTTTTATTGTTCTTTTTTTTAAAACTAATTAAAATACTGCACAGGTTTTTTTAAAAAGAATTATTATCTTTATAGCGATTTTTGTTTTTCCAACTTATTATTACTATTTACATTTTTGTTTTTTTAACTTTTTTTTCTCCAGTGAATTAGCAAACATGTTATATGCCTATATGAGCTCAGATGAAAGGTTTTTCCGCGTTTAAAGCTTTTCTTGCCGCTGTTAGTTTCTGCAAGCTACAAAATTTCGTCTTCCTGCTTTAATGGAGATTGACTAAAAACTAATTATACTAAAAATGTATTAATTAAAACTATTCTAATGGATTATAATCGTTCTTTTTGTGTGGGTACTTGAACTAAACAAACAAAATGCGTTTTCTATTTCCTATTTTCTGTTTCGTTTTGTTTCGTTTCTTTCTTTGGGATCATTCATAAATGATGTCACGCTTCGAGGGGATGAGGGGGGGCTCATGAAATTGTGACAAAGTGTGACAAGGGGAGGGGAGGCGGTAATAAGAAGTGTGACATCATGCATTATACAACATAACGTGACATGTGGCAAAGGGGGGAGGGGAGTCCGCTGAAGTGTGACACATTGTGACAAAGGGGGGGAGGGGGTCAAATATATGGGAAAAAAGCGTGACATCATTTATGAACTGCCCCTTTCTTTTGTCCTTTTTTATTGTGTGTGTTTTGTACAAAAAATGCTTAAATGTGTAGGATCGCTTGTTGATTCCCGTGGGCGGATAATTTTTAATTATGTGGAATGCTATACATTTTAATAAAATAACATAATTTACATATAAAAAAGTTACCACTATATACACAATGGCGAACCGACTGGTGTTTTCGTTTTTTAACACGGGCACAGCCGTGCTAGTAATGGAATAAGATTACTGAATTATTTATCATTTGATAAAGTAGTTGTAACATTCTACATCTTTTAAAGCACAGTTTATTTTTCATGAGAGAAAACGTTAAATATAGGTTGGATTTTAAAACATGACGTGAGTTTAAGTTGTGTCAAAAATTCCGAATTAGCTCATAACTATGGTAAAATATTTTATTTTAACATAGACGACCCAGGCAGTTTGCACCGGACTCTCGGGATCCAAAAAGAAATTTCATTCATCATTTTACTTTACCTGAAAATTTCTTTTCGCTACAAAAGTACTCTTTATTGCGGCGAAAGCGTGGCGTTTTCGAATTTAAAAACTGCTTTTAACTAATATTACGCGTGTTCTACTTGTTCTACGAATTTTGCAGACAGGTCATCTAGTGCGGTTTTTTACGGGAGTTAATATGCAGGAAAAAATCTAAAACGTGGGACATTTCTTCGATGAGATAATCCCAACGCAACAGTTTTGCTTAAAACTGGAATAAAAAAAGAAATAATTCGAATTTTAGAAAACGCTTCAAGGTGCACGAGGACCTGACCCAAGGTATTTGTAACCAAAATTTCATCCTTCTGGACCCTTCCATTTCGCCAGGAAGCGACCGACACACACACACAAAAGACAAATACGCATACTTTATTTTCTTTACATAGATGGGAGAGCTTTGCGGCATGATTCCGTATGAAATATGTTGATTAACCACTAATCGTTTGAAAATTAGGCATTAGTTAATTGGTTGGCTGAGTTTGAAAGTCGTTTGACATTTCTCATACTTTGATTATTGTCTTCGAATAACTTAATCCGTGATTACATATTCGTTGCATGAGAGTTAATATTTCGATGTACGGAATTACAAGAATTTATTTACTTTAATAACGCATTCCAAATACTTCATGTCCTTCAGATCGTCATAGGTCACCAATCTGTGTGGATCATCTTGAAAAATGGAATCAATTTCTTGTCTGGCTCGTTCTTGGACAGTTTCATCCAAGCCCAGCATCAACGAAATCAAGCTAAGTGCAGTGGCCAAAGTGTCCATTCCCTGCATAATAGAAAGATAGCAGTGAATCATATTTTAATAAATGGACTTTCCATTAAAATATCAATTCTATTACTAAAAAAATTTCCTCTTCGGTCCTGCATAAACATTATATATATATATATATGCAGTAAAACCTGTTTAAGTTGACCACTTACGGTACAACACCTTATTTTTCGTGTGGGGATAAGTATTATTATTATTATTTTGTCATTTCTTATACTATGCATCCATTACTTTTAAAGCATTTATAATACCCTTAAGTATAGCTTCATGTATCAACATTACCTTAAAACAGTAGCTAGCTGTTTTATTTAACAATTAGACTGTGCAACAAATTTGCACTCTTTTTCTATCCTTGATATGAAACTATGTAATTCTGCATAAGCAAAAGGTGCTTGATTCAAACATCAAAACCAAAATGGTCCATCACGTACCGTTTTTGTTGGAGAACCACTTTCCATATTTATAGAATTTGGTTTAGAAGAATGTGCCTGAGGCTTACTTATTGAAGACACAAACACTAAATTGTTTTTTTTTTTTGGCCGTTTCTACTTGTAGGCATCTGTTGGTGTGTCCCGATAACAGAACAGCAATATTCAGTTCGCACACTTCCATTCTATCTGCCGCTGAAACGCTTTTCAAACACAAAGATGTCCTGATGAAACCTCTCCCCATGCATGCTCAGCACTAATTGTACCAAGGTTCATACAAAGAGTTCCAAGAAGTTCATATGGAAGTGCAAAAGTAATTTTAATGAAATATGGCAACATGTAACATTAAAGCATTTTATCATGCCAATTTATTATGAATCACACAAATCTTTTAGGACCCTGCAAACTCTTCATAACTAAAATGTTAACTGTTCTTAAGTCATTAGTATGTGAATATATTTTGAATGTACCTCCACCATGAATGTTATTACTTCGTCTCGAACGTCTGCTAAAGTGAAATCATCTGGATCCTTAAGATGAGCTTCAAGAAGTAGCTGCATAAAACTCTTCCTCTTCCAATACATTGACTCCACTCTATCTTCGTTTGAGTTTTCGTCTACTTTCACAGTCGGGATATCCGCTTTAGATTGCAATTGTTTTATACTTTCTGAGATTATCTGTAAATCATAAATTTTTAATACAATATACTGAATAAAAATTTGTCATAAACACTAAAATAAATGTGAAAAATGAACAGTATGAACATATCCATTTCAATTACTTTGAATTTTCGTTATTATTTCTACGAGATAAAAAATCGTAAATTTCAGAAATGCGTTAAGTTTAAAACAGGGTTTTTTTTTTCCACGTTGCTCCCAGGCCTGTATTCCTAGAATGGCTTCTCCAATGCCCCAAATTAAATCCAAATATACCCAATACAAAACGCTACTACATGTATTGCTATAACATGTATGCATGAACGTTGTAAAAACAAAGAACACTGTAAATAGTTATTTACCTCCAAATGAAATCGTGAGCGTTTATTGCATGTACAACTATATCTACTTCTAGTAATGAGTAATCAAGGAACTCGTTATGAACTAAGCAGTTTCCCTTCGCGTGGAAGAAAAATAATAAAAATAAACATACAAGCACATAATGCAGTAATATGACAGGCACAATGTTTTGGGATTAACAAGAAACCCCTGCAACAAAGAAAGCAATTGTGGTCTTGGGCTGCAAAAACTCCTAAGGGTCAGGGTATTTTTTTTTTTTTTTTTTTTGAATCCATCCGTAACAGAAAATCAGATTATAGGTGAGGTAACTTTTCGATACCTATATTACTGTGGTCCCGATATTGAAACTGACCTGCTTGAGCTGCCCAACTGCTCGTGCACAATTCCAATTTCTTAAAGGACGCTTTGCAGAATTTTTGGTCTCAATTATTATCAAACAGAGTTTAGCAAAAATTGGCTCAAAAATATACTACTTAATCTTTTTTCTAATACTGTACTTCATTAATTTTCGTAGGTTACGCCCTCCATAGTTACCGGTTCCTGTGACTAGTTAGCGATCTAGAACACTGCGTTCGCTAAAATTAGTTGCTCCTTAAAAAACATCAGGCACTGTATGTAACTGAAACTTTTTTTCTGACTTCACTGTTAGAAATTTCCTCATGAAATTATGGTTAAATAGCCGGCAGCAGACTGTCCATCTAATTCACCGTTAAATTTACGGTTTGTAACATTTTTCTATCTTTACGGGACCTAAACCATTTCCAATCAGCTTGGTTAAAAAGCAGTAAATACAAAATGTTTACCTTTTTTGAGCCATTTCCAGGCGTATAATCTTCGAGGCGTAGAGACCGTAAACGAAACGAGCCGAATTTGAATCCGGGTGTACGGTATACCAACCTTGCGCTCTAGTCATTCGGCATCTACGCCTACGTAAAGAGGCAGTTTATTTATCAACAAACCTTCTTTTCCAACAGGCATACTGTCTTACAGTTTTTGATTGGATCCAAAGTCATTTTTGGTCTAAATTTAATGTATATTGACGAAAATCATTTTATTTGCTGCAAAAATTAAAATACAAACATGCTTCAGCAGCTCAAATTATGGGTTCGTTCATTCGCAAACAGTTCGGGAATCCAATGTCTCCAATTTTTGATTTACGTGTGTATGTGTTTCTATTTAGTAACCACTGCTTAAGCAACTTTTTTCTTCTTCTTTTTTATATACACATGCATATTTGAACTGATAAATCTTTATTCATATTTTAACAACAACGTACGACGGTAAGGTTCCACAATCCAGATGGACGTCCGATCCTTTTTGACTACGAGACCTAGTGGCGCTTGTGAATTACGGGTAGTTAAACGTTCTTTAGAAGAAACAGGTAATAAACGATTTTTTTCACAATCAGCGGTTTGAGGACCATCTTTTTAATAGTTATTCAACTGTTGTAATTAAATACGGTAAAATAACAATCAAATACCTGGTTATATTACTAGTTTCTTACGGAAATTTTTAACAGTGTAGATACCACATTTTGAAGGCGTGGAGTAAGCTCGGGCCTCCTACTACGAACATAACTGATCATTTGGAAAGTGATTTTTTAAAAGAATCCTACAGATGTCTTGATTCCGAGAAAAAAGGGGCAAAGCGTATTATTCCTATATCAAAGGTGAACGCTTTCCATTGAACGCTTTCGTACACTGAAGATAGTACTTCTCACAGTTCTGAAACGCATGGTGTACAATTGTAATTAAATTTATACCTTAGCATGTTGGAACTCTTTAACGAAAGGTTTATGTCTATAATGATGTAACACTTAAAACAACATTATGAATTACAAAAACTGTGATCATTTCTGTAAGACACAACACACACGCACAATTATATCTATCTATGTATCTCTATCTCTCTATATTTTATATATATATATATATATATATATATATATATATACTTTTATTGTTAGTATTATTATTATTGGTTTTTTAGCAAAAATTTATCAAATCCATTTTTGAAGCAGTAAAGATTTTTTTTTTAAAATAATTCATCTTTAACAATTTACAAAAGTCAGTGATCTGAGTTATGGAAATTTTCGTTTAATATTTTACCCAAAAAGGGGGGGGGGGAGAGAAACACCTGTAACAGAAATCTCTTACTCTTTCCATGAAATGTAGGACATTAGCAAAATGTTTCTTCAACTGTCTTCCACTTGGAGAACTGTAATATACAAAATCGCTGTGCATCCATGGTTGTAACATTCTTCGAAAACATAAATCTTTGCATCTGAAAACAAATTAACATAATGTGGTAAAATGTAGGAAAGTTTTACGTAATGTACTAAATTAAATTCGTTTTTTTAACATTTTACAAATGCTAAATATACTTTACATAAAGGCATATATCTTATAATTTCTTTAGAAATTTTGAAATTAATTTAACTAAGGTAATTATTTTTGTTAACTAAAATCAATTATTTTTAGATTTTGACTATAGTTTTTTAATTTTTTTCTTTTGATGATTTATGTTAATACAAATCATTTATGTAATCAATTTTTTAAATTTGGGATTTTTTTTCATAAAACTTCAGTTTGTCCGATTGTTACAAACATAATCGTTTCAAACATAAATATTGGGAAACAAAACATTCAAATCACGTGAGAAATTTTTAAATATCAATTCATAAGAACTTTTTCGTTGTGTGAGGTAAACTGGATATTTGGTGGATAAAATAGAATCGAACAAATAAATAAATTGTATTTTAAAATGTAATTTAGTGAGGGGAGCTTTTCGGAGTGGTATAAGGGCACTGTTCGATTTGCGTAGACTAGAGTATCAGATTCAAAATCTTTAATAAAGGACTACCGTTGATTTTTGTTTGCAAATAAGGGATGCACTTTTTGTCAACATGTTCTACTAGCTCAGACTTCCCAAAGTGTGCCCCGCGGATCTTTACCAGGGGCGCCGCGGTATGCCTCTGACCTGGACATTAGGGTGGAGCTTCTAACTTCTGTTACAATTATTTTTCAGCAGGAATTTTTCGTGAAGAAACTTTATGAAAAATATTCTATTAAGAAAATATTATATTTATGAAGAAACAAAGTAAGCGTGCTGATTTATGTTCCTGGCTAAACAAAAGCGTGTAAGCACTTTACTGCCACAAAACAATTTATGTACTGTTATGTATAATTGTTACATACTGACTACTTGTATATTACTGTGTTAAGTTAAAGAGCAAAGTTGTTAAATAGGTACATAATTAAAATTTTCCTATAACCAAAAATTGCCGATTTAGAACAGGGGTGCCGCCAAAGAATGTTTTTACTTAGTGCGCCATAGGTTGGAAAAGTTTGGGAACCTATGCAGTAGCTAAATGCAATACGAAATTTCATAAAGTCAATGTGGAGAGTTTCATTGTAAAATACTTAATTTTTTTTAAATTTAAAATACTACACATTCTGCTGAGGAACACCATAAAAACTATCTTGCTTCTTACTTTTCAAAACATTCAAAAAATTCTTTTGCTTCTTTGTTTGCGTCAAGCTGCACACCCATAGCTGTTTCTAAAAAAAAGTACAAAGAAACGTTTACTAACTATAAATTGTTACTCTGCTTTTACATCAAATTAGTTTTATACATTCTTATCTATCAAAGCATACAATACATTAGGCAAATATCACAACTTTTGTACGCGTTGGAAGGTAATAACTAACCCAGTTAGCATGCCTGCTTCTATATTAGCGGTTTTACATACACAACGAAGTCCAATTGGTAAAAGTTTCCTTTTGTTGAGAGCACCGCAAATTTCATGGCATTAATCCTTCGGATCTAAGAACTTGTAAAGTTTTAAGAACATTTTTTATTTTCCTTTCACACATAATATTTTAAGGAAAACTTGTATCTAAAACAAAAACTGTTACTACAAGAAAAATCTACACAGATCATATGTCATTAAGTAACAAAAACTTTATTTTATGATTTCAATTTATCTGTTACCAAACACTATGTTATCCTAACAAAGTGCTGGACATGTTGACACTTATTAATCAGTAATACATATAGACTGAAGGATGATCTTGTGAACAATATAGTACAATATATGTAAAGAAATGTCATAGGAATGTAAAACATCCCATCCGAAGACCATTTCTCAGCAATTAATTACTGAGAAATGGTCATCCGATATTGTTTTTTGCACGTCTATTGCTAAGTTATGTTTTTTTAATATTTTTTAAGCCCCAAGTTGTTCCAAATAAGTGTGTTAATTAATATCCTCCTATTTATTCAGTTTTTATCATACAATATACTTTTGTGATATCATGAACATTAAAAAATGTTGTTTTTTATATTTACCTGGATATTTTTATTTGTAGTTCATAAATTCAAAAAAAAAATCTGTAACAAGTCATGAAACATGGCCAATGTGCTTGGAATGTACACAAATATTTCGACTGGGTGCGTGGGATAGATTAAAATATATAAAGTATTTCTTACGAGAAATTATATCCAATGTTAATTGTCTCATGGTGTGCTCAAGATCGATCCAATGTTCAGGTTGTTGCTTAATTTCTTTAATCAACTTCATAGATCTTTCGTTGAAGACGTCCATGTAGTCCTTAAAACCTCTTAGATGGAAAGCGGGGGTTATTACTTTTCTCCGTTTGTGAGCCTTTTCCATCGTTCTGCAAAAATAATTAATTGCTTTACTAGGCTTTTATCACAATTAGTAAAATTACTTGATGCAAAAAAATCCCATAAAAACTATTGCAAAGATATTACTGAAAAAAAAACACTTTGGAAACAGAAAGTTATTTTTTTTTTTTTTTTTTTGTAATTTAACAATTTGGAATCACTGAACTTTTGTTAATCTTTTAAAATAACTGAAATCTAAAAAACTTATTTTTTTCAAAAATTGTGAAATGTCATAAAACGTGTATCCTTTTAATCAGCATTTCCCAACCAGTGGTTCGCGAACCCCCAGGGGTCCGCTTGGTGTCAAAAAGGGGCTCGCGAAAATAATATTGCGATGGAGGAATTTTTAATTGCTAACATAAAAGAAAAAAAAAACGAAATAATAAACTTACATACGCATTAGGACGGAGTGTAAAAGCGATATTTTAAATAAATTGTTTTCCCGATAATGCACAAAAGTTGTAGACTGGCATAGGAAGCGTACTTACAAAATTTGAAATTAATTTATTTCCACTATTGTTCTGATTTTGAAGTGGTATCGGAAGAAATTCATTGATCATTTTAAATTTTGATCGAATGTTTCTCCTATCCTTTCCCACTTTTTCCTCGCTCGTGCGAAGAAATTTCGTTACTATGCGAGAGTTCGTTACTTCGCGAAAGTTCGCTTCGACTCTTCGCGCAAGGAACGAGAGAAGCGAAATATAGAAATTTACTTAAATGTAAAATTTTGCATTATTTTTGGCTAATTTCTTTCATACAGACCCCAATTCTTAATCAAAGATATTTAATCATTAATTTTAAATTTTATATTCACATTTATCACTTTATTCCATTATGAGAAATTTTAAAATATATGAATTTTAATATTGTAAAATTCCACAACTTTTGCGAATTTTGAACCTAAACATACAAATGGATTGATTAAAAATTTTGTACGTATGGTTAAGTTTTCATGCCATTCTACCTTTTTTTCGCACTACCAGGAAAATAATTTTTAAAGATTTTTCTTTTGTGTGAATACATATGTTTTTGGTTTAAACTTAGATGTTTTACAATTCTTTTCATTTCTTGTTATAAACTATATTGTGCAAAAAGGAAAATAAATGTGCCAGCAAATTTTATAGTTTTTTAACCCGTGTCTAAGGACTACACAAGGGGGTCCGCCGTTTTCCTTCTGACCTTAGAAGGGGTTCTCATTGAAAAAAGGTTGAGAAGCCCTACTTTAAATAATAATAGCAATAATAACAATAAATGACAAATAAATTTTTAAAATATTAAATTGTTTGACACATATTTTAGTTATAACTTTTGACGGCCGGCGTTTTATCCATAAATATATTTTATACCATTAATACATGGAAAAAAAATAGTTTTTGGCACAAAATGAAAAATACACATTTTCTCAAATAACAAAACAAAATTTTTTTGGTACGTTATACTTCAAAAGGGCAAGATGAAGTTTATACGAAGGATGTCCACTGGTTAGATCAGGATTTAAATTTCCCTGTGCAACCTAATGCTAAGTTTTCCCACTGCCTTAAACTGAACGAACATTTGAACAAAAAGTAATTATTAGTTAATTACTAACCTGACGTATGAGACTAAAGTGTTTTAATCAAGATTTTCCAAACGAAAAATGTTTTCATCAAATCAGATTGCTGCTTCAGAAAAACAATAGACAGATATTATTGAGAACTGATGGAGCGACCAATATAAAGGCAAACACGCATTTCCTTCTATTCCTAATACTTCTTTTGATTTTTTTATTTAAAAATATTTATTGATATAAATTTATTACCTTCTTTATTTTGCTAATTTATTTAGATGTTTTCACCTACTTTTCTTATTTAAATGCTTTTTATAGAGAAGTATTAAGCAAAATTTAATGTTGATCATTAATTTCTTTCATTTTAGTAGCTGAAAAAACTAAATAAATAAATAAATAAATAAGTAAAGTATATAAAATAAAACAAATATAAGATAAAAACTACGAAATCGTATCAAGAAAAAAACTAAATTCCTATTTCAAGTAATTAAAAATATTATGAATATTCTATTTGATTGAGAAATTATGTATAAAATCTTTCAAAAAAAAACTTGAAACAATCGAAGAGTGGGGATCAAAGTCAAATTATAAGAGTTAAAGTAGCATTAATAAAGACAATTATGATTTTGAAGATCTTTTTAAAAATTAAACTGACCTTTTTTAACTTAGAAATATAGAATTAATAAAATTTCACATGTTTAGTAAAAAAGTGCTTTCGTTCAACAGTAGTATTAAGTCCAGATGAAATATTCAAAATTAATAAATCAATGCACATGCATAATAATTGGTAGCACTTACGTTACCAAAAGACTTGAACCTAGAACTGATTTTAATCTAGCATATTCCCACGCTTTTTCTTGAGAATCTGGGTGATTGTAGAGGAACTGAAAGATAATTCATTTTTTCTATAGTAAAAATCAATAATTTTTAAACTTAAGTTTTATCTTTAAATAAAACATAAATTTGTTGCATAAATTACTAAGTTTGTTGAAGAAAGTACTTCGGCGTGTTAATCTACGGACAAACACTATAGGGATTATTCCCAAATGATGTCACACTTCGAGGGGTGGAGGAGGGTTCGAGCAATTGTGACAGTTTGTGACAAGAGGAGGAGGAGGGGATAGCAAGAAGTGGCACGACATATTTTAATTAAAATAAAAATCAGCAGATTAAATGTTTTTATACTGATTATTTTTTTCTTTTTGTATTCTCATTGATTTCCTTTTGTATTGAAAACGTCGATGCTGATTAAGGTTGAGCTAACTTCTAG
The DNA here is from genome assembly GCA_038502835.1 of Octonoba sinensis. NCBI lineage: Eukaryota > Metazoa > Arthropoda > Arachnida > Araneae > Uloboridae > Octonoba > Octonoba sinensis. The sequence continues at coordinate 57,876,590 of CM076599.1, read as the reverse complement.
TTAAAAGTTTAAATTGAAAAAAAAATTTCTTGGGGACTAAGTTTTAGGACAAAATCTCGTTGGTCATTTTTGCAGAATCAGAGCAATTAATATTTTTTACTATTATGCACTAGTTATGTTTTTTGCTGTAAACCTTAATCTCATTTTAACATACAAACTTCCTTTTTGTTATGATCAAAAGTGTCATTGAAAGTTAAAAAATAATTTTGAAATGTGATCTACAACTTAGAGCTTTGCTTCTGAACTGCAAGTATTAATGCTTAAGTAACACAACGTGACATGTGACAAGGGGGTATGTTAAACAAACTTACGGAACGTTGATTTGAAGCAAAATAAAGCTTCACCACGCTTGTAATCTCATTTTACATTGTATTCGACTTGTTAGCTTCAAATTTTATTTTATTTTGTTTGACCTTGTACTGGACGTTTTACTGTCGTATATATATATATACGGTTTGGAAATAGTTTAGCTGACATCTGAAGAATAGCGTTATTTTGCTTTGACATTAACTTAATAGGTTACATTTTCTTGTTTGTTTTGTTCTTGACATTCATTCTTCTTAAGTCATTATAAATAGTAAAAAACGTATTGAGCATTGTACAACTATTGTATATTGTAGATGTAAGAAGTAGTATGAAAGCATGACGAATTAAGACTTCTAAAAAAAGGATTCGAATCTGCGTAGAAAATTGGAGGATGAAAAATAATTATTTTCAAAACATTTTTCATTGATAACATTAAAACTCATCAACAGTTACTAATTTTTTTTAAAAAAGTACGAAAATCGGTTGGGAAACAGAAGATAAAATCGTATTTAACTGTTTTGGCTCTGCCTATTTACATATAGGTATATTATTTAATAATCGTACAAGGAAGTCATTTGTTGGCTACCTCATTGTTTTTTTTTTAATTCACTTTTATTTTTATGGGAACGTAGGGTAACAAAAAACAAGAATTAACGATATAAATAAAAAAAAATTGACGTAGTATAAAATTACAAATTCGTTTAATAAAAAATGTCTTCACCTTACCTGCATGATATCAGCGTTGTAAACTACCATTAAACGCCGTATCATAAAGTTCATCATATAGAACCCATGTTTAGCAAATAGGTGACACGTTGCATTAACACGCATGAATGCCCCTAAAAAGATATTTATAAATTTTACTTTTACATCTTACGCAACGAAACAGTAAAATATAGAAACAGCTATAGTAAGTTACAGTAAAACCCAACGCGGGTGTTGGGGGACGTGTTTGGCACCCGCTTTATAACATAACCGCGGTATAGTGAAACTGCACCGGGGAACCATATTCACGAAATATACACACTCTTTTTGCACTACTTTTAACTTAATCAATTACTCTTAATTTCTCTCATATTGTATAATTGTTTCTTTTCCTGTTTTTCTTTCATTTTATTCGCTATAATTGCTGTGCAAGTAGCACACTTATCAACTGAGCAGTTAGTCAATCTCTACATTTTAGCCCTATATTGAACTTAACAGATTTCCGGAAAATTTGAGCTCCACCCATGTCAAGAGAACCCAAGACAGAGTCATTGCACCTGATTTAAAATCAACTTATAGTGTCCTAGGTAGAAAGACAGAAAAAGCGTGAAACAGGTGTACATCAGGCCTCACAATAGGGCTTTATATCTGATACTGTGTGCGAGGGGGGGGGAGCTCTTTGGCTGAAATATTTATTTACTACTCGGAAGAGACATTGTTGGTTGGGGTTTTTTACAATGGTAAACAAAGAAATCACCTGCAAATGGCAGTGATTAAGGGTGGTTCAAACGTTGGGGGACATGATAGAAACCGCGCTTTATCCGATTCCGCGGTATACTGAGGCGCGGTATTACGGGGTTTTACTCTATTGATAAACAATGAGCTTGTGTAATAAAAAATAGTTTCACGTTAAGAAAGCACAATGTGCTTCCTTACATAGTTAACTTATTATTTTAATGAGCTAGTGCTTATGAAATAGTAACAATACGCGAATATCATTAAAGCATCGCTTCAGGACTGTTTACGCATGTTGATGCTTAAGTATATGGGGCTTTACAAAATACCCAGTAGTACGTCCAAATGAAAGAGATGAATTAAATAATTAAATATTTAGTTATAAAATATTACTAACACTGCATACTAACATTGAAGTTGCTAATACTAACGAACTCACTAATTCTGACATTGAAATTAGAGTTGATAATCGGTTGGAAAAAATAATTAATCGATGTTTTGTGTTCAATGGTTTTAAATTAAAAACCGTACGCAGTACACGATTTGATCTAAATAAAATAAGTTTCATTAAAAATAAGTAGAACTGGACTTCAGCATTGTACTCACCGGATGAAATGCGATGTAATACGCATTTAAATCTGGAACTAATGAATCAAATATATAAAAATGTATTCATCCGCTAACAGGATGCACCAATATTAACCCTACGGTGGAACCTACGGCAGTGCTAGTATGGTATTTTGGAGGTTTATTTGTTAAATGTGGCTAATAATTTTTCTTGCGCTGTGTTGAAATGTATCAGATGTTTACCTAGCAAGATTATCATCCGTAATTCTCCGGTACTACTTACGTAGTATAAAAACTGGAGGAAATGCTGCAACATTGTTAAAACTTAGTTCAATAATATTCTTCAACTTTCGAAATTTCGAATTCCAGCCATAATCAGGAGGTATTGACGTGCTCTCCCCCCCCCCCCCCCACTCCCAAAGGAACTAACTCTGTAAGTATACAGCAAAACTTGACGAAGTTTGAGTGCGTCTTTCCCCCACTTTCTTTTTTTTTTCTCACAGTAGCTGTAAATTTATAGAAAACAAAATACAAATTAAGTGAAACCTGGCTGAACAATATTTGAAACACCGTAAAAACTACATATTAAAAATAATTTCAACGGGAAGCATCAAACAATTGCAAAAAAAAATTTAAATAAAAGTCCCTTTCTTATTAAATATTAATCAAGATGTTATACGAGAGTGTTCAAGAAATTAAAGATTATTTACAATCAAGTTCATTCTCTCCAAAATATTGATGAAATAAAAGGAACCGTGTAAATGCTATTAAAAATGATTTTTTAAAAAGCATTAACACTAGATTGCCCAGGCCGTTTTGAAACATTTCTAAACTTTCATTTTATATCAAGTTGCTAATAATTACAATAAATTTTCAATCGCATTAACTTGTTAGGAAAGTCAATGCAATTGAAAGTTGCACTATAATAAGTAACAAATTATGCAAAAGGGAAGCTTCAAAAGATTAAAAATGACTGGTGTGGGCAATCTAGTGTTAAATACCAATTTAAGCCTTGTCTCACAAGAAAAAAATTTATTACAGTAACTCTTGCACAAACATTTTAGAGATTTTGAACAAATAACTTCTTACACCAGTTCTGATTTTAAAATGATGTAAATCTTTATAGTATTCCAGGACTTTGTTTTCTTTCATTCATTGTTAGGGAAAAAAATAAAGCCTAAGCAACTTAAAAACAAATTCGAACTTTTAAACTGAATCTTGCCAATAGTTCCTTTCGCTGGATATTTCTATATTGTGCCAAATCTTGTTCAAGTTGTATACATTATTAGAGCTTTTTAAACAAGGGGATTATAGATATTGATACTTACCGCAAGCCAACGGAATTGTGCTCAAGTTTAGTTCATTTAGCCAAAGTAAAAATCCAATGACTGGATGGAAAACCAAAGTTGGGATTTGCTTTTCAAATGATATTTTCTTTCTGCACTGAAATCTAAAAAATAGAGACAAACTGAGAAAAATCACAATCCCTGCATGCCAAACTTTAAAGACATGATATATTGCCTCCATACTCTATCTATTGTCGAGCAATAGTTAAACGGTTTTGAAAACGAGAACCGTTTTATAGTTTTTCCTTAGTGGTTATGTATAATGTACGGTTGTTTTACTCTTTAGGCACAATTCGTGTTAATAGATTTTTTTTCAAATTAATAATGTAAAATGCCTCTTAAATGATTACTCACAAAATGGATCTTCGTTTTTTCGTACCGATCAAAAGATAGGGTAATTTTCCTTATGCGAATTACGTTGTTCTGCTGCGACACATCCTTTTTGCAGTTAATCTAAGAATCTTGAATTCTGATCTTCCTTCTTTCTAATACTTTGCTAATTCTTTTTCCCAATAAAATAGCTTCTGCAGTGACAATTATTTTATTTTCTTTATTTTTTGACATTTATTCCAATTTTTGGAGCTTTAAAATCGAGACCTAGACTCTCATTTTTCTTTTTCTTTCTTTATTTTCCCCCTTTTCACTTTTCTTTCATTTCCTTTCTCATAAGAATCCTTCTGAGAAAAAGAGGAATTAAAGAACGTCCGATTCACAAATGAATTCTTTGAGAAATAGAAAAAGGGTCCGAAATAATTGGCTTATGCCGAGCACGAAGTTGCTAAAAGGAAAATTGACATATTAAATATTCTGCAGGACGCAATAGAAACCGTTTCAAACTATTCGAGTACTTTGTTTTTGGTCTTATAAAATTAACACATGAAAATCAGGACATGAACCACGAATGTTTCCTGTTTCAAGCCCATTGTTTAAAGAAATGTAAAATTGCTTTTTAGAAATACCCATTTACCTACTCACTAGTCGACAAAAATAAACTTTTTTCCCCTAACACAAATGGAATTAGCTATTTTCAACTAATTTCGAAGCGTAGAGTTGGAATTTTATTGTCATAAAGCTGTAACATGCTTTTTTTTTTTTTGTCATGACTATCGTACAGTACTGGAAATAACTCGCAAATACATTTAATTCGCATTTTTTTTTACTATAATTAATCTCATTAATCTATCATGGCATTATAAGTCAAGAAGAAAACATAAATATATATACGGTAATATTTGAGAAAACATACATATTTTAGGCTAAATAAAAGATAAAAATATAAAATATTTATAAATGCGGTGAAATGTTATCATTTTTTTCTCCTGTGCGGCGTTAGATCTTCTCTCTTTAGAAACCGACAGTAGTACCTATCATTGCTGGTTCCCAATGACCTTGATATCGGGTTTCCATAATCCTAATGTCCTAGTGAAATCTTCCCCCACCCGCAAGATTTCTTTCCGAAAAAACCGAGCAATGTAAATGTAAAAAGGGAATTATGAGTGATATCCGAAACCCCATGGTGTGATAGGACTTTAGAAATTCTTCTATTAGGCCTTTGTAATTTCTTCATTTCTTGTTTCATAAAAACCCTTTTACCACTTTCACAAGCGTTTTCCAAGCTGCTATCACCTGTCTAATTCGATCTCTCATAAAAACACCTTTTAAGTTTCGCTGCACCCAATTGTAGACTCTTTTAAAAATGTATATCCTTCATATTTTTTGTTCACGGCCTTCACAAAGTTTTTCACCTAATTTAATGCGAAATGAAGGGAGAGTAATTTTCCGGTTTAACAAAAAATTCCAGGCTGAAAATATGTTCTTGGTGCTATCCCTTCCTTACGGAATGCTCTTCTGTCGCTCGACTATCTCACATACATAAAAAGCAACAATACATAGTAAATCCGCCCTGAACTACCATTAATATAGCTATGATCTTTAAATACCCACAAATTTGCCAATTGAACTGTAATTGTGTGCAAATGTAATTGTGGTTGAAATAGTTATATTTTAGCATAATTTTCTTTAATCGAAGCTGAATAAGCGACTGGTATGGATGTTTTTTTTATTTAAGTTATGGAGCAATACCGCCTTTAAGCTATATTTGCAAGATCCAATGGAAAAATGCCACTTTGATGGTTCGTGCTCTATTTGAAGTTCCTTCAGTAACTCACTATATCGAAACAAACGCCAAAATGGATCTCCCGTTCTATTAAATACTACGCATACCACATTTCTTTATCGGAAATATGTAATAGTACTTGTTTCAGCTGCCAACTGATTCCATACTTGCAATCTAGGACCAAAAGTTATGCCTTTTGTTTTGATAGGTCCAGTTCGCGCACTAGCGGCCTTATTCACCATCCGATTTGAACCTTTGAACTGCAGATCAAAGGCATCCTCAACCAATCTAAACGCTCATATTAGCGGTCCAAGTGTCTGGCAGAGGTTCAAATCGGTTCGTGAATAAGGCCGTAAATCGTTCAGTTCATTTTGACGAATAAAATGGGGTTCACTCCAAGTCTCAAGTCTAAAGTTTGGGTCACAAGAACTTCAAATAGAGCGCGAACCATCAGAGTGGCGTTTTGATTAAAAATGATGATAAATAAAACATATTATCAAAATTTATATTTTGGTAATATGTTTAAAAAATAATTCATTTTGAATTGATTTTTGACAAAAATATTAAAAGCTTCTTGATTTTTACGCTTTGAAAAAAATTGTGATTCAAAAAAAATTTTGATATCATAATTTTGATGGCGTTTGATAATTTCACATTGACGTCATGATAACAATAGTCATAACAAAAAAATGTACGTGTTACAGGTTTATTACAGTTATATTCAAACTCTACGCTACGAAATCAGTTAAAAAATAGCTAATTTCATTTGTGTTAGGGAAAAAAGTTTATTTTTGTCGATTAGTGTAGTTTTATTGTAATTTTCCTCTTTGGATTCATTTTAATTTGCCTTTTGAAACACAATTTTCAACTAGTGCGCTCAAGCTTGACTTTTTTTTTTTTTTGCGTGTAATTATTATTGTCTTATGTCTACTGATTGCAGGCAAAGATTTCTCAAATGTCTCACTTTATTGAATCCAAATGATGAAGAGATCGAATTTTTTTCCTTATTCGAAGTCTTTCATTTTTTTAATGCGTCACATACCGTTTGAAGTATATCTGATAATCTTGACTCCGAGATATTGGCATCTTTCCTTGCGACATTTTGCTGTTTTTTTTCCAAATAAATTACCCTGAAACGTCAATTTCGTTTCATCCCATTTTATTTATTATATTATTCACATTATTACTATTATTATTATTCATTTCTTTGTCCGTGCTTTCCTTCTCCCCACTTTTAATTGCCTAAACGAACTCAACGTAATCATATTTTATATAAAAGTCGCGAGAAAAGTTTTAGAAAATTTCCCAGTGACTAACTAATGTTTACCTCTGGAAAGGGGAAAAAATGTTCATACAAAACTTAAGCAGTTTATTCCCGTACATACCAACGTCAGCTTTGTGTTAATGTCTGTCAGAGGTCTTCGGATTCTTATAGTATATTATTTTCTATTTTAACGTTTAAAATGTTTATTTCAAAACAAAATTCAACTCCTCGGCAAAAAAGAGAGCTATTGGGTACTTTAATATCATATAAAAGTCATTCCTTCATTTTGTACGGTATCATACTTTAGTAGTTCCAACAGAGTGTGCATTAAGATTAATACAAAATAAATTTATATCTATGCATAAACCAAACTAGAGAAAATAAAAAATAGGTGTAGAAAAGACAACTAAATAGTATGTAAATTTGTGAGCAAATGGATAAAGTGCTGAGACCGTGAGCACCGGGGTACAGAAACAGATGTTCCACTCAGGTGGTTGGTCTGGCGTGGAACCCCTAGTGTTTTGACCCCCGAACATGGTTGGTTCTCATTTTATCGTTCGGTGAGGGATAAAGGGCTGAGTTGACCGTGCCCAGTCTGGGGACTGAACTTCGAACCTGTAGCATGGGAGCACGGAACGCTACCACTCATTGGGCTTCACAATTAATAGAAGATTTTAAATTAAAATGAAAAAAATAAACTATGATGATTAAATCTGAATTTCCTTTTTCATTGACATCAAACTGGAGCCCTTAGTTGCTAATAATTAGGTTCAAAGTCAAAAACTAAAAAAGACTCACTCGCACAAAATTAATACGTATTTAGAAAAATTAACAAGTAAATAAATAAAAGACGAGAGAAACAAACCAAACTACTGCGTCACCACTCCCTGTTTCTGATCCATTGGTACACACCAATATGACATTGTTCCAACACCACACCACTTGATTGTAATAACAGTTAACTATAGCGATCAGTGTCGATTACACACACGGTGTCGATTAGTACATTGTAGAACAAATTTAAAAACATGAACATAGTCTTTTGCATTGAAAATGTCACAGTTAAAGTGCCCGGTTGACCGAGCTTAGCCCCGCAATTTTTTTTTTCTTTTTTTGGCGAAAATACTTATTCAGATAAATTTGAAAAGCAATTCACTTTGTCCCGCATGTACTTAACAAATTGTACTAAACATTTGAAATCAAACAAAGCCTAGCGTTAAATAAATAAACTCATCAGTAGGTGTTAATTAATATTTAACATAGGAAATTTATGATTTACACAATAACAAACATTATTTTTAATTCAACACAAAATATTACATAAAAAGTATCCAATTATTAAAATGGCTTATATTACGATACGTCTTGACGTTTTGAGGCAACTATGTTTTAACTGGAATCAACCACATGTTACGTAACATATGCAAAATGTTACCCAACAGGTGGCGCTGCAAACAGAGTAAATATTTTACCATTTCACTCTGCCCCATACTTACCTACTCAGATCATAACCTCCCCCCCGCCCCCATTCGTGCACAAATTTTATTTTCAACTTCCAAAAGCAGTCAACATTAATATTACTTAAATCCAGGAGAAACTGTTTCTCTATCGTTTTTTCCACAATAACAGCAAGAGGTTTTCCAATTGTATTGCTGACGGATCAAATAAAGTGAAATTTAACAAGGTTTTTGAGAAACTTAAGAATAGCATAAAGAAAGGGAAAATTTAAACTTTCAGAAGTTTTGATCTTACTTTTCTTTTTAGAGGTAGAATATTTTTAATGGCTACTTTTTTTTTTTATCGAAATTACATGCATTATTAACAGTAGAAGAATTTAATTTCCTTTGTAAAGTTTTAATAAAAGCTCTTTTCAGCAAATTTTTCTATGTCTCCCAATTAATTATTCAGCTCAGTAATAAGATGTGTACGCATAGTACCCACAGAAAGTGAAAGAAAAGGCACTTGCTATAATCTAGCAAATCATTTCCTTATTTTCACATACATATTAAACTGGAAGAGAGAAATAATAAAGAATAATTATGAAATTAAGCTTATTAGTTTCCGTAATTAAAATTAAAAGTCGTTCTTTTATCTGTATATGCTAATAAACAGATGACGTCGGGAAAGTGAAATTTAGCAGCTAAGGAGTTGACTCTTCTGCGGTTAAGTGTGCTATTAGTAGGCAAAAAAAAATGCGTCCTCTTTAAATGTTGAAAATTATAGTCAGAGTGATCTTTAGCATCCACCCGCAATTTTAACTAAATAAATTGCTCCTGAATTTGAAAATTATGAGAGACTGATTTAAATACTTTTCAAAATGTATTCAAGCGATTTCGAATGCTATGAAGTTAAAGAGTGTAAGGTAAAAGCAAATGATACGATTTCCATATCGATTACCTGTGAATCACACTTTGTCCTTGAATGATCTTTCCGCATCGCAATCGAACAAGGCCATCTTACTTCCAACAATGGAATGGACGTCATAATGGTTTACTTACACGTCATTCTTCAACGTGCAGTTGATCAAGGGATTGCCCCTGGATTAAGTATTACGTATGTAAAACCTTCAAAATTGGCGTTAAAAAAATCGGTTCTCGCATTTGGCTCGTAAAATAAATAACTGCTCAATAAATTCATTTTTTCTGTACACTGTGGCTGCTATTCTACAGATACCCTTCCAAGAATAATTTATTGGTATTACAATAAATATTTCACTATTGTAGGCTTCAAATTTCTTAATATTCCTTTATTAGGGGACCCGAGCCAACACGTTCAATAAAGAAGGCCTATTCACTTGTTCTGTGACGTCATGACTTGCGGCTGGTGCAAAAGAAATTTTGCTAGGAAAATCAGTCTCAGAAAAGGCAAATGCTGTTATTTGGGGTACTACTTCATAGTACATGTTACATATTAGAGCAGTTCAAGAAAGAAATCAGAAGTTTATTTTTAGTATTTTTCCTCCTTCCCCTTTTTAGCCTACTTTCCCGTAAAAGTTTAAAAAATAATAATAAAGTATGAGAAAGCTGGATGTATCGTTAAAAATCAATAAAAGTCAAACATAAGTTAAGGAAATTAAATAAAGATTGAAAAATAAAAAAATTAAAACTAGGGTCTTGAGATGGGGAAAAATGTGTCGGTCGGTCTGTCGGTTGGTCTGTCCACCACTAACAACTTTTAAAGGAATTGTCCGATTGGAAAGACCTTTTTTTTTTGCCTTCGAAAGATCTCGCCGATGTCATCTCATTTCTATATTTTAGTTTTTGATTTGAACAATCTTTCGTTCAATTTTTAACGGTTCAAAAAACCTTAACATTACTGCCTACGGGCAAATTGTGGGAGAAATATCGAAGTTCTTGTGAACAAGCTTATTTGAAAAAGCTCTCGGCGTGAAATATTTTTTGATTTGAACAGTTTCTGTTCAATTTTGAACAGTTTAAAATGATTAACATAGCACCTACGGGGAAATTTCAATCCTATATAAATCCTGACCTAACGGACCGAGTTGCTTGGAACAAACTTTATCGGAAAGCTCTTATGACGTAGAACATTATACGGGTAGAAAGTTCATCCAGAACTAACAAGCCTATTTTCCTACGAAATTTTTTTTTTTTTTGGGGGGGGGGGGGGATTTTTAAAATATTTTCGAATGAGTGAATATTTATTTTTAAAGTAACTTTTTAATGATTTAGATTAACGTTAAAATAATCCTTGATTCAGATATAAAGCTGTTGAGTTAATTTTTGTCTGATTAATGCTATAGGACAAATTCAAATGTTTTTATTAATATGCAATAAAACAACTTCTGGGCATGTAAAATTTTAAACATTTTTTGAGACCTGGTTACTAATTTTATGACAATCCATGCATTCACCACAGGTTGACTTCGATGGACTGTCATGTGTAGTGGAAGTAACCTTGTACCATAATTCCCATTGTAGGAGACTATCGTGAAATACAAGCAGCCGAATCTTCGATCATTTATTGTTTGAAATTTGATGTCTACTAGCAATAGTTGCGGGTAGAACGAAAAGAGTGTGATGAAGACTAATCCATATGCACAAGAACTTTTTTCAAGTCGTTTCCTCAACATATGTTTAGAATAAAAAAGGTCAGTATGTGTTGACGAAGGAACATAGTGTTGACTTTAAAGCTTTTACACTGTTAAAAATTTCCGTAAGAAAATAGTAAAATAACCATGTATTTGATTGTTATTTTACCACATTTAATTACAACAGTTGAATAACCATTAAAAAGATGGTCCTCAAACCGCTGATTGCAAAAAAAATCGTTTATTCTCTGTTTAACCTAAAGAACGTTTAACTAACCGTAATTTTCAAGCGCTCAATAAGAATTGGGCGTCCATCTTGGTTGCGAAGCCTTACCGGTCATACGTTGTTGTAAAATAGGAATACGGATTTATCAGTTAAAAATCTGCATGTGTATATAAAAAAAAAAGAAAAAAAAAAGGGCTTAAGCAGTTTATACTAAATAGAAACACGTACACACGTAAATAAAAATTGGAGACATCGGATTCCTGAACTGTTTGCGAATGAGCGAATCCATAATTTGAGCTGCTGAAGCTTGCTTGCATTTTAATTTTTGCAACAAATAAAATGATTTTCGTCAATATACAGAAAATTTAGACTAAAAATGACTTTGGATCCAATCAAAAACTGAAATCTCAATTTTAAGGCAGTTTATCTGTTGGAAAAGAAGATTTATTGATAAATAAACGGCCGCTTCACGTGGTGTAGATGGCCGAATGGCTAGAGAGCAACTTTAGTATACCGTACACCCGGGTTCGATTTCTGTAAGCTGCGCTTACCGTTTCTACGCCTCGAAATGGTTCAAAAACGGTAAAAATTTTGTTTTGAAACCATTTTTAAATGATAATAATAATTTAACTTTGTGCAAGTAAACAGTAATAGAAATATAATTTCACGTTAATTTAAAGCATTTGTGCTTTAAATTAACGTGAAATTATATTTCTATTACCATTTTTAAATGGTTATAAAACCGTAAACTTTTGTATTTACGGATTTCTGACCAAGTTGATTGGAAATGGTTAGGTCCCGCAAAGATAGAAAAATGTTCCAAACCGTAAATTTAAAGGTGAATTAGATGGACAGAATGCTGCCGGTCATTTAACCGTAATTTCATGATGAAATTTTTTTTTGTGTAAACCTTTTACAAAATTTCAGCAGATGAATTTCTGATGACGTTTACCCGAGCATGAACTTATGGCTCGATTTCACCATGATTTAATTAGTAACTTTATGATTCTTCCAAAGCATTAACGATTTTCGATTTTGTTGTATCGTGTTGTTATGACTTCTGCTCTGTCCGTCTGACGGAGTCAGACAAGACCAATAAAATCATTGACCCTTAAGAAGTCCAAAACCAGAAGTTGAGAAGAGTAAAGATCCTCCACTGAAAGTCCCAAGCAGTCCATGACGTGATCGGGAGATGCCTGTTGACATTGGCATTTACTACATAGGTTGAAGACCTTCTTGCCTTCTGGAAAGGAGAGACCGCTTTTCCGCCTTGAGCTTGCAGTTTGGGAGTCGCTGTCGCATTTAAGATGGAGTGAAGATCCAGGACGTTTGCTCTTATATCAGTGATGGTTGGGTGGGATCTGCCATTCCCTTGAAATTTCGGAATTTACCCTTGACTGATGTTCCGAGTACGTGAGGGTTGAAGAGATGGGTGGAAAAGCGCTGCAACCTTTTTTAGCCAAAAGATCCCCTTGTTCATTTCCAAAGATGTCAACGTGGGAAGGGATCCACTGAAAATGAACATCAGGGAACTCAGATATTTGTTTGCGTTTTTGGAGAATGGAGACACTAGCTCCGTCTGCAACTGTGAACCATTTATGAAGATTTTGAAAAGAACTTCGACTATCAGAGAGGATCCAGAGGTCTTCGTAGTCGTGTTCATTGATAACTTTCTGGACCGTGTTGTATTGCTACAAGTTCACTTTTAAAAACTGAAGAAAAGTCGAGGTTTCGACGGCAAAAGGATAGTTCTCCCCCTGGTTTTTCAATGAAAATGCAGCTGCCAGCCTGGGCATTCAGCTTACTGCCATCTGTGTAGATTTTAATGGCATTACCAAGGATTTCATTTATGACTTCTAAAGCTAGCTGTCTAAGATGATCTGGAATCAAATCTTTCTTAACAATCGGAGTAGAAAAGGCAAAGTGGAAATGCACTCTTGGGAATCCCTCTGCAGGGCTGAGACAAGATCTTAAGAAATGAGGCTCCACATCTCTAGAAGGCAATTGTAGAAGTTCTGCATGACTGAAGGAGCTGTTTTTCTTTAGTCGTTGATTATTGCTCCAGCAGTTAAGATGTAGGGACGTTTTGTTGTGTTGGCCGTAGCTAGAGAGTTTGTTGAAATATTTGGTAAGGTTGGCCCTTCTTCTAGTTCGGAGAGGCTGCAAGTTAGCCTCGAAGAGAAGAATTTCTTTAGGGCAGCGTCACCTCAATCCAGTGATAATTCTAGCAGCGCTGAGTTGCACTCTTTCTAAATTATCCAAGTTGGTGTCTGATGCACATCTGTGTACAGGAAAACCATACTCCAGGATAGGCCTAATGAGTGCTATATATGTAATTCTCAAAGTGACTGCATCAGCACCTCATTCTTTTCCTGCGATGTATTTGAGGATTTTTAGTCGTTGCCTGCTTTTTGAGACAATATGATCTATATGTTTGTTACTTGTCCATTCTGGATTCTAGATGTAGCCCAGATATTTAGGGTACTTCTCATACACATTTCCATTTTTACTCGGATAAATGGCGTTCATACAACCACCGACGTTCTCTCACCTTCATAAGTGTCGTTTAGTAGGCAATGTCCAAGTATTGCTCAAAGTTGTTGAATTTCATCTATACTTTCGATTCTTGTCCAGTAACATCATTCATAAGTGTCATTCCCTCCCCATCTGATATTGATTTTTTTAATCTTTTCATATGGTAAGCAAGAGCTCCAATTTGGTTAACCCCTTCCCTCTCGCTCCCGTGAAAATGACGGGCTGAGGTTTCGCCTCCTATTTCTCGCTCCAATGATATTTCTGGGCTGGGTTTTGAGATGGGGAAAAAGTGTGTCGGTCGGTCTGTCGGTCTGTCTGTCTGTCGGTCTGTCGGTCTGTCTGTCTGTCTGTCGGTCTGTCCCCCCCAATAACTTTTGAACGAATTGTCCGATTGGAAAAATTATTTTTGTATTCGAAAGATCTCGGCGAGGACATCTCATTTCCATATTTTACTTTTTGATTTGAACAATTTTTTGTTCAATTTTGAACAGTTCAAAAAATTTTACCATTAGCGCCTATGGGTGAAAATGAAGCAAATTATGTAAACTCTGGGTACAACATATAAGTTCCCATGAACAAGCTCACTGGAAGAAGTTCTTGGCGTGAAATATTGATTTGAACAATTTTTGTTCATTTTTGAACAGTTCAAAAAAAAAATTAACATAACGCCTTCGGGGAAATTTCAATCCAATATAAATCCTGATCTAATGGACCGATTTGCTTGGAACAAAATTTATCGGAAAGCTCTTATGACGTAGAACATGTACAAATAGAAAGTTCATCCAGAACTAACGAGCCTATTTTCTTATGAAATTTTTTGATGGGGATTTTCAAGAATATTTTTTAATTAATGAATGATTAAATGAATAAGCAAAATATTGAATGAATAAATGAGTGAATAAATACATGAATGACTTAATAAATAATGATTGAATGAATATGTATTAACCGTTGAAAAAGGTATATTTGAAGCAATTAAGAACTAAAGCTAAACGAGAAAGATAGAGAGAGAGAGAGAGCTAGATTATAAATTTGAATTCGGTGTATACGGGAAAGTAGGCTCGTATAGTTCTAGACGGAACTTCCTGTTTGATCCAATTTTAATGATTTTTTTTTAAAATCAATAAAGGGTTGTCTAACATGAATGTCGTACATTGATTTAACTACAATTGTTCTTTAGAAAAAAGGTTATCGGTGAAAATCGTCATTCGTCGCGTTATTTCCATCAAGATAGGACTGTATGTATTTCTTTTCTTGGCGATAATTATTTGTTTCATTACAAGACTGCTATTACAGTACGGCCCCGATTTAACGAAAGTCATAACGATAACAATCAAATAAATGGTTATATTACTATTTTCTTACGGAAATTTTTAACAGTGTATACTTTATCATTGTTTCTCCGCTGAATGCTCAACTGGTGTCTCGCTATTTTTAACCGACTTCATTAAAAAAGTTTAATAATGAAATGAAGCTGCAATATTCACATGGGGTTGAGGAAACTGCTAATTAAATAATTTGGGTCAAGGAAAGCCTTAAGAAATCAAACTAAAATGTTTATACCTCACGCTTTTATTAACTTAGAAACTTCGGTCAAATGACATGCTGTGCAGAAAAATCAGCACTTTCGGTTGATATATTATATTAATATGGGCAATTTTTTTCACTCTCTTATTGGGGAATTTATGTAGAAATTCTTTGTAAAATATAACCCGTTTTTAACGACTGGCTTCAAAAAGTCTTATTTAACCTATTAACGGAAAGAATTTAATTTTGTTTTTAAAGAAGCCTACACTGAAACTGTTATTATTATCGCTTTTAATACTGATTAATAGCAACAAATTCTTTTTAACAATGAGTTTTATATTTATGAAATAATTTTAATGAAATAAAGCTAACACTATTTAAACGGAGCTGAGGAAACTGCTAATTAATACTTTGATTCAAGGTTGAGTCAAGATAAGAAATCGAATTGAAAAGACTATAACTGGCGTTGTTTTTGACTTAGAAACTTAAAAAAAATTCCATCTTGTGCAAAAAAATCAGCGCTTTCGATCGATGTATTATATTAATATATGCAAGGTTTTTTACACTCCCATATTGGGGAATTTATGAGGAAAGTTTGTGTAAAACTAGAATAAAAATAGAAATACTTGTCGGATTTTTCTTCTTGCGGTTCTATAAACCTTCTCCGTGTTAATCGAGACAAACTGAAGTATTCATCGAAATCCGAAGGGTAGTTTTCTTCGAGATCAATGGTTACATACACACCAAAGTCCTGCTTTTTATATCTAGATAGATAAAACTCGTTGTTAAAAGGAGTTGCCATTAAGCAGTAATATTAAAATATTTATTACAGGAGCTTGAGTGAAGGCTCCTTTGAAACAAAAATTAAATTCTTTCAAACACACAATTAAAGTAATATTAGACTTTCAAAATGAACTTCAAAACGGAATTCATCATCCAAATAATAATTTTTTAGTGCCTTTCATTCAAAATATGCCCTGTGATGCGTTTTTTTTTTAACAGAGCATCTTAGAAAACACTAAAAAGAATAAAATACATTATTTTTTAGGAAAAATATTAGAGCCGACTTCAAATTAAAAATTGCACTAAAAAGTAAAAAATAAAATTTATTCTTTTAACAACATGATAATACTACTTTTCAGCGTGATTTTTGAAATCGATGCAAAATTATGATGAATAAAATCTTTTGGAATCATGAATCAATTACAAATATCAGGGACCATGGGTCTATAACAGTTTCAATATAAAGTAACACATGGTACTATGGTAATTAGAATGTCTTCATATTTTGCGCCGACTTGAAAAAATATGTTTAACTGTAGTTCCTAATATCGACGATGTATAAAAAATGAATTTATTTTTTAAAATTTGAAAGTAGGGTTTTTAGATGGGGAAAATGTGTGTCTGTCGGTCTGTCTGTCTGTCTGTCGGTCTGTCTGTCTGCCCCCCCCCTAATAACTTTTGAACGAATTGTCTGATTGGTAAAATTCTTTTTGCATTCGAAAGATCTCGGCGAGGACATCTCATTTACATATTTTACTTTTTGATTTGAACAATTTTTTGTTCAATTCTGAACAGTTCAAAAAATTTTAACATTAGCGCCTATAGGCAAAGTGAAGCAAATTAAACTCCGGGCATAAGAGTCGAGTTATTATAAACAAGATTATTAAAAGATGTTATCGAAGGAAAATATTTGCTGAGTTGAACAATTTTAGTTCATTTTTGAACAGTTCAAAAAAATAAACACTTTTTTCTTTATCCCGGCGCAGGCGATAAAGTTGTCAATAATGATGCAATCGACGCCAAACGAAATACCTCCGCTGGTAACCTTTTGCACGTTTTGTTGCCTTGGCGAGATTTGCGCCAGGATAAAGGAATTCATTTTGAAACAGTTCAAAAAAAAAACAAGAAGTTCCGTCTAGAACTATACGAGCCTACTTTCCCGTATACACCGAATTCAAATTTATAATCTAGCTATCTCTCTCTCTCTGTCTTTCTCGGTTAGCTTTAGTTCTTAATTGCTTCAAATATACCTTTTACAACGGTTAATACATATTCATTCAATCATTATTTATTAAGTCATTCATGTATTTATTCACTCATTTATTCATTCATTCTTTTGCTTATTCATTTAATCATTCATTAATTAAAAAATATTCTTGAAAATCCGGATCAAAAAATTTCATAAGAAAATAGGCTCGTTAGTTCTGGATGAACTTTCTATTTGTACATGTTCTACGTCATAAGAGCTTTCCGATAAATTTTGTTCCAAGCAAATCGGTCCATTAGATCAGGATTTATATTTCCCCGTAGGCGTTATGTTAATTTTTTTTTTGAACTGTTCAAAAATGAACAAAAATTGTTCAAATCAATATTTCACGCCAAGAACTTCTTCCAGTGAGCTTGTTCATTGGAACTTGGATCTTGTACCCAGAGTTTGCATAATTTGCTTCATTTTCACCCATAGGTGCTAATGTTAAAATTTTTTGAACTGTTCAAAATTGAACAAAAAATTGTTCAAATCAAAAAGTAAAATATGGAAATGAGATGTCCTCGCCGAGATCTTTCGAATGCAAAAAGAATTTTTCCAATCGGACAATTCGTTGAAAAGTTATTAGGGGGGGGGGGACAGACCGACAGACAGACAGACCGACAGACCGACAGACACACTTTTTCCCCATCTCAATACCCTACTTTCGAATTTTTATTTTTCAATCTTTATTTAATTACTTAACTTATTTTTGACTTTTCTTGATTTCTAACGATATTTTCACGATACATTAAGCCTTCTTTCATGCTTTATTATTATTTTTTTTTACTTTTACTCGAAAGTAGGCTAAAAAGATTAACATTAGCACCTGCGGGGAAATTTCAATCCTTTATAAATCATGATCTAACAAACCGATTTGCTTGGAACAAACTTTATCGGAAAGATGTTTGGCCGTAGAACATGTACAGATACGAAGTTCAACCAGAACGGAACGAGCCTATTTTCTTATGAAGTTTTTTGATCGGGATTTTTAAGGATATTTTCCAATGAATGAATGATTAAATGAATAGGGGAAGGAATAAACGAATAAATGAGTGAATAAATCAGTGAATAAATAATAAAATAAATAAATGAGTGTATGAAGTGAAAAATAAATAAAGGAGGGAGTAAATACATAAATGAGAAAAAGGAATGAATAAATAAACGAATGACTGAATAAATGAAAGAATGAGTGAGTGAATGAATATGTACTAACCATTGTAAAAGGTATATTTGAAGTAATTAAGATGAACTTTCTATTTGTACATGTTCTACGTTAGTGTTCTAAGTTAGATTATGAATTTCAAGTTGGTGAATACGGGAAAGTAGGCTCGTATAGTTCTAGACGGAACTTCTTGTTTATCTTTGGCAGGTTAATTCTCTTTTGGTGGAACTTTTGTGGTGTTTTTGCCATCTTGCTCCGATCTTTCTTGCATTGGGAATGGAATTCTAGGTAATTCCGAAAACACCTGTCTGCATTTTGTACTGTAATTTTGTGTTTAATCTCGTTGTTGATTTTTTAATATTTTTTTCTTTTTGCTTATTTCAATGTCCACATCTTTTATAGTATTATTTTTTCCCGCAAAGAGCGGCGCATGAGTGGGCAATACAACATCATCTGGCCAGTGGCCATTACACTTCCTGCCAGGGAATCTTTCTGCAACGTTGCTCGACGAATCTTCCAACAGACGACTCTATAGGACGACAATTTATTACTGTTGCCCTTAGTGGGTGAAAAAACAGTTGGATCAACTTGGTTTTTATGCCCATTAGATAAGTTTTAGATAGCCATTTGAACTCGATTTACATTATTTTCTATTGTACTGTTACGGAATTCTAAAAAACCGAATACACTTTGAGAGGAAAATCTAAACTACGTATGCTTCCCAAAACCGCTACACTTCCGGGTCCATGCTGTACACAATACAATGACATTACAGCTTTTTCCCGGTTTTTAAACTATCTGTGTTGGTAGGTTTCGTGAAAAGAGGTGCCGCCTTCAATCTGAACTTTCTAAATACTAAGATAAATAGTATGCAAGACACTGCAATGAGGACAGAAACATCATCTGTATTATAGATAAAAGTATAGAAATGGGCTAGGAAAAAGTTTTCAAAAGGTACGATTCAAATTTAGGTGTTTGAAATGCAAAATTATGTGTTGAAAAAGATCACTGATGCAAAAATAACCAGTTGAAACTAGTGGGCACAATCGGTAAAATTCAATATATTGTAGATTGGCCTGTATTTGCTCGAGGTTTTGGAATTTAGACAGTAAAATGAAACTTTTTGCCAGATTATCAACCACTACTTGTGTTTTAGTCGTTATTACTCTTCCCTCCTCCACTCTTAAATATGCTGAAAAAAGGGGAGAGAAACCAGAGGGTGATTTTTAAGATCAATGTGATATTTATATGTTACTACTCGAGAAAATTAACACGGGAAGATACATTATGAGTCATATCATAAAAGAATAGGAAAAATGTATACCATGTCATTATCAGAAAAACACCTTCCTATTTATCGAACATCAACTAATGAGTGTAAGTTTGTTTCCACAAAATTAAGGAAAGTCATTATGTTTTACTTCTCGCACTAACTAGATTAAAAGTACGAGGAATTATCTAGAAAAGAGAAAGATATTGTCTCATTAGTTTCTGGCATCTACAACCCATAGGAGCATAGGATTTACTCAGTCTGAGTTATTAAGTGAGTATGTCTAACTATGACTAACTCTATATGAATCAGTATCAACATTAATTAATTTACATGAAATGTATCATTGCAAAAGTTTCATGAAGTAGGGTTAGGTGGCGTAAAGTGGTCATAAAGTCCAAGGTTTTTTTTAACTACGTTGAATAATAAATAAAGTAGGTGAACCAAGGATAGCCATAGTTAAGATTTGATAATGTTTTGGGTAGGTATATGAGGATGATATCTATTTTTTTTTCTTTGTAAAGTCTTACAACTAACTCTAATATTTTAAAGCGTACTTCCTTTTGCAAAATGATATTCAATTTTTTTTAAAAACGATTTCCAAATAGTAGCTTTAAGGCCACCTTTGGAGCACAGTGTTATAAAAGTAGTCCATGTTGAAATCACTTTTAATGTGTTTAAGAAACACTCGTGTAACTATTTTTACAATTAAAAGAACACATTTTCTTGAAAAGAAATTACATTGGAAAATTACAACTTGGCAGGATAATAATACCATTTAATTGCATGAAAAAATTACTATTTAATTAGATTACAAGGGAAAAATACAGATACAGTTATCGTCCCCCCTTCAGTACTGTACACGGTATGTGAAACTTTCTGTCATGCATAAATATAACGGCTTTCTTTTTTTTTTTTTTTTTTTTTAATGTACATTTCTTGCATTGTAACTACAGCAAATAAAATGTTATTACTTTTAGTTTTAGGTATTTGAACAATGAAATTATCTTTTGATGAGATTGTTTTGGCTAACAAAGAAACAAATACACAACCTTGTGTTATATTTATTCATGGAATGCTAGAATCCAAAAAGACTTGGAAAATCGTAGCTCCTGAAATTGCCAGAAATACGGGGAGACGGGTAAGTTAATCATTTATAAGATTCATAACAAAGCTCTCATTCTTGAACTAAATTTATCTTTTTACTTTGCATATTAACATAAGGCACAGTCTCAAAAATTGATTTTATCATTATTAATCGTAAAATTGGAAGCATATCTGTTTGTACTGGGTGACAAGAAAACAGGACCCCGAATAAAAAAGCATTACATATCGAAAACCACTGAACGTAATGTATTTAAGCTTCACGGCTAAGCTCCAAACGGAAAACCAAATTTGAAGCACGCGTGATCGTATGTTAAGTGCATCTCTTTTAATTTACTCAGGTGGCGCTACAATAATAATCTTAAGAAATAATCATAGAAAATTATGAATTAAGTTTATTTTAAAACTACATGAATTATTTTTACAACGATGAATTGTTGTATCTCCAAAACCTTCATTTAACAATAAGGATAAGTTGAAACCTCATGAGAAAAAAAAACAAAAAAAACTCATGTTCTATTTATGTTAGAGTTAATGAATGAATTACAGCTGACTTAGTTTTTATCAGCTACGGAATAATACAAAATTTTGAATAATAAACTGATTATGCATGTTCTTCTTCTTTTTTTTTGGTCGAAACAAATCTTTAAAATGGAATAAAAAGCACTAATTCGAATTTTCGAATGTACCTTCATGCCTTTCTCAAATGATAATTGAATTTGGCGCCATATTTCATTCGAATCAGTCAATTGATGCGGGTTTGCATAGCGAACACACATGCATGCATACATACATACATACACAAAAAGAACATTTTTTTAAATGTATAAATAGACTCATTGCCTAGATCGCTCCTAGGTACATTTTCAACGCTCTTTTTATGAATATCTCTTGATGATATTTTTTTTTTCCTGGCTCCATGCTAGTCGACTAAGGTGAGTAGTTTTTCGCTTTAAACGACATTTTCGTGTTCTTCATAATTACACGAATCTCCCTAGCACAACAACATTCTGTTTCCTTAATGAGCAGTTTCATGGGTGTATCAGTAAAAACATGTTTTTTTTCTCTTTAACCACTCAACGCATTTGCCCGTGTCTCACACGGGCGAAAGTTACAGGGAAGTTTGCCCATGCCCGTGCGTTGTTTTATTTCTAATGCCCGTCTGAGATCCGTTTACACTTTGTTTGTATACTATATTTTGTTTATGTATCTTTTACCCCATCCCCCGACCCCTAGTCATCCCCCACAACCTGAAATTGCAAAGAATAACTTACACTATACTAGTTTTTCAGGAAAAAATTCGTGCTTTAAGGGGTTAATCTAAAGCACATTTATGAAATATTATTTATTTCCTGTTTCAGGTATACGCAGTGGATGTCAGAAACCATGGAAGCAGCCCATGGGGTGACGAGTTGAATTTCGACATTATGGCCGATGATATTGAGGAATTCATGTTTGATCACAACATTCCATCAGCAGTACTAGTAGGACATAGTTTAGGAGGAAGAATAGCAATGACTTTAGCTCTCAGACGAGTATATATACATATTCTTGCTGTAGTAACATGACCTTAACGAAACTTTCATTTTCATATCTACTTGTTTTTAACAAAATTTCAAATCTGTATGTTTTTAACATTCTGATTCTTTTACTTACCTGCATTTAAATACGCTGCGCATCTCGCGTTAGGGTTCTATGCGTAGGGTTCAAAATTATAGAAAATCTATAAATATGGACTGCACCTTCCATTGTAAGCAAAATTGATAACTGCTGTCAGAATGAAAGAGGAAACTATGGCCAAGAAATTAGGGTAAGTTTCTGCTTGGCTGCTTTTAACGCTAACAGGGTGGAATAAAATTTCCTTGGTTTAACTAAGTTTGTGAGAAACATTGTTAGATAACCATTTGTCAGAAAGATAGAAAGTTCAAATCTGATGAGAAACGCTTTTCTGTTTGCATCATCATAGTAACCCTAATACTCAGTCTAGCTTATCTTTTGATCTGTGATTCTAAACATTTTAATGTTTTAAGTTTCATCGATAGAAAATAGAATGGTAGGAAAACTCATAAAAGAGATGGTAATTTCTTTGTTAACCCTTTGATGGTTATGAACGAGTTCAGCTCGCAATCGAATCGTGCGAGCAATAAATTCATAATGCGCGCAAACGAGTTCCGCTCAGGAGCAAGACTTTGACCGAAATGGTTAGAAACGAGCACTACTCGCGTAGTGAAATTTTTTCCCAATGCGCACTGACGAGCTTAGTTCGTTTTCCCTAGTTAATATTCGTCTTATATTTATAATTAGCTTTCATGCCCGGTGTTGCTCGGCATGATATTGCATCATTTGCAGGCCAGGTGACACATATCCAAAATTCTGTTGTAAATATATGACAAAAAAAATTCTTGAAAAATCCGAGCAGAACATAGGCAACAGTCTTTAAAATCCCATTTAAACAGTAAAACACATTAAAAAGCACGATTGCATTTAAAACAGCCTCGAAAAATTCCTTTTAGACCAAAAATGAGTCCATAAAAATCCACATTAAATTGCCAATAACAGTTCATAAAAATTGCCAAGAGTAAGGGCAACTGTAGCTAAAATGCACATATTCACCAGGATAATTGTTCCAAAAGGGTATCAAGAGTCCGTAAAAATCACAATTGCAATATAGACAACATTACATATAAAAAATTCCGATTAGAATAAGAGCAGTATTCTTTTTAAAAATCCCATCAGATAAAGAACAACAGTCCCTGAATATTCCTGCTACAATAAAGAAAAGGTTCCTTAACCCTCTCCCCCCCCCTTGAAGAAAGACAACTATTCCTTTTTCCCTCCTAATAGAATAAGGATATTATCCCCAAAAAATCTCCATTAGAATATAGACGTCAGGGACTAAAAATACACATTAGACTACAGAACTTTAAGAGCTAATGTTCCTAAAGTTACCAACAGTCCATCCTTAATTCGCCATCAAAATAAGGATACCACTTCCTAAAAATCCCGCTTGCAAAGCGTCAAAACATTTCCTGAAAATTCAACTAAATAGCACTTTTATAAAACTCGGATAAAAACGGAATAAAGAAAAGCATTATTTCAAAGGCAATTAAACATGCACATTTAAACTACAAAATGTTCAGTACTGAACTAACGGTGACGTGTGAAATTTAAGTTGATAGAAAGAAATAACTAAATTCTGTCCAAATGGTGCCAAATAGACAGTACAAAAATTAAATAAATGTTAGAAAATAAATCGCTTGAGTAAAATATGAAATCAAAACCGCTACGTAAAAAAGTTAAAATGAAGCAGAAGATCGCCAAATTGCATCATAGTAATAGAAGCTTAACGCAAATGCGCCATGATCCTGAATTAAATGAGAACAATATTACTGATAGAGACTATTTGCGTGGTTTGGAAAAGTTGCGAAGAGCAAAATAATATTTATAGATTAGGTACCTGTCTGAGAGGAGGTACCTAATTGAGGTTGAGATTAGATACCAGTCGTGTTACAGGTACCAAGGTACTTGTAACCCAACTGGATGGGGCGCAAAAAAAAAAGTTGTTACCACTTGGCGAAATTTTAATTTCATTAAAAATTCGATATCGAAAACCTTCCAACCTAGTTTTTATCGAAGGGATAAATATTAAATTGCCAAAAAAGAAAGAAGAATCACCCTCAAGATAAATTAATTGAAAATCGTCTGCAGTTAATAATGCACAATATATGTCTAAAAATGAAATGAATTTTTAGAATTTGTTTCGCTTATAAAACGGCATGAATATAGATAAAATAGCATTTTTTCAATCTTACGTTAACCCAGCGTTTCTCAACCTTTTAGTACTCGCGGCCCAATTTTCTATCATAATTTTCATCACGCCCCCCACTTACCTCAAAATCTATACAACAATTCTGTATACTGAGAACTGATTCTGTTTTTAAATTATTTTTAACTAACTGCCAAAACAAGAGTAAAAACTAATAATTTAGTAATAAAATTAATTTAGTAATAAATCACTATTTCAATTTTGGGCATTAGTAGATTATGATTTTTTTTCCACTAAAAACCAGGGCATTTCGCATTCTATTACCATTTTCAACATCCTACTTTTGTAAAACTGGATTTTCTGCTGTGGCTTCTTTGAAGACAAAATATAGATCTCGGCTAAATATAGAAACAACTGAGAGTGGCTATTTCTAATATTAAACCTTTCTTCAAAAAACTTTGCTTTGAAAGACAGGCCCATCAAAGAAGTCACTGATAATTATTAAATTTGTTTTTAAGTTAGTATGTTTTGATTGAGAAAGTTTTAATTTAGTAATTTTTTTCTCTTTAATAAGTTATTAAATATGTCGAAATGTATTTTGTTTTATATGTGTATGTGTGCTTTCCTTTCAGTCAGTTAATCAATTTTTTAAAGTAATATTTTCTCTTGGATATTATCGCTGCGTTAGCCAGTTGGCGATAAAAGTACTCTTTACTTTGGCGATAAAAGTACTCTTTACTTTGGCGAAAACACGCAAATTGAGCAGATAAATTCAGAGGTAAGCCTCGTTTTAAAATTCGAAAACTGCTTAAAATGAATATTGAGCGTGTTCTATTTGTTCTACGAACTGCAAAAAAATCTCCTTGTGCAGTTTTTTACGCGCATTAATATGACGCAAAAGTCTAAAACGTGGGACGTTTCTTCGGTGAATAATCCCAAAATTAACAGTTTTGCTTAAAATTGGAAAAAAAAGGAACAAAATCAAATTTTAGAAAAAACTCCTCGAGGTGCACGAGGACCTGACCCAAGGTATCTGTAACCAAAACGTTACGTACGTCTGGACCGTTCTCCATCTTTCCAGGAGGCGAACGACAGACAGACACACACAAACTGATACACAAACTTTCAGTTTTATTTATATAGATTAACTATTATTATTTATATAATTGATTATAGTCTTTTATAATTTACTATTAAATAATTATCATTTATTAATTATTTTAAAGTACGTAAAAACTGTTATTTATGTACTACAAATAATTTAAGAAATTTTTAAAACATCTGAGGCGAACTATCTACGGCATCGCCAGAGAAGGGTGACATTTTCGGAAGAACGGCGGAGAATAGCTGCCACTTTTGACTACTGTTTACTTGTAATACTGCGCAAATTAAGTAAACGAAAACTGCTCATTTCCCTAACCGTCAAAGGGTTAAAACCACTCTTAAACTGCGTGAAATGTCCTAGGGACCCGTTATAGATAAAGGGTGGGAAGTCTACCAAGTAATAGGAAACCAAAGGTTATTTCCAGTAGGTTAGCATTTTCTACAATTGTAGAGAAGTAAACTATGCTTAGCAAATAGTTCGGTTTCGTTTTTTCATTGATACAAAAAAAAAAAAATATCAAATTTTACAAAATCTACCACATTGAGCAGTTTTTCTCTGATTTCAGCCCGAAAAAGTAAACATGCTCATCGTGGAAGAATCTGTGCCACGAACGTTTAAACCAGCTCCAGAAGGGATCATTGCTAAAACGCTGAAAGTGATGAAGGAAGCCCTAAAGGCGATGAACGACGTCGAAAATGAGACTGAAGCTATGGAATATGTCAGAGACTTCTTTCTCTCCACTGTAAATCCTGTAAGTTATTTTTTTTCTTCCAGAGCTTAAACTCTATCTCCCTCTATATTTCGGTAGGATTTCTTTGAACCATATTGCTAATAAATAAATAAATAAATAAATAAAACAAGAATTTTGAAGTTTTGAAACAAGTTTTAATGGAGTTTTGGTTATTTTAATGTTTTCATAATTTATTACTAATTGTAATTCCCAACTATGAATAGTTAAACTTCATTTTGAATGGAATATAATTAAGAGTTCAATTTTATAAACCAAAAGAAATATGTTTATTTTACTGAAACTAGTAAAAATATTTACAAAGCTTTATTAGACATCGTGAATAAATCTCGCTCATCAAAGCAAGCACTGGTAACCTAGGTGTGATTCATTCATTTAAACGTACTTTAACTCTGAATCAATTTGTGCACAGTTTAAAAATAGTTATAACTTATAGTTATACTTATAAGTTATAACTATATAGTTATACTTATTGTTCTTCTAGAAAAAAAGATCGCTTAACACTGACACATCAGTTTCTTGCCAAAACTTGTTTTTTTTTTTGTTTTTTGTTTTTTTTTGGGGGGGTATTTTCGATTTTAATGGATCAAAAAAAAAAAAAAAAAAAAAAAACGATTTTCACGAATTTTTAAATAAAGAGTAATTATGTAAATGTACTGGTACTAAGGATCATGAATTTCTAAATCACCAAGATGTACATTTTCAGTACATCACACTGTGTACGTTGGAAACTAACGATGTTTTGGAACATGAATAATATTTAATAAAACCATGCTTTTTTATTTTCTTTAACGCTTCAGTAGATAGACAGGCAATCGGCCCAGAAACCGGAATATCATTTGGATATGTTGCCACTGAAAAAGTATGCTGGCAAGTACGTTTGGGAATGCGACATTGATGGACTTATTCAAATGGTCTCTACAGAAAGAATAGAACAAGAATTGACAGGGGTCTACGATGGATGTGTACTGTTCATTTATGGAACTAAAACTTTCTTTAAAATGTGAGTATGTTTTTATAATTTAAAAATATATCTTTAGTCATTTATTAATTCTTCAATTTTGAATTTAATTTACTTTTCTATTCGTTTTTTGACTAAGCATAATAAATACATGAAGAAACAGCAAGACACTTGGTATGAATATGGGACAAATCACTTAAAATTGTTTTACTCAATTATTTTTAAAATCTCTATCCAATCGCACACTTCGAGACCTAAACAAAAGATTATGGAAATATTGGTCTCCTTTAATTGAGACTATTGCTAAAAAAGTTGACTTAGGAGGATAATTCGTTAAATGTTGGGGTGACCTATGAGGTAGCTTCTAAATCATCGTGTACAAAATCAGATTCAAAACTTATTCTTTGGGCTAACCGTTAAACAACCGTATCCTCCTCCTCGATGCTTGTCTCAATATTATTATTTTTGTTGGAAGTTCAATTACATGTTGTAGCCCTATTAATTTACCTACACTGAGCAGATGTATTTCTAGATTACAGAAGCATTTTTTTTTAATGCTTAAAGCGCTAATTCAATTTGATGCAATAAAAATTGCCTTGGAAAAAAGAAAAGCAACCTCGTAAGCGTCTTAACAAATACCATTTATTAATTTAGTTCTTTCAAGACAGTCAGTGAATTCACCTGAAACGTCATTTACACTTTGAAAGTATCTTGTGGTGGATTAAAAAACTTCTAAAGTTTTCATTTCTTTATTTATTATTTTATTTTACTTTACTTTTATTTTTTTAAAGATTATTAATCATTTTACCCATACCTATGCACGTTAATAGCGTTGCCGACTATTATTTAGAGATATTTCCAAACCCAAGTGCTTAAAATAGAAATCTTACAAAGGATCTTCTCAAACTACAATTCAGCAACAAAATCTGTTGTTGGACATTTAACCTTAGCAATAATTTTCAGCCATTCCTTTGCACCGCTGATAAGTTATTACTTTTAATTTATTCATGATGCAAAGTAGGCAGTATTCAAGATGTGAAGCAACCAAACAAAATGCACAATTATTTAATTTGGCCTAAAAGTATTGATAATAAAAATTTACATCATGCTACAGTTAAAATGTTGTACCAGAAGAATTGGAAATATTCTTATTAGTGGTTAATGCAAAACAACTCACACCTTTCAGGGAAGAAGATGCACTGATACCAGTTCTTTTTCCTCGAGCTGTAAAGTTAAAAGTGGATGGAGCGTCTCATCTCATTCACACAGAACATCCTAATCTTTTCATAGATGAAGTTTCTAAGTTTATAAATGAAAATACTGCTTTACCTTCTAAGTATTAAATGTCATTTTTCGTAGTATGTACTTTTGTATAGAAGTTTTTCATATGCAAAAGTAGTGGAAATACATTTGAAAATACGGTTTTTAACAAAATAGTGCCTACTACTCATTAAAATGAATGAAATTTCAAAGTTGTGCATTCTCTTTTTTTTTGAACAAATGACACCACACAAAAAAGGAAGAAGAAGAAGAAACTTCTACAAAGCTCGGTCTCTAGATATTAACCATAGAAATCATTAGAACAAATCCCTAACAACGGCAAACATTCGTTGAGAATGTTTTACCTGCTTAGCATGCAAAGTTTCAATTAACGGGTCTTAAACACCGCGCAAAGAGAGAGGAATCTAATCATGAGGGTTGCATTTAGAATGCCTACAGTCTCATGAACATTTTCCGAAATGAAAGGTCAATCTTTCAACCGAGTTGTTTCTCAATAATGGTGTTTCTCAGAAATTTAGTTAAACCGGGGTAGTTTAATTTCACCGTGATAGCTTTAAATGCGCCAAGTTCAGAGCTCCTCTCATTCCTGGACCACAATTTCTTCTTTTAACCGGACACTTCTTCCTTTTATATCTACTTTACGTGCAATGAAGGGCGCAGTTTATTTGTCGTCTGTGATCTAAAATGCATGGAATCTCTGAAGTCTGCCCTTAACACATTATCTACGATGTTGGGAATATTCGTCTGATTTCGCATAAAAGGCGTCATTGCTAAATGGTTTTGACCGAATGAATACTTTAATATTAACTTGATATCCACTGCCGACTTAAACAGGCACAAAATTTAATTGCTTCGGGTTTTTTTTTTGACGTCCTAAACTAGGTTGAGCCCTATCCAACTGCAATCAAGTCCGGAATCTTACCTTATTAAAATGATTGCAAGATGATTGTATTGGTGATAAAAAATAAAGATGCACTAATGCTTTTTAAATTTGAGTAGAATAAAGCTTGGATATCCTTTTTTTATCTGCTCTTTGATCAAGTGGTTTCTTAAAAGGATAAGTACAAAGGATTCTCCAAAGTGTAAAAGGTTGAATATCCCTGGATTAGAGGGCCATAATGGTGGGGGCATCCTTGTGGTACCACTTGGGTAACGCTAATTCCCCACCGATCAGCTTCCGGCCGATTGTAGGCTCTCTAGAGAGACTGCGGCACCGGCACAGTAAAGCAGGTATGCAACGCTCGCCAATCCGGTTCCTATAGCCGGTTATGGTTGTTAAGCTGTCTTGTGGAAGGTCCGAAGAAGGAGCGCTGTGTTACGTGCCCTTCAGGATAATCTGTGAAGGCCCTAGATGTTATGTACAGTATGGACGCAGTTACCTTTTTGTACTGGGTTAGATGATTTTAAATTTAAGACATGTAGCTTTTCTGCTATATATAATTTCCTACATGAATCTATTAAACGTTGTATACAAAGTTTTGTTTTAAAAAAATAATTCTCTATGATCAATCCATCGTTTAAGAAATAAATCTGTACATGTCTCTTGAGAGAGGCCGTATTTTTTATCATAAGGTGCTTGATGAATTGAAGTTGTGAGATTGATACATAGAAATACTGGTCTTATGCTATGAGTGACTGGTTGTCGAATAAGCTACTGAAGTATTTGAACTCTTATACAAAATATTCATAGAAACACTACGCTATTTACAAATGCAAGTTTTATCACCAATTTAAGACCAGAAAATTTTTCCACATGCATTATGTTGATTTTCATGTATTATATATGATGTCAAATTTCACAGAAATTTCCAAAATTATGATTTTTAAGCATCCTCTCATGTATTTTGGTAAACTAAGAATACTTTAGTGAAACTGTTAGATATAAAAAATATATATAAAATAAAAAAAGGTTTTGCGACTTAAAACTTTTTAAAATTACTGCATAAAGTCATGATTTATTTAATTTAATTTATTTTTAGTTTCTAAGTTTTACTTTCTAAGTCTTTTATTTGTATTAATTTTTATTTATTTATTTATTTGTGCTACTTTTTGTTAAACGATGGTTATTATCTCAGTTTTCTGAGTCTATAAGAGATTAAAATTGTGTTATAAAAGACTTTAAATTATGCAGTTCTCAATGTAACTACATTAGAAATAAAGATAGCTACATTAATCACTCATTATAACTTTCCAAACAAAATGATTTCAAAAATTTAATTTAAACATAAGTTTAAAAATAAATCAGTCAAAAAGTTCATCTTTTAATGTAACCATATTCACAACAATCATACAAAATAATTCTTTTATATCACAATTCTTTATACATAAAATAATGATTTCAAACAAACACGCTTGAGTAATTTCAGCATAATTATTATTGTTATATACAATCTTGTTTATCTATATACATATGTACATATTTTCGTAATAAAACTCATTATATATCAACCGCAATTGATAGTTTTAAAATGCATAAAAAGTTTTGAGAATTTTATGTGTTAAACAGTAAATAATTAAGACTTCAATAATCCATGCTGATTTAATATGCTCTTTGCTCCCCCTCCCCTTTTTATATGTTAATAGGGTTACTATAAGTATTCCTCCAACTTGGGTTACTTCAAGTACATGTACTTTGCAGTTCATGTATTATTTAATCCCAAGATTTGGCCGCCATTTAAGGAGATAACGATTTTTAAGCGATGTCTTTTATGAAAAACAAAATACATATTAGATCAGCCGGGTATTTACAACTCTAATTAATTAACTATTGCACGTAAAAATAAATAAAATCGCATTAACATATTCATATGAGTTACAATTTCATCTATGTTCCACTAACAATACCACAAACAAATGATGCTATTTAACGTTTAAAGAAGAGTACTAAAATTCAAATGTTACCTATTTTTAATAAATAAAAAGGCTTAAAATCGCCATTAAATTTAAATTTAATTTTATTTCCACAATGTTTTGATAATAATAAAAAATATTCATATCATAATTTGAGCTTCGACACACTCCTAATGTCAGCTAATAATGATGAGAGATTTGTAATTATTTCTTATTATAATTGCAATTTTTTTGTTGACAAATTTAAATATACAATGAATCACAGAAATGACTATTCAGCAAATTGTTCTAGATGCAACATGATGTTCCTTAAAATATAACAAAAAAATGAGTGAGCGTCATTAATGTGGGAACATTCGTCGATTGCAGTATTTCTCAACAAAACTCATACTAAGTACCAATAAATATTTTAAGCTTCTATTGCAAACCACACATAAAATTACATATTAAATTGACGAAAGGAACAGGCTATTCTTAGCAACTCGCAAAATACTTGCTTAAAAAGTAGTCACTATTAAGAAACGACGATATATATATTGTTAAACGAAGGTGCATGTTTAAGGGAAAATTGTGTTCAAGATTATTCCATGGAGGAGAGAAGTGTTTTTTTTTCTTCCAAAAATTATCCCAAGCTATAGTTTCTGGACAAAAGGTAGGTGTCAATTTCTTTGGTGTAATTTTTTTTAAATTCATTCAGTGCTTTTACACAACATTTGTGCAACGTTTTAGAAAATGGTTAGTTAATTTTCATATTTGTAAGTGTTAAACCAAAAAAAAAAAAAATAAATAAAAGACTCTTTAGATAACATCATGTAATGATCAAATCGAAACTTCAATTCAATTATTTCCGAGGCTGTAGGTCGCGGTTCATCGGGAATCCTTCTGACTCCTCACCA
The DNA here is from genome assembly GCA_038502835.1 of Octonoba sinensis. Classification (NCBI taxonomy): domain Eukaryota; kingdom Metazoa; phylum Arthropoda; class Arachnida; order Araneae; family Uloboridae; genus Octonoba; species Octonoba sinensis. Next base: position 57,844,040 of record CM076599.1, on the reverse strand, counting down.
AGGTCTACATTCATATAAGGTACATTACATGATTCACATAAATAAGCTGTGGACATAAGGTAGTAATGATAGCATGTTTTTTATGCAATTCTAGATATTTACTACGAAATAAAAAATTTGATTTAAATACTGTAAAATGATGTTAAAAAAGAGAAGATGAGACAAGTTCGTGAACCACTAAAAGAAACCCCCAATGATCTGTGAATTACCGGTTGAGAAACACTGCTTTGGACTGTTTTTGAACATCAAATGTTTGTAGTAATTCAGACATCTATGACACAAATATGATACAAATATATTTTCGCCTTATATATTGCACAATAAATATAAACACATTCAAATAAATACAAAAATGGTCAGGAATTTATACCAATCGCAATATCTTTGTTTTCCCTCTTGCACTATATAAACTTTCTTTTAAGTTATTTCTCTGCAAATGCACAGTGACATCCCCCCACCTCAAACCTTTTAATTCAGTAATTCAAATGTTTCACAAAAGATGTTCATTAAAGCAATGAATCCCTTCAGTAAATTTCGAAAAAATTTCAAAATTTGCACTTTGGTCTATCTTGTTTTTAAAGAATAACGCATTCAAGGTTCAATCTAGTTCTTAAATTGACTCTATCAGATATCAGTTAATCACATTAACGTCCTTAGTGATTGCAAAACAATTACTAACACTGCGAGAAGAAGGCCCCATTGAAAGGGAACTAGCTGCAGAGCGCCATCCGATACTGGGTCAATCATGGTAGCCGTGGTAAAGAATGACAACGGCAGTTCTGTGAGTAAAGTTGGGCTGTGCTGTTGAATAAGTTCTTTGAGCTTTTGTGCTTCACGGATGCAAGCCTCTACCTGTAACAGAGGGAAAATAACACATGAGCTGAAAATGAATTCATAAACAAACTTTTGTTTCTGCTTTACAAAGATTGAAAACTAATATAGATAAAGGAAGATTTGTGACACATTTTACACTTGGCGTTATAACACGTCCTGTGTTAAGATTATGCTTAGCATGTATACGACAGGGAATGCGGTACATAAACGCAACATTTATTCATTTCATCAATTTTAAAACGCAATACCAATAATATAACCAATTTATAAAAATTAAACAAATGTTTACAACCTCTCTTAACAAAACATCCCAGAAGACAAGATATGAAAGAACTCTTTTAAAAGTTTACTCACCAACCCAATATTGCAGCTCAATATTGCAATATTATCAATTGCAATCCAATATTAAGTAGAGGGGCAAGATAAATCACTAACCGAAACTGCAAATAGTTATCAATACTACAATTCCCGAATGCTTCTTTTGATACATTTGAGTTTTTAAGACTTGTAAAGGTTACAACAAATGACTTAAGGAATACTGGGGTGATACTGGAGACTAAGTCTAGATGGAGGTAGGCAGAACATACTTTTCTCCACCAGACCCCCTACCTGTTAGCCGAGGCCTTAGGATTGCTTACGCACGGGGAGAGGTAGTGGGGTCTACGGATTTTACATGCACATATCCCCGAGTATACATGGTGGTCTTCAGGCATAACATACTGGTCGTTGAAGCTCATCTTACCTGTAGCTTAGTGGGGCTGTCAGTGATCGCGATGACTAGAACTATGATGTCGGACTCCAGGTTGAGATAGGCAAAGAGCTCGCACTCTGTGACCTTGACATGCTCTCGAAGCTTCTCTGCGATGGTCTGTACGACTACCGGATCCACATCCCGGATTGCATCTACAGCCCAATCGGACAGCTTCTGACTGTAAAGAACGCGGAGAGCAGCCCCTGAAGAGAAAGAAAAATTTTTTAAATGTGGAATCTTGAAGTTTTCTTTCTTGTGATATTCGGAGCAGGGAACCTTTTTTAGCTTTCCTAATTCAGTACATTTCCTTCATTACAAGTGAAATTGCTTGAGCATTTCCACCTTTGACTATAATGGTTTTAGAAACTGCGATTTTCTTACAACATGTGCGATCGTGTTCTTTCCATATTTCGGCAACAATTTTGGCACCATTTCAATAACCAGAAACCATAAGATAAATAATATATATTTGTTACCTCCACCTCTTTGTTTATTAATCAAATTAAAATGTGCTTCTTAGTGAAATATTACCCACTTTTTATGAAGATCGAAAAAATAAAGAGACAAAAAAAAAATTGAAATTCAACGCAAAACTGCAAAAATAGCTTACCACAAATAGGACAGCAGCTACCGGGAGGGAATACTTTTGTGCAGTGCTCTGAAGGCAATGGAGCACACTTTATTCCTCCGCAAGGATAGTTTTTATTATCTGCAAAAAAAAATTAATATATTCACAAAAATTCGATAAACATCAAAAGCTTGTCACGTTTAAGAACCAAATATGCATAAAAATTCAAATTGAACAGTAGTTCATAATTATCTATGAATTCACATGCAGTTCTACCACAAACTTTTGACACTTGAATGCTTTTGCGCATGGCAAAAAAGGACTAATCCCTTCAAGTTTTACGGAAGTTCGCTTTGCAGGTGCGTTTATTAGCACGCGAATTAGAATGTTTGCTTCTCTGTTTGTTGAAAGCAAGCAAATGTTTAAGCTGGCAGATGGCATCAGTTCGAAGAAATCCAGTACAGTTCTACCATCAACCAAAGCAATCTGTCTGGCAGAGTGCCAAGAAGAATCCATTCATGTTCAAGGGAGGAACTGCTGGTATAAGGAATGTGCTGTTTTTGCTCTCGTTCTAGTTCGTTTAGCATACTTGATTACTTCCAAACTAATGTTATATACCAGTTTATTAAATTTAGTTGCTTTCAAGAAAACAGAGAAGCAAACATTCTGATTCGCTACTAAATAAACGCACCTGAGAAATGAAATTAACTAAAACTCGAATGGGTTCGTTCTTTTCTGCCATGAGCAGAAGCTTCCAAATGTCAAAATTCCGTGGTCGAACTGTATGCTAAACGAACTAAAAGGAGAACAACAGAATACAGCATATTCCTCATTTCAGCAGTTTCTCCCTTGAACATGAATGGATTCTTCTTAGCACGCTGCCAGGCAGAGGTCTTTTTCTTTTCTTTTTTTTTTTCGCAGTAGAGCTATTGATTTTTGTACCGTATATACATTACAGAGAACTAGAGAATTAAATGTGCTTAAAAAAATGTGTACTTTTCCAAAAAGCCAAGGCCTTTAGTTAAGCTAAACTCAAATTGACGTAAGATTCTCTAGTTAAATTGGTGAATTTCAATTAAAAGTGCTTGTTTAATTGAAAAGGAAAATACATTCGCAGAATAAAGTTCATTTGTTATAGCTGCGGCTGTGTCGGCGTTTAATTTTGCTTTTCTACAACGATAATTATGTTTCACAAACATAATTTTAAATACAAAGCAAAATATACAAACTCTGGACAAAAGATCCAAGTTCCTTTGAACGAGCTTATTGGAAGTGAACTCTCTTTATGAAATTCTTTTTGATTTGAACTTTTTGTTCAATTTGAACAATTTAATGAATAATATTATTTCTAACTGGGAGTTTTCAGTCTTTCACAAACCCTAATCTAACGGTCGGATTTGCTTGAAACCAACTTTATCGGGAGGACATTATGACGTAGGACATGTAGGATGCAAAGTCTATCCAGAACTAAAGAAGCCTATTTTCTCTTGAAATTTTTTTGATGCGGATATTTAAGGATATTTCTAAAGGAATGAATGAATGAGTGAAATAAAGGATAAATAAATGAGTGAATGAATGAATGAAAAAAATGAATGAATGAACGAACAAATATATAAATGCGTGAATGAATGAATAAATACATGAATCGGTCTGTTGTGCGCCATAGCTTCGCCATCTCTGGTTACGGAGATGAAGGTAAGCTGGTTGGACTGGTGATTAAATCAATACTTGGTTTAAAAAAAAACACTTACACTTTGAACCTACAGCAGCGCAAGCCCCTTTATAGTCTACAGATACTCTTTCAGCCCAGGCTGCACATTCACTGGAATACGTCTCACCATTGTGGCCGCAAACAAGACCTCTGGCACGGCAATGAGGCTGCAAAAAAATACAAAACATAAACTCACTGTCGATTACTTCAAATAACCATTGAAAAAAAGTCATTGTTTTTTTCATCGAAAATTGAATTTTTACTTCACAATTAACCTATTTACAACGACTTTAAAGAGCTTTTAAACAAAGTTGCACCAGAAATAAAATTTCACGTTAATTTAAAGCACAAATGAGCATTAAAACGCAAGAAAGAAGAACAAAATTCAGGCACGTTAAGCCTAACGTGAAATTTTATTTCTATTACTGTTTACTTGCACAAAGTTAAATTATTATTAAAGTTGCACCACTTTATAACTTTGCAATGAAACTAAATGAGGCACTTGTTTTATGAATTAATGAAAAGGTCCGCACTTATCGTTATTTTGAAAGTTATTAAACAACAAAATAGTTACCAAAACGTCCGAGGCCAACTATGTTTTGTTGTGAATTGTTGTGTTAATAGGAAAGATTTTAATTCCTACTGAGGGTCAAAGAGGGCCCAGTTGCTGAGTGGTAGCCTTCCGTGATACCATGCCACAATTGTGGGGTTCGATTCCCGGGATGGGCAGGGTCGACTCAGCCTTTCATCCCTGCAGTGGGGTCGATAAAATGAGGACCAAGCATGCTTGGGAACTAAACACTGAGGGCTCCGCGTCAGGCCAAACACTTGACCGGAACTTTTGCTTCTGCACCCCAGGGAACTCGGTCTCGAAAACTGTGAGGGGCACAATAGGCCATGGCCCCCAAAGGGCTGGCGCGCCACTGAGTTTAGTTTAGAGTGTCAGAGTTAAGCTGAAATATTTTAATTTGAACCTATTACCAATTTTCCAATGACATCATATTAGAAACGTTTTAACCCTGTTTTAGATAAATATTATGTTATGCACTTAGAAATCGCAAAATATGTATCCATGTGAAAGCTTACGAAAGATCAGTTTTAATACTCTGAATGAGGTAACTTTTTTTTTTTTTAATTAGCTGACACGAATATATCGGGATATACATATGTTTCCGCCATGTATATGTTTGTTTCTGTCATGGGATTAGAAGGTTGTAACCTTCTTAGAAATAATCGAAATAAACATAAATTAGCCTACATCAAACCAAATTAACACACGAGCTCTCACACTAAACTCCCATACATACGTTTGTTCCTTCGAAATATTGTTCCTTCTAAAATTTCCATCGATTTAAACAAATTTAGACTAGTGCTTTGAAGAGCCATTTATGATACTGTAATTGTTTTAACAAAACCTCGAAGATCTTCAGTTTAACTTATTTGTGCATATTTGCATTTGCAGTCTAAGCACGTTTACGACAAATATCCTATCTCAACAGAATCAAGACGTAATGGAAACAGGATGAATTTGGTAAGGATGTGCGAAATTAACTTTCATGAATGATGTCGTTCTTAAATAAAAATCTTAAGAATTTCCAAGAACAATTGACTGAAATACATTCCTATTAAGTACTTCCATGAGATACTAACAGAAATCAGAGATCAGAATCGAAATGAATAACAAAAAACACGATGTAAATTTACTCAGAAACAATAGTTTTATTTGACATTTATGTCATGCTTATCAGAACAGAAAGGATATTGAATATAAATAAGTGCATTTATAGCAACTATTTTCATTATGTTACACTGAGATTGAACGATTTCTTACCATGCATTTACCATAGTACGCCAGAGCTTTTCTTCTTTGCAACATCCAACATATACTTGGGTGCTCGACGTTGTCAGTATCACATACAGGAGATTTTGGCAACTGGTTGCAATTATACTGCATATCGACTATGAAAATATGGAAATAGTGCAAATAAGTACATAATGAGAAATAATTGTTTGTGATTTATACTTATGTACGCATATTTTTTCAGATTGCTTGATAAAAAATGAATAATTATAAGACCCCCCTTTATTTTGATGATCTTAATTATTTAAACCGTATGAGTTCGAAAAAAAATCTTATATGCATCAAAATAATAAATTTTACATATTAAAAGAAATTTAAAAAATAGAAAACGACTTCAAAGCTCGCGATAGGGAAAAATTCAGACTAGCATTCATCTAGTTCAGCGTCAACATAAAAAAAAGTCCTACTTTAGGCTACAACGAAAATACGTTTAGGAATATTATTTTGAGTTCACATAGATTTATGAATGAAGAATAATTGCAGTCCCAATAACCTATTTTCAGTAAAGTACAGGAGTATTATTTAATGTGAGAAAAAAAATGTATTGAACTGAAAGAAAATTTAGCAGGAAAACACTTACCACAGTCATACTGCTTGCAGCTTCTATGTCTGATACTTAAGCACACTCGTTTCTTAGGGACACATCTGATAACATAAAAATAAGGAAAAGCTATTTTAATATGTGTCAGAAAATGTAAGGGAGAGACGTTTCCAAATCTACGAACAAAATTTAGAAACCAAGGCGAAATAGCAAAATTTTTAGTATTAAGCTTACTCAAAGATAGATTTTGTTTTCGTTTAAGATTTATATGCTTGTTAAATATCAAAATTTTGTCAAAAGATTTCCAATTAATTAACAGTATAATGTTATCGCTGAAGATATATAGGTGTAATCAGTGAGAAAGTGTAGCAATGACATAAAGAATTTTGAAGCACTTATTATTTGTTTTTACCTGTGGTACGGATGACATGAATTTGGACTACAGGGATCTGAGTCATAACAAGCTCCAAACTCAAATTGATCGTCAGTGAGGCCGACGCACCTGTAATTCGTACAGAAAAAAATCAATTCAGTTCTTGAGATAAATATGAAATTTTGATAAATATTACAAAGTAAGCAATTAGTGACGAGTCCACTGATTCCCAGTACGTAATCCGCTGATCCCTAAAGTGTTATTACGTGGAAGAATTTTTCAATCAACTTTTCACTCGAACAATGTTATAGCTTTTCATTCCTGTTAAGGTTACCCCCTTGGTAAGTCCAGACAACAAGCAGCAAACAAAAAGATCAATTCAGTTCTTGTGGTAAATATGGAATTTTGATAAATGTTACAGAGTGAACAATTAGTGACGAGTCCGCTCATTCCCATCACGTGATCTGCTGACCCTTAAAGCATTATTGCGTGGAGGAATTTTTCAATCAACTTTTCATTCGAACAATATCATTGCTTTTCATTCCTGTCAGCGTTACCACCTTGGTAAGGCCAGACAATAAGCAGCGTACAAAAAGCCCAATTCAGTTCTAATGGTAAATACGGAATTTTTATAAATATTACAGTGTGGACAATTAGTGACGAGTCCACTGATTCCCAACACGTGATCCGCTGATCTTTAAAGCGTTATTACGTGGAAGAATTTTTCAATCAACTTTTCACTCGACCAATATTATAGCTTTCCATCCCTGTTAGCGTTACCACCTTGGTAAGGCCAGACAACAAGCAGCCTGGAGAAAAGGTACTTGTATCGATCACTTAGCAAGATACTGCAAAGGATTACTTGATACATATGAAGTTGAATAATATTCCTAAGAGGAAATGATTTATTTGCTTTGTATGACGACTATGAAAGTTCTTATTATCCTGATACTTCTGATGAATTCTGATGAGTTGAAAGATACAGTGGTTCTTTGGTAAGTTATTCGAACTTGGAAACGTTTTGATCAAGTCATTTGCAGCGTTAAACAATATGGAAAGAACTAAGGTAAATGACCCGGTCGTAGACACTGCTCTAGTAGTGGACACTTAGATCTTTAAGCTCCTAAAATAAGCGAATGAAACATTAAACTTGAATGAAATTATCAGAACCTATAGTGAACGATTCCTAGTGCTGGTTAATAGAACTAAAGTTGGCTTGGAGCATCTATGCAAGTACGTGGATCATAATATTTAATAGCTGCCTCCACAACGGTCACATTTGCTGCTCTTTACTAAAGCCGATCAATGAGAAGGTTAGGGATTTGGGGAAAATATATGGGGAAAAAGCGTGACATCATTTATGAATGGTCCATTCGTCATTTTTAAAATTATTTCTCCAAGTTAACAGCATAAAATAGATGATATTATTTTCTGACCACTACTAATGCAAATACGTGTCTTATAAATGTCCACTATAGATACGAATTAAGCGTTGAGTAAATTTGACGTAAAAATCCTAATTTTTCATCAAATGACATTTTATAGGTAATTAATTTTTAGAGAAATAGTTGGGCGATTAAGCTAAATATGCAAATATTGATGTAAGTCCCTTGAAAACATTTTGCCACGCAAAAGAGTACGAAAACTTTTTTAAATGTGTCCACTACCGGGTCATTTACCTTAGTTGAATGTTAAACGAACCAAACGCATGTTTTTGTTGTTTCAAAGTGCCACATACGTTTCTTATGCTGCTGCCTTTGTTGGGGTATCTCGAAGGTAAAATGCCTATGGCAACAACAGTTATTGGCATAATTACATTCAGATTCGTGCAACTCATAGTTCAGCTTGAACATAAGTAATGACACATTTACAAATTATATGTGATTACTCCATTAGTATATTTTGATGTTAGAAAGTGGGTTCAGTATAAATTTATTTATTTACTTATTTGTTTGTTTTTACTAGATTAGTTTAGCATGGGTATTGTGGTGTGAAGCGAAAAGTATAAGATTTTGCTTTGTTCTTTTTTCTTTTTTTCTCTCCTAAATTGATTTGGCGCGGAGTTGGAAAGTGGCGCTTTCGGCATATTTGACATGATACTTTTTTTTGCATAGATGCCAAGCCTTTGAAGAAAAAAATATGGTTTCATGACGGCAAAGAAATTGTAGAGAGCTGTTGTGAGGTGTAGCTGAGTGATTATAGTTAAAACTGACTCCAATCATGACGAAAATAAAACTTTAATAATCACAAACATAACAAAGCACTCATGTCGTAGCGAGCGATGAACTTCTACACACGGCGGGGATTTCCCGGCTGAGGTAAACAGAGTGAAGTTGTAGTAGTTAATCTTTCATTAAAAATATGACCAATAGAGGTCGCTACAGGAGTATCCCCCCAGTGAAAAGGGGGAACGACCAAATGATACAAAATACAAATGCTGATACAAGATACTGATGCTAAATACACACAAAAATATTAATATACAATGCAATAACACAATAAAATATTACAATGAAATTTATATGTGCAAAAATTACATAACAGTAATTAATCTCTTAGGAAAATGGACATGGCGTCCACTACGAGTAGTAGATTTAGAGTTAATATCAGGCTTAGATTCATCTTTAGGAACTATAGATTGTTCTACAGAAGTAGGTATAGGAATTTGTGAATCTATAGATTCTGACAATACAAAAAAAAAAATACGCAGGTTTTAATCGGTCTATGGAAACCGTGATATTCTTATTATTGATTTTGAGGACACAATATTTTTCTTTCCTAGAAATCACAGGATGTGGACCAGTGTAAGGAGGTGAAAGAGGTGGTTTCACACTATCCACACGTAAAAATACATGTGAACAGGTTTGCAAAGATGGATGAATATAAATAGGTTTTACAGAGTGTCTAGATGTTGCAATAGGATTTAGAGATTGCACGTTGGACTTGAGTTGTGATACATAAGTGTCCGTTGGTGTTGATAAATCAATTTTTGAATTTAGAATTTCAGATGGTAATCTAAGTGTCGTTCCATATACTAATTCTGCACATGTAGTATTTATGTCAGGTTTAATGGCAGATCGAATTCCAAGTAAAACTATGGGAAGTGTGTCAGTCCATTTAGGTTGACTATGGGCTATAATTGAACTTTTTAGGTGCCTATGAAACCGTTCGACTAATCCGTTAGATTGAGGATGATAAGAAACTGTTCGTATGCGATTAGTACCTAAAATTTCTGTCAGATGTCTAAATAAATGTGATTCAAAGTTTCTGCCTTGATCAGTGGTTATTGTGACAGGGCATCCGAAACGAGCAATCCAATTATGTATCAGAGCTTTGCAAGTTGTTTCTGCTGTTATGTCCATTGTTGGGATAACTTCGGGCCATCTTGTAAAGCGATCTATGATAGTCATGCAATAAGCATAACCATCAGATGGTGGAAGTGGACCAATGAAATCTATATGTATATGGGCGAATCTAGCATCTGGCATAGAAAAAGTACCTATAGGAGATTTGGTATGTCTCTGAATTTTAGATCGTTGACAATTTTGACAGGATTGAACAGAATTCTTAATAAATGAATTCATATTTGGCCAAAAATATCGTTTAGTAATTAATTCTCTAGATGCTCGAATGCCAGGATGAGAAAGGTTATGAACATTTTCAAAAATCTGTGTACGAAAAGATTTTGGAATGTATGGACGGGGTGCATTTGTGGACATGTCACAATACAAAGTTACATCCTCTAAAGGAAAATAATGCTTTTCAAGGACATAATTGGAATTTTGAGAGCTAAGAAGGGTTTGAAGCTCAGAATCGTTCTCTTGTGAGAGTGAAATTGCATGAAAATTTAGAATTTTGTTAGAGATTGCTTCAATTTCTATGCGAGATAATGCATCTGCAACAATATTATCTTCACCCTTGATGTAGCGAATATCAGTACAGAATTGTGAAATATAATCTAAATGCCTTAATTGGCGAGGTGAGCATTTGTCGGGCTTTTGCTGAAAGGCAGAAACTAGGGGTCTTTGATCGGTATAGATCGAAAATTCCCTACCTTCCAGCATGTGCCGAAACTTTTTTATAGATGAGTAAATAGCCAAAAGTTCTCTGTCATAGGCTGACCAATTTGTTTGACTTTTAGAAAGTTTCATGGAAAAGAATGCAATAGGTTCCCACGTTCCATTTGAAAGTTGATTTAATGAGCTACCTTTGGCATATAAAGAAGCATCGGTCCAAAGACTGAGGGTAGCACCAGGAATTGGATGTTTTAGAAGAGTAGCTTCTGCAAGGGCTGTCTTGGCATCTAAAAATGCCTTTTCAGCTTCCTCAGACCATTGAAGAGGATTATCTAATTTTTTTGATGGGCGCGACGATTTCTTTTTATTAGTATGGCCCTCAAGAAATTTGATTAGGGGTGATAAAATGTGAGCTGCTTTCGGGACAAATCTGCGGTAAAAATTAAACACACCCAAAAATCTGCGAAGTTGAGTAAGAGTAGTGGGTCTGGGAAAATTTTGAATTGCATTGACTCTGTCGGGTATTGGTGAAATTCCCTCTTCTGAAAGTTTAAAGCCTAAAAATTCTAAAGTAGGAACGCCAAACGTACACTTTGATGATTTTATTGTGAGTGAAGTTGTAGTAGTTAATCTTTCATTAAAAATATGACCAATAGGGGTCGCTACAAAATAAATAAAAATATACATCATCAAAAATACCTTGCTAGGCAAGCGCTTGGATAGGTTTTCCCGTTCGCACCGCAAACAGGCACATAATGGTCTTGACAATTGCAAGGTAAACCTACACACGAAAAGAATGAGTTAATATATTACTGAAATTGAGATCATTCTGCATAACTAAAACGAATCTAAGAAATCATTTACTATATGAAATTTTGTATTCTCTAGAAATGATAAAGCTTATATATACTAAACCTTACTAAACAGTAGTGAAACATTTCCAAAAAAATGGATTTAATAATAATCTTTACAAAGTAGCTTATATACTTCAATATTCTGAAGAAATTCATCATGCTTTTTGAAAGGTAGCTAACAGTAGTACTCAATGGCTCTAATCATATCAATATATGCTATAATTAAAAAAAAAATCATCTATTACAAAAGATCGTAAAATATTTTGTAGTGGCAAGGCTGAACTTGATCCAGTTAGTTAACTCCGTAACAGTTAACTAACTGGATCAAGTTCAGCCTTGGTAGTGGACTTCAACAATGGACTTTTGTAACTTCAACAGAAAAAATCCAATCAATCATACAAAAAATGTAACTGGCGTAATGTATTACTTGTCCGTGACACTATAGAGTTAGTTGTCACAATTAAACTATTTATCTGAGACACATTATTAAGATTACTAGTCATAGGAGAAATATTTGATGGAGTAGTGCGTGAGGATTATCGGACAAGGATTTGCAGATATTTACAATTAATTCATCGATTTAAAAATTAATAACACAAAAAATGACTTGGTAGTAGATTTCAGGCGAATTGGAACTAAACGACTGTGAGGATGCTGCTAAAATAAAATCTTGATTCTCAGTAGATAAAATATGCTTCTTGCTTGAAATTATCATCAATTTTATTTTCGTTAACAAATCTATTTTTTAACTTATAAGTTAGTTGATTTTATACATTCTTTACAATCTACTAACAACGAAGTTCCGCATTGGTATCAGTTTTAAAAAAGTATTTTTTTTTTTATATAATGGGCTGCTGTTAGCTTCTGCCAATTGCAGACCTAGTGCGCTCCCCAAAGATTGGTACCATCTCTTTCAGCGGTACCACAATGAGTGTGGTAAAATTTCCGCCTGGAAATTTTGACGTCCAGTTTCTTCACTTGAAAGAGTGAGCACCCGAACACTGTTAATGCGAAATCGAACTAGAAATTTAATTTAGCCTATACTATACAAACCAAATGCCTACTCAAGGGATCCTTTATACATGCCGGATAATCATACGACATGGGCGCAGACGATTTTCTGCACCTTGAAAATCCACCGACACTGCCAGGCTCGATCGAATGAGCCAGGGAGTACGAGTCCCGAGCCCTACCACGATGCCACCACGATAGCCTTTTAAAATAGGTAACATCCTGGAATATCTTTCAAAAAAGTTTAGAAGATGATTTGCATTTCCGTGATAAATGATACCAACCCTCCCCCCCCCCCCTTGAAATTACCAATCATAATAATGAAAAGAAAATAATTCTTACCTGACCAGCACTGTTTAGGAGAACAAGTCACTTCGCTATCATAGCAGTAGCAGGATTTGCATCCAGCTTTGAAAACAGAATTGTGACCTGCAAAATGACGTAATGAATTAGTAAACTTAGTATTGCCAATCTATCTATGTAGGGAGAGGGGAATATGTACTAAATTTGGAGTACAGCAAAGAAATTTCATCTCACAAACGCAAAATAGAATTGCCGCCTGGGAGTTCTTTGGGCTCTCTTTTACGTTCCTCAATGCAATAACATATAATACAAGCGCTATAACCGGAAGCACTTATACTGTGATACAGTACCCCAAACAATTTTCAAGTAAGTGTGTATGTATATGTTACAGTGAAAAACGGAAATTGGACAACATTTTTAAGTAAAAAATATAACAAAATATTCCATCTTTAACCGACGCATTTGGTATGTTGATGGTAACTTTCACCGGTAAATGGCGACATTTATCACATATCGGTCTTTCGCAGTAATACAGTATAAAACAATAAACTACTTACTGTACATTTTACCGTCCACCCAACAGGGATCCGTTCCAAGACAAGGCTGTGTTCTGCAGTCTTCAAGTCCGTTTTCAAGGCTGCAAAAGCATACCATGTGGCACTGCGTTCCATGGGTATTGCTGGGATGCGTATTGCTCGGTAGACGCACATGTGAATTGCGAGGAACGATTAATTGTGACATGTCCCCCATTCGGCAACCTGCAAAAAAATAAATATTTTTCTTAATCTTTGATCTGTTAGGAACACTTCTCAGGAACACGCATTTTAAATACTAAAGCTCGTATACATATATACTTTCGTGTAAATATTTAAAAAGCAAATAAATTTAAAAATACATTAAGTAAATGAGAGCAAGGGCCGTGGGTAGCCTAGTGGTTAGCACGTCGGACTTCCACCTGGAAGGTCGCGCGTTCGATACCCACTGAAGACCACCATGTATACTTGGGGATATGTGCATGTAAAATCCGTAGATCCCACTACCTCTCCCCGTGCGTAAGCAATCCTAAGGCCTCGGCTAACAGGTAGGGGGTCTGGTGGAGAAAAGTAAATGAGAGCATTAAAGTATGCTTTGATTTTTTTTAAGAAAAGAAAAAGTTAAGAAGAAAAGTTTTTAAATGCTTGGTCTAAAGCGATGTCAGATATAACTACCTCGAAAGGCTTTTCCTGTCGTCTATATCCCCCCTCCCTCCGTCCATGATAACTTTTTTAATGTTTTAACAATTTAAATGTACATTTCTTCTTTTAAAGATCGTTTCCTGGATGTCTTATTGCCAGGTTTGGTATTTGATTTGAAAATTTTTTGCTCTTTTTTCAGTTCCTCAAAAAATTGTTGGATAAAATAATTAAGCAATAAAAATAATTAATTCGTTTGAGCTTCGAAAATATTTAAGGTAACTTCATATCAAAACGCATATCAAACTAAAATTAGATCGTTCATATATAAGGAGTTTTCGTGTCGGTCTAAATTACTCAGTAAACAAAAGAAGTTATCCGTTAAAATACAGCGAGATTAAATGCAAGAAATTAGAAAAGCAAATCTGTGACATAAAATTTAAATTTTTTCTTTCTTTAGCGTGTGGAATGTGTTCACATATTTCATTTAATTAAAAAGAGCAATGTACCTTTTATACAAGCATATGGCCTACAGGGCTGCCCAATCAGACAATTTCTATCTACCATGCAAATATCATTAGCATCACAAGGATTTGGTTTGCAAGGATGAGTGACTTCTATAGCTATTTCGACGTTCTTGCTTTCATCTAAACAGAAAAATAACATTATTAATTTCATGAAAAATAAACTAAAACATTTAAATTAAGCTAAAATTGAAAAAGGATGGAAAATGTTGGGTTTAATGTCACTTAACCAGATCTGGAGTTGCGCCGAAGTCGTTTTGGTGAAGGCTCCAAGTTCACGGAATTATCAAGACTTGAAGTCTGATGTTCCCAAACTTAACACGTAGCGCTCGGAATTTTTTTCAAAAAACATTAGTAGGTGGCCTAAATATCTACATATAAATGTAGTTGAAATAAAACGGAAAATCTATAAAAGACGGCATCTAACGTTAAATGCAATCTTGGCGAGTATGATTAGAAAACCTAAATTTTCCTAAACATAATATCTGTCGTATAAAATAGTACTATGTAACTACTCCACATTTTTTGTTTCCTTAGTTTTCTTCTATTCAAAACGGTTTTATTTTTATTTACTTGTTAGCTTTTCTAAATTTAGTGTGAAGTTTGCATGAAGCATATTATTAACACATCACAATGTTTGATTTTCAAGAATCCGGAACTGCCTACTGATAATAACTATACAATTACTTATGGAAAGTCTCATTATTTCAATCCTCTACTAATGTAATTCAACTACTTATTTTTGCATTGAAGTTTATTAGTTTCTCTAATACATGTGCGTCGTCCTATCTATTAGTTTAGTTTGGGTATTAGAGTGAAACGAAAAGTATAAGAAAAAAAAATGCTTTCCTAAATTACATTTGGCGAGGAGTGGGAAAATTGTCTTTTAGGCATCTGGTTTTACACACTCCTCCCCCCTCAAATCCATTCATATCTCTCTGTGAGCGAAACGCCTTAAAAATAATGAAAAAGTTAAGGGTACCTCCTACGCCACTGAAATATTTATGAGAATACAAGAATAAACAAAGTTAACACGCTGAAAATTTTGAACTTATATCACTTCTGCCACAGTGATCCACTATTCCTCCTTGAGGCTTTCAAAATAACCATTTCAAATATACCTTTTTCAACGGTTATCAACACATTCATTCATTTACTCACTCGAACATGTACAAACTCGTTTAGCTGAGACTATGGAATGATAAAACCTTTTTATTTAGATTTTGAGGTTATTTATAAATAAATGAGTGAATAATTGAGTGAATGAATGAATAAATGAATAAGTAAGTAAATGAATGAATAAGTAAGTAAATGAATGAATAAATAAGTAAATGAATGAATAAATACGTGAATGAATGAATAAGTAAGTAAATGAATGAATAAATAAGTAAATGAATGAATAAATACGTGAATGAATAAATAAATGAATAAATGAGTAAATAAAAGAAATTGAAAAAAATGAGTTGTCAATTCGCAGGGTTGGCTAAATAAAAATAAAGAGAAATCAAAGTTTCACATAAAATAATAATCGACAAGCGATTTTTTTTATGTGCAAATTATTATTAGAATGATTAACTTTTAACGGGAACATTTTATTTTTATTATTGGCAACAATTAAAACGATTTTTTTTTCCTTTGGAATAAAACTATTGCAGGCTATAAAAGGTAATATTTTACTCTTTAACTAAAACGCACGTATTATGTTCGAAACTAAATGCGTTAACAGTTAAAAAGCTGTATTTGAAAGTTTAAAGAAATGGAGAGTTTAAGCTAAACCAGAGGGAGATGGCTATATTTACAAATTATATGTTAGCACACGGGAAAGCAGGCTCGCAAAGTTCTAGCCGGAACTTCTTGTTACAGAAGGAATAAGTAAATTATGTTGCTGACTTACCAAGATAAGGTTCAAGAGAAATGCAGGGGGTATCATTCCCTGGTGGAGAAAGGATATCGCAGAGAGTAGCAGGATTTATATTGTGGCTTCGATCGATGCACTTGCTGAGAATGTTAATGCAGTCTGACCTGGAAAAAAATCCGTACAAATTGAGAGTAAGCATCTTATATTAACAATGTGTTTTACCAATAATTTATTGAGGCCAATAAAATCTTCAACGGCTATTTTCCTCGCTATTACTTGTCATTATATCTGTCTACCTACCTATGAAAACCTTTTTGAATTTTTGAATAAAATAAAAAAACAACTTAAATAAAATTGTAGCAAAATTAAGAAAAAAAAAATCCATTTATTTAGCTTCTTTTTTTTCCCTTCTATCGCTTTGGTATCGCTTAACTTTCTTCCAATCCGCTGCTTGGTTATGAGATAATTTTGTTTGTCATTTTTCTCCCTTTTCAGATTTCTTATATTCCGAAAGACACTTCTTTTTATATCGACAACCAACTATGTTTGTTAGCCCCGAAAAACGTGTCTGAAATTTTATTGCTATTTACGTGTTCATCAGTCGATTTTTTCCTTTACTACTATTACTGCACAAAAGGTAAACCCCTTCTTAACGGTTCATCATCAATACTTAGTTCCATTTTGCCAATTTACTCTCCCCCCCCCCCTCTTCACTATCAACATAATTTATTCATCCCTAGCGGTACTCGCACGGCTATGCCCGTGTTACCAAATGAAAAGACTAGTCGGATCACCATTGCGTATCTAGTGGCAACTTTTTTATGTGTAAAGTATGTTATTTTGTTAAAATGTGTAGCGTTCCACAAAATCAAAAATTATCCGCCCACGGCAATCAACCAGCGCTCCTACACATTTAAGCATCTTTTTTTTACAAAACACACACAATAAATGAGGAAAAAAGAAAGAAAGAAAGGAAACAAAACGTAAAATAAAATATTTAAGAGAAAACGCATTTTGTTTGTTTAGTTCAAGTATCTACACAAAAAGGATGATTATAATCCAATAGAAAAGTTTTAATTAGTACATTTTTAGTATAATTATTTTTTATCTATTATTCATTGGCAGTAAAACAGAAAAACGAAATTTTGTAGCTTGCCAAAACTAACAGCAGCAAGCAAAGCTTTGAAAGCGGAAAAACCTTTCATCTGAGCTCAAATAGGCAAATAACATGTTTGCTAATTCACTGGAGAAAAAAAAATTAAATAAATAAAAATATAAATAGTAATAATAAGTCGGAATTACAAAAATCGCTATAAAGGAAAACATCTCTTTAAAAAACCCTTGTGCAGTATTTAATTCGTTTAAAAAAAGAATAATCAAAATCCAAAAAAATTAATTAAAAATCGGCTGCTCCTTAAAATGATAAAAACCACAAGAAATAAATTTTAATTTGTTAAAAAAGAAAAGGATCATAAGCCAGGCATGGTAACAATTCAAATAAAATTAAAGTTAATTACCGTGAAACAATAATTTCGAACTACAGAGAAACACGCTTATAACTTCTTTTCCAGTTAACTAAAGGCTACATATTTTAGCACATAGAGCAAAACTCTTTCTGAAGTAGTTTTTTACGCGCTTGTCAATGGTATCAAGCTCGAAACGATGCGATAATTTCTTCCTATAGAAAAAGCCCATTTTATGCAATTTTCGGCTTTAAATTGGAATAAAAAGAGAACAAATTCGAATTTCAGAAATAACTCTTCGAGGTGCACACCCGCGTGTTCCAAACTAATTTCGTGCCAAATTTCATGAAAATCCGCCGAACTTTCTTGGCTCTACGCCGGTCACAGACAGACAGACAGATAGATACGAGATAGACAGACATACTTGCCGCTTTATTATTAGTGGAGAAGTCCCTTACTTGCAAATTCTGTTGACGTGTCCCTCTGGATGGCAAGGCTTGATCTGTAAAGTACAGGCAATGGCCTTCCAGATTTCGGGTTGGCATTTGGAAATAGGCTGCACAGGGATCTCCATCATGGGCAGAGGGATTATGCCCCCTTCTGCCCACAGCTCTAGATCCTGTTGAGCAGCTCTGTCAGAGGCCGGGTCGCAACTGCGGAACAATTCCGTCGGGCGCGAGTTGAAATTACTGCAGTAACTTAGTCCTTCACATCCCAACTCGCAGGGTTCGTCCACTGCAAAAAAAGGAAACAGAAGTGTCAAATTATTAAGGATATTACTTGAATTTAGACGAAATCGTAATGATGTTCTGCTGGATAAGACAGGAAACTTTTTTGTTTCATTAATTGGTCCATATAACGTTTACTGCAAAAATGGTACCGCAAGAAAGCAAAATACAGAATTTCGCTTATGGTATTTTTTATGAATTTGAACCCTTTGTTTAAAATCAAACTACTTTATCACTTTTTTCTTTGGTCTTTAAATCTATGTTTTGATAAAAAATATATTCTAATGCAGGGGAAGCAATGTGTTTTAAAAGGTCACATTTCTAGCTCTACTTTATTAATTATTTATATATGATTGACGTTTGAAAAACACCTTTCTCTATTAAGAAAAAAATCGGGTCTGCCATATACACAGTTTTCAATGTCTTCCGTAAAATTTAAGGTACGTGACTTGGGCTCTCTCTGAAATAAACAGTTCAATTATAAAAAAATAATGGAGTTGATAAAAGGATTTTTGGTTTTGAATTAAATATTATTATGCGTATTTATTCAGGTAGTATATGCGAAGTTTCATCTAAAAATCCTTTTCACCACTTAAAGTGTACTTCTTCGTCAAAAAAGGTACTATCTGTAAAAATATTGGACAAATTTGTTTGAGTAATGTTCTATGAAACTAAAACTATTTCTTAAACAATAGCTTCACCAATCACCAATTTTAGAAACCGCGTAAGAGTATGACAAATGTTGTTAAAATTTATTTGATCTAATCTGAAACTTTCTTTTTAATTCTACTTCCTATCATCAGAATCTAATAATCTGAGGTTGAGCACGCGCGTTGAAGAATCTCGTTTAGAAAGCCTTTGATCTCGTTCTATAAAAATGCTATTCTTGTGGTAAAATCAAAGATAACTCATCAATAATAGTTCAACATCTTTACTTGATTATGACAAGAGGAGATTTACAAAACGCTCTTATTACCCACAGTCGGTCCCATAATGTAATGCGTCGTTAGAGATGTATATTTACGCAGCATATTTTTAATTTCACTTTTGCCGGATAGGCAAATGAACTAGACAACCATTATAGTTAAAAAGTAACTAGAATATTGGACTGTTGAGTACAATGTGTATTGGAGATTGGCAATTCACAAACAGGGATGGCGCAACCCCCCTGCCCCTCTCAATTTGTGACTTCATTTGAGAGGCTGATGTTTTTTTCTGCTGATATCATGCAAATCCATATTAAAAATTAAAAAGACAGTCTAGAAGCCATATAATATACGACATATACATTTTGTGTTATTGTACTTTTCAATATTAAATTGAATCTCACCTTCTATCAAGCATCTAATCATTTCCGACTCAGTCATTTGATACTGGCATAAGCGATCGAAATCACTCCAACTGCTTGTCCACTGATTGCTGAATGTCTAAAAAAATAAATGAAGTAATAGACCATTGGCAAGACTTTACTTTATGTTGTGAAAATTACAATATTATACGGAAAAGCTAATTATACATATTTACATCAATGCACAACCGCTGGCAGTGAATGGTAGCAGCTCGGAAACAGCATTGTAGTTTGGCGCTGTCCATGCCAACTTTTTCCGATTGAGTCAAAGAACCTCCTGGTTCGTTGGCAACAGAGTTGATCAGGAAACATTGCCAAAGTCGATCCTGTGAAAAATCAGTAGCCATGAGTATTCTCACTCATGAAAGTTCACACCGCATTGCTTA
This sequence comes from Octonoba sinensis, assembly GCA_038502835.1. Taxonomy (NCBI): domain Eukaryota; kingdom Metazoa; phylum Arthropoda; class Arachnida; order Araneae; family Uloboridae; genus Octonoba; species Octonoba sinensis. Next base: position 57,823,738 of record CM076599.1, on the reverse strand, counting down.
GTTGCATGTTAAGGTATAAAATGTCTGAAAAAACTGCATTGCCGTTAGTTGCATGTTGGTATAAAGTGTCTTAGAAAATTTGAAATGCTGAAAGATTGAACCTTGGTTGCGCTACCAAGCTCAAGGGCATAACCAGGGGGGGGGGTTGGGGGGGGGGTATTTAGTTATTTATTCATTTTTGTTCCTCGACTTGGTGGAAATTATGTCAAGTTAATCGGGTTGTGGGCTTGGAAAAATCTTTTTTTTTTTTTTTACTTCGTGTGAACAACATAGGAGACAAGCTGTGGAATTCCCCTCATCTCTTTTCTCGGACAAAATCGTGGAGATGGATGTTGAAGGAGAAGAACGGGCAAGACTCTCGTAGCCTGGAGCACGGTCCACCACTAGTTCACATTCGTGAGAAACTGAAACTGAAACGGAGAGTCACGTGATAAGGGGGGATGCATCTGTCAATCGTCATTTAGGGGCGAGTCTGCACTTGTAGCCAAAGTTGAACTGGAGTTTCTCGGAATTGGTGGAGGGGTTGCTATTTCTTTTGGTTCTAAAATTCCGAGAAAACCGAGGGATGTAAACTTGTTGGGATGGGGGGGGGGGGGTGTTAAGACGCAACGGGATAGCCTTTTGTATCGTCTATAGCTTGAAAGAAAATCGCAAAATAGTTACAGATGTGCAATGTCTTTCTTTTCTTTTTTACGAATGTGCTGTGAGAGCCATGTACTTCAGTTTCTGCAGTTGAAAAATTCAGATTCGTGCATCACTCATTTAGTATCAAAATGCGTAGCATTTTCCTTCCCTAACTTACCTTTTCAGTTTAATAACAGTAATATTAAAGGATTATAAACATAATTTTAAGTGACTTCTGCCATAGGCGTAACCAGGGGAGGGTTTTGGGGATTCAACCCCCCCCCCCCCTATTTTGTATTTAGTTATTTAGGCACATTTATTAGGCACACAAAAAAAATTCTGGCTACGCGTTGCAAAGCACATATCTATTTTTTCCCTAAGAAAAATAAACACATATGCATATGATTTTATTTCCTCTTTCTGAAGGGTTGTGATCATGACCAAAGTACGTAGCTCATATTACAGAGGACTTTTCATCTGGTTATAATCAACCCCCTTATCACCTTTAGGAATTTTACAGCGAAAGGTGGCTTCAATCACCGTACCACACACAGACAGACAGCAGAGATCCTTTCAATCACTCCAGATGGTTTTCTTACCTTCTTGACGTCTTTTTTACCCAAATGCAGCAATTTGGGAACACAATCGCACCAGTTTCCTGGAAAATATTCTCCTCTTTGATGGAGGTTTGTTTTCTGATAAACTGATGTTGTAGGCAAAGCCGTAAGCAAGGGGGGGGGCAACGGACCCGAGCCCCCCCCCCCTCCCCCGAAATACTTTCGAAATTTGTAACCTGTCTGAAAAAAAAAATTAAACAAAAAAAAATAATAATTAGATTTTGTTCTTTGAACCAACCTGTTTGGGAGCGGGAGGGATGGTCCTCTGTTTTACAAATGGGGAAACGACAAGCGACAAGACGGCGCTTCAAACATCTAGGGCCTACAAACCAGAACTCAAAAAAAGACCCTTTTTTCTCTCAATTCTCCAGACGATAGGTCCCGCGTGTCATCAACAGATAACGGATTGATTCCTTGCCTAAGGACTGCATATGGTTCTAATCACCCGACCACACAAAAACAGGAAATATAGTGATCCTTTTTTCGCAAAATGCGAGCCTCATGGAAACACATCTGCCATAAATATACGTACAACAGTTTGGTGCTTTGTCCATCCTTACCCGAAGGTTACATTCGTGGAAATGGCGACACTATAACTACCCATATTGTGGAAGTAAGCTAATGCCTAATGGACCCCTGCTTCTACGATTGCAGGATATGGATGTTTGTGCTGTTATTGCTGGAACAAATCTTAGTTCTTTTATTTTCTTTTTTAAACTAGCAATTCGTAAAATCGAATCAACATAGAAACGCTTCCGACAAGGGGGGCGGGGGAGGGCTCTTGCCCCTTTGCGGATGCCTCTCCTCGAATCATATTCTCTTTTTTTCATAACCATTTTGCACAATAAAAAGAGACCTTGATTGACCTTGGCAGTTGGGAATTTAGTGGGTTCTTGTGGTCTTGCAAAAGTCTCCTTTGCTCGGCTGCGCACAAATTTTGGTTATGAGTAAAAGAAAACATGAAAGTATTTTGTCCTATTTTGGGAAGAAACCCTGAAGCAGGAAAGGTATGATTATTTTTATGTAATTTTTTCGAAATAATATTTTAGCTGCCCCCCTCCTCTTTTTTTTTTTTTTTGCAATTTTAGTTTCAACTTTTTATTTATTCCTCCCATGCTGAGAAACTGCTTATTAATCCTCCTTTTTTCGTTTTTTAACTTCATAGGGGATGATGTCACACTACTTCGAGTGGGGCGGCGGGGGGGGGGGTCGAGAAATTGTGACAAGGGGCAGGATAACAAGAAGTGTGACATTACACATTTTGATTTCTATAAAAACTTGTAAAAAACCAGCAGATTAAACTTATTTTTGTTGATTTTTTGTTTTCATAATTTGATTTTAAAGTTTCATTGATTTCATTTTATATTGAAAATGCGGATGCTTATTAAGGTTTGAAGTCACTTCTAGTTAAAATTTTAAAAGAAACTCTTCTTAGGTATTTACTTTTAAAATAAATAAGGGCGGGTCATTTTTCAGAAGTCAATTAATTATTTTTCACTATTATGCACTAATTATCTTTTTTCTATTTTAACCTTAATCTAATTTTATGCTATTTAAGTCCACGTGTAATCATTATCATTTATTGTTATGCCCACAAATGTCGTTAAAAGTCAAAAAATAAAATTAAAAATGTGATTCTTTAACGTAAGTACTTTATTTCTGAACTGCAAGTTCATGTGATACAGCGTGACACGTGGCAAAGGGGATAGGGGTGTGTTGGAGAGTGTGATTTTGTGACCAAGGGGGGAGGGGGCTCAAATATATTGAAAGAAAGTGTGACACTGTTTATGAATGGTCCTATAGAGCGTTTATAATAACATTGCGAAGGTGAAAAATACCGTGACAAAATTACCCTTTTACTTAGCCTAATCATAAATGTACATTGAACAAAAAAGATCTGAATTGATTGGTTCTCATGGGCTGCAATAGTGGCACAACTCAAAAAAACACGCGTTTCGGACTAAGAACAGATTGTAAATATGAAAATACACATTCTTTTCAGCAGCAATACTAGCACAACTCATAATTGAATATTAGGCCTTAAGATGTCTTAAAAGCGTAATTTCTCTTTTCTTTCTTTTTTTAAAAATTGTGATCTGATTTTTTTCGCCGATGGGGGGGGGGGGGAGTTGACTTGCTCCGAGGGGGTAGTCCCCCCCCGAGAGATGCCTGAAATAGACACGGAGTATATCTGTAATGACAAGTATTGATGACTAGTAAATTTTGAACTCTTGTGCACTGCTTATTGGTGTTTAGTCTGTACATTTTTAGGGTGACCCCCCCCCCTTTCCCCAACCCTAGTTACGCCTATGACCAAGCTGATCGTCACATAAATGGGTGAGTTTATTTATTTATTTTCCTTTTCTTGACCTTTGTATGTGGTAGATACAATGCTATATAAAATAACTCATAGTTGAATCAAGTCCGTGTAACCAGACTTCGATATTAAGCTCATATTTCGAGCCTGCTTCAAATATGTGATCCAAAAATAATTAAGTGCATAAAAATGCCACTGATGTTTTTAAAAAGCATAGTTTTTCGGTAAATGACCTCTGCGTGTTCCAGTGTTGGAGTACGGCGACTGATAATGGTGTATGTTTTATAAGTATAAGTAAGTGGCGGTGGTGCAAGTGTTTTGTTTATTTCTGAAGGTGAATATTTATGTTTTTAGTTTTGTTGGTTCTACACAACGAAATGGCTTACTCAAAAACTCAAGTATGAAGGCTGCTTCGAAATTATTCAGAAGAAATAAAATAGAATTTTTAAAGTATTCGATTTTACTTGAAAAAATATATTACGCATTGTAATGCAAGCAATGATTATAACTTTAGTTTTGATTATTAATAAAGATCTATAATGTATTCATTTGAAAAATAATATTAAATCGCCAAAAATGTTTTAAGTTACATGGTTTTATTAACCGACTTCACAAAGGAAGGAGGTTATACATTCATATTGCATGTATGTCGTTTTATTTATTTATTTATTTTTTTTTTTTTTTTTGTTGTTTGTCTACTCATAACTTCTTATCGGATGAACCAATTTTCATGAATTTTTTTTTAATCGATCGAGGGTGGTTTCCTATAGGTCCCATATCTTGGTTGACCATATTCGATAATTAAAAAAAAGTTATGGGCTGAAATGTGGTCATTTTTTTCCTTTTTCATCCATAACTTTTGACTAAATGAACCGATTTTGACTATTTTTTCTTTGATCGATAGAGGGTCGTCGAACTCAAATATTATAGCACAACAGTTTGACTACATCTGCTTTTTTAGAAAAAACGTTATGGGTGAAAAATAAGTATTTTTTTCATTTTAATTGGAAAGGCTAGGCTCGATTTTTCTTTGTTGGGAAAGTTGTAAATAAAAATGAAACTCATTGTTAAAAAAAAGAGTTTATTGCCATTAAGATGTAATATTTAAAGCAATTACAGCAGAAGTTTGACTGAAGGCTTCTCTGAGGCAAAAATTAAGTTCAACCAGTTTGCTTGCTCTAGTGACCCTTTAAAATCGATTTTAAAACGAAATTTATCTTACAAACGGTTAGTTTTTAGCGTCATTCCCTCAAAGGTTTCCCCTTTGATATGTATGTTTTTAAAATAGAGTATTTATGTTAAAATGTATTTGCACTAAAAAGAATAAAATAAAATAATTTTTGAAAAAAATAGAACAGATTTCAAACTATAAATTGCGCTAAAAAGTAAAAAATAATGTTATTCTTTAAACAAATTCGATACGACTTTTAAACATAATTTTTGAAGTCGGTGCAAAATTATGATGGATTTTGATGCATGATTCCTTTTGTAACTATGAACCAATTACAAATATAAATAGCGTAAATTTTGCAACCGTTTCAGTGTAAAATAACGCGTGGTGTAATTATAATTAGACTATCAAATTTTGCACCGACTTCAAAAATTATCTTTAAAAGTCGTATCGAAGTTGTTTAAAGAATAATATTATTTTTTACTTTTTAGCGCAATTTGTAGTTTGAAGTCGGTTCTATTTTTTTCAAAAATTATTTTATTAAAATTCAAAACATCGTTGCATTATCCAAACAAAACTGTTGTTGCCAAACGGCAAATGATAATGCTGATAATTTCCTCAGAGCCAACATTATTAATTTTTTTCTTAATTAACGTTATAATAAATTATAAAATGGATGGATTATTGTATTGTCATCGAAGATAAGCTTGTGTGCAAAATTTTAAGATAATTTATGCAGTAATAGTTGTCGAAAACCGCTTTACAAAATTCCGTCACAAGTGAAGTTAAATAAAACCATGTAATAAGTATTTTTCTTTTAATTGAAAAGGCTTTTCTTGATATTTCGTTGTTAAGTAAATTATTAGGTAGTAAATGTATGACTCATTGTTAAAATGAGTTTCTTGCTATTAAGCAGTAATATTAAAAGCAATCACAATAAGAGTTTAAGTGAATGTTTCTCTGAAACAAAAATTAAATTCATTTGGCCGTTTTAAGACAGATCTGTTCTGAACTTTTTAAAACCAATTTCAAAACGCAATTTACGATACAAATGATTATTGTTCAGTGATAGTCACTCAAAGAGGGTGTGCCATTTGATCTGTTTTTCTTTTTTCATTTTTTAATAGTATTCATATAAAAAATGTATTTACACTGAAAAAAATAAAAATTGTTAAAAAATTTAAAAAAAAATTAGAACCGACTTGAAATTAAAAATTGTGCTAAAAAGTGAAAAATAAATTCATTCTTTAAACAATATCGATACGACTTTTAAACATAACTTTTGAAGTCGGGGCAAAATTATGATAGATTAAATCTTTCATAACGTAATCATGAATCAATTACAACTATAAATGACCCAGAGTTTGCAACAGTTTCAACGTAAAGTAACAGATGGCGTCATGGTACTTAGAATGTCTTAAAGCCGGCTACAAAAATTGTTTAAAAGTCGTATCGATGTGGTTTAAAGAATTAATTTGTTTTTAACTTTTTAGCGCAATTTTAAATTTAATGGCGTTTTTTTTCTTCCAAAAATGTTGTAACATTTGTGATTTTGCTAAATTACTTCATCACTGTTCAATAAACTTTCATTACTGCAAAATTTTACTCACTTTTTGTTCGAGTAAACTTTTTGTTTAAACTCACCTAAGAACATTTTTTCAAGAACACACTCTAAAAGCTACCGGATCAAACTCGTTTGAATATGAAATTATGAATCTTACAGAAATGATTCAAAGATAAAATACATTTAATAACGTTTCAAGAAATTTGTCTATGTACAAGAGATTTTGCATTTACTGTTATATTTAAAAGTAAGAAGACAGAAAAACGATTGTGATTAAAACATTTATTCAGTGTTGTAAAATTTTTATAACTTTTCAAAACCTGAAATTTTTAAAAATTAAAAATGAAAACAATACTTACCACTTCTAAAGAAGCATAAAATTACAAAGTTACTTTAGAATTATAGGTTACTAATAGCATTGTTTGAAAAAACATTTCTAAAAGCTAAGAATTTTTTAGCGAGTCGCTATGATGCATAATTATTTTGTTCTTTGTATTAACACAGAGACACTTCAGATTGTTAGTAGCCTACATTATTATGTAAATCTGCTTACAGATTTCTACTTCTTGGAAGTTGAAGTTAATGAATGTAAAAATGTCATTATCTAGTATCAAAACAGTGATTTTTATATCCTCTATGCATTTCCCTTTTTAAGCATCCAGTTTCTGCTATAAAAAAAAGTGTCGGAACTATTGCAAAGTCCTTAAGAATTTAAATTCTTAGTCATAATTTAAAGCATTTGACTCCCCAAAATACAAGTTGCGAGCATTGGAAGAAAGCCGAAAAAACAAAGATTTCCATATTTCTTACACTGCAAATCCCATTTTTTCTTTCCGTCAATGAATAGATTCTTTGTTAACAATACGTACCTGGAATGTTGAGTACGCTTAATGCGCAGTTATGTGCTCACCTACATAAGAGTGAGGGCATCCCCACCCCCCTCCGAGAAAACAACGGAGCCCTACAAAGAACGATATCCCCCTCCCCCCCCCCAAAAAAAAAACGGATAAAAACTCGATAAAATGGTTGCCTTTAACTTCCTAAAAATTTCAATGGCACCAGCCTGTGCCATGATCCCCCTCCACTACTGGAGCACTTTGAAAACCGGCCCCGTCGTGAAAGTGTTAAGCTTTGCAAAACATTAAGAAATCAACACAATTACAACTATTAATTAATTACATAATCTGTTATTTCTTGCACGAAGAACATTTACTCACTTGAGGTAACGGTGGCCCGCAGCCTCCTCGTTGAAGGCCATCAACTATTTCCTGGTTGGTGGCTTCTGACATCAAAGTTTCCTTGCAAGCTGTTCGACACTGGATACTTGGAGATTTTTCACAGCATCGCATATCTACTGGGGAAAAAACAGGAAATTATTCGGCGTAATCAATGATACCACTGTTATTTTATACCAACAAGTCAAATAGTAATTGCAAATGATAAATACGAACACATAGAAAAATATGTTCAGATGTATTAATAGGTGTATAACTAAACGAAACTGCAGATTTGTGTATAAACACAATTATTAACTTAATTGTTATAGAGAGACATTAAAGACATGCAAAATGGTAAGAATTAGACAAGCGATTATATACATAACGAAGGTAAAACTGTAAGGCTAGGACTGACACATATGTTATGGATTTTGCTTATTTATTTTTTCATTAAAATGTTTCATTTATTATCTTTCTTTATACTGTACTTTTAGAAAAATCGCAATTATTTGATTGATCAAACTTTAACTACAAAATGAATGATTGTTATAAAATAAATAGAACTGTTATTTAGCGTTCAATTTTTCCAAATGCTACGCTGTTACGTTCATTCGTTCGTAATATAAACACGAGCGAGCTGATGTGGACACCACATGACTTCCTTACTACACTAAATATAATATTTATTTCAAAGAGCTAAATAAATGGGTGCGTGTTTCATGCACGCACGTTAAAAGTTAAAAAGTTATATTTCTTTGTTTCATTATTTTTAAATAAATGTTTAGCTCACTTTTATTTCCCTATTCCCTATACCTATATAGTATAAGTAATATAGAGAATGGTATTTTCAGGATTAATGGAACTTATTATTTTTATTGCCTTGAGAAATCTGAAATTAAAGTACAACAGTAAGTGAAATGAATCTGCAAAATGAAAAAAAACCGTAAGTATACCTCAGGGTAAGGTGTGAAGAGCATTTTAAACACTTAAGCCCACTAGTCTGTTGAGAACTTGCAAATGCTTTTACATGGGAGTTCGACGGGAAAGTCTCCAAATATCGCATAAATAGCCAAACCGACACCGGATTTGGCTCCACTATTTTAGAGCCAAATTTGGTGAGATCTCTTCAAATTTGGCGAAATATTAGCAAGTTGTCGCCAGATGGACGCAAATATCGAATTGGTTTGAGTAATGCCCTTGGGTAAATGTCTTGGTATTTAAAACGACTGGAAATCTGCATACAATTGACAGAAAATGACATAAAACACCCCTTTTTGGAACATCCGATTGTAACCAAAAGGGGAGGTGCACAACTAGACCGTGCACAGGTCCCACATCCGAAATTTCAACCTTCTACGATTAACGGCCTTATTCACCAGCCGATTTGAACCTTAGAACTACAGATCAAAGCCTTCCTCAACCAATTCAAACGCTCAATTCGGTGGTTCGAGTGTTTGACAGGAGGTTCGCATCGGTCGGTGAATAAGGCTGTAATTGTTTTTGGATTCTGCGAGGTACGTACTTACGCACATACAAAAGTGACTGGGGGATGTTAAAAATCGATATTTCAGTGGTTCATACGCACGTGCGTATGTACATACATACGGACATTGAAAAAACCGTTTAAACATTAATTTGTGTTCAAAATACTAATTTAGGCTGAAGTTTGAGTGGGAAATATTTCGTGATTCCTGTACTTTGTACAAGGAAGTAAAGACAGCATGTAGGACAAACTGTGGTCAAAAGTAACGCCTCTTTTTCTTCTTCTTTTTTTTTTTTTTTTTTGAGAAATATAGCTTATAGATGTCAAAACGACGCACGTTAGATCCAAGTCTCCCTAAGAAGTCAATGCAAGCATTTTTGTACATGTTTTGTTAGGAGATGTAATTGGTAGGTAATGTAGGATGGAATTCAAGTAGTTTAGTCAATAGTAAGATACCACATTAAAAGAAATGCTCTATCAGATTTTTTTCACACACTATGTGTCAGACATAAATAACACTCACTTTTGTATGGGTTATCAGCCGGGGTGACGTGTATGTACACTTGTACACACTGCTGGATACCCAAATTCTTTTCCGCGCAGTGTTTGTGGATGGCGTCCCTCACTTCTTTCGGTGGGGTATGAGAGGTAGCAAATACCCTCTTGCAAGCTTCAGCACATTGCGTAGAAGTCGCATTCTTGCAACACCTCTCGCCAGCTTTTAAATGAGTAAAAAGAAAAGACAATTTTAGAAAAACATTCTATCATAGCCACGGTAACATTCTGAAACTCATTAGATTCATAGTGCTTTATCATAATGTTTCTTAAGGAATTTTTTGAAGAGCTATGCATGTGTAATTTCACTTGCATGATCTTTATATTATATTGAAGAATATGACAGGTCGTTTTCTTTGGGGTCAAGTATTTTGTTTTAGGGTCAAGGAAAAGTAGAAAGTAGTTTTTTAATAATGTATTTTTATATACATCAGCTGTAATTGGTTTAATCTCGCTCTTAGAAACTTCTGCAATCGAACTGACTCAATATCAATGTTTGTTGCGCTTGCTTTGTTGCCAAAGTGATATGGTTATTAAATTTAACTAACTCTTATTCTCATAAAGTAGCATATATGCTACCTAGGGTTTTTCCCTACTTTCTATTCGTTAACAAATAGAAAGTAGGTAAAAACCCCAGGGAGCATATATGCTACTTTATGAGAATAAGGGCTACTAAATAACAATGCAACATACGCGCTGACGTCACTTTACAAACAGAAAGTAGAGGAAAACCCCAGGTAGCATATATGCTACTTTATGAGAATAAGGGTTAAATGAAAAATGCTAAAAATTTTTAAACTGTTCACACAAGCATTATATTAAATCTTGCTATACATAAAAATCTAATGATGGTGTCTCAGGAACCAATGAAATCATAACGGCCAGTAACAGCAGCCAATCACAAGCGAGATCGCATCAACGGTCCTTCCGTTTAAAGTTCAACCAAAGGCGCGTTTTTCTTTGTGTTTTTCCTCATTACAACTCAACTCAAACCTTTATTGTTAATATTGAAGTTTTGCAGAAATCTTTAAATATAAGCTCTATTATTTGTATATAGTTTGGCCGAAATCTTAAAAGCATTGGTTATTTGTTATTTGTATATCGCATATGTACATAATGTAGAACATTGTAAGTTTTTTTTTTTATTTATTTATTCCAACGGGGCTGCATATGGTTGCAAACTATTTTGCAGACCTAGTGCATTCCTCGAAAATCGCATCCATTCTTTCAAGTAGCACCACTGTTGGCGGATGCCATTACCAGTCTGAGAATTTTGACGCTCAGTTTTCTCTAGATGGCGGCACCTGAGCTCTCATTGATGCAGCTTGCATTAGGAATTTAATTTATCCGAGAGGCATACAAGCCAAATGTCTACTCAAGGGATATTTTACATACCGCATAATCATACGACATGTGCGCAGACTATTTTCTGCATCTTGAAAATCCACTTGGGCAGGTTTGAACCTGCGAACTTGGGCGTACGAGGCCTGCGTCTTACCACTACGCCACCCAGTCGGCATAGAATATTGAAAGTATGAAGCATTTTAAGCGGACCGCCTGGTAACAAAGCGAGCAGGGGGCAGAGGCCCCTAGTTTATCAATAAAATTACAATAAATGCATGTTACTGTCCTCACCTTCGTACCGCTCAATACAAGAGTAGAAAGGATTTTCGTCACTCTTCCGACATGATAAAGCAAGATCAAAAGTAGACTGCGCCTGAAATGGAAAGATATGAAATTTTATTATCGTCTAAGCCAGTGCTCCGCAACCTTTTCTCACCTACGACGCACCAAAATTCTTTCTAGAATTCCACGGCACACCAAAAGCTAAAGTATATAGGTATTAATTGATACACACATCTTACAATAAATGTTTGTTTTTTATTTGAAAAGTATACATACAAAAAACCGTAACATATTTATTTCTACGCAATCATAATAATTATTAATTATACCTGCGCTTGTTTCAATGAACACAAAAGTTTTATATTCGGCTCAATATTTGACAACGCAACCCGAAGTTCTTGGTCAAGATCTTTTAAGCATGACCGCTTATCATTTTTAATTAATACAAGAGTTGAAAAACTTTGCTCACATCAATATGTCGTCGAAAATTTAAGTAATGTAAAGACTGCTTTGTAGGAAATGTGAGGATATTCTTTTTTAACGTAAATCCAGAAAACATCTAATGGAACTTCGGAGAAGTATAATTTTAAAGTCATGTCATTATTTAAATCTGTAAATTCCTCTCGAATTTGTAGAGGCAGTGCTTCCGTAGAATTTATTGCATTGGTTGCAAAAGGATTTCGAATACAATCGTATTGTTCCGTATTAATGGAATAAAAATATTGATTACATTTCTGCTGAAGCCTGAAGCATACTTAAATGTTGTTGGGCCAGATCCAAAATTAATTGGTTGTTTTCAATTGTATTATGATTGGTCCTTTATTACATTTCCAAACATCCTTTTTGCGACTCTTTCTGCCAAAGTTCGAGTTTTTTAATAAATCCTTGCAATTTGTCGGAGCACGTCAAAATATTCTCAGTTCGACCTTGCATTTTTTTATGAAGTTCATTCAAATGCTCGAATGTATCAGCCATGTATGCAAGTTTGGCTATCCAGTAATCATCATCGAGGTGCTGGCATATTTCGAGCATATTCTGTGTTAAAAGAAATTCACGCACCTCGTGACGAAGCTCAAATAATCTAGCCAAAACTTTGCCTCGGGATAGCGAACGAATATCTGGGATAGCCAGCGAATTTCTGTATAAAATAATAAGGATTCATATTCGGCTCCCATTTCTGCACAAAGTAATCCAAAAATTCGCGAATTTATGGCTCTTGATTTAATTAAGTTTATGATTTTAATGCATTCATTCATCGTGTTCAAAAGTTCTTCCGGCAAATTCTTGACCATCAATGCTTCTCGATGTATGCAACAGTGTATAAATTGTACCGTCAGATTTTTTTGTTTTACACAAGAGACAAAACCTTTTTTACTACCCGTCATTGCCGCAGCGCCATCCGTGCAAACAGCAATGCAGTTGCTCCATTGAATATTACATATTTTGAAGAAATCATCGGTTACTCGAAAAATTTCTTCACCGGTAGTTCGCTCTGGAACCTCCTTACGAAATAAATGATGTTTATTTATCATTTTATTTACCATTTTTATTTACTATTTTATAAACGTCAAAGTAGTAAACTTTGCTTCAAAATTTTGCTTTTGATTCATTGAACTGTTTACTGAAAGGAAGGGAATTCCATGAAAATGACAACTTTTACGAAATTGTTATGTAACGTGGTAGGAACGTGTTTATTTAACTTTGTGTTGTAAAATAGTGACAACAATGACATACGAGTGAACGTGATGTACCACGCGCAAATGCAAATAACACATGCGCATGAGTCTTCAACGACGCGCATAACGGTCATTTTGCTTTATCAATGATTAATTTGGTGGGCCTTGGTGTTTACACAACACACTGTGCAGTTTTCAACTGTTCTCACCAGGGGACCATTGAATAATTATTTAGTTATGATAATTACTCTATAGTATATTTAGAAAAAAAGACATTATTATGAAAAAAAAAATTTCATTGTGTATTAAATACATGATGAAAAATTGTAAAATGTCAAATACAATGTATTTGACCACGGCACACCTGTATCTGGCTCATGACACTCCAGTGTGCCGCGGCACACCGGTTGCGGAGCACTGGTCTAAGCAATGGAATTTAAGAAAGAAAATAATAGGGAGATGAACCAAATCAACAAAGTATTTTGGCCCTACAAACCATTTGCAAAACCGATGGAAGATTTATGCTTGTATCATGATAGTGACATAAGGACTGTTTTTCGCAATTTATTGTAACCGTATTTATCTTGAGTACAACTCACGTTCCCTATAGTTCCTGAGTAATAGGTAAATGAGCAAACAGCCATCAATGACAGCTGCCAATCAGTATGGATTGTCCCTAGTCCACTACGGAAAATAAGTTTTCAGTTTTCTACGGACTATGGGGAAATACTAAACTTTCTGCGGAAAATAAAGTATTTTTACTTATTATTTTTTCAACTAAGCAATAGTTTAGTATTAAAGCAATAATGCAGAATCGGATATTTTCTCACGATATAATAATTATGTTAAGTTTGTCTTTAAAATAATATAGCCGTGAAAACTTTTTGTTTTAAACAGGAATTTTATATGCGATTTATTTTGTATTTTCTATTAACTGGAGTTTCAATTAAAATTTTGTTGAATAATAATAATTTAAAAAATCATATTTAAAACTTTCTAATTGGTAATAGGAGCAATTTTTCTGCAGAATAATTTAAATGTCCTACCTTAAACAATTTCTTTTAATTTACTATACCTTCTATGTCATGTTTGTCATTTTTAAATGTCACTGAACTATTGTCAGCAGCTGGTTTTTTGTCATTTATTTTGTCAAAACATGTTTTGTGAACACATACGGATTAAAAATAAAGGAAAAGAAAAGTATGAAAAAGTGGGGTAGTATAGGGAGACGAAAGCTTTATTCATCATTTTAAGCTCAGCAGCAGGCGCGTCATTTCAAAATCCGGGGGGGGGGGGAGGAGCAAAATGTATTTTTCAATGCATATTTTTGGTAAAAAGCAACAAAATACATAAGCCATGGATAAATCAATGCATTTCTAAAAGTCGAGGGGGGGGGATAACCCAACCCCCTGATAGCCCAAATGACTGGCTATTCGTACGTTGATTTTTTTACGTTATTATGTACATACCTGGAGACAAGCCATCTTGCACTTTTCAGACTGCGGAATGCGGCAGCATGGTCGTCCAATCCATCCTTTACCTTTGTCAATTTCTGGAAGGAAAAGAAGGAGATTTTGTAAACAAGCTTTTTTCTTCCAAACAGGAAATCGAATGCTGAAAATGTTCTATTAAAGATCACCAAGATGCGCATTGTGATTTTAAAATAGGTCGTGCTGCCCTCTATTATGAAAATTGATAACCATAATGATTACAGCTTTAATAATGTGGATAAATTAAGAGCGAAAATTCAAAACATGGAGCTTGAAGTAACATTCATTATTGTATTTAAATAAGTAAAAATTACACGAAATGTATTTTAAAAAGTTTCAAATATATAGAACCCGGTATGATTTCTTACCCGCCCCCTTGTCATCAAGTTCATGGATGATCTGGAAATTATGTGCATCCACATTATTTCGCATAAGTTACATTGAATCGTGCATATATTGCGTCAAATTTGTAATTCGTAAAATAACACCTTATAAAATTTAATATTATGAAAAGATAATAGTGATTTTTGTTCTGTTAATCTACTTTTAATATTTTTATCCTTTAGAATAAATATAAAAAAGTAAAAATAATAATTAAGTATAAAAGTCTCAAAGGAGAAGGGATCAAGACCTGACTAAATTGTTTTGAATAATTGTTTTCTTGAGTACTACCTTGTGATTACTGGTAGATTGCACAGGACATTCCTAATATTAGATAGTCAAGCAAACAAAGTTAAGCGCTTGTAAAAAGATCTTCATAGTGGAAATTACATATTTCAGAGTTAAACGTTGCATTCAAGCTACAAATTAACATTCATAGAAAAATTAAACGCTCATACAAAAGTACCTCATACAAAATCACATTTATGTTTGGGATTTAGCTGCGTTAAGTAACTTTTTTTTTATTGAAATTAATAATAACCGATATACTTTTGCACAGATTATAGCATAAATTTTATTTTTAAATAAAAACAATGCCATTCCTTATTTTAAGTATGTTAGGCATATATTTTTTTAAGCATTAATTAATATTTTACTTTAATTCTACTAATCTGCCTGCGCAGATGACCTGGAGATTTCTCACCGGAAACATGCCTTTAGCTTCATGACGACGTCTAGATGGCAGCACTATTTCCCTATTTCACTGTTAAGCTTATTGAAATCAAAAAGCGGAGGTAAGCAAAAATTGCAAACTTACTGCAAGCTGTTATTTATATATCTGGGTTATAAGCAATCTAAAAACGTGTGTATAAAACTTTTTTTTCTTCTTCCAATTTATGCTTTAATTATGACAATTTCCTTTATTTTTTCTCCCCCCCCCCCCTCGGTTACAAATATAAACGTTTAGTTAGTTCTCAAGATATTTTCCTTTTCTTTCTTTTAGAAAAAAAATCCCCTTTTTTTACATTTGAGCTTTTAAAAAATCTTTACTGATAAGTTTTTTTGCTGTAGTCTTTAAGTAATGTTCTCGTAACATTATTATAAAAACTTTAAAGCGCCAAAAGTTCACGGGTGCCAGGTTTTCTACTTGCAAACCTGAAGGACGTCCAGAAGTAATTATGTATTTTTCTTAATCCATTAATTATTTTTTTAAAAATTTCAGTTTTTAATGTTTAAATAATACGATTAATACAAGTTTTAATTTTTAATTTGTAATTATTGCATTAAGTAATACAGACAGTATAAATAGATGTGTTTGCACAACGGTCAGTATTATAAGTAAATAGTTATTTTCTTCGCAGGTTTTACATTGAAGAAAGTAGTGATTGATTGACCGGATAATCTTATTATATCTTCAGATTATTTAAATTTAAAGCGCTTTATTTTTCATACACAATAAGGCCACAAGTGATATTTTTTCCCTTCCAGCAAGCAAAAAGTAACTATATTTGTATTTTTTGGAATGAACGATTGGAATTTCAAAAGATGCTGCTTAAATGTTAGAGCTT
Organism: Octonoba sinensis; assembly: GCA_038502835.1. Lineage (NCBI taxonomy): Eukaryota > Metazoa > Arthropoda > Arachnida > Araneae > Uloboridae > Octonoba > Octonoba sinensis. Next base: position 57,807,449 of record CM076599.1, on the reverse strand, counting down.
AAGTAAAAGAAAGCTCTTTTTCCTTCTTTCTTATTTTTTTCTTTTTTCCTACTTACAGTTGTAATTTTAAAATTTTATCTTCGGAAGAACTTTTACTATTCCGTATTATATTTTGTTTTTTCTACGTCTGTATGCTAATTGTAATAATGTACTTATTGATTAGAAAGTTTCATATTAAAATTTAAAAAAAAAAACAATAGTTAATAGCTGCAGTTTACTGAAACTACTGCCCACGACTTTAAGATAATGAATTAAAATTATTTTACTCAATAAAAATAAAAAATATTTTTAAAAATTGTTCTGGGAAATTATTTCAACTTTTAAAAACTGGAGTTTACGCTAAATCTCTAGCATTTAAGAGGGAGGGGGGGGGGGGAGGCTGGGACAACTCCCAAAGTAAATTCAAACCTTTTCAGTTCTACCTATTTTGAATACAGTTTTTGATATTTTGAAACTGCAATTCGGAAAATTCTTTTTACGTTTGCTTGGGTCTCTTCCGATAATAATTTCTATCAACCTGGTAAATGGTACGTTTATAATACATAGCTAATATTAATAATTCAGTATATATTATACGGTAAAGTAAGCTCTTTTTTATGGACGCATTTCTTATCATTCTTAGTACCAGATTAAAATTGTGCGTACGTACTATTTTACATATTTACGTTTCCTTTTATTATCTTTTAAATTTAAATTATACTAGAAGCATACTTGAATTTTCTGAATCAATTCTATAATATGCACTAACTTCTAACCGAAGATCAGTTAATTATAATTAAATACTTTACTGTAGTAAATTTCTAAGTTTTAGTTGTGTAAACAGGGACAGAATGAAAAAAAAAAAGCCGACATGCTGATCTGTCTTCAGATTCTACCACAGATAAGAGAGACAGTAATAATTACTTGTCGCAACAAGTAGTTGACTAGCAAGCAACATCTTCCAATTGAATTTACTGGTTCGAATTCTTCCTGGTGGTCGATTGCAAAGAATAACATATTGCTGTAACTTCCATCTTCTTCATTTGGAGAAGTTGAACTCATGAATAAAAGATTGTCATCAGATGTGCTCATCAGATTTTGATGGAAAATTACCGATAGAGGTAATTTTCAGATGTGGGCTGATAAGACGGAATTTTTCTGGGGTCGTTGTCGCTTATTAAACTCTAGTGATTGGCGTTTCTTGTTTTCGTATTGATTAAAAGAATTATGGTAATGAGCTTAATTTGCATATTTTGTTTTTCTAAATCCGTATCGACAATTTCAGAAAATAAATTATGTGATTATGCAGAAAGATTTAACTTCAGTTGTTAGGTTTAAACTTTTTAAGCTCTGCAGAGTTATGCAGGGACCGATTAACCTCAAATAGGAAAAACGTACTTTTTAAACTCGCTGGATAAAATGGTTTTGATGATTCTTTTTTTTAATCTATCGGGGGTGGTCTCCCTACGTCCCGTACCTACGTTTGACCACATTCGACAATTAGAAACAAAAAGTTATGGTCAAAAATTTATTCTTTTTTTTTTCATAACTTTTAACTAAATCATCCGATTTTTATATATTTTTTAAACGAGTAAATTATTAGGCAAGAAATATAAAACTCATTGTTAAAAAAAGTTTGTTGCCATTAAGAAATAATATTAAAAGTTATTATAATAAGAGTTTGAGTGAATGCTTCTTTGAAACAAAAATTGAAAGCTTTCACTAAATAAGTTACATTAGACTTTTGAAAATCAACTTCAAAACGGAATTTATCATACAAATCATTAGCTTTTTGTGCCAATCATTTAAGGTGGGTGTGCCCTTTCATACGTTTTGTTTATACAGTATGTACATGAAAAATGCATTTGCAGCATAAAGAGTAAAATAAAATAATTCTTGGGGGGGGAAAAACCGACTTCAAATTAAAAATTGCCCTAAAAAGTAAAAAAAAAAAAAAAATATATTTTTGAAACATCGATACGACTTTTAAACATGGATTTAGAAGTCTGTGCAAATTTATGATAGATAAAATGTTTTGTAATCATGTATCAATTACAAACATAAATGGCACATAATTTTCAACAGTTCCAATATGAAGTAATACATGGTATAATTGAGATTGAACTGTCATAATTTTGCGCCGACTTCTAAATCTGTTTAAAAGTCATGTCGATGTTCTGAAACGAGTGAAATTGATTTTTTACTTTTTAGCACAATTTTTAATTTGAAACAGATTCTAGTTTTCCCCCAATAATTATTTTATTTTCCCAAAAAAATTTTTTATATAAGTTTACCGTGTACTTTTACCGTGAATGTACCATTCTTTTGATTTTAATAGAAATTGTTTCTTAAGACTTTTTATCTCTCTCAAAAATTCAGACTCAAGGCAGCTGTTCTGATAGCAGATTTTAAAATTTTCCTTTTTTTCTAACGGCTTTTAATGATTTTTTATTCATTTATTGAAAATTGCTTTTTTTCACAGACGTGGCGCAAACTGCTTTTCTAGTGTACAAGGTTTTTTTTTGGGGGGGGGGGGAGTAAGCTCGATCGCAATACGATATTTAGCAAAGCCTGCAAAGGGACCCCCTTTGTAAATTGACCACCAGTCTAAGTTGACCACTTTTGTCAGAAACGGAATTAGCCCTTCACCCTCTCTCACCCTCTACAAGTTGCCCGCCTGTCTAAGTAGACCACTAAAGTGCTTCATCGCAAGTGGTCAACTTACAACTTACACAGGTTTCACTGTATTTAATAACCTAAATTATCCATTCAGTAAATTATTTTACAAAATGTTTTTTTTCAATACTTTTCCTCTTCACAATGATTATCTTCCTTCTAAGAAATGCTCATTATTTTAGCCATCATTCCATGAATACTACTAAGTCGTGCTATTACAGGGTTTTGGTGATTCACAGGTTCCACCTTAATGGGAAAAGATTTAACCTCGTTAAAATGTCGGTAATGCAAATGAACTGTTCGGCGCGCCTCCGTGTTTACATTATTAGTTTCATTAAGCATAATTAATGGTAAAATGGAAATCAGATTACTTTATGCATCAATAAAAATAAACTTTATTACTCTATTAAGTGGAATGACAATGAAGACTAATACTACATTAATATAAACCAAACGTAATGTTTGACATACTTAAGGACAACAATAATGGAGTGTTAATTACGTTGTTTCTGTTTTACATAAGCTATTTGACCCTAAGTGATTACTTTATGCATTACATACTGTCTTATCTACGCTCTAAGTACATTTCATAAGCTATTCATTTATAATACAAACTTACTCTGCTTTTTAATGTAAATGATACGGTAGCTACAAATATTTCTTTCCTAATACTTTTATTCAGCGTGTTGACATCTATGTCAGTTACCATTCAGGGTCACCAAAACTTCCATCCATTGCAATAATGTAGCATAAAAATAATTGCGAATTTTATTCGACTCATGATCCCCGACGCCAATTATTCGTGCTTTCTTTCCCTTTCCTATAATTTCCAATAAAGGCATTTCCAAGGTAGTAATTTTTCGCAAATCGTGGATATCAAAAGAAATATCATTACAAATACCACAACGAAATTTGTAAGCATCAACACTCGAGAAAGCATTTTTGTTCATGTTATTCGAAATTGATATTCGCAGAAAAAATTAAGATAACATTTTACAAGAAACTCTTAAGTTTTTAAAAATTTCTCCTGTTATGAAATTTGAATGATAAAATATTCGTAATTATGTGAAGGCAAATGATTACATATGCAAGTAAGCACAATCATAAAGCGTATTAACACTAGGCTACTGTTATAACTTACATATATTTACATATTCCGTCACTTTTCTAAAAAATGTTGAAGCAGATTGAATTGAAACATCTCCCTATCCCAAGATTTTTAAAAAAAAATTTCCCAGGCGGTCTATGTGACTTCTCACAGTAGTTATATGTTAAAATATTTGTCGCAGCAGTTAAAGGTTAACGCTATTAAAAGTCCCAAAATGTGTTTAACACATTGAGGACGGGGTGTACCACCGGTGGCTCACATGCAAATAGTTTATCTGGCGGCATGTACCACTGGTGGCTCACACACGAATGGTTCATCTGGCGGCGTGTACCACAGGTGGCTCACACACGAATGGTTCATCTGGTGGCGTGTACCACTGGTAGCTCACACACGAATGGTTCATCTGGCGGCGTGTACCACTGGTGGCTCACACACAAATGGTTCATCTGGCGGCGTGTACCGCTGGTGGCTCACACAAGAATGGTTCATCTGGCGGCGTGTACCACTGGTGGCTCACACGAATGGTTGATCTGGTGGCGTGTACCACTGGGGGCTTATATCAGCTATAGTCTTATAGCAAATGATGAAAAAAACTTCATGTGATTAAAAAATAACTTTTTTACTAAAAAATTGAAAAGCTTATTTACACAGGTAGCAAAAATCTGTGCCGTCCTCAACATGTTAAAAAGTTCTAGTAAAAGTTACAAAGCGTGTGAACCAAATTTTGACTGCATGGTATGAATTTGAATAAATTAGAAGCTTTATCAAAACTAAGGCATTGTGATCTTTTATCAGTTCAACAAACAGTCCCAGTTTGATATAGAATTTTTTTTTTCATTGTGTTAAAGCCTCTTAAGTGGAATCGATGCATTGTCTATTTTGGATGCTTGCCAAAACACGAAAAATCCTTTAGAAACATTCTACGAGTTAGATATGATTATCTCCAAACAGCAAACGGCTATTTCATACCCCTTAAGTAATATTGAATCTGAATTTTTGAAAAGTTTTTCTCATACCATTTTTGGAGGTACGCAGGACTTTTTCAGTGATGTATTTAATAGATGAAGAAATACAAAAACAATTCTTTGAAGTAAACATTTGCTTGTTAAATATTTATATCAAAATCATTTGTAAATACCGTGAGTATTAGTCAATAACGTTACTTTATTATTACTAATGTGGAAGATAATGAAATGCAGAGATTTATTTATTGTAAAAACTAACATAAGCTCTGATTTAATCCTCATAAAAAAAAATATGGTAATATAGAAGTAACCTGCAGTTCATGTCAATTGTATGCAACTCAAAAAAAAAAAAACTTATAGCCATGCAGTTTTCTTTATTTTGTCTTATCTTTCGTGGATGTGTGTGAAAAATATTTTGTTTCACCAATTTCATTCAAGTTTACCATTTTTACCTTTAATTACTTCAATGGATGGCAAAGAATTTTTCCTAAATTTTCGGTTTTTGACACAATGAGCAACGGTCATTGGTTTGTGAAAAAACCCTTATTTATACATAGGCTTGCCATATTTTTGGTTAGTGAAACCGGGACACATTAATATGGGATGGGTATACGGGGGGGTCTGGGGGTATGGAATACCCTCAGAGGAAGGGGGGGGGCTGGGGAAATGTTTAAAAATTTAAAAGCAAAATGGGGAGTTTTAAGCCTTTTTTTAAGCTTCGCAAGTAATGGGAGTGGGGAATCTAGAACCCTAAATTGTTAGTCTTCCCACCTTTAAAAATAACAAGAAGCTCCGTCTAGAACTATACGAGCCTACTTTCCCGTATACACCAAATTCAAATTTATAATCTAGCTATCTCTTTCTCTCTCTTTCTTATTTATCTTTAGTTCTAATTCATTCATTCGTTACCTCATTCAAGTGTTTATTCATTCATTTACGCATTCATGTATTTATTCACTCATTTATTTATATTTTCATTTATTCAATAATTTATTCATTCATTCTTTTCCTCATTCATTTATTCATTGATTTATTCTTTCACTCTTTCATTTATTCATTCATTCATTATTTCACTCATTGAGTCACTGAGAAATATCCTTGAAAATCCCGATCAAAAAATTTCGTAGCAAAATAGGCTCGTAAGTTCTGGATAAACTTTCTATTTCTACATGTTCTACGTTATAAGAGCTTTCCGATAAAGTTTGTTCCAAGCAAATCGGTCCGTTAGATCAGGATTTATATAGGGTTGAAATTTCCCCGTAAGCTCTGTGTTAATTTTTTGAACTGTTCAAAAATGAACAAAAACTGTTCAAATCAATATTTCACGCCGAGAACTCCTTTCAATAAGCTTGCAATAGGAACTTGGCTCTTGTGCCCAGAGTTTACAGAATTTGCTTCAATTTTGTCCATAGGCGCTAATGTTAAAATTTTTTGAACTGTTTAAAATTGAACAAAAAATTGTTCAAATCAAAAAGTAAAATATAGAAATGAGATGTCCTCGCCGAGATCTTTCGAATGCAAAAAGAATTTTTTGAATCGGACAATTCGTTCAAAAGTTATTAGGGGGGGACAGACCGACAGACCGACAGACAGACAGACCGACAGACAGACCGACAGACCGACAGACCGACAGACAGACAGACCGACAGACCGACAGACACACTTTTTCCCCATCTCAAAACCCTACTTTCAAATTTTTTATTTTTCAATCTTTATTTAATTACTTCACTTATTTTTGACTTTTCTTGATTTTTAACGATATTTTCACGATACATTAAGCCTTCTTTCATGCTTTATTATTATTTTTTTTAACTTTTACGGGAAAGTAGGCTAAAAAGGAATTTTAGCTACTTAATTTACTTAAAAAGATTTTTTTTCCTTTTTAATGATAATGTTTTCTGTTCTACCATCTAGAAAGAAGTGTTAATAAAATAAAGTTTAAAATACTTCATGAAATTGTTTAATTGAACAATTAATTACAAAGTCTTATTTTTTTAAACAACAACTTTTTGTCTAACTACAAAAACCATTCCAAAAAATCCTTTTTGTCAAACTAAAAAAGCAATTAATAAGTTAACAATGCTATTCTTTGTTTTCAAACCACTCATATTTCTGACGTTAATGTACTTATTTCAAGATGTTTTTGTTAAGCTTGACTCTTTCATAAAAGTTAGATCAAAGAAAACGCCAAAGTTTATTTTACATACAATCAATGCTCTTCCAGTGAACACCTCTGTCATCTTAAAGATTCTTAATGTCTTCATAAAAGATTCTTAAAAACATAAATTCATTACTTTTTACATCTTTACAGCCGTTTCCAGGACAATGATAAAACTGGGCGGGACACCGGGACGAGAGCAAAATACCGGGACTGTCCCGGTCAAACCGGGACGTATGGCATGTCTTATGCGTCATCGCCTTTTCGAGAATTATTGAAACACAATTTGTGTGAAACCGTAAATAACTTTCTGAATTTTCACGATATTCAAATGCGCTTTTTTTAATAAAATGCATTTAGCTTAGAAATTATGAAAGGTAATTTTCGCGCATTTTCCACATAAGTAGCGTAAATTAAGAGTTTAAATGATCATATTTCGTTACAGATTTAGTCATGTACTCAGTTTTAGTATAATGCATCTCTAGTACATTTTCAGTATTGAAATAGAAAATCTTACTTTAGTAACTTAGTATGCTTATACTCCACTTAAAGTTGGAAAAATATTACAAATCAACAGTTATCTTATTTTTCTCAATACTCAAACTTTTGAGCGTGTCTGCGCTGAATATCAGTTTCGAAGACTCTGAAATGAAATATTACGTTTGTGCAGAACTTCGGAAGAAACATTGATCATCTCTCTCAAAATCTAGCGAAAACATGACGTCAAGCATTCATTTCTACACGCTCCGGAGGTTACACCTTCGATGCCGCCACTAAATCAAGACTGTTAGTACTTCAAGCCTCACCACTGGCAAATCAGCGTAATTTAATAAAAGGGTTTAACCCCAGCCAAAGCAATCAGAATCATCGGTAATCTAACACCAAAGAACGAGGGGAAAAAACTCACCATCTAGTGTCTCGTTCATACAGCTCCAGAAATTGATCTGCAAGAGAACATTGATGCAATTAGCATACGAAATTCACTACAAGTAGATAAGATCTATATTTATTGCTCTCAATTCTGCTTGCTACTGATTAACAACTGTTTCAATCCTTTATATGACCAGTGGAGGACATAACTTACATGTTCAAGTTCATTCACTTTGCTATGCTGAGGTGTGTTCCAAGATCTAATTTAAACGTGAGGAGTATTCTCAAAAATGTTAACCTTATAATGATTTGCGAGAACAGCTGTAGTACTCTAATAAAACTAACATGTTAAAAAAAGCTATGCTGTTTTTAAATTAAAAAGTGGATTTTTTTTTAATGCTATCTTCCTAAAGCCGCAGTGTTCTTTCATATCTTAATCATAACGCATGTGAAATGATGAAAAATCGTGTGGGCTAAAATATGAATAAAATTAATAATAAAGTAAAGCAACAAAGTATAAAAATTACAGCAAATAGCTAATTCAGGGTCAGTCTTCATCAGCGCAAAAAAGGCTAAACACACACCAGCAAAGGTTGTGAGTCAAAGTGATCAACACACAGCAAAAAAGATGATTTGAACGGAACATTCACTCGTATTCTTTGTTGTCGTGTGTTTAGCGTTTTTACACTGATTAAAAGGTTGTAGCCTTGAAATTGTTAATTGCTGTTATTTGTTGACGACATATGATGATTTGCTAGAAAATCTAGTCTGTCTTATTTGATTGTTGCAATGGTTATCAAAGTAATCAAGAGGGCTTATGTATACGTAAAAAGGCAAAGACAAAACAGTTAAGTACACTTTTCTCCTCTGTTTGTCAACCGATTTTCTTACTTTTGTCTATCTAGTAGCTTTTGAGGAGTTTTATCAATAATAAAATTTTGAAAATAATTAATTTTTGTTTTCTTACTTTCAACGTAGATTCGAAGCTTTGTTTTTTTAGAAGTCTTTATTCAACATACTTTCATACTACTCCTTGCATATACAATATTTTTAAAAAACTCAATACATTTTTCATATTTATATTTCGAAGAATAAGAAGTATCATGCAAAAAACAAAAGAGAAAATTTAATCTATTAAATGAATGTCAAAGCAAAATAATACTAATCGTAAGGTGTCAATTAGTCCATTCCCAAACTGTATATACATATATATACGATAAGTTGGTCGGATTGTTTGTTATGTTATAATGCTAAACAAAATAAAATATAATTTGAAGCTAACAAATAAGTATAATATGAAATGACATAAGGAGTGCGGTGTGTGCGACGTGTTCATTTTGCTTCGAATCAACATTTCGGAAGTTAATTGTTTTTTGCATTTGCGTTTTGGACTCTTGATTAAATTGAAAGTGAGTGCTTGTCTTTCTAATTTATTCAATAATAATAGGGTGGCGTGAAAATTTTTATTTATATTTCTTTACAGGAGAAGGAGAGTAGAAAGATGAAATGTATTCATATTGTGTTAAATGCATTAAATTAAAAAACTAAATCAGTAGTCCAGTAGCGTCACTACGGGGGGAGGTCCGTTCCCGGAGACATTCTTGAGGGAGGTGTTGGGACTGACACCCAAAATGGGTTAGATTTCTTGAAAATTACCCATACTTGAACTATACAATTTTACTTGTGTTATTTCAACGTATCATAACAGAAAAGAAAAATGGTTTTCTGAAAGTTACGCCAAATAAATAAAATGGAATTTCTTTACATTTTTTTTCACTACTGTAAATAATGCAGATACAAACTACAAGTTTATACAATTCGGCGCTTTGGGGGGGGGGGGGGAGAGAGGATATGATTGACACCACAAATTGCCACCCAAGCTAGTAACGCCAGTGCAGTGGTCAATCAGGGCACTAAGGATAGATTACCGCTGAATTAAATATTCGAAGGAAAAAAACTGTTTTCAAACATAAGAGCTAAAATGTCTAAAAATTGTTTAAACGTTCGAGAAAACTTGAAAAATTTAATGAATTATGTCGAATTTCGACCGTTGGACGCACTCTAGCCTATTTAAAATGATGTCATAGCATTCCACAACTCACGGTCCTCTATGTAAAAATAATTTTCAAGAATGAAATAAAAAAAACCAATGTGTAAGCGATTGGCCACACAAATACGTCTTTATTAAATTAGATTGAACCGATGATTTACGTTGAATGCATATAATTAATTTATTGTTGCTAAAGCAACTGCTACAGATTTACCGTTACTTTGATTATTCATTTTGTTTAATGGTTTTGGTTTAATTATTATTGATAACTAGAGAAAATATAATAGTTTCATTAAACTATCGCAAATCCAGGTGGCAACATTCATTAAGAATTTTATTCACGAAGAGTTAGATGGGGGGGGGGGGGACATTAGTTGCGACTTCTTTTAGTGTGAAGGTCATCGAGCTTGAAAATGGGCAATTCGATTTCATAGCATTTACTTTTATTACTGCCGTTTCAAAACAATGGAGACATCTTCAAGTACAGACAATAATGTGCGAAATTTTGTTATTGAGCGCTCTGTTGCTTTCATGCATTTTGATGAGAGATCGTTTAATCAGCCACCTAGTACTGTGGTTTCTAACCTTATTAAGGACCTTCTTTTTAAACTTTATTAGGCTCGCAATGTCTGTTAGGAACTACTTTTGAGAAGAATATATTTTTTTTTATCATTTGCATTTTATTACATCTTCCGTATCAGAGTCAAAGAGCTAAGACCGAAATTCGAATTTTCACTGCTCTAAAATCAATCTTATTTGATTGATTTATTTATTTATTTTTAACTATTTACGAAAAAAAAGAAATGTGTAAGTAGGATCATGATCCTAAATACAATTATTTTTATCATTGCATACTTCTTTTTCTTTGAACTATTTGTGAAGAGTATTTATTAATACTGAACTGAAGATTGTGGAAGCTAGAATTTTGGAAGGAAGCCCTTTTTCCTTCACAAGGAAAATGTATACAAAATTATGCACACACATATATGTACATATTTATAAGAGGTTTTATTCGAATAGTTGCCCAACTCTACTTTAAAAAACCCCAGTTAGCCTCATTTTCATGTTTAGACAACTCATTTCTATCATATTTCAAAACTGGTATACCACCAGCTCTGCTGCCTACAGAGGTAGTTTCTCAACTATCTCTACGATAGAATTACTATATATGTATTCGCAAAACTTCAATGCTCTGTATCCGAGAATGAGCAAACAGAGTTGAACGACCATTCGAATAAGGCTTTCATAGATATAAATTAACATATTAAATATTTATGAAATTTTCATCAAGATTAGTTTTTATGCGTGTCAAGTTCTAAATGCTCCGCTTATAAATAGCCAAACGTCAAATTTGGGCAGCGTATTTTCAAACGTTGACATTGCTGTCAACGTCAGTCCCTTAACAAGAACTGAGCATTAACGAAAGAGTTTGTCCTGTAGAAAGATTTGCGGTTCCCATGTCAATCCTCTCTTCGCTGTAAGGGATGACTATGCTGTGAATGAAATGAAGTTGAAAGATTAATTTGTAATTTGCAGTAAGTGAAAAACATCTCTGGGTTAGATATGAAGTTTATGTTTTTCTCTTTTTGTCTTTTTTCTTTTCTGGAAAATAACGAATCGTAGCAATAGTTCATGTCATGTACTAACAAGCGTTTTGTTTTAGGAGTTCGTTTTTGCTTTCTTTGAAAAGTCTACAGACATTACACCGACTGTGCTTTTAGTTCAGAGAGCCATGGTTCAATTTAAAACTTAATTGCAAAATATTTAATTTATATATTTGACGTACAGTTCAATGGAAAAAAAATGCAACATTTTTTTTTTTTTTTTCACTCCAAGTACACAGATTTAAGGACAGACACTATACTCTGCTGAGCTCAGAGGGGAAGAAGGAGCCAGTTTGATTCTAGTTCTTATCAAATTACCTTCACTTTCATTTTTGACGAGTTTGGTATTAAAACAGCATTCAATTATCCTATCAGATATTGACTTCTTCACGTGACCAGAATAAAACGATAGCGAAGTTAGTCCATAGTGTAATCGATATAGATTGAGCAACTAACAATCAGTACTTTATTAATAACATATTGAAACATTAAGATACTTCGTGCTTAATATTCACAAGTGCCCAAAAGTTTGGTAATACTTTTAATTAAGAAAATAAATCTTTACTAAAAGCGATAGTTATTATCGAAACTCGCTTTAAATGCAACATATAGGTGTTTCATTTTACTGTAGAAATTAAACGAAGTCTTCAGCAGAGGCGTAGCTAGGGTTTTCAGCGCCCGGGGACAACTGAAGATTTTGCACCCCCCCCCCCTGTGGGCCTAGGGGCACCCCTAAAGGGAATTAAAGAACTTTTATGCTTCCTAAATGGTAAATAGCTCTAAAAAGCAGGCGTTTTAATTTTCATTTTTATTAAAGACCATTCACTATAAGTAGGCTTGCCTTACGTCCCATATTGACCGGTTTGACCGGGACAGTCCCGGTATTTTGCTCTTGTCCCGGTGTCCCGCCCAGTTTTATCAATGTCCTGGAAACGGCTGTAAGACGTAAAATGTAATGAATTTATGTTTTTAAGAATATTTTATAAAGACATTAAGAATCTTTCAGATGACAGAGCATTAATCAGGGAGCTGCAAGAGCATTGATTGTATGTAAAATAAACTTTAAGGTTTTCTTCGCTCTGACTTTTATGAAAAGTCAAGCTTAACAAAGACATCTTGAAAAAAGTAGATTCAAGTCGGAAATATGAGTGGGTTGAAAACAAAGAATAACATTGTTAACTTATTAATTGCTTTTTTAGTTTTTCAAAAAAGTTTTTTTGAAATGGTTTTTGTAGTTAGACAAAAAGTTGTAATTTAAAAAAAAAGTCTTAGTAATTAGTTGTTCAATTTAACAATTTTATACAGTATTTTAAACTTTATTTTATCAACACTTCTTTCTAGATGGTAGACCAGAAAAAATTCTCATTGAAAACCAAAAAAAAAAAAAACTGTTTAACTAAATTAAGTTGCAAAAATTCCTTTTTTACTTTTAAAAGGTGGATAGACTAACAATTTAGAGATCCAAATTCTCCACTCCCCTGGAGAGGCTTAAAAAAAAACTTAAAACTCCTCATTTTGCTTTTAATTTTTTTAAAACATACGGTATGCCCATCCTATAATAATGTGTCCCGGTTTCACTAACCAAAAATATGGTAAGCCTACTTATAAGGGAAAAATGGGACACTTTGGCTTTGCAAAATTATTTTCCTGATTTCCCACGCACTCCTGTGCTACATTGGTCATTCCCGATATGGCTTGCGGTGTTCCCACTTTTTTGTCGAACATATTCACACCTCTTCAGGTTAAATAATTTTCTTTTCGCATTTAAAAATAAAATAAATTAACATTAAATTGGCGCCCCTTGACACTGCACCCGGGGATAGCTGTCCCTCCTTGCCCCCACCTAGCTACGCCTCTGGCCTTCAGGAAGAAAATTGCTAAACATTTATATGCATAATGCATATACAAAATTTGCCTTGCATATATAAGCAAATTTTGGCAACGCTAAAAAAATTTCTCAACACCGCTCTGTAACAGTACGAATACGCTTAAAAATATATGTATGTAGGTATGTTTATGGTTAGTTATCGATGCTCCCAAAAATTCCTACCTAAGTTGGAAGTGTATCGTTTTAAAAGTAAATTTTTATGCATAGTTGAGCGTTCATGGCCAATCGATTACTTAGCCCTAGTACATCATGCATGTCATTCCATCAATTATAAATTCGTAATTGACAAACACAATTAATTTCAAATAAGTTGCCCTACTACTCTCGAAAGGAAAAAAAAAAGATTCAGTAAGAAAATATAAATTTCAAAGCAAATATAATCAGTATTAAAATTAAAATTACAATCACTTAATAAAATATATGAGCATTTGCAAAAATATTGGACTTATGCCTTTTTAGCCATTTTGCTGCCCCTGAAGGAAAAGAAAAAGAAACAATGAAAGAAGGCTTAATGCATCGTAAAAATAACAAGAAGTCAAAAATAAGTTAAGAACTAAATAAACATTAAAATATAAAAAATTTGAATGTAGGGTTTTTGAGATGGGGTGTTTCTGTCGGTCTGCCCCTAATAACTTTTGAAGAAATTGTTCGATTCGAAATAAATTTTTCTTTTTCATTCGAAAGATCTCGATGAGGGAATCTCATATCCATATTTTACTCTTTGATTTCTACAATGTTTCGTTCTATTTTGAACAGTTCAAAAAAACCTTAACTTCAGCGCCTATCAGCAAAAATGAAGCAAGTTATGTAAACTCTGGCCATAAGATCCAAGTTCCTTTGAAAAAGCTTATTGGAAGAAGCTCTCAACGGGGAAACATTTTTCGTTTTAAAGCTTTTGTTCAATTTTGAACAGTTCAAAAAAAAAAAAACTAACATTAGAGCCTACGGGGAAATTTCAATCCTATATAAATCCTGTTCTATCAGACGATTTGCTTGGAACAAAATTTGTCAAGAAGATGCTATGACGATTTTTCTATGAACTTATTTGATCTATTTTTAAGGATATCTCCAAATCCTTATGAATGAATGAGTGAATGAGTATGGATAAACCGTTGAAAAAGGTATTTGAAGTAATTAAAAACTAAAGTTAAATGAGAAAGAGACAGAGAGAGAGATAGCTAGATTATCAATTTGATATTGGAGTATACGGGCAATTAGACTCGTATAGTTCCAGACGGAACTTCTTGTTAATGTACCGGTCTTATCACCAAGGCAAAAGAAGCATCCGTAATCAAGAATATGTAACAGACTCTCCAAAACTATTTAATAAGGTGGTCAGTGGTTGCCCGCAATAAGAACAGTAGCTTTTTAGTTTTGGGATTAGATAAATTTCATAATGTTAAAAGAAATAAGTGTAGCTTAATATTTCGACTGCAAAACAAAAAAAAATGTCCTCATTGGAATGCGTAACAAGATAAATATAGAATAACATAATTAATTTTCTTCACAAATGCAGCTCTTTCATACAAAATATACTAAACAATCAATTATAAAACTTTCCCTTTCCTTTCATTTCCAAGAGCAATGTCCGCTCATTTTACGTTTCCTTTCAAATAAGAAAGATCTGTTTAAAGCATTTTATACCAACTATGGCAACTTTTTATGTTCTGTTTGAAATTGAAGAACGGAAGAAAAAAATTCAAAACTGTTTATGTTTGTTTGAAATAAATCAAACATTATAAATGCACTTTTATTATTATAATTTGATTATTCTGTCCGAACTAGAGCACCGTTTTTATTTCAATACATAAAAAGCAACACAACATAAATTCTTAGGATCAATAACTTTAAACAGAAAAGCCGTGCTCTTTAAGAGCTCGCTACAGTCATTCATCGTTTTTCATTTTTTAATTGCACTGCATTTCAAGTGTTATATTTTCCTGTTGCTATTTTTCTTCAAAAATCTTTTCTATTCTTGAAACGAAAGAAAGTTCTTTGAACGATATTTTGAAAACTGCATCTATTATTTTAATGTGTAGTCTAAAAGTGAGTTTTAAAAATTTAGAACCTTAGCGTGGTAAAAAATTTGTGATGCTGCGTATGATTTTGGCGTTCTCTTAAAGTGTACACACACACGCACCAACATACAATAGACACTAAACCTCCGATTATGCGGTCAGTACTGCCGCAGCCGCAAATAAGCGAAATCCTCAGGTAATCCGAACATAGCTAAAAAGTGATAAGGAAAAAAAAACAAAAATGCATTTAAGCACTTTTTTAAAATTATAATATTTGGGAATCAAATTAAAGTGCAATTAACTGCATTAAAACGTCATTTACTACTTGTTTTTGAATTTGCATTCTGAAACTGTTTTCTATTGTTAGCCTACTTCCCCGTAAAAGTAAAAAAAAATAATAATAAAGCATGAAAGAAGGCTTAATGTATCGTGAAAATATCGTTAAAAATCAAGAAAAGTCAAAAATAAGTGAAGTAATTAAATAAAGATTGAAAAATAAAAAATTTGAAAGTAGGGTATTGAGATGGGGAAAAAGTGTGTCTGTCGGTCTGTCGGTCTGTCTGTCTGTCGGTCTGTCTGTCGGTCTGTCTGTCTGTCGGTCTGTCGGTCTGTCCCCCCCTAATAACTTTTGAACGAATTGTCCGATTCAAAAAATTCTTTTTGCATTCGAAAGATCTCGGCGAGGACATCTCATTTCTATATTTTACTTTTTGATTTGAACAATTTTTTGTTCAATTTTAAACAGTTCAAAAAATTTTAACATTAGCGCCTATGGACAAAATTGAAGCAAATTCTGTAAACTCTGGGCACAAGAGCCAAGTTCCTATTGCAAGCTTATTGAAAGGAGTTCTCGGCGTGAAATATTGATTTGTACAGTTTTTGTTCATTTTTGAACAGTTCAAAAAATTAACACAGAGCTTACGGGGAAATTTCAACCCTATATAAATCCTGATCTAACGGACCGATTTGCTTGGAACAAACTTTATCGGAAAGCTCTTATAACGTAGAACATGTAGAAATAGAAAGTTTATCCAGAACTTACGAGCCTATTTTGCTACGAAATTTTTTGATCGGGATTTTCAAGAATATTTCTCAGTGACTCAATGAGTGAAATAATGAATGAATGAATAAATGAAAGAGTGAAAGAATGAATAAATGAATAAGGAAAAGAATGAATGAATAAATTATTGAATAAATGAAAATATAAATAAATGAGTGAATTAATACATGAATGCGTAAATGAATGAATAAACACTTGAATGAGATAACGAATGAATGAATAAATGCATGGCTGAATAAATGAAAGAATGAATGAGTGAGTGAATGAATATGTATTATCCGTTGAAAAAGGTAAATTTTCAATAATTAGAACTAAAGATAAATAAGAAAGAGATAGCTAGATTATAAATTTGAATTTGGTGTATACGGGAAAGTAGGCTCGTATAGTTCTAGACGGAACTTCTTGTTTGCAATTGAAATTCTCTTAACTGCATCTTACCACAAAATAATGAACTAAAACAGAAAGAGTTTGTACTTGCTTATCATATGTATACGCTTACAACAAATGTGCGTTTTTCACCCTAGATTCCGAAAATTATCGTCATAAAAAAAGTTTGCGAAAGACCGCGGGTAGCAATATATATATATATAAATTAAATAAACTAAAATGCCTAGAAAATGGGAAACCAACTTGTTTCTTGCCTTACTACAACGTATTTATATTAAAAATAAAACAATCGGACATAACATTATGTAGCCAAACATCACTGAACTTTTTCAATGATGGGCCTTTTCTCTCTCCCAATTTCAAGACTTTTATCAATTAAAAAACTGCCTGAGCTCATAGCTTCCGGTATAAATAGAAGTATAAATTCAATAATTTTGGGAGACCCACAACAGAAAAAGTTATCAATCACTGTACTGGTAGTGTATGGAAAACTGGAAATGTACTGAAAATTTCACAAAACAGTTTACCTGTTAGGTACAATTATTCTACAACAGTTATACTAACAAAAACATAAGCTTCCACCAGATGCCACTTTATTCCCCATGCTTTTGACTTATAACACGCAAAAGTTTTGCAGCTAAAGTCAAACCTATACCTTCAATGATATTCCTTCAGACTTGAGTTCACTTAATGAGAGTATTTTGTCCTCAGAACATCGATGACACATTTGCAGCTAATGTGTTACAAAGAAAAAGAATAAACAAGACAGCAGAACAATAGTACGATGACCATGAACCTGACAAAATGGTTTCTCTGCTTTGATTTGGCACTCGGCGTTACGAGAGGAGATGTCGCCAAGAATCCGACTTGGCACACAGCAACGCAAGGATTGTTACGTTTGCCAACATTAACGGTCGTTGCACTTATCTATTCTCTTGACATTTCCCCTTTGCATTCACGATGGGAGGTGAATTGTATAATTGAGAATTAGTACCCTCTGCCCTTGTTACAGATTTTGTGGAGAGCAATATAGTTAGGTTATAAGGACTGCATACGGCTGCTCGTAAAAAATGTCTTTAGTGTACTAAAACGGAGCTTTGTAAAATTTTGTTGTATTGGTAATTTTTAGTTACCTCCTGATTTTTAACTTTGTTAGCATATCATTTACATATTCCGAACTTATGGGAAAAGTTGAACAAACGTATTTTGGAACACTTTGTATTTGAAAAATGTTTTGTACTGGTGCAGAAAATGCGCGATATGGGTTGACATAACGATATATCACATAAACTTATTCTTCAACGAAATAACCTATCACATAAATTTGGTAAGCCCACCAGTGTACTATATCCCCTTGTTTTCCAACTAACGTCTCAAATACATGTGCCAGTAGATAAAATATTTGCCTAACTAAACTAAATTAACATTTATGCCAAAACTTTTTAAATAACGTACTCCATTTGTAAAATAAATAACACATCCCCTGTAAAATATTCATTGTTTGAATAACATATTGAACCGAACTCGGATTTCATCCGATAGAATAATAATTTGCCGACCAATAATTGAAATAGATGAATCAATAAATGTTTCACTTTTTTATCGGAAAAAGCTTTTTGGATGAAATTTCTTTTGTCCACCTAAGGGTAACACCAAATGATTCGTTGATAACGGAAAAAAAAAGTCAATTGACAAAAATATTTTCCTGATGAAATACGTCTGTCAACGACTTAAAAAAACACACAAAACTGAAATGACCGATTAACTAACAGTTTTTATCAATATACACGTCAACTGAATAAACGGCTGAACAATGAAACACTTTATTGGGCAACGTAAATTGGGCATAAAAAATTATCAGCTGTGTTCATTGTATTACATTTTTTTGCAAATAGTAGTGATAAAAAATGTATACAAAATTATAGTTATTATAAAGGAAAACTTCTATTGTCATTTACTTATTCACATATTTAATTTCCTTAACAAAACTTCTATGTGCGATATTTACCTGCTATTTATGTATCTAATATAAGTTAAGAAAAGTTTCAAAATACTATTCATTCCAGTATGTATCCATGATTTCGATTCTGTACGAGTGGTATCGATACCAATAACCAAAGGAAGATATTATTCTAATAGGAATTCTAAAGATGGAGGATCTAAAAGTAGTTTGTTTCTAAAATACTTATTCTGTTCAAAACGTTCCGTTTCAAATAAATTTTTTTTCAAAATTAAACTTTGAGACAACACTAAAATTTATTAATATACCGGTAACCTCAATTCTACAGATTTTCACTTCTATACGGTTAGATTTACAACTGATGGTTTTCTTTAATCATCCTTTGTTTAGACGCGCTGCCCATTTTGTTTTCAGCTATCCATTTGATGGCGCTACGTTCCAGACAATAAATGTAATCCGACGACTATACACGTATTTTACCTAAAATTTCTCTTAATTTTAGATAAATAAACAAATTAGTCATAATACTGTATTTCACTAAATACACACAAGTTTATTCCATGTTGAATCTATCCAACAAAACATAGTTATATCTTCATTTTCAAAACTACGGTAAATTTTTTAATTGGCAACATACTGTAATTTTGATTCTATACTTTACTCATTTGATACTTTAGGGTACCAATATGTTTCTTTCAATATCAATAACGACGACTAGATACAGTTTAAAAGACTAATCCAATTTTTTTTTGAAGAGCATATTCGACTAGTAAAAGAGATGAAATTAGATTCTTTTACTACATTAAAGTATCTACTATAACTTATTTAGGAAATATTTTTCATATGGAATTGCCATTTAAAAGAATCACAAGGATTTTTATTCCTTTCATCGACATGAGCATTTCAAACAGTACACACACTCAAATCTGTTCTATTTATGTTGTAATTTATCTGCAAAGACAGAACAGTTATGCCATTTTGTTTTAGCAAAGACATCCATTCTTCCCAGTTTGAAAAGATTTTGAAAATATAAACTTTATTTACAGATGGAGAAACTGAGATGTTATCTTCAAAAATACCATTCTTTTCGAAGAGACCCTGCGTTAAATTTACAAGGTATTCGCATAGAACCGTAGAAAGCCAATTTACACAAATCAGCAAATTTCTCGTTGCAAACAATTCGCCATTCACCTGATTTTGTTATCGGATATTTCAGGAATCCTCGGTTTGAAGGGACATGGAACCGTGCAGTTTTTCGGAGGTTTTTATTTTTAAATTTCACCAGCGACTCCCTCTTGCACGATTTCTTTCGGTGCATTCCTTCGTGCTGCAAAAGAGAAATGTTTTGTTGTTGGCTTCGCATTTGTCACCAGAAAATGTGTGGGTGAAAGGGAAGGCGTATTCGGAGGGGTGGATTCTAATATTAGAATCAGTCATGGGTCGGTCTAGAAACAGATGCTGAGAAAAAAGCGTGTGCTTTTGTCTGAAGCTGTTCTTGAGAAAGGCATCTTGAGTCTTAGAATGATTGCAGTACTCATCATAGTAAATGGAAAAGATTTAGGTACCCTTGGCATTCCCTCAAACATTCGATCAAAAGATATATCTGCATTTTTTTTTATTTTTTCTTTGTTTAATACACATCTCTTATTTGCTACAGTACCATCATGGGCATGCGCAGAGGAGCACCAGGGCTACTGTGATACCCGCATTAGCCATTAGACTTAATTAGTTTCTAAAGAAAGAAGTGCGGGAACCCTATAGTCTTCAAAACGTATTTTCCATGGGTAAATAGCCTGAATTCACTCCGATAAGCAAAAGTTCACGTAAAATTGAAAAGAAGCACAAGAGCCCCCGCGAGTTCCTATGCAAGTTAATCCCTAATATACCTCATAAATTAAAGTCAAGTAGTTTTAAAATAATGATGAGTGTTAAGGGGAGTCAGAACCTAAAAATGTCGAAAAAAAACGAAAAAAATTTTATTGGCTTAAGTAGTAAAATAAATCTTTTAAAATGTTCCCTGAAAGTTTCAGAAAAATTGAAGCAATGATTATTGATTTATCATTGATTTTAGTACGGTGTGAGGTGCCACCTTTTCATTCCGAAACAGTAACTGTGCTGAATATAAGCCACATATTTATTTTTTTTAAGTAAAATAAGCAAGAAGAAGCACTTTCATCGTGGCTGTAACTGGAAAAAAAGTTCCTTACTTGAAAATTTGATAAAGAAAGGATTTAAGTTTTTGCAAGCCGAAAACTTAAAATGCTGGTTTCTGTCACTTTGTTTTTTGCGCGTTTCATCTCAATTAAAATGCAAAGGCTTTTTTAAATTTGGATCTATAATGTGGATTTTTTTCCCACATGCTCCTGAAATTATACATAGTAAATTTATGCTCATCTTTTATCATAACTTAAGTACTTTTTTTAAATTCTTTTTGTAGGTTTTTTGAATTTTTCGTTGTTTTTCTGCGTTACTTCAGTTTTTTTTTTTTTTTTTTCAAAAAGTAGTTGACATATAAAAAATTCAAAGCATGAAAGTTTTTGCTTTATCAGTAATAAATCAATAAAAAAAAGAATTTGAGACTTTAAGCCAATTTTTGAAAAAGAAGATGCATTTTTAAAAATTGTTAAATTTCGTTTTAAAAATTAAAATTTTCAAATTATATTTAAGAAATCCAGTGTTTTTAAATATTAAATTTCTTAATAAATTGATAGAACATGACATGAAACAAAAATTATAAATAAGAACACCATGCAGAAAAAATGGTCTCATGGTATCCGCTCCTCTTAAGCTTGATTCTATGACCACTTTACCCCATGTTACTTCAACTACTGTAAAATACTATACACACTAAATATATATTAACCGTTACAGATGAAGCGTTCTTGAGATCTGTATAAAGCTTTCTGCACCATCAATTTGCCGCAAATTCTTTTGAAAAAGATCTCAGAAGTTAAAATAGGTTTTCCAATTTAAATGTTGTATAAGCACACAAGTTGACTGTTTTCTTCAGCTAAAGAGATGCTATCGAATGTAAACTTTAATTCTTAATTATAGAAAGTTAAAATTTAAAAAATATACCAGTTATTTATTTCGAAGCTATAGCTTTCTATTTGCTGCATGACCACTTTACCCCACCTGACTCTATACAATTCAATGCCCTTAAGTATAAATAAGTTTTTAGAATCTCCAAAATGCAACTTCAATTCGCTGTTTGATGATTAAAAATTTAAACTAAGAGGAATTCATATTTTATTGTTCTAGAGACGACGTTTCAATTTCAACGTTTGCCGTTAATAAGCCTATCAAAAACCCATTTCCGACAAGTACATATTCCACTCCCCTTCAAAATTCCAATTCTAGAACTGTTCTCCAGTGACGGAATGGAACTAATTACACTTCCATACGTGCGTGTGACGCAAACGATACGTCCCTTCTACAACTAAAAGTCTACCCCCGTAGAAGAAAACTATTTCAGAACGTTTTTCTGTGACATGTGATACCAGATGTTGTAGAGGACCTTGATTATGCACCGGAAAAAGGGGGGAGACAGTAAATTAGATGACAAAAAAGGAATGCCAAGGAAGCAAGGTACTTTATCCGCATGTGACAACTGGGATTATAGTCCGCATCTGCAATGACTGTAACAGATGATGGAAAACGAAGGATATTTATTGCTGTGGCAAGGCTGCGATGACGGTAATGGCGGATATTCATCCCCCATTTCGTCCATTTTTAGTAAATTTTTTGTCAAGTTAGGATGATATATATTTAAAATCTTCTATGGGTTTTCATACTATACACTAGTTCTTTCTTCTCTGTGTCTGCTAATAATTCGGATATGTTTCAGGCTAAGGGAATTGTTATTTTTCTGGTAATCAGTATGCGTTTGCACTGGAAAAAGGATACGATATACATGATTGCCATTTTCATCACAAGTTTGTGCCTTAGCTATATTGGTTTCTAAAGTCTCGAGCTGATTTTGTCCTGTATACCAGGAGGGTACTTTAAACGAACATTGGTCAAATTTGTTCGTCATCTTTGCATCGCACATATCCACAGGTCTTTCCCATGGTGTTCTTCAAAAAACATCCATCCTTTTTGACTTTTTTTTTTTTTTTGGTTGATTATACGTGCATAAATTTTTTAGCTATATTTTCAATAAAATTTTTAATGCTACCTTTCCATGCGGTGGGAACACCCATGGATCCCTCCTTAAAAAAAATTTCATAGTAAAAAAATTTGGAAAATCGTTGCCAGTTTCTTTCGATTTTATCATTTTAAGAGTCTCTCAGGTAGAGAAGTTGCTGTTTGAGTCTATCTTTTAAGTGTTCGCAAATATGAACTTTGCATCTGTAATTTTTCCTTTCGCGTCATCAGCGCCCTAATACCACAATGCACCGAATCTGAGCTATCAGCCAGCATGCATTGTTATTATAATACGATAAAACCTTGAGCTAGAGAAGATAAATAAATAATCCTTTAGGTATCAAAGAGTGGGGTATCTTATCTGGATATCGTCTTGTCTATAAATAAAACGATTTGGATTTAGGCTAGCGTGGTTTGTCTAGGAGTCTGTATCAAGTTTGTGTACTGTTCGGCAATCATTGCCGCGGTCATTATCAGCACTTTTCGTTGATTTCATTTTAGGTTCGAAAGTTTCTGGATCATGACTCACAAGAAATGAAAGTGAGCCGTTATGCAATACAAAATGATAGTTTTTGAATATTTCAGCATTTTGTTTTTAGCACAAACTGGTATGCCTTGAAGCCTTAATAACGCAAGCGGCAGAATGCTGGGACTTAATAAGAGAGGAAAAGTTCAGCGGTTCTCGCGAAGGCTAGAAACTAGCAAGAATCTATAGAACTTCTTCGAAAGGGCAGTTTTAATGTTTATAGAAGAAAAGTTGTATTATTCGAGGTAGACACATAAAACTACAAAGGGACAGTCCATAAATAATGTCACGCTTTTTTCTCATATATATGACCCCCTTCCCCCCTTTGTCGCAAAATGTCACACTTCAAAATAATCTCCCTCCCCCTTTTGTCACATGCCACGCTATGTTGCATTCTCATGATGTCGCACTTGCTGTTAGCCCCTCCCCTACTCTTGTCACAATTCCACTAACCCCCCTTCCCCCTCGAAGCGGGACATCATTTATGAATAATCCCAAACTCAAATAGTACGTGAATTATATTTTTAAGCTTCAAAAAACAGTATTAAAAGACAAACATGAAGATGCGTCCCAAATGTTGCTTTTTTTCAGTCAAAAATTAATAAATCAGGTAGAAACCTCACTTCATTTATAAAAGATTAAAACATTTCTACTTGAAGCGACGTACAGTAAGTTGAGTATAACAAATAAAAACTTGTATAGCTATAACTGATCATTTTTGACATTATTAAGCAAATAAAAGGGAAGAGTTCAACCAGAACAGGATAAGCCTTTTTGCCAGCATAGCATCTATTTTACAACATTAGCTCTTTCTCTTAGGTCCCAAATAATTTATTAGGCCTTTTTAATGATTAAAACAACTAACAAAAGAATTCTATTTATTAAATACAATTATAACTGGGTATAATAGTATTATAATTAAATAAAGGAATTATCTATTATATGAAAACAATGTCAAATTCATTCTCTCAAACTGCTATTAATTATATTTCAATAATTTCTAATTACTGGCACTTTTACAAGAAAATTTTTAAATCAAACATTTGTCTTTTTTTTTCAATATGAATCATGAAAATGTGGGAAAACGAAAAATAGAATTAAACTACAACGCAAAAAGTTACTGTATTGCATCAATGAAAATATTCTAATCAATAAATAAATTTTTTTCGAAAATCTTAAGTCTATTGGGAAATTTGTTTTGCTTTTTTACCTTTTTTTAATTTGAACAGAAATTTTTTTTAAGTGCTTAGAATATACTTCTTTTTTACTTTCTTGATTTGCTTTTCCTCGTCGACACAAAAATATTTGACACAAAAATATTTTTCCTACTGCTGTTTGTTTTCTAATTAAAAAATGTGAATTTTTTCCGGTAGACGCAAAGGTTAAAGTTTCTTGTTCTTTCTTACAAAAAATGTTTTGTTCGAACTTTAACCTATAAGATAATTGTTAGGTGTGTGGGGTTACAGGCGGGTGGACAGTTAGACCGATAGACACACATTTCCTCAATATTTTTATTTTTTCAAGTGAATTAATTATTTTTTACTTCTTTTGTTCTTAGCGACATTTTTGCTATCTATTAAACTTTCTTTTATGTTTTTATTTATTTTTTCGCTTAACAATAAATAAATAAATAAATAAATAATAGTAATACAAATAATAAATAAAAGTTAAATAGCTTGGCGAGATATCGCCAACTATGCTGATCTTAGTTTTTCCGTGTGTCTTGCGTGACAAGTAATATTGGCGGTGTAGTTTCACGGACTAGCGTCAGACCTGCTGTGAACTGACAAATAAGCTCGCTCACCTGTCAAAATCGAACATCAAGAAAATGGTTATGGATAGCTCCCCGGCAAAGGTCAAGCAAAAAGGTCAAGTAAGAAGGAAAAAGCAAAAATCAGAGACTAAGATAAATCTAAGGCAGAACTAAAATCATGTTTTATAGTAACTTTTAATCTATAGTTGAAATTTAAAACATTTTGTTTGAGAGTTTGAAGAAGCAGTACGTGATTAACCTTTGCAATATCAAGTTTCCTGGACTGCTGAAATGACCATTTGGAAAAATTATTCAAGGAAAATTTTGGTCGAGGAAAAACATACTTGGGTAAAGGAAGTGAGGGAAAAATAATTATGAGATCAATTTTAGGAGAACGACAACATGATTTATATCAATTTTTAAATGACGCTTAAATTTTAAAAAGTTTTATTTGACACCATATATAATTAACGGTTTTTGTGATTAACGTTTGTATTGTGAAGTATATCTTTGAAGCGCTAAAATGAACATTTGGAATAATTGGTACAAGGAAATATTTCATAAAATGTCAAAATTAATTTACTTGAAGGAAAGAAAGGAAAAAAAATGTAGTAATATAAATTAATAACGAGAAGTTCCGTCTAGAACTATACGAGCCTACTTTCCCGTATACACCCAAATTCAAATTTACAATCTAGCTATCTCTTTCTCTTTCTTTTCCGCATTTAGCTTTAGTTCTTAATTACTTCAAATACACCTTTTTCAACGGATAACACATATTCATTCACATTCATTCTCTCATTTATTCAGTCATTCATTTATTCGTTGATGTATTTATTCATTCATTCATTTGCTCATTCATGTATTTATTCACTCATTTGTTTATTTTGTCATTCATTCACTACTTTATTAAATTTCATTCATTCACTCCTTTATTTATTTTTTCATTCATTCACTCCTTTATTTATTTTATCATTTATTCACTAATTAATTTATTCATTCTTTCAATCATTCATTTATTCATTCATTCTTCCACTCTTTCATTTATTCATTCATTCATTCTTTCAGTCATTCATTGAGAAATATCCTTAAAAAGCCCGATCAAAAATTTCAGAGGACAATAGGCTCGTTCAGTTCTTGTTGAACTTCGTATCTGTACATCGTAACATCTTCCCGATAAAGTTTGTTGCAAGAAAATCCGTCGGTTAGATCAGGATTTATATGGGATTGAAATTTCTCTGTAGGCGCTAATGTTTTTTTTTTTTTTATTTTTTTAAACTGTCCAAAAATAAACAAAAATTGTTCAATTTAATATTTCACGCCAAGAGCTTCTTTCCATAAGCTTGCTGATAAGAACTTGGATCTTGTGCCCCGAGTTTACATAGTTTGCTTCATTTTTGCCCATAGGCGCTAACGATAAAATTTTTTGAACTGTTCAAAATTGAACGAAAAATTATTCAAATCAGAAAGTAAAATATGGAAATGAGATGTGCTCGCCGGACAGACCGACAGACTGACAGACAGACACACTTTTTCCCCCATCTCAAAACCCTACTTTGAATTTTTTTATTTTTCAATCTTTATTTATTTACTTCACTTTTTTTAACGATATTTTGACGATACATTTAGCCTTCTTTCATGCAATATTATTATTTTTTTTACTTTTACGGGAAAGTAGGCTAAAAAGGCCTAACACGACTTATAACAATTGCAATGCTTTATCTTAAAATTATTTATGTTCTATTTTGCAACATAATGAAGCAATGCAAATTTAAGTATTAATTCCTGATTTATTATGTTTTATGTAACACAGAAACTTCGGGAACAATCTGTTAGAAAAATGGCTAAAAGTTCTTCATTCCGTGGTATACAAAAAAAGTTTGTATTGTATATTCTTTACAGCAAGGATTTTACCGTTGAGGAGTAAATCGAATAGTGAAAGCTCCTTTTGTAACCTTTGGATCACTCACTTTGGATTCATTACTCTACCACCCGAGCTACCCTGGTATCAATCAACACCAGACGCGATTTCTCCCTTTGAAGTACAAGCAATAGAAGACCAATTCCTCATAAGAACTACAGGGCAAGTGCAAAATCCTACTACAACTTAGTCGTACTCAGAAAAGAAAATTCCTATATTTACTTAAATTGAGAAAATTAAGTGAAAAACCTACTGAACCCATTAAAATAGGGCCCTTTGCTTGCGCATATTGTCTTCTATTAGTAGTATTGGAAAGTGAGAAATCGTAAAGGTCCGCTGTCGTCGTGTCGTCCCATTACCATTAATCTCACTTAAAACATAAAAACAAAGAAAGGAAAGTGACAAAGAAAATTCAGAATGCACATGTTTTTTCATACATTGATAAAACTAAAATTGTTTTTTTTTTATCCAGTAATAAAAAAGACAATTACAGCACAAAAGGTTGCTTTATCAAATTTCACCATGCAGTTAGATTCAAAAGCAATATTGATAACTTTCGCTTAAAATAATGGGAATAACAAATGGGTTTAAAAGTTTACTTAAATAGATCATCGTTCTTCAAATTCCTGTCTCACACAAATAGATTTTAAGAACACAAAAAGTGTAGAAACAATGTAATGGTATGAATCAATCTCCAGCAATTAATCCAAAAAAGTCTAAGCACATAGATACGTGTTCGGAGTACGAATTTTCCGAAATAAAAAAGCTTAACGCCAGAGAAAAGAGAACACACGTAAGATTTATTTGAAGAGACGCGATAAACCTGAAAGAACTTTAAAACAGTGTGGTACCTCCAAATTGGAATGATTTACGCAGGGACATCGTAATGGTGTCTATTACTGCAACTGTATGCAACCAAAGCTAGATGGGAGACAGTAATGGAAGATTCAGTGACTTTTATGAGTGGGACTGTGGCAGCTTTTATTTTTAATGAAATTTTATGCTATCGTACTTATTTTCAAGAAGTGTTAGAGATTAATAAAATAATCATGTTTCTACGTATCAGGATCAAGAAAAATGGCGCCATGGTCATGTGTGGATTGCTCTAGTAAAGTACTACTAGACTTGCGAAAGAGAAAACATTACGATGAAACTTCTCAAAATTTACTACACCTTCTACCACGCCTTTCTAAATGTTATTATTTTACTATAATAGAAAAGAATTATATTATTTTTTTGGGGGGTGTTAAAAGTAATCGTTTTTTCTTTGTATCATTACAAGAAAAATAGCGTTTATTGTCCCAGAGAAATACTTCAAAGTTTTAGAAAGAAAAAGCCAATATCAATATAATTAATTTGCTTGAAGAAAGTGACATGTATGACGACGACATATGTATTGTCACAGTGATGTATTTTGAACTTTAAAAAGTAACATCTATCTAATTAATTTATTTAAAGACATTACAAATACATACTTCCAAATATTTAATGCACGTTCACAGCCTTATTATCATCTTTGAGGAAGTTTAAGCTTCCGCATTTTTTGATTTCTCATGTCGTTCGAGTTTGATTGATGAATTTTTACGACGAATGTACAAACATTTCCTTTCATGCATATAAGATATTAGGGTCATTTTCAGAAAAAAAAAAACTTTTTTTAAGACATAGCTGAAAAAAATTCTTTATTGATAGTTAACATTTTAAAACTTATTTAATACGCATTTAAAATACATAATTGAGCGATTTATGGCAATTGGTAAGGCTGCCTCAGATAAAAAGGCGAATGTCCTGAAAAGCGAATCGCAACTATTTGTAGAAATATTTCAAGAAAAGAACAAAACATTTAACAAAATACTTAAGCGAAAGATCTTAAATGTTTGTGCTCGTTTTGAGATTATTCACAAAATGAGTAACATTTGTCTTTTGGTCCTTTGAAAACCTGGCATTCCTTCATTACAATGTGAAGCATGTCTTTGTGGTGTGATTTTTTAAAAAGTTTTATTTAATTTATGTATACATATGAAGAAAGCACAATTCTTTCAGCAATTTCGAACTACGTACAAAATGAAAAAAAATGATAGACATAAAATGTAATTAATAACTATGAAAACGTAGCAAAATATCATTTCTCAAAATCGGTTTTTCTCTTACAGATCAAACAACTTCGCAGTAGAACAATATACACGATATCATGGTATGTAGCTCCTGGTATATAAAAGCATGGTACTGGTTAAAGCTCTGTAACTTAGGACACTAAGTCTGAAAAGTAAAATTTTATAATAGTATAATGTAATAAAACCTTTCTTCATACAAGTTACTGAACTTTTTATAAACTCCTCCTTCAGCAATGGATTCATGCTGATGGGTAATGCTACATAAATTTTAATCTAAACATATTTATTTTTCAATCAACGGATTGTTATCATAAGTGATATCATTAATTACTTTGAAAACTAAAAGTAACATTTTTCTGTATCTTTAAACAACTTTAACACATTTGAACTTGATTCTCTACGCTCAAACAACTAACAGCAGTTTGTCCTAAATATTTTTTGACGTGTCTTAGATTAGAGTAAGATTATATTCATATAAAAAATATGTTATTGCAACAGGCAGTACTTCAACATGTACTTAGAATTTTAGTCCCATTTTTCTGCGAAACATGTCAATGCTAGAAATTTTATCAAAATTCTAATTAGAGATAACTCGTGGAAAAAAAGGAGGAAAAAATGGTAATTTTTGCATGCTTATATTATGTACATGCATTAATAAATTGACGTCAAATTCCATAGATAATATTAAAGCAAATAACTTCATACTTTAATTAATAATATAGGGTGGCCCGTCCTTTAATTTTCGATGTATGCCATATGGGATAGAATCTCGTAAAAGTGTAGCTCCAACAAGATGGTACCACGTGCCACACAATGGCAGAAACCATTCATTTGTTGAAAATAACCTTTTCTTGATCAATAATTTAAGAAATTGGCTAAGGAAAGTATTCGACGTGTTAATCGAAAATAACGAGACAAGCCAGCAAAGTCGGAGATTTTTTTTCTCTCTCTCAACGGTAGAGGCATTTGCCTTGTCGCCGCGGGAATTTGTGAAGGTTCACCTGATAGGTGGCCAGTATTAACACTAACACGTTGTAGTCGGATGACACCAGATGGCGCCACCTCCCTTTTTCGGATCTGAGACTGAAGGGGAAGAAAATTTTGATGGAAAGCCCGTGAGTAACCTCAACATTTCTACTTTATAAAACGGTTTAAACTGTTCATTAAGAAAAAAAAACTTACTATGTTTCTTGCCGAAATTAAATTATGTGTATCCGATGAGCCACCCTATATAAATATTGATTTACAACAACTTACCATGTAAGAATAATGGCACAAATCACTTAGTTTCTGTAGATTAAGCTCTAATTCTTTTTGATCTGTAGCCATAGCAACTAAAGACATCTGTAAGACAAGAAAACACATTTATTTCCTTGCAAATTACTTAACATTAATCACTTTTCAAATAAGCATGATTTATGTAAGAATTGAAACATAAATTAATAAATGAATTGTACTTTCCGGATTCTAAGAAACTCTTTTTTTTTTTAAAGGAATAAGAATCAAAACATTGTCTGGAAAAATGCTATAAATCCATTTCCAGTCAACATTTGGTTTATATTTACTAGAGTATACAAAGCTTTGTAGAATAAAAATGTTGGATATTAGCCTAAAATTATCAGACATGCATGTTAATGTACTTTTGATTATAGATTTATTTTATTTATTTACCAATTTGGGTAGTATCCGTTTATGTTTAAAAATGATAATTTTAATCGACTTCCGTAAATTGCGATTTTACAGTCCCCAAGTTATTATGCTGCGACTGAGATGTTGTGAACTTTTATCACGTATGGTATATACATTAGATGGAATAGAAAAAATATAATAAAACAATTTAAAGTAAAAACGGAATTTTTAATACCCTTCTGCAGGGGTGCTTATATCTAGTGCTTGTAATTCCTATGCAAAAATTGCAGGACTGCGATAACATCTTTTGTCCTTACAACTTCCTCTGAAATTTCGAAAATTCGGTAAAAAGAATTGAAAAAATTGTATTTATTTATTTTTCTCCACAAAAATTTAGTGTTCATTTAATGATACTCAGAAAGAGTTGTATCTAATTCTAATTAAGTAATATAAAGAAAATATGTAGGGGACACGGTGAATTCTGTACAGGCAAAGTGACTAAAAGTTCCTAAATTTACAAAAAAAATAAATGAATAAATAAAAGCACTATCTGTAACATATGTTATGTAACACATAGTATCTGTAACATATGTTATGTAACACATAGTATCTGTAACATATGTTATGTAACACATAGTATCTGTAACATATGTTTTAAATGAAATTAACTCGATTATCGCATCTTATTGCTATACTAACCCTCAATCGTTTCACGAATACTTCCAAGCACAGAGTTTATTATTATTATTACTAGTATTTCTTTATTCATTTATTTACTAACATAATAACAAATAGACTTCGTCGATGGAAAACTTGTACATGTTCAATGAGCTAAAAGAAGCATAACATCATGGGACAAAATCTGACATTTTAAGTACTAATTGTATCTTGCTCAAGTTCAGCCTTACACGAAAAAATTAAAGCGTAAAATTTAAATTTCCACTTATTTATCCTCCAGCACGAGAGAGTATTATAGAAAAATACGGCTTATTTACGATACATTGAAATTCTTTAAAATAGTTAACTATGTAATACACAAAATATCACATACAAATGAAGATAGTTTCTGGAAACTTGGATGTAACGATAGAACAAAAGTTTGCAATTTTTGTTTATGCTATTTCATTTTCTCGGGTGGCTAAATGTTAGAAAGAAATTATTGGTGAAATTTAACCTTTGGTAGTAGTGGTGTAGATATCGCGCAATCATACGTCATAGTTGCGAAAATGGTGCTAAGTTTTCAAAATCTGTGAAGTTCTTGGCAGAGATCTGAACTTTTATGACGAAAAATAGGGTTAAATTTCTAATTTATTTTAAGATATAATCTGAGTTTGTACGATATTTTTTTCAGAAGTTAATAAATCGAGTTTGGAAGATGAACAGGCTCAGATAGATTCACGAACGATTGTTTGATTGAGAGGAGCGATCGACTCATCAGAGAGAAACTTTTTTAGTAAGATAGGTTATTTAGTTTTTTCTTCCAGCGAATTTTATTAAATTTTCGAAATTTTAAGTCTTTGGCCACAAGAGAAAATAATATTATTATATAGTTCTAAAATTTTCACAGGCACTGCTGGTCTGTAGAG
Source organism: Octonoba sinensis (assembly GCA_038502835.1). NCBI lineage: Eukaryota > Metazoa > Arthropoda > Arachnida > Araneae > Uloboridae > Octonoba > Octonoba sinensis. Next base: position 57,775,051 of record CM076599.1, on the reverse strand, counting down.
TGTAGATATAACCTTTCCACACTACCGCAAAGAAGGTACTCAAAATTTCATACCCTTCGCTTTCCCCTAATGCACATACATGCATATGCAATACCTACATATACACGAATTAACCGTCTCAAAAGAATATTATGCGTAGTGTAAGAATAAAAGTTTGACTTCTCCTTAAGATTTTCTTTTCCCAAATTTAAATAAATCTAATATTATATTTCTATACTAAAAACCTTAAGTGTGCATTTTTCAAAGTTTGAGTTATTCTTCACTCTACAAATCTAAGTGCTTCTGAAGAAATGCAAGGCAATCCCCGTTTACTTTTTTAAACACGTCTGAAACCCAGCCACACTTATCGGTAAATAGACATGTGACACGAAATGAAAAGAACAAACGTTTTTGTAAGTATGTTTTGTTATGATGTAATAATATCAGGTTACCTCTTCCTATTACGTTTTTTTTTTTCTTTAAATGTAATTTGCATGCTGCCATGAACAGCAGAAACGAAAGCAACTATACTAACATTTGTAATTAAAATTCTTTGAAATGTTTGAAGTCCACGATGGAAAGCTATGCGGAACAAAACAAAAATGAGAACGTGCTTTCAAAGATCGAAGAAACTCTTCCCTCTCTATTCTACGGGCTTCCAAAAAAAAATAAATAAAATAAAAAATAGGCGTAGTGATTTATAGCAGGTTGGAGTTTGCGGGGAAGAGTGGAGAGGGAAACTCGACGATTGACCAGGCTATTGGCATCGTCGTACCTTTAATTTAATTTTACTGCTTGAATTATTTACTTGTTTGAACGGCGATAAGGTTAGTTTTCTTCTTCTGTTTTTGAAAAAGGTTATTTGAAAATAAATAATGATTATAAAATGGCCATTGAAAATTCAAAATGTTTTCGAATAATAGTCATTCAAAAATATTTTTACGCATTATAGTATTTATTCATTCGTATTTATGATTATGGAAAGGATCTTTATTTAGATTAATTTCTCGCATTTTAATAAATATTTTGCGCTTTGTGAGGGTAAAATATACCTTTGATAAATTATTTTTAATGTTTTTTTCTCATTTTATCTAAATATTCCTAACACTTTCTTTCTTCAAAAGCTTCAGACCGAGTATTTTGTAAATTTCTCGAAAAATACTTTACCACTTTACCAATAAAATACCCAATGACTTACGGAAAAGCTATTTTACTATTGTTGTCTCGACTTTTCACTTAAAATTAATAGCTTTTCGAATGAGAAAAAAATGGATTTTCCGATGTGAAACAACAGGCTCAGATGGTCGTTATCGTCTCAGTTTACGTGAACACGCGAAAAAAAAGGTTTTTAATATCTTCTTTTGTAGATATTATTTGGAGAAATTTCAAAAACCAATTTTCAAATGTTGATGAATTTGAATCTCCTATTTCCGAGTGTAATAATATAGTTTTAGTTGAAAAAAACTCGCCACTTTTCATGATAAGGGCCGGAAGGCACTTCAGGGGGTACTTTTGGGGGTCAAACTCCTTCCCAGAAGTCTTGGTTTCCCTTAGTTTTCAGCAATATTTCTGATCCTGCTAAGGTAACATATACACATGTAAGAATCTACCCCCCCCCCCCCAGGAGTAAAGTCTGGTTGCGCACCAGCGGAAATTGAAACATTTTTACCTAAGATAATTGATTTTGAGCATAGATCATAGGAAGGCGTAATCTCGCTGAAACTGTAATTTGAGATTTCAAAGATGTAAGCAAGCAGCATTAGAAGATTAAGCATCAATGCACGATAATATTAATTATAAAGTTAATAATTTAATAATAGTAATAATAATAATATAATAAAATCTATTTATAAAGTTATGAAAAATAATTACTAAACATTTACACAATGAACAGTCTATCTTAATTCATTCTAATTCACAAACTTTGTCTGCATCCATATATCATATTTATTAACCCCAATTCTGAATATCATTCGCTTATAAATCCAACCTTTTCGAATTTATAATGCAGTTCCTGGCGGTTCATTTCAAGATGATACAAGTTTCCTAATGTAATATTCATCATCACTTATTGCTCGGAACCTTTAAAACATTGGGTCATTAAAATATTTATTTTCTTTTACTGTCTGTCTTTTTTTTTCACAATATCTTTTCTTTTCTCACCACTATTTAATTCAAAGTGGAAAAAGAAAGATTAAAAGAAATTGAATTAAACATTAAAACAAAACTAAATAAGAATAACATACGCTTGTCTAAAGCATGATTGCAATACGTTACACCTTAAAAATTCCGGACGTCCATAACTCATTCCCAAATGTATAAACTCGTCAAACTTCACACTGACCGCACCGGTTTTATCCTTTTCAACAAGTTCAAAGTGTTCACTAGGAACAAGGTGTATCAAAAAATGCGTAATCGATTTCTTTTCTACTTGTTGATTGTAAACCGTCTAGAGATGATTTAAGTTCAGACTGCGTGTCTTAGAAGGTATCATTTCATCTAAAGAGGTGTGTTTGAATTTGTGTAATGAAAAACAAATCAGCGACAGATCACTTTCAATTCAGCTGAATAGCTTTTGAATAAAGAAAACCTTCCCTCATTCGTATACATCCACAATATACATTGTGTGCGGTTTACACGAGATTTTTTAAAATTCGAGGCTTTAGTGTATAATTCACAATATTGGATAATTACCAATAGTTTTAACCGTGTAAAATTTTACATTGCTCCAATGTTGAAATTTTATTTTACATTGAATTTTTTCATCGTTTTCCACTCATTCAAAGTTTGACGTAGAAAATTCGAAACAATTTTCCAATTTTTTTTTATAATTAATTTTAAAAGAATAAGTTTCTTTTAAATTATTATTATTCTTTTAATGCATAATGGATTCTGTTGCTTTTGAGGAGTGCCTAACTAATCGACACTCTTTATCATCTTAGAAAATTGGAAAGGATACCAAGGTTTAAAAACACCTTGAAACAATGGTATTTCTGAGAGAAAATATTAGAACAAAAAATTGTTCACTACTTTTAATAACTTAAGATTAAAGCAGGCGCTTGAAATAACTCAAGAGAAATTTAATTATGCCTGCGAGTAAATTTATATACACACAGTGTGTCAAAGAATTTTTAAGACTAGGTTTATAAAATAAAATAAAGGCTAGTAATTATTTTCTGAAGTATTTTTATTCCAAATAAGATCCTTCAGCTTCAATAAATTTGTTGCATCGGTTTAACAACAATTCGAATAACTGTTGTAGTTCACATTGTGGGACTGCCTCCAAACCTCACGTCGAAGCTGTTTGTACACTATGTCAAGGAATTTTAAGACTACAGCTGGAACTAAGCTTACAGTGGCCCTATCTGTGTTATCGAGCATTCGTGAAACTCCTTAACTATCAGCTGATCCACTGTCAGTTCATTTGTTTACTATTTTTTTTTTTTTTAATGACATTGACACTATACAAACAGTTTCGACGCGAGCTTTGGAGGCACTTCAACAATGGGAGCTGGTACAGGCATTCGAATCGTTGTTAAACCACTATAACAAACGTATTGAAGCCGAAGGAGCTTATTTTGAATAAAAATACTTCAAAAAAATTACTAGTTTTTATTTTATTTTATAGACCTAGTCTCAAAAATTCTTTGACACACTGTGTATTGTAAATATATAGTGTGAACATATAATGCGTAAAAACATTTCAAAGTTTTCAGAATGCCGTTCTTCGCCAAAGATTCAGTGGTCAAAAATCTGTTGTGAATTCCAGTGTTACCTTCGTAAAGATTTCACTGCTTTATTTACATAAAAATTTCATTTTGCTTTATTGATCGTAAAATATCGTTTCAGCTAAAATTTGATGAGATTACCTCTTAAGAATGTTAACGTTTGAAAATATATTTTGATTCTAGTGTAATTCGCTTAATTTGAAACTCGATTTAAGATATGAAAGAAGGTTCAATGTACGCAAAAATATCGCTAAGATGAAATCTAAAAAACAAAAATAAATAGATAAATGAATAATTCAAACAAGACAAAAAAGTTTGAGATGGGGAAATATGTTCCATCGATCTGTCTGATTATTTTTTCCTTTTAATTATTTCTTACTGTGTAGTTTGAATTGAACTATATATTCTCTTGTTAGAAAAATAACGGCAAGGTCACTGCATTCCCATATTTACTTTTTTATTTAAATATTTTTTTATTCATTGTTGTGCAACTCGAGGGGGGAGGGGTTAACGAGGGATTTTGGATCTTAGTTAAATTTTGATCAAACATACAAAATTCATCCGAACAAACTTGACTAAAAAGTGTTATAACGTAGAACGGGAGTATTGAAAAAATATTTTTTCTTTATTTTATTCTCTTGAAGGAGTTTCTTGAACAATCAAAAAGAGTTTTAACATTGTTTATTCGATTTCGCGAACACATAAAACTTTCAAATTACTTATCATTACTATATGAAACCTAAGATTACATCTGAATTTTGTTTCGTTGAATTCATAATGACTTTAAGCATACCGTTTTGTTTCATATTTTAGTACTATTAATTCAGTAAATAATTTATTCCAATCACCCTTTTTTCAATCGATAGTTACATATATATTTCGAATGTATTTTTTTATTTAAATTTGCTATGTTTATTGCATACACAGAGGTGTCCCTTGTAACTCTGAAATTCGTTTGTGCAAATTCGCGCCCTACCAGTTTACAACGTGGAAATTGCTTAATTGTGACGTCCCTAGTTCAATTAAGCATAGGTGGCTTCTTAGGTTAGCACTCCTATCAGAGTACTCCGGTAAAATTCCTGATAGTTCTAATTATGCAAGTCAAGTTACAACGGGAAAATTGCTTAATTATGACGTCTCTTAGTTCAATTAAGCATAGGTGGCTTCTTGAGTTAACACTGCTATCAGAATACTCTGGTAAAATTCCTGATAGTTCTGGCTAAACAAGACAAAATAAACAGTTAAAATGTGTTGATTTAATTAGTTCTTCCGGACAAACTCACGAAATACTTGTGTTCACTTCAGAGCGTTGGCCCGTGTCCCTTCGAAATGATGAATGCCTTTTGGCGATGAAAGTTCATAGACTGAAACTCTGAAAGCCACCGGGTATCAAGTAGATGGGAGTGGCGAGTCAGCCCATTAAAAAAGGAAAACAATTAATTACAGCATATGATGGAGTAGCGTAACCCTACGAAACTGGATGAGGTCTCACAACCGGAACATGCTTTTACTTAGCGTTACTGCCTCTTTCCTTCGATGATATACCCCTAGAGAACTTCTCAAATTATTAAAGGTCTCACCCGCCCCCCCCCCCCCCCCCAAGTTAATGATCATTTTGCTTCCGTGTTCTGATTGAGATGATAGAACAATTCATAAATTTATAATGAAACATTTAGAATTTTTTCTATTATTATTTTCTTAGTGCTCTCTAACCAGATTTGTTTTGTCCTTTGATGCATTTTATGTTATGTACTTCTTTAAAAAATAAGTAGTAAATATATAGAAGAGCTAAAAGTAATATAATGTATTAGATGGAATTGGTGCAAAGCTTATTAATTATAGTTAAAATGAGAATATATGTAAAAACCGCTTGAAATGTCATATATTTCACAGTATAACGCAAAGTTGACTTTTTCGCAAACAAAAATGAACTATTTTGCTTTTTCTAATCCGACTTTTCTTAATTAAAACGCATTACCAAACAGCATTACAAGTTCTTCTAGCTAGTTCTTCAAACTAATAGAATAACCAATTCAATATATTTTCTCAACTTAATGCTTTGAATTTTAAAATTTTACATTGTGAGCTATTTTAAAACTAATTTTATTCATAAGTAGTGCTGGGATATTTTTTTTTCTTCGCACCGCTGCCGCAAAAAAAGAGAAGTCTGCTAGTTGTGCGAAGTGCAGGAAGTACATTGTATTTGAGAAAACTGTCTCACTTAAATTTCCCCTTAAATTTACATTTTGACCACCCATGAATCAATTTTAATTATTGTTTTTACGATGTCCGTAATACTGGTCAAAATGGATATTTAGGGCCACGGAAATATTTATGAAAATTTTGATTATTAAAATTTGTGTGCACTTGCGCGAATAGAAAATAAGGGTAGAGCTGAATAAAACAATTATGTAAACTGATATTCGTGAGACATCAAATATAATTATCTCTCCTCGCACCGATGGTAAATGCGAAAGAGAGAAAACATTTTTTCTATAGTATTCTATTCTCTCTAATTGCGTATATAATTTATACACAAATGAATATATTGAATTTTATATTCATATACATTTATATTAAACATACATTTCGGGATGAAGATCAAACTGACAATGCACATTTATGGAAAAATTTGAATTACCTTTGTTTATTTAGTTATTTATCTTTCTAATTTAGATTCCTCAACACAGCATGAATTTTAACCTCAGCACAACGTATCAACTTCTTCGATGAAAAAAAAAACCTTAATCGAACTATTAATCACCTTTTCTTCACTTCGTCATTACCAACTGCGAACATTAGATACAGATGATTGATTTTATTGTTTCCCTTTCATTCCCGAAGACAATAAACACGTTCGGAGTTCTTTCTTTAAAAAGATTGCCCATTTCCCCAAAGCATCCCACAAACGTTCCGGAGTTAATTGTTTTACCGTCGATAATGATAACTTCTTATGTTCGGTAAAAGAATACAATTAGAAGTTTAGAAAACATGTCTGGCAACGAGAAAAAAAATGGAAACAAGAAGCCCTGTAAGCATGTTCTGTATATTTCGTCACATTTTATCAATGACATGTCTTTTATTCTTCTGAAAATTGATGACATTGTCTTATCACTGTCTGATGATCAGTTGACTTCCGCGTCGAGTAACATTGATACGTCTACGCAACGCGACTTCTCAACTGCTGAATGCATCTTTGAAACACGAGTTCTTTTAAGAAGTGCCAATGTAAAGGAAGATAAAGGAAACTATCATATTGCCAATTTTTTTTTTTTTTTTTTTTTTAGAATAGTAAAAAAGTGCTTGAATATAATGAAAAGATGCATTAAGAATATTAAAATTTGCAGTAATATTAAATAATGAAAGTACAAGTAAAAGTTTTAAAAAATTAATTAAAAATAAAAAAAACGATGACTTACTTTAAAGCTAAATGCAATCATTATAATGATATTTTACGCAAGACGAACAAAATATTTGTGCTCAACAAATGACATGGAAAATTTTATATTAAGCAAAGTAGTATACACAAAATCTTGCAAATTTTGGATTAAAAAAAATGTATATATGTGTATCTATATCTTTTCTCTATTCTTTCTTTTTTTCGCCTTCACTTTTTTACTTTCTTTCCATCTTGCTCTTTTTTTTTAACAGAAAGTTGGAAAACAAACTTTCATGAAGAATTTCTGGGGAAAAACGGCATATGAAAACTCCAAATTCCACACATGACGGGAACTTCCATTATAAAGTTCTCGAAACTGATCCAACGAATATATTTGTACATGAAGCTCTCTCCTTTTACGTTTCAAATTTTATAAAGGGCTCATCGTGAAAAAAAATAGCGAACTTTCGCTTATAGCAGAGAAAACTAGTATACGTATCCGCTACAAATGGCAAGGAATACTTGAACAGTAATAACATTAATTAATTTATTAATTAACAATAATTTAAATATTAATAATAATGAATGAGATGCTTTTATGTTACGCATTTCGAATAAGACGGGAAAGATGTAGGGACTTTTCCGAAATATATTAAGCAAATAAAGTTGAAAATATTTACAATTGTCAGGGAAATCTGTCATTTTTAATAACACTAGCCAAAAATGATTTCTGATAATCCATTCTGATACTGATAATAAAAGCAATTGTTTTTATTAGTGCTTTTAATAAAACGTTCAATAATTAAATCAACGTTCATACAAAGAAAGCCCTAAAAATTATTTTATCTCTTTTCAAATTAACAAAATACCCAGAAATAAAACACATTCAGAACAACTCAAAGGTCGATCAGCATTCTTAGTTCACTGATTCAAATATTTATGGTACATAAAGGGATAAAAACACTTCATTTGACCAACGAAGAACTGAAACCAGAATTTTTTACTCCGGATATGAACAGCCTTTCTGATAAAATAAGTCACTCATAATGAAATGGCACGTTCAGCATCACAAGCTATTCCACTTGAAGGAGAGAGCCTAATACAATTTCGAGGAATATCACGTGAGGTTTGCTTTTATCGCCCCCAACTTTATCCTCACATCCAAACGCACTTTGTATCAAATTGCAGGATTTTGCTTACAAATTCCTGTAGTTTATTTTCTGAAGAAACTTTACCCCCTAACCTGTTTACACATGGAGATAAATTTCTCATGAACCATGGCCTGTGTTTGTCACCAGTAGAATATAGAAAGAGGCCAATCACTGGAACAGGGGTTATCGTTCTTCCCCCCCCCCCCCCCGAAGAGGAAGGATGTATCGTTTGCACTGGGGTGAGAAAGGAATACCACATTCTAGACGTCCCTATGGCTTGATGAATAATGGTTATAGATGGTGGCTATGAGGTTGTTCAACGGGTTACGTTGAACAAACGGGTTGTTAAGTTACAGAGAAGCCCTTCAGCAAAATTTTCATTCCTTCTGCGACGGCAGTTAAATGTTTCAAATTTTCTTCTTCTATTTTTCCCTTTTTCTCTTTTTTTAAAAAATTTATCTAAACAAGAGGTTCCGTCAAGAACAACGTTTCCCAACCGGTGGTTCGCGAACACGCAGGGGTTCGCGCGGTGCAGAAAGGGGGTTCGCGAAAAAATTATTGCAATGGCGGAAGATTTTAGCGTTAATGTAAAAGAAAAAAAGAAATAGTAAATTTACATACGCTTTAGGGAAGAAGAGCAAAAACTACTTTTTTTTTAAATAAATTGTTTTCCAGATAATGCAGAAAAGTAGTGAACTGGCATACGAAGCATACATACTAAATTTGAAACTCACTTATTTCTACTTATGCCTGATTTCTAATTTGGATCACAATCAATTTTATCATTTCGGTACCAATTTGGATCACAAATTGGCACCGAAATATATTTATTGATTTAGTTTAAATTTCAGAACATATTTTCTCCTACCATTTCCCACTTTCTCCTCGCTAGCGCGAAGAACGAATCGAAAACATGAAAAGTTTGCAAAAAATGTAAAATTTTGCATTATTTGAGGCTAATTTTTCGTTATACAGAGCCTAAAGTGGAGCCAAAAGATATTTACACATTTATTTAAAATTTGGTCTCATATTTATCACTTAATTCCAACTTTCTGCGTTATCATAATATTGCCATTAGAAATTTAATAAAATAATTTTTATAAAAAAATAGAACCGACTTCAAATTATAGATTGCGCTAAAAAGGAAAAAATAAATTAATTTTTTAAATAACATCGATGTGACTTTTAAACATAGTTTTAGAAGTCGGTGCAAAATTAGGATAGATAAAATCTTTTGCAATCATGAATCCAATCACAAATATATATATATTCGCAGAATTAGCAACAGTTCCAATATGAAGTAGCAAATGGTGATGGTAATTAGACTCATAATTTTGCACCGACTTCTAAAACTATGTTTAAAAGTCACATCGATGTTGTTTAAAAAAATTAATTTATTTTTCCCTTTTTAGCGCAATCTATAATTTGAAGTCGGTTCTATTTTTTTATAAAAATTATTTTATTTTATTCTTTTTAGTGTAAATACATTTTCTATATAAATACTCTATTTTTTAAAAAATCCATATCAAAGGGCAAACCCTCTTTGAATGGCAATAAATGCTAAATGAATGGCACTAAAAACTAATCATTTGTATGAAAACCTCCGTTTTGAAGTCAATTTTAGCAAACAAATTGATTGGATTTAATTTTTGCCTCAGAGAAGCCTTCAGTCAAACTTTTGCTGTAATTGCTTTTAATATTATAGCCCAATGGCAACAAATATTTTTTAAACAATGACTTTTATATTCATTAATAGTTTTCCCAACAAAGAAAAATCAAGCAAAGCCTTTCCAATTAAAATAAAAAATACTTATTTTTCCCCCGCAACGTTTATTCTAAAAAACAAAAGTAGCCAGATTGATGTACGATAATTGAGTTAGACGACCCTCTATCGATTTAAAAAAAATCGTCAAAATTGGTTTATTTAGTCAAAAGTTATGGCTGAAAAAGCAAAAAACATACTACATTTCTGCTCATTACTTTTGTTCTATTAATCGAAGATGGTCAAACGAAGGTACGGGACCTATGGGAAACCACCCTTGATCGATTGAAAAAAAAATCATGAAAATCGTTTCATCCAGTGCGAAGTTATGAGTGGACAAACAAACAAAAAAAAAAAAAACGAATACATAGAATATGAATGCATAACCTTTGTGAAGTCGGTTAAAAATTTGTAAATTTAAATTTTGCTTTAAATTTCGAAAATTTTTTCGAATTTTGTATATATTAACCGGAAAGTGGAACCTATCGGAAAAAAATCTTTAATTTTTTTTAGGAATGCATTTGTTTACTGCTCTAATAAAAATTCAAAGGAACAATTAATAAAAATGTAATAATAAAAAAAATGTTTGTAGCTGTATTTTCGTTTTTATTTAAAGGTAGATGTTATATTATAAATATTGTTTTCATTTCTTGTTATAAAGTATTGTAGAACACGGAAAATAAATGTGCTATATATTGTATAGTTTTGTCACCCGTTACTAACGACTACAGAAAAGGGTTCGCCTTTTTTTTTCAAATCTTAGAAGGGGTTCGCAAGGGACAAAAGGTTGGGAAACACTGGTCCAGAACAATACGAGCTTACTTCCCCTATACACCAATATCAAATTGATAATCCAGCTATCTCTATCTATCTCTCATTCGGCTTTAGTTCTTTATTACTTCAAATATACCTTTTTCAACGGTTGATACATATTCACTCACTCATTTATTCATTCTTTCAGCAATATCCTTAAAAATCCAGATCAAAAAGTTTCGTGGGAAAATAGACTTCTTTTAGTTCCAGATGAACTTCGTATCTGCACATGTTCTATGTCATAACATCTTTTCGATAGAGCTTGTTCCAAGCAAATCCATCTGTTAGAACAGGATTTATATAGGACTAAAATTTCCTGTTATTTTTTTAACAATTATTTTAGAAACATATTATGATGCGTACAACACTTTTCCCAACACTATAAATTTTTTTTTTCATAAAATATGGTCGCACTTGACTCTACTTTGCAAGAAGCATATTAATTACAGAAAGAAGTTCAATTTACATCGACATTCATTAAAAGAAGAATGAGAAGTTGTATGGAGGTCATTAATGCCGTAATCAAAGTGTCAGTCATTAAAGAAAGAAGGGAACAGTTGGAGATTTTTGCTTGATAAGAAACGGAGATTGAATTCGACGTTAATCTACATTAAAATAAACAGCTGTTTTTAATTTGTAATTGTTTTGCTGTAAGTAGCATTAAAAAAAGAGTGGACTTGATGTGCGACTGAAAACATAAATTGCTTGATATAGAAAGACAAGTTTGGTGAAAAATTTTCTTTGAATGCAGAAAGAAATTAAGGGCTTCTAAATGTACACAAGCCGAGATTTTGAAATTAAGGTTAGCACTGAAGTCATGGTCTGAGGAAGAACGAATTAAGGGTTATAAAATTATCATAAGACTACTGAAATGATAAACAAAGCTGAACCAAAAATGAATTGACATGGAAAAGTTTTGCTTCATTAAATCATGTGGCTGCCTTAATTATCTACTTGAAATTACAAAGAAATCAAATGGACGAAAATTCGTAAGTTAAATGTGAAAAAAAGCATAGTCGTTAAAAATAGCAAGGAAATTCATTCTTTACTTTGTTATGGCATGTATTAGACAGAATATTTACAAAATAATAGCCACTAAGGAGAGAGAAAGAAAAAATAATAAGCCTTAAAAAAATTCCCACTTGTACAAGAGGTGCTAAAATAAAAAGGAATAATACGCTTAGTTAATTTTAATAAAACATTTAAATTGGGGGGAGAATGATGTGCAAAAGAAAGTATTAGAATGCTTTTTTTTCTTTTTTAATGAATAAATTTTGAAATTAAGACATATTAAAGAATAGGAATGTTACCTCTAGAAGTTGAAACAGATCAACATCATCAGGATTGTTCTGATGTACAAATTCCTGTACGTACAGTCGGTTTGTAGTATAGTCTGTAACGTTACTAATAAAGCAAAATTCTAACTCTCTCGGTTTTTTTTTTTTTTTTTAATAAAATTCCAATTTCTTATACTCATTAACGTTTTATATTGCATACATAATAATTTTATGTTGTGCATCTTGTTTATGTCTTTTATACATTTTGTTGCATATCTTACTTAAAGGAAGCCTACGTGATATAATTTAGAAGGAATTTTAAATAGTAAAGTTTTGCTTCATTCAATCGTACGTCAGCCTTACTTATCTACATGAAATTACAAACAAACTAATGGGACTAAAATTCGTAAGTAAAAGTTGAAAAAAGCAAAAAATGAATGTTGCATTATCCGTAGACAGTATTCATAACTTTTCAATTCTATCCAAAAATAGTATTCATTGCTCTAAATTGTATCAAAATAAACTGAAAAACACATTATTTGGTGGAGCTGATTTTGATGCCAGTTAATGAAAAAAATCTTCTTTTTTGAATTGTATCAACATTTGCTGTACCTAAAAATATTATCTGCAACTGATTTAATACAAAAGTAAGGTGGAGAACGTAATCTAATTCTTTCTTCATTGAGTAAAAGGAGAAAATAATTCTTCCGCAATTTGAACTACTTAAAAATATAATAGCTCGTACCCTTCCTTTTAGTTTTTATCAAAATTAAATGCATATTTGAAGCAAAAAAGGCATCTTGTTATTTACGAAGCTTAAAAGCAACAATCACAGTTTGTTGAAACGAAAAAGCAGTTTACAATTATCCGTAAATAAATTATATTAACTTCAATTAAGTTAACTCTTTATCTCGAAATGAGCATTTTACACCATGAGTGCATTACTTAACAGACTCCTTATGCACTGAGTCATTTTCGTCGTAACAAATGTTGGACGTTTTTAATCATCGCGGTTGTAGGAATGTGCGTTGAACATCTGCCAACAATTCCAAGACCCCGTAATGTTTTGAAGCGGAACTGCTAATTTTAGGTTGTTGGACTTGGGAGGAATCCCAGATTGCAGAGTTGGGAATGGGAGTCGTTTCTAGCATTTCGTAATATTTTGAAGACTAGATGAGCATGAACCTCGGAAGAAGATTCAATTGTAAATATTTTAGAATTTTAATGGCTAGATTTTGTTATGTTTTATAATTAATCCATCTTAGGGTTAGAAACCATACTAATAGCCGGAAATATGCAATACTATATTTTTTCATCATTTTGTTATATACCGCATATACTCATGTATAAGCTCACTTTTTTGAACGAACACTGATCAAAGATTTCAAAATTTGATGCCAGGAGTGTAAAAATAGAAAGATCTATAGGTATAAGTTTATGAAGAAGATGTCAACATTGAAAAGCTGAAAAGGTCTTCAAATTCACTTAGTAGGGTCAAGACTTTGTCATTATAGACGTCAACACATTCACCATCATGCGTTATCTGCCACGTTTCTAATTTTATTTTCGAACTTTAAATGACATTAGTGAGCATAATAATAATAATGATTACATGTGTACTTAATTTATAAAACGAGGTTAAGTTTTATGACACGAAAGATAATTAGTATAGAACAGTAAAATGCATTAATAGTTCGAATTCCGGAAAAAAACAACCCACTCAATTTTAATTTAAAAGTGTAAATGCCTAAAAAAATGTCTTTTGCAACTTTTAACAAGAACTAAATTTAAACCTTAATTAGCATTGGTGTTTACTATACAAAATGATCAAACTTTAACATCAAATTATGAAAATCAAAAAAACTTTAAAAATAAATTTAATTTGGTGATTTAAAATGTTTTTATAGAAACCAAAACGTGTAATGTCACACTCCTTGTCACCACCTCACCTTCCCTTGTCACAAACTGTCACAATTTCTCGCAGCCTACTCCCCCCTCAAAGCGTGACATCATTTATGAATGACCCCAAGACTCGATTACTTAACACGAAACTTTTCAAATTAACGATGTGGGCTCGTACATGGTTCATTTTTGAAAGATTTTTTTTTTTTCAGAAATTGCGCATGGGCGCGGGGGTACTTATACACCGGGTAGGCTTACATTCGGGTATATACGGTACATACACGCTGATTCAGAATAAGTGTTCCAAAAGTGAATTTAAATTTAATATTAAACACAAAAATAAAATTTTAATTTGCCTTTTTGCTTTTGTATGTGTACAAAATTTATTTATTTTGTACCAATTCAAATCATTCAAATGTTACGCAAAGTGATTCACGATATTTGTCATAAATCACTGCGTTTAAAAATACAGCCAATGAAAGCAGTGAAGCATACGGAGGGGATCAAAATGGAACAACAAGTGCAACAAGTTTTACTCTCACTTTTGAAACTTTCTTACGCATCTTGTAGTCGGTCCAGAACTTGCACACGCAATTTGTAATTCAGCATAAGAGTAACGATGCTTTGATCGCCAGATAAGTCGGTAATCATGATGAATCGGCTTTGGAGGGAAACTGGTATTGTCTTATCAGTCACCTGTAGGCTAGATTCCTTCGCTTTCATTTGGAGCGAAAAGATGACAAACTGTCAATCGTCACCACTTATTTGTATAAAGTGTAAATACAAAATAAAGATGGAGCCGATTTCATGCTGCGAAGGTCAAAACAGATGCGATTTGCTTGACCTCTGATAAGATTGACCCCCGATAAGGTTGAAATAAGAAAAATAATCCATCATCTCACCCATTTCATACTTTTATTCGTGTGAATCGGTAAAGATTAATGCTTTTCTAATGAGTCCGATGACCTTTATCATTCGTATGAAAGGGGTTAAAATTCCTTAGATTGATTTTATAGCTTTAAAGCAAAACATGAAAGCGCCGCATTTTGAAGCCGTAGAAATTCGCCATTTCGTAGAAAGCGAAACAAACATTTAGAATGACAACAATAATTGCTCCTTAATTATGCTGTTTTTCCCTCTGTTTCATGAAAATTTCGCCAATATATAACAGGGTTATCCAATGCCTATTTTTTTTCTGTCAGTAGCTTTTTTTTTCTATGTATCTACACGTTTCTTTTTCTTTTCAGATCAAACGGAAAACATCTTCACGCGTGTTTTTCAAAAGTGTGGCAGGGCAAGCTAAGAAAGTTCGTTTATAGCATAATAATGCTATAAACAATTAGCTTGGAAATTGAGAATAAGTACATGATATAATAATGATCAAAATGAAACTAAAAATGAATCAAAATTTTAGCTGTAGTAAAATGATACGCTCAACCTTATAATATTTATTTATTTATCTATTATTTATTTATTTTTCGTAGCTTTTTCTTTCTCACTATCACAACATTCAAATGAAAAAGATGGGAATTATCTGAGCTCTCGTGCTCAATTAAGTGTAAATTAAATCTTGTATATATTATATATAATATATGAAATGTTTGAAGACAGATTGTCAACAAAATAAAAAAAATCTTTCTTGCACAGCATGAAATGAGAAAACCGTCCGCATCCCGGCCCCCAGACTCGTAACAAACGACGCATGTCACGTGATAGCGGTATTTTGGTCAAATATCCAAGCAGATTTCTATCAATCTTTTCACGGTGGCTGCTTTGTTTGTACAACGCCAGCCCCTCCGCTGCGAATCTTTTTCTTTCGGAGACATATTTTTTTCTTCACATTTTTCTTATTCCGTGTCCTTCTCGTTATGTCTGATGAGAAGGAAAGGTGATTTATGCTCACTTTCGAGGAAGGAAAATAGAGGGGAAATGAAAAACGGAAGAAAACTGCACTATGGGACACCCTGTGGGTGTTATGAGTTACGCATCTTCAAAAAACGAAACAAACTACTCATGTAATAGGATCGTGGCGAAGTTCTCACAATTATTTGTTTTCGGTTTTCAGTATTGCTGCCGCCACAGTATTAAGCATCAAATTATCCATTTCACGCAAGACAAAAATGAAACAAAATTTTTTTAAAATGTTAATTTGTGTTTTCTCCCGGATGGTAGATTTCTTAACTGTAGTTTTGAGAAATCTATCATCGTTTGCCGTGTAATACTAAATACTGGAACAAAAGGAATTCATTCCAGAAACAACGTTATGTTAAGGAGGATTAGTTGGAAAAAGAATGTTTTCACTTATCTGGTTAATTTTTTACAAAAAGAATCATGCAGGGTATAAAAATAAATTACGGCACAGAAGTGATTCGTTTAGGCGTTTATAATGTTTCCTCATTCATGAACAATCTTTTAACTAATGTTTTGATATGAGAAATCAGTTTCACATCAAAAGGGTTTTATTTAGGGTTAACATCCCCCCCCCCCCCAGAACAGTTGTCCTGGTATATTAATATATAACCAGAAAGAAATTCTAGTTGCGCCAATCAATATAAAACAAAAAGGATACATTTCCCCCCGTACTGCTAAGGAATCATAGTAGAAAGAAGAGGTCTATGAAAATGTTTTACTTATTTATTTATATTTTTCCAAATTAATTTTATTTTTATTTATTTAGTCACTTGTTTATTATTTATTTGACGATCGTCATCATTTTCACATCAATGATCACTTACGAAGTTGCAAATTCTATGCAGAAAACGTGAAATATATTATGATGTGAAAGGAATTTGTTAAAGTGACGCTCATAAGAAATTAGAAAAAGTGTTATTTATTAAATCTATTTGCTGTTTAAGAAAAGAAAGAATGGAAAGCGCCTATAAAAGTGGAAAAAAAATAGTAATTAGAATAAAACCGTCAAGCATAAAAAGTGAATAATAATAACCTTTTATAAGGAATAATGAGAATTAAATGAATAAAAAATAATATAAAAAAGCAAAAAGAAAAAAAAAACACCTAATGCAACAAAAGACAAAGTTCAAGATCTTTTTCATTTTTGGTATATGCTTTGAAATAGCTGTGAATGTTTTTTAATCTTTATTTTTAAGTCAAAAAACGATTGGAACGCATCACTTTCGAATTATTCAGGCATGCACAGTCAGAAAAAGTTTAATCAAAACTCTAACCCGTAACTTTCTGTAGAATTAGTCAATGCCCCGAACCACAACAAGTCTCGGAAAAGAAAAAAAAGTATGTGGGAAAACAATTTTACTTAAAGAAAAGAGAGAGAGAGAGAAGAAGTGTGTGATATGTTTAGTTTTCTCTTTTTTTTATAAAGTCATCAGTCAATGTTACTCGAGGCACATTGACAAGAACAACATTGAGAGCCAAGGTGCATCTTGTAAAGGAAATCCTCAAGAAAATTGGAATTTCGCCTCTTGGTTTTTCTCATCATTTCAAACTTTTGTTTTTATTTGATTCGCTTTTCGAAGTTGTTTGAACAAACGTTTCTGCGCTGATCCACAAGAATGGTTTTACAGAAATAGTGATTCTGTGAAGGTAATGACAGGGACCTTATCATTTTTTTGCTGCTCATTTGAAATGGTTTCGATTTGACTGATTATTTCACTGCGTACAGCAGGGTTTCCCACTTTAAAGTGTCTTAGGGCCGCAACTGGAACCAACGGCATGCCGTAATATAACCGCAAGTGGAACCAGCGGCGATGTATATAATATAACTATAGCCGTTGCCAGTATACTTCAACGCATCAACAAACTGTTTCGCAATTCAATGTGTGACCAATGGTCATGGAATATTGTCAGGATTTTATATTTTTTCTCAAGTAATGGTGATGCTATGCTTTTATTGTAATTACTCAAATGGCTATATCTCTCTATGTTTTTTTTCAATGGGTCTTTCATTAAAAATTCTCATTTATTTCTTTTATAGTCAAACTCTTATTTAAAATTTGCATTTCAATAGCAGTTCATAAAAAACACAAACTGATTTTAAAAAATACCTTGCAATGTTGTTGATGCGGCCGAATGGTCAGAAGTGAATTATGAACAGACCAATTTTACAGTCAGAAAATTTTGAAACGTTTGCATACACACGAGTCATCAGGGGAAAGCATTTGCTCCAAGTGCAGTAAACGCATAGGCATACAAATGAAAAGACAGAAGACAAAAAAGGAAGTAGTTCTTCGCACTTTCGTATATTTAAATGCACAAAAAATAAAGTTGAATCAATATATTTTTGTTTCGTGATGTTTCCCTATTTCTGAATTATTTATTGTACTTTATGTGATTACTCTTCTTTTTTCACTTGTTTAATTTTTTACTTTCTTGCGCCTCTGTGTGAATGAGTTTCAAGAACCTTACCGTACTCACGAGGCGGATAATACTGCGGATAGGTTTATAGTTCTTCAGAAGCTGGTATGGCTTATGTGCTAAAATCTAACGAACAGGAGATCAACTCAACTTTTTTTATGTGGCTTACTGCACTTAATGCTCCTTTAAAGTGTTAGTGACCTCGCAGCACTTATGGGACTAATAAGAATGTAGTCTCATGAGTACATACCGTAGTTTTAATGGATGTGTAAGGCATAAATAGTGCGGCCAAGCAGCTATGTCGAGGATATTAGCTGATTAATGTTATGTGTTTTATAACGTTTGCATACAAGAACCACAATTCTGTAATGATTTGTACAACAAAGTAGTCAAGTCTTTTGAAACTATCAAAAACATATTAGCCTTATTAAGCAAATAAGCATATCAGCCTCAAATAATTATTCAGTACAATTAACTTTAGAGGCATGTTGTAACTAATTGTTTACAAACAAAATATGAACCATCAAAAACATCTGAAATATTGAAATTACAAAAAAAAAAAACTCTTACCTTTTCACATGCCGATCTACAAGATCCACTGGCCATTGCGCAACAGCGGATTCCTAAAACAATAGATAACAAATGATGAATATAATATCTTTGAACAAGGCTGAACTTGATCCAGTTAGTTAACTGTAACAGTTAACTAACTGGATCAAGTTCAGCCTTGCTTTGAATAGCAAAGTCATATCTATGCTTCTTTCTAATTTCAGATCTATTAATAAGATCATATTGAAAGTATTTAAATGTATGAGCAAGAAAAATGTTGAAAATAGTCAAAATTACCATGAAATATGCACGTTAGGAGATCTAAAATATTTGTTATAGAATATTTAGGATATGTTGGTTGAGTAGCACCAACTGCAACGCTTTGACTCATGTCATGATATAAAGCTTGGTAACGATTCATTGAAATTTATACGTTATCATCTACCAGCGGTACACTCCTACTTACTCTTCAGTGTTCTTTGTCAGCGACACAGGTTGCCAGACGAACAAGTAACAAAGTTTAAAAACGGTACATGAACGGGTACAGAAATAAATATGTTAGTTCTCTATTATCATTTATAATCTAAAAGAAATCCAGACAAAAAGATGCAAAATATATGTACCCACGGCATAAAATGTATAAAATAAAATTGTCAATATTAAATTCAGTTAATCTTAGTATTAGATTTAATAGTACGGTCGATAGTAAAAACTAATTGTCAATAAAATTCGATTGTATCCTGTAACCGATGGAGTTATATCGATAGTTGGATATCGCTGTAGAACAGCGGCTTCAGCATTGCTTAAATGTTTATAATTTAAGAATAGGTATTTTGAAGCATCGTTGCATCAACTTTTTTTATTAATAAAAACGCAAATGATATTCCCAAATTGTTTTCAGAATTACTTCTACGAAAACAAGCTTGAATTTTACCTTGATGCAAATTGAGTCAAATTCTCGACCGCTCCTACTTTAATTGATATGAGCCAAGTTAAAGTGGCTTATTACTAACATCAATTACTCCGCTTTCCTTGAGTTTGATTCTAAGTGGCTTACTTATTTTTAAATTTCAGTTTCTGGAAAGCATGACGTTAGAAATCTATTTGCTTAATCAACCTCCATAGTAAATACTTGGGCGTTTTGCTTGAACGAAGAGAATTGATATGCATTTTAGATTTTCAGTTTTAAATGTCATGATTCGTAAGAAAACAAAACTGAGGTGCATTCTTATTTCTCAAAAGCAGTTTGTATAATTGTTCGTGAAACTGCATTTAGCCAGCGTTAATTAAAGCTGTTTTTTTCTGTTATTCCCAACGTCTCGTACCACTACTTTTACCTTATTTCGTTTAGGACCAATCCGAATCATTCATCATTGTAGTATTGTACTAAGCGATATGCTACAGTTTGTACAACTATTATTTATATTTGAGAATAATTTAGTTCTAACTAAATATCTTATCTTTTGCCTGGTTTTGTTGTCGCTTCCCAGTAGAGTAAACTACTTTTAAACTCTTCATTAGGGTCATTTCTAACCCATTTAGAATTGTAGTAAATCGTTTTGTGTACTTGTATCCTGACTTGACGTTTTGGTAGAAAAGGAAACTGTTTTCCTAAGAAGAAATCGGAATAACTCATACTTTTGATCTCTAAACCAATGCTTACCAACAACATTTTAAGGTACACACTCTAATACTTGTATTAAAACTATTTAATTTTGATATTTGGAAGCTTCTGCGTATGGCAGAAAATAACGATTCTATTCGAGTTTTAGGGAAGTTCGTTTTGCAAGTGCGTTTATTTAGTACGTGAATCAGGATGTTTGCTTCTCTGTTTGTTAAAAGCAGCTAAATTTATAAAGTGACACACAGCATCAGTTCGCAAGAAATCAAGTATGCTAAACGAACTAGAACGAGAACAAAAACGTCACGTGTCTTATACCAGCAGTCCCTCCCTTGAACAGGAATGGTTTCTTTTTTCGGCTTTGCCAGGCAGATTGCTTTGGTTGATGGTAGAACTGTAAATTATGTTGCCAAGGATCTCCGAAATATTGCACGATGTTTTCGGTAGAGGGAGTAGTTGAAAAAGGACAATCATTACACAAGGCAAATTCTGAAGTACTTGTATCTTTTACTGAATTGTGAAAGTGTGAACATTTGCAACTTTGATAAATGCAATTTCATGCATAAACAAGAATTTGTTTATTTTTTTAATGTGATAAATATTTACAAGCGTGACAAAACGTAAATACAGTGCCACTTCGGTTGTTCATTTCTGAAGAGTACTTTATTTCGAACGATGAATACAGGAAAACTATCAGTTCGTATCAATAAGAAACATAATTGCCGGGAAGAAAAAGTGTCACTAATGTATTTACTATCAAAGTATAGAAGTTTTGAGCGAAAAAAAAAATGTATTTACTTCAAATAACTACGAAACTAAGTTTTTAAAAAAGAAGGAAAAATTAAACCCTGTACTTATTTACTTAAAGTATTGAGAAATTTTAGCTTGTCTCCATTCTTTTCTTCTTAAACCAAAGAGTATATTTTCCGTATTTTTGTAGAGAGTTCCTCATTATTTAAATATTTTCAGTGCTTCAGATAATATTAAACAGTTTACGTTTGACTTGTTCGCTTTCATCGATATCATCAACATTCATTTCTTTAATCTGTGCTATCATTCCTTAAACAGAAATCAAGCTACATATCACAACCACTTCATCAAGTGATGCATAATCGTCAAACATGATGGCAAAAAACTGAATTTACCTTTTTTTTTTTAGTTTTCACTGTCGATAAAAATTTTGAACGATTGATACGGGAATGTGCAAGTTTCAAAAGGATTAACCGGTAAAATTAGTATTATTTAGACAGCATTTGTAAAATTACAATTAATATAAGACGGTGAACACGGGTAACAAAAGGTGCGGGAACGATGTATACTATATTATCAATATGTAATGATGCTTTTTACCATACAAACAATTGCATAAAATTCTAAGATAAAATGTTCTTAGTCTCATTAAACTAAATTAAATTTTTTAGAAAATACTAGACCCTTGGCAAATTCATTTTCAGGATTGAGAGATAAAAGAGCTCGAAATTTAGAGTTTCCAATAAATGGAATTTTTGATCAAAAGCAGGAGTTTGAGCTACTTGAGATTTTGATATAGGTAGAGATAATTAGAGGGGCGTCGTTGCCCTGAATATATGGATCATTGTTCTGAATCAGGAGACCGCGATCCGTCTAAAAAAAAGTAAAACCCATACACGAAACATTTTTTATTTAATAAAGTAATCTTTTTTTCTTTTTGGCTATTAACCCCCTAGAAAAGATTGGGGGGGGGGGGGCTACTAACTCAAAAGATTGAGAATTGATACGAACAACGAACGGTAATTCATCAAATAAAGGCAGTGTGAAAGAAGCATTTACTTTCAAGTTAGAAAAGTTTTAGATATAAATAGAGAAGTTTCGATTTCAGAGAGAGGCTACTAAACATTTTTAACGTTCTATGATCCATAGAACCGGTTTAAGACTTTGTAAATCAAACCCCTTGATTGATTGCGTGAAACAAAAACAAATTAAGCAAAACAAAAGGAATTAATCTCATTTGTTTAACCATGATCTTGATTGACCTTCCGAAATGACACATACCGCACAGGACCGAAAAACAAACGATCTGAACATTTACTTCTGACATATTCACAAAGTGCTACAAACTGCGTAACAAAGCACATGATAAAAAATATAAAAAAACTCTCTTCTCGATGTCTTGTCCCGAAGGAGAAGTCGACAATAAAGAAAAAGAAAAAAAAAAAACAATCACAATAAAGAGTTCCAGCGAACAGATAATACATCAACGTCAAGCCATCTGAACCGGCCATTACACAGTTTACTCTAGAGGAAAAGAAAAACTTCTCTTTATATGCAAGTTTTGACTTCGTTATTTTTACTGTTCCTTTATGTCCGCTCATACACTTTCTGTGACACAAAAAGCGAGTCGACTTACCCGTTTCGATTGGTCTTCGAATGCTAATGCCGCAATTGTGAATTTTACATAGCGAGCGGGTTGTGTTTTCATGCGTGAATTTATGCGCAGCAATATGACATTCGGTCCCAGCATTTGTCTGTGGTTATGGCCAATTTATCGCTTCGTTTATGACTGCTCAGTAGAAGTCTTAAACATGGGTTTTTAACCTCTTTATGGCCGCTAAGGCACTGATTTTCGGATAAAGCTGAAAAGAGCTATTTCAATACTTTTCAAATGTAATTTGATGCAGCTATATCTAAGCTATTATCATAACACTTGATTTAATTGCCCATTAGCATTTAATGCATTTTGGCTCTTTAGACTTCCTCAGAGATCTTAATAAAAGGTAAAATTAACTCATTAATGCATGGGCGCTCTTTAGGGAATTTTAAGAAGCATTAAAGAGAGTCTTACTTTGTGACATAAACCACTTTCGAATTTTACAATCAACGCAAACACTGGTGAAACAATTTGTAAAATCAAAATCATTTGGTCGAATCAAATATGCTGATTATTTTCAAGCCTACAACCGAACATTCAGTTACTTGATCTTCAAACAGACAATGAATTAAATATTCCGCAATCAAATTCTTATACCAAATATGTTCACAAAGTTGCTGTAGTGGGAATAAAATTATGCATAACCTTAAATCCTGGAAGCGAAAGTTCGAATGAAAGACAATAGAGACTGCTTGAAAAGCCCAAAATGGAAAAAATAACCGGCTATAGTGAAATATATTTTAATAACCTGAAATGTGCAGTTGAAAGTCTGTTAACTTTACCCTTTATAACAAAAAGTAAAATATTCGAAAATATCTGAAAAATGTTTTATCACAGCAAGTTTTCAATTTTCTACTTTTTTATGTTTCATTTCAAGAACAACTTTCTAAGAAAAGAATGCAAAACACTAAAATAAAGTTTTATTAATAAAGTCCTGTGTTGCAATACCACCAATTGCAAACCCAGCAGAAAATCAAATGAAATCTATACCAACAGGCATTTAGTCTGTCTCTTAATAAATGATATATAAATATTATGACGCAAATGCATATTACACTCTACAATGCAAAAGAATGCAGGTAATTATTTTCATTGGATAACTTGAGGGGGCGGGGATTAAAAAGTACAGACTAAAGATGTTACTGAACAAGTCTACTGATAAAGTGAAATGTAACTTATGTAATTCAGTTGAGTACATCGCGTTTCCATAAAAATTATGAAACCAACTTTAAAATACTTCTAATATGAAAGTGAATTCATTAATAACTTTTAGGAACGCAGAATTTAAATGCCATCTTTTGCAACTTGTGCAATTTTGATCACAAATTTTTTAGTTTAAATTTTGATCAGATGCTGCAACTCATAAATTAATTAGTTTTGCACTTCTTCTTTTCATTTTTTTTAATTACATTCAAACGTGCTTTGCAAAGAACATACACAAATGAAAATAATTGCTAGAATTAAAAACACAAAAAGCAATAAAAAAAGATACTAAATAAATAAATAAAAATTGAAATAAACAAAATTTAAAATAGGGAGAGGGAGACATTAAGAATTGAAGGCAGATTTGAACAATGTGGGGAGAAAAAACTCTGAAATCTGTGAATCAAACTTTAGTAAGAATGTAATTAATTTCAGACGAAAAATCGAATTCAAAGCTATATGAAAATGGAAAATATAAATAATCAATCAAAAAACTTCTAAAATAGCACATAATAAGAACAAATGGCAATCCCGTCCTCTTGCAAGCATCAAAGCATAAAAGCAGGTAATTTGTATGAATGTGAAATTGCAATTAACGTATTAACTTATGCAATTCTTTCTTGAAGGTAACCACATTAACATCTACAGGGTGCATCTCTGATTCTGATCTCTGACAACACATTAGATCTCGGATAATAGACATCTCTTAAATATGAACTTATCAACGTTTTGGGAAGAAATAACTTGGAAAGGGAATTTATTTCACCCACTATTTCTCATATCTGACTCGGCTTGCAAAATAACTCAGCAGTGAAATTTTCCGAAAACACACATGGAATGCGAAATTTAAGGTATTCTAACTTTTCATAAGTGATTCTTAAGTATTTGTTAGCTCTGAGTCTGAAAATAACGTCAGAATTTGAAAAACAATTTCAAATCGAAGAATTGTTGCTTTGAAATAGATTTAAAATGTTCTTTTCTTATAATTTATACTTTTTTTGCGTTTAATATGCATTATTACGTCTAAGCAGGCGAAAGTACGAATAAGAAGGGGCTCATTAAATCCTTAATCTCTAATGAAAATTCCCACAAAACTAACATAAATTCTTTTTGCTGCATTTCTAAATTAATTTTTCTAAGTATTTTTTTTTATGAGCTATGTCATACCTTCAGAAGGCGACCACTCTTCATCCACACTTGGTGACAAAGTAGTGTGTCAAATATTTACAATTTATTTCATGTATGAAAGCGTCTTTGGATAGCTCATACTCTGTTTCAGACTTCATTTATGTTCTCTCTGAAGCTCATCTCGATGTGACACCTGGAAATTAGTGAGCCACCAAATAGTCAATTTTTACTGATATTGTCTTTCTATTTCTACTAGATCTCAATGAAATCTCTCACCTCTTTGTTAATTGAACCCACATTTTCTTCAAAATAGTCCAAATGCAAATTCAGAAAGTGAATTTTCAAGTTTGTAGAGCAGTCTAAATTTTTGCACTTCCGCAGCACGCTCTCAATGACTGATTTAAAGTTTGAATTTTTCTTATTGTCCAAAAACTGTTACATATTTCAAGAAATTAAAAAATAAAAGGGGAGAGAACATCATCAGATGAAAATCTTAGAAACTAACTTGTGTTAAGTACAAAGATAAAACAACGTAAAAAAGCATGAAATTCAGAATAAAAAGTATCGCAAATAGCTATTTCGAAGCTACAGGGGAGCCTCTTCATCAGTGCCGAAAAGAAAAGAAGTGCTCAGCACACAACAAGAAAGCTGTGAGCTATTTGCGATACTTTTTATTCTGAATTTTGTGCTTTTTTACGTTGTTTTATCTTTGTACTTACATTTTAGCCACAAAGCATTTTGATAATTTCTCTTATAACTTGTGTTAATTTCCAGTTTTTTTTTTAATGCACTATACGAACATGAAGTGATATTTGTCCCTTTAAAGTATTTCTTTAAAAAATTAAATCGTGGAATGTGATACATCATGTCTTGCTGTAACATGACTAGCGTTCCCTGGCAGATAATAGCTGACCGGCAATGATGTCAAATGTCTTTGTTACAACGAAATAATTCTTCCACTGAAATGATTTTTTTTCTCTGTCGGCAACCATAAATTTCAGAAAACCTTATCAACTAGTGCCCTGTTGCTATAAAATATAGCGCATAAAGAGAACTAAACGTAACAAATATCGAGGGGATGGGCAAACGAAATCCAGGAGATTAGTTAAGTAGAATATTAATAAATTTAATGCCGTCACAGGCTGAGTGAATATTAGTTTTAAGCTTTGAAGCATCCATGGTGCATTCCGTTACTGTTGAAAGTGTTATTAAAACGGCATACTAATATTGTAAGTCCCATGCATTCATTTTGTCAGTGTGTCAGATGCGAACTCGACATGTACTGCTGAAAGTATAAAAACTGTTCTGGATTTCTTTTAGTTGGAACAGTGTGTTGTATGGTATTGGAATTGGCTGTCAGTTAGTACCGTCAAGTGCGCCAACTTTGTGCCACAACGTCCTTTTACCGAGGTGTAAATAGAGCTTCGAAACTTTTTTTACAACTCCTTAAATTTCTTTTGAAGTTATAGTTACACCTCATCAGCCGTTAGGCAGTCCTAGTGTCTAAAAGGACTTTGTGGCACAAAGTTGGCGCACTTGACGGTATGGTGAGATGTTATTTGAGTTGTTTTGTGTTGTATTCCATTGGTTTTAAAATAGATTTTTCTGAATTCAATAATGTTATATAGTGCAGTCAAAAAATATTATTTAACGATAATATTAATTTTTGACCGATCGAATATTTTCAAATTTCTTTGAAATTTACATCAACTGAGATTGAATGCATTCGTTTGTTCTAGAATTTCGTTTTATTGAGTGGAAAACCCATTTCAGAAAAAAGCAGCATAAACCATGCAGTCGATTTTCACATTCTTTATTCTAAAACTGTTTCAATTAAAGATTTTTTCTTTATTCAATCTGCAAAGATCGTAACAATAACGCGTACTCCATTCGACTCGATTTATTGGTGAAAGACAAAGGGAGGGCAACATGCTTCATTGAACTTGTACATTGTGCTCTTCGACAGATAGAACAAAAAATGCTTTTCACTGGAAAATGATGAATTGATAATAGTAACTCATGCGTGTGTATGACAAAATAAGGAAATGACAGGTAATGCGAAATAATACGCCATTAGAGAACCGACTAAAAATGGCGTAGTTGGGCTAACTCATAGGAATGTATTGTGAATTTTTGTCATTATCTATTATAACTTTCATTAAATGTTATTTCTAACTTTATAATTACTGTTATTTTGTGCTAATATAACTTTTCGTTTTATTTATTTTCAAAGGCAAGCATAATTATATTATTGCAAGAATAATTATTAAAAATAAAAGTTCATGGCATACAAAATCTTAAAGTACAAACTTTGAGTGTTCTTGTTCTCAATTATAAATAATTACGAAATTCTCGTGCACATATTTATTTTACTATGATTTAGAAAATCCATCTTTGAATCAATTATCTCTTTCTGTTTTAAGTAAATATGTTTTGATCTTTCAATTAGCACTTCTCTTCATGACGGGCGTGCTATTCATGGGTCTTGTCGATTCTAAATCACAAAGACCCCTGAATTCGGATATGACTTTTGTTTTCCCTCCCTCATCCACCATTATCTGGGAAAGTCCCCCTCCTACTATGTTTTTCTTTTCGATGATGTTATCAAGAATGATCTGGGGGAAGGGGTTATTTCAACAATTGAATTTCATCAGAGAGACAACATAGTTTGAAAGTTCTAAAAGAGGAACATTTGTAGCAGGAACGAAAATTTTAGGCAGATTTACTGCTTGAAATTTATTGTAAATAAAATATTTTTTGGAAAAAAAAGAACCTATTTCAAATTCTACGTTGCGCTCAAAAGTGAAAAATAAATTAATTCTTTAAAC
The DNA here is from genome assembly GCA_038502835.1 of Octonoba sinensis. Lineage (NCBI taxonomy): Eukaryota > Metazoa > Arthropoda > Arachnida > Araneae > Uloboridae > Octonoba > Octonoba sinensis. The sequence goes on along the minus strand of CM076599.1, from coordinate 57,746,995 downwards.
AACATCGATACGACTTTTAAACATAATTTTTGAAGTCGGTGAAAAATTACGATGGATTTTGATTCATGATTAGTTTTGTAACCATGAATCAATTACAAACATAAATGGCCTAGAGTTTGCAACATTTTCAATGTAAGATAGCACATGGTGTAATGATAATTAGACTGTCATAATTTTGCACCAACTTGAAAAATTATGTTTAAAAGTCGTATCGATGCTGTTTAAAGAATTAATTTATTTTTCACTTTTGAGCGCAATTTATAATTTGAAGTCGGTTCTATTTTTTTCAAAAATTATTTTATTTTATTCTTTTTAGTGTAAACACATTTTTATATAAATACTCTATTTTTAAACATCCACATCAGAGTGAAAACCCCCTTTGAGGGAATGGCACTAAAAAATAATCATTTGCATGATAAATTCCGTTTTTCAATCGATTTTAAAAGGTAGCAGAGCAAAAAAACTGATTGGATTTCATTTTTTCTTCAGAGAAGCCTGCAGTTGTTATAATTGCTTTTCATATTACAGCTTAATGGCAACAAACTCTTTTTTAACAATGAATTGCAGGTATATTAACAATTTTCTCAACAAAGAAAAATCAGTCCAAGCCTTTCTAATTAAAATTAAAAAAATACCTATTTTTCACCCACAACGTTTTTCTAAAAAAAAGAAATGTAGTCAAATTGATGTGTGATATTTAAATTAGACGACCCTCTATCGGTTAAAGAAAAATTCATCAAAATCGGTTCATTTAGTAATATGTTATGGATAAAAAACAAAAAAAGGAACATATTTCTGCCCATAACTTTTTTTCTAATTATGGAATATGGTCAAACAAAGGTACAGGACCTATGAGAAACCAAACTCGATCGATTTTTAAAAAATCATGAAAATCGGTTCATCCGGTGAGAAGTTATGCGTGGACAAACAAACAAAACAAAACAAAAAAAAAAACGACATTCATACAGTATGACTGTATAACCTTCCTTTGTGAAGTCGGTTAAAAAGAGAAAAGAAAATGTTAAAAATAACCTTTGTCGCATCCAAAGTTATGTTCACACTCGAAAAGGAAAAAAATAACAATAACAATTATAATAAAAATCGCGGCCGACGGAAGGGCACCGGACCCTCTTTACCAGCACCTATGGAGTTTATGGAGAAACTTTGCTTTGTCATATTTATGTTTAACTCGCACCAAAATCAGTAGCCGGACCTGTCAAGTTTGGAACCATTTGAAACGTGGATTAACAATTAAAGAACGATTTTACTGATGCGTTCGTACTAATTACATAACTCTAAAGCTAAACGGCAGAAAGGAATATTTTTCTATTTACGTATCTACCCTTATAGTTTTTATAGAAACATCTAAAATTAATTTTGGCTTCTTATTTCGCCTTTTTTTTTAAATATTTTCTTCAGAAATGTAACAACTTGAAGATTTTGCTAAGCAGATCGATAAAATGATGCCACACTCCAGTTTTCCTTTTTTAATGGAAAAAAATGAGAACGATGTGAATTATGAAATAACTCTTAAGATTTTTCCTCGAGCACATGGACTGACAAAATTTTAACTAGCAAGAAAATATTTTAATTTTATGAACCTTCAGATTTTCTAAAATATAATTAACCTCATCCAGTCTATTGTAAATCACCCGTTTAAAAAAAGAAAATGGCGTAACTGGTTCCATTTCATTAGCAACGTGTTGAAAGATATATAAATGACGATTGCTCCACGTGGTACTTGACGGAGAGGAATAAAAATAGAACGGCGATGATATATTCTTGCGTAGGGGGACTGTAAGAATTAATAGGAAAAGAAAAAGGTTTTAAGTGGTGTGAATGATAGAAGCAGTGATTGCTAAATGTTCACTTTGGCATATCTGTATGTTAAAGTACGAAATTTTGATGTGTTCTTCGCCTTCAGTTTCTTAATTTATTATTATCTTTGCAATTGAGATTGTTCACAGATAACCACAATTATGCAATAAAAACTTGAGATTGGTGTATGTGATGCACTAAAATGCAAAATTACAAAGTTTAAGCAAAACAAATCGAAAATCTTTTTTTTTTTCTCCTTTTCAAAAGTTATACATATAAATGCAACTAAAATTTAGTTTATCTTTGCATTTTAACACTTTATCTTTTTCCAAACACACTTTTAAAAGATTATAATCAACTGTAATTTTATTTTCTACAGCATATTGCAAAAACAAAAAGTGTCGTTATTTTTATTTCTTTCAATGCAAGAGAATATTTACATTTTAAGAACTATAAGGAAAGAACTATTAAAAATTTCGTTTTGCGACCAAATTGTTCTTATTTCAAAAAATGAAATGTATTTATAGCGAAATATTTGATTTGTGTCTGATAAACATAACGCCAAATCCATCTTTTCATTTAAAAAAAAATAATCAAACCGTAAGGTACTTTCATACCAATAGCGACTAAGACGAAAAAAAACCTTGTATTTTCTCATCTACGCAAGCGCAAGGCATATTTTTACTTTTAAAAATATACTCTGCGGTTGCACAAATAACGAATTTTTTCTCTTTGTCGCCTTTGGTGTAAAAGTACCAAAAAAAGATTGGAAAATACTTTTATTTCCTTATTCGACGTCACAAGAAGGTTTTGAAACGTTTCTGTAACGAAATTTGGTATACGAATTTATTGCATAATTTATCATAGAGTTTTCTTCATTATTTTATTTATTCATTTTTAATTATGATTTTCTCAAGCGTGAAGTGGCGAAAAAGTTTAGGTTCAAAGAATGTTCAGTTAGTCTTCGGCTAAAGTTCTAAATGCTGGATTAGTATCCATACGCTTCAAGACATTACCCGTGGTACAATTTTTTAAATTTTATTCCATTGAAGCATTCCATTTTTCTTCTCTTGCATACCTATAGTAGGCTCCTGATAATTTCATTTGTCGAGATCTCGGTTATGCCAATCGCTCAAACATTGCAGCAATGCTTCCGTACGTACGGAAGCTGCCATTTCTCAATCCTTGTTGACTTCAAACAGAGATAAGGCAGGGGTGGTCTTATCACACCCGTTTGCGAATCTTATCTCGCCCTCTGCTTAGCAGGGTCGGAAGGCCAACTGTAGATTCCGTTTAACTATCTTTCAATGTCAACTGCTACGGAGCAGACGTTGACATATCGGAGGCCCTTTTTCGCCGGAAAAGAATTTTTTTTTCAGCTATGACCCCTGATCGGAGGGGGTACGGACATTTTGTTTACATTCTAAAAGGAAATTTGATCAACTTCAAAAGAAGTCAACAGTTGAAAAAAATTCCAAGAAGTCTCTTCTTAAGGGATGGAATGATGCAATTGGCATATTTCTTACTGAAGCATTTTCAAGTACTACCCTTCAGCACGTACTATAACTGCATTGATCAGGATTTATCGAAAATATGAGCTTCAAGTTATTTTAATAAGTATATATATATATATATAACCTATATATAGGTTATTCTCAGGGATTATGAAATTTTCATTTAATAAAAAAAAAAGAAAAGAGTTCAAGATAATCTTAATTTTTTTTTTTTTTTTTTGATATTCATTTGGCCACCCTTATTCAGACCCATCATTTTAAAGTCTTCCGGGAGGGGCTGGGGAAAAGTGTAAAGGGTATATATGCATAATGTAGGTAAAAACCAACCGAATAGATGCACTCATGTATACACATTCTATTTTTAAAAGTCAAGTGGTAGGGAGCAAATCCCCTCCCCCATTCACCAAATGACGGGCCTGCTCATATTTATATTTTATATAGAAAAATGTATGTGTGCGTAATTTACTGACATTTGCTCTTGAAAATATTTGAAATGAAAGTTCACCAAATTTTGAATTTAATTTCAAACAAACATGCAATTAACGCTCTAGTTTTGTATCTGCCGGTCTATTATAAATTGTATAAATGCATAAATGAGTACATTTATACATTGTACTCTGTGAAAGAAAGCAAGAGTATGTTTCGTTGCCAATACATACAGAAAGGCTTGTACTTCGACAATGCAATTAAATTATTAGAAAGAAAAGGTAAATAAAATAGAAATACTTTGTTTAACTGCGTACTAAATTAATATTCCCTCTCTCTCTGTGTGTATATATATACATATATTATGACGACATTTAGTGCGTAGCTAGGATCATTCTTTAATTGATTATAACTACATTTATCGTTTTAATGCCACTGTAAATTAAGAATTCACTTTATATAGGGCTTCCGGTTGAGATAAAACTATTTCGCGGTAATTCGGCACGCAATTTGTCCCTTTGTCTCATTGCCAGCAATCAATTCATAGAATTGTAAATGAAGGGTGGGCATGAAATACTATTCCCATTAGACATATAAATAATAAAACGCATCGTTACTTGTATTTGAATGCTTGAAATTTAATGTTTTAATGACTAGTTTCACATTAGTATACGTGTGTTAGCCGGTAACTCATATATTAATTTCACGAAATTCGATAATTCATGATATAGGATAAATAAGTTTGTCATTACCTATTTTAACCAAAAATTAATCTTTTTTTATACAAAATAGCAACACGGAAAAAAAAGAATTTTAAAAAATTAGTCTTCTAATATGCGGTATCATTTATCAGTTATGTCACAAAGCACTTCTAGGCAGTTACAATCATCGAAAATTTATTTGCTCATGCCTCATGAAATTAGAATATGTCATTAAAGATATAAATCAATAACTAAAGAAAAAATCGTCATTAAGAACTTACTTAAAATACCGAGAGCAGAAATAGTTTTTTCTTAGTTCGAACGAATATCGTTTCATCTAATTAAACACAAAACACGTACAAGGGCTTATTTCGTTCTAATTAAGCAATCGAATATGCGTTAAGTACTTTCTGACAATACGTTCTGTTGATACGTTAATGTTGATATAGCGGTTGATATTTTCAATTTATCTTTTCCTGAATATCAGATAGCAGAAGTAGAAAGAACACTTTTTCGTTGCTTGGAAAGGATTCATCAATTTCGCAAAGAACACTTAAAACGCTAAAACACCCATTTAAATAAAATTTAGTATAACAGTGTAACGTTAATAAGGATAATTTAAGGCGTATTCGTGGTGATTAAGGCGTATGCGTAGATATTTTCTTGTCGAATGATTAATAATTTATGGGACAGTAAAATTCTTTCTTATTAATATTTAAAGATCATACGAAGAGAAGAAAAGAATGGAATAGTCGTGATGCAAAATGTGCACTAATGGTACCAGAAACATTCCCGTCAGAAAGTGGTTTTTCGTGACATATTTGTATATTTTTGAAGACGTTACCAGATTTTTGGTGATATTATCGCTGAGTTTTGGTATCTTCACCAGCTGATGTTGATGGTACTATCTTTGAGTTGATGGTACTGTGTTTTGGGCGATTGAACAAAAAGTTTCATTTTGCGTTAAATTTTACTCGGCATCTGACTGTAACCCAAATGACCGACCAGCGTGTATCGTCCATAGAAATACTATCTAAAGTAAAAACTGCAGATGCTGCAATTATCGCTGCTCCTGAACTCTAAAGTAATACAAAAGGGAAACGAACACGTAAAAAAAATGTCGACGAACATGCTGTGATAATAATTGTTCTATTGGTTCTCCTGAACATATTTTCGGTATAAATCACTTGGTATTATTATATGCGAGCAAAAGGTAAAATTTTATAAAGATAGGAAAAAGCTAAATCCTTTCACAAATATGGAGTGGATAAACATGAATTAGAAGAACGGTATAAAGCCTGACATTTAGGGAACATCGTTCAAGTCACAGAATTTGTTGAAAAAATTTCAAAATTTCAAAATTAAATTGCACAAGTTTATTTCTAAGCTACCAAACTGCTTTCTAAATTCAGAAATTTTCTCTCAGTTCATGCCACCCCTGCAAGAACAGAGTGATCAGTAACACACTTATTGGTCTCTGTTAATACACTATCTCTTGCTTACTCAAACTCATTTGTCTGATTCGGAAGTGTTTCCACTTGAGTTCAGTTTCCTTTGGACTTTGATGATTCAGTAATTTGCTACGACTAAAGTCTCAAAAACTTCTAGTAACAAGAAAACAATATTTTTACAAGACTCATGCCTGAATTATTGCGGTATGAATAACAATATTAATATTTCCAATATCTATTTATGCAAATACTGAAGGAAAGAGGCCACATATAATAAATTGTTGATACGGCGATTGTACAATCTCTATGGGTGATCTGCGAAACTGCAGACAATTTTGCTGTTTCTGTGATCGTGAAATGTTTAAACAAATTATATTAATATTTAAATTTTCACTTAAATTAACTGTTTTAATAATGAATGATTGTTGTAATCAAACGTGTGTATACATTTATAAAATGTGCAAAAGACGGTTTTCCTGCATTAATATCGTTGAAGATTTACTATACTTACATGTTATAAAAATTTTAGAAAATGCATCGAAAAGAGGTTTATACACACGATTAGGGAGAAAAATATCATTCAATGAATGTCCTTCAAAGATACTGTTAAGAGTCTTACGTCAATAGCAAGGATTTAAACATTAAAACATCCAAAATCCAGAGAACAAAACTTAAAAAAAATCAGGAGTTTTGACTAAAATTTACCACAGGAAATTGAAAATTATTAGTAGGCGGAATAAGCAGTTCCCTAGTGCGTAAGTTTTACTTTTCATTCATATTTAACTACGCTTGAAAAATATCACTAAATTTTTTTTCTATAACATATTTTTCTTTTTATTAAGGAATATTTACTTTCATCCATCCTTATAAAAATAAAAGTTTCCAATCATGGTAATAACTTAGTAGAAGAAGTTCGAAGGGGTAGGGGGCAGCCGATTTCAGTTTGTATAAGGTCGGAATAGTTCTAATTTCGGTTCAGCAAATGACATTATGTCAACGCTATTAAAGCGCAAAACTGAAAAATTATTAGGGGTTCTCTGCAACTCTGTCTCGCAGTCTGTAATTTGTCTGTCCAACTTTGTCAACTCAGAAAGTATAGCATAAAGAAGGATTGTGGATATGTCTTTTTGTTGGGTGTGCGGCTATTGAAGAAGGGTTATTCTGGGGGAGAAACTAATCGAAAGGGTGAGCAAAAGAGAAAAAAGTTTGGGAATCCCTGTTCTGGTAAATCAGGTTAGATGCGCTGCGTGCATGGCTAACGCATGACACAAACTCTTTACACATTTGGTCGTGCAATAAGTACGCTATTTAAATTCCATACGCTATTTTCTTTTTTATTCCTAGATGAAGCAGTATCTTCCTCAGTCGATTAAAATTCTCAACACGGACCAGTTTGAAGAACTTTTTTTACCTTTAAAAGGAGATAATTCCTTAGAACATGATTTGACTTCAAAACAATTATTTTAAAGCTTGATATATTCGTTCTCCAATTCGGATATAATTGTCTGTAATGAAAATTCTTATATCTTATCTCGCACAAAATATGTTCTCTTTCAGCGAAAATTCTTGTAAAAAGTATAGGGGTTTTTCAGTGTTAAATAAATTATGTTAAGGATTTTTCAAGTTTATGTATTTTTGATTGTAGGTTTCTTTGAAGCCATGGCATGATTCCATTTCAAGAGATATTACTGATAAAAATCGAACACAAAAGACAAAACATGCAGAAACAAGAACTGATTATGTAATTGGGTCAGCAATGGGTGGTCTAAACGAATGTTCCCGAATCAGGATTTTCCAGAATTCCAATATTCCGCAGAACGTTGTTGAAGGTTAAGCAAGCAAAAACCAACAAATAAAATTAATGCATGACTTTTTCTGAAACCGAAAATACTCAGTAATCCCATTGAAGTATACTCGTAGGTCAGAAATTAGAGTTTTGTAAATAGGATGAAAAAATGCTTCTCTAAAGCATTGACTTAAAACTCACTCCATTTGTATCGAAAAATTATCGCCTTAGTAAAAATGCATTCTACTAAAAATTTCTAAGTTTCTTTATTTTTGGAATGATCAACAATGGTTTATACTGAACAAGAATTTTTATGTTAAATAGTAGTAATTTTACCGCGATCACTCTTTAGACATAGTACAGTACTATGTAAAGCTTTAAATCATTATATACTTCCAATTTAAATACTCTCTGTTTCAGTGCTTCAAACTAATCATATATGAACTGAAATGTCTTTAAAAGTTCTTCATTTTCAAAAACACTTCAATTCAAATTTAAAGGAGGCTCATTACTCATGCGCATGTTTCTGCATAAAATATATTGTATTCTATTATTTTCATGTTCTAAAGAAATAATTAGATGCCTCTTTTGAAGCTAAATGAATATGTGTGTGAAAGTCTGAATACATTGGAGTTTACCCATATACATAAGAACAAAACGAAAAAACACAAAAAAGGTAAAGAAGAAAGCTGCATCACAAAACTAGATAATAGCAATTTTAACCAAATCATAAATTCGGACACTTGGAAACTATAAATTCAGTTTTGTTGTTTTTGTCTTGTAGTTTCATTTATATGCTTTGGAGAAAGAATTCCAAAATGTTTCCCAACAAAGCTTCCCCGATACTCTAACGGTTACGAGGTTACGCAATAACTCTGAGTCTACTAGAGCTCTTGCTAAAGTGCAAAATTAAACAATTGTTAACTTTTGATAATTAACTTCCCATTGAAAAGTCTTTAAACCTAAGAAATTTTTTTTTAAATCTTGATCCTCTCGCTGGCTGGGGAAAAAATCCATAAACATATAAAACTTTCGGGGAACATATGTAGAATATTACTGAATTATTTTACGCGCGACACAATGGAAGAATAAAGCACTTACTTCCTCCGTGTGTCGATCGAGCTGAGCCCACCAATCCCATGAGCAGGAGGATCGCAATGAGCTTCCCATGTGCATTACGACACACTTCCCTCATGGCCGCGGTGACACTCATCAGCTCATCCCCATCATTCGCGCGTGGGGTTTCTCCCTACATGTGCTCGCGATCGGAGTTGTTTGCTCTGCTCTAGGGTTGCAGTCCGAAGAACGGCGAACCGGAAGATAACGCTGAGATCGCGTCGCCAAAGGCGCGAGGTTCGAGCGTTTAGTGCATATGTTATCGGAAGCGCGATTGGATTGGATTCTGTTGACGAAAATGCGTTTCAGGCAAGAGCCATATAATGAGCTCTGCTGATTTTTCAACTACTGGAGAGGTGTTGCACCTGCGGTGCACTCACGGACTGCGCATCCGAACCTGCTGTTCTCTCTATAACATAAATATTTCGCTCGTTCACTTTTAAGATTTGTTCGTTTACGAAAGTCGATCTACGACTTCCGAACGATTCTACTACATAAGACTGCTACGTTGAGGTTGACTTAGCGAAATATTTTGGGCTCGCATGTGAAGTTTTTTCCAAATGTTGATACATTCCATTTTCAATTTAAATCTATCGAGAAAAACAAAAGAACTCCATATTTTATTCCTTTAAAAAATTAAACATTCCTCATCTTTATTTGTCCTCGCTCCTATTTCAATAAAATCGAAGTAGACTAGATGCGCAAATTCAAGAAAGGTTTTGGTTAAGAAAATCAAACGGCAGTTTTTAAATTTTACTCCCAACAATTTATTATCTAGCTATGTCTCTCTCTTTGTCATTTAGCGTTAGTTCTTAATTACTTTAAATATAACTTTTTCAACAGTTAATACATATTCATTTACCCATTCATTCATTCATGTTTTCCTTCATACGTTTATTTATTTATTCAGTCATTCACTCATTAATTCATTCAATCATTCTTTAAATCATTCAGAAATATCCTTCAAAATCTAGATCAAAAACTTTCATCGGAAAATAGGCTAATTTAGTTCTAGATGCACTTTTGTTCCGTACATGTTTCACGTTTAAAGAGCTTTCTGATCAAGTTTGTCCCAAGAAAATCCGTCTGTTAGATCAAGATTTATATAGGATTAAAATTTCCCCGTAGGTGAAAATGTTCAATTTTTTTTAACTATTCAAAATTGAAGAAAAATTGTTCAAAAAATATTTCAAGGCAAGAGCTCCTTCAATAATCTTGACTAAAGGAACTTGGATCTTAAGTCCAGGGTGTATGCCTAGCTTCATATTTCCCCACAGGCAGTAAAGTTAAGATTTTTTTAACTGTTCAAATTTAAACGAAAATATTGTTCGAATTAAAAAATAAAATATGGAAATGAGGTGTTCTCGCTGAGATCTTTCGAATGCAAAAAAAAAAAAAAAAAGCCTTTTCAAACGACCAATTCCTTCAAAAGTGATCAGGGGAGACAGACAGACGGACGGACTGGCTGACGGTCACACATTTTTCTCATCTCAAAATCTGCTTTCAATTTTTTTTATTTTCCATTCTTCATTTAATAATTACTTGACTTATTTTTGACTTTTTTATTTCTAACGATATTTTTACGATGCATTAAACTTTTTTTCATACTTTTTTCTTTTAATTTTACGGGAAAGTAGTCTGAAAATATGCTATTCATTGCATTAAAAATATGATTGTCGGTTTGAAATTGCATTTAGTTCAACACGAGGCGTCTTTGATTTAATGCTTCACATGAATGGGAAGATTTCCCTTCTGATGATTATCTAGAATATTGTTGAGAGATGAACATATTTTTAGAAGGGATAACTTCTACATTAATTATACGAGTAGGAAAGTAGTAGTACTTTAGCAATTTAGTATTTATAATTTTATTGAAACAGCAAATAAAACAGGTCCCTATTCAATACCAGTAACAACTGTTCCAAAATAACTTCCTTTTCAAAAGTCAGGTAAAGTAGTGCATTGAAATTGTTCATCTTTATGTGTATTTTTTTCTAATCAGTTTTAAAATTCTATGATAGGAGAAATTTTTGTTGCAACTCGGGTCTACGACTTGGACTTTAGTGACCTAAGTAAGTTTTTTTCCAATTCTTCCGTGACAATAAGGCATAAGGCTCATGGATATTTAGAAAAGTTCGCGGTGTGATCACCGAATGCATTTTGAGGCAGATTTATGAGCAATTGGAGGATTTATGAGCTACTGAGGTGAGGATATGACACAATGCTGGTTGTCTGTTGCATTTGCATGAGGAATGAAAATACATTTAACGATCTTAACATTGATTTAACTTATTACGTTTTGTAAGAAGCACAATTTTAATCTTCAATTTCCCCAGTCACTCAACTTTCCAAACTTCATTATTTATTTCATCATTTTTTAGATGAATAATATGCAAAAGCAATAAATAGTTCATGAGATGAACTTTTATGGATTGCGATTGTTAAAAGGATAAGAAATAGCTTTTGTATTCATTCAATTTGCAAAATTGTGACTTTGTGACAAGGGGATGGGAGGAGGTAGCAAGAAGTGCGACATCACGCAATCTAGTTAAAAAGAAACATTTACACTCGGAAGATTAAACGTTTTTATACAATTTATTTTTAACTTTTTGATTTGTATTCTGACTTGTTTCCTTTTGTATCAAAAGCATCGACGCTGATTAAGGTTATAAATTAACTTCTAGTTGAAAGTTTAAATTTAAGAGGAAGTTTTCTTGGGAATTTACACTTTTAAGACAAAATAAAGCGAATAATTTTTGCTGATAGAACTTTGCACTATGCATTAGTCAAAATATTTTATGCTATAATTATGTTTCCACGGAGTGACCTAAAGTACAGAGCAGGGTATAAATGCTGCAGCAATTGAAATGAAAAAATTAGATATGAAAAATTACAAGCTTCCCTTATTCTTAAACTAAACAAATTCCGCTCCTAAAAAATTTAGTGTCTTTAAAGTATTTACTGCACATAACTCAGGTAAATTTCTTTCAGATAAATGGATTTTTTTAGAATAGTCATCCAGAAAATACACTTCTATATTGTAGCGAAAAGTTGCCAAAAGTGGAAACTAAAAATAATCCAACTGATCCAGTGACGTGCTTGCCGTTTGAAGCCACGTGATACGTATGTTGACATTAGTGAACAGCTGCCATTGGAGGGTTACTTTACTTATTTTCTCCCCTCGTTCTTTTGCTCTCTCAAATTACAGAATTGTTTTCTATTTTCATTTTTTTTTTTAAATGGCTCCTGGGTTTCTCAATACGTTGCTTTTTTTTCTCTCGTAACCTTATTCCACTTTTACACACGTTTTTTAATTTCAAAAGCAATTAAATTGAAATTAAATCATAAGCCACAGATGATATATCAGCTGAAGGAGCTATTTTTTTAAATAAAAATACTAATGGTATAATAAATTAATTACTTTTAAACATTTTTTGCCTCAATGATATCGTAATTAATCAAATTAAAACATTGTAATTTGAAGCAGTTTATTTGAAAGGGAGCATTCTAAATATACTAAGAATTTATGACATTTTCTCAGAAATTCATTCACAATATATCCTTTTGTATTTTTACCTTTCACCATAGATTAACAGAAAAAACAAATGAAAATATTTAAAGGCATGCATCATACAGTAAGAAATGCATGAAGAGACCGGAGTGCAATGTGCCATTGTTGCAAAACTCGAGTGTTTATTTGAAAAATATTGATTTTTTGAGATTAATAATAATCATGCGTTATGGTTTTATTAATGATATTAGGGATCATCCATAAATGATGTCACGCTTCGGGGGAGGGGGGGTGCGTGAAATTGTGACAAAGTGTGACAAGGGGAGGGGAGGGGAGGGGGGTAACAAGAAGTGTGACATCAGCCTTGTGCAACATAGCGTGACATGTGACATAGGGGGAGGGGTCCATTGAAGTGTGACATTTTGTGACAAGGGGGAGGGGGGGGTAAAATATATCGGAAAAAAGCGTGACATCATTTATGAACAGTCCCTTATTACATCCAATAATTATGTATACTTTTCTACATATTTTAAACAGGTGCCAAAGGAAGTCATTATAGTACTTAGGGACCGTTCATAAATGATGTCACACTTTTTTGCAATATATTCCCCCCTCCCCTTTGTCACTTAAGGTCACACATCGACATACCTCCTACCCCCTTAGTTATATGCCACCGCTGTGTTGCATAAACATATGTACTTGCAGTGTTGCATTTCAGAAACAAAGCACCTTACGTTGCAACATTTCTAACTCTATTTTTGAACTTTTAAGGACCTTATAGTGGGCATAATAATGATAGTGATTATATGTGGACTTAATTTGTATAAAATGAGATTAAGGTAAACAACGAAAAAGATAATTATATAATAGTAAAATATATTAATTGCTCGAGCTCTGAAAAAATGACCGCGTAATTTTAGCTTAAAAGTGTAAATGCCTAGGATTTCCGTTTAAGCTTTTACCAAGAAGTAAATTTAAAACTTAATCAGCATCTGTGTTATCAATGAACTTTAAAATCGAATTATGAAAACCCAAAAAAATTTTTGAATATAAATTTAATTTTCTGATTTTAAATGTTTTTATGGAAACCAATATGTGTGAAGTTACATTTCTTGCTACCCTCTCCTGTAGCCACAAACTGTCAAACTTTCTCTAAACCCCCTCCCACTTTCGAAGTGTGACATCATTTAGGAATGACCCCTTAGCAGGAAACATAAGCAAGAACCGTTTTGAACTGCTCCGCTCCGGACTCCGAATAGTTTTAATAGGAATAAAATTATTCATCTTTATTTAATTTAAAAAATTCATTTATGTTGCTGATAGCAGATTAAAAGGTATATGCTGACAATTTATTTTGCAGATGAAAAATCATTTTTCATGTTTGTCGTTGTGCATTCAACACTATTTTTAAAGCGGAAAAACATCGTTCCGAAGTTTTAAATAAAATTTTAATTAAAAAAATTCGAGTAATGGAGGCCAAGACTCAAAAGCCATGTCGGACCCCATGCCAGCTATTTATCAAATTATTTGAATGTCTGAAAATTTACCTATGTATATTTATACATGCCTATGTTATCTGCATATATATATATTACTCGGTTAAAGTAAGAATGAAAGGCAGACAAACCTAGGTTTAAACGGTTAAAGCGGAACTTATCAAGACCTTGCGGTTAAAGCCCGAAGATTTTCCTATGTTTCCACCTATAAGCAACTAAAACTAGCTTTAGCCATTCCTAGTTGGTTAAAGCCTGAAGAATTCACAATATGTCCTAATTTAGCTGACTAAAACCGAATCTAAGGAGCTCATAAGCAAATCCGGATCGTGCTCTGTACGTAAGTAGTGTTATATCATTCTTTGCTTGTGCGAGCGTATTTCGAAACACGTTAACGAATTTATCTAATAAATAAAAATGGAAAATGTGCTCAAAGCGGATTTTTTCGAGCAATTTCAAAATTTTCTGTCTGGTAAGGACTTCAATAATACTTATAGTGTTAAATATAATCAGTCTATTGAAAATATGAAAGAAGCTGGTAATAAGTTTACTAAATGTACTTTCAATTATATACCTTCTATTAAACATACTTTCGATTTCATTTGGCAAGTCCTGATGAATGAAATTAAAATCGAGTAAAAAGGGTATTGTGGTCAAATCGATTTGATTAAATGAAATAAATAGCCTTTGCTAAGTTGAATTGACTGACTGACATGCGGAGAAATCCCGATGGTAATTATTAATTCATTCTTGTACGCCAAAATCTTGTACACCAAGTTTGTGCAACTTGGGTCATTGAATAATATAACTTCTGAGGAGATTACTAAATTGTTGTTGGACATTTTTCGTGCATATTCGTAATCCCGTCCAGCGTCCATTTTTCAGTATGGCAATAAGGAGCTTATCAATAAAGCCGTTGAAAATTGAAATCTACACAGATAGGGTTAAAAACAATTCATGGAAAGCTACATCACAGCCAGAGAAGATCTTCAAAAAACGCTCATGATCTGGATAAAGGAAGAAAATTGAAAAATGGTCTGAAGGACTTATAGATTATAAAAGAGAAGAAGTAGTACTTAGTACATCTGATTAATTTAATTTAAATGTTTTAAAATCAATAAATTGATTTCTTTATTCGTATTATGTCCTTTTATTTATGTATTTCCTCATTGCATATTGCTTTATAAACATACATAGCATAACTTCGGGCTTTAACCGACCGGGATTGCTTAGAACCAATTCTAGCCGGTTGAAGTTAGAAGCGTTCGGACCTCTTCGGCTTTACCCGCAAAGCCTTGCCAATCCTCACGTTAACTAGTTAAATCTAGGTTCAGTTTTCATTCTTGCTTTAGATGTGCGAATATATATATATATATATATATATATATATATATATATATATATAAAATATTCATGGGTTTATTTCAGTGCTATCAACTGGGTGGGGGGGGGGGGGTCATAATAAGGCTATTAGTACAGTACATTTTGTACAGAAAGTCAAACTTGGTTGGACACGAAAGATAAAGAAGCGCAGCATATTTCAATTGCTTCACTGAAAACAGCAAAACTGATGTAGTTCCCCATTTGAACTCTTTACCCTTTTTTGTCACCTTCGAAAATACCAATGCCTATGTAGGAATTGAAATCGAAAACTCTCGTCACGTCCACCTTTTAGATTAGAATTCGAGGAAAGCTATTATTGCAATGATTTACTAAGATTGTGAGCGTGACTTAGGTGTTAGGAAAAGAGAGGGAAAATATAGTGATTTATTCCTCAAAACTTTTCAAACATCCTGAGAAAATGGTGATTAAAAGAGTAAGGCAAATATTTGGTGAGTCTAATACAATCAGGTTTTAAAGTTCTGTTAACCTTTGTTTTGTTTTCGCGAAGTTTTTCCAGATAATGCCATAGTGGTTTTCGCATTCTATTTTTTACTTTTCAAAAAAGACTACGTTACACAGTTGAAATTGGTCAGAAAACATCAAAATAAATCATTCGAATTATTTTCATGTTTTTTTAATACTTCCCTTTAAAGCCTATTGGTTTTTTTAGACCCTATTACTAAAATAGATTAAGAAAAGGGGTTTTTTACTGCATCTAATATAATAAAATACTGATCAAGTGAATAATGTAAGCTTCACTACTTAACTACTCTTCGTACATTTGATACATGTACAGTGGGGGTGGGGGTAAAAGAAACACGCAAAATTATTCTGCCACTATACGCTCTAGAAGCAAGAGTAAGGTGACAATCGCATAAATCAATGTCTTCTTTTAAATTATTGGAGTAAAATTTCTATAAGGGGAGGTATTAATATTAAAATGAGTACTAACACTGAATTTTCAAATACAATGCGCTATATTTGGCAACGGAAATGAGTTCAGCGTGCGCACATTAGTCTGTATGACAAGTTTGACTGCTCATTATAGAACGGAGATAATAATGAAAAACGTTGTAGGGGCCTTCACTACATTAAAATTACCACTTTTAAGGTGTATCTTTATCAATGAAATAATTTTTCACATTATTTACAAAATAAAGGTCTTTTGGCGGTTGCACCTAATATTTTGATTTGTGGCACAAAGGTTTTCTACTTTCTTTCACAATTCATGTCGTTTCAGTTTGCGGTCATAAGGTTCAGCTATACCGGTCCCTTAAACGGCGGTATTTTTTTTTTTTTTTTAATTTGTATCACGAAAACTACTGTTTTGAGCTGAAATTTTGGACGCCCTTCTAAAAGCTCATCTATATTGATTTTCATTAAAATAAAGTATCGTTTTGGATCATATTTTTAAAAAAGAATTTCATCTAATATAGCATGCATGTATTTTGGTTTTGTTTTTAAACACAGTATATAAATAGAATATAGACCCCGCCCTCTTCCCCTGGTAGAATTTGAAATGACAGCAAGCACAGTGAGCTGACAAAAAACTTGAGCATTTCTTGATGTTTTCAGTTTACATGTCGACATCAGGGATTATATTCCAAGAAAAAGAGACCATGAGCTGACGTATAAACGAAAATGTTTATCATGCTTATTTCTGCGAAATTTTCAAAAATCCAATGTATTCACAAGAAATCAGTCTAACACTTTTAATGATGCAAGCAAAGGTGTATTCCCGGTATTTTGTTACGAAAAGGCTTTTTAAAGTATTTGATCCCTGTTCCTTTTAGTCTTTATAGTAGGAAAGAGTAATAATGCCGAAGCCATTTTATACTCTCATTACTGGAACGAATACGTACGAAATCAACCTGAGGTTACTTTTACAGAGAACAACACACAACTGTTTGTTCAGCTTGTTGTATTTTTGTATTTACTCTTTGGCGCTGAGTAACACACATTATTTGTACAGCACTTTTGTTAATTTTTTTATCCGACAGTTGTCTAAGGATTTTATTTGGAATAAACTTAATGTGTTAAATAATAAGTTTGATTGTCGGAAAACTTTGAATTATCATAGGTATATTACAGTTTAAAAAATATCACCATCAATCTTATTCGTATCGCTAAAGTAATCTTTCCCTTGTCGCCAGAGATAAATAATCTATGAGTTCTTTTGGTTGTTAGCTAAAAGAGGATTCCAATTCTTCATTTATAACGTAACTGCAACTAAATTAAAGTCTGAAACAATATCGGTTTTTCGGGTGAAAAACTGTAGGGCAAAAGGGATTTCTGTAAATTAAAATATAAGTTTAAAACTTCTCAAATATAATTTTATAACAGCGAGAATTCGTTTTAAATAATAAGTGGTTGACAAAAATTTAAAGTAGCAAAAATACACATTTATGAAAATAATTACAAAATTCATGATAAATCGCTGCTAAAAACAAGGTTAAAATAACACAAAGAAAGTTTTTTTCGATTTGGTGGGGTAGTTCGAATATTAAGTAAAGTTTATTACTGTTTTATATTGTCGTATTTTTATGTCCACAAGAAAACTTTTACAGCAAAAAGATAATAAACAAAAAGTTTCGCCTAGAACTTTACGAGCCTACTTTATCAATTACATCAACATTAAACTTATAATTTAGCTACACCTCTCTCTTTCTCATGCAGGTTAGTTCTTAATTGATTCAAATATGCCATTTTCAATAGTTAATACATATTTAGTCACTCGTTCATTTCTTAGTTCATTCATTCGTTTATTCATTCATTCACGCATTCATGTATTTGTCCATTCACTCATTTATTTATTGATTGATTCACTCATTTATTCATTCCTTCACTCATGCATTTATTCGTTCAGAAATATACTTAAAAATCCAGATCAAAAAGTTTCATTGGAAAATAGGTTATTTTAGCTGTGGAGGAATTTGGTATCTGTACATGTTCTATGTCATAAGATATTTCCGATAAAGTTTGTTCCAAGCAAATCCGTCAGTTAGATCAGGATTTATATAGGATTGAAATTTCCCTGTAGGAGGTAATAAATTCTTTTGAACTGTTCAAAATGGAACAAAAATTGTCCAAATAAAAAACATTCCATGTCGTTAGCTTCTTCCAATAAGCTTGGCCAAAGGAACTTCGATCTTAGTCCAGAGTAAAAAATTTAATTCAAGTTTCCCTTTCCAAGATCACGTGTCCTTTCCTAGATCTTTCGAATGCCAAAAAATCTTTCGAATCGGACAATTCCCTCAAAAGTGATTGGGGGACAGACAGACCGACGGACGCACATTGTCCCCACCTCTAACAATAATTTCAAAATTTTTATTTTTAATTCTTTTACTACACTCATGTTTAATTACTTCACTTATTTCTGACTTTTTATTTTGAACGATATTTTTACACTTTGATCCCATCTATTTTTTAACTTTTACGAGAAAGTAGGCTAAAAAGGACCCGTGATTGCAACTTTTACCTGTGTTGAAGAACATACAAGGGGGCGGATTTCATGGTGGCGATTGCCCCTCCAGAGAATCCCATATTTAAAAAAAAATTTAACTAACAAACTAAAACTTTATAATTTTCCCCTTTTATGGCAAATCTAGGATTATATAGGTATAAAATCACAAAGGAATTACCCCTTCCTCAGCAAATTCCTGTCTGTACATAAAGCTATTTGTCAGATTTTTTTTTTTTCATGTAACAGCTCCCTTTGCATTAAAAAAGAGGTTCTTTGTCACCTCTCAAAACACGTTATCTTGCAAATTTTGATGATTTGTACAATAATCGCACTTATGCGTCTGCTCAAAGAGACCGACGAAAACAGACGTATTAATGTAAAGCATTTATACTGTAGATCAAATCCACTGTATAAGTAAATGAATACAATGAACAAAGCAACAGTAATTTGTATGGATTGATCCCAATTGTTTTTGTGAAACATACGCTTTAAAAAGAATGGGAGAGAACTCGGGTACAGTGTAAATTTTACCGATTCAATAACTGAGATAGGTTCTGAAGCAGTGACGCATCAATGAAAGTTTAATTACATTCATTACTGTTTGCAGGTACTTTTAAAAGTCTACGTACAATTTTAGAGAGGAGCAGAGAGGTGCATAAAAAGAGATGTGCTGTGTGAACGGGAGCTCCCATTTCGAACTCCTCTCCATTTATATTACTGATTTTATTTTGATTAGTTCGGTTTTGTTTTCTGAAAAGCTTTCTGTTTCGTTTGCAAAACCAACCGCGCTGGAGCTGGTACTCAATTCTAAAATAAAAATGAGCAACATTAATTGTAACCCGTTTACATTACTAGTGTGTGTTACGTCAAAATTTTCTCAGAGGAGATGCACCGTCCCGCAGCCGCGCCGGCTAGAATACCTTGCTGTTTTCGGAATTACAAGCTTCAAACCATGCTTCAAACCGAAATTATCACCATCATTGACTTTTCCCTGTTTATGCATTTTGTATCGAACTATCACGTATACTTTCTAGCAGTGCTGCCATCTGCAGGAACAACCTAAAGACAATATATATTACTTTAGCAAATTTTGCTCATGTTCGCTTATCAGCATGTTTTTGATTTTCTCGATAAATAGCAGCAGAAAAATTGCAAGAATTTATATTTTGCGCAAAAGAATATTTGAAAATGAATTAGGAGCTATTGGGGGATTTTTTCGGCCTTTTCCTGTCTTAAAATGGATATTTAAAATCATTTTGAGTAATAATGGAGCGCAAAGTGACCAAAGTTTTTTGAAAATGTGAACTAAGCAACAAATTTACCCAGAGTTACCTGCGACAACAAAAGAATTTAAAAAATATATATCAGCCCCATACATGTAAACAGCAGGAAATATGGCCTCAGAAAAATAACTATATTAACTTTTTTCTAATAATTTAGATTATTAGAAAAAACGCACCGATTTTTCGAATGAAACTTCGCACGTTAGTTAATTTTCCCAAGAGATGTTTAAATATTGTGCTAAATTATATATATATATAAATGTGTGGGAGTGTATAATGTATAGGTCATTATGAAATTAAAGAGAATTTGAGGAGGTAATAAAGGAGTAAATAAAAAAAAATGGATAACAATTTTGAAATTGCACTCTCAGCATTTTATTTACAATAACGCTAATACATATGCTGCACTTGAAACGAAGGTCAAGAAAAATTATTTTTCATTAAGAATTTTTTTTTTTAATTTTCTCAAACATTCAGGTTACATTTACAGCCATGGAGGTTACAAGTGACAATTATAATTCTATAGTATTTAATATTTATATAACCTTTTAGCGCGTGTAAAATGTCTTGCCATGAGGGTGATTCGCATACATAATTTAGCGTTACAAATAAATTTATTTAAAAAGGTTTTTAAAGAGTATTTAAATAGATAGTCATTTTTTGAGAAGCTGGTTATAGAATCATGGAATGCTTTTTGTTTCAGAATGTGTTTGTGATTTCTTTTTATTATATTTGGTTCATTTTAGTTTGATGGTTTCGGTTTGCTACGGATGATTTCGGTTTACAATGATTATAAATTAAAGATTGTCCAGGGAGGATGGAACCTCAATGGAACTCAGCACCCCATGGAAAATTTTTGTATTTTAAAATGAAACAATAAAATAAATTGAAATTCGTAATTCTTTGTAAATATAGTTAATTATTTATACTATAAATTTCCAACCAAGAGTTCTCCACAATTACATAAGTAGTCCGGTTTATTTCTTGAATTAACACTAAAAAACGGGTGGGGACATTCCATTTAGGTTACATTTATGATACTTTGTTATTTTTTAAATATATAAAATAAACTCCAAATGGTAACTAAAGTGTGAAAACATTAAATATAAACTTGTCTTAAAATTAATACAAGCTGTTTCATTTAAAAGAATAATAATTGAACCGATAAAATTATAGGGATAAAAAATTCACCTTAATTTCAGAATAGCCTATATACATATATGAACTATACAGTGGTACTTATTAGAATTTAAGTCATTAATGCTGATGTTTAGACAATCCCTATTGAAGTAAAAAAAAAAACACTAAAAGCTTGAAAAATTCAGTCCCCCCCCCCCCCCCCCCCCTCCTAACTGTTTTGAAATTTAGAAATTTGATTAAAATTTGAGGTAAATACCTTTTAAGTTCAGCATTACAGTAAAACTGACTTATTTTTCTATTAGTAATGTGTAACTTATTTTAGAGAGAGTAAGGTATCTCATGGCCTAAAATGGGCTACTTGATTCTTCAAACAAAGCTGTAATTTATGTGTGACTATAATTAGAAACTCCTTTTCCTGATCGTTCTGGTCTCAGTTGCAAGAGAATAAAAAGTTTCTACTGAAGAAGTAAAATGGAAATTCAGAATAAAAGTAATAATCCCTATGAATTGTTCAAATATTGTTTATAAAAATCAAGGAAAGTAATCATAGAAGTTTTAACTTTCTGTTCCATCATGCAAAATTTACAGATGCATTGTTGTCATAGGATATTTTCAATTTCAACGTGGAATTGCTAATAAATAATGATGCATACTAACCTATTAAGGTTTATTAATGTTACTCGAAAATAAGACGTACCCCGTGCCCCCTTCCTCCCAAAAACAAAGAAAAATTAAGACCTCGTAAAACACCCCTAAGAATTTCAATTGCGCAGTCTGCAGTCCTCCCCCCTCCTTATTGTGTTTGAAATTTAGAAATTAGAATAAAATTTGAGGTAAATAAATTTTAAGTTCAGCAGTACAGTAAAACTGACTTATTTTGCTATTACTAATGTGTAACATATTTTAGAGAATATTACCTATGACCCAAGTATAATAAAAGTTTCAAATTTGCCTACTAGATGGCAGCATGACTCTAAATGCCTTTCTGTTTCGGGTTCGTTCATTGATGTCACACTTTTAAAAAATATAATTGACCCCCTTCCCGCCCCTTTTGTCCCAAACTGTCACACTTCAATATACATTCAAATGATAATTCAATCGCTAAAGGGAAATAGAGAACATCAAATTGTTTGCGCTTGCTTCAACTGAATTTTTTTATTTGAATTTGTAGTAATTTCGTGCTTTCTACACATATAAACTAGAGATGAACTGAATGAAAGTCCAACTTCCATTTATTGCAAGTGCAATGCAAAGTTATTCGTAGTAAATGGTGTGGCATACATTCCTATAGCACAGCGTTTCCCAAAGTGGGCTCCGCGGAACCCTAGGGTTCCGCAGAAGAATGGCAGGGGCTCCTAATGCATGTAAACATTGTAAACTGACTGGTTCCTCTGCTTTAGACCAACTACCAACCTGAAACTATTTGGGGCGTTTGATGATGAAAGGTTGACAAATTATGTTTGATGATAATGACTAATGAGCAAAAAAGGGAATTTAGTTGGTTTTTTTAATACTTTTGACAATGATATCTCTGAAAAGAGTCTAAGAGTTCAGTTAAGTAAACTCTTTTGTTTTTTCTACAGGGGCTGGCACTGGTCATTAATCTTTGCACAGCTAGTGCATTCCCCTGCAATGGGAATTTAATTTAGCCGAGAGTATCCAAGCAAAATAGATACTCATGCGATCTTTAACATGGGGGCAGACGATTTTCTGCATCTTTAGAATCCACCGCCATGGCCAGGTTTGAACCCACCCACGATCTTGGGCGCAGTAGGCTTATTATGACTTTACCACCGTGCCGAACACTTTTAGTAAACAACAGACTGGTGTTTTGCTGATGTCATTGGAAAAAAATGTTTTTATAGTCAAATGCCTCTTGTGCATATTAATGATTCACAAAAGTTTAAAGTTTATTTGCACAGTCATGTCTCATGTTTCCTGTTAATGATTTTTACACTTAAAAATTCATTTCTTTCTGGTGGACATTGCTTCAACTAAACGCTCAACTTTCAAATCAATGCTTCAATTACTTTACTCGTACAGAGCATTAGTTTTGGATTTTTCCGTTTTCTATTTGACATAAACAGTATATACAGAAAATTGGGGCATTCTTAAAAAAATATTTTATCAAAATGGTAAGAAGGCAATTGGGAAAATAAAACTGGCTTGATTCGACCAGAAATGGTACACAAAATAGGATTTTATCCGTAGAACACATTGTCACTTTACTATGTTTAATTTATGAATTAGAAAATTCAATGATTGTTAGTAAGTGCAATGGAAACATTAATTTTAAATAATGAATCACTAGTGCAGATAAAACATGACTCATGTATTTTCCCCCTTTATTAAAGATTCTAATTTAGAATAAAGATTTCAACATTATTTTGTTAAAACTGCAGTTTTTAATATGTATGAAAATTATGATAATAATAGAGTCACTAGGATAACTTTTATTTAACAAGTTATTGAACCCTTACTTTTGACATTCGGTGTAATAACTTGCAGTGGTTGCAATCATAAATACGTAAAAGCTCTCCATGCTGAATAGTATGAATCACTAATAATATTTTAGGGAAACTAATAGAATTTTAGAGTTCATCTTATTTGAAACAATCTTTTCATTATATTGCAGTTTCACGCAAGGAAATTTTGTTTTAAGTTCAAAAAATAATAGAAAACCCGTATTTAAGTAAGCAAGCTAAATTAATCCTTCTCCCCTCTGTGGAGCAACATATCGTTGCAAAAAATCATGATTTTTTGGTCTGTGCATACTTAAACACAAATACAGATCTAGAATGGATGCTACTCCAGGTCTATATATTCAACTGTCTGAGATAAAACCTCCCATTTATTCATTACTAGCAATGTCATTACTAACAATGCAGTGAAACAATTTCATTTTTCAAGTTAATGGTACTTATTCTAAAAATTGTAACAGGTGTAATAATATACAAAAACTTTGCAATTTATTCTTATTTTCAATTACAAAAGTGTCATTCATTGACAGCCTGATAACTTAGAAATAAGTTGTAAAGGTACTTAATTCAGCAGGATAACCAATGGTTACCATTTTTCAACTTTTTAGTTTACTTCTAAAATCCAGGGCATTCATTGGAATTTCTTTCCGGGGGGGTAGGGGACTAGGGGGGCCATGATAAACATGAAATGAAGTTTTGAAATTTGAATTTTGCAATAGTAAAACCTTCAATTAAAAATATGTAGTTTTATATTTATTTCTGGTGGGGCTTTAAGTAAGCCTTGTCTAGGTAGTTAAATTTGATTTTCAATATGAACAATGATGGGAGTTCCTCAAAGTAAAAGTGAACCGTTATGGGTTCCGTAGTCAAAAAACCCTGGGAACCGCTGCTATAGCGCGTCATTATCGATAAGAAGCGCAACAATTTGCTTATGTTTTGTGAAGATATATTGAAAAAACGAAACAATTTTTGCCAATAAATTAATACAATTAGGTTTCAATTTCTGATGTCATAAACTTTAAGAATTAACGATTGACCTTCTATAATTCTGAATAGATTATTGGATTATTACAGAAAATCATAGTACAGAAATTGCTTTTAATTTAATAACTATAGGAATTAAATGAAACAAATAAATAAATGAACAAATAAATGTGTAAATAAGCGTAATCTTTTTGTCAATATACAATTGGTATGAAAATAGTTAATACATATTTTTCATTTAGACGCAAAATTTTTTATCGGACAAGATAAAAAAGTATAATTATAATGATATGTGTGGCAACTGGCAATACTACAGTTTCAAAAGGGTAGTTGCACTATAGTTGTACGATAGAACATGGAAAATTTGATCGTTTCCTTCGATTTGCCAATTCTAAAATTCTAATGAGAAATTGTGTAGTTCATTTTTTTTTTGTATGAGTTTATTTAAACATATCTTTTGGACTACTAACTATTAAAATTACTTACCAAAGCTTGTTCTCTAATATTAATCGATAAATATTTAAAGGAAATTAGATAATTTGGTTTTAGTGTCAATTAAAATTAATTTTTTTTATACATCTTTTATATTCTTATTAATTAACGTTTTTAAAACAGTTTAAATGACGCATGTTCATGTTTCAAATAATTTTTTGTTTTTAAAAAATAATCAGTTTGTTTCCATGGTGTAAGTCACGCACAGTTTGGCATAATAAAAATAATTATTGGATTTACAAACTGATTTTTATTTTCTTTACTTATTAATCGATTAATTAATTTGTTATTTTTTTGAAATTCAAACATTCTAATAAAAGAAATTGTAATACATTTAAAATATTTATATTGATAGAAGAATGTTTACATTATGCTTATTTAGCAGTTACTATGTTTAGTAAAAAGTAGCGTTCTCCCTTTGTTCTAAACAAAATATTCAACACGATCTAGAATTACATACAATTAACAATAACTATACTATGATCAATACTAAGTTATTTAATATATCCAACTAACATATCCAACTTATTTATCATATCCAGAATTAAAACTTAAATATTCTAGTAAGTTCTACTCAACCTGTCCTCATGCACATTAAAAATGGATGCGCAGAAAAATTCATACATTCAATGTAATCCTACAATGTTAATTGGAACAAATCTAACCATACCTGAGATGTTCAACATAATTAGCAGTTCAACTCAATTTAATATTTTGCACGACACAAGCGCATGAATTCAGATCTTCAGCACGTGATATTTAAAATAGTTTCAAATTGAAATAGACAAGAATTTCTATATAACGAAAGCGGCACTTCTGTGTGCTATTGAAAGTGAAACAAAATCTAGCATTTGCGCATTCATTGTTATTACATGCCAGGGTAAATATATACTAAATTAAATTCTTGAATAATTTAAAAGCAATTCACCTTCGAAGCATAGAAATTTCATCTTTATTGGAAGACAATGAAGAAATATTACCCATTCTCTTCCTTAGAAAGTGATCGTCACAGCAAACAATAACCATGCATATTGATAACATTTAAGTTTGAATCTTCTTGTCTAAGAACATAAAAATAATTTCTCTTCAGACATTCAATTTTTGTTTTAATCGACTTTTCCGGGGCTGGTATCAACGATTGTACCGTCAAAACAAGTATTCCGAAGATTCATAAATTCATAATCAATGTTTTGCTCGTAAACAAGAATTCGTTCCTTAAAGAACTCGTCTCATTCAAACTTTATGAAATGCTTATAATAACTTAAACTGAAAGAAAATTTAGTTTTATAAATTTAAATTCTATCTGGCTGTACTAGAATGAACATTAAATAGGGACTATATTTATAAATGCAATTAGTGGAATAACTGTGTAACAACTGATAAATTATTTAAAAGATATGATTGCTAACACATGTTTTTTAATATATTTTTGAGACAATGTCCGTTATTTTTTCAATTATGAATATTTAATGTATATTATTTCTTTAAAAAAATATTACAATGCATACATTCCATTAATTAAAAGAGATAATGGAGCATAATCCAATCACTAAACAATTTTTATCGATCTACTAAAGAAAGTACGTTAATTTACTATTTCATTCTGTAAATTATAAATTCTGCAGTTACTGCGCAATAATAATAATAATAAAATCTTATAGCTCCAAATTGAATCTGAATTGCTGTAGTGCAAGATGTAGTTTTCTTATATGCAGGGAAATTAAAATTAAAAGAAATATAATCTATATAAATAAAACCTAAAGTTTGTGTATCAGTGTGTGTGTGTGTCTGTCTGTCGGTCTCCTCCTGGCGAGATGGAACGGTCCAGAAGTACAAATTTTTGTTACAGCTACTTTGGGTCAGGTCCTCGTGCACCTCGAAGCGTTTTTCACAAAATTAGATTTTATTATTTTTTCATTCCAATTTTCTACAAAATTCATTTTTTTGAGACTGTTAACCGTGTTGTAAGAGGGTTTTTAGCAACTTTTGTCTTAATTGCGAGGGGGAGGGGTGAACAGCAGACAATGCTTAAGAACTGTTTCCTGACTAATGGGTTTCGTCCAATAAGAATATTTAATGAGGATATTTAAGAACTTTCACTGTTCTAATGCCGATTTTTTTAAACGACTGCTGCCCGCTTCTAATTGGAAATTTGAACTAAATTTCTCCTTTGTAGCGCATTTTCCCGTAAAGTAAACAGGAAATAAAAAGAATGAAAGAAGGCTTAATGTATCTTAAAAATATTGTTATAAATAAGAAAAAGTCAACAATAAGTAAGTTAAATAAATATTGAAAAATAAAGATATTGAAAGTAGGGTTTTGAAATGGGGATATGTGTCTGTCTGTCCCCCCCCCCCCCCTCCTCAATACTTTATCAAGGAATATCCGATTCGAAAGATTTCTCCTTTTTTTGCATTTGAAAGATCTCGAAGAGGACAACTCATTTCCATATTTTACTTTTTGTTTGAACATTTTTTTGTTTCATTTTGGATGTTTCAAAAAATTTCAACATTAGCACCTATGGGTTAAATGAAGTAAATTATGTAAACTCTGGGCATAAGATGAACAAGCGTTCCTATGAACAAGCGTAAGGGAAGGCGCTCTCAGAGTAAATTATGTTTTGATTTGAACTTTCCTTTTTTTCATTTTTGAACAGTTTAAAAAAAACATTAGCACCTACGGGGAAATTTCAATCCTATATAAATCCTGATCCAACAGACGGGTATGCTTGGATCAAACGTAATTGCAAAGATGTTATGGCGTAGAACATATACAAAGTACGTCCAGTACGCCTTATCTTTGAACCTTTGTCTTTATTTTCCTTCATAAATAACGAAGACAAATAATTTGCAACAAAGTGTTCTTCATCTGCATCAAAGATAACATTAAAAATAAATTAATAATGCAATAAATATTTTAAAAACGAAATTCAACTTATGCAAATGTGTGTCTGTGTAGATCTGTCTGCTTTAGAAGAATTATCCGTCGCGAACAAAACATTTTTCTTCAAAAAATTGTAAACAGCTCTTGTTTGTTTCGTCCTAAATTTGAGTAAGCATCGTGTTTCAAATGCGCAAAACACACCTTCCAAATTTCACTTTTCTAACACCACCAGTCTTTGGTCGAGACATTTTATTTTCACACAATGCATATGAACTTTTAATCTATTGCCTGCTAAAATTCAACTCTTCAATGGCTGTGTAAAGCTTTGACTTGATTATTTATATATCACTAAGGAAAGTAGCCTTATTATTTATATAAATACGAAGGAATAAACTTGATACTGTTGTAACAATATTTAGAAATAAAAATAAGATACGTGCGATATTTTACAAACATTTAAACCTATCAATATGCACGATGATGATCAGTTCAGGATTATTGCATTAAAACAAAAACTTAACAGAAAAAAATATTTCTTCATTTTTCAGAAAATTTATTTTCTTTGACGTTGCAGGATATGGTATGTAAGCCATTGAATAGGGTAACTTTACTTATAGTCGGTTTCCTCAAGTAAAAACTTTCATGCCTGTATGGTATATTAGTGAAATAACATTTATTTTTAAAATGTTTATTTAAGTAAGTAACAGAAGTCGCTTCTAAAAAAAATATATTTTTACATCGCTCTTAAAAATTAAATATTTTCGTTACTCGATGTAATTCATTTATAGGAGAGAGAAAAAAACATTTTTTTTTCGTTGAATGTTGGTTGTAAAAACAAACAATTTTACTTGTTACTTTTTCTTTAATTTGACACTGTAATATATTTATCATTATCTAAATTTAATTAGTGCTCCTATTTTGTTGTTCAAATATCTCCCCCTCCACCCTCTGTTTTCTCTTGCTTTCAACCAGATTAATTTCTGGGGGGGGGGGGGGGGGGAGAGAAAAAGGCTTTGAATTTTTTTCGAGTATGAAATTGGATACTACTGACTTACATATTAATTAAATTGAGAAAATGAAAGCAGAAATATTGGTAGATCAAATGAATTTCTACTTTTGTTTTTGTTGAAACAGGGGAAAAAGTGCGTGTGGTTGATTTTTTTTTCATCCTATTATTTAAACTCTGAATTTAAATCCTTTTCATTTAAAGAGAAAGTCTGATTTTGTAGTTTTTATTCAACGTATTATTTTGCTGTTCTGTTAAGCATATTATTTCGCTTTTCTGTTAAAAAAATCACTATATTACAATGGACTTTTTTTTTTTCATGTATCAAATGCGAAAAATTTAGAACATACAATCCAATATTTTTACTGGCAAGCTGAAAAATATTCTTCAATATTTTCACAATTCTCATGTGATCTACTCAAATAAGCAAAGTAAATATAATTCAGTTTTAAAATTCTTTCATTTGTACTTGTATTTATTTTTTCAAAAAATATTAGGACACGTTTTGTTGTTTTGTTTCCACAAAATAGCAATTTCATTTCTCATGTATTTTTTGTTCTTGAAGCATTATGATCTACATTTAAAGTTTTTTTGTTTTTTTTTTTTTTTTTTTTTTGTAGCTTCCTAACGTTATCTTTGTGAAGAGCCACCGAATATTCAAACATAGAATCCGGAGACCTGCGCTTAAAATACTGTATCAGACCAAGTCAAAAATATTTTAAAGCAAATATCTTGAATAACAGAAATAAATGTCTTTCAGCCTAATAAATTATGGATCTCTTTTATCAGCTTAATTACGTAGCATTCTTGTACATAATACGGAAAACTAACACAGGCGAGAAAATATTCTATAATAGCAAACATTAATCTACGTTATTCTAATTTTAAATGAATGCCTTTCCTCAGACTTTGAAGTGAATAAATCAACATTACTTTGCCCAAATCTGCAGTGAAATTACAAGCACGTGTTTCGGAATAACAAAGAATTGCCTATTCAATGTTAGGAAAATGAGTAATGGAACATGCCTGGAGCCTTTAAAATGCACTAATTCGCCACATACTTTCTACTTCTACTTATTGAAATCCTTGTAACCCCAAAATAAGTATGAAAAGGTCTGTATTATCCGTTGAAGTTGTTCAATTACGCATGTAACAAAGTAGTGGGGGGGAGGGGAGGAAATATATTTAATTGCTGTTGACAAAAAATTGGTTTAATGAATGGATCGGTTACTTAGACAATATCCACAATGAGGCTCAGTTAAGAAAAAGGAATGGAAAGGTACAGAGCAGCAAATTCATGCTCTCAGATAGAAAACTCCTAATACTTGCTGTTCTACAAGTATAAAAATATGATATCTTTGATTTATGATAGTTCAGGAAAGCGCACCTCGCGGGTAAGTAATCATAAAAAAAATATTATATTTGCATAGTAGAAAATAATTGTTTTTACATTTTTTCCTCTTTATTTAAAAACAAATTTTAATTTATTGCTTTCAGAAATTAATTTCGAAATAGTAGAACAAAGTAATTTATGGGAAACTCGAGAATTGCGTACTTAGTAATTTCAATTGCAGTAGTATTAATAACAAGTTGTAATTAGACCTTTTGATTGCTTATTTATTGAGGCCCAGTGGCAGCCTTCTGTGCTACAATGACACAGTTCCGGGGTTCGATTCCCAGGCTAGGCAGGGTCGACTCAGCCTTTCATCCCTTCAGTGGGGTCGATAAAATGACGACCAAGCATGCTTGGAAACGAAACATTTTGGGTTCTGACGCGGAACCCACAGTGATGCCGATCAAGCTGTACAGGTGTACAGCTTGATCGGTACACCTGCTTCGAGGCCGTGGTAGCCTAGTGTTAAGAGCGTCGGACTTCTACCTCGCACGTTCGATACCCGCTGAAGACCCCACCATGTACATTCGGGGATACGTGCATGTAAAGTCAGTGGACCCCACTACATCGCCCCGTGTGCAAACAATCCTAAGGCATCGGCTAACTGGTATAGGTCTGGTGAAGAAAAGGTGCATCTGCTACTGCACCAGGGATCACGGTCTCGAAAGCTGGGACGGACCCAGTAGGCCTTGGGCCCCAATGGGCTGTCGCACCACTGAGTTTAGTTTTTGATTATTTACTGGGGGAAAATAAGTCTTGGAAAAAGAAGTTAGTGCATATTGAATATTGTTGTCCGATTTGCGAACATTTAAGGCTGACCTTTCCCCCCTAATTCATTCCACCTTCAGCTTCAAAGGCATATTTTTTCTCTATGGATTTAACTGAAGATCAAATCAAAATTTATAAAGAAATTTTAAAAATGGAAAAAATAATTTGATGAAGATCTGTTCTATGGTCTCCTTCTTTTTAATAGGGCCTTATGTGCTTTCCCGGTGGAACTCTGCGAAAGTTCTTGGTGGTTGCCGTTTGGCATCGAGAGCTATTTGCGCAACTAGTGCCGACGTCAGACATGCTGTCATGCAGCGTTTTGCTCATGTCACTTATATGTTTCATCTAGAAAACTCATGATTGGTAGATATAGGGAACGATATTTATTCTAATTAGTAAACATTCTTCTAAAACAGGTAATTTCAGACAACAAGATCATAATAGAATTTGTGATATTAATTGGTTACGAGGATTAGCGTACAGCAAGTTACAGCTTTTGGAAACCCACGAGAGCAGAAGCAATCGAGCATTTTCTTGAATCTTGTCCTAACTTTAAAAAGTTAAATAGTATCATAAATTGTGCACTACAATGTTGCATTTCAATCATTGTTAGAGCAGTTCTCATAGTATGCTGCATATTAGAAAAAAAAAAAAAACTATTCCATGCATTTTCCACGAAGACTAACTTTTAAAAACTACCATTTTGAACTTGCGTAAATCATTCAAATAGCAGATGGTAAAAACATTTGGTTTGATCATGATACGTTATCAATATTTACGAGTTCTTGAAAGTCTAGCTCAAGATTCTAGTTCGAGAAGGACAGAGTGAGTGTAATTATCTTCCTTATCCCGACATCTGTTTTTATGTTAAGAGCCGAGTCCTCAGATGAAATTTTCCGATAGAAATGAGTGAAAAATTTGTCCGGTTGCTAACGGAACAAATTGAAGCATTTTTTGAAGAATACATGTCCCCATTTTAAACGTATAATAACCCAAGTAGATGATCGTGAAATATACCGATCAGGGTTACCAAACGTCTCGGATATTAGGGGGCAGTCCCCTTAATTATAAACTATGTATTATGAGAAATTTTCCGGGGGCCCAGGGAACTTCGAACCTTGACGGCAGATGTCCCATATTCCTGCGGGACTAAACATAAACAGGGCCCAAATGAAATTGAAGTAGAACAAAAATTAAATTCAAACAAGTTCTGTATGAATGGCAAGAGAAAAAAAATCGCAGAAAAACACAATATAAGAACAGAAAGAAGTAAAAATACCAACTTAAAAATTTTGCGCTTAAATAACATTTTGAGAATTATTCTAGCAAAACAATGCCGGGAGAGGACCCTTTCACACTCTTTCCGAGAGAGTATTCCGTATTTCCGAAAACGGCCTTATCCTGTATTACGTAGAAGACTGTCCCGTATTTGAAGTTTTTAGCCTACTTTCTCGTAGAAGATATTTTTTTTAAAAGAAAAAAGTATGAAAGAAGGCCTAATGTATCGTAAAAATATCGTTAAAAATATAGAAAAGTCAAAAATAAGTGAAGAAATTAAATTCAGATTGAAAAATTAAAAATTTAAAAGTAGGGTTTTGAGATGAAATGTGTCTGACAAAGTCTACTGTCTATCCCCTATAACTTTTTAGGGAATTTTCCGATTCCATTTTTTTCGCAATCATAAGATCTTAGCGAAGACATCTCATTACCATATTTTATTTTTTGATTAGAACAATTTTGTAATTTTTCGTTCAATTTTCAACAGTTCAAAAAAAAAAAAAATATATATATATTATCATTAGTTGCTAAGAAATTTTTTTAATCCTATATAAATCCTGATCTTGCTGACGGATTTGCTTGGAACAAACTTTATCAGAAGGATCTTATGACATTAGAACACGTACAGAAACGAAGGTCAACCAGGACAAAATGAGCCTATTTTACCATGAAAGTTTTTGAAATAGGTTTTTAATAATATTTCTGAATGGATGAATGAAATTAATGAAGGAAATAATGAATGAATATATGAGTGAACGCATGAATAAATGAATGTGAATGAATAAATGTGAGTGAATGAATGAATGATTGAATGAATACGAGTAAAGCGGTGAAAAATGTTTATTTGGAAGGTATATTTGAAGTAATTGAGAACTAAAGCTAAATGAGAAAGTGAGAGATAGCTTAGTTAGATTATAAATTTGGTGGTGTATACGGGGGAAAAGGCTCGTGTAGTTAGAGATGAAACTTCTACTTAAATTTGGTAACACTGGTATCGATACTAAACATTTGTTCGTTTTATTTAATCTTTGGTATTGATTAGATTCAGGACCTTAACGATTATACTGCCTCAGATGAAATTTATTTCATAATATTTTTCAGTAATTTACGGAAAAGTTCTTTTCTTGGAATACTTGAAGAATGATTGCTCTGCAATTGCGTGTGGAATAGGATTAATGCCGGAAAACTTATCCCTGACAATTTGCCAAGGGTTCATACTCTCCGTTTTATTATTCAGTAAAAACAAGATACACAGTAAACCAGTTTATTATCCTTATGTTTACAAAAATGACAGAGATAAGCTTAATCACTTTAAACTGATGCATTAATTACTGATTAGCTTATAGGACTATAAATTTGAAACAATAAAACAAAACAAACAATAAGGGTTAAAATGGTGAATAAATACATTTTGAAGCATTCGAGGACTTCCAAAGTTCACACCAATACTTTTTACAACTTTAACTTGTCGGTGCTCTATCGAGCTGAACATGTTTACTTATTCGACGTTAGACTGGAATGCCGAAGGCCTTTCTGGATCTGGGATCGAACGCTTGGCCATCGACCCCACGTGGTATTCGAAAGGATAGCTGGACCTGCCGGAGTCATGATCTTCTGGTATGTCTTGCAGGAGGAACTGTGGGTGAAAAAACAATTTATTTAAGTGTTACTCTTTAAGATCCTTACAAATTTTGTGAATTAAACGAGGTATATATTGCAGAATTATTAAAAATTAGTTGTTTGATTTTGTTTAGACTTTTTTTTTTTTTTATAATTCTTCGAAGTGATGGACCAAAATGCATTGAAGAATTTAGCCAGCTGCTTGTGATAACTAGTGCAGATTTCATTTTTTGGAAAACTAGATGCATTTAACTTAAAAAAAAATGTACCTAGTCCAATTTTCTCTTCGACGTACCATTATGAAATAAGTTGCACAAATCAAATACTCACACAACATACTGTAATAAAGTTTTAAGAAAGGTCATTGGATTTAAAAGTATAAAACATGAGAATTAATGCAAGTGCGCTAATGTAAGATAATTGACATTTGTAAATAACATGTTTCGGACGTAGAAAGTACTTTGTTTTCAATTACATCAATTAGCAAGCTAACGGTATAATGTATTTTACTAAACATATTTTATCATAAATATATTAGAAAGACATATATTTGAAAAGAGACATATATTTGAAAAGAATTGGAAATGTATATTTAAGGATTTCATGAAACCATATTGAGGATGACATAAAAACTAAATCGGAATTTTTTTTTCTCTTCTGTAAAGCTTTATATGTGCCCACTGAAGAAGCTGCCAGTAAGCTTGAAATTGTCATCCAACAGTCGAAATTAGGCCGAAATAATAAAACTTAGCATTGATAACTTATTATTATACTGCTATTAAATAAAAAATGCTGTGCAACATTTTAGCTCATATATTTATTACACATATGAGTATGCATATCAGTTTTATTGAATCACTAAGAAATCAGACTAATCAATTGTAGTTCCCGAAATCTTTGTTGCAGTTCAATCTAGGCATAACGTAAAATTTGCTATAATTTTACTTGCTTTATGTCCTTTAAAAGCTATCCATTACGTGGGTAATAAGCATCCGTAACATTATTTTGGTGAAATCAATTATAATTTAGGCACTTAAAACGTGGGCGGAAGTGTTATTAAATGATTTAAAACTTTTATAAGCGTCAAAATTGCAAATGTAATGAACTTTATAGTAAATAAAATTAGCCATGCCTTATTTTCAAAAGCGCAATATTCATTTTTTTAATTTATTTTTTTGAAATCAGTGGGCATTAAATAGGAAGCTCTATTTAAAAACAAAGATTATAAAACAATGAAATTACACAATAGATCAGTGGACATTAAATAGGAAGCTCTATTTTAAAAAAAAAGATGATAAAACATGGAAATCAACACAATTTATGATAAAACGCTAGCATTATTTTCACTTAGCCCCGAAAAAAAAAAAAAAAAAAGGAAAGAAAAAAGCAAAGAGAAAAAAACGTACTTTTTGTGCTATACGCATCCTGAGTTTTTACAACGCTCTTGAGGTTATCACATGAGGCATGAAGTTACTTAGACACTACAGTTAATACACGCAATGGCCACTGACAAATGGGATTACATCTAATATTCCCAAGATAAATCCTTACCGTATTTATTCATGATTGAGTTTCATAAATTAAGGTATTATATTTTAAAGCCTTTTTGCTATTAAATAAAAATATAAAAATATATCGCAAGAATTAAGTGCAGCATTTAATCAGAACAATGGCAAAACTTTTCCTAAATTATGCAAAATCAGACCTTTTTTAAAACCTACGTATTTAAGATTTTACTTTTCTTTTGAAAAAACGGTTCTAGTTTTAAAGTTCATTGAATTTCAAAAAAAAAAAAAACATACAAATTGAAATCTATTTCTTCTAACTGGATTTCGGAATTCAATGCGGAGAAATATAATTCTGTGTTGGAACAGAGGCACAATATAATCTTCTTCGTACTGAAATTTGTTCCCATTCCTTTGTTATAATGTCATTTTCTATGATTTTCATTTCTTTGTACTTTTTGCTTTTTGTGTTCCATTTCCGGGATCAAGTCGGAGATCTAATTTGCTAAGAAGTATTCAGTCAAATCCAAACATCAAAGGAATTTATCAGTTTATTCAATCACATTTCGTTAGAATTTAGATAACTAATTTAATGAATTTTCATAAAATCTGTTCCTGTTTAAATGTGGTACTTAGAGGAAAACATTGAGAAAAATGTAGACAACTAGTTTATTACTTGATTCAAATAAATTAAAAACGTATGTAAAACATTAAGTGACAACAGTTACAGAAAAGAGCAGTTTCAAAGATATTCAGAGGCAGAGGCACCTCAGTGCAAAGCATCAGAGCACGTCAGGAAAACTGAGTAAAATTTTAAAAAATAACAGCGGAGTGGGGTGTTAATACGAAAAATGTAGGAAAAATACCAACTATAGAGAACACGGAAAAGAAAGTATGGCAGAAAAGAAAAAGAGAAATGAAGGAGCACTAAATTATAAGAAAAATCAAACTTTCTTACATATCACTGCTGAAAAAAATCATTTACGGGAAAAAACTGTATCAAAACCACGTTATTAGTTTAGTAACTTGATTAATTTCTGAATTAAAAAAAAAAAGAAACAAAGGTGAGATAATAGCATAAGCAGAATTGAAAGTAAAAGCCTTATCAATGCTAGAAGACTTGATCAAATTTAATCCGTAACATAAGAAAGCAGCGGCGATCCAAGCTTTCAAGATAAGAATGCTTAACCTTCAAAGATGTTGATTAAAAGTAAATATTAAAAGCATGTGGACATGAAAATCTTCTATTTATTTAAATCTCTATATTTATGCTGCATTAAGTTAACTTCGTACCGTACGTCCAATATGCTACAGTTAAAAGTACTCACCGCTTTCAGAAGTTCTTTCAGCTGTTCTCTCCTGGTTGCATCTGATCTGGTGGGCAAATAACGTCCGGCTACCATCCACGAGCAAGACAACAGTATAAGGAGCGTCATTGCTACCATCTCTTTTCGAAAGGCTGAAAAAGGAAAGGAGGTTTATCAGGAATTATGTAAGTAAATGTTTACTATTTTTGTGTACCAAGAATCTCGGTTATAAAAGAAACGAGAAGGTGCGTGGTATTTATGGCGTAAAAACCGAAGGGAAGTTACAAACGAGGTTGATTTAAGACACCGCAAATCTGATTACATACTGTCATGCAGTATAAAAATGTCTTGCCTGTAAGAACGTAAGCAGCTTTATGCAACAAAATTGATGCGCTTAAACTTTGAAACGTAAAATAAAATAGAGGTGAAAAAAATAGGGCTTTTTCTTCTTTCTTTTATTTATTCCATTTTGTACTGTTTAATACCAATATATTTTTCTCGGAATCATTTTTCATACCTGTTTCATTTTTCACTTTGTTGTCAATGACTTTGTTGTTTTTGAAAAATTGTGGCATACTATTGTTGAAACGCTTAAAGTTTCTGTCATAGTAGATAAATAGGTTGTCCGGGTTTTCGTCTGTATTGCTGATTTCGTAACTTTTTTTATATTGATTTCTGAGGCAGTTATTTCTTTATTAATTTGTAAATATAGTCCATAATTTCACATGCATTCAAAACTTGCTGTACTGTCCACGTTGAAAGTTGTTGATATCCTGGACACTGACAATGGAGAGTGTAGATTAAGGGCTAAGTCGAATCACTCTAGTTACACTGCTGATGATGGGACAGGGGAGACAACTGCAGAACACCTTTAATATATTTTTTCTGTTTCTATCAGTTTAAGTTTTCGGAATTATATAGAAAAACAATAAAAATATGAAATGTAATCGCGTGAAAAGTACGTTAAAATCGAGGTCGTTATCTATGTATGGAGTTAAAAGGCATGCAG
The DNA here is from genome assembly GCA_038502835.1 of Octonoba sinensis. Lineage (NCBI taxonomy): Eukaryota > Metazoa > Arthropoda > Arachnida > Araneae > Uloboridae > Octonoba > Octonoba sinensis. The sequence continues at coordinate 57,709,185 of CM076599.1, read as the reverse complement.
TTTAACATTATTTTCAATGTAGACCATCTGGCCTCAGCGATTTATTGACGTTATAACTGGTACGAAACGCTATCCACAGCCGTACCGTATATAGCATCTGGGCCTTCACGGATCCCCAGTATGAGGGGGCACGACTGCGGCGCTATCCTCCGTGTCTTCCCACAAACTCTCTGACAAACTGACAACCAGCACCAGCCATAGGGGCTGGGCTGGCAGAGCTTTGCCGACCTGCTTTACCGACCCGGGGCCATAGTCATGCTACAAAGCAAGCCTTACGTCACCCGGATCGGATAGTGCTATTTTTGTCGCCTCTTACGACACGCATAGCTACATCGGCGCTATTCTACTCCCGCCACCGCAGGGAGACGTTATAACTGGTATGTCGTTAAAAGCGGTGTCGTTATAAGCTAGTTCAACCGTGCCTAATCTTTACATATTAACTATTCTGATTTACATTTTATCAATTTATGCTTCAATAAAACTAAAATCATTATGAAATCAATGAAATTATTTCTATCATTATTACTATTACTAGGTACAATTGAAGACTTTTTGTGACAAGCATAAAAGTAATAATTGTCACTGCTACTTAATATGCAAGCTCCTAGTACATTTTTTACCATTCATTCAGAAATTTTAAAAGTAAATTTATCGCAATCCGATGTGATGGACAAGATTCACACGTGCTCTTAAAACTTCGCGTGTTTATTGTTGATTTATGAAAGAACATTGAAACTTCAATTACAACTATTTGATTCAGTAATAATATGATGCAGTACTGAGTTTGTCGGTGAATTAGACCCAGATGGTAGTGTGCAGACGGTTTTTAAAAGAAATACATTTTTCAGCTCTGTGAATATTGATTGACGAAATATAAACAGAAATGAGGCCTGGAGCACATTTGAAAACATACATAAACAACGCAAAACTTATTTTAAAAACTAAAAAAAAATGTTGCATATTAAATTTTACATTTACGGGAGTTAACTAAACTGAAAGTTTTCCCTTTCAAACTTTTCCCCCTAAATTTAAGTTTTTAAAAATATATATATAAAGAAAATGTTTAAACAAAGTTATATTTGTTAAGTTTCAGTCCAATAAAAAGTGATTCAGCACCTCAATATGCGCCACTGGAAACTGATGGTTGGGGCAGTTTTAGTAGAATATCGCTTTTTTTTGTACGAGCGTTGAATCATCAATTTCAAGGAAAATAAACACTTGGTTCTCTTTTTCCTTCCCAGAAATAAAAATATTGTTACAACTGCAATATGTTTCAGGAATTTACTCGTAATCGCGATAATATTCATTCTGGATCTAATTGTGATTGGAATGTGTAATTCTATTGTGATTGGAATGTGATTTTCTTTCTCCAGTAATCAATAATCGTAACTTCTCTGTATGTAGTGTTAAATGTAATTATGATAATATGAGGGTGTTGCAGTCGCGAGTCAAGCTTGTATTTGGCCTCTGCTTCGGAACGCATGCCTTTAATACATTAGTCAACGGAAGTTTTACCACTCAAAAAGCGTAATAAAGAAATTTCTGTCGGAGAACATTTTGCAAGGTTTTCCGTTTCTTATTGATAACGTTTATGAAATTTAAGGTCAACAAGAGGGCGAGGGTATTGAAAGTTACAGAAACATATCAAAACACTTTAACATTATAATCGAATCTGTATTTAGTGTTAAATGTAATTATGATAATATGAGGGTGTTGCAGTCGCGAGTCAAGTTTGTATTTGGCCTCTGCTTCGGAACGCATGCCTTTAATACATTAGTCAGCGGAAGTTTTACCACTCAAAAAGCGTAATAAAGAAATTTCTGTCGGAGAACATTTTGCAAGGTTTTCCGTTTCTTATTGATAACGTTTATGAAATTTAAGGTCAACAAGAGGGCGAGGGTATTGAAAGTTACAGAAACATATCAAAACACTTTAACATTATAATCGAATCTGTATGTAGTGTTAAATGTAATTATGATAATATGAGGGTGTTGCAGTCGCGAGTCAAGTTTGTATTTGGCCTCTGCTTCGCAACGCATGCCTTTAATACATTAGTCAACGGAAGTTTTACCACTCAAAAAGCGTAATAAAGAAATTTCTGTCGGAGAACATTTTGCAAGGTTTTCCGTTTCTTATTGATAACGTTTATGAAATTTAAGGTCAACAAGAGGGCGAGGGTATTGAAAGTTACAGAAACATATCAAAACACTTTAACATTATAATCAAATGCTGGAAAACAGAATTAAAAGACATGATTATTGATTGAATATTACATTGCCTAAGTTTTAAATCATATTCTTACTATAACACGCCACTTCTTTGCTAAAACTGTTCGCAACATAAGCCAAACAATGAATAAAACAAGGATAAAGGGAAATGAAAATCGGAGCATATTATGCGCGAAGAATGTCCTGTTATGGAGTCTTATTTTTTAAATCATTAAATAAAAAACATTATTCTAAAAGATGCTGAAATTTATAGATTATCAGCAGATAATCAATAACTTTTCTCCACCTGACCCCTACCTGTTAGCCGAGGCCTTAGGATTGCTTACGTACGGGGAGAGGTAGTGAGGTCTACGGATTTTACATGCACATATCCCCAAGTATACATGGTGGTCTTCAGTGGGTATCGAACGCGCGACCTTCCATATGGAAGTCCGACGTGCTAACCACTAGGCTACCACGGCCCAGATAATCAAAAACTATATTAAAACTGATTTTGTTCTCTAACATTCGCTGAACTTACATTTGTTCTTATTCTTTCTTATATTTATTTTCATTTATGATGTGTGCTAAGTGAGCGTTTGTGTATTTGTGCATAATGTTTTAAAGTGTACGCTTGATTTGATACTTCACGTTCTAAAAATTATTATAAAATATCGCCGGAGGTAAACTTAAATAACGACGTCCAATATGTTTCCAATGACTATTTTTGTTCTTCTCCATAAAAATTTCTTAATGCGACTTTTTTTTTCAACTCATGACATTGAATGACCTTAAACTAATTACCAAAAACAAAATAAAAAATTCCTATTTGTAATAAGCTAAATCCGGAAACATCACCATTTCTAACGAAACAAAACTTCTCAACGAGAATTAAAACGAACTTTTATTTCAATCCAGTTGAATAAATCAGTGCCTCTTGATGGATCAATTCCACGGAGATTTTCCGCATAATGATCATCAGAATTGTATTTTCCAGATGCCCATCCATTAGAAAGCACTTTTCTTGCGCTAAATCATTTGCCATCAGTGCCACAAAGTCACTTAAGACCTGAAGTCAGACGCAAGCAAATGCTGCTACCGATTTAAGAGAGCTTCTTAATGGAAGAATTCATTGATTGGATTTAAGATGATTATATCCTGAACTTCACTTCTCTAAATAGTGAATGCATAGCATATTCTGAGTGAAGGAATATTTAGGAGCTTTGTTAAAAGGTTTGAAACTTGTATTTTGCTCGAGGAATATTGTAGCTTTCAATATCTATTGTAAAATAAAGTAAGAATTCTAGTGGCTGATATATTATTCAACGTCATGTTTGCTACTAAGAATAAGCCCACTAAGAGATAAAGCCACATATGAGGAGGAAAGCATTTTAGTTTAACTATTTTCTGGGATTGTAGGCCATGCTCCAACCAAGATGTTTCTGGCTAAGGTGTCATCCAACATGTCTCAGAGTCTTCAGAACATTTTTTTTTCAGATGCGACTCTTTTTAGTATTGTGTGTCAAATGAAACCCGTCACAGATTACTATCACTTGTGTTAACGATACTCATGCAATTATTGCCTATTAGTATACAGACATAAAGTGTAGAGTTCTCGTAAATGAGACTCAAAAATGTGTTGCCAGTAGTCGAGCGAAATTGTTAGAGAAATGTGAGATCCATCGCTCCAAACATCAAAATATAGTTTTTGCTTTCGACGAAACTTATTGAATAGTACTTTAAATAGAATTTTCCGAACTTTGGTGGATGTTATAAAAAATTCCGATTAAGAAGTTCAGGAATAATAAAGTTTCACTTTGGTTTATTCAATGTTTCAAAACGCAGTGTGATGGTCAAATGACGAAATAACATCAGATAAGGCTGTAAGTGAATATAGTAGAAGGAAAAGTAGGAAGTTAACATTCACAGTATGTCACTTTATGCATGCTTTTAAATTTGCTCTGTCCAAACACTAGTTTTTAAATTCTCCTAATAAAATTACTTTATAAAACACAATTTACCCCTTACCCTGATCGTAGACCAAATTGGGTCGATTAGTACACGGCTCAATATTTGTTTTGAATGCTTCTGAAATGTATGTGAAACAATTTATACAAATATTTTTTAGTATATTATTACCTACATATCAGCTATTATTTTTCTTCACTAAATCCGTCTTAAAAGTATTCATATTATAATAAGAAATTGAATTAAATAATACTTTAACCAACGTAATGATGTCACAAGAAAAACTAAAACACATTTTTTTCTTTCTTACCTTGATCACAGTTATAAAAGAGGTTGTGAGGCTTAAAGCAAAATAAGTTTTCTTCCAGGCATCGGTGTGATAATTTCCTTATGAAGGTAATTAAAAACATAATCAAGGACCACTTTGTGTTGTTTTCATGAAAACGGAAAACTTATTTTTCATGTTTGAGCACTCAGTTTTCCTAATTTATCGTGATATTTTTTGAATTATTTACTAATTCGAAATGGTTGTACACTACATTTCGAATTTTCTGCATCATTTAAAATTCATTGACTAACAGTTCCTTTTAAAATAATATAGTTTTTACGCTACAACACGTCAACTCATTAAAATTTGGAAATTCTCGTCGATTCAAAAAGGGAGTTTCCTGAAGTTATTTTTCCTGTTTTAGAATAAAATTTGTTCAGAATAAAATTTGTAACCCTTACTGCCTTAAACTGCTACTAAATTTCTAAAATAATAATAACTACAAATCGAAATGTTCGAAATTCTTTTCGAATTGCTTCGGCAAAACAATAACACATAACTTCAATACCATCCCCTATACCTAGTCTATACGAATGCAAAAATATAGTTTAACAAACCAAATTCTGTCAGTCTACATAACTTATATAGAGTATTTATTGGAATAACTTCTGCGATTTCTTCTCCAATTGTATTCTAAAACAACATACGAAACGTATAAAATGTTTTGTTAAAGTAAGAGTTTAAATATAAAATACAGAATAATTTAGGCCTTTGATGGTTATCTGAAAAAATACCGCTAATGTGCTTACATTACGCATTGTAAAAAGATATGAGTGTAAAAAAGCTCATTTTACTAAATAAGTATAGATTAATATATGCGCACATACCTGCAGATTAAAATTTATAATATTTGGAAAAATAAATTTACAGTTTCACGGAAATTTTAAACCCTCTCGTTCTCCCTTGTATGTTTATGTGTTTCCTGTTGTGTTTTGTGCCCTTGTGTGTTCTTGTTTTGTTGGCATAACACATATTTAAATTGAACGATACATATTTTTTTCTAGAAAGAAACAGGAACACGGCTGGAGTTCAAGTGTTATTTATATAGAAATAAAAACTGTAATAATAATATTTAAAAAACTAGAACTATAGAATAGAACCAAATGGCCACTTTACAGTTCATCTGCTTAATAAAATATGTGTAATAAAATGGCATGATTTGAAAAAATGTGTATAGGTAATCTTGTTCATATTTAGTCTACGTCATGTTCATAAAAAGAGAGAAGAAAGCTGCGCAAAATGTTGACGAAAATGATCAAGAAAATAAGTTGAGAAAAAGTGAAAACATGAATGAAAAAAAATGTGTTATAAGTTAAAAAAAACTAAATGAAAGTTTTCAGTTAAACAGTTCATTAAAAGTCTTTTCATCGTGCAGTTGTTCATGTTTTCTCTTCTTTTTTTTTGAAACAGCAGAGTATATATACCATTATTCCATTATTTCTAAATTTCTTTTTTTCTGTTTTGGTAAACACACTAATATTATGCCTTTTATTTTACTTTCAGTAATACTGAGTCTGCCGTATCCTTCTATTAGCAAATTTGTTATGCATATTTGGGCTAGTACCAAATAAATGTCTAATCACCCTTTCTGCCATTTCTGAAAGACACCCGCATAGATTCCAAAGCGAATTTTCTGAAGGAGTAAATATTTGCAAAATCCCAAGTAAAGATATGCCGTATTCCGCCGTTAATCTTCATAATTGTTGTCTAATAAGACATTAATTAGTGGCTGAGGTGAACGTTCAGAATGATTTGCGACGGTTAATAGAATAATTTGGCGAAGTTCATTGTAATAGCTCTCCATTTGCAGCGAAAATGAGTGCATTTTTGGATACGGGTGATGAAATTTTAATTTGAATGAGATAATTTACTTGAAGTAACCAAGGGCGGAGAGAGGATTTCTGTCTTATGAAAGTTAAGCCTGTTAATTGACGCAGAAGGGATTTATTCCTTGTAAGGTAATATAAGCTTTTGCAGTTAGCCATTAGATAATTTATTGCTTTAAAAAACTTATGATTAGTTCTCAATTTGGCTGTCGTCTAACGTACAATCGAGTACGAACTACAATTTAAAAGAATTCTTTGTTATAATATAAAAGGAAATAAAAAGAAAGGAAACAATATACAGTGAAACCTGTGTAAGTTTATCCTTTGCGGTGTAGCACTTCAATGGTTAACTTATAGAGGATGAGGGAGAGGGTGGAAGATCAATTCCGTTCCTGACAAAAGTGGTCAATCAACTTAAAAATGTGGCCAACTTTACAGGTTTTGCTGTAATAAAGCAAGCTTCATTGTAATGTACAGACTTGTTATCAATATTAGTTAATTCGAAAATAATAATTTTAACGGTTATTTAAAAATTTCAATTATCGAAAAACAAAAGAGCTTGAACGAGGAAAAGTCTTTAAAAACATAGGTTATTTTAAGTTCCTTTGTTACACTTTCAAGAAGAAAGGGGTTTTGATTAAAATTAAAATGAAAAAAGAATGCAATCAGCGGCCAACGCGATTCTTACATCAGACGCGCCTCACTTTTAACTTAAATAATGCATAATCAGTGATTGAATGAAAAAATATTATGTTAATCGATTAAAAACAAATATATAATGGATATAGCTTGATATTTGTATGTTTTTGGTATTATGGGTGTTACGTTTATCTTAATTACATTTAAATTATTTCAGGATATTTTTAAATGCTCATACTATTATAAATACTGGAGACTTGGTGTTAGAATAACCAGGGGTGTTTCGGTTGCCAAATTTCCAAAAATTTGTAGCCTTCCGTTTCGAAAGTTTTTGAAACTCAGTCATCAATTACCAAAATTCAAACTATTGTAAAATAATCAAAAAATATAAATGAAGCATAATTATTCTGGTAAGGAGGAAGAAGAGGTTCACCGAGAAGATTTCCTTTATTTTAAAAAGAATACTTATTTCTAAGTGCTTAGTTAATGTTTTTAAAGATTTGTAATTACAAAATTCGTTAAGAACGAAACTTACCGTAATTACCTAGATAAGAAATTAGATTTGTACTGAAATCAAAGAATGACAGCAGTTTACGTTAAAATGTTTTCTTATTTTGTTAAAACAAAAGTCTAATTTCAAACATTAGCTTTATCTATTGTCAGTTTCTTTGAAATACAATCTGACATTAATCATTTATAGCTACCTTGAACACATAACGAAAGCAAGTTATTGCTTTCCGAAACGGAGATACCTGTATCATTAATAAATTAAAAATATTAATTACAAATTACTTTCCAGTCCATTTTCAATGCATAACATGTTCTCATTTCTCAGAGTTTACATGATAATGGCGAAGCTGCGTAAAAATAAAGTAAAAACAAGAAAATGAGTACTGCACTTTTGTATTACTTTGGAATCGCGAATAATTTAATCCTTCAACTGGCAACTCCATCATTCAACTGCTGTGCAGTTACAATAATCCCAGATCTTTTTACGACGACAAACTTGACAGAAATGTAATTAACTTTGCCGTAAACCCTTATTTTCATCTGGAAAACATTGCAACGCCTTTCACTATATCCTTAATTAGTTCTTTTTAGAAAATACCAAGTCTCTTCCGAATAAAGTCAAGATGCGATTGATTAAAATTGAATGCTTCATTTTTGAAATGAATATTTGTAAAAAAGTAAATTAGCAATTAGACATTTATGACGTTCGAGCAAATTATCCAATCAAAGGGTAAATAACCATAATTTCGGATGTTATTAAAAGTTTGATCGTACAGTTTTAGTGATTTTAGAAGCACTTCTAGTTGTAAGATCAAAGAGAGATTGAATTCTATCAGAACAATAACGATTGAAGTCTATTTTTAACAATTTTCTCGAGTTGAATATTTTGAATCTAGTGGTTTTAGGAAACTAAAATGTTCAGATAACGTCTCTATAAAAATTACGATGGGGACGTTATGCTACTGGTTATATTATATCCTACGTTAAAAAATACACGACTTAAGACACACACACAAGAAAAAAAAACACCTTTACTGACGATATTTGATTTAAATCCTTATTTCTCTCTCTCTATATATATATATATACATATATATATTTAAAAAAAAACACCTATGAAGCATTGTTATTTTATTACAATTATTTAATTCCTTTTCACATAGATCCAAATCGTACGCTGAGTAAGAGGAACGTGGTAAGTTCGAAAAAATGGCATCTTCATGCCAACTTTGATTTTTACAATATTGGTTTTGTCGATGTATCCTAACAAAACATGTTGGGCAACCAACAACAGGACGGTGAAAGTTTGGACGACAGGTACAGTGAAAGTTTTGTTTATTTAAAAAAATGAGGTGTTTTTATTCTCAGCTTCGTTCAGTATAAGTATGAATATGTGTGCATGCAATAGGATCGGAACTGAAAAATCAAATAGCAAAGTATATTTGTTGTATATATATTTATGTGCGCAAGTTTACAATTTTTTATTATTGCAACAACAAAAATTCGTATTTCAGAAAAGCTACCGGTAAAACTAAGTAGAGTATTTACGAAGTATACATCTTATATTCCTGCTCTGAAGAGACCGACCAGACTACTCACATTCTTGAATCGTTTTCACGTTTCGAGTAGTAAATAGTTCCTTGATTTTTATACAAATACTATTGTTCTGAGGAGCAATTGTTAAAAAATCCCTGTATTAATTATAAACGTCAAGTCACTCTATAAATTTTTAATTTATTGCAGCTAATACTTGCCCTTTCTTTAGCCATAATTTCTAAGTAAGCATCGGTGCTTAAAACTTATAACGGAGCTTGCGCATTTTAAGTCAATTAGTTGTTTTTTTTAAATCAGATATCATTTTTCGCTTTTGATGCTTCAATTACCTCTCGTTGACTGATTTTCGCTTCTCCCTTGTTCCAGACCCAGTCAAAGGGAAAGATAATCGCGGCGGCCCTGTCCCGAACCAGTCAAAGAGAGACGTAATTGCGGTGCGTCCCCGCCCCGAACTATCATGATTTTCGCTTCTCCCTTGTTTCAGGCCCAGTCAAAGAGAGAGATAATCGCGGCGACCCCAGCTTTTTGCGTATTAACTGCCGGGAACAATGATTTTCCTTGTTCTGAAAGGTTTTCGCTAAAAAGTAGACGATTGCATCAAGAAATGTTTCTCAAAGATTCAGAAATATATCATTAAAAATGGAAATGCACTTTAATCAAAAATTTTTGCTTTGGTCAAAGAGACCTAACTAGTCAAAGAGAGAGGAAATTGTGGCGGCTCCACCCCGAATCATTGCTTAGTGATTTTCGCTTCTCCCTTGTTTCAGGCCCAGTTAAAAAAAGAGCTAATCGTGGCGACACCCCCGACTTAATTTAACTGCTGGAAACAGATATTTGCCTTGTTTTGTAAGGTTAAAAATTATATGATTGTATTAAGAAATGTTTCGTATAGATTCAGAATGATCCTTTAAAATTACATGCATTTTAATAAAAATCATGGATCTATTTGATGGATTCTTTTCATACCGAATCTTGCATCAATAAAGGGGTTCCTTTTGACTCCAAAACCCGTGTTTGCGATATTTTTGAAAACGTTACTTTTCTCATTAATTGCTACCGCCCAAAAATAAACAATTTATTCGCATGCTCTAAATTTACTCGTATCCAGTATCTGTAGTTCTTCTGATATCTCCGTAGCTACTACAATATAAGTAGAATCTATGGAAGTTCTTTGCTTCTTGAATGAAGCATAACTATGGATAATATACAGAAACTTTTTTTTCCCGTTTATTACCTACATGCTGGATTTTGATAAAAGTTATTTTTGTACTACATAGTCTACAATAATGTTCATTATGTCACAACACGTGATTAACAGTTTGAAATACGTGAATAAATTTGTAAATTTTTAAATGTTTTACTGAAGGAAGCCTCAAAATTTTTAATAATACTAACATTAATTCAGAAAATTCTTTTTGTATCACTTGTTAAAAGAATTATTTTTTGTTAAGTGAACAATTTATAATTAAAAACTCCACGCGATCATGTATATGACAAAAATATTTTTGCTAAATCAAAGTCTCCTTAATCATATCGATTTTTTGATTTAATATTTTTCTAAAAATATTATGTTTTACCTATTTATTAATCTACAACATGCTTAACCAAAAATATTTCTGCTCTAAAATTTGACTTAATTTCTTTTGCTATATTTTGCAAACAGTTTATTAACTGTTAAAATATCATGTATCATATTCAAATTCTTTTCCTTTTTTACGTGTCAAAAACAATAATTTACCCTGCATTTGTATTCCAAAAACGCCTTACGGTATATTTTAAGGAAATACTCACGCCGCACTACTTTTTTTTCCCTTCAAATTCCCAAAACTATTCCTTTGAAGCTTTTATAAGGAATTTAATTTTGGCCTGATGCAAATTTTGCATTTCTCCATTGATACGAACGAAGCTCAAAATAAAATAAAGCTACAGTGTTGAAGTTTAAAAGAAATAAAAATTGGTCGCGACTACTTGACGCCAAAGGGAGCCACAATGAAAGAATGTACATTGCAGGCAACAGATGCGCGGGGTTGTTTTAAATTATGCTGACAGCGCGAAACTCGACCTCAATTTATTTCAGTTTCACTTTTTTGCTGAAAAGACGAACATTTATTTTAGATCTCCCGGGAAGAGAAAAGAATGTTATTTCCACATTTCGAGCCATTAACTGTTTATTGACAAATGATGCTTGTGTTTTTTCAGAAGAAAAACACTTATGTTTCTGTACCGGATGAGAACATTATTATTTACATTAAACGGGACAATCATTTGATTTCAAGCAATTTATTTAACTTCTAGCTTTAAAATATGTTTTAATGCTATGATTTTTATCGCTGTGTTGTATATGGAGATTATTTTTTTGATATCATAACAAATTACTGAAAGTGAGAACAATGTTGTTGCCGTCGTCTGCCTCTTATTCGAGTGGAGCTCGGAGCAAGCCCTCCTAGGAAGGGGAGCACCTTCCAATTTCTAGTTGAGCCTCCATTGGGTGGAAGTCCGACTTCTGCCTTGAGCAGTCTCCTAGTTTTGAAACACAGCTCCCAGATGAGAGACCGTCATCTACGTTGGCACCCCCAGAGGTATCATTTCAAACTTGGAGGACATTGGAACCACGACGGTTTTTAAGTGTCCCAGCTCATACCGTACACGGTCTCAGAGCAACCAGTCGCGAGAGGTGATCACCCTCCGAAGCACTGACCATGGCCAGTCCTGTTTCACTTTCGGTGTTCCGTGGAAACTGAGCATAACCGAAAGATCCACTGCGGCATAGTGAGGTAAAAAACCATGTGGGGTACGGGTACGTGGGTGGGGTGGCATGTTTGATATGATTAGAAAGCTTGGCCACTCAAAAAAGAAAAAAAAGAAAGAAAGAAAGTTAATTTAAAATCGAAAGTATCAGATCGTAGCATTTTGGAAAATTTAAAGAAACTTTCATCCGGCAGAGCATCGATAGCTCAAAACGATTGTTATTTATTCGAAAACAGATACAAAGATTATCTTACATACGGCAACCAAAGATCGCCCGCAATGACATCCTCACACAAAAAAAGTGCACTCACTATACGTTGCAAAAATGGCCAAAAAACACTCAGTTCCTCTTAAAATTTCCAAATCTATCACAATTAGAAAATGAAAAGTTTTCATGAATCTAGTACACTTTCTGCTACTAAATAAAAGTTGAGCAGCCACTCTAGATATAAAGAAATATTTTAATCATTGCAGCCGATCTTCATATATTCTACATAATTTAATAATTACCCATTGACCTACACTGATATATTTCATAAAATTTAATGGCTTTTTTCCAAGTATTAATTTTTTTCTGTTTGTAATTTTTGTAAATCTTTCTGCCTGCACAACCGACTGTTTCCTATGAATTTTCTAGAATGATTTTGACTTTTTATGAATCATGTATAACATGTATTTAGTGTTTCAATAAGTATGGTTTCATAAAACCACCATAATTTTAACACATCACAATATAATGCAAAAAATCACTTGACACTTTTCTGAAATACGGTTCTAAGTTCTACGAAACAAAAAAAAAAAAAAAATAATAAAAATAAAACATGCACCACTTTAGAATCAGACATACCCTTCTACTTAAAAATAAACCAAATGTTCCACAGCTTTAAATTGAATTTTAAGAGGTACTTTTCGGAACATGCTCTATTAGCAACAGATAAAAATGTTTTTTATGATTTTTGGGGGAGTAACACACAAATACTATTTATTTAAATCCTTCCAGACATAAAATCTGGGGAAATGTTTATGTATCTGAAATATTTTTTCCTTTGAATAATGCATCCATAATATTTTTTCTACTTCTTTGGACGTTTTATTTAATGTATGAGTTATACGGGCATTCTTTCGATAAAAATATTTGATTCAATAGAACAATCATTTTTGCAAAGTATTTTCTTTTTTCTAAAAAAAAATTGCATAGCACCATCTATTTAAGAACACTGCAAAATCTTTTATCTTGTAACTAGAAAACCGGGTAAAATGTTGCTCAGTTTTGCAGCAATATTAAAAAGTTCGCTTTTTTTCGGAAAATTTTCGGACGTTATGTTCATAGAGAAATTGTTTGAATTTAAACTTAATTCCTTCTAATGACTGAAATTGATTTTAATCCGTCAAATTGTTTGAATAAAAAAGAAAAAATACCAGAAATTCTCATGCAAGTCAAGCCCTGATTCTTGTACTATATTAATGCTACGTCTATTTTAAACCACTTATTACTATTAAGGGAATTTAGGGCGTACCACTAAACTTATTACTAGGATACAAGAATAATTATAAAAATGCACGCAAAGACCGTGCTATTAATCTACTATATTAATAGAATATGATTAATTATAAAAATTTGTTACACCTATTAGTAATTTTACACTAAAAAATTAAAACACAAACGTTTTGCGCTTTATTATATTATTTAATATATCTATCGTTGTAGATATTTGACGTATACCTGACATACCAATTATATTTAACATCAATGATACAACTATAGCTTAAATATTTAGCACCACAGCTTAATACCTTTCTCTTTAAAATGTTTCTAAATTGTGTTTGCGATAAAATTTGATTACTTGGATCACGCTTGGAATACAACCGAAACGGACAGTTTAATCTAATACTTTCCGCATTTGTTACTAATTTTTACGAAAATATAAAGCATAATCAAATTCAAAACTTTATGACGCTAATTTTGGCAAGATTACTTCTTTAAATGGGAAACACGAATCAGCCTGTGATGAACGCTACATTTTATCATAAATAGTATTCATTATCTTCCAAAAGACCTGCTCGTTTGCGGATGTTTCGCTCTGCGAATCTTTCGGTAAACTAAATTAGATTTAATCAGTAAAACTGAAAGTTAAGCCGCAACCATCAAGAAACTTGTTGAAGCGATTGGGTTCCATTTTGAAATCAGAGAGCTGAACCCAAAATTGAAGCATTGCCCGAATTTTTCAAGCGTATGGAAGAATGCGAGCTGGCTAGAAAAATGTAAGAAATATTATTCAACTCGACATAATTTTCAACGGAGATGGCATACATTTTATAAAGCATATCAACGAATTCTTTCAGACAAGGTGGTATTCCGGAAATTGCAGAATTTGATTATTTACTTTTAAAATAAAGAACTTGGTAAAGCGGACAGAAAATCTAGTTGAATTTTATTTACAAAATTATATGAGGCTGCAGAAACTTTTTGTTCAAAAAAATGTTTATCATAAAAAATAAATAAATGTCACAACCTACTTCGCTCTCCCTTGCGTAATTCATTACGAGAAAAATTACCTTGAACGAATTGTTTTTCACGCAGTTATTTTGCTGATTCAGAACTTATTTTCAATCAACTATGATGGCACGTTTAATTTCATTAATAAACTATGAACATTTAACTACGTTGACAGTAGAGGGACAATGTAAAGACATTAAAAACATGGGTACAAGCTCTTACAAGCGAACTCCAACTGTTTTGTTCTGAAAAGCTTCTACCTTCTTATATTTATGGTTGTGATTTACAAAAATAGACAGGGTTTAATATCTACTACTTCGTTTAGGAGAAAATTGGTAGCTCAACCACGCAACCAGCACATTTATTCGAGTATAGTAGAAGAACCTTTTGCGCAAAATGGTGGCTGTTGTAGAAGATTTTTCTGATGCAGCGAAGTCTGCTGAGAGTCGGGTGAGAAAAAGAAGGTCGAAGTTTGATGAAACAAGAGCCAAACAAGAGCCAAAAATAGTTCAGAACGTGATGGAGAGAGATCACCGAATCTGAGATCAGGTTGACAATGCTACTAATATCTAGTCAGAAATATATAAATGAATTCTGTAAATGCTGTCATAATTAAGAATGCCTATACCATCGTTTCTCAACCTGGGGGTTGCTCTTAAGTATAAAGTTTGCCCTAATCTGACCAGAAATACAAGAAATATCATTTTATTCAACAAAAGGCCTTATATAATGATCAAATGTTATAACATTCAGTGTTGTATTAAGAAAATATTGCATCAATGGGTCGCAGTCCTCTTTATGCATGTTTTTGGCTTTTTAGGGGGTAGCCATTCCCAATAGGTTGAGAAACGATGGCCCATACTATGCTTTGGAAGGTTATAATACAATCTTATTTCGGAAAGTGTCAAATACTATAAGAATATTTTTGTCGTATATTGCTATTCGTACTCTATTTTGAAAATATTTGTTTGAAAGTATTTATTCTGCTCTTCCGTTTTCGATGAAGTACTAATTTAATAAAAAGGAAAATGAATCAGTTATAATCATGTTAGGAAGTATGGAGAAAATATGGAAATAATATTTGCATGACTTAATCCAAGTCAAACAAAATAATAAGGGTATTATAATTATGCATGGTTAACACTCTTCTGAAAAATTGGGCACTGTAAATTAAATACCAATATTATTTATAATGATGTCTATAAACAAGACACCTTTCATACATTTTTGTAAATGTGATACAACGACAGGTTTCGTTTTTTTTGTTTTTTTTTTTTGCAAACAAATGTTTTGCGAAGTAAGTATCATTTTCCACGAGATCAGGGTTTTTTCAAAAATAACAAGAAGTTCCGTTTAGAACTATACGACCCTACTTTCCCGTATACACCAAATTCAAATTTAAAATCTAGCTATCTCCTTCTCTCTCTTTCTCCTTTAGCTTTAGTTATTTTTTTTCAAATATACCTTTTTCCACGGATAATACACATTCATTCACTCATTCATTCTTTCCTTTATTCAGCCGTTCATTTATTCATTCATTCGTTTACTCATTCATGTGCTTATTCATTCATTTACTCATTCATGTATTTATTCACTCATTCATTCGTTCTTTTCCACATTCATTATCCATTCTTTCACTCTTTCATTTATTCATTCGTTCATTCTTACACTCATTCATTTATTCATTGAGAAATATCCTTAAAAATCCCGAAAAAAAAAATCATAGGAAAATAGGCTCGTTAGTTCTGGATGAACTTTCTATTTGTACATGTTCCACGTTATATGAGCTTTCCTATAAAGTTTGTTCCAAGCAAATCGGTGCGTTAGATCAGGACTTATATAGCATTGAAATTTCTTGTAAGCGCTATGTTAATTTTTTGAACTGTTCAAAAATGAACAAAAACTGTTCAAATTAATATTTCACGCTAAGAGCTTCCTCCAGTAAGCTTGTTCATTGGAACATGGATCTTGTACCCAGAGTTTAAATCATTTGCTACATTTTCGCCCATAGGCGTTAATGTTAAATTTTTTTGAACTGTTCAAAATTGAACGAAAAATGGTTCAAATCAAAAATTAAAATATGAAAATGAGATGTCTTCGCCGAGATCTTTTGAATGCAAAAAGAGTTTTTCGAATCGAACAACATTTTTCCCATCTCAAAACCCTACTTTCAACTTTTTTATTTTTCAATCTTTATTTAATTACTTCACTTTTTTTTACTTTTCTTTATTTTTAACGATATTTTTGCGATACATTAAGCCTTCTTTCATGATTTATTATTATTTTTTTACTTTTACGGGAAGTAGGCTAAAAACACAATAAAACTGAAATTAAGCATTGTTAATGATCGCTTAAGAATTTCAAATATCGGGCAAACCTTGCAAAATTAGCATCTGCTAATATTTCATTTTAAAGAGAGATTCCGTTTAATTACAGGATTATTTCTGCTTATAAAGAGAAGTGCTTCTAAAGTATTCGAGTTTATTACAAATATGAAGACTCAAATTTTAATGCTGATAACAGTATTTTGCATAGATTAGTAGGAAACATGTTTGTAAATCATTTTACCATAAATGGGGAGAAAACTGTACCTGAAATCTTTATTTAACACTTTTAACGCCATGCTTTAAATCTTTTGGAATTAAATATTCCTTGTCGAATTAATATGCATTTCATATAGAGATTAGTGTTTGTTAAGATATTTACAAAATAAACAATGACAAATGTTTTAGAGTATATGAAAAATAACCAACATTTTATGTTTCATAAATTTATTTCGGTTTTAAATACTTATATCCTTACCGAATTTTTATTACTTCCAATGTTATAATATAATATTCGTAGCCTATGCTTTAGCGTATGTCAAATTTTCATTAAAAATTATATTTTTACCACATTAAAAAGTGTAGTAAAAATTACACAACTTATAACAAATACTGTATTTTTTCACGGCAGCATTTTTTAAGCAAATGAATATTCTAAAACTATCAGTCATATGTTTAAAAACAGAAATGAAGAAAACTCAAAACAGATTCAATATATTTATAAAAAATCCTTTTAATAGTACGCAATACGTCTTTTGAAGTACTTCCTTTCGTTTAATAGTGGAACTGGCACTCGTAAGAAAACTTTATATCACATACAGTAACTGTTTATTTTTTTAGAACAAAAAACGGCTCAGTGAGTTTACATATAAAACTTCTGAATCACTGTATTTCACACTTATAGATGCTAAAGCAGCAAATGGTTTAATAATAAAGGAAATAAATTACCAGTTTATTAGGAATTTTTTTTCCAAAATTATTGATTTCTCACTGTGAGTGCTCATTGAAACAGTTAAAACCCTCGTTCCCTTTGCTTGCAAAAGAATAGCAAGAAGCTTTTCAGACTAAGAAAAGCTAATTCTTATGTTTATTACTAAACCTACCAGTGCGGTCAAATTACCGCTTTTGAGGCTTTACAAAATTGTTAAATTCCAGTTTCTTTTTTTTTTGTTTTCTGAATTCACTGCACGACGCTTTCATAATATGTAGCTACCTCAGTAGCTTATGACATGTATAGATACAAGTTTGATCCAGAATTAAACGAGTCTACTTTACCATGAAACCTTTTGATATGAATTTTTAAGGGATATCTGAATCAATGAATCAAGAAAATGAATGAATGTATAAATGAATTAGTGAAGGAATAAGTGAATGAATGAATGGATGTATGAATTAGTGAAGGAATTAAGTGAATGAATGAATGAATATGCATAAACCGTTGAAAAAGATATATATGAAGTTATTAAGAACTACAGCTGAATGAGAAAGATAGAGAGAGAGAGATTTAGCTAGGTTATATATTTGATGTTGGGTGTATACGTGAAAGTAGGCTCGTATAGTTCTAGACGAAACTACTTGTTTTTAATATGCACCTGCTGTTTTCGTGCAACTTCATTCCAAGTACTCAGCAAAAAAATCCTTCCCACACACACACACACACACACACACACACACACACACACACACACACTCACACACACACACACACACACACACATATATATATATATATATAATATATAATCCTTATTAACGTCATTATAATCCTCTCAACTTTTTATTTAAAAAGCCGAAAATTACCTAGATAATCCATTCAAGTTACTTTCGCTTTTTATTCATTGGCTTTGAAAGCCTTCCATTTAGAAATATAGAAAAAATATATAATCGCTTTAATAGTTTATTAATGGATTAACTTTAAAAAAGGATAACGTCAGTTTTTATTCCTATTGCCGTTCTAAACGCTTTTTCTTTTAATTGGATAATAGAGAAAATTAGACTTTTTTCATTTCTTAAAGAAAACTTTCTTTTTGATAATGGAATAAACTATATTTTTAATAATGTAAATACTCCTACGTTAACCGACTCATTTATTTTTAAGGTTTCTGATATGTTATAGAATTTCTTCATATTACTTTTTTTGGCGATGTGAAAGACAATGTTGCTTAATATATTAAAAAGTCCTCTCTACTTTTCCAAATTAGAAAATGCTGTAAAAAGTTTGTTAAAAATCATAGTACTAAAAACTGAAAAGAAGCAAAAAGAAAAACGAATAAAAAAGAAGAAAAAAGGACGTCAATGGAGCCAATAAATACAGAACATCTGTCTAATGAAATCAATAGTCAACCTGTAATGGAAAATTTTACATTCAAACTAACTACGCGAAAACTAAAAATAATAATAATATTAAAACTTTACATTAACCGTAGAATTTTGAAGCGTAATTTACCCTATTTTTTTTAAAATGCTCTTATAGATTCCCAAAAGTTATAAAAAGTTGAAATTCTATAAAAGTTTCTCTTATCAAATATATTCGGAGTTTTGTGGAAAGAGCTCTAACAAAGTATCTGCAAATAGTTTTCGAAAATAGGAAATATCAACAAAAGCTGCCATCCCTATAATTATTAGTCTCCCACCAGCATACCTATTTTGAAGAAATTGCTTAGCCGCATGAAACAGTAAAAAAAGGGAGGGAGGGGGACTTAGAGGAGAAAAACAAATCGCTGGTCAACAAAAGAGGACGTGAGAATACTTTGTGCAGAAGGAAAATAAAGTCTTAAAAGTTTTTCAAGTGGTTTTTCGTTTTATTTAGATCTACTGGAGTTTTCAGGGATTTCAGGAGAAAAGAAAAACAATTGATGGACTGATGAAAAAAGATATTGTGAAAGTATAATGAAAAATTTAAATGAGCAAACAAAAGCATTGACACGGCAAATTCCTAAGAAATGCTGTTCGAGCATATTTTTTCAGTAAGAAGTATATAATTTCAAAAACACATATATAGGCTTTAAGAATGCATTTTATAATGGCGTTTCCTACACTGTAAAAAATTCTGTAAAAAGACAGAAAGGAAACGGAGTGTTTTTGCAAATTTACAAAGAACTTGTTTTAAATCAAATAATCAACTTCTTGATAATTTTCTTAATAAAATTGTTTTTTTCTCACTCTGTACAGATCTGTTAAATTACGCAAAACTGAAACTTGAAATCTGTGTCTACCAGTTTAAGAACTGTAAATAAATGCATAATTAAACACTTGAGATATGTGACTACTAGTTCAAAAATGTTCAAGGAAATGCATTATATATTCTTGGCGTACGAGTTTTTACCAGCCCTTGTAAGCAGCTTGGCTCTCGGCTGTCTTTCAATTCCGGAGGCATCTCTGGCTGAGCGACCTAAGGACCACAGCGTGAGCTCAATTAAACTCACTTTCGATTTTTAAGTTCTCATAATAGCAGCTTCTTTACTGATGGTGCCACTACTGTGGCATATTATCTGTTGCTGTCAATTTACAGAGTTTTTTTTTTTTTTTTTTGTTCTCTGTGATTCCCCTTTTCAAAGATTTTGTCTTTTCCTATTTTTTACTCTCTGCAATTTTAAGTCAGACTCCGGATAAATGATTTCCAGGAGATTCTCATGCATTTTCGCGCATTTTTTTTTTTTTTTTTTTTACAGTGTAAGTGTTTCAAGGTAAATTTGCTTAATGTAATAGAAAATAAGTAAAGTTTTTAATCTTATAAGGGAATCTAATCGATTAGGTGTTAAAATGCGAATTAGAAAAGGTCTGAAAGGTTCTTTCTCCTAATTTTTCCCCCTTGCTCTTTACCTACGATAAAATGATAAATAGAAAACGCAACATAACGTTTTTTTTCCAAAAAACGTAGCGGTGGTATTGAAGCAAAATATATACAAGTTTGTCCTTTGTAAAATTTCAGATATATTAGTTTCAGTTTTAGCTTTATTAAAAAAACATGTTGGATTTACAAGTAGAAATTGTAAAATTGTTTGGTTTTTGTGGATAAAGTATTAACATAATGAAGTATTCAAAGTGGGTGTCATAGATTTCTTTTCTGTAAAGAACTGCTGTTGTCTCGCGATATGTATGGACAACGGTCATCTGTCTTCAGCGCTATAAAAATTAAACTTGGCTTTAAATAAAAGCTCACTTTTTTAAATTTACCTCGGAAACTTAAATAACAATTTTAAATAGGAACACCTTTCAGAACTGTCAGAAAATTTTGAATCTATATTAATTTACTTTACTGAGAGCACTGTTGAGTCTTATTATGTTGAGTCTTATTGAGTCTTATTATGTTGAGTCTTATAGAGTCTTATTGAGTCTTATTATGTTGAGTCTTAGTGAGTCTTATTATGTTGAGTCTTATTGAGTCTCTATGTTGAGTCTTATTGAGTCTCCATGTTGAGTTTTATTGAGTATCTATGTTGGAGTCTTCTTATGTTGATTATTTTACTTTACTGAGAGAATTGACGCCAACAAACTAGACGTATCCTGGAACATTGTAATGAAAATATTCTTAATTGGAAAGATGATAAAAGGATTTATCTTTTTTCTTTAGTCGCACAGCTTCATTGAAAATTTCACATTCCAACGCATCCTCGAGTTGTTTGGGAAAGAAATGATGAAATCAATACTATGTGCTGAGAAAACTTTGTCCATTTTGGAAACGTTTTAAGGCAGGCACATTTTCTATCTTCTTTATCGTTCAAAACTTAAGTGCTGCTCTTCAAGATTACGTTTTAGAGTACATTCTGGGCTAACAAAATGAGGGTTTTGAAAATGAATTTTTTTTTTCTCCACGAGAATATGCGCAATATATTTCTGAAAGATTTTAAGGGTAGTTTCCGTATAAATAGATAGTATTTATTCAAAAGTAAATAAATATTAAATTGAATGTAAAATCTTGGGATGGACATTCAGAGTTATGATACAACATAGCTTGTTCTTTTGTTGGAAATTAAAAAAAAAACTATCAGTCTCAAATTTATGAACATAGTGGAAAGTAGTGTGTATGTGAAGTTATATTTAATGGGTCTGCATATTGGTCCTTAACTCTTCAGAACTCACGTTAAAATGAGTAACCTGAAACTCGCGCGTGAGCATTTTTCTCACACCACCTATTTCCCACAAAATGATAATAAATGAAATATTTTCAGCTAAAAAGCATGTTCTGTTCCTAAACCGAAGATGATTTAACATGTTATGCTTGTCAAGCTTGAATTAAATATTTATTTTTGAGCTATTATCTAGGCGAGTCATTCTTTTTTTTAATGTCATACCTCTATAAATATAGTTCCTACAGATATAGCGAGAGGAACATTGCAATAGCCTCAGTTATAAATAAACTTTAAATACTATTCTTAAAAATGAGAAATGAGCTGAAACTAAATGCATCGACGGTTACGGCACTAGTCTACACTCTTTTGAATGTAGGAAATGGAAAAACGTGTTTTTCATGAAAACTATTATTGTCAACAGAAGTATTTGCAAAATGATTCGAATTAATTATAATGAAAATTAATAAAGCTGCTACAATTTTAAAAATTATATACTAAACTACATTGAATACTTTTAACAACAGAATTCAACACATTTATGATGATTGACATAACTATTACGATCTAAGAACGATTTTCGAAAAGAAAAATTATGTTGAGAAAAATGTACTGAAAAATGTTTCAATATAATTATTTAAAACTGGAAATACGAAACGAATTTGAACAGAAAGATATAATAAAACAATAATCTTATAGTGAAAAATAAGTATAATTTAAAAATAAAATTTTAAAGAAATAATTAAAATGTAATGAAAACTTTTAGAATTGCCGGCATGATGGCGTCGTGGTAAGGCGCGGAGCTCGTACGCCCCAGGGCTGAGGATCTAACCTGTCAGTGTCTGCCTCCTTTCAAGATGCAGAAATACGTCTGTGCCCCTGTCATATGATTATGCGACATGTAAAACATCCCTTGAATAAACATTTGGCTTGGATGATCTAGGCTGAGTTAAATTCCTTGTGCAATTTCGCATCAACAGAGTCTCTAAGGAACGCACTAGGTCTGAAATTGGCAGGAGCCAACAAGAGCCCATTAAAACTTAAAATAAATTTTATAAAAGCTTTTAGAATTTTTTTTTCTTTGAAAATTCATGCAGAGTAAAGTAGTTAAAGCACAATTCTGCGTATCATTTTAAAATGTACGCTTCCGCGGAGTTTCTCCCGATACAATTGTAAAATGTCTTAAAGACTCTCCTGTATAGTTTCTCCTGAAATAGTTTATTATTTTTAAATAATACGAGACGTATATACAAGACGTTAGAACTTCTGATCTCACATTCTTCAATTAGTAAGTTCAAAAATTTTAAGCATAGCACCACTAAAATAAGACTTACATTAATAAAAGACGAAGTTATAAAGCTCCGAGAAGAATTTTCCTCTTCACAAACGAAAAAGCTCAACTTTTCAACAAGTTAACAGAAATTATTCATTAGAATGAATTCCAATTATTTTTACTTCGGCGTAATGTTCAAACTTTAAACACTAACATACTTTTCCAATTTATTAAAATGTATTTTTAAGCACTTCTCGTTGCTGGGGAAATTGAAAATCAGTAATAGGCTTTAGCAGTATCATTTGCTTGAACAAATTTAATTAGAGGACTGAAATTTTTGAGTTGAAATTTATTAAAGAAATACTTTAAAAGAATTCCTGTGAAAACTTTGGACTCTTAAAATGAAATATTAATAGCGCATATTAACTGTTAATTTAAAGAAGCAAATGCAATTTACTCAAGAATATCACGTTAATGAGGACATTATTAAATTAACATTTTATTTCATGATTAGGTCACGAAAATTATTTTTATTAACAGGAAAACTATCGTGAACAGTTGTAAAAATTACACATATGCGCCGATGACATTCACAGTTTCACACATAAATAGCAAATGATGCATTTTATGAAGTATTGAATGTGTGCATATTGTGAATGTATGTGTATGTGCATTACTATTTTTCACTTGGCACTTGGCTTGAAAAAAATACAAATTTAAAAAAGAATGTTCAAATATGTTTTAAGGTTTCTTGTTTTGCAGAAAATCTGAAAAATGTAGGTACATTTTAAACATTTATGAAGTGTCGATTAAACGCACCTCATTTTAGAATGATTTAGAAATTACAGAAATCATTTAATTATTTCCTTCACTTATCTTTTCCAATTGGTGCCCGTTCTAGTATATGCTCTGTTGACAGCACGAAGCAATGAAATCATAAAAAATAAAAAAACATAAGAAGTAAAGATTTTACTTCGCGCGGAAATAAATAACAAAATGTTAATTTTTGTTGTTATCTCGAATCCATAAAAATCAACTGAATCCGACTTTATGAAGAAAAGAGTGACAGAGGGTTAAAATATTTTTCTTTTATTGTCTAAGAATAATTTGTACAATAAGTCCGCCTTTCTTTCATAGGCCATTTCTTGGAGAAAACTCAGAAATGACGTAGTGGTCTTAGACCTTTTTACTTTTTCAATTTCAGCCATTTAATAGTAACACGTTTTCACAACTTTTCACTAAGCATACAATATATTAATTTTGACCATAGATTTTAATACTGCTGTTATAACTAATAGCTTATTGTTTCGTTCAAATAAAGCTACCGAAAAGGATGAAAGAGGTCTAAAGGGCAGCTTTTGCAATTACACTTCCATTTCTATTCCTGTAATTCTTCAGTACAACAGCTTAATTAATCCCAGTTTTTATTTTTTCGTATTATGCAAATTTTATCCTTTAGTACGGTTACTTAATTAGCCAATCAACTTATGTCTTTTTTTTCCCTTTTAACACAAACAAATTGCGGAATCATTCAGATTTAAGAATAAATTATTTTCCTGTATAACTAATTAAGTTTATTTCCACTTATGACAAGAAAAATTAATTGTGACAAAGCTCTCCGTGTGTTTAAATCTTTTAATTCTGTATTTCTAAACACTTAATTCCCCTTGAGCATCTATCAGATTGCTCAGAAGTAGCGGGCGACTGAAGAAAATAATCTGCTTCTTTGGACGATTTTTTTTATTTGCAATAAGCTACTAATTGGTTTAACTTTTATGGGTAAAAAAGAAGGACTTAATTCATAGATTTAAAGTAAAACGTTAAATTAGTAAGGTCATTCTTCAAATGGTAAACTTAAATTGTAGTGAATAAAATGATACGAAAATTCACATTTTGTGAAGAAAAATAGAATTTCCCTTCCCTCTTTGATCAAAAAAAGGAAGGTGGCGTATTTGTGGTGGCGCTATCTGGAGTCGTCGAAATACATAATGAGCCAAGTCGTACTTCCACCGTTGTGGTGCTAATTCTTGGCCGCTCTGCAAAGGCCAGCTTAGATACCCAAATTGCAACAGAAACAACAACTTGGTATTTACAAATATATATATATTCTTAAGGTTTTTTCCCTTCTTGTTATTGATTGATAGATTGAAAATAGAGTTGTAGCGAAAGACTGTTGAGTAGGTGTCGTTCATAGAACAGGAATGCGCAGAACGTGCGCTATATTAAAAAGCACGCTTTGCTTTTGACGCAAACACCAAAACTTTTTCCTGCACTGGTGTATTCATATTCCCGACTCGTGGCATAATTGTAACGCGCTCAGCAAGGAACAAGAAGGTCTTGACGTTCGGACCTTTGCATTGCAATTGTTTCTTCGAAAAAATAAGAGGGTTGGCAGGTTGTCAAACATTAATCGAGCTATCTGTTAGGGAGCATTCATGGTTTCTATTTCCTTGAAAGTCTTCCAGGAAGGCAGCTTTTCCCCTAAGGTGCTCTTAATCAAAAACAAAAACTTCAAATCATCAAAAAGCAGAAGAGTTACTTGCCTATGTATGCTCATTTAAATAATATCTCAATAATTGATTGAATGTAAGTTTTTTATCATTGTTGTTATTCTTATTATTTTAACTCGAAACTTAATCAAAAGAGTTCTTTAAAATGTTGCATTCTAACTCAAAACATATCTCGTCTACAAAAATCTCATGAACTACATCGTTGAACAAAGGATTTGTATTATGAGTATCACAAAAAGAAGTCTGAAAATGTTAAATGCCTTTTATGTCTCGATTTTCGCAGCCTTTTCAGAAGTTGGAAGCACTTTTGACGAATCAAAGTTCAGAACTGGAGTCTAGTCTTTAAGGATTTGCCAAAAGTAAAACAAAAAATAATGATTTCATTAGTTCATTTAAACTAAATTCTATTAAGCATCCAGCATTTCTATTTTGTGGTTCTTCTCGGATTTCGGTATCAAGTATTCTTTGACTAACAAGTAGAACATAACTGTGCATCAAATCAAAGGAAAACTAGAAGAACATTCGATTCTGAAATCTCGAGCATTTTGCAATAAGTAAGTTATGTTGAGCAGAAATAAAAAGGAAAAAAGATTGAAGTGAGTTCAACTGAATAAAACTTCCACTTCAAAGGACAAACCTTCTTTCTTCCTCCAAAAACGATGATCATTTCATTAAGTAATACAGCATCTCATTGTGAACTTCAGCGATATGACTATAAATTAAAACTTTCTCGAGTGATTAAAGCGAGCTTGTTTATTTTATGCACAAATAAAGGGACTCTTTGATAGGAATAGTTTTTACTAAACTTTAATTGACGTAAAAATACGTTATTTTAAATGTGTACCAAAATCGCATATTTATACTAGAGTCTCTTTTTCAGAAAAATAGTTGACGTCATTAGACATATAGCTAAAGTCGTTAGTTTGGGCTGATAGTATAAATTGTAAACTTATTACCTACTTATTTCTAAGATAATAAAAATTCATTAACTATTTAAATAACACTTTATTCAACTCCTCCGTCAGCGTACATCTAATTCATGCATTGATGATCGTTTTTTCAATATCTCTCGTGCTGCCATTCAACTGATGCCAACAAACTACAGAATACATTATCAATTAAAACATATATGCTTCACTCATTTTATATACGTTTCATATAAATTCTATTTTTATGGAAGACTACTGTACATTATACCACTTTTCGATTGCTATTATTTATCATTATACATTTTGATTCTCCATGATAATTATTGATTTTTTTTCAATTCCTTTATAATATTAGGTAAAAGAGCACTACGAAAAAGGTATGCTCAACACGTTTTTCGTATACGCTTCTTTTTAGTCTTTGATAGACTCTTTTCAATAAGTTTTTTTTTCTCTAATGGGGCTGCGTATGGTCATTAACCTTTGCAGACCTAGTGCGTACCCCGGTAATCGGCATCCATTTCTTCAAGTAGCACCACTGTCGGTGGATGCCATTGCCACTGAGAATTTGGACGCTCAGTTTCCCCTAGATGGCCGCACCTGAGCTCTCATTTAATGCGAATTGCACTAGGTGTTTAATTTAGCCGAGAGTATCCAGGGAAAACGGATACTCAAGGGATCTTTAACATGCCGCACAATTATGCGACATGGGCGCAGACAATTTTATGCATCTTGAAAATCCACCTACTTGGGCCAGGTTCGAACCTGCGACCTTGAGCGTACGAGACCTGCGCCTTACCACTACGCCACCCTGTCGACTCTTTTCAATAAGTAATGTTAAATTTACTATTGCAGAGTACGGAAAATTTTCTGTCGGCCTGGAGCACCGGAAGTGCAATTCTAAATACCGATAAGAGCGCCAACTTTAGGCCAGCGACTCAACTTTGTGCTGCAACGTCTTTTTGAACACTACCGGCTGCCAAAGCGTATATAGAGCTACGAAAACATTTTCAGAGCTGTAAAAATTATTCGAAGCTCTATTTACTCTTCTGGAGCCGCTAGGTAGCCTTTGTGTCTGAAAAGATGTTTTGGCACACAATTGAGTTGCTGCCGCACTTGATGGTATAGAAAAAGATGAGCACAAAACTGTTTCTCAATTTTAAAGGAAACAAAGATATTTAACGAATTTCTTTTTCTTTATAAATTATGCCTGGTTGTATTGCTGTCATCAATGTATCTTGATATTGATAAAATGTGATTCAGTTTAACCATTTTTTTTTTAAATTCAGATTTTTAAATAAGTTTTTATTGCTATAAGTTAAAATTAAGTAAAACGTGGCCGTTTGGCGTTTGTCTCTCTCCTCTACTAATGATAAAGCAAGTATTTATGTTTGTGTATCTGTGTGTCTGTGTCCGGTGTAGGGCCAAGACCGCTCTTCCGATTTTCATGAAATTTATCACAAAATTCTTTAGGAACATAGGGGTTTGAAGAGTTTTATCTGAAATTCGAATTTGTTTTTTTTTTAAGTTCATTTTATAGCCTAAAATTTCAATAAAATTGTTCTTCTCTATAGGAAACAGTAATCGCTTCGTTTCGAGCTTTGTACCATTGAAAATCACGTAAAACACTATCTCAGAATGAGTTTTGCTCCTCGTGCTGAAGTTTGAAGGGTTTAAATTAACTACAAAAGAAGTTATAAGCGTTTTTTGCTGTAGTTCTAAATTATTTTTCCAAGGTAATTAAATTTAATTTCATTTTCCCCTGACTATTAATAAAGCGCTTCAGTTTTATTTGGAATGTTGCCAATTTGTCTACATGCATATTTTCTAAATAAAATTCTATTCACAATGTTTTTATCATTTTGAGGTGCAACCGATTTTTAGCCTACTTTCCCGTAAAAATAAAAAAAAAAAATAATAAAGCACGAAAGAAGGCTTAATGGTATCGTGAAAATATCGTTAAAAATCAAGAAAAGTCAAAAATAAGTGAAGTAATTGAATAAAGATTGAAAAATAAAAAATTTGAAAGTAGGGTATTGAGAAGGGGAAAAAGTGTGTCTGTCGGTCTGTCGGTCTGTCTGTCTGTCGGTCTGTCCCCCCCTAATAACTTTTGAACGAATTGTCCGATTGGAAAAATTCTTTTTGCATTCGAAAGATCTCGGCGAGGACATCTCATTTCTATATTTTACTTTTTGATTCGAACAATTTTTTGTTCAATTTTGAACAGTTCAAAAAATTTTAACATTAGCGCCTATGGACAAAATTGAAGCAAATTCTGTAAACTCTGGGCACAAGAGCCAAGTTCCTATTGAAAGCTTATTGAAAGGAGTTCTCGGCGTGAGATATTGATTTGAACAGTTTTTGTTCATTTTTGAACCGTTCAAAAAATTAACACAGGGCTTACGGGGAAATTTCAACCCTATATAAATCCTGATCTAACGGACCGATTTGCTTGGAACAAACTTTATCGGAAAGCTCTTATAACGTAGAACATGTAGAAATAGAAAGTTTATCCAGAACTTACGAGCCTATTTTGCTATGAATTTTTTTGATCGGGATTTTCAAGGATATTTCTCAGTGACTCAATGAGTGAAATAATGAATGAATGAATAAATGAAAGAGTGAAAGAATAAATCAATGAATAAATGAATGAGGAAAAGAACGAATGAATAAATTATTGAATAAATGAAAATATAAATAAATGAGTGAATAAATACATGAATGCGTAAATGAATGAATAATCACTTGAATGAGGTAACGAATGAATGAATAAATGCATGGCTGAATAAATGAAAGAATGAATGAGTGAGTGAACGAATATGTATTATCCGTTGAAAAAGGTATATTTTCAATAATTAGAACTAAAGATAAATAAGAAAGAGAGAGAAAGAGATAGTTAGATTATAAATTTGAATTTGGTGTATACGGGAAAGTAGGCTCGTATAGTTCTAGACGGAACTTCTTGTTAATTTATATTTTCTCATTTTTTGGACTTTGATTCCTTTTGTTTTTTAAAAGATTAAAAAATTATTTCCTGTAGCCCTCGGACGATAGATAGCTTTATTTTTATTTTCTTATTTTGACAGGTATTTTTACGAGACCGTTCTTCCATACTCTACAGGGGTATTAAGAAATGTTATACTTAATAACGATTTTCGTAACTCCAAATTATTATTACTATTTATATTTTTATTTCTTTTATTTTATTTCTTCTCCAGTGAAGTAGCACATGTGTACTTTTGACTTCGCTGTATAAATTTTGAAACTGGATTGAGTCAAGTTGTGAGATTCATTTCCCAGTACTAACACATCAAGGCCGTGATAGCTTAGTGGTTAGAGCGTCGGACTTCCACTTGGAAGGTCGCGCGTTCGATCCCCGCTGAAGACCCATCATGTATACTTTGGGATACGTGCATGTAAAGTCAGTGGATCCCACTACCTCGCCCCGTGCGCAAGCAATCCTAAGGCCTCGGCTAACAGGTAGGGGTCTGGTGGAGAAAAGTACTAACATATCGGGAAATGTTTAACTCTATTTTAGAGAAACAGCATCTTGCAACAAAATGCCCGGATTAAAAAAACTATTTATTATGGAGCGTTGCTTTCGAAATACAGGGCAGTTAAAATAAAATTTACCCTGCTCTGAATATTATTCGGACTCAGACTCAGGTTTACTACGTAACCTCGCTCTAATAGACGTGAGTATTGGTAGATACAGAATACAGACATGTTTTAAAGAAATTTGCATAGTAATTAAAATACTCATAGCAAAAGTTGATATAAGTGAGAAAAAAGAAAACCCTTCGCGGTATTGTTAAACATGCTATAGCACGCTTTGAACACGTGATTGAGGCAATTGGAATGAATGCATGTGCCAAAGGTGGCATCCATAATGTTATTTGAGTTTAACAGAGTTCCATGTCCCAGAAACGATTTCCAACAAATTACGTACATGGCGACTTTTATCTATTGCGAAAATTTATAGTAACTTTTGATGCAGTTAATTCTAATTATACCACTCTTTGTCATGTTGTTGACGGCCGCCATGTCATTGTGTCATCACAGCGTTGTGACGCAGTAACATGCTTATCTCTACCGGACCCCTACCTGTTAGCCGAGGCCTTAGGATTGCTTGCGCACGGGGAGAGGTAATCGGGTCCACGGATTTTACATGCACGTATCCCCAAGTGTACATGGTGGTCTTCAGTGTGTATCAAACGCGCGACTTTCCAGGTGGAAGTCCGACGTGCTAACCACTAGGCTACCACGGCCCATGCAGTAGCAGGCTGGGCGACGTACTGGCGCAAAAATAGTTTTTGCTTGCCCGACTGCGATTGAACTTTACAAAATTCTTTTAAAAACAATATTTCTCGCAGAACAATTTTTTCCTCAAATGATATTTATGTATATTATTCTATCAAGTAAAAATAAAACCAAGAAACCGAAAACTTCCCTATTAAAGCTCGACAAGGTCCTTTGATGCTTCGATACTTTCAAATGTTTTATTTTTAAAAAAAGCGCAACCGAATAGTTAATAAACCAAATGCAATACATAATTATCCAATGATAATTATTTTTTAAAAAGCTTGCAAAGCTTAATTTTTAAAACTATCTTTTAATTATAATAGAAAATCAGAAAGGAATAACATATATTATGTTTATCTCCGCTTTATGAAGATAATTTAACTCCTATAGAGAAAAACTTTATTCATCGCATTTTATTTTACTGTATTTCTGAAGTTTTAAGAAATTCTTCTAAATAATGTTAAGAAACACCAAAGTTTAATATTTCATTGAGACATCCGATTTAATCTTTTTTTCTTACATTAGTTAAACTTATATTGCAACGAATTTTAAATAAATATTCTTTTTGCAAAAAACGCACCCATAGTATTATGCTTAGAATTCTTTCAAAGAACGAAGGCAACTTGCTTACCTAAGCTTCGGTGCTCCAACGATAGCTATATTCTATTTGACTGCAGAAAATCTATGATGTCATTTAATCCGACATTTTTGCAACGTACTTCCGTTGCATGTTAAAATTACACTCTCAATCGCATCAATATCATAACTTTATTTAGAGACTAATATTTATTTTCAAAAGTCCATATTAGTTTTAAGTTATATATGCATTGTTAAAAACCATTAAATTTTACTTCAAATTCAAAAATTTAGTTACTTAAAGATGTAATTAATGCAATCATTCATTATTACATCAAAAGGAGGGGAATTGCAGAATTATATGCATTTGGAACTTAAATTTTAAATACATTTTGCGAAATTTTCCACTCACCTGCCATAACTAAGGGAAAATATCGAAGCGCAAAACAAGATTTCTGCGAAAACCGGAAACGGGAAGAGCGGCTTTTCTCGGTGTTCTCTCTGCGTATTGGCAGCAGCTGCTCGGTCGATTGTTTGTGAACTGCGTAAGAAATTTTTCCATCATATATAGCGGGCAGGGCCCCGATTTGCGCACTCGATGGGCATTGGAACTGCCCCGATGACGTCATGGCACAGCCACGCCTACAGCGTGGGAGCTAAAGTTTAAGGGTTGCTTTCTTTTATTTTTAACTATTCGTTCAGTATTATAAAATGATTTATTTAAAAATAGGCGTCTAAAATGGTTCCCTAAAATTAAACTGAGGGGGGGGGGGACCAGTTGTAGTTAACAGTAAGGCAATAAAACGTGCGGTGACTAGAATCATTCTAATTCGGATTGGAAGTTAAACGATAACCTTTTTTGCATGGAACCAAGTTTAGTTCCTAATAATTCATGTATAGATTAAAAATTATTCATCACACATTTAATTTCTCTATTAGCTGTTTTCACTTAACGTTAGGGAAGATTAACAGAACAATCTATCAGTGCAGAAAGGCTAAATGATTTATACATGAGGACAATTGTGAAGAATTTTACAGAGAAAAAATGTAGGGACTCATTTTCAGAAGAAAAAAGTTTATTTTTTCAATCGAACACAAATTTACTAATATCAAGAAGATTGGCTGAAAATGATTGAATCGCTCAAGAAAACGCTTTAAGATCGGAATGTAATTAGGCCTGAGAACTGTTTGGTCATGTGGTTCTATTCATTCGTCGACTTTCACTGACACTGACAATAATGTGGTAGGGAAAGCAAAGCAGTTCATGGCTTTTTCCTATCTCTCAAAAGATAAAGTCACATGATCTTGCACTTCTCTGTCATTGGTTTCAGTCAACCGGGATCCTGGACCTTGAGTTGCTGGCTGCTCTTTGAGAAACAAGGAGAGGAAGTAGCTGCTGTGGGATATTATCTAAGACTACTTTCAGACCAATGGCGAAGGAAGCATTTTGCCAATGTTATCAAACTAACAGCGATGAAGTTCCTCTTGGACACTGCCAGCAACAAATCGCGATCGTCTGAGGGAAAGTCACTTGTAATCACGCACTAAAAAACCCCAGTCGTGTTTATTAACTTAAGTATAACTAATGAAACACCCTGAAAGATTTTGTCGCTGTTGCGGTTGTTATGAATGCACCTTAAAGGCGCTTTGAGACAAACCACAACGTAACATACTTCTACATAACTTACTAATTCCGCCCTCGCATTGACTGATTGTCCCCTTAGACGATCGTGATTTGTGGATTGCAGTAGCCAAGAGGAACTTCAGCGCTGTTAGTTTGGTAACCATAGCAACAGCGTATTACGACGGGTCAAAACGTCTTCGTCGCTTTTGGTGTGAAAGCGCCCCAACTATCATCGAGTTGCCCTTCCTGGTTTTCTTCTATTCAGGTACGCAATCGGTGAGCAGGAAGTCTTAAATAATCTCCAGGAATGTAAATTTTTCTAAATTCTTGAGCACCGTAAAACTAAACGTAATTAACTTCGTTCGTAACACTATTGCTTGATGAGACTCTTCAGCCATTAAATACAAAATAAACGAAAAAGAATAAATAAAACAAATGCATAATAAACAACTGAATAATGTGTAATAAAAAATACTTTCACGTTAAGAAAGCACAAATAAGCATTAAAATGCAGACATATGTTTCGGGATTGCTTAGAGCCCCGACGCATTGAAAAAGGGATTCCGAGCAATCCCGAAACATATACCTGCATTTTAATGCTTATTTGCTTTCTTAACGTGAAATTATTTTTTATTACAGTTTACTTGCACAAAGTTAAATTATTATTATAACTGAATAATAATTTTTATCAGAAATTAAGATGTTTGTGGAAGGTTTTTTGCGTGAAAAATGAAATAAAATTATAAGAGATCCTAACTGTAATCATTTTTAACAAAAGAATTACAATATCCTTTACTTTCTCAAGCCGGGAATGTATATTTGATAGATCGCTAAATATTGGAATCAATGTAATGGCATTGTTTATCCCTTTAGTTAAGCATTTTATTTATATCAAGACCAATTGAGAAGTACGTTAATATTAATTACTTAACATTTTCTTTCAACTGTGTCTTTCAATGCAAAAGTCTGAGTTTTTTTTTTGTCATATAGAGAAATACACTTGCGTACATACGATAGAAATTTTTTTCCCTCTTTCGTGTGACTTGTTTATTGCTATTAAACGTTTTCATTATCAAAATGTATCAATCCAGTAGTTATTAACATTAAGTGAACTTTTTTTGTTAATAAATATAGAGTTGTTTTTGTTGTTGCTGTTGTTTGTAATGTAACTAAGAAATTCAAGCTCCACTCTCATAACGATAAGTAATTAAGGCAGAAGGGAGTGATTTCAGAGAAATGAATGCCCCGTAAAGGCTGGAGTCCTGCTGTATGCTCCGCCAGATAGTAGCACCATATATCTCAACTTTTTACCATAATTTACGCGTAGTATTGATAGGGGGTCATTCATAAATAATGTCACCCTTTGTGGAAGGAGAGGGTTCAAGAAATTGAGAGTTTGGGACGAGGTTGAGGGGGAAACAAGAAGTGTGACATTTTGGTTTAAAAAAACATTTAAAATCAGCAACATAAATTTATTTTTAAAGTTCTTTTTTCTTATTTTCAGTATTTGATTGAGACTGATGATGATAAACTGAAAGTTTCATTGATTTCATTTTCTATCTAAGCAAAAGGTTAAAATTTACTTCTAGTAAAAAGTTTAAAAGGAAATCTTCTTAGGCTTACACTTTTCAGATAAAATTGCGTGAGCCATATTTTTTTTTTTTTTTTTTCAGAATTCGAACAATTAATATTTTTTACTATTCCATACTAATCTTTTTTGTCGTAAACCTTAATTTCGTTTTATACAAATTACGTACACATGTAATCATTGCTATTTTTGTACTCAAAAAAGTCATTAAAAGTTCAAAAACAAAATTAGAAACATGATCTATAACGTAGTGATTTCTTTCTGAATTGCAACACTGCAAGTACATGCTTATGTAACACAGAGTGACATGTGACAAAGGGGTGAGGGGGTATGTTTAACTGCGACATTTTGTGACAGATGGTGGAGAGTCAAATATATTGCAAAAAAGTGTGACAAGATTTATGAAGAGTCCCTGGGGAGGGGAATGATCTTTAGCATCTTGCACATATGGGTACTGATCACAGGACTTTTTAAAAAGAAGGAGAATATGTAGTCATGGGCTTTGTTAAGGATGTACCGATTAATGGGCAGTAATTACAAATCGGCCACTTTGCCGATTGTTTATAATCGGACAATTTTTGCCGATTAATCGGTGAAGAACTTTTTTTAATTAAAATTACTTTTAGTGGGCAAAAAACAAGAAATCATGTTGAATGAATTCCTTTACAATAAAAGAAGCGATGGTCCTCCCTCCTATAACCCTCTCTGCCTAAAAAACTAATTAAGAATAGCATGCGATTAGCATTTTGGAAGGTATGAATAAAAAAAACTATGGAAGATATATCAAAGGAAAAGGGAATTTACAACACTCCAAATGATGCACTCTACCCCATGATCCCTCCAGCTTGTGAGCAACTACAGTAAGTCAATGTAATTTTCTGCAACATAAGATGATCTATAAATACACACGCATACATTATATTTCTCAAGCTGAGAACAGAGACGACTTCCCAAATAATAGGTCTGGATGAAGATAAAAAGTTCCACTTTGCCGATTGAAATTCGTCGGTGCAAATTAAGCCAGCCTACCAATAGTTTCGAATTGTAGCTCCCCTTGCCTCCATTACATTCAATGTTTTACTCATTCCCAATATTCAAAATTTACAAAGTATCATTGTAAAGGTGAGAGCCGCCATTTTTTTTAGAAAGGAAATTCTTAAAATCAGCAGGCAGCCATTTAAATTTGCCCACTTTTCCGAAAAGAAGGGGGGAAAAGAAGAAAATGGAAAAACAAATCGTAAAAAGATATCTGAAAAAAAGGAAATCAAAATAAATAAAGAAATAATAACAGATAATAATAACTACATAAAACTTCTTTTAAAAAGGTTCCTGCATTCATTTTTTAAAATATTTATAACATGGTATTTAAAAAAAAGGCAAGAGATTATGAAATGAGGAGACGCTCCCCCGCCCCGTCGCCCAAACTTTTGAGAGAATACTCCAATTGATACAATTTTCTTCTCTTTTCGCTGTTAACACATAAATTTCAACATACGTTTTAATTTGCTTTTGAAATTGTTACCTTTTTCATTCAACAAAAAATTTCTTATTATTTAATATCTCTTGATTTTTTTAAAAAATGCATATGTAAACGATTTATATTTCTTTCACAAAAATTGATGTATGATGCATTTTTTTTTTTAAATTCATTTTTTCTATTTTATACAAAAATGCATAATATCTTACAACGTTTGTCGTCTATCGATACTTTCGTCCATAGTCTAGCGTTAGGGCGGTGCTTGAAATTCTTTACCAATATTATAAAGAAGAAAAAGGCTTGATAAAGGGGCTTCTAATAATAAAAATAGCGCTACTAAATAAGAAGTGTCTACTGCCCCTATGGTGTTCGAACCATCAGGGCTTTTTTTTCTTTTTCTAGTGGGGCTGAGTATGGTCACTAACCTTTCCAGACCTAGTGCCGTCCCCGGAAACCGGCATCCACTCTTTCAAGTAGCTCCACTGATCGGCAAATGCCATCAACACCTTGAGCATTTTGACGCTCAGTCTCACCCTAGATGGCGGCACCCGAGACATAAATGATGTGAAACTGCACTATTAATTTAATTTAGCAGAGAGTATCCAAGCCAAACGGATACTAAAGGGATCTTTAACTTGCCGCATACGACATGGGAGCTGACGATTTCCTGCATCTTGATAATCCAGACTTGGGCCAGGTTTGATACTACGAACTAGGGCGTACGAGGCCAGTGCCTTACCACAACGCCGCCCTGCCAGAGAACCTTCAGGGTAGTTAACAGAAAGGGATTTTCTTGTCAATCAATAAAGAAATTGGTTCACAGAACTTGAATAAAATCTGAAAATACTAATTTTTATAATGGGAAAATGTGGGAAAATAATCAATACTCACAGAGATTAATTGTTAGCTAACTCTTTAAAGTTGAAAATTGTAAACAAAACGAACACTGATTTAGAAATGGTACCGTTAAGGAAAATCATATCATTTATCGGCTGTTGATTAATCGGTATCAGCCGATTCTCGGTAATCAGCCGACTAACATAATCAGTAATCGGCCAATTTGCTTATCTTCAGAAATCGGACCTGCATGGATGAAAGACGCATTGTCCTGATGAAATAATTAGTCACTACAAGTCAAGTCATCCTCAATAACGAAGGTAATCATTGTGATATCCCCAAGTGCGTTGAATGTCACTCTGTCTACTGATACGTTTCCTCATAAACGCTACCTGACCAAATGAGCAGAAAGAATGTATAGTACAATTACCTTTTCCCTTGCAACCTCCAAATGAGTTAAACTCGAAAGCAGGATAAAAATAAACTATGGTACTTGTATAAAAAATTACCACAAATCCATTAAAACCCTACTAACCATAGTTCCGAATTGTAGCTTCCCTTGCCTCCATTCCATTCAATGTATTACTCATTCCCATTATTCCAAATTTACAAAGTATCATGGTAAAGGTAAGAACCGGTAGTTTTTTTTATATATAATGAAAGTTCTAAAATCAGCAGGTGCCTATTTCAATTTGCCTACTTTGCCGAAAAAGAGAATCTTGTATTCTATCATGACTTAATACATATTACAAAACATCATAGAATGGTGGCTGGGAAAAATGTCATATAAAGAGGGTGGTTGAGAAATATTTTGAAACATTTCTTCGAAATGTAACCAGACTTGAATGTTCTTTAAAGAAACAAAATGCCAAAGATTTAAAATTAAATAGAAATTGTTCCTTCTTTTCCCCCTTCTAGAGTTGTAGGAACTTCCACTAATACGGAGAATTTTCATCCCTCGAACGCAAATGAAAGTAATTTTATCTGATTGCACTGTCATAAACAGATGAGAGTTTTCCGTTACAAAATGTTGGAATCTTCAAATGTATGTAAACGCAGTAATATTTTTAATTATTTCTTCTGTACCAGAAATGATTTTAAATGATGGCTTATACAAGAACAACAAAGTAATAAATTGATTGTTTCTTTTTAAACATTTTTCCTGAAAATTAGATAAAAATAAAATGTTAATGCTCACTCGGCATATTTGAACCATTAAACTGCTTACTTAGAAGTACAAAATATTGTATTTTACAAAACTGATAAAATATTTGTGTGTGCTTCCCCCTCTTTAAAAAAATGTAATACGGTGAAAGTAAATAATCATAAAATAAAAGAAAAGAACGAAAAAAAGAAAGGAAAGAAAAGAACACTATTTTGAGAAAAGGGTTTTAATTTAAGTAATTATCATAAAAAGATTCAATTATTGTAAAAAGAAAATAACCGTACCAAATAATTTCAAATTTTAAGTATTTTATAAAAAGCCATGGAATTTTATATTTAGCAATAAAGAAAAGTTTGAAAGATGGCTATATATGCAATATTTTTATGAAAAATAAAACATTGGTTCAAGATGTTTCTAATTGTTTCTAAGACACTTTGAAAGTCATATTCAAAGCGCAGTGGTCTACTTTCTGAAAAAAAGCTAAGGACGAAGTTTTGAACTTTTTTTTCTTTTAATCTGCTGAATTCCATGACTTCTAAACTACTACCAGTTTGACATTATTTATTGCAATAGTTTTAATTTGTGTCCATTTCAAAGTGGAAATCAGTTAAAGTCACTTGTTCCAATATAAATTAAAATTCTAAAAAAAATATTATTTAAGATCATATATGAGAGAAGAAACTGATATAAAATGAAATTTTCAGAGCCCGTACGTTTCTCACTTAACACACATTTCTTTGCTATGTTAAACAAAAAGTCTTTACCCTTTACCTCTTAAACCCTTAGTCTTCATTTTCTTCCCCTTTAAATCATATATATTTTGTACATTTTGGAGGCTATATTTGTGCAAGATAACATAAAAAACTTTGTCCAAGAGCATATTTATGAAAACCGCAATGAATATTTGATTACTTTATGCACCTTATTTGTCTTTAGTTCTACAATATACAGAAACATATTGAGTTTCGAGTCGAGAAAGCATAGGTGAAAGAGATTTCAATTTTGGCTTAGGTGGTACTGCTGGTTATTTAGAATACGTAAGGGACTTTAAGCTGTCTCATTATGCATGTTGTTATCCATTTGACCTGTTGCCAAAAGTGTGAAAGGGTAATTGGGGAATAATCACTTTATAGTAGTACTATCCTTTGGTATGATTCCACTGTGTTCCTTATTGTTAGCACAATTTTGAACAGCAGTGTACATTATCAGATCAGAAAGTGATACCTGCAAATGTCGTGTAACGTATTTATTGGAGCACCATCTTTTTGACACAATAATTTTAATACAAGCACAAGAGAACTAACTAATGTCGCAGAAAAACTGAATAATAAGTTCGCGAGCTTAATTCCGTTTTCCTTTTTGTTTTCTAAGGGTAGTAGAGCGTTGTAGAGTGAGTGTGTAGCACAACTTTGTACCACTAACGTTGTAGAGTGAGTGTGTAGCACAACTTTGTACCACTAACGTTGTAGAGTGAGTGTGTATCACAACTTTGTACCACTAACGTTGTAGAGTGAGTTTGTACCACAATAATCAATCTTCCCTTTACCTGCCTAAAAAACACCAGTTTCTACAAAATATCCAGCCTCTTTTCGAATGTGACAAGTCGCCCTTAGGGGCCGTTCATAAATGACGTCCCGCTTTTTTTCCCATGTATTTGACCCCCCCTCCCCCCTTTGTCACAATACGTCACACTTCGGCGGACCCCCCTCCCCCCCCCCCTTTGTCACGCGTCACGCTATGTTGCATAATGCATGATGTCACACTTCTTGTTACCCCCTCCCCTCCCCTTGTCACACTTTGTCACAATTTCACGAACCCCCCTCCCCCCCTCGAAGCGTGACATCATTTATGAATGATCCCTTAGATAGTGAAATGGCAACGAGTTTCAAAGGGTCACAAGAATCTCTTTCATAAGAAAACTGTTTGCACAAGCAAAGTTCATTCGCTTTAACTCATTCATTTTCTATGATTTTTTAAAAAGAATTTCGAGTTTATATTCACTTTGAAGTAACCTAATTGTCCTAAGTTTCATCCTTCTGTGAATGTTAAAAGCATAGTTCGAAATGTTAACTTAGTTTTCTCTGGTTGTTGAATTTAACATCTCTGATTAAATCCCATCTCTGATTATATCCTATTACGTGAAATTTCAGCAGAAGCATAATAATTTTATTCTTCAGCTCAATCCCTTTCTCACTAGTCTTTTTGTTGGTTTAATATCAGTTATTACTCTTACTAGAGCAACTTAAGATTTGTAATTTCTGCCTATTACTTTAATATTCCACATTCAAATACAGAAAATATATCGTTTTAATGCATGTCAGTAAATATTTTGTTTTTATTCGTAGTTATTAACTCGAAGCATTGGTATTGTCGCTATTTTGATTACTACTCCAGTTATAATATAGTCTATCTTAACTAAGCTGATGCTCTTTAAACGAGCGAAAGACAATCTCTTCTCTCGTTTTGGATATGAAATAGTCTTGCTCCTTTATTTGCATTTCATATTCTTTGATCTGATATGCAACGGTTTTACCTCCATTTTATGCAGAGAAATATAATTATGTTTACCCATTTCCTGTTTGTCGTTAAATGAAAAATATGGAAAATAACTTTACGTTGCGTAACTCGTAATGTATGTAAATTAACTTGAATACTTTAGCAAACTTGTTTAAAAACGTAGCTTCTTGAACAAAAAGTAATTTTAAGTCTCGCACAACTGTTTTTTAAATCGTATTTTCCCGCTCAGAACCTTATTACTTTGGTGCCACAAAATTCCATTTTTAGTTTTAATTTTGCATTAAATTTCCAAAAATTAAATATAACCGAATGATCTTATTTTTGCTAGTGAAGAAAGGACAAAATCATACCCACACCAAAAGATTAATTCGGTAATAAAATCTGACCTGAAACGGATGATATTGGTAAGAATATCTTCGGGATTACTCGCATCAATGCTCTTATTGCTCCATTGAAAGTTATGAAAACTTGATATACCGAGGAAAAGGTAGAAATCGATGAAAATGTACAAATCTTATGTGTGGAAATATTTCTCTTCTGGCTGAATTTTACTGTACAGTGATTCGGGTCGAAAATATTGCTGATGGCTTTTCTGGATTGTAGTTATTCCGGCGAGACAGTTTTTGTTAGTTGTCATAGTTTTAAAATCATTATACGTTTCAATTTTATTTCCTTCGCAGTGTAGTGTTTTCCATCTTTATATATTATTTCTCTTGCCTGTTTTTTTTTTTTTTTGTCGCTACGTGAAATCTTCCTCATTCCTTTATCAAATTTCACGATTTATGCCTCATTTTAAAGCTTATCATGCCCGCTAATGACGAAAAATAGACCCACGGTCGAAAAGTGTACCGCTTCCCTGAAATGTTACACTTAAAATCATCTACGAAGGCTTCCTTTAATGGATGCCAAATTGATGTTGGGAATGCTGGCGCCCTCTGGTATCAACAAACAATAAACTCTTCTGTTTTTATTGTGTAGCAAATTGGACAGTTTTAGCTGCATCTGTGAATTAAACTTAAACAATCATTACACATTCATTTATATTATGAATCTGTAGAGCCTAACCAACCAACAGTAACTATATTTTAAGTAATGGAACCTTTTCTTTAGTGTATTTTATTGCAATGAATACTAGTAATAAAAATAATTATCATTATTATTGTGATTATTTTATTATTTTGAATATCTAAATAATGGTGGGAAAACCAAATTGTAACAGCTAATTGTACTAATGTGGTCAATTACATGTCTTCTTTTGTAACGACCCCCTTTTGATTTTTTCTATTCTTCATAATGTCCTTTCTCCTAAATTAGTGCGGAATTCCGCACGAGTCGACTAGTCTTCTTTAATTACAAAAATGATGACGACCCTTATAACTGTAGTGCTAAGCACAAAAGTCGTACGTGCACTTTTTAGCGAAATTGAGTTATTGCCACCTGGTGGTTCTTTGTCACTTATTTTACCTAAATACAATGTTTTGTGGTCATATGTGGATGGGAAACATTTCTTTTAATCAAAAAAATGGTATTCGAATCAAATACATAAGAAGGAAACTTCAAAATCGTCAATATCTCATTTTGAGTTCAGTTGCTGTTACGACGTTTGTTCTTGTACGTATATACATGTTTATATCATAAGTATACATACTTTTTTGTATGGCATTCGGTTTATTTCTACACAAGAGTATCTTTAGAAAATATACAAAAAAATAAATGTCATGCTAACCTTTTTTGTTTTACAAATTTTTGCATTCAACAATTGAAAAACAGATGGATTAACTTTAACCTGCGGTTAATGTAAATCCCCGAACTCGCTGTTTATAATTTACTGAAATGCAACGAACTTTTAATGATCTTGTAACTTTTTATCTATATTTATACTACACTGATGGAAAAAAAAAACCCAACACCAAGAAATAATTATTGTAGAGTAATGAAATTTCAGCAATACATTTATACAGGTAACGTACGTAATTGATTACAATTTCAAGATCACAGGTTAATTTAAGCCCGTGAAGAGCCATTGCAGAAGTGAAATACAGGTACATTAATAACCGGTGTAACCGCCAGAATTTTGAATGCAAGCATACAAACGTGCATGCATTGAATCATACAGGTGCTGAATGTCCGTTTGTGGGATGGAGTTCCATGCCGGTTGCACTTGGTCGATCAATACAGGGACGGTTAATGCTGCTTGTGGATGACGCTGGAGTTGTCGTCCAATGATGTCCCATACGTGCTCAATTGGAGACCGATCTGGTGATCTGGCAGGCCAAGGCAACATGTCGACACCCTGTAGAGCACGTTGGGTTACAATAGCAGTATGAGGTTGAGCGTTATCCTGTTGGAAAACACCTCCTGGAACGCTACTTATGAAAGGCAGAACAACAGGTTGAATCACCAGACTGACGTACACATTTGCTGTCAGGGTGCGTGGGATAGCCACAAGAATACTTCTGCTGCCATAAAAAATTGCTCCCCGGACCATAACTCCAGGTGTAGGTCCAGTGTGTCTAGGCCGCAGACAGGATGGCTGCAGCCGCTCACCTGGCCTCCTCCTAACCAACACACGGCCATCACTGGCACCAAGGCAGAACCGGCTTTCATCAGAAAACACAACAGATCTATACTCCGTCCTACAATGAGCTCTAGCCTGACACCACTGACGTCGCAAACGGCAGTGGTTTGGCGTTAGTGGAATGCACGCTACAGGACGTCTGGCTCGGAGCTTACCTTGAACCGATGAAGTAACCGATTGGTAACAGTTCGTTGTGTCACTGTGGTGCCAATTGCTGCTCGAATTTCTGCTGCAGACGCAGTACGACTCGCTACGGCCATACGCCGAACACGGCGGTCTTCCCTCTCAGTAGTGCCACGTGGCCGCCCGGAACTCGGTCTTCTTGAGGCAGTGCCTTCCCTTGACCACTGCTGCCAACATTCATGCACAGTGGATGCATTCCTGCCAAGCCTTTCTGCTATCTCGCGGAAAGAAAACCCACCTTCTCGTAGGCCTATTACACGACCTCGTTCAAACTCAGTGAGCTGTTGATAATGGCTTCGTCGTCTTCTTAAAGACTAACATCAACTCACTACCTCAAATCTCGACGCTAAACAACGCTCAGGAACGTTACAGCGTGTATTTAAAGCAAACCTGATTTGCATCTTCCGTGTGTCGCTACTAGCGTCACACTGATGCGCCAAGCGCAAAATCTGAATCGACGTCATCTTTCAGATGTATAAACACGCCTGCCAAATTTCGTTTCGATAGCACAACTCCTTCTTGGTGTTGGGATTTTTTTTTTCCATCAGTGTATATTCGCGTAATATTGGTCTTTACTAGAGCAATTTAAAAACTGCTTTTCTACGATTTACTCTGTTGGGTATATTTTTCTGACACCTTTAAATGAAAAAGTTTTTTTTTCCGCGTATATCGCTATTATAGGTATCAATATTTGGCCTTTATGGGCATTATAGGTATCACTATTGGGATTTTTCCCTTAATGTGTGTATAACACTAGAACGCAACAACTTAGCCTCGAACCATATTGCAAATTCAAGCACGTTAATGTTGATAAATATACGGAGTGCTGCAAATTAAACCCTTCCTCCACCCCAGAAAAAAATTTTGATTCCGCCCCCAGTAGAAAAATTCGTATTGAAATGCTGCCACATAACATTTTTCAAAAAGGCAATTCTGCACAGAAGTAGTTCTGCAGAGTAAATAAATTTATACAAATGTAATGAAAATTTGAAATTCAGTTTATAATACTTCTCCACAGTCATAATTATTATAAATTAGTTAGCATAATGAGTGAGCAACTTTAAAAAATATTTATGTATATATTTAGGTAAGACAAACAGATGTTCCAAATTGAGACATTGCCATCACAACTGAGTGATATGACAGACGATTTCAATTATTTCTTCTAAATTTTTCTCATAATAAACGTAATTGCATAACTCGAGATTAATTTAGAATTGTTTTGAAACAGAAAAGTAAATAACAAGCTAGGAAATCGGACGCACAAAAGAAAACACTTTTCCACTCTTCCAGAAAATTCATTGCGGAGCGAACATTTCTACAAAATCTCCAAATATATGTATTTAAATTTTGTTTAATGTGCTTACCAAGCACATAAACATACCAATGAATTTGCTTACCAAGATAAACTTTTGCTAGTTTTCACCCAATACGTTTGTTAAATTATTGTGTACTCAATGCTTTTGATTCTATTGTAGCTAGGCAACAACGAAGTAGAAAAGAAGTTATGTTTGTTTCCATTTATTTGAGTAAACAAACATTATTACCCGTCATACGTACATTAATCACGAAAATGTGTTTATTTTTACAAATATTTAAAAATAACACTAATAATATTATCTTAACGTTTATAAAAGCAAACGAAATTGCGATATGATTTAATAAACGTAATAAACAATTGTATACTATTAGTACTTAAATTATCTTTTA
The DNA here is from genome assembly GCA_038502835.1 of Octonoba sinensis. Lineage (NCBI taxonomy): Eukaryota > Metazoa > Arthropoda > Arachnida > Araneae > Uloboridae > Octonoba > Octonoba sinensis. The sequence continues at coordinate 57,664,249 of CM076599.1, read as the reverse complement.
AAAGGAATTTTTAATGTAAAAATATCTAGATTCTAAAGGTTATAATCATTGATTTATAAACAACAGACATTAATTCCTTATTGAATCAAAATTGCTTAGATGTGATTTATTTTAAAGCCATTATATGATAATATCGAATAATTTGTTTAATACATTGATACGATATTTGTTCGGATTGTAAAGTGATAGGGTAAATGTGGGATAGACGCCATAGGGGGATAGGTGCCTAAGTAAACATGTAGCGATCTGTGCGAGAATTACACCCGCAGTGTTTTGTTTCAATGAAAGCTTGCCTCCTCACTTCCGCCAGTCGATGCCTCGCACTTTGTTGGAACGAACGTGTCGAGAGCTGTGCAGCGAAAAACGAATTAAATGACGACAGATTGGTGGATTTGGGTTACGTATAATATTTGTGCGAATGGAACTTTTGATGCTATTAAGTAAGTATTTATTTTTTTGTATTTATAATTTATTTATATATCAAATACAAACATTTAAGTGTTATATCAGTATTTTTCAACACGACTTATTAGTTAAATTAGAGGGCGTCTATCCCACACAACAAGGATAGATGCCCCAGTTTTTGTGAGTATAGATGCCCTTAGAGGCATCTATCCCACATTGTATCATGAACTCAATTAATTATTTTCTTGTTTTCTAGACATGCCACGCAAGTGCGTGAGCAAAGAAGGAACGTGTGGACCGAAGACGCTCTTAAAAACACTTTTGAAGAAATGAGAAAAAACAAATGTTCTCTCAATGAAGTATCTCGCCATTATGGCATTCCATCTAGACTGATGAACAATTATCTGGTCCCTCATGTAGTAATCAGACATTGCGAAGTTTAGACGACAACGAGGTTCGCGTTAGGCCAACTTTGGTTCTTCTCCACCAAATCCAGCTCTAATTCACGAGTCTTCTGGGGGCTCTAACACAGCGGAACGGGATCTTCCCAATTCTCCATCTTTGCTTTCTCAGCAGCCTAGTGCAGGTATACAGAAGGAGACGCCTAGCAAGTATTTGCAAGAATGTTCTCCTGTACCGAAAATTCCGGTACCTTTCTACAAAAGAGGAAAACAGTGTGATACAGTTCTGACTTCCAAGGAGAACATTGCTGCTAAAAAAAATAAAGGTAAAGTCACTCCTAACATACCATGTAAAAGCAGCAAACAAACCAAAAAATTGACTGAAAAAGTTTGCGATGAGCTTCAGAGGAGACTTGTGATTCTGATGATTTTCTACTAAAAGAAAATTAATCTAATGTTAAGAAAAAGACAAAAGAACAAATATCCAAGAAACAGTGGTTTACAGGAAGAAATCAAAATAAAAATGGGAATACTCAAAATACAATTCAGCTTCCTGTTCGCAATGTTCAGACTACAACAAAATTGGCAAAATTTCCAATGAAAACGACGAAACATTTTTAAATGAGTCAGACTCTTCTCAGCGTGCGACGACTAAATGTGTGGAATGTTTCGAAGATTTTGAAACGACAAAATCGAAGGTAGACAGGATTCAGTGCATCATATGTAGAAATTCGATGCACGAAACCTGCACAATGTACGACGATTATTGTAATCAATGTAAGCGTTTAAAACTACGTTAAGAAAAAAAGAATAAAAAATTATAAATTGTGTAAAAAAAAACTTGTAAATAAAAAAAAAAACAAAAGACATAAAACATATTTTTAAAAATTATATGTAAAAGTAAAAAGATACAGTTAAGATTTTGTGCAAGGCACTGCTTAATAAGAATTTGTGATAATTATTTTTAATTTAGCACCAAAGATGGTAACGTAAAGTTAGTACGCATTTTTTTATCAAAAAATTATTATTATTATAATTAATGCAACATATTTAAGGTCAGTTGATTGTATTATTTAGCAAATGTTAAATTAAAGTTAAGAAAATCATAATATTCTTTCCTTAATTCCTTAGGGCAACTATCCCACAAGTCAAAATATCATAGCGGCGTCTAACTCACATGGTAGGCATCTATCCTCATTCATAAGGTTATTTATTTTATTTGTAACCAGCTATAAATAATACAAACAGTATTAAATTATGCAAATTATTTTGTTCATTAGTAAGTACACTAACCATTACAAAAGTTAAAGATTTTTAAATTCTCATCTTCTCTCTGTTAATCGCACATTTCAAAAAGGTTGGCAACTATCCCACGTTTACCCTATTAAATGCAGGGCTGTGGAGTCGGAGTCAGCCTGATTTTGGAGAAAAAGAGTCGGAGTCGGACTGATTTGGTGTAGAGTCGGAGTCGCTTAAAAATGCGAAGAATTTTCGTTACATCACTAAGATATATTTGTAATGGAATCGGAGTTTTCAAATTCTAGGAGTCAGAGTCAGAGCTTTTATGAATGCCGGTCCTTTTCCCAACCGACCCCGCAGGCCTGATTAAAGACACTAATGACAGACTGAAGCTTAGAAATAATTTGTATTCCTTTCTTTAAAAAATAACAGAAAATACTTAGGCTTATGAAGTTGGAAAAGAAAAGTAAAATACTTGATCCAATTGATGTTTGGATAGTCACATTTTTTATTTAAATAATTGATTGATATTAACGATTAAAATATTTAAGTACAAAGAAAAAACATTTTTGCACAAATTTCAGCAGTAAAATTTAAGGAAAATATTCCTTTTTATACCAATGGATATAAGAGTAAGAATGTCAAGTGAAACATTTGCTTGCATGAAGAGGATTTGACCTTGAGATAATCAGTGAAATATTAGGCTCTGTGCTGAAGATAAAAGTTTTGAAATCCTTGCGTGTAGTTAAATTACATGAGCTTTCAAATAGCATACAACGAGACACTTTCTTTTAAACTTGTGATTTAAACACCAAATTATAATAATAAAGTAAAATATTTTATTGCAAAATGACTATATGTTAATTTTAATATTTTTGCTTTTGAGCCAGCATTAAAAGATTATTTGGAAATAACTTGAAATGTTTGATTTTGTATTAACAATGTGAATTTTGAAGTACAAACTACCTGCTTATAATCCAGCGATGTGTTCGGAATATGGAGTAAAAGTTTTACCATTCACAAAAGGTATTAATATTGGAGTATAGAGTAAAATACTCAATTGTAATATGATGCAAGATTTGAATTTTGCATCATGGAGTAAAATATTGGATAGGAAATTAGCGACATGAGCATTGGAATGCATGGTGAAATATTTGTAAGCCTGCGTTATAACTAGTAATAGGAAATGTAATAACATATTTGTTGTAATCTGATGCTTTTAAAATGTATAGAGACGTACTTGAATGAGAAAGCCGATAACCAAGTGCTAGAATTAGCCGATGGAACAATTTTATAAAGTTAAAAATTTAAATGCTGTTAGTGGTGTAATGAATTTTAATAGTGACACCCATAATTGTTAACTATAACTGTGTTTTTAATATTTTTTTCCTTTGATTTTTAAACTTTTTATATTATTATTTTATTTTTACTTTTTACTGTAACTATATGCTCGTTGCCAGGAGTAAATAATCATTATTTCAGCTGCCGTTACTTCCAATTACAAAACCTTTGAAAATTATTTTTGGAAGAAGTTACACTAGTTGAAAATGCTTAGCACTTCTGAAAGGGGAAAAACTGAATAAGACTTAAAAATGGTTCAGAAATGGAAAAAATAAATTTTGTTTCATTATAAACAGGTCATGTAAATAAAGTTACAAGATACCACAAGTAATGAAAAACTGTATACTAAAGAATTATTTTGCAAAAGTATTACTAATAATTGTTATATTATTATAGCTATTACATTGAATTTGTTTTTAAAGTTTGATGAATTGCTTTATCATAATCGAAGCAGAAAAAATAGCATTCATTTGATTAAAAATGATTGCATATATGAGACAGTGAGAAGCAAAGGGATGTAAGTGACCAAAACACGATTCTGAGAAAAACGCGTTCAAAATTTTGATCTTATGGGACCTTTAATGTTAATTCTTTTTTCTGAATCACGTTGGGGCGGAGCACCTGTTACAGTTATCACGAATATTTCTTGTCACAATATAGAATGGTGCTTTACCTGTCATTTGCACCAGTTATCACCAAATTTTCAATTTTGTCACTTATATCCCTTTGCTTCTCACTGCCTCATATATGTCCTCGTTTGCAAAGGACAATAATCATTAAAATTCTTGAAAGATCAACATTTTGAGGAAATAAATCATTATTACTATGTAGAGTTAAAATTTGAATCTTAAAGCCATCAAAAAATGAAAATTATTTTAAATTAAATTTTGATCTGGGACATTTTTCAACTAAAATTGTCTCCCTCGATAAAACTGTTTACCTACTTCCCATATTCAATGAAATCCCATTAAAAGTACTTTTTCTTTGATTAAATAGTACATGCCGTTCCTTTTCAAAAGAATAACGTGAGAAAATAACACTTTTTAGAAACAAAAGCTGTTGAATTTTCAATCAAATTTTGAGAATGCCAGTGTCTTTGCAAATAGAAATATGTGTGCTTTTTCCATAGAAGTGTGAAACCGTTCTGTTTCAAGTGTCATTTACCAGAAATCGAGTTTATGAAAGTTTCTCTTGAGTTGTCTCTTTTTTCTCCCGGACAGTTGAAGTTTATTGAACTTATTCTAAGAAAACAGAAGGAAAATTTACAATAAAGGGGGTATTTAATGCTTATTGATTTTAGAAAAGGGTGAAATGTTTATCTAAAGCGTTCTATGGATTGTAAGAAATCAATCCACAAGCTCCAAGTAATTCGAAAGTTCGTTTTGTTTGAAGAGATAAAAGGCAATAAAACGTTATTTTCTAATGATAAAGGACTAAGAATTTTTTAATTAGTGTTTCCGATTCCATTGTATATTTTTATTATCTTTGCTTATATTTGTTTTTTCATAAGAAAAATATATTTACCTGCATTTTAATAGCAATATATTTGAAAAATATTTATAAAACTTTTAAGTTCTGTTGCTGCGGCATGATATATTATAACTTCTATCTACTTCTATAACAAAAATAGCCATTTTAATATCTATTCATAAGGATTAGTTTCTTCCTGAACTTCCAACATAAGTAATTTAAGAGCATTGGTGGAGCATTATGATTCTAAAAGGTAATATTTTACTTAAATATGTGAGAAAAACCTGAACCACAAAACGGCGCAGTAACTAAGACGGTGTAAACTTTCTTTTTAATTTGCAGCAGATTCTTGCCGAAATTATTGTCATAGATGCATTTTTGTTACAATGCACTTAATTAGCAAATGATGAAATCACTGTAAGGGAAAATACAAGTAGAACAACCATACAGTACAAAGAGCAATTGCGTCAAAAAATTGACATCGATCTTACGACGATCTATACACAGGCACGAAGTATGCCAAGTTACACTGTAAAAAATTTTAGTTTAACCTTTCACCAAAAAAGAAGAAAAAGTAGTAAAATTTAGCTGCAACCAAGATGTGGTACTAAATTTAAACTATTAGGATGGTTCCTAGTTTCATATTCATAATGAAACTGCACCATTATAATGGTTCACCTTAGTACCAAATGTTGGTTGCAACTAAATCTCATCATTTTTTGGTGAAAGGTTGAACTAGCATTTTTAACACAGTAATAAAGAAGAAAATTTTAATTTTGTTCCTAATTAGAACTTTACTCACACACACACATAAATATGTGTATATATATATATAAATATATGTACCAGGAATACTAAAATTTTTAAAACTATGTCCAGTTCACTTCTATTTTTGCATCTAAAATTAACTTTTTCGTCACTTTTATACTTTTACGAATGCAAACATAATAATATGTTTCAAATACATAAAAAAAATTTCCATTAGGCAGCTTCATTTCTTGTACTAAACACTGTAAAAAATGCTAGTTCACCCTTTCACCAAAATGGTGAAGTTTAGCTGGGGGAAACTAGGTCAAACTAAGCCTTTATAATGGTTCAACTTAGTACCAAATGTTGGTTGCAGCTAAAGTCCACTTTTTTTTTTTTTTTTTTGCTGAAAGGTTGAACTAGAATTTTTTACAGCGTACAATAAATGAATATTGTACTGATGTTTGAACTTCATTACTCAAACATTTATTGCACGTTTTTTATTCTTAGTAAGTGAACATAAGAGCATTGAAAAGGCCTCTCCCTAAACTTTAAACCGTGATAAAAGGCACTTTGAAGGAAATCTGCTTAAAACCTGATGCACGTATTTCTCCAAATGCGCATTATTCCACATTCTACCCGAAGATCAACAGTGAGACACCGTGCCCTCATAGAAGCCTTTTTTAGAATCACTTAGAAGGAACCAATTTCTTCTCCACAACGACTCTGCATAATAAATTAGCTTTTTAAGTTTTTAGAGGAATTACATAAACTTCACAAAAGAGTTTTTTTCATTAAACTTCTTCCTTTGCAATTCTTTTCTTTTTTTTTTTTTTTTTTTTCAGTGTTAGATCCCCGCGAGAATAGTACGTTAATATTATTTTATGTTCAAAACGTTTCGTTTGATACTTGAGTATTATTTTTCTTAAAAAGAGAAAGAATGTTTAGTCTAACGCGTAAACTGCGCTTTATTTTAAACCGAAATGCAAGCAAAGGTTGCTGAAATAAATTTGGGAGTAAAACAATTTCTTGCATTTTGATTATCTGATAGCTTTTAAAATTTTCCTTTGGAGAGTAAAAAGGATATTTTTATTGACAATGATAATCAAATTTCGGATTAGAAACCACTAGTGGAACGAAGCAATTACTCATAGAAAACGAGAGCATGTTAAAGAACGTATTTTTTCAAGGTTTAATCTTAAATATTTGGTGGTGTTGATATATTTTAAGTTTGTATTTTACGCTCAAAGAACTGTTTCAATATTTACATTTGCTAAAAGGAATGCTAAAAATGAATTTTATGATAGTTTTCAGTTACCTTAAATATTCCGTCTTTACTTCTTTTAGTTCCCCTCTCAAATTTTGTTGATACAAATACGTTTTGATGTTCTTATTATTTATATTACAATGAGTTTTCTCAATATTTATTATCCTTCCTATGCAGTATATATATATATATATATATATATATATCACGTGGTGTAGGGAATGTTGTCTGCAGTCTAAGAGATTTTCCCCCATATAAATACGACTGCCCGAACGAAAATGGGGGGTTCTTGCTTCTTGAAACGTGCTGATGACTTCATGTCCTTCGTTCCAACAATATTAATGTTATGATATTTGTGTGTTAAAGTTTACCAATAAAGAATTGCAACGAAACCCTGTGCCTCGTCTTACATGGGTTTTAGCGGCCACAGCTGTAGAAGATAGAACGGGACAGCCGTTCTTACAAGCCGGTAGGATTTATGTTCCTATCCGGGCTCCTGCAGAAAAAAAAAACAATCGAAGAAAAGCAATACTAAATCTGAAATGTGCCGCGACGTCGTAGCAGCGTGGATCATCTTTCTAGACGGTTCAATGAACCGATGTGCGCTCCTTTTCCGAGTGGGGAGAAGCTCGCCCCCGTCGTGGCTTTTAGAAGCGAAGAGTGTTTGCGTTCTGCGGAGTGATTAAACGAAAGGGTCGTTATGTTGTGGTGCTTTAGAATTGAAATTATTTTCATGTGCTAAAGGGAATTTGGATAGAGTAATTTTTAATGTGTTATTCCAAAATGGTATTATTTCGAATTTTCTTCATAAATATCTTATAGTTATATGAATATCTTTTTCTCCCGTTGGGTTTTTTTTTACATGATATTGCTTTAGAATTTATTATGATATAAATTGATCATGTGCTTTGGAAGAATAAGTTATTTATTTGATGATATATTAATTATCGGTTTAAATTTTTAAAAGGGATCTTGTCAGCACGGTTTTTTTTTTTACATTAAGATGTTTGAAATAGTAAATTTATCAATGTGCTGTGTAATTGAAATTATGGTATATTTTTTGCAGTATTATGAATAGTTCTGTATATATTTTAGATGTTATGCATTTGTTTACGCGGAATATTTTTGTTGTTAAAGTGGGAAGGTAAAAAAGGAAAATGTCAAAAATTTGTGTGTTATTAGAATTATGTTATTACGTAGTGGTAAAATGAGCAAGACCATTGAAAATGAAAAAAATTCTGACTTAGAGTCTTCCCACAAAGAAAATTCAAACATGGATGGAGATAACTTAAACCGTAAGGATGCGGAAACTCAAGCAGAGGCAACTGCCGATTTAAGCTTAATAAAAATGGATTCAGAATGTCAAACGATTAGTGATAAAATAAAAGAGATAAGTTTGGCAGATGGCTCTTCTACTTCAAAAATTGAAATAAAAGACAAAATTTCGGGTAGCTCACCTGAAATTTTATTATTTGAACCAGAGTTAGGGATAAATTTTTCAGCATGGTTAGCTCACTTTAACCAGCAAACGGCTCAGAACAATTTAAATGATAATTGGAAATTAAAAAATTTTCAGAAGTTTATTCGCGGGTCAGCCTTAAAGCTCTACATCAATCAATGCCTTTGCTGTAATTCCTTTCATGAAATCATTCAAATTTTTGAAGAACATTACTTTACTCCAGCAAGTAGTTTTCTTGATTTTCAAAATTTAAGATTTTCTGGAAATCCGAAAGAGTTATACTCCTATTTTACGGAAAAAGTAGAAATGGGAAGAAAAATAAAACTTAGTAATCAACATATCCTTGATGGGCTTTCAGTTGGGCTACCTGCCCAAGTTAGGGCATTTTTGGTAATAAAAGAGCCAGAAACTCCCACCGAATGGCTTCAGGTAGTTTCAAAATTAATAAATGAAGTTCCACATGAAACACCCAAGTCCGCTTACAAAGGGGAGCAACAAAATATTTTATTTTCCATATGGCCCTCCTATTTAAACCACGTGCTATCACGTGGTGTAGGGAATGTTGTCTGCAGTCTAAGAGATTTTCCCCCATATAAATACGACTGCCCGAACGAAAATGGGGGGTTCTTGCTTCTTGAAACGTGCTGATGACTTCATGTCCTTCGTTCCAACAATATTAATGTTATGATATTTGTGTGTTAAAGTTTACCAATAAAGAATTGCAACGAAACCCTGTGCCTCGTCTTACATGGGTTTTAGCGGCCACAGCTGTAGAAGATAGAACGGGACAGCCGTTCTTACATATATATATATATATATATATATATATATATATATATATAAGAGAGAGAGAGAGAGAGAGAGAGAGAGAGAGAGAGAGAGAGAGACTTTACTATATTATGGCTGCTTTATTGTTCCCAGAAGTGCTTTCAATCAATAGCAGAGATAGCGAATGTGATAATGTTGATTTTGTCTTTATTAGTAATTTTTTGGAAAAGTTGTAGTTGTTTTACATGCGAACTCAATACTTTCTATATTACGTGAAAGCCAAGATTTCATGTAAGCAATTACATACTTAAAAGTTTTGTATAACGTTTTTATATCTTATATGCTGATTAAGATAAGAAATAGTGCATTTGGAAATGTTATATGTGCATTGCGTTGCAATTTTTTACAGCTGCGAAGGGGAGTAAAAAAGTGTATTATTATATTACTACACGAAGGGGCACCTCGCGTATCAAAATGTTCATGTTATGTAACTTTTTAAAGAACAATTGGGAGGAACTATAAAAGAAAGACCGCTGAGATATAATGTTAGGAAACGCATCTAGTGCAAGCAAAAGTAATGACCGATCGGTTCGTTGTGAGTGAAGGCTAAAAAACAGAGTGAATTTCATGATACCATAGACAGTTCTAATAAGTTGTAACAATTGTCTGTTTCTTTTTTTTTAAAATTCATTAATCTGCTTCGCGATCTCAGGTTGGCATTTTGCTAAATATTTTTAGAAGTTCTTATAATGAGACGTTTGTAAAGTAGAAATCGTTGCAATTATACAAATTAGCAGCGATGTTGATATTATTTAAAGAAAATAAATAAGGATTGCGAAGCATAAAAAAAATCAATTATAAGGGAGACTGGGGTAAAATGGACCACTTTTGACAATTCTGAGTGACTCAAATGAATGTTTTTTTAAGCCTGAAAATATCCAACCACATTACTTGTATATTAGGTTTTATAATGTTCTCAATCAAAATTAATTGACGTGCATACTTTTTTAAATATAATTTTTTTACTAAACAGTGAAAAAGTGGACCATTTTACCCCGAACCCGTGGTAAAATGGTCCATGGCATGGGGTACTATGGAGCACAAGCAATTCTTTAAAAAAAATTAATGAAGGAGATTCTTTAACAGTACAAAAAATAAAGGAACATTATATTGTTTATTAACTGTGCTGCGTAATATCTTTTAAATCATAATTCTTGAATGAAGAAAAGAATATAAGTTTTGATGAAAATATTTACTTTTGCTAACCACAAAATCAACTTTCCAGAACAAAACGGCTAAATTGTAACCTAGTTACGCTGTTGCTAAGTAATTGTCACTATTTTAATGGTACCGTCAATGTACTAAAATATGAAACATAAGAAGAAAGTAATAATATAGATAGTAGGGGTGGTTCATTTCATTTTACCCCGTGGACCATTTTACTCCGGTCTCCTCTACAGTGTGTAAAATGTTTCCTCTTTTCTAAATTTGTTTAATTTGCTTACGTTTTTCGCCGGATTTTTTTTCTGTTTATTCTATGGTTATGCTTCTTTGTTTCCTTTTCCTGTTATTTATTTATTTTTTTGTTTTAGCTTATTTTATTTTACTTTTATATATGAAATTATTAAAATGTCCAGAAATTTATCATGCTTCGTAAGGTTGGAATACTATTCTTTAAATCGCCATATGTAACCATAAAACGACTAGAAAATATACTTCATTATATTTAAAAAATCTTTGGTAATGAGTCGAATTGTCGTCAAATATTTTGACCTTCGCTATGTCTGTGATAGAAATCTATGATTATCGCTGATTCATTTGAAACGTTTTCCCAAACGTGGTTGAAATTTACCTCATATTTTACCACCACCAATAAAAGTTAAAATTCATTTCTAACTTCTTTTGAATATATCTATATTTTAGTTGGCATCGGGGATCTGGAAGGGAGCGTTTAGCAAGAGCGCAGAGCAGTGGAATAAAGCGATTTGGCTCGAAACTTGAGGGGAGCCGGAGTGAAGAAATTTGTTGTGCTCCACTCAACCGATTTTTTTTTCTGCTTTTTAAATATTGTTACGAAATTAGGGGTACCGATGTTGTTTCTCGCCGAGCTTGGAGACTCTCGGATCCCGTTAGATACTTCAAGTTTTTACTAGAATTTTCTGGAATTTTCATGTTACGTGATCCGCGATGCTATATAAGAAGCTCTGGCGAGAATTTTCAAAGTTCGGTTCAGTTTTAGTCTTTTGGCAAGTGCCTGTCCCTCTGAGCCGTTGGGCTGTAAACTTTGTGCTTGATTCTATTCGTATTTGGAATTAAATTGGAGATTTCCGTTGGTTTTACGGTGATGTGTGACAGTTGTGAGATAATTTTGTGCGCTTGAAAATTTGTAAATATTGTAAATAACTTGTAAATAAATTGCTCTGTTTGTACAAGGATTTAGGCATCTGTTTAAAGTACGACGAATCCGTAACAAAACTTTAGCATATTAAAAAAATAACGAAAAATAGAAAGATACATGATATAATCCATTAAAATTATTCAGAGCACAAGCGGATCTAGAGCAAGTATTTAGAAGTCGGGGAAAAGCTGGAGAAGAGCAACTTAAGAAAATGGTTGCTCCAGTTCCCTAGTTACTATGACAACAGAACCTACAAAATAAGGTTCACTTATATGAAAAAGAATAGTTAATAAATAAGAAAAATACTTGCATAAAGGTTAAAAAATATTTGTGCTAATAACAATGATTTAAAACTGAAGTGTTCAGTCTTTTACGCCTTGAAAATAAATACCTTCATCACCTTGCATTCATATTTAAAAGTAAAAATTCATAATTTATCTTTCATGAGCCCTCGACATCTTATGACAAGCCGAAACGTATTTATAAAGAGCAGCATCTATCACAAAGATAATTCTAGCTCACTTGCTGAAATATCCTTGCCCAAAACAGATGTTCCTTCATGAAACATTCAACGGGTCCCACCCCACTCATTACCCTTATGTTCTAATTATGTGTCTAATACACCACTCAATGAATTGGCGAGGAGAAAAAGGCGGAAAGTGTAAGTTAAACGTCAATAATAAATCCTGTGTTATCTTAATGTATGAATATTGACAAGGTACATGCACCAGGACCAGTAGTCCAATGAATAAGTTTGTTGAGTGTTAGGTTTTGAAGGAGATTAATGCGGAATTGTGTTATGCACTTAAAAGTAACTGCTTAAGATTGTGGAAAATTGATTTTTAACATTTATATTTTGCCTTGAGCTGAGATACTTATGAAATGTGATGTATGCATTTTGTGTTAGAACGGGCAGTGGGATTGGGTTTCGACTTGGTGCAATTTGTTGGGGTAGAAATATTCAATTTGTTTCAATAAGAAGTTCGTAGATTCAGATATTTTAAATGTAAGTAGAAAGGTTTAAATTTAACTAAGCAAATATTTGTTGTTATTTAACTTAAACTTTTAAAATTTCATTCTATCAGATAATTTATTGAGCAAAATTCCTAAGTAAAAATATTTTTCTATGAGGCTCGAAATTTTCTTATATAAACTGCCGAATTTGTTTATTAACAGACTTTAAATCTGCCCTTTTAAATGTAGCAATAATGGGAAAGAAGAGACACGCGTCAATTACTTACTCATGAAGTTGCCAATGAAGGAACAAACATGGTGTACTAGCTAATGCAACGGTCGGCAACCTAAATTGCCTGAAAATCTACTTTTCAAGTTCGGCGAACACTAAGATCGACTCAGAGGGGCATACACAATTAAACATTACATTTTCGGACTGTGCCAGTCTTCAAATTGTAGGTTAATTCTTGTCCGAACAAGTTTTGATGCCTAACAAATACCAGCCTTAAAGTTTGTGACATGCCATATTATTGGAATTTTTTTAGATCCGGTGATTGGTCTGACAAATTAATAAACATTTTCTGAAGGAAAAAAAGTATGTTTGCTTTCTAACTCGAAAGTTATTTGTTTCCCCCCCCCCCCCAAAAAAAACTATATAAACTGTCCAAAATACTGTCGTTATCGACTTAAAATGGGCTCTCGACCGATAAGTTACCGACCACTGAACTAATATAATGAAAATTTTAGTCAAATTCCAATTTTGCTTGCGACCTGTTATCGGGCGCAGAGGTGGTTCAAGGCTTGGGCAAAGTGGGAGACAGCCTGGGCCAGATTAAGACCCTTAGATGCCCTGAGCACAAAAAAATTTGGGGGCCCCCATTATTTGTATATTCAAATTGCTGCCAATAAAGCAATTAAAATTTAGTAAAAAAATCTTAGGGAAAATTGAAAATCAAACCAAGAAACTGAAGTAACATTTACTTATAGTATCTAGCTCAATTAAATTTGGAGTTAAATAGCACTTGTACTAATTTTCCTTGTAGATTCTCTCATTAAATCCTCCTAATCAATTCTGACTCGAGATGTTCAAAAAATTAGGTGCACTTAATTAACAGCAAAAAATTTAGGTAACGTCGAACAAAAATTACATAACGCCATTTAACAGAAATATTTTTCTCACTTGCGTTGTTTCAAACCTGCAAAAAAAAAAAAAAAAGTATAGTCATGCACTTTATTTTGCAGGGTAAGCATGATGAGGAAAGACATAATGTTTCATATAAGCATAGCTTATATACCTTAGCAGAGCTTGTATACCTTTACCCGAAAATGAGGAAATTCTTGCAAATTAAATTAATTTTGCTATTTAAATGGACAATAAAATTTGTTTGAGGTGTCTTCGTTTTCTTGATCTGAGAAACTTATGAAATGTGGTGTATGAATTTTGGATTAGAAATAGTAGTGCTATTTAGTTTTGACTTGTTGTAATTTGTTGGAGCAAACATTTTCAATTTTTTCACCAAGGAGCCTTACATCTCCACCACTCTATGAATTTTTTCTCTCTTTTTTTTCGAACTTTTGGTACGGCTTCGTGAAGGTAGAAAGGAAACGAAATCACACACAAAAAAATATTATATAAGAAATACGATGAGTTAAGATAGGCTTTCTACTTTGACAGTTAACCTGTTGAAGCTGACATACCGGCTAAATTACAATACAATTTAGAGAAAATTTGACAAGATCAAAATTAGAAAATTTCTGCTTCTATTTTTATGTAAGATAATAAAAATGAAATTAATTATTATTAACAAAATTCAAAATTATTATAATTAATTTTTTATTTGAAACTAATTCACTGTAATAAAATTGATTGCAGTAACTGAATTAGCGTTCATCAGAAAATAATCTTTAAAGATTTTCCAAAAATTGAAATTTATTCCAAATGATTTTAAACTTTAATGTTTCCGAAAACCGTGCGAGGATTTAACTATCTGACATAAAATCCTCAGACATTAGAATCCGTCTTTCTCTTTTTTTGGAGGGAAAGATGTTGGCCTCGTAATTTTTTTCGCCCACTATAACTCATGCTTTTCCACCAATCAAGCACCACTGTACTTTCTACTTTCATCTAGTCTCTGCCCGCTTCAGGTCTTCACACGGCTTCTTTTCGGATGCCTCTTCAAATAACTTATCTTTTTTAATATTTCATTTTATAAGATGGATGAAAGCAAACAGTATTTAATAATAAGATCATCATGTCGTTACTAAATATATTAATATTAGGCAGCTATTACTACGTACTGATTATACGCAATTGTAATTTCGAAAAGTTTGGAACACTATATTTTTCCTACAAGGTGAGTTTTCATTTAAAAAGCTATTTGAGAGAAATGTATTTTTTTCATTTACTGTGATTATACTTAAAAAATAAAACAGAACCGTAAATGTAAAATGAAAACCGAAAATAGTCTGACCTCATCATATCACTTTTCCCAAATTATTATTATTATCCTTTATATTCTTTGATGTCTGGTCATAAATCAACTTCCCACGCATCGACATGAAGTTAGTGTATTTAGAAATACGTATTTAAAAAGAAGTTTCTGAGAAAAAAACAGGAAGCAGGTAGAGTGAAAAACATTGTGAAAACTAATTTAAATATTTTTATAATATTTCATTAATGCTATAATTTTTTAATACGGAATGCAAGAAGACACAATCTCGATTTTCAACTCATATTATCCGCACATATCTTTATTTCCTTATACGGATAAATTTGGCTTTTCCATTTTACATAATTTCGCAAAATTTTCAGTTTAAATTCTTAATTTTCAAATAAAATGAAATGCAACAAAAGGTTTTTTCTTTTTGGTACCATTTTGCTGTTCGTTGAATAAAACATAAGCAACGACTCAAAACGTTTCCTCTCGCAGAAACAGCATCTTAATTTTAAGTCATGCATTGTTTATGTAGCATTTTTAAGATTAAAAAATACAATTTTAAAAGGAAATATCTATTTTCTACTACAGTCTTCTCAAACATCCTAAATACATTTAAGAGCATCAACACCAGGAAAAAAAATATATCTAGTTAATTAGAAAAATGATATGAATTTGTGATGCAACTTTTCACCACGATCCTTGATAGGCAAACACCAAATTTCATCTACCAGTAGCTAAGAAAACAATACAAGTAAAAGTTCCGTTTGAGCAGAAATAATCGTTAAATGAACCCAACGTTCGAAAGTGCTTCCTCTATTCATTTGTTACGCTCGATTAACCGACATAACAAGCGGGTTCATTTTTAAAGCGTCTACAAGATGAATGTATTTCACGGTATGTGGGTAGGTGAGTAGCGGCCATTTTTCGCTTATCCTTTTTCAATGCTTGGGTCGCATGTGTTCCTGCCCATTTGTCTGCAGTGTCATCCGCAGATAGCACGAGCCATAGGACGTCTGTCTGTAAGTGCTTTTTCCCGCAAGGTCCCCCGATTAGAAATATTAGAAAGGGTTTATTGGACCGGGAAATCAAAAAGTTATTTTATTAATCGAGCTGTTTATTCCTGAGGTGCCGGGAGAAAATAATTCTGCAATTTTCTTTTCGGAAAGATCATAGGATGTGTTTGAAAAGTTTTGAGAAGCCTAAAAACAGTTTAAATGTTTCAAACGATGCCTTTTTTTCACTTTAGTTTTTGCTGATTAATTTTAACCACGTGATAATTTTAAATTAGTAGCATGAACATTTTCTTCTTTTAAGAAAGTTACGAATTTTAGGACACACCTACACACTGAAAAATGTTTTGCCCGAAAATATAAGACGATCTCCTGGAAATCATTTATCAGGAGTCTGATGGAAAATTACAGAGAATTAAATACATAAACTACAAAGTCATTAAAAAAGGAAATTACGGAAAATAAAATCTGTAATTTGGTTTATCACCAGATAATGTGGCGCAGCAATGGCGTTCTCTTTGAGCACGCTGAACTAATATTTCTGGTACACAAGGTCGAAGGCGATTCTTGTGTCTTAGCCCGCTCGGTCAATGACGGAATTGGGAGGACTGGCTGCCGAGGGCAAGACTGCTCACTAGAGCAGACAGTATAAACCGTACGCCAACAATATATATTGCATTTGTTAACTGTGTTTTTAACTAGTAGTCACAGATCTCAATTGTTCTGTTTCCTGCGGAGCTGTTAATACCAAGAAACTTGAGAACTTACCCTGTAGTTGTACAGAGTGCAGGAAAACAAGAATTCGCAAGAAGGCACACACTTCCACTCTGGAAGCATAAAATACTTCCAGAAAACTGTAACTTTGATATATGCATTAATTATTTTACAACTCCTATGAGAAGAACTGTATGCACGGAAGTAAATCAAAAGGAATCTCAAAAAAAAAAATTATAACAAAATAATGAATTCTATAAATAAGTCTGTTGAGATAAGTAAAATCCCATTCTCCTGTTTAGAATTTTGGTTCAAACAACATTCGGTAATTTTTTCTGTTAAGTGTTGAGTCTACCATGAAAGAATTCTCCATTAAAAAAATTGATAGAAAGTGTCCTGTAGAATTGTCCTGTTAACATCTTTTGAACAAAAACTATTTTATGTGCACCCTCATTTATACTCTTAGTTTTATGGGCCGACTCACAGATCCGCGGACAGATTGACAGATATACACATTCTCAGAAACGCAGGCTCAAATCTCAGGAAACTTTCGTCGTATTTGACGAAATGGCTTCGTGAAAAATGCTCCGAGTCAACCTTTCGTCGAATTGGCGAAATTTGTGTAGTAACTTTTTTAAGTCCCGTGATCGCGCGAGGAAAGAACCGTTTTAAATAACGAAATTTGCTTGAAGATTGAAGAATCCCCTACACTGAGAGTTCTATTTCTGAGAGTGCAGACAGAACGAGCGACATACCATTTTCCAAACTCGTATTCCTACTTTCAAACTCTTGAAATTACTACTTGAATGTACTATTGAATTATTTTATTTATTTATTTATTTTCAATTTTATTATTTATTCATTCATGTATTATTAATACATTATGACTTCTTTCATACTCTTCTTTTATTAACTTTATGACGGGAAAGGAGCTGAAAAAGTTAAACACCACCTGGTCTTTAAAAACACTTTTTATGTTTTTGCATTCATAAGAAATGGATTTATTTTATTAAATTAAATCAAAATTTAAGAAAAACAAAGAGAATATAAAAAGTTCTCAAGACTTCTTTTTCACTTTGAAGGCCAAGGAAAATTTCATAAGTTTTTGATACAGAAAAGTGACGAGATTTTTCTTCACAAAGTAAAAGTCAAAAATAACTGAAAACTGTGTCAAGCTTTATTAAATATTCGACATTGTGAACTCGCTTTATATACATCAGGAAATGTAATATGTTTATTCTGTAGTTTAACATCTATATTTTCTTCATAAAAATTTGTTTAAAATGAAACTTTAAGTAATTTAAGACGTGAAATAATATCTCTCTCATTGGTACTATACGTTTCTGTTTCGCACTTATTGGCAAGAAATTCATATTTTTATTCTTAATAAGAGTAATACTTACTACCTAACCAACCAGATTTTGTTAGATTTTTCAAAAATCTGACTGTAGAAAAGCATTTTTTTCGTATAATAAGTAGTCAATTACGTGCTTCTATATAGATGCACGTAATTGACCGAAATTTTCATACTCAGATTAACTAATTTAGGACCTTTTCAATAAAAATTAATGAAACTTCGGCAACATTATTGGCGACTGCAAGTATGGTTTCTGTACTAAGACCAGCAAACCGATGTTAGTTATCTTATTCTATTAAACACTTTTTTTTGTTCAAATAGTTGTTGCTGAAATGAAAAGCTTTATGATGTTAATTTTTCTGCTGCTGAAAGCAGGCCATTCTATTGGAGTGTAGCAAGGTTTCGATCTATCTCATTCGCAATTAACTTAGTCCAGTTTAAAAACTTTACCTTAATTCGGTCCACTGAATAAAAGACCAATGAATATCGGAAACTGGAATAAACGAATTTTTCTCTTGCTAATGGTGCTCGATCAAAAGTTCAGTTCTGTTGTTCTTTTCGTATAATGTATAATCGAATTAACAACTCTCAGTCCTTTTTGATGAACACTTTTGCAGAAATTTAATTTCTCTCCTTTGAAAGAATTACTTAGAACTTTCTAAATTGCTGCCCAAAATAGCAGAGTTCATTAAACAAAGCTTCCGACGTGCCGAAAAGGGAAAATAAAAGTAAATAATTTAAGTGAAATTCTGGTAAAAATTCTCACTGATATGAGCTCGACGCTGGCGTGTATATATTAATATTTATTTTCATTAGCTGTTTCAGTCGTGTATTACGAGATTAATTAGATTCCTTCAGTCAGAACGTGTGCGTTGAGAAACATAAATCAATTCCATTATCTGTTTACACACACACATGCGTGCACATGTATACATACACACAGACATGTGTGTGTGTGTAACTCTCGAAATCGAAGGGAGGAAATAATACTTTGGCTTATTATGTCGAAAATAATATATATAGTACATCATACAAAAATGAGAGAAAAATAAACACCTACTATTTTTTTATGTATGGATCTAGAAGAGCTTAATGGGTATTACTTTTCCTTATGGCATTAATAATTGTCCAGTTGTGAAATGGCTTGTGATTATTTTTAGTATATGTCTAGTAGCAGCCCGTATCACATTTTTAGGAACAGTTTAATCTTTGGTAAACGTTAGTCTTTAGTTTTATTAAAACCGTAGTTCTGCAGGATTGAAAATAAAAAAGAAGCCATAAGGAAGGAAAAAATTATTTCAGAAAGAAACAAAAGTTTTGAGTACATTAAAAAAATCATAAAAAAGCAAAGAAATAACTTTTTTGAGTGTGTTATTGAAAAATTTAACTTATCGAAGTTTGAGTTCCCTCGGGTTGCCTGTATATGTATAATCTGATGAGACGGTAGAAATCTTAAAATGAGGGTTTATCGAAATAAATTGTTTAAATATAAAAAACTAAAATCGGTAAAAGCAGATAATTTTGTTGAAATAGGTTTTGTAATATTTTTTTCTCTCAAAATTAAATTGTGGTATCGAAAACTTTCAGCTATCACAAGTTGACTTTATATATATAATTTGATAAAAAATTCTTAAAATGAGCATTTATCAAAATAAATTGCTTCAGTAAAAACTAAAATTGGTGAACACAGATTGTTTCGTTGAAATAGGTTCTGTAACATTTTTTGATTTTCTTTTCAAAATTTAATCGTGATATCAAAAACTTTTAACTTTCGCAAGTTGACTGTATATGTATAATTTGATAAAAAATTCTTTAAAAGAGCCTTTATCGAAATAAATTGTTTTAATGAAAAAGTAAAATCGGGGAAATAGATTGTTTCGTTGAAATAGTTTCTCCAGTATTTCTTATTTCGTCTCAAAATACAATCGACTTCAGAAGCTAGTTACAGAGATAAGAGAGTTGCTAAAAGTTTTAACGCATTCCACCCCTAAAAAGCAGAACCAGCTTAACTTCCAAGAATCCTAACAAAATCGGGAAGTAATCAAGCTGATTCCTTAATTCCAGACTTAGATGTATTTAGTCAATTTATTTTTATTTTTTGTTTGTTTGTTTGTTCTTGAGAAACAGAACTAAGGTATAAAGTAGGCAATTTTGTTGAGCAGTAAAGGTTTTAGGATAGAAAAATTCTTATACGATATTGGTTTTGTAAACCAAGCTGCTTCTGAGAGTCTGCTTCGAGAAGACTTGCCTACTATTATTCTTTTTTTAAAGAACATATTTAAAGCACATATATAGGTGTACAGACAATTTTATGACTTTTTAACATAGCGACGGATACTCCAAGCAAAAAGCGCTTTAATATTGACGCTTAATCTCATTATTCCCGACAGAAGGGGGAAGGAAAATTATGGGGGAAAAAAGAACCTTTGCGAGTTATACATAATGCTTCGTTTTTACAATTGTCCGTTCACTAATACAAACTCTTCGTTCGCTAGTTTTCTTCAGATTCTAATGCCACGCTTAATTTTCGAAACATATTCAGTAATCCTTTATAAAAGAAGAAAGGTTTTTCTTTTTTTTTTTTGATCTGTTGTTCGTTTTTTTAATCAAAGATTATTTTTATGAGAATTCATGCACATAGTAAATAGTATCAAAGTACTTCTACATTGAATTGATGCAATAGATGCAAATTTTGTATTTATTCAATATTTTGAGAATTACGATTATAAATCTATGTACGTACTAAACTAACTATTTTTCTTTATGCATCGAGCTTTTCAACAGCAGATTTAAAAAAATTCTATGTTGTACCTTTTAGTTACTCATCAGTTCTTTTCCACCTCATACCTCTTCAATAGCTATTTGGTCCCTTCAACCGCTTTTCCCTTGCACCTTTTAATTACTAATCGAATTTTTTCTACCTCGTTGTACTTCAATCGACATTTGATCTATTTAGCCGATGAAAAAACTTTTTCTGTACATTGTACATTTAAATGTTATGCCTGGTAACTCTGTATAGTTACGCTAATTAATTACTTTTAATTATCTTGTGAGTATGAAGCGCTGTTAAAACTTAGTTCCTATCACAAGTCTATGGAAAACTAATCAAATTTTTTTCTTCTATTCGTCTCCGTTAAGCAACAAGAAGTTAATATTTTTCCCCTGTCTCTTCATTTGTTGAAATATTTTGCCGAAAGAGCTGAAGAAAATCAAGTCACAAGCTAGAATTTATTTTAATTCAATTTTATTTATAATAAAATAAAAATACAGAATAAATCATGAAAGTTCCCTTTCTCATTCTAATAAAGCAAACCATAGCTGCAGTTAGCTAAATGAGCACTCGCAGACGTGATAACAACTTTATTATTATATTTTTCTTCTTGTTTTAAAAGTCTGAACATTAAAAAACATGTTCGAAAATAATATTGAAGGTATAAATAAAATTCCAATCTTCAGACATGTTATGATAAATGATGAGTGCATTCTCTTTCTGTTATTAAGTGACCCTTCTTTTTATTTTACTTGGAAGACTTGTTTCTATTATATTTCAGAAACATTGATATTCCAATACAATATCCTACTTATAAAATCATAGCGTTCAATTTCACTACGAAATATGCAAAGTTTTTATAAAAAATACCACAAGTTGGAAGTCGACGACTTAAAAAAATATATATGGTGTAAAATTAAACAACGAAATACATAAAAATAATTTAACTTTGTGCAAGTAAACAATAATAATAAAATTACACGTTAATTTAAAGCACAAATGAGCAAAAAAAATGCAGACATATGTTTCGGGATTGCTTGGAATCCCTTTTTCAATGCGACAGGGAGCTTCTAGATGCAAAACATCCAAACGAAGCAGACAGAACAAGAAAAACAAAGCTTATATAGCCTAAGAATTATCTGTAAACCAATGAGAATAAAGGCAGCGTGAAGTGGAAGTAGAAGTAGCAGGAAGACACCAATAAGAGAGCAACAAACGAATCCAGTTGAAAGTACAGGAAGTAAAAAGGAATAACAATAAAAATAAAGCAAAAAAGACATCAGCATGCATAAAAATTGCAAAAATAATAAAATAAAGTACAAAGAATAAAATTGAAATAAAAATAAGTACAGAAACTACCAAAACACAATGCAAAACAAAGTACACATGTAAAGGAGGGGGAGGGGGGGGGAGGGGGGAAGGAGAAAAATAGACACAAAAAAGGAAAACAACAAGAAAACCTAGAAAGAACAACAAATTAAAGAAATTTATGCCAGACCTGTGAAAAATAAGGAGTTGAAGAAGAATCATTAACCAAATTAGAACTATTCCTGTTAATATGATAAGCTTCCCAAAAGTCAAGCTCTAAAGGGGAAGAACATTTTTGAATAATTTTACCAGAATTGAAGTCAAAAGAGTGGTTGGAATTCCAACAATGTTGAGCAATGCTAGACTTATTTAACTCTTGCTTTCGTACATAACCTTTATGCTCATTTAAGCGAGTTTTCAGAGCACGTTTTGTCTGCCCAATGTAAGAAAGGCCGCAACGGCAACTAATTTGGTAAATACCCCAAGTGTTAAGTTGATCGACAGGATCCTTAAGAGAAGAGAAGGAAAGTTTGTTACTAGGAGCAAAAACGACTTGAAATTGAAACCTTTTTAGGATTTTAGCAATACGGAAACTGACAGAATGAAAGAATGGTAACACAACCAAATTCTTTCTAGAAACTACATTATTGGGACCAGAAGTTTTCTTAGAAAGTTTGTTATGAATAGAATCAATTAAAGAGTGAGAAAATCCTCTATCAACAGCTACAGCTTTCAGATAGTTGAGTTCAATCTTGAGAAGCTCAGGAGAAGAGCAAATATTAATAGCACGATGGACCAGAGCATTAAAAGCCGAATATTTTTGGTTGGGAGGATGAGACGACAGTCTGTGAGGAGGTAAAGAAACAGCGAAAGGTTTACGATAGACAGAAGTAGTGAAACCAGACTCACTCTTAGAAATAAAGACATCAAGAAACGCGAGGCTACTATTAAGTTCTTTCTCACAAGAAAACTGGATATTAGGATCAATGGAGTTCATAATAGAAAGAGCATCATCAATACCTAACAAGTTACTGTCCGTTAGGACAAAACAATCATCCACATAACGAACATAAAATTGAAATTGCAATTTCTGGAACAGTTTTTCCTCAAAATAATGCATATAGAAATCACTTAAAATAGGACTAAGAGGACTTCCCATAGCCAGGCCATCTACCATACCATAGAATTTACCATTAAATACAAAAGTGCTCTGTTGCAAGCACACACGAGTAAGGAAAACTAATTCCTCAATTTCCACAGAAGTAAAATGGAATTCAGAAAGCCTTTTCCTGAGGCAAGTCAAAGCGCCATCAACAGGAACATTAGTAAACAAGGAATTAACATCAAAAGAGGCCATAACTGAATTATTCGGAACGAAGTTATGAAGTTTCTTAACAAAATCGGTGGAATTTTTAACAGTGAAAACATTCTGACTCCTAAGTGGAGAAAACACAGAAACTAAATACTTGGAAAGTTTATATGAAGCAGTGCCAATATTGGAAAAAATTGGTCTGAAAGGAATACCTGCCTTGTGTACCTTTGGTAAAGCATAAAGACGTGCACAATTAGCAACAGAAGGAATCACAGACCGTTTAGCAATCAAAGGAATAGAATGAACAGACTTAACAGCAGAAGAAATAGCTTTTAACTCTTTGTCACTAGGATCTTTATAAATTTCAGAATAAGGACCAGAAGCAATTAAGTCATCAGTTTTTTCAACATAAGATGATTTATTAAGAACAACAATCTGACCACCCTTGTCTGCTTTGGTAATGACCAAATCAGAATTGGAAACTAAATTATTGACACATCGTTTCACAGAATGGGTAAAACCAGTATTAGGAACTTTTGTATTGAAATCAACATTGGAAGCAATAAGATGCCGAACCGACTCTTTTATTGGTCAGATTGTTGTTCTTAATAAATCATCTTATGTTGAAAAAACTGATGACTTAATTGCTTCTGGTCCTTATTCTGAAATTTATAAAGATCCTAGTGACAAAGAGTTAAAAGCTATTTCTTCTGCTGTTAAGTCTGTTCATTCTATTCCTTTGATTGCTAAACGGTCTGTGATTCCTTCTGTTGCTAATTGTGCACGTCTTTATGCTTTACCAAAGGTACACAAGGCAGGTATTCCTTTCAGACCAATTGTTTCCAATATTGGCACTGCTTCATATAAACTTTCCAAGTATTTAGTTTCTGTGTTTTCTCCACTTAGGAGTCAGAATGTTTTCACTGTTAAAAATTCCACCGATTATGTTAAGAAACTTCATAACTTCGTTCCGAATAATTCAGTTATGGCCTCTTTTGATGTTAATTCCTTGTTTACTAATGTTCCTGTTGATGGCGCTTTGACTTGCCTCAGGAAAAGGCTTTCTGAATTCCATTTTACTTCTGTGGAAATTGAGGAATTAGTTTTCCTTACTCGTGTGTGCTTGCAACAGAGCACTTTTGTATTTAATGGTAAATTCTATGGTATGGTAGATGGCCTGGCTATGGGAAGTCCTCTTAGTCCTATTTTAAGTGATTTCTATATGCATTATTTTGAGGAAAAACTGTTCCAGAAATTGCAATTTCAATTTTATGTTCGTTATGTGGATGATTGTTTTGTCCTAACGGACAGTAACTTGTTAGGTATTGATGATGCTCTTTCTATTATGAACTCCATTGATCCTAATATCCAGTTTTCTTGTGAGAAAGAACTTAATAGTAGCCTCGCGTTTCTTGATGTCTTTATTTCTAAGAGTGAGTCTGGTTTCACTACTTCTGTCTATCGTAAACCTTTCGCTGTTTCTTTACCTCCTCACAGACTGTCGTCTCATCCTCCCAACCAAAAATATTCGGCTTTTAATGCTCTGGTCCATCGTGCTATTAATATTTGCTCTTCTCCTGAGCTTCTCAAGATTGAACTCAACTATCTGAAAGCTGTAGCTGTTGATAGAGGATTTTCTCACTCTTTAATTGATTCTATTCATAACAAACTTTCTAAGAAAACTTCTGGTCCCAATAATGTAGTTTCTAGAAAGAATTTGGTTGTGTTACCATTCTTTCATTCTGTCAGTTTCCGTATTGCTAAAATCCTAAAAAGGTTTCAATTTCAAGTCGTTTTTGCTCCTAGTAACAAACTTTCCTTCTCTTCTCTTAAGGATCCTGTCGATCAACTTAACACTTGGGGTATTTACCAAATTAGTTGCCGTTGCGGCCTTTCTTACATTGGGCAGACAAAACGTGCTCTGAAAACTCGCTTAAATGAGCATAAAGGTTATGTACGAAAGCAAGAGTTAAATAAGTCTAGCATTGCTCAACATTGTTGGAATTCCAACCACTCTTTTGACTTCAATTCTGGTAAAATTATTCAAAAATGTTCTTCCCCTTTAGAGCTTGACTTTTGGGAAGCTTATCATATTAACAGGAATAGTTCTAATTTGGTTAATGATTCTTCTTCAACTCCTTATTTTTCACAGGTCTGGCATAAATTTCTTTAATTTGTTGTTCTTTCTAGGTTTTCTTGTTGTTTTCCTTTTTTGTGTCTATTTTTCTCCTTCCCCCCTCCCCCCCTCCCCCTCCTTTACATGTGTACTTTGTTTTGCATTGTGTTTTGGTAGTTTCTGTACTTATTTTTATTTCAATTTTATTCTTTGTACTTTATTTTATTATTTTTGCAATTTTTATGCATGCTGATGTCTTTTTTGCTTTATTTTTATTGTTATTCCTTTTTACTTCCTGTACTTTCAACTGGATTCGTTTGTTGCTCTCTTATTGGTGTCTTCCTGCTACTTCTACTTCCACTTCACGCTGCCTTTATTCTCATTGGTTTACAGATAATTCTTAGGCTATATAAGCTTTGTTTTTCTTGTTCTGTCTGCTTCATTTGGATGTTTTGCATCTAGAAGCTCCCTGTCGCATTGAAAAAGGGATTCCAAGCAATCCCGAAACATATGTCTGCATTTTTTTGCTCATTTGTGCTTTAAATTAACGTGTAATTTTATTATTAACGAAATACATATTTTTAGTAACTTTTTATTTCAAGAAATTTGTGAGGTAGAATTTTAAATATAAATGGAAATTTAGCTGCATTTGATCAAGTGTATTTTTAGGTTTGAATGTTTAAAGCACTCAGTAAAATCATAGAACAAGAAAAATGCTTTCGAATAACAAGTAGAAAGAGTTTCATTTCAAACGAAAACTATGTATATTATAACCAAAAGGATTTCTGGAGAACTCCTTCGAAGAGATGCCTTGAAACCTCCTCTGAATTTCTGGCTTTTCATCATAAACCAAGTCTTCCTTGTTTTCAATCGAACCTCGAGAGGCTTCAGATAAACTAGTGCTTATATTTTTCTCCTCTTTTGTTGCAGAAGTTTGTGAGTCAGCACCTTCGTCGGATGGGCGAAACAATTTTTCAGTGCTTGAAACTTCATCAACATTGATGTCATCATTTTGTTTTGGCTCCACAAGCTGATCCTCTTCGCTCTGCGTTTCATCAACTTGTTCTTTATTGTCACCTAGTGGTATTTTGTTTGCTGTGCTATTTGTGAAATCACGTTGATTGCCTTGATATAAATTTATTTCTGTTTCATTAGGTTGTTGCATGAACTCCTGATTTTGCCTGCCTAAATTAAAACCTTTAAGTCCGTCATTCCCATCAATGATTTTTGCATGACCTTGAGCTAAATGGTATCTTTCTTTCTGACCATGTACATGATCATGTCCGTACATATAACCTTCTCCATGATCAAACTTCCCAGCAAACCTGTAACCCTTTTCAAGGTTATAATGATGATCGTGTTTGTCTAAGTGGCGAAAAGCTACGTCTTCTTCGGTCAGGCCTTTAAAATAACGTTCGTACGGAACCACATGCGTTTGATCTTCTGATACCATAAAATTATCTGCGTGGTGAATTCCAGACCTTTCAGGGCTGCTACGTTGGCTTTCATTCATATCCTTAACAAGTGTTTTTCCTTCATTGCTAAATAAAGAAATGGATAAATTCAGTATAAACAATCAAACAGTTAAAAAAGAATTCTTGAACTTTCTAGAAAAGTTTGTGTAAAGAATCAGAACTTCCTAAATTTGGTGTTTTTATATGATAATAGATAAAAATAAAGAAAAATATATAATTATCTGTTGTAAATTGACACACGGAGGAAACAAGATTAATTTTCCGATAAAAAGTCACACATCAGCATGGAATTTTTTTTCCATGCTGACGTGTGACTTTTTATTGCCCATTGAACGCCCATTGCCCATTAAATTTTTACACACTTTTTATTGTCCATTGAAAGCCCATTGAACACCAGTATATGAAAAGAAATGAAATAACCAAAAAGCTAATGCTAAAGTTAAGATGATTCCAGTAGGATAATGCATTTCCAGACTTTAGTCAGGATGAAAATCATGTTCAGTGAGCAAAATTTCTCAAATTGTGTCCTATTTCTTGATTTTCTTGTTTTACAAGGTAGGGTTAATGGTGGCAACATCAGAATCATTTCAAATGTATAATATAACCAATTCTACCAATAGCAATGATTGAAAAAGTAATGCTAAAATTCCACTTCATATTATTTTCTGCAATTTTTGTCGCAAATTTTAACTGAATCTGTAATTTATCTTCGTTTTATGACAATGCGCGATAGATATTTTAAGTTAACTCAGTCGTCCTTTCGGCACACATAAATTTCTAGAGGCATAATTTTAAAATTTTAAAATATTTAACGCAATTTCTAATGCATAAATTTATTGCAATACGATTCATACAATCTTGAATTTTTTGTTAAATTTCTTCAATAGGAGTTCGCAAAGAATATCTTCTACCTGGCGAGGAAATAGATTTATAGAAAAAGAATCGATTAATTTGCTTTTAGAGCCATAACTCCATGCCTCAAAAAATTTCCATTATACTCAATTTTATTGACGTTCACAGATGTCTGTTCCTTTTTAAAGCAGCAAATCACACCAAAGATTTGTTCCTTTTTTAAAAGCAGTAAATCACACCAAAGATCTGTTCCTTTTTTAAAAGCAGTAAATCACACCAAAGATCTGTTCCTTTTTAAAAGAAGTAAATCACTCAACATTTCAAAGTAAATAGTTTAGTCAAGAAGCAATATATTTATCTCTTGATTATTACGAACCTCAAATGAGGGAACCAAAATTATTGAACCCCAAATTGCAAAACAAATATTGTGTGTCACGAGGAAACTTCTTTTTGCATTAAAAGAGTAGTCCCTTGTAATCCTGAAACAAGTGTATTGTGTATGTAATATTTCTCGTATTTCGTGCCTATAACAACATTGATATCTTCATTAAGTGTAGGTTAGGGATCATTCATAAATGATGTCACGCTTCGAGTGGGGAGGGGGGTTCGTGAAATTGTGACAAAGTGGGACAAGGGGAGGGGAGGGGTAACAAGAAGTGTCACATCATGCATATTGCAACATAACGTAACATGTGACAAAGGGGGATGGGGGGTTCGCTGAAGTGTGACAAATTGGGACAACGGGGGGAGGGGGGTCAAATATACGGGAAAAAAGCTTGACATCATTCATGAACGGCCACTTAGCTTTGTAAAATAAAGTTAAGCGATGGAGTTCCATTTCCTTACGTCTATTACACAACATTCTGAAGAATAATTTCAAAAATAAATAAATAAATAAATTGTGTACTGAATGTGCTGAACATATTTATTTAATCAATCTTTGGAAGATTTTTATCCTAAATTTAAAACTTGTTTATATTCCATATCAAATGAGCTCTTTTTTTCTTTTTTCTTTTTCAATAAATGTCCAAGATTTGCCCAGAAAGAAATGATGCAATAGAATTATGATTAAACTAAAAAGTTTTTATCACAATGTAATTATAAATTTATCGCGGTGCAAACTAGTTGATTCATTAGAAAAATTAGTTTTTATGAAGCTTTCTATAAAGCAAAGACCAAACACACACAAAGACATCCTTATGATAAAAAGAAGGATATTTTTATAGGATGTATTTCTAATTTCAGATAAGTACTAGATCAGGTTGACATTTAATTTTAGCTTTTTTATTCACAAAATCTTTTTTACCTTGCATTTGGACTCTGCTTCAATCCAGATGTTGTTGATGCAAATATTGAGAGCGCCAAGAGAGCAGACAAAATCATCATTTTCGTTGGTTACTGAAAAATACGTCATATTTTGAATGCTGTTTTTAAACTAGCTTTTCTTTTATAGTGGTCGGCAACTACTCGTCAAAAAGTAGTTAACTACCAACTACTAACTAAACAAGAATAGTTGCAACTAGTATTTAATTACTTTTTCTGAAACTAGTTGTAACTAGTAGTTAACTGTTCTCCAAAAGTATTTAACTACTAGTTAAATACTTTTAAGTATAATTTTTTTGAATTTATACTTTTAAGCTTGTTCTTAAATATTTAATCCTGATAATTCAACTCAATATTCTTTTAGGCATGAAGAAATAAATTTGTTACGTTTCTATACTTTTTTATTTGTTTGTTAAGTTGTAAAATAAAGGGGGTTTCCCTTAATATCAATTTTAAATTCTCCCTCTGCCCAGCCCCCATTCATTACCAACATATCCTTGTAACGCGCATGCTTTGGATTATATTCTTTCAAATTGTGTTGAAGGCTTGTGTTTAATGGTATCCCAAACCCATGCATGGTGTAAGAGTAGATGTGAAGCTTCCACATAATGAAGATTTGGTCTTTAAATGAAACTTAATCGTGCATGTGCTGGTGCAGGCTCCATGTATTCACTACATTAGAAAGCTTTTCCTAATTTGCGTAAATACTACAATAAATATTAGGATTTTTTTGAGTACTTTTACATTATATAACATAATTACATAATATAAAAAATGCGTTTGTGTGAGCAATATTCATAAGCTAAAAATTTAAATAATTTAATGCTTTAAAAATAGTTTTTTTCCCCAAAAATAGATTTAAAAAATAAAAAAAAAAGTAGTTAGAATTTTGAAAGTGGTTGTAACTAGTAGTTGGGAAAATAGTAGTTTAACTAAAAGTAGATAACTAATTCAAAACAAAAGTAGTTACAACTAGTCGTTAACTACTTCTACACTGTTAAAAATTTCCGTAAGAAAATAATAAAATAACAATTTATTTTATTGTTATTTTACCATATTTAATTACAACAGTTGAAAAACCATTAAAAAGATGGTACTCAAACCGCTGATTGTGAAAAAAATCGTTTATTCTCTGTTTATCCTAAAGAGCGTTTAACTAACAGTAATTTTCAAGCGCTCAATAAGAATCGGGCGTTCATCTTGGTTGCGAAACCTTACCGGTCGTGCGTTGTTGTTAAAATATGAATAAAAATTTATCTTCAAATCTGCATATGTATATAAAAAAAGAAGAAGAAAAAGTGGCTTAAGCAGTGGTTACTAAATAGAAACACATACACACGTAAATCGAAAATTGGAGGCATCGAATTCCCGAACTGTTAGCGAATGAGCGAAACCATTATTTGAGCTGCTGAAGTTTGTTTGTATTTTGATTTTTGCAGCAAATAAAATGATTTTCGTCAATATAGAGTAAATTTAGACCAAAAATGACTTTGGATCCAATCAAAAACTGAAATCTCAATTTTAAAGCAGTTTGCCTGTTGGAAAAGAAGATTTATTGATAGATAAACGGCCGCTTTACGTGGTGTAGATGGCCGAATGACTAGAGCGCACGGTTAGTATACCATACACCCGGGTCCGATTCCCGTACGCTTAGTTTACGGTTTCTACACCTCGAAATGGTTCAAAAACGGTTAAAAATTTTGTTTTGAAACCATTTTTAAATGGTTATAAAACCGTAAACTTTTGTATTTTTGGCTTTTTAACTAAGCTGATTGGAAATGGTTTAGTTTCCCGTAAAGATAGAAAAATGTTTCAAACCGTAAATTTAACGGTGAATTAGATGGACAGACCGCTGCCGGCTATTTAACTGTAATTTCATGATGAAATTTCTAACAGTGTAGTTAACTACTGATGAACACTACTCATTTAACAATTTCGAATACTTTAGTTATAATAGATGAAATTAAAGAGCAAGAAAGATACATAAATTATGAAACGTGTTAATTGTTTCGGGTAAAAAGTTCTCTATTCCCTACATTTGAGGGAAATTAATGCTTTTGCTCGTACTTTTATTTTTTAGTTATATCGTTCAGTTTTAGCTTCTAAAAAATCTCTTCACAGCCCTTCAAAATTTCATTACCGTTTCATTTTATTTTCATTTATATGTTTGAAGTTTATGCATATTTATATATTTTCAACTAAAATTTTTACTATACAATTGTGTGAAATAACTGCCTAAATCATTTTAATTAAATTATTATTATTATTATCATTATTATTATTGCGATTTTCAATCATTCTATTTGATTCCTATTTCTATACAACAATATTTCATTCAATGTGATGTTATTGTGTAGGGCAATAACGTAAGATAATATTCATTTATATCCAATACTAGCTGTCGGTCTCGCTTAAAAGGATCAAGAAATGATCCAATAGTCATCTCAATAAAATAGTCTAGTATGCATAAATTAATCACTTTATTGCTTTCTATATCGCAACATAACCCCTAAAAATCTAGAGCTCTTATACATCAAAACTTACTAAGCACCGTAAAACATCCTATTGCAACGCGATTTTTTGATTCATACAATATAAATTACTTTAGAGTTAATGCTTGCACTACAATACTGTAGTGTTTGCGTTTAAAATAGATTAACAGTCGTTCAATTTATAGCTTTGAACTGCGTTACTTAAAAGGGATTACGTTTACTTGAAATGTTATAATACAATTAAATAATAAATTCAATTATTTGCAATGATGTTAAATCTGTTTCTTGAAATATCTATTACAATATTTAGTTATATAAAATTACTTTGCTGTAAAAAAATTAATTAAGCCATATTAAAATGTTCTTACCTTTATGCGCACTTGGAAAACATAAGCTGTAAAAGCTTAGAGCTAACTGATGTTAATTTCGACTTCCAGATTTATATAGTCACTCAAATAACTATAAAAAGAACCTGGCATTGGTGTTCAAGGTGAAAATATTTCTGTTTTCGCTTAAAAACGTAGACTGATTTACACATTGAAGTATTAATTAAAAACATTTTTGTTTTTTAAAGTTTTCTCAGGAATATTGATGCTGGCTGAGGTCCTTTTTTCCAAATAGGAAAGTCGGTGAAGCGTTTGAATGGTTAATTGTAATGTTTTTTAGAGGCTGACTTTGAATGTTGTCATTTAAAAAATAGGAAGTGAGCATGCAATGACGACTGCTTATCATTTGAATCATCCCCCACACTGAAGTTTTTATGAAACTTAAAAAGAGAAAATATGAAGTGAAGTGAAACACATATCAATCTTGAAATAATAAATAAATAACATTGTTATGCTCATCTAAACATTTTTTATAGCATGTCCTTTTAAATATATATATTGATTTTTATTAATATCAATTAAATCTGCTTATCCGTCTGTCTCTCAGTTCACGCATAACTCAGATCATTATTTGATCAGTGATCATGAAATTTTCAACAAGAGCACTTAGGAGCATAATAAAGTGTACCTTTGAGCAATTTTTCTAAAATTCAAGTTTTCCTTCTTTTTCGAATTTGAGCAGAAATTCTAATAAATTCATTTATGTTCCGTAGAGGATACTACTGCACAATTTTAACATTTCATAGGGACCGTTCCTAAATGATGTCACGCGTTTTCCCACATATTTGACCCCCCTCCGCCCTCTTTGTCACCTATCACGCTGTGTTGCATATGCTTGATGTCACACTTCTTGTTACGCCCTCCCCTTGTCACACTTTGTCCCAATTTCTCGAACCCCCCTCCCCCCTTGAAGCGAGCATCATTTATGAATCATCCCATACTAGTTGAAAGCATGTAAAAAATACTCAAATGAACTTTATTTGAAAGTTGTTCGAAGACTGCCTGCAATAGATTTTTAAATCGAAATCCAGGACTCGTCGAAATTTGTTTTGACCATCAAAAGAATCCGAAAAAACTACATTATATGAAAAAAGTGAAAGATACGCAAATGATTGTAGCAGTTAAAAAACAATTTTTTTTTTTTTTCCATGGTTACAAATTTTGTGATGAAAACTTTATTCAGTGACTAAAGCAGTTAGGTATGTTCACAAAGAGTAAGATTCGACCAACACTATTTCCGCACTTCGCTATTGTCGCTATTAGCAACTCATTGGTAACGCTAGAAAGTCCCTGGTTTTAGCAGATCCCCATCGGAAATGATGTAAAACTACCTCACTGTTAATACCATAGTTTAAGTGACCACCTCGGTTTGAACGGTTTTTTATTTAAAATTTTTCCGTTCCTCAAGAAACATTTTCTACAACTTGCGTTGAAAGGAATTCTGAAATGCTCTAGGTAATATCTCCTGTGGGAACTTTCCCATTATCCCGACGCAAATCCTGCAAAGAAGACCTTTTGGCGACAGCACGCGCAAAAGGTTACCAGCGGCGATATTCCGTATGACGTTGGTTGCATCATTATTGGCGACTTTATCTCCTGAGCCGGAATAATGGAAAAGTACCATTCTGTGCCCCATCACTAACAGTTGTAAGTAGAATGATTGGACGTAGCCAAGCGTTTCTCAACCTTTCAGTATTCGCGGCCCAATTTTCTATCATAATTTTCATCGCCCTCCTTACTATAAAATGTATGCAACAATAATGTATATTGAGTACTTTGGATTCTGTTTTTTAATTATTTTTAACTAACTGCCAAAACAAGAGTAAAAGCGAGTAATTTAGAAATAAAACTAATTTAGCAATAAATCACTATTTGAATTTTGGGCAGGAGTAGAGGATGATTTTTCTGCACTAAAAACAAGGGCATTTCGCATTCTATTACCATTTTCAACATCCTCAACAACTTTTGTGAAACTGGATTTTCTGCTGTGGCTTCTTAAAGACAAACTATAGATCTCGGCTAAATACAGAAACAACTGAGGGTGGCAATTTCTAATATTAATCTTTCCTTCCAAAAACTTTCCTTTGAAAGACAGTCCCAAGGAAGTTACTAATAATTATTAAATTTGTTTTTAATTTAGTATGTTTTGATTAAGAAAATTTCAATTTAGTAATTTGTTTTACTTTAATAAGTTATTAAATATGTCGAAATGTATTTTGCTTTCTATGTGTATGTGTGCTTTCGTTTCAGTCAGTTAATTAATTTTTTAAAGTAATGTTTTCTCTTGGATATTCTCGCGCGCCCTTCTCGTGTGCTCGTGCCCCACTAGGCTGGCGCGCCCCACAGATTGAGAATCGCTGACGTAGCCCTCTTAATTTGTACTGTCGACTGGCTTCTTCCTATATTCCAAAATATGTAAGCCTGGAAATTTAAATAGTCATAAGTTATAAAATATGCCATAATAGTACATTAAGTGTTACCTAATTTTAGAATCTAAGTAATCCTAAAAAGGGATTGAAAATCTAAAAATATGCAATGATTTGGGGCGTTTCTGTTAATCCCAATAAAATAATGAATACTAGAGGGGTCCGCCCCTGCTTGCTATAGCTCGCCAGCCCCCGAAACGCATATAAGCAACCTGTACCTGATTTTCACCATGGAGGTTAATCCACGCTTTTTAATGGTAGAAACGACCTGTTAATCATTAGGGGATGGTCATTATGCAAATAAGATTTCCACGGGTAATGAAGCATTAAAAATATGCATCAAAAGTATGAAAGACGTTTTGAGAAAGCGTAAAATCATGTCGAAAGGTGTCAAATAAATCGCTTTTCGAAGTCTAAAAAAGTACATAAATAAATAAATAGTTGCGATTATTACATGACGACAGTGAAAAAAATTTCCTTGCATGAGATAAAACGTCAAATTGTTGTTTTTTTAGTTTTTTTGCTTATTTTGAATAAATACGTGAATTCAATGTAAGTAACTTATTTGAAACAATCCCATTTTCGTATTTCATTCATTCAAAAATAAATAAATTGATTAACAAATTTTCAGTTTGCCATAAAGTTTAATGTATTGATCTTTTTTCTCTTCATATGAATGTGTATAATAACAATGCAGGACACCAACAAATAAACACTTATAAGACAAATGATCAAAATACTTTGTGCAAAAATGTAAGTACAAATATAAAACAACGTGAAAAAGCACAAATTCAGATTAAAATTAACGCAAATAGCTATTTCGAAGCTACAAATGGAGCCTCTTCATCAGTGCATAAAAGAAGAAGAAACGCTCAACACACAAGCAAGAAAGCTGTGAGTGAACAAGGCAATAACCAGAGAGACACCGGTATTTATACCAAATGTGTCGGATTAGCGATTGACCAATCAGAGGCCAGGAACAAGGCGGGAACAGAGCCCGAAGTAAAAGGCGGGAAACGAATATGTAAATTGCAGGAGAAAACCAAAAATGGAGAGAAAAATTATAAAAATTGTTTCCAAATGTCAGGAAAATATGGAGTGTTGGAAAAATCATTTACTACAGAATGAGAATTTTTCCAAATGTGATAAGCTTCCCAAAAATCAAGTTCATAGACAGAAGAGCATTTGCTGATAATTCTAGCAGAAGAAAATTCAAAACAATGATCTTAAGTCCAACAATGCTGGGCAATGGAAGAACGTGCAAGTTCTTTACGCTTAACATAATTTTCATGTTCTTTCAGACGGTGCTTTAAGGCACGTTTAGTCTGACCTATGTAAAACAGACCACATTTGCAAAAAATACTATAAATACCCCAGTTGTTGTGCAAATCAATGGGATACTTCAAATTTGTAAATTTTATTTTATTCACAGGGAAAAGCAGTCAGCAAATTGCTAAAATATTGAAGAAGTTTGGGTTTGATACTGCATTTTCCCCTGTGAATAAAATAAAATTTACAAATTTGAAGTATCCCATTGATTTGCACAACAACTGGGGTATTTATAGTATTTCTTGCAAATGTGGTCTGTTTTACATAGGTCAGACTAAACGTGCCTTAAAGCACCGTCTGAAAGAACATGAAAATTATGTTAAGCGTAAAGAACTTGCACGTTCTTCCATTGCCCAGCATTGTTGGACTTTAGATCATTGTTTTGAATTTTCTTCTGCTAGAATTATCAGCAAATGCTCTTCTGTCTATGAACTTGATTTTTGGGAAGCTTATCACATTTGGAAAAATTCTCATTCTGTAGTAAATGATTTTTCCAACACTCCATATTTTCCTGACATTTGGAAACAATTTTTATAATTTTCCTCTCCATTTTTGGTTTTCTCCTGCAATTTACATATTCGTTTCCCGCCTTTTACTTCGGGCTCTGTTCCCGCCTTGTTCCTGGCCTCTGATTGGTCAATCGCTAATCCGACACATTTGGTATAAATACCGGTGTCTCTCTGGTTATTGCCTTGTTCACTCACAGCTTTCTTGCTTGTGTGTTGAGCGTTTCTTCTTCTTTTATGCACTGATGAAGAGGCTCCATTTGTAGCTTCGAAATAGCTATTTGCGTTAATTTTAATCTGAATTTGTGCTTTTTCACGTTGTTTTATATTTGTACTTAAATAAACACTTAGTTATGCATTCGTTTTCTAGATTCGTACCTATTATTTTTATGGTTTTAGTGTAACAAAGGAAAAAGAAAGTTAAAGAAGGAAAGGAAATAAAAATCAATCTCTTTAAATCTTACATGGCTGTTTTTTGAAACATTTACAGATAAGTAACACTGAGGAAATCATCCTTGCGTGAATGTATTCGTATATGTGGTCATGCTTTACATTTATGTCTCAAATTTATCCGAGATTTATTAATCTTTGCAGAACTACTCCATAAGTTATAAAGCTATTCAATACAAAAATAGATCTTTAAGTTTAAACTAATCTTAATAACGCAACCAAATTTAAAGAAAAAAGATTTTTAAAAAACATGTTTCTGAGATTTTAATGTCGTAAAGCTCATAAGATATTAAAAATTTTATACAAGAATTATCTCAACTGAACGCAAATGCACTAAACAAAAAACAAAACTAGCACTATTCCTAAAGTTTTAAAGCCATGCAACACAAAAATTAGATTTAAAAAAAATTTAAATAAACGCTATGCTTCTAACGGGGGCGATGGCATTTTATAAAAAAAATTCTTTGCTTAATGTCTTTGTATTTTTAATAATAATTATGCAAAATTTATTTTTTTGATTTTGATGATTCGTACCATTCTATCATACTTATTCTTTTCATTTTATTAAAAACTCAGAAAACTTTTCTTTTAATTATTAATTAGTTTTGATTCAAGCAAATAGATTTATTAATTTTTTTTTAATATAAGTTTTGTGTAGCATGGCTTTAAATCTTAAGGAATAGTGCCAGGCTCTGTTTTTTGTTTACTGTATTTCTGTATTTGCGTTCAGTTGAGATAATTGAGTTCACTGCGCAATTAACTCCACTTTTTAAAAGATCTTGAATTTTAATCTCAAAATACTTGAAATAATCATAGCTTTTCATAGTTATAATAACCTTCCTAAAATATAAAAAATAACACTACTGAATGACAATTTTTTTTTTTTTTTTTTTGCCATTGAATAATAATGTCACATTTCCAGAGGCCGTTTTTATTAACTCCATACTCTAATGTAAATCACTGCAAAAATGCAACTCAAATGCTAGCAATTACAAACTAGCAATTTTAATTGCCTTAACTGTATAACAAAGGGGACGTTATGGGGGGCGGGTTTTGTGAAAATGTTAATTCCGGCAAAGTCTCCTATTGTCAAAATTTTCAGAAACAAATCACTTTGAATAGTTACAGTTTTTGGGGGAAAAGCCTTTACAACAAAGCAGAAAATATCAGTGAAGAAAATAACATAAGGCTTTATGTTAAAATTGTATTATTTCACGAAAGGCTACACAATGCTTATATTTCCATGCGTTCAAAGTGGGGATTAAGACATGCTGTTTTCAATTCCATGCTGTTTTAAGTATACCAGTTGTGCTTACATTAAATTTAAATGTTTCAAAATAAAACGTATTAAACGATGATAACGTAAAAAACTGTCCAATTAAATATGTTTAGTTTGTTAAAATAATTTAGGTGTTCACAATAGCACTGGCAGAATTATTTTGTACTTCTGGCTAAAAATGCCGATGATTATTTCTTCCGTAAGTCTTTAAACTACAGAAAAATTGTTAAACTGTTGGGTTTCTGTTTTTTTTTAATTGATTGTGTATTTAAATGTATATATATATATAAACCAAAAGAACCGGAGACAAATATTTATAATAAATAAATTTGCAGCAATAGAGGAGACAAAACCGAATAAATGTGCATTGGAAACTGTTAGAGAATTTGATTTTTAAAAGTATTTATGTGTTCTTGTCCCTCTGACACTCGAAAAAGATGTATTTAAGCATCTTTTATGACTCTCAGAATCGTAGTTTTGAATTTGAGTTTGTCTTCTGTGGCCCCGCTAAGTAATTGCGTTATTGAAAAGAAGTTTTTTAACAGCCAACACGAGCGTTAATTGACTGGCTGTTTTGATATTTCGGGGATTAAAACTTCAAGGTTTAGTTTATGAAGTAGAAATAGATTTTTTTTCCTATTAAACTGAATGACGTTGAAGAATTGAAATAATATATTGTTTTTCTGTTTCAATCCTTATGAGTTACGAACTTAACTTTTTTTAACCTTTTCCTAAAGTATTAAATGAACATTTTAGATATTTGTATATTTTAAATAATGTAATATATTTTTAGTGTATTTTTTTAACAATAGAAAAGAAAAGAATTGCTCTTTTTCATCTGCACTTAACGCATGCGGACAAAAATCCTTAGTACTTTGTGATTTTACTCAACCTTTTGTCGTCTGAAAGGAAATTAGTCACAATTTAATAAATATCCCAAATGATCACATATATCAAGTTAAATACATTATTAAAACTATAGAATTAATATTTTTAGGCTTTTTTTAAAACATACAGTAAAGAAATATATATGTAATAATAATAATAAATAATAAATGTTTTTTTTTTTTTTCTTATTTATTTTTTCCCAGCTCAAAAGAAGAAAGAACAATTTTCTATGTTCAAATCAGGTTTGAAGCCTACCGTGTGTAAGAATTTATACTACGTCCAAACTAAAATTACAACATTTAAACAAATACATTTATCACTAAGTTTACTGAAAATGTTTTAGAGTCTTGACCAGTGTTTTACATTCGAAGGTAAACGCTAAACTTCTGTTTAAATTGAAGAATTTTTATTAATTTTTGCTAAAAAACTATGATTGTCATTAGGCAGAGTGTGTACATACATGCATATATATACTGAATATTATTTCAAAAGAAAAAAAATCTGCAATCGTAAACGTGATTTTATTTAAAAGGTTCGGAAAAGTTCTTTAAATGTCTCCAACCTGAAACTGTATTAAAAAGTGATAAAGCAGAAGTTTAGGAGAGTTATCTCCATCTGTATTAAAATAGTCCTTTAAAGAAAAATAGACGTTTTGTCTCTTACCTTCCACCCACATTTATTTCGAGAACCCCTTTTAGGTCATGCCAAGGGCCCTTTCCTTTCTTTCTTTTTTCTCTTTTTTTTGTAAAACTTATAAAAAGTATGTGAAGAAAGTTTTAAACTCTTTTTTTTTTTAATCATATACCCTTTTTCGGCCCGGGCACCATTGCTGAGGTACCCCCTAGTACCGCGTGTGTGGGGACTATGGTTTCTAATTACCCCTGTCTCTTATCACCCCGTTTTGTTGTAATTGCGCACTTTTTTTCTGACAAATTTAAAATAATATAAACGAATTCCTTTAACATTGGCGTACATAATATAAAAATTCTCTAAATAACTTGTAAATGCAAGTTTAAAGTGATTAATAATAGCATAATGTAAGTAAAAATAGTATATAATTCCTTTTTATGTCGAAACAAATTTCAACTTTCTGTTTTTGAATTATGTTTGTCATCTCGATATTCATACCTAATGTTAAAGACAAGCTTTAGTTTTGAATGGTTACTTAGTCTTTTCATTCATTGTTGTTGTATTTTCTTTTACTTATCTACTTATTTTTTAAAAATGTAAACAAAGAAAAAATGAATTGAATGAGCATTGTGTCATGTCCTATAACCGAATCGCTACTGCAGTTTTCTCTCAAACATTAAAGGTGTCAGGAATTGTTGATCCACTTTCATTTTTCCGTGACATTCATCGAAAACCTAATTTTAAGATTGCTTCACATAATTGGAGTGTAGATAATCGCATCTATACTGTAATTACTTTCAAATAGAAGTATTTTTTTCACAATTTTTCACTTTTTTTCCCTTTCTTTTTTAATCACTTTGAAGTTCTGAAGCACTTTTAAGCGTCCTTGAAGCAAAGTTTATAACAAAGAGCGTTGTTTGATTAGACGAGTTTTCATTCAAAAACTCAAATGAATATTTTTTTATCCTAATTTTAAAAATATTTTTTTGTCAGAATGGAAAAAAATCTATGATAAGAAGAAATTAGCTAATCTTTTCAAAGTTATAAAAGTACCGAGTAATATGAAATTTGTTAAAACATTGGATGACGATTAGAGCTTCTCTTAACTATTTTTAGCAGATAATTCCAAAGATAACTTTGATTCTGCAATAGATATAACAGGAGATACAGGAGATAACTATTCTTTTCCTGTAAGGCACGGATGAAATATTTACATTTTTTATAGAACTTATAAGGAAAAAGTTAAGTCTTATTGCTTAAACGAAACACTGGAATGATTGAATTTGTACGACGCTTTGTTACAAATCTTAGTTCATACGCACGTTCCCTTTAGTTTAAATTTTCTGTCAAATATTATATGTTTACCGATTCATGCATTAAAAATGCGAAAATGCGTAGTTATGTTAACTTAAGAGTGAATTTCAGGGAATATTCATATTTACTTGTTAACATAATTACATTGCGCTTAAAAGTCACTTTCCCATTAATAAATTCATATCTACTGTCGGTCAAAATATAAACGTTCATGCTGAGGCAAACTTGTTTGCTTTTAGCCTTCATTACCACTGTAACTTTAGTGTATGCTTGATGAAGGAAAATGTTTACATTAATAATCCCCCTTGGTGAGCAAACATAATCACCGAGTTTAGTCGTAACAATTACTACAAAGATAAAAAACAGGGATCTGCAGCGGAGAAGGTGCGCGGAACAGTTGAGCAAAAAGATTGTGTTCGAAGCTGGAGCAAAAATATTTGTTGCGCTCCACTACTCCATTTTTTTTTACTTTTTAAATTTTTTATCATATAAAAAAATAGTTTACAAAACAAAAAGAGAGATAAATGTTAAAAATAATGATATCTATTAAAATTATTCGAAGCACTGATCGGAGTCGAAGCAAGTATTTAGACGTTGAAGCGGAGCAACTCAAAAAAATGGCTGCTCCAGACCCTTGGGAAAAAAAACAATCAAACGAAATCTAGAAATCACGAGTTACGACAACTAGCTTCGGTGGAAGAGTAAGATTGAATTTCTCAGCGCTCTTGGATCCATTTTTGGCTGGCACTGCGGTAACCTCGTTAGCACGTTAGCTGGTGGTTTGTTATTTTGTTTTTTTAATTAACGGGCTGAAACTGTCTTCCAGAACTATGAAATGAAATAAACAAAATTTAATGACAAAGTCATGAGTTTTATCTCCAGTTTCCAGTGCAAAATCTTCGCATCCTACATTTCCTTTGCCACATCAATGGGATAGTATAATAATGTGTAAGTAAAGCAACTGCAGCTGGATAACATTAAAATGTAAAAACTAGACTTTTGCACGTCGACACGCAAG
This sequence comes from Octonoba sinensis, assembly GCA_038502835.1. Taxonomy (NCBI): domain Eukaryota; kingdom Metazoa; phylum Arthropoda; class Arachnida; order Araneae; family Uloboridae; genus Octonoba; species Octonoba sinensis. The sequence goes on along the minus strand of CM076599.1, from coordinate 57,622,407 downwards.
TAAAACATTAGTTATGGCATTTCTCTTATGATTATCTCGGTAATGCAAATTTGATATAAGCAAATTTTTATACTTCAGCTTTTTTTTTCTGCAAGAACTCAAAAAAGATGATAAAGACGAAAGAGAACATAAACATTTATACAAAGTTTTTTATTGTACATGTAACAACCTTTTTACATTTTTTTTACTACAAAGTAGTTTTTCATCATTTTGTACAGCATCTTACATAACTAATCGTCCTTGACATATTTAAATACTTTTACAGATTCACTCCCTTTTTCACCGTTTATGCAAGTTTAAACAATACATGAAGTTGCACTCCAAACACGGACGATTTAGTTTCTGTAAGCATTAAAAAATAAATTAACGTATTTGTAAATGTCCTTTTTTTCCGTTTCACCGTGGTTTTAGATCGAAATTTTTCTAAAGCGATGGAAAACCGTAGAGTCCTCCAATTTTTCCCAGATCACCACCGGATAAACCATGTCCTCCCAATTTACGATATTCTTGAGTAATTCCGTAGCCTTTGCTGCCAAGGAAAAGTGGTTCATGTTTTAGCTGAGTTTCATGACCCAAATGAGAGTCGAATTCTTCTGGTCCATCATGTTCTTGTTGCTCCAAGTAAGCGAATTTATGAGGTTCTTCTTCTTCTTCTACTTTGTGAGGGATAATTTCAGGTTCTGCCTCGTACCCGTGATGTGGTTCGGCTTCCTTTTGCTCAAATCCATGAGGCTCAATATGCAGAGAATGGCCATGATGTCCACCGATGATTCCATGCCATTTGTGCTCATGGCCATGGCCGTGCTTATGACCATGTTGGTGTCCGTGTTTATGTCCGTGACCATGCTTATGTTCATGACCGTGTTTATGACCATGTTCATGTTTGTGTCCATGTTCATGCTTGTGGTCATGGCCGTGCTTGTGGTCATGGCCGTGCTTGTGACCATGTTCATGTTTGTGCCCGTGCTCGTGTTTATGACCGTGGCCGTGCTTGTGCCCATGTTCATGTTTGTGACCATGTTCATGGCCATGTTTGTGCTCATGTCCATGTTTGTGTCCGTGTTCATGACCATGCTTATGGGCGTGATGATGTCCGTGTTTGTGACCATGTTCATGTTTGTGTCCATGTTCATGTTTATGACCATGCTCGTGTTTGTGTCCATGTCCATGTTTATGCCCATGCTCATGCTTGTGCCCATGGCCATGTTGATGTCCATGACCATGCTTGTGAGCATGATGATGATGGTGTCCATGTTTGTGCCCGTGCTCATGCTTGTGTTCGTGACCATGCTTATGTTCGTGACCATGTTTGTGCCCGTGCTCATGCTTATGAAGATGACCATGCTTATGTTCGTGACCATGTTTATGCTCATGACCATGCTTATGTTCGTGACCATGTTTATGCTCATGACCGTGTTTATGATCGTGCTTATGTTCATGACCATGCTCGTGTTTATGACCATGTTCGTGTTTGTGATCATGGCCGTGCTTGTGTTCATGTTCATGTTTGTGCCCATGTTCATGCTTATGACCATGTTCGTGCTTGTGATCATGGCCGTGCTTATGTCCATGATCATGTTTGTGATGATGGTGGTGGTGATGGTGGTGATGGTGATGGTGTTCAGATTTGTCTTTAATTACAATGACCTTCTTCTCATCATGGCTGAAAATAAAAACCAAAATCAATATGGCATTTATTGAAAAAGCAATTTAGAATACCAATATTAATATACTTATTAGCATTTAAAATTAACAGGGCTGCATTTTTCAAATGGTTTTTATTTAATTTCTTAACATTTTTTTAAAAATTTAACATTTTTTTATATCTTTTTTTAATTTTTATTTATTTATTTATTTCATGTTATCGTTTCTAGTACTGCGGAAAATATTATTTCCAATATGAATGTGATTTACTTTGTATATGTTCCTTCCCACCTAATTAAATGATCTTCAGCTTCATGTTAGTACAGAAAATATAAAAAGGCATTTTGTTTCCAATGCATATTAATGATATTCGGCGCAACTGATTATATAATTCACACAAATGAATGAAAAAGAAAGCTTTCAAATATAAATTTGATAAAAATATGAATAATACGTGTGTAAACACAAAGAAAGTCAAATGTAGAATAGTCAAAATGCAACACATGGAAATAAAATACAACTGTTAATTTGAAAATAAAAAAAGGAGAGATCTGCTGATGGGAATGAACTAGAGTAGGCGAAGGTATAAAATTTAGTACTACATAAAACTCTGGGATAAGTTTTGTTGAGCTGATGTAGATAATAGTATGCGTTTTTGCACGATAGAAGATAAAAAGAAAGCTATTCAAAATGCAAAGGCGCTTATTTAGAAAGCCATTGTTTTTCAATCAAATAGTGTTCGTAATTTCAAATAACCATTTTTAATGCGAAAGACATTGTGTTCCGTTTCCGTCAATGTAAAATTCGTATCACGTAATAATAATAACAATAATAGCTAACTTTTTAATCGTCTTCAAAATCCAACACATCAGTGTGCTGTCTTTCTCAATTGTGGTAGCAGAAATCGTTTTTATGGCTGCGAAATTCCAACTCTAAGGCACAGTTATAAATTTGCTTTTATAATTTTTTAATTTTTAAAACATATTTTTACAGCTTAATATTTACATTATTAATAGTTTTTTAGTTTTTTTTATAATCATTATTAGTTATTTGCATGCAAACCTCAGTAGTTTAGTGCTGGTCAAGTTTTGGGCTATACAGATTTTGCTGGTAATTAAAATCACTTACATGTTGAAAGAACTTTGTTAATAATTAGCTGTTTTCATTAAATCCTGTTTAAAATTCAACTTTTGGGAGAAAATGAATAAATGTGGAAGAAAAATAAGTTTAAAAAGAGGTATTCAGACAATTATTTTTATCAGTGTCTTCATGATTAAATACATAGGAAATGAAACATCAGTACATATAGGTCACAAATATATTTGCACATATGTGCATCCGTAGCGTTTAAAATTAATAAAAGTTGGTAGTTCCTGAGTGTTATATAACGTGATATTGATCTTATTACAAACATTTTCGCATAATTGGGTGTTATCAGGTTTGTATTCGATGAAGCAGGTTACTTTTGACTAACAATTGAATTTCTTAAGGATGAATTAGACTACACTTAAAATGACGTTCTTAAAAATGAGAAAATATACCTCCTATTTTTTAAAAGTAATTTTAGCTTAAAAAGGAGCAATCGCCGTTCTCTGCTTTAAGAACCGATGCTTATTTAGAAATTATAGATACAGAAAGGGCAAGTATTAACTGCAATAAATGAAAAATGTATAGAGCAACTTGACGTACAAAATTAATACATGGCTTTTTCTTCACGATTAGTTATTTAAAACAATAGTATTGGTATCAAAAATTAAGGAAATATTTACCGCGCGAGACGTCAGAACGATTCAAGAATATCACGAGTATGTTCGTCTCTTCAGAGCAGGAACACAAGATGAATATTGAGAGTTAGTTAGAGCATCAGAAAACCGTTTTTGTAGTCCGCGTTCTAACGCCAGTGAGAAAACTGCTATTTATTTATTTATTTATTTTTAGTGGTCTCTAAAAATGAGGTCGTACATTTTTGAGAAAAGGGTTACTTAAAAAATAAAAAATTGATTTTTCAAATCTAAGTCATTTTGACTCGGAGCTATTCCGAGAACGTGATGTTCTTTAAAATAAGCCATTTTATAACAATAACAGGAATTCATATTTAACAGTGTAGTATTGATTACCTTAATTTTTTAAATGCTCATTTACTCAAAAATACTGATATCAGGTTTTTAGGATAAAAACTTCAAATTCGGATAGAAAAATAAATTATAGTTTATTTAAAATTTTAACACATTTATACTATTTTTTCAAGCAGAAATGCAAAAGTCTTACCCATGCTCAGGTTCTGGCTCGGCATAAGGCACCGCTGCAACATACGCAACGGCCACCATCAAAAGTATAACGCACAACTTCATTCTCACCTAAAATTTTAGATAAAGAAAATCACAACCAAAATATAAACATTTATACTTGCTAAAATGATTGTCACAAGAGTTAAATCAATGCATTTTAAAAAGTGAAACATAAGTTCTTGATCTGTGAACTTCTGTAATAAGTTCCAAATCTGTTAAATAATAGCATATTTAAATTATACAGTACGTAATAAACTGCACACCTTCTTGAAGCCTAATTTCAAACCTTCTTTTCCAATAATGCGCATAATACAAATATTTTATGAGCATTTTTCAACGCTTAAGGTTAGATTTGTAGACAAAACGTTCTTTTTGCTTCTCGCTTGGAGTGCAAGTTGTAGTTGCGAAGGTTATGTCATACAAGCTCGACTTTCTTCGTGTCTGCTACTCTCAAGAGTCATCTTAATTCATATGAAGGAAATACAAATTCAAAATCTTGGTACTAAATAAACGGAATTAGAGAAACTAGTTTAATATATATGTTATGTGTAAATCTACTGTTCATTAATAATAGATTTAAAACAAATATAATGTATGAAAAAATAATACTTAATATTGAATTAAAAAGTTTAAATTTATCAAAATGAATTTAAGGTAATTTTGCATAGAACATCTTTTTTACTTGATATTATTGAGTGCACAAATCATCTGTAAGTTATTTATATCATTTATCTATTTTTTTATTTGAATATTTGGATACTGAATTTTTAAAGAATATTTCAGAAAAACAAAAAGCTTCGAGTACGAAAATTAATCTTTCCTGATTTAACAATGTATTGACAACTGAATCAAAAAACTATGTAATGGTTACAGCTTTTCATGAAATGTATTGATGAAGCTGGATTTTGAGCAAAAAAAAGTGCAGTATTTTTTTAAAAAGTAAAAATGAAAAATAATTAATAAGGGCGAAAAAAAATCTTCATGTTTCGGAAGAACGGATTGTTGTCATTAACTCTTTAAATAAAAATTCTGAAATCATTGTAAATTTTTATACATTTAATAATAAATGCTACAAAATTAGATCCATAAGTTAAAAAGCAAAAAACACGTACAAAAAAGGGAGGAAAAAGCACTTTTATAATTATCACTTGGAAAGTAGCAACTTTATCTTTTTAAATCATAGTTATTGTTATAAATAATGCTTCTACAGAGTACAGTATTTAAATATTGATTTTGGATTTTATTTTTCTAATTTGAGCACACATAAAACGTGAAATAAAAATAGAGAATAAAATACTTGTCATTTTTCTAATGTTTTTCTTTTTACTCAAACCATTTCATTTTCTCAGATGAGTGAATATGGAGCAAAAGCTTGGTTTTACTTCGAATAGCATCTTTTTAATATACAGCATTCATTATCTTAGTTAAAGTAAATGCTTCACAATGTCCATTAAAATGAAGTCAAATTGAAAAGAAGCTGATATCTCTCGAACTCTCATACAAATTAAGCCCAGTTTCAACACAATTACCAAGAAAATTATCACTACTTCCCTTTGCCCCATACATCGGTCAAAGTGATAATTTTCCTATTTCATTTCAACTTAAAAAGTTACTGCCCAAAATGGAAAAAAAATTGTACCAGTATCTTTAAAAAACAGTATCTGAAGAGATGTATACAATACATCTCTTTAGATACTGGTTTTTCAAAATAGATTTTTAATTTCTTCATTTTTAAAAAGTAATTTCTCTTAACTATTTCATTTTTCCCACATTTCCCTACATACCATAATTATATATAATTTTTTATAACAGAAATAATGGTCATGTTATCGCAGCGAAAGGTATCAATTTACAAACATTAGTTACTTTAAAATTATAAATGTCATTTTCTATTCTTTGGAATTTTTTCATTCTACTGGTAAAAAAAGTGTTAGGTTTATTTTAGTTTGATCGAAAAATAGGCTTGGAAGTACACTACAGATTACATGCAGAACGCTGCTTTCTTTAGTAACACCACTGTACATCGAAAATATTACGAACACATAATTACTTAATACTAATCAATCTCATTCCTTACTTAAAAATTACATATAATAAATATAATTTAAGATATCTCAATTTAATTCATCGTGAATTTTATCTGTTCGACAATTTTTCAGAAATTACCAAAAGTACTTCTTTAAAAATATCAGAACCCCTGATTTTTACTTTGCTTTGCTTGTGTAATTAAATCAAAAGATATCGAATCACGAAATAATAGCGCTTGTTGCCAGTTTAGGCAGAAATCAATTACGTAAGAATTGGAAATAATAACTGAAAATAAATAAATAAATTTTGTCGTTGAAAGACTTAACTGTGATATATACAGAAAAGCAGTTCATTCATTTATACTCTAAAACTAGATGTACTTTAGCTTATTTTGCTTTTAACTTTGTATAAGTCTTAGTTAAATAATTGAGCATTCTACAGAACTATGAAATATACAAAGGCGTTTTTAAATGCAATAATGTTCCCAAATTCATTAATATTATGTCAATACCAATAATGCAATGCAGATATCAAACAAAATACTCATAACGGTACAAAATAGTAACGATAAATTTTAAGTTAAAATTACTGCCAATATCAAAATACATTTTTAGTTACGTAAATTATATCCGTTCTTTTAGCAAAACTAAAAATTTGTATTAAAAAGGACAAAATGAAATGTGGTCAATACTCTAATGTACTTGTTTCAATAGCGTTTGTACTAATCTTAATGAAAAAATGATTTGTGCAAATGGAAAACACTAGGGAAACATTATTTTTTCGTCGCATCATGATTTAATAAATACAGAAAAGTGCTAAAAGTTAGGTGTGGTTATATTTTAGTATTATTCTCGTAATGATTTTTTTAACATTTTCAAAACTAAAAAGTATTTGAAGGGTTTATTTTTTTCTTAACAGCTGTACATATATATATATATATATATATATACACCTAGAAAGAGTTAAAGAATAATAAATATTAAATCGCCAAAACTGTTTTAAGTTACATGGTTTTATTTAAATTTAAAACATCGTTGCATTATCCAAACAAAACTGTTGTTGCCAAACGGCAAATGATAATGCTGATAATTTCCTCAGAGCCAAAATTATTAATTTTTTTTCCTAATCAACGTTATAAAAAATTATAAAATGGATGGATTATTGTATTGTCATCGAAGATAAGCTTGTGTGCAAAATTTGAAGATAATTTATGCAGTAATTGTTGTCGAAAACCGCTTTACAAAATTCCGTCACAAGTCAAGTTAAATAAAACCATGTAACAAAGAGATAAAATAACAAGTTTTTTTTACCTTCTAGTGTTAGTTTAATTAATCAATTAAAATACATCATAGCGTTCGTTCAATATTGATATGAGCTTGGAATCTATGCACCTAATTTCAGAAAGAGCTAAATTATAAATCAGTTATCAGGAGAAAATTTCCTAAATAATTCTAATTTACTATATATTTAATATTATTATGTATTTTAATTTTAATGATTAAAACATTTTTCATCACTGACAAAGATAAATATTTCGTAATTATTTTAACCAGTATCGAAGTATTTTAAATTTATTACTCGACATTTTTTTATGATTAAATTTTTACACATGTATACATTTCCACCTTTTACGTGTGAAATTAAGAAAATCGTCTCACGACGTTCAACATTTTGATGCGGTGATATTTATCTTACAATGTCCGCTATTACGCAATCTCATAATATCTGGAATCGCGGGTAGATCTATACCTTAGAGTGGTTTCAGAACCCCTATGGCAATAGCAGAAGAAGGGTATCACGATCAATATTCATGCCCGGACCGGGATCCAAACCGGAACAAAAGCATTCTGTTTTATTGACTATGCCACTGAGTGACCATAAAATTTCTAAGCAGAGGCGTAAAAAAATATAAATATCTGAGTATACGGCTAAAATCAGCTACCATTTTTCACTGCCTTGTGCATTCATACGTATAGATATTTGAAAAATGTAATGATTCTACAAATACAAGTAGAGAAATGTTCCGACACCTAAACAACAGGTATGTATAATTTTAACTAGTCGTCTCTTAACGTATTCTTCACTAATTCCGAAAGAAATACCTTGTTACATCCCTTTAAAGATGCCTAAATTGAGAGCTCATACATGTATGTTAAACGTTGAAATCTCTGAAAATTACGTATTTTTAGTCTACACCAAACGTTTTCATAAGAGGAGATTGATTATATCCATGGTATGTCTTTGCACTTAACAACAACCTTACTTATGTTCCGCACCAATCTTGAAGAACAGAGAACCAATCCAAAAGTGAATAAATCCAATAGATACCTTTTGTCCCCGAGCGGGTATTGCACAGAGACAAATCCTTGCAAAACAGTTGATGGTGGAATGGTAATCTTTGCCTTATATACCGACTTGGAATCAACGATGAAAATGGCATCGATGACAGAATTACTTCCTCTTTGCCAGAAGGCCTGGATAAGGCATCCATGCGTATCGGAGTTGTTGTATTTCCTCTGAATTCACTTTCCAAAAAGAAAAGAGCCTCCAAGCTATCTAATCACCCATTGGTAAAAGTGATTGCAACAATGAAAACTTGCAAATGGTATCAACTGATATCACTATTTTGAAGTTATTTAGGACTTTCGGACACTTTAGCGTTTTTTGCTGGCGTTTTGTGCGAGATCAGACCAATTTTCTTAATAAACGGAAATGGTCGATTTCGTTTTTCTCATGACATAAAGACACGAAGATGTAATTTTTATTGTTAGCAGCATTTTTTGTCAGTTAAGCAATCGTTCACACTGTTACACAATCTAAAGAATTCGCAAGACGTTAATAACGAAAAATTAAGGAGCTATTGAAGCGTGAATTTATAAAAAGGGCAATTTATTAACCGGTATTGTCAACTCTTATGTTAACTAGGTAAATTTCTGGTACAGTAGATTATAAAATGGTACTTTTGAAAAAATAAACTGTATTGGGGAAAAATGCTAAATGAGTCCAAATAAAAATGTTTAATTGTAGAAAGAATGAATTCCAATTAAGAACTAAAGACATTTTTAATAATGTATGTTCAATATATCTGTGTTTTAATCATCTGTTTTTTAGTTTCTTTTAATGATTTAAAAAAACTGCTTTTGTTCCTCGCAGCACTAATTGAAAATACTTCTATTGCAATTATGTTATTTATGAAAAAAGGATAAAACTACGTTACCATAGAACAAAAATTTACAAAAACGTGTAGGCACGTGTTTCAGAGTTATAATACACAGAAGGGAGCTTAGAAATGAAAACCATGAGATTAAATATTTACTTCAGTTGGATTTTTTCCTAATATATTTTATTCATATAGTAATTTCTTGTTATTGAAAAGCGGGCTCCTTGTAATTCTGAAACACGTACCTTTAGGTTTTTTTGGAATTTTTTTTATATTAATATTGTTGTGTCCTTCATATTATCTTTATTACGCATTTTTATCCTTTGCAAAAGGTACTAAGTACTTTAGTCCTTTTCCAGAAGATTGAGAAAAAATATTATTTTATTGGCTTCAAAAGAACACAGCCATTAAAATCTTAAATCAATTGTACAAGTGGAATAAAGAAACAGAAGAAGTTGTTTTTTTTTTTTTTCGATTTTTTTTCTTTTTTGCATGGGAATATCAAACAGCTCCCGCCCCATGAGGACTAAAACTATATAATCCAATTGTTGAAAGTCAACCTGCAAAGAGGAAAAATTTTGGCTTGTCAAGACCAAAAATAAATGAGTATAAGAGAAAACGAATTCAAGGTCATGTAAAAATATTTTTATACTTTTAAAAGCTCACAACCTTTAAAGCATATTTTACTTTTATTATCTAAAGTAATATTTGTAACATCAAAATTTTATTTGATTATCTCTTCATGGATCAGCGTTTCTCGTGCAAACGGTTGCAGGTAAATTTAATTTGCAAATAAATTGAAGACACTTTGTGGCTTTTAATTTTTAGTACTGTTCTTTACATTTATTGTATTTTTCATCACTAACGCACGATACATACTAGTCAAATTTCATTTAAATGGAGGCCAACAGAAATTCCGTAGCAAAAAAATTGGACTTAATAATTCAAAGAAATGTCTTTATTTATTTTATATTTTTTATGCTTTATTTTTTTTATTTTATTATTATTATTTTTATTTCTTGTTGCTGTTGTATGATTTTAATAGCTCTGATTAATTTGAACCAACATGGAACATTTTAAAATGATTTTTTATGCGGGTAAAAAGTATCTTTTAAATCAATTTTAGTCATGGATTTAATCAAGAAGTTACTCCAGAACCAACCAAGCATATATTTTCCCGCACGCTAGTATTGAATTAGTTCGACGTTATCCCTCTGTATATATTTCAAGTTCAGCTTAACCTCTTCACAACTGTATAAAAAAATGTTGAATAAACTATATTTAACAGTCCAAATTTCTTTTTCACTTCCATAAATCATAATAAGATATAAAAATCAAAATTTTACTTCGAAAGGGCTAAATTCTAGCTACACATATGTGTACCTCCGGTTTTAGCTAAGTAATAAGTATTTAAAATGAAAAACAGCATCTGAATGAGGTATAATCATGCGCATGAATATTATCTTTTTATGGTCAATTAAAGTGCAATAATGAACTTCTATTCCTAAAAATTACAAAATGCGTTTTACAATTTGTAACTATACCATATGTTGCTAAATATATACATATGTCGCAGCTGTAAATTGCTCAAAAAATTAAAGGGTAAAAGCATTCTTTAAACAACATTCATGGTACTTTCAAACAACATTTTTGAAGTTGAAGTAAAAAAATTACCGTCCAATTACCATTACACTATATGGTGCTTACTTTTTCTAGAAACAGGAACTATTGCAAACACTGAACGATTTATATTTCTAATTTATTCATGATTATAAATGATTTTATGTCACAATTTTAGGCCGACTTCAACAATTCAATGATTACAACACGTGTTTCCACTGTCCTTGGGTCACGAGGATCTAATCCACCGATTGGAGTCTGTATGGTGAGCAATCCCACAAGAAAACAGAATCTCCTCCTCCCCCAAGAGCCGCTAGGGAATAAAACGACTAAAAAATTCATTTGAAAAAGTTAATAAATATAATAATAATGAAACGGGTATGTACTATGTAGAACGAATATTTTGACTTTGCTGATGTGCTGAGGTGCTTAGATCGAAAACAATTAAATATTTCAATCAAAAAAATGTTCATTTATTCAATCATTCTGTGCTTATTTTGATTAAAATTTAGCAGTTTTTACCGCATGTTCTATGGTTTTGTGAAACGAACTCAATTGCTGTTTAAAACCGTTAATTTTTAGGAATGCATGTTCACTTTAAGGTATGTGCTAGCGCTCATTATTAGACGTTTCAAACTGAAACGGCTGTCATTGCATTTATTATTTTATAGTTAAGTCTTAGTGAATTTATCAGCTCATTTTGCGTGCATTATTTATTAGGCACGAATTTGATATTCATTGAGAGGGGAAAAATGCCAGATTTACTAATTGACATTATAGGTGAAAACTGGGAAATTTGGTTATTCGCCAGTGGCCGGTAGACTCAGTTTCGTTAGCCTCCACTTTTTGAAATTGATAATAAAAATTCAAAACTAAATCTAAAATCGTGTAGAAAATAAATAAATTATTGAAATAAAACAAGAACTATGCAGATTTGAATTAGCACATGCAAAAAATTATTTCAAACTTTTAAAATGATTTAAATATATACAGGATGCAGAAAGATTGAAAGTTGAAATGCGACATGAAATTTTCGGCAAAGTACGTGCTCAAATTGGCAGTTTCCAAGAAACAAACAAGGTGATTTGCTCATAATAAGAATTAGAAAATGAAAATTCAATTTATCTTTAAAAGTTAATTGAACTTATTCCAATCTTCAAATAAATAGATAAGAATACATAAAACGTTTACTGAATGAAAATGAAGCAGTTAATAAAGTAATGTAACGAAGGGAGAGAAGGGTAATGTAAACGTTTGGCATGTGGATATTTTGGATTCGGCACCGACCGCGAACTCGTTTTGTTTCGTTTTCTGCTGACAAAAATCTGAAGTCCGAACTTGTGGCGTCGGCGAGAACCTTGAAAGGCAATAAACGAGGAGTAGGGGGAGCATAACAGTAGATTCCTAGGTGTACCACATAACATTCTAATTAAGCAAATAATGATGTTCTACGGTTTTGTTAAGTAAAACAAGGTTTGATCTCTGCTAATTTAGAAATTTTAGAATTTTACCAAAAATATTTTTTACAATCACAGACCAAAAAAGTCTATTATTATGTATAAGTGCGATGAAATTAAAATTTCCTAGTTCCGAACGTCGGGGGAAGAAAAAAAAAAGATTACAGTAGAATATGCTAAAAAGTGACCATGCAGGAGTGGCAATCGATGATGCATTTTTTTAATCTACACTTCTACTACTTTAATCGGTACGTGGCTAGTGGAGAGCGCTAATTTTCACCTAAAAGCTATGTGTAATTCATTTTCCAATTTTAGCTCTAAACCTCGTTCTTGTTCTATGTTCTTTCTTTTTTACAATTGCACAAGTTTTCTTATTACATGTCTGGGGTTCATTTTAATATTAAAGACAAATATTTTAATTTATATTGGAGTTCACAGAATTGTCAATACAAAAGATATATAGCATTTAAAATCTTCTAGAAAATTATTCGAAATGAACATTCCGAATTTCTGGTTGTTATTTATAATAGAACATTCCTAGTTATTATTTATTCAACATTATAGCAGCAGTCTAATTTCTCTGCTTGTCAAAGTACATCCAAACTAATGATTTCTTAGTCAAACTGTGTGTTTCTAAGTCCCACATATTCATATTACACCCGCAAATAGACTCAAAACATGCCCTGGAATTGCTTCATTATGCATACAATTATTATTTATAAGATTCACTTTTGCTATCGTATTTCTCTCTAATCCATCCTTATTTAAAGGAATTGAATGCATTTCTCGTATTCCATCTTGATGGTTGTCAAATTTGTGATTCGAAAGGCTACCGTTAATTCTTGTTTGTTTTCAAAAACTCTTTTGTTTATACGATAAAGATTTATATTGCAAGCTAGTTACGACTTTTTTTCCGTCGTGGAGTAACTTTGATGTAAAAATTCCGTATTTCGGAAACCTTCTTGTAGTTAGTATCAAGCACTACGAATGTGGAAAGAAAAGAAAACTACAAATTTTTATGCACTTTAAAGGTTAATGAAGCGATCCCTTTGTCAACCCACTTTTTTCCAACCAACTTTTTTCCCCCTTAAGCAACTTTCTTTTCATTTATTTTTCCCAATTGCGTTCGGATGAGAGCTGCGTGCAAGCCAACAAGATTATTTTTGTTGACAATATGGCTTTAAATTTAGCATTATTGTTTTATCCTTTTTTTAGAGAAGCTCCATAAACATTTCGTGCTCTTTTTTTTTTTTCTTTTTGCAATAAATACTTCACTTGGGTCTCAGCATAAGAATAAATGTAACTTTATGTGAAGATCTTTGATAATATCTCTGAGTTTATCTTAAGAATATATTTTCAAGACAAAACCAATCTGCAGTTGCTTGTGAAAATGAACATTTTTAAGGTGTGATTGTTGGAAAACGAGTTTATATCACAGCTTGTAAAGTTTGCAGACTGTCTTTACTGGGCCAGTCCAAACAGCTCTGCGGGCCAGTCTGAAAAACACTATTCAGATACTGGTGCTCTAGATCCTGAAAAAAGTATGATTCGCTATATGGACTTAGTTTCGCGATTCCTTTGGTACAGAGACAGAGCATCTTGAAGAGAAAGTTACCTGCCATTGGATAGGAGTCAGAAAACCGTTTTGAACGGCCCACGGAAGGGTACACTAATAACACAGAAGATAAGAATACCTTCAATGCATTGTAGAACATTTCTCAAAAAGCAAGTTAAGACATTCGTTTTGAAAATGTTAATTTTACTAAGAATTTGAACTGGAATAAAGCTACTGAAGCAAATATGACGTCACAGAAAAGCTTTCATTTTAACATTTTTTAATATGTTTTCTGATTGCACTACAAATATCACTCTTTTTTTATTCTCTTTAAGACCCTCAGGAATAGTTCATCCTGTGTCTCTTTCTTCCAACAAATTAATCAGAATATATAACTATCGGAAGCTGACAACGATTTCTGTGCTCTAGTTTAAATATTAATTATTTGGGTTTTTCTTTTCCTTCGTTAATGGTCTGGTAACAATTTAAGAGTTTCTTTCACTATGGCATAAATCGATACTGATGAGTTTACTACCACGTACTCACATGGCTGATCATAATATATTTTAAATCATTCATATATGTTGCAAAACAGTGAAACATGGGGTAAAGTCACAGGTTGTAGATTAATCTATGTTTGTTGGTTAATGGCAGCGGTTGGAATTTAAGTTTACTACCTTCTTTACCTTCAAGTGATTTTTAAGGTCCGTTATTTTAACAGGAAACTTCAATTTAATATGAATTTTTCATGCGAAAAAAAAAGTGCCGCTTGATCCCCAATAATATCCTGGTACTAGTTGAGAATCAGTCAAAGAAAAAACCATTTCCTTTCGTATACTAGTAGAAAACAGCACAAGGATCCAATAATACACAGTTCATGCGATTATAATGGTAGATGTGATCTAAAACTAGTTGTGGATCATAACTGTGTGGTCTAAGCTACATGTTCTATCTAGAAGTTATAGGAATTTGAGGATCAAAATGAGAGGTAATTTATGTATATTGTTGTCCTTTATTATTCAAAGTATTATTATTATTCATTTTTATTAGCCTACTTTCCTGTAAAAGTAAAAAAAAATAATAATAAAGCATGAAAGAAGGCTTAATGTATCGTGAAAATATCGTTAAAAATCAAGAAAAGTCAAAAATAAGTGAAGTAATTAAATAAAGATTGTAAAATAAAAAATTTGAAAGTAGGGTATTGAGATGTGGAAAAAGTGTGTCTGTCGGTCTGTCGGTCTGTCTGTCTGTCGGTCTGTCTGTCGGTCTGTCGGTCTGTCCCCCCCTAATAACTTTTGAACGAATTGTCCGATTGGAAAAATTCTTTTTGCATTCGAAAGATCTCGCCGAGGACATCTCATTTCCATATTTTACGTTTTGATTTGAGCAATTTTTTGTTCAATTTTGAACAGTTCAAAAAATTTTAACATTAGCGCCTATGGGTGAAAATGAAGCAAATGATGTAAACTCTGGGTACAAGATATAAGTTCCCATGAACAAGCTCACTGGAAGAAGTTCTTGGCGTAAAATATTGATTTGAACAATTTTTGTTCATTTTTGAACAGTTCAAAAAATTAACACAGAGCTTACGGGGAAATTTCAACCCTATATAAATCCTGATCTAATGGACCGATTTGCTTGGAACAAACTTTATCGGAAAGCTCTTATAACGTAGAACATGTAGAAATAGAAAGTTTATCCAGAACTTACGAGCCTATTTTGCTATGAAATTTTTTGATCGGGATTTTCAAGGATATTTCTCAGTGACTCAATGAGTGAAATAATGAATGAATGAATAAATGAAAGAGTGAAAGAATAAATCAATGAATAAATGAATGAGGAAAAGAATGAATGAATAAATTAGTGAATAAATGAAAATATAAATAAATGAGTGAATAAATACATGAATGCGTAAATGAATGAATAAACACTTGAATGAGGTAACGAATGAATGAATAAATGCATGGCTGAATAAATGAAAGAATGAATGAGTGAGTGAATGAATATGTATTATCCGTTGCAAAAGGTATATTTTCAATAATTAGAACTAAAGATAAATAAGAAAGAGAGAGAAAGAGATAGCTAGATTATAAATTTGAATTTGGTGTATACGGGAAAGTAGGCTCGTATAGTTCTAGACGGAACTTCTTGTTATTATTGTTTGACAACAGCTTAAAAGTAAAATATTTTCTTTTCGAATGACTTAAAATCAAATGCTACTATTGAGTAAGTGTTAAATTCACATTGTACCTGTTTTTTCATTTATTTATTCACAATTAATATTTGACATTTTTTGTTAAATTTTTATTGTAGTTCAGTTCTGAAATATATTCCTCCTACATTTTACGCTCAAATATGCAAAAAAATGCTTAACTTCATTAAAACATTCCTAATACTAAATTCATTAATGTTTCTGAGAGTAACGCTTGATAGTTTGAGAGAATGCATTTCATATATTTGTTTTACACTACGTAATAGCTTTCTCTTTTACATAAATAAGATATATTTTCTTTAAAGAAAATTCTTCTAATTGTTAAAAAAGTATACGTGAAATGTTTATAGCTAATAGAGAAAGAGAAAACGTTGCCAATTATGAGAGATACTTAACTGATGTTAGAAAATCGACGTCTGTGTATGGGAAAGTTGGCTTATTTAGTTTAGGCGAAACTTCTTTATAAATTTTCAAATAAATCAGAATAAATTTTAAAGAATGAGCATCATCTTATCCCAAAGGAGAAGAAGAACCCAATTAAATAAAATATGGTAGCTAATGAAAGATTTTGAAACAAAGGAGCGACTCTACATCAACGATGCTGGTAATATGTTAATAAGATTCAAAATAAGATAAACGAAATAGTCAGCTTATCCCAAAAGTTAAGCTAACAGCAAAAAATGTTTAGTTTAATGTTTAGACTGTTTGGAAAGAACCATCTTATTCCAAAATGGAAGCTATTGGAAAAGTAAGAAAAAGAAAGAAAAACATTAACAAAAATTACTTTAATCAAAGATGCAAAAATTGGATTAGTTTAAAATTCATGACAAATAAATCACCAGCTTATACACTGCCAAAATTTGTAAAAATACAGAAAGGAAACTGAGTGGTTTTGTAAAGTTGCACGAAAACTTAGGGCAGAACCAAACTACTGAGTTACTTGATAAACTTCTTGTTTTCCCCTGCTCTGTACAGCTACAGAAAAAAATCTGTTTCTCTGTAGTTGTTCAAAGCTCGTAAGTGTTTGTTAAAAGGTAACAGCTCCGCGGAAAACTGAACGCTTGAGATCTATGGTTATCGAGTTTAAATATCTCTATCTCTACTAACAATAAAGCAGCAAAAAAGTGTGTGTGTGTCTGTCTGTCTGTCTGTCTGACTGTGTCGAGCGTAGGGCCAGGACCGTTCGGCGGATTTTCATGGCACGTAATTAGTTTGGAACACGAGAGGATGCACCTCGAAGAGTTTTTTCTGAAATTCGAGTTTGTTCCTTTTTTATTCCAATTTATAGCCGAAAATTGTAGAAAACGGCCCATTCCTATCGGAAAAAATTATCTCATCGTTTCGAGCTTGATATCAATGAAAAGCCCGTAACAAACTGTCCTAGAAAGAGATTTGCTGTTTGGGCCAAAATTCGAGGCCCCGAAATTGATTAGAAAAGACGTGTTAAAGCGTTTTTCGCTGTAGTTCAAAATTATTTTTTCACGGTAATTAACTCAAATTTTATTTTCCCCAAACGATTAATTAAGAGCTTTAGTTTTATTTTATTTAGAACGTTGCCATTTGTCTAAATGCATATTTGCTAAATAAAATTCTATTGACAATGTTTTTTCATTTTAATGTGCAGGCGATTTTTAATTTATCTTTTTACTTTTTTGGCATTTCATTCTTTTCCTTTTTTTAAATAATTAAAAAATTATTTCCTGCAGCACTCGGGTGATCGATAGCTTTATTTTGATTTCCTCATTTTGACAGACAGTTTTACGGAACTGTTCTTCATACTCTACTGTGATCGTTAAAGAAATGTTACATTTATAGCGATTTGTTACTGCAAATTATTATTACAATATATTTTTGCTTTTTTTTTCCCCTCGGTAAATTAGCACGTATGTATGTCATTTCACTATATTTGAGCTCATATGAAAGTTTTTCTCCCTCTATGATGCTGTTAGTTTCTACAAGCAACAAAATTTCGTCTTTCTGTTTTACTGTCAATGAATAATAGATAAAAATGCAAAAAAATCTGAATTATACTTATTAAAATGCATGATCTGAGCCTATTCTAATTAATGCCTTATATTCGTGCCCTTTTTGTAGGTACTTGACAAAACAAGCAAATCGATTTTTTTATAGCTTATTTGCTTTCTTTCTTCATTTTCTTAAGTGCAGGTTTTTGTCACAAAAAAAAATGAAGTTGTTTGAATATGTAGGATCACCGGTTGATTGTCGTGGGCGGCTAATTTTTAATTCTGTGTAAATATATGCATCTTAATAAATAACATAATATACACATTTTACAAAGTTACCAGTGTATATATATATAAAGGCGAACCAACTGGTCTTTTCAGTTTTTAAAACGGGCATAGCCGGGCGGGTACCGCTAGTTGTAAATAAATACATTATATAGTTTCATGTAATGCATTGTAACGAAAGGTTTATGTTCAGCTCTAGTGAGTGGCCTAGCCCTAGGCCGCCTGTTCTCCTAACTCCCGAGGCGTCTTTAGCCGAGCGGTCTAAGGCACAGGAATCACAACAGAGTAGACTCAAGCTCTCGGAACCTTCGGCTTTGTGTACCAGAAATGGGGATTCATCAACGCACAGAGTTACACCACTACTGTTGCACTGTGGGGTTTTTCTTTCTTTTTCTTTTTTTAATTTCGGTAATTTTATAGAGTTTTGGGTATTATATTGTTGTCAATTTACAGTGTTCTCTTTTAAATTCTCTGTAGATTCCTTTTATTTCAAGACTTTGTAGTTTCTTGTTAATAATTCTCTAATTTTACGTATTTAATTTAAGTTAATTTTAAAATGATTTCTTATAGAATGTCATGTATTTTCGGGAAAAAAAAAAATTTACAGTGTACTAATAATTCCAAATCTCCCCAAAACCTTCTCTGAATTCATAAAACGTATGAATTTGGGGAAGTTTCAACTATGTTCTGGAGAATGAATTATATCAGATACTTTAACTTCCCATATGCATATTTTATTGAGGTAATTATGAGGCTGAAACAATTTATCTTAAAATGCATTGATCTTTTAACAGTGTCAGTCGATCTTCATCCTGAAATTTCTTCCTAATAACTTCATTCCTTTAAAACATTTGAATAATGCGTGTTACAGCACCATCGTTACGCGTTGATCTGTGAGAACGCAGAAAGATATCCTTTTTTTTTTTTTCCTCCATCAAAGTGCTGCCTAATTAAATCAAATTATAATATCACTCAGTTCAGCTAAGGAAGCATAAGGGAGCTCAGCTCAGGAAACATAAGTTTGAAATTGCTCTTTTGTTTTTTGGAAAATTCCAATGACGACATGAGGAGTTGATCATAATAATTTTATGTCAAGCTTCAATACAATTATGAAGAATTTATCTTATCTTTGAGATCCGACAAAGCTGAAATTTCGTCTTTCGATCAACGATGGCGGATACTTTCACTTGTTCATGTCAAATCTCAAACCGGGAATGCATTCTTCACTTTCAAACTCTCCAATTACAAAAGTTTTCATAAGGCATGGTTAAGATGGGAAAAGGAAAGTGGGTTTTTAACTTCTCCAATGGGAAACGCATACTTTTATCCAATTAAACTGCTGAAATAAACGGACTTTAGCTTACTTCCTGAAAAATTAAATCAAGATAAATAATTTAAGAAAAAATAGAATAATAAAAATTAATTAAACATGCAAAAAGGGCCCCTTAATCCCCTGGAAAAGTCACTAACAAGAAATAGAGGCCAAAAACAAATTAACTTATTTATTTAAAACCAAAGAAATAATTTTAACATAGGTTTTTAAGGCATTAAAAAAAATTTCTTGTCTCTGCCTCGCTCCCTTATACGCCCTGCAAAATTTCGAGAGAACAGTCTTTGCGTTTTTAAAATTATACTTAAAAAGCTACTTTAAGAGGGGAAAGAACATTTGAGGCTACGCGGAAAAAGAAAAGATAATTAACATTAAAAATCAGTTTTGGGTTTCATAAAAGCAGGTTCTATTAATTCCAGACAAACTTCTTGTTTTATTATTATTTTTTGTTGATAAAGATGAAAAACCCTACAAAAATAAATCATAACTATTGTGTTATGGATTTTTATTTAATCGTTTTGAAAGGAAAAATTTGGTCGTTTTAGGTTGATATCTGAATTTTCTTAACTATTCGGTATTACGATTTTATGTCAAAATATTTTCATATTGCAGTTAAAAATGATTAATCTTTTCAATTACCGATATTTTTATTTATTTATTTTGAAATGCAGAAGTAGCTTATATTCTAATTGATGAGCAGGTTTTAAAGAAACCATTAATTTTATTTGAAGTAACTTTCAATATTTTGTTCATTAACATTCTTCTGGATTTGTAAACTTTTTCTGTGCTAAACTCCCCACTGTGCTCCTCCACATACACATACAATATCGGCCTCCTTTTATAAATGTAGATAGAACCTCCATGGTTTTATAATTTGATTATAATAAACAAACAACAAACTTTTCCATTTTTCTGTTTCATTACCATTTTATTAGCAAAAAAAAACCAGCAGGTGCTTGTAAAGCTTCATTCGGTAGAAGGTAATGCATTGATAATTTTAAAGAAACGACGGGAAAATATATGATGTCAAAGATACAATGTTACGCTTTGCATTTTCCCCCTCTTTATCGATAAAGATGTGCTGGGTTTTTGCAATTGAAGAGGACTAATTGGTAAATAACTAGGCGATTCTAGTTTCAGTTATAATTAATTTGGTCATTTATTATTTCGGAGTTTATATTCTCACAAACATTTTAAAATGACTTTATGTTCTTTCTCACTGTATAAAAGAAATTTTCAACAAATTCAGTAAAGATTTATTAATGAAATGCATAAAAAGGAATTTTGAAAATATATTTTTCCAACTAATTTGCAGTCTTAATCCAAAATGTTTAACCAATATCTCATGAAAACGATTGCCAATGTTCAGTTTTTTATTATACTAGGCACGATCGGCTTACGTAAGTTATGCAGCTATGCCTTTTCTGTCCTCCCAAAATAATGATGACTATGTCCACAGAAGTGATATCGCTGAAAACAGACAATTTCTGATGGGAAAAAAAGAAAAAGACAGCGAGTTTATGCAAAAAAATTTTGATATTTAATAATCAGACAAAATTGATTGACATATACCAGAAAACCAGTTGTTCTATGACAAGAAAAGAAAGTGTAAATAAAGTAAAAAATATAGACAAAACAAATTTTGCAACAGATTAAGTTACACTACTAACTACGGAAATTTATTCTAAGTTTGGAAATGGTGTTAAATCATCTTCAAGTGTATAACGACCTCTTCTGTTCCTGGTTGGAAACTTTAAAATATTAATTACGTTTTTTTTATCAACTATTTTTTCATCAACCTGTTCAGGGAAAAAAAAAACTTTATTTCCAGATCTCCTTAAAAAGTTCACTTTGCACTCAGTCTGATGCTCTTCTGTAACAACTCCTATATAATGCTTCTTAAAATTTTTCTTTCCTTTAAAGCAGACAATAATTTATTTTCCATTGCTTCAAGTTCATCTAAATTGGAGCTGTTATGATCATCATCAAAATGAACAGGAATTTGAGAAATGAACACACTTTTCTTCAGGTTTGCACGTTATACAGCTCAGACGTCTTGCATCTAGAAAGTGCTTGTTTTTCTTTGACCAAGTAATCTGATTCATTGTACCTTTAAATGTTACGATATTTATTTTTTTCTAAAATCTCATCAATTTTCTTCATTTCTACATCAGCATCTTTAGTGATATCAATCACTTTGATACCAGGGCATCTTGTTTTTAGCAGAGAAACAAACTCATCTTGTCCAGTAATATCATAACCATGTGCAATATTATCCGCAGTTCTTTTTAGGGTTCCTCCCACACCATCAGACGCCCCCTTGCCATGACAAGTTTCTGAGAAATGCCAAACACATGTACTTGCTCCTGTTTCTTTTGCAATGAATGCTCTCAAGAGATATAACATTTTTTTATTTCGATATTGAGTGCTTGGCCCATCACTTAGTATCTGTAGTGTTTCTAGTTCAAGTTCTTGAAAAATTGGTTTCAGATAAATACATATAGCTGCCGAATCAAGGCGTAAATTTTCTGAGATAGAAGGGATGTCCACAGAAGTGATGAAAACTTCTGATTTATTGAACAATTATATGAGGGTTAATTGTATTAGTTTGTGCCATTTATAACATTTAGAACATCATATTTTGTTTAATATGGCGCCTTGAATAAAAAATATAATTTTAAATTGGTACTTTAAAAAATGTCAGAGGTGATGACATAAGCAGAACATATTACGAATGAACATAAATACCAAATTCTTACCCAAAAGATTTCAAACTTATTCAAAGCAACTTGCTTGCATTTCCAACATGGCTGCTTCTTCTTTTATTTGCCACTACGAAATAATAAGTAATGCCATCTAGAGAGTTGTTTTTTTAAATGTTTTAGAATGTCCACAGAAGTGATGCAAAACCTTGTGACAAGCTTTCTTTTTGAAAAATATTCAATGTGAGAATAAATAGGGCAAACAATTCGTATGTAATGTTAAATTCCTACATTTTCTAAAGAAAATGCACATACTTAATCAACGTATTTGGTATAATATATCAGCTACAACTATTGAAATAGTAGAACTCTGGCTTGTGACAGTCCACAGAAGTGACATATCACCTTCTGTGGACAAATTGTTTTACTATTTATTTTTTTCTAATTTCTAAAATTTTTCAATTATAACTCAGAAAACATTGTATTTTTACAAGTTAAATAAAAAAATAAGCAATGTTAATAATAATTTTGATTTTATTGTTCTGTGGCTTAAAATGCAGGTTTTCTGTAGAATCACTCAATTGTATCTAAATAGAGATTGAAGATATAACACTATGTACCTCAAACACCAATACTTCTGCTTAGGTATTCCTGCAAGTTTTTAGGAACCAACCCGCTGGTAAACTAAACTATTCTTCGAATAATGACACTAAATAAAGAATACTGAGCAGCTGATGTTAAAAAAAATGGAACCAGTGAAAGATTTTGCATTTGGAACTCATTCTTTCCAACAATAAATATTTAATTCCACATTTTCATTGAAAATCTTCATGGATGCAGACAAATCAATGAAGTATAGAAAAAGAACCTTATATGTTTTACTTCCTCTATTTCACGCCTTTTATGCTACCAGCTCTCCCCCCCCCCCCCCACCACCACCACCTTGTACATAGCTTTGTTGTGAGGAACTTTTTGAAGAAAATTTTTGAATTTATTTGCTCTTATTTCGACTCTAATGACAGTTGTAGTTTCCAACTTCCCTTTTTAACTTAACTCGCGCCTTCTCACTCAGAAAATAGCTGGAATAAAAAAGAGAAAGAGAATTATTCTGTATTTAAAGAAGACAACATTTGTTCAACCGCACAAAAATCTAAATTTCTTCAAAAATATCAGTTACTATGTTTTCCACTAAACGTCTGAATTGTGAAATGAAAATTCATTTTTGTATTATACAATTAATCGTGGCAGTTTTGCGTGTACTTCAAAAAGAAGTGTTATAGTCGAAATTTTAAGCTGATTAGACAAACAAAAAAACATGCAAGAGTTTTTTGTTCAAAAATAGTTATATTTTTAATTCAAAACTAAAGTTTAAATCAAAGAATACATAATCCTTCATTTTCTTCGTATCTTTTGAAGAATCCATTTAAAAAATGGAGAAAAGAACTAAATTGTTAAAACTAATTATGAAACATTCCAGGTTTTTTAATCGACTCTTTTGTCTAATGTACTTCTTGCAATTCTTTGGAATGCGTACTAATTTTGAAATCCAGCCATATTGCTATAAATACCATTTACTGGAAGCGTAAATTTTAATCTTTTCTTTTTAGATTATGATATTTAGTTAAGATAAAAATTATTTATTTCGCAAAAGGAAAGCTTTATTTTTCTTTGACTTGCAAATTAATTGAAATAAGGATTTTCTGCTTTTCTTTTCTAAAAATATTCGCTCTTGATTTTCTTTTTAATGATTTTCAAAATATTTCTGAAATCTAAAAATGATATCTTGAAATTTCAATTAAATATTTTTGCGACCGGTAAAAAAACGATATTTCAAATAAAACCACTGGAAGTACTAGTCTTTATAAAATAAGAGAGAACCTCTTTATCCTAAAGAAAAACGCAAAGCATTTTAAACTTAGATGCAAATACAAGCTATGTTTGTTTTTCTACCCCGAAATTCGGATTCTTTTTCTTATTTTGTTCTCTGTAAAATCGGAGAATTTCTTTCTCCGAACGAAAAGAAAACTTGACTTTCATGAGCGTTATGAATTGCTTTTCTCCTCCGCCCCCCCCCCCCCCCGCCTTTGTACATCAAACATTTTAAAGAAATTTACAAAGGGGAAAACATTTTTAGACGCTGTAATTTTTGCGATATGTATATTTACACACACACAAAAATGTATGTATATATACATATATATTATAAATGATCCACAGAGGAAAAAGAAATGCTTCAAGAAAAATTGAGATACATTCTATTTAGAAGGACAGTGTGGGGAAAGTGACACACACACATACACACATAAGAAGTACATTTCCATAACTCTTGGAGTAGGCGGTCCACCTCGGGTGACACACAACATGAGTTAAGAAGTTTTTGAAAAATACATATGCTTGAATTATACAACTTTACTGGTGCTATTTCTACGCATCATAACAGAAAATAAATGTGGTTTACTGAAAGTTACACCAAATAAATAAAATGGAATTTTTTAAGATGTTTATTGTTTTATTTTTGGGGGGGGGGGAGGAGTAGCCTAGTACACCACAAATTACTGTCCCGGGTGAAACCCGTGATAAGAAAGCCTCTGCATAAACTAAATATAATTTGTTAAAAATTTTTACTTAATGCTTCCTTTGTCATTCAACTTTAAGTTTTGTACAAAAAATCAATTTTTAAATGAAGAGACTTAAAAAAAAAACATTCTTGATTTATGTGCAACATCTTATCAAGCCAATCTGGTAAAACAGGTTACTAGATTTTAATACGGAAATTTTTCTTTCTTTCTTTTAATTATCGGAACTTCGTTTCTGCTGACGACTTTCACTTTCTTGTGTTGCGGCGTCGTTTCTTGCCTTCTTTCCTGCAGTTTGTTTGAAAAATTACCATGTAAATTAGGCCCAGACCCAGAATTCATCAGAAATTTCTTTTCTTTTTTTTTAACTAGAGTCTTTTGTAACTATTTAGAGCAATTATTTTATGCAAAACGAAATTATTATTATACATTATACACATATCATTATTGTTATTATTACAGTAAAACCCTGTTAAAACGTGGGTGTCGGGGGACATGTCTGGCACCCGCGTTATAACATAACCGCGGTATAGTGAAATTATACCACGGAACCATATTCACGAAATAATATTCGCTTTAGTTACTCCTTTTAAACTTTATCAATTACTCGTAACTTTTCTCCCCCCTATAGTATATAGTTTTCTTTTCTTCTCTGCTGCCATTCACTGTAATTGCTGTGCAAGAAGCACACATCTCAGCAGCGCAACCAGTTTATCGAGCGAGCTGGGCCGTGGTAGCCTAGTGGTTAGCACGTCGGACTTCCACCTGGAAGGTCGCGCGTTCGATACCCACTGAAGACCACCATGTATACTTGGGAATATGTGCATGTAAAATCCGTAGACCCCACTACCTCTCCCCGTGCATAAGCAATCCTAAGGCCTCGGCTAACAGGTAGGGGTCTGGTAAAGTCTATCGAGCAACAGGTTATAAACCAAACTTCTGACCTAGACTTCTGAAAATGGAATAGTTAAGCAATGAACTGAACAGTCCCTGACAGATTGCGCTCCGCCCATGTCAAGAGAAACATGTCAGGGCGATTGCACCCGATTTTGAAATCAAGCTATATGTTCTACGTTGAAAGACAGAAAAAGCATGAAAAAGGTGTACATCACGCCTAACACAATAGGGTTTTATCTGTTAATGTGTCCGGTGGGAGGATGGGTGCTCTTTGGCTAGAATATTTGTGTGCTCGGACTGGCTTTATTTACAATGGTAAAGAAGGAAACACCTTTAAATGGCAATGATAAAGGATGGTTTAAACGTAGGGGGACAGGATAGCCACTGCGGTATATCCGATTCCGCGGTATACTGAGGCGCAGTATAACGGGGTTTTACTGTATTATTATTGCTATTATTATAGTTCTCTTTCTTTTTAAGAAGCACTAAAAAATCTGAATACGAGTTTATTTCTTCTAACAGATACTGTCAGTATTCAAAAGTTAATGGTTTCTTAGAAATGTTTCTCACGCTCGAATTCATCACTAAAAATAATAGTTATTCTTAACTGCACTTCTAAAGTGATGTTCTTCCTTGCAGATCCTAAAAATAACTTTCTTAAAATTAACTCATCACTAATAGTTTAAAAAATATATACCGTATAAAATTTAAATTGCGCTAAAATTTTGGGTTAGAAGTTTAATTTTACATCTGATATTTAGTATAGTTCAACATTCATACTTTAAATATATTCTATACCTCCTCTATGTTTTTCAATTTTCAAGTCACTGTTGTAGAAAGGGGTCTATAGTGGAAAAATAAAGAAACGTAATTTCTTACAAATACTGCGCGTTCAAATGTGCGTGAGAACATTAAGTATTTATCGCACTTCTACTATGAGGCTCTTTTAAATCTCGTATATTTCCCCTATTTCTTATTTTCAAGTTGATCCTTTCCTTATTTTCCTGATGATCCCTGCCTATTTTCGCAAAGCAATGATGGCATTGAGATTTTAGAAAATGGCTTCAAATCTCAAGGGAAAAGTAAAATTTGGCATAGTATGCAAAGTACTGCTCTATTTTTCGTCATTGTGTCGTAAAAATCTAGAAACAAGCTGAAAATTTCACAGAATAATTTACTTGCTATGTATGCTTATTCTGTACATTTTCGTAAAAAGAGCATACATATACATGAAGTTAAAAACATTTATCTCCAATGTTCCATTTCTTCATTGTATAATAACTTCAGACAAAATAAAATAAAATTGTAACGCAAGGAACATTTTGATTATTTTTTTAAGTAAAATTTCAAAATAAAAATTTTAAATTAATATTCATTGAGTAATTTGCAAGTACAGAAAATTTCAAAGGATTGCATGACAAAATTAAAACGTTTCATTTGAAGGTCCACCTTCGACTTAATTTTGGATAAAAAGCAGATTAACAAGCTCTAAATATTATATGTAGAAAGCAAATCTTCGCTTTTTCCTTGTTTCCCGTCTTTTGTTCTGCTGATTTACAACCAATAAAGAAAACGTTCCCTCCTCTATCGGAAATTACCTTTAGCTTCATACCAGCTTAAGTAAACTTTTAACGTATCCTTTGATTTCCGTTACTTCAGCCTAAAGAAGCTCAAAAATTCCAAAACAAACGCCAATACCTCCAGGAGAAGAAAGAGTATCAAAAGAAAATGGGAGGAACTACAATCAGATAACATGTTTTTTTTAGTTTGTTTAGCTTCTGCAATCACATCCTTTTCAAGAAAACCGTTGTTTGATTTTATTTTTTTTTTCTACTCACTGGAACTGCAGAGACGTTTTCTTTCCGCAATAGGTTTATTTCGTAGGTCATTATTCTAGATTAAGCGTGTGAAGTTGAGCAGTACTGTTGCTCCTCGACGATGAATTTATTTATCAAGCCACCTGGATTCCTTAGAACAGTGGCTGACAGGTTTAAGAGGTAGTTGTGTGCTCCCATTGTCGTTATTCTTTTACTTATTGGTGGTTTTCCTTTTTAGATTGCTGAAATTATTTCCGTGGTGGGGGATTATTTCTCGATTAGAGTAGGGTTATTGTTGTATCTTAGTCCGTATCAGGATTTTCTGTCTCGATTTTTACTTTTGCACAGCTTTTGCAACAAATCATGTAATTTTGAAAAATTACAGCAATACCAGTACGGTGCTGCCTGTGAAGAGATTCCTAGAATTCAGTGTGTAAAGGTGACAAAAATTACAAATGCTTAAGAAAATATGGCTTTAAACGGTCAAAAACAAGATAATTATTTTATTTTTAATAATATTAACTAATTTTGTGAGAATTAATTAAATCAGATATCAGTAACCACAACCTTCTAACAAAAGAAGGTAAGCAAATTTCAATAAAACACAAACATTAATGTCAACCGATAAAAATATAAAATAAATGTACTTTAGTTTTAAATGATAGCTCATATGCCTTTTGTCTATAATAAGCTACTGAACATAAATTTGGAGGATTACCTGTATGCACTAAAAACTCAATTTGGCAAAAGATGAACTTTAATCGTTTCTCCCCGCAGACGATCCCCCGCAAACGACCAGCAAAAAATTAAACGCGCTTTTTGTCTCAAAATTGCAAATACCCAAGATTTCCTTCTGAATTTAAACTTTTAACTAGAAGTAATTTAAACCTTAATCAACCTCGATGTTTTGGATACAGAATGAAATTAATGCCAACACAACACAAAAACAATATACATATATATATTTATATATATATATATATATATATATAATAAAATAAATAACATAACAATATTTAATCTGTGATATTAAATGTTTTTATTTTAGGCAAAATGTTTGATGAGGCAAATCTTGCTACCCTCTCTTTTCCCCTTATCATAAACTTACAATTTCTCGAACGCCCTCCCCCTTCCTCGAAGCGTAGCATCATTTGTGAATGACCCCCTAATGAAATAATTCTTTTTTAAGTAGTACCTAAAGTCATACGTGTAATATGATCCCAAATTCATTTTCAACTAAGAATGAAAAAACTGTTTACTGAAAACATTCCTTAGTATTTCTATAAAATGAGAAAAAATTTCATTATTAGGCCCAAAAAAAGACAAGCTGTACTGATAGTATTTAAATATATGTGGTGCATAGAAGAAAAATCAGTCTTGAATTTGCTATTTACTAAGTCGATTTTGTCTTAATCCCCTTAACAATATATAGTATAGAGTAAACGTTTCTATGCTTAATGACATTAGGAACTAAGGCTCTATCAACTTTAATAGATTTATTTTCACGAGATACATTAGATTCATAAACTTATGTCGGAATTAACGGAACTAAATTTACGGAACAATATAGACCAGAAGAATTTACATTATCCTGCAACATTTTTCAACCAGGAAATCGTAAAGCGCAGCGAAATATTGTTAATGACTCCGCAAGCAGTCATGAATCTTGATTGTACTCTCTAAAGTAAAAAATAAAACTATTGTCAACCTTAAACTATATGGGTGCCTTATTTTCAATACACCATGTGATGTTTATATAAAATGTTAAGACATTTCCGGGCAGTTGTTTATGCAATGCTTGTATCAAAACATTTACTTGCAGGTATTTAGCAAGAGCATGCAGCATAAAAATGATTAGAGCGCACAGTTTAAAAATTAAAGCTAGCTCTCATAGCTCAAATAATTTTGCAGCAATTGGGTATGATAAATGTCATTACCATAAACGTGAAGGATTATTTTCCCTCATTTCCGATCACACCATTGTGCTTACAATCATTGAACATTGTTGTAAGTACAAATGTTTAACGAGTTTGTGTAAGGTTGATGTTTCCTGCCCTATGTGTTGCGAAACTATTTAATTAGCGGTGCTCCTCCACTTGATTTAAAGCAAAAAGTAATTTTGAAAAAATGAAATTTTAAAAATATTTGCAAAAAGGCACAAAAAGGAAGAAACAGAATAACAAAAATTATTACCTGGGACAGTCATCAACTCAATTCTCGGCACACGTTCATTGCGCAAATCTAAGAATGTTAGTCGCTTCGAAATAAACCGACTAAAAACGAGCAGCTGGTTAGATATTTGCGTACTAAGGAGGAACAGTAATAACCAAACTTCATACAATTGTCGTTTTAAAATGTTTGCTAACAAAAAGTATGAATTTTCACGGTATTTAGCAAGAGCATGCAGACTAAAAGAGTAGAACGCGTACTCAGAAAGTTAAAGCTAGTTTCGGAAGTTTAAATATTTTGGAAGCTATTGACAGAAACGAAGTATTGGGTACAATGAATGGCATTACATTAATTGTTTATTTCTTTTTAATTACCGAATTTAAAGCTGAAAATTCAGTAATGTTATTAGATTTAGAAGCTTGAGTTTCTGTTCTTTCCCAAAATTTGTGCAAAAGTTTTTTGGAACTGCAGAGAGAATATTTTACCCGAGAAGAATTCTAAGCATATTTAGTACCTCGGAAAGGTTAACGTCGCAAAATACACGAACTTGAATAATGCCCTTGTTCACAACAACAATTTAAATCTATATTATTCTAGAATAGTGACCTTTCTGTAGTTACAAACCTGATCGCTAGGCAGCGCAAATACTGCCCAACTTAGTACACTGACTGCAATCCGTAAGTGAGCTTCATTTTTTTTAATCTCTACTGAAAAATGAGTTTTTTCTAAGTAAGTTATTCTTAACAAGGTTTTATAAGGGAGCAAATCTTTCTAAATTTTAGATGACATGTAGAAGTGGACATTCACCATGAAAGGTAAGAAGTTTTTATTACCTCTAGAAGTTGGGAGTTTGTAGTAAATAAAGTTCAAAACGTCGAAACGAGGTCGAATGGAAAGCCACCTATAACTCACAGTGACCGAGAGGTAGATCTTAATTTTAATGACGAAGTTTAGATAAAGGTGTAGAAAATAAATGAAATACTAAGGGTCGATGTATGTAAAATTCAGCACCCTAAGTGTATTTGAAACTTTGTACTGTAGCTAAACGACGATTACAGAGAATACACATGATTATGAAAATATACTAAATACGTAGAAATGACTACTTGTTTTGAACATTCTTATAAATAAAACCCACTTTTCTAGATCTAAGCCATTAATATGATAAGCCATCGAACTTTTTTTGTATAAAATAGAATTTTCATTTACATCATGAAATTGTTTTAAACGATGATATACATTCACAAGGGAGAAAACCGTTAAAGCTGTGAATATATTGTTGGCAAAATGTTTAGCCCCGTTGAATGGTAAAGAAGATTTCAAATTGCGTTTCCATTGTGCAAAAGGAACTTGAACTCAGAAATGAAAGAAGAAATAAATATCCCTCTCTTTCATACACATGTTACGTAATGCGATGAATGTTACATTAGTTCCAGCATTTTTCAATGCATTTCTAATATAATTATTCTGTGTGTTATAACCACGATCAACAACCTGTCCCTATTACCTTTATTACTTACTGTGAGACATTTAAAACCATTGAAATAGGCAATAGCGGTTTTCAGTTGTTAAAAGAAGACTGTAAAACACAATGTATGTGCAATAGGTGCAAAATTCAAAGTGTAAAATTTAAACAAACATATAAAAGAATCATTCAGCTGGTTCTCCGGAAAAATGTCATTTATATCTCCCAATGCCCAACTTTAAATGATTCTTTTACATATTTTTTTTCTTTTAGTTTTGAATTTTTATTCACGGTAGTAAAAAAAATTGGACATTGGAGCCTTGTACCTGGAAGCATAATGTTGGGCTCTCTGTTGCGGGGGTTGCAATCGACATCTTGCTAGGGCAATAGACCCCTAGTTGGATTTTATTTCATTACGACTGTACTCATACGTCATGTATTGCCCATATTGCGTTATCGTTTTTTGACTTAACGGGTAGAAAAAGGTGACTCCTAATAGTAAAAAGTTTCCCATTTCCGAAGTTTGTTGTATGTTTTAACTCAAAAAAGAACTCTCACGGGGAAAGATGGAAGTCTATCTCTTTCCTTTCAAAAAAATTTGATCGATTCATTTAAAATTAAACTCAGGACGGCGCATATAGAAGAAGTAGAATTCGTTGACTTTCAAATGAAATAATTTTAAAACTTATTCGCATCTATAATGTTTTACATTAGCTTTTTTTCTTTCAGAAAGTTCTCTACAATTCATAAAATTTTCACAATTTTCCATGGAGTAGTTTTTGACTCGCGATAGTTTGAGTGTACAAGAAAGATATTTTCCCAGACAGAGGAAGCACTAGCAACGAGAATCAATATTTTTAGTACATAGGGATATTTTATGCTATTTGCTTCATGAATGTTTTTAACGCAAATTATTACACTCGCGGATATAAACAAATAACTTTTGTACTTCTGTTTGCAAAAAAAAAAAATATTTTTTGTTTCTTCCTTCACTGCTTCCATTAATCAGATTGTGGTGCGTAATCTGCTTGATTCTACTTGATTTATTCTGAATACTGACTAACTTATTAACTAATGATTTCCCTGAAACTAAATTAAACCATTGAGAGGGAACTGTCATTATAAAGAATCATACCAGAGTAATCATTACCAGAGCAAGTATGTCAGTGTATGTATCTGTTGTAGGGGAAAGACCGTTCGGCGGATTTTCAAGAAATTTGGGCGAAGTTAGTTTGGAACATTGGGTTGTGCACTTCGGAGAGTTCTTTCTGAAATTCGTATTTGTTTCTTTTTTTAGCAATTT
Source organism: Octonoba sinensis (assembly GCA_038502835.1). Lineage (NCBI taxonomy): Eukaryota > Metazoa > Arthropoda > Arachnida > Araneae > Uloboridae > Octonoba > Octonoba sinensis. Next base: position 57,589,935 of record CM076599.1, on the reverse strand, counting down.
ATAGCCGAAAATTGCATAAAAGGGTTCTTTTTCTACAGGAAGAAATTATTGCATCTTTTCGAACTTAATACCATTGAAAAGCCCGTAAAACACTACCCCTGGAAGAATTTTGCTCTACGTGCTAAAATTCGAATCCTCTAAATTAACTAGAAAAGAAGTTTTTAGCGTTTTTCTCTGCAGTTCGAAAGTATTTTTTCTCGGTAGTTAACTTAAATTTTATTTTCTCCAGTCGATTGATAAAGCGCTTGCTTTTTATTTTATTTGAATTGTTACCATGTCGACTGGCTTATGATTCTTTTTTTTTTAAAGAGTTAAAATTTATTTCTTGCGGTTTTTAGCATATTGAGGAGCAGCAGATTTTTAATTTATTTATTTCTCTTTTTGGAGTTTGGTTATTCTTTTTTTAACGAATTAAAATTTATTTCCTGGGGCTCACAGGCGATCGATAGCTTTATTTTGATTTCCTTATTTTGACATGTATTTTACGGGACCATTTTCCATACTACACAGGGGTTTTTTTAAAGAAATGTTATCTCTTCTAGCGATTTTTGTTATTTCAACCTATTATTACTATTTATATTTTTATTTATTTTATTTTTTCTTTCTCCAGTGAATTAGCACATATGAGGCACTTAAAAGCCAAGGGGTGTAAGTGACAAAATTGAAAATTTGGAAATAACTCCTGCAAATGGTAGGGAAAGCACTATTCTATATTGTGGCAAGAAATGTTAGGTGTAGCCCTAACAGGGTGCTGTTCCCCAGCATGATTTACAAAAATAACGGCATTAAAGGTCCCATAAGATCCAAAATTTGAATGCGTTTTTCTCAGAATCGGTTTTTTTTTTTTTTTTTTTGGTCACTTACATCCCATTGCTTCTCTACTGCCTTATATGTTATTTTCATATTTGAGCTCGGATGACAGGTTTTTTCCGCTTTCAAAGCATTGCTTGCTGCTGTTTGTTTCTGCAAGTTACAAAATTTCGTCTGTTTTAATAACAATGAATAATAGATAAAAATTAATTATACTAAATATTTATTATTTAAAACTATTCTAATGGATTATAATTCTCCTTTTTGTGTGGGTACTTTAACTAAACAAACAAAATGCGTTTTCTTTTAAATATTTTCTTTTTCGTTTTGTTTCGTTTCTTTCTTTCATTTTTCCTCTTTAATTGTGTGTTTTGTAAAAAAAATGCATGTGTAGGTTGATTACCGTGGGCGGCTAATTTTTAATTATGTAGAATGCTATACATTTTAATAAAATAACATAATTTACACATAAAAAAGTTATCACTATATACACAATGGCAAACCGACTGGTCTTTTCATTTTTTAACATGGGCATAGCCGTGCGAGTACCGGTAGTATTTTATAAAGATGAATATTGATTTTTCTTGATTAAACTCCCTCTAGGATATTCAGACTTTTATTTAAAAATGAAAGTAATAATATTCAATGCATTGACAAAAAGCTTTCAGGAAGCCTATAAAAGGATTTTTTTAGGCTTGCATAAATAATCAAAATACTTATCCTTCAACTTAGTGACATTTCTATAGTATTTCTTACCAAAAATAAGAATGTAAAAGTTTTATTTATTTATTTTTAATGTCGATTCAGATGAAATTTAGCCCCTTAACGCATTTTCCTGTGTATGACGTGGACGAAAGTCACTGGTAAATTTGCACATGCCCGTGTCTCACACGGGCGATCTTGTGTCTCGCGCTATTTTATTTCTAACGCCGTCTAAGATCTATTCTAGTAAAGATAATTGGGCAAAATAATAATTATTTTTAATAACATTTAATTGGTGGTTAGCCACCTCCCACAACTAAAATTGCAAAAAAATAATTTACACTATATTCATTTTCTGTCGCCATTTTTTACCATTTTTTTTCTGAAAGAAACTCTCGCTTTAAGGAAAATAAAAGTTAAGCCTCCAGGTTCTTTCAATTGAAATTCTCCTCTCCTAGCTTCTGTAAACAAAAACCCTTCGCGGTACTGTAACACAAAGACGTGAAACGAGTAGTCGACTGAAGTATCAAACAGATGCACATGAATCCAGGATTTCGATTCGAATGATTTTTAACATATTTTTAGTTTTGCCAGCCAAAAAGTGCAAACATTGTGCGTAAGAAATAATGCGTTACTTAGCTGTCGTAGCTTAGCCTGGAAAGGTAAAATTGTGTTAAAAACTATGAATTGGAATCCAAGTCAATTCTGTAATTACTAGTTACGTCGTTTTGTTTCAGCGGTCAGAAAAACATTACTCTAAATTTTCAGTTGTAACACAAAAAACAGCTTGACACGGAAAAAAGATCAAAGTAGAATTGTGGTTTTTTTTAAAATATCTAATTTAAAAACCTCCATTTATATATGCTGTAAAAAAAAAATGGGAATACTAATGGTGAAATTTGTATTACATATTTTGTTATTGTTGAAAGAAATTTTAAAAAGAGAACAAAGAAACTCTTAGCTATACTCGTTCAACCACAGAAATTGGAAAGGCAAGAAGTAAATACAATTGTCCTTTCTTAACTCAAGTAACTCCTCGTAGGGACAAGACACTAATTGCAGTTAGTTCTAGCCAACGATACTTTTTATAATTTAATTCAACACTGCTTCAAATGATTTCTGACACTTGGGTAATGTTTTTATAATATTTTTGCATTATATAGGTTGTTCATGATGTACACTACCGGGAGAGAAGAAACGATACTGCTCATTCGAATACCATTTACACTACAGGCGGATGAAATATGCCAATTTATCAGGAATCATGTGCAATACAAAACGCCATCTGCAAAATTCCGTTAAAGGGTCGTCTTCATATAATGATGAACATAAACATCAAAATTTCGAACGGTAACAACCATTTTATCATATAATTGTAATCCGCATATAAATTTAGTCTTGCATACCATATTTCGTTCAATTTGGTTCCCAGCCGTTGCTTCACAATTAAATTAAGAAAAATCTACCTCGTAATATTAAAACGCTCTCGTATATTTTTGCTTGTAATATCTTGTAATCTGGCACTGTTGGAGTTTTTACATGCAACTATAAGCAAACCCAACAATAAACCCATGTTTTATGTGGCTGAAACTATTAATTTTTTTTATGCATTATGAAATTATTATTTGAAAAAAATTTGATCTGAAACAATGTTCGATAAAAAAAAAAAAGTAATCTGGAGGAGATTGCATATCGATGTCCAAAATTTCAGCTTAAAATAATCAATAATTGTTTTGCTGTGCTTAAAAATGAAGTGCGCGACTGCTGTGTAATGTAAAGCCGGTAGAGTTGGTGCACAATTGGAAAACATGATAAAAAAAGAATGAAAGCGTTAATTTTGTGCCAAACTTTTGGTGAATATTATAGACTACATTCCTTCTGTATGCATTTCCATCACTATTTCTTTGTTATGCTGTAATTTAAAACGACAGCAGAAATAAAGCCAAGACAGCTATTTTTCGCTTCTATATCCTTATAGGTCGGGTGAGATTGCCATATGAATGGTTTACGCATGTGGGAGATGGCTTTTAATAATAAGTAAATTATATTAATAATGATTGCAAGTAAATTTTCAAATTAGCACAAAAATGTTTCTTTATAAAGTATCTTGCAGTATCTTAAAAATCCAGATCAAAACATTTCACAGGAAAATAGGCTTGTTTAGTTCTGGGTGAACTTCGTTTCTGTCCATGTTCTACGTCATACGATCCTTCCGATAAAGTTTGTTCCAAGCAAATATATCTGTTAGATCATGTGGTAGGTAAAATTCAAATTTCCCAGTAGGCGCTAATGTTCATTTTTTACACTACTCAAAACTGAACAAAAATTGGTCAAATAAATAAAATATTTCCCGACGAGCGCAACTTTGCATAAGTTTGTCTGAAGAAACTTGGATCCTAAGTCCAGGGTTTTTTAACTTTGCTTCATTTTTCCCCATAGGTTCTAATGTAAAAGATTTTTTGAACTGTTCAAAATTGAAAAAAAATTGATAACATAAAAAAAATGATATGTCATCACTGAGATCTTTCAAATGCAAAAAAAAAAAAAATCTTTCTCAAAAGTTATTAGAGGTAGACAAACAGTCTGACCGACAGACACACATTTTCACCGTCTCAAAACTCTAGCTTCAAATTTTTAGTTTTTTTTCTGTATTTATTTAATTACTTCATCATATTTGATTTTTCTTTAGTTTTGAAGAGATGATATTTGTATGATACATTAAGCCTTCTTTCATGCTTTTTTTTTAAAGGTAAAGCAGGCTTAAAACGACTTTGAATAATACATTTTCGGAGGAAAAAAACTTATGAATTCAAGTAGACCCTGTGCTTTTATGGGTGTACAACTACCTGAAATCGCGGTGCTCTCACACCTTCCCATCCCTCTAAAAATTCAACATCTCCACCCGTATTTACCTATACCATTGCCGAATACATTATGTATAAAATTCTATCTTGAGGTTAAAAAAAAATCGTAACAAAACCACATAATTTCGTAAAGAGTTGCTTAAAGTTTGCGTGTTATAGCGAATTATATAGTTCTCATCTTTTTTAAATACCTCACTTTTAAAAATTTCCTTACAAAACAGTAATATAATCATTTATTTGATTGTGATTTTACCATATTTAATTACAACAGTTGAATAACCATTAAAAAGATCATTCTCAAACCACTGATTGTGAAAAAAAATCGTTTATTCTCTGCTTTTCCTAAAGAACGTTTAACTAACCATAATTTACAAGTGCCACTAGGTCTCGTAGTCAATAAGAATCGGGTGTTTATCTTGGTTGTGGAATCTTACCGTCGTACGTTGTTGTTAAAATATGAATAAAGATTTATCATTCCAAATCTGCATGTGTATATAAAGAAGAAGAAAAAAAAGTGATTAAGCAGTGGTTACTAAATAGAAACACATACACACGTAAATCAAAAATTGGAGACATCGGATTCCCGAACTGTTTGCAAATGAGAGAACCCATAATGTGAGCTGCTGAAGCTTGTTTGTATTTTAATTTTTGCAGCAAATAAATTGATTTTCGTCAATATACAGTAAATTTAGCTCAAAAATGACTTTGGATCCAATCAAAAACTGAAATCTCAATTTTAATGCAGTTTTCCTGTTGGAAAAGATTTATTGATAAACAAACGGCCGCTTTGAGTTGTGTCGATGGGCCGAATGGTTAGAGCGCAAGGTTGGTACACCATACACCCGGGGTTTGATTCCCGCACGCTTCGTTTACGGTTTCTACGCCTCGAAATGGTTGTAAAAACTTAAATTTACAGGTTTGAAACCGTTTATAAATGGTTATAAAGCCGTAAACTTCTGTATTTACGGCTTTTTAACCCAGCTGATTGGAAATGGATTAGGTCCCGTAAAGATAGAAGAATGTTCCAAACCGTAAATTTAACAGTGAAATAGATGGACAGACAGCTGCCGGATATTTAAGCGTAATTTCATGATGAAATTTCAAACAGTGCTTAATGCTTGTTCTTATGGCTTCATGATCACCAGTAAATTCGCATGTTGAAAACGATGATGGTTTCAATATCGCTATCCTGTTCTTATGGTCAGAATGTACTCAAATTTGATATTTAAGATAATTTAAACACGCTAGAAGTTAGTGTTCATTTTAATGTGTATGCGGACTCTTACGAAATTTTGTTTCAGTGTTAAAAAACAGAACTTTAATCGATTGTATTGGCACTTGAGACTCGTTTTTATGGAGTGCAAGATAGCTAAGCAATTAAAAGGTTTTTCTTTTCCCCGGTTTTTTTTTTTTTTTTTTCGGGACTGTACCAATTATAGTTTGACAAAATGCTGTAAACCGGAGCATAAATATTCATTGAAAATTTCTGCCTTAATAATTTGCATTTTACCAATAATCAGTAGCTTTGTTACTCTAAAATAATCAACAGGCATATTCATCAGTATATTGAATTTATTGCGTGTATTTTCTTTTAGGTTATTAAAATTATGGACCACAACCAGCGATATCCCAGTACTGTAATAGGACAATAAGTCATTATAACGTAATTTTGTTTCTTTTCATAAATAAAACTCATTTGCTTTGTCCGCTCTTTGGCTCCTATATAATAATGAGCATCTCGATTTTATTTCTCTGAGCAAAAGGAACGGTTCTAAAAAATTAAACCGATTTTGAGGCATGACTGTGATACAGAAAAGATGAATAGAGGGAAGTTTTCTGTGTTGAAATATTTCTGACAATTTCAGTTTAAAAATAAACTTTTCTTGTACAGTTAAATTACCTAAAATCATGAAAATTAGCCAAATATATTAGTTTTTACTTTTTAAAATTTATATGTACTTTATTTTGTCAAACATCAAGTAACTATTTGCAAGTGCAGAGAATTTAAATGCTGAAATTTCGTAATACAATAACTGACCAAGAAATAGCAACATGTTTCATTCAAAATAAATATTTAATAGGACAGTTATTTTTTACAGAAATAAACGCAGCGCCATATGTAGTTTTTCTGTACAGTTCCAAAATCTACTTCAATGACAAAGTTCCATAGCTGCGTAAAAGACAGCCCCAGGAACCACATTTACAGCAGCACATATTTGTTGCTATTGATAAATAAATATAAGAGATCATTTCAGTGTCTGATTACATCAGATCGTCGCTACAGTCTGTACTAGAATTATGGCTCGAGCGAAACGAGATAGTCAAACACTGATAAGTGTGTAATTTCTTGAAAACAAGAACAAACCCTTAGATAAACCTAAAATATCCAGTTGACTAACACATTCAATTTACTTTAACATCCTTCCTTTCTACTGAAGACAACCCGCCTAGTTTTCCAAACAAAGAGCCGGAAGGTTCCAATGATCCAAATCGACGATATTCCTGGGTGATTCCACGACCACCAGAGAAAAGAGAATCAGAGTCCCCACCGACATCAAATCCGAGACCGGAATCGTCATTATCTACAGCTTTGTCGTCAAAAACTTCGGGTTCAAGTTCATTGAAATGAGGTTCTGCTTCGTGCTCTGCATCGATGTCCAATCCTTGGTGAATTGGTTCAGATTCCACATCAAGTCCATTGGGTTCGGCATCAAGATGACCGAATCCGTGCAAAGGAGCGTGCAGTGAGTGGCCTCCGATGAATCCGTACCATTTATGCTTGTGGGCATGACCGTGCTTGTGTCCGTGATGATGGCCGTGTTTGTGTTCGTGTCCGTGCTTATGTCCATGTGCGTGATGATGTCCGTGGCCATGTTTATGACCATGAGCATGTTTATGTGCGTGGCCATGTTTGTGACCATGAGCGTGATGATGTCCGTGACCGTGTTTGTGAGCATGACCATGCTTGTGTCCATGCTCGTGTTTATGCCCATGACCATGTTTATGAGCGTGTCCATGCTTATGACCATGTTCGTGAAGATGCTTATGTCCATGACCATGTTTATGCCCGTGTTCGTGACCATGTTTATGACCATGTTCGTGAAGATGCTTATGTCCATGACCATGTTTATGTCCGTGTTCGTGACCGTGCTTATGACCATGTTCATGAAGGTGCTTATGTCCATGACCATGTTCGTGCTTATGTCCGTGGCCGTGTTTATGAGCATGATGGTGATGGTGCCCGTGTTTGTGTCCATGCTCATGTTTGTGCAAATGTCCGTGTTTGTGTCCGTGTTCATGCTTATGAGCGTGTCCGTGTTTATGCCCGTGTGCATGTTTATGGGCATGTCCGTGTTTATGTTCATGACCGTGCTTATGGGCATGAGCATGCTTGTGAGCGTGGCCGTGTTTATGTTCATGTCCATGCTTATGGCCATGAACGTGCTTATGACCATGTTCATGCTTGTGACCATGAGCATGCTTGTGGCCATGTTCGTGTTTGTGAAGATGACCATGCTTGTGACCATGGTCATGTTTATGCCCATGTTCATGTTTGTGAGCATGCCCGTGCTTATGATGGTGATGATGGTGATGGTGATGATGGTGGTGGTGTTCAGACTTATCCTTGATGACAATCACTTTCTTATCATCTCTGAAGAAGAAAAATACATAATCAAACTTTAGAATTTATAAAGAATAAGAGTATAAGAGTAAAGTATCAATGATACAATAAAACGTACTCTCAGTAAAATCAGTTTATGCATAATCATGTAATCCAAAGTTGAAATTGAATAAAGGTACTACTTAAATAATTGCACGTATGCGTAACACGCGAATTTCATTTTGCGTTTTACCACGTAAAATAACCATTTGTTCTTTTATGTTATTACACTCGGTGTGCAGTATTTTTTTTTTTACTCTTTTTTTTGCGTTCAAATATCAGCTTTATCAGTTGAAATATATATAAAAGAATGGTAATACCTTTCCCCCTTTCCTAAAACTTTGCAAAAATCATAATAAAAAGCATGAAACAAACTTTGCATCTCAAAGTAAACTATCATGTGTTTCTAAGTAATCATGTTTTCGTAAGTAACTAATGCTTTTGAATTTTAGAGTTAGTTTCCTTTGGATTTTTAGATTTGATTAACAATGAACACAGAGCTGATAGATTTTATTAATGTTTGTTCTTCAAATGTCCAAATTTGTCAGATTAAAGTCAGTTTTTAAGAAAACCCGGCTGCTTTTGTTTGATGATCTTTCATGTGTGCTAAAAAAATTCTAGGCTCTAGACCTAATCTTGTAAAAATTAAGAAATTTTAAAGATATGTAATGGAAAAATAGTTTTAAAGCAATTCCTCAGCGGCATGTATCTTACTGTTACCTGAGTATTTCAAGGTCTATTAATTTTTGACAGAAATATGATTACAGTTTTGTAAATGTAGACACGCGTATAAATATATTTCTGCTTATGAATCGTATATTCTGTAATAATTTATAAACGAAATACATTTTAAACTTTTTTTTTATTTTAAACATTTAAAGAGAAATATTAAATTTGTTTGTATGCCTTCCAAAAATTTGAGTAATAGTTTTTATGTTGTTTTTAGAACATCTGATATTATGAGTGAAAATAATTTCGTATATTCTAATAAAATTGGCATTCTATCTAATTTGGTATATAATGCTTTTCATTTTAAAGTTTACAGTTTTAAATAAACCATGTACGGCACTAAAAGCAGAAGCTCAATGTAGTAAATACAAAATGCATTTTAGCATTTGTTTCCTGCCCTTTCTTTGTTTTGAGCAATACAATAAAAATTGGATACTTTGGAATACGGCTTCAAAAAAAATCGTTCTTCAAATTTTACCCTTGTTTTCCCACATTTTTCATCCTCTTTTTATTTTTAAATAACAAATAACGCTTCTAAGGTATTTTCGTTTCTTTCCGACTGTTTAGAGGGCTCGTTTTGTTCATTTACTTTACAGGGATGATTTTCATGCAGTTATTTTTCCCCCAGAAAGCAATTATTGGAGCTTGTGTAAAAACTAGATGTCAACCTTAGCATCAACGCAATGCAAATGTTGACTACAATCTGCTTCCTATTTAAGGCCAGTTCTCTTCTAATTCTTACAACTATACTATACCATTGCAAACACTGACACCATGCTACGAATGCTTGGATAACATGTGAGTGTACAAATACCAATATATGAACATTCAACCTGATTCTCGTACGCTTCGGACTATCAATTGTGCTATTGTTTTCACGCTGCGCTATTGTTTCGGTACGTCTACCGATGACATGTTAAAATAACCAGAAACTATACCTAAATGTCAGAAAAAATGATTTGAAAAGGTCGAAATTTCCTAAGGTAATATGTGTTCCAATTTGAAAAAATTCAGTAAATTTTTCTCAATAGAAGCTTTACACGCTACATTTAACAGCAAAAAATGAATGCTTCAGATAATGCTCAAATAAAGTTTCCTAAGTTTGTGATATCTTCAAAATAATTAAGCTTAATTTTTATTTCCTTAAAAATTGTATCGTAAGCGCGTTTTTGAATATTGACATACTTGGGTTTTAAACAATATTAAACTATTTTATCCTATAGCAAAAAAAAAAATCTGCAAATCTGATTTTTTTATTGTACTTTAAATATTAATTGGATGCCTTTACAGAATTAGATTAAGTTCTTATGAAATTCGAATTCCTGTTTTAATTACTTCTTAAACTGTCTTCTGTATATGCAGGCACACAATTATAAATTGAATTTCGTGTATTACTTTCACTAAATTGACCAAAAAGAATGCACTTTAAAGCATAATCTTATCTAAAGTCAAAAAAAAAAAAAAAGTTTTCCTAGATAATGTATACATAATTTTGCAGTTAAGTGGAGTTTTCAACACTGAGTTATGAGCAAAGAATTGAGACAGCATTTTGATCAACAATGCAAAATTTGGAACTCATTTAAAATAAAAATTAATCCGGGGAAAAAAATATAAAGTTCCTTTGCATGTTTGGATAGAAACAAAACAAAGAAATTTCAAACTATTTCAAACGAAACTTATTCGAAAAGATTTGAAAAACGCTAAATTTTTAGAGAAGTACGTCTTGCTCCATTAGAGCACTCCTGAAACTACCCAGAATAACATAATCTGTTTTCTAATTAAAAACCTTTATTACACGCACTCTACTATAAAAATCAAATTCTATTCCTTCTAGATGTCAAATTTATCATAAATATCCGATAACTTTTTAGATTTGTTTTAAGTAAAACTAATTCCTACGAAGCAACGAAATCCTAAAATATTTTTCAAGGTTCGCATTTTTTAACAAAACAATCTCTTTAATGTATTTTTCACAAAAGTCTCTCCATCAACACACAAGCTGTAAGTAAATGATTGGAAACTTCAATGAAAAGTTTTTTTTCTAATAGGACTCAAAATCTTACATGGGTTCAGGTTCTGCAAAGGGTTCCGGTTCTGGTTCTGGCTCCGCTGACGCGTAAAGCACAGCAAATACCAAGAACACAAGCGAGAGCTTCATGTTGATCCTCATCTAGAAAAAAGGAAACAAGAAAAAAAAATCAAAAATACGTTTTGAAAGCTCGATGAGCATACTTTCCCTACATACTATAAGCTCTTTTTTGCTCTAAAAGTTTGATCTACATAAGTAAATATCTAATGAAACGACTTACCACATCAGTTTCTTTCTTTATGTGAAAATAAATTGCTTTAAACGTCGCTTAATAAATAGCGCTAAAGAAACAGAAGCTTAAAGAATTATAAATTATAAAACTTTCTGTATTGATTGCTGAACTGACTGTTACCGGAAGAAAAAACGTACGTTTGATTTCAAAGCTAATATAGGTGTTGACCTATTACATTTAAAAAATATATGACAAGACCATACAGTCGACGAAAGTGCTAAATTAAACCCCTGAAGAATTGTAACAGTTAAAAATTAGTACCCTATGAATTTTCTACCTCTCAAACATAGAATGTCGATACTTACCTTCGTACAATGATATTTATTAATTTTACGAAGCAAATTTTATTTTGGAAAAACTTCTTAATGTCCAGATAACAAGAGAGGTATCGAAAAGCCAGTTTTTTTTTTTTTTTTTTTTTGGTGCATAGAAAATACATGCCACTTGTTTGCTCAGTATAAATGCAATTATGTATGCAACTTGATTCGATATACTTTAAACTTAATACGATATTTTGCGTAATTGTTACTCTTCTCTCCTTGGTCATTATGCTGATCGCATTTAGTCCGTGAAAACTATGTTCATAACTAATTGTACCTTAGATACCGGGGTAAAATATTAATTAATATTTCGATAAATTTTGCCCTGCAACCAAATAACTTATGAAACATGGACCTGTTATCGCACAGAAATATCTTAAGAATAAAATTATTTTATTATATTTCACTATTCTTATGATATTAGATAGCATAGAGATTAATACTTTTAGAGAAACATTATTATGTGTATGTTATTTTAGTTGCATGTTTTTTGGATAAAAGTTCTTTATATCAATCACTCCCTTGCCCTGCCATCTCAAGTACCACAGTTTCTGAAATAAATCGCGTTTTTTCTCTTTCAAAACAGTGAATGGAGACGTGTAACTAAAGTTAAAAAAAATCATTTAAATGTAAGAGCTTCGTGTTCCCGAAATAACTTCACAAACGAAAAAGAAATGCATGATTGCTTACGCAACCGCAACAAAGTATTGATGCTGCTAAAAGTTACCGAAAATAAAATTTTATAGTTCTAAAAGCATATGCCATTTCTTTTCTCCTATTCAAAAATATGAACAAATCAACAATTGAATGGCAACCGGATATACAGAAAATTGATTATTTATTTCTTTTTTAATTTTTTTATTTAATATTTACTTTATTCATTTGTTTATTTATTTAATATTTACATCTTGATTCAGTTTTTTATTTATTAAACAGTAGGAAAACAGTAAACCACTTGCTCTAAGGCATAAATAACAAATTATAATGTTTCTCGGCAAAATATCCAGTTGATCTACTTCAAACTTTCGAATGTTGAAAATATTAATTCATTTTCATTTGTGAAATGTAAAGATATTTAAGAAACATTTTCGCAACGTATATATTACCCTAAATAAGACGAAATTCTACCAAAATAAATGCTAACATATTTTAAAATTCAATCACTATAGAATGAACATCAAACTGAAATAAATTTCAGCCAAATCATTAATTCTAATTACTTATTTGCAAAGCCTAATTCATCTAAGAGTGATGCTTTCTCGTAATTCATTCTAATTTGCGATAAACTGCTCTAATGGCGCCTGTTAGAAGAACCACATGGCCCTATAATTTCATAATCTTTTACGAGAAAACAATTTCAAAAATATTGAAGTTAGTAATCATTCGAAATGGCGCCAAAATGGTTGAAGATTTCACTTTACGGACGATGCAATTATCTATAATTTTTGCTTAACGTTTAGCGCGTAAATATGGATGCGATATAAGTCATCATTCACTGTAATAATTGCATTAGGAATAAGTTTATGTCTTCTTCACTTGTTAAGTGACTTTTAAAAGATTTTCAGTTTGTATTTATGAAACCAATCATTCTTCGAAATGTACATTTTGCTAAAATAACTACCACGGGTAAAATTGTATGCCTAACTGATAGTGTGAGATAAATTAACAAATCAAATATTTTTATAAGAATATTGCTAAATTAATTCATTGCTATATATATGCTTCAAATAAGAAGTTAGTATGAAGTTTCCTGGAGTTGCTAAATAGAGATTTACTTTTATTTGTTAAAAACTATGATAATTTTAAAGCGCAATCCATTCATTCAAGATCTGATATCTATTCTAATAAATGCCGAGGCGTCATTAGAAAGACATTAAAGAATTGTAAGTCAAATGGGGATCGTGTTTACATGGTCCATCATAAATATAAAATTATACTTTTTCAGACCCAATATTTCGTCATGAAATGCAAAAAAGCTAGTTTGCTTCGTTTCCGTTCGAATAGATCTTATACAAATTCTTTCTCATTATTTTAAAAATAAGTACTTTTATGAAAGAATATTGCTTATAGTAAAAAATAAAAATAAAATAAAATGTTATTAAAAACCACAAAATTAGAATACTTTTACAATTTAAATCGCGACGAACTTTAACGAATAGCAAAGAGTTTCCTAAACAGACAAAAACATAACTTTTCTATACATTTGCTTAATTTTGTTTGCATTTTTTGGTTGTACTCAAAACCAAAATATTCCGATTCAGAAAGTATTTTAATATTTTTAGATAGCAAATGCTTTTAGCTTTTACATTCCTTTTATAAGTTCACTAAGTAAAAACCCTTTTTTCTAATACAGAAGAACGTTAGTTTAATCCTTTAAAATATAGACATGATATTTTAATGCATTTGATGCATATACGTATGAGATATTTCATTGTTATGTTTTCATAGTTGTAGTTTTTAAGTCTTTCTAACTTTTAATGCTTTCGCCTGCTTTCAAAGGATAAAAATGGAAAAATCTTACTATTTCCGTGTCCAATAGTATCCTGGGCTTAAAAGAGAAATAATCCAATAAAAATAATCCAATGGAACGATATATATACCTTCAACCGAGCAGGTCTTGTTCTCAGACACAGCTCGTTCTAGATGTTTGAATGGCTTGTAGTACGCGCCAGAGCTTTATATATCCTTTTCTGCACCATTGACAAAAACATTCCTATTCACAAAAATTACTTCCTATATCCAAAAGCACCCCGATCCCATAGCGTAACAGGGACTTCTCGCTTCCTACAAAACATTGAGAGCAAGCACGGTCATCAAATTCCACTTAATTTTAGTCATTACTATTATTTTGCCTTTTTTCTTTGTTGCCATTTCGTTGTCCGAAATATGTCCAGAGGCGATTACTTACGACTACCACAGCTGTCGAAAAGCGCGATTATTATTTGTTTGCCAAGTTGGGCGTAGAAGATTTTTTTTTCTCTCTTCCACTTTCTGGGAATCTAGGAGTGGGTATGTTATTTAGTTATGCGAATCAGGTTCAACTCATTGTTTCTCAGGTAAATTCATCGTGCTTTCTCATGTACTTATCGGCTTCTTGTTACTAGAAAATAACAATTTGGATATTTAGAGCTGAAAATTGGCAACAGCGGACAGGCAGAACCTTACTAGGAAGTAATACATGTATGTACCATGCTGAACCAAGTAACGGAAATTTTCACATGAGCTTTCCACTTTAATAACCTTAACGCAAAGAACTGCTCCTATTTGTTTCATTGAAAAATAATGACGAATATGTAAAGAATGTTCATTTAACATTTTCCGATTAAAATATAAAATAGATACAAATTGTAAACGTTCAGCGGTGTTTTAGCACTTTTTGGGGGTTAAATAAATGTTTAAAAATGTGAAGAGTTTAAATGTTTAGTTTTTTCTAACATGTTAATTAAAATTTCGACAAATTAACATTTTTTTGAAATTTTAAATTAATATTTTAAAGCATAAAATCTGGTATGTAATAATTTCCCCTCATATATTTATTGTTTTTTATGTTACACACACACACACACATCATAACACACATAGTGCTATTTTTACCTACGTACATTAAAAGCACATGGGCAGAATATATACATTTCAGCACCGGTCCGGACAGAAGCAAATCCGGTTAACAATAAATTTCGATAATTAAACAACTTTAAAAAAAAGTTGTATGTTATACTATAATAGCTTTAAAACATTTTTAAAAAATGCTTTTTAAGTAACTGCACTTCATTTTTTTCTCCCGGCTTAGGAATAGCAATTGTAGCAGTGCACATTTTAGCATATATAGGCCGGAGCTTTTTCACTCGATTTTGGGCTTGAAATAAATTATCCGTGTGAACGTTTTTGCGAGAAGAAAACATGCCATGCTTTATCTATACCTTCGAAATTATATTCTTTTGCTATTTTTCATTTCACACTGGCTTCTTCTTTCTCCAAAATTGACAAAAAGCTTAAAATCAAATATTTATGCCTCTTTTTTTTTTCATGACACCGTGCAATACCATATTCATGTGCATGGTGTTTCCTTTTTCGCCATTTTTCCATCTTTTAACAAGTTTAATTTTTTGATATAACAGTAACTTTACTTTTCCCACCATGTTTGAAAACAACTCCTAAACCTACAAAATTTATTGGAAAAATAACAGTGTATACTCTAGTACATATTTCGAAGACAGCCCTAAGATAAAACTAGACTATGTTATAGGGTTACTTTAAAGCTATCAACATGAAAGCACTCCGGACCACAATCCCATAATGACTGAATTTTCGAACCCTGGAAGGTAAGTAAAAATACGCATGGGTCCTTTCTGGATCCGGTTAATTGGACATCCAATTAATTGCTGCCCGAACAAGCTGCGCTATACTGTGTATTGTAAAAAAAAATTACTAAATCCGTATTTCACACTTCCTTGAGTGATATTAAATAAAATCATAAAATAATATTAAAATAATTTTAGTTTCTATTAAAATGTTTGGCATAATTTTTAGTTCGTGTACATAATGTTTATTAAGGTCATAAATGAATAATAAATTATTCAATCAAGAATTTAACTTTTAGGTTTTATTCATTTTTCTTATTGGTAAATTGCATAAATATTTTTGTTAACCAACAACAGACTAAATATGCAAACAATTACATTTAGCTCTTGAAATTATTCTATTCTTACTTTTAACAATATTACAGTATCTTACCTTCATGTTCTCCAGTATAATTGGTTAGGGCCGTGGTAGCCTAGTGGTTAGCACGTCGGACTTCCACCTGGAAGGTCGCGCGTTTGATACCCACTGAAGACCACCATGTATACTTGGGGATATGTGCATGTAAAATCCGTAGACCCCACTACCTCTCCCCGTGCGTAAGCAATCCTAAGGCCTCGGCTAACAGGTAAGGGTCTGGTGGAGAAAAGTATAATTGGTTAGTGATTTTATTGAAATAAACAAATAATTCAATGGTCATGTGACTGTTTCCTGTCTTCACAAATTATATAATCCATTAATCTGCATTGTAACGGGAATCCACTTTACCGCCCTCCCCCCCCCCCTCTCCCAAGTTTAAAAAAAATCAAATGTTTGAGGAGAAAATACTTACTATAATAGCTTTAAAACATAAAAATATAGATCAAAAGACAAAGCTTTCATTCTTTGCTATTAAACGTGCTTTGTCAAAATATACAATTGACCAATTACTTCCCCCTCCCCCAAACTTAACGATTTCGAAGCGAAGCAGACATCAAATGTTGGTTTTCCAGAAGCACGTTGGACTTAGAATGCCATCCTTTTTCCAACTTAACCTTTCCAATAAAGCTTTTACACACCTTGTTATAAGGGTTTCTTTTTCGAAAACATTTGACTTTGATTTTATATTTTCAATCCTGTCCCATAAAGGTCGTAGTTACGCCATAGATTGCACCAACAACGAGAGGCGTAAGAAAAGATGAATTTGTTTTCAAAACGCTTTTAAAAAATATATCACGTTGCTTTATCAGATTAAAACAAAAGCCACTGTACTTTTAAAGAAATTTGTTGCCAGTCCTATATCTAGTGAATAAAAGATAAGTAAGTTCTAAAGTTCGTTCTCAATCAGTGTGCTGAATATAAAGTCAGATTATTTTGCATAAAACCGTATTACTTATTAAAAGTATTTAATAATGAATTTAAGTCATGATACTTCCTAATTTTTCATTAGTCACATACGGCTCAGCTTCTTGATAAATCCTATAATCCCTATTATCCTCTATAATCGTAACTGCAGAAGCTTTGATGCGTAGCACTGACAAGAAGAAGACCGTTTCCTTTTCAGCGGTTTTAATAATCGTGAGCTTTGATATTCAAGAAGAGTATTTATCTGGCTCAATCTCTGAACAATGTTTTCACCCTTTAAGTTGTTTATGTTACTTTATTGTGATACTAGATTTCCGTAACCACTCAAGTGAAAAAATAGGCCATTTGCATTTTCTATTTCATTCATTTGTTCAGTATCTTTCATTAAAGGAATAAAAGTTCTGCTCGCTTGAGGAAAATAAGTATTCCAATGCAAATATCATAATAAAAAGATTTTAAATTCTAAGTTTTGGGCTGAAAATCAATGTTATTGTGCTTATAATAGCAGCCTTAAGCAAACAAGCTATCCCTTCCCTTTCCTTACGAAACAATGCAAGCAATTTATTTTCTCCTCAGTGAAGGCACGTAATTTAAAAACTTGTTGTTATTTGTAAAAACATAATTTAAAATTCGATAAGCCAGCAACCTACCTGCGCACGGAGTTGGATAATCCCAGCAATGAGACAAATAGTTTCTTAAAAACCCTTATTTTAAAAAAATTCTCTTTCAAAAATATTAAAAGTTTATTTTAATTATTTTTTTTAATTTAAAAATAGTTTATAAATCTTTTCCCCTTCAAAAAGCACTGAGCTTGGAATCTATCTGGAAGGATAGCTGGAGTAGACCGTTTTCTTCTACTGCATGCAGAGTTTTCAATACAATAGCGCAAAGGGTTTTTCTATCAATTGCAAGAACTAGGCACTAATAATAATGATAATTGCAATATACAGAGAATTAAAAATGACTTCGTGCTATTACTAAGCACACTATAACACATTATATACGTGATCTTGAAGTAAATGGAATGCACATTGAACAAATGCGTCCTAATACAAAAGCTTTGTGTTTTTTTTTTTTTTTTTTTTTTTCATTTTTCATGCGCATTATTACAACGTGGTCTACTAGTGTCAAAATGGGGAAACTATAACAGAGTAAGACAAATAGCAAGACCATTAAATCCATATTTTTTTGGATACGATGTAGTGGTCGCTGTTGAATTTCCAAAACTTATTAAATTTCTCGTGGTTAGAGACATAAAATCATTTTAATACATCTATAATGTATTTGCGGTTTTTAAAGCTGTCAAAGCTCGATCTCACAGATGGCAGCTTAATAATAACCGATTAAAAATCAGTTAGTTCCACTTTTTGAATGTAGTCCCGGTATCAAAGTTATTTTTTACCTCTGTTAATCATTTTTGTTTTCTTTTGAATGTAACGACAACTGTATATGCTTTCTTTTGCTTGAAAAGGCAAGGCTAAATAAAAATTAGCTCCGATACAGATATGAAAACTGTTATTTGTGGGAATTTTTTAAATGCCTATTTTTAGAGAATTTGTTTAGAGAGTCTTTGTCAATTTAGAGAGCGATATAGATCATTTTATAAGATCATCATTGAAAAATTAGTTGATTTTTCCACTTATATTGATATTGCTTTGCGTATTGCTCACAACTGCCTTTAAGCGAGACAGAAAAAAAGTATTTTGATTTTGCTTCTATAACGAAAGTGTTCTTTTACAACAAGACATAATTTCCAACTTTTTTTATGCCTTACATTATTTGAGAATTACATTAAACCAGCGGGAAAAGTTTTAGTAGTGCTCTATTATCTAACAGAAAAGTAAGATCCATATATTAATAGTACATTTTCCTAAACTTAAATTTCAAGCCTGAGTAAAAAAAATAAAAACTCACACACACAAGGTTTTTTTTAAATTTTGGTTCTTGAAATATCATTTTTCCCCCAAGTTAAGTTTTAGGAAAAATGGATGAAATAGATTCCCGAAAGATTCTTTTTTTAAGCTTTCGCTTGCATACAATTAAATCTTCACCTTTTTCCTTGGCTTATTTTTGAACTGTCAAAAAGAAATATACTTCTACCAATTTGATAAATACATCTACCAGCAATTTTCAGTGAAACCTTATCCATTCCTTCCAAGATTTCTAAACAAATGCGGAAAACTTCAACCTCTCAAAAAGGAGCTTTCCGCAAGACATTAGAAATGAATTTTCGTGGCATTTTTCTCTTGACTGGATGGGAATGAAGTAAAAATGACAAAATGAGTCAAGGTACGCGGAAGCGTCACATCGGATCAGGAAAAACATCTGTTTTGATGAACACTTGAAAAGAATAGGGTAAGGTATCCAAATTTTTTTTCTTTCTTAATTTTACATGGAATCTGAAGTGAAAATGTGGTATAAAATCGCTTGACTAAAATAGAGAAAAAATACTTTATGAATGTAGAAAGAAACACAGCTAAACTATTATGCGACTAAAAGTTAACAATCGGAAAGCTTTAAATTTAAATAATCTAACCTTCTTTGTTGTTGAGGTAAAATTAATTTCTGAAGTTAAACTAATCAAACTGTCTCTCGATTGAAAGTAAGGGAAAGGGGGGACATTTTAGCATTTTTTTACATTTCTGATGATTTTCCAATATTTTTATGAGACATTGAAACAAAAACTGATTCATATATAAATTTACACTCTTCCTGAATTTTTTGTACAACTTTTGGTACAACAATTATCAAAATTTCTAACCTGCATCATCGTTCTAAAAGAAAAGAGAGAGGGATTTCGTTCATATGTGCCCCGGTAGGATTAGTTTCGAGCACTGGAGCACATTTGAACTTAAAGAATACAAAACTCATTTTTACAAACTGACAAATTTATTGCCCATGAAAATTTACATTTGTAACAAATAACATTTATAACAACTGACCTATGTTCTTTATTAAGTTTTAAAGTCATATTTTTACCACTAGAAATTCGGGTAAAGTAGAATACCAGAAATGTAACGTTTGCAATAATAGAAATGAGACGGTTATTCACACTCAAACACCATGTGCCACAAACCAAGCGAGACTGTTTGCAGGGATCTGAAGGTCATCGTGGATGTGTTCTAGTAGACACCTTTTGGATATCAACATCAAGCAAGCAAATAAGCATTCCATGTTCCAAGCTTATTGCATATTATAAGACCTTCTAGTACAGATTTTTATCATCAATGACTGACACCTTTAGAACGCTTTATTACATTTTTCAATAATTGAATCGTTACTTTTACATACTTTAATACAGCGATTCCCAATCTCTTTTTTTTTTTCGCGTACCACCATTTTTCTTGCAAACCATTTGCGTACCACTGCTAATATAACTTTATTATATAGAATAGAATACTAATAGATTATAGAAAAATACTAGGAAGACTAGGTTATTTCAGTCACACCATTTTTTATAGTTAATGCAGAGAAAAGCGTTTATTAAAATAAAATTGTATGTATAGAATAAAATATATGAAATATATAAAATATATTTTGGGGATCATTCATAAATGATGTCACGCTTCGAGGATAGGGGGGGGGGCTCGTGAAATTGTGACAAAGTGTGACAAAGGGAGGAGAGGGGTAACAAGAAGTGTGACATCATGCATTATGCAGCATAGCCTGACGCGTGACAAAGGGGGGGAGGGGTCCACTGAAGTGTGACATATTGTGACAAAGGGGGGAGGGGTCAAATATATGGAAAAAAGCGTGACGTCATTTATGAACGGCCTCTTTAATACGTACTTCCAAAACAGCTTTAGAAATACGTATTTAAGTACAAAATACCTATCATGTAAAAAAATGAAACAAAATTAATGAGAAGGTTGGTGCTGCATGGCAGATACAAGCGAGGAAATATTTCGTTCCGTAAAAGTTAGTTTTGACCTCAAATTTGGGTTGACATTTAATTTGCTTCTATATTTAATTAAAATAAATATCATATTGGAAAAAGCGGTTTCACAAAGATGAGTGGTTGTGAACTGAATTAAGGGGGGAAATATGTGTAAAACGGCGTATTAAGCGCAAATTTCATGAATTTTTTTAACGTATAAGGAATAAATATATGTTATTGAGATTTTGAGGTTATTTTATAGATATATTGAAAAACATTTACTAAAATTTTCAAGCATTTTTCTTGAAAAATCCCGGAGATATCGACTGCTGCACACTGTAAGTCGCCACCCGAGTCGGCAGTTTGCGTACATCCTGGAGGTCACAATTTTTATCTGAAATCAATTTTTCTTTAAATCTACTTTTTTTATAAGTGCCTCTTTAGTTGAACTAAAATCATCACAAAAAATTGAAAATTTCTAATTTTTTTTTAGAATGAGAAAGTTAGGTACGATTTTTAACCTTTTTTTTTTTTTGTTCTTTTTTTACAATAAAAAAAAAGTAAACATAAAGATATGTTTATGATTCTAGTTCAACTAAAGCGTGTATATATAAAGAAAATGTGTTCTAAATTTGATAAGGACTGATCAAAAACTCTGTGAGCTAGAGTGTACGCAAATTCGAAAAAAATAGTTTGGAGAAAAACGCGTTTGAAAAAAAGTGGTATTGAAGGTAAATTTAAGGCAGTAAATGAAACAATTTGTTTTTATACTTATAGATACTAATACTTATAGAAATTTCTATTCGAGGTCTCAATTGTTAAAAAAAATAAAAGGACATCTGCTAACGTTCTGTAATACCCTTCAGGTCATTTCATGAGGGACTACCTGCTCAACTGCTCCAAAAGGGGCCCTCGCTCAAATGCTTATAACTTTTAAACGTCTTGAATTTTGCTTTGAAATTTTCAGGGTATATTATTGAATAGTTGTAGAATCGATTTATGAAGAGGAAAAGAAATTAATTTTTTGAGAACTTTACACGTATTTCCCTCCTTAAAAACAGCAATGCTTTCTTGACAATAACGGGAATTCATTTTTAACTTTGAGCCAACATTCTCCCAACGCTAATCGGGCAAATTCGATCTTCATTCCTGAGTTTTTGTATTTTAACCTCTTCTCTTTTTTTTTTTTTTTTTTGCCTGCACGCGTATCACCTGCAGAGGCTTCGCGTACCACTAGTGCTACGTGTACCACAGTTTGGGAACCACTGCTTTAATATATGTTTTAATAAACATTAAGGACCATTTTTATGTAAAAGTTTATCCATTTGGTAATTATTATTTTTTAATGAATTTTATGTTTTACCCATTCAATGCTCCAGTAACTGACACTCTATGCTCCAGTGTTTGGCACACTGTATTAAAGTTCCAGTGTGTAAATTATTTGCTTAACGTAAACTTAATACTACAGACTAAGTAATTCTTCTATAACTTATAAACTAGGGATGTAACGAATAGTGATTTGGCCGAATAGCCGAATACCGAATTTTTCGGCCATTTCTTCCAGGCCGAAGCCGAATATTCGGTCTTTTCTTTAAGGCCGAATAGGTCGAAGCCGAATATTTGGCTAGGCCGAATACTGAATGTTAAAATTTCTAGAAAATCGTTGCGATCGAAAGTATTTGTCAAATTTAAAATTATTCACAAAGTCAAACACCAATTACACACAATCTATGATGTATGATTTAATTCTGTTTATTAAGAAATTTAGAACTATTTAAAATTAATCTATTTTCACTATTGTTTTGAATGTAATAAGACTAAGAATTTCACCCACAAGCGAACTAGAAATGACAGGTTTTACGGTAGTGAGCATTATCATTATTTTACTAATTATTTAATTGCAATGAAATAAATACTAGTGCTAGGTGAACTTTTACCTTGCTCAAAACTGTTTTATGAAGACATTTTAAAAGTTATAAAAGTTAATATTTTTAGTTTATGGGGTTTTCCACATACCTATTTTTAAAAGATCTATTAAAACTTAATGCACTTAACTGGAATATGTTTTTATTTTCAAAAACCCCAATAACTTAAGCTATCTAAATATTAATGATATATTCTTAGCTTTTCACATTTCTCTCTATCCCAATATTCACAATATATCAGTCTACTCAAACAAAGTCTGACTTCCAGTTTGTTAATAATAACAAAACAAAAGTATCATATTATCCATCATAATTAACTATTGGCAGCTTTTGGGAGCAAATGCTAAATATAAAATACTATATTACAACTTTAAAATGTGTTTTTGCTTTGTCAAGCTTAAAACAAGATTAAAAGAAAATAGTTTATTCTAAATTATTTTTATTTCTTAAAACTATAGTGGACTAATGTATTCTTTTGCGATAATTATAATAAAATTTTAAATGTTTAAAATTTACTAATTTCTTTATTTTTTTACTTTTTTACTGCAGCTGAACTATTCGGCCGAATAGTTCAGCTGCAGTAGAATATTGCATAGAATATTCGGCCAGGCCGAATTTGACCTTACCCATTATTCGGCCAGGCCGAATATTCGGCTGGGTGATGAAATGACTATTCGGCCAGGCCGAATACTCGGCCAAAGGGCCGAATATGGCGAATACCGAATAGTGGCCGAATATTCGTTACATCCCTATTATAAACCAAAATAAATGTATTCCAAACATTGCTTTATCATTCATTCTCTAAAGACATCTAAAAATGTAAGACTGTATCGAAATATTTTTTTTTTACTTTATGTGCAAGTAATTGACATAGCCATCCAGTAAATGAAACCATTCACTTAAAGTGGTGTCGATTGCTGGAAAATCTGAATTTAAAAATTCAGAACTGATATGAATTTAATTCACATGAAAACCTCTCAAATTTTATGCTTTTATGTATTTAAATTTAACAACAAAGAACATCAACCAAACCACCAGTGGTTGAAACCCTATTCCAATCAAACACAAATCAGTAATTTCATAAAGCAAATATAGATACGCAGAATTTATATGCTAATTTATTATTTCTCTTATTAAATAATTAGTTTTGTGAAAGGTGGCACTGGAGCACTCACCCTATACCACTTAGTAGCAGTTTATAGTCGCATGTGCTCTAGCGTTGTTTTCCCTGCAGCTCATGAGCGGTTTATTTATTTATTTATTTAAGCTTTGTGATTTCAGGTAACCCGGGTTTCAGTTAAGCGGTTCGGTGTACCGGGGTTAATAGAGTACGTGCATTTTGGCCACCAGCTCCCAGCTTCGGCGCACCTAAGGCCTCGGCTAAGAGGTGTACGGGTGTCTGGTGGAGAAAAGTACGTGCATTTAATTCTTCAAAAAAATGTTATTTTCTTCCGTTCTCTAAAATAATGCAATTTATTTAGAAGTGAGCAGAAATAAAATTGGTACAATATGAGGTTCTATTATTTTTATGTTATCAAGTGCGTATCTAATGATATCATAATTATCGTGACATCAAAATAAAATACAACTAAACGTTCCACAAACCTAAAGTTTCAAATTTTAGTTTTATTGAATAATTTGAAGTGAATCGTTCATCATTGTTCTGATGTGATCATCTATTTCTTAGAAGGGCAAAAATCTATAAATAATTATTTAATGCAGTTTTCATCATTAGACTCATAGGATTCAAATCTCCCTCCATCCTTTATCCTAACATAAGAAATGCTCGGAGAATTTTTTATTAGGTTTTACAAACATTACCATTACGTGATTTTTAAAGAGTTCCTTGTCGGACATCGTGTTTTTTGTTATTCCTTTTCCGTCGAACTGGATTACTGTGGCTAGTTCAAGCTGGGATATTTTTTGACGATGATTCCACCCTCGCTGGCGTTACTTTTCACCACACTTTCGGCTGTTTCTTCCTCCTTCTGCATTGATCACGTAAAGATTAATTCCCGAAAGACATTTCCGTTCCCAGCTCTTGAAATACCCGATGTTCAACGTTCTGAATCTAGGCTAATCACTTCTGACAATTTTGAGGAGGTTTTGTCTGCCGCACTTTCCCACATGAAAGTGCGGATGCAGATTATGAATTAATCTCGATCGCAACAATGATGGGAAGTAACCTCCTTCCCTGTAGAACGATTAAATACAAATCTCTGAATGTGTCGAGGGTGGTTAGCTTACGCATGATACTTTTTGTTGTCATTTTTTAATGTTCATGTCTCTTTTGTTCGACTAATTTTTAAATCGTGTAGTAGTCAACGCATGAAT
The DNA here is from genome assembly GCA_038502835.1 of Octonoba sinensis. Taxonomy (NCBI): domain Eukaryota; kingdom Metazoa; phylum Arthropoda; class Arachnida; order Araneae; family Uloboridae; genus Octonoba; species Octonoba sinensis. The sequence continues at coordinate 57,564,749 of CM076599.1, read as the reverse complement.
ACTGAGTTATAATCTAATATTCATCATTTCTTGTAAAGAAAAATATGTTTTCTTTTCGCAAAATCAGTAGAACCTTTTTTCGTTCTGAAAGCCATTGATGCGATGCAACATTGGCTACAGGTGCAATCGAAAAACTTTTTTCCGGCGGAATTAAAAAATTTGTGAGACGTTGGGCACTGTGCGTTGGAGTGCAGGGAGGTTATGCAGAAAAATAATGTATATTTCAGTTTTCTATCATTAGAATAAATACCTCTTTTCTCAAAAGTCCCTTTACTTTTTGACTGCATCCCTTTTAAACAACTTTTTTCACCGGGTCAATTTCAAACAATGGAAACGCCTCTACAGTAGTTCGAAGCATATGGAACTTTTCCAATAGTTTCTCTATGTTACCAATTTACACCCTCACTTGCAGTTAAGTTTTCAAAACCACCACAACTGCACTTATGAAGATTTTTTACATTTTCCCCATGTTGCATACTTTATTAACTAGTCATGACATTACCTTTTAGCGTTTCATACGTCTGAAGAGAAACATCAGTGGGTCTTTTTTATAATAATTTTTTGGATTTCTTTTGCTTCCACCAAATGGCAGCATGAAGAGATTAATTTTATACCAGATTGTCATCTCGTTTAACAATAATGTGAACGGACAAATTTCGATTGTAGGTGACATTGCAACATGCAGTTTAGTGCACTCTTTAGAAGAATCTGTAAAAGATTTGGAATTACTATATGCAAACGGTAAGCGCTTTATGTTGTAATGCGTTGCAAATAAAATTGGCTCTCTCATTTTCATTTTACAAAATAAAGGCTTCAATCTCCAATTAACTACAAATTCGCAAAAAAAGTTTTGTCAGATTATTAAATACGAAAAATTTCAGTTGATTTTTAAACTTATTCTTTTTTTGTATATAAGTGCAAAAGGAAAGTTTGATGATAATTTGCGTTGAATTGCACATTTAAACTTAGAAAGGTTTATTTAGTTTTTGGCTTTGTCTCTATTTGCACATGTTTAACGGTTACTCGGATTTCGAACTTTGCTATTTGTTCTTAACTGATTCCCTGAAGTAATGGATTGTTTATCTATAGCACAGTGTCGACTGAAATAATTTTAGTTATTGACTTTTTATGCATTCTTATTTTGAAAAAAAAAACTCAAATAATAAAAATATATTCGCCCACATTAAACGGGGGGGGGGGGGAAATCAATCAACTAGTCATTACAATGATTTACCTCACAAAATAAATATTTACCCTTAGGGCTCGAAAATGCAAACAATTAACAAGAGTCCTTTTTGTTTATTTGAGTCAATAATGAACATAAAAACAAGTGCTTTTGTGGCATTCTGAGCACTTATCTCATTTTAATGACTGCTTCGACTTTCGCCGTTCCATCACGCTGTTCCACATCTTGGCAGGCTCCCAAAGCAGACGCTATTCAAATGGTTGTGATTTTTCACAGTCTGTTTCCTTTAGAACATGACCTTAAACATGACGGTTGATGAAGCACGATACATCAATTCTGATGTCAGACTCGCTTTCACTTTTTCTCAGTGATTTTTTTTTTTTTTTTCAAATAAGTTGTTTTAAACTTTCGCTCTCAAAATGATTGTTTACTCAAAACACCTCATTTTTTATAAATTATTTAGCTATATGAATGGGCGTTTGATGGGGAAAAATTATCTCCGGCAAGAAAAACTGATATTTCATTCATCATCATTGTTCTATGAAATATTAAACTAATGAAAAATTCAATGCTACTTAATTGTTTTAAGTGAATTAACAAGTGTTAATTTTTTTTAATTTCATTATTATTATCATCATTATTACGTTTCTCTCTCACTCACTCTCATGTATATATGTATACATATGCACGAGCTTACTGGGGGGGAGGAGTAACAGGACATGTCCCCCCCCCCCAGAGGCATAGGACATCCGGTATCCGACCAGTTTCTGCATATTCTGCACGAATGATCCGGGTATCCGGCATGTCAGTTTTGATTTTTAAAGATCAGTAAATTAGCATGTTTTGAAAATATGTGCAAAGTACAAACTTTAAAAGCTGTCGGATGTTTAAAAATACGACTATGTATAAAATTTACATTTTTGAAACATCATAGCCGGTACAGATCTGTCAGACGAGGAACATCCCATTTCCGGCAAAATAAAGATCCAGTGTATCTCCCAAAGCCTGACCTTGGTCCCCCCGCCCGCAGTGCTGGTTTAACCTGTACGCAAAATAGGCATGTGCTTATTGCATTAAGAAAATGAGGAGCACTTCAGAAATATTTTATTGCCCACTTGAATAGCTAAATTAATTTAATTTGCAAGAATTTTCAAATTTTAAGATAAAATGGATAAGTTATGTTTATGTAAAGCCTTCTGCATTTCTGTATTATCTCAACCCTACAAAATAAACACATTGAGACATGAGTATAAAGATAAAACAACGTAAAAAAGCACAAATTCAGAAAAAGTACCGCAAAAATACCTTTACGATACTTTTTTCTGAATTTGTGCTTTTTTACGTTGTTTTATCTTTATACTCATATTTTAGCACAAAGCATTTTGATCACTTGTCATATAACATTAAGTGCATGTCTATTCCGTTTTTATTTGTATGTTTGAAACAGCGCAAGCGGCAAAAAATGTTTTGTAAACTTCATTACAAGAGCAAATAATTTTTTGAACATCTTCAGCCAGAATTGATTAGGAGGATTTAACCAGAGACTTTAGGGGCCGTTCATAAATGACGTCACGCTTTTTTCCCATATATTTGACCCCCCTCCTCTCTTTGTCACAACATGTCACACTTCAGCGGAAACCCCTCCTCCCTTTGTCACGCGTTTACGCTATGTTGCATAATGCATGATGTCATACTTCTTGTGACCACCTCCCCTCCCTTTGTCACACTTTGTCACAATTTCCCGAACCCCCCTCCCCCCCTCGATGCGTGACATCATTTATGAATGATTCCTTACAAGGAAAATTAGTAGAAGAGTGTTATTTAACTCCAAATGCGGTTGAGCTAGATGCTAGAAGAAATAATTGTTAGTTTTGTTCTAAGTTTGATTTTCAATTTTCTATAAGATTTTTATGCTAATTTTTAAATATTTTATGGTCTGCAATTTGAATAAGCAAATGAATGAGGGCACCAATATTTTTAGCGCGTAGAGTATCTTAGGGTCTTAATCAGGTCCCTTTACCCCCCCCCCCCCAAGTAAAATCCCAGATGTGCTCACGACTAGATTAGACGTAGGTTAGCGCCTTGGTAGTAGGCTCGATTAGCGACACATTTTTTCTTGAGAAGTAACCTTGGGCTAGCAAGATGCTGGATGAAAAGATTGTAATTAAACACATCATTACGAATGTCTTTTCAGGAAATTTAGAGGCTTTCAAAATATGAAATATATGTGCACGATTGTGTCTGTGCGTACATACATGGCATAGTCGCAAGTTCATTAAATGTTAAAAGAATGGAGCGCGATGGGAAAAGTTAGAATACCACTGGCATATAAGATCACACTGATCATTATCTTAAACAACTTTACAGCTTGAACTACAATAGTACTCGGAAAGTGCGTCAGCGAATGACTGCGAGTACGAATGCGTGTAAAATTATTTATAGAAACATGAGAAAATAACTCTGAATCGATCTTTCATGGTTAAAACACTCATTCGGGCTTCGTTTGCTACAAAACGTGTTTAATATTCATTACTTTAATCAATCTTTCGTGTTAAGGGATTTATTTGGCCCTGGTTTCTTGTAAAGTGAGTATGGTATTCATATTTGAATTTTTCTTATGGCCAAAGAAGTATTTCAGACATTCTTGTTACAAAGTGAATTTAATATTCATTACTCGCATCAATTGTTTATGAGGCAAGGAATAAGTGCCTGACTTTGTTTGTAACAAGACGATTTTATTATCCGCTTCATCTTTGCTTTCCCTAAGGTCCAATTACAACCGAAGAATAACGATGCTTCTCAAATTGATTCTGTAGTGATGCAGCGTTTCAACCAGCAATCCTGTCAATTTTAACAATTAAGTTTCAGAAGCTTTTTACATTGCTCATTTACATAAGCATTGGTTTAACTTAAATTTTACTTAAGCACGTTTCATTTTTTTATTGAATAGGTTCTTCTATTTTATTAAAGCGTAATGCAGAAATTAGTTTGCATTTAGATTTGCGTAATACACTAGAAGTTTAACTTGAATTTTAGTTAAGCACATTAACTTAAATTTTACTAAGCACATTAACTTAAATTTTACTAAGCACATTAACTTAAATTTTACTTTGCATAATACACTGCGGAAGTTTAGCTTAACTTTTACTTAAGCACACTAACTTTAATGTTATTTATGACCATTTCATTTTTTTTTTATTGAATAGGTTCTTCTATTTTATTAAAGTGTGATGCAAAAAGTAGTTTGCATTTGGGTTTGCATAATACACTGTGGGAGTTTAACTTCTATTTTACTAAGCACATTTCATTTTTTTATTGAATAGATTCTTGTGTTTTATAAAGTGTGATGCAGAAATTAGTTTGTATTTAGGATAATCAGAACATGAATTCAAGCCTGAAAATTGTCTTGCAATGGAGCGTGTAGTTCAAAAGATTACTGAACTAATAAGTTTTTAAAAGTAGGATCAATAATACACTGTGGAAGTACATATAGCACAGTTGGATCTCGTGAAACACTCTTCCATATGATATCTTAACATTTAATTTCTTGCAAATCTCTGCATCACATTCAATTTCGGTATCCTTTCTTCATCTATTCATTGAAACAAAGATTAAACGAAATTCATGTGAAAGCAGAATTAACTTTTAAATAGCAGCATAAAAGACTTATTTTATTCAAATAACCTGTAAACCGATTCAAAAGCGTTTTATTTAATCTATTCCTTTTGTACGCTTTCACTACTTAATGAAAAGAATTAAACAGAAATTGATTCAAAAGATACAAAGGTTTTCCCAGAGAAATTCCCATTCGTTTCTTTTGTTTTAATTTTAGAGTGCTCCTTTGGATATACATGATGTATACCACTGGATTTATATCATAACGTCTTTATAAGAATTCGGGGAATGATAATAAGTTTGTTATGTAGGCATTTGAAATGTGACAGTAATTTTGTTAGTCAATATTACTATTTCAAAAAAATGAGAGAGAGATCACGGGTAGGATTTATGTATTTTTCCCTATAGGCGTAACGTTAAAAATTTTTTAACTGTGCAAAATTGAATAAAAAAATTGGACGAAAGTTACCGGAAAGTTTGTCCATCCCCGTGCGTTATTTTATTCCTAATGCCCGTTTGAGATCCGTTTACACTTTGTTTGTATAGTATATTTTTTCTATGCAATTTTTACCCCCCCCCCCCCCCCGCAACCTGAAATTGCAAAAAAATAACTTATGCTATACTAGTTTTTCAGGAAAAAAAATTCGTGCTTTTAGGGGTTAAATCAAAAAATAAAATAATGGGAATGAGGTATCCCCGCCAAAATCTTCTAACACAAATAATTTTTGAATCGAACAATTCCCCTAAGTTATTTGGAGAGGGGAGGGACGGACAGACGGATAGACCTACAGACACACGTTTTTCCCATCTCAATGCCCTACTGTGGATTTTTTTTTTTTTTTTTTTTTCAATCTTTATTCATTAATTTATTTATTTATTGTTTGTGTATAGGGCGTGACTATATTTTTTTACAATACAATAATCTTTCCTTCATATTTTTTTACTGTTCCGGAAAATAGGCTGATAAAAATCGTAAGAAAATTTTCAGAATAAAATCTGAAAAGTTCATGTTTTGCGAAAGAGTAGAAATCGAGTGGAGAAAGCAAGGGAATAAAGTAAAGCTTAAGGCAAAGTATTCTTCTTACACATCATTCTTTTTCTTGAATAGTGTGCATCAATAACATTTTCTCCGCTGCGTTAAATTTAGGTAGAAATCTGAATCACTAAGAAAGTCGAAAATCGTTATAAAGCATTTGTTAGAAAATTATAGCTTTGATGAAAAGCTTTCTTCGGTAAATAATGGTATAGTTCAAAAATTTCTTTCATAAGAAAACATATGTTTTGGTTTCACTTGACTAAGGGTGTATACACACACTACTGACTTGACACTACATAAATTATTGTTGATTGATATAGCTAAAATGGTACTTTATCGTATCTCCTAGGCTAAAATGGGTCATTTAGATAGTTGATGTTGTTTTCAAACAGTGATATAAATCTTTTGATGCATAAGAGAAATATAAAAGCAAGTGAAAACTCGAGCTATAAGTTTTGCAGCTCTTTCAAAAAAGCTTAACAAAATGCTTTATAATTTATATGAAAATTTCTGACTTATTTGTCAATAACGAAACAATAGAATAAATATAATAAATCATTCTGTGCATTTATCTCAATTATGGGTGCTAGAGATGCACTGATAAGCGAGTTGGCCGATTACCGATTAATCGGCAGAAGATAAGCAGCCGATACCGATTAATCGGCAGAAGATAATCAGCCGATACCGATTAATCGGCACCCGATTAATTATAATGATAGTACTTTTTAATATTACAATTTCTCCATCACTATTCTTTTTGTGTACGATTTTAAACTTCACAAAATCAGCTAACAGTTATTTTCTGGGAGTAATGGTTTATTTTTTCCTCATGGTTATACCAAACATTTGCAACTGATAATGCTCATAATGGTTCTCACTGTTTAAGAAAAACTCCATTTGGCAGACTTGGAGGCAAATTACAGTAGTAATAACCGAAAGTGAAAAAGACAAAAGTTCAGAAAGAAACGAGATACCTACAGAAAAAAGTTTTACTCGAAACCAAATATAGTTGGGATTAAGATTTGAAAAAAATAGTAGTATGAACCAATGCTATAATTAACGATTAGAACAAATTATTCATAGAAATAATACAGCTGAGAAAGATGCTCGAAATAACCTTTTACAAAGCGGCAAGTCCAATGAGCGGAGTTATATGAACAAGGAAGTGAAGAAAATAAAATCATGGTGCCCATAAATGCACGAACATGTGATCATTCATCACACCATCTAGTAATAAAAAAAAAATTGTATTATTAAAAGGCTTTTATTATTAATACTCTTTTAATTCATGTTTTCAAGCTAAATTCAGGCTTCAAATGATTAATTTAAAAATAGCAATAGATATCTGATAAGTTAAGTCAAAATATCTTCAATAGAAAAAAATGTTTATTATTTTTAACTAAACCGAAAATACAGGCATTTTACCTTAACAAATACCGGTTTTACGAAATAACGGTACAGTTCTACAGCAGAAAAAATAATAATAATAAAATAAAAAATAAAAAAAAACCACTGACTGGCAGAGTTCCAAGAAGAATCCCTTCATGTTCAAGGGAGAAGCTGCTGGCATAAGAAGCGTGCTGTATTCTGTTCTCTTTTAAGCTGGCTTAGCACACTTGATTTCCTCCGAACTGATGCTATAGCTGCCAGTTTCAAATTTCATTGCTTGCAACAAGCAGAAATTCAATTCGCAGCAAATATTTCAATTCGCGTGCTAATAAACGCACCTGCGAAACGAACTTCCCTAAAACTCGAATGGATTCCTCCTTTCCTGCCATGCGCAGAAGGGTCCAAGAGTCTGAACTTCGTGGTCGAACTGCACTCGGTGTTATACCGAAATAAACACTACTCTGGACCTCAAGTATGTCCTGGAAATTTTCTGATCTTGATATACGCATTCAAACCACACACGAGTAGCCGATTTTATTCATTTATTTATTTCTCCCCTACTACACGGCCTATCCACGGGACGATGACCTTTCACGCACTCCATAACGCAAATTTATAAACTATGCAGATATTTTCTTTATCCCTTTCTTATAGTTTCCCCATAGGATATAAAAAAATAATGAAAAATGCATACTTGTTACTACAAGTATGCGTTTTTCATTATACTATTAATACTACTGACGGGTCTTATGTAATCCAGTAGCAGAAAATACTATTTTAGGCTATTGGATTACATAAGAGCCGTTATTTAAAGAGGTAAGGAGGGAGCAATTCTCCACTTCCCAGTCCTAGTTTTGAGAATATAATGTATTTCTTCGAATGTGCATGCATTTTATTGTTTATTTATTTATTTGTCACATTTTATTTTATTTTTAAAGAAGAATTTACCCTTCGCCGCACTTTCCCATAGAAAAACTCGAAATTCTAAAGAGAACAGTTCTAAAACTGTGGCTGAGTCAATTGTCTTAAAATTCATGAACGAATTTCATTAACAATTTCTCCTGACATATCCATACTGGATTTATGAATATTGCTCGCAGTTTATATCCATTTACACATAACAGTAAAAAATCATTTTCAATGTATCGGTTTTTGATTTTGAGGGCTAATTCGTATATTTCGTTATCTTGTATGGTAATCCAGGTCGTCCGTCATTTAAATAATAGTTCCTTCAAACTGGTGCTCCCTGCTCCCTGAGGCAGCAATCGCCAGTTTCCTTCTCCGTTTTTAATTTTTAAATGCCATTTGTTCAAGTAATGGATGGGGAAATTTTCATTGAGTAAAATTCATGAGTAAAATTACCAGTTTGTTTGCTAAAATTTAAAGTGTCGCCATCTATTGAGATAAAAACTAAATAAGAAGAATCAATATTACTCTTGCAGAAAGACATCAAAGGAATTAATGTTAAAAATGCATTTTCTATTTAGTTACCTGAGTTGGTAATTAAAAGACGGGGAGTACATGAGTATTCGAATATGGATTTTAAAATACAAATCTTTAATTACATGTAAAACGTACGAAGAGTTTTAAATGCGCAACTGAGAAACATCGGTTAATACAACAACGCATTGATAAAATTCAAAATTCAACGTTTAGGCGATTCCAAAATCAGAAGATTGTCGAAAATCTTTTTCGATGTTTTCCTTCCTTCCACCTGCTGTCGAGATTTTTCTGTAAACCTATTTCTTGATACCCAAACCTTAGTCAAAATCCCCTGCCTGACAGCATACAATACTTTGTTTCAAAGATCAAGCTGTTCAGCTGTGGGCGCGGATGCAGTGTGTTGCTAAAAGGGGGTATTTTTTTTTATGATTTTACCCGTTTGCCGAAAAATTTGCTCCAAAGAAGAAAAAGTTATAAAATTTTAAAGCGTTATTCACGTAATTTTTATAATACTTGACTCTCGGGGAGGGGCAATTGCTCCCATTACATCTCCGAGTATACGCGTCTGCTTAGCTGCTATGCTGTCTGCTTAGCTGCACTGTGGATGTTTTTGACGATCCCTGTATCCAACGGAAGGTTCGTGCTCCCACTTGAAATGGATTAAAAATCATACAGGATTAACAATGACCCAAGATCGCTTCAAGAACGTGTCAATAAAAATAGAACCAACCAAAATATATATAGACAGAGAGATTTTGAGTGTATTATGTATCCGCGTTCAAACTCTTGTTCGCGTAGGAAATTCTTTTAAATATTTATCACAATTGTGATTAATGTATATAAAGATTGGTTTTATTCTGTGCTCTTTGTTTTGACAACTTTTACGCTTCACGTATTTCTTGCACTGACATTGGTAAGAATTGTTGATTGCGGATGGACATGTCCAGTATTTTTGAAAGTATAAATCTGGTAGTGTATGCGACAAATTTGCAAGAAAATGGCAGCCAAAACTAAAATAAAAACATTTCTAGGTAAAGCTTCCAAATTCAGCCTCCTTGAGCAGGAATTCAGAATAGGCGGATTTCATGAATAACATCAAAGTATTGACTTGTTAAGGCATAAATTAAGTGTAGAGACATCTGCTAGTGACCTTTGGCGAAAAAGACGACTAAATTTACTTCTTAAATATCTGCAGATTAGTTATTTTTTGTGTTTAGCAGTGATTAAAAATGATTCTTTAGAAATGTATAAATAGAGATGACGAGTACTGTAAGTAAGTAGCTTTCAGTCCGATTTGATTTCAAGCGTTTTCATGATGCCTAGGCTCTATGTTTGTCTATATTTAACTTCTTTGTATACCAATAAATGTACGTCAATTTAACATCTCATGTTCTTAAGGGGACTCGACACGTTTTGACATGTTTTTTATTTAAAAACGTTTACTTATTTCTTTTGTGTGTTATGAAGTGCCATTGTTCAACAAAAGGATTTTCACATGAAAAACCAAAATTTCACTAATAGAAAATTTTAAAATTTAATTTGAAAAAAGATTAAATATTTTAAGTTTTTTACTTCTCATTCATTTACTGACTTCTTTTTACCTATTTTTTAAAAATACTTATCATAGTTTGCTTTATAACTTTAGGGATTGGTTTTGCTATTAATTAATCAGTTTTTGAGGGAAATAATTTTAAAAGTTACATCTATGGTAGAACACAGAAAAAAAATGATTTTTTTTTTTTTTTTTTAATTTTCTGAATTTATAACAAAACCCATCCCTATTTTTATCGAGCACATCATATCGAACACCTAAAAATTTCAAATTCCTACATGAATATATGTAGAAGTTTTAGCACTTTAAGTACTACGATATTGCGAAAAAACACAAACCGAGAAAACGCAGTTCAAAGAATAAAAAACCGAACTAAACCATCAAAAGCAATTGTATTTACTTACTTCTTAACTACATTTATACTGATTGTATCGCTTCAAAACTTTTCTCAGATATACTACACAGTAAATATTTTTGGTGTTCCTAAACACCATTTTTGGTGTTCAGTCGGTGTAGAGTTGAAAATTATGCATTTTTTGATGTATTTTAAATTCTTTTAAGTACCTGTCTAAAAAAATACAGACAGCAAAATGTTCTTTTAGTATATGATGTTCGTTAACTCATCTATGCATTAAAAATTCATTACGATTGATCATTTATCCTTTATTCATAGAAATGAACAATCGCAATGAAATTTTGATACGTAACAAAATTAACACATTTCATATGCTAAGAAACGTTATGCAGTAAACTCCCGATTATCCGCAGAATAGGTTGGCAAGGTAACCGCGGATAAGCGAATTTCGCGGATAATCCGCAAAATGGGTAAAAAACGATACTAGTGTATACAATAGCTAAACAAATCCATAACACTCACACATACATTTAAACTATAGCTAAAAACGATAACGGTGTATGTAAAAAAAGTATTTAAAACATAAAGAAAATTAAAATAATACACTCTTTCTCATACATATAAACTTTTTAATAACCACAATACAGTGCTAGTACATGCATTAAATTCTTGCCAAAAATTCTGTTAGTTGTTTTTGCTTTTTCATTTTAAAACTCTATCTTGATTTATGATTGAATTTTTTTCAATAACATTTTGTCTCAAAGGAATTCATCACCCTTTTCCTCTAAGTATTTTATTAGTAGTTATTATTAACTTCAACTACTAGTCAGGTTTTGGTGACCTTGGAAGGCTTGATGTCACAGGAAGGGTGGGGGAAGAAAGAAATAAGAATTTCTAAAATTAGATTTTACACCTGTTAAGTTAAAATGGATACATCAGCGCTGAAAAAAGTAATTAAGTGAAAAAGATTGCGCGGCAACTAAACGCAAAAATTTTTACAGTGTAGGAGACTCAAACCATATTTTAAGCAAAAAATTGAAAAATCGGTACTTTCATCGGTTTTTGCAATTTAAAAGGTGCCAAGTCCCCTTAAGTTTTTTTTTTTTTTTAAATCGATATTTTTTCTGAATATATGGGTTTAGGCATAGCAGGGGATAGATGGGTTTTTGGCATAGCAGGACTCTACTTTACTTGTGTCAAATTTCATAGCAGTACGAACATCAGAATCAGGACCGTTGTATGAAGTCACACAGTCACATATGCACTCACTCCCTGTCAAGAGCGTATTTAAGAGGGACGAGAGGGTCCGGGTCCCTGCCGAAATAAATTCAGAACTACCTATTCTGCATAAAGATTCTAATACTCTAAAATTTCATATCGAAAAATTATCTTTATGTTTGGCATGAGCCACTCTCGAAATAAATTCCTATTTACGATCCTGTTCCTTGCTACATAAAATCGAGATTTACTTAGACTTTGAAATAGAGAGAAGAATCCAGTGGCTTCCGACGATGTGTGAAAGATGAAACAGAATTAAATAGAACTAAAGAAGGAGAGTCAATAACAAAAGGCAGACTATAATTTAGATAAAAGGAATGTGTACACTAAAAATTTTGTGTTTAGTTGGCACCATTTTTGGTGTTACTGAACACGAAGTTTGGTGTTCAGTTGGTGTAAAGTTTAAAACTATTTATTTTGGATATATTTTTAAAAAATTTATGTGTCCGTCTAAAGAAATATAGACGGTATAAATATTTCTCAGCACCTGCAATTTGTTAACTCTTACGTGTATAAATTTCATCACGATTGCTCATTTCTATGAAAAAAGGATAAATAAGCAGTCGTAATGAACGTTTGATATGTAGATCAGTTAACGAACATCATATGCTAAAAAAAACATTCTGCTGTCTGTATTTTTTTTAGACAGACACTTAAAAAAACTCAAAATGCATTTAAAATGAGTAATTTTCAGCTTTATACTAACTGAACACCAAAATTCGTGTTTAAAACACCAAAAATGGTGACAACTAAACTCAAAATTTTTATAGTGTAGCAGAGTGTGAATTAGTGTAAGCAGCTGGAAAATAAAAGCAACTGATGTAAAAGAATAGGGTTATTATTTTATAAGAAGGCGGGGCTCTTTTCAAGAGCCACTGTTTATGATGACTATTCAGTGAAGTAATAGAGTGTTTTTTTAGAGGCAGAGAACTTGAAATGGAAATAAAACACAAAAAAATGCCTTTAATATTCAAGCAATTTACTTTATTTGTACGATAATTTTATTGCATTAATATTTGCATATGATGTCGGGCATGTGGCCACCACGGCTGGCGATTACATGTCGTAACCTGGAGGTCCATTTTTCACACATTTTTTGCAGTAGATCTGGCTGAATGTCGGCAATAATACGCCGAATCTTGTCTTCCATGTGCTGCATTGTTCCTTGTTTATCAGCGTAGGCAAGGAATTTTACATATCTCCAGAGGAAATAATCCAAGGGCGTCAAATCGCAAGAACAAGGTGGCCAGTTAACAGATATACTGAGAAAAGTGTATGAAAACTGTTCCAGTTTTCCAGGTTACGTCATTGTACGCGCCAACCGCGGTATTCACATGACCGATATCATATTCAAACATTATAGCCATAAAATTATCCTTCAAATAAAACGAATTACTTGAATATTAAGGAGATTTTTTTGTGTTTTATTTTCATTTCATTTTCTCTGCCTCTAAAAAAAATACCTTTTATTTAAAGCGATTATTTTAAACAATTTTTAATGATCTTTTAAGCAATACTGTAATTTCTGTTGGTCAAAGAAAAGTTCGATGGAAACGCATGAGTGATTCTAAATAATAAGGAATGTTGTAAGCAAAATGAAGGTAATCTTACATGTATGGTATCGTGAATGTGTTTGTTCAGAAAACAATATTAAAAACAATAACAAAAATAATAATAATACCATCCCAATAAACAATAGAAAGTTTTAATTAGAATCAATGGTTTTAATACACAAGTTATTTGTATTTGTTAGATTAAAAGCTAAACATAGTATGCGTGTGTGTAATTATTTCGTGATACTGCATGAAGGTTTAAAACTAAAGATGTAATTTTCTATGTAAAGTAGCTTTAAATCATTTTGGATGAGTTAAAATTTTATGTTGGCATTTTGAAGTTATTTTCTTCTGTGCTTAAGTGTGTGTTATAACCTTTATAGAAATAATTCAAATCAATGAATTCTTTTATACATTCTTTTTATTTTCAACGTCACACCTTTTAACAATGAAGCATTCCAAAACAAAATCCGCATGCATTACCACATAGAAAATAAATAACACAAATCAAACAGTATAAAATTGTGCTTACATAGACCAAAATCCTTGAAATAAATAAAGCAGCGAGCATAGTTAATAGTAAGGCTGTAATTAAAGTCTATCACAAATCACTTTTTGAGCGTAGAAATATGTTCACGTTTCCTTTATGCGAAACGGTGAACTTGTAAACATAGATATCTTGCATTGTTTTGTCCGAAACAGTGAAATTGAAGCTAACATCTGCTACAATGGTATGATGCTTTAAGTATTGAATTTAAGCCCCATTAGAGGTCCTCTTCTGTGGAGGACCCATTAGATTTTCCTGAACATGAGGCTCATATTTCTTTCCATTATTTAGGTTCCCTATTAAATTTGAGTATTGTAGTTTAGTTAAATAATTTTAAAACATTATATTCTGATGCGTAATTCTGCTGGATGTTTTTTTTTATTCTGATCACTGTAGAGAGTATTAACAGACTTAAAGTAAAATAATTATTTGATAGAAGCAAAAAGTAGAAAACTGAATAAATAAATAAATAAATAAATAAATAGTCTAGATTGCACGATTTTTGTCCGCTTGTTGTTCAGTTGTTATATGCGTGCAAATGTTCTCAGAAAATTTCTTAACATAATAAAGGACGATATCTAATTTCAAATTTCTTTTGTCTACGGCAGTCAGTCTTCAAAAGTTCGACGTCATCGATTATTTGGCTTTGTATCGATGGCTCGAAATGTTGGCATTGCACCTCTTGAAAGAAAGTTTTAACATCCTTCCAGAGCTTTTCACTAGAAACCGTGAAGATCAAATCCATGCCCTCCGTGATGTTTACCACCATGGCTGAAGATATGTTTATGTTCATGACCGTGTTTGTGCCCGTGTTCATGACCGTGTTTGTGTCCGTGGCTATGGCCATGCTTGTGTCCGTGTTCGTGCCCATGTTTATGTCCGTGCTCATGACCATGTTTGTGCCCATGTTCATGTCCGTGCTTGTGACCGTGGCTGTGGCCATGCTTATGTCCGTGGCTATGGCCGTGTTTATGTCCGTGCTCATGACCATGTTTGTGTTCGTGACCATGTTTGTGGGCATGGCTGTGACCATGGCCGTGCTTATGGCCGTGTTGGTGACCGTGCTCATGACCATGCTTGTGCTCGTGTCCGTGCTTGTGTCCGTGTTGATGGCCATGACCGTGTTTGTGGGCATGATGATGGCCGTGTTCATGACCGTGTTTGTGCTCGTGTCCGTGTTTGTGTCCGTGCTCGTGCTTGTGTCCGTGTTGGTGTTTGTGGTCATGACCATGCTTGTGCAGGTGATGATGTCCGTGCTTGTGTCCGTGCTCGTGCTTGTGTCCGTGTTGGTGTTTGTGGTCATGGCCATGCTTGTGGAGGTGGCCGTGTTTGTGTCCGTGTTCGTGTTTGTGGGCATGTCCATGTTTGTGTTCATGTCCGTGATGATGGCTATGTCCGTGTTTGTGGCCGTGTTCATGCTTGTGAAGATGTCCGTGCTTATGACCATGTTCGTGTTTGTGACCATGCTCGTGCTTATGTCCATGTTGATGTTTATGTCCGTGCTCGTGTTTATGTCCGTGTTCATGTTTATGTCCATGTTCATGCTTGTGTTCATGTTCATGCCCATGCTTATGCTCGTGACCATGTGAGTGATGATGATGGTGGTGGTGGTGATGGTGATGCTCCTGTTTGTCTTTGATTACAATCACCTGTTTACCATCATGATGCTTCCTACAAAATCAATAATAAAAATGAGAACATTTGTCTCGTGTAATCAATACTATTATATTAGTTATATGGGAAGGTATCAATCAATATAAAAAGAAAGCACTAAGTGAACATAAGTCGTAATTTTTCATTACTAAGTTCATATTATCTTTCCTCTGTAATAAACATCACACTTGCGTATATAAATGCTTCAATATATTAATGTATCTAAAACTTATTCTTTGTAATAGTATCGCATGAGGACTACACTAATGCTACAAGTCGAACAAAGACAAACTAAGCTATGTTTTTTTATATAAAAAGGAAAACTGCTTAATAGGCTATTATACTATTTGTTTCTTTTATGAATTGCGCAACTATCGCAGCCAGCGAAAGATTATCAAATACAAATTTTAATAATTCAAAGTGCTTGTTTAAAAATGTATTAGTAATAGTGCGCAATATTTATGAACTTATTACCCATCAAGGTAAATGTCTCTGAATTTATATTAAATTGAAACTTCATTTAATATAAAAAGAACTGTGAGTTCCTACACATTAAGTGCTGCATAATGGTAAATAATTATAAACATTACAAAACTTATTAGAAATATTACCAATAAAAAAACTTTGTGATTTCTTATTTATATATATATTTTTAGTTGATGAAAGACAATGTGTTTTGTACCTTTCCAGACTAATTCCTTTCCCAATTTCAGTCATGCAAATTTGCTAAAAGCTTGATGCTTATAATCACTTAGGCCTCAATCACTTACATAACTTCAAATTACGAAGTTAATTTTATTAAACAAGTTTCATCTTAAGTTAAGTTTCGCAGAAAAATCTGCAAATCATGGAATTTAATAGAGATCAAGCCAAAAATTAGCTGAAGTCGGAAAAAAGCGTCCTAGTGTTCTACATTCAGACATGTAGCATTCAGAAAACAGCTAATATAATGATGTAAATAAAAGCGTAAATTTCAATAAATCCTATTTAAGTTTAAACTCATATGCCTAAAGAAGACAAATATTACAAGTAAAAACATTTCAAAACTTTTAATGAAACAAAATTTTCTTTTCGGAAATCGAACATAGTTTGAAATTTGAAAGTAATTTTATATCGCGTGCCATTCAGAAAGTAAAGCAACAACATTGCGTATTTTAAAAGAAGAAAAAACAATTAAGAAATTAAAATTCGCACATAAAATGTGTGGCAAGCTTCAAAAAGAGAAAAGAAAACAATTCGAGATTATAAATCTTAATTTATGGTGCATATGATAAACGTAAATAATAAAATAACAGTTAAATTAATTAAAATGAAAATTAAATTTTTATTTCTCTTTTGAAAGGAAAAAAAATAGCTCCTTTGTGTTTTTGAAAACATTGTGAATACCTGGAATATTTTGGTTTTTTTTCTGACTTTATAAAACAGTAAATATTTAAATTTATAACTTAATAGCTTTGAAAAGAAAAAACGAAATATGATATATTGAAAATATTTCGTTATATTAACTTCTTCTAGTAACAACTTTCTCTTTCCAATTATACGTTTACACATAACTTACTTACCCTGGTTCAGGTTCAGGTTCTGGTTCTGGCTCAGCGGTAACAAACGACAATGCTACCACCAAGACCAAGAAAGCCTTGATGCAAAACTTCATCTGAAATTAAAAAGGGAAAATTGTTATGATTTGAAATATGACACAATTTCATATATTTAGTTACTATTCTGCTAATTCTAGTTAAACATTTAAAGCTTAAATTTAAATTTAAAAATTACATAAAAATATTTATGAAATTTTCTGATGTGAGAAAAAAACAGTAAGAATTGGAGGAGGGAAATAAGAAATCAAATTTTGCTAACAACGAAATGCTTTAAAAATAGTTAAAGAGGCTGCAACTACACACACAATTAAAAAACTAAAAGGGCTTTTTTTCTTTTTTTGCTGGATCGCTTAAAATAGGATATTTCGTTTATCTGGAAATCAAATCGCACGTTTATTCGTACAAATTGTTGCCAAATAGATATTCTGAAATTATGCTTGACGCTGACTACTGGTAAGAGATCGAACCACGTATAGTTATGTTTTTTTCTGACAGTTCTTGAAATGTGTATCAAGAAAAAGTATGATTTTATATAAGAGTATCTCATGATAAAGGTTTAAAAAAGCGAGAGGAGGAAAAGACATCTAAATGTGAAAAAGAATAAGAATTGATATGAACCGATGATGGTAAATCTTATTGTAAATCAACACAGGTGGCAGTTTGTTCGTGCGTTAGAGAGGAAATGTCAAAAAATTTTTGTATCTTATGATGAGAACAAGCCCCTTTTGTAACATTATGTAATGTGTTCCTCTAGCATCTCATTTTTTCGAAATATGCCTAATTATTAATATGCCCTCAGTCACTGCCTTGCAATCTTTTAGATTTTGGAAACTCTGCTACTTCTTTCACAGTACGTATTTGTCATAAGTTTCTATGCAATGCTGAAACCTTTAAAGGTTCGCTTATACCTAATTTGGGGACATCATGCCTGTTTTGAGATTTCGTGTAGGAAATGTAAATTTGTTTATTTATATTTAAACGTACTCTACAAGTTTATACAACACATAATTTTCATTTCCCTTAATCTTTGATATATATATATATATATATATATATATATATATATATATATTTTTTGTGTGTGTGGGAAATCCTATGCTCCCCAATTGAAAACCTAGAAAATATCATTTAACTTTTTATTCAATATTAATACTCTATTCACTAGTATTTCCTTAAACATTTGGAGGTGGGGAAAAATATGCATTTGGGTTTCCTGCTACTCATAAAACTCCATGTTTCCACGAAATTCAATTCGAGAAGATTTGGTTTTCAAAAGTGCATTGTTTCCCGATTCAGGTCACGTTTCACAGTGGAACAACCCCTTTCGGATATTCGATCAATTTGAGTCTGAAGTGTATCCGATTTCGCTTTTGACTCCGCTATCTTTCCAAGTGTAGATTTGCAAGACGATGACCATTTGCATAGCAGTACATTTGGCTGAAAATGCGAGCATGAATAACAAGGAGAAATGTTCCCGAATGTTTGTTGCTATAGGTTTTATTTGATCATTACTAAACCGCCGATCCCGGAAAATAACTTAAGAGATTACTTTTTTGGGGTTGATTCTGAATATAAACTAAATGGTTTATATGTGCTCTTTCAAGACAATTACATAATTCTAGGGTAATAATGTTAAGGGTTTAAACGATGTTAAATTGAATTACGATCGACATTTTCAAGTGGTTTAAATCAAAATGTACATAGGATTGTAAAAGCACAAAAAATATCTGAAGTGATGAATTGAAGATATATATGTGTGTGTGTGTGTGTACATATTGTGTGTGGTGTGTGCATGTGTAATACATGTGTGTGTATTATATAAATTTTTAACAAAACAAAAATAAGGGAACTTAAATGATAACAAGCGACTATAACTCAATTATGTTTTCTTTGTGTATTTCTATGTTTATTATTATTTGATCATTTAATGAAAAATCTAAAATCGCAAAAAACTTTTAATGTCTTTTTCCGAACTAATTACAATTCAAATCGTAGCATTTTTTTCCAAGTTGATAAAATGACATCAATATACATGTTCAATTTGAAATGTTAATAAAATTGAAGTGATATGAAAAGCTGTTTTCTGTCATGCAACATAAATTGTCAGAGAATATCTACCCTATTTAAACGATAACTTAAGAGCAATGTTCATTGTTGCAAGTTCTATAATACACATACTTGAAAAGGCATAAGTAGTTTCTTTCTGATAGATCTTTAATATATTCAGATTGTTGCAAAATAAATCAACTAAAGAGTTATGCGCAATTTATGAATGTAACAGTTTTAGTATCTTGAAAAGAAGAAAGCTTGATTTTTGAGCATTTAAATGGCCAAATTTTATTAAGTGGCTGTGATTTCTCAATTTTCGAATGTTACTCTTTTACAATTGTGGTACTGTTTAATCCAAGATATGCTAACCCTGATGACGTAATCATGAATGCCTGCTGAAGTAATGCAAGGTTTACTGCAAAAAACTGCATAATTACGTACAAAGACGATAACGAGTGTTTAAACTTCGATTCAAAACGATTCAATTTATAAACATCATCGCGTGATCGTCTACACAGCGTTTGTTTCTCTCGGAAAATCATTAAATCCTTCCAATTTGCCTCCTTTGGCATAATTAACTTCTAGCGTGCACGCTTGCATCCTTCGTGCGTGAAACGAATCTTACTTTCACTACACCCTTCCGTGTTGCCAGAATCAATTCCTTAAAACTGGAGCAAAATACGAAATGTGTGTATTTCCTCTTCTGCGACTGATAAAATCCTTTCACTTTTTTTAAAATGGGAATCAAAGCATGTAAAAACATCAAAGAAGAGATTAAAGAGGATTAAAAAAATAGTTCTCCTATGTTTCTAAGATTTAAAATGCATGTGTTAGCAATCGCTTCCTTCAATTTGAAATATTTATAAGCTTGAGTACTCTAATTTCTCATCAGAATTACAAACCAGTTAATTCGTTCGGTTCATTTGTCGTTTTGATTGCGAAATTATGTTTACGCAAAAAAATTGTTAGATTTGAAGGTTTATCGTTTTCCTTTACGATTTGTATATTAGTTTTTATTATTATATCCTTATAGTACATTACTGCTTGTTATTCCTCATTCTGATATCTAAATCTAGAATTTCGTTGTTGAATTAATGCAGATATGGTAAATTAATAAAATTATTCTAAAAAAAGCTGAAAATAAAATATTTAGAGAATAATTAAAACAAGAAATATTGAACATAGATTATAATCATGCCAATTTTAGAGCAGGGTATCTAAAAAAGTCAATTGTTAGTTTTTGTAGCTTTTAAATTAGCAATGATATACAATATTTAAGAAAAAGAATTACTTAATCAGATTTATTTTTCCTTATTGTAACAACGGAAGCTGTGTTACAAAAGTGCTTAAACGTAATTTCATTTCTTTATAGACTAAATTAAAATTGAGTTAAAAGTTGAAGAAACAACATCGGTGATATTTTATTTATTTAAGAAGGTACAAAACATTTCTACTGTAAACGAAAAGAAAAAAATATATATCAACTAAAATACGTATTTAATAATTTTCACAAAAAGGGCAATTGAATATTATTTTCCTGTATTAAAAAAATTAAATGTAAGCAAGTTTTACCTTACCGCAAAATAAAAGGGAAATTTTTTTCTTATCGATTAGTTAATTTTCAGTGTGCAAAAGCACTGAACGGAAGCAAAAATTAATGCGATAATGAGCAAACTTATATCGTCGAAATTATTATTTTTATATTGATATGTCTGCTTGTTTTCGGACAATGGAAGAAAACTTATAGAAACTCCTACATGAAATGTAAAATTAAGCTTCATATATCTTAACAATGACCGTGGTCTAGGTGTATTCGCAGTTTTTATAGGAAAAAAAAGTTTGTCTATTGAAATGCAAAAAACTTACAACTGTTATCTGACCCCCAAAAATGTATCTACTTTCCAATCGCTCTGCCCCTACTCGAGCTGCTGCGGATTGGATTGTTTAGTTTTTTTTTTTTTTTTAATGTTTATCAGTTTAAAAAAAAAGAAAACAGGAAGCGCAAGACCTGCTGATGTTAGCTACTGCTCTTAGCATATTTTAATGATATAAAGGATATACTTATGTTTTGCATTCACCTATAAAATTTTCAATAAAAAATAATTTTCCTGACGTACATATGAAATTTGTCGCATCAACGAGGCAACGTGATCAAAAAGGAGACTTGAAGTCGTCGATGTGCACGATAAAAAGTTGTTGATGTGCTGCTTAAAAGTTAATTCATATGACAAATCCATAACAGATCTTTATTAAAGTACAATAAAAATGTATTTTATGAGAGCTCTACTTTTTAACCAAGAAATTTATTAAAGTAAAATTTACATCTCAATTAATCCACGAGATTCGTTAAAAGTTTTTTAAATAATTCCTCAAAATTATTATTAAAACTCCTGAGAAATTAGTTGACGGTCATAAATTGATCCAAAACAAATCGTTGTGTTTAGTAATATTAAATGTTTTATTGGTAACTTCTTTTATATAATTCGCGATTCTTAATATTAAGTAAATAAAGAATAAAAAAAAATTTCCATTTATGGGAAAAATTATTCGGACTCATTTATTAAGGATCCAGCCCTTAACGTAGGTGTATTTCGCGAGTTTTAAATACAAAATATACTGTTATTCATTACAGAAAGTTAAACTTTAAAGATATCCTGATGTAAAGGGAAGTTTTTAAAATATACGCAGAAATATTTCGGTTTGAGTTTTGCATTTTATAAGCAGATTTTTTAATTTCATTACCGCAATCGCAAGTTTTCCTCCTTTTACTGAAATTAAGTCCTTGTAAATCTCTGCGTAAAAACACACAATAAAATTTTACCTACGCAATATTGCTGAAGCTGGTAGTTCTGGTTCATGAAAACTATTTCTTTAGCTCATTAATATTTTTTCAAAATATAATTTACTCCTGACAATACGATCAGCGCTTCCTCAAAACAACGCGTTACAAGTGAAATTCACGTATCTTCAACTGTAAATTGGGTTCCTGATATTTTTACTAGGAACTTATGCATCTACTAATAATTAATTGTGAAAATGTCGTTAGAAATGTTTTGCTAATTTCGCGCAGTACTTCAAGAATTTATTTACCAGTAATTCCAAAAAAATTTTCCCGAAGGGCTTGATAGCAAGCCGCTGTTCTCAAAACTTGAACTCAAAAATATTAATCGTTTAAGGCCTGATGCACACGGACGATCAGGTTGCGGTCAGGTGCAGGCCGCTCGTGTGCGTGGGGCCCATTTAACTTAATGTGCTACTGTGCAGGAACATTCCTGGCTGACCACAGCCGGATCATCCGCGTGTATCAAGTCTTAGTATTTAGTCTTACAAATATCAGATGGTCACACACAATTCATCTCAATATATATTTTAATGTTAAAATACAAATTACTTTCTCTTAACTTATTTCTTTAATTGTAAATTGCTTTTTTGTAAATTGAACAGTGAATCCAAGCTTTCCCTTTGCACAATCATAACTAATTAATTATTAATATTTTTAAAATATTGTTTGTAATCGTATTTTATGTTTTATGCATTTATTTAATTGAAAGTCGCACGTAATGACTTATGTTCAGATTTTGGATCAACAGCATTTCCTGAATGTCATTTAAAGTATTTGCGAATAAACAGTAAACAACTTTCAAATATCTTTCTCAAGCTGTAATTTTCAATATCATATCTACAATTAATTAATCACTAGAAACTTAAGTACTTGGAAATATTCAAATATAGGCTAACTTTTCGAAACCAGAATTCATAACAGCGGTCTCTTTTTCGTTCACTTAATATGATGTTTTAAAAAAACCTTTTTCAAAGCTATTGCTCATCTCGCTTAGTATATAAAAATATTTCTTTAGTCATTTTCTAGACTTCTTTACTTATCCAATTTATTTATTTGTGTTTTCTCCCTGAATCAGAAGATAGAGAACATATTACATTAATTTCTACCTACTGCGCTTTATAAAGATGCGGGGCAATCAATACCTTATCAAGCGCAATATCCCACCAAATTTGTCAAATTTTATTGTTCATAATAACTACACCTGATTAAATGTTAATTTTCAAAAGGTGCGGAAAATATGCTTACCACCTTTTAATACATCAATTATTAAATTCTAAAACTTAATTGTAACTTATGAACGGGAGGGGGACAAGCTAATATTAAATATGGTTTTTTTAATAATTTAAAGGAATTTCTTTTCTTAAAACAATCTCGCAATCCAAAAATAATTTAATGAATCAATAATTGATTTTAAAAAATTGCGCGTTATAAATATATAACTGCACCATTATTTTTAATTACTGGTTAAAGATGTGTAGTTTTGTGTTACAACAGAAACAAAATCAATTAGACCAAATAAAATTGTCTGACTTATTGGCAAAAAGTATTAACAATGCCACATCCATTGAAAGTTTTGCAAAAAATGGCAACCATACCTTTAAAACAATTTTCTTGAACTCTCCCTTTCAGAGAAGTGATGGTGAAGTTCCTTTGGTTGAAGGAGAGATCTGAAGGAAAAGTTAACTTTCTAACCAACTAAGTCCGCTTTATATACTAAAGTCGCTCGAAATTAGAAGAGCCCATCGCTCGTTGGATGATTTTTCTTCACTTCACTTCCTGCAAAACGGGACGAATTATGTGGTGCATGACACAACGGCTATTAAGACTTCCTGAATATTCAGGGCTGTTCGCCGTTGAGAATGGCACCCGAAGCAAATTTCTTTTTTGGAATGTCACTGAAATTTGTTTTAGTAAATATCTCCACGTGGACTGTCAATAATAACGCTTTTTGTTACCAATTCGCAGCAATCAGTTTATCGATACATTTTGAATGACAGGATCAATGGATGGAATGGAATCAATTTGGAAGACTATTATTTTCACATATAGATTATACTATTCGCTTTCTATATTTTCATGATTGATGATTAATGTTAAGTATTCTTTGCTAGCAAAATGTTTATAATTTTCCCAATTTGTCAACACATTTTCTTTAATTGCTCAGCGAATGTTGTAAGTGGCACTAAAATGCTATTCACGATTAAAAATGCTGAATTCGTTTTTCAATAAGTCTTCCAATTAAAAATCTAATTTTTAATTTGTACCCAAAAGAAAGGCCAGTGGATTTTAGGATAAAAAGTGAAAAGCTAAAAATATGTAATGTAAGTAAAGCACTGATTTAATTATGCTTTATTTGATGACGCTATATCTTTTGCTTAGATAAATATTTTAATTAATAAAAAACGCATTTATATCACTAGAATGATTGCTTTGAACGTACGTACTTGTTTATTTATTTATATACATTTATTTGATAAAATTCTTGTTTTATGAGTATTGTGTTTATGCAGTTAAATTTATAGGCATATTGCTTAATCTGAAGTTCTCATAATTTTCAGTTTCGTTCCTTATTTTCTAAACATTTGGACTTCTCTGTTTAATAGACTTTACTATTAGCTTGGAAACGTATATTTCTTTTTCTAAAAAGTTCATTTTCCAAGCACAGTAATTACGAGCATAATTTAATTTACCTTCACTTTGTCTGAATACTGAATTTCATTATATTATAGCATTGCTGTGTGATTTTAATATACTATACTTTTCGATTTTATTTTTGATTTTGAGGTTTAATTTTAAGCAGTTCTTTTTCTCCAATATTCTTATTTATAGTAGTCGTACGGGAAACGTCATCTAGTATATATATTTAAATATATATTGTTCTCGAGCTCAGTATGCCGTCTCTTCGAATAGGAGTTATAAAAGTATGCAGTTTGCTAGCAAAAATATTCATTATTATTATTATTATTTATATATATATATATATCTGTGTATGTATGTGTCTGTGTGTATATATGTATATATATATATATATTACTGTTTCAAAACAAAAATCGTGAGAATGTCACTTGGTGTACATCGTTCGAATAAAAAAGGTTTTTTCTCAAACTCACATAAATTCTCTCATAAGTTCTCAGTGACGAACAATTAAGAGAAAGACTATGACGGACACGTATTACACTTCCCAAGATATTTCTTTCATTTTTTTTAAATTTTTCTTCATCATTATTACTATTTTCCTTTTAAAAAAAAAAAATCTTTCAGTTTTCTGTGTCACATGTGATATTTTGCTTCTAATTGTTTATTAGAGAAATGGACTAATATTCATGTAAAAGAAATGTATTTGTTTTATTTTATAATGACAAACTACAGCTTAGATTTCATAATAACAACCAAAAGTTTGGAAGTTTTTAAGAAAGTTTGTTTGCTTGCTTCCATTAAAAATGCATCCTGAGGAATCAACAGACACTGTTAATGACTAAATAGAATTTTTAAATTCCACCTAATTTCGAATAAACATTTAAATAATTAATGGATTAATATTTTTTTGGTTGAAGACATCATTATCTCAAATGAGGCTCATTATGAAGGCCTTTATTAATAAAGTACTTGCTTAGAGCAAAATGGCTCAACGATAATCTTCTCTTAGGAGGAGAGAGGGGAGAGGCATGTGAGGACCAACTAATTACCGTAGTTGGTCCTCAGATGCATATTTTACCATAGTAGGATCGGTAATATTGCTTAAAAGCAATGGCTATGGGGGCTTCATCCCCAAGATCATCCCTTGGTTTAAAAGCATAAGTTGGTTTTGACAGTAATACAGCAAACAAAAGGTAATAAAACATTGCATTTCGTTTTTCAGTTGCAACATTTGTCGTAAGTGTTTTTAGGGGCGTCTATAATTCAAACAAAATAATATTCCTTTCAAGTTAATTTGCTACCTGAGTACTTCATTAAAATTTTCAGATTAACATTTTATTCTTTTAAACAAAATCATTAAGAGATTCGCATTAAAATTTCATTATTATACCTCTAAGCTTTTAATTAGTGCCCGAAATTCTTTTCATTGTAAAAAAGGTGGGAAAATTATAAATTCTAGAATTAGTCAGCCTTCAGTTAAGTCTAAATAGAGCTTCAGATCTTTTGGAGACTTAAGTAGCTTAACCAAAATAATATTTAGTAAAATAAGTTAATCGAGATTTCAAAACACTCTTTCAGTCAGTAGTCAAATAAAATTTATTTGTTTGCAACCACCAAGGCCTTTGTGGAAACAAAAGCACAGTTTGTGTTTAAGGTGGAATATGTCGCTGCTTAAAGTAAATAGAAATTGTGAAACTGATTTGAATATCTTGTTTGCTTGGGGTTTACAACCTGTGCGGTCATTTTTTTTTTTTTTTTACATTACGACCAAATAAAAGTATTAATGGCGTAAATGTTGAAATTCACGAAGCACTTTTAACATTGTGCTACGTAAAATTTAATAAAACATTGCACATTCCTCCGTTGCAACATTTCACATCGTTTGAAATCGTTGCAACAGTTCATCCAACGCCGGGAACACATCCGCCACTTATCCACTCTGTCTTAACTCATATTTTAATTTTACATCGCGTCGATATATTTCGTAAAATTAAATCATTAATTTTTACCTCATTAATATTAATAGCATAAAAATAACTTTCAGTATTTACCCTTCTCTTAATTAAATAAATTATTTTTTGTTCTAAAAATACAGGTAGAAAATGTGTGAATATCGTCAATTTCTTCCGTGGCCCTTTAATTTTTAAGAAACAATTTCCTATAATCAAGTTTCTTCTTTTTTTAACATCTGTCAACGGCTGTTCATCTTTTTTGCATTCCTAGCGCGTTAATATTTCGTTAAAATATTTTATGGAAGCAATTAATTGTGACATTTTTGAAGTTCGAAGGAATAACACCAGTGTTTATGATTTATTTACTTTTCTTTTGAAAAGTTGTTGATTCATTAAAGTAAATTTAGCTTATATAGGGTCAGTTGGGGTAATTGTAAACACACTTAGTTACTTCACTTGTGGTGGCTTTGAAAACGTTACTGCTTTCGAGTGATAAACTGGCAGCATAGGGAAGACATTGAAAAAGTGTCGTAACTTTCGAAACAGCTGTGGAGGCTTCACTATTGTTTGAAAATGGCACAGTGAAAAAAGTTGTTTAACAATATTTAGTGATCTTACATTTTCGTCTCCAGCTCATCTACAAAAGCGATGAAAGCGGTTTCAACCATTTTTATTTGTCATATGGAATGCTGTTAAACACATTTAGTTATGAATTTAATCCTCCCTGATATTTTTCATGTGCTAGTTAGGTGTTTACAATTACCCCATAATTTCGTAAATTGTAAACACTTAAATTTATTCTATTTCCAATATTTTGGGGGGACAATAAGTATTGTATTTTGATGTAAACTACACTTTGGTGTCTATTTTTCATAACTGTTGTTGTTACTGCTATTGCCACTTGGAAATCCAAGCCCCCCTTGCAGAGCGACCATGAATTAAGGAAGCTCCTACTGATTATTAATGAGCTCCGGTAGAATGAAGTACACTTGGCTCAGATGGGCTTACTGATTTTGAACCAGCTCCCAGATGAGAGATCGTCACCTAGGATGGTCCCTCAGCGTAAATTATTTCTAACTTGGTGGACATTTGAAGCGACGATGTATTTTACGTGCACAGCTCCCTTTAGCGCACTCGGTCTCAGAGTAATCAGTCGCGGGAGGTGGTCAGCCTCCCAAGCGTTGACCACGGCCAGTTGTGCTTCACTTTCGGTGTTCTGTGGGATCCAAGCTTAACCGACTAATCCACTGCGGGACAAATTTTACGTAAATGTGTTGCATTACTTGATTTTTTTGCAAGATATTTCTCGTTAAATGTTCTCAGCTGACTCATAACATGACTCAGAGGACCACATGCGGCCTGTTGGCCGCAGATGGAGAACCACTGCTCCGGAACTTCTTAAGCCTTCAAGCAGACTGTGTATGAAACAATTTTCCATTTGCATCAATCTTATTCGAAAATAAATCGCTGTTTACAATTACCCCAGATCTCTGGAGTAATTGTAAACACACTGGGGTAATTGTAAACACGAGCTCATTTGCTAACAAATAGTCATAAAGTCGAAATTTTTCTACACATTAACTCACAAGAAGTACAGTAGTGGCTACAATGCTCACAATTTTATCTTTGAATTCATTCAAGAGGTAAGGAAGGATCAAAAGTTAAAAGATTAAAAAAGCGTTTACAATTACCCCCAACTGACCCTACTTTGTTTAATCAACAAAGAACTTGAATGAGCATTTCGTAAAAAGCTCGACGCATATTAGAAAGTGAATTTAGTGAAGATAAATTTAACATTACTTGATTTGCATTATGAACATTTATGGAGCTTTAATGGTTAGTGAAGCAGTTCGTTTCCCTAAGATCCGAAATGCGTAGGATTCTCATTTTTATAAAACAAAAGAACTGGCTAATCCTCTCCATTTCCTATTTAAACTGTTTTTCGAAGGTTTTATCGCTTCAAAGGGATGCTTTTCATCTAGAAGCTTACTTCTTTTGCATTGAAAATGGGATTCCTTGTGACCTCAAAACACGTGTCTGCAAGCTTTTGCAAAATTTGTGCTTAATTTACTCTGCACTTATAATCCTTTGACTTCCAGCATAAAAACATTATTTTTCCTTTCTTACTCATTTTCAGGATTTTTATGATTCTTAAACCACGGCTAGGACTTTTAAGAGCCCCCGGCACGGTGGCGCCGTGGTAAGGCGCGGAGCTCATACGCTCGAGTGCGCGGGCTAAAACCCAACCGTATCGGTCAATTTTCAAACTTCAGAAAATCATCCGCGTATGATTATACGTCATGTTAAAGATCCTTGGAATATCTATTTGGTTTGAATACTCTCTGCTAGACTAAATTCCTAGTGAAAATCCACATCGTCAGAGGCTAGGTGCTTCACCTTCCAGTGAAAAAACTATGCGTCAAAATTCTCAGGTGGGAATGGCATCCGCCGATTGTGGTGTATGTGAAGGAACGAATACCAGTGTCCGGAGAATGCACTAGATCTGCTAAGGTTAATGATCAATGAGCAACCCCATCAAACAGAAAGAAAAAATTAAGACTCATGTGACTGGTTTTTTCATTTCTCTCTATTCTCTGGGACATGCGGTGGCACTTCCCCTAAGTATAGTTTTGTGATGCAGTTTTAAGCACTTACTTTAAGCACTTTATTCTTCGTTTGATGAACTGCAGTTTTTGTCTTTTACACATCTTCTAATAATTATTCTTTTATTTTCTTCAAATTTCACTTTTATAAGGAATTTTACAAAAGTTGAATCCTTCCATTAGTTTGCATTTTATGTCATAATCCGCTATAAATCTGATCCAAGATAAATCTGCATAATAGCGTGAAAAGAAACTTCTTCAAAAATTCTGCAACAAACGGGAAAGGAGATGCATTAATAATTTCGACAAGGCAAACTAAAGTTGTATTTTCTTCCTACTGTAAATTTGAGGATTGTGGCCATCTTTTGTTATTGTCATTGTAAAATCACAATTACAGAAAATTACGCATTTTTTATTACATGCAACTAATCTAATAAACATACAAACGATAAATAAGAAATATTAAGTAAGTAAAAATAAATACTTGACAATCCTTCCCATTTATTAAAAACTAAATCCGAAATGAAATTTAAAGTTAAAATAAAATCATTGGTTTGTAACTGGAAGACGAAAGACTAGCAGATTTTGAGGTCTTAACCCTTACTTCTCTTTCAACTGAAAAATCTCAGGTGAAAGAAAATATTCGAGTTTCCTTGAGTACAGTGAAAACTAGAAGCCGCTGATATTGAAGATTTAATTTTGCAGCTATCCCTAGGAATGATGTGTGACTAGAATGACATCAGACATACTCTTCGGTACCAAACTTTCTTGGTAGATGAAACTGAGCGAGGAACCTTTTCCGATTCATTTTTCGAAGTTCGACTATAATTTGTGGGGAGATTTAAAACTTTCCTTTAAGGTGCGATGAGGTTCTTTGTGATTCGTCTCAGAGACCACTAAGATAAGAATTATCTAAACATTTTATTTTTAAACGGATTTTGTCAGGATTTGGTTAATAAATGCTAGTACTTTAATTCGCATTAAAATTGTATGTGAAATAATTAGATAGAATTACCTGAAAATACGTTCTTAAAAATAAAAAATAAAAAACACAAATATAGGATATCTTTAGCTTTAGCTATATTTTGCGTTCTCCTTGGCAAAAATTTTGCTGACATCAATATCCAACTTTTAACAACTGCTAATCCCTCCTTTTAAAATATTGAGTATTCTAGCGTAATGTAATATAGTTAGAAGTGCAGAATAGTGTTTAATTGGTGCCTATGATGGTCTCACATGTGGTTTAGTTTAAGTTTTTACCGATGGGCTCGCATGCGATTTATTTTAAGTTTTTACCGAAGGTCTCACATGTGATTTTTTTAAGTTTTTACCGATGGTCTCACATGTGATTTATTTTAAGTTTCTACCAATGGTCTCTCTCACATGTGATTTATTTTAAGTTTTTGCCCCGGGTAACGCGGTGGTGGTCAGCGCTAGTCAAATCTAAAATAAAGTAAACTTCAAGCTCATTTACATTGTTCTTAATTAATTTTCTTGAACAATCTCAAAGTAAAATTTATTGCTCATTTGTATCAATTTTAGACTAACATTTCCGCTTTGCTCTGATGGTTCCACTAGAATAATACCTTCTTAAATGGATTTTGAGAACAGTGTTTTGCTCATAAAAAACATACTCGCTGATAGCGAGCTCTTAAAGATGATTAAGAAAGCGGTTCAGGCAGATCAGAACATTGCTTCTAGGCGATTTAAATCGACTTATGTCATGACATGCGCCTGAGCGTCTGTTCCGCTCCAAGTGAGATGACATTAAGAGATTAATAATAAAAGTGAAAATTGTATCGCACAGAATATTTATTCGTATAATAATTGCTCTCACAGCATTTCAAGGGATAGAAAGGTGTAAATATATTTTTTGCTATCATTAGAATGGGCACTCAACAGAAACAACCTGTACTTAACAGAAAATATCAATTGTTTATAAAATGAAATTAAGAGATATATCTCACACTTGACTTATTTTTCAGAGTTTTCAATGGAAAGACAAATGCTAAATGAAGTAATTTATTTTTACTTCAAAATTGCATTTAATTGTTTCCTCAGGAAGGGAAGAAATTCGACCTTGTGAGTTTCTAAAGGTAGCAAAAAAAGTTTTCTGAACTGGCAGCCCTTCAGTGCTTGAAACAGAATCCCGAAATAAACAAGTAACTTATTCAAGATAAAATTTTTTAAAAAAAGCAAAATAAGTACAGAAATTAATACGGAATGTCTGTAAGAATATGTGAAGAATAGCTATTGTTGCACAGTAAATGTTTATAAGGTCTAACTATATTTTGTATTTTTATATGACATGGCTATAGATCATTGATCTTAAATGATCTGTAGCACCATCGTTGAACAGATTTCTTTTACTTATAGAATATTACCCTCAATAGTTTTTTTTTCTCTCTATCGATAGTACTATCAAATTTAAAACTAAACTTAAACCTGGAGTTTTTCCCTCTAAAAACTCATTTTTATATTCTTTATATTTTTCGCTTTACATCTAACGTTTTTTGTATTTATATGTGTGGCTTTTTCCAAGGGCAATATACACAAGAAATGTAAACATAAACTAAATTATGTGCAAATAAAATGTTTAGGCAATACTTTATTTATTTTAGGTCTTATTGTAAGAGTATGATCTTAGCACCACAAAACGAAACATGACAGACCAGAAAGTTTCATTTTACTACAACTATGCACAAAAGTTTTCAACATGATTGTTTCTCAGTCTTAATTTTTTGTGCTCGCATTTTTGGGAAGTTGTAGTTGAACTAATTAATGCGTGCTTTATAACTGATTTTTTTTTAAGTTTCACGATTTTTAAATGAAAGTTGCTATTTAAAAACAAAGAGAAAAGTCTAATTTCACGAAAATTACAGCAAAATATTGTGAGTTGGTTAATTTTAAAATTGAAATTTCAAAACCATCAATAAATCTATTGCTTTATCTTAAATATCGAAACTAGCTGTTTTGCAACCATAGGTACCACTCCTGATCACTTCAGAAGAAAATTGTTCGGCTCCAGTAACTTGACGACTTTTCTCCTGCAACCTCCTTCCCTGTTAGCACTTGACCTTAGTAATGCCTCCCCCCCCCCCCGGGCACGAGGTAGTTTGGTCCATGAATTTTACATGCACGCATCCCCAAGTGTACATGATGGGTCTTCAGCGGGTCAGGTATCTAACCCCCGACCTTCCGATTGGAAATCCAACATTCCAACCAACAGGCTGACCTTGAGAATGCTTATTTCTTCTAGAGGTGTTCACTAAACGGGGGAAGTGTTTTTGTCGGTGAATTGAGTTGGAGTGTCTTCGCAGCTGTTTTCAAGATAGCCCAAATCAACTCAGCTCCGTTCATACTTTCCCCTGTCACTCTGAACTCCCCATAAAGAAATAAATATTCTTTCTTAAGTTCAGACGAAAAGTTACCAGAGAAGAAATATGTGTGAAGAATGCTTTGTGCAGTTTTGAACACATTTAGATATCGTTCGAGACTGTTAAGAGACAACAGCAGCTCTTTGTGATCAATAGTGCACGAAACGTTAACGAAATTATCTAGCGCTTGATAGACAATGTCTAAAAAGTAATGAATACTTCCAGAAATTGAAAATTAAGGTTTTGAATCCATAAAAGGTAATAGACTTTGATTTAAAAAAAGTCATGGATGCTTCTTAAGTTCATAAAAGTTATCATGGATTCTGTTGGAGGTTAGCAATAGAATATGTAAACTTATTTGTGACGTCTATGAAAGAAAGTCTAGTTTTTGTAGGGAAAATTAGTAATTGGTACTTATATTTGTTACTTCTATTTACTAATGCTTATAAAGTCTTACTTATAAAGTCTAGATTCGAAACTTCCTTCGTGTATATGTTTTGGAACCCATTCTAAAATATCAGTAGAACCGCGGGCGTCTCTTTTGTATGAAAGCATATATTACACAAAAAATTAGACTACATTACTAATCTTTACATTTTCAAATGTACCATGTTACGCTTGCTTTATCCATTTAAAATGAATGGTATCGAACACCTGTTAACAAATACTGATTTTGGAGAAACAGTTAACATTTCCCTCTATGACGAATTTTTCATAATAAGGAGAGTATTATGATATTGCTAATACTAGTCATAAAAGATAAGTATAAACATACCTTTTGTGCAGAAACATTAAAAACAGTGATAAAAACAACGTTATTAAAGCGCAAATATTCAAGAATTTTGCATACACTTGTTTCGGTATTGGAAGGAGCCCCTTTATCAATGCATAAAGGAGTGAGGTTCGGAACGTTAAAGGCATTCGAGGAAAGCTAACTGACTTTCCGAAATGAGCAGTTAATCTTAGTTATTTAAAACTAAATTACTCTTCAGATATTCCAAGCAGTTTCACATTAATAATCGATCAATTAGTTTTTAAGCACTCTTTATTCAATATAGCAAGCTTAATTTAAGAATCTTCCAACTATCCATAAGACTGGATGAAAAATTATGTTGCACTTATGTTAGCAATTTAAAAGAAAGCGAGACGCATATTAATTAAAAGTTTTGCATAAATTACCTCAGAGAATATTCTTTTACTTCTCATTTTCTGTTGCGTTTTTTGAATACTTATCATAACATATAGTTTTTGCTCTCAATAAGATTAGTTTTGAAAAATTTCTTCAAATTTTGTCTTACATCTTGCAAACTTTAATCAGAGTATTATTTAAAAGTATTTAATTTCTCCAGTAAAATATTTTTTTCTGTTGTGAGTATCTTCAGTGTAATATTTTTGTATCAGGCAATACTTAAATAAGGGATTTTTCTGATAACTGCATTGTTGCCAAAATGAATTTCCTATTATTTTTACATCTACACACAATGTGCATTACTTTTTAAAATAAATATTTATTTTAAAATATAAAAATTGTCATTTAAAATAGAAAGCTTTTGAAATACCATTTAATCATTCAGGATAAAATACAATTCGTAAATTAAAAATTAAACTATTAATCATTTTGTGCTGGTAATATTCTAAATTTCTACACTAATTTCTAAAAAAGTACTTTTTTAATTCTCTGGCGAAAATTCTTAGTGCTCTCTGCGACATGATGCATTGAAATTTTCCGAAAAACATTTATTGTTTAAGCAATTAAAATTCTCCTCGCAATGAGCACAGATCTTCATATTTAACTCTGACGACGAGTTCTTTGTAAATTATTTTTTATGAAACTTTGGGAATTGATATAAGGTAAAGTGCCTTAAATCAGACACCCAAAAAACGGATCCTAAAGCTGACACCCTCAAATAAAAAAATATTTAAAGCATTGCCAATTTAAAGAGATTTAAAAAGTGAAGGGATTAAGAAGTGCCATTCAAAAAGAAATAAAAGCTAATTTTAAATTACTTTAGGGAATTGGTAATGTTTTAAATTTATTTTAATTTGAGGTTGTCAGCTTTCGGAACCGTTTTTGGGTGTCAACTTTACGTCACTTTACCTTAATAAGCTTCATTGCAGCAAAACGTTAGCAAAAAAAAAATGTCATTTTTATCACCAAAAATTATTGTCAACTATCATTTGGAATGATAACTCTTGCCGCACTTACATCCCTCCTCTTCGTGTTGCAATCTGAATTTACAAAAAATTGTGTAACAATGTGTGAAGAAAACAATAATCTGAATCTAAAATATTCGCTATTTGAATTTATTTATATTTTTACATCATGAGCTATACTTTTTTCAACGTAAAACACAAGATAAGCAGTAGCTTACCTGGCATATTGTCATCGTTGTCATGGTCTTATCAAAAAGAATTTCTTACTAGGCACGAAGTCCGAAGAAATTCTATAAAAGGAATGTGAGTTTAAACACCTATCGTCCTAATTTATTCATTCAGTACTACAAAACTACAAGTTATACTCAAAATCATGAACAATGAATAACAAAAACAGGAATTTCACCAAAATAATCGTTGTCAAAATAATCAATACTCATCAAAACAGTGGCAAAATTTTCAATTCAGTCTTATGCAAAACATTCACCGTACTTAAGCTTAATATCGCCATGTCAACGCTCTGTTTAAACTTTGGTAAACAGCTTGCGTGGAAATCTAATATGACCTTTTATTAATTTTAGCTAATCCACAACGCAAATCAATCTAGCCCGCATTAGCGCAGACATACATGGATCAAGTGAATATTTGTTACTCATAAGTAATTGAGTTCTATCCTAAATTTTGAAGGGACAGCATTTCTTGTTTAAATATTCATTAATTATATAAATATTAAGGTAAAATTATTATAGGTAACTGGAAACTTAACTGCTGATATGAAGTTCTTTAATGATGACGCATTTAAATTTTACAACTTTTAGGCTAAGAAACACGCTTTATAATTAGTTCAACCAAGACTCTCTGGTTAAGTTGTATTAGACACATAATTTGGGTTCATAGTTTGAGCAATGCAGTACCATAAATCATGAAACTAGGGTTAGAAGCAATGAAACCTACTTAACATATAATTTGCATAAATAAAGTAATTTTTTGTAGTCTCATCTACGTTTTCAGGTAAAGTTTTTAAAAAAAAATTACGTCTTAAATTTTGAAATAAAAATAAATAATAAATAGTATAATATAGGACTTGAATCTGTTATATATCTATTCCCAACTCGTAAACACCTTTCAAGGAATTTCTCTATTATGAATTAGTTAATTTAAGCTGGAAATAAGGACGGAAACTTAAACCTAACTAAATGTGATATTTAGTTACAATAGAGCAGTGGTTCACAAACATTTCATTGCGCGACCCCATTTTTAACAATTTAACGTCATGCAATCTCATATATATTCACACTCAGCACAGACACTTTCTCTCTCTCTCTCTCACATATATATATATATATATTATATATAAATTCGCTTTCATCAAGTATGTTGATACAATTCAGATAATGAGCTGTGTCGAAGTCCAACCTCATTGTAACTTCTTTATTTTACAAGGTCCAAGAACATTGTAAAATAATCAACTTCGTAAGTTTCAAAGGGGCACTAAAATAAAAAAAAATTCCGTGTAGTTAGACTAAAAAAATGTATTTATTTTAATAATTTACGATAAATAAATAACTGCTGTCTTATCTTACTGATACGTATCTCCTCATCATTCAGAAGTCATTACTGTTTTGGTTAACACATTATTCCAAATTAGATAAAAAGTTCCAATGTTTTTTCCCGTAAAAGAAATATGAAATCGTGTAAAAACAATCTCATAAGTTTAAATTGAAACAATTAGGCAAGTGTCACATTAAAAGGTTTTTATTTTTAGTAACGTGTAGTATACTTGTGAGTTACAGACATTTTTATACACTTTGCCCCCCAAAATTATAGTTTTTCTTATACCTAGGGTTGCCATAATTTCCAAGATTGGTACGGGAAGCTGTATTTGAAGAGCTAATGATAAAATAAAAGTTGTTTAAGTAATATATTTTTATCTGGACAAGGGGGAGAAGCATGTAATACGTCTTTTGGAGAAAATATTACTCGTAATAATTATTTCGATAAAAATAATTCGAGTATTGAATTTAACTTTCGACCATTAGTCCGGTATTGTCTTCTACATTATTATCAGGGAGGTAAAGGAGTGCTGATACATTGTTCGAAATTTTCTTTAATAAAAATTCATTAAAAAATGTCTTGAACCGGTCCAACGAAGCGTTTTGGTAGAAAATGGGACAAATGGTAATATGAGACTGAGTAGTAAAATACCGTGTATAAGCGGCGTTATCTCCGTAATAATTATTACGCACGATGGTATGGCAACCCCATCGATACCAAATTCCAAACTGAACCGCTGATATCCACAAATATATTTACAAAAGTAAACAAAATGAGGTATATTGTGCATCCTTGGGGCATCCAGTCTAAAGTAAAAAATAAGTTTCTGACTAAAGAGATTGACAAAACATTCATCGTATTTTCTCCTCAACTTTAACTTCATCTTAATCGTCGAGGAAGTGACGTTTCTGTTTCAGTAGAAAAAGTGTGTATATGTGTGCAGAGAGTCATTTTTAATGAAAAACATAAGCTCAAGTAATTACAATGAAACCATGTTACTTAAAATATGCGTTCTTTTCTTGTATCTAATTGTTAATATTTCACACATGAGAAAATACTAAATAAAGAGTTTATTACATTTTATTTCTTTGCAACTTTTACATTTGAGACTCTAAATGAGAGCTCTTATTTTTATTGATGGTAATGTTCCGCCCCATACGGAATCTCTGTTTCACAACTCTTTCTATAAATAGAAGAAAAATCTTTATATGATTTAATTACAAACAGGTTGAATCATTAATACGCCTATGAAAATTAGTCTCATTAACATTTACTGTGAATTTCTCTAGCGCTCCTAAAGGCTATCATATGATAAATAAAGCGTCCTAATGGGAAAAAAGATGAAACAGCTCTCATAATAAAAAGGCAGATACGTCTGTGAATTTCTGTGCATTTGCGCTCGTTGTAATTTCCCAAAATTATTTGCGAAGAGTTTCAAGCAGACGGAGAACTGTCTTAATTCCAGTGTCATGCTAGTCACTGAAACCCTTCATCCATTTCATTCTAATTAAATTACGTCACGCAAATCGCGTTAGGGAAGCCTTATCTCGCGGCCTACGCTTCCCCTTTCAGCAGTAGCATCCCAAAACCTCTCAAAAGCACCCGATTCTTTTGGAAGCTCGATATCCGAGTTTTGCTTTCCGAGCGTGTCGTTGAGTGAATCTTGTGTTTTGTTTTTGACTTTTTGGAATTTCGCTTTCACTGGGCTCAAACGTTAGATCAGCCATGCTCCAAAAACTCCCAGAGCTAGCGGAGTGATTAGCAGGTGGTTAAGGCGCTAATCATCTAATTGATCACTTCCGAAATGATGATCAGTGTTGCTTTCGAAAAGTAAATAGGCAAGAGGTGTCCGTCGCTGCTTGGCACAGATTC
Organism: Octonoba sinensis; assembly: GCA_038502835.1. Classification (NCBI taxonomy): domain Eukaryota; kingdom Metazoa; phylum Arthropoda; class Arachnida; order Araneae; family Uloboridae; genus Octonoba; species Octonoba sinensis. Next base: position 57,526,504 of record CM076599.1, on the reverse strand, counting down.
GAATTCGAGTAGATTATTAGAAAAACGAATCAGCTCTATGCAAATAATGAGGGGATACTTTAGCTTTAAAATCATTAAGCAAAAACTGAGGGTGTACGTTTTACCGATAAAAGATTTGCCTTTTATTTTTTAATTCATTCTTTCTTTATTTTTTATTATATATATATATATATGTGTATATATATATATATATATATATTAAATTAACTATCTCTTTACCGATTTTTTTTTGCTTAACAGCCGAAAGTGTCAGTGTAAAACTCATATGTTATGAATGCAGACTATTTTATTATTTTTTTTATTTTTTTCAGCCTAAATGGAAAGTTTATTGTTTCTGGCTACGAAAGAATCAAAATAATAATAAAATGCTTTAAACATATACATTTTAACTTAATTTCATTGGTTTATACATATATGTGCATATTCAAGCTGAATAATGAACAAAATTTCTATTATACTGAAATGTTTTAAGATCATATCCAAAAATAAAATTAGAATGAAATTTAATCTCACCTGAACTGAAATGTTTTATTTTCCTTGCGCAAACTTGGCAAAGGACTTATAATTTTACTTCATTTGAGTGATAAGTTTATTTCTGCATAAATAAACTTTTAATTTAAAAAGTGGCTGTTAAACTAGCATTGTTTGAACTAATGTTTAAAAAGTCATTTGATTTATGAACTTACTCTTAGGTGGTACTTAATTGAAACTAATTCACTACAAATATTCTAGCTTAAAATACAGTTCTAAAGTTGACGAATTTACTGAAAAAATGTATCTTCATTTTATTCTCATTAGCTCATATATATATATATATATATATATATATATATATATATAGCTCATTCCAAAATTAAAACACCCTTTTTAGTGTCCAAGACTTTGAGTTGTTATATTTAAAAAAAAAATAATTCCCAAAATAAATATAGATGTTAGAAAAAAATTTCAGTTATATTTTTCTTTAATAAAATTGAGAAATTTAGAAGAATTGCATTATTTACATTTCAAATAGCCTTATTTAAAATTATGTCTTATAGAAACGCCATGTCCCAGCAGCGTTTCATGATTTTCAAACTACATTTTTTTTCACGTTATATACATTTTTAAACTATATTTGTTTCTATTATTAACTCCTTGTATGACATGCTCTTATAATTGCATGTTTAAAAAATATAATTTTATTTTTCACTTTATGAAGGAAACTCTAATGTCCCCTAATATTTGTCCCCTATGTTACTTCCTCCTTATTCTTAAAATAAGAATTTGCATTTTAGAAATTGGTAACAATATTCAGTAATGCACTTTTACAGTTATCATTTATGTTAGGTAGCAAATTTTTTCAGATATTGTATTTTGAAGAAAAATATCAGAGGAAAAATATTTTTTAAGGTAGGTGTTTTTTTAACGTGTCCCCTGTGTTACTATTATATCAATGTTGAATTATTTATTAGTTTGATAAATGTTAAAGCTTTAGGTCTCAGTTTAAAGAAGGAATTCCGTATGTTTTTGCATTATTTTCATGAAAACGTCATGGGTGATTTTTAATTTCAGTTTGTAACTTTGGTGTCTTCTGTGTTACCGCATGTCCTTTCTGTGCTACTGGTATGTTCTTTCAATCTGGGCAAAATTTCAAAAAAAACTTATTGAAAATCAAAGTGATAAATATGCAAGATCTAACTTGTACAAGTTAATATGACTAATATTATTATATTAATGTACTTTTTACTCAATTAGACAAAGTTTTATACTGCAAGAATGCAATAAAGGTAACACAGGGGACATAATATGGCACATTTAAAGAGGAGAAATATCCACACAAAAAAAGTTATGAAGTAGTGTAAAAAGCATTTATATCAAAATCTTAGCATCATAAGAACATTTCTTTATTTTGATAAGAAAGAATGAAAAGATTATTTAAAATATGGTAACACAGAAGACATTTTTTAGTCTATACTTTTCTAAGGGTTGTGATCAAAATTTAAAAAGAAGTGTGCTGCTGACATTCAAATTATATTCTTGAATACGTATGCAACCCTTTCAAACATATTTTTGTTTCAAGAAGAAAAAAGTTTTCTTTTTCAATTTTAGAAAGGGACTTTTATTTTTGGAATGACCCATATATATAAAAGCTCGTTTGACTGTTTGTATGTTCCCTATACAAAGGAACTCCAATTGACGGATTGGAATTAAATTTGGCACAAAATTCAATCATCCCTTGGTAGTGTACGAATCCCATTCGAAAATTCGAAAAAATGTTGCTTTTATTAAAATTTCAAGATTTGTTTCGAAAATTTAAAAAATAATGAAAAATCATTGCATTTCTAAAATTCTGTATCATTTTAAAACTGATAAAAAACTACGTCAAATAGAATTTGTTCTCGATATAAATTATAGGGTATATAGAACTTTCGTTATGTGTTATAGAAGAATGCTATTTCTCCTAACGAAGATCCCGTTAAGCCTTAATATTAAATAAAGGTATTGAAAAAAGTGAATTTCAATAATTCAGTGTTGCGAAAATCAAACCGTGAGTTTTAATTCAAACTTAATCGTTAATTTTCTAAGACCAAGTTTCATTCTCTATGGAACTGATATATTTTTTCCTTATTATGTATAATTTTTATGTGTAATTTTAACGAGAAGCCCCAGATAATTTTTCTAGCTATTATATATTCCGTTCATCCAAACCACAGTTCATAGTATCACTATCTTGAAAAAGAATTTACTTCAAACTCAAAAGAGAGAAAAAAATCGTTGAAGATTCTCATTGCATTAGTTTATTTCAAGCCCAAAGCAAAGGTGATTTAAAAAATTCACTAAAAAAAGAAAGAAAGAAAACGAAGAAAAGAAGAACGATTCCCAAACGAGGACAAACTTCATCAGTACGAATTGAATCAATACCACTGATGCCAATTTGCCAACACAAACTTTCTCGCGCGTGCCACACCTCGTGTTCCTCCTAAATCATGTTGCGTATTTAAACCCAACTTAAATCTTCGAACAGAAGATCTCACAGAACAACTAACGAACTTCTCCGAGTTTAAATCCAATAGAACATCGAAGTTACTTCCGTCTTGCTGTTTTGTTCTTCATTCAATCTTAAGATGATAATTTGCTTTCTGGAATTGGCTTCATCTTAAATGGCAGTTCGTATTGGAATTCTTAAATTTTCAATTATCTTTGACCGTCTTCAATATGCGGAAGGATTAGATGTATTTGTTTGTACCATGAAGAAAGAGAAAACTTCAAAAACGTAATTAAAGTGACTGTTTGTCTTTGTTTATATCTTTTTTATCCAGTTTCCGTAGACAGGTGATTTGCTTTTTAGTAAAAGAAATCTAACCAATGAATTTCAACATACTTTTTCCTTTCTCCAAAACTGGTCTTTTGTCTATAAAAAGAAATATAACTAGTGTGTACATTTTTTTTCTAAATACTTTCATTTCAATTAAATGTTAGAATAAATATTGATAACAATAAATACCTATTCTATACCAAAAGTTTAAAATGTAGAATTTAAAAAGAAATAGTCGTATTGTAGATATTTTCACTCTACGGGAAATAAATAATTACCCTCTATCTACTTGGCGATACGTAATATACGTGATGTTCAACAATCATCGTTGTTGTTTGGGTTGAACTGCTTTGCAATGATGGAGGAGCTCCGCTATAGACCTGAAAAAATTATTTGGCAGAAATGCGAACGAAGCGGGTGGCGGGTCAAGGCATACACTACGCCACTGAAATTTTCTGGGTGTTTTAGCTGTATTTTAAGGAGTTATCGTTCTTCGGGGGCTTTGGGGGGCGCCATCGCTCTTAGGGAATGAACACCCCTTTATTTAAGGGTCTGAAACACTATAAGTTGCTATTCGATTTCTATCATTTTTAGATTACTTTCTGGTACTGTCCTCCCCCCCCCCCCAAATAACTTTTGAAGGAATTGTCCAATCAGAAAGGTTTTTTTTTCTTTTGCATTCGAAAGATCTTGGCAGGAACATCTCATTCCATATTTTAGTTTTTAATTTGAACAATTTTTCATTCAATTTTGAACAATTCAAAAGCCTTAACTTTAACGCCTAGGGATCATTCATAAATGATGTCACGCTTCGAGGGGGGAGGGGGGTTCGTGAAATTGTGACAAAGTGTGACAAGAGGAGGGGAGGGGGTAACAAGAAGTGTGACATCATGCATTATGCAACATAGCGTGACGCGTGACAAAGGGGGGGAGGGGGGTCAAATATATGGGAAAAAAGCGTGACGTCATTTATGAACGGCCCCCTATGTGCACAAATGAAGCAATTATGTAATCTCTGGGCATAAGATTCAAGTTCCTTTGAACAAGCTTATTGGAAGAAGGTGTAAATGGAAAACATTTTTTGATTTTAACAATTCTTGTTCAGTTTTGAACATTTAAAAAAAATTGACATTAGCGCTTATGGGGAAATATGAATCCTCTTCTAACAGGTGGATTTGCTTGGAACAAACTTCATCGAAAAGATGTTATGACGTAGAACATGTACGGATAGGAAGTTCTTCCAGATCTAAACGACCCTGTTTTCCCATGAAACTTTTCGATCTGGATTTTTAAAGATATTTCAAAATGAATGAATGAGTAAAGGAGTGAGTGAACATGAATGAATAAATGAATGAGTGGTTGGTTGATGATGCATAAACCGTTGAGAAAAGTATATTTGAAGTAATTGAGAACTAAAGGTAAATGAGAAAGAGAGATATAGCTAGTTAGATTATCAATTTGATATTGGTGTATAGGGGAAAGTAGGCTGGTATAGTTTTTGACGAAACTTTAATTTCAAAAAAATATTTCATGCGCACCCATTTTCACTATGACAGATTTAGTAGAACGACGAATTAAATAATTTTTAACTACTAATTTACAGATAAGAAAATTATTTTATTCCAATTGATTAGGATTTGATTTCAAAGTTTTTTTTTTTTTTTTTTAAATAACAATAGCATTTGCAAGCAAATTTTTGCGACTATATCTACAAATCAACAATTCTAAAAAAATGTTCAACAAAAACTTCAACAAGAAGGCAATAATCCTAGAGACATCCTTTTTTCTAATTTTTTTTAAATGAATTAGAAGATCAAGTATGGTAAGAAAATGCTTTCCCACCGCAGTAAGTACGTTAGAAACTTTTCTTGTCATTGCTCAGAAATGTTTGAATGTTAGATATCTTAAACTTTATAAGCTTGTTGCTATCGCTTTACACTAGCAATGAGATCTATCTCATTATTTCGTCGATGTTGGCAACAGTGTGAAACCAGAGTAATAATTTTAACACAATCTTCTCAATTGGTTAATATTCATCCGACGTTGTACTGCAACTTCTATCCCTTAGTTTTATCTTACGCTATTTGTGATCCGTCCCTTATTATCATTTTTTAACAAGATAGCTAACGGTCACGAACGAAAATCTTTATTATAGTGTAAACGCAATTAATTAATTAGAAAGTGGAATTTAAGGAATTAAATTAATAATTCAGAAAACGATAATCATTTTTATGCAGTACATTTGTCACGAGATCTCCATTAACTGAAAACATTCATGATTCATGCAAAAAGTTTCAATTTTAATGCTAAACTTAAAACAGTACACTAATTACGTTATTATTCATGTATAATTGAAAACTAATCCAAACTCACATATCAAAGCACGTAAAATATAATTTAAAAAGCAATTTAAAAACACAAATTTATTTTGAGCATTCTAAAATTTCCCTAATTAAGCAATCTAATTATTTCCGCCATTGTACAGAAATTACCGCCTCTTTCTCTAACTTACGGCAACGTAAAGTATTCGAAATTCATAATTTTGAATGATGATTCCAGTCTGTACTTTTGAATGATGATACGAGGTCTATAAATTTGAATTCCGCCGGAAAAGAACATTATTTCTGACTTTCTCTGAAATATCCATTCCCCGCAACTGAATACTGTGTTTCCTCTCTCAGACTTTACGATGAATTTCCTGGCAGTTATGACCGGAGTTTATCAACGGAAATTTTCACTGCTGCAAAGCAAAGACAATAGGCGATTAGAGCTGCTTTTTAAAACTGGTTCATAGTTTTAGCACAAATTTGACTATTCTCACAAACGTTGAAATTTTTTGAGACAGCAAATTTTTTCTGGAGATCAAAATATTAAATGCTAAAAATTGTTTTAACCTGACGTTTCTTATATTGAGGGGGAAAATTAATAAATTTAAACAGATGGAATGCGAGATTTTGCTGAGGAATTGGCAATTTCTTTGTGATTTTACCCATCTCCCGGAAATTTATTTCAAAGAGGGAAAATTATAAGTTTTAGCACATTATACATACGATCTTACTCTGACGGTGGCCCACAGTGTCTCCCCCTGTATACACCTGAATTTAAAAACACTTATTTGAATTTAACTGTGTGTGTACAAAAATAACTATTGAGTATTTAAATAATTAAGTCACATTTTCAATATCTGATTTAAGCCACCCTTAAGCGTGATAATGCATGTATACCACGTTGAGGCACTTTGTAACAAAACGAGCTCAATATAGTTTATATGAATTTTACAAAAAAGCCAAAAATTTTTAAAAAAAACATCTCCCGTTTTATCCATTTAATTTTTGAAAAGAACCCTAGGAAGTGTGCGCTATTAAGTGTAAGTTTCCAATTTTTTTTTTCTTATAATTAAAAAAACTTGATTGAGCAAATTTAAATTTTCTTTCTTTTTTTTCAATGTATGTGTATATCAATTGTTGTTAATCCGGACACTTAATCATAAAGAAAATAAATTGGCAAAAACAACAGGAAAAATCTCTTCATCCACCAGAAATCTACTACCTGAAAAAAATTATTAGCATTCTACTTATGGTTAGGTAATGAAAAAAAACTTTAAACACTAAGCTTCTTTAAATCGGAATAGAACTTTTTTATTATAAATGTTAATAAACGTAAAATAAAAAGCGTGGATTGACTGGGTTAGAAATAAAACCGGATTTTGACTGGCTTGAACTGGATGCATTTTATATCGCTTTACAGGGGGGGAGGGGAGTATCATGGCGCCATCAAAATTTGGGGGGGGGGGGTTCCGTCTTTTTTTTTTTTTGCATCGGTTATCCTAGATTTGACTCATTTTTAAAAATCCAGAATCTGATTTGGTCATTGCTTGAAGTATCCGGAAGGAAAAAAATTAAACGCTTTTTCTTTTCTTCAGATGAAATAGAAATTTTAGTGAAATATGCCACCGCTGAAAATTTCCATAGGTAAGTTCATGGTGAATTTCCCATTATTTCTTTGAGATCAATTCTGGTATAGGAAGATCTTGAAGAATTTTGTAACTACAGTATATTAATATTAATTAACTCAATGGTATTAAATATAACACCAGAATTAATTAATATTCCCATTAATACTTCACTTATTTCTACACTGTCACACCTCTTTTACTCGATTCTAGAAACAAATCTAAATTCGCGTTCAGTTAATCTTTTAGTCTTCATTAAGCCACTTCTCGGAAGTTCGAACATGCAAGGAATTTTAATACCTATAGGTTGCGCTAATTAGAGACTTCTAAATTAATTAATAGATAAATATCGTTGCAATGAAGTAGAGGCGCTGACGTTCAAGTTTGGCTTTCATTAATATGAACCTTAGAGACGAGTATGAGAATTGGATTGAAATTATTTCCTACCAAACATTCGAATGGAAAGAATACTGTTAACGGAAACACTGTTTATCTTTAAATATCATACTTAAACTCTTCCAAAATTTGCGTTTAAAACTAGTGCTGTTGTGAGCTGTCTACTTCTTATTGGCCAATTTTTAGCTTTTTATAAAACGTGTAGCAAATATAGATACTAAAATTTCTAAAAAAGCAGTTAATTTAAGGATCATCGCAAAAAATAATTAGGGTCAGTTGGGGTAATTGTAAACATGGGGTAATTGTAAACAAGCTTCATAACTACACTTGTGGTGGTTTTGGAAACATAACTGCTTGTGAGGGATGAACAGGCAGCATAGGGAAGACAATGAAACAGTTTCATAAGTTTCGAAACAACTGTTTAGGCGTAACTATTGTTTGAAAATAGCACTGTGAAAAAAAGTTGTTTAACAAAATTTAGTGATCTTACATTTTGCTCTCCAGTTCATCTACAAAAGCGATGCAAGCGGTTTCAACCATTTTTATTTGTCGTATGGAATGCTGCTAAAAACATTTAGTTATGAATTTAATCCTCTCTGTTATTTTTCATGTGCAAGTGAGGTGTTTACAATTACCCCATATATTTCGTACTCTGGGGTAATTGTAAACACTTAAATTTATCCTATTTTCAATATTTTAGGGGGACAATAAGTATTATATTTTGATGTAAATTACACTTTTGTGTCTATTTTACATAATTGTTGTTGTTGTTGCTAATGCCGCTTGGAAATCCAAGCCCCCCTTGCAGGGCGACCAAAAATTAAGGAAGCTCCTACTGATTATGAATGAGATCCGCTAGAATGAAGTACACTTGGCTATAAGGGGCTTAATGATTTTTAACCAGCTCCCAGATGAGAGATCGTCACCTAGGTTGATTCCTAAGCGCAAATTATTTCTAACTTGGTGGAGATTTGAAGCGACGATGTATTTTATGTGCACAGCTCCCTATAGCGCACTCGGTCTCAGAGTAGTCAGTCACGGGAGGTGGTCTCCCTCTCAAGCATTAACCACTGCCAGTTGTGCTTCACTTTCGGTGTTTTGTGGGATGGAAGCTTAACCGACTGATCCACTGCGGGACAAATTTTACATAAATTTGTCGCATTACTCAATTTTTTGCAATATATTTCTCGTTAAATGATCTCGGCCGACTCATAACATAACTCAGCGGACCACATGCGGCATGTTGGCCGCAGATTGAGAACCATTGCTCCGGAACTTCTTAAGCCTTCAAGCAGACTGTGCATGAAACAATTTTCCATTTGCATCATTCTTATTCGAAAATAAATCGCTGTTTGCAATTACCCCAGATCTCTGGGGTAATTGTAAACACACTGGGGTAATTGTAAACACGAGCTCATTCGCTAACAAATAGTCATAAAGTCAAAATTTTCGCACACATTTACTCACAAGAAGTACAGTAGTGGCTACAATGCTCACAATTTTATCTCTGAATTCATTCTAGAGGTAGGGAAGGATCAAAAGTTAAAACATTGAAAAAGCGTTTACAATTACCCCAACTGACCCTACATTGCTCGAGGGATTTTTTTTTTATTCTAGTTAATTGCTGTCTAGTTACCGGCAATCTTTTGTGGAAAGGAAATAGGACAAAATTTTATTACTTCGTTCTACCTATTATTCTTATGAGAAAACTTTAAAGATTAAATAACTCTAATTATAGTTAGTTTTTACTTATTTTAATAATTTTTACATTTGATCCATTATAGCTATAAAACATACATTTATTTATGTTTTAATTATTTACCATTTTTGATTCTGTACGGCAGCTGTACTATTTTAACACTTAACAAGGAATCACAAATTAGTTCAATCTCCCAGTTTATCGAAATTTTTTTTTCACGAGTTATGACGGCCATATGAGTATTTATCTGTAACTGAACGAGAAAAAAATATTTATGAATTTAAATACATACATATATATATGTGTGTGTGTGTAGGTGCTTTTTGGCCTTGCTTGTTTACTATAAATAAGTAAAGGATGAGAGATAATTTTGGCAACAAAATGCTGAATTAAACTACTAGTAAAAGAAAAAATAATTAATAGAAAAGGCTTAAAATATCCTTTAACTTGTTAAATTTTTGACACAAACATATCCGATAGCTGATAAAAAAAAAGGCTCAGATTCCGGTGCCTAGCGAACTTAAAAAGGCACTAACGATCAATATGAAATATTTAAGATATTAAATTAATTCGGTTATCTGAAGAAATATAGTTACTCTTTACTCTAGCCCTAACATATACGAGGATAATTTTATTTTATTTTGTTTTAGTTATTTTGTTTAGAATTAAAAAAAAGTCAATTTGAAGTATAGGAATTTTAAATGACTTACTGTAAAGTTATGGTGATGTTTGAAGCAACAATAACATTTGTAACTATAACAATACCCATCTTGTATGCACTCCTCATCCTTTCTTATATTAAAACTTTGAAAAAAAAGAAATGAACACATTTTTGAGAACATCAATTTTTTCATCTTACTATTAAAATGTTGGATGTAATCTGCCACAATTTTCAAATTTGTCTCTATTTTTTTCTGTCAGGCTCAAATTTAAGATTAATAATAAAACTATAGCTAGTCATTGAATCTCCTTGAAAGTATTCAGAAGCTTCAATACATTAAATCAGGAACTCCAGTAATAACTAATATGCTTCTTATCTGAGATCCTTGAATATACAACACAGAAACTTCCAGAACAAAGGAGTCGGTCTTCTTTGCTTCGTTGGATTATTGCCCGGTTGGATATCCTACGGTCAACAGAGATCAGACTGAATTCTCTTTTGAGAAAAGAAATGTAAATATTTGAATAAGATTATAGCATTTATTTCAGCGATTGTAATCGCTGCGTAAAACCAACTCGTACGGGAAAATATTTTGTGTAAATTATAATGTGATCCATGGTTTAAGTATGAGAAAGTGTTTTTAGGTGCAGAAACTAGTGCAATATGTTAAAAGCACATAATTGTTTTTGATTACATATTCAAGCTTATTCTGAATCTCGCTAAGAACTTGGATTATACGAAATTTGACCAAAACTAGAATGGAAATTAATGTTTAAGTACTACATTTTAGACCTAATTTTTTAAAAAACTTAACATTGTACAAATAGCACAGACTATCATAAAAAATGACGTTTAGTCTACAAAAAGTATCAAAAATTATTAATAAATATCACAATTCAAAGGAACAAATATTCGCATCAAAGTTATTCGTATCAAAGTATATTCGCATCTATGCATAAATTTTAAATATGAAGGCACGGTAATTTTATACTAATTCTAAAAATTAACTGTCAAAGTTTTTGAGGAATGCAGTCAAACTGCTGTGTCGAGGGCAACAATGGGAGAACAATATTCGACCATAATAAAAAAAAACCGTCAACAAAACAAGTTTTTTTTTTTTTTTTTTAAACTTATTATTATTTGTTCCAATGTGAGTATTACTTTGTACATTTTTGCATCTGCCTAACGTTTAAATTAAAAATTAAGTTTTTTAAAAAAATGTATATAAAATATTTTATTCCAAGAGCCCCTTACCCAAAGTAATATGCCAATCAAACATGATGATGGTAGTCGTACACGCTATTTTGTTCTGATACGAGTCAATTGAAAGATGCTTTAAATGCTGAGCTTCAAAGCATCGAGAACAGAGTGCTTTCCTAATGTAGCCGCAAGTCCATCAATTTTTGGATTTTTGTTTTTCTAATGTGGGGACATTTACTAACCATTCTATATGATTTTTTAAAGGAATTAATCTCTGTTTTTTCAACACCAAATTTATTAATAATGCCTCACGTACCTAATCTTTTTTTTTTTTTTCATTATTAGTCTCTCTTTCTATTTCATCGTGGTCTCACTTAATGAAAAATATTCAATTTTTTTTATTGTAACCTCACTTAATGGAAAACATTTAATTTTTGTCATCGCAGTCTCACTAAATAAAGAACATACAATTCGTATCGCATTTAAAGAGAAAAAAACATGTTGTTTGCACACTTGTTTGATGACACTTTGTTTGCAATCATAAACATTTTATAAAGCATGTCTTCGACCACAAAGAAATAGAAGCTCTAAAATCTAAATCAGTGATATAAGCTGGAAATTTTAAGTTTATAGTTAAACCATTTCAGCTATTGATAAGTAATGTATAGCCGACAACATGCTAATAATCTATCTTACCATGCTTGAGACAAACTTTTTAAGCAAGGAAGAAAGTTTCTGTTTTTTTACACGTATAAACTTTTAATTTTAACCATTTGCAAAATCTTAGATTGTTAATTTACTACTTCTTCACTTCCTTTGAAAATTTAAAACTTTTGCGCATTTTTTCCATTAAGTGAAAGTTAAATGCTCTATATTCACATTAACCATTATTTCAATCACAAAATCCGTTAAAATTACATTTAAAAAGAGGAGTTCCGATTAATTTCCCAGCATGAAATCTCTTCCCTAGTGGCCTGCTTTTCTTTTACACTAGAATTAATCTATTTTCCAAAGACGTGTTTCAAGATCCATTCATTTGTAACAAGGTTTATATGATATGGTTAGGGATTATTTTATACCGATATAGTTGCAATTCGATAGCAGCAAAATCGAAAATGTCTAAACCTAGCCCGGAAAGAAGCAATTTTTTATTATAAAACTACTTTCATCGGTGATTACATTCTTAAGCCATTTAGTTTACATCTTCATTACATCAGATCGGAGCTAATTAATATGTGTATAGCATGCACTAGAAAGACATGCAGAATAGAGAATCGCCTTAACTGAGACATTCAAAAGCACTAGCTGACTGATCCGCCATTTTGATTCCCTTCCTAAAGCCTGCATCCTTTGAAACATTCATTTTGCCAATTGTGCTCAATTAACGGAATCCTTATTTTGTAAATGTTTATAATATAAAAATTGCACCGATCCTAAACACTAAAAAGTAATACCTAAAAAAATATTCTGTTGTATAGGGGCGTCAACTAGTTATATTGTTTATATTCATATGAAGCTCTGTTACGTAACGTAATTTCAGAATTGTTGGATCAATGATGAGGCAATTATATATAACGATCATAATATTTTGGTTCATCAAGAAATAAGATAACTATAAAGAATGATCAAGAAAGTCTTTAAAATAAAAATAATACATGAACAGCGTGTATTTTTTAAGTAGACGAAAGATGTTTCCAGATCCTGGAAATCAAACTTTGGATTTCCATGCATTTTCCAACTGCAACTTATGTTTGGCTCGCTTCTAAGCTACTGAAAATTCTGCAAGTTCTTTCGTTTCAGATATGTCCGTCACTACTACTGACAACAAGTTGCTCGTTTTTCAGTTTCCCCTGAAGTCCCAGCTCATTTTCATTCATTGACGACTCCGCTCGCTTGTCATTTCAGGACATCGCAAAAAAATCATGTTTCCGTATTTTCCGGCATTTGAAAAGGTGCGTTTTTAACAAAAACTTCAAATTCTGCTGGAAAAATTCCAATTGTAGTTTTTTACAGAAAACTTGCAATATCCTTTTTTAGAAGAAAAAGCTTTTCAAGTGTGCATAAAAGAGGTTTTTCATTTATTTATTTATCTTTTTTTAATTTTGAATATTTTGTGCATTCAATTCCTTATTTATTCTTTTTTATCGTTATTTTTGAATATTACAGTTTAAATAGGCTCAACATTAACACTCTTATTGAAAAATTCAAAGATAGTTTTATCTAAATACTGATAACACTGCAGATAAAGGAGTTACTCGAGAAATTCGAAACTTGGCAGAAAGTCTGAATGTATTCTTTTTTTGCTTTAGGAAGAGAAAAGAAAAAAAAAAGCTGAGAAAAACCATACCGCCTTAAACATCGATCAGCAGGTCGTTGCCAGTTTCAATGTTTTAAATATTAAGAAGCTTTTGAATTCTGTGATAAATAAAAAAGAGACAAGTTGTCTATTAACCAAACTATTTCTAAAATGTAAAGATTTACCCCCTCCCCCCATCTTTCAAGGCGGTACCTACAAAACTGTAGTCAAGGCCTACAAGGCTGTAATCAGAAAAAAAAATTCGGAGAGGATTTTTTCATAACTTTATTCGTCAAAATTTATACAAACAATTTTGCTTCTCTGTATCCCAAATTATGATAATTTAAAGTTTTTTTTTTTTTGACAGAACTCTCCACGTACTTTAAATTGAGTGTAAGTTTAGCAATTGTGAAGCAGAATAAAAAGGCGAGATAACATTTTTTTTCTTTTAATCATAAATAGGAACTTTTTTTAAATTTCGGGCGACCTTAGAACTACCTTTTGGCTTCGGCGTTGTTCGGAAAGTATTTTTTCTTTTATTTAATTTTAAAAAATCGCATAAATAAAACACATATTTTATAATGATTTAGAAATTTAAATTATAGTTTATGTTCAAAAACGCTCATGTAAATGAGTCAAAAAGGGCTCGCGTCGTAAAGAATCGATTCTTACTCTTCTTATTTCTTACTTTTCAGTCCAAAATGGCGGTCAAGTTTTGAAGTGTACTTGTAAAATTCCCTGCTCTTAAAAGGAGTTTAATAATAAAATGTTTCGTTTGAGTATCGAAGCGTGACGGAATATCTTCCCTTTGCCGTAATAACGATTCCGCATACAAATGAAATTCATTTCCGAAATGCGTGGCTCATTTCAGATCTTTGTTTTTCCACCATTACCTTCTTTGCTACAAGAAGGGAGGACTAGAGGAATAGGGGAATAAGTAGATTCAATTTCCGAAAATGACAAGCATTTCTGTTTTGTTTTGGCTGGTGTAAGCAGTATCCCGAATGTTAAATGAAAGCACTTCCTAATGTGTCTGGACAAAAGTAGGTAATTTGGAACAATGAATAAGATATAATTTGATTTAAAAGGATTACGGAAAAATCTCAAAACCGAAATTTCAGACAGTACGAAGAGTCCACACGGTAATGTAGATTTACAAATAAAAAGTGTCGTAATTTTGTTGAAAAGTATAATTATAACAGTAATTTTTTTTACCACTTTTTACTGTTGATGATAGTCAAACGCTTGTGTCTGCTCTCCCCCCCCCCCCCCCCCGATAACGTTCGATAAAATTATCAAATCGTGCTAATTTTCTTTCCTTCTTTTATTTATTCCTTTCTCTTTGCCGAAAATATATTTGATAATTTAGCAGTCCTATATTCCATTTTTAAACTCGACTCCTCAAAAAAAATATATTTTACTTTCTTTTTATTTTAATATTTTTTTTAACTTTTTTTTCAGAATTTTTACGCAGAATATGTGAATAAAAGTTTTTTCAATTTATCATTTAAGTGAAATGTTTCATTATTATTTATTTATTTATGTTTTTAAATATATATCTTTTTATTTTTACTTTTTTATTCTTATTTTTATTTAACATTTTTTTTTTTTTTTACGATACAGTTCAAAAATGTTTAACATTAGCTCTTACGGAAAAATCAAAGTTGAAATACTTCCAAGTAAAATAAAACACATAGAGTTGCTATTATGCTTAAAATAGTACGAGAACGATAGAGGTAAACTAAAGTGCTGGTACAACTTTCGAAAGGTGGGTTTAACGGAGTTTGATTTTGATTCTGTCAAGTAGGCATTTGAAAGGTTTAAGATTTAAGAGCTTTTGAAATTTCAAAGGCAAAACAGATGGATCTGCCTGGATTGCATCTGTAACCATAATGGATTTTATCACGTTTTTGAAATGCACATGCATTTCACTGTAGATGCAAAAAATAGTCTGTACATTTAAATTTTAATGTGCTAGTTACCAGTTTAAAATTCAAAATATTTAAACGTATATATTTTCTGATAAAGAAAAGGCCCACAAACTATTTTGTATTTAAACTAGACTATTACTGAAATGTAAAAATGTTACTCCTTTTTGGGTCAAAAGTTTTCGTTTGTTTATTTGTCAGTAGAACATTTTTTCCTCTTATAATTGGTTAAAAAAAAACTTATTTAAAAAAACCATTATGTACTCATTTTAATTTATTGTTCATGCCCAAAAGTGAAAAAAGTAATACGGTACTAAAACTTTATTTCCTTTTTAGTAATTCAAATTGAAACTTAAAATTAGGAGTATTTTCGTCATAGTTATAAGCTTTTATATTTTCTTCGCCTTTTATAAGTCTAGGGTAACGGTGGTTAGAAAGAGCAGACGAGAAGTATGGGTCTTGTCGTGCTCCTGGGATGTGCCGAGAAGTAGCGTCACCTTAAATTGAATGACCCTAAAATTAGTCCACCACTACATGAGTTTCGTTGACATAGCTTGTTTGTGTTGTTACCGAGTTAATTTTCTTTATTTAGAATCACATAAACCGTTGTCTTGAGTTAATTTTGATGTTAACAGTTACTCGTAAGTTACTGGTAACAATATAACTATACGAAATACAGTTACTGATAAGAATATAACTATAAATTAAGCATAGCCTACTTTTAACAGTTTATATAACCAGAGCCCCCTATACTAAATGCCATCCGATAGCGCTTTAAAGCCATACACATTTCGGCTGCAGTTTTTTAGATAGAGGGTGCTTGCTCATAATACTGCTTTTATAAGTAGATACATATGGCATAGATAAATGAACTGAGTGTTTAAATTACATAAACTATTTAATTTTAAACATATCAGCAAACAAAATCTTCCAGAAAGCAAGTTTTGACTAAAATTAAAACCTAACTAGTTCTTAAAAGAAATTTAAAGTTGATAGAGCGGGTCATTTCCGCCACCCAGCGAAGAACTTTGCACGTCCGTTTTCTTTTTCACATCGGAGGGCATTTAGTATAGGGGGCTCTGATATAACAGAAGATGTGTGTCACTTTCTCTCATCGGCTTTCGCAGCATGCTTTTTCATTCGACTTTAGTCGAGTAATATGGGCCAATTGTGTTATACTGATTTTGTATTTTAAAGAAGGGCGTTTCTTTGCGACTCTTGTAGTGAAAAACAAGAAGTTCCGTCTAGAGCTATACTGATAATCTAGCTATATCTCTCTCTCTCTCTTTCTCATTAAGCTTCAGTTCTTAATTACTTCAAATATACCTTTTTGACGGGTTTATACATATTCATTCACTCATTCATTTATTCCTTCATCCATTCACTTATTCATTCATTCACTCATTCATTCATTCATTCAATCATTCATTTATTCATTCACTCACTCACTCATTCATTCATTCCTTCGGAAATGTCCTTAAAAATCTAGATCATAAAGTTTCGCGGGAAATTAGTTTCGTTTAGTTTTGCATGAACTCCGTATCTGTAGATGTTCTACGTCATAGCATCTTTTCTATAAAGTTTGTTCCAAGTAAATCCCTACGTTAGAACAGGATTTGTATAGAATTGAAATATCCCCGTAGGCGCTTATGTTGAATTTTTTACTGTTCAAAATTAGACGAAATTTGTTCAAATCAGAAAGTAAAATATGAAAATAAGATGCGCTCGCCGAGATCATCCGAATGAAAAAATAATAATAATTTAATCGGGGACAATTTGTCTAAAAATTATTAGGGAGACAGACAGACCGACTGACACGCATTTTTCTCGTCTCAAAACCCTACTTTCAATTTTTTTATTTTTTAATATTAATTTAATTACCTCACTTACTTTTGACTTTTTCTTATTTTTACGATACCCCCATTACGCCCTCGTTCATTCTTTTTTTTTTTACTTTTACGGGAACGTAGGCTAAAAAGGATATAAATTTGAAAGAAGAAATCAGAGAAAAGTGAAATATAAACATCAACACCAGGCTAAAACATGTTAATTGTAAAGGAGGACATGGAGCAAAAAAAATTTTTTAATGAGGAAAGCAACACATCAAATCCGAAAACCATGAAGGTAACAAAGACAGTACACCAGCGGTGTAGTCGAGGGGGGACGCAGGGGGACGGCGACCCCCACCTTTTTGATTTAAAAAAAGCGTCCCCCCACTTTTTTAAAATTTTAACACAAGCGTCCCCCCACTTTTTGATTTCAATAACTTAGTTCGTATATGTAAGCGTCCCCCCAACTCACTTTGCAGGACTACACCACTGCAATACACAAAACGAAGTCAAGCCAAGACCTATCGTAGAGCAAGTAAAAGAAATTCGTTATAAAAATGCATCATCAGGTGCATCTATCAAGAAGTGGAATGCGTGCAATTTTTGGGAGAAGAAAAAGAAAGTTCATATGACGAGTTTTCTGAGATTTTAGAGGCGAGTTCGACTTTATGGGGCCGTTCATAAATGATGTCACGCTTTTCCCCCATATATTTGACCCCCCTTCCCCCCTTTGTCACAATATGTCACACTTCAGCGGACCCCCTCCCCCCCTTTGTCACATGTCACGCTATGCTGCATAATGCATGATGTCACATTTCTTGTTATCCCCTCCCCTTGTCACACTTTGTCACAATTTCACGAACCCCCTCCCCCCTCGAAGCGTGACATCATTTATGAATGATCCCTATAAAGTAATGAAAAAAAAAATTTTTATTTGGCTTTGCAATCTAATCATAAAACCTAAAAACGCCGTTCTTCAGAAAAATTGCTTAAACGTTTCGTTATACTCGTTACATTCCGTAGCCCCTAATCGACCTGAAATGCAGTATAACATATTCTCTTGTTTAAACAGTTTGCATAAGTTTCAGATACTGGAACGCAACCTATCCACCATGAAAATTTTGCCAGGGTTCACCAATGTTTCATGTGGCCAATATCGAAACAAAAGATAACCAATACTGATCACTAATGTATCCGACGTTGTCCCATAATATTAACCATTATTTATTGATTTTTGTTTTAAAATCACAAAAATGCAGATTTCGTTGTCTCACTCCGTATTTTCTTCTTCATAATTTATGGATTAAGGCTTCGTACTTGTGTATCGAAAAATGTTCCCCCCAACGACATTAATCTTTATGTCGATTGCTTTCGGGTCATTTAACTCAGAAACACTGCAATTTACTTTGGCGTGTAAAAGCGCAGGTAACAAGCTCTCTCTGCAAACACGTAATTGTAGAGCGATAATGCACCGCCGGCCCATTGTCATTCCGTTAGAGCCCAGTTACTCTAGAAGTTAATAGGTTTATGCGATTAGGGTGCTAGGTGGAACGGACCTATTAGGTGGCCCACCCGCAATGCATAACTAGGGATTTAGAAGGAGCCATCTTTCAAGTCCAAGCAGGAAGCAATTTGAGTGAAAGTGATTACGCGTCTTTTGGCGAAGCGTGCGAGGCCAATTTGGCGAGATTAATGTCTGACATCAAATAAGTGATCTTGAAAAAGAGCTGCAAGGCAGCTTTTGGTGAAGATTTAGTGATAAAAGACGAGCTGAATTTCAGCAAGTGATATTTGATTGCAGTAGATTAAATTATAACAAAATTCCGAAAATTGTCGGATTACAAGGAAATTATTTCTTGTAAAAGGATTTATCTTTAATAGTTGTGGTATGACAATTGTTTTATAGGTTATGGATTAATATTTTGTTTGAAAGATTTGACATCCCGATGTGGTTAATGTTTGCGAAATCTCTAAGTGACCTTATATTCTTCTTGCTTTGGGCATATTGGCAACTAATTACTTTTTCTTGGGAAATTAGCCTGATTATCATCTAAACTTGGTAACAACTAAAAAAGTAATCACTTAATCTTTTTCATTTTATAATTTGATGAAAGAAGCAAAAATTTTCTTTCGCAAATTCGAATTATTTTTAGAACCAATATTAGTTGCTTCCTGTTAAATTATGTGTAAAATAAGTGTTTTTCTATCGAAAAAAATATATTTTTTCCAACTAAAACAAAATGTCAAGGTTGCATTAATTTTTCTGGTTTTCACAAGTAAGAATAAAAATCAGCAACGAAGTTTAAAATAACTAAAGAATAACTGGTACTGTGCCACCTTAAACCTCTATCTAGTGTCAACACTAACAAATATAATGGTATGCTGTTGCACTGAAAACGGGTGCAGCTTTTCTGGCCACAACATATGGGGCTTAATTTTACCGTATTTGCATGCAACATACGCTAGTGATTTGCAATGCCAGACCAAAATTACAATACCGGTATCCGATATTTTTTTTACAATGTACCTGAATACAGATATTAGGAATTTTTTTAATTCAAGGGTGATGTTTGTTGTCAGACATTTTTATGAAACAGTATCTATTGTACCGCTTCCGTTTTATGAAACGGCAAATGGAAAAAAAATTAACTTTTTCTTTTGAAACAGTTTATAATTGTGTACTCAATTATCTCGTGGGACACTTGAAGTGGCTTCATGTAGCATCACAGAACATGGACTGAGAACCCCTAATACAACTACCTAACCACTAATGTAAAAACTTAATTAATTTTTGTTTTATGAGAGTTTGCTTGTAAAGAAATGATGAACTTGATAATATAATTCCGTTTTATTTATTTATTTTGCTTTGAAATTATTAACGAGAATAAAAAAGCCAATATTATGAAGTGTAAAGTGCATGTGAGCAGATTTAAAAAGAATTTTTACAAGAACCTTAGCAACAATGTGATGATGTAAAATTACTTGGAAAATATCTTGAAATGATGCACAAGTGTCCTATAAACACTATCATTAGAAAAACTAAGAAAACCCTTTTTTTTTTTTTATAAAATAATATTGTGCGCTTTAATAATTTCAAGGTTTTTAAAGTAAGAACAATATTTAGTCGTCGATGTATTCCGAGATTTATTAAACTATTCAACATATAACTTAACCATAAAATTCTATGAAATTCGAAATGGTAAAACGTATAGTGCACTTAAATCCTTTCAATTTAAAATAGAACTGATAATACCTTTTATGCGCAACGTGAGCTTTCTTTTGTTTATAGTATTTCTAAACTAACATGTTTAATAAGAGCATGAAAAAAAATGATTTTTTTTCAAAAAAGGAAATATCTTTTACTATCCTTCGTATATTAATAAGCTCTAACAGAAATTCTTTGAATAAAAAATATATAGGAAACCTATTACTTTTTTAGAAATTAAATTGAACTATTTTTTTCATTTTTCCATTTATATCTCATAAATATGCTCCTAAAAAGCATCTTTTGTTTCTATCCATGTACGAAAAATATTCCTTCTATTCAAAAATCGTCGCTCTCTTTCTGAGTCATTTTTCAGATTATAATCTGATGTGCTTCATTTTACACTGTATTTCAGCTAAAAACTAATTTAATCTCGATGTTAAAAAATTCAATCATTAAAGTACTCCGTTACGGAAAAATTGGAGTTGAAAAATAGAAAACTCTTTTTCTTCTATTTTTAAACCATTAAGCGCATTTCAGCAATGATTCTTTTTTCCATCTCAAATTGAATCAGTTCTTCTAAAGTCATCAAAATGTACTTGCATATCTCCTAGATTAAAACGCAAAAACCCCAGTCCTCGAAATATGGAAAAAAATTCATAGTTGAACTTTAAACAAAGCCGGAACATTTATATTAAATAGGCAACCTATTTTATGCAGTTTTATTCGAAATTATTTTCTGCTTGGTAATTTTTTTTTTTCAATAAATAAATCATCCTATATATATTTTATTTTTTCAATGGACTTTTAGCGCAGAATTAATAAATATTTTGCTAAAGAAATACTCTTAAATTTGATTTATTGTAAATCCGTTAGTCCCTTAATAGCACTTTATGTGATCTTTTACAATTGATTTTATTTCATCTGTATTGTTGTAATGGGCGAAGTACTGAAAAGAGTCTAAGAACTGCCCACTATATTTGGAAAAGGAGCTGGAAATAGTTTTTGGTTGGGATATGATTTTACATTTTTCTACATATTGAAAAACAGCTTAATTTTAAAATCTTGGAAATATAATTACAAAATAATAGAAATATGATTAATCCTACTAAACATTGATAGTTAGAAATTACTTTAAATACATGCCTAGCAGTTTGAGAGAAAATAGTTGACATTATGTACATAACAGGTCCTCTTTTTTATTAAAAGATTTTTTTCCTTTTTTTATCAAGCGTTTTAACCGTTAAAAAACTATATTTAAAACAATTTAAAGCTTAAGCTAAACAATATAATATATATAAATATGTAAACAGTTCAACAGACTCGATATTGGTACAGGGGATTGTATATGCTCGTTTAATTCTGGATCAACTTCTTGTTGCCATTGGTGCTGTTTTCTTTTTCTTCTTTTTTACATATAATAATCTGAAAATTTTAAATTTTTTAACTTCTTCAATAGAAGTTTCACATCCTTAATCCCTTCCAATAATTTTATATCGCTATTCTGTTTAAGAGTTATTTTTTTGTTATCAGCACTTTTTAAAACTTTAACTGTTATTACGCTTTATATTAGTCCAACTTCAACATCGCTGTTCTTATTTATACAAATACAATACAAATATAAATGGGACGACCAGCAACAGGCACATGGCCCAGCTAGGCTGGTCCAAGTCAATTTAACAATCCCCAATGAACATCATCATATATCTAATAGTTAGTCACCGAAATATTAAACGAAACAACTCCACATATAAGGAAGTTGTATTGCCTTTATACAGCAGTTTGGTAAGATGTGATTTAGAGTACGATGTTCAGTTCTGGTCTCCCATAT
Organism: Octonoba sinensis; assembly: GCA_038502835.1. Classification (NCBI taxonomy): domain Eukaryota; kingdom Metazoa; phylum Arthropoda; class Arachnida; order Araneae; family Uloboridae; genus Octonoba; species Octonoba sinensis. The sequence continues at coordinate 57,504,212 of CM076599.1, read as the reverse complement.
CTAAAGAAGAATATTACCGAATTGGAAAGGGTTGAAACGGGGGCTACTAGGTTGGTAAGTGATCTTTCATACTTAGATTATGAGGTTCGGCTTAAAAGGCTCAATATGTCTAGCCTCGAGCAAAGAAGAGTTAGAGGGGACATGATTCAGTTGTTTAAATTCATTAAAACGGGAAATGTTGATGAGCTGCAGTTATACACTGAAGGTAGAACCAGAGGTTATTGTTTTCAGCTTTTCAAATCTCAGGATAATTTTGAAATTAGGAAAAATCACTACTTCAATAAGGTTGTAGGCGGCACTTGGAATGGTTTACCAAGAGCGACCGTTAATCGCAGTGGGGTAAAAAGTTTTAAGAGTGCACTTGTAATTCATTGGGGATTGGTAAATTGACTAAGACCTGACTAGCTGGGTCCAGATCCTCTTGCTGGTTGTCACTTTTGTATTTGTATTGAAACTACGCAATTATTTTTTAAATACTTAAAAATACGTTTTCAATCATTTGAAAATCAAAAGCAGTATTTATCCTAGTTTTTATTTCAAAATGTCCATCAAAAAAATATAAGCACTGACAAATCGATCATATCAGGATTTGAATAACACTTCATTTTATGGCTTCAGGCATGTGTAAGCATATTCTCTACTTGTTCACAAGATTTTTCCAAGCTTGAAATCTATATTTAAAAATATTTTTAGGTCACTTAAAGCTAATTACGAAGTGTTTATTCGCCAATAAACCTGTTGAATTGCCGCCGCAAAAAAAAAAAAAAAAAACGCAAATCAAATGATCTTAATGATGTTACTGCTTTTCAATCTCTCACGTATCCTTCGGTGAAAAGAATTTTTAGTGAAGTAAGTAATTAGTCAAAAGGCACAAACTTACATTTAGTAGAAAAAATAATAATTAATAATGATTATACTATAAAATACCATTCAATAAAATCTTTAAAGCTTAATATTATACGTTTGGAAAGAAACACTATAATATTAAAAAGGTACGCGATTAGACTCATCATATTAGTTCTACAAAAATTATTTTTTGCCTAATTAGTCCCAAAGAATTTTAATGTCTCGATTTCAAAGTTTTAAAACCGTCAGGAACAGATACATAAAAAAATTGATACATACGTGTAGAGATGCAAAATTGACAATAATAATCTTCTGAAATAGATTCTCGAATACTCTCCTTTTTTTTTTTTTTTTTTGATATTATCATAATAATATCAAAGTTTTTTTATAATGAGCAACTTCAACATACAAAAGAGTAACTTCAAATAAAGAAACACTTAATAAATATTGCATTTTACAGTATAAACATTAATTTAAATATATTTTTGTTTAAAAAGTCGTTTATAAGATTTTCCTACAAGCAAATACAATTTTTCAAATAATTGAACATTTATACTTTGTTCAAGGCCATTCAGAATTGTTCTTTAAAAAAAAATTGATGTACAAAACTGTTCTTAGAAAAAATTATAGGAGTTTTTATGTACAACTCAGGTGCAAAATAAGTTTTTAAGAAGAAAATATTTAAAACTAATTGTATTAAAATAAATCTAATAATGTCTAATCTGTATATAAATAGACAAGGACAGAACAGTTGGGTACCATTTCCTACTCTGTTTGTCAACCGATTTTCTTACTTTTTTAATTTAGTAGCTATTGATGAGTTTTAGTATCAATAAAAAAATTTGGTAATGTTTTTTTCCCTCCTACTTTCAAAGTAGATTGAAGACTTTTTTTAGACATCTTTATTCGTCATACTTTCCTACTTTTCCTAATATCGAAAATCTACAATGTTTGTACAATACTCAATACATTTTTTACTATTGATAATTCAAAGCAGAAGATATGTCAAGAGCAAAACAAAAGTCAGAGTGTAATCTATTGAATGTCAAAGAAAAATAATACTAATCTTAATATAGCAGTTAATGCATTTACAAAACACATGTGTGTATATATGATAAGTCAATCATGTTTGTCCAGTACAATCTCAAAAAAAACTAACAATGTCTAATGTAATATAAAGTGAAATATAATAATAAGTGCGGTGACGTGTTATTTTGCTTCGAATCAACGTTTCGGAATTTTGTTGTTTTGCATTAGCGTTTTGAACTCTTGATTAAATTTACAGTGAGATTTTCAATAACAATAGGGTGACATGAACATTTTTATTTTTATTTTCTTCGCAAGAGGAGTGCACAACGATAAAATTTATAAATAATATGTGTTACAAATGCATTAAATTAAATAACTAACTCAGTGGATTCAGTCACACTGAGGAGTGATTATCGCTGATGGAAATATTTTTAAAAAGCAAACTGTTGCCAAACAGAAAAATTAAAATGTCTAAAATTTGTTTGCTGAACCTGAAAAACCTAATGAACTACGGTCGATTCATGCTTTACAATGATCATTGAATTTTACTCATAAAATAATGATACTTATAAATTTTTGCATTCACTTTAAAGAAAAAAAGAATATCCTTGATTATTCTCGCTCTCCTAGAATATTCATAAGAGTATTCTCGACTCAGATTTCTACACACACACGTTCTTAACGTTCTAGGCTGAAACATATTCATTCTTGCGAAAGTTTTCCATCTTTTTATGGCAAAGAGTGACTTGAGAAATTCGGCAAAAATAAATAAATGCAAAAAATACAAAAATATTTTTTTTTTCGCTCAAAAAAATTTTTAATGATTGCACTAAAACTTTAAAGAACTTTTTTAATGAATTTTTATGACATAAAAAATAGGTAAACAAGATACGCTTCTCGTATGCAATTCGATAGAAAAATCGATAAAAAGGTAGCCATGGATAACTGCGTTTAGGGAGAAGCACAGGCTATTCAGTGACAAAAAATAACGGTTTTTTATGATTGATTATTCTTCAAGACGTAATTGGGGAAAATTTTCATAAAGACATTGATTTATGAAGGATAAAAGAATTTATATGAAGAATTAGTCTGTTAGTTAGAAAAATAGAGGATGAGCAGTTTCCTGTCATTCACAACTTTTACTTCAGGGAAATTACACTAAAACTTTTGAATTGTTGTTAAGCGGAAATAACATTCAAAAATGAACACTAACTGCAATTTTCGTAACCTTATTCCTCAAAAGTTTCGATTCATCATGAGTACCAACAACCTGTTGTATGAAGTTATTCGCACATTTTGTACATGTGTAAAAAAAAAAGGAGTTACAGATAGAATTTGAATGAAATTATTAGCTCATGTATGTCAACTAGGGTGGTCCTTATTTTTTGAAGTTAAAATTTTCAACTTCTTGCCCTTTAAATTTATTCCATTATACCAAAAAATGATTATGATAAAATTTGATTACCAGCAAACAATATTTAGAGGTAGCTCAAAGTGAGTTAAATTTCATAATTGAACGAGATTTTGTGATTGTTTCAATTTTTTAGCAAGATAAAAATTATGATTTGCAGTTATGTTTAATTTATTAAATTATATTAAAAGGTCCCTTCTATATGACTCAGTAAAACTTAAACATTTGTAAATTGCACAGCGGTAATCAAGTAGTTTTCTCAATAAAATAGACGGTATTTAAGTTCACTTCATAGGTGGCAATAACTGTTTAAACCAGCGATATCCAAACTTATGTAGCCACTGAGTAACTGTACCTTTTTCAACTTTTACTGTGAGCTATCCCCCCCCCCCCTGCACACACACACACACACACACACACAACAGATTGGAGGAAGAACAGGACCAAAAAAAAGTTTCTAAAAAAATTATTTCTCAGTGTTTTATATGCCGGAACAAGACTATATTGGCAGTTACCGCCTTTCCATGTACTATATATATATGCAAAAAAGTATTTTTGATGGAGGCAATTCACCGCTAGAGGAACTCATGAACGAGCACCATTGCCACGTGATATCCGCTCTTTTTTTACTAAGATTTTCAATTGAGTTCTATGTGGAGTTCACTGGGCAAAATTAGTTATCTTAAAATTAATTAGACTATTTTCACAGCTTTTTCTGATTATAATCCAGTATTTACATTTAATTTAATCATTATTCAAGAAATTTTAATTATTAAATAGTTATAGTGTTTTATTTAGTGTTAATTTTATGTAACGTAGAAGCACTTTTTTTAGGCCTAGTTCTTATTAGATGCATAATAAATACAGAGCAATAACTTTCAGATTCAATTTATGTGACCTTTTGCCCAACTACCAAGTTTAATGTGTCATTTCAGAGCAAAATTGTTCCCAGCCCATTGCTTAGACCAGTGGTTACCAAACCGCAAATTTCCAGTTACAAGTACCTCGAGAGGAAATCTTTGGTACAGTGGCGTAACTATAGGGTGGCAGAGGTGGCAAAATTCCACGGGCCCCGGCTCGATGGGGCCCTCAGCCCGAGAGGCTGCAAGCTCAGTAGTAACCTTACATTTTTAACAAAATTTAGCATAAATTATAAATTTTATATAAGTATTTAAATTTATTAAATTTAGACACAGCTAAAGACCATATACAAATTCAACTAAATTATTAAGATTTATAGGCATTCATAAGAACAAAATCAATTTTAGGATGCATCCATTGGTTGCTGCATTTTTTACCGCGGTACTTTGGTGGCGTTTTCGAGCTACTGACGCTTGGGAAATTCCCGCAATTTGTTAACCGAGACCAAGAAAGTACTGACCTACTAAAAAAAGCTCTAAAAATTGTTGAAATATGTATATAAACAAGAAATATTTGAATCATTTGGAAGAGAAATTCTCAGTTATCAGTCCACTTTCAGCTGTAAAATAAAAAAGTCTTCTTGTATTAGAGCACTTGCTGATTTATTAATAATAAAGAATCATTTTATGTCATCCCTCTTTTCTGAAGTATGTACTGCATCAATGTTACTTGTTACCATTCCTGTGACTACAGATGGTGGTGAAAGATCCTTTTCGAAACTGAAATTAATAAAAACCTATTTAATTTACTCTATGGTACCAGACAGGCTAAATAACTTGACTATTCTGTCTATTGAAAATTCTATGGCCCGATCTTTAAACTTTGATGATGTTATTGATACTTTTGCGGAACAGAAAGCTCGGAAAAAAGGGTTTTACTCATAAATATCTTGTTCATATTAAATTGTTATTTTATTATAAATATGTAATACCTGTGCTTTTGAAAATAAAATTTATTCTACATTTAACTAAAATGCACACAATATTAGTAATATTGCTGGGTAATTACTTCAGTGACTTATTAAAATTAAATTACAACGTGACGATTTTTTCTGGGCACCATCCGATGAATTTGCCACGCGCCTCAGAAGGTATAGTTACGCCACTGCTTTGGTGGATCGCTGTCGTACTCAGGTGATTATTCTGCACATCATTACACCAACAACTGCTAGTTGATTTTCCATATTTCGCGAATATTCGCATTGAAAGTTCATGACTTAGAAAGAAAATAAAAATCCCGCTCGCCTTGTTCAGGTATATATAAATAATAACTTAGCTTGGGCTTGAAGATCTTTGGTTTGAAGATCTTTGAAGGTCTTTGTTGATAAAGTTATTAATAAAAATAAAATTCATTGTTAAAAAGATTTTGTTGCCATTTTAAGCAGTAATATTGAAAGCAATTATAATAAGAGTTTGAGGGCTTCTCTGAAACAAAAATTAAATTCTTTCGTTTTGCTTGCTCTAGGGACTTTTCAAAATCAACTTCAAAACTTTGTAGTGCCAATCACTCGAAATAGGCGTGCCCTTTGATATGTTTTTTAAAAGAAATGGACTATTCATATGTAAAATTAATTTGTACTAAAAGGAATAAAATAGAATAATTTTTAGAAAAAGGATAGAACGGACTTCAAATTAAAAAATGCGCCGAAAAGTAAAATATAAATCCATTCTTTAAACATCGATACGACTTTGAAACATAATTTTTGTAGTCGTTGCAAAACTATGATACGTAAAATCGTTTGTAATCATGAATTAATTACAAATATAAATGTCCAGAGTTTGCAATGGTTCCAATATAAAGTAACGCATGGCGTAATGGTTATTAGATAGTCATAATTTTGCGCCGACTTATAAAATTATGTTTAAAAGTCGTATCGATGTTGTTTAATGAGTGAATTCATTTTTTACTTTTTAGAGCATTTTTTAATTTGAAGTCAATATTTTTTCCCCAAAAATTATTTTATTGTACAAAATCCAAACTGTCACTATATGATCATGTTGCATATCAGCTTAAAGATCATAGGTAGCAGAAGAGAATGTCACTAATTTTAGCTCTCTGTGTCAACGAGTTTTTGAGCTATAGTTGTTTAAAGATGTTGTGTAATGTTTCATCAAATAATCAGTTTTTAACTTTTTTCTTTCTTTTTTTCAAGAGTGAGGGGGGAGTATCTACTTGATATGCACAAGAAATAAACGAACTTCTTAAACATTGGCATCCTAAAGGGTTTTTATTTGATTTGTTTTTGGAAAGACAGTTTACAAATTTTCGTAACTTGTTCATAATGTGTCTTCCTACAAACGAAACGTCTTTTAAGTTATGTTTAAGAAATGTCGCGAATATCAGCAGAAATATTTACAAGACGAAAAATATCGAAATACAGAAAAACAGATGATAAACCAGTTACTATTAAAAAATTAATGTAATTTGTACGATAATTACATTAGTCTTATAGACATTGATGCATCGCCAAGTTTCATAAATGCATTTTATTAAATAGTAGCCATCATTAATAGTTGCAGCAATGGAAAATAGAACATATTATTCTCGTTTACATACCTTATACCCTTGTTCCGCCAATTTATGTTCTACAACAAAATGTTCGTTATTAATATATTTTTACAATGCGATCCAGCTATGATAACAATTTTTCAGGTAACAGTAAAGCATTTCACTAAGGTTTAAAAAGTTTATGCAGTTCCAAAGTTAACGGAAATATTGAAAAAATAAAAATGTATTTCTAATACACAATGATTGGTTTTTTCCCAAGTCAACTTATATATAAACGAAAAACAATTTTCGTTTTACGTAATAATGCGGCGCCAATAATCAAAATGAAAATAATGTAGATTATTTGCAAGATCAAAATCATGCTTCAGTTCCATGGGGAAAGGATTGAAGTAGCTCATGACTTCTTTTTCGCATGTAATTGGAAAGAAATCTTCAGAGAGCGATAGAGTAGTTGAAATTCATGATTTGATTTATAGATTTAGCACTGGTAAGAGACGATAGTTTCTATTTTTCTTTTGGTTTCATACTTCAATAATAGAATGCACTATTCGCCCGGGAAATTAAGGGAAGGAGATATATTTATGGCAAATAGAAATTGCATTGGATGAGTGAAGTAAATAAATTAAACGTGAACTTCTAGAACCGAATATTTTGTACGTTAATAAAACTATTTTCAAAAGTTGTTTTTTATTGTGGATATTTTGTTCTAAATGTGTTCATAAATTTATGTACTTACATGCAAATAGTACAAAGTCTTTATTTTAGAATTTGAAAAGACTCATACTTTAAATTATAAATAAAACACCTTTATTTAAGCAGAGTTGGACAAAACATTTTAACAGTATTTGACACAAGCACAAGTTAAACAAGAAAACATATAAGCTCCCAAACCATACTGTTCTTAAATTTTTCTCTCGGCAAACTCACTCGCGGCTGACAGTTGACCCCACATTTCCTCCCTCCTTAATAGATAAGTCTTTTGGCGGGCCGACGAACTCTGTTGGAACGCCTCATCACAGCCCCTGAACTAGAGGATAGCGGAGCAGTACTGCTCATAGGAGAGGACACACTATCCCCTTCTAAGGCTGGTGATGAGTCCAGGGGGGCATTGCCCGATAACACATTTTGTGGACTTGGACTTGGAGGAATCTGATCTGGTGACACGGTGGTTGAAAAATGTAAACCCTCACTGTAGATGAAGTTGGACTTTCCGCTTCTTTGACTTCAGGCACATTTTCTGCTGACTTTCTCCTTCGAGCTCTGGATGGATATCTGGCAAAATCAATGTCCAATGCATCCCTTCTCCAAACCTTGACCTCCCCCCCCCCCTAAGCTAAACCCTGGGTGAACTTGTTTCCTAATGTACAGATATTTTACAGCATCAGAAACTTCGTGAGATTCCGAATATCACCAACATCCTTCAGATCGAAAAGGCTCCTGACATAAATCGCACACTTGAACTGTAAAATAGTACTCATTGATGTTCAGGACAATTTGAATAAGCACTCTTTCGCTGATTCAGAGTATTTTGATACTGGTTTGAAAACATTTTGGTTCTTTGTGGTTCCAGCTCCTGATAGCTTTAAACAAAGGTTCGTTTTTTTAGCGTGCACACTTTTAAATACTATTGAGTTTTGATTTCGAGTTTATAAGGAATTAATAGAGGCTTTTTGGGACTGTTGTTCTTATGCAAATAGAGAATATTTCAGGACCAATTTTATTGCCCATATTCAAATGTGTAATCTTCAGTAAAGTTATCTATTTTTTAAGAGAGAGTGATGAATATGTGCAAGTGATTTCCTTCTATTTACCGTCGGAGAATCATGCAATATTTGAGACAGCACGCCTAAGGCCGGGTACGTTTTGTACATACAAACTAATAGCACAAAATCTATTTAAACAGTGAAATTACTTTTTTCATCGGCAAGTTATATGTATGTGATTCGTCGTAGCAAAATATAAAATAACTTTAAGCAAACGAAAAAATTACACATAATTGGAATGAGCCATTAATAAATTTAATGATCTGATGAGCTGTTAATATAAATCACCGTCCGAACTTGTTTGAGGGAATAGCATTGATATATGATTTGGCGACATTCTTGCTGAACCTTGGCGAGCTTATTATTAACCGATAAGCACCTGTGAAGTTAATTACGTTTCCACGGCTCCATAAAACTGAAGGAGGCTCCAAAAAATTTATCTATGCATATTTTCATTTTTTTAGCCTACTTTCCCGTAAAAGTAAAAAAAAATAATAATAAAGCATGAAAGAAGGCTTAATGTATCGTGAAAATATCGTTAAAAATCAAGAAAAGTCAAAAATAAGTGAAGTAATTAAATAAAGATTGAAAAATAAAAAATTTGAAAGTAGGGTATTGAGATGGGGAAAAAGTGTGTCTGTCGGTCTGTCGGTCTGTCTGTCTGTCGGTCTGTCGGTCTGTCTGTCTGTCGGTCTGTCGGTTTTTGCATTCGAAAGATCTCGGCGAGGACATCTCATTTCTATATTTTACTTTTTGATTTGAACAATTTTTTGTTCAATTTTGAACAGTTCAAAAAATTTTAACATTAGCGCCTATGGACAAAATTGAAGCAAATTCTGTAAACTCTGGGCACAAGAGCCAAGTTCCGGTTGCAAGCTTATTGAAAGGAGTTCTCGGCGTAAAATATTGATTTGAACAGTTTTTGTTCATTTTTGAACAGTTCAAAAAATTAACACAGAGCTTACGGGGAAATTTCAACCCTATATAAATCCTGATCTAACGGACCGATTTGCTTGGAACAAACTTTATCGGAAAGCTCTTATAACGTAGAACATGTAGAAATAGAAAGTTTATCCAGAACTTACGAGCCTATTTTGCTATGAAATTTTTTGATCGGGATTTTCAAGGATATTTCTCAGTGACTCAATGAGTGAAATAATGAATGAATGAATAAATGAAAGAGTGAAAGAATAAATCAATGAATAAATGAATGAGGAAAAGAATGAATGAATAAATTATTGAATAAATGAGAATATAAATAAATGAGTGAATAAATACATGAATGCGTAAATGAATGAATAAACACTTGAACGAGGTAACGAATGAATGAATAAATGCATGGCTGAATAAATGAAAGAATGAATGAGTGAGTGAATGAATATGTATTATCCGTTGAAAAAGGTATATTTTCAATAATTAGAATTAAAGATAAATAAGAAAGAGAGAGAAAGAGATAGCTAGATTATAAATTTGAATTTGGTGTATACGGGAAAGTAGGCTCGTATAGTTCTAGACGGAACTTCTTGTTATTTGATCAAATGATTTTAACCTTACTCTAAATAGTACATTTTTTTTTTCAAAAAGTTTCATTTAAATCCTTATTAACCGTAACGGTAAGAAAGCTGCCAAGTATTTAAATGTTGCAGTTTTAAAGTTTAAATTGATTTTTTTCAACTTAAAAAAGTCATGTTTCGAAAGAAGGGCTCCGTTAGACATAAATATACAGGTCTCTCTCTTTGCATTTTAAAAATCGTATTGATTCGTTTAAGAATAAGCCCTGGGGTGCGCTAACAGAGGGCTCAAGCTCATTACGTTTCTATTGCTCCGTAAAACTGAAATGATTGCAAAAAATTTATTTATACGTACTTTTAAAGTGGTTTTTGTGATCAAATGATTAAACTTTGTTTTATTTAATTTTTTTTTTCTATTTTTCTATTTTATTTTTTAATTTTATTTTTTATTGACGTTACGGGTTTAGAAAGCTGCCTACCCAGTATTAAAAAGTTGCAGTTTTGAAGTTCAATTTTTTTTTTCAACGTAAAAGTTTTGAATTTCTGAAAAAAGGGCTGTGTTAGGCATAAATGTATAAGTCTACCTCATTGCATTCCATAAATCGTATTGATTCGTTTAAAATTAAGCCCAGCAGAGTCCAAACACAGGTAAAATAAATTCGCTAACTTTAAAATTAAATAATTATAAAACTAAAATTTGAATCTATAAATATTTTACATCAGCGTGGTCTCCGAAGAATTCTCTATAATTCGTGAGATTTTCAGAATTTTTCATTGAATAATTTTTGACATATAAAAGTTTGAAGCGCGCAATGCAGAATTTCTCTAAGCCAGCGGCAGCTAAAGGGACTCTAGCAGCAGCGCGAATTATTTATTTATTTATTTATTTATTTTAGAATGGAGAGATACATTTTGAAATCCATGCAAGCTTACAAAGAAGCATAATTATCTCTACACTAATATGTTTTTGGAAATGTAACCTAAGCAAATGTTATTCAACTGAAGGAGTTGATGCAAATTTTGGGTCTGTTTGAAGTTGTAGACTTGTAATTGATTCACGGTTACATATGGTTATGTCTAGTAATTTTGCGCCAACTTCAAACATTGCTTTTAAAAATAATACTAATGTTATTTAGAATAATTAAAGAATACATAAGATTAAATTAAATAATCAATTTTTTTCTTTATTTATTTTTATCTCAATTTAAAATTATATGAATGACAGTTAAATTTTTTCTGCATTTCTGTTCCAACGTTTTTTTTTTTTTTTTTTTTTCTATCTTTTCAACGTTTTTTTTTATCTTTTCCATTTATCTTTCAACCCCCCCCCCCCCCCACCAACCCTCTTTTTTTTGCATGAATATATTTTTTAAAACGTATAGGGGCAGTTGATATGGCCACGAGACCTACACTAATAATTTAATAGCGAGGAAGGAATAAAAATAAATGACTAATAAAATCACCCTTTTATAAATAATAACATAAAATAGCTTTTATAAAAAAATAGAACCGACTTCAAATTATAAAGTGCGCTAAAAAGTGAAAAATAAGTTAATTTTTTAAACAACATCGATGTGACTTTTAAACATAGTTTTAAAAGTCGGTGCAAAATAAGGATAGATGAAATCTTTTGTAATCACGAATCCATTACAAATATATATATTTTCCCATAATTAGCAACAGTTCCAATATGAAGTAGCAAATGGTGTAATGGTAATTAGACTCGTAATTTCGCACCGACTTCTAAAACTATGCTTAAAAGTCACATCGATGTTGTTTAAAAAATTAATTTATTTTTCACTTTTTAGCGCAATTTATAATTTGAAGTCGGTTCTATTTTTTTATAATAACTATTTTATTTTATTCTTTTTAGTGAAAATACATTTTCTATATAAATACTCTATGTTTTTTAAAAATACATATCAAAGGGCAAACCTTCTTTGAATAAATGTTACTGAAAACTAATCATTTGTATGAAAAATTCCGTTTTGAAGTCGATTTTAGCAAACAAACTGATTGGATTTAATTTTTGCCTCAGAGAAGCCGTCAGTCAAACTCTTGCTGTAATTGCTTTTAATATTATAGCCCAATGGCAACAATACTTTTTAAGCAATGACTTTTATATTTATTAATAGTTTTCCCAACAAAGAAAAATCAAGCCAAGACTTTCCAATTAAAATAAAAAATACTTATTTTTCACCCGTAACGTTTTTTCTAAAAAACAAATGTAGTCAAATTGATGTGCAATGTTTGAGTTAAACGGCCCTCTATCTATTAAAGAAAAAGTCATCAAAATCGGTTCATTTAGTCAAAAGTTATGAATGAAAAACCATAAAAATGACCCTATTTCTGCCTATAACTTTTTTTCTAATTACACTGCTCTACAGTGGTTCGCTAACAACAACCAAATTACTATTTTTATTATAGATTCATATTGTTATTCAAATACCTGCAAGTAAAAAAGTTCCACCACGTCACATTTTTGCGTAACAAAAATTGGTTGCTTTCTGCTATTTTTCATGATTTTTTTGTCGCATGTGGCAACCCAACGCTTCTGGTACCCTACAATCTTGCCGTATCTAGTTGTTTCTGGCATCCCATTATGTAAACCTCCCTTGTTGAATATAGTTGTGGGTTTTTTTATTATAGTTCATGTTGAAAATAGCAAATTTTGAGCGCAGACATTGCAAAACTATGCCAGATAAGTTTTGTTACATTTGTGGGCGGTTTATTTTTAAACCTCAAGGTAAAAAGTGTGAATAAGGCTTGTTTCTTGTACTTCGGGTGCCAAGTTGGTGACCAAGATGAAAATTGGGCTCCTCACATGTGTTACGTGAGTTGCAATTTGGGTCTTGGTCAGTGGATGAAAGGCAAAAAAAGCGCTTTACCACTTGTTGTCCTAATAGTGTAGCGAGGACCATCAAATGCTTTTGATGATTGTTACTTTTGTCTTACAAACGTAGAAGGATATTCCAAAAATTAAATACATAAAATTGAGTATCCGAATATCCCATCTGCACAGATAGTTCCTCACGGCAAGTCCCAACTGTTCCATTGAATTGAAAAGATATTGACATTCAAGAGAGGTGAGTGACACTGAAGACACAACTGAAACACATGTAGTTGAAAGTACTTGTAACCCAAACAGCGGACGATATTTTATTCATCAAAATGAACTGAATGATCTGCTTCGCAAACCAATAGCCCACTTAGCTTCCATGAAAGAAACCTACGCTAACGTGGTGACTATTCTAATTGCATTTAAGTATAAACAGTTCAATTGGAGAAATTTGTGGAGACTTAAAGGTCGTAGCTATATTAATGGGTCTTCAGGAGAGATTTACTGATTATTGTTGCTTTTTATATTTGTGGGATAGACGAGCAACAGCACAGCATTTCGTAAAAAACCCAGAACATCACTTCACCTTGGAGCTAGTAATGTTAAATACAACTCTCTTATTGAAAGGGAAAAAATTCTGCTCCCTCTACTTCACATTAAATTAGGACTGATGAGAAACCTTGTGAAGGCCATGGACAAAGAAGAAGGATAAGGATTAAAATTTTTAAAAGAAAGTTTTCTACAATTGAGTGAAGCAAAACTGAAAGAAGATGTTTTTATTGGACCTCAAATTGGGACAAATGATTTGCGACCCTGATTTCGAAGGGAAGCTTAATCAAACACAATTAGCAGCTTGTAAATCGTTTGTGAAGGTGGTGAAAGGATTTTTAGCAAAAAAGAAAGATAAAAACTATAAAATCCTCATTTAAGATCTTCTTAAGTCCTTCCAAGCCATGGGGTGTGGGATGTCCATTTAAAATTCCCTTTCTACATTCATATTTGAATTTTTTTCCAAAAAGATCTTGGTGAACATAGCGATGAACAAGGAGAAAGATTTTACAAGGACATTAAGATTATGGATACCCGAAAGCAATGACATTGGGAACCAGCAGTGATGGGTGACTACTGCAGGTTTATAAAGGGAAAATATTTAACGTCACATAAAAAAAAAAATGTCAACATTTCATCGCATTTATTAAAGTTTGATAGTTTTATGTTTTATTTAGTCTAAAATATGTATCTTTTCTCAATCTAAGTAGAATTCCATGATGAATTAAGGAGATTAATCATGATAAAAATGTGATTTAAATGCATTTTTGAGTTTATTTTCGTACTATACGATAGTCATAACAAAAAAACTGTACGTGTTACAGCTTTTTTACAATTATATTCGAATTCTACGCTACAAAATTAGTTGGAAATAGCTAATTGTATTTGTGTTAGGGAAAAAAAGTCTTTTTTTGTCGACTAGTGTTATCGAATATGGTCAAACGAAGGTACGGGACCTATGGGAAACTACCATCGATCGATTAAAAAAATAATCATGAAAATCGGTTCATCCAGTGAGAAGTTATGAGTGGACAAACAAACAAAAAAAAACGACATACATACAATATGAATGTATAACCTCCTGCCTTTGTGAAGTCGGTTAAAAATAATACGAATTGATCATCTTTTTTTTTTTTTTTTTTTTTTTTTGAAATTGCTTAAAACTGCTACTACAGAAAAAGAGACTGTTTGAAATGAAAATATGAATTCCTGAAGAGAACATAAAGTTTTTTCCTGGTATACACATTCACATATATAAGAGGTTCTAAAGTTTAAAGACCCAAAAAGATGGGTGTAAACTTCCCGGAAAGTTCTAAAGTTAACCACACTTAATAAATTATTCTTTATCATATCTTCACGAAGGTCTTCCATAATTTATCAAACGGAATTTCAACAAACTAACCAAAACTTATGAAGTCATTTGTTTATTATTCATGGGCACTGGAACCTGCGGTTAAAAAAGAATGTAAGTAGGAGGATCCTTTACCTGTCTATGAATTAATTATCTAATATAAGCAATTTTCTCCGCCGCCTCTTCCCCCGTACTTCCTTTTCCATTAAATGAGAGACTTTGCTAGGTGATCGTAAGAAAATAGTACAATGTTTTTAACCGAAAATTTAATGTAGTCTGTCGATATAACCTGAATTAATGAAGCACATTCATTAGAAAAAAATGTAAAAATTCAACTAATTAAACCACGAGTATGATGCTTTTTCTAAAAATTTCTGACTTTTTCCTCTGACAAGCAGAAAAAATTACTTGAGCTCTTACTTAAATAGGCTTCTACTGTTCTACTTCTTAAATAGGTCTCTACTGTTTCTTCCTGTACAGCCATAGATGCGAAATTTATCATAATATTACATTTGAAAACAGCGGTCCATCCGCAAAAAACATTTTTAAATGCAGTTCAATGAAACAATGATACTTATAATCTTAATGTTTACCTCACTAAATTAAAATTCCACTCGTTAAACGTAAACTGAAGTGAAATGAGATAAATACAATTGAACAATCTATAAATAAAACCGAAAGTTTGTGTGTGTATCTGTCTGGTCTGTCTGTCGATCGCCTCCTGGCAAGATTGAATGGTTCAGAAGTACGAAATTTTGGTTACAGGTACCTTGGGTCAGGTCCTCGAGCACCACGAAGCGTTTTTCCTAAAATTCGAATTTGTTCTTTTTTTATTCCAATTTTAAGCAAAACTGTTGATTTTGGGTTTATCTCATCGAAGAAATGACCCATGTTTTACATTTTTGCAGCATAGGAATGCCCGTAAAAAACTGCACAAGATGATTTTTTTTTTTTGCAGTTCATAGGACAAATAGTACATGCGCAAAGTTCATTTAAAGTAGTTTTCGAATTTTAAAACGAGGCTTACCTCTGAATTTATCTTCTCGTGTTTTCGCCAACATAAATAGTACTTTTGTCGCCAACTAGATGATTTCTGTTAAAGTAAGATTGAAGAAATGCTATTTTATCTTTATTCAGGCCGTTTTATGAGCGAAACAATTTCTAAAAAGTCATTTCATTTTTATACATATTTTGTGGATTATTAACTGCAGACCATTTTCAATTACCTTGAGGTTGATTCTTCTTCCTTTTTTGGCGATTTAATCTTATGGCAAGAGTTCAACAATTTCATGAAACATATTATTTCTTATGGCAGAATATTCGTTTTATCAACGAAATAAATTCTAAAAATTCTTTTCATTTTGATGCATATTTTGTGGATTATTTACAGCAAGCGATTTTCAATTACTTTATCTTGAGGTTGATTTTTCTTTCTGTTTTGGTGATTTAATATTTATTCCTTCTTTAAAAACTAGGTTGGTTGGTTTTCGATGTGGCTTATTTTTGATGAAATTTTAAATTCCTGTCCCAATCCAGTTAATTGTTCTCAATATATTATTTTGCTCTTCGTAACTTTTCCAAACCGCGCCAATAATCCTTATCAGTAATATTGTTCTCATTTAATTCAATGCGTGATTTACACTATAGGATCATGGCGTACTAGCGAAATGCTTCCATTACAACAGTGCAATTTGGTGATCTTCTGCTTCATTTTTATAATGTAATGGTTCATTTTTGTAATGTAACCTTATACCTTTACAGAAACTAACAGCATTCAAGGATTTACAAAACGCGAAACTAAACTTTTATTTCTCTTCCAATTTACATTCTCTTATTCACTGTTGCCACTCTTTTACAGCAATGCTACATTCCTTTTCTTTTTCTTTTTTTAAAACTTAAAATAACCTCACATTTATAAACAAAACTAATATTATACAATTATATACAGCATATGCAGCTATGTGAAAATGTAATCCTTGTGCTATGGAGGTTTCTTTTTATTCCGTATTGGTCGGGCTATGTTTGGTTCCAACAATGCTGGGACTCATGATCATTGTTTTGAATTTTCTTCTGCTAGAATTATCGGTAAATGCTCTTCGGTCTATGAACTTGATTTTTGGGAAGCTTATCACATTTGGAAAAATTCTCATTCGTCAGTAAATGATTTTTCCAGCACTCCATACTTTCCTGACATTTGGAAACAATTTTTATAATTTTTCTTTCCTTTCCTGTTTTTTCCCGCCTTTTCCACGTTCGTTTCCCGCCTTTTCGTCTTGGGCTCTGCTCCCGCCTTGTTCCTGGCCTCTGATTGGTCAATCGCTAATCCGACACATTTGGTATAAATACCGGTTGTCTCTCTGGTTCTTCCCTGTTCACTCTCAGCTTTCTAGCTGCATGTTGAGCGTTTCTTCTTTTTTGCACTGATGAAGAGGCTCCATTGTGGCTTCGAAATAGCTATTTGCGTTACTTTTTATTCTGAATTTGTGTTTTACGTTGTTTTATCTTTGTACTTACATTTTAGCACAAAGCATTTTGATCATTTGTCTTAAACAGTCATTGGTGTTGGTTTAAACGTAGTTGTCAATTTATTTTCTTCTGTTTGTTTCACGAGTACTATATCACCTGGATTAATTGTATTTTCTCTGGATTTACGTTCCTGATCTGCGTATGCTCTTCCTTTATCTTTAAGAATTTTATCTTTGTCTCTGATTTCTTCATCCATTAATTTCATAGTATTTTCTTTTATGTCAGGCAATTTGCTTCTGATTTTGCTTCCAAACGTCAACTCTCCAGGAGCAACACCAGTTGTAGAATGAGGTGTGATTCTGTAGGCAAAAAGAAATTCTTGAAGTTCATTTCGCCAGTTCTTTCCCGTAGCATGCGCGATTCTCAGTCGCTTCAAGATTGATCGATTTTGTCTTTCAACCTGGCCATTTGCTTGGGGCCATAAAGGGGTTGAATGATGATGCTTGCAACCTCTATCACATAAAAATTTCTTGAAATTTTTATCAATAAATGTTCCACTGTTATCGGTCATTAAATGTTTTGGCAAACCATACCTAGCAAACATCTCTGTCATCTGGTTGATTAAAACTTGTGAACTTAAGGATCTCGTAATTGAAACTTCAAAAAATTTACGATAATAATCAACAATAACAAGTAAATATTCTCCTGTTGGTAGAGGTCCTGAGTGATCCATCGAGATATATTCCCATGGCTCTGAAAGTAACTCTGTTAGTGTCATTGGCTCAGGTGAATCTAGAATAGCAACAAGTTTACATCCATGACAAGACCTAACAACTTTTTCAACGTCTTTGTCCATGTTATACCACCATACTTTGCTTCTTAGTAACCTTTTCGTTGCTGTCATTCCCATATGACCTTCATGTGCCAATTCTAAACATTTTCTTTGAAAATCCACTGGACAAACAATTCTCGTGCCTCTCAGTATGATTCCATCGATTTCACATAATTCATCTTTTATCAACTCATAATACCTTTGGTCTTTATTCCAATTGTTTGTTTTTAAGCTGTTCTTTAATTTCTGCAGATGACCATCTTTGTTTGTAGTGCTTTTTATGTCTTCTAGCTTGAGAGCAACGAGGACGTTAACTTCAGCAGTGCTACGAATATATTTCTGCTCTTCTTTAGATCGTTCTTCTTCTTTTACCGATTCCGAAATATCCAATAATCGTGATAATGGATCAGCAATGTTAGTTTTCCCAGGCTTGTAAATTATTTTATATGAGTAACTCATCATTCTTAACACCCATCTTTCAATTTTTGCACAGGATCTGTGTCGAGGACCAAATATCGTTTGCAAAGCTTTATGGTCTGTGACCAACTCGAATTCTTTTCCAAAAGTATAAATATGAAAAGTTTCACAAGCCCAAACTAAAGCAAGAGCTTCCTTTTCTGTTTGAGAATATCTCTTCTCCACACTACTTAGTGCTTTACTTGCATAGCGAATAATTCTCGGTCCTTCTTTTTGAAATTGAACTAACACTGCACCAAGTCCTACTGGGCTAGCATCACAATAAATTCTTGTACGCGATTCTGGATTATAAAATCCTAAAGTTGGCGAGTTGGCGATTATTTACTTTAATTTGTTAAAGGCTTCAGTTTGTTCGTCTCCCCAATTAAATGGTTCATCTTTTTTCGTTAGTTTTCTTAATGGCTCCGCAGTTGTTGAAAGATTTGGAATAAACTTGGCAGAAAAATTTACTAGCCCTAAAAAACTTCTTACTTCACTGACTGGTTTTGGACATCGAAAGTTTTCAACTTCATTTTTATTTTTCACAGTTGGTTCAATACCATCTCCACTAATGTGATGATTCAAAAATGTGATTTCTTTTAACCCAAATTTGCATTTTTCTTTATTTAATGTTAGTCCTTTTTCTCTAACAACAATTAACACATTTTCTAAATTTTTATCGTGTTCTCTTTTATTCTTTCCATGAACAATCAAGTCATCCATATAAATACAAATTCCAGGGCAGTTTTGAAACGTTTGCCTCATAACTCCTTGATACATCTCTAGTCCGTAGTTTACTCCAAACATCAATCGTTTATAACGAAATAAACCTAAATGTGTACAAAATGTTGTGATGTTCCGAGCACTTTCTTCAAGTTCAATTTGATGATATGCCGATTTTATATCGAGTTTACTAAACATGTCACTACCGTTTAGCGCATGTAAAACTTCATCAATTGTAGGTAATGGAAATCTTTCTCTTTCGATTGCTTGATTTGGAATTCTCATATCAACGCATAATCTCCACTTACCTTCTTTCTTAGGTGTAACAACAATGGGGGATACCCAAGGAGTTGGACCATCAACTTTTTCAATTATGTCATGCTTCAATAAATCGTTTATCAGTTCTTTCACGTGTGATCTTAAGTTGTATGGTAATCTTCTTACTGATTGTGCAACACCTTTTACATCATCTTTAATCGGAATTTTTAGTTGAAAGTTTTTTAATTTACCAATGCCTTCAAAAATATCCTTGAACTTTTCAACGGTATCTTCACAATTTAGTTCCTTCATTTTAGATGAAATGTTTAATTCGTTCACGTTGTAACCTAACTTCAGTACATTAAGTTTAATAGCAGTATCTTTTCCTAATAACGAGCTTCCTTCACCTTCAAATACAAAGAATTCAGCATCTTCTAACCGTTTACCATGCATTACTACTATGCTGGTTCTAAAAGCACCCAATACTTTTAACGGTTTCTTATATCCGTACGAGTATATATTCTTATCAACTAAATACGATTTGCATTTGATTTTAGAGGATTTTAATTTCTCCCATTCTTTTTTCCCAATAACATTACAACTAGCACCTGAATCAATAATCATAGGCATTTTAACATTTCCGACAAGCCATGTAATGAATTCACTTTTATCGTTAAAAGGCTTTTGAACTGAAAACACAAAGTCCTTTTCATACTCATTATTACTAGACTTTAAATTTCTCACCACCTTTTCTCTTTCTTTTATTTTCTTTGGCGCCTTACAAACTTTCGCTAAGTGTCCCAAAAATCCACAATTCATGCATTTCTTGCCTTTGGCTGGACAATTAAATGATTTTGCAATATGGCCTTCTTTACCACATTTCCAACAAACAAACATATTTTTCTCGCCAAAACCAGACCTTTTCTTTTGAACTGGCTTGATTTTTAATCTATTAAGATGTTCTTCTTGTGAGGAAATATTTTCAAAAGCAGCCGACTCCAAACGGGACTGTTCATAAGAACGGCATAAAACTTCAGCTCTTTCCAAAGATAATGCACCTCCTTCATCAATTATTTTTACTCTCAGTTCTTTATACGGACATTTGACGACAATTTGATCTCTAATATACCGATCAATTTCACTTTTCACAAATCCACACAAAGCAGCTTGTTGGCGAAGTCTTATTATAAATGAATCCATACCTTCATGTTCCTTTGGCGACATATCTCTGAATTTTAAACTTTCGAAAGCTTCATTTCCTGAAACCGCAAACTTTTTCGTTAACATAGATACGGCAGTCTTATATTCATCATCTGATACATTTCCAGCCTCTTCTAGTGCCGGTAATGCGTCAAAAATACCTTGAACATCTTCTCCAGCATAATGCAATAAACATGCTTTTCTTCGATGTACATTTGTGATACCTTTAGCATCAATAATAGTTCAAATGAACGCAGCCATTTTGTCCATCGAATCGCTCTTGTGCCGTGGTCGCCATAAGGATTAAACTTTGGAATTTCTGCACGCATATCCATGTTTTAAAATACACTTCTCAAGTATTCAATAACTATTTTAACAATTAATTTGACTCGTCGCAAAAATATAATGTAATGGTAACACCTTATACCTTTACAGAAACTAACAGCATTCAAGCATTTACAAAACGCGAAACTAAGCTTTTATTTCTCTTCCAATTTACATTCTCCTATTCACTGTTGCCACTTTTACAGCAATGCTACAATTTTAACTTTTTTACATAGCGGTTTTGATTGATTCCATATTTTACTCAAGTGATTTATTTCTAACATTTATTTAATTTTTGTACTGTCTATTTGGCGCCATTTGGACAGAATTTAGTTATTTATTTCTATCAATTTCAATTTCACACGTCAGAATTGGTTCAGTATTGACCATTTTCTAATTTAAATGTGCATTTGCCTTTGGAAATAATGCTTTCCTTTCTTTCGTTTTTATGCGAATTTTATGAAAGTGATATTTAATTGAATTTTCAGGAAATGTTTTGACGATTTTGCAAGCGGGAATTTTAGGAATTAGTGTCTTTATTTTGATGGGGAAATTAAGATGGACTGTTGGTAATTTTAGGAATAGTAGCTCTTGAAGGTCAGTATTCTAATTGGTATTTTTAGTCACTGACGTCTTTATTCTAATGGAGATTTTTTGTTACTAATGTCCTTATTCTATTAGGAAATGTTTAGGAATAGTTGTCTTTACTTTAATGGGGGGTTTTAAGGAATTTTTTCTTTATTGTAGCAGAAATATTCAGGGACAGTTGTTCTTCATCTGATGGACATTTTTAAACAGAATACAGCTCTTATTCTGATGGGAATTTTTAGATGTATTGTGGTAGATATTGTAATTGCGATTTTTACGGACTCTTGATATCATTTTGGCACAATTATGTGCCAAAATGATATAATATGCATGTTTAATATGCATGTGTGCATTTTAATTACTGTTGCAATTACATTAATCGCAATTTTTATGTTGAACTGTTGTTGGCATTTTAATGTGGATTTTTTTGGACTGTTGCTTTTAGTCTAAAAGGAAATTTTCTGGGCTGTTCGTTTTAATGCAATAGAGCTTTTCAATTATTTTTACTATTTAATCAGGATTTCTAAGGACTGTTGCCCATCTCCTACTTGGATTTTTTAAGAAAATTTTTCCTTGCATATTTACGACAGAATTTTGAACATGCTTCACTTAGCCTGCGAATGATGCAATATTAACCCGCGCAAAGCCGGGCATGTCAGCTAGTTTTTAAAGAAACTTAAATTAGCTTGGCTTCTTACAAAACAAGACAGAGTCTTGTGAAAAGGGAAAATGATAATTACATCGTCAAGTGTTAATTTTATTAGGTGTGATATTATGAAATTGTACTCTATTTCTAGCTTAAGAAGGGGGGAAACCCTATTATATTTGGCAAAATAATCCAACAATTGGCAATATAAATGAGGATGCAGAAAATAAACAGCAGCAATGAGTTATGTGAGCTATACAATATTTTAATAACGAAATTAATTAGAGTTCTAAATAAAATTAGAGCACAATAATTAATTTATGCTACGCCAAATACCTTCACTGCATTTTGTGCAGTCAAAAATTAAATATAGAACATCGAGACCGAGATGGCTTTGTCACATCCGAGATGAATTTGCTCACTTTTCAAATGTTGCATTTCTGGAGCTTGACAACTTCACTGCAAAAGATTCATAGTCGTACTGAATAAAAGGTTTATCCCTTACCCTTATTATCAAGTTAGTTTTGTCAGAAATGATACAAAATAACATTTGAAAAGTGGGCGAATTCACCCCGTATGTGACAAAGTCCTGGTTGACGGTAACCTATGTCAATAATTTAAGTCAAAAATGACTGCCAAAACGCCAATTTTGATTCAATCTTTTTATGCTGGAGATTTTATTTCTTTCCTCAGCAATAACCGTTTACTGTCAAAAAAAATCCAACCATTGTTTGTGAACTGTAGAGAAATTTTATTTTTCGAATAGTTAATAGCAAAAAATAATTATTCCTACTTAAACCCTAATGCTAATTCCCAATCTGTATGAACATTTATTATCTCATAGTAAAAAACACGTTTTATATAAGGAAAACATTTCACATATGTTTGTGGTATACCATTTTATTTATCATTATTTTCAATCATAATCTACAAATACTTGAATTTTTATTTCCGTTCTATTTCATTCTTACACAGATAATTTCAGTTTACAGAAACTTTGGAGAAAGAATATATTCGCAAGAACGGAGTGAGAGATATTTCTTAATTCAACAACAAAAAAAATATCATTTATAAGATTTTTTAATCATGACTTTGAAAGTTTAGAAAAAAATTCGCCATGATTAAACTTCAAGTTTAATCGATGCCTCTTACATGTCAGATAACATTAAGTAAAACTGAGAAATAAAACGAATAGCCTGACAGCATATAATTTGAAGATGAAAGTAGTTATTAAGCTGCGGGGGAGGTGATATTCTAGTGATTGATTAATTCTTTAAAGTAATTCGAAAAACTACTTCCACATAAAAGAAAAGACAAAACATTAAAAGCCTGCGGCAACAAAGGAAGTCAAAATGGAGTGAAATAACTGAACGTGCATTATCTTTAAATTATGCGTACATAAGGAAAACAACCTTTTTAGCCCAGCAAATAATTTATTCAAATAAACTTTAACTGATAACTATTTCTTTAGAACTGAATTAAAAACATAAACTTTTGTTATAAAGTTTACTTTTCCTTAAAAAAGTTTTACTTTAAAAGTTTTACTTTAAAGTTTAAAGTTTACTTTTCCTTATAACGTTTACTTTACACAAGCAGCGGGACAGTTAAAACCAGATAACCAATTATTTCTCCAACCTTAATTTTTTGAGTCAAGCTGTGGTTAAGTCTAAATCTTTTTTTCAATATATGAAGCTCGGTAGGTCTAACGATCTCTTTTAAGACGGTTCGACCTCAGTGAATGAAGTCGACATATAAAGTTTACTTTTCCTTTCCTCAACGGTCGGATAATTTTCAAGAGAACAACAACCAGAAGCGCCTATTCAGTTTGATACTATCATGTAGTATGTAAGAGAAGAAAAAAATTAATTTTCGGGATTGAGGAGTGGATTTTTTTTTTTTTTTTTAATGTTTTGGTGCGCTACTTTGAACACTCCAGCCCGTGATTTTGACGGGAGCGAAAGGGAAGGGGTTAATAAAGTTAAATTTTAAGATGTTACTTGGTTTAATAGTTGTTCCAATTATTCATTAACTTCGACCTAATTAATTCAACGTATTTACACAAGCAGCGGGACAGTTGAAACCAGATAACCAATTATTTCTCCAACCTTAATTTTTTGAGTCAAGCTGTGGTTAAGTCTAAATCTTTTTTTCAATATATGAAGCTCGGTAGGTCTAACGATCTCTTTTAAGACGGTTCGACCTCAGTGAATGATTGAATTCCCGAATGAATCCCGTATGCATTAATTTTACTCAAATCTCACATTTCATTGTAAATAGTTTAATTCAAAAAACAAGCCATCCATTTCTCACTACGCTTGTACAGACAAAAGAAGCGAATTGAACGCAAAAAATAAGAAGAGTAAATAAATCCTTAAAAATGAGAAAATAGGGAATAATGTTAAGAAAAAAAATATGTACTGATTGATTATCCCTTAATCCTAATTGCAAAACTCCTTTTGATAGGCGGTAGATATTTAGAGAGATATATAATTAAATATGGGGGAAAATGTTGAATGGATCAAGAAAGATTTTTCCCCTTCATTGTAAGTGGTATTAAATAGCGAAGAAGAAAGCTTTCTAGAGCTAAACAAAAACTACTTAAGTTAGTAAAAACTGAATCCTGGGATTTTCGTTAATCTTTTGATTGATGTTTTGCTTTACAATATCCAGAATCTGTGCTCCCTATGCAACACAGAGAAACATCTTACGAATATTTCTGTCTACGAAAGCATTAAACTAGATTAAGTGTTCAACATTTTTGTAAACGAATAGAAAATGCATTTATGGCATATTTAGGAATAGGCGACTGGATATTTAAGACATATTAGTAAACAGGAACTAAAGATTATTTTTTCTCTTTTTTGTTTTTTTTTTTTTTTTTTCTTGCATCTTCACACGTACAACATAATTTTGCAGCTTACAAATTTAAGA
Source organism: Octonoba sinensis (assembly GCA_038502835.1). NCBI lineage: Eukaryota > Metazoa > Arthropoda > Arachnida > Araneae > Uloboridae > Octonoba > Octonoba sinensis. Next base: position 57,479,060 of record CM076599.1, on the reverse strand, counting down.
TTGTTTCGCAATTTGTTATCTCAGAAATTCTTAATGTTCCATTTTGAGATTTTGAAAGCTTTCGGGATGTGGGAGATCTTTATTTTCAAGACGATTCCCGTGATATTGTAGCTGTAAGAAAATTTGCAAATTTGAATTGATGTCACATCTCATATTTAGAAGGAGCGACGAACGAAGAAACGCGCAAAACACGCACATAGAAGAACTTTTGATTTGTTCTTTTAAGAATATTTATAAATTCAAAAATATTTAACATAACTTACGTATATATATATATATATATATATATATATAAAAAAAAATTTGTTTACCCTTAAAGTGCTACGCATTGCATTAATCAAAATTAATATAGCTTGTTCAATTTATTAAAAGGTTTATTACGATTGAATGAATGCCGGTATGTACCACAGTATGTTTCTGTATAACACGCTTTATGTATTGCTCTTTCCCACCTTTTTAATCGACAAAGAAACACATATATAATTTCTTATTAAAATTTGAATATTAAAAAGACTCTTGAAGAATTTGAAAAAGCATATGCCGTGAATTCACTTTTAAAAAAAAGAGGAATGCATAAAATTTTTAATAAATCTGAAATTTCCGTCATAATTTGAAATTTTTTCTTGCTCACTGGCAGTCAGTTTCAGAATTTAACTTTTATACCAAATTTTGCAGATCACACTATTAAGAACGTCCGTAAGAAAATAGTAAAATAACCACTTATTTAATTGTTATTTTACCATATTTAATTACAACAGTTGAATAACCATTAAAAAGATGGTACTCAAACAGCTGATTGTGAAAAAAATCGTTTATTCTCTGTTTCTCCTAAAGAACGTTTAACTAACCGTAATTTACAAGGACCACTAGGTCTCGCAGTCAGTAAGACTCGGGCGTCCATCTTGGTTGTGGAAGCTTACCGGTCGTACGTTGTTGTTAAAATATGAATAAAGATTTATCAGTTCAAATCTGCATGTGTATATAAAAAAGAAGAAAAAAAAAGTGGCTTAATCAGTGGTTACTAGATAGAAACACATACACACGTAAATCAAAAATCGGAGACATCGGATTCCCGAACTGTTTGCGAATGAGCCCATCATTTGAGCTGCTGAAGCTTGTTTGTATTTTAATTTTAGCAGCAAATAAAATGATTTTCGTCAATATACAGTAAATTTAGACCAAAAATGACTTTGGATCCAATCAAAAACGGAAATCTCAATTTTAAGGCAGTTTGCCTGATTTATTGACAAATAAACGCCCGCTTTACGTGGTGTTGATGGCCGAATGATTAGAGCGCAAGGTTGGTATACTATACACCCGGGTTCGATTCCCGCAAGCTTCGTTTACGGTTTCTACGCCTCGAAGATTCTACACCTCGAAATAGTTCAAAAATCGCAAAAATTTAGTTTTGAACCATTTTTAAATGGTTATAAAACCGTAAACTTTTGTATTTACGGCTTTTTAACCAAGCTGATTGGAAATGGTTTAGGTCTTGTAAAGGTAGAAAAATGTTCCAAACCGTAAATTTAACTGCTAATTAGATGGACAGACTGCTGCCGGCAATTTAACCGTAATTTCATGATGAAATTTCTAACAGTGCACTTGCAGGCAGTTCACTTGACAGGTAGTTTCCTGTCAAAAATATGTATATAGTAATATATATCTGTTAATGTCCAGCTTATGTAAGAGTCTGAAACATTTTAAACCGTAAGAGTTATTACTTTTAGAATTTTAAAAATTTCAATAGCAACATAAAATAGTGCTTATAATGAAGAAATGCATATCAATCATGTACTTTTATTAGTACATAAAGAACAAAAGGATAATAATCATATAAGAGGCTTTTATATTTTATTCTTGCTGCTGCATTACTACCCTCCAAAAATGAAAGGCGAAACATTACTTGGGTAATTTGGGTCGGAATCGCAATTTTGTGGATTATAAAGAATTTAAATAACAGTTATTGTGTAGTTAGTTTTACCCATTGCATTCAGATGAACTTATACTAAAAATTCAACTGAAATGACAGTGGAAAAGATTGTTTGAAAGATTTCGTGCGACAAAGAGCATTAAAGAAAAAAGTAGGCTTTCTCGCTGGTTTTTTTTTTTTTTTTTTTTCTTTCTTTTCTTTTCTTCCCTTTCGCCATAGTTCAATAGCAAAACATTTGAAGAGTTCTCTAATTTTCTTTCTGAAACCACTCCTAAATATCTAAAATAAGTTTTCAAACATTGAAAAGATACTTACCTTAATTTATGAACACATGTTTGTTCAGACGCCGATTTTCTTGTCATATATTTTGGAAATCGTTGGATTAAACGTGAGAATTTTTCTTATTCGTAATACATTTCTGAAAATATGTTTAAAAAACATATGTTTTTAACTTTTATTCCAAATGAAGCACTTAAACTAACGTTTTAGTTGAAGAGTTCACTCCTTTAATGAAAGATTTGATGAATAAAAGCAATTTACACATGAGATGTTCAAATCATTCTGCAAAAAAAATGTTCTGCAAAAAATTAATCTTCAAATTTTTGCTTTGTAATGTTGCTCTTACAAAAAAATTTTTGCAGAACACAGTAAAAATAATAAGATAATTACAAATAATAACGAACATTCAACAAATACAAAGTAAGTTTTTTTTAAAGAATTGCTGTTTCTTCCCGTTGAGTACGGAACGTGATTGGATATTATGATGCTGCCTAGCTACATGTTATAGTTTGTATTTAGTCTGAAAATGGAGAAAATACAACAAAAAAAGTCAATGTTTTGTTTTAACAGCACCGACATAGAGATTGATTTGGAAAAGTGCTGACGGGTTTCCAGTTCGTATTCTACACTGTTAGAAATTTGAACATGAAATTACGCTTAAATGATCGGCAGCAGTCTGTCCATCTAATTCACCGTTAAATTTACGGTTTGGAACATTTTTCTATCTTTACGGGACCTAACCATTTCCAATCAGCTTGGTTAAAAAGCCGTAAATACAAAAGTTTACGGTTTTATAACCATTTAAAAATGGTTTCAAAACAAAAGTTTCAGCGTTTTTGAACCATTTCGAGGCGTAGAATCGGTAAACGCAGCTTGTGGGAATCGAACCCGGTGGTTTGCCATACCAACGTTGCTCGCTAACCACTCGGCCATCGGCACCACACAAAGCGGTCGTTTAGTTATCAATAAATCTTCCTTTTCAACAGGAAAACTGCCTTAAAATTCAGATTTCAGTTTTTGATTGGATCCAAAGTCATTTTTAGTCTAAATTTACTGTATATTGACGAAAATCATTTTATTTGCAGCAAAAATTAAAATACAAACAAGCTTCAGCAGCTCAAATGATGGGTTCGCTCATTCGCAAACAGTTCGGAAATCCGATGGCTCCAATTTTTGATTTACGTGTGTATGTGTTTCTATTTAGTATCCACTGCTTAAGTCACTTTTTTTTATCTTCTTTTTTTATATACACATGCAGATTTTAACTGATAAATCTTTATTCATATTTTAACAACAACGTACGACCGGTGAGGTTTCGCCACGAAGATGGACGCCCGATTCTTATTGAGCGCTTGAAAATTACGGTTAGTTAAACGTTCTTTAGGATAAACAGAGAATAAACGATTTTTTACGCAATCAGCGGTTTGACTACCATCGTTTTAATGGTTATTCAGCTGTTGTAGTTAAATATGGTAAAATAACAATCAAATAAATGGTTATTTTACTATTTTGTTACGGAAATTTTTAACAGTGTAAGGTTTTAAATTAATTATAGCAGATGAAAACAGAAACTACGCTTTATTGAAAACAATTTTGTTAAAAACTTTTTTTTATGAAAGTTTTATGTTTCGGCGATTGGAATAAGCTCCAATACGCCAAATATTTGTTATGAATCCGATTATTACTTTAAATATAATTTTAATATAAATATTGCAAACGCTTATAATTGTTCAAAAAAATTTATATAACTTCTCAATACTAAGTGAACATTTTGATATAAAATTCGTGACTAATGTTGAAGTTCATTGGCCCTGTCTTAACAGTTCCTTGAAATTAAATAAATAAAATGTAAGCTTATATAATACACTGACAAAAATCATGAAAAATAATGAATAAAATGTTAACTATTTTGTAAAAGATAAGCAACATTACCCTTAGTTGTCCGGGACAATAATAATACGGTGGGGGGGGGGGGTGGAAAATACCTACAAAATGTTTCACAACTAATCGAGACTGGGAGGGGGGAAATCGAGAGGAAAAACTAAATCGAATTTTTCAAAGATGCAGCGGTATCACTGTATTTTACTGAATTCAGGCTTAGTACCGATTCTGATATTGAACGACCACACAGTTTGTCCCCACCACATCCTCTCCTTAAAAAGCAAACCAAATGATCCCCTCCTTTAAAACTACAAATAAGATGAAGCTGTCCCTACTCATTTTATAATATGTTCGGAAAATTTTCCTACAATGTTGCGTGTATACCTTGTTGTTTTTAAAATAAAAATTATAAGTGTCGGTGGCATCATACTAATCTCTGAAGAGAACATGATGACTAAGCGATTTTTGTTTCTATTAAAAATTTTAAATAATTTAAGTTGACATTTTAAAGCAAATTTTCTTCCCTATTCAAGAAAAACTTCCCTATTTTCATTTCCCACAACAGTTCAAAATTTGATACCTTAACAGTAATTTAATCTTTCTGATCCTTCAAGACTGAGAATTTTATCATCTCCGAGAATTTTTCGAAATATGAGAGTGTTACTCAACAACAAAGTATGTTAATAACTTTTGGTATCTCCTTTAATAAAATTAATAGGAATGTCTTGCTGTTATCTAAATTTCAGAAAATTTTATTCCTTCAGGAAGCGGTCTGAAAGAATGTTTTCTTATTTTATTCTTTTTTTTAAGTAAAAGGCATGTATACATTCCTAAGGATCGCATTCGAAAGTTTTAAAAGCTTCCAATTAACTCTGTACACAAGACTATTCACTTAACTTTTTCAGTCATACTACTATTAAAATTGTTTTTTATCTCATGTAAAAAAATTAAGAAAAATAACTTAAGGGATAATATTTATTCAGATAAAAGCATATGAATACAAAAGCAAAAACTGTTGAATTTTTGGGAAAGTTTGTGTGGTTTTCTACTTGCAAGTTTTCCTATGCTTGTTTAGTCTTGTGTAAAGTACACTTTTAATTACGTTTTACAAAGGTCAATATTTTTCTCTTTTTTGAAACTAAAGTTGAAAAATTCCTCGTGCATTTAGACGTTGTCAACTAAAATATTTTATAGTTTTCGCTTTTTCTCAACGTAAAGTAAGGGCAAAAATACGTTATTGTTGTTATTTTCGTAATTATTTTCAGGATTTTTTTTTTCGTCACTCACTCCAAATTTAAATTATTTTTTCTTACAGCCACGAAAGACTTAATAAGACGAAAGGGCATTTGATAAACTTTTTCATCATTTTTCATGCGTTCTCTTTCTTACGTCGTAGTTGCTAATTATTTGTAAGGAGGAGCGTTCATTGCGTAAGACCTTCTCATATTTATTTTTATGAATTTATTTTCCTCTGAAAGTTCGTAAAAAGGAGAGCATTTTGTAAACGGACTTTAATTGGTCATGCTATCTGGGTCATGTATATATTTTCGGCTTTACTCACCTTTGCAGGTGCATGTTAAATTTCAGATTTTTAAGTGATATTCTTTCTTAAATTCCACTTATTTATTTATTTAGTGTAATTTTTACGAATGTGTAAAGAGATTAGTCTACTGTATTTAATTCTTGCAAAGCAAATTTCAAAGTATCATTTGAGAACAATCACCATCGACAACTGCTAATCAGTAGTTCTCAATGTTCATGGGTCACGACTTTCTAGGATGTCGAGAAACACCGATCAATATTACAGAAATATTTATTGTGAGTCTCCAGAGAATAACGACAAATATTTCTGTAATATTGATCTTTAACATCTGATTAGTATTGTATTCAAAAACATAGGGCGTAAATAATAATACTTATATAAAGAATTTATTTAGCGATAATATGGCAATTATTTCACATTGGCATTTCTATAATTGCAGTTGTTTATGATCTTTATAATTTGGGTTTAGTTTTCACATAAATTTATGTAGATGTTGTTTTTTTTTTCTTATAAAATTATAGTATTTAAATTTGTTACAAATAAAAATTAACATTGAATCTACCTTTCTGTGGTTAAATATTTTTATGACCTATGCAAAATCTTTATCTTTCTTTATCTTGTATTGAACACGTGCTTCACAATCAGTCAAGAAATGCAAAATAAAAACTGACAAATTGTTTTTTAAAAAAGTAGTAAATCGTATTTTTAAAGTAACTCTTTTTCTAACTTCTCATTTAATATTTGAGAGTTTACAGTTCAAGAATGTCAAAAATGTTCAACAAAAATTTAATAATTGTTTTTCTACTTAACGTATAAAGACACTTTTACGCAGCTGTAAAGTACACAATTTGTGTTATCCTATAAAAAATTGACCCGATGTTTTGATACATAATTTTAATCGGTTTAATATTATTGTTCAAAAATGAATCCCGACTTGAAAAATATAAGGAAGAAATGAACGATTTTTTTAATTTTTTTTTGTATTTCAATGCATAAGATAATAACACAAAGCACCTCGCAGTCTTTCATGTGTTTATTATATTCAGATTAAATGCTAAACTGAACAAAATATTGCTCTAACAGTGCGTTAAAACCTTTATCATATAACGAACATAACATAAGGCAAAAGAGTAAGTAGTATTCTAGTTATAAAGTTCCCAAAACATATATTAAGTGCAAAAAGTTTTTTCTGATAGACCTTTCAAGAATATTTTCTTTAATAGAGTTCCTGGACAAAAATAAAAAGTTTTTCCTCCAGTCTTCGTGTTGGGTGAAAATGCAATGAAGTTATGATGGATTGAGCAATTGTTCCATCATGTTCCATTATGAAACAAAAGAAGTATTCAGAAGATTATCTTTATAGTTTCATAAATAATGTTTTTCTAAGGTAGCCTCCTATTTCCTGTGACAATAGCATCTCATGAGATGATCGCACAAAATTTTCTGTTAAGTATAATTCTGAGGAAATTATGTAACAAAATTGTTAATAAGGTCTTAAGTACATTAAATTTGTTTGTTTCGTTCTGCTATCAAAACAACTAAAGTTACATTTTTATAAAAAATACACGAATAATTATTAGGTCGTTTCTAAAGTTTTGTCCGTTTTTATGAGTCTACTTTAAACTGTAATATTTCAGTGAATATTTATTCAATTTAATTGAAATAAGCGTCATTTTAATCAGTGCACTTTTACCAACGTAACACAAGTCGATTAATTCCGTCGGCGTAAAAATTGGGTGCTCGGGATTCGATGAAGTCGATGAAGGCCGTTTTTGCTAGATCTTGATTGGCAAGGGTTCTACCTTTGAGAAAGTTATCAAAGTGCTTAAAACAATGTTAGTCCGTTGGCGAGAGGTCTGGGGAGTATGGTGGGTGGGGCAGAACTTCGACGAACAATTCCTTTAATTTTCAGACGGTGATTTGTGAGACGAGAGGCTGGGCGTTGTCGTGGAACAGAATCGGACTTCTTGTGTTGACCAGTGCTGACTGTTGCTGACGCAATTTTCCGTACATTTCGTCGATTTCGTAACAATAGGACTCTGCTATGATTATTTGGCCTGGTTGCAGAAAGTTATAGTGAATCACAACAGCCGCTGACCACCATACAGTAACCGTGGCCATTTTTGGTGGGGTTTCGCCTTTGGGAAGTGCCTGGGTGGCTCATCGGTGTCCAACCACTGTCCTGAACATTTCCCATTGTCGTAGAGAATCCATTTTTCATCACACGTGATGATCCGGTCCACAAAGGATCGTTTTGGTTGTGCAAAAGCAATGAAGAACAAACCTCGAAACGTGACAATTTCTGCCGATCATTTAAATCGTGGGACCCCCACTTTTCGAGTTTTTGACATTTCCAATACGTTTTAAACCATCAAAAACCGCATAGGAGCTGACTCCCAGTTCTTCCGCCATCCCACGCACCGTTTGTGATGGGTTAGTATCTACCAAGGTCCTCAAATCCTCGTCCTGGATTACTCTAGATCGACCACTTCGGGGCTCAACTTGGAGGCTAAAATTTCCGGAACTAAATTTCGTAAGCCAAAGTGGAACAGTGTGTTCATTAACTCTATCATTACCAAATGCCTGGTTAATTTTTCGGGTTGTTTCGGCAGCGCTTTAGTTCAATTTGAATTCATAGAGAAAAATTAGCCGAAAATCGCTTAATGACATCATATAGTAATAGACTGAAAATAATTTAAAAATTAAATTAGAAAAAAACGAACAGCATCAATGTAAAGAGTACAAAGTTCTCCGTCGATCAGTATATACCACGACACAGTAGAATAAATATTTATTGAGATATGGAGCTACAAAAACACATGACAGTAAAACGGACAAAACTTTCGAAACGACCTAATAAGATATATTTTGGCTGTTATATTTTATTTCTTCATTGGTTTTAATAAAAAATGCCGGTGCAATGCTAAAATAGCGGCGCCTACGGCGCAACTTGTTTTTTGTCCCAAGCAAGTCACCGAAGGCGACCTCTTAAGTCGCTTCTGAGCCGATAAAAACTTATTTCAGCCTGTATTTTTCTACAAATGTATATCTACCTTGACTTAGGTGTAATTTTTTTTCACTCTATCACTCATAACCTATATTTATTGATCTATATTTGTATCATGTGGCATATTTATCTTTATTACATCATCAAAACTTTTACATAGCTTTTTTTTTTTACTCTGACTCTGATAGGTAGCAGTACATTCTTTCTGAGTCTGAATTCAAAAATATAACTGTTATTTCATAAATGTTTATTTAAACCAATAAAAAGAGTAAATTGTGATACAAAAATTAAAAAATAAATGTATTAGTAGCTTTATACATAAACATACATTTTGAAATCAAATCAGAGAAATGAATTTATATAATTGTAAATATAAAATTTTAATTGCCACAAATTACTCTAAATGGGGAATTGATAAATTGATCAGACTGGACTATGTATATGTAAGCAATTTGATGAAATAAAAAAAAATCAGTGGCAGCTATATGGGAAGTATGTTGATAGTGAAAATTGTATGGAATGCAGTGGCGTAGCTAGCATGGGTGTGACCCAGTGGAAAAAATTACGCCTTCCTCATCCAAAAAAAAAATCATGTAAACCGTGAAGTATGCGTTTTAATGAAATATAATAATCTTTTGTTAAAAAAATTGCAGTTTTGGAAAAAGAAGAACACCATTTGCATCATAAGCCTCATAATATTTAAAGTATTTGTTGAGGGCACTGGTTATGATTAGCGGTTAAAAACATTGTGAATATTTTTTAAAGGAAACACTTTGCTCAAAAATAGAAAATTAAATTGGATATTTTTTTTCTCCCATTTTAAGTATTTGTTTTATTCTAGGGAGCTTTTAAAGGTTCTTTTTTTTTCTCCATCGGGGCTGGTTGTCACCCCTGAATGGGTGACATCTGGGGCAGTTCGCCCCCACTTAGCTACGCCAATATACAAAGACATTTCTTTAGTAGCGGATAATGGAATATCCTGCCTATAAATTTGCTTTTGGAGTATCACGTCAATTTCTGATATGCATCGCTTAAGAGACATATCTTGACAAAAGTAAATTCGAAAGTGAATTTGAATGCAGAAAAGGGAAATTTTATGGTTCAAAGCTGAAAAAGAATCTGTTACTAAATTAGTACAATAAAAATGCAAGGAAAATTTTATTCTTATCATGGAATCCTACCTACAGTTCCTAATGTTAGTGCAATGGACACTTGCTTAGTTAAGAGCAGAACATGGAAGATTGCTTTTTTTTTACAGCATTAAATGCCACAAAAATGGCAATCAGGGTGATGTTCTGACACGAACATACATATTTTTAATATGCTCAAGTCGTATTTTTTTTATCTAGTATTGTTTCTTGGCTAATTCAGTGGTGAAAGTTCTCTCTGGCTCTGATTTCAATTCTGTAAACAACACTTTTTTATAGGTAACGCGAGGCATTTTCAATGAAACTGATAGACTAACGACTTGAATTTTGTTACGAATGATGAATTCTTGAAATGGTTGGGAACGTTATCCTTTTATGCTACAAATGATGAATGGCGGATTTCAACTCTTTCAAAAAGTATAATATCTATATTTTCGAATACATACCATTTTAACGCATTTAATTACGAATTCTGAAATTTAGGTTGAAAATAATCTGTAATAGTGGATTGTTTTTTAGTCATGGAGTTGAAAGTGAATACTGAATCTTCCAGTATTGAAATGCTTTGCAAATTTTTTCCCTAGTCCTTATGGGAAAGAAAATATTTTCCACTATTTGTAAAATGTCCACTATATGTAAGCTGTTCCGTCCAATAAGAGTACAGTACATAGCATGTAATAGTGACATGCTAACGAAATCGTCTTTAGACTCGAAGTGTTGGAGCTTTGTTGGTTTATAAAATGGCAAAAAGAACGAACTTCTCCAGTTCCATACTGGAAACGAACAAACTTTCTTACACCTTGATAAACTCGAATAGCCCCTTTTTGAAATTTCTTTAAAACAAAAACAATCCTCGATTGTGATTTATTTTGTGAGAGAGAAATAATTAACTTTTAACAATGTGCTTAAAGCTTTAAAAAAAGCACAAAAGGAAAAATATTTCTAATTTAGAAAAATTTTCTTTTTTCACTTTCGAGGGAAAACATAAAATATGGAGAATTCAATAAGTAATAAACTTAGAATCTGGGATATTTTAACATCAATTAGGATACGGAAAAACTGGGACCTGATGAAAAAAACGTAAAATGCGGGAAACTAAGATTGGCGAGACGTTAAATCAGGGTTTCACAGTAGAAATGAAAACTTTTCACTTATAATATAATAGAATAATGATAAATATGATGAATTCTTGAAATTGTTGTCCTTTTTTAATACGAATGATGAATGGCGAATTCTTGAAAATTATGTGAACACTACACATTTATTCAAGTGTGTGAGTATATTTAGAAATAATAATGGATATTAAAGTAAACACAAAATATTAAGCAAACATTACAAATTTACATAAGTAAAATGCATAAATCCCTCAACTATTTTTTATTTAAAAACAACTTAATCATTTTATTTTGAATGAGCGTATCATGGGAGATTGTCAGAGGCGTAGCTAGGTGGGGGCAAGGAGGGACAGCTTTCCCCGGGCACAGCGTCAAGGGGCGCCAAATTAGTGTTCATTTATTTAATTTTATTTTTAAATGCAAGAAGAAAATTATTTGAACTGAATAGGTGTGAATATGCTCGACAAAAAAGTGGGAGCGCCACAAATCATATTGGGAATGACCAATGTAGCACAGGAGTGCGTAGGAAATCAGACAAATAATTTTTCGAAGCCAAAGTGTCCCATTTTTCCCTTAGAAGTGAATGGCCGCTACTAAAAATGAAAGTTAAAAGGGCTGCTTTTTAGAGTTTTATCATTTAGGAAGCATAAAAGTTTTTTTAAATTCCCATTAGGGAGCCCCTAGGCCCCCAGGGGCACAGGGAGGCGCAAAGTCTTCAGTCGTCCCCAGGCGCTGAAAACCCTCGCTACGCCTCTGGAGATTGAAACGCCCTTACAAATTCGTCACTGAAGCAGTGCTCCCGTCAACATGTTCAAAAGCAAAATTAAATTCTCTATCGATCGAGTGAAAGTTAATTAAGTAACAAACTTAGAATCTGGGATATTTTAACATCAATTAGGATACGGAAAAACAGGGACCTGATGAAAAAAACGTAAAATGCTGGAAAACTTAGATTGGCGGGACGTTAAATCAGGGTTTCACTGTCGATATGAAAACTTTTCACTTATAATATGACAAAATATTAATAAATGATGAATTCTTGAAATTGTTGTAAATGCTATCCTTTTTTAATACAAATTATGAATGGCGAATTCTTGAAAATTATGTGAACACTGCACATTTATTCAAGTGTGATTATATTTAGAAATAATAATGGATATTTAAGTAATCACAAAACATTGAGCAAACATTAAAAATTTACATAAGTAAAATGCATAAATGCCTCAACTATTTTTAAAATTCTTTATTTAAAAACAACTTACTTATTTTATTTTGAATGTGTGTATCATGGGAGATTGCAGCCCCCCCCCCCCCCCCCGCCCCTACAAATTCGTCACTTTTCTGGAAAGTAGTACAAAATATTTTGCTTGTCTGAAGGTACAAAGAAAAACAGATACTAATTGTAAAAGAAAGTTGAAATTAATACCTTAAAATTTTTTCGGAAAACCGTTTTTGTTTTTTTAACTTTCGGAATATGTGCTCGAAAAGTTTCGGAAATGTCGAATAATAATCAGCCACCTATTTGCTACAGATGTAAACTTTTGGTAATTGCAACTTTTAATAGATTGCAGCAGAAACAATATAACCCTGCTTATAACAATAAAACTATCTTCAGCCGGCGAAACACACTCGCCTCATGCATGGCTCAAATCATGTTTACGTTTACATTACATTCAACCGCGGAGAGCGGAAATCCTAGCTATCTTCACTTCAATTCTAAAATTATTCGAACGAAGTAAAGAAAATACTGGGGGATTAATATTTTAATTGTTAAACTTAAAAAATTTTAGGCCGAATTAAAAAAAAACGGCTTCGTCTTGCAAAGCATCAGGCTATAATAGAATTTTGTGCCAATTTTTGCAACCGTACGTTGTGTAGATTTTGCTGTAGAGCGCGCAGCCACAACCTCAAAAGTTCATTTTATATATATAGATTGGTTTTAATAAAAAATGCTGACGGCGTATGAAGTATTGTATTACTAGTTGGTAACAGAAAATAGTATTTACGCTAAATGTTCTTTATCATAGAGGCAATAGAATACTCCACAATTTAAGGGGGCACAGTACAAATTGTTCAAAATATCGAAAAACATTTTATTACATATTTCGATTAATACAACTGGTTTAAAGCCCCAAACAAAACTTCAGATTTATGTGAGAAATATTTTAAAAGATGTTCCAGTTTTTGTAAATGGCTTAAGCTGTTTTCATTCTGAATTTAATGTTCCCAAACGCATTTTTCTCTGCTTTGAAATTATTTTGGATCAATTACGTGTAGTAAAATCCCAAAAGCTTTTCTTCAGCTAAAGATACAGCTTTGAAACTTTGTATGAGCATTCCATGGAGTATGTTTGACAAAAATTTGGGTGGGGGGGGGGGCATGGGTTTGACTCTGAAGTTTGTAGTTTATTTTTATTTGATTGTTGAATTTGAATTTTCCTCCATTTTTCTTGATTGAAATTGAAAAATAGATTTTTTTATTTTAAATTAATGGTTGATTACAGTGAGGTTGTAATTCAAATTTCATTTCGGATCATAATTGTAATTAAATACATGCATTATTTTTTATCTGATTGTTAAACGATAAACAATTTGGAAAGAGGTACTGTGTCCCCTTAAAAAATTAAATATTGTTTAATGTTAGCTTTTTATGAGGTCAAAAAGCGTTACAATTAGTCAACGATATAATTAGGAAATTGCAGTAACTTCTTTGGCAGTTGCCTGCATTTTCATCACCGGTGAACGAAGTTCTGCCATTTTTAGTTATTTCCTACAATGTGCAGCAACAGTATCATTCATTCTCTTATGTGCTGTATTTTCACCATGTGCAGTAAGGGAAGCGAAACTTAAATCGTTTCCTGGGATGTTAAAACAAAAATGAAAACACCCATTGAATTAGCAGGAAAATCGACATATTCACGACTATAAAACAATGCAGGCAAAACAAATGTTTAGTCTGAAGTCCTAAAAAATTTCCTCTTCAACTCATTGCATATCTAAGACCAAGACGAAATACTTCATTGAAAGCTTTTTCACTTAATTTCTTGAGAAAACAAATTTTTTTGAATGAAGGCTCTAAATTACAGTTATTTTATTCATTTAACTTTTTTTCTTTCCCGATAAGCAAACTGCTCCAAATTCTTTTCTACTTGAGTGGACAAGGAAAGTGTGTTCCGGGCACTTCCATTATTTTTAACTCTTTGTCATGAAAAATTTAAACGCAGATTCTAAAACTGTTTTCCGAAGCTTTTTGCTCTATTTTCCTTGTTTGAAAAAGCAGCATTGTATGAATAAAGCTTGAGCTTTGGAATAATTGCTGGAAAATATATTTCTTTTGAAGTTCAATTATCACAAAAAAACTTTTATGCGAAAATATTGAAGAGAATTGTTATTCTTGGGAGCTCGGGCGGAAAACAAAAGAAAAGATTTATAAATGACAACATCATTTAATCTTGTCATCAAAAATGTTTTCGATGAAAAGTGTTAAAAAATGAAATACCTCATCACCAGAGCCCGGATCATATGCAAATGCATAGTTACAAATGTATATGTGCAAATGCGTTTGAATATCTTTGCCTCTTTTGACGCTTATGAATATAAATGCATGAAGTTCCACCAAAGCGATCTGCCTGGCAGAGTGCCAAGAAGAATCCATTCATGTTCAAGGGAAGAACTGCTGGCATAAGGAATGTGCCTCGTTCTAGTTCGTTTAGCATGCTTGATTTCTTCCGCACTGATGCTATATCCCAGTTTATAAATTTAGTTGCTTTCAACAAACAGAGAAGCAAACATTCTGATTCGGCTACTAAATAAACGCACCTGCAAAACGAACTTCCCTAAAACTCGAATAAATTCGTTCTTTTCTGCCATGCGCAGAAGAGTCCAAATGTCAAAATTCCGTCGTCGAACTGTAAGGACGGTTTTTTAAATAAATGCAAATCACTTACTCGTAGGTGCTTTTAAATTTTAATTATTTATTTTCCCCCTCTTTTTGCATTTTTACTTTTATTTTTATCTTAAACAAAGATTGAAAAATAAGTACTATTATGTTCTTTACAAAGAACGAAAAATCGGATGACTCATAGAAAATCCTTTTGTGGGAATAAATTATGTTCCTTTCGATAGCCACTAAGAAAATATAAGGAATTTCGCTCAGAAAGAGGCCCTGAGTTAGAGTATTTGTATAAGCAAAGCTTGATTGGTCTGAGTGATTGAAAGTTTTGAGTTACAAAACGATAATTTTATACTTTAGAATAGTTTTTCGAATTGGAACTTTCATGTGTAAAATAAAAAGTATTAAAAGTATATTCATGAAGGGTACGATTTCCGATCATTCAAAAGGTAACTACAGGTGGAAATTTTATTTATTGTATTATTTATTAAAAAAAAGAGAGAGAGAGAGAAACTGAAAGAAAAATTCAACTATATTTTCAGAAAAAACAAAATTTATATTAAACAGAAAGAGATTTATAACTTTCTAAACGTTCTGAATCTTCCTACTGGTATCTCGCAGGACAAAGTTAAATACTTCAAATGCAGTACAAAGTACAGTAATACCTTCAGAATTTAAAAGGACATTTTCAGAAATGATATTAAATTACAAAAAGCAATATCTAACTACAGAGAACTTTGAAGAACATATAATTTGTTGCAATGAAAGTAAATAATATGCATCATATTTTCTGCGTAAATAATTAATTGATTCATATTTTCCGCCTTAAAATCAAAGTGAAAAAATTCAAAGGCCAAACGTTGTTTATCGAGATGTGATAATGCCGCTCTAGGTAGATGAAAGAAAAATTATAAGTATGTTTTTTATCAGTTTCAAGGAATATTTTAAATATATTTTTTGCGCATATTTTAAGGGCGTTTCAACCGACTTCCACAAACAGGACGGTTATCAATTCATGCCTGATGTTTTGTTAGTTTGCTCATCGATAACTTCTCACTGGATGAACCGATTTTAGTGATTCTTTTTTAATCGATTGAGGGCGGTCTTCCATAGGTATCGTTTCTTCGTTTGACCGTATTCGATAACTATAAAGTTATGGGCAAAAATGTAGTGATATTTTTTCATCCATAACTTTTGACTAAAAAAACCGATTTCGATTTTTTTTTTTTATCAATAGAGGGTTGTCTAACTGAAACATCGCACACCAAATGCGGAACCCACCCCCCACCCCACTGTTTTATGACTACAAAATTCCCTATTATTACGCAGACAGCTAGTTTCTACATTCTCTCAAAGAAGCCCGCAGTCTATCTTTATAATTAGTTCTGATCCACGATGTGAGCCAAAGCTCAAACGCAATTGTGACTCATTGCGCCCATGTAAATTTTATTTTTTTCGTATGTTACGAATTTTTTACCACTTGTTACACATATGCTTAAGCCTTCCTCCTCCACTCCTAACATCAGTGATCCGTGCAGACATAAAAAATGCATATTTCTGCAAGTAGGTAAATAAATAAAGCCACAGATACTACTTGTAAGATCATGTTTTATTCGGAGCACTTAAGTGGCACGTAAAAACTTATTCATTATTCAAGATGTCTATCTTCGCGTAAGAGCGCTTCAGGAAATATGCTGTTTTTCAGGCTCGGGAAATGTGCTTTGGCAAATAAACTAAACCCTCCATCACGTGAAAACCAAAAATATTGAATTCATAGGGAACACAACCTGTTGCAGATGTTCGGTTTATTTGATTATCGTTGAAGAGATTAATGTATTTTTGAAAGTTGCAACTTTGTGAAAAGTTTATCTATAAGCTCAATCGCGTTCAACTGGTTGTTGAATTTGGCGAATTATCAGTGAAAGCCTTCTTCCCCCAAGAAAATTACCTTAAAAACCTACTTTATTATGTTTATTATTTCAATGAAATTACCAACACATTCGTCCAGAGCTAAGTGCATCAATTATTTCAGTGCAGTAATAAATTCGTCCAAAATTAAACTGACCTGTTTCCTGGGATAACACTGGAATGCGCACTAGAAGAAGGGGGAGTCGTAACGCAGACTAACTCATTGAAAGTTTCTAGTTAGAGGAGACTCGTTGTTCTTAAAGGGCTCCGCAGCTTTTAAGGGAGTGCACCATCGCTCTTATAGAAGGTTGCTACACCTGCATAACAATATCGATTTTGTTCACATTATTTTTTAAGAACAGTGGTGTTGAACTGGGGGACAGGAGCCCGAATAAAGCTCTAAAACTATACAGGTACATTGTATGTACGTTATAAGAGAACCATAACACCCCTCCCCCCTCAAAAATCTCCCGTTACACCACTTATCACTACCACTGACCGAGTAAAACGAATTTTTTTCCGAGAATAAAACAAAAGTCCTAAAGTGATCTTTATAGTTTTGCTTTTCATACTCAAATACCTCAATGGCAGTACAATAGAAATATCCGTGCATTTTTTTGTTCAGAATATGAAAAGGACTTGTCTCCCAATGTGGTCTTCACCAAAAGTACTTTTCTCCTCCAGCCTCCTTCCCTGTTAGCACTAGGCCTTAAGGGATGCCCTCCCCCGGGCGCGAGATAGCTGATAGGGCGGTAGTGAATGTCCACGAATTTTACATCCATGTATCCCCAATTGTGCATGGTGGGTCTTCAGCGGGTCGGGTATTGACCCGCTGAAGTGTACTTTTCAAGCGGAAGTTACACGCGACCTCCCGCTGAGTCCGACAACCTAAGCACTAGGCTACCACGGCCTTTCACCAAAACTACTAACTGAAACTCGATTACTACATGAAATGGGGTGGCGTTACTTCGAGTTCATAGTCCATCGTTAGAAATCCTATTAAAAATGATTTTTGCCTCCAAATGATACTCTTTTAGCATAGGGGTATCAAGGAGGGCCAGTTTCACACAGCAAGAGTTAGTTAGGCCGGGCTGGCGCCGAGCAAACCTATCTCGCAGCAGTAATGAGCATTCAATGGACTTCACTTCCGCGTGCCCGGAGGGAGGGGTAAACCTAACAAGACCACGTGCTAACAGGGGAGAGGAATGGAGTAGAGAACTCCGCAAGCAATATGACTAGTCCACTTATTAAAGGAACGCGAAGTACGCTTCTACAACTCAAAAGCATTTTTGCTCACATATTATTTATGTTTATTTCTCATTAAACTTCCACAGTGTAGCTAATTAGCTTTATTTAAATATTTAAAATATTAAACTAATCTTGCATCAAAGTGAAATTTAATTAATTTTCAATGCAATATTTTGTGAATAATATTACTGTAAACATACAATAAAATTAATGAAAATATAAAAAATAACAACAGCGTCAACAGCTAATTTGACGTCGGACTACTGTTTTATTTTGCAGAGCTCTGAATCTTCGGTTTTTAGTGCTCTTGGGCGAGCGAATTATCAATGACTTCCCGAACGCTCAGGCGCAAATGGAGGATTTTGCTGAGTAAGAGATAATTTCTTTCCAATTTCAACTTTTACCTAAATTTCAGAAAACTTGCACCAAAGGGTAAAACAATAAACTTTATTATTATTTTTGTTACTATTTATATATTTTTTTCATAAATGCCCTCGGGGGAGCATTGTCTCCCCCTGCATTGGCGGCCACGAACGCTGTGCCATAGTACCTGTGAAACCCCATAGTAGCACCAAAAGAAGACTATTTTCACAACAATACCTTTTACCCTATCGAACTGGTATAAAAATATGTAAGATTTTTTTCTTTTTTTCTGCTCGAAATTCACTCTTAAAGAAATATTTTAAGGTTACTTCCTCTCTTTCAAACGCAACCTCGGAATAACATTCGCAAAATGCATTGTCGGATTGTAGGTACATCTGTACATATTTCTTCAAGCGGCTTGAGTAAATATATATTTTCATCGTTCCTTTATTGAATCTTTGTGCAAATTTGAAACATCCGAATAAATATTAAAAAATGTGAAACGCAAAAATATTTTCCGTGACGCATTTGAGTGCAAAAAAGGATGAAAAATTGTTTTCTGTATACATTTTTGGAGATCAGTTATATCATTCGTTACATTTTTCGAGTGCAATAGTGTTTGATTCTAACAGCTTTGCTGCTATGTAAAAAGTAATTCATTTTTTTAAAACTTCACATCCTGCAAATAAATTTGAATTTCAAAGCTCACGACCTACATTAAAACTTACAGATCACTTATCATACCTCAAAATAACTCACGAGTCATAGGCGTGAGTGCGTGTAAAGAACCCTGAAAAAAATTGTGGTAAAAAGAATAGTATTCATCAAGGTGAATAATGTTTGCAATTGAACGTGGTGGTCCAAATCCATTTCCAAGTGTCAAAACAATTTAGCACGCTGCGAAAATTTCAGAAATTAACAAGAAGTTTCGTTTAGAACTGTACGAGTCTACTTTCCCTTATACATTAACATCAAATTCATAATCTAGCTACTATTTCTCTTTCTTTCTCAGTTAGCTTTAGTTCTTAATCACTTCAAATATACCTTTTTTCAACGGTTAGTGCATATTTCTTCATTCATACAATCATTTGCTCATTCATTTATTTATTCATTCATTCACCCACTCCCCCCCCCACCCCACCCCCACCCCAGGTATTTATGATCAGTATTTTTATAGGATTAAAATTTTCCCGTAGGCACTAATGTTACAAAATGTTTAACTGTTCAAAATTAAATAAAAATTGATCAAATCAAAAAAAAAAAATAGTTCATGCCAACAGCTCCTTCCAATAAGTTTGTTCAAAGGAACTTGAATCTTATGCCCAGAGTTTGCATAATTTGCTTCATTTTTGCCCATAGGCGCTAATGTTAATGTTTTTTAACTGTTTAAAATAGAACGAAAAATTATTCAAATTAAAAAGCAAAACATGGAAATGGGATGTCCTCGTCGAGATGTTTTGAATTGGACAATGCATTCCAAAGTTATTAGGGGGGAACAGACAAACAGACTGACAGACACGCCCATCTTTCCCCCCATCTCAAAACCGTTCTTTCATTTTTTCATCTTTATTTAATTGCTTCATTTATTTTTTACTTTTTCATTTTTGACGATATTTACACGATACATTAAGCCTACTTTCATACCTTGTTTTTCTACTTTTACGGAAAAGCAGGTCAAAAGGATATAATGAAATAAGGGGTTTGTTTGTTTATTTTTCGTCGTACCGGGAAACGGCAAGGCCTAGAAATATAAAATTTGTTATGTATGCGTAGAGGGTTTTTTTTTTTTTTTTTCCAAAATTGTGCACCTTGATGCCCGATTTTTAATAAATTAATTGAATAAAAAGTTATTTCATGTTTTGTGGGAATTTTAGAAAAAAAAATTGCCCATCTATTGGATAAAAATAGCAATTCTTACGATAGGCTAATTTTTAATTTTTGTATGTCACAACAAGGTTTTGAAATCTTTAAATGTTATATGTTTCAATATTGCTTTCAGGAATTGCGCAGAAAATTCCTCTACATACGAAACAAACCAATGAAATGCGTCAGCAATCGGCGAATGGGAAAAAAAGTGAACTGCGTACGTCTAACCCAGGGGTCTCCAAACTACGGCCCGCGGGCCACATCTGGCCCGCGGACAGATTTTTTCCGGCCCGCGGAGAGCTAGCTAATGGCATCTGGCAAAAAAGTAATCATATTTTACACCACTAGTGGACTGATTCAACTTTTTACCACCGGCAACAATTAATGATAATATGGTTTTGGCCCTTGGAATTTACTGGAGTAATCAATATGGCCCTAAGGCTGGAAAGTTTGGAGACCCCTGGTCTAACCGATTACGTCTAGTGAAACCTGGGATATTACACATTCCCGGGAAAATTAGCTAGACTGTAAAAGACACTCTCACAGTTGAACAAAGATATCGTTGTTCAGTTCACACCGGAGAATGACACTTGAACTGACGTTGTACGTTACAATAGCAGTTCTTGCTACAAGGGGTGATTCTGAACTACAATTTAGGTTACATGAAATGGCGTTTTTGAGTAACGTAACACAGGGGTGCCCCACTAGGGGGTCATGGCGCAGACTGCGCCATTGCGATTTTGGGGGGCATTTGTTTCAGGGACTTTTGGGGGCTTGGTCGACTGTTTGGCCTATTTGGGGGCCGTCGTTTTCGGGGTTTGTAGTTTTAGGAGATAGCGCCATCGTTCTGGGGAGCACCCCTGAGTAACATGTCGAATATCACGCCCACTGAAAACAGTATTTCTCCGTCTAGAACGTCTATCTTCATCTACGGGTATTAGGATCAAGTACGTGGCGGGACATTGTTCAATATCAAACTCGAGCGAACATAAATTTGATACAATGTGTGCAAGAAGGGTTCAGAACTGCTTGAGTTAAGGTTGTCCTTGAATTCCTTTTCGCGCCAACGATAAATTACTTAGTTTTATAGCTAAGTGGCATAGGATCAATATCACATAATTAGTGTGCGCCAACGTATCATCCAAAAGGGAGTGGTAACTCTGTAATTGTTTTTTGAAATACAAATCAGTTTTTTTTTTTTTTTTTTTTTTTTTATTACATTTCTCATTTCGCAGCGGAGCATGTCATGCATAGGGCTGATTTCTTTATGAATATTTATTTCTTCTTATTTTTATTATATAGAGCTATTTTCCCCCTCTTCACTATTACAACTGTAAGGGGAAACGCCGATTAATTTTTCTCGCATTACCAATTTGCTTCTAATGCTTATAATATTTGCAGCTATTCTTTTTTTTTTGCGCAACTGCTAAACAACAATGCACAAAAATGAATTCTTCCAATTTTTCTTTTTTTTTTTTTTTAAATACTGGAAGATTGCTATTTTATAGATGTAAAATTGTTTTTACAAAGAAAGAAAATGTTTTCTTTACAATGATTCTCAGAATAACGTGGTCATATAATGATTTTCGCCGCGGTTCAGAGGCGTTCTCACATCTTCACGCATGACCAAGAAAGAAAGTGAAAGTGAGTTCGTAACTCTAATCTCTCTTTTCTCACTCGTTCTATTTGAAAACTCGGCTACTCGTAAAAACTGTTAATCCAAAAATTAAAATTTATAAGAAATTTTATGGTTTAAATATAATATTGTTTCGAACAAGTGATATCATTATGCAGAGTCGGATTTCCGTAAACCGGAAAATAATAAAATGGTACAATAAAAGATAGGTCAATAATCGGAACACTAATAACAGAAACATATACAGTAGAAAGCAAATTCATAGTTCACTGATTTTCCAATTTGCAAATTATCTAAGCAGTTTAAAAAGCCCCTTCTCAGTTCGGGTTTTGATTTTTATTCGAAAACTGATGAGAAGTATTGGTTATTATGAATTTCTAAGGTAGAAATATGTAGAGCTCTAATTGCTACGAGCGTTAAAGCGTTTAGCATTTAGTTTAAGACTACCTAAAGTGTCAGTTTAAAATGCTCCAAAATACACTTTCCTTTTATTAAAATGGTGCTTAGCTTTGACACCGAAGGCGACAAAGACAATATTCCTGTCTTTCATCATCTGCGCAAGCGCAGAGCATATTTTTGGAGGAAAATATACTCTGCGCTTGCGTGGATGAGAGAAAACATGAATACTGACTTTGTCGCCTGAAAGCACACTTAGTTTAAAATGTTCTTATGTAAACAGTGAAAAGAAATAATAATTAACTTTACAGTCAAATAAACATCATGAAAATAATTAACACTGTCCAAAATTCTTTAAGGATGAAGCAAAATAACCGTGAAACCTGAGAACAAAAATATCTACTCTGATTTACAAAATGGCTGCAATTTTGATATTGGGAGTAATCCATTGTCAGCACTTGTATAGCTCTTACATCGCCGTCAAGAATTAAACTATACTGCAACTCTTCAATAAACTCCTCAGCCATAGTTGTCTATTTTATTTTAACAAATCGTTAAAGATTTCATTAAGAGTAAACTGCAGTGAGAGTAACACGCAAAAGAAAATCTAAAATAGTTTCTGTAATAGGAAACATAAAACATGAAATGAACTACAATATCAAATCTTGATAAATTAAGCGTAAATTTTAATGTTAAAAATTATTTTTAATTAGTTCTTTTAATATGTAAATCCCTCTCATACAAGAGTAATGATTGTGTCCTAGGTAAAGCACGGGCAATGCTTAAGAAGGGTGCTAAATACAGCTTTGTCTAAGTTTGATAACAGTGATTAGGGTCTTCATGGAAACTAAATGTGAAATTTTAAATAATTTTTTTTTGAATGTCTATTAACATAAAAAATAAACAAATAAAAAGATGCAATACAAAAATAAAAAAAAAATCAGCACAATTTACAAAATTACTACAGTTTTTTCAGCAAAAAATAAAAAGAAGGGTTCTCAACTGAAAACAAAAATTCTTACAATGTAATACAATACTGCTACAGTTTACATTTCATGTTCCATCTTTTCCAATTTACAATTTAAATTCCCGGTAGAATTGCAAATGCATCCTGATATCTTTCATAATCAATAAGCCTTTCGAATTAAGTGGCATAATGAAGTCAATTATTTCTGAACCTTATCATTTATGATAGTATTTCAAAAATCCGTCTCATGTTATATAATTACAGCGAAAAAATATTTTAAGTGGGTAATTCAAAGAAGGTGAATATTTAAGATTAAATTTTTCTAAGAAAAATTCATTGATATTATCATATAAATTATAAATAATAATAAAGAAGTTAGAGCGTAGATCCGAAGAATTCCTAACTTTCTTTCATTTAAATAATTCATAAAAGAGTTACATTGTTCATAGGAAGTTCAGATAATATTCTCTAAGATATAATTAATTTTTTAGACTTTTGAGTAAGAATTAAACTTAGTTACTTTTCAGTTAACTGAAGCTAAATTTTTTGAACGAAATGGGATCTAGCTGCTCAATATTGATTCATATTCCACCTTTCTTATTTCCATGAAATGTATTATTTTCCTCTCTTAATTCTCACTAAATAGTCAAAGGGGGTTTTTTTCCCAATGAAATTCTATCAGAAAAGTTTTTATAACCTAAACATACCATGTACAACTAATTTGTACTTGTCTTTGATCTGAAAAGGAGTTTTTACTTGCTTTTGCACTTTCAGATTTTGTATAAAGATAAACTCTCCCCGCTTATGTTGTAGGGTAGACTTTACTTAGGACTTCGGTTTTATTTACCATCGATACGCCCGATGCAGTGATTCCGAACCTGGGGGCGATTGGACCCACACAGAGACAATAAATTCGTGGGGGGTGATGAGTGTTCAAAAGGAAATATAAATATAATAGTAAAAAAGCCAGCGAGTATTGAAATTAAAAGCTTATACGAAACTGATCGTGCAGAGTGCAGACAAAGAATCGAATCACGAGTTAAAAAAAGAAACAAATTAAAGCTTATGAGCGTCCTGCTCATACCTCAGGCCCAATTGCAATTTACACTCACCACAAATCACGAAGACCGGGACAAGTCGAACCCCCTCAGTTCCTCCACTCCTCGTTCTCCATGGTGACATAGTGACAATTTGAATAAACTCCTTTATTATTTTCAAGACCTCAAAACTAAAGCTGAAAAACGGCCTAATCTATCAGTCAATATTTAAAAGGCGAGCAGTCAATCTCTACAAAGGTGTTCTTGATTCTTCAGATTGCCAAGTTCTTCAGTTCTTGATTCTTACACCTCTTATGGTAAGCCTCACCATAATTGACGCAATTCTTGTTTTCAGGCTATCAAAAAAATTAAGCAATCGTGCTACAGAAGGCTCCGCAATATAAGCCAATTGGTTGATTTGAGCAACAGTACCGTTTCCAGGCGAATTGACGACATGGTCGCGGACATTAAATCCAAACTCACCAATTTGTTGAAAGAACATTAATTTGGCATTACAAAATGATGAATCATCTAACCGTGACAATTAACAAAGCTATTTGTCATTGTCAACGATTGTATAAAAAAATTAAGTGACGTCTTGTAGGTGCCACTCTACAATTCTTTGTTACTGGCATCAACAAGATGAAAGTTAATTCTTTCAATGATCGTCTGTTTCAATAACTTTGCCATGAAAATGATGAATTCGAACTATTTGGCTCGGTTACTGAATTTCTCGACGCGACAGATCTTGCTTTAAGTGATAATTTTAAGCAACGAAGTTGGAAATTGCGCACCTCACGGATATTTTTGAAAAAATGAACAAAGTCCGTACAGCTCTAATTGAACAAGATGAACCTTACCAAGGCCAAAGGAATTATTTCATGATTCATCACCAAGTATGATATTTAAAAGGCAAACGTTTGCCGTTTTAAAAAATGCAATGAAAAGAGCTGTTTTAGTTTCCTAGTAGTAACAAGATTTTGAGGAAAGAATTGTTTTCAAGCAGTAACAATTACGATTTAGCCTGGGTGAAACTTATGGACACTTATCCACAGCTATGGATAAAACTGAGCAGAAACCCATTGGTGAACATTTGGTGTCCCTGACATTTGCCTTGCATGACATCTCGCCTACAAATCTGATGAAGGAGACCCTCTCAGTGGGTTGGTTAGATGTCAATCAAACCAAAGCATAGAATAGTTTAGGGATATTGCTATGTCTTTCTCCCCTACTCAGACTACGTGTGTTTCTTTCGTGCTTCACTCATATTGCGACCATTTTTTTCTGATTAAGCTATTCTGACTTAGCCTTACTAATATTCAAAATGGATATAAATTTTATTGATTTATTGGGGGAAAGTGGTTGATTCACGGAAACTATTTGTGTAGGATAAATTGAAAAGTAAACAACGTATTGAAAATGTTCCACTGATAAAAGATGTAAAGCCAAAGGGACCTTAAAAGATAATACTACATTCAAAAAAATGCAAGGGAGTCATGAACCCGCTCGACCACGCTAAAACTCGAATGAAGTTTCATAATACTCATAATAAAGTAGAACAATTATGGGGGGAAAGAACAGTTTGGGTGCGCTAGACGAGGGCGTAAATAACTTACGTTACGCTGCAGTCACCGTGGATGTAGTGAAAAGAATAATTTTTTATTTTTTTTCCAAAGAAAGAGCCCTTCTTGCCCAGCACTACATGACCTCTTGCACATGAACATATGGGTGGCGCGGGCCTCTGACCCTCTGACAAAATTGGGCAAGGACGAACACGTTCCGCTACTTAAGTTTGAAGTAAAATCCCTTGAAAAATCACTGCCGCAGAATTCTCCCCCTAAGTTAGAAGGGAAGCCATCAATTGTTAATTCAACTTTCCGGATATGTACTGTTCATTGTTAAGTACCCCATCGTTTCGTCCATAATGACAGTTGTAGGTAAAATGTCAATAGGCGAAATATGGGGTGAACCCCGCATTTTACTCGCATCTGCATAGTTGAAAAAAAGATTTAAATCTGTTGCCCAGCTCCTCATAAAACAACAAAATGTTCAATTGTAGGTTGATCAATTGCGTCAAAGGGCTTGAGTGAGTCGAACATAAAGCCATTAAATTAAATCTATCAAGCACATGCCCATACAGCACACGACGACCTCCGGAAGTCCTAATTTGATCCTGAGGGTCCTGCTAGATCCTCAGGATCATCAGGACTGAGCTAGGATATCCACAGGTTGTTATGAAATGACAATCCACGGAATGTTCTAATCCAACATTCTCAGGATGTCCTCGTCCAAGACGTCTCGTTTTTCGAGACATTAAACCTTTGTTTGGGAAATAAGGAGTCTGGGTTTCCTCGTATGACTTCTTAAAGTTACTGTCATGCCAAAAGCATTATCAATCATAAAAAAGGTTTTCTCTAGTTTTAAAAATATATGAATCTTAATTGCACAGAAAAATATAAAATAGGCTTGAACCTACTCATGTGGAAATCGACGATAAAATGCAACAGGAAAAAAATAATAATTTCCTGGAAAAAAAGAAAGAAAAAACCACCGAAATTTTAAAAAGAAAGTCTAGAAGGAATAAAGAAAGAAGCAAAACGACAGAGACTCCGAGCGCACTTTGCGTAGAATTCTTCCCTCCTCCCTCCCCAACCGAAGAAAGACGATTGCCTGAGGCAATAATAGAAAGGCGGGAACGGTGTTGGTGATGAGATGGAAGCTTGTTAATGGCGTCAAGTGCATCATCGTAATACCGTCTGACCTCCATGGTTTGCTTATGTCTTTTTACGAATGGTAACGGTAAGTGTATTTTGTGTAATTCTTGTTGATGCGGATATCTCTCCTTTATAGTCTATGAGATCTATCTCAAAGCTTTTTAAAGTTAAATTATGTGAAATCAAATAAGGCTACGATAATTTAGTTATACCAAGCCATTATGATTGATTAATTGTTACGCAAAGCATCAAAATTTGTTAAAATTTCAGGGTTTGTTTAGATTGTTTTCATACTGATTTTAAGTTAAACTCTTGTGTCCCCCACCCCCCCCTTTTTTTTGCTATATAACGAACATGTTTGATTTTTCTTGTCACAAGCAATACTGATTACTTCTGCAATTTTCTGGAAATTTAATTTTTGCTTAGTCACTGTTAACTACCCTTATTTCTTTATGGTAATTTTCAAACCATTTTTATAAAACGTTTCTAGTAACTGAAAATTAAACTGAACAAGCTGCCACACATTCATTTTATTTTTATTTATATATTTATTTCTTCTGATGAAACTGAAATGTGAAATTACTAACACTAAAATAGATTGTCAGCGTTATTATTTTGTAAGCATTTGTTTACATAAATTTTTAATCACAAATATTGATACACTGAAGTATTTTATTATTATTATTTTTTGGGTGTAAGATATTTTTTTCATCTAGCAGTGATAAATTAAATCTGGAGAGATTTGACAGCATTTCTTTGATAATTTTTTTATAGCCATTTAATTTTAGAAGCTTAAATATTGTAGAATAGCTTTTACATAAGAACTGAACATATTGCTTTAAATTAAAATTTATTAATAGTGTTTGCAATTTGTTACTTGCAATTATAACATTTCCAAGGCAAAACTGAACTCTGAGTAATATGCTATTTTTTATGTAAATTATTTGATAAGTTATTGCATCTAACATTAGTTTTTCTCTTTTAAGATGGAATTAAGATGAAGATTGACGTAGCTCCAGTTTTAACATGTTTGAAGATTCTTATCAAAAAGGAGGTAAACATGTTTTATGTATTTCATTAAGTAGTGATTGTTGGGAAAATATGCTCTATATGGGGGGGGGATGTTAAATTTATCTTAAATTAAAATGATATGTTTTGAAGTTGTATGAGTAAAGTTGGGCATGTAGCGAGAAGAGAAGAGGGGTTTGTTCGAAGCATGTTTTCAGTGCATATACTTATATTTCTAAACTTGTTGCACCTGTATAACTTTAAGCAAGGTGTCATCTCTGTTTGAATTTTCTTATTTGTAAAATATATATATATTTTTTTTCTTTCAGCTAACATTTTAAAAACCTTTTGCGCTGCCTACATCTATAATGAAGTGATGCATGGATTTCTCACAAAAATGCAGGTATTAATTGAGTAACTATATTTACTTTTATTATTATTTTTTCTCTCACCTATCAATTGCAGCAGAAACATTATTGTTTTTGCTATTTCTTGTTATGGGTGATTTTCTAATTTATTGATAGATTGGTATTACACAATCTGAAAATTATTGCTGAATCAAACATAAAAACTTGTCTAGATATGAATTCCTTATAATTTACTGCATTGTGAACAGGTAATTATTCTCAAATTAATTTATTAATATTTTAGATATTTCAAAAAGTTTCTTAACAAGTGATAGTTTTCCTCATGGGTGGTACCATCATTAAACATTCTGTAAATTAATCCTTATCAATAATAAATTTAATAAATCCTGTATAATTTATCTTAAATGCTCTGTAATAAGCGATAGTGCTATTAATATTTATGTATTTTTTAAAGTATTTGAATAGCTGTTTATCTCGGGAGTGTTGTTTCTTAAATAAAGGATATAACTTTAAATAAAAATATTTTTTCTTAGAAGTTAAATGTCGCCACTGCAGGTATAAGAAATAACGGGGAAGGTTTAATTAGGTAACCGTTTCTTTTATTATTAGCTAACAAATATATTAATACAATTCTAAGTTTTAGCTACAGTAGCACTCATGAGGCAAACAAACAATCCTGCTGCAATAACGCACTAAAAAAAATAATAAAAATAACAATAATTGTAAAAACAAACCAAGTTGGACTTTTTTTTTTACCCCATTAACTTAGGTTACATTAAAAATGTAATAAAACGTTACTCACTTTCATGATTCTGACCGATAAATATATGTGTTCAAACAGAACTAATAAAGAATAATCGCCTTATCAGTTTTAAATAGGCAGTAGAAATATGGAAATAAATTGTTCTAATTCTGCAAGCCAGAGCTTTCAGTTAATTTCAGTGAAGTGACGGGATGTAAAATTTCCCAGGAAATTTTGAGGTGGTGGAAAAAAAAGTTTTTTTTTTCTGAAAAAAAATGGAAAAATTGATTTTTTACAAGTGAAAGTAGATTTTTTAAAACTAGTTTTCAGGATCGGGGATGTTTCTATTGAAAAAAAATTTAAATGTTTTTTCCTTATATCTTTGTAACTGTAAGTTTGAATTTGTAAATCATAAAATTATCAATAATTTTTCTTTATAATATTTTATTTATTACAACTTCAATAATTAAAATATTAGTATATATAGCAAGTAGATTTTAGCATATGTAACTTTTGTAAATTATCAACTAATTTTTTTTTTACAGAAAGTTGCTTAGTTTTTTTTTTCTCCAAAATTTGTTACATGCATTTATATGTGTATGTATATATACAGGGTGCAAAGCAAAGTCCTTAGGAGGCTTTTATCTCTGCAACCGTTGGTTCTCAAATATATACGCACAGTTATAAAAATGTTTAAAAATTGTAAGCATTTATGATAATAGCATTTTTTAATTTAAAAAATCAATTTTGTGAAATTACAGGAACTAACTTTTTATACAGTCCCCAGTCTTTATAGTCATATTAAGTAAAAGTTGACGCCCATCCTAAGGAACATAACACAAAATGTTTCCCTTCTGTATGACA
Source organism: Octonoba sinensis (assembly GCA_038502835.1). Taxonomy (NCBI): domain Eukaryota; kingdom Metazoa; phylum Arthropoda; class Arachnida; order Araneae; family Uloboridae; genus Octonoba; species Octonoba sinensis. The sequence continues at coordinate 57,449,149 of CM076599.1, read as the reverse complement.
AAAATAAACAGATATTAAGTTTCAATGTTTGGCATTTTTTCACGATTTTTTGGCCTACATTAAGGGGTTGGTTAAAAAATTTCAATGAAGTATTCATTCTATTCATTATTCAATGAATATTTCATTCAGATTTTTTAACCGACCCCGACCCCTTAATAAAGTCCGAGAAAATGTGAAAGAATTCCAAGCTTTGAAATTAAATATCTCTGTCATTTTTACTTGTACAAAAGGGAAACTTTGTGTTATGTTATATTTAAATATATAAAATATTTAAAGAAAAATAATTAAAAATATAAAATATTCGAAGAAAAAACATTGGAATGTGACTATTATAAATTTCTGAATGTATTATTTTATACTAGAAATTTCAAAATTTTCAATTTTTCCGGGTGGAAATAAATCCTTTCCTAAAAAAAAACTGAACAAAAACCTGTTTTTTCCCCAAAATTTCCGGTTTTTTTTTCCAACCATTCCCATCTCTAGTGAAGTGTCGGCTTTCTCAAATATATAGCTTGCAACACATTCCTTTTACTTCTACTTATCATAAAATACCAACTGGCATAACTTAACAACTGTTCTTTTTTTTTCCCTGGGAGAGGGTAGGGGCTGATTTTTGAGCAACCAATTTGTTTACAAAGCAATTTGCAATAATAGAATTTTTCAAGTAAAGAAATGCAAGTACATGTATCACAAAATTGCGGGTATATTAATGAATGAAATTACCATATTTATATGTATTATTCTGTTTCTCTTACCCTACCAATTTCAGCATTGTACATGATGCTGTAGCTTTGCAAGTATACATATTAGTGGCCAATTTTGAGTTTTTTCTTAAAGTTATGAAAATATCTGGTGGGGGGATGGCATGCATCTGGTAAAAAAGAAGCTGAAAGTCAGTGTCGCCTACTGAAAAAACTGGGAAATGTATAAATCTTTAGATTCAATTCTATTAATTCCAAATGTTAAAATTCAGTTTAATAAAGCAATCGCAGAAAAAGAAAAACTAGTTTGTTCCTTAGTTCTTAAAGAAAATTTAATTTTTTTGCAATAAATTAAATAGCTGTGAAAATACCTTAAATGGGATGATAAATGCATGCTTTATTTTGCTCTTTGTTTATTAAATTATTAATTTTCATATCCCTACCACAAAGCAAGTGTGCATTTAACTTGGATTGTGGAACGAGAATTATGACATATAATTTTTTGCTGCTTAGCGAAGTGACAGTATAAGTGATTATTACTGTTTATGAGTGTTTGAAGAGACTTAAACGGGAGGGGGTTCCTTGATGTTATAACAGAGTTGCCACTATAAACAATGTCCTTAATAAGAACAACTGTTCATATATATGTGTATGTATGTGTTTTAATATTTTTTTTATTCAAAAAACAATTTACTGAAATCCTGAATAGTTTGAAAGTGCTGGTTTTGAATACTTGAACTCTCTTAAAATAAAAATCTCTGTAGTGAAATACCAAATTATCGCCCTCCTAAATTTTGCCGTAATTCGCGAAAATACGGGAGGGGGCGCGCAAACGATACAAGTGAAAAAACGTTCCAATTTTATGCCTCATCCCTCCCCCCAATTTAATGGAAAGTAGGTAAAACAAAGTAAAGGTTTGTCTATTACTCATTCATGATCATGTAATTAAAATTCGTTCCAATCGATCCTTAAAAAAAAGTGGCAAACAAATTTTGATTACACTAAATGCATAGCTTTGCTTTTAACCTCTGTTCACATGTTTACCTCCATAATAATAAATTAAATAATCATAAATATAAACAATAAATAGCAAGGGAAGATATCAGCAGAAGCTAGAAAGACAGGTGCAAAAGATTTGTTCCGGTGATTTATTCCCCTTCCCTGGCCTCATCCTTCATTTTTTGGTGTACTTAAATTTCCCACTAAGAATTTTTTTAACTTTTTTTTAGTCTTTATTTCAGATTGGATATTGTTATTGTAACTTGTGAAATTGAACATTCTTGCACGTCTATACGCATCCCAATGACTATGCTTCGCGACATTTGGAAAATATAGTTTTAAAACACAGCATGAAAGCTGTAATTAATACAATGCAAACAATATTTTGTGATTGCATTTAAGATCTTTAATGAGCAATTTACCTACTCATATTCGGAATGGCCAGTTTTTGCAATAGCGTTTTTTGCAAAAGAATCGTTTTCGCTATTTTTGAAATTATTTCTTTTATTTCTCCTTTATAATTTCAATGACAATCCAAGTTTGAAGGGCGGGCAGCACGATTAATCGGTATTTTTACGTAAAGGAAATTTGCGGGGAAAGAGGGGAGGGGCGCGTATTCGATCACGGGCTCTTGTTTGGTATTTATCAGTAACGCTGCTTGAAAAATATTGTTTTGGAATGAAATGGTTACCGTTGTGCTGTAACACCTATAGTAAAAAAAAAATTAAAGGGGGGGGGGGGAAACGGTTTCAATGCACAACATGCAAATTATGTAATTGTACTTTTTATTGCTTGTGTTTTTCAAGGAATAAATTTAGGAACAATCCTCCATAAAAAAGAAAATGTTTGTGCCACTGTATTTACTATTTTATTTATTATTATTCAAAAATAATGCATAAATCATGCTTCTCTTTGATGTAAGTTTCATTTATGTAAAACTTTATCCACATTGGTGCACAGAGGAAAAAAAAACAATGTTCTTGTAAATTAAGTTTTATTCATAATATAACTTCTTTCTTTTTAGGAAATGTTAAAATGATGGTTACTGAAAGTACTGCTTGAAACAAAGAAAGAGATTAAATTTATGTATGACTTGCAATGTATTTTTTGTTATATTTTCAAATAAATTTTTTTCATAAACCATTTGAATGGTCTTATTAAAAGTATGTTTTCAGATTTATTAATATTAACTGTAATATTGAAAGTCGAATTTCAAATGCTGATTTTTTTTATTGTCATTCAAACATTTTATGTTTTAACTCGGAACATATCTAAATGCACTTTTTTAATTTGTTTTATTTATTTTATTATTAATATTGTTTTTTTTTTCTAAAATTTTATTTCATTCAAGTTAAAATCTTTTGTAAAATTTTATTTCATTTAAATGAAAATTCTTAAGTTGCATAAATATTTGATACAAATCTCAATTGACCACATCAAAATAATGTAAAATCTGTTATTCACTATCAGAAATAATAAAAACTAACATTTATTTTTTTAATACTAACATGAAGGTCAAGCATAGGCGTAACTAGAGTTGGTGAAAGGGGGGGGTCACCCTAAAAATGTACAGACTAAACACCAATACGAAGTGTAAAAAAGTTGAAAATGTACTAGTCATAAATACATGTCTCTAAAGATATACTCCGTGTTTATTTCAGGCATCTCCCGGGGGGGGGGCGGGGGAACTACCCCTCGGAGCAAGTCAACTCCTCCCTCCCCCCCCCCCCCGGCAAAAAAATTCAGATCACAAGTTTTAAAAAAAGAAAGAAAAGAGAAATTACGCTTTTAAGACACTTTACTATCAGAAACACTTTCAGGGAAAGGACATTCAACACTATCACGAGCGACACCAAAAGTAACTTAAAAGATATATGACTTTATTTTGAAAAAAATTGCGGCGGGGGGGGGGGGGGAGAGAGTAACCTAACTCCTTTCTGTTTCCTCTAACATTACCAAAGTATCCCGAAATTGCATTGCTAGGAAGATTTCAAAAAGTTTCCTGGGGAGATACCTCGAAGCCTTGCCTGCAGAGTTATCCTAAGCATTATACATGTAAGACCAGCTACAAAAATTTAAGTTGCAGAATCCCCAAACACCCACTCCTCTAACTTCACCAAATATCTATACATCTACTATATATACATCAAAAAGCTGTCATATATGTAAAAAAAATCATATCAACATCATTTCTAATCATATATATCTATATATATGTATAGATAAAGGGTATGATTTTGAAGCATACACTGCCCTTCCTAATTCTTAACATGCTCCCCCTGCTCCGGAGCCAAGGCAGTATCCAGAATTTTTTTTCGGGAGCGCCCAGACTTCGACACACTTATGTAAAGAAAAGTTTTAGGGAGGAATATATAATGCATTGCAAAAGATTTCTGGGGGGCTGCCCGTGGGTCCCCCTTCCCCTCTGGATACGGCCTTGATTCACAAAAACATTAAACATTCCTTACTAGATCTATTAGTTTATTTTTTAATTCAAACGCAATAGAAAATTCAATATTTAGCGCTAAGAAATCTTCTATGTCCAGGCATTCATAATATTAAACCGGGAAATAGTCGAATTTTAGAGAAAAAAATCCAAATTCCCCTACAAAAATGCTCATCCCCACGATAAATTTCTAAAAAATTTGTTAAATTTGTAGCAAAACATACCTCAGAAGTGGAAGCATCTGAATCAAATTTTCTTTTCTTTTTGGATGACGAACGTGTCCATCGCTGGAGTGCAAACATTATTATGTATCGAAAATAATTAAAAATTTAGCTAAAATATAAATAGTACTTGATTGTAAATTAAAATGCAGCATTAAACCGTAGCAGTGAGATAGGAAACGTTGAACGGATGATTTCCAGAGTCGTAATGCAATCAGTGATGGACCATAATAAGAAAAAAAAAACATTTAAAATATAAGAGATGAGAGAACATCTGTAAATGAGAATGCAATGCAAATACAGTTCATCAGTTTTCCAATCGGCTCATCTACAAAAAAGATTTTACCAAAATGGGTGTTTGGACAGGAAGTCATAAATAAATAAACTGCTCTTTAAGTTTCTTAATGAGCATCCCTTCCTGGCTTGAGGGTTTAACCCATTAGGACAATTGAATTTTAGGACTCCATCACAGTAGAGAATATTTTCCAGGAAACTTATTACTTGTGCGATTGTATTCCCAGATTTCTGCCTTTGGGTAAAAAAGACATCAAGAAGGAAAGAAAACCCTCTGGAGTGATTGAAAGGATCTCTGTCTGTGTGTGGTACGGTGATTGAAACCACCTTTCGCTGTTAACCCCCCCCCCCCCCAAGGTGATAAGGGGATTGATTACAACCTTATAACCAGATGAAAAGTCTTCTTCATTATGAGCTGCATACTTTGGCCATGATCTCAACCCTTCAGAGAAAAAGGAAGAAAAAAATTCATATGCATATGTGTTTAATTTTCTTAGGGGAAAAAAATTGTGCTTTGCAAGGCCGTAGCCAGAAATTTTTCTGTGTGCCTAAATAAGTACATACCCAATGGGGAGGGTTTGAACCCCCAAACCCCCCCCCCCCCTGGTTACGCCTATGAGGTCAAGTAATTCCTTTAACAACAAAAAAAGGGGGCAGGGAGAGTAAATTGGTAAAATCCCCCCCCCCCCCAAACGTCAACTTAAGTACATATTGCATGAAGTATTTTGTGGAAATTTGAATATAATGATTATGGTTTTGAAATTTTTTCAGATAAACAAGAAAAAATGCTGTCACAAGTATAAAACAAAAATTTATGTCATGACTCCTTGTTCCATTGTTGCACTTACGTGGAAAGCAAGTGCTTAGTGTTTGCTTATTTGCATTCTTTATTTGTAAAGAAGCTGAGGCTCATAACTAACAATGGGACTGACCAGTCATGCCTGTCAATTGGTTGTATTTTACTTGTGTCTGCTGGTTTTCTGGTTTATATAAATTTCAATAATGCATTGCAATGCGCTGGGTACGGCATTCATCCTGTCATTGTTCAAAGTATGTCCTGGCAGGGTGCTACGAGTCTTAGTGATGATCTCCTGAGGATGAACTCAAGACAGTATTAGGTGCTAAGTATTGATTATGACAGTGTTCTCAGGATGGATTGGGAACATCGAAGGATCCTGTCATTGTTCATAGGACGTCCTAGAAGTCCTCTGACTATCCTCATAAAGTTCTCCAAGTCCTAACTTTGTCCTAAAAATCCCAAGTTGTCCCGAGTGGTCGCGCGTTAGGATTAGGTGGGGAATATTTTAGTTCTGACCATGTTCTTGGGATCGACTGGGGACGACAAAGAATCCTGTTATTGTTCATGGGATGTCCTAGAAGTCCTCTGACTATCCTCATAAAGTTCTCCAAGTCCTAACTTTGTCCTAAAAATCCCAAGTTGTCCCGAGTGGTCGCACGTTAGGATTAGGTGGGGAATATTTTAGTTCTGACGATGTTCTTTGGATCCACTGGGGACGACAAAGAATCCTTTCATTATTCTTAGGATGTCCTAGAAGTCCTGTGACTATCCTCATAAGGTTCCTCAAGTCCTAACTATGTCCCCAAAATCCCGAGTTGCCGTGCGTTTAATGCCTCAGGTCTCTCTGAGGACGTTATCACTGCGGTCACTAGGCGGGACATTTTTCAGGTCAGAGGTCGTCCTGAGGTTCTCGAATTGGGATTTAAGGACATCCTTGGGACCACCCCTCAGGACTTGACAAGAGTACTCAGGACATCCTGAGGACCATCTTGTGCTGTATGGGTGAGGAGGTAAGAATAAACAATAGAGCAACAAAATTCTCAAATATATATATATATATATGATATAACGTCTCTAAAAATGATCTCTGAAAAAAAAAAAAAAAAACATTTGCTCTGCGTTAAGTATTTATTTTTTAAATAATTTTTCAAGTTCAAGAGCAGTAAGCGACGCAAGAACTATTTTCTACACACGTGAGTCACACCTTAGGGAAAAACGTCATCACTCTGTTGGAGACACAACACTTGCGTAGCCTACGAGGATGGCAACAGCGCTGGCTGTACACTTGGCTACAATTTTATTTAATAGTCTTATTACATCCCCAAGATACCTTAATCTCGATTCGAAAATATTCAAAGAGATCAGAAGATGTACAGGGGGAGGGGATCGAAGAGGAGCGTGGCGCAGTGGTGCAACGACTTTTGCCCGAAACTGGAGCGGAGCCGGAGCAATATAAAAATTTTCTACTTCACTGCTTTTTTTTTTTTTTTTTTTTTTTCGTTGAGTTAGTTCATAAACTTCTTTTAAAAGAAAAACTGAGTTTTCACGGAGAGGGGGATTTTTTCACAACACGGAGCATATAAAAGTTATAGATTATTTCTTTTCCAATAAATATGAAGTAACTTCAGCCCCTTTTTTTTAGTACTGCCTGCTTCAGCCTACCAGTGTCTTACAGATTGGGTGGTGCTGCCATCTAGTATTTAAACTGATCTTAAAAAACAAAATTAAAGACTGGAATTTCGAAATAATCAAATTACAATGCAAAGTAATATTCTTACGAAAAAATTATTTCATTAAAAATTAATGCGTATGTTTCTTTTTCTAATAAAATTAAGCCATAGGAAAGAATGTTTTTTTGCCTTCATAAGCCTTTGAAATAAAAGAATCAGCACCAATAACAGTCGAAAGTAAATAAGACCAACTAGAGGTCGGCATGATAATTTCTCGTTAAGTTTATACAATTCCTTTAAAATCTATTTTAAAATCATAGAAGAACTGTGATACATATTACACTAGTATTACAGGAGCGTCCACCAGGGGAGACCATGGCGCAAAATGCGTCATCGAGATTATTTTTGGGGTCGGTTTCAGGGGCTTTTTAGGGGGGAGGGACTTGGTCAACTGTTTGGCCGAATTGGGAGGGTATTCCGTAGTTTTTACGGAGTGCACCATCGCTCTGAGGGCTTGAACAGCATAACTCAAGTTATTAATCATATATAGAAAACATTTAATCATTTTTTAAAAATTATTAGTGATGGATTTTTGTTTTTAGATTTTCACTTCAGTTGGTTTCATAAGTAAATCTATTTTGTTTTGAATCTATATAACATGTTATGAAAAGAATAAAAGAATAAAATGGAATTCCAATTTTACCTTAGAAAATACATTATTTTAGTTGAAAAAACATCACTTGAGATTTCATCAAACCGAATTTGTAGCCGGAAGCCAAAGATAATCATAATAAAAAAAGAAGAAGATAAGATATAAAATAAAATTATAAGAAATATAAACTAAAATTTTCTCAAAATGATAAAATTTATTTATCTATGAAGTAACATTTCTAGTTTATTAAGTCACAAAATAACTTTAATTTTGACTTCCGAAACAATCAAAATAAATTTTTAAATTAATTCCCCATTAACAATTTTTAAAAATTTAATAAAATGTGAGATTTTTTAAATTTACACAGTTAATAAAAACATTTGAATTTAATATTTTTATCTACTCTCAAGTTCAGGCCATCACTTTTGTACTCGAGTGTCTTAATAAGAAAAAGAAAAATAAGGCAAAATGTAACTTTCATATGTCCAAAGTTTAAGTCGGTTATGCTCAACTCCCCTGCCCCCCCCCCCCCCCCCGATGGTACAAGCCCCTTAAATGCTACAAGGCCAGTCCCTAAATTGGCAAAAAAAAACCTGAACTCCCCCCCCCCCTTTTCAATGGAGCAATCTCCACCATGATTTCCCACCCCCACCTCACGGTAGGTGCCCTTGTTTAAGTCACAGTTTTTATCTTTCACAGGAAAGTAACTTTTTTTTTATTCAGTTGAAACTATAAATTATCACTGAATTAGTATTAACCTTTTCAACAGGGCTGGGACAACAGTAGTCTCAGAGAAAATTCACTTTTGCTCTAAAATCATATATAATGATTAATAATAATGTATAATATGATGTATAAATATGATATTCTGACAATTCCCCATAGTATGAAACCTATACAAGTATAAACTTTGTTTTACAGCACTAATATGTCTATTAACTAATATATCATCGACACAATGATAAAGTTGCGAATCTGATATGGTAAACAAAACTGCATTAGGCATTTAAAACAAAGAAGGTATTAAAATGTAAGTTAACCTTCAATAGTTTAGGATGATTGGAAATACATACGAATTCCTCAAGGATAAACTTTATTAAATAGAAACTTTTAAAGTTACTATTTGCTCTCCTGAGAAATTTTTTCCATTGTGTCGACAATATAATAGCTGATTTATGTGATAAAGGTGCATTAAATGCTTTATCAATCCCCTATAGTCAAAAGGTTAATAAGATTAAAATTATGGTCATAGTTTGACTAAGGAATATTGCAATTTAAAGGCCATCTGGTCTATATACGTATTTACTTATGCAAAAACACTTTATTATTTTCAACTGATTTCACTACATTCAGCTGATTACATTGTATTTTTAATAAAATCAAGACTCATATAATTAACATACGAGTACACAGTTGGCAAATTCAAATATTCAAATGGATGGGAGACCTTTTTTATTGAGAAAATGGACTAGAGGGGGGGAAGCCCCCCCCCCCCCTCAAGCTTATAAATGAAGGGATTCTGATATTTTTTGAAGGGAGAAAAGTTACAGAATTTCTTCAAACTTTTTGTTTGCATACCCTCTCCCCGCCCCCTCCTCTCTACCCCACCGACACACACATATGGATTTTACAAAAATATGAAAAACAAAAGTGTTAAACATTTATTTATAAAAAAATTTACATAAAAAAGTTCTTTAATTTACTGTCATAAATCACAAGCTTCCGCTATTTAGACCTCTGAAAGTATTTCTATGCCATTCTCTAAAATTAGCATCAGATCATTGAAATTCTAGTTGTTCAGTGCACTTCTATACATTTTTCGAGTCTTATTTTGTGCACTAAATCCACTTTCAGAGGTAACATTTGTTAGAGGTAAAACAAGACTATAGTTTGCATTACATAACATTTGCAAGGAAATTCATTGATTTTTCTCAATAAAAAAGATTCACAACACTTGTGAAATGAAGCAATGTCCTATTTACAACCCACATGTTGGTATAAGGAATATTCATTTACAAATACATTTGGCAAAAATATTTCCATAAGTCTTATGAAATAGGGGGATTCATGTATTTTCTTGATGAGGCCTAAGACATTCAAATGTTGAGGTTTTTTCTACAGTGGAACTTGGAAACTGTTGAACACAGGGCGGACACAGGAATAATTTTTGGAACATCAAGTGGTTCTTCCTCATAAAACTTTTCATAATCGAGTTCTCATAAAACTTTTCATAAAACTTTTTGTTTCATAAAACGTTTTGTTTCATTCACGTTTTGTTGTTTTCATAAAACTTTTCATAATCGACTAAAACCAATTTATCTGCTTTAAAATACAAAAATTAAGTAAAAATTATTTAATGTGCTAATTAATGAATACTTTTTTTAGTGTGTGTGTGTGTGTGTCAAAAAGAATTAAAATGTTAAACATTTAATTAATATTAATAATAATTGCTTCTAAAACTAAATAACATTTCAAGGAAAATAGCCCTAAAACTTTATTCAAATCCTATAAAAGTCAAATTAAATGCATTTAAAAGTTCAAAATTTGTTCACTTAGCATCAATTATATAATACACATTACTGCTTCTTTTCAAGAAAAAGTTCCCTGTCGTAATCCTCCAACACTTTCTTAAAACCTTCATTAGGTTTAATGTTTGAACGCACACTTTTTACTAGAGCATAGGCTTCTTTTAGTCTCATATTGTATTTCTTCATCAAGTATGCTATAACAATTGTAGGTGCACGAGAAAGTCCAGCATTACAATGCACCAAAGTGCAGCCTTCTTGACGTCCATCATCAATAAACTGAAAACATCCATCAAAGAACACTCGAATGTTTGTGGAAGATGGGTCATCAAGTATCTCAACATTTTTATAAATGAATTTTGTTTCAAAATAATTGGGAATTTGGTAACCTACATTTAGTATGTGAGTCACATTAAAGTCTTCCAAAATTTTCAGTTCCATAGCCACATCTTGTGATCCTAGAAACAATTTATAATTATTTTAATTAATAAGAAAACATTTGTACTGAATACAGATAGAATAAATTCTCCATAAAAGTCATAAACAAAATATGTATATATGCTTCAGATAAGTGCATACAGTTTGCCCTTAACATTTAGAATGAAATTTCAAAGCCTTATTGAAAGATTTTTTCCCCTTAGTCTCAGGGCCGGAGCAAGGTAATTTTGCGCCCTAGGCAAAGTTGAATAGTGCACCCCTTCCTTACAAACGCTTTTTTTTTTTTTTTTTCTGATTAAAAAGAAACAGTAATAAACAAATGTTTAGTATTTCATATATTGATAAAACATTCTTCAAAATTAACACATTTATCCCAAAATTTGGGCGCTTTGTCTAGCACTTCATCCAGTTGTGCTTCTTTTTTCCCATACAGAGTGTAGAAGGCTACCGGTGCTGGTTTTGTGTCCCGAGATAAATTGGAAATTAGAGAATTTTGAGCAATGACCCTTCCCCCCTGGGGGTGGGAGGAGGGCATAATTCTAAGGAAGTATAGAGAAAGAAGGCCTTTGGAGTTTGGATGTTTGGTCACTGGAAGGGAGTGATCAACTACACATACCGAATCACATCTTTGTATTTTTAAAAATTATATAATTAGCAACCGAGTTGCTTCAAAAAGGTGGTTGGATTTTTGCGCCCTAGGCAGCTGCCTAGTTTGCCTTAATGGTAGCTCCGGCCCTGCTTAGTCTTATGCATCACATTTTTTGCATATTTTATTTTATGCATCATGTTTTGGTGCTATGCTTCACAAATGTTAACTATTCTTTGCTGTTAATGAAATTTAGGATTCTTCAATGATTTCATGTTTAACATTTATGCAAAATGTAAAGCAACATGGAAAAAAATAAAAGGGTGACTTAAATCACATTTTTTTACATTTTGCTCTCCAAAGCTTAATTGATAAATATGCTGGTATTATTTGAATTTTCATATTGTGTGTTATGAAAAGTAAATTGAAATTTCTTTTGTTTCATCGTTATATTGTTACAAATTTTGTTAAAGAATATTATATCAAAAAAATCATCAGTATATTTCTTAACAAGAAAAGTTTTGTATTTATTCAGAGAAACCAAACGTTACGTTACCTTTTTAAGGTTACTTGAAAGAATTATTAGAGTTTTCAGCGTTTAGAAATGTATCTTTATTATTCCCAAAGAAGTATAGAAGAATTTCAAATACTGTTGCACTTCTTACAGTAGCAAAGTTATACATAGCGAATTTAAGGTCATAGCGTAATAATTTCAATTCTCCCTTGCTTTATCTTGTACTAGTATTCGTTATTTTTTATAACAAAATTACAGCAAATATAGCAATTAATTACAAACCCATAAATATAATAAGAGCATAGGCTTGACGGCTTGAGCAAAGATTTAGCATTAAAGGTACCTCGGTACCATTACATTTAGGTTTTTAGGTAAACTCCTAGGAGAGCCCACCGCTTTTCAAAATCGCAAATTTGGCGTCCATTTTGTAGAACGATAGAAGCTGGGTTTCTATCAAATCTGGGTTACCAAGATTGCGTACTTATCGCCAACCGCGCCAAGGGGGTTGGCTCTCCTAAGATCAAACCACAACTTTATTTATGATCAAATTATATACAGCCATGCGTAACAATGTTGTGACATATAACACTTACCAAGTATAAGGCCTTGCATAACTAAAGACACAGTAATATCTGCTTTAGTATCCACAACATAACCAGTACTCAGTCCTGATTTAGATACAGCGTATCCATCAACCTGCAGTGTTTCTAAGTATTGCTGGCCGTCACATTTCGTGACTGTTGTGGATACTTGTTTTAGTCTGTCACTTCGAAAATTCCGAAGTTGATCAAACAAATCGTCATGCTGCATTTCAGGCAAATAAAAAAACTGTAGGAACAAATCAAAATTATATTAGTATTTTCATTATATAACAATTATATTAAACACAAATCTCAGTTCTAAATATGAGCATAACACTTCATGAGTTTTTAGAAGAAAACAAGATTTTTCTCCACTTTCTTCAAACATTTACCAGCTGCTAAATATAAATATCAAATGAGAAAAAACATGCTATAACGTGTGGGGGATAGAAAATTCTTCATCTGAGAAAAATAAAGCTATCGCTATGAAATCCTTGAACTTTGAATCAGCAATGACCGCTTGAAAGAAAAATTCAAAACACGGCCAAAAACCCAAAAACATAAATAAACAATGAGGAACTGCCAGATTCAGATTCTGCTTCGGTCTTGATTAGAAAGTGCACAAAGTAAGGAGTAGTAACCGGCAGCAAATTTTTTTGAGTCAAACATTGAAGCACTATTTTCCTGCGGCCGCAGGGTTTGGGAAAATAAACTAAAATGTTAGTGTATTGATATATTTTTTAATAAACTAGATGAAGTACACAGCGTTGCACGGGGTAACATTGCATCATTCCCAGGCCAAGTGACACATGTCCGAAATTCTGAAAATAAACATGCACATTGCACATCTATGTTAGAAAATGTTCAGTACTGAACCAAAACTAACGTGCGAAATTTAAGTTGACAGAAAGAAATAAATAAATTATGTCCAAATGGTTTTAAAAAGACAGTACAAAAATTAAATAAATGCTGTAAAATAAATCACTTGAGTAAAATATGGAATCAATCAAAACCGCAACGTTAAAGGGTTAAAATAAAGCTGAAGATCGCTAAATTGCACTATAGTAATGGAAGCATAGCGCATATGCGCCATGATCCTATAGTGTAAATCACGTATTGAATTAAATGAGAGAATATTACTAATAAGGATTTTTGCCGCAGTTTGGAAAAGTTACGAAGCGCAAAATAATATATTGAGAACAATTAACTGTATGGGGGTCACCACTTCGAAATTTTAAATTTCATCAAAAATCAGCGATATCGAAAACCTAACAATCTAGTGTATATGTATGCCACTCAATACGAAAATAATTTTCATTAGTTTTACGTTAACAGAAATCATCTATTTAGCTACAAAAGTACTCTTTATTTTGGGGAAAATATTCAAATGGAGCGAAAGAACTCAGAAGTAAGCATTTTGGGCCTAAGTAATTCAAGATGGTAATATTCGAAAAAGAAATGAACAATGAAAATGGTTTGAAATATGAGGTTTTTTAATTATATCTCCGTGTGTTTCAACCAATTTACACAAATTATGCACCAAAACCTTCCTCATGAATCACTCTATCTATTGACGCAGCAGCTCTAAAATCACTTTAGTGGTACAAAAGCCTTTATGATATTTAGAAACGTACAGTCGTATTATATATTTTAAGATTATAAGCATGATTGCATAGATTAGAGCGCCGCCAGTTTCAACAGCTCTCTGAGGTTTCCAACCTAAGTACGGCCCTAGAATTGTTCCAACTATCTCACCGCAATGCACTGATGAAAAAAGTGTACTCAGTTCTTACGTCAAGCTATTATTTACAGCTCTTTTGGATTTTTGAATTCAATTAAGGTCATGAAATACACATTGTAAATTATAGTTGCAATTAGCTGGAAAAACCGAAAGTTATTGTGACAAGTGACAAGTCTGTACAGTTAAAAGTTCTGTTTCAAATAAAGTCTTTGCATACTTCTCAAAGTCTACTACATTGCTCCAAATCATGTATGCCAAGGAACAACGTATAGTATTATAAAACATATAAATGTATCCACTCGCTGAAATCTAAATGACAGAATAATATTCCGAGTATTTATTAAAATTAGCAGTAATATGCATATCAATACATATGATGTAAATTGTAATTCAAAAAGAAATTTTTGTTCTAAAATTATAAATTCTTAATATAGTACTTATTAATTATTGTTAGTAGTTTCGAGGTTTCACGAAATTAAGTTCGAACAAATTAATTTAAAAGTGTAGGTCTTTCTATCTTTTCACCTTTTATAAAATAAAGTATAACATATTGAAACATAATGCCTGTAGTACTTTTCGCGGAAAACCCCGCTGCTGTGTTTAAGGTAAATTAAAGCATGAAAAGCTTCACTTTTGAACCTTTTTCAGCATAAAAATGCTTCATCAAAAACATTTCTCCCTCTAGTACACGTTATGCGGATCAACGGCCCTTATTTTTCCGGTCATAAACGGAACACCGTCTGTAGTTACATAATTTAACTTTGTCATTTGTCAAGGGTTGTTTATATTTTTGCAGAAAATCGTGAACACAATCTATTATTCTATAGGATAAAAGAGTGTGGTCCCTCAGCAGGTAAAACTTATTTATCATATGTATTTTATTAATGAAAATCGACGTAAATTCTCATGCACTGGTTGCAGTTTCATAACCTTTGAAAGTAAATAATAAGCTATGCCGTACACTGTTAAAAATTTCCGTAAGAAAATAGTAAAATAACCATTTATTTAATTGCTTTTTTACCATATTTAATTACGACAGTTGAATAACCATTAAAAAGATGGTACTCAAACCGCTGATTTAAAAAAAAAATCGTTTATTCTCTGTTTATCCAAAGAACACTTAACTAACCGTAATTTTCAATCGCTCAATAAGAATCGGGAGTCCATCTTGGTTGCGAAACCTTAACGGTAGTACGTTGTTTTAAAATAGGAATACGGATTTATCAGTTAAAATCTGCCTGTGTATATAAAATAAAATAGTTTTTACAAAAAAATAGAACCGACTTCAAATTATAAATTGCGCTAAAAAGTGAAAAATAAATTAATTTTTTAAACAACATCGATGTGACTTTTAAACATAGTTTAAGAAGTCGGTGCAAAATTAGGATAGATGAAATCTTTTGGAATCATGAATCAATTACAAATATATATATTTTCCCAGAATTAGCAACAGTTCCAATATGAAGTAGCAAATGGTGTAATGGTAATTAGACTCATAATTTCGCACCGACTTCTAAAACTATGTTTAAAAGTCACATCAATGCTGTTTAAAAAATTAATTTATTTTTCACTTTTTAGCGCAATTTATAATTTGAAGTCGGTTCTATTTTTTATAAAAACTATTTTATTTTATTCTTTTTAGTGTAAATACATTTTCTATATAAATACTCTATTTTTTTTTTTTTAAATACATATCAAAGGGCAAACATTCTTTGAATAAATGTCACTGAAAACTAATCATTTGTATGAAAAATTCCGTTTTGAAGTCGATTTTAGTAAACAAACTGATTGGATTTAATTTTTGCCTCAGAGAAGCCTTCAGTCAAACTCTTGCTGTAATTGCTTTCAATATTATAGCAAATGGGCAACAAACACTTTTTAAACAATAACTTTTATATTTACTAATAGTTTTCCCAACAAAGAAAAATCAAGCCAAGCCTTTCTAATTAAAATAAAAAATGCTTATTTTTCACCCGTAACGTTTTTTCTAAAAAACAAATGTAGTCAAATTGATGTGCGATATTTGAGTTCAACGGCCCTCTATCTATTAAAGAAAAAGCCATCAAAATAGGTTCATTTAGTCAAAAGTTATGAATGAAAAACCATAAAAATGACCCAATTTCTGCCCACAACTTTTTTTTCTAATTATCGAATATGGTCAAACAAAGGTACGGGACCTATGAGAAACCACCCTCGATTGATTAAAAAAAGAATCATGAAAATCGGTTCATCCGGTGAGTAGTTATGAGTGGAAAACAAACAAACAAACAAAAAAAAAAAAAAGCCGTACATACAATATGAATGTATAACCTCCTGCCTTTGTGAAGTCGGTTTAAAAGAAGAAACAAAAAAGTGGCTGAATACTAAATAGAAACACATACACACGTAAATCAAAAATTGGAGACATCGGATTCCCGAACTGTTTGCGAATGAGCGAACCCATAATTTGAGCTGCTGAAGCTTGTTTGTATTTTAATTTTTGCAGCAAATAAAATGATTTTCGTCAATATACAGTAAATTTAGACTAAAAATGACTTTAGATCCAATCAAAAATTGAAATCTCAATTTTAAGACAATTTGCCTGTTGGAAAAGAAGATTTATAGATAAATAAACGACCGCTTCACGTGGTGTAGATGGCCGAATGGCTAGAGAGCAAGGTTGATTTACCGTGCAGGTTCGATTCCTGCAAGCTTCGTTTACGGTTTCTACGCCTCGAAGATTCTACACCTCGAAATGGTTCAAAAACGGTAAAAATTTTGTTTTGAAACCATTTTTAAATGGTTATAAAACCGTAAACTTTTGTATTTACGGTTTTTTAACCACGTTGATTGGAAATGGTTAGGTCCCGTAAAGATAGAAAATGTTCCAAACCGTAAATTTAACGGTGAATTAGATGGACAGACTGCTCCAGATCCTTTAACCGTGATTTCATGATGAAATTTCTAACAGTGTAGGTGTCTGCTTTTATGCGCCGTGGATAAAAAGCTATAATTCATTTGTGACGTCAACCAGAGAGACCACTCCCGGTTTTAAAAAGTATAAACCCCCATTTCCACTTTTCTTGGAAATTTCGAAGTATGTTAAACGTCCCAAAAGCAACTCAAAATCCAATGCGAGACCACGCTTACCAGCACAAATATAACCAATATGAATAAGTTCTATTAAGCGAATTTACCAGAACAATAAAACATAGAACAATATAGATGTTGTAACTATTAAGATACATACAAATTCTTTCGTGTGGGAAGGGAAGTCCATGTGGAAATAGGTATCAGATTTTTGGCTATTTATTGCATAATTTTAAGTAGTGCTCTGGCTATTTTCACAACTTTTCATCTGAAACTTTCTATTGTTGGTATGGCAAATTAGGTATGCTGCTACAGTAGTATAAACTGATAATTTTAATGGGAAGGAAAAGGTGTGCATGAGTGTAGTTTCACTACTACTTGGAAACGTTGTGCAAAACATGATCATTCTTATTATTATATCATTTTTTTTTGGCTGGCCTGAGTCCCGCAGATATACCCATCAGAGTATCATATCCGGCTCTCATGTTTGAAACCTAAACCTGTACAATCTTTGCTTATTTTTAAACATCCTACATCTCACATATATTTTTAAAGCACGTTAATTAATTAAATTTTGAAAATAAAACATTGACCTGCCAGATAACCGGCTATTCCTTGCAGTGAGCGGATTAGATCCTAGATAGTTAAAATACACCGGATACAGGCTATTCGATGCCTTCTGGGACAACGAAACCCGACAGAACCATAACTGGTTCCGTTGGATGGAACATTTTCTTGATCTATTCGTAATTTTCGTGACTTTTTCTGTACTTTCGTGACCTGTAGACACCTACCTGTGCATGCTGTCTCGTATAAACCCGTGAGCTCGAGTTTGAGACCCTTGATGTAAATTTTTAAAAAAGATCTTCACTAAAACTTTCATCCCGCAATTTTTTATTAATGACCTATGACAATTACTGTTTTTATCTGCGGGATCGGTCAAGGAATGCAAAAAAATTTTGAAAAAATATTTCATTTATATATTTTTTAAATTTGTATTTCACATGAAGTCATGAAATGTCGAAACTAAAGAAGATAGGTGCTCCTTCTTTTTTTTTTTTTCCGCTTAAATCAACATCTTTGCAGATACGCAAAGCAGGTAACATTGTTTAATTCTCATGAGCATGAAACAACAGTGAAAATGAGAAAATGCAGTTGAATCTCAGCATCGTAGATGTGAAAAATAAATGTAGTGAAAAGTTAATGAAAGCATACATTTGAAAATGACATGCATGACATGAAACTGTTAAAACTATGCATGTTTTTTTTAATTACGAAAACTTACGTAAACAAGTAGTAAATGTAAAGGGTCTTGCCTTTCACTTTCCCAAATTTACTCCTCGCAGAAAGTTTCTGAAATGTAAAATTTTTATCTTATCACGAGTCTAATAATGTATAGTTAATACCGCTTTTATTAAGTGAAAACTTTTGTACTAAGATCATGAAACTAGCCATAGGTTAAAACATATTTTTTTCTTCTGTTCAAAAGAAAAAATTCTTTTAACCATATTCGACTCTAATAAGTGATGCAAAAATACTGAAATTTATCACTCGCTTCATGAGATAAAATCTTCGTTCTTCAGAAACAAATTATTTCGAATTATCTATCTTAGTATAAACATTCTTCAGCTGTGCGATATCTGAAAAGGTTTTTATTTAAGGAAAAGGAATACGCAATACCTCAAAGAATAAGTAGTGTTATCTGGAAATGATTATCACATGGACATACGACGCATGAACTCTGGGTAGTTTTTCGTCGGAATAGAAAAATTAGAAAAAGTGCGTAATGTTTCTGCATATTTCCTAGTATTTCAGTTGGAATTTTTAATTTTTTTTTAATAGTAGAGGAGAGCACTTTAATTCATTGCGTCTTATGCCATTGTCCTTCACATAGCATGCATCTTAGCAACCACTCTTGCACGCATGTTCTCTATTAAAAATTTTATGAATGATGCTTTTTATATCCATTTCGATAGACGGATCCTATTAGTTTTCAATTGTTTATTTCGAAACATCACAAAAGAAATATTCAGAAATTTTACAAATATCAGTTAATATTCTAATTCTAAAATTAAGATTTTTTTTTCAATTTCGAAATTTTGTGCTTAATTTGATAGGTTAAAACTTGATCAAAAATAGCAATATATATTATATATTTAGTATTTTTAAATAAAACAAATTTCTGGAAGCAATATTAACGACATAAAAATCCAAGGCATGATTTTAAGAAAGAAAAATATTACGACCTTATATTGCTCTGCTTCCCCATACCTGCCAGTCCCATAGCCCCCACAGTGTAAGAATTTAGAATTTCAAGAATTTAAAACCACATGTTTAATCTAGTAAGAATGAATTTGCTACTTTGAGTTTTTTTTTTTATTAATTAAAAGTGGTTTAAAGACTTAAAAATGCAAATAAGCATAATACGCAATATTTATTTTGATGCATCAAAATAATTGTGACCTCTGCCTAAAATATATTCCCGTAAAATAATTTATTTTGCGTAAAGTCTTTTGCCCCATTAGCCATTAGTCTCCTATTCACATAACATTGGCGAAATCATAAATTTTCTTTTGGACCGCATTGAGCTTTATTGCAGTAATATACATTTCAGCGTAATATGCTTTCCTGATAGTTTACGAAAGAACAGAACTCAGACATAATAATGTACTTTAGAAAATTTTACGTAAAATGATTAAATTCATTTATTTGTCTGCTGTTTTCGATAGGCACTCCTTTGCGGATGTAAAGGTTAAGAGCCGGAAATAAGATGAACTTTTTATTTTTCGTACTTTTGAAAACAACTTTACTTTGTGCAAGAATAAAGCACTTTCTGCTGTAATTAGCTCATTAATATAGGTAAGTATTACTTTAATTTTCGGTAATATATTTAATATTGACTTCGCAAGCGCACCGCAAAGTGACATCGGTAAGGGATGGTTCCCCAGTTCGAACTCCTCCTTTTGACGTTCAAATCGTAATAAAAATTGAAGTTCTTCCTTAAAACGTGTTTTGCCACTATCTAAGTTCTAAGCATTTTTTTTTTTTTGTGTGTGTGTGCATATTTCTATATGTAACATTAAAATCAAGTTTTGTTTTTACTTCTATTCTGGATCATCAAGGGTGTTCCATTCTTTGTTCAACTGCCTTGCCTACTCCTTTCAGAACTTTCTGCCTTCTTTATTTTTATTTCATCTCAAAATTGTTTTAATGTGATATATAAAAGAAAGTTTTAAATTTAGAACATAATAATAATGAATAAATAGAAGTTAAATTAGGGGATTTTTAGAAGGCAGCCTCTAATTAAAAAAGTTAACATTAACGAAATTTTAAAGGTTCCACGTCCTTACAACGTGGGAATGCCACTGGTGCAAACCCGTGCTGCAACTGCCAACAGCCCCAAACCTATGACTAAATAATCCTGAAAAAAATTGAAACATAAAACATCTAATAACATTTGAAAAAAAAAAAAACTTAATATGCGAAAATTTTACCACTTCCGACTCCGGAAAACATTAGCCCAGACATTCCGGTCACCACACTACCACACGTGCACATCAAATTTAAAATTTTCCTACTTATAGTTGTCTTTCTCCTTCTATCCAGATGTAAATGTACACACACATAATGTTGCGATTAATCAGCGACCATCTGAACTTTGAGCTTACTCTTTACAGTAACCATACTTTTATTGAAATAAATATGTATTTATTTCTATATCTCTATTACTTTTGTGTTTACTAATGCTGGTTATTTCAAGCTTACCAAAGTGTTTTTTTTTTTCTCTGTTGATACATACGAATTGATATCTTAAATGATATTTAAACACGTTTCAAAATAAGAACAGTACATACCTTTTTCACTTTGTAGAAGATTGGCTCCGAATATTTTCCTCGACCCATCGAGTTATCGAAAATTTACTATAATTTTCGGTAAAAATAAACTATCCGGACTGCAAAACACAGAAATGAATTTTGTTGATGAAGACGATAAGATAGATACGAAAGAAAAAACAAACTATGCTAATATAAAATTTCAAAGTTAAAACTAACTAACTTTCTTCTATGAAAAAAAGTAAAAGTTTCAAGTTACAAAGTTTAGCAGTTACACTTTCATGGATTGACAGAGAATAGAAAATAAAAAATAAAAATGAACTGTCACATATATTTGCTAAAACAATTTTCAGCTGACTAAAATCTTTTAAAATACAATAGAGCCTCAAAAATCCAAACTAACTGGGACTGAGCCCTTCTCGGATTCTGGAAAGTTCCGATTTACCAGGTGGCCTATTGAGACCAGGCCCGGACTGGTCAGGTCGGCTGGTCGGCGATCGCTGAGGGCCCCCGTACTGGGGGCCCCAAATGGGGAGGGGAAGAAAATAATTTTCTATCCGAACTTCTTTTTACAGATCTTTAATTTCTTCATAACTATTTGCCTTTGCTTCATTACGCTTTTTCCCATGATGCTTCACTATCACAATCTGCCAAAGTTTTAAGACTTTTAGACATAACAGTGGTCGATAGCCCAATTGGACTTGCTTTGTATGAGCTTTTAAAATCAAAACTAGTTAGATGGGGCACTTCAACATAAAATATTATTGCTTGCTCATTTGTCGGAGAAGCTAACGTGAACGGATTTGATAACAGCCTATAAGTCAACTTCAAGAAGAGAAACAAAGACCAGTGTGCGGACCTGGTGGCCGTCAACCAAGGGGGCCACGAATTGAAAAGGGGCCCCCTTCATTATTTCAAATTTCCTTCCCGCAATACTGTAGACGACATGGATACAGGTAGGGCTTCGCAATAAATGATGTTTAATGCAAATTGTACGGAATAGAAATTGGATGAAAAAATGAGCAATTCAAGTACTGGGCACTCACATTAATGTTTTCAAGGATATTTTAAGGGGGCCCCATATTTATTTTACCGCCAATGGTCCCCAAACTTCTCATTGCGCTCTTGACGAAGATTTTACTTCTACTCATTAACTCATTGCATGACTTCTATTTTAAAGGCCAATTTCATTTTATAAAATAGTAAAAATTCGTTTTTTAGTTTTTGCCTTTTGCAATACATTATATTAATAAGTGTTAAAAATTACATTTTTCTTTAAAATTGATTAAAAATAAAAGGTGAATCTTATTTTTTATAGTACTTTGTAAAATACGGTATTTATGTATGAATAGATAGACAAAGGTTATACTACAAGTTGACTAAGGTACAATGAGAAGGTAATTTTCCAAGGATGCCAGGCAGTGCCGTATCTGGGGAGAGGGGGGCATATTCAACTGTGATGCACAAAAATAAAAAAAAAGAAGAAGAATGACAATACAATAAAAAAAGAGAAATATATTTATTTTTGAAATTTAACTTTAACTTTTGCAAAGAGAGAATTAAAATCCTAGTTCAGCGCTCCGATTTAATCATTGATCAGCTATTTTGCTAATGATTAAAACCGATTAATATATATAGAGTTATTTATTTAAATAAACTGTTGGAAGCTCCAAAATTGAGTTATACTGAATATGTTGCGTAGTTGATGAGTCGGCCGGCTCCTGTGGTAGGAAGGGCTCCTGGGAAGGCAATTTTAGGGGGCGGCAAATTTCGCAATGCCAAAATTTAAAAATTTATATTTTAAGAAGTCAAGATTTTTTCCCCTTGTAATAGTGAACTATAAATCATGCTATGCTCAAACAATGTAATAATTTTTCTTTTACAAATTTTCAAAGCATCCGTTCGGGAAAAGCCGGGGCGGGAGGGGGATGCTTGCAAGTGTCGTTTGAGAAGGCAGACACGTGTCTCTTCGATATGAGAGTTAGCAAGAAAGCGGAGAGGGGGGGGGGGGAATATTAAAAAAATACTCATTTTGTTGTGCATTTTTATGAGTAAAAGCGTTTAAACTTTAAAGAGTTTTAATTTGCTTCTTTTTTTCCCTAATTTTTTTGCAGTCCCAAATGCGTCCTAAGGCCTCAAAATGCACCAGTTTGCATATAGTTTTCAAAATTTTCTCGGTGGAAAATCCCCCTGAACCCCCTTCAACAGTCTGAATTTTATATCTCCAGTTGAGGGGAGACTCTTCATATGGCGCTATCCCCCTGCTGTTCATGTAAAAGAACCTGGTAGTTTCTCTGGGCCTGAAAAATTTTATGGGTTTATCAGTGCCCGCGCCCCCACAAGGTGAACACTCCCTAAAAAAAATGGCCAGAACATAAAAATTTACGAAATATGAGCAATAATTAGCTGGAGGGGGAGGGGTGGCATTTTTAAGTTTTGCCGCATCACGCAAAACTCCAAGATCCGATACTAATCGAGATAATATACTGCTCCGTAACAAACTATACAGATTACAAGAAAAACATCAGCGACGACGGTGGAGCAAACAACAAGAAAACTCTTTCAGCAGTTGTTGATGAGTTTTTGAGAAGTGAAGGAGATGCAAATGCAGCAAAATAAGTTAATGTCATAATTGTTTTTAAAGACATATCTATTAGAAGTTTTGGCTGCAAGTCAAAATTGGCCGCAAAGAATTTGATCAGTCAACGGTTTAAACTTAAAAACTATTGCTGTTTTGCTTGATTTGTTTTTAGTCAATAACCGGTTAAGTGCTTACAAAGTAATTACTCGTTCATTTGGAACTTGCTAGAAAAACTGCTCCAGCCAAAAAAAAAAAAATCAAGAGTGATAAACAAGCTTTTGTTTTAAATGAAATAAATGTTCATTTTATTTTTATTTTCTTAGTACAAGCTAATAATATTTTTTAAATTTTAACTTGGAGCAAATCTATGTTTGATTTTTAGGATAGTGTCTATATTTTCAAAAAGTAGTTCTTAACAAACATTATTTTGACTTTTCATTTAGCTGGAAAATCATTCAGAAGGGCAGATTTTTAGTTTTATAATATAATGAAAATTATATTCAAATGATTTCATACAGTACTGAAGCATACGGCAACATTGTTCATTAAAAAAATAGAGGTTTATTATTTAGTAAGTGCTCTTGGCTTACTTAATGACTTTTTGCTTTCTCATTGTATTTTATAGTTTAATACTATAATTTTTCCAGTCCATTCTACGTAAATGAGACATAATAAAAATAACATGAAATTTCGTTGTACTAAACAGTTAGTCAAGCATAACTTTAAAACACTGTTTTGAATTTTTTTTCTCATTTAATATAAAATGTCGCTTTAGTTTAACTACTGTATAAGACCCTAAAAAGGGTAAAAAACGGTTTCCTGACACATAATTTTCAAAGAATTTCCGGGGAAGAATAGGGGGCCCCTTTCCAGTACCTGCCCGAGGGTCCCAGCGGGAGCCAGTCCGCGTCTGATTGAGACTCTTGTTATTAACTCAATAATGATCTGAAAGTCTTTGTTTGAAGTTAATAATTAAGCAATTTTACTCCTGATAAAGAAGGAGTGCTGTATGCATCATTTACGTTCCATCCATAAAAGAAAACGTTAAAAAAACAACGATTAAAGATGTGGTTTACTGGGTTGCTTCATGTAATGTTCATGTGCCGCTGTTGCAAGATCGCGCCATCAGGCCAATTCAATTCGTTGCGCCATGAAAGATAACCGAATTCAGTTTTAAATAATAAGGACAATAAGGTATAGAGCTGTGTTATAGATTGTATTCAAATGTTTAGCTAAAAGTAGCTGTCATTAAAAAACTAACTCAGCTTTTGAATCGTAGTTATTGACTTTTCCTTTTTTTCAAATCTAGTTTTAGACCTTGACTTCACAAGCTGTTAGGATTATCCAGAATTTAGATTCACCGGGGTCCGGATTTCTGAGGTTCCACTGTAAATGCTCTAAGGTTTTAAATAGCTTGTAGATAATTTTGCTAATTGGTACGTTAACAGATCTCCTTTTTCACTTTCCAGAGAACAGAATTTGTAATACTTAAGAGTCTCGTCACATGTCACGAAAACAAATAAAAGACTTATAGCTTTTTTGATTCAGTAGAAAAAATTGTCATGTACACAATACCCGAAGAAGAAATTCATGCCAATGAGTGTGGTGATTCAAGTTTAGAAGAAAATGATTCCTTTTCTGAAAAAAAAAATTCAAATCATCCTGATATTGTTAGAAATCTATCTGATTCGATTCTTAGAGCTAATGAAACGATGGATGACGCAGTCAAAACAGAGATCAAAGCCACAGGAAATATTCAAAATAGGCAGTCTGTATCCCTTATTGACATTACTCAGCAGCACATTGATGCAGATAGCGCAACGTTTGATGTTGATAAGAAAAGACCGTCTTTTGTAAGTAAGGCGACGACAAAAATAAATGTTCTTACGAATTCGAGCTCTTATCTTCAAGTTCAAGATTACCATTCGAATTCAAATCTGACCCATATGTACGAAGAAGATTGAAAAGAAAGAAACTTTTAAAGTTTTAGACTCCTTGCGCTTCACGCAAAATGAGGCACCTTTCTTATGTGAATCATTAATTGAAGGGTCTGAATTGATTCACGATTCAAATGAAAAGAATTTGGAACAGATATCGGATGATCATATTTTCGTAAGCCTCAATAAAGAAGAATTCGCCGAAAGAAATTCCTGCCAGAACATAAAAATTGAATCATACCAGAATTTGAGCCAAAGATCAGGCTCTATGCAATGGATTCAGAACGCTTTTCAAAGTGTTGGGCAAAGATTCCTCGACTTGCGCAGACCAAGTGATATTGTCACCGATCACATGCGAAAAAGTAACGAAGAGATAGAGATGGACCAGAATGATTATTGTGTTTTAAGTGAACTGCAGCATGAAGTACCAAGATCCACTGGAAGACGTTATAGTGAGAACGTGATTGGAAAGCAAAAGAAACTTTTGTTTTCCACAGGATTTGGAAATTTGAAAGGGTTTTGGAAGGATCGACAAGCTGCAAACAAGCACCAACAGGAGGAAGATTTCGATCGGATTCGTCCAGATGTTTGTCCGCTTTTTAACTTTCCTAAGAAAGGAGACGAAGACGAAATTATCCTTGATGCCGTAAGTTCTGGAATCTTTTCTATTTCTGTTTCTCTTTTTTTTTTTTTGTTTTAGATTTAAGAATAAAAAGGAACAGTGTGTAAAAGGATTAGTGTGTGTGCTTTTGTATACAAAAGCTCAGCCAGTCTTCAAAAGTCAGCCACAGTGACAAGAAACTCCTTAGAAATAGTATATATTAAGTTTAAAATGAAAGATGCAGATTTTAATTGTTTATTTATTAACTTTTCAGTGATCATCAGCAAACAACTTTTTTTTAGTCAGTAAAGCAACCACTTTATTCCCGATAAAGAGATCGTCTTCCTATAGTTAAACATTCCGCCCGTTTTTCTGTTGAGGGAAACAGTATCCTTCAGTAGCCAATACACTTTTCCTTTCTGTTCTACTGTAAATTTGAGAGACTTTAATGTTAATAGAATACATAAGCTAATATGCTCAATACAAATATTAACATCTTTTGGGTTAAATTGTGTTTAAAGGGGATGCTATCAATAGAGTATTGCTTTTTTCACATGCACATTGATATACAATCTTATATCATACACAATCTGAATGAGAACGGTATCTTCACTCTACATAATGAATCTTTAAATGGTACGGAGATAAATGAAAATTTTCAAGCCGTTCCAGCTCCTCTCATTAGTGAAAAAAATGACCTAAACTTGAGTCATGACATTTATCTTGTCCAACCCTAGCAAAAGTAAGACAGAGAATCACAAAAATAAAAGATCTCAAGGCAGAAGAATCTCCACTTTCCAGATACTTTTTTAAATCCAAATTCAGCCGTTAACGAAGAACGAAAAGGGCAAGAAAAAGCACCAAGTGCCGTTTTTTTCCGGAGAACGGTAGCAATTAAGTAATAAAAAAAGATTTTTTTTAATGCTTCTAAACGAAAGAAACATAAGAAAAAAATAATATATATATATATATATATATATATATATATATGAGGGGTGAACGAAAAAAGGTAACAAGTCGAATAAAAAATATTTATTAACAACAGACAGAATACAAATGGGATTTAAGAGGCATACGGGTTCCTGTCACTTTTCGATATAATCACCAAGTCTATTTAGGCATTTATCAGAGCGCAGAACCAACTTTTTTAGCTCGTCTTGGTAAAAATCAGGTCTCTGTCTATTGAGCCGTCTCGGCGGATGTTTACACATCACTGTTTGAAGAGAACCGTGTGCTGGATAAGTGCTCCTTCAACCTCGGAAACAGGAAATAGTCACTGGGTGCCAAATTTGGGCTGTATGGGGGTTGATTCCGGATTTCCCACCTGAATCGTAGCAACAATTCCTGCGTCGCTTTAGCAGTATGGGGTCTGGCATTGTCATGCAGGAGGATATGATTCCTTCACTCAACATGTCAGACTGTCACTCTGTGAGATGCGGACACGTTCTTTGCCCATAAAAATCGCATTTCCACACGAGACCAATTTTCTAAGCGTCTTGTCATTTCATCATCCTGAACCGTCTGGGAACTTCCACTTTACCAGCTATATGACAGTAGCGCCACCTGTCTCCACTCTGGAGAAACAAAATTTTTCCACAATGTGTAGTTTTCAAATGCTGCGGCTTGTAACTTTTTTTTCTAATCATTCCTCGTATACATACTAGAAAGATAGATAGACGTAGTCTAGGAAAAATAAAAGAAAAAAAGCATTTTAAATTTTGACATAGTTTGCAAACACATACGCACACACACTGAAATGAAAGAAAAAGAGACGCTATGTCATTTTAATTAAGTAGTGTTGAAGAAGATGAAGAGAAATTGATGACTTTCGAGAGAAAATTCTTTGAGGCAGTTAGAGAAAACGGAACCTGGAGAATACGTTACAATCATGAACTTGATCGAAATATAGAGAGCCCAACATAGTGGAAGTGATCAAGATATCCCAACTTAGGTGGTTAGGACATATTTTTAGATATAATGATGAAATTCCTGTTAAGAAATTAACTTTTCAAACTCCAATGGCGAAAAAGAAAAGAAGAAGACAAAGGTGGATGGATAGATTAGAAAAGTGGTTGAAGGACTTGGGAGTTAACCGCTGGAAGACTATATAGTAGGGGAGGTAGCGTTAATTTTTTCCTGGAATTTTATACCGAATGATTTTTAATTTAAGCAGTTGCTAGAGATTTAATAATCAACAAAATATGCGTCAGTCGCCGCACCCGCGGTGGAGCCAGGGGTGATAGCATGTAAAAGTTGTAAAAAAAAAAATTACGATACGAGTTATTTTATACCGTATCAAAATTTATACGATGAGTCCTGAGGTTATTTTTAACTAAAAAATAACCTTCAGCTGTAGTGGAGAGAGGGGATTATACGTCAGTCACGCATATGAACCATGTTAAACATGTTGAAATATAAAGTTATTTTATACCGTATGAAATTTATACAGTTGATTTGTCATACTTCATAAATAATAAAAAAAAATCGTCAGCTGCATAAGTAACGGTGGTAAAACCGTCAGTCAGCGGCATAAACATGCCGCGCACTCGGCACATCTGAGCGGTGCTTAGTCACTTTTGACAAGGAAACTAACGGTCTTTACACCCACAAACATTCAGTTGACGGTCATTTTTAATATTATTAACAATGAAGCTGCTCTATATTTTAATTTCATTAGGTATAATATTAATTTAACATAAGTTATGCCACTTTATTCTATAAACGAGCTTTCATATAAACCCCTTAACGATGAACAGAAAACATTACTTACCTGTTATAGATATGTAAATAAATTGCTTATCAATTATAATTTTAAAAAAATTCCTTGTGGGTTAATAAAAAAAATTATTTTTAAAAAAAACTCTATTTTTTTGTATTATTAACAATTGTTTAAGTAAATGATAATTAATTAGGCATATTAAATTTTATGAAATATTTGTTTATTTCAGATAAAAGTTAATTCTTTTAATCATTTTATTACATTAAAATTTTTTTAATCGATTTATTTTTCTGTATACTCGTATTCATCAATGTCATCGCAACTATCATCTGAGATATCAATGATAACGTTACGATCTTCATCGAATTCCACATCCTCTTCAGCATCATCCAATTCTTCCATTTGCTCACTTTCAATATTTTATGTTAAAAATGACACAAATATGTAATTCAATTGTAGCCTGTTATAAGCATGTGTAAGTTGAAAAAGTACTTGCAGGGTTTTCATCGATGATAGTTATGCCAGTTATTGTCGATGGGATTTGATCACCATCGAACCACTTAAAGGTATATTTATTGTTTTCTTCCCTTCATCCATAATTTAAGAGTGATAACTCTAAAGGAATTGTTCTATGAGCATGACTCCAAATATTTAATATGTATGATGTGCGTAAAATATGCTGGTATAGCTCCGATTGGCATGGAGGGAATACCGCCCCGTCAATTGAACTTCTCAGCAAAAATTCGTCAGTTTTTTCAATCATTTTATATGCTGTCGTAAATGTGGCTACTCGTGCTGTATTTACGTTATTTAGTCATTTTAACGCATACATTCTGCAGACATATTCTTCTATAGTTGTTTACAGTTTATCTATATTATCGAACGGTTTTTGTTTTTTTTTTACCTCTTCTGTAGAACGCAGGGTTAAAATCACAGCCTGTGAAAGCATGAAAACCTATAATTGACTGACGTTGATGTAACGAAGATTGTTTCGAGTTCCGAGTAGCATATGAATTTTCAAATTTTGTTGGATATGACTCATATTTCCTAATAATATCGTTAAAATATCAGTGTCTGAACACCTTATTGTGACGTTAGCATCATCTTGTAGTTGACAAACATGGAATACTATCTTTGTGTCTGCTTCCCTCATGAGCTGCACAATTTAAATTATGCTCTTCCCTTCTCAGAACTACTTCATTTTACATTATATTTATACATTATACTTTTACATTATATTTGTAACAGACATTATGATTAATGTAAATTATTTTTACTCCTATAAATGGCGCCATGTTATTTTTCTCCCAATCATCACAAAGAAATTGAACTAAGGCCTTCTTGAAGTATATATTTTTTAATTCGTTGATAAAATTAACCGGACGTAACTGATCCGGATTATTAATACAATAAATTTGTCCCTCTCTTCTACCTCTCACAGAGTGTTCATGGTCTTTTATAGATGGTGTGAAGTGTCTCTGTCATTTGCATAAGTTTGCCTCTCTCGTTCAGCTGTCAAAGTGACTATGCACCGCTCAGATGTGCCGAGTGCGCGGCATGTTTATGCTGCTGACTGACGGTTTTACCACCGTTACTTATGCAGCTGACGATTTTTTTTATTATTTATAAAGTATGACAAATCAACTGTATAAATTTCATACGGTATAAAATAACTTTATATTTCAACATTTTTAACATGGTTCATATGCGTGACTGACGTATAATCCCCTCTCTCCACTACAGCTGACGGTTATTTTTTAGTTAAAAATAACCTCAGGACTCATCGTATAAATTTTGATACGGTATAAAATAACTCGTAGCGTAATTTTTTTTACAACTTTTACATGCTATCACCTTCGGCTCCACCGCTAACAAACTGACTGACGGTCAAATCTCTTATGTATTAGTCAATCACTATTATTGTTATGAATATCAGCCGGTATGAAATTCTTAGTGAAAATTAACGCTACCTCCCCTACTAATAGCATTATCTAGATGGTATAAGCTGGCTGAGAGAGTCTTGGCTGGCAACCGGCTGTAGTGCTTGGGAAGAAGAAGTGTTGAATATTAGGATTAACAAGAAGTTCCGTCTAGAACGGCCATTCCCGTAGTGCAGAATTCAAGGGAATTGTAAGATCAGCTAGTTGAATTACTTTTTTCAGGATTAGACTTAGCTAGAAGTTCCGTCTAGAACTATACGAGCCTACTTTCCCGTATGCACCGAATTCAAATTTATAATCTAGCTATCTATCTCTCTCTTTCTCGTCTAGCTTTAGTTCTTAATTGCTTCAAATATACCTTTTTCAACGGTTAATACATATTCATTCAATCATTCATTTATTAAGTCATTCATGTATTTATTCACTCATTTATTCATTCTTTCTTTTGCTTATTCATTTAATCATTCATTAATTCAAAAATATTCTTGAAAATCCCGATAAAAAAATTTCATAGGAAAATAGGCTCGTTAGTTCTGGATAAACTTTCTATTAGTACATATTCTACGCCATAAGAGCTTTCCGATAAAGTTTGTTCCAAGCAAATCGGTCCGTTAGATCAGGAATTATATAGGATTGAAATTTCCCCGTAGGCGGTATGTTAATTTTTTTTGAACTGTTCAAAAATGAACAAAAATTGTTCAAATCAATATTTCACACCAAAAACTTCTTCCGCTGAGCTTGTTCATGGGAACTTGGATCTTGTACCCAGAGTTTACATAATTTGCTTCATTTTCACCCATAGGTGCTAATGTTAAAATTTTTTGAACTGTTCAAAATTGAACAAAAATTATTCAAATCAAAAAGTGAAATATGGAAATGAGATGTCCTCGCCGAAATCTTTGGAATGCAAAAAGAATTTTTCCAATCGGACAATTCGTTCAAAAGTTGTTAGGGGGGGACAGACCGACAGACCGACAGACAGACAGACAGACAGACCGACAGACCGATCGACACACTTTTTTCCCATCTCAAAACCCTACTTTCAAATTTTTTATTTTTTTTCAATCTTTATTTAATTACTTAACTTATTTTTGACTTTTCTTGATTTCTAACGATATTTTCACGATACATTAAGCCTTCTTTCATGCTTTATTATTTTTTTTTTTTTTTTACTTTTACGGGAAAGTAGGCTAAAAATGCATACTCGATGTGATAGTCCAAAAGGTTTCTATTTTAAATGTATAGGATCTTAAGATAAAAACTACGAAAATTTAAAGAATACATAACTCTTTTGTAAATACTGTGTTAATTTATTTTGTAAGTGTAATAATATGTTTTAAGTTTTGGCATAAACATTTATTGTTAAAATGCTTTCACTTATACCCCGCAAAATTAATGAAAGTGAAAGGGCAGACCATTGGGTTCATACATGACTAAGCACTAGATTTCGAAGGCTGATTACTGGATCTCGTGTCATAAATATGTGGCACTAACTTTTCTTTATGATAAATGTCATTGTTTCGAAAGTGAATTAAATGTTTCACTTTACTCATATTAAGTACGAAATTAATCTCAAAAAACCTCAGTATAAGGAAAAATTTCTTAATGTCTTCAACTATTGCTGAGTCATGTTCTGCTTCTAGCGGGTTATAGCATAGCATGAATTTTCGGAAAAAAGAAGCAAATGCTTTTTAGCCTACTTTCCCGTAAAAGTAAAAAAATAAATAAATAAAGCATGAAAGAAGGCTTAATGTATCGTAAAAATATCGTTAAAAATAAAGAGAAGACAAAAAAAAGTGAAGTAATTAAATAAAGATTGAAAAATAAAAAATTTGAAAGTAGGGTTTTGAGGTGGGGGGAAAATGTGTGTCTGTCGATCTGTAGGTCTGTCCCCCCCCCCCCCCCTAATAACTTTTGAACGAATTGTCCGATTGGAAAAATTCTTTTTGCATTCGAAAGATCTCGGCGAGACAATCTTATTTCCTTATTTTACTTTTTGATTCGAACAATTTTTTGTTCAATTTTGAACAGTTCAAAAACTTTTAACATTAGCGCCTATGGACAAAATTGAAGCAAATTATGTAAACTCTGGGCACAAGACCCAAGTTCCTATTGCAAGCTCATTGAAAGGAGTTCTCGGCGTGAAATATTGATTTGAACAGTTTTTGTTCATTTTTGAACAGTTAAAAAAAAAAAAAAAAAAGATTGCAGCATTTTTCCATTATTCCGGCGCAGGCGATAAAGTCGCCAATAACGATGCAACTAACGCCAAACGGAATATCGTCGTTGTTATCCTTTTTTGTGTTCCGTCGCCAAAAATTTTGCTCGGCGAGATTTGCGCCTTGATAATGAAAAGGTACCAAATTAACATTAACGCATATGGGAAATTTCAATCCCATATAAATCCTGATCTAAACGACGGATTGGCTCGCAACAAACTTTATCAGAAAGATATTACGCTGTAGAACATGTACTGATACGAAGTTCAATAAGAACTGAACAAGCCTGTTTTCCTATGAAATTTTTGATCGGGATTTTTAAGGGCATTTCTCAATAAATAAATAAATGAATGAGTGAAAGAATGAATGATTGAATCGATCATAGGCGTAACCAAGGGGGGGGGTTTTGGGGGTTCAACCCCCCCCCCCCCCATTGGGTATTTACTTATTTAGGCACACAAAAAAAAAATTCTGGCTGCGGCCTTGCAAAGCACATTTTTTCCCCCCTAAGAAAATTAAACACATATGCATATGATTTTATTTCCTCTTTCTCTGAGGGGTTGTGATCATGACCAAAGTATGCTGCTCAAATTAAAGAGGACTTTTCATCTGGTTATAATCAATCATCTTATCACCTTAGGGGGGGGGGGGGAATTACAGCGAAAGGTGGCTTCAATCACCGTACCACACACAGACAGAGATCCTTTCAATCACTCACTCCAGATTGTTTTCTTTCCTTCTTGATGTCTTTTTTACCCAAAGGCAGCAATTTGGGAATTCTATCGCACAAGTAATAAGTTTCGTGGAAAATATTCTCTACTGTGATGGCGTTTTGTTTTCTGATAAACCGGTGTTGTATAGGCGCTAGGGTATTTCAAAACCATAATCATTATATTCAAATTTCCACAAAATACTTCATGCAATATGTACTTAAATTGACGTTTGGGGGGGGGGGGATTTTACCAATTTACTCTCCCTGCCCCCTTTTTTTGTTGTTAAAGGAATTACTTGACCTCATAGGCGTAACCAGGGGGTGGGTTGGGGGTTCAAACCCCCCCCCCATTGGGTATGTACTTATTTAGGCACATTTAGGCACACAGAAAAATTTCTGGCTACGGCCTTGCAAAGCACAATTTTTTTCCCCTAAGAAAATTAAACACATATGCATATGAATTTTTTTCTTCCTTTTTCTCTGAAGGGTTGCGATCATGGCCAAAGTATGCAGCTCATAATAAAGAAGACTTTTCATCTGGTTATAAGGTTATAATCAACCCCCTTATCACCTTGGGGAGGGGGTTAGCAGCGAAAGGTGGCTTCAATCACCGTACCACACACAGACAGAGATCCTTTCAATCACTCACTCCAGATTGTTTTCTTTCCTTCTTGATGTCTTTTTTACCCAAAGGCAGCAATTTGGGAATTCTATCGCACAAGTAATAAGTTTCGTGGAAAATATTCTCTACTGTGATGGCGTTTTGTTTTCTGATAAACCGGTGTTGTATAGGCGCTAGGGTCTGAAAATGAAGGACCCCTAGCCAACAATTGTCCTAATGGGTTAAACCCTCAAGCCAGGAAGGGATGCTCATCAAGAAACTTAAAGAGCAGTTTGTATTTATTTATGACTTCCTGTCCAAAAACCCATTTTGGTAAAATCTTTTTTGTAGATGAGCGGATTAGGAAACTGATGAACTGTATTTGCATTGCATTCTCATTTACAGATGTTCTCTCATCTCTTATATTTTAAATGTTTTTTTTTTCTTATTATGGTCCATCACTGATTGCATTACGACTCTGGAAATCATCCGCTTAACGTTTCCTATCTCACTGCTACGGTTTAATGCTGCATTTTAATGAGTGACTAAGTGAATGAATATGTATTATCCGTTGAAAAAAGTATATTTGAAGTAATTAAGAACTAAAGCTAAATGTGAAAGAGAGAGAAAGCGATAGCTGTATTATAAATTTGAAGTTGGGTGTATACGGGAAAGTAGGCTTGTATAGTTCTAGACGGAACTTCTTGTTGGATTATGAGCAGGGTTGCCAAATGTCCCGGATTTTACGAGACAGTCTTTTTTTTTTTTTTTTGAGAAATTGTCCCGCGTTACGGGGGGCTACTAGGACGACAGAAGTCTCGTATTCTTACCAGGATATTGATTTCGCCTGATATCGGGTGTCCGTTGAACCTTGTGTGATGGGTCCGTACCGAACATTCGGGTGGGATGTTTGAAACGTGTGGATTCTATACGTTTTTTAAACGTCGTTCAGCATCTAAATACGTAATAATTTAATTTACATACATTTCTAAATATGCTAATTAATTAAATTTGAAAAATCAAAATTGACATATCGGATAACCGGATCCTTCGTGCAGTGACCTGATCGAATTCTGGATATTTAAAAACTGGTCGGCTACCGGATATCTTCTGCTGTCCCGTATTTGCAGATTTTAAATTTGGTAACCCTGATTATGAGTACATAGACCATTCTAAATGCAGGAAATATGATGAAATTTTTTGTACGTATCAGCAGAATTTTTGAGAATAAAAACGTGCAATGATCCTTCACATACGAGTAATTACGACGTTTGTAATTTTCTTTAGGATTCGAAGAAATTTAAATCTTTGGAGAATTTTCTTTCGATAAATAATGAAATTGGCACAGACTACATAAAGTTCTTGATCTTACAAATACAAATACAAATACAAAAGTCACGACCAGCAACAGGCTCAGGGCCCAGCTAGGCTGGTCCTAGTCAATTTAGCAGTCCCCAATGAAGATCAAGAGCTTTCTTAAAAGTTTTTACCCCGCTGCAATAAACAGTCGCTTCTGGTAAACTATTCCAATTGCCTATAACCCTATTGAAGTAGTAATTTTTCCTAATTTCAAGATTAGCCTGAGATTTGAAAAGCTTAAAACAATGACCTACTTTCAGCACATAGCTGCAGTCCATCAACATTTCCCATTTTAATGAATTTAAACAACTGAATCATGTCCCCTATAACTCTCCTTTGCTCAAGACTATACATATTGAGCCTTTTAAGCCTAACCTCATAATCTAAGTCTAAAAGACCACTTACCAATCTAGTAGCCCTCCTTTGAACCCTTTCTAATAAGGTAATATCCTTTTTTAGGTACGGAGACCAAAACTGAACAGCATATTCCAAATGAGGTCTTACCAAACTTCTGTATAGTGGCAATACAACTTCCTTAGACCTGTTCGAAATAGCCTTATTGATAAACCTAAGCATGCTGTTAGCTTTGTTACTTACTATGCTACACTGCTGGCTGGACTTGAAGTCGGGACTAATCAATACTCCTAGATCAACAATTGCTTCTGCTTCCCTAATGACGAAACCTTGTAAATAATAGCTTGCATGTTTATTCCCATGACCAAAATGAAGCACTTGACATTTCCCAATATTAAAAGACATACCCCACTTAATTGCCCACCTAGAAATTTGATTCAAATCCTCTTGAAACTGATTGACTTGTTCCTCCGTGTCCACAATTCCCATGATTTTGACATCATCAGCAAAAATATTGATGTGCCCAGAAATACTCTGAGTAATATCATTAATAAAAATAATAAATAATATTGGCCCTAAAACTGAACCTTGTGGAACTCCACTCAAAACATCAATCCACTGAGAATAATTGCCCTTCACTACTACTCTCTGTTTCCTCCTAGTCAGCCAATTTTTAACCCAAATTAAAGTTTTTCCACCAATACCAATATAAGCAAGTTTGCTAAGAAGAGCTTCATGCGGAACTTTATCAAACGCTTTCTGAAAGTCAATGTAAACAACATCTACGCACTTTTTATTATCTAATGCCATGGTAACCTTGTCATAGAAATGCAACAAATTAGTTGTACAGAAGGGTAGGGGTACCTACCCTTCCTAAAACCATACTGAAAATCAGTCAACACTCCATTTGCCTCCAGGAAATTCACTATTTTGATTTTTATCAGAGTTTCAAAAATTTTACAAAGAACTGAAGTAAGACTCACAGGCCTATAATTTCCTGCCTTAGTTTTAGACCCTTTCTTGAAGAGCGGCGTTATGTTTGCCAGCTTCCAATCCGCTGGCACAGTCTCCGAGTTATATGAAGATATGAAAATAGTCAAGACAACATCCACTAATTCCTCTGCACATTCTACTAAAATTTTTGGATAAACATTATCAGGTCCTGGAGCCTTCTTTGCTTTAATCTTTTTCAAATGAAACAACACATCATCCCTAGAAAATACAAAGTCCTCAAGCTGTGTATTAGCTTACGTCTCGCTTATGTCAACTGTTGAGATACAGTTTCTGTTAAATACACTGGAAAAAAAATTATTTAGAATATCAGCAATATCCCCCTCATTTTGAGTCAAGTTCCCGTTCTCATCCACTAGTGGGCCTACCTGAATATTACGAACTTTCCCTGAATTAGCATAAGCAAAAAATTTCTTAGGATTCCTTTTGATGTTATCTGCAAGCTTTTGCTCCAATTCCCTTTTCTTACTCCGTACCAAATACTTGAAAGTACGTCTAGCTTCACAATACAAAATCCTGTCAGCATGGCACCTGCTTATAATTGAGAGCTTCTTTTACCTCCCTAGAGAACCACATGGGCCAAATTTTCGTAGAATCCCCTTTCTTTCTAAAAGGAACATAATGCATCACTGTTTTCTCCAATTTCCCCTTAAACTCTTCCCACTGAAGATCAGCTTCACTATTCTCCAATCCAGAAGAAAAAACCTCTTTCAAACCCTGCCTAAGTGCAACATAATCAACATTCCTGAAGTTAGGTACAAATCTGAAATTTTCACCTTTGTGAGCATCGAAGCTGGTCCAAAACCTAATAGTATTGTGATCACTATCACCAATATGTTCCCCTATACTCAACCCCTGAACAGAACTTCCGACGTCACAAAAAACTAGATCCAAAACAGCACCATGCCTAGTCCCCTGGGTAACAACTTGATCCAAAAAACAGTCACCAATCAGTTTCAGAAAATCTTCTTCCCTACCATTGCTAGTGTAAAAACTATTCCAGTCTATGCCCGGGAAATTGAAATCCCCCATCATGATGACCGAGCTCTTACCAGACATCTCCCTAATAACACTATACATCTCCTCGTCTTGATCCTGACTAACATTAGGCGGCCTGTAAATATTCCCCAAATGTAACTTCTTAACCTTATTGCTCAGCAACTCTACCCAGACCATTTCAATACCCGTAGGCTTATTATTAATGACCAATTCATTGCAAATAAAAGTGTCCTTAATATAGAATAAAACCCCTCCACCTTTCTTACCCAGCCTGTCTTGCCTAAACAAATTATATCCAGCAATACTCACTAAATCCTTATCATCATCAGTAACCCAAGTTTCCGTAATTCCAATAATATCCAACTCCTCAACCGCGATAACACTTTTTAACTCGTCCATCTTATTTCTGATACTGCGAGCATTAGTATATAAAAACCTGAGCACGCCCATTTTGCTTGTCTTAAACATTTTTTGATGCCTCAAATCACTACTATTCATGCTACTATTGCTTAATATTTTACCCTCATTTTTAAAACCTCCAGAACAGAAGTCAACACCATGACATTCTCCAATCCCTCCATCCAAAATTAGTTTTTTGATTCTGAAGCTTCTAAAATCATATCGCTAACCTTAACTACACTCCTAGAACTAAAATGCAGACCATCCCTCGCAAC
This sequence comes from Octonoba sinensis, assembly GCA_038502835.1. Taxonomy (NCBI): domain Eukaryota; kingdom Metazoa; phylum Arthropoda; class Arachnida; order Araneae; family Uloboridae; genus Octonoba; species Octonoba sinensis. The sequence goes on along the minus strand of CM076599.1, from coordinate 57,410,373 downwards.
CCAATCACGCTGACAAGAACTCCAAACATCAATGAACCTGATTGAATGCTGTATGCAAAGTTTCTTAAGAATCAGGTTCATGCTCCTAGCCCGCTGATTTAACCAACCATTATACACCCCATACCTGGGAAGCAAACCAACTACCTGGACATCTGTCGAAAAGTTAGTTGCTTTATCCAACAGTTTCTCCCAATCTTTAACAAACTCCTCGTTTGTGCTGTTACCGACGTCGTTAGTCCCCACCCACAGAGTAACTGAATCTCCCTCCTTAAACATTCCCTTTTTCTCTACAACCTTATTAACATCCTTCACCCGAGCCCCTGGTAAACAGCACCTAGCCACTTTGTGCCTTGTTCTCCCGACCACATTACCTATCCCGCGTACCATAGAATCCCCTAAAATGACACCCTCTGTTTTTAGGTCTACAGTTCTACCTTTCCCCATACTAGATCCTTCTGCAACCTCACTCTCCCCAACAAGCCCATCACAAGAAGTTCCCACCTCTTTTATAAAATTTTCACCCAAGTTATTTCTAACTAATTGGGCTTCCAATGCTACCACCTTAACACGTAACTCTAATAATTCAGCACATTTTGTGCAAATATATTCCTGCTCTGTAACTGTATTAGCGTTTCCCTCCAATTTATTAAACATCTCACATCTATCACAGCAAATCCACCAACTCCCATTACCATTTTTAATTTCCTTCATTAAACATATAACTCCCATAGCTAAATAAATCTAATGCAAGCAATCAAAAAAGCAAAATAATACACAAATCAGCAAATTTAAGCTACTACTCTGATTAAAAACACAAATAACTACAGTAAACAACAAAACCAGGCTGTTCCCCAAGACTTACAAAATGTACACAATCACCACATGGTTAGGCTTAACTGAAAAAATTGAATTACATCCCAAAAAAGAAAATAGAATGAGTTTCAGTCTCACAAAATTAAAACATACTAATTACATAATAAATTGCAACAAATATACAAGTAATTAAACAGAAAATATCCAAAAATACATAAAAGATACTTAATTTCAGCAGAAGCAGAAACACTGGTACAAGTGTTAATCTTGTTGAACAATTAAAGTTTTATTGAGTAAAGCGTGAAGCAAGAAACAGTTATTATTTGAAACGTTTTGAAAACTAACAAGCAGTCAAATAAAACAAATGTCTGTATCTACTCTGACATGAAATGTATACCAATTTAATATTTTCGCGAATGATTGCTGCCCATTGAATTTCATAACAAGCAAAAAATTGCAACTTTATGAAAATTATGTCAATGTAACGTTCTTTACACTTAACACGGGTTCAAAATAAAGTTATTTTTGTTTAGCATCTATTTTTCTATTCGTGATTTCATTGTTCTTTTTTACAGCTTCGACAAGCGATGAGGAAATGTACTATTGATAATCCAGATTCCCGTCCAACATCGGATAGTGTGTTGGTACAGCTATCTCAACTTCTGGATTAACAGATTGTAAGTACAATTTACTTCAACAACCTTTTGTAGGGTAATCTGAACAGTGAATGAACGCGTAAGCACAATTTCATTTTTATAAATCATAATATATTTTTTTTACTCTTGCGTAAATATTGATTTAAAAAATAGGAGGGAGGGGTGTAATTGGTTCTGCTTCTGGTGTTTTTGAATGTACAAGTAAAAAGTGGTACAACAAAGTGTAAATGATGACTGAATGAATTCAAAATTTTCCAGTCAATATTAAGTATATAAGGTTTTGATTCTAATAATCATTGTGTCAACAAACTTGGAATTGCATGGTCGGAAACTACTGCAGTTAGTTAAGACGTCTAGAATAAAAACTTTTGAAACTTTATTTTTGGAAAAAAAAATATAAACTCTTTATTCACAGGGGTGTGTTCATTCATTGACCGGTTTACCCTATTTGTTTAATGTGCATCTTTTTTTTTTCTTTCCATAATAGATGAGCTTGTAACAGTTCAAAGTTTTTCGTAGATTTCTCAAACGAAAACATTGCATGCAAGGAAATAGTGCTTACATAAGATTTTGCCTTTATAAAGCCTAAATGAATAGCTATGATTTCTTGCAGATTCTTATACAAACATACATACACACACACGCATGCCTGTGTGTCTATGCGTGCGTTCCTTCAGGACTGGTACCATCTCTTTCAGCAGCACCATAATGGGTGTGGTACTGTTGCAGCATGAAAATTTTGACTCCCAGTTTCTTCACCTGAAATTGAAGCGCCTAGGCTCTGACGATGCGAAACTGCACTTGGAATATAATTTAGCCGAAAGTATCTGAGCCAAATAGATACTTAAATGATCTTTTACATGCCGCTTAATCATACCACATAGACGCAGTTGATATTCTGCATCTTGTCATCAACATGGGCAGGTTGAACCCGCGATCTTATATCACTTTTCACGAGCTTCCTTATAAAAATGTTATAAAGGAGAAAGCAATAGGCACTTAACACTTTAAACGTTTAAAGTTACATGTAAACAAATAATATTTTTAAAAAATAAGTCAATTCCTACTTAGGCCAAAAACGTGTCAGCCAAATAAAAGGATTACGAAAGTTTATTCATACAGCTGTCAAGCTTTTGGAGTTGAGAGACTGTTGAATAATTGTTTGAGTTAATGAAAGCCTTAAAGAATCCAACTAGAAAATGTATAGCCGTGTTCTAATTAACTTACAAACTTCGAAATAGTTCCATCGTGTGAAGAAAAATACGAGTTCTCAATTTATATCTAATGTTAATATGTGCAAGGGATTTTCGCCCCCCCCCCCCCCATATTGCGAATTTGTGTGAAAATTTCGCTTCAAATTGGAATAAAAGAAGAACAAAATAGAATTTTAAGAAATGCAGATCGTCAGGTTGCATTGTCATCTCTGCTCTTGATACGTGTATAAAATTTCAAAAAATTTTAATATCTGGAAGTGGCTGAAAATTGAATTGCAAGATTTGAACAAGATATAGGGACAGTGAGAACTAATAGTAGGAATTGAAAAAAATAAGCACATCGCCATTAAAGTCATACTAGCTGATCTCCCGCAGAACATCTGCGGGCTATAAGTTCAACAATCAAACTTCAGAATGATCGCTCGATGTAAACAAACTAAGATGTTGCCACTCAAAAGAATCGGAAATTAAAAATGGAGCTATCAATGGAAACACTTTTTAGGAAAGAGAAATAAATGTGTTAAAGTACGAAAGTTATGATAATAAATACAAATATTATGCTACTTTTCTATGGTAGTCATTTAACAAATTTTTAAACATCGTTTCACCATAGTTTGTTTGTTGCATGATGTCAGTATTGCATCGTACGACAAAATTTAATCGTAACTGGTCCACGTTAAGTGAAATATATAGTATGCAAATGTGTATAATTGACATTCTACAGATTGTGCTAGTCAAACTGTATTTAAACCAGGAATCTGGCTCAGCCACATATTTGAGTTGCTCCTCTCCAGTTCTGCTCCGTGCTCCGAATAAATCTAGTAGGAGTTACATTATTGATTATTTGTATTTTTTAGTTAATTTTTGTTTATGTGACTGAAAAACTTTTTAAAAAATGACCTATGTATTGTTTATTTATGAATAAATATATAATATTTTACATGCGGTGTAGCAAAATATTAGGGTTCCCAAAAAAATCAAATTTTTTTTTATTTTTAAAGCGTAATTCAAATGAGCGTAGTTCAAAGAAAAAAATCGGAGCAGTGGAGCACAGCAAATTCCTTTGCTTTGGCTCCGCTGAAGTTTTGAGCACAATCTCGTTGCTCCTCTACTCCGCGCTCCTGCTCTACTCCAAATCCCTGATTTAAAAAGCTTGGCATGCAAAAATAAAAACGTCAGTTCGTTAGACAGTCAAGACACAATTTCAGCAAAGCACAAGCGAAAATCGAAAGATAACAGCAGAGAATTAATTTTCAACGAAATTTGCATTAGAAGAACTTCAAAAATGTTCGTCAATGATAATTTATTGTTTAATAAAACTAATGCGTAGATTTTTTACGGCAGGTATTACAATCTTTCTATATATTAGCGAAAGAAGTTGTTCCATGTTAGAATTTAAATGAACATTTTACGTATAATAAAGGAACTTTGTGCACAAGTAAACTGTAAACTGTAAAAAGTAATTGCCCGTAATTAAAGCACAAATGAGCATTAAAATGCAGACATATTCGGGATCGCTTGTAATCCCTTTTTAAAGGCAACAGTAGAGCTTCTAGATGCAAAAACATCCAAATGAAGCTTCATTTGGATGTTTTTGCATCTAGAAGGCTCCACTATTGCATTGAAAAAGGGATTTCAAGCAATCCCAAAACATATGCCTGCATTTTAATGCTCATTTGTGCTTTAATTACGTGCAATTATTTTTTACTATTTTACGTATGTCAGGAACAGATTTATAACCCCTATTTTGTTGTAATTACAATTTAATGAAGCATTTATAAAGATTTTCCTGACGTTTATAACCATTAGTACTTTGAATAATATCAGCAACTCACTACTGTACTTGCGTAGAATTTTCAAAGTTTAATCATTATTAAAGAAGCGTGGCAAGACTCTGGAATCGCTGTCTTATCATTATCAAAAAGTATTATTATTTTGGCTTTATATATTTTTTACCCCTGCTTATTCATCATAACTTTCCGAAATTACTTTAAAAATATAAGCAGATGATGAAAAAAACGTCTGAAATAGGTATTTAATATATGATTTTTTTTTTTTTTAAATCAATGTTAATAATGCACAAATTGCAAAAATATTCATAACCGTGTTTTGAACTTACAACCCCTGGAGTTTATATGCACAACTCCTGAATCAACGACTACAACACCAACAATCAGCTGATGTTCTTCTAAAACTACATTTGTGACTAGTGTAGTGGTACAAGATCCAATGCTTCATTTTCATTGCCATCCATGCTACAACTTCTTGAAAGCGATAAGGGTTGTGAACTTCCAAACGCTAAGCAGCAGTCACCATGCAATGAAGCGTCATTGTATAGTTAATGCATAATAGATTGACTATAATTTTAAACTTTGAATTTTTTTTTAAAGATCTGCAAACTTAAATACATTTTTTTTTTTCATAGACACTTATATCCATTTGGGGTCACGCTGTTCGGGAAGCACCCCCTGTACCGACACTACTGACTTTCAAAGAAGAGCATTAAACTTTCTTTTCAACTGTAAACAATTCTCAAATATTACCTTTACCGTCCTTTTTTACTAGGAGAATATTACTCTAGCGCACCCATGATTCAGGATTTTGCTTTGTAGGGAGCGCGGGGGGAGGGGGAGGCCAGGATTAAGGTTTAGATGTTTGAAACATGTACATTCTATACATATTTTTAAATATTCTAAATCTTTCAAATCCGTTCAAAGCATGCGAATTAAACTTCAAATCATTTTTAAAGCACGCAAATTAATTAATTTTAAAGATCAAGTTTTCTTTCGAAAGGGAAGTTTAGGTCACCTTCTCCTTTTCCGATCTCCTTTTCCGCGTCGTTCTTAGGGGCGCATTGGCCATTAATATAGACTGCATCTTTTAAAGTAACAAACAATAGTTTTTATCTATAAAAAAAAATTTAAAAAAAATCAAATAATATTAAAACTATTTAGTTTTACAAATGATGCATCAAAACTTCATCTAATTTCATTTTTGCATTAATATATACTCTATTACACGTTTAATTTTGATAAAATCAAACGCAGCAACACATCAGGAACGTCTTGAAACGTTTCCGTTTCTTTCTATCCTTTGTTGAAAGGATATATTTTTTACTGGGTTATTTCTTGTTTTGCACATTATCCTTTTCTTCTCCACAGCGACAGGCGGCTTCAATATATTCGGGGGGGGGGGGGAGAGAGAGCTTTATAAGTGTTTGCAGTTCAAGAAAGTATCTTCTCTATTTTACAACGAGCAAAAACACAATCTATTGCTTTTTCTCTTTTTTATTTTTCCTTATTCAGTCCACTCTGATCAGCGATTGTTTTCCTTCGGGTTTTTGAAAGTGCAATATATTTAATGTATTATTAAAGTTTATATCGATCATTTTTTATCTCTATTCCTTCATAATATATAGTAGGGGCGGAAAAATTTTTTTTGCCTCAGGGCGCCATTCGTGCTAGCGCTGGCCCTGACGCTTCGAGGGGGCAGTGGGGAGGGGGCATTGTGACAAGGGGAGGGGGTAACAAGAAGTGTGACATCCTGCTTTATATAACATAGAGTGACATGTGACAAATGGGGGAGGGGGTACGTTGATCTGTGACAATTTGTGACAAAGGGGGGAGGGGGTCAAATATATGGGAAAAAAGCGTGACATCATTTATGAACGGTCCCTTACGATTATTTAAAAATCGGCCGAATATTCGATGCCTTTTTGGGGGTGGGGGTTAGTTCTCCTCTCCCCGTCGATATACCCTATCACCTTTACTTATTATACTACTCTCAATCGCAGTAGACTTCTGACGCAAGAAATGAATTACTTTGTAACTTTTCCAACAAAATGCAAAATGAAAAAGAAACGATAAGGAATAAAATTATCTAAAATCAGTCAAGCTCTTTCGTAGAGCCTTTCAAAAGCGAACGAACTTATGACCTCGGCTTCCGATTAACTCCCATATTGACGCCAATGAAACAATCAACAAAAGAGCAAACGAACTTGAGAAAGTTTCGGTGCAGTTGGCGGAGAAGTCTCGTTTTCCGCTTTTCTTTTTGGAGTGTCAAATTGCTACTTTTCTGTTGACAAGCCAATTTCACGTTACATACTATTTAGCAGCTGCCCGTTCTATCTAACTAAATCCCGAGTTAAAAATAATGGCGCAATTGCTGATGCTTTGATTATTTGGACTCAAACCTTCTTGAAATCCGGCAAGACTTGTGGATTCTGATCATATTACGGATAAATTCTTTAATAGTGTGGGTATGGAGTTTTTTTTTTTTTTTAAATAGAAACTTTGAAAGCAGTTCTTTTGAAGCTTCCGAAATTGTTTCTACTATTATAACTGTATTTCAGTAGAAGAAAATATGTGTTTTTACTAGATCATCAAAAAAAAAAGAATTTTCTTATACAGTTGGAGATTACGTAAGTTGATGTCGTTCTGATCTCGAAGATTTCCTACTTTTCCTATGATGATGTCACAGAACTATCCTGCAGTAGTGGTTTTTGTATAACTAAATTCTGAATTAAAAAGAATGTGTTGTTAAACGATGATTTAATATTTTGGGATAAGTCAGCTTGAAATTTGGAAAACTTGTGGATTCTAATCAAATTACGGACAGCTATTTTACTAGCTTTATTCTTTAGAATCTTGAAGATTCATCTTAATTTTATCTTGTAGCCTATGCATTGAATTTCAGAAGAACAAAATAAGTATCTTGACAAAAACAAAAAGAGTGAAGTTTTGGAATCACACCGATTATTTTGAGGAAAAGGGTAATCAATTAACCCAAAAGATAATATGCGTCTAATATTTACCTGAAAATTGGATAATCAGACCAAGATTTCCTCTTAGTATTCCAGAATAATATTCGAGTCATGAACACGCACACTGCAGAGACTTTTTCATTAAAATTCCTCTTTTGGATTTTAATACGAATTCGAAACAATTTTGGTATTCGAAGTTTTAATTTCTTCAAAAATTGTTCACTGAAAGTGGATGTATTCTAAAGTTTTAACCATAAGGTCGCGGCCACCAGAAAATGCTGTTCCGTTATTTCTGTTTCTCAAACATTATACTTTTGTGGTTTTGTCTTATTATGAAAGAATCTTTCTCTATTTCAAATGAACCCATTGAAAATAATTCAAGTAACAGTTTTTGGAACAGAATACTTCCAACCCCATTGATTCGTGACTTTAATGATTCCGTCGCAGAAGTGTTAATGCAGCAAGCGAACAATATGTTCATTTCCAATACAAGTATTAATGATTTTATCAGTGATAACGATACACAGCAGATGCTTCTCCGATATCGTGAAAGGTGGTACATTTTTATCATTCTTGAGACATAAGTATTTATTTTTTACATAACAGTTTCTTATAAGTACAATGTCGCAAACTGTATTCTTTCTAGAAGGGGGTGGGAGTAAATTTTCGAACATTATTTGTACTTAATGAATTTTTGTTTGAAATTAAATTGGAAGGTAATTATCAAGAATTAAATAGTATTTAATTTAGGTAATGAATCACTTTTGATTTTCTCTGTTTTTTTATGTATACAATTTAGTTACTTTTCTGTCAAAATATGCTTGAGGATTTTCAGAGGGGGCTGCGTGCAATTGTAAAATGCGGAAATAAAATGAAAACAAAAATTCAGAACGAAAGACATAGCTGAGATACCAGGAGGTTGATGAAAACTTTTGCCTCTATAGACAACGGTTTTTTAAGTATATAGATATTGCGATCTGTAGAGGACAAATATAAAATATATTGCACCTCATTCTTCTAAAAGTGAGATTGTTTTTCTAACTTTTCTTAGAAATTTAAAACCAAAAGAAATCAAAATTTTCATTTAAAATGTTGAGAAAAAGTAAGTTATCATAAATTTACTAAATTGTTCTTTGACTGAAAAAATATATATATATAATCGACTGAAATGGTAAAAATTCCCTTAGACCTTTTAGTACGTCTTTTTAAGATCTCCCTTTACTCAGTTCTTATGAAAGCTTCAAAGCATAGCAGTTAGAGAAGATGTTTTAAACCGGGTACATGTCGTCACCTTGGAAATAAAGAAAGCCTATGAGGACACAAGAAAGAATATAAAAAAATTGTAGTATCATAAGACTCGGGAAGGGGGCCGTAGGTCAATCATTCCAAACTGTGGAATTACTCCAATTAAGAGTAATAGGGTATTTCGGCCTGTTAAATATCAATTTTGACAGCTAAATATGGTTAAGACAATTTTAAAAACTCTAAAATTCAACAACGTCATGCTCATAAAACGAATTATTGATTTTTAATTCATTTTTAACAATCCCACGAGCAAAAAACGGGGTGAAGCTAAACGCGTTCAGTCCCTGACGTCATCTGACGGTACGCTTTTTGTTGCTCGGAACTAGTTTGCTTCCTTCTCATCAATCATCATTATTTTATTGTTACATTGAAATTATTACTTCATTATGGAGTCTAAATTTGTAAAAGGTCAATCAAGCAACGTGCAAAAAGGGACATCAATGATGTTATTTCATTTTATCCAGCGAAATTTCTCCCTTAGCAACTTTTATCTCTTGCTAACATTTTTAAGGTGAACCTGAAGCAGTTGATTCTCGTTCTACCAGTTTTTCTTGGCGGACATCCGCGGAACTCGAACCCCGGGGCTGTCGCTCCTATTGTAACCACGTGTTGTGTTCCTACCAGAGTGACGACGTTTTTTTTTCTAAAGTGTGACGCACGTGCGCAGAAAACTGTTTTTGCGCTGCTTACTACGCTTGAACTTCAAAAATTATTTTAAAAATAAATACTTATCGCAAAACAAATATTTTTTTCTGAGATGATGTTTGTAGACGTTATTCCATCTAATAAAAATAAAACTAAAAAAATGAAAACTTCTGTATCATTTCAAAGAGATTCCCTTGAACTATAAGTATCTGTTAACATAATTTTAAAAGAGCTATTACCAGTTCATATACATCTGAAAATATTATTTATTTATGTTTATTGAATTGAAGCAGAGAAATTAAACTTTGCTTTTTGCTTTAAGAAAATACCTTTAACGCTTCACTACGCCATTTTACATATCTGCAAAGTTAAGTTTGAATTCGATTTTCCATGCTGTAGTCTATAATTTAATACTGAAAATTGATTTGACCATTTGCAAAGGTGCTTGTTTTAGTAAGGTAAAAGAATTGACCACCAGTCTGCACAGTATTTTTCCAGTATTCCTTGACCAACCCTTTTTATGAATAATAATTGGCATTCTTCACTTTAAAAAATGTAGTGAAGGGTTAATGATGACCCCAGATATATGCTTTGGGATTTCTAGATTGTATTATGGGCGAAAAAAAAAAAAAAAGATCTGAAGTCCTTGTAGCTCGAAACTGAAATTTTTATTGACTTTTGTATTTAAAGATATAGCATATTTTTTATGCGAGTAATCCTGGTCTCATTGTTTTTCAAAAAGAAAATTTTGCAACACTTTTTTGGCTATAATACTGTAAATTCATTAATAGAATTTTTTTTACTTTTTTTGGAACCCCATAAATTTTGCTTTATATTTTTAAAACGCATTTTCTTTTTTACTATATTATTTAGATTTTTATGATAATGACTGGGTTATTCATAAAATAGGTAAAGGTGATTTTTGTATTGAATAAATGGCGATTTTTATTTTAAGTCAGAAAAGTGACGTTCATCAATTTCCTATTTTTCTGAATATTCTGGATTTTTGAGGAAAACTTTTTTTTTTCCTTAAGAGGGTGGCAAATATGCAATAAAACAATTTGCTGGAATTGAATCAGGGGACTACATTTAGCTGCTGCGCTTAGCCAGCACTCTATGAGGGTGGGGGATTTTCATTACTTGAAGTTGTAAATTAAAATATAGAGTGTTAAAGAAAGCTTTTAAATGGCTACAGAGCAGTTTCATTTATATTTATTTTATCTATTTTTTTATTTATTTATTTTTTTTTGGTTGGGGGGGGGAGGTGGCAAAGTAATCAATTTCAATAAATTTTTAGGGAAACGTAGTGCATTCAACCTCACGTATTTCTACCCACTTTGACATGAATATGTTGACACAAAAACGAAGCATTAGGATTCTAAGCCACCTATGGGATCCCAATCGTCTAACCCCACTGTAAATTTCACTATGTGCATCGCAGTGTATAATAAAGAAATTTACAGTGAGGTGACTGAAAGGCTGCATTTTTATGAAATTCTGCAATAAGTAAAAACTTGCCGTTTCATCTTAATAATCTCTAGACATGACATACTACATACGTTGCTCTTGGCAGCTTTAACTTCATTTTGATCTTCGCGGACATCACAAGTAAGATAATGTCGAAGTTTAAGGCCGTGGTAATAAACAGTATAAAGGGAACTAAAAAACTATGCTAAAAATTTTATTCATCTCAATGTTTTAAAACTTAAAAATATTGTGTATTTTAAAATTAGAATTAATATCATGGACCCCAAAGAGAATTCCTCGCGGCCCCACTTGGTGTCGACACCCATAGTTTGGGAAACATGCTTTCGAGTTTAGCATAAGGTGACCAGTTTTTAATATGGGTATCACATGAGTAAAGCGGGACCCATTGAAATGGGGGAGGGTGGTTCTGGAATTAAAATTTGCTCTACATATGCGGAGCAGGGTTCGAGAATTATATTGACCGACATGCCCGGGGTGTGTAAAAATAACGATCGGGCATGAATCGTTTACCCGTACATGCCCGACAGGGCATGTAATTTTTTTAACATATATTTCCAAAACTTTATTATTTCGACGACTTATTATGTAGTATTTATTTGTAATGTAATGTTTTAATGATTTAGATTAACGTTAAAATAATTCTTGATTCAGATATAAAGCTGTTAATTTCATTTTTTGTCTGATTAATGCTATACGACAAATTCACAAATGTTTTTATTAATATGCAATGAAACAACTTCTGGGTATGTAAAAATTTGGTTCAGGGATGTATTTTTAGACAAACAAGCTCGGTAGGGCATGTAAAATTTTGAAGATTTTTCGAGCTCTGATACGGTGCAATAAAAATTTTCATAAAACGCAAAAAAAATTCCCTCATTGCCAATGCCAAAAAAAGAAAGCCATCATTCTTTAAGTGTCCACCCTTTGGTGGTCAAATTCTAACAACTGATGCGAACTTTGATAAGCAGTTCTCAATAATTATTTGTTATTATTAAAGCTAAGCATTATAAAATTAACAAAAATAATATAAAACTATAAATAGCTGAAATAGCGACATGGCCCCCGAAAACCGCATATTTATTTTCCTATCTCCCACCGTTCCCTACCCTGTCGTGCACTCTTTCCGAAAATCGGGATTTGTTTTTAAACACCGCGGGACAAATTATTAAAAACCGGGAATGTCCCACCAAAACAGGGACGTATGGTCACCTTAGTTCAGCATTTTGATAAATTTGGAAAAACATCTCTTAACACTAGATTTACCAGACCAGTCATTTTGACTGTTTCGAAGTTTCCCTTTTGCATAATTTGTTACTAATTATAGTGCAACTTTCAATTGCATTGGCTTTTCCTAATACAAGGTAAGTAGGACAAGTTTATGAGACTGAAAGTGTTATTATAATTAGTAGCAACTTAGTCTAAAATGAAAGTTTAGAAATGGTTGAAAACGCCCTGGTAAATCTAGTGTTAAATTTCTGATGCTCATTTGACAAACTGTATCTTTAATTAATATTTTAGTTTGGAAAATCGACCAGCATGAGCACACGTTACTTTCCAATTTAAAGAAAAAGTTTTATAGTCGACTGTCAGTGATGTGGTACAGTAGAAGGGAACATAACACAAATGTTTGCAAGAAGAAAGTTGTAATCTCACTACAAATGTTTTGACCCTTCAAAAATGTATAGTATAAATTTCCCCCTATTTTGTGGAAAAGCTTGAGTTTCCCATTTGATATTGATACATCTAATTACTATCACTAGTCATTTCATTCAAAACAAAAATAATCTTAATATGAATTTAAAGATGGTATAATTGTTCTTAGAGACTAATTTATTTTCAACCCTACGGCTTCGCAAAAGCATTGTTTAACTAAAATATGGTTAATTTCTGTTTAAAAACAAACAAATAAAAGTTTGTTTTAAAAAACAAATAAAAGTTAAACAAATAAAAGTTAAAATTCACAACCACATATGTTTTTAACATATTAATTAATATTAAATTAATATGGCCAGCTTATTTGAATAGATTTTAATTGCTAATGTGATACAAGACTCTTCACAATGCTTATTTCTTACAAATACAATAATAAACATATGTTTCGTCCAGAAAACGACAAGCAAGAATATTGACAATCCAGAGAGAAATTCTGATGAAGCTGGGATTGGATCAGCAGCCAAATGTGACGTCACGAATGTCAGATGAACAGAGGCGGTTTTTAATGCAGTCCTTCGACAGAAGACGTACCGAATCTAACGATAGCTTCACCGTCATCCCATGTGAAGACGATCAAAATCAGGAACCATGCTGAACAAAGTAATGAGTCCGGTACATGGAAAAATATTTGGTTTCATAAAGTTGAAGGTGTCTTTATAAAAAAAAAATGAATACATTTGTATTCTTATAATTAAGTTGAATGTTGTCGCCCTAATTTATTTCCCTAAAAATCAATGTTGGGAAAAGAACATTTAAATTTTTTTTCACTGCATGAAATGTTTGTTATGAACTATATGAGATGTCATACTACTGCGTTTGAAATATTAAAAGATAAATTTAATAAATGAGTTTCAATTATTTTTCCAAAAAAAGGGGAGGGTGGTATTTAATGCTTTTTAATTTCGTTTTTGAGTTAAAAAAATTACACTGTGAGAAGCAAACATACGCATACATGCGTATAAAAGTATGCATGCACACCTATATCATTATATGTGTGCGCCGTGTGTGTTCTTAAAGCATTATTAATTCAATCATGGATGATCTTCTGAAGACTTTTCCAAGTAGCATATTATCTGTTGCTATAATTCCCAATCAACTGAAGAGCATCTTGACTGGAAACTGTCAGGGATTTTAGGCAATATAAGAACAGGCAGTTAAAGACAGAACCAAGTCTTGTAATGCTCTGTTCAGTGGCGTAGCTAGCATAGGCGACACCGGGGGCGGTTATCGATGGTGTCCCCCCCCCCCAAAAAAAAAACGAAGAAGTGCAAAGAAAGAAGGAAGCCCAGCAAAAAAAAAAAGAAAATATCAATCATTTGTATCATAGGAGTTATAATATTTCAAGTATAAAATACCACTTTGAATATTTTTGTAAGGAAACACTTTCCTCAGTTAAAATTAGAAAAAAAAATGATAGAAAAAAATACAGTTCATGGCATTTATTTCATTATATGGAGCTTTTAAAGGTTCATTGTTTCCCCCTTTGTGGACGGGTATCACCCCAGAATGACTAACACTCCGGGCCGCCCCCCCCCCTCCCCCCTAGCTACGCCACTGGCTATGTTGCTTGAAGTTCAAGTGATGTTCTGTAAAAGACTTGTTTATGCCATCGTTTTGGAAACCTGGGACTTGCAACACGTCATGGCTATTTACAGAGCTACTCGGCCACTTGTACATTGAATTGGACTGGCACATTCAGATATCTGCCCTGTTTTCAAAAAGGGCAGACACGGAGCAGTATAAGAATGCCTATGACTGGAGAGTAACTCAGCATGTCCCAACTGTTATCACGACTCTTTTCCTTCAAATGCTTATGGCAGTGCCTTTAGTAATTGTTTTTTTTTTATGTTGTGTTGCTCGTCGACTTATGATCGAAAGGTCAAAGATAGGCATAGGTTTTTTTTTTTAATGTAGAACTATAACAGTAACATTCACATCTTAAAACTTAGGATTAACTGAAACAATATACAGAAGAATCTCTTTGCCCCCACAATGAAATCTTCATAAAACAAATTTCTCCCTATAATGAAATTTTTAATTGGGCTTTTAAATAACATTCAAAATAAATATTCTTCCTGACACAAAGTGGTTGTCTCCCCATAACGAATTTTTTGAAGTTTCCTTCTCAGTTTTTGTCTTACATTGACTTTCAGAAAGCATTAGATAAAGTACCTCATGAAGCTCTTCTTGACAAACTTGCTTATATTGGTATTGGTGGAAAAATTTTAATTTGGGTTAAAAATTCACTAACTGGGTGGAAACAAATAGCAGTGAAGAGCAATTAATCTTAGTGGATTGATGTTTTGAGTGGTGTTCCACAAGGTTCAGTTTTAAGGCTGATATTATTTATTATTATTATTAATGATATTACTCAGAGTATTTCTGAGAACATCAATATTTTTTGCTGATGATGTCAAAGTCATGGGAATTGTTGACAGGGAAGAACAAGTCAATCAGTTACAAGAGTATTTAAATCAAATTTCTAGGTGGGCAATTAAGTGGGGTGGTATGTCTTTTAACATTGGGAAATGTCAAGTGCTTCATTCTGGTCCTGGGAGCAAACATGCAAGGTATTATTTACAAGGTTCCGTCATTAGTGAAGCAGAAATATTGATTAGTCACGACTTCAAGTTTAATCAGCAGTGCAGCATAGTAAGTAACAAAGCTAACAGAATGCTTGGGTTTATCAATAAGGCTATTTTGAACATGTCTAAGGAAGTTGTATTGCCATTTTACAGAAGCTTGGTAAGACTTCATTTGGAGTATGCTGTTCAGTTTGGGTCTCCTTAATACCCAAGACTTATATTGCCTTGGACTTATTGACTCTTCTTTTAGACTTATATTATGAGGTTAGGCTTAAAAGGCTTTATATTAGTCTTGAGCATAGGAGAGTTAGAGGAGTTTTCAAAATTAGATGAGTTTCAAAATTTAATAGCATAGGACAAGCATGAGAAATTATCTTAAACTTTTCAAACCAATTCAAATTGTAAAACATATATTCATTTCTTTAACCTCCTAAGACCTGGCATCCAATAAAATGGATGTTTTGCTTTTTCTCCCTGTTGTGAACAGATTTTAGTTTAGCAAGCAAGACCTGGACTGGAATTATAACGAGGGAATAGGAAATCACTTTTTAACTTTGAAAATTAGGAAACTGCAGTTTATTTGCTTACAATATGGCAAAGAACACGAGTCAAGTTGGAATTCGGCGCTCTCATGGTTGTTTTGATTTTCACATTATTATTTTTCTTTTTTAATATTGTTCTAGGATTTTTATACAAGTTTGATTGCTTTTCTATGTTATAAGTAATGAGTAAAGTTTTTTGTTTATCTATTTTTGTGTAAGTATCGCATAGTTCTACTGTAGTTATGACCTCAACATACATTCAAATGGATGTGCCCCCCAGAAAAATTTAAAAATTCAAGATTGTTAATTTTTTGAAAAACATCACTTTTAACGTCCAATTGTTCAGAAAAACTAATAGTTGAGAGAATATGTGTATTTTATTTTTCTCGGGTCTCAGGAGGTTAAACTGTTGAATGATTTTAACAGATTTATTAAGTTTATGTACAGCTCAAAAAATTATATTCTTGCATTCTAATTTTATAATATTTGCAGTTTGAGAATGTTTATATTAATATTTAAAAGTGTAGATGGAAACATACTGCAAAAAAAAAAAAATTACTAGTAATAATAAACAAATTTATTTGCACTTCTTTGTATTGAAGATATATATAAGGCACAACATCTTATAAAATATATATCACAGGATTAGGAAATAATTTATACTACAGCAGCACATTCTACTGTACCAATATTACATTAAATATTCAATGCAATTAAACTAGTACACACATGACAGTCATGAGGTTATAATATTGGTTAAATATCATTTTTATTTTACAAAAAATTACAAATAAGAGAATACAATAAATTTGGTCTAGAATCATTTATGATTCAGAAAGAAGTAAGATTTTATTGTTTAAAATGGAATTTAAAACAAAACATCAAAATTATTCCAACACAGATCTTGAACATGTTGGTTTTTTAAGAAATGGAATGCTTCAGATACTTTAAACTAGTCCTATACAGCATATTATACAGAGTGATTCACTACTAGAACAACAAACTTGCAAGGGTGTGTAGGGGGTACAGAGACTACTCAGACCCCCTACACACCCACCATCCCATCGGAGTGCAATGTCACAAATCCCGTAGTTGCAGACTATGATGCAAAGAAGCAGAGAGAAAAAACAAAACCCAACAACACCAGCCAGAAAACATTCTTTGAAAGGTCGTTTAACTGATCATCGGATTTATTATGCATGGATTTTTTCCTGGGTTGACATAAAGAGTTTAGTTTACGAGACGCCAGTTCCTTCAGTTGAAGACTTTGTTGCTGGAATATCTGTAGCTGCCGGGAGGATACGTGACATGTCAGGAACCTTCCATAAGGTAAGGAATTCCATCCAGCACCATTGTCAGGCTTGCCAGACGACTTCCATAGTTTGGAGCACCTGTTGTAATATAACCTTTCGATAAAATGGTTTCTGTTCTATTCCTATACTGCTGTTTTCTGTTCTTTTTCTTTCTCTGCTTCTTTGCGCCATAGCTCGCAACTATGGCATTTGCGACCATGCATTCCATGTAATTCTGAGTCATCTCTGTACCCCTTACACCTGTAAGTTTGCAAATCACCCTGTATACCAATAAATTTACATAAGAATACATCAAATGAATATCAGTCAAAATACTAAAAATTAATTTTACAGCAGAACAGTAAAATTAATTTTGCAATCCTGTATTTCCAAATGAATGAGTGGAAATATTTTCAAAATTGTACCCCATGGAACACCATTGTTCCACAAAATGTCAAGTAGCACTACTTTAACAAATAATATTAAAGTCAGCATGAAGCACTTTATATGCTGCATTTTGTTGAGCTGCAAATTTCAAAGTAACACTATAGCACTACATCTGCAATATCCTCCTCATCATCTGTACTATACTTATGTTTGACAACTATCTGTGTTTAATACAAAACAATAACCTTTAAGATTCTGCTCTAACCATTTGCCCAACTGCCAAATTCATTGTGGTATTTTAGTGCCAAAAAGGTTCTACACCTCTACACTACACTAACAAAAGCCCCCAGAGTTTTTTTACCCCCCCCCCCCTATTCAAAGGGAATCAAGGGTCTTTGGAAAAATATTTAGATGTAACATATTTTCCTTTTAAAATGCAACATGAAGTTGATTATCATAAAAATCTAAATTCACAGGCGCGGCAGATCATGTCGCCATTCCGGAAGAACCATGACGTAACTGCAAAAATGTGTCAAATGCAAATAATTCCATAGCCAATATCAGAAACACATCCCTTACACCCTTTTCAATTATACGCTTTATACAACTGCAAATTGTTTTTTTTTTTTCTTTTACTCTCCTGTAAAATTGAAGTTTTTGTATTTACATCACTGTCCTTTTGGAACGGCAATGTGGGCCAAGACCTGCTATGCCCATATCAGCTAATATTCCAGTCAGGTGGTCGGCCTGATGCAGAACACCATGACCCTCGTTTTATAGAACCACTGATAGAGTGAAGGGCTGAGTTGACCTTGTCCAGACAGGAATTGGACCCCAGACCTATGGCATGGTTGCATGAAGTGCTACCAAGTTAATTATCATAATGGAGCATAAAACAATTTATTTTTAGTAATTATTTTCATTCTTTTAATCTTTTAGAAATTTATGTTGGAGGGGGGTTAAGCACACTGAAAAACTTACTGCGGGAAGCAACTCTCCTCATGGATGTATCAATAATATGCGAACATTTTGTCGCAGATAGAGTTCTCATTTGCTTTAGTCTACACCAGTAAAAAGTCACATCCTGTGAAACTGATATGCTTGCTGCATTTCATATCTACTTTTCAGATATGAACATACGCCTTCAGACATTGGCGAATTTTACAAGTGAATCCATAATTTTAGAAAGGGCATAAATCCTACTAGTGAAACTTTTCCAGGGTAGTAATCAGTTTATCACGGTAATTTATATTATTATAGTCAATGAACTGAATCACCTTTTTCAAATAATACTTGGCCTTGTCCAACAAAAACCAGTCAACAGAACAATAGAAAAAGTAATATTTCTGAGGGAAAGTATTTGTTGAAGATTATTATTTTTATACATTGTGTGTGTTCTTTGTTTTCTCAGTTTCTTTTTTTCTTAATAATTATTATTTATTTATTTTCGATTTGTTTACATTAAACTTTACCTAATTTAACAGAAACCAGAAAAGAGAAAGACAGGAAGTATTTCATGAAGATGATTAATTTTTACATACATGCTTAAACAAAGTATTTCATTAAATAAATATGGTATTATTTTTATTTTAACTGATTAGGAATAAAACGGAAAGTGAGTTGTCAGCACTGGTTCCCTATGTAAACAGAAGTCATAAACTAGTCTCTCTATATATACATATATATACATAGGGGTCGTGCCAGAGGAAATTCAGGTCCGTTTTCGGACCCTTCACAAAATTCCGAGTTATCAAAACGTAATTTTTACAGAATTATTTATTGCATAAGCGGCAAAAAATAATAAAATTTTAATCACTATATGTTTAAATTTTGAAGCCCGCATGGTGGCAACGAGGTACCTCACGGGCATTTACACATTTGGCCTCAATACTCTCAGCAAAATTAAATTCCTTGTGCAATTTCGCAATAACAGAGTCCCGGTGTTAACCCTTTCAGGTGAAGAAACTGGGGATGCACTAGTTTGCAATGGTTAAGAACCAATATATATATGCAGCCCATTAGAAATAATTTTAAAAAAATAATAATGTTCATAAATTTTGAACTTTCGCAAAATTATTTGATTTTTATAAAACTGGTTTTAAATTTACAAAAACTGGACCTGTTAAAAATGCTATATTGACCCCTGATATACACATACAACGTTTAAGTGCATTATAGCACAGAGGATTCTATTTGCATTCTTAACAACTGATTTGTTGTAAAAAACAAAATTGCTAATCTTTTGCAAAGCAACATAGCTAGATAGCATTTAGATTGGTCAAAATAATTTAAATAAGCAAAGAGTTAACATCTTTTTCACATTATAAAGTTTTGGCAATATGAGGTGTTCCCCCACAGTCTTCTGTATTTTATTCAAAAAATTGAAATGAACACAGGTGAACATTTTAAAACACTGTCATGATCATAATGTTCATCTTCCAAATCTAATAATATCTTCTGACATTTTGTTAACATTGTATATTACCCATCTTCCAAATTACATACATATTTCATTTGTAAAGAGCAGATAATTTAATTGCACAGGTTCTGCTAGTTTTATAAATAAATTAAATGAAGCTCTGGAATCTTGCTAAATGTATGATATAAATAAAAGAAGGCATGAATAAAATGAAATATACATGCACAGACTGCAGGTTATAAATGGACAGATTAGGCAGCTACCCAAGGTGCCAAGATTTAAATTGAGTAAAAGAAATGCTAGGAAAATATGAGGTCCCTTGACCCTTTTTTTTTATACAAACAAGAAACAGTGTCGTGACCTTTCATGTGACTTTCAAAAATAATGCTCATCATTGTTTTAAGTATAAAATTTACAGGCGTACAATCTGAAATTTCCCCAAAAGTTCAAGAAGCTTTTTATTACATTTACTTTTGTTGCTTAAATAAGTTTAACTAAGTTTATGTAGCATTACACTGAAGAATATGGTAAAAATTTCTAGGTATGCAGGAATATTTCTAAAATATAAGGATAATATAAAATTATCAGAAAGAAAATGAAGTAAAATTATTTTGTTTCATTTTTCATAATTTTACTATTCTAAGATCATCTTTGAATATCCAATAAAATACTGCATTGCATACAATGTTAAATAAATAATTTTGTATTTCCTGCAAACAAATAAGATGCAAAGTTGTAAACAAGGATGAAAAACATTCCTTCACTAACCATGGTCCCTGTATTTATTACAGGGCCCCCTTGCTAGATCATGCCAAAGTATCATATACCCATTTTATATTTGTCAATAGGTATATAAAAATAAGTATGAATCTTATTTTCTTCATATTGGGCCCATTTTTTGGAGTGAGATCTATTGGGAAAACCTTTTTACAGTTTTAACCTGCATTAGGTTAATCAGTCGTTTAAAGAGAGATATCAAACACCTTTCAAAATTCTTGTAATGCAGATATTACATTATACTTTTAGTGAAAAATAAATGTTTCATACAACAAAATATACTCGCAATCATGATTATTACAAGATTTGCGGGAATGTTTTACTTATTGAAAAAATAAACTTTAAAATTAGATCTACTTACATTTTGATGACGTAGACACAAAATAAAATTTCAGATCTAAAAAAATCTCTTAAGGACAATAAAATCATTTAAAAATAATTGGATATTTTGAATAAAACTGAATTCTAATGATCATGCATAATATTCAGTTTTAGAAAATACTTGAATAAATGACATTTAAATATTCATAACAAAATGTTTAATTTGCTTCCTAAGATAGTGTTTTAATACCAGTGTCATCTAAATGCTTGTTCCTTTCATGAAAGTAGAATTACCAAAACTCAAAAACTGGTATTCAGAGTTTCTTCTAAATAAAAAGCAAATAATCCAACTATTGTATTCATAGTGCCCATCTTACATGCAATGTCAAGCACTTTTGCTCCAAAAAGTACTGTACGTTGTTAACCAAGCCCATCGAAAAGGAATAATTTAACATTACTTCAGTGAGAGGGAAAACAATTCTTTGGACATCATAACCATTTAAAAGGGTGGCATATGGGTGCTTACAAAGAAGTGTTTAACTGTAGTAAAAAAAAATATATTGTTTTTAACTCTAAAATTATTATTGATAAAAAAAACATATTTTTACTTTTCATTTGCAATTTTGTTTGACAAAAGACATAGCTAACAGGTCACATAAAAAAAATACTTTGAAAGTATCTTTTAATTTTTAATTTGTATACTGAATGTAAAAAAAAATCTTGCTTTCATTAGGAAGTGATCCAATGCAGAACCTGGACAGTGCAATATTTAACAATTCCTAATGTCACAAATATTGCTTATATTTTCCTCTGAACTCATTATTTTCGCTCTTTCTTCAAATCTTGATTTTCTTAGTTTTCCAAGTATCACATGATCATGAGCAATACTGGAAGAAACATACAAAAAACAAGAACATCCTAAATGTAGTAAGCTTTTACTCTCTGAAAATAAAATCATATAACACTTTTGTGTTTCTAATTGTTTGAACAAGTAACCAGAATTGTCTCGGTTGGGGAAGGGAGGAGGTTGATCCTTACATGTATATGATTACCAAGTAAGGTCTGCAGTTTTGCTTAAAAACAAGGCTTGGAATTACCCCCTTTGGTTACACTGCTGCATGTAACTGATGAAATGGTTTTGTTAAACATAATACACTTTTGTAAGAACAAAATAATATTGCAGGTTTACAATTTTCTTCATATCAAATTCAACGAATTGTGGTGTCTATGAACTAAACTACTTTGCCACTTTTGATTGGCTTAAATAAATTTTTAAGGCTGAGGGAAGTACTTATCTAATACATTTTTGCTTTTAAATGAGAAGCATACTTTGCTAAGAAAAAGAGGTGTAGCTAAAAACTGAATTAAGTTTTTCAATAGCCTAAATGAATTAATTTTCTTAAAACCAATTCCAAAATACAAATTGTTTTAATACAGCAATAATATACAGTATGTGACCTCAAATCTGGAACGCCACGATCTTTTCGGATTTCGGAATTTTCCAGATTATGGGTCCTCATTCAAAAAATTTTGTAAGCAGCATCAGAGCACATATAATTTGCTCTAGAAGTTTTTATAAGCATTTTGCTCCTGTATAGCACTTTTTATTATCGCATATACTCGCCTATAAGTCGCGAAATTCAGCACAAAAAATGAAGTTGGTGTCTGCTTACAATTCGAGGGAAAACATCGAAAAATCTAGACTTTTCCCGATGTTATTTTAACCTCTTCGATTAAGCAATAAAAGAAAAGAATTCCGTCAAATTTTGATAGGATTTTTCGTTCTCTAGCCACTTACTAAACATTTTTAATTGCAGTAAAAAATCAGCCTATCGGGAAAATGCGAGAAACGCCGAATTTCAATTTCGCGAACATTCTGTATCGCCCGAAAAGCTGATTTTACAAAAATAAATATAATAAAACTACGAGAAAAAATAAAAAAGTTAATGATGTTAACTCAGAATTAAAGCATCAATTAATAAAAACTCTAATCGCAAAAACAAATCCTTTTCAGAAAATCGCGAAATAACTTTTCTGAAAACTGCACATTTCTGATCTTCAACATGTTCATTACATTTTAGTTTCCTTCTTTTTCCAAAAAAAATGGACTATTTCCAAAAAAGAGGTGCAAAATATTTCCTGATTTTTCTTCAAAAAACAAAAGCTGTTTTTTTTCCAGCTGCCGATTTTTTAAAACAATTCCCGATTTTGGGTCTTCCGGATTTCGGGATTCCGAATTTGGGGTCCCATACTGTACAAAAATTACCTTATAAAGGGGCTAAAAATGAAGACTCAGGGTGGCTCTAAAGCAAAATTATCCGACTTTTCACTGATTTCCAGAGATTTTTCGAAAAATGTCCCTGATTGAATATATTGTATATCACATATACATATACTGTATATATATACACAAAAGTTAAAAAGCAGACCTATTCAAAAAACAAATGAATGCTACTTAAAATATTAGATTTCACAAAATTTACAGCAGGCAAAATTTTCCAAAATTTAATTTTATAATTTTGAAGTAGAAGAAGAAGCATGAAAGAGTTATTGCTTGAAAGAAGAATGTGAACATGCATAACTTTCAAACTTCTATCTACAGCATGAGAATTGATTCCAAGATTTAACAAACCTACTGAATAAGAATGAAATAATAGTTTTTAAAATTTGTTTTTTATTTTATTATTTATTTATTTGCGATTAATTGCTGATATTTACCATGTTCTTCCTGCGAAGAATCAACTTATATGATTAATGAATGTGTAATAGAAAACATTTTATTGCCATGATGAAGCCAAAATGTGTGAATTCATTCACTGATTTTTGTTTTCCGATTTTTTCAAATTTAAACATATAATTTAACAGTCTCATTCTTTATTATAAGTATTTTAAATGATCTGAAGAATTGCGCATGTAAAAAAAATGAAACGAAAAACAAAACTAGAGATACTATCTTTGACATTTGAAAGTTTGCCTTTACGATCACAATTAACGAAATTTCAATTAAAAATTTAAAATTTAAGTTTTAATGAAAATTAAAAAGAAATTTTATTCGTTTACTTTTTAACAACGCATAAGAAACTGAAGAAATTTTAAAAGTCTAATTCCCATCACGGATGCAACAAAAAAAAAACGCATTTTTCAATGTATGGACAACAAATGTATGAAAAGAAAGAAACTTTTCTAATTAAAATAATTTTAGAATTGAATTTTAATAATGAAACATTGTTTAATATTGGTGATTACAGATAAGATCGTTGGAACTTCGGGATAAATTGAAATCAAAGAAAAAATTACCTGATTTTCGGAATTTTTTTCAAATTTCCGATTTTTCCATAATTTTAGAATTTCCTGACCTTTCCCTGATCTTCCTGATTTCCCAATTCTGTCACCACCCTGGAAGACTGGAAAGGTTTCTTACACGATTAGCTACTTTTATATTAGTTAATTTTTGGGAAAATACACAAATGTACTCTTAAAGCAATGTATGTTCCTAGTAAAACATGTACAAAATCTAAAAAGTTAAATACTGAAATATATCGACTAACAGTGAACATTTTATAACATTCTTCAAAACTTAGCTTCTCTTTTTTCAGCCAATTTGTTTTCATCTTGAGTGAACCTATTCCATTTGTACAAAAGAATTTGGCAAATGGATTGTCATATTTAATTTTAAACCTTCTTGCCCAAATTTGTAAAAAATTACAAAGGAATACAAAGTTAATATAAATGTAATCAGGGCACATATTATCATATCACATTATAGAAGATTGAAATCACTCACAGGAATGTTGGTTCGGAAACCGTGTATCATAAAACCTTATTCTCTTGAGGTTTGTCAAATACTTCACTCTGAGGACGAAACCTATTTATACCAGAACTTGTGGATGGCTCCACATGTTGTGTAGTTCCATAACTTAAAGAGAGACTTCTATCATAAGACGAGCCAGGCCAGGCATTCATTGCCGCATCTGATGAAGTCAATAAACCAAAGATCTCCCCCTGATCACCTGCAGGTAAAAGTGGAGTAGCCACTGGGTTGGTCAAAGTTATAGATTTCACCACGCTTCTAGTGCCATAAATTGCTAGGCAGCAGAAGAGAGGTACCATGATTATAACAGAAATGACAGCCATCACAATGACAACAATGGCCCACACAGTGTCTCGCACTGAGATAATACCTGTAAAGTAAAAAAATTAAGAATCAGAATACAAACTCATTTCATACAGTGAAAATATACTGCAATACTTTTAAAGCTTTATAAAGATTTAAGAGAATCAGTAAAATAAAAAGTTTACCTTTTAAAAAAAATAATAAAAAAAAACAAACAAAAACTCTGTTGTTGCTTCTTATCCCACCTGCCACACAGAAACATCAGATCAGGTCCATGAACTTGTGGGTTCGCAAGAGGGGAAGAATCGCATCTGGGGGATTTAAAAGGAGAGTTCCTAATGGTGATTTTTAGTTTCTCTATGTTTAAAATCAGTCTGTGTCTGTATGTCTGCAGTGCATCGATAGCTAATAAAGAATATTGATATGCATGTTGTATTACAAGCTTGCACAAAGCCGGGCAAGAAAGCGGCTGCTTAGCATAAAAAAACAAATGGTGAAAAAACTGTCCTTTTTGAAATTATTGTCCTTGCTCAAATGAGGATCTTTAAAGACTTGTTCTTATTCAAAGGGGAATTTTTTTGGTTCTGTTGCTTTTTTACCAATGAGGTTTTCAGAGGGATTGTTGAAGTTATATCAGAAGTGTCCTTCATTCAAAAAAGAATTTAAGCAACTATTGCGCTTTTAATAACTGAGATTTTGAAATGGGACTGTTGATGTTATTTAGCTGGGTGTTTATTCTAATGTATTAATTGAACATGTGACACATGGCATCACTTTTCTGCAGAACTCGAGATAGCCCATGCAACGCAGGGCGACGCAGCTAGTATATACATTCAAATATCATAAAAAATCTATATCTATGTGAGAAAACAAATTCAAATAGCTTAAAAAATGTGTATCTATGTATTCATTTATTATTTTAGCTTTTTATTTTACATTTTTGGACCACTAAACTTTCCCTGCTGGGATATACCCTACAAATAAGAGAAAGCATTTACAAATATTGATTGAAACTAGTCCCTGATAATATTTGATTCATATAATATATAACACATTCCTGTTAGTATTCACTTCACGAAATATGCACAAATTAGTTGATAAAAAACCCAGATGCATTTTCAAAAGCAGGAAAACATTTAGCATTTTTTTAAATACCTTAAAAATTAGACTTACATTTTGTTTCATCGGAATTATCTCCACAGTCATTATGTCCATCACATATTACACTTTCTAATACACAATTACCATTTTCACACAAAAATCGATCCTTTTCTTTGCATGCTCGATTTTTAGGATTAACTGTAAGAAAAATTAATCAAATTATTAAATCTAGTGCAATTCAACATACATCAACTATAAAAAAACATTGCTTTAAAATGTTAACACAAGAACACAGTTTTAGTACCAAATAAAACAGGAGTGCCCGCCGGGGGGGGGGGGGGGGGTCAGAGTGCAGACTGCCTCGTTGAGATTTTTGGAGGGTAGTTGGTCGTTCCTTTCAAGGGCTTTTGGGGAAGGGGGCTTGATCAACTCTTTAGCCAATTTGCAGGGGTCTTTGTTTTTGGGGGTGGGTATGGTTTTTGAGGGAATGCGCCATCGCTCTGAAGGGGGTGGGCACCCCTGAATAAAAGAAATTAAAATTTTGGTATTAATTCAGACAAAAATTTCTGCTAACTGGAGATTATCTTAAATATACACTTCTTAGTTCAAAAATAAAAAAAAATGTTTCTGCTTTTATTCAATTGAATAATTCAAATTAAGAACTACAAAAGGACTGGATGAATTTTATTGTAGCTCCCACTCTCATTTTCGTTAAGGAAAAGTTTCTTTTTAATTGTTCTTATAATATTGTTAGTTTTATTTATACAAGTGAAAATGCAGATTTTCACCAAAAGTGTTTTTATCTTCCACAGGTGGGAGGCTCCCGTCCTGCCTATTTTCAATGAGGGGATCTGAGAAATTTCGGCAGGAATCTGCCAACCTGCCATTAAATTTAAGCACATGTCAAGATATATTAATGTACGTTAAGCAGTAGAAAGCTACCAAAGATTCATTAAACTCCAATTGGTGGAACAGTAATATTTCTACATAATTCCAATGTTTAGTTTTTTTTATTGATTTTTTTTTACCACCTAAAGTTATTGAAAACCATTAGGAGAAAAATTAGGATCTTTTTTCAAATTATGTGAAAATTTAAGGGCTTTTCAGGGGCCCCTAAAAAAAGCACAATGTTTACAATTTCAGGGTTTTTTAAGGACCATGGGAAGCCTGTGAGTCAGTTTTGAAATAAAAGTTTAAGTAGTACTAATTGAAAATGTGTTACTTTATAGCCAGAATTTTCAGGGTGCGTAGCAAATTCTTTCAATGAAAAATAAGCACTTTTAAGCACTTTTTAAGCACTCAAAAAAAAAATTTTTAAGCACTCAAAAACAGATCATTTTTGCTATGCAGATTACATCCCCCACCCCCAAATTGCTGAAACTTCTTAATCTAAATAAAATAAAATTTATATTACAACATAACAGCAAAAAAAAAATAAATAAATGAAAATAAAGATGTAATTACATCCCTCCCCCCGCGATTTCCTTCAATTTTCTTTCTGTGAAAATACCGAATAAGCGCCCCCCCCCCCCCCCCTCCATTTGGATTCTCATAGCGCTGACCAAGAGAAGCTCATGCCTTCCATTATCAGTTCCCAAGCCAAACGCCAAAGGATTTAAAAGTTTCCTGGGAATTGCAGACTAAACAAAGCCCTCCCCGCTATATTTTTGAAAAAATTCCAAATCATCGCTTTGAGGGGGGGGCGGGTAGAGAGAGGGTCATGTACCCCCTTCTTGTTACGCCCCAGCAATATCATGCACGGTACCAATCCCCAAATTCGACATACTGCAGAGCGGTGTTGAGCCGAATTTTGGAACAGCACCAAAAATGGCGGATTCTCGGAAGCATTAACGCTAACACGCGTCTTTTTACGCAAACTTGCAGTCATCTTAACTCATTGACAAAAAAAAGTGACCTTTTTTGTTGTTTTATCGGAGAAAGGACGCTTTCAATCAATGGGAAATCGGCATTCGAGTTGACCACGCGCAATGAAAGGAAATTCCGCAAGACGAAACAAGGACGCTTGCCGGTTTGCATATTGAAAACGATAATTTTCCCTGATATTTGGGGGAACTTTGAATATCCCCTGATAATTTCCAGAACATAAAACTTCCCTGATAATCCCTGATAGTTCCCTTTTTCCAAAAAGTGGGCCCCTATGCAAAAAATTAACATATCATGGTTTTAAAGATACAAATGAAAAATAAACCTTTATGGCAAGAAATGTTTTTCAATGCAATTAACAATTGATTCAATAACAATTTGACGAAGAATTAAAACCAAAATCCAATATTTAAAAGACAAAAATCAAATGATTAATTTTTTTGCCATGTCAGATTCGCGAATTTTTCACAATATCGATTACATGGACAGTATAAGGAATGGCAGTAAGGCTATAACAAATTAAATAGGAAAATATTATTTAGTATTTTAATTCAAAATAAAAGTTAAGAAAAAATCTTAATCGCGAAAAAGGAAGGCTTTACGAAAATTCGCTGTCACAAAAACGGGACCTTTTCCCACCACAGTAAAAAAAAAAAGAAAACCTCATATTTCCGATCTTATCAAACTGATTATATCCTTAAAGAAATCTTTGGACATTAAATCTATGTTTTGTTCAAAAGAAATCAGTTCTGTTCAGAACCGCTGCGAAAGGGAAGTTCAGGAAAGGAAACGGGCGTCAATGTGAGCTGGCGCCGGTGCCGTTTCCCTACTCGCTCCTCATCTAAAAAAAGCTGAAAGAAAAATGGACATGCAAAAATATTTTTGCGTATCAATTGTTTTATAGATTTAACTTCATTGTTTTTTCCGCGATAAAAAATTACGAGCCCCGGGTTACGATTTTTTTTTTTTTTTTTTTCTTTTTTTTTGCGTCCCCACCTCCGGTTTTTGCGCATTTGACCAATGCCCCCTGCATCAGGAAGCCTGGTAACAGGCAAGTCACGTGATCAGCAGAAGGCCAGTCTCTCAATCTCCGTTGCTAAACACGATGAGTGAGAAAGACTACTTCGCTTCGCGCTTATTTCTTTTCAATTGACTGCTACTTAAAATTAATCAATATGTGTAAAGAAAAAAAAACAGATTAATTAGAAATAATAATTGTGAATTTATGTAAGAAAAAAACATACACCAAAAATTCAGTCATTCCAAAATATCTTGTACATTATTCGTTTCTTTTAACAGCCATCTTAAATTCATTAGTTGATAACTTTTCTTCTTAACTCATTTTTTAATTTAACCTTTAGTCTTTTTCTATGTAAGCTATGATGTTTTTCTTTAATAAGAAAAAATAAAATCTTGTCTATTTTGAAAAGCAATCCACCATAACTACATTGGCATTTTCTCATATATTTACATAAAGGAATTATCTTCTCAAACATTCTTTGTGAATTTCTAAGTTATTTATATACTTATTTCAGGTTAATACTTAACACTTGGAAAAAAGTAATAACCTAAAATTCAGCACTATTTCTATCAGAACTTTTAAAATGTAGAATAAACTTAGCCATTGTGTGTAAAAGTTTTACTACAAGCTGTATGATTCTTTTTTCCTTGTGTTTTAAACAACCATTTGATATTTACTGTTAAATTCTAATATAATATTAAACTGATTTCTCACCAAAAGTACATTATATTTGTATAAAGTTTCTAACCACTTTATACAAATGTAATGTACCTTGTGTAATAAAACTTGTGAAACGTTGGACAATGTATGAACTTGTGAGGGAGGTTATGTAGAAAAATAATGTATATTGGTATATTGCAGTTTCCTATCATTAGAATAAATGCCTCTTTTCTCAAAAGTTCCTTTACTTTTTGAGTTCTACTCGTATTTGAGCTGTGGGTAAAATCTTTAAAATATTGAAATCCCTTTTAAAATAAAACATAGAAGAGTCATTCCACAGCATTTTTGTGTTACCTACTAGAAATGTTGAGTGGCGTAGCTAGCATAGGTGACACCCGGGGCGGTTATCCGTGGTGTCACCCCCGCCCCCCCCACTCTCACACAAAAAAAAGAAGAAAGCCCAGCAAAAAAAAAAAGAAGGAAAAGATACTATTCTTGTCATGGGAGTTATAATATTTAATGTATTTGTTGACAGAAATGGTGTGTTTAGCAGTAAAAAACCTCTTTGAATATTTTTGCAAGGAAACACTTTGCTCAGTTAAAAGTAGAAAAGAAAATTATAGAAAAAAAATCCAGTTCAAGGTATTTGTTTCATTATATGGAGCTTTTAAAGTTTTATTGTTTCCCCCTTCGTGGCCCGGTGTCAGCCCAAAACGAATGACACCCGGGGCTGCCCCCCCCCCCCTAGCCACGCCACTCGAAATGTCTGAACAAAATTTTGTGTATTTAATTTTGAAGATATTAATGAAAAGTTTTCAAAATTTTTTATTAACACTCCGCACATTTGGAGCAACAGTGGTACAACATTTCTTTTCAATAGGGTAAGTAGTTTATTATTTAAAAATTTTTACAATTTTGAGAAGTACGGGATATTTTTGATGTCCCGTGCGAAGCAAAATTTTAATATTCAAAATATGGCTCTGGCTGTACATAATGTTCTAAAAAAATTTTAAAACTTTGCATTAATATTTTTATAATTAAAAATAATTAAATAAATATACCAGAATTTTGCTCAAAAATATTCCTCACGTAACACAAAAATAAGGTAGAATCACCCAGAAAGCAATATGGGACCGTTCATAAATGATATCAGGATTTTTTCCCATATATTTGAACCCCCCCCCCCCCCGTGTCACAAAGTGTCACACTTCAACATACCCCCTCCCCCCCTTGTCACATGCCACGATATGTTGCATAAGCATGATGTCACACTTCTTGTTAGCCCATCCCTTTGTCGCTACATCACGACCCCTCTCCCCTCGAAGCGTGACATCATTTATGAATGATCCCTATGCTGTATTCACACAATATAAAACAGTGAGTAACCTACCCCTTAAACTATAGATAAAACAGAACACACTTTTTATTGGTAACAGTACTCTTAAACAAAATCATGAACACTAAAGAAATGAATGAAAAGTAGTACGTTAAAAGTAATTGTACATTAAAGCGTTCAAAAATAATTTTAGTTAATAAATAGTAATATTAAGAACAATAAAACAGCTTAATAATGAGTTTTAACTTAAATGTGTATGAAAAACGATCAAGAACCAAAATCAAGTTTTCTAACTTCATCAAATATGATAAGCATAGTTAAACCTTGTCGCACGTAAATGACATACAAACTAACAAATGGATCAAGTCGGTATAGTTTCAAATTGCAGAAGGAGGAAAGTTGAAAGTCGTTCATCGAAAATTAAAACTTATTAATCATAAAACTTTAATTCCATGACATTAATGACGAATGATAATGTAACACATCGCACACCGGCAAGAACAGTGACACAATTCAAAAACGAAACAAATTCGTAAAACGGGATTTTCTATATTCTTCAATCGTATTATAAATTAACGTATTTAATTACTTACTCTGGAACAATTCAATGGTTTGAAGTTGTTGCTCATCGTCTTTGATATCCAAACTTTTTAAAGAACTGGATCTTTCATAAATTTGAAACTGTCGCCTTCTGTCCGGAAGCATAATTGCCCTTGCAGCCGTAAACGGCACACTTGTAAGGCATTTTAAAACTTTGAAAATTGATTACAAGAAGATAATAGAAATGATAACCAACAAACATACGACAGGACTCAATACCTGTAGCAACACAACGGCAGATTGATAGCCTTCTCATAATCACGTGACTTTATTTAGACTACTGCCGTGCAAAGGCTTCCTAGATATAGGGGGCGCTGATTTGACGTGCTATAGCACGTCTGCAGCATCGCTGAGGCTACTTTCCTTGTACTATTCGGGAAGGGGGCTCTTATTTGGTACTTTTCTTCACTTATACGGTTTTAGCGCCACCTCCGATAATTTCGCGAAAATTCAGGGGGACGCTTATTCGGTATTATACGGTAAAGCAACCCTTCTGCAACGCAAGCATGTTTCCGGCGAATTATGAAAAAAAGGTTTTCACTCTCTAATATATGCCCACAGCCTGATTTTCAGGTTGTGGGGGGGGGGGGGGGACTAGGGAGTGGGGGATATAAAAGTTACATAGAAAAAATATAATATTCAAACAAAGTGTAAATGGATCTTAGACAGGCAATAGAAATAAAATAAGCAACGCACGGGCATGGGCAAACTTTCCGGTAAATTTCGCCTGTGTCAGACACGGGCAAATGCGTTAAGGGGTTAATGGAAAATGCAGAAAAGATGAATGTTGATATAGGCAAGCAGAGGAAAGATCCATTGTAGATAATCTAAAATTTATAGCTGTACTAAAAATTAACCTTTCTTTGAATTATAGTGTAATCCTTTAACACCCAAAACTGACTTTTATTACCATTCCAAAAACAATGCCCATAAGCAAATAACAAAAACACAATGTAAATAAAACAAATTAGCAAAGAACTGCTTTTTTTTTGTAACAAATAACTAATGATAACCCTTTATCTAATATTAACTGTCAATACAAGTAATTAATAAGCAGATGCCAAGGGGACAACTAAAATTATTTTTTAAAAACTTTATAAAATTATTATTCCAACAATTCTCAAACAACTTACTTTATAAAATAGTGCAACAACTAAACTTTTTATGCAAAAGGGGGGAGGGACTTTTTATGCATTGGACAAGGCATCAAAGAAAAAATATTCATATTTGTGCCACTTGAGTTCTTATTTTTCACTATAAAATTAAGTATCCTAACATGGCTAATAATAGATACAGAAAAAAGAAAAGAAAAGAAAGAATTTAAGCAATAAAACACAGAATAAATATGATAAACAGAGATTTTTTTTGAAAAAAAACTTGAAACATAATATAAGCATCTACTTTCGACCTTCAGCCAAATTATCTTGTACTCTTTTATTTTCGATCAATTGCTTAGTAATGAATAACTATTCCTTTTTTTTTTAAATGAACAATAAATAAAATCTTACCCAAACTGTACACTGAGTAATGTGCTTGAAATCCAGTAACATTTTGTGGTACAGTAACATTTGAACTGAGAAATTTTAGTGTCACATTGCCAGATTTTCCGGAATCAAACTTCAAACCTAAACAGTTCTCACTAGAGCACACTTGCTGCCCAGCAAGAAGATATTCATTTTTCTGATCATTATAAACAATGGTAAGGTTATCCATGCTTGAATTTCTCAAGCTAATATTAGAAAAGGCCAGAAAGAGTTGGAAGCTGTCTGCAGCTCGAAAAGTCACAGAGCAGTTCATACTGGGCTCATACCAAGTCCCATTAATCTTTTCTGTATTCATCACTAATGAGCCAGACACTTTATCTCCATGTCCAGGAAAAGGATCAGGATCTTGACCAGTGTTGCAATATGTCATGAATGAAACTAAAAGCAAAGAATTGAGAAATTTATTAGGTATTACAAAAACTATCTATTATGCAGTAGAACCTGAACCTTATTGATCTCACATCTGTCACGTTCTCGTAAGTGTCATCTCAGTTTGAGAGTTTAATAGAATTGTCTAGCTTTATGCTGACCAGCATTCAGTTTTTCCTTTTGTATCATTTGAAATGAATGGCCCCATGATAACTGATCAATGGAGGTTTTACTGCATTTTAACAAATGGTTGATATTTCCTGTAGATAAAAGAAATATATTTTGTGGATTTATAAGCAAGAACACCGCCTATCAAGAATTTTACTGGACGATGCCAGTAAAATTCTTTCTTTGCCCAATACATATTTATCTTCCTATTAGTCTCGAGAAGCAGCCTGATCTAACAATTTTGTATGAGTCCTACCATAATCTTCATTGAACAAGACATTACAAGGCTTTGAACCTTTAAGATAAAAATTCCTGGAAAACAGTTAAAAAATTTGCCTTTTGAGTTCATTTATGCTCTGAAGAAACTTGAGCCACGTAAGTTGAAATGTTTGTCGGCAAAGTTCTAGATGAACTATAAGCTATGTGTCCAGAAATTTGCATTATGTGTACTAGCTACGAAAACCTTGGTTCTTACCCTTCTTGTACATTTCAAAAAATGAAAATTGCATTCTAAGGTGTCTGCAGATTTTCAAAAGTAAAAACTTTTGAAAATTTTCATGACCTTTCAGTCAGTGTTAGAAATTAGCGGTCATTAGTCACATTTTCATCATCTGATGCCTAGATTTCCAAACATAGGCCCCAAATTTGACATCTCAAAGACTATATTGGAATCGAAAAATTTGACTATTTTAGAGCATATCAAAGCTTTTGCTAGCCAACGTATCATGATTGCCAATCAGGACCGCCGGAGGCTGACGCAGTAAGGAGCTTGCCTCAAGGCGCAACACTCTTAAGTGCAGCAGATATTAGCAGCTAATTAATTCATAACGCAGCCTTACGCTTATAATAAATAAGACAAATAAATCTGCTCTATGGCTATTTAATATTATTTAAATACTTCTGTGCAATTTAGTGACAATTTTTTAGTCCTTACATGCTGCAAAGAGTTCATATAATAGGGGTGCATAATATTTTGTTCCCTCATGATGCCACATGTTGGTAACAAATATAAATTTTCAAACAAACTTCTTAGTTTAAGTAAAAATAAATTTTATTACTTTAAAATAACATAATTAAATTATAATAATTTTTAAAGTAATTATAAATTTAATTACTTTGAGAAGAAAAATTATAAATGGTTGAAATGAAAAAAATCTGATTTTTGTGGCAGATGCAAAAAGATTGTAGAGCGCATGTGCTTCTTTCCTTGTGTTGTAAGCTTAACCATCCTGCGGTTCATGATAAGATATTTCGTCCATATAACATGCAGCTCTGGGACTGCCCAACTTGGGGGTGTAGTCGAGGGGAAACAGCGTCCCTAGGGTGGCCCATGTCCCTATGGTAAAAAAAAAGTTTAACCGAGACACCAAGGCACCCTCCCAAAATGTTAGACCTATTTAGTAAACACATTTGGTCAAGTTCCAGCTTGCTACTTTATTTAGAAAGTGGTGCTCACAAGCTTCGAAATTGCATAATTTTAGCGAAAAATAAATAATTCCAATATAAATATTTTAAAATTTTTATTGTATCAATATCAATTAAATAACAATTTTTTATTTCAAAATACTCCAGATTACCACATTTTGCAGTAATTTAAACCAAATATATAAAATAAAATTATTTTAAAATTGCATTTAAAATATTTCTCTTTGTCGCTGTTGAGGGAATAGATTTCCTGTTCGCTTCAACTACTTGTAATATACATTGTTTTTCTTCCTCATCTTTAGTTAACAATGTATTAAATTCCTGGAATAACTTAATCCCTCTCTCTTCAGTATCATTTCAAACTTGTAGTTTTTCAACCTAGTTTTTTCCTTGTAAGTAGCTGATTTTTTTTTGCTCCCCCCATTCTTCTGCTGAGAAATTAAGAAAATAATCATCAATATTTAACTTCTGTAACAGCTTACCCTTCCTTTTTGTTACAAAATTTGGTAATGTGACGTCTCTTTCTACTTTAAATATGGTGCTATTTCCTCTAACGTCTCGCGATTTTTCTTTTTTATTTTTTAACACTTTTACCATAGCATTTTTCTCTGTTGATGGTACCGAGTCTGAAAAAAAGGGAAAGGCCGTCCAATTCATCGGACAGGTCCTACTAAGGGCATTCTAATATAGCATTGCTGATCTCAAAATCAACGTTTATATTCTAAATCTTTCCAAAATTGTGAATCTACCAAAGGTGCCTCTGCTGCTAAAGGTGCTTGAAACCAGGCCTTTGTACACAAAAGGGCCCCAAATTTAATGAGCCTTTAAAGTTGAAATTCTTTCCTTTTGGTGATTTTTTAAATCTCCTAAAGAAAACAATTTCTGGAGACTTAGACGGCCAAAGCATACAGTAAAAACTTTTGTAATTTTTTTCTTCAAGCATATGATGATGGCATGCAAGCCATAACAATTCCCATCCAATCATACTTTCTAGAAGAGTACATGCTCCATTCAAGTGACCAGTATTAACAGAAGTTGTGTCAAACGCTGTCAACTTTCTTCCTAACTCTTTGGATAATAGAACGAGAAATTGAAATCAAGAATTAATCTTCTCCAAGCGCAGATGCTATTGGCATAATAAGCTTAGCAGCTACACAGGTCATAAATTCTATTTTCGTCTAATGCACTTGTTACGCGAGGATTCAATAATTTTGGTTCAGTTTCATTATTGAGGTTTTTCAGTGAGTTTTGCTCTAAATTTTGCATTTACAAAGTAAGGTTCAAATTCTTCTTCAGCCTCACTGTTATTATTACTACTACTTGAACTTTCATCAATGAAATTTTAGTTTTCTTGTTGCAGTGCTTCTGAAATTGTAGCAGTATTAATGGAACCAACTGCTTTTTCTCGTCTTGCTTGTTCTTCTTTTTTACGCTTTAAAACTCTCTTTTAAATTGCAGCTTGATTTTTGGCAATTGTTGTCATGCACATCTTCCTTTCACTGCGTTGATCTAATAGAAACTTTCTATCTTCTTCGCTTAATTAAATCAATAACATTAGCACGATTAGCAATATCAAAAAGTTCATCAAGGTTTTTCATAAATTCATGTTCACATTTTTCTGTGCTTCTGAAGTACGATTTTTGTTCTTTTTAAAAAGTAGCGATTCTGAATGAGTTTTCTCTCATTTATCAATGGCACGCCTAGTAAGTCTTGTTCGTATTGAGGCTTTAAACCAAATATCTAAGAGTTCGCCAATGGCCTTGTGACTTGCATTGCGTACAGATTTTAATTCATGCAAATAATAATGAAATTGTAAAAATACTTCTTTTGTAAACTCTATTATATAAATCATAAATAAACTGACAATTTGACAAAACATTAATAGATTTCAAACTTGTGGAACCGGGAGAAGTAAGGAGTAGCAAAGTTTCTTCTTCAATGTAAACAAACTGTGTCACAATTACACTTAATTTGTTGGAGTATTTAAAAAATAAAAGAAACCATTTTAGTAACAACTAGCAATAGCTTTCTGATGTGTATTTATTAATTAAAGTTTGAAATTAGTTACATTATTTTTTTTATTTGACTTAATTTTTTAACAACATAATTAAAGCTCATTTTTCAATATAAACAATCATATTTCATGATTGCTGTTAATTTATAAACATGAAAATAACATGGCAAATACAGTTAATAATTAATTTCTGATATATTCCCTATTTATGCAATAAATTTCAAATTATTTATGTTCCATTTTGCGTCAGTTTTATTTCCATAGTATTAACTAGAAAATTTACGCTATAATAGATTTTCATCAGCTTTGAGCACCCTGTTCCTGTATCAAGAAAAACCTAAAATTTTGACACAAACATAATATGGTCAAGTCTAACAAAATGGGAAATTGCCTAGAGTACTAGCAGAAACTTTTTTTTTTTTTTGGGCCCCCCTAAGCGTCCCCCTACCTTTTTATTTTAATACAAGCGTACCCCCCCCCCCCCAAATTTTTTTTCATTTTAACATAAGGGTCCCCCCACTTTTGATTTCAATTGCTTATCTTTGTATGCATACACGTCCATCCAACTTTTTTCTCAGGACTACACCGCTGACCCAACTGCAGGGTGGTTAAGGAATTTTAAAGAATTGTTTTAATGGAGCAGCAATCTTTTAAACATCTGTTCTGTTATTGATTTTTTACATTGATTATTATTTCCTAAACTTTAGAAAATACGAAGGGCACTGAGGAAAAATGCTAAGTTTTTTTTTTCTTTTTTTTCCATTTTCCATGTTATTGTAAACTTTTTTATCTACTTCAAGAAAAATTTACTAAATAAAATATTTGTAAAATAAATACTGATCAGAGAAATGATTTTTCTCTCTATAATACTACAACATATTAGAAATCGTCTTACTGTTTCAGCTACAAGCATGGCATACGTCACTCCATTCCGCTCAATTTTCTCATCTTCAAAAATCTGATTGCTACTATACTATGTGTTGTGAATCTGTTGAATTTACTTACATCACATTTCAACAGAATAGTTTAAAAAATACCTTTTGGAAATATATTTTAAAAATAACTAAATGTAAATGAAACAATATATCATTCTATTTGTCAAAAAATAGCATTCCTAAGTAATTTATTTTAAAACGTAATAGCTTTCAAATTAAAAAGTGCTTCGAGCACGCGTCTGGCAGCAAAACCGCTTACGGCAAGGAAGCATGTAAAATAAATAATTGTTACAAAAAGTTTGATGCTGCACAAGTGTTACAAAATGCAAGTCAATTAATAAATGCTGTTTATACTATGCTTCTTCCCAGACAGCATAACTTCGGCCTTCGGACGTCCAAATGATGTCATTTCAGGACTTTTTTTCGAAAAAACAGGACGTCTGAGGGACGTGGTTTTTTTATCCTGCGACGTACTGAGTACGTCGCAGGGAAGAACTAATGTCCACGGATTGTCTGTCCTCAATTGGTCCTAAGGACATCCGATCGTTCATGTTTAGGCTATATTTTGGACTAGCTCTTAATATGGTTCCCAGGACGTTAAGAGGAAAACAAATCGAAACGTCCTAGACATTCCAGGGAGGTCCCTAGGACAGTGGCGGATCCAGAAAAAAATTCTGGGGGGGGCACAATGTGGCTGATGTGCGTGGTTTCAGCTTAAAAACAAAATAGGGGGGGGGGGGCACAACTCCAGAAACTGTGATCCGTTTTAATTTCCAAATATAATTTAATCAATTATTTAACTAAACTTAATTGATTTATTAAATTTAAATTATCAATAAAATTTTAATTAATTATTCCCTAATTAAATACAAAAAAACACATTTTTTTAAAAACTGGACATATATAATAAAGGAATATATACTGTGAAAGCACTTATTTCCTTGAGCACTTTTTTTTAACTTTTGGTTTTGTTCATATATAATTCGCGAAATTTTCAGCTCGCAAAATCACCAATAACTTCTTTTTCGCGAAAATTTAGGGGGGGGGGGGGGGGGTCAAATGGAGTCTTCTTCAAGTCTATTGAAGATTTAACGTGAGCATAAATCAACTGTCTAAGTGATTTTGCAGGTGTCTGCTTCTTTCTGTCTTAGCAATTACCCGGTTATCTCAGTTTGTCACATAGAATTGAAAGAATAGAAGTCACATAGAATAGAAGTTTTATCGCTCCATCTGCAAAATAGTTTCTTTTTCCTCGTTTTTAGCGTAAAGGAAGAAAAGAAAGTCAATTCTTTCTAGTCCTTACCTAAAGCGTCTGGAGGGGGCACGGGCCCCCGTGCCCCCCCCCCCCTCTGGATCCGCCACTGCCCTAGGATATCCAAAGGATGTCATTTCAGGACTTCTTCGTAAAAACAGGACATCCGAGGGACGTGTCTTCTTCGTAAAAACAGGACATCCGAGGGATGTGTCTTCTTCGTAAAACAGGACGTCCGAGGGACGTGTCTTTTTTATCCTGCGAAGTACAAAGTACATCCCAAGGAAGAACTAATGTCCGCGGATTGTCTGTCCTCAATTGGTCCTAAGGACGTCTGATCGTTCATGTTTAGGCTATATTTTGGACAAGCCCTCAATACAGTCCCCAGGACGTTAAGAGGACAACATATCAAATTGTCCTAAAGACATTCCAGTGAGGTCTCTAGGACATATGTGACTGTTCCGGCCCTCTTTTGGACATACAGATCATTGCTCCCCAGGACATTAAAACGACAACATATTTAAATACCCGCAGGACGCTTCCCTCGTTAGAATGATATCCCAAGGATGTCAATGAATTATTTTTTTATCCTCCCATGTCCTTGAGACTATTTTAGAATATTCCCATGACTTCTTTTAGATATTATTCGGTGTTTATACCCACAAGATGCAATTTTAATTCATCAATTCAACAGTAATTTGACATTTTTTTTACTATATAATTCCTCTGATTAAATGTTCTAAAACAGTTATCTTGTAAATGTAAATTTGTAGCTTGCAGCAGGAAATACTAAGGTTTTAACCAAATACTACTTTGAAAAAGAAGTATCCACAAAACAGCTACAGGACTGAATAAAACCAGTTGTGAATATTTTTTTTAATGTTAACACTTTGAGCTATATAATCATTTACTGAAACTTGCAATTTATCATTTGTTCATTATGAAAATGATAATAAGAGTACTTTAATGAAAATAGTATAATCGTTCTGAAACAATTTTTGCATACAACTAAATAGGGACTACTACATATATCAGCAATTTAAATATATAATTTGTCTTTAAAATCTTTATTTGAAATTTCCGTTAAGCAACCCATATTTATATTTTTAACTTCTGCTCGTTTGAAATACAAGTTATACCAATATTTCAAGTAAATAATTTAATGCACGAGGAAAATATTTTCAGCGAACTTGTGATAACTTTTGTTTCTAATTTTATGTTACCTTGGAATTTAATAACAACTGATATGACAATCACTGCTTAGAGTAAATAATTATTCATACTTTTTTTTAAAAAACATGTTGTACTATTGGATTCATATTCATTCTCATTTTGAATACATCACAATACACAAAGGTTAAAATTTCAATGAAGTGCATATATGTATATATATATATATATATTTTATTTTGAAAATGCCTCGAGAAATTTTACTAGAAAACAACTCTTAATATATAAATATAATTATATATATTCTATATAAAATATAATTATGATTTTTTTATTAAATTATAGAATTAAAATCATAAATGATATAATAATTAGTTGATAAAAAGTTCTCAGTTTCAGAATCAGAAAAATCATAATAGAATAAAAATTGAAAAAATAAAATAAACACACGGTTCAGAAGTTAAAACCTTTTTTTATTATTGAAACATATTAGTACATAGTTATAAAAATCATGGAGATGGGAAAGTTTTTCATCACTTTCGCTTTCTCCTTCTCTGGACAGGAAAAAATTATGAAAGCAAATAATTATTCACATGTTTTGAAGTAAAAACAGCATGAAAAGTGCAAAGAGGAAAATAAATAATGATTTAATTCTTTGAAACTTCCCTTCACCTAGCTTTGTTTCCTAACAAAAATTACCCCCTCCCCCCTCCAAGTATTTTTCGGTTTTATGAGAATTACTTTTTGTTTTGCAATAGTTTATTTTAATATATTGTTTGTCAAAACCGTAATACCATTACATGATTTAAAGTACAAGTAATATATTTCTATGACTACTGAAAATGATATCCATGACAATGATAAATAAAGTGGTTTGCTTTTATGTATATTATTTTTAATTAAATTTTTATTACTAATAAGCATTCTAATGATGAGAACAAATTTTCTTACAATTCATAAAATATTGTTCAAAGAAATCCTAGAATTCAACTATTTAAATACAACAAATGACAAACAACTTTTAAAAATATAAATAAAGGAAATAAATGCCAGTACGGACAAACTGATATAAGAATAATTATTAAATACAGTAATTCAGGGAAATTTTGAACCTTGGGGGGGTAACATTGAACCAAGTCATATTTTTTAGTATATTTGACTGAACTTAAAAATTAGGAGTAGAAAATGGAGTTATAACCTATTTGGCTGAGTGTAGCACTGGACCTTCTATTTTATTTAGTCAACTATACTAAAAGAAATAACGTTTTTCAAAGTTACCCTGAATGACTGTACTACACATACGTATAGTGTTTAAGATTGCCTGATAGTTTTTCTGGGTTTTTCCTAATCGTTTGGAAAATAGCAAAATTGTGATTACAACACTCTACAAACAGGTAATGATACATAAGAAATTTATATGAAGTTCAAAATAATAACACAGACATTTAATGTAGAGAAATTATAGTCCAAAGCAGCCAACTTAATAAAAGTAAATAAACAGAAATAAAAAAGAACAGTTTAAAATTTTTTTTTTTTTTCCTTAAGATAGAAAGAAATTTCTACTCAAATTGACCATTAAAGGGTTTTTCATTTTTGCACTCAGATGGTGTAGACTTAGGGAAAACATGATAGCACTGGGTCTACATTCTATCATATTAAATCTACTTAACAACTTAATTACATAAGATTCTTGATCCATTATCAAACTATCAGACGTGAATGTCAATCTAATATACTTAAGAATTCAGAAACACTTTATGATTTTGAGATGTGAATCTCTTTAGATAATAAAGAAATAACTACTTTAGTTTTATTGACATTTGAGCCTGCTACTAACATATCATCTACATAAAGAGCAATTCTAATTTTATGATTATCACTGTTATGAAAAAAAATACAAGGTTCATATCAAGAGATTGAAAATTTAATTTTGAAACAAATTCAAGAAACCTCTGAAACCATTGACGAGGTGACGGTTTAAACCCATATAAACTATTTTAAGTTAACATTTTTGTCCACTGTTATCATCATACTTTGGGTCTGAGCAATAAAAACAACTTCATTTAACTTACCATTTAGGAAAGCTGCTTTTACATCTAAAACAAACGCATGTAAATCTTCATTTAAAATCATCACAAGCACTAAACGTAAAGCTGGCATACTTGTCACACGGGAAAATGTTTCACTGTAATCCACTCCTTCTTTTTGCATAAACAAGACATGTGTATGTAATGAACGTTCAAATCACTGTTCACCGAAACAAAAGCGTTTTCTTCCTTTTTCAACAAACACTTTATCACCTTTAATTTCAAGAGTTGCTGATTTCGAAGTACACTTAATAGTCCCTGAAGTTGGTACTATAGACTTGAAGTATCCTCAATAAATTCATTCTTTATAACATATCCAGCAATGAAAGATACTGCGAAGAAGCACACTTTTCTTCATTTGAACGTTTAACATTTTTACAGTCACTTTTAAAATGTCCCACTTTGCCACAATTACGACAGGTAATTTTCTTTCTGCAATATTTTGTTGAATGTCCCTTCTGCTTGCAATTTTTAAAAACAAATTCTTTCGAGTTGACACGAAAGCAGTGTTATCATGTGTGGGCTTGAAAGACACTTTTTCTTTCTTTGAATAATGTAGAAGTACTTCCTCATCTAGCAGTCTTTTCGTAATGAAATCCAAAGTTAAATTTGCGTTTGGTTAATTTTTCAAAGTAGTCTTAACATTTTCAAGCTCTTGAGACAGTGACATCAAAATATAGACATTCGTATTGGTATCAATAACATCAGCACCTTAAAGTTTGAGATCAGAAATTAGTCTTATTTATCTCAGAAATATGAGTTCTCATACATATCTCAGGATTTTTCTTAAGAGTCGCCAGTCTCTTCCGAATCAAAAGTTGATTCACTGCACGCTTTGTGTCATACGTTCTTTCTAATTTCTTCCAAATTTTACATGCACTGGTTTCCTCTTGAAGTGATATATACCACGCTCTGCTGATAAATAGATAAAACAATACTACGAGGCATGATCGAAATAATATATTGAGCTATACATTTAACAGATACAGTACAATTGACTTCACAAAGAACATGACAAGTGTAAACTTTGGTGGATTAACCGTCTGAGTCAGAACAGAATTGACGCCGGCTCATTGCCTTCAAGGCCAAGTATTGAGAGAGGATGATGCAATATAATGCTGAGGTTACAATATCCTAACAGTTAGTTACAAGGACGTCCTGCCGGCCTCGTCTAAGGATCTAGAAATGTGGTTAATTTAGACTTACGATTAAATTTGAATGGTTTGTGTGAAACTTTACGGTTTTTGAGAAAATATTTCTCATGATTATAATATATGCGTAAACGTATTATATACGCGTAAATATATTATGTGGAGTAAAATTAATCAGTTTTATATCAGCAGTAACTTCAGAAAACATAAATTGATATTATTTTTCATTTAGTTTTTACTATTTTTGCTTGAAATAGCAAAGATTTCAATTTATTTTTTAAATAATAAACCTGGTTTTTTCTTTAGTAAGCCGTTAATCAAAGAACAAAAAGAAAAAAAAAATCTTCCAAGTTGACAAAGATATCCTAAAAACGTATGATTTAGTTCAAAGGCGGGATATCTTTTGAATAAAGTCCCTGGGACATCCAAAAAGAAAATCCGTGGTACGACGACGACCTGAAAGAATGCGAATCACTTTTGGACATCCGTAAGCTAAGCAAAATGTTAGTTACAAGGGCGTCATGCTTGATGTGTCTATGGATATCAAAATGTGGATATCCTTAGACTTACGATAAAAATTGGATGGTTTATGTGAAATTTTACAATTTCGGAGAAAATATTTCTTATGTCTTAAATACAAAAGGTGTAAATATTTTATGTGCAGTAAAATTAATCATTTTTTTAATCAGCAGTGAACTTTAGAAAACATAAATCAGCATTATTTTTCATGTAGTTTTAACTATTTTTGCCTAAAATGGTAAAACTTTCAACTTATTTTTAAAATTTTAAATCTGTTTTTCTTCTGGTAAACCGTAAAATGAAGAAACAAAAGAAAAAAATTACAAAATAAAAATTTTATTCCAAGTTGACAAAGATATCCTACAAACGTATGATTCAGTTCAAACGTGGGATATCCTTTAAGTGCAGTCCCTAGGACATCCGAAAAGAAAGTATGTGGTACGACCCGAAAGGATGCGTATCACTTTTGGACGTCCGTAGGTAAAACAAAGTGGC
The DNA here is from genome assembly GCA_038502835.1 of Octonoba sinensis. Classification (NCBI taxonomy): domain Eukaryota; kingdom Metazoa; phylum Arthropoda; class Arachnida; order Araneae; family Uloboridae; genus Octonoba; species Octonoba sinensis. The sequence continues at coordinate 57,365,609 of CM076599.1, read as the reverse complement.
AGTTTCAGGAACGTCCAGTCTGAACCGTACGCGGGATATCCTTTGAGTGCAGTCCCTAGGACATCCGAAAATAAAGTCCGTGGTACGACCTGAAAGGATGTGGATCACTTTTTGACGTCCGTAGGTAAAACAAAGTGGTAGTTACAGGGACGTCCTGTCTGACCCGTACGAGGGATATCCTTTGAGCGCAGTCCCGAGGACATCCGAAAAAAAAGTCCGTGGTACAACCTGAAAGGATGCTGATCACTTTTGGACGTCCGTAGATCAAACAAAGTAGTAGTTACAGGGATGTCAAAATTTTAGCGGTTTTGACATCGGACCAGATTTGGACGTTCTGGACATAAAATGGACATCCAAAGGACGTTTTGTGCTGTCTGGGTTTTGCAATTACATTGTTTTGTAACAGTTGCCGAACTAATATCGTACCAGATCGGTTTAGATTCAAACACTTGAAATAAGACATACAACATATACACTGCATAGATTTGCTTACGTTTTTTGCTGCTTCCTTTACCGCGTTGCAACAAAATTCAGTGTAATATTGTTTGTGCTTTTATATAGAGATTGTTATTTTACTGCAGTTTTTTCATTTATGCCCTGATTTTGAATCAAGATATTTTAGTATTATAACAATAGATCATTTTATCGTACATTTCAGTTGTTCTTTCGTGGAAAGAAATGTTTGTCACAGAATGAAATGATATTCCTGGCTGTTCCATGGACTATTAATAATGCTATAAGAGTACAAAAAGAGTTAAGAAATTTTAAAATATCAGTAACCAAATTTTTTTGAAAAATACTTTAAAGTAACAATTACTTACTTTCTGCATATACTGTACACACACTCATCAAAGAGAAAATATAGACAAGAGAAAGGAATATTGATGTCATATTTTGCCTTTCAACTGAAAAGGAAAAAAAATTCTTAAATATCTACTATCAAAAACATAAGATTTTATAATATATTCACTTGTTATCACACCTTTATACTTTCTATAAAGCTATATGAAAATTAGTAAACTTGGAATTTTACAATTATAACTTTTTTATAAATTGAAATTTTAAAGTTGGTAATGGAAGGAAATTTTTCTGACCTAATCATTTTGGTTACACAATCAACTTTAAGTTCAATAAAACTATTTCAAGAAATTTATTGAAAAAATTTGTGCACCTTAGTGAGAGCTCATTCAATGCATATTGGGAGAGTTTTTTTGAAAATAATTATATTTTACACTGAAAATATATTTTGTCATGGCAACGGAAAGACAGTAAAGGAAGAACAAATATGTGTGAAAATCATGTGTACTTTTTCTTAGACTTATTCATCAACTGGAATATTACTCATTGCATTTGTATTTGTATGTTACATTTATACTTGAATCTACATCTTGACCAAATGCTGAGACACTTCCTAATTATCTAGAAAATTAAGCTTAAATTTGAGTGTAGATTAAAATGGAAAGTTAGGCTGATATTGGAGTAGAAAATTTTTCGCAAAGATAGTAGTTCCTTTGCTTAATACAAGGAAGAAAAATGTAAGTTATGGAGCTTCTACGAATCAAAATATTCAAATTATTTTTAAAAAGGTGCAGTTTTCCGTCATTCACCTAAAAATTTGATGCATAAATATTTCCTAAAAACAATAAAACATGAATGAACACAATTACACATTTGCTGAGAATAATAAAATATTCCTTTTTGTGTTTTTATTTATATAAAAGTTTTAAAAATTGTTTTACAATCATCACACTTACAGAGCAAGAGCCTCAAATCATTATGAGAGAAAATGAACTTCACCTAGACAGTGAACATTTAGGTTTAATTCACATTATTTCTCCAGCAATAAAAGGGGATTAGAAAGCAAAACAAAACGAAAACATCCAAAACATGAAAGGAAAATGTTAGGTAATGTCAATAACTATGTAGAAACAATATTTTACAGATTAATAAAATGGATAATTTTAAAAATAGCAAGAAAATCGAAAACAGTATTAATAATGTATGGTTTTTGACGGAGTTCGTAATGATAGAAATATTAAAAGCATTGAAAGAAATATTTAAAGCATTGCAAGACAAAAGACGTTTTGAATTAATAGCAATGCTCTTTTTAAAAGTATGTCAAGTTTCAAAAAGAATTTTGGATGTCATCATTTTGAGAGTATATTTACCTCTTACCAATTTTACTTTTATTCCTCAAACCTCAAACGTAAACAATGTCACATTGCCTATTTTGCCTCCTATCATTGCCTCATAAGAAAATAAAAGGATGGAGGATGAATGGGGAAAAAGTGTATATGATGGAGGAAAAAAATAATTTTATAAAAAAAATATGAGAACAGCATCATCAAGAGTGAAGTTGTTTATGACATTTATATGATTCACACGTACTGTAAAAAATTAATTTTATCTCAATTTACATTAGATATATTTTCCTAGGAGCATTCCTGATCTCTTTTGTAATAATGATGTTAAATTTTCTGCTATTTGACGAATTATAAATACTTAATCAAATTTTATACTTAAGTTTACAAAAAATACACCCGAAATTCTTTGATTATACATTCTTTACTTAATTTACACTTTTGATAATCTGGAATTGTAACTGAATTGTGGTTTTGCTTTCTGTGAGTGACTAGACGTGGCATTAGCCTGTCAACTCCTTTCGATGCCCGCCATTTTCTGCTTATAGCGATTACCGGTAAGTAGAATTTCCTTATGTTAAAAATTGATTTAATATGTCTTAATTTTATAATTTTCTTTAAGGAAAAGTTGTTAATAACTGTCCTGCATATGAATTTGTTTCGCAAAATAGAGTTCAAAATTTGCACATGTCTGCGAAGATCGAAAAATTCTTGCGAAGAGTCGTCATTTCCAGATTTTGTCAATTTTGATTGTGATGGTACTCATTTTCCGCCCACAGGGGACTTGCTAAAAATAGTCATTCAAAGTCAAATCGGCAGTAAAAAAATCTTATTACACTAGTAATTCAAACGTAATTCCTGCTGTGTCTTTATCATTTATTATATTGATCACTTCTGTTGAACGATTAATTTTAAATCCATCTATCAGAGTTTATCAGCTGTTTAAATGGAAAGGATTTCCCGTATTTTCTCTTGTTAAAAATATCGTTTGTTTCAGGAACAAATTCCACACAACCTGATTCAACATGGGAAATATATTTGCAAATTTATTCAAAGGCCTCTTTGGCAAGAAAGAAATGAGGATATTGATGGTTGGACTTGATGCGGCTGGTAAAACAACTATCCTATACAAATTGAAACTGGGTGAAATAGTCACTACAATTCCTACCATAGGTAACACTTTACAATCAATAGATTAGTTTTTACTCTTATTTTTACTGTGCAATGTGCGTAATTTTGTTCTAATGGTGATGTAAAATACAATGTATTTTATACATTGTAGTCCATTTTGTATAAAGTTTAGAATGATTTTTTCTAATATTTATATGATGGAGATTAAATTCCAAAGATATTGTTACCTACTTGTTTGTTCACTTTGTCACTTTTCAATGCTCAAATTAAGTTGCTTTATGAATAAGCAGCTGGACCAAAGTCAAAGGCATAAAAAACAGATGGAGGCCTGGTGCACTTCTTAATATGGGGCCTATCCAATATTCAAATCCTGAGCTTTAAAAACGGTGCATGCAGGTGTGGTACATTAATTAATTTTAGTCACCGTTGGAAAATTATGACACATAAATATCAAAATATTGAAGATTTATGATATATATTGCAGTTGTGCTCAAGTAAACTACTTGTATGATATTATAATCAGGGTTCACACTGGGGAAAAATACAAGGTGGGATTTTCCTCCTTGACCAAAATTTTAAGTGGGATTTTTAAAGTTTAAGCCCAAAAAAAAAATTTTTTTTGAGTGGGATTTCAAAAAATATTGCGGGAATCGCGCGATCGCGCAGCCTAGCGCGAACCCTGATTATATAACATACCAAACAAAATTGCTGAATAGATTCTTAATATTTATTTCACTTAAAACAAAAACTAGGTTCATATAAATGTGTACCACTTATGATCTCTATGGTACATTTCAACATTTGCATTTCATGTAATTAATGTACAATTTTCTCATTACAATGGGAAAATATCGATTCTTTGACAAATATTTATTTTTGTTTGATATCATAGTTACAGAACTTATAATTGATGTTGATTGCTATCATGTTTAATATTAGAAAACTAATGTAGGGAAAATATTACACCATGAGCTTAATGTGTTATTTGTCTGATGAGTAATATAAAATCAACCAAAGAGAATCATTATTATTGTGGATTATCTGATTCTGTTATTATCCTGCTTTCAGGTATTGTTTAATTATATGAAAATTAATAAAGAAGGATAAAGCATACTTTTTTAATGTTAACAATCATAGTTTGCATCTTAATTTGTTTTTCAAGCTTTGTTACTTGCCTAGTAAAGGCAATAAAATTATTAGTTTTAGTTTTTAAAGTAGTGGTAATGAGACTTATGTTAGTCTGGCTTTGAAGTATAGATATGACCCCCAAAACTAGTTGTAGTGCTGATCGAAAGTCCCTAAAATATGCGCATTAACCCGGTGAAAGTGTCATTTTTGTCATTGGGAATGTGCTCCTCCTGTGAAGTCCGACTGTTTACCACAACCTGAATCAGTTTCAGATAAATTTTACAACAGTTTTAGGTATTCTTTTTCTGATAAGTTTTCTTTACAAACGACATCACAAATAAAAATATGTGTTGGAACAGAGCAAGAGCATTGAAAGAGATGAATAGCTATACAGTAAACCCGTTATGCCCCGCCTTGGTATACTGCGGAATTGGATATATCGTGGTAACTATCATGTCCCCCAACGTTTAAACCACCCTTTATCATTGCCATTTAAAAGTGATTCCTTGTTTGCCATTGTAAATAAAGCTAGCCCGAGCACATAAATATTCTAGCCAAAGAGCACCCATCCCCCACCAGATGCACTTATAGATGAAGCCCTTGTGGTAGGCGTAATGTACACCTTTTCATGCTTTTCCCGTCTTTCAACCTAGAACATATAGCTTGATTCAAAGTCGGGTGCAATTCAGGGTTGGGTTTTTGACGTCGAAAACTGGTTTTTGACATGACATAGGTATAATATCGGTTTAAACTGTCAAAAACTTCAATTTGTCAAAAACCCATCTCAATCTTCAGCTGACCTAAATTTTACAAGAAATTACATAAATTTAAACAACTGTTGCTAACAAATGTTGAACTTGATCAAATTTTGATTAATGTAACAACAATTAAGACATTTTTAGATAATGACTAATAAAAAAATTTTGAGGATTATTTATTTTAACTCTCTGAAATAATATGGCAAAATGAAAGTTTAAAATAAACATTTTCATGAGTTAAATGGTAATAATACATCTATAACATTAGGCATTGAATTTTGATTATAACATATATTATTTTTCCCCTCGGTCCTTTCAAATTAGGGGCATTCCGCAGTATTTGGTTGTTTCGGACTCTACACTTTACAAACTTATTTCCTTAACCATTTGCCACTTAGTATAAATAATCAAATCAAAATTGATGTATTTTGGTGCTTTTATGTATGATGCATTATGAGATACAAAAAATTGGTATTTATTTTTTTAATTTGCCACAATATAATGAAATATATTACCTGTTTCGGACTCTACAAGCAATGGACATGAAAATTTTAAAGGAAATTCAGCTTCAATTTCTTCTGAATTTTACAAATATTCATAGTTATTGGACTCTGTCTATCACATACCAATCCATATAGAATATTTAAACACAAAAATATTAATTAAAAAGAACAACAATGTTTTTTAAAATCAACTATTTGTCGATCAAGTGGCAAATGTTGGGAGTGTTTCGGACTTTACAGATTTGTCCTTGCATGTGTTACCCAAGCTAAAGTGGGTTTGTAGTGAATATTTACAATAACACATATACATAAATTAAAAAATATTTATTACAAACTATTACATACATAATTACATTAAATTTATTATTATAATCAGTAATTATTTTAGTTACTTAGGTGTGGAACATCTAATCATGTTTTCTCCTAGTTTTTAAACTTCTATGTCCCTGGCATTTTGTAAAAATAATAGTAAATAACAATAACTTATTATTGTTGTTCAATAGTTGCTATCTTTGATGCAACTAAGGTGTCTTGATCATAAGCAAAGAAACATGCAGGAAAATCAATTGGATTTGGGTCTCCTGGAAGAACAGCCAAATGAGTGCCAAGGGCAATTTCCTCAAACTATTTTCTCCATTGCTTTGAATTTATTTCTTGCACCAGGTTTAAATGAAAACTTGTAATTTTATTTCTTTTAACATAACTTTATTTGTCCTGGCCACCAATCATTATTAAAAAGAACTGAAATCCAAGTTCCTTCTCTTAAACTAGGCACAAGAGAGAGGGTGCCTTTTTAGTAATACTTTTAGATTCTAAAATGTTTGCATTAATGCTAATGGATCCCTGAGTCTTATTAATATACTTAGAATTTACTTCTTCACCATCTGAAACATAGAAATAGTGCATCATTCGCATGTCAGGTATTGAATTTTGACGTTTTCCACCTTTCTTCCAGCCTGAATTTTACAGGTAAAATTTAATCAAAACTATTAAACCAATTTAAAAAATGCAATTCTATATTCTGCAACAAAAAACTAGTTATGTTTTAAGTTATAAAATTTAAGAAAAAAAAACCAAAACCTATTATTAAGCTGATTTATATATTGATGTTTTTTTAATAAATAAAACATTGCTTACCATAATACACAGACTACTTTCCAGCTAATTAACTGAAATTTATAAAAAGAATGAGATATATCTATAAAAGCTTATAATAGCATACCAATCATGGCAGCCATCTTGAAAGAAGTCTTGCGGGATGTAGAGTTCGAAACATTTTGTCGAGTCCGAAACAGAAATTCATAATTCCATAAAAATTATGGTACATGATTGTTACTGAGGATTTTTATTAGACCATGCATGGAGATAGAAAAAAATCATTTTGGCAAATATAAGTACATACTGAAAAACAAAAACAAAACTTTTTAACCTATTTTGTTACGCACTCTACAAATATAAATTTTCACAGTCAGTAAATCATATCAGAAAATATATTTTCAGTAAAAATTGCTGTTAGTAATATAAAGATGTCTTTATTTTATGTGTCTGAAAAAAGAGTTGGGTTATAAAAGTAATTTTAATTCATACAGGGGGGAAAAGGTAATGTAGAGTCCGTAACAGATAAAGCAGGTTTCTTCAAGCTTAGAGTACAATTACATGAAAACTATAAAGTAAATAAGCAAATAGATGTCATAAATATGTCCTCCAGAGTATGCTCTTTCAATGTATGTAATTATTTTTTAGTTTTCATAAATTTTGTTACACGCACATTTTGTCTTAAATACTGTGGAATGACCCATTACTGAAATTTCAAAACCGAGGAAGCACAAAAAAATATATATATATGGATATTTGACAGAATTGAATAACATTAATATAAACTGATTATCCGAGTATTCAGCTAAGTTACTAGATAGACTAAATATTGTGAGTAAACTAGATGACATATTTAGAATATTGCTAGAAAATGTTAAGACTTTTGTGCTGTCTAATATGAATCACGAATTAGAAAAATAATTATAAATTATTTCAAGGTTAAGATTTTTTTAAAGCTAATAATAACAGAATAAAATGATATTTTAGTTCTTTGGTTTTGGGTAAAATAATTTGTTAGAAAAAAAATCAATTTGCGCTTTTGTATTTAATTATAAATAGGCTAACAGCTCTACCAGCAGCATTCATACTGAAAATATTTATGAATTATTACATGTACATGTTTTATGATTAACATTAACAAATCTACAAATGTGTAATTAGCACTAATTTTAGTCCCTGTTGCACTCTTACTAATGAAACATATATTCTAAAATAACTACTGTTATTTATAAGCAGTAATTCTTATTAAAAATGTTGAAATGTAAAGGAAAATATGTTTTCATAATTGCCCACATTTTGGGCTCATAAAAGATGTTTTGCGAAAATTCAGTGGGCATTTGCCTCACCCACATCACTAATATGAAGTACAAAACAACATTTTTTTTTCATTCAAGGTTAAAACTACTTAAGGGGTGTCAAATTAATTTTTTCTCTAATATATTTCGAGCAGTACTATATTATTTATAAATTTTAGTTGTTAATAAATTTCATACAAATATGGGTTTTTGACATTTTTGACAAGGAGGTTTTTGACGTGACAGTTTAAACCATGGTTTAAACTGTCAAAAACTGTCACGCGTAAAAAACCTGCCAACCCTGGTGCAATCGCCCCGACTTGTTTCTCTTGACATGGGCAGAGCTCAATCTGTCATCAGTTCAATGCTGAACTATTCCATTTTCAGAAGTCTAGTTATGCGTGTGTAACTTATTTTATAGAGCTATCTAGGGATGTAACGAATAGTGATTTGGCCGAATACCGAATATTTGGCCACTTCTTCCAGGCTGAAGCCGAATATTCGGCGGCCAAATATTAAAATTTCTAAAAAATCGTTTTTATCATTTAATCATTTAATGCTTTTGCGGCTAAATGATCTACAACTTTGGCTAACCCTATGATGCCAATGATGCCTAGGTTCATAGGCTTTTCTCGCCACATTATTATGTTTATTTGTTTTTGTTCTTGTTCCTTTTGCCTTGTGGTGTAGAGGTCTTTTGTAACCTTGCCATTAGAAATTTAAAAAAAAAAAATTGTTGTAATAGAAAGTATTTGACAAATTTACAATTATTGACAAAGTCAAACACCAATTACACACAATCTATGATGTATGATTTAATTCTGTTTGTTAAGAATTTAAAACTATTTAAAATTAATCTATTTTCCTATTGTTTTGAATGCAATAAAACTAAGAATATCACCCTCAGGTGGAATAGAAATGACACATTTTATGGTAGTAAGCATTAGCATTATTTTACTAATTATTTAATTCAAATGAAAGAACTACTATTGCTTAGTGAACTTTTACCTTGCTCAAAACTGTTTTATGAAGATATTTTAGTTAGTTAATAAAAGTTAATATTTTTATTTTATGGGGTTTTTTATATACCCATCTTTAAACGATCTATTAAAATTTAATACACTTAACTGGAATATATTTTTATTTTCAAAAACCCCAATAACTTATGCTATCTAAATATTCATGATATATTCTAGGCTTTTCACATTTCTCTCTTACCCAATATTCACAATAAATCAGTCTACCTAAACAAAGTCTGACTTCCACTTTGTTGATAACAACAAAATTAATTTTTCATATATTATAGTTAACTCTTGCCAGCTTTGGGCTACTAAATATAAAATACAATATTACAACTTTACTAAATATAAAATACAATATTACAACTTTAAAATCTGTTTTTCCCGAGTCAAGCCTAAAACTAGGTTTTAAAAAGAGTTTTTTTCCAAATTATTTTTATTTTTTCAAACTATAATCTAATGTATTATTTTGCAATAATTATAATACAATTTTAAATGTTTAAAATCTACAAATTTCTTTATTTTTTTTATATTTCTACTGCAGCGGAACTATTCGGCCAAATAGTCCATCAATATTCGACCAAAGGGCCGAATACCGAATAGTGGCTGAATATTCGTTACATCCGTAGCGCTATCAACCTGTGTATTCCAGATTCTTTAGCATTCCTGAAAAGTAGACATATTCCCCAGTGAGAAGTGTGTTCCTCCCCTTCCAAATTTAATTTTTTCTTAAGACTTCTCCCAACAAAAAAAAAAAAATTGCACGCGACCAACAGGTAGAGGGTCAACTCAAGATTTGCGGTTGCCACTCTCCATGTTGAGACCTTGCTTGAAATAGTGGCAATTCAAAAATGAGGAGTGACGGCCACCTTTCCTTTTTTAAAATTTCTAAAGTAAATCCTTCCTTTTCAGATACATCTACAGAATTTACAACAATTGCTTCTTTCATGCGCAAGCGCAATAAAAACGCATCAATTCGGCATTCAAGTAACCTCATTTTGGCTGATAGTCTTTATTTCCCCTTTCCCAAAAAGAAAAAAATGGCAAAAAATTTTCATGGTTGCGCTATTTTTTTTCCTTTTAAATTTTTTCTTTGTGCTGAATGGAATCTGTTAAGTGTACAGTAAAAGCTGTGAAGTTGACCACCCTTCTAAGCTGACCACCTGTCTAAGTTGACCGCTTTTGTCAAGAACAGAATTAGCATTATATTATATAGTAGAGAAATCTTTGTAACTTGACCACCTAAGTTGACCGTCTGTCTATGTTGACCACTTATGTACGCCAAATTTTGGTGGGAGTATTGTAAAAAACCCTTTGTAAGTTGACCGCCTAATTACTATATTTAGTTGTTTATCAATTTTCGGAAAGCTTAAGAAAAAACTAAAATAGCTTCTCCAGGATATTTTTTATGCTATAATGCTAGTATTTGTCTGGATGGATGAAACATCAATATAAAGTTTGCCTAAACCTCTTTGTAAGTTAACCAAATGGGAAAAACTACTATGAGTACTTTTTATTCTTTAAATAAGTTTCTTTTTATTTGACCTGATATAGCCATTTTGAAAAATATATATTTTTATTAAATCTTTAGCATCATATAAGTAACTGACATAATTGATATGATATTTATCAATACGTTGTAAGTCATTTGGATTAAATTTTTTTAAATGATATTTTAGATAATTGTAAAAAAAAAAAGCTAATCACTATTTTAAAGTAACGTTAATACCTGAAACTATATTTTAATTAGTAACGGAATGAATAAATGCATAGTGCAAGAAAGACAAAAAAAAATCTCTACCTTCTATAAGTTGATCACTAAAGTGCTTCACCGCAAGTGGTCAACTTACACAGGTTTCACTGTAGTAGGAAACAATCTTAATCTTGATTTTTTTTTTTTTTTTTTCCGGCTGTTAGTTACACTTCCATTTCAGATCAACCATTTTTAAAGTAGTAGGAAAGTTTAAAAGAAAAACTTTTGGAAAGAATGAAAATAAAATGTACTGAACAAAATTAAGATTGGAAATATACATTTTGTTGTATTCTCGTGTTCTGTTCGAAAATGGTCCATATTTGTGATCACGTTTTCTGTAAAAGCTTTGTTTCTGCAATTGGGATATTTATCTGTTGCCTCTACTATTAAACAATAACATTAAAATTTTGCATTTAAATTTTTTGTACTCTATAACATTCAACAAGGAATAACTATATCAAAAATTTATGTTTCCTTAATTTCCATTGTCAACAACACTTTTAATTTTTTTTCCAGTTTAAAAGTCACTTTTTTTGTGTTGTAGACTTAATAGTTTTGACAAATTATTGTTTTATTCACTGAAAATAAAACACATAAGGAATTTTAGTGGACTAATGCACTATTCCCCTTCCCCCTTTGCATTTTCATTTTATGGTAGCCACGTAGTTAATAGAGTTTTGTGGCTGCTGGCCACTTTAAAAATTTCTGAGTCTTGACCTTAACAAACAGTGGTTCCTCATGTACCTTCCAAACATATACAAAGTACTCTGCCTGTGACCGAGAGGTGCTACTCAAACTCAAACCCACCCTTTGCAAAAGACTTTACACACCCAGATAACTAACAATAATCACATCTGATAACAAAAAACAAACAAAACACTCATAAGTCTGTTTGTTGAGTGGTCACAGTCTGTCTTTGTAGGTACACACTTATAGTGTCTAAAATAATGGATTAAAAGAAACAAATTTTCTTCTACAATCTGTATGAATAATTAGGAAAAGTCAATGAAGAGAAGAGAGTTTGAAAAATAAACATTGTACATAAGAGTGCTTGAAAATTGTTTGTGGTCAAAATGATCATTTCCGTCTTTCTAGTGTTAAAGGAAAAGCCCTTTGGCTGATGTGGCATGGTTTGAATAGAATTTAGGGCACATAGAAAAAGAAAGGGGCTTCCAGGCATAAAAAATATAGAAAATGGCTGTTGAGCACAGTGTCCTGCCAAAATGGCTTAGATTTGGCTTCCTTATCAGTTTGGCTGGCACTCAAAGTGTTATTCCTGATTAATGCAGTAGAGTTTGTGCAAAATCCAAACTATACTTTATATCTTCCTAACATTTGTCAAATAATGCTTATGTGATCAAATTTTTCTTTTATAGGCTTTAATGTAGAAACAGTTGAATATAAGAATATAAGTTTTACTGTGTGGGATGTTGGTGGTCAAGATAAAATTCGACCATTGTGGCGACATTATTTTCAGAATACTCAAGGTAAGAAACTAGAGAATATTATAAAGGTTTTTGAAGTACTTATAAATATTGTGTTATATATTTTCAACTAAACTTGCTTTGGTATAATAGCAAGAATGTTCTTGACTAATTCTTATTTTATTCTTTATGATTATATTTTCTAAATTTTTTGTATATATACATACACTCAATATACAGTGGGAACTCTTTAACTCAACACGTGGATAAGTCGACATATTTTTCCCCATGATTGGTAAATTGCTATTTGTATGTATAAAAAAACCCCGGTAACGTGAGGCATATTGACAAAACCTGCTTTAAAGTCAATGGCTGTTCAACAGGGTTCGCACGATTCCCACAATATTTTTTTAACCTACTCAAAAAAAATTTGTTTGCGTGCCGTTCTTGCAACTATCCGAGACTCTTTCAAAAGATCGCAAAACTACTGTTCTAATCTGATATTCAAGAGAAACTGAAAATAGTTAATTTTCAACTGTCACCTTATCCTTATTAATTAAAAAAAAAAGATTTTGGAACTCTTTTTGTCACACAGTAACCAAGGGCGGATCTAGAAAATCTTCAAGGGGGCGGCGATTTTGGAAATCTCGGGGTTCAATGTAAGGATGGATGGAGGAGATTCTTCATTCCTTTTCAACAGTCCCTCCGCCCCCCCCCCCCCTTTTTTTCAAACAGCAGAAACAACAAAAACAAATGCTAGTGTTGTGCTATTTAAAATTTTACTAGCACATTTTTTCAATGCATATACGTTTATTCAAAGGCTTATAAAAGGAACACAAGCTGACGTTTTTTTGCTTTCGCAAATCTGTCTATAATTTTTTCAACGTCCAATGTAATATCTTTATGGTTATGCAATAACGCTAATTCAGTGAGTCTATCACCACTCATTCTGCTTCTTAGCCAAGTTTTAACCGAGTTAGGATTTCCTTCAAGCTTTCTCAAGAAAAATGTAGGCTTGTAAATACATTTTCTAAATTTGAGTTGATATGTCTAAATTACAAAATAATAGCAATTATTAGTAATATATTTTCTAAAATTTTCAAAATGTAATACTAAATATGTACTAAAAAACCATCAACGAGCATGTGCAATTTATATAAACATCTGTAATTATGAATGTTCAATGAAAAGTTTCGGACTCCAGGTTTTAGCGTAAATGCTGCAGGAATTTACACCACATGCTAAGGGTTGGCTAGCTGTCACCAGTTTGATAGGTAGAAGAAAAGAGCAGGGAATCTCTTTCCCATTACTCCGAGGATTAGGGGGAAAGCATAGAACTTGAAGGGCGTTTAGGTTGGGATTCCAAGAACATAAAAAAATGGCTGGTCCCGGGGCACAAAGAGTAAAAACTCACTTAGGAGTGTCCTTGTAGTATCCACTTGAATCAGCCCAAGGGGGGGGGGGGCGATCGCCCCCCCCCCTCCCCTTAGATCTGCCGTTGACAGTAACATGAGGGCAAGATTGACAACTTCTTTGTTCTTTGAGATTATTGAATACTCGAAGGCCTTTGGGAATGCAAGATTTCTTCATTCATTCTGTTCCCAGTTGTCAAAATAATAATTATCATAACAGAGTGGAAAAGGGAGTCTTTCTTGGACACTGAAAAGTCTTCGGGGGGGGGGGGGGTAAAACAAATTCAAACTACAGGAGAACCTATTATTTCTAATGCTGATTTTAGAACAAAAGGGTGAAAAGCACTTTTTGAAAATAACCTTCTCCAAATGAGTATGTCCCAAAATGGATTAGTTTCAAAATTTACGATAGTGAAAATTAATCCTTCAAGAAAATCGGGATAAAATGATGCTTATGAAAGTATTAATGCTCATTAGCATATCTCCTATGTCTACATTTTTTAAACAGCATCATGTAGTTCACTTCATAATGGATTAATGTTTCAGCCTGTATTTAATCATTCATCAAAGTATAAATTAAAATTCCTTGACTCTAAGGAAAGGGGGAAAAGACTAATTTCATTTACGTGAATTTTCCAGATGAGTGATTCCTTGAATTTTCTAGATGAGTGATTCTTACGTCAAATTTTGAGCTCATTTAAAAATGTTGAATGTAATAAGATTTCAAGAAATCACCCAGTAAAACTTTAATCTTTTCCCATTGAGTAAAAGTGACAACTTTTAAAAAAACGCAAAATCGAATATTTTCTAAAAAGTCGCGATCATAAAATTGAATTCTTTGCAAAAATTTTGATCATAAAATCCAACCATTCTCAACTAGGAGCATGAAATTTTCGTACTATATTTGAAACAATGCATTTTCGGCTGATCGGAAAAAATAGAAGAAATATTAAACCAATGTTAAGATTTTTTGTTTTTGTAAAAATCACATATTAAAGAATTTTGGCCATTTAAGAGGAGTTTTTTCAAGTTTAGATTTTTATAAAAGGATCCGTTTTGTGTGAACCTTAGTAATTTTTATTCTTTCCTTTCTGAATATAGATTAGATAATCATCTTTTATTACATAATTAGTGTCTGATCATGTGTAGACAATTTGCAATACTTTTTCAAACTTTTTAAAAAGTTCCCACCTAAAAATTTAAAAAAATCCCACTTAACATTTTGGTCTTGGTGGGAAATCTCAAGTTTTATTTTTCCCCAGTGTGAACCCTGTTTCAAACTATTCTATCACAATTTTTTTAGTAAATTGCTGTAAAGTTTGCAATTTTTTAGAATTTGACTTTTTTGTTAGCTTTATTTCATTGTCCTCTGCACTGATTTTCAGATTCCCCCTTTTAAGGGTTAAGTATAAAATGTTCTCTCAAAACATGAATGGTGGGTGGGATAGAGAATGTCAACCTAAACACCTACCTTTTGTGGACATTAATAACGATTGAATGCTTTCTGTATGTTGCAGAGAGGGTGAGATCCAGACTCGTGAGATTATCCGAGAAACTACAGTAAATAACGGCCCAAACCAGCCCTCTAACTGAAGAAAAAGACATTGAAAGTTGCAAAGATGATGTACCTGATGTCTTTTACGTACCGTAAAAGTTGTTGACATTAGCTCTTATATACATAGGACAATGCTGAAAAATCTATTAAGTTAAATGGTATTGGAAGAATTTTTCTTCTCAATACAAAAAGAAGCAAAACGTGTGAATTTTCCTTTTTTAAATATGTGCTTTTTTAATTTCATCAGTACTGTCTGTATGGCTATTCTTTACTTTAAAATAAAAGGGATTTTGTGTGGTCCAACAAACAATAGTTTACCGTATGTGCTGTTATATAAATGCATTTTACGTGCTGAAATGTAAAACCCCTGTAAGTTGACATCCCCTCAAGTCGATGTATGTTGAGTTACCTAGGTTTCACTGTATATGGTCTTTAATTTAGAAAAGCCTTACTTAATTTTAAAAAATTAACTAAACATTCCTTTACTATCAATTTTTTTGCTGTTAAATTTATTTACCCAAAAATTTCTTGAATTTTCATCTTATAATGTTGGCAGCTATGAATATTGTCACCCTGAATGTTATACCTGTTTATCTCGAACCTGTCTTTCTCGAAAACCTCCCTATCTCGAAAATTTATACTTTCCCTGCATTTATACCCTAAATTCAATGTATTTTTTCATGTTTATCTGGAAATGTTTTCCCTCAAAACCTCCATATCTCGAATTCTGGTTTTGCTGCCATTTTGGAATTCGAAGCCGAACCTTTCGGCAGCTTTGGAATCGACCTTTCGGCAGCTAACAAATTTGATGCGGAAATCGTAGAGAACGTAAAAGGTGATTCGGAAGTAGAAGAGGAGGTTGAGAAAAACAAAGATGTCGCGAAAGTCGCTGTAAAAAGAAACAGAGAAAGCTTTTGAAACATTAACTTTCCTCGAATTTCAGGAAAATTTTGGTCAAGGTGGATTTACAGTGATCGCTACCCTCAAAAGTATAATCGAGTCGAAAACAACCAGACAACAAAAAGCACTAAAAGACTATTATTCTGGTACTTACTAAAAAAAAGTAGTAGTACTTGTCTTGTTTTTGAGAGACTTGCAAAAGGGTATGCTGAATACTATTTCTTTATTGTCGATGCTATTTATACGAGTATAAAACTCGTTAAAAAAAGTTAGTATAATATTACAGTAAAATGCTTAATAATACTAAGGCAGAAGATTTTTAACCTACATTATATAGTCTTTGTTTCAATTGCAAATTTTAATAGTTTTATCGAAACCTCTGAATCTCAAAACCTCTTCATCTCGAATATTTTTTCCTTCCCTTGAAATTCGAGATAGACAGGTTCAACTGTATTGTGTTTGAAAGATTTAAATTATTCGCTACATGTCAAAAAGGTTTTTATAGTTATTAAATTGTCATGGATTTAAGAAAATTGACACTCAAATAGATAATTTAATTGGAGATAAGATTCTAATGGGTATAAACTATGCTTGCCAATTTTAAAGGTTTTTTTAACAGTTTGAGGTTTAAAATTCATTTTTCGCATGTTCATTTTTCCAATAAATTTTAAGGACAAGTTTTAGTCTGAATACGGATTTTCCTGAAAAAATTTCACCAGTTTTTCACTAATCTTATCATTTTATTCCTAATGAATGTTGTGTGTTATACTTTTAATTCCAGACACAGTCATGTAACTTATAAAGTTATTTAAATAACTTTTCATACAGTGTGTATTTATTTATTCCAGTAAATAAATGAATCTGCATATATAATTTTTTTTTTCTTTTTTCCAGGATTAATATTTGTTGTTGACAGCAACGACAGAGAACGTATTGGGGAAGCTAGAGAAGAACTAATGAGAATGTTAGCTGAAGACGAACTTCGAGATGCAGTTCTGTTGATATTTGCAAACAAACAAGTATGTTTTACAGACATGATTTTTCTGTAGTTTCGAGAATTTTGGGAGTTCAGAGTTTCTGTTCCGTAAACTTCGTAAAATTGAAAGGCTTTCTTTCTCTCTCTTTTTTCTATGAAAAATATTTAAAGTAGCTTGAGTACATACCTGCCACGTTTTATGATGAAAATTTACACTTTTGGTCCGTTTTTTGCGCTTTTACAGGTCAATCCCGAATTTTTATGCATTTAAAAATCTGGATGCATCTGCTTTGGCACAACTTCTTAGCTCACATTTACTATTGGGTTCTTCCTCTTGAACATCAGCAACTTTGAGCTTACCATTATTTTTAATATTTCTTAAACTTAAGCTTCTGTAGTAAAGAACTTGTTGTATGAGCATTATTATGCCACCCACTCCCATTCGGAATTTCGACCGAAAAAATTTATTTTTAGCCTAAGTTTTAGTGATCATATCAGTTGTTTATAATTCTTAAATATTACAGCCTTACTTTTTTTCCCCCTTTTTTGCATGTAATTTAATGTTTTTAAATTTTAGATCATTTTTATTGTTATGCCCCCCCCCTTTCAAGTACTCATTATATATTGTTACAAAAGAAATAAATAACATTTATTTGTATTTTCATTCAATATATAATTAAAAAACAAGTAAAATTAGCAATATATTTTTTTTGAAATACCTTAAATCAATTGTTAAATGTAGTGTTAATTATGCCTGTTCTTCATCTTAGAATTTCATTTGTCAAGTTATTCAAAATTGTGCGCATATATGTATATACAGTAAAACCCCGTTAAAACGCAGGTGTTGGGGGACATGATTGGTATAGTGAAACTGGACGGTGGAAGCATATTCAGGAAATAATACTTGCTTTTGTTGCATCACTTTTAACTTTTATCAATTACTCGTAACTTTCTTCTATAGTATAATTTTTTCTGTTCTTTGTTGCCATTTTATCCACTGTAATTGCTGTGCAAGAAGCACACATCTCATCTGCTCAATAAGTCTATCAATATAATAATATATAATTATAAAATAAACCAATTGTGTTCTGAGAAACACCGCTTAAAAATCTCGATATGTTATTAACATGGGATTGTAAATGGGGTGTTCTAAGGAGAAATTACTTTTGAAAAGGGAGGAATGCACGTCTGAAAGAAACAATGTTTTAAGCCTGCATACACTCGCTCAGACTGGAAAATGTTTACTTTTCAAGAATTTTAAAGAATCTGGAAAGTAAAGGTTGATAACTCTATAAAATACATTACACATGCATTGCTAGACTTTTGAAAATGGAAGCTAGTGAAGCATTGAACTGAACGGAACAGAACAGTTCCTGAAAGATTGAGCTCTGCCCGTGTCAAGGGAAAAAAATCAAAGTCAGTCCCAGGGCGATGGCACCTGATTTTGAAATCAAGCTATATAGTGTCCTCGGTTGAAAGACGGAAAAAGCGTGAAGCAGGTGTACACCAGGCATACCACAATAGGGTTAAAATCTGTTAATGTGTGGGGGAGGGGATGCTCTTTGGCTGGAATATTTGTTTGATCGGAAGAGACTGCTACATGGTCTTTGTTACAATGGTAAATAAAGGAATGGCCTTGAAATAGCCATGATATAAAGCGGTTTAAGCATCGTGGGACATGATAGTAACCGCAGTATATCCGATTCCGTGGTATACTGAGAGGCGTTATAATGGAGTTTTACTGTATAAATAAAAAATTGACTATTGTGTATTAATAATCTTGTCCCTCTCAGTTCTTTCTTTTGTATCCAGTGTCTAGCTTATTCCCTCCTTTAAGCAATGTTCTTTTATGCTCTTCTTGCTTTTGTACTTTGCCCTTTATTTTTTTACTTCAAACCTTATTCCTTAATATCTTTAACAGTTGGCAGGTCTGAATTGTTGGTTATGTCGGTTTGTTTTAGTTTAAAAAGTTAATCCTCAGAACCATGTTGATTTCTTTAAAAAATGCAGTGAATTTTTATAGATTGCACCAAATTCAGACTTTACATATGAAAGTTCTGAATAATATAGGATTTTTGTGTTAGATTTTAAACCCTAGTTAACCATTTATGTTAAAGAGATGACTTGACTTTGCTTGAAATTTTGAAATGAAAAATTTTCCGAGCATCTAAATTATGAAGATTTCCTAAAATTAAATACTTGTGTACTCAGAGACTGTAAATAACAAATTACAAATGAATCCTTTTCATGAGCTTTTGGGATCCTTCACAAAATTCCAAGCCAGGAAATTGTACTTTTCACAGATTTATTAATTGGATAAGCGACAAATAATTATAAAAAAAATATACATATTATATGTTTAAATGTTGACAAAATTATTTGATTTTTCACAAAAACAGGACATTATTAAAAATGCTGGCTCAACCCTTGTGCATGCATAAAATCCTTATACTGCTACCTTCAAACTATTTCATAAAAAGAGATCTTTTTTGCACTCAATATCATTAGAAATGAATATTGATTAGTAATAAAGTATCACCACACAATGTCCCTGATGCTCGGACATTGGCAAAAGGGTTCTGTTAGAGCAAAAAGACTGGGAAACACTGCACTATAAGTAGGGTTGCAAGTTTGTCGCTCCGTAAATTTTCATGATTTTTAAAGCTTTTTCTTAAAACCTGTTAATTTTTTTTTTTTTTTTAGTTATTGACCAGCAAAATGTCCAATTTTTCTCAAAACTGTTAGAATGTAAATGTAAAATCTTTGAGCATCCAAAGTCTAGGCTGTAAAGTTGTGCCAAGAAAGAATTCAAAATCATTTTTTTTTAAGCAGTAACAATAAACATACATTTCGCCAACTAGCCTCAAACTCGTATGCAGTTTTTTATCCTAGCCAATACAAATATTTAAATGTTTTTAACAAAGTTGATAATTCTTCAATTTTTAACAATATCCCTATGTTTAAGAATGAAAAATAACTTTCATTGCAAATATCCTATATTTTATTATATTTGTGTTCTCGCAAAATGTCCTGCGAAATTGGGCTCTTTTTTCCACGACAAACTTGCAACCCTAACTATGAGCCATGGAGTACTTGTTTTTATATAATAAGATGTAAATGTTAAAGATGCTCTTACAAGGTTGCTCAGACTTATTTGCTAATTATTTTTTTGATAAATAACAGTTCTTATTCCTTGATTAATTGCTTATTTTTAGCTATTTTTATAAATTTTACTGTTCAGCTCTCTTAAAGAGTTCTGAAAAGGGCTTTGTCTTTTTATTTTGGGCTCATTTGCTTTTTTTTCCCTTCTGTATTTTAGGATCTTCCAAACGCAATGAATGCAGCAGAAATCACTGATAAACTTGGCCTCCATTCCTTACGAAATCGCAACTGGTACATCCAAGCAACTTGTGCGACCAGCGGAGATGGTTTGTACGAGGGATTAGACTGGCTTTCGAACCAGCTTAAGAATCAGAAATAGCCAGCAAATCTTAAGAACAATTTCACATAGTGGACTTTGAGGACCTGAACATGGGGAATTTTTTCAAAAGAAAAAGAAGTATTTTGTAGGGAAAATGAATGAAAATAGTGCCAGTGTCTGCAGCAGTTGCCCTCATTTCTGAGCCTTTGACCAAATGCGCCATGTATTAAAACTTGATTTCTTTATTATTTAGATTATTTTTGGTTCAAGGCTTTTTGATCAGGGCCTGCAAGTGTATTTAAAAGGAAATTGTTTTTGCAAAATGGCAAATTGTTTGTAAATAAATATGAATTATTAAAATGATCGCTTCGTGTTTAGGGCCCAAATGATCATTCATTTACATTGTAATTAAGATGTCTTATTACACTGATGTATTGTTTAGCTTTTAAAATAATTTATCGCATACAAGAGTTTGCTCATGTTTTGTCTGTGCTTGGTGAATGTGGCAAGTAAATGAGCTGGTACTCGTTTCATCCAACTATAGATAGTTCACTACTTGATTAAAAATGTTTCTTGTAATTTCCCTTCCAATAAAATGTATTAAATACAGTGCAGTAATGTTTGAATATATTGTAACCATATATTATTTATTACGTTTTACTAAAAAGCAAAAATTAAAGGCCGTTGTATGTGCATTTAATTAGTTAAAATGTTTTTATGCACTTTTAAGTGCTCAGAGTTAAAAATAAAGGCAATAAAAAGACTATAATAACATCATAGTTGCTGGTCAGAATAAATTTTTATTCTCGATAGCATGTTACTGAATGGTTTTTATGTTGTGTGGCTTTCGTTCATTCTTTTATATATCAATTTATTAAGGCTGCTATTTCAGAAGCAAAATGGAACAAAAATAAATTATCTCTCACTTCAGTTCTCTTTCTTCACTTTTCACATACTGATGCTAGACACCTACACAGTGAAACAAAACATTAGATTTGAAATACTTATCTTTTGTGCTCGACTTTTTGCTCTCATTTTTCTAAAAAAATCTGCATAGAAAGTCCTGTGAGTATGCATGTGAATTTTATGTTGCAGTTCAGTTTTTATCTAGCAAGATTGAAGATCATTTTTACAGTAAAACATTTTAAATGCCATGTATTTAAAATTTTATTACTATATTTGTTTATATATGTGAAATTAAAACATTTAATTTATGTTCTTGGAAAATTGTTTTAATGCCGAGACTTTATTGATTGCTTTAAGAAATATGAAACATTATATAAATATGAGATCAAGCAATATTCCTTTAACATAATATTCGTTCAGTTATTTATATAAATTCAGTATTTACTGCCCGCTCCCTTTCTCATTGCATAAAAATTTTATTATGTATGGTATACACACAAAATATTTATGTAACTTTGTTTTTAAAATCTCATTCCAAAAAATTCCAATAAACTGTCTTAATTGATAATTATCGAGCTCTGTCTTTTGAATTTGTTCACAAACCAATCTCTTCATAGCCAAATCAACATCAGCCCTGCGTACTCTCAGGATTTTGACGGGAGTCTTCGGCCTCTGATGTGTTTTCTCGGACTTTCCTACGTATCAATTGCACAAGTTCGTCAATCATGTTTACTTTGGATGTAACCTCTAAACTTTCGTTCAGCGGCTATGGGGACTTAGGCTCCCTTGTGATGCAAAAAGGTGCGAGTAACAAAAAGATTTTGGTTGTAAAACATGCAAAGTTTGATTCACGTGGAAGCCTTAATGTTACTTTTTTTTCTTTCTAAATCACACTGGATAGCCGCATTTATTAGTGTAACCACTGACATGCCTTTTTAAAGAAAATAGGTTTTTCATATCATTTGCACTAGTTATCTCTACTGTTTCAACTTTGTTGTGTCGACTCCTTTGCTTCCATTTTATTGAGTGCATGCACTATTTAGGGGAGGGATTGTATTGACGCATTGAGAATTATATTTGCAGACAAGATTCTTTTTGATAGAAAAAATGTCGGATCAGCCACTATCTGCTGAAAAAAGTTTCGTACGCCACCTAAAATCCTGAAAAACTCGTAAAATTCAGTATTTTATTCTAAGGGCCCTTAAAAGTCCCGAATTTTGCTTTTAAACTCCTTATTTTTTAATTCTACTCCTGACAAAACTTATTTTCTTGAATAATTGCTATGACAATGGCTACTAAACTAGAGAATTGTTAGGAAATTTAAAGCTTAGGAAAAATAGGGTTTTGCTTTTTATATATATATCTGGGCAGAGGTGATTCTAAGCCGAAAATTAATTCGGTTTTCCGAAACGCTTTCAATTGATTAAGCTTAAGATTTGTTCGACTTCACAGAATTGCCAACTATCCCAATTGTTAAAGGAGACTACCACTTTTCTGTCAATCTTCCGTTCTTCTAGTTTTTAGTGGATTTCTCCTGATTTTCAAAAATTTTTCTTTAAAATTTCTCAATGTTTTAAAAATAAGCTTAATATTTTGTTTTCATATTTTACTGTGTGCGAAAAGAGTTTTAGCTGCCCACCTCTCTCTCCATCAAACACGCATTAATCAAAATGCGTTATTGTAAGCTTTTCTTTCAATTGCACCGTGAAATCGGCTACAAATTTGCTCGAACTTTTAAACATCTCTAATATTTTAATCGAATTTTCTTAATTTCTAAACGGTATAAATAAAAACTTATATTTTGGAAGGAAGCATGCCAACATAGAACACGTGCTTCGATGAAAATGAGCGTGCCGTGCGTTACAGCCTTTTTGCATCCTAGAAATATTTGAATTGTTTAAATTAGGAGGTATTTTAACATATGCTACCTGAAATAGTCGCATAATTACATAATTTTTATTTCGATTTCTTAATGCATATTTTTTCCGAAAATTTCATGTTCAGAAAATTCTTTTTTTGCTCGGAATCGCTCATGAATCAAAAGCCCGGAGCGAGAAAAAAATTTTGATGCTCCAGCTCTGATCCCAAATAAGTTTTAGCTCCCTGCTCTGGATGTGCTTCAGTTTCTGCTCCGCAATTTTAGATGCATTAATGCTCATTTTCATTTCCTATTTTAATTTGCAATTTAATTATGAATGGAATATTAAAAATGTAACATAATGCAATTTTTATTAAAAACAGGAACATTTGAAAATATAAAAATCAGCACACACACACACACCAGAACATAGTAATTTCATTTAATCTAGTTACTTGTTCATTCAGGGCTGTGGTTCGAAATCCGAACCGCTGAAGACCCCCATATACATTTGGGAATAAGTGCATGTAAAATCAGTTCCCAGGGTACCGGATGAGATTTTCCCTTCCCTTCACTCTTGGGTCAAAAAAGGAAGGTGGCGCCATCTGTCAGCCAAGTACATGATGAGCCAAGTCGTACTTCCACCGTTGTGGTGCGCATCTATAAACGGAAGGCGCTCCTTACTGCCTTAATTCCTAGTAGCTCTGCGAAGGGGAGCTTAGATATCCAAGTGGCATTAGAAATAACAACAACTTGTTCATTCTTAAGAAAAGAAATCTAATAGATCCTCTCTTATATTTGATCTTAAACCGTCACAAATGTATTTTAATGCCGAGCCTTAATAGACTTTAAACATGGAAATTTAAAAGATTGAAAAAAAGTTAAGGACTATTGAAAAACTAAAGGGAGCCGGGGAAATAGAGCTACTGCTCCAGGTCCCTGTATATATTTATATTTTCTTAAATTTTCAAAAAGCCTTTCTTTAACTATTCAGTAGTTATTGTGATTATAATTACTGCCTTGGATTACTAGAACTTTGATCTTATTCCCAGAGTTTACATAATTTGCTTCATTTTTGACCAGAGGCGCTAATGTTAAAAAAATTTTAACTGTTCAAAATTGAACGAAAAATTGTTCAAATCAAAAAGTGAAATATGGAAATGAGATGTCTTCGCCGAGATCTTTCAATTCGGACAATTCCCTTCAAAGTTATTACTGGGGACAGACAGACACACATTTTCCCCATCTCAAAACCCTACTTTCAAATTCCTTATTTTTCAGTCTTTATTTAATTGCTTCACTTATTTTTGACTTTTCTTTACTTTTAACGATATTTTTACGATACATTAAGCCTTTGCTAATGATTAAAACCGATTAATATAATTATTATATAAACTGCTGGAAACTCTAAAATTGAGGCATACTAAAATGTTGCGTAGTTGATCAGGTCGGCAGACTACTGTGGTAGGTAACTGCTTCTGGAAGGCAGTTTTAGGGGGCGGCAAATTTTGCTGTGTCAAAATTTAAAACACTCGAGGTGTTTTCCACTTGCTATAGTGAAAAAAAAGTATTTTTATGAGTAAAAGCGTTTCGAATTTAATAAGGTTTTGTTTGCCTTTTTTTTTTCCTAATATTATTTGCAGTCCCAAATGCGTCTCCTAAGGCCACAAAATGCACTAGTTTGCATATAGTTTTCAAAATTTTCGCTGGGGAGTAACCCCCGGACCCACTTCAACTGTCAGTCACATCTCCCAGTTAACGAGCAGGGCCCTTCATATGGCTCTACCCCCCCCCCCCCTAATGTTGAACTGAAAGGACCGTGCCGTGGGAGCATTAACGAAAGTTTATGCTAAAGTGAAAAATCCTTTAAGAAATGGGCAGGGCATAAAAGTGATGTGAAATATGAAAAATAATTGGATGGAAGGAGGGGGCTTGGCATTTTTAATTTTTGCCCTACCACGGAAAACTCCCAAGATCCGGTACTGCTATAAGATCCTCTAAGGTGCTTTCACGCCAAAAGCGACGAAGACAGTTTGTCTCCGTAGTAACAGACTGTTTCTATGGTTACGAAACTAACAACAATGACGTATGCCTTAAATGTATGATGATAACGCAATGAACCAATCACTGTCAGCCCCTTCTTAATGGTGCAATAAAAAATGTGGGGTGTGGCTGTGTCATGGACACGGCCGTGTGTTGTACGTGAATACGTTTATGTAATGGGTTATATTTTTCGAATAAAATATTTTTATTTATGATAAAAGCAAGGTAACAAATAATTATTGTGTTACAATATAACTTTATTAATTAATCTTTATAGTTTTGGCTTTTCGACGCGTATAAACCGACATTATCTATATATTTTTGATATTTTTTTATTCTAACACCTTATTATATTCACCTTCACTACTTTAAACTAATGTTTTATATACAGTCGATAGATTTTGACGAGAGTTGATGAAAAAAAACGTAAACGAACATCGTAGGTTGTCCGAGTCAAAAGCTATATTAATTGCATATCTCGATACGCAACAAAATAACCTCAAAATGGCGGCTTCCCCCTCCACCGCGCGCGATGCGTCACTGTTCTCGCTTATCGTAATGAATTCTTTGAACTTTTAGTTATCCAGTAGTATAATTTAATTTTGGATGTAGAGGATAGATTCGAAACTACAACGCCAAACTGTATCCCCCGGTTTTGTTATCATTAGATTTTTTGGATTGCTCCCGTATGCTAGCAAATTTAAAGACATTCCCGTCAAAATGCCAATCAGTCAACAACGCCAGGGCGTGGTTATGAAATTAGGTAGAACCAATGACATGCTCTGAAACAATTTGGTTTTGTTTTATTCTGTTAAGTTCAGTATGAAAGCACCGTAATTCCGTCTGGTAACTTGTTGGTTGCGGGAGTATTGCCAACTCCTGTATCAGAGTATCATCCGTGTTATAGACCAAAAACATGTCGGGGAAACGGCCATTTTTGAAATACACATCTATCATTTCGTGAATATGATATTTACGAATGTGTAAAATATTTGGTGGTTAAATGCGTAAAATAACCCAGAATTTTTTTCGGCAGGGGGAAGGGGGTAGTATTGCTTGGGAGGAGTGTATAATAATGCTTTGAGACATCGGCATTTTAAGGGAGGGATACAGTAAAACCCCGTTATACCGCGCCTCAGTATACCGCGGAATCGGAGATACCGCGGTGACTATCATGTCCCCCGACGTTTAAACCATCCTTTATCATTGTGCTATTCAAAGGTGATTCCTTATTTACAGTTGTAAGTAAAGCCAGCCCGAGCGCACAAATATTCTAGCCAAAGGGCACCCCATCCCTCCATCAAACACACTAACAGATAAAGCCATATTGTGATAGGCGTGATGTACACATTTTCATGCTTTTTCTGTCTTCCAAATCTAATTTTTTCTTAAGACTTCTCCCCCTTCACAATCCCATGTTGATAATATATAAAGAGAGTTTTAAGCACCTTTTTTCTCGGAACACAGTTGGTTTATAACCTATCGCTCATAGAGTGATTGCGCAGTTGAGGTGTGTGCTTCTTGCACAGCAATTACAATGAATACAATGTCAGCAAATAAAAGAAAAGTTACGAGTAATTGATAAAGTCAAAAATGACGCAACAAAAGCGAGTATTATTTCGTGAATATGGTTCCACGGTATAGTTTCACTATGCCTCGGTTATGTTATAACGCGGGTGCCAAACATGTCCCCCGACACCCGCGTTTTAACGGGGTTTTACTGTATATCCCGATATTTTGCCCCTGAAAATATGCCAATAAGATTAAATATGCATAGCAGTTAAACTTTTTCATGAATTTCACAGTTTATTTACTCGATACAGGATAATCAAAACATCTCTTTTCTTCAATTTCTTGTCGGTGTCATAAATGCATGCGTGATGAAATTTATACTAGAATGTGAACTGAAATATGTCCTTTATATGACCGAAGTTGAAGAACAATTCGCCATATATTACTATAGAAATTTAAAAATATGTCACATATTGAAACAGGCTAGTCCATTATTTTAAGGTAGTGTATTTGGTTAACATAAAATCAACGCTTAATGGGAGGAAGCAATTACTGTATCTATAGATGATGGCTTCTGCTTCTGAATTCGGTCAACCTGTAGACGGCATGAGAAGATAAATTTTGCTACTTGTTTAAAAATTCTCCGTTTACAAGCAAAAATAAAGAACAAGTAAACACCATGTAAACAGTTCAGCACTCCTGCGATGGCGTAGAGCTGGAACACACCAGTGATCCAAGGAATAAACTCTGTTATCCAGACTAATCCCATAATCAATACCAGTTTAACACATAGCCGTAACCTGAAACAATAAAATCATTTTCAGGATTAAACTTTGTAGTATCCATAAGGACCAATTATAGGAATTTCAAAAACCATGTAGAGACATCAAAAATTCAAACGGCGTCCAAATTATATACATGGTTATTCATAATACTTTATAAAGAACAAAGCTAAATCCTGTCAACATTCGTATCTTATACACTGCTGAATCCAAGGAGTTCTATAAAAAGAATAACTCAATAAAATGTACCGAAATAAAAATGCCGGAAAATGAGTTACAAAGAATTATATAAATAAAAAAATATGTTTTTTTCCCCCTAAATTTTTAATGAAAATAATCTCGAACGTAAATATAAATGGGGCAATTGCACCAATCAAGAAAAAGGCAAAATTCATGGTCAATCAATATGCTTTTATATTTAAAGAATGTGTAAAAAAAAATCAAAGCATTACCTTTCCCGATGTCTGTTGACAGCTAAAATAGTTGTTTCACTTCTGACTTTTGCAATTGTTCTTGTTGTCACTATGAAAAAGACGCAATTAGCTAGTAAAGTTAAGCCAACTGGAGCATTCAAATAAATTAAGAAAGCTAGTTGTCCCGTTAGCCAACATCTTTTACGCCCAAACTGTGGTTTATAGTTCGATGGAATGAAGTCATAGTGATCCATTACAACTGCTGTTACAATGCATATAAACGTCATTATCCAAGCATATGCAGCATATTTCCAATATTTTTCTGATGCTATGTCGTTGTCCCTCTTGACAGAAACCATTGTAATCATTAAGTCGTAGGACATTACATTGGTCCAGAAAAATGTTGCTAGAAATGCTGTCTGCACAGCGATTCCGATTCCTGCACAAATACCAAAGGGTATACTGCTCCTCAGTAAGAGATCTACCATCAGAAGTGCATATGTCACTATTAGACAGCTAGAAA
Source organism: Octonoba sinensis (assembly GCA_038502835.1). Classification (NCBI taxonomy): domain Eukaryota; kingdom Metazoa; phylum Arthropoda; class Arachnida; order Araneae; family Uloboridae; genus Octonoba; species Octonoba sinensis. The sequence continues at coordinate 57,337,061 of CM076599.1, read as the reverse complement.
TAGATATAACATTTTTTCCTGGCAGTGTGCGATATTCTCCAATAATAATATAAATAATAATTAAAATAATCGAGCACAGAATGGACAATCCTAATTCCATAGCAAGAACAGGGTAGTACTTTGCAAGAACTGGAACATCGGGTAGTTTGGTGGAATTCTCAGAAGTAAGGTTGTTTAAATGGCTTAGCAATTCATCCTTCGTTGATTTGGTGGACATAACTATGGCCGTTTCTGCAAAACTGACTTCTGTTGCTTCATCTTTGAACAAACCTTCAATGCTAAGTGTACTTTCAAGCATTGTTCTTCTTAATGGAAATCTTGTCGATCATCTCTTTGCAGAATACACCTTAAAAATTAGACAATCTATTAACATTTTTTTTTTAAAGCAATGTCAAATGAGTGTATTTAATACATTAGAATTCGATTATTGCAAACCGAATTTAACAAAAACCTGAGTTTAAAGAAGGAAATTTTTTTAAAAAGTTGGCTTAATGTTAAAAGCCCATTACAAAACTCGGTTATACAAGGAATACGACCAGGACTCGGATTTAGCATTTTTTCATGATAACGTTTTCAAAATAATTTTTGGCAACTGTTGGCAACAGCCCGACGTTTTCCGAGCCACATCTCGTTCTACAGAATTGAGAGTCGATTAACGGCCGTCGCCGGTGTAGTTAGCATTTCTTAAATGTCTTGTAAATATGTATAATAAATAACCCACTTTTCGTAATAAATTATATTTGTTGTATTTGTGCCAAACATCACAATCACGTCAAGATACAACAACGTGGCGACGAGGATTTTCAAGAATCTTTTACATTTAAAAGTCTCGAAGTATCAGCAAGCGGAAAGAAATGGCTACAACCGAAGATTTGTTACAGCAGCTGACGGCTTTGGTAATCTCAACAAATAAACGACTTGAACTTTTGGAAGAAACCAGTCGTCAAAGTTCCTCAACAACTGCAGTTTCAAATGCAGCAGATAATATTGAGTTTTTAATGGAAACTTTGGCTAATGGAATCAGTGATTTTGTTTATGACGCAGAAAGTGGACTGTCGTTCGATAAGTGGTACACACGGTATGAAGAAACTTTCATTACCGATGCAGCTAAATTGGATGACGCCGCAAAGGTAAGATTGCTTCTACGTAAGTTAGACCTAGCATCTTACAATAAATATATCAATTACATTCTTCCAAAGAAATTCAAAGATGTGTCATTTAACGATACAGTTAGCCAGCTGAAATCTATTCTTAGTCCCAAACTGTCAGTATTTCATAAAAGATTTAACTGTCTTCAAATTAAAAAGAATGACTGGGATAATTTCGCCACATATGCAGGCATTGTTAATAAAAAATGCGAAGATATTGAGTATAATCAACTCGATGTAGAACAATTCAAGTGTCTTATTTTTATCAGCGGTCTTAACCTTAGAGGAGAAATTGTTGGTAGAGAGAGCGCAACCCTACAGCTCCCGATCCAAAGTAAAAGTCACGTGACTTTAGGCAAACGAGTTTTACCAGTGTCTCCCGTTCCTATGTTATTTCTACGGAGGTCTAGCTTTAGCATCACGAATCGTGGATAATAAATTCATTTAAAAATGTTATATCTTGCTGTGCTTATGTATGCACTGAGAGACATGTCACCGAGAATCCTACAACATTTCACAATAAAAACTTGCATTTTTGTTCATTGTTTTCCTTAAAAAACTTAAACAATTGTTCATCGGACATGTGCTGTTCTCACATTTTACCTAGAAATGCTAATTTTTTATTCGTATAAATCAAATTTTAAAATGTAAAATACATTATAGTAATGTACAAATACTATCTGATTAATTTATCTCTTTCTTGAAGCTATTTTTATTCTGTTTTAAGCATATTTCTTATTAAGTTTTCGAATTGTACTTGGCGAATTTATTTCTCGCCAAATGTGCAGTATACAAGCTTTTGAAATCGAATGCGTAGGCATATTTTTGTTATTATTATGTAAAATATGAAGATAAGAAAAGTATTTTTTATTTTTCTTTTCTTTCTTTCTTTTTTTTTTCATTCCTTGACTTAAATAGTCGATGTATGTTTCATTTGTAGAAATAATATAAATATGTTTTATTCAGTATGAAGATAAATTTCATGACTAATGAAATTCCTTTCGTCATGCTAACAAGTTCTACTCCTCCCCCTTTACTGAGTTCAAGATTAAATGCTTAAAAACAATTTATTTTATGCCATTAGTAACACTTGTAAGCATAATTTATTATTATTTTTTAATCGTTTTTTTTTTCCAACTTTCGGCAAACTATAAGAGAATTTGCGCGACTGAAAAATGTAAACTGATTTTATTTATTTATTTATTTTACCTCACCTTAGTTTCCCCAATTCGCAAATTTTCCGCGGTATCACGATTTAAAAAGAAAATGTTAAGTAAGTTTTTTTTTCTGCTCACCCTATGTATATATGCGTCTGAAAATTTTTATTTCTACGCTTCAGTTCTTTTTTGCCGCACTGTACCGAAAAAGTGTAATTTTTTTCCAAGCTGTATTTAAGTAGCAAAAAAAAAAAAAAAAACTTTTTTTCTTTCACTCTAAGTGTTATGAATTTATTATACAATAAATTTGCTCATAGTAATGTGTACAAACAAATATTTTTTCATGAAATAACCTCTAAAAAAATTGTACTATTTATGCATAAAATTATCTATCTGAAGATAACACAGAATTTTTATGTGCTGAAAGGTTTTGTGCAACTTCTATAAATTTCATTTAACAGCGAACTAAGAGTTAATCTTCAAGACTTCGCAAAACTAAATATACGTGATTCCAAGAGAATATAAATCCAAACAGAAAGCGCGCGACGGGCAATTAAGGTACTTTTCGCCAAAGTAGCGATTATCTTTTCGATGATTTCTGCAAGAAAAATGGTATACAGCACTATAGAATGCCTCCACATCATCCTCAATCAAACGGTCAAGCAGAGATTTTTGTAGACACTTTGAAAAGAGGTATTAAGAAAATTCAGCAAGGGGGAGATCTACAAGCTGCTCTTAATACATTTCTATTTACTTACCGGTACACACCAAACAAATATATCGGAAATAAATCACCCGCCGAACTGATGCTTGGAAGAAAACTGAGAACAGTTTTGGACTTGATTCGTCCCTCTGACGACCCAGCTGCCAAAATGAATGAAAAACAAAATTTTCAGTTTAATAAACATCATGGCGCAAACAATAGATTCTTCACAGAAGGTGATTTAGTTTATGCTAAAGTGTACTCAAATAACAACTGGAAATGGGAGCCAGGAAAAATAGCAGAACGTAAGGGGAATGTTCTTTACAATGTGTTTCTTGAGTCGAATGACAGAATACGACTCGTTCGCTCTCATGCAAACCAACTACGCTATCGGTATGAAGCAAGTACAACACCATGTCCCAATTCAAATCCATTTGTTGACGAGTTCAGAGCCTCTGACTCGCTGCAGCAGGACACATAGTTCAACTTCATAACTGAGAGATCAGAAATAGATGAATCTCTATTGAGTGAGTTTGTTACTCCACCCGACACTTCAACAACTTTGCGGACCAGACCACAAAGAACCATCAAACGTCCTGAAAGATTCAAGGACTATGTCATGGCTTAAAAGGGGAAGATGTTGGCAACAGCCCGACGTTTTCCGAGCCTCATCTCGTTCTACAGAATTGAGAGTCGATTAACGGCCGTCGCCGGTGTAGTTAGCATTTCTTAAATGTCTTGTAAATATGTATAATAAATAACCCACTTTTCGTAATAAATTATATTTGTTGTATTTGTGCCAAACATCACAATCACGTCAAGATACAACAGCAACGAATTTCGAAAAATTTCTTTTAAATTTTAATGAAAAAGCTGAAATTTTAAAAGATCTGAATGGCAGCACAGAAAATGTTTAAATTTTCAAAAGGCATGGCTAACCTTCATCTATACAATTTTAACCCAGACGAAACAAAATTTTCTTTTGGGGAGATTATCGTTCTGGAGGACTCCGTAGCTTTTTGGAGGTGCACCCCCGAATAAGTTGGGGGAGTGGGCACGCCTGGGTTTAGTCTATTTACATTATCTCTTTCTCATATTTCAGGTTGATCCCCATGTTGAATTTATTTTAGCCACAGAGTTGTGCTCCGTGATTTGAACTGTTCGTTCATAAACTGCATCGTTTTCATTTTATATGTTTTCGCAACATCATTGTTGTTCCATTTTTTTTTTTTAAATTCGTTTTTCTGTATATGTGATCTTTTGCTTATCTCTCTTGTAATATGTTATTAGTATATATAAACTTAATTCCTTCATTATATTGTAATGTTATGTTCGAGCTTCTAGCATTGGTCCAACAGGTTATGGGCCAGCACGCTTCCACTGCGCATTATATTTAAAACATTATAATCTTTAAGTAGTTTTGTTTTCCGGTTGTATTAGCGTTACATAAAGTGGAAGTAACGATATGGTGGAATTCCGAAGTGATATCGTCAAATTGAATAATCAAAGTTATTCAAACTGGAAATATAAAGTTTAGCTACTTTTAATGAAGGAAAATATATTCAAGAGAGTTATTGAAGATGAAAGACCAATTTCAAGTGGTGAATCGAGCACAAAATTAATAAATAATTGGGAAGCTGCTGATAATAAAGCACAAGCTTATATTGGTCTTACAGTCGAGGATGATCAACTTATTCATATCCGGGGTAAGACGACAGCCAAGGACATGTGGAACACTCTTAAGGAATATCATGAGAGAAATACATTAAAAAATAAAGTTCACCTCATGAGAGTGATTTGTTCTTTGAAACTTGGAGAAGGCGGTAATATTCGCCAACATGTTACTCACATGCAAGAGTTGTTTTTAAAGCTTAGAGACATTGGTGAGGAGTCTTTATTTGATAGTTGGAGTGTGGCGATGCTTTTAAGTAGTTTGCCTAGTGTCACATTTCAAGTGAATGCTTCAAATTAAGCATTTTAAATAACTTTTATTACGTTAAGAACATCGTACAAGTTACGAAAACACTGAGCACAACAACATACAACTTAGAACGAAAAACACAAGATATCGGAACACAGTTACAGTTACAATCGGTTACAGTTAGACTTACGCACTTAAAGCAATTTATGTCACATCTTCCCTTTTTAACATGTTTCATATATACACTATTTACAAGTCAAGTCTTTTTATGGGTTTAACAACTCTCCCGGATCGTGTGGTCATAATGGGCTTGTTGACAGCATCCGGATCAGGATCAGGCGGAACTGGTACAGGAACAGGATCAGGATTCGGCGACTTGACACTAGAAGGCTGAATAGGAACTTCAGTTGTTGACTGGTTAATTGAAACATTACCTTGATCTGGCCTCAAGTGAATTCTATTCCTCCTAAGTTCACCTCCAGCAGCAGTTTTCACTACGTATGAACGTGGAGCATCCAGCTTTTCCAGAATAGTTCCCGGTGTCCAGTCTCTGCGATTTAGTTGAACGTACACTGGTTGATTAGATTTTAAATTTTCTAGATTTACATGTGATCGGTCGTGGTATTTCTTTTGCATCTCCTGATTATTCAATAAGTTCTTATAAGTCTCTGCTGTTGTAAATTTTGGTTTTAATATATTCTTTTTAGTAGGCAGTAGAGATCTCAATGATCTTCCCATAAGCATTTGTGCCGGCGATGGTAAATGATATTTTGGGGTATTATTGTATTCAATCAGTGCCAAATTTGGATCTCCATTATCTTCTAATACCTTCAACATCAGATTCTTGATTGTGCCTATTGCACGTTCTACCATCCCGTTGGATTTAGGGTATCTTGGTGAAGAGGTGACAAGTTTCACATCATATTCCTTAAGAAAAGCTTGAAATTTATAACTGTCAAATGGCGGTCCATTATCTGAATGCAGGCATTTCGCTATTCCATGTGTTCTAAAAATTTGTTTCAATGCACTTATGACAGCTTCTGCGGTTTTCTGTTCGACTTTTCTCACTTCAATAAATTTTGAATGATAGTCTATGGCCACTAAGTAATCTTTTCCTTTTAAATACATAAAATCTATTCCCACATCAATCCAAGGATGCTTGGGTATGTTGTATGGTATCATCACTTGTTTTGGATTTGATTTTTGAAATTTCTGACAAATTCTGCAACTGTTTATAAAGCTCTTGATTTCTATTGTCATATTTGGCCAATAAATAGAGTTTCTTGCTTTATTTTCACAAGATGTTATGCCCTGATGTGCAACATGTAATTTCTGTAGAATTTCGCCACGCATTTTCTTAGGGATGACCAACTTATTTCCAATAAATACCAAACCATCATGGTAATGCAATTCCGACTTCTTATCCCAATACGGCTTTAGATTTTCGGAAAGTTTCTTGTATTCATTAGGCCATCCGTCTTGTATGTAAAATTTCAGCTGTTGCAATTCTTCATCTAGCTTGGTAGCTTCTTGAAGTTCTTCAGTTTTCTCATCACTAGCGCTCAAAATAGTGTGAACAGTAGCGGCTCCTGCTTCTAAGAAACTTGTATCCACATTGGCATCAGTTGGAGACCGTGATAGTGTATCCGCTATGTACAAATATTTTCCTGGAACATGCACAATTTTAAAGTTGTATTTGAATAGTTCCAAAGCCATTCGTTGTAATCTTGGAGAAAGTTTCTCTATAGGTTTTTGTAATAGTCCAATTAGCGGCTTGTGGTCAGTTTCAATTGTAAACTCAGTTCCATAAATAAAATAGTGGAATTTTTTACAGCCATTTAAAACTGCTAACAGTTCCTTTTCAATTTGACTGTACCGTTGCTGTGTTTCTGTCAGAGAGCTGGAAGCATACGCTATGGGGTGATCATCTTGGATCAAAACACCTCCTAAACCATATTGGCTGGCATCAACTGACACAATTGAAGGTTTTCTTATATCAAAGTAAGCCAAGACTGGAGCATTAGTAACGCACAATTTGAGCTCTTCAAACGCCTTCTGTTCATTGCTGGTCCAAAGAAATTCAGCATCTTTACTTAATAATCTACGAAGACATCCTGTTTTGTTTGAGAGGTTGGCAATAAACTTTCCCAAGTAGGTTATCATTCCTATAAATCTTTGTAATTCGGCTTTGCTGGTTGGAGCCTTAAAATCTAGAATTGCTTCAATTTTTTCATTATTTACCGAGATTCCTTCATCTGTTAATTTATAACCAAGATAGCTCACAGATTTCTTCTTAATTTGGCTTTTTCTTAGTGAGAGTTTTAAACCACATTCTTGAGCTCTCTTCAAGACAGATAGAAGTCGTCTATCATGTTCGGCTTCCGTCTTTCCAAAAATTAATACATCATCAATGTAAACAACTATGCCATCTAAGTTGGAAAAAATGTTGTCAATAGTCTTTTGGTACACTTCCGGTGAGCTGCATAATCCATATGGAAGGCGACAAAATTTATATCTGCCAAAAGGTGTAGCAATGGTACATAATTTAGAACTTTCAGGAGAAAGTGGAATTTGCAAAAATGCAGAAGAAGCATCTAAGACTGAAAAATATTTTGCTTGATCTATTTTTGAAAATATAGCTTGTTGGGTTGGAATTGGATAATGTTCTCTTTTTATGTACTTATTTAAAGGCCTTGGATCCATGCATATTCTAACTTCTTTATTGGGTTTTTGAACAATGACAATCGGATGTACCCAATCTGTAGGTTCAGTTACTTCTTCAAGAACTCCTGCTTTAACCATTCTGTCAAGTTCAGTTTTGACTTTATCCCTTAAAGATGCAAATATAACTCTAGGAGAAACAATCTTAGGCTGAGCATTTTCTTTTAATTTAATATCATATACATATGACAGTTTGCCAAGTTTACCAGAGAAAATATTTTCATACTCTTGAACAATATCGAGATTATTAATTGCATCTACATTTTTAGCAATATTTCTATCAATTAAACCTAACTGTTCCCATGCTTTCAGCCCTAAAATAGCATTTGATTCTTGATTTACAACATAAAAATCAAATACATGTAATTTATTTTTGAATTCACAGCACAAATTACAAGTTCCTAACACTTTCAGATTGTGCCCTGTATATGATTTCAAACTTTTGTTTGTTTTGTTTACTTTTGATCTTTCATCTATTTTCTTTAACAAATTAACAGGAATTATATTAACTTCAACTCCGGTATCAATTTTGAATGGTATTTCACAATTATTTATAACAATATTTTCTCTCCATTCAAATTTTGAAGTATTTACTTCACTCACAGATTCCAACACAAAAGAATCAGTATTATTTGTTAACACAACAGAGGAATTATGTTCTATTTTATTAACTTTTTTATTTTTGCATGCAATCGCAAAATGGTTTAATTTTTTGCACTTATTACACCTTTTCCCCCATGCTGGACACTTCCCAAAAGCATGTTTTGTTTTGCACTTCGAGCAACAGTTATTTTTGAAATAATCCTGTTTCTTTAATTTACTTTCGCTTTTGTAATTTCTATTATGCCCTACTTCAGTATTATTTCTTGTAGTTTTGATAACTTCCACTACTTCTGATTTCTTATCAGACCCTTCCTTCATGTATTTTACTTGAATTTCACTTGATTCCTTTGCCCTACAGTATTCCACTGCTTTTTCTAATTTCAAATCTGAATCCATAAGTAGTTTCTCTTTCACGGAACAACCCCTTATTCCAATTATCAATAAATCTCTTATCAAACTATCTTCCTGATTTTCAAAAGAAATCCTTAGCGAGATTTTTTAAGTTGGTTACAAAAGAATCAACAGTTTCAGTTAGTTGTTGTACACAGTTAAAAAATTTGTAGCGTGCAATTACAGTATTTTTCTGTGGTTCAAAATAATTATCAAACCGTTAGATAACTGTATCGTATTTCTCAGCATCTGCAGCAGCTAATTTAAAGCTATTAAATATATCGATACATTCATCTCCCATACAATTCAATAACAAAGCAACTTTTAACTTATCGGATTTACCTGTCTTTTCCGATGCTTCTAAATACAGAGTAAAACGCTGCTTAAAGTTTGACCAATTTTCGGCCAAATTGCCTTGTAATTTCATACAACTGGGAGTTTTCAGATCCATTTTGACTGCACCGCTGCCACCATGTCACATTTCAAGTGAATGCTTCAAATTAAGCATTTTAAATAACTTTTATTACGTTAAGAACATCGTACAAGTTACGAAAACACTGAGCACAACATACAACTTAGAACGAAAAACACAAGATACAGTTACAATCGGTTACAGTTAGACTTACGCACTTAAAGCAATTTATGTCACACCTAGAAGTTTTGATTCTTTAATTACTGCATTAGAAACACGTTCTGAAAGTGAACTGACTTTTGTCATTGTTCAGCAGAAGGTTATTGCGGAATATGAACGTAGGCAACATGCAGTAGAAACTCCTAGTTCCTCTGAAAGAATGTTGAAGATAAACCTAAGCAAAGATGCTCGGAAAACTTCCATGAAATGTTACTTTTGCAAAAAGTATGGGCATGGGAAAAGTGAATGCAAAAAGCATTTAAAGTGGAAAGAAAGTCATCCAAATAAAGTTAATACAGTTGAACATAAAGATAGTTTGTTTACTGTTGGAATTCGATCTGAAAGTTGGATTTTGGACTCTGGGGCTACTCGGCATGTAACTAATGATAAAAACTTTTTCACATCTTTAGATAGTTCATATGTTGATAAAATTGAAGTTGCAAATGGTGAATTAGTTGAAGTTGTTGGCATTGGTAGTGGAAAATTGCTATTTAAGGATCGATAAGGTTCAATTACAGAAGTTGTTGTTTCTGATGTGATTGATGCTCCAAAGGTTGTTGGAAATTTAGTTTCTGTTCGACAGCTAACTTTGAGCAATATTTCAGTAACTTTTAATAAAGATTGCTGTGAAATTCTCAAGAACGGAAAACAAATAGGATTTATTAGCACTGTTGGGAACTTATTCAAATTATGTCAACCACATAAAGTTAACACAGTGATTGAACATAAGGAGGATTGCATACATGCGTGGCACCGAAAAATGGGACATCGCGATCCAGAAGCAATAAAGAAAATGCATACTTAAGGACTTTTAGCTGACTTGAATATAGTTGACTGTGGTATCAGAATGTCCTGTGATACATGCATGAAAGGAAAACTCACACGCTTACCATTTCCTAAATAATCCACTAGCAAGTCAACTGGTCCTTTGGACTTGATTCACACAGATGTTTGTGGACCAATGCAAACAATGACACCAAGTGGTAAACGGTATGTAGTGACTTTTATTGACGATTTCTCTAGGTATACTCACGTATATTTATTGGCAAATAAATCTGAAGTTCCTGACACTTTAAAACGTTATATAGCACTTGTGAGAAACAAATTTGGAAGAAAGATCAAAATTATTCGATCTGATCGTGGAGGTGAGTATCTAAGTACACACTTAAGAAAGTATTTAGCTGATAAAGGAATTCAAACTCAGTTAACCGCTGCTTTTTCTCCTCAACAAAATGGTGTAGCAGAAAGGAAGAACAGAACATTGGTGGAAATGGCACGTTGCATGCTTATTGATGCAGGCTTACCAAATAAGTTTTGGGGTGAAGCTGTGGTGACTGCTAATTTCATTCAAAATAGAGTTCTTACTCGATCAAAGAAGTTAACTCCATATGAATTGTGGAATAAGGAAAAACCTAAAGTGAAGAACTTTCAAATTTTTGGCTCCAAATGTTTTGTTCATGTACCAGCCCAAAATCGTCGAAAGCTAGATAATAAAGGAATAGAAATGATATTTCTTGGGTATGATGAAGAATCAAAAGCTTATCGTTGCTACAATTCATTTTCAAAGAAAGTGGTTATCAGTCGAGATGTCAGATTCAGTGTAGATGCATGTGAAAGGGATGTAAAATTTCAAAAATGATGAAGATGTGGATTCAAGTGTCATAATTTCAACTCCAGGAATCGAGGTTCAGGAGGAGATAAGTGAATCAGTTGATGAACCTCAGATTCGTGTTTCTCATAGATCAACTAAAGGCATTGCTCCGAAAAGATTAATAGAGGAAATGCATACTGCAAAAGAAGTCAATGAACCCAAAACCTATAATGAAGCAATTTCTAGTGAATTTAAAGAAAACTGGCTTCAGGCAATGCAGGAGGAGCTAACATCATTAGAGAAAAACGAAACCTGGGAACTGTGTAAACTTCCGGAAGATTGAAAGGCAGTTGGGAGTAAGTGGGTGTTTAAAGTTAAATGGAACACAAGCGGAGGCATCCAGCAGTTCAAAGCACGGCTTGTTGCCCAGGGATTTTCCCAGCGCTACGGGGAAGACTATGATGAGATCTTTGCTCCAGTTGTGCGTCAAACAACTCTACGCACCTTATTATCAGTTGCAGCCAAAGAAAAACTAGTAGTTCATCACTTAGATGTAAAAACAGCATTTTTGAATGGTAAATTAACTGAAACAATTTACATGAAACAACCTCCGGGTTTTATTAAAGGTGATACATCACAGGTGTGCTTATTAAAGAAGAGTATCTATGGCCTAAAACAAGCAGCTAGAGTCTGGAATGATGCAGTGCATAATGTTATTGTCAGTGCAAATTTGAAACAAAGTGAAAAAGATCCTTGTCTTTATTCCCGAAGATCATGTGACAGTTGGTGTTATATTTTGATATATGTAGACGATATCTTAGTTGCTGGAAAATCAGAGGATGAAATATGTGCAGTTGAAAATATTTTATCTAAGAAATTTGAAATCAAAAATCTTGGTCCTATTCAACAGTATCTTGGAATTGAAGTTAAAAAGGATCCAGATGGGAACTTTGAGCTATGTCAATCAAATTATATCAAGAAAATTGCGCTTGATGTAGGACTCTCAGATGCCAAACCAGTGACAACACCAATGGATCAAAATTATGGGAAGTCAGAATATACAGACCTGTTGAAAGACAACACTAAATACCGAACACTGGTTGGATCCTTATTATATGTATCAGTTAATAACAGGTCTGATATTTCAGCAAGTGTGAGTATTCTTGCACAAAAGGTTTCTTCTCCAAACCAAGAAAACTGGACACAATTAAACATAGGCGTAACTAGAGTTGGTGAAAGGGGGGGGGGGTCACCAATACGAAGTGTAAAAGAGTTGAAAATTTACTAGTCATAAATACATGTCTCTAAAGATATACTCCGTGTTTATTTCAGGCATCTTCCGGTGGGGGGGGGGGGGAACTACCCCCTCGGAGCAAGTCAACTCCTCCCTCCCCCCCCCCCCCGGCAAAAAAATTCAGATCACAAGTTTTAAAAAAAGAAAGAAAAGAGAAATTACGCTTTTAAGACACTTTACTTTCGGAAACACTTTCAGGGAAAGGACATTCAACACTATCACGAGCGACACCAAAAGTAATTTAAAAGATATAAGACTTTATTTTGAAAAAAATTGCGCTGGGGAGAGTAACCTAACTCCTTTCTGTTTCCTCTAAGATCACCAAAGTATCCCGAAATTGCATTGCTAGGAAGATTTCAAAAAGTTTCCAGGGGAGAGACCTCGAAGCCTTGCCTCCAGAGTTATCCTAAGCATTATACATGTAAGACCAGTTACAAAAATTTAAGTTGCAGAAGCCCCAAACACGCACTCCTCTAACTTCACCAAAGATCTAAACATACATCTACTATATATACATCAAAAAGCTGTCATATATGTAAAAATATGCATATCAACATCATTTCTAATCATATATATCTATATATATGTATATATAAAGGGTATAATTTTGAAGCATACACTGCCCTTCCTAATTCTTAACATGCTCCCCCTGCTCCCGAGCCAAGGCAGTATCCAGAATTTTTTTTCGGGGGGGGGGGGGGGGCCCCGACTTCGACACACTTATGTAAAGAAAAGTTTTAGAGAGGAATATATAATACATTGCAAAAGATTTTTGGGGGGCTGCCCGTGGGTCCCCCTTCCCCTCTGGAAACGGCCTTGATTCACAAAAACATTAAACATTCCTTACTAAATCTATTAGTTTATTTTTTAATTCAAACGCAATAGAAAATTCAATATTTAGCGCTAAGCAATCTTCTATGTCCAGGCATTCATAATATTAAAACCGGGAAATAGTCGAATTTTAGAGAAAAAAATCCAAATTCCCCTGCAAAAATGCTCATCCCCACAATAAATTTCTAAAAAATTTGTTAAATTTGTAGCAAAACATACCTCAGAAGTGGAAGCATCTAAATCAAATTTTCTTTTCTTTTTGGATGACGAGCGTGTCCTTCGCTGGAGTGCAAACATTATTATGTATCGAAAATAATTAAAAATTTAGCTAAAATATAAATAATACTTGATTTTAAATTAAAATGCAGCATTAAACCGTAGCAGTGAGATAGGAAACGTTAAGCGATGATTTCCAGAGTCGTAATGCAATCAGTGATGGACCATAACAAGAAAAAAAAAACATTTAAAATATAAGAGATGAGAGAACATCTGTAAATGAGAATGCAATGCAAATACAGTTCATCAGTTTTCCAATCGGCTCATCTACAAAAAAGATTTTATCAAAATGGGTGTTTGGACAGGAAGTCATAAATAAATACAAACTGCTCTTTAAGTTTCTTAATGAGCATCCCTTCCTGGCTTGAGGGTTTAACCCATTAGGACGATTGGACTTTAGGACTCCATCACAGTAGAGAATATTTTCCAGGAAACTTATTATTTGTGCGATTGTATTCCCAGATTGCTGCCTTTGGGTAAAAAAGACATCAAGAAGGAAGGAAAACCCTGTGGAGTGATTGAAAGGATCTCTGTCTGTGTGTGGTACGGTGATTGAAGCCACCTTTCGCTGTTAACCCCCCCCCCCCCCAAAGGGGATAAGGGGGTTGATTATAACCTTATAACCAGATGAAAAGTCTTCTTTATTATGAGCTGCATACTTTGGCCATGATCGCAACCCTTCAGAGAAAAAGGAAAAAAAAAATCATATGCATATGTGTTTAATTTTCTTAGGGGAAAAAAAATTGTGCTTTGCAAGGCCGTAGCCAGAAATTTTTCTGTGTGCCTAAATGTGCCTAAAAAAGTACATACCCAATGGGGGGGGGGTTTGAACCCCCAAACCCCCCCCCCCCTGGTTACGCCTATGCAATTAAAACGAATTGCGAAATATTTGAGATCTACTGCCAATATGAAACTTAAGCTTAGTAATGTAAGGATTCAGAAAAATTCTGCACTATATGGGTACGCTGATGCAAATTGGGCTGAAGATCGTAAACCAAGGAAGTCCAATAGTGGATATGTATTCTTCTTAAATGGGGGTGTCATCAGCTGGTGTTGTAGGAAGCAAACATGTGTTTCACTGTTTGTCTGTCAGAAGCTGAGTATGTAGCCTTGTCTGAAGCATGTCAAGAAGCTCTGTGGTTGCGACGTTTATTGAAAGACATGTATCAAGATGTTAACAGTGCGACAACAATCTACGAGGACAATCAGAGTTGCTTATGTTTGATTAAGAGTGGGAAGTACTCTAATCGTACCAAACACATAGACACAAAATACCATTTTGTTAAGGACTGTGTGGATAAACATCTCATTGAATGTGAATACTGTCCTACTGATCTGATGATTGCTGATTTGCTAACTAAACCTTTGTCACCTAACAGACATGCGGTACTCAGAAAGAATTGCAAAGTTTATGAAAACGAGGAGGAGTGTTGAATTTATTTTAGCCACAGAGTTGTGCTCCGTGATTTGAACTGTTCGTTCATAAACTGCATCGTTTTCATTTTATATGTTTTGGCAACATCATTGTTGTTCCATTTTTTTTTTTTTTTTGTTTAAATTCGTTTTTCCGTATATGTGATCTTTTGCTTATCTCTCTTGTAATATGTTATTAGTATATATAAAATTAATTCCTTCATTATATTGTAATGTTATGTTCGAGCTTCTAGCATTGATCCAACACCCCAATCATTTTTTACTTCCCGCCAGTAATAGTTAATTATGGAATACTCATGTGATCTCAGCAAAGATACGGTTGAAATGAAGTGTTATATATATTGTGGGATAGTTTTAATAGTTTACAATATATATTGCAAATACTTTTTTCCTGTAATCCAATCACCTAAGGAAGGCCTATCAGTGTAGTAGAAGGATGAAAATTAGGCCGTTCGATAAACGCCATTAATCCGGGGATAGGTGGAAGCTTGTTGTTACATCGAATGTGTGAAGCATAGATTTACCTATAATTAGATGGTAATCAAATTCGACCCCATCTTATTACATATCACTCCCCGGAAAACGTTGTCAAATATTCATCCAAAAGCGTAAGGCAACTTCTTTGAAGGGAGTTTTGGCGGTTGTCGCGGATTTCTGCTTCGAAGGCGAAATAAAAATTCGTTATGATCCGAAAAAGTACAAAGTCATTGAAAGTGCAACATTGCTTCAGCAACATATTCTGTACTAGCTGAGATGCCCGGCTTTGCGCGGGATAATATTGTATCATTCGCTGGCTAAGTGACACATGTCCAAAATTCTGTTGTAAATATGTACAGAAAAAATTTCTTAAAAAATCCAAGTAGGAGATAGGCAACAGGCCTTAAAAACCTTAAACAGTAAAAATCATTAAAAAACACGATTGCATAATACCTCACGAATAGCCTTGCACGAATAGCCTAGAAAAATTCCTTTTAGACCAAAAATAACAGTCTATAAAAATCCACATTAAAATGCCAACAACAATTCATAAAAATTGCCATCATAGTAATTGCAACAGTAACTAAAATGCGCCCATGCAGCTAGATAATTGTGCCAAAATGATATCAAGAGTCCATAAAAATCGTAATTACAATATCTACCACAATACATCTAAGAATTCCCATCAAAATAGGAGCTGTATTCTGTTTTAAATTTGTCCATCAGATGAAGAACAACTGTCCCTCAATATGTCTGCTACAACAAAGAAAAAAATCCTTAAATCCCCACTTTTCAATAAAGATAACTATTCCTAAAAATCCCTAATAGAATAAGGACATTAGTCTCAAAAAAATCTCCAGTAGAATAAAGACGTCAGTGACTAAAAATACCCATTAGAATACTGACCTTCAAGAGCTACCGTTCCTAAAATTACCAACAGTCCCTTAAATTCCCCATCAAAATAAACACAGTTACTATAAATCAGGCTTGCAAAATCGTCAAAGGATTTCCTGAAAATTCAATTAAATAGCACTTTTATAAAATTCGGATAAAAACGAAAGAAAGGAAAGCATTTTTCCAAAGGCAAATGCACATTTAAGAGAATGTTGGGTACTGAACCAATCCTGACGTGTGAAATTTAAGTTCATAGAAAGAAATAACTAAATTCTGTCCAAATAGTACCAAATAAACAGTAAAAACAAATTAAGTAAATGTTTTATAAAATAAATCACTTGAGTAAAATATGGAAAGAAAAATCACAGGAGAAAAACCAACCTCAAGATAAAGTAATTGAAAATCGTTTGCAGTTTATAACCCACAAAATATGCATAAAAATGAAATGAATTTTTAGAATTTGTTTTGTTGATAAAACGGACACTCTACCATAAGAAATAATATGTTTCATGAAATTGTTGAACTGGTACCATAGTACTAAATCGCCAAAAAACAAAGAGGAATCAACCTCAAGAAGTAATTAAAAATCGTCTGCAGTATGCTAAAAAATGAAATGAATTTTTAGAATTTGTTTCGCTCATAAAACGGCATGAATAACGATAAAACATCATTTCTTCAATCTTACGTTAACAAAAGTCATCTAGTTGGCGACAAGAGTAGTATTTATTTTGGCGAAAACACGCAAATTGGGCAGAAAAATTCAGAGATAAGCCTCGTTTTAAAGTTCGAAAGCTACTTTAAATGAATATTGCGCGTGTTCTATTTGTTCTACGAACTTCAGAAAGAGATTTTCTTGCGCAGTTTTTTACCATACGCTGCAAAAACCTAAAACGTGGGACATTTCTTCACTGAGATAATCCCAAAATTAACAGTTTTCCTTGAAATTGGAATAAAAAAAGAACAAATTCGAATTTTAGGAAAAACGCTTCGAGGTGCACGAGGACCTGACCCAAGGTACCTGTAACCAAAATTTCGTACTTCTGGCCCGTTTCATCTCGCCAGGACGCGATCGACAAACAGACAGACACACACACAAACTTTCGGTTTTATTTATATAGATGAGGCGTTTTTTCTTCCATAGACATGCGTTTTTCTTCGTGCAAATGGCTTGAATAAAGTAAAGCGTAGGGCTAAGCAGAGCCCCCTATACTAAATGCCTTCCGATATGAGAGAAAAAACGGCCGTGAAAAGTTCTCCGCTAGGTGGCGCAGTTAACCTGTTTTTTCAACTTTAAATTTCTTTTAAGAAACTAGTTAGATTTTAATCAAAATTATGGTGCATTGCGTTGTGCCGTATTGCTCTTCAGATTCAAAATCTGAAAAAATAAGTTTTCATGAATTCCCTTCCGACGAAAAACTACGAACAAAGTGGATAAAAAGCTTTGTCTAGACAAGATAATTATTATTATTTTTTACTCCAATCTGTTTTATGAAACTTTAAATGGTCATTATTTTCAAATCGCTGCCGTTTTATTTTTTTATATGCTTTATTTTCGATATCACAGATCATGTTTCGTTTCCGTATATTAGAAACGTTCATGTTTCTTAATTGTTTATACAAAATTCAAAAATATGAGGTTGTACTGATTCAAATAAACATTTTAACTTTATACCACTCTTTATTTCTTGGCTAATTTAATTAATGGAAACAGTGCTACTATTTCCTATTTTAGAGTGGATATGTACTAAATGCTTTTATTCAAGAATAAAAATATTTTAAGAATTTCAATTTTTCAGTAATTAGGATAAAAGTTTGCAATCGGGTGGTCCCACTTGATTTTTTGGCGATTTTGTTTTGACGCCAAGATGTGATTAGTAAGATGCCCGCTGCCTAACCAGAAATAAAATATTATCCCCAAAATATAACGCCAAACTAAGGGGTACCCGGTTCTACACCGAAACGGTAATTAGTTCAATTTAATTTAAATTTAGTGCACATTCTCAAATGTACCTAAATGGCAGCCTATTGCCATTGATTTTCACCAAGTTCTGGTCGCGGTTGATCGCCAAGCTTAGCGGTTTTGCAAAACTGCAAACAGGAATGGCGCCAAACAAAAATCGCCAATTTTGCGAAGGGGCACCCAAAAGTAAATTTGTACCTAAAAGATTATAATAGAAGGAATAAAAGAACTAATTCCAAGAGAAGATAATTAATTTTTTTGATTATAATAACCTGCAAAGTGAAAAAATAAGGATTCCAATATTTTATAATTTGAATCACTAGAAAAATATTTTATATGAGAACTTAATAACGTATTGTACTGTCTTCAATAAATTCATAAATAACAAGTCAAAATTGGCATTTTGGAAGATTTTGTTTGCTGATAATGTTTAAAATTAAATAGTTTATGCAATTTAAACAATCAGTTCATTAATCTTTGCCATATGTACCTGCTTATAAAAGCAGTATTATGAGTAGGGAACTAGCGCCCTCTATACAAAAAGTTGCGGCCAAAATTTGTATCGATTTAAAGCTCTATCGGAGGGCATTCAGTATAGGGGGCTCTGGGCTAAGTAATATGATGGCTCAGTTTTTATTACACTCCTCTCGTTCTACTTGTATATTTCCGCAAGACAGTAGTGGTTGACATCAAACTTCAAGGTATTCTATTTCACCAGACACCGGTGAATCACCAATGAATTTCTGCTGGTTCAGTAAATTGAAAATTATAGGTACATTCAGAGGCGTAGCTAGGGTTTTCAGCGCCCGGGGACGACTAAAGATTTTGCGCCCCCTCCCCCCGTGCCCCTGGGGGGCCTAGGGGTGCCCTTAAAGGGAATTAAAAAAAAACTTTTATGCTTCCTAAATGAAAGTTCTAAAAAACAGCCCTTTTAACTTTCATTTTTATTAGTGACCATTCACTTCTAAGGGAAAAATGGGACACGTTGGCTTCGCAAAATTATTTGTCTGATTTCCCACGCACTCCTGTGCTACATTGGTCATTCCCGATATGATTTGCGGTGCTCCCACTTTTTTGTCGAACATATTCACACCTCTTCAGTTCAAATTATTTTCTTTTCGCATTTAAAAATAAAATAAATTAACATTAATTTGGCGCCCCTTGACGCTGCGCCCGGGGACAGCTGTCCCTCCTTGCCCCAGCTATGCCTCTGGGTACATTTTCGTCGCCCTGTAACCGCTTCCCTTTATTATATGTACTAGAGTCAAAATTCTATAACAGTCGAAATTCGACTGCAATAATTAAATTTAGCATTGGAAACACATTATGCTATTTATATAACTACATAAGTATTATTCATCAAATTTGGCGGTATAACGTCTTATTTTCATCATCCTCACTTAAAGCAAACGTATTGCACATCATTGTCTCTGCAGCGCAGCGCCAAATGTTCTCATAAATGTATAACCACTTGTACTTCTGCCGATTTCATACCGTTTGGCAGTTGAATGAAACTTAAATGTTTGCTTCCATAAACTGTTCTCATTTTTCATTCCATTGTTTCAGAGAAACCTTCACTCAAACTCTAATTACAATTGTTTTTAATAATACTGCTTAATGGCAACAAACTCTTTTTAACAATGAGTTTCATATTTATCACCTAACAATTTACTCAACGAAGACATGTTGTCATCTGTTATCTATAACAATATAACATTACAATTATAAATGAGCCTTGTCCGACAAAAGAAAAGGGAAAATATTTAACTAATAATAAACTGTTTCGAAAGTATTTAAATTAATATCACTAAAACTCGTCCATTGCTACTAAACAAAAAAAAGTAAGAAATACGGTAGAAAAATAGGAAACAAAATTGTTCTCGACTGTTTTGTCACTTTGCTTATTTATATATAGATAATTCTGTGGTTCAACCTTCTGTATGAAAAACGAATTCACTTAAAACAGTTGCTGCAGTTTTAATCTGCAACAATTAAATTTTAAAAATTTTGAACTGGGACGTATGTTACTTTTTCTTTGCTTTCAAATACGAGTTGCTTGGCAATGTAAAAAAAACACACACAGAAAACGAGAATAAGAAGTGCCCTTGATTAATTTTAAGTCACGTTCGGGTTCGAGGTCTTAAACCATTTGACTCGCTAACGGATGCAAATAAGGACCGCCCTTAATTAATTCTAAACGTGTTTGTGTTCACGGAGTCCTCATTCATTCCCTTCTTTCCGTTTGGATTTTTTACGCTCATGACCCAGACTACCGACTTCTTGTGTACTTTATGTTATCAATATTAAATAACTCAGGAATAAGGCCGTCGAGAGGGGGGTCAAGAGTGGCCGATGCATGGGGCCCGGTTTGGTAAAATGTTTCTATAGTTAGGATGCAAGCGTAATGAAGAGGAGGGGGCGACAAAACTGACATGGGTTTCGCCTTGGCTCTCGACGGCCCTGTTCAGAAATGTAGAAAGCCTAGTGCAAAAAACCCAGATTTTGAGACACGGGAATAAACCCGGGAATTTTGAGAGAAAACGAACGCCATCGTTTTTACGTTGATATTGGACCTAATGCATGATAGTTTCTTTTAGATATTAACATTTCTTAAATTACGTGTTACATGTCCCCTCCCCTCCAAAAAAACGCTGTCTAGTAAAGTTGAATAAAAGTTTGAAAGTGGCTTATTGAAGAAGTTTTTTAGTGTGAAAACTATGTAATAAGTAATTCGAATTTGTCATCGATGTCCGAATAGTACTAAGGAATCTTTACTATGTACAAATATTTATATAAATGTGAATAGTACAATTTTAGCTTAGTACAGGGTAGACCATTCAACTTTTGGAATTTGAATCGGCTATAAAATAACAACTAATTAATATTTTTTTCAAAATTATGACTTTATTAGAAAGACTGAACATTTTCATTTATGAATGAAACAACCCATCCGATCAACCCAATTTTTTAGTACATTTTCGATTGTTTGGGCTCCAATCGCACGAATGGAAATATCGATTTTGTGTTTCAAGGTATCAATCGTCTCTGGGTGGTTAGCGTAACATTTATCCTTAAGGGTTCCCCACAAAAAAAAAAAAAAAAAATCCAACGGGGTCAAATCACAGCTCCGAGGCGGCCAATTCACATCAGCATTTCAGCTGATTATTCGATTCCCAAAAACAGTGCGCAAAAGATCGATGGTTACTTTGGCTGTGTGGCAAGTCCTTGTTGAAACCAAATGTCACTCATGTCATCCTCTTCAATTTTTGGAAACTAAAATTCGCTTAGCATGGCACAGTAACGTTCGCTATTGACGGTAACGGCGGCTTCTTGCTCATTTTCAAAGAAAAATGGCCCAATGTTGCCACCGAACCAAAAACTACACCAAACCGTTACTCGATGTGGATGCATAGGCTGCTCAATAGTCAAGGATGGATTCTCTGAACCCCAAAATGTGACAATTTTGCTTATTGACATAGCCTCTTCATGATCGCAAAACAAGATTTTTTGATAAAAATGCTCATCTTCGGCCAAACGATCTTTAGCCCAATGGGCCAACTTTGTTCAAGCGTAAACCGTCCCATTTTCGTAAAATGTCAAAAACTAAACTAAATTTTTGACAACTTATAACCTTTCAAAGTCAAAATAACTTAAGTTCAAATTCCAAACGTTAGCTGGCCCACCCTGTACTACAGGAGCTGAAAAATCGCGAAGTAGGATTTTCCCCCAGGAATTTTCGTGTATACGGGTGTGCACAAATGTTTTAAATATGTAAACAGTATTTACAGCTTCCATTTTCACAATTCTGTTATTACGCGGAGTTACCACAAGTTTCGCTTCTTTATTGAAGCAGTTTTGCGGATGTTTGCTTCCACTTTCTTGATGTACCGCACTGTAGATTCATTCACCCCGAAATGGCCTGCCACAGATGCATAACTTCTGCCTTCTTGATCATATTTAAAAGTTTCATTTTTTCGTTGATGGTCATCATATTTTTGCTCTTGGGCGCTCCGGAGGAAGCTTTCGCAGGGGCACAGCGCTTAGGCGGCATTATAAGGGCTTAATTAATAAAAAAAGTTATCGCCAACACAACACTAAAATACAGTATGCGAGACTCATCATCATGGACAAGACTGGCGAGATACAAGAGAAGATGCTAGGTGACGCTGCGATTATGCGCAGATCCTTCTCTCTCGCGCATCAATATGAAGCAACGCTCCTTCCCGCAATGTGGCTGCCGACATGGTTGTATTTTTTCATTTTTATTTTTTGATGAATATTTTGGAAAAACCCGCGAAGCACTGAAGCCGCAAAACATGAAGCGCGAAGTGGCGAGGGAACACTGTATTATGAAATGCAAAAGTGAAATATTGGTATTAATCATTTACATATTTAGTTACAAATCAATAAAAAGTGTAATTTATGCAATTCAGTTGAAGGGTCCATTGGAACAACGACCTAAGCCACACTACTACCTAATGAACTTCGCTTTATGTTTTATTCATTCATTTTATAACATAAATGTTAATTTTAACTATGCGAGCCTACTTTCCCGTAACATCCAAATTCAAATTTATAGTATAGTTAAAATTAACATTTATGTTATAAAATGAATGAAAAAAACATAAAGCAAAGTTCATCAAGTAGTATATGGTGACTTAGGTCGTTTTTTCAGTGGACCCTTCAATTAGGTGCAAGAGTAGCCGTAAAACGTCTTTCTCATTTTCCGTGACCTAAGAAACGTATAGAGTTCCCGGGACGAACCCCCGAATCAGACCCGTGATGTGCAACATTTTGCCGAAACGTAGAACACGAGAACCTCGATAAGGAGAAGTAATTTGCGTTTACAAAGTAGTTAAAATCGCTGTGGAAAAGGATTAAAATCAAAAATGAAATTTTTATTACTTGAAACTATTTGAAAACTCTTGGGAATTTTCATAATTTCCTTCTCAAAAAAACTCGGTTTATACCCGGGATTAAACTTTTAATGTTTTTAATTCCTCCCAAGTATTTTAAGAAAAGAAAATTAATTAATTAAAATGCACTGATTGTGTTTTAAAAATACATCAATGTTCTTATTTAATTATTTCCTGTTAAATATCAGTCCTTCTTTAAACAGACATGTGACTCACTTGAGGGGAAAAAAATACTGAAATATAACGGCATCACGACAGACATTGTAAGCTTAGTAAAAAACCTTATATTACAAACATGCAAGAGAAATTTTCAAATACAAAGCAAAGTTGTCATTACTTAACACTTTAATATAAAGGAATAATTGGGGCTAAATGTCTAACAAAAGTCTTACATTCTTTGGAACTAAAATAAACATATTTGTGATTTAAACACAGAGTACTTTGGGGCCGTTCATAAATGATGTCACGCTTTTTCTCCATATATTTGACCCCCCTCCCCCCCTTTGTCACAAAAGTTTTACGGCTTTTCGTTTTGGGACAACGCATAATGTCACATTTCTTGTTACCCCCTCCCCTGCCCTTGTCACACTTTGTCCCAATTCCAGGAACCCCCCTCCCCCCCTCGGAGCGTGACATCATTTATGAATGATCCCTTTTACTTAAATATAAGTATAATATTAAACTACTGGATTAATCTACGATCAAGAAGAGACACTATCAAAAACCTTAGGTTTATTAGGAAAATGAATGAATAAATAAACCAGTAAAAAAGGAACATTTTCTTTTTCTTATTTGTTTTTAGTTTAAGAATAGCGAGACTAATTGTTTTATAACATTGGAAAAATCACTCAACAGAAAAATTGCTGAATTTTTAATTTTTTCATGCCTTTCAATTACGTATTGACTGAAAACAGAAAAAAATGTTAATTTATTTTGTTCCAATATTATTATGAGTACTTGAAAGGCAAATACAAAGGCTAAAGACAGCCAAAAATTTAAGAAACTCATTTTAAATTACATATAAAAAGGGGGCTGGGGGACATTTTAGGCTAAAATATTTTTTTTACTAGATAGTAATATTTAATAATTATTAACTGAAAAAATCACAAAAACGGAAAATAACTTCCGAAAATGTTTTTATATTTTCGATCGAATTTTCAAGCGGGCGTGGCAAAATTACGTCCGTGCAAGTTCTTTACTACAGAATCTGAAACTTAATAAAGATGAAAATAATGGAAAGCTCTAAGTTATTGATGTTCAAGAGGCAGAATCGGACAGTAAATAAGAACTGCGGAGTTTTACCGAAGTCGATGCAATCGGATTTCGAATTGCGTAAAAAATCGGCACCAGTGTGTCAGTTGAGGTACTTTCCATAGAAAAAGAGAAAAAAGAAAAAAAAAGGGGGTGGGCGTTCGATGTTTGTCAGCCAGCCTCTAGAGCAGGGCGATGGGCCAAAAAAAAAAAAAAAGGTAACTAAAAATTTGCAAAAACGATCTCATGACCTTTGCAGAAATGTTCTGATAGAACCAAGGCCCGATTTACATTTTGAATCACTATGGGCTCAACTCATGTTTGGGGGCCACTCACGCGACAAAAAATTTTTAAACATAACATTCAGTATGTGTTTGTAAAACTTGCCAGTCACACCAAAATTTGAGGGCCCCCAAAGCACAAAAACTAATTTGTTTTTCAAATGTCAAAGAGTCAGACTAACATTTGGGAGCCCTTAACGTGCAAAATGATTTTGTTTTTAAATTACAAAATGTTTGAATAAAACCTGGGGGCCTCTAAAGTGCAAAATCGATGATTTTGTTTGTCAAATTTCAAATTGCCAGACCAAAATTTGGGGGCCCCCAAAGTGAAAATTCCTTCTGATTTCAAGATAATTTAATAATACAAATTTTCTATGAAGCAACAGAACACTAACAGTTTGTTTTTTGAAAGATGCTATTTTTAAACACTTTTCTAAAAAATTTTAAATTACAAAAAAATAATAATAATAACCAAAATTAGGGCCCCCCCCCCCAAAGTGGGGGCCTAATTTTAAATAAGGCCCTGGATAGAACTCCTCTTTGAAACTGCAAATGAGAAAAAAAATCCCTCCCCCCCCGCAATAGACAGTTTCATCGGCAGAATGTAACTAGGTTTTTTTGCAACAGGGCAAGATCATGCTAAAGCGCCCCCCCCCCCCGACATACACAATAAAAAAAGCGCATACACACTTAGTCAACTTAAGCCCCCCCACCCCCACCCAGTTATGTCCCTGTTCATCGGTACACACCTCGTGGTAAGATTACAATGTAGCTACTGAGCCGTTTGAGTACTTTCTCTGATTGCGCTCGAAATCCGAATAGTTTCAATAGGAAACATATTTATGTTCCTTCCTTTACGGCTTTTTTAGTTTCTTTCTTTTTTTAAAAGTTAATTTAAGAATGGGTAGAAATGTAAATTCAAAATTAATGAAAAAAAACATAGATTATTAATTCATCATGCACTGTGTTACGAAAAAATTATGCTCACAATAAGAACAAATAAATATAAATAATCATAATTAATAAAACCCTCGTTCATTTAATTCTTAGTTTACGAATGTAATTCAATTTCTATCAAGTGACAATAAAAATACAATTATTAAAAACACTTTTTATGGAAAAAAAATACATTTTTTTTACAATTAATAAAAAAAAGAAAACTTACTCAAAGAATCCGCGAGATGCTGTTTCTACAAAAGAAGACAATTATTATGAACAAGCGGTATACGCTGTTTTTACTCGGCTCATAAATTAGAAAAGAATCAGATTCTTCTAGTTGGTTTTCCCAATATTGCTACCCAGGAAAATGCGGGCGTTGAAAGAACTTTTAACTTATCTAAATGTATAAGGCATGCATAATTTTTGCACATTAGTGATTTTACGGTCTACATGAATGCGTTTTCTTAACGCATTTCCTGTCTATGCTACAAATTTATTTTATGTTTCTTTCTGGGGTTAAGGATAAAAAAAACTAGGTACCAATCCATCAAAAGCCAATGTGATGTGTTTTTAATATATTTCTTTTAAGAGAAATGGTCAAAATATAATTTTTGAAGGAAAAAAATAAAACTGACCTAAAATAAAAAATTGTGCGAAAAAGTAAATTCATACATATTTTAAATAACATCGATACAACTTATAATTTTGAAATCGGTGCAAAATTATGAGTCCAATTACCATTACACCATGTGTTACTTCATATTGAAGCTGTTGCACACTCTGGGCCATTTATAATTGCAATCGATTCATGATTACAAAAGAGTTTGTCTATCACAACCTTGCACCGACTTCCATAATGATGCTTAAAAGTCGCATCGATGTTGTTGAAAGAATGATTTTTTTTTTTTTACTTTTTCGCAAAATTTATAATTTTGAGTCGGTTCTATTTTTTTCCAAAAATTATTTTATTTAATTCTTTTCAGTGAAATACATTTTTCATACGAAGACTTTTTTTTTTTAAACAAAAACGTATCAAAAAGCACACCTTTGAATGACTGGCACTAAAAACTACCATTTGTATAATAAATTCCGTTTCGAAGTTTATTTTGAAAGGTCACTAGAGGAAACAAACTCAATGGATTTAATTTTAGCTTCAGAGGGGTATTCAGCCAAACTCTTAAAAAATTGCTTTTAATATTCCTTCTTAATGGCAGCAAACTCTTTTTTTTTCACAATGAGATTTATATTCACTTATAGTTTTCCCAACAAAGAAATATCAAGCCAAGCCTCTCAGATTAAAAGAAAAATACTTCTTTTTCACCCATAACGTTCTTTCTAAAGAACAAATGCAATCAAATTGATGTGCGATATTAAAGACGACTCTCCATCGATTAAAAAAAATCAAAATTGGTTAATTTAGTCAAAAGTTACGGATGAAAAAATTAAAATATCAGACTACATTTTGGCTTTTAACTTTCTAATTACCGAATATGGTCAAACGACGGTACGGGACCTATGAGAGATCACCCTCTTGGGATTAAAAAAAATAATCCAAATTGGTTCGTCCAGTGAGAAATTATCGATCGAAAGCGCTGATTTTTCTGCACAAGATGAAATTTGTTCGAAGTTTTTAAGTCAATAAGAACGCCAGTTATACGCTCTTTAGTTCGATTTCTTAAGGTTTACCTTGATCCAAAAATAATAATTAGCAGTTTCCTCAACTCCGGGTGAATAGTGTTAGCTTGAATTTCAATATAAAACTTATTTTTTGACGTTTACTAAACGCTTAGCACGTACATAACCATACAGATACCGCTAACAGAGCTTTATTTCATTATGAAACTTACTTTTCTGTTAGCAAGACAACAGTTCAACATGATCGGAAAATAAAATTAATATGATATTGCAATTTCATTTTTGCAAACAATCTAAGATTTCATTTCAGATGAAAAATAAGGCAACAAATGACGCCGTGCTGCCGACAGGGTGGCGTAGTGGTAAGGCAGCAGGCCTCGTACGCACAAGATCGCGGGATCAAACCTGGCCCGTGTCGGTGGATTTTCAAGATGCAGAAAATCGTCTGCGCCCATGTCGTATGTTTATGCGGCATGTAAAAGATCCCTGGAGTAGACATTTGGCTTGGATGCTCTCGGCTAAATTAAATTCTTAGTGCATATTGCATCAATGAGAGCTCAGGTACTGCCATCTAGTGGTAACTGAACGTCAAAATTCTCATGCGGCGAAGGTACCATACTCATTGTGGTGCCGCTGAAAGAGATGGTACCATTACTGGGGAACGCACTAGGTCTGCAATGTTTGTAGGACCCAATACCGCAGCCATATTGGGAAGGAAAAAAAAAAAAAAAATGACGCCGTGCTACAATTTGGCAGTTTTAAATTACCCTTTGGGTGAGCGCGTCAGGCGACGTTTTTTATATTCTTAAAGCTATGGTTTCCAAGAGAGCGTTTTCGTCGCTCTGCTGTGCGTCAGCGGGGAGGAGAGCGTCTTGCAGCGGAAAGGGTGGTTTCCTAGAAGACGCTTCATCGCGCGCGAAAACTGACCAAACCGTTTCTTTCGGAGCAGAAGCGCGGCAGATAGTGGGCATTTTTAAAGTGATTGATAAAAAAAGCGAACATGGATTTTAAAGCTCTTGTATTAACAGCAATGCTGCTTGAAGAGGAAGAAAACGATGAAATGCTTCAATTTTGTGAGTTTCTTCCGCGGGAAGAAACGAACCCCATTATAAAAAGTAGAAAGGAAGAAGGGGCATTTAATTTGCTCATAAACAGACATCTATCCAAAGACAGTCGGAAATTTAGGGAGTATTTTCGACTGACTCCAGAATTATATAAATTTGTCTTGGGCCAAATTTCCGATGAAATTTCAAGTGCTTCCTCCAATCGACATAAAAGACCGATTTCTCCACACGAGAAGCTGTCCTTAACTCCAGTAGCGTAGCTAGACCCAGATTTCAGGGGGGGGGGGGCTTTCTTCGGGAAAAGTGAGCTAATTTCTTGGTTTTACAAGAAAAATTGGCAAAATTCCAGACAATCTTCACTATTTCAGGGGGCGTTTTATCCCCAAAACTACCCCCTTATCTACGCCAGTGCTTAACCCTCAGGTAAGCATTTCTCTTTTTATCATAAATTCAAGTAATCATGGGTGATTTCCAATTAAAAAATCTGAGCTTCTCACACAATTTCCAGAAAACATATAAACTACGAATTTTAAATAAATAATAAATAATTAGATACCCGCCCCCATTCCAGCCATACTTAAGTATGAATATAAGCAAAAAAAAAAAAATAAATAAATAAATAATTAATTAAATAAATAAAAATTAAGTGCTTAAAAGAAAATAATGTAATTTGATATTGGATTTTTTTTTCCTGCAACAGCAGTCTTTTAAACTATTAAATATTTTATTCATCACAAAGTAGAAAGTAAAGCAGATCTTCATTCATCAAAGAAATCTCAAGACTAATAAATTAAAATATTTTTTTAAAGCCGACTTTTTTTTCTTTCATAAAAGTTTATGAATCAGAATAAAGTAATATACATTTTGCCACCTTCTTCTCAAAAACAGCAATTCTTGTATGTACATTATAACAGAGCAAAAATGGAGACACGTTGCAGAAAACGACGACGCACGACGCAGGAATCAAACTAGCCTGGATCGGCTCCGCAGCGGACGGAAGGCACTGCGTTTTGAAGCCGCGCATGCGCAGTTCCCTCCTCTCCAGCGAAAAACGGTAACGCAAGCGTCGCCGCTCTCTTGGAAACCACTACTTCCAAGAGAGCGGCGACGCTTGCGTTACCGTTTTTCGCTGGAGAGGAGGGAACTGCGCATGCGCGGCTTCAAAACGCAGTGCCTTCCGTCCGCTGCGGAGCCGATCCAGGCTAGTTTGATTCCTGCGTCGTGCGTCGTCGTTTTCTGCAACGTGTCTCCATTTTTGCTCTGTTATAATGTACATACAAGAATTGCTGTTTTTGAGAAGAAGGTGGCAAAATGTATATTACTTTATTCTGATTCATAAACTTTTATGAAAGAAAATAAAGAAAAAAAAGTCGGCTTTAAAAAAATATTTTAATTTATTAGTCTTGAGATTTCTTTGATGAATGAAGATCTGCTTTACTTTCTACTTTGTGATGAATAAAATATTTAATAGTTTAAAAGACTGCTGTTGCAGGAAAAAAAAAATCCAATATCAAATTACATTATTTTCTTTTAAGCACTTAATTTTTATTTATTTAATTAATTATTTATTTATTTATTTTTTTTTTGCTTATATTCATACTTAAGTATGGCTGGAATGGGGGCGGGTATCTAATTAATTATTTATTTAAAATTCGTAATTTATATGTTTTCTGGAAATTGTGTGAGAAGTTCAGATTTTTTAATTGGAAATCACCCATGATTACTTGAATTTATGATAAAAAGAGAAATGCTTACCTGAGGGTTAAGCACTGGCGTAGATAAGGGGGTAGTTTTGGGGATAAAACGCCCCCTGAAATAGTGAAGATTGTCTGGAATTTTGCCAATTTTTCTTGTAAAACCAAGAAATTAGCTCACTTTTCCCGAAGAAAGCCCCCCCTCCCTGAAATCTGGGTCTAGCTACGCTACTGGAGTTAAGGACAGCTTCTCGTGTGGAGAAATCGGTCTTTTATGTCGATTGGAGGAAGCACTTGAAATTTCATCGGAAATTTGGCCCAAGACAAATTTATATAATTCTGGAGTCAGTCGAAAATACTCCCTAAATTTCCGACTGTCTTTGGATAGATGTCTGTTTATGAGCAAATTAAATGCCCCTTCTTCCTTTCTACTTTTTATAATGGGGTTCGTTTCTTCCCGCGGAAGAAACTCACAAAATTGAAGCATTTCATCGTTTTCTTCCTCTTCAAGCAGCATTGCTGTTAATACAAGAGCTTTAAAATCCATGTTCGCTTTTTTTATCAATCACTTTAAAAATGCCCACTATCTGCCGCGCTTCTGCTCCGAAAGAAACGGTTTGGTCAGTTTTTCGCGCGCGATGAAGCGTCTTCTAGGAAACCACCCTTTCCGCTGCAAGACGCTCTCCTCCCCGCTGACGCACAGCAGAGCGACGAAAACGCTCTCTTGGAAACCATAGCTTTAAGCAGGGACAGCGCAGTAGGCGACGCTTTTCAAATTGAGCACGGGCAGCGCAGTGCAGGTACCGTTACTATATATATATACTGATGAACCGATAACAGTCTTTGTGGAAGTCGGTTAAAAATGCTTTGTGCTAAAATATGAGTACAAGGAAGAAACAACGTAAAAAAGCACTAATTGTCAAAACAATTTGTTTCATTTATGCTGTTTTTTATTTGTACTTACAATATATTTCTTAATTAAAGGATTTATTCATAGCTTTATTTTCTAGATATGGAAACTCCCCATTTTCTTTTCTTCTAGATATTATCGTGTATAATAACTTGGTGTTTATGATTACCCCAAATTTTATTTTCTGTATTTGACAGCATTTTTTACATGTGTGAGAAACTCATGTAAAACATATTATGTAACATGTGTGAGAAACTCATGTTAACATATTATGTAAGTATATTTATTTCACAACTTCATGTTGTGAAATAAATATACTTACATAATATGTAATATTTTAGTATTACAAAATAGGGAATCGGGCGAAGAGGACAGAGTAAAATATATTTTGTATGAAACTAGATTCTTGGGTATTTAGAATAGGAATAATTATAAATTAAAATTTTATATTTAAGTGAATTTATTATTTACAACTATTTATGTGAATTTGTCTTCAACATACAGGATAGAAATATTTTTATTATTTCTTAAATGCAATTCACTCTTCTGCTAATTTCAGTAACTGACGATCTTTTAAAAGGAAAGAAAATAAATATTTATCATTTGGCTTCACCAAGATAACCACTTTCAAGCTTTTTCCACCCACCCCAACTGGGTATATCTCAGGACGGTAAATATTAGTTTTTACCATGGTATTCACCACAGGTGCGAAAACCTCTCCAACCCTGCCGGTGACACTTTGTAGTTAAAATCCGACACGCTAATACGGCAAATATGTACGTATCTTCATTGAAAACGATAGAAATATGCGGCTGATATAAATTTCTTTATTGCCTATGCTTAATATTTACTTTTGGGTAGCATTCAGTTACAGAGTGTTCAACAATCGTGACGCATTACTTCTATCAAAATTCGATTTTTCCAATGCAACCATATTTTTAATTTTTTCCAGGTGGGAAAAACTCAATATTTCCCAGGCGGGAAAACACTCGTTTTTACCAGGAACCTGTTTAACCCTGCTGTAGATGGGATTTACGTTGCTAAATGCCATATTTGGTTGCTGCCGTTAAGCCAGGTAGAATATGGCAATTTCATTTCACAGAAGGATGATGCACCACGCCATTGGTACTTAGCTACTATTTATATACCCATTGATACATAGCCGCTATTCGCAGGATTTTAAATGACAAATTGCAATCCAGTGGAGTCCCAACATCACCCCACATTTTCCTGCGGCTACATCGAAGGTTAGGTGTTTGTTTCAACAGAGGAGCTCACATTGAATACGCGTGTTTTTCGTTCAGTCATTCCCCTGAAATTCACTACCACTATTAATTTAGTTAAATACTTGAAATGAATGACATTCATTCACAAAAACCGTTCTGGATGAAATTATGAAAATGAGTAAAACTCCTCATGAATGCTCTCTTTGGAATAACAAAAATACTTCAAAATGTGTTAGTAACACTCCTAAAGAATTAAATTTAATTTACTTCACCCATTAAAGTGATCTTATTTGGCATAAATCCTTAAAAATTATATGATTTTCAGACCTAATGCACCTGGTATGTTGTGTAGATAAGAGCATTTTAAAACTAAAGATGTCAGTAGAACTTTTGTAAAGTTAATTAAAAACTCACTGAATAAAGTTTTTGTTTATTGAATATTTTATAAAAAAATATATCAAGTTACTCATTTTAAAAAGTGGAATCATTGTGGAACATAAAATGGTAAAGTACATATATATATATAAATTGTGAAAAACTTTATTACAAAACATCATCGAAAAGTAAAATTTCCACTTTTGTGAAATACAGTTGAAATATAAAAAAACAGGGCAAAAAATTAGCTTGATGCAAGCCCAACTTGCATCGTTTATTATATTCAACATAATTGAGCTCAGCTGTTGCATGCCAGTCAACCGCCAGATTGATGTTAAGCAAATCAGGCACAAAGCCATGGAGGCTTAAAACCAATAATCAACTATGCAAATCATTCATATTTTGCCAATACCAGTCTTAGCTTTTTAATTTCATTAAATTTCTATATATCCCAATACCTTTAATGGCAAAACGAGCATCATGGTGAATGTAAGTTTTGCACATAAGTCGTGGCCAACCAAATATTTTATATTCATTTCTCTTAATTTTCTGTACAAAAATTGGTCAAAGAACTCTTTTCAATGAAGCCACTCATGTGCAGATCCAGTTGAAAAGATTTTTTTAATCTTGCATAAGTAATGCACGATGCACACAGTCTTAGCACCCATTAAAAAATTTATAAATCATCTAGGTCAAAGTCATCTAATCCATCTGTAACTTCTAGGCTTTGGAAGTCCACTCTGTATCTTAGAATACCTAAAGAGGAAAACAAGTATGAAATTGCAGATTAAATTTTTAATAATAAATGCAGCATTTCAGCATAATTTAAATACTTCTATGACATAACACACATGTAAGGATGATTGCGTAGTTGAGAGTTCAGTCAAAAAGTACCTAAAATTTTTAAGAGAAAAGGGAGGAGAGGTAATATGGAAGCAATTTATTTTTCTTCTGGGGGGGGGGGGCCTACCTTTACAGGGTGCCTACAGATTTTCAAAAGTGAAATTGCTCAAGTGGTACACATCTATATGAACCTAATTTTTGTTTAAATGAAGTAATAATTACTAAATATCTTGATATATATTTTATAAATACAAAAAAATGGTAACGAATGTCTGAGATTTAATTGAAATCGACTCATTGAACGTTCAGCTTCATTCACACAGGCTTTTAAATAATTTGCCTGAAGCATCTGATATATCATATGTCATAAATATCCAGATATTTTGATATTTATATAGATATTTTCCAACGATAAGCACAATTGGATAAATTTAATTACAATTAACTCATTGAATATTATTCTGGTTGATTTAATAACACACAAGATTTTAAATAGTTTTCTCTCAGTATTTATATATGTCGGAACAAGATAAGCACGCTACTACACTGGCAGTTACCACCTGTTTATGCACGATACATTTTATGTACTATATACCAACACAATTTTCTTCATTTTCTTTTTCAGCCATGCGCTTTCAATGGGAATATTGGCGAAATATGGAAAATCAACTAACACTTGCTGGTGTAATTATGTTAAGAATAACTGCCCGAGTACGACAGTGATCTACCAAAGATCTTTTCCCGAGCTACTTGCAACTGGCGATTTACGGTTTGGTGACAAATGGTCTAAATTATAAGTGGGGAACAATTTTGCTCTGAAGTGACCCAAGCTTAAGGCCCGGAGCCTGCTTTAGAACGCTCAAAAAAAAAAAAAAAACGAAATTTTTTTTATTGCTTAAATCGATTCCTAATACTTCTAAGAATATGCATGTAAAGTTATAGAGGCTAATTCTCAATATTTTTAAAAATATAGCCCTAAACGTGGCCAGATATCGAGCAGGTGTACGAGCACTCGCACAGCTGGAGCGTGCGCCGTTCCCTCGGTCGAACAGCTCGGAACTATGTATGTGAAAAGGTTCAAAGGTCGTTCGAAATAATATTTTAAATTTGTAGAAGTACCGACTCAAGTTGTAATACAGATTATAACGATTTGGTATATGGCGCAGAAATAGCTGATTAGCGTATCATCACTGTAAGTAATAGAAAATTAACATTTTTCCCGATCGTAAACTTTCAAGCGTGTTTTCTCGAGTTTTTGTTTTTATGTTTTTTCTAAGCTGGCGGGCGTGATTGCGAGAAAACTAGACGACCAAGTAAAACGAAACAAGGCTTGTCAGCTCCAGTTTTGTATTCTTTTCTATTTGAACTAAAAAAATTCTGAACAACTTTTTTTAGCAAGTTAAAACGACTTTTATGTTGTAAAAAAGAACACTTTTTTTTTTTTCAAACCTGAGAAATTTTTTTAATTTTTTCAAATTTTCGGGTTTTTTTAAAAGTTTAAATAGAAGATAAATATATGAAAATTAAAAACATTTTTGTTTTTTTTTTTGTTTCAGACGAAAATTACGAGCGCCATCTTTCCCACCGATCAGACCGCATTTGCTAGGTGTTGCACAAATGTGTATAAAAATCGGCTGCATTTGAATATTTTTGTCTTAATTTTTTTTTTTTTTTTTACTTGTTCAAATATGTAACAAAATGATCTGAAATCTTCGTGCTAGACGTGCTTTTTTTTCTTGTCCTCAAAAAAAAAAAAAAAAAACCGCTTCTTTTTGGCCTTCTAAAGCAGGCTACTGCCTTAACAGATGGTCAAAAGGGAGTTACTGCTCTGTATTTATTATGCTATGTTCAATTAGATGTGAAAAAAAACCACTAAATATTGCTTTAACAACATTATTGAATATCAACTGCATTATAATTGAATTATGTCAAATAAAACATTTATGACATTATTATGGAATATCTATGCAACAGATGTTGCATGATTTTGAGGCAGTGCAATGAGCATACTAGACGTTTTCACTGTCATTCGTAAAGGATAAGCAAGGCTTTAAAAACTCGAGAAGGACTGGCCACAACGTTGTTGCCGATGATAAACGTTTAGAGGTCGATGAATTGGGTAAATCTCAATCTTGGCACTGCTTCCTCTCAGGACAGTAGTAACAATAAGAATGAAAATGGATGAAGCTTAAGAAAAAAAGTAACCAATTTCAATTCATTTGTGTGTTCTTCGAATATTATTACCTAGTAATGGCATGCTGCCTAATAAATGTTTGGAGTTCACTGCTAGCCTGTGTGCCTGTGTGCAATTAGCCCCAAGCAGCAAGTTTAATGTGTCACCTTAGAGTAAAACAGTACTCCACCATGGTTGCATGTCCTGGAAGTTGCCAGGACTGAAAAATTTTTGCGCTGACTCACGGGAAATTTTTCATGGGGGGGGGGGGGGGGTTGAGGTAGTATTTATTATATATATACAGGCGTCACGCCAGAGGAAATTCGGGTCCGCTTTAGGACCCTTAGCAAGATTCAAATCAATCAAAACACACAACTTCACAAAATTCCAAATTTTACACCATTATTTATTATAAAAGTGGCAAAGAATAATAAAAAAATTCATCATATTTGTTTAAATTTTTAATTTTCACAAAATTATTGATTTTTCACAAAAATCTCTTTAAAATTCACAAAAAAAGACCCTGTTAAAAATGCTGAATCGACCTGATATAAGCAATAAGATTATATACATACTTACACATGGTAAGTTTTACTACTTTTTTTACTGATATGCCACTATTCTTTTCCTTTCAAGTATACTTTGTGAGTGAGTTAAAATTTGAAATACACAGTATGGGACCTCAAATCCGGAGGGCTCGGCGCCGCGATCTTTCCGGATTTTGGATCCTAATTTAAAGAATTTTGTAAGTAGCATCAGTGCGATTTAATTTGCTCTAGAAGATATTATTTGCATTTTGCTCATTTATAGTATTTTTTATTATCGTATATACTCGTCTATAAGTCGCGAAGTTTAGCACAAA
Organism: Octonoba sinensis; assembly: GCA_038502835.1. Taxonomy (NCBI): domain Eukaryota; kingdom Metazoa; phylum Arthropoda; class Arachnida; order Araneae; family Uloboridae; genus Octonoba; species Octonoba sinensis. The sequence goes on along the minus strand of CM076599.1, from coordinate 57,300,861 downwards.
AAACGAGGTTGGAGTCTGCTAACATTGAGGCGAAACATCGAAACCATCTGGATTTTTCCCGATGTTATTTTAGCTTCTTTAACTAACCTATAACAGAAAAGAATTCCGTCAAATTCTGATATGAATTTATACTCTAATTCTCTAGCCACTAAATTGCAGTAAAAGATCAGACTAGCGGGAAAATGCGAGAAGCGCCGATTTTCAATTTAGCAAATATTCTGTATTGCGCGAAAATTAGAGCTCATTTTAGAAAATAAATATAATAAAACGACAAGAAATAAAAAAAAAAGTAAAACTTAATGATATTAACTTAAAGAAACAATTAATAAAAACTCTAATCGCAAAAACGAACCATTTTCAATCGTGAAATAACTTTTTTGAAAACTGCACATTTCTATCTTAAAAATGTTTATTACATTTCGTTTTCCTTCTGTTTAAAATGCCTATTTCCCAAAAAAAAAAAAAAAAAAACGGTGCAAAATCTTTCCCGATTTTTCTTCGAAAAACAAAAGCTGTTTTTCTTCCAGCTGCCGATCTTTTTGAAAAAGTTCTGGATTTCGGGATTCCGTATTTGGGGTCCAGTACCGTACATGTATCATTTTCATGTACTAAAAATACAATTATTATAATTAATAAATGAACACATGAATATGAATCAATCAAGAGAATTTAAAATAAAAAATAATGAGAAGTACTTTTTAAACGAAAGTAAAGGAAAAATTGAGGCTTGATTATATTAAAAAAAAAAAAATGGGGAGGGGGAACTTTTAGGCAAAAGATCAGCTTATTATGGTTGATTAACAAATTAAAGGAAATATCTTTGCCTGATGCGTATTTTCCCACCAAAATTTAATGGCCGATCCAGGAAAACCGGGAAAATTTTCGCTCACCTATTTTCCCGGCATTGTTCGCCGTTTTCGGAGAAGACATTAAGCTTCCTTCATTCAAAAAGTTGGTATTTGTCTAAAATATCTGCTGAAAAAAAAAACAAAACAAAAAAAAAAAAAACATTTTTCCGTAGTATAAAAAATCCGATATAAACCCCCTTAATTCTTGCAGAAATCGGAAAATTTTTTAAGGCTTAAAAAAGTAAAAGTGAGAAAAAGAACATATTGAATGTACTCTTTATGACTAGTTAAAGGCTTTAATGTGGTAAAAAATTATTAATTTTTCCATTCATAAAACAGGAATTCCAACAAAAAGTTTTTTTTTTTTCACTTTTTCAAAAATGGAAGAAAAATAAAAAGTCGATAGCTTTTTTATCAAGCTAAATACAGTTCTGCTTTTCTTTTCATTCGCTTTTCTCTTTAAAATGAAGTAAAAATACACCCATGTCCAAAATTATCTTTACATACCCAAAAATGATGATATTCAATGAAATATCCAATCAATGAGATCCGTATTTGCAGGGAATGTGTGAAAACCAAGCGTAATTAGCATTATCCAATCAAAAGTAATCAAACGGTTTGTGATATGCAAATCTAGGCGTTACGTCATCCAAGGGTGAATCAAGCGCTTTGCGCAAACTGAATATTCGAGTTAATTTCTGCAAAATAGCGTTTGATTTTAGTGTGTAGGGACTCAAAGCGGTTTGTTATGGCTTTGAAGTATCATTTGGAAGAATCTGTAAAGTGGCGAATTATCGGCCGTTTAGAAGCAGGGCAGTCAATCACGGAAACAGCCACATGTCTGAATATTTCAAGACAGACAGTCTCTAAGCTATGGAAACAGTTTCAAAATGATGGAACTGTTGTAAGGACAAGGTCGGAAACGAATGACAACTGCTTCTGAAGATCGGTATCTGGCATTAACTGCCCGTCGTAACAGAAAGGCTACTGCTCTCCAGTTAAGTTCAGAGCTTGCAGCCGCCACTGGAACTGTTGCATCATGGCAAACAATATACAGAAGGCTTAATGAAAAAGGCCTTTATGCCAGAAAGCCAAGGGTATATGTTTTACTGTCTTCACAGAAAAAGAGGGATTGCTTTAATTGGTGTAAAGAACATCAAAACTGGACTGAACATCAATGGTCCCATGTTCTCTTTACTGATGAGTCACGGTTTAGTTTAACTGGTGATTCTAAACGTGTTTACATCTGGAGGGAGTCAGGAACACGAAATGATCCCTCGAACATTGTGGAACGTGACCGTTTCGGTAGTGGAGGTGTGATGGTATGGGGTGGAATAATGATCGATGGGCGTACGCCCCTACATGTATTCAGCAGCGGATCTGTGACAGGCCAGATATATCGGGATGAGGTCTTAGATCCTTATGTAAGACTTTTCAGGGGTGCATATGGACCTGACTTTTTATTTATGGATGATAATGCCCGTCCACATCGAGCAAACCTCGTTGATGAATTCCTTGAAAGTGAAGACATTAAGCGACTACCTTGGCCACCAAACTCTCCTGACCTTAACCCGATAGAGAACCTATGGTACTACCTTGGAAGAGCCATTGCATGTAGACATCCTCCTCCTAGAGATGTAAATGCTCTGAAGGCGGCATTGCTGGAAGAGTGAGTTTAATTCCCCAAACTGATTAACAACGTTATTTCCAGCCTTAAAACACGTTGTGATATGTGTGTACAAGTCAGGGGAGATCATATTCCATATTAAATTCGTAAGACTTAATTCTTTTTCTGAATCATTCCTTTTTTTCTTAACTCTCTTTGTCACACTGGTTATTGTTTCATGCTACAATTTTATATCATATGAGGTGATCTTCAATGTTTTCTTTTGCATTTATGTCTCATAATGTTATGTATCATTCCACGAAAATTCATTAAATTATAAGTCATAGTCTCTGAGAAATCCGTGAATTTATGCATGTAAACATAATTTTGGAATGAGTGTAATAAGTGCAAATAAAAATAACATCAACAGTCACCACGAAGAGAAACTTCCGTTACGCAATCTAAATGTGTGTAAATAAAACATCACTCTAATGATTCATCACCCAATTGGTCTTTAATCTTATACTTATTCAGTCATCTCTAATTTGTTCAAAGAAACTTTTAGTATGGTACAACTCATGCATTTCACACACACACAAATAGAATATTTTCCATATCAGCTAGTCAAATTGAGGAACGATGGTGATAAACCCACAAAGTCGTCACATGTAAAGTAAAACGATGTGCGCCATTTTGAAAACAACGTTGTTTTAAAAGTAGTCCGATAATTCAAGCAAAGATTTTGAAAAGAATGAAAATAAAAGCTAATGATGGAATTTAATAGCGGAAATCTGCAATTTTTGTACTTGCAAATGCTCCATTGAGATTGCGATTTGTGTAAAAGGGTTCGTTTTTGCGTTTGTGACTTAATTGATGAGAGCGAGTGGAAAATTTGCTTGCGGATGAAAAAAAAAAAACCTTCCTTCCCCGCGATCTTTTCGTATTTTTTTCCGTTCTTCTTCCGTCCTCGAGTATTTTCAAAAGACGGAAATCCGTCCCATGGACGGAAGTCTTGCACCCATGCATGGTTGTGACCAGGGTTTCTCAACGGGAGCCATATGGCCTCCTTGGGGGCCACAGAAAAAATCTGGGAGGGAAAAATCATGAAGGAGCCATAAACCTCCGAAAGGAGACCATGAACCAATCATTTCAAACTGATTAAAATATTCCACATTCCAACCAACGGTAAAATATTACACATTATTCCGATCAAATATATTACAAGTCTATACGGAAGCTTGTATTCTTCTCTGAAAACATGAATATGCTTACTGTACTCAATGATATATCAGTTGAATATGGTATCTATTAAAATAACAGTTGAGAATGTCACATTAATTCATAGCTGTGCATGTATTTTGTCGACTCTTCGGGGCTGGGATACCACCATACATCCTCTCCTCCCCAATAAAAACCTTTGAGAAATTGTAGGAAATTTATCAGCCATTTCAAAAAGGTTAATGCAATGTATAAGGAGAATATGCCCTTCACCCCCGCCCCCTCCTCTCCACCGACCCCGAAAATTCAAAACAACTGTCTTGTTCAAGAATGTGGAGGGAGAGAAAGAAAAAAATTGGAACTCTACTTCTCAAACCAGGAATCAATGTTTCCAGGTTTTAAAAATGAAAATCGTACAGCCCGCAACAAAAAACCGTCCCAAAACAGCCCAATCAATGTTATGACCCTTATCCCGCCCGAAAAATTAGGTTATTAATTTGGATACTTAAAATTCGTTGTTAAACAAAATAATTAAATAAAAACCATGCCCATCTAAATATATATATAAAACAATGCCCAAGTATCCCATTAATACTGAAGAGAGAATTCCTTCAGTAAAGTGAGACTTTGTTTTTTAAATATTGTCAAGGAATTTTGTAGCATCATTATGTACCCATATCATCACTATTAATCTATTTCAAAATTAAGTACAGAGTTGTTGATTTGGCTTTTAATGAACTTTATTAATTTTTTTTAATTAAAAAACACAAAATACTAGAAAATTAAAAAGATAGCCCAAACCTTCCACATAAAATTTAGGTTAGCCTGTTCCGAAATGAACAATATCAGTTTTCCTAAAATTTTGCAATTTTTTAATTTCAAGTTTTTTTTAACAAATAAAAAATATCTGCTTTTTCTTTCAACCTTGAAGAAAGCAACATATTTTGTACTTTGAAAAACTTACAATAGTGTTTCCGAAAAAAATCGACTTCTGGTCTGATATTGAGGAACCCCTTCATTTGATTTTTAACAAGTTGAACGATATTTTGAGTTTATATACGTGTATATTGTAATGAGGTGTGGGGGAAGGGGCCTGGCCCGTGCCCCAGGCCCCTATCTTTAGGGGAGGGGGCCAGAAAATTCAACTGTGATGTACACAAAAAAAAGAAAAAGAAGAAAAAATATTTAATAAGGAAAATTTTAACTTTTGGAAAAAGAGAATTAAAGTCCTAGTTCAGCGCTTTAATTTAATCATGGATCGGCTATTTTGCTAACAATTAAAACCAATTAATAGAATTATTTATTTATGTAAAATGTTGGAAGCTCTAAAATTGAGGCATACTGAATATGTTGCATCGTTGATCAGTCGGCCGGCTCTATAGCAGGCACAAAGCTTTCAGGAAGGCAATTTTAGGGGGTGGCAAATTTTGCAGTGTCAAAATTTAAGAATTTAAATTTAAATGATTCAAGTAAAAGCTTTTCTGATCCCTTTTACGTCACAGTGCAATTAACAAATCATGGTACTCGGGGTTGACAGTAATTTTCAATGCCTCTGCAGAATGTAGGATAATAATACCCTCATTGTATTTTTAGTGTAAGTCATGTGCTCCAAAAATTGGAGACTTCATTATGAGGTTAAAAATAAATACATTAGACCTACAAAAAATGTTTTAAGTTACACATTTTTATTTTAAAAAAACTAAAATGCAGTAATAGTGGTCGGAAAACCACGTAACAAACTTCCGTGACCAATCAAGTTAAGATCTTTTCTCCTTGCAATAGTGAAAGGTGCGGCGTTTACATATATGAACATCAAAAATGGGGGGGGGGGGGGGGGGGTACGCTTATGTTAAAATAAAAAGGTAGGGGACAACACACTACTGCCTTCAAACCATTAAAAAAAATTCGTAAATTTTTAAAAATATGAATCAAACAAATGAGATCAAGACAGTATAAACAATACTACAATACTAGAAAATCAAAATGCATTCTAGTTCTGCAGTTAAAAAAGTAAGAAATTAAAAGGGGAAATAGAAGTGTTGCATTTGGAAAACATAGTTTGCACTAGCTTTAGAGTTAGAGACTTTTTAGTTAGAAGAAAAAAGCAAAAAATTTTTTTTTTCCTGTTGTTTTTATGTTTACAAAAAATCCAATTGCACATTTTTGAGGTTAGCGGTGTCATCCTATGTTATCCCTCCGAGATAAATCACACAAAACAGATTGACCTTCTATGTCAAAAGATACAATTTATATGAATGAAAGATAAACTAAAATAAAATGAAATTGTTCCTGGTTTGATACAAAACGTCAAAGGAATTTAAGTTCGACATTTCTGATGCTTAAGCTACAGTGCTTTTAAAAAAAGCAGTACGTAATATGGCACAATTTTGTTGCATACCTCAAGGTGCAAACAATTTGTAAACACATTGAAATAACTCCAAATTCTCTCTTAGAGCTATTGGAATTATTTTAGGTAAGTTTGAGTTATTTTTTAAATGCATTATTAATGCAATAATCAGTTTATATTATAATTACTATGTTATATTACACTACTATGTTTTGTAGCCAATTTGGGTAATCAATTTAGTTTATCGTTAAATTTTTCATTGGAGACAAACTGCAAAATATTCGCCAAATTTTTATTACACTGCCGAGGGCAGGTAAACTGCAGTATCTACAAATTTTTAGATTTTTCGTTTCTGGGCCATTTCACAGTATATTGTCCAAATGTAGAGTCCGCAACATGACACTTTTTTTGTTATAACTACGTAATTTAGTTTAATTATCACTTAATTTTACTTTCAAATAATGTGTTCAACACATTATTTGAAAATAAACTTCATTTTGATAAAAGGTCGCCTAGAGCTGTAGCAGATAAAAATGAAAAAAATTAAGGGTCAACAACTTCTTTTTCAACTGAATATGATAAAATTGAGTGAATCAAGTGAAAATATAGAACTAAAGTCTGGTTTCGGCAAAGTAAAAGCAATCAAACATTTGGAATTTTAGCCACAGCTTTAATAAGAATGTAAAATGCTTATGCAGTTATTGCACTGCATAATTGATATCTAATATACTTCAAATTTTATTTTTGACAGAGTAGTGCAACTATTAAGCTGGCCATTCACGGACACTCCAATCATCCAAACAGCGCGAGAACACTCCAAAATTCGTTCGTGAATGTCGAACTCCCCTTCCACTTGGATGGCATCGCGCCGAGAGTTGGATATCCAACCGCGCCAAAATCCAGTCACTACGTAGAACATGTGTTTACGTATCCATAAATGTTTCTTTTCAACAGGTCAACTTCATTAAAGTTGAGATTTTAGTTTTTAATTAGATCCAAACTCATTTTTGGCCTAAATTTTTTGTATATTGGCGAAAATCATTTTATTTTTTGCAAAAATGAAACCATAAACAAGCTTCAGAAGCTCAAATTATGCGTTTGCTCATTCGCAAACAGTTCGGCAACCCTTATGTGTCCAATTTTTGATTTCCGTGTGTATGAATTTCTATTTAGAAGGCACTGCTTAGGCCACTTTAAAAAATTTTTTTTTTTATATACATGAAGATTTGAACTTGTAAATCTTTTTATATTTTAACAGTAACGAACTACGGTAAGGCTTAGGATGGCGCGGTGCGGTGGTGCGGATCTGCCGTGAATGTTTTCCGAATTGTTCACCTATCCAAATAGATGAGCTCCAAACGGCTTCGCTCCACATGGCTCGCTCATGAATGGCCGGCTTTAGAGGTAAAAAAAAATTCTGTCAGTTTTCAAGTAAAGTGTCTGGGTTTAAACTTGAGTAAAAACACACAAGAAATTGCGAAACTGACTTTTTCCCCTCACTTCAATAAACAAATGCAGACAGCAATGTTTTTTGTGTTGAAAAACCATCACTAGTGGTCAACCATATGCAGTGTAAAACTGAGGTTTTTCCTCATTTGAAAAATATCAAGTTAGCAGTATGAACCTAGCAAAATGGTATGAACCTCGACTTATTGACAGGTTGCTAGGATTGTCTTTCTTTAGCGACCATTAGAGGTGAAAAAATATTCGGGAGCCTGGGACATATGTTCTATTTCTGTCAGTTCAGAGCAGAAAGTTCCTCAAAAGTTGAAACAGAATTTTACTGTTCTTCTTAAATGGAATTTTAACTAGATTCCCACAGCCCTCATAAATATCGAGCAGAAGGGGATTGAAATGCCAAATAATTTTTCCTGAAGTAAAATAATTGGATATTTCTTCATTATTTTTAGAATAAGCCACACATTTATAAACATCTTTAAATTCTCTATTTGGATCAACAAAATTAGTAGCACTATGAGAAATAATCTCTGTAGGCTTTCCTCGCCTAGCCATAAATCATCTTAAAGAAACTATGAAGGAATCACAAACCAATTCTAAATGAATTGCCTTGGAAGAAAAACATGCAAATACTGACAGATTTGATGTAAAAATGACATATGACTTTTAAATTAAATGAATCTGGCAATTTGGGAGCTGAATAATTCTTTATCTCACTACCATGAAATCTACAATGACCTGGTAAGAACCAGCAAATAAACCAAAATTAGACTTTTTAGTGAAAATAAAAGTTGCAAATCTAAATGCAGAAAAGGATTCAGAAGGTTAGGTGACTGTGTTCAACCAAATAAAGGCTCTCATTTGTAAACAATCAGCAATGGTGGGGAGATTAAAAAAAAAATAAATAAAAACTTGTGTTAAACGAGTTTTTAGGACTTTTTGGTCTAATTTTCATTTTCCCCTCTATGCCAGGCTTCCAGGTTTGCCCTGGCTTTGTAGAAACCATGTTATTGTATTAATGTTTCAAGTCAGTAAATAGTATTGAAAACCACTTACCACCAATGCCTCCAAAACCTTTTACAAACTGCGATCCTTCTTGTGATCGATCAGTTATAATTTCAAGAGTAGCTCCTGTAAATAAAAATTGTTATGCATTGATTTAAATACTTTTTTAAAGGGAGAAGAAATTGTATGACACTTTTTAGCAAATAAACAAGAAAATATTGTTGACATGCTGGTAAAAGCCAGAAAGAAAAAAAAATAGATTGCTGCAGTAGACTAAAGGAACAGACATGGTAACAATCTTGAGCAGACTGTTACCATGTAATTGATTATGTATACCATTAGATAAAAGTTTCTGTCATCAGGGGATAAAATTCAGGGTGGAATTTCCACCCAAAATTTTCAGATCCCTTCTTTGAAGAAAAATTTTCGATGAGAACTCAAAAATGCACGGCCCAACAGATATTACTAAACAAAGAATTACTGGATATTATGAAGAATGATCAATTACATACATCTTTTGCACACACAATTTAAAACTTTCAAGTAAATTTAAGGGTGCTACGTAAATACTTATTTAAGGCTGCATCCAAAATGCAATTTTCATCTAAGTTTCAGATATTTTTTTATGCATTAAAATTTTATAAACCTTAAACACATGTTAAATAGTATTAATATAAATTAGGCAGTAAAAAGTTATCAATGAATTATTGAACTTAAATGCTTAAGTAAAACAGAAAAAAGATTTGCATATTAATGATATTCTAATATTCCAAGCGATAATCAAAGCAATTTTTCAATAAATTAGAAAGTACAAAATTACTTGTTTTTCAGCATAGAAAAAGGTGAAAAATGAAATAAAATTTTGAACGTACCAAAACTTTTATAATGATTAGCGAGCCATTCCAGTAGAGGCACTGAGTCAGCAAGTTCCAATTCTACCCCCGTCTAAAATGCAAACATTAAATACATATATACCACTGAACAAAAATAGTGAAGATGTCAAATAAAAAAACTTCAAAAATTAAACTAATTTCATGCAAACAGGACCAAAAATAAGAAAAAAACCACTGAGCTAAATAAGAGACATCTGGAGCGAGGACTCCCCATGCTTCAACAAGGCAGCTTCCGAGCCGACGCGAATGAATACAGTGCGCGAGCCATCAAGGCAAAACATCGCCGACTTCCCATTGTGGAAGCATTGGCTCGTATGGTGTATTGTTACAAATTTCGGTTTAATTTATCATAGTTTATCAAAAAAATTTATTTTCCTCTTTTAGCAATATGTTTGCATCCTGTTGTGCAAAGGGATGTAAAAATAAATTCGTGAAATTTAAAAGAAAACGGTGTTAATGATAGGGAGTTGGCTATTTAAACTTTAAATGCCTTGTTCTCGTATTCTATCTTGGAATGGCCTTATTTGATAGAAATTTAACTACTATGCCCATAATGTACACAAAATTGTTTTTTGGATGAATAAAGTTTACCTTAAATCATAATATTACAACTTAATTACATAGCTGAAAAACTTTTTCTTTAGCATTAGTCTAATATTTCTCCTGTTTTTCGATAGTCAAATATTATTACGTAATACTTTATTATAAGTGAAAATTATCAGTTATACAAATTGTTAAATCATGTATCTTTTTTGCTTTTATGTTGCTTTGCTACTTAATGGAAATTTTAATAATTTTTATGTTTTCGAATTAAGTTTTTATTCGAGTAAAATTTTGATTTTTGCTTGTGTTAATTTTTATTTGGTCAAAATGTGGCGATTTTTTTAAAACATATATTTTATTATTATTTATTATTTTATTACTAAATTAGCATCTACACTCAAAAGATTTTTAATGAGTTCATAAAACTTTGAATTGCAGCACTTTTCCCCTATAAATATACTGATCAGCTGAATTTTTAATTTGTGCATAATTAAAAAAATCATGATAAATATTATGATCATGTTTTTGTTACTAAATTAACATCTGCACTCAAAGAGTTTTAACGTGCTTATAAAACTTTGAATTACAGCACACACTTTTTCCCAGCAGATACACTGATCAGCTAGATTTTTAATTTGTGCATGGTTAAAAAAATCAGTAGTATTTCTTTATTATTCTTATTTACATTTAATATCCATAAATGAAATGTTTCATTAGTGAGAAATATTTGTTAACTTTTTCATAGACAAGCAAACTTGTAAAATATAAAATTTGTAAATGCTTATACATTTCGGATTCATCCCAAAATGACATGCTCCATTCCAGTTATTTGCAAACCTTTTTTAATAAAAATGTTGACCTAAATTGTCTCCAAAAATTGACCTTTTTCTTCTTATTTTAAGTGCTTCTTCTCCTTTAATTGCATCACGGCATATTAAGAGCTGTTTTCATGAATTTTTTTTAACGTATAAAGAATAAATATATTTTATTGAGATTTTGAGGTTATTTTATAAATATATTGAAGAACATTTACTGAAATTTTGAAACATTTTTCTTGAAAAATCCCGGAGATATCGGCTGCTGCACAATATAAGTTGCCACCCGGGCCGGCAGTTTGCGTACATCCTGGAGGTCACAATTTTTATCTGAAATTAATTTTTTTTAAAATCTACTTTTATTATAAGTGTTTCTTCTAATTGAACTAAAATCATCACAAAAAATTGAAAATTTCTATTTTTTTTAGAATGGGAACATTAAATACGATTTTTAACCGTTTTTTTTTTTGTTCTTTTTTTTTATAATAACAAAGGTAAAAATAAAGATATGTTTATAATTCTAGATCAACTAAAGCGTGTATATATAAAGAAAATGTGTGTTAAATTTGATAAGGATTGATCAAAAACTGCGAGCTAGAGTGTACGCAAATTTGAAAAAGTTTCGAGAAAAACACGTTTGAAAAAAAAAAGAGTGGTATTTAAGGTAAATTTAAGGCAGTAATGAATCACTTTTTTTTTATACTTATAGAAATTTCTATCAGAGGTCTCAATTGTTAAAAGAAATAAAAGGACATCTGCTAACGCTCTCTAATACCCTTCAGGTCATTCATGAGGGACTTACCGGCTCAACTGCTCCAAAAGGGGCGCTCGCTCAAATGCTTATAACTTTTAAACGACTTGGAATTTTGCGTTGAAATTTTCAGGGTATATTATTGAATAGTTACAGAATCGATTCATGAAGAAAAACATTTAATTTTTTTGAGACCTTTACACATATTTACCCCCTTAATTGTGTAAAATATTTATTCATTAGTAGATAAGGAGGGTAAACCAATTAATCAGGGTGTCTTCCTGTTTAGATAAACATTTTTTAAACCTGCCATAGTCACACTCCCAATTATAGCATTCAAAGATAATAAAAAGTGTCGCATAAAAATGGCATAATGTTTTTTATCATGAAAAAATGTATGAATAATTGTGTTAAAATGCTATGAGAAATTTTAAATTATTATATGCCAGGCATTAAAATAAATTTTTTTTAGAAAAATCGGAAAAGAATTAAGAGCTCGAGAGCTCTTTAAAGTTAGCCGTTTTATCATAACGTGAATTGGTAGTTTTCGCGTTTCGCCTTGATTGCTGAAAAAGGTGTGAAGCGGTTCGACCGTCCAGTCCTCGCTCCAGATGTCTCTTATTTAGCTCAGTGGAAAAAACCTAGAAGAGTAAAATCTTTTGTTAATGTTTGTAGATTTAATTCCTAGAAGAAAAAAAAGGGAAGCAAGCAACTCTGAGGCCTAGATTCATTGATTCAAAATAACTGTTAACACTTTTAATTACCTCTCGATCTGTAAAATGAGTTTTGTCCTTTTCTTGTTCAGGTGTTAAATGTAAAACTTTTTCCTCTGAAACAAATGCAAATCTTAATTTTTCTAGAAAAGGCACATAAAATAAATGATATGTTCCATGAAACAAGGAGAATTTGCCAAAACTGTATTTCAAGAAATCAGCTATAGCAAGGCTTTCTATTGAAAAAAAAAAAGAAGGGACGGGCAGATTCGCCCTTGTCCCATGGATCGCCTCATATAATGCAAGTGAAAAATAATTTTTTCTATAACAGACATTTATTGACAAAAAAGAAACACATCATCTTTCTAATGACAGTAAATTGTTTAAGTTGATTATGTATTGTAGATGATTAAAATTCATTCAATGATAAATGCATCAGGGTTACTTTATTGCTGTAGTGGTAACTACAGATCTAGCATTCTTAATAATGAAGCAGATTGTATGCCAGTCTGCACAGGGACCAAATTACGTTTTTCCAACCAAGGTAGCTGCTCAATTTTTACACAGGACTGTTGATGTTATTTAGAAACTTCTCATTTTAATATATTTAAACATTTCTCACATAGCATCACTTTTTGCGTGTAACGATGGGTGTTGAAGCTATACTCTATTCCACCCTAACTTGGCAGCACTGTGGAAGGTAGAGCATGTGATGCTCCGCCTTGAAAAATAGTTCCCTCTATTTTTGTGATTAAAAAAGGTCTAAATTAATGAAATGATGACAAAATATCGAGAGTTCATGTGATTGAAACATATATTTGAAGTTACTGCATGTTAAATGCAGTCAGTTTGGAAGTTTTTACTTATTAAAGGGAAATAAATCCGCTACAACATTGGCGATACGAACTCTGTCTTGGCATAGAATGAAGTCTTCAAGGTTAAACATATGGCACGGTCGCCGTAGAACGGAGCCAGAGATCCCCGAACTTATTCCCCCCTTAAACCCACATGTCGCATTGTCTCATCGGATGAAGTCAAGTTCTCATTTGTCACCATTGACAAGTGCGTTTCCGTTTCTTGGTTTCGTCAGCTTTATCGTTCTTTTTAAAATAATTTCAGTAAAGAGAGATTTCCGGGTTTTTTTTTTTTTTTTGAAATATTCAAATATTAACCTTAATTTTCTATGCGTTAAATGCTGCAATTGCTTTACATATTTATTGGTGTGACAAAATGTTTTAAATTACAATTTATTTCACGAAAATTTAGTTTCTTTTTCCATAATAACGCTGATGTTCAAAAAAATTGTTTTCAATAAATTGGTATGACACGACCTTTGCTGTCATAATATAAAATCATAATAAAATTTAAAAAAAAAAAAAAAAAAACTAGCACAAATAGTTTTATTGCAATATGAGCATAAAAGTTAAACCAAAACATATTCAGTAGCAATGGGATGAATCACAACTCAGTATAATTTAATGTTTTGAATGAACTTAAAATCATCAGAATAAAACTATAGGCCAAACAATTTAAAAATACATATATAGAGAGCTAAAAACTAGGAATCTGGAGTAGTCAGTTTTGAATTGCTCCAACTTTTAAATACTTCTTCTGGCTCCACTTCGTGCTTCGAACAATTTTAATACATTACATTATTCATTTCCACTTTTTACCTAATTTGTTCATAGTATGATAAAAAAAAAAGAACATTTTTTTACTCGGAGCAGCAGAGTACAAAGAATTTTCTTTGCTTTCCCTGTTCATTTAAGTTTCAATCTAAATCACGCTGTTCCACTGCTCCATGCTTCGATCTAGATGCCTGTCAAAAAAGGGGATTCAGCGAATAGGGAGGGGAGGGGGTAACAAGAAGTGGGACATCATGCTTATGCAGCATAGCGTGGCATGTGACAAATTGGGGAGGGGGTATGTTGAAGTGGGACATTTTGTGACAAAAGGGGTGATATATAAAAGGTGAAATATATGGGAAAAAGGGATGGCATCATTTATGGAAGGTCCCTTACTTGTGTGATATACCATTGCTATCGTAGGATTCAAATATTAGTTTAAGTTTTTTTGTTGATATTGCTACAAAAGCGTATTGTTTTATAAAAGCTAAAAAAGGAAAAAAAAAAATAATAAGTAGAAAAATAAGTTTATTTGTTCATTTTTTTATTCTTTCACTTGCGTGGTTCGATCATTGTGCTTTCAATTTTCAATTTTGAAAGACATATTAAATCTTTTTTTTTTTTTAAACTTTTAAATTTATGTTCGCGCCACCAAAATCTCCACGGTATGAAGGTAAATTCTAACACTTCTTATTGTTGCCCAAGTTTCCGCTTCACTGTATTGGTAATTTCTCACTTATTGCAGGGATATCCCCCCCCCCCTCAGAGAGATAAGATAAGAGCCTGACGCGAAAAACTTCTCCATGCTATCCCAACTCCTTTGCTCATGTCCACACATGCCTTATAATGTGTGGGTCTCTAACTTTTACATTTTTTGGAATATATTTCAAAAGCATCTTTTCAAAGGCAGCAAAAATTCAGTCTCTCCCCTTTCCCTAAAACTACGGAGCCCCCCCCCCCCTCCCCAGAAATGATGACCTCCCCTCCTCTGCTCGAATATTCGACCGTCCCCCCCCCCTTGAAGCCCCTGAAAGAAAGCACTCAAAAAACAACGGCGCACTCTATGCCGTGGCCACCCCCCCCCCCCTCTCTGGCGAGCACTACTGCTTATGCCCCTTCAGGCGTCTCTCTCAATTGTCCGATAATTTTTATTAGTTCCGATAAAAGTGTATAAAACCTAAAGTTAAACATTGCTTTTCATTTATGTCTTAGTTTTAAACGCATTTCTCCGTAATGAATCGGTAAAATAGTCACTGCACTTTGTTCCCCTTTATTTAAAAAAAATTATCTACCTATAAAAAAAATATATTACTCTAAGCGTTGATGAGTGGCCTATCTATAGCAACCTTCCGCGACTGCGGGAGGGCTCAGGAGGTTAAGGGGCGCTTGGACAAGTTTTAAGTATGCAATTTACAGTTGAGGGGGCTCAAGATTTCATGTTGCAGGGGGCGGAAACAAGTCCAGTTACGCCACTGGGGCTGATATATGCATTTCACATCCCAAGTTCATTCCCCCGGGGTAAGAAACCAGAAGATCACTTAAAGATAAAGAGATAATTTTGATCTTTCATTCTAAAACAACAATTGTATAATGTTGAAAATCAAGCATAATCCCAATCCAAAATCTATGCCAGTTTTTAAAAAACGAATACTTTTTTACTTACGAATAATATTGATGTATTTAAACCAATTACAAATAGAAATTGATAAGATAATAAATTTTCAAGAAGTTTTATTCAGGCTTGAGAAATCCGGTTCCCCCCTACCTCTCGGAAATCGAAATGAATATTATATATATTTCCAAGTCCTTACCATTTCTATCGTTAGGCAGAAAGGTTTTCAAAAATATTTTTAACAATAACATTTTTTGATTTTGTTTATAATTATTTATGTAGTAATAAAAAAATTGATATATATTGGTAATTGCTTGAAAACAACTTGATGTCATGCTCATACTGTCTGGTTGACTTATTCTCTAAAATTGTACCTCATTGACATTTCGTATGTGATAAAAATAATATTAACTTTCTGTAGATCCGTATTTCGAACTCCTTTTTTCTTTCTCAAATTAAAAAAAAAAACGTAATATCATTTTTAAAATTTATGTTTAAGATTTTTTGAATGGCTTAAACATTAAACTTACTTTACTAAAATCATGCACACATGCATTTTTATTAACATTTTGCAATTTTTTTTCTTCCCTGATTTACGCAAAAACAGCTCTCTCATTTATCTTATGCGTACGTACTTTTTTCTCCTGCCAAGTTTGGCAAGTAGCGTTGTTTATTGGTGACCCACTAAATGTATAGAGTAACCCGGTTTCCATGCCAACGCTGTAAAATGTCCCCCTTAGCCTTTTGCCCACTTCCAACTTAGGGTGAAACCGAGTATAGTGTTGGTGAAACCGGGGCACATTGTTCTTACGCAGGGGTTGCAGTGGGAAAATAAAAAATATGTAGGTTTTTTTGTAAAAAATATAGGACAACAGAAAAATGGCATTTTAAAAATAGCTAGAGAATTGGAAATAAGCATTTTAAAAAGAATGAAAATAAAATCTAACAAATTTAAGATTGAAAGTGTGGCGGTACGATTCGACCGATTTGACACCTTCAAGAGCTATCTTCTGTGCTGGCCAGTAGGTACCTTTTGGCAAAGCACGGAAGCACTGGCTTACCATCAAGAAGGTCCGAGGTTCTATCCCTGCCCCCGGCAGACAACCTCCTCCACCATCACCTCCGTGTCCTCACACGACGACCGCCACATTGGGTGACCCGGCAATTACACGCAACGAATGGAGACCCAATCACCTCATAGATGCCGCCACGAGAACACTCGCACTCATCCGCCGGACCGAGGCGCTCGACCACATGCTCTCATCGGCGCCCGACCGCGGATACGAGCCTTCCAATCTCGCCAGAACGCCTGGCACTGGCGCACCCATCCATGGCTGGTATCGTGCACTCCTCACCTCCACAGTCGTTCATTCGTTCACTGGAGGGGGAGTATATGTGGCGGTACGATTCGACACTTTCAAGAGCTATCTTCTGTCCTGGCCATTAGGTACCTTTTGGCAAAGCACGGAAGCCATCAAGAAGATCCGAGGTTCTGGCCCTGCCTCCGGCAGACAACCTCATCCACCATCAACTCCATGGCCTGCCACGTCCACCGCCACAAAAGTGTTCATTTTTAAATCATTATTCGTATTTTTAACTGTGATTTTTCTAAACGAGTTAGTTTTTGCCTTTGCAAATTATGTTAGTTGTAGCTTTTGTTCCTTATTTATATTTTCACCAAGAATCCATTTTGAAGGCAGCTGGTATTCGGCATTTCCACCTATTTATAGAGATTCAGTGTTTCATTTTTTTTTTTTTTTTTTTTTTGGACCCAACATACCTATTTTTTTCCTTTATAATTCAAAATTTAAAATAAAACTGTACACTCAAATTTACATGGAAAAATTAAGCACTTTAAAAAAAAGTGGCACAAAATTGGGGGTAGGGGACGACACCCACCCTTCCACTATCCCTGTGGCAAGACGCCAAAAAAGGTCTTGGAGCTGTTTGACCAATTTGAACATATAATAAATACTCTACATATTTTAATAAAATTAACATATTTTAAATGGAATGACCATTAATTAAAGAGTTTAATTACAGTAAAAGATCCATTACCCAGAAAGAGCAAAAAGAACAGGAACTGTGTTTTCACGGAGCTGATGGAATAAACATTCGATGAAGCAAAAATTTTGAGTGTTGCAATTCCTAATAAAAATATTTTAAAGTTTATGTAAAAGGATAATTTTTCTATAACATTTTTTAATTATTTAGCAAATATTTTAAAAGCGGAAACGAACCCTAGACGAAAAAACTTACAAATAATATCTTTTCCCAACAAACGTGCCGAAAAATAAAGATCGCCTTATATGCAGTTTTCCTACATCTTCCAATTCTTTCCCTCACTCTGGAAATGGGGGAGAAGGGGGATTTTATGAAAGTATCTACTTTTAATATATTACAAGATGTTTTTTTTTTGAAAATAAGGGCATTTTAATAAATACTACAAATTTCAATATTTTTATTTAAATCCAATTCAAAATTTATTTTAAAAATTTACTTCCTTGTTTTTAATCATTCCTTTGTTTATACTGTTCTATATTACTGTATATTTGTTACTCTGCGGCATTTATAATTTTTGAATAAAATAATCTAACTAAACAAATTTTAACTTACATGTATCATATACATTGAACTGAAAAACGACGCACGTGACATGGACTGTGATGTTTATAGTAAATGATTTGAATTTGTTAATTTTTGTACACAAGTTTTTTGTACATTAAGTTGTTTTTAAAATATAATATACTCGGCTGCAATCCTGGCTTACTATGGTTACTGAGTACCGGCCATCCAATCTACAAATATGAGAAATCATGGAATCTGTTCTTATCCCATAGATTAAGAATTTTGTCTACTGTAAAGTAGGGAACGAGCCCCCCCCCCCCCCCCCGAACTTGGATTCTCATTGAGCTGACCAAGAGAAACTCATGCCTTCCATTATCAGTTCCCAGAAGGGATTAAAAGTTTCCTGGGAATTGCAGACTAAATAAAAGCTCTCTTAGTTACCCAGGAAGGGGAGGGGAGGATGAAAATGACTTCATCAGTGGCTACCCAGGAAGAACTTTGAACACATGCTTTCCTTCAGATAAGCTTTTGTCTGAATTCCAGTAATCACATTAGTTCACCTTGCCTCAAGGCTTGCTTGGCCTCTCATTATGGGGGTCATTTAAGATGACCATATGCACTGTCATCCTTTGTCCTTATCACAGGGGAAGGGTTTCTTTGTGTGATTGACAGGCGTTTTGAGATAACTGCTATGGTTCTCTTTTATGGCAAGACTTTTTTTTCAAATGCAAGTAACAATTGATTCAATAACAATTTGAGGAAGAATTAAAGCCAAAATCCCATATTTAAAAGCCAAAAATTATTCATTCCTGGCCGAATGTCAGATTTGCGAATTTTTCACAATATCGATTATTGGACAGTAGTAAATAGGGAAGGCAGTAAGGGTATAACAAATTAAATAGGAAAATTTTATTTATTATTTTAATTCAAAATAAAAGCTAAGAAAAGATCTTAATCGCAAAAACGAAGGCTTTACGAAAGTTCGCTGTCGCAAAAACGAAATCTTTTCACACTACCAGTATTTTTTAAAAACCCCTCATATTTCCGACCTTATAAAACATAAAGTTGATTATATCCTTAAAAAAATCTTTGGGCTTTGAATCTATGTATTGTTTAAAAGAAATCGGTTCTGTTCAGAGCCGCCTGTCTATCTGATGAGCCGCTGCAACGGGGAAATTTAGGAAAGGAAACGGGCATCAATGAGAGCTGGCGCCGTTTCCCTACTCGCTCTTCATCTTAAAAAAGCTGAAAGAAAAATAATCATGCAAAATATTTTTGCGTATCGATTTTTATAGATTTTACTTGATTTTAATTTTTTCCACTATTAAAATTACGCGTTTCAGGTTACGAGTAATATATATATTTTTTTGCGTCCCCACTTCCGTTTTTTGCGCATTTGACACGCTATAGCACATCTGCGGCATCGCTGAGGCGACTTTCCCCGTACTATTCGGGAAGGGGGCGGGTACTTATTTGGTACTTTTCTTCACTTGTCCCGTTTAAGCGTCCCCTCTGATATTTTTGCGAAAATTCAGGGGGCGCTTATTCGGTACTTTACGGTACTGCTTTCTAGTTATATAGTTTTTCAAAAGTTTTTTTTCTATAACCTTCTAGTTGCAATCCGAATGAAATGTTTTTGCAAGATTTTCAAAATATGCAAAATTTCTAATGTACATGTTGAATTAAATGCAACAGAGGCCAATTTTGTAAGCAACACACGTTTTAGATTTTTTCTTTAGGCCACATACTACGTTGTCATTACCCGTTTACTCTAAAGATTAATCATGAACAAAATAAGTGAAAACTTTAACTTGAAAGAAGTCTTCAATAACAGTTTCATTCCCATCTCCCCAATGAATCCTTTTAAAAAGTTTTGGTTTCATTTTTTTTTCACTCAATAAATTTTCATATCAGTCAATTTTTACCTTCGAATGACCCTTTAGATTTCTAAAGTTTCTTTTTTTTCAAATATACATAGTTCTTTTAATTCTTACTGGAAGAAAGATCGGGAGAAGGTTTAGAAAAGCTGTTTTGGTCGCTATTTTCTCAACACCAAAAGTTCTAGGAAAACAGGTGGCAGTTAGTGGATTAGTCAGTTGTCAGGAGAACAATGACAACTGATAAGGGGAGATAGGAATGCTTGTAGAACCTGCAACGGAGGTGTCTATTTTATGTCTAATTAAATATTGCCAAATGATATCATCCCTAAATATCATAAAGTAAATTCATTTTCATCCTTGCCAACCTTGGAGGAAAAAAACAGGACAAAATAAACAATTAAACTGACTTACACACATAAAATAAATTTTTTTTATGTTCATAACAGCAGAATTTGATAAAATTTTATCATTAAATGTTCGATTGAAAAAATTTCTAGGAAAATTATTTTTCATGAGCAATACTCTATATTTTTATTAGAGCAGCATTGGATGATGAAACTCAGTTTCACATACAGAAAATGCACTACTGTGTGGAATGCACAAAATTCCAAGAATTACATTTAGTTAGAATTTAAAAAGCCAGTTCTCCCAAATACTTATTAGCCTACATCTACAAAACAACAATTTAAACAAAATATCACGACAGCTTCTGGTGTGCACTTCACAAATAATTTATTCTAAAATATATATTTTTTTAATTTCGCTATTTTTTAGTTATATATTGAATGAAAATAGGAAGAAATTTTATTAATCAATTTTGTAACAATATATAATGACTACCAAAAAGGAAAAAAAAAACCCTAACCCTAAGACGATGAAAAAGCATATGAAAGACAAAATGTGGAAGTTTTACTGCTAAAAGTTTCGTAAAGCAAGTATCTCTGCATGCAGCTTCAAAATTTTCTCACTTGAAGGAAAAAAAGTTCAAAAATTACGAATCTTCGTGGAACCGAAATTTTGACTTTTCAAAAAATAAGGAATTTCGTCAAAATAAAGGAAAATCACATTAAAACTACTGGGCGAGTAACTACGATCATTAGCGCCATCTATTGAGAGAAAAAAGATTGAAGCTTCATCGATTTATTTTAAAGCAAAATTTGCAAAAAATGGAAGAAAATTATGCAAAGTGGGAGATCGAAAGACAGACTCAAAAAAAAAAGGGGGGGGGGGGGTCCCTAGTTAAAAACAGTAGACTTGGCAAGTATGCATTTTCAAACAGAGCCTACCCGTTTTCCTTGGTCCCCTGGATATCTTCTTAAGCCGGTTTTACTGTATATATATACACATAGAATTTCAGTACAGTAGATCCTCGATTATCCGAGGTAATGTGGACCAAGGGTACCTCGGATAATCGAAAACTCTGATAAAACAGACTGTCTAAATCTAGAGGGAAAGTGTGTAAACTTATAAAATGAACAAGAGCGTCGTCAAAGAGGTGAAAAAAGGCATTAACTGAAAATATTATGAAATGGAAAAATGATGTTACGTACATACAAGTGTGTAATTGTACATACATACAGGCGTAAAGTACATGTTCTAATCTAAAAAGTTATTTCTTGAAGAAGTTTATAAAAGTTTTTTGTCTGGCAAGGCCGCCATTAGCCTGCAAAAAACAAGGCCCGCGCCAAAGATGCTTTTTTCAAGGGCTGATGTACCTCGGTTAAACCGGAACTCGGTTAGTCGGGGCTCGGATAACCGCAGCTCTACTGGACTTGCTTTTATAAAAAAAGAGAAATTGTTTTTAGGACTATA
Organism: Octonoba sinensis; assembly: GCA_038502835.1. NCBI lineage: Eukaryota > Metazoa > Arthropoda > Arachnida > Araneae > Uloboridae > Octonoba > Octonoba sinensis. The sequence goes on along the minus strand of CM076599.1, from coordinate 57,279,167 downwards.
TTTCAGAATCTCTGTTGATGCATCATGGTTACTTTGCTTTTACAAATAGAATTCTTAGCAACATGCAAAAATGTCAGAAAAAAATGCCTTTGGATACACAATTTTCAAGATGGAACTCGCTTTTAAACTGGATCCTTGAGACCCGGTTTTCTGAAAACTCGACAACATCCCTGAACATTAAAATTATTTATATATGTATAACTTACCCCTTTTGCACATTTCAGTTTATTATTTACTGCATCAATATGGGATTTAGATGTTTCAATATTTTGTCTACTTTTCGTTTTAATCCTGCTTACAGTCTTTTGTTTCCTTCATCTAATGCCACCTGACATGCAAAAAGTGCAGAAAATGCCACATTTTGAATTCAGGAATTTTTTGTGCAATTGATCATATGTAAATTAGAGCAAGCAAATGAAACCATTAGAAATTAAAGAGAAAAAATGCTTTTATTTCAGAAAAAAAATAACATTAGCAAAAATTACGCATAAAAAACAACTAAAACGATGGTACTAAAACGATGGTATAAAATATGGCAAGGATGACATTGCTGTAAAAAAATTAGGACATGACAACAAGGGTGTAAATAATGTCAGTATTTTTTTTAAAATTACATTGCTTTTTTTCCTTTTTGCTAAAAAAAGGACAAAAGTGGTCCCCTGTTCTCCCATATATAAATGCATAAAAACTGGTTTTTTCACTTTTTGCTATGACAAGGCTGTGAGAATACTGCTAGTAATCAATAGAACTAGAATTTTCAAGCACAATTATATCTAATAACATTTTTATAAAATGTTCTGTAAAAAAGCAATTTTTTAATTTTTAAACTAAAGTACATATAAAATACAATCAATGTTGTTTTTAATAATAAGAAGAAAAACTTACCATCTGTGGCATGGTTTTTAAGAACATATCTTACAATGTCTAAATTTTCCCACGCAATTAGAATTTCAACGGAACCCATTTCTAAGGCTTTTAAAGTATCTTCAACACCGAAGCAATATTTACCAGTATCTTGAGAGATTTCATCGAAATACCTTCCTAGAAAAAACAACTGAATATTAATGCTTCCAAGAAAGAAAAGTAAAAGAATAAAACATTAAGTACAAGAAGAAAGTATTTGACCAAACATAATATTTTCTACGCTAATAGGCCGCCAACCAAGATATTTCCGGCAGACGTTTCGTCTTCAGCCGGAAATATCTTGATTGGACCAAGGTTAGTGAGCCTGGAAAATATTATGTTAGGATTTATAGATGCCGACCGTGAACGTCTAAGATCCTATAAAGTATGTGACCATTGGATCAATTAAATTTTAGGTATTTAAAATAATTTCACAATTTAAAATAATTCAGTCTAAGTTCCTATTACGTATTTGACCAACTAAATTTTAGACATTTAAAACAGGGCTGCCGGATTTTAGCCGGGCCAAAAAAAGCCGGCCGGCTTTTTTTGGTTTAAACCGCTTAAAAAAGGTCGGCTTTTTTTAATAAAAGCCGGCTTTTATTAAAAAGTATGTTTAAATTTTTTTTCCAAAAAAGTATTAAATAAAAAATTACATTTATATCATTTACACAATTAAATTATTACTGCAATAGCAAAGTACTTGAAATAAGAATGAAAATTATTTAGTTGAATGATACATTACAGAAATAGCAAAGAGAAAGTGCTGCTTATTAGAAATTTATTTAGACTCAATGCAATTTAAACAATTTATTTTCAAAGATTTCTGCTAAGAATACAAAAGTTCACTTGACACTACTATTTGAACTAAAGATTACCAATCATTTGCCTTAATCTTTAACTTATAATCTTTTGTATATTTTAGAGCACCTTTATTTTTTTAAACTTTTTTCAGAACTTTAACTAGTTCTCTGATCCAAATAAAAATAAAAGCTATTTGTCAAATAAATTGCATAAAATAAAAGATGCCCATCTTGAAGCAGACCAGCTGGTCAATGTTAAATTGTACTAGAAACTAGAATGATGTTCATCTTTAAAAATTTTAATGTTATGGACATAAAAAAAGAATCCTTATATAAAAGCATGCCAACTACTCATCACAGATGACTTCTTTTAAATTTTTGACATGAGTAGTGCTGTAGGTAAACACTAGTTTAGCTAATTAGGATTATGTAAGTCTGTAGTATTTTGGTAAAGGAAAGGAGATACAGTAAAACCCCTCAAATCCGAACCCCGGTATTCCAAAATCCCGGGAAATCCGAACGTGTTTTTCTTAAAAAATTTAAGTTTGATTAAACACCCGCAAAAAACGATAAACTTATTTATTTTGCCTTAAAACAATTACTATAACCTTATTTTATATAATTAGTTGAAAAATTAACAAAGTACAGTTATCATACCTAACAAACTGTAAATGTGACTACATACTTACGTCATGTTGTAGTATTGAAAAACGGTAAAAGTTGGTTATTGAAATTTTTTAGGTTAGTCATTTTGCAAAAACATTGAAATATCAATAGAAACTCACAAAATATCACTTAACCTTTCTCTTGAAATCTTCAATTGTCGAAGCAACGAGGGTTCGTTATTATGCATAACGAGGGTTTATTATTATGTTATGGATAGTTTTCGGCAAATCTGAACGAATTGAAATCCGAACAGGCAACAGCCCCAATTGGTTCGGATTTGTGAGGTTTGAAAACTGTACTTCAAATCACTGTTTCTTCCTACTCTTCTCGCCCTGAGCAAAAGACTTTTTTGTTTGTAATGTAAAACATGTGGTAGAAAAAAATTAATGAATATAGTTCTTTATTGCAAGTTTCAGTATTCTGAAATATTTTGAAATATTTTAAAGTAACTAAATTCTTAACAATAAATATCAATTTTAAGTGAGAAGTATGTACTTGAATCTGTAGTAGGATAGCTTTTTATATGTATTAAGATAAGGTATTGTGTTCGACTATAGAAGAAACTAAATTTGATTCCCCTCCCAACCTGGATTTAATTTCCTTCTCCTTTTGTTTTGAAACAAAATCGATTCTGTATAGCTATAATATTAGGCAAGAGTTTAATGAGAGAGCCTCACAAAATTAAGCACACAAAAATGGTAATCAGTATTGTAAAATGCATTCGGGTTGTGTAATGAAATAATTCTGAATCTAATTTTAAATTAACTCCATTAAAAGGAAGATTTGAGCTTCATTTTACACAAATGAACAGTAGCAACATAAATGGACATAGTATAGGTGCAAATAGTAAATAGTATTGTGTCTAATTGAAAAAGGCCAATAAAGACCGGCCTTTTTTAAAAAAGACCGGTCTGGCCTTTTTTAAAAAAAAGGCGGCTTTTTGGCAGCCCTGATTTTAAAATAATTTCACAGCGGATCAATAGCACATTATAAAATAAAAAAGTAATGGTAACAAATCACAATGCATTTAAGTTAGGAAATTACACCCCCAATAAGCTCCAAACAAATTTTTAAAACTAAATAAACATTAAAACCAGAAATTTTTTAATGCAAATCAGGAAACCAGGAGAATTGGGTTAAACCCAAGAGTGAAAAATCTAGTAGAATTGGCAGGTATATGAAGGAATATTCAACAGAAATTGCCTTTTCTGTTTTCAGTACTTAAAACGTAGAGCTATATCTAATACAAAGATAGAGAGGAGGATGCACTGGGGCCATTTCTCTCCCTCCCCCTTTTTTTCTTTTGCAAAAAAAGAATTCCTCTAAAATAAAATCCCAACAAAACATAAATGTGAAAAAAGGGCCAATTTCGATAAAACAAACGGCCTTCTGAGTAGTCGGCGTCAGAGATAAAAGAATTGTGATTTAACAGATGCCAAGTTCCATAGCAGAGGCTTTAATCATAGCTGTAAGAATGTACAATGTTCTCTTAATTTATTTTAAAACTTTTTTTACTGGATTCCAAACTTGGCAAGTTTTAATTAAGGTAAATTACATTCAAAAAATTTAACTCATCCAATTAAATTTTTAATAGTTAGTAAAATCATGTGGGAAGCTATTATGGGCAATTCAATGAAAACAGGGACACCAACACATTTTTTTTTCTTGCACATATAGTTTTTTTTTTCTTCAAAGGTAAAAATAGGTGAATTTTTATAAAATTAATTATGTTTAAAAGTTAGCAGTACCTTTTTTTAAGTTTCATAGGCAATGTTTCTTTTGTCACATGTGTCACAAGAGGTTCGGAAAGTTAATCTTGTTTTTGTAAAGAAATTAACAGGTATGTATAAAATCTTATTTTTTTATTGAAATTTAGTCTATATGTGAGGTTAGGCCAGTAAAGAATCTTTAAACTGTGATAAACGGTGTAAATTTTTATAAATTAGGCCTCATAGTAATGTAACATCAGTCACAAAAATTTATAGAAGTTATTACTTAAAGAAAAATAGTGTTAAGAATATAAAAACGCCATATTCTCTTCGTTCATGATAATATCTTAAATATCAATTACTTAAATAGTTAATAACAGTTCAATTTATGAGTTAAAAACTTCTTTAAAATATGTAACATCAGTCACTTTTCTCTTTTCCAGTTAGATACTTAAACACTGCACAAATGGAGTGGACTTCTGCAGAAAGGCAAAAAAGGAGGCAAGATAAATTAAAGAAGGAAGGAAAATATGAAAATTACAAAAAGAAAAACAATGCAGAAGCTAAGAGGAGTAGAGATAAAAAAAGAAATGACGTAGCTAAGATACCTAAGTCACTTTAAAAAGAAAAATCAAAGAAAATGTTAGAAAAATAGTAAAAAAATGTAGCGCATTAAAGTGCAAAATTTCAAGTAGCAGTGATTAAAAAAAAGTTTTAAACTGAATTAGAGAACATTGTACACTTTTACACCTATGATTAAAGGATCTGCTAAGGAACTTGGCACCCGTTAGATATCAATTATTTTATCGCTGACACCGACTACTCTGAAGGCAGTTTGTTCTATCGAACTCGGCCCTTTTTTATCTATGTTTTGTTGATATATCATTAATTTTTGCAAAGCTAAAATTTGTGTTTTATGTTAACAGGGCTCGGCGCACTTTGGAGTCTTCAAAATAGTGAAAAAAGTGACCACAGCTTTAAAAAAAGTGAGCATTCATTTAAACTAAATATAACTTGAAAAAGAGCAGTTTCAACATCTTTTGAAAACTAAACCTGAATAAATAGTGCTTTTACCCAACTTAAAAAAAAAAAAAAAATTCATAGCCTATTCAAAAATACGAATTTTTATACCTGTAACTATCTTCATAAATACCTTTTTCAAAACTCATAAATGGGTAAAAGTTATTTCTTTTTTTAATTTCTTTCTCAAATTATTACTTATTTAAAAATATAAATGAATAAATATTTATTCAAATCGGCACAAATTTCAAATTTTAATTTATGTTCAACATTGAATAAAATTTACTTTGCAAATGCTCGTTTTTAAATATTTTTTATACTTGTTGGGGGGGGGGGGGGGTGCATTATTTTTTTTTCCTATCTGAACTTTGTGCAATTCCTTTTAGGGGGGGGGATGGAAATAAAAAGAGGTAATGTAATTTTCTGAGCAATATATACAATCTGCAACTACTAAGAATTTTTCAGATCTAAAGATTTTTTTTTTTTTAAATTTAGATTTCCCCCTCCCCAGCATCATTATTTAATGATTTCTTGACAAGAATATAACTTTATTTTCTCAAAATTGCGTATTGTCTTTTCGTTGAGAAATCCCCTGCAAAAATTTTTTTTTGTGATTGTGACAGTTAGTTCAGAAGGGGGGGGGGGGGATGAAAGAAAAGAGAAATTAAGCTAGTTTTCTGCGTGATATACTCTGCACTGCTAAAAATTTTTAGTTTCTATTCTAATTTAAATATCGCTTAATTTTCTTAGGATTTGCTCTTCTCGAGTAAAAAAAAAAAACAATTAAAATTATCATTCTAGATGGGGGGAGAGGTCACGGGCCCTCTAGGCCTCCCCTTCTGGTTGCACCACACTGCAATACCAAACCTTAGCTTCGGCACAGTCGGGGCCGGCGCCACGCCAAATTTTAAAATACGACCAAAAATGGCGGACTTACAGAACCAAAAACGGCAGACTTACAGAACCAAAAATGGCGGACTTACAGAACCAAAAATGGCAGATACGCGGAAGCTTCAACCCTGGCATGTGTATTTTTATGCAAAATTGCAATGTTTTCTTAACACATAACCAGACAAAGTAACTTTTTTCGGTTGCTCTGCCAGAGAAAGGGAAAAAAGTGAAAATAGTTACCAGCTTTTTAAAAAAAGTGAAAATAGTGACCAATTTTTGAAAAAGTGACTAAAAGTGACCAATGCAAAAAAAAGTGACTTTTAGTGAAAAAAGTGACTCCCGCCGACCCCTGTGTTAATGATAAGTTATACTAAATTAAACTAAGCTGAATTGTCGCTACTAATTTTTTAAGATTTTTTTTGTTTATTAATTTCTCTGTAATAAGTACGTAAGTTGATCTTTACTCAATTAATCTTTTATTTAAAATGTTGAAAAGTTCTGCATCACAACTACACTGGCTTCTTTGTACTCAGCTTGGGTTTAACCTTCAGGCGAAAAATTGAAACGGAAAGTGAATTTCAATGCATCAATTATTTTCCTCCAAGCGTGAGAGAGTATTGTTTATGTTAACGGCAGAAAAATATGGCTGCCATTTTAAGTCTTTAGGTATGATGCTACTTATGAGTATGCTAGTAACTTCAAAGATAATTTAATTTTCGAAATTTCGGATTTTTTCCTTTATATACGCTAAATAGTCTACCTTAATACCAAGTTTCAATAGAAGAAGTAAGTAGGTTAGGTTTTTGATAAGAGTGAGTCTGTGATAAAAATGACTTTTCAGACAATAATTCCATAACCATAAGAGTTATATCAATGAAATTTGATATTTCAATAATATGATATTCAAGTATGTAAATTTAGTTTTTGAGTAATGATGGGGTCAAAAGTAACTCGTAATGGTTCAGGTAAATATACATATTGGTCGGTGTCGCCCTTTCCGAGTTTGGCGGACACGCTGTGGAGTGTCTAGATAGCAGGTGGTACAGATAATATTTTTAAAAAAAAAAAAGAAAAAAAGCAGCTGCTGTGTTGTAAGCCCAGCGCCTAGAGTAAAAGCTGAAAAATTAAGAACATTTAAATTCTAGTATATTCGCCATAATTCCTAGGCTTTTCCATGTAAGAAATTCCCTGAAAATTCCAAGTTCTTGAGCGCAACCCCCCGATAAAACCTGAAAATTTTACGCAAAATCCGTAAAAGTTCGCAAGTATGCATATGAACCGTAAATCATGTATAAAGTATAAATAATCAAAACTGAGCTAACAAATACTTTTCACAATGAACAGTTTAAAATAGAAAATTTCTTACCAATCAATTTCTTTTCTTGAATAAACTTAACATTAGAAAGCACTTCAGCAGATAATTCAATTGCCTGATTAAAACCATTTTCACCACCATAGGACACATCAACCAACTTAAGAACTTTAGCTTGTAACCTCTAGGAAAAAAAAAGGAAAATTGCATCAATAATAACTTACCCGGCTATTTAGAAAATTTTTTAAAATTTAGATCAAAATGTTTAAATAAGATAAGTTATTTTAGTATTAAATTACTACTAATTAATAATTCTTGCACTTTGAAGCTAAAGTATTTTATTGCATTGCATGTTTTTTAATGACATATTTCATCTATTACAGCACAAAATTACTTTGATACGAGTACAATTCTACATAGAAAATGTGATACCAATGGTTAAAGTTAACTTAACCAACAACTATATTATTCTATACAAATAAGATTTTGCTCAAAATATATAATTTCTCCCAAAGAGTTATGTCACATAAATTTCAAATTTAAAGCATAACACTAATTGAATAAATAAAAGCAGAATTAAAGAAATATGATACAAAACTTTCTTATTACTACATATCAGAATTATGAAACAATTCAAATTTTCAACAGATTCAGTCCTTACGGAAGTAAGATTTCATCTTTTTTTTGAAAAATTGATTTTGACATGAACAAATTGTACTTCTTAGACACTATCAAGAAAGTGAAAATAATGTTAAATTGCCAAGATCTCCTGCAAAGTAATTTTGTTCTTCTGCAGCGATACTTTTTAATATGCAAAATAAAATATTTTACCAATGAATACTATCATAAAACTACAGTACAGGGGTGGTACTGGCCCTCCCCAAAAAATCCTGAAACTAATTTGCAGAATCTTTAAGGTTGAAACAAAGTTTTAAGCTATATATATATGTATATATACGATATTATAACTATTTGTAAAGAAAAGTTATATTCTGAATCATCATTTGTCACATAAAAATGCAGGTACATCATTTGTAAGGATTGAATAAATTTTTTTGTATTCAGATCTATTAATCTTTGAAGAACATTCTGAATGCACTGTTAACTGCATAACTTCCATCTTACAGTTCCAAACAAAATACAGATAAAACCTATGGAAAATTCTTCATCACATTTTGAAAATTAACTTAACATATTTCACAAAATTTTCAAAAACAATGTGTTTAACCCTTTTTTCATACACAAATGTGCAAAATTCACATGAGCAATGACTATATTTAAAAACAAAACCTATGAATACTACTTTCTCCACATGTAGATGCATATTAATTTAACACCATGAAAAGTATTTACAAAAATTACCTACAGCATTAACAGGGTCCGTACGCTTTTGGCAAAACCAAAAATAAGGACTTTCTAAGGACCTACAAAAATTTTTAAGGACCTCACAAATTTTTCGAAATATACAAACAACAAACTGTTATGTTTACTTCAAAAGGAAGCATTATTGAAGGAGGAAATTGATTTAACATCGTATTTTCTTAGGAACACAACACAAACACTTTTATGGAGCTCTCTTTGACAAGTTGCTTTTCTAATGTCCAATACAGTCAGGGAGTTAAATAATTATTGGAGCTAGTAATAAGAAGCTCACAACACAAGTGTTAATCAAATATAAGCAAATTATCATGATATGAAAAATTATCAAAAATGGTTAGCGCTATAAAATACAAGTTAAATGAAAAACAATTTAAATAAAAAAAATTGGCAAAGAAAACGCTGCACTTTGTTTTGAGAATTTGTGCTTAATTTAGATTTTTTTTTTTTTTTTTTTTTCATTTTACTTCAACTTATGCTGCCAGCATCTCAATTTAGGCTTACTTAAATTTTTATCTCTGCCATAAATATTTTTTTTAAATTATTTAGAAGAGCTTGAAAAAATGCAGAAAAAACTTTTTCAACTTGAGAAAAATATTTCATTTTGGAAACAACATACAAATAAAAAATGGAGCTTATTTGCTTAAAATTTTGTACATTACCCTCAAATAGTAACTACCAAAATTTAACTAAAATAAAAAAAAATTGAATTTTCAAAAAATTGAACAATTTTTTATAATAAAAAATAAAACATGCAGACTACAAGCTGCAAATACTAAAACAACTATTAACTTTTTAAATAATTGATATATTTAGAGGATGCAAAAAGACAGAAGTCTCAAAAGCTGCGTGCAATTTTCGGCGAAGCAAGTGCTAGATGTTAGCAAGTTTCCAAAAAATAAGTTTCTACATTTTAGCGTTATAAGTTATGAAAATTCATGTAAATTAATACATGTCTTTTTAAAAAGTTTCTTGAAAAATTTTCTTGTTTTGTAGTACAATCCCTTCAGATAAAAATACTTGTAGGGTCAGTTGGGGTAATTGTAAACGCTTTTTCAATATTTTAACTTTTGATCCTTCTCTACCTCTTGAATGAATTCAGAAATAAAATTGTGAGCATTGTAGCCACTACTGTACTTCTTGTGAGTAAATATGCACAAAAATTTTGACTATTTGTTAGCGAATGAGCTCGTGTTTACAAGTACCCCAGAGATCTGGGGAAATTGTAAACTGATTTATTTTCGAATAAGGTTGATGCAAGTGGAAAACTGTTTCATACACAGTCTGCTTGAAGGCTTAAGAAGTTCCGGAGCAATGGTCCTCAATCTGCGGCCGACAGGTCGCATATGGTCCGCTGAGTTATGTTATGAGTCGGCCGAGATCATTTAACGAGAAATATATTGCAAAAAATTAAGTAATGCGACAAATTTATGTAAAATCCCATGTATGTGATTAACGCTTGAGAGGGTGACCACCTCCCATGACTGATTACTCTGAGACCGAGTGCGCTAAAGGGAGCTGTGCACGTAAAATACAACGTCGGTTCAAATGTCCACCAAGTTAGATATAATTTCCGCTGAGGGACCAACGTAGATGACGATCTCTCATCTGGAAGCTGGTTCAAAATCATTAGGCCCTTCTGACCTCTGAGCCAAGTGTACTTCATTTTAGCAGAGCTCAATAGTAATCAGTAGGTGTTTCCTTAATTCATGGTCACCCTGCAAGGGGGGCTTGGATTTCCAAGTGGCATTAGCAACAACAAGTTATGTAAAATAGATACAAAAGTGTAATTTACATCAAAATATAATACTTATTGTCCCCCCGAAATATTGGAAATAGGATAAATTTAAGTGTTTACAATTACCCCAGAGTACGAAATATATGGGGTAATTGTAAACACCTCACTTGCACATGAAAAATAACAGGGAGGATTAAATTCATAACTAAATGTTTTTAGCAGCTTTCCATATGACAAATAAAAATGGTTGAAACCGCTTACATTGCTTTTGTAGATGAGCTGGAGAGGAAAATATAAGATCACTAAATTTTGTTAAACAACTTTTTTCACAGTGCCATTTTCAAACAATAGTGATGCGTCCACAGTTGTTTCGAAGCTTACAAAACTGTTTCAACGTTTTCCCTACGCTGCCAGTTTATAACTCACAAGCAGTTATGTTTTCAAAATCACCACAAGTGTAGTTATGAAGCTTGTTTACAATTACCCCAACTGACCCTACATCAGCTTGAAAAATCGTATCTTTTTGCAAAAAATCGAATATTCAAAGTTCACAAATAAAAGCAGAAAAACTAAACATTAATTTACTCATACCTTTTCAAAAAAAATTAAGAATACAAGAGTTAATTCTTTATCTACCAGTTGAGAAGCACTGCAATTTGTTGTAAAAATGAGATGATGTTTATGTAAATCCGCAATTTTTGGTCCTGTAAATCCGCAATTTTTGGTCCTGTCAATCCGCCGTTTTGGGTCTGTCCGAAAGCCGCGATAGAACCGGACCCGAGCAAACCAAATTTGTAGTTCGATTAAGTAGTTGAAATGAAAGTTTGATTCTTGTGAAGAATACAAAAGATTGCAAAACAAATAGAGTGCATGGGTACCTTCCTATTTTAACAAAAAAAAATTAAGCACCTGGAATAAAAAGTAAGGACTATTTAAGGACTTTTTAAGGCTTAAAAATGAACATGAACATTAAGAACTTTCTAAGGACCTTTAAGGACTGTATAAACCCTGATTAAGTTATCCCATACGTAAATATACAATTAAAATTAATAATTGATACAAGTAAACTTGATAACCTGTATAATTAATTGACACAACTGTATAAAAACAAATTATAACTAAAGTTGTAAATGTTGGATAAATTTGTAATACATTTTCTAAACAATCAAAGTTATCACAAGTATTTATTAATTATCCCAATCATCAGCTCTTTGTGTTTTAATTTATGCAAGGATGTTTCCATATTTAAAAATGAAACTTCAAAGATAATTAAAAAGACAGATTTCCTGAAAGTAGACTCGCTACAAACGATTTTACAACTCGGCGATTGCCGGTTTCAACCGATGCGCAGTTTAGTTCTACGCAAGCGTAAACGCCTGACGGCAGTTACCGATAGGAAGAATCGCACTCTTTACAGATGCGACTGCACATGGGTTGAAACTGGATTGTGCTGGTAGAATTAAAAAGCGTGTAGCCGTAGCCATCCAATTGCATGATGGGCGGCAAAGTTACGTATTTTAGTGTGAGTGACTATGGCGTTAAACTTGAGGATAGCGCTAAAAAAATTGGAAATAATTTTTGAAAATCCTGAATTTCGGACTTAAAACCCTTAAAATATCCGGAGTTTCGGCCTACGGCCGGATAAGTACCAGCCCTGACAGTACAAACCTGATTTAACAATTGTGAATGGAAGATCAAATGCTATTGTGAAATCGGGGAGACTTAACATTCATCAAATGCAATCCACAACTATTATGGGTAATTTCATTAAATTGTTAAATCAAAGTTACACTGTGTGGTTCTTTTTACCATGCTTATTAAAGCAAGATAAAAATTTTAATTCTACTAAGCACTGAAAGGTGCACTTATTAATCTAAAAAGAAACAATACATGTATACTTACAGGATCAAACATATCGGACTGACTAAGTTCAGTTTTGAAATCAGCAGAACCAGCCAAAATAAGTCCTGCTATATTAGGTTTATCATTAGTTATAAAAAGCTGTGTTGCAACTTCTGCTACTTTTCGTACATAATTATGCCTTTTCTCCATTCTTAAACGTGCAAAACGTAGAGCAGATTGACCACCACGACCTGCATGATAAAAAAATATTTTTTAAACACGTAAGAGATTTTTACAAGCAAAAATCTAGTACTTTAAACTGAGGGTAAGATGCTTTCAAAATATAAATATTTTCTTAAGCAACCCAACTAAATATCAACAACGGAGTAAGGGTATTTACTTCATAACATAGTAAATTAGTTATATCATACTCTTTCCTGAGAAAGAAAAATTCATAAAAACAATAATTAATAATATGATAAGCTGCAGGGTTTTTACTCATTTTCATAAATAATTAAAATTTAATTTGTATAGTATAGAATGTCCAAGTGCACTGAAAGAAAAGGAGCTTGTAAAACTAAGTGACATTTGAGTAGGAGTTACCATACTTCATCTATTGAGAGCATTAAAAATACATAAAGTATCAAGAATTTTTCTTTCCGAAGATATTATATTCTTTCAAGATAATAGTAATTTTGGTGAAGTTTTGTCCAAAAAATCATCAATCTAAAAATTCTTGTCTTCAAGATGAATCAGGTATTGAAATGTAGTGCAGAATTCCCCATTCATTCATTGTGCTTTTTGCCCCTGCGTTTCCTAGTTTGTTTTACTTTCTTTTTTGTTGTCTTTATTTAGTTATTTTCTTGCATTTATATTAGAAGGATGAGCAGGAGTAGAAAGGCATACACGGCTAGTCGCGAGCAAATTATGGTCGGGAGAAAATTTTACCATTTTTTTCCAGCGACGATGTCACAAAATCTAGCTGTAAAATATATGTAAGGTAAATGACCTGGTAGTAATGGTGTAGACTGGGATTATTTTTTGGTGGCCACAACATTAATCTAAGCGTTTAATGCAATTTTTTGGATTTTATCTAAAATAACGAGATATACAAAGAAAAGCAATTTTAGTTTACAAATTACAATCATTAACATAAGTAAAATTAACTCGTTTAATTTATTTTAATGTTTTATCACAATTTTCTTCATTTTTTATTCCTTTACAAACACTTCATAAGAGAAAATTTTCTTAAAAATAACTATTAAAAAATGTGTATGCCTCAAAAATATTTTTTATCATGCTTTGCTAATAATGAATAAATAATATTTTAAGACATAAATCATATCAACAAAAGATTTCATGTACTTATGAGAAAAAAGAATGTTAAATTTGAAAATTCAAATCCAGAATATTCTCATTTTCGGGGAATATTCCCTAATCACATCAAGTGCAGTAAATACTAATGGTGTAGACCAGGATTTTTCTTTGGTTGGCCAGTTGCTATTAAAACTAAAAACTTTGGTAGCAACAAGATTAAATTCGTAAATTAGTTTGCCACCCGTGCAGGCGGCTAGTTGTCCAATATATGAAAGTTTATTTGATAATGGTTAATCTTAAGTAATACAAAACGTATAGTGTATATTACAAAGTTTTCGTAGTGAAATCGCTTTTAATCAAAGTTTGTTTCCCCCTTCCCTTTTTGTTAAAGTAATTTAACTAAAAAAGTAAATGCTTTTGAATTGTCAGAAGTAATTCAGGTTTATTAGCAGCAGTGGCATAATTTGACTTCTTTGCAGACTTTGCAACACCTCTCCCCTTGGCATGAAATATTGCACCCCCCCCCCCTCAGTCGTAAATTATGTACTTGAAACTTGACCAAGTGTCCCTTAACCCCCTGCACCCCTTCCACAGTTACGGGGTCTGCAAGTTGCTAGTTACACGACTGATATGCAGAATCAATCATTACATAAAGCATTATAGTAATGTAAAAACATCTGTTAAAATTTCAACAAGAAATATCAATATATTAATATTTTTAGAGATTAAGGCTGTTCAACATCACAATACAAAGAAAGTCAAGTATAGTCAAAAAAGCAATTCAAAAAAACAAAGAATTTGTTTTCAAATTACAAATTTGAGTAATTTGTATAACATTTAGCAAAAATCTGACAGTCAGATTTAGTCTTCAACCTTGAGCTACAAATTTTTAATTGATACCTGCCACCATGAGTTTATAGCGTTGACGAGATCAACCATTAAATTCAATTTTAAATTTTGCTTTTAATTTTTAATTCAAGGTTTTTTTTAAAATTATATTAAGTAGTATGCTACATATTTACAGGGCTAAAGATAAGAGAGAAGGGCTGGTTCACTCGCCACATTTTACTGAAGCTGCGCTTTCCCACTCGATGACGTCACGGCGCTGACCGCGAAAGAAATTGCTAAGCGAAGGGAAGCAGATTTCTTACGGAATGATAATTTTGCAAAGAAAAATGCTTTTAAATATTATTTCGCACTGTTAATAAATATTACATTCGATTTTGTATAGTTTTTGCAAAATAAGATGTTGACTTCCTGAAATATATAATATACTTTTAATTATTTAAAAGTTAAGAGATGATTTTAGATACTATTTGATTTAGCTTGTTTGTTTGTTTGTTTGTTTGTTTGTTTACGACCATTTCAGGTCACATAAATATTCGAGTTTATTTGCTATTCTCAAGGATATGCCTCAAACTCTCGTCCAATATGACAGATAGAACAAGACAGCACAACAGATTTTAATATACAAAGAAGGAAATACACCCAGGGCAAGGTGGGAATCGAACCCACGCCTCTTTCTCTCCGCGCAGGGAGGCACCGGAGCCGGTCGATTTGACCGCTCAGCCACTTGATTTAGCTTGCTACTAAAAAAGCATGAATATTTGAGGTGTTTATAAACATTATAAAAAGTATGAATACATTATGTTTTTAGTTTTAAAAATACTATATAAACTTACTTTTAAATTTCGCCTCTCTTCTTCTTTGAATCAATCCATTTTTGCATCTTTTGTGTAGCTTTTCTTTTTGATGTTACTGGTCGATTTCTGTTTAAATGTCGGATTCTGATAAATGTCCTTAAGCGACAGAACAAACGTATTACTTTTTTATGAACAGTTGGAAAACGTTCCTCTAGCTCTTCAGTGAGTTCTTTTATTACTCCTTTAGTCTTTCGATAATACTTCCCATGAGCACTTCGAAAAATTTTTTCGAATTCTTCATACACATTAATCCATGATGCTGAAGGCACAATTAATCCTCCTTTAGACAATAAGTTTATCCAGTCTGTGTTGTTAGCAAAGTTGACAACTTGAGACGAAGGCGTTCCCAAACTTGGATCGATATTTCTCAATCTGAATGCAGCATATCCTGCTATATAATTTAGACCTTCTTTTTCTTGTGGATCAATGTCATGCTTTTCTAAATTGAAATCAATATCCCACGACAAAGGCATACTGTCCAATACCATCATTAAGTCATTTACGTTCTCAGTTTCATCTTGGGCTTTTATTTTATTTATATCAATATTTTCTGTTTCCTTTTCACTTCCAATATTTGATGAAGTCCCTCGGCTAAAATCGCTATCAAATGCTTTCTCTATAACCTCGGCAGTCAAATAAGATCTCACTTCTGATCTTTCTCTATCTGTGCATATTTTCGAGGAAAGATTTGGAAGTTTATTGGCCATCAAAAGGTGTTTAAATCTTTTGATAACTTCTGAAGGACTTGGATGGTCATTAAAGCGACCGAGACCTCTAATTTGACTAAAGAGACTCTCTAGGGCATCCTGAGTCAACCTGGTTGTTAAGATGTACTTCACTCCCAATGATTTCAAATCTTCCAATAAAGAAAATAGAGATTTAATAGAAATAATTATTCCCTTTTGAAAGGGTAAAAGCCCTTTTTTTCCATTTATTCTCATTTTTTGAGTAACTTCCATCATTGTGTTGAGAACCCCCTCTTTGTTTCCCAAAATAATTTTGATGACCAAAAGCAGCCTTCATATCTTTCCCAGCAGGTGGTTCTAAAGTCTTGCTGTTCCTTATATCAAAAAAGTCATCTATTAGTTTAAAAAAATCATGCACTTTCTTGTCTCCTGTAAATTTCAAAATTCCCTTGGCTGTAGTGGCTGAAAATAGAACTTTAGCTGGTGTTACTTTTTGTCGATCATTTCCTTTTACTGACAAATATGAAGGTTTAAGCTTATGGCAAAGTTTAATCTCCCCCGTGTCTTTACTTAAAACCTCTTCTACTATTTTTGCATTTATTACAGTACCATCCTCCAAAGTTATTCCGGAATCCAAAAAGTGGTTTCGCAATAGTTTTATGTAATGGGGCATGTCAGCAAAAACAAAAATCTTCGTAGGTGTTTTACTTGGGCTAATAAAATAATTTGAATCTGTGTTTATTCTCAGATTTTTCCAGAGTGTGCCACATCCTCCTAAATCCGAAACTACGGCTTTCACAACAATTTCAATTGCTACTAAATTTTTCAATATGTTGAATAAAAGTAAAAGACAGGTTGCTTCCAATTAGAAAAAAGACCTCTAATTAGAACCATTTGAACCTTCTTATATGGACCAAGTATTTGGTCTAGCCCAGCATCATAGCATATATCGGAAGCCACGTGCATATCATCAAAACTAAGCACACAGATCTTTTCAGCACAATTTAAATTTTCTGAACTTATTTGCATAAGCTTTAAGATGTCCTTTTGTAATCCAGGCTCGCATGATAATTTTGCACACCATCGTTTTAAAGTGCTAGCACTTGGTAAGGGAATTCCTATCTTGGACTTCCAAAAGTCATATGCTTTCGTAGAAAGGGATCTCAACGCAATGCATCGAGAAATATCTTCAGCTTTCCACTTAAAAGTTTGACAACCTGTCATTAAAACTTTTATTTGTGATTTTGTGAAAATTTTTTCAATTTTCTTATGCAAGTTGCCCAGCTTTTTTAAATTGGATTTTAATTTAAAAATTTCCTTTCCTTGCTCTCGAATTTTTTTGGAAAATTTTTTCCTGCAGATCTGCCATCTTTTTATTCTCTGAAGAGATATTCTTTTTAATTTTACATTCTCTGCTTTGCTTTCTTGTAAATTTTTTTCCAGGGTATCACATTTTTGTTTTAGGAGTTGCACATTTTCATCCAGTATAGCACAATTATTGCAAACATTAGAGAGTGAACGTAACCCATCGGCATTTAAATTTTCTTCTAATTTATCTTTTTTCGGACTGAGTGTTTTTAAATTATGCAACGCACTTACAATGATTTCCCGCTTCTTCTGCCTTTCTTGACAAGGAGAATTTGATTGCAAATTACAGGCTGCTGGAATATTTATTTTTGGTGTAGCAATGGGCTTCAAAATTTTTCGAATAGGCAATCTAAGCAATCTGTTCTTCATGTCATCTTCATAATCCTCTTCAACCAAATGCTCACTACAGATCCTTGCATATTTTATGTTTACAGGATCATTTCGACGGCATTTCTGTAGCCATTCTTTGCATAGTTCGCTATTTCCTTTCGGGAACACGTGGAAAACAATGTTTTTTCCCTTGCAGTTTCTGTGAGTGTTCTTGCAAGTTGCTATTGCGCACACTGACATTTCAGGTGAAACTGAACACAAATCAATAATAATAACTTGAGTAAAATGAAGATAAACAATTAGAATAACGAGAAAAAAATTGAAAATCGCCAGAAAACAAAGTAATCAACCCACAGACGAGTGTTAATTTCTTCTCCCGACTTTCTGGGTCTTTCTCCCTTTCTCCCCGGTCAGCGCAGTGACGTCAGAGCAGAAACCGGAAGACTCAGAGCGGCGAGGGATACTTCAAAGGAGTGAACTAGCCCTTCTCTCTTATCTAGCCCTGACATATTTATTCCCAGCTCCACTTTTGCATTGGGGTATTGAAATTTTTAGGGGATTGTTTTCAGGGATTCCCTTAGCTTTTAGGCAGTCATTGTTCTTGAGGCTCGATAGCTTTCTAAGTGTACGTGGGGAATATGCATTCGCTTATAGGAGAGTACCTCTGTTGATATCAAAATCAAGTCAAAATATAAAAAAGGTATATCTATTTAGACCTTCAACAATTAAATGCTTATTATGCATTTTTGTATGGTAAATATCTGTGTTAAACTTCAAGTGAAAAATATTTTTTAAACTAAGGTTATTGGAAACACAGGGCATTTAATATTGCAAACAAAGTCAAAGAAATCTCAAATTTAGTAAAAAAATAAGAGCAACAAGAATTTGTTTTAAAAGTTAAAAATTTAAGTACATTTGAAGAACATTGAACAAAAAACTGATATTCAGATTTAGCTGTAAAATCTTTGCACCTTGAGCAACCAGCTATCAAGTTCTCACTAACAGCTGACACTACCACTATGAGTTTATAGTATTAATGAAATGCTGGCAATTTTCTGACCATTAAATTTAATTTAATCTAGCATCAACTTTTTGCAAATTCTTTTAAGCAATATACTACACGACATTTACTCCTTATTTTGACTTAGTAAATATTTAAGTCGAGTCAAAATATGGAAAAAGAAAAAAAAAATCTTGTTTCATTTTGCAATAAAGTGTTAATTCATTTAAAACTTAGCGCTTTCTCAAAAATAAATACTACAGGCCGAAAATAAAATAATCAGTATCAAGTTCTTAAAATAAATTGAATAAAAAATGAAATTGCTGCTTTTTGGGTACCATGACTTAAAATCCTTCACAACTTGCAATATAATATTTTTCATCTGAGTGTGATAATTGTTTTGGAACCAATTATGGCCATGAGGATTGGGAAAAATTCTCGAGGGCGCCATTTTACGGATTTTGGTAATGTTAAAAGTATTTTTTTACATTTAAATCAGGGTTGGAAAAAAACCGTGTTTTTTCAAAAAAACCCAAAAACCAGGTTTTTTTTTGGTTTAAACCGGGTTCTTTTGGTTTAAACCAGGTTTTTTGGTTTAAACTAATGCAGCACTTTTAAAGCTTAAAGAAATTATTTAAAAGATTAGTTATTGTGTGTTATTGTTCTATTTGTCACTATTTAAAATAAATAGTTAATGTTTCTTAAAAATATCAATTAATTTTAATTAATTTCTTGTCAATATAGTAAAAAGAATCAACTTTATGTAATACCAAGCCAAAAATTCTGTATAACAATGATAGCGAATTTGTAATATTTTAAACGTGAATGTTGATTAATGAAATTGGGAATAAATAAATGATTATTCATTATTAAAACTTCAGTTTTAACTATAGGGATGTAACAAATAGTGATTTGGCCAAATACAGAATATTAAAATTTCTAGAAAATCGTTGTAATAGAAAGAATTTGTCAAATTTAAAAGCATTCACAAAGTCAAACACCCATTCCACACATTAATCTGTTCTTGTTTGTTAATAATCTAAAACTATCTAAAATTAATGTATTTTCTGTATTGTTTTGAATGCAATAAAACTGAGAATTTCACCCACAAGTGGAATGGAAATGACAGGTTTTAATGTAAGCATTAGCATTACTGTACTAGTTATTTAATTCATATTAAAGAAATACTATTGTTTAGTGAATTTTTACCTTGCTCAAAATAGTTTTATGAAAATATGTTAAAAGTTATAGAAGTTAATATTTTTATTTTATGGGGATTTTTTACATACCTGTTCTTAAAAGTTGTTTTAAATTTAATGCATTGAACTGGAATATACTTTTATTTTCAAAAACACCAATAACTTATGCTATTTTAATATTCATGATACATTCTAGGCTTTTCACACTCTCTTACCCGATATTCACAATAAATCAGTCTAACCAAACAAAGTCGGACTTTCACTTTGTTAAAAATGACATAATAAAAATGCTAGATTTTGGGAACGAATGTTAAGTATAAAATACAATATTATAACTTTAAAATCTGTTTTTGTTCAATCAAACCAAAAACAAAGGGTTAAAAAAGTAGTATTTTTTAAATAACTATATACTATTATTTTTATTTATTAAAACTATGTACTAATGCGCGCTTTTGCAATACCTATAACACAATTTTAAATGTTTAAAATCTACTACTTTCTTTAAGTTTTACATTTCTACCGTAGCAGAACTATTCTGCCAAACAAAAAGTCCATCAATATTTGGCCAGGCCGAATATGACCTTAGCGAATATCTCGTCTTGGTGATGAAATGACTATTCGGCCAGGCCGAATATTCGTTACATCGCTAGTTTTAACTTGCATTTTAATATTCATTCAAGCTGGAATTATCAGGAACATAACATTTCTCCATGTGTTTCTTCATTCGCAGAACCTTGACCTTCAATTTCTTTATTGCATACTTTGCAAACTGCTGTTGTACCTTTCCTCTTATCTGATTTTATTTCAGTAAAATTAATCCAAATTTCATGTTTTTTCCTGCCTGACCCAGACATTTTTATAATTTAATCTTTGTGAATTTAGCTATTTGCATGGGTAAAAGTAAGAGGATTTCAAAGGCAGAAGTTACAATAAATTTCCGTAACTCCAAAAACATGCATTTTCTAGAAATTTTGTTTGCCTTGCATATATAAATTAATTTTCTCCCTAAACCCCCGATAATAGATTAATATTAGCAATAACAATACAGTCAAATCCCGGTAACGCGAACTCCCTTAACGCGAAAGGAATGCCCTTCCCCGTCAAATAATCTAAGAACTAGTGCTAAATTAATCGTTTAAGACGAAATTGATTTGAACGAAATCCCGCTTAAGACGAAAAACGAAATTTTTTAGTTCAAAAAAAAAGTAAAGGTGGAAAAACATAATTTTGAGATGAAATTTCCTTGGAATTTCGAAGAAGCTGCATTCTCGTAGAAGCTACTAAAAAGGACATAGTTTCAGTAGCCTTGTTTGAAGAATATGTGCAAATAGATGACGAGGCCATGGAATTTTTGATCGCCATTTAAAACGTTTTAGTAGCCAGTTGGCGAGTGGCGACCGCTAATCTGAACCATTACCGGGTAGTGGACACAGTTAAGAAAATTTTCGTACTCTTTTACGTGGAAAATTTTTTCAAGGGACTTGCATCAGTTTTAGCATATTTATCTTAATCGCCAACTATTTCTCTAAAAATTATTTACCTATAAAATGTCATTTGATGAAAAATTAGGATTTTTACGCCAAATTTACTAAACGCTTAATTTGTATATAGTGGACATTTATAAGACACATATTTGCATTAGTAGTGGACAGAGATTAATATCATCTATTTTATGTTGTTAACTTAGAGAAATAATTTTAAAAATGACTAAGGGACCATTCATAAATGATGTCACGCTTTTTTCCCATATATTTTCCCCAAATCCCTAACCTTCTTATTGATCGGCTTTAGTAAAGAGCAGTAAATGTGACCATTGTGGAGGCAGCTATTAAATATTATGATCTGTGTACTTGCATAGATGCTCCACGCCAACTTTAGTTCTGCTAAACTGCACTAGGAATCGTTCGCTATAGGTTCTGATAATTTCATTCAAGTTTAATGTTACATTCGCTTATTTTAGGAGCTTAAAGATCTAAATGTCCACTACTAGAGCACTCTCCCCGTACGTAAGCAATCCTAAGGCCTCGGCTAACAGGTAGGGGTCTGGTGGAGAAAAAAGTGTCCACTACCGGGTCATTTACCTTATATTCCTTTAAATAAAACTTTACTTATTTTAAGTTAACTATTCCTTTAATGTAGGAGACATAAATTACATAATTAGAGTTCTATATTAGTCGATATTTCGCAATTTATAGACCAACTTTTTTTTTTTTTTTTTAGATTACTGCACCTGTGTATAAGTCGACCCCCCCCCCCCCCACGCCCACCATTGCAGCTTTAAAAAAGTTTCAAAAATTCTCGGCTTATACAAGGAAATATATAAGGTAGTTTTATGATACACAGAAGGCTAATAACTTAAGATATAAATTTAAAGTCCAGAGGAAACAGGATTTGGGACTTGGTATACATGGAATACTGAATAAAATTACTAAAAACATTAAATTATGCACACTTTTAGATTACGTTATGTAAAATGAATACTTACCGTGTTTTTTTGGTAAATCTACTGTAAATTTATGTAAAACCTCCCTAGTATTTCCTTGTAATGTGCCAAAAAGAGCGCCATTTCCATCCATAACAATGAAACCAAATTTATTATCATCTGCTAATAATGCTGATAATGCCTGGAAAAAAGAAAAAAATTCTTTAATTAATAAAATGTAAGTAGTGATTTAACTAAAGGCAGGGCTTAATCCAGGTTTTCAATCCTAGTACCTATTTTTGTGAAAATTTAGTATTGCTTTAAAAAAAAGAATTTGTATTGCTTAAAAAAAAAAAAAAAAAGAGAGAGACAAAAATGACTTTTAGACTGAAAAAATGTTTTTATCGATTTCGTTCCTATACTATCGATCGTGCGTAAACGCTTCATATAATAATCGCTATTCCGTGAGCCATCCGCTCTACTTAAATTTTTTCCTCGCTTCATTATAAATACTTTTCATAAATCTTGTTAAAAATACGAATAGAACACGTTTTACGCTAAATCATAACAAAAACACTAGTCGTCTGGGAAAATGAGTCGAGTTGTTTACGCGCTAGCTCAATTTAGCCGGTTGCCTAGTATAAAAACTTCACCACTCACTCCGATTGAATGGCGTACTTAGAAGTGACGTCAGCATATCAAGCCTGTTTTCGAGCTAGTGCGGTTGCACGGAAGATCGCCCGATGCTGAACTTCGGTGTACGATACGGCGTTCACTGTGAATCCACTTTTCCGTGAACCGCTCGGAAAACTATTCAGCACTTTAATTCCTTCGAACTTTTTTTTATTTTCGTGAAGATGCGTTTTTTTTTTTTTTTTTCAAAGTTTGTTGAAATACTGATTTTTTTTAAATATTTTGTGAAGGTACCGATTTTTTTTTTTTTTTTAAAGTTTTGTGAAGGTACCGAAAAACGGTACCAAAATCGACCTGGATTAAGCCCTGCTAAAGGTTAAGTAGATTTTGACCAATACGCTAGGGTGTGAGGAAAAAATAAGTATTTTTTTAAGTAGCAATACTACAGAAAAGTCACAAATCAGGGAGACTAAAACAGGGTTTAAAAAATATTTTTTTTGAAACCCTATTTTAGTCTTATTTGGATGTGTACCTTTCATTGCCCATATGCCCAATAGTTTGCAAATATTTGGGAAAAAATCACCTATATATATATACCCAGTAGCAGAATTTTCTGTAGCAGCACAATGCATTTAGCAAACTATGCATTTTAAAATAGTTGAAATATAACAATAATACATGCAGATAATAAATATGTGTTGCAATTAATGCAAGATAAGAGAAAATGAAGTAAAGACAATACAATAACGTTTCATATTTGAAAATTATTTATTATATAAGTTAGTGAAAACAGGGTAACCATTTATCTGATTCATTAATAACCCTACTAAATAGTAGTTAGTAGAGCTGTAGTAGCAAAACACTCACTAGTAAAAAAAAATTTTGTAAGGTGGCTAATTAATCTGCAGCGATCGCTGCAGATTAATTAGTAATCATGCTGCGCTACCGGGTATATATATATTGTTTTAGAACCACAGAAAATCTACACTAATATTATAAAGCTGAAGAGTTTGTTTGCTTGAACGCGTTAATCTCGGGAACTACCGGTCCGCTTTGAAAAATTCTTTCAGTGTTAGCCCGTTTATCGAGGGAGACTGAAGTCTATATATTATCACGCTAAGACCAATAGTAGCGGAGCACCGAAAATTGCATAAAACAGTCTTTTTCTATCCAAAGAAATTATCGCATTCTTTCGAGCTTGATACCATTAAAACGACCGTAAAAAAACTATCCTAGAAAGAGTTTTGCCCTTTGTGCTAAAATTGGAAGCCTATAAATTAACTAGAAAAGAAGTTAGAAGCGTTTTTCTCTGTAGTTTGAAATTATTTTTCACAGTAATTAACTTTAATTTTATTGGACCCAGATGATGGTCATTTATTTTATTTGCATTGTTGCATCATTTCAACTGAACAAACAAATCAATGCATTTGCCATTCTTAAACCAATCAAATATAATAATCAACATTTCTAACATTTTGATGAGGCATCGCTATTTGCAATCGCCGTTAAATTAATGTATGCAAATTTAATCCTTCATTATTTTTAATCAATAGGACAGTTGTTTGCTTTTGTAATTAGATTGTCATTAGGTTAGTTATATTTTGTACTTTTTAAGTACAGTACATTGCTCTTAGGTTAATTACAATTTGTGCAGTTTGCTATTGTTCCTTTATTCTGAGAAAACGACTGTATTGTATAGTTGCGACTAAATTCTGTGCTTTCCAGCCAGAATTGACAAAATATTTACCGCCCAGAAATTGGCACCCATTCAAAAACAAAATGTTTTATAGTGCCATAATGTTCTGGTTTTTAAGCCATCGTCACCTCAACTCCATTTAATTTTGTATAGGACTTCTGCCTCCCAAAAGTACGCCTTTTAAAATATTCGCTCTTTTGATCAAGGCATCAGTTCTCACACATACACATCAAAATTTCAACGCGAACCAAGTCGCGGCAACAGCTAGTATTAAATGTAAGTTAAATCTTCTAGTGGCCTTCAAATTTATTAAAATATTGAAAAAGATTGTAAATAAAGTTAGATCACAGTTCAAGAGACAGAAAAAATACTATAGCTTCCCAGCTTTTTTTCTCCCCTTTATTGAATGCAAGTTTAAATGTTTAGAAACAATTCATTTAATGCCATTAGAAATGTTTATAAACATGATGGATACGTGCATGTAAAATCCGTGGGCCCTGAAGTCCCGAGGGTGGAGATTTTCCCTTCCCTTCACTCTTAGGTCAAAAAAGGAAGGTGGCATGGTTGTGGTGGCGCCATCTGGTGTCATCCAACTACAGTGTTAGGGTTAATGTTGGTCATCTACCAGGTGACCCTTCACAAATGGCCAGCAATTCCCGTGGCTTTGAAAAGGGCGAATGCCGAAAAGGCAAGTGCCTCCACGTTGGAACACATGTTTATAAACATTTCTATCCGCTTTCTCCAAATTTTGGAGCAAATGCGAGAATAGTGGTTATAAACCGGTAAATTTTTTTACCCTTCTAGTCGCCAAATTTACAACTATTTCCTTGATATTATCACTTGAAGAAAAAAAAATTTTTTGATCCACCCTAATGTACATAGTAGATGTATAAAAATCTAGTTACAAATGAAAAGAAGATATATAATTTTATAGTTTCTTCAAAATTTAAACATGTATAAGCTGAGAAAAACTACTAGAAGATAACTTACTTCAGTGTGGAATTTGTTGTCACATAAATATAATGAAGTGTTTATTGGTTTGAATGGTTCAAAATCTATATTAACTTTTTTTTCTTTTCCTTCTTCCGTAACAATTGTACCACAATAAATAACAAGTCCATTAGGGGGAACTGAAAAGATAGATAAAAAAAAAGCATGTGATAGTTGAAGCTTTAAATAATTATACTGCTGTTTTTAAATAATTCATTTGGAAGAAAAAATTTATAGTTTAAAAAAACTAGAAAAAATATGCTTTTGTAACAATTTCAGGTATAAGTTAAAACACTCTTTAAATATAAAGGTATGTTCAGTAGCAATGGGATGTCCCACAATTAAAATTTAAGTGAATTGCTTGAATATGCTTAAAATGAGAATAAAATTATTAACCAAAATATTTAGTTTTAATACTAAAAGAAAAAAAGGTAGGCTGACTGATACCAGTTATATTAAAAAATTTTATTGTTACCAGTTTGTCAGTGTAGAATCAATACCAAAATGTAAATATTAACACTGTTTTTAGTATTAAAATTAATAGATTGATAAATGATTTTGTTCTTATATTTTAAGCACATTCAAACAATTCAAATTTAGTTGTGAGTCATCACATTACTACAGAACATATCATTAAGATTATTTTAAACTTTTTATTTCATATTGCTATACAAAAGTGTATTTGTTCTAGTTTTTATAATTATAATTTTATTATTCTTTTTTTAGTGGGACATTGTGCACGAATACACTACTTCCAGGGGTAGCAGTCAAGTTTTTCAAAATTTTAAGAACATTCTCCCAAAGTTTTAGGCGCAATTTATTGTGAAATTTCATACTCTATTTCTAGTTTAATGACTTTCGAATTTATTTCATGACCTGTAGACAGGAGTAGTAATGGGGAGATTGATTTAATACATTGAATCAAAACCGTTTAATATAAAACGGTTTTGTAGCAAAAAGTATTTCAACGTACTTGTGGGATTCGGATGAGAAAAACTTAAAGAAGTTGAACTTTGAATTATCCAAAACTTTTAACATTGATTTGAATACAAAAATCAAGGGACCAAGCGAAATCTTCGAATTAAAGACGCTCGAATTATCCAAGTTCTACTGTATCACGTTAATAAGTCCAAGAGGCTTCTATATGAGGGAATTTATGTGAAAATTTTGTTTCAAAATTGGAATAAAAAAAGAATAAGTTTCTTTTTTAATTGTAGTGTCATCGGCTCTGGATACAAAATTTCTAAGAGTTTGGACCTCTGGAAGTGAGGGAAATTGCAAGAATTAATTACATACAAGTGAAACTAATAAAAGCATATTAAAAGAAGACTTGACAGAATTCTGAGTGCTATGGGAAAATAAGGGTTCTTATGTTAGTGCCTCATGAAAATAAACTTTAAAAGTTAATGAAGCCAAAACTTTTTAAATTCACCACAAGGCACTTTGTAATAAAATTTCTTAAAATAGAGATTTTGTGTTGTGTGCAACTTACTATACACTCCTTAAATGAGTTAAAAATATAAACAGTCGGGCAGGTGTACAAAATTGGCACTTTAACAGGAACAGTTAAAAAATGGGCTGCAAGGCATCCCTCACCAAATAAACCAACACAGATTCTTATTGGGCATGTTCATTAAAGATTAAAGTTTAGAGAAAAACTTAAAATCTAAATTTTGCTGTTCTAATAAGTATGAGATGGATTTGATGTGGATGTTGTTTTTCAGTAATACTAATATAATAGTTCAAATTCTTTAATAATAAACATACATTCATTAGAAACATTTTATTTTATATATTAAATAACAATGAAAAAATACATACCTTTAGTATATAATTTTAACCTATGCTGCACAGACGTAATAGCTCCTAAAACAGATAACCTATTAACTCTGCTTTTAATATTTGATGCCGTGCCAAATTCATCAGCCAACATTTTTGATACTCTAGAAATTTGATCCTTAGGGGGGATAATTAAAGAAATCATACTGGTACCATTTCTGAAAGAGATAAAAGAATTATGTTACATATGATGTAGAAAAAATGTTATTGGTGAAGAAATTAACTGTTTTCTATAAGTTATTTTGTGCAAAGCTATGCATATTAAAGGTAGATACACACTACATATTAAAGGTAGATAGGGTGTGTGGCCGGTAATGGACACCATTAAGGATATTTTGATTTTAAAAAATCACACAAAAAGAACACTTTGATAAAATATTTTGAAAATGCTATTAATAAATTATTTAGTGTCTTGGTTGCCAATCTGAAAAAGAAGGTTTTGATTTTTTCAAAAATTATTATTATAATATATTCATATACAAAAATAGTCAAAAATTTCAGTAATGGACACTAAAATCTTAATAATGGACACTGTAAATTTTAGTAATGGACACTTACAATATATAGTACAAATGTTTTTATTTTCTGCATAACATTTTGGAAATATATATTATAAGAAAAAATATATATTATACTGACAAATATTTATTAAAAATAAGACATTTATATAGCATTTTGCATCGCATCATCTGAATAACAAAAAAATTTTCTCAATAACTTTTGGTTTTACCATCTTTTACATAACTGGAAAAAAGAAATAAAACCTTAAAAGTATACAAATACCACTCCCCAAATAAGTAAAAATTTTTATTAGGAACAACATTTATAAAAAAATTAATATAGGTATAACTGCTAACTACTCGATGTTCAAAAAGATTTTCTTTTTTTTTTTTTAAGTTAAAATCGAGCATTTGTTTCCAAACATACAGTTTGCATTATTTACTATTAAGTGTCCACTAGAATAAACATATTTTCTATGTTAGGAACACAAGTTTGCTGCTAGAAATGCAATCTTCCTTTCCTCAAGTTTGAGTGTCCATTATTAAAACTGCCATTTAAGTAATGGACACCTATGTGTCCATTACTAGCATTTGTATGATTTGACTGTTCTAGTAATGACCACCCCACTTTTAAATTACTGTAACAGAATTATTTATCAAATAATAATAAAAGCACATAGATTACTTACCAAACAACACTCCAAAAGTAAAAAAAGTCTGACTTTTCCTAAAATTTTGTTCTGATTAATAAAGATTAGACTATGTCATGTCTAAGCAGCAAAGAAAAAGAATTGCTGAAATCCAACATGGTGGAAAGAATTTTGCATATAAATTACCTGTTATTGGGCATGATCTTCATCCAATGGCATTCTATCTTATATATAGGACTGTGATGCCATAATTTAGCAGCAAAATAAAAAGAGTATGATTGGTTTATACAAGTAATAAGGATTTAAAATGAAATGGTGTCCATTACTAGAAGCGTGTCCATTACTGACACTACACCCTACATTTTAATTTCAAAACAGTTGTGATCCACAAAAAGGCAAAGAAAAAGGGGGGGGGGGAGGAATCTAAAAATATTACACAAGACAAAACTCAAAGAGCAGGCAAAAAGTATAGGTACATTCAATATTCAACATACAAAAGCCTTATTCAAAACTATAACTCATTTGGCTTTTATGTTTATTTCTAAACTATTATATTTCATCAAAGAAAAATTTAATGTACATAGGAGAACAAATATGGGAAGGAAGACAGGATTTTATTGTAAAGGCAGCTTTTGCAGACCAAACCACCTGATTTATAACGGAGCACCAACCACTGCTGGCGCATACGCAGAACAGCACTTTTTGTAATGGGTCTGACCCTGAATTGGGGATATAAATATGAAATGCGTCATATAATTGCAATTCAATCAGAACTTAGTGACTTTTGATTAATTTCTAGGAGGTTGGATGAATATGTGGCCAATCATGCAGAATACCAGATTGAAATACAAATAGTGATGCATTCATGGGAACAAAATTGGAGTAAAATGCATATAAAAATGAAAGCATCATGTATATAACAGTGATTCAATCAAAACTTAAGTGAATTAGTCCAGTGTGATAGTGACAGTATTTCAAAACCACCGGCAATCTCTGACCCATGCATAGGACCTCCAATTACAATGGAACACCAACCATCTCCAACCCACTCACAAAGCATATGCACTAAGTTATAGGTCAGATCCAGAATGTGTTTCCAGTGGTTGGAGATGAAATCACAGCATGTTGTAAATGTGCAAGAATTTATCAAAAAGTACTTCAACAACTTTTCATCCACTTTGAATTTTTAACAAACTTTGTGATTTAATATTATAAACAAGTTGGGTGAATTATAGATAACTGGGTAACCCCCAACGGCAATCAGTTGCCATTACAGCTATCTAGGACAAAAGCACCACTAACCAGCCTTTTAGGAACCCTATTATTTATTATTTTTAAATTGTACTTTTCAGCGAGCAATAGAATAAAAACCAGGAGTTGATCGAGCATTTTTTAAGTGTTTTTATGAAATTTAAAAGTATTTTAATGAAAATTCTAAAATTAAAACTCATAAAAAATTTTCTTTTTTGCCACTTATTTAATAAATAATTCTGTAAAAAGTATGATTTGATAGCTGGGAATTTTGTGAAGTGTGTTTTGAGTTATTAGAATTTTGTGAAGGGTCCCAAAACGGACCTGAATTTCCTCTGGCGTGACCCCTGAAAACAGTGGAAAAATTTAGGCTTTACTTTTCTGAAAAAAGAACACTGTTCAAAAATTTCAAGCTATCAAAAATTCAAGTCCCTAATGAATACAAGCAAATGCTTCAATATAGTCAGTATTTGAAATGCTTTCGACACACATGTTCACATGTATAAATCTAATGGTTAGCCATTAATTTTATGGGGATAGTTTTTAAAAATATGAAATTTAGAAACAATACATCATATTTTGAAAAAATCAGTAATTACAAAAGATTGCTGTGTTCTTGATATCATTTTAGCTTTCATCTTTAAATCTGTTTAAAGCGACAGTACTACAGATCATGCGAGTAAGTGTTATTGCAGTAATTTAAAATCCTTCTTGTGACTACCCTGTTAAATGATCACATCTACAAAATCCAAGCAGAACAATTGATGAAAGAATAAATACACAATTGCCTGAACAGTAAATACATTACAAATGTCCATGACCCAATTGCGAAATAATAAATTATTAAATGCAACAGCAGGAAACTGCATTACATCTAACATAGTATTCAAACGTGTTGCAAGGACTGTTTGGATTTAATTCTTCTTCAATAAATAAAAAATACTGCTTGCTGATTAACTCAAACTTTGACTTTTTTGAAACAAATGTATCTCTCCAATCTCACAACATTCCAAATTGTGCAGATATAGCTAAGATTTTATTTTAAAGGTAATAGTATTTATTTTTCCTTAATAAGTATGATACAATTAATTGATAGAAGTTGAGGCAGCTCTTATCAAAGGACACTTGACTCAAACTTAAGACATGACAAGAAAAACATAGAATCGCAAATGTTATATTTTTTTTACATGAATCGTAGTATAGAAAAACAAACACATCAAAGTGCCTGATTATGCAACTTACGTGATTAATCGTCAATCTTGGAGGAATAAAAACACATATTCAATAAACTTTTTAACAACTGTGATATTTTATTTGGACATAAAACATTTTTTTAACAAATTATTATTATATTTACAAGAAAATATGGTACTGGTATGGTACATTTTACTGTCATATTTAGAATACCATGTCATAAATAAAACAGAACACTTACCCTCTTGCTGCTTCTAAACTTTTGATTAATTTTTTTATTTTCCATATTTCTACATTCCTATCTGCACTAGATTCTTCCAAATTGTACACATTTGACGACATTGCGAAAATGTATGACGCAAATCTTTAAAAAAGTGAAAATTATAAATATACTAAACAAAAGTAAGCGGGCAGCAATCTGCTTCTGCCTTTTCAATGCGTTTTGATTTCTGAAATGAGTTCGTAAGTAGAAAAATTGCAAAACCTAAATCTACCAACTGCTGTGCAAGTTCAACTCGCACCACGTTGGCACGCGGAATAATAGTTAAGTTAGGCTTAAATGTGCTGTCGTGTGCGCACACAGGAGCATACAAAAAAATCTAACCAACAGAAAGAAAAGAGTTTACATTTAT
The DNA here is from genome assembly GCA_038502835.1 of Octonoba sinensis. Taxonomy (NCBI): domain Eukaryota; kingdom Metazoa; phylum Arthropoda; class Arachnida; order Araneae; family Uloboridae; genus Octonoba; species Octonoba sinensis. The sequence continues at coordinate 57,247,496 of CM076599.1, read as the reverse complement.
AACGCATACAAGCCTGAAAAATATATGCTTAATCACCGAAATGTCCTTTCTTTGCAACAAATCTAACGGATACGCTTTAAGAAACATTAACACTTTTTGGACCAGCACCACAACAGCCGGTCTACATAGTAAATGGATGAATAAGAGAAAAGTTTTCGAAAGAAAATTTGGCAACACAATGTTTAAGGCAAAAATAATGTTTAAAAATCTTCAGAACTTTTTAGTAAGAAAACTCATACATTTCTAACGGTAAATTGAAGTTTTGTCAGTTTTTTAAGGTATTTCATGCATATTCGTTAGAGCAACCATGTCGCAACTGAGGTATTTTTCTGGAGTGCTCCCTGACACTCTGAGAATTCGATTGTCGTCTGCTAGAATTCCGAACCGCATAAAGAGCGTTGATGAAGCATTGCTCTCAGCAAGCAGTCTCAATATGCGTGTCATTCCAAATGTAAAAACACTATTTCCTTCTCCATGTGTGTAAATTAAAACAATGCGCATATTCAGACTACAAAAGGCCCATGCATAAGAAGGCCGACGCATCCGCCATTTTGGATCAGAGCACGTGTCTACTGCCCTTTCTGGCCATTGAGTTTTAATATCTGCTGGAGTGACATCTGATAACAGTCGGAGAACGGTCAGAGTAAATGACAATAATAAGGTAGTAAAGAATAATAGCATGCCAATCAATTTCAATTTTTCTTCTAACTTTTAGATTTCGGAAGGTATATATGTACCGCGGAAATATTTGGGCTTCCTTACTGCGTTGATTTATTATTACTGTCTGGCCGAGCATTCGGTATGTTTCTGGTTTAGACACACTAAAACAGTTCCATATGCAGCACATGTCATTTGAGAAAAGATTAAAATACTATCGTAAACATTTAGAAAGCGTTATTATAGGTTTAAAATGGTTTGAAAACAGATTTTGGGTTAGAAATGGGTTATTTTTAAGTGTATATTCGAACTATCTACTTGTGTCGCAGCTCTTCCTCCTTCACTGAAGACATGACACTAGGCTTTCTTTTCCAAACTCCCTACCAACAAGAGTGGATTGTTCCATTTTTGTTGCAGGTGAGCAAAGAGCACTCCCTCCGTTTAGCATTTGAAATGGTAGCGACATCTACTGACTTCTCATTGAACTACATATTTTAAATAAAACTTTATAATTTTAAATAATAGAAGACATTTTTACTATTTTCAGTCATTTTTCAAAGTTGAATTTCTGATTGAACTTTTTTTATTCTTAATCCTATTTAAATCTGAATTTTCTATACATTTTAATTTTTTAACAAAACTGACAAGGAAAATAGATGAATATTTTTGGTTTTCGTTTGTTTAACTAAAATTATTAAACGTAATTTCCTCCATTAACTAAATTTTCAAAAATATAAAAATAAAGAAATTTAAAGAATAAATAATCTTTAAATAAATCTTTCAAGGCTATAAAATATATTTCACTAAAACAAATTGTTTATGGATGACTGCAATTTTTAAATCTGATTAAGGGGTAGACGTGAGTGAACAAAAAGTGGAGGGATGCCAAGACATTGATAGAAAGAGCGTCTTCCCTCCCCTCCGCCGAAAGGAAATTTCTGATATAATTTTAAAAAGTCATTTCGAATTTTTTTTTTCTTTTTTCATTTTAATTTAACAATAATATTAAATAGCTTGCAAGAAGCAAAACAACAAAATACATAAAAGCATATACAAATTCAATGCATTTAGGAGGGATCAATCGATTTTCTAAATGCTTGGAAATAACAGTTTATTTAGACTTTGCTAGCGTTATTGTACATTGGAAATTCTAATCCTTCAAAATAAAATTTCAACTGTACTTTTACATTTGAATACTTTCATGTAAATTTCAAGAAAATTTTTAAATGTGTAAGAAATAAATAAAAGTATTGGTATCTAAGCAAGTACATTTGTATAACACAGTTTCACAAGCAGGGCCGTCATTTCAAAATTTTCCTGAGGGGGAGGGGGCAAAGGGCATACACTAACGTATATTGCAATAAAAAAACAACAAAAAACATGTACATGGCTTAGGAAATACATTATATTTCCCAAGCCAGAGGGGCCTGACCCCTTTAAATGACCAGCCTGTTGACAAGAGTGCTTGAACTCTAGTACGATATATGTCATGCCGAGTATTGTTTATTTCTTCAAAAAATGGAAAAATTGAATTCTATCTCAAGGGTGATTCTTAGAAGTGGGGGATGCATTAGTATTTTTTTGAAAAATAGGGAAACGTGTTACCCCACGTCACCCTCACTTCTAGCACTTGTAAACACGCGATTAATTTTTGTTTTTCAAGTTCTGCAGTTTAAAAGAAGCGTTATGTAGTTTTTGAATGTTTCTGCAAAATTTAGTTGTATTCATTTATAAGGTAAAAGTAATTAGTGAAAATGAATGATTGCAGATTTAGGCATGTTAAAGCAAAAATTTTAATTTAAAAGTTGCTTGGAAAGCAAGAAGACTATGAAATATCTTAAAATATGGGGATAACTATAACTAATATACGAAGTTCATATTCAATAGAGTACAATAAGTCATTATTATGCTGTTCATGAACACTGTTTACATGAAATGAAGTTATCCATATTAACCACTGTTGTGTACGCATTATGAATTATGTTAAAATTTCCTACTTTTAAAAATGTATTATGAATCAAAAGTTTAAAAAAATCATTACAGCTATTATAAACTATTGAAAAATTTCAAACATTGTAAAGAAATTTAAAGATCAAACTTTTTAGTATTATAATTCTTTCTTTAATAAATTGCCATAACTTTCAGTACAGTTTTCGATACAAGATTTTAAAGTATTATACTGTTGAACCAATGAACTGGTTTCATCTTGATTTTAGAACAGTATACTGATACTTTTCTCAAGCAATAAACTTCTTTAAAAAGGATAATTTATAATAATTAGTTGCATCCTCAATGAACAGAATCAATTGCACAATCGGTGGAGATTGAAAGAAAAAAAATGACAAACAATATATGTATATATCAAATTAATAAGTTCATGTAATAAAATCAAATATTCATTTGAAAAATTATTTTTTTCTGTCTACTTTGAATTAATTTACCCATTTCCCTGTATTCATTTGAAAAATTATTTTTTTCTGTCTACTTTGAATTAATTTACCCATTTCCTGTAATAATTTACAAGATATCCACTCCGAGTCGTCATGAAAATTATTCGAAGTTGGCATTGAAAAGAGCCGTTTTTTATCCAAACCAACAGAGATAGCAATCAAAATACGACGAAGTAAATAGTACACATCAACAAAGGACAATTTCGCAATGCATAAAGTGTTTGGTTAGGAGTGAGAAAATGCAGACATGTGTTCCCTACTTTCCCCCACCTGCAAAAGAAATGAAACGATCTATTCTCGTAGGGAGGGAGTTTGAAGCAGAAGGGCTAGTGAGACATGACCACTAGCCCTTCTGCTTCTGCATGAGAAAATAGAGACATTTGGAGCGAGGAATCTCCATGTTTCAACAAGGCAACTTGCGAGCCGATGCGCATGAATACAGTGCTCGAGCCATCAGGGCAAAATACCGACAAATTTCTGTTTAATTTATAGTAATCTACAGGGCCGCTGTAAGCGGGCGTGCAAGGCGTGCACCGCACGCGGGCGCCATGCTAGAGAGGGCGGCAAATTCAGCCCACAATCCAAAATTTCATCACAGATTTTTTCCAAATATTAAAAAACTTTTTTGCCTCACATGAGATTTTCCTCTCCGCTATTTTCTCCAGCTGTGACACTTGATAAGCTTCTTTTGTTCTCTCAAAACGACGCCCCCCCCCCCTTCCCTGCTCTACAAGAAAGATAACTCTTTTTAACTTATCGGCGGACTGTTGCTAAAATCTGAACATAAGGCGACTCCGCCTCGGGCTCAAAGAAGAGAACACACTCGGAGATTATCCTTCACTGACCTCTGAGTGATTCTTTTGGTGTCCATGGTCATTCTAATGTTGTCTCTCGGGATGTCCAATTTAAGATTAGGAGCATATGGGATTCCAATGATCTTGAGAATTTTATCAAGACCCAGGACCATATAATAGCTTGACAAGGGCTGGTCCGTAGGACGTTTTCTCCCGTCCACGGTGCAAAGCTATCGTGACGTCACCAAGTTGACAAAGCGCTTGTTCCCACTACTGCAAAACGAACTCCGAAGCCAGTAAAACGGAAGTTTTTTTCTTGATTTTAACGTTGTAAATGAAAAAATAAAGGGGGAGGGGCACAAACACAAAAATGAATATTTATTATTATTTTTTGTTAGGAATCATATTTTTTAAATTAATTATCGCAGTTTAAATCTTGGAATAATTATGGGGTGATTCACAATGATCTCGCACTTCGAGGGAGGTGGGAGATTATAGAAATTGTAAGTTGATGACAAGGGGAGGGGAGGAATCAGAAGATAAAAGTTTTTATATAATTTATTTCATTTATTTATTTGTATTTACATTTTGGTTTTATTTTGAATCGTAAACATCAACGCTGATTAAGTTTCAATGAACTTTTATTAGAAAGTTCACATTTAAAAAGAAATTTTCTTGGACATTTACAATTTTAAGACAAAATAGAGCGGTTATTTTTACAGGATTAGAAAATTAATATTATCTACTAATTATGGTTACTGTCTTATATATTAATTATGGTTTTTGTTGTAAGCCAAAATTTCATTTTGTACAAATTAAGTACAAATATAATTATTAATGTTATTACGCTCAAAAATGTCATTCAAAAATAAAATTAAAAAATGATCTATAGAATAGTGCCTTGTTTCTAAAATGCAAGTACATACGCTTATGTATTATAGCGTGTCAAGTGACAAGGAAGGGGGGTACATTGAAATTTGACATTTTGTAACAAAGGGGTCGACATTGAGTCAAATATATTGAAAAAAATTGACGTTTATGGGTGGAATCTACACGCTCTTATTAATATATAATATAGATATATAATGTAATGAAGAAAATAAATAAATAAATAAATATAGCCAACCGTTTTAACATATTACGCAGAGAAATCTGAATTTTAGAGAGTTTTCTTTTGCTAATAATAATTATCCTATCTTTCTAATTTTTGATTCCGAAAGCTTTTTTTTTTTTAATGTTGGCTCTGAAACGATCAGTTTAAAAAAAATATGTGTTTGCAAAAAAAAAAAAAAAATAATAATAATAATAATAATAATTATCTCCTATTTTTTAAATTAAGTTCTGAAAAGGGTTTCTTTTCTTTTAGGCTCTGAAAAAGAACCTTTTGTTTGTCCTTTTTTCCTGTTCTAAGAAGAACCATTTTTTAATTTTTATGTGTTTTTTTTTTTTTTTTGCTTGCATTTCGTCTCTTAGAGCAGAGTCTCTTCAGGCAGATTATCTAACAGAGCATTAGCTGCATTATCATCTACTAAATGCATGCTACAGATATCTTCAGCACGCTTTTTAGGACTGGTCATTTTTAACCTATGTTTTGCCTCTTCCAGAGTAGTTCTTTTTATTTTTCTTGCAGTTCTCTCAGCCTCAGTTGTTCCTTTGGGATTTTTATTGCCAAGTGAAAGTTTCAAAGTCGGCACTGCCCCATCTTTCAGAATTTTATTGCAATCAGAATCTTCAAGCAATCTTTTTTTCTTATCATCCTCGGAATCGTAGACTGTAAAATATTCGCTACAAATTCTAGCGTTCTTTTCATTCACTGGATCTTTCCATTTACATTTTTGCAACCATATCTTCTTTAAATCCAAATCCTTTGAAAATACGTGGTAAACAATATCGCTATCCTTTGTTTCTCGATAATAATTACAGCAACGCAGAGGATCAGAATGCACCGAGCTCCCGTTTTGTCAACCCAGTGACGTCAAAACAGGTTTCCCCCCTTTCGAAACTGGTCGAAAGTCGGCACTCATTTTTACAAAGGAGTGGACCAGCCCTTGTAAATATCTGTAGTCCTGATCAAGACCAGTCAACCTCGCCAGGGTGGTCTGTCAATTTGCCGCCCCTTCTCTTGGGAATTCAGGCAAAGGTAGTAAAGTCCAAACAGGTGTGCTGTCCTACAGAAAAGCTGATGTCTTCTTCTTTGTATGACGATAAGTTTATGCCAAAATCAGAAAAATGCATTTTTAAGCATTTCTTTTTCTAAAAATATAAATAAATGAATAAAGCTTACTCTCCGGCGCGGAGTGCAACTTCGCCACTAGTGTAACTAAAGATTCAATTTAAAATATTGATGTCTTATTGATCTCCATTTTCATTCATTTAAAGAGCATAATCATTATTTTATTCCTTTTTTTTTTTCGATAGGGCAGCTTGGTGTTTAATAAAGATCAGAAAAAGAAAAGAATAAACAAAATAAAATAAATCTTAGATTGAGAATTTTTTAAATGTAAAGGGAAAATTTTGCAATTCAAATGAGCACACGATTCACTAGCGTTTCGATGTAGTTTGGTTATGATTCAAAGCTTAGGAGCCATATAGAAAATACTATTAGTTTAATGTTATATCGAGTCTCTCTTTGAAAGGAATAGGGGTCAAAATGAAAAGCATTATAGAACTGTTAAAGTTATACAAACGTATAAATTTCATTTACCCCATGGTGATCAAACGTCCCCCCCCCCCTTTCTGGGAATAGTCCACAATTAAAAATTTTACCACATTCAAAAATAGCTTGTGGGGACCACCTTTTGCGAGGTTTGTGCTCATTTCTCCCCAATTTAAAAAAATCAACCAAAATATTTTATGTGAAATTTGAAATGAGAAATAAACTAAATATTTTTGTGCAAACTAAAGTAAACGATAAAACCAAACGCAAAATCTGCACAATTGGTGCATATTATGTGCTTCGAGAATTACAAGGAATCCCGTTTTTAGCAAAGAGGAAGAGATTCCTTGTAGTTTCGGAACATGTGTACGTATGTTTTTGTAATTTTGTGCTTTAATAACGTAGTTTCTCAATTAGTAAAATTTTTTTCCATATTTTTCATTAGTGTGTGCAGTGCGTATAGTATGTACTTTTCATTTTGAAAATTTGGACATATCCCCATTTTGGAATTAACAAATTTGGCAGCCTTAGTCCTCTATTCTCTTTCTCAGAGACCAGCACGAAAATTATATAAATCTACATTTCACTTGGATGTGCTTAAAACACTTTTTTAATTTGAAATAATAACCGTGATCAAATTTTCTTTAAATTTTTTATTTTATTCATTTGGGGTTTTAATTCGTCTTATATCGTATATAAGAAATAAAAATGTAGTTCTATAAATTAATTATTTTAAACTTTTAGCGAACTTACTGAAAAATTATGTTCTAAAAGAATGTTTTTGTTCTTATTATATTGTTTAAAGAGTAAATAAAACGTTTTTAATTTATTAATTTAAAATAACAAACATAAAGAAACATTTTAAATCTGCTTTCTTGGCAAAGGAGGGAAATGGCTCCTGTAAGGAATCCATATGATTTCGAGACATTGTTTACTCACCATCAAAACTGTTTTATTTTCTTTCACTCATACGAAAAAAAATGGAAACAATTTGATACAAAATATATTAATGAAGCAGTTTATTATAAGAGGGGGGGGGGAGGAGGGATAAAGTAGGTAACGTAAAAAGTATGAAAATGGTTTCAATATATGCCTGGAAAACATAACAGATTAAAAAAATACTAAGAATAAATTTAAAAAAGAAAATGGCAATAAATAGATGTGCATTTTCCTTTTCAATATCAGCTCATAATCTAAATTTGGTAATCCAGAGGTGCCCACCAGAGGAGGGGGGGGGAGGTTCATGCCGCGGAATGCACCATTGAAATTTTTAGGGGGGTTGTTTTCGTACGGTTTTGGCCATCCGTAGCTTTTTAGGGAGTACGCCATCGCAAGGGGGGGGGGGGGGGGGTCCTCCAGGTAATCAATGATACAGCAAATATCTCACACGAAACTCATTTTCCTCGACTAACGTAAGACGAGAAATATCCGTCATTTCTTCGTCGCCTTTAAAAATAGTCGATTATCTGAACATTTACTTGATTTAAAAATAGGCGCAACGCGATGACCCAGCCGAAATGATACAATCAAATCATAGGCTTAATATACTGACAAATTAATATTGAATGCTTTTCTAAAGCTGGAAGAATCAGAAAGTTCTTTTGATTGAGATTGCAGCTGGTTTGTAACCTCAAAATTAAAGTTATTTGCTCCTTTATTATTCGGTTCGATAGTTTTAACGTACAGATGCAGGGTCTGCATCGTAACGAATATTTAGTTCGTTCAGATGCAAAACCCTTCAATGCGTACTATTCAAGTACCAGTGCGCATATATTATTAGATAAATCATTTGATTAAAAAGTTTTCAGAATATCACACTTTGAAAGAAGCTTCCAAATTAGCTCATGCACTCAATATTAAAGCAGATTTGTGGGTAGAATTTTATGAAATATGATGCTTAATAAGTTCACTGAGCCGTAAAATATATCAGAATTACCATTACCTGTATTAAAATCACGTTTTCTGATTGAATTTACAGCCAAATTTTTATTGTCCCTTTTTCAAATCTTTCGTTTCGGGGGCTGCTCATAAATGAAACACTTTTTTCAATAATATTGGATCCCCCTCCCACCTTTTTTCATAACATAACTGAAAACAAAGCGTTCTGAAGGCAGGGTCGACTCCCCGATACCACCGAGACCCCCACTCGATCTCGCCCATATTTAAAACTTTAGGTCAAAATTTTCTAAATTCTCTTATGAGAGCGTCAAAATACTCAATTTTGAGCTGTGTTTTTCTTGTGTGCATTGGAGGTGCGATACTTTCAATGCTTGATTCACGCAGAGTAGGTAAGTGCCCCCAATCAAAAAAAAAAAAAAACAGGTGCTGGAAAAAGGTATGAATGCAGAGCATTTAAATAACATTTAAATTCTTTTTTTTTTTTGTCTCCAACAAAATACACTGTTATCTATATGAAATAATAGTAATAATGATGGATAAAATAGTAATAATGGAGGCATCCCCCCCCCCCTTCGTATCGAAGGGCCGGCACGATAGGTTTTGCACGCGGGCCTGGCTAGCCTGATGGCTAGAAGCGGGCCTGGTAATCTATCTACATTTTTTATTTTCGTCATTTAGCAATATGCTTGCATCCTGTTCTGCATATGAATGTAGAAATAAATCGGTAAACTTAAAAGAAAACGCAGTGAAAGTTCATTCCACTATGGGAACTGGCTATATCAACTTCAAATGTCTTCTTCTCGTATTCCATCGTTAAATGGCCCTGTTTTATAGAAATTTTAACTTCTATACCCATAATGTACACATTATATTTTTAGTTTAAATTACTTTATTTTAAAAATTATTTTATATAAATAATATTGAGCTTAATTACATTGCTGAATGACTTTTAAACGTAATTTTTCCATTTAGCATCAGCCTCATATTTGTCCTATTTTTCTATAATCAAACATTTATTGTGAAATGTTATATTGAAAACATCAGTTGTACAAGTAGATAAATCAAAAACATTTTTTCTTTTATCGTGATTTGCTAATCAGTAGAGATTTTAATATTTATTTTGATGTTTTCCATAGTTTTCATTTCTGTGATTTTTTAAATATTTTTGCCTATATTAATTTTCATTTTGTCCAAATGCGGAGTTTTTATTATTATTATTATTTTATTACTAAATTACAAGCTACACTAAAAGATTTTCAAGAAGTGCATAAAACTACAGCACTTTTTCACAGCAAATATATACTGCTCTGCAAAAATTTTTATTTGCGCATGATTAAAATCAAAAGTAGTAACTATTTTTTTACTTTTACAATTATTTACATTTAATAGCCATAAAAGAAATGTTCCATTATCGAGAAGTATATGTTACACTTGTAATAGGTAAGCAGACTTGTAAGTATAATTTTAAAAATATAAAATTTGTAAATGCTTATACATTACAGATTTATCTTCAAAATAATTGTTTAATTGCAGCCTTTCTTATGAAATATGTTATTCTGTTGCACCTTGTTTCTTATAGGTTTTTACATAAGGTGCAACGACTGTGTGCAGAAATTTTTATGTTTTACACGTAATGAATTAGAATAAAACTCCATTATTAATTTTTAGATGCGCATGTATTCTCCGCTATAAATGACGCATTGTTTATAATATGCAACTTCGAAGTGAAAAATAACTAAATTCTTGAAATTCCAGGGTCCTTTTCATATTTTGACAAACATTTATTTTTTTCAAAAAAAAAAAATGTTTAAATACATTTTGATTCATTATTATTTTTCTTTTTTCGCACTTTAATTGAATGAAATTCTTTCTTGTAATTTTCTTTCTGAAATGCTTTTCCAAAATTTTAATTGAAAACAATGAGTCTTTTTGCATGCCAAATTATTCTTTTTTAAAAATGCTTGTTTTCACAGAGAAGGGGGAAAAATAATTATAGAAAGTACTGTAATTTTAATAAGCAACTTTTTGACATTATTTAGACAGCTCCAATATGTGTTGAACACAAAAATGTTAAGCGGGCCAGCGTTGGCCCACGGGTCATGGTTGTTCTTTTTATTGTTTACAGATCGCATCATTGTTACTAAGATAATAAATCTTCTAAATAAAACGCATTTCCCATTTTTGTCAATAAAAGACGATATATAGATGCTGTTCAAAGCTGTTCTCAGAAACTTTTTAAACTTTTAGGTTTGTAACTATATTAATATAGTATTATACAATTGTATATTTATTAATAAATTGATAAAAAGAATAAACCAATAAATCAGGGTCGCCTCCTGTTTGAATAAGCATGTTTTTAAACCCGCCGCGGTCCCACATAGCATTCAAAGACCATAAGAATTTTCTATAACAATTCGCATAATGCTTTTAATACTGAAAAAAATATATGAATCTTTACGCTGAAATGCTTAAGCGAAATTTTAAATTATTCCATTTCAAGTTTACAAAGAAAGCGATTTCCTTTTTCGTTTTTTTCTTCTTTTCATAAATTTAAAACTTTTTAATAAGAAGCATTTTTTGTTTTAAATGTTATTATTTTGAAGGAAAATGGACTCCTTTTTTTTAGCATGGTTCATAGGTATAATGCGTTATCTGACTTTGTTATTTTAACAATTATTTTATTTTCACTGTTATAAGTGTGGCGTTTTCGATAATCTCTAGCTGTGAAAACGTTTTATATTTACTTTGGATTCTGTTTTCCCCCCTCAAATTATTGACGTCATGTAAGTTTAAAGTCTTAGGCATATATTCTCAGGTAGCACACAAACGTTGGGACAACGCTTTTGTAAACATATTAGAATAACGTTTTACTTTCAAACGCAAGTGCGATTATAACGTTATTCGAACGTTATAGTATCGCATAAATCTGATAAAGGCGACAATGATGAAATTTGATCATTGTCGCATTTATTTGTAAAACTAAAAGAAGAAAAAAAAAGCTATCATAAGGCAAATATTGTTGTTGAAAATAATATATTTATTCCACTTAACCAATAAAATAGTTTACCCTTTTTCAATAATTTACTATTTTCTTTCATTCTTTCTTTTCTAGTTTTCTCTTGGATTTGTAACATTTATTTTCTTTTTTAGCTTGGTTACTATAAATTCTCTACGACGTATATTTGTTTTTTATAGCAGTACTAAGCAGACATTTTTTACCATGCATAAAATATCTGGACATTATGAAGATTGCTTATACCCTGTTCGCACTGGGAAGTTAATCCGGGCTAAAAAGTTTAGGGAGTGAAGTTTGGCAACGAAAACGGACTAAATAGTATTCGGACATTAACCACAAATTCGAATCGAGAAAAACATGCAAGAATTTATGAAATGATAATGCTTAAAAGGAACTCACATATCATGCAGTAGACCTAATATCAGCGTTGAAAAAGATGGCTTTTGCTTACTATAAATATTTCCAATGCTCCCCAAAGTTCCTGGTTTATTCCCCAAATTTCCCAGGTTTATTCCCGTGTCTCAAAATCTGTGGGTTTTTTGCATAGACATGAAACTTATTACTTTCTTAGTGTTGTACTTTCATGATTGTCGGTAGAGGATTACTGTGTTTCCCTTTTCTGCATAGTCTCATCAGATTGAAAGGATATTGTCATCAGGCCGTCATCTCAAAATTTTCCCGGGGGGGGGGGGGCAAAGGGTATATTTTCGATGCATTATAGGTAAAAAACTGCGAAATACATTAAAAAAAATATATGTTTCAATGTATTTCTAAAAGTCAGGGGGCTGGATAATTGACCCCTCCCCCCAGGATCGCCCAAATAACCGGCCCCGGTAATATATTCTTTTTCGCTTGGACCACAATCCCTCTATAAACTCTCGATACAGGTCACTCCAGATAGAGAACTCATTGGTTAGAACAATCGGATAGCAGCTCCACGTGATCAGCATCGGGTGGATATTTATTTTCTTATGATTACTTTTATTTATTGAAAAAAAAAAGAACTTTTCGTTTCAAAATAATAAAGTTAAAGCAATAGTTAGATTCATATTTCTATTCATACAAAACATTTTGTACATTAATAAAATATATTTAACGTTACGAATGGGCGGGGAATTCCACGGAGAGCAGAACTCTGCTGTGTGCTGTTTCCCGTTTTCGTTTGAATTTGTCAAGCAGTCACGCAACAAGGCTCCTCTTCAGCCCCAGCCAGGCAGCAGCTAGCTTCCATGGAGTCTATAGGCTAAGGAGCTAGATCTCCGCTGACGGAAAGTGGCACAAAAATTTCACTTTTCCAGATGGCGCTGCCTCTGCCAGAGTAACTACCTTGTACGGAAAGCTAGGTCATTTCAGTGCTAATTTGGACGATTTTATTTTCGCCAGGAAAAATAGAAAACGTGAGAGGAAAAAAAAGCTATTTTTCACACAATTAGTAGAGATCATGTAGATTAATATGTTTCGACTCAATATGCTATGAGGCACCTAGATATTAAAATAAAAATACTTTTATATATGGTTACAAAGCCCCGCCCTCCGTCGTCTGCTACGATTTTGGTGATTCTCATTGGTTCTGGTCGTTTGGGTTTAAATTCACATTTCGGCTCGCTTTTTCCATGCAAAAGTGCCTCTGTATTTTTGTGTGAATTACTTCAACTTCGCAGTTCGGGACTCTACGTTTTCTTTCTTTTTTATTTTGGAAGTGCCTCTGAATTTTTGTGTGAATATTTCAATGCTGCTCTGATTTTTTTTACTGTTTTAGTTTTTAAGACACAATTTGTTGAGGATACAATGTATCTTGATTGAAAATGCAAAATTCACTTTTAAAAATAAAATGTGTATTATTTTGAAACACGAAGAGTGCCCCACCATATTTTAAAACTTTGATTACAAGTTCGAATTTTTAAAGTTGAATTTTTCATTTTGTAATAGAAGCATTTTTAAGTATTGTTCCAAATGAACTAATTTAAACTCTTCCAGTTGTTTTTATTTTATGTGCATTGTAGTTTTCTTACTGGAACGCTAAACTGGAAGAATTTTAATAGTAGCTTTGCTTTGCTGTTCATCTAGCACGATTAAATGTTATAAATAAAATTGAACAAAATCACTGTACATTGAAATCTTTTTAAATAATGCATCAAAAACTTGTGTATTTACTACAGTGCTATTTGTTTTTTAGCATATCTTTGCATTTGCTTTAAATATGTATAACATATCAAACTCTGAGTCTTGATTATGATTGCAATAATTACTCAAAATAAGAAATTTTACAAAAGAATGTGTCGGAATCCAAAGGAGTATGGAAAGAAAAAGCGTACAGGTAGGCCTCCTACTCTTCGTTCAATTGTCCTTCAAGTTTGCTTAACAAAACAGAGTTCTACTCAAATTAAAACAGAAATATTAATTTACCGTGCACTAGCCGAACAGTGCGTAATGTTCTGCCAAGGATTCCAATGTTAGATATACTAAACTACGGTCACGTCCGCCACTTACAAAACACTTCACAAAAAGCATAGATTGGAATTTGAAGAAATACGTTTCTTTTGTGTCTAGATGAAAAGACATCGTATTTTCTGATGAAAAAAAATTTAATTTGGACGGACCAGATGGTTTTTGCCATTTCTGGTATGATTTGCAAAAAGACAGACCATTTTTTTCCAAACGACAGTTCGGAGGAGGTTCTGTGATGGTTTGAGCAGGTTTTGCAGCCAATTGAACAACACCAATGGTGTCCATTAGATGTCGCTTGAATTCAGAATTATATGTTGACATGTTAGCTGAAAATTTATTACCTGAAGCACCCCTTATCACAAGTGGTGATTATTTGTTTCAACAAGACAATGCAAGTTGCCATGTGTCTCATGCATCATGTTCATGGTGCGAGGCCAATTCAGTGAAACTTTTGGACTGGCCGGCAAGAAGCCCTGATTTAAATTCCATAGAAAATCTGTAAGGCATTTTAGCTACAAAAGTGTATAAAAATGGGACACAATATGGAAATAAAGACAAACTGATATCACCCATTAATTTGGCGTGGAAAAACATTTCTAAACAAACTTTAACTAAACTTTCTGAGTCAATGACTGGACGATTAATAAAGGCAATTGAGAAAAAAGGTGATTTTGTAAAATACTAATTTATTTTGAGACATATCTGCTAATGTCCCTATATTTTTTTCCATATTTCATATAGTACATTTGTAGTAATTTGATTTTGTAATTTAATTTCATATTAACAAGTTTCTAATGTTTCCCAATTACAAGTAGTTAATTAAATTTGATTTTGTTTGCAGTTGATGATTATTTTAATATATAATACTCATTTTTCAACCGTGTCCTTATAATTTTTTCCATGGCTGTATAACACAATTGTTTAAAATTGCTATGCACTAACATATTACTTTCAAAACATCAGACTTTGAATTTTTTAATTTTTTAAACCAGACTTTAAATATTTTGGATATTTATTTATAAAAATGTGACATTTTAAACAATATATTTTAAGCTATTCTCATTTAGACAATTTTCCAATGATAATATAGATTAACAAATTTCAGTTCAAATGCATGATTCATATTGAGTCTAACCTTACCAAGAATACCACCAACTACTTACCAAGGAAAAAAACCTTTATTTTACTAAATTAAAAAATTTTGTGTCATGTTTTTCAAGCACTTAATGTTTTATCGAGTGCATTTATTTTATAAATAAAATAACTTATGATATTTTAAAACTTCGAACTAATTTGGAAAATAAACTACTCCGCTTACATCTTGCTTTTTGTTTTGACAATCAGACATGTATGTGATTTTAAAAACTTTCTCAATTTTCTCTAATTATGTACTGTGTTAATAAAAAAATGTTAAATGCAAATCATGCTCTTTATCACTGTAGGATTATTCTTGTATGAAGGTTTTTGAATCTTTTGATCATGTAAAGCAAAACCGTGGTATCAAGACCGAATCTAGAAATTTTTCGGTGGGGGGGACATGACTTTGACACATGTGTTAAGGAAAGCTTCTGGGAGGAATATAGGCCACATTGCGAAAATTTTTGGGACTTCGAGGGGAGGGGGGACTGTGGATACGGCCTTGCGTGGTATGCCACAAGTTATTCATCGTCTTGTATAAGATCATGTACCAGGATGGCAATCTGTATGCATAATATGCACATTAACCCCTCGCCGTACCATTTGGCTTGACCAAACTCGGGCGTAATCGATAGTCGTCTGATTATCCCTTCACGAGTCTGACTCGTGACATTCATGCTTGGCCCGATTATCCCTTCATGAATCTGACTTGTGATATTAATGTTTGTGTTAAAATCTTCATCACAAGTCAGACTCGTTAAGGTATGGCAAGGGGTTAAAGCAGTGGTGTAGTCGAAGCGGGACGGTATCCCCCCTACGTTTTTATTTTAATACAAGCGTCCCCCCAAACATTTTACATTTTAACATAAGCATCCCTCCACTTTTGATTTCAATTGCTTTTCGTATGTATAAGCGTCCCCCCCCCCCCAACTTTTTTTTCAGGACTACACCAGTGCATTAAAGATGCTGTATCAACACATCTATAAACCATCTTACAAATAACATGTAAAATGCAGAACAATCCCACCATACAATTACTTTTTAAAAAAAATAATTTTGAAACTAAAAAATACATGAAACCTGTCGGTGGCGTAGCTCGATCCGGATTGTGGGTGAGGGGGTTCTTCGGGAGAAGTCTGCTAATTTCATTCTTTTCGAAGAAAAATTGGTCAAATTCTAAATAATCTTTACCACTTCAGGAGGGGTCCCATCTCCAAAACCACCCCCTTATCTACGCCAGTGAAACCTGTGTTTTTTATGTACAGGTTTTCCCGCATTAAAAAAAGTGAAAAATTCACTTAAATTTAAATTAAATTTTGAATACAATTACGTATGTTTACACAAAAATTGAGACATTTCAGACTGTTTTGTAGAATTTTGTCTCTTGCTGCTAATAAAATCCTCAAAAATATTCATTGAAGAAACGTTTGCCTGCACAAATACATTACACGTCAAACTATGAAAAGTTTTCCTCACAAGAACGTAGTACATAGCATAAAAAATAATAAGGATAGAAAATAATGGTAATAGGCAATATAATCACATGGTATTATAGAAACGAGCAAATTTTACTGAAGCAGATGCAATTGGCTTTCAAAATGGGGGACGGGGGGATGCATATAAAATGTTAAAATGCGTAAATCCCTTTTCTGCATAGTCTCATCAGATTGAAAGGATATTGTCATCAGGCCGTCATCTCAAAATTTTCCCGGGGGGGGGGGGGGGCAAAGGGTATATTTTCGATGCATTATAGGTAAAAAACTGCGAAATACATTAAAAAAAATATATGTTTCAATGTATTTCTAAAAGTCAGGGGGCTGGATAATTGACCCCTCCCCCCAGGATCGCCCAAATAACCGGCCCCGGTAATATATTCTTTTTCGCTTGGACCACAATCCCTCTATAAACTCTCGATACAGGTCACTCCAGATAGAGAACTCATTGGTTAGAACAATCGGATAGCAGCTCCACGTGATCAGCATCGGGTGGATATTTATTTTCTTATGATTACTTTTATTTATTGAAAAAAAAAAAGAACTTTTCGTTTCAAAATAATAAAGTTAAAGCAATAGTTAGATTCATATTTCTATTCATACAAAACATTTTGTACATTAATAAAATATATTTAACGTTACGAATGGGCGGGGAATTCCACGGAGAGCAGAACTCTGCTGTGTGCTGTTTCCCGTTTTCGTTTGAATTTGTCAAGCAGTCACGCAACAAGGCTCCTCTTCAGCCCCAGCCAGGCAGCAGCTAGCTTCCATGGAGTCTATAGGCTAAGGAGCTAGATCTCCGCTGACGGAAAGTGGCACAAAAATTTCACTTTTCCAGATGGCGCTGCCTCTGCCAGAGTAACTACCTTGTACGGAAAGCTAGGTCATTTCAGTGCTAATTTGGACGATTTTATTTTCGCCAGGAAAAATAGAAAACGTGAGAGGAAAAAAAAGCTATTTTTCACACAATTAGTAGAGATCATGTAGATTAATATGTTTCGACTCAATATGCTATGAGGCACCTAGATATTAAAATAAAAATACTTTTATATATGGTTACAAAGCCCCGCCCTCCGTCGTCTGCTACGATTTTGGTGATTCTCATTGGTTCTGGTCGTTTGGGTTTAAATTCACATTTCGGCTCGCTTTTTCCATGCAAAAGTGCCTCTGTATTTTTGTGTGAATTACTTCAACTTCGCAGTTCGGGACTCTACGTTTTCTTTCTTTTTTATTTTGGAAGTGCCTCTGAATTTTTGTGTGAATATTTCAATGCTGCTCTGATTTTTTTTACTGTTTTAGTTTTTAAGACACAATTTGTTGAGGATACAATGTATCTTGATTGAAAATGCAAAATTCACTTTTAAAAATAAAATGTGTATTATTTTGAAACACGAAGAGTGCCCCACCATATTTTAAAACTTTGATTACAAGTTCGAATTTTAAAGTTGAATTTTTCATTTTGTAATAGAAGCATTTTTAAGTATTGTTCCAAATGAACTAATTTAAACTCTTCCAGTTGTTTTTATTTTATGTGCATTGTAGTTTTCTTACTGGAACGCTAAACTGGAAGAATTTTAATAGTAGCTTTGCTTTGCTGTTCATCTAGCACGATTAAATGTTATAAATAAAATTGAACAAAATCACTGTACATTGAAATCTTTTTAAATAATGCATCAAAAACTTGTGTATTTACTACAGTGCTATTTGTTTTTTAGCATATCTTTGCATTTGCTTTAAATATGTATAACATATCAAACTCTGAGTCTTGATTATGATTGCAATAATTACTCAAAATAAGAAATTTTACAAAAGAATGTGTCGGAATCCAAAGGAGTATGGAAAGAAAAAGCGTACAGGTAGGCCTCCTACTCTTCGTTCAATTGTCCTTCAAGTTTGCTTAACAAAACAGAGTTCTACTCAAATTAAAACAGAAATATTAATTTACCGTGCACTAGCCGAACAGTGCGTAATGTTCTGCCAAGGATTCCAATGTTAGATATACTAAACTACGGTCACGTCCGCCACTTACAAAACACTTCACAAAAAGCATAGATTGGAATTTGAAGAAATACGTTTCTTTTGTGTCTAGATGAAAAGACATCGTATTTTCTGATGAAAAAAAATTTAATTTGGACGGACCAGATGGTTTTTGCCATTTCTGGTATGATTTGCAAAAAGACAGACCATTTTTTTCCAAACGACAGTTCGGAGGAGGTTCTGTGATGGTTTGAGCAGGTTTTGCAGCCAATTGAACAACACCAATGGTGTCCATTAGATGTCGCTTGAATTCAGAATTATATGTTGACATGTTAGCTGAAAATTTATTACCTGAAGCACCCCTTATCACAAGTGGTGATTATTTGTTTCAACAAGACAATGCAAGTTGCCATGTGTCTCATGCATCATGTTCATGGTGCGAGGCCAATTCAGTGAAACTTTTGGACTGGCCGGCAAGAAGCCCTGATTTAAATTCCATAGAAAATCTGTAAGGCATTTTAGCTACAAAAGTGTATAAAAATGGGACACAATATGGAAATAAAGACAAACTGATATCACCCATTAATTTGGCGTGGAAAAACATTTCTAAACAAACTTTAACTAAACTTTCTGAGTCAATGACTGGACGATTAATAAAGGCAATTGAGAAAAAAGGTGATTTTGTAAAATACTAATTTATTTTGAGACATATCTGCTAATGTCCCTATATTTTTTTCCATATTTCATATAGTACATTTGTAGTAATTTGATTTTGTAATTTAATTTCATATTAACAAGTTTCTAATGTTTCCCAATTACAAGTAGTTAATTAAATTTGATTTTGTTTGCAGTTGATGATTATTTTAATATATAATACTCATTTTTCAACCGTGTCCTTATAATTTTTTCCATGGCTGTATAACACAATTGTTTAAAATTGCTATGCACTAACATATTACTTTCAAAACATCAGACTTTGAATTTTTTAATTTTTTAAACCAGACTTTAAATATTTTGGATATTTATTTATAAAAATGTGACATTTTAAACAATATATTTTAAGCTATTCTCATTTAGACAATTTTCCAATGATAATATAGATTAACAAATTTCAGTTCAAATGCATGATTCATATTGAGTCTAACCTTACCAAGAATACCACCAACTACTTACCAAGGAAAAAAACCTTTATTTTACTAAATTAAAAAATTTTGTGTCATGTTTTTCAAGCACTTAATGTTTTATCGAGTGCATTTATTTTATAAATAAAATAACTTATGATATTTTAAAACTTCGAACTAATTTGGAAAATAAACTACTCCGCTTACATCTTGCTTTTTGTTTTGACAATCAGACATGTATGTGATTTAAAAACTTTCTCAATTTTCTCTAATTATGTACTGTGTTAATAAAAAAATGTTAAATGCAAATCATGCTCTTTATCACTGTAGGATTATTCTTGTATGAAGGTTTTTGAATCTTTTGATCATGTAAAGCAAAACCGTGGTATCAAGACCGAATCTAGAAATTTTTCGGTGGGGGGGGACATGACTTTGACACATGTGTTAAGGAAAGCTTCTGGGAGGAATATAGGCCACATTGCGAAAATTTTTGGGACTTCGAGGGGAGGGGGGACTGTGGATACGGCCTTGCGTGGTATGCCACAAGTTATTCATCGTCTTGTATAAGATCATGTACCAGGATGGCAATCTGTATGCATAATATGCACATTAACCCCTCGCCGTACCATTTGGCTTGACCAAACTCGGGCGTAATCGATAGTCGTCTGATTATCCCTTCACGAGTCTGACTCGTGACATTCATGCTTGGCCCGATTATCCCTTCATGAATCTGACTTGTGATATTAATGTTTGTGTTAAAATCTTCATCACAAGTCAGACTCGTTAAGGTATGGCAAGGGGTTAAAGCAGTGGTGTAGTCGAAGCGGGACGGTATCCCCCCTACGTTTTTATTTTAATACAAGCGTCCCCCCAAACATTTTACATTTTAACATAAGCATCCCTCCACTTTTGATTTCAATTGCTTTTCGTATGTATAAGCGTCCCCCCCCCCCCCCAACTTTTTTTTCAGGACTACACCAGTGCATTAAAGATGCTGTATCAACACATCTATAAACCATCTTACAAATAACATGTAAAATGCAGAACAATCCCACCATACAATTACTTTTTAAAAAAAATAATTTTGAAACTAAAAAATACATGAAACCTGTCGGTGGCGTAGCTCGATCCGGATTGTGGGTGAGGGGGTTCTTCGGGAGAAGTCTGCTAATTTCATTCTTTTCGAAGAAAAATTGGTCAAATTCTAAATAATCTTTACCACTTCAGGAGGGGTCCCATCTCCAAAACCACCCCCTTATCTACGCCAGTGAAACCTGTGTTTTTTATGTACAGGTTTTCCCGCATTAAAAAAAGTGAAAAATTCACTTAAATTTAAATTAAATTTTGAATACAATTACGTATGTTTACACAAAAATTGAGACATTTCAGACTGTTTTGTAGAATTTTGTCTCTTGCTGCTAATAAAATCCTCAAAAATATTCATTGAAGAAACGTTTGCCTGCACAAATACATTACACGTCAAACTATGAAAAGTTTTCCTCACAAGAACGTAGTACATAGCATAAAAAATAATAAGGATAGAAAATAATGGTAATAGGCAATATAATCACATGGTATTATAGAAACGAGCAAATTTTACTGAAGCAGATGCAATTGGCTTTCAAAATGGGGGACGGGGGGATGCATATAAAATGTTAAAATGCGTAAATTTTAACAAGTATGCCATGTGATGAATGGCAGAAGAGAACTTTATTAAAAAAAGAAGAGGAAAACTGTGGCATTGCAGAATAATCACATACCTGGATTTACTAACAAAGTGGATTATTTTTACCCTCGTATAGCAATATCAGTAATTACATCCTTTAATTTTTTCGGCAATATCAGATTATCGATTAAAAAATTTATATTTTTCTCCGAGCGTATGCGACTCGGTGTTTTGCACACATATTAGTTAGCAGTGGTGTTAGTCCTGTAAAAAATGTTGGGGGGGGGGGGGGGCGCTTACATATGCAAACTAAGTTATTGAAATCCAAAAGTGGGGGGACTCGGACTTTATTGTTAAAATAAAGTCGGGAAACACCGTCCCCCGGTGTCCTCCCCCGACTACAACAGTTAGTTCTGTATCTGTTTATTGAGCAAGAAATCAATGACATGATTCTCTGAAGCATACATCAATTAGTTGATCACAATAAATAAACTAAAAGAATACACTAAGTAATTATTTCACAAAACTATGGCTTCCAGTTTTAATTTCATAACTAAAAATCTTGTTTTAAAAAACCTCTGTTGGTGATGGTGAGTACTTGTTGAGAGCTGCTTCTAAATTATTTAAATGATTTAGAAACTTTATGCTTGCCTTATATCAACGATTATTCAAACAAAGTTAATGTTTTAAAAATAAAAAGGAATTTTGTGTATTTACTTTGTATCAAAACTTAATAAACAGTTGAATGTTGAAATGAAAAAAAGATGTGCCTTGTGAAACATTGCAAAATGAATAGAACGCAAAAAAATTCCTTTTTATTTTAACAAAAAACAATCATAAGCGAATGTCCTCGAATCTGAAGGATTAAATTCACAGAATTCTGCTAATTAGTGGAAAAATCACATGTATGCAGTTATTGAAATAGTTCTTCATCGTTGGACCGATGAACATTAAGTTAATAATAACTAATAGTTTTAATAAATTAGATCTTGGGTAATCTTGACTTTTGTGAATTTATTTCTGAGCATACGCTGCAAGTTAAATTAATTTCTTCCAAGAGGCATGTAATGGAAATCACAGATGTACATAGAAGCACAAAAGTAAACTGTGCAGAAAACAGATCACTGAAAGCGTAAACATTTCGCGTCTGTTAAATTTCTGCGTCTCACTTTTTGCGCATGCGTAACGTGCTTTCTGCGCATGCGTCGAGTTACTATAATTACTGCAGCGATCCTGGCGGAAAAGTGAAATTTTTGTGCCGTTTTTAGCTGTTGCCAAACGTAGGAGATATGTCTCCTTCTTTATACTTCATGCTAGCTTCAAATAGAGCAGAACTTCTGTTAGTGCAGATTGTCGTTTCATTTTATTCTTTTAATAGGAACATTTTTAAAAAGTTTTAACATTGAAAAGATTATTTTCGTCACATTTCGTGGTCGCTACCTTTAATACTATTTGAAATCTTGACGTAAGTATTATTACTTAATCCTTCCTTTTCTGCTGTATTCATAATGATAAGTGTAACGTGTAACTCTGGTTAACGCATTGCTTGGTTTGATTGTTACAAAATATTAACCGATGAAATCTTAACATTTTCGAGTTTTTCGCAAACCTGTAACTATTAATCTTCTATTCAAATAGATTTGTTTTAGAGTTTTTACAGAAGTAATACGATGTGTTATGGCGTTTTTTAAAAAGCGTTGTGCTGAGAATTTTTATCGAAATAACAACAGTTGCTTAAAGAAAGCTATCAATAAGATTTTGTAGAGAATTTTTTTCCTTCATTTTGTTAAGAAGTTTCAACATTAAATGTAAGCACACTCGGTTTTTTCTGTAAATATAGCGTAGTGCCTACATTTATTTATGTTGTTGTTGAGCAGGGGTCGTCTCAGAAGAAATTCAGGTCCGTATTCGAACCCTTCACAAAATTCAAATTGATCAAAACGCATCCTTCACAAAATTCTGAGCTATCAAATCTTACACTAGAAGTCGGGACTCACTGTGTTAGGTTTGATCAATAGAAGCATTATTGGAAGTTGTTTTTTGTTATTTTCACTCAGATTTTATTTTGTTTAGCTACTTTATTGTATTTGACATTCTAGATTTGCAGAATTATTCTTACGGGTCGAACCAACATTTTTTAACAGGGTCCGTTTTTTGTGAATTTTAAAGATTTTTGTGAAAAATCGAATAATTTTGTGAAAATTGAAAATTTGAACATATAGCTAGTGATGAAAAACTTTATTATTAGTTGCCGCTTTTGTAATAAATATGGTGTAAAAAGTTTACGATTTGAAAGCTTGGAATTTTGTGAAGGGTTCTGGTGCGACCGTGGTTAAATAAACGGCAAAAAACAATAAAAAATTTTATCACTGTATGTTTAAATTTTGAGAAAACCTTATTAAAATTCACAAAAACCTGACCCTGTTAAAAGATGCTGGATCGAACCCGGAGTATTTGTTTAAGTATACTTCCTTGAATTTATGCTATATCAAAGTTGTACAGTATATTTTAGATTATGCATTGCCTATTCATTAAATTTTAATTGAAGATTCCATCCAACATGAATTTTTATCTGTATAAATAACTTCTCTAGTGTTTTAATTTATGCAAGAAATGAACTAATTTTGTTTACTAGTCATCTTTTCAGTGTTAAATATTTAGTTAAAACATGAGTTTCAAATAATTTTGCATTTCATTTAATGATACACTTGAAGTCAACTCAATGTGCTAGGTTTGGTCAATAAAAGCATTATTGGAAGTCTATTTTTGGTATTCTCCAGCAAATTTTATTTGTTTACTTTATTGTATTTGACATTCTATTGTTATAAAATTATTGAGTAGTAAAAACATTCATGATTTCTTTATCTTCTTAAGAGTACAGTATTTTGTGATGTTTCTCTGACAGTTGCCTTTTTATTTCATTTTTATTGAAGGTTTGTAGATGCTCAAAAGTTAGGGTTGACAAGTGTGGCCAAGCCTGTGAAAACCTACTAGGCTTGAGTGAAAAAATGCATGTATATACTTATACTAAAAATAGCATTATTTATATTCTATAGTGTTTAGTTTTTGATATTTTCAAGCAGTTTCTTGCATAACATAAGAGTGCATATTATAGGAAATGTTCAATATTTTTGGTGTCTCCTCCCATTTTTTTAATTTTAACACTTTGCCTCCTCTTTTTAATATTAATAACTTATATTTGTGTATGTAAACTTCAGGATTTCATTGGTGGGTTTTTATTAGGACTAAATGAGAACTTGGTTTTTACTGGAAAAAAACCTATCAAATGGTAAAAAACTTTGAAATACTGTTATCCCTGTTCATTTGCTGGCAGGGAGTAGTTTCATATTCATAACTGATCCTCTTCTAATTATATGCTTTCTTTCCATGGTTATTTTACCAGTCAAAATCTGGGAATTTTTTTAATTCCATTTCATTTCTGGCAGGTAGAGGTTTATTATTTGTAAATGATAAAAATGTACACTATTTATTATAGTCATAATGAGTTTCACTTACTAATTAATATATACTCATATAACATATTTTCCACTGCTGCTCTGAACTTAGAACCAGTAAAAAGACATGTGTTGTTTGTTTCTGAAATAATAACTTCAATTGCTATTACGGTAACTAATTATTGTTATTTTATCTTAGGTTTTTAAAAGTTCAGCATGGCAAGAGGACAACAAAAGATTCAATCACAGCAAAAAAATGCGAAAAAATTGAATGATGCAAAAAAGCAACAAGGCCATGATCAAAAAGCTGCTGCTCAAAAAGCGCTTACTCATGTTTGTTCTGTTTGCAAGGTAATAAAAAGGTTTTTTTTGAGTTATTGCTAATTACATTGGGGAAGGGAATAATACCGTATATAATTGTGTGTATTTGAAAGTGGAGGAAGGGGGGTTGTAATAAAATAACGATATTAGGTTGTTGTATTTATACCTTTACAAAAGATTACAAAGATGATAAATGTTCCATTATGTCAACATTATTCATTGCAGGGGTCGCAGAGTCCTTTTTTCCCTATTTTCCCTCTTTTTTAAAAAAAAGTTCTCCTTTTCCTCCCCGTTTCAATTCCTTTTTTTCTGTCTCCTGATCGCATTTCTTTTTTGATTGTGGTGAATGTTTTCTCGCTAATTTCAATTTGCATTGTATGATTCTTTTCTTCAAGGTTAACTGGATTAACCAATCATAAACGTTTTTGGAGGAAAGGCTGTTATTTTGCTGAAAGTTGGCCTCCCACCCACAGTGAAATCTTGTGTTCACAACTGTATCATGCATATATCAAAAGCTGAACGTGCGCGATTAGTTCTACAATGTGTCAGTAATATGTGCAGTACAAAAGTTGTTCCCATCTTTATATTATTCTTGAAGTGCACAGGTGCCATTATTTTGTCCTTGTATACTATATAATGTCAAATCAAAACACATTGTTCCTACTCTATACCCTCACCTTATTATCTTAATCATGTAGAGCTTCACACAAAATCAGGATTGCAAAAAACCCAGGCTACGTCAGTTTTATTGTTTTTTTCCTAAATTACTGTTTTTTTTTTTTTTTTTAGGAGGGTTATTGGATTTTTTCGAGGTTCTCATTTTAATGAATATTTGTTGAACTAATGTTTTGTTGCCATGTACTTAATGCATAAAAGGAAACATATTCTGATAAAGATAAATAGAAAATTGACATTTGACTATTTTAGAGGCTGCTGGCTTAACCTGGAAGTTGGGTTTGATCCCAGCAATGACAAATGAACATTCATTTAACATTTTTTACTGCATATATCTTTAAATTTATATAATTAGCACAAATAAACAATTATTTTTGATAAGAAAAATATTAGATATTTTTCATTCAATTTTCCTTTTTTTAATATTTTTTTACAACTACTTTTATTTAATGACTACACTTTTAATAAGTACCTTACCTATGATCATTTAAAATGCGTACAATTAGCCTCCGCCAATTCTTTAAAATTGTAAGATAATATTTTACTTGCTGTAAATAATTTTAAATTTGTGGAAAATATTTTTAGAATATGATTAATTTATTAAATTTTTTTTATAAATCAGAATTTATTATTTTTGCTGTATTTTTGTCATAAATGTGGCTAAAATAAATCAAATTAAGGGCATAGGAGAAGCTCCTTTTTTACAGCCATCACTAGATGGCATCCGAGGTAAACCAATTTTGTATAACTATACTCTACCAATTCTTTAAAATTGCATAAAAGATATTTTTAAAATATAATTTCTTTCTTAAATGTTTTTACAAAACAAAATATTATTTTTACTGCACACTTTTGTTAAACATGTCTGAAATAAATAAATAAAAATAAGTAACTTGTTACTTTTAACTTAGTTTACTTTACTACAACCATCACAAGTTTGACAGCAGAGCCAGTTCACCTTTAATAAGACACTTATTGAAGGTGATAAGAAAAAAGGAAGTATTAGTAACATTCCGGCAAATAGTATTTTAGCTTGAAAATCTTAATTTCGAAATACCGTTATTATCTATGTATAGCTTGCGGGTTATCTACAAAAGAACTCCTTTTTTTACTATCTGCGGGCAATATAACAATGCGGGCAATACACGGAATTTAAAAAATAATTATTATAATAAAGAAAATTCAATTGATTGTTAAATTGAAAGAAATAAATGATAGGTTTCAAAATGATGATCCAATTTCACCCATCCCTCTTAACTCCCCTGTTCAAGCCTTTGCTTCCATACCAATTAAATCACAATAGGAGGGTAGGACCAGAGCAGAACAAAATGCATAAACAAAATAACAATGTATAAATAAAATATGGCAAAATTTAAACTTTTTACAGTATAATTTTAAATGTTAAAAGTGTTTTGTAATTTAAAATTGTTTCCTTATAAACAGTGTACCTTACAGAGTGATTTGTTCATGTAATTGTTTTTGTTTTGGGTGCAGATTATACAATGATGCAGGTTATACACTGAACTTGATATTTTTAGGATGAATTTTTCTTCCTGCAGACTATACAATGATGCGGGCTATTTACTGATAATTACGGTTAAACAAACAACAATTTTTTTTTGTACTACAATAAGATACATTTGACACATCAGGTGGTGTAACTTATAATATTAAATTTGATATTGGCGTGTATGTGTTTTTTTGTATTATACTTGCTTTGAAGTTGACTAATGCTTTATTAAAATGTACTTGTTTGTGTTTTTTTTTTCGTTTTCAAATATAAGTTAAAGATAATCTTTGATTTGTTTTTTTATTTGGGGGAGGGGGGTAAAGTGGGTTTTTTCTATAAAAACCCACCCCACCTGCGTTTTATTGGGTGGGTGGGTTTTTCGCAACGCTGCACAAAACGCAGTTACGCATCACATTCCAGATTTAGAAACATTACTAAAGAAATTTCTCTTTCAGCAACAAAGGAGCGTAATCAAATGATTAACTTAGTTCAGGCAAAAGTTTGTTATCCGAGTATACATCTATAGGAAATTACCATTTGAATACTTTTTACATCTATAAAAGTGCTAATATTTATGCTCTTTTCTTTGCGTATACAATATATAGCCAATTCTTCAATGTTGTCGCGCAAATTCTTTCCAGTTTCTTCAAGTGAATGTACTGCTTTGTGATTTGATTTCTTTATATTATGGGTCTTCAATCTTTTACATCCAAGAGCCACATCCATTAGCTCGAGAAGAATGGTGGGCCACACCATAGGCAATTCTCGTCAAAAAAACTCTGAACTTCACACAAAATTTTCCGAAAATTTGTACACCACAAATTGAAAAAAAAAACACCTATTAGGCGTCTCTCCCCCAGTACCGGATCTTGGGTGTTTTCCGTGACGGGGAAAAACTTAAAATGGCTCCCCCACCCCTCCATCCAATTGTGCATATTTTATAAACTTTTATGCTCTGGTTATTTTCACTTGTGGGCATTGATAAACCCAAAAAACTATTGTTAATGTTTTCATGGCATGGCCCTTTCAGCTCTAAATTAAGGGGGTAGAGGCATATGAAGGGTCCCTCGTAAACTATAGATATGAAGGCAGTCAAAGGGAGTCCGGGGATCCCCCGGGAAAATTTTGAAATATATATGCAAACTGGTGCATTTTGAGGCATTTGGAATTGCTAAAATATTAGGAAAAAATAGCAAACAAAAACTTTTTAAAATTTAAACACTTTTTACTCATAAAAATACTTGTGGAAATGCAGAACTAAATAAGTATTTTCTTTTTAATCTCCTTGGGGCAGGGCAACCCCAACAGATTCTTACTGACGTCCATATTGAAGAGCCACTCGTCTACTTTCTCAAACAACACTTGAAAGCTCCCCCCCCCCCCCCAACCGCCTCTTCCCAAAAGAATGCTTTGAAAATTTCTAAAAGGAAACTTTTGTATTGTTTGAGCATGGCATAAATTTGATTTCTCTACCACAAACTCCCCTTCCGAAAAGGAAGCTTTGAAAATTTGTAAAAGAAAAACTTGTATTGTTTGAGTATATCATGATTTGTATTTCCCTATTACAAGGAAAAAGACCTTGATTTTTTTAAATTTAGACATTGCAAAATTTGCCGCCCCCTAAAACTGCCTTCCCGAGAGCCTTGTGCCTGCCATAGGAGTCGGCGACTGATCAACGATACAGCATATTCAGTATGTCTCGATTTTAGAGTTTTCGATAGTTTATGCAAATAAATAATTCGATTAATCGATTTTAATCTTTAGCAAAATAGCCGATCAATGATTAAACAGGAGCATTGAACCAGGATTTTAATTCTTTTTCCAAAAGTTAAATTTTCCTTTCCTTATTAAATATTTTTTCTTTCTTTAATTTTATTTTTATCTTTTTTTCTTTTTTTGTGCACCACAATTAAACTCCCCCCCCCCCCCCAGAAGTGCCGCCCGGGGCACGGACCCTGGCTCTCCCCCTAGATCCGCCTCTGTTTCTCCCCTCTTTATTATATAGGAATACGTGCACGTATATAAGCTCAAAATACCCTTCAAGTGAGAAAAATTAAATGAAAGTTCCCTAGTGCTAGATCAAAAGTCAATTTTTTCTACAACAATATTGTAAGTTTTTCAAAGTACAAAATATATTGCTTGCCTCAAAGTTGAAAGAAAAAGCACAGATATTTTTCATTTGTTAGAAAAATCTTAAGATTAATAAATTGCAAAATTTTAGGAAAACTGATTTTGTTTCATTTCAGAACAGGCTCTCTAAAAATTTCGAAAAAATTCGGCATCAGGATCGCCCATGGGCTCACAGCAATTAAAATTGATTTTGTGTCGAAGGTTTGGGCAATCTTTTTATAAATTGGCTAGTATTTTTGTGTTTTTTAATTGAAAAAAAATAAATGAAATTCAATACAAGACAAATCAACAACTTTGTCCATAGTTTTGAAACAGAATAATAGTGATATGGGTACATAATGATGCTATACAAAACTCCTTGACAATATTTTAAAAACAAAAAAGTCTCATTTTACTGGAGGAATTCTCTCTTCAGTCATAATGGGATACTTGGAATTGTTTTATATATATTTATATGGGTGTGACTTTTTTTTATTTATTTTTTTAACAACCAAATTTTAAGTATCCAAATTCATAACATTTTTCGGGCGTGGGGGGGGGGGGGGGGGGGGCTAAGGGTCATAACATTGATTGGATGGTCTTATGACTGGTTTTTGTTGCTGTGCGGTTGGTTTTCATTCTTAAAACCTGGCAACACTGGTTGGAGAAATAAAGTTCAATTCTTTCTTTTCCTCCCTCCCGCTCCATTTTTGAACAAGATAGTCGGTTTGAATTTTCGAGGTCGGTAGATGGAGGGGACGGGGTAAAGGGTGTATTCTCTTTATACATTGCATTAACCTTTTCCAAATGGCTGATGAATTTCCTACAATGTTTCAAAGGTTTCTATAGGGGAAGAGGGGATATATGATGGTATTCCAACCCCGAAGAACCAACAAAATACATGCGCCGCTATGAAGTAATGTGATATTCTCTCCGCTCAGGCCCTCCTAAATGACAAGTCAATTTTTAAACAAGAAATATATGCAAGTTTTTTTCGCCATACTGTTTTCCCCCTAGTGCATGTATGAAGTGTTTTTTTTTTTTTTTAAAACTGTGTTGTAATAATCGACTGTTTTCTTTTCATTTTTATTTCATTTATTTATTTATTCTTTTTTTAACATTTTCATTTTTAACTTCTTGCAAAGCTTGGCGGGCCACTAAAATATCTTCAGCGGGCCACAAGTTGAAGACCCCTACTTTATATGATCTTAGCAAAAATGATAGTTATAGTGCCAGAATATTGAATTGACCTCTGTTTTAAATCAAGATATTGTGAACATGTATACAACATTATAAAAATGTTTGTAAAATATACATGTGCAAAAAGTTACTATAGTTGAAAAAATCGAAGCATTTTTTCATTATATGGAACCAGCTAAAAGGGCAAGACTGTAAAATATTTGACATTAAAAAATAAGGGCCACCCTAATAAGTAAAACAGCTATGTGATTCCAATTTTCTTTTAAGTTGGTAATTCAGGGGTGCATCCCCCTAAAAACTACATACCCTTCTCAGAGGTGTAGCTAGGGTTATCAGCGCCCAGGGACAACTGAAGATTTTGCGCCCCCCTGTGCCCCAGGAGGCCTAGGGGCGTCCCTAAAGGGAATTAAAAAAACTTTTGTTCTTCCTAAATGATAAATAGCTCTAAAAAGCAGCCCTTTTAACTTTAATTTTTATTAGCGACCATTCACTTCTAAGGGAAAAATGGGACACTGGCTTCGCAAAATTATTTGTCTGATTTCCCACGAACTCCTGTTCTACATCGGTCATTCCCGATATGGTTTGCGGTGCTCCCACTTTTTTTATCGAACAAATTCACACCTCTTCAGTTCAAATAGTTTTCTTTTCGCACTTAATAAAAAAATAAATTAACATTAATTTGGCGCCCCTTGACGCTCCGCCCGGGGATAGCTGTCCCTCCTCGCCCCCCCCCCCCACTTAGCTACGCCTCTGACCCTTCTAAAATTATGACCCATCTCCCAAAAATTGGCCAGTCCCCCATTGGCAGTGGCGTAACTATGCCATCTGAGGCTCGTGGCAAATTTATTGGATGGGGCCCCAGAAAAAATAGTCACATTGTAATTCAATTTTAATAAATCACTGAAGTAGTTACCCAACAATATTATTAATATTGTGTGTATTTTAATTGAATATTTAATAAGTTTAATTTTCAAACTCATAGGTATTACATATTTATAATAAAATAACACTTTAATATTAACAAGATGTTTATTAAAATAAAATTCTTTTCTCAGAGTTTTTTCTTCCGCATAAGTATCAATAACTTTGTCAAAGTTAAAGATCGGGCCACATAGAACTCACAATAGACGGAATAATAGCCAAGTTACTTAGCCTGGCCTTTCCCATAGAGTTCTTTTAATAGGTTTTTATTAGTTTTAGTTTTGAAAATGATCTTTTTGAAATAGCTATAGTCACAGGAATTGTAACAAATAAAATTAATGCAGTACTTACTTCAGGAAAAAGGGATGACATAAAATGATTCTTTAATATTAGTAAATCAGCAAGTTCTCTAATACACGATGACTTTTTTATTTAATCTCTGAAGGTGATCCGAAAACTGAGAATTTCCCTGGCAAATGATTCAAATGAACCAATGGATACATTCTAAAATTGATCCTTTTCTTATAAATGCGTTTAATTCTTAATAATTTATTTGAATTTGTGTATGGTATTTAGTTGTATTTAACTTTAATTAATTTAAATACTTTTATAAAATTTATAATTTTTACTTAATTTTGTTTAAAATGTTAGGTTACTTCTGAGCTCGATGCCTCTCAGGCCGCTGGCCCCATTGGGCTTGGGACCCGTGGCATTTTGCCAGCTCTGCCACCTTATAGTTACGCCGCTGCCCATTGGTGTAGTTGAGGGCAATGCAGGGGGACACCATCCCCCTACCTTTTTTTTTGATACAAGTGTGCCCCCACTTTTTAATGTTCATATATGTAAGCGTCCCCCCACACCTATTTTCTGGGATTACACCACTGCCTCACCCCAGAAAAGAAATCTTGATGCAATCTGTGCCATGACCTCCACCCCCATGCGGGGCACCCAGGGTAATTTGAAATTAATATTTTGTCTCATGTTCATTATCATTGAGATACTTCTAAATATTGTTTAAGTGAACTAAAATTTTAGCAAAAGCATTTTTTCATAAAAATGGAACCAATTTCAATTTTAAGTTAAAAAATCTCAACAATTCTTTGTTCTACAACTTTTGTAAAACTTTGTTCATAAGAAAAATGTTACATTTCAGTAGTCAAAAGTTATTTATTTAGTTTTTTTCTTTTTTTTATTTCTAGGCCCAAATGCCAGACCCTAAGACACACAGGCAACATTTTGAAAACAAGCATCCTAAACTGCCTTTGCCAGATGATTTAAAAGATGCTTAGCTTAAAATTCCAATATTGTGCCTGGGGCATTTATTTGCTGATTTACTTTTACTTGTATATTATTGTATTGTGTGCTTCATGTCCTTTGTATGCCCTAAAAGTTTTGTATAGTAAAATTTGTTGATATTCTCACTTACCTTTCATATTTATTGATTTATTGGTGAAAAAACTTTCCCTGCATTTCAGTAAAACAGTTATATTTATATGAAGTGGTTCTTAAGTTTTAATGTTCTTCTAGTTCTTTCAACAGCCCATACTCCTATTGCAATGTTTTAGTTAACCCCTTGACATACAAATTAAATGGAACTAAATGTGACCAAATAATACTATTTAATTGCGCATAACTGAACAGTTACGTGAAAGCTGAGAAAGAGTATTTTATTTTCAAATTTAGATTTTTATTAATTAGGTTGTTAACAAAGAACATCTAAATAACATTTTTAAAAATAATTTCTCGTCAGAAGTCTACGGTGGCTTATGAAATGAATGATGGGTCAGACTAGTCATTGTATGTCAAGGGGTTAAGGTTGTCTGGAGAGGGACTGGCTTTTTCCCACTGCATGTTGGTTCCTGCTTGTTAGTAGGAATTCAACATTACTATATGTGGTTTCAAAGCCTTAATGTTTTAGTTTAGTCTATGTTTTTATGTTTAATGAGTGAGTGAGTGACTTGATGCACTGCAGGTCATTGGTTATCAAGGCCAGCTTTTATTTATTTCTTTTATTAATGTAATATTATTAATCCTATTCATTTTAATGCAGAAATATTAGGGCTTCTGATTGATACATAATGTTACGGTGTGCAAATTGAATTTTGAAAATATTGTACCTCGATTTACAAAAAAAAAATGCCGAATTTGGTCACACAAGATATCAGGGTTCGTACGCTTGCTACTTTTTCATATTTTTTCCTACTTTCCTAATAATTTTTTACATGCCCTACTTTTTCAAATTTTCCTACTTTTTCGTGTGTATTATTATTTTTGCACTTCCTAAAAAGTAGTGGAACCCCCGCCATTCGTCCAACTTGTTCAAATAAAATTCAACTCTCATTCATACTTGTCCCGTGATTCGAACAGCACCAGGGGCCAGCTGGGTTGCCAGTTTGGCTTTTTTTACGAAAAAAATTGAGAAATTATGCTCATTTTGAACTCTTCTGGAAATAATTTGTTTGGTGTTTTGGATTTTTTTTTTAAATTTTAATACTTTTTAAGATTTTACTGACAATTTTAACTTTTTAAGGGGGAAGCAAGGGGAAGTGGTTAAAGAACTTTCTTCGGAGGAGGAAAGTAGTAAGGAAACCATTTCCTTTGCAGAAATGAAAGAGCTATGTGTTACCACTGGGAGAAAACAGTGGTGGAAATATGGCATCCCAACTTGTTCAACGACAATGTTCGAAAAATTCTGAACAATTGTCAAAAGCAGACAACATTGGACAGGTTTTTAGAGAAAGAAACCAAAGATTCTTCTAATGCAAAAAAACAGACAGAAAAAAGAAAGAACAGCAGAAAAGGAGAAAACACCTGAAGGGATGTTGCCTGATGTTTTTATAGAAGGGGACTCCTCTTCCAACCATTTCTCTTCCTCCTCTCAACATTCCACTTATGCCATGAGCTCACCTCAGTACAAGAAAAGTGCAGTTAAATTTTTATTTATGTATAATTTCATGTACAGTACTGTACGTTTGTTTATCATATGTTTAAATAAGCAATCATCTGTAGGTCTGGAACGGATTAATCCAATTTACATTGTATCTTATGTGAAAAAATAATTCACCATTCGTAGAACTCGCCGTTTGAACTGCCTCCTGGAACGAATTGTGTACGAATAGCGGGGTTCCACGGTACAAGGTTCTAGATTGTTTCCTCCCAATCAGACTGATCCGGCGTCACGAAATTGTTTTTCCCCCCTAATACAACTCACCTCGCCTCCCTCCCACTTTCAGAGGGGTAAAAAAAACTTGGAACTATCGGACAATTGTGCATATAAAGCGATTTTATTTTTAGGCGCGTTTGTTGGGAAAGGATTTTATTTTTACATTCTTTTGTGAAGGGTCCGTTTTTGCGATAAATTTTTTTTATCAATTAATGGAAAAACTTCATCGCAAAATGAACCTTTCATAGTCTTTGCAATGATTTTATTATTTACAATTTTGCTTTTTTAAAATTTTTACTTCATTAACTCAATGCAAGCCCAGAATTCTATTCATTCTCACGCTTTCTGGACAATGGATATTTTGTTGTAATTAATGGTTATTCGATTGCAAATTGTATTAGAAATGTTAAGTATTATTTTCCTTGGTATTTAGTTAAATATTTGAACTTAAAATCCGGAAGAATGTTCATATTTTCAAGTTGCTCCAAAACACTTTTTAGCGTATTACAACGCGTATAGGTCTTCCTCCTCCTCCAATTTTGCTTTTTTCTCCCTTTACTAAATTTTTCTTGTAAAATTCGAATATGTACAGTAATTTTTATAAGGAAAAAGCGTGTGTAGGGTCGGAAAATGAAACTCCGAATTTCTATGAATAATATTAATAATCCCAAAATTTATTTTATTAAATGACTATATATTGTAAGTTGTAAGATACTGACAAAGTGATGCAGATCGAATAAGTGCCCCCCTCACAATGTATTAGTGAAATTATAAATTAAGAACAAATGCAACCCCGAACTAAGGAAATTCGCTAACGCAAAAACAAACTCTTTTAGAAATATTGCAATCGAAAATATGAATAATAGAACGAAAATGAACATTTTCGATCGTAAATTCGTTCATTTGATTTTATTTTTATTCTGTTCAAAATGCTTATTTCTAATTCTTCCGCTATTTTATAAACAACGCGTTTTCAACATCCAATTTTCCACAGCTTGGCCGTTTGGCGGGTTTCCGCTTTATTTTCACTCAAAATCCGCTTTTCTCGTAAAGTTTGAATTTTCCGAAAATTCAGCTTTTTTTCCTTAAATAATATAAAATGTTTTAAAGATACAATAACTTAAGATTTTTTTTTCAAAACAATTGTAAATTCACGCAAACTTACTACAATATTTGACTTAATTAATGAAACTGGGAGTGCCGATAAGTACACACGCGATGCAAGAAGTAATTAACCAGAGTAGGGGATTATTGAGTTCTGCCCCAGCAGGCGGATCGCGGATCAGGGGCGTGGCCGATCCGCCTCCCAATACCCCCAGGCGTTAGTCGAGTGGAGTTGAGTTGTATGCCCTCAGGCATTTTTCGAGTAGAGTTGAGTTGTTTGCCCTCAGGCGTTTTTTACGAGTAGAGTTGAGTTGTTTTCCAAAAATTTATAGTTTTGGAATGGCAGCATTTTTTAATTTAGGTTTTATTCCGCCTCCTAGCGGCAAATAGTGGAACTACTATAGCACTGTTTCAATACTACTAAAACCGTTTTTTTAAGTTTATAGTTTTGGAATGGCAACACTTTTTAGTTTCAGTTTAAGACTTGATGTAAAACCGATTGTAGCGCCATCTATGAGAAGAAAAGGGAACTATTTTGGAACTTAGAATTTTTTTTTCTAATGTTTTAGAATTCGAGCATTAAATATTAACAAAAAAATAATTATAATGTATAATGAATTAAATTTATTGTCGCTATTTACATCCTATTATGTATTTATTTCTTTTTTAGACTTAAAATTTTTTTCTTTTTCAATCTTTTTAATGTTTTCACTTAGCATTCACGCAGGAACTACTTCATATTAACAAAAAATTAATTATAAAATGATAGCGCTAAAAAGTTAATACTTAAAAAGGGATTACTTTAAATGCAAAGGGAATTATTAAAGTATTACATTTAAATGATATTAAAAAATAATAATATTTTTAATACAAATTAGTGATGATAAAAGGTATATTCAACGTACCCTAGCAGGAGATTCAGTAGATTGATAATTGATTCTTGAAAAATCCATGGTCGAGCGTATAAGGAACTGAGAAACGCTTTTAAAAAAGAGCAGAACAAAAATTCATCTTTACTAAGCAAGTGTAGAAAGCGAAGTGACTTTTCACTTTCCAGTCCTTGTAGCATTTTCTTTCAAGAAATATAGAAGCTAAAAGTTAACCAAATAGAATGCAGTATACTTCACAGTTGAAGAGAATGTATCCATTCAGGGTACATTTGCCGAAAGTTATAATTCCTGCAGCATTGCAAGACATGACCAAACTTGTATTGCGCTAAAAGATTGAAATCATAGTGCAGGTGTTTTTTTATGGCTTTAGATCCTTTGTGACGATCGGACAGAAAAGAAAAGTTCCCCTCTCCACCCCTATAGGCATACTTTCTCTTTCTACATTGAATGAAGTGATTGACAAAGATCGCTTTCCTTTTCACATACAAAGCATCTACATTGTACTTAATTTTTAACTCTAGATAATGGATACATTACTTGATGGTGGTGAATATCAGCTTAATGAAAACAAAAATACGTTAATGAGAGATGATTTTTACTCGCAAGAAAACATGTTTGATAGTGTTTTCTTCTATTAGCAACCTTTTTTTCATTGGTGCAGAAGCTACTAGTAGGATTCATTCCGTAAAACAATAGAGAATGTAAGATTTTACTAAATAAAAATGTTTGAACTTGCAAAACAAAATTATTTTCTACTTGCAAAATTTTAGAACTTCGCATGAAAATTTTAAAAAAAAGTACTAATTCAAACGGTTGAAACTTGGAACTAAAATTTCAACACTGAATCATCAAAAATCCGAAACAATTTAAGCTGTGGAATAAAGATTCGAGACTTAAAAAGTAAATGTAAACTCACTAAAAGAGATTTGAAAATCTGAAAAGAGAAATAGAATAATAACTTCACTAGAAACTTAAAACTTGAAAAATTTAAATCACAAATTTCAAAACTATTGCAAAGTGCTTCATGTGAAACGTAAAAGTGCTAAGAGCAAAATGCTAAAACTGAGGAAACTTAGAAATACGTGGAACAAATCATTTACAACTATAAACTTTAAAGTTTAACTAAGAGTGAAAACTACAAAACAGCATGAAAGCTAGAAATAAAAAATATACAACATCAGAACTTAAATTCATCCAGAAAAACTTAGAAGAAAAAATGTAAAAGTTCGGAAATTTTCAAAACAAAAGTATGATGCACTTGCAAAATGTTAAAACTTAGTGCAAAAAACGTAAAAAGTACTATGTATAAAATGTTAAAATTTAGATTTATCTACTAAAACAGTGAATGAAGATGTAAAATTACTAAGAGTAATATATTAAAACAACACGAAAACGTAAAAATACTAAGTACAAAACGTAAAAAAAAAATTATTTATCTGATATAACTTAGACTGAAGTCGTAAAATTACTAAGTACAAAGTGTTAAAACATCATAAAAATGTAAAAATATCAAGTATAAAGCAGCAAAACATAGATTTGTCTATAGAAATCTTGATCAAAAAATGTAAAAGTTCAAACAACAAAATCCTAAAACTCTGAAAAATTGAAAACACGCAGTACAAAAACAGCAAAACCTGTAAAATTGCTAAGTATATAAGGATGCAAAACTTAAATTTTTCCAGAAAAACTTAGAACGAAGTTGTAAAAGTACAGAACTTTTCAAAGTAAAAGTGTTATGCACTTACAAAATGTTAAAACTTAATGTAAAAATGTAAAAAATTCTTCTTCAAAAATATTAAAACTCTGATTTATCTACTAAAACTTAGAATGAAAATGTAATTGAATCAAATGTACTAAGTGTGAAATAGTAAAGTAACATGAAAATGTAAAAGTACTAACTATATAGCGTAGTCATCAAGTGAAACTTTGTACAAAAATGTCAAACTTAAGTACGAAACTTAAAAGACTTAGATCTGTCTGCAGAAATCTTGATCAAAAAAACGCAAAAATTCGAACAACAAAATCCTAAAACTCCGAAAAATGTAAAAACACGCAGCACAAAAACAGCAAAACATAGATTTGTCTACTGAAATCCTGATCAAAAATGTAAAAGTTCAAACAGCAAAATCCTAACACTCTGAAAAATTGAAAACACGCAGTACAAAAACAGCAAAACCTGTAAAATTGCTAAGTATAAGGCTGCAAAACTTAAATTTTTCCAGAAAAACTTAGAACGAAGTTGTAAAAGTACGGAACTTTTCAAAGTAAAAGTGTTATGTACGTACAAAATGTTAAAACTTAAA
Organism: Octonoba sinensis; assembly: GCA_038502835.1. Classification (NCBI taxonomy): domain Eukaryota; kingdom Metazoa; phylum Arthropoda; class Arachnida; order Araneae; family Uloboridae; genus Octonoba; species Octonoba sinensis. The sequence continues at coordinate 57,208,531 of CM076599.1, read as the reverse complement.
ATGAAAATGTAATTGAATCAAATGTACTAAGTATAAAATAGTAAAGTAGCATGAAATGTAAAAGTACTAAGTAAATAGCGTAGTCATCAAGTGAAGCTTTGTATAAAAATGTCAAACTTAAGTACGAAACTTAAAAGACTTAGATCTGTCTGCAGAAATCTTGATCAAAAAACGTAAAAATTCAAACAACAAAATCCTAAAACTCTGAAAAAAGTAAAAACACGCAGTACAAAAACAGCAAAACATGGATTTGTCTATTGAAATCTTGATCAAAAAATGTAAAAGTTCTAACAACAAAATCTTAAAACTCTGAAAAATTAAAAACATGCAGTGCAAAACAACAAAACATGTACAAATGCTAAGTATAAAGCTGCGATACAAATGCTAAGTATAAAACTTAAATTCATCCAGAAAAACTTAGAACGAAAAACGTAAAAGTACGAAACTTTTCAAAACAAAAGTATGATGCACTTGAAAAACATTAAAACTTAATGCGAAAATGTAAAAAGTACTACGCACAAAATGCTAAAATTTAGACTTATGTACTAAAACATTGGATGAAGATGTAAAATTACTAAGTAAAATATATTAAAGCAGCAAGAAAATGTTAAAGTACTAAGTACAAAAACGTAAATAAATTGATTTATCTACTAAAACATAGACTCAAGTTGTAAAATTACCAAGTACAAACTGTTAAAACATCATGAAATTTAAAAATAGCAAGTATAAACCAACAAAACATAGATCTGTCCACTGAAATCTTTATCAAAAATGTAAAAGTTCTAACAACAAAATCCTAAAACTCTGAAAAAAGTAAAAACACGCAGTACAAAACAACAAAACATGTAAAAATGGTAAGTATAAAGGTGCAAAACTTAAACTCAATCAGAAAAACTTAGAACGATGATGTAAAAGCGCGAAACTTTTCAAAATAAAAGTGTTATACACTTGCAAAATGTTAAAACGTACTGCAAAAATCTTAAGAATTACTACGTACAAAATGTTAAAACTCTGATTTATCTACTAAAGCATCGCGAAAATGTAAAAGTACTAAGTATATAACGTATTCATCCAGTGAAATTTTGTACGAAAATGTAATCATTTATGTACGAAACTTAAAAAACTTAGATTTATCTAAAAAAAAATCCCAACTAAAGTCGTAAAAAGTATGAAATGTTAAACATCATGAAAATGTAAACTTTCCAAAAATGCAAACATCAAAACAACTTAGATGTATCTAATAAAATTTAGAACGAGTAAAAGTGTCAAACTTAATAAAAGAACAAAGTAAAAAACAAAAAAAAAAAAAACTAATATTCATCTACTAAAACACAGAAAAACTTAGAACGAAAAGGTAACAGAAAATTTTCAAAATAAACGTGTTATGCACTTGCAAAATGTTAAAACTTAAATTTATCTACTAAAAATCAGAACAAAGATGTAAAAATACTAAGTATAATACATTTTAGCAACACAAAAATTTAAGAGTACTAAATACAAAACGTAAAAAAAGTTAGAGTTATCCAACTAAAACTTAGACTGAAGTCGTAAAATTACCAAGTACGAAATGTTCAAGCATCATAAAAATGACTAAATAACAAGTATAATGTATCAAAAACATAGATTTCTCCATTGAAATCTTTAAAAAAAAATGTAAAAGTTCTAAGGACAAAAATGCTAAAGAAGTGAAAAAATGAAGAATACGCAGTGCCACACAACAAAGCATGTACTAACTATAAAACTTCTAATCTTGAATTCATCCAAGGAAAAAAAAACTTAGAAAAAAAATATGTAAATCCAAACGAAAATTTTCAGAAATAAAACTGTTATCCACTTGCAAAGTGTTAAAACTTAATGCAAAAATATAAAAAGTACTGTGTATGAATGTTAAAACTTAGATTTATCAACGAAAACACGGAATGAAGATGTAAAAATATTAAGTATAATATATTAAAGCAACACTAAAATGTAAAAGCACTATGTACAAAGCATCAAAACTTAGATTCATCTAGTAAAACTTGGTACAAAAATGTAAAAGTACTAAGCATAGAACCTCAAATATACATTTATTTAGTAAAAAACAGAACGAAATTGTTAAAGTACTAAAGCCAACTCATCAAACAAGGATTAATCTATTAAAACAGTATAAAAGCACTACATACAAACTGCAAAAACTCTTAGAACTAATATTTAAAAATGTAACAAATCATAAAATTTTAAAACTTAACTTCATCCAGAAAAACTTAGAACGGAAATATAAAATTACTGAAGTTTACAAAACAAAAGTGATAGGTATTTGCAAATTGTTAAAAGCAAAAACGTAAAAAGTACGAAACATCAAAACTTGGAGTAGTATAATAACAAAACTGCAACTTCGATTCATCAAATAGGACTTAACTCTAAAATTGTGAAAGAAATGTGAAAACTGATATTCACCTTTTAAAATGTAAAAATATTAAGTACACGATGTTAAAACAGAACAAAAATGTAAAGGTACGAAATGTAAGACTCCAAAAAGTTAAATTCCTCTATTAAAAAAATGGTTTGAAAAGTAAAAGTACTACGTACATCAACTAAAAACAGCATAAAAATTTAAAAATAGCAAGTACAACACGTTAAAACAGCACGAAAATCTAAAAGTACTAAGTACAATGCATCAAAACTTACGTTGATCCAGAAAAGCTTGAAACGAAAGATGTAAAAGTACGGACATTTTCAAAATAAAGGTGATATGCATTTGCAAAATGTTAAAACTTAATGTAAAAACGTAAAAAGTACCATATACAAAATGTTAACACTTAGATTTATCTACTAAAACCTAGAATGAAGATATAAAAATTCTAAGTATAATATACTAAAGAAACACAAAATTATAAAAGTGCAAAATACTAGAACTATCTATTAAAACTTCAAAACATAGATTCAGCATCAAAATATATAATCTGTTTACAAAAACCTTAATCAGAAATGTAAGAGTTCGAAGAACAAAGTGCTAAAACTTAAAAAAGTAAAGAAACGCAGTACAAAACAAGAAAGAATGAAAGAGTACCAACTATAAAGCTTTAAAACCTAATTTCATCCAGAAAAATTTAGAACAAAAATGTAAAGTTACGGAAATTTTCAAAATAAAAGTTTTATGCACTTGCAAAACTTAAATTCATCTACTAAAAATTCGGTTAAAAAAGTAAAAGTACTACTAAGAACAAAAAACTAAAAACAGCATGAAAATCTAAAAGTACTAAGTACAAAACTTAAATTGATCCAGAAAAACTTAGAATAAAAACGTAATTGTACAGTTATTTTAAAAATAAGAGTATTATGCATTAGCAAAGCGCTGAAACGTAAGGCAAAAATACCAAGTATAATATATTAAAGCCACACAAAAATGTAAAAGTACTAAATACAAAACGTAAAAAATGAAGATTTATCTACTAAAACTTAGACTGATCCCACAAAACTACTGAGTACGAAATGTTAAAACACCATGAAAATACAACACAACAAAACATGTAAAAAAAAAAGCTTAAATCAAAACTGCTTTAATCTTAAAGTCACAATTGGATTCATTCTTCTCGCGAGCAGAGAAGTGGCTGTTAACCGACAATGAAGAGAGCCCTAACCAAGCACTGACTACCCCAACTATAAATTTTCCTCGACAGAAAAGTGTTCACAGTTGCTTGTTTCATTGTCTGAAAATATAGATTGTCTGGTTTACCCATCCTAGAACACGCAATTTATAACTGTACACATGAGAAAATCTAAACTGCTCAATTTGATTGATTAGTCTTGAGCTTTATGTTTTTTCACAATGCTTGCGGGCCAACATAAGCCTTATCCAAGCAGAAGAAACACAAACACCAAAAATTCTAAATTAAAAAATTGCCGTTCAAAATAAATAATCTGTGTTTTAAAGTTCCCTTAATTGTCAAGTTCAAAAATAATTAAAAAATACTTCAAAATTTAAACATCAGAATGAAAATAGCTAAATGAAACTGTTAACATTCAAAATAAGTAATCTTTGTTTTAAAGTTCCATTTAATCTTTGAGTGCAAAAATACTAACAAATACTTTAATACAAACGGAAAAAACAATAAAATAATTTTTGGAAAAAATAGAACCGACTTCAAACTATAAATTGCGCGGAAAAGTAAAAAATAACATTATTCTTTAAACAATTTTGATACGATTTTTAGGTCGGTGCAAAATTATGACAGTTTAATTATAATTACACCATGCGTTATTTTACACTGAAACTGTCGCAAACTCTACGCTATTTATATTTGTAATTGGTTCATAGTTACAAAAGGAATCCTGCATCAAAATCCATTATAATTTTGCACCGACTGCAAAAATTATATTTAAAAGTCGTATCGAAGTTGTTTAAAGAATAATGTTATTTTTTACTTTTCAGCGCAATTTATAGTTTGAAGTCGGTTCTATTTTTTCCAAAAATTATTTTATTGTTTTTAGTGTAAATACATTTTTATATAAATACTCCATTTTTAAGACATACATATCAAAGGGAAAACATTTGAGGGAATGAAACTAAAAACTAACCATTTGTAAGATAAATTTCGTTTTAAAACCGATTTTAAAGGGTCACTGGAGCAAGCAAACTGAACTGATTGGCTTGAATTTCTTGTTCAGAGAAGCCTTCAATCTATTTCTTGTTATAATTGCTTTTAATGTAACAATGAGTTTCATTTTTATTAACAACTTTCCCAACAAAGACAAATCGAGCTTAGCCTTTCCAATTAAAATGAAAAAATATATATTTTTCACCCATAACGTTTTTTCTAAAAATAACAGATGTAGTCAAACTGATGCGCGATATTTGAGTTAGACGACCCTCTATCGATCAAAGAAAAAATAATCAAAATCGGTTCATTTAGTCAAAAGTTATGGATGAAAAAGCAAAAAAATTACCACATTTCAGTTCCTTACTTTTTTTTTCTAATTATCGAATATGGTCAAACCAAGGTATGGGACCTATGGGAACCACCCTCGATCGATTAAAAAAAAATTCATGAAAATCGGTTCATCCGGTAAAAAGTTGAGTGGACAAAAAAAAAAAAAAAAAACGACATACGTACAATATGAGTGTATAACCTCCTTCCTTTGTGAAGTCGGTTAAAAATTTTTTAAATCAAATTGAAAATAGCTGAATTAAACTGTTGCTATTCAAAATAAGTAATCTTTGTTTTAAAGTTCCCCTTAATCTTCGAGTGCAAAAATGCTAACAAATACTTCAATACAAACAGAAAAAGTTATTAAATCAAAATGAAAATAGCTGTACCCTGCCAATAGTTGCAGTGGCTCATTCTCCTTAATAAAACATTAAAAACCGAAATATTTAAATCAAAGTTGAAATAAATTAAAAGCGATATATTAAAACACATGTTCTGATAAAATTTCAAAGCAATCGAAGTATTTACGGAGATTTGAAGTTAGGAACCAAGGCTGAACTTGATCGTAACCGTAAACTGGGTCACGTTCAGCCTTGTATGAACAAACAAACACTTACATTTCTATTTATATAGCTTATATTACCCGGTGTTGAGGAAACTGCTAATTATTATTTTTGGATCAAGGTAAGCCTTAAGAAATCGTACTAAAAAGCTTATAACTGGCGTTCTTTTTGACTTAGAAACTTCGAACAAATTCCATTTTATGCAGAAAAATCAGCGCTTTCGATCGATATATTATAATAATATGTGCAAGGTTTTTTTCACCCCCATAATGGGAAATTAATGTAGAAATTTTGCCTTAAACTGGAATAAAAAAGGAACTAACTACCAGTCGGATTTTTTTCTAACGGGTCTATAAACCATCCGCTTGAATCACTCTGTCTACGGGCAAAATTTCAAACCAATCGGTCAAGTACTTTCGGAGATTTGCAGCTTGCACAAACGAACACTTACATTTTTATTTATATAGATTACACAGTTGTTACAATCGGTTAAAAAAAAGCATTAAACATAAAAATAAAGAATGCAATTTTGTAAAAATTAAGGTTGATTTTTAATAGGTCAAAAAACAGTTGTTTTTTGTCTTGCAAGATTTATTCTGCTTGATCACAGAGATAATCATCTTAAAGAAAAAAATTCAAAGATTGCAACCTAATATTTTTGTTAAGGAACTAAAAAGTAATGAAATGATTTTATATTAAAATAAATGTACTACCTGAAAAGCTTAGATTGTGCGAAAAGTGCTTTTAGAAGCGTTTTTATGTTATTTATTCATGTTGAATTTAAGTTTTTCCCCCTTTTTTGCCACTAACGTCCCTGAAAATGGACATTTAGGTTCTAAAAATTTTTTAAATTTCAAATGAAACAATTCGGTATGAGATGAATGAGTTACCAAAAAAAAAAAGATGCTAGGTGTAAAAAGGTCTCTTTGCTTCAGGGGCGGCGCCAGCTAGGGGGCAGGAGGGCAGCTGCCCCTCTGTCGGGGAGATCCTGCCCCCCCCCCCCCCGTGGGGGAAATTTTAATAGTTCGTCGGGGAATCTTTTTGTATTAGCATTTGACGTACATGATAAACATTTCTTTCGTCAGCATCGGATCACGAGACGGGTCTAAACTTAGAGGGTCTAACGAAGGGGTAGGAGTTGGATGAAAGGAAGTCATTGGGGCAGTCACTGTTTCTTAAACATCTGTCAAGTGTTTCTGTTCCTCTCCTGCTGTACAGACTAGTACTTTTTATTCTCCACTAAACTACTTTAGCATGGCAAAGCGAACAGAGTTTACAATTAAGCCATTACTACATTATTAGTCTCATAACTATTTACAACTGTTATAAATAATATTGTTTCCTTAACTGCAAAACATATCGGGAATGACTGTCTGACCTGGGCGTAGATACAGGATTTGCTCAGGAATGGGCAATTTCTTTGCGATTTTAGCATCTCTCTTGCATTTGACCCAAAGTAGGAAAATTTTAGTTGTAGTTCGTTACTCATGTAATCTTTAGCAATACTTGCCTTCCGGGAAGGGGGGGGGGGGGCAATTGCGGATCATTGCCGAGCAACCTATTATCATCGGAGATATGATAATAGCAGGTTGGTGCTTAATATTTTACGCAAATATTTCTCCAATATCTCATGCTGTTCGTGTGCGCAGAATGTAGAATAATTTTGCCGAAAAAATTTCAGTGTGAGTGGATCAAGCACTCAAGGTTGAGGTTCTTATTGTAATTATGTCATCACTCATTTCTTTGTTTTTCCTCGAAAAATTCGGGAAAAAGGGTGAGGGGGAGGCTGTTAAAAACAATTTTGAAATCAATTTACTTACAGCGTTAACTTGCATTTTTGCAAATAGTATTGTAAAATTGATATTCATCTTTCCAACAAGAATAGGAGCCTGAAAATAACTGAGCTTAATTCAGTTCGCAGTAGTCGGCTCTTGTCGGGCGGACCCGAACTTATAAAGCAATATTATTTATCTTTCAAGTTCAATCAGGTCGCCTTCAATTGGTAAGATTATATCGTTCGAGGAGTCCTATTTAATTTCCTTTTTCAAAACAAGCTATATTATTCCTATTTATGATTGCAGATTGTAGTCTGTTTATTTGCAAGTACAAAAATGGTGCAAATGCCAATGTATACGTATGTAATGTATTTTCCGCTTGAGGGAAAGGGGGAGCGGGGAGATCAGTTTTTTGTCGCGGATGCATAATTCATGTTTTATTATTACCAGAGGCGTAGCTAATGTTTTCAGCGCCTGGGGACAACTGAAGATTTTGCGCCCCCTCACACCGCACCCCTGGGGGCTTAGGGGCGTCCCTGGTAGATGAATTAAAAAAACTTTTATGCTTCCTAAATGACAAATAGCTCCAAAAAAGCAGCCCTTTTAACTTGCATTTTTATTAGCGACCACTCACTTTGAAGAGCAAAATGGGACACTTTGGCTTCGCAAAATTATTTGTTTTTCTTCTTTCACAAGTGACCTTTCCTGGGTTCTCTGAGCGTCCGGTTCTTTTATCTCTGCTGATCAAAGAAAATGCCCTCCCTAGCCCTTCCTAGAGAGTCATCACAGGTCCGACCCATAGAAAACATCCCAACTCCAACTCAAAAGTTGTTTCACTGCTTTTTAACCCTTTATCTACTGACGGTACTTATAAGTACCATTCTCTATAAACTCCATCCCAGCAACCATTTTTACCAATATTCTGATGGTACTTGGCCGGGACAGTCTTTAAATTCCCCTTTTTCAAGATACATATCAGCAAGGGTTCTTTCTATAAAGAGTATTTTAGCGAGGAAAGGAGCATAGATAGTTTTGAAACCGATGCTGAACCGATTCAAGAATCAAGTCACTGATTTTTTTAATGTGTTAGTTAAGAACTTAGAAAACTATTTGACGAAATATTTTGATTAAAAAGTGTATGTAATTAATTTCACAGGGTAAATACTCTGTGGCATTTATTAGCTGTAAAGAAATAAATACTTATAGACTGAGCATTTTATTTATGTAAATCCTTTAATTTTCAGTGTAGATACCTAGACAAACTATTTCTGTAAAAAAAAATACTGCAGATAATAATGCGGTAGATAAAGGGTTAAGGCTATTTCGCACGCACTCCTGTGCTACATATTGGTCATTCCCGATATGATTTGCGGTGCTCCCACTTTTTTGTCGAACATATTCACACCTTTTCAGTTCAAATAATTTCCTTTTCGCATTTAAAAATAAAATGAATTTACATGAATTTGGCGCCCCTTGACGCTGCGCCCGGGGACAGCTTTCCCCCTTTGCCCCCCTCCCCTAGCTACGCCTCTGATTATTACTAAAAGGTGAAGATAAGTGGTACTGTTCTATGTATTATGCGCCTTGAAACTATATTTTGGAAAGTAATGACATGAAAGGTTCATACATCTATATTAAAAAGTGTTCTAAAGCGTTTTTACACTGTAAATAGCAAATCTCATAACGAAGTTTTTCATACATAGAACAAAAAAAAAAAAAAAAAAAATCAGTTGTGAGTGAAAAATTTTCTTCGTCTAAAAATTTCATTGCGAGATTTAGTGTAAGAATACATTACAATTAACTTTATAAAATAGTTCTTTCTTGAATGACATTAAAGTCCAAGTTCGATAATAGTTCCACTTTCTTCTCATAGATGGCGTTACAATTGACTACTAATTACATTGAAGCTCTAAACCGAAAGTAAAAAAATTTCCCATCTTTAAATATATATATAGTATATATATTTTACAGCACTTTTCTTAATATTGAAAACTGGTATAATAGTTCTATTAATTTTCAGGAGGCAGATAATAGGGTTAAAGCCAAACTAAAAGTGTTGCCACTCCAAAAATTTACTTTTAAAAAACAACTCAACTCTACTCAAAAAAGCTCGAGAGCAAAACAACTGAATTCTACTCGAAAACGCCTTAGGGCAAAAACAATTCAACTCCACTCGAAAAACTATGGTTTCCAAACACTAAGAAAGATCTGTATTAACTAAAGAGACATTTGAAAGTGAAGATCTAGAGCGCTGCATTTTATAAAATCAATCGGGGAAGAGGTTAGTATTGTAATAAGCGGCGTTTACGAGCAGCAGGCTGATCACGGATCAGAGAGGGATCCACCTGCCAATGCCTCCAGTCCTGTCCTCAAACGTTTTTCGAGTACAGTTGAGAGCATTAGCAGGTGGATTAGCCACGCCCCCTGATCCGTAATCCGCCTGCTGTTTGTGAACGCCTACTATTCTCTAACTAGCCTCCTTCCCTTTCGATTTTTCAAAGTTCTGCGCTACTGAATCTTCTTCAGTTTAAAAAGTCTCTTCAGAAAATGCAGATTTTTCTTTTGTGTTTGAAAACCATGTTTCTTTGTAACCTGGTTTATCTTTGGCGATGCACTGTTAGATATTATGAGAGATATTTTTTAAGATAGTTAAAATGGTAAATCATAAAATCGTCAGAATAATTTTGTTTCATGTAAGAAAAAATGACCCAAACCCGAATGGTAACCCCCCTTCTCCCATATGAATATTAATCCCCTAAAATAAGAAGAAACGAAAAATTGCAATTATTTTTAAAAATTGCGAATCTCACCAAAACCGAGATCATACAAACACATAGTAGCATAACAAAAACAACATTGGCTTTTCTCTACATAATTGCCACCGGCATTAATACGTTTGATGCACCGTGAAATCTATTTTAGTACGCTATCCTGATAAAAATCTGTCCAACAAAGTTTTCCTCAATCTGCTGCGCCTTTTCCCTGTTTAAGAAGTGACGTCCTGGCCCGATCCGGATTAAATAGTGAAAAAGACTTCCGGATTGTGAGTTCAGTTCAGTTAAGAAGTGGAAGTCTCATACGGCAAGGTCGGAATTCTACGTCAATGATCTAATCCAGCGTTTATGGGGTCCCCTTGGGAGCCACAGGAGAAAATATAAATAGGGGAGCCATGAACCATGGGAAGGGAGAAGGCGTTATTTCAAGCCTCTAAAATCTTTCATCATAAGGTTAAAATATTCCATACAAAAATTTACGGAATCTTTCAGAAGTGTATAACGACTCAAAATTGCGTAGTTAAAAAAAAAAACCTTAAAGCATGAAACTTACGTGACTTGGTTTTCATGGGGAAAAAGAGCAAAATAAGCTTCAATTAGTTTCATGTTTTCCTCGATGTGTTTCTTTCTTATATAACATATAGTTAGTTTTTCTGTAATACACTTTTTGAATTTTAAAATTGTATTATATGATTTATGCGTCCACTGAAGCGGTCACAGGGCTATACTGATTTGCTGTCAATTTCATCTATAACTATAGAGCCACACCGTCCACCTTACGGTAATGTACCATTTTTATATAATGATATTTCCCTGGAACCGTACATTTTCCCTGGATAAAAAGTAGCTTATGTGCTGTTCCAGACTATAATCTATCTCTGCCAGATTTCATCCAAATCCGTTCATCAGTTCTGGCGTGATTGAGTATTAAACATATATCCAAACTTTCTCATTTATAATAGTAGTAAGATAAATAAAGTTCGAATAATCACTTTTTCCATATTTATTATTACATCGATTAATTAATTGTCGTCCTCAGATGAGAATACCAATTTTTGACCTATACAGGACAAAAAATTCCAAAAATAAATTTATTACACCACAACTCTGAGATACTAAATGGGTTTGCAGCATGCCGAAACATGTTTTATTACTCAACTGAAAAATTCATGCATGAGAGAGTATTATCCTAACCTGATGTAGCTTCATTTATCTCAATAAAACTTTATCTCATGATTTTGTTTATTACTGCCCTTTTATAAAATACGAAATGTAGATTTTTTTGTGCATGAAGTTGGCAGTTTGAGATTCCAAAAAAAAAAAAAAGTTTTTTGGTGAACTCGAGTAAGTGTTATGGACGGTAATTATTCTTTTAGTTTACACATTCAGTGTTGTTTCAATGCCTAAAACTATTGAAAAAAAAAGTATGGTAAAATAATTGTTGCAAGTATTCTACAGTTCCTTTTATTTTGCAACAGATCTTTTGTACTCGTGGTTGCTGTCGTAAATATAAGCTCTTAATTCTCATTTATTCTCCTGCAAATTTATCTTCATTTTATTTATTTACAACTGAATCACCCCGCCATTTAGGGGGCCAAAAGGGGGAAAACTCCCCTGACTCTTAAGATATAATATAATCACGCCTGTATGTGTATGCAATTTAGTGTTTTTTTTTTTTTCATATATAATAATATGCATTGAATAGGGTCAGGTGGGGTAAAATGATCCTAAAATCCACGTTTTTCAACTTTCGTCGCCAATAAATATAAGAATTTGTTCAAAACCTTCAGATTTTTTGTTTGATATTTTACATTACATTATTGAAGAACAGATTTCATTAAATTTTGAGCAGAAAAAATGAAGCAAAATAATTTTATAACGCCTTCTTTCTGGTATGTATTTATGACCACTTTACCCCACGGGGTGGGATAAAGTGAGTAGTGCATGGGGTAAAGTGGTCATAATTGAAAAAAGACCCTATAAAAGTATTAATAATCATAATATTACAAAATACTCAATAAAGGTTTATTTTAGAAAGGAAATAACTATATTTCCCCCAACTGAATTTATTAAGACCCTCTATTAATGTCAAAAGTTGACCTCATTTTTGTAACGTCTGGTAAGGCATTTCAGGCTCTTCAGCAGCTGCATAGATGGTTTTAAAACAAAGCTATGTATCAAATCATTTTAAGATACATAATAACAGTTATTATTATGTTTTAATTCCTGAATATTAGACTGCATGTCTGCCCCTGTAACTTAATACATATAATAAAACATAAATATGAAATTCAAAATTTTCCTTGAAAAAAATTAAAATAGTTTTTAATGAATGACTAAATTATCTAATTTACATATTAAGGAAATAATGCTAGTAATAGGGTTCTGAGATAATTACAGCTTATTAAAATTCAAAATGGGAGAAAAATATGTATTTTAACCTACCTGTTTTTAATTCTCCCTCTCCTTACTGCATTATTCTTGTTCGAAGTACAACTAGTTCTAAATATTTGCAGCTGAATAATATTCATAATAAGTCTGTTTAGGAGTGAATTATTCTATTGGGATAACTTGAAAATTGCGTCTAAAAATTTGTGAATACTAGACACATCATTGTAGGAAGACTATTGTATAGTATAGTTTCAATCTCTATTGCACTTGAGCTCAGTTGTGTTTAATCCTTTTTACTAAAAGTAAATTTAAAAGTTATTTTTTAAGAAATAATACAGTATTAGTGACGTAACTAACATCTGCCTCACGGCTTAATTTCAAATAAAATAAGTGCGGAACCCTGTAGTCTTCAAAATTAACCTTCATGCGTATTAAGCCTGAATTCCCTCTAATAGTTCAAAGTTCGCATAAAATTGAAAATAAATATTGAGGATCAATTCCCGTGAGCTTTATGTAAGTTAAGTCCTAGTCTACTTCATAAGTTAACCTTAAGTAATTTTAGATCATCGATGCATGTTAAGCCTAATACTATGACCACTTTACCCCATCTTACTTAAACTGCTGTAAAATAATATATGAACTCTATCTAACTTCATGGTTAGTGAGGAAGTATTTTTGAGATCTGTGCAAATCTTCCTGCACCGTCAATTAGATGTAAATTCTTTAAAACAAAATGTCAGAGAGAAGTTAAAAGAGCTGTTTCAATTTCTCAAAGTGTTGTATAAACAAACCAATTGACTGTTTTCCTCATCTAAAAAGTTGCTATCAAAAAAATTTGGAATGTAAAATTTAATTCCTAATTATTAAAATCTAAAATGAAAAAAATACACCAATTCCTTTATTTATTTCCAAGTTATAGCCTTTTCTTTGCCGTATGACCACTTTACCCCATTGACCACTTTCCCCCACCTGACCTACTCCCTCGCCGGACAATTTTGAAATGATAAGTCAGTACTAATTTTTGAAATAAATGATGTAGAGTTTTTAGACAGGTTAAGTTGAAATATGAGCTGTAAAAACAATTTATGGTCTGAGGGAATAGAGAGTAAGAGAAATTGGGGGGGGGGGGGGGATTTGCGCCATTGAACTTCGAGGGATCGGAGTTCCGCTCTGGACGCGAAGCATTTTCATTGAACTCTTTTACCCTGTACCGACTAATGTCAATTTATAGCTTCACGCAATTAAAATTGTCTTTCCAACAATAATTTAAGTCCTAATAAACTGAAGGCTTTTAAATGATTCTTAATGTTATGTCAATGCAAAGAAAATATTTAGCTTAGTGAAGAACTAGAAACGCTTCTAGACAACGAACTGGGAAAGGAACTTAGTTGGGTCAACGACCAAAATGAAAAACCTGATATTGCTGGAATCTCGGTCGACCTAGATATCCATTGAGAAAATCATCTGTTGTCTCTACAGGTGCTCATCAATTGGCTCTTCTACATGACCTCTTGCTTTAAATGTAGACCACGAAGGGAAAAAAAAATGTCTGAAGGTTGTTTTTGGAGAACGTTTCGTTTTCCTCTTTGCCAAAGGTCGGATTTGCTCACATAGTAACCTTTATGATATTTTCTGAAATGTTTATTTTTAGGCCGTTTTTGTAGGTATTGTGAAGTTTTATTTGTTCATCTGACTGTGAGAAATATATTATGGAAAAAGGGAAATGGATATTGGGAACTTAAATACGGCATGCTTAGAGTCTTCAAAAGAATCGATTAAATATTGACGCGATGTTTATTGCTTTAAAAATACAATTTTAAAGTTATTTGAACTGATAAAAATAAATTAACGCAGATTATATAATAAAATTGTATTTAAGAATGCAGAGGTGTATCCAAGAAGAAAGAGGGATATTGCTGCGGAACCATTTAATATCTGTTTTTTTTAAGTTAGGTTTTAATCGAGCATTAAAAAAACCGCATCAATAATTTGTTCTATTTCTTTGTTTTGGATGCATTTGAAGCTTATTTATTAAAATTTTCTTTTAAAATACAAATATAGTATAGTCCGAACTGCTAACAAACAATTACGAAGTCATAACAAAATGTGAAAAATGACTATTACATCATTTGAAATAGTTGTGTTATTAAATACATTATAAAATATCAATTATATGATAAAAGTAATCCATGAAATAAAATAGAAATAGATAAATGAAATATAATTTCAAGCAAACTGAATTTTTTTAAATGTATGAACAATATCGAAGTATCGACCACGAATCTGAATGTTTTGTTTTTATGTATTTATTTTTTTTTTCTTTAATGAAACTTATCACATTTTTTCCTTTTCTCTGCGCCAGAGCAATGTGCCCAAACAAATTAAACCAAAAAAAGGCCGTACTTTCCGAAAAATCGTCTAATGCTGGAATGTGTTTCAATAGCTTTTGGAGGATACTGTATAAATCACAAACCATTTTTGTGAAAAGTGGGTTTGTGACTTATATTGTTTTTCTCATTAAGTAGATACTTATGTATATATAAAAAAAAATGCCTATTTTAGACGTGTGCTTTTTCCAAACGCTAATTTTGAAAATAAAATTTTAAATGAGTTAAATGAATTAATTTAATTTCGCGCATACACATTTTTACAAGAAAAAAATGACTTTTTTCTTTATTTCACATTAAAATAATTTCTAAACACACTGTTTGCTTATTAGCTCTTGAATTAAAAGTTATTTTGTATAAAAACCCAAAGTAGTATTGTCTAGTTTCTTAAGTCGAAAATATTTTATATAACACTGATGCAATCCAACGCCTTTTATTTAGTTGGACGTATTCTTCATTTTCATATTCTAAAAGCAAAAACAATTCTTTTACCAAACTTTCCCGTCTCGTTTTTAGATACACTATCAGAAATCGATGCTTCAGCTGAAGCAGAGACAACCCATGTAAAGATTAAACATAAAGCGGAATATTTTTTAATCCGTCAAAGGAATTTTATAGGAATCACTTATGAATGCTTAACACAGCATCGAACAACCCTGTCTTCTTAAAACAATTTTTAATTGCTCTTTCAGTAATAGTTTCAGCTTTCGCGAATGTATTCAATAGAACCTAAAAGAGTCCGACAAAAATCACGTTATGTGTCAATCATTTACCTATTTGAAACTAAGACTTTTCGATAATCCCTTTTAGAATTCAAAAGCTCACCTTAATTCAATGACTTTCAAACTGAGAGCTATATGTTTTTCAAATGACCGTGTAACTCTGGGTATAAGGAAGTTCGTTCCTCTTTGTAACTCATTTAACACACTTAAAATGACCATACATTGGTTGTTGAATAGCTAGGGCATTTCTGCTTTCCTAGCATCATTTTTGAACTCAAAGGCGCGACAGCCCATTAGGGGCCAAGGCCTACTGTGTCCATCCCAGTTTTCGAGACAGTGGGCCCTGGGGTGCAGATATTCTGATCAAGTGGTCGGCCTGACGCGGAGCACACAGTGTTTAGCTCCCAAGCATGCTTGGTCCTCATTTTATCGATCCCACTAAAGGGATGAAAAGTTGAGTCTACCCTCGGGGGGGGGGGGGGGGGGGAGCAGCCCCGAGGAGCCACCAGCCCGGGAGTTGAACCCCGGACCTTTGGTACGGTAGCACGGAAGACTACCACTGAGCCGCTGGGCCTTAACATGCTTTTTAACCCCTCTTAAAATAATTCAATAACTCGCCCCATTTAAGAAATTCCTTCTTTAACCCTTTCTAGAAGTTAAAATCTGTCGTTTTCTGTACACAACCAGCTGTTTCACCAATTGTTAGCTCTTGAAGGGGACATCCTATGGGATGATAACGTGCCACTTGTTACTAAACACATCTCAGAAATTCTGCAGTAATCTTTCTATGAATTATTTTGTTGAAAGATTTCACTTCTAAAAAGAATTTCGCTTTTGTCTGAAGAACTTGAAGTGTCGTGATAAACGGAGTGACACGTTAAACCAGTGTCGCGAATTCCGGAGTGATTTAACATTAAAATTATCTGTCGTAAGTTCGGAACTTTAAAAAAAAGACGTGGCCTCCGTACTGAGGTGTCATCCAGGTGTCGGGATAGGGAGGTTTAGTTTTAATATTTTTTTTCCTATGTAAGAAAGTTCACACTTATGACTGATTTTGTAATTCTTCAGTTTGAGTCATTTCTATTTCGAAAGATTTATTGCATTAGGAATGTTTCTAATTGAGATGCAAACAACATAATCTCATAATCTATATTTTCTTATTCCAACACAATATAAAAGTAATCTATGTCTAGTTAACTTTTACTGAATAGAAGAACATGAAAATTTTAGTAATAGTAGATAAACCACGCTAGGTATTTTATACTTTTATTGCGTAACGTCAAACGGACAAATCAGTTTGCAAAATCGAATGTCTATATCTCAATACGGATTGTTTGTTCAGAATGCCGATTATCGCTCGTAGCTCAAAGAATGAAGCATAGTAATGCAGCTTGTGACGTATGCATCTATTTACTACTTTCATCAAAAACAGGTTTTAGTATCGACAACAGGTGGTTAATTTCGATAAGTATCGTGCAGCTGAAGTATGAATATGAGCTCTTAACGTGACTGGTTCTAAATGATTCCATGGTAATTGAAACGGGTGCTCTATTTTTTTTTACGCTATTATCTATTGATTTCACGCACTAAAGGTTTTCTGATTGCATTTATTCTCTTGGACATCGAAGGATGCAATTCCAGAGCATTTTATCTCGTTTGTAGCCTTTATGTCTATTTGTAAAATTATTTCCCATGAAGACATTTGTTTGTGAATGCAGAGTCACCGCCTCTCCGAGAGTGATTCAGTCAGGAAGAACCACCCCGGGAGGGGGGGGGGGGACCCTAGCTTAGAGCTTTCGGCAAAAACCCGGATTTTTTTCAATTCTAATGGAGGAGAATTTTGTAAAAAACTTTTCTTCAATTTATATCAAAATTTAAAAGTAACTTATACCGAAACCATTTTATTTTAAAGGAAAGTGGAATTCGACTCCTTCAACTCCTCTTGAGTTGTCATTCAATAATAGCTCTCTACTCCATCCTCCTCCCCTGTTAGCATGTGGCCTTAGGGGTGCTCTCCCTCGTGCACGAGGAAGTGAAGTCTGTCGAATGCTCATTACCCCTCCGAGATAGGTTTGCTGGGCGCCAGCCCAGCTTAACTAACTCTTGCTGTGTGAACCTGGTCCTCCTCGATGCCCCTATGCTATAGTCTGTGCAATTAAAATCGGCGTGTCAATGTCACACAACTCTACCTTTTCCCCTTCTGGTCGCCATGGTTTCCGTGCTAGAAAATTGTCTCCCACGTTGGTTTGGCGAATATGATAAGTAAGTTTGTTGTTTTAGTTATAATAATAATAGACGGATTCAAATCAGGTTTATTTCTCAATGGCAAAAATAGATTGTGTCAGATAAAGTATTCTAATATTGTGAACCAATCTAAATCTTATTCTAATATTTTGATGTGTTTCAGAAAGCTATTGTATACTTAATTTATTGCATTTTATATTTTGTAAATGTTAAAATCTTATCTAAACATTCCAGATTTAATTTATGAGAAATTTAATTGCATTAACGTAGTATCAAAAATAAATAAATGGAAAATAAATTATTTCTTATTACATTTTACAAATCATTCCAATGTTTTGAATCGGAGGTGTAGTAATGCAATTGCCCTAATTGCAGTGCAAAAAAAAGTCTGGCGCTCTTATCTTTCTCCCAGTTGCCATGGTAACGAAGCAGGAAACGCGTCCTTGATGCGCCTATTTTAATTACAGAGACTATAGAAGAGTATCATTTGGAAGGTTCATTCAATAATACCCATTACGCCGTTGCGAACTCGAGAGTAAAGTCTATTTTTTTTATGACACGGCCGCAATATCATTCTCAGGGGGGTTAATACACTGCGAACGACTGGTTCTTTAATGAAAAAGAAATCACCTGGCTCTGCCAGAACAACAGAGAATGAATCCCATATATTGACTCACCGTTTTTCCCGTACGTGTCATGAACAAATACGCATGGTGAACTCGAGCCTACAATGGCATGATGGCTACTATGGCAACTGAAGGGGAGTCGGAAGCCACCTCCCCCACCTCTCTACTCCCTCCACAAGCTGAGTATGATACCAAAAACGTCCGATTCCCGTGACTCAACCTGTAGATGAACTTTAAAAGGTATATTATAATCAGGGCTGCCGAGATGGAGGGAAGCGAGGGAAAACACTGCGCTCTCTATTTAGCTCAATGGCATGAAGTTACTGGGTCCCTGCCCCTGTGCAGTGAGTCGGCTACCGGGAGAGGTTTCTGCGTAAAGGTTGGGTGAAGGTTTCGCAAGAAGGTATTTTGTTCCGGGGTCTGTCTAAGTTATTGGCGGCCCTAATTATATAATGAATATATGTATAATTAACCAAACCCCGAGTTAAAAAAAAATGTAAAAAATTACCATTGAAGGATCATTTCCAAAAACGTGTTTTTGTGCAGAAAAAAAAAATAAATAAATAAAAAAAATTTGGTAACTTATTTTTATTTTTTAGTTTATAGATTGTTCATATGTGTCACATCTCGTATGAATAGGATGACTATTTTTAATGAGGTTCCTTATAATAGTGGTATTTATAGGAACAGTATGCGACATTCCCTATCTACTAGGGCACGTTTCTGTACCCAGCCCGCCACTGATGCCATCTCATATGGGTTGCAAGGTCGTGCGACGCCCGACGGCGCCGAGTCGAAAAAGCTCACCGCTCTATCTCTAAAAAAAGAGGAGAAAAACCCATTAAATTGTGGTTTTCGGAAACAATTCGGGTTTTTTCCACCCTAAATAAGGTGCTCGTTAGGTGTTCGTACGACGGTGCTGGTCAGGCTCGGCGCGGGCTTGACTTGTTGCATTTAAAGATAAACCCACGTTATGATTGATTTTATATAGGTTAACCACGACTACTATAGATAACACTAGCCGACAAAAATAAACTTTCCAGCCCTGCCCTGGCACAAATGAAATCAACTATTTACAAGTAATTTCGTAGCGTAGAATGTGAATATAATTGTAATAAAGCTGTAACACGTACAGTTTTTTTTTTTTTTTTAAATGACTATCTTACAGTACTAGAAGGTACTCACAGAAGAATTTAAATGACAAATTTAATCATGATTAATCGCATTAATTTATCATGGAATTCTATCTCAGTTAAGAAAGTACATATTTCAGACTAAATGAAACATAAATATATCAACATTTTATAAAGGCGATGAAATGTTTTTTTTTTTTTTTATTACATGGTTTTATTTAACTTGACTTGTGGCGGAATTTTGTAAGGCGGTTTTCGACAACTATTACTGCATAAATTACCTTCAAATTTTGCACACAAGCTTATCTTTGATGACAATACAATAATCCATCCATTTTATAATTTATTATAACGTTAATTAGGAAAAAAAATTAATAATTTTGGCTGTGTGGAAATTATCAGCATTATCATTTGTCGTTTGGTAACAATAGTTTTGTTTGGATAATGCAACTATGTTTTGTTTGTTTGAATTTTAACATGTTTGGATAATGCAACGATGTTTTGAATTTAAATAAAACCATGTAACTTAAAACATTTTTGGCGATTTAATATTTACTTTTTTATTCTCTATGTGGCATTAAATCATTTCTGTTTAGAAACCAGCAGTAGTCACCCATCATTGTTGGTTCCCAATGACATTGATATGAGGCTTCCATAATCCCAATATCCTTGTAAGGTATTTACCCTTGATCGTCGCTAACTTCACTTAGATTTTCGGGTGGAAATCCAAAGTTGGAAGTAAAAAAGGAATTTTGAGGGATTTCCGATACCCCATGGTTTGGAAGGACTTAAGAGGTTCTTCACTTAGGATTTTAAAAATTTCTATCCTTCTTGTGTCCTAAAAATCCTTTCACCACTTTCACAAACGATCTCCAAGCTGCTAACTCTTTTTGATTAAGCTTTGTTTTAAAAGCAGGGTCGCAAATTACCTGTCTAATTTGAGGTCCAATAAAATAACACCTCCTTTAAGTTTCGCTTCACTCAATTGTGGAAAAAGTTCTTCTAAAATTTTAAACCCTTCCCCTTCTTTGTCCATGACCTGCACAAGGTTTTTCATCAGTCCTAATTTAATGTGAAGTGGAGGGAGCAGAATTTTATCCGGTGCAATAAGGGGAGAGGTGTATTTAACATTACTGATCCAGGCTGAAGGAATGTTCTGGGTAACCATTCCTTTTTCACGAAATTCTGTTCTGTTTCTCGATTACCCCACAAACATAAAAACATAAGAAGCAACAATGCTTTGTAAATCCTCCCTGAAGACCCATTAATATAGTGGAGACTATTAAGTCTCCACAAATTCACCAATTTAACTATTTATACTTAATTGCGGTTATAATAGTCACCAGGTTAGCATACGTTTCTTTTATCGAAGCTAAATAGGTAACTGGTTCGCGCACCAATCAAATAAAATGGAGTTTACACCAAGTCTCAGATCTGAAGTTTGGGTCACAAGTACCTTCAGCAACATGTTTCAAATATGTTTCCAATGTCACTCATCTCTTGAATGTCAATATCTTTTCAATGCAATGGTACAGTTGGTACCGCTAAGTCTCTGCCGTGAGAGCCTCCTCCCGCTCCATTCGAGTGCAGATAGGATATTCAGATACTCAATATTATGTATTTGTTTCTTGGATTATCCTTCTGTGTTTGTAAGACAAAAGTAACAATCATCAAAATGATCCAAAGGTTCGCGCCATACCATTGAGCCAGCAAATGGTAAAGATATTCTTTTGCTCCCATTCAGAGGCGTAGCTAGGGTTTTCAGCGCCCGGGGACAACTGAAGATTTTGCGCTCCCCTGGGGGCCTAGGGGCGCCCCTAAAGGGAATTAAAAAAACTTTTATGCTTCCTAAATGATAAATAGCTCTAAAAAGCAGCCGTTTTAACTTTCATTTTTATTAGCGACCATTCACTTATAAGAGAAAAATCAGACACTTTATTGGCTTCCGAAAATTATTTGTCCGATTCCCCACGCACTCCCGTGCTACATCGGTCATTCCCGATATGATTTGCGGTGCTCCCACTTTTTTGTCGAACATATTCACACCTCTTCAGTTCAAATAATTTTCTTTTCGCATTTAAAAATAAATTAAATTAACATTAAATTGGCGCCCCTTGACGCTGCGCCCTGGGACAGCTGTCCCTCCTTGCCCCCACCTAGCTACGCCTCTGCTCCCATCCACTGACCAAAAACCGCATTGCAACTTACGCAGCACACGTGAAATGACAAAACCTGTATTTCTGTCAGCAACTTTGCCCCCGAGGTACGAGAAATAAACCTTTTTCACTTCTTGTGCTGTGACCTTGAGACGATAATAAACCGACTTGAAAAATAAACCGTTCACAAATGTAACAAAACTTATCTGGCATAGTTTTTGCAGCGTCTACGCTCAAAATTTGCCATTTCCAACATGAACTGTAATGTAAAACACACAACTATATTCAACAAAGATTGGTTACATAGCGGGAATGCTAGAAATAATTAAATACGGCGGGATTGTAGGGTATTAGAAGACAGGATTGCCACATGCGACACAAAAATCACGAAAAATAGTAGAAAGCTCCATTTTTTTGTTGCAAAAAATGTGACGTGGTGAATTTTTTTACTTGCAGGTATTTCAATAATAAAAGGAATTAATAATGAAAATAATAATTTGGTTTTTGTTAGCGAACTCTGTTGACCAGTGTAATTAAAATATTTACTTTAGAAGGCTAAATGTGGGATGAATTGTAAGATGGCAGTGGTGATTGGCGACGTGTTTACTTCATGGTTTACTTCTTAACGATAGTCTATAGCCGGATTCACACATACAACCGACGGACGGACGGACAAAATTCGTCCGTGACGGAGAAACGTGAGTTCAATTCACACTACAAAGGTTCTGCGACGGGCCGTGGGTTTCAGCCAATGATTGCAAGGCGTAAGCTCTCTACATGAGCCAATAATGGGGTGTCTTCGTCATTTGACGGCTCTGTATTTAGACATCGATATCAGAAGCAGACGACGCATTTAATAAACTCGAATTTTCATTCAGTTTCAGCAGCGATTTCATTTCATAAAAGTGTCGGGCAGAGATAAATGTTTGTTTAATATTGATATTCATATTGCATAAAAAGAAAATTGTTTGAATCTGTTTATTTTCAACAAACATAAATAATATCATTACTTCATCGGTCTTATCAATGAGCTTAATAAATGACAGATAATGCAGTAATTTTAAGTTTTGCACACAGCAATAAGTTTACATGTTCGCAGGAATATTAAGCGTTTTACTGAAGGTAACACACATAATATGAATTCCAGGATTAGGATTAAGCAAATAGTAAAAAACGTTCGATTCATATGCGAGCGTTGGTGCAATTAATTGTAAATAGATGCACAGAAATGCTACTGATTTTGTCAGGCGAAAATGATACGCAAATCCTTTTCGTTCTTGATTTAAAATCGATGCTTAGATGAAATGTAAATTCTCTGTTTAGGAAAAAAAATTATATATCTAACAATTTTTTTTAAAAAGATCAGATCTAGAAATTACAAGATAAAATTGAATTGTTTTTATTTGCGCTAGAATTAAATATTTCTTCAAAATGAGCCATAAATCACTTTATATAATAAAGTGTGGCATTGTTATAACACTTAAATTCCCTGTTAGCTTTCCTATTTTTTTCCTAATAAATATGCAAGCATGAGACAACTTTTAGAAATCCTAAAAAAGGCAGTTTACTAAATTGTGACCCTGCTAACTGTAAAAAGCATTTCTAAAATAAGAATATTGTCCCTTGCATTTTGAAACCTGTACACTAACTACAAAGAGTATAACAAATAGACAATACACTTTTGCCAATGCATAAAAAAATTGTGCCTTTGACACTAAATATTAATAAGAATAGCAAAATGCTTTTATAAAAGTAATATGCTTATGCTAATAAATACACATCTCATAAGAAAAACATTGTCTTTTTATTTTCCTCTTTCAAATAACTCAACAGTTTGCACATTAATTCTGTACTCACACATTAAAGTCACAAAACAAAATTTTGAAGGAAGAATTTATTGAAGTACTTAATCATAATACTGAAATCAAAGAACATTACAAGATTTTGATCATACATAATTACATATATCAATAATTTGAAGACAATAATGGGCAGAAGAAGTACAATTTCAATATTTCAGCCTGTACAAGTCAAACCAGTCTTTTCCATAACATCTGTAAAAAAAAAAAATAATAATACTGTGACATAGTCTTTACAAATATAACATATGCAGAAAACATTTTCCAACAAGTTGTTTTTCAGGAATTAAAAAACAGTATTGAAAATATAATTTAAATTCGGTTGCACATGAATTATTAATTTGGACACAATTTACAATGATTGAATATGATTTGTGAATTTTACAAAAGAAAACTTTGCAAAATGTATTGTTTTAAGATACAATCACTTTTACAATTCTAACTAACTAACTGACTCAATGGCACAACAGCCCAATGGGGGCCATGACCTACTGAGCCCATCCCAGCTTTCGAGACCAAGGGCGCTAGGAGGGAGAAGCAGATGTTCCGATCAAGTGACGACCTGACACAGAATTCCCAGTGTTAGTTCCCAAGCGTGCTTGGTCCCCATTTTATCGAATCCATTGGAGCAATGAAAGGCTGAGTCGATCCTGCCCAGCCCGGGAATCGAATTCCGGACCTTTGGCATGGTAGCTCAAAAGGTTACCACTCAGCTTCCATTATCATCCCAATGAACAATTTGATAATTACAAGTCGATAATAATGAGCCGGCGCTGTGTGGTCATCCGGATTGCCCAGCCAAAGATCCGCACCTAGTTTTGACAATTTATGTTACCAATACACATGTATTATTGACACCTACATATGGAATGTATGAATTACAATAGTGTCAATTTTTTATTCTCGCTTTTGCTTTTGGTATAGTTTTGCACTTTCTTGTGTTATGTAATAAATGTGTATTATCAGTCCACAACTATATGAAATACTACAAGTGAATTTTTGTCCATGAAGCATGCAAAACTGAAGATATGTATATGTTTCAAATCGACAATATTGATCATGTGATACGTATAAGTTTAAAAAATAAATAACAATGCAAGAACATAATAAATAACATAAGCATTAAATAATTATGATTTAATGTAATTATATTAAAACTCACTCCTCCTAGTCTAGGGATAAAATTGGTTTGGATGTAAGTTAAGGGTCAATATTCATTAAAAAAAGTGCAAGCAAAATATAGAACAAAGAATATTATTTTATTTCATCACAATTTCTGCAAAAAATTGAACCAAAAACAATTCTCCCCAACTACAAAAATATACTTACATGTATAAAAATACCGAGTAGATGTACCAAATGGTCAGTTGTGCATCTTTAATCAAAAAACGGCAACCCACTGCAATGCCAGTGTCCAAAAAAGTTATTTCCCAAGTAAAAAGAGCTGCAAAAAAAAAAAAAGGCAAATGTTAAGAAAGCATGTTGATGATCGTAAGTGAAGCACCACACACACAGCAATTAATTTACGAGTATTCTGGTATTTATCAGTTATATAGGCAGTAGTGCATAGGGCTGGAAAAAACTTGGGGAATGCTTATAGATACAAGCATAAATTGTCGACATCAAAAGCTCTGAGGAGATGCTTGTGTTAAAATTTTAAAAAACAAGGGAGAGAAAAGGGTGTTTTAAAGTAAATATATGGGGGTACATCGTCCTCCTTCTATTACACCTGTGGTTATGGAGCCCACATTGACACTGATCTATAGAATTATTACCAACATGAATTCATTAGTTGAGGTGTTAGTTAATATTCCGATACGATAAAACTAAATATTAATTGTACTTTAATTACATTTGATTTTGCAATGTTTTTGCATCTGGGTAGCATGGATCCTATAATTAGGTTTACCCAACAGGTCTAACCCAGAACAAATTAGACTGTTGACAGAGTGATCTTTTAACCTGTAAATTATGAACTGAAAGTAATCTTTCATACAATGGATCCGACTTGTTGACGAAGTTATGTCAGTGAATCCAACTGACAGCTAACTAGTTATGTTTATGATATTGGCGATAAGTGTTTTATATGTTTACAAAAGAAATGAATAAATAAATGTCCAGTGCAATAAGCAAAATATTAAATTCGAGCAACAAATAAATATTAATACGCAAATGTGGTACCGTAGTAGAAATGTAAAATTTTCTAAAATAAAAATGCAAATAAAGTAGCGCCGAAACATTAAATGCACTTATGAATCTTTTCAAGCTCTACGCTTTGCTACTTACTATTATTACATTATTTTTCTCATATCGTGATTAATAAATCAAATTGAAAATAGAAGATGCTAAGAAACAAATTTTAAACGCAGTATTGTGAATAACAACATAAAACAGCACATTACTCTTTATGCTTTAATATAAGTGCTTGTGCTGCACAGAAATAGTAATAATTATAAATCACTCACTTGTGCTGCGTTTCCTAATAAACACAACAGCAAACAAAACTTGGCCGAAGCTCTCTCTTTTTGCTTCATTATGATTGGCCAAGCAATTCGTCTGTGACGGACAATATCAAATGGATTTGATATTGTCCGTCGACGGACATTCCTGTTCGGTAACCATGACAACGAGGAGAAGCCACGTTTTTTCCGTTTTTTTCCGTCCACACAGCGCCACGGACGGACGAAATCCGACGGAAAAAACGTGGCGTCACCTCGTTGTCATGGTTACCGAACAGGAATGTCCGTCGACGGACAATATCAAATCCATTTGATATTGTCCGTCACAGACGAATTGCTTGGCCAATCATTATGAAGCAAGAAGAGAGAGCTTCGGCCATGTTTTGTCTGTCGTGTTTATTTGGAAACGCAGCCCAAGTGAGTGATTTATAATTATTACTATTTCTGTGCAGCACTTATTTTAAAGCATTAAGAGTAATGTGCTATTTTATGTTGTAATACGCATTACTGCGTTTAAAATTTGTTTCTTAGCATCTTCTATTTTCAATTTAATTAATTAATCACGATATGAGAAAAATAATGTAATAATAGTAGGTAGCAAAGCGTAGAGTTTGAAAAGATGCATAAGTGCATGTAATGTTTCGGCGCTACTTTATTTGCATTTCTATTTTAGAAAATTTTACCTATCTACTATGGTACCACATTTGCGTATTAATGTTTATTTGTTGTTCGAATTTAATATTTTGCTTATTGCACTGGACATTTATTTATTCATTTCTTTTGTAAAAATATAAAGCACTTATCACTAATATCATAAACATAACTAGTTAGCAGTCAGTTGAATTCATTGATATAACTTCATCAACAAGTCAGATCCATTGTATGAAAGATTACTTTCAGTTCATAATTTACAGGTTAAAAGATCACTCTGTCAACAGATTTGTTTTGTTTACATATCATTTTTATTAACATTGTTATTTGTGGAGGTGATTTCATGTCAGACTGTGAAGAAAATTTGCATTTAAATTTAGTTTGCTACTTAAATGTTTAAGAGTTTTAATTTATATGCGTTTCTTTACTGGTATTAAAACATAGTTTCTACACCAAACAAGCTAAAGTTACATGCAGGCAAGCCTGAGTACCTGAGTTGCTTCTTCAAAATCAATGTAAACTTTAACGACATCAAAATTTAATAGTAACAAGTTGATCACTAATTTGTTCTGGTTTAGACCTGTTGGGTAAACCTACTTATAGGGTCCATGCTACCCAGACTTGGAAACATTGCCAAATCAAATGTAATTAAAGAGCATCTAATATTTAGTTTTATCGTATCAGAATATTAACTAACACCTCAAATAATGAATTCATGTTAATAACAATTGTATCGATCAGTGTCTCTATAACCACAGGTGTGATCGAAAGAGGACGGTGTACCCCCATATATTTACTTTAAAACACCCTTTTCTCCTCCCTTGTTTTTTAAATTTTAAAACTCAAGCATCCCCTCAGAGCTTTTGATGTCAATAACTTATGCTTCTATCTATAAGCATTCCCCAAGTTTTTTTCCAGCACTATGCACTACTGCTGATAAATACCAGAATACTCGTAAATTACTTGCTGTGTGTGGTGCTTCATGTACGATCATCAACATGCTTTCTTAACATTTGTCTTTTTTTACAGCTTTTTTTACGTGGGAAATAACTTTTTTGGACACGGGCATTGCTGTAGGTTGCTGTTTTTTGATTAAAGATGCACAACTGACCATTTGGTACATCTACTCGGTTTTTTTATACATGTAAGTATATTTTCGTAGTTGGGGAGAATTGTTTTTGGTTCAATTTTTTGCAGAAATTGTGATGAAATAAAATAATATTCTTTGTTCTATATTTTGCTTGCACTTTTTTTAATGAATATTGACCCTTAACTTACATCCAAACCAATTTTATCCCTAGACTAGGAGGAGTGAGTTTTAATATAATTACATTAAATCATAATTATTTAATGCTTGTATTATTTATTACGTTCTTGCATTGTTACTTATTTTTTAATCTTATACGTATCACATGATCAATATTGTCGATTTGAAACATATACATATCTTCAGTTTTGCATGCTTCATGGACAAAAATTCACTTGTAGTATTTCATATAGTTGTGGACTGATAATACACATTTATTGCATAGCACAAGAAAGTGAAAAACTATACCAAAAGCAAAAGCAAGATTAAAAAATTGACACTATTGTAATTCATACATTCCATATATAGGTCTCAATAATACATGTGTATTTGTAACATAAATTGTCAAAACTAGGGGCGAATCTTTGGCCGGGCAATCCGGGTGACATCACAGCACCGGCTCATTATTATCGACTTGTAATTAACAAATTGTTCATTGGGATGATAATGGAGGCTGAGTGGTAAGCCTTTTGTGCTTCCATGCCACGGGTCCGGGGTTCGACTCCCGGGTTGGGCAGGGATTACTCAGCCTTTTATCGCTCCAGTGGGGTGGATAAAATGAGGACCAAACACACTTGGGAACTAACACTGGGGATTCTGCGTCAGGTCATTACTTGACCGGAACATCTGCTTCTGCATCCTAGGGCCCTTGGTCTCAAAAGTTGGGATGGGCACGGTAGGTCATGGTCCCTATTGGGCTGTTGCGCCATGGAGTCAGTTACTTAGTTAGAATTGTTCTTAAATTCTTACTCTAAAAGTGATTGTATCTTAAAACTACATTTGCAAAGTTATCTTTTGTAAAATTCACAAATCATCATGTTCATTCATTGGAAATTGTGGCCAAATTAATAATTCATGTGCAACCGAATTTAAATTATATTTCCAATACTGTTTTTTAATTCCTAGAAAACAACTTGGTGGAAAATGTTTTCTGCATATGCCGGGTTGGGCAGGGATTACTCAGCCTCATATGTTATATTTGTAAAGATTACGTCACAGTATTAACTGTTTTTTTTCTTTTTTACAGATGTTATGGAAAGACAGATGACTTGTACAGGCTGAAATATTGAAATTGTACTTCTTCTGCTCATTATTGTCTTCAAATTATTGATATATGTACTTATGAATGATCAAAATTTTGTAATGTTCTTTGATTTCAGTATTATAATTAAGTACTTCAATAAATTCTTCCTTCAAAATTTTGTTTTGTGACTTTAATGTGTGAGTACCGAATTAGTTTGCAAACTTTTGAGTTATTTGAAAGAAGAAAATAAAAAGACAATGTTTTTCTTCTGAGATTTGTATCTATTAGCATAAGCATATTACTTTTATAAAAGCATTTTGCATTTCTTATTAATGTTTAGTGTTAAAAGCACAATTTTTTACGCATTGGCAAAAGTATCATCTATATGTTATACTCTTTGTAGTTACTGTACAGGTTTCAAAATGCAAGGGACAATATTCTTATTTTAGAAATGCTTTTTACAGTTAGCGGGGTCACAATTTAGTAAACTGCGTTTTTTTAGGATTTCTAACAGTTGTGTCATGTTTGTAATTTATTAGGAGAAAAATAGGAAAGCTAACATGCAATTTAAGTGTTATAATAATGCCACACTTCCTTGATTATATAAAGTGATTTACAGCTCATTTTGAAGAAATATTAAATTCTAGTGCAAATAAAAACAATTCAATTTTATCTTGTAATTTCTAGATCTGATCTTTTTTAAAAAGTAATTGTTAGATATGTAATTTTTTTTCCTAAACAGAAAATTTAAATTTCTTCTTAGCATTGATTTTAAATCAAGAACGAAAAGGATTTGCGTATCATTTTCGCCTGACAAAATCAATATCATTTCTGAATATCTATTTACAATTAATTGCACCAACGCTCGCATATGAATCTAACATCTTTTACTCTTTGCTTAATCCTAATCCTGGAATTTATATTATGTGTGTTACCTTTAGTAAAACGCTTAATATTTCTGCGAAAATGTAAGCTTATTGCTGTGTGCAAAACTTACAATTTATGTATTTTCTGTCATTTACGAAGCTCATTGATAAGACCGCTGAAGTAATGATATTATTTATGTTTGTTAAAAATAATCAGAATTTTCTTTTTCAAAATTAAACAAACATTTATCTCTGCCCGACACTTTTATGAAATGAAATCGCTGCTGAAACTGAATGAAAATTCGAGTTTATTAAATGCGTCGTCTGCTTCTGAAATCGATGTCTAAATACAGAGCCGTCAAATGACGAAGGCACCCCATTATTGGCTCATGTAGAGAGCTTACGCCTTGCAATCATTGGCTGAAACCCACGGCCCGTCGCAGAACCTTTGTAGTGTGAATTGAACTCACGTTTCTCCGTCACGGACGAATTTTGTCCGTCCGTCCGTCGGTTGTATGTGTGAATCCAGCTTTTGATATTGTCCGTTGACGGACATTCCTGTTCGGTAACCATGACAACGAGGAGAAGCCACGTTTTTTCCGTCGGATTTCGTCCGTCCGTGGCGCTGTGTGAATCCAGCTATGATGTTCCTATGGTTGTTCTATGTTGAAGTTAGGGGAGGGAAATTCGGGAGCTCTCCCTACAATTTTCACTTTAATTTAAGTTAGGACTCATACTTAGTCCCCCCCAAAAAAACAGTTTTATGCCATCTCTGTTAAGGTTAGTGTAAAAAATAGGGAATTCGGCTGTTCTACCCTGGAATTTTCAAAATTAAAGTCCTAAAACACAATTTTTTTGGTTATGTTTTGTCGCTTTAAAGGGGGGTTATATAATTGCAGGATCAAAACCCAAAATATATTACCACTTTCAATTTGTCTAAGAGGTGCTGCCATGGAGGGGGTCCACAAAATAAAAACTAGACTCGGTTCCCAGATGATGCATTTGCGTGGGGCATTTAAAAATGGAAAATATTTAGTGAAACATGCATTTAGGAAATGTATGCAAACATCTATATATAAATAGGCAAAGACAAAACAGTTAAGAACTATTTAATCCTCTGCTTTCCAACCAATTTTTCATGCTTTTTGTTTGGCAGCTATTGACGAGTTTTAGTGATATGAATTGAAAAATTTTGGAAACAGTTTATTACTAGTTAATTATTTCCTCCCTTTTTAGTCAGGCAAGACTCGTTCATTATTGCAATGTATATTGTTATAGCTAGTAGATGGTAACATGTCTTCGTTGAGTAAATTATCAGGTAATAAATTTAAAAATTGTTAAAAAGATTGTTACCATTAAGCAATAATATTAAAAGCAATTATATAATGAGTTTGAGGGAAGACTCCTTTGAAACAATGGAATGAAAATGAGAATAGCGTATGGAAGCAAACATTTAAGTTTTATTTATCAACTACTCAACTTAGTATGAAATCGGAAGAAGTACAAGCTGTTACATTTATGAGTGCAATTGCTCCTGCGGCTACAATTATTTACACTACGCAGTGGCGTAGCTAGACCCGGATTTGGGGGGGGGGGGTCTTCAGAAGTGAGCTAATTTCATTGTTTTACAGAAAAAATCGGCCAAAGTTTAGGCAATCTTCACCATTTCAGGGGGGGGGGGGGATTTGGTTGAAGTGAGCTACTTTCCTTTAAAAGGAAAAATTGCTCCATTTCTAGACAATCTTCACTATTTCGGGGAGGGGGGGGGGCTTCTTCGGGAGAAGTAAGCTAATTTCATTGTTTTACACGAAAAATTGGTCAAATTCTAGACAATCTGCACCATTTCAGCTGTTTTTTATCCCCCAAACCACCCTTATCTACGCCAGTGACACTACGTTTGCATTAAGTGAGGATGGGCAAACTAAACTCGACTTTATAATCGCCAGATTTGATGAATAATATTAATAATTATATAAATAGCATAATATTTTCAATGCTAAATTTAATTATCACAGTCGAATTTCGACTGTTGGGCGAACTCTAGTTTAAGGGGTTATCTAGTCTAGAATTTTCAAAAAATCGATTTTTTTTTTTTTTTGCATATTTTCAAAGTTTAGACCTTCAAAAATATGCCTGTAAAAGGTTTTTTTTAAGTTAATTTTTTTCAAAGTTACAGCCGTATTAGTGACGTGGCAACTAAACCGGTTCGACCGTAGCGAATGAATAGCCAGCCGTAGGCAACTTCTAGCTACCTGAGTGCTCCCTGTGTCGTACAAAATCTATTATTTTCAATATAAACCTTTAAAACGTGTAGAATACTGTCAAAATGTCATTTAAATCATTTATTTATTTTTATGTTTATACAAACATAAATGTATTATTCAAGCACCATAAAAGACTGTTTGGGGGAAGTTTACATAATAATTAAA
Source organism: Octonoba sinensis (assembly GCA_038502835.1). Lineage (NCBI taxonomy): Eukaryota > Metazoa > Arthropoda > Arachnida > Araneae > Uloboridae > Octonoba > Octonoba sinensis. The sequence goes on along the minus strand of CM076599.1, from coordinate 57,176,259 downwards.
ACTAAAAGAGTCTAGTAAAGTAATTAAACTATTTGGCGGTAAAAAAACAGCTTCAAAAGGGTTTTGGTTCTTTTCTTTTCAAAAAAACTCAACAACTATCGGATCGGATCGGGTCTCTTTCGCTTCCTTCAATATTTTCTCTTTATAACACCTGCACTGCAAATGCCAAGTGCAGCTGCCTTTACTTTTTAATTTTTTTCATGGGGAGGAAAACAGATGTGATAATAAAGAATAACAAATAATGTGGGTTTGTATCTTTAACAAAATCGTCAATGATTACTATATGTAAGTATAAAACATCATATAAAATTACTTAGACTGTCCGAAACTTGACTCAAAACTTTAAACGCGTTTTTCTCGAAACTACGTTTTTCAAAACGGTTGACATGATATCTCAAGTTTCAGAGGATCGATTTACATCAAATTTGGTACAGAGTTTTTAATATATGTCGCTATCGTTTGATCAGAGCTTTTTTGAAAAAAAGTTTTCTATTATTTTTAAAAAATTTCCAAAGTTAAAAAATTTGAGGGAAAAAAATTACTTTTTTTTTTTAATGACTGCCATTTTTCGAATTTTTTTTTTGCAAATCGCTCTGATCAAACGAAAACTACAGCCCTACTCTTTAAGAAATAACCAATATTTATGTTTTCAGATCATTAAGGAGGGTGGAATCGTGTCAACCAGGGAGCAGCTTTTTCTTTTTAGTCTCCAGTTTGCGGGCCTGTACATTTTTGAATTTTGACTTTTTTTTTTACTAAATTTTTTTTTGTGCTCTTGAAACATAAATAAACAATACCTGATGGTAAAAATCTTTACCGTTTTTTAGCCTACTTTCCCGTAAAAGTTTTAAAAAAAGTAATAAAGCATGAAAGAAGGCTTAATGTATCGTGAAAATATCGTTAGAAATCAAGAAAAGTCAAAAATAAGTTAAGTAATTAAATAAAGATTGAAAAATAAAAAATTTGAAAGTAGGGTTTTGAGATGGGGAAAAAGTGTGTCTGTCGGTCTGTCGGTCTGCCCCCCCCCCCCCTAATAACTTTTGAACGAAATGTTCGATTCGAAAAATTCTTTTTGCATTCGAAAGATCTCGGCGAGGACATCTCATTTCCATATTTTCCTTTTTGATTTGAACAATTTTTTCTACAAAAAATTGTTCAAATCAATTGTTCAAATTTTGAACAGTTGAAAAATTTTTAACATTAGCGCCTATGGGTGAAAATGAAGCAAATTATGTAAACTCTGGGTACAAGATCCAAGTTCCCATGAACAAGCTCACTGGAAGAAGATCTTGGCGTGAAATATTGATTTGAACAATGTTTGCTCATTTTTGAACAGTTCAAAAAAAAATTAAATACGGCCTACGAGGAAATTTCAATCCTATATGATTCCTGATCTAACGTACCGATTTGCTTGGAACAAACTTTATCGGAAAGCTCTTATGACGTAGAACACGTACAAATAGAAAGTTCATCCAAAACTAATGAGCCTATTTTCCTATGAAATTTTTTGATCCAGATTTTCAAGAATATTTTTGAATTAATGAATGATTAAATGAATAAGCAAAAGAATGAATGAATAAATGAGTGGATAAATACATGAATGACTTAATAAATGAATGATTGAACGAATATGTATTAACCGTTGAAAAAGGTATATTTGAAGCAATTAAGAACTAAAGCTAAACGAGAAAGACAGAGAGAGAGATAGCTAGATTATAAATTTGAATTAAGTGTATACGGGAAAGTAGGCTCGTATAGTTCTAGACGGAACTTCTTGTTAGTTACAGCGTTTTAAAAAGCACCTAAAAGCTGGTCCTCTAGACTAGAATACCTCCTTAAATAAAATATCGTCGATGTTTGGTTTGGGTAATCCTTCTAGTCAAATGTGAAACAAATTCGTCTTTTAAATCTATTTTATATGCAGCTTTTATTCAATATACATCAAGTAGTTTTAGTACTCAAAATAAAGCGCAAAAGAAGCTTTTAATGATGATAGACTCGTTACTGTTAGCGGAGTTTCTTCCACGCACTACCCAACTGCTGAAATGTTATGCGGTTCTGATGACACTGGACTTTACTCGCGGTGTGGCACCGAGGTATATTAATTCTTCTGTGCAGGTGTTAAATGCAGAGGCGGCGGGGGCAAGGAGGGACAGTTGTCTCTGGAAGCAGCATAAGGGGGCACCAAATTAATGTTAATTTATTTTATTTTTAAATGCGAAAGTAAATTATTTGAACTGAAGAGGTGTGAATGTGTTCGACAAAAAAGTAGGAGCATCGCAAATCATATCGGGAAGGACCAATGTAGCACAGGAGTGCGTGGAAAATAGCCTAAGGCAGAGAAACAACTTTTGAGTTGGAGTTGGGATGTTTTCTAAGGATCAGACCCTTGTGATGACTCTCTAGGGACTAGGGGCATTTTCTTTGAGCAGCTGAGATAAAAGAACCGGACGCCCCGCCCAGGGAACCCAGGAAAGGTCACTTGAGAAAGAAGAAAAACGAATAATTTTGCGAAGCCAAAGTATCCCATTTTGCCCTTCAAAGTGAGTGGTCACTAATAAAGAAGCAAGTTAAAAGGGCTGCTTTTTAGAGCTATTTATCCTTTAGGAAGCATGAAAGTTTTTAAAAATCCCTTCCAGGGGCGCGGAGTGGGGGGAGGGCGCAAAATCTTCAGTTGTCCTCGGGGGCTGAAAACTCTAGCTACGCCTCTGGTTAATGGTCGGCGTTATAGCGTATAATAGCGTTTTGTCTCATAATAAGTGACATCCATGTATTCTGAGCATGTAAAGGTTTTATAAGCATTTAACATTTAATTTTCAGAGCGGTAATAGAAGGGATGAAAAAGACGAATTTTCATCAATTTTCTGATGCGGTACGCAATGCGCTTAAAATCTGGAAAATACAATTAAGAAGAATTTCGAGCTAAATGAACATGTTGTTCTTTGTTTTGAACATTATGAGAGAAAAACTTCAAAAGAAAAACGTCTTTTGTGTATAAAAAGAAGAGCTCATTGAGTAAAGAATACATGCGTTGATGTACGGGGAAAAATTCGAACTTCTGCTGCGAGCCTCCTACACTTTCAAATGACGGCACGCTAGCAAGGTCCATTCAAAGTGGCAGTTCATGTGTCACTCTAGGTACTGTATAGAACTCATTGCTTCATGTATGCAGGCTTAATAAATAGAGAATTGGCAACGCTAAGATATTTCATGTTTTGAACTTTACCCACTGGAGTTCAATGGCACACCTGTAAGCATGAAAGACAGCTGATTGTTTCCATATGGTTCATTGGTCTGCATGATACAGCAGGTGGTTTAATTGAACGAAGAACAAGGAGATGCTCTTCATTTCATTATAATGAAATTCTTTTATTAAATCATAAATGAGTCATCATCTTTAACTTTGCCATTTTTTAAAATAAAAATGGTAATTTTATGCTTAATCATAATGAAAGATAAACATTAATCTTTTAAGAAATTAAGTTGAGCAATGAATGTTTTTTTTAATGTTTTCCTGGATTTTTTAATGATACCTAAAATTTAATCAAGGAGATTTGAGTGAAATATTCAAATATCTCTTCTTTTTATTTAAACTTGAAACACTTGCTCGCCCAAATATTGTAGTCTACTTTTTAATAATTTTCGTCTTTTTTTTCCTTCACATTCACTTCTTCTTCAATATTGTATTAACTTCAGCTTTTTATAAATTTAAGTTTTTAAAATCATATTTTAATTCGATCGTCCGATTTTTCAAACATATGGTAGACTGTTGTATATGAAAAATTTTAATTAATACAAATTTCTCTGAAAATTTTCTTTCTCTATTGGGGATTAATTCATTATTTTTTCTTTTATCTCTTTTTTAGCAACTAAATGGTGCTGGTTGTGTTTAAGCAATATGTTTGTTTATGAGTACAAGGGAAAAAAAACATAAAAAGCCCAAATTGTCAGAACTAATAACTCAAATAGCTATTCCAAGGCTCTATTGTAGCCTCAAAATAGCTATTTGAGTTTTTTGTTCTGGCAATTTGCTTTTTTATGTTTTTTCCCTTGTACTCATATTTTAGAACAAAGGACTTTTGATCATTTGTCTTATATTATGTTTGTGTGCATAAAAGCAATGTTTTCTTCAATTGCTGCTTTACACTTTGAAAACTTTTCAAAAAAAAAGAGAAGAGAAAGAATGCATAAAAACTAGTTAAAAGTTTTTCAAACATCAATACCTAAATATTCTTTTTTTTTATTTTTAAAAAGTTAGTAGAATATATTTTTAAAAAGCTGGACTAACTTCTGAAATTATTTTGATTAAACTTTTATTGGCTTTGTTTCTCTAAATTTTTATTTCCAAATTTTAATTTACTTATTATTGTATTTTATTCTGTTTCATCTCAAAAAGAAAAACAACATACAAATCTTTTGCAGATTAAATCTTATGAATTGTAAACAAAGTATGGATATTTAAAATTACTTAGGTACTGATCTACAGAAAACTTAAAATTTTTAGACTTAAACCCTTGTCAAAAGGGGCAATTACCCCTCTCCCTCATTTAAGAAATATGTGTTTATGTGTATTTTGAATGTTTTATGCAGTATACATTGAGTTTATACTCTTCCCTTATCTCATGAAAATTTGTAAATGACCAGCCTTTTGTGTGAGATTGGCATTTTCTTGCATATTTCTTTTTCCTTTAGCAAATTGACAATTACTAAAGATACTAAAAAAAATGTCTTGAGTCAAGGCCGTAGGCAGGGGAGGGGGCCCGACGGGCCCGAGCCCCCCCCCCCCCCCCCCCGAAATACTTTCGAAATTTTTAACTTGTCTGAAAAAAAAAATGTAACAAAAAAAAAAAAAAAATTTTGTTCCTCAAACCAATCTGTTCGGGGGCGGGGGGGGGGGGGGGGTAGGTTCTCTGTTTTACAAATGGGGAAACGACAAGACGGCGCTTCAAAAATCCAGGGTCTATAAACCAGAACTCAAAATAAGATGTTTTCCCTCAATTCTAAAGACGGTAGGTCCCCCGTGTTGTCATCAACAGATAACGGATTGATTCCTTGCCTAAGGGCTACATATGGTTCTAATCACCCGACCACACAACAAGAACAGCAAATGTACTGATCCCTTTTTGGCAAAATGCAAGCCACCACATCTGCCATAAATATACGTACAACAGTTAGGTGCTTTGTCCATCCTTGCCCGAAGGTTACATTCGTGGAAATGGCGACTCTTTTAAAACTACCCACATTGTGGAAGTAGAAGATAAAGGATCTTTCAGAGCTAATGCCTAAATGGACCCCCTCGTCTACTACTACGATTGCGGGATGTGGATGTTTGTGCTGTTATTGCTGGGACAAATCTTTATTTTTTGTCTTTTCTTTTTTAAACTAGCAATTCGTAAAATCGAATCAACATCGAAACGCTTCCGACAGGGGGGGGGGGGGGACGAGGAGAGGGCTCTTGCCCCTTTGCGGATGCCTTGACCTTGCCTTGCAGATATAGGCAGTTGGGAATTTAGTGGGCTCGTGTGCTCTTGCAAAAGTCTTCTTTGCTTGCCTGCGTACAAATTTTGATTATGAGTAAAAGAAAAGGTAAAGTATTTTGTCTTATTTGGGGAAGAAACCCTGTAGAAATGTAGCAGAAAAGGTATGATTATTTTTATGTATTTTTCAAAATAATATTTTAGCTGCCCCTCTTTTTTTTTGCAATTTTAGTTTCAACTTTGTATTTTTTTCCTCACATGCTGAGAAACTGCATATTAATCTTTCTTTTTTCGTTTTTTAACTTCATAGGGGATGATGTCACACTACTTCGAGGGAGGGGGGGGGGGGAGAGGGGTTCGAGCAATTTTGGCAAGAAGTGTGACATTACACATTTTGATTTCTATAAAAACATGTAAAAAATCAGCTGATTAAACTTATTTTTGAAGTTTTTTTATTTTCATAATTTGATTTTAAAGTTTCATTGATTTCATTTTATATTGAAAATGCCGCTGCTTATTAAGGTTTGAACTTACTTCTAGTTAAAATTTTAAAAGAAAGTCTTAGGTATTTACTTTTAAGATAAATAAGTGCGAGTGTTTTTTTAGAATTCAATTAATTATTTTTTTTTTTTTTTTGCTATTATGCACTAATTATCTTTTTTTCTATTTTAACCTTAATCTCATTTTATACCAATTAAGCCAACGTGTAATCATTATTATTGTTATGCTCACAAATGTCATTAAAAGTTAAAAAATAAAATTAAAAATTTGATTCTTTAACGTAAGTACCTTATTTCTGAACTGCAACACTGCAAGTACATGTGCTCATGTAATATAGCGTGATATGTGACAAAGGGGGTAGGGCGTGTTGGAGAGTGATATCTTGTGACAAAGGGGGGAGGGGGATCAAATATATTGAAAGAAAGTGTGACACTGTTTATGAATGGTCCCATAGAGCGTTTATAATAACATTGCGAAGGTGAAAAATACCGCGACAAAATTACTCGTATACTTTTACTTAGCCTAGTCATAAATTTACATTGAACAAAATAGATCTTGATTGGTTCTTCTTATTATATCGCTCATGGGCTGCAATAGTGGCACAACTCAAAAAAACTCGCGTTTCGGACTAAGAACAGATTGTAAATATAAAATACACATTTTTTTCAGCAGCAATACTAGCATAACTCATAATTCAATATTAGGCCTTAAGATTTAATAATAACTAAAGCATTTCTTTTATGTTTTTTCCTTAGCAATGAAAAGTTTAAACCCACTTATCTCAAAACATGATTTTTTGAGCTGTGCCGTAATTGCAGCCCATGAGCGATATGTATAATTTTGGAAGTGCTTTATAATTGTCCACGACCGCAAATCAAAGTTATACAGCTTTTTTTGACTTCAAACTTAAAAAAAAAAGGAGTTTTTGCAGCATTTAGGTTAAGGAAATAGAAAACATCCAGTTTTTAATTATTTACATTTAGTTATGACAAAATATGGAAGGCTTGAAACTTGAGAATAAGTATGAATTGCTTAAATTGCCAAAACAAAAACGGAATAGGGAGTAATTAATTCTCAAAACAACGTATGTTTTCTGTTAACTCTCTCTCATCTTTTTTTTTTTTTTTGAAGTAATACTTCTGTGGGCGAAATTGAAAATATAATCTCATCATGCAACATGCAACCAGTGTTTATTTCAGGCATCTCTCCGGGGAGGGGGGGGGGAGGGCACTGCGCCCTCAGAGATAACCAACTCCCCCCCCCCCCCCCCGGAGAAAAAAATTCAGATCACAGATTTTAAAAAAAATGAAAGAAAAGAGAGATTACACTCTTAGGACTTCAGTTTCAGAAACACTTTTAGGGAAAAGACATCGAACACTCACTAACGACACCAAAAGTAGCCCAAAAGATAAGAATTTATTTTGAAGAATTTGCGGGGGAAGACAAACCAAACTCCCTTCTGCTTCCTCTAAAATTACTAAAGAATCTCGAAATTGCATTGTTAGGCAGTTTTCAAAAAGTTTCCTGGGGAGAGCCCTCGATCCAGTCTATGCCTACAGTAACATTGACAAAGATAGACTGAAACTTCATTTTTAAGACTGCAGTTTCGAAAATTTTCTTTGGGGAGAACTTCTGAAACTCCTTCCTCTAACGTCCCGAAAGGGCATAAAATTGCACTCTCAGGAGCTAAATTGCTGAAAAATTACGGGGGAGAACCCCCGGACCCCCCTTTCAGAGATAGTCAAAACGTTATGGTTGTAAGGTCAGTTTCAAAAATTTAAGATAAGAAGCCGAAGCCCCCAAAAAACATTGCCCTAACTTCACCAAAGATAGTCTAAAATGCACCTACTGTACATGGTATCAAAAATCTATCATATACTGTGATGTCATAAATTTTTTAAATCAAACGAAATATGGTTTACAAAAGGCCGTATCCAGAGGGGGAGGCCCACGCCCCCCCCCCCCCCCGAAATTTTTTGCAATGTAGCATGTATATTCCTCCCTGAAACTTTCCTCAACAAAAGTGTTTCAAAGTTAGGGCCCCCCCCGAAAAAAATTTCTGGCTACGGCCTTGTCTTGAGTGATACTTTTTATTTGTCAGATGGTTCATCCTATTTCTTATCACACATTAGTAGATATGTAAAATATTCAATTGACATTGAATATTTGGTAGTTATTAAAAAATAAATTAGACAAGCACAAACCCATCATTTAAGGGGCAGGAAATTATGTGTGAGAGTATATATTTGGTTGTTTTTTCAATGTAATATACATTTAGTTAATAACCTCTACTGTCCCCTGGAGAAAATAGAACCAAGATGGGCTTCGGTAACTGATTAAATAATAGGAACATGTGAAAAGCATTTAATCTGGTTCACAAATATGCTCATTGTCCTCTTGAAAAACATCAATTTAGTATTAATTGAGGAAGACTGCAATTTTGATATTGATTTTTGTATATTATTTGCAAATGCTATGTCTGTCTTACAAGAAATTGATAATTTTTACATAGCCATAAAAGTACTTAACAAAGTACAGTTTTACTGGTAAAAAGAGACCTCTGCCTTGCAGAGTGCCAAGAATAATCACGGAGAAACCACTGGCTCAAGGGAGAAACTGCTGGTGTAAGGAATGAGCCATATTCTGTTCTCACTTTAGTTAACATACTTTATTTCTTCCAAGCAGATGTTATATGGTTTTATAACCTTCATTGCTTACAACAAACAGCAGAAAAAAATTCCGATTCATGGGCTTTTAAACACTCCCACAAAATGAATTTCCCCAAAACTGAATGGATTCGTCCTTTTTTACTATGCTCAGAAGCGATCAAGTGTCAAAACATTGTGGTCGAACTGTATCCAATTTTTTTAGAAAACTTGTCAAACTTGAAATTTACCTTAGTCATTTCATCAGTCAAAAGTTGTTTCAAGATTTGTAAACTCACAAAGAATTGCTGCAGCAATATGCTGTATCCGTGCCTGAATAGACTAACATGTTAACATATTATTTCATGTTAATATTCTATGATAAAAATTTCCCTTTAATGAATAATGTTATTCTCTTCATGCCTTATTGCCAAAAACCATCACAATGCATTTCCAAATTATATAAAGCCTCACATAGAAATCTGCACACATACACTCGCCCGTAACCCCAGGAATAATCCTACATCACAGTTTTAAATCTAGAAAATACAATTATGCAACAAATGAATATTCTGTTCTGAACATTTGCAATAGAAATATTTTGAACAGTTTATCTTTTAATGTTTGTTCCACCCTATCCAATATGTCTTCCCCTAAGACGTGGACTAAGGCAGAGGTATATAATTCTGAACCAAAAAGAAAAATCTCTTGCTTCTATGCTGATTGAATGAGTAGCATAGACAGGAAAGATTTTCAACTTTGTATTGACAATTTTTCTTTTGTCTTAAATATGACAAAAGTTTATGTTTAGGTTAATGTATGGGGAATCTGGCTCAAAGTTTTTACCAAAGAAAGATCCATTTTTATGAATTTTTAATATTAGAGTAGAATTGTAATTTTCTAAAATTTACTTCTGTTTTTGTTCACTAAAATAATTTCTCTTTAGTTTTAAGGATTCTTTCCTGTACGATGACAACTGATAAGGATGCTTCTTCCTATGGCAGTAAACCAATTGACTGGGAACGTTATGGGCTTAGCAGTGAGCCTTCAACTGTGGAAAAGGGTCCATTGCTGGGTGGATGGGCAGAAGGAGAAGGAAGCTCTCAATTTCATAATAAAGATGGCCAGGAATTATTTCATGAAGATCAGGTACAGATATCAGTTGATATCAGTTACATATTAAACATTGTTTTTTCTGCTTGATTTCTAAATGAATGGTTTAAATTTTTTTAAAAATTGTTGCATTAATCTCTCATTTTTGGTTTTTAGTTCTTACCACTTTAGAAATGATAACCATAGAAATAATACAACTATTGTTACCAGTATGTTTGAATGTGTTGATAGCTTTGCATTTTAAAATTGATAAAAATGGTACATTGGATACCGTATATTTCCGTGTATAAGCCGAGAATTTTTGGATCTTTTTTGAAAGCTAAATCGGGGGTGTCGGCTTATATACGGGTCCGATAATTGTTAAAAAAAGTCGGCCTATATTTCGTGAAATATTGACTAATATAGAACTCTAATTATATTATTTATATCTCCTACATTAAGGAAATAATTTGCTGAAAATAAGTAAAGCTTTATTTAAAAGAATATACACATATTTTACAGCTGGGTTTTGTGAAAACATCGCTGAAACAAAATGGCGAAATTTTCTCCCGACTATAATACTTCGCTCACGACTAGCTGTGTGTGCCTTTCTATTCCCTTTCATCCTTCTAATATAAATGCAGAAAATAACTGAATAAAAACAATTAAAAGAAAGTAAAACAAACTAGCAAACGCAAGGGCAAAAAACACAATAAAATAGGGGAAAATGTGCTTGCTTGCCCGCTCGGCAATCGCGTCAGACAGGGTTACCAAAGAGCTCAATCTGTCGCCGTTGGCGCCTAGCTTCTCACTTTCAATGGCTTGGTTGGAAAAGACTTGATCCGTGTTACCTGCTTGGCAAAATTTTCGCCCCTTTTGGCGATTCTCTTTGTACTGTAATTTTTTCTTCTTCTAATTTTTATCTCGGCTTATATACAATTTTTGAATTTTCAGGACATTTTTGAAAAAATAATGCACTCTCGGCTTATACACGGATCGGCTTATATTCGGAAATATACGGTAACTAGTTTTTTGAAAATGATTGTATTGGTTAAAGGAAAGAACTGAATGAACCTATTTTCCTACGAAATTTTTTGATCGGGATTTTTAAGGATATTTCTCGATGAATAAATGAATAAAGAAATGACTGAAATAATGAATGAAGGAATAAATGAAAGAGTGAATGAATGAATAAATGAATAAATGAATGAGTAAAAGAATGAATGAATGAATAAATGAGTGAATAAATACATGAATGAGTAAATGTATAAGTGAAATAATGAATGAGTGAGTGAGTAAGTAAATGAATATGTATTATCCTTTGAAAAAGGTATATTTGAAGTAATTAAGAACTAATGCTAAATGAGAAAGAGATAGCTAGATATAAATTTGAATTTGGTGTATACGGGAAAGTAGACTCCTGTAGTTCTAGACGAAACTTCTTGTTAAATGTTTAAATGGAATTGTTTTACTTTTTGTACATGAATCAAACTATGTGTCAAAATTATCTATTGTTAAATTTATTTGTTATTGATATTTTTAAAGAGGATGGTTTTTGTCTGCTTGTTTTTCTAATATAAAACTCCTTTTCAGTTAGCAAACAGTAAACCTTGGTGGAAAACCAATTTCTTTTTATCTGAGCCTGTTTTGTTTGGTGTTTGGGATGGAGTGTTTACATCATGTATGATCAATTTGTTCAGTGTAATCATATTTTTACGAGTTGGTTGGATAGTTGTAAGTAAGAAATGTTTTTCTTAATTATATACTTGTTGTACTTTTTATGACTCATCAGTTTTGTATATATGTTACAGTGAATGTCCGAAATACGAAAATGTAGATAATGACCAGTCTGATAGATGGTAAATGTCAACATTTACCGGTGATTGTTGACATTCTGTATTTGGTGTATGTTCACATTCACCAGTGATTGTCGACATCTTCCAATTTCGGACAGGCTCAGTAACATATATACATTGAGGGCTAAAATTCAGGGTGGCAATCCTGCCCAAATTTCTCAGATCTCCTCCTTAGAAATAGACTGAGCGGGTGTTTCCCGCCTGCAGAAGTTTTGAAAAATTTCAATGAAAACTTGAAAATCTGCAATTTTTCACATGTACATAGAGTTATTACTGATATTATTGTCAAAAAAGGAGAAAAAAATTATCCCTTCCAAAAATTTGCATTCCCCTGCATATATTAAACTTTTCAGTTTCTCCCACTGTCCTGAAAGAAATCAGTTTCGTCCAGAAGATACACAACTCTGCTTGTAGAACATGAATAAACTGAAAATGATTGCTTCTAATTATGAGTGTATTTAAGTTTAAAACTCCCCTGTGCTGTTGAAACTGCTCCCCTTTAAGCCAGTGGTTTTCAACCTGTAGATTTGTTACATCTGAAATCCATTTCAACTGTTTTGCAAGAAAATTAAATGCTTAAAAACAAATTCTTACAAAAGGAAAAGTTTTTGTGAGCCACTTCCTGCATAAAATATGATTATTGTAGCATTATTTTATTAGTGATAGAAAAATAGTGACAACAAACATAAAGAGCAGTGCTAAAAGGTCGGTGTCCAGAGTTAATTTTCATCCAATTGGATAAATAAATTTCATAGTTCTAGATATATTCTAAGTGTTTTGTGGTACAAAATATCAAAGTTTAGGGTTCCCGGACTGGAGAGTAACATTTAGAACCACTGTACTAATCTACCGAACCATATACAATAATACTTTGAACTTATTACAAAATATTAGTACTCGTTAATTGCCACATAGACTCCTAGCTGAGGTTAGAACCTGTTGATGTTTCTTATTTATTTATACTTATAATGTAATTTTGTAAAAAGTTTATTTTTCTTCTTTTTCAGTATTTATTTGTGATGATTTTTTCGGTTATGATTTTATGTAAATTTTACTTTTTAATAATAATAGGAATTATTTACAGGGTAATGCAGGAATTGCCCAATCAGTTGGCATTGTGTGTATCACAGTTTTAATTGGTACCATGACAGTTTTGTCTGGTATTGGAATATGTGAAAGATGTCGCTTGGAAAGTGGTGGAGTTCATTTTCTTTTATCTCATATTTTTGGCACACAAATGGGTGGTGCAATAAGTTTAATTTACTGCTTTGGCCAGGTTAGTTCCATTTATTATTATTTTTTATTTTACACATTTACTTGAGTATATGTAACAATAATTCATAGAAAGAGATAAAAAGGAACATTAAAAAAATATCAGAATGAGCATTGAAGTGTATATATGTAATATATGTACAGTGAAACCTCTCTAAAGCGACCACCTCCAACACCACCGAAAGACAAGGCCAACTATCTCCGTCAATGACGTCATCACACGTAGGTGAACTTTAACAATAGGTCTCCTTAAGCACTTTAAAACATTTCAGTATTTAATACTCTTCGGACCGTTTTTTATGAATATGGTAATTAATAATTGATTCTAGACTTATGTACGTAGAAATATAAATCAAGGATACAGGAAATCCGGTAGAAAAGAAAATATTTTAATCAAATCACAAATTACGATTTCGCTTTTAAAAGCAAACTCTTCATCGAGTAAACGGTCACTAAACAATTTGTTACTGTAATTGATAATCTTCTTCATACTCAATAACGATATGAGTAGAACGATGCTTTAAAAAACACTGTTTTTTAAGTATGGTTTTTCCAGTTTTAAAACTTGTTTCAAAAACACCTCCATGAAACATTTGAAGACTCTTTTAAAAATGTACTTAGAGTGAAAATTTTAAACATAAACTTTTTAATGCTTTTTCCACTTTTTATTTAATAATAATATTTCAAATGTTTCAAAATCTTTTATTTAGTTTCAGGAATCACTTTTGGTAGAAAAAGGCATACTTCAAAATGTTGTTAAAATGTAAATATGCTTTAAATTGTTAAAACGCTTTAAAATATGAATGCATTATCATATGAGTTTTTTTAAAGTTCCATTTTCAGCACAAAATTATGCATTGGTTTTAGAATTTGTTAATGGCTGTAATTTTTGTTTCTTAGTAGGAGTTTTGAAATCATTTTTTTCTATACAATAGTTCTTTTAAAAAAGTATTCGTTGCTTTATTAACCATAAACTTTCAAACTAATTCTATTGTGTGTTCATACAAATATTCGTCATGTTCTAAACACTTATTGTTAAGAATCATATTAAGGGTAATATTTTTTACTATCTCTTTTCTGAGAAAATAATCATTAGAAAAGTGTAATTCACACTCATCATTTACAAATAATCAACAAAAAAGTGAATATAAGTAATTAAGAAAAATTCAGAAAGAAACTTTTGTTTGTACCCTACAGTTAAAATCATTTAAATTAATTCGCTGAGAAAAAGTCAGCAAATCATCATTGACATGAACTTTATTTTACTTATCTATTAAAATTTGAAAACATTTTGGAAAGCATATATGAAAGCCCTCTTTTTTCCCCCCGAAAAGTGACCGACAACATTTTAGTTTAGAAACCGGTTTCTTTTTTAATTTTGAACAAGTTGTTAAATTATGTCAGCTTACATATGACTTAGAACGTTCAGTAGTGTATGCATATTTAATAAGAAAAGTTTATTCATAACATCTGTTTCTTAGTAATTTCTAACTACTTTTTGTTACGAAGCATTTTTTGCATTTTTTATCGCCAATATAGACACTACTGTTTTTTTTTTTCATTCAATATTGGCGATATATCCCTGGAATGAGGTTTTGAATCTTTGGCGATAATCTTTGGCTTGCCGTTACAAGAAAATACCATTGTTTCTTACGCCAAGTATTTCAGTTTGTATAAGTAGGATTCATCATATTAGTAAATTTAATTATTTGAAATAATTTTAAGGAACGGATTTCTTTTTTTATTCGCCATTTTGTATTCTTAAATTATGTTGTTCAAATGAATATGTACCCCGACTTCCAAGTTGTCTTACAATATAGTGTACAGTCTAGTTTCATGCGCCATAATAACAGACATAGAAACACACAAGTGCAAAGTTAATGTTGCAGTAAATTTATGATTCAATTTTCCCCCTATGTTTTGTAGTGAATATTTAGTGAATCTGTCGTATTTACATACTATCGCTAACGTCAGAGTTGATGACGCACATAAATAATCGTAGGGGCATTAAACAGAATTGTACTTAAAACATTCAGTGCATGCTGTGAATAAAAATCAAATCTGGACTTACTCTAGACGATTTTGTTGGTTTAAGTCTTTCCTTGGAATTAATAATTTCAACTATGTATCCAACCGTGATAGTTCACTTGGAAACTTAAAAGCAGATATCTTTTCGTTTAAGCTATAACTGAACTTGCATCCAGGAACGCAACACATGAATGGCATTTTTGCGATTAAATTATGAAGTAGTTGCTGGTTATGCAGCTTTAATTACACACATAAAGAGTGAAATAATGCATTGGAATACCTTAATCACTTCAACAGCATCTTTATATTTACATATCAGCTTCCTTACTATATAGTTCAAAAGAAATAAAGAAAAAGAATTGTTGCCATTTTTGACATTGACAGTTAATATTTGGCGATTAAAATAATCTTGGTTTGAATACAATAATAAAATATTTCAAAGAGCTGTTATTGGCTGTTAGCGTTCACCTACTTGTGATGACGTCACCACGAGATTACGCTTGAGACCTCAGGCCTTGTCTTTTGGTGGTGTTGCCACCTCTCGTTCTGCCGAAAAGTCGTCGTTCAGGGAGCTGGTCGCTCAATGGAGGTCACTTGAAAATATTCAATAATAATGCTAAACATATCCAGAAGTGTCCAAAATAAATACTAATTAATTAAATGAACATAAATGCGATATAGTTCAAACGCAATAAAAAATTCAATATTTAGCGCTAAGCAATCTTCTATGTCCAGGTATTCATAATATTAAAACTGGGAAATTGTTGAATTTTAGAAGAAAAAAAAATCCCCATTCCCCTACAAAAATGCTCATCCCCACAATAAATTTCTAAAATTTTTGTTAAATCTCTAGCAAAACTGATACCTCAGAAGTGGAAGCGTCTGAATCAACTTTTCTTTTCTTTTTGTATGACGAACGTGTCCATCACTGGAGTGAAAAAACATTATTATGTATCGAAAATAATTAAAAATTTAGCTAAAATATAAATAATACTTTGATTGTAAATTTTAAAATGCAGCATTAAACCGTAGCAGTGAGATTGGAAACATTGAACGGTTGATTTCCAGAGTCGTAATGCAATCAGTGATGGACCATAATAAGAAAAATAAAACATTTAAAATATAAGAGATGAGAGAATATCTGTAAATGAGAATGCAATGCAATTACAGTTCATCAATTTTCCAATCGGCTCATCTACAAAAAAGTTTTTAGCAAAATGGGTGTTTGGACAGGAAATCATAAATAAATATAAACTGCTCTTTTCTAAGTTTCTTGATGAGCTTCCCTTCCTGGCTTGAGGGTTTAACCAATGCCCCCTGTAACTGGAAGCCTCTTCACCGGCAAGTCACGTGGTCAACATAAGGCCGTTCTCTCCTGCGCTACGCGACTTGACAGATGTCTGTTGAAATTCGCCGGAAAGTTGCTTCCAGTGTTGCAAATTTAGCAAGCTAAATAACCAACTTTTTTTATAACTCCACAGATTTTAACTTATTACGATTTTCTCTTAAAATTATGTACACAAATGAAAATTATTGAAAGAAAACAAGGTTTATGACCAATCATTTCAGTATTTAGAACTCCAACATTTGAATAAAGTTTAATTTTCAAAATGTAATATTCGTAAAATAATAGGTTTAGTTTTTGGAAATATAAAATAAAAATAGTGATGTTTAAGCTTTAATAATTAGTGTACTATTTAGAATTTCTAACAAAACAATTGTTGTCTCTAAGTACTTAATAATAAACTTGTTCTAAAACTTCAATGACATGTAATATTAAATGCAGGGTTCACACTGGGGAAAAATACAAGGTGGGATTTTCCTCCTTGACCAAAATTTTAAGTGGGATTTTTAAAGTTTAAGCCCAAAAAAAATTTTTTTTGAGTGGGATTTCAAAAAATATTGCGGGAATTGCGCGGCCTAGCGCGAACCCTGAAATGTACAATTATTTTCCAATTAATTGAAACCTGACAAATAAATTTGTAACATTTTTCAAAATCTAATAGTGCACAGTTTGTAGCACAATCTTAAAATGAAACAAAAAAAAAAAAAAAAACTCAACCGATTTTCTTCCTTTTCAATCTATGATATTGGTATAATATAGGATTCCTTGACTGCATAAATTTCTTTGATTTTGATGTATTAAGGACCTATGTTACAGATTTGAAATTTTAACGAAAATTCCATTCAGAAATTTATTGTTTCAACAAGTTTAGAACAAAGAAGGAATTTACATGCACAAAAAAACTGAATTCATAATACATTTCAAAAAACATGTTTAATTAATTTTTCTTTTAAACATTTTCTTTCATGTACTTCATATTTTCTACTCAAATCAAGTTTTTTTTTAATTCTAGTACATTTTCTATCAATCGCTTTAGGGCAAAAAAAAAAAATAATCTTGCATCTTACTTAACACATTTCATGCTATAAATTGCTTTATGGGAATGATACTCACACAAAGACACAAATCTAAGAACCATAACTTTTATTTACATGACATAAAAAATACACATCTCTATGATGAGCACAAACAAGAACTATTCCTCAAAGAATTCTTTGAAATGTCAACATAAATTTATGCAGAAAATTAAACTTTAGCACCAACACTTCACATTTCAGGTGACATGTACAGAATGAAGTTCCTTTTTTTTTTATAAAGAAATAATCTCAATACTAAGAAAACAAGTTCAATCAACCCTTAAGAAGAAATGGAAGGTTTGTCATTTTAAACAAACACATGGAACAAGAAGAAAATTCGTGTTATGAAAACTTAACTTATTCGATAAATTCTTATCACAGATTTTATGAGGAAGGTCAATGTGAAAACTTTATACAAAAGGTGAGCATAAACGAATTAACTTTGCAGAATACAGAGTGTTCTGCAATTATCATTTTTAATGAAGAGTTTTAAATTTAAAAAAATGATGAAGTAAAAAAGCATAAATTATTTAACTGAGAAAAAATCAACATGTTTATATATATATGTGCATTCATAAAAAAGTCAATAATGATAAACAAAATGAGGTAATATATTTGAAAAATAATTTTGCTGTTGCATGAAGAAATGACGAAAAAACAAAATTTAGAACAGCTGTTTTGAAACATAAGAGTTATGATGAAATTATAATATAAGTGTGGAATGATAAACTTATTTATTAAGAGTGGAAAGTTTAGGTGCATCTTTCTTCAATTTTTTCTTTTGGGCATTTTCTTTTTGACTGCTTTTCAGTTTCCTAATTGCATCATTCTGCTTTTTACAAAAGTTATTCAGAAACACATTAATGAAAACCCATACAATTCGTTTTATTAAAAACAGAGAATCATGACTTTCACACTCATCCATGCCTAAAAATATGTCATTTTCATCCAATGCGTCAAGGGTTAAAGAATTTGCTAATTGCCTGTGATTTTGAGAGTTGATGAAATCTGATTCATAGTCGGTTGACAACAACTTACTAACAACTGCATAAGTGAACTGAGAAACACATACAACATCAGGATGTGGGTACTTCAACCCACCTCGATCAAGTTTTGAAATCCATTCATTGTTTACATTTATATCAAGTGCCTTTTCAATACTTAATGTTGAACGACACTGTTCACACTTAATTTTATTGTTGAGTTTATGAGCCTCATAGCCACTAATGTTCGTTAAAATTGGTAGACTAGACTGTGTGCTTACAATTTCTTCTGGAGTGATTACAAAATCTTTAAACAAGGAATCATCTGAACTATCTGTATTTTCATCCCAATGATTATCGTGAACAAAACTTAAACATAACTCCCCATAACTCTTACATTTTAAAACAATGGGTAAAATAGTTTGCATTCTCAATTTTGTTTCAGTGTCATAAACTTGACGTATACTAATGTTGTAGTTTGATCCCGCTAACATGCGGTATGACCCAAATCTATCTTCTAACGCGTCTGTATTTTACCAGGCAAAAAATAATCAAAATTTAAAATTTTAAAACAATATTCAGCTAGATCAAGCATAGCTTTTGTAGTATGTGTAATAGCTAGGTGTGTTTGTTTTGTTAACCCACCTGTTGTACATTTCATATCTTCCCACTTTTGCAACCAATGAATAAAATTCCTTAAGAACTTATATTGGGGAGAGTCTAAATTTGGTGTGAGAGGCTTTTGAAATTCATCTCATTTATGCTCACCTTTGTATAAAGTTTTCACATTCATTATTTCCCACCATTTACAAAGAATTTTAATATACTCAGCTGTTTGTATATGGTGTAGTAAATTGTCTTTACCAACTTGTAGAAGGCCTTCAGCTACTACATTGTTGATGACTTGCAAGACTAATTTTACATTTTGACGTTAAAAAACTGGTCGGAGTTAAGGCCTTTTCTGACAATCCATAACCGTATTTTAACAATTTATCACATTCTAATTCATGCAATTTCTTTAAAGCCTGAAAAGAAGCTGTTCTAAAAGGTAAAAGAGTCTCAAAATTTGGATAGTACATGCAAGTCCCAGGATTTTTTTGGTTTAACCAATTATTTCTCAGGCACTTGAGGATATGCACAGAATCAAACAGAAAATAGAAATATCTGTCATTGCAGGCAGGAGTTTTATACATTATATATAACTCTGCAGGAGTCGCAAACATACTGACTGCCTTTTTATTAATTGCATTATTATCTGTTACCAAACACACAACACTAAATCCGATTTTTTCTAAGCCAACAATTATTTGCTTAATGCATGCATGAAACATATTAGCTGTTAAAGTATTTACTGGTAAAATGTGGGCTACATCTTTATATGGGGACAGTAAACTTCGAACCATAAGCACAAATGCACTGGATGCAGCACCAGCATCATTATATGACATACCAAACAATTTCCCCCCAACATAGTCAAAATTAGGTTTCAAATGTATTTCATCAATCATTAAACTAATCAACTTTTCTTTCTCTTCTATTAAATGAAATTTTTGTTTTATATAACTTAAAAAATTTGAATCATTTTGTTCATTACAAGGATTAACATTAAATTCTGCACATATTCTCCTCAAAGTACTTTCATGAGGAAGAATAAAAACATTAGAGGTGCGAAGAAATTTGTAGCAATGAGGTGAAATTGATCTCAACAGACAACAAAATATAAGAAAATTTGGAGAATACCTACTATGTTGCTTTACCACATTCATGTTAAATATTTGTTCACTTACAAAATCAATGAACTTAATCTGTGAATCATCAGTGGAAGGTTTTAAACCCTTTTTAAGTTTTTGGAATAAATCCATAATAAGATCACAAATTGCTTTACACTCATTAGAATCATGAACTTCTGATTTAATTAACTTTTGTAAGGATGACAAAATACTAGATAGTACGTTTATGTTACAAACTTTCAAGGGAAACTCAAAAGTATCCAGCTTTTTTAAAGCAACTTTTTTATAAATAAGCGATACATTTAACTCTTTGCTCACAAGCAAGCTGCACAATACCTCATGCATTTCAGAAAGATGCAGCATAAGAATGCATTCTTCTTTGACGACTACAGTCCAAAATTCGTCAAGTTGCACCTCTTTGAGACGTTGTTTTAACTCGGATAAGCTAGAAAACACGACTCGTTTCTGGTACACGTTGTCATCTATTATACTTGCTTCTTGAGCTTTTTGGAGAAAAGAATCCTCTAATTGCTTCCGCTTCTTGGATGGTGATTCTCTTGCAGGAATAACAGATGGCTGGAGGTATTTTGGGCAGCTATCCGGTAAAAGTATCGGAACCGCTCCCTCTCTTAAGCGTGGATTTTTAAGTTTGCTTTTCAGCAATCTGCCAGACTTTTCATCGAAGAACTCGGCTTCTTGAATGATATCTTCCTTCCAGAAATGCAATTCACATAAGCAATTCACTAAGGAAGATGGAACTTTTTAATAAAAAATAAAGAACAGATGTAAAAACAGGGGTTGTATTTTTCTAAACTTTTGAAAATGTTACTGCGTCTGTTTGGAAAATGTGTTCATCATTCGCCAAAAAAATTAAAAAAAATTTTGAAAAGTAAAAAAAGAGCAAAAAACTTTTGAAAAAATGCGCCATCCTAAAAGGAACTTTCAACACTGAAATTTCTGCTCTCTTTCCCTATTTAAAAGAGATTGCGTTTTTCTTCTTTATTTTGGTCGTTTTCTGAAACTGTTTGCATTTATTTCTGAAAAATTCAAATGTAGTTCAGAAAGTTTCACTAGCACCACTGCCTAAAAATTACGTCAAAATGTAAAACTTTTTTATCTTTCTAAGAGCAATCTGCATTGGCTATCATAAAATACCTTACACTGTTAAAACTGGATACTTAAAAATAAGAAAAATGTACTCATTTTTGAGTAATTCACGTTCTTATAATAGCTCCGAGTACTTAACTCTTAAATTTGAGAAATCCACGTTCTCATTTTTTTGAGTACGCTCAGGAGCTCGAATATGAGTGTATCAAAACACATACTCATATTTTTGTGTGCATACCTGACTCGAATATGAGTATGTATCAAAACACACATACTCATATTTTTGAGTACATACCGGCTTTACACCGCAATGCAAAACTATACTTACGTTTCTGTCTTATTTTTTTAGGAATTCCTAAAAGTCAACATTAACGGTGCCGCAAATTAAATTTACGGTCACTCGCTAACTGTTGACCATTGGGATTACTCTCTTTATTTTCATCATGGTAATAACATAACACTTTGTATAACATATTGAATAACATAGGAATAATAACATAATTCAGTAACATATAGTATAAACATAATAATAACAATTTACAAAAATCTGTACAAAAGTATTGAACATAAAGATTTATATCAATTAAGATAGAAATCTCATGTTCAATTATAGATTGGCTTTGCATACACATGTGAAACAATATGTCATTTAAGATATACTGCTCAAGTGCACATGCAAAGTTACAAAAAAAATATGCATTGAAGCATAATAATAAATATAACGTTTCAATGCATATTAAAAACACCCCGTCAGATAGGATTATCCCCAAAATCTCTATTACCCTAACAAATAATTACCCTAACATGGAAAAACCTAACATAAAAAACCTAAGTAGTAAAATATCCTAACATGTAAAAACCTAAATTGTAAAATACCCTAACAATATAAAAAAAAGTGAAAAAGTGGGCGAAAATGCAAAAAACGTAAAAGTTCAGGTAATTAGCTCCATGTCTTCTTCTTGATCATCATTGAGTTTCTAACAAAAAGTACAAATAATTAATATCGAAATAATAGGCTGCTTAAAGGCAGTTCTTAGGGTTAAGATAAAATTAATACTCAATAATAGTCAATACTTCGCATTTTTAATACAATACTTTATAAAAAAAATAGTAATAACTGAATAAATCATTTAATAGATTAAAAATTAAATTTAGAATGCCTGAAATATAAGTACACAAATTTAGCATTAAAATACAAAAATTTTAATAACAGATTTTTGGGCAAGTTATATCAGTCAGTAAGCATACATATTACTTATACATGAGCACTTAGAGAAATACTCGTATGTTTGCATTCAAAGGAAATTAACACAATAAAACAGATTACACAAGTGCAAATAGTTCAATTTTTTATTTTAAAACTTCTTTAATGTAAAAATTATTTTCCGGATATGCAAGGGAAGAAAAAAAAAGGAATGGTTGGCACTTACGTTATATGCTGCTCAGCAAATGCAAAGTTTTTAAAATATGGAAGTATCAATTACAATCTTGCATGTTCCGTAAAGTACAAAAGATATTGCAAATATGCAAATTATGCTAAGTTTAGATTATAATAATTTTTCACATTTTAAAAATTATTGGAATATTATTTCTGTTTTGAACAACTGATTTAATAAATTATTATTTAATAGAGTAAAATGCTTTATACCATAAAATTCATCTACTTATGCCCGAAAAGATTGAAATTTTATAGCTACTTTAATTTAAGTAAACTTATGTTTTTATATTTAACGACGGAATTCAATATTCAATTTCATGTTGCATATTGCATGTTCGGTTTATTTGAAAAAAAAAATAAATAAAAGATTATTTGAATATATTCTTAATTATTAATAAAACCAAATATTATTACATATTGCTTAGTCCACAGACAAGAAAAGTTTGTTAATTTATTATTGTTAATGGATTCAAGTTTTTCTAGTCAATTCTACTTACATGAAACACACAAAAAAAAAAAAAAAATTATAAATATAGAAGAAATGATGACAAACTGTTTCTGAAATTCACAAGCAAAACACGTGCAAAAGATAATAGCTAAGAATTAGGCAATGGAATTTGATTAAATAACGATTATTTGCATAATAAAAAGTAAAATGATATTTCTTACTTTCAAAGTTACTGTAGAATTCCTTCATTTTCAATTCTTCCAGCTTTTTCTTGACCGAACTCCATTATTTTCAACCAAACAAAACTTCCACCAGCTGCGGAACAAGAATGAGACGTTTAGGTTAGTTAGTACGCATTGCTTCAAAATCACCGGCGTATTCTTGCGCGCGACTTAACACATTTGCTCAAGATATAGTTCGTAATTTCAAAGAGTGAAAACTTGTATGTTCTGCACGTTAAAAGGTTCATAATAGTATACTCATTCACTAAATAATTTCTTTTGCTATTTTTAATATGCGATTAGAATAACAAGTGATTATATTTATATCTACCCACAAGCTCATTTTAAAATCAGAATCATCACTTGTATTTGAACGCTTAATGTTCTCTTTTTTGAGTTTATTTTACTTAGAAAAAAACAAGTACATGGAAGTACTTATTTTTAAGTAGATTTTTTTAACAGTGTAGGGACCACAGTTGTCCCTCCCATCGTTTTAGGTACATGGTTCAATATTTACGCTTCTATGAAGATAAAACAAAAATGATTAAATACTAGGGATGTATCGAATTGTTATTGGGCAGCATACTGAATGTTCAGACATTTTATCCAGGCCAAGGCCAAATATTAAAATATCTAGAAAATCCTTGTTATCGAGAGTATTTGTCAAATTAAAGAGTATTCACAAAGCTAAACACTAATTCCAAGCATTAATCTACTAATGGTTGATCGAAAATTACTGCATTTTCTGTATTGTTTTGAATATAAGTAAAGTGATAATTTCAACCACAAGGAGAAAAGAATTGATGCATTATAAGTAAGCATTAGCATTGTTTTACCGGGTGATTTTCAAAACGCTTGACAGTTTGATGTCCGTATTACAAAAATTGAATTTCATGTTGAATTCAATGCATTCATTATATTTTTTCCAAGTTGAGAAATAGTGGTCTTGTTTTAATACTTTAATTAGTAAGTAATGGAAATTTTTTGGGTCCGGAGCCCATGTCTGGTATTAATACAAATGCTTTACCACAAGCAAAAAACCTAGCTAGAAATAACCGAGATTGAGAATAACAACATTAACAATATATTTGGAATTGAACAATTACGAAAGAGTTCAATATTTTAGAAAATGCAAAGAAAGTACTCGGATATTTATCACGCACTTCAAGAAGAAGAATATCTTGTTGTCTACTATCAAAAAAATTCTTTTTTACAGTGGGAAAATTACAAAAGTAGTAGATGAGAAGAGTGTCGAAATGAAATTTCTCGAAAAGGTCAGGAAATCTTCAATGACCGAAGTGAGACACGTTAGAAATTACGGATAACTTAGTGATGTTTTCTTCATTATTAATTTTTTAATAAGAGTTATAAGCGGGAAAAACAATCATTGTAATATTTATAGTGAAAATGCACAAAATAAGGATAATATATCATATTAATTTACTTGACATTCATTACTGTAAAAACAGGGTGTGATCAATATTTATTTCGAAGATGGGGGAGTTTTAGGTAACTTAATGAATTAAATTAAAGTGCTCATCAATTATTGGTTAGGTGAATATAACAATGGATCACATATTATTATGTAAGCTTGTTCTATGTCGTAAATTTAGTAATATTATCTAAACTTCTGGAGATATTCAGAACTCTTTGTTTTTTGACCAGGAAATACCCCGTATGACCCATAATAGATTAATAATGACGGGACAAAAGCAGCCATACCAAACAAGTTTACATTGATTAGATAGTTTAACTATGGTAATATTAACCAACAAACAATTACGTTTTCTGTTTACAAAAGTGCAGTGTGTTAGTAATAAATATCAGTTAAAATTAATATGTAATGCTTGATAATAGCATCAATAGTAGTAGTAAATAAACAAGTTTATTTATAGGTTTATCAAACAGGCATACAAAAGCAAAACAAATCTATTCCTTGTTAAAAAAACAAACAATTAATGTCCTTTAATTGTCAAGCTTTCTATTATTCAATGAAAAATCAATTTACCAATAATGAGAAGAATTTTAATATAGCAGTAATTTTATTTTTCTGATAAAATGTTAAGTATGCAGACGAATAATTATGTTCGAAAGACAATCCTCCCCATCTATCTAATAATTATACTAATAATAACAATATAGCTATGCCATTAATGTTTTTAAAATGATAATTATGTGTTTAATAAACAAATAAAATCGTAAATTTTTGCAGTAATAGAAATAAGCACTAAGGCTAACCCTTGTTGACATTTCTTAAATAAGCAAAATTTCGGTGTAGTACCTACATGAAGAAGCAAAAAAGTAATGCAAATAAAGTAATTACAAAACAGAAAGCAATCATTGAAAAAATAGTTTACATACAATATAATCTGTAATTTATTTACTTACTCTAGAATTTTTAGTAGGAGTGAAGTCGTTTCTCATCACTCGTGAGATCCAAACTTTCAAAAGCTGCTGTTCTTTAGGAAACTGAAAAATCGAAACTTTATTTCCAGAAGCATAATTTCCTTTGCATCCGAAAACCCGCACATGTAAAAGGCATTCTATGTGAATCAGATGTAACAAACGGATTTAAGAATCAAAATGAACTTTCTTCAACCAACAAACATCAAACATCAGATGAGAATCATTCTCGCTTCGATCTTCGATTCGTTGGCCTTAAGTTGACCACGTGATCTTCCGTAGCGTTCTCGGTGCATAGGCTTCCAGCTACAAGGGGCGTTGGTTTAACCCAGTAGGACAATTATTGGCTAGGGGGGCTTTCATTTTCAGACCCCAGCGCCTACAACACCAGTTTATCAGAAAACAAACCTTCATCACAGTAGAGAATATTTTCCAAGATACTTATTACTTGTGCGATTGTGTTCCCAAATTGCTGCCTTTGGGTAAAAAAGACGTCAAGAAGAGAAGAAAACCCTCTGGAGTGATTGAAAGGATCTCAGTTGTCTGTCCGTCTGTGTGTGGTACAGTGATTGAAGCCACCTTTCGCTGTAAAAATCCCCCAAGGTGATAAGGGGGTTGATTATAACCAGATGAAAAGTCCGCTATATTATGAGCTGCGTACTTTGGTCATGATCACAACCCTTCAGAAAGAGGAAATAAAATCATATGCATATGTGTTTAGTTTTCTTAAGGAAAGAAATAGATATGTGCTTTACAAGGCTGTAGCCAGAATTTTTTTTGTGTGCTTAAATAAGTAAATACCCATTGGGGGAGGGGGGGGGGGCTTTGAACCCCCAACCTCCCCTGGTTACGCCTATGAGGTTGAATATCTACGCTTCTATGAGAATAAAACTGAATGATTAAACAAGCCCTTAAATAGGATCCTATTACAAAAAATCAAAAAGTTAAAATGCATTCAGTCGATTATTATTGAAGTTACTGAACAGCAAATTCAATAATAACACACAGCCACACAGGACCCATCCGTTTTTCTAGTGTTAAGCACATTTACATGTTAATTAAAGACCATTTGAAATATTTCATTTCTTAATTTTGAATTCTTCATTTCTAAATTACGAAAAAATTAAATGTTATTAAAACTTTTCCAAAATGTTGAAAGTTTGGTTTCAATATTTTATATTTATTTATTTGTCTAATTTTCTTTTTCTTTTTTAATTAGTTTTTACAATTGTCTTAATATTTTAGTCAGTGAGCTGTGCTCTTCATGTTATGGGCTTTGCCGAATCATTCTCTCAAATTGTCACCATAACTAATGCATGGGCTATACGTGGAATTGCTATTGGAGTGATAACTTTGCTTTTAGGTATCATCAATTTTGAAATTATATATTTTTGCTCTATATAATTTATAGAGTAAACATACTATTTGTTTTTATAAAGTTAATAAATTTTATTTATTGATTAATTAGTGTGATTATGTTATTTTTTGATTACATTATGTAAGGATATTTTCTGAAAACCCTCATACTGTTCTTAACTCTTATGAAAAGTTTTAATTATCATTTACTTTTCTGAAAATTTCATGAAAAAAAGGGCACCTGCAGAACACTTCCAGGACCAAAGCTTTTAAAAGAATTTCATGCTGGTAAAACATTCAGTACAAATTAATTTATTAGTTATTAGTTAGGCATACAGCAAGGATTTTATGTGCACATGCAATTGCATGTTTTTGCTTCTCTTCACACTTTGGCTTATAAAAGTATAAAATGGCTGATTTTGAAAATAAATGCATGTTACTGTGCTTTTAGGTTTTTTGTTGTAACTTTGTAGCTGCAGCAGACTTATATTTTACCTGTATTTTACTTAGCAGCAGACTTGCTAAGCTGATGCAGGAATTGCTCTGGATGTATGTATACATCTGTAAATGGGATATGTTGGATTTTAGGAAGTTAGTGAGCAGGGGGCGAGCCTTCTAGTATAATTAATTTTAACTAATTCAAAATTGATTTTTATGTCCTTAGTTTTTGTTATTAGTATTTAAAAGAGTTTAAAAGCTCTTAATTTATGCATCGAGAACAAACTCTTTTCTGTTAAACGGACAAAAATATTTTCAAGTTGTCCGGATCATAAGGTTTGATATGAATGCATCAATAAGCAAATAGGCCTATTCATCGGCAGCAGATTAATTATAATTATGGTTATATTATATATATGCCGCTTAAGTGTCTGTTTGTCGCCGATAGCTTATTCCAAATTTCTTACTCTGAGAAAACTGCATCGTGCTGCCATCTACACAATTGTTTCTATAATGAAAATGACAAAAAATCAAAATATTTCTCCAGCATTTTGAGTGAGGCATCACTAGATTTGCAATCTCCATTAAGAATTAATGTTAACGCGAATTTACTTTAATCCTTCTTTCTTTGTTTGAATTTATTTATAGTCTGCGCTTTTTATATATATTGAAGTGGCAGTGCTCTTTTTTCCAGTTTCATTAAAACTATTGTTTTGATGACTATTATATTGGATATAAATATATATTTTTCACAAACAATTTGATTATATAGTAAATATTTTTATTTTACAGATTATTATAACTTAGAATATTTTTTCCTGAAATTATTATATGTTTATTATTTATTCATTAAACTTTACTGTTCTACCTGATAAATATCTCTTTGATTTGATGTGCATTTCTGGTTACTGGGAGAATTGCATATTTATATTATCTAGAACAGTGGTAATTTTTAGAACTAGCTTTTGAATATTGGGAGTGGGAATGGAATAGCCTTAAGTCATAGTAAAGGCGGTGGCGGTCCCCCAAAAAGGCCTTGG
Source organism: Octonoba sinensis (assembly GCA_038502835.1). Taxonomy (NCBI): domain Eukaryota; kingdom Metazoa; phylum Arthropoda; class Arachnida; order Araneae; family Uloboridae; genus Octonoba; species Octonoba sinensis. Next base: position 57,147,803 of record CM076599.1, on the reverse strand, counting down.
TTGTTAAATCAATTTTAAGTGCTGTTGTCCATTTCCGTTTCCTTTGTTAGATCTTCTACCTTTTTTTTTTTGTATAAAATCTTATTTTGATAACTGTTACTCTGATAATTTTTTTAGTTATTTTTTGGAGAGGAAGAGGGAGTGCACCATCATTTTAGAAGGGAAGCCACTCCTACTTATGGTTAATGAATTCATTCTGCATGTTTTTTTGTTTTTGGCACACTAAAAATAATTTTTATAATAGAAAATAATATTGGCCGAAAATAATAATGGCCGAATCGGTGCATCCCTATTTGATAATGATGACATATTGGTTATTTGCAATTTAAAAAATTTTTCCATTTCAGTGTTTAACAATTTTTCGAATTACTTTTATTATTTTTAATGCACTAGAAATGTATTAGATTTAACCTTCTGTAGAAGGTTAAGTTGCAAATTTTGATTACTGTTTAGTGTCTTTTTTTTCCCTTCCAGCTATAAATTTAGCTGGTGTCAAGTGGGTCATAAGACTGCAGTTTGGCTTGCTAGTAATTTTACTTTTAGCTGCTTTGGACTTAGCAGTGGGAACCTTTATTCAAGTAGACTTGGGTATTTATTTCAGTTTTTTTCTTTCTATAAAATAAATTCCATTCAGTTGCAATTTTAAGATTGTTCCAAAAGTGATATGTTTACAGAAATTTATCCTTTGTCTGTTTTCATAAGCAATAAGTGCTTTAACCCCTTAACTGATTATTTTTTTTACCACAAGTGTTCCAAAAAAGCATATTTTTTATTGCATTAGTTAAAGTCCTAACTTGGTATGAAAGGAAAATGAAAGAATTTATTTTAAGTTTCATAAATAATGAATTTAAGTATTTTTTTATTTTATAACTTTGAAACACAAATGCCCCTGAATGACGTTCTTTCAAGCTATTAAAAATACAGGCAACTCAAAACGAGAAAGCCAGAAATTTAAATGGTGGTATGCAGTACGGGCAAACCAATTGGGACCAACTTTCGGTAGCCCGTACGCTGTACGGGCAAACCAGTAAAGGGGCTGAACATTGGGTACTATTTTTGTTTTATGTTTTCATGTATATATTAAGGCAGCACAAAAAACTCAAATTTTCTTTAATCTTTTACTGGTAGTATGGAAAAGTTGTAAATTCCTATCCCCTTATAAAGCATGGATAATATTGAAACTCATACCTTTAACACATTGACTGCCGACACGCTGACTGCCAGCACTGTTTGTAGTTTATGGATCTACAGACGATAGCTTAATTTAATTACAACATATTGTACAAAACATTTTATTAAGTAAAAATTACTAACTTTCTATGCATGTATTGAAAAGTGAAAAAAGTCAGCAACAATGTGATAACTTGTAATTCGGTCTCTCAACAAGTTTACCTACTACGAGTTATCTTGTAGGCTGGTAGTCAATGTGTTAAGTAATCTAGCGTTAATAACTATACTGTCCTATCATAGAACAATAAAGCTGCTGAAATCATCCAATAACAGGTGTGGTAAAGTTCTGGAAAAACCAGAAATTTCCGGAATGTTTTTTGCCGAACTTCCGGACATTATATTTTGCTCCTTGACCCTAAATTTTCTGCCCCCCTTTTTTTTCCCTTTAAATTGCAACAATGCATATTTTAAATTTAATTTATGCAATTCTTTAAAATATTGTAGACCTAATTTCGACGTGCAAGCAAGAAAACGGAAGCGTTCTTTCTTTTGCACAATGTTTCTGCTTCCTGTACAAGAATCATATTTTTTCCATTTTAACTCTTCTTTTAAATTTAATTATGAAGTAAGCAAATAAAATTCCTTTTTATTTTTTATCTGACCATATTTACTTTACCGCGTGTATGTTGATTCGCATGTAAGGAGAACCCCCAACTTTCAGACAAATAAACTTAAATCCGCATACAAGTCGACCTTTAGAGAGAAATCAGAAACGTTTTTGCCGCTGATTTTTAGACATAAATTTTTAAAAAGAAGGGGAATGGAATGTAATTACAATTGGAAATGTGTAGTTTCATTTTTGGGATCGCGATTTTCGTAAAGGGTTCATTTTTGCTGTTAAGTTGTTAATTGTTGCTTTTATTCTCAATCAATAAAAAAGAGCTTTTGAGTTTTAATTTCTTGCAGTCTTATTTTACTTATTTTTTAAACAAATTCTAATTTCAACTCTATCAATTACGCAAAATTCGCGAATCTGAAAGTCGGCGTTATCCGCAAGTTTGAGGCTTTTAAGAAGAGCCTCAAACAGTAGAATGATTATCACTTGATTTTGAGGCCAATTCTTTGCTAATTCTTGATTTTTTCCTCTCAATACTTTAGGGCCATTTCACAGTATTTTCTAAAAATCTAGAGTCCGCAACATTACACTTTTTTTGTTATAACTACGTAATTTACAGTTTAATTATCACTAAATTTTATTTTCAAATAATGTGCTCAACACATTATTTGAAAATAAAATTTGGTGATAATTAAACTGTAAATTACATAGTTATAACAAAAAAGTGTCATGTTGCGGACTCTACGTGTGGACGAAATACTGTGAATACCCTTTATTCAATTTGTGAACTCATTGCAACATAACGCTTCAGAAAAGAAATATTCCTTAAAGTAGCCCTAAAAACAATCTCTCTCTTTTATAATAGCAGCTATTGAAATCCCAAAATCAGGTTTTAATGGTTATATATAATAACAACAACACTTAGTAACAAAGAAACTTGTTGCAGGAAAATTCAGTATCAAATTATTTTTTAGAAGTTTTAGGGGAAAATAAAATGCATTTTTTAACCATGTTATCGATTTAATATTCCACTTTTTATTTCAAATTTTTTATTTTTTGTGCACTAAAGGCCCCAAACCAAGTTTTAAAAATTTCTTCTCTTTTGCATTTTCTAGGTTTTTTTTTAATAAAAAAACTTTTTTTTTTGGTGGGAGAGGTATGATAATTTCTTGAAATCCCCCCACCAATTTATATAATACATATTTGTGGTTCTATTGTTAAAAATTTCAGAAAATTCCTATAAAAATGCTTTACTATGGATTTGTATATGTTACTACTTATAGAAGTTTGGTACATTTTAATGATTTTATTTTGTTGTTGAAACTTTTATCTATGTAATAACATTTTTAATAAGCATAAGCATGTTAAAAAGCTTCATTCAATGTATTAATCAAGTGTATGAATATTAATTTTAAAAAGTTGAGATCTAGGATTTTAATTCACAAATGTGAATTTTTTTTATCTCTATTCAAAGTAACAACTGAAATTTTTACAGCTCATGGTGTGGTTGGATATGATTTATCAAATTTCAAGAATAATACTGGTCCTGCTTATCAAAATGATGAAAATTGGTTTACAGTGTTTGGAGTTTTTTTCCCTGCAATGACTGGGATATTGGCTGGAATAAACATGAGTGGAGATCTTCATAATCCATCCAAAGACATACCAGTTGGAACCTTAGCATCCGTTGGTACTAGGTAATTTTTAAATATTATATGAAACATCTTTTTCAGAAGCTAATTTCTTAAATTGCTCTTCATAAAGCTTCAAAGATCTTAACAGAAAGGGACCAACCACGTCGAATTTATAATCTGAAATTATAAAATACTGTAGTGAAATTTCTTTTTTCTGGGTGTCCTTGTTCAGTGGTATAGTAATCTTCGGCTGCAAAGCATAAAGCATAATATCTCAAAAAAAAAAAAAAAAGTATTTTTGAAAAAAAAATTTTTTTTTTTAAAAGGAGGAGGGGGGGGGGGGGGTTAATAAAGGCCAAGGGGTCGAGGCCCTTCCCGAAATAAGTTCAAACTGCCTATTTTGAATATAAATTTTGTTTTGAAACTTCAGTTTGGAATGTTTCATTAGAGCCCTTCTGGAAACAAATTTCTGTATAAGCCTGTGGTGAAAAGGGGTTCATGTGAGAACAGCGCTAAAAAAATTAACAGCTTTGGGCGAAATCTGAATCTTATGAATACAAGTACTACACAAAACTAGTTCAAGCTTTTTAAGAAAGGTATTCTTGAAAATACACTAAGATCTGATCGACCATCTGTTGTTAATGATGAAGTTCTATTGAATAGCAGTCAAGCTCCAGAATCTGCATTATCCCCTGAGTATAGTCCTCAAAGTACTGTCAACACCATCTGCTGAACTGTGTATGCAGAAAACTTTAATATTACTGTAATGAAAAACACTTGCATCAATTTAATAAAGCTTGTTGACCTTGAAAAACTGCTTCATTCATTTTTATCTATATGCTCAATTCAATCCACCAAATCATAAGTTACATCAAACATTAAGATAACTGAACCAACTTTTCTGCAACAGATTTCTTTTCTGGTATGACACTTGCACCTTTTTTTTTTTTTTTTTTTTTTTTTTTTTTTTTTTTTTTTTTTTTTTTTTTTTTTTTTTTTTTTTTTTTTTTTTTTTTTTTTTTTTTTTTTTTTTTTTTTTTTTTTTTTTTTTTTTTTTTTTTTTTTTTTTTTTTTTTTTTTTTTTTTTTTTTTTTTTTTTTTTTTTTTTTTTTTTTTTTTTTTTTTTTTTTTTTTTTTTTTTTTTTTTTTTTTTTTTTTTTTTTTTTTTTTTTTTTTTTTTTTTTTTTTTTTTTTTTTTTTTTTTTTTTTTTTTTTTTTTTTTTTTTTTTTTTTTTTTTTTTTTTTTTTTTTTTTTTTTTTTTTTTTTTTTTTTTTTTTTTTTTTTTTTTTTTTTTTTTTTTTTTTTTTTTTTTTTTTTTTTTTTTTTTTTTTTTTTTTTTTTTTTTTTTTTTTTTTTTTTTTTTTTTTTTTTTTTTTTTTTTTTTTTTAGTGAGATTATCTTTGTTTATTGGGTAACAAATTATTCAGAAATTTTTATTTTATAAGAGGTGAACAGAAATATACATTCTGATAATGATATCTGATGATCTAATCTTCTAATAATTTGTAATTTTGAAAGTAATTACAATTGTTGCAATCTATTCTACTTGAGTATATTGGTTTGTCTTCTTTGAGGTTTGTAGAAAATACATTTTGTTTTGTATTTGGTTTTCTTATATTATTACAGTGTAACCTCCCAATTTGTGCACAATGCCAATTTGTGCACATTGTGGTGGTGATTTGTACGAATGAAATTATTTTTTCACCTAACAAACAATGGAAATTCGATTAATTCCTTCCACAGAAGGTTGCTTCTTTAAACCCATTAAAAACAAACGTACAGTACTGTTCATAAAATTATACATAAATAAAAAATTAACTGCACTTTACTAGTACTGAGGTGAGCTGATGACGTAAGAGGAAGGTTGAGAGGAGGAAGAGAAATGTTTATGCTTCTTTTTTGAAGAGGAGTCGCCTTCCATAAATACAATAGGTAACATCCCTTCAGGTGCTTTCTCCCTTTCAGCTGTTCTTTCTTTTTGCACTAGAAGAATCTTGGGTTTCTTTCTCTGAAAACTTGTTCAATGTTGTCTACCTTTGACGATTTTTCAGATTTTTTCTAAAATGGTCAATAATATTTTCATTGAACAATAATATTTTCAGTTGATGCTCCTATTGACCCCAGCAGTGTTAGGATGCCATTTTCCCACCACTCTCTGTTTTCTCCCAGTGATAACACAGCTCTTTCATTTCTGCAAAGGAAATGCTTTTCTTACTATTTTCCTCCACTGAAGAAAGTTCTTCTAGCACTTCCTCTTGCTGCTCCCCTCCGAATGTTAAAATTGTCAGTTTAACTTAAAAAAGTATTAAAATTTTAAAAAATCCAAAACGCCAGACAAATTATTTTCAGATTAGTTCAAAAAGAGCATAATTTCGTGATTTTTTCTTTAAAAAAAGCCAAACTGGCAACCCTGGCCCCCTGGTGTCGTCCAAATCGAGGGGCAAACCTACGAATGACGACTTGAACTTTACTCGAACACGTTGTACGAATAACGAGTTGTATGAGTAGAGAGGAGGTTGAATGGCAGGGTTCCACTGTATAGAATCAAGTTTTTCTGTAACTTTATGAGGATCTGAGTTTTCCAGTGATAGTGAAATAGATGGACTTGCCACTCTAAGTGCAACATTACACTGTTAACTTAATAAATTAATACATGTACTGCATTTTCAAAGGAAAAGGGACAACAAAAACTCCTATACGGTTCAAAATAGTCTGTTTTAATTTTAATTAGAATTTTTTGTTTTGAGCAATTTTTGATTTTTTTAAAAAAAATTCTTGCTACCATGTTTACTTAATAACTGAAATACATTTGTGAAAAGTCACATTAACAATTTTGTATCTAATTCTGAAACAGAATATAGGGCTCTCTCTGATACTTGTTTGGAAACATTTACTCCATGAAGTACATCCTGCGATTGATGTTCCATCATGTCCTCTTTTTCAGACCATTTCCACAATTTGCACAATTTTTGCATTCCTTTGATTATTATGCTGTCTTCTTTTATCTTGTTTATCTCCTTAGGAAACTTTTTGTCTTCACACTGGAATGCAACAAACTACAAACAAACCCTTTTGATTGATTTTCAAACTTCTTAATGTTACTGTAAGCAAGCACATTTATTAGTGCATAAAAACAATTCTATTTTATACTAATGTAAACTTTTTGAAATATTATTGTAAAAACATGCATTCCTGTGAAAGGAATCGCATTTTGTATTTTTGTACATTATTGCTTCTGTTTTTTTTAGGTATCGGCTATTGGAGTTTTGTTGCTGGCTGCTCTTTATATATCAGCTATGTCAGCATGCTTAGGAGCTCTATATGCTACACCAAGAATTATTCAGAGCATGGCAAATGAAAATGTCATTCCTTTGATGCGATTTTTAGGAAAAGGAGTGAGTTTTCCCTCATTCTGATTGTCAGCTATTTAATTATTTTGTTTCTTATGAGTACTTGTAAATTTTTAACCCCCTCTCCCTAAAAAGAAATAAACAAAGAAAATAACATAAAAATAAATTATGCAAATAAACGTCAAACTTATTTTAAATATTTGTTACGTCAATTTACCATATTCCCTTGCATCGGTAGGCATGCGTGAAAAAGCGAGGAAAATCAATGGGTTCAGAAAACTGAAATTTGAAACCTTTGTGTCCATCCTAATCCAAAACAAAGTCCGGATAACTTTCAGTTCCTTCCTGTGTCCTTAACTTGTCTACCATTTATAATCTTGAGTCATCACTTATGTTCAAGGCTATCAGGGCGGATTTCTCTAGCACACTGATGATGCTATTGCTGTTCTGTGTTGGGAATGAATCCCATATACAGTAAAACCCTGTTGACGTGAAGTAAATGCCATTCTCTGTTAGAGAGAGTTAATAATTAGTACTAAATTATTCATTTAAAACAAACTTGATTTGGACAAAAAACGAATTTTTGGGGTCAAAAAAAAAAAAGAAAAGGAAAAAAAAAAAAAATTCTTTGACATGAAATTTCCTTCTAACTTTAGATAGTTGAAAGTTCTGCACTTCGATTCTATGTTCTTCGATATATTCGATTCTACCTATTGTAACTATTCCATTTCTATTGACATATGCTGCCGTAGAATATGCTTATTTTTCTCTTGCTATGAAAATAGCGAAACTGGAAAATGCCTTCGGCTCATTCTTTCTAATCCTATTTCTAATCAGTGCTGTGCCAACCTATTTGTTGGATAGGATCAGTGACAGGAATGAATTGAGAAGATAGATAAGCAATGGACACTTACATTAGAGAACCATAGGGTGAAAGTAGCACTCTTAGTGGATCAGAGATCAGAGAAGCCATTAGTCAAAATACCTGTAAAGGCAAAAATTGGTTAATGTAACATTCAGTTAAAATGTAAAATATTGACGTCCCCATGAGTTCACTTTTATGAGGTTTGATTGCAGATGAACATGTGAAAATTTGAAAAAAACTTGCTTTGTTGTTAATACTGATTATTAACTCAATTGTAAAATCTTCCAAGAAAGTATTTTGCTAAGAGAATTAGAAATATAAGCTGGGGACCTAAAACTGAACCTTGTAGAACACCACTTAAGTGATCAACTTAATGGGAATGATTATTTTTAATGCATTTTGTTTCCCTCGACCACTAATTTCTATCCCAAAAAGTGTTCCTTTCTGTTTATTCCAATATAATCCAGAGTATCATGTGGCGCCTTTTTGGAATTCAATATAGACTGCTCCTACCCACTTTTTGTTATCTAAAGTAACCATAACATTATCATAAAAATGCAATAAAAACACCTACCCCTCCTACAGGGTGGAACAGAAGTAATAACCTGGTTTTGAAGGGGTATTAAAAAAGACTAATACAATTTGAGACTTGAAACTTTTAAAATTTTGATCTGTATATAATCCCATTTTTGTACATTATGTTTTAAGTGCTGCTTCAGCAAGATGGCGGCCTTCAGCGGCAATACACTGATGCACTCTATTCTTCCCCACAGAGAGCTCGAGCTCTTCGTGTGCATTTCAATATTCTGCGTAAAGTTACGGTCCCTAAGAGAAGCTTTTTTCCTGTAGGATTATTTAAAAAAGAAAGTTTCTAAAAGAGCTGAAGGACTGAAATATCAAGGAAATATCTGCCATACCCCTTGAAATGTGCCGAAAACTTTCCCAAAGCTTCAGAAATAGACTGCATTTGTGTATTGCTGCTGAAGGCCACCATCTTGCTGAAGTAGTATTCAAGACTTAATGAAATTTCAATTTCAATTTAATCATTGGTTTAGTACAATTTATTAGCATGAAAAATTTTCTGTGGTTTTTTTTTGAAAAATGATCAGGGATTTTCTATGCACTATTTTCTCAGCATTTTCCTTATAAATGTTGCAAAGTTAGAAAAACTTCAAATCTCTTATTTTCTACATGCAATATAGATAATTACAATTAAATTACTTTATTTCTGCATCTGCATTTCTTATATTCTAAAGAAAAGTTATTTAATTTGTATATTATGTGTTGACTGGTATATTGTATTTGCTGATTATTGTAGTAATAGTCTCCATATACTTCAGATTTTATTCAGTATTCTTACCACATCTGAATTTAAAAAATATAAAATCATCTATAGTCCTAGTTTCAGTGAGGCAAAATGTTTTATGAATCTTAATTTTTTACTTTTCTAAATACAAATTTTATCTTTTTCAGAAAGGACCAAACAAAGTACCGATTTATGCTCTAATTCTTTTTGCAATGGTTACTTTTATATTTGTTCTTGTTGGGAGCATCAACACCTTAGCACCTATTGTAACTATTCCATTTCTATTGACATATGCTGCCGTAGAATATGCTTATTTTTCTCTTGCCATGACATTTGATATTCAGAAACGATCTGAAGAACGATATGCTGGTCTTCAAAGTCCTTCATTTGTTACAGATAGAAGCAGAATGCCCATTTATGGTTCTACTATGGAGAACAAGGTATAAATAATTTATTTTATTTTTTGCTCTCATTAGTTGGTAATTTATTTCAAAATTGATTTAAGAAGAAAGATTTAGTAATTGTTTCCCAATACTGTTGCCCCTTTTCCCTTGAAAAATCCTTTGCACTCTCATACTCCTGCCTAGCCTGCTTTTACTATTTTAACTCTTATCATTTCTTTTGTGATTCATTTTGCAGGTCGATGCTGATTTAGATGAATTGTTTCCAGAAAGAGTTCCTCATCATAAAAGAGGACTGGTTCGTGAAGGTAGCAGCATCAGTGTATCTGCAACAGAGTCCCCTGTGACTTCTCCAGATGAGCATAGCTCTATACGTAGTGTTGAGAGTAGAGATTCACAAAAGAGTACTCATCAGACTCCTGCTAATGTTCTTGATAATGGTAAGTTGGAGAAATATCACAGAACAACTTTTGGAACTTAAAAAATCTTGTTGCTATTTTCTTATTTTAATGAGCACATGATCATTTGTCAATATGTGTTGCAAACTAATGCCAGGCATTGAGGGATTATAAACATAACCAAAATTTTCTAGTTCTTTAGCATATTAATTATTATACACTCTGTTAGTTTATTAAATATTTACAGTTACAGTTTACTGTTTATTGTTTTATTCTTATTCATTGTTGTTGGGTTTAAAGCATGTTTTAAACCATGGTTGTTTTGAAATTAAAAAAAAACTATACTGACATTGAAAAAAAACTTTTTTTTCCTTTTTTCCCAGAGGTTTCCATTCAACTTACACATTACTGAAAAATGCAAATCCATTTTATGCAGAAATCACAAGAAGAGCTTTAGATAAAGAAAGAATTTATAAAATAAGTTGTAAAAAAAATCAGCGCAGTACATACTGTAAAAATCTTACCTATATAGTTTCTTGATCTGCAATGCAGTCGTAGTGAATGGTATGAACAATAAAGAAAAAAAGATGCATTAAATTTCTCAAAATAAATAACTGAAATAATTAAATTTGATGCTTGCACTGACAGTAAAATTTAATCCCAAATCTTGACCTTTAGCTGAACATTTTTTGGCACAAAGTTTAGTGAAAGAAGTCAACACAAATGAATGGTGGAAAAGTCAAGAAATTCAATTCAATAAACTTAACAATAAGTCTATTGAAGCTGAATTACTTATGGCAATAAAAGACTTCTTACAGTGTTGAAAAAATATTTTTAACATTTATTTTTAATATTTTTGACCTTTCATCATGTTATTTCTCAACCTTGATAACAATTGTTTCTTTTATTATTTTTTAGAAAGTTTGTATAAGTATAGTGATACATAAGTAAAGTTTCTTGAGCATTAAATACATTTTTTTCCTGTAGAAACACTTGAGGTAGTCAAATTTCGGGACTACATGATTAGTTATTTTATTAATTACCAAATAATTAAATACAAATATGAACTTTTAACATTTATTAACTCTGAATTTTATTGAATCTTCATTACTTTCTAGATGTCAAATTATGTTTCTTACAAATGCTATTTAAACCAATAAAACTCGCTTTAAACTAAAAAGAACATTCTATCAGCTCTGTTTTTATTACTTTTCACCCCAAATAAATTAATGATATTAGTTACTCTTTTGCACAAGACACTGGGAAGATGATAGTTTTTCTAGGGGAAAAAACAGTGTAGCTTTATAGAAGGAAACTAAAGAAAGATCAAAATTAAAAGTTATTTTATTGAAATTCATTATTTTGATAATCCTTTACTTGTTGAATTTGGAAGGTCTTTCTAAAGCTGCTCTTTCCTGTTTGTTTCTGTGCACATGTTAGCAAGGGGGAGGGGGAATACTTTATGACCAATCTTCATCTTTCTGTGATGGTGATCATTTTGGTGATTTTTTTACAGCTCTTTTGGTTAACTAAGCAATGTAATTACAATCAGCTTTTTTAAAATTTATTTTATTATTATTATTTTATTGTCAAGTGATAAGGGAAATAAATTGTTTGAAAAGTATGTTGAATATTGTTTTTAGTCGATTTTAAAAAATTAAAAATTTAAGTTTTAATATAGAATATGTTTTGTAGGAAAGTACATTCGGCAAGAAATAGGAAGTAAACAAAAGAGATGGTATACTGTATTTTGTAATAGGTGGTTGTCTCTTTTAGGGGTAAGTTTATTATATTATTGATGTTTATGCAACAATTTTGATTATTAAAATGCATTTAAATTTGTTATTGTTATTTCAGGCAATTATAAAACTTGTAATGATGTTTTTAGTCCAATGGATATATGCATTAGCATCAATTATAATTGTTCTTGCTTTGTGGTTTTATATTGGCCAAGTGAATCCAGGAAGTTTTCGAGGTAAATCTTTTGAAGTATTTGGGATAATATATGTAGGTGTATCAAATTCTGATAATAAGTAGTTCAATTGTAGAAACTTTATCAATTTTATGTAACAGTGTGTTTAACACTAGAATTACGGCTGTCTTCGTATACCTAGAATTTCGGAGTGGGTCATTTAGACCCTTGAGGAAAGAACTGCTTAGTTCCCACATAATGTTATGTATTTGTAAAAATAACATAAAATAAGCTAATTTATAATAACAGAAGTTTATTTTATGGAATATATGGATTTTCAGGATAGGTAATACGTTTTTTGATGTTTAAAAAATTCTGTAAAATGTTTAACTTTGTTTCAGTAGAGTTGAGTTAAATTTCAGAAATATAAATAATAAAAAGAATGAATAATAATAATTTTTTGCTGAAAAAGAATTTGAACCCAACTATTTAAATATTTTAGTATGAGACATCTTTCACAAAGAGTAAAAAAAAAAAAAAAAACTGGATTATAGCACTCAAGCAGCTTATTTTTCTAATAATCTGTGTACAGTGTCCTGTCCACTTACAAATCTATCACAACTGTCACAAATAATAGCAGTCTTGCTGCCTTTCTATTTATTTATTTATTTATTTTTTTTTTTGGACACTTTTTCCCTTTTTTGGATTTTACTAAATATTGTAAATCCATGAACCTCTAGCAGAGAGAGCAAATTTTTTTTTTAATTCCATATACATAGTTTTCATTGAGTTTTCCTCAACACAATAAAAAATCCCCTCAACTGATACTTTCATTTGTAATCTCTTTATATATAATCCACGCATTTATACCAGTTAAGCACAAAATGTTGTAGAAAACATTTACTGGCCACTGAATTGACTTGCCATTTGGTCCAGAACGTCTAACGCAAATTTTATGAAATTGTACTTCATCCAAAGTTTTCTCTTCATTATATGAAAATTCCATTGATGAATGGAGTGTAATTAGAATAACCACATTTATTTCTTTTAGCTTGAATTTTCAAAAATCTGCATTATGCTGAATTTCACATCTGCTTTTGATTTTTCTCTAATTTCTGTATTGACATTTAGTTAATTTCTGTATTGACATTTAGTTATGTCAAAACTTGAATTCTCAGAAGCTCATCCATTTTTAATTTCCCGTCAGGTAGAAAATTATGCTGCAGGACCATTCACTACAGTAAATTCCGAACCACTATAGGCTTCATCTCCATTTTTATATATTAGACTGTTATCAATTTCAGAACTGGAATTGGGATCAAAAAGTTCTTGCAAAAATTTTATGATTTCTTCTTGCGTTAGTCCATTGATCTATTTATTTTTATGTGAAAAATACTCAAAAAATGAGCGAAATATTTTATCAAAAATCGTAAAAATAAAGAAATAAAATACTTAACACAAAGTGCATCACATCTTTAAGACCCCTGATAATTCCAAAATTACTAAAACATTTTATTGAAAGGGCCAGAGTAAAATTAAAATTAAAAAAAATGATTTGTTTCATTTTGATTAATTAAACACTTATTTTGTACCAAATGTATAAAATTTTTACAACGTTTTTATATATTTCAGTTACTATTTTGTTATTATTCTCTTCATTCATGTTTGGATAACTAAGTATATTCTCATCAATTCAAATTAATATGAAATCCTCCGAGGTACTCAGCTTTTAGCATAAATGAGAACTGGAAAACCAAGTTGGATAGAAACTTCAAATAAACTGCCTTGAAGTTTTAATCCAAAAGAAAATGACGAAAGAAAGATTATTGGCAATGGTCATTGTAAATATTTCCCTAAAAGATCTGGAAACTCTTTGACTGGGTGAAAAATGTTAAGGGAAATTAAATACAAAAGCAGCCTGGTGAATTGCAGGAAAAAATGTGAATGGAAGGTCTCGGTTCTTAACTTAACTATGTCATCGCTTTAAAATAAATCTTCAATGAGAAACGAAAATTCTATAAAAAAAATTGGTGCACTTCTTTTGGAAAATTTTGCATAGAATTTGTTTGAGGATGTTTATGTGGTAGTGGAAAATTTTTTTCTCTCCATCATGAGATTTTACGTAGTAGCCAATATCTTCATTGCTGATGAAATCTGGCTTTTTTTCCAAAGGATTTAGACATATGAAAAACATGGAAGAAATAAGTCAAATGAAATAAAACTTTATTACTCCTTTCGCACCGACTGTCACGCATACATGCCAGCAAGATTAACATTCTACTCCTGACCGACACGCCGGTGTGCCAGTGTCTTGGAACGTTTTAAAAACTACAATAATAGCCACAAGATAATAGCCATATGTATGTCCTTTTAGGATTTAAGATACTTGTAGATATGAACTTCTACTCAAATTTAGAGTAACATGGCGCACATACACTTGTATTTTGATTACATAAACCTGATCATAAACGTAAGGGGAAAATCTTATGCTTCATAACGGCAAAGGTATTTTTTAATAGTGCAAGTGAGCAAGGGTATTTTTTAATAGTAAAAAAGTAAGAAAGTCTCTATCTAGAGTGTTTGTAATGCAGTTTTAGAATCGATAATTAGATCTTATATAAGTGAATTTCTATTTTTAACTTTACAGTGTCGAAGCGTCGGAAATGTTTAACTGAGTTTTAAATAAATAAAGTATATAATTTAAAATACAAAAAATATATGCCGTTTAAATACTCGGCAGAACCTTATCAAACAACGCGTTCTTGTATTGGTAATTTCATGGTTTTAGGCTTAACAGCAGAAAACCCTCCGACCCAGGCAGGAAGCGCGCGTTTGCGCCTTCCTACATGAAAGGGTTAAACATAAGTTTTGGAGATTTGGTTGCTACTTTGGTAAAGTTAAATTTTGACATTCCATTTATGATGTTTGTGATAGTGGATGATATACCTCAGGAACAGCTGCTGTAAGATACTGAAATCATTAATGACATAAGAAAATGTTCAGAAGATAAATGAAAATTAGACAAACAATAGCAACAAAGCCAAAAAAGAGAATTTTTGTTGAATTCTTATAGACTCATTCTTGAGGATGAGATTTTTAGCTATTTCTAATCTTTATTAAAGTATTTAGTCAGAAAACATAAAGCATGGAAGACACTTAACTGTTTTGTATTGAGACATGTTGAATACAACTTTTTTAATTACTTAATACCTGTTTATGTTGAATGTGATACTTTTTCTGTTACAAGGACATTTCTTGTCCTTCTGTATCACTTTACACTATCAATTATGAAACTGTGAATATTAATACAATAATCAACTGTCACAATAAGGAACTTTTGCTTAGTTTATTTAAGTAATTTAACACACATAATTTAATCTGCTTTCTGACTAAGTTTCAGCTGAATTTTTATTTGTACTTACAAAAATAATTGGTATATGCACTGTACATAAATTTTATTTATTTTTCCTCAGGCATAGCAGAATTTCGGTTCTTCCCATGGGTAAAAAGTGTATTTTACAGATGCTTACGGTGAGTTTTGATTTTGTAACAGTTTCACATTGTATTAAAAAAAAGTGTATATTTTATGCTGTTCTTGTTGCACAAATCTACTCCAAAAGTTACCCAAATGTTCTTCTTTATTTTCATAACACTTCATTTAAATGTGTAAAGTCAAAGTGAAAGGCAATGAGATTAGTAGTCACTTAATTTGTTTTGACTACTTGCACTTTTTTTAATATGTCATGCAGATATACTATATTATTTTTAATTCTTTTATTAATAAAAAATGAAATATAACTCAAACTTAGATATTGATACTAAGTATTAAAAAAAGTACATTGCATTTCTTGGGTAATATATGCACCCAAGTAACGAAATTAAGAAGAGCATAAGTAATAATTTTATCAAAAAACTTTTCATATTCTTACTGTTCTTAATTTGACAATACAAGGGTCAATCATGTGTAATTTTTTTTTCTGCATAAAAAAAACTTAATTTGAGGTAGCAGATTTCAAACTTAACATTCATTACCAATATCAGTAAATTTTCATTCATTTGTAAGTGTTGTGACTTGCTAAAACTGCAGAGGAAAAAGGTAAAAGGAAACAAAAATGTTAAAGAATTAATAATTAATTTCAGTATTCCCCCAAAAATTACGTGAAAAATTAAATTCTTATGCATGTTAAATTTTTATGCAGGGAGAAGAAAAAAATGGAAATTTAATGGAGCAAATAATCAGAATAAGAGTTTTAAATATTTAATTGAATCAGAATGAAAACGAACTGCTTAACCATTTAGAACCAATTTCGGTTGCTTTAGACTCGATTGCTTGCAGTGGTGTCAAACCTTTTGAGTGCATCTAAAATTCCATAAAATATTACTGTAAAGTACGGAACAAGCGCCCTGGATTGAACAAGCGCCCCCTGTGATTTCCTTCAATTTTCTTTCTGTGAAAATAGGGAATAAGCGCCCAACCCCCAAACTTGTATTCTCATTGCACTGACCAAGAGAAACTCATGCCTTCCATTATCAGTTCCCAGAAGGGATTATAAGTTCCCTGGGAATTGCAGAGACTAAACAAAGCTCTCCTCACTACCCAGGGAGGGGAGGACAGAAGGAAAAACATTGAACTCATGCTTTTGTTGGGATGAGCTTTTGTCTGAATTCCAGTAATCACATTATTCACCTTGCCTCAAGGCTTGCTTGGCCTTTTTTTATGTGGGTCATTTAGGAGGACCATATGCACTTATACCCCCTAAGAATACTGGCCATCCTTTGTCCTTATCACAGGGGAAGGTTTCTTTGAGTGATTGACAGGGGTTTTGAAATAACCCCTAGGGTTCTCTTCTACAGCAAAAGATTTTTTCAAAGCAATTAACAATTGATTCAATAACAATTTGAAGAATTAAAACCAAAATCCCATATTTAAAAGCCAAAAATCAAATGATTAATTCTTGGCGGAATGTTGGATTTGCGAATTTTTTGCAATATCAATTACATGGAGATTTTACTTGATTTAAATTTTTTCCGCTACATTAAAATTTTGCGCTTTGGGTTACGAGAAATAATTTTTTTTCCGTCCCCACCTCCGGTTTTTGCGCATTTGACGCGCTGTAGCACGTTCGCGGCATTGCTGAAGCGATTTTCCTTGTACTAATCGGTTGAACACATTATTTGAAAATAAAATTAAGTGTTAATTAAACTGTAACTTACGTAGTTATAACAAAAAAGGTGTCATGTTGTGGACTCTACGTTTGGACAAAATACTGTGAAATGGCCCTGAAGTAAATGACTTGGTTGTATTGTCTTCCTTATAATTATTTCCTATAATTACTTAAATGAACAAATAAAATTTATTTTTCACATCCAAGGTGGCAAAACTAGCAAAATCTTGCACATTGTAAGGTTGTTTTGGGATTTGGACTAGATGGCTAAAATAAAAATTAAATAAACTTGTGTATTGAGAGGGAAAAATGTTCTAAATTATCCCCTGAAAAAGAAAAATGTATTGTTCAATTATTCAACATAAAATGCGAGGGAGAGGAGGAAAATTGGGTCATCGAAAAATAATCATTGCAAGAGTTGTTTCTGATGAAAAGTTATGGAAGCTATATATAGGACTGAAGTTTGTAATACTAAAGCTTCAGTCCTTGATTTTAGAGTTCCGTGAATCTAAGGACTTTTCTCTAAAAATTTCACACTTATTGCAAACTTCAAAATTTATTTAAAAACTATTTTATTTACTTATTTGTAATTTTTTAACTATTAAAACTATTCTTGTTAAAAGCCTGTACTGTTTTAGATGTAAAGTATCTGATTATGATCAAATAATTGTTGCTCCCGAACTGCCAGAAGTTGAAGTTAAAGCTGCTCAATTAACAGAGGACAACACAGATTATTCTTCCAGAAAACGTTATCACCATTCTAAAACAATTGAAAGTGTCTCCCATACTGGACAACTTGAGAGTGATTAAGTGCTCTGGCCTTTATAATTTGCATTAATTTTGTAAGTTACTTCTTATATTTGTGTATATCTTATATTATGTGTATCAATGCTAGTTTCCAAATTTTGTGTATAAAAGGTATACAAAGTAAAAGGTTTAGCTAATTAAAAAAAGAAAAAAAGTAACAAAAAAATAATTTTCTGAGCTCTTAAAATGAAAAAATCAGTGGGAATTTCCTGAAAAACATCAAGATGTAGTAAAAAAGTGCTCTTAAAAAAGAGAAACGAACAAACAATTTCCTTTCCAGAACCTGGTATAGGTGTTGGGACATATTCTGCACCCCTGAGTCCAGACTGTTTCCAGGCTAAACAAAACACTTGATTCCATTACAGAACTTCTCTATTTTGTAATTTATATGCAAGTTAAAAGGGGGAAAAAAGTGCAACAAATTTCACGTTTAAAGTTTAATGCTTAGGAAATTACTTTATAATACTTATCAATTTAGTCTTGTGAGATGGAACAGAACAATCCTGGAATATATATACAGTTGGAAACTGATCTCAAATAGTGGAAAGTAGTATCCTTTTACCCAGATGGTCTTTAATAGTTGAAATTATCAGCATACTTAAATAGTAGACAGGTTTCAAGGACAATCGGCCCCCTACGTCAGTACTGAGAGTTAAATTTTCTACTTTCGATACTGGTGAAGGGAGCTGATTGCCCTTGAAACCGGTTTGCCATTTTTTATGTTTTTATTTGCTCCCTCTGTTGTGTTACTGGTGCAAGGTTGCTAGATAAATTGGATTAAAAAATAATCACGGCAACAATTTGTGGTGTGACCTCCCAGTTCAAATTTATATTTTATTTACTTTATTCATTCAAACAGAATTTAATTTCCCCAAAAATTTTGATTAGGCCGAGAATAGTGGATAGACACAATTTTTGCGAACTGTTGCAATAACTCTCAGACCAATGAAGCCTCGAGTGCTTTTAAGTTTTGCATAAATAAAAATATAAGTTTAACTTACCCCATTGGTAGATGCTGTGTTGATCATGGAAAAAAACTTAACAAGAAATTCAAAATAAAAAAAAGGATTTATTTGGAGGAAAGCATTTACCATCTAGATACACTCTCAAAAAATATTAGAAACGTTTAGGGGATCACCTGCATGTTTAAAAAAAGATTTAACAAATGTATAGACAGACTACTTTAACAGACTATTTGACAAAAATTTAACAAGGGAATTATTTTCACATTAGCGTACAGCGATTGAGCATAGCAAATTTGATGACAGTCAAAAATGTCGGTTGAATATTGCTTTTGTAGGATACCCAAAACTTAATGAATAAAAAAAAATGTTCTAAGTAGATGAGGAGATAAACAGTCATTCAGCTGATGTATATCCTAGGTGGCCAAACATGGCGATCTTTGCGATTGGGCTTCACGAATTAAATAGAGCTCATCTGCAGCTTCTATGCACACCTCATTAGGCAATTTAGAAATTAAAAGCAATGCATGGAACTTTCAGAAAAAATGTGCGGAAAAAAGTAAGGGGCCTTCTGGCTTCTATGTAAATTGAAGTATTGGGCATCACTGCCACATCGTTGTTGCTGCTGCATCGGCTTTTAGAGGAGTCATCACTGGGATGCTGCTAGGCTCTTAATATTCTTGTATAAATAAGTAACAAAAAAAACAAAGTTATTTTACGGCATTATTGAGTTTAATGACTTTCAGGCCGCAATCAATGCCCCAGGAATGCCACAATCTTCTGCCATTTTCCCCGAAAAATCAGAAGCACGCAGAGCACACGTCTGCAGCGCATGAAGAATTTTTGCCAAGATTGGCCTTGATCTTTCATGCTTCTCCTTGCGCATTTTGCGAATGGCAACGGCCCATGTCGTGTGAACCAATGAGAAAGAGGGAGGCTTTTTGGCGGGAACCAATGAGTGCGCCTAGCGCTGACGCTTAACCCAAAGAAGCCGATAACCTATCAGGATGAGGATGATGCAAAAGATGGCGGAAGCTGAAATCGTTACAAAAACATGACTGCCTTTTGAAAAAAATGGGACTTTGCAGAAAAATGAAAGAGATTCGTATGAAAAAAACTTAACGTGGTAAAGAAAACTTAAATCGATTACTGAAATACGCGACATTTTGATGGTAAAAGAGAATTTAAGAAAAATAGTAAAAGATTTTAATGCAAAAAATTTTGAATTGTAAATATAAAATAATTTGGAAAAATTTAATTGAACGTACACGTACGAAATATCGTAGTGATAAAAATGTACGAGCGTTACTTAAATATTTTAAATGATTGGAAGAAGTTTAGAAAAATAAAAAAATAATTAAAAATAAGAAAAATGCGATATGCAATATCACACCCTCCAACAATGCTTTTACTCATTTTGAATATATAAGCAAAATGAATTTCTCCTTTTTAATACTTAAATTATACAATTTTGCTGAAGCATTTTCAACGTATCAGAACTGAAAATAAATGTAGTTTATTAAATTTACACCAACTAAATAAAATAAAATTTCTTAAAACTGCAAAACTATACAAGTAGGTTTATACAGCACAACACATTGTTTTTTTTTTTCTTTTCTTTTTTGAGGGAGACACACACACACACAACAAATTACCATTTTGGGTGGCACCCATGCTAGGGATGCCCCTGCACAAACAGCTGGTCATTGAAGAAACTAATTTATAACATAGGTTAGCCTGACAAGGAACCTTTATTGTTTAGTTCCCAAGCATGCTTGATCCTCATTTCATTCACCCTCTAAAGGAATGAAGGGCTGAGTCGAGAACCTACTCAGCCGGAGGATAGAACCTCAGACCTGTAGCATGGTAGCACAAAATGCTACCACTGAGCCACTGGGCTTTACAATCCATTTCTATGGGACTAAAAAATAACCACAAGAGCAAGATGAATGATGATCAACGTGCAAGCTAATAGCTAGGCATACACCCACTTAAAAACTTATGTTAAATGAGTTTTTATAACCAAATGTCTTATAATAATTGAAAGCAAATAAATACAAAATACTTAGATCATTACAAACATTTCATAAAAGTAATGGTATTGCATGTGGTATATAAAGATTCTACAAAAAATGTGTGCAAATTTCTAAAAACTACTGTCAAATTTACTGGACATTTCTGAATCTTGTTTGAAATTCAGGATAATAGGAATTTCAAAATTAGGGCTAGATAAATGATTTATTTTGTGCTGACTCTGCAAAGGAAGAAATGCATTATTCGCACATCTGCAATTCTCTGTCACACACATGTGTTTTAAGTTGTAAAAAGCAAGGAGTGAAGAAATTCAAAATATGTATATAATTTCTGGCTCAAAGTTGTGTACTATTAGATTGGATATTTTTAATTGTCTGTCATGATAGTTGAAGTAAAATAGAAAAATAAGAAACTCAAAATCCTAGGAATAATAAAATGCTTAAAATTGAAAAAATATTTGAAAAAATATATGATGTAAATATGTTTCAGATTCTTAAAGTTCTGTTACAGTTCTTATCATTAAAAAAGACATGATGATCAAGTTAACTTTTTATAATTGAAAATACCTTAAAAAAATCTTTAAAATATTTAAATTCAATTAGCTAATGCACTTGCTTAGTATAAATTAATCAAGATTAGTTCATTTCAATCATTTGTATCAACTACTCTTTCATAATTTAGTGCAGAATTTTTTTTAAATGAGAAACTATTGAAATTTTAAGTGCAAAATTCCAAAGAGTAGGCTTTATTGTGCTAAAAGTTGATGAAATTCATTTTTGATTCCGTAATGATCTAAAGTATGAATTTTCAATCGCGCTAAAACGAGTAGGATTGTAAGACATTTCTGCATTGTGGTCCTTCAGGTTGAAAAAATGTACATTTTTTAAATTTTTATTCATATGCTGCATTGAAAATTAGAGCTTCTTATTCTTTTATTATTTCAGATTCAGCTTATTTTGGCCTTTGCTGGCGAAGACCTTACTTGATTGACAATTTTGTGTATTACTGCTATTTTTACCATATTCAAAACTTGCATTTTCAAACTGTCATTTGCTGTAAAACATCATTAGTTTGAATGTATGTGAGTATTTTTATGTTTAGAAGCATTATGTGCATTTATTTTAGTTTCATTATGGTATGAAATATGGCAGCATGTGTCCCTGTAGACTAGAAGTTCTTATTGCAATCAAAATAATGAGTATGAATATCTTTAGTCATAATTATTTTTTAATGAAGAACTAATTTTTGGTGTTTAATGATTTTTAAAATATGCATTATTAATTGCTTTTAAGAATTCAGCAATAGTTTTTTTTTTCCATATTTTACATTTATTTTTTACAATCATGTCTTAGATTACACATCCAAATATTCATCATAAGAAAAATTAATTTTAAATGTAAAATTCATTACTTCAATGGGAAAAATATGGCATTAGCAAAATAATTTCTTTAATTTATTTTTAAGTTTCTTTTTAAAAAACAGATTTTTATGTACTATGATATGTATTTTAATCTTAATTTTACTTCTAATTTATTTTAGTAAACCTTGAATTAATCAGTTTTTTCCAAAAGGAAATTAATTAATTAATAAATAAAAATTAATGTATGAAGTTTTCTTTCCTTGTTTGGCTCAAATATTTGATGAAAATAAGGTTCATATTGTTTGGACTGTGTACTATACGAATTATTCCAATTAGGAATGCACTTGGATTGAAATTTCCTAAGTGCATTATATAATTCCAAAATTTGTTTCATGTGTTTTATTGTGTAATTTAAAAACCAAATAATTATGAAAGCCATACAAATCTTTACAATTATTCCCGTTTTAAAACGAGAGTTTTAGAAGGATTAAAGAAAAATTTTCTTTATCATTCAATTAAACTATTGAATAAAACTGTTTACAAATTTTAAAAAATATATTAATTTTTTATCTAGTTTTATGAACTTTTATTTAGCTTCTGTACATAACGATCAAAGTGTTTCAAGAATTACATTTAAAATACATTATAATTTAATGCATTTGTACATAATAAAATATACAAAAACATCCATCTTTAGAAAGATGTCTTTCATATTTTTGTCACATGTACATTTATCTATTATACAAAAATATGTAAATATATAATTCATAAAAGTATTTTAAAAGTAGCATCAATAATATTTCTAAATTTTTACAAAATCAACAATTTGGGAATATTTTTACTTTTTCCACATAATTTATTTTTTATGATCTCATATCTCAGAGTTCCTGCTGTTATAAATGCTTTTATATACTTAAATAGATTATAAAATTACAAAATCTGTCAATGGATAGTTTCACTATACATTGGAATCAACAGAAATTGGCTATATTTTTTATCTTGGACAAGACAACAATCGTACAATAGAATGTTATTAAACATGTTGTTCTTAATGTTTCGCTTGAATTCTTTCCTTATGCTTATTTATTTTTTTGCATGTGGGATATGAATTTATGTACAAATTTATACACACATATATAATATATATTTAATATATATATGTATGTACATATACAGTGAAAGCTCCAAACAACGGTCCCAATACTTACTAAATACTAATTCTCTATTAGGATTTCTAACTATATATATATATATATATAAGAGCTCTTTAAGCTGTTGTATTGTGTGAATGAAATCTTATCTTGGACTTCAGTTTGGAATGTTTAATTTCAATAAATAAAACATGTGATGTTATTGCAGTTTTTATAAAGAAAACCCTAACATTTCCTTTTGTAGCTGTGTAACAAAATATTATTTTAGACATTTATATTTATTTGATGCTAAAAAAAATTTCTTAGTTTATTTTCTTGTGTTAATGTAGTTTTAATTATGTTTTTAACGGGGTTAAATAAATTATAGTGCTTTTATATATTTCTCTTTAAGGGTTTTTTTTTTTTTTTTTTAAATTGTGAAAAATCTTTTTCTTGCTTTGGTTTTGAACATTTTATGGAATGTGTTAATTTTTTGTTTCCCTTTTCTACTTCTCCCAAATTCTTTCCCTTTCTACAGTGCTTGCCAGTTATGTTGTGAAAAAAAGGCAGTATTTATAACATTATAGCAAAAATGAGCTTACTCCTGTGACTTTTGTACTTTTTTGAATCTGTGATATGCTTTTAATTTATTAGAAAAAAGCTTTATTTTAATTTTTGTACTCTACTTTGTTCTTTATCTACTTAATATTTTGTTATTTATCTTCAAAACTTTTATTTATTGTTGAATTATCGTGTATGCATGTATTTTAAACTTGCAGTGAAATTTCACTTCACAACCAAATTTGAAGTAGCAAATCAGAGTTCCTTTTTAATTTGAAATTTTAAAGGAAGTGGGAGTCATTTTAACATAGTTTATAAGTTGCTTTAGTCAAAGTAAAGAAACACTTCTTTAGTTCTAACTCTTCTATCTGAATGAAACTTAGAACAGTATGATTACATGTTATTAAAGAAATTGTCTCATGATTGTGTGGTATAAAATATTAAAGGTTTCCTAAACTTACCCAGAGGATTTTTATTTAAATAAATTATTTTGTTTCCTTCTTTTATAATATATTTATTCATAGTATACTTATCCTGTACATTGTATTAACTCTCTATTGCTTGAAATTTGTGATTACAAAACAATTAAAACCCATCATACTGAAACTTCAAGTGGCCAGCAGAGGCGTAGCTAGGTGGGGGCAAGAAGGGACAGTTGTCCCCGGGCGCAGCGTCAAGGGGCGCCAAATTAATGTTAATTTACTTTTTTTTTAAATGCGAAAAGAAAATTATTTGAACTGAAGAGGTGTGAATATGTTCGACAAAAAAGTAGGAACACCACAAACCATATAGGGAATGACCAATGCAGCACAGGAGTGTGTGGGAAATGAGACAAATAATTTTGCGAAGCCAAAGTGTCCCACTTTTCCCTTAGAAGTGAATGGTCGCTAATAAAAATGAAACTTAAAAGGGTTGCTTTTTAGAGCTATTTATCATTTAGGAAGCATAAAAGTTTTTTTAGGCCAGGGAGCTGTTTCCCTTTAGGGGCGCCCCTAGGCCCCCAGGGGCAAAGGGGGGCCCAAAATCTACAGTTATCCCCGGGTGCTGAAAACCCTAGCTACGCCTCTGGTGGCCAGAAGAATTTTAGTTGCATCAAAATTTTTGCAACATCCAGTCAAAGAAAAATTTGAAAGTTGTTTTTAAAATACTCAAGAACTTTACTAAATTAGGCGAACGTTTCTACAAAACCATCAAAACAAATTATTTATCGTTTATTCTCTAATTGCAATTCATTTTAATAAAAACATAATGGTCAAAATTAAGGTGTTTGTCATAAGGGGTAATTAAAAAAAACCCTGCTTTTTATGTGTATTATGTCAGCATATGAAATTGTATGAAATATGCTGTTCTGTGTTATAAAGAGGCTTAATTGTTTGTGTGTGTGACATGTTAAAATGTTTATACAGTGGAACTTGGATAATTCAAAGCAGAAGGGACCACAGGGCATAGCTTTGATTTACCCAAAAATTTGATTTACAAAACTTGAGCACTTTAGCTTAGTTTTTGGTCCACTGCATGGCTTAAAATGTTAATCTGTCAACAGAAACTTTAACCACTAATATGTTAACGTATTATTTGAAAAATGTCAAATCATGTGCGGATAAATAATTAAATATTTATGTGTAAATTATGTGATTTTCGTTATCTTACAGGTGAAAAAAAATTATTCCTACTTTGCAAAGTTTTTCTGATTTCTAACTATTTTCACTCATAATATGCTTTATTTTTCTTTTCATTTTAGTATGAGCTAGTAGAAATTAAAGTATTTGTGCCACAATACTTAATTATAAAATACCCATTTCTGTATTCAGGCACAACCTAGTTCTGATTTAAAATATTATTTGTCAAAAATATTCTTTTCAATTTACAAATGCTCAAAATAAATCAAATTCTTTCCTGTTTTTTAATTTTTTAAATACTTTCTTCTAGGGATGTAATGCATATTCGGCCACTATTCGGTATTCCGCCTGGCCGAATAGTCATTTCATCACCCAGCCGAATATTCGGCCTCTACTGGGTAAGGTCAAATTCGGCCTGGCCGAATATTGATGGACTATTCGGCCGAATTGTTCTGCTGCAGTAAAAAAGTAAAAAAATAAAGAAATTAGTAGATTTTAAACATTTAAAATTGTATTATAATTATTCCAAAAGAATACGTTAGTCCACTATAGTTTTAATAAATAAAAATAATTTAGAATAAACTATTTTTTTAATCTTGTTTTAGGCTTGACTGAGCAAAAATACATTTTAAAGTTGTAATATTGTATTTTATATTTAGCATTTGCTCCCAAAAAGCTGCCAATAGTTAATTATAATGGAGAATATGATAAATTCATTTTGTTATTATTAACAAAGTGGAAGCCAGACTTTGTTTGGGTAGACTGATTTATTGTGAATATTGGGTTAGAGAGAAATGTGAAAAGCCCAGAATATATCATGAATATTTAGATAGCATAAGTTATTGTGGTTTTTTAAAATAAAAACATACTCCAGTTAAGTGCATTAAGTTTTAATAGATCTTTTAAAATTAGGTATGTAAAAAACCCCATAAAATAAAAATATTAACTTTTATAACTTTTAAAATGACCTCATAAAAGAGTTTTGAGCAAGGTAAAAGTTCATTACGCACTAGTATTTCTTTCATTGCAATTAAATAATCAGTAAAATAATGCTAATACTTACTACCGTAAAACCTGTCATTTCTATTTTGCTTGTAGGTGAAATTCTTAGTTTTATTACATTCAAAACAATAGTGAAAATAGATTAATTTTAAATAGTTCTAAATTCTTAACAAACAGAATTAAATCATACATCATAGATTGTGTGTAATTGGTGTTTGACTTTGCGAATAATTTTAAAATTCGACAAACTCTTTCTATTACAACGACTTTCTAGAAATTTTAATATTCGGCCGCCGAATATTTGGTATTCAGCCTAGCCGAATATTCGACTTCCGCCTGGAAGAAATGGCCGAATATTCGGTATTCGGCTATTCGGTCAAATCACTATTCGTTACATCCCTACTTTCTTCCTCATCACTTTAAAAAATATTTACATTTATACTATGCATTGTTTTCAATTAACTTGTAAATAAATGATCTTAAATGACTAAAAAAACAGTTAAAAAAACTTTTTTCTGACAAATGAAATTGTAATTGAAAAAGTCAAAATTCATGTGCTTTATTTTTGTATACTAACAAACATATCATAAGATCAATCATTCGCTATAATATTCTGCATAATACTCGATGCATTTGAATTGAAGAACTTTACATTTCAACTTAATCGTGTAATTGTTTTATTTTCACTCAGTTATAATAATATTTAAAATATTAATCATTGTACAGGGTGTATATAAAAATGTTTTGTTTCAATGGTGTAACACAAAGTGTTACAACAGATAAAGTAAAGGAACAATCACTTTAACTATGGCGTAAGAAGTTCTTTAAAAACCTGATAGCTGCCGGTTTCAAAGTATTTTGGTTTAAGCCCCATTTTGAATGTAAGTGTGAAGAAGTCTTGTGCTGAGAAACTGCAACCCAACCTAAATAGAGATGGTGTTTATATTTTCAAAGTAGTAGGGGTTAAAAGGAATAATATTGTGGAATTAGCATGTGATTCTTCGATGTACATTTTTTGTTTGCAAAGGAGGATCAAGGAACCCGTCTATAGTTGAAAAAGGCATCATAAACAGATGATTCAATGGCCAATGCCTTGAGGTCTGAACTGGCTGATTGGGTAACAGCAAGATAGATGGATTAAAACAGCAAGATAGATGTAGTGTTGAATTCACCGGTCGACTAGCAGTGAAATGTGAATCTTGCCTTTTTTAAAAATTACTTTGCCAGTTTTAACCTATGTGAAATTTTAAGAAATGTAGTTTGGATTTTTTACTAATTTTTAAAAAATGTTTTAATTTTTAAATGTGTGTATTTTTATGCGAAGATTTATGGGCAAAACTGGTAAGGCTTTTGTTCTTATTACTCGATAATCTTTAAATTGAAAAAAAAAAATTTCACTTTTACTTCTACAAATAATATAGTATGACAGTTTAATTTAGAATATTTAGAACAAATCAGATTACGCCATTAGTTTGAAGGTGAACTAACTGAGTGTTTCTTGCTTATGTTCAATATGTATGTCTACGGCTTACATCCAACCTAAAGTCCAATTCTTCCCATGTTTTGGTTAAAAGAGAGTGGATTAATGGAGGGTTCTTCCTCCAATAATTCCCTTCCCTCTTTAGATCTGCTGCTCAACTGTGGTAGTCATTAGGCAGCGACTGAGCATAGATATGATCTTTTATAAATCCACATAGAGGAATCACAATTCAACTTTAACTGAAATACACGTCTAACTGAAATTACAGATGCACTCCTAGCAAATTGCAGAACATGAAATGCTTTATGCACGGGAATCATTGTTTTACTTATGTGGCTTTGCGTGCAAGAAAACAACACAGAAGTATTTGTGCGTGCACTTGTCTAAAATTGTATGAGTTGCTCTTTAATTGTGTCTTTAAATCGAATCGAAAATGCTTACAAAAATTTATAACTGGGACAATATTTTATGCACACCCTGTACAATAATTTATTACCATTAAAACATGTAAATGGTAAAAGAATGCTAAGTATGCTGACTTTTGTGTTAATATTTTTATTGTCTGATTCATTTATTTCTTCTTTTGATAAAGTTTATGTGCTTACAGTTTTGGTAATGTGCAATTTGTTATTATTTAAATTATTTGAACATTTTAATGCTTAAATTTGAATACAGCAGCAGTCAACATTTAATGATTGAATAGCATAGGTTATCTATTTGTATTGATTGTATCAATTTGAGAAATATTTAAAGTATCTTCTGAATAATTATCAGAAATAAATATTTCTCACAATGGATTTAATCAGGAAGATTTTTATTTACTAGTATTTTTTAGAAATTACTATCATGAAATGTTTTCATAAAAATGTTATATTGCCTAATTAACAATTTCTGAAATTATTAAAATTTATAGATATATCAATGAACTTTGGTATGTCTAGGCATGCTTAACTTGTGCTTTAACAATGCTCAAAACTTTTAACTTCGTGCAGAAAAAAAATCAGTAATGAAATCAACATGATTTATAGCCCAAATATGTGCTGAGAATATTCATTTTATCACTAATATCATTAATGTATGACTTTATTGGCTATTGTAGTAAGTGAAATATTTTAAATTTTGTTACATGGATGGCTGTGAATCTGTAAAAAAAATATATGCTCAAGTATTAATAACTGTTTTATATCAACAGTATTTTCAAAAAATGTAGACTATGCAAAATATAAAATAAATTCTTAATGTTTTAAATTTGAAAAATAGTCTTCATAATGTAGTTAATATCAGGTAATATAGGGTAAGATAAATAGATTTCAATAGCTATGACAACTGTAAAGTGTTCATTTTTATTTTTCACTTAACGTAGATTGCATGACAACATAAACGTAATGCATGCTGAACTCTGTTTACGAGTATATGTTATGTATTTGGATAGACATGAATATGTATTGAACTATGTATGGCAAATAAAGCAAATGCAAAGCAAGTTTTGTGATGCTTTTTCTTTTATAAGTTAGATGTTGATGAGAGAGACAGACACCTGTCCTCAACAATTAACCAAAATGAAAGTAGGTAGGACACTGTGGTACATTACACATTGAAGCAATTTATTTGAAATTAAAGTTTTTTTATTTCATTTTCTTTATTTCAAGTAGAATTTTTGCATAAGTGTTATTATAAAGTGAAGGAATGTTTGACTTTCTTAACTTTTCAGGGAGGTGGGGGGTGGAGGGATCTTTAAATCAGAATTATGAGAAGAAAAATTAATACTATAAACTCGAATGTATGAATAGGCCATTTTCTACACCAGAGAACAGTGCTTCTTTCAGGCATGCATCTCTCTTGCAGGGCCGCCGCGAGGTAAATTCGGTTGGGGGGGGGGGGGGGTGATTTTCCCAACCGACTCCTAACATTTTGCCGACTAATTAACTGTATTTATAGTGTTGAAAAAAGTATATATATATATATATATACTAAAAATAGTGCATCTGCAAAATGCGCTAAATTTTTTATTCAAAACACAGATTTTAGAATTTGCCGACAAGGTGAAGTTAGCGCATCACGTCGGCTGATTGTGCGAAAGCTATGAACAGTCGTCAATATGAAAACAAATCGGTATCATTTCCTTTTAATGTTTTATAAACAGCCATAAATATACAGTAAAACCTGTAAAGTTGATCACCTGTGTAAGCTGGCCATCTGTCTAAGTTGACCACTTTTTTGACAGGAACAAAATTAGCCCCATATTATATAAAGTAGAGAAACATTTGTAATTTGGCCACCTGTCTATATTGACTACTCATGTATGCCAAATTTGGATGGGAGTATTATTAAAAAAAAAACTTTCTTAAGTTGACCGCTTAATTATTACTATATTTATTATTTGTTTATCTATTTTTGAGAATGAAAAATAAAAAATTTTGAATTTGGTGGATAAAAAGTGGCTTCCTTTCTGTGTTCGCACTGGTTAATAATGCGTGCATGAAACACTAAAAAGCCCAGTCTCATAAAAATGAAGTAAATTATTATAATATTTGCTTAATAAAAAAATTCTAAAATTCTGAAGAACTTGACCGCGGGACGTCACCTGTTTATGAGACACAGATCAGACGAAATTAGAACCCCCCCCCCCCCCTCAACGTACATCAAAGCCTCTATTTTTTACTCACATCGGTGTTTCATTGAAATTTTTAGGGGTTAAGTTTTCAGGGAGCTAGAAGGCATCTTTTTTTTTTTTTGGGGGGGGGGGGGGGTTGAGCGGTCGCTCTGAGTGGCGAACCACTGTTTAGTTTTATGAGCTTTTTCGCGTTTTCGGTGTTTTTTTGTATAAATGTTCAAAACAAAGAACAATACGTTCATTTAGTTCGGAAACCTTCTTTTTGAATCGCATTTCCCAAATTTTAAGTCTTCATTGTCGCAATAAAAAATTGGTGGAAGTTCGTATTTTTTTGTTTTATCCCTTTTTTTGCTTTTCTGTAAGTAAATTCTAAATGTGTATAAAACCTAAGACTGTTTGAAATACTACATATGCTAATTTGTTATTAGATAAAATACAATTTTTGAGCGTTGTATACATATAACGCCAATCATTAATACTAATCACCGAGGGCACACCCGCAGCAGACAAATGAAATTCCCTGTTGCCACACCGTAAACGCGATGTAGAAATTTGTTCTGCTTATTTCGGACGTACTGAAACCAGTATTAGATTTATACATTTTATGGATAAAAGCCTTTTTTTTATGCATTTAACGTTTTAGCTTTTAAGGTTGAAAATATTTTTAAAATTTTCAACAAAACACTGAACGCTGAAGTGATATGAGAAGCCGATTCGCTTGTTTAGTTGTCTGCTGATGTTTTGTGGTCTTGTCAACATCACGGCATGAGTATTGTTTGTCGATTTATGATAACGAGTAGTAGGTGGTGATTTTTAAATTGTTAATTAATCATATCCGTCCTTTTGAAAACTGAAACGTGAATGAAATGAATACTGAAAATTTATCTCGTGAGCCTAGTATAAACGAGAATGTTAGTACATCCAAAGAACATCATGACAGATATTGCTTTTCTTGGGCAATATGTAATCCGCGTAAAACTGTTCACCGATATTTTACTCTGATCTTTATGTGTCTGCTGGGTTTTGGTAGCTATTTTTGCTATGATAACCCAGCAGCTTTGCAGCAACAAATTGTCAGCGACATGCAAGTGTCAACTCAAGATTTCTCTAGCTTGTATGCATGGTATTCTTGGCCTAACGTTATCCTGTGTTTTTTTGGTGGATTTTTAATCGACCGAGTTTTTGGCATACGATTAGGTGCGATCATTTTTAGCTTGTTTATATTAGCAGGGCAATTAGTAGTTGCTACTGGAGCAATTTCTAACAAATTTTGGGTAATGCAAATGGGTAGATTTATTTTTGGCATTGGAGGTGAATCGCTTGCAGTTGCTCAAAATACGTATGCTGTTAGTTGGTTTTCAGGGAAAGAATTGAATATGGTTTTTGGCTTACAACTTAGTCTCGCCCGTGTTGGAAGCACTGTAAACTTAGTTTCGACACCTAAAATATACGAGAAGATGAGTGAATATTTTACCAATTATACTGTGTTAGGTGTTACTCTTTTTATTGCTTCACTCACTTGTGTTCTTTCACTCTTGTCTGCATTAATTATGGGATTCTTCGATTGGAGAGCTGAAAAGATTTTGAACAAAACAGCAGGACAAACTGGTGAAGTTATTCGTTTCAAAGATATTAAAGATTTCCCATTGACATTTTGGTTAATCTCTCTGGTATGTGTAACATACTATGCAATGATATTTCCTTTTATTGGCCTTGGAACAGTATTCTTTGCAAGAAAGTATAATTTAAGTCACGATGAAGCCAATTCAGTAGATGGTGTTGCTTACATCATATCAGCATTTGCTTCCCCTGTGCTTGGGTTGATGGTAGATAAGGTTGGACGTAATTTGTTGTGGGTTTTTATTGCTGTTTTCTTAACTTTGATTTGTCATTTAGTTATAGGACTTACATTTATAAACCCATGGTATCCCATGGTAATGATCGGCTTAACTTATTCTCTTTTAGCATGTGGTCTATGGCCAATGGTTGCGCTTGAAGTACCAGAGTACCAACTTGGAACAGCTTATGGAATTATGCAATCGATCCAAAACCTTGGACTTGCAGTTGTTGCATTAGCTGCCGGAGCCATTGTTGATGCTAAAGGATACATCTATCTTGAAGTATTTTTTATTTATTTTGGGATAGCTGCAGTCATATCAACAATATTGCTTTTCGTAGTGAATTCAAGTAGAGGTGGAAGCCTTAATTTATCTGTTAAAGAGAGATTAGCCCGAGAAGAAGAACTTAGTAAACAAGAACTACTCGAAAACCAGAGACTGCTAGCATCTGGATCCATGGCAGATGTAACTCCTCATGATCTGATGCAACCAAGATCCGATTTCTACATTCGTAATAGATTCTTGAGCAGAATTGGTGCTAAGCTACCACCTCACTTTGATATAACAACATGTGCACTTATACATAGAACTGGATTAAAATAAATTGTATTATGTGGACTTAAGAGATTGCATATTTAAAAACATGTTTTAATTTGTAAATAATGTATTTTTATTTTTGGTAAATCTTCATTATGCAAGAAATTACCACAAATAATCTTAAATATGGTTCCTGCTATGAAAATATGATTGTTTATATACATACAATGTGTGTATTATTTATTATTTTATTCTATGTTTTGTTCCTCATTAAAATTTTGGTATCTTGAATCAAGAATTTTTTAAGTTTAGCATTGATAAAATCATACGATTATAATTTAAAATTTACTTGCACATGTATATGTATCTATCAAAAATTCATGCAAGATGTTTGAAATATCCCAGATATTTTTTTTTTAGTCCAGTAGAGATCTACTCTCATTAGATGGGCATGAGCAAGGAATTCTATATGCTGTGAGTAATATCTGGTCCCTCGGTCCCTAGGGTTTTACGAGATATTTGAAAAATTTAGGTTTTCCTTTTGTAAAGCTTTAGTACTATTTATAAACATTTACAGTAGAAGACCTTTAAACCATAGAGCTATAAAACGCAGTTCTCTATAAATCACACAACTTTTTAGAAGTAAACAGTAAGTTGTGCAGTTAAAAAACCCCAATATTCTGCACTGCAAAAATAAGAGAACTCTAGCAAATTAAATTTTAAAAATTCACCTTTTCACCTTAGTTCAAAGTTTCTAAATAAAAAATAATATTCACGGTAAAAAAGTAGCTATCAGATTGTCCTTGTAAATGCAACTGTGCAAAGCATAAAGCAATTAAAAGTGTAGAATAATGAACTTAATGTGAAGCACATTATTTGTGAATGATAATTAAGTTGCATAATTTATACTTTAATTCTCCCCGTTTGTTTTAAACTTATTCTAATATGCAAATAAATTAATATATTCTGAATGTTATTTTATTTCATAAATTTGTGAATTAATCTATATAATGCCAAAATCTTTGATGCAAAACCTCTGGTCCCAAGGTGAATGTTGTAATGGCCTACCAGGGACGTAACTAGAGGGGGGCAGACGGGGTGTACGCCCCGGGCGCCAGGTTATTTTAGGGGCACCAAATTGAATGAATGTTTACCTAAATACATATATTTTTATGTGTGTATAGGGGGGGGGGGGGCGCTAAATCCTGATTTTGCCCCAGTTAGAAAATGACCAAGTTAGGTCCTTGTGGCCTACTATTGTATTTGTTTCATTCCTTTATGTAACATTATACAAGCATTATGGATTTCTGGAGGTACATTACCATTTCTAGATATTTTTGGGATACCTTTAAATAAGAGTAGTAACAATTAACATTCCTCTAAATTAAACAAGAACCTCAATCCTAAATCTGCCTGATATTATGTTAAAAGTATTCCAACTGACAAGCATTGAAAAATTTGGATGATACAAGTAGGGAAGAGTGGGGCACCTTTGAGCATTCTAAATATTTTCTTTTAAAAAACGTTATATCTTTCATATAGATATTAGCACATTACTATTGCTTCAATGCAGTAACGTAACTTAAGTTTCATCATTTTACAAGCAC
This sequence comes from Octonoba sinensis, assembly GCA_038502835.1. NCBI lineage: Eukaryota > Metazoa > Arthropoda > Arachnida > Araneae > Uloboridae > Octonoba > Octonoba sinensis. The sequence goes on along the minus strand of CM076599.1, from coordinate 57,113,434 downwards.
AGTATTGTTTGAAACTAAAATCTCTCTTGAATCTAAACTTGGCAAAATAAAGTTATAAGGCTTTTGTCGAAAAACTTGCATTCCTATAATTCTAAATAATTTTTTATATTTAAAGATAGGTTTTAGCCTAAACTTATAAGCTTTGTTTTGTTTAAATTCCTAATCCTATTTGAGTAAACTCTTGTCAACTCCTTTGAACAGAAAAGTTGAGGCACCACTGAACAAATGAAAACAGGAACAAATGTATCTAAATACTTTTTTGGTGGGGAATTTAAAAAGAAAATTATGAAAATGAAGACACAAATGATTTAGTCTGTTTTACTAAACCAACAAACAAGAGACTACATCTAGTATTTGCTGATTCAAACAAGGATAAAGAAGGCATATTTTCTTTGCATGATGAATTTTACTTGTGCATTAAAGATGCAGAAGATCAAGAGGAGAAAACTCTTGTTCTGGAGGAGATTTGCAAGTAAATGATTCCATTTGAGTTCCAACAAAAAGAAGTATTCTTTACTATGTTGGACAGATTGAATTGCAATTGCAAAGTAAAACGGAATTTAATGTTAGGTTCCTACGTAAAAAAAAACATTTAATTTTCCAGAAGCATCTGATGTCAGTGCAGTAGATTTCAAAGATGGTAAAAAATTGCCATAACCAACATTTCTAGAGGGACCCTACATGTTGTTTCAACACTGAGCTTTGATTTCAATTTTGATTTATACAAATTTGGTTAAATAGTAAAAGAATTATAATTTTGGTAAATAAAGTGTTGTAATTTTTTAATACTTTTAGGTATGTGATTTTTAATAAAATTCTTTAGATTTACAATATTTTTGTGTTTGTTCAAAGGCACCCCTATATGGAGCAGGTTTGAACCGAAATACTTAAAAATTTTAAAGCTTTACTTCATATTTACTTATGTGCAAGAATTTGATTTTTGGCTTATATGTTGGAGGAATGCATTCCTTTTATCATAAAACTTTAACAATAATAATTATGATTTAAATAAGAAATATGTTGCTTTTTTAAAAGATTGTTCAAAGGTGCCCCTCTCACCAATATAAGGAAACTTTACATTCCAAATGTTTAAACTTTCAGTCAATTTCTTGAGACATAAATGAAGTATATACATTGCTGTACTTGACAAAAAAGAAAAAAAGTTTAGACTAGTAGGATCAGTTGGGGTAATTGTAAACAAACTTCATAACTGCACTTGTGGTGTTTTTGAAAATTTAACTGCTTATGAGTGATAAACTGTAAGCATAGGGAAGACATTGAAACAGTTTCGAAAGAACTGTGGAGGCGTCACCATTGTTTGAAAATGGCACAGTGAAAAAAGTTGTTTAACAAAATTTAGTGATCTTACATTTTCTTCTCTAGCTCAGCTACAAAAGCGATGTAAGCGGTTTCAACCATTTTTATTTGTCATATGGAATGCTGCTAAAAACATTTAGCTATGAATTTAATCCTCCCTGTTATTTTTCATGTGCAAGTAAGGTGTTTACAATAACCCCATATATTTCGTACTCTGAGGTAATTGTAAACACTTAAATTTATCCTATTTCCAATATTTTGGGGGGACAATAAGTATTATATTTTGATGTAAATTACACTTTTGTGTCTATTTTACATAACTGTTGTTGTTGTTACTACTGACACTTGGAAATCCAAGCCCCCCTTACAGGGCGACCATGAATTAAGGAAGCTCCTACTGATTATTAATGAACTCCGCTAGAATTAAGTACACTTGGCTCAAAGGAGCTTAATGATTTTGAACCAGCTCCCAGATTAGAGATCGTCACCTAGGATGGTCCCTCAGCGGAAATTATTTCTAACTTGGTGGACATTTGAAGAGACTATGTATTTTACGTGCACAGCTCTCTTTAGCGCACTCGGTCTCAGAGTAATCAGTCGCAGGAGATGGTCACCCTTCCAAGCGTTGACCGCGGCCACTTGTGCTTCACTTTCGGTGTTCTGTGGGATCCAAGCTTAACCGAATGATCCACTGCGGGACAACTTTTACATAAATTTGTCGCATTACTTGATTTTTTGCAAGATATTTCTCGTTAAATGATCTCAGCCGACTCATAACATAACTCAGCGGACCACGTGCGGCCTGTTGGCCGCAGATTGAGAACCATTGCTCCGGAACGTCTTAAGCTTTCAAGCAGACTGTGTATGAAACAATTTTCCATTTGCATCAACATTATTCAAAAATACATCACTGTTTACAATTTCCCAGATCTCTGGGGTAATTGTAAACATGAGCTCATTTGCTAACAAATAGTCATAAATTCAACATTTTTGTACACATTTACTCACAAGAAGTACAGTAGTGGACACAATGGTCACAATTTTATCTCTGAATTCATTCAAGAGGTAGGGAAGGATCAAAAGTTAAAACATTGAAAAAGCGTTTAGAATTACCCCAACTGACCCTACATCAACCTAGCTTGTTTATGCCATCTTAAATTAAAAGCTTTGTTAGTTTGTAATATGTGTAGTGTACTATATTTAAGTGTATATACATAAAAGTTGGTGAATAGGCTATGTGATAAGTGAATATATCCAATAAAGTACATTAAAAGAACACAAAACAGTGTAGCAAGTTGTGAGTGAGAGCTCACTTTAAACTGAGCATTAAATTCAGGTCTGAATGAAAATTTTGTTATTATTATTTTTAGTCATTGTTATGGTTTGCATATATAATTTTTTAATTGCAAAATAAATAGACACCTAGTTGTTAGTCAGAATGTTTAATAATTGATATAAATAATATTTCTGATGTATATTCACCTCGGTATATGATAGGACTTATTTAATTTCATTCCTGTTTTATGAACAATTCAGGGAATTTTTAATACACACACAGAGTTTAACTGTATTTTATATCTTCACATATACTTCACCTTTTCAACAATAAAATCACCCTTAATACTCTGTCTTGTTAATAGTTAGATTTGATAGAAACATGACTCATTGTATCAAGTTTATAGCAGGTCATAATGTCAATGTGTTGGATTTCCCCTGCTTGAAATGAGACAGCTGTTCATGTAATGACTATCATCAACAAATCAGTCAAGCCATTCTTTTGTTAGAGAATCAGTAGTACATAAATGCTCATATATAACGTCCCTCAAATTAGGATACACTATTGGTTGCAAGAATGAAAGAAGTTTAATGCCTAACAATGTATTACTTGCTTTACTGGTGAAAATGATGCTGGAATCTACTTGTAGCTAAAAAAGTTGTTTTAAAGAAAAAGAGTGGTTTTGGAATACATTCTTATGGAGGGGGAGTAATGGGATTTAAATATGAATAACCAGCTATTAGAGTTCTATAAAGTGAAAAAGTTGGTAAATGCTGGTCTAGATATTTGTACAATTTTCTTGACTTTTAAATTATCTAATGTTGTTAGTTTTTAAAAAGGAGCATTTTTATATTGTACAGTTCATACACACAGATTAAGACCAGCCAAGGCACAGAGCTAGTCGCTGGTTGACACTTTTATATGAAATGCATTTTTAAATTTTAAAATTGCTTGATGCATAAGCTTCTTGTTACTTTTGCTGTTGAACCTTTACCTGTGAACATGTGAAGATGAAAGTTGGTATTTGAGCTGCATTATGACAGCATCTTGTTGTATTAATGAATTACATTGAATAGAAGTTATGAATTTTAATACATATTGAAATGTTATGACTTAACACTGCCAAATTTTGTAATATTTCATTATAAGTATAAATTTTTAAAATAAAATATTTTTATGATAGTAAGCTATTTTAAAATTTTACCTTTGGATATATCGCTTATAGAAATGAAGTGTCATATCTGCAAAAAATAGTTTTTTTTTTTGGTTTTTATATCAAAATTTTCAGATTTTTGTGCTCTTTATATTGGTAATACTGCCATAAGTAAATGTTCAAAAATTACGGCTAGAGGCCAACTGTATTCTTTTGGTGCAATACTGTAATAACTACTTTTTATAGTAACTTCTAATTTTTTTTGACATCATTAACATCCATCATGTGAGAGAAAACTAGAACAATAACTATTTTCTGAACAAAATCGATTATAATAATCACTGAAACAAATAAGTTAATTAAATAAAACAAATTGTAAAAAGTTCGAACCCCTCTCTTGAAAAATGTCCGTTTTTGCGCATAGGACACTGTTCATTTCTATAAGCCTGGTTCTTGTAAATACATTGTGTTTAACAATGCTTCATGTCAGCTTACGAAGAAACACTAAGAAACTTTAACGTTACATTGCAAAATTGTCACCAATATTTTCAGGAAATCCAAACTTTATTTATATGACTGAAACTTTGGTTAAAATTTTGGTTTTTCTAAAATTCTCACATCCTTTACCTTTTAAAGGGTTAATTTTTTAATAAAAATGCAATAATATTTAATATGAATTTATAATGTGTTAAAAAACTACTTTACGTGTGGTTTCTCTTTATTTTATGATTTTGTCAGTACCTACTTTGGCTTTTGAGTTTTCAACAGATTAAATCATTTTTTGATGCTCATCACGTCAAAATTTCAACCCAGCTTTCAGTATGAAAATAACAGATGCATAAAAAAACACACATTTTTCAAATTAATATTCAAGTATTCCAGTTCGATAAGTAGCAAGCAAAACCCTAATTGCTGAATATTTATTTTTCAATCATTCTCTGTACAGTTATAGTTATTAAAATTGTCTTGTTTGTTTGTTTGTTTGTTTACGACCATTTCAGGTCACATAAATATTCGAGTTTACTTGCGATTCTCAAGGATATGCCTCAAACTCTCGTCCAATATGACAGATAGAACAAGACAGCACAACAGATTTTAATATACAAAGAAGGAAATACACCCAGGGCAAAGGTGGGAATCGAACCCACGCCTCTTTCTCTCCGCGCAGGGAGGCACCGGAGCCAGTCGATTTGACCGCTCAGCCACTGAGGCCCCAAATTGTCTTGTAAAGTGCATTGTTCAAAGTTCGTTTCTCAGGGTGTCTACAGGAGTTGAGAAAAAAAAATCCCTGATCAAGCTCACCGAATTTCCCTGATGTACGTTACTAATGATAAGAATTTCCCTTTTGCCCCCACTTGAAAACTATATTATGTTTATATTAAATATAGCATTATAAATTTTTTCAGCTGTTATTAAAAATGAAGAAAAAACAAATCTGCCCTTTTAATGATAATGCATCATTGCAAGGTTTTGTTTGGCTTGATAGCATATCATGCCAAAATGCATCAAGTCTTTCTGCTTTGTTATACATTTTAAGTTTTGCCACATTAGAAGGTTTTGAACAGATTTCTTTCAGTTCGTTTTTTGCTCTATCTGCTACAATTGAATTCAGCCAATTTTTTTTGCATAAAACTAGTAACAATTTTGTGAGTCTCTTATCAAACAATGCTTCATTAATAGAAATAGTAGGATTAAAACATGAAACTGCTTTTCTTAGAGCATATTTCAATGGGGATCTCTTTGCAGCTTCTTAACACACACTATCAAAAACTTTCGACAATCTTTTAAAAAAATGCTCACCTGCCCTTCAGAAGTTTTAGCTTTTTTTATGTGGCATAATGCCAAAATTCCAACATCGACTTTTTTAAAAGGAAGAAAAGTTTTCGCATCTTGAAAGTCCACATTCAAAATATTCCTTTCCATCAGTACTTTGACAATGTATCGCCTTAAAATTCTTAATACAAGACTGGATAAATCTTCATGAAGAAATGGAACAAGGGGCATGTCATCTTGATGTACTCTTACAAAACTTAAACTCCTGAGCCACTGAATAAAAAAATGCTAATTTTGCCGGCAACAATGGGTCACTGTTGAGACGTTTAGCAATTATATAGATCTGACTAGTGGGGGGCACTTCCAGAGGTGCCAGCATACTAGAATTGAAATATAGGAGGTTTCTGATAAAGAACTCAGGAGGCCAATAAAAAATAAAGCAGCATAATACAGTTCAAAATATATTTGAGAGTGATTTTAAGTAAGTTCATGAAAATATGCCTGAGCTTTTTAAGCGTAAAATGGGGGGGGGGGGGGGGGGGGGGAGCGTGTCATTTTCATTACTTTTATGAACATGCTTTATATATTTCTTAACCCTTAATACAGTCTTAAAATCCCTGGACCAAATTTCCAAATCTGATTTAGGTAATTTTGAAAAAAAAAAAAAAGACTTAATGCTGCTAAAAACTCAGTATTGTGAAATTAATGAAAATTGTGTATGCTATTAAATATGGAAAAGAATTTAATGGGCTGTAATAAGCAAATCTCCTAATCTATACAAAGAGAGCTGATTCTAAGATTTAGCATTCTTATTAATAAAGATATGCAGGTGTCGAACCAGCTTTTTTTTAAAAAACAAAGTCCGTTTCTTTGTGGTTTTAAAACATTTTTGTGAAAATTCAAAATTTAAACAGTGATAAAATTTTTTGTTATTATTTAATAAATAGTTTTGCAAAACGTATGATTTGGTAGCATATATATGCATTACAAAAACCAAAATAAATGACACAAAAATAACAATAAACCTGAATTCAGCATTTAACTTTTTGACATGTGAGAGCTCACACTCCTAACAAGCACAGAATTTCGTTTCAAAAATTTCACAAAAAATAAAAAGGAATTTATTCCATTTGCCTTTTAACAAAGCTTAAGAAACATCAATAGTGGAAAAATTCCAATTTTAACAGCAGATGCAAAATGATTGCATTTTTTTATAATGAAAGCATCAAATGCAAAGAAGGAAAATAAAAGATTTTCTATAAGAAGAAGAACTTCCGGATTGCATTTTAATAGGGCTATAATAATCAACAGTAATAACTACTGGCATTATCGTCAGAAATTTGGAGTAAATTAAAAACAATAGCAGAAAAAAAATTCGCCGAAATTCAGTTAAAAAAATGACGGCGGCAACTGTCCGATTTTTTTCTTATTCCTTATTAGTCGAAATATTGCCTTTTTGTCGAACGTTACAGATTTACAAGGGAAAAACCTTTTTTTTTTCATTTGATAACTTTTCCCTGAATTTTTGCTATTTTTTTCAAAATTCCCTGCTTTCCCGGTTCTGTAGACACCCTGTTTCTATATCATATCGATTTCACCTCATAGTTGGACTTGGATGGGAATAAAAAGACAGTATTAGCTATCAAATTCTCAAGTAAAAACTTGAATTTTTTTTTTTTAAGTAATGATTTTTAAATACACTAATATAAAATACATTGCACATAATCTTCAACTCCATTACAAATAAAAGTTTGTTGATTGATTTTTATATTTCATGCTGTTTTTCCTCACACTTGACTTTATTAAGAAAATGATAAGAAAAAAAACATGGCGATTTCAGAGGGCAAAAAGCCCGTTTTAATTAAATCAGCAAAACTTTGATCAATTGGGACTATTTATTTCCGAATTAACGATACATAAAGCAAAACGATACCGTAAAAGCACGATGATACATAGGAAAGATAGATCAAGGTGATATTGTATAAGATTTTGTTATAGTGCTCTTACCTAAAATTTTATCTTTTGCAAATTTCTTGCTTCCCCCATCCTCTTATCCAAACAGATTAGGGTAACTTTTAACGAAACCCTAATTCAGATTTACGATTTGATGGGTATTTGAATTTTTTGGCAAATTTAAAGTGCCCCAACAATCAGCATTATTTATGCATAGATATGTGGTGTCCTTTGGAATTTTTAAAATAGTGGTTTAATAACCTATCTCTGTAATTCATACACCTCTGAATGTTCCTTCTAACATTTTTCTGACAGCATCTGAATCCTTTTAATCTTTCGGCAAGTATGCTTTGGGAATGAGACTCGCAAAAATTAGCGGTGTATTTTAAGCCCATTCTTATATCCATTTCACTTCACTGCAAAATTTTGAAGATATTTCATAAGTTTAATAGAATTTTTATTGACTTTCTTTCAGTTGACAAAGACTTAGATCAGCGGCTCCCATATATTTGATTTATTAATTTTAGATTCTTAACAAACGTAATTAAATCATACATCATAGATTAATGAGTGGAATTGGTGTTTGACTTTGTGAACAATTTTAAAATTTGACAAATACTTTCTATTACAACAATTTTCTAGAAATTTTAATATTTGGCCCCCGAATAAAGCCGAATATTCGGCTTCCGCCTGGAAGAAATGGGAAAATCACTATTCGTTACAACCCTATTGTTAACCTCCTTTCCCTGTTTAGCCTACTTTCCCGTAAAAGTGGGAAAAAAAGTATGAAGGAAGGCTAAATATATCAAAATATCGTTAAAAATAAAAGAAAGTGAAATAATTAACTAAAATTTGAAAAATTTAAAATAGGGTTTTGAGATGGGTTAAATGTGTGTGTCTTTCCTCTCAATATCTTTTGACAGAATTGTCTGATTGAAAAGATTTTTTTTGCATCCAAAAGATCACGGCGAGGACATTTCCTCATTTCTATGTAATTTTTGTTTTGAATAGTTCAAAAAATTTTAACTGCCTAAGGGGAGATATGAAAAACTATATCAGCCCTGGACATAACACCATTCCTTTGAACAAGCTTATAGGAAGGAGCTCTCAACGTGGAATTTTTTTTTGTTCAATTCTGAACAGCTCCAAAATTTTCTTTAAAGTTATTTCTGAATGAATGAATATATATTAACCGTTGAAAAAGGCATATTTGAAGCAATTAAGTACTAATCTATATGAGAGAGAGAGCTATAAGTTAGAAAAAGTATAAATTTGATGATGTATATGGGAAAGTAGCTTGTATAATTCTAGATGGAACTACAAAACAGCCCCCATAAAAGATTCCTCATTTTCCACAAGAGTAGCCCTGTTGAAAAGGTTAATAAAAACTAACACAAATAAGAAAATAAAAGCAAAATTTATCAAAAAATGTTTAATGATAATGAATGGTCGCTGACAACAAGGAGAAAGTACAGAAGATGCATAACGAAATACATTGATTTGTCATTAAAATATATACAATTAAAAGACGTCCATGTCATTTGGTGCATCAAGGTCTCTGTAAGTGATCATTTTTCTGGAATCTGAACGTGGGCTTCTTCTGTAAATGGAAACAATTAAGACCAGCTATAACACAACAACAAAACTCCTACATACGGCCACAAGATGGAAAGTACAAACTCCTCAAAATATGCTTGAAATTTTTGTTAACAGACTAGTTATAAAAGGTTGTGGTTTACAAATTTATTAATAAAGTTTTTGAACTTTAAATACAACTTTTTTTTGAATAACTACAAACATTAAAAAAAAAAGTAATAATTTAAAAATATTTCTTGAAATGCAATTAACATTCCTCACAATATGCTCAACAAGTTTATAAATGATAGAAAATTAACAATGAAATTATATAAATGAATCTAGCAATTTAAAATCCCTCACCAACATTGTCAATTATTTAAAAAAGAAAATACAAAAACATTTAAAAGTCCATGTACAGTAATAGAATTTAGCATAAATGCTCCAGTCTAAAGAGACATCAAGAGCGTGTTCAAACTTGATTTCTGAAAAATTAAAAATAGTCCACATCTTGGGGAGCATCCACGTCATGATAACCAATGATTTCCCTTGGATCAGTTCGTGGGCTGTAAAAAATGAAGCAAAGAGGGTTCGCAAACTATTACGTATGAACATGAAAATTTTTTTTATTGTATTTTGGGACTTTGTTTTTCACACTAAATTTTATTTAAATGAGAAAAATGAATTATTTAAAAAAATATCACATACTATTTCTTTAACATAATTTTAAGCATATTTTAAAAAGAAATTATAGAAAATAACAATAAAAAACATTAAGCGAAATTCTTAACAAATGGGTTAGTCCATAATAAACATACATCAAACTTTTTCTCATATCAACAAAATTATTTGAGGCAACAAACTGAATTTTTTTTTCAACAATAAAACTTTGCACACCTCGTTTTTATAAAAGAGACATTGAAGAACACAATCTGGGTGCAAGCTTGCTACATAGGGCTCAATAAAGCAGCCATGCATTCAAGAAATTAATTAGGAAATTTTAAAAAGCTATGAAATGAAGTAACTTATTTATTTCTTATTACTAAGTGCAGTTGATGCTATTTTCAGAATTTCAACATGACAGTAAAAAGGTAGAGTAGAAAAGGAAAATTGACCATTTAAAAAAAAAATATTTGTAATTATTTTCACCGAGTGTTTTTTTTTAAATTTCTGTTTTAAGTAACTTTTCCCTTTTTTCGCTAGAGTATTTTCCTATTTCCGTGAAGTAGTTTGAAAGGGTATGAAAAAAATCCAATGTAAAAGTTTAAGATAGGCAAATTTTGGTCAAAATAATGTTTCAGGAACAAGATTTAAAAATCAGAACAAATACGAACATTTATGAGTTATGTCATATCAAAAGACGTGCAACAAAAATGAAACAGTTTCATGGCTCGACCAAGAAAAAAAATACTAATGAAAAAAAATCAATAAACAAATAAAAATCTAACTTTAAATGATCCTGCACAAATCTAGTTCATTTAATATGAATTAATCCATCATTATTAGGATACTTATACGGATAAATATTAAATTTTTTTAAAGCTAATATATCCAACTTATTGCAGACATACAGTATAATCTCCCACTTATAAGTCACCCCTCTTTTATGCATTTCTCTAATTTGTATGTTAATTTTTAAAAGTCCTGACCAAAATTATAGAAAAAAGTAAAGTAATTTGCTTTCATTTATGCATCACTGATTCAGAGTATTTGTCACTAAAATGTTTTCACCACACTTTTTAAAAAAACGTCACTTGTTACCTGGCGGCGTGGTTTTGCTGGAATTTAAATAGGACACAAAGTCAAGCATGAATTTTTTTGGGTTAATTTTTTGGTGTTTAAAGTTCTGAACTTAATTTTGCGACTTGTACCAACTTCATTTTAGTTGAGTGAATTAAGCTGAAAATTTATCACTTTAAAAAGTTATTAAGGGATCAAAACTATTGATTTTTCTTTAAAATAGTAGCTATAAAAATGTCCCAATAAAACATCAATGCATTGAAAACATTAGCAAAATACTAGATAAACTAAAAAGAATTAAATTTAAAGTTACCATTTTTTCTTTATTTTTTCATCTGTTTATCTAATTTCTAAGTTATCCAATTTAAAATAAAAATGGAAATTTCATTTATATATATATATATATATATATATATATATATATGACTCTTTCACTTATTGAGTCTCTTTTTTTTCTTTCGGCTGCTTTCTTGTGTTGACGCACAAGTGAGAGTATACTGAATATGCTTATACAAGGGTGTCTACAGAATTTCAAAAGTATAATTTTGTGAAAAACGAACCTATCAAGTAATTAGGATTACACAACCTTCAAAAAAAATTGGGACTGTTACATTTGACAAACAGATACCATTGACTAAATTTTTATGTTTGTATTAAATAATCTCCCTAAATTTTAAAAACATTCATTGCATTTTAATCTACACATACAGCATGGTTGATACTTAGTGAAGAAAACAATCCATCTTCAGAGCAATTAAACGGATTTGTAACAAATTGAATGGAAAATTTTCGTAACCTACTTGTAATTTTCCTGACTTAGTGAGCTGTAGACACCCCATTATGTATTACGGCAAGGCTCTATATAGAAGTAGACTTTTAGGGGTGGTATATAACATCTAAAAGAATGAGAATTGAACAGAAACTTGCAACCAGATACATCACTGGTTGCTAATACAGGTGGTGCTAGTATGGGAGGGTGCTTTCACACCAAAGCCAACGAAAATAAAAACTTGTCTTTTCTCATCTGCACAAGAGCAAGGTATATTTTTGCCTTCAAAAATAGGCTCTGTGGTTGTGCAGAGAAAAGTCATGTTTTTTGCCTTTGTCCCCTTTAGTGTGAAAACACCTCCCCCATGAGAGGGGATACAGTAAAACCCTGTTATACCACGCCTCAGTATATTGCGGAATCGGTACCGTGGTAACTATCATGTCCCCCGACATTTAAACCACCCTTTATCATTGCCATTTAAAGGTGATTCCTTATTTACCATTGTAAATAAAGCCAGCCCGAGCACAAATATTCTAGCCAAAGAGCACCCATTCCCCCCACCAGACATACTAACAGATAAAGGCCTGTTGTGATAGGCGTAATGTACACCTTTTTCCGACTTTCAACCTAAACCTAGAACATATAGCTTGATTTCAAAATCGGGTGCAATCGTCCTGACTTGTTTCTCTTGACATGGGCGGAGCTCAATCTGTCAAGTTCACTTTAATGCTTAACTATTCCATTTTCAGAAGTCTAGTTAAACGTATAACTTCTTTTATAGCGCTATCAAACTGTATTAAAGATTCTTTAGCATTCCTGAAACGTATTCCCCAGTGAGAAGTGCGTTCCTCCCCTTCCAAATATAACTTTTTCTTAACACCCCCTTCACTATCCCATGTTAATAACATAAAGATATTTTTAAGCACTTTTTTTTCTCGGAACACAGTTGGTTTATAACCTACCGCTCGATAGACTGATTGCGCAGCTGAGATGTTATAACACGGGTGCCAAACATGTCCCCGACACCCGGTTTTAACAGGGTTTTACTGTATTATCCTTTCAAACTCGTGGCTGAGACTTTCAGCATCCGTTGTATTAAGCAATACTCTACACTTTGTTTGAAAAAATTAAGTTTGAAAAATGTTTTCTCAGTAATCCTTAATCCTGTGTTCGCTTAGATTTTGTATCTTCACTACCACTATCCTGTTTCAGGTTACTGAATCTTATGAAATTCTCAATCAATTATATATGTAATATTTGTCATAATTGATCCTACTAAAGTAACTGAAAATTCAACAATTACCAGAGAAAATACATCTATAGTGCACAGTTTTGAATCATTGTGATAACACTGACTTTAAGTCCATATACCCATAAGCAAATTTAGCTACACTAAAATTCAATGTTCAATTACTGTTAATTTCATTAACAACCTTAAGTTACATTTCTAATCAACCTTTTACGGCATTTCTAATTTTTTTTTAGTTAAGATATAAATGAAATATACTCACCGATTAAAGTTTCGCTTTCCATAGCCTCCACTCCTATACATATCTGAACCTCTGCCGTAATTCTGTCCACCAAATCCTAAAATTTAGAATAAGTGATTATTCAGGAAAATGCACTTCATTTGGATCATTCCAAATGTTTTTTTTTTTTTTTAACGAGAACATTAACATCTTTCACTACAATGGAATTTAACAGTTGAATTTGGAAATACATTTTTAATTGTACCTATTTATTGTTGAAAATGTTTCAGCAATAAATCTGTCATAAATAAATAAACACAATTGCCAAATTAATTCTCTTTCTCTCATCTGTCACACAAATTAATTTGCTACATATATGTATTAAGTATGTGCAGATTAATCAACAATAATCGGTAGTGGGTCACTTTGGTGGTTATTTACAATCTGCCAATTTTTGATGATTAATTGGCAAAGAATTATTTTATTATTAAAATTATTTTTAGTATGCCAAGAAAAAAACCCCAATAGAAATAGGGCTCGTTTTCACCCTTTCACTCTTCCTATGCAGAAGAGGAGAGTAGTTTGGCTACTTAATTAATCTTATAGATGGAACGAAGCTTCAGCCTATAACAATTTGTCAAGAATATTTTTTTTTACAATTATTTTATATAATATATTGTCTTTTAAGTTATTCACAATTGTACTTTATAATAAAACCATAGTAGAAATTTATATTTAATTTAAAAGTTTGTGTATAGGGTGTGTATTAGTGGGTTGTTTCCTTGTAACCGCAAACCATTAAATAATTAATGATATATTCTATTTAATTTGAAAGTTGCTAAGAAATAAATACATTACATTAGATTATATTTAGTTCATATTTATATGAATATCAGAACAGGTTTTTCCTTCCACCAATTTGAAGAAAACTAAAGAAAGATGAAATTCCACAGGTGGGTAACATGGGGGGGGGGGGGGATGTTTTTAACTAAGTTAAAAAGCTATACAGGGTTCGTACGCTTTTGGCAAAACAAAAAATAAGGACTTTTAAGGACTTTAAGGACCTACAAAAATTTTTAAGGCCTTCACAAATTTTTTGAAATAAACAAACTGTTATGTTTATTTCAGAAGGAAGCATTATTGAAAGAGGAAATTGATTTAACATCATATTTTAAAAAGGAACACAACACAAACACTTTTATGGAGCTCTTTTTGACTTGTTGCTTTTCTAATGCCCAAAACAGTCAGGGAGTTAAATAATTATTGGAGCTAGTAATAGGAAGCACGCAACACAAACATTAATGATATATACGCAAATTATCATATGAAAAATGATAAAAAATGATTAGTGGTATAAAATACAAGTTAAATGAAAAAACAATTAAAAAAAAAAATGTTAAAGAAAGGCTGCACTTTGTCTTGAGAATTTTTGTTTAATTTATACATTTTTTTTTTTTCATTTTACTTAACTTATGTTGCCTGCATCTCAATTTAGACATACTTAAATTTTTATCTCTGCCATAAATAATTTTTAAAAATTATTTAGAAGAGCTTACAAAAACTCAGAAAAAACTTCTACTTGAGAAAAATATTTCATTTTGGAAACAACATGCAAATAAAAAATGGAGCTAATCGCGTAACTTTGTACATTACCCTCAAATGGTAACTATCAAAATTTAACTAAAATAAAGTTTCAAAAAATTGAACAATTTTAAATAAAAAATAAAACAAGCAGACTACAACCTGCTAATACTAAAACAAACGTCAACTTTTTAAATAATTAATATATTTACAGGATGGCAAAATATATAGATGTTAGCAAGTTTCCAAAAAATAGGTTTTTACACTTTTGCGTTATAAGTTATGGAAATTCATGTAAATTAATACATATCTTTTTCAAAAGTTCATTAAAATGTTTTCTTGTTCTGTAGTACAATCCCTTTAGATAAAAATACTTGAACATCAGCTTGAAAAATCGAATATTTTTGCAAAAAATTGAATTTTCGAAGTTCACAAAAAATCAGAAAAACTAGGAGAAAATGGAGCATTTGGCAACTACAATGTATAGGTTTAATAAGCGGTCAATTCCTTCAATTTACTGCAAAGTAAGAAATTTCACGAGATGCTAAGTTTGATTAACGCAGCAAATATCATCATCTTCCACACAACAAAACCCCACAGCGAACTATCGCGAAGCCAAATAGGTCGCTAAAAATTATTAAATATTAAAACATTGCTTAAAAAAATATATAATAAATTATTTTGTTCAAAATGGGATTTTTTCCAATGGGAGAAAAAACTGCTTAGCAAAAAATCAGCTGTAAAGCGATCGGGAGAGTTCGCAACTCTGCGCTTATCAGTGTAAGACTTAACAAAAATGATAATAAAAATAAATCATTTTTTTACCTTTAATACAGCATCAATATGTGATAATCATACATGCAATTGGCCAAACGCAAAGAAAAAAAAAGCTGAAAGTTTTTTTTGCCTACATATAAGTTAAATGTATCTCTTTTATTGAGTTAGATGTCAACGATATGCTTCTTTGAAGTATTCCCCCCCCCCCCCCAAATTAAAAAAAAGTTTCAAAAGCAATATTTATTTACTGATTTCTTGTTAACATCTGCTCTGACTTGCTTTATTGATAATTGTTTAGAATGTATTTAGAGTTAGTAACAATTTTCATGAAAAAAAAATAATTGTTTACTTTGTAACTAAACTTAATAAATAGTATCAAATCCCAAAATTCAGCTCTTTTTCAAAAATAATTTTTTGTTGTTGTTGTAAAATCACAAAAAATATTAATTTAAGAAACTGTTAAATCAATAAATACCAGTAAGTTTTGATTCAAATAGAAGTAATCTTGTAGATATATTTCTTACATGAGCTAAACTCAGGAAACCGAGATAGAAAAAAAAGACTCAACCACGTTAAAAAATGAAATCAGTTTCTTAAGCGCATCGCGCACCTTTCCCTAATCCCCCCCCCCCCCCCGAGTCCTTAAAAGTTCGTTTTTCAAATTTTATTCCTTTTTCTTTTCTTTTTCTAAAGCAAAATGAGGGAACTTGTGATTTGTTTTTCTGTGGTCTTAAATGGTGCCCAGTTACTGAGCACAAGTACCAAACATTTGTACAAAGCACCAAGCATTTTGTACAAATGCTTGGTGCTTTGATTCGACTTATCTACTAATATTTTTTTTTTTTTTTTAAAGATGTTGCTCAATTTTCTTTTTCATACAATTATTTTTTCATACATTTGCTGTTAAGATGCTTGAAGAAAAAGAGTAATATTGTAAAATTAAAAAAATAGTAATCATGAAAACTTATGAAATCTGTTATGTACACAGACAAATGGACTTAAGAAGTTATGTTTGAAACAGCGGTTGTAATTGCAACATATTTCATTCTTACAACACTTTCTAACATTGTAAAATAAATGACTTTTTTTGAAAAAAAAAATAACTTGATTTAAATCAATGAACCCTGATTTGATCATATCAACTTGATTGCAGACAATTCTTTTAATATTACAAATAATGTTTCATATTTGCAATAAAAAATGAAAAATATCTGCGTTTTTGGTACTACCAGAGAAAAGCAAAAATAAATGCCTTAATTGGTGGTATTAAAAAATGCACAGTAATTTGAAAGTGTTGTTTGACACTGAGAATATTGAAAGATATAAGTATAATATAATATTACATACATTTATTGTATGTTTAATTTTAAAGCTTCATATGTACAGCAGCCAAATCTTCGGCCATTTTGTTAGCCGAAGCAAACAAGAAGCATGCGGAATTCGGTGCTTGGTGCCATCACTTATTAATATACTTGATTAATACGTTATTGCCACTGCAAAACAAAATGGCTGACTATCTAAAGACTAAGTTACAGATTTTAAATTTTTTTAAAGGTTTTAAATAAGTACGATTTAAAAAATTTTCTTTCAATTATTATGGCCTTTTTAAGTGCATTCACCACAAGTTTAATTGAGCACTTTTTTGAGGCAAGGGAAAAGAAACCACTATTATCATTAAAGATTTAACATGTAAACTACTGACTTTTTGAAGGGAAAAATGCTATAACTTTTTGGACATAGGAAAAATATTGAATTTCACAAAAAAAAATCAGTAAATGACAATAAATTACCAAAATTTGGCCCAGGTCCTCTTGGTCCAAAACCATAAGGAGGCATGGGTGGTGGAAAAGGTCCTGCATGAAATGGATGCCCACCTGGATTACCATGTGGATCATTTCTTGGACCTGATCTATTAGAAGGATGCTCTGGCAATTGGGCTCTTTTAGGATCCATTAGGTAATTATTGAAATAATCCACCTGGAAAAGAACATAGAATTAAGCAAGAATCATTGTTTGGCGATATACAAGAGTCATTCAATAATTAAAGAGAAAACTGACCTGGAGAAAAAAACGTTTATTTCTATTCTACAAAATAATACTTTTCCTATTTCTCAACATAATTCCCCCCTCAACATTTATGCACTTGTCCCAACGGGTTACTAGCTTTTTTATACCAGTTGCAAAGAATTCTTTGTCTTGACATCCTCATTATCCTGGAGCTTCTTCCCACATAGTACTCCCTTCAGTGGACCAAACAAATGGAAATCAGAGGGTGCTAAATTGGGGCTATAAGGAGGATGATGCATTATTTACCAGCCCATTTTATGAATGGTTTCCCGGGTTAATTGAGCAACATGAGGATGTGCGTTGTCTTGCTGGAGAATCACACCTCTCCTCTGTACCACTTTTCTGTAATTATTTCCACTGTGACATGCTGGTTTGCACGCACAATATCAATTCGAGTTTCAACTGAGGAAGTTGTGATAGCCATATATTAAACATCTCACTTTTTAGTAACATATTCCGCTAGCGTCCCAACACACGTGCCAACATTTTAGACGTGTAACAGATGGGCGGTGCCGGGAAGTGACGTACTCGAGCATGACGTCACCGGCTCCTGACCCAATCGTGGATCGCACGTGCGTTGGGCGTTACCCTAACGGAATCCGTATGATATGTAAATGAGGGAAGGGATATTTAAGCGGTCTGTCTGCCGATTCAAGGGTACACCATTGCACGTAAGAGGTTATGTAAGCCGACCGACTTTGGCTCTTGACGGGCTGTTAAGCTCGGAGCGTCTTTTGTTATACCGGTGATTACCATCCCGGTCTTATTATAACTACACCTCATATTAACTAGTCATATTCAGAAATGTTCAGGGTTCGCGCTGGGCTGCGCGATTCCCGCAATATTTTTTGAAATCCCACTCAAAAAAAAAAAAATTTTTTTTTTGGGCTTAAACTTTAAAAATCCCACTTAAAATTTTGGTCAAGGAAGAAAATCCCACCTTGTATTTTTTCCCCAGTGTGAACCCTGATGTTGGTCTGAGTTTTTAAGTAATAGTATGAAAGTATTTTTTGTAATGTTCTAAGAGCTTAAATAAAGCCTTTTAATTTATTTTAAACTTGTCTTCTGAATTTTCTGACTCTGCTAAAAATGTATCAAGTATAAGAAGAACTTTATTGTATGACAACAAGTTGAAACTTCAATAGGATGGCCAGAACGGTGTTCATCAGACACTGATTCATGACCACATCTGAACTGTTCTACCCACTTGTAAAAATTTCCCCAGTTTGTACAACTTTCCCCATACACTTTAGTCATTCTAGAGTATACATTAGCTTCTTTTTTCACCTTCAAAATCAAAAAATGAATCACAGAATATTGTTCAAGCAATGTGGAATTTTCAAGATGACCTGTGACATCATTTATTTTAATTTTGAGATTATAAACAGAGCAATGTTGATCAATCAGCTGATTAGAACTCATCCCAGATGGTGCATATATATATTTTGTCTCTTTGTTTCCCAGCTTATCAGTTCACTTGCAGCACACTAGTTATAAATTTCATTTGTCAGCACCACAAGTGCTAAAAAAAAAAAACTGACAATTTCTGGGAAAAAAAGAGCAATTGATCGAAGCAGTGCAAACTGCGGATAGAAAATCTTATATAGCCAAAACTTTTGGAATATCATGATCCATAATGTCAACGATTTGGAACAAAGATGGTTATCCTTTTGCAAGAATTCGGGGGACCGGAAAGTAATGTTGTTTCTCTGCATAACATGTTAAGGGAACGAATCCGTGACAAACAATCTATTAAAATCGCTATTTAAAATTGGTCTGATAGCGGAAAAAACCTTTGTTGTTTCCACAGAAACATTTTTCTGGAGAAAGAAATGTTCTACATACAACATATCCCCCCGATTAATTCTGTATTACTTGTTCTTATTTTAAATATCTCAGGAAGAAAAAATAAATTACGAATGAAGGGAAGAACATGGATTAAGGTTAAACATTACATACATTAACTAAAGTGCAATTAATGAAAAATGCAGAACATAAAACAAATAATGAGTTTTCCTGAACACAGTTAAATTAAACAGCAAATACATTGTAGAAATTTTCAAATACATTTAAACATACCTCTTTCTTAACTTCTTCAATTTTTTCTGCATGTTTATTGTAGATATGTTTTCGAACAAACTCAGGTCCTTTAAATTTTTTCCCTGACAAAGGACACAACCATTTATCTTTTGCAAGTTCTTGAGTATTTGCTTGGATAAATTTTTCAACTTCAGCATCAGGATCCTTTTTACCTAGTTTACCACATTCTTCATCATTCAATTTAGAAGGTATCTGCAGGAATGTTTGACTCTTCATTTCAAAATGAGCAATGTAATCATTGATTTCTTGTTGAGTAACTTTACTTGATGGTGGTGATCCCCTTGCATGCATTATCCCACATCGATTAGGCATTTCATCTTCACTGGGATATTCACTACTATTGTAATAATCAACAGAATGAACAACACGCAAGTACAACAAGAGTCTATCAAGAACCTGAGGCAAATAGAAACGTAGAATCAGAACAATAGAGCACCTGCAGCAACTGTTTTTCATTTTTACAAGAAATAGGAATGAAAAACAAAAATTAAAAAATACTTACAAGGGAGGGGGAAAAAAAATCAAAATGCACACAAAATAACAATACCAATTTTTTAAAAATGCAAAATTTGCATTGAATATAAGCATTAAATTTTTACTTATCTTTGCATGACCCTTGGTACCCAATCGGGTATTTTTATAAAATACACATAAATTTAAACATATTGTTTTATAGCACCCAGCCCTAAAGTATCCATTTGGAGAAAGATTGTTTTACTATTTGTTTAAGAGATGGAAAGAAACTTTGGTATGGTACAGTATAGAATATCGTGAAACTGAGGGGAGATATTCATTACATGCTATGTAAATTTGCTGGGATATATATTATAATTCTAGAAGGATTTCTCCTTGTATCGGGTATTGCTGCAGCAGGGCTAGGTGCACTATGGAGTCTTCAAAATAGTGACCACATTAAAATATAAACTTTTGTGTGTGTATTTATTTTTAACTGAATATAACTTGAAAAAGAACAGTTTTGACGACTTTTGAAAACTAAACCTGAATAAATAAAGCTTTTACCCAACTTTATTTTATACTTGTAACTATGCTCATAAATACCTTTTTCAAAACCCATAAATGGCTAAGAGTGAGAGAGACAAAAGTTTTTTAATCAATTTCTTTCTCAAATTGTTTTTTTTTTTAAATATAAATGAATAAATATTTATTTAAATCAGCAGAAATTTCAACTTTTAATTTATTTTAAAATTCAACATTGAATAAAATTTATTTTACAAATGCTACTTTTTAAATATTTTTTACACTTCAATAGTGATGGTTGTTCAAGGATTAACCATCACTATTGAAGTAACAGAAAATTTCACTTGAAATAAATCTACATTTGATATTTTATCAAAATTATTCGGACTGAAAATACTGTGTTAATCTTCTGTATCATTGTAGGAAACAAATGGTTTGATTAATAGATACTGTTTTTGTAATTTCATGATGGTAAAAGAATCCAAGAAAAAAATCCCTGAGAATTCCCTGATTGAGCTCAAAATATTTCCTGATTTTATAATTACAGTTGTGGTAGTTACACAGTATCATTGTCATATGAGGCCGCGGTAGCCTAGTGGTTAGAGCGTCGGATTTCCACCTGGAAGGTCACTGTTCAATCCCGCTGAAGACCCGCCATGTACACTTAGGGATATGTGCATATAAAATCAGTGGACCCCACTACCTTGCCCCGTGCGCAAGCAATCCTAAGGCCTCGGCTAACAGGTAGGGGTCTGGTGGAGAACAGTATCATTGTCATACAGGTATACCTCAAAACTCCAATTCTTGATTGGTAGCTAATGGCTACTAAAACCCCACAAAATGGTAGCCAAATTTCAACAAATGGTAGACAAACTTAAAAAAAAAAAAAAAAAAAAAAAAAAAAAAAAAAAAAAAAAAAAAAAAATGCACATCTGCAAAAAAAATTTAACTGTGCATTGTTTTTAAGAGCACAAAACTGGTATCAATTGTGATGAGTGTTTGAATTACATTTAAGTAAACGCCAGGGCTTGATTTCACTCAGGGCACTCGGGGCACGTGCCCAGGGACCCCGATTTTTTAGGGCCCCAAATAGTTTAAATTCGCGAAAGAAATTTTTAAAAATTCAATAAAACGTTTACTATTTTTTTTTGATGGTGTAATACAAGATTTTACTGCTAGTTAAACTGAGACAAAAACATGTTAGAAATTATGAATGTAAGTAAATCTTTTGATAAAATTATAAAACTGGTTTCTATTTGCATTTTCTGTACGTACCTTTAAAGGATTTTATTGGTTGTATAAAGTGATCATAAATTCAATAAGTAGGGTAATTTTATTATTTGGTTAACATACTATAGTAGTATGTATGTATATATATATCTATGTATTGACAAGAAACATAGTTTGTTGAATGCTGGTTAAT
Source organism: Octonoba sinensis (assembly GCA_038502835.1). NCBI lineage: Eukaryota > Metazoa > Arthropoda > Arachnida > Araneae > Uloboridae > Octonoba > Octonoba sinensis. The sequence continues at coordinate 57,091,483 of CM076599.1, read as the reverse complement.
AGTGTGAGACTTACGACCATTAAAGCCCTTGAATGGTCGTAACACTTGTCGCTTAAAACTTTTCGACACACATTTACAAACATATTTGATACAAACCCAGGAATAGTTAGTGATAGGTTTACATCGTACCCACTGCACCACTAAGTGCATTTTAATGACAGTACTCTTTTGTTATTAGTGTAGCGAAAAAATTTAATTTTTTAGTTCAAGCAACTTAGAGGACCCCTTTTTTTTCTGTGCCCTGGGCCCCCAAATTTGTAAGTCGGGCCCTGAGTAAACCATGTAGTTCTTCTCGGGTGCTTTTAGGATTAGACACTTTAAGAACATTTAGTCCCTCCGGGACTAATTTTTTTGCTAATGCTTAATCATTATACTTGAAATAAATACATGTAATAATAGCATATTTGTCAATGCAATGTATTAGAATGCGAACAGCGCAAAATCTAGTACCAAAAATATGGATGGACTTTCTCAATGTAACCTATAACGCCGTCTTTCGAACTTAATTTTCTCAGAATTGAAAAAATACACCCTTTCTTCCTACTTGTCATTGGCTAAATTTCTACTAAAAGTTGATTGAACAATTATCTACCTTGGCAAAATTACTCTGGTTTTTTTTCTGTTTATATAAACACATTATTATTATCATTATCATTATTATTTTTAAAATGTTTAAACCAAAAAAAAAAAATTCCTTATTTATTTTATGATTTGTGATATACTTCTTTTCAATAGTTGTTTATTGTTTTTTTTTTTTTTTTTTAAGAAGTTGGATCCAGGTAAATTAACAATTTTCTAAAAATTTCTTATTTATCCAAAATTTAGTATTTTCTAAAAAGTAAATAGCTGTCGATACTAAAATCAAATTTGAAGTAAATAAATAAATGAAACAATAATAGTGATGTAGTAATAGTGAAAAACGCAATTTTCGACAAACACGTGTTCAATATCGGCACAGTTCAAAAAAAAAAAAAATCCAGAAACCATTAAAATAAAATGCAAAATAAGCAGATTTAGGGTAGCATGTGTGAAACATATCTTCTAATTTAGAAAATAATTGAAATTTGTACCGATGCAAAAGTATTAAAATCTCTAACGTAGAATCCAATTTTCGGCGAAGCACGTGCACGATTTTGGCTGTTTCTATCTTTATACTTTTTATCTTTTTTAATTGTTAAAATCAAACGACAAATAAGCAGATTTAAGGTTGTGCATGCAAAAAATATCTTACAACTTTCAAGTTAATTGAAATAATTCCAGGATGGAAAAGGATTGAAATTTCAAACACGGTAAGCAATTGCCGGTAAAAATCGGAGGAAAAACTAGTTTTCGTGTGGCGCAAAAATTAATTCCTATTTCTTTCTTCTTTATTGGGAAAGGGTTTTAGCAATAGCAAATGGGTGGCCACATTGGCGACTTCAATGAAAACAATGGTCGCCAAAACGTGAAGGTCTCATGTGGCGACTGGCGACCGCGAGTTTTGAGCTCTACATACAGGGTGGGGCAAAAGATATGAACCGGTTTTGATCGGCTGGCCCTTGGCCTGTGGTGTTGGTGGGGAAAGGGGAATGGTCTCATTGTGGCAGTGGGAGAGTCTAGTTTTCAGTAGCAACCATGGTTTGGAGGGGAGAGCATTGTGGGTTTGCTGTTATGACTTTTTTTGAAAATGGCCGCTCTGTTGCCACTTCCACCTGTGTGGAGCTGTTAATAAACATAATTTTCGCTATAGGGCTAATGAAAACCCAAGGGAAATTCATCAGAGGCCACTTTACTCCCCTAAAGTGACTGTATGGCGTGCAGTATCCCAATTTGGGATTATTAGTCCTTACTTTTTTGTGGATAATGGGCGAACCTGTTGGAAGAGTTTTTTGAACCTGAGCTGGAAGAATTGAGTGCAGCAACTAATCTGGGAGACATCTGGTTCCAACAGGACGGGGCTACATCCCACACTGCTAGGATTTCAATGGCGAGATTGAGGCAAGGGCTCCCCCAGCACCTCGTCTCTATGAGGGGTGACGTGGAGTAGCCTGCGCGCTGGCCAGATTTGAGCATTTGTGACTATTTTCTTTGGGGGTACATAAAAGAAAAAGGTTTTAAACATCGTCCACATACCCTGGAAGAGCTTAAGGACATAATCAGAGAGGAAGTTATGGAAATACCCTTCGAAATGTGCAGAAGAACGGTTGAAAACTTCAGAATTGGCCTTCGAGAGTGCATCGCGGCTGACGGCCGCCACCTACGTGATTTCATCTTTAAAACTTAACGTAAAAAACTAGTTTCTGTACTGAATTAAACAATATGACCATTATTTCTGTAAGTTTAATGGTTTTTGTTTTACATTCCTTTAAAAACGGTTCATACCTTTTGCCCCACCCTGTATATAATGACAGTATAAGTGGTGCAATCAGAAAAATTCTTTATGAGGGAGGGGGTGCACTATTTTTTCCCACCTGAACTTTGTGCAATTCCTTTTTGGGAGGGGAGGGCGATGAAAAAATAAAAGAGGTCATAATGTAATTTCTGAGAAATATAATCCAACACTGTTCCGAATTTTTCAAATCTTAAGTTTTTTAAAAGAATTTAGATTCCCCCTCCCCGCCATCATTATTTAATGATTTCTTGATAAAAACAAAACTTTATTTTCTCAAGATGTGTATTGTCTTTTTGATTTAAAAAAAAAAGGGGGGGAAAAACTTTCAAATTATCACTCAGGGGAGCGTGGACACGGTGCCACCCCCCCCCCCCATGTTGCGCCACTGCAGCATCATGAACTTCAAATTCGCACCAACACTAGGCAGAATTTCGGAACATGACCAAAAATGGCAGGTTTACCAGAACCAAAAATGATGTATTCTCGGAAGCTACAAAGCTGACACACATCTTTTTATGCAAAATTACAATGAATTCTTAACTCACAGACAGAAAAGTAACTTTTTTGGTTGGTCTGCCGGAGAAAGGGTGCTTTTGACCAGATGAACGATGATTTTCAATAATTAAAAACAAAATATTTTTTTAAAAAGTGAAAAAAGGGATCAATTTTTAAAAAAGTGACTAATGCAGGGGTAATTGCAACACACAAAGTAAAAAACCCTGAAATCTTTTTATGCAAAAAGTCAGTATCACTTTTTATGTACCATAAATTATACAACAACTTTTATAATAAACATATAGTTGTAATGACATGTTTAAAATAACTTTTGAAATCAAAATTTATATTTTACTTACCTACTTCTAACTAATAAGAAAAATTTAATTTATTGTTTGCAAATAATTTGTAATTTATAGTAAAACATAATAAATAGGAATTTCCCATGACCATATATTTTTTGCCAAATTTTTGCAGTGAAATACTTTCTCTATTTAGAGTTACTATTTTTTCATTTATTTGTCAAATATCTGCAACTTTAAAAAAAAAAAGAGGTTCGGAAAATGAGTTCAACTTTTTGCGATGTTTATCAGAAAAATAACTAAATCCAATAAAAATTCTAAGTTTTTTTATCATTCTTTTAAAAATAAAAACAAAGTCCGGAAAAAAATTACCACTTTTGGCGATGTACGTGGGGAATGTGAACATCGCCAACCCCAGTGTTTGGCGCCGAAATAAATTTCCAAAATGGCGCCAACGCCCAGTTATCCGTAAGAACGAACCCACGTGGTATAGGCATTGTTCGTGCTGGGAACAAAGATGCTTGGCGCCATTACAACCCTTGCTGCGTAAAAGGTTGCTACAAAAGGAATGTTTATCGCTTTTTGGCGTATTTTTTGTTCCAAATTGCTAAATTTTCAATTTTTAAGACTAAAAACTAAGATTTTGAAAACACAGAAAGAGGATATGAAAAACCCGGATTTCCGGGGTACACCCGGAATACAATCACCCTTGGACTAATGCTGAAAAAAGTGACTTGCGCCGACCCCTGTTGCAGCAAGGTTTTTCCTTTATATTATATTTAATTTAAAGTTGCTAAGAAATAAATACATTATATTTAGATAATAATTATAACTTTAGTTGTTTTAAAATGAAGTGATTAAAATATTGCATGAAACATTTCTACCTTTAAAACATGAAAACAATAGTGTCATTAAGTACTTTAATTAAAGAATTATAACAAAGGTCTTTTAACTACTTATAAACTATGAAGGAAAAGTGAAAGTTACAAAGTTTTGATTTCATTTACTTTAAAATAAAAATAAATTAGAAAAATAAAAATAAAGTACAAGATTAAGCACACAAAATGTTTTATTAAATATAAATACTAAATGATAGGCTAGGAAGAAAGCAGGGTTGGTATGATTGCCTAGACAGTGGAAAAAACTGGGAAAAATCAGGGCAGGAATGGAAAAACCAGCAAAATTACTTTTTGTTCTTAAATAATATTGTGATATTGCAGCTCATTTAGGGGGGAAAGTACAATATATTTTTTCATTGTTTTTAATTTTTTGTTTAAAAGTCAGTGAATAAATGAATGCTTAAGAACATCAAATTTTAAGTAACAAACTGAAAATTAAAAATGCATTCAGCAAAAAATTCTGGCAAATTTGTGAGAGTAATAGAATGTAACGTAAGAGAATTAATACCCACAACTTTGCATTTGCAATTTACATCTAAAAGTTTATTTGTTAAAAATTATGAGGACAGCAATCTGAATCATGCTTTAGATCAGATTAGAACATTTTTAATACATATGACATCCAACAATTCTGAACTTGCATATTGCAGAAAGCTAAGAATTTATGACATACAGCAAATTAAAGTATTTATCAGTTATATGCCCTACCATTTTTTGCTCTCCAAAGATTGACAATGAAATAAAAATAAAGCAATTTTATTAGATTTAAATATCATGAGATTTTATTCGACTTAAATAGCATGTTGGCGACATCTTAAAAACTGTTACCTATGTAGGGCCTGTGACCGATAAGTACCAAAATGAATACTAACACGTTTTGAAATAATATTAAGTGATGACAAATTTAAATAAAGGGTGTCCACAGATTTTCATAAGCGAAATTTCATGAGGTTTTCAGGACCATCCAGTGATAAGTCGTTCAACGATTCTGCCTGATATTGGATAACTCATGTCTTCTGTATGTCTAATATGTACTAGATACCCAGCTCTGACGTTTGGAATTTATAAATTCTATGCATATTTTTAAAATTTCTCATAGCTTGCAAATATGTAACACATTTGTAATTCACAAAATTTTTCAAAACATGGGAATTAAATTTAAAGAATTAAATTTGAGAACCGGATGTTTTGTGCAGTGGCAAAATAGAATTCTGGATGTTTAACCCTTTTGGGACGGGTGTGACGTATACGAACCGCCAGCGAGAGCTACCTCACAGCCGGGTGTGACGAATACGTCTCGCTGTACTAATAGAGCCTTGAGGACGGGTGTACCATATACGGGAATTCAGATGGAATGAAATATTAGTATTTCTCTTCGATACTAGATGGGGCCCTATGACTGTTATGGTGTTGTATGGTGTATGTATGGTGTTGAGACTGGAGAATGTTGACCTTCATTTACATAGCATTTTTTTATTGTTTTTTTCTTGGTTCGGTAGGAGGGAAGGATTTATGACAGAGTAGCGGTGGCAATGAGTAATGATAATAAGCAAGCTGGAGCTTTAACTGGATCAGCTGATATAAACACATGCAAATGGTTCTGATCATTCCAAATACTTTTATTTCTTTTTTTGTCGATGTATAGATATTCAGTGGTTTGCTTCCTTGTCTTCATTTCTACTCGGATTTGGCTAGCGCTCGGAGGAGATTTTCTTGTATCATTTTTGACAAATGCTTTATTAGAAATAAAATTTCACGTTAAATTAAAGCACAAATGAGCATTAAAACACAGACATATGTTTCGGGATCGCTTGAAATCCCTTTTTCAATGCGACAGGGAGCTTCTAGATGCAAAACATCCAAATGAAGCAGACAGAACAACAAAAACAAAGCTTATATAGCCTAAGAATTAACGTAAACCAATGAGAATAAAGGCAGTGTGAAGTGGAAGTAGAAGTAGTATTAAAGGCACCAATAAGAGAGTAACAAACGAATGTAGTTGGAAGTACAGAAAGTAAAAAGGAATATCAATAAAAACAAAAGAAAAAGACAACAGCGTGCATAAAAATGTGAAAATACATGAAAATTGCAAAAAAATAAAATAAAATACAAAGAATAAAATGGAAATAAAATAAGTACAGAAAATACCAAAACAAAAAGCAAAACAAAGTACACATGCCAAAAGAGGGGGAGGGGGGGGAGAAAAAAAAAAAAAAAAAAAAAAAGGGAAAACTAACAAGAAAACCAAGAAAGAACAACAAATGAAAGGAACTTATGCCAGACCTGTGAAAAATAAGGAGTTGAGGAAGGATCATTAACCAAATTAGAACTATTCCTGTTAATATGATAAGCTTCCCAAAAGTCAAGTTCTAAAGGGGAAGAACATTTTTGAATAATTTTCCCAGAATTGAAATCAAAAGAGTGGTTGGAATTCCAACAATGTTGAGCAATGCTAGACTTATTCAGCTCTTGCTTTCGTACATAACCTTTATGCTCATTTAACCGAATTTTCAGAGCACGTTTTGTCTGTCCAATGTAAGAAAGGCCGCAACGGCAACTAATTTGGTAAATACCCCAAGTATTAAGTTGATCAACAGGATCTTTAAGAGAAGAGAAGGAAAGTTTGTTGCTAGGAGCAAAAACAACTTGAAATTGGAACCTTTTTAGGATTTTAGCAATACGAAAACTTACAGAATGAAAGAATGGTAACACAACCAAATCCTTTCTAGAAACCACATGATTGGGACCAGAAGGTTTTTTAGAAAGTTTGTTATGAATAGAATAGTTCTAATTTGGTTAATGATTCTTCCTCAACTCCTTATTTTTCACAGGTCTGGCATAAGTTCCTTTAATTTGTTGTTCTTTCTTGGTTTTCTTGTTAGTTTTCCCTTTTTTTTTTTTTTTTTTTTTTTTCTCCCCCCCTCCCCCTCTTTTGGCATGTGTACTTTGTTTTGCTTTTTGTTTTGGTATTTTCTGTACTTATTTTATTTCCATTTTATTCTTTGTATTTGATTTTATTTTTTTGCAATTTTCATGTATTTTCACATTTTTATGCACGCTGTTGTCTTTTTCTTTTGTTTTTATTGATATTCCTTTTTACTTTCTGTACTTCCAACTACATTCGTTTGTTACTCTCTTATTGGTGCCTTTAATACTACTTCTACTTCCACTTCACACTGCCTTTATTCTCATTGGTTTACGTTAATTCTTAGGCTATATAAGCTTTGTTTTTGTTGTTCTGTCTGCTTCATTTGGATGTTTTGCATCTAGAAGCTCCCTGTCGCATTGAAAAAGGGATTCCAAGCGATCCCGAAACATATGTCTGTGTTTTAATGCTCATTTGTGCTTTAATTTAACGTGAAATTTTATTTCTATTACTTTGCACAAAGTTTAATCATTACTATCTGTTAGGCTTAACGTGCCTGAATTTGTTCTTCTTTCTTTTGTTTTGTTCTCCCATCTGTTCGCTGCTTGGTGAGTTTTTGATTTTTGTTCTTTCCTCATTGCTTTTCTTGACTGTGTTTATTTTTGCTTTTTTGTTTTCTGACATTTGTTCTGCATATTGTTACGTGGTGTATGTTTTGCAATTTGTTCTTTCTGTTTCTTTTTGTTTATTGAACGGTTTAGCTATTGTTTTTTCCCCTTATGTCTTGTTTGTTTTGATTCTGGTTATGTCTCAAGTTAACAGATTTTGTAATCTACGAATTAAAAAGGTTCGGTTTTTGAACCATTTAAAGTTTCTCCAGGCTTGCAGGCGCAAGAAAGTCATTCCTAAGTTTATCACTTTAAAGTGTAATTTACCGCGTTCTGTTAGGGTTGATAAGGTAATTTTTCGTTCTAAATTAGCTTTACTTAGAGCTTCTATCCAGGAAACTAGGAAAAAACTTTCGTTCATAGAACGTGAACTTTATGATTTACATCTTTCTGTATCTAATTCTAATTTCGATTTTGATTCTATTGATAGAATGTCATGGGCGAGAGCTCTTCATTCATCTGACAGTCACAAAATTACTTTAAATAAGAAATTTACCAAGTTGTGTAACGATTCAAATGTTCCTGTTCCGGCTGATTTGCCTCTTGTTAATAGGAATGCGGTTGTAAATCTTTCGAAATTTTCTTTGAATAGTAGTGAAATTAATGCTTTGAAATGTAATAACAATTTTGCTTTGGCTAAAAAGCCTTCTTTTTCTGAACTTATTGCTCCGGTTGAAAAAGCTTTCAAATTTAGTGCCTTAACTTCCACTCAAAAAGAGTCAGTTCGGCATCTTATTGCTTCCAATGTTGATTTCAATTCAAAAGTTCCTAATATTGGTTTTACCCATTCTGTGAAACGCTGTGTCAATAATTTAGTTTCAAATTCTGATTTGGTCATTACCAAAGCTGACAAGGGTGGTCAGATTGTTGTTCTTAATAAATCATCTTATGTTGAAAAAACTGATGATTTAATTGCTTCTGGTCCTTATGCTGAAATTTATAAAGATCCTAGCGACAAGGAGTTAAAAGCTATTTCTTCTGCTGTTAAGTCTGTTCATTCTATTCCTTTGATTGCTAAACGGTCTGTGATTCCTTCTGTTGCTAATTGTGCGCGTTTCTATGCTTTACCGAAGGTACACAAGGCAGGTATTCCTTTCAGACCAATTGTTTCCAATATTGGCACTGCTTCATATAAACTTTCCAAGTATTTAGTTTCTGTGTTTTCTCCACTTAGGAGTCGGAATGTTTTCACTGTTAAAAATTCCACCGATTTTGTTAAGAAACTTCATAACTTCGTTCCGAATAATTCGGTTATGGCCTCTTTTGATGTTAATTCTTTGTTTACTAATGTTCCTGTTGATGGCGCTTTGACTTGCCTCAGGAAAAGGCTTTCTGAATTCCATTTTACTTCTGTGGAAGTCGAGGAATTAGTTTTTCTTACTCGTGTGTGCTTGCAACAGAGCACTTTTGTATTTAATGGTAAATTCTATGCTATGGTAGATGGCCTAGCCATGGGAAGTCCTCTTAGTCCTATTTTAAGTGATTTCTATATGCATTATTTTGAGGAAAAACTATTCCAAAAATTGCAATTTCAATTTTATGTTCGTTATGTGGATGATTGTTTTGCCCTAACGGACAGTAAATTGTTAGGTATTGATGATGCTCTTTCGATTATGAACTCCATTGATTCTAATATCCAGTTTTCTTGTGAGAAAGAACTTAATAGTAGCCTCGCGTTTCTTGATGTTTTGATTTCTAGGAGTGAGTCTGGTTTCACAACTTCTGTCTATCGTAAACCTTTCGCTGTTTCTTTACCTCCTCACAGACTATCGTCTCATCCTCCCAACCAAAAATATTCGGCTTTTAATGCTCTTGTCCATCGTGCTATTAATATTTGCTCTTCTCCTGAGCTTCTCAAGATTGAACTCAACTATCTGAAAGCTGTAGCTGTTGATAGAGGATTTTCTCACTCTTTTATTGATTCTATTCATAACAAACTTTCTAAAAAACCTTCTGGTCCCAATCATGTGGTTTCTAGAAAGGATTTGGTTGTGTTACCATTCTTTCATTCTGTAAGTTTTCGTATTGCTAAAATCCTAAAAAGGTTCCAATTTCAAGTTGTTTTTGCTCCTAGCAACAAACTTCCTTCTCTTCTCTTAAAGATCCTGTTGATCAACTTAATACTTGGGGTATTTACCAAATTAGTTGCCGTTGCGGCCTTTCTTACATTGGACAGACAAAACGTGCTCTGAAAATTCGGTTAAATGAGCATAAAGGTTATGTACGAAAGCAAGAGCTGAATAAGTCTAGCATTGCTCAACATTGTTGGAATTCCAACCACTCTTTTGATTTCAATTCTGGGAAAATTATTCAAAAATGTTCTTCCCCTTTAGAACTTGACTTTTGGGAAGCTTATCATATTAACAGGAATAGTTCTAATTTGGTTAATGATTCTTCCTCAACTCCTTATTTTTCACAGGTCTGGCATAAGTTCCTTTAATTTGTTGTTCTTTCTTGGTTTTCTTGTTAGTTTTCCCTTTTTTTTTTTTTTTTTTTTTTTTCTCCCCCCCTCCCCCTCTTTTGGCATGTGTACTTTGTTTTGCTTTTTGTTTTGGTATTTTCTGTACTTATTTTATTTCCATTTTATTCTTTGTATTTTATTTTATTTTTTTGCAATTTTCATGTATTTTCACATTTTTATGCACGCTGTTGTCTTTTTCTTTTGTTTTTATTGATATTCCTTTTTACTTTCTGTACTTCCAACTACATTCGTTTGTTACTCTCTTATTGGTGCCTTTAATACTACTTCTACTTCCACTTCACACTGCCTTTATTCTCATTGGTTTACGTTAATTCTTAGGCTATATAAGCTTTGTTTTTGTTGTTCTGTCTGCTTCATTTGGATGTTTTGCATCTAGAAGCTCCCTGTCGCATTGAAAAAGGGATTCCAAGCGATCCCGAAACATATGTCTGTGTTTTAATGCTCATTTGTGCTTTAATTTAACGTGAAATTTTATTTCTATTACTTTGCACAAAGTTTAATCATTACTAAATGCTTTATTATTAAAACTACTAAGAGAAAACTAAATTTAAAAAAAGAGGAATACACCCAGTTAGTGAATGCTTCATACTAAAAATAGTGATGATAGTTTTGATATTTCAAAGGAACTGGAAAGTGAGTGACTCTGATACTGATGTACTATCAGACACATAATTTGCAGCATGCAAGCCTTCTACATCCCGCGACAGCAGAGATAATTTTTATCAATAAAGTAATTTGTATTATTTTATTTGTATCTATATGCTGCGTGAAACTAAATTGTGATTTTTTTTAAAAATATTTTTCATACATAACTTTTTGAGGTGAGTCAAGAATTTCATCATTCTAAAATTAATTTTATGGAATTTTTATGGAAAATATTAGGATGAAGTTTTAAAATTTATCCTTTTAGCTGACAACAAGTTTTTTTTATAATGTACCAAATTTTGAAGCAATTGAATAAAAAATTAATTTTTTATGAATTTTTTTTCAAAGTTAGGCTTAGCAGCGCAAATCGGCCGTCCTCAAGTGACAATCCATTCTGCTAGAACCCCGTCTGGTGGCGGCGGTTCGCTGACTGCGGCGCCCGTTCCGAAAGGGTTAAAAACCAGTCAGATTCTGGATATTCAATGTCTTTTGGAGGTGGGACCGGTCCCGTTGAACCGAAAATTTTCATGACCTGTAGACACCCTGGATAATCTAAAGACAGATTAGAGTAAGATAGGTTTACCTTTATTAAAGCTTCATCTTTTTCCAATGTAAATCCTTCTTCACTGTCTTTATTTTCCTCATTATCGCCCATACCAAGCAATTCATCTTCTTCAGCACTAGCTTCTTCGATCAAATAGTCAGTAATATTTTTAAGTAGAGGATTTTTAGAAGTTAACAAAAATCCTTCCTGTGAATATACGGTACTTATTAATGATTTTGCACAGTAAAAAAACTATGACAAGAAATAACTAAGAAATAATGCATTGATTGCTACTAACATTGACAAATATTTTCTTTGATATGCTTATTGTATTAGTGCCCAGAAATGTAGGAATTTCTACATCGTGATGATCGGCAACCTGGAAGGTCACGCGTTCGATACCGCTGAAGACCACCCATGTATACTTGGGGACACGTGCATGTAAAATCAGTGGACCCCAATAGCTCGCCCTGTGCGCATGCAATCCTAAGGCCTCGGCTAACAGGTAGGGGTCTGGGAGAGAGCCTTACATTGGGACATTTGAATGTAAGAAAATAAATACATCCAGTTTAAATTGAAATAAGAAATACTATCACTCATTAAAAATGCATTATTTAATTTTGAATTTAGCTAATAATTTATTAAAAATAGAGTATTTTAAGAATATTTTTTAATAGTATTTTCATTGATTGGAACGATTATTTGCAATAGTAAAAATTATAACTGGTTTCTATAATTTAGCATTATTTAAAAGTTTAGCTTTGCAAGTTTACACAAAATTTCTCTCACTGTGAAAGACTTCCTTTAGACTATGTAGTAATAAGTAATAACTACAAAAAACTTTAATTTATTAACAAGAACTTGCAAATGGAATGGTTCACACAGAACTCTCACCATCTTTCACTGTCTGTAACCTCTCACAAAGTACAACTCAATGTATATTCTTTTTTTTCCCACAAGTCTATCATGTGACTCGATTTTATGAGAGCACCGTGTGCTACTCTTTGGTGGTGCTTTTTATTATTAATATCAATGTTGGACATTTTCCCTATCTTTCCATTAATTATTTTCCCCTTTGTTAATTGATTATGTATAAACTTTGTTAAATTTAGTAATTGTTCTTAGTTTTTCTTTTGTTTAAATTGTAATTTTGTTTATCATTACGCTTCTTAAAACTTAGTAATTGTTCTCAGTTTTTGATCATTTAATATTTGATTTTAAACATCCCAATCCGCTCTTCACTGGATAAAAAATTGCAGATTGGTAGATATAATCTAACTTTTAAGTAATTTTCTAACATGTGGTGGAAAGTAGATTAATACATGGATATATTACTTTCCAAATATGTAAACTTGTGTTTCACTAATCATGATAAGTTTGGACAACCAGAGATTACATTCTGACTGTACCATAAATTTCATATAAAAGGAGCAATACATGCAGCACGTTAAAATTAGAATTACAAAACATTAATTTTCAAATACCACTTTAACTTGTAACAAATAATTCATGAAGTTATGATTTCTCATTGTTCATATTAAAAGAATAAATCCTTACAAATTATTTAAATTCACCTCTTGAGCAATTCAGAAAAGCTATAAAATTGAATTGGAAGTGAAAAAGAACTAAGAAATATCATGTCTTATTTCCAGTCTTCCTTTTGCTAAAGAAAAACTCTAAGTTTCTATTTAAATGGAAACTCTCCTCTTCACCATACATTTGTATTTAATATTTTGAGCTGTTTCTATGTATATCTACATAAACAATGCTTAAATAACTGCTAATACTCTAAGTGCACCTTTTCATAATATATAAACTCAATGGCACGCCAGCCCTTTTAGGGGCCATGGCCTACTGTGCCCATCCCAGTTTTCGAGACCGAGGGCCCTGGGGTGCAGAAGCAAATGTTCCAGTCAAGTGGTCGGCCTAACACATAACCCCCAATGTTTAGTTTCCAAGCATGCTTGGTCCTCATTTTATCAACCCCACTAAAGGGGTGAGTCGACCTTGCCCAGCCCGGGAATTTCATAATATATTCATGACAAAAAAAAATGCTGATTTAGGCTGCATTACTTTAACAGCATAACCAATAAATAATTAACTTACTCGTTCATCAACTTCTTTCTTATCTTCTTCATCCCACAACTTCTTTTGTCGATCAAGATTTTGGATAATTCTTGCAGCCAACTTGATATCAGCACGAACAACTTGCTTATGTGAAGAAATTCCATTTACAGATCTAATTCTACGGCTCAAGTCTCGATTGACAATAGCTCCTAATTCACTGTCTCGTAGCTAAATTAAGTTCAAGAATCATTATAAAAATAGTAATGTAATGTACGTGTAATGATTATTGAATAAATAAAGATACATTTACGAATTAGAATTCAGACATCAAATGTTTAAGCTAAAATTAGAGTTTATATTCTTAACTGAACTGAAAAATCTCTAAAAAGTAACACTTAGAAGTCACATTTATAAATGGTGTCACTTTTTTCAATACATTTGATCCCTCTCCCTCCATGTCACAAAATGTCACACTTCACACTATATTACACAAGCATTTGCAGTCCAGCTACTAGGTATAGATCAAATTTCAAAATTTATTCAAAGTTTACAAAAAAAAAAAAAAAATTAGTATGTAATATTAAAAAATAATAATTGATCTAATTCTGTAAAACTGACCATACTATTTGGTTCAAAAGTATTAATGCCCTAATATTTTTTTTAAATTTAAACTTTTAACTAGAAGGTACTTTAAACAGCATTGATGGTTTCAATACAGAATGAAATCAATAAGAAAAGGAAGGGGGTGGTGAAAATAATATAAAAATATTAAATCTGTTTATCTTAATTTTCTTTATTTCAACTAAAATGTGCGATGTCACAAATCTTGTTACCCCCCTCCCCTCAAAGCGTGACATCATGTGTGAAGAACCCCTTATCTTTCCAACTTAAGTCCTTCGGCTTAGACGTACTTAAGCAGTACTCTAAAAATGAAGTAAAAACTCTTTCAAATTGCAGGGGTAAATAAATAAATTAAAAAAATGTGCTTTTTGAACAACTTATGCAAGAGTTGGGAATGTAGCAATAGATTTGTAAAAGATGTTGGATGTGCAAAAACTAAACTTCACAAATAAAAGAAAACTGGAATTTCTTATAACTATGTTTCAGGAGACCTAGCCTCAGAATAAGATGAACTCTCAAACGTAGAGAAAACAGTTGTCTAACTATAATTAAGATATTATTAGTAGATAAATTTACATTTGTACCAGGAAAATATACTTTTCTGCTGTGAACGAAGTATTAAAACAAAACAAACCTAAAAATTTAAAAACATTTATATATATTCCTCTATTAAATTATATTCTATCTATATTCTATATCTTCTGCAAAGCGTTTTAGCCTACTTGGATTTTAACTTGTTGTACATTCGTAACCCATGATTGAAAAACACCCAACCCACTGGGTTTTTTTTCAAAATTGAGAATATTTTCAAGGAAATTTCAATGATTTTAAAATCTGTTCATAGAAATGAATATGATAGATCTTTATATAGTCAGTATAAAATTTAAACTTTATGCTGAAAATTTGTGTAGTTTTGTGCATTGCATTAAAAACTAGGAGTACATTAACTTGAGACAGTTCTACAAAACCTATTATTAAACTTTAGGGGGTGGAGGTTGCCTTTATTAGAAGCTACAGAATTTGAAGAGCAATTAAAATTTTAAAATGTTTTTTTTTGGGCTTAGATTGCATAAACCATGTGTAGAACATTATTTAAATAAGTATTAAAATTGTAAAAAAAAAAAAAAAAAATGCTTTTTGTGAATTAGGTTTTAGAAAAAAGAAAAGAAAATATTTTTTTATTTTTAACTTGTGATTTTTGGGTTACCATTTTTTGATGAAATAAAAATATTGTTATCAGCCTTTATGAGCATTTTTCACTGATAATTATGATTTTCCATGATAAATTTCAATCATGATCAGAACCCATAACTTTCCAGGCATGAGAATATTCTCTAACTATAACCCAATCACAAAGTTTTTTACCTTTCAACTACACTTCTCATAAATTAAAATGATCAGATTGGTCAAAATGTGCAATTTTACTAAAAAAATAAGGTGAAAAATCGTTGAAACGATGCTGAACATAAGACTTTTGTGGTGTTTGACCTAAAAATCTACTTTTACAGGACTTTCATATAAGAACACAAAATAGTGAGAAAAGAAACTCATTTTGAGGCCTGCTATTTTTATGTACATACTTAAATATTTAAATGGAAAGAGATTGATTTATGCATACTGCTACAAAGGTTGTGCTGGTTTTTTCTAATGATTGCGAATAAAATATAACATCTACAAAACAAGTAATAAAATATTTACAAAACATAAAATTTAATTCTTAATGACTAAAATATGTCTGAGATAAGAGTAGAACATATTACTAATCACATCATCAATATGACAATTAACAATATAAAACAATTGAAAAGTTATAGATGATAAAGCAAATTTTTCTTACACGAATACCATTCAAATTCCAACACATTTCCTTTATGTTAACCGATCTTTCAAAAGTAACCCAAGCTCTTCTCACAAACCTACGTTCCGGTTGTGGATCAGCTATGGCCACCCGAAGAAATCCAGGAAATCGTTTACAAAGCTGAAAACAAAACCATTTGTTACAAGATTTTTAGAACTGCTGAAAAAAAAAAAAAAAGATGTGGTGGTGGAGTCACTGTAGGGACCAGGACTTCTTAGTATTAATAACAGAAAAATGAAAAGGAAAAATTTAATGATACCCTACCATGTTACAGAAGGAATAAAAGCAACATTTAACAAAACTTGCTAAGGCAAATCAAACTAAAAATTGCAATCAAAAGATTGGATGCAAGTACAGAAATGAACATTTCCGATCTTAAATTCGTTCAGCGAATTTAATTTCCATTCTTTTCAAAATGTTTACTTCCCACTCCTGCACTATTTAGAAGGCAATGGATGTCCAAAATGGCACGAGACTTACTTTTACAAGTTCAAATGAAAATATTCAATCTAAGATGAATGAGTTAATTGTTAAAAATTTCAGGGTGCTGAGGTTTCTTTTTAACAAAATCAAGGGGTTCATCATTCACATGGCTCTCAACAAAGAAATGAAGTCCGAGAACGATGAATTACCAGAACAGTTGTGGTTGCACCTCCCTTTACAAGACCGCTTGAGCAGCAAAAAAAAAAAAAAAAAAAAAAAAAAAAAAAAAAAAAAAGCTGTTTTTTGCGAGTGCTTATTTCTTTACGTCTTTAAATTTTTTTTGAAGAGAAAATCATGTAGATGGAAGTGTGGATCCCCACAGTGTATTTAGCGTGATGGGACAAAGAAATTCTCCCCCTACTTATTAAGCAACAAGGATTGAAGGAAGAACAATATTCTTTGGCGATTTCAAAGCACACTATCCCTAGTGTGGCCAATTAAAGCAAGGCAGCAATTGGCAGGCAAGGCAGCCAATTAAAGCAAGGAGAAATGACGTGATTCTTAGAATTCACCAGAGGCTTATCAGAACTGAGACATGTGTTCGTTATTGTTCCCGAAGAGGAGAGCTGGTGGAAGAACATTCTTTAGTATCTGCATTCCCCAGCACACTTTTTATCATTTAAAGTAAGAGATAATGAAGGGGAAAAACAGGGAGGGGGTACAGAGCATGTTTATAAACGAAAAAACAAAAAGGCAGGAAGGGCGCTGTTTCACTAATAAAAGGACAAGAAGGTTTCATTTCAGGGATCAAAGCCCAGGTAGGGCATGGCGCCCTCTCTCCCTTAGAGAGAGGAAGCCAGGAAAAAATAATAAGTGGATCAGCTTACCGCTTCAACTTCTTGTTTTGTAATAGAGGGAGCTAAGTATCGCAAAAAGATTGAATGAGTTTTGTGAAGGGCTCTTGGTTTTGGCTCTTTATCTTCTTCAGTAGTTTCAGCTTCCTCCTTATCTCCTTCTAAAATGTATATACATATATACTATATATACATACACAAACAATTGCATATATATTCACATTCTCATGCTTGCCAACTTTCCAAAAAGGGAGGGAAAAAAAGGTGACTAATTATATATGTTTCAATGCTTTGATGACATTAACAGACTCACGCGACTCACTAAGGGGAAAAAAATTATCACAGCATCACTTAATAAAAACCTTACCTTACAATTACAAACTATCCAGTAGAATTAACAAGTGCAAAGCAAAGTCAAATCATTTAATATAAATGATTAATTAGGGCTTATTGTCTAACAAAAAAAAAATTAAAAAAATTCAAACATTCTTCTAAACTTATATTCATAACATAAGGAGTCTGAATTCAGTGTAATCTATTAAAGTTCATTAATTGCAATTTTTAAAGAAATAAACTTGTTTCTGAGCATTAACTTTTTAAACTGTTGGCAAAAGTTGGCAAAAAGTCTGTAAACACTTTTAAAATTCATAAAACCAGAAAAGAAAAATAAAAACCATTTGCTCATTTAACATTGATAGGTCACAGGTTTTTTAAAAAAAAAGATATATTTAAAATTCC
Organism: Octonoba sinensis; assembly: GCA_038502835.1. NCBI lineage: Eukaryota > Metazoa > Arthropoda > Arachnida > Araneae > Uloboridae > Octonoba > Octonoba sinensis. The sequence goes on along the minus strand of CM076599.1, from coordinate 57,073,650 downwards.
AGGTATCCATCCAATATTCGTCCATTCAATCTGACAGAATTGAAAGATCCAATCCAATGAGAGCTGTCATGTATACAGCTGGACATACTGCACTCTGCCCTTTGCTGCTGTTGGATTTGTGACATGTCTGCAATGTGTTATCCCCTGTGGTGGTGTACATGTGGGGCACACATTACCACATAAATGAGTTAGTAACGTTAGGTGTGAAGTGCTAAATCTAGGAAGTGAAAAAGGATTGCAGGTACCAAAGCATTATATGAAGAGCATATAAGGTTGATGCTAAGCAATGCTTAAAGGTGAAAATAAACTAAACTTGACACTGGATAAATAAAGAACTATGAGAAGAACACGATTATTTTAACACAACAAACATCCTTGTGATTTAAACGCACAATAGCTGAACTTTTATTTACATATATGTGTAATATTGAACTGCCTGATAAATGGAATTTTAAGATCAAGAAAAGGCACTATAAAAAACATGAGGTTTATTGTTTTCTCAAATTTAACAATTCTTTTATGATCTTTGAAAAACCACAATACAGATAATTACTGATTTTTTTTCTTGTTTTTTAATTATATATTGAACGAAAATATAAAGAAATATTATTTATTTCGTAACAATATATAATGAGCACTTGAAAAAACCCTCAATGTTAAAGGTCTCAAAGTTAAAAAAAATAATAAATAACTCATTTTAAATTACATACAAAAAAAAAGAATTTTTTTTTTTTGCAAAAACGTTTTTTTTTAAATTAAATTATTAATAAGGCTGTCATATTTCATAAGTCGAATAACTGTCTAATACTTATCAGCTAAAAATAATTTTTAAAAAATTCCTCAAATTTCCCTCTGAAACTGAGTGGGTGTGGCAAAACGACGTCCATATAGTACGTCGTAAACTACAGAAGCTGAAATGTAAGAAAGATTACAAATAATGGTTAGTTCAAAATTATTGGTGTTCAAGAGGTAGAATCAGAAAGTAAACGAGAACTAGGAAGTTTTACTGAAGCTGATTCAATGGGATTTCAAAATGCATAAAAAATCGGGACTGAACCTTGAAAACGTAAATAATATGTAAATTTTACTCTCAACTCTTAAAAGTTGGCAGATATGAGAGTAGGTTACTTTCAAACTTTTCGTTGGGAAAAAGAGAGAGAGAGGAAGGCTTCCAAATTTACAAATTTTCGCAGAAACAAAATTTTAAATTTCCAAAACTACTGAAAATACAAAATTAGGTCAAAATGCGGAAAAATCATATGTCTGCATTAATGATCCTTTATATAAGTAAGCAAATAGTTGAATTAGCTATTAAAATTGAAGATACTTCATGAAACAAGTATTAAAAAGCGAATAAAGGTAGAAATTTCATTGATAAAACATTTTGATCATTGACATTTACTTATTATTTACATTTAATTAATAATTGCTTTTCAAAGCATTCTTTGTAGCAGATTTGACAATTAACATCAACTTTTTAATCTGAAGATTGTTTGCAACAATTGCCTGGAAAGTAATTTTTTTAACAGGAGCCAACTTTTTCCAGTGCCAAGTAAAAAACGAATTTCTGTTTGCTTTTTCTCTTACATTTTACTGAGTGCTCACATTAATTTTGCGGCAAGGGATTACTAATGCAACTTGGATAAATATTTTGTAGGCTTTGTTTTTATTCACTTCCTACCCGCAAGAGTAAGGTGCAATGTATCAATTTTTCTCTATCAATATTTTCAAAAATTTGTCTGAGAGAAAACTGAATGAAGAACACCCTCTTCTGGAAATTACTTCCCCGAAAGAATATAGTGAATTCGACATTTTTTCATTTCTTCCATACTTCAGTATAACTCACCAATTCACATTGAACAGGTTTTTATGGATTATGTATTAATAGAATTTAAATTAGCATTAACAGAGACAGAAAAAGAAAAACACAGTCATTTTGAGTAGCTATACAAAATTTCCCTAGTTGTATTGCTCCTCAATTAAAAGAAAGTTTTAAGATGCAATAAAACCTAATACCTTCTTCAAGTTTTTTTTCAGAGTCTTCAACTTCCATTTCATTACTTTCCTCTTTAATAGATGTATCTTTTTCTGTCTGACTGTCTTCCACTTCTTCCTTTACAACCACGTCACACTTATCCATGCTGTCTTCTTTATCTATGCTATCTTCTTCCTTTTCGGAACCAGAATGTGAAGGAGTCTGAGATTTTTCCTTTTTGATGTCACCGTTTTCTGCAATCTGAACTTCTTCAACTTCTTCCACATTTTCTACAATTTTTAGAAAAAAAAGACAGACTGTAAATTTAAGATGCAAAATAGAAATATTTACAGAAATAGATTAAAACAAGCTACAAAAAATGGTTGTTTTCATTTGAGAATTATGAATTATGACAAAGATAAATGAGTAAAATGAAGGAATTTAATGACTAAGGAAATATTCTCCCCCAATTGTGTTAAATTTCCACTTTCTGGAAAGTGAGGAAAAAGCTAAAATCACAATACGAGAATTTTCTGAATTGTTAAGAGCTTAAAAATTCCAGTTCATTTAAAAACACTTAATACATTAAGGCTAAAAGAAAGTAAACGCAAAATTTTAATGCTGTTGTTCCATAATAGAAGTTTCAGCAAACAGAAGTCTCAGGACTGAAATCAAACCTGTTACAAAAGCATAGCATTTCCATGTACAGTGAAACCTTTTAGGAGCGGCCATTCGCTGTTATGAGAAAAATTAGTCATGACAGAGGGCAGGGATGGTCGTTAAAGTGCGAAAATCTGTTTGATTAAAGAATTTAATCAAAATATTATCAAAAAATACTTTGTAAATAAAAAAGGCATTAATAATTGTTCTGAGTTAAGTTTACAAATATGGTTTTTTTTTGGAAAGAAAAAAATCCTTAAACCCTTTTACAATATGAGGACAATGAGATTTCAGATTCTTTCCTTTTTTTCACTTTATTTTTACAAAAGCACCTTTTTTCCTAATTTATTTTTCAATTTCAAAAACAGTGCATTTACATTGACTTTTTGCATGCTCTCTGAAGTGGATATGATAAAGTTTATTGGGCTGTCATCATAGCTTAATACGCTGAGCAATGTCATCAGGATTCTGTTTCTAGACCTGCCTGAAAAGCACTTAATTATTCTAAATCTATCACTGACCGATATATAATGTGGAAAAAGACAAGATTTTTGTTTTAATCCTGTTGGAGTCCTTTGTATCCTTCATCTATTATCACCTAACTATGCAAAAAAATGCAGAAAACGCCAATGTTCAGATTCATGAATTCTGCGTAATTGATAGAGTTAAAACTAGAACTTGTTTAAAAAAACAAATCAAATAAGACTGCAAGAAATTAAAATCCAAAAGCTCTTTTTTAATGATTCGGAATAAAAGCAACAATTAACAATCTAACAGCAAAAACAAATCCTTTACGAATATCGCGATCACATAAATGAAACTACACATTTCCAATTGTAATTATATTTCATTCAACTTCTTTTTAAAACTCTTATGTCTAAAAATCCGTGGCAAGTGTTCCCGATTTTTCTCTGCAAGGTCGACTTACACGCAGGGTTCCGTTTAGTTGTCTGAAAGTTGGGGGTTCTGCTTACATGCAAAATCGACTTACGCGCAAGTATATATGGTAAGATATTGATAAAAATAAAAAGGAATTTTATTTGCTTATTTCATAATTAAATTTAAAAAAAAGAGTTAAAATGGAAAAAATACGACTCTTGCACAGAATGGAGAAAGATTGTGCAAAGAACAGAACGCATCCGTTTTCTTGCTTGCACATGGAAATTAGGCTTAGTGTTATTTTAAAGAATTGCATAAATTAAGAAATATGTATGCTGCAATTTAAAGGAAAAACCGAAATGAGAGAAGAAAACTTAGGGTCAAGTAGCAAAATAAAATTTCCAGAACTCTATCACCTGCTCGATAGAATCTTCTGTATCATCCAAACAAAACAAAAATTAAGTTAGGAAAGATGAGTGCAAGAAGGATCTTTTAAATAGATCTCGCTATTATTTTCTGGGGAAAAAACAGTGGTGTACTCAAGGACGCAACTAGAGGGGTGGGGGGGGGGGGGGAAGCATAGGGCCTTGAGATTTTAGGGGCACTAAATTGAAGTGGTGTCTGCACGTTTTTTGTGTATGGGGGGGGGGGGGGGGCAGGGCGCTGCCTAAGCCTGGTCCAGGCCGACGGAAAATGACCTAGTAACGTCCTTATGTGTACTCTATGCAGGGTTGGTTTGATTTTGCCCAACCCAAAAAAACCCAGTTGAAAAAACCCAAGCGGGTTTTTTCAAAATTGTTGCTAAAAATTATATTTTACCTAAGTAAACTAATAAAAATACTGATTTAGACCAAATATAATACATACTCTCATAATACATACATTATATGTCATGGATATAAAATTTTGAGGGTTAGCTCAAAAACAAAAACCAACTTGAAAAAACCCACAGGTGGGTTTTTTCAAAATTCTTGTTCAAAATTGAACTCCACTTATGTAAATAATTGAAAATACTGATTTCGACCAAACATAACACATACTTTCAGAATACATACATTATATGTAATGTCTAAAAATTTTTGAGAATTGAATAAAAACCCACTTGAAAAAAACCCATTGGTGGATGTTTTCAAAATTTTTGGTTTGAAATTGAATTTTACTTATGTAAACCAATAAAAATACCTATTTTGACCAAACATAATACCATACCTTCATATATACCTTTTTTGTCATGGGTGTAAAATTTTGAGGGTTGACTCAATAATAAGAACCTACTTAAAAAACCCTACAGGTGGGTTTTTTCAAACTTCATGCTCAAAATTGAACTCCACTTATGTAAACAGGAAAAAAAAAAGAGACTTAAACCAAATATATTTTTATCATGGATAAAAACTCATAAATGCTGAATAGGTTTGAAATTGTTCTACTTAATCAAAATAAAATTTCTTTCCCACCAAAAATTCTCTATTGAAAAAAGTATAGAAACAAATGCCTAAAAGAAAGAAAATATCAGAATTTCACTCAAAATGATAGATATGTTTTAAGAAAAACTAATTTTACGAAAACAATCTATGGCATCTAACAAAATGCTGGTCAAGGACACACAAAAATATTTTTGCCTATTGATTTTTTATATATTTGACTTGATTTTTTTTCCGCAATGAAAATTGTTAAAAATTATGCGTCCTGGGGGACGTGTAATAATTTTTTTTTGCGTTTCCACCTCCAATGTTTGAGTGTTTGACGTGCTATAGCGCGCCCGCGGCATCGACGAATGTAAGAGATTGCAGTAATTTTGAAAGTAATTAACTTAAACTCCTTTAAATAATTGCAATTAACTAGACTTAAAAATAACTTGTTTCTTAAACCCTTTGATTGGATTTTATTGAACACTAAAAATACAATAAACAAGGGGCAAAGTAATTGATTTTTAAAAAGTTAATTTATAGTTGTAAAGGACAGAATAGAATAATTAATATTTAAAAGGCAATTATTTTATTTTCCAAAATTTTTTTAAATTAAAACATAAAATTTTCTTAAAAGAAATACATAATATTTATTCTTTTTCACTTTAATTAATACCATTATGTGTAGGCAACCTCTTACAAATGAAAATAAAGAAAACCTTAAATTTTTGAAAAAACCCCAATAAAGCCCGAAAAAACCCAAAAAACCCACCCTGGGTTGGGTTTTTCTGGAAAAACCTGGGTTTTTTCCAACCCTGACTCTATGAAGCCATGACGCCCCCCCTTCGCTTTTTTTTTTTTTGGAGGAGTATAAAATAGACTATTGGAAGTACTGTTGCATTGGAGCACTAAACTAACAAGATAAAGAGAGATAACAAAAACAATTTTTCTCTAAAGCTCGGAGCAATTTTTTGAGCACATGCTTAAAATTTTGAGTGTATAAACAAATTTTTAGAATGAATAAAATAATTACAGCAGGGATAAAAGTTCAGGGTGGGATTCCTGTCCAAATTTCTCAGATCTGCTTTTTGTAAAAAGATCGGGCGGGACACTCTAGCCCGTGGAAGATTCTAAAAATTTTAGTGATAATGCAAAAATCCGTACATTTTTTCATTTGCATACAAAGCATTATAATGAAGAAATTAATAATGAATCGAGTGTGATGTGTATGTAAATATTGCTAACAATTATCAATTATAGATATCTTTAGACTAAAAATAACTTATTTTCATAAAAACAGAACTTCAACTTTCTCTTTCATCACCTACAAAGTTAAATGAAATCTTTTCTCATCTTTAGCAGGAATTAGAATTTTCACATTCAAAACATTTAACAATCTCTGACGTGAGGACAAGTAATTTTTGATATTTTATCAGGGAGGTTTGGAAGGTCAATCTCTCTAATAGCCCTAGATTTTAAACCATGCTACTAATTCTAGCATGGTAATACATATGCATGTAAGAGCTCGTATGACCCCCTCCCCCCCTTTCCGCAGGAGGGAATTCTGGTTACGCCACTTTATACCATTCTACTAAAAATAAAATTCATACTTGAGGGGAATTAAAAATTGTTTACAACCTAGGAATGCCCAAAAGGTTGAAATAATCAAATAATATTGCTAATTTCTTTCGCTTTTAAGAAATTGCCATCTTCTCCATATTCCCCCCCCCCCCCCACTTGAAAATCTGAAATTTAGCCCCTGTTACAGGCTGAAGATTAGGTTAAAAAACTCTATTTGGGATTTCAAATAATGGTAAATTTTTTTGAACTTCTTTGGAAGTTTCTAAATTAAGTAAAGCTATACCAGGAGGAACTGATTCCACTTCAGATTCAGAATCCACAGAGCTTTCATCCCCAGATCGAGAGCTGTGAGAATGTTTCCTTTTTTTCTTCACAGTAGCATTTTCATCCGTCTATATTGAAAATATGAAAAGAAATTAAGTCATTTACATACAACACGTAATAGGAAAACTAGAACTGACAATGCAGTAACATACCAATTACAAAATATATCACATGTGCATGTTTTGTGTTACAAGTACCCTCTTTTAATATGAAAAATTCTGGAGTTTCAGTACAGAGATAATGATGAGAGACAAAGTAAAAGCCAAAGCTATTAACACAAAATAATGCTACTTAGAAGCCCAGTCATAGTAGCCAACAGGACCAAATTGAGTGGGGCGAAATAGTTTGGTAAGACTCCCTAAAAGGCAGATTCTAGTTATTCAGTTTTTAACAATTCTACATGAGATATCTAGTTTTTTGCATTTTTCTTAATAGAAAATTTTAAAATTATTTGGAATAAAATAAAACATTTTGGTATGATTTAAAATATTTTGTATTGTTTGATTTATATGTGATTATTATTTTTTGATGAACTGTAAATTAAATTGAATACTATGAATTTTATTGTTATAAATTAATTTAAAAAATAAAAAAATTATTATTTTTCATAAATTTGCAAGGTATTAGAGATATTTAATTTTATCAATATTAATGGATACAAAAAGTGGAGCAAAGGAAATTTTCTACTTCCGGTTCACAAAATCTGGTAATATCTGCTGGTTCCCAAAACAGTTTAACTAGAATTGACCACTTCAAAGTGATTTCTCAAAACCGAATCCTTAGTAAAGTTGAACTTTCTTAACATATTAACCGCCAAAAGTCGAAATCGTTATTTGTTTTCAATACAATTAACGAAAGTTGTTATTTAGGTCACATACAATAGTAATATGCTGCAAAAAGAAAAAAAATTGTAACCATCTTCAGAAATATGGGGTGTTGCGTCGACGCAACGTCAGCGGAAAAGGAGTACGGATGCAAAGAAATTTTCGTCAAAAACTATATTGCGATTTCAATATGTTTTTTTTTTAATTTATGAGCATTATTATAGTTTTAAAACATGCTTTACACTTTATAGGATAGTAAAATTTATTAAACATAAGGCTATATGGGCACTTGAGAAATTATACATTTGAGAAAATAACCAGTAACTATTTTTCACACATGATATGCTTTACTGCAGTCATGTTGTAAAGCAACATTACAAATATTACAGTGATAAATTGTTTGGCTGTAGCAATGCTTGCAGTAGTCTCTTCTTGCCGGTTGACTTTACAATGAAATGTTTCCCAGTTACTGGCTTTGGAAAGCAGAATTTACTTGGCCGTCCCAACGCCGATTTTTTCTGATTTACAGCACTATCAGGGGGGGGGGGGGGGGGGCTGAAAAAGACAAAGTGCAAGCTCCCGTTAAAATCCAGCAGTGCCTTCTTATTTCCTTCTTTAAATAATCTTGAAAGCTTCCATGCATTTGTCAATACAACAGATATAATTTGTATATATTGGCCACCACCATTTTTTACATCAATCTCCAATTCTGTAATTTGAAAAAACGTTGTCACACAAATCAACCCCCCCCCCCCCTTTTTAGGTTATATTGCTCAATGATACGTAGCTGGGGAACTAACATCTCTCTCCTCTCTCTTCCAGATTTTTACAGGTTTAATGTTTCCAAAAATCCTCCTCCTCATTTGTATCATCATCCGAATTTTCATCTAAAACCCGTGAGTGATAATTCATCTTCAAATGTAAGATATTTTGTTCTAGGCATCTTTTACATAAAGGAAAAGAGAATTAAATTCACACATTCAAATTGCACAGAATAGAAACAAAATGGCTGTACCCAGAATTGAGTCTAAACATTTTACCCCTTTTCAGCTGACATTGCACAAGCGAGCACAACACCTGTCTTTGCTTCCCCCTCCTCCCCCATACAAACAGTTGATTTGCAGAATATGCTGATAAGCTGTGACCTTGAATAAAAGTATTTTACTTCCAAGCCCTATTTTTTGTTTTTTAACAATCTTTTTAGAAAAATCCAAGATCTCAAATTTGGGCAAAAAAAAAAAAAAATTAGCAAAAATAACGCTTGTTTTTAGAAGTAAAGAATTTTTTTTGAAGCTTTTGTTTTTTGTTTTGGCACTTCTATTGACAGTACTAAATCTAAACCTGCAATCCATACAAAAATACCTTTATTGGTGATTTTTTTATGATTTTTTATAGTAGCTGTTGCATCAACCCAACACCAGCAGGTAGGTAGGTACGGGTAGTATTAGTATGAAATCAGGGCTAAAACGAACATTTTGTTCATTAAGTTTGGTTCACTTTTTAATTCACTAAATATCTCGCGAAGGCCAAAATACAAATTTTGGCTAAGACTAACAAAAATTCTGACCTATTCACGAAAAAGTTTTTCGATTGCATATAATTAATTTTTTTTATATAGAAATTGTTGGTTATTTTGAGTTACTGTAAACCACCAAGTGTTAATGGCACTAGGCATTTTGAGTATGATATGCGTATGATAAAATTTAATGTACCTAAAAAACAACTAATCATTAAGGATTTTTCCAAAGCTGTTAAATTTTAAAAGGTAAGTTCACTTTTTATCAATGTAGTGGTAAGATTTAAAAGTGTATATTAGCAAAAATAAATAATTTGTTTCCATTATTTATTTTACTTTTTATTTTAATAGTAGTAATTATTTTAAAAATATAAACATGCATTTCTAATAGTGATGGGCATAATTGAGTGATCATAATCGAGAACTCGATTATTCAGGACAACTCGAGAACTCGATTCAGACGACCATCTCGAGAACTCTATTGAACATCTCGAGAACTCTATTGAACATCTCGAGAACTCGATTGAACATCTAGAGAACTCGATTGAACATCTAGAGAACTCGATTGAACATCTAGAGAACTCGGTTGAACATCTAGAGAACTCGGTTGAACTTCTCGAGAACTCGATTGAACTTCTCGAGAACTCGGTTGAACTTCTCGAGAACTCAGTTGAACTTCTCGAGAACTCGGTTGGTTTACTTCTCGGAAAATAGAATCGAATGAATATCTCGAATGATTTTCTCCTCGGGTAATACATTTGGACGATTCATAGTCACGTGATTGCGAAAAGGGCTATGTGTGTGAGTAGGTAACAAAGGCGGATAGTTGCTTATTTAAGAGGAAGTCATTGCTATAAACAAATTTAGAGGACGGGAAGCACTCTCGTCCTTTCGAAAGCAATGTATTTTTTTAAAATTGACATGTTTATTTGATTCGCACCTCCCGTTTTTTATCTTCGCAGAATTGCTGTATATCTAGGGTGGTTACATATCTCTTTACATTGAATAGTTTATGAAATTGAAGTGCTAGAGAAAAGGGGTTTCACGGGGGCGTCTTTGAGGATAATTTTCTGAATTAAAATCCTCAAAATATATCTTAAAGCTATCGCTGGTGACATTAGGGAAACGGGTTTGTACAATTTCTCCGAAAGTTTTAGAAATTTAGAAGCTAAAATCGCAGTTTTGTGTTGCATTTTGCAGATGTTAGTAAAAAAGGGACCCCCCGAGAACGTTACTTTAGGCTATTTTTCCTGGGAAAAGAGGGGGATGAAAAATAAAAAATTTCTAGAATTCAATATATAAAAAATAGAAATTGAGACTATTTTTACCATGTTAACGAAATGAAAAGTGACGGAAATTTTTCGAAATTGAAATCCTGAAAACACAATTTTGGGTGGTGCTATTAGGGCTAAGGGAAGATTTTTATGGGGCATTACTTTGAAATTGGCAAACGTTTTAAAATCTTTGGTGGCGTTTGGGGTTTGAAATTTAAGTGATAAATTCGCATCTTAATGCTGTATTTATAGAGCTGTTTGGGAAAGCTGATATTCGGGATTATCTGCAGAAATGTGTGTTATTTTAGTATATTTTTGGTGATGGGAAGTGGTTGAGGAGTTTAGGGGACTTCTCCCGCAAATTGCAAGAAACGGAATGGTAAGCTGTTTTTGATGACGTTAAGAAAACGGGGGGGGGGGGGGGGGGGGGGGCGTTTGTTTTGTTTGTAAAACTTAAATTTCGAAAAAAAAAAACTAACATTTTTCGAAATTTAAGTTTTACAAACGCATTTCTAGGTTATTGTTAGTGTGTCATCAGGGGTAAGAGCATAAGGGGAGGGAGGTTCGGTTGCTGGTCCACTGAAAAGTTTTTTAAATTGACATTCAAAAATCAGGGTTTTAAGGGACCGTTCATAAATGATGTCACACTTTTTTCAATATATTTGACCCCCTCTCCCCTTTTTCACTGTGTCCCACTTCAACATACCCCCTACAACCCTTTGTCACATCTCACGTTATATTACATTAGCATAAAATAAGTTTTATTTGCTGATTTTAAATGTTTTTATAGAAATCAAAATGTGCGATGTCAAACTTTTTGTTGCCCCCCCCCCCTCTCCCCTCGTCACGAGCTGTCACATTTTCTTGAACGCCTTCTCCCCTCGAAGCGTGACATTATTTATGAATGACTCCTAAACTGTATTGCGAAATGTTAGGGCAACGGTAGGGGTTTGGAAGAATTCGCCGGTTCTTTTACCGAGTAGGATGTGTGTTATATATCGTGTTACAATAACAAGTTCCCCTCCTCAGTTCCAAAGCATCGACTACAACTCTTGAACACGTTACCACTGGGCCCCGAGTCGGACCTGAGCTTTATTAGCTTTCCTTATCAGGACTGACATTTTGAATCTTTCCAGTAGGAGGCAAGGGATATATATTCTCTATATACTATTTAAAAAATCGTAAAGTTTGTATTTGGCGATGCTCTACGGGACAAACCATAGATTGTAGGAACCAGAAGCATAGCTAGGGGGGGGGGCTCAAGGAGAGACAGCTGTCCCCGGACGCAGCGTCAAGGAGGTGCCAAATTAATGTTAATTTATTTTATTTTAAAACGCGAAAAGACAATTATTTGAACTGAAAATGTATAAATATGTTTGACAAATACTCTCTCTATTGGCATTTTCTTTGAGCAGCAGAGATGAGAGAACCGGATGCCCAGATAACTTGAAAAAGAAGGAAAAGACAAATAATTTTGCGAAGCCAAAGTGTCCCATTTTGCCCTTCAAAGTGAATGGTAGCTAAAAAAAAATGCAAGCTAAAAGGGTTGCTTTTTAGAGCTATTTATCATTTAGGAAGCATGAAAGTTTTTTTAATTCCTTTCGAGGGCCGCCCCGAGGGGTGTTGGGGGGGGGGGGGAATCTGGTAGGAGCACCAGATTTTTAGCGTAAATTTGGTGTTGCACATAATATATTAGTAACCAATTTTTCAATTCATTTTGAAGGTAGAGCAGATTTAAAATGTTCTTTTAACAATTAAAATTAGTTGAAATTGAATATTGCTTTCAGTTGCTAATAATGAATATTGATTTTACTTTGTTGTCTTTCTGACAGTTTCTTATTTACACCGACGTATTTTTATGCGGCAGTATCTTATTTATTCCGAGGTATTTAATGTTGTATTTTCATGGAGCATTTAACCACGGAACGGGATTGGCAAGCGAAACGAACAAATGCGGAGTCCCTAGTGTTTTTAAATCATTCGTTATTGAAACTCTTTGATTTATGTCAAACGAGTTATACACTCTAAATGGATAAATATAATAATAATTAATACAAACAATAATTTTAAGGATTTAACGTTATACAATCTTATTTCAGACTAAAGTTCGTCAGACTGCCGCAGCTCTTATTGGCATAGGCTGTTTGTTTCGACTTTCACCAGAGCACATCTATGATTGTCGACACACAGTAGTGAATGTCCAAATGTATAAGAATATAACCAAATATTCGGACTTTCATGGAATTTGTGAATGTTGACATTAATTAATTTCGGTCTAAGTTTTACGCTAAAATATTTTTTTCGTCAAAAAAAAAAAAAAAAAAAAAAAGCAAACTGCTGTCACTTTACTAGCCGATAAAATAAATAAAGAAACATAAAATAAACAAATGCTGCAATATGCCATCAATAAAGAACGTTACTCGGTTATTCACAAAATAATCATAAGCATTAAGCAGTAAACATATCTAGCACGAAATGAAATTAGGAAATGAAGCCTTAGGCCAGCATATTTTAACTAATATCAGGAACGTAGTAGAATAACACTCCCATACTCACCCTTCCGCTTAAAAGTTTTCGCTACTTCCTCTTTTGCCGAAATCCCTTCAATGCCCATAAATCTGTATGCTTCGAGTGCAGTGGGAGAGGCCACCTTTAATTTCATGCCCAGAAATCTTTTGAAATAATCATCGCTAAGGGACTGTTCATAAATGATGTCACGCTTTTTTCCGATATATTTGGCCCCCCGTCCTCCCTTTGTCACAAAATGTCAAACTTCAACGGCCCCCCCCCCTTTGTCACATGTCACGCTATGTTGTAAAAGCCTGAGGTCACACTTCTTGTTACCCCCTCCCCTCCCGTTGTCACAATTTCTTCTTGAACCCCCCTCCCCCCTTGAAGTGTGACATCATTTATGAATGACCCCTAACTGGTCGAGATCATTCCTCTTCATTTCAAAGGGGGGGGGGGGATATAAACTTGGCACATGTTACATGAAAAAAAAAAAAAAACACAGTAAACAGCGATCTGGAGCGCAGCGTCAAGCAGCAGAGTGAAGCAGTGTGGCAACTAGTTTTTGCTTGGAGTAGGAGCGGAGCCAAAACACGGAAACTTGTTGCGTTTAACTGCTCTGATCATTTAAAATTAGAATTTCATCAAACATGACATCTTTCTTCATTAAAACTAGTTTTAAGTGAACAACAACGTAAAACGAAACGTGATTTTTTAAAAATAAATTGTCTATAAATAACTAAATTTACTATCATTTAATTATTTAATTAAATAAATAAAGATGATTTCTATTAAAGCTATTCGCTGCACGGAGCAGAGCTGGAGCAGCGTTGGAACAAATATTTAACAGTCGGATTGGAGCAACTCAAAAATTTTGTTGCTCCAGTTCCCCGACACGAAAATACTTGCAGCTACGGAGAAATACATTATATTAAGTCTTAGGAGGGGGTGGAAAATTTTCCCTTCTAACTCACTAAATGACGTCCCTGTTAGAGATTCATTCCATTCTGAAATCGCTCGAAAACTCGAAATAATCGTTCGAGAACTCGAAATGATCAATCGAGAACTCGAAATGATCAAACGAGAACTCGAAATGATCAAACGAGAACTCAAAATGATCAAACGAGAACTCAAATGATCAAACGAGAACTCGAAATGATCAAACGAGAACTCGGAATGATCAATTGAGAACTCGAAATCATTAATCGAGAACTCGAGATAATCACTCGAGTACTAATCACTCGATTATCAAAACCACCCGAGTACTAATCACTCGATTATTGAAATCTCTCGATTATGCCCATCACTAATTTCTAATACATTTTTTTTTACAATTTTACTTATTCACGGTTGTTACGAACTTTAAAAACTGAACATTACAAATATTAGTGGCACTAACTTTTTCTTCCTTATCCCCTTCTTCTTTGATCCTATAAAAAGAGAAAGTAAATTATGTAATACAACTATTTCAAATATTGCAAACAAAGGTTTTTACTAATTAAACATTAGGGGCTGAAACACATCCAGAAGTAAATGTTTAAGGGCAAGCTATCTCATCATGAACTGCAAGGAGGCTACTTTAGTAGACAAATCATCATGATACAAAAACCAGTTTTCTGTGATACTATAAGAAGCTTACATTAAAAAATTCGGTCATGACCAAATTTGAAACATAAATGATAGAACCCTTGAAATCATTTTCATTTGCGTTCTGGTACATGCTCTAACTTATTAAACAGCAGGCGTTAGCACACTTATGCTGGTTTATAGAGCCTGGATAAAAGAGTGACTCAGTCACGAGGAAAACAAAACAGAACAAATGCAAGTATTTTTTTTTCTTTCTTTTTTCCTAATACAATGCCTTATAGGAAACATAATAGTGTCATAAGAAAAACAATGTGTAAATATTTCAAAGTTGGAGCAATATATAAGCAAATGAAACAGCTTAGAAGTACTTTGCGTAAATATTTTTTAAAACAAAATGTCATACATTACTCATGACATCTTACTACAATGTCCTGCCTGATTATTTATAAAGAATGCTTTCACATGCTAAATGATAATGGGCAAAAATCACTTGGCATTAAATTTTTCAAATAAAATAGTGAATCACATGCTAATTTTTGAAATACAGTACATACATGGAATTTGTAATAGCAATTAATTTGCTATTATACAGTATTACCAAGGTATTACCTATGATTTATACCAGAGGTTCACTAAATTTTATCTCTCAGTTATAAACTATTTTAGTAAGTAGAACAAAAATAACATTGACAATACCAGGTTTACCACTTAGTTTTGCAGGACATTAGATCTCATTGTTTAGCTTTTACTTCTGGACTGATTTCTCACTCATTTCTCATTTTAGGCAAAAAAAGTTGCTTTATAAGCTTTGAAATATGTTTAATAAAATTACTTGCTTAATTTTATACCTGCCCTTTCGAAAAGCCCAGAGAATTGTCTTGAGGATTTTAACCCCTTTATAAACCTGGGGGTCACGTTCAGTTATAGGAGAGCAAGGGGTATCACAATCGGTTTAGAAAGTTATGAAACCAGGGGTCGTGCCAAAGGGAATTTGGGTCTGCTTACCGACACTTTAAATAATTCCAATTAATCAAAACAGCCCTTCACAACACCGAAATTGTACTTTTCACATCATTATTTATTATAAAAGGGACAAAATAATAATAAAATGTTTTAGCACTATATCTTCAAATTTTCAATTTTCACAAAATTATTTGATTTTTCACAAAAATCATTTTAAAATTCACAAAAAACGGAGACTTAAAAAATGCCGGATGGACCCCTGGAGACATAAAGTTCTTTTATCGCATGAAAAATTTAAAAATACAATGAAACCTGCTTGAAACAGAATGCAAAGGGAATGACAAAACATTCCGTATTAGACAGGTTTCCATCTCAGAGAGGGGTATACTTTTCAAGAAAGTTAAAGTAAATATTATTTTGCTTGCCTACAGGAAACATGGATACTCCTTGAACGGAAGTAGCACTTATCTGAACAAATGAAAGGATTTTATTCTCAAGTATATCAAATATTATATTTTTTTACAATAGTCATTATTTGTTTTCTGAACTAATGGTGTGCATGTAATCTGGTGTTCAACCCTTATTTTTGCAGTACAGTATGGGACCCCAATTTCGGAATCCCGAAATCCGAAAAACCCAAAATCCGGGACTTTTTCGAAAAAAAAAAATCGGCAGCTGAAAAAAAGCAGTTTTTGTTTTTTTTGAAAAAAAAAATCAGGAAATGTTTTGCCGGTTTTTTTTTTTTGGAAATGGGTGTTTAAAAAAGAAGGAAAATAAAAAGTAATGAACATGTTTGAGATCGGAATGTGCCGTTTTCAAAAAAAATATTTCGCGATTTTCTGAAAAGGGTTCGTTTTTGCGATTAGTTTTTCATAATTGTTGCTTTAATTATGAGTTAATATCATTAAATTTTGTTCTTTTTAAAATTTCTTGTAGTTTTCTTATATTCATTTTTAAAAATGAGCTCTAATTTTCGCGCGATGCAAAACATTCGCGAAATTGAAAATCGGCGTTTCTCGCATTTTCCCGATAATCTGATCTTTTACTACAATTTAGTGGCTAGAGGATATAAAATCAAAATTTGACAGAATTCTTTTCTTTTATTGTTTAATTAAAGAGGTTAAAATAACATCGGGGAAAATCTAGATGTTTCGATACTTTGCCTCGAATGTAAGCCTATTACAATTTCGTTTTTTCTGCTAAATTTCGCGACTTATAGGCGAGTATATACGATAATAAAAATGCTATTAATGAGCAAAATGCTAATAAAATATTCCAGTGCAAATTGTATGGGCTCTGATGCTACTTACAAAATTTTTTGAATGAGGACCCAAAATCCGGAAAATTCCGAAATCCGGAAAGATCGCGGTCCCGAGCGTACCGGATTTGAGGTCCCATACTGTAGTAATACAATTTAAAAGTTCTGCATCGCCTTCGAAGGCTGCAAATTCGTACAGATTCTGTAGACTCTGCATTGCTACCAAATGAGACTTAAGCATTATAAATTTTTGGTGTTGCAAATTTCCTCTTGTTCATCACTACTTACATTAATATCGCAAGCTTGGGGACTTAAAACAACTTTTTCAACCTCATTATATGGTGTTTCAGTCGTCAGCTTATCATCTAATGTCGCAAAATCTACTGGGAGTGGGAGGGACATTGTGGAATGTGCATGTGGCTTTAGGTTCCAAAATAGCACTTTCTTTTGCGCTCTCCACCCTTCCATATCCTGGACAATATTTTAGTCAAAGGAGTAATACAGTAAAGCAGCAGCAAAAAAAAAAAAAAAAAAAAAAGAGAAGAGGTTAAAACACAAAAACTCAGGATTGAAGATCGAATTTGCCCAGATTAGAGTTGGGAGAATGTTGGCTGAAAGTTAAAGAGTATTTCTAATGCTGTTTTGGATGTATGTATTAAAAATAGATTTCATATATTTTATTTTATCAATACAGCTTTCTTTTAATAAACGCTTTTCTCTGCATTAACTATAAAAAATGGTGTGATTGAAATAATCTAACCGTCGTAGTATTTTTCTATAATCTATTAGTATTCTATTCTATATAATAAAGTTACATTAGCAGTGCTATGCAAATGGTTTGCAAGAAAAATGGCGGTACCCGGAAAAAAAAGATTGGGCACCGCTGCAGTAAAGAAAACATTCCCTCTCCCCACCCAGCACAGACACAGCAAGTTCTGATAACACAAGATCAAGTAACTGAAAATAATTTCTAACAAAAGAATAAAAGAGAGTCAAATCCCTCGAGTAGGAATACAAGTAGGGAAAAACTGGATGTTGCAGTTTGCTTCGTAGTTAAGGGGGGAAAGAGCAAATCCACCTTCTAAAATGCTCTAAAGAGCAGTTCGTCTGGGCAGGTTTTTTGTCCGAAAAATAGACAAATATAGAGTCCGTTTCTGTGTTCAGCATTTTCCGTTCCTTGCAGGATATTTTACATAAAAAATATTGATAATTGCAGGGACTATTTTATTTTTTCGTTGAACGCAGGGTTTCCGTTTCATAGGGTGTCCGGCCTGGGCAGGTTTCACTGTATAATCAAGCACTAAATTGCAACATGACCACTGACCAAGTGCATGCTTCCTCAATCAAATATAATATCTGTAAAAACGTTAACACTAGAAGGACAGAAGGGTCTGTATGGCCTATGGCCCTTTTTGATATATGTTGCTCAGTAATTTCTATAATAACTAAATGATATGTTAACGAGGGCTGATACTTTCATATACATCTTTTTTTCAATCCTGATTTTCTGAAGAGATTAATTTTTTGTGATCGTAAATTTTGAAACGAATCCATTCTAGAACATAAATAGGGTTCCTATATCCTTCTTTTCATTAATGGGGATAAGATGGCAGTTGAAAACTAACATACTCCTTCTAGTTTGTATCGAATATCAGATTAGAATAGTAGTTTCGTGATTCTTTAAACGCGTCTGCTAGTTGCGGGAACAGCGCGCAAATGAACTTGTTTTGAGCGGGACTTCAAAAAATATTGCGGACTCTGCATGAGCGGAGCGCTGCTCATGCAGAGTCCAAAGCATTTAGGAAGGTTAATGCCCAGTTGCAGATACAAGTAGGAGACAATGGGGGCAATTGCCTTCCCTGAGAGCCCAAAATTATATAAATATCAAGCTAAAGCTTTATATTTTCTCCCCTTTGGAACAAATTTTCTGACAGGGAAAATCACAACACAATTGCCCTTCTTCAGCAAAAATTTTGCATCTGCGCCTGTAAATGACAAAATCGGTTGGCTTTATGAAAATTGCTTATTTTGTTGCTCAACAGGTAATTTTAATTAAAAAAAAAAAAAAGACATAAGTATGTGTTCTAACATTGTATCATATTTCTACAGAGCAAGAATTCTGCATTACCTAATATAAAATTTCTCTTCCAAAAAATGTCATATCCCCACTATTTATAAATTTTGAAGGGGCGTCTTCCCTTCCAAGTTGGAATTTTAACCCCTGATACAGCATAAAATTGAATATTCATCTTTTAAATTCAGTACACAGAAATTCGATATAATTAGCATTCATAATATGGTAAATTTTATACTTTTTATTTAAAAAGGATAGTTTAAAATAAAAGTATTATATATGATTGTAGCAGAACACAAAAAAGCAAAAAATTACCCAGATGATAAATAAGTCTCTTTTGGTTTCTCTTCTTCATAAGGTTTGTCCAGGACTTGTAAATCAAAATCAGACCCACCTTCTAACTTTATCACAACTAAAGAAAATATATATATATATGTATAATAAAACAATACATATTATCCAAATGAAATTGTAATTTTAGAAATGTATATTATAAGGTGTGTCCCACCAAATCAAAGAAACAAAGGCACAATGATTGCATGCCATAATTGACCACAAAGTAAACAAAAAAGAAATTTAATTTAAATTTTGATAAAAAGTACACCATGACTGACAATGAGTAACGTCGGGTAACAAGAAAAGTACAGTCAAACCTCGTTAACGCGAAGTCAAGGGGGCTGCCAAATTTTTTCGCGTTAACCGAATTTTGTGTTAACCGATGGCTGCAGGATTTAAAAACTAGTAAAAGTGTTTTGTCTCATGATGCACAAAATATAGGAACCAAAAGTATATTTATGCAAAAATGCACATATAAATACACATAGACATACGATTTGATATTTATACTTGATTTTTGCTTCAATTTTTTGAAATAGCATCCCTTTACAAAGCTATCAACCTCTTCTAAATTATTTGAGGCATTTTCCTGCTGCATTAAAATCTTTGCATAGTTTGTAATGCTGCCGCAGCTTCGTTCACCATGATTAGATTTTGGGCTTCCGGATCAGCATCTTCTTCGTCAGTTTCAGTTTCCTTTGCACTTTCCTTTTGGGATTCTCTAATTATGTCTTCATATGTCATTACATCTGAAGTTAAGGCCTCGTCATCAATTTGCACATAATCTTCAAACAAGACTGCCGAGACTATGTCTCTTTTAGCAGCTTCTTCGAGAACTGAAGAAGTTGTTCCTTCATCCTACTCTTCTTCGACAGCTTCATCCGATCCTTCTACAAACCCTCCATGGCGAAATCAATTTTGTATTGTCGAACGTTTTATTCTCCTCCATGCGCCTCTTAAATAAGACATGGCATCTAATAGATCGATATAAAATTCCTTTTTATTGTCGAAACACTCAATAGCTTTGCGGACCATTTCTCTTCAATAGTGCATTTTTAAACATTTGATAATCCCTTGGTCGCAAGGCTGCATTTTCGCTGTAGTGTTGGGCGGTAGAAACACACTTTGTAGCTTTGAGTCCTTTAACTTCTACATGGGCAGCACAGTTGTTTAGAATGAGGCAAATTTTCCTCTTTTCACGATGAAATTTCAAATCTAAATTTGTCAGCCACTTAGTAAAAATGTGACTGTTCATCCAAGCTTTTTTGCTGAATGCATAGTCTACAGGTAAAGTTCGTACTTTCTTGAAGCAACTGGGCCTAGCCGATTTCCCTATGACAAGGAGTGGAATTTTTTCACTGCCGTCCATGTTGCAGGCTACCATAACAGTTATTCTTTCTTTACTGCATTTTCCACCGGAGCACTTTTCCCCTTTCATGGTCAACGTACGGGAAGGATGTGCCTTGAAAAAAAGTCCTGTTTCATCTGCATTAAAAATGTCTCTTGGGGAAAACTCTTCTTTTAGGGCTGGCCATTTTTCAGCGAAAAACGAATTTACTGTTTTCGGATCAACAGCTGCTTCTTCACCGCAGATTTTTATTTTTAATGATCGTGGATAAAGTGCTGTTGGCAATTCCATATTTTGCAGCAATCTCTGTCTTCTTCAATAATTTATCTTCAACTTCATTTAAGATCTTTTGCTTCGCTTCAAACGTCAGATTGTTGTTTACGATTCATTATTACGAATGCGAAAAAATCAACTGCACCCCGCACAGGACTAACTCAAAACTGAAATTTCCTTCAGCGTTTACTCTGCATGTAATCAAAGTTGTTCTCTTTATAACTCATTTCCAAGAAATAGATTGAGAGTTTAGCACCATGTTAAACGAGTAAAATGAACGGAAACGAAGAATAGAATGCTTGATTGACTCTACCCCTCTTGAAAATCAGGTGGCTGGGAAGTCTTCCTGACCCACACACTTTTGAAACTCTACCCCATTGTCCCCTAATGGAAGTGTCCATTGCTTATCTATGCCCATTAATAGAAGTGTGCTTGTCAATTCATTCTCGTCACTGATCCGCACTAACACGCTTGTACAGTGTCTGTCAGAAAAAGGATTAGCGTGTGAGCTGCAGGCATTTTACCTGTTTCGCTATTTTCTTAGAATTCCTAGAAGTTAAGTGCAACAGAATTTTCAAGCTTCCTAAGCTCCAAGAAAATTTCATATCAAAGAATGTTTTTTCACCTTTCTTTTCTTTTATTTTTTTGTCAACTGAAAAATTTTATTTTTCGTCTTAAGCGGAATTTTGTTCAAATCAATTTCGTCTTAAACGATTAATTTAGCACTAGTTCTTAGGTTATCTGACGGGGAATGGCATTCATTTCGCGTTAACGGGGTTTGACTGTATTGTCAATTTTATATAAGGTGAAAGAAGACATTAATTGACATGTGCATCAATTCATACTTAATATATACATAAGACAAAACCGTTAAGTACGATTTTTTCTCTCTGTTTGTCAACCTTTTATTTATTTAGTAGCTCAATTACGAGTTTTAGTGTTATAAATAGCTAATTATTTTTCCCCTCTACTTTTGACGTAAGTAGAGCCCCTTATTCAAAGCCCCTATTTTTTTGAAATCTTTATTCATCACATTTTTATACTACTCCCTAAATCACAATATTTGTACATTTTTTTTTAAAATTTATAATTTAAAGAAAAAATAAGAACAACACAAATTTTTTTTATTGAAATACAGTCAAATTAGTACTTCTGATGGCCTCAAAGGATTCTTCTTAGACATGTCAAGAGCTTGCAAAAAACAGCTTTAAGAAAATTATCGTGCACTGCGGTGTTTACCATGGGTGCAAGTCCTGGAAGTTGCCAGGACTGAAAAATTTTTGCGCCGACTCACGGGAAATTTTTCATGGGGTTGGGGATGTATTTATTATACATATATATACAGGCGTCACGCCAGAGGAAATTCGCGTCCGCTTTAGGACTCTTAATAAGATTCAAATCAATCAAAACACACAATTTCACAAAATTCCAAAATTTTACTTTTTACAGCATTATTTATTATGAAAGTGGCAAATAATAATAAAAAAAAATCATCACTATATGTTTAAATTTTTAATTTTCACAAAATTATTGATTTTTCACAAAAATCTCTTTAAAATTCACAAAAAACCTCTCTGTTAAAAATGCTGAATCGACCTGATATAAGCAATAAGATTATATACATACCTACACATGGTAAGTTTTACTACTTTTTTTTACTGATATAACCTCATTGATATGCCATTATACTTTTCCTTTCAAGTATACTTTGTGAGCGAGTTAAATTTGAAATACACAGTATGGGAACTCAAATCCGGAGCGCTCGGCTCCGCGATCTTTCCGGATTTTGGGTTCTAATTCAAAGAATTTTGTAAGTAGCATCAGTGCAATTTAATTTGCTCTAGAAGATTTTACTTGCATTTTGCTTATTTATAGTATTTTTTATTATCGTATATACTCGTCTATAAGTCGAGAAGTTTAGCACAAAAACGAAGTTGGAGTCGGCTTACCTTCGAGGTAAAACATCGAAACCGTCTGGACGTTTCCCGATATTATTTTAACTTCTTTAACTAACCGTTAACAGAAAAGAATTCCTCAAATTCTGATATGATTTTATACTCTAATTCTCCAGCCACTAAATTGCACTAAAAGATCAGACTAGCGGGAAAATGCGAGAAACGCCGATTTTCAATTTCGCGAAGATTTTGTATCGCGCGAAAATTAGTTCATTTAAAAAAATAAATATAATAAAACGACAAGAAATTAAAAAAAAAAAGCAAAATTAAATGATATTAAGTTAGAATTAAAGCAACAATTAATAAAAACTCTAATCGCAAAAACGAGCCCTTTTCAAAAGATCGCGAAATAACTCTTTTGAAAACTGCACATTTCCGATCTTAAACTTTGTTCATTACATTTTATTTTCCTTCTGTTTAAAATGGCTATTTCCAACAAACGGTGCAAAATCTTTCCCGATTTTTCTTCAAAAAACAAAAGCTGTTTTTTTTTCTTCAGCTGCCAATTTTTTGGAAAACGTTCAGGATTCTGAATTTGGGATCCCATACTGTACATGTATCATTTTTATGTACTAAAAATACAATTATTATAACTAATAAATGAACACATGAATATGAATCAATCAAGGGAATTTAAAACAAAAAATAATAATAACGAAAAGTACTTTTTAAACGAAAGTAAAGGAAAAACTGAGTTTTGATTATAAAAAAAGGACTTGATATTTAAGTTGGACTTTAAAAGTCATTAAAGTATGTCATAAAGGACATTAAATAAAACTACTTTGAGGTGAAAAGATCGGTTGTGATCAGCTTATTATGGTTGATTAAGAAATTAAATGAAATATCTTTGCCTGATGCGTATTTTCCCACCAAAATTTAACGGCCGATCCAGAAAACCGGGAAAATTTTCGCTCGCCTATTTTGCCGGCATTTTTCACCGTTCTTGGGGAAAACATTATATATAAAAAAAAAAGAGTATTTGTCCGAAATATCTACTGAAATAAAAAGCATTTTTCCGTTGTAAGTAGCGGAGAATATCCAAAAAGAAGCGATATAAACTCCCTTAATTCTTGCAGAAATCGGAAAATTTTGGAAGGGTTAAAACAGTAAAAGTGAGAAAAAGTACATATAGAACGTCCTCTTTATGACTAGCTGAAGGCTTTAATGTGGTAAAAATTATTTTTTCATTCATAAAACAGGAATGCCTACAAAAAGTTTTTTTTCCACTATTTCAAAAACGGAAGAAAAATAAAAAGTCCGAAAGCTTTTTTATCGAGCTAAATACCGTTCTGCTTTTCTTTTCGTTCGTTTTTCTCTTCAAAATGAAGTACAAATTATAAGTGCAAATTAAAACAAATATAACACCAACAGTCACCACGAAGAGAAACTTCCGTTAAGCGATCTTGGTAAATGTGTGTAAAACATCTTTCTGATGATTCATCGCCCAATTGGCCTTTAATCTTCTAGTTATACTTATTGAGTCATCCCTAATTTGTTCAAAGAAACTTTTAGTGTGGTACAACTCATTCATTTCAAATAGGATATTTTCAATATCAGCTAGTCAAAATGAGGAGCCCACAAAGTCGTCATGTAAAGTAAAACGACGAGCGCCATTTTGAAAACGCGGTGTTTTAAAAATAGTCCGAAAGTTAGAAATTCAAACAAAGATTTTGAAAAGAATGAAAATAAAAGCTAATGATGGAATTTAATAGCTGAAATTTGCAATTTTTGTATTTGTATTTGCGAATGGTCCATTGCGATTGCGACCGCAATTTGTGCAAAGGGTTCGTTTTCGCGTTTGTGACTTTTAATTGATGGCCATTATTAATAGCCAAAGCAAAAAATGGCGATCATTCTCCCAACGCCACTAAGAATGCTTTGGGAAGCGAGATTTGACAAGACGGCGAGCGTCCTGAGGCGAGACGTTGTCCCATCCACACTCCTTGTCCTTGGACAGCACAAGTGGGAAATTCGTTTGTGGATAAAAAAAAAAAAAAAAAATTCCTTTCCCTTCCCTTCCTTCCTCGTGATCTTTCCGTGTTATTTTTTTTCCCCGTCCTTCTTCCGTCCTCGAATATTTTCAAAAGACGGAAATCAGTCCTGTGGACGGAAGTCTTGCACCCATGGTGTTTACACTTACTTCTGAAAGTGAAGGAATTCTTTTGATCGCCGGCTATTTTTATGTTACTAAGGCTTTAACTATTTAAATAAAGCATTGGAGGGGGGGGGGGGGGGAATATAGCTTACCTCATTAAGTATTTACAGTAGCTACTAAAAAAAAAAAAGACTTAAAACACGGAGCCGTTTAACACTTATGATGTTGATTTCATGACAGTGCGTAGTATGATCCCGTCTCCACTTCAATTGGAATTATATTTTAGCATTGGCCTGGAGTAAAGATGCCAGGTAGTCAAAGTGTTAAAAGTTATAAAATATTTTTAATGAAGAATTCAATTAGATATTTGTTTATTTTTTCTGTACTTAGAAAGAGTTCTGTTCTTCTTAGTATGGTTAAATTTGATTTGAGCAATGCAGTTATCTATCCTATAGTCATTAAAAAAAATGCTATTACCATGGAAAACTAGCTTAAAATTATGTTTTTGCAGTTTTACAGGACATATTTTTCTAAATGTAACAGATGTCTAAAACCTTTAAGCCACTTTTAATTTTAAAAAATCCATTCATTGATCTAATCCCAATATTCCAAGAGATATAAGTTATTTTACACGGCAGCAAAATCCCCACACAGCATTGACAACTTCCAGAAATTGGAGGCTAGCAAGGTTGAAATAAATTAAACAGAGCAAACCGCACAAGAGGAAAGAACCGCACAATTGGATGAGAACCAATGAAATTGGTCGCAATAAATTTTTGAGGCAGTATCACTAACTCATGATGAATTTGCTTTTTTTTCATTATACTTTAATTATGCCTCAATTTTGCTCATTTTAATACATTTAAAAGAGACACAGAAGCTTTTTACTTTGAAAGCAGGGAGTCGAGGTACAAGCTGGTTTCGAATT
Source organism: Octonoba sinensis (assembly GCA_038502835.1). Classification (NCBI taxonomy): domain Eukaryota; kingdom Metazoa; phylum Arthropoda; class Arachnida; order Araneae; family Uloboridae; genus Octonoba; species Octonoba sinensis. The sequence continues at coordinate 57,047,886 of CM076599.1, read as the reverse complement.
TTTTATCTAAAAGGAGTGGGGAAGGAGGTTCTTTAATTTAAAACTTTTAAAAAACAGATTTTTAAATCATTTAAAACAGCTAAACAGACCAAAATGTTAAAAAGCGCACTAAAAGACTTAACCCTGGACACTGGAGGGAAGAGTCATTTAGGAGCCTGGTTTTGTAAAAAAATATGCTTTAAACATCATACCTGCATCTAAAAATTTGATAATTTGTTCACCGTTTTCTTGGTCAACGCTAACATTATCAACCCAACCTTTTTCATACAATTCCATAAATACATCAAGTCTTCGTTTCAAAGCAGTTTGTAATTCAGCTTTTCTTTTAATACTCTCCTCTGGATGATGCTTTAGTTTAAACCTAAAAATTGAAAGCACATTTTGATTGATGTTAACATTCTATTAAAAAATAAAATACGATAAAGTCCTAATTAGTTCATTGTAAGTTAAGAGTAAGAGAAAATAAAACCTCTTAAATTAAACAAAAATTTGGACACCAAAAATAAAATATGTAAAATAAATGAAAAATAATCAAAATTTTAAATATAATTCTGAACTTTTAAGTAGAAAAACAATAAAATTTCATTTATACAAAATTAATGTTTAAAAACATTTCCAATTAAAATTGAGTTGAAAAAAATATAGATAAAGAACATTAAAATTTTATATTAAAACTAATATTTATATCAAATGCTTTACCAATAATTTAAACACTGACTTACATAGCTTCCTCATTTGATTGCTTGTTGATAGTATATACGTAACGCGACCCCACGTTTCGGGGGTTTGCCTAATCCTACTACTCAAAACTCAAATCTCAAAACTCAAATCACTATATATATTCACACTATATCTTAAAACTTTCAATCCAATGGTTCACAATACAACAGCACAAGACTTTGAGAGAAACATAGCGACAGTTCATATTATGTGCATGATGTGACGGTACGTAGCACTTTCGGAGTAAATTGCTGGTATCCAGCCCGCTTGCTGTGTGGAGGAAAAAACATACAGTAACATTTATCCAGCACAAGAGAGGCATAATAAATGCATCAAAATATTGAAATTAAGGCAAACTATGTACACTCAAATTAAAGAGGTTTGAGAAATATACTTAAGACTAATCGTTTAATCTAATTCTTGATGTAGTTATATGCCTCTATGGAGCTGGTATGAAACAAAGATTTTAAAGCATGTTAGAATGATTATATTAACTATAAAGGAATTTCAATAAACATAAAATTTAAATATGCAGGTGTTTAACGTTTTCCTAAAAATTCTGGTAATAAGGGGAAAAAATCACTTCATGGCGCCAGCTGAAATTATAAGAAATGTTCTCTTCACGCACTTATGAACCATAAAGCATTTCTTGCTAATAGTCACAGAATTTTTTTGTCCCAAAATTGTTTAGCTCATCAAAAAAAAAAAAAGGCAGAGAAAAAATGTGATAAGTCTAATGAAATAAAATGCTGAGAAAATGAGAGAATACATTGAATGTCTGACAGTGGATGCCATATTTTAAATACAGCTACATTTTTAAGACTTCGAACTTCGAGACTTCTTTCAAAAATACGAATTTTTATACCTGTAACTATCTTCATAAATACCTTTTTCAAAACCCATAAATGGCTAAGAGTGAGAGAGACAAAAGTTATTTCTTTTAATTAATTTCTTTCTCCAATTGTTACTTATTTAAAAATATAAATAAATAAAAATTTATTCAAATCAGCAGAAATTTCAAATTGTAATTTATGTTCAACATTGAATGAAATTTATTTTGAAAATGCTCGTTTTTAAATATTTTTTATACTTGTTTAAAGATTAGAAAATTCCACTTGAAATAAATCTAAATTTGATATTTTATCAAAATTATTCAGACTGAAATTACTGTGTTAATCTCCAAAGAGTATAAGATAACAAAGTTCAATCTGCCCGAGAAATTCATTGCAATCCCTTGCTGCTTAATTCAAGAAACCAAGGTAAATAATTCCTTCTATCAGAATATAAAAAGATTGTTAATAAAACTAAGTTAAACAAAATTTGCAATGTAATCATTACTTTTTCAAACTGATTTATGAACAAAAGTTACATTTGCATTTTCTGTAGTACATAGGGTTGATTTGAGTCATTTCGTTTGCAATGATTAATTTGTGGTTGCTCAAAAGAAGCTTTTTCTTGTAGCCCTTTGAGCCAGTGTGTAAGTGAGTAAAAACACTAAAAATCATAGCAATTAACTTTTCATCAGTATTGTTTTAGACAAAATCAAGAGTTTTCAGCAAATCTAAATTTTAACAGGAAAATAAACAGTACTAATTTCACTAAAACCTATAAACAAATTCAGTAATTAGGCAAAATTTAAGTTTTTCCAATTATCCATGGCAAGCACATTTTACTTTACCCTTTAATCATGAAGCTTTATGTTATGGTCATGAAACTTTTAACTGTATAATCAATGAAATTTATAATTCACTTTTATCTGAAAATTGTTTAGGATGCTCATTTAAAAGCTTAACTTCAATGCTCTTTCATTTTATGCAAAGTTAATTTACAATCAAAGAAACTTTTTTTCACATACCATACAAACTTAAAAAAAAAATTAATCAAATTTGCATTATAAGGAAAAATGATTGAAAGTTTTCACAAATTAAATGTCAAGAGCCGACTGATCACTCGTAAACGCTTTCCACACATTTATCAGAGTTGGAAGGGGTGGGGGGCGCAGAACTTCCGGATATTTAAAATGCCATAGAAAAAAAATGCAATTTTTCCAAAAAATGTTTAATTTTTTAATGTGCATTAAATTATTTAGCTACCTTTAAAAAACATTTTCCAAATATATGTAAAAAACACAAAACATTCCAATTACTATGGTTGTGTGTGTGGGGAGGAGAGTAACGAAATTACGAAGAAAAAAACAAACTATGTTTACATTTATATTTAAGTCAAAATTTAAATAAGGTAAACAATGAAAATTTAGAATGAATTTTTGAGATGTAAAAATAAGTTAAAGGTTTAGATAAGAAAGCTTTCTAGAAAACGCACCACTCTTCATCTTTGTGATTTAGAAAGAACTCATTTATTTGTTGCCGTTTAAATTCCAATTTGTATTCATTATATTTTTTCACAGCTTCCTGGTCATCTATTCCATCATCTTGAGAAGATAAGAACTGTTTAAAAGTCATCATTGGTGGCTGCGTAAGACCAGATTCTTCCCTGCAACAAAGAATAGTTGAATTCATCTCACTTTCTTTAATTTCCACCAAAATTGCACAATTCTGAACAAAATATTAAAAGAATTTATTTCAATTACCAAAGTTCAATGTTGGCTCAAATCATCAGAGAGTGGAAATAAAATTGGTGACTTGTTCCCATAGCAGAAATAAGCTAGTTTCTGCTGTGGGTACAAATTTTTCGGATTAATTACTAGGAAACACTAGGATTAATTTATTAAATATATGTGGCTTCATCAATTTATTAAACTAAGGTTTGAAACAGAACATAAGAAATGATACAAATTTTGCTACTAAGAATGAAAAGGCAATTTTTACCATTTGATTAAGGTTTAAGAATTTTTGAAATTAAATTGTTAACTCTGTTTTAAAATAGATACAAAATATTTTTATTTTTTATTTCTGATATATATTTCTGTACATTTTTAATACATAATTTAAACAATGCCTACCGCTGAGTATTCATTTGATTGTGCATATTCCACCCAGAATGCATGCCTCCCATCATTCCACCACCAGGAAAATTTCCATCAAAGTTATTTCCATAACCACCACCTCGATCCTCCCTGCATTTTAAAAGTGACAAAGATGTAACAAATATTTATTGTTATTTAATAGTACAGAAGAAACTTTTACAAAAGACACTGCACTTTTTTATTGCATGCAATGAAGCTATCTTAAACAATAGCAGTTATTTGTACCAAGCTGTGAGAAATGTTTGTGCCACCTTGAAATAACATGCAGAAAAATACCAAAGTTTTAAGCAAAGAAAATTTTATAAATAACAAAAACAAACATTACTTAAACAGTTCCCACTCAGAACATACAGAAAAATGTAAGAGATTATTTAATGATTATTAGGGCAGCATGCAAGATATAATTGTGAGTACAATTTTAGATAGCTCTCATAGGTGTAACAACTTCATGAAATTTTAACACATCATAAAATTATAACAATGCAGATTAACCCTTTCCATACCAGATACTGCTGCAGAAGAGGTGCAAAGCTTGAAAGATAAAGATTAAAAGTAAACATATTTAGTTTTAGTTCATACATAATCAGGTTCACTATTTGAAATAGCAGACATTTTTTATTTCAAGCAACAAGAATTAAAAACATGTTTCAATAATGGTGCCCAGATAAGATATACACAGGAAGAAGGGTAAGAAATAATGGGTATTGTAACTTTTAACAAATTCTGCGCTGAGAGCATTTAGCAGGTAAAAGTACTGTGGAATAAAAAGAAATAAATTTATTTTTAAGAAAATCAACTTGTACAGGGCTCGGTGCACTTCGGAGTCTTCAAAATAGTGAAAAAAGTGACCACAGCTTTAAAAAAAGTGACCAAAATAGTGACTATTAAAATGTAAACTTGTGTGTGTGTTTTTTCATTTAAACTAAATATAACTTGAAAAAGAGCAGTTTCGACATCTTTTAAAAACTAAACCTGAATAAATAGAGCTTTTACCCAACTTTTAAAAAAAAAATTCACAGCCTATTCAAAAATACGAATTTTTATACCTGTAACTATCTTCATAAATACCTTTTTCAAAACCCATAAATGGCTAAGAGTGAGAGAGACAAAAGTTATTTCTTTTAATTAATTTCTTTCTCCAATTGTTACTTATTTAAAAATATAAATAAAAATTTATTCAAATCAGCAGAAATTTCAAATTGTAATTTATGTTCAACATTTAATGAAATTTATTTTGCAAATGCTCGTTTTTAAATATTTTTTATACTTGTTTAAAGATTAGAAAATTCCACTTGAAATAAATCTAAATTTGATATTTTATCAAAATTATTCAGACTGAAATTACTGTGTTAATCTTCTGTATCATTGTAGAAAACAAACCGTTTGGTTATTCGATACTGTTTTTGTAATTTCATGGTAGTAACAAAATCCAAGAAAAATTCCCTGATTGAGCTCCAAAATATTCCCTGATTTTATAATTTTAATTGTGATAAGTTTAGTTGTGATTTTATAATTTTAATTGTGATAAGTTTAGTTGTGATTTTATAATTTTAGTTACACGGTATAACTGTCATATATAATGACAGTATGAGTGGCACAATCAGAAAAATTCTTTGGGGAAATCAGAAAAATTCTTTGGGGGGGGGGGGGGGGGGGATGGAAATAAAAAGAGGTCATAATGTAATTTTCTGAGCAATATATATAATCTGCAACTGCTAAGAATTTTTCAGATCTAAAGTTTTTTTTAAAAAGAATTTAGATTTCCCCCTTCCCTGCATTTCTCAAAATAGCGTATTGTCTTTTCGTTGAGAAATCCCCTCCAAAAATTTTCTTTTGTGATTGTGAGAGTTAGTTTGGGAGTGGGGGGGGGGGGGGTGAAAGAAAAGAGAAATTAAGCTAATTTTCTGAGTGATATAATCTGAAACTGCTAAAAATTTTTAGTCTTTACTCTAATTTAAATATCGCTTAATTTTCTTAGGATTTGCTCTTCTCGAGTAAAAAAAAATTAAAAACAATTAAAATTATCATTCTAGACGGGGGAAAGGTCACAGGCCCTCTAGGCCTCCCCTTCTGGTTGTACCACACTGCAATATCAAACATTAACTTCGGCACACTCGGGGCCGGCGCCACGCCGAATTTCAAAATACGACCAAAAATGGCGGACTTACAGAACCAAAAATGGAGGACTTACCGAACCAAAAATGGCGGATACACGGAAGCTTCAACCCTGGCACACGTATTTTTATGCAAAATTGCAATGTTTTCATAACTCATAGGCAGACAAAGTAGCTTTTTTTGGTTGCTCTGCCAGAGAAAGGGCAAAAAAGTGAAAATAGTGACCAATTTTTGAAAAAGTGACCAATGCAAAAAAAAAAGTGACTTTTAGTGAAAAACGGGACTTGCGCCGAGCTCTGCTTATATTAATAAGGTGTGAAAATTAAAGTTGAGAAAAATAATGAAATCGAAAATAAATTTAATAGCCGAGTTAAGTAAAAGCTACTATGCTTTTTTATAGGCTTCAAATTTAAAAGAGAAATTTCAACTCACCAATCTCTTCTCATCCTCTTCATTGGTGGACTGATTTCATGCCTCGCAGGGCTATATCTGTCCCGACGATTTCGAGGATCATAATCTCGGTATTCACGTCTGCTGCCTCTGCCATCCCTGTTAGAAAAGATATCAAAATAAAGACACAGATTTGCTTTTTCATTTAATAGCAAAACTTACAGCTCTGTCAGAACTTTAAATGTTTTTTATCACGCTCAAGCAGTGATGCCTAAAAGCATCACAAAATTTCATCAAATATTTCATAATAACAAAAACGGAATATTAGAATGAAGAAAATTGGGTTCATGGAATGGTTGGAAAAACCTGAACCCAATGGGTTTTTTTTTTTTTTTAAATTCCATTTTTCTTCAGTAATAGGCTGTCTGTAATTCATGTTACAGTGGAACCTCGGTAGCTCGACACGCAGATAAGTCGACTACCTCGGTAAGTCGACATTTCAGTACCTTATGGTTGGCCCAATGATAATTTCAATGGGTGAAAAACTCTCTAACTCGACACAGAATTTGAAGGAACCCCACCCCTTAAGTCGACATCCATTTTGTATTCTTATTTATTTTTTCTTCCCGTATTTTTTCACGGCGTACAATTCTCAGAATTTTACAGTGATGTTTATTTGTCCATAAATCAATTCTTTTATCGAAAGTGTTCCTGCAAGATTCCCCTATCCCCCTTGTACTCTGGGGCAGGGTTCGTACGCTTTTGGCAAAACCAAAAATAAGGACTTTCTAAGGACTTTTTAAGGACCTACAAAAAATTTTAAGGACCTCATTTTTCGAAATATACAAACTGTTATGTTTATTTCAAAAGGAAGCATTATTGAAAGAGGAAATTGATTTAACATCGTATTTTTATTAGGAACAGAACACAACACAAACACTTTTATGGAGCTATCTTCGACTTGTTGCTTTTCTAATGTCCAATACAGTCAGGGAGTTAAAAATTATTGGAACTAGTAATAAGAAGTACACAACACAAGCATTAATCATATAGTATAAGCAAATTATCATGATATGAAAAATTATCAAAAATGGTTAGTGCTATAAAATACAAGTTAAATGAAAAACAATTTAAATTAAAAAAATTGTTAAAGAAAACGCTGCACTTTGTCTTGAGAATTTGTGTTAAATTTCGATATATTTTTTTTTCATTTTACTTAACTTATTTTGCCAGCATCTCAATTTAGTCTTACTTAAATTTCTATCTCTGCCATAAATATATTTTTAAATTATTTAGAAGAGCTTGCAAAAATTCAGGAAAAACTTTTTCAACTTGAGAAAAATATTTCATTTTAGAAACACCATACAAATAAAAAATGGAGCTTATTCGCTTAAAACTTTGTACATTACCCTCAAATAGTACCTACCAAAATTTCACTAAAGTAAAGTTTCGAAAAATTTAACATTTTCTTTAAATAAAAAATAAAACAGGCAGACTACAAGCTGCAAATACTAAACCAACTGTCAACTTTTCAAATAATTGATATATTTACAGGATGCAGAAAGATAAAAGTCTCAAAAGTTGCGTGTGATTTTCGGCGAAGCACATGCTAGATGTTAGCAAGTTTCCGAAAAATAGAGGTTTTTACATTTTCGCGTTATAAGTTATGAAAATTCATGTAAATTAATACATGTCTTTTTAAAAAGTTTCTTGAAAAATTTTCTTGTTTTGTAGTACAATCCCTTTAGATAAAAATAGTTGCACATCAGCTTGAAAAATCGGATCTTTATGCAAAAAATCAAATTTTCGCAGTTCACAAATAAATACAGAAAACTAAAGGAAAACGGAGCATTTGGCAACTACGTTGTGTAGGTTTAAGAAGAGGTTGATTCCTTCAATTTACTGCAAATTAAGAAATTTCACGAGATACAAATTTTGATTAACGCAGCAAATATCCATCATCTCTCACACAACAAAACCCCACAGCGAACGATCGCGAAGCCGAATTGGTCGATAAAAATTTACTAAATATTAAAACATAGCTTTAAAACAAATTTTCGATACGGAAATTTATTCAATCTAAAAAAAACAAAAAAAAAAAAAAAAAACACACAATGGGAGAACAAACTGTTTAGCGAAAGATCAGCTGAAAAGCGATTGGGAGAGTTGGCAACTCGGTGCTTATTATAGTGTAAGAAGTAAGAAAAATGATAATAAAAATAAATCATTCTTTTACCTTTAAGCGATAATCATACAATGCGATTGTTCATACACAAAAAAAGCCGAAAGTTTTTTTTTACCTACATACTAGTTAAATGTATCTCTTTTATTGAGGAAGATGTCAACAATATGCACCTTTGAAATATTCCCCCCCCCCCCTTAAATTAAAGAAAGTTTCAAAAGCAATATTTATTTACTGATTACCTATTAAGAGCTGCTCCTACTTTCTTTATTGATAATTGTTTAGAATGTAGATGATTTAGTAACAATTTTCATGCAAAAAAAATATTTATTTACTTTGTAACTAAACTTAATAAATAGTATCGAATCACAAATTTGAAATCCCAAAATTCGGCCCTTTTCGAAAATTCCCGATTTTTGTTTATTTATTAAATTGTTCCCCCTCGAGTCCTTAAAAGTCCGTTTTCCAAATTTTATTCCTTTTTCTTTTCTCTTTTAAAAGCAAAATGAGTGAACTTGTGTAATTTCTTTTTCTGTGGTCTTAAATGGTGCCCAGTTACTGGGCACCATTGCATTTTGTACAAATGCTTGGTGTTTTGATTCGACTTCTCTACAAATTTTTTTTTTTTTTTTTTTTAAGATGTAGGTCGATTTTTTTTTTCATACAATTGCAGGAAATAGCAAATTGGGAGCTGCCATGTGGGAGGGTACAAGTTCATTTTAACTGAATTGGGTGTTGTAGTTTGAAGCATTTAATCAAAATCCATGAACATTTTTTTTTTAAATATATAACACATCAATTTACTTATATCTTTTCAAAAAAAATTAAAAAAAAAAAAAAACAAGAGTTAATTATTTATCTACCAATTGAGAAAACACTGCAATTTGTAGTAAAAATGCGATGATGTTTATGTAAATCCGCCATTTTTGGGCCTGTCAATCCGCCGTTTTAGGTGTCCGAAAGCCGCGATTGTACCGGACCCGAGCAAACCAAATTTGAGGTTCGATTAAGTAGTTGAAAGGAAAGAAGTTTGATTCTTGTGAAGAATACAAAAGATAGCAAAACAAATAGAGCGCATGGGTACTTTCTTATTTTAACAAAAAAAAATTAAGCACCTGGAGTAAAAAATAAGGACTATTTAAGGCCTTAAAAATGAAAATGAACATTAAGGACTTTCTAAGGACCTTTAAGGACCGTACGAACCCTGTTTGTCAATCCGCCGTTTTGGGTCTGTTCGAAAGCCGCGATAGTACCGGACCCGAGAAAACCAAATTTGAGGTTCCATTAAGTAGTTGAAATGAAAGAAGTTTGATTCTTGTGAAGAATGCAAAACATAGCAAAACAAATAGAGCACATGGGTACCTTCTTAGTTTAACAAAAAAAAATAAGCACCTGGAATAAAAAATAAGGACTATTTAAGGCCTTAAAAATGAAAATGAACATTAAGGACTTTCTAAGGACCTTTAAGGACCGTACGAACCCTGTTTAGAACTATTAAATTATACAATTAGCTGTGTACAGTGTTGCTAATTTTTTCACTAAAATAAAGAGAAGAAAAGCGATTTTATAACCTTGCTAGGAGAGTAGCACTAGGCGTGCTCTACAGTTTCATTTGAAGTCAAATATTCTAAAAAATATGAAGTGGTGGAAAGTTACCCCCCCCCCCCCCATGGCTAAAGTAGTACCATGTAACAAAAAAAACGAGTGAAAAGAGAAATGATTTTCAGTCATTTGTATGCCAAACAAACATGCTCAAATAACAAAAGAGAAACAGGAGTACTCCTTTTGCATGGATACTCAACAACTTAGTTGCTCAGTAAAATTTTTTGGAACATAAATACGAGCTAACCTTTCCGACCAGTCATCTCTTCTTCCTCTGTCATCACGTCCTCGTTCTTGATAATCGCTTCTTTCTCTACGAAATTTATCACGAGCACGACGTCTATCATATTCTTCATCACTATCTCCCATCGCTACAAGAAAGATCAAAAGAACATTTTAGAATGAAAAAATAATGTACTTCTATGATTTTTTACTTAGACACTTTTTCAGATAGCAAATATATTATTATTCCATATAATACACCAATACAGTAAATACTTTTTTGTTACATTAAAATAATTTATTACAATATAACCCTGATTTAAAGATTGTCTATGAACTGTAAATGCCATTTCAAATCAGGGGAAAATAACTCTCTCCAAAGCAAATTTTGGACTTTTAAAAGCTATCGCTAATTTGAGGAAATGATACAGCCGAAAAATGAAAAATCTTCCTTCAAACACACATGAATTTGTGCAATCTAGAGAAGACATTTTAGTTATAACTTGATTACTCTACTGTAAATTTGCCGAACCTTTTTGGTCGGTGGAATTTTCTGTAACGAGTAAATTGTTAAACTGGTAAATACAATTACTAAATTAATAATTTTAATTTCCATTAACCCAATTAACAAATAGCATGCAGCCGTTTTCTTAAAAAAAAAAACTATTAAAACAACTCTTTATTCCTATAAAATATTACAATAATATAGCTGTTATGCTATGTATTGATGCCATACTGAATACTCGTTATATACTCGGAAACTAGACCAAATTTTGACCCATAAGCTATGCCAATATCTAGTAATGGTGAAAGGGCTAAAATTCAAATTTTCAAGTGGAAAGCTTCAAAAATGGCGGGGATTGCATTTTTATCAGGAAGATTTTTTTAATATAAATAATATCAGTAACGTTATATACAAGTGAACCCAGTAGCAGAAATTGCGCTGCAGATTTATCTTGAAGTTTGCAGATTAATTAGCCACCTTACAAAGAATTAAAAAAAAAAACTACTTTTAACATTTTAAGCATGTGTCCATAAAGTTTACTTTTAAACATGTTATTTCAAAACTGGTTAGTAGTGTTATTAATGACTCAGATAAATGTTTACCCTGTTTTCACTAAGTTACATCATAAATACTTTTCAAATATTAAACTGTGTGGCATTGCCTTTACTTCATTTTCTCTTAGCTTGCATTAATTGCATGTTCAATTTTTGATTTTATTGATTTATTTATAAAATGAATAATTAGAACATTTATTTATTTTCTGCATGTGTTATTGTTATATGTCAACTATTTTAAAATGCAGTTTGCTATTTTTTATGATCGTAAATTTGGTTCTACATCATTTGGTGCCGCACATAAATTTTGATTTTTAAAACTTGTGCTGCAGATCTATACAGATAATTCCGCTACTGGGCAAGTGAAAAAAAAAAAAAAAAAAGCAGATTTCTCAGCTTCCACCAATTTATTGAATCTTCCGCAGGTTTCAAGGAAGGAATCTGAGAAATTAGGAGGGAGGGAATCTCGCCCTGAATTTTAGCCCCAGTGGTAAGAATGAAGTATTTATAAGTATCTTTGAAATTACAGGAATTTAAATTGATAAAAAAAATATGCAAATAAAGTTGATATGCAATATTCGCTATTGCTCTATTCGTGAAATAGGAATGACTATGACTGCGTCATAAAAAAAGAAATTCCAATTGTGAAATTAATAAGAAGTAAAATTTAGCTATGCATTTGTACATTGTTTGTATCATGCCATAGACACAAAACTATGTTGGTGATTTGTGATTAACTATCTTTTCCAAATTTTAAATTGGTACTGCGCAACTTGCCAAAGGCCCAAACAGTAAAAGGGATTCTTAATATACTATTCATATTTTAAAAACTGATAAGAAACAAATATAACTTTTAAATCATATTCCAATCTTTTTCCAAATCATTTTAAAGTTGTCATAGCAACTTTTCAAAGGTATAATTTTGAAGGTTCAAATTGTTAGAAAAATAGTACAAATAGGTAGAAGTAATATTATCATTTTTATAACTATGCAAAGGGGGGGGGGGGGAAGGAAATATGGTAAAGTTAGTAAACTTGGAGTTTTTTGCACTATTCTGTCAATTACTACAAACTACAAACAGTAATAATTTACGATTGGCGTACTACATACTCTTCTTCAAAATAGATCGATACATTATTGGGTAATTTTAACTTTATTAATCACAAAAAAAAAAAAGAAAAAAAGATTGTTAAAGGATTCATAACAAGGACCAGCCTAGCCAACTGCTAGTTATTCTTTTAGTCATGGTGTGTGATTTTTTTAATTAAAAAAAATTCTGTTCCTTATATAAAAAGTTCCTTATATATGTTTCCACCCAGCATAACTAACAAAATATTCAGTCCTCTAAAGTTATAATTTTATAATGTCTAAAAATGTTAGTTTCCTTGTGTAAATAAATCCATTTGTCAAAGAAATAAAATAGGATAATAACGTTGCTGATGTGATTTTTCCATAAATTCCCTATTTATAGGGGATTACCCCAAAATTTATGAAAACTAGGAGATTTTAAATACAAATCGGGAGACCAGTAGAATAGGGGAAAATCCAGGAGTCTCCTGGAAAAACCAGTAGAGTTGGCAAGTATGCACATGCAATGCAGACAATACTTAGTAATGCAACTACAAGATGCACTTTTTAGAAAAAAATAAATTCTATAAGCAATCATGAAAATAACACATGTACTATTCTTAACAGAAATTTAAACATTGTACCGTGAAGTGTGGTTTAATAAAAATGATTTTAAACGGTTTACTACGATAAAACTTAATGGGTGGCGGATCGTAAAGTAAGTCATTTTTTTTCTTTTTCCATCAGAATCTTTGGAAGAAATTACTTCACCAACATACCTATTACTATTTAACATATCTCAGAGAGCCAGCCGAATTCTGAAAAATCACAATGATCACAATCCACCCTGACCCTGCAATTCACTTCAGAACGAGCGCAAACAATGACCATGACAATGACACAAAATGGTTTAAGATAAACCGTTGCCAGATATAAAACACAAATTATAAAATATGGGAGTACGTGTTTACATCTTGCAATATTGCATACTAAAAATTTGCAATAAAAATTTGATCAATATTGCATAAAAATGCAAACATTTTTAACTGAACTGTTGAAACAAGGGTTTGTACACCACTGGTTTGTCTGCATAGAACTGTCGCAAGTAAAATACAAATACGTATGAAAAGACGGAATGGTTGATAGTGCAAATTTGTAATAGTTTTTTTTTAATAAAAGAAACCTTTTTGAGCCTCCTGGGGGTGTCTGAGGCACGCAGCAAACCAGGGGCGGAATGGGAAGAAAATTGGCTCTGGCCAAGGCCGTATCCAGAGGGGGGGGGGGGCAAGCCCCACCGAAATCCCGAAATTGTTCGCAATGCATCATATATTCCTCCCTGAAACTTTCCTCAAATAAATACATCAAAGTCACATCCCCCTCCCCCCCACCCCCGAAAAAATTTCTGTCGGCGGCCTTGGCCCTGGCATATTATTTCAAACAGAGGCCCAAGGAAGGGATGTCGTGGGACCGGATCAAGCCCGTAGCCAGAGGGGGGCCAGGTCGGGCAATGCCCGACCTGGAAAATGTTTTACCCGTCCTAGCGTGATTAATTAGACCTTAATTATCTCTGGTCTTTCTGTTTTTAACTTTTTGATTTGTTTAAATGCAAAGTCATATCGGAAAAATCCTGTTCCCATGCACCTTTATCCCTTAATTCAAATTTTAGAAAAAATAAAAAGCATGAACTTTTTCCCTTATTCAGCTAATTTTTTTTTCCTGTTTTCAATCTAAACCAGGCACTAATGAAAGGATCATGGGCAGTCCATGTTTTTACTGTAACATACCGATACATGTTTCATATGCTTCGATATCTTACTTTGAATGATCGGTCATATTAAAATTATCTTTAAAAAATGTTCTCTTTTTTATGTTATTTCATATATTTTATTAATTTACAAAAGACATTCTTAGAATAAGCTTTAAAAATTCAATTCTGGCTTTTGTTGGTTTTAATCAAGTATTTCTTTTAAGATCAAATAATTTCAGTATTGAATTAAATTAGTATTAGTTTCATTAATTAATTGTTTAATTAATCATTTAATAAATTAAATAATTGCATTAATTATTAAATAAATTATTAATTTAAGCTTTAAGGAAACGCCCAAAATGGAGCATAAATTCTAACATGTTAGAAAAAATTGAAAAATTAGTCTGCCCCTCCTGTCCAAAAGTTTGCCCCCCCCCCCCTGGAGTCAGAGTCTGGCTACAGGCCTGGAACGGATGATACCAGGAAACGAAAATTGAATGCTGCCCCCTTCTGATATTAGTCTCCCCCACGATTGTTCTTTTTTTTTAAATTTATAGTTCGACGAATTAAGTTTTGACATTTGGACGTTTCTGCGCAGCGGCGTAGCTAGACCCGGATTTGGGGAGAGTTTCTTCGGGAGAAGTGAGCTAATTTCATTGCTTTACAAGAAAAATTCGTCAAATACTAGACAATCTTTGCCATTTCAGGGGCGTTTATTCCAAAAACTACCCACTTATCTACACCAGTGTTTCTGCGCATGGCAGAAAAGAACGAATCCATTTCGAGTTTGAGGGAAGTTCGTTTTGCAAGTGCATTTGTTTAGTACGTGAATCAGAATGTTTGCTTCTCTGTTTGCTGAAAGCAGCGAAATTTAAAATCCGGTATATAGCATCAGTTCAGAAGAAATCAAGTATGCTAAACGAGCTAGAACTAGAACAAACACGGCACATTCTTTATACCAGCAGTTCTTAACCTGAACATGAATGGATTCTTCTTGGCACTCTGCCAGGCAGATAGCTTTGGTTGATGGTAGAACTGTACTCACGGACAGCAACGAGTTTTTCCTGCATTTCAAAGATAATTCTAGCTTTCAATTTTTTTAAAATAAAGTTTTTTAAATAAGAAAAGGGTTAATCCCAACAAAAATTGCAGCAATTGATATGAAAGAAAGCACAATTGTAGAATAAACTGTTTTCTAAAAGATCTTTTTCTGAATTATTTACTGATTTATTCAAATGAAAAAAAAAAAAAAAAATCATGTACTCATCGTATTTGTTGCATACTGAGCGTGCTATAATCAGTATGTTAACATTAAGTAGATATAAATGAATTCTAGTTATAAAAATGAAACAAGAAATTCCGTTCAGAATTATAATACGAGCCTACTTTCCCGCATACACCAAATTCAAAATTATAATCTAGCTATATCTTTCTATCTCTTTCCTATTTAGCTTTACTTCTTATATACTCCAAATATACCTATATATAATTACTTCAAATATATCTTTTTCAACGGATAATACATATTCAATCACTCACTCATTCATTCTTTCATTTATTCAGTTCTTCATTTATTTATTCATTCATTTACTTATTCATGTATTTATTCACTCATTTATTTATTTGTTTATTCTTTCACTCATTTATTTACTTTATCATTTATTCAGTCATTTATTCATTCATTCATTCTTTCACTCATTCATTTATTCTTGACTGAACTTAATGAACTTCGTATCTGAACATGTTCTACGGTCTAACAACTTTCCGATAAAGTTTGTTCCAAGCGAATTCGTCTCGATTACCTCAGGATTTATATGGGATTGACATTTCCCTGTTGGCGCTATGTTTTTTATTTTTCGAACTGTTTAAAAATGAACAAAAATTGTTCAAACCAATATTTCACTCCGAGAGCTTCTTCCAATAAGCTTGCTCATAGGAACTTGGATCTTGTGCCCAGAGTTTAGAGAATTTGCTTCATTTTTGCCCATAGGCGCTAATGTTAAAAATTTTTTGAACTGTTCACAATTGAACGAAAAATTATTCAAATCAAAAAGTAAAATATGGAAATGAGATGTCCTCGCCGAGATGTTTCGAATGCAAAAAGAATTTTTTGAATCGGACAATTCATTCAAAAGTTATTAGGGGCGGACAGACCGACAGACAGACAGAAAGAGCTACAGACCGACAGACATACAATTTCCTCATCTGAAAACCCTAGTTTATTTTTAAATTTTTATTTAATTACTTCACCCTTTTTTTTTTTACTTTTCTTTATTTTTAACGGTATTTTTACGATGCATTAAGCATGCTTTCATTCATTTTACTTTTTTTTTTTCCTTTTACGGGAAAGTAGGCTAAAAAGAAATGTTTATTCTTCTGATTCCCAGTACTATAACTATAATATGGAAATAACAAGTTTATAAAGTAAAAATCGATTACACTTCATAGAAACGCACCCACAATTAAAAAAAAAAAAAATTGTAATGTTTGTTTAAAAATGAAGTTATTTTGTTAATTATACCTGAAAAAATTTTCATTTGCAACTTACTATGAAATGAAATTTTGAAGTTATCAATATTGTTTTATTGAGTAAGGACACATGTTTAATTAGCCAACTTTGTCTTTTCCAAAGATAATTTTTTTTTTTTTGACCATATTTATTATATTTTGAAGAGAATGTCTCTCGTTATGTCTACAGTTTATGTAAGGATATATGAAATTCTTTTTTTGCCCTGACTTCGACACATTTATGTTAAGGAAAGTCTCAGGGAGGAATATATGAAAAGTATGAAAAGTAAAATTTTCAGCTCCTACAAACTTTCCGCCCAAAGCAATTGCTTGCTCTGCCTATTCAGGAATCCTGCTCTTAGACAAGTGCACCCTCCCGACACTACGGCCGGCTGTGCTGCCATACTAGGTAGCACGCAACGAAAAAAATCAGTTTATAGTTTGTTGTATAACTCTAAAACGGCATGTGATAACTTGACATGTTTTACGACATTTCCTATAAAGCATTAATATCAATGAAGAAAGAATCTTATACAGTAGAAAGTACATGCGATGATATTATGGTCATTACTTGTAAATTTCATTGTGTTCACTTAAAATTACCATGAGTGAACACAATCACTTGAAAAATCTTGAATAACAACATGAACTTGACTTAAATTGCAAATTGTTTTTCATCCTTCAAACCATAAGAATAATAAAACCATTAATCATAGTTAAAAAAAACACAACAACAACATTAATCAGTTTTTTGCAGTTTTATTAACATTTATGATACAATAATGCTCGCACATACATCAAACAAATGGCACTTATTTTTGTACAAGACGATTTAAGTATGAGACGAAGGAAAAATATTTCTACAAGATGAAGTTCACATATTTGGATAATTTATAAGTTCATGTATGAAACTCGATGGATCTCCTTTCACCACCAGTCATTTCCTCCACCATAACCACCTCCGCCTCCGCCGCCGCCGTATCCACCACCACCGAATCCTCCACCTCCATATCCACCGCCACCACCTCCGTAGTGCATTTCTTGAGGGTAAACACTGAAAAATAGTAAATTTCACATGAAGAATGTTCCCATGAAGCATTTGATTTAATTTTATTTTAATTAAATCGCTTTTAATACCTACGTAATCGAAAAGAAGAGTGGTTATTATTAAAAATTTGAACTTGAAGATTTTATCGTAATTGAACAATTGTCATTTATAGGAATGGGGGCAAAACATACAATCTCACAAGGCTGCGAAAATTTACAAATTGGAAAACAACAAAAGAAATGATAAATGAGTATGTGATTTTAATGCGATTAGTGAAAAGAAAGGAAAAAAATATCATCATTGAAATTTTATTGCTGGCTTTAGAAATGAAGCCTGCTTTTTTTCTTTCACGTTTCATAATCTAATCTTTCCGGAAGATTGATTCCCGGTGGAAGAGTGGTAATATGCTCTAAGAGCCCCCATGCCCGAGTTCCGAGGTACGAGCTCGAATTACAAGGCACACGATGGATTATTCAGAATTTTTATCCAGGGGAGGCTGACTTTGAACACCGTCCCCACATATATTAATATATATAAGGGGGGAGACCGGGGCACAGTGCCCTATGTCTATACAGTGAACCACTCTCATTTAAATCCATTACTATCCCATTTCTTTCATTCATATCAAGTCTGAGTAAGGAGGAGATGTAGTTTGTGTGACACGTTCCCTATTCATTTGGCTAATAAACAAATTGCGTGGTGATTACCTTAAGAAGTCAGCTTTATACTCAACCTATACGAGCCGTCCACTTATTATCCTGAGTGAGCTGGTAAAGGCAAACATCAACAGTGGTATAGTTATGGGGGAAAAAACAGAGGGACGCTAGTGTTAAAATTTAAAAAAGGTGGGGGGGACGCTTGAGTTAAAATAAAAAAGTGGGGTAAGCCGTCCCCCAGCGTCTCCCTCGACTACACCACTGATCATCAAACATTTTGCAAGCTGTGACGCAAAATTTGTTTAACGTTATCTAAAACTTCTGTTCAGTTTTACGAACTGTTGCAGTTTGGTTTGGTCTTCTGAAAAGGATCTTCTGTTAGGTGAATTCAACCACTTTATAAAAGAAACTCGCATTAAATTTGATTTCTTTATGTCGCTGTCAAGTGGAACAGTTGTTTAAAATACATACTTGTTCAATCAGGTCCTCTTGTTACGCGGCTAAGATTGAATATTTATTGTTAAATATTATTATTGGATTACATTTTACTTCGCCTATATTTTATTTATAAAAGGTTTTAAGTCGAAAGACACGTAATATTTATTGAACAAAAAAGGGCAGAAAAAATGTACCCCATGCAGAGCAATCGGCAGAAGAGTAGAACGACTAAATAAAACATTTAATAAACGAATCGAAGCGAAAAACATTTTTGTGTGTTATTAAATTTCTGATTTCATGAAAAGAAATAAAATTCCACGAAAATTACTGTAGTTTCTTACATTTTTTTTTTCCAATGTTAATTGCACAGAATGTTTATAAATGTGACCTGCGGACTAAAGTAAACAATACACAGCATTGTAAAGTAATAATAATAAAACAATAATATTTTACCATAATGCACAATACTTTAATGCACATTCTATTATTACTTTTCTAGTATTAGTATTTCATAAATATTTCCCAAAACTAATTAAAAGCTCATTTAATAAAAATATGTATTTATTTATCCATTTATTTTTGATTAAGAAAAGCATCAAAAGTATCAACAATTAGTTACGAAAATTTCTCCCTGTAATCATTCATTAAATATTAAAGCTGAAACTAATCAATTCAGTGTAACTTGTTTATTAGTATAATTTGCCATCCACAGAAATATTCACACTCCTATAAAGAAATTCCTCTGTAAAGTGTTTTGTAAAATTTGCAGTAACAGTAGCACACAGAAGTTAAAGTGCTCGACTCTAATTTACTTTTCTTTCTGGTGATGAATTTGTTTATCGCTGTGGTATAGATTATGATAAAAATAATTAAAGAAAAAATCTCAAAATTAAAAAATATTACTTTCATTATAAATTAAAATTTAGCTTTGAAACGTTTAGCTCGCAGTTTTGAAGCATTGGATAATAGACAATCGTAAATGTGTGATGCAAGTCGTAGTTACTTTTTCTAAACGGGATTGTCAAAAATAGATTTTAATAAAATCTCTTTCTGAGAGGTTAGCTAATCATGAATAGCTTTCCAATTTTTTATGCATTATTCATTCATGATAGGCTCCTTTCTTGGTTTGAGAGCTCCAATAACGAGTTGAGGCTATCATCACTCAAAAATTCCTCGGAGAAACTAAAGTGCTCTAGAACAAGGCCACCGCGAATTTAACCGGTCCAAGAGCTAAATACAGACAATGCGGATAACCCTACATAATTTGAATCCAATAAACCTCTCCGTTTAACTATACTTTTGACTTGGTGACGGTGACGGCCAGGACCGGCGCTAGCACGAATGGCACCCTGAGGCAAAAAACTTTTTTCCTCTCCTACTATATTATGAAAGAATAGAGATTAAAAATGATCGGTACAAATTTTAATTATAGATATTTTAACTTTCAAAAAGCTGAAGGAAAACAATCGCTGATCAAAATGAACTGAATAAGGAAAAATAAAAAAGAGAAAAAGCAATATATTGGGTTTTGCTTGTCATAAAAAAGAGAAGACACTTTCTGGAACTGCAAACACTCATAAAGTGCCTCCTCTGAATACACTGAATCCGCCTCTCGCTGTGGAGAAGAAAAGGATAATGTGCAAAACATGAAGTAACCCAATAAAAAATATATCCTTTCAACAAAGGATAGAAAGAAACGGAAACGTTTCAAGATGTTCCTGATGTGTTTGATTTTATCAAAATTAAACGTATAATATATAATGAAATTAGATGAAGTTTTGATGCATCATTTGCAAAACTAACTAGTTAAAACAGTACTTAATTTTTTTGAGATGAAAACTATTGTTTATTACTTTAAACTATGCAGTCAATATTTATGGTCAATGCGCCCCTAAGAACCTCGCGCCCTGAGGCGAGCGCCTCACCGCCTCAGCATAGCGCCGGCCCTGGTGACGGCTTTCCTCCTTTTGCCTCTCTTTCTCGGAAACCATATTTGAAAAAGAGGAAAAGAAATTATGGGACACAAACAGCTCGTTTTCTCCCAGGAAATTAAAATGTGCTTTGCAGTTAATGAGATTTGGAATCTCTCCATTTTTAGACATTTCTTGACACTTTCAATTTTAATGGATGCCATCTAGGAAGGCAGCTCTCCTTTTAAATACTCTGCGCCGAAAAGTTATTTTCGAATAAATTTACTATGGGAAATGGGTCAGAAGAACGTACTATCTATAGTTATCAGTAAACCGCTCTCAATTTTTTTTTGGATTACATTTACATTGCTTTATGGAGTTCCTAATTCAGGCTCGGATACGGATACAGGGAAAAGCAATGGTGGCAATCGTCTTTCCCTGAGTCATTCTTATAAATAAATAAATAAACATAAAAAATAAAAAAAAATAAAGTGGAAGAAGTAAAAACATCGATGAAAAAATTGTCCAAGATATAGACATAGTTTTGGTAGCGTTTTGGATGCTGTTGCGTAGAAACCTCAACAGGCGAGAATATGCAAATTCCGTCAGAAGAGCTTTTGTTTGCGACTGATTGGCAACACTCTATGAGTTCTATAAAACCACTGAATGTGGTGGAGCAAGGGGAGAAACTGGCCAGAAAGGCCAGGCTGCATTAAGTTGATCTTGTAAGTTGTGATGTAATGAATAGTTAATAACAAAGATTGTTTGATAGTAATAAGGTCTCATGTCTGCACATCGTAAGTTATAACTCCAAAGTTGCCAAGTGCTATTTCTCAAGATTAACCACCAGCTTAACATACCGAAAGATTATTTATCGCACACCTGCATTAAACCTGGATAAGAATAAGAATTTAAGTTACGACAGATGCTTATTACGGGAAAAATAATAAAAAGTTTCATCACGTAGTTATGTCACAAATTGTAGTCTATAATATTGTAGATAAATAAATTAATTAATTTCAATAGTACATGCATAGCTTTAGTTATGTAGTAAAAAATATGTGCTTATATATTTAAGATTAAAATAAAAGTATAGTAAAACTTATTTGTATTAATTATATTTAATTACATAATAATTATAATTACATAAATTGTACTAATTACTATGAGGGTGAAAAAAATACAAGCTGATGTGCGCACCACATGACTTCCTTGTATAGTTAAGAAAATTGGTAATACCCTAATATATTGGAACCCTAATACATGTTTACGTTGCATTTTTTTTCCTTTGCAGATTCCATTCAGTTACTGATGTGTTTTATCTTAAGATTTCTCGGGCCAATAAAAAATAACAAATTTCTTTAATCCTGAAAATGCCATTCTCTATTTATTTACTATACTATATAGGTGTAGGGAAATAAAAGTTAACTAAAAATTTACTTAAAAAATAATGAAACTAAGAAATATTACTTTTAATAGGCGTATCTGACACACGCACGCATTTTTTTTTAGTTCTTAAAAAGGTATATTATACTAAGTGTAGTACAAGAAAGTCATGGAGTCAGCTCGATTTTCCGGAGAAGATGTACTTACATAATGTTTCAATGCCCGTAGTCTCATGTCAATTTTCAAAATTTAATACAAACCTTATGAATAAAGATTTTACATTGATTCATTAAAAACAATCTGAAAGAAGTACCATTGCGTAGTGACAATAAGTATAGTTCCCTATCTGTTGGGAATTTCATTCCCATCATAAAAGAATGATTTGAATGATATTGAACAAACGTTTGTATTTATATATTACAAACACAATTCGACAGGGAACTGAAAGTGATTTCTATTTTGGTTGGTCAATAAAGTGGGCATACAAAGTATCCCTGTTTTCCGTAAAAGGGGTTCATTACAGCTCTAAAGACGTGTACATAGTTTTAATTTCAAATATGAATATTATTACGATGGAGTTTCTCAATTTGATCAACGTATTAATTTATTTGTTTATTGTATAGTTATTTATCCGAAAATACCAATCCCATGCTGCAATTCAATCTTTTTCCCCAAAATGCAGGATTCGCATCGCGAGGATATTGTACTTTCATCACGCGATAATATCTTTATAGTTTTGTTTTTACAATCTGTTAATATTAGTTTTGTTAAAAGATTATAACAAAATGCTTATACAGTGGGAAAAATATAACATAAAGCCGAATTCGCGGAGAGGTCACCAATAGTTATCGGTATTAAACATCCTTACTTTGGTACATTATGCAACATGCTTACGGATAAGGAACTATTTTATCTCCTTTGGGGATTTTCAGCTTGAAGGGAATAGGTATAGGGAGAGGCACAAATCTTGGCTTCAGGGCACCAGCGATGACGGATGCTGCAATCAGTTTCTTCAACTTGCCACCTTCCGCTTGATGAATGACGACAGCAGATAGAAGGAATGTTGCCATCGCCACAGTAATTGCCCCTTTCCTCAGCATGATGAGGCTCTAAGTAAAGAAATTTAATTGTTTAGATTTTAGAAGATCACAAAAAAGTTTCAATCACTGAAATGTGTATCATTTATAACTAACACAATAAATTAAAAAAAAAAAAAAAAAATCAACATTTTCAAATTGGAAGTTATTTGCGCAAGATCTTAGTACAAACACTTGGCTGACATCTTTCTTTACTTCTTTTTAGATTCCATTCAGTTAAGTTATTAAGGGAGTTTAAAAATATTCGAGCAACACGATTTCAAAATAAATATAAAAATGGAGGCGTCTTTTTCGAATGCAATGATACCTTATTACCTCAAATGATATCTTAGGAAGAAAAATATGTGTGTGTGCTTAGAATGTTAGTCGTATAAAAATTTATTTCTTTACGCAAGTTACTAATGAAAAGAATATATGTTTCTAATTATGTATCACTAATCACTTAAAAATTCAATTAAATTAAAAGTATAAGTGAAGAGAAAAGTTCCAAAACTTTCTTCGTCAGCTGTTTGGGAAGACGAGTTTTATTCTTTATAAGAAATAAAAATAAATAAAAGCTTTTTTCCAAAAATTTCTTTATATATTCCTCATACCGAAAATTTAGGGAATTAAAAAGAATATGTATATTTTCTATGGGCAGAAGTCAATATTCCTTAAGCAATTCGAAATGTTTGATTTCCGCTGTATATTCAAACAAAATTACAAGAGTTTAAAAGGTATTAATAATAAGTTACATATTTGATCCATTTAGTAAAAACGGATTTATAAAACTCCGAAGAAAAATTACTGTTGTCAAGAAGGTCAATAAAGATTTGGGTATTCCAATGAAAGAAATAAATATTGATAATTTAGAAGAACCTAGAAACTGAAACTCTTGCCTTGATTCTGACCGATTTTTGATTCTGTTGAGAGTAAACCTATTTTGAAACAAAATCTGAAATTCAAAAAAAAAAAAAAAAAAAAAAAAAAAAAAAAATTTGAAGAACTTTATTTTTAAAAGATTCCAGATTTATCTAAGCTTTTCCCCCTTCTTAATTCGTATTTTAAAATCAATTCTATTTAAGATGGCTCGGCCTGGTGGCGTAGTGGTAAGGCACTGGCCTCGTACGCTCAAGTTCGCAGGATCAAACCTGGTCCAAGTCGATGGATTTTCAAGATGCAGGACATCGTCAGCGCCCATGTCGTATGATTAGGCGGCATGTTAAAGTTCCCTTGATTATCTGTTTCGCTTGTATGCTCTCAGCTAAATCGAATTCCTAGTGCAGTTTCGCATCATTTAGGGCTCAGGTGCCGCCATATAGGGGGGGGGGGACTGAGCGTCAAAATCTCAAGTGGTAGTGGCATCCGCCGATATTGATGCTGCTTGAAGGAATGGATGCCGGTTTCTGGGGAATGCACTAGGTCTGCAAGAGTTAGTGACCCTACGCAGCCCCGTTAGAAAAAAAATTAAGGTGGTTGACAAGTGATAAATATGAGTTGTTATTTGCAATCATAGTTCGGTTGAAGGGGTACAAATGCATTAAGCAATTGTAAATGTTTTTTGTATTTGTTTAGCAATATTCTTTTCAGAGTAGAAGATATCAATGTAAAAATGTGGTTCAACTATGAAAATTTTAAAGTTAAATGAGCTTCCCAATACAATATAGATAACGATGTGTTTGCTTAAGTTATAGATACTAGCTTTAGGACTGAAACTTTTGATTTACCTGAAAGATTCCTGATTTTCAGCTCTTATCCCCTTGCGAAATGTTTTTTTTTTTTTTTCCCTACACTGTTCGAAATTTCACCATGAAATTACGGTTAAATGACCGGCAGCAGTCTGTCCATTTAATTCACCGTTAAATTTACGGTTTGGAACATTTTCTATCTTTACGGGACCTAACCATTTCCAATCAGCTTGGTTAAAAAGCCGAAAATACAAAAGTTTACGGTTTTATAACGATTTAAAAATGGGTTCAAAACAAATTTTTTACCGTTTTTGAACCATTTCGAGGCGTAGAATCTTCCAGGCTTAGAAATGGTAAACGAAGCTTGCAGGAATCGAACCCGGTTGTATAGTATGCCAGCCTTGCTCTCTAACGAATCGACCATCGGCACCACACAAAGCGGTCGTTTATTTATCAATAAATCTTTCTTTTCAACAGGAGAAGAAAGATTTATTGATAAATAAATGGCATTAAAATTGAAATTTCAGTTTTTGATTGGATCCAAAACCATATTTGGTCTAAATTTACTGTATACTGACGAAAATCATTTTATTTGCTGCAAAAATTAAAATACAAACAAACTTCAGCAGCTCAAGTTATGGGTTCGCTCATTCGCAAACAGTTCGGGAATCCGATGTCTCCAATTTTTTATTTACGTGTGTGTGTGTTTCTATTTAGTAACCACTGCTTAAGCCACTTTTTTTTCTTCTTTTTTTATGTACACATGCAGATTTTAAGTGATAAATCTTTATTCATATTTTAACAACAACGTACGACCGGTAAGGTTTCGCAACCAAGATGGACGCCCGATTCTTATTGAGCGCTTGAAAATTACGGTTAGTTAAATGTTCTTTAGTAGAAACAGAGAATAAACGATTTTTTTCGCAATCAGCAGTTTGAGTACCATCTTTTTAATGGTTATTCAACTGTTGTAATTAAATATATTAAAATAACAATAAAATAAGTGGTTATTTTACTATTTTCTTTCGGAAATTTTTAACAGTGTATTTCTAACACAATTCTCATCGGCATTATCAACTTTCTGCTAAATTTTGCTGCAGTATTTTAAAGTTTTTCTTTGCTTTAGTAGAAAGGATATATTTTTTGTGGTATTCTAGAATGATATCAAGTAGCCAGTTTTACGGAGGTTGCAAATAAACGTTTATTAGGTTACTTTCACTAAAATTTTTCAAAAAAGAAAAAAAGTCAGTTGCAATAATTTAAGCAATTGTTGGAAAAAATAATTAATTATTAGAAAATAATTTTTTAATAAATTATCACAAAGTAATTTCATTATTGTAGATGAATATCGGCAGCACTAATAGACTGAGAGCTGGCTACATGAAAGTGTTGATCATAAGGTACACGGCTAGTTTTCGCACGTAACGTCTCTATTAGTATGTCCAAGTACATAGCCACCAGTCTGCCAGGGCTGCTGTGGGGCTTAAAGCAGGGGCGGGCATTCAAAGTCGACGAATTTTAACAAAAAAAAAAATCATAAGGTACACGGCTCGTTTTTGCACGAAACGTCTCTATTAATATGTCCGAGTACATAGCCACCGGTCTGCCAGGGCGGGTGTGGGGCTTTAAGCGGGGGCGCGCCCCCAAAGTTGACGAATTTTAGCGAGGAAAACCATAAGGTACACGGATGGAAGTTTCACGAATATGTACTACTTCCAAATCACGGAAAGATAATGGCAGACTGTTTACTAAGGGGGAAAGTGGCGACACGCCGCTTTAAAGGGGTGCAAATTTCGAGAGAAAAAAAAGGTACACGGACAGAAGTTTTTAGAATAGTTTCATACTTCATTGAGAACACGTATACCAATCGGCATACTGATATCTTGGGGCTAAGGCACTGGCAGACCGATTTTAAGGCCGCACTGTACTGTGATGTAAATGCTCGGTTCTCTTATTTCAACTGTGGAATAGCAACTCAAGATTTCATGGAACATGCATTAATCTTTTTATTATCTATTAAAATAAGTTAGTAAAAGTACAAATTTAATAAAATTGAATTCCAATGCATTTATCCAAAGCAATGAATACAAGGAAAATACAAAAGATTACAAAGGTATGTATGTGATAGGACATACATATATAAAAACCGAGGTTTCCATTATAATAGTGTATATATATATATATACACATATGTGTATATGCGTGTATAGATAGATAAATATGTATATTAGGGCGGAGCGTAAAAAACTTTTTTTGGAAATTGTTTTTGCGTGAGGGCTTAAAAATTGTGATGTGGCATCAGGAACATGCAAAAAAAAATTTAACTTCCTCATTTAATATCTTCCGGTTCCAGTTTTGGGTCAAAAACCGCAATAAACGTAAAATTAAAGTAAAATCCAACAATTTTGTGAATTTTCGAAATTTTTATTTTCTTATTGTGATAATGACGAATATTTAGTAGAATGTATGAGAAACATAAATTTAAAAAAAATTAATTAAACCATCAAAATTTTCGGTTCCACTCTCAGGGGTAAATGCGCGAACTTACCCAAAAATTAAGTAAATTGTAATGCTGCGTTTGATTGTCTAATTTATGAGTCTCACTTTACGATAGCTCTGAGACCTTCGAAAAACATATAAACAGTATTAGAACAAAGCTTAGATAGATTATTGTATACATTAGAGTTTGAATTCTTAAAATGGACCTAAACAGCTGAGAAAAATTCCGCCTTTGCTAAGAATATCCCCCAAAAAATCTGTGTTCAGATATTCGGTCAGTGTCTTGGTAAAAGTTGAGTTTTTTAACAGCTGTTACTAAATTTCAAAGCAAATAACAAAAGGGATGAAGTATTTAACCTTTGGATTTTTAATGGAATGTTGATGTAGTGGCGAAAGGAGATACAGAGCAATGTCGCAGACGTTGCATGATGCAAAGTTGAAAATGAAAAGGAGAAGTAGATCTCATGTCTTTTGTCCCATCTTTGGGAATCCAGCCGATTTAAGTACTCGCTTTCTACCGACATATACAGACGTTATGGAGTGTTTTTTGTTGATAAGAAATGAATTAAAAAATTTTACCAAGTCAGCCCCACCTGTAAGGCTGATAGCGGGCTCTGCAGCTGAGAGCAATGCAGTAAAGAAGGGAGTGTGTCCTTAGAATTTATCTCACAAAAATGCGGGGGAAATGTCTCATGCTCGTTGATTGACAACTGCGAATGGAATCTTGCGTCTTTATACTGACACCAAGAAGCCTTCCAACGAGCTACAAGTCCTGGCCGGGTTTATAATGAAAGTATACGCCCCTGCGTTTTTTAGGATTAAATGACATCACAATTGCACAGATGGTCCACAAAATCTTTGGAAAACAATTCAAGATTCACGTTATCTTACAGACAGTCTCAAATTAGTTGTAGACTCTGTCGTTAAAAGAAGACTCTGTCGTTAGGGTTACTTTGCTCATCCTGAAGCCATAAATCTTGCAATGCTTGTACTCCCAGACCAATATATGCGAGAAACTGGCCTCCGCAGGATTTTGAAAGCAAAGGAAGAAATGGGCCGAGGAGTTCGTGTGTTAAAAATTCCAGAAATAAATTTTAATGCTGAATCCTATGTAGATCTAGTAGATTGGTGGAATTGCCAAATAACAGAATTTCTAATTACCAGTCCCTTATTAAACAAAGATATAGAGAAATTGTAAAACCTGGGGAATCTTCAGTGTCAGCTTTAGGAAATATAAACTTTCCATGCCATACTCAATGTGTTGAAAGAACAGTGAAACTGACAGCAGAAGATCTCTTGCAGTAAACTTTTGTGATCTTTTGTATTTTCCTTGTATTCATTGCTTAAGATAAATGCATTGGAATTCAAATTTATTAAATTTGCACTTTTACAAAGCTTATTTTAATAGATAATAATGCATGTTCCATGAAATCTTGAGTTGCTATTCCACAGTTGAAATAAGAGAACCGAGCATTTACATCACAGTACAGTGCGGCCTTAAAATCGGTCTGCCAGTGCCTTAGCCCCAAGATATCAGTATGCCGATTGGTATACGTGTTCTCAATGAGGTATGAAACTATTCTAAAAAACTTCTGTTCGTGTACCTTTTTTTTTTTTCTCGAAATTTGCACCCCTTTGAAGCGGCGTGCCGCCACTTTCGCCCCTGGTAAACAGTCTGCCTTTATATTTCCGTGATTTAGAGCAATAAGTAGTACATATTCGTGAAACTTCCATATGTGTACTTTATGATTTTTTTTGCTAAAATTCGTCAACTTTGAGTTCCTATCCCCGCTTAAAGCCCCACACCCGCCCTGGCAAACCGGTGGCTATGTACTCGGACATATTAATAGAGACGTTTCGTGCAAAAACGAGCCGTGTACCTTATGACTTTTTATTCGCTAAAATTCGTCGACTTTGAGGGCTCGCCCCCTCTTAAAGCCCCACACCCGCCTTGGCAGACCGGTGGCTATGTACTTGGCCATACTAATAGAGACGTTTCGTGCGAAAACTAGCCGTGTACCTTATGATCGATATTTTCATGTAGCCAGCTCTTAGTCTATAAGCCAAGCATGGGCTTGTTTTCTCGATTCCAGTTTGTTTCTAGGAGCTTTCAGGAATGCAATGGGAACTCATAAATTTATTCTACCGTATCCAATGCGCAGCATGAAAAATCTTTAAAATAATCATTAATGGGCGGAGTAAAAAGTGTACGCCCGTGTCAGCATCTCTGGAGATACATGAGAATAGGGCTTCATATTCACCCAACTACAAAGTAGATTTTGCGGATAGAAAAATTCCTTATTAGTACTGATGGAATCAAGCTAATTCTGAGTGTAAGAATTATCTGAAAGGGGGCCAAATGTATTCTAAGCGACCTCTTGACCCTACGACTTTTAAATTTAAATTTTTATAAAAACGGAATTTCCTTGAAATAGTATGTCTGAATATAACAGGTTTCGGAAATAACAATAATAACCGGCAAACAAAACAGGAAGTTTTCATGGAAGAAAATGAATACTACTTTCGACGAAGGTCTGAAGTTACCTGTTGCTTTACTTCATTGATTTAAACTAAACATTATAATTAATGTGAGAATTTATTTTATTGCCTTTCTCGCTTTCTCCATGAGCAACATACATGAATGCGGAACAGGAAATATGCTCGATAAAATTTGAGTTTATTTTTGGTTGGGGTTACTAATTTAAATGAAGAATCTTGTCGAAACCAGAAAATCTATTTAGGAGATCTGAATAGCTCTACATCACTGATTCCCAGACATAAATAGCGTTACATTAATTATTTTAAAACACTGCCGAATGCGTTTTTGGTATGTTAGAACGAGTTCGTTAGTTTCATTTTTTTTTAAATAAATGAATAGATAATTAAAAAAAATAATAAAAGAATCATGGTACAGTCGTTTCAGAAATTGAATTGAATAGAACAATAAGGCTCTGTAAAACTATTTTTCATTTGCACGGTATTTACTGATGTAATAGCATTACAAAAACTGTTGCTTAATTAGGAAAATCTCCAACTATTTTTCTGTACTTTTATGAAATCCTCTCTTTAAAAAATGAAATAGTTACCCGAGTTACAAGCCATGGAAGAGTAGGTTCCTGTGAAAAGTTTTTCACATTCTGCGAGATCTCAATTTGTGCAAGAATGTGCATCATAATTTCCCAAATTATTCTTTTACAAAACTGATTTTACGCAGAGTACTAACAAAAAAAAAAAAAATTACATTACGCTTTTGCAAATCAAGCTTAATATTTCGGTTAAGAAGGTTAGGTTAGGGTGTTTTCAGGGGATTTAGCAGTTATTTTTTTTTGTGGGGGGGGGGGGGTTGTTACGCAGCTTTTGAGAGGTGGTAGGTACGCCATCGCACTTAGGGGAAGGGGCTCCTTTGTTGAAGGAAATATGAAATAACATAATTTTGAATTACAGTAAAGAGACGCTTGCGTTAATTCCTTTTTCATTTATTCAATAGTTATAGAAAAACTCTATTTTTTTGTTTCGTTTTTATTTTTGCATTATAAAAATATTTTTTAGTACACAACAGTATCTTTTCAAAGAATATAAATTATTCTAAATCTGTTTTAAAAATTAGCAGCTTATATTAAAATTGAGCCAACCGCTACCAAAATCAACTTTCCTTTGTAAAATAAACAACTTTATGGGACTCGAAGGTGCATTGTAAAATAAAAGACTTTACTGGTTTCAAAAAGACATTGAAAAAAAAAAAAAAAACTTACAGATTATTACTAACTCCAGAATGAAAGGGCATAGAGGCATATATTTTCGAAAGGGAGCCTGTAGTCAATTTGCAGAGAAATGTATTTTCTTCTTCTCTAGTTTGATCCTTTATTTTTATATCATTAACGAAATAGCTATCTAGCTTTTTTGAGGGATTGCCAAGTTTATACATTTGTATTACATTTGACTGGTTGTTGCATGCAGGAATTTGATGTCTTGTGAAGACTTTCACTACAACCCCACCGCTTAAAAACGGATTATGCTATGCTGAAAGGGAAAATATGCCTTGGAACTGTACGAAGCTACGAAATTAAGAGTAATGAATTATAGCATGAAAAACACGATTCTTCGTTCCTTAGGATATGTGGATTTCCCTGAATATAAATAGAGTAAAACCTGTGTAAGTTGACCACTTGCGGTGCAGCCCTTTAGTGGTCAACTTAGACAGGTGGTCAACTTATAGAGGGTGAAGGGCTAATTCCGTTCCTGCACTGTTAAAAATTTCCATAAGAAAATAGTAATATAACCATTTATTTGATTGTTATTTTGCCATATTTAATTACAACAGTTGAATAACCATTAAAAAGATGGTACTCAAACAGCTGATTGTGAAAAAAATCGTTTATTCTCTGTTTCTCCTAAAGAACGTTTAACTAACCGTAATTTAAAGCGCTACTAGGTTTCGTAGTCAATAAGAATCGGGCGTCCATCTTGGTTGTGGAACCTTACCGGTCGTTCGTTGTTGTTAAAATATGAAGTTCAAATCTGCATGTGTATATAAAAAAGAAGAAAAAAAAGGGGCTTAAGCAGTGGTTACTAAATAGAAACACATACACACGTAAATCAAAAATTGGAGACATCGGATTCCCGAACTGTTTGCGAATGATTAAACCCATAATTTGAGCTGCTGAAGCTTGTTTGTATTTTAATTTTTGCAGCAAATAAAATGATTTTCGTCAATATACAGTAACTTTAGACCAAAAATGACTTTGGATCCACTCAAAAACTGAAATCTCAATTTTAATGGTTTGCCTGTTGGAAAAGAAGATTTATTGATAAATAAACTGCCGCTTTGAGTGGTGTAGATGGCTGAATGATGTGAGCTCAAGGTTGGTATACCATACACCCGGGGTTCGATTCCCGCACGCTTCGTTTACGGCTTCTACGCCTCGAAGATTCTACACCTCGAATTGGTTCAAAAACCGTAAATATTTAGTTTGGAAACTATTTTTAAATGGTTATGAAACCGTAAACTTTTGTATTTACGGCTTTTTAACCAAGCTGATTGGAAATGGTTTAGGTCCCGTAAAGATAGAAAAATGTTCCAAACCGTAAATTTAACGGTGAATTAGATGGACAGACTGCTTCCGGCTATTTAACAGTAACTTCATGGTGAAATTTCTAACAGTGTGACAAAAGTGGTCAACTTAGACAGGTGGTCAATTTGCAAAGGTGGTCAACTTTACAGGTTTTTCTGTATAGGTTTCAGTTAGGTTTCACATAAGTTTCATACTATAGGTTTCACCGAACATGTTTAGTTTTCCTGATTAGTCAACAGTTCATCGGTTTTTAGATGGAGCAACAAGCCTTTTTAAGCAATGTTATGTTATTCTATCTACAAGAAGAGTTTGGAATTCAATCAACGCGAAACTTGCTAGTTATTGGGAAAGCAGTGTGGATGATATTACTGGAGAATTCAAGACGTTGATATGGCATGATATATCAGGAAGCACACAAAATTGGTACACTGCAAGCTCTTTTTATAAGTGTGCTAGAATAATTCAGGGTAATATTTTGTTCAAAATAAGAATTAAATGGAATGAAAATACAAATTGGATGTTAGTGTGAACGTATGAGAAGTGAGACCCAACACTCATTCCATTCACTTTCTTAAAATTGTATCTCTTTTTTATGTTATTTATTAGGAACATAAACCTCTTTCAGATTTGATTTCACAACTGTTAAAATGTCAACAGAGAACTTTGTAGCATTTATAAAAAATTCAGTACAAAAAATTGCGTTTTCCGAAAGCTTAAGCTTGAACATCTACATCATTTTGCACTAATCCGTGTCCATCTGTGTTTGTCCCGTTTCGTCACGTAAATAGTCAACAATAATTTCAAAAGCAGTGAATTCTTTTTTTATTGTATGCGCTCACATTCATTACTTGGTAGATATTTAGTTAATACTACAAGTATGAGTGAGAGTATTTAATTAGTTTCATAGAATTTTTTTTACTCCTTTACACAGAAATAATTTTCATTTTGCACGAATTCCGTTTCATCACAAGCTCTTTATTGCATAATTTTACATCAATTTATGGAGAAAAAATTAAATTTTAAATTTAATATTTTTATAGGATAAATATTTGCATTTGTTATCAAAATTAATATTTTTAGTTTTTTATGTTTGTATTTATTTAACAAAACATTCAGAAAAAACTTCTGGATTTCCCGTTTTGTCGTATGGAATGGCTCTTATGCTTTTTTGTTACGTAATCAATCTTCAAGTTTTAGTCATAAAAGACGATGCCATTATATTCAAGATTATATAAAAGAAAAGTGTTAACTAGATATAAAATTTTAAGTTCTAAAACAGGATAATGCTTGACAATTTTTAGAATAATAGAAATAACATCCGTTTAAATTTGAACTGAAACGCAAAAAGTTAAGAATGAAAAGAGAAAAATGAATAATAATTCTCTATTACCTGCTAATTGAACATTAATACTAAGGAGTTTTTATTTTTCCTCCCGCAATCAGTCTTATATTTTATCTTTTCGACAGAATGGGAATAGGAAATAATCACTTTAACATTTTCATGCCGTTTGAGGAAGTTAATTCTCTGATTACAGGGTGAAAGGGGAATATATACTAAAAGTGTTGAATTGAATATTTAAATGATTGATGCATATTTTTGTAATCAAAATGCTAACATTAGAGAGATTTAGGGCGGAGTCAGAGCATGAAAATTTATCGTGCTTCGCTGCTTCAATTCTTTTTAGCCTACTTTCCCGTAAAAGTAAAAAAAAATAATAATAAAGCATGAAAGAAGGCTTAATGTATCGTGAAAATATCGTTAAAAATCAAGAAAAGTCAAAAATAAGTGAAGTAATTAAATAAAGATTGAAAAATAAAAAATTTGAAAGTAGGGTATTGAGATGGGGAAAAAGTGTGTCTGTCGGTCTGTCGGTCTGTCTGTCTGTCGGTCTGTCTGTCGGTCTGTCTGTCGGTCGGTCTGTCGGTCGGTCTGTCGGTCTGTCTGTCGGTCTGTCTGTCGGTCTGTCTGTCTGTCGGTCTGTCGGTCTGTCCCCCCCTAATAACTTTTGAACGAATTGTCCGATTGGAAAAATTCTTTTTGCATTCGAAAGATCTCGGCGAGGACATCTCATTTCTATATTTCACTTTTTGATTTGAACAATTTTTTGTTCAATTTTGAACAGTTCAAAAAATTTTAACATTAGCGCCTATGGACAAAATTGAAGCAAATTCTGTAAACTCTGGGCACAAGAGCCAAGTTCCTATTGAAAGCTTATTGAAAGGAGTTCTCGGCGTGAAATATTGATTTGAACAGTTTTTGTTCATTTTTGAACAGTTCAAAAAATTAACACAGAGCTTACGGGGAAATTTCAACCCTATATAAATCCTGATCTAACGGACCGATTTGCTTGGAACAAACTTTATCGGAAAGCTCTTATAACGTAGAACATGTAGAAATAGAAAGTTTATCCAGAACGTACGAGCCTATTTTGCTATGAAATTTTTTGATCGGGATTTTCAAGGATATTTCTCAGTGACTCAATGAGTGAAATAATGAATGAATGAATAAATGAAAGAGTGAAAGAATAAATCAATGAATAAATGAATGAGGAAAAGAATGAATGAATAAATTATTGAATAAATGAAAATATAAATAAATGAGTGAATAAATACATGAATGCGTAAATGAATGAATAAACACTTGAATGAGGTAACGAATGAATGAATAAATGCATGGCTGAATAAATGAAAGAATGAATGAGTGAGTGAATGAATATGTATTATCCGTTGAAAAAGGTATATTTTCAATAATTAGAACTAAAGATAAATAAGAAAGAGAGAGAAAGAGATAGCTAGATTATAAATTTGAATTTGGTGTATACGGGAAAGTAGGCTCGTATAGTTCTAGACGGAACTTCTTGTTTAAATTAGAATTTCATTAAAATTTTCAAAACGACCTCCGTATTAAAATTAGTTTTTATCCAACAACAAAAAAATAAAAGATCCTTTTCAATCTGTAATTTTATTCAAAAGAGTCAAAGACGAGGATGAATAAATATAAAACCTATTTTTACTGCTGAACAAAAATAACATCGATAAAATTAATCAGTTAAATATATCAGTATTATGATTTTCATTAAAACTACTCGGAACACGGAATGGAGCAGGAGTAATGTAGGAGCAAATATTTTGGAGTCGGAGTGGAGCAACTAAAAATATGTTGTTCCAATTCCCTGAGCCCTAGTTTTATTTTTGAAAGCAAAGTTATGTATTTTTCTATAAATTCGAATATAAAAAACGTGCATTAACATACATATACTATATATATTTGCGCATATTTTCTTATTATCGGGTGAAGTGGATGGAAAAAAAAAACATTTTTTCTCTATCTACCTCATTACCTTACTACCAGGCCTCGAAAATCTTAAAATCTTGACATGCCCTACCCGGCACGTTCGTCTAAAGAATACATGCCCGAACTAGATTTTTACATGCCCAAAATTTGTTTTATTGCATATTAATAAAAACAATTTGAATTTGTCGTATAGCATTAATCAGACAAAGAAATAAATTAACAGCTTTATATCTGAATCAAGAATTATTTTAACGTTAATCTAAATCATTAAAAAATTACATTACAAATAAACATTACATAATAAGTCGTCTAAATAATAAAGTTTTGGAAAGAAATATTTGATCAAAGAAATACATTCCCTGCAGGGCATGTAAGGGTAGAAGATTCATGCCCGATCGGAATTTTTACAGGTCCCGGGCATGTCGGGCAATATAATTTTCGAGCCCTGCTTACTATCACTATCTTTTTCCAATTACTCCATCTATTTTAGGTTTGATATATGCATATTTAAAGAATGAAGAGGTTCTGAGGAGAAGAAAAAAATTCTTTGTGTATGTGTCATAGGTCAGCATTTTAAATCTCTCCAGTTAATCCAAATTTCATCTCTGTAAAATTTAAAATAAATGAATGAAAGAAAATATAAATATTCAAATATACTCTTATTTTTTCAAACAACATCCGTACTTATCGGTTTTTTTGAACAGAAATAAAAAACTACTAACCTTTCTAAAAAATTTAAGAATCCAAAACAGAAGTCCCGCTTAATGAAAGTGTTCCCTGACGATGGACGTGAGAAGTGAAAGTCTCGAAAAATTTCACTCTGCTGTGCTTATATATGCCGGAGACAGGCTCTCATCAAAAAAACCCCAGACCGCAAAAATGCAGTTAAGGAAGGATGGTGAAAGTGGAGGAGGAGTGAAAATGAATTCTGCAATACTGGAGAGGACCAAAGGAGGGTATGACCTATTTCCAACCCTGAAGTGACCTCACCGTTCCTCAGATCTAAGTCTTCTTCGTTTTGCAGATAGGTAGTTATTAGAAGGGAAAGTTTTTCGATAATTCATTCAGAGAAGACTACAAGGTGGTCATGATCGCCCCCCCCCCCAGCCCCTCAGCAGGTGATTTAGGGGAAAAACGGCTAGTGACAAAGAGACTTTGATGTAGGTTCTAGGACGCATGGTTATTTCAAAGATTGTGATTCGTTACTTAGAAGTTTTCAAATGACTTTGACTTACGAGTAAGTCGGTTGATTCATTTTTAGATTAAAACTATTTATAAGAAACAAGAAATTTGTGAAAAGTGAAATTTTTACTTTTTCTCCAATGCAGGCAACAAAAGAACAATGGACTAGTGTATGTGTAAAATAATTTCCATGGGTCTTTATTTATTTATTTTTTTATATATTTCTTAAAATGAAATTAATTTTGAGAAATTTACTTTTTAATAAATGCAAAATCGGAAGTATAAAAAATATGGCCTTCACAAAACCGGAGATCAATCCTTCACAAGATCATTCAAGTCATTTACTGAAAAACAACCACTTAAAAAAGGTTTGATATTCTTTATTATATCATTTTTTAAACTGGACCATAAAGATACTTGCATTTACAAAATTATAATTATTAATACATTTTTCAAATCTTTACGAAATTTTTTTAAATAAATAAAATTAAACAAAAACAATAAAAATAAACTTATGGATAAGTGTTTTGATAACATGTGCACGCACAGTAGCTAGCTTTCGTTTCTTTACATGATGAATATTATGAAAATATTCCTTATGAACAATTTTCTTCTATGGATATTTGGTACATATATAATTTAATTTTTGTGCTAAAGTATTTATTTTAAGCTAAAGTATCTACTTGTGTGTTCCCAATATAGTATCACGCTTGAAATATTAAGTATTTGTTACAATTTACTATTTGCTAGGCGCATCACAAAATATTTTCTTTTAATTCTCGTTAATGTAGTAAAATCATACATAGCTTGCCGGGGTGGATTATCTACATCTCCTTTACATAGATTAACAAAGATCGCATGGTTTTAAAATCCTTTTTAATGTAGTAATTTCGGAAGAAATGAATTTAGACTCCTAAAGTTTTTGAAAATTATACAAAACTCATTAGTATTGCTGTAATATTGTTTTTTTTTTCTTTACAAAGGCTGATAAAATTGAAATGCTACCTCGGATGAATGAATAAAGAAATAAATTTAAAAAAAAAACAATAAAATAATAAATAATTAAATAAATAATAATAATAATAATATTCATAATAATATTAGTAATAATTACTAGAGATCAGATGCATTTTGTACTTAAAACTGACCTGTAACATTGGCTCAAGTTTCCTTTTTTTTTTTTTTTTTAACTTTTAATAATATAAAATTTTCAATAAAATTACAATAAAAAAAAAATAAAAAAAGAAAGAAAATGCAAAAAAAAAAAAAAAGAAAGAGGGATTCGGTTACAAAAAGAAAAAAAAAGAAATTTTGAAAGATATTAGGGAATGACAATACAAGTAATTGTGCATCTAAATTTTATCAGACCTATTTTTTAAGAATTTCAAATGCATAAGTTTTTTTATCTTTATAAAGATGAGTTACACTTAAATTAAGTTTTACCACAATGTTTTTCGAAATCATAAAATTACATTCTTTTCAAATTAAACAATGTTTCGATATTGAGCTGACAGTTTGAAATATTGAGTACTTATTAAAAACATTCCTGAAAATAAATAAATAAGTAGAAAAAGAAATAAAATATGAATAATTAAATAAATAAATATAATAAGTAAATAAATAATGTAAAGTAGAATAATAATTACCACAATAATTGGCGTATTTTTGGTTTACGTTGAAAAATAATTACATCTGTGACCTTAATTATAAACAAAAATAGCATTATTTTATAAAGTCAAAACTATGTTTGAATGAGTTTTAAAATTTAAATCGAGTTTTTCCACGACTAACACATAAAGCAGTACCTACTTCTAAAAATAGAACCAAAAGAGACTTCATGATAGCCGAGTGCAGAAAGAACGTTATAAAGCCTTAAATAGAAACAAGTTTCAGCATCTTCACATTCATAAAGCTGCATAATCTTTTGACCTGAAAGGATGCCCGTTAAAGAGACAGACGTATCTAAAGGCCGAACAAAAGGCCGAGGATGAAGAGGAAAGTGGATAAAAAAAGAAAATCTTGTCAAAGTAGCTGTTATTTTAATTTCAATCATTGTTTTGACAGTGACATTCTTGTTGATTTTGTTTTTTATAGAAGGATTAGACTTCGACAGATTAGTCAGGAAATTTTCACAATAGAATTACAAGCTTTACAAAAGAATAAGAACGAGATCTTCAAGATTATCTTTCGACAGGAGACTCTGTGATGAGAAAATTATTTAATACCCTGGAGCTGGGATCGTTGATGACGAGAGATTTGTTATTGAATTTCGCAAAATGTTTATATCTACGTGTAAAGTTCTTCCCTTTGTAGAATTTTTCCAGCAAAGTTAATGTTTAGATTCACTCAGTGACACGATTTTTGCACCTGCAAAATAGATAGCTGTAATGGATTTCGTTTAGTTACTATGCGTAAGCAGTAAGCTAAAGTGCCCTGAAGCTGACACTCAAAAAACGGTTCCTAAAGCTCAAATAAAAAAACATTTAAAGTATATTACCAGTTTAAATAGATTTAAGAAGGGAAGGGATTTAAGAAGTGATACCATTCAAAAAGAAAGAAAATCTTACTTTAAAATATTTTAGGGAATTGGTAATACTTTAAATATCTTTTTTATTTGAGGGCGTCAGTGTTAGAGCACTTTCCCTTAGCTGCATTTTGTTTTTATCACGTCTTGTTTATGAGATAAACACAGATAACTTTTTAACGATCTTCATTTTACATATATCGTAAAAGTTTTCATTATGGATGAAGCGTGTTTATTCCACGTTAGTACTGTTGCAAAATGCTTATTTATAAAAGCATGGTGTCCGTTGTGTAATTATATTGGCGAAATTATATTATCTAAATGTATTACCTAAAATTTCAATCATTTTCAATCTTCTATATAAATGAAACAGAGAGTTTGTGTATTAATATGTTTGTGTACCGTTCGCCTCCTGGCGAGATGGAAGGCTCTAGAAATACGAAATTTTGGTTACAGGTACTACGGGTCAGGTCATCATACACCTCGAAGAGTTTTTTCTAAAATTCGATTTTGTTCTTTTTTTATTCTAATTTTAAGCAAAACTGTTAATTTTGGGATTATTTGATTAAAGAAACGTCTCACATTTTAGATTTTTGAAGCATATTAATGCCCGTAAAAAACTGCACAAGGTGATTTTTTTTGCAGTTCGTAGAACACATAGAACACTCTCGATATTAATTTTAAGTATAGTTTTCGAATTTTAAAACGAGGCTTAAATCTGAATTTATCCGCTCAATTTGCGTGTTTTCGCCAAAAGGAAAATTTCTGCGAAAGCAGAACTAGCGTGCCTCTAAGCAGAACTAATGAAAATTCTTTTCGGATTAAATCGCAAGTATATACTTTTCTCGCCAAGAAGATATAACTTTTTTTCGTGTAGTTAATTGTTTTTAATTCACTATTTTACGTTTCGTAATTTTTATGCATAAGATGCATAACTGTAATTTTTATGTATAACTGCATAAGATGATGTCTTTTTGAAATTCGTAGAACAAATAAAACACACGTAATATTCATTTGAAGTAGTTTTCGAATTTTAAAACGATTATTAAATTACCTCTGAACTTATTCGCTCAATTTGAGTATTTTCGCCGAAATAAAGAGTACTTTTGTGGCAAAATAGATGATTCCTGTTACAGTAAAGCTAATTTTTGGATAAAGTTGCTTACATTTACTAGGGTAGAAGGCTTTCGATATCGCTGATTTTTGATGAAATTTAAAATTTCGCCAAGAGGTGATAATTTTTTTCCCCCGTGCAGTAATTATTCTCACTATACTATGGTATTTTACGCTTCGTAACTTCTCCAAACCGCGCCAATAATCCTTATTAATAATATTGCTTTCATTCAGATCTATGCGTGATTTA
Source organism: Octonoba sinensis (assembly GCA_038502835.1). Lineage (NCBI taxonomy): Eukaryota > Metazoa > Arthropoda > Arachnida > Araneae > Uloboridae > Octonoba > Octonoba sinensis. The sequence goes on along the minus strand of CM076599.1, from coordinate 57,007,150 downwards.
CGTTGTAGGATCTTGGCATATTTGCGTTTCGCTTCTTTTACAATAGTGCAATTTGGTGAACTTCTACTTTATTTTAACTTTTTTACGCAGCGATTTTGGTTGATTCCATATTTTACTCAAGTGATTTATTTTATAACATTAATTTTTTTTTTGTCCTGCCTATTTGCCGCCGTTTGGACGGAATTTAGTTTTTTCTTTCTGTCAGCTTATATTTCCCACAGTATTGGCTCAGTACTAAACATTTTCTAACTGAAATGTGCATGTTTATTTGCCTTTGGCAATAATGCTTTCTTTCTTCCGTTTTTAGCCGAATTTTATAAAAGGGCTATTTTATTGAGTTTTCGGGAAATGTTTTGACGATTTTGCAAGTGGGATTTTTAGGAACTGGTGTCTTTATTCTGATGGGGATTTTCAGATGGAGTGTTGGTAATTTTACTAACAGCAGCTCCTAAAGGTCTGTAGTTTAATGGGCATTTTTAGTCACTGACGTCTTTATTCTTATGGATATTTTTGGGGAACTCATGTCCTTATTATATTAGGGATGCTTAGGAATAGTTGTCTTTACTCAAATGGGGGCTTTAGGGGATGTTTTCCTTATTGTAGCAGAAAGATTCAGGGGCCATTGTTTTTCATCTGATGGGCATTTTTAAAGAGAATATGCTCTAATTCTGATGGGAATTTTTAGATGTGGTGTTGTCTGTATTGTAATTGGGATTTTTACGGATTCTTGATATCATTTTGTAATAATTGTCCTGATGCATATGGTGCATTTTAGTTACTGTTGCTCTTACTCTAATGGCCATTTTTTATGAACTGTTGTTGGTATTTTAATGTGGATTTTTATGGTCTAAAAGGATTTTTTTTGAGGCTTATTTTAAATGCAATCGTGATTTTTGAGGAGCTTTACTGTGAAATGGGATTTTAAAGGACTGTTGCCCATCTTCTACCTGGAGCTTTTAGGAAAATGTTTCCTTATATATTTACAACAGAATTTTGGACATGCGTCACTTAGCCTGCGACTTATGCAGTATTATCCCGCGCAAAGCCGGGCATGTCAACTAGTGTATAATACTTGAAAATTCAAATATAGCTGTTTGTACTTTTGGTGTCAAACGTAGTGAGAAACTTGGCGACACGGTGACCTTGGCTAAAGCCGGCCTATTTTTCCGGTGAAATTGTAAGCTTACCTAAAAAACCGTACGTGTCAGAAATCAAATGCATTTATAACTCTTATTCAGCTGCCAAGAACACTTAAATAAACAAGTGATTTTAAAGAAGGTACCTAATATTTCTTCAAGTTTGTAACGCAGTGTTATCTTTATATGTACAGTGCCCGATATAACAATCACAGATTAGTGTAAGTTATTTCTTTGGGGAGATATTTCAAATTTAGTCTTATTTAGCTGGAGTTAATAGTAAGGGAAAGGAGTATTTATAGCGAGTTTTTAAGTAAGATATGTCTGTTAAAGCTACAACAGATGTTCTGAAACATGTTTAAAATATCTAGAGATAAATCTTTCAGGGGAAAAGAAAAACAAATGTTTCAGTTACTCACTATTTAAGTTTTCTACAGGTGTTTTCTATAGATAACAATCGTTCGAAATACTTCGTTGAACGGTCTGCTTTCTTGAGACCACTAAAAACCTTGTCGGACCACCATGAAATAAAACTCAGTGGTCCGCGAAACCAGTAGTTGATCGCCGACAATCGGGTCATTGAGAACATCTTAGTTTTTCCTTTCAGCACAAGAGTCACCTGGATAAATTTCCGCAAGGAAGAAACACAAGCTGTCATCACAGCGATATCATAAGCTCTCAAATTTGAAACTGGATGATATTTGAATGGAATTCATCAATGAAAAGCATTTATTGAAGTCAAGTGAAGCATAAATTTCCATTTGAGGATATTAATTCCCAATTTCAGATTAAACAAAATAATATATTAAAGTGATTTTCTTTGCATAAAACCATGCACATGTGTTGATTTTAAGAGCAGCTTCATACAGTTAGAAAAAAAAAATCACGAATGACCAATAAATAATAATCTCTTAAGTTATACTTAATGCAATTTTATTAAGATACTTCTGACATTGTAAACTTTAATCTTTTCCCAGGATTCTCTTTGTTTTACACTAACTAAGTGAAAAATTCAAAAAGGCTATTATAGTTCCTGGATATGCTGCCGTGATGAATACAAAAGTGATATCTGCAATTTTTGGCGAAATTAAGTTATTGCCACCAGGCGGCTCTTTTTCACTCATTTTACCAAAATACACTGTTTTATGGTCATATGAAAATGGGAATCAAATACATGGAGGTGCAAAACCTTAATCGTCAATATCTCATTTTGAGCTGAGCAGCAGATACGACGCTCCATGTTTCTGCTTTGCATGGCAGTATAGTAGGTAAAAGATGGTAGTTAAAACAATAAAATGATAATAAATAAAGGAACAAATCAGCTTAGCACGTTTGCTGCCCCCACCCATTCCTTATTATTATTTCTTTTTTTAGCCTACTTTCCTGTAAAAAGTAAAAAAAATAAAGTACTATAGTGTGAACGGAGGCTTAATGTATCGCAAAAATATCGTTAAAAATGAGTGAAGTAATTAAAAAAAGATTGAAAACTAAAAAATTTGAAAGTAGGGTTTGGAGATGGGGAATATGTCTGTCTGTCGGTCTGTCAGTCTGTCATCCCCCCCCCCCCCAATAACTTTTGAGAGAATTGTCCGATTCGAAAGTTTTTCGTTTTGTTTTTTTGCATTTGAAAAATCTCGACGAGGACATCTCATTTCCACATTTTACTTTTTCGTTTGAACAGTTCAAAAAAAATTCACTTTAGCGCCTACGGAGAAATTTCAATCCTGTATAAATCCTGATCTAGCAAATGGATTCGCTTGGAACAAATTTTATCGGGAAGTTGTTGGGCCGTAGAACATTCACGGATACAAAGTTCAACCAGAACTAAACGAACCTATTTTCCTATGGAATTTTTTGATCGGGATTTTTAAGGATATTGCTGAATGAATGGATGAGTGGAAGAATGAATCAATGAATAACTGAATGAGTGAAAGAATGAATAAATGAGTGAAAGAATGAATGAATGAAGGAATAAATGAATAGCTGAACGAATGAATGATTAAATGAGTGAAAAAATGGGGAAATAATTAAAGAAGTGTATAAATGCATGAATGAGTAAATAAATTAATGAATGAACGAGTGTGTGAATATGTATTAACCGTTGAAAACGGCATTTTTTGAGTAATTAAGAACTAAAGCTAAATGAGAAAGAGAGAGAGAGAGAGAGCTAGATTATAAATTTTAAAGTTTGAGTATACGTGAAAGTAGTTTCGTATAGTTCTAGACGGAACTTCTTGTTATTATTTATATAGTTGTGGCAATTTTGCGATTTTGAATCACTGTGTCGAGATAAACGCAACGTTTGCAGTAATAAAAGGCGACTATGTTTATATTTGTTACAGGCAGTAGCTGTACACAAAAAATTGTTGTCACTTTTTAACTGACTTCACAAAGGAGGAGGTTATACCTTCATACTGTATAAGGTAAAGCTAGGATAGATTGCGCGGTCGGAGAGATTGCATACCTACGAGTTCGGGGGAAAGAAGTAGGGTGCACGCTACCAAACGTCATGCATTTGTACAACGACAATAGTGGAATATCCTCTTGGAAATGCAAGTTGATTGGTATGAACGTCTGTGATTAAGCATCGATATACTATATTGTTTTCACAAGGTAAATGCTTGAATTTTCATAATGCGTTCTTTGAAATTTTATAGAGGAGCAGTAGTAGAAAATATTCTAAACTTAAACGATTTTTCGTAAGCTACTAAGCTAGACTAACAGTGGGAAGGTCAGCATTTCTTTCTATAAGCAGCCATATTTAAGTAAAAGTCCGCGCAATCTGTCCTACCGAAATAGGATAGTTTGCGCGTTTTGTACTTAGGAGAGATTGCGCGTTTCTCCCGCTAGTTTTCATGCCAGGAGAGATTGCGCATTATGTTATTACCCACAGCTTGTTGGGAATGCAGCATAAATTTCAAATTACATGTGAAACGTTTGAATCGATTAAATTCGCTGCATTAATGGATTAAAGGGGCGTTCTGAATTTTTACTAAAACATAAAATGCAAAATACTGATGCCCTCTCAACACATTTTTAAGACTTGAATATTTTAAAACTTTAAATTGTTTTTTGAAATTATTTCTTTACATAAAAAAATCACGGGTGTCTCTTTACCAGGCATTAATTAAATAGTTTGACTATAGTTCTATATCGAGAGGTAAAGTTGTCGTGACTTTATAATTTGTGTTTTCAAGGGACTGTGGTTTTTATACCTTATAAATCGTTGAAAACAAGTTCCTGTGATTTTATTTCTTTTGAAAATTTAGGTTATTAAATATACGTTTCGGAACTAAATGTGCAAATAAAGTCATTTGTGAACAAATTTTTTTTCTTAGACGAAAATGTTGCTAATAAATTAATAATGTGCTAGTTTTATACAAATATTCTTATTAATAAACTATTTTTCCAAACCGTTTAATGCCGTCAAAATGAAAAAGAAAACAAAGTGCAACGAATGTTCTTGACCCGCACATATATTCGAGAGAAAAATTAAGAAAGAAGCAGCTGCAAAAAAAGAAGCGAACGTCTGAACATAAGATGCTTTCAGAAAAAGTAGGGAACCAAAAAATGCAGGAAAGAAAACAAAACAAAATGTTTAAATTTTGAAGCATCTTCGTCATCAGCCACCTCAGAAGAAAATAACGTCAAAATACTGAACCTTTGAGACCATGTCAGACAGGACAACGAGGATGAGTGCACTGAATGTCTGAAACTGTACCAGGAGACAACTTCGACCAGTGACATTAATGCCTACCGTTCCTTTGTAGGAACAGTATGAAAAGTACGTCTGAAACACCCAACAAAAAGAATTTCAGCAACAACAAAAAAAAATGTTTTAATGTATTCCTAAGCTTATGTACCCGTTAGGAATACATTAAAACCATTTTTTTTGTTGAAATGTTTACTTCTGGGTGCTTCAGACGTACTTTTCAGACTGCCCCTAAAAAGGAACGGTAGGCATTAATGGGTTAAGTGGGTTATTTGTAGCAGATGGGTGCACTACTTACAACAATAAGTATACCGATTATGGACGACAGCAACTTCGGTTAGCAAACAAAAGGCATTGAAATTGAAAATGAATAAGATTAATTATAATTTAAACCTTCTTTTCTTCTTTATTTTGTTTTTTTACTTAAAACACTGTTTTTTCCGATTCTGTAATCATTGAGTTAAAAAATTTATTCCAAATGAAAATTGTATGTGTTTATACAAACCATACAACAACATAGTTTTAGTGTAAATATTATTGCTAACAATTTAATTGCAGTTTTTAGGAATAACAATCTCTCCAGACAGATTGCGCAAATTAGTCTTCTTGGTTTTTTCACAGCTTTTGCAGTAAATTAAAGCAAAACAACGAAATATCAATGGAAATACATAAAAAACGAATGAAGTCACAGCTATTTATCAATAGTTTAACAAAAGAGTCATACTTCGATTTTTTAAAATTATTTTTCCAATTGTGCGCAGACTCTCCTAGCTTTACCTTATATGTCGTTTTTTTTTTTTTGTTTGTCCACCCATAATTTCTCACTGGATGAACCAATTTTCATATTGTATTTAAAATCGATCGAGGGTGGTTTCCCATGTTTCCCAAACCTTTATTTGACCATATCTGATAATTAGAAAAAAAAGTTTTGGGCAGAAATGTTAGTCTCTTTTTTTGTTTTTTCATCCATAACTTTTGACTAAATGAACCGATTTTGCTGATTTTTTCCTTAATCAATAGAGGGTCGTCTAACTCAAATATTGCACTTCAATTTGACTACATTTTTTTATAGAAAAAACTATATAGGGGATTTTATTTTCTCTCTTTAGGTAGAAAGGATTGGCTTGATTTGTCTTTGTTGGGAAAATTATAAATAAATATAAAACTCATTGTTAAACAAGAAGTTCCGTCTAAAACTATACGAGCTTATTTTCCGGTATGCACCCCCAACTTCAAATTTATAATCTAGCTATCTCTCTCTCCCTCTCTCTTTCTCGTTCAGCTTTCGTTCTTAATTACTTAAAATATAGCTTTTTCAACGGTTAATACATATTCATTCATTCACTCAGTTATTTATTTTTTCATTCATTCGCTCATTTCTTCACTCATTCGTTTATTTATTCAATCATTTATTCAGTCATCTGTTCGTTCATTCTTTCACTTATTAATTTAATCATTCATTCATTCATTCAAAAAGATTCTTAAAAATCCCAATCAAATAATTTTGCAGGAAAATAGACTCGTTGGTTCTGGATGAAGTTCCTATCTGTACATGTTCTACGTCATAAGAGCTTTCCGATAAAGTTTGTTAATAAAAGTCATAAGCCATAAATAACATTCAGAATTTTATTTGATGTTTGGCAACAGCACTGGCTGGACGACTCGGCACGTTTATAGCTTTCATTCTCGGACATGATTTAAACTTCACTTTATGGATGACGACTTGGAACGAACAGACCAGTGGGACACGGATTTGTTTTTTTTTACTCGGATTGTTTCGGTAAGTGTGGTTTATTTTGATTATTTTGGGGTCTGTTGGTGTGTCACCTATTTTAATCTCAGGACTGTGGCATGAACGAAACCCCACATTTTCTTATCTTTTATGCTTGTTTTGATGATTTTCTGGTCTATATTGCTGTCGGCTCTAGTGTGTTTTTGCTTGGGATTTGTGAGATGCTCTGCATCGCTCATTCTTTGAAACAAACCAACACTGAAGAGTCCTTGTCTTTTTATCAAACTTATTTTTTTTTTAATTTGGAAACCTTTCAAAAATATTTTACTACATTTCTGTTTTGTGTGTGTATATATATATATATATGTTGTATATAAATTTCTGAATTTTTCTATAAAGCTTAAAAATTTTTGTGCACAGACAGAAGTAAAATTGTTAAATAATGTTTAAATTAATTTACTTTTATATTTGCTTGTATTATTTGTTTCAAACTTTGACTCTGATATTTAATCATTTAACTCTCGAATTTTAATTTTTTCTAACGACAGTGCCCGCAAGCAGCGTTCTATTAAGGTAACGTACTCTCAAAACAGTGTCCGCTTCCCTAACTAAAGGGGTTTCCGTTAGAGAGAGGTTTTTAATACATTAAGGAGAGATTTTACAGTAGAGGTAGTGCAGTGACTCGTGAGATACGTTGTAGGAAGATATCATATTGGTTGAGACCCTGAGTTAGTGCAAAAAGAAGGTTAGGTTCCGAAAACTTAGTAAAGGCAAACTTTTGTTAAATTCCATATAAGCAAGTTAAAGCAAAATTCCACATAAGCAAGTTAAAGCAAAATTCCATATAAGCAAGTTAAAGCAAAATTCCATATAAGCAAGTTAAAGCAAAATTCCATCTAAGCAAGTTAAAGCAAAATTCCATATAAGCAAGTTAAAGCAAAATTCATATAAGCAAGTTAAAGCAAAATTCCATACAAGCAAAAAAAAAAAAAAAATGTGTTTATTTTAATGTATTCTGACTATGATATAAACTTCACTGCTCATTATTTTCAATTGAGAGCGTTTTTGTCGAAGAGCGACATCACCATAACTTTCTGTGCCGTTTTCTTTGCGTTTAGATATTTTCCCCCTTTTATCTTCTGTAAAAAAAATTGTTTTTGGTTTATTTGCTGGTTCTTACATTGTAGATATAATGGCAGAGAGAAAGAATTTTGCAGCTCCTGAATTTTTTCGGTGTCTTTCTTTGAAGAGGACGTTCTGTGCTACATTTTAGAAAACTGATTAAAGATTTTTTGGGACAGTTCATAAATGATGTCACACTTTTCTTCAATATATTTGACCCCCTCCTCCCTTTGTCACAAAATGTCACACTTCATCATACCCCCTACCTCCTTTCGTCACGTGTCACGCTATATTACATAAGTATATATACTTGCAGTTCAGAAACAAAACACTGCTTTATAGATCATGTTTCTAATTTTATTTTAAAACTTTTAATGACATTTGTGAGCATAATAGTAATAATGATTACACGTGTACTTAAATTGTGTAAAATGAGGTTAAGGTTTACAACACAGAAGAAAATTAGGGTAGAACAGCAAAATATATTAATTGTTCGAGTTCTGAAAAAATAACATACGCAATTTTTTCTTAAAAGTGTAAATGCCTAAGAAATTTTCCTTTTAAACTTTTAAGAAGAAATAAATTTAAACCTTAATCAGAATCGGTATTTACGATACAAAATGATCAATGATACTTTAAAATCAAATTATGAAAATCAAAAAAACCTTTAAAAATGAATTTAATTTTTCTGATTTTAAATGTTTTTATAGAAACCAAAATGTGTAGTGTCACAATTCTTGTTACCCTCCCTCGCCCGTTACCTCCCCTTGTCACAAACTGTCACAACTTCTTTAACTCCCCTCCTCCACCTTGAAGCGTGGCATCATTTATGAATGACTCTTTAGCTAAACTTATGACTTCTTACATCTCGTTAGATTTTTCTTCCAACCGCAAATACACTGGGCTTAATTTCTAACAAAAAAGTGCAGAAGCCTATGTTCTTCAGAGCTTAAATTCATGCATAAATAGTCTGAAATTCCACCATCGATCTTGTAAAAAATCACTAAAAAAGAAAAAGAGTGCAGTTGACGAGCTCCTATGAGCTTCCATACAATTTAAGCACCGCTAATATACCGTGACGTCTCCAATTACCATGTCCAGAAACCCTTTCGACTTCGATGCTATTAAAAAAGTTCTAATAATACATCAATTTCCTTTTATGACGGTTCAAGAACGTTTCCAGTTTCAAATGATGATAACCGTCTCTTGTTCCAGTAAGTTGTATTTAACGTCGTTATTTTTAGCCACTGCACTTCATTATTCCTGTTGTTGTTGCTTATGCCACTTGGAAATCCTAGCTCCCCTTCGCAGAGCGACTAGGAATTAAGGCAGTAATGAGCGCCTTCCGTTTCAAGATGAGCTCCAATGGTAGAAGTACGACTTGGCTCATAATGTACTTGGATAACACCAGATGGCACCACCAGAAATACGCTACCTTCCTTTTCAGACCTATGGCTGAAGGGAAGGGAAAATCTTCACCCACCGGTACCCTCGGGACTTCAGGGTCCATGGATTCTACATGCACGTATCCCCAAGTGTACATGGGGGGTCTTCAGAGGCCCAGGTATCGAACCCGAGATCCTCCGATCCGAAGCTCGACATCCTGACCACTAGGCTACCACGGCTACTCATTATTCCTTCTTGCTATCATTAAAGTAGTTCAGAATAATGACATGTTAAATAAAAACCTTGGTATTTAAAGCTGTAGAAGTACAGGGTTGCACTGGGCAAATTTTCTTATCGTGTTAGAGTGAAGTCGTTCTATAGGATGGAAGGTGACCTGTATGTCAATATACTTTTTTTAATGCAACCTTCATGTTAGTAAATTTAATGCGTATAATATCTAATATTTTGCACGCAAAAAGACCCACGCAAATTAAATAAAATAGACAGTTTGTTTACCCCCACCCCACAAAAAGTCTTTAAATTTTGCAATTAACAAAAATGCAGTTTACACTATTTTCAATAGTGGAAAAATAGTCCGGTTGGAAACTTCATGTTATTTATTTTGTGTGACGAAAGTTTCCATAAATCAAAACCTAGTAAGGATACGCTAAATTGTGAATAGCGTATTTCGTGTAAAACTTCAAAATGATTATTAAAAAAAAAAAAAAAAAAATCGGGCAATTTAGCTAAAATGGATTTTTAATTACACTTCGCCCTGATAAATTCATATTTTATCCGTATCGAAGTGGAAAGTCACTTACAAAAGTTGATTTTCCTCTTCCGGCATTCGATTCATTTGCATGTGCTAATGGACTTTTAATTGAAAATATTTTCTTTTTGCCAGTATTTTGATATTGTCATTAAAAAGTTAGGAAACGTTAATAGCGTTGAGAATGTTTTTTTGAAGTACTTATTTTATGTTGGTATGTATACTATTTTTAAAGATTGGGGTTAGACTTTAATAGTGTTCGGCAACTACTCGTCAAAAAGTAGTTAACTACCAACTACTAACTAGTCTAAACAAAACTAGTTGCAACTAGTAGTTAACTAACTTTTTCTGAGACTAGTTGTAACTAGTAGTTAACTGTTCCTCAAAAGTAGATAACTACTAGTTAACTAGTTTTAACCATAATTCACTTGCATTCCATTTTTAAGCTTGTTCTTAAATATTTACTCCTAATAATTCAACTGAATGTTATTTTTAATCATTAAAACAATTTCAAAGAAATTTCTGAAAACAAAAAAATTCAAAGATTGAATATTTGAAGGGAGCAAGTTATATATGTATATATACTTGTTTTAAAATTAAGATTATTAGTTTCATCAAAGGAGGGGAGATAACTAAATAAGCAATATTTTTGTTCTGCTTCGGAAAGAGACTGGCGAAAATTATATGTTCAGTCTGGATTTCGTACTAACTGTTCTGTTTGTTTGATCGTTTTGAAAAGTTACTAAAAGAAATGATTTTTTATGGTGGACGTGGCAATTGATTATGAAAGTTAAACAAAACAAAAAAAAAACAATTTAATTCAACAGATTATTCACAGGTGCACGGACAAATTTATTTGTGATAAAATAATTTTATAAAAAAACAGAACCGACTTCAAATTATAAATTGCGCTAAAAAGTGAAAAATAAATTCATTCTTTAAACAACATCGATGTGACTTTTAAATATAGTTTTAGAAGTCGGTGCAAAATTATGAGTCTAATTACCATTACACCATTTGCTACTTCATATTGAAACTGTTGTTAGTTATGCGAAAAAATATATATTTGTATTTGGGATTCATGATTACAAAAGATTTTATCTATCCTCATTTTGCACCGACTTCTAAAACTATGTTTAAAAGTCACAATGTTTAAAGAATTAATTTATTTTTCACTTTTTAGCGCAATTTATAATTTGAAGTCGGTTCTGTTTTTTTATAAAAATTATTTTATTTTATTCTTTTTAGTGTAAATACATTTTGTATATAAATACTCTATTTAAAAAAAATAAATATCAAGGGGCAAAACTTCTTTGAATTAATGGCACTAAAAACTAAATCATTTGTATGATAAATTCCGTTTAGAAGTCGATTTTAGCAAACAAACTGATTCATAGGCGTAACTAGAGTTGGTGAAAGGGGGGGGGGGTCACCCTAAAAATGTACAGACTAAACACCAATAAGAAGTGTAAAAGAGTTGAAAATTTACTAGTCATAAATACTTGTCTCTAAAGATATACTCCGTGTTTATTTCAGGCATCTCCCGGGGGGGGGGGGTGAACTACCCCCTTGGAGCAAGTCAACTCCTCCCTCCCCCCCCCCGGCAAAAAAATTCATATCACAAGTTTAAAAAAAAGAAAGAAAAGAGAAATTACGCTTTTAAGACACTTTACTTTCAGAAACACTTTCAGGGAAAGGACATTGAACACTATCACGAGCGACACCAAAAGTAACTTAAAAGAAATAAGACTTTATTTTGAAAAAAAGTGCGAGGGGGAGGGTAACCAAACTCCTTTCTGTTTCCTCTAACATCACCAAAGTATCCCGAAATTGCATTGCTAGGAAGATTTCAAAAAGGTTCCTGGGGAGAGCCCTCGAACCCTTGCCTCCAGAGTTATCCTAAGCATTATAGATATAAGACCAGTTACAAAAATTTAAGTTGCAGAAGCCCCAAACACCCACTCCTCTAACTTCACCAAAGATCTAAACATACATCTACTATATATACATCAAAAAGCTATCATATATGTAAAAAAATTCATATTAACATCATTTCTAATCATATATATCTATATATATGTATATATAAAGGGTATGATTTTGAAGCATACACTGCCCTTCCTAATTCTTAACATGCTCCCCCTGCTCCGGAGCCAAGACAGTATCCATAATTTTTTTTCGGGGGGCCCAGACTTCGACACACTTATGTAAAGCAAAGTTTCAGGGAGGAATATATGATACATTGCAAAAGATTTCTGGGGGGCTGCCCGTGGGTCCCCTTCCCCTCTGGATACGGCCTTGATTCACAAAAACATTAAACATTCCTTACTAGATCTTTTAGTTTATTTTTTAATTCAAACGCAATAGAAAATTCAATATTTAGCGCTAAGCAATCTTCTATGTCCAGGCATTCATAATATTAAAACCGGGAAATAGTCAAATTTTAGAGAAAAAAATCCAAATTCCCCTACAAAAATGCTCATCCCCACAATAAATTTCTAAAAAATTTGTTAAATTTGTATCAAAACATACCTCAGAAGTGGAAGCGTCTGAATCAAATTTTCTTTTCTTTTTGGAAGACGAACGTGTCCATCGCTGGAGTGCAAACTTATTATGTATCGAAAATAATTAAAAATGTAGCTAAAATATAAATAATACTTGATTGTAAATTAAAATGCAGCATTAAACCGTAGCAGTGAGATTGGAAACGATGAACGGATGATTTCCAGAGTCGTAATGCAATCAGTGATGGACCATAATAAGAAAAAAAAAAACATTTAAAATATAAGAGATGAGAAACATCTGTAAATGAGAATGCAATGCAAATACAGTTCATCAGTTTTCCAATCGGCTCATCTACAAAAAATTTTTTACCAAAATGGGTCTTTGGACAGGAAGTCATAAATAAATACAAACTGCTCTTTAAGTTTCTTAATGAGTATCCCTGCCTGGCTTGAGGGTTTAACCCATTAGGACAATTGGACTTTAGGACTCCATCACAACAGAGAATATTTTCCAGGAAACTTATTACTTGTGCGATTGTATTCCCAGATTGCTGCCTTTGGGTAAAAAAGACATCAAGAAGGAAAGAAAACCCTCTGGAGTGATTGAAAGGATTTCTGTCTGTGTGTGGTACGGTGATTGAAGCTACCTTTCGCTCGCGCGCGCTGTTCCCCCCCCCCCCCCCCCCCACCCAAGGTGATAAGGGGGTTGATTATAACCTTATAACCAGATGAAAAGTCTTCTTTATTATGAGCTGCATACTTTGGCCATGATCGCAACCCTTCAGAGAAAAGGAAAAAAATCATATGCATATGTGTTTAATTTTCTTAGGGGGAAAAAAATTGTGCTTTGCAAGGCCGTAGTCAGAAATTTTTCTGTGCGCCTAAATGTGCCTAAATAAGAACATACCCAATGGGGGGGGGGGTTTGAACCCCCAAAACCCCCCCCTGGTTACGCCTATGAACTGATTGGATTAATTTTTGCCACAGAGAAGCCTTCAGTCAAACTCTTGCTGTAATTTCTTTTAATATTCCCGTGACAACAAACATGTTTTTAACAATGACTTTTATATTTATTAATAGACTTCACAACAAAGGAAAATCAAGCTAAGCCTTTCCAATTAAACTAAAAAATACTTATTTTTCACCTGCAACGTTTTTTCTAAAAAAACAAATGTGGTCAAATTGATTTGCATTATTTGAGTTAGACGGCCCTCTATCTATTAAAGAAAAAGTCATCAAAATCGGTTCATTTAGTCAAAAGTTATGGGTGAAAAACCAAAAAAATGACCCTATTTCTGCCCATAACTTTTTTTCTAATTATCGAATATGGTCAAACAAAAAAACGGGACCTATGGGAAACCACACTCGATCAATTAAAAAAAGAATCATGAAAATCGGTTCATCCGGTGAAAAGTTATGAGTGGACAAAAAAAAAAAAAAAAAAAAAAAAAAAGACATACATACAGTATGAATGTATAACCTCCTTCCTTTGTGAAGTCGGTTAAAAAAGTACTACATGTTTATTTCTTTTTGTTTTAGGCATGAAGAAATAAATTTTCTTACGTTTCTCTTTTTTAACCGACTTCACAAATGAAGGAGGTTATACCTTCGTACTGTTTGTATGTGGTTTTTTTTTTTTTTTGTTTGTCCACTCAGAACTTCTCACTGAAAGAACCGATTTTCATGATTTTTTTAATCGATCCCCATAGGTCCCGTACCTTCGTTTGGCCTTGTTCGATAATTAGAAAAAAAGTTGTGTGCAGAAATGTAGTCATTTTTTGTTTTTTCATCCATAACTTTTGACTAAATGAAACAATTTTGATGATTTTTTTTAATCGATAAAGGATCGTCTAACTCAAATATCGCACATCAATTTGACTGAATTTGTCTTTTTTTAGAAAAAACGTTACGGGGAAAAAATAAGTATTTTTTAGTTTAACTGGAAAGGCTTGACTTGATTTTTCTTTGTTGGAAAACTATTAATAAATATAAAAGTCATTGTTAAATAAAAAGAGTTTGTTGCCAATAAGCTGATATACATCTAGACACACGGCAGTGTGTCCGCCAAGTTCAGAAAGTCAGCCAAATTAAGATACGGCGACACCGGCCAATGTGTATATTTACTGGAACCATTTTGAGCTACTTTTGACCCCACCATTACCCCAAAACTATTAGACCTACATACTTGAAATTTTGAACGTCTAATAGCGATCCCTTTAACCCTTAGAATATCAAATTTCATTGATGTACCTCTTATGGTTATGGAATTATTAAGGTTTGAAAAGTGTCATTTTTATCACTCACTCACTCACTCACTCACTCACTCATCAAAAACCTAACCTACTTCTAGGAGACTTAGAAACTTGAAACTTGGTATCAAGGTAGACAACTTGGCATATATAAAGGAAAAAATCCGAAACTTCAAAAAATTACATTATCTTCGAAGTTACTAGCATACTCATAAGTAGCATCATACCTAACGACTTCAAACAGCAGCCATATTTTTCTGCCGTTTAAAGTAAACAATACTCTCTCGCGCTTGAAAGTAAATAATTGATGCATTGAAATTCACTTTCCGCTTAAATTTTTCGCCTTAAGGCTTAACTCAAGCTGAGTACAAAGAATGAAGTGTGGTAGTTATGCAGAACTTTTCAACGTTTTAAATAAAAAATTAATTAAGTAAATGGAGGTTTACGGACTTATTACGGAGAAATGTTAACAGACGAAAAAATCTTAAATAATTAAGAGCGACTATTCAGCTTGGTTTAATTTAATATAACTTATCGTCAATATAAAAACACACATTTTAGCTTTTCAAAAATTAATGATATCCCAACAAAACATAAATGCGAAAAAGGGGCCAAGTTCGATAGAACAAAAACGGCCTTCGGAGTAGTCGGTGCCAGCGATAAAAGAATTGATATCTAATGGGTGCCAAGTTCCATAGCAGATCCTTTGATCAGGGCTGTAAGAGCGTACAATGTTCCTTAATTTATTTAAAAACATTTTTTTTATCGGATTCCTAACTTGGCAAGTTTTAATTAAGATAAGTTACGTTCAAGAAGACGATAAGAAGACAATTAGAAATTAACTATGATAGCTTGCCACATGATTTTACTAACTATTAAAAATTGCTAATTGAATGAGTTAAATTTTTTGAATGTAATTTACCTTAATTAACACTTGCCAAGTTAGGAATCCGATAAAAAATATTTTTTAATAAATTAAGGAACATTGTACGCTCTTACAGCCCTGATCAAAGGATCTGCTATGGAACTTGGCACCCATTAGATATCAATTCTTTTATCGCTGGCACCGACTACTCAGAAGGCCGTTTTTGTTCTATCGAACTTGGCCCTTTTTTCACATTTATGTTTTGTTGGGATTAAGCACTTATAGCAAGAGTTTGACTGAAGTCTTCTCTGAGGCAAAATTTAAATCCAATCGTTTTGTTCGGAATTTATCAAACAAATGATTAGTTTTTAGTGCGATTCGTTCAAAGGTTTGCCGTTTGATATGGATTTTTTTAAAATAGAATATTTATATAAAAAATGTATTTACACTAAAAAGAATAAAATAAAATAATTTTTGGAAAAAAATATAGAACCGACTTCAAATTATTGCGCTAAAAAGTGAAAAATAAATTAATTCTTTAAACAACATCGATGTGACTTTTAAACATTGTTTTAGAAGTCGGTGCAAAATTATGGGTCTAATTACCATTACATCATGTGCTACTTCATATTCGAACTGTTGCTAATTCTGGGACATTTATATTTGTAATTGATTCATAATTGCAAAAGATTTTACCTATCCTAATTTTGCACCGACTTCTAAAACTATGTTTAAAAGTCACACCGATGTTGTTTAAAGAATTAATTTATTTTTCTCTTTTTAGCGCAATTTATAATTTGAAGTCGGTTCTATTTTTTTTCCAAAAATTATTTTATTTCTTTGTTTGTTTAGTTTGTTGTAAAACAAAGGGGTCTACCCTTAATATCAATTCAAAATTCTCCCTCTGCCCAACCCCCGTCCATTAACAAAATATCTTTGTAACACGCATGCTTTAGATTATATTCTTTCAAATTGTGTTGAAGGCTTCTGTTTTGTGGTATCCCCAAATACATGCATGATATTAGAGTGGAGGTAAAGCTTCCCCATAATGAATATTTGGTCTTTAAAAGAAACTTCATTGTGCATGACATGGTGCAGGCACCATTTATTGACTATAATAGAAAGCTTTTCCTAATATGCGTAAATACTGCAATAAATATTATGATTTTTCATGAGTACTTTTATATTATATAACATAATATAGAAAAATACATTTGTGGGAGTACTATTCATAAGCTAAAAATTAAATAATTTAATGTTTAAAAAAGTTTTTTCTCTTCAAAAAATAGATTTTTAAAAATTCGAAAGTAGTTGTAACTAGTAGTTGGGAAAAAAGTAGTTTAACTACAAGTTAACTAGTTCAAAACAAAAGTAGTTGAAACTAGTAGTTAACTACTAGTTAACTAGTAGTTGCCACTAGTAGTTAACTACTTCCAGTTAACTACTGCCGAACACTAGACTTTAATAATGCTTTTTTGGTTTTGATTTCACGGATATTGGTTTACTCAAATTGTTTTCTGGGTATTATTAGGACGAAACTTCTTTCCTCAATGACAATGCGAGGTAGTTCCGAACCAAAATATAATAAATGAGCCTAAACATTTTCCCATTTTTTCAGAAATGAATATTTTATTAAATTTACAGGATGTGTTCAATGGGAGCAAAATATATATCCATTAGACTGTTTGGATGAGTTACGTCAAATCTTGATTTTACAGACAATTAAATAGTTTTAGGGCAAGGGTTCCCAACATGTGGGTCGCAACCTCAAATGGGGTCGCGAGGAACTTCTCATGGGGTGGCGCGGAACTTCTCATAGGGTCGCCACATAATCTCCAATCTAAATTGAAAAACTCTACTATATAGACAAAATGACACTTTCTGATATTAAATATCATTTTGAATTATTTTGTGCTAATCTTATAGACATAAATTACAAATAAATGATCTTATTACATAAACATTCCTTCATATCCGACCGGAATTTAAAATATTTAAACGAAAGAAATATACGAAAAATATTCAAATTATATGCAGTGCCTATTTCAAAATATGGCGACTACTAATTTTGGTTTGAATCTTTCCATTACTTCTTGAAATGTAGCAGTTACGCGTAGCGAGAAAAACTTTCAACTGAGGCCTCCCTCTTAAAGTAATTACCGTTGAAAACTAATTAGTATTATTTTCCATCAGAGTCCATGTGTGTACCATATTTAGTTTCATTTCAAGCATTAAATTTTCAATTAAAGTGGACACAAAAGAGTGGGCCTAAAGTGAAATCTTTCAGTCCAAACCCACCATGAATTTGTTTATTTTACAGTGTTCTTAGACATTCTAAAATAAACAAACATACAGTGGAGTTGGATTCAGAGACAGCTTGGAATCAAACGTATCGTTTTTTGTCAAAACATTAGTGTGAAAGTACGTGTGTTTATGCACATTCATGGGATCACGGGTTGCGGAATTGTTAAAAATGGGGTTGCGACGTGAAAAGTTTGGGAAGCACTGTTTTGGGGCAAATAAAGAACTAGACTGGCAGCAAAACGGTTTTCGTTAGTTAATATAAATTAAACAACTGAAACTGTATTAATTTCCATATCCCACGTCAAATTCGCAAAATTCACGCGATTTGTATTATTCCTTCGTGGTATTGCATTTTGGATGGCCAGCACGGGATATGCAATAAGTCTTGATCCATTCGATATGAACTTGATGGAGTTATTCTTAAAGATTCGTTTTATTGCCAGGTGGCATACAAATGTTAGAAAAGTTTACTCTTCATTTTTATGTTATACCAATTACTAGTGTGCATACAATTATATATATTTAAAAAATATATTTGTCTTACTGATAATCTTCAAAGGGTTTACTAAAATAAGTCTTAAAGATGAACTAATGAAAAATTTTTTTATCTGAAAATCTAAAAATTATTTTGAAACAATATATCTGTATGACACTTTTAGTCTTTTTGCTTTTTTTCTTTTGAAATATCTGAACATATTCTTCTATGAATTTAATGGGGGAATTAACTGCAAGGAATTCTCTAGGTACCTGAAAGTAAGCTGTAGCTATTTCAGTGTTTATTACGAAATCTGCAATTATATTAATAAAAATAGAGAGAAAGAAAGGCTACAAAAAAATAAAATAAATAAAATAAATAAATAAAAAAAAGCAACCTGATGCGAAATCGAAGGTTTTTGATCTGTATGTTAAATTAATGTAAGTCCGAAGTAATTGTAGTTTACCTGCAGATATTTAAGTGGTTTTTGTTTTGTATAATGGGTATGAAATTGGGAAAGTTTATTTAACATAAAAGGGGAGTGGGGAGAGAAGCGCATATTTTGAAGAGAATCTGAATATTATATCCTGTTGTTTTTTTCTTTCCGAATGCGCGTATTTTAAAGAGCATGAAAGAATATTTTGTAGATTTTTTGAAGAACTTATTTTTTTAAAAAATGTACAAATTTAGTCAGTTAAATTACATCAGAAAGCGTTTGTTACAAATAACTTCTACAGTTTTTTCTAAAAGGAAATCTTACAATTATTTTTAGTGTAGTAACTAAGCACAACGTATTTATAATTAAAGTTTTTAATTTGAAACAGCTATCACAAAGAATATTGTTATACTAAATATTATCAAAGTTTGCAGGAAGTGATATCATTTTATTTTCAGCAAAAATAAATAACTGAATACATAGTAAAAAAGTTTTAGTACTCATCAATATTGAATACAGCGAATGGCGCTGTGTATAACATTATTAATCGAAAAAAGACCCAAAAACATTGGTTTAAAACATTGTTAAACATTTCTGAAATGTGTTACATACAATCATGTTCAATATACTTCCTACCAGTTTCAGAAGACAAATTTGATCCCATTACTGTGTTCTGAAAAGAAGCTCGTTGCATATCAGAAGAAATGTTACAGACAGTGGAGGTAAAAAATAACGATTACGTACATTACCGTGTAATCGTAATTTTTTGATTTTGCCAAAATATTTATGCTGCCACCATTAAACCACTGCATAACTACACTAACAGTTCTGATTGGAACTGTTCAATTGACTTTATACATAAGAATTTACTAAAACTACACCCATTAATGATTAATTGGAATAGTGCTACCAAAGATCATTGTTTTCAACTGTCACCAAATTGAAGTTTTTTTCAAACGTATCGATTTTCAGCTTGTATTTTCACCTGTCAAGAGGTTTAAGTTTTCTGACAATGCTTGAAGAGTCCTATGGTGTTTACAATATTGTCAATGTGTACTTCAAATGTCAAAACTTGCTTGAAAGAACACGTAAGTTAGGTGATGAAACAAGGTTTCAAAAAGTCGAACATCAATCAACATCTTTGAAATTTCAACAGCACATTCAACTTGAATGCCAGCTAAAATCGTGCAGATTTATACATTTACGTTTAAATCTTTATTTTAGGGTAGTTTTCACCTTTTGAGGAATCTGCCTATTTTAAATAATAATTCATATTCTATTTCTTTTTGCTCTCAAGTATTATGTACCTTTTTCCTGGAATTTATACATTTTATCTTTTTTTTTTTTTTGGGGATTTATTGTGCCCCGTTTTGTATCATCACAGGATTTTTGAAAGCGTTTACCTACTAGTATTTTCTTCAAACCCCTCTGAAAACACCCCCTAAAAATTTCAATAACGCAGTCTGCGCCATGACCACCCCAGGTGGACACCCCTAGCTTACCGTTAAACACGCCACAGTTGAGTCGTTACTAAATTTTGGCCAGTCGTTTCGTGCGTCTTATTTTATGCTCAAAAGATGGCAGCACAAAAAACATTAGTTTAATAAAAAGGATATTTGATCACGCGAAAAATTTCGAAATACATTAAACTAGGCGCCTCCCCCCCCCCCTTTTTCTATATATTAAACTAGGCGGCCCGCTCCCTGCTCGCTATCGCTCGCCAAAAACCGGCAGGAACTGCAAGCAGTCCCATTCGGATCGCTTCTCATTCCAAGCTCGTTGCGCTAGCTCGCCCATTACTACTTTCTTGCAGTCTAGCCGGTCAACAATCATGTGCTCATATATGAAGATGGTGGAATCGGTTTCTGTTTATATAAAACAATTAAGGTTAAAATTATAGTTAACGCATTATTTATACATCATGCAGATTAATCGAAACGCATTGCATACTTTCAATACAGTCTTGTTAGATCTTAAAATCTGTCACGTTAATTTTCGCCATTAGGTCCTTTATCTCTTATTAACAGACTTCACAAAGGAAGGAGGTTATATATTCATATT
Organism: Octonoba sinensis; assembly: GCA_038502835.1. Taxonomy (NCBI): domain Eukaryota; kingdom Metazoa; phylum Arthropoda; class Arachnida; order Araneae; family Uloboridae; genus Octonoba; species Octonoba sinensis. The sequence goes on along the minus strand of CM076599.1, from coordinate 56,986,399 downwards.
GTATGTATGTCGTTTTTTTTTTTTTTTGTCCACTCATAACTTCTTACCGGATGAAACGATTTTCATGAATTTTTTTTTAATCGATCGAGGGTGGTTTCCCATAGGTCCCATACCTTGGTCTGACCATATTCCATAATTAGAAAAAAAGTTATAGGCTGAAATGTGGTCATTTTTTTGCTTTTTCATTCATAACTTTTGACTAAACGAACCGATTTTGACTATTTTTTCTTTGGTCGGTAGAGGGTCGTCTAACTCAAATAATGCACATCAATTTGACTACATCTGTTTTTTAGATAAAACGTTATGGGTGAAAAATAAGCACTTTTTCTTTTAATTGGAAACGCTAGGCTTGATTTTTCTTTGTTGGGAAAATTGTGGATAAACATGAAACTCATTGTTAAAAAGAGTGTTGCCATTAAGATGTAATATTAGAAGCAATTATAACAAGAAATTGACCGAAGGCTTCTCTGAAGAAGAAATTAAATCCAATCAGTTTGCTTGCTCTAGGGACCCTTCAAAATCGATTTCAAAACGAAATTTATCATACAAACGGTTAGTTTTCAGTGTCATTCCCCAGAAAAGGTTTCCCCTTTGATATGTATTTTTTAAAGATAGAGTATTTATATAAAAATGTATTTACACTAAAAAGAATAAAATAAAATGATTTTTGGAAAAAAATAGAACCGACTTCAAACTATAAATTGCGCTAAAAAGTAAAAAATAAAATTATTCCTTAAACAACTTTGATACGACTTTTAAACATAATTTTTGAAGTCGGAGCAAAATTATGATGAATTTTGATGCATGATTCCTTTTGTAACTATGAACCAATTACAAATATAAATAGCCTAGAGTTTGCAACAGTTTCAATGTAAAATAATGCATGGCGTAATTATAATTAGACTGTCATAATTTTGCATCGACTTCAAAAATTATGTTTAAAAGTCGTATCGAAGTTGTTTAAAGAATAATTTTATTTTTTACTTTTTAGCGCAATTTATAGTTTGAAGTCGGTTCTATTTTTTTTCCAAAAATTATTTTATTTAGCGTTTTATTTCCCACTTCGAGTTATCTTCAATTCTTTCAAGCAATTTCCCTTGCGCTTTTCTGGTGCCATCATTGTTAGGTAATGAATCCCATATGTATTGTTTTAAACTACCTGACCTTAAACGGTATTCAGCCCACACATACGACACTTTAAATTATTCTTTTGGAGATTAATGTATGTAATAACACAGTTGGCGTTCAACTTTATGAACTTTTTGCTGGAATTACGGAAGCACAATATTTTAGTGCAGTTGGCAATAAATCTCCCCAATGAGGGAACTCCTTCTTATTTTATTTTTCTTTCTGTTCTTTTAAATCTTTTTTTTTTTTTTTCATTCCTCTGAAGGGTGGTTTTTCGTTTTTTTTAGATTGCTAGTAGAAAGAAATGAGGTTATTTTGAATAAACGTAAAAACCGGCAAAAGTGATTTTTTTTTTTTTTTTAAAAAAATTTATTGCAAGATCTAATGAAACATATGTATATAAGAAAGATCACGCAAAACCTTCCATCGTATTGGAGCGGTTTTTTCCCTTTTTTTTTAAAGGGGGCGTTCTGTTGTATTAAAAAGTATCCATTTATCAAACCTCCTGAACATTTCCTAAATCTATATAAATAAAACAGAGAGTTTGTGTATGTGTGTGTGTGTGTTGTGTGTGTGTGTGTATCGCTCGCCTCCTGCCGAGATGGAACGGTCTAGAACTACGAAATTTTGGTTACAGGTACCTTGGGTCAGGTCCTCGTGCACCTCGAAGAGTTTTTCCGTAAATTCGAATTTGTTCTTCTGTTATTCCAATTTAAGCAAAACCGTTAATTTTAGGAATATCTCATCGAAGAAACGTCTCACCTTTTCAATTTTTGCAGCATATTAATGCCCGTAAAAAACTACACAAGATGATCTCTTTCTGTTCAAAGAATAAATAGAACACGCGCAATATTCATTTAAAGTAGTTTTCGAACTTTAAAGCAAGGCTTACCTCTGAATTTATCTGCTCAATTTGCGTGGTTTCGCCAAAATAAATAGTACTTTTGTCGCCAACTAGATCATTTCTGTTAACGTAAAATTGAAAAAATGCTATTTTATCTTTGTTTATGCCGTTTTATGAGCGAAACAAATTCTAAAAATTCATTTCATTTTCATACATATTTTGTGGAACTGCAGACGAATTTTAATTACTTTACCTTGAGGTTGATTCTCCTCCTTTTTCTGGCGATTTAATAGTACAGTAACAGTTCAACAATTGCATGAAATCTTATGGTAGAATGTCCGCTTTATCAGCGAAAAACATTCTACAAATTCATTTCATCTTTTTTGGATATTTTATGGATTTATTAACTGCATGCGATTTTTAATGTTGATTCTTCTTTCTTTTTTGACGATTTAATATTTATTTCGTCGATAAAAACTAGGTTGGAAAGTCTCCAATATCGCTTATTTTTGATGAAATTTAAAATTTCGCCAACTGTTGATAACTTTTTACTCGCCTCCATCCAGTTAATTAATCTCAATATATTATTTTGCGCTTCATATTTTTTCCAAACCGCGCCCAATAATCCTTATCAGTAATATTGTTCTCATTTAATTCAATACGTGATTTACACTGTAGGATCATGGCGTATTTGCGAAATGCTTCCACACTACTTTAGTGCAATTTGGGGATCTTCTGCTTCATTTTAACTTTTTTACGTAGCCATTATTCATTTCATATTTTACACAAGTGATTTATTTTCTAACATTTATTTAATTTTTGTACTGTCTATTTGGCGCCATTTGGGAAGAATTTAGTTATGTCTTTCTATCAACTTAAATTTCACACGTCGGAATTGGTTCAGTACTGAACCTTTTGTAATTTAAAGGTGCATTTGCCTTTTGAAATAATGCTTTCCTTTCTTTCGTTTTTATCCGAATTTTATGAAAGTGCTATTTAATTGAATTTTTAGGAAATGTGTTGACGATTTTGCAAGCGGGATTTTTAGGAACGGGTGTCCTTATTTTGATAGGGAATTTAAGATGGACTGCGCGGTAATTTTAGGAACAGTAGTTCTTGAAGGTCAGTATTCTACTTTTAGTCACTGACGTTTTTATTCTAATGGATATTTTTTGGGACTAATGTCAGTATTCTATTAGGGATGTTTAGGAATAGTTGTCTTTATTGCAATGGGGGCTTTATAGAATGTTTTTTTTATTGTAGCAGAACTATTCAGTGAGAGTTGTTCTTGATCTGATGGACATTTTTAAAGTAAAAAAGAAAGTAAATACTGTTCTTTTTCTGAAGGGAAATTTTAGATGTATTGTGGTCGATATTTTAATTGCGATTTTTACGGGCTTTTGATATCATTTTCTCACAATCATTCCTCTGCATATGTGCATTTGAGTTACTGTTTCCCTTACTCTAATGGCAATTTCAATGAACTTTTGTTGTCATTTTAATGTGGATTTTTATGGACTAATTTTTGTTCTGAAAGGAATTTTTCTAGGCTGTCCGTTTTAATGCAATCGGGGTTTTTAATGAATTTTACTGTCTAAAAAGGATTTTTATGGCCTGTTGCCCATCTCCTACTTGGATTTTTTAAGAAAATTTTCCCCTATACATTTGAAGCAGAATTTTGGGCATGCGTCATTTGGCCTGCGAATAATGCAATTTTATCCCGCGCAACGCCGGGCATGTCAGCTAGTCAGTAATAAAATCGAAATTTTTTTAAAGACAAAATTTTTGCATCAAAATAATAAGTACTTTTAATCCTTTTCCTCCCTTTTAAGCGAAAATATGGTCTAAATATAATCGAATGCGCATGGAAAATTCGCAAATGTTTCGTAAGTTTGGTGTGAAAAAATTGGCGACAATATAAAAAATTGCCAAGAGTTTCTCATTGAGGTATAATAATAGTATTATATGTTGCTATACAAAAATCCTAAGAAAAAGAAAGAAAAAAGAAAATAAAACTTGCCATTCAAGTTATTTAACTACAAAATTAATTTAAGCGAAGCAGTTGAGCCTTACACAAGGGAAATTATTAAAGAGAAGGATTATGCTGAGTACGAGGAGTAGGAAAAATTTCTCACTTTCTCCCGTGGGTCTTACATTCTGATATTCCTACTTTAACATTCTATTCTTTTCTCACATTCTATTTTCTCCGCTGCATCTACAAGTGACTGGACTCTTGGACACTGTTTTAAACAATTTGGTTTACATTCCTGCCTATAAATTCAGGGTATCGACAGCCTGCAAATAAAGCCAAAAAAGCGCAACAGCAACAAAAGTAATGTAAACATAACGCTATTTAACAAGCAAAAACACTGAACAAATAAAATAAAAGTACTATACTACCCTCCTAAGCAAGAAGAGAATGTGTGTCAATTTTTTTCTTAAAACTTTTTTTTTTTGCTTCTAATGATCATTTACAAGGAGACTTACTACGTTATTATAAATATATTACATTGAGCTAAAGGATAATAAAAATAGGAAAGCTGAATCTCGAAAATCAATAAACTAATTAATAAAATGGTGAAAAATAAATTTTAGAAAAGTTACTCAAAAACAATGCAAAAAATCTAACATGAGCTTATATTCAGATGGTTATCGATGGAAGCCGGATGTTGATTAGTTTTGGCATGAAAGGCTCTGAAGAAGATGGTACAACCCGACGTTTTTCTGGATGTATACGATTGCTATATATCAGGAATAGTTGCAAGGGGGGAGTAAAGAATATATATATGCACACAGATGATTCTCGCTAAAAACTGATGCTGATTAGTTTTTGGGGCTAATAGCTTTAAGAGGTAGAACCTCTTGCCAATTTTCCAATTTTAGAATTGGGTGAATGTATAATAACATTTTCATGATGATCACAGCGAACTCGATTATGCAAACTTCTGAACCACTTACCTAAAAGTGCCGAATGACCTTTCCACAGCATTATTTAATAAAGCCACCTGAACTGAAGGTGGAAAAAATATATGTTCTGAGCGAAGGTCACTTTATTTTACATTCTCACCGCAGTTCTTTCTTTTACCTTTCCACCGTACATGATTTTAGCTTCTTCTTTCAGGTTTTCAATGCAACAGCAACCGTTCCTTCAGTTTTGAAAAAATCACATTATTATGTTATTTTTTATATAACAACTTTTAATTGCACACCACATTTTACGCTGGGGACCCGAATCTATTCTCGTTAGTGTGTATAAAACTTAATAAATTAATGCAAAAATATTAAAAATTCTTTAATTTGTTTTAAATTTTTATGAAGGTTAGAAATTTATATGACGTTTTACATTTCAATTAGAAATCCTTCTCCCACCTCCCCCCACCCCGCTCTTTCTTTTTCTTCTTTTTTTTATTTAATGCAAGAAAACTATCTTTCGGCATCATCCATTTGTTTGATATCACCATATGAATTAAAAGATAACTTAGTAGCACTTAGTTAAAGACTGTAATAAAAAAGTAAGGAAAGAAAAACTTTGGTAAATATAAATGTACTTTAATAAAATAATTTGAAATTATGTTTTATAACTTCATTGAATTCAAATGTTTAGAATTTTTAAAAGTACCTTGGAAGAGAAATAAAATTTTGTTCAAAAGAGAATTATATTGAAAAGATTATCAAAATGTTTCAGTTCTGTTTAATCTGGTCTGAGAGTTCTTTCAGTCTCAGTAATACCATTTGGAATCATCATTTTTATTTATTTTTTTTCGATAACTAACCCTGTCTCTGATTTGAAATTCGATTCGATAAATTCGTTTCACTTTCCTCTTTTTAAAAGCATTTTCTAAATTTTACTAATATGTTACTGCATTATCGGTTTTTATATTGAAAAATCGCATTTTTGAACCAGTTTTCATTCATAAAAATGTGTCAAAGTCGATTTTTAATTTAAATGAAATGACAAATACACTTACGCTCTTGTTATTTTTGAAGATGTTTATTTTTTTTTTTAATCTCAGTTGTTTTTGATACGTATTACTTATAAAATTTGGTCTCTTATATCCTCTGAATTATCATGATTCCAATTTGCTTAATGAACACAGCCTAATTAAATTTGATAACTATGCTTATATTCGTTTGAAGTTCATATTGATTATTTTCCATTATGTTTAGCGATTTTAAAAGGAGAATGTTTCTACTGTGTCGTGAAGGAAATTTGAATCTTTATCAACCGTTAAATTAGTTTATTTGTTGATGAATGGAGAAGAATCATACATTGAATAAGAAGATTTCGATGAAGGCATAGCTGAAAATATTACAGAAAATTTATCGAAAACTAATACTAATCAAGATTAGCAATGATAAATCAATTGAGTTATATGTTCATATGTTTGAAACACATTGGTTGACACTGAAATACAGCCTTAAATTTTGGTAAAATTGCACAAGTTTTGGATAATTTACGTATGAAAAATACATTTCCTAGAATTAAAAAGGAGTTTGTAAAGTTTTTCATTAAATTAAAGTGATGAAAAAATAAATAAATAAAAAAAAAGTAAAGTAAAATCGGTAAATAAATAAATTTAAACTATTAATAATATAAAAATATTAAAAACTAACAACATTTTAAAAACTTGCACGAATACATTACTTTTTTTGCTAGTACTTGGATTGTGGAATGTTTTGAGCCCAACATTTAGAAAAGTAACAATTTTACTGAGTGGTATTTTTTTTAATAGAAATAATTTTAATGCTATAATTGTTGTATAATAATTTTCTTCTTTCAGACTTAACAGCTCGTCAAATATAATGCATTTATTTCTTTCGTAATCTGCTATAGCTATATTCATATGAGTAAGAATAGGTTATCCGGTAACGTATTTTCCCTTAAACCTATTTTTTTTTTTTTGAATTTTGAAGTGTTTTAAAACTATTACTAAAATTCGTAGCTTTTTAAAAATTTTCTGAGATTTTTAGCATGAGATTTAATTTGAAAATGGTTTGGGAATTGCAAAAAATGCTTGAAATCTCTCTGAGGTATTTTCTACAAAAACTCGAAATCATATTTCTAAAAACTGGCATTTCAATTTCCTTATTAATTCTGAGAAAAATGTAATATATATTTTTGGAAAAATATTAGAAACAAATTTAATATTTACCAATTAATGTACACTATTAATGAAACAATAGCCAAAAATTATATAAAATGGCAATTTATTCGTAAATCATAACAAAATAGAAAAACTAAGATATGTACAAAGGATTGGCGCGAGTTGACTGGAAACGCTTTTTTGATGGAAGACACATGAGGTACAACTAATTGAAAATATATTTACAATGCATTCGATCGAAGAATTAAATACTTCTTCGACGTTAACCTAGCTAGAAGAGGGTGAATCACCATCCTTCACCTCCGTATCCACCTCCCATACCTCCGTAACCTCCTTGCCAGGGATCGTGGACGAGTTGAGCGTGGGCGGAGTGGCTATGGGTGTGGACGCTGGAAGAACAGAAAGATTGGTCTTAGTTCAATGGAAAACGGACTGATTTGGTAAGGTTGATTTCAAATCTATGGGCTCTAGGGGAAACGATTGTTTAAGGAAAAGGAACTTGTTCAAACCCTGGGTATAGACTAGAAGTTAATGTAGATTGCAGGAGCAATTTACAGCAAACAAGAAAATTATATTGGAAGAATTAGTGATCCTGACCAAGAGTGGACGCTTGAAAAACAGAAAGATTGGTTTTTGTGCGATGGAAGCCTAATAATATATCCTTCGCTGATATATTTAAATTTGTGGATCGAAAGGAATTAACAGGATAAATAATAGCGTTGAACATTAAAGATCAAATAGATTGAAGTTCGTAAACTTGTAACTGAAGAAATGTTGTACTTGCTGCTAAATTTAAATCTGTAGGTCAATACCATTACATGGTTAATGACGTTGTATTTCTTGTTCAAATCTTATGAAATAGATGCTGATGGAAGAAAGGTTGAACAATGTAAGATCAAAATTGATTCATAGTATATGTTCTGAAAAGGAAGAATTCTGTTTGGCGGGAGCGACGACTGATTAGTAATGTAATATTAATTTACTACAGTGTTTTTTAATGAATAATTTTGGAATTTACCTTTATAGTGTCGAATATATACGCTTCAAAAAGTATCACTCATATATATTCCTGCTTTTTAACGTTTTTTGAACATACAATGTAATAGAAATGAAATATTTTCTCTCTGAACTGCTATACATATTTACATGCAGCATGTAAAAACTTTGTATGGATGAATTAGTTTTAAAATTTTTAGCATTGGCAATATTGTTGAATAAGATAAGTTTTATTTAATAAATCAATACGAGACACAAATTACTTACGGGTATTTGACATGGCTGCTCTTTCCCAATTTGATGGGGAATGGAAGTGGCAGTGGGATGGGAACAAATCTAGGCTTAATAGCCTTGGCGATTAAGTAGGCAGCCAACAATTTTTTATGGCTACCGCCAGCCATAACTTCTGGAGGGAAGATGGCAGCTCCAAATATGACTACGACGATGGCAAGAGATAAAACTTTATTACTAACCATGGTGATCTGAAACAAGAAAGAGAATGTCTAAAGAAAAAGTCAGAAATTTTTACTTTTGCATTATTTTTAGTTAGTGGTTAAAATAGAAAATTTATGGATTATACACTAGTAAGTTATCTATCTATCACTAGTTATTTATCTATTATTTAGAAAAGTCATGTGTCTAACAATTAATCAATCTATGTACTTATTTATCAATTTTTGAGCTACTATTTATTTTGTTAGCTTAAAAATGGATAAATCCAGCCAGCTATTTTCCTATTGGTATGTCTACTTTTTTCTAAGTGGGGGCGTAATTTCTTCCTGATCTGCATTTAAAGTCCAGCGAGATGTTTCCATAAAGGGATTACGTAAACAATTTTACAGTTTACAATCAGAACAACTCTTCCTAACTGTAGCCGTAACCGGTTTCGTTCAGCTGTTACTTGTCAACAATAAAGTTTCCAGTTTCATCCCACGTGAATTAATCACAGGACTTTCCCCCTACATATCTGGGTCGGAGAGTTGGCTCTTTTTAGAAAGTGGTCGTGAAAAGGAAAAGTTGTTTTTTCAGGTCACCGGACCTAACATTAAAGATTTACTTCCTATCCACCTTTGCCGCCATTCAGATAATTATTTGTTTCTTCGGGGAATTTCTCCGCGATGCAAAATGAGAATGAAAGCGTTGAGTTATGGTTTCTGCTATTTTTGATATCTTGCGATCCAATTTTTCGTTTATTTCTTCACTTTTAATGTAATTTGGAATTTTCTTTGAAAATATTTTTGCTTGCGATGTTAATGAACTGCGGTAATGTGCTTTGTTTACTCGGTGATAATATGTAATACCCATACTTAATGGTACATCTATTTTTTAATGGTATAGTATTTTACAAAATGTACTTTGAACATAAATAATAACCAGTATCACTAGAAGTTTTATGCACAGGTTGAAAACATATTTGACTGTCACTTAAATTAAATGAATAATAAGAGTTTTTTATTTTTATTTATTAAACTTCTTAATGTAATTGTTTTTGAAAGAACATTAACAGGTCTCTAAGGCAACTTTTATAACGACTTGTTCTAAATCGCTATTCATATTTTTAGGAAAGGTTAAACTGCTTTTAACAACAAAATCTTTAAAGGTGTTTTTTCATGTTCTAGTAGAAAAACCCTCACTCCCCTCATTACCTCCCTTTATACATATATATTTAAAATCTATCTTAATTTTTGATTATTTTATGGGTGAGAATCTTACTGACATTCCTAAAATTTATTTAAATGCATTGAACCCGTTTCTTACGAGTTCTACGACAGCGAGAGCTTGGAGAAGAAATTCGTTGGATAGTTCAATATTAAACTAAAGCATCGGTGACGAACACCTATAATTCGGACAAAGTAAGGAAAATTTTTTTCGCTTTTATGATAAAACATTGTCTAAATTACTAAAACAATTTTGACTCAAGGTGACTACAAAACAATATAATAATAATAAGATAACTTACTTTGTAAATAAGTATTTCATAATCGTTTATCCTTTAAATTAAATTTTTAATAAAAACTGGCAGAATAAACATCCTCCCTCAATTGTTATTTTTATTTTTCGATTTTGAGTCCGAGATTTCAGTTATGTCGTAAAAATTTAGCTTTTTCATTCAATATAATGGGAACATTAATTTAAATATCGAATAGGATACGATGTTTCGTTTAGTTAACTACGTTAACTACGAATTTTATTGAAATTCAATAAGTCAATCAAAATTAATAAATTTTAAAATTATGAAATGTCTCCAGCATTCAGTGAAGAATCAAACTCTTTATCGCTTTCATTACTGAAAGCGTGTAAATTGATATTTACACGAATTATAATCAGCATTAACTGACTGTTAGAATTTCACTTTTGGTTTCTCAAAACCGTGTTTTTATTCAAATATGTCCAATTTTGAAACAGGCGAAAAATATAGAAAAGCTTTACTAATGATATAGACATGCGTTTAAATTATGTCAATGCATATTTACGTGTAAATTACTCGTCAGAATGAATTTGGAGACACGGTACATTGAACAAAATAATTTTGTCGGAACATAAATTGTAATATTAAAGATAGTAAAGCATTTAATTTCAATACTGAATTAAAATTAGAATAATAATAGTAACAACAATAATAAAAAATAAACATTAGTGCATTTAATAAAAACTAAAAAATTCAGAATTTAAAAAAAATGTACCTTCAGAAACATAACAAGATTCGGTTATTTTATAAATACCTCTAAAATACATTTTCTTATTATAATTGAAGTACTACTGAGTGAGTTCAGAAGAAAAGTTATGATTCTAGAGCATGGTACTTTTTAAACTTCATTAAATGTTTTTTGTCTAGCCTAAAGAATCTTATTATTATTACTTTTTTCTAGAAACATAAAGAATCTTATTATTATTACTTTTTTTCTAGATTTCAAAGTTACCTGAAGGAGATATTTTTACTCTAAAAATAGTATTGCAGACTTTCATCTATTATATTTTAAGATTATGGTATTGAAAATTAAATTAAAAAAAATTACTGTCTTTGGTAATAAGTAAGTTGAAAAATGTGCAGCAAAGATTGAAAAAAATCTAGCATTATATAAAATTCTTTATCATGAAACTACTCGCTTTCGGTTCTATTAATGACTAACTTTTACAAGGACATAAGAACTTTTCAGTCAAAAGGAACTAATATTTATCCAAAATAAATCTTTCATTCGCATAGTTAGAGAAATGCTAACCTTTGTGGGACTAAGTTAAAGGGTTTCTGAAGTTTTGAAAAATAAATTAGCTATATTAATTTTCTGCAGTCAATATGACATTTTAGCGAATGGCTAAATACTTGTTTTCGCGTTTATACTATCATTGTTCATGATAAATTCAAGGAGCTTTTTTTCTGAGGGTTCATCTAAAGCTCGAATCAAACAATTTGATGCTAAGTACTTTGAAGTACTAGTGTTTGCATGCCTTATGCAGTCTCCATTATTTGCACTCTTAAAACTGCTGAAGACAAAGCAGATCGTTTGATGAATGCCGGTGTAATCCACAAAAGCCTAAACTCTGAAAGGAATAATATTTTGCGCTGTATCCACGAGGGTAATTGTAGTCCTCAGCACATTTTCCAACTCGTTATTACCTGGTAATAATCCACAAGAATTGCTGTTTCACAAGCTTACCTGTTTCAAAGGATTGGATAGATCCAAAGATGATTAAACCGCTCTTGGTAGAAGAGTTGGTGAATGTGATGCCATGGTACGACACTGAAAGCCTTTTTATATTAATGCTGGCATGGCCCTTGGCTTTCCTCAGATCCCAGGTGCCCCAATTGGACACAAGTTCTACGCCACACCTCCCCCGCGGACAAATATAAAAAAAGTAACGAGCAGCGAACGCATGTGTTGCTATAATTGTTTACGGCGGGAATCGCCTTTTCCTTTGTCTTGTTGTTGGGGAAGAGAAAAAAGTGCCAACCCGTTATACCAGTGCTCTCTTTAATCTGTAACAGCACGTAGAATCAGTAGGCTTGGCACGTCCAATGAGATCGCCCCGTAATAACCCTACAGGGCCCATCCAGATGTTTGTTCCAGAATGGGATCTGATGCGGCGGAGATATTGGAAGGTCCACTTTTTCCTCCGCCATCACTACCTGCTTTTCACTCTTCCTTCCTCCTCGACACTTTCTCTCCGATTGGTTTTTTTTGTTCTCGTTTTAGATCAGAAGCTCGGAGGTATTTGCGGAATGCTACACTTCAGAATGTCCAAGGCTGCGTCAATTCTGATAGGAATTTCGTCAGCTGTTGCTCTGGGGGAAGACTTTCGTAATGGCTGTAGCCACTTTGAAATTATGTCGTTGGAGACGGTATGGGCAAGTGTTCTGGAAGTGATCAGGTGTTTCCTGATCTTCAGTATTGCTCCTAAGCAGAGTACAGCTCCTAAGCCCTATGTACTAAGTTGTTCATAACTTCGTCACACAAAATCAATACCTCGCTCTTTAAAACGTCTGTAAGTCCAGCCAAGGATCTTTTCAATAAATAACCAAAAATACCTACGGTTTATTTCACCAAGAACTCCTCTATTGTCTGAAATTTGTAAACAGCAAAATTTTTTGCTACCGCAAATTTTAAAGGGGATTGTTATTAATTGTATAAAGCATTGGCATCTACTATTTACAAACTGCTGGACGCAGCTTCCTGATTGCGGTATTCCGTTTGAAAGCAATTTATTTTTCTTCAAAGTTTTCGAATTTCAGAAACATTTTAAAAAGAAACTTATTGTATAAGAATCATATGAATTCAAACTTTACTCACCGAAAGAACATTCTATGCATTTCATAGATCTACGAATGTATGTAATACAAAATAAATAACAACAATAATAATAATAGTAGTAATAAAGAAAAATAAAGAAAAAGAAGAAGAAGAAAAAGAAAATCAGTGCAATCTCAGAGTGCACATGGTATTGATTTCATTTTAACTTATAATGAAATGTTAAAACATCAACTGCGTGAACTTTTTTGAGAAGCAACGGTTTACTTTAACTTGGAAAGATTTTAGAATTCAAGTATCTCCTATCATTAAAACTACCTACATTTCAACAAGTGTTTTACTTAAAATGACATTAATAAAATATATTACATTGAGAGTAAATAATTTTCATTTCTCTTCATTTTAAGTGTACCATTTCAAGTCGCAGTGAAATATTTCCTCATTTTAAAAAATCGCAATAAAATTGCTAAAGTTACTTTAAAAAATATTCTTGGTAAACAATCTTAGTAACAAATGGCCCCTGACGCCGTACGAATGGCGAGTTGAATTTTACTTGAACAATTTGGACGAATAGCGAGGTGGACGAATGGCGGGGTTCCACTGTACATATATATATGTATATGTATACTTTGCTATTCATTTTTTTATAATGTAAATATGGGTTCATAATTAATGAAATAAAAAAATGTAGCTATCTGTACTTTAATATCAATTACTGCTACCCTGATCTCAGTTGTAAAAATGCCCGTGTATTTTTCGTTAAAAAAATTCAACCTTCAAAAGGGCGCCAAGCATACTTTATATACACTACATGATCAAGTAGTGTTATAGGGTGGTGAACAAACAGGAAAATCTGAAAAATGGGAAAATTTGGAAAATTGCTTTTTAGTTAACAATTTTTAAAATTAAATTAAAAAATCACATACCAAACACTAAAGTTTTAAATAAAAATTATGATTCATGAGAATTAACAAAAAATCCAGAAAATTTTTCTTCATTGATTTCCGTAAAATTGATGACTTAATTCGCTGAAACTATCCCCCCCCCCCCAAAAAAAAAAAAAGAAACGATTAACCTTTGCTGAAGGAGAAGAGTTAATTTATTACGAAGGTTCAAACAGCTCTGTTTATAGAAGATATGTTCTTTACATGCAATTTAGCTTTCCTTGGGACAAAGAAAATTTTCCTTCAAAAAGGCTATAAATGTCTAATCTCCCTTTAATTTAAATTACCTAAAATTTCGATTAGAATCAATAATCTATTCTATACTTCCATCTTTAATTTTAATTCTCAATAATAACCATAGTAATAATAATTTTTATTATTTTATTTTTGTTTTGTCAATGTGTGAAAATTGTTCAATGGAGGGAATAAAAAGTAAACTGTGTTGTTTCAGAAAAAAATGTGATTGCAAATAACAATTAAATGTGTGCAAGTACATGTGTTGAAATACAGTATTTTCCGCTAATTTTTATACTATCTTTAGCTTGCATGTTTAAAGAGCAAACTCCTAATTTTAGAGCATCGCTGTGTATGTGCAACAGGTTTTTGACATTTAATTTTCGTTTACTTTTGTTAATATTACTTCCTGAACAGTGGATAAAGAAAAGCATACCAAACAATTGGGACAAGTTTTCTTTTCCAGAAATTCGTTGAATTTGAAAATTATAAATGCATTAAATTATATAATGAATGTAATTATTTGAACCAATCACCCCCCCCCCCCCAGTGTAACTTTTGTTTCTTTTGCCGAAACTTTTTAAGGAAAATTACAACCCTTTTGCATCTTTACAAAATTTGGAATTTTCTCATTTGAAGTGCAATAAACATTCGCCTATATTATTTTTAACTTAATTTTTTTTAAATTTTGTTTTTATACTCTCTAGCAAACAAATCTCCAAACCATTGAGAGCATTTTTAACCGACTTCACAAAGGAAGGAGGTTATACATTTGTATTGTATGTATGTGGTTTTTTTCTGTTTGTTTGTTTGTCCACTCATAACTTCTCACCGGATGAACCGATTTTCATGACTTTTTTTAATCGATCGAGGGTGGCTTCCCATAGGTCCCTTACCTTCGTTTGACCATATTCGATAATTAGAAAAAAAGGTATGGGAAGAAAGAGTCATTTTTTGCTTTTTTTATCCATAACTTTTGACTAAATGAACCGATTTTTATAATTTATTCTTTAATTGGTAGAGGGTCGTCTAGCTCAAATATCGCACATCCATTTGACTACATTTGTTTTGTTTTTTTAGAAAAAACGTTATGGGTGAAAAATTAGCATTTTATATTTTAATTGGAAAGGCTTGGCTTGATTTTTCTTTCTTGGGGAAAATTATTAATAAATATAAAAGTCATTGTTAAAAAAAGAGTTTGTTGCCATTGAGCTGTAATATTAAAAGCAATTATAGCAACAGTTTGACTGAAGGCTTCTCGGAGGCAAAAATTAAATCCAACCAGTTTGTTTGCTAAAATCGACTTCTAAACGGAATTTATGATACAAATAATTAGTTTTTAGTGCCATTCATTCAAAGAAGGTTTGCCCTTTGATATGGATTTTTTGAAAAATAAAGTATTTATAGAAAAAATTTTTACACTAAAAAGAATAAAATAAAATAATTTTTGAGAAAAAAATAGAACCGACTTCAAAGCAGAGCAACTATAAATTGCGCTAAAAAGTAAAAAATAAATTCATTCTTTTAAACAACATCGATGTGACTTTTAAACATAGTTTTTGAAGTCGGTGGAAAATAAGGATAGATAAAATCTTTTTTAATGATTAATAAATTACAAACATAAATGGCCCAAAATTAGCAACAGACAAGATGAAGTAACACATTGTGTAATGGTAATTAGACTCATAATTTTGCACCGAATACTAAAACTGTGTAAAAGTCACATCGACGTTGTTTAAAAGAATGAATTTATTTTTACTTTTTAGCGCAATTTATAGTTGCTCTGCTTTGAAGCCGGTTCTATTTTTTTCTCAAAAATTATTTTATTCTCGTTTAATTTCATCAAACTAAGAATAGACCTGAAATGAAGAAAGATAACATGTAAGAGCCGAATTCTTGCCTTTACACGTAATTTATTTCTTACAAGGACCTGAACCAAGGTATCTGTAACCAAAATTTCGTACTTCTATAACGCTCCATCTCGCCAGGAGGCGATCGACAGACACACACACACACACACACACACACACACACACACACACAAACTCTTGGTTTTATTTATATAGATCTGGTAACTAAAGAAATAGTTTCATTCCTGAAAATTGCATTTAAAGTAGGTAAGACATCAATCATTTTTAGAAATCTTGTAAACTTTCAGATTTTGATAAGGATATTTTTTTGAAATAGTTTTTTTTCATTGGCTAGATAATGAGTGGTTTCACTCTAATACGCTTCAGCAATGAGGAAGAGACAGTTTGGCGGTAAAAATAACTTGTGATTGATAGGCTTAGAGTTATATTAACTATTTTGATTGCGACTTTAACCATATTTAGTACTCTCCTTTTCAAAGTAATAATGATTTTCTATTTTTTACTTATTCAATTTTATTTATTTACCTATTTATTTATTTTTTTATGCTTTTCAATTTGACTTGGTTCCTACTGAAACATGCATTTTCAATGTAAAAAATCATCCGTAAAAAAAATAAAATAAAAATAAAAAAAGTTTTATTTATAATTTTCTGTTCCTGAGCTTTGATTCTGATTTTGATTTTGCGAAGTTGGACGATAAACACATAAAAACTCTTATCAAGCAAAAAATGTTATGCGTCTTACGCAGAATCTTCCGAGTTTTCATTCTCGGAAATTAATAGCTATCCAATTTATTAACTCGTATTTTAATACCATAAAAACAAAAACTGTTGCATTCGCGGATTTTTGAACTGTTTTGGTTTCTTGGATTTTTTTCCAAAGAAAATTATGGCTACATGAAATTACTTGATCAGCAATGTCTTTCCTCTCTCATGGTATAATTCTTAATTATTTTATTAATGCTGCAGAAAACTTTGATATCATTGCATGTAATATAAAGCTAACCAAGAATCTATAAAAGTGTTTTTATAAAGTTATCATTGCATTATTTTTCAATTTATGAAGTTGCGTAGATGAGATTTGTTAAGTCGATTGATAAAGCCGATGGGGTTCATGCACCTGATTAATACCAAAAAAAAAATTATCTTTATATGAGTTTGATATCATGCTGCAACGCAAACTTTTTTGTGAAAAAAGTTGCATCTGTGCAGAAAGATTTCAATTAATACGAAATTCTGCTTTAAACATTCACCTGTAAAATGCTAAACTGTCTCCCTCAATTGCGAAATAAAAACTTTCATAAATATGTCTGTATTGCACATTGGGAGGGGGAACGATGCAAAACAGCGATGCAAACTAATTGCAATTGGAGATGAGTACGAGTGATTCACGCTGTGCAATAAGCAAGAAGGTGTAAATTACGACACCAATATATAAATAGGCAAAGACCAAACAGTTAAGTACACCATCTTTTCGTCTCACTTTCTCTTTTATTTCGTAACGATTGATGAATTTTAGTTTTATCAATAAAAAAATGGAAATAGTATTCCCCTTACTTTCAACGTAAATTCAAAGCCTTTTTTTAGAAGTCTTTATTCGTCATACTTTCATACTACTACTGACATTTACAATCTACACTATTTGTACAATACTCAATGCATTTTTCATTATTTATTATTTAAAGAAGAAATGTCAACAATAAAATTAAAGAAAAATTGCAATATGTTAAATGAACGTCAAACGAAAATAATGCTAATCTTATAAGGTATCAGTTAATCCATTTCCAATATATACATACGATTTGAAGCTAGCAATGTCTAATGTAATATAAAGTGAGATAATGGATGCGGTGATGCGTTATTTTGCTTCGAATCAACGTTTCGTAAGTTTGCATTAAAGTTCTTAAAGTGAGTGTTTGTATTTCTAAGGTATTCAATAATAACAGAGAAGCATGAAAATTTTTATTTATATTTTCTTTACAGTAGAGGGAGTTCAGAATTATTCAATTTATATATAATAATTATCTCTCTTTAACGGACACCCTTAATTACGGACACTATTTTGGGGGTAAATTGCCTTGCTGTAACTTTAATAGCTGACATTGTTTCCTGAACAAACAAGAAGTTCCGTCTAGAACTATACGAGCCTACTTTCCCTTATACACCAAATTCAAATTTATAATCTAGCTATCTCTCTCTCTGTCTTTCTCGTTTAGTTTTAGTTCTTAATTGCTTCAAATATACCTTTTTCAACGGTTAATACATATTTATTCAATCATTATTTATTAAGTCATTCATGTATTTATTTACTCATTTATTCATTCATTCTTTTGCTTATTCATTTAATCATTCATTAATTAAAAAATATTCTTGAAAATCCCGATCAAAAAATTTCATAGGAAAATAGGCTCGTAAGTTCTGGATGAGCTTTCTATTTGTACATGTTCTACGTCATAAGAGCTTTCCGATAAAGTTTGTTCCAAGCAAATCGGTCCGTTAGATCAGAAATTATATAGGATTAAAATTTCCCCGTAGGCGGTATATTAATTTTTTTTGAACTGTTCAAAAATGAACAAAAATTGTTCAAATCAATATTTCACGCCAAGAACTTCTTCCAGTGAGCTTGTTCATGGGAACTTATATGTTGTACCCAGAGTTTACATAATTTGCTTCATTTTCACCCATAGGCGCTAAGGGTAAAATTTTTTGAACTGTTCAAAATTGAACAAAAAATTGTTCAAATCAAAAAGTAAAATATGGAAATGAGATGTTCTCGCCGAGATCTTTCGAATACAAAAATAATTTTTCCAATCGGACAATTCGTTCAAAAGTTATTAGGGGGGGACAGACCGACAGACAGACAGACAGACCGACCGACACACTTTTTCCCCATCTCAAAACCCTACTTTCAAATTTTTTATTTTTCAATCTTTATTTAATTACTTAACTTATTTTTGACTTTTCTTGATTTCTAACGATATTTTCACGATACATTAAGACTTCTTTCATGCTTTATTATTATTTTTTTTTACTTTTACGGGAAAGTAGGATAAAAATGAAAAGTAAAATAATACAAGCTGTTAAGAAAGTAAGCAAATTTAAACATTACTTAACAATTTCCTTTTCACTGTTTATGTAAAAAATTTTAGGTTTTACAACAAAGAGAAAAATTTCTTATTGTCAAGTTTCTGTTTTTCTTTTTCTTTTTTTTTTCTTCTTCTTCTCCCTTTTTTTTTTTTTTTGTCATTGACTTCTTCGATTTTGAACTTCTGTCAAATTATGCAGCTTTAGAGCACCATTAGGAAAAACATTTTTTAAAAGTGTTATACGAATACCTGAATTCTGTCAAAGTTGCTTCTCTGTCAGTGCAGTGTGAATGCTGGGAAAACAACGTATGCTTGCTACAGCGAGAACAAAAATGGGTAAATATTCTGTCCCCCCCCCCCCCCCCAAAGGTAAAAGATGCTGCTTTTACCTTTTGTTCCGTTTCTCAATTTTCACTGACTTAGTTTTTGATGAATATTTAAAACACTACCTTTTTTCCTAAGCCGGCATTGAAAGCATTTTAATACAATTCCACTCGTTATTTCCAAGTTTCTTTTTTGCAATATCTTGTTCAGCGATACAAAACAAAGTCACATCTTCATAATGCTATAAAACCATCTTCATCAAATTCCGTTTTCAGACAATAGCGACTGGACAGTCGAGTATGACAGTCAGTCAAGCGGCAAAGCTGTGAAGAGTGAGAGTGATTCCCACATTAAGTGCCTCCGGTCTTCTGCTCCAGAGACCATCTATAATAAGAATGAGGAACAGAGAAATCGATCCTTCCTCTGATAAAGCATTGCTCAACAAGTGAAAGGAAAACGCGAGAGGTGTTATTATTACATTATTACTGTGCGCAAGAAGAGGAAGTGTTTTATGCTTTAAGGTCGAAGCTTTTTTTAGTCTTGATGCAACGTGATGCGTTTTTGAGTATCATTTAATCTGGGTCATCCACGTTACGCAATTAAATGAAGAACAGCTTATAAAGTCTGATGGCTGGAAGGCTCTCATTCATGGAAGATGCAGTCCATAGCTCAACAGACAATGCGAAACCTAACAAGAAGTTCCGTCTAGTAGAACTATACGAGCCTTTTTTCCCGTATATACGCAACATCAAATTTATAATCTAGCTATTTCTCTCTCTCTCTCATTTAGCTTTAGCTTTTAATTACTTCAAATATGCCTTTTTCAACGGTTAATACGCATTCATTCATTCACTCATTCATGTATTCATTCATTCATTCATCCATGTATTTATTCATTAATTTATTTTTTCATTCATTCACTCATTAATTTATCCATTTTTTCACTCATTCATTTATTCACTCATTAATTTTTTCACTCATTAATTCAGAAATATCGTAAAAAATCTCGATCAAAAAATGTCATGAGAAAGGAAGCTCATTTAGTACTGAAGGAACTTCGTATCTGTACATGTTTTACGTCATAAAATCCTACCGATAAAGTTCGTGCCAAACAAATCAGTGTTAGATTAGGATTTATGTAGGGTTGAAATTTTCCCGGAGGCGACAATGTTAAATATTTTTGAACTATTAAAAAATAAACGAAAAACTGTTCAAACTAAAAAATGAAATATGTAAATAAGATATCCTCGCTGAGATCTTTCGCATGCAAAAAAAAAAAAAAAAAAAAAACAATCTTTTGAACCGGGCAATTCCCTGAAAAGTTATTGGGTGGAACAATACACATTTTCCCTATCTCAAAACCCTATTTTTAATTTTTTTTATTTTCCATCTTTATTTAACTATTTCAGTTATTTTTGAATTTTTTTTTTTATGTTAACAATATTTTAACGATGCATTAAGCCGTCTTTCATACTTTATTTCCGTACTTTTATGAGAAAAGTAGGTTAAAAAGCACATTTCAAATTGGAGAAATACTTATCAATGAATTAGTTTTGATCATTCATAAATTTATGATGTTTACTAGTACTGGTTTTCGAATCTCGTCTCAAGGGTCTTGTTTGTTATCATAATTCCGTGAAATGTGGTGCTACTTAATTCTAAAAAAAAAAAAAAAAAAAAAATTTGAAAATTTGTTGTTAATTGAAGTGATGAGGAGTGATACTTAACGATAAATTCGAAACTGATTTTTCTGAAAATTTGTAATGTTTACTATTGACTTTTTACTTTTGTTACAAATTGAACGAACCCATACAATATATTATAAAATAAATTCCATTAGCTGCATTAGAACGAAAGAGTCATAGGTAATATAAACCATACAGAATTTATGTGAAGGAACTCGTTGTTAGAATTCCTTAGACCAGTGGTCCCCGATGTTTTTCACGACGTGACCCCATTTTTAACAAGTAAACAACTCGTGACCCCATATATGTGCACACACACACCCACGCGCACACACTCGAGAAAAAGAGAGGGAGAGAGAAAGGTTGAGAAAAAGAGAGAGATCATGTAGCGTCTAACGAACGATACTAACATACTTTCTCTCTCCCTCTCTTTCTCTCATGTGTGTGCGCGCATGCGTGTGTGTGTACATGTATGGGGTCGCGAGATACTGACCCCATATATGTATCTTAATATAGATTTCAAACTGTCACAGTGCCTAACTTTACTATAAATTCCTTTTACAATATCTGACGACATTGTATGTACACAGTGTAAGTTTACATACTTACACTGTGTTTACATAAATTGAAAAATTGATTTTTTTCAAGAAATTATACGATAAATAAGCAGTATCCGTCTAATCTTAATGACAAATCTCTTCTTCCCAGAGTCAGTTAGCACAAGACCTTAAATTACAAGGTAAATTTCTTTCAATGCTTTTGCAGAAAACGAAATCCGAAGCAGTGTAACACCGAAACTTACATATGCATTTGTATTGTAGCATGTACTTTTCTCCACCTGACCCCTATCTGTTAGCCGAGGCCTTAGGATTGCTTACGCACGGGGAGAGGTAGTGGGGTCTACGGATTTTACATGCACATATCCCCAAGTATACATGGTGGTCTTCAGCGGGTATCGAACGCGCGACCTTCCATATGGAAGTCCGACGTGCTAACCACTAGGCTACCACGGCCCATTGTAGCATGTACTGAGTTTAAATACAAAGGCAGTTAAGTAAATGTCCCATTTGAAATATATTTTTTTCTATTCTTCGACGCGTAGGGTGCCCATAAGTGTCAAAATTGATAAGGGACGCTTAAGTTTCAATTTAAAATTACGTGAGAACTACGTACATTCTTACCTGGACAAGGAAGTATTTGAAACCTCTTTTGAACTAAATTGCATTTGTAATAATGAGTTGCAAAGTTTTTTATCATTAGTCTATTATTGTATTGGGACATTTTTATAATCATTGAAGTAAAAATAATTTTTAGAAAAAAATAGAACCTACTTCAAATTATAAATTGCGTTAAAAAGTGAAAAATAAATAAATTCTTTAAACAATACCGATACGACTTTTGAACATAATTTCAGAAGTCGGTGCAAAATTATACTGGATTTTGATTCATGATTACTTTTGCAACCATGGCAAATATAAATGGTCTAGAGCAGGGATGCCCAAACTATGACCCGCGGGCCAAAATTGGGCCGCCGAGCCTTTGGAATTGGCCCACTAACATAGTTGATAAAAAAGAATAATTATATTAAAATAAAAAAATATACGAAAGAAAAAATAATTGTAAAAAAAAGCTTACGAAAAATCGTAGTAAAAAAATACGATCGCAACGCCGCTACTGAATTTTGGTCGCAATTTTCGGAACTAATCGCCATATTTAATTTTATTTTATTGGAAATACTTCAGAAACTAATCAAATCATGATAAAAGTGGTAGAATATTGCATTGTCATCTGGTTCTGATCTATATGTAAAGTTTCAAAACAATAGCTTATCGGGAAATGGTCGAAAATTCGATTGCTGGATTTTTCGAACAGCCATTATGTGCGTTATTTCGTCTATAAAAGAATTTTGTCCCATTCCTGCTATGATTTCTTTAGTTAATTCAAAGCAACGACATAGCAGGCCAAAAGTCATTATTTTGGTCTTCATCGCTATCTTGCTCTTTGTCATAGTACGGGTGTAGCACCCATGGAGGGTAGCACCATTTAGATGCTTTCCGAATCGGACATCTTGTTTATCAAATTATTAATTTAGTAAAATCTGATCATCAATCATTTTTACAGTAATAAATGATTTCAAAAAGGAGGAAAACGAAATGTAAGAAGCATGTCTACATGCAGAAACGCGCAAATTTCATACTTGTGTCAAACGACTTCGCTTTTGCGAACTCGATTTTAATAAAGAATTCATTTTCAGAGTTGCAATTTTTGTTGCCTTAATATCAGTTTTAAATTCTTATTACCTTATTTCAGCTTTTAAATAAATAAAAAAATATATAAAACAAAAATAAACGAGGTTTAATTTTCACACGATCAGCAATTGCGGAAAATTCGCGAATCTGCCGTATTAGAAATTTTCCGAACGTTCGTTAGTTCGACTTTTGTTGCAATTCGTCTTCGAATACTGACGAGACTATTAAATAAATGTATAAGAATCTAATTACTTATTTCTTTCATGTTTAATTATTGACATAAAATAGAGAAAAGGTCTGATTTTTCTCCAGTATCGTTGGAGATTTTTTTTTCTAATTTTCATCTGCAAGTATGTTGACGCCACCCTCCCCTAAAGAATCATCGTTTTTAGACTAAATTGTTCGACTTATAAACACTGAATATGTTACTTGTAACGGAAAAATGCGTATTTTTAAAGGCATTAAAAAAAAATTCGTATTTTTACTAAATGGGCAAAAAAAACGCGAACTTTTAAAAAATGGCAGGAAATCCACGAAAAAATTCTCGGTTTTCTGGTTCCCGGATAAGAGGTTCTGTACTGTATTACTATGCCAATTTAACTAATAAGATTTTGTAAATGGTTAGTTAAAAAAAACAATTCTACTAGCGAAATTGACTAGTAGTAATGAGTGAATAAAAATTTATTAATTAAACATTAATTTTCAGAATTAATAATATCAATATGAATAATTATTTTACTTTATAAAGTGTAATTTATAATCAAAATTTAAAAATTTTATTGTTGATATATATTTAGGAAATGAATAAATAAATAACGATTTTTTACATTAATTCACAAAGATCAATTTCTAATCTGCAGGAAAACTAGTGATTAAAGGATTAAAATTTAATTATATGACATGGAACAAAATAATGATATGTTGATTTTTGATAAAGGAATCAGTTTAACTTTTTTTTTATTGTCCATATAGCAATGTATAAATTTAATATTACTATGCCAATTTAACTAATAAGATTTTGCAAATGGTTAGTTAAAAAAACAATTCTACCAGCCAAATTGACTAGTAGTAATTCTGAATCGCAAGGGTTTAACGTGATGTACAAACTCACAGCATTTGGATGTTGCTATTTAATATATGTGTGTTTATTTCTTCTGTATTTATATTCGCACTTTAAATTAATTTCTCATTTTAACTCTTAGTATATATTTTAAATTTTACATTATAAAATGTCAAAGAAAAATTATCTAAATTATAAAGAAAGTTATAATTTAAAGAATAGTGCTGTGTTTTTCTTACCTTTAAATTACCTTTTTATTTTCCATTTGTTTCATTTTCATAATTTGCACACATTTTTGTAAAAAATTTTAGTATTCCTCTTTTTTGCCATTTGACCAATCACTTCATTGATATATATAAATGTTGTGCAATTAATTGTTTAGAAATCTTATATCTCATTTTGTTTGAATTCATTTACATTAATTTTTTAAAACTTTTATTTAATAATCTGTTCCTTAGTACAGTAATTATTAATACATGTAATTTGTACATATTACCTCTAAACAAAAACTGAAATACACCCTGTATTTTTATGAATAAAACATTACGGTTCTTTGGCCCCCAACCTGATATTTTCTAATTTTTTGGCCCTTCACCCAAAAAAGTTTGTGCATCCCTGGTCTAGAGTGTGCAACAGTTCGAATGTAAAATAACTCATGGTGTAATGATAATTAAACTGTCATAATTTTGCACCTACTTCAAAAATTGTGTTTAAAAGTCGTATCGATGTTGTTTGAAGAATTTATTTCTTTTTCACGTTTTAGCGCAATTTATAATTTGAAGTCGGTTCTATTTTTTTCCTAAAAATTATTTTACTTTATTCTTTTTAGTGTAAATACATTTTATATAAATACTCTACTCTTAAAAAATCCATATCAAAGGCGAAACCTTCCTTGAGGGAATGGCCCTAAAAACAAACCGTTTGTATGATAAATTACATTTTGAAATCGATTTTAAAAGGTTACTAGCGCAAACAAACGGATTGGATTTAATTTTTCTTCAAAGAAGCCTTCAGGCAAGCTCTTGTTATAATTGCTTTTAATATTACAGCTAAATGGCAACAAACTCTTTTTTTTAACAATGAATTCCATGTTTATTAACAATTTTCTCAACAAAGAAAAATCAAGCCAAGCCTTTCCAATTAAAGTAAAAAAATACTTATTTTTCACGCATAACGTTTTTTCTAAAAAAAAACAAACAAGTGTAGTCAAATTGATGTGCGATAGTTGAGTTAGACGACCCTCTATCGATTAAAGAAAAAATCATCAAAATCAGTTTATTTAGTAAAAAGTTATGGATGGAAAAACTAAAAAAAGACCACATTTCTACCCATAACTTTTTTTTTAATTATCGAATATGATCAAACAAAGGTACGGGACTTATGGGAAACCAGCCTCGATCGATTAAAAAAGGAATCATGAAAATCGGTCATAGAGTGAAAACGGAATGAGTAGTAATACGGATAATTGTCAAATACTGTGATTGTTCCGTATATAAATGACGCATCCTAGTGGGAACCCAATCGATACCGACATCAAAACTGGAAGCTATAAGCTGGTTTATACAAAGAATAAGATATGCCGCGCATTCTTGTGGCTACCAAGACTGAAATAAATATAAATAAATAAATGAACAGCTTAGATAAAGGGGGTTGACACGACATCCATTGTGTTTGGAAACTTAGGCTTCATCTTGATTGTCGCGGAAATGACATATCTGTGTTTGTGACAATATTATAGCAGCCGTAATCAACATTTTTATAAAGATAAATTAAGATAATGCTAAGAATTTCACTCATGTTATCATTTTGTATAATTAATTTATTTTGTTTGCATTGTGTGCATAAAAAATTGAAATAACGTCGTGACCTCATTTCAGGTAGCGACAGTATTGCATATGTAACTAAACATATTGGGAACCCCTGGGACAAACTTATAGATGAATTTCCATGTAACAATTTAGTTGAATTTTAATAAGCACTGCAGTTTTTACTTACTTATTATTACGTTTTTGCTTACATAATTAATTTTTCCAATTCGTGTAAGATATTCATTAAATTCGAGCTGCAAATTCTCTAAAACAACTCACACATGAAGTTTGCAACACGGAATTCCTAAAAACGATGCAAATATTTTGACCTTGAGCCAAAATAATTTCATCTTTTTATTAATGGGAATTTTGTAAAAAGATAGCAAAACATTTTTAATAATTTTTTTCTGATTGTCACTGCTATCGCTGATACAATCAGTAAGGTTTTGTGTTATACACAATCCTTACTAATTCTACCAGCGATTGTGTGAATCACAATTAAAGTTAAGCTGTAAGGTAGTAAGTGCCATGCCATTGTTGAATTTCAACACTGTTAAAAATTTCCGTAAGAAAATAGTAAAATAACCATTTATTTGATTGTTATTTTACCATATTTAATGACAACAGTTGAATAATCATTAAAAAGATGGTACTCAAACCGCTGATTGTGAAAAAAATCGTTTATTCTCTGTTTATCCTAAAGAACGTTTAACTAACCGTAATTTTCAAGCGCTCAACAAGAATCGGGCGTCCATCTTGATTGTGAAACCTTACCGGTCGTACGTTGTTCTTATGTTAAAATATGAATGAAGATTTATCAGTTCAAATCTGCATGAGTATATAGAAAAAAAAAGTGGCTTAAGCAGTGGTTACTAAATAGAAACACATACACACGTAAATCAAAATTGAGCTTCTGAAGCTTGTTTGTATTTTAATTTTTGCAGCAAATAAAATGATTTTCATCACTATACAGTAAATTTAGAGCAAATATGGCTTTGGATCCAATCAAAAACTGAAATCTCAATTTTAAGGCAGTTTGCCTGTTGGAAAAAAAGATTTATTGATAAATAAACGGCCGCTTTACTTCGTGCAGATGGCCGAATGGTTAGATAGCAAGGTTGGCATAAAATACAACCGAGTTTGATTCCAGCAAGCTTCGTTTACGGTTTCTACGCTTCGAAGATTCTAAACCTCGAAATGGTTCAAAAACGGTAAAACTTTTTTTTTGAAACCATTCTTAAATGGTTATAGAACCGTAAACTTTTGTATTTACGGCTTTTTAACCAAGCTTAATGGAAATGGTTTAAGTAACGTAAAGATAGAAAAATGTTCTAAACCGTACATTTAACGGTGAATTAGATGGACAGACTGCTGCTGGTTGTTTAACCGTAATTTCATGATGAAATTTCTAACAGTGTATTGATAGGGTAACGAATTAAGGATTCTACTTTCGGCGTCAATGACAGAATTATTTTCTTTCGAGGCTGGTTCATCCAGCCAGGTTTCTATCAAACGTTTCTTTTAACATGTCTCTGGCAAAGGGTTCTTAGGGTTTAACCTAAGAATGGAGCAACGAATGAATTTAACCTAATTCAGGAGCGCAACCACTCTCCTGGGTGGTTGTGCTGGTCTCCGTCGACTGTCGAAGTCGCTCCCCTTTTCTCCCCCTCAGCAAGCCCTCGACGAACCGGTCTCTTGTCTACTATAGGTGTGCTGGTGTCCACGTAGAGTAGCCGCGCAAGTTTCAGCCGAGTTCATTTTCTGACATCGGAGGGGGTGTGGGAATGACTGATTCCGACCAATGACATACGCTCTACGCGTTGCCATCAGCAATCGGCGGCGGCTCGCGCAAAAATCGTGGTTTTTGTTTCTTTGGATACATTTTTCGATTTGATTCCTTTAGATTATATTTTGCGCCTTTGATATCTTCAAAATATAAATAGCTACGTTTTTATTCTAAGTAAATTAGTAGTAAATATTTTCTCTATACTTAGCGTAGCTGAATAATTCGGTTTTAAAGAACTCTAAAAAAACAAAAACTCCCTTCTGACAACTTTATCATGAATAATTTTATGAGGAACAACTCCTTTTTACTCCACTGTGTTGTTTTAAATTTTTATTAGCTATAAAAATAACTATAAAAAATTCAATATGTTAGCTATAATGGTTAGAAAAATACTAATATACACATTATTCAATAACTAAGCTCAGTTAAAGAATCAACAGTAAAAAAAATCATTATTTTAAAATTAATTTGCATACATAGTCTCATTAGTGATTTTTTTTTCTAAGACCTTTAGTTTTGCAGGAATTTTGATAATAAAAGCAAAGTACAATGTGTGACCTTTTTACTTTATTCTCGTAACACTCCTTTTTTAATTTTAATATTTATTTATTTGAATATTTTTTACTTGGTGTAAATTTGGTTACTATTTGTTTATATAAATCTGTTAATATTAATTTGTGAGTTCGCTATTTTGTTTTAAATTATATGGTACGTATATATAATATAATTTTTAAGCGTTTAATATACATTTCATTTTAGTCTTCCCATTTTATAAAACTAACTATGCGCTTATTTGAGGTGAGTGACAGTGCGTTTTTAAAAACTGTCACTTACTTTTTAAATTTTTGTATGTTTGATGCTTGCCCGATTACTTTTAAAAATGACGCTGAAAGGCTATTGATTCATATTATCATATTGTATATTTTTTTTCCGTATCTCTACTTGCAACTCGTGGCAGATGTTAACATTGGTCTAATAATAAGAGTCGAAGAAAAAAAACCCCACAATTTCAAACGGAAAGAAGTTGTAAATGTGATTATGTACTTTTTACAAACTTAAAAATTATGGAGGTTATGAATTCGTGAGTTTTTTTCTTTCTTTATCCATACTACATCCACTTATTTCGTAATGCATGAAACGATTTTTTTTTTAAGTCAATGAAGTTTTTTCGTTCAGCTTACGTCCAAAAGAACAATTTTGTTCATTTCTTTAAAAATAAAAATGCTTGCGTAAAAGTAATGAAAAAAAAAGTGGGGGGGGGGGGGGGGAGGGGAGGCGGCTCTTCAGAATGCACTTATTGTTACTACTATTGCCCAAACTGATTTCGCTGAATGATAGAAAATGGGTTCAGAGATGAGTGTTTAGGATCTCTCTCCCGGAATTTTCTTGAAATAAACGTTATGAAAACTTTGCGTGCCGAATTCGGGGGGTGGGGGGGGGGGGGTGAAAGCAGGGCTCATGCCCCGGGCGGAAAAAAAATTTAATTTAGAAAAGTTAACTTTTGGAAAGAGAATTAAAATCTTAGTTCGGCGCTCCGGTTTAATAATTGATCGGCTATTTTGCTAACCGATTAATAGAATTAATTATTTCTATAAACTGTTGGAAACAATAAAATTGAGGTATACTGAATATGTTGCGCCGTTGATCAGTAGCCGGCTCCTGTGGAAGGCAAGGACTTCTAGGAAGGCAGTTTAGGGGGCAGCAAATTTTGCAAAATTTAAAAGTTGAAATTAAAAAAGCGTGAAATTTTTTCACCCTGTAAAAGTGAAATATAAATTAAGCTATGTTCAAACAATAAAATAGTTTTTCTTTTACAAATTTTCAACGCATCCTTTTGGGAAGGGGTGGGGGGAAGGAGCTTGCGACAGTGAAACAGTGCCATGTTCAAACAATACAATAGTTTTTCTTCTAAATTTTCAAAGGATCCTTTTCGGAAGAGGCAGGGGGCGGGGAGGAGCTTGTAAGCATCATTTTAGAAGGACGACAAGTGTCTCTTCGATATGGGCGTTAGTTGGAGGGGGGGGGGGGGGTCCTGCTCCCTGGATTTCAAAAATATAATTCTGCAGTTTTATGAGTAAAAACGTTTTTAAAATTTTTGTTTGACTTTTTTTTTTTGTTTCTTAATATTTTTGCAGTCCAAATGCGTCTATAAAGGCCTCAAAATACTCCTGTTTGCATATAGTTTTCAAAATTTTCGGGGGTTTGAGGACATTCCCCGAACCCCCTTTACTGTTAGAATTTCATATCCCCAGTTAAGGATGATCCTTCATATGGCTCTACCCCTTCCCAATGTTGAGCTAAAATGGACATACCGAGGGTACATTAATAAAAGTTTTATGAATTCAATAGTGACCCCCACGTGAAAAATCCTCAAAAAAAAAAAAAAATCTCAGCGCATAAAAGTTTATGATCAACAGTAAATGGATGGGTGGGGGGGGGGGGGGTAAGACACAGGAATCACAACAGCGTGAGCTGAACTGAACTGACCTTCAACGTTGTGTACCAGAAATAGTAATTCAGCGTACTCACGAATGGTGACCGAGGCACATTATCAATTTCGGAATGTTCTTCGCAGTTTCGTGTTTTTAGTTCTCTATAATTTTACGTCAGACTCAGGATAAATGATTTTCAGAAGATTATGTATTTTCGGGCGAACAATTTTTACAGTGAATGACATTTTTAAACCGTTAAACTTTGAAGATGTTTTAAACATTTTTGAGGCAAGTCAACGTTTAAATTGTTTCAAAAATTAGCTATAAACGCAGTTACGGCATTTTATTAAGTATAACTTTATATTCTTTTGAACAGAAATTTTTATGTTCATTTTTGTGAAATGTTTCAAAATTTTAAGTTTGATTAAATATTTTATCATATTTTAGTATTATGGGTTTAATTTTAAAATATCTGTGTTAATGATAGCGAATTTCTATGAATTAAAATTATACTTAAATTATCGGTGAAACCATATTTAAAAAGGCTCCCTAAGCAGATTAAGTCTAACATTATTTATGTAACATGTACTAAAAGTTAGTGAATGCCAGTATGATCAGTTATTATAGTCATGAAATAATTGCACATCATATTTTAATTATTAGAATTATTATAAAATCCAAATGGTAGGGGGGGGGGGGGTTCCATCACTTCTGTCGCCTATGGGCTACCAAATCCTTAATCCGGTAATTAAGATCCAAAGGGGTCTACTTGCGCATTGAAGAAGACCCTTTGCCTTTCAAGCGATCGCATTTGCAAGATTAAACGTAAATATTCCACTGGAATGGAGTACGCCATTTCGCTTTCGACTGGTATACAGCAGTTGACGAAATGGTCTACCAAAACGAGATTGCGCGCACGTGCGGGTCTACTTCGACTGGACCAGCACACCGGAAATCGAGTCGACAGGGAAAAAGACGAAAAATTGCTCCCTTTCGATGACAGCGCCGCCTATCGGTCTACTAGTCGCGTCGACTCGACGATACGAGCACATGGGCCCTGGTTGTAAATGGATAATAGTTTTTCTATTTTGAGCACCTCAGAGGGGAATTATAAGGACTCTTAAAGACTGCATAGTGCGGAAAAGTTGTTGAATGCCATGAGAAAAATAGTTCAAACTTTAAAATTAATTAATGAATATCTTCCGATTTCACTTTGGAGACAGAAATTGCAAAAAAAAAAAAAAAAAAAAGACAAGAGTGATAGTATTTTTTTTTTTTTTTACAGTTAATGGAATCTAAATATATATATATATATATATATATCGATTTTCTCTTTGTTGTAACATGGAAGAGTTTAAGGAACGTAAGAGAAACGTAAATGCGAAACGTAAACGTAATCTTTAAGAATATTTTGGTTCCACTTTGGAGCATAAGTACCTCGAATTACTCGAGAATTACTTAAATTCATACATTTTAATTATTTTTTCCTATTTTTCTTTGCGCTATAGCGGAAAAGTTGCTCTCGTGTCACGGATAAACTTGTCTGTTAAAAAAAAACCGTGACATTGATAAAACTACACTTTTATCATTAAGAGGAGATGGGAAAAATCAAAAACATAGGAAGTAAGGATAGTCTTCTCCCTCTATTAAAGCTTTTGTATCAAAGACAAAAAAAAGTACCACATTTGTTTGTGTTCAAACTTCATGGTAATGAGCTACTCCTCACTAGCCCTCCCTACTACATATTTTATACATTACTTGGGGATAACGATTTGTAAAAATATTCCCAAAATGTTGTATGGCCCAGTCAGGAATCAAGTTTAAATAATTTTTAAAGTAAAAATATCATGGTTTAAGTACAAATATACTTTAATTATTTCATCTAACTTTTTGACTTACATTTTGACTACAATCTATACGCTCATATAATGGCGGTGGAAATTTCCCTATCTTGACTCTTGATTATAGTCGTGTGGTTCGGAAACCAAAAGAACATTTGGGACTAGAAGAAAGCAATATGAAAGATTCAACGCTAATATCGTAATATATGATATTAAATTCGTAACCTCATTAGATTTGTTTTTGAATGAAATGAGTAAAAAAAGAGTAATAATTTGAAAAATGAAGAAGACTAGAAACCACCATTTCAGGCAGTGAAATTGATAAATGAAAATGATGTGGTGGACATTCGAAGCTGATTTTAGGAAAGAAAGTCGGTTTCAGTGCAACAAATCAAAGTTGTGAAACTATCAAACATGCAGAAACTGACAAAAATTCTCTACCGGAAGATCTTTTATGCATCAAATTCATACAGTTATGAACAATAAGCAGCGTTTAATTACCTCAAACTCAGGCATCTCCTTGGTTAGAACACGTAGTTTGGAATTTCATGGTAATCATACAATTTCAAGACATTCTTTTAGGCGTGCAAAATATATATTTTTTAATTTTTTACCCCCAACTAATCGGTAACCAGTTTAGGATCACCATCTTTTATCTTGACATTGGATTATGATAATCACATGCTCCGTGTATTTAACGTGTTATGATTTACCAGTACATAAAAGCAGATACACACTAATTTGTTGTTAACGTAATGACTTTAA
Organism: Octonoba sinensis; assembly: GCA_038502835.1. Taxonomy (NCBI): domain Eukaryota; kingdom Metazoa; phylum Arthropoda; class Arachnida; order Araneae; family Uloboridae; genus Octonoba; species Octonoba sinensis. Next base: position 56,953,497 of record CM076599.1, on the reverse strand, counting down.
AAATACGTCAAGAGGTTGTTTAACGCTTTAATGCCCACTTTTTGTACACTTAAATCTGTAGCAAAATATTGTTAGAAACTGATGAATAAAAGGGAAAAGTAGTAAATAACTTTTAAAAAATATTTTGAAAAAACTAAACGTCCAAAAAATGGAACGGTAGTCATTAAGAGGTTCAGTGTTTTTTAAATGCATAACTTACTGAAAATAAGTTTCTCGGAAAGTGGTCTAAGATCAAAGACAAAAGAAAGCTTGTTCAGATATAGCATACAATAATAAATATGGCTTACCTTTCCTTCCTTAACATCGCGAAACATCATAAAATTAAAGCAACAACTACGTCCCAGCTCGTCTATTTGGAATAGAGTACGACTCAAAGAAATTAGTTCCCCCATTTTAGGACGCAAAGCAGAAATGGGTTAGTAAGTTACAAGTAAAATATGTAGCTAACATTTTAATTCCCATCTCCGCTATCAACTATCAACCAACAAACATAGATCCAAGACTATAAAGACTTTACCCTAGACAGTACGAGTCAGCAAAATGGCTTATATAAACTCTTGCTGTACATATTTTAGCATTTCTACTAAATTTATTGCATTGGAAAACAATTACAGTAGAATCCGCTTAATTGGGCCACCGGATGATCGGACCGACTGCTTATTCGGACCAAATTCTAAAGAACCAAAACATTTCCTATTACATATAATAAGTCTAATATTATTCGCTTATTGGGACCAAAAATCCGTTTAATCGACCGTGAGAAATAAAAGCAAATATAAAACAGGAACCATAATTTACCCGCGCAGAACGGATTTAAAGTGAGTCAACGAACACAAAAATTAATTTAATAAACATTGATTAACTTTCAATAAAATACAACGATATTTACAGGGGAGATGTTTAACAAAATTCCCACTAGATAACGGTACTATTAAAGCAAAGATCAAAGTTCAAGTGAATTTTCGAATTAACTCCACTGAGCAGTCACCACGTGCAACAAAATGAAATTATAATTTTTAACGAATCCCCTGGTTGTAAAATGAGTAATGTGTACTTTAATGCAAGTTTTAATACCTGTTGTGTTTTTTAAAACTTCATTTTTCTAACGTATAGTACGTCCTATCTTGTCCCATATTCGAGTAATCGGACCAGCCGAAATGATCGCGTCCCGAGGTGGTCCGATTGACCGAAATCCACGGTAGATAAATATTTAGTAAGTTGTGGGGAAAACAGGGAGGAAAAACGCTTTTTATGAAGTTAAAAGGAATATTTTATTGTTACAGTACACATTACATACATTATGAATACAATGAATACTAATGTCATACTGAAATACATTTCGTATCTACATTATGCATTAAAATGCTATCTATATAAAAAAAACGGAGCGATTTAATTCAATGATATGACACCTGCACTGCATAAAATTATAATGATTACATTTCATAGAACTTAATAAACTACATTTAAATCTACTGATGTGTTCAACTGTAATGTAGCAGTTTCCTATACATTGGGCATTTAATTTATAAAATTATTTACAATTGTCATTTTTTAACATAATGCAAATTTTTGAAATATTAAAAATATAATTTTTCAATTATTGTACATTATTAAAGCACTCGAATTATTTATAATACTTTCATTATGATACAGTACAAAACTTGAGCAGTTTTCTTTTTTATTTAATGAGGAAAAAGGAACAATAAGTGAAATATATTTTGTCAAAGGATTAGTTGTTTTTTAACCAATCTAACGATGTACGAATAAAAATTGATGCTTTTGGCTAAATTCATTGAAACATCTCTTGTAACAACAAAACGTCACATAATGGAATTTTTCCAATTAATGAAGACCTTTTGAAGTGTCTGTCGATTTGAGAGTTCTGATGCTTCATAAGAAAATGCTAAGTGAAGAACGCCGTATATCTGATGATGAGAGATGAACTATATTTTTGATGGTTTAAAATAAAAGAAAACATAGAAACTGCCTGATTTTCAAATCCAAAATAATAGAACTCTCGTTCTTATGCAGAGGTGATTAATTTAAAATAGTGCATTTCCTTGTAAGTTGATCTTAAATTAATCGAAATAGATTTCCTCCTTCCGATCTCTCCTTTCGTTTACAAATGATTCTTGTTTAGTAATGCACTTGTTTAGTAAAACGACAAAATATTAATTAAGGAAGGAATGATTGACAATTTTTGAAATTCTCTTGATATTTTTTTTATTTATTTACTTTTTTATTATTAATGTTGTTCTAAAAACTTATATTTCAGATTTTATTAACGAACCTGAGGGGAATTGACAGGTTCATTTTAGGTTTTTATAAAAAATTTTAAATATTATTTAAATATTAGCTACGTGGATGATGCTTTTTTTCCCGCCCCATTTTTCTCAGGAAAAGGAAGAATAATATCGTTGCCGTTGATATAGAAGGGTACACATTCTGTGAAGGAGAAACTTTGATTCATGTAGTCTATTAAAATAGTATAGAACAGCAGTTGCATATTTTATCTTAAAACTTTTAAACGGAAGTAATCATAATAATAAGAAACGATTTTAATTTCGAAACTTTTTTTGGAACCAGCCAATCTGTTAACAAATTTCCTTTTCATGAGTTTGCAATTTCGTATAATGTGACAAAATGTTTCTGAGCTCTTATGCAGTATTCCATGTTCTCTTTCGTTGATGTTTCAACCTCGAATATCGAGGAAATACAAGAATCCGGAGGATTCCCTCTCACACCTTCAAAAAGGTAAAAACCATCACCACCACGTGATGTATCTATTTTACCAGCCTTCACTTGCACTCAGGGCTTCTATGTCGGCAATGCTTGAAAACTCGTCAAGATCATCGTGAAGAGTTGGAATTTCACTAGAATGGCTGGCATGCAGAATGTCTGGACTGTGGCTCAATTGTTCCACGAGATGTCCTATGTTGTTGGAAGCTGAGTAAAGTTGTTCATAAGCGTGTTGTCCCGAGGCATATGACGACATACCACCGTATCCATGTCCGTGCAGGCTAGGCCCAACATGATGGGCAACAGCCGATAAACTATGCACAGGAACTCTATAAAAACATAAAATACGCAATTACACTCAAATATCACGACACATTTAAATACTTCTCGAAAAAATCATAAGTAATATAGAATACAAAAATAAGTGAACACGTCGTTACACATAACTATTTAACTAAACTACAGCATTATATATATATCCGAAGCAGCTTCTCCTTCGAATGAAGTAAAACTTTTAAGATGTTTCAACATTTGACTCCGTACCACACGTCAAATAATTAAGGATACTTTAATAAGAATACTGACTTAAAAATGGGAATAAACCTTAAAAGGTTTTTATCCCCGTAAATAATCGTTTGAAAGCAAAAACAAAGTTTGGTATCGTTTCTCAGATGCTATTTTATCAAACTAATCTGACCAACAATAAGTTAATTAATAATTTTTGCATTACAGATCTGCTTCGATCTTAAAGGTTACTCGTTTTGCTTTAGAACTGCATTGTTTTAGCGGTTTGCGTTTGCTTATTAATTTTCTATACTTATAATAATAATAATAATTACTATTACTATTATTATTATTATTACTGACGGTTATGATAGCAATAAGAAAAGGTTTTTAAATATTAATTACTGTTTCCTTTTTATATAAAAAAGAGCATTTTCATTGTACTTTTGCATTATTACTTATTATTGTTACAACCACTAATACTTAACTTATTTCTTCTCCTTTAAAATATGCAATTTTTAAAATTTCAAACTCAACTGAAAGCAGAAAACAGGTTGCGTATTTCATAAAAATAAAGAAATTTTCTTACGCATAAGGTTTATGAATGTGTTTTTTGAACTTCAAAGGAAATGGCAATGGTATGGGTACAGGCACAAATTTTGGCTTTAAGAGACGAGCAAGGATCACGCCAATAGTTAGTTGTGCTTCCAGAGACAAAGAATAAACTTGAAAGACTTGAGTGACAATCAAGACTAAGGCTATCTTGTAAATGTTGGATGGTGTCCAGCACTTCATGTTTGTCTGAAATGAGCAAGAAAAAATTATCTATAAAAAAATAAATAAATAAAATAAAAAATCTTCTTCTTGCTATTTCTACTGAAACATAAATAATATGACGTATATGAGTTAAATATTTTTTTATTAAAGAGAAATAATTACCAAAGATTAGTATCCTGTCAAAGTTATGAGTCAAAAATTTGCTATGAAACTTGTACATAAGTGTTTTAGAGTTATAAGGAACACCTCTTTCAGTTCGTGGAAATCTAACTATAGAAAAAGCCCTGTAGAATGTACTCCCCTATGACCTGTAGAAGGCAATTCCTCGTAACTTCGAAACAGGGTTATGCAATTTCCAGTGCAAATTCATCTTGGATCTATATCGACCTATTAGTTGAACCATATTTTACAGTAATGTAAGACCCTGCGTTTGAAATTTGAGCAAAAGTATGCCTTTTTGTTCGACAAAGAGAATGCTTTGTACCAGCAAAGTATACAGATAACACAATTGGGATCTTTCAAAAGGAAGTGAAAATACAGCGACAAAGATATTCTCTAAGAATCAATCACAAGTTAATGTCAGTTAAACTTGGAAGAAAGTTTATATATACAAAAAACCCCTGATGGCTCTTCATGAGCGTTTAGTAGGACACTCTCGTAAATGGCGCCTTTGTTAGTTTTCTTTCTTTTACCAATATGACAATGCGGCGATTATATTCAAATTGAAGGTTTTTGGATTATTAAGGTTCGAACACACCGGCAAAAAAAAAATCTAGTAAGATTAATCTATTTTTAAAAGCTATTCAGAACAGCGCAATCGACAGCTAAGAATGCCACGAAACCTTACAGCAGATGATGGAAATACTTGTTTATTTATATATTTTAAAAAAAACTTCGTTTAATGACTGTCATCACTTATCAAATGAAACTATCGCACCGAAACAGTATACATATCTTAACAAGATTTTGAAATGAAAGTTTATTATAAAGTAAATATAAAGTTGATGTTGAATAATAGAAATTAACCTCAGTAAAATATATCGATTAAGATATTTTTAAACAAAAAATATTATTAAAGAAATCAGTTTGTGAAAAATATCTACGTGTCTCGAGTCGCAATTTGTTCTAAAATAACTATAAACGCAAGTCGTATGATTGAAAAGTTACTTGCTATTGGCTCAAAATATTTCCTCTAGGGGAAAAAGGAGATGATGAACTTAGGAGAGGGAGCAATAAAAAAATCTCATTCTGTAATAAAACTGTTAACGTGTAATGAAACGAAGTACCCATGCGGTTTAGGGACTAGGAAATAAATAAATACTAATATGTTTAAAGAACGCATTGTGTAAAGCATGGATTCTTTACTTGAGCCCACAAATATATGTACATAAAATAGGATAAAATAAATTCGTACCTTTTAGAACAAAAAACTTCAAAAATAATAATTAAAATTAAAAAAATAAATGAATAAAAACTTTCCTAATGTTTAATTAAAATATTTATCAAATCTGGCGTGATAAATCCTAAATTTGTAAGAAAATTACATGCGTGAATCATTTTTCTAGTGGGGGGGGGGGGAGATAAAAGAAAATAGGAAATTAAAATATTTATCAAATCTAGCGTAATAAAACCTAAATTTGTAAGAAAATTGTATGCGTGAATCATTTTTCTATTGGGGGGGGGGGGAGAAAAGAAAATAGGAAAAGGAAAAGCATGAAAGAAAAAGTGGAAAGAGGGAGAAGAGAAGAGAAAGAGAAGAAAAGAGAATTTGTATGAGAGAAAAATTGGAAAAACTGAGTCATTGGAATGCAAGCTAACTCTGTTAATAATGATTGGATAGATAAAAACTTACAAAAAAATGAGTCTTTGGAGCATAAAAATCTAAAGAATATACCTAAGGGATGAATACTGAACTTAGGAAAGAAATGGAATAAAGGAATTAAATTTTCGCAATTTTTGAAACATGAAAAATTCCTCAAAATAAAAAAGCTTTTTAAGCAGAATAGAGGAAGTGAGGATATCTGTACAATTTTATACAATTTAAAATTAAATGTGTGATTAAATTTTAAGTGTTGAGCGATGCTCAACATTTTAATTCTTGTTTCGTAACATGAATTTCGTTTTCCTTCAAGTAATAAAATAAACAATTACTTGCCTCTGGGTCTACTACATTCATTAGTTAAATTCCTTTCCTCCAGTAGTTATTCATTTAGTTAAACAGTTTGAGATCCCCAATCTAAATGGTCCGAGGGTAAGTATAAGATAAGATTTAAAAACAAAACATTAAAAAATTCTGCTGTACGGCTCTCGTATCAGCGTTTAAAAGGAGCAATTACTTTTGAAATTGTATTGGTTTATTTAATGGATTCCAGATATTTCCTTAATAATTAGAGACTTTTAATTTAACTGGTATTTCTCTTAATTTGCTTCGCTCCTTGCATCTAAATGTGTTTAATAGAATAAACACAATAGAAAAACACCTTGGGTTAGATTTGCAAATGATTTAAGTAAGTAAATAAGGTCAACAACGTGTTTATTCTTCTCTCAAATCTTCGAAATCTGCCAATAACTTATGCAACAATTAAAAATTGTAATAAGTGCATTGATTGACCTAGCAGTTATACATTTGTTATTTTGTTCACGTGAAGTGATCCAGCAGTTCATGTGAATAAATTAACTTCTTGAAAGAAAAAACTATTTCAAGGGCGGGAAGATTGTGTTTATTCTCTTGGTCGGTTGTTAACAATGATGCAATTGCAAAGCAAGATAATGCGATTTTAGTACAGCATAAACAAACCTGTTACTTTTTTATTATTTTTCCTTAGTGACTTTAACTTTTGTCTTGCTTTACATAGCTGCAGACATTTTTTTTCTTTTGTAATAATAACTTTAGTAATCGTTGAATTTATAAAATACAATTTGTTAGGCAGAATTTTATTTATATTTGTGATTTATTAATATCACCTTGTGTTGTTTTATATTTCAACTCTAGCTAACGTCCCCAGCGTTGCACGGGCTATCTCGAACATTGTATCATTCCTTGTCCGAGAAGAGAAGTGAGGCTTCCCTGTTATTCTAATGGAATGAACGAATTACATCTTATACAGAAAATTACAAGCTTCCGAATGAGATAAAAATAAAAACTGTGAATGAAATATTTCGTCTTCATATTAGCAAACTTATGGGGAAATTGAGCTTAAAATTGAAATGATAAAAGATTAAAATCAAATTTAAGAAAAAACACTTCGAAGTGCACACCCCGATGATCCAAACTTCGGGAAATATAATTGTCGCACCTTAGCCTAATAATACTAGCACCCTTCTTAATCTCGAAAATTAGGTGCTGCCGCCTTATGGAAATCGGTTCTAAAATGGCGTCTGACGAGCCATTAGTTCGTTTAGCTAGAGTAAATTTTAAAAATTTTTGAGAAGACCTAAGGTTTTTAAAGATTCCATCCTACATTGATCAATCTTCGTAAAAATATGAGAAGTAGATAAGGGGATAACGTTCTATCTATTCTTAGTTTAGCGGTAGAGTCAGCCATATTCGAAAGTAGTGTTTTTCCTAATATCGCACCCAACTGTTATCCTAATATCATTCTGCGCAACATTAAGAAAAAAAAAGGCCTGCAGTTAAACGAAAAATGGAAGAAAACCATGCCTAAGAAGGAAAAAGAAAAATAATAACAAAAAATCTTTTTGTTAATACATCAAATAAAAACAATAGGCTGCCGTTAAACGAGAAATGAGAATGCCTGCGAAGGAAAGTATCGTAATGGAGAAAAGGAAGTGTGGCAAAATGTGAGTAATTATCGGAGTCATCCCAGAATCAGAAGAAGGTCTTGTTCAAGCCTTGACAATGTCTATTGATGACGAAGACAGCGCAAAAGATTGCGAGTCTGCAATCAGCTATATTCAACTGAAGAACATGAAGAATAATGGATAATTTGTACTAAATATTTGGTGTCACGAGCAATGTTCTGAAGCTACTCATTGTAAAACCTATATTTGTGATTTGAAAATCTAATTCCTATTGACATATAAACTAGAAATATATAACATTCTTTCTTCTTCTCTTCTTTTCAATAACATCACGATGATATAAAATTGAATTTGTTCCTAAATATAATAATAATACAAAATAGCTATTTTGAAATTGTTTCGCCTTCCATTTTCTTTTTTTACGGTAATTGGTATTCATTGTATCGCACTTGGCGATATTAGAAATACCTCCGGTACGATATTAGGATAATTTTTTCGGATCTTCCTAAAAGTACTTGTTATAGTTTTACATGTTTAAAATATTTTATTCTTTGAGGCATTGAATTGATCTTTTAAAATATAAAACAGCAATAATACATCACATAAAGTCACGTGAAAGTATTTGGTTAGCTTGAAAAATAACTGAAATATATCAAATTTTAAAAAGAGGTGTGGTATAAGGCCCATTTCCCCAATTTTTTCGAACTTCATAAAAATCTATCGAACGGTCTTAGCTTAACTTGATTCATAGACATACATACTTTCTGCGTTATTATTAGCAAATATGTAACAAATAATCACATCCACATAGTATGTAAGAAATTCGATATCAGAATTAATGCATTTTTAATAAGAGTAGGTCTATATTTAATATATATAAAATACATATACATTAAATATAGACCTATTCTTATTAAAAATGCATTATGCACAATTTCTGTACTATATAATGCAAATTTACGTCACTCTATGCAAGAACACTGAGATGTATGATTGAATACTCAATTGGGCTCGGTTAGTTAGCATATTTAACTCATATTAGTTATTAAATGTAAAAATAGTTAAAATTATTAATCCCTTAACTAGTCAATTTTTTACCAAAAGTGTTGATTAAAAAATATTTTTACTTTCGTTGCATATAATTAAACTCAAAAAGTGGCAAAAAAAGGAAAATGGATTTTTTTTTTAGTTTTCACAAATAATAAATTTAAACAGTTTTATTTTATTTATTTTTTATATTAAGAAAACAAATTACTCTATATGTTTGCTTTTTGCAATCATGGTGTACATGCAATGAAGACTGTATTACAGATTTCATGAACAATATTCGGAAAAAAACACTTATCATATGTTAAAGTTTTATACTTTTCAATGCTGATTTTTTTAGATAATTGTTCGTGAGGTCTGTAACACTGTCTTTATTGTATACTCGTTGATTTTCAAAACAAACTTTTAGGAGCATTTGCGTCCTGAACTTGTAAGAAAATGTTTAAATTCAATAATTATAAAAGTTAAAATTTAAAAAAGTTCTTCTTTTATCCTATGTATAGAGTTTAATTATATGCCACAAAGAAATATGCTTTTTTATAAACATTATGCCTAAAAAAATGACCCGTTAAGGGATAATACTAAAGACACATTTTCAATCAAATGGGCATATCAAAACAAGAAGGGAGAGAGAAAATATCGATGCTTGCACGCAGTACGAGCAAACCAAATGTGGCTAACTATTACTACCCAGACACTGTACGGGCAAACCAGTTAAGAGATTAATTGTTGAAAACCAAAATAGAGGCTTATCCGGAACCAAAATAAGTTCTGATGCAAAAATTTGGGTGGTTTTAAATATACATATTTATACGTGTAAAAAAGACTTGAGTAATTGATTTCTAAAAGAACGCAAAGCCTTTTACATGAAACCATAAGCAATTACTCATAACCATAAGAAATTAAGTCAAGTGGGATTCCATTTACTTAAACCTGATCAGAAAGTACATAAAACTCCAACAAGTAGTTGCTTTAAAAATAATCTTTCATGAGATCATGTTGGAACATTCAGTTACATGAGCGGTATTATGTAAAAATATGGAATTGTTTAGTTATGATCTATGGTGCAAGACCATCATGAGGATGGCAATTTTTGGCAATCACAAAAATAAATTTTTAAAATAATATTTCAATGCATTGTTGAGGACCCCAATTTATGACATACTAACAAAGATTGTCCGTTGGGTGGCTGTCAACTTTGGATAGAATGGTTTGGGAGCTTATTAGACAGTTTTAATTTCTGAAAGCGTTAAGAGTATTGAAAGACCTTTTAAATACTGGTTCCGTTAGAGTAGTCTGCTAAGTTTCATCCAGTTACCTGAAATTTATTAGAAAAACCGAGTGCAATGCAAGTGCAGTTTACTAATGTGTTGGATGCTAAGCAGCACAAAAAGTTATTCCTGACTTTGAATCGTGCAATCGTCCGTTTATTTTGCTTCTTGAAATTGTCCGAACTCACAGCACTCGTACTGCACTTTATTCGTTCAATAATAAAATTATTAGAAATATAATAACTGATTGTTGCATATTGCACAAAACAAGAGAGAATCTTGATGAAATTATTTGCTGATATATAAGCTATCCACAGTGGTTTGGTATAAAAACATGGGACTGCTTACCTTTGGTAGATTCCACAAACAACTGTGTTCAACGCGAATTGGTTTATGTCAATTAATTAAAACTCAAACTGATCATCAAGTGTAAAACAAAATGTGAACCTTATCTTGTAAATCCACGAAAGCGTCTGTGTAGCTTAATGAATTAACTTGTTGGAAACTTTCATTGAATATTTTGATCAGGTAGCCATCGACAGCTTAAATAAGCAATTAACTAAGGGTGGAAAATAGAACACGTGGCCTAATAAATCTGAATGCGAGGCGTTACATAAAAGCGGAAAATAAATAACACGACGATGAAATTGGACAAAATTGCTGTTGTGACACGTGCGTAATTTCCTATTCCTTTCATGAAGAATAATGGCATTTATTTTTGAAGTGAATTTCAAAAGCAGTGATTTGATGAGAAGAAACAATATTGTCCTTTCAATCTGATTTAAAAACAAAAGGGCGTTCCGAGAAAGTCAATTGATACGTTGGGTCAAAAATAGACTTTTTAGAACGTGCATGAACTGTTTATTACGGAAATGGATGAAAGCATTTCTCGTATCGTATGTCATCTCCATTGTTTAATAATTTGTTTTAAGATATTAGTTTCCTTCGGAACTATGATTTGACGGTTTATTTTCGAAAATTAAAGTTCTTTTGATGTCGTTATGTAGCTTGACAAGATTATAATCATACTACTCTCATCAAAACACTTTGGATTCTTATAAATACTTGAAACCATTTTATGAATGACATAAACAAGATACAGATTATGTAGATGAAGGTACGATTTATCATGCGTTTGAAATCGGATATAATGCGAAGTTAAAGACTGAACTTTAATTCCATTTTTCTCGGAAAACCATAAATTCGGCTGCAAGGCTTTTTATTAACCGACTTCACAAAGGAGGAGGTTATACATTCATAGTGTATGTATGTCATTTTTTTGTTTGTTTGTCCGCCCATAACTGCTCGCCGGATGAACCGATTTTCATGATTCTTTTTTTTTTTTTTAATCGATCGAGGGTGGTTTCTGTTAGGTCCCGGACCTTTGTTTGAATGTATTCAATAATTAGAAAAAAAGTTATGGGGAGAAATGTAGTCCTTCTTTTGTTTTTTCATCCATAACTTTTGACTAAATGAACCGATTTTGATGATTTTTCTTTAATCGATAGAGGGTGGTCTAACTTAAATATCGCACATCAATTTGACTGCAATTGTTTTATAGAAAGAACGTTGTGAATGAAAAATAAGTATTTTTCTTTTAATATGGGAAAGGCTTGCCTTGATATTTCTTTGTTGAGTAAATTATTAGGTAATAAATATAAAACTCATTGTTAACAAGAAGTTCCGTCTAGAACTATACGAGCCTACTTTCCCGTATACACCAAATTCAAATTTATAATCTAGCTATCTCTTTCTCTCTCTTTCTTATTTATCTTTAGTTCTAATTATTGAAAATATACCTTTTTCAACGGATAATACATATTCATTCACTCACTCATTCATTCTTTCATTTATTCAGCCATGCATTTATTCATTCATTCGTTACCTCATTCAAGTGTTTATTCATTCATTTACGCATTCATGTATTTATTCACTCATTTATTTATATTTTCATTTATTCAATAATTTATTCATTCATTCTTTTCCTCATTCATTTATTCATTGATTTATTCTTTCACTCTTTCATTTATTCATTCATTCATTATTTCACTCATTGAGTCACTGAGAAATATTCTTGAAAATCCCGATCAAAAAATTTCATAGCAAAATAGGCTCGTACGTTCTGGATAAACTTTCTATTTCTACATGTTCTACGTTATAAAAGCTTTCCGATAAAGTTTATTCCAAGCAAATCGGTCCGTTAGATCAGGATTTATATAGGGTTGAAATTTCCCCGTAAGCTCTGTGTTAATTTTTTGAACTGTTCAAAAATGAACAAAAATTGTTCAAATCAATATTTTACGCCAAGAACTTCTTCCAGTGAGCTTGTTCATGGGAACTTATATCTTGTACCCAGAGTTTACACCATTTGCTTCATTTTCACCCATAGGCGCTAATGTTAAAATTTTTTGAACTGTTCAAAATTGAACAAAAAATTGCTCAAATCAAAAAGTAAAATATGGAAATGAGATGTCCTCGCCGAGATCTTTCGAATGCAAAAAGAATTTTTCCAATCGGACAATTCGTTCAAAAGTTATTAGGGGGGGACAGACCGACAGACCGACAGACAGACAGACCGACAGACAGACCGACAGACAGACCGACAGACAGACCGACAGACCGACAGACACACTTTTTCCCCATCTCAATACCCTACTTTCAAATTTTTTATTTTACAATCTTTATTTAATTACTTCACTTATTTTTTACTTTTCTTGATTTTTAACGATATTTTCACGATACATTAAGCCTTCTTTCATGCTTTATTATTATTTTTTTTTACTTTTACGGGAAAGTAGGCTAAAAAGAGTTTGTTGCTATTGAGCTTGTAATATTAAAAGCAATTATAATGAGAGTTTGGCTGAAGGCTTCTCTGAAGCAAAAATTTAATCCAATCAGTTTGTTTGTTCTAGTGACCTTTCAAAATCGAATTCAAGACGGCAACACAATCACACTAACAATTAGTATTTAGTGCCGCTCACTCCGAGAAGGCTTGCTTTTTGATATGGACTTTTTAAAAATAGAATATTTATAAATAAAAAATGTATTTACTAAAAGGAATAAAATAACATTTTTTTGGAAAAATAGAACCGACTTCAAATTATAAATTGCGCAAAAAAGTGAAAAATAAATTAATTATTTTAACAACATCGATACGACTTTTGAACATAATTTTTGAAGTCGGGGCAAAATCTAACAGAGGAAATCAAAAGCAAAATCTATCTGAGGAAATACATAGTTCTGCATTTCCTCAGAAGAATTTTCGTATTTAGTGTTCAATTTTTGCAAGAAATTTGCGCTACCCTTTGCTTTTTTTTTTAAATTTTTTTTTTTGTTACTTTGCAATTTTGTATTTGTAAACGGATGATAAATGTCTAAATTATAATTAGTTGAGGGCTAATACTGGAAATATGTGTTCTTTTGTTGCAAGATTTAAGCATTTAAATACATCAATTTAGTATCTTAAAAATAAAATAAAAATGCAGCATTTCTAAAGGCCCGTGAATTATTTTTTAAAATACTTCTTCATTTTTAAGGAGCCAGTTTTTAAAACGAAGCTAACATTAGCACCTATAAAGAAATTAAAAATATTAGGAGAATGGTGCAGCTGTAAAATCGCAGCCAGGTAACCCGGATTGCAGGAAATCTCATCAATGCATATTGAGCCTTGAGATAAAAATCGTCTGAGTAAAGACCAATCCTAGTAAAACCGTTTTTTATTTGGATGATTTTCATCTTACAAATCACAATTTTATGCATTGAGAAAGAGGTTCCATGTAACTCTGAAACACTTGTTTGCAATTTTAGAACTTATTTTGGGGTCACATAAAACCCTTTTATGAACGTATTAAACCAAGTTTTGGGATGAAAATAATACAATTAAATGGCAGCTTTTACATTGGCTTTTTAATCGGATAATTTTTAACCCAAGTCTTAATATGCGTTGAAGACATCCCATGTAACCCCGGAACACGTGTCTGCAATTTTGCTGCTTATTCGTAAGAATTGCAGATTTTCCGTTTTATTATTTCCCTACAAAATTAAACTTTGACTAACTGAATTCGTTTTAATTTTGCAATTTTGATCTTTAATCCTTTCATTATCAATCGTTTCCAGGGGGTAAAAAGGACATGATTACTGACATGATTGTTAATTTTTGCCATGATTGTTTTCTTCTAAACACCAATATTACTTCAACATTGCATGAAGCGTCTTTTGAGTTAACGAAATGTTCCACACAAGTATATGTAAAATGTTATGTTTAAATACGATCAATTAATTTTATTTGTGTAATTCATGATGGGGGGGTGGGGAATTGAGAACTTGTAGAATGTGTCTCGAGTGAAAAATATCGGTATAGGTAGAAGAGCTCTGAAACTATTTTCTAAATTAACAGATGAGATGATTATTCCTTATGCCATCTCAAAAATAAAGTCGTTAACATCGTACTGAATCGCGCTGTTGTATTGCAATTACACTTTATGTTTTGTCGTAGCAAAACATTGAAGCAAATGTAAATTTTTTTTTTCTTCGTGAGAAAATAAAAGAAAACACAACTCATAGATACTCACCTCAATATAGATGCGGTAGGGATGCACAACCAAGCCCAGTGAAGGTATGTTAACTTCTAACCAACGGGGTTATTAAATACACGTTATAATCCCTGCCACACGACTGTTGTCTTCCAACTTCAAGGCCAAACTTAACAATTTTGAGTGCAATCCACTGTTCCCTCCTATTTTTTTCGGCGTGTGCCAATTTTATCGAATGTTCTAGATTTTACCTCCTACGAATTTTCTATTCTCTTGTGTAAAGGGTGCCGATTCATTTTCAATAGAAGTTTTCCTTTTCGCATGGAGAGACTTCAATGTGAAGTCTTTTTTCGGACGCTGGATATCCTGTTGAAGATAGTGATCGCTTTGATCTGAGGCGCGTATTTTCCAATGTGAGCGTATGGGACGTTGGCGTGGTAGGATGAAATACCAAGCCTCTGTGGTTTTCGGCCATTGTCGGTCAAAGTGAGCGAATTTGGGGGAAAAATGTTCGTAGCAAGAAACTACTTAATCTGTGTGAATATGAGAAGGATTTATGTAGATCATATAAAAATGAGAATAACATAGTTTTGAAAGATTTATTTTAGAGAAATAATTTTTTAAAACAAATAATTTTTAGAACTTCTCATTGTTGCTGCCAAGGCCATTAGATTGAACCGATGTGCTCCCAATTAATAATTTCATTCTTGAATAGGTATTTTGTCTCTTAAAGAAGTCGTAATGAAAGCGTACTTCTAAATTTTTTTTCTGTATTCTACTTCTACTCATTTCATGCATTTTTCTCATGGATTATTTTGAGATATTACTATTTATTTATAATCAAGACAACAGATTTCTAAGAATAATTTTGGAGAAAGTTCCTACTCTCAACTCTTATTATAATACATATCTTTTATGAATTATACGTATTTAATAATTCACCACTTCCGAATTGAAAAACTTTGATTGCCAACAGAGCTAACTTTTTCATCAAAATCACGCCGTTTTTTATATTTCTCCAACTTCTGCTTATTCAGGGATACATTTAACGACTTTCCAACGATTTCGCATCGGGGCCACATTTGTATTTCTTTCCTAAAAGTTCCTTTTTTTAAGAAAAATGGCTCCTAAAGTATTTATTATTATTATTATTACTGCAATAATAATTATTATTATTCCGAAGAATTAAGTATTAAAACCTCATAGGTTTTTCTACAAAAACATTTTCATAACAATGTTCAAAATTTTACTTTTTATAACATCAGTTTAAAAAACCTTCCTGCGATTTCCTGGCATCAAAGTAATTTTCAAATTTCGATTTAGAAATATTCTAATTTCGAATAGCATATAAAGTGTTAAATAGCTCATCCCTCTCGATCTGTACTTGTTTTATGTCTGCGAAATTGCAGAACGAACTACTACAAAAGTTAAATAAAGGTGTATAATAAAATTGAAGTTAACGAATGAATACGAAGTAAAATAAATCCATAAGTAAATATAAGTAACTTCATTTAATAGTGAAAAAATAAATTTTAAGATAAGCATGCATAAAATATAAATAAAAGAAATAAATAATAATAATAATAATAATAAATAAACAATGAAAAATAGTAAAACAATTGAACTTCGTGGCAAAATATGGCGGACTTTTAATTTCGGCATTTTCTTTTCATTTCAGTGCATTGTTTTCGAAAAACCCTCACATACTATAAAAATAATACATGCGTCAGTTCTCACTTGATTTGCGTTGGTGTTTGTTTTTTATCTCCTAAAAGTGTGATAAAAGTGGACGGTGTTGTCTTTGTTCTTTCTCACTTTTTCTTTTTTTATCTTGTCTTGAACTTGCCTTTCCAGGTTAATGAACTCAAATTTATGCATGGGCACGAAATAAATATCCGTTGACGCAATCAAAATAAAATTAAAAATATCTTTTGATTTAGTGTAGATATAAATCTTTTGCGCGACTCTCCATTTCAATATTACTTTTCCTCCGGAATGTTTATTTTTATCGATGCGCGAAACAATAACAATTATTTGAATGGAAATTATTGTTTCGATATTCTAACTTCTTTTTTTAAAACAAACGCCATTTCATTTTCAAAAATTTGCATATGCGATTCAACTTGTTTTCGCAGCAACTGACTATCGGGATTGGCAGAAGAGGAAATATGTTTACATGCCTTTTCTTTTTTTTTCTTAAAAAATAGGTTTAAAGAATATTTCTGCTGCATTCTTTTTTTTTAAATAAAATAATAATAGGTTTCATTTGATACTTCAATAAGAAACTAAATCCGCACGCAGGGATAGTATGGGTTTGAAATATTTCAACAGTACTATTTATCAATTTTTGTACTATCTAAATGGAGTTTCCTCTGTCTCATTTCTAATTTGCACCAACTTTAATCACCGTCTTCCCTTCAAATATTTCTAGAAAAACATTAATATGCATTTAAAGTTGTGATAAATGACATTTAAAGCAGGATTGGCTTCTTCGTCATTAAGATCAACTTAATATGTTTATAGTACGTCGCTGTCTACCATCAAAATTTTTCAATTGTTGGTAGGAAGAAATACAGGAATATTTATTAAGCAGTGCATTGAATACTTTACTGACATTTAGTTAAAAGGAAACTAACATAAAAATTGTTGTGTATACAAAAAGTTCAATCAGTGGGCAGTTTGAGCCGTTTGCTTCAGAAGGCCTTATTGTATAGTATATGTCGACAAAAATTATCTGTCCAGTAGAACAGTATTTATTCTCTGTTATGTTGAGATAAGGAAAAAGATATTCATATAAGTAAGTAATAACTTATTCATACAAGTAATTAGTAAGCATCTTATGCAGTTAGACTAGAAATCGTTCCTCGATCGAGCAGGGTCGATTAAGTTGGCCCCCCACGGTAGCAAATTCAAAAAGTAAAGGTATCTACGTTATGGACCCGTTTTGCACCCAAGTTTCACGTTTTGTATCCTAAACCGAAAAAAGTTATAAGCGATTTCCTTCGGGGGGGGGGGGGGGCAACTTAAGCTTAAGTTAACAATCCCTCCCCACTAAATTTTGAACTGCGGAAATTTTTTTCAACAACCCTCGTTATGCACCCGTTTTGCACCCCAAACCGAAAGGAGTTATAAGCGATTTAAAAAGGGGGCGTGGCGCAAAGCGCTGGAGCTAAAGTTAAATTTTAAATTTAGAAAAAATTTGGCGTGACCCACGTTATGCACCCGTTTTGCACCCTTCATACACAAAGTTTCACGTTTTGCACCCTAAACCGAAAGAAATTATAAGCGATTTCCTTGGAGGGGGGGGGGGGCAACTTATTAGCGTCAGTTTAGCGATTTCTTAGAACTCCCATGTTAAAGCATTTGCAAGATTAGGGATTTTGAAACACTGTCTTTCCTCCATGGAATCTCAACAAACTCACTTTCGTTGTACAACATGTGTAAGTTGACCACTTGCGGTACAGTACTTTAGTGGTCAACTTAGACAGGTGGTCAACTTTTGTGGGAGGAGTGCTTTTTTGTCATTTCTTACACTATGCATTTATTTATTCATTTGTGACTAATTAAAATATAGTTTCATGTATTAACGCTACTTTAAAATAGTAATTAACAATTTTTTCACATTTATCTAAAATGCCGTTAGAGAAATATATTTAACATGAATGAGTTACAATGTATCCTATACAACTTTAAAAGTAAGGTACTTAGTTAAAATAAAGATAAATATCTTATTAATTATGCAAGTTGTTTCAATAACAATTGACATTTCCTAAAAACGCATACTTTTTCAAAGTGTCTATATCAGATAGAAGAAAAAAGAAGAAACTTATTTAAAGAATAAAAGACAAATACTGATCTAACATTATAGCTTAAAAAATGAGCAAGATAAGTTATTATAGTTTTTTTCAATCTTTGCAAAACTAGATACACAAAAAAGATAGTAATAATTAGCTGGTCAACTTAACTGGTCAAGTTTGAAGGTTTCCTTTCATTATATAATATAGGGCTAATTCCGTTCCTGACAAAAGTGGTCAACTTACAAAGGTGGTCAACATTACAGGTTTTACTGTACCTTCTTTTGCTAACTCCGTTTAGTTATTGTGGTTTTAATGTCAGATTTCTCACTCCAATAAAACCATACAATTCATTTAATTCTTTAAGTGCTATTTTGTATATTTACTATCTTGTTTACGTGTAGTGAAGTGAAAGTGAACTAAAATTGATTTAAAAAATAATGAATTAACGTCTGTATATGATACACACACCCGGTGATTTTTTAGTTCATAAAAAGGTGCATTGGATTGGACGGTTCGGAGCGGAACCGATCCATTCCAGCAATCCAGCGCCGATTTGCGGATCCGTTGCCATATAAAATTTTTTTTTTTTTTTTGGATTTATCAGTTCGAACCATCCGTTGGTTCGATTTCTATGATTTTCGGTGTAACATTCCATATCCAATACATCTGTCCATCCGGTTTGGATTCGGATCTTGAACGCATCGGTCTTTTTTGCGGATCCACGAATTCAAAAATCTTTTTTCGGATTCGTATCCAAAAAACCCGATCCAATCCGGGATCCCCATCTCTATATGCGTGTGAGATTTTGCAGAAGTCGACTAAGTTCCCCCCCCCCCTCTCCCCCACGGAAGCTAATCTAAAAAATTAAAGCATCTACGTTATGACACCCGGTTTGCTCCGTGTTGTATCCAAGTTTCACGTTTTGTACCCCAAACCGAAAGAAGTTGTAAGCTATTTTAAAAGGGAGCCTGGCACAAAGCGCTGGCGCTAGACCCCTCTGGGTTAAATTTTAAAGTAACGCAGTTTTCACCCTAACCCGAAATTAGTAATATTTAAGGGGAAAAGCACTTAATAGTGAGTTAGCCCCCTCTCCTCTAAATTTGGACACATTGTAATATTTGCAACTATACTCTCGTTATGCTCCAGCTTTGTACTCTCAGGAAAACTATACAGAAGGAGTAGTTCATGGCGCACACTGCACAATTGAAATTTTTTAGAAATTTTTTGGCGTTTTGCACCTTAAACGAAATTATAAAGGACTTCAAATAGGGATAAAAGAAGTGCAGTCGTAAGCTTCTTCCGGGATACCATAAAATATGGGAAACGTCCCGGAATTTACGAGATGCTCCCTCATTTTAAGCATTGTTCCGCGTACCGTGGAACTTCAGTACGGGACCGCAAAAAAGTCCCGTATTATTGTCAGGATATTGAATTTGCCGGATCTCCGGTAACCCTTGTGTTGACGGGTCCGCACCGGAAATCGGCTTTTCGTTTGAAACCTCTAAATTCAGTACATTTTAAAAATATTCCACCAGCTAAAAAGACAGTTGTGCACAGGCTTTTAAATACATCACTTAGTATAATAAATTATACTGCTGAATTTATTCAAATGCTTTCAAAATATGCTAATTAATTAAGTTTTAAAAATCAAAATTGACATGCAGATCCGTTGCCACAGGGGTCTCCTTTTCTTCTTCCGGTCCGCCCTTGTTGGTGAAACTGTGTTAGTGAGAAGGGAAACTTAAACTTAAGTTAGCCCCCGAATTAAATCGCTTATAACTTTTTTCGGTTTAGGGTGCAAAGCGGGTACATAAGGTGGGTCACGCCAAATTTTTCCTAAATTTAAAATTTAACTTCAGTTGCAGCGCTTCGCGCCACGTCCCCATTTTAAATCGCTTATAACTCCTTTCGGTTTGGGGTGCAAAACGGGTGCATAACGAGGGTTGCTGCAAAAATTTCCCCAGTTAAAAATTTAGTGGGGAGGGGGGCTAACTTAAGCTTAAGTTGGCCCCTCCGAAGGAAATCACTTATAATTTCTTTCGGTTTGTGGTGCAAAACGTCAAATTTTGAGGGGTGAAAACGGGTGCATAACGAGGGTCACGCCATTTTTTTTCTAAATTTAAAATTTAACTTTAGCTGCAACGCTTCGCGCCACGCCCCCTTTTTAAATCGCTTATAACTAATTTCGGTTTGGGGTGCAAAACGTCAAATTTTGTGTATGAGGGGTGCATATTGAGGGTTGTTGAAAAAATTTCCCCAGTTCAAAATTTAGTGGGGGCTAATGGCTAACTTAATCTTAAGTTGGCCCCTCCGGAGGAAATCGCTTATAATTTCTTTCGGTTTAGGGTGAAAAACGTGAAACTTTGTGTATGAGGGGTGCAAAACGGGTGCATAACGAGGGTTGTTGGAAAAAATTTCCGCAGTTCAAAATTAAGTGGGGAGGGGGGCTAACTTAAGCTTAAGTTGCCCCCCCCCCCCCCCGAAGGAAATCGCTTATAACATTTTCCGGTTTAGGGTGCAAAACGTGAAACTTGGTTGCAAAACGAGTGCATAACGCAGATACTTTTACTTTTTGAATTTGCTTCCGGGGGGGGGGGGGGCAACTTAATCGACCTGATCGAGGCGTCGATCAAGATCTACCTGTTAAATCATTCTGATATAAAGAAATGTTAACTGTAGATAAAGGATCCAACCCATAACCGCAAAAAAGGCACCAGAGGTGATCACAAATTCTTAAGTGATTCACCATTATTTTTTTTTATTTCTATCGCGTTTAATTGTAAATACTTGAAGCATTTGTTGCATCAAGTGGATTCTTTTATTCCATCTGTACGAATTTTGTGTGAACTATGTTTTCTTATTCTTATCTTTACTTTAAAACCTGGTTTCCTTCGCAGTTCTTTCTCATGAAATTTCATGTAATTATTTTAATGCGCTTTACATTCCTCCCTCCAATAGTTGCCACTATTTATATTAGGACGGGGTCAGGGGGGATTCTGATCCGAAATTCTCCGAAATTTCCTAAAATTTTTGGGAACCTGATCCGAAAATTGAAAATGAATTCGGTTTTCCGAAACTTTTTCCATTAATTAATTTGAAGACTTGTTTAACGATACAGAGTTCCCAACTATCCTAATTACTCGTATTAAAGAAGACTACGAATTTATTTGTCCTGATTTTTTAAGATTGTTCTAAATTTCCCAAAGTTTTAAAATTAGGCTTAACGTTTTGATTTATGAGCAAAATTCTTGGGAACCAATATTATCGCTTCGTAACCGTTCATTGCATATTTTACTGGGTGAGAAAATGAGATTTTTAGCTGACTCACTCCCGCCACCATCGATCACGCATTAATCAAAATTCGTTATTGCGAGATTTTCTTTCAATTGCACCGTGAAATCGGCGACATATTTGCATGAACTTTTAAACATATCTAATACTTTAATTAAATTTTCTTCATTTTCACAAGCATGCAAGCATTTTGGAAGCATGCCAACATCGAACACGTGCTTCGCTGAAAATGAACGTGCCGTGCGTTACAATACTTTTACATCTTATAAATATTTGAATTGTTTTAAAAGTTAGAAGGTATTTTAACATATGCTGCCTTAAATAGTCACCCAAGTACGTAATTGTTACTTTAAATTGTTAATGCATACTTTACCCGAAAATTTCATGTTGAGTTCAGAAAATTTTCCTTTGCTCAGGAGTGGGGTGAAATTTTCTTTAATTTTTTTTTTTTTAGGGGAATTTTGTGGATGAGTCATATTTTTTGAGGATGAGTCTTGCGTAAAGGTGCCGTTGGTGGCACAAATGTTCACATAGAAATTTTCAAGTGTATACGATAACACCTTTCCTTTCAACTCTTAACTGTAGCTATTAATTTTGGCCCTTTTTGTGCTATTGATTCTATTATTTTTCTCTTATTAGTTTTATGCACTTGCCTAACTAGCGATTTTAATACAGAGCGATTTCTGTCTAGAGTTCTAATAATATCTTATCATTAGATTAGAACTGATATTTTTCCACTAATGATACTATGGTAAAGGATCCAAAACTTTAAACCATTTGTCAAATTTTGAATAAGATAGGTTATTTTCTGTGTATGAGCTTGTATATGTGTTCTTAATGCATAATTCCTTCTTATGCGCTATGAATGAAAAAAGAGTCGTTTTATTTCTTAAAACAAAAGTAAGAGATATAAATTGTTCATAAAAGGGATTCATATTACAAGTAGTTTAACATAAGGTTGAAAATATAAATTTTCTACCATCTTTTTTTTCATTACTTGGGTTACACTACAAAATAAATTTCGAATCATGCGATGTCCTTCCTTTCCTAGGTAATATCAGTCTAAATAATAACGAGTCTACTATAAAATAAGAATGAAATTGAGCTTAGAGACCGTTCATAAATGATAACACACTTTATCAATATATTTGACCCCCCTCAGCCACCTTTGTCACAAAGTGTCACATTTCAACATACCTCCTCCCCTCCTTTGTCACATGTCACGCTATATTACAGTAGCCTAAAATAGGTTTAATTTGCTGATTTTAAATGTTTTTATAGAAATCAAAATGTACGATGTCACGCTTTTTTTACCCCTCCCCTTGTCACAAACTGTCACACTTTCATGAATCCCCTCCCCCCCCCCTCGAAGCGTGACTTCATTTATGAATGACCCCTCAGGGAATATGGAATGTTATAAGTTGCGTTTCCGTGAAAGATGCTTAGTGATCCTTCAATGAGGCTCAATGAAATCGCCCTACTCCCAGAAGAAAATTTTAAAAATAAATACATCCCTATTATTTAATTAATTTTTTTTAACAAATATCATCTTGTACATTCTAAATTAAGGAATGCCATAACTATTTTGATTTAAAATAGGGGGGAAAAGAGAGGTAGCATCGTCTGCGTAGGTTAGTCCGATTACCTCCCCCCCCCCCTAAAATCTTTCAAGTTGTTAAATTATACTCAGCTCTGGACCATTAGAACGTATTCTTTGATATATAAAAATAATTCCAAAAAAATGTAGGGCTTATTCCGAACTTTAAACTATTTTATTTTTCATTCAGTAATAATAATACTACTAATAATAAAACTTAACTAGCGTTCTCTTTTATTATTATTATCTTTTCCCTCTTTTCAAGATTCTACTTACAAAACGTTTGGAGCAATCAATCTTATGTGTACATATATTGAGAGAGGAAACTGTCAATTCATTTTTTTTAATGCTTAGGATTTTAAGAGAAAGGACTTTCCAACCTTTCTTCTTTCTATTTTAATGAAATGCTTCCTAGTTTACGATCTTTTAAGAATATTTGCACTATATAATAAATATTTTATTTATTATATAGCACATATTTGATGAATTCTTAGGTCAGAAGAATTTATTTAGATTTGTTTCCTGTTGTCCGCTCTATTTAGAAAGTCGTATTTTGAAAATGTGGCTATTTCAACCAAACAACTTATCCACTAATTGAATTTGAGTTGCTTTTGTTTCAATGCTTCTAAAAGTGAGTTACAGTTTTATGCAAAATTTAAACAAAAATAAGCATTTATCTGAACTATTCTTAAAATTAGACGTCAGGTATTCGTTTTAACATATCTTATATAAATCTACCTAAAAATAAAATATAAAAATTGTAATGCAAAATCTCAAAAAAAAAAAAAAAAAAGGGAAGGGGGCATTGTAGGAAAATAATCCTCCCGTGAACGAATGTATAAATAAATTCGATTGAAATCTCCATTTATTGATTTTATTTGAGGCATGAAAATAGATAACAATTTAATCAAAGAATCATTTTAAATCTTTCAAGGTTCTTTGACTACAAAGCAAGTTTTCACCATTAATTTTTCTTATCTTTTATAAAATTGTAATAATATTATACTCTGGCAAATTTAACATTATATAATTACAAAATTCGCAAAATTGTTTTGCCAAATTCTTCGAAAGTTATTTCAAAGGCAAAGATATAAAACAAAGTAGCGTCAAATTCAGAGTATGTTTACCACGTTATGTTGCTTCGGTTAAGGTAATATTTCCTAATAAATTAAGTTTTTTTCAACCTCGTCATACTTGAAGACGTCTAAAATTGAGCAACCGTCATTAGCAGTATAATAATAGTCGTACTCGCACTTTTCTCCAATAATTGGACTAATTCTGGGAGTATACTTCTTCATTAAAGACAGTAAGTCTTGGAAGTCAATAATAGCATCATTTACTGAAAGTTCATGTAAATGAAAGTTATGCTGATGCATTCATCATAATTTCTAAATTAGAAGAATCAAATATCAGCTAGTGGTAACTGTACGAACATCATATAATTTGTCCAATCTGCCCAATCGTTTCCCTATGAATATCTCTACTGTAAGGCTGAACAGCAACCATTTGAAGGAATATGGCCTATGTACTCTGATTTCTTCCTGTCACATCAAACTTAGAGGCATTTATGAAAGATAGTTAAATCGTGACGTCAGCTGCGTCTTGGGACATCCAAAAAAGTTTGACTTTGGAAATAAATGACAGGTTTTAGCTTTCCTTTTGATTGCTATTTCAGAAGTACGTTGATGTCTGAGTTTTCCCATGAATGTTTTGGAAATGTTTTAGCGACGTCTCTCTCTCTCTATTCTTTCTCTTCTTCTTCTTTCTGTGTATTTCTTTTTGCATTTTTATTGGTTTATCCATACTTATTTGTAAACCTTTCAAACTTTAGAATTGAGTTATTATGGGCATAAATATTAAGTATATTCGTGATTGAATTCTGTTGTTAAAAATTCACAGCTTTTTGATTTAATGAAGAAGGAAATGTTACTTAAAAGAAATATTAAGCACGTGTGACACTATGAGGACTTTAAATTTAGTGCTTGATTCTTTGGAACTTTTAGCAGCCTATTATTCGTTGAAGAGTTTACAAAAAATCTTTCTATAAAATGTTTCACTAAATTAAAACATTTTGCTGTAAAGAATTTATTTACAGTTTTTAAACCAAAACAACACTCTTAACAAAATTACATTTTCAAAAAATGTTTTCTCAGGCTATATATATTGTTCGTATGTGAGTTTCTAGTTGTACTCTATTTCCATGAGTTGAAATCCCGTATTGAAAACATTCTTCGTAACACAAAAAGTTTTATGACATGCCAAAAGAACAGTCAGTTTTCCAGGAATGTAGAATGCATTCGGGACTCCTCATATTGAACGTTTTACGAATTCAGCTTGTCTTTGGTAAGGATATGACTAAAATAGAAATTTCAATGAAATAAAAATCTTCAATAACAGAAATGTAATCTCTAATTTGTAAAGTTTTACAAAGTCTTTTTATAACTTCCCACTACATTATATCATTTTCTAAGTTTTTCAAACAAACGTATTCCACATGAGCGTATAATCCACTTGAATGGCAGGTACTTTTCTTATCAAATGCCTTTGAGCAGAAGGTATATTGGGTGCTTATATCGAAAAAAGATGATTCCGAATATTCATCACACGTGTAGATGAGAAATAACATTTATCTAGTGATATAAGCATAGAAAGGTAATACATTTTCAACTTTTTAAGTAAGTCTTGGAAGACAACGAGTATGTTCACTCCGTGAAAATACCAAAATCGTCTTTCTAGTCAAGCAAAATACATTTCAAATTGTGTTTAAGAAAAGGCGATTTTTTCCTACCAGTCGTTGCAACATTGATTTTGATCTTGAACTATAATTATTTTCTGTTGGGGTCTCCTCTGTGGCTGTATTAAAAGAACTTGAGGAGCGTCAAATTGTCGACGAAACCTAAAAAGAGAACAATAAAAAGAATAACTGAATGTATTTTATGTTTGAAAGGTAACTTTTAACGTCTTATTTATATCTAAATTTTCTGTTATAGTTCAGATTAATCAGAAATAAGTTTCCACTTAGATTGGAATAATAATGTTTGTAGCAAAACGGCTACAAAACAGTCAACTATTGATCAGACCAACGGTATTTCCTGCCCATTAATTAATGCAGAATTTTTAGATTTCCAACTTTCAACCATCTGCACACTGTATGGAAGGACCGTAACTCGTGAATCTTACGTCTCTTATCTTAAAAAAACAAGAAACCAATACTTCTGTAATATTTTGTAAAATAAATAATATTTTGCCATGAACCACTGTGCCGCTTAATTTTATAAATGTAAATAGTAAAAGTTATAATGCTTTTTTTATTACGACTAAAATTTGTTTAAAATGAAGAAAAATACGCTGTAAAAGAAAAACTTGTTTTTACAGCTAAATACCACCTTTTAAACTTGTTTCATCTTCGATAACTGTGACCTATCATAAAGTGATATTTCCTCAAGAATCAACTAATTCATTTTGGATTAACATTAGATGCGATTTTCCTCCGATAGCCAAAAAAAAAAAAAAAAACTTTAAAAATATCATTACAATTTCTACACCTTATTTGTGTGAATTCGGATTTTCAGTATTAACCAACATGAAAACGAAAAAAAAAAAAAAAATATCGAGACTATTAAATGTAGAAGACAATATGAGAGTAGCATTGCCCTTTTTACGACCAAATATAAATGAAATTATCAAAAAACATCTATTTCAAATTTCTCATTAAAAGTATTCTTATTATTATCTTGTAATTAATCTCTTAATAAACGAACTGTTATTTTTGTAGTACACCATTATATTATTTTATTTCACAATCAAAATCATTATCATGTACTATTTTACATAGTGTGTTATATGAAAGTAAACAATTTTTGAGCTTAGCTTTTTCTTTGTATGCCGCCAAATTTTGAAATTGTTAAAAGTGTGCCGCGAGAAAATAAAAAGCTTGAGCATCACTGGTTTAAAGAATGATTGTAATTATTTTTGGAGTACACAGCTTTTTTTCTTTTTTGTTAAAAACATTAAACTGTCAAAACTGGTTGACAGTACCCCATGCTCCCCTAATTAGTCTGCCCTACTAAATAAGAAAGCCGCTAACTTTTTCCTCAGAAACTTTTTGTTTCATCTAAGGATTATTTATAAAACACAAATATAAAGACATTTGATTTAGTTCAAAAAGAATAAACAATGGAAATATCAATGCTATTACTTAAAAAATGGAAAAGAGTACAAATATTTAGAAAAGGTTCTTCTCTCCGAAATTTGATTTTTTTAGACAGGCCTTTATTGTCTAGGATGGTACTAATATTTCGAAGCTTTAGAAGCTAGTATAAATATGCAAGCAAATATGCAAACATATAAAATACAAAAATATTCAAATTCAAAAGTATATACTTAAGTTTACCCTTGTATGATTGATATAGTTTTGCATCGTTCTTACCCAGAGAACATTCCTGTTGGAATGGGAATCGGGATGGGCAACACCCGCGGCCTCATCATCATCCCCAGAGCAGCACCATTCATAAGTGCCTTCATCATGTAATGGTGATGAAATCCACTCGATACACAAAATAATAAGGACAGCACTGTAACGCCTAAAAAGGAACGCCGACTTGTGCAAAACATATTCTTTTGGAATTTGGGCTTTAAAATCTGCAAAAGAAAAAACATGTTTATTTACCGTTACGACAAAAATGAGTTTAAGTTGCTATTTTTTTTTTGCATTTTTATCTCCTTAACAAATCCCTTCCTTAGCAAAAACATCAATTTTATCCAGTATTATCTGCCTTGAGAGACCAGTTGATTCACATTTTAGTCTCTGAAGCTTTTGTTTGATCGTTTTATTTGGGCAGGCATTGGTCACTTGTTTGACTTAATAAAAAATAAAAATTAAAAAAAAAAGCGTGAAAAAACCATAATGCATTGTAAATTGTAAAAATACCACTAAAAAATCAAAAGTAAAATAAATAGTTAAATACAATTGAAGAATAGGAATTGAATGAATGAAACAGACAGATGTTTACTGCCCAAGAAGAAAAAATACACCCATTTCTAGATACTTTTTAGTACAGAAAGGATTCGCATTTGGCTGAACAAATCCAAATTATACAATCCCCTTAATCAAGAAACGGAGAGTAGTAGGTAACGGAATTTTCTGGGAAGAAAATGGTTACCTTTACCTTTGATATCGTTTTCACTCCATGCCCTGGCGGCGTGCACAGGTTCACTCAATTTACACTGTTGGAAATTTCATCATGAAATTACGGTTAAATGACTGGCACCAGTCTGTCCATCTAATTCACCGTTAAATTTACGGTTTGGAACATTTTTCTATCTTTACGGGACCGAACCATTTCCAATCAACTTGGTTCAAAAGCCGTAAATAAAAAAGTTTACGGTTTTATAACCGTTTAAAAATGGTTTCAAAACAAAATTGTTAATGTTTTTGAACAATTTCGAGGCGTGGAATCTTCGAGGCGTGGAAACCGCAAACGAAGCTTGCAGAAATCGATCCCGGGTCTACAGGAACACCAACCTTGCTCGCTAGCCATTCGGCCATCTAAACCACGTGAAGCGGAAGTTTATTTATCAATAAATCTTCTTTCCCAACAGGAAAACTGCCTTAAAATTGAGATTTCAGTTTTTGATTGGATCCAAAGTAATTTTTTGTCTAAATTTACTGTATATTGACGAAAATCATTTTATTTGCTGCAAAAATTAAAATACAAACAAGCTTCAGCAGCTCAAATGATGGGTTCGCTCATTCGCAAACAGTTCGGGAATCCGATGTCTCCAATTTTTGATTTACGTGTGTATGTGTTTCTATTTAGTAATCACTGCTTAAGCCACTTTTTTTTCTTCTTTTTTATATACACATGCAGATTTTAACTGATAAATTCGTATTCCTATTTTAAAACAACGTACGACCGGTAAGGTTTCGCAACCAAGCTGGACGCCCGATTTTTATTGAGCGCTTGAAAATTATGGTTAGTTAAACGTTCTTCAGGATAAACCGAGAATAAACGATTTTTTTCGCAATCAGCGGTTTGAGTACCATCTTTTTAATGGTTATTCAACTGTTGTATATAAATATGGTAAAATAACAATCAAATAAATGGTTATTTTACTATTTTCTTACGGAAATTTTTAACAGTGTACTTGTACGTTTTGACTTGTTTCTAACGGCATCGGTTATATCGCGCATTCGGATACATCGCGATTTTTTGCGACAAGCGCGATATAACGAAGGGCTACTGTACATACCAAAGAATATCTTTTCCGTGCAGGAATATTTTCAAATTATGGAGGAGAAAAACTCAATGATCTTTAAATATTTACCAAAAAAAAAAAATGCTCAAATACCTGAATTTTGTCTTTCTTGTGGCAGTACTCAACCAAAAATTATTTTTTATTTCTTTTCTCCATTCATCTATAAGCCATAGAACATCTTTTCCGTCTCAGACAAGTTTGAAAATTCTGAAAAAGAAGAAAAAAATTTTGTTCTCCCGAATATAAAATTCTTATTTAGCTATTAGCTTTACTGTCTTTAATCTACAATGAACGAATTTTTTATTTTCCGGTTACACTTGTGAAAATGAAGATTTTAATTCCAAGTACTCCGGGTCAACGAATTGCGCATTGTACAGGGTTGAATTCGAGAACGCAACAAATATGACAATCCAAATATACAAGCCATGATAGTTCTGTTAATACATACACACATGTATATATTATGTTCCCTCTCTTTTCGGACTTAAAACTGAAGGGGAGGGAAATTTTCTCTAGCGTCCGGTACCCTTGGAACTGCCTCGGGACTTTAGGGTTCCCGGATTTCACATGCACGTACATACGTACACAAATATGGAACACATGGGCATAATAAAATGAAAAAAAACCCATCAAATTCAAGCTGTTTACTTTATTCTATACTGGAGGAAACTGCCTATATTCAGAAACGGAATGTTAGAAAGTTAAATACATCTTTTTTAAAATTTAACTAAATTACAATTAAAACTCTAGCTAATACAAAGGACACACGCATAATAAATTCTGTTTATAAAAATCAGTATTTTTAATTGTTATTTTTTATTTTTAAACAAATAAAATAAGTCATATACAGGCATTAGTTTCTCCAGCGATCAAACATCAGATTATCAGATTCTATGTTATTACTTCCGAAAGAGCAGTAAGTAAAAAGCTTTATTTTCCGCAGGATATTTTGTATTTCATGTACCCCGAAGTATAGTGAAAATTTTGGATAGTTTCCGTAGCGATTGCGAGCAATGCGCTTAGCACCGCTGTCAGTGTAGCAATTTAAGGTAAAATATCGGTTTTTAAACTAAAGAACAAGCATGAATAATATTCAATAATGTCAAGTTTTTGAAAAAAAAAAAGGTAAAAAATATTATCTGCATATGGTAATGAAAACAAATTTTGTCACCCAGCTCTTTTTCCGTTCTCTGTTAATTTAACTGATAATCGTTTCCAACTGAATCAGGTGCCTTATCAGTGTTCGCGTTAAGAAAACTTCAACAACTTTTTCATAAAATAATGAAAGGCTTACTTCTTCTTCAAGCATCTGCTGATAAAAATTTTAGAAAAGAATTTTACTCGATATTTATATTAAATATCTAATGAACGCGAAGCATGATGAAACATTCAGAAAAACTGCAATCAGTGAAAGTGGAATTTAATAATCATTTCGTGATTCAAAATACGGTAAATTTTATGAGCATTACACTGCTAAAAATGAGGAAATATACCTTCTTATTTTTTTAAAAGTAATTTTGACTTAAAAATGAGCAAGCAATTCTCAGTTTTAAGTACCGATGCTTATTTATTAATCATAGTTACAGGAAGGGCAAGTATTAACTGCATTAAATGAAAAATTTATAGAGCAATTTTGAGTTCAAAATTAATACATGGCTATTTTTCACGATTACTTCTTCAAAATAATAGTATTTATATCGATATTAAGCAACTATTTACCGCGCAAGAGGTCAGGACGATTCAAAAATGTGAGTCGTCTGTTCTTCTCTATACAAGGTTTGGAGCAGAAATACAAGATGAATCCTTCGTCGGATTCGGATTGGACGCAGTGAAATAAGAAAATAGAATGTACGAGTGGATAATTAACTAACGCTCTTCCGGATTACGCTGTGAAGGAATTTGACACAGAAGTGCTTTAGCCCCCGCAGTTGGTACGTTTGGAAGCTTTATAATTCAATTTTTCGCTCGCTGATCAATTTATTCCTGGCGTAGTGGTTAGAGAGTTAGCGTAGAGTCAAGACAGGCCGCGTTCAAACCCCAACTGAGGAAACTTTTCTTTTTTTAATGGTCTCAAAAATGAGATCGTAACCGGATCATTTTTGAGAAACGGGTTATTTAAAAAATAAGAACTCGGTTTTTCAAATCTTAGTCATTTTGACTCGGAGCTACTTCGAGAACATGATGTTCTTGGTAGCCATTTTATCGCAATAACAAGAGTTCTGATTTAACAGTGTAGAAGGAAAAGAATCATAAAATAGCAAAATAAATTTTCAATCTTGTGTGGCAAAAACAAGTTTTTAAAAAATAATATTTCATTCTTAAATGATTTTACACGTTTTAGTCTTTTTTCGTTTTATTTAAGTATGACATGCGGGACAATGTTTCATTATTTGTTCTTAAAGATATATTAAATATATAAGTCATGTCTTTTTTTTTTAATTATTATTATTTTTTTTTCTTTATTTTATTAACTAATAAATTATTTTTTAAACTATAGTTTAAACAACATTAATCAAAAAAAAGAAAAAAAAAACACTAATTCCAGAAAAATTCTTTTATAATTTTCTGTTTCCAAATGACTAATAGGACGATTGAGCTTATTATGTAATCTCTAGGAAGGTTAAATATTATGTAAACATACTGGCACTTACCGATTCTGCTAAATTAAACATATTAGGCTTAATCCTCAAGAAAATGTGACTGCAGCTGAACCAGAGAGTAAAATGCGTTCAAAAACCCTTTCAACTATCCAACATTTCGTTATATAGTGAAAGGAAATAAAGATTCAGCATCAGGAGGAACTTTGATGGGAATTACTTGCATCATGTTTGTATTTTTTTTCTGTCAATGTCTTTCCCTAAACGACAAAGCAATTTCGAAGCGTCGTGCTCACTCAACTGCAGCTAAGCACGAGGAGTTTCCACACTTAATGGATGCTGCAAATCTCTCTCCGAGGAGTACAAACACCAATTGGATTTTCCCTCTTTCGTTTAATTGGAGAACAACATTTTGTATCTTTTTTCAGTTCCATCTGAGAATTTCATGGTGTTCATTTACATTCAGGTCAGATTTTTCGACATACAGATAAAGATTTCAGTCATATAATCATATGCAGTAAAAAAAAAAAAAAAAAAAACAATCTTCTAAACATGTATTTCAGATTATACTCGTTAGAATGTAGCAACCATGACTTGAGAAAATGTCTGAGCATAGCATCCTTTGGCCTTAATACTTTCTAAGCATTGTTGATTTTAAATTCTGAAACAGTTTATTGATTACTTTGAAATTATTCACCGATATCAAACACGAGTTTGGTTAAATAATTAATAGCTAATATTAAAGCTGAGATTGGTTGTGATTTCCAGTATATTGTTACTGTTTTTTCAAATGCTACTTTTATTTATAAATTGCAATGAACAGCAAATTGACGGGGAGACATTATTAGTTTTCCCCCCGGTATTTTAATTTCCCATAAGGTGAAAAAGAACAGAATTAAATGTTCCAGTTTATGAGTAAAAACATAGAATTTTTTTTTTTTTTGCAACATAAATTGTCTTCCTTGTCTGATTTTCATGGTCTGAAATTTTCTTTTGTAGTAAATCAGTTTTACATGAGTTATTCAGTTTTGACTTAAAACAAGAAAACACACACATAAAAAATTTGTGATAATCTATATCATATGAAATGCATTTTGGAGCAGGATGTCTTGCATTATTTTATTTGTCCCCGCCAGATAATTGTGATTCACGTACGTAGGTAATACTTAAATGCAACCACTTTCACCGATTCAATAATTCCAATTGCAAGCGAACGAGCAGAAAGGACTGAATTTATTTGTAGAAACAAAATAAAATAAATTAGTTGTTATGCATTGAAATATTGAATTCTTCGATGCATATGCATAATCCGCTTTAATGTGATCTGTTTGGAAGACGGGACTGGGCGGGAGAGGTTTTTACGTTGTATATAGTACTTAATGAATGAATGAATAAATAAGTGAGTAAAAGAACGAAAGAATAAATGAGTGAATAAATGAGTAAATAATTAAATGAGTGTATGAATACATAAATGAGTAAATAAATGAATGAATGAATGAGTGAATTAATATGTATTAACTGTTAAAAGGGTATATTTGAAGTAATTAAGAACGAAAGCTAAATGAGAAAGAGAGGGAAACAGCTAAATTATAAATTTGACGGAATATACGGCAAAGTAGGCTCATATAGTTCAAGACGGAACTTGCTCTAATTATAGTTTTTAAAATTTATTTCTCCAATAAAAAATTTGAAAAATCAACTTATTTTCTTAAATTTTATATCATTCTAAAGCTTATTAAAACACTACGTCAGATAGTTTTTTCTACTGCTTTAGAATGAATAGAGCATAAGTTCTTGCCCAGAATCATATTTCTTTTAACAAGCATTAAACCAAACTCAGCCTTGTTTTTAAATGAAGGTTTTGGAGAGAATCAATTCCAATAGTTCATTGTTGTAAAAATCAGCCCGTGAGTTTAAATTCAAATTTATTTATTAGTTTTTTGGTTTCATGGCTAGTTAACATGTATGGGGGTAATATATTTTCTCATTATTATTATTGTAACTGGCAACGCCGGGCGCCGGGTAATTTTGTAGTCTCCCCTAAATTTATTTTTGAATTTTGGGATGGGAAAAACCTGGATAGTTTTCAAACCTACGTTCTGGCTTTCTATTCTTTAGTCCTCAAAAGCAATGATATTAAATGAGATTGATGGTCGTTTATTTCCACAATGTAAAAAATATATTTCCTTCTAAAACATTTTCATGCAATACGGAAGCCATTTAGGTTAGATTTCTTCGAAATTCGACATGTAATAGTAGATTTCAGTCACGAAAGATAAAGTATGTGCACTTAAGAACGATTTCTAAAAAAAGTAACCATAGTATATGATACATTTATTAGAAACCCAAAATCGATCTTGATTGGTTCATGAAATCGGATCGCATCTCAAATTCGTTCAATCGATCGAGTTTGCATTTCAGAAGCTAAACCATTTATTTCGTCAGCCGGTGTAAAAAAATATTTCCATGCACATTTTTAGATTTTTTTTTTTTTTTGAGAAACTCATGATCTGCACATTAAGCTCGACTAGGAAGAAATAAGATCCAGTTCCTGTCAGAATGGGACAACAGAAAAGAAAAATAAGGAGAGAGAAAGAGAAAGAAAGAAAGCAAAGAAGAAGAAGAGAAGAGCTCGGCACATGTCAAATACAGGCTTATTTAGGGATGAAATACGGTGCACTTATACCTAAAGGTTATGAAAAACCTAAGTTGACCATATCTACCGTATTTTGACTACAAATGATACACGTGTCACCAAGGTGCTTAATGACTTATTGATATTCAAAATGTGAAATGTATTATAGAAAACGAAAAGAAAAATCGGCTATTGCTGTAAAAGGTAGCTACTTAACTCTTCAGAAAGCGCTGATGCGTATCGTAATCGCACACATTTAGAACGGCGTAATAATTTCAGCTGTAACTGGAACCTTGACTCTGACTTCTTTTTCGAAATTCGACATTGAATTTGGGTTACCATAACGAAGAAGGAATTGTAAGCCAAAGTATAATCTCCAGAACTTAGATTGAAAAAAATGCATAAATTGGTCATGATCGGTGCATTTCATTTTATGCACGTCGATTTCATCTTACTTTTTTTGCTTAATGAATCTCGTAATGTGGAATGCATCCAAAGACCTTAAAGTAAACAGGAAACAGAAATGAATAAAATATCAATTAGAGATTCAGGTCAAGTTTTACTTATATTCTGACACGAAAAATTTTGCTTTAAAATTTTATTAAACTAGATCATAGTTTTATGTGATCTATTTTTTATATTACGGTCAGTTGGTTTTCACTGTGATCGGTGCACTCAGTAAATAAAATAAAATATCTAATTGACTAACTTAAATGATCGAAAGATCATTTAGTACCCTTCTTAAACGGGCGGTTTTTAATCTCCCGAAAGTAAGATGTTAATCTTCCGAAATTAAGCCTTGTGGCCAGTACTGGCAAGGGGTTCAGCTTTTTAAAATTTTAGCCACTGTAATACTTGAAAAGGGCGTAAATTTAAGGGAAATTGCAGTAATTCGCTGTCAATGAAATAGCCGAGCTGAAATTGGAGAAGGTAAACATGGAAGGCGCCATTGGAGCTGTGCATCAGGGGAGAAGGGGCTAGTGTGGACACGGGAACTAGTGGGACAACATGAAATATTCTTTTAATTTTCAGTTTACGTTTCTCAGTAAATTTTTGCAGTTTTGCAACACTGAAATACACTTTCATGTGAAGTTTCATGAAATTTCATTTAATAATTCATTCGGAATTAATAACATAAGGATTTTATGCACAGTTAAAAGTTTCCGTAAGAAAATAGTAAAATAACCATTTATTTGATTGCTATTTTACCATTTTTAATTACAATAGTTGAATAACCATTAAAAAGATGGTACTCAAACCGCTGATTGCGAAAAACATCGTTTATTCTCTGTTTATCCTAAAGAATGTTTAACTAACCGCAATTTTCAAGCGCTCAATAACAATCGGGCGTCCAGCTTGGTTGCGAAACCTTACCGGTCGGTCGTTGTTTTAAAATAGGAATACGGATTTATCAGTTAAAATCTGCATGTGTATATAAAAAAGAAGAAAAAAAAGTGGCTTAAGCAGTGATTACTAAATAGAAACACATACACACGTAAATCAAAAATTGGAGACATCGGATTCCCGAACTATTTACGAATGAGCGAACCCATAATTTGAGCTGCTGAAGCGTGTTTGTATTTGCAGCAAATAAAATGATTTTCGTCAATATACAGTAAATTTAGACCAAATATGGCTTTGGATCCAATCAAAAACTGAAATCTCAATTTTAAGGCAGTTTGCCTGTTGGAAAAGAAGATTTATTCATAAATAAACGGCCGCTTTACTTCGTGCAGATGGCCGAATGGTTAGAGAGCAAGGTTGGTATAAATACAACCGGGTTCGATTCCAGCAAGCTTTTTACGGTTTCTACGCTTCGAAGATTCTAAACCTCGAAATGGTTAAAAATCGGTTAAACTTTTTTTTGAAACCGTTTTTAAATGGTTATAAAACCGTAAACTTTTGTATTTACGGCTTTTTAACCAAGCTGATTGGAAATGGTTTAGGTAACGTAAAGATAGAAAAATGTTCCAAACCGTACATTTAACGGTGAATTAGATGGACAGACTGCTGCCGGTTATTTAACCGTAATTTCATGATGAAATTTCTAACAGTGTGGTGTAAAAGTTAATTCGTGATTTTTTTCAAAACTGCTAGTTTTGACTATTTTGATTAAAAATTTCAAACGAAAGGGAATAGTGTATTACAAATGAATATAATCACTAAGAAAGTTTTAATACTCACTTTCGTTTCGCAAGGCATAAATACGTGTTACGCGATACGCTATAATTGACACCATGGGGCTAGTGTGGACATTTTAAAATTGGTCTTTTGAGCTTTCAGTGATAAAAATATTAATTTAGTATGAAAATCATATGGTAACACAGTGTAAGCAACCTTTTTTGACATGGAA
The DNA here is from genome assembly GCA_038502835.1 of Octonoba sinensis. NCBI lineage: Eukaryota > Metazoa > Arthropoda > Arachnida > Araneae > Uloboridae > Octonoba > Octonoba sinensis. The sequence goes on along the minus strand of CM076599.1, from coordinate 56,916,334 downwards.
ACTGATGAATTAAAAATTGAAGAACTGGAAAAGAATGAGAATACAGAAACCAAAGTTTTTTTTTCATATGTTGCAAGACGTCCGGACCTAACACATGTCAAATATTGTTCAAGAAGGCAGAATACTTATTATGTGGCTTTCTAAGTGTGTATACACTTATGTTAGCACACAATAAAGATTTTTTTTTAATACAAAAAATGCATTCTTATACACAATTTTGAGATTTAAATCCGATTGTCATGTTAAACTATTCATCAATTGGCACAAATAAAAATTAGTAAATAAATTCTAATATTTTTAGTTGAACATTTTAATTTAGCATTTTTCACCTTTTTTTCGGGGGGGGGGGGGAGAGGAATTTAGTAATGCACCTATGTTTGCCTTACAAACAGATTCCTCACTTACACAACTGTAGTCTTTCATAGCAAAGACATATTAGGTATATCACTATTTAAATTATTCTTTTTTAAGATTAAGCGTGCTAAGGAACACGGTGTTTGCGTTGAAATTTATTTTATTAAGATTTTGCACACACTTTTAATATCTATATTATTTTATCTGTATTAGGATTCTAGATTGTCCACATTAACCTCATCACGTGGGTCTAGTGTGCACAAAACCAGATTTTTTAAAAAATATACATTATTAAAAATCTGAACAGCCGAATAATTTCATATATCAGCCAAATTAAAAGTAAAACTCCAAATTTTTGTAAAAAAATACTCGATGCGTAGAAAATTGTATTTAGTACATTTCTTTGAAAATTTTTTCGAAAATTGTCCACTCTAGCCCCGTTCTCCCCTGCGGGAATGCACTTGACCAAGTTATTTTGTGGACGTTGCCGAAAATTTCAAGCTCACCATAATTTTTATACGGGAGAAAATTATTGCCTGCTGTCGTAAACTTAAAATCTCAACTGGGTAGTGTATGAAAAAAGAAAGCTTCGTTAAAAAGAAAGCTACAACAAAACCGAAAGGAGAGAGAGAGGGACGGGGAGGAGAAGAAGAAAAAAAGGCAAAACAAAAACATAATTTTCAGTTTACCGAATGATAAAGGTTTTCATTCCAAAAATTTAAACGGTATAACATTACATAATATTGCGTATCTTTTAAGAACAACTAAAATTATCTTAGTCGGGAAATGGAAAAAAAAAGAAAAATGATTACTTCAATTTAATTAGATAAATAAATGAAAGAATAACTAAAAAAATGGATTAATATAAAAACAAACAAATGAGGATATGGAATAACTAAATGAAATTTAATTAATTATCTTTAAAAATAATTGATTTAAATAAAATTGTGATTTAATTTTATTTTACTTAAATAGAAAAAGTAAGAAAGAAAGAATGTGGTCAATGACAATCACTTTTTTTAGAAAATGTTTTCACTTGTTTCCTTTTGGTCATGACTGTAAATAAGGAAATTGAAAACACAACTGAGGAAGATATCTAATTCAATGTGTCAGAAAAACAAACATTGTTCAAAATGAAATCAAAATGTCAATACTTAATAGGATTAAAATCATGGAATCTCGGTTTTTTTTTTTTTTTTGGTCTTTGTGTCTTTGTCCATTGTTACAGGATATTTGCGCACTGTCTTATTCATTATGTTGAGCAGCGTTACGCTTCATGTCTCATCAAATTAAAGAGTTGAGGATCTCGAGAAAATGGCAATGACCGCTTGGGTTGTTGATCCGGCACTTTGAGATGTTTTGCAATCTTGTTTCCGAAGATGATTAATCATGGTTTTGTGTGCAGGAATCTCGCTTCGTCTTCATGTCTTACTTTCAAAAACCAAAACATTTTTTCCACACAGAGGATTTGGTACAATTTTTTTGTGCTAATTATATCTTCATTTGTAGAATATTTTCAAAATTTTAATAGTATACTTTGTCTTGCGTTGATAATGATGCGTACGTCATTAAATTGCAGTATTTGGGCTTAAAATACTTGAAATGCAGGGAAATGTTAAGTTACTAAAAACTTGTATTTCAATTTATCATACTGATACTAATTAAAATATTTTTTCTCGCAGTGCTACAAGTAACTTAAAGGTTAAAAGAACATCAGTTTCGACATAAATGGAAGAAAATAGAAAAATAAATTTATAAGAAGAAATTTTATAGAAGAATAGAAGGAAAGGGGAAGAAAAAGAAAGAAAGAAAACGGTGTGCGAAACATTAGCGAAAAGATCTCAGGAGCCGAAATTAAACAGAGAAAACTTGTGGCTAATAGGTATTAGATGGTATCGAATTTATTCTAGTCGATCATTAATCATTACAAATGATAATGACAAAATAATCTGATAATTGCAAAATAAAATACCCCTCTCTCCACAAAAAAAAAATCCTCCAACTTTTTTTTTTTTTTGTAAAAAAAAGATTACTTTAAATTTTTTGTCTTATGTCTAGGGAGATGTTGTATCTTGGAACTCATTATTTCTAAGAAACTAATGGCAGCATTAACATTGTTTTTCATTTTAAATCATGGTTTTAACCCCACTTCTATCTATGGGCCCCCGGTACCAGATATTATAACGGACCTCTTTAGTTCATCGTTTGTTGTTATTTTTCTTTCTTTTCTTCCATATCTCTTAGTTCACCTTTCATTGATATTCCATACTTAAAAATGATTTATATGATTTACCTTATACTAAGCCAGATACTTAAGTAAAAAATACTAAACTACTTCCATTCGCCAAAAAAGAAGGATGATTATCACTGTCGCTACACTTAAAGGAAAAAATCGTAATAATATAGCCTCGATTGAGCTGCAGAATTATACTTAAAATATTTGGAAGTGGACAGAACTAAAATTCGGAATAAATAAAGATTAAAGAACGTTTCCAATGCCGAATTTTAAACTAACACAATCCATGACAAACTGGTAGCCTGCTTTTTAATGCAAAACACAATCTCACACGAACAATTAAGTCAACTAAACATTACCAAATGCAAACACAATTACGATGATAGTTTAGAAAAATAAGCTCCTTATTTACAACCATAGGATAAAGATAAGGAGATCGAACATTTTATTTATCTCAATTTTTCACAAAAAGTACAAGGTCGAAATTTGCTGCTTTTCGTATTGTTTCGAGAGAGTTTCTGATTGTTAAGTTGAAACTGCTTAATTTCTTTCGATAATGTATTTTACTATTCCAGTAAAGCAAGTGTTTATAACACAACTATGGCCGTGGTAGTCAGTGGGTAGGGCGTCTGATTTCGAACCAGAAGGTTTGTTGTTCGGAATCCGACCACTGAAGACCCATCATGTACACTTAGGGATACGTTGCATGTCAAATCCGTGGACCCTGAAGTCCAGAGGCAGTTCCGAGGGTACCGAAGTTTGGAGAAAATTTCCCTCCCCTTCAGCCACATGTCTAAGAAGGGAGGGGACGTAGTTGTGGTGGCGCTATCTGGTGTCATCCGACGAAAACATGTTTGTGTTTGTGCTCGTCGCTTGTCAGGTAACCCTTCACAAATGGCCAGCAATCGTGAACAGAGCCAGCAAATATCCAACAATTTACTTTTCGTCACCAGGCCCCTACCTGTTAGCCAAAGCCTTAGGATTGCTTGGGCACGGGGCGAGGTTTTGGGGTCCACAGATCTTACATTTATGTTAAGGGCGTGGCAGAAACGCAACCCATCGAATAATGACATCAAGTGTTGCTGCTTGAAATAAATTTATAATGGAAGCATCATACTTAGTAATGCTTTTTGTTGATTCCAATTGAAAATACTCATCAAGTTTTTCCCTTCTTTTATGAACGGAGTTCGACCGGACCCTTTGACCTACGTGCCCCTTTGCCATGGCAACGGTAACACCGAATTTAACCAACAGATTATATCAGTAAAAATCAGGATCGGAACCACTTAATGAATGACTTGGGGAGAAAATGAAAATATCACGAAAATAAATATTTTTTTCATTATATTTTTATTTTTTGAATGCTAATCTAAAAAGTTATATAATTAATTATATTTTTTACAAAAGAGAATGATCTATGCACTCCCTAATTTTTCTTTCGCTGACGTGGATCGCTTGTAGGTCATAATAGACCCCTAAGGGTCCATACGGACCACTTTGGGAACCATTGATCTGAAGAATAACATTTCTGCAGGCGAGCCCCTTTATTCCTAAGCTTAGATGTAACACAATTTTACTTCAATAAAACAATTACATGTGTACCATATACATCTTTCCATACGTTTTTAAAGATATTCAATTAAGCATCTCACAAATACAAAATAAACTGTTGATTTCTAAGGGCTGCCCTGTGCCAAGCGATCGATTTGCGGATGTAAACAGTCGATTTGTCGAAAGTGCATTTCAAAATCTTTATTATTCAAAGCATGAGGATAATTACCTCGTGGCTTAAATTTATTTCTTGATACCTCCTTCCTTATCTTGATCTTTTACACAAACATCATTTGATAAGCAAGCATAAATGTTAAAATTCTCTTACATGTTGAAAAAGATCAATCAAAGACAGGTACAGATGTGCATCTCGGATAAGTAATGGCTCGTGAAATTCAACATTTGTTATGAGTTCAAAATGACAGTGTTGGGTAACCTCTCAAATTTGGGGGACCCCGGGACAATTCCCGAAACACTCAAGCGATAATAGGGTCCTAGGACCCTATTATGACTGCATTGATAAATTTGGCGTAAACTGTATTTCTATTCTGTGTGTCATCTGTAATATGTATTTCTTAACTTAATACTTTAAAAAATGGTTTATGTTTGTGGGTGCAAAATTGGTTCAAGTATGAATGTTACATGAAGAGTTAAGTATGTCCCAAGGTACAGCACGGTGTTGTATCAAGGTGTTGTACCTTGGTACAACAAAAGGTTATGTACCCTGGGAAATTGCAAAGTATCCCAGTGTACAGCGCCCAATGCCCTCAAATTTTTCACGATTTCCACTTTAAATACGTCTCAAATTATTATTTTTTTTATTGTTTGTGCTGAAAAATATCACAGAGGAATATGTTTGTATATTTATATGTTTCTTTTTATTGTAAATCTGACCTCAACAGTTAAAGTTAAAAATTAAGAAAACCCTCTCCCTTAAATCATTACAGAACAAGGACTTAAAATTGGTTGATGCCATTTCATTGACTAAAATATTTTTTTGGTATGAGGCACAATATATAGCCTTCATAACAACACTAACAAGTGAAATAGATAAATAACTCAATAAGCAAATAAACTTTGTTAAGAAGAATCACAAATTTTATGTTCTTTGTTGCAGAGAAAATAAAAGCTCTTTTAAATAAATATTAGGTAAATTCTATCGAACATCTTTCACAACTCACGCATTTTAAGCATTATTTCAAGTAATTAACTAAGTATGATTTTTACGTTTATAGTGCGTTCTGCATGAAGTGAATTTATTCAAAAACTTTTATTAGTAGTGCATCTACCGGAACTATCAAATTTCAGGAAACAGCAGATTATTGTACTTGCGTTTCCTCCGATCTCTTTCCCAAATCGTTTTATGATATTGAGATACTTCCTGAAGATTACTGGCAATTATGCCCTTTTCCTGAGTCGCTGAATGCTCTTCCAAAACTGCTCTTTCCTCAGTTAATCTAGCTTTTTCATTTCCTGCCCTTATATTTTTAAAAGTATTATTTAAAAGGAATTGAGTGGAGCGGGAGCCACACCAAAACGGTATTACCTACATCTGCTTAATTTTGTATGATTATGATCAAGCTTTTCCTCTATCAATATCTTCAATTACTAATAACTTTAAGGCTGATACAGCAGTTTGGCATTCAATAATTACTGATTTAGAAAAAGGTTCAAAACTGGTATATTACCCTTAGTTAGGGGTGATATGGTAATATTCAATACTGCTTGGGAAAATATGCCATGTAAAATATTGGTTGTAGGAGGGATGTTAGTGTTTCGTACAATTCCAATGCTTTTTTTTTTTTTTTTGCATATTTACATTTTAAAATTTGCAAATTCTCAATCTATTTGGTTTCGAACCATTTGCTAGGATACGAACTTAAAATTTATATCAACAAATTCATGCACAGAACAACTGATAATTTTGTTGTTTTCTTTATCTCCATTCTGCCGATTTCTGAATCGCAGCAACTTCCATAGCATGGGACAAGGAACATACTTCGCATTAGCTCCATCAGGACACTGTTCTATCCAACACAGATAGTTAGTTATCTTCTGAGAGAATTTTTGTAGAGAGAGATGCTCTGTATTGAATTCTCGAGACGTTTCTTTTACGGACGCTTTGGAACCGAATCAATACAGTAATATACATCGAATAATCTGTTTCGATGTCTGGTGGAAGAAGTCAATAAAAATTAAAAAGAAGATTCCTAGAGGACAGCTGAATGACCCTGATTGCAACAAGCTGCTCCTTTTCCTGCTCCATTTCCAACTGCAGAGCTGCATTTACAGCACATGGATTCAACCTGTATCCTTACAATACCGAGCCAATACAGACGACACGTCCGTAGAGATGCAACAAACTCGTAAATTTTGAAGTGAGGGTAAAAAACCCGAAAAGTTTCGGGAAAAACCTTTGAACTTTGGGAACATTTGGAATTGTGAGAGGAAAAGCAAACTTAAGGTTTCTTGAAATAATCATAAATTATTTACTCAATATAAAAACGTTTTTAGTCTTCAAATATTGTTACAGAACATATAACATTATATCGTTATATTATTTCTATTCTAGATATATGATCTAGCATCAAATATTACATTTTAACCTATAATTGAGAAAATTAACTTGTAAATTCAATAGGCTTTTTTATTGCAGCATATTATTGATTCTAAAAATGTATTTGATTTGGTTACTTTGCAGAAAATAAGATTAACCTTTAAAATCTTTTTTCTTCTGTATTCATGTACTTGAAATTACTATAAGAAATAACACATATATACATAACTTATGTGTTTTATTCATAGCATTTTTTACCAACACATTTGGAGGGGTAATTTTTTATGAGGAACAATATATAAAGCGCCATTATACATTTCAATAACTTTTTTTTTAGGGTTGGTTTTAAATTTTTTATTTGTTATTTTAGTTTTTATTGATGACTGAAACAAGTAACAAGTTTTACAATGTAAGCAAAAAATATTAACAACTTACTTTTTTCCTTTCTCAACAGTAAAATGTTGTTAAAGTGAATACCAACACAACGAAATAAATGTTGCCTGTTTTAAAGGACTGTAACAATAATGTTCAGTAAAGTAATTCTAGTATAAAGAAAATTCCATTGCACTGAAATGTTGTCCTGGTCCTCTGAAGTTACTTGCAACAAAATTTTGCTATTTCTCCTCAGTTTCATCTTAAAGCGAACAGTAACTTCTCTCATAAATACCTACCTATCCCCATTGCATCAAGTATGAATAATATGAATAAAATTTTATTAGTTAAATTCCCTCTCCCTTTAATTAACATGTTCCAATTATGAACTCAAGAGTCAAGATACCTCTTTTCTCCTGTAATATGACTTATCCCTTGAACGTACTAATGTCTAGTTGTTGTCAATATCTTTTTCTCACTGATATCGTGTTTCAAAGATCTAATAAATGCATCGTTGTATTTTCTTATACATATATATATATATATATATATATATATATTTGAATGAAGCCTCGAAACTGCTGAATGAAAATTTTGCTTTGGATGCTTGTTCTTTTTATTTCATCACTTTTTAAAAGTCATGTATTTATTAAAACTGTTTTAACCTGCATTGAAAAGTAGAAAACATTGGAATTGCAATGAATAATTACTATTCAAAAAACCCCAGCTAAAAGAAAATTCTAGCTGCACCACTGACCCATATTACATACAGTAAAAACTACTCATTTATTTTCTACTATTTATTTACATTTTCCTCAAATAATATTTATTGGTTAAAAGTTGCTTCAAAGAAGGAATCATTATGAGAGATAAGAGACTACCTTGTACACAATTCGCACAACACAACATTTAGCATTAGCAATTAAAGTTTTATTAATTGCCCTCTGGTTGTTGTTTTTTTTAATATTTTATTAATCATGTACGCAACAATAACTTTATCTTTCTTGTGATTTGTTGAATCAGTTTTGATGTTGAAACACTGCTAAAAACTGATTGTAAGCTTAAATACTTAAAATATTATTTTACACGTGAATAAATAGTTCGTTACAACAAACATCTATTGAACTCAGTAACCGTATTCTTTAGTTTTTAAAAATAAGTGCTCAAAAAAAAAAAAAGAAAAAAAAAAAATATATATATATATATATATATATATTAATCAAAAGATACTTACTAATTCTCAAGAAAGAATATTATTGAACTTTATGCTGATCACTTTTGTTTTGAACGAAAACGAAATGAAAGTATTTTTGCACATAGGAGTTGAGTTAAAATGATAAAAGTTGGCGGTTTACAGTTAGTTACCAGTGCAAGTTCAAAATATTCAGAAGATTTATTAAAATAATTATTTCAAAAAAAAAAAAAAAAAAAAAAGAATGATCCCGGTTTTTGGGAATTTTTAAATTTCCGATATAGTTTTTAATTTAGGGAAAAAAGCGGTTTTTCCGGGAATAAATCTGGGCGTTTTGAAAGCCTTGCAACGCTAGTCGTATGTGGTTATCGCTAGACCTCAAATCAGACGAAACATTACTTTACAATATGATAACTTTTCAAACACTCATACATTTCTCCTCGTAAGCTTCATTTACATAACGAACCTATTAGTGTCAGATCTCTTGATATTTTTTTTTTTTTTTTTTTGTTTTAAACTGGAATAAAATGAATTTTCAGATTCTGGATATTGCAAAGAAAACAGAGAGACAACGAGAAATGCTCTAATTTTATTCCGTATAATAATGTCACCCTCATTAGTCCAAGTAAGAGTTTAGTGGCCTAGATAGCAGAATATAATGAACTGCAAAAATTATTATTTTTTTTTAGTTGTTTTTTAGAAGTTGTACTAAAAGGCAAATTTTCTCATGTCGGCAACATCTAAAGCGTTTTTGTCTTGAAAGAAACTTCCCGGTATTTTAATTAACTTTGTATTTATATTTGAATCTCTTTTTTTACAGTTAATATTTAAGTCGCTTTGTCAGTTTGTATATTCTTAGTTTCTCATCGCAGCTTACTTTTACAAAAACTAAAAGACATTCAATTTTGTTTTTACGCTTCTTGATGTATTTTATGTAATCGTTAAGGCACAGATTATTATGCGAGCCAACTGATACAACCATCTTTCTTTTTACATAGATTCCAATATTCCTGTTGTTTTTGGTTAAATAATTAAATGAACATTGCTATTTCCACTGTAGTAAGCAAAATGTGGACTTTTGGCACAATATTTTCTGCCACCTTTTTAAAGATAACTTAATGCTTCCTTAATCTTTATGGGCTTCGGGCAGTCATGGTGTTTAAAACCGAAAGGCACTTTTTACTAAAGTAAGTAATAAAACATTTAGGAAAAAATTGATTTTCACCATGCATGTATTTTTACTCAATGATTTTCTACCTGCAAGGGATTTATGTTAGGTTTGATGTGTTTTTACATATAAGTGGCACTGAGTCTTTAAACAGAAAAATAGAAGCATGCATCAAATGAAATTTCATTTTGCATCTAGAAGTTCCACTACTGCATTGAAAAAGAGATTCCAAGCAATCCCGAAACATATATTTGCATTTTAATATTCATTTGTGCTTTCTTGACGTGAAATTTTTTTCAGTTTTGTAGTGATTGATTTTAAAGGAGTTTAATTAAGCAATAACATACCTACAACCAAAAACTTTTTCTACTATATGCTTCAAATTTCTGAAGCGAAGTTTTTCAATGATAGAAATGCCGAAATATAGGTGTCCTATATGTAACAGTATTGCAGGAAAGAATGTTGCTTCGGCGTTACTGCTTTATCGCTTCGAAACAGCCTCTGCATTCAAACGTGATCGCCATCAACTGCATCTCTTACCCTCTTTCCACAGGTGAGACTTCCAATTCCGGAAAATATCCTTTCCCTTTCTGTGCTTACACAACACCAGAGGCTCCAGGCCATTTGGATTCAACTCTCCCTCTCATTTGACCGCTTTCTCCTGCCTTCTATTTTCGTTCGCTCGTTAGCACTTGTGTTGGTGGACGTCGGATATCTCTGTTCCCATTCCAGACCTGTAGTGCCCGAGGGCACATCTATACTGGTGATAAAAGAAAGCATTTAATGAAGAAACGAAAATGGAACACTTGCAGTCATCCCTATGTCCCCTGTTCCCTCCTTTAGCTGGCCCACATGGTACCATTTTTAGAAACGTGGCCCCAACTAGGCCTGGTTCAATAAACTCACGTCGCGTCGAGCCAATGCAAAGCTTGTATCTTTGAGCAACCGTTTGATCGGAAAATCACTGTTGAATTGACTATTAGATTATTTTTTTTACCTAAAGGAATTGTAAGACCATGTGAATGTTGATGCATGTGATCGCACGTGTGCAAGATCTAGAGCCGCGCAGCGCCCGGATGCAATCCGCGAAAGCATGTTTAGAGGGCTCCTGTGACTTTTCAGCACCCCCCCCCCCTTTTTTTTAATTATTATACTTGAAAGTGGCAGTTTTGAAGTGCATTGGTTTTCAATTCTTCTCTTCTAAAATATCGCTCATGTTTTTTTTTTTGAAGTAAAATGAAAAAGAGAGAGGAAGAAGAAAAAGAAAGAAAAACGCCTTCCTCTATTACATTAATTATTTTTAACCCTTGCATTGCTAAGGCGAGATATACCGTCTTCTAAGATCATATTTATAGACGTCAGAAACGAGGCAACTTGACATCTATGGAATATTTTTCTTTTATGTTACATCGTATTCAGTGATGCTTTATTAAATTTTAAGCACATCCCTGTTCATATTAACATGTTTTCACAACATTTGTACGGGATGAAAAAAAAAGGCGTATCCGTTGCCGCAATGATTGTGTTAGGGTTTCCCAAACGCTTTGAAGACAGCACAACATTAAAAGATTTCTTAGGGTTTTTTCACACCAAAGACGTCAAAAACAGAAAACATGTCTTCTCTCATTTGCGCAAGCGTAGAGCTTAATTTCGAATGCAAAAGCATCTGCTCAAGCTTCATCTGCGCTGGAGCAGATGAAGAAAGTTTTTGATTTTTGTCGCCTATGGTGTGAAAGTACCCTTAGACTTATGCAGGTTTGCGTTAGAGTTTGCACCGCCCCATTCTATTATATATTCACTCTAAAACGAGCATTTTTAAGCTTAAGCATTTTTATTGTTTTATTACTGTTTTCAGACTTTAAATAGCATTTCATATTTACATCATAAATATTTTTGAAAGTTTGTGAGCTTTACTTTCGCCATTTTTACTGTAGAGTTTATTTCCTACAAAAGTAGGAATAGTTTTACATGAGTTTATGCTGTCGAAGAAGAAGAGTTTTAATTCTATAGCCATGAAACGTTTTACTAACAGAAAATTTACTTGTTTTAGCAAAACTCCTCAAAACAAGAGATCGTTTTGCGTATGTTATTACTGTTAATGGAGAAAAATGTTTTGTAATTCTTGATTGAAAACGATTTATCTGTCAAAAATAGATTCAGAGCTCTTTTATCTTTCCCCCGCTAGTTGGTGCTCTTTTCACCAAATAAAAATTTCATATATTTCTTTGTGGAATACGAACAGTATGTAAAATTTATTAACATAAATCATTCCATCCCTTATTCTTACCCTAGAAAGTGATAAAGCCAGTATTCAGTTTTAAGCTTTAGTTGAATCTACGTAATAATTTTTGATTTCTTTAATTTTAATGTTTGTATTATGAAGGAGGTGTGTGAAATAAAGGAAATAAGATTTTTAATTAAAGACAAAAAAAAAAAAAAAAAGGACGAATTAGCTGGTCACCGAAGGCGGTTAGTGTCCATTCTTTCGTCATCGCTAAGTTCCGATTAATAGCTCAGTTTTCAATCAAAGCTACTGTACTTCAAAAGGATTAGTAGTACAGATTTTCGATTCTGGACAACACGGTATATACACAGCGCATTCTAAGCCTTAAGCTCGAAAGCATAAATCTTCCATATTAATTTATACCCGCAGATATGCGAGTTGTTGCAGTGTACTTGCAATAAAAAAAAAAAAAAACATTAAAATGTGATAAATGAAATCGACGGTACTTGCTGTAAAACAATTTTCGGTTTTGCTTAAATGTTCACACAGGTGCATAATGTTGGTATAAGTTAAATCATTGTATGTTTTAAGCATAAAACGCTGAACTAAAATGTAGAAAATGGGGTAATAAACTAAATTGAGGTTCAAAACAAAATGATAATAACAGTAATAATAATAATTAAAAAAAAACAGGGAAACATGATTAAATTTTTCTTTTCACCCTAACGTTGGAATGAAATTTTATTCCTTCTAAAAAATGATGATAAAATGTCAATCTTATTAATGGGCCCGTCTCTTCAAATTTTTGCAAGCGCGAAAGTAAAGGACAAATATTTCAGCGTATGCTTTATTAAAAACAGCAAAACATATACGCACACTCACGTGACCATTGCCCAACCTTCCCCCTCAAATGACGGGGTTGTTTATTGCGCAACTACGAAACTAAAAGAAAACATGGAAAACTATTAACATAAAATGCAATTAGTTTTTAAAAGAGATGAAAAATATAACAATAAGGTATTTTTTTTTATTTTTCGAGAAACTGTACAATGAAAAAGGAACGAATGCTTAAAACAGAACGAACGCCTGGAAAGGTTTGAAAACATTAAATCCGTATTAAAGTGCTATTATACGTCTGATTGGTAAATTTGGCAAGAAATGTTGAGGGGTAGTTTCTACCGTGAGAGTAAATATAGAGCACTTGCTGCAGGCTGAACAGGTTTTTTTTTCTTTTTTATTTAAAGAAGACATTGTCTGATTTAATAACAGAAAATTGAGAGTGATTTAGAAAGGAGAATAATTGCTCCAAAGCAATTACTTTCATATCACCTATAAACTTTTCCAACTCTCATCTGTTCTTCGTCGTATAGGGCAGCGATTAAGAAATCGCGATGTTTGGAGAAAAAGAAAAGAAAAAAAAAATGAAGAAAAAAAAAACTTTCCCACCTTATAAGACATTGCATCACGCGAAAACGTACCCTAATGCCCCTTTAAAAAAGTGAAAACAAATCTCGACCATAAAAAACCCAACAGAAGAAAGTGGTTCAAGTGTTGCCACAGGGTGCTCATGGAAGAAAATTTAAAAAGGGAAATCCCGGTAGCTCCTTCTAGTCTTAAACTTCCTGTTAGTGGTCAGTGACTGAGATTCCAAAGAGTAGGTCAACTGAGTTTTCGATCGAGAGGTCCATTTGGGAAGCTTTAAAATTAACTTTCTTCAACGGCTCCTCTGAAAAAGGACATCTTAGTTTTGCAGTTTCTTTCGCTTAAATGTTAAACTGGAGGTTGGTGACCGATGCTTATTATCATAATTGGGGTTTTAATCACCGTTGCTTAAGCAGCTAACGGAAGAAAGAGTTAAGTTGCGGCAAAAATACCAAAATATTTCCCTTTTTTGTTTTTCTTCAGAACATAGATTTTTTTTTTCGTTTTCGTTTCTTAATGGGAAAAGGTACTTCGTTATAAGCGGACGGATGTTTGGAAAAGTAATTAGTAGTTTATTAATTGTTCTACTTTTGGAGTAATTGCTTTTATTTGTCTAAATATACCTAGATGACTCTATTCAGATGTGCAATTATCGTATAGCTGGAATAATTGCCCATTGAAGGAGGTTTGAAAGCAGGAAAATATAGAGATTGCTAACTAGAGGGTAAGAATTTTTAAAGCGGTTCATTACACAATACACAATGATTTTCTCATTTTAGAATTGCATTTTCTTATCAGTTTTTACTTACGTATTGTAAACATTGATATCGTATATAATGTAACATATTTTGTAAAAATCTAAAGCATTGCATCAAATAGTCCAAGAAGAGTGTGTATGCTTTCAAAATATATATATATGACAATGATTTTTAGTCCAAATTTATGTTATAAGCATCTTTTCTTTTCCAAAATATGTAATAGACAGTATATAATCTCCCACTACTGCACACGTAACAAGAAGTTCCGTCTAGAACTAAACAAGCCTACTTTCCCGTATACTCCTACAATCTCGTATACCATACCCCCCACCCCCCTGTGATATCAAATCGATAATCTAACTATGTCTCTCTCTCTTTCTAAATTAGCTTTAGTTCCTAATTACTCCAAATATACCTTTTCCAAGGTATATACATAGTAATTCACTCATTCATTCATTCATTTATTCATTTACTCCCTCATTTATTCATTTATTCATTCAGAAATATCCTTAAAAATACTGATCAAAAAGTTTCGTGGGAAATATCCTCTTTTAGTTCTGGATGAACTGCGTATCTGTACATGTCCTACGTCATAAGATCCTTCCAACAAAGTTTGTTCCAAGCAAATCCGTCTGTTGGATCAGGATTTATAAATAATATTGACTTTTCCCCGTAGGGTGCGCTAATGTTAAGTTTTTTGAACTGTTCAAAATTGAACAAAAGTTGTTCAACTCAAAAAATATTTCACGCTGAGAGCTCTTTCCAATAATCTTGCTCAAAGGAACGATCTTATGCCTAGAGTTTACATAATTTGCTTCAGTTTTGCCCACATGCACCAATGTTATTTTTATCCGTTCAAAATTAAGCGAAACTTTGCACAAATTTAAACGTAAAATATGGAAAGGAGATGTTCTCGCCGAGATCTTTCGAATTAAAAAAAATATTTCGAATCGGACAATGCCTTCAAAAATAGAGAGAGAGATAGCTTGATTATTCCAGCTTCTAAACACATTTTCAATTTTGAAATTTAATTCATAATTTCAAAAAATTTTGATTCATTTCATTTTCAGAATCAAGATTTCGTGTGAAAGAGAACTAAACCTACGTTTCACCTCCGGATATCTGGGGAAAATTGCCAGGATAACTGGACATTTAGTGTTATGTCCGGATATGATTCACATTTAAAAACCAACGGACAAGCCGGATATCGGCTAGTTGCCGGATGCCCAATACATCCCTAAAAAAAACCAGATGTGCCATTTTTATGAACAATTAATGTCTCGTTACGAATCGAAAGCGGACTGATACTAAAGCACGTTTTGAAATTAAACAAGAAGTTCCGTCTAGAACTATATGAGCCCACTTTCTTGTATACTCCCCAACTTCGAATTTATAATATCTCTCTCTCTCTCTTTGTCATTTATCTTTAGCTCTTAATTGCTTCAAATATACCCTTTTCAACGGTTAATACATATTTATACATTCATTTATTCATTCATTTATTTACTCATTCATGTAATTGTACTCATTTAATTATTTTTTTAATTTATTATTCACTCATTTATTCACTCATCTATTCATTCATTCATACATTTATTTATTCATTCATTCATTCTTTCACTCATTCAATATTTCATTCATTCATTGAGAAACAGCCTTAAAAATCCCGATCAAAAAATTTCGTAGGAAAATAGGTTCGTTTAGTTCTTGTTGAACTTCGTATCTGTACATGCTCTACATCGTAACATCTTACCGATAAAATTCGTTCCAAGCAAATCCGTCGGTTAGATCAGGATTTATATAGGATTGAAATTTCCCCGTAGGCCTCTGTTAATTTTTTTTTTTTTTTTTTGAACTTTTCCAAAATGAGCAAAAATTGTTCAAATCAGTATTTCACGCCAAGAGCGTCTTCCAATAAGGTAGCTCATTGGAACTTGGAAGGTGCCTGAGTTTACATATTTTGCCTCATTTTCGCTCATAGGCGCTAATGTTAAAATTTTTTGAACTGTCCAAAATTGAAAGAAAAATTGTTCGGATCAAAAAGTAAAATATGGAAATGAGAAGTCCTCGCCGAAATTTTTTGAATGCAAAAAAATTCTTTCGAATCGAGCAATTGACTCAAAAGTTATAGGGGGAAAGACAGACCGACACACATTTTCCCCATCTAAAAACTCTACTTTCAAAATTTTTATTTTTCAATGTTTATTTAATTACTTCACTTGTTTTTGACTTTTCTTTCTTTTTGACGATATTTTTATGATACATTAAGCCGGCTTTCATGCTTAATTATTGTTATTCTTTTCTTTCCCGGGAAAGTAGGCTAAAAGCGTACCTTATAAGCAAATAGGGTAACGCTTAATTTCCGTGCAGAAATTTCATATCTTGGTATTTATAATGCAAACTATGCTGTGCATTCAGCGTCATTATTTCCTTAAATCAATTAATTAATTCATTCATTTTTTTGCAAAAAATATTAATTCAATATTGCATCAAATTAATGCATAAAAAAAATAATGGTAGGAATTTGCAATAAAGATTGCGATGTAAATTTGCCACAATATGGCGCTCTTTATGAAATCTACAATCTACGTTAAGGTAACGCAATTTTGACGTTAATGTGAGAAATTTTTATGGTAGGAGAAAGGAGATATTTTCTTAACGTTGAAGATCATGGATTATGTTTATTCTCCCAAATAATAAATCACGCAGTAAAGTGAGGATAAAACTTTTATCCTTATTTTAATTTTGTACGTAGTTTTCCTTATTTTAATTTTGTACGTAGTTTGGTTAGGTAAGATTTTCGAAAATATACCTAAAATATGTAGTGTCAGGTGGGGTAAAATGGTCATAAAATCCGCGTTTATCAACTTTCTTTGCCAATAAATAAAAGAATTTTTCAAAACCTTCAGATTTTTTGCTTGTTATTTTACATTTCATTATTAAGGAACAGATTGCAATAAATTTTGAGCAGAAAAAAGTTAAGTAAAATAATTTTATGGCGCCTTCTTTCTGGGATGTAAGTATGACCACTTTACCCCATGGGGTGGGGTAAAGTGAGTAGTGCATGGGGTAAAATGGTCACAATTGGAAAAAAACTATATAAAAGTATTAATAGCCATAATACTTCAAAATACTCAACGAAGGTTCATTTTAGAACGAAAACAACTTTATTTCCCGCAACTTAATTTATTTAGGTCCTCTATTATGGTCAAAAGTTAGCCTCATCTTCGTAACGTCTCGTAAGGTACTTCAGTCTCTTCAGCTGCTGCATATATGGTCTTAAAACGAAGTTAAGTACCAAAACATGTTAGGATACATAATAGTAGGTATTCTTGGGCTTTAATTCCTAAATATTAGATTTTATGTCTGTCCTTTAATTCAATACATATAATAAAACATAAATATGAAATTCCAAATTTTCCGTGAAAAAATTTTTTTAAATAGCGTTTAATTAATGACTAAATTACTTAAATGACATATTAAGAAAACATTGCTAATAAGAGAGTTCTGGATAATTATACCTTACTAAAAATCAATGGGAGAAAAATACATATTTTAACCTAGCTATTTTTAATTCGCTCTCTCTTTCATGTTGTGTTCTTGTTCGAAGCACGGCTAGTTCTAAACATTTACAGCTTAATAATACTTATAATAAGTCTGTTTATAAATGAATCATTGATACTTAAAGATTCATTTATTAAAAGTGCTTCTAAAAATTTTCAGTTCTAAACACACCATTGTAAGAAGACTGTATTAAAGTAATTTCAATCTCTATTGCATTTGAGCTCAGTTGTGTTTGTTCCGGTTTACTAAAAAGTAAATTTAAAAGTTATTTAAAAAAAATAATACAGTATTAGTGAAATTAAAGTGTAACTAATATCTGCCTCGTGGTTTAATTTCCAACAAAAGAAGTGCGAGCACTGTGGCCTTCAAAACTTATTTTCTTGCGTAAATAGCCTGAATTCCCTCTAATAGTTAAAAATTGAAAATAAATATGGAAACTGAGCCTACTGTGCGTTCCTATTCAATTTAATCCCTGGTCTACCGCATAAATTAACCGAAAGTAATTTTAGAACATTGGTGCATGTTAAGCCTAATACTATGACCACTTTACCCCATCTTACTTAAACTACTGTAAAATAATATATAAACAAAATATAGCTTCACGGTTAGTGAGGAAGTGTTTTTGAGATCTGTGTAAAACTACCTGCACCGTCCATTTGCTGCAAATTCTTTAAAACAAAATGTCAGAGAAGTTAAAAGAGCTGTTTCAATTTCAAAGTGTTGTATAAACAAACAAATCGAGTGTTTTCTCCACCTAAAAATTTGCTATTAATATAATTTTGTATGTAAAATTTAATTCTTAATTATTAAAAGCTAAAATAATAAAAAATATATCAATTCCTTTATTTATTTCAAAGCTATAGCTTTTTATTTGCCGTAGGTCCACTTTACCCCATTGACCTCTTTACCCCACCTGACCCTATTGTATTTACAAATGCCTTTTAAAGAGTTGAATATAATTTTCCGGTATTTTAGAAAACATTTTATAAGATTTTCAAGTGCATAAAAAATTGAATTTCGTGTAATTTAACTTTTGTTCTTTGCTTACGTTGCTAAAGTAACTAATTGCACAAGGCTCTGTAAGAATTTTATTTTTATTTATTTTTGGGGGGAAAGAGGGGGATATTTTCTGTGTTTCTCTAACTTTGTGCTAAATTTATCTACCAATATTTTTATACACGCACACACAAATATAGATTTCACAAACGTAATTAGACTCTGGCAAAGAATTCTGGACTGATCCTAATTGAGCAAACGTTGGTATGACAAAATATTGATACGAACTATTTACCCGAACTGAAATTACACCGAACAATAATTACGGCTTTATAATCAATTATCTCAGCTGTAACTTTTAAGTTCTCAAGATTCAATGTCTATTTTTGATCGGGGAGAAATGAGAAATTACTTTTCCATGAGTAAAATTTGCATGTGAATACAGCACTCCCAAAAAGGGCACACGAAATTAAATAATTCTTCCTTCTTTCTAATTATAATGGTTTCTTCGTGTGGATGTAGGCTTTATGATTCCGCCAATTAAAGTATCCATCAAAATTTACGCCGTAGCTACTCTGCTCGAACAATTGAAACACAACAAACAATTTCCTCTATTATACACCCTCCATTCATTGTAAACAGGATCTTTAAAACCAAACGGCTCATATAGCTCTGATGCAATCACTCAGGTGGTAGATGAAACAGCTGATGTTCTAGATTTCTTGAAGGAAACGTAATTGTTACCCTTGGGCCCCCTATAATATAACCCGGGGCGAATATAAGTATTTTTATCGCTTTTTTTTTTCCTTCTTCCTGAACTGGTGTAAGAGGAAATATTTTTTCTATTTCTCTTAAAAGATTTACTTTGAAAAAGTGACCCAGTTGACCTATTACTGGTGGAAGGAAACTCTTACACTTTAAATATTAGGCTTGGAAAAAATTATTATAATGTATGATCTCTTTCTATACACGATAAAATATTGCTTTTTATCTATTTCCTCATTTTTAAAAGTTCCACAACCAGTATTGGTATTTACCTGTAAGAATAGTAGCTCGTAGTTACTTATGTAAAATAATTCTTCATGTTGCTGGAAGCCTAGTGCATGTTTTGAAGAAATGACATAAAAATTATGTAGCATAGCCTCTATATTTGTTATTAATTATATTTATATGCAAAAAAGGGCTTCGTTGTACATAAAGGATCATTCATAAATGATGTCACGCTTCGAAGGGGAAGGGTGGTTCGTGAAATTGTGACAAAGTGTGACAAGGGTAGGGGTGGGGTGACAAGAAGTGTGACATCATATAGTATGCAACATAGCGTGACATGGGACAAAGGAGGGAGGGGGTTCCGATGAAGTGTGACATATTGTGACAAAGGGGGGAGGGGGTCAAATATATGGGGAAAAAGCGTGACATCATTTATGAACGGCCCCTAATCTTAAAAAAGAAAAAATAATAAATTTTGCCCCATTTTATTACTGGTGCACTAGTTTTTTCTTCATCATTTCATGATTTGTATTGTTTTGCATTTCTACCTGAAAAAAGAACATTGCTTGCATATAGAGAACTTAAGTGTCTAATTTTCAATTCTGTTGGAATGATGCACATCTTAAATTATAAATACAGTAAAACCTGTAAAGTTGACCAAATTTGTAAGTTGACCACTTTCGTCAGGAACGGAATTAGCCCTACACTTTCTACCCCGCCCCCCTCTATAAGTTGCCTACCTGTCTAATAAGTTGACCACTAAAGTGCTGCATCGCAAGTGGTCAACTTACACAGGTTTCACTGCATAATGCTATGCACATTTATTATTACTTTTTTTTCTGTACAAACAAATGCATAAAGTCTAACCTGATGGTCTTTTAACTTTTTAACTACGGGTGACGTCGTGGTACCGCTATTTTCTATTACGCGCGTTTAAGTTTAATTTTGACATCATTGCAATAATGCATTACGTTAACACTTCTTCTGTTTGAAAAACAATAAGTGTATGAGCCATCAACTAACGTACGTAGTGCCGAGTAAGCAAAAATGGGGAGAACTTTAATAATAATTTTTCTTTATTCGGAAAGTATATTGTATCTCACATATGAGATATACATTTGTAGATGAATAAAAACCTTATTATAGTAAGGTTTCTATTCAATTATAAATTAAGTAAGAAATTACTCCAGCATTTAATAATTGATTTGAAATGTTATTTGTTTCCAAATTTTTTTTTTTAGTTTTTGATATTTTAGTTTGAAAAAAATATTTTTATATAGAGTTTTAGTCAGTATCGCATCCAAAAATTTTCCATTGAAGTCTTGGCAATTAGTTCGAATAGGGAAATTGGAAAACATACATACTTAGAAAAGTTTAACAAAAAGATTGTACAGTCACTTCAGGGTTTCAACCCCTTCTCTTATAACTTGAAATAATACTTTGTCAAAAAAAAAAAACCTAAATGCTCTTTTCTCTTTTCTTCTTTCTCTCTCTCCCTTTTTGCGAGAGAGATAGAGAAAGAAAGAGAGAGAGAGAAAATTTTAAAAGTAAAAAAAAAAAAAAAAAAAACATCTAATGTTTCCCACCCCTTCTTTTTACTCAACTTTTTGTTGTTAATTTGTACTTCAAAAATGTATTTTTGAAGTTTTTTACAAAGCATTTTGAAAAAGCAGCAGTTCTTAGAACTTTTTTTTTATTCAAATAATTTTGCAATAAATAATTTTAAGAAGCATTTAACGTGATGAAAATTGAGAGTTAAGCAGACTCTTATAGACAGACCATAACTGGGTGCCTCCTTTTTCTTTTCTTCCAACTTTATTGACTAAAAGACGATGTGAATTTGTAGTGCTGCCATCTATTGCGAGCAGAACAAGTATTATCCGGGTATAAAAATTGGAATCTTAAATTCAGAGATTTTAATGCATTCCTTTAAATTACTATACCGGTAAAAAAGTTGAGAATTTAAAGGTTAATTATTTTCCTGTATTGAATTCGTATGTGCAAGGGGAATTGGAATGATAATTGCGCCTTACGACAATGAAGAAATAAATTGTAACTCATAATAAATTTCACTTAAATATCGTGATATAAATTAGGTGAAAAATATATAAGTGCATTTACACTTACTCAAAACTTAGCTGTTTAAAAAAAACTTACTTTCAATGCTTTCAAAATAGGTATCACATTCATTAATTTAATTCCTTTTTCTTTATTTACACTTCTTATACTATATATATTTTCAGTGTCTTTAACAAGTTACGGCGAAATTTAAAGTTTAAATCAAATTTACTTTTGGAAAAGTAATTTTTAATTGAAAGCATTGTATCAGTCATTTAAAGGATGATTTCATAAAACTGAAAATATTTATGTTGAAATATGTAAGAGAAAAGCATTATCATCACTTCAATATTTTCAAGGCACTAACCTTATCTACTCTTTAACGTTTTCCGACAGAAAGTTGTTTTTTTGTAAATAAAGTTTTACCTTAATAATTTTGTGCAATAAATAACTGATTTCTTTTTAATGAATTTACTAAAAAAAAAGGCTTTCTTTTTAATGATTATTTCTTTCTACTGAAATGCAAAACATACGCTGCACCATGCTTAACCTTTGTTACTTATTTCAAAGCTTCTTGAATATAAACTTTCAAGTTATTCAAAGCTTTCGTAAACAACTAAAGGAAATTATTCGATGATTTTCTCTATGTATAAAATCAACCAGCTATTACCAGCTCCTGTGAAAAGAAATGGCACAAAATGAAATCAATCTTATTTGCAATTTGAAATTCACTTTTTAAATTTCCATGTGCGATGAAAGATTGAACTTCTGCTCAATATGGTTTGACTTTGATTTTAAACATTAGACATTTTATGTCTCACTAAACCTTATGTGCTGTCTCACTGTAGCCCACATGCTGTCCCACTGTACGCCAAGTATGGGATACAGAGAGACAAAATTTTATGTTTTTTTTTTAATTTTATTTCTAAAACATCAAATGATAATGAACACTTTTGCACTTTAGAAGATTTCATTCTTTCGATACATTACAAATCCACATAAAAAAATTTCTTACAGTACCAATCTTTCCGAATTTCTTGAATCTTATATTTTTCGTCTCTCTGTGCCCCGGTGCCTCCTACATAAAGCTATGTATAGATGTTTAGCTAACTTTTGTAATTGTGCCTAGGTTTTGTTTAATTACTATCTCAGAGACAAGATATCAATAAAAAATTATAAATGCGCTGCAGACTACAAAAGTAACTTCTTGAAAACAAAAAACACCTCTCTCGTCAAGATTTAACTACAGAATAATTTTCTTCTTGTGCATATGTAACAATATTTCATCGCCAGAACTCAAGGAGTGACTTTATTAAATGTAATAACTGTTCTCTAAATTATCTTCGAAGAGCTTGTAAGTTAGGGAAAATGTTAAGCTTTTTTCCGAATTGAAAAAACATACATTTAGAAAATATGAATTACGAAAGCAAAGAAATGAAAAAGATTTTTTTTTATTAGATTTAAGCTATGGTTTTGTAATTATTAGATTTAAGCTATTGTTTTGTAATTACTGCTCCTCTGTATTTCTTAAAATTTTTGAATGCAATCTATTTTTTTAAATTTATCATTAAACTTTTTTTTGTTCGATAATTTTTCAGCTGGTGCGATACGCATATTCTTCTAGTATTGACTATTAGGAAAAACTTTTTTAAATGCTATATAAGTTTCTAATGCATTTTCAAGTGAGCCACACTAATTACATTTTTCCATGCATTTTGAACGCAAAATTGGCATTAATGTTTGCTAAATCATTTTTATTAATATCTCTATCTCCATCTCTACTAATTATAAAGCAGCAAGCATGTCTGTGTGTGTCTGTGCCTGTCTGTCTGTCTGTGTCCGGCGTAGAGCCAAGACCGTTGGCAGATTTTCATGAACTTTGGCATGAAATTAGTTTGGAACAGGGGGGTGTGCACCTCGAAGAGTTTTTTCTGAATTTCGAATTTGTTCTTTTTTTATTTCAATTTATATCCAAAAATTGGATAAAGTGGTAGCTTACTATCGAAAGAAATTATCGCATCCTTTTAAGCTTCATATCATTGAAAAGCCCGTGAAAAACTGTTCTAGAAAGAGTTTTGCCCTTCATGCTAAAATTCAAAGCCTTTAAGTTAACTAGAAAGTTATAAGCGTTCTTATCTGCAGTTCGAAATTATTTTTTCTCGGTAATTAACTTTAATTTTGTTTTCTCCAGATGATTGATTGCTTTTTATTTTATTCGAGTTGTTACTAATCTGTCTTTATGTATAATCGCTAAATAAAATTCTCTTCACAATGTTTTTACTATTTTGAGGCGCCAGCCAAATTTTATTTATCTTTTTCTTTCCTGGCTTTTGATTATTTTTTTATTAAACGAATTAAAATTTATTTTCTGCGGCGCGCAGGCGATCCATAGCTTTATTTTGATTTCCTTTTTCCTTCATATGTATTTTACGGAACCATTCTACATACTGTACAGAGGTTTTTTAGAAGAAATGTTATCCTTTATAGCGATTTTTGTCATTCCAAATTATTATTACTATATATATTTTTACTTTTTTCTCTCCAGTGAATTAGCACATATGTTATTTGCCTATTTGAGCCCGGATGAGAGGTTTTTCCGCTTTCAAAGTTTTGCTTGCTGCTGATAGTTTTTGCAAGCTACAAAATTTCGTTTTTCTCTTTTATTATCAATGAATAATAGATAAAAACTTGTTATACTAAAAATTCATTAGTTTGAACTATTCTAATGGATTATAATCGTCCTTTCTGTGTGAATACTTGAACTAAACAAACAAAATGCGTTTTTTTAAAAATTATTTCCTTTTTCGTTTCGTTTCTTTCCTTCTCTTTTCTATTTTTACTGTATGTGTTTTGTCAAAAAAAAAAAAAAAAAAGGTTGCTTAACTGGTGTAGGATCGCTGGTTGAGTGCCGTGGGCGGCTAATTTTCAATTCTGTGGAATCCTATACATTTTAATAAAATAACATAATTTACCATAAAAAAGTTACCACTGTATATATAATGGTGAACCTACTGGTCTTTTCACTTTATAAGACGTGCATAGCAATGTGGCGGGTACCTCTAGTTATTAATATTTCTGATCATTTGTTTGAATATTTAAATGAATTTTTAAACTGCGAAAAATAATTTTATTAATGAAATACAAAATTGTATTTTTCACACAAGGCCTTGGTGAAATTTCAATTGCTGAAGTAAATCACTCATACTTTATATTTCACATTTGTGTGTATTAAAACAGAAGTATATTGACAAAAATTTGAATTTTAAATGAAGTGCTATTTAGTTTATATATCATTGATCTTAATTAGTTATGCGTTACTGTATAGTCTGATGGGATAGAAACATTCATTATTTTTAGTTAAAAATCTTAAATTTGAATTCAAAACTTATATTTAGAGCAAAATTTTACTCATATATTTGAGAGGTTTTTTTTAAAAAATACAAAACTATGAATACTGCCTGCCGCCTGCTGAAAATATTTTTTAGCTTGGTATCTCTATAAGATGAAAAAATCAACTAAAAACAATCTTTAGATCTTTTGAAAAATTCTTCAATCTTCCTTTAAAAAAATTATTTGAGATTTATACAATAGTAGGACAAAGTACCATAAACCAGGAATTTCTGTCAGAATAAAAATCAGGAATGGAATTCGAAACAACTAAATGCATGGAAAAGTTGTTCAATGAATGAGACTCGCTTGCGAGTTTTTGCATTGAGGTAGAGAAGAATTTTATCAATTTCTTTGACAGGGTTAAACTTAATTTTAATGAAATAAAATTCGAATAAAGTTTATTTCGTCTACATGAACAAAATGAATTAATATCATAAATTTAACATCAAATTATCAATCAGCGAATCAAATACCAAAGCTTTTTAGACGAATATTATAACAGTTGTTTATTTGAGACATAATCAAAGCCCCATTACTAAGCAGGAAATTAAAACTGTTTTTTGATATTTCCAATTGCGTTTCGATTTGATAAATTTTTAATTTTTATGACAGCCAAAGATTTTTTTCCTATTGCATTATTTAATCGATTTGGGCTGCATATTTATGAAGCTTTACTTTAATGCTTTTTTAAAAATGAGACTAACCTGAAAAATAGTAGCTAAGGAAATTAATTCTGTTTTCCTTACTAGGCAACTACCAGGGTATACTTAGTTGATTTATTACTCCAATTGCTGCAACTTTCTGGTTAATAAAAGTACAATTTGAGTTATTTCACAATAGAACGAATTCGTTCAGTTTTCAAGAAACCTAGTTGGTGCAAATTATAATACTATTAATAAAAAGCGAAAAAATATACTGAAAAAAAAATCTTTTAATTAAATTCTTCTAAAGAACACAATATAAAAGCGATATCCTAAAGTTAAAGGCAAGCTTGTTTCGCTATTTAGTTTTTGTAGAAGTACATTTTCTAAAACTTCCTCACAATACTGCTCGAAAAATACAAGGTAACATATTCGGGTGCAGTTTTAAGAAAAATATTTGTCTGGAGTGTTCTTTATCTTTATTGACTCGATTTGCTTGAATTTTTTGCAATAAATTCATGAAAGTTTTTAAAAAAGTTTCATAGAGATATTTTGAAACAGCAAATCGTGCTAGTTGTTCGATCTTTCTTAAACATACGAACATTACAATACGTAAACTAGCTATTAGTTGTTCATTCTACTAACTTTTTTATACACAGATCAAGTGATCAACTTTTTATTTATTATGTGCACAATAAAAAAATCCCGTTTCTTTAAGATTTGAAAAAATAATAAGTAACAAAACGGGAATGTTGGACGAGCAATATAGAACCTATTTACAGACACATTAATAGAAAGAAAGAGAAATAAAGCTCAAAAACATTACTTTTCAGACGGTTTTTATTTCATTTATGACTTCAGAAGAGAACATGTTAACAAGCAATTTGAATGACAATGATTGTGCTTTATTTGGCGTAAAACATGCATCATATGATTTTATCATATTTGTACGCAATTGATGGAGATGTATTTTCATCATTAAGTGTGCTCTTTTCAGATCCAGCTGAAAGACGATTTGTTGAGGTTCAAGAGGTAGTTTTTACCACCAATCGCTTTCTTTTCCTCCCGTTGGTACTCTGTAGAAAAGTTAAATGTGGTAAAATTAACAATAATATAACAACAAAAATAATGAAAGTCCGTATTTATGATTTCAGAGTGTATTACAGTTTTAATGTGCGTCTTAAAAAGGCAAAATTTTAACTGACTATGAAATTTAACTGTAATACCCATAAATGGTATGTGAACAGTTCATCTCACAAAATGGAAAAAAAATCATGCAAAACTCGTAATTTATTTACTTTTGTGGATTTTTATTTCTTTTGTAGAAAACTAACCACTTATTACAATTCGTGCATAAAGACGAAAGATAATATCTGTAACATGTTGGATGGGCATCATCTTAATATCTAAAAGAAATTTGTACTTTTTATTTAAAAAAATCTCTCAGACATCGCTAAAACACAGACTTAACTTTAATATTTTTACTCTCAGTGTCGTACTTTTCCTTGCAATGTACTAAAGACTATGAGAATAATGGATAATTGAGAGTTATGCTAGTTTACACCTGCCACGACAGACACAAAATAAGATGTTGCTTTCCCCTACTTCTATGTCTTTACCCTAATAGCAACAGCTTTCCGGTTTCACCTCACGTCATACCGGAGTCAAAAATCATGGCCCGCTGAGTAAAAGTGATTCTTAATGATGGAATAAATGGCAAGCAATAAGTAAGCACGAGAGTATATCAATGAAATTATGTAAACCAATAACATGTTCAGAAAGATAGCGAGAAATATTTCTTCGTTGTTTAATTCTAAGTCAGAATAAATTTCATTTTATATGAGAAAACTGCTTATCTCTGCTAAATATATCTAACACTTAATGAGTGGAAATAATCTTTTTTCATATTTCCAAGTAAAGACTCTTGTTATTTTATGCAATATTACGGCAGCGTCATTTGGGATCTGTTTGATTAATTCCAACAATGTTAATTTATTTTCTTTTTGAAACGATGTTTACTGCAACATATGTTCAACAATGTTAATTTAGCATTGTTGGAAACAATGTTAAAGTAACATTGTTACTTCAAGCAATTTTGCTTTAATTTGTTTTAGAAAATGTTTTCTGTATAATGAAGAGATTTATTACAACTGAATTCACTAAAGTACATTTTATTTAGTAAAATTATCTCTAAGTCAAACCAATAATCCTACATAACAAGAAAAACGAGATATGTGCATGCCTGCCATTTTTTACGATTTTTTCGTAAGTTTTACGAAAAGGTCTCAGCATTTGCAATTTTACTCTCGGAATCCATTTTCTACGATTCTTTTTTTTTTTCTTCATGTTTTTACAATCAATTTTAGATTTTTAGTGGAATTCTAACAATTTTTAACAAACTTGGATCGATTTTTACTAAGTTTCAGCAATGTTTCGCCAATTTTTAATGACCAAAATGACTTTAATGACCTTTTTATTTAATGATCATGATTTTGCTATTGAAATTTTAATGCTGGATTAAAAGTAAGTACATGTTTTTTGCCTTATATGTATTTGTTAAATAGTGTTTTTTTTTTTTCTGATCACAGAACAACATTCTCCATTCTCCGCTTGTTTCTGAATTCTTCTAAATTTTTGAGCAAAATCATCGGAATTCTTACCTTAATAAGTTAGCAGATATGTATATATGAGGAGCAAACAGTCAAACCGTGTTTTCTCCAAATAAATAAAGTTATTGGTTTTTCTTTGAACTCCACATTAACTGGTACAAAAGTATGTTGTTATTTGTAACCAAAACAAGCTTTAAACTTGTTTTGGTTACAAATAACAACATACTTTTGTACTCGTTAGTGAGGAGTTCAAAGAAAAACCAGTAACTTTATTTATTATTATTATTATTATTATTATTTTTTTTTTTTTTTTGAGAAAACACGGTTTGACTGTTTGCTCCTCATATATCTTTATCAATTTGTCTATTGAAACGATTAAAACTCCAAATAAGGATTTATACTGCGTAAGAATACATGGGAAAATTACCTACAAAAAAAAAAACCGATTGGTAAAATACAAATCACCGTATTTGGAAAAGTAAATATTTTTGCATTGGAATTGCAACAAATTGTACGTATGTGACTTTATTAGAAGAATCTAGTAGCCATGCTTGGCGCCTTATTGTTGTCAATTTATCGAATATTTATGTCAGTGTAAATAAAACGTTTAGTGATTATTGTTATTTGGGGATTAATTTGATAATTACATATAGAGCAAGACATAGTAATAAAACTTACGGGATGGGTACATATTTTATCTTCTCTTTTCCTCCACCACCACCTTTATCTCCTCCACCGTCTCCTCCTCCTTTGTCTTTGGAGAAGATGGGCACAGGCAAAGGTATGGGAATGATGGCTGTCATCCCTTTTGACTTGATACCCAAGGTGACACCTTTGCTATCCCATCCGTCACTCAAACTCCCCATCATATGGTGCATCATGGCCTCTGCCATCATTTTGTAGATGCCGCCATTTACGCTAGGAGACATCCCAGCAAGGCAGAGGAAGAGGATGAAAAAGGTTGTTACGGATGATGTTCTCTGTCGATTAGACATCTAGACTGTTTGAAAGATGTGTAACTATTTGAAAACCTATGAGAAAACATTTAGTTTAGTATAGTCGCTTTCCCAAAAAAAATGTTAGTCAATGCCCCATCTTCAAAATAAAAAGAGTCCAGGTGATTTTGTACACTGACGAAGAGTTAAGAAATTGCATGATTTTCATGAAACAAAACTGAACTTTAGAATTTTTCATTTTTTTAATACGCTGCGAAAGAAATTGATTTCAAATATTTTCTTTCACGTAAGAGGATTTTATTTTTACTTGTTCGGAATTTTACTGTACGCGGCATTGTACAATGAATATAAAACCAAAATATTACAAAAGGGTCATGTCATAGAAAATGTTACCTCTTGTAACAAAAAAAAAAAAACTTTTGCAATCTCTATCTGTGATGTATCATTTTTTTTAGCAAAATTAATACTTTTAAAATTTGGCAACGGTTTTTTAAACTTTTGGCTGGTCTGAATTTTATGATGAATACACACATAGTTAAATGTTAATTTTTTTAAGCCTATTTTTTACCATTTAAGTCAAACTTTTTTCGTCAAGGTGTCTTCATTTCTTATGTTCACTAAGTACATTTTTTCGAAGTCGTTCGATGTCCTATTTGTAAAAAAAATAAACACCTCAACCGTTAAATATATTTTTTTATTTAAACTTTTGTGCCGCTCATCTTTTTGTTGCTTACGTTAATTTTCTTTACTCTTTATCTGAGTTAAGTAACTGGTTAAAAGTGTTTAATATAGCATTATTTAGTTAGTACTCGTAATTAGGAACGTGACTAACGTGAACCAATAGCGACAAACGTAACGTAACAAATTTTATTTTTACGTTAGTCTCATGATATTTATTGTGCTTAAAGGCAATCTCATCAGTACTGCATATTTTATGCTTAAAACCTAAAGCAAGTGCATTGAAGGTCATGAGTTCGCTTGTTCGCTTTCCCTGCGCATACCGCATGTAGTCTATGAAAAGCATACGTATGCTCTTTTTCTAATGATTTTTTTCTTCGGTTTAACAAAAGAAAAAAGTTGAAATCTTTTTCGAATTATTAGTGATAAAATTTTATTTTCAGAGTTATTGTTCTTAAAATGCAGACCTTTGAGATTTTTTCGCCAGAGGCAATTTTAAAACTTTTTAACTGCACAGAAATAACTTTATTACGAGCAAATTAAAAATCCGTTTTTCCAGTTATTCTACACTAAATATTCTTTATGAAAAACTAGCCTATTTGACTAAAAGTTATTAAAAATCACACTAAGTTAAATGTACCATAATGTTAAAATTTGGGAACTGCTGTAAGTCAACAAAAAATGTATAAATAAATTTAAAAAAAGGATATTTTGGGGATGATTTTACGAACGAAATCAAATTGGTAATTACTGTAATTACTGATTAAGCCTACTTTAGTGTTTTTTAAAGTGTTTAAATGTTTCTTCTTTTTTAAATTTTTGCATTTTTGCTCCAATACTGGTTTTAACAGAAAAGGTGAATAAACAAATCGACAATTCTTCTTATGGTCAATTGTGTGGTGGGCAATAGTGTTAACATTAGTGCGACTAAAATTAGAAGTTGTTTAAATTGGAGACATTGTAGAAATTTTTAGCAGATCAAAAAGACTGTGTAAAACGACTCACCTTGTTACCTCGATGGTTTCCAACGTCTCGAAGAAAAGGATTTACTGGCACAGCAAATGTCAAAGGTGTTTTTTCCCCCTCAGCTCTTCTTTATAAGTTCATCAGGACAGAGAAGCGCCCCAATTTAGTGGGCATTTTCCATCCTCTGATACGCTCGGACGAGTCCGAAATCTTCTTCAACAAATAGAGAGTGGTCATTAGCACCTATCCCAGAGCGTGACGGAGGATCATCCTCCCGTCTCTCATCTCTTCGGTGTCGAGGAAAGTGAGCAGCAAAGGAAAGCGAGAAATGAGATGAGAACACGCGAAGAGCAATGATCATGATCTTCTTTGATGTTTACCCAGTGGTGTAGCCGAGGGGGGACGCAGGGGGACGGCGTCCCCTACCTTTTTAGTTTAACACAAGCGTCACCCCACTTGTTTTGAATTTAACATAAGCGTATAGCCGTATTGGCCGTTTACATTTACCAACATCATAGCCACTTTATGATGTTGGTAAATGTAAACGGTCCCCCACTCTTTTTTCCAGGACTACACCACTGTGTTTACCCTCTTTATTTCCAAGAAAATTGAAATATTTCGGAGATAGCATCTAATGCACCTGTGGGTAGCGGTTTCGAATTATACTTCCATCAGAGGTTCGCTGTGAACGTTTCCAGTGAAAATCTTATACCATCTCACCATATTACCTTACTTACCTAATAATTGATACTTGCCAACTGGAATATCCGGCATTTGTCAGATTTCTCGGATTTAGGAGATTGTAGTGCAATTTTTCTTTCTTTCTAATGGGGCTCTGTTTGGGCTAACCTTTGCAGATCTAGTGAATTCACCGGAAACCAATATCCATTCTCTCAAGTAGCACCACTATCGGCGGATGCTATTACCACTTGAGAACTTTGTCGCTCAATATCCTCGTAGGTACTGGCACCTGAGCTCTAAGGATTGCGAAATTACGCTAGGAATTTAGTTTAGCCGAGAGTATCCAAGCCAAACAGATGCTCAAGGGATTTTAAACGTGCCGCATAATCATACGACATGGGAGCTGACGATTTTGTTGTAGTGCAAAATTCAAAGTTTATTATTTTATTTTCTTGATATTCAGCACGAATTTACTATTTATGCCCTTTCCCTTTTTATGTTTTAGTGACGCCTTTGGCTCCTGCCTGTATTATAGTTAGCGACAAGCGACTAAAAGTTACGCAATTCGCTTTTTACTCCATTCGGCTTTTTTTGTAGAAGAAAATTCGGCGGCGGTATAAAATTTTCAATCTAGCTTCCTCTACTTTTCTACGTATGTCTATATATCTATCTAAAAATACGTCTGCAGAATTTTTCGCTAAAAAAGATTTTTTTTTTTTTTGGTCTATTTTTTTTTCTTCTATATTCTTGTTTTTCAGCTTATCATACAGTTTGTAAAAAAAATAATGCATAGAATTAAATAAATAACAATACTAATTATAATAATAATACCCCACCCCCAAACATAAAAATGATAATTGAATACTAAATTAAACTAATTATTTTAGCAGAACATGCGTCGTTAATAGACTTGTAAAATAAATACATATTTGAAACACTAAAGGGCTTATACATTTTTGAAGCTTTCTATCAAAAAGAAAAGGAAACGCATAAACTGTATTTGTGCTCATTGTTTAATCATAGCACAACAGCAGTATTCATGTTTTTACTGTTCAATCTTTTAAAAATCTTTTCATGCATGGCAGTGACGGCAGCGTGTAGTGTTATCTCTCCTCTGATGTTTTAAGTTTAAAATGTTACTAATTTCACACAAACAAATTAAAATATTTTTCCCCTTAAACTGTTCACAAAAATGATATTTATACATTTATTATCATATTGAAATAAGAAATTAGAGCCTTTTAGTTAATAAAAGTGCATAATTCATGCATAGGAACTTGACTCCTCACAAATTCCTATAGCGCCATATATTTTCTCATTCAATATCTTAGATGTAAAGCCAACCACATTCCATTGTTTCTATTTAAAGTATCAGAATTTCCAGTTTTTGAAGGGGGGGGGGGGGAGAAATGCAAGTTTCAGTTTGAGTCATGCTTTTTAAAACCGATTGAACGTATGACAAAACATTCTTCCGGTGTATTCAATAAGACTTGGATATTTTCTTATGTTTGGAAAAATTATTGTTTGTTTGTTTATTCGTAAGCAAGTATGACTTTCATAGTAAACAAAATTTTTACAAAATAAAGAAAAACTAATTTTTGTTCTACCGAAATTTTTAGATAATAGAGTAAACTATAAACATCAGTGTTAATTTTATTAAAGATGTATACGGTAAAATATTTGATTAATTTGGGAAAATTTGATCGAAATATCTGAGTAAAAAGACCTGCATTTGTAATACTTCGGTTATAATCCATATCGATTCAGGCAGGGGGAGTTCCTTCATAGTCTCAGAAGCATTTGAGTTGAATACATGTTAAAATTTAGAACAAAGTAAAATATACTTATATTTTTGTTTTGCCCAAAACAGTTCCGTGCTAGAGGTACAGGAAGCCAAACATGGCGTCCTAGGAGCCATTTCTGCCTTGATAATTTCGACAAAATTTTTAAAGTGCTCTAATTCTCGAACGGTGTAAAACATTTCCTGATGCAGCCTTCTGATTTTTTTTAAAGATCTTTTTTGTTTTTTCTCTCAAAAAATCCAAAGCTTAAATTATTATTACTTTTCTTACTGTTAGTCGCTTTCGAATGAGTGCTTCCTGAAAAGGAGAGTTTCCACTTTTGGAGTTTAACGGGTTTTAGAAACAATATAATAGTTTTCCATATATTTTACCAATTTTGTTTAAACCATAGTCACGTATTGATCTCATAATATAAAAATTTAATTGTCTTTGACATGGCATTTATTCTTCAATAAGTATTAGAAGCATCTCCTACCCCCAAATATATTATTATATATATATATCTATATATATATACCATAGAAACATATTACAATTAAAATCATAAATTAAATTAAAATTTATTTTCTGCGGCTCACAGGTGATCGATAACTTCACTTTTATTTTCTTATTTTGACAGGTATGTTTACGGGACTGATCTCCATACTCTACTGGGATTTTTTAAGATATGTTACCTTTATAGCGATTTGTTATTCCAAATTATTATTACTATTTACATTTTTATTTATTTTATTATTTTTTCCTAGTGAATTAGCACATACAGTAAAACCTGTAAAGTTGACCACATTTGTAAGTTGACCACCTGTCTATATTGACCACTTATGTCCATCAAATTTGGGTGGAAGTATTATAAAAAAGCCTTTGTAAGTTGACCGCCTAATTATGACTATATTTATTTGTACATCCATTTCTGCAAAGATAAAAAAAAAACTAAAATTACTTCGCCAGGATATTTTTTGTGCTATAATGTTAGACCAGTATTTCTCTGAAGGAATGAAACATCAATATAAAGTTTGCCTAAACCTCTTCGTAAGTTGAATGGGAAAACTACTATGAGCAGTCTTTTGTTCTTTAACTAAGTTTCCTGTTTTTGTTTCTATGTAGCCATTTTGAAAAATTATGTACTTTTAGGAAATTTTTACCGTCATATAAGTAAGTGACATAATCAATAATTGATCTTAATTTTAGCTAAGTACTTTTTGTAAGTCATTTGGGTTAAATGTCTCTGATGATATTTTAAGTAATTGAAAAAAAAAAAAAGCAGCTAATCACGATTTTAAAGTTGTTGCTATATTTTAACTAGTTACAAATGAATAAATGCATAGTATAAGAAGTAACAAAAAAATTTTTTCAACCTTTTATAAGTTAACCACCTGTCTAAGTTGACTACTAAAGTGCTGTCCCGCAAGCGCTCTCCTTACACAGGTTTCATTGTACTGTATGTCATTTGACTATTTGAGCTCGAATGAAGGTTTTCAAAAATTTTGGGCCTCTGTCCAACTATCAATGAATAATAGATAAAAATATTAAAAAATATACTAATTATACTTAAAATGCATGGATTGAAACTATTATAATGTCTTATGCTGGTGTTTTTTGTGTGGGAACTTAAACTAAATAAACAACCCGTTTTTTTTTAGTTTCTTTTTTTTTTTTTTTAATGCGTGTGTCTTTGTCACAAAAAAATTTTGTTTAAATGTGTGGGATCGCTGGTTGATTGCCGTGGGTGGCTAATTTTTAATTCTGTGAAATGCTATACATCTTAATAGAATAACATAGTATATACACAATTTAAAAAAGTAATATTGTGTATACTACAAAACCGTTCGCATGATCTTATAAAGAGTATAGGCTTTTAAATTTTAGTAAGTTTGGTCTGTAAAAAAAAGGATGGCTATTAACAAACTAGGATTCTGTCTGGCTCTAAGATGTTATTAAAAGTTTTTTTATTGCATTTTCTCTTAAAAAGAATTAAATACAAAAATATTTAATGAAATTTATATTTGAACACTATAGGCAAGCTTGTTTGAGAATTTCATCTTTTTTTCTACACTTTAAAAAGTGTAGAAAAAAAAACAAGCCCCAAAACAATTTATCTACTCGCCTTGAAAGTTCGGTGAGATGGCAAATCACACGTTCATTATCCATAATGCCTTATCCGTTATGCCTTAGGATTTTCTCACCGCAACAAATCTTTTCAAATGCAAATAAAAACGCGATTGTTAATTGTTGTTACTGTTCTCCCTTCATTGCATTTAGTTAAAGATTGTATTTGTAGAACATATGTGTTTTACTCTGAATAATTATATTGACATACGCAAAAGCTTCCAAGAACTATCCTTATTCCTCATATGTTTCAAATTTTTGTTGATGAAAAAATAAATATTCAAAGGTGTTTTTTTTTACTTCCTGCGTCTAAATTTCACATTAAAACCTTAATTATTGTTATTGTATTAACATTTTATTTTAAGGCAAAGAAATACTTTATTAAACAAATATTTTTTTAGGAATTGGTCAGAGTAATTGATTTTCCTGTTTATATTATTTCAAACTGTAATTAGTGTAAGTAAAAGTGAATTGCTAAAAAAATAATTCCAGATCTTCTTTCCTGAGACCATCAAATCAATTTCATAAGAAATATAAAATGACCTATATATATATATATATATATATAGGATACAAGCCCTTTAATAACAATCAAAATATATTTTTTTTTTCATCTTCTTAGAGAATAAACAAAATAATGAGCGAAAATAAAATTTTATAATGAAATATAGTATAAATAAAAGTTATGTCTTGTATAACATCTCGATTATAATCAATAAGAAGGATGAAATTGTATATGTTGAAAAGACAGATCAATATAATTCGCCAGAACTTTCGCTGTTAAAACTGGATACACATATTTAATTTGCTACCAGAGAGATGTTAAAGTTACACATCTTATGCTTATTTTTCAACAATCCGCTCGAAGCTAACTCTAAAGTTTTTTCCGCCAACATAATACAATAAACCTTCTAGCACGGATGCTGTATTAATGTAAAAATAGATATCTTAGCTTTCAATATTTTTGTTTAAATCAGAATTGTTTTTTAGGTCTACTTATAACTTCTCTAACGATTGTGCTTTTGCTACACATTTCAAAGCCTTTTATCAATTTTTGCAGCCAAACTTGTTACAAACCCATGATGAGGGGGCAATGAGTCAACATCTTTATAACCAACTATATTTTGCTACGAATTTAATATTATAACAACGTAGCATTCAACTTATCGTTTTATTTAAAACTTTAAAACATGTACTCAATGTTCTCATTTCAGTGCTCTGCGTACCCCCCACGAAGATCTTCCCGTACTCCCAAGGGTACGCTTACCACTCTTTTGGGAAACACTGCTTTAATGTATCAGGAACCTCTATCCGACGAAGACGCTCCCAATTACAGACTTCGATACTGTTTTCTGACTGTATTACACTCATTTGGCAGTACATTACATTCAGAATTCCACTTTACAGGGAAACTCTGACTGCGGAACAAAAAATTAAAATTCTACACTTAAATGATATTACGAGTATAAATGGAAAAAAAATATTTAAACTTTACCCAATCATTTAATTTTTCATCTCCTATATGAAACTTCTTACCCTTTACAACAAAATTAATGTAATTTACTTTTCCTTCTTTACATTTTTTCTGCTGTCTATTATATTTTTGTCCCGCTGATGTCCTCTATAGAAGGATTTTGCAGTAGTTATCATTTTTGTAAAGATATGGGTCCTATAGAGAATTTTAGTCTGCTGACTACTTTATTGCAGGAACTTTGATTAATGTTTAAATTGTGCGAAACATATAAATAAGTAAAAATAAAAAAAATCATAAGTGTAAATAAAAATAAATAAATGAAATAAAGTAAAATGATATTCCCTAAGCTGAAATTTAGGATGAGTATTCTACGACAGTATTTATTTTTGTTGCATTGTATTTCTTATGTCAGTAAATAAAGAAGAAAATTCAAGTAATGTGTTAAATAGTTTATGTCACAGAATAAGCAAACGATTTTGATGCATGACGAACAAATGTAAAATAGGCTTGAACATAATTTATCAGACCAGCTGTTGAATTCATGTTATGATCAGGGACCTTGTTTCACTTCATCCACCAATCGCCGGCAGGCATTCTAAAAAAAGATAAAAATTTAAAAATATATTTAATAAACTTTGAAACATCATTTGAGGAATTTTAACTACAATAATTATAATGATTCGATTAAAGAAAGCTTTTTTATTAATCCTTACACTTTCTTGTGCCTTTGTTTTTGCATTTTGTAAATCTTAGAGCTCCTTAGTGCTAACTCCTTTTGTTTCTTGTAGAATACGTAAAAAAATAATAATAATTCGCGGATTATATTTTTTTATGTTAAACTTCGAATGAAACAGAAAAAAACCACCCACTCCAACGTAAACTTGACCATTAAAAAAAGAAGAAAAAAAAAAGAGGGGGAGAGAGAGAGAAAAAAAAAAGAAAAGGGAATAACATTCAAAAACGCTCATTCAGCTTTTGGCACGACGCTTTCGGGAACATCTGGTGTAGAATTCTGCAGAATCAAAAAAATGTCAACAACTACAAGCGTGCCTCGCTTAACCTAAAATTACTCTTAACGAGAAACACATAATTTTTTTCTGGATACATGCGAAACAATTGTATGCTGAGTTCGAGCTCGATATCCACGTGAAACGACTTTTCTCCATCAGACACCCGTACACCTCCTAGCCGAGGCCTTAGGTGCACCGAAGCTGGGAGCTGGTACGTGAAACGACTAGTATAAGTTTTGAAAAACGTTAGTAAATGAATCAGAAATATTTGCTGAGTAAAAAAAGTTTTATATACATATTGAATCAAAGGCTCAGAAAATTAAATTTTCGATCACTGCTAAGATTTTGGAACATGCACACTGTACAGGGTTCGCCCTCTAAAACCACGACTTATTTTGTAAGGACTTTTCCACCAGTAATCGTATAAAACTACCTAGTTCATAAAGAATATGGAATTCCTTTCAAAAAAATATCTTCTATAATGATGGTCAAGTCCTTACAAAATAGGGCGTCTCTCGAGAGCGCGCTAACCCTGTGTAAAAATTTTTTGTAAAACTACAAAAGGTAAACTGAGTGTTTCTTTAAATTTACGAAGAACTTTAACTAACGTTTTAAATCAAACAATAATATTTCTTGATAAAAATTTTTCAATAAAATTCTTGTATTTTCCGCACTCTGTAAAATTACAGAGAAAGATTTATTAAGTCTGAACACCTGAGATCTATGACTATCCGTTTAAAAGATTCAAATAAATGCTAAAACAAGCGCTTGAGATTTGTGAGTACCAGTTTAACGATTGTCAAAACTGCATTACATATTGTTGGCGTATGATTAAACTTTAACTGTAGTGAGCAACCAGATAGTCCTCGGCGGTTAGCCCTCCTAACTCCGGAGGCATCATTGGCCTAGGGCACAGGGATCACAGCAGCGTGAGCTCAACTGAATACACCTTCGACTTTGTGCACCAGAAATAGTAATTCAGTGTATTCACAGATGGCGCCACTATTGCGGCACATTATCTGTCGCTAACAGTTTACAGAATATTCTCTGTTTTTATTCTCTGTAATTTCCATTTGTAAAGACTTCGTAGTTTCTTGTTTTTAGTTCTCTATGATTTTAAGGCAGTTTCCAGATTGATGATTTCCAGGAGATCCTCATGCATTTTCGGGCAAAAAAATGTTTTAAGTACGAAAAAAGGTTTTTTCTTTTTATTTTTTACATTATTATGAAAAAATAGGAAATGAGACATGGAACTGAAGATGTGCATTTTGCACTACCACGTTTTGAAAAATTTTAACCATTAAAAGTGAAAAGTAAATTTACCTTATAAATGAGCGTTAAAAGTATGTAAACTTCTACATAAATGAAGCAGCAGTACTCTTGTACTAGTGCGTTGGCATCAAAATCATTGTTTCAAGGGGGGGGGGGGTATAAAAGTTATAACATGTAGACAAGTTATTATTATGATGAAGATTATTTTTAGCATAATGATTTAATCACTAGCCCTAAAAAATTCCTGAAAGCTTCGTTCTACCTGCTAATTTCCTTCTATTCAGAATAAACATCATAAAATATTTTTAAAAACAATAAAGAGTTTACCTAGAAATTGAGCGAGCGCCAACTACAAGAATTTTTTCCATCATGTGTTTACTGATAAAGTACTCTGAAAACTCTTCGCAAATTACCAGGTTGAATTCTGTCAGCAAGTAATAATTCCAAATTTAAAATTCCATGAATATATTTGTGGGGAGTTCAAAATAATGTTCAAAATTCCTTTTCACAGAGATTTAATCAATAATTTCATAAATTTTTCTAGCAACTGCAGCAATTAATAAAACGAACTTTTTCCTTTTTTCTTGTTATTGGCGTAGTTGTTACCACTAAGCCAGTTAAAGAAAAGTCATCTTCTGACGCTTATTCCCTTACTCAGATCAATACCTCTCAATCATTTCAGAAAGTTAACAGGTGACTAAATCATCTTGCTTGATTATTGGTAAAACCGTAAAGAAACTCTCCGCCATTTTTACTGCTGACAGAGTGTGAGAGAGACTTACGGCATGTCCCAGTCAGCCGGAGGACCCTTCATTTCCATCTTGTTGTCGTCTCCTCCTCCTTTGTCTGCATCCTTCGACTTCTTTTCCTTTGTGAAGATGGGGATGGGCAGCGGGATGGGTATGATGGCCGTCATCCCTTTGGACTTGATGCCGAAACTGATCGCCTTATGATCATCCCACCCGTCGTGCCATCCCATTGCGTCTGCCATCATGCTGTAGAAGCCGGAGTCTACCGACATTGCCAGTATCGACAAAATGAGGATAACCGAGGTGAATATCCGAGGAATCATCTTAGTGCTGATCTGAAATGAAAAGTTTGAAATATATAAAATGTGATTTAATTCCTTTCCGCCGCCTCAAAATTTGTTGGTATGACTTTCATTCTCAATAGATGTTGCTAGCGTGCCTCAAGTAGTAAGAGTGATGACAACGGCTACTGCGCATGCTCCCCGCCACCATATTTTTACTACAGCGCTTGCGCATCACCAAGAGGCGCTGTAAAAGCGGCGATGCGCAGGCGCGTTGGTAAAAAGTTAAAGCTGGTAAAATCCGTTGTCGTCACTCTTATTACTAGAGGCAAGCTAGATGTTGCTGATTGTTTTCTCCTTCTCCATTGGCTGCAGATTAAGTTAAGCCTTAGTGGAAAATGAAGGCTGTTTTTGAAATATATTTTGCTACTCTTTTTTTAGCCTACTTTCCCTTAAAAGTAAAAAAAATAATAATAAAGCATGAAAGAAGGCTTAATGTATCGTGAAAATATCGTTAAAAATCAAGAAAAGTCAAAAATAAGTGAAGTAATTAAATAAAGATTGAAAAATAAAAAATTTGAAAGTAGGGTATTGAGATGGGGAAAAAGTGTGTCTGTCGGTCTGTCGGTCTGTCTGTATGTCGGTCTGTCGGTCTGTCTGTCTGTCGGTCTGTCTGTCGGTCTGTCTGTCTGTCGGTTTGTCGGTCTGTCCCCCCCTAATAACTTTTGAACGAATTTTCCGATTGGAAAAATTCTTTTTGCATTCGAAAGATCTCGGCGAGGACATCTCATTTCTATTTTACTTTTTGATTTGATCAATTTTTTGTTCAATTTTGAACAGTTCAAAAAATTTTAACATTAGCGCCTATGGACAAAATTGAAGCAAATTCTGTAAACTCTGGGCACAAGAGCCAAGTTCCTATTGCAAGCTTATTGAAAGGAGTTCTCGGCGTGAAATATTGATTTGAACAGTTTTTGTTCATTTTTGAACAGTTCAAAAAATTAACACAGGGCTTACGGGGAAATTTCAACCCTATATAAATCCTGATCTAACGGACCGATTTGCTTGGAACAAACTTTATCGGAAAGCTCTTATAACGTAGAACATGTAGAAATAGAAAGTTTATCCAGAACTTACGAGCCTATTTTGCTATGAAATTTTTTGATCGGGATTTTCAAGGATATTTCTCAGTGACTCAATGAGTGAAATAATGAATGAATGAATAAATGAAAGAGTGAAAGAATAAATCAATGAATAAATGAATGAGGAAAAGAATGAATGAATAAATTATTGAATAAATGAAAATATAAATAAATGAGTGAATAAATACATGAATGCGTAAATGAATGAATAAACACTTGAATGAGGTAACGAATGAATGAGTAAATGCATGGCTGAATAAATGAAAGAATGAATGAGTGAATGAATGAATATATATTATCCGTTGAAAAAGGTATATTTTCAATAATTAGAACTAAAGATAAATAAGAAAGAGAAAGAAAGAGATTGCTAGATTATAAATTTGAATTTGGTGTATACGGGAAAGTAGGCTCGTATAGTTCTAGACGGAACTTCTTGTTAAGCCTACTTTCCCGTAAAAGTAAAAATAATAAGAACAAAGCATGAAAGAAGGCTTAATGTTTCGTGAAAATATCGTTAAAAATAAAGAAAAGTCAAGAAAAAATGAAGTAATTAAATAAAGATTGAAAATTAAAAAATTTGAAAGTAGGGTTTTGAGATGGGGAAAATGTGTGTCGTTCTGTCGGTCTGTCTGTCGGTCTGTCGGTCTGTCCCCCCCTAATAGCTTTTGAACGAATCGTCCGATTTGAAATATTCTTTTTGCATTCGAAAGATCTCGGCGAGGACATCTCATTTTCATATTTTATTTTTTTATTTGAACAATTTTTCGTTAAATTTTGAACAGTTCAAAAAAATTTAACATTAGCGCCTATGGGCGAAAATGAAGCTTATGATGTAAACTCTGGGCGCAAGATCCACGTTTCAATGAACAAGCTTACTGGAGGAGCCTTTTGGCGTGAAATATTAATTTGAACAGTTTTTGTTGTTCAAAAAATTAACATAGCGCTTATGGGGAAATTTCAATACTATATAAATCCTGATCTAACGGACCATTTTGCTTGGAACAAACTTTATCGGAAAGCTCTTATAGCGTAGAACATGAACAAATAGAAAGTTCATCCAGCACTAACGAGCCTATTTTCCTATGAAATATTTTTATCGGGATTTTTAAGGATATTTCTCAATGAATAAATGAAGGAGTGAAAGAATGGATCAATGAATAAATGAATGAGGAAAATAATAAATAAATGAGTGAATAAATGAAAAACTAAATAAATGGGTGAATAAATACATACATGAGTAAATGAATGAATAAACACATGAATGAGTAAACGAATGAATGAATAAATGAATGGCTGAATAAATGAAAGAATGAATGACTGAGTGAATGAATATGTATTATCCGTTGAAAAGGGTATATTTGAAAAAATTAAGAGCTAAAGCTAAATGAGAAAGAAAGGGAAAGAGATAGCTAGATTATAAATTTGAATTTGGTGTACACGGGAAAGTAGGCTCGTATAGTTCTAGACGGAACTTCTTGTTCTAAATTATTGTGCAAAAAATCATTTTATGAATTTGAAGTGTTGCAATGTAAGTTCTGAAGATACTTTGAAAAGTATTAATTAAAATTTGAAATAGAATTAATGTATAATTAATAATTAATGTCTAATTTTTGCGTAAAATATAAAACTAAGCGTTATTTAAAATGATGTTTCCGCATATTGGCACTGCATGCATCGCTTTTTAATGGATGAGAAAATTAGATATCTATATGTTACCGATGTATAGATAATCTATGATACTGTAAGTATTTTGCTGAACTTAGTTTTTAATCAATGCCGTTTTTTCTTATTAAGCACTATTAAAGCATCTTTAAAGGAACAAACTGCTTCTTTAAGGGGAGAATGAAATAATATGAAGTTGTGGCAGGATATTGTACATTGCAAGTACAAAATATTTTCTGCTTAAGAAACTGAAAAAAAGAGAAAAGAAAAGTAGGAAAATAGAGCAGATACATATTTTTCTTTACTTTTTCAGACTAAAATGATATTTTTAAGAACAATTTTGAAGTCTTAGGAATGATAAGAGCTCCAGTAGTAGATCACGTACCACTAATAAACCATTTGAACTTTTTTGTTAAAAAACAAGAATTTCCATCACTGCAAAATAAAACAAAAAACCGTCATCTGTCTGTGATAGGTAAGACACCTATCAGTGAAATACAAAAGCAAAGCTTTCATTGCCTATTTAGTTAGGTGGTAGAAAGGTTGTTACTGAAGTTTGTCTGCAAAAAACATTTTAAGTGTATTCTTAGTAATTTTCTTAAGAGAGAAGTTTTTGCTCAATTGCTTTTTAGCATGCAATTCTAGTTTTGCTTAAAACGAAATGTTATTGATATATTTTTATTATGCTCTGAATGTATTATCAACTATCATTAAAATTACTGATTTGTAAAGAATATTACTAACTTATGGATAATGAAAAGTGGCACACTTTTGGATCCATGTTTTACTATGCTCCAATTGTGAGCATAGGAGATTGAATACTGGAGGAAAATAACGGGAGGACATCGTACTTGTTAGAAACAATTTGTTCAACATAACTAACGAGGTTATATATATACATATATATAGCTGCTTATGAAGCTCCTTCGGATCGCTTCGCTTGCTCATTACAAACTAAACTAATTTAGAGTAGTTTTATGGAAAGAATCGGTTCTCTGTCGGACATTACGTTCTATATTGCACACAACCCTTTTAGAAACAAAAATATATATCTGGTAACATAATGTACATAGATTTTACAGCGTCAAAACCTTGGCGAGTTTCCAAATGTCGTTATTAATACCCACAATTGCAATTGTACATAAAGTAACGAAGAAATGCGCTCACTCGGAAGTTTAAAATAAAATAACTCGTATTCTGTGATGGACAAAATTTGAAATTCTAACAGCAATATACATATATTTTTACGTATACTTGTTTTACTTATTATTACAACTCTCGGTGACGACAGGAAGAATTTATGTACTCAACCCTAAACCCTTCATTGCATATTTTAAGATTTATCTAAAGATGTTTTCATATTTCGCGACAAAGAAATGGCTTGCTTAAGAAATGCAGTGTTTGTTTTGCAAGCTTAAAGAAATGCAGTGTTTGTTTTGCAAGCTTAAAAAAATGCAATGTTTTCTTGAGCGATTTTTTTTTTAAATAAAAATGCATGAGAAAAAGTTATTGTCAAGCTGCCAAGAGTCTCATGTATCGCAATATTCACCAAAGTGCTGTTTAAAAAAAAAATCAACTAAAAGAAAAGCATAACAATCGTGTCAGTTGTCAAGAAACGTCATTGTTTGAATTTGAAACGCGTGCACAGCTGATGCTATTTCGCTTCTGATTGGCTGATGTGATTAGCCATTACTATTTCATTCGTTCCTGTGACACCATCATTAGATTTATGTATACGTATTTAAATAGCATATAATTATATGATTGAAATAGGTAAATATACAAATATTTTAAAATTATAGATAGCATTTCGTAACATTATACACATGCAAAAACTATAGGTTCTCTAAATTGAAAATCTGAAATCCTAATCTTTTGCTGACTATGAACCCAAAATTTCGATTTAAAATTTCGCAAGTAT
This sequence comes from Octonoba sinensis, assembly GCA_038502835.1. Taxonomy (NCBI): domain Eukaryota; kingdom Metazoa; phylum Arthropoda; class Arachnida; order Araneae; family Uloboridae; genus Octonoba; species Octonoba sinensis. The sequence goes on along the minus strand of CM076599.1, from coordinate 56,871,552 downwards.
CAATAAACATCACAAAATATACTCAGATTTATGTATAAGATTTTACCTAAATACAGAAACTATAGCTATCGCTAAATGCAATAGCAGCATCTCTTCGTTAGCATGACATAAGCTGATGAAAAATTCTTCAAAACTGATCAAACTATTTTAACCCTTTATCTACTGCATTATGATCTGCAGTAATTTTTTTACAGAAATGGTTTGTCTAGGTATTTACACTGAAAATTAAGGGATTTACATAAACAAAATGATCAATATATAAGTATTTATTTCTTTACAGCTAATAAGTGCCACAGAGTATTTACCCTGTAAAATTAATTACATACACTTTTTAATCAAAATATTTCGTCAAATAGTTTTCGAAGTTTTTAACTAACACATTAAAAATATCAGTGACTTGATTCTTGAATTTCACTGCTTTTCTGAAGCGAAACTCTAAAGAAGTAATCTGAACAAAATAGAAGTTCAAAACACAGCATCGGTTTCAAAACTATCTATGTTCCTTTCCTCGATAAAATACCCTTTATAGAACCCTTGCTGATATGTATCCTGAAAAAGGGGTATTTAAAGACTGTCTTGGCAAAGTACCATCAGAATATTGGTAAAAATGGTTGCTGGGATGTAATTTATAGAGAATGGTACTTATAAAGAGTTAAGTAACTTACCGTGCATGTATAATAGTAAATAAGGCTCTTATGTTAGAGTTTCTGTACGCAACTATTATTTAGAAATTTTCTTCAACTTCTAAAACTATACCTTAGTTTTGATTATGAATGATGCTTATGTCTTGGTCAATATGATATAAGCTAATAGAAACTGGTTTAAAACTGATTAATCCATTTTAACTATTTTACTTTGTATGTTACACTGCAGCTAAGGTTTCTAAGTAAAATTTTAATTTCGATCAAAATTCATTTAAATGTATATTTTAGATTATTCTAATGAATTTAAATTTGATAATCCCTTTACTTTGGAATCTATATAAATTTGGCTGAAATATCAGACAGCATTATTATGTATCCAGGTAAAAAAGTACGTAAGAGTTGCAAGCATTTTATATTTCTGTTTTTCCCATGACAAATCAAACATCCCTCATAAAGGTCCATGAACTTATAAAATTCACATAAACAATTCAATGTTTGTAAACACATTACTTTCAAATAATTGCAGATAAGTACATTACCTTTACTGTTAATGTCAAAATTGTTTACTGAACGTTTCAGGAATCTTCTCGAAACAATACAAAATAAGTTCGGGGACAAAATGTCTGCACTAAAACTGTCAGGTGGCAGAGTTTTACTCTCATTGCTCAAGATACTCCGAACGTCATTTTATTCCTCAGCTTTATAGAGATTCTTTAAGATGAAAACGTCATTTTTTTCAGTGTCACGCCATACTTCAGTGGCTGTAGGGCACTGAGGTCGTGGACTCAGCCACTTTGGCAATTTGATTTCCTCGCCCAATGGCAGTTTTGCGCGCTAAGTGCACCGTTCCTAAGGAAGATTTTATCGTTTTCTCGCACTCAACCGTATGTAAACATAACGAAATCGGTGAGGTATGTCCTTTGGTCGACGACATTGAAGATTCAGGGCAGCATAAAAACACGATGAGTATGGTGACAGAAGAACCTGAGATGAAATTTTGTTGAAACTAAATTAAATTGAAAGTCTAGCCATTCATGTGAAGCCTACTATTTCAATTAAAATTTATTGCAAGAATTTTTGAAAATATCAGATTTGATCACTCAGGAGAGGGAGTTTCTACGCATAATATGTAATGGATGAAAAACGTAAATTTTGAGTTTAATAATGGGATCTATTACAATGCTAAAATTATAGCCACTTATTAAACTGATGCAGATTCTCAATGCGTGGCGCATCTAGGGTAAGGCGAAAGGTCTAACGCATGAAGGAGCCAAAAAACATAGCTTTAACAGCATATACACATTGTATTTTTATGCTTTTTGACATTTTACATTCGAAGACATAAACGGGATCCCTAATTGTGTACTACTAAGTCGCCAAAGAAATCTTCAAAGCTGAGCAAGGGTTAATGAAAATTATAAGGGGCGATCAAAAAGTTTCTGTTTCAGAGAGTGACTACAGCATATATGAAAATTAATGCGTCGCCGATATATCTCCATAAGCACCCACATCATGCCATATGGGATTATTATGGCATTCGTTTATTTCCAAAGTGGGTGGGGAGAATGCAGAAACACAAAAATCGTGACGTACTGCCAAATGCGTCCAAACAGGATAAAAGTGGTTTTTTTTCTTTTTTTTTTGCTGTCGAAAGTTTAGGGACAAAAGTCGGTAGACATTCTTCTAAAAAGGAAGTATGTGTACGGAGAAGCATGTTTGTCGAAAACCACCATAGAGGAGTGGAATAGTGCTCAATGTTCAGTGCTGTTGGTCATGATTCGACAAGAGGCAAGTTGATCTGGAAAGCTGTCCACATTCAATACAGCAAAAAAAAAAAAAAACCGGAGAGTTGATGATTCGATTAGGAGGACGCAACAATATACTCCTCATTGTGGTATGGTTATAGTTTTTTTGCATGGGATTTAAACACCTTCGGTTACTAAAAAAATTTCATCAAAAGACCGACGGCTCCTGTTGGACATAGAAGGGCAGCAGACAGTTTCGGGTTACTTCAAGTAGCAAAAAAGAAGAGTTTTACCAAGGGGGTGCACACTGGTAATGCAGTGAGACAACTGCCTAAGTGCCCAAGGCAATTTTGCATAACTGGCACACCAAATATGGTTTATAGATCCGACAAAGGAAAATTTGTTAATCGTCCCTCATGCGAAAATTTTCTGATCCCTTGCTTATTTGCCGATACTCTAGGTACTCTCCTGTCTATCTGAGGGCAATTGCGACTGCTTATGACAAAATCTAGAGCGCGTGGGAAGAAAAAAATGAATGGCGACTGTAATTCAACTGGATTGTAGTAGAAAAACATGTGAAAATAACATTAATATCCGCAAAAGAACGACATCGTATTCTTCTCCTACAGCTTCAACTTCATCAACAAAGCAAGGGATCTTCTTTATCTACGGCAATGTTACTCCTAGATATCTTAAATGATTTTACAACAAAATCTTTATTATTTCTATACCATCAACAATGAATTTTGTGCACTGTTGCCTGCTGCAAAACCCTGCTGTACAAGACACTTTGTTACCTGCTGCATCAAAGTGTCTTGATGAGTTGGGAAGATTCAATTTTTGAAGCAGGACCGCTCTCATTTGTCTGAAATTGTAAAATGTTAATTTCGAATTCTGAAAATCGTCACACCTTCGTTCGCACTATTCGTTTGAAGAGATTTCCTTATTTTCTCCTTTTTTTTCTAATGAAAATTTTAAAAGTATTTTGCGTCAATACTTCTTAAATATTTCATAGCATCAGCTTTCATGTATTATAGCTTTCTGGAGGTTTATTTCCTGCCAGTTTTTGGTTGCAGCCTTGATCCAGATTGCATCATTTAATAGTTCAAGAATTCGATACAGGATGTTCAAATTCAAGGAACAGAGAGAAATAAGAGACCGAAAAAAATCATAAAAATTAAATTTTTAGCTTACAGTTTTATAGAACTACTTTTCTTCTTCCTACAAGGGAGGATAAAAATTCTTGATAGTTATTTAAAAAAAAAAAAGAATTTTGTTTAAATTTTCCATGTCTGCTATTTACCATTAGGGCTAATTAGAGACAGATCAAAGATATCCAAAACCTTTTTGCATTATAAGTTTAGAATGATAGTGAGAGAAACCTCATTTACAGGTGAAAATATAAATCTCCTAATTAAAAATAAATAAATAAACCTTTTCTGAGTACGTGAAGATGGCTTTCTTACCCCCTTTTCGTTCATTTTTTATTTTTTCATATCCCTCCATTTCGTTTTTAAAATATTGAAACATTGATAGCTGTGAGAAACATAGGATTCCACAAGTAACGCAAAAGTATTGAAATGGATGAAACAAATTACAAGCATAGTAATAAAAAAATAATTAAAAAATTAGTAATGATATATATCTATACTTGGAAAGTTAAGGGAACTACTATTTCCATTTAAAAAAAAAGACTGTTATAATGTCCTTTCATAAGTAAGGTAAAGTGCCCTAAAGCTCACACCCAAAAAAGGGTTCTTAAAGCTGACACCCTCAAATGAAAAAAACATTTAAAGTATCGCCAATTTCCTAAAATAATTTAAAATGAGATTTTCTTTCTTTTTGAATGGTATCACTTCTTAAATCTCTTTAAATTAGTAATACTTTAAATGTTTTTTCATTTGAGGGTGTCAGCTTTAGGGCACTTTACCTTAATCGCAGTAATTTTAAAAACTACTATCATAAAACGGGTAAAGTCATAAATTCAAAGATTATAACAAACAATTTTTCATTTTAAAAACACAATGAACTGCAATCCAGTGAATCACGAAAAAAAAATTTAAGCACATGTTTTGGGAAGTTTAAATTTTGTGACGTATTGCCCTTTAGTTCCCAGGCAGATTTAAAGGCATGTATTTGCATCATTTTCATCCATCTGGAGTAATACGCGGTGAGAAGGAATGACTTCGTCAACATTTGGAAAAAAAAAAAAAATAATATACTTTCCACTGCAATTTTTAGCACGTTTAATAAATTTCTTGCAAAATGACAACTTCGAAATTGTGTCTTTTGAAACTTATCTGCTATATCGGAGACTAATATTTTAGAATTACATACCCAAGAAAAGAAGCAGTGTGAAGTTGTTCGTTTGTTGAAAAATCCAAAGGGTCAGCTTCATGCATCTTAAAATGGTTTCAAGAACCTTATAGTCTTGGGGAGAAACCAGGAAGAGTAAGAAAGTGCGTAGTAAACACACCACGAAACAGTAGTCCCTCCCCCCCCCCCAAAAAAAAAAAAATTGAATATGATCACAGAGTCTAAATGAGGGAAATTGCAAAATAAATCCCAAATAATGAAATGATTGGTGGCCAATAGAAGAGCTTACAGATATAGATATATCACACTTAAAACATTTTCTAAAACGAATCGCGATTTCTCCACCATTTAAAGTCGATTCAAACATTTTTTTTTTCCAATTTAAACCAACAATATTTATATCAAGTAAGCTCAATCAAAAAATTATTTTCAAATCCTTAGCCAACAAATACCTAACTTTCACGTGCAAGTAGAAAAACGCCATGCATGTCGTTGAATATGAAACTAGTGACTTATTTTAGTTTTACAAACACTGAAGCACTCCATATATGCATGGTTTATTGGAAGACTAAAGTCATCAATAGCTGAAGTGTCTCCTAATATCCTGGCGTGAATGCACATTTATACTAGTATTTATTATATATTATAGTAATGCCTTAGCCCTTCTGCGAAATATAAAACAGCGAAAATGAAAAAAATAATAATAAAATCAGTGATTGAAATATCTTGAAATTATACGCTTATATTTTCTTTCTTCTATTAAGAAAACAAGGATAACTCTCTATTTTGTGCTGTGCAAAAATAATAATTTGAACATTTATTTTTTCTTTTTGTCTCTCATTGCTCCGTAATGACTGTTATTACCCCTACATGGCAAAGCATGGCGCATGGTCCTGAGCGCTACCATTATGGAATGAATTGGAACGACGCGTTCAAAATATATTTTTAGATGTTCCATTTTCAGAGTTGGGTGCATACCATAAAATTCACTAATTTATTTTTTATTCTCGTGTCACACGCGCGTAACCAGTTGAGCACGAAATGGGTGTGGGAAGCATCCCCATTCGTGTCTTTTTGCTCTTCCATCGATGTTCGCAAGTAAATCTGGAGATGTTATCTTCTACTCACCTTCTCAAATAAGCGTTTTTTTTCTGTAAGATCAAGATATTTACTTATTGGGCTTCTGCACGAAAAATTGTTCGCATCACCAACACCGGCTTGTAGAGTGGAATTGCGACCAAGAGAAATTTAGGTTTTTCAGGATTTTTTTCAGGGAACTGTATTTTATAGGATATGTTTCGTCTTAAATTCGGTGTAAAATTTTAGGGAGAGAGCTTCCGAGCCCCTTCTCCTTTAACGTCACCTACGATAGCCTAAAATTGAATTGAAAGACAAAACGAGACAGTCTTCCGCATTCGAATTTTAAGTGCTGGGTATGCTTCAGTTACTAACTCTCCAGATTTTTTATTATTACTATATTTTTGTTCATTTTAGAAATTAAAAAAAATTGTTTTTAAAATTGAAACTTTAATAATTGTTAGAGAAATAAAAATATAAAAACTTATAAAAAAAAAACTTTAACAGTTGAGGCATGTTACAAGCGTAATAAATTGCCAATAACATGGTCATTTGCATCATATTTTTCACAAATGTGTTACATAAGACTATTTCAGATTTCCAGTGACCACTGTCCTAAAACCCAGCTGGATACAAAGTACACAAAAGAAAAGAAAAGACATAGGCATAAAACGACTTACCAGAAGAACTATATTTTTAATCGAAGTAATCATCAGCATTCATTTATGTATAATGTAAATATATATGATTTACCAATATTTCACAAAATAAGATTAAATTCTAAGAAAGGATAAAAGTTGCTATTTATTAGGGCTCGACCGATGGCATTTTTTGGCCGATGGGCCGATGCCGATTGTTGGCCGATTGTTCCGCGGTCGGCCGATGGCCGATTGCCGATTATTCTCCTCTTCCATCGGCCGATGGCCGATGCCGATGGCCGATGGGAAAAAAAGTCGCCTTAAACCATTAAAACGTGTAGAATGCTTGTCAAAAATGTCATTTAAATCATTTATTATTTATTTTAATGTTTATAAAAACATAAATGCATTATTCAAACACCGTAAAACTGTTTGGGGGAAGTTTACATAGTAATTAAAACTGAAAGAATCACTCGCGATTCTAGTAAAGTAATACAACTATTTGGAGGTTAAAAAAATTAAAAAATGCTATATCAGAGGATTTTTAATTCTTTTTTCTTATGTTTGCAAAAGAAAAATACTCAACATCTATTGGATCGGCTCGGGTCTAATTCCCTTTCCTTCAACATTTTCTCTTTATCACACCTGCACTGCAAATGCCAAGTGCAGCTGCCTTTATTTTCTTATTTTTTTCATGGAGAGAAATGCTGATGTTATGACACAGACTAACAAATAATGTGGGTTTGTATTTTTAACGAAACTGTCAACCCCCTCCTCTCAGATTTTTTTCATGATACCCCCCCCCCCCCCGGTTTTTAAAAGAAAAGCGGGAACGATTACATGTTTATTTTTCATTAAAAAAGTTGTTTTGAGCTCTTTTTCTGAAATAAAAATAAAATATTAAAAAATTTCGCTCGCAGTATTATCCCTTGTTTATAACTAAGACATGCAGAATATTGCTTTAAAAACATAGACTTGAGATTTTTTTGTCATTACAAATGAATGCTGGGTCTTAAGAACTAATCTTATTAGATTTTTTTTTCTTGTTAGTTGAAAATTACTCTGAAATACTTGACATGTTCTTTATATTTTCATGAGCACAATATGTAAGGTCACCGAAATAAACCAATATTTTGAGCACCAGCAGTTTTCTGTTGACAAATAATCTTCTGAAAACACGTGATCGTTTATAAAAATTAAGATGTATTTTGAAAAAAAAAAAATATATATATATATTTTTATATACGTTGACAATTTTGGAAATTAATGAAATTGTAGCATTTTTATTAAGGTATTGTTCCACCCTGTATCCCAAACTTGTTTTTAAAGAATTAAAATTTTAAAAATTGCAAGTCGAACTTGGACACATAAAATTTCGATCAATAAACATGTATACTTTTCTCCACCAGACCCCTACCTGTTAGCCGAGGCCTTAGGATTGCTTACGCACGGGGAGAGGTAGTGGGGTCAACGGATTTTACATGCACATATCCCCAAGTATACATGGTGGTCTTCAGTGGGTATCGAACTCGCGACCTTCCAGGTGGAAGTCCGACGTGGTAGCCACAAGGCTACCACGGCCCATAAACATTTATACTGAAAAATTGATTCATATTTTTATCAATATGTTCTATGTTGTACTATAATATGTTCTATGTTGTAATATGTACTGTAAGAAATATTCTAAACTGAAAGCAGATGGAACGAGATTGTTGTACAATAGCAGAAAAACTGTCAACTGTCTAACACGTGGCATCAAAGAAGCTAAAAAAACGAAGTATAAACGGGGAAAAATTAAAATTATTATCGCATAAAAAATTTTAAGATGTATTTTGAAAAAAAAAATATGCTTTGATCAATCTTTAAAAATAAAGTAATTTTAGCATTTTTATTAAGATGTTATTAATGTTATCAAGGTTGTCACGCGAACTCGCATTTTGAAAATTCAACTCGAACTTGGACACATGAAATTTCGATCAATAAATATTTATTAAATTTTTTTCTTATTTTTGACCAATCTTTTCTATAATAGAAACTAACAAGAAGTTCCGTCTAGAACTATACGAGCCTACTTTCCCGTATACACCAAATTCAAATTTATAATCTAGCTATCTCTTTCTCTCTCTTTCTTATTTATCTTTAGTTCTAATTATTGAAAATATACCTTTTTCAACGGATAATACATATTCATTCACTCACTCATTCATTCTTTCATTTATTCAACCATGCATTTATTCATTCATTCGTTTACTCATTCATGTGTTTATTCATTAATTTACTCACTCATGTATTTATTCATTCATTTATTTATTTTTTTCATTTATTCACTCATTTATTCATTCATTCATTTTTTCACTCATTGAGTCACTGAGAAATATCCTTGAAAATCCCGATCAAAAAATTTCATAGCAAAATAGGCTCGTAAGTTCTGGATAAACTTTCTATTTCTATATGTTCCACGTTATAAGAGCTTTCCGATAAAGTTTGTTCCAAGCAAATCGGTCCGTTAGATCAGGATTTATATAGGGTTGAAATTTCCCCGTAAGCTCTGTGTTAATTTTTTGAACTGTTCAAAAATGAACAAAACTGTTCAAATCAATATTTCATGCAGAGAACTCCTTTCAATAAGCTTGCAATAGGAACTTGGCTCTTGTGCCCAGAGTTTACAGAATTTGCTTCAATTTTGTCCATAGGCGCTAATGTTAAAATTTTTTGAACTGTTCAAAATTGAACAAAAAATTGTTCAAATCAAAAAGTAAAATATAGAAATGAGATGTCCTCGCCGAGATCTTTCGAATGCAAAAAGAATTTTTCCAATCGGACAATTCGTTCAAAAGTTATTAGGGGGGGGGGGACAGACCGACAGACCGACAGACACACTTTTTCCCCATCTCAATACCCTACTTTCAAATTTTTTATTTTTCAATCTTTATTTAATTACTTCACTTATTTTTGACTTTTCTTGATTTTTAACAATATTTTCACGATACATTAAGCCTTCTTTCATGCTTTATTATTATTTTTTTTTACTTTTACGGGAAAGTAGGCTAAAAATGAAATAATGAGAACAACCGCACACCAAAAGCAGATGCAACAAGATTGCTCCACAATTGTAGAAAAACTCTAACACGTGGGATCGAAGAAGCAAAAAAAAAAAAAAAAAACGCAAAGAGAAAAAAGTTTACTCTGGTAAAAATTAAAATTATTATCGTACTTTGATTAAGTTGACTTTTTATTGTTTACAATTTCGGAATAATAAGAAACATGACAAACTAAAAGCAGATGGTGTAATATTATTGCACAATGACATCTAATGCACTAAGTCATTATTAAAAGGAAAACGGACAAAAATGAGGCAACTAACCTAGTGCGAAAAACAAATAGCACTCATAAGACGCTTCTATGACTTTTACTTTAACATATTCTATTTCGCGAGCAATCTGCTCAAAGAGAACTATTTTAATAATGAAGGTTTTCGAGCAGCGATCGCTTAAACTAGTTTTCCGAATTTTTTATCAAATACTTTATAGAATAACATTATTTCTGTGTTTTTTTCTTTTTAACTTATGTGCTGCCTGTTATTGTATGGAAATAGAAATTGAGCTATAGAGAAAAAAATAAAGTGAAAGACAGAATGTTTTCTGGAAAGTTGTCCCTGCGAAAAACATCGGCCTTGCATCGGCTTTTAGATGTTTTTTAAGGCCGATGGGCCGATGTTTTTCTAAAGTTAACATCTGCCGCCGATGCCGATGGCCGATGGCAACTTTGTTGAACAATCGGCGCCGATGCATCGGCGAGGCCGATGCATCGGTCGAGCCTTACTATTTATAAATGTAACTATATTTTCCGACTTTCCATAAAGTCCCACTGTCACTTTCCTGTAAAAGCTGAGTTAAGAAAACATTTTGAAAATCAATACAAATAGCTTAAGTTTAAGCGTTTAAGTAAGAGCTTATGGGAACAAATGTAATTATATGATTTTTTCATTATAATAACTTTATATATAATATAATTCTTTATAATAACAATTTTTTTTAAAAAAAGCTCAGTGGGAACGTAAATTGTTTCAATTCCAACATAAATTAATAATTTGTGCACTTTTCTAACTGAGAAATCACCAAGACTCAATGACATTGATGTCTAAGCATTTTGAGTCAATCTCAAAACTGGAAATTATGAGGGAAAAGATCAGAATAACTACTACTAGGTGAACATTTTGTGTCTGTATGTTACGGTACGGAACAGGCTCCCAATTTGAAAGCAAAATGTAAACCTGCTAAAAATTATTTCAACATACTATGAGAAAATAAAATATTTTTCATAATTATTATTATGGGACCCCTGTAATTTAGGGAGCCAGGGACCGTGAAGATCCATGTGGAAATCAGTTTGTTTTTGTGTTATATATTCGTGTCAAACAAGGCTAGATTTGACATGCGAATTATACATGACGAACTTTAAAAAAGAAAATTTTTTCTGGAACTAATACAACCTTGGAGTCGGTTATCCCTTCTCCGTACTTCCTTCTCTAAGGTTGTAACGGAGCGCGCTTTTTTATTTTTTTGAAATTGGTGCTGCTATCTAGTGAGGAAAAGTTATACTAAAATTGTTTGCTTGATATTTGTAAATTGGTTTCATGCATTTTTCACAGAAATATCAATTTAGATTTGGTAATATGTTAGAGTTACAAAAAAAAAAAAAAAAAAGAGATTCTTAATATTTTAAAATATATGGACTATAATTAATATGAATTTAAAAGAAACTATAGTAATATCTTTTAATAGATCAAACATAACAAGCTAAGAAAAGGGTTTCAGATAAAAATATCTATTTTTTTGATAAAAGCTCAAATTGGATTATTTTATGAAATTTTTACACACTATCAAATCAACTGCTATTATTGAGATAATGTAACCGTTTAGGTAATGTTAGCTTGTTACTTTCCATTATTTCTCAAAACAGACAACGGTTTAAAAATAATTTTTCTCATACTAATACCGTTTGTATTTAGGATACATTGACTCTTACTGACTAATAAAACATTTATTGATTATGTATTTAAAAGCGATATGTACACAAACTTCTGCCCATATGCTCTTATTTTCACATTTTAAATATAAATTTGAACCATATAAAATGGGCTTTTTTATTTATTGGGAGAACCCTACCAAACTAAACTTTAAATAACCTGCTTTTCTTCAAGCTATATTCCCAATAGTAAATCCGTTGGACCCTTCAATGCAAAAATGGACCAATCGTCAGATTTTTATTATTTTTTTACTTTGTTGTTGTTATTATTTTATTTTATTTTATTAATTATTTTATTTATTTTTAAAACAATGGAATTATAACCATTTCGATTTTATTGTTCACGGCACCTGCATTTATTCGGACATGTTCGCACTTTGACTTGGACACTGTCCGTACACATTTTTGTAAAACCCAGTTTTGTCTCCACTTTATATATTAGATTAGATTAGAGAATATATATATTAGATTTTTTCGCTGTGCGTTCTTTATTATTGTGCTTGTTAATTTTCAGCAGTACAGTTACTTGCACGTTGTAATTTGAGCTAAATGTCAAGTTCTTGGAGTAATTTTGCGCCTTTGTTACGTTATATTTTGCGGACTATTTTTTTTAGTTACAAATCTAATTATTTAAATATTGAAAGCATAAAAAGTAATAATCAAATTTTTGACTCACACAATATTTTTTTGATAAATGCTTATGATGATTATTTTTTTCTTGCATCAATATGTAATATCACATAATCGAAAATAAGCTTTGAAACCATAACTTTGCATTGCGTATTATAAATGCCCCGTGCTTCAGAACTGTCTTACTTGCAGTCTCAATATATTTTATTTGCTCCTTCTTTTAAAGAAATTTTGAATCTGGAAATTTGATTATACAGTGTATAATTTATGGTCGAGTTTCATTGTGTAACACAGTGAACGATTTATTATTATTTATTTATTTATTTATTTTAAAGCTTTTCTTCATTGGTTTGTAATGTGTTCGATGTAGATGAAATGCAATGTACTATACAATGAAACAAGTAAAATAGCCCTTAAAAATAAAAGTACAATTACGAAACGTATTTTATTACACGTATAGCTTTGGCAACATTTTATATAGATATGTACAATGAAAAATACGGAAACAGAACATTATAGCACAGTGGTAAATTTTACAAAAAGAATTCGTTTAGAACTCGATTATGATAACTTCACAAGTGAGTTCAATTAAAGTACCATATCAACGAATAGTTTCAACGATCAAACTTTCTAGGTTGGATTTAAATGCTGACATTTATTGCCATTGTGCAATGAAAGTACTCAGCAAATTATTTTTTCCTCTTCACCAGCACACAATGACAAGTTCCTAATATGCTATACTGAGTGCGCAAAGAAGAATTGAATTGAGGGTCATATCTTTCTCAGTTGAACAGCAGCAACGGCGATTGCCGGCCCATTTTGAATTGAACGAACTCGCATATTTTCGATGTAAAGCATGAAGCTATACTCAGCCGTAAGTTTTCGAAAGAATTGTGAACGAAAATAGCTTGCCAAAAACTGTTGTTCTTTTTTTTTTTTTTTTTTAATAGTTTAAGGGAAGATGTTGTAAATAAAGTTTTATTTCAAGATAAGTATATCTCCTACTTTATGAAATGAACTCAAATATTTAATACATTACTTTAAATGAAAACTGAATTCTGCAAAGGGAATGAATTTACCACTTGGATTACAACAGAAAAATCAGTTTCATCCTATACGATAAAAGTTTCAACTACCAGGTATTTCATATTGTATAAAATCAATAGTTTTCTAATAAGAAAACGAAATTTTCTAAGACAACACTTGCTAGGCTGTAATAAATGGGTTCAGATATGCACCTGTTTATCGTGAGAGCTAGGGAGCGACTAAATATGCCTTCGATGTAAAGAGGTAAGATTCATAAGCTCTATAAATATTTCATGTTTGCCTTTTTTTTTCATTTTCCACATTTCTTTAGTCATAAACTCAAAAATCGTACTCATACTCGTAGCTGTCCTGATGGTGAGCATGATAATGGAAGAACCGTTTTCTACGAGGCATCAAGCCACTCCCACTAACCCATGAATTTCGTCGCCTAGTTTCACTGAGTTGAAGATCTTCATAATCATCCCCTCGTCGGCTTCTGGAAGCATCAACAGAATCATCGAAGCGCTTATAATCAGGAGTAACTTTTGTATCCCATCCAGCTTCTTCTTCCTCCTCCTCATCATCGTCATAGTATTCTGGCCACTCTTCTTCTTCTTCCTCTTCTTCATCCCAGCCATCACTGGGTTTGCAACACGTCATTTCTTCTTCTGGTGATGACCAGCCCCCTTTCATCATTGTGCAACCTGGGAGAGGAATTTTCAACTTACTTTTAAAACATACTTTTAAGTCTAACAAAAATACTTTTGATACATATAATACGGAAAATAAGTTTTTAGACTTAAAAAAGGGGCGGGTTATTTGCAATAACATGCATACAAAATTTTACTAAAATAAGAACAAATATAATAACTGCATTGAATGATTTTTCTCACGTCAAGTATAAAAAGAATGAAAAGCTCTATCAACGAAAAAGGTTAACTTTGTTTTATTAATCAAAATGTAAATAACAACATTAATAATTATAACACGAGAAAAAAATCTTCTCAAAGTATAGTGAGAGAAATAGTCAGTTTTATGAACAACAAATTAAAAGCATTGGTTTAGCTAACTATAATGAAAAAAACTTGTTTTAAAAACTAGAAATAAGTAAGTTAGCTTCTTCTTTTTCAATTGGTTAGTGCTGTTAAATGTAACAAATGTTAACCAGGCTTATTAATTAATAGGGCAATTCCATGAAAACAGGGACACTAACATAAAAAAAAATTCTTGCACACATACAGTTTTTTTTCCTCTAAGGTTAAAATATGTGAATTTTTATAAAATTATGTTTAAAAAGTTAGCAGTAGTTTTTTGTAAGTTTTATGGGCAATGTTACTTTTGTCACATGTGTTGTTGTCTCTAGAGAGGTTCGGAAAGTTCATCTTGCTTTCGTAAAGAAATTAACAGGTATGTAAAAAATCTTATTTTTTTATTGAAATTTAGTCTATATGTGAGGTTAGGCCAGTAAAGAATCTTATTAGTTAAAAGAAGAATCTTATTAGTTAAAAGTTATAAGAAATTATTGTATTGAAAGTTAATTTTTATAAATTAGGCCTCATAGTAATGTAACATCAGCCACAAACATTTATAAAAGTTTTTATTACTTAAAGAAAATTAGTGTTAAGAATATAAAAAGCCATATTCTCTTCATTCATGATAATATCTTAAATATCAATTACTTAAATAGTTAATAAAAGTTCAATTTATGAGTTAAAAACTTCTTTAAAATGTGTAACATCAGTCACTTTTCTTTTTCCAGTTAGATACTTAAACACTACACAAATGGCATTGACTGCTGCAGAAAGGCAAAAAAGGAGGCAAGATAAATTAACGAAGGAAGGAAAATATAAAGATTACAAAAAGAAAACCAATGCAGAAGCTAAAAGGAGTAGAGATAAAAAAAAGAAATGACCTAGCTAAGTTACCTAAGTCAGTTCAAAATAGAGTTAAAAGAGAAATCAAAGAAAATGTTAGATAAATAGTAGAAAAATGTAGAGCATTAAAGTGCAAAATTTCAAGTAGCAGTGACATAATCCCTTTTCCAAAATAATAAAATCTTAGGAAAAGCTGTAACTCGTGCCAAGCGCGCCCTGCCTACATCTCCACGAAAGCAGAAGGAATTCATAAAAAAATAGTTTGACAATGAAATTGGGGAAACAGGTGCTCCTATTAAGCCCAAGTAAGCATTTTTACAGCAGCACCGTACCACTCAGGTAGAATGCATCCGTGTGCGATAGCCTCAGATAAACTGTCTTATTCTAAAGAGATTGTGATTCCTCTCGTAACAAGAATGCTGGAAAAGATTCCTTAAGAAATTGAAGTCTTACACATTTGGTCAGATGGCCAATTCAAAAACAAGTTCATTGCAGCCACAATACCCATGTTACAGAAAAAATATAAATTGCTAATTAAATCGAATTATTTTGCTACTTCACATGGGAAAGGCCCAGTGGACGGCATTGGCGGCTCTGTAAAGAGGCAGGTATGGGAAGCTGTAAAAAAGAGAAAGCATTTCGTATACAGTGCAAAAGATTTTGTAAATGCCGCAGCTTCAAGCATTGTGAAAATCTTAGAGACGATTCCAGTTCCATCATACGATTTCCAGTTGCGTTATACAGAGTTAAATTTGAACAAAATATTTCCTGATTCAGAAGTTATAGCTGGTATCACGCAATAACCCTTTTTGGACGTGGTAGACAAAATCACCAAAAGCTCCAAATTATCTAAAGCATCATTTGCCTACTCAAAACCAAGAGAACAAGTTCCAGAATTGGTGGTCACAATTGGAGAGTGGGTTCTTGTGGAATACGATGGACAGCTCTATCCAGTTGAATTTAGAGCCATTGAAAACTATGAATACTTGGTCAGTATTATGATTCCAACAGGGAAGCATTGGAAATGGTCTGACAATGTGGATGAAATTTATTATTCCCAATAAAAACAATAAGAAAACTTAGTACACCAGATGTAGTAAATGCACGAGGACACTTTTCATTTCCTGAATTGCCCTAAAAACATCACTTGTATATTATATTCCTTTACTACAGTTTATTTTTTATCATTTAAGAAGGTTAGTGTAATTTTGTAAAAAAAAATTGCTAATTTGACTTTTAAGGAGAGATAAATTATAATTTGAACCAATTAATGTTGGTGTAGCATCACTCACAAAATGTTTGTAACATCAGTCACGGAAATTAAAAATTTCCTCCACTAAATTTTAAAGTGTTTTAAATGAAACAACGTGTATTCATAAAGTTTTAAATCTCTGCTTGACTGGAAAAAATAATTTTAATCTTCATGTTCTTAGTTTGAGGAGAATTTCAATTAATATAAAAGTTATTTTTCCTAATGTATCTTCTGTGTAACATCAGTCACAATTTTTGATTTACCTTAATTCCACACAAAAAAGGTTTTATGTCTAAAAACAGCTATGGGAAGCGTTATTGTGCTCTATCATGGTATTTTAGATCAATTTCAGAAAAATAAGATTAAATTTCAAGACAGTGCAGATTTTAAAAGTTGAAAAACTTAGTCAGATTGTAACGTCAGTCACCGTGAAATGACCCAATAGTTAAACAATTAAACTTATTAAAATCAAAGAAAAATTTTACTTTTGTTAATTATAATGGAGGTTAAAATGAGGGTTCAAGCATTATAACAGAACAGTTACTTTTCCAAATTATAACTCAAAATTATGTTTAGTGCAGAAGAATAAATACCAAACTTTTTTCGTTACAAAATAGTTATTAATACAGAATATTTCTTCAAAATATTAGCTACAAGATATAAAACGTTCAGAACATTAAAATACGATTGCTTTTCACTTTAGTATAAATTTGTTGAATTTAAAAATATATCAAAATCGTTTGCTAGTTGCTCAACCCGATAATTTAATTCAAAGTAAGCAAAATGTTTACTTCCTTTTCCCAAAGAAAATACAACCGATTCCTGTTTTAACGGCTCTGCGTTACAACGACCCACTGCGTTATACATTAAATAATTTTGTACGAAAGTACACGAGAATCTCCTGGAAATCATTTATTCGGGGTTTGACGTAAAATTACGAATAACTAAAAACAGGAAACTAGTCTTTAAAAAAAGGAAATTACAAATAACACAAAAAAAAATTTCAACAAATTTAAAGAATAGTATATCGTATCCCTTCAATTAATGTTTTGAAGTTTTGTTTTGTGTAAGAAATTCGTATTATGTGTTTACTGTGCTATTTACAAGTAACGTCTTAACCAAGTTTAATATATTCATTATTTTTTACGCAATATGCAATCGGCATGACAATTCTAAACATACCATTTTTCCAACCACCTTTCATCATGGACATCATCTGAGGACAGCACATCATTGGTGCAGCCTTCGGAGCTTTCATTTTCATCATAGGCCATTTCATCTTCATTTTCTTCTTTTCCGGACAGCACATCATCATGGGCATTGCAGCTTTCTTCGGGCCTTTCATCTTCTTCATTTTCATCATCATCATTTTCCATAGCATATCATTTGATTCTTCAGCCCAAGGACTAAAATAATTTTCATTGATTGCATTACGCAACGCATCAACAAATTAACCGTTGTGAGATTTTTTTATGTAAGTATGGGCAACAAAAATAAAGATAAAAATAAAAAGCAATTTAAAAACGTGGACAAAAAGTAGTAGAGAGGGAGAAAAACTCTTTTTCGTTTTTGCGAAAGTGTAAATAACTTTTTTGTATTAAAATCAAATTAAGAGGTAACTACTATAACACTGTCTCTGCCATACCATTAAACCCATTTAAATATTAACTATACTAACATAGAATAGTCTATTAAACTTTATATGGCAGAAAGCATAATTGCATGTACAACATGAAATATATTGGGTCAACTGAAAATCATTTCATTTAACTGAACGTAATTTCATTTTAAACTGAACGTAAAAACTTAAATAGAATATTACGCTACATCACAGCTATTGTTTCTCATACCCTTTTAAGAGGTTGAATTAATTTCAAGCTTGAATTTGTTTCATGTTCGATCAAATCTTTTATGAATGCTGTACTACAAAATCTCAAATGCTATGCTACAAAAGTTTCTAATCATGCATATAGATAATTCTCTTTTAGTTTTTACTCACTTTGAACCCTTTGAATCTCCTTTCATCACAGGAATCGGGACTGGTAATGGAATAGGTATAGCTATAGGCTTCAGACCAATAGTGATACCTTTACTTTCGTGATGCTTGTCCATCAGCCACTTCATCATCATCCATTTCTTGTCCATCAAACCACCACCGGATTCATGGATGAAATTTAAGAGGACTAACAGGAATACAACAGAATAATTGACGAGATATTTCTTAAAGACCATCTTGTACTTCTTTGACTAGAATGATGCTAACGACGAAATGCATAAAACTAGTTTCTGGATAAATGTGGTTTCAGTTCTGCAAGCAACAAATGAAAAATTAATGTGTTAATATAGGCAATACTGATATGCACAAAGCAGAGTTACATTAAATGGTAAATACGGATGTTCCAAGGGGAAAAATCATAAACTTTTAGCTCGTTATTCATATTACTAATTTTTAAGACTACTTGACTCTTAAGAGTATTTGTTTCTATTGCCTGTTCCCGATATCAGCGCCTAGTCATTGTGGGTCTTGATTGTTATGTATAATTGTTATACTATATTCAATAATCTAGCCGCTATCTTCGTTTGAAATTCCTGTTAATTGTACTTAAGTAACTCAAATCTAACATAAAGTAAATCAGTGCGTATAAGATATCATTTTTGGGAATGTTTCGAAGTGTCGTTTAAGGAACTTTTTCGATCGTTAGATTCTCACTCTTTATGATTATCTCTGGTGAGAAAATTTAAAATACAGCAGCATTTTAAAGCTCCGGTCAACAGTAAACAGTACTTTTTCAGCCACCGTCTGTAACAATAAAAATATGTAATGCACATACAATGTGTACATACTTTTGTTAGTTATCGAACCAACTATAAAAATTACTTATTTTTGTAAGATTTTAAAACTGTTGAATATTTATATTTTCTCAAAAGAGTTTTCAGTATTTTAAGCAAGATGAATACTAATGTAGGCTCTGAATACCTAGTAAATATTTGACTAAGTGGTTTATAAATTTTTCTCTTGTTTACAAAAAAGTTTGTTAGCACTCACCTGTAGATCTATGCAATTGATTGAGCTTCAGATTATAATTAAGGGATTATGAAAATTTTACTTTTTGTAATTTAGACTGACCTAAGCTAGATTCCTTTATATCACTATTTGTCTTCTTCGATTAAAATCCGTAATCGTTGTTAATCTGTGAATCAGAATAATCGTAAACATTTTTTTCATCACTCATAACTTGTTGATCTGTGTATTCAAAATCATTATCTTGCTTTTCGTAGTCATAGAAATCATCTTCTGCACTTCTTTTAATGTCATAATCTTCACGGTTTTGATAATTGGTTCTCAATGTGGCGTCATGATCATCATGATACTCATATTCATCAGAATCGTAGTCATCCCCAGGATTATTATGGCTTGAGCGACCTAGAAGTGGTAACTTGGACTTTAAATTTTCTAATTGTGCTTTTAAGTTTTCAACATCGTTTAAGAACCAATTTTTCCTGTGATCAATAGGTTTCACCCCGAGGCCTTGATCGTCAGGAGGTGATTCGTCTTGATCGTAGTAGTCATCAAATGGTGCAAATCTTCCACCACCTCCTCCTCCTCCTCCTCCTCCTGTGGTTTGTCTGATTCTCATCGGTGGTGGCCTAGGAGGTCTTGGTACTGGTGGAATAGTCGGTGCAGTTGTAGGAGCAGCAGTTGTTGTTGTTGTAGAGGATGTGAAAAGATCCGGAAGAAACGGAAAAGGTAGAAGTCCATAATCTGGGAACTCAGGTATAACACGAATCTTTTTCTTTTTCTTTTTTGGCTTTTTCATGTGCATTAGAGCTTTATCCCTCTTGTACATCATTTTATATCTGTATCGTCTAGTTTTTGACCTTATGTCCGCTATTTTAGTTTTCATTTTCATGTAGTACTCCGGTAGTTTTGCCATAGGGTTATCTGCATACCTGTTAGAAAATAAAGTAAAAGTAAAAAAATTTCGAATGTACATGCAAATTCAATTACAACAGTAAGAAATACTAAGCTTTGCTAATTATAAATCCTTTTTAAGCAAGAAATTTTTGAGTTTGTTCACTTTTTATCAATTTTTGTATCCCCTCTTTTAGATGAAGCAAGAAATAACACAGAAAATTTATTCCGGAAATTAGTTATAATATTGGATACAATCTAATACAGTTGCGTTAGAAGACAGCGCTGCCGACGGCGGCGCATTTAAACGAACCTGCACCACGTTTTCTAATAAGCGGGCGATTGGTATTACTTAAGGTGTGATAAGCAGTTAATCACACAAAACGAGCTTTTAAACAGCTTACTAGACTGCAGGTTACCACCATTTGAGTTTAACATGATACTTTTAGTTGTGTTGTTATGATCTGGGCGATCAAAATTTTCCGAGTGGCAGAAGATTCAAGGTCTGTAAAATGTAAGGTAATAATTTCGAGCTGGAAATTCTAACTGGATTAAATTTGGGGCATATTACATTCTAGAAATGATCCGTACCAAGTGCTATGTTTTTCTTTTAAACATAGACAAATCCCCATATTGCTAGCCTTCTGTGTGATCATTAATAAGGCGCAGTAAATAGCATTGATGGTCTCTCTTTATTTGAGTCTCATTATTGATATAATTTTCATTATTATTGATATAATGTTCAGCAATCAAAGAAATCGACAGAACTGCATCAAAGTAAGTTACTGTTTTTTGTTTTTTAACTAAGTCTCTTATTAAATGAAAAGAAACGAAAGGAAAGCAAGAAGTTACTGAAATAAGTACATAAAACTTGTTACTATATTTTGATATCACAGAACCTCCCGTGGTAAAGTAGTAGTTCATGGCAAATTTAAGCGGTATGCTCTATAGCATATCTTCAAAGATATAATTCTAAGGTAAATAACAGATGTGTAAAAGAGGATAATTAATTGTTTTTAAATATTACACTACAACCATTGAGGAGCTAAATTTCACCAATTTTCAATCATTTCATAATATAAAGCTGACTTAGAATCCCGTTCCACACTGTACTAATTTCAGTTATATAAAAAGAGATACCTTTTTTTTTTTCAGCATTCCTATAATTACAAAACTAATTTGAGATAACTAATTTTTAACAAAATTGTTTCTGGATTAAACGCTTTTCATTGATAAATGCATGAAAAGGGTTCATAATTGCCACATTATTTTGATGATGGTCTTTAGTAAAAAGGTGTATAATTATGAAATATGCTAATTTAAGAATTCAAATTCCACTTCGAGTGAGTTATCTAACCTAATTTTCTAATATAATAAAACACAACAGAACTTACGGCATTTGTAAAGGAATTATTTGGATAGAGCCTTTTTTATTTTCTATCTTTTCAAGCATCTTCCGTTTTTCCAGAGGCTTGAGTGTCACTGGTAGCACACTTCGTTTCTGAATTTCCTTGGAAGTAGATTGGTTTTGAAACTGACCCATCAGAAAAGCTGTGAACTGGTCCGTTGCAACGAAGTAGAAGATCACCAACGTAGCGAAATGACATCGCCAAGAAATATTGGTCTTCATCAGATGTCACTGGGGAGATAAGGTACAAAAAGCAGAACTAGAATGGTAGCTCAACTTTTCTTTTTTTTCAGCTCAAATAAATCATATTGCATAGATCTTAAGGTGAGTGAAAAACATTGCACTTTTCACAGATGCGAGTCCATTATATATAAATGAAAGTATTTTCCAATATTTCAATTTTAAATTTTTTGTGCTCTTGTCTGCACTGTTGATGCAACTTATGCAAGCTTTCCTGCACTTGAAATGTATTGAAGATTAAATTGTTGCAATTTTAGTATATACAGTAACCTATTCAATGTACATCTCATTTCAACCTGGAGCTGTACTATTTAAATACATTGGATACTAATGAATAAGAAGATAAAACAAAAAGAAAATCATCAGTTTGTTATGAAGAATTTAAATTATGGAGATGGACAAATAAAGATATTTTTCACAAAATTTTAGGTAAAAATTCCGAAAACATGCTTAGTAACTTAATTACTTGGGGTTTAAAATTGTAAAAATAGTCTAATAGTCTTTTTTTATGTATGTAAAATATATATATATATATATATATATATATATATCATTTAAGAAAAGATTCAAGGTGAGAAGCTATCTGCTAACAATATCGGAAAAAACGTTTAGCAACATAAGCCAATATGAGATTACTCGACGAAGTAAAGGTTTTAGTGATAATATTTTTTATATATCAGGGAAATAAATTATAGTTTAAAAAGCAGAAACAACTTTAAAACATCACAAATATCAATAAAAATTGCAGACACGTGTTTAGGGGTAGCAAGGAACCCCTTCTTCAAAACAAAAGGAGAGAGCTTATGCGCGAAAAGACATCCGACAAAAGCCAAAACCGTTTTTATAAAAAATTTAGGCAGTTTTTTTTTTTTTGCTGCATTAATATTGATAAATAAAACAAAAAAATAATTTACTCTGATTTTTCATTAAAAAAATCACATTGTTTAGTAAATACATACATATATTAACTTAAATTATTGAATAGGGAAAGATTATTGACATTTTGTAAATATTTTTCTAGTTGCCAATAATAAGACCTACCGCAAACTAATATATCATTCACGTGGTTAAAGTTGAAATTATTTGTTGAAGAGCTATTGTTTGCATTATTTTACCTTCTATCCAATAGTATTTATCGGTTTTGGACAAACAATTGGTTAATCTCGCAAATATAATTCACAGGGAACAACACATTCTGAAACACCTGCATCCGTAAGAAATTTTTACAAAATATTTGCATTTATCGGTTAAAGCTTAAAATTTTGTTATCTATTTTGCTGACAAATTGAGAAAAAAAAACATGAATAATTGCAAAAAAGGGGGGAATTGTAAATATGTCAAGGAAGTACAAAACTAATAACCTACTTTCAAGCTTATCTTGTAGTTTTGGAATGCTAATTGGAAATCAACATGTGTGTTTAACACTTTTTGCGAGTTATTGAAGTAAATCATGACTTTTAGAACAATGATACAGAAGAAATAGGATTTATGATCATAGAAATTACCCATTTCATATATCATATTCTTCATCATATTCGTAATCGTCATATTCCTCGTCATCAAATCTATAGTCTTTCTGCTTGTTCTTTTCTTTTCCATAAACTTTCTCCGTTTCATAGTCTTCATCCTCTTCATAAGTAACGTCATACTCTTTCTCGTAATATTCTGGCTCGTATTTCGTAACTGGCACAGGCATCGGAACAGGATAGTACTTGGGTTTATACTTCATGGCAAGTTTCAGCTTCATCTTCTCTAATCGGTAGTTCTTCATCTTCTCCATGTATTCCTTCATGGAAGTCATCTTCTGGCTCAGCCACGTCTTCTTCTCTTGCTTAAACGTCTGAAATTTGTTACCCTTTTGCTTGTTACCTTTTTGCTTGTTACCTTTTGACTGTTTGAAACGCGCTTCGGGTGATCCTTCCTCATAATCGAAAAGTTCCTCTGGTCTCCTGCCTATAGGAGGTCTAGGTATAGGAGGAGGTCTAGGAGGTCTGGGAAACATAGGAGGTCGAGGAAACATGGGAGGTCGCGGTGGCCTGGGAGGCATTGGAAAAGGTGGGAAGGGTGGTATTGGTGGTTGCGGCGGCATCGGTATTGGTGGAAATACTGGTGGCTGTGGCGCTGGTGGTTGAGGTATAAATTCTGGCGTAAAATTGTAATAAATAGGAGGTGGATATAAAGGAGGAGGATACAAATCAAATGTCTGTGGCATGAAAATATCTGGAATAAATTTTTTTGGCTTCATTTTGTATTTCTTTATGTTTGCCAGCATCCTTGCTTTATACTTCTTATACATCATCTTCATCCGGTATCTCTTGGTTTTCATTCGCATATCCGTAATTTTTGTTTTCATTTTCATGTATTTTCCAAGTGTTTTTTCAATGGGATTTACACCCGTCCTACGGTGAGAGAAGAGAAAAAAATATATAATTACTTAAGATAAAATTATTTTTAAACAGAACATCATGTAAAATATCCGGGAAATGCATGCTCAATTTTAAAATTTAAATTAATAGGAAACCTTACATGAACAAAAATGGAAAAAACGTAAAATCTTACTTGAAGACAACTATTAAGCAAGGAGTTTGAAGTCAGTGGAATTTAAATTCCTTTGCCAACTTCAAATACAAGACGTTTCAGTAAATAAAGCAACAATAATGTAACACATTATTCTTTACTTTCTTTAAAATAATATAGAACAAGAGTTTTATGCATATTTAATAGGGACAACTCCGAAATAACTCCTTAAATAAGTTATTATATTTTAAAGTACTAATTACTTTAGAATTTTTTTTTCTTTCAGTTAGAACTTACGGATATGTCAAAGTCTTCTATTGAATGTACAAGAAACAACGCTATAATATGCAAACATGCAAAATAAATTGTACACTCGTCTTTCGAAGTTTCTTTGAACCTCTTTATCAGTGTAAAAATATATGAGCTTCAGTGGTGTAAGCTATCCGGAAAATGAGTATGAAATTTTGCATGTGGTAAAAATTACGTTATAACGGATATATTTTTTCAATTGCTTACTGATGCACTCATTTTTAATGGAATGCTTCAACTATTAAATAGTAAGCCCTAACTTATACATGGGACAAATTAACAACGAAAATGTATCGACTTCTTAACTAAATTGTTCATGATTAACAAAACAGCATTTTAAAAAAACTGAATAGAGTTCAATCAACAACTTACTGAACTGGAACTGTGATTATTTTCTTCTCTTCCTCCTCCTCCTCTTTTGGATCCACCTCAACAATTTCTTCCTCTTCAATATCATCATGCTCTTTTTTGTCGTCATCAAATTTCGTCGGCAGACCACCAAGATGTATGGACACGGGAGGGAACAAACTGGCCGGCTTATCTTCGGACAAGAAGTGTTTCATGGCCATGGACAAGAATGAATCCGTCTCCAGGATCAGACAGAAGTAGACAAGGAAGCTGAGAGCGCAGTTGCATGGGCCGACCAGCCACATCAGCCACTGCAGACATACAAAGGATAAAAAGAAGCAGAAGTAGAACCCCTCAACCACCGACCATCCAGAATGTGTCATTCAACAATTCAGATCTACGGCGAAATGCACTAAATTGCTCGATAGCTAATTTACTCCAGTTTCTTATTATTTTCTTTAACCAGAAAATTGAAGTATGAAGTACATTTACATGATTATAATTTGGTCTGCAAAGTTTTAAATGGTTTTGTATCTAAAACTTAATTATAAATCTCTTTGATAAAGATGTTTGTATCACAAAAATGCCTTTAAATGGATTACATAAGCATTTTGCTGAACAATAATAACAATAATATTTTTTAAAAAGAGGAACAAAAATCTCGGTTTATGTAATAATACAAACACAAAATAAAGGGAAAAAAGAGATAAATAAACAAGAGAAAATTTTATGTATGTGTATATACACTAGGGATGTAACGAATATTCGGCCACTATTCGGTATTCGGCCTATTCGGCCCTTTGGCCGAATATTCGGCCAATCCGAATAGTCATTTCCTCACCCAGCCGAATATTCGGCCTGGCCGAATAGTTCTGCCGCAGTAGAAATGTAAAAAAATAAAGAAATTAGTAGATTTTAAACATTTAAAATTGTATTATAATTATTGCAGAAGATTACATTAGTATATAGTTTTAATAAATTAAAATAATTTGGAAAAAAAACTACTTTTTTTAAACCTTGTTTTAGGGTTGACCGATCAAAAACAGGTTTTAAAGTTGTAATATTGTATTTTATATTTAGTATTTGCTCCCAAAAGCTGGCAATAGCTAATTATGATGTATGAGAAATTAATTTTATTATTATTAACAAAGTGGAAGTCGGACTTTGCATGGATAGACTGATTTATTGTGAATATTGGGCAAGAGAGAAATGTGAAAAGCTCTAGAATATATCATGAATATTTAGATAGCGTAAGTTATTGGGGTTTTGGGAAATAAAAATATATTCCAGTTAAGTGTATTAAATTTTAATAGATCTTTTAAAAATAGGTATTTAAAAAACCCCATAAAATAAAAATATTAACTTTTATAACTTTTAAAATATCTTCATAAAACAGTTTTGAGCAAGGTAAAAGTTCACTAACCAATAGTAGTTCTTTCATTTGAATGAAATGATTAGTAAAATAATGCTACTGTTTACTACCATAAAACCTGTCATTTTTATTCCACTTTTAAGAGAAATTCTTAGTTTTATTACATACAAAAAAATAGAAAAAATTGATTAATTTTAAATAGTTTTAAATTCTTAACTAACAACATAATTAAATCGTTCATCATAGATTGTGTGTAAATGGTGGTTGACTTAGTGAATTATTTTTAAATTTGACAAATTCTTTCTATTACAACGATTTTCTAGAAATTTTAATATTCGGCCGCCGAATATTCGGTATTCGGCCTAAGACATTGGCCGAATATTCGGCTTCGGCCTGGAAGCAGTGGCCGAATATTCGGTATTCGGCTATTCGGCCACATCACTATTCGTTACATCCCTAATGTACACACACACACACACACACATATATATATATATATTTATTTATACGCATTATATAATACGCATCATAAAAAAAAGAATAAATTACTATGAACTTTATTCATGTATAAATTAAAAGGCCCAGAATAAAAAATATAAGCTAAAAATCCCAATGAAAAATTGAAACTTATAGATAAAGCCAAAATAAATCCAAATGAACCAGCGTAAATGTCTTGCTACTAGTTTCAGAAGAAAAAAAACGTACTTTAGAAAAAATTTAAAATACGAAATACATTGAAAGGTAAAGAAATTTTTAGTAAAGTTGAACGATCAAACTCCATGACGGTGAACTCCGAAATCATACCGTTAAAATTTGAACTATGCAACTTATTCTTATGACTAACAATTTTGCGCACAATTTATTTCAATAATGTTAAAACTTATAATTCCGTTGTTAAAATTTCGTGTGTTAACTTATCATTATGGTAATTATTTCCTTTGAACTTTGCAAGTAACAAAATGTTAATAAGACTTTATTGAAAATCTTAAGAATAAAATATCTCTTATACAATACTAATGCAGAACTTTCAAAAACTTGACTTGCTTTGTAAATGCACCCATTAAATAAAATCGGATCTTTCATTACCACTTGCGTGACCAAAATTTGAAAACGTAGTCGTTGCAAAAAAAGAAAAATATCATTGGTTTTTGGGAGAAGTTCTTATCGATAAGCATAACGATATTTTGGCATTGTATAAACTAATGTATTAATATACACTGTAAAAAAAAAAATCCCGAAAATACATGAGAATCTCCTTGAAATCATTTATCCAGCGTCTGACGTAAAAGTAGAGAGACTTAAAAACAAGAAACTACGATGTCTTTTAAGAAGGAAATTACAGAGAATAAAAAATAGAAAACATTCTGTACGTTGGTTGCAACAAATAATGTGCCGCAGTAGTCTGTGAATGCGCTGGAGTACTATTTCTGGTACACACAGTCGAAGTTGAGTTCAGTTGAGCTCACCGCTCCCCTGTGCCAAGGATGCCTCCAGAGTTGGGAAGGCTGTCCGCAGAGCGCTAGCAGGTTGGTCACTACAGTTAAAGTTTAATTTTACGCCAACAATATATAATGCATTTTTGACAATTGTTAAACTGGTACTCACAGATCTCAAGTGCTCAGTTTTACGAAACTTAACAAATCTTTCTCTGTAGTTTTACAAAGTACGGAGAAACAAAACTTTATTAAGAAACTGTTATCAAGAAGCTTGATTTAAAACAAGTTCGAAGAAACGCTCGTTTTCCCTTCGGTGTTTTAACATAAATGTTTTACAGTGTACCTGATTTAAAAATAAATATACGAAAGTTAAAAAGATTTTGTAATTGTTTTTTATGTTAAAGTGAGATTAAACTACGTAGTATGAACAATATACATTCAAGTCAAATCAAACTTACCTGCAGTAAAATTAAGTTTCAAATGTTGAGCTTCATTCCACGTCATTTAAGCTATGTTGACTTATCTCAAATCACGAAACAAGATTTCAACCAACCTCCCCGGTGAAACACTAAGCAAATATCAAATTTTCTCAGCAAACGACATTTCATTATATATATGTAACCTATATATAGCTACCGCTTTAGAAAACTCCCTTTCATTTTCAAGCAATAAATATATCAGAATCGAATACGTACAGAGGGTAAAGTTTTCGATTTCGCTTTCGAAAAGGAACTATTTCGGTCAAAGAGCGTGGCAAGTGAACGGTAAAGCTTATGTATCAATATGTCAAGCTAAAGCTGTCAAGACGAAGTTTTGCAGTCATCTATTTTTCCTTTTAATGCCTAGTCTGATATTGTTTATGCTTTAAGATCTCGAAAAGGTACAAAAATCCTTACTTTTGTTTCTGGCTGGCTATTTCGAAATGAAAGGCGACAAGAATACGTTTTTAATATTAAAAATATCGATACAGAAATAAAGATACATTCGTTCTTTTCAGATCGAAATTCTTCAATAAGTGTAAAATGGTGCACATAAAGTTAAAGTTTATACAGTGGTAAGGATAAAACGGTAAGGTCCCAGACCTTCCGATGCTGTAGTTTCTGATTTTTAGCTTAACCAACTTGTTTTAAGATTAATACGATGTTCACAATAAATAAAAATAACTTCTTTTAAGACCTGTAAAACCTAAAATAATTGCCCTCCCTCTACCCCTTCAAATTTAATATTTTCCTCCTGTAAATTAAAGATTTCCGAATTTGCTTTTGGTAGGCTAATATATTCATATTTAAAACATTTCATGCAGATTTTGACTTATCAATTAATTAAATAAAATCCGTACATTTTTTGATTCACTCGATTTTTTAATTCAAAAGATTAAAAAAACTAAATGTAATACATTTTTGTGGCATTTTGTAGCCACAGAAAACTATTTAGCGGGACCCTCGCGAAAATGTATGTCTGTCTGACCAGCAGACACGCATTTTTCCCATCTCAAAATCCTACTTTTTTTTTTTCATTCTTTATGTAATAAGTTCACTTATTTTTAACGATATTTTTACGATATATAAAGACTTTTTTCATAATATTTTTGTTTTTTACTGTTACGGAAAAGTAGGCTGAAAACTGTTGCATCGTATTAAAGTTTGAGATGTTCATGAACAGTATTATGCTTTCTTGCAACGAAATTGCGTTTGTACTTTATTTTATTTTATTGTATTATTATTATTATTATTACTATTATTATTATTTCATAAGTTAATCTCCGATTAATTTGCTATGCAAACTTATAGTAATGTGTTTTTTATGAACCGGTCTTGAAAGTTTTTTAGCCTGATCCTTATGACATTATTTAAGTAGAGTACGCAGCTCTTACAGTATATGAAATACAATACTACATATTATATATATATATATATATAAATTACTGAATACACAAATGATAAAAACATCCATCGAAGCGCAAAAGATTTTTTTTAATTAAAAAAAAATACTTTACACGCTTGACACAAAGCATGTAACATGCTATTTTATCGCTTATCGATGTAACTGGATTAATGGACGTTCGGATAGCAATGACTCGAATTAACAAGGTTCGCTGTAGTTATGTTATAGTGAATTTCAATGCACATGCAACTTAAAAGATGTAACACATATAAGCAAGAAAAAAAATAAAGAAATTTTAACTATACTTATCAGGCTTCTGCTTCATGTCTTCTTCATATTTTTCGTCACCTTCTTCTGATGACTACGGCGTACAGTATCCATGGTAAGATCCGTGCTGCAAGGAAGCGAACGCATCCTGATTTTACTCCTGCTGTGATCGACACTTCCTTTTCTTTCCTCCGAGTTCTTCCTTTTTTTCCAGCGATCTCAGATTAGAGGAAGAGATTTTAGGAAGACATTAAAGGCAATTACGTGAATCTAGAAGTTGTTGCTTTGTGGTGTGCGTTGATGCTTTTTACGATAGACATTACGACATCACGGTTTGAACGGTCGAAAGATTTCTATGATTCGTCGGTTCTCGTTTTAAGCGATTGTAAAAATTTATTTTAATAAAATCTCATTAGCATTAGTAGTAATAACAGTAATAATATCAGCAACAGCAAGAATAAATAATAATTGCAGAAGTAGTCATTAAGTTTAGGGCATTAGTAAACAATATTCTCCAATACAATTCGTGTAGAAAAAATTTTAAAGGCTACGAAAAAGTTTGGGTTCATGAAAATTATTAGAGAATATAGAAAAAATATAGAACTGTTTATGAAAAATTAAATTTATAGTTCCATTCCCATATTTATTAATCAAAAATTAAAAAATATATATATACAACATATTTTACGGTGTTAGCCCCATAAAATCCGTAATTTGATTCTCTAAACTCAACTTTTTCAGTCGGTTCATATCCATTGGAGAGTACTGCTAAGTCTCATAGTCAATCATCATTCGAAGTTGATGAAAGCTGACTTATTAATAACTTCGGCAACTTTAAACTCTTTCTCTGTCTCTCAAATTGCTCGGTGTTCTTTAATAAATTCCAATTTTCAAAGATACTAAGTGAAAAAAGAATTTAAATTAAAGCATGTTATTCAATACGGAGCTGCACAAATAAGGGGAAATGAACCATTACAACAAAAAATACTACCAATACAAAGTTAAGATTGAACACGTAAAGATATGAAGATAACGTTTTTATGGTCACTTCATTTCAAGCACTATGAATTAAAATGACAATCATTTATTCCATAGAAAAAAAATTGTTTTACTTTTTAATTACTAAATAAATATTTTCTAAAATGAACCAATAAATAAATAATAACGTTAAAAATTAATGTGTTAATAAAGTTTTTACGTCTCAATCATTTGTATCAAAATTAAAGTCGTTTGTGTCTAGGGGAATATTATTGCTTTCTAAGTTTTTTAAATGTCAACATTCGACTGAAGTCAATAAGTAAACAACATAGGGAGAAACCACTTCCTTTTAATTTGTTTCAATATTATAGCGTCTAAAATTGTATGCAATAAAACAACGAAATAGCAAATCGATAACGCACTGCAACGTTGACGGGACATCCTCCTGTAACGCAGCAAACCTGTTTAAACACTTGCAGTTAAATTATTGCTAAATGTTGTGTGTTATTTTATTTTAGATCCAACTTTTTTTCTCAAAGTTTTCGAATTACTGCGATTAGTTTGTTTAAAAGATCAGTTTAATAATATTCAGTACGGTTTCCTGCATGATTGATTACGTTAAAAACGCCTTAAAATGAACGTTATTAGAGATGCTAGAAAATACTACTGATCTGGAATTTTTTTAACTATGCGTTAATATGTCAGTGTGACGTGTTTGATACTAAAAATTAACCACAGCTCATTTTTCATAAGTAAATACAGAAAAAAATGTTTGTATTTTACGGCTTAATGTAATTGGTGGTTTTATAGTCTTAAGACTATTAAAGGTTTACAAATAACTTAGTATACACTAAATTAAAAATATATTTTTTTTTTGCCCTAAAATACATGAGAATCTCCTGGAAATTATTTATCCGGATTCTGACGTAAAATTTCAGAGAACTAAAAGCAAGAAAGTCTTTAAAAAAGGAAATTACAGAGAATAAAAAACAGAGAACATTCTGTAAGTTAACCGCAACTGATAATGAGCCCTAATAGCGATGTTATATGTAAGAGAAGGCACACGCTGTTGTGATTCCTGTACCTTAGGCCGCTCGGCCAAAGATGCCTCCAGGGTTAGGAGGACCGGCCATCGAGGGCCTAGGATGTTCACTATAGGTGGAAATGAACCGTACGTCAACTATAACGAATTTTTTAACAATTTTTAAACCGGCAGTCACAGATTTCAAGTGTTTAATTATGCATTTATTTACAATTTTTAAGCAGCTCACAGAACTCAAGTGTTCAGTTTTACGTAAATTAATAGATCTTTCTCTCTAGCTGTACAAAGTGTGGAAAAATAAGAATTTTATTGAGAAACTGTGATCAAGAAACTTGAGTATCTGATTTGAGACAACTGTTTCGTAAATTTACACAAAACACTAAATTTTCTGTCTGTATTTTTACAGAATTTTTTTACAGCGTACCCTAGTAAATGCAATGAAGTAGAAAGCTTTCAAAAGTAGCCGCTATGAAGGATTCCTTCGTTTTACTTTGCCCGCCGTTTATAGCTAGAGCACTTGCTACCTGAATCTATTTTATCTCACAGAGTTATCATTTTCAAATTTAACAAAGCATAAAATTCCGGGAAGTATAAATCTGTAAACTGGAACCGAGCGGGTGGGACTTACAACACAGTTCATGTCATATACGCTGGATTTGGTTGAGGTGATTCACAAAAAAACGATATCCTGTTTGAGGAGAAAGTGAAAATCATACGTTTCTATTTTTTGCGAGCCTCAAACTGGACGCACAAGCAGGAAACTGCTATTTGCTGAGAAAGAAAAGGTTCACGCTCACCGAACATGCAATATACATCATGTTGAATGAATTTTTTCAATTTAAAAAATAGGTGTTGATGTATTAAAGTGGAGAGGAACAATGTTGCACGCCTTTTTGTTAATATGATGCCGATTATGTTTTTCAGTTCAAGTTGCCAATAAAATCACTATAACTTTCATCATTCATTTGCAACGGATCATCCGTCTGCGGAATGATGTGTTAAACACAGTACATTCCAGTGCAAATGCATAACTTATTACATGCGACTGTCGTTCTGAAGAATAAATCAGGGCTGGCCAACAGGTCGATTGGCACGAATTATTGGGAATTATCTCTTGCTGCAGTGGTTTTACATTAACTGAAGTCAAAAGTTTAGTTTTAGTGTTACATTTCTTTTGTATTTTTTAATAAATACACTGCTAAAGTAACCTATTTTAAAATATTTTATTCCTATTTCCCTTTTGCCAACTTACGAAAACTTTCGAAAGTAGATTGTGACATGCAAGTTCAATCTTAATAACAAGCAAGTTAGTCACCCTTGAAGTATAGCATTTAATTCTAGCATATACTATTAGCATTTTGTTTTCATTACATGTAAACCACTTCTATCGATTGATTTTTTTTCCCACCGTACTCAATTCTTTAATGCATTATTTCTTATGCTACAATGTTTCACGTAGAGTACTATTTTTTTTTTTTTTTTTTCATTTTCCTTTTTAATTTGCAGCTTTGAGCACTTTAGTTTATTTTCTAACTCGCATTCTACAGCACTAAAACACACACCATGAACTGCATTCTAAAATACTGCATATGCTGCAAGATGGACAAAAAAAAAAAAAAAAAAAGAGTTAAAAAATGGCTAAATAAGCATTTCTCTATCAGTTATCTAGTATATTGTAACGCACTTAATTAGACTAGAATAAGCATATAGAAAAAGATTATTTTCTTTTGATTAAAAGATTTAGTGTCTGTGAAACATTCTGAAAGAAAATAAAATTTAAAAAAGGTTTCTGATTAAATAGTAACAGAGATGTATTTAAAAATTAATTGAGCATTTCAATTAAAGCGAAAACAAACAAGATGCAGTATGTCTTATTCATGAAATTTTATTGAACCATAATTGCTAAGACTGCCAGAAAGAATTAGTGCAAAAACACGTACAACATAAAAACACAAAGTGAAGTTTTGTACTGGTACATATTCAACAATAACAATGATTTTATATATTCTACAGAAATATGAACATGGTGTTTAAAATTTGCCATTCAGTAACCAAATTGTCAATGTCAGATCCTCTATAAAACATTTTGGAAGTAACGAATGCTTGCATTTGTTAGATTGAACTCAAGGAAATGCTCTAACTGATAGAAAATTATTTGATTTTTTTTTTTTTTGTTATTGGAAAATTTTGGGGTCAGTGAAATCTTGTGTTTTAATTTTCCAGTTTGTAAAAAATTTTAGAAAAAATGTGAACTCAATGTACTTTTTATGGACATGAGATGATTCAGCTCCATCAAATGAAAATGTCTGCATCAAGAATGATATTTGACGCCAAATTTTGCATGCTCATAATCTTTCAAACTCTAAAAAAATACATAATGAGAATAATTACATTGTACTAATAGTATGTACTGGAAAACATACTGGAAATATATT
The DNA here is from genome assembly GCA_038502835.1 of Octonoba sinensis. Classification (NCBI taxonomy): domain Eukaryota; kingdom Metazoa; phylum Arthropoda; class Arachnida; order Araneae; family Uloboridae; genus Octonoba; species Octonoba sinensis. Next base: position 56,837,173 of record CM076599.1, on the reverse strand, counting down.
AATTTATACAGGAATTATATTAATGTATATATCAAAATGGTTTTTCACTTTGAAATTGACTTTTTCTCATAAATTTTATTACGTATGTATTTTCTTTTCCTTTTTTTGGATTGATTTTTATATTTACTTATTTATTTAAACTGCATTTTACTTATTCACTGCAATATAAATAACTCCAGAAAAACTGATAATATGTCTTCTTTAGTGGTAAAAAGGAGTGAAAAGCTTCAAGAGCTTTAGGTGTTTGTTTATTTATATGTATACAATTTAATCATCATTCATTAAGTTTTTTATTAAAATTCTTTTTTGATATTTTTATGGCTCTTTTTGTTAAAAAAAAATTTTCCAAGAAGAAAATGGATATTATATATGTACATATGTATATATATATATATACACACATATATTGCACTTCTTGGAAATAATTCAACTAAACTTCTAACATGCTACATGCTAAAGGAAACAAAATAACAAGATTTTGATTTCATTAAATATTTTTTTAAAAAATTTAAATGAAAGGAAAGAGTGCCGTTTAAGAACTTGGTATTTTTGAACGTAAAATATTTATACATTTCAATAGTACAAGTATTACATTTCTTATTTCCATGTAAAGCAAAAACAATATTGCGAAATTAGATGTACTGCATGTACTTTTATTAAAATAAGGAACTGAAAAAATTTCGTAAATATATGTGCAACATCTTTTAGAATAGTGCTTACTACTGAAACAGAGTTAGTCTGAAAATAAATAACAAAATCGCAGTAAAATATTTATATTTTTTAAACGCACAATGCATACCGTTTAGTTTTATAATTTTTTAAGCTAACTTTTAATAAAATATTTTCATTACACATAGATCTATCTTTCATATTACTATGCTTGAATGTGTTATTGCAAAAGAGGGATAACTTTATAATCACAAAATTATCATTCAGTCTCATGTAGTTTCAAATTTAATTTATTGCACAATTTAACGCGTTTCATGAAGTAAATTTAACTTAAAAATTTTATCTTAGTCATTCAAATGTATATGATTATTTCTTCTTATCAGGCAATGAATTCATCACAAAAATAAAACTAGTATTGAAATTGACAATTACCATAAAAGTACTTACATTGAGCTATCTATCCGAAATCCTCAGACTCTGTCATAGTAATAAATCCATAAAAATTCTAATTAACTTAACATTGATACGCTATCAATGAATATTCTGCATTGAGTGAAAATATTGCTCCCTTGTAAATGTAATTTTCTCATTACGTATCTTTAATTTATTTAAACATCATGTTCTTCGATGAGGTATATGTTGATAATCATAGTAGTATTTTTGTTGGCCCCTTTCTAATTGGCGATTTCTCCTGATCGCTGTTCCATCCGTTCATCGGACCTTTCATTGCTGTTTTCTTTACTATCAGGATAGTCATAGTCATCGTCCTTATTTCTATAATCGCGATTCAAACCAGTCTCTCTGCTAGTTCTATAGTCCTTTTTGTACTCTTGTGATGAGCTGTACTCAGGATGAGCCGATTCGTATTCCTGATGACTTGGGCCGTAATCAAGGCGACTTGGTTCAAAGTCATAACGACTCGGATCACGATCATAATGGCCACCTGAGTAATGATTTCGACTGGACTTGTAGTCGTAGCGATCACGATCATGATTCTCACGTCTTGACTTGTAATCATAGCGGCCGCGATCGTACTGCCCACGGCTGTTTCTATAGTCTTGATCTCTCCTGTAGTCATCCGGATGCCGATAGTAGTCATCTTCATATTCGTAACTGCTATAATTTGGAGCTTCCCTTGTGTCTTCTTCTTCGAAAGCGTCGTATATCTCCCAGGAATCTTCCATTTCTGGAGGCCAACCGGCTGGGTTCGGGTCCACAGTAGCAGGTCGTACTCTTGATCTTCCCTGAAGCATACTTCTTCCTGGTGGTCTCGGTGGCGGTGGCGGCGGTGGCCTGGGTGGTGGCGGGGGAGGCGGCCTTGGTGGCGGTGGAGGAGGAGGAGGGGGTGGTCTTGGAGGCATTGGTGGAGGTGGTGGTGGTGGAGGCGGCGGCGGAGGTGGAGGAGGTGGCGGTGGAGGAGGCATGGGCCTTGCAGTTGTCGTCATCATCATCATCATCATCATTTCTGGTGTCATAAAAGGCTGAAAGGGCAGGGGCTTTATAATTTTCTTAAATTTGGGACTATCATATTTTGAAGACATTATTTCCTTGAGCATCTTTGATTTGTGTTTTTTGTACAACATTTTCATTTGATAGCGTCTGGTCTTCATCTTCAGATCCATCATTTTGCTTCTCATCTTCATGAACTTCCCCACAGTTTTTTCCCAAGGAAATGCCCCTGTATGCACCCTAAAAGCGAAAAAAAAAAGTTTATTTTAATTTTGTCAGACTATTTAACTTTTTTCTTCTTTTGTTAACAAAACTGACAAGTACTTTCGTTGCATTAAATTGATAGCTTTTAAATTGAAATCAATCTTTATGGAGAAACTGTGATGCACTTTTTGGTAGCTGAAATTTTTAACAAAAAGCTAAAATAGTTGACTTTGATTAATGCATAATAAACCATTTTTTTAAAATTATATTCGAAAGGGTGCATACAGGGTTTGGGGGGAAAAACCTGCAGTAATTTTCGAAAAGCATTTCTTAGATTCTAAACACGTATTCATTCTTATAAAGAGTTTAAGATGATAGTTGTTCTGTGCTAGATAAAGTTTTATAAAAGTCCGAGTAATAGTCAAGCTACATATAATCTTCTTCAGAACTTTGATCACCCATTAACATGCTCAAAGGACTTCTTTTCCTCCCCATTCCATAATCTTCATCGTAATCTTCGTAAGAATCATCGAAAATACCCAATCCTGATGACATAGATGGTCGTGAATATTTTTCTTTAACGGAAATCTGCTGGGAATTCGATCTGCCCATTGGAGGCGGAGGCATCATCGGCCCTGGGGGCATTGGGCCACCTGGTAGTGGTAGTGATCCTGGGGGACGAAGTAACAACTCTAATGGAAGGTAAATTGGTTTAAATTTTTCCTTCATCATTTCCTTGAACATGTGAGTTTTATGTTTCTTGTACAGTGTCTTCATGTGGTATCGTTTTGTCTTCAATCGCTCTTCCATCATGTGTGCTCTCATCTTCATGAAATTGTCTATGGTTTTCTCCCACGGTTTCAAAGGATCCCCTACATGCACCCTATCGCAGAGAAAAAAAAATAGTTAACCTGATGCAAACAATGGAAATTTGGAGTTTAAAATTACATCAGTGCTAAGAAATTCAATTGTAACGATTTTTAAAGATCTCAACGAATTAAAAAAAAGAACCACACTGGGCAAATGACATTTCAACCAGGTGCTTCGATTTATTGCAACCTTCGTCATCAACCTCTTTTTCACGTGATATAATAGTGCTGAGTGCAGATGCATTAAAATATGTTTTCAAAAAAATGATGGAGGGACATATTATGAAGCTATTTTTTCTCAGCGATTCGGGTGCATGTTACTTTGACTCATTGAAAAAAATGTCCCTCCTACTTTTCAGCTTAAAAAGCAACTTTAAAATAGTAAAGCGTAGCTCACGCTTTTCAAGATACTAGTTTTTCCTATTGTAAACTTAAAAAAAAATAAATAAATAAAAAACTATGAAAATGAAACTTTTTGGATAAACGAATGGAAAAGTAATTGTGCTAAGAGAATTTTTCAGATCCTTAATTATTATTTACTTATGCATTCATTTATGTATGTACGTATTTATGTATTTACTTTTTTTTATTTATTTGTTTACTTATTTATTTGTTTACCTTATTTATTTGTTTACTTATTTATTTATTTATTTATTGTAGTAGAATGTCTTTCACCGTTGTAGACTTCAGTGAAAATTCCAGAAATTGTCTTAAATGCATTTTGAAAGCTTCATGCAACGTTTTTAATGAGCCCATGTTGTTAATAAACTGATGTTCTACGTTATTCGGGTGTGTGGTTACTTCCATTCCACTTTTGTATGTACTATGCAATTTTCGCTACTTTAAAAATTATTTTAAAACAATTACTGTACTTATCTTACCTAAAAAAGACACATTACTTCTTGGTATTTGTTACAGTAAAATTGTGTTTATCGATTTACTTTTCATCAATGCTTTGTTCTAAATTTCATTAACTTATTTTGCATGAGTATTATTATAAGAAATTAGTCTGTCGTTCTAATTCTCGAAAAGGAGCAATAAATTTTTTTTCTCAGCATAATGATATACCAAGAAAAGTGCAACTAAATTAATTCGTACTTACTCCAAGATTGCTTAAGAGTATGTGTTCACTTTGTGCTTGAAATATATGCGTGAATAATATTCTAAAAGAGCATTTTTTGCTTGCTCTTGCTAAATAATACGATAAATGTGTACACGGCTTATTATACACCTTTCATATAAAACGTATATTTGAATCACATCCTAGTTATTCTCTAGCACTTCGGAGGTTCGGGTCTTTCAATATCATAATATTTCGGCTGAACTGCATTGAATTCTGGCACTTACCTTAAAAGTAATAAAAATATGTCCGAAATGCCTTCATATTAGTATCATTTATGCTTTAAATACATTGTTTAAATTTGTGCATGGTTGAGTGCAAAACAATTAAACAGTTGTGCAACAATCATTCCCATTTTGTGCGAAGTAATATTGCAACCAATTGCAGACAAATATAATGTCCACATAAACCGTTAATAATCATTGTAATCACTGCCTAAACTCCAATCGTATCCATGATTATAATCTCCCCATGAATCGTATAACATTATGCTTTCCAATTTTCCCTTCTTTTTCTTTTTCTTCTTCTCTTCATAATACTGATAATGTTCGTATTCCGGTTTCTTGAATACAACAGGAATGACGTACTGATACTTAACCTTCATCATTTCTTTTAAGGCATACGAATTATACGCCTTGTATAGCACATTCATTTTATCTCTTTTGGCTTTTAGTCTTAACTCTTGCTTTTGCGCCTTCATCTTCATATACTTGTCAAGTACATCTTTGAAAGTTTTCGTGTGATCCTTTCTGTCCCATAAAACCCTGCGATTCAGACAAAAAATATATGTATTTAATTTACAAAATTCATCAATATTTATAACTAGATTGTTTTATTTTAATTTCCCTTCCTTCCATAAATAAAAGAACTTAAAACCCTTTATCATTTAAGTTCATTGAAAATAAAAATATTAACAATAATAATTAAACTGTACACATATCGTCAAAAATATTCTGTTTGAAAGAGTATTATAGCCGATTCAAATTAGACGCCTCCTACCATGTAACTGAAATGTTCAATCCTAGAGTTACTTAAATATATTTAACAGTATGAAAAATAAGTAAATTATTAAAGACGTGAACCTAAGGAGGAGCACTTTTATTTTGCAGCAAACATTTTGTCACTGTTGTTAAAAAAAACCCTAAGAAAAAGTTATTTAAAGCAGATTCGTTCAAATCATGTAAGAATGAAATTAAACTATGAAGTGCATATATTTGAACGTAAAATACCTAGCAAAAATTTAGTAAAAATTTTTAGTAAAGTATAAAAAAAAATAGAAACAAGGTTTTTTGAAACAGATTGCTCTGAATCATACGAAACTGAAATGTTATTAGGAGTTACCCCCCCCCCCCCCCCCAAATGTAAAATATATTCTAACAATAATTTAATACATAACACTTACAACAAAGCCACGTTTCAAAATCTCGAATAAATAATAAATGACAGATAAGATTTTGCCCTATCCCAGTGGCGGACCCATGGAGGGGGGAATCGGGGAGATATCCCCCACACCCCTCAAATAAAATTTGCGGGAGAGGTTACAGGAGCAATGGACCTCCTCTAATCAAATGATAATTAAATACTAATGAAAAATAAAAAGTGTATTTTATAAAACACAGAAAACTGAATCTTTACTTAAAATCTATATACAGATAGGTTTAAATACATTATTTACACAAGAAGCGGGGTGGGGGTATATGACGGGTCTAGAATTGCCCCTCCCAAATCCAAATCAAGTCTCTTGATCCGCCACTGCGCTTTTCAGTTTCCTTTAGAAGTTGTTCGTACCAGTTTGTCATTTGGTCTTTCTGGATTCCGGGTAAATTCAATGTAATTCTGTAAATGGACTGATATTTTTTTCCTTTTTCTCCATAAAATTAGTAGAGAAAAAAAGTTCCTTGTAACTGAAACGCTTATGTTCCAGGTTCATAACAAATCCCCGACCCCACCCCCTCCTTCCATCCTCCTTCTTTTAATGCAGAATTTATTATAAAGGAAAATTGCATAATGGGATTTGGAGTTACAAGGAAAGTCCTACTTCAGTGCAACGAAATATTACTTGTATAACATAAATACCGAATTTTAGGCCAATTATTCTTCAGTTTTTGTTCAAATACAAATACAAATGCAAATGCAAAAGTGACTACCTGCAACAGGCACAGGGCCGAGCTAGGCTGGTCCTAGTCAATTTAAAAATTCCCAATGAACATCAAGAACCTTCTTAAAAGTTTTTACCCCACTGCAACTAACAGTTGCCTCCAGTAAACTATTCCAACTGCCTATAATCCTATTGAAGTAGTAATTTTTCTTAATTTTAAGATTAGATTGAGATTTGAAAACTTAAAACAATGACCTCTGGTTCTACCTTCAGCGCATAACTGCAGTCCATCAACATTTCCTGTTTTAATAAATTAAAACAACTGAATCATGTCCCCTTTAATTCTCCTTTGCTCTAGACTATTCATATTGAGCCTTTTAAGCCGAACCTTATAATCAAAGTCTGAGAGACCACTTACCAACTTAGTACCCCTCCTTTCAACACTTTCTAATAAGGTAATATCCTTCTTTAGATAAGGAGACCAGGCCCGTAGCCAGAGGGGGGCCAGGTCGGGCAATGCCCGACCTGGAAAATGTTTTACCCGTCCTATCGTGATTAATTAGACCTTAATTATCTATGGTCTTTCTGTTTTTAACTTTTTGATTTGTTTAAACGCAAAGTCATATCGGAAAAATCCTGTTCCCATGCACCTTTATCCCTTAATTCAAATTTTAGAAAAAATAAAAAGCATGAACTTTTTCCTTTATTCAGCTCATTTTTTTTCCTGTTGTCAATCTAAACCAGGCACTAATGAAAGGATCATGGGCAGTCCAGGTTTTTACTGTAACATACCGATACATGTTTCATATGCTTCAATATCTTACTTTGAATGATCGGTCAGATTAAAATTATCTTTAAAAAATGTTCTCTTTTTTATGTTATTTCATATATTTTATTAATTTACAAAAGACATTCTTAGAATAAGCTTAAAAAATTCAATTCTGGCTTTTGTAAGTTTTAATCAAGTATTTCTTTTAAGATCAAATAATTTCAGTATTGAATTAAATTAGTATAAGTTTCATTAATTAATCAATTAATTAATCAATTAATAAATTAAATAATTGCATTAATTATTAAATAAATTATTAATTTAAGCTTTAAGGAAACGCCCAAAATGGAGCATAAATTCTAACATGTTAGAAAAAATTGAAAAACTAGTCTGTCCTTCCTGTCCAAAAGTTTGCCCCCCCCCCCCTGGAGTCAGAGTCTGGCTACAGGCCTGAAGGAGACCAAAACTGAACAGCATACTCCAAATGAGGTCTTACCAAACTTCTGTATAATGGCAATACAACTTCCTCAGAAATGTTTGAAATAGACTTATTGATAAACCCAAGCATCTTGTTAGCTTTGCTACTTAGTATGTATTTTTGTGGAAATGTTCGAAAAATCATAAAAGCTCTCGCATTTTATAATTACATTGAAAAAGTCAGAGGTGTGCCCAAGAAAATTCTTTCCCTTCCCTTTGACCTCTTCAAAAGGAAATGTCTAACTTTTAATGACATTTTCTGTTAATTTTCTCTACTAGAGAAAATATTCATCTGTCGATTGTGAATTTTTGCAGAAGGTTAGAATACGATTTTGAGGGAAGATTTTGCTTTTTTAACATGCGTATGCAGTTTTTATTGTAATTTTATACCTTACCATATTGTACAGCTGTATTGTACTATGTATCAAATTATACATTATAGAACTATAAAGGTTCTGTTATTCTATAAAGCTACACCATTCACCATTAAAGAAAAAAACAGATGTGGCTTACGGATAGGGCACTTTAATTATTTTGGATCCGCTCTTTTTTTCATAGTTCTGCTTCACATGATGGTGCTTGGAGGGCAGCCCCTTCTCAGCGAAGTTGAATCCTAGCATAACAGGCGGCAGCAGACTTCCCTTCAGGTTGACGTTCTTGGCCATATGCTTATCCATAAGATCCTTCATCATCAATTCCTTCATCATCTTCATCTCCCAAAGACTCGCATCCACCTGTCCGGTCCAGAACCACACCATGCTCAGTGCAAGACAGAAGCACCATTCTAACCTTTGCTTCATCTATGCCTGAAGAGAAAGAAAACAATTTACGTTGTTATCAAGTTAAAGCAACTTTTCATTGTGTAACAAACTTATAGCGATGCAATAAGCAAGTATCAATCATTTTATTTATCTGTTTTATTTATCTTCTAAAACCCAAACGATGGATTGTTTAAAATGTTCTATATTTTTTCCAAAAAAAAATAGTTTTTTTTTTTCCTTCCAGAAATGATTTTAGCTTATCCATTTGTTTTTCTTCGTTAGAATTAGTATTTAAATTGAAAGGGGGGGGGAAGAAATTCATCACTATAACAATTGGCTATTTTTGTGGAAATGTTCGAAAAATCGTAAAAGCTAGATTTTGTACTCTTTGCATTTTATATTTACATAGAAAAAGTCAGACGTGTGCCCAAGAAAATTCTTTCCCTTCCCTTTGCCTTTGTCCTCTTCAAAAGGAAATGTAAATAAAAGCTGGTCAAACACACACAAACACATACATATCTAAATATAAACAGGAGCTAGTTTGTGTGTGTGTGTGTTTATATGTATGTTCGCTATACATAATCACACCACTTGATGCGTTGGAACAAAATTTAGCACAAAAATTCAATTATTCCTCAGAAGAGATAATGCGAGAGATCCCTATACATTTTTAAAAATCGAAATGGTCATTAAATTCCAATTTTCAGGTGTTTTTTGACAATGTAAAACAGAAACAAGAAATCTTCTCATTTTCTCAAGTTTTATGCCATTTGAAGGTAGAAAAAAAAAAGAAAGTAAAGAAAAGAAAGCGAAAGAAATTGCACCATCCGAGTAATTTTATTTTAAATACTTTTTGGGACGGGAAGAAATTACAGGTAAGCAATAATAGGTAATATTATAAAATTCCATTGCAAAAAAAGGTAGTTAAGCACACAATTGCATAAATGCAGACACACATTTTGGAATTGAAAATTATTGATTTTTAAATGAAAAAAAGTTAGCAATGGAAGCTAAGACATGACATAAGTCCCGCCAAAGAATTTGAATTATGAACAGGAGTGCATTTTAATTAGGGATGTAACGAAAAATGATTTGGCTGAATAGCCAAATTTCGGCCATTTCTTCCAGGCCGAATTTTAAAATTTCTAGAAAATCGTTGAAATAGAAAGTTTTTATCAAATTTAAAATTATTCACAAAGTCAAACACGAATTACACACAATCTGTGATGTATGATTTAATTCTGTTTGTTAAGAATCTAAAACAATTTAAAATTAATGTATTTTCTCTATTGTTTTGAATGTAATAAAACTAAGAATTTCACCCACAAGTGGAATAGAATTGACAGGTTTTATGGTAGTAAGCATTAGCAGGATTTTACTAATTATTTAATTCAAATTAAAGAATATCGAACAATGGTCTAATATTCGTTACATCCCTAATTTTAATTAAAACGTCGAAGAGGTTTTTTTTTCTTTTTCCCCGTTTTTTATGCTTCGATTCAACGACATTGACAAACCACACAATGCAGTAACGTTTTGTGGCGCCATCTGTTAATTTCTAAAAGAAAAAAACTTGGTATTACTGAAGGAAATCTGAAATGTCCGAAATAACAATATTTTACTGTGTGCATACACACACATTTAGTGTGATCAGGGTAGCAACTAAGTTTATCGAGTTATCTCCATAAACTCAAAAAAATAAACTACGAAACTGGCAAGCTTTTTGTGCTTTATATTTTCTATCTCCATGCCTCAAGTAGAGTTAAAATGTTTCCTTTCTCTTAATTCTTCAAAAGTTTCATTAAAAGTCATCTTCAAAAGTCTCATTTTCGTAGAAATTCAGGGATTCCATCATCTGGGTGTTATTTAAACCCCTAAGACTAGCACACACACACATAATTTTCTCAACATTGTTTCGTTAGCTGTGAGTAACACAAATTCAGTTTTATGTTTCACAAATAATATTTTGCGTGCAAATAATGTTTTAAGCATCCAAACTTTTGATCAACAATAGAAAAAAATAAGAAAAAAATTAATGCCAATTTTGTATTAAAAATAAATGGGGAGAAAACTGTCTTCTTGCTTAAAAATGTCTTTTAAAGTAAACATAGGGCAGTATTAGAAAAATTACTGAAAAAAAAGTTGAAGTATAATTTATAGAAAAATAAATTATATTCTGCACTTTGAATAAATACAGGGGACTGTAATTTCAAAGTATTATTTTAGGGCCAAAACCTAAAAAAGCATTTTATTTCTTTACTTTAGCTATTCGAATTTTCAAACGTATATTTTAACAGTTTGTAAAAATCTAAAAGTTTTGATAATCCGGCAGGCTCTTGGAAAATAATTAGGGGATAGCAATTGCACTTAGTAAAGTAAAGCGCTAAAGATGAAATTTATACTTAATAGGGGGAAAAATGATCGGGCAATAAAATCTTTCTTTACTGTCTAAAAGATGCCTTTTATTTTCAGAAAATGATTTTTACAGTCGTATTATTATATATGTATAAGCGCCATTTATAACATTTTATTGACACTCCTTGTATCAAGGATAGCACTTAAACAAAAACTGGGGATAAATATAGAATGTTGTCCAAAATAAAATATTTGAGAAATATTGATTATAGTACGAGGGTGACAACAAATTGAACGCGATCAATTTGTTCAGCGCAGAACAATTTCTAGTTGATCTTCGTAAGTTGTCGGAATAACTGGTATAGCACACTGGCTTTTTTTTTTTTCAGTTACTTCATATAAAATATAACTCACAATAAATATCATTCTTCACAAACTCGAAAGCCTTATTATATGCTATCCTGCGGCAAGTGTCACCTTCCGCGCACACAATTTCGGCTTGACGCTAAAGGCGCTCTCAGCTCGGGTGCACCCCCTCAAAAATCACGGAACAGTACCCAAGAGCGATATGCGCCCCAGAAATAACAATGACACTCTAAAAAAATTCCTAAAAATTTCAGTTGCGCAATCAACACCTTGTCCTTTTTCGTGGGCACCCCTCTTGTATGTGATATATTGTTAGTCTTACGGGTAAAAACGAGATGCAAGAAAAAAAAAATTCATTCATGAAATTTACGACGCTATTGGTAGGAAAATATTGAACTATCTTTAGCTACCTAAGTATCACGTATTGGACTTTCTAATGATCTGTTTAGCCTTGCCCTTAAAAGGGAGACTTGAACTTACTATAGCAATTCACAACTAATTTCAGTAATTAGAAAAATTTCAGTTTGCATATAAAGAGAAGATGCGTAGGCAAAGTCATGACCAAGCGTTTAAATTTTAATGTTTACTTTTTGAACGTTAAAATGTGTTCTTTTAATTTGTTGATCGTCCCCTAAATGTATCCTTGAGAGAATTTTTACTGGAAAATATGTATAACATTACCCCCTGTATATAAAAACATTACCAAATAAGTAAACTAGCCTGCTGTAGACATAACGAAACTTGCTTTTATATCTTTCACACTAATGCTGCACTTTTTTAGCCTACTTTCCCGTAAAAGTTTTAAAAAATGTATGAAAGAAGGCTTAATGTATCTTTAAAATATCGTTAAAAATAGAAAAAGTCAAAAATAAGTGAAGTAATTAAATAAGGATTAAAAATTTCCAAGTAGAGTTTTGAGATTCGAATAAAAAACCTTAACATTAGCGCCTATGGGCAAAAATGAAGCAAATTACGTAAACTCTGGGCATAAGATCCACGTTCCTATGGACAAGCTTATGGGAAGGAGCTCTCGGCGTGAAAAAATTTTTGATTTGAACAATTTTTGTTCTTTTTTGAACAGTTCAAAAAAAAAAAAAACATAGCTCCTACGGGGAAATTTCAATCCTATATAAATCCTGATCTAACTGACGGATATGCTTAAAGCAAACTTTATCGGAAAATTGTTATGAAGTAGAATATGTAAGGTTACGAAGCTCAACTGGGACTAAACGAGCCTATTTTCCTATGCAATTTTTTGATTGGGATTTTTAAAGATGTGTCTGAATGACTGAATGAGTAAATGAATGAGTGAGTGAAAAAATGAATAAATGAGTGAATAAATTTTAAAAAAAGAAATGAGTGAAAAATACATGGATGAGTAAATGAATGAATGAATAAGTGAATGAATGAATAAGTGAGTGAATGAATAAGTGAATGAATGAATGAGTGAATGAATGAATATGTATTAACCGTTGGAAAAGGTATATTTGAAGTAATTAAGAACTAAAGCCAAACGAAAAAGATAGAGAGAGATAGCTGGATTATAAATTTGAATTTGGCGTATACAGGAAAGTAGGTCGTATAGTCCTAGACGGAACTTCTGGTTAAATAATCAAACGCTACTACTCCCTTTATTCTGGTACATAATGGGTTGTGGTGCACGTACTTAATTGCAACTGAGTTTGTGAAACGGACTTTTGAAAGATTTTTAACAATGCATTCGTTTCAATAACAAAAGCTTTCAAAAGAAATTTTCAACGTGCTTATTGATAATCGAGTATAATGCAGCATCTAGTATAAAGTCGCTCTTATCAGGGGAAGAATTCGTAACATAATATCTATTATGTTAACATTTTTTGCATAATGGCTATTGCAGGTATAGTGAAATCCTAATATGTTTTAAATTTAATACTGGTTCCTTCTTTTGCCGAGAGATTAATAACAGTTATAGACAAATGAGGTAATAATTCCAATAACCTTTAGATAAAAAAAATTTAAATGCAACATTTTAGCCAAAACTGTAATTGGAAGGGTTTTTTTTTCGATATGCATTACTAAATTAGGTCTGGACAAAACTATTTTTCGTAGAAAGATCTTGCAATGTAAAAAGACAATTAAATAAATAAAAACCAGTTAATTGTTCTTAATCCTGATATTTTTAGTTTTGAGTGTTCTCATGAGACCAATAATTTAATTGTAACACTATAAAAGCCCCAAATGTAACACAATTTCCATAAAGTGTGAAAGGAAGAAACGTACCTGCTACCGCGTCTCTCGTCAGCAATCGTCCGGCGACATTTGATGGCATTGAAATGGTTCGACTTCTCGCGTAGTTTTAAAATGCTCGTAGATTTAATCCATTGGAACATATACTGGCCGACCTACTGCAGACAAAACACATCTTTATATACTTGCAACCCGGAATCAGGACTGGACAGGAACAGCTTTTTCCTCTGGAAAAAATATCCTTCGAGATGATCGACCGTGGAAAAGTGGAAACCGACTTTCTCGGTTTCCTACAATTTTGTTCGGTAAAGCTGGAAGACATAGATCATTCCATTGACAACTAGACAACATTTCCGTTGAAGACAGGCCATCCTCCAGCGAGTTTAGTGCTAAAAAGGCTGTTTATTTTCGCACCCTTGTCCGATTTCTGGTTCCGGATGAATCATCAACATTTCCTGCAGGATATCAAAATAAGAAACTATTTTATTTTTTAGATACTCGACATAACACTTCTCAATTTAGTTCATCAATACGATAAAGTGAATCTGTTATATGAGCGCAATGAAAGTCAAGATATTTTTCTGATGATTCTGTGCTACGATTCGGATGTATAAACTTTACAAAAGTGATGTTTATGACTGGGGAGGGGGAATTAAACTAATGATTAGTTCATGGTTCGATCAGAACCATAAACCTGGTGTCCAATTTGTAGGGGGCCTCCAAATCACTAGTTTCATATAAGTTCATCTATTTAAGTACAATTTTATTGCTTTATGCATAATATTATTTTAATTTCATGCGTCGATGACAGACTTTTATTTATTTTTGCAAACATTCTGGCTCTTAATGTAGTTAATACAGCGTCTTGTTGCCGATCGTTTACTTATTGATTGTCACTTCTCACATTATTGAGACGTTCACCCATAGAGCAACGATTTGTTATTTGCGCAATGACATTATATGGAATAAATAAATACGTAATTGTTGTTGATGTGACATCCAGAGCAAGAGTCCACTAAAACAGGTGTATTTTTCTGCCGTCTGATTCAGTGCGAAATCAGCATTCATCAAAAAAAGTCATTATTCCATTTTTTAATAAAAAATACATCTAAATTAAATAAAATACGTTTCTGCTTTAAATTAAGAATATTTACACCTGAAAATAGCAGTAGAAGAACTTTTAGAATTTACGAGGAAGTGGGCCTCACTTGTTCTCCTTTAATGGAGCCTCGAATTCATGCATCTAGAGCTTGATTTAAATAGGGAATTGTCACCTTAAGTTCAAACAACACTATCTACAACGGTACCATGTTTTAATTAATGTACACCAAGTACTTGAAATACTACGTTCTGTTTAATGGCCGATAGTCGGATGATTCCCCCCCCCCCCCCAAAAAAAAAGAACACGTTGGGCATTTATTCATTAGTTTTAGAGATGTCAACAAAATAAGCAAATTAAAAGCAGGTTTTTGCTCTGGTCTTGATTTTGTAATTAGAGTTTGACATCAGTGACGAAATGCATATACCTACACTTCCTGACCAAGCGTTTATATTTCCTCTGACATACAATTGCCTCTTCTTTAAAGAACCAAAATGCTATATTACTTATAGCCATCTATGGAAAAAGACACATTCATGCTCCACATGTTATAGCGATATTTTATTTGAAAAATAATAATTAACAAGCAGTTCCGTCCACAACCTATACGAGCCTACTTTCCCGTACACACCAATATCAACGTTTATAATCTCTCTCTCTCTCTATCTTATTCAGCTTCAGCTTTTAATTCCTTCAAATATACCTTTTTCAACGGTTAATACTTATTCATTTACTCATTTATTTATTCATTTATTCACTCATTCATTTGTTCGTTCATTCATGTATTTATTCAGTCACTCGTTCAGGTATTTATTCTATCATTCATTTATTTATTCATTCACTCATTTATTCCTTTATTCTTCCACTCATTCATTTATTCATTCATTCATTCTGAAACATCTTTAAAATTCCAGATCCAAAAAATTCATAGGAATATAGGCTCGCTTAGTTCTGGATGTACTTGGTATAGTACATCTTCTACGTCATAGGATCCTTCCGATAAAGTTTGTTCCAAGCAAATCCATCTGTTAGATTGGACCTGGATTTATATAGGATTGAAATTTCCCCGTAGGCGTTAAAATTTTTTGAGCTGTTCACAATTAAACGAAAATTGTTCAAACAAAATGTTCTTCAGGAAGTAGGATCTTATGTCTAGGGTTTATATAATTTGCTTCATATTTCCCATAAGCGTTGAAATTTTTTGAACTGCTCAAAATTGAAAGAATAATTGTTCAAATCAAAAAATAAAATATGGAAATGAGATTTCCTCGGCCGAGATCTTTCGAACACCATTTTTTTTTTTTACAAATTGAAAAAGTCCCTTCAGAAGTTATTAGAGGGGGACAGATAGGCAGATCGACAGACACACATTATCCCCATCTCAAAATCCCATTTCAATTTTTTTTTTTTTTTTTCAATCTTAATTTAATTACTTCACTTATTTTTTTACTTTTAACGATACTTTTACGATACATTAACCCTTTTTTCATACATTTTTTAAACACTTTTACAGGAAAGTAGGCTAAAAAATGTAATGAGAAACATGCATCGCAATCATACATACAGGTGTGATTTCTTAAGGAAAGATTTTTGTGCATTACCTTTTTGAATATTTAAAAATGAAATATAACTGTACCGTGTGAGATATAAAATGTCTGTATTCCGTAAAATGGCTCCAGAACGGGTTTTTTCAACAGGTGGTCTCCTCATTTTTTAGTGTGAACTTTTCATTCATTTTATACATAAACGGATATCTTGCAAATCTTAAATAGTTTTGATCATGTTTAAAATATTGTTTCTAAACTTCTTCATAATACTTCTTATACCGACATTATCTAGCTCATTTTAATTCAAATTTGCCTCAATATAATGTTCTTTTACGAAATATAACGCGAACCTCGTCAAAGTTTTACAAAGACTTGCTAGCGTACTGTCACCACTATGTCGGACAATTTTTGATGGGGGAGAAAATCATTTAACTGAATTAGAATAAAGTAATTGAATAGTTACATCATGTAGCAAGATCATTGAGGTACGTATCTACTAATTCTTATAAATTTATGCTAACCAATAAATTAGTTTAAATTAAAAATCTTTCCTTTTTCCACTTTGTCCGTCCTATGATGTGAATTAAAAAATCGATTGCCACACTTGAAAGAAAAGAGGAATAGAAGTTACTGATTAACTTCTTTTTTTTTTCCTCCCAAGTTATAGTAATGTTTTTTTTTTAATTTTTTTCTTTTACCAGCTGCAGTAAGGGTCGCTTGGATTTTATTTTCAGAAATGAAAAGCTGTAATGAAGAAAAATTTTATGAAATGTCCCAGTCAAGGCAATATCCAGAGGGGGGAGGCCGACGGGCCCGCCCCCCCCCCCGAAATGTAGCATATATTCTTCCCTGAAACTTTCCCCTACACTAGTGTTTCAAAGTCAGCCCCCCCCCCCCCCCCCGAAAAAATTTCTGGCTACGGCCTTGGTCCCAGTAAAACTTATACACAGAGAGCGAAGGATGTATTTGATATGCTAATGATTTATTTAGTTTTACGTATTACAACAAGTAAACTTGACAGATGGCGCCACCTAAATTGTACTGTGAGGGGGCAAAAATTGGGATGAGGTGCTGCTTAGACTTCGCTATGTTTTGTTGAGTGTTGTAGCTGTGATATTGTGCTGTGGTTCTGTCTGTCTATTGTGTGTATTTTAATTTTATGATGCGTTTGCAATGTAAAATATTAGTGATTCGCATATTTTACGTGGAAGAACATGACCTTGATTAGAAATAAATAAACCAGTCACAATATAAAATGCTGCGAAATGTTTGTTCAATATAAGGACACTTTTAAAAAACCTCGATTTTACGATTGTCTATAGACTTTTAAACACCCTCACAAATCAATGATATCGTTAAACCAAGAGGTCATAACGTTCGTCAAATCCAATCTGGAAACACAAAATCTATCGCTAATTTGCGAAAATAGTTTCGAAGTTTTTGTGAAGACACTTATCATATTTCATCGTGCTCGAATTGTACAAATTCATACTTCTTTAACGATTTTACTTTATAAAGTGCACTGTAACGTATCAATGCAACTATATATTTCATAGTCACCCGGCCATCCCTCTCAACCTCTCGCCATGCAACATTCTGCACAAAAAAAAAAAAAAAAGAAAAGAAAAGAAAAAGAAACAATAAATAAATGAAATAAAAATAAAATAATAAATTATGGTGATGATGATGATTTGCAATTGCTACAACAAAACGCTTCTCTAAATTTCATTCTTGTTTATGAAATAATTTACCCATTTCTATATTTTTTAAACGTACGGTAAGCTTTCTCTGTATGATTTGAGAGGCTTCCTAACGCTTCGTTAAATGGTTGCCACATGTTCTTCCAAGTCACAATTTGCCCAATTCGGTGTTTGAGACAAAAGAAATAAAAAAAATATTCTCATTGACTCCATCCAAGAAAGAACTTTCTAAAAGGTGCCATAAATCTGTCAGGTGAAAAAAGCGAAAAATTTTCCCCCTCACTTTCAAAACGGCTCTTTCTTGCGTAACCGTCTTGACTGAGAAAAGTGATATTTTAAAGCACTATATTTTTTTGAGGTTGAGTGCTCCCACCCTCATCCTAAACACCAGTGGTGTAGTCGAGGGGAAACAGCCTCCCCCAGCTTTATTATTTTAACTTAAGCGTCCCTCCACTGCCCCCCCCCCCCCCCAAGCCATTTATGCACGCAAGTCTCTTAAATTACCTCTCCAACCTAAAAAAGCATGGATGCTAACTTGAAAAAACAGTTTTCTCTTTCTTCTGCTGTCAGGTTGACAGAATAGTTTTTGCCTTTAACATACATTCTATATTCAAATGTAAGGCTTGAAAAAAAAAAGTAATATAAAAGTAATTTATCCACTTTCTTTTTTTTTTTTTCTTCTGAGTTACATTGGTATTTTTGATAATAAAAATAGTAGTTACAAACACGGCTACATCATTCGAAATTCATTTTTTAAATGATTTATTATATTTAATATAACGTAAAATACACTTATATGTATATATAATAAATAAATATATATATATATATATATATTATTCTGCAGCAAAGTGCATATAGACGGAATCAAAAATTTTGAAAATTTAGTACCACATGTATTTATTTATTTATTTTCAATCAAAAAATTTCAGTTAAAGCTTGAGTTCATACAAAAGACCAAATACAGCACACTTTAATTTTAGCTTATGATAGTCAGTACTTTTAAATGGTAATTTTTGACTTTTAACACAAAATTTCGCATAATTTTTATGCATGCATTCCATCAGTGGTCAAATACATCATATTCTGAAAGCGATTAGTAAAAATACTTGTCTTTCCACGGAAAGTTTGGTATTTGTCGCAGTCCGTAGTAAACTGAAAATTTTTTGACATTCCGTAGAGACTGCAGGCAAGCTATGCATTGGTTGAGATCCCTTGAAAACTACCGCGAATGAAAGATAATAATCATAAACACCCCCAACCCTGACTGTATAAGAAAATACGGAAATTTTAATTTCGTCATAATGTAAGAAGCTCATCCACCAGACCTAAACGAGCCTACTGCACCATATGAAACCAACATCGAATTCCTATCATCACAATTATTTCAATTAACTTAAGCTTCTAATTATTTAGAATATGTTTTTTTAAGTTAATATTTTTTTCTAAAACAAAAACAAAAAAGCTGTTACTTAATATGAAAATGGTGTCAAATTCGTTCTCAGGAAGTGCTAAGGTGCTGCGTTTCAATAAATTCCAAATTCCAGTCATTAACGCGTTTTTTATTAGCAAGAGTTCTTATTCCAAATGTATGCGCACAAACGTAGGAGAAACGAATTTTAGCATTGAATTACAGTAGAACGATATCACAATATGAAATTTCAAATCTGAATAACTAAAAAATAAATAAATAAATAAATAAATAAATGAAGAGCAGTTTTATACATTAGTTAAATAAAGCACCTAATTTTGAGGAATTTCATGAAAAAAAATATTTGACCTTTTATTCGTTGAAAGAAACTGAAAAATAAATACATTAAAAATTTGAAATAAAATTTTAAAAAAAGATATTTTTCCGATCAAGTGAAAGACGTTGTCGCCACATTGATTTAATCATTTTATATCCACCGTGGGGAGAAAAAAAAAAAAGAATCTGTTCTAATAGCGTCACTGGCGTAGATAAGGGGGGCCAATTTTTTTTGTAAAACCATTAAATTAGCTCACTTCATCCTGAAATCTGGGTCTAGCTACGCTAACTGAACAGCGTTATTGCTTTGCAACCAAGGATTACAGAAAAATGTATGTACTATATGTATTTTCTTCTGCACGATCAGAATTCCCTCATACTAATGGTACCGTAATTAAGGAATTGAAATTTACTAAATTTGTCCAGTTCACCACCAGCAGCAGTAAACCGTGTTCACGACTGTAGAATTTAAACTTACAAACTTGATTCAGTTCTCCTTCAACAAGCGGCTGTCTCTTTGTAGAAATGAAACTCTACAATGTTTCCATCTGTGGATGGGAACGTGAAACATATGTCTGCGTTTTAATGCTCATTTGTGCTTTAAATTAACGTGAAATTATATTTCTATTACTATGCAGTGTGTTGAGGATGTTTTTTTTAATTTAGGATACATATATATATTTATTTATTTATTTATTTATTTTGTTTTTGTTTTTACACCTGTAACATGGGGAAAATGATATGGAATATTTTAAATTTATGTGGGAAGGATTTTACTAATTTGAAAATTTTCAGCCCTAGCCCCCTTCTCAAGATTCATGGCTCCCCTTTTTTTGATATTTTTCCTGTGTTCCCCCTAGATTTTTTCCGTAGCCCCCAAGGAGGATGTGGCTCAGGTTGCGAAACCCTGTTCTAGACCAGAAACCCGTCAAAATTCAGATCCCGTAACTTACTTGGGATCAGAAAAATTCATCTACAAGAAAATTCTGGACAAAGGTTTTTCTTAGATTTCACAAAACAAGAAGCCTTTGACAAAATTCTACAATAAACGATGCCCTTGGGGTACCCAAACAATTTCTGCATCAAAACTTGCTTATCCAAAATGTACATAACTCTTCTTAAAAGCTTCCCCATGCACCGCCAATGTAAAAAGCAAAAACCGAAATAACTAAATAAAAAGTGCGAAGCACTTTTACCCCCAAACCATTTGCCATATAAATAGTGCATCAGTTCCGAAGTTAAGATAAGGTTCTCTTTGTCAGGATCGTTTAAAAATAATATGAGAGAGCAGCGTTCCCTCTGCTGTTAATTTATGGCGGACACAAATCCTTTTAACACGCAGCCTTGACCAAGATAACAGGCATTCTATATCGCGTAGTAAGCGGCTTGGAAGCTGAAGTACTAAAACAACAGCAAAAAGATAGTTTGTGGGGGTCATTTAGAATAGCTAGATTAAATGAACTTCGCTGCCACTGGCGTCGGTCTTTTATTTATTTTCCCCCCTTTTTCTTATACTCCGGCTGTGATTTACTTTCTAAACGATGTTTTCGAAGGATGTGCATGTGACAAAAGGGACAATAAACACATACAAAGAGGCTTCCTATTAAGTGATTGCAACACTGAGCGAAATTAAAGGGATTATTAAGAGTTTATGCTGGTTGTATTTTGTAGAAACGTGAAACGGAAGACAGGATAAATATTCTTTTAGCATCAATTTATAAAAGTAGCTGATAACAGGTCGTGTGGCACTTAAAAGTGTTTTAACAAGATATAATGCAACTATTTCTACCACACATACAGGGATGCATAGAGAGGATTCAACATAAATTCAGAGAATTCGGTTAGAGAGATGCTACGTGAAAGCACTAACCACGTTTTTGGCAAAATTTAACCTGTCATTTACAATTTCGACAATTCTTTCTCTTTATTTAGCTTGGACAATTTCGTAGAGATTTCAATTCAGCGTCAATGGAAGCTTTTTCCATGATATTTTCTACATAGTATGATTTTCTGCTTTTGAGCTACAACAATTCCTTATTTCGACGTGTAAACGTTCTAACGGTTCAAGTTCTAACTTGTAACTATTACCGTTTCGGAGTTATTGCTCAATACTAATGGTTTTAACCTGTATACAATCGATTCCAAACCTAGCTGTCGCGATCCTAAGGGACGTCGCTCTCAGACTTAAAAGGCGTATGCCCAAAAAAGTAAAACCCGAATTTTATTAAATTAAACATTGTAAATTATTATCATGTGTTACACAATTCAATATTGCGCAAATAAATATTATAGCAAAGTAATCTTAAAACTCCCACCCCCGACCCCTCCTTTTTCCCCAACGTTTTTAGGAGATCGAGCATTAAAAAAGTTCAAAAGCGCACTGTTAAAAATGTCCGTAAGAAAATAGTAAAGTGACCATTTATTTGATTGTTATTTTACCGTATTTAATTACAACAGTTGAATAACCATCAAAAAGATGGTACTCAAATCGCTGATTGCGAAAAAAATCGTTTATTCTCTGTTTATCCTAAAAAACGTTTAACTAACCGTAATTTTCAAGCGCTCAATAAGAATCGGGAGTTTATCTTGGTTGTGAAACCTTACCGGTCGTACGTTGTTGTTAAAATCTGCATGTGTATATAAAAAAAGAAGAAAAAAAAGTGGCTTAAACATTGGTTACTAAATAGAAAGACATACGCACGTAAATGAAAAATTGGAGACATCGGATACCCGAACTGTTTGCGAATGAGCGAACCTATAATTTGAGCTGCCGAAGCTTGTTTGTATTTTAATTTTTGCAGCAAATAAAATGATTTTCGTCAATATACAGTAAATTTAGACTAAAGATGGCTTTAGATCCAATCAAAAACTGAAATCTCAATTTTAATGCATTTTTCCTGTTGAAAAGGAAGATTTATTGATAAATAAACGGCCGCTTTGCGTGGTGCAGATGGCCGAATGGTTAGAGAGCAAGGTTGGTGTGCCATACGCACGGGTTCGTTTCCCGCAAGCTTCGCTTACGGTTTCTACGCCTCGAAGAATCTACTTTTCGAAATGGTTCAAAAACGGTAAAAATTTTGTTTCGAAACCATTTTTAAATGGTTATAAAACCGTAAACTTTTCTATTTACGGCTTTTTAATCAAGCTGATTGGAGATGGTTCGGCCCCGTAAAGATAGAAAAATGTTCCAAACCGTAAATTTAACGGTGAATTAGATGGACAGACTGCTGCCGGTCATTTAACCGTAATTTCATGATGAAATTTCTAACAGTGCGTTCCGTTAGAACAACCATTTCTGGATCTACAGCTATAAAAGGATGCAGACTAAAGTACAGGTTTTTTATCGCAGCTATAAATAGGTTTTTACTTACTAAAAATTATCATTTATCGTAGTAGTATTCACGGCAAATACTTAAACTTAGATAAAGTTAAGAAACTTGTAGTGCAGATTGAACAAAATAAGAGCCTCTTTAAAGAAGACTATTTCTAAGATTTTACTGGATGGAACTTATAGATTTACTGGATGGAACTCTGCAGCATGGCAAAACTACTATACTGAAAGATGCATTGTCTTATTAAGGGCAAATTTTGGAGTTATTTGTTCAGTTGATACATGCCACTGCAAGTATAGAATTTTTGAAAGAACGAAAGTAGACGGGCAATGGAAAACTGCGTCGAAGCTACATATACATTCATCAATCTAAGTTTCAAAACATTGCCTTCCAAATTTAGCTTTCTCATCTGATCTCACAAACGAATTTCATGACCTGAACTTGAAACTCCAAGGAAAAGTTAAACTCGTAGAAATGTTTTCAATAGGACGATTTTTCAGAGAAAAGTTAATGTTTGAAGAACAATTTTGAAAGGTGATCTTAGGCCCTTTTCTACCTTGAAACATCCCATTAACGAGAGAATAAGAGCTTATAAAAAGGAAATCCATGTTCAATTAATATCATATCTCAAAGATGAATTTGGTAGTAGATTCTCAGATTTACAAACTTCTGTGCGGCATCCTTCCCGTCTGTAAATCCTCATCTAGAAAACAAATTTTCTTTGTTGAAAGAATTCAGCATAGACAGATCAGTTGCTGCATTGATTATCGCTTTAACAAATGATTTGTTTATGAAAAAGGATTTTAGACGGTGACTCTACAAGAAAAGTACCCCACATTGATTAATGTTGAATGTCGTACGAAGATTTTATTTGCATCTTTATATCATTGTGAGTATCCAACACGAACTTCATGAAAAATAAATTCAAGTGAATAATACCGTAATTATCGGTAAATAGCCCGCACCGTTGTTTAGTCAGCAGGAAGAAAAATCCATCCTAAAAAAATCAAGTTCAGTGTATAACCCGCATCGTTGTGTAGCCCGCACCCAAAACAAAAACAATAACGAGAACAAAACACTCTGTAAGGTACACTGTTTATTAAAAAAACAATTTTAAATTACAGAACACTTAACATTTAAAATTATATTGCAAAAAGTTTACATTTTACCATATTTTGTTTATACAGGGACCTCTGCTTTGGTCCTACCCTCCTATTGTGATTTAATTGCTGTGGAAGCAAAGGCTTGCATGGGGAAGTTAAGAGGGATGGGTGAAATTGGATCATCGTTTCGAAACCTATCATTTATTTCTTTCAATTTAACAATCAATTTAATTTTCTTTTTAATATTAATTATTATTTTTTAAATTCCGTGTATTGCCCGCATCGTTATATTGCTCGCAGATAGTAAAAAAAGGAGTTTTTCGTAGAGAACCCGCGGGCTATACACAGATAATTTCGGTAGCTGAAAAATATTTTGAATTCGGCTCAATCTCATGTCCTAGAACAGCGTTTCCCAACCGGTGGTTCGCGAACCCCCAGGGGTTCGCGCGGTGCAAAAAGGGGGTTCACGGAAATAATATTGCAATGGCGGAATATTTTTACGCTATTTTAAAAGAAAAAAAGAAACAATAAATTTACATACGTATTAGGAAGGTATGCAAAAAGGATTCTTTTTTTTTTTTTTTTTGCAGAAAAGTAATGGACTGGCAATTTTATTCCAACTTTTCTGCATTATCGAAATTAGAAATTTAAAAATGTGTAAATTTAAATTTTTTTAAATATTCCAAAGTATTACCGAATTTTGTATATTTCAACCGAAAAGTGGAACGTATCAGGAAAACGATTAAATTTTTTTTTTTAGGAATACATGTTTGCTCCCCTAATAATTCCAAAATAACAAAACAAAAAAAGTAATAAAAAATATTTATAACTGCATTTCAGTTTTTATTCGAACTTACATGTTTTACAATAATTATGTTTTCGTTCTTTGTCATGAAGTATTGCTAGTAATTTTTATAGTTTTGTCACTCATTACTATCGACTACAAAAAGGGGTTCGCCATTTTCTTCCGGGTCTTAGAAGGGGTTCGCAAGAGAAAAAAGTTTGGGAAACACTGTCCTAGAAGAAGAGCGGTAAGGAAAAAAATTCTTTAAGAAAAAAAAAATCCCTTATGACTTTGCTTTTTTTTTCAAGAATTTTTCTTATTAAAGAGAAAAAATTCTTTATTTTATCCCTCTTTGACATTGTTTTTTCCTTTCTTTATCCTTTCTTTCTTATTTATGCAATTTAATTAATTTATTTTATATTGTCTTTACGTATTTATTTACAATTATTTTAACTTTTGAATTTAATTAATTACTGCATTTTTTTTTTTTTTATTTTATCGTACTTTATTTGTTTATTAATTAATTTATTTATTTGCTTATTTATTTTTTGAATCCAGCAAGACTGAAAATTTCGTATGCCTGAAGCGACATCTAATAAATCTAATAATAACAAGGTTAGTGAACTATTTTCCTGTCGGAAAATGTTAAATAAATTTAGTATGGGCTAATTTTACAGCTTATTTAATTTTTTCTCGGAAAAAATAAGATTTACATAATAAATGAAAAAAAAAACTGATTACATTTCCATTGAAGTTTCAAAATGTAGTGTCGTAGTCGTAGCGTTTCTGCTAAAACAATATATCCCCCTCCTCTTTTGTTTTTAATTTGCCACCACCGAAATCTGCAGAAACCAAATTCGTAAAATCAGAAAGCCCTACATTATGACGTTTAGTGCTGCCATCTGTTGCGGATTTCTCGAAACTGGGGAATTATTTGGCTCTGTGCTGAGAAACAACATCAAATCAAAGCCATTATAAATGTTTCAAACTGTAACTGTACACTGTACCATGTAACTCGCTTTGAGATTTAGAATTTAGATTACAGAGGATTCAATATTGCATTTATGTGGTAGCGAAGAAGTGGTATGGTAGTGAGAACAATGAGCCGCGACAATGAAGGAACGTAGTAAGTCAGAACCATTGCATTAATTAATCAAACGAAACGTAATTTTAAATGATATCATAAAGAGCATCCAAATAAATGGATAGGAACTTTAAAATCAGAGCTTATAAATTAGCTTATGCGGAACTATTCAAAAGAGTCGTTTAAAACGGGGCAGGGGTGGAGAGGGATTGAACGCAGGTGCAGCTTCGAATAGTGCAGTGATGGCGAACCTATGACCCGTGGGTCAGACACTGACCCACGCAAGATTTTTAACTGACCCACGATTGCTAGGCAACCATTGGTTTGTTTACGCGGGTGTATTTAGATTTTCTAATTTGAATTTAGATTCTATTTGTATTTTTTCAAGCACTATATTGACACAAAAGCAATTAAAATCCCGTCTATATAACTTCCAGTTTGGTCATTAGAGTTCTAAAGTCACGCAAATGACGACAAATGAGTTTTTAGTAGTTAAAGTAAAGCAAAAGTGTTTACAAAATATCAAATAAAATATAGTATTTTACTCACATTTTGTTTGTTGAAAAACAAAAACGACAAACCAAAGCAAATAACCATCTTTAAAGCACTTTCTTCAAAGAAAATGTATGTAATTTTCGTTACTCCTTGTTCATTCAAACATTTATTGAAATTTGCACCAAACACTTGAAAATTTTTAACCCCACTGCCCCCAATATTTTTACCAGTTAAGCCAATTTAATTTTAAAGATATTTAGTTTTAAAAATACTCAGTTAAAATTTTTTTTAACTTTACTAGCAATGGGCATAAGTGACCCACTAGCTCGTGCTAAAAAAAATGAGCAAAATTTGACCTACCTTTCAAAAAGGTTCGCCATTCTAATAGTGCATATCTTGTCGTAAGATCTACAAACAGTGTGCGCAGTGGAAGCCCCAAATTAGTATCTCTAATAAACGCATATTTTAGTTGCATGCAAGTTATTGTGATGGATGATGGTGCCAAAATTGTCAACGTCAGTTTGATTAACAGTTCTGATGTAGAAAATATTTCACCCCGACAAGCGGGCCATTTGTTTTATCAGTATCCCAGAAAGTCATGTGGATTTTAAACACTATGTCGTCGGAGTTCCAATCCGATGACTCAACAGGACTGGAGCTCTTATAATACCGGGATGAATAAAAACACATAAGAAATTACTTTTATTTCGTACAGAAATGTTCTGAAACACGTAAAATTTTCGATTAGTAGTAAACTTAGCACCTAGTTCTGAACGAATTTTAGCAAAAAGCAAACTTGTGGCGCATGTAATATTAACAGCAACCCTTTCCATCAATTAAACGTCCCAAATCATCATAATAAATTATCAATCATTTTCAACAAAAATGTAACAAAAATCTTATACCACACATTTTTGTGTGTGTTTCTTAAAAATTAACGGAAAAAACACAAAAACTGACTTAAAAAAAAAAAAAAATTATTTATTTATTTCTATGTTTTAATTTTTATTTATTTGTTTACTTATTATTTTTTTAATTTTATTTCTTTCTTTATTTATTTTTCAATAAATTTGCAATTTGTTCCAATTATTTAAAGAATCTAACTGTGTGAAGATATTATTAGGATCTCCGGTAAGCTTGAGCAGACGGGGCAACTGCGCGTATACCCCGTACTCGATGGATCCTCATTCAAGAGTATACCTGTGCTCAAAAGAGGTACGAGTCTCCCCTCATGTGGTCAATTACTTCTAAATCACCATTAAAATTCCTTTTGCTGTCTTACATCCTTATATTGTGAAAAAATTGTGAAGTTCTTAAATTGAAGTATTCTTATTTAGTTGGGTTAAAGTTTACTTAAAGATTTTGGTTTTACAAGTTGTGAGAGTGCCCGTCAGAATTAAAACTGAAATTTGACATCAAAGAATTTTCTCGATTTCCATGAAAGATGAATATTTCCTTATAAATGATGAAATTTAGATGATTTTAATTTTATTTCCATTTCCAATGATTTTGTGCGAAACTAGATTTTTAGCGGTCAGCGGTCACTGTGGTAAACGCATATATCTGACAAAGCAAGGTAATGAAAAGCAGCTTCCAGTTTGACTCCAGGATTTGAGAAAATGTGCAGCAATTTGCGGGCTCATGAATTCCATTGATCGTTACCTTGATGCTAATGTGGGTCTTGAGCCTCTTCAGAGTTTATCTTCTCCTCCGTCATACAATGCAGCAGGTACAAGAGTTTTATTTATTTTTATCGATTAAGTGTGAATAGTCATTCCTTTTTAGGGTAGGACGCGAATAGGGAAAAATCGAAAAAAATAGAGGGAAAATGCCAAATGTTCTTATTCGCGTTGAATGAAAGTTTTTCTAAAGAAATTTCAATGTTATAGCTCATAATTGGAGAGAAAAATACGAGAATAATTGCAGTATCTTGAGAAAAATGAAACATTTTTTAATGTCCACTCTTATACGTGTTGAATGCCTGAATGTTTTATTTCTACTGAAAAGAAGTTTTTCTGAAGAAATGTTTACATTCTGCGTAATTAAAGGAAAACGATACTAGTTTTCAAGTAATTACCTTTCTTGAATGGGAGGGGAGAATCTTTTCATCATTTCATCTTCCCCTCGTTTTTGATTTGTGTTTCTTTGCATTTGTTACTCGCTTCATTTTACTTTTATAAAACGAAACACGCTACTTTTCATAAATAAAATGAATACAGAACTTTTCTTTTATTTTTCATTGTTTGATCTTTTTTCCAAAAGCGTATTACTTATCTCATATGCGTACGCACGGGACCCGCTTGGGGTACTATAGTACCCCTACTAATAGCTCATAAAGCGAACACGTCAGTACGAAACTCGGAAAAATTTGCTTCACTAATTTCACGCCTGAGATTTCTTAAGAAACTTTCTTAACCCTTAATTTTTTAAAAGTTTTCATACTCCCCATTTTCCGGTCGTAACCTAAACCCCCCTAGACAGCGGTACCCCTTTTAAATATCTGCGCTCGCTAATTTTTATTGTGATGTTAAACTTTGTATTTCTGTTGCTGCTGCTTATGCCACTTGGGTTATCCAAGCTCCCCTTTGTCGAATTGACCAGGAATTAAGGCAGTTGGGAACGCCTTCCGGTTCAATTTGAGTACCAATGGTGGAAGTACGACTTTGCTCATAATGAGCTTGGATGGCACCAGATTGCGCCACCACAAATACGACACCTTCCTTTTTTGACCTTTGGGTGAGGGGAAGGGAAAATCTCCATCCACCGGTACCTTCGGAACTGCCTCGGGACTTCAGGGTCCACGGATTTTACATGTACGTATCCCGGAGTGTACATGGTGGGTCTTCAACGGCTCGGGTATCGAACCCGAGATCCTCCGATCCGAAGCTCGACATCCTAACCGCTAGGCTACCACGGCCCTTTGTATTTCAGCTATTTTTTTTTTTATTTTTAGGGAGAAAAATGGTCGTTTAAACTAAATCTTTTCTCTACTTATCACATACTAGAATCTTAATACCGAAGTCATTTGGTAGAGACTTATGCTCTTACCTCGTTTTGGTAGTGCGTAAATTGGACTTAGAACAGTATTTTCAACAAACTGATAATTTTTAGAATGTCAGGAAAAAACTATAATATTAAAGATAATATAGTTTAAGGTAGGCACCACTAAGAAATTTTTTTTACAGCTTATTTGTTATGTCTGGTTAAAGTTTAGCATTGAACCTGATATGGTGTCCTTGCTAAACCCATAATAAATTATTTCCTTCGTATGAATTGAGGCATACATGAGTTATTACATTTTGAGAGTTAATTATGAATTAAGACGAAATTTCCTTCGGTGACAATCTGATGCAATAATGGAGACTTTCTCACTGAGTAAATTTCCCACGAAATAAGCGCGGCAGCCCTTTATTCTAATTTCCCGTGAGCTCACATGCAAATTAAGGTCTAGACATTTTATATTTCAGATGTTAAAATAAACACTATGATCCTATGCAGATTACGTGAATTCGCTGTCTATCAAGGGATATTCCATAATTATACAAATAACAGCATGAACTAAAGAATTTCAATTAATCGAAATTTTTGTTTGGTGCAAATGTATTTATTATGCAGTATGTGCTTCAAAAGTTTGCGATGTTAGATCCTCCTATTTCCTTTAAAAATTCTTCAACATTGCTCGAAATGAATAAACGAACGCCAAATTGTTAAGAAAAAAAACTGAATGAAATATAATAGATAAATAGATAAATGGGAGGAATTATAATTCATTTGATTTTATATTGAAAGAGAGAGAGGAAAGAAGAAAAAAAAGAAAGGGAAAAACTTAAAAGAAAATTTATAAAATCTAAAATTTTATCCGAAATCGGACCTCCTAACTAGCACTCCTCTCCTATCTATAAAAAAAGAAAGAAAAAGACGAGATTTGCATTCATGCAAGGTGTTAATAGTTATTACTGAAAAAAGAAAAAAAGAAGTAGACAAATATTTTTAATTTTACACATGAATTTCAGTCGGCAAAGTTGAAGAAAAAAAAAACATTTTAAATGAACTAGTTCATTTTAAACTACTAAAAGCAAGTGTTTTGGGACGTGAGAAGAATTTGAAAATGCAAAAAGAGAAAAAAAAAGAGCAAACGTTTTCCTCCTAGCATAAAGAAAAAGAAACTACCTGCTATCTTCACCTATCGGAGGCACCGTTACTATGGAGATTTCTTAAGCCCCGCCCTTAAATGCCATTGGTGGGCTATCTATTTAAAATAAAACGCCTTACTCAACGCAGTTACCCAATCAAAGCCGGATCCTGCGAAATCTGCACCACCCTACTTAATGATAAATTAAAGCGACAAGCTGTAATTTAGATCCAGTTTGCAGCTCTAGTTTGGCCACCGGAGGAAAACGTCTCTTGGTGAGAAATATTCACCGAAATTCATTAACTCCTTTGTAACCGTAGTTACCATCTTGAATGCGTAATGTTGAAGATTTTTCTTTTTATAATCCTAGCGATACTTCATTATGATTTATCAGATTAAATGAAATTAATTGGTTCGGAGTGAGCTATAAATTGAAAAATATTGCATATCTTTCAAGATATGAGATGAGATTAAAAGGGATTTAACATGGAGGATGAGCGTAAAAGATTACTTTTGCTCCGAAAAATGTTTTTCATGTTTTTTTATTTTTTTATTTCCCACAGTTTTATGTCTAGAAACTAAAGAAAGGGTCTGTGGAACATAAAAGTTTTCAATTTTTATGGAAAATTTGGAATTTTATTTATTTGATTTAATAAGTACATTTTCTCCCACTAATGTTGGTGTATGAAGCCTTTTCAACACCCCTCCACTTTGTTTATTTATTTATTTTAGATTCCAAATTTTATCAAAAACTCTGACAATCAAACATACTGCTTAAAGATTGAGACCACTGTAACGATGTAAATAGTGTAAGAAAGAGTCATTCATATGAGGTAACGTAATAATAAGGATTCTACTAGTCTTGTAAATGGCTGCGATAATCTTTCTAAAGAGGCAAAATGATGGAACCGAAGTTTTACTTTTTAAGAAAGTCAACTATTTTCGTGAAATAAAAAACAATTCCTAGCATGACCATTTCTTCATTAAATGTCGTTTGTTTTAAATTAATGAAGCTATTGCATATACTCATTTATAAGTAGAAGAGTTTTTGACTTTAGTTTTGGAACTTCAAAAGGGATGTCTATTACTTATATTCGGAGGATTTTTACTTATCATGTAAGGACCATTTAGGCGCGGATTTGTGAAAGAAAAAAAATCTGCAATATATACTTGTCTGTATGAGATGAAGAATTTTTGAAAAAATAAAAACAAAATTCGAAGCTACTAATTTACGGATGAGTAAAACAGAAAAAAAAAAAGAACAAGAAGTTCCGTCTGGAACTATACGAGTCGACTTTCCCATACACACTCACTCTCAGAAATAGAGCTCTCACTTATGACGATTCTTCAATCGTCAAGAAAATTTCGTCCTTTACAACGATTCTTTCCTCGCGCGATCACGTGACTTGAAAAGCTTACTACACAAATTTCGCCAATTTGACGAAAGGTTTAGTCGAAGCCATTTCGTCAAATACGACGAAAGTTTCGTCAGATTTGAGAATGAGTTTCTGAAGAGTGCTAACATCAAATTTGTAATCTACCTATCTCTTTCTATTTTCCAATCTGCTTTAGCTCTTAATTACTTCAAATATACCTTTTTCAACGGTTAATGCATATTGATTCACTCACTCATTCACTCATTCATTTATTCATTCCTTCATTCACTCATTCATGTATTTATTCAGTCACTCATTCATTTATTTATTCATTCACTCATTCATGTATTTATTCAGTCACTCATTCATTTATTTATTCATTCACTCATTTATTCATTCATTTATTTATTTATTCATGCACTCATTTATTCATTCATTCATTCAGAAACACCCTTAAAAATATAGATCCCAAAAAAAAAATCGTTGGAAAATCGACTCCTTTAGTTCTGGATGAACTTGATATTCTGCATCATAAGATCATTTCAATAAAGTTAGTTCTGAGCAAATCCATCAGTTAGATCAGGATTTATACAGGATTGAAGTTTCCCCGTCGTGGCTATTGTTAAAAATTTTGAATTGTTCAAAATTGAACGAAAATTTTTCAAATAAAAGAAATCACGTAGAGAGCTCTTTCTAAGCTTGTTCAAAGGAACTTGGATCTTATGTCTAGAGCTTATATAATTTGCTTCATTTTTCGCCCATAAGCGCTTATGTTAAAAATTTTTGAGCTGTTCAAATCAAAAAATAAGATATCGAAATGAGACGTCCTCGCCGAGATCTTTCGAATGCAAAAAAAAAAAAAAAGAAGAAGAAAATCTTTCGAATTGGACAGTTCCCTCAAATGTTATTTTAAGATGCTATTTCCCCATCTCAAATCCATATTTTCAATTTTTTTATTTTCAACCTTTTTACTTCACTTATTTTTTACTTATTCTTAACGATATTTTTACAATACATTAAGCCTACTTTCATGCTTTTTTTTTTTTTTTAATTAAAAATGGGCCTCTCCATTTGTCGTTGTTCAAAATCGTTAAACATAACAACTAATTACTTAGAGAGTTCATGAATTCTAAAAAAACTATCGCTGAAATCGTAGAATAGATTTCTGAATTTGAATAATATTCATAAAGCTTAGTTAATTAAGCATCCAGCTTTGCTTCTCTATCAGCATGTACATATCTTTTGTTCTTGCTCATCAGGAATATAATTTCCCCCTCAGTTTTAAAAAGAAAGAACGGAAAATAAAAAAGTACGGAGAAACATGATTTTATTTTACATGAAAAGGAACTTTTTCTCAAGATTTTCGCTTATGAAGTTGAGGGACCGTCTTAGTCACGAGCTGACATATACTCCTATACACGAATATGTTTAGCTCTTTGTTCTTTAAACATAACAAGTCCCGAATTCTAAAAAAAATACTGCTTCCATTTAAAAAATTAATATTTATCGCTGAAAATTATCAAAATGTTCAGATTCTGAAAAATTATAAATTTATTTCAGTTTAACTTGAGAATCCGATGTTGCGTTCTACGTATCCATTATCTACTACGATACATTAGAGACTTTAAAATAATCGAATGAATGTGGTTTAACTTATTAAGAAAATTTGAATTTTTTCCAACTTTTCGACTAAGAAAATAGAGGATAAGCTTAAGCACGAGTCTACTTATGTACATACCTTTCTGTCATCTCAGAAAAAAATGACAAGTATGTAAAAATAATTAAACATGGTATAAAATGTGAAGTACGAAATTAAAAAGTACAAAAGACCAAGCTCTTAATCAAATTAATAAATTGTACAATCGAAAACCATCCATAAAACCAAAACTTGATGTTACGAATTTCAAACAAGTTTCCTGTAAAACCACGTGTCAAATTATCAGCCATTACTACAAGTAGCCTTCCTAAGTATAACAACACTACATAGAATCCTAGCAGGGTTCAAAATTAGCGGTTGTTAATCGTTCTTTTCAATTAAAAAATTCCGTTTGACGACCATGATTTCACATCCAGTCGTCACTTTTGACGCCTAACCTTTCATAAAACTTTTAGTTTGAAGACCACAATGTTTCACCGTCATTTATTTATTTATTTTTTAAAACCTGATATAACTTTATAAAATTACATTTTTATGAGCAAATTTCATCTAATCTTCTGAGCTCTTTTGAGTATTTACAATACCTGTGAATACTCGTAATTTCTTGACCTTCAAATTTTTACTTATTTATAAGTAATTTACAATCAAGTGTTACTTAAAAAACTTACTTATTTGTAAGTAACACTTGATTGCAAATAACACTTGAAAAAAGTTAACTCATCTTTGATTTATTAGGCACTGATTAAAGTAAATGTTTATATAGATGCATAAACTTAAGTAAAATGACAAACTTCTCAGAAGTTACCAACAGAAATTGATTTTCGAACATTTTTCTCTTACTTGTGAATAATTTTCTCATTTTAAGGTTGTGATGTTTTGCGATATGTTTTAACAATTGTACAACTGTCTGAAAAGTTTTGAGTTGATATATCTGCCCAAGCAATTTGAATTATTTTAAAATGACGCCTAGCAGAACATTTTTGGCAACTAAAACAAATTAGCTAGGTGCCAATAACGCCCAACTTTTCCACCCTAATTTCGAACTCTGGCTCCTAGAAAATGTAATGTTGTGAGAAACCGGTGTTGTGGGAGACCTAGAGTCAATACCAAATGGGATTTTATTTCATTAAAAGGAAACATTTTTTGAATTCCCGAATTTTTTTTAATAAGCTTGTAAAACTATCCGTAACATGAAGTGAATATATATATTGTATATTCTATATACTATACAAAGTAACACTCCCCCTAACGGGCGCGGCCACCTTTCCTCGGCTGGCAGTTTGACACCGACCGCAATACTGTTAAATTAGGATTTTTGTTATTGGGATAAAATGGCCTTTTTTCAAGAAAAATCATGTCCTCGAAATACTTCCAAGTCAAAATGACTTACATTTGAAACACTAAACTCTTATTTTTTTTTTTATATGAACCCTTTCTCAAAATTCCTTATCCCTTTTCTCAAAAACGAACCGGTACGATTCCCTTTTTGAGACACCACACAACTAAAAAAACAAGATGTCCTCCTATATTTAAGGTAACACACTACCCAGAAACAACACAAAACGTTTGAAGCAGGAGTATGTCGACGGTGAACCACTTGGGAATCGAACTCAGAACTTCCTGCCTGCAGCTGAATACTCTACAACTCTGCTAGAGAACATCGAGTTGCCAGCAAGACAGTTGTATTATATAGCTTCAAATGTACCAACTTCGAGTGCTGAAGTACTTCCGTGCTAAATTTCTTCTTAGACAATCCAGATGATCGTTAATTATCCACTTGTCCATTCTGTTTTTTTCCGGAATTCGAATCCGACGAATTATTCTTTTTGTATCCTGTTATGAAGAGGCGAACATTCTTGATTCGTCTTGACGCTTCGCGTGGTAAATAGTTCCTTAATTTTGATACAAATGCTATTGTTCTGAAGAAGTAATCGTTATAAAAAGCCCTGTATTAATTATGAACGTAAGGTTGCTCTGTAAATTTTTGATTTATTGCATTAAAAACAAAATAATACTTGTCCCTTCTGCAGCTATAATTTGTAAGTAAGTATCGGTACTCAAAACTGAGAACGGCGTTTGCTCATTTTTGGGTCAAAATTAGTTTTAAAAAATAAGAAAGTATAATTTCTTATTTTTAAGCACATCATAATAATTAATCATTTAACAGTAAAATCATTGAGCTTAAGAAAGATCCTTCTCTTTCACCGATACCTCTATAACGGAATCATTATTTTTCTTAATTAATTGATAATATTGAATGTATCATAAGGATCATTCATAAATGATGTCACGCTTCTAGGGGGGAAGGGGGGTTCGTGAAATTGTGACAAAGTGTGACAAGGGGAGGAGAGGGGAGGGGGTGACCAAAAGTGTGACATCGTGCATTATGCAACATAGCATGACATGTGACAAAGGGGGGAGGGGGTCCGCTGAAGTGTGACATATCGTGACAAAGGATGTCAAATATATGGGAAAAAAGCGTGACATCATTTATGAACGACCCCAT
Organism: Octonoba sinensis; assembly: GCA_038502835.1. NCBI lineage: Eukaryota > Metazoa > Arthropoda > Arachnida > Araneae > Uloboridae > Octonoba > Octonoba sinensis. The sequence goes on along the minus strand of CM076599.1, from coordinate 56,801,248 downwards.
ATTTAAAACATCGATTACTTTTTCTCAATAAGATTTTTTTCTTTTGTCGATGTCTTTTTTTGGTTTTGTTAAAACTGCTCCCATAGTAAATGACGATTTAAATAATTAATAATAGTGAACAAAATTTTATTTTATGAGTTATGTAATTATTTGTACTTAAATCATCATTTTTTCACGAACTCTGTAGCCTGTTAATGTTTTTGGCATGTATTAGTTGGTACAAAAGCGTCCTCTAATACTGTGCTCACTCTCCAGTTTTTGTTAGGAATTTCTTTGCTTTGCACTGTAAAAATTCTATTTCAACATCTCGCCAAAAAATGGTGAATTTTAGCTGCAATCATCAACATTTGGTACTAAGTTGAACCATTACTATAGTGTAGTTTCACCATGAATGTGAAACTAGTACCAAATGTTGGTTGGAGCTAAATTTCACTATTTTATTAATTTTTTTGGTGAAAGGTTGAACTGCATTTTTTTACAGTGTAGTTATAAATGCAAACAGATACGTAACTAGAGATTAAGGTGCCTGGAGCCAAATAAACTTGCGGAGCGTCCGATATAATATATTGCATAAAAAATTTCAATTACATCTGTATTCGACAGCCATAAGCACCTATTGAACGAATACCCGACATTGGCTAGTTACGCCTCCTGTATATTCAAATTAAAAAATATATTTTTAACGCAATGAAAAGTTCGGCAAGTATGTTTGGCATTTTGGATATTTTATTATCGCCGAAGTGACGACAGAATATGTTTACGTTTTACGATTTCTTTTATGAGCAGTTGGTCTTGTCTGACAGATTGCTTGATAAGAAGCAAATGGTCGCCGTCCAGGATCTTCGGTTACAGTCATTTAAAAGACCGTGTTTGAAAATAAAGTAAAACGGCTGTTATTTATGTCTTACATAGATAATCTTAAAAATTCTTATTCTATCTTTTTTAAGTTTTATTATTACTATGATTATTTATTTATTTTTATTTATTTATTAATTAACTTTTAGGGCTATCGTTCCATTTTAAAGATTTAAAAGTTTTAGCACTCCCTTTCTGGATCTCAATTTCACAAGGCCCACTCATTTTGAGATCTAAATATCTTATGAATTAATTCTTTATCGTTTGCTCTGCGTTGAAAACTTAGAGTAACTCCCCCCCCCCCCCCCAAAAAAAAAAAAAAGCTGAAATTTTATTTCGAAATTCAGATTCTGACGATAGTGATCTGAATTATCTGGGAGAATTTGCAAATAGACTTTACCTAAAAAGGTGCATGATCAAAACTATAAATAGACGAGACGTTTAGAATCAATGATTATAGGTTTTATACTCTGTAAAAAATTCAAGTTTAACCTTTCATCAAAAAAATGGTGAAATTTAGCTGCAATCAACATTTAGTACTAAAGTTGAACCATTATAATGGTTCCTAGTTTCACATTCATGGTGAAACAAGGTGAAGCCCCACCATTCTAACGGTTCAACTTAGTACCAAATGCTGGTTGCAGCTAAATTTCACCATTTCTTTTGGTGAAAGGTTGAACTACAGTTTTTTAGAGTGCATTCTCCCCACGAAGTACTTTTCCTTGCCTTTAAAGATCAACTTGTGCATCGGCAGTAAAACTTGCAATCGCGCCACATTCGTAAAATTGCACGAAATTTAATAACTTGCCAAAATCAATTGGAAGATTGAGTTTGATTCTATTTGCGTTGGTTTTTCTTTCTCTCATAGATATGCTAGGGTCTATCAATGCATTGACATTATCATTACTGACCCTGTCATATCAACAACGGGAAGAAAAATACCAAGGCCACTATCGGGAAACGTAGTGAACTACTTTATTTTAATTTACTCAATAAAACATGCTATTATTTGGGGGTGGCTGATCTTTTGCAACGCCACCGCAACACCTCTCAGAAATAGAACTCTCGCTTTCGATGATTCTTTAATCGTCAAGGCAAATTTCGACATTTACATGCATTCTTTCCTCGCGGGATCACGTGACTTAAAAAAGTGACTACACAAATTTCGTCAATTTCACGAAAGGTATGTTCGGAGCATTTTTCACAAAGCCATTTCATCAAATACGACGAAAGTTTCGTGAGATTTGAGCAAGCGTTTCTGAGAGTGAAGTCACTCATTTTAAACTCCTCGCACGGGCAACGCCGTGCGGGTACCAATAATATCTAAGTTTGTGCACAATTCAACACACGAAAGGTCAGATTAAATACTTTCTGAATGCGAGCGAGGTTTCAGCCCTATGAACCTTATTAAATCAGACACAAGAATCTGCATGAGTCTTAATTAATGTATATTAAATTATATGGACCAACTTGATCCAAATTTAACCCAAGCAAATCTGTAGAGCTATGATGAATTAATATTCAAAGTGCTCGAAAAAGACGACTCGATTTCAAAAAGTAACTTGCGTTGTAAGTATAAAATTTCAATGGAATCTATAAAATGTCTTTTGTTACATATTACTTTGAATTTTTAATGTTAGAGTACTTTCCACACACAAATCAAAGGTGATAACTTCCCAAAAGTGTTTAATACAAAGTGAATTTCAAAAATTTTGTCGGTAAAGCTGTGATAGTTTTGCGATAACAAATAGAAATATATTTTTTCTTTGTGCGAAAGAAACTTTTTAACGATAACATGACTGTGATAACATTAGCGTTTCAACTATTTGAATTATTTTTACAATCACGTCTAAGCCGGACAAGAAAAAAAAAAGATGAGAGCTAATGTCGCCTAACTTTTATTTTCTAACTTCGAACCCTGTTCAACAATCAGCAGAATAATAAAAAAGCATGAAACCGTTAATTTTTTGTCAAAACTTACAATAAATAATTTTAGACTACGTTCGTTTTGCATGCATTCTATTACTATTTCGTTGTGATGCTATAATTTTAAATGACAGCTTTAGTAAAACAGAAAAGGTTATTTTGCGCAAGACTTTCTTTAAGGGCGGCTGAGATTGGGACATGGAAGAGAGTCTGCTTTCGATAACACCGTAATTACCTGCTTGTATTGTCCGCGGGTTATCTACAAAAAGCCTCCTTTTTTTACTACCTGCGGGCAATATAACGATGCGGGCAATACATGAAATTAAGAAAAAAAAAAGTATTATTAAAAAGACAACAACCGCTCAAAAATATCGAAATATCTTTTCCTGCAAAACAAAAGGCAGAGAAAAGAGTCGTGCTTTCGAAACGACGGTCCAAATCAGATTGGGGCTCGGGCGCTACAGGCGAATGTATTGTTTTCTAGGAGTGCATCCCATGTTTTTTTCTGGGTGCGGGTTATACACCGAACTTGATTTTTTTCAGAATTAATTTTCTTCCTGCGGACTATACAACGATGCGGGCTATTTACCGATAATTACGGTAAGTAGATTGCATTAATAATTATTACAAGTAAAATGTCAAAATTATCACTGCAGTTGTTAACAGTAATAATTATACTTAAATGATATTTACTTGATGATCACATCATGAAATTGAACATGGAATGATTATTTAAAAAGTTTTAATTGGTAAAATAACCTAATTTTTCAATATCATGTACCAGCTTATCTAAGACTATTTGTGTCCTAATTCTATTATGAAAATACACCATAACTTTGGCGATATATCCTTATTACTAACTACAGTGCAGAAGTACAAGGATTTTTAAATCGCATGGCAATGATGCACAAGTCTTATAATTTTCCAAGGACATTATTCTTTAATAACACATTTTTAGCAAGAGAAAGAGATTATGTACTTATTTCAATGTGTTTATCAAGTCTTAATTTCTTTAATAGTCTTTTAATCTTTTAACTATGACATGGTATTAGTTAGACTCATTATTGTCACTTAGCATATTGTTTGCTTTATAATTAGAGCTTAATTTCGAAGAAAAAAAAGTAGAAGTCTTATGTAACTTAGCATATTGTTTGCTTTATAATTAGAGCTTAATTTCGAAGAAAAAAAAAGTAGAAGTCCTATGTAACTTAGCATATTGTTTGCTTTATAATTAGAGCTTAATTTCGAAGAAAAAAAAGTAGAAGTCCTATGTAACTTAGCATATTGTTTGCTTTATAATTAGAGCTTCATTTCGAAGAAAAAAAAGTAGAAGCCCTACCTTCTTTAGACCGTATACCATAAGTGTAACGAGTTAAAAACAATGGATCAGTCTTAAATAAGACATTTTTAAGTGCATTATTTTACGAATTTAAGTTATGATGAAAGTAAATCACTACACTTGATATTTTTTAACATTTTCCTGAATTTTTATCACTGATTGATTGAAAAGAATAGCATTTATTTTATCACTAAATTATTTTCTCGTCCTATCTCTAAAGTTTTATTTGTTATTCCACTTTTATAATTTTTTTGTTTTACGGCTGAAGTTTCTCTCCATACCTTTCAAAGTGTCAGCCTCTTATTCTTGAAGTAAAACATCCTAGGTCTTAAGGTTTTTTTTGCATACATGCAAAATTTTTACCCACCATCCAATCTCTCTCTCTCTCTCTCTTTTGTTTTGGGTTTTCTCAACATTTTTTAAATAACATTTTAATTCCCTGGTTTTTAAGCCTCTTTAACGTTTAAGTTAATTCAAATATCTCAAATTTTAAGTAGTATGATTGAATTTATTTAAAAAAAGTAACAACTCTTAAAAACAAAATTTTTTTCAGGAGACAGAAAAAATGGCTTATGAAAAGTTGGAAAACTTTACGGGTCTGATCTTTTAATATTTTATTTTAGTAGGTAATAGCAATGCAATATTGGTTAATTAAAACGGCTTTTGATTAATTATGCCATAAAAATTAATAAATTAATACTGGGAGTTCTTTCTTTTTCAAAACGGAGATGTTACCTTTTCGAAATAAACGATTCAATTATATTTTCAAAACCACAAATATAGAAGAATTCAGATCAATCCAACTCAAAATCGAGAAGAGTAATCTGGAACACTCTGCACAGCATTTCAGCACTTCCCTTTTTCCTCTACTTTTTCGTGGTCTACCTGCCATTGCGCTTCTCCTCCCCACCCCTCCCCGACCCCTGATAATTTTAGAATAAATAATCCAAGGGAAACAAAACTCTTTTTGTTCGAAAGTTCTCGGCAATCATCCCCGCCTTATTTCTATATTTTATTTTGTGAATTGAACATTTCTTTTCGTTTAACTTTGAACAATTTAAAAAAAAATCTTTTGTTAGGCTGTACCAGGAAATTTGAATACAATTTATATTTTGATCAAGCAGACAGATTTGCTTAGGACGCACTTTACTAAAGAAAGATTATAAAGACGAACATGTATAAAAATATATGGACTTTTGATGTGAATATTTTAAAGGTCTTTTTTGAACAATTCGAAAAAATTTTAACTCTTTCGCCTATAAAAGAGAAATTCAAAGTTTTGTGTCTAGAAAACTAATAACACTAAAAAATAGTTGTTGTTAGCACATAAAAAGCCCAAAAAATGCAGACTCTGAATATATTTTTAATCTTTTAGTCTTTTGTTTTGCGAAATAAAAAGAAAAAAAAATACAAAAATGAATCCAAAATGCATTTTTCCGCATACTTAGGCAAAATTTAGAGATCGACTTAATCAAAGTGAAGGAAAAGCGCTTCATTTTGCACACAAAAGTACGGGTTGATTTTTTATGCAATATTATTCCTCAGATGGAAAAGTTTTATTGATGTTTATTATTTATTTATTCATTTATTTTTCATGCAACAATTAAAAATTGAATTTATTCCTTTTTTATTTATTGATGGAATAAAACGGTTGCATATTGCATGACTGCACTGAAATTCAGTACTGTGGCTTCCTGTTAAAAATATTAATTTTTAGCAATTACTGAAGTACAATGCCAAGCAGTTTGACGGAATTATTTTAATATCTATATAAATAAAACTGAAAGTTTGTGTGCGTGTATGTCGGTCGCCTCTTGGCGAGATGGAAGGGCCCAAAAGTAGGAAATATTGGTTAGAGTTCCTCGTGCACCTCGAAGCGTTTTTCCTAAAATTCGAATTTGTTCTTTTTTCTATTCCAATTTTAAGCAAAACTTACTTTTGGGATTATCTCATCGCAAAAAGTCCCACGTTTTATATTTTTGCAACATATAAAGGCCCGTAAAAAACTTCACAAGATTATCTCTTTCTGAAGATCGTAACAAATAGAACACGCGCAAGCTTACCTCTGAATTTATTCGCCAAAATAAAAATTTCTTTTGTCTCCAAATAGATGATTTCTGTTAACGTAAAATTAATGGAAATTATTTTTATATTAATTCTCATACATATACTAGGTTGGAAGGTTTTTGATATCGCTGATTTTTGATAAAATTTAAAATTTCGCCAAGTGGTGATAACTTTTTTTTTTTTGCCCCCCCCCCCCCCCATGCAGTTAACTGCAGTCAATATATTATTTTACGCTTTGCAACTTTTCCAAACCGTGTCAAAAATCCTTATTAGTAATATTGTCCTCACTTAATTCAATACGTGGTTTACACTATAGAGTCATGGCGCATTTGCGTTATGCTTCGATTATTATAGTGCAATTTGGCGATCTTCTGCTTTATTTTAACTTTTTTGCGTAGCGGTTTTGATTGATTCCTTCTTTTACTAAAGTGATTTATTTTATAACATTTATTTAATTTTTATGCTGTCTATTTGGCGCCATTTAGACAGAATTTAGTTATTTCATTTTATCAACTTAAATTTCCCACGCTAGTATTGGTTCAGTACTGAACATTTTCTAACTTAAAATGTGCATGTTTTTATTTGCCTTTGTAAATACCGTAATTATCGGTAAATAGCCCGCATCGTTGTATAGTCCGCAAGAAGAAAAATTCATTCTAAAAAAATCAAGTTCGGTGTATAGCCCGCATCGTTGTATAACCCGCACCCAGAAAAAAAACATGGGATACACCCCTAGAAAACAATACATTCGTCTATAGCGCCCGAGCCCCAATCTGCTTTGGACCGTCGTTTAGAAAGCTACTACTTATTTCTCAGCATTTTGTTTTGCAGGAAACGATATTTCGATATTTTTGAACGGTTGTTGTCTTTTTAATAATACTTTTTTTTTTTTTTTTCAATTTCATGTACTGCCCGCATCGTTATATTGCCCGCAGAAAGTAAAAAAAGGAGTTTTTCTTGTAAATAACCCGCGGGCTATACACAGATAATTACGGTAATGCTTTTATTTCTCCCGTTTTTATCCGAATGTTATAAAAGTGCTGTTATATTGAATTTTCGGGAAATGTTTTGACGATTTTGCAAGCGGGATTTTAAGGAACTGGTGTGCTTATTTTGATGGGGAATTTAAGATGACCTGCTGGTAATTTTAAATCTCTCTTAAAGGAATTTTTAGAGACTTCTGCTTTTAATGTAATCGGGATTTTTAAGTAGTTTTACTGTTTAAATTGAATTTTTAAGGACTGTTGCCCCATCTTCTACTGGGATTTTTTTAACTAAGTTTTTCTTCATGTGTTTACAACAGAATTTTGGACATGTGTCACTTCTCACTTGACCGGGGAATGATGCAATGTTACCCCGTGCTACACCGTCTAGTCGTTAATGTAATAGTTAATAGTTTTCTTTTGAAAGGCAGTATTTACTTTGTTTTGATATTAAGCATGGTCGTAACTGTAGGGGGGTATAAGGAGGCAAGGCCCACATAGTGCTTTTAAGTTATAATGAAAGACTTCTTTATTAACTAAAGGGGGGGGGGGGATTTTAAGCAAAAAAAAAAGTCATTTGAACTATTTACAAAACAATATATAGTACGTTGTATTTAATAAATAATATAGTAAGTAAGTAATAATTGAATGACATAGTTCAATTATTCTTTCAACGTAATTTTAATGAATACAAAATCAGTTCTCTTGTACTTTTGCTGCTGGGAAAATTTGCAAGTTAAGTCTTTTTTTAAAATTGTTTCAGTTTAGTAACTTTACGTGATGTAAGGCTGCTCCATGTAAAGTAGTAAATTTTTAAATTTTATCCAAAATTTTTTGCAAAAGTGCACTCATAAATCTTACAGTATTTCATTTTGTGTCAGAGCAGATCCGAGCGCGTACACAGGAATGGGAAGGTATGGGGCTCGTTATCCCTTTTAACGTTACTAAAAAAATAGCTTAAAATTGTGTTTTTAGGAATTCTATTTCCAAAAAATTTCGGGGGAAGAGTCCTCAAACTTTCCCTTTACTGATGTAATGTAAGGACTATTTTTCAACGCTGGTTCTTAAAATTTTAAAATTTAGTAAAAACAATCTTTGTGCTTAGGTTTAAACAAATTTTATGCAAAAGAAAACTTTGTTTCTCCTAAAAATAGTATCGAAATTGCGTTCCGCCATCAGTACACATCTGATATGTAGCTCATGTAATGACCCTTCTTTCCACTACATCCTTATCACGCAAAAATTGAAATCAGACAACTGAAACACTTCTAGAAAAGCCAGGCTTTATTAAAACCATTTCTTGCATTGCTTTATGTGTGCATTTTTTTCTTGTGTTTAATCATTAAATTTGTACATAAAAAATTAGTATCACAAATTACTTTTGAAAATTTTAAAAGGAAATTCATAGCAATCCTTTTCTTCTTTGGAAATATTTTTAAAGCACACATTTACACGGCCAAGTTTCGCCGAAAGATATTAAATGTGTTACACCGTTAAAGATCTAAGCTGCTTGAAATAACTTCGAATTTAAATAAACAAAAAAGAAAGAGACAGCCAGTTTTACAAATTCCATATTGATAAATAGGCTAAGCTTGTTTAGTTCTGCAAGAACGTCTTGTTTATTTATAATTACGTAATGCATTAAAAATAAATAAATAAATGAATAAATTTCTTCATCGGACAATAAGAGGAAGTTCAAACAGCGAATCTCATTTGTCTACATAATAATAACTTCATTCGTATGCATAAAACGTAAATCTTCTTATTGTACACCATCCAGGTCTTACGCTTAGAAGCGAAAACATGAAAATTGGACTCAGTGAGCCAAACACTTCCAACTTTTCTCATACTAATTTGTGTTGCTGCTTGTTGTTATTGACAGTTTTTCCTTTGTCCTTGGAGATTCATAAATTGACATTTTCTGACACGCTAAATTTGATTGCCGTCGTGACTTGGCAATTGAATGTCGGTATAAGTTTTTCCCCTTTTCCAGTTTCCTTGTTTCATCTCATGTGCATTCAGATTAAATAGATATTTAGAGAAGCGATCATCAGATTAAACGTTACGGGTAATAGATATATTAGCGGATCTTGACCTTTATTTTCTGTTAATCAAAGTTTGATGTTTTAGAATGGAATGTCATGTATATTTTGCCATCACAAGTGAGCCCTATAAGGAGAGTGCAGAAAATTTATTCTCTTACGCTTTATTTGAAAATTGCGAATCAATTTCTTTTGAAATCTTCTTCTCTACGCTAATACAGTTTAAAACTATAAGCCTTATCAATGAATGAAATGAATAAGCAATTTGAATAAAATACAAACAGTCATAGAATTATAGAAAACAGATGTTTCAAGACTACAGAGAAGATTCTTCAAAAACGTTGTCATTTCTTGTTGCATATTTTTGAACTGATAAAGGCACTCTGCTGTAACACTGGGTATAGGTCAACTGCACTGCTAGATGGGCGGGGCATCCCACCTGCACTGCTGTGATCTTATCTCTATGTCCGAGCTGCACTGGCATGCCTCCGGAAAAAATGTCGGAATTGCACCGGAAGTTTCCCCCTTCGATGTCTTAAAATACCAGGAAACGCCAGTCCTTATAACTTATGTGCAGCCATTTTTGGCCACTTTTTCGTAAAAGTTAAAAAAATAAGAAGAACCCTGAAGGATATCTTAAATGCATTGTAAAAATACATTGCTCAAAAATCAGAAATAAGTTAAATAAATAAGTATTCAAATTAATTTGAAAGAAAAAAAAAAGCTAACCCACTTGTATTAAAAATGTATTAACTACATTCGTTTTCATTGTAAAACATATTACCGATTTTTTATTTATTATTCAGCCAAACCACTATTCGTTACATCCCTATTTGTAACATGCAAATGTATTACCTACATTCGTTTTCATTGTAAAATATATGAACGATTTTTTATGTATTTTGTTACATCTAATGCGTTGTTTAATTAAGATACTTGACTGGTTAGTATAGTAACTGATATTATTTTGATAATCCATCCTTCTAAATATGAATCGCATATCTGAAATGTTTGGGGTATGAGTGAAATAAAAATACCTTTGTACAATAAAGTTTTATTAACAAGAGTATGTTTTATGGGTAAAAGTTAAAAACGAAAACTTATGCTTTGTTACTCTTAAACTTTCCTTAAACGTAACCTTCTTATTGCTTACTCTTAAAGGTAACCTTCGAGAATCTAATCATATATTAATGAAACGAAGCCACAATCGTGATTAAGCAAAGCTCAGGAAATGTGGCCCAAGATGGCGGATGATCCGTCTTATTCAAGTTTGAGCCAAGGAGCAGGTGCTTTTACCTCCCTACGGACACAGCAGTGCAGATCGACCACTGATAAAAATATCGGACAGTGCAGTTCACCCCTTTTTTGATTGACAGGTATTATGGGGAGTGAAGTTGACCCTCGTCCGCGGTGCAGCCCTGTAGTGGTCAACTTATAGAGGGTGAGGTAAAGGGTGAAGGGCTAATTCCGTCCCTGACTAAAGTGGTCAACTTACAAAGGTGGTCAACATTACCAGGTTTTACTGTATTCATTTCAAAGAATGGAAATAATACGAGAGAAGAAATTGACAATTATTATTTTATGAGCGCAATATTCGCGATCGTTTTCACGGGGCTTCAAAACCTCGCTATCATGCATAGTGATACGTGGTATCGGCTGCTCACTTCCAGCTGTAACAAATACTATCCAGGGGTCGCGACAAAACTTTACACAAAATAGTTTGCAATTGTTGTGCGCAAATGAAAATAGTTTGCGCACTACTGCTTTAGGGGACGAGAGAGCAGGGACGGTTGGAGTACTTTTTGGACGTTTTATTTATTTGTTTATTTATTTTACGGAAAATATGGCGAAATTTGGCAACTGAAAAATGGTAACAAGTATTGATATTTTCGGTACAGCCATATATTTTTTGTTTGCTTAGTTATGAGCAATTATTATTATAGTTTAAGATCGGGAAAGATATGATTTAACTTGCCCAATTGAGCTTGGTGGATAAGTTGGCTTACTATCTGGGGTAGGTTGGTGCAGATAATATCTTGGAGAAAATAAATAGTTTACAGCGTTTCAGTACTGTAAAAAAAAATGGGGGGGGGGGGCGAAGGTACATAAGAATCTCCTAGAAATCATTTATCCGGAGTCTGATACAAAATTACAGAGGAACTCAAAACAGGAAGGTTACAAAGTCTTTACGAAATTAGAGAGAGCATTTTGTAAATTGATAAGTAACAGATTATGCTCCATCTGTGAAAACATTGAATTTACTCTTTCTGGTTCCCAAAGTCAAAGGTGAGTTCAGTTGAGCCTACGCTGTTGTGATTCCTGTGCCTTAAGCCGCTCGGCCAAAGATGACTCCAGAATTGGGGGGACCGGCCGCCGAGGGCTAGGCTGTGCACTAAGCTGGAAACAAACCGTACGCCAACAATATATAACGCATTCCTTGAATTTTTTTAAACTGGCACAGGTCTCAAGTGTTTAATTATGCATTTGCTGACAATTTTTAAACTGGTAGTCACGACAGATCTCAATTTGTTCAGTTTTACATAAGTTAACAAATCTTACTCTGTAGTTTTATAGAGTGCGGAAAATCCTGAATTTTATTGAGAAACTGCTATCAAGAATCTTGATTATTCGATTTGAAACAAGTTATTCGTAAATTTACAGAAACTCAGTTTACTTTATGTTTTCTGACATAATTCTTTTTACAGCGAAGGACGCAAATTAATTTTACGTCTGTACGTATAGATTTTACTCAAAGGAAAAAAAAATTCAATACAATTTGTACGGCTTATATCAGTACTTATATATATATATTACAGAGAAAAAAATTTTTTAGGGGAAATGGATAAGCCAGGTTGGTATGAAAATATCACCGATATAAAAATACCAAAATTATCACTGATCAAAATGTCTTCTTTTGCACATTTTAAGGTTGGTTTTGAGCCGTGAACAAAAGAAGGTTACTCATTTTTCATGTTTTAAAGCGGTGGCGCACCAAGAAGGGGGACCATGGCCAGGATTAGGAATAAATCGTACATTGTTTTTTTGGATACCGTATATCCGTTGTCTCTTGTGTGACTTTTTCCGTACTGGATATCCGGCTCCGCTGTTTGAAACATGTACGTTTTATACCGGATAATCGAATTTTTTGGGCATCAGATTCCGGATATTTTAAAAAAATCTGTCGGATACCGGATATTCGATACTTTCTGGGGGGACCTAGCTCATAACAAGCCAAAAATATGTTTTTATCCCATTTCAAGTTGATATTCTAGTTTGTATTTTAAGCCAGTGACACAACGAAAACATTCAAAACCGACAAACATAATAACAATAGTAAATTAACTGGGAACCGTCCCTTTAAACCTAAACCTACAAATCCATCTTCACTTGCGATAATAACTCGGATTAAACTTTGCTCTTCATCGTCAATAATGCCGCGGGAAATAGGGAGATAAACAAATAAAAAATGCCCTAAAGTGAAAAAAACAGAGTAAATAATAGCGAGAAAAAAAAAATAAAAGGGCTTCACTTGACTGTCTAGGTAATTCATCACCCAGGGTAAACAAAGTTTCATGCAAGTCAAGTAATGGCGCTTCCAGATCCTGACATTGATTGCGACCCGCTGCCTTGACTCTGCCTTAGCAAAGATTCTGCCTAATTCGTGATCGGCAATGTTAAGATCTTGGTGTTACGTGAAAGATCTTAACTCATCTGCACTCAACGGAAATATAATGTAATCGTTGGTAACAAGATCTTACAGCGTAGGTTGTAAATCTTTCATAAATTGTTCGGTTTTTAAAAGTAATATTTTATCGGCGTCTTTGAAGAACCGGTCTCTTTACTAAAGAGAAATGGGATCACATTTAAGAGAGTCCAGTTTAGTCTTCAGGTAGGAGGAAGTTTTTTTGTGGAAAATGAATATGTTAAATCGAATCGTCTATGTAAGACTGTGAACTCTTTATGTACTTACTAATAAACCATTATGAAGTTGGCAATTTATTCGAAAAACTTCAATCTTCAAAGTTTAACCAAATTGTAATTGCTAATGCAAACGACGGTAACAAGATGCATTAACTGTATTTTATTTGTTTTTGGACGTAAGATATTGAAAATGTGCTTGTCATGTTAGACAAATGTTTCGATTCAAACACAGTGAAATTTGGCTACCGTAAAGTACCTGAAGGGTTAAGAAACTTCTTTGAGGGCTGATTGAGAATAACGGGACTGCGATACTATCATTTCTGTCATTCTTTCTTCAGCCTTTATTTTTGAAAGTGTTCTGATACATTAAGTTTTCGAAAAAAATTCAACTTCATTACCCCTTCATTACCTCGGTCTCCATCTGTGCCCCTTCGCTTCTCAGCTTTTAAAACACACTATGAGAAAATTTGCAGTTCTACCCTCACTTTTGCAATCGTGAATATTCACTTTTTCGGTGATTCCAACACAATTGAAACCTGCGGATGATTTGGGTGAATTCCACATGACAGTAGTGATTTTCGAGAAATAGACATTACAGCACATGCGCAATTTTAATTCTTGCCATAATTTATCTATAAAAAAAATCTTTAGACCTATTACTTTTGTCATCAGTAAGAAATTTTTATTTTATATTGCAACCTCGTTGCAGTGAACTCTAAGAGACCGGAAAAATACTTCGTTGTAACGGAATATTTATCCTATTGATGTTTAAAACGGGATTAAAAATTTCTTCGTTGTAACGGCAATTTCGTTCTATAGGCATTCGCTCATGTAGGTACACACTCGTAAAAAAACTAATACTTCTCTTTTATTTTTTCTTTATTGAATGCAAGTTTAAATGTTTAAAAACAGTTTATTTTAGGCCATTAGTAATATTCATAAACATATATTTTTCCAATTTTCGGCAACTTTTAAAGTACATGTACCATCGGAAGATATAAACAATTTTACTTCTCTTTTTACCAATTTTTTGTCACCCTCAATTTGCAACTTTTCCTACGTATTATACGTCTTGGAAACTATTAAAAAAAAATAGTTTTTCCCTTCTACCCTATTATCTACGGGTGCATATGCTATCATTCTCATCAAATTCCTTCTAAAAAAATTTAAAGCAAGATCGAAAAAGATATGGGCGAGGATGACCCATAGCTAATGTCACCAGAAAGGGGAAGTAAAGATAACAGTCAGCACCTTTATGATTGAAAGCCTGTCTAAATTCGTTCACTTATCTGCACTGCATAACAGACATTAAAGAAAGAGAAACTTGAGAAAACTCCTTTGGGTTTTGCTGAAGACCGCTCAACACGTAAGAATTGTTACTGAATTTCCGCAGATCCTACAGTAGGTGTTAAGTGAAAACAAGGTCTAGAAATTAGAGATTCTTTTAACTTTCGATTTCACATTTTTATTTTATTTTCTTCTGAAGAAAACTTCTAAATTTGACACATCTTTGTGACACATTAGATTTCTTCTACAATTCAAATTTATAAATGGTGAATTTATAATTTTATAAATTTTATTGTTTTTCGGTAACATTTTATGTACAGATTGAAATATTTGAAAACGCATACTTAAAATTAGAAGTACAATAGTACTAGATCTCGTTTTTATTGTATATTTTAATTTTAATACATAATGGGGGGGGGGGAGTTCGCTTGTTATTTTATTTACCTTATTATACGAGTACACTAACTTTAACTCATACCTTATTGTACGAGTAATTAAAGAGTTTTGTATATTATGTCTATATATATCGCTGCCTAATTCAATGCTAAAAGACATGTTAAAACTGACTTTTTGGGGAGAAACATTTTAAACATTTATCTTCTGCGCTGTAATTCAGGAAATATACCAAGGATAATGAGGTTTGGGAATCATACCAGTCTAAGTCTAACACTGTCGCTTTAAGATATGTAATTAGAATTTGGTTACAAAAACAAAATGAGGTACTTGCAGATGTTTTTAAAGATGTCTCAGTACTAAACTGGAGCAACGATAATGAAATATTTTCTACGTGAGAAATAGCATTTAATCCATTTAAATTAGTTCACAGAAAATAGTTTGAAAATTGGTCGCATCATTTAGTGTTTCATTGTACACCGGCATACAGGGTACAATTTTTATTATTTGATCTTTTCAAGTATAATGATTTTATTTAGAACCTAATAAAAAATTATTTAGATGGGGAAAATACAAGATTAAAAATTTACATTAATTTTATTTCTGTGCCTGCAAAGTTGCGAGTAGAAAAAAAAATCGTAAATTTTGTTACATTTTACCCGTTTTCCCCTATGTTGTTTTAAAACCATATTGTTGAAGAAAATAGGGGTTCAAGGATAACAAGAGGTTCCGTCTGGAACTATAACGAGTCTACTTTCTCGTATACACCAAATTCAAATTTATAATCTAGCTATCTCTTTCTCTCTCTTTCTCATTTAACTATAGTTCTTAATTACTTCAAATATACCTTTTTCGACGCATATAACTTATTCATTCACTCACTCATTCATTATTTCATTTATTCAGTCATTCGTCTATTCATGCATTCATTAACTTATTCATGTATTTATTCATTCATTCACTCATTTATTTATTTTATTATTTATTCACTCATTTATTCATTCATTCGTTCTTTTACTCTTTCATCTATTCATTCATTCATTCTTTCACTCATTCATTCATTCATTTATTCATTGAGAAATATCCTTAAAAATCCCGATCAAAAAAAAGACATAGGAAAATAGGCTCGTTCAGTTCTTGTTAAACTTCGAATCTGTACATGTTCTACAGCGTAATATCTTTCGATCAAGTTTGTTGCAAGCAAATCCATCGGTTAGATCAGGATTTATATAAGAATGAAATTTCCCGAAGGCGCTAATGTTGATTTGGTACCTTTCCATTATCACGGCACAATACTTATTTTACCCTGTACAATCAAAAGAAATAGAATTTATTTACCCAACTAGTAATTTAATGCATAAGAATTAACTTCTTCAAAAAGTGCCCTTAAAACGCTGCATTCAAAATCACTGTTTTTTTTTTTATTAAGTTTTTATCATGACTACTTTTCGAACGATAAAATCTTATTTTATTTCACGCAATCTGCCAAGTTCACTTAAAATTACTGCAAATTCAGTGGAATTTCCAGTTTTTCTCTTAATTTTTGGCCCCCTTCCTCCCCTAGAGTCTTATCTAAATTCTCGTCTGTGGGGAGTAAAGTTTTACTAATTATTAAATCTTTTTCAGTTATTCTATTAGCTATTCAAGCTCTGCACAACAATGAGTAGTTACTTAGCTCCAGAATTCCTATATTTTAATTCAGTTTCAGCATTTTTCAACCTTCGTAAAATTTGTCTTTTATAGAGGTTTTTTAGCACTCAGAAGCCCCTTAACTAGGCCACAGGCACTCAAAAATGGATTTTAAGCCTTCATTAAGCAGTGCGCATCTCTCCTCCTTCTAATTAATATCATTTTACTCATTCTCTGAAAGATTATTAGTATCTTATATTATCTAACTTCGCCGCAGCTGTTCTAGCGTTGATGCAATTTTGCTTTTTCAAAATTTCTTAAATTTCTGCTAAAATTTTTCATGTTCTTATGCTTCAGTCATGTTTAATAAGTGTCAGGGTTCCTATTTATACCACGGTTTAAGTATTAATTTCTCTAGTTAAGCTTTTGATGTCAGATTTTCAGATAGTCGGTTTTTCCATTCTCGAAGGCTTTTTTGAGCCCTTTTTTCAGTTTTCTCACTAATTTCTATAATGTCAAATAAATTTTTGCAATTCTGGAACTCCATCTGGGAAGCAGTTCCTCTCTAAATCAATAATTATGTAGTTCTCCCATTGATTTACAAATATAAGCTGTTTTGATAGATTGCAATTCATTTACATTAGCGACTGCACTTTTGATACCCCTTTTGCACTTCTCTTAAGAATTCTAAGTTCATCATGGAATTTTTTGCTACAGTGGAATCCCATTTGTGCCAACACAAGTAACCTTTCCAGCATTTTTGAAATTTTTTAACTATTTAACTTTTTGGAATTGTTTTTTAAGATTGATTTAGGATGCGAATACCACAAACTAAGTAATTTTCCAGCTCTTCTTCAACATTGCAACTCTCAATTACAAATTTTAGTATTAAATGAAAGCTCTCTTTCACCACTACATTGTGGTAATCCTAGGTTTTCATTTTTTACACTCAAATTTTTAAAATTTTATTTCCTGAAATATCCACGCTTTGCGACGGGAAAATTTTCAAAGCATGAAATAATGTTTACTAAATTCAGCGTCAACAAAATTCTCCTTTTACTATTTTTATTGCATTACTATTATTACTGCTTAGTTATTTACGTGTATATTGATTGATCACAATCATTACCATTTGAATGTATTAAATCAGGGTGCGTAGCGGTGCTTACAAGTGCTTATATTTGAAAATAAAATATAAGGGCCCTTATAAGTGCTTACATTTCCTTAAAATGCTTATTTTCTAAAAAAAATTACGAATGTTTAGTTTCCCCTCTAGCAGTAATCGAACGTCAATTTCGAATGCATAAAATGGCGTTCCGATTGCTAAACCAACTGGCCCAGACCGCCATTCATAGTAAAAATGTAAAAACATTTGTCTATGAGTGAAGAAAATATTGCAAATTTGTCGTAAAAAAACGCGTGTCAGCGCCGATGCTTCCGAGAATCCGCCATTTTTGGTTATGTAAACCCGCCGTGTTTGGTCGCATTCCAAAATTCTGCATAGCGTTGGTGCTGAGCTTGCCAAATTTGAGGTTCGGTACTGCATACTTGCCAAGTCCACTGTTTTTAACGGGAGAATCCCGTTTTTTTCGTCTGTCTCCCGATCTCCCGTTAAACACGATTTTCTCCCGGGTTTTTTTTTTTTTTTTTTGTAATTTTCGCTTTAAAATAAATCAATGAAGCTTCAATATTTTTTTTTCTCAATAGACGGCGCTCGTCATCGTAGTTACTCGCCGAGTAGTTTTCCTGTGATTTTCCCGTATTTTGCCGAAATTCCCTATTTTTGGTTTCCGCGAATATTCGTAGTTTTGGAAAAAATTTTCTTCTTTAAATGAGAAAATCTTGAAGTAGCATGCGTAGATACTTGCTTTACGAAACTTTTACAAATTAGCAATAAAACTTCTGCATTTTGTCTTTCATATTCTTTCAAGAGTCAGTCCCGATTTTTTTTGAAATCCGATTGCATCCGCTTCGGTAAAAGTCCCTAGTTCTTGTGTTCTATCTCATTCCATCTCTTGGACATCAATAACTTCTGTTTTACCATTATTTTTAACGATTTAGCCTCTGTAGTAGAGGATTTGCACTTCTCATTTTGCCACACCCACTCGAAATTTTAGTGAGCAATTTTAGCCTTTTTAAAAATTTTTAGTGATTCTATTATTTAGTTATAACTATTAATATTGCCTCCTTAAAAAAAACCTGTTTTAAAAATATTTTTGCATAGAATTAAATTTGTTTTTTTTTCTCTTTAACTTAGAGTTTGGGTTTTTTCCTTTTTGGGAGTCGTTATGTATTGTTACAAAATAGATAAAGAACATTTCTTCCTATTTTTATTCAATATATAACTAAAAAAAGGCTAAATTATAAAATATATATTTTGGGATAATTTATTTGTTAAGTGCACACCAGACGTGGTCGTGATATTTTGTTTGAATTATTGTGGTGTAGATGTAAGCTAGTAAGAATTTGGGAGAAATGGCTTTTTATAATCTAACTAAATGTAATTCTTGGGATTTTGTGCATTCCGCACAGTAATGCATTTTCTGTAAAGTGAAACCGAGTTTCGTCCAATGCTGTCAAATGAAAATCTAGAGAACATCCTATTGCTCATAAAAAATAGCTTTGATGGAAAATGTTTCGATCAAACATTTGATGATAAAATTTTATCAAATACTGCTGTAATGAACACTAAATTTTTTTTATTTATAAGTCAGTTTAATTGTTCTTTTTGTGTAGAGGGGGGGGGGGGGGGGCATTTGAAAAAATCCTGTTTTTTCCCCCTCCAATGTTGGCAACTATGGGTACATGATATTGCAGTGGCGCAACAAGGGGAGTCACAGTAGGCCATGTCCCCTCTCCCCTGAGTGATTTGAATTTTTTTTAATAATTTTTATCAACAAAAGACTATGAATCTTGAGAAAATAAAGTTATATTTTTATCAATAAATCACTAAATATTGATGGCAGGGGGATTTAAATTAAAAAAAAAACAACTTAAGATTTAAAAAATTCTCAACAGTGCCATATTATATTAGTCAGAAAATTACATTATTTTTCTCTCCCCCCCCCCCCCCCCCGAAAAAAGAATTGAACAAAGTTCAGGGGAAATAAAAAAATGCGCCCCCCAATAAAGAATATATATATATATATATTCATTATATTAAGTTAGATTATCAGAATAATACCTGCAATTTGTTACTTTATTGTATATTTTTGATCAGTGTTTTTTAGTTAATACTACAATTAAACAGGCTCTATAAGCAATGCATCTGTTAAATAAAACTTATTTGTTTTCGGTATGTAGTGAAAAAGCCTGTCTTCTCATTTTTGTTAGCTATTTCTGTTAGAAGTATATAATTTTGTCAAGTCGTGTTTTTCCTCTTAATCATGCAAGTAATAATGTATATGTGTACTTAAACATGTGCTTATTTTTTTCTGAAAATGTGCTTACAAAGTGCTTATAAGTGCTTACTTTTTTAACTAAAATGTGGCTACTCACCCTGTAAATGTGTTTGTGTGGGTTTGTTTACAATTGCAAACCAGAATTTTTTCGGTTGTAAATAGCACATTTTCCCCTTTCCAATGAATGAGAGAAAAAAAGATATTTCAAGTGAAAAAACAGATATTTTGGTTTAAACAGGCAGGTATACTTAAACAATTCATAAGAGCTAATTTTTAATTTTAGATACTTCTGTAGTAGACATAAGCAGCTCAATATTTTCATGTGGTCAGGTGTGTTATGTTGCTTTTTCTA
Organism: Octonoba sinensis; assembly: GCA_038502835.1. Taxonomy (NCBI): domain Eukaryota; kingdom Metazoa; phylum Arthropoda; class Arachnida; order Araneae; family Uloboridae; genus Octonoba; species Octonoba sinensis. The sequence continues at coordinate 56,781,053 of CM076599.1, read as the reverse complement.
GTTGTTTAGATGGTTTACAATGATTAATTTAAATCCATGCAAATTAAAGCTCAGAATAGTGATTTTAGAACAATGCTATTTATGACCAAAAAAAAATCTGTTTTGCAAATATAAACAAACAAAAGTAAATTTGTTATGATTAGATTTAAGGGACCGTTCATAAATGATATCACGCTTTTTTCATATATTTGACCCCCTCCCCCCTTTCCTTTGTCACATGTCACGTTATGTTGCATAAGCATGATGTCACACTTGTTACCCCCTCCCCTTGTCACAATTGCACTAACACCCCCTTCCCCCCTCAAAGCGTGACATCATTTATGAATGATCCCTAATACTTTACTTTAAAATTATTCAGTTCTTGATCACTGAATTGTGAAGTACCCCTCAAAGCAAAAAGTTAACTTAGTAGAAAAATAATCTATTTGGGTGGGGACAAATGACCTGCTAATTACAGAATTTGTGCACTAATACATACTTAAAAGGTTGTACTTGTTTATTAGGACTGTTGATAAAATGTATTTTTGTAGATATTTAATATTAAAATGCTGTCAACATGATTTTTTCGCACTTAGAAAGACTAGGAATTGTTTAGAAGAGTAAACAAATTAGTACAAGTCCCGAATGTTAAAGCAAATTAAATGTCAATGATCAAGAAAAAAAAAATACTTTGTTGATGTTTTAAAACAAATCAATAGTCACGACTACTCTTCAACGGTGTAGAACTGCACTTTTTATTGTTAATTTTAAGTGAAATTTTAACGGTCCTTTTTTTTATTAATCGTTAGGCGAGAAAGGACAGTAGTGAGAGCTAAAATATTTATAACATAAGCATGATTTTCAATACTGCATCATTTGAAAGCAGAATATGAGGGTGTTACTAGTTATAAATAAATTCAGTAGTTTTTGTTAAAATACTCATTTGAATGATTTTAAATGTTTGATTTGAGTTCCCACCTTAATTATCAAATATTGTTATTGCTAATATTAATCTAATTACTATTGGGAGGAAAATATAAATCAACACGTGCAATAGTAAAATTTTTTGAAAATGCTTTTTTTTTTTAAACTTGTCTTTTAAAATCGGTTTACTTTCATCTACAAAGTGCAGAAAATCTTTTCCTTTGTTGCTTTCATCAATCAAAATAAATAACAATAATACCCTATTATAATATATAAAGCTATATTTATGTATATAACTTTGTAAATTTTTTTCCCTCGTTTTCAGAGTGCAGTAACTGCTAAGGAGGTGGAAAACATGGCTTTAATACCAAATACACCATGTTTGATTTTTTCTGGTAAGTGATAAAGTTTTATGGCATGTTTTTATCTGACTTAGTTATACTTTAGTTAATTAAGATTAAAGTGTAAGCGTTCTTGTTTTAAATAAAACTAAGTGTTTTTTTTTGTATGGCAAATAAAATTTCCTCTTATGAGAGGAAATTTTATTTAAAAATGACCAAATTTCGAATTTTTTTTTAAATTTGGGTTTAGTTCCTTTTGGCAGCATATCCAAAATATATTGTTAATTTTCATATCTGGATACATATTAAAGCATACAATGTGCTTTCACAGATTTTTTTTTAAATCTACATTTATTATTATTATTATTTTAATTTAAAATTGATCTTTTGTAGCACAAATTAAAAAAATGCAATATTTACTAACATGTGAGAAAAGTTAAATCTAATGAACTAAAACTCTTTCTCCAGTTGCATTCAATTTTAGTAGCATTACAGAAAAAGGCTAGTTATAGTTTTATGGTCACAAAGCAGTACCCCGGTGCAGAATTTTCTGTATCAATCTGTAGCATGAGTTTCAGAAGTTGAAATTTATGTGCGGCACCAAATGAAGTGGAACCAAATTTACAATCATAAAAAATAGCAAGCTATGCGTTTTAAAATAGTCGACATATAACAATAATACATGCAGACAATAAATAAATGTTATAATTATTCAATTTATAAATAAATTAATAAAATTTAAAATTGAACATGCAATTAATGCAAGCTGAGAGAAAATGAAGTAAAGACAATACAACACAGTTTAATGTTTGAAAGGAAGGAAAAGTATTTATCCTGGGGGGGAAATATAATCATTTAAAAAACGGAAACTTTTTCCCCTTCTCGCTTTTTTTTTTTTTTTTAATTTTTGTGAGATGACTAATTAATCTGCAAGCTTCAAGATAAATCTGCAGTGCTCACTGCCTGCCATGCTGCACGATTTCTGCTACTGGGGGCAGGACATTACAAATTTCTCACTGAGCACAGCTTAATTTAAACTTTGCCTATCATCCTTGGTTATGTATTATTATGTATTTTTGTTAGATTTTGGCCAACTTTCAGGTGAGGGACCGTTCATAAAAATGTTACGCTTTTTTCCCACATATTTGACTCCCCTCTCCCCTTTGTTACATGTCATGCTATGTTACATAAGCCGGATGTCGCACTTCTTGTTACCCCCTCCCTTGTCACACTTTATCACAATTTCCTGAACCCCCCTTTCCCCACAAAGTGTGATGTCATTTATGAATGATCCCTGAGGACTCTGCTGTGACATCATACATGGTGGCCGTTGATAAAAAGTTATCAATGAAAGAGGTTAAAAACTTTGATGTTGGGCTGTTCATGGTTTTTGTTACAGGATCTTATTTTAAACTTAATTTTCTGATGAGATGATAAAGTCGTAACCTTTTATTTTCCCCTCAAATTTTTGTATAAAGTTATAAAGCAATTTTTATTATTGAGTGATAGTACTCAACTTTTAACACCGTTAGGATAAGAATTAAGCCTTGAGTTGTCATCTATCAAGACATCACATAAGTGGTCACGTTGTGTCATATAGACCCGAATTAAAAATTTAGTAAATTGGGTATAAAAAAGTAAAACATTGTGTCTTAATTTTAATATAATGTAAGAATATGTAACATATAAAAAGCATAGAAAAGTAAATAAATTAAAATTGTACCTGGGTCAATATGACTCAATGGGACAGCTAAAGGGTTAAAACAAACTTGAAAAAAAACAAAGGGAAAATAAATAATAATAGCCTATTATCCTCTATTATATCCTAAATACACTCAAATTGGTTTTTTCTGGATTTTTACTTTTTAATAAAGCCTAGAAAAATTAAAATTATGTAAACTGCTGTTTGTCAAAAATTAAAAGCAATTTTTTTTTTTTGCTTAATGCACCAAAAATTAATTTAAATATTTAGACCCATATTACTTTATTACACATTATTTCAGAACAATGAATAATTTTACTTATTGTTTTGAATCATTTTTGTCCTTTTTTTTCCCCTCAGTTTTGGCAAAAATACAAACCATGGCATAGTGTTTGATTGTACATACATTTTATTAAAAATGAGCTGTAAATATTTTAAACTTTCAAAATATAAAAATCAATGTGGAATTCTCTGTCCAATCTTATTTTACAGGTGTTTTCTAAAGATGAACCCCGATAAAGACTTCAAAGCATCAAAGACCAAGGAAAATAAAAAAGACTGCCATGAACCCAAAGTTTTGACTTTGTTAAATAAATTATGGACTTTAAATGGTGTTAAACATGTTTTGTTTTTGAAAATTATATTATGATAATAAACACCTTTATTTTTTTAATATTGTCCAAGTTTTTCATTTGTTATTGCTTTGTAATCATGGTTTGATGTTTTTTTTGCAGTAATTTGGATGATTCTAATTTTGTAAGTTCACAAAGTTTTAAAACTGCATATATTAAAGTAGAATAACTCTTCCTAAAACATTAAGATTTTTAATTTAGGAAATTTAATTTGATTATATACAAAATTTAACACTAATGTGAAAAGCAATTTTAATTAGTGAACTTTTTTACTTTTGAAAATACGAAATAACTGACATCATGCTGTGTATTATATCAACACTTGCTGAAACTAAGTGGGATTTAACATATTCTATATGATACAACAATAGCCAATATATATTTCATAACTACTTTGTTAAAATCATATGGATATTTTATCATTAAGAGTTTTGTTTAAATTTGTTTTCACTGTCTATGGAAAAAAATTCAAAATGAAGGATCAAATATAAGTATTGTTTATATGGGCAGTATTCAACTTTTATACTTAATTTAAATGATGGATAACATACTTGCAATGAATGTTGAAAGTATTGTATTTCTCACTCATGAAGATAATCACAATTATTATATGCTATACATTTCACTGAAACTTAAAAATTTTGTTATTAATAAAAGGTTAGTGCAGAAGTGCCAGCACTTTATCTTTGATAATGCTGATTTGAAAAAGAGGATGGAAATTAAGAATTTTGTTTTTCATTTGTTCATCAGATGAATTCTAGATGAGCTGGTTAACGATTTTTTAAAAATCTATAGAGGGTCGTCTAACTTAGGTATTGTACCTTTGTTTGACATGTGGTTAAAAAATTGATTTTTTTTTAAAAACTTTATTGGAGAAAATTCGTTTATATATGGTAAATAAAATAACATTGACTGGATTTAGTATGCAACTTTTATGGGGAAAACCTAGTCTCATACGGAGAAAAAAAGCATGAAGCTTTATTTCATATTTTTTACGGGGAGCACTTTTCTTTTATGGAAAGGAAAGTCGTGATTTTCAATTTACTTTACCTTTTATGGGAAAATTTTTAACTTGTATGGTAAAATTTCTTTCTGATTACGAATTTACTTTGTAATTTTTACGGGAAAAACTTCTCCTAAGGCAAAAAACCGTGACTACGTCTTTACCCCATAACTTTTACGGGGGAAATTCTCCTGTGGTAAAAAACCGTTGCAATTACAGATTTACTCTGTAGCTTTAACGTTTAAAATATTTTAGTACAGTATAAAAACGTTGTTACTACGGATTCACTCCGTAAATTTTACGGGAAAAAAATTCTTGTATGGTCAAAATCCGTTATAACTACGGAGTTACTTTTACGGGAAAAAACTTTCCTCCTATGGTAAAAAACCGTTATGATTACGGATTTACTCCGCAATTTTAACGGGAAAAAAACTTCTCATACGGTAAAAAACCGTTATAATTACGGATTTACTTCGTTACTTTAACGGGAGAAAACTGTTCTCATACGGGAAAAAAACCGTTATAATTACGGATTTACTTCGTAATTTTTACGGTTTTCCACAACCAACTCAGCTGCTGGTTTAAAACCGTAAATTTTACAGGATTTTTTTTAGTCTAAAGTTCATGCATTAAAAAATTGAAACTCAGTTTACTTAAATTTGAAAAGTTTATATACCAATATTTGAGTTTAGATACATACTCGTATTTGAGTCCCGTATGTACTCAAAAATATGAGTATTTTGATACATACTCCTATTCGAGTCCTGTATGTACTCAAAAATGAGTATGTGTGTGTTGATACATACTCCTATTCGAGTCCTGTATGTACTCAAAAATGAGTATGTGTGTGTTGATACATACTCCTATTCGAGTCCTGTATGTACTCAAAAATGAGTATGTGTGTGTTGATACATACTCCTATTCGAGTCCTGTATGTACTCAAAAATGAGTATGTTTGTTTTGATACATACTCCTATTCGAGTCAGGTAGGTAGGTACTCAAAAATATGAGTATGTGTTTTGATACATACTCATATTCGAGCCCCTGAGCGTACTCAAAAAAATGAGAACGCGCATTTCTCAAATTTAAGAGTTAAGTACTCGGAGCTATTATGAGAACGTGAAGTACTCAAAAATGAGTACATTTTACTTATTTTTAAGTATCCATTTTTAACAGTGTGCGCCGAGATAATGGAAAAATGACGCTTTTTTTTTTTTTTTTGAACTGTTCAAAAATGAAAAAAAAAAAAAATTGTTCATATCAATATTTTACGCCGAAAGCTTCTTCCAGTAAGCTTGCTCATAGGAATTTGGATGTTGCGCCCAGAGTTTGCCTAATTTGCTTCATTTGTGCCCATAAGCGCTAATCTTAAGATTTTTTTAACTGTTCAAAATTAAACAAAAAATTGTTCAAATCAAAAAGTAAAATATGGAAATGAGATGTCCTCACCGAGACCTTTCGAATGCAAGAAGAATTTTTCGAATCGAACATCTCGTTCAAAAGTTATTAGGGGGGGACAGACAGACCGACAGACCGACCGACACACTTTTTCCCCATCTCAAAACCCTACTTTGAAATTTTTTATTTTTCATTCTTTATTTAATTACTTAACTTACTTTTGACTTTTCTTGACTTTATACTTTCTTTACTTTTACTGGAAAGTAGGCTAAAAAGTCGACACTAAAAGGGTTCCAGTTGTCTAAAATATTAAGAAACATTGACACAAAGATATAGAGCATAGTCACGTGCTTTTTCGAACAAATGTAAGTTTCCCAGGAAAGGTTAAAAATATCGAAGGACATGATGCACCTGTTTTGGTTTCGTGATGTACAGATCTCCCTAATAGAAATGATAAGGCTAATGAGAAAATAGAGCTTGAGAATATATAAATGACATTCATTATTTTATTTGCGTAGGCAATAACGTGTCAATGGTAAAAGTTTGAATGATACCTACAGACGTTTCTCAATTCTCAAACAGCAAACCAAAATCACCTTCATTTAACTTGTGGAGAAAAATAATAAAAAGGAAAGGAAAAAAGCACTTTTACCCAAAAGGAAGCCCTGACACTGGCGTAAGAAGTAAAAAAGCTGCCTGTCGTGAAACCGACAATAAAAAATTAGCATCCAAAGCTCAATCCGTAAATCAGACTTTAATTACTCTGGTGTTAAAGCTTTTTGCCGAGGTCTTATCTACCCGGTTTCAATTGAAAACACGCATCAAACCAAACACGAAGATTTTGCTTTTATTATTCCGGACGGAGATGAGAAAAATAATAAAAGAAAAAGCAAACGCAGAATGATCTTTTGCTTGAGCCACGAAGTCTCAGTTCTAACTGATAGGCGCTGTCAACTTGTAGCTTTGAGACATCGTTAGGCGAAAGAGGCGCGTTAAATGTCTGCCGTCGGTTTTCTAGTAAAAAGAAAAAAGTTTTTTTTTTTTTTACCCATATTCTTAGAGTAAGGAATTGGAAAAATCTTAAGTGGTTCAATCACAGACGGTGATGTATATTCATAGATTGATCTTAAAATAGGTAAGAGGTAACCGGTTAAATTTTGCATTTTTAGTTCTAAATATGTTTTAATTGCAGCTTTATTTAAAAGTCGAATGTGAAAGATATTTTTAACTCAATAAATTTTATTTAATCTAATCAATTTTGAAATTTTTTATCGGAGGAATTTTTGAAGTAATTTAGTTCTTCTTTGGTTTTCCTACGTTTGTATACGTTTACGCATTGAATACATGTGCTCGTGATTTTAAATTTTTTCTTTTAAAAATCTTGACAGTAAGCTATTAATTTCTAACAGTTTAGGAGAATGAACTTGATATTACCACTAATGGTTTTCTTTTTCAAGATACGTAATATTTTTTACAGTTATATTTATAGGTCCCCCCAGAATGCATAGGATATCCGGTATCCGAGCCAGATAATTTTCCTTAAATAACCTGAACCCGAACTGACCATTGCAAGAAATATCCGCTTATCGGGAATGTCAACTTTTATATTAAAATTTAATTGATTGGCACATTTTCAAAATATTTGTAAATTAAAAAGTTATTAAGCATTTGGAAGCTTTGTGATGTTAAAAAATATGCATAGAATTATAAGTTTCAATCTTTAATACCGGATATCAGGTATGGATCCATCAAAAAAGGGCACCGGATAGTACAGTTATATTTATAGGTCCCTCAGAAGGCATCGGATATCCGGCATCAGAACCTGTTTTTTTTCTTAAATATCCGGAACCCGAACAGACCATTGCATGAAATATCCGGGTGTTCGGCAAAATCAATATACGGTGCGTCCCTAATCCCTATCTTGGTTCCCTCCCCCTCAAAATAAAAGCCTGGGTGCCGCAGTGGATATATATACTATATGCATGTCTATTTGTGTGTACCTATGCTTTTTATAATTATGAAAACTTTCTTTCTGTGCGACAACCATTATTATCTCCCAACCTCTATACTCGGTCGAAATAAAGAAATATACTTTTCATTATTGCTTATAATATATTATTAACCATTATTAGTAATATTTTATAAGTTAAATTTATTATTAACATTATTTCTAACACCAACCTTTCATTTAAACAAGAACTTCGAAACAAATCGCAAAGCACTAGTATTATATTATTATTTTTGTTTCGTTCCCAAGATTCATAACATTCTACTCCAGTATTATCTTAACGCTGATCATTTGAAGGATAATGCTTTTAGCTGGGAAACCGGCGAGCATTTCAAGACCTGAAATATACACAAAAACCTGATTTTTTGGTTGCTATGACAACAGGAAAGTAACTTAATTTTCTTCGCACGTTACCAACTGATGGGAATGAGTTCAACCGTTACTGAAAACGCTTAAGTACGTGTTTTTACTTTTCTTTTCTCTTTATTGTTTGCACAAGATCTTTCATATGTCTTTAGAATACAGCGGTGCAGTATAAGTACGCATAATTCTTTCTCTCTTTTTTTTTTTTTTGCTTTAAGAAGAAATCCTTCTTATAGCAAGTGGCGGTGAAATATATTCCTCACAACTGTTAATACATTACAGGAATCTTCTGCCGAGGTTCTTCGAAAAGAAATTCTCATAAAATCTTCGAAATCAGTAATGTCATTTTTTGATCGCTTTATCTTTTCCTCTCATAAGATGAACATTCACACATGAATCAATGCAAAGAAGATTTGTGAAAATTTTATTCATCTTGATACTGTTATAGAGTAATTAAATTTAAAAAAAGCACTTTAGTGATTTAATTATAATAAAGCATTATTTCCGCAAGAGCGACCTTATTTTAAGATCAGCCAAAAAAAACTTTTAAATTATTTAATAAAAATATTACTGAAAAGTATCATTAGAGCAAGGACAATAGTTTCTAAAAATTCCCTGCTCCACGTAATGTAAAAGATTCTAAGTAACATTATTCCAACCACAAACATCATTTCCAAAATATGGCGAGAAAAATTCTTGCATGGAAAAGTCTTGCATAGTCAAAGTAGCACTTCCTACTAATGCAATGTAAAATGAATCGAGTTGAGCTTTGAAATTTGAAATAAAAAATGCTTCATATTTGCTATTATATGTCTGGTCGGGACCATTAAAGCCAATATCAAGTTCATTCTCTCAAATCGTTAAACTTTATGCTTAAGTAAATTACAACCATAAAGGTCTTTTAATACAAAAATTTATAATATTCAACCACAATGATTTAACGCGCAATCGCATAACATTAGAAAAACAAAATGCCAAAACTGATAGCCACAAAAAACTTCCAATAAACTATTTTACTATTGAAGAGGTAAAAATAATAAGGCGCAAACATTTTTCGTGCAAAATTTTTACGTGCACTTGATTTTAAAGTATAGTCTATATATATAAAATGAAAGTTTGATGAACTTTCGAGTTGGCAACGCCCTTGTGACTATACGCTCTACAGCAATATCTACGCAACGTAAGATTACGAAGACTGGCAGAAAATTCTATCATATCTTGATTGTTTGCACCTCGAAGCTATTTTTTTTAATTCCTCCTATATTCTTTAAATTTAACAATTAAAATATTAATCCTCCAGCATTTTCTTTACTTCACGCGAGTTCTTCAAGAATTGACGCGAGCTAATTGAAGTGAAGGGAGAAGCTAATTTCAGAAATTCCGTGGTTGAATTGTAAACAACGTAGTAGTTTGAGCTATGAGGCAAGTGTTTAGGGATTAATTGGATCCAAACTCATTTTTGGCTTAAATTTATTGCATATTGGAGAAAATCAATTTATTTCCTGCAAAAATTAAACACAAACAAGTTTCAGAAGCTCCAATTATGGGTTCGTTCATTCGCAAACAGTTCGGTAATCCGATGAATGCAATTTTTGATTTTGTATGTATGTGTTTCTATGTAGTAACCACTGCTTAGGCCACTTTTTTTTAATTCTTTTTTTTTATATATACATGCAGATTTGAACTAATAAATCTTTTCATATTTTAAGGCTTAAGATTGCTCGGTGCGGTCGCCAATGTTTTAACCACTCGATGAGAAATTTACCGATTTTGGAAAGTCTTTACAGATTTGATCGATTGTTTTAATGAAATTTATTTTTTTATGGTTCCTAACGTGAAACAAATCCTTCTTACTAACAAATGATGTTTACTGCATGGGCGATTCTGATCCGAAAATTTTCGAGCTCCTGTTACGAGTCAAAAAAAAAAAAAAAAAAAAAAGATTATCCGAAAGTTTTTTTTGACAATTAATATCTGCTTTTCTTTCTGCCTTCAGATAAGCAAAATATTGTGTACTGCTTTAAAAAACTTTCAATACAATAATTTTTCCAGAAAAAAAAACTTCTGGCATTAATATAAATAGACTTTTCATTCAATTACTTGAAAGATTATTTTCGAGCTTATATATATATGTGCATGTACTGTTGTGTTGAGAGGGAAAGGGGAATTGTTAACCTAAGTGTACAGTTTTATATTTAAAATTGTTGGCTCATACTTTTTCCGAGAATTTGGTGTGAAGCTCCGATATTTCCCCCCGCTAAGAATCACCCATGGTTTACTGGAAAGGTGAAAAATTTGATTTTATTTTTTAGAATGTTGCTGCTAGATTTTGATCATTTCTTGAAATGTTCGGTATTTTTTTCGTTCAGCATTATTCTTTTAATTTGCTACCTCCCGTGGATACACACATTCAAAATAAAATTAGTACGTTGTTATTAAATAAAGAATTTAAAAAATAGTTAAGGTATTTATGCTTTTTAATGAATTTTGATCATTTATTGGTATGTTCGATATTCTTTTCTTTCAGCATTATTTTTTAAATTTGCCTTTTATTATACAGAAGTGTCAATCGCTTCCGCTCTTTATTGTGTTGGGCATAGAATGTTCTTGGGCCTGCTTAAGCAATTTATATCGAATTCAACCATTATTACTCAATTAAGTGACTCGACCAACCAGTTTAATTCAACTGAGCTGTTCATAAAAATAATAATCATTCATTACAAAAAGCAAGTGGCAAACAACTTCCACTCGAGCGGTGAGGAATTTAATTTGTCTTTTGACAGGGCACTGCTTCAGTGACGTTATGGGGGGGGGGGGAGGTGCCTCTGATATGATGCACACATTTAAAATAATATAAGTATTTTTTTTAAATAAATGATTTAAATAATAATGAAGATAATTTTGGAAACCCCACAGATGAATGTCAACAGCATTGGGGTCTCTGTGGTTGTTTCGAAACGATTCAATGTCTGCCGATTTAATTTTTTCATTCCAGAAGTTTGCCTTATTACGAATAATCCCATTAAAATTTGATGCTCCATTTATTGGAATACTTGCTTTTTTTTTTTTCAAATGCAGCGGGATTTTGATCATTTATTGAAATGTTCGATATTTTTTTCTATCAACATTTTTCTTTTTAAATTTACCTTTTTTATACAGAATAATAATTTAAGTTTCATATTCATTTTGTATTGTTTTTGTTGTACGCTTTTTCTTTCTAGAAAGATTTCTAGGAATCAGTGCTTTATTTCTTGGAATAAAAATATTCTTTTTTCCCTTTTGGCGTTTTTTTCTGTTAATTTGCTTTCTATTGGGAAAGCGCATAAAATCAGCTTACAACTTATTTGAAGGAAAGATCCTCAATTTTCAAAACAATGAAAAACTGTATATTTGTAGCGTAACAAAATTGTATGAGTACACAGATGATGCAGCGTTAAAATTTGCAGTTTAATCCTTATTTTTAGCAATTATTTATCAATTTTGCTTTGATTCCTAAAAAATGCATTATTACCACAATTTTATGTTAACTGCAGGGGTCAAGGATTCATTTATCTTTTTAAAAGCACTGTCGGTCACATATAAACAGGTCCGGAGTAAGTATAAGCGTTGCCATGAAGCAGCAAAGTATTCTGTGCCCCTATTTTATGTATTGTGTTGAGAATAGCGATTGAAAATATTGTCATTAAAAAAAAAATCTGTATTTAAATATTATATATTCACAGGAAGGACTTTTATTCAAATATAATATAAGTATGTTGTTTTTAAATAAATCATTTAAAAATAGTTAAGGTATTTAGGCATTTTAATTATGTAAACTTCAAACGTTTGCTTAATATTTTATGATTACTTACATATTCATTATTAGTTCTAAATATTTCCACTTGATTAGAAACTGGAGAATTTGAAGAAACCGGGAAGCCTCCTTCGATACCATGAACAATGCCAAATATAGAGGGGCAAGCTTAAGTGTGAAGCCTAAGCATGAATCAAAACGGGGATCATGACCCTTCTTAATGTGACCAAAGGCAGCCTGAAATTAAATTTCTGGAACTTTCACAACTCCTCCCTCTTCTCTTAATGCCCCCAAACATTGCTCAAAAGTGTGTTTTAAGACTTGGATAAAAGCTTCCAAATCCCTTTTCCTTCCCCTAATGTCACCAAAGGCAGTGTAAATCAAACTTTAGTTACGAAAATGATTTTAGAATAGAAGCCGAACACCTCTTCTTTTTGCAAATTTCATAAAATGTTTTGCAGAGAGTCGCTGAATCTCCTAATGTTCTTAAGATGGCCTAAAGTTGTGTCTTGAAGACTTCGAATTTAAAAATTTCTTTCGGAAAAGACCAAACTGTCCTTTCTTCCGTCACCAAAGTTGGAGTAAAATTTCTTCTTAAGAACCTCAATTCCAAAAAATTTGGGTGGAGACTTTTTGGTCATTCTCCTGCCTCCTAGAAATAGACTAAAAAATTGATCTTCAAATTTCAATGGCAAAAATTTTCTGGCAGTTTAAACCTTCCCCTTATGTCAGTAATATACCTAGCTTAAATAAGTATATGCTTTTAGTATTTAAATTTGTAAGAAATACAGGAAGAGAGCTAGGGCCGTCCACCTTCCGCTAAACGCCTCGAATGACAGCCTATGCAAGTAATTTTAGAACTTAGATTTCAAATAATTTCGAGGAAGAGCCCCATTTCCCCTCCCCTAATCTTACCAAACATAGTGCAAAATTGAGTTTTTCGAATTTCAATTTCGAAAAATTTCTATGAAAGAGCTGTTGCCGTCTTTCTTCCTATTACATAACTAAAGATAACCCAAAATTGTTTTCAGCTGCTTCAATATTGAAAACCATTTCATTTGGAGGGGGCAAGAGGCACGATTTTCAACCACCGCCCCTTGACTGGACTGTATATCCGCTCTGCCATCATACAAATATCAATGGTTACAATCAGTATTATGCAGTTTAGTGTTGTATTTATTTGATTGTGGAGGGGAATTTAATACTTTTGCATATTGGTTAACCTTTCTTCATTTTTTGAGATCTATGAGAATTTTTAATGCGTTAACGTCCACTTGCTTGAAAAATAATAGAAGAAAGTAGGTTTCCAGCATAAAACAAGAGATAACTTGATGCCGCTGCACATGTTGAGAAATTTGTTCATCTTCAAAAAGTCGTTTCAAGGTATCTTAGAAAAAGATCTTTTTTGCATTATATGGGGCTATTCTATTATCAAGCGGAGAGGAAAGTATGTCTAGGAAAATTTTCAGTTTTAATCTTATGCACAGGATATTCCATTATCCGCTACTAAAGAAATGTCTATTTGATTTCAGGGGTGACACCCAGCCAGGACGGAGAAAAAAAATGGAAGCTTTAAAATCTCCATAAAATAAAACAAATACTTTAAATTTGATATTTTTTTTCTCTTTTGAACTAAGGAAAGCGTTTCCTTAAAAAAATATATTTGCAATGTTTTTTAACCGCTAATCCTAACAGCTGCCACCAACATATACTTTAAATATTATGAGGCTCATGATACAAATGGTGTTTTTATTTTTCAATCTGGCAATTTTTTAAAAAAAATTATTTTATTTCCTTAAAACTCATACTTTATGCTTACATGATTTTTTTTCTTGGAAGCGGTAATCTTTTCCACGGGGTGACACGTATCACTACCCGCCCCGAGTGTCACTCATGCTAGCTACAACACTGCATTCCATACAATTTTCACTATCAACATACTTCACATCAAGCCTTATTTTTTTTTTTTTTCATTTCATCAAATTGTCTACATATACAGTCCAGCATTTCTTCAGCGGAGCTTTAGTTTTTCTTTAATAGGCTAAGGGTGATCAGAAACTGTTAGATTTTTCAGATGATCTTCACTAAATGGCATTGTCTGATCAATTTATCAATTCTCCATTTAGCTTACTTTAATTCCTAGTAGTTAAAATTTCATATTTAAAATTATATCAATTCATTTTTCTGATTTGATTTCAAAATGTATGTTTATGTATAAATCTACTAATATATACTTATTTTTTACTTTTTGTATCACAATTTATTCTTTTTATTGGTTGAAATAAATATTTATGAAATAACATTTATATTTTTGAATTCAGACTCAGAAAGAATGTACTGCTTGCTATCTATCAGACTGAGAGTTAAAAAAAAACCTATGTAAAAGTTTAATGATGTAATAAAGATAAATATGTCACATGATACAAATATAAATCAATAAATATAGGTTATTAGTGAGTGATAGATTGAAATAATTTTATACCTAAGTCAAAGTAGATATACATTTGTGGAAAAAGACTGGCTGAAATAAGTTTTTTATCGGCTCTTGCTTGGGGGAAAAAACAAGTTGCGCCGCAGGCGCCGCTATTTTAACTTTCCACGGGCAACGCCGTTGCGGGTACCGCTAGTAATGAATAAAAATGCACTCGCTTATTCCAGGAGGAACGAATTTTCATAATTTTTAAGCTGTCTTCCAGATTCACTTTCACAACAGTTACTTGATTGAAAACTACGCCTATTTCAAGTACATCTCGAAGGTTAAAATTTTAAAAGCCGTGATCACTGGTCACTGTATTAGGGCACGATGTTAGTCGTTAAGTAGTTGTATCAGTTGTATGGTCGCACTTTTCATTTGTTTCTAAAATATGTTTTTAAGCTCTTCAATTCATTTTAATGAATAAGAATTCTATGGCAGTGTATATGTTAAGAAAAGTTCTGATATAGTACATGATTATTTATAATATTCCCCTTTACCAAAGTTATTAAGAATGATTAGATTAGATCATCGTTTCCCAACCGGTGGTTCGCGAAAAAATTATTGCAATGGCGGAATTCTTTTTCTCTAACGTAGATGAAAAAATGAAACGTTAAATTTACATGCGTATTACGAAGGAGAACAAAAAGGATTTTTTTTTTAATAAATGGTTTCTGGATAATGCAGAAAATTAGTGAACTGGCATAGGAAGCACACATACAAAATTTGAAATGCATTTATTTCTATTTATGCCTGATTTATAATTTGGATCACAATCAAATTTATCATTTCAGTACAAGCTGGATCCCAAATTGGTACCGAAAGATATTGATTGATTTATTTTAAATTTTACGTGTGCCGTCCTACCATTTCGCACTTTTTCCTCTCAAGCGCGAAGAACGCGTCGAAAAATGAAAATTTCCTCCATAAAATGTAAATAGTACCCATCATTTTAGGCTAATTTTTTATTATACAGACCCTAAAGTGGAACCGAAAGATTTTAATTTTGGACTCACATTTATCACTTTATTCCAAGTTTTCTGTATTATCGCAATATCACAATTGTAAATTTGAAAATATGTAAATTTTAATTTTTATTAAAATTTCCAAAACTTTTCCGAATTTTATACATTTTAACTTTAAAGTGGAACCTATGGGGAAAACAATTTTTAATTTTTTTTTAGGAATACATATGTTTACTGCCATAATAATAATTCAAAAGAACAAATAATAAAAAATGCTGCTAGGCGTATATTAGTTTTTATTTAAACTTAGATGTTTTACAATGATTATGTTTCATTTTTTAATATGAAATACTGTACAACATGGAAAAAATGTACTAGTAAATTACATAGTTTTGTCACCCGTTACTAACGACTTAGAAGGGGTTCGCAAGGGTAAAAAGGTTGGGAAACACTGGATTAGATAATATAAATTACTAGTCAACCCGTGCGGAAATCCGCAATAATTTGGGAGAAAGGACATCATGAAGAAGAGCAGAAAAAGTAAACGGGTGTTGGTACAAAAGAAGACATGCAATTGAACAAATCAGTACAAATAGCTGTTACAATTTTTTTTCACTATTATTTAGATATTCAAAATAATAAAACAATCACAATAATAATGATAATTATTTATATTATCAGTATAAATAGCTTTAACGAAAAAGTTCCATTACTTAAAATATAGTTACTGTTGGTTGGTCAGGCTCTAGACATTCATAATATAAATGAATGTGTCGAGCCTAACGATTGAATAAGATTAATACACCGACGCAGCTAAAGTTGTCCAATTTTCTACACAATAAAAACAGAAGAGATTCTTATTTGTTTACATGATAACAGATGGCGTCTGCATACACAACACGTCTTCGGCATCCATTAACGGACCTCTGCCTACATGATTTTAAATCTCAAATTTAAGAGAAGCGGTACAGTTTTAGACCGTGGGTCTATTTTTCGTCCTTAACCGGCACGATAAGCTTTAAAATGAGGGGTAAATCATGGAATTTGATAAACGAATAAGGAAGATATCGCGGAGCAACAGAAAAGCAGGCTAGAGAAATAATGTATATAGATTTTAAAAGGAAAGCAACACAAATGTTGGCGACTACACGAAAGGAGAAGAAGAAAGGAGAAGAGAAAGGAGATTTAGAGGAAAGTAATTTTGTCTTAGCAATTAAATAGGAATGCATTGATATTAAAATCACCGTTGCTGGTGAATATTTAAGTCACCACTATATTTCAAGACTTTTTGGGAGATTATAATTGGAGTGATTTTCAAGAGGCCTATCGGTAATAACCCTTTCCTGACAGAAACCACATTTAACTTTTTTAAAACTGCACGAGCACAATAACCAGCGACATATGTTAGGATTGGAATTACATCACTTAAATAAGTTGAAAGTTTAAGAAATTGTTTTGAGTGTAGATGGAGTTGTTGTTGTTGCTGATGCTTCTAATGCCACTTGGGTATCCAAGCTCCCCTTCGCATAGCGACCGGGAATTAAGGCACTAAGGAGCGCCTTCCGTTTATAGATAAGCACCACAACGGTGGAAGTAAGACTTGGTTCATTATGCATTTGGATGACACCAGATGGTACCACCACGAATACGCCACCTTCCTTTTTTGACCTA
The DNA here is from genome assembly GCA_038502835.1 of Octonoba sinensis. Taxonomy (NCBI): domain Eukaryota; kingdom Metazoa; phylum Arthropoda; class Arachnida; order Araneae; family Uloboridae; genus Octonoba; species Octonoba sinensis. The sequence continues at coordinate 56,763,801 of CM076599.1, read as the reverse complement.
AGAGTGAAGGGAGGGGAAATTCTCCACCCTCCGGTACCCTCGGGACTTCACGGCCCCGAATTTTACATGCACGTAAAATAAAAATTAATTAAAATCTTGATAAATTAAACACACGCAATAAAAATAATAATTATAACTTCGTAAAATGTAAGACCTTCCTGTTGATCATGCAGATCATTCCGTGAAGCTCATGACGAGAACACGTCCACACAATAGTGTGACATCACCATCACAGATTTTAATGAAATTTGGTACAGAGATGAGCAAAGAAAAGTTGAATTTTTTTTTTTTTTTTCAATATAGCAACCAGTTTGGGAAATACAATACTTCAAATGTCGCAAAATACCGGTAAAACACCTAGAAGACCTAATTTTTAAATTAACGTAGAACCTTTCGTAATTAAGATAGGTGATGAAACAAGTGACATTTTACCTTATTTTTTAAGAGCTTTTCCATGGTAAGCAACACTATCACGATTGAGCAAACTTTATTTTCATTTAATTGAAATTGAAATTTATAATCTAACTTTCTCCAAATATGCAACTTCGAAAATTTTGAAAAAATAAATAAAATAAACAAGAAGTTCCGTCTAGAACTATACCAGCCTACTTTCCCGTTTATTCCCAACTTCAAATTTATAATCTATCTCTCTCTCTCTGTCTTTCTCATTTAGCTTTTGCTCTTAATTACTTCAAATATACCCTTTTCAACGGTTAATACATATTCATTCACTCATTCATTCATTCTTTTATTTACTCATTCATGTATTCATACACTTATTTAATTACTCTTTCATTTATTCACTCATTTATTAATTCATTCTTTCACTCAATCATTGATTCACTCATTTATTCGTTCATTAATTTATTAACTCATTTATTCATTAATTCATTCTCTCACTCATTTATTTATTCATTCATTCATTCAGAAACATGCTTAAAAATCCGGATCAGAAATTTTCATAGAAAAATAGGCTTGTTTTGTTCTGCTTGAATTTCGTATCTGTACAAGTACTACCGCCTAACATCTTTCCGATAAAGTTTGCACCAAGCAAATCCGTCTGCTAGATCAGGATTTATATTGGATTGAAATTTCCCTGTAGGCGCTAATGTTAATTTTTTTGAACTGCTCAAAATTGAACGAAAAATTGCTCAAATCAAAAAGTAAGATATTGAAAGGAGATGTCCTCGCCAAGATCTTTCGAATGCAAAAAAAAATCTTTCGAATCGGTCAATTCCCACAAAAGTTATTAGAGAGGGACAGACAGACCGACAGACACACATTTTCTCCATCGCAAAACCCTACGTTCAATTTTTTCATTTTTCAATCTTTATATAATTACTTCACTTTTTTTTTACTTTTCTCTATTTTTAACGATATTTCTACGGCAAATTAAGCCTCCTTTCATGCTTCATTATTATTTTTTTTACTTTTACTGGAAAGTAGGCTAAAAAAGGGAAAGAGGAATGCAGTTCTTATTGGATTTAGGAACAACCCGTTGATCTCATCAACATTTTGGCTTTTTCTGGCACATATACAAACCACCAATTATTTTCATACACAACACATGACATAGCCTAGTATTTCTCAAAATTGAAATCAGTGTTCTGAGATGCTAACTTTTTAAATAACCAATTCAGATTAGAATGTCTTTACTTTGATTATTGATATGTTAAAAGCTGTAGTATGAAATCCATATTAAAACTTCTCGATGGAAATTGATTTATGTTCGGTTCATAGCGAATTTGCTTTATTACGTTGCTACCCATGCTGCGGCATAGGTAACTAACCCTAGCCCCTAGAACTTATTCGAAGAGGGGAGCAGCAGACCTTACACGTGACTCGAGGTAGAAGAGGAAAATACGAATCAAATTTTAATAGCTAAATGAAACACAAATGCCCAGGTGACTGGTAACACTCATAGATTTAATCAGCATTGTGAAGTACCTGCATGTTTCCTTTTGTTTTATTACAATGAATCAAATTTGCAGCTGTTTTTTTTTCTTGTTTATGTTTTTACCGTGATGTGCAGAAACCTTATAGTCTCGGATTCTCTGTTATTAAACATTCTTTTCTTGTGTTAGAATACAAAAAAAAAAAAGGCTAGTCCTATATTACAAAAAAAAAAAAAAAAAGAAAAAAGAAAAGAAAAGAAAGAGAGAAGTAAAGAAAGAAAATGGAAAAACAACAGCAGAAAGACATATCTTTAAGAAAAGGAGAGGGATGAAAAAAAAAAAAAAAGAACTTTTCCTAAAGTTTGAACTAAGATAGTGCTTGGTGATAACAGATCATGTGCTTTTCAAAAATGATTACTTTTAATGTTGGCCGCACCATGGGTAACAACGTAACAAAGGAAATTGCTATGAAAACTGCTCCTAAACACTCGAATGAAATTTTCGTTGCATTTTATGCTCTCTTACGCTACTAAATTTCATGCTACATGGCTTTTCGGCCGAATACTATAAAGGAAAAGTTTCATGCTTAGTTGAATCCCATTGTGTGTGTATTGTGTTACCCCAGTATTGTAGAAAAAGAAGATCAAAGTCGACTTTTTGCGAAACAGTATGCTCCCTTATAAATTCATCACATAACATCAACTTTAACCTATTTTCTTTAACCAAATTTTGGTATAGTGCAAAGCATTACACGTTGAATCAATTTCCACATTCCCAGACAAAAGTTAAAGATGCAAGCTTTCGAGAAACAATCTTAAAGATTTCGGCTTGTTATTGCATAGGTCTTTATATGAATGCTGCAACGTACTGCAGTGAAAATACCAGTTCTATGAAGAAGAGAAAAATAGCTAAAAGCTAATTTTCTCTCTTTAACTTATTTATCAATTTTTCTACACATATGATGAAACCGCTCGTTTGTGTGTTTGTATGTTCGCCACATCAATTACAACTTTGACTGAAATTTGGCATAAAATTCAGTCATCCTCTGAGAAAGGTAATGCACATAATCCCATTTAAAATATCGAATGTTAGTGCTTTTTTTTCCTTTTATTTTTATTCATAGTTCTATGAGATTTTTCAATATTAAAAGATTTTTAAAAAATCATCTCATTTTTTCAAAGGTTATATCAATCTGAAGCTGAAAAAGAAACTACATCAGATAGAATTGGTTCGAAAGTTCGCTCTAGAGTAAGTAGAACAAGAGTTATCGGTCATAATCTGGTTCTTTCGAACGGGAAATAAACTAAGCCTTTTCGCACAATGTATATTTTGAAGAGAAGGAATTCTAATGAATGTTTTTGATAGTCATGATTTAAAAATGAACAGGTGAATTTTAATTTAAACTTAATTGTTTGTTTTCGTACACCAGGTTTCACTTTTACGTGTGTGTTTCCTTTTAATAATCCACAATATCGTTTTAAAATACGAATTGGTTTTAAGGGAACTTTCGTTTTTAATTGCATTTCTCATTTGACAGAGCAACGTATACAGGGCTGATTTCTTATGAATATTTATTTATTTTATTTTTTCATTACGGGACCGATTTCTGGGCTCAATATTATGATCGTAACAGTCAACACTGGATAATTTTTTACATAAACAGTTCGCTAAGCTCTTGAATTTTATACTAAAATACAACTACAAATTAATACACTTGCATTGAATCATAGAATTGCTGGAATTTTTGTACTCAGGATTGACATATACAGATACCGTAGACTAATTACGAAAATGTATACTAAATTCTATAAGTGCAAAGGTTTACATTATTTATGCGTGAAAAACCGGAAATTTGCCTCTAATATAGTTTAAAAAATTTCTTATACCATAAGGCTTCTCTGTAAGCGCCACAACAGAACCAAATATCAAAACCATGCAATAGCATTTCCTTTATATCAGCAGAACACCTTGCAAAAACACAAATTGTATGAAAACACTATTGCAAGAAATACCTTATTGTGTGAAAACACTATTGCAAGAACTACATTATCCTGTGAGAACAAAGTTTATTGCAAGAATCACACCTTATTGCATGAAAAAACTATTGCAAGAAATACATTATTATATGGAAACACTATTGCAAGAAATACATTATTTATATGGAAACACTATTGCAAGAAATACATTATTATATGGAAACACTATTTGAAGAAATACATCATTGTATGAAAACACTATTGCAAGAAATACATCATAGTATGAAAGCACTATTGCAAGCAATACATTATCGTGTTAACACTCTATTGCAAGCAATACATTATCGTGTTCACACTCTATTGCAGGAAATACATTATTGTATGAAAACGATAAAAAAGAGTGAAGTAAAAATTTTTAACTTAGGATTTTCAAATCGTTTGTCACCTAACATCCACGTCCACTATGCTCAGCAGTTGTTATCGAATCGTTGTTTTAAAAAATACATCATTTTTTTGAAAAAAATCATATAAAAATTGATGATACCCTCCCCTATATTAACTTTATCATTTCTTCATTGACTCCAACATCAACATTTTACTCGACAAAAAATAGCAACTAAAGATTAACTAACATTTGGTAAAACTATGCACAGTTTTACCAAATGTATATAATCTATGGAATTCAGGACTAATGCACAAGTAATACGCTCGGTTGAATTAAGTGCAAATTATTATGATTTAATATGCTATTTCCAAATATGGCAGGTACTGTAAATGCTTAGGTTAAAAACTTCCTGAACTGATGAAATGTTCAGATCCAGCGTGCTTAATTACGCATGCAAGTTTGTCGTGGGTTCTGGCTGTGAAATTGCCCATGAAATTTTCTCCCTACATTTCATACTTGTTAGCAGTAAATGTCATTTATGATATTTCTCTTGGGTAGTTACTATTTTGCTCGCAGGCGTTGTCACATGTTATTTTGTATATTTGAACAGAGCGTTCGTATTTCATTTTTAAAGAACGTGTCTTGTTTTGTAACCTCAAAGAAAAAAAAAAAAAAAAAAAAAAAACGAAACCTCTTTGATGAGCCGAATGCACAAATAATCCAATAAGTCAGAGATCTGAAGCGGAGCAGTGGAGCAACGCTATTGTGTTAGAAGCAGCTGGAAGACGTAACTTTGTCGTTCTCTACTTCTCTTATATTTTTATTGGCAAGAACTGTGTGCAAGAAAACTAATAAAAATATGTTTTGCATCTAGAAGCTCCCTGTCGCATTGAAAAAGGGATTCCAAGCAATCCCGAAACATATGTCAGCATTTTAATGCTCATTTGTGCTTTAAATTAACGTGCAATTATATTTTTATATTTTTATTGATTAATAAAAATATCATAAATAAAATTAGGAGGTTCAATGAAAAAATCTGTAATCAGCAGATCAGCAGAGCCAAATGTGATATCTCACTTTTTAGCGAAAATGAGATAATTACATAGTTAGGGACATTTTAATGAAATCTATAAGGTGGCAAAATATGACATTTCTACTTTCATCCGTCAAAAGTCCGAAACGTAAATAAATTACCCGATTTTGCATTGCGCAGATAAACGTACATACTGATTTATACAGATAACTTTAAAATCAGTCTCCTGCAAAATTAGCAAAAACTAAGATTTCACATTTTGCCATCTGACTACAGACATAATATGGTTCCTATTAAAACTTCTCGGAGGACAGAGAGGAGAAGGGGAAAATTGCTGTGCCAGCAATTCCCTGCAATAAATGTGGTTTGGGGCTTATTTCTTTGATTTCCATTATCAACATTGTTGTGCTTATATACGTTTTCTTTTTACTGAAGAAGAGGCTCCTCATATCCTCTAGAAAACTATACGCTACACATTGAATTATGTTGCATCATTTTATTGCAGCAGAAAACAGGTAATCCTGTGAAGCTCATTTTCACTCACATCTTAAAGTGTTGTTTCATGTTAGCAAACGTGAATTGCAGGTGTACGAAACAGAAATATGTCCAATTATTCTACGGAAGAGAAGTTATGGAAAAGATATGGAGACGTAAAATTGGTCTCATTGACTTTCCCGTCCGAAGAGATAAAGCAAAAATTATGCTCATGGGATTAGACGTCTAATCCCATGAGCTAACAGAATCTAAAGTCAGGTCTTTGAAGTGATTGGGATGTAAGGGATAAATAAATGATGAATGTCAAATTTCTAATAATGTAAAATAGGTATAGCGGAGCAAGTTTTACTTTTATTTTTTTAGACAACTCCACCCAATAATCAATTTATTTGTTACTCAGGTATAGAGCCAATACCTCTTATTACTGGGAAGTCCAGGTTTAGGAGGTACTGCTTGAACAATTTTATTACGAGCCGAGAAAAGAAAAAAAATTTAAAACAAGAACTATGCTTGTACAAGGATTGTACTCATTGCAATTACGATTACGCGGGTACCAATAACCCATGAAAAATGTTTGCAGGTAACCTCGGTACAGTCTGTAGGGGACTACAATATGTTCTATTCTTTGTTATAAATTTCAGTTCGTGCTCTTAGGAAAAACATCCAGAATGTTGCAAAACCTCGGGTAGATTTTCTTCCTTTAATACCAATACTCCGAGTTAACGAATCGCGTGGTTTCACGTATGTTGACGGTAAATAAGGGTGTAAGCTGCATCTAAAACCACATGGTTTGATGTCACGGTACGTCTAAGTAATGATTGCTAGTAACGACTATATTTTTATTCACACCATCGAGGCTTAAAATCAGGTTTTGCCCTTGACCAGTAGGGTGGAGATAAATTACCGAGAGACTTCTGAAGCATATCTGCATTTAAATTTGGAGACAACAATGAATCCTACACTTCTAGCATACTGCTCCATGCGTTCTAGATGCAAGATTTCTAGGTGGTTTTGGAGGCCAACTCCCTCCGAACCCTTGCTTTTAAACAATATCGAGACCCTACTTTTGCAATACCTATACGTGTTAAAACGCCACCCCCTCCCTCCCAAAAAAAAAAAAAAAGAGAAATAGTGAGAGCGAAAATCCTGGATACCGCTTTTGTCCAGATATGACTCATAAAATTAATTATATAAAGTTTACAGACAAAAAACGACAACTCTCCACAAACCTTCTGATAGAAGTTTTATATAAATTAAATTTTGAGTTCATTGTGCTTCTTTGAAAACTAGATTACTTGATTGGTTAAGACCTATATACCGATTGAAGATTTGTTAAGTGCGTTGTTTGCATGAAAAGTGAAAAAGTTAATTAATAAGCTTCATTTCCACGTCTTTCAAAGCATATGAAGAACACAAGAATTCTAATCTCCAAAACTCTATTAACGAACAACATACACTGCGTATTTATTACATATATTGCGTTGTAAATTGCAATAAAATTTGTATGTATTTCATTTTAGTCTTTTAAAGAAGAAAATTAGTATAGTGATAATGATTTTAGAGAAAAAGAAAGAAAGAAAAGGAGAAAAGGGAAGAACCATGTGGTCATGCAGGTTACACTCAGTTGTTACTCACGATTTCAAGGCCGTTATTATTTTTTTCTCTGGGGACTTTCTGTGAGATTGTAATAATATCTTTTGTCGTATGAAGGCAATTCAATAATATTTTTTTTTTTTTTTAAATAAAGAATGAACTTAATTCTATTCCATTTCTCTAATTTATCGTTTCTTAATTTTTTTTTTTTTTTTTGTGTGTGTTAAAAGTTAAAAAATACGTAAAACGTTATGCAACATCCTTGCTACAATATTTTATTAGCACAATTCTTGTACAACTTAAAATACTTCAAAGCACGTACTGAAAGGATGTTTCATTTGCGAGTGTTACCTTTTGAGCAGATTTTGAAACCCCTTATACCTAATCACAACACCTTGCGCCCTAAGGTTGAAAACCAATGAGGTAATTGAATCGTATAATTTTCATTTTCACATTCACAACATCAGCTAAATATTCATAATGCAGTAAAACCTCTTAATAAGGGACACTAAGAGGACTGGAAATTTTGTCCCTTAAATAGAGGTGTACTTTCCTCGGAAGCTAATAAAATGATGCATTCACATATACTGTATTAATTTAGCTTAACTTGTAATAATAAACATGTGTTATGAGTTATTTAAGTTTAAGGGGAGCCAACACCCAAAAATGTCGAAAATAGCGAAAAAAATTTTTTATTGGCTTAAGGGATCATTCATAAATGATGTCCCGCTCCGAGGAGGGAGGGGGGGGGGGGTTCGTAAATTGTGACAAAGTGTGACAATGGGAGGGGAGGGGGTAACGAGAAGTGTGACATCATTCTTATGCAACATAGCATGACATGTGACGAAAAGGGGTAGGGGGCTCGTTGAAGTGTGACATTTTATTACAAAGGGGGGAGGGGGTCAAATATATGGGATAAAAGCGTGACATCAATCATGAACGGTCCCTAAGTAGTAAAATAAAGCGTTAAAAATGTTTCCTAAAAGTTATAGAAAAATTGAATCAATATTTATTGATTTATCATTGATTTTATTACGGTGGGATTTGCCACCTTTTCATTCCGAAACCGAAACTGCGCTGAATATAAGCCACATATTTATTTTTTAAAATAAAATAAGCGAGAAGAAGCACTTTCATCGGGACTGTAACTGAAAAAAAAAGTTCCTTACTTGAAATTTTGATAAAGAAAGCATTAAGTTTTTGCAAGCCGAAAACTTAAAATGCGGTTTTCTCTCGCTTTGTTTTTTATTGCTCTGAAGAGTGCGTTTCATCTCAATTAAAATGCAAAGGCTTTTTTAAAATTTGTATCTATAATGTGGATTTTTTTCCCACATGCTCCTGAAACTATACATAACAAATTTATGCTTTACTTCTATGATAACTTAAGTACTTTTTATAAATTCTTTTCGTAGGTTTTTTGAATTTTTCGTTGTTTTTTCTGTGTTACTTCAGTTTTTATTTTTTTTCCTCAAAAAGTATTTGACTTATAAAAAACTCAAAGCATAAAAGTTTTGTTTTATGAGTAATGAATCAATGCAAAAATGTTTCGAGACTTTACGAAAATTTTTGAAAAAGAAGATGCAAAAATTGCTTAGTTTCGTTTTAAAAATTAAAATTTTCAAATTATGCCTATGAAATCCAGTTTTTTTTTTTTTTTTAAATTTCTTGTGAAGTGATATAACATGATATGTGACAAAAATTATAAATAAAAGCACCATAGAGAAAAAAATGGTCTCATGGTGCCGACTCCACTTAAAAACTGACAATGTTTCATGCATTCAAAATATAAGCGTGGGTGCAGAAAAAGTGTCGCTTAATTAGAAGTGTCCTTTAACGTAGGTACTACTGTAATATTTTTTTTAAAAAGCAGAAAAGAACACACACACATTGACACATTCAACTAATAAGCGACATTCACCAATCATAAATCAGAATATCGAAAGAATAACCAATCCCTTACCGCTTGGCTTACAGCACCACAGTTTCTTCTCGTGAACCTCCATTTCTCCATGCACCGCAATCTATAAATGTGGCAGCAGCAGGTACGATAGCGGAGCGCCGCGGGAAGTCTTTTGGCACGCGAACACCGCCGCTTGTGGAACTCCACCTTCCGGTCGCTTGTGAGAGCTCCATTCTCCATTGAGCGCCCGTCGCGAGGAAAGGATGGATGGATGGATGGAGGCTGACTTCGCCACAGAGAGACATTCAATCGCTATTGTATGTTGTGTATCTTATCGGCTGTTGCATTTGATTGAGTGGCCTCTTATGAGGTTTAAATCCAAGCGATATTAAGATGTTCTGAGCTGTTGAAGCAGGGAAAAAGCATCTTAATGTGTAACTCACGTTTTTCTTCCGTTTTGCCGAGTTTCCTGGTGTCATGAAGAAATTTTCCCGCCGAAACTCGAAATGTTACTAAATACTTCGAGTATTTTAATCCGCACATGCATTAAGAATTGGAATTAATACACTGTCAAAGTGGAACACTTTGTTTTATACAGTCGCGCCCGTTTATAACGAAATCGAAGGGACCCAATGAAAATTTTGTTATTACCGTAATTTCGTTATAAAAACTACCGAATAGTACGTGGTAAAACAAGGATGGATTGAAATTATTACGTTATAAAGGAGCGCGACTGTATATATACACATACATAATAGAACCACGCTGTAGCAATACAATGATAAATCAATTTATAACGATAGTACTTTGCAGTCTTCAAGAATCTGCATACAATATAGTATTTATGATATTTTATAGTTTTAAACCTCTGTAAACGATGTTTTTCATAAAAACAATTGCTATTTCCTGTCGCTTCGCACTTTGCAACCTAACGATAATTTCCTTTTAAATTTCGGTAAGAGAAAGAAAACTTTCCTATTTTCTCTCCTCTTGCCATAAAATATTTCTTCCTGACAAGTGAATGTCAGTTTAGATTGTTTAACTTTATTACCGCTTCCTGCGCTCTGAAGAGTGCGTTTCAAGCTATTGTCCAATTTCCACCTGTAACGTTTTTTTTCCTTTTGTTTTTCAAAATTATTAGCATTGTGTCAAAAACATATTAAAAAAATAAAAATTTCGATGTAAAAGTATGCATTATGTCACTTCTCGCTATCGTGACATAGTGATCCATCCGTAGCAATAATGATATCAAATTCTTTTTATTGTTGTAAAGAAGATATGCATATATATACAGGGGCGCACGGACGGGGGAGAGACCATTCCCCCTACAGATGGCGTCGGACATCTGGAATCTGGCACATTTTCTTAAAAATTCGGAACCCAGTCACGTCACTGCACGAAAAATACGGTTATCCGGTGGGTCAAACTTGATTTTTATGTGTGGAATTTACAGGTTTCAAACACCAAAGACTGGAAATATCCAGCACGGATAAGTCACGCGAGAGACACCGAATATCCAGTATCCTGGAAATCAATATCCGGTTTATCCCTAATTTAGACCTTGGAACCCCCTCAAAGAAAAATATTGTGTGCGCCACTGTATGTATATGTATATAATATACATATACAGTAAAACCCGCTTAAGAAGTTTTCCAAGGGACCAAGAGAAAAAAACTTCTTATGCGGGAAAACTTCTTAAACGGGTAGGCTCTATTTTTGAAAATGAATTTACTTAATGATATTTAGGGATGATATCATTTGTCAATATTTAAATTAGACATGGAATACATTTCCATAATTTTAAGTTTTGCTTTAAAATTCATGCATTTATTAATTAATTTTACATAATTAAAACAACATGAATAAGGAAAAAATTCTTTACCGAAACATCAGCCATTTGAAGATATTACATTTACTCACTGCTTTTCTGAAAAAAATCCAGCATAGTTTTTTGTTTTCTCTTTCGCTCAGAAATCTGTAACTGGAAACAGTCCAATTGCCGCAAGCTTTTAAAGACCTCTTCAGGCACATTTTCAATTGTTTCGACAAACCGGCGAAATGTTTCCAGTCCTTTTATGGCTTCTGTAAAGCTGGGAATTTCCATGCCATCTTCTTCATCTTCACTTATTTCTTCACTTATTTCTTCACTGCCTTCTGTTGCCTCACAAATATCATTCACGGTAAGCACTTCACATGGTAGTACTTCGTCATCGATCGCAACATACTCCTCAAAGGATGTACTTAATTTCATTTTTCGTTGCAACGTCATCCAATCATCATCATCATCACTGTTGTCAATGTCAAAATCGTACTCTTCTGTTGATTCTCCATCCAGGAATCCAGCTTTTTGGAAACAATTTGAAATTACAGATGGTGTAACTAAGTCCCAAGAAGATACGAGAAAATGGATTGCTTCCAAGATGTTCACTTTTTTAAATTCATCACTGCTCTCAAGCTTTTCCAGTATCCATTTCACGAGCCTTTTTCTATAGTGTTGCTTAAACACTTTGATGACCCCTTGATCCATCGGCTGCAAAACGGAGGTAGAGTTCGGGGGTAGAAAATGCACTTTTATGTTTGAATATTGAGCGTTTTTCGAGTGTGCGGCGCAATTGTCCACAAAGATGAGAATGTTTCTTTTGGCTTTCCTCATTTTGTTGTTTAAGTTCTTTAAATATGATTCATAGATTGGAATCGTCATCCACGCCGATTTATTGCTTTCATACTCACAAGGAAATGACTTAACGTTTTGGAAACATCTTGGTTTTTTAGATTTGCCAACTACCAAAATTGGTAATTTTTCGGTTACGTCCATATTAGCACCTACTAATACTGTTAATCTTTCTTTGCTTCTTTTCCCTCCATGACAGTTTTCACCTTTAAAGGCATAAGTTTTGTCCGGAAAAAGGTTATAAAAAAGTCCACACTCGTCCATATTAAATATGTCTTTTGGTTGATAGCCAGATATCAATTCAGGTAAGGTGCTCTTCCATGCATCCGTTTCATGAAGGTCGACGCTCTTGCTCTCGCCTTTTACCGATTTGTACACTAACCCAGCTCTTCTTTTCATGCGGTCAATCCATCCATTTGAAGAAACAAAATCAACGTCCATCTTTTTAGCAATTTCTTCGGCTTTTTCTTTTAAAATAGTTCCGCTTACGGGAATGTTCGCCGATCTTGCTTGCTTGAACCAAATTAACAACTTCTCTTCTATGTGTTCATACTTTCCCCTCTTAACTTTCTTTATTTTCCGAGATTGGTTACAAGAATTCAAAATGACCTCTCGTTTGGCAAAAATTCCATTCAATGTCGTCACTGGAAGATTTAATTTTTTAGAAATTTCAACCCTAGATAAATGTGAGTTGTTATCCACATCTTTCAATATTTTGACTTTTTCCTCAATCGACAATGCTTTTCTTTTAATTCCTTTTCCAGACATTTTGAAAAAGAAGCGGAGTTTGTTCACAAATTTTTTCACTGACGTAGGAAGCTAAGAATCACGTAGAAAAATAATTTCAGTGGAAAGAGCTGAGCACCAACCACAACTGTAGTCTGTGGTTCATTCCATTTTAAAACAAGGTGAGAGAATGCATTGCGAGTTAACAGCAACTCATGGTTCAGTTAACTTATTGATACAATACCTACTCACCCCTGCTCCCTGCTTTATTAGGCCTCCTCCGCACTTACAGACCCGACCAAGACCAGATCAATGTCCCCCACCTCATTAGGGTTGTGATTGATGATCCCCGACGGGCTATGCGCGAATATGTGTTGAGCTCTCCGCACTTGCTTTTTCTTCTGTTGCACGACCGTAGTCCGACTTACGGTCGGGGCAAAATCGGATCTGTATAGTGAGTCGGTGCAGAGAGCGTTCTTCAAGCACAAGGCACTGTAGCCGCACTAGAACCGACCAGACCCGACCAGTTAGGTAAGAAAAAAAAAATTTTATTTTTGATCCCGAAAAATTTTTCTTGCGTGAAAGGGAAGCTTTTAGCTTTTTTCTTTGTGACCTCTTCCTGCGGATTATTGATCGCAATATTGTCAAAAATTTCCAGAACGCCATTTTGGGTTTTTAAAATTAGTTTTAAAACTATAAAAAATAAAAATTTCGATGAAAAAAGTTCTTTTCATTCAACGCTATCGGGGGAATTATTGGCAATTGATACTTCATTGTTTAAAGAATTAATGCTATATATAAGGGGCGCACAGGGGGAAGACCTTTCCCCTAAGATGGCGTCCACTTTGGGAATTTTTAAAAATTCGGAAAGTCCCCCAAAAATTTTCCTTCAAATTATTTTAAAATTTAATTTACTGGTTTCCAAAAAAAAGTTTGGGAAATAAAATAAAGGAGGAAAAATCCAGTATTGGCAATACCCGGTTTACCCTAATTTGGGGGGAGTTTGGGAACCCCCAAATAAAAAATTTAGGGGAGTTGTTTTAAAAATACATAAAAAAACCCTTAAGAATTTTTCCCAAAAAAAAAATTTTATGGGGAACTTTTCAAGGGGTCTCTATTGAATAAATTTACTTAATGTATTTAATGATATCTTTGCAATTTTTAAATTTAGAATGGAAAATTTCCATAATTTTAATTTTTTTTTTGCATTTTTTAAAATTTTTTAAAAATTAACAAAAACTAAAAAAAAATTTTTCCCAAACACACCCTTTAAAGTTTTTTTTTTTTCTGAAAAAATAGCATAATTTTCGCTCTTTCGTCACCCCATCTGGTAACGGCAACTTTTTAATTCCCCAATTTTAAAAAGACAATAATTCGGGAATTTCTATTGTGCTGAAACCCGGGAAATGTTTGTAACTTTTACCTGAAAGCGGGTAAATTTCCATGTCACGCTCCCTTTTCTCTATCCCCCCCCTTTTTCCCCAAAAAACTTGTCCCCATTGTATTTGTCAATCCAACCCCTAAAAAGGGTGAAATTTCATTTCGTTAAAGTCATTAAATAAATCATTGGAATGTAAAAATTTCCCCGTTAATAAAATTTTTGGAAAAAATTTAAATTTTTAAGGGGTTAAATTTAAATGCCCCCAAGAAGATAAGAAAAATTGCTAAAATAAACAACTGTTAATTTAAAATTTTTAATTTTTAAGGGTTTAAAATTTATGGTTTGGTGAAAAAAAGGGGGGAAAAAAAAGGAATATTTTTTCGGGGGCCCAATTTCCACGAAAATGAGAATGTTTTTTGGTTTCCTCAGTTTTTTTTTTAAAATGCGATTGGAATCGTCATACGCCGATTTATTTTTTTGGAAGTATTTTTTATTAATTTGGGTTTTTTAAATTTGCATAATACCAAAATTGGTAATTTTTGGTTCGCCTTTTGTTTATGTTAATTTTTATAGTTTTTTTGCGCGTTTCACCTTTAAAATCAGTTTCCAAAAGGGTTTTTAAAAACCCCTCTTAAAAATTTTTTTTTAAAAAAATTTCATTTTTATTGTTATAAGGGTAGTTTGTTCGCCTTTTCCGGATTTGAAAAACCCCCGAGCTTTTATTACACTCAATCCACCATTTAAGAAACAAAATAACTCCATTTTTTAGAATTTCTTTTTTTCGTTCCCCCCCCCCTTAACCAAAAACCCTCTTTTGTTTTCTTTTTTTTTTTTTTTTTTGGGAAAAATTAAAAGTTGGGTTTTAAACAGTTTCTTTAAGGCAAAAAAAAAAAACCCAAAAATTAGTTTTTAACATCTTTTTTTTGCTTTTCCCAAAAATTTTCAATGGCATTTAAATTTTAAAAAGAAGCGGATTTGTTCAAAATTTTTCATGTCTAGGAAGCAAAAAGTCGTCCTTTTGGAAAATACCCTCCCACAACGGGTAGTCTGTGGTTCATACCCCATTTAATCAAAGCCTAAGAAGTTGCGAGAAACACCTTGGTTTCGGTTCTTGGTTGGTCAATAAGTCACCCCTGCCCCTTTTAACTGTTGAAGAGCAACACCCATATAGCAGAAGCTACAAACATTTCTTTCTCCCCTTATCAGTCATTATTGTTCTCCTGACAACTGACCTCTCTGCCACCTGTTTTCCTGGAACTTTGGTGTTGAGAAAAGGGTGCCCTTGAGAAAAAGCTGACCAAAGCAGCTTTTCTGAACCTACTTCTGTCTTTTTTCCATTCGAAAGAAAAAGAACTACGTAGTTTGAAAAAAACTTTAAAAAAAAAGAAACTTTAGAAGACTAAAGTGTCACTTGAAAGAAAAAAAAGACCGATATGAAAACTTATTAAGCGGGAAAAAAATAAAATCAAAACTTTTTAAAAGGGTTATTTTAACATTGGGGAGATGGGAATGAAACTGGTATTAAATATTAAAAACTTCTTAAACGGGAAAACTTCTTAAGCGGGAACTTCTTAAACGGGTTTTACTGTATATATATACTGATTTAATGTAATCTTTGCAATCGGAAAATCGGCTAATCCGATTGTCCACGGCGGTACGGTAAATTTCGCTTTAAAGCAACGTTGTTTTTGTTGGCGAGTGTGATGAAATGATTCTGTAGACGAGTGTAAGCGAAAAATCATGTTTTCTGGATTTTGTTTTTGCTCATGTGGTTTTTAGACACTGCGTGTATTGCAATATTGAGAAGAATTGTATTCGACGCACTGCGCGAACTGCAAGCAGACGTGCCTTCCATCAAAAATCAGTGAGAGGATTTTTATTTGCTTTTGAAGTCGATCCCTTTTTTTTTTTGCAAATCGTTGCAATAAAATCAAGAATTTTAATGATATTTGAGTAATTATTTTCAATTTAAAGAACTATTTTATTATTCTGAGCCATTTAGTAGAAAAAAACGATCTAATCAACTTAATTTTTTTTACTTCTACCCTGAAATTGTTGTATTTACGGCTTGTATGTGAATTTAATATGAAACTCCTGATAATTGCTCAACCTTTGTGCTGGAAATCAAAATGTGCGGACCCGTTTAATTGAATAAAACATGACCTCTTTGCTTTGAATCTTCCCAGTTTGTAGTTATATGGAATTAATTTTTTTGAAAACTGAACGGTTGGCTTATTGCACTGCGTTTAACTATTTCTGTAGGAGAGGATGGGGTAAAATGGGTCATTTTATAAAAAGCCCAAGATAATAGAACTTGAAATTGAAATTTTTTAACCAATATTTTTAATGGTATTTTTCTATGTGTTTCCAACATTTTTCAATTTAAAAAAAAGTTAGTTTCTTAAATATGGTAACACAATTTTTTTTTTTTTTTTTTGTTAACTTTGGATAATGGTGTGCTTAACACATGGTTTACCAGCTTCTGAAAAGCTCTACATTTTATCAAATAACAGCCCAAATTTAAAGGATTACCTCATTAAGAAACTTTAGAGAACAATTCAAGCTGAGCAGTAAAGAAAAATATCAAATATTTTCTCTTTTGCATCAGTTTTTCTCGGATGTGGTAAAATGGGTCATAGTTAGGATTAAGTCGTTTTATTCAATTTTTTTAATTATTATTTACTCTGTTGTACCTAAGTGTAGCAAGTTCATAAATTTAAGCAATGTATGTTGTTTATTTTATTGTAATTAAGATAAAATTTCTGTTTTATCTTTTCCCTAAAAAAGATCATGTTGATGTGGTAAAGAGAAGTGATGTTGTTGAAGTGTTACGTGAACCAATATGTAACTATCGATAACAATATTATTTTTACATTTCAATGTAATCATAACTCAAAACCTTGCTAAATATGTTAATTACACCTTTCTTTCGAATTTTAAAGTAATAAATAACCTTTTTTAGCATTATTTTGCATTATGACGCATTTTACCCCACGATGACGTAAAATAGGTCATAACTATATAAGCTCAGTTAAACTATTTCATAATTAAAAAATAAATATTAAAATTACATAAAATTGTTCTAAAGGAAGTCAATGCAGACCCGGACTGGCCAGGTCGGCTGGTCGGTGATCGCCGAGGGCCCCCGCACTAGGGGGCCCCCAAACAGGAAAGGGAAATTTTTTTATCTGAAATTTTGTTTTGCAGATCCTTAATTTCTTCATAACTATTTGCATCTGCCTTCATTATACTTTTCCTAGGATGCATCACATCGTAATCTTACAAAACTTTTAGACATAACAGTGGTCGCGCGATGGCCCCATTGGACTTGCTTTGTATGAGCTTGAAAAATCAAAACTAGCTAAATGAGGCACTTCAAGATGAAATATTATTACTTGCTCATTTGTCGAAGCTGCTAACGTTAAAGGATTTTATATCAACCTACAAGCCAATTTCAAACGGCAAAATGAAGATCAGGGGGTGGACCTGGCGGCCGAAAAGGGCCCCCAATTGAAAAGGAGCCCCTTCATTTCAAATTTCTTTCCCTCAGCCATATGGATTCAGGTAGACCACATGGATTCAGGAAGGGCCTCACAATAAAGGATGTTTCATGCAAATTGTACGGAATAAGAATTGGATGAAAAAATGAGCAATTCAAATGCTGAGCACTCACATTAATGTTTTCAAGACTATTTTAAGGGGGCCCCATATTTATTTTACCGCCAGGTGTCCCCAAACTTCTCATTGCGATCTTGAGGAATATCTTATTTCTACTCATTAACTCATTGCATGACCCATATGCATATTGGTTTAGCATGCTCAACTTTGTAGTTGCTGATTCGCAAGCTCCAGAAAGCAGAGAACAGGTTTGTATAGAGATTCTAGGTGCCATAGTGAGAAATAAAGGGTGCCGTAAGTAGTCACGATAACATTCTTTTTTCTGTTCGCGAAGCAAGCATAATTACAATTTAAGACTTCCTTAAACTTAAAATAAGAGTTATAATATTTTCCCATAGGCAAGGGGGGGGGGGATTAATTTTGAAATTTTTAGCTTAGTCTGCGATGTATTTCCTTTCTTTTTTAATTAATTAATTAATTAATTTTATATGACGGTTTGATATTGTATTTTAGTGCTCTAAATTGCGACATTGCACGGAATCTTTATATATGTAAAAACATTTGTTGAGAACATAAAAGCCATTGAAATCAACCAGAAAATAGAACTTCCTTTTGTCGATAACCAATCAATTTTGGAAGGGGGAGGGGGTCTAACGACAAAGCGACGCTTCAAAAACACATTGGAACAGAGAACATTTGAAAATAAACCAGAAAAAGATCCTTTCTTTTCCCTCAATTCTCCATGCATCCATGCAACAAATAGGCTCTCCGAGTCATCAGCAGATAACTAGCGCTTCAAAACAAATTTAAACAAGAAGTTCCGTTTTCTAGAGCTATACGAGCCTACTTTCCCATATATACCCAACTTCAATTTTATAATCTAGCTATCTCTCTCTTTTTCGTTTAGCTTTAGTTCTTAATTACTTCAAATACCTTTTTCAACGTTTAATACATATTCATTCACTCATTCATTAATTCATTTGTTCAGTCATTCATTTATTTATTCATTCACTTATTCATGTATTTATGCACTCATTTATTTAATTTTTTCACTCATTCGCTCATTTATTCACTCCTTTGTTCATTCATTCATTTAATCATTCATTCATTCAAAAATATTCTTAAAAATCCCAATCAAAAAATTTCCTAGGAATATAGGCTCGTTAGATCTGGATAAACTTCCTATCTGTACATGCTCTACGTCATAAGCAGGGTTCGAAATTAGGTTGTAAAAGTTAAGCGTCATTAGCACTTAGCTGTTTTGTTTTAGTTCCCAAAAATGTTCTAATAGGCGTCCTTTTAAAATAATTCAAACTGCTTCGACAGAAATAACAACTTATTAATATAAAGACAGTTGTTCAAGTGTTAAAAAATGTTTCAAAACATCACAATTTTACTGAGAAAATTATCGATTAATAAGGGGAAAATGCTCAAAAATCAATTTCTACGAGTAACTTTTGAGAAGGTGATAATTTTTGCTTAAATTTATGAATCTATATACACGTTTATTTCAGTGCCTAATAAAATAAATTCTGAGCCAATTGTCTTAACTATTTTTTTCAGAGTTATTTACTTGAATGTAGTAACAAGTTATACTAGATTTTAAGAAAAAAGTATGAAATGTCGACTTGGTGAATTATTGTGGTTGCCAGACTAAAAGTTTTATGAAAGGTTAGGCGTCAAAAATGACAACTAGATGTGAAATCGCGGTCGTCAAACAGGAATTTTTATTTGCAAAATTTCGACTAACGACCGCTAATTTCGAACCTTGGTCATAAGATCTTTCCGATAAAGTTTGATCCAAGCTAATCGTTCAGTTAGATCAGGATTTATATATGATTCAGATTTCCCCCCGCTATGTTAATTTTTCTGAACTGTTCAAAAATGAACAAAAATTGTTCAAATCAAAAAATATTTCACGCCGAGAGCTTCTTCCAATAAGTTTTTTTCATAGGAACTTGGATCTTACTCCCAGAGTTTACATAATTTGCCCATAGGCGGTAATGTTAAGATTTTTTGAACTGTTCAAAAATGAGCGAAAAATTGTTCAAATCTTATAGTTTAATACCATAATTCTGTCGACAGGGTGGCGTAGTGGTAAGGCGCAGGCCTTATACGCCCAAGATCGCAGTTTCAAACCTGGCGCAAGTCGGTGGATTTTCAAGACGCAGAAAAGCGTCTGCGCCCATGTCGTATGATCATGCGGCATGTTAAAGATCCCTTGAGTATCCATTTGGCATGCATAATCTCGGCAGAATTAAAATTCTTAGTGCCGTTTGCATCAACGAGACCTCAGGTGCCGCCATTTAAGGGGAAACTGAGCGTCAAAAAATTGCAACAATTGCGGCAATTGCAAACACTCATTGTGGTGCCACTGAAAGAGTTGGTACCAATCTCTGGGAATGCACTAGGTCTGCAATGACCAATACTGCAACCCATTAGAAAGAAAAAAAATACTGTCATTCTTCAGTTTCTACGTAATTCAGATACAATAAAATAGTATGAAATTTCGTTTTTCTAAGCAGTTAGTCAAGAAAACTTTAAAACGCTGCTTTAATTTTTTTCCCATTTAATATATAATGTGACTTTAGTTTAACTACTTTATAAGACCCAAAAAAGAGCAAAATATGGTTTACAGACACATAATTTTCAAAAATTTTCCGGGCAAGCACCCTCGATTCCCCCCGCTAGGGGGCCCCTTTTGATTATATACCCGAGGGCCCCAAAGGGAGCCAATCCGGGTCTGAGTATATGGTCTTTAAAAACAACGTCCAAGTCAAATGTTGGAAAACTATTAGCTGTAAAGTGACCTAGAGCGCCAAACACAGTTAAAGAAACTTTGAGAGCAGCATACATTCAGTTAAAATTTTAATGAGATACTTTTATTCAGAAGAACAAGACCCGTAAATTAATTTTGTTCAAACGATGAAACAAAAAAACTAAAAATGTATTCAGAATTGCTCCAATTTTTTTCGATTTTTCGGTATTAAAAATTTTCTTTTGTGCTATTCGTTTTGTAGATAAAAAGGTTTTATCTACTAGGTTTGAACTTGTTAGTAATTACTATTATTATTATTATTAAAAAACCCTTAAACTAATCAAATTTTTTAAAAAAGTCTTTTAAACTTTGAAAGCTTTTTGCAATAAACCTTGTTCGAGGCAAATTCGTCCGTTAGACCAGAAGATTTATTCTGTTTCAAATTTTCATGTAGACGCTAAAATTAAGTTTTTTCAGCTGCTCAAAAGTGATTGAAAAGTTGTTCTAATTAAAAGATGAAACGCTGGACTGAGGTGGCCTGACCAAGAATTTCCGAATAAAAAACGTTTTGTTCGAATCGAAATCATCTCAAAAGTTATTGGGAGACATGAGGGAAGGTTGGCGACCGATAGACACATATTTCCCCATCTCATATCGCGACTCTCCAATTTTTTATTTTAAAATTTCTCTTGAAATAGTTAATTTTATTGTGTTTTGCTTTTCCAAAATGGAGGAGAAATGTTTGGTAGTACTTTTTCATTGTGGTCTGATGTTTTTGCCCATAACCGGATCCTGTAACGAGAAAAAGCTGAAAATATAAAAATTCGTTAAGGTGGCACGACTTTAAAAAGAAATTATTATTATTATAAGTGATTTTCTAGCTATCAAAATAAGTTAAGATCAGCAAAGATAAAAACTCTGAACCATTTTTATCCTACTTTCCCGTAAAAGCAAAGAATGAATAAATAAAATATGGAAGAAGGCCTAATGTCTCGTTAAAATACCGAAAAAAATAAAGAAAAGTAATTAAACAAAGATTGAAAAACAAAATAATTGAAAGTAGGGCTTTGAGATGGTGGAAATGTGTGTCTGTCGGTCTGTCTCTCTGCCCCCCCCCCTCCTCCTTCTAATAACTTTTGAGGGAATTGTCCGATTCTGAAGATTTTTTTTTTTTTTTGCATTTGAAAACTCACGGTGAGGACACCTCATTTCCATGCTTTGCTTTTTGATTTGAACAATTTTTGCTCAATTTTGAACAGTTAAAAAAAGTTAACATTAGCGCCTACAGGGAAATTTCAATCCAATATAAATTCTGACCGAATGATGTTATGTCGTAGAACATACAGATACGAAGCTAAATGCTTATTACAACATGATGAGGGTGAAATTTCTATATTTAATTTGTAAAAAAACTACGTTTCCATTCATATATGCCATTATGAATGTCTTGTTATAAATATTAAATCAAAACTGAAAAATGTAGCTATTCCGAATGACATAAACCATAAAAAAACTTATTCGGTCAGTATAAACCGAAATTAAAGCAAAGAAAATTTGTATTCCATTATACACCGTTAGGAAGGCGGTAGAACCAGGCTGAAACCGGAACTAAAAATATTATAGAAAATGAAGGAATAAAGGAAAAATTTCTAAAGAAATCAATTCAGAATACGACAGCACCCTTTTCATGTTAACTTCTGCAACCGTTTATGAGCAACAGGACGCCAGAGTATAAAAATTGATTTTAGCATTTATTGAAACATTCATTTATGGAACAATTTTAAATTTATCTTGGCTTTATGGATTACGACTGATGTTAAAAGTATATCAGTATTTTCTTGCATCGTCACAGAATCTCTATAGAAAGACTTTCTGCGCACTTTTCTTGTAATTATTTTTTATTTTCCTTGAAATTTACTTTTGCAGCCTGCGTATCTTTGGGTATGGCTAGATATAACCGTAACCCACTCAGGTATGCATATTAAAGAAATAAAAAAAACAATTGCAGCCAACTTGTTACCATAATCACTACACAACAGTTTACATTCCCATAAACTCCGCGCACTATTTTTCATTAAGAATAACGCACTGCTTTTTTTCTTGTATGAGATCAGAGATAAACATTAACATCCGATGGCATAAAAATTATCTCTAAACACAACTATCCACCACTCATCTTGGAAGCTGTAACCACTATTTGTCAGACGAAACTTCTACCCTCCCTCCCCCAATCGTTTTAGCCTTTATTGCCTCACAATCTCGATTTTATCTATAGTGGCCACTTATTATTTATAGGGAGAAGGTGCTTTCTGTAGAACACTTACACAGCACAGCAGATGTTTCGTAACGATGGGGAATTTTTAGCTGCTTTTATGACTTGCGACGGTGGCAGCACCATTTTTAAAAAAATCTGTAAATTCGGAGAGGTAATGAACACGGCTCTTTTGTTTGGTGAGCGCAAGTAATGATAGCTTTTCGCAAGATGGCCGTGGTAAAGAAATAATTTATGATTGCGTGCATTTAACAGGCTAGAAGGAATGCAGCTAATGGTTGCAATGGATCATGATTTATACGTTTCGCCGGATGCGCAGTTCTAAATAGTCGTATAAAAAGTAAATTCCGGCTATACAACAGAATCAGCGTCTGCGCATTACACAGTGTGTCAAAGAATTTTTAAGACTAGGTTTATAAAATAAAGTGAAACTAGTAATTATATTTTTTTGTGTATTTTTACTTAAAATGAGCTCTTTTGGCTTCAATACATTTGTTACAGCGGTTTAACAACGATTCGAATGCCTGTTCCAGCTCACATTGTGGGACTGCCTCTAAAGCTTGCGTCCAAGCTGTTTGTGTAGTGTCAATGTCAATAGAATAAAAACAAAAGTAAACAAATTGAGGTTTTGGCAGTGGATCAGCTGATAGTTAAGGAGTTTCACGAATGCTCGATAACACAGATAGCCCCACTGCAAGCTTAGTTCCAGCTGTAGTCTTATAAAAATTATGTGACACACTGCGTACAAACAGCTTCGACGCGAGCTTTGGAGGCAGTCCCACCATGTGAGTTGGAACAGGCAATCGAATCGCTGTTAAAAAGCTATTACAAATGCATTGAAGCCGAAGGAGCTTATTTTGAATGAAAATACTTGAAAAAATATAAGTGCTAGTTTTAATTTTATTTTATAAACCTAGTCTTAAAAATTCTTTGATATACTGTATTTATCAATTACATATCGTTTCAGAAGAATATTGGTCTACTTTAAAGTTGATGCAGTTGGATGCAAAAGGTACTAAACGTAGATTTTGAGTGAAATGCACAGAGGATGACCAGGGCCCGATGGGACTACTATAGAGTTACTATGGAGTTACTATGACTATGGAGGTACTAATGGAGTTACTATGACCAGGGCCCGATTTACATTTTGAATCACTATAGGCACAACTCCTGTTTGGGGGCCCCTCACGCAACAAAAATTTTTTAAACATGACATTCAGTATGTGTTTATAAAACTTGCCAGTCACACCAAAATTTGGGGGCCCCCAAAGCGCAAACACTAATTTGTTTTTCAAATGTCAAAGAGTCACACTAACATTTGGGATCCCCCAATGTGCAAAATGATTTTGTTTTAAAATTACAAAATGTTTGAATAAAATCTGGGGGGCCCCAAAGTGCAAAATCTATTTTGATTTCCAAATTTCAAATTGTCAGCCCAAAATTTGGGGGCCCCCAAAGTGAAAATTCCATGTGGTTTCATTGTCAAAATAATTTAACAATACACATTTTCTGTACAAATTTTTTTAGCAACAGAACGCTAACAGTTTGTTTTTTAAAGATACTATTTTTAAATATTTTTCTAAAAAATCTTAAATTACAAAAACAAATAAATAAATCATAACCAAAACAAGGGGCCCCCCTCAAAGTGGAGGCCCTAGGCCCAGGCCTCACGTTCCTAATGGTAAATAAGGCCCTGACTATGACCCCCTACATTGTGATCTCCTAAAATTTTTCCTTATTTGGCAAATTTTGTCATTTTCGATATAGTTGGAAACAGTATTTCAACCGGTTTTTTTTTTTCCTTTAATTATTTTTTTCTTCTTTTGTGTACGTATTAATGACAACTAGTTTGCAATACTAATATTTAAGGTGTCATATTTTATTTTGTATACACATAATAAATATAAAAATGCAAATTATTAACTTCAATCGAATATTTCGTATTAAATTGAATTTCAACTGCACTCTCATTTCATGATTCATTAAAATTTTGAGTTTCGTTCGGTAAGTTGAAAATTTTTACCCTCATAAAAACGTGAGTTCGGGGCTCTCCTAAAAACCGCGTGCAGTATTTAAATCGTATGGTAGTTTCAATGTAGTATATCTCCCACACCTCCACCCCAGCCAATCACGCTGGATAGCAGTACTCGTTTAGAATAACCTCGATCGCCACAAACAAAGGACTGTTTCCGCATTCATTTGCACTAACTAGGGGCTAACCGTACAGTATCGGCCACTTAAGTTTCTTATTCTAATTTTCAAAATGTTGGGTTATATCAGATTATGATACAGTAATTTGTTAGCTTAAAACATGTGTTATGAATGTGCGTAAAAAGTTCCAGCAACTTTGTTTTC
Organism: Octonoba sinensis; assembly: GCA_038502835.1. Classification (NCBI taxonomy): domain Eukaryota; kingdom Metazoa; phylum Arthropoda; class Arachnida; order Araneae; family Uloboridae; genus Octonoba; species Octonoba sinensis. Next base: position 56,738,743 of record CM076599.1, on the reverse strand, counting down.
TTTCTTTCTTTTTTCCCCCCTTTTGTTAATGCTCATTGCATAAAATATTATGACTATTAATTTCACGAATATGCAAAAGGCGTCTTCCAGTATCCACAATAACTACTGTGAAACATTTTGAAGTCTTAGTGATAGTGTCTGAACAGTCCGAAAAATTTAACATTAGCGTCTATTGGCAAAAATGAAGCAAATTACCGCAATTATCGGTAAATAGCCCGCATCGTTGTATAGTCCGCAGGAAGAAAAATTCATCCTAAAAAAATCAAGTTCGGTGTATAACCCGCACCCAAAACAAAAACAATTACATGAACAAATCACTCTGTAAGGTACACTGCTTATAAGGAAACAATTTTAAATTACCGAACACTTAACATTTAAAATTATTTTTTAAAAAATTTACATTTTACCATACTTTGTTTATACATGGTTATTTTGTTTATACATTTTGTTTATACAGGGACCTCTGCTCTGGTCCTACCCTAATATCGTGATTTAATTGGTGTGGAAGCAAAGGCTTGCATGGGGAAGTTAAGAGGGGATGGGTGAAATTGAATCATCGTTTCGAAACCTATCACTTATTTCTTTCAATTTAACAATCAATTTAAATTTCTTTTTAATAATAATAATTATTTTTTAAGCTCCGTGTATTGCCCGCAGATAGTAAAAAAAGGAGTTTTTTCGTAGATAACCCACGGGCTATACACAGATAATTACGGTATGTAAATTCTGGGCACAATATCCAAGTTCCTATAAGCAAGCTTATTGGAAGACGCCCTCGGCGGGAAATATTGATTTGGACAATTTTTGAACAGTTCAAAAGTCTTTTAATTTCTTTATTTTGATTTGATTCTCATATTAATATAAGTACTCTCATTAAATTTTTATTTTATGAATTGAATCTGAATTGCTTACTTTATCAATAATTTGCTCTTGCACAACATGGAAATAGAATGCCATATCGGAATAATATTTATTTCCCATTCTTTGAACGGAGTGGAAAAGAAATATTAAAATAAAAGGAGAAATAATGAAATTTATTTTCTTTATCTGTAAATGATAAGATTGGCGTGTGCGTCATGTGAGTCGAATGAAGACGAATGGAATCACACAGGCATTCCGCATTTTTCCGGGGGAGGGGAGGTGCAAAAGGAATCATAAACTCGATTTGCCCCTCCCAAATTGATCCTCTGGAACCAGCACTGCTCCTGTACGTATAAAAATTACTGAGAAGAATCATAATGTATGCTTGAAATGCATGTTGAAACCATTCCACTAGTAATACCTATTACTCTCATAGAGTGTCTATAGTCAATGTACAACTATAAAAGCTTATTATTAGTATTGTATGTCCTCCTAGCTTGCGAGAAATTAACCTGAATCAATCTAAGTTGCAGCCTTTAAAATCTTAACGCCACTTATTTTCATATTTTTTCCAAAAACTCATGTGGATTCTGAACCAAAAAAAGAAATCTTTAAACTTCCGCTTTTTGTCTCAATCGTCATGTGTCTATGCTTAGTTCCCCCAAAGTTGCTGATCTGGAAAACCATTCATCTTTTCTTCAGCAGCTGGAGCTGGTTCAAATCATTTAAATTTATGAACCATTATTAACCATTTAAAATTGAATAACAGAAGAAACTGCTGTTCTAACACAAACCTTTCCAACTCATACAAAAAGTGGCGCCGAATTTCCGCAACTGCAGACTGCAGACCACTGCCATAAAAGGGTTGACATGTTTGACTACAGGTCGCGCTTCCGACAATTCAGGTTCCGGTTTAATCCGATTACCCCCTGGTGTTTTCTGACAAGAAACTACCGCAAATTTTCCAAATCGTCTGCATGCACGCTTGTCGCCAATGCACGTTTGTTTGATGAAAGCATGAAGGACCTTTGACTTCTGAAAGCCAAACCACCTGGGGGAAAGTTTTTTAACTTTACATGCGTTTTCAAACTTGCCCGCTTTGGGAAAGCTATCCTTTTGTGTCTTCGTCTGCACTGTTTGAGATTTGTCTTTAACATGCTTCCCGAAAAAAAAAATGAAAAAAAAATGCATAAAAGTGTAATTAATTTTTTAATATATGTTTTTGTCATTTAATTCACATATTCTTCTTTTCAGTAGCTGTGTTCTTTTGTTATTTCTGTATTCTTCTACTTTTCCTCTGCGTTTACTCCGTTATACGAAGTAAAGGAAGTATTGTCGTGTTGTATTAATATTTCCTACTCAAATTTCAGGCTAAATTTACATTTTAATAAACCATGAGCTACGTTACATTTTCTACAGCTATATTTACTACGTTACATTTTTTATGTACCATTCTTTACTATGTTACATTTTATATTTCTTTTCCATTTCTTTACATTCCCCGCGTTACATTTTCTACAGCCGCGGGGATTAAAGCTCTCTCTACTCACTTCGCACACGTCATTTTTATGCATTCACTTTAAGCGCTAAAATAAGCGTCTCTTTTTTTTTAAATTTATATAGCTTATGACGTAGCTTATATCGAAAATGAATTAAAGGAAAATACATTGGAGTACTTAGTTTTAGTATATAAGAAGAAGAATAAATAACCCTCTCAATATTTTTATAAAGTTTCTGCGAAGTAATTTCTGCTATGCACGGTCATGCAGGGCAGGTGTTTAAATATTTTGTTAGATTCGCTATACATTGTTTGTAGATCTGAAAAATCAAAATCTAACGTCCCCTCCGTTATCGTGTCATAAATACCAATTTTCAACCAAATTTATTCTATCACTGTTGAGCCCTGTTTCATAAAATTTCAGATATTCATGTTTTTTAATAAAAATATTTCAAATCCAAGCACTATTTTGTTTCTCTTTCTTTCTTTCTTTCAATATTAAGCTTACAAGTGTAAACAAATTATGGAACTGAATTCAACAAAAATTTCCCCAAAATACTATAAAGTTGCGAATTTGAATAAGTAATAAATACATAAATAAATAAAGTAAAAACTTTTTTTTAACAGCTCACAGAAATTATTTTTACTTTTTAATCTTTGCCAAACAAATTAATAATAGTAATAATAATTATAAGAATAGCAATAATGAATAACGTTAAAAATTTAGAATGACAAATTGTAAATCTTGGTTCTAATTTCAAAAAATCCATAACCTAACGATCGCCTATATAAAATGATAAACTTCAATGAAAATGTGCAACTTAATGGTGTCGATTATTCGATCCATTCAACCACCACTGCTGACCACAGGGAAGACACGAATGGTCTTTATTATCCTCCAATTTGGCCACTTGAGTCATTAATTGGCTACCTTATCGCGTAACGTTAGCAATGTCCCCGGAATCCCCGAGTAGTGTCGATAGCATCGCCCGTGGAGCCAGACAACGTAAACGAGGGAGGGGGTCAACCCCCTACCAGAGTGTAAACAAAGGTGTCAGGGGGCGGGCAAAGTGGCTCCTATCCGTGTCTAGGACCACCAGTGAGGGATCTAGGGGTGATTTACGGAAGGTGCAAGTTGATGGCGCCGCTAGGGTCTTGGGAAATGGACCGAGACCAGAGACTTTTTTTCTTTCGAGAGGAAAGTTTTGTTTTCCTCTTAAACGACACATTTAGCGGTTTTTCTTTTCCTTTCAGCGGCTGAGAGGTTGTGACGTAATGAAGATGACAATCGGAGATGGAGAATATTGGAGCTTGTCAACACAGTAGTGACTGGCAGCTTAGCTCCCTTTTATAAGGGAAAACATTACGCGATTTACGGCATTATTTATAGTATTAATTAGTACTATTGTTAATCTATCAATCGTTTGTACATTTGCTGATATTTTTGATCTTTATACAATATCAGCAGATGTGCAAAAAAAAAAAAAAAAAAAGAAGAAAGAAAGGAAAGAGAAGAGAAGAAAAAAGAAATTAAAGGGAAAAAAATCGCGTAATATGAGTGGACAAAATATTTTAGCCACTCACCCATAATTTTCTCGCGGGAGGAGGGGAAGTGGTGATAACAACTTTTACATGTACTATATGCAAGATTAACATGCTAGGACTGGCAACATTGCAACCCACCAACACAACCCCTTGATTTAAAACATTTTAGCTGTGCACCCTTATTTAAAAAAGAGGTGCTTGTTGTCAAAATTTATTTATTTTTTGTTTATTTTCAGCTCTGAAAAATAATTTTTGTCCATAACTATTTGCCAGTTAACTCTTGATGATGCACTCTAAAAAGTAACAATCCAATAGCGGTCCCCTTTTTTTGCTCAGATTGTATTTCAAATAGAATTTCAATTCTAAGCTTTGAAATATCTATAAAAGTAATTATTCATGTATTCACAAAGTTTGTTTTAATTAAAACTTTGAGTATATATTTGCTTATAACTCGAAGCATTTATGAAAACATTTAGAAGCTAAAAAGGGAAGATTGATACGAGTTAGTGGGGAGGGGGCACACTTACTTAAAAGAACTAAAGTAGACTTTAGAAATTTGATTTGACTCAGCATGAAAATTTAATTTTTTTCCAATTTTCCGCTTAAGTAATCAAGGGTTCGACTTATACGCTGGTGCATACGGGAAATCTTACCAAAAAAAATAAAGGAAAGAAAGAAAGAAGAGGAAAAAGAAGAAAGAAGGAAAAGAAGAAAGAAAGAAAGAAAAGAAAGGGAAAGGAAGAAGGAAAAAAGAAAAGTGAGTTAATAAAGTAATACATGTAGTTGTTTTACAACGCTAGAATGATGTAAACATATTTATTAATATTACAACGTTTGATAGGTGCTTTGAAGTGATTTAATTTATGACTTAGGGGGATATTATTATTAGTATTAGTCCTTTTTTATTTATATATTTTTTATTTTTTATTGCGCTTTCATTAGATTGAAATAAAGGTACTTGTGTTTTTCCACAACTTATTACTGAAGCTATGGTTTAAAACTTAAAATAAATAAACTAGTTAAATTATAAAAGAACACACACACACAAGTTTGAATAAATATTGCCCATGCAACGAAATCCCCTCTTTTGAGGAGTTGTACCTGTATAGTAAGAGAACAAACGTTTATCATCACGCGATGTTCCGTGATAGAAAGAGATTCCCTGCATCATTAAAACTTATTTTAATTGTTCTCCCCTCCCCCAACCTTTTTCAATTTTTGCATTTTCTGTTTATTAGTTATTGAAACTTACGATGATTTAGCAGGATAATTAAGTATGAACCTACATGAAACGAATACAATACTGGTAGCTTAACATACATTTCATAAGATCGATTTTTAATTTTCAAAGGAACCCTGAAGTTATTTCGTCCACCACATGGGAAAAATGCTCTCACCACCGGGGAAAAGTTTAATGAATTTAAATTCTGCACGTGAATTTGAATAATTATTATTCCCCCCTCTCCTCAAAAGAAAGTACTGCATTTCGCATCAAATTCAAACTTTACATAAAAGTTTGTGATATAATTTTATGAATGATAATTTTCAAGCTAAAGTGCTTTTAATTGAAAACAATTGCTAGTTAATTGTTTCAAAGCATGTCTTTATACTTTCTGTTAATAACCACCATAATTGCTTGAAGGTTGAGATGTTCGAAAAGTTTTTTCTTGTGAACCGCAAGCTTTTCGGAAAATAATCTGGTCTTCGTACTTGATTAATTTATTCTTTATTTGAAGATCAACAACTATTTATTAACAAAGAATAATAGTTTTATTTTAACAGTTATACATTTTTCTTTCCTTCTAATTAATTTTTCTTCATGTGCATATGACAATAGATATTTTTCTCAGAAAAACATGTTATTCAATTTCCACTGGAGTCATCAACCATGGGTTTCATTATTAGGTTCCTCCATTGTATTTCCTCTAACTTGAAAATTATATCTTTATGGGTTTTTATCTTGTGTGCAGGGAAACAAACACACCTTAGGGGATAAGGATCCCCCCCCCCCAACTTTCAGAAACACAATGTACTATATTTATCTAGTATGTATGTATGGTGTATGTATTTTGTTTCTTTCTACTTGTGGAATACATTAAATTTATATCGTTTGCCCTCCCCATGGAAAATTTTGAAATGACGGGGTATGCTTACATAGGCGTAACCAGGGGGGGGGGTTTGGGGGTTCAAACCCCCCCCCCCCCCCATTGGGTATGTACTTATTTAGGCACACAGAAAAATTTCTGGCTACTTCCTTGCAAAGCACAATTTTTTTTCCCCTAAGAAAATTAAACACATATGCATATGATTTTCTTTCTCTGAAGGGTTGCGATCGTGGCCAAAGTATGCAGCTTATAACAAAGAAGACTTTTCATCTGGTTATAAGGTTATAATCAACCCCCTTATCACCTTGGGGAAGGGGGGGTTAACAGCGCGAAAGGTAGCTTCAATCACCGTACCACACACAGACAGAGATCCTTTTTCAATCACTCCAGAAGGTTTTCTTTCCTTCTTGATGTCTTTTTTACCCAAAGGCAGCAATATGGGAATACAATCGCACAAGTAATAAGTTTCCTGGATAATATTCTCTACTGTGATGGAGTCCTAAAGTCCAATTGTCCTAATGGGTTAAACTCTCAAGCCAGGAAGGGATGCTCATTAAGAAACTTAAAGAGCAGTTTGTATTTATTTATGACTTCCTGTCCAAACACCCATTTTGGTAAAATCTTTTTTGTAGATGAGCCGATTGGAAAACTAATGAACTGTATTTGTATTGCATTTTCATTTACAGATGTTCTCTCATCTCTTATATTTTAAATGTTTTTTTTTCTTATTATGGTCCATCACTGATTGCATTACGACTCTGGAAATCATCCGTTCAACGTTTCCAATCTCACTGCTACGGTTTAATGCTGCATTTTAATTTACAATCAAGTATGATTTATATTTTAGCTAAATTTTTAATTATTTTCGATACATAATAATGTTTGCACTCCAGCGATGGACACGTTCGTCATCCAAAAAGAAAAGAAAATTTGATTCAGACGCTTCCACTTCTGAGGTATGTTTTGCTACAAATTTAACAAATTTTTTAGAAATTTATTCTGGGGATGAGCATTTTTGTAGGGGAATTTGAATTTTTTTCTCTAAAATTCGACTATTTCCCAGTTTTAATATTATGAATGCCTGGACATAGAAGATTGCTTAGCGCTAAATATTGAATTTTCTATTGCGTTTGAATTAAAAAATAAACTAATAGATCTAGTAAGGAATGTTTAATGTTTTTGTGAATCAAGGCCGTATCCAGAGGGGACGGTGGACCCACGAGTAGCCCCCAGAAATCTTTTGCAATGTATCATATATTCCTCCCTGAAACTTTGCTTTACATAAGTGTGTCGAAGTCTGCCCCCCCCCCCCCCCCGAAAAAAAATTCTGGATACTGTCTTGGCTCCGGAGCAGTGGGATCATGTTAAGAATTAGGAAGGGCAGTGCATGCTTCAAAATCATACCCTTTATATATACATATATATAGGTATATATGATCAGAAATGATGTTAATATGAATTTTTTTACATATATGATAGCGTTTTGATGCATATATATTAGATGTATGTTTAGATCTTTGGTGAAAGAGGAGTGGGTGTTTGGGGCTTCTGCAAGTTAAATTTTTGTAACTGGTCTTACATCTATAATGCTTAGGATAACTCTGGAGGCAAGGGTTCAAGGGCTCTCCCCAGGAAACTTTTTGAAATCTTCCTAGCAATGCAATTTCGGGATACTTTTGGTGATGTTAGAGAAAACAGAAAGGAGTTTGGTTACTCTCCCCCCCCCCCCCGCAATTTTTTTCAAAATAAAGTCTTATATCTTTTAAGTTACTTTTGGCGTCACTCGTGATAGTGTTCAATGTCCTTTCCCTGAAAGTGTTTCTGAAAGTAAAGTGTCTTAAAAGCGTAATTTCTCTTTTCTTTCTTTTTTTAAAACTTGTGATCTAAATTTTTTTGCCGGGGGGGGGGGAGGAGTTGACTCGCTCCGAGGGGGTAGTCCCCCCCCCCGGGAGACGCCTGAAATAAACACGGAGTATATCTTTAGAGACAAGTATTTATGGCTAGTAAATTTTCAACTCTTTTACACTTCTTATTGGTGTTTAGTCTGTACATTTTTAGGGTGACCCCCCCCTTTCACCAACTCTAGTTACGCCTATGTATGCTTATACATAGCAACATGTAATGTTTCAGCTTTTTTGAAAGTGAGTTTTAAGTGTTTTAAAATGCTGCAAACCGGAAACTATAATTCTTCTTAAACTCCGATTCCACTCGAGTCCGGAATCCCCGACAAATTCCTACTCCGACCATAAATTTTCCGCCTTTTGAGCGCCGCTTGAAGCGTGGGATTGGGAGTGCAGATAAAAGGGTGTTTTTTCGGAACGGGTGTGGTTTTGGCGCCGACGAGACATCACACCACCGAGAGGGGTCGAGACGGCCCCCACTAGGTCTTCCTACGGGTCCCTTGAGTTCGCGAGTGACGGGTTGTCATCACTTCTTTAGGAACCCATTTAAGAGTTGAGCAATTATCCTGCTGTTGGACTTGTTGATTGCAGGGAATGACGACGTCCTTGTACGCGGGGAACTAATTGAGAAAGGGAAATGTTTGAACGTAAACTGGGGAAGTAGGAATATATTTTTTTTTTTTTGGGGGGGGGGATCTAATTGAGGAAAAGAGATCTTTTGAGCAATTGCACCCGTTTAATGGGCTGCGGTCGTTTTAAGTGTTATGTATCGCTGTTTTATTAAACTTATCTAAAGAACCTATAAAGAAACGAAATCAGTAGTGTATTATTTGGGCAAATTTCATTTTTCTTTTCCAAGTTCATATTAATGCGAACTGAAAGTGACCTGCTATTTTAACTAAATATAGTTAGAAACTAATAAATTTCATATTTCGTTTCTTTCTATTTTATCAGGCTTTTTTTGTGCTTGATATCTGGTTAAAATCATTATTTCTTCAAGCTTTCTTTCTTTCTTTCTTTTTTTTAAATAAGAATTTTATTGTGATCATTTTTCGAATGAGAAAAACAATATTTAGTTCTCTCTATATATATTCATTAGGCACTTGGCCTAATGAATAATGTCATGATTCAAGTTTCAGCTAAAGTAAAAATTGAAGCCATCAAAGATTTAATCCTAATTTCTCAATCATAATAGACATCATTTTATTAGAAAGTTTCTTTTTTAATCAGCAGGATAAGCATCGCCAGATTTTTTACATATTCAAGCAGGGAAGCAGGAAATTTGGAACTTGTTTTATAAGTACATTAGTTAGTCAATTTAGCCAGTTCATATGAAAATGACTTTTATTAGGAAACCCATCCCCCCATTAGCGTGTACACAGATATACGCACATAAGCCAGTCCTAGCTGGACAGGCCGTGGTAGCCTAGTGGTCAGAGCGTCGGACTTCCACCCGAAAGGTCGCGGGTTCGATACCCGCTGAAGACCCACCATGTACACTTGGGGATACGTGCATGTATAATTCGTGGATCCTCGCACCGTGCGCAAGCAATCCTAAGTCCTCAGCTAAGAGGTATGGGTCTGGTGAAGTCCTAGTTGGAGATCCGGACACAGGGTCCATACCCAAGACGGAAACGCACATAAGGTCCGGTGGACATGAGGTCTACGGATATAAGATCCATTCCATCTCTGCTTTCAGGAAACAAATGAAGAATTAAAGCTCCATGTACAAAACGGTTCATAATCTTTGCTATCTGCATAAATAGTGAGTAAAACTGTACGCTTTTAGATAAATGAACTACTTTGTCATTCTTTAAGTACTGTTTCTAAAATGAAATGATTATTCATATTTTTGGAACCAATTTCAGAAAGGGTTCACCGGGCAGGCGCATGTGCCCGGTGAAGTCGACGTCTATGAAGCTGAATTATATTAAATATGAATTATCAGGATAAACAAATACAGATATTTGTTTGTTTTAGACTGAAAATGTAGATTTGCATAAAGAACAAACAAACACACACTGGTTTTGTTGATTTCAATTAAAAATTCCGCTGCTCTCAAGCTGGCAACTTTTTGGATCAAATTATTAGTAGCCGAATAAAACTTTGGAATCATTTTTTTGTATACAAATACACAAAGTTTTAACGTTCTTAAGCTCTTTCTGGAATTATTCTTATAATGGTAACAAAAATGACAACGCTTTTAAATGATTTTATGGCAATACACGCAGTTCGCAGTACCTACATGATATGCAGAATTTGGCATGCAGTCATATATCATTTTAAATAGAATAAGTTTTCAGTTTAAAACATCTCATGTACATAATTTTAAAAAATGATTTGACTTATACACGAGAATGTAAGATACATCAGAAAATACTCTGTTATTGCGTCTATAAAATAACTCTATTATATATATTTAAAAGCGTGTCTGCTGGTATTACATTTCAAGAAATTTAAACATAATCACACACCTTTTAAAATAGATCAAACTGTCTCGAGAGAAAAAATACAAACAAAAAGTACTCTGAATTCCGATGCGCAGCTTGTTACATCACGAGAAAAAAAAGAGAGAAAACAAAAAAAAAAAAAAACGAATAAAGAAAAGAGCGCCACTTATTTATTCCACTCGTATTCTAATAAAAAAGAAGATGGAAACATTAAAAATAAAAATATTAAAAAAAACTAACAATAAAGGAACATAAGCTTTTTCGTAGGGAGGATTTGAATGTAAAAGGGGGCAGAGAAGAACGCACTTTCAAAAGCTCCACAGTAATTGGTGAGGGTGAAGAGCGATCATAAAAACAGAAACTACACGAAAAAGCACTTAGCGCGGCCTGTTGAGGCGGTGCGAAGTCTGGAACCATCTGGCCAATAGCAGGACAGAGGCCCAATGCAATGGCACCTCGTGACTCAATTGCCCCACCAACGGTCCCCAAGGGTCAGAGACTATTATGCAAAAACGTTTTATTTATTTGGATGCTGAAAGAATTATGTCTGCTTTTAAAATTCTTCTGCCTTGGCGGCTGACTTGTGGTTTTCTCCGCTTCGCCAAGTAGCGCCAAAGAGGAAGCCGTCTTATCTCACGACGAGGAAGAGGGCAAGTCATTCAAATTAAGACCGATAGTTGCTATCATTGAGTGAAGCATTAGGAATTAACTGGCGGATGATAAGTTTGAGTTGCAAAGGGCCACACAAAGACTGCATGATGATAGGGTTTAATGAAAAGCGCCGGTGATGCTTAGAAAAGAAAAATAGATAACTTATGCTTTGTGCATGAATGATATAAATTTAATGTTACAACAAAAAATGTTTAAAGCATGATTCTAAAATAAAACACACCAAGATAGACATTTCTTGAGAGCAACAGAATAAATCACAATTTATGATTTAAATTCCGCACTTCATTTCAAACGTTTGCACACTTGGTGTAAAATTCTGTGTTGTGTCGGAATATTTCTTATGAAAGTATTCTGCTGCCGTCAGGGAAACCAAGTGGTTTTTTTTTTTTTTCTCAAGTTCCTCTTTGCAAGTGATATTGCTGAATTTATTTTAAAAATACGGAAAATCATGGAGGAGATTTATAATGAAGCTATTATTCTCTTTTCGAAAATCAAGACAAATACTATTTATTTGATTGACTATCACAGGTACCAGACTATTATTTTTACTTTGCCTCATATTACTAACTGGAGGACAAATATTGGAAGAAAAAGTAATAATATAAGAGAGAATTTTAAGTATTTTCAGTTATTTACTGATTGGAATAACTGACTGATACAAGTTTAATAAAATGTTCGGGCAAAAAGTGCTGAAGTTGAAACAATTTGTAATCAAAACTTGTTATACATCTTTGTAATTTTGAAGGTAATTATTATTTTATTATTATAACTATTATTAATATTTATTATTTTTAATGGAATAATTAGTTTATTATATAAATATTTAAAAAGGGTGGTGGGGCAGAAAAAATCTGGAGAGCTGCATGCACATTAGTACCTAACAAAATCAATGATGGTATGCAGAAGAGTTGGGTAGATTAATTCCTGAAGGAACATCTTACCGTTTTACGTTCAGTTAATAAGAATTATTACTAAGTCGGGTCAGTTGGGGTAATTGTAAACATGGGGTAATTGTAAACAAGCTTCATAACTACACTTGTGGTGGTTTTGAAAACTTAATTGCTTGTGAGTGATAAACTGGCAGCATGGGGAAGACATTGAAACAGTTTCGTAAGTTTCGAAACAACTATGGAGGCGTCACTTTTGTTTGAAAATGGCACAGTGAAAAAAGTTGTTTAACAAAATTTAGTGATCTTACATTTTCCTCTCCAGCTTATTTACAAAAGCGATTTAAGCGGTTTCAACCATTTTTATTTGTCATATGGAATGCTTCTATTAACATTTAGTTATGAATTTAATACTCCCTGTTATTTTTCATGTGCAAGTTAGGTGTTTACAATTACCCCATATATTTTGTACTCTGGGGTAATTGTAAACGCTTAAATTTACCCTATTTCCAATATTTTGGGGGGACAATATGTATTATATTTTGATGTAAATTACACTTTTGAGTCTATTTTACATAACAGTTGTTGCTGTTGCTAATGCCACTTGGAAATCCAAGCCCCCCTTGCAGGGCGACAGAGAATTAAGGAAGCTCCTACTGATTATTAATAAGATCCGCTAAAATGAAGTGCACTTGGCTCAGAGGGGCTTAATGATTTTAAACCAGTTCTCAGATGAGAGCTCGTCACCTAGGTTGGCCCCCTACATGGTATTATTTCTAACTTGGTGGACATTTGAAGCGACGATGTATTTTACGTGCACAGCGCCCTTTGGCGCACTCGGTCTCCGAGTAATTAGTCGCGGGAGGTGGTCTCCCTCCCAAGCGTTGACCACGGTCAGTTGTGCTTCACTTTCGGTACTCTGTGGGATCCAAAATTAACCGACTGATCCACTGCGGGGAAAATTTTACATAAATTTGTCGCATTACTTGATTTTTTTGCTAGATATTTCTCGTTACATGATCTCATCCGACTCATAACATAACTCAGCGGACCACATGCGGCCTGTTGGCAGCAGATTGAGAACCATTGCTCCGGAACTTCTTAAGCCCTCAAGCGGACTGTGTATGAAACAATTTTCCATTTGCATCAATATTATTCGAAAATAGATCATTGTTTACAATTACCCCAGATCTCTGGGGTAATTGTAAACACGAGCTCATTCGCTAACAAAGAGTCATAAAGTCAAAATTTTTGTACACATTTACTCACAAGAAGTACAGTAGTGGCTACAATGCTCACAATTTTATCTCTGAATTCATTCAAGAGGTAGGGAAGGATCAAAAGTTAAAACATTGAAAAAGCGTTTACAATTACCCCAACTGACCCTAATTAATTAGTATTTAGTTAATAAATTATTATCGATTCTCCATCAAAAAGCTGAAATGATAAATTTAATATTCTTCAGTAAAGTAAAAGAACAGATTGTGCCCGCACATGTAAATAAGGTGCCATACGTGCTGTATCAATCTGAGAATACGGCGCACTGTTGGTTGCGAAATATCTTATTATTACTATATTTTGTAACTTTTTTGGTAAATGTACCAGTTAAGTTCCGTGCATTATTTTCAGGTGTCCAATGTGCCACTTGTTATCTTTCTTTTTAAAAATCATCGTTAAAGATCACCCATTTTCGCAAAGTGGTAGCTAGTGTAGGTATTTTTCTTTTTCTCCTTAAATTTAATTAAGTAATTAATACTTTTCTCCACCAGAACCCTGCCTGTTAGCCGAGGCCTTAGGATTGTTTGCGCACGGGGTGAGGTAGTGGGGTCCACTGATTTTACATGCACGTATCCCCAAGCGTACATTGGGGGTTCAGCAGGGATCGAACGCGCGACCTGCCACTAAGTCCGACGCTCTAACCACTAGGCTACCACGGATTTAAGTAATGAATACTTATTTTAAAGTGGTTTTCAGTGAATGTGAGTGAATAAAAGTAATTTAATATGCACCAATGGGGGGAAAATGCCTCTTGCGTGCCACGAATGGCACGTCTGCCATAGGTTCGTCATTTCTGCTACAGACGCTTTTGGCGTCCAGTTGACTCTTCCACTTATGTGTCTTCATTTATAAGCTCTCACTTCTTTCTTTCTTCTTTTTGAATTTATCTGCTGCATAATACACAAACAAACCTGAATCACGTATATGCAATTTAAATTTGCAAGCTTGTGCGATAAACTCTGCTTTCCCTCGGCGTCCCTCTCCCTACTTTTTATTTTCAATGTCTTTTTAATATCGATAAATGCTGTATTCACATATGGAAGAGTCACAAAACATACGCAGCTGGCTGCAATATTATAACAGCCAAATAATCATTCGTACTCTTAATCATGAGGTCCCGATTACATATTGTAAACAAAATCCTGACAAGTGACGTCTGAAATAACTTTGCGTAGTTGCGAGCTCCGCAGCTTTATCTTCCAACATTCGAGAATTGATTCGTTTAGTGAGTTATTTTCCCGCAGAGGTGAATTGTTTCGTTCAAATAATTCAATTTTTGGAAAAAGATTGGGATCCTTATTTAGTGCTCCATAATTTACGGTGCATTGCCATTCCAAGCGAAGTATCCCACACCTGAAAAATATATTTCATTTAAAAAAAAGTATAGTTTACAATTTTTTTTTTCTGAAGAAACTACGCATATGCGTAATTTCTTTTGCCATATTCCCCGTCACTACACATTTTTTAATCATTATTTTTTAAAATAAAATATAGCTGTCACGACATGAACGTCTCTTTTCCATAGAATGGCCCTGTAGAAATATAAAAAAAAAATTGTGACAAAATTCTTCTCATTTGCTCTCTTCTCTCTTCGTTGCTTTCGGCTTGTTCTTTTGTTTAATTTTAATCCATAACGCAACAAAATTATTGAAATGAAGTACGTATTATGCACATCTCTTAAGTTAGGTGTTAATTACACTTTTTAGATAAATAATTCCAATTTAGAAATCAATCTTCTCAATTTACCACTGAAATTTTCTTTTTATGTTCGGACCTATACGCACTTAAAAAAATGTCGGATATGTTACGGGACACGTCCATAATAAAATTGAGCGTACCAGTTTTTCGAAGTTATAAGGAGACAGGGCTCGATATTAGCGGTCGTTAGTTGTATTTTGCAACTAAAAATCCCCGTTTGACGACCGTGATTTCTCATACAGTCGTCACTCTTGACGCCTAACCTTTCAAAAACTTTCAGTTTGACAACCACAATTTGCACCAACTCGTCATTAATTTTTTTATTAAATCTAACATAACTTTATGTAGGTATATGTTTATATACATATTACATCTAATCTTCTGTGTTTTGAGTTTTCACGATACCTATGAAGACCATCGTTACTTTTGACCTTCAAATTTGAAATTGTGACTTTTAACTTACAAATGAAGTAACACTAGACTGTAAATAACACTTGAAAAAATAATTAATCCAATTAACTCATATTTTAATTTATTAGGAGCTGATTAAAATAAACGTTTATATTGGTTCATAAAAGTAAGTAAAATTACAAACTTTCTTAAAAGTTACTAGTACCGTAATTATCGGTAAATATCCCGCATCGTTGTATAGTCCTCAGGAAGAAAATTTCATTCTAAAAAAATCAAGTTCGGTGTATAACCCGCACCCAGAAAAATACATGCGATACACCCCTTTGAAAACAATACATTCGCCTGTAGTGCCCGCGCCCCAATCTGCTTTGGACCGTCGTTTCGAAAACTACGACTTATTTCTCTGCATTTTGTTTTGCAGGAAAAGATATTTCGATATTTTTGAACGGTTGTTGTCTTTTTAATAATACTTTTTTTTTAATTTCATGTATTGCCCGCATCGTTACATTGCCCGCAGATGGTAAAAAAAAGGAGTTTTTTTTTTTTTTTGCAGATAACCCGCTGGCTATACACAGGTACGGTGTTGGAATTTACGGTGTTGGCTATACACAGGTACGGTGCACAATTACGGTATTGGAAATTGATTTTTGAATATTTTTCTCTGACTTATCAATAATTTTTTCAGTAAAGCTGTGATGTTCGCGATATGTTTTAACAATTGCACAATTGTCTTCCTGGTTACCAGTTGTTATCTCTGCCCAAGCAATTTGAATTCTTTTAACAGAACATTGTTGGCAACTAAAACAAAAAAGCTAGGTGCCAATGGCACCTAACTTTTACATTCTAATTTCAAACTCTGTAAGAAAACTCATCTACAATATATAGAAATAGCTCTACACCAAAAACAATTTCGACATAAGGGAAAAGTAATTTAGCAAGTGCTTTTGCGTATTATTTTAACTTGCAACCATAGCTTTAAATAACATACAATTAACAGGGTGATTGCCGCAATATTTTATGAAATCTCACTCAAAATAAATTCGTTTGCTTTGCGCGCTGTTCCCGCAACTAGCGGACACGCGTTCAAAACATCGCGAAACGAAACTACTCTTCTAAACTGATAAGTCAATATAAATTAAATGGAGTATGTTAGTTTTCAACTGCCATCTCTCATGTCTAAATTCTTTTATTGTGCCATTTAGTCCTCTTCATAATAAAATAATGTTTCAGCCTGTGTTTAAAAAACCATCAAAATATCTATTAAAATGCCTCGATTATTAGAAAGAGGACAAGGCAGAATCCCATATGCACGAATTTTTCAGATGATTGAGCGCGTGAAAATCCGAGCTTATTTTATAATATTGTATGTAATAAGGTTTCAAAAAATCACTCAGTAAAATTTGAATCTTTTTCACACAGAATAAAAGTGATAATTTAAAAAAAAAACGCAAAACCGAGCTTTTCCAAAAGATCGCGATAAATCAAATCCTTCGCAAAAATCGCGGCCGTAAAAATGCATAGGAATACAAAATTCCCTATGTTTCAAAATATTCATTTTCAATTTTCGCACTATATTTGAAACAATGCAATTACAAATTTATGGGAATCATTTAAGTCGTTACAAGCGCTAGACATTGAAGAACTTTCACTTTTACCAGTTACAAGAGAATGCTGGTTTCTAAAATATACTCCTTTCATTGAAAAACATCAACAGATAAAATGACATATGATCAGAAAAAATGGAGGAAATATTAAAATTATTATTAAAACATTAAAGAATTTTGGTTATTTAAGAGGATCTTTTTCGTGCTTTTTTTTTATAAAGCACCCACTTTTGCGATCGCGAATTTTGAAGTAGTTTGTACTAGATTATGTTCAGACAATTTAGTAATACTTTTAAAAACAAAAAGAAAATTTCCCACTTAAATTTTAAAAGTCCCACTTAAAATTTTGGTCAAGGTGGGAAATCTCACTTTGTATTTTTCCCCAGTGTAAACCCTGATTAAACACATTTTTTGTTAGTAGTTTTGTCATTTAGAAAATGTAAGAAAGCCAATTTTAAAAATACGTTTTCTGCTAATTTTCATTTCTGTTATGTGTAGCGAAAGTAGCGATACTTGCTTCATTTTTCTCTTAGCACTTGGCTTCTATTTTTTCTTTTATTCCCATTGGTTTCGTGTCAAAAAATCTGCCTGGTAGTATTAGAATTTATCCAAACTTTTATAATTTGACGCCTTTAAAACGCACACTTATTCTTTTTATTCTATTTCAAATCTTTCCATTAACTTATTACATACTTCTACGAAATAGTTAAAGTGTTTTTTTAAATATATAAACGTTGAATTGAAAATTCATCTATCCGAATGCTTTTAAGTTTTCCATGCTAAAAACTTAATGAAAACTTTTAGTTTTCATTAAGTGTTAGTTTACACTTTGGAAGACTTTAATTATCTGAGAAAACTTAATTTCTACATTTTACTTCGTTGAATTTTTATTTCAGTCACCTGAAATGCTTATTTTATCCTTGAAATTTTCAAAAACTTCTTTCCCTCCTAAAATAAATAATTAATCCTAAAGAATAATGATATCTTACGCTTACCTTTAATATTAATTTTTGTTCTTATATTTTTAATTAGTTTTATTACTTGGTTTTGTTCTTATATTATATTTTTAGAGTTAATGATTCTCTTAAATTTCTGCACACTTTCACTGTTAAAAAAGTATTAATCCATAGATGTAGAAAATGCTCACTTTTTCATAACTGAATAAAAATATTAATTACCGAACTTTCATTATTAAATGTGGCATTTTCATCATTCTGGGAAAAAAAAAAAAAAAAAAAAAACTTAATTTCCTTTCTTAAAATATCTTTTCAACTCGATATTACTCTTCTATATTCTGTTTTATAGAACAATTGGTTCTTCTGAACTTCTACATATTTTAACCGAAGCACGTAGCATATTGACAAGTTGAAAAGCAATATGATTAATGGATATAACGTAACAACATTGTGTATGTTAACGTGCGTTGAAGAATGCTTTTTCTTTCTTTCTTTTTTAAAACTTTTTTACGATGGCATAATATAAGAGTATCAGGATATAAGAGTATCCTGAGGCGGGGGCTCACCGGCTTACCCCCCCCCCCCTCCCCACTGAAATCCCGAAAATGTTTTTAATGCATCATAAATTCTTAACCGAAAATGTTCTTAATGTAAAGTATCGAAGCCAGGGCCATATACACTATATGTGTATGTGTAAGAAGGAGAAAAGGGCCGGCAAAATTTCTTGTGCACAAGTCAAAAAAGATACACAACTCCAACATCAGAGTGTCAGTTTTTCCTCAACCTATGGATTTAAAGGAGAAAGCAACTTCGAATACTATGCTAATGGTACGATACATTAAGTAGACAGATTTCAACAAAAAGATAAAATGGTCAAAGGAAGTTAGATTTATTGGTTTTGGAACTTTTATTAGACCACCAAAAAGAAAAGCGAAATTTAGACAATTCCGAGGAGACGTAATTCCGAGAACTATAATCGTTAGCAGTAGATCACAACTCGCACAGTGGCACAGTGACGGAAGACAACCTCCCCCACGTAATTCCACGGCGTCCTTCTGATTTTTATCGACTGTCCTGCTGCTCCCTTGACCTCTTGTGTGGTCAACATCCCCAAATGCGAAACAGCTGACGGAATGGAATTCTCAGAATACAGACCAGGAAAAGAGAGTGATGTGTCAGCAGTAATGGCTTAGTTAAGATTGTTGTTAAAATCTAGCTGTTGTCTGGAAGATGCTCGTTCGTTTTCCATTCCCAGAAAGCAAACATAGTACTACCAGATGGTGGAGATGTATGGGAAGAGAGGGTAGAATCGAAGGTGGCTTATAAGAGTACGCAGAGAAATTTCAACCTTTTTACTTCCTTCTACGAAGTACAAGGAGTACTATTATAATTGCGAAGTTTCCCTCTCAAATTTCTGCTTAAATTTGCCTTTTAATCACAAATTATTCAATTTTGACTTTTTTTATGATGTTCGTATGTATGTACGCACGTGCATATGGACCACTGAAATTTCGATTTCGAACATGCCGAATCCGTTTTCATGAGTTTTGTCGTGCCGTATATGCCTATTACGCTGAAATTTCGTATGTAGGACCTGTACTCAAGGTCTTGTTGTGCACCTCTCCTTTTAGTTGCAATCGGATTTTACAAAAAGGGTGTTTTTGGCTATTTTGCATCAATCGCATGCAAATTTCCTGTCGCTCTTTGGTACCAAGATATTTTCCCAAGGCATTATTGAAACCAACTCCATAAGTATATTGGCGCCCCGTTTGGTGACAACTTGCGAATATCTCGCCAAATTTGGTGTCAAAATAGAGAAACTAAATCCTGTGTCAGTTTGGTGATTTACGCGATATTTGTTGCTTTTCCCGTAGGACTTCCACGATTAAAGCATTTGCAAGATTTAGGATCTTTCAAAACGGTTTTTCCTTCATCGGGTTCTCAACAACCTAGTGGGTTTAAGTATTTAAAATGCTCTTCTCAACACCCTAAGACTCGCTCACGGTGTATTGTTATCATTATTTTTTTTTCTTTTTTCAGAATTCGTTCAGTTAATTTTGCTTTGATTTCAGATTTCTCACGCCAATAGAAACATTAAAAATTCCTTTAATTCTGAAAATGCCCTTCTCTATATTTGCTACACAGTAAAGATGTAGGGAAGTGGAACTGACCTAAAAATTTATTTTAAAATTAATGAAACTAAGAAATGTAAGTTTTTAACATGCATATATGGTACACGCACCCATTTTTTAGTACTTGAAAAGGTATATCATATAATTCGGCTATTACAAGTCAGTCATGTAGTGCGCACATCAGATTTTTCCTTTTCATTTTTTGGCAACACTCGATGAATCGCAAATATTGCATTTTAGTTGTACTGGCAACATTCTGACCCATCATCATGAGGTTATAGCATATCGTTTTCAGTTTACAACGTAAAATTCAGTATGTAATTTTTTAAACACAAAACACGAGCTTTGTGATTGTGTACAACGGCTTACTAAAACAGCAATTTAGTCGCAAAATCTACAGAAAGGATTGGTTGAATTGTTTATTTCAGAAATTTTTTAAATATACTTTTCTGTATTTTTAAGAAACGAAGAGAAACATGGAAATATTTAATCTTTGATATAATTAAATATTTTCGTTTTTCACTTAAAAGCATTGTATATAGTTGAAATTCTGCTTCCTTTTTTTTAGAAACAAGATGTATAGAGTTATGTAAACACAGTAAAATATAAATTTTTGTGCGCATAATATAGATTTTGTTAAAGTTAAACCTATTGCGCAACTCAATAATTAACTGTTACTTTATCATTATGCCTCATTATATTTTGGTACAGCCTAAAAGGGGGGAGAAGAATTATTTTACTTGTTCTATTTATTTATCATTCATTTATCTTAGTTATATATCACTTACTTGGCTTTTATGAGAAGAATCCGCTTGTTATTACTACAAGTTTTATTTATTCTTTGTGGTGTTGCAAGAGTATTAATTTTTTCGGTTGGATTACCTTTTCTGTTTTCTGATGTGCGAAATTTTTCATATCTGCGCTACACTAGGTTGAAATTAATCCAGATAGGAGGGGTTTTTATTGTACAACAACCCACCATAGAGACATTCCAGACTTGTTACATAACAAGACTTTATTTTTACAAATGCTCCTATTTTCTTTCATTGTTGAAATAAACATGTGAATGAAATAAATGTCTGGAATAAATAAGTTGTAAACGATAAAAATTTGAGTTGCAAAAAAAAAAAAAAATAATAATAATAAACAATGATACGTAGTTAGGTGTCCTTGATTTCAAAATGAAGCAGAGACTCTCACCCTTCCCTGCAATCCAATACTTAGCAGCAGTTCGGAAGGGGGGAGGTAAAGGGCAAAGGCCATTCATCTCCGTGACCGCCCCTGAAGATCCCATAAAACGAAAGCCAAATACCAGGGTGGTGTGGCAGAAATTTTAAGATAGACATCACAGA
Organism: Octonoba sinensis; assembly: GCA_038502835.1. NCBI lineage: Eukaryota > Metazoa > Arthropoda > Arachnida > Araneae > Uloboridae > Octonoba > Octonoba sinensis. Next base: position 56,717,393 of record CM076599.1, on the reverse strand, counting down.
GCTCCTAATGACCTCGTCTCGGAGAGGGTGGAACGTAATTGACGGTTGGCGCGTGCCAGGGCGCCGTTGAGGAATTTGGGAAAAACTCGCTTGGGCGTGAAATTTGAGCTGGTCCTCTTCCCCAACATCCCCCCTTTTCGGTGGATGCTGGAGAAGAAAAATCGTGGTTGTTGACACTATGCTGATGGATGTCGCTCTCATTTGGAGAAAGGGGGATGCTTTCTGTTAAAAGGGTTTCACCCTGATTGGCGTTCAGTTGAAGATGGAGATGATTATGGTGACGGCTTGCTGATGTAGACCCAGTTGCGGGATTATAATTGATTGTTAAAAACTCTGCTAAGAAAAGAAAAAAATCCAAAATTTTAAAGAATGTGGCGCAGAGTTTCTGTTGTATTTTATTTGAATATCTCTCTTTCTCATTTCTCTCTTTCTAATGGGGCTGCGTATGGTCATTAACCTTTGCAGACCTAGTGCGTATCCCGGTAATCGGTATTCATTTTTTTCAAGTAGCACCACTGTCGGTGTATTGCAACTGAGAATTTGCACGCTCAGTTTCCCCTAGGTGGCGGCACCTGAGCTCTCATTTGATGTGACTTGCACTAGGTATTTAATTTAGCCGAGAGTATCCAAGCCAAATGGATACTCAAGGGATCTTTAACATGCCGCACAATCATGCGACATGGGCGCAAACGATTTTATGCATCTTGAAAATCCACTGACTTGGGCCAGGTTCGAACCTGCGATCTTGGGCGTACGAGACTTGCGCCTTACCACTACGCCACCCTGCCGACATTTATTAGAAGAGTGAAATTTCGGAGCAACGAGCTCCAAGGGGCCAAGAAAATATTAATTTCCAACGGAATGTTCATAATAACGGATTATACGTAATCCGTTATTACGGAATGCTGTTCCTTTAAAGCCTTTCAAAACGGAACTGAACATTTGTATCGCTAATAGGGATATTTCGTTATATCTATATTCGGTGTGGTTTGATTTCCCTATTTCTGAAATGTAGGATGCTGTTTCAGAACTTTTGCTCTTATTATAGGATTAAAAGAGAGAATTTCAATTGGTGATTGGAACATTCATATATTCAGGCGTTTTTTTTTTTTCTTTTCTTGTCTTCAACCCTTCGTGACGTAGCCTTTGCCCAGACTTGGCTTTATTGGGGATCCATGTTCCTAATAAGGCCAAATCACTTTTCTTTATTAAAACTGCTGATGAACATAAGTGAAACTTGAATTTTCAAACGGAATATTCTTTTTCTCTCTTTTTATGAGTCAGCTGATGAATGTGCAAAAGTTGGAGCCAATGGAATCATAGATGAGCGAGATATTAGGCCATGCACCTTTGGGTGGCCTTACTTGGCGCTCTTAACTAATTTAAAAAAAAAATCAATCCCAAATACAGAAGAGGAGCTTAAAAAATTGAGGGTACAAAAAGTTTTGAACTGACTTTGCAGAAATTTAAGGATATTGCCGATGAAGTTGCAACTTAATGTGTAAATATTATAATTAATAAAAATGGCACAATTTCATTTTTTGCACTAATTATTGCTTTCTTTCTGCGATTTTGCGGATTATTCACAATTCTCTCATTCATGGTTTCCGCGCCAAAATTTTCCCTCAAAAAAAATTCCAACTATCCTCTTGAATTAGCGTGCAAGTTCGTCACAGGTTTAACCTTTTGGACTAAATTATGCCCTTTGACTTACTACCTACCGCAGGCCTGATGCAGCTCTAGTTCGTTTCCACGATAAGGTTTTTCTTGAGAAGTAAACAGCAGCATACTTTGCGAATCGCGACTTCTCGGCATTTCCTCCGGAGAATGTATAATAACAGGAAAAAGAAGTCCCAAAATTACTTAAAACCACCTGTCCCGAGGGACCTGCGAACAGATTTACGACCCACGTGGCCTGAGCTGAGACTCTCGCAGTCGCAGTAGCAGATGACGACGACATGAGAAAACTAGAGAAAACGGGAAGTGATCGGACGGTCCATTGTCGCCGTCTAGGCGCTGATGTCTGTCTGATGGTTGGGGTCAGTGGTTGTTGCGTCGTTCCCCCCTTGCGGTGACAAAGGACAACTCCGGGGTGTCCTTCTCGGTTGTCAGCACTCGGCAAAGAACGTCTCCGGAATTATCTGCTATGAGCGAATCTTCAGTAGTTTTTCTTTCTGGTCAGTTTGACTCGTCAAAACAAGAGAGCCTTTGCATTGGCGAGATTGGAGGGAAAAAATTGTGTTGCAAAAGTAGCACTTTTTGAGCTGCCCGTGCTCAAAAGGAATGAGTAAATCAAACAAATGAATGTGTCACATAAGTAAATATACAATGAACAAAATTTTAGAAAAATTAAGTATGCAATATTTTAAAATGAATCATAAGCATCACATACTCATCAACTTAGTCAAAATCTTTAAAACTAATATATTTTTCTCATTTCTTGATACAGTATTTTCAAAAAAAAAAAAGGGGAGAATTCCTGTTAATTGCTAAACTATTGATTTTCTGAAGAAAGGGGGGAGGAACAAAAAATGAATAAGAACATTTTATTTTACTTTGAAAAAAGTGCACGACGATAATTTTCATAGGAGAGATTGGAGGTTGCTTTGTGATATATAGCTGGGGAAAATAGTTGTGATATAAGTAGCAAGCTGTCCGTGTTCATCAAAAGAAATGACTATACCAAATAAATAGACAATGAACAACATCTGAAAAAAATAAATTGCGCACTATTTTCAAGTCACTCGTCATAAGTGTCATATCACATTAACTTAAACAAAGAAAATCCAAACAATTATATCTGGCGCCAACGGAGTAGAGACTTTGTTTTCTATTGTATTCTTGCCGGTATCCGGACATAAGGTCCATAACCAAAACGTCCACGGACATAAGGTCCCCTCCAAAAGGTCCAACGGACAGAAGGTCCGGCGGACATAAGGTCCACGGACGTAACGTCCACTTCTGTGTAGGGAGGACATAAAGTCCAGTTTTCTATGCTACACGTTATCAAATAAAATTCTTAGTAATATTTTTAGCATTTTGAGTTTTCGCTGGGGGAAAAAAAGCTTTTAATTATTTTATATTGGTTTACAATCATTTTTTAATACGATTCGTTTTTGTTTTTTTTTCAATAATGATTTATATCATAATTAGGTTATTTGGCGAGTAGTAATATTCATAGGAAGGATTTAGAAGAAAATTCCGCGATGGCAGACTACTCTCAGAAATAAACTCTCACTTTCGAGGATTCTTCAATCGTCAAGCAAATTTCATTTAACGATTCTTTCCTAGCTCGATCACTTGAGTTTAAAAAGTCATTAGACAATTTCGTCAATTTGACGAAAGTTTTACTCGGAGCATTTTTCACGTAGCCATTTCGTCAAATACGACGAAAGTTTCGGGAGATTTGAACATGCGTTTCTGATAGTGTAGTTTGAGTATGAATGCATACATTTTATTCACTCTCCATTGAGACTCTGTTTACATTTTCCACAAATCCTATCGGTATTCGCAATGGATTTTATTAAGAATTTCCACTGACTCAAAATTATCATAGAATTTTCATTGATTCCACGGATTTTTCTATAGCTTTTTAAAAAAATAGGCTACCACATGCAGTGTATCTGTATATACCATAATTTACGTAGATATACTCCATAGACTTTACGAAGAATTTTTTAATACTCAAACGCGAAAATTTGCTTGCGTTAGAATGATTTTTTTAAAAATATAATTTCAAAACTCCAATTTCGTTTGCGATATCAAGATCTGTGATTTAGGTTCAAGGTCATACATTTCAAAATGTAACCTTTACGAAACATTACTTGCTTCCTTTCTATTGTTTCTTATCCTTGAAATTTATTTACTTAAACATCTAAAAAGATACACTTTGCTCAAGGGCTTTGGTTTTAAAATTTCATTTAAAATTATATGTTGAAAATGTTTGATAAGTTGAAAAACTTGTGGTTGTCGAAATCAGTAAAATTCAAAGATTTTCTATTCTTTTTAAATGTTGAAACATGCTTGAAAATATAGTAACAAGAAGTCAATACAAATAACGTGAGTATAATTAAATGATGTATTTATTATAAGGGAAAAAATGTATCTACTTGAAGGATAAATTTGCAGTATGGATTTTCTACAACTGTTGCGACTTGCAGAACTTCAAAAATGAAAGCAGTGAAACAGAGTGGAAAACAGGAAACAAAATTCACTACTGGCGTCTAAGTTTTAATGCCTTGAAGAGCTTTTTCGTTTTCTAAAAGTAATTCGACATATAAAAGCAATAAAACTTTGACAAACAGGAAATTAAATTCATCACCAGCATCAAAGTTTTAGTGATTTAGAAACTTTTTTGTTTTTAAGAAGTGGTTCGAAGATAAAAACAATAAAGTTTTAAACTAAATTCACCAGTATACTCAATAGTTTATAAAGCTTTATTGTTTTAAAAAAGTAATTCTAGTGTTAAATGCAATAAAACGTTGGTAAATCAGAAACTAAATTCACTACTTCATCAAAAGTTTAATACTTCAAACTATTTTTTTTTTTTTTCTAAAAATTAATTCGGGGAATAAAAGCAATAAACTTTAGTATGGTGGGAACAAAAAAATTAACTTCACCAGAGCATCGAAGTTTTGTTATACATTTAAAAAAAAATAGTTCTAAAAGTAATTCGTTGCATAAAATTTCAACATTGTGACAGCAATATTTTTGAAGGATAAATCAAAATAATTGCAAAAATGGATACAAATGAAGCATGCATAAAAAAAAGAAGAAAAAGGAGAAGTAATAGCAGTTATAACATTTTAAAGTATACAGATAATATAGTTCAAGTTGTTTCTTGTATACATAGGTACTGTTCGCTCTCGAAAGCCGCGACTACCAGTTGGGAACGAATTTTTTTATCGATGCCATTGTGATTGATACACTGAGACCAGTTTTGAAAGTTTTATTTTGACCAAATATTTTTTATTTTTCTCGACGTTGAATAATACCATTTCTCATTTGAACGTTTAGCGCAAAAAGAAAATAAAAAGAACGTCGCTAGTTTGTCATTCTTCTCAAAAAGTAAACATATACCTAATCATCTTCATTTCTTCTATTGCCCCTATTTCGATGAAATTGAAGCAGTCCTAACGCATGCGTAAAACGAAGGAAGGTTTCGGCTTAGAAAAACAGTAGTAATACTACAGATACAGATACAGATGTTACTTATAACTTACACATATCTTGTCTTATACCTTTAAAATAAGAACATCTCTTCTTCAATCATTTTAAAGTAATTTAACTATATATGTTCAGTAAATACATTACTTTATTAATATATGTATGAACAGTCATGAATATATCTCACCGATCAATCTAAGCGATTGCGCGGTAAACGAACCGCAGTCAACTTCCTCAGTCGGACACATGCATTACATAGTTTTCGAGACACTGAGGTAAAAAAATAAATAAATGAAACAAAACCTTTTGAATGGATCTGTCCCTGCGGGAGAGCTTTGATTTGTGGCAATCGTAAACGACCGAATTTCCGCTAACACTATATCACAAAACACCTTTTAGAAGTACAGAAATGTTTTACCTAAGAAAACGCGTTTAGGTCACTAGTAAGTCGAGGATGAATGCGAACGCTTACGTGACTTAAGAGTAGGTTCAATATATTTTGAGAGGTGTAAGAACATTCGGAAAAAAAAAGGTTGTTCAACATTTGATAATGATTAAACTCTATAACGTTTGCTTGAACTTTTTAAAATAAGTTCTCCGATCACACAGTTGAAAAATTGTCTCAATTACGGAAATATCTTGTGTATTGCACATACTCTATTACTTTTCCTTTATTTCTCACTAAATAGTAGTGCATTTTTAAAATTATTAATGATGCATTTTTGTGTATTTTTTATTTTGTGTAAAATAAATTAAACTTTTTTTATAATCTCACACATTGGATTTTATTTTACTTTAACCATTGGATCAATATTATAAAGTTTGTAATTTTCTATTTAAATTCCAATTCTATTTGCAGTTTATTCAGTAAATTACTTTGCTTTTATTGTTGAAAGTTAATGATGCATAATTTAAATTTAAATAATTCAAATAACTTTCATATATGATATATATATATATATATATATATATATATATATATATATATTTTTCATTTTGAAATTCAGAAAAGAAGAAAAATAAGACTTAAAATCATTTTATTCCTTTTCTTTAAGTTTCAACTAGTACCTAATTACAGAGCTTAAAAAAAACTCACAAAAAGTGTTTCACAGAATTTCTTCTTGATTTATTTACACAGGATAGTAATGACAAATTTGAAAATCTGATCTTGAACAATATCTCCAAAATAAAAGTAATTGTTTCATGAAATTTTGTAATTTTACAAAAATAAATTTCTTGTCTTTCTAAAAAATGCCAAATTCATCCCAGGCAAAAAATTTAAAAATTGAGAATTTAGAAATGCGAAATCGCACACTTCTAGAATGGCTCATATATAACTATCCGTTTGCGGATTTTAAAGTTCCATTTAAACGTAATAAATTCAATCTTTTATTGTATTTACTCATTAATTTGCTAAACCAATTTAGTGAAAACTGAGGGAATGAAAGAAAGAAAAGAAAGGTAAAGCAATTTTAACTCACATTTATAAAGGGTGGACGATGCTTATTTATTTTAAGAAATTTGGGCATCACAAACTTTGCTTACTATAACTGCATTTTAATATACGGCCATAAATTCCCGAACAATTAATTAACACGACATATCTGAATAAATATTCGTTATCGAAAATAATTTACTTTTGAACAAATTTAGGTCATTGTAAACAACCTTCGTCTACGAATGATATCATTATCATTTACAACCACTACGCGCTTTCGATTTTTAAAGGTAAACAGCCACGTGGGGGGGGGGGGAGGGGGTTGAGAAAATCACCCTTTTTGATTTACTGCCTCTTAAAATGATTTTACGATCTCAGCTTCTCGCGCTCCCTCTGCCTCCAATGATCAGAGTCAAGATCTCAGCTGACCTTTTCTCCCTCTTTTTCGGTTCTTTTCTTCCTTCGCCTCACCCTCCCTTTTTCCCAAGTTACAGAGAGAAAGAGAAAATTCTCCAGTTTTTTTCTCCCCCTAGGTATGGGAGATTTGAGCTCAAGAAAGACACGAAAAAGGACAAAACGTGTACGTCAAACAAATTTCGTCTTCTGTGATTTAAGAAAAAGACGAAAAAAAATTAGTGGTTTATAGGATTATAGGTAATGTCTCTGACTTAAGAATGACGAGGAATTAGAATGAGGCTTTTGGATGTTTTCTTTCACTTAAGAGAGAAAAATAATAATTTAACTTTTTAGTTCATAATGCTACAAAAGCGTATTTTTTCTACTTTTTTAAGGACAATTATAATCCATTAGAATAGTTTTAATTAATAAATTTTTAGTATAATTAATTTTTATTTATTATTCATTGACAGTAAAACAGAAGGACGAAATTTTGTAGCTTGCAGAAACAAACACCAACAAGCAAAGCTTTGAAAGCGGAAAAAGCCTTTCATACGAGCTCAAATAGGAAAATAACATATGTGCTAATTCACTGGCAAAAAAAAATAAAAATATAAATAGTAATAATAAGTAGGAATAGAAAAAATCGCTATAAATTATAACATTTCTTTAAAAAAAAACCCTATGCTTTATGAACAAGAAGTTCCGTCTAGAACTATACGAGCCTACTTTCCCGTATACACCAAATTCAAATTTATAATCTAGCTATCTCTTTCTCCTTTAGCTTTAGTTCTTAATTATTTCAAATATACCTTTTTCAACGTATAATACATATTCATTCACTCACTCATTCTTTCCTTTATTCAGCCATTCATTCTTTCCTTTATTCAGCCATTCATTCTTTCCTTTATTCAGCCATTCATTCATTCATGTCTTTAATCATTTATTTACTCATTCATATATTTATTTCCTCATTTATTCATTCTTTTCCTCATTCATTTATTCATTCTTTCACTCCTTCATTTATTTATTAATTCATGCTTTCACTCATTCATTTATTCATTGAGAAATATCCTTAAAAATCCCGATAAAAAATTTTTATAGGAAAATAGGCTCGTTAGTTCTGGGTGAAATTTTTATTTGCACATGTTCTACGTTATAAGAGCTTTCCGATAAAGTTTGTTCCAAGCAAATCGGTCCGTTAGGTCAGGATTTATATAGGATTGAAATTTCTCCGTAAGCGCTATGTTAATTTTTTGAACTGTTCAAAAATGAACAAAAACTGTTCAAATTGATATTTCACGCCAAGAGATTCTTCCAGTAAGCTTGTTCATTGGAACATGGATCTTGTACCCAGAGTTTACATAATTTGCTTCATTTTCGCCCATAGGCGCTAATGTTAAATTTTTTTGAACTGTTCAAAATTGAACGAAAAAGTGTTCAAATCAAAAAGTAAAATATGGAAATGAGATGTCCTTGCAGAGATCTTTCGAATGCAAAAAGAATTTTTCGAATCGGACTATTCGTTCAAAAGTTATTAGGGGGGGGGGGGGACAGACCGACAGACCGACAGACACACATTTTCCCCATCTCAAAACCCTACTTTCAATTTTTTTATTTTTCAATCTTTATTTAATTACTTCACTTTTTTTTGACTTTTCTTTATTTTTAACGATATTTTTCCGATAACATTAAGCCTTCTTTCATGCTTTATTATTATTTTTTTTACTTTTACAGGAAAGTAGGCTAAAAATGGTCCCGTAAAATACATGTCAAAATAAAGCTATCGATCGCCCGTGAGCCGCAGGAAATAAATTTTAATTCGTTTAAAAAATAATCAAAATCCAAAATAAGAAATAAATTAATTAAAAATCGGCTGCTCCTCAAAATGCTAAAATCCGCAAGAAATAAATTTTAATTCGTTAAAAAAAAGATCATAAGCCAGTCGGCATGGTAACAATTCAAATAAAATAAAAAGCAAGCGCTTTATCAATAGTCAGGAGAAAATAATATTAAAATTAATTACCGTGAAAAAACAATTTCGAACTGCAGAGAAAAACGCTTATAACTTATTTTCTAGTTAATTTAGAGGCTTCGAATTTTAGCATGCGGAGCAACACTCTTCCTGGAGTGGTTTTTTACGGGCTTTTCAATGGTGTCAAGTTCGAAACGATGCGATAATTTCTGCCAATAGAAAAGAACCCTTTTATGCAATTTTCGATTATAAATTGCAATAAATAAAGAAAAAAAAAAACTCTCCGAGGTACACACCCCATACTCCAAACTAATTTCGTGAAAAATTTCATGAAAATCCGCCAAACGGTCTTGGCTCTACACCGGACACAGACACAGATAGAGAGACACACACACACATACACAGACATACTTGCTACTTTATTATTAGAGACTGATAATAAAATCGAAAATGTTTGAGAAATTCAAAATATATTTTCCGTTTTTTGTTCCAAGAAACAAACAAAAAAAAAAGTTATGAACAATCAAAAACTAAATATACTAAATTTCTACCGTAGACTTATTGGTGGCACTTTTTAATTTACGAATTTAAAGAAGCGCTTTATTTTCCCCTCAAAAGAAAGTTCCCATGGGCCATGTGGAAAAAGAACTATTTTGTCCGATATGTGCAGCTATATTTCCTTAATAAAAAATAATGGTTAAAAAACTTAAAGTAAAAAAGTTTTTCTGCCGAAAAAATCGCACAAACATACCTAATTCTTTAAGTCAAAACATTTTGCGTCCGCAGTTGGCCGCTAAGAATATATTTTTATTTCTTATATTCGTTTTAGTATAATGAATTCATGTACATTTGCAAAAAAAATATAATCGGGCTACTCAATAAAAGATATTTAATATTTATATTCCATTATTTACAAACTCTGGTTAAAAACTCATGGTGTCATAGATTGCGTGTAAAACTTCCTTTGCTAATTTTTAGCTAAGATGAGAGTATTTTGAAAATACTCTCATCTTAGCTAAAAATTCATGCAATTTCAAAGTTCTTTAATAGTATAACTTTTAATGCGCATACATGAGTTACATGAACCGATTTTTCTTTTTTTTTTATTATATATATTTTTTTAAATTTCAGTTTACATTTTGTAGATTTATATGCATTGGAAACTGAGTTAAGTTAGAATTTTACTTATTAAAAACCTTTAATGATTGTAATTCACAGAAACATGACGCCTAACATTTTCGGAGAAGGAATTTGATGTTATTTTCATAATAACTTTTTTTTTGGCATCAAAGACACTTTTTCTTCATTTTGCGATCTAAATCGTAAAGACTCATAACTAAGTACCAATTCCCACGTACGGTTTTTCACCTGTAAAGATTTATACTACTGATTAGGACTTTCAAGAGTCAGCAGCATCAGAATTGCAGACTTTTTGCTGAAATTTTTACAATTTGTTTTTTTTTTAAATTTGTATTTTTACATAGGAAGCAAATGTGCATAAATTTACTCCTAAAACCGCGAAACAGGGTTAAGTTTAACTGGACGCGCGTCAGTGACGGAAATAATGAGATTTTTCGGTACGATACGATGTTCTAATAAAGGTGAAACACATGTACGTGACAGATGTCCTAAATCAATTGAAAAGCTGAGTGTGATTTAAATATAGAACGCAAAACAGCTGGGGTGACGAGGTATGAACCGAAATCCATACGCTAACCCTTCCATCACGAAGAAATGGGTCGGTGAGCATTGATGAACGAATAGATTGGCATTCCAGCTAATGAGAAATTCGTAGATAAAGGTTAGTCATTGAAAATGAAGCTATAGTCACAGTCAAAGCGAACGACGCACCAGTTACAGATCCCCTGTAGCAGTGCGATCCTGTTCCAGTTGTTGAACAAAGACAGGTTAGCGGTGGTAGACAATGCGTTGGAAATATTGTTATTTTTTTAATAGCAATTGAGGTGTAAATAAGGTGACACTCTCTAATTCCTGAAATGGGACTAAAATTTTCGTTATAATGAATGTGTTGGAATAGTTACAAGGAACGATTTGTGTGGCAGATGCATGTGAAAGCAAAGTTGAGTGGGATCTAGCGTTAAATTTTAACTTAAAACTAGAGAAATGTTTCAATGCAACTTGCTGTCTTTACAGCAGTCTATGATTTGAAGTAGTAAAAACTTGTGACCCGCAGTGGACCTTTTGGTAGAAGCTCGGTTCCCGCAGAACACGTGGTAAAGCACTCTTGAAAGTGCAAACTGACAACCAGTTTTGACAAGAACTTCCAAAATATGCCGGTTTATTTGTGAAGTGTCGTTGTAACAAACATTCAATGGACATAACAATGCAAACTTGATGGTTCAGGGTAGGCCTTTAATTCTTTAATCTCAAATATGCTGTAATATTTCAATGCTCTTGCATAGTTCTGTAAATTGCTTCATTTCTAACAAAAGAAAAAAAAAACCCGCAAGAGATCTATATTTTTCAGGACTTATATTCTTGCGTAAGTAGTCTGAAATTCTTTCTAATCTGTAAAAGCTCACCAAAAAGTCTTATCTGTCTGGTTTGAGGAGCATACAATTAATGCCTCACACATATAGATCCTTTTTTTCTGAACATTTTTCGAAGTAAAACCAAAAATTACAGTACAAGAAAAACTCTTTTATTAATATTAAAACAAATCTGAGCCCTGAGCTCAATTACACAGAATATTTAACAAGACAATAGTTTAGCCTAATATGATACATTGCACAAAACGAGTTACTCACAATCTGTGCGAGCTATTGTGCTCTACATTTATCATACATATGTTATACGCATTTATGTACAAAAATTACATGGAAGAAAATAGCATGATCTATCCACGTGTCTCCTCATGTTCTTCATGCAAAGAATAATGTGTAATATGCACGTATGTGAAGTGAAAGAAAACATCATGTAGACCTGGAAAAATGGCGCAACTAACAATACAGATAATACCCAGGTAGTAGATCATCAGAAATATTTATGCATAGAAAAATTTACGTCTGTCTGTGTGCGCGCGTATGTGTATTTTTTAGTGAAGTAATGCTCTTACTTTTTTTTCTTTGAATTAGAAGGTAGATTTTTCTTTTTGACGATAATAGCAATTGCAATTAAAAAGGCTTAATTGAATACATTTTTTCCCACGCATGGCGTTTCAATGATTTTTTTTTTGTTTGTTTTGTTAATATTTATTATTGAAACGGATATCCTTAATAAAAGGCCAATCACATGGGGGGGGGGGGGTTGCAAATTGTGAATACACCATTAATTTTATTGAAATCATATATTATTATTATTACTACAATTATTACTATAAAAAATACTATTATTATTTCGTATTTCCTTCTTCATTTTTTCAACAACGTTTATTTCGACTCAAGCGTAGTCAGTAAAATATACGTTGTATGAAAATACATTACTCAAAGATTTTAAGCTATTTTTTCTACCTATTTATTATTATTTGTAATTGTAATTTTTATTCATCAGATTACTTAAAATATATATAAATAAAATTATCCTTTACTTGCCACAGTATTCCAACTTAATTAAAATAAAATCATCTATATTCCAAATCGGGCAAAGTATCATCAACTTAGAGCTTTAGCTCTTAATTAAGTTTGCTTTGGTTGTTGGGGGGGGGGGGGGACTCTTAAAATGATAAGAGTAAATCGTGAGCAATGTTGTTTGAGGTTTCCATTTCTCTTAATAATACCGATTTCATATTATTTATGCGTTTTAAATTTGCTCGTTTGCAGTTTTTTTTTTTTGAATGTTTATTGTTATACTTATTGCCATTATTATTATTATTTAATTCAAATAACATTACTCTGAATCCTGGCAAAACAGTTTTCTCAAAACAATCAAATATTGCATTCACAATTCCTCTGTTTAAGAAGGTTACTTTTGTATGTAATCTAAAAGCCGCTAAGGAATTTTAAGGCCTAATTTTTAGACCGCATAATGATTACTCACTCTAAATTAATGAATCGTTGCAATTTAAATGTTGTTGTTACCTTGAAACCATAAACTTTTAGTATACACAGATCAAAAGAAGTCCGTCGTCACTGCTTATGCACAAGAATCAAGCATGGAGAAAAAAACTATTTAAAATTTAAACTAATCTTATACATATACACATACGTACATATACATAAAATTTATTTAATATATCTTAACTTATGAACAAATAAGAACATCTGAGTAATAAATATGGCACTGGAATTCCTATTGAACCAAGTTACCCCCTTTTAATTAGAAAAACTCTCTTTTCTGATCAGTCTATAATAAGTCTAAGGAACACTATTTACATATAGTATTTTAAAATGGAAAGTTTTTTGAAATGAGCAAAAACATTTAATTTTTCCTGATATCTCAACTGCAACTTTTATGCTTGCTTCATTTTGCATGGACATTTCAGCATAAAATGATGCATCAGTCCAAAGTTTCAGGATTCTTTTAGCTCATTTTTTTGCACCCGGAATTAAAAGCCGAGGAAATTTATATACATACAATATATATATATATATATATATATATATATGGGGTAACACCATAAATTTCCGCAGCGGGTGACGCTTATGCTAGGAACGCAACTAATATATTTACGCACACGCACTGCACACTGGTAACAATTACATAGTTTTTAAATACATATAAATATATTTTGAGGCCAGCTTTAAAATTTAATTTGACTGTAAATATTTGTTTTTGACACCAAAAAAAGAAATCTCAGTAATATGTAATATATATCTTTCATTATGGAATAGTTTCGTGAAGATAGCTTTTTTATAATGAAGAAAATAATGCTAAGTTAATTGACCTTCAATTCATGACGCATAATACTTTAAAATGTTTTTAAAATCTCCAGTAATCAGAGAGCTAGCATGGTTTCTATATCACTTCATAAAAGTTTTAGGATGAATTTTTTTTCACCTTTTATTGCGAAATGCGAGATTTATTTCTAGGATAGAGCTAGTTGAAAGTAAACAAACACATACTATCCGTTTAAATTTTAAAATGATAACAAAAAGTAATGATTCATTCAGTTTTAAACATTGACTCATACAATAACAAATCAGAACAACTGTCCGTTGACACTTCACATTTTCCACTTTTTCTTCTTTGCCAAACGGAATAGAGGAACTTGAAAGTAATAATAATAAAATAATAAGAATGAATCACATTACATGAAAAAGAATTACTCTTCTGAAATTCTCTTTTTCTATCCGGCGGGTGAGGTTTCTCAAGCAAAAGTGAATTCTGTAAATTCTTTTCTGGGTCCATGGTGTCTCACTTTAAGCGAATCATCTCTTCTAGGACAATATGTTCCTCGTAAAGAATAGATCGCTCAGTAAAGATATTCTACCAGTGAATATCTAAAAGTTAAGTTTATTAAACATAGGAAATAGATCTCGAGTAACATGAAATTTTTGCTAACAAATGCTTGTTTAAGGTTCATGCTTGATGATTCCAAAAGGCGATGTTTGTATCCTGGACGATGCAGAAGTGCTGTTGGACGATGTCGTCGAAGCGATAACGGACGTTGTTCCATGATGTTGATGATGGTAAAAAGAATTTAGTCCCTGAAGAGCATGCAGAGCAGACGTCTGATGATGTTGCTGTCCTACATTGGTGTGGTCGACAATACTGTGATGATTGTTATAGCTGCTATGTTGGAGAGAATGTCTGCCAGCTTCTTCAGTGACTGAGTGCTGCTGAGAATGGTGATGGTGACCAGTACTGTTGTGCTGTTGAGGTTGCCTGTGGTGGGCAGATGTGTCACAGTTGGTTGGTGTACTGGCTGTTGTGGTTACACTGTGGCTTGTTGAGTAACTGCTTGTCGTGGTGGTTATTGCATAGTTTGTCGCACCGGTGGAACTGAGATCTCCAGGACTTTTTATGCCTGAAAAATAGATAAATATAAATTAATTAATGAAAAGAGGAAAAAAAGCAGGTTGTTATGTATTTGCAAAAACTTTAAACTTTACTTAAAAGGTTATTTCAAAGTATTAGTGATTGTTACGCTTAATTTTACTAACAGACTTCGAATACTTTACGTATAAAAATGTGTTTTCACAAGAGTCATTTAGAATAAGGTAGTTATTTCATTTTGGGTAATTTACTATTTTTCAACAAGATAACAGCTCAAAACAAATTTGGGTCAACAGCTTCTCTTTCCATCGCCTCACCGACTGATCAACATCGATCAGCCAACTGCTCTTGCCCGAGGGGTGCATAGTCTTTAATATTAATAGTTTTGTATGGATAATCAAGTGTAGTTTATTAGAGTCGCAACATTTACCATTTCTAAACAAATAAAATTAAATAGAGTAAAATAAAATATCTCCTTTGCTTTTCACAATGTAGCTATTTAATCTTTGTTTTACAGCTGTCAAAGCTCAAGTCAAATTGAATTTTTAAAGTCAAGTTGCATATAGAACTCATCCCTTTATTTCTTCTAAAGTTTTTCGATTGAGAAGGAGGGCGATATGTAAAACGGTTTTGTGTGCACGATTTTTTCCTCTTTCTCTTTATCCTTCTTTCTTGTTTCATTTATAGGACGTAAAAAGTGCAGGTAGGGAAATTCAGAAGATTTTATTTAGTGTTTTGTATGAGGTGTCTCATTAATTGGAAAAGGGTATGACTTTGACTAACTTAAGTGGTCGACTCAGAACTCGGCAGGTTTCAATACGTTGCTAAGAAAACATCAAAACTAGATCAGTCAAAAATTTAGAATCAAATGTATTAAATACCATTCAACAGCTCATCCTCAATACATAGGTGGCAGCTTTTATCTAGAATGATATCATAACTTTCGATAATCCTGCTGTTTTTAATGCAATTTCTTTTAACAAACATGAATTTATTGGGAAACACCAATTACAGATCTCTATATTAAGGGTAAATGGCCAATCTGATTAGAAGTACAGTCTATTTTTAAGTTTAAATATGACTTGATTGTTAGAAGGGAAATTTGCAATGAAATACCAACTCGCTCAAGTTCTTCAAACTGCAAACTCTCATTGCATCCACCTTCACAAATCCTTAAGTCTGGTGCAAAAAAAAAAAAAAAAAAAAAAAGGTTCAGCTCTATGACAGCCTCATAAATAGTTTGGTCAGGCTGCAGCTGTTCTACTTAAGGCTCCAGTTCTACTGTTATTACCCACTTCCCCCCACATACACACGGTTTTTTCTGTCCAAGTGGTATCCCGTCGTGCGCGCACATCGCCAAAGAGCGACTTTGTGCGAAATGCAGAAATAAAGACATTAACGCCTACGATTCGTCGATGGAAACGTTTTGGACTGCACTTGAAGCAGTAAACAAAGAAAAGTTTTTCAAAGGCAATTTTGAACAGGCTAATCTTTCATTAATTTCAATTTCATGTCCAGTAGACTCTTTTTTTTATAATACACATCGCTCTCGAATTATAATAAAGAGTAGATTTTTGAGAGATGGTAATTCATGGTGTATTAGAATCATTTTCCAAAATTCTACACCTTATTACCTCGCGAGAGTTGAATGAGCTTGTATTTTAAAGTCTGTACCTGATGGTGTTGATGTTAAACTTTTTCTTTTCGAATCTGTTTGGCTTGCATTTTTTGGCTTCCGCTTTCGCTTTTGAATTCCTTCTTTTTTCATTGCTGGGGGTCTGTTAACCTATTCAAAAATAAAGGACATTCATAAGCAAATAAATCCTTTCGCTTAGTTGGCATAATAAAAATCTCAGAATACAGTGAAACAAGCGTGTGTCGAGGTGTAAATAATGATAAATATATTTAACAAATAACAAAAATAGTTGCTAAAACGAACAGCTAGACATTGCCGTCTAGAGCTATACGAGCTTACTTTCTCGTATACCCGCTTAATCAATGAAATATTCGTTGGAAAAAAAGAAAAGAAAAGAAAAAACTAACGAAATCCTTTGATCTAAAATTAATTAGCAAGTTCATTAAGTATTCAGTAACCTTATAAATAAACTCTAAAGGATATTTTTCTTTTTACACAATCTCAAAACATAATATCCATTACATATTCAGTAGAACTAAAACTGAAAGAAAAACAGTAAGTAAAAGTTCTCTTTCATCATTTTAATTTCTATTTTTTAACCCCTTGTACTCAATTGATGATTGAAGACAGGATATTATGACCCAATATCTAAAACTCAACTTTAAAGTTTACGCAACGCATCAGCAACTACAACACTGTCCCGATGAAGAATACATCATCGACTATCAGATAACTGTATCAATGAAAGTTCTATTCGCCAAACGATAGCTGCACTTTGTTCTGTGAGGGATTTAGTCACAAACATGCAGAATTCGAACATTTCCAAGATAAGCCTGGAATTTCCAGCCTTAGAAGGCATCATTAATGGAACAGGGGGAAGCAATCCATTTTCTGTGTTTGATGAAACTCTTCAAAAGTCGAAAAGTAATTTAGAAATTCCGTCTTATGACGTTTTCCTTCAACAAAGTTTCCTCAAAAATATAGAGCAGTATTTTCTAAATTCCGAAATGTCTAATGATTTCATCCCAGATAGATGGTCAGTAATGAAGTAAACTGCGACTAAACTACAAAATCAGTTTATTTACAATGAGTGTTAAAAGTTATGTGAATATTGTATTTTTTCAACATTTCATAAAAATTATGTAACTAAGTAATAAATACAATTTTAATAACAACGGGAGTTTGCTACGGGTATATAGTAGAAGCGAATAACAGCGATGTTGATGATGATTAAATCTTTCTAAATAAGCACAATGAACGAATATTTTTTTTCTTTCCCCTTTGTGTTAACGTATATGATTTGAACTCAAATTAAAGCGTTCGTTCTGAAAACATTTTTAATGCATTTCATTTGAGGAAAACGATTGATTAAATGATGGGTACTCACCCCGTGCAATTTGTAGTAGAGACCACATGCATTACAAACAGGTTCTCCATGATTATTGCGCCGCCACAATGTGGTGGTTGTGGTGCCGCAGTTTGTACAAATTTGTCCAGCACGACGATTGGCGGTCTGCAACAAATAAGAAAAATGTTTTCTGTCAAAATCTTGGAGTTACAACAATATTAACAATATTAAAATATTGTCCAATTTACAATTAGTATCACAAACACATCATTAAAGAAATGCAGACCAAATGGAGCAAATTATAGTCATTTTTATTTCTTTTTAGTTCCAATTTATTTATTGGTAAATTAAAATGCTCGCAAGTTAATGCTAGGCCTAGTAAAGTATTACATTTAGTTCTCCTTAAAAGTGTTCGTGATTTGTTTCCGAAAAAAAAATGAGCGAGTTGCATGGTATCGTTTAGTTTCTAAAAATAAAAGATCAATAAAAAATTGTTCTTTAAACCAGACAGTCAGTCAACCTTTTGAAATATATAAATATTAAGAAACTTTAATTTCGTGAAGCAATAAACAAATCAGTTTCCAAACATTTGTGTTAAAAATTTCTTGTGCTTTAAAAGAGCAACTAAGTTTAACATCTAAAAAATGATAGAGTAATTTAGTCACTAAAACTGAATCTCCTTTTAATTTTTAGATCTTAAAAATAGCAACTATGTTTTGCTTTTAAAAGTTACTATGAAAGTTAAAAAGGAGCAACCTTTACAAATACATTAAATTTACAAACAGTACGACGAACGTGTCGCTTTGAAATCCACAATAGTGTTTAGTTTGGATAAATACAATAAAATAAATTACAAATCCTCAATAAAACAAGAAGTTCCGTCTAGAACTATACGAGCCTACTCTCCCGTATACACCAAATTCAAATTTATACTCTAGCTATCTCTTTCTTTCTCTTTCTTATTTATCTTTAGTTCTTAATTATTTCAAATATACCTTTTTCAACGGATAATACATATTCATTCACTCAGTCATTCATTCTTTCATTTATTCAGCCATTCATTTATGCATTCATTCAGTTTACTCATTCATGTGTTTATTCATTCATTTACTCATTCATGTATTTATTCACTCATTTATTCATTCTTTTCCTCATTCATTTATTCATTGATCCATTCTTTCACTGTGTCATTTATTCATTCTTTCACTCCTTCATTTATTCATTGAGAAATATCCTTAAAAATCCCGATAAAACATTTCATAGGAAAATAGGCTCGTTAGTTCTGGATGAATTGTCTATTTGTTCATGTTCTACGTTATAAGAGCTTTCCGATAAAGTTTGTTCCAAGCAAATTGGTCCATTAGATCAGGATTTATATTGTATTGAAATTTCCCCGTAAGCGCTATGTTAATTTTTTGAACTGTTCAAAAATGAACAAAAACTGTTCAAATTAATATTTCACGCCAAGAGGTTCCTCCAGTAAGCTTGTTCATTGGAACGTGGATCTTGCACCCAGAGTTT
This sequence comes from Octonoba sinensis, assembly GCA_038502835.1. Lineage (NCBI taxonomy): Eukaryota > Metazoa > Arthropoda > Arachnida > Araneae > Uloboridae > Octonoba > Octonoba sinensis. Next base: position 56,698,018 of record CM076599.1, on the reverse strand, counting down.
ACATCATTTGCTTCTTTTTCGCCCATAAGCGCTAATGTTGAATTTTTTTGAACTGTTCAAAATTGAACGAAAAATTGTTCAAATCAAAAAGTAAAATATGAAAACGAGATGTCCGCGCCGAGATCTTTCGAATGCAAAAAGAATTTTTCAAATCGGACGATTCGTTCAAAAGTTATTGGGGGGGGGGGGGGACAGACCGACCGACAGACAGACAGACAGACCGACACACATTTTCCCCATCTCAAAACCCTACTTTCAAATTTTTTATTTTTCAATCTTTATTTAATTACTTCACTTTTTCTTGACTTTTCTTTATTTTTAACGATATTTTTCCGATACCATTAAGCCTTCTTTCATGCTTTATTCTTATTATTTTTACTTTTACGGGAAAGTAGGCTAAAAACAATATCAATATTTAACCTTGCAAATGATGACAATGACGAAATTGAACTCCTTGGAAAGAGATGATTTTTTTTTTCTTTTTCACAGTAGCACACAATGTATAACTTCTAAAGCTCACAAAAACAATAGTGGAGCATTGAAAGTCAACTATTCAAAAAATTGGGGTGTAAACGCTACTTTAAGAATCAACTACAAAGTACACTGTAAAAAATTCTAGCTCAATTTTTCACCAGAAAAAAAAAAAAAAAAAATGGTGAAATTTATCTGCAAACAATATTTGGAACTACGTTGAACCATTATAATGGTGTAGTTTCGCCATGAAAGTGAAACAGAAACCATTATAATGGTTCAGTTTTAGTACCAAATGTTTTTGCAGATAAATTTCACCATTTTATCCATTTTCTGGTGGAAGGTTGAACTAGAATTTCTAAGTGTACTGTTGTTTATGGAATTAGCTAAAGCTCGTTTCGGTATTTACTTGGTCGTTGGAAGTGATTCATTTCCTACGAAAAAGGGTGATTTTCTTTTAAATGGATTTCCAACCACCTTTAACAAATAAAAGAATCGTTAAAAGTGCATTGATTTCTTTCACTTTAACGGTCATTTTACACGTGTCTCTGCGAGTGGGAAGATTCAAGTCATTCCTGAAGATTTATAGCCTACAAATACACCGCCATCAAAAATTCCCAGTCGTCTTCGCATGAACATCATTATAACATGCACAAGACTCTCGGTGCGAAAATAAAAAAGCATAACTAAAAAATATAGGCACTTTTTGTTATTGTTCATTTTTTTAGTGTTTGGCAGTCAAACCAAGGCACCCTGGTTGCCAGTCAAACCGGTTGCAGCGCATCACGTGACACACCCACCGGTCGTCTGCTGTGACATCTAATTTATGAGATTCATGGTGGCTGCACGCCTCAATCAATCGACCAACACAAGTTAAATAAAATGATGTGAGGGTAGAATACACAAAGAAAGAGCTAGTCAGCGCTTTTCATCCGCAGACAGCTCAGTTGGCCAAAACAATTGAGTTATAACTTCATTTCTAACCTTTCTGGTCAAACCCTGAATGATTCATGGAGTATATTAAAGATTTAAGAAGGCCTTCTTTTTATCTGGAAAGTGATAGCGGAAAGAAAGGAGTTCAATTAATGACTAAGCAGGCGCGAATATCCAAGATAGATTTTAGCTACAATTATTGCTATTTTTTTTTTACTAAGAAAGAGGTATCATTTTGCTCGGAATGCAAAATTCCGTTAACTTTCACTTAGCATTAATCGAATAGAACATGATAAATTGAAAATTCGAAAGTTATCACTAAATCTGAATTAAAATGGTATTAATAGCTTATGGGGCAATTATAAATAAAATAGTATAAATAAATTTGGAATTAAAAAAAAACATGTAAAAAAAAGTATCTATGAGTTTAGAATCCAAAGTTGATTTCAAAATTTTCAATCGAAAATGTAGATCAATAAATTCAGAAAAATGTCTCAATGTATTTTCGTTCAAGAAATTATGCCGCCGAATGGAAAAAAAAAAAAAGGAAAAAAGATTATTTAAAAACTTTAAAAAAAGATCAACTAGGATTAGAAGTGTAACAATGATCTTCCATTAAAAAAACATCTCGATGGTTTTTTGCAAGACAAAGCCTCTCATCAAATTTAAGGCAAACGACATTAGTAAACTCAAAAATTTATCACTCAATTTATTTTTAAAAAGACAAAAGAAAGAAAAGAAAAGGTAGGCGTGTTTTCATTAAAAATCATGCTGCTGATAAATTATAAACATTACCGCACTAAACTATAATTAAAATATGGTATGCCTAATACAAGCTTTTAATGAAACGATATATAACTGAGAATAGAAATGTTAACGTTAACCGTTCTCTAAAAAGAGGCATTTACTTAGAAAATAAAAAGAAATGGACCCTTTTAAATGATAAAAAGTTGGCTTTATGCTTAAAAATTTGAAAAGGTATACAAAATTAAAAAAGAAAGAAAGAAAGAAAGAGTGAAAGCGAAAACTAAAAATTAAATTTTGGAAGCCACGCTTTTCAAAAGTTAAAAAAAAGTAAAACGAATTAATGTATTACTATTAGATCAACAGCAAAAACTGCTTTTATACCTATTGGAAAGACATTTGTAGAATTTTCGTCTGCTAAAGTTGTTTTGATAGTTATTTCGTTTCTAATTTTTAGCTTAAATATCTAAATAATCTTGAAGACTTACTTTTGACATATAACACAAATTACTAGAGGATTTGTGTCTATTTTTCTTTTCAACACTAATTTTTAAAAAAAAAAAAGAGGTGAAGGAAGATATACACAAATCTTTCACTACAAAACTACTACGAAATACACTTTCACTACGAAATATTACCTTACTTGCAGCAAGTGTAAGGTTACTCTTGATAGTAGAAACTTTATAAAGTTTTTTTTTTTTTGTTGTTGTCAATGAGAACAAAGAAGCGAACAAACCTTAGCAGTCATTCAATCATGAATAAGTGAAAGAGTTCCTTAAACCAAATAAAATTACTAACAGACATGCATTTAAAAAAAATGAATGAATTCTAAAAATAACCACGATAATCTGAAATTATTTAGTCTGTGGTAAAAGTTTGTTAATGAAAAACTTTTTCGTTAGTAATTCATTTGAGTTAACTGTACAATTAGAGCGTAATCAATATCAATAACTACCCGGAAGGACGCAACCGAAATTTGTAGATCATCAACCGGAAAACCTTTTAACCCATTATTCTGTACAATATTAAATTACAATCTTTCAAACAGCTTTTTAACTTTATAATTACAATTCAATATTGTTTGTCTCCTCCTCTGACTCCACAAAATATACTCGCGATTTAAATTTTAAGATGGAATATAAATAACATTCGTAACATTTCTCCGTAAAACATTTTTCGTATAAATAACATTCTTCGTTTCTGTCAAAATCAACTTCTGGCTGGGAAAACGGTCTCCCATGCTTTCCGTTTTTCAGTTAATTAACTCTAGCTAAATAAGCAAATATTTAAAAATTCCTCATGTTTAAAAGTCGTCTGTAGACTTAACGTACTTTTTTTCTATTGACGATAGCACCACCAGACAGCGTTCAATCAAAAGACAACGTCTAAAACTAAAGTTTTAAAATCTGTACCCGAGATCCATAGTATATTAAGTCCATTTTTCGAGTACCGACCACAAAGTCACTAGTTACATAAGGGTACCGAATTTTTAAAGCTCCCATTGGGCATCCTTATTCTAAGGTTCTCACCTAAGAGTTTATTTTTATACTAGTACATACTAAAAATGTTAACTTTTTAACTAAATCGCAAAAATTCATTCTATCTGAATTTTTGAATCATTATAAAAATTATTTTAACATTAACAGTATGATTGCATGTGAAACTACATTTATTGTATACCTTGAGATAATTCATTTGAATTTTAATAGTTTACTTACTTCAAAGATTCTATTTAAATACCTAGAAATTAAGGTTATGATACTTAGTCAAAAGACAAACCACTCATTTAACAGTATCTTTCGTTTTAAAAAATTATTATGAAAATTAAATTATCAGTGAATAAAAGTGACGCGTTAGAAAAAACTAAAAAATATTTCTAGAAAATTACTGTTTCTATCTACATTGTTAATACTGTCATACAAAATCCAGAAGGGAATTTTTAATTACACATTTGTTTCGTAGACATAGGCATAATTTTTAAGGCTATCATTAAAAATAATATTTTGCTGTTTTAAGTTCATTCAACTGTCTATTTAAAAAAGAAGACCCAATTTTTCAGAAGCAAGTTACGAGAAATAAATGGGAACACCAAGTAACGCCCGTTCTTTTAAACATGAAGCATTTGCTTCATTAAGCAAATGTCATACGTAAATCGCGCACAAAAAATAGAATCTTTGTGTAGCGTGTTATAAACAAAAACTAAGTTTTATAGAGCACAGCTCTTATTGGGGAAACTCTGGAAAGCTGCTTCGCAAGCATTTTCTTCTTTCACTTTTAATAGTGGATCGAATTAATTGATTTCTAGCTCATTTGTGAGAAAGTTTTTCTAGCATGCTATAAGCAGAAATGTGGTAACTGCAACTGATCCCAAAATGAGAAATTTATAATTTCAGCTCTACAGCTCCGTATACTTGAGGGCAGTTCACAAATGATGTCACACTTTGAAGGGGGAGGGGCTCATGTAATTGTGATGACAGTTTATGACAACAAGGGAAAAGAGGTAACAAGAAGTGTGTCACATTTTGGTTAAAATGAAAACAATTAGAATCATGAGACTAAATATTTTATATACGGTTTTTTTCCTCATTTTACGTTGATTTTCAAAATTCCACTGGTAATTCCATTAAGTGAAACTAATATTGAGAGATTGAGGTCTTTTTTTTTTAAAAATCAATCTGTTTAAGACTTTTTTTATTCTTTAAAAAAAAAAAAAAAGGTTTAAAGTTATTTCAAATTAAAAAATACTACTATTTTTAATTGCTTTTTTATAAAACTATTTTATTACTGAGTTAAACCTTTACACTCCTAAATAAGCATCATTAGAATTATATTATTCGGGCAACTATAAGGCATAATAAAAATTACAAGACTAAATTATGCTTTACTATTTTTATTTTCTTTTTATTTTATGAGCCTCAATCTCATTTCAGAACAAAGTACACGTATAATAATTCTTCTACTTATGTTCACAAATATTAACAAACGCCTAGTTTAAGTTTAAAAATGAAAATTGAATATAATTGCATCTGATCAGGGCCGTAGAGAACCAAGGCGGGCCCCATGTCGGTATTGTCACGCCCCCCCCCCCCCTCCTTATTACGTTTGAATCTTAGGTATAGAAAAATTTTATCCTCTGCATTACTCCGATGCCGAAATGGGCTACCTACAAAGGCCGGATCCCATGAATCAGCCATTCCTGACACCCCCCAACAACAGCCCTGCACCTGATTCTGAATTAAACAAAACAGAAAGTACGTTATTGACTGTGTATCTGAAAATATTTTTCCCTTTTTACATTTTTGAAAAGATTTGGCAGGACAGTCTCCTGAAAATTTGAAATTGAGCGCTGATTTACTACGAAATTTAACAGAACGAAATGTCTTTAGCAAGCTTTAGTAGCTTTTCCAAAAAGAAAATCTAAAAAAGAAAACTTGCATGAATTATCTTCTTTCTTCCATGAAATAGAAATTTAACGTTATTTGAACGATATGTGGTAGAAGAACTAAAATCTCTAGCACAGTGATTCTCAGACACTGTGCCGCGGCACTTTTGTGTGCCGCCAAATTCTTAAAGTGTGCCGCTAAAGTTTAGAAATGTACATATAGTAAACTTTATCGGAAGAATCAATGAATTCATTTTGGAGTAACATTATATGCGATTATCCCATGATAGCCAAAAAAGCTTTAAAAATACTATTACAATTTTCTACATCTTATTTGTGTGAATTCGGACTTTCAGTATTAACCAACATAAAAACGAAGAAAAGATAGAGACTGTTAAATGTGGAAGACGATATGTGAGTAGCATTGTCATTTTTACGACCAAATATAAATGAAATTATCAAAAAACGCCAAGCTCAAATTTCCCATTAAAAGCATTCTAATTATTACTTAGTATTTAATCTCTTAATACGCGTGCTGCTTTTGTAGCACCATATTAAATTATTTTATTTTACATTCAAATTATTCTCATAAACTACTTTACGCATTGTATTATAGGTAAGTGAACAAACTTATTTTTTTCTCTGTATGACGCCAAATTCTGAAATCGTTAAAAGTGTGCCGCGAAAAAAAAAAAAAAAAAAAAAGGTTGAAAATCACTGCTCTAACAGATGAATGAAAATTTAAAAAATAAAATACTTAAAAGTAAACAAATTTAAAGTAAAGTATTAAAAGTAAATTTAAAACAGCTCTTTTGCTGTAAACTTCAAAACGCTTCCAAAACGAAATTTAATCGGATAAAAATCTCTAATAAACTAGGGTGGCTTTTTGACAAGCATTTTTCCCTGTAACAATTTATGCCTTAAAACTGAAACTTCACCTTATACCAATCAAACTTGTTAAAACTAAAAAAATTGATGAGATGTAGTTGTTTCTGCAAAACTCTTTTAAACAACAAATAAAATATTATGTAGTTTCTCCTGTATCGCACTTTAGAACGAGGCATTACCGGAGAAATGTTTGGAAAACCCCATCAATAGTTATTAATACTATATTACTGCTTTGTCTTGTGATACCGAAACTCAATGCTGCAACAGAAAACTAACTTGATGGTGGGAAAGAATTAGTTGAATTTATAGATCCTTAAAAATATTCTTGTAAAAGAAACGAAAAACAGCAAAAGTTAACTCTGCTCACTCTTAAAAAATTGAAATTGAGCTCCACAATAAGATGGTACAAACGGGAGAAAGCTTCCCTTTGCTCTATAAAATTATTCTATAGCTTTCTCCTGTAAAACCAAAACTGACCCACACTAAAAGAAAACCTTTGATAGAAAAGAGACCTTTTGGGGGGGGGGGGACACATTATTCTAAAAAAAAAAATTGTAAGAATTATCAAGTAACTACTGCCTCCTGGAAAATTGAAATTTGAGAACTCAGCATTGTATCAGAAGAGCAAGAAAGTAGTAGAACTAGCTTTTGTTCTGTAAAATTACTTCGTTACGTAACCTTCTCCAGTAAAATAAAAAAGGAATATGATTTTTTAAAAAAAAGATATTTCTATTATGTTGTTATACCACATAAAATGAAACTGAAATGTCTTCAGAGTAAAACCTTTATTGAAAAACAGGGAACATTTGTTAGAACTATTAACTGATCTAGCTTGTAAAACTGAAACTGAGCGCTAAAACACCCCTCAAAGGATCAAAAATGTTCTTACCCATAGTTTCTTTTGAAAAAAATCTGTTTCCGGCCGGCAATTTGAAACGGAATTGTACTGTCGTGAACTTAAAACCAAAAATTAATTTACATGACTATTTTTGGAGGGGAAGAAACAAAGAGAAAGCAATTGTTTAAGAAGGATACAATTTAAATTAAGAAAAAAAAAAAAAACAAATTTAAATTATTTCTTCTTTTGTATACATTTTTCAAAAGAACTTTAATGAAATTACGGATTAATTTTATAATTCTTTACAAATGCTTTACAAAATTTAACCTAAGTTCTAATAAAATTAAAAACAGATATTCCACCAAAATGCTTTTAAAGGAATTTTGACAGAACTTCTTCTTAAAATAGCAATTACAAAATAATGCATTTCTGAAACACTGAACTGTACAAGATATCGTGTATTTTCATTTTGTTACATTGAAGTATTAAATTGCTATGCTACGAAAATTCATTGATAAGATTTAGAAATCATTTCTCGAAATCTGCTCTTAAACATATAGTAGCAGAATTGTTGTTCAGCTTTATTTATATTTTGCAGTCACATTAGAAAGAGAAAAAATAATTTTAATTTAAAAAAAAAGAAAGAGTGACTAAAACTGAAATTCAATTCGTAATTGTTTTTGAGGGGGAGGGGAACATGTATGTGTGTGTGTATATATATATATATATATATATATATAAGGATTATATCAGAAAACTAAATACAGTTAATCAATCAATAAATAAATATTATTTACATGACTGTTGTTTTTAATGAGGGAAAAATGACAATGTTGTTTTAGCTCCAAAATGAATTGCAGTAAACAAAATATTTGCCGTCAAAAGAAAACTCAAGTCAAAAAAGTGTCATAAAAGAAAAATAATAAAGAAATTTTGCACTGACCACAAGCGGGCCGACGAGTCGCTTTTGCGGTCTCATGAGGGGCCTGTTCATGCCGTTCATCTTGCTGTAGAGTCCGCAGGCGTTGCAGAGATAGTGTCCCGTGCCGTCGCGTCGCCACAGTGGGGTTGAGATGGCCCCACAGTTCACACACTCCCGCTCTTCTTGCAGACCGAAATAGTCTCCCCGATCTGCAATGGAAAAGGAAACAATGAAGGACTTACAGAAATCGCAATCAGTATATTTTACAGCAGTATAATGTTACTACGCCGCTCCGCAAGGGGTTTCTATTTACCAAACGTTTATACTGTAGTAACAGTAATAAAAGCGTGTCAAGTTGAGGAAAGAGGATTTTACTGGAGGGGAGCAGTTTCTTTGTAAACTTTATCTCCCCGAAAATTTGTTCCAAAGGGGAAAAATAGTTCGTCAAAGGGGAAAATGTTCGTTTTAAGGGGTGGGGGCAATGTTACTCAACTGATGTATAACTATAATAATACCAAACTTGAAAATATGCATATTTTGAAAAAAAAAAAAAAACTAAATAAATAAAGGGGGGGGGGGGTGAAAACTTATTTTACACAAAAAATGAAAGAAAATAATAATAATTTAAAAATAAAACTCATAAACCACCCTATATTCAGTTATAAATACTAAGGCAGATTTTAAAAATAAAATAAATGATTCGAAATAATTTCTTAACGGATGCTTTAATGTGTTTTAAAACGTTTGCTACAACAAATACCTAATTATTCACAATCACAATGTAAGGGCAGCAATATTTTCTCATAAAGGTTTCTTTTTAATGTTGAATGGGCGAGAAGGAACTTAAGTTTGACGAAATCAGTGGACAATGTTGGAAAAACCATTCCTGTTTGGTATATTTTTCACATTTACAAGAAGAAGGAAATGGGCAAATGTCAAAAATTAAAAAATTATTAAATGTCTGAAACGATTAAGAAAAGTATGAAATTCAGACACATTTTTAAAAGTGTCATCCCTTTAATATATTTGGAGTGAAATGAAGCTTCATTTACTTTAATTTTTAATTCTTTCATTTAAAAATTTTTGACAAATCATTAGTAACATGAAAAGGATGAACCAGCTGGTAACTATCTACAAGTAGTTAAATATTAGCATTATGGGGAAAAAAATCTATTTTATTCTTCACCCAATAACTCAGTTGCCAAAAATTCATGACAGCAAACCATCTATAGTTCTCAAATAAGCCGGAAAAAGCATTTTTAAGCATTTTCGGATTTAATAATAACATGGGAAGAATATATGATTTATATTTTTTTTAAAAAAGAAAACTAATTAGTTCTGAGGATAAAAAATAATAAAAGGAATCAACTTTAGAATTTTTCGTCATTCTTAAGTTTTTTTAACCGATGCGTGAAAAGCATTCTCTTTCACAATGTTTTCGAAAATAATAGATCACAGAGGAGGATTTAGCTGACCGAGCAAACATTATCACAGGAGTTTTCTTGGTAATTAATAAAATATTAGATCATTCTTGTCAAATATCTACGGGATAATAAATAAACAAATCTAGTTAAAAAATTTTTAGGAAAACAAAACAGTTTTGTTTTTTCCATAACGCTACAACATTTCTACTATGCCATTTCAAGAGATATTTCATTGAATATCATTTTAGGGATGTGTATAGATACTAATTTTCAGGAAAACTTTAAAAAAGAAAAACATTATTGTCAAAGCGTAAAATTATGAAACATATACTAATTAAATTGATTGATGTCCCCATACAAGTGTCAAAATGATAACCTACATTTAATTAGAGTGGGCCGAAAAAAGTAATTTCTAACGAAAGAAGTCTAGTCTTCAGCACTTAATGCGTTGGCAGTCTGAAATCTATGTAACGTGTAAAAATTCACATAAAATTGTAAAAAGTACAGGAGCTGAGCTCACGTGATCCCGAAGTTGAATGCTTTTTTATTTATATTAATTTACATGCAGAAAAATATTAAGGACCTACAGCAACAAAACACCATTACAACTAGAAAAAAAATTATTTCATTTAAACCTAAATGTCTCAATTTATGTGAAACATGTGATTTTGGAGGTTCCGAAAAACATACAGGGCTGATTCAGGGAATCTGCCAAGCCGCGCGAAGTGCCCGTGCAAAAATATTTATAGTTGGATCAAATTAAGAACAAAGAAACTCGTTTTTCCTCGGAGAATCAGAATTTGCACTAAGGAGAGTTTTTATGAAATTGTCGAATTGAGTTATAACTGAAGAGGAAAAAAAACTAAAATACAACGTATATTTAAGAATATTTGCAAAAAAAATTGCAGACATGTGTTTTGAGGTTTCTATGAACCACTTTTTCAATACAAAATGTTTTCCCTCTAGAATCTCACTTGAAAAGGTGTTCATTGCAACCTCGAAGCAGGTGTCTGCAATTTTTTTTGCAAAATCTGTGGGTATTTTACTTTAATTTTGCGCACAAAGGTTTAAACTTATTTCATAGTATGAGGAGGTTATCCTTTTGCTACGCCTGCTACTGCTACGCTCAACTGCTTGCATAAAAAGAATGTCAAAATCTAGTTAAGTTGAAAAATGAAAAGTAACGATCATGAAACAAATGTTTTCTTTGTTATATAAGCAGTCCTCGTATAATGCGAATTCTGACATTTCTCTCTCTAAATTATACATGTTTACCATTGCAGTGAGTGCAGATTTCATTAATACCCAAGTAAAAAATGCACAAATTTTCAAAGAAAATTGCATACATATTTCGCTCCTACGAGAAGTATATTCTGATTCTAAACCAGGAAATTTAAGCAGTATTTCCAAATGTAGCTTTTAGATCATTATTGTTAGTTTTATGAGACCTAAATATCTTACTTAATCAGCGCAATTTTCAAAAATGACAAAAAAAAAAAAAAAAAGGGGGGGAAAAAGGAAAAAAAAAAAAAGAACTGAACTAACATTTCTTATGCATATTTATTTTTTCTTCTTAAATAAGACTTAGTTCTTTTTCAGGTCTAGCAGCAATTTTCATTTACAATACAAGTTTTTGTTAATCAAGTGATTCATAATCAATGATATTCATACGATTTGAATAAACTGTTTCCTATTTTAATAGTAATTATTTCTTCTCTTACCGTAATAGCAACCATTAATCGTTATTTAATGGTTCATTTAATTGCAAAATCTGAGTTTTAAGATATTAGCTTTAAAACATCGTTTCAAATTACATAATTATACAACATTTTATAAGCATGAATTTTAGTAAACCTCAATTTTGTTTCTATTTTCTAAATCCTTTTCCTTTTTTTTTTTTTTTTTCAAGTGGCGGTATTTCATATTTTATTTAATCGCTGTAGCAGAAACAAACCTTTTGGTACCTGCCTAAATACTTTTTAGTACTTTTCCATAGTAATTGTAGGCCGGGGCTAGTTGGTCACAGCGGCATGGTGGCTCAGACGCAAAAATTTTAAAAAGTTGCAGCTTGAGGCTGTCAGCCCCGCCATATGTGTGAAGATATTTGTTAGTAGTTATTGTGGGACTTGTTTGATAATTATAACTCTTTCGGAGTAATTTCTTTCACTCGTGAAAAGCAAAATTTGCGATATGGGACAAGTTAGCCTATTTTGCAAAGGCCACGTTGGTCCAGCAGGCCAATGTGTTCCCATGAGATCACAACGCCAAAACTATTGAGATATCTAACTTTCTTTAAACTTTAACCGTAACTAATACGTTTAGTGTTAAAAAGACGAAGAAACAAGCACCTAGGTATTCTAATTAAGAAGAAAATTATTGTATTGTCCATTAAGGACATAATAATTCCTAAAACCTAAATGAATTAGGATACATGCTGAAATGTTATCAAAGATGTTTCGTTTTCGAAACGAAAATTTTCAGTTTACTTTTAAAGATACAGAAAAAGCATCGCTCCATCGTCTCATGAACTACCAAAGTTATCTTAATAAAAAAAGTACTAATTCCTTTTTTTTTTTTTTCAAATATTTTAATGGACCTTCCCCTCCTCCCTTTTTTAATGAATTCGTTAGATATCATAATTTCGAGGAGTATAATATATCCCAATATCCCCCCCCCCCCTCTGGATACGCTCATGTTACCAACAATAGGTGCTAAATGCCTATTATAAAAGGTTGTCATGAATAAATATCTATTTGAAATCAGCATTAATGGCTGATTTAAGTTAAATCTTTAGAGCTAATCAGATAGCATCATTAAAAAAAAAATTTATTTTCATTGGGTTATTAAACATATTTGCTTTGAGAAATTTTTTAAACACGATCTTGCATTTTGAAAGGAAATTTTTTAAACAAAAATATAATTTAAACTTATTTTGAAGGTTTGTTGCCTCTAAAAGCGCTCAATTAATAATTCTGCTTGCTTATTACCATTTTCTTTTATTATTTTTATTCATTGTCTTTTTCTTGTCCTTTTCTTTTGTTTTCTTTTCTTTTCCTTTCATTTTAAAACTTTTTTTCTATTTTTAAAATTTTTTTATTGCACTGCAATTAAGATTAACTTATTATCATCTTAGAACGCTTCAGAAAATACTTAATTTGAACCATTAGATTATCAAAAATGTGTAATCTCAGAAATTAAAATTTTTACAGCAAGCTTTGTAAAATTAAGAACTTTCACAAAAAAATTGTAAAATTACTAGCGATATGAACTTAAATGAAATTAAATTTTTAATGATTAAAATAAATTGCGACTTTCTATACTATATTCTGTCTTCAAATTTTAAAATGCTATTGAATACATTTTTGTTTTTTATGAATCTGCCATGGCCCTGAAATAATATCTGCATCCCTTTTTTCTTTTCCAGATTTTTGCAGTTGTTAATCGATTTAATAAACGTAAAGCATATTTGGCAATGTCATCAAGAGCAAATTACACATTTTGTTGTACAAAATACTACAAAAAGCAGTCCTTAGCTATATTTTATTGTGTTGCACGTTTAAAAATCAACAGATTTGAGTTGCCATTCCCTTTAAATTCTTCAAATAATTTCATAGTCAATTACGAACATAAACTATCCATTTAGTATAATTTATTCCAAAAGGAAGTAATATCAGTTTCTTTCGTTCAAAGTTGAGGAAAATCGAAGTTTAAGAGGAAGTTAAGTCTGAATAGTATTTCCTGAAACCTTCATTTTTCTTTCTCATATTTCTCTGAAACATTTTTCAAATTTCAGATGTACGGACCTCAGGTTTAATTACTTCACAACATATGATTAAGCAAAAGTTCAAGTGCATAAAAGTTGGAATTGTGAATTATAGGTGTTTTTATAATTATTTTGTTTTATATTCTAACTCAGGAATCGATTATTTTACGCTCCATATTTTCCTTTAAAAATTCCGAAATAATTTTCAACTAAATAAGAAAAAATTATAAATTGATTTTTATAGACATAAGATTCGATATTATCGTTACAAACTGAATGCACTCACAAAATAAATAACAATCGCAATCCTCAAAACTTTTTGTTCCGTAAGATTTAATAAATCAAATTTGGATTTCACTGCGCTTCTCCGACAATTGACTTGGATTGGTTAAGGTCTTTACCAATTGACGGATGGGTATAAACTACAATTTTTTTAATTTTTCGCTATATGGGAAGGAGGCATTTTTTTTTTTTTTTTTTTTTGGTCACTAGAATTTTCTTGTTAGTCGCAATGATTTTTCAAGTAGTCTATCGATTTTCCTATCAGTTATAAGTATCAGTAAATTACGATTTTTTTATTAATATTAAGGTTTCTTTCTTCAATTAAAACACTTCTCAAATGTTTCGAATTCTAACTAAACTATTCTAATGCCAATCAGCTAAAAACAATAATAGACTAATAATTTGAATTTAAAAATTTGAATAAAAAATTACAATAGCTAAAAAAAAAGTTCTCCGAATACTGATACGGCTGTTTTACAGATCAAATATGCATAAGGATAACAGTTTTCACCTACATCAAAAATATACTGGTCATTAACTAATATTTAATGGGTGTCAATTAGCAACTCGAAATCATAAAAGTGCTTAGATGAGCTATAACATGAATTTTAATCAACATAGTGAACAAATTTAGCATTAAAAAAACAAATAAAAAAGCATTGTAAGAATACCAGATATTTATAAAGCGGTGGCAACATTATTGGTGAAAAACAATCAAAAGCAAAGCACATTATTTTTAATTATATTTAATACCGTTACGTGTTGTTGCATTTTAAAATGACAGTTTAAAGAAGGATTACATTTAAACATCTAAATCTTAAAAATCTTATTTTGCCTTGTAACATTTAGTTCATTGTAAAAAATTCTAGTTATACCTTTCACCAAAAAAAATAAATAAATAAATAAAGAAAGAAAGAAAGAAAGAAAAATGGTGAAATTTAGCTGCAACCAACATTAGGTACGAATCTGAACCACTACTATAGTATAGTTTCACCATAAATGTGAAACTAGGAACCACTATAACGGTTCAACGCTAGTACCAAATGTTTGTTGCAGCCAAATTTCACCATTTATTTCACTTTTTGCTGAAACGTTGGACTAGAATTTTTTAGTCTTCGTTGATGTTTTACCATACTGAATTAAAGCGAGAACACCTTAGTGAAGAAGTTGAAGGTATCAGAACAAAGTGGTGAATGATCAATAGATATAAACTGAAAATATATCGGTTTAAAAAGCAAAATGTATCGGCTGTCTACTAATAGACTGCCAAAATATAATGAAATTAAGAACAATACCGCAAGGAAAGTATATTGGTTTACGTTTTACCTAGCAGTAAACCGATAAGATATGCAGAAACATCCTATGCAAAATAATAAGATGTATCAAAAGAATGTTATTAAACTTCTAAAATAAATCAAACGTTTGCAATTAAAAGAACACGGAACTAGTTAAAAATCTAAAAAGTTCGATATACAGCAAAACTCTCCGAAAGCGTTCCATTTAAGAGCTGAAAGAGACCATTTAAGAGTTCCAAAAGTGCAACAGTTAATTGTGATGTTAATGATATTACTTATATATTATAAATAGGCAAAGTATCAATTACAAATACAGTACCCAAGGCGTATCATAGCATTCAGCAGGTTACTGAAATTTCTAACTGAAATATTAGTTAACATCTGATATCTTGCCCAGAAACTGTCAATATACTTCTAAAATTTAGAGAACATTAAATCGTATTTTGATAAAAAAATAATTTCATGTGAGTTTTAAAGGCTTTGTCTGAAATGAATAAATAAAGCTCAAGAGATTTCACGAAATGTTGGTTCAACGTTTTCTCAAAAATTTTAAGAGTAACAATATCAAGCTAAGATTGTTCAACATTCTATAGGCTGTAACTAAACAATGAACAAAGATGCATGTTGCTCAACGTATTTTAAGAGAAGAGGAGCGAAAAGAAATAAATAAAAATAAAAGTATTGCATTAGTCTTTTAATTTTAATTGAACCGAGTTCTAAAATTTCTCACTGAGTTTTGCTTTAAAAAATAACGAGACGTAAGTGTTTTAAAAAAATAAATAGTAAAGAACTCTGCGAAAACTCAAGCAGTTGCGTGATTGGGGTATTGAATTCCAAACTTAAGGTTATATTCTCAATAATAATTAATCCAGCTGTCATTGACAAGAGCCCATGTCAAACGCAATTCCCCCAACTGAATCGACATGCTACTGACAGCTTTCGTTTTTAAGTAATAGCTGTAGATAGGAAAATGAGTGATATGGAGTTTTCTGGCCCAAGAAAGGGGAAAGAACAAAAAGAAAGGTTTCTCTTGATAGGCTGAACAATCAAAAGCAAATGGACAATCGAAAGTGATAGATTTTGAAAATTTCGCATAATAAACCCGGTTAAAAGACGAAACGAACTCAAATTTGTTACTTTCTTATGAAACAGAAATCTGATACATAAAGTGCCCGTGAACCTCTTTTGAAAACTATTTTTTTGAAATAAAACGAGAAGTGAATTTAAAACTTAAAATTTTTACCATTCACATTCCTTTTTAATTTCATCGAAATGAAAACTACGATAAAGAAAAAAATAATTATTGATATTTAAATAAATAAAATAAGATACAACAAACTTGTAAGAGATTTAAATGTAAAGTTTTGACTTTCAATGTCGTTTATCACTTTTATTGTCGTCTATTGTTATCGTATGTAGCAAAATCAGATACATAAAAAGCTAGTGAAACGCACAATTTTTTTTGGAAGCATTTCGAAACTTAGAATTGTAAAGTTTAAGCCTGATTATTACTTTTGTTGTAATCAAAAATCAGATAAACGAAGAACCAGAGGGACGCATTTAAAACTTTAAATTTCATGTTTAAGGGAAGATTTTAGTCAAAAAAAAAAATCAATGATCTCTGATGCATCAAGAACTTGTGTATTCTTGTACAAGCAATTCTAAAATTTAAAACTTCGACATTTATAATCCATCATACGTAAGATACACAACGGCGGATCTAAGGGGGGGCGATGGGGCGATCGCCCCCCCCCCCCTTGAGCTGATTCAAGTGGATACTACAACGACACTCCTAAGTGAGTTTTTACTCTTTGTGCCCCGGGACCAGCCATTTTTTTATGTTCTTGGAATCCCAGCCTAATATAGCCCTTCAAGTTCTATGCTTTCCCCCTGTTTCTTTGTCCTTTAGTATTGCTGAGTTGCTAATCCTCGGAGTAATGTGAAAGAGATTCCTTGCTCTTTTCTTCTACCCATCAAACTGGTGACAGCTAGCCAACCCTTAGCACGTGGTGTAAATTCCTGCAGCATTTACGCTAAAACCTGGAGCCTGAAACATTTCATTGAACATTCATAATTACAGATGTTTATATAAATTGCACATACTCGTTGATGGTTTTTTTAGTACATATTTAGTATTACATTTTGAAAATTTTAGAAAATATATTACTAATAATTGCTATTATTTTGTAATTTAGACATATCAATTCAAATTTAGAAAATGTATTTACAAGCCTACATTTTTCTTGAGAAAGCTTGAAGGAAATCCTAACTCGGTTAAAACTTGGCTAAGAAGCAGAATGAGTGATGGTAGACTCACTGAATTAGCGTTATTGCATATCCATAAAGATTGGACGTTGAAAAAATTATAGACAGATTTGCGAAAGCAAAAAAACGTCAGCTTGTGTTCCTTTTATAAGGGCTTTGAATAAACGTATATGCATTGAAAAATTGTGCTAGTAAAATTTTAAATATCACTACACTAGCATTTTTTTTTTTGTTGTTGTTGTTCCTGCTGTTTGAAAAAAAGGGGGGGGGGGCGGAGGGACTGTTGAGAAGGAATGAAGAATCTCCTCCATCCATCCTTACTTTGAACCCCGAGATTTCCAAAATCACCCCCCCCCCCCCTTGAAGATTTTCTAGATCCGCCCTTGAAGATACATAATGATTATGTAGGAACCAAAATAATTAAGGTATAGCTAAAACTTGAGGGACATTTTTAAAACTTAAAATTTTAATTTTTGAGCCTCTATCACTCCATAACTCGGATTTGTTTAATTTTTGGAATTCAAGAAAATAGCAAAAAAAAAAAAAAAAAAGAAAGAAAGAAAGAAAGAAAAAAAAAAATGAATACATGTATTTTATTTATTTTTCTTTAAAATTATTTATAATGAAAATTACAAAAACAGCTTACGAACGGTATTTTGCCTACAGTCTCTATACTAAGATGCAGGGGGTAAAGGTCTATTGTAACTTTCTACAGAATGAAAAATTTGATATGCAAGGATAGCAGTTATGGTCTTATCGAGACATATTACCCCCGCCCCCTCGAAATTCCAATATCTAATAGAAGCCTCTGACAAAACAGGCATTAAAAAGCGGCTTCCCAAGGAGACGGCTACCCCTGATAAAGTGCTTGCATAGGCTATTGCAGTTGCACGTAACGTACCAAATGCTAAGGTCCTGGGGGGAGGGGGGAGGGCAGAGAAAGGAAGGAATGAAACTTACCTTCTTGTTTTAGTACTGTTAACACCATTTAGTGCTGTTAACACCCTCTAGTTCAATGGTCTCGTTTGAAGACCAGCATTGGTCTTCAAACTTTGCTGGGTTAAAGTTATTTCCCCCAACCAACGCTGTAAAAATTCCAGTTCAACCTTCCACCACAAAAATGGACAAAATGGTGAAATTTAGTTGCAACCAACATTTGGTACTAAGTTGAACCATTATAACTGTTAGTTTCACCTACTTTTACCATGAATGGGAAACTAGGAACCATTATAATGGTTCAACTTTAGTACCAAATGTTGGTCGCAGATAAATTTCGCGATTTTCTTTTTTTTTTTGGTGAAAGGTTGAACCACTAGAATTGCTATATGTCTTTCTTTTTTTTATTTTATTTATTTATTTATTTTTTTTGCTGAAACGTTGAACTAGAATTTTTTACAGTGTACGGAACTGCTAAAATGAAAGGTCGATACCAGAAAAGCCTATTTGACTTACGGAATAAACATAAATTACGTAATAATAGTGAATTATGAATTAAAGATTCTGGATTGACTTGACTGTTATCTAGAAGCTCATGTTTTTATGCAATAAAATAGGGGGGAAAGATATAGTTCGACCACGGTATTTTGACATTTAAACGCTTCAGCTCATGGCAGAAAAGAACAAATTAATTCGACTTCTAGGAAAGCTCGTTTTGCGGGTGCGGTTTGCTTAGTACGCGAATCAGGATGTTTGCTTCTCTGTTTGTTGAAAGCAACAAAATTTATAATCTGGCATATCGCATCAGTTCGGAAGAAATCAAGTATGGTAAACGAGCTAGAACGAGAGCAAACACGTCCCATTCCTTATACCAGCAGTTCCTCCCTTGAACATGAATGGGTTCTTCTTGACACTCTGCGAAGCAGATTGCTTTCGTTGATGGCAGAACTGTATGAATACTCGTGTGCAATTCAACTTGAAAGTTGGGGCGACAAGATCACACATATATCTATATAAATAAAAATGTAAGTGTTCGTTTGTGCGAGCTGCAAATCTCCGAAACTTGACCGATTGCTTTGAAATTTTGAGTAGACAGAGTGATTCAAGAGGACGGTTTATGGACCCGTTAAAAAAAATCCGACAGGTAGTTCCTTTTTTATTCCAATTTTAAGCAAATTTCTACATAAATTTCCCATTTTAGGGGTGAAAAAAACCTTGCACATATTAATGTAATATATCAATCGAAAGCGCTGATTTTTCTGCACAAGATAAAATTTGTTCGAAGTTTCTAAGTCAAAAAGAAGGCCAGTTATAAGCTTTTTAGTTCGATTTCTTAAGGCTTACCTTGATCCAAAAATAATAATTAGCAGTTTCCTCAACTCCGGGTAATATAAGCTATATAAATAAAAATGTAAGTGTTCGTTTGTTCATACAAGGCTGAACGTGATCCAGTTTACGGTTACGATCAAGTTCAGCCTTGGTTCATAACCTCAAATCTCCGTAAGTACTTCACCAATTGCTTTGAAATTTTATCAGAACATGTGTTTTTATATATCACTTTTAATTTATTGCAACTTTGATTTAATTATTTCGTTTTTTAATGTTTTATTATGGGGAATGAGCCACTTGCAACAATTGGCAGGGTACAGCTATTTTCATTTTGATTTAATAATTTTTTCTGTTTGTGTAGAAGTATTTTTGCACTCGACGATTAAGGAGAACTTTAAAACAAAGATTACTTATTTTGAATAGCAACAGTTTAATTTAATTATTTAAATTTTTATTCAAAAATTTTGTGTTTTTTCTGTTTGTATTGATGTATTTGTTAGTATTTTTGCACTCGAAGATTAAATGGAACTTTAAAACAAAGATTACTTATTTTGAATGTTAACAGTTTCATTTAGCTATTTTCATCCTGATGTTAAAATTTTGTGTTTTTTCTGTTTGTGTTGAAGTATTCTTTTAATATTTTTAAGGGAACTTTAAAGCACAGATAATGTATTTTGAACGGCAAATTTTTAATTTAGAATTTTTGTGTTTGTGTTTCTTCTGTTTGGATAAGGCTTATGCTGGAATTTTTCAATGTGCCGAGCCAGACAATATCAAAATCTTCACAGACAATGGAACAAAAAAAAAAAAAAAATGTCCGCAATCATTGTGAAAAAACATAAAGCTCAAGACCAATCAATCAAATTGAGCAGTTTAGATCTTCTCATGTGTACAATTATATATTGCGTGTTCTAGAAAGGGTAAACCAGACAATCTATATTTTCAGACAATGAAACAACAAGCATTGTCAAATGAAACATATTAGAAATACGTGCTTTTTCTTGCTTTTCCATCGAACTAGACTGAGCCACAGCAAAGCGTGGCCGGGTACATCTAGTATTATATATGTAATATTTTTTTTGCATTAAGCAAAAAAAGTTACGTAATACAAAAATTCCAAAACTTATATAGCGTACTCCCGCATTGCAAGAGCGTCACAAGTCAAATGTGACTAGTTTTTCAGGAAACCCATTAGACAGTTTAAACCAATTTTAAAATCTAGTTTTAATTTAAATTTAATTTACCTAAAGTTGAAAACAATTTGGATTAAGTAATTTTAAGTTGGAATTATTATTTTAAATACATGTGCAAATTTGTGTAATTATTGTTGAGTTATGTCATATCAGCATGTAATCATCTCAGATCCAGATTTTAATAGAATTGAGAGAATTATCTCAAACACTAAGTACTAGTACACTAAGAACACGGCAAAACATGCCTCTATAAATTTACTGCCATTTTCTTTCTTTTTTTCAGATCTAGCCCTCTGGCTTTAGGCGGTGTGATATGTACCAAAGTAAATGCGTTCCAACGTTCCATAAAAGGTTTTAAAAAAATGTCTTTTTCTCTCCTGATTAGTAAAAGGTTTAAGTTGAAACGACACTTGTGACTCTTGCTAGCGCGATCAGGGAAATCAGACCAAGAATCTGGAAGCAACATAGCCACAGATTTTTCTAAAGCGAATAATAGCGCTATTATACACAGTTAACCTACCAAGTTTCACACCTTCGTTTTGCCAAGCAAAGTATGTATCAAAGTAGATGTATTACTCCGCGTCACGCGACAGAAGTTCATTTATTTTTCCTCGGGAACTTTTACGATCCATACGTGACGGCACAAACCACCACCAACAGGGTGCGGCACGAAATTTGGTATTATTAGCAGGAAAAACTGTGTTTCGACATGATATCATAACATGGTCGGAGAGCTGTAGAACAGCATGTATAACGGAGTATTATGAGGACAGTTAAACCATTTCAATATTGATTTAAAATTTTCAATAAAAACTCGACTGATAACTTTAAAAGAAATGAATTTGATTCATCGACTTTGCATGCTTCCAAACTATGCATCTAACTGATTGATTTACAGGACTTTCCCATATTTGCTGATATGGAAGACTAAACATAATTTTTCTGTTATTTAATAAGGTAAATTAAGCTTTAATTTCTTACATTTTCAGAGGGATAGTCCCCTATTTTTTTATAGAATAAATTTAGTTATGTCTGGGAAATTTTCCCATATTAAAAAATGATTTGCTACTCGTTTCTAAATTTTAAGAAATGCATTTAAGAACATAGTGTCTTCTCTTTTCTTACATCTTTGAAAGAGCCAACTCTGTACTCTCTTTTACATTTGAATGGGAATTTGTCAAAAAGAATAGGTTATAAAACCCAAATTTCACCGGAGAGATAAGAAAGGGTGTTACTTTAATCACGGTGTTCTTGAACGATTGAAAAAAATCAGATAGGTATAAATATTACGTAGCTACTTAAAATATAAAGGTTATCCGTCATATTTGATATTGCTAGTGTCCTCCCCCAAAAAAGCCCTAAAAGCTGGAACATTTCTTTTTTCTTTTCTTTTCTTTTTTTAAAAAGGTGTCATATTCTCCCTTTTTTACAAATTCCGATTCATTTAAAAACTGATCTTTTTAAAAATTTTACATACTTCAAGTAATTTAAATGGAACTATTCATTTTAGTTATGTATTTTTAAACACGTATTAGAATAGTCTAAAACTTTACATAGTCTTTCGTTTACTTTACTTTTTTCTTTCTTTCCCAAATTAGTTTCTCATCCTCTCTCCCCTCCACCGTTTATATTATTGTGTTTTTTTCGTTTTCGGATGAATTTTATTATTGTTTCGAGGTTCTCACACAAAAATAATTGTTTTTGTTGTCCTTATTAGAATTGTATTCAGACTTTCTCAGCTATGTCCGATGCAATCAGTCTACTTTTCATTCCATGAACTAATACTGACTCTTTTCCTGCATGTTTCAAGGGAATAATCTTCCTAAGATATTTGGTTTAAGATTATTTGATTCCCAGCTTACACAAGAACCATAGTTCTCCCAGCCACCATGGTTGCAGGCTATTGTTGAAATATTTGACGCCGCGCGGACATCCGTCCAATGTACAGTGTAAAAAATTTAACTTAAAAACAAGAACCTGAGTCTCAAAAAGGGAAATTACTGAGAATTAAAAACAGAGAACTTTCTGTAAATTGATTGCAACAAATAATGTGCCGCTGTAGAGGCACCATCTGTGAGTACGCTGAATTATTATTTCTGGAACCCACGCCGCTCCGCCAACGATGACTCCGGAGTCGGGAAGATTCGCTGCCGAGGGCTAGCAGGCTACGTGCATTAGCTGATGTTAACTTATGCACCAACAATGCACTTAATGCATTTTTGACAAATTTTAACTGATAGTCACAGATCTCACGTGTTCAGTTTTACGTAACTTAACAAATATTTCTCTGTAGTTTTACAGAGGGCGGGAAAACAGGAATTTCATTGAGAAACTGTTATCAAGATACTTAATTTAAATCAACGTAAATTTAAAGAAACACTCAGTTTCCTTTCTATACTTTTACATATATATATTTTTTTTTCTTTTTTTGTAGTATAATAACCTATTGCCTTTTCTTCGTATTCATCGATCGATAAATACATTTTAATTTTTCTCTTTTCGATGTAGAAAAAAAACCAAGATGGATGATGTTCACGAAACCTGCTGATTTTAACAAGAACCCCATTTGTGCTTATAGTAGTTTGACTTGATTCCTGCTGGGGCCTCCTGCAGCGAAAAAAGCTCTTATGTGCAAATCTGGACAAGTTAAGTTTTTTACCCTCCATTCGAGTCAGCATGGCCAGATGGCATGCTTTATAGCAGATCTGAGCAACCTTTGGAAAGTTACAAGCTAAAATAAAAAATTTAAATGAAGTGAAGTCGCGGGCCGTAGATGATCGGTACAGTTATGGGGAGGCGGGGGATGAATGAAATGTTTGAGTTTCTTTTATTTTATATGGTATTTATAAACTAACTCAAGTATAACGAAAAAGTTACAAGCAGCAGAATAATGAAGTAGTACTAAGGATTAGGGAATTACATACAATCTGCGGAAATTAATGAGAAACTTGAACTTGAAAAACAAGATACTCAATGTTGGGATGAATCCTAATATGCAGAGTATTTTCAAGATTTTTATCTGTAAGCCTGTTTTGATTATTCGATTTATTAGCTTCCTAGCTATTAGTTTCTTTAAGACGAGCCTACCAGAAAAGATTTTTAAATGTTTCGTGGGCATGATCAAGAACCAGAGCTGGTCACATCCGGCCCCCGGGTCGGACGCTGCCTATATATGCTTTATAGTGCTAAATTGTTAGTTAATATGAGATGGCAGATTTTTTTTTTCAACTGAAGGGCTAATGGTTTGAAAGCTTCTCTTTGAGTCTGTAAATTTGTCTTGCTACTCTGTTAAAAATTCTAGTTCAACATTTCACCAAAACAAATATTGAAATTTAACTGCAACCAATATTGGTACTAAGTTGAACCACATTTATGGGGAAACTACACCATTATAAGGGTTCAACTTAGTACCAAATGTTGGTTGCAACTAAATCTCACCATTTATTTGGTGAAAGGTTGAACTAGAATTTTTAACAGAGTAATGAAGAAGAAAACTTTAATTTTGTTCAAAATTTGAACTTTACTCACACACACACACATAAATATGTGTATATATAAGTGTTTATATTATATATATAAATATATGTACCAAGAACACTAAAATTTTTAGAAATTTGTCCTGTTCACTTCTATTTTTGCATCTAAAGTTAACTTTTTCGTCACTTTTATACTTTTACGAATGCTTGGCACATTGTGTCTCCACGGCCGAAAAATTCAATAGAATAATTAACCCAGATATCCATGCTACTAGTTTTTCTTAATGTGTTAATTATGCTTATAATATATTTAAAAAATGTCCATTAGGCAGCTTCATTTCTTGTATATACACTGTAAAATGCTCATTGAACCTTTCACCAAAATGGGGAAGTTTAGCTGCAACTTCACTAGTTGTTGCTGCAACCAACCATTTAGCTGCAACCAACATTTAGTACTAAAGTTGAACCCCATCATAATAGTTCCTAGTTTCACATTCATGGGGAAACTAGGTAAAACTACGCCATTATAATGGTTCAACTTAGTACCAAATGTTGGTTGCAGCTAAATTTCACCATTTTTTCCGTTTTTTTTTTTTTTTTTTTTTTTATGAAAAGATGAACTAGAATTTTTTACAGTGTACATCAGAAACTGTATATCAGTTTTCTAAGCTCATATTTCCTATAGTTTTAGTGAAGATCAACTTTTCGAAATGGAGGATTTAGCACGAAATCTAATTCAATTAAATTTTACAAAATTACACCTTATTTTTGTTAATACGAAACTATTAAAATGTAAAAAACGACTGAGCAAAAAAGAAAATTGTAAACTATACAAATTTCATCAATTAAAAACAAGAAGTTCCGTCTAGAACTATACGAGCCTACTTTCCCGTATACACCAAATTCAAATTTATAATCTAGCTATCTCTTTCTCTCTCTTTCTTATTTATCTTTAGTTCTAATTATTGAAAATATACCTTTTTCAACGAATAATACATATTCATTCACTCACTCATTCATTCTTTCATTTATTCAGCCATGCATTTATTCATTCATTCGTTACCTCATTCAAGCGTTTATTCATTCATTTACGCATTCATGTATTTATTCACTCATTTATTTATATTTTTATTTATTCAATAATTTATTCATTCATTCTTTTCCTCATTCATTTATTCATTGATTTATTCTTTCACTCTTTCATTTATTCATTCATTCATTATTTCACTCATTGAGTCGCTGAGAAATATCCTTGAAAATCCCGATCAAAAAATTTCATAGCAAAGTAGGCTCGTAAGTTCTGGATAAACTTTCTATTTCTACATGTTCTACGTTATAAGAGCTTTCCGATAAAGTTTGTTCCAAGCAAATCGGTCCGTTAGATCAGGATTTATATAGGGTTGAAATTTCCCCGTAAGCTCTGTGTTAATTTTTTGAACTGTTCAAAAATGAACAAAAACTGTTCAAATCAATATTTCACGCCGAGAACTCCTTTCAATAAGCTTTCAATAGGAACTTGGCTCTTGTGCTCAGAGTTTACAGAATTTGCTTCAATTTTGTCCATAGGCGCTAATGTTAAAATTTTTTGAACTGTTCAAAATTGAACAAAAAATTGTTCAAATCAAAAAGTAAAATATAGAAATGAGATGTCCTCTCCGAGATCTTTCGAATGCAAAAAGAATTTTTCCAATCGGACAATTCGTTCAAAAGTTATTAGGGGGGGACAGACCGACAGACAGACAGACAGACCGACAGACCGACAGACCGACAGACAGACAGACCGACAGACCGACAGACACACTTTTTCCCCATCTCAATACCCTACTTTCAAATTTTTTATTTTTCAATCTTTATTTAATTACTTCACTTATTTTTGACTTTTCTTGATTTTTAACGATATTTTCACGATACATTAAGCCTTCTTTCATGCTTTATTATTATTTTTTTTTACTTTTACGGGAAAGTAGGCTAAAAAAGGAACCTTGTCATTCATGCATAAACTTCAGCGTACGAAGAGGGCAAACTAATCATTACTACGCATGGTTTAAGAACATACACGCATCCTGTTGATGAGTTAAGATATTCTAAAGCCACG
Organism: Octonoba sinensis; assembly: GCA_038502835.1. NCBI lineage: Eukaryota > Metazoa > Arthropoda > Arachnida > Araneae > Uloboridae > Octonoba > Octonoba sinensis. Next base: position 56,671,782 of record CM076599.1, on the reverse strand, counting down.
AACAGTTAAAAATCACGAAGATTAATAGCCATAAAGAGTGCTCAAATAAGTTATATTTACATAAATTAAACATTCATTTAATTCTTTGGAACGTTCTGCATCTTAAAGCCAGGAATTGCAAACGAAGTCATATTATAATTATTTTATTTATTATTATTATATACATTTCTTAATATTTATTTATTTATTAGCTTTATTTTATTTTATTTTTTTATTTATTATTTTTTTAAAGGAATCTTTACAATTGTTGTAATTTTTTCTCCTTTTTTAACCGACTTCAGAAAGCAGGAACTTTTCATACACTCAAACTGTACCATTCGTGCATCGATTTGACTACAATTGTTCTTTTGAAAGAACGTTTCGAATGAAAAATAACTATTTTTCCTTTAACATGGAAAGGCTTGCCTTGATATTTCTTTGTTGAGAAAATTATGAGGTAATAAATGAAAAAAAATTTAATTCGAGGTCGGTTCTATTTTTTTTTTTTTTTCCAAAAATATTTTTTTTAATTTATATTTAAATGTAAAAATAAAATTTTAGCATTTTCCAAGTATGCTATTTGCTTCCTGCTCTCTTTAATTTTTTCCAATCTTTTTCCCTTTCTTTCTTTTTTTTCCATTGTTACAATAAATGAAAATTGAACAACTTTGCCTTAAAATCATGAATTAATACGGAGAGAAGAAAGGATTTGCTTTATCCGGATTGCAAATTTAAAATTTTCTTTTTTAAATCGTATCAAAACACTATCATATGCGTCCATCGAAGCGTTGCACATGCAAGAGTATATTGTATTTTGATTACTTTAGTGTCAAGTACTGAAACTTGATATCTGTCGTACGTTTTTCCACTACAATAAAAGCACTTTATTCAAATGTAGTCCAAATCAATGCTATTTTTAGTCCCCCCCCCCCCCAGCATAAACTGAAAATTTTTGGAATAAATGTTAATAAAAAGGAATAAATAAACTGAGTCAAGAATTTGAAAGTAAAATTTAACTGACTGAACTTTCAAAATAAATATAAGATTCCATTTAAATACGTTAGAAAATAGTATGTAGCTCCTTTTCCCCTTAGTTACTCAACTCCACCCATTTCTTTCTCCGCATGTCAACAACGCAGGTTGTTAAACGTTGTAAAATGAAGTTAAACGAAACGGAAACATCGCGTAAATAATCATGGACCGAGTAAAGCAGTATGTTCTGGGCGTTTGCCAGTTAATTTTAGACTTGCCATAAATCGCTGGTAAACACCTTTGCGAAATTTGTGACACGTTTCATTTAGTCTGGTAGTAAACGATATTATCCAACCACCAACAAACTGTCTCAACTGGAAAAACAGAAATTTTTCAATGTTTAAAAGTTAGTTCTGAAGAATTTTCGTCAGATCTAAAGTTAAAAAAGTGAATAAGTGGCGAGTTTTTTTCACATGCTGTGTAATGTGACACAGCATGTGAAAAACTGTGCTGTGTAAAAAAGTTATTCAATAGACAAAAAAGATTTTTAAAAAAATTGCATTGAAAGCTTTAAATAAAGTTATATGCCAAATTTTGAATTCATTTTTAAAAGTTCATTTAATTAGTGATTTGTATCACGAATTTAACAAAGCAAAAGTTTACTAAACCTTTTCTTGTTGAACTTTTAATGTGATCGAAACTTCGTGTGTCCTTTAACCTCAACTTTAACTACAAATCTTGGTTTTTTTATCTTTAATTGAAATTGCTTTTCAGACTGTTTTCGAAAAGTTTTAAATCTTTAAATTTTCATTTTCTATGCAAATATTTTGAAAACTTTTTTTTTCCTATTCTTTTAAAAGCGTTCTGGAAGTTGGTAACAGTAAAGCAAGTTATTGTAAGTACAAACATCTCATCATAACAGATTGATTACAAGAGGTCACCATTTGCAGAACAATGGCAGATCGGATTTCAGATGCAAATATTGGTTTTCATCTTGCGTTTCGTTGCATGAAAACCTATAGTGACAAGCTTGCTTTTCATTAGATTGCTACCAATTTAATATTTGATACAAATTGCCCTCTGTTTCTCTCCACATCCCTCTCTCTCTCTCTCTCTCTCTTTCTTTCTTTCTCTCTCTCTCTCTCTCTCTCTCTCTCTATATATATATATATATATATATATATATAGATATACATTAAAGGTCAAGACTCAGAAATTTTGCAAGTGGCCAGTGGCCACTAAACTTGATTAACTTGGTGGCCACCTATGCATCATAAAGCAAAAGTGCAAAGCGGGGGGGGGGGGGGGGTGCATCAGTGCACTACAATTCCTTATGTGTCTTATTTTCAGTGAAGAAAACATATTTTGTTAAAACTATCAAGTCTTCAAAAAAAAATGTATATGACTTTCAAATTGGAAAAAGAAAAAACTTGCTTCCTTGATGAATTTTTTCAATCCAGTTTTTCATGTTTAATGTAATAGAGCACAAAAGATGTAAATGCAAAATTTCGCTTGTTTCATCATAGAAGCAACAGATAACAAAAATCCCCCTCACAGAAACGAACCTTTTACAAAAACCGCGATCACCAATACGAACCATTTTCGAACACAAGTATAAAAAAATGTATATTTCCAGTTCTAGTTTTGTTCAGTACATTTAATTTTCATTCTTTTCAAAACTCTTTTTAAAGCTTTCACACTATTTTCAAAATGGCGCGACACTTGAGTCCGATTTTATAAAGCGAAAATGGCCGATCTGAAATGTAAGTTTGAAATGAACGTTATGAAAAAAAAAATCAAGATTAATATTGTTTCCTACTATATTTAAAAGATTTATATGGCAGAGAGAAGGAATTCAAAGAAAAAAAAAATAGCGTAATCGGGAAAAATTTTCGCCATTTTTTTCTTGTGAAAGGGGAAATGAAGACTATCGGCCGAAATTCGGTAACTTGAATGCCGAATTGATGCGTTTTTATTGTGCTTTCATACATGAAAGAAGCAAGAGTTGAAAATTCCATAGAAGGTATTTGAAAAGGAGGGATTTACTTTAAAAAATTTTTAAAAAAAAGGAAAGGTGGCGATCGCTCCTAATTTTTTGAATCGCCACTTTTTCAAACAAGGTCGCCACGTGGCGAGTGGCTACCGCGAATCTTGACCTTTAATATACATACGTATAGAAAGAGAGAGAGAGAGAGAAAAGAGAGCGTTTCTTCATGCTTCCTTTTAGAAGTACTAGAAGGAAATTTTAAGTTATTTTTATATTAACATCAAGTTATTTAATTTGGTACTTTTTATGCTATATCTATATATCTTTATTATAATTTTCTAGAGATTTAATCACTTTTATGTATAACCTAATTTTTTGAGAATTGAAGCAGGAGGTAACTTTCCTAATACCCACATTCCAGGGACGGGCGTATTTACCCATCATATTACCAAACAAGTAGATGCGTTTACAACAAAAAATAATTATTTTTGGTAAAAGATAAACCATGTTCAATTTTTTCAATTGATCGGTCGGTGCAAAAGTAATTAGAAAAGCATGTTAGCATGTTATTATTTCACAGCAATGTTACTCAAGCTGGGGTATATGAAAAATGCGACCAACACTACACAGGGCAGCTAAAAAAAGGACTCACTAATAGTTTACCAACTTCTTTCTCAGTTATCGAGGCTTCTTTCCAGGGCCCTCGAGGAGAGAGAAGGGGGTGAGGGGGTACCACAGCAATGTGGCTCGGGAGGAAAAAATTGGGACTAAAACATTTTTTTACATAAATATTTCAAAACTTGACAAAAATAGGAAGAGGCCCATGGCATCATCTATAGCAAGAGGGTTCCGTAATAAATTTGGGGGCCATGATTTTGTTTTTTACGAAGTTATGCGTGATAGCTGGTATGTATCATGCCATTATTTAATTGCAGTTGAAAATTGTTTATTCTTTGTGTTAAAGTAAAGATTGTTTTGCAGAACAACTTGTAATTTTTTTTGTGCTGTTATTTTTGTGTTACCGCCTCAAAAGTCAACAACGTAGAATCTAAAGAAATCCCTAATAAAATGCAGAAAAAATGTGTACAATAAGTTGGGGCACAACCAGGCTGGTGGTTGTGGCTGGCAGATAGTAAAAAATGTTCTATAAGTGTAAGAACAAGAAATGAAAACAAAAGTGTGGGAAAATAGCTATAATATTACACAGGAAAAGTGAACTTGATACTTAATCTATAAGCCAGAATAATTTGCCAACGCATTCAAAAATTAGCTTTCTTTTCGATGAATTTTTTTTTATAAATGCAGATTTAATGGAAGCGTTATTATTACCTTTATTTTTATTGTTATTATTATAATTTTCAAACTACAGAAAGTGGGAGTAATAGTCGCAATGAAGAGGCAAAGTGGATTGACCCCGTGGAACATGTTATACGTTATCTTATAAAGTAAGATTGCTTCAAATTTTCCAAAAAGTTTAATCATAAAAGTATGTTATCTAGTCGGAAGAAACTGAGCTTTCTGATAGAAATTTGGTTGCTTTATTTGAAGCACATGCACAATTTTGCACCGAAACCTTACAAATTTGTCTTACCTGTATGTTTTACATTGCTAAGGCATTAACAGGGTCAAAGCATCATCGTAAAACAAAGGAATATAAATTGTCAAAAGTACTATCAGATCCGAAAGACGTTGTTAAAACAGTTTATAATTTACTCACTGTGATACAAACGACGCCTAAAATTGGTCGGTCATTTTAGTCAGATTTTTTATTAATTAATGTCAATACGAAGAAATTATGGAAAAAATCTTCAAGCAAATCTGAGTTATGTGTCTAGTTATAATAATGGTTAAAGTTTAAGGTTTTTAGGGTTTAAAAAAGTATAAGCTATTTCATTTGTCTAACATCTTCTAAGAATGTATAATTCTTTAACATCTTTCTTGACTTCTAAATCCCAAATTATTTTAAATGCTATTACTGACATTGGTGATTATTACATCCTAATGAAAATTGTTTTGTAGGATGATTGGTTGTCGCTTAAATTACGCATATAGAGAGTCAGAAAAAATTGTAAAACTTTTTAAAAATTCAGTAAATAAGGAGTTAAAATTTCTTTAAGTAGAAAAAGAGCTGTATGATAAAATAATACACATTTCTTCATATAGTTTAACTTTAGTTCTTTAATTGCGTGTTACATCAATTAAATTGAGTTTAACTTCTAATTTGGTTATTAACTTCGTTTTATTTATTTAATTTCATTCCACTCCGTGAGTTCTTTCTCCTTATGATTACGGGGATGTGACAGCTTAATAGTTTTTCTGTAATATTTATTACATTATTAACAGTTAGGTTATGAGGCAAACCAATGAATTACATTTTTCGGGGGTTTTTTTCTTTCTTTCTTTCTTTTTTTTACAGACTCTAAATCAATTTTAAAGAAGCTAATTTTAATTCCCACTATAACTCTTTTTCTAGATAATCATTCTCATTAATTCAGAGCATGATCAATAAGTAATATCTACTTTGAGTTAAAAAATGTATTTTCCTAATATCCAAGGTAATCCACTCAATGTCTTACAAGCTGATTAGAATGATGAAGCATAGCACGAACACAAAGCATGCTTTATCATCAGTGATGTAGGATGGGAAAAAGACAGCTAAATGATAACAAACATACGGAGCGGAGTTAGTGATAAGATTATGTAACATGATACCAAGCAAGTGCAACGAAAAACAAGCTAATTGTTTAAACTTCAAAATTTTAGTGTTATGCTTTGTTCGCCAGTGATTTTTTGAATAATAGACGGAACACCGGGCGTCCATGACAAACAAACGCGAGGACCTAATGAGGGACCTAGTTTAAACATAAATGGATTAGTAGTCTTTATTGACAGAATTAAAGAACTTTGATTCGATGTAAAAACATTTTTGCTCGACTCGATGTCATATGTACAAAAAATTGCGATTCTGTCATTTTAATTTAAAAATATATATTTTTTTCCGAAAGTAATTTAAATTCGTTCTCCGCATCAGAGAGGGGGGGGGGGATCAGTTGTTCATTTATAACACCACTAAGTTAAAATAAGAAAAAAAAATTGGCAACTCGTAATTGTTAGGAAAAGATAATTTTGAACTTTATGTATATGCATAAAATTCCAAATTACTTCTTTTCGAATCGCTTTTGCTCAATTTTTCGAAACTTGCTTATATTTTTGTTATTTGTGGTATATAATAATTGAAGGTTTATAGTTTAAAATTGTGCATTTCTTTGATTAAATTAAATAAGCATGGTAACATTCACTAGAGGGAAAAAAGGATACTTCGTATACGTATTATATAAAGCTAGATAGATAGACAGATACAAGTTGATTCAAATAAATTTAAATGTTCAAAATAAGATTCCTCAATCATATGATTACTTCTCGTGATCAAAAAATTGGAGATGTTAGCTGATTTACTGTAATATAAATGCTCATTCTATATGTCTGAGATGATTCAAAAATGATGTCACGCCTCGATGAGGGAAAAATTTCGGTTCCTGAAATTGTAACAATGGGAGGGGAGGTACAGGAGGGGGTAACAAGAAGTGTGACATCATGCTTATGCAACATAACGTGGCATGTGACAAAAGGGGACGGGGGTATGTTGAAGTGTCACATTTTGTGACAAAGGGGGAGGGGGTCAAATATATGGGGGAAAAGCCTGACATCATATAAGGACGGTCCCTTTGCTTGTTTTTATTTCAATAAATTTAGCTTTTCAGCAATTTAGATTACATCCAGAGCAAAATTTCTGAAAGGGCAGAATAAACAGTTACCCAGAGAGATGGATGCTACAGGGCGCAAATTTTACTTTCTATATACTTTTTAGTGATACATTTTCATTTTTTATAAAGGTATCTTTTCATTTTATTAAATAATATTCCTTTCAACCCTTTCATGAAAATAAGATATATCTTTAATCCTCACTTAATAATTTTCTTCGACCATTATATCTACATTTTCCATCATAATGAATAAATACTGCAAGTAAGCTAAAATAATATAGTTGAAATAACAAGTCAGCTTTTCTACATAAGCTTGATTTTTTCACTTTGGGGACACTCCTGTTAGATAAAAGGTTTTAGTTGAGGTTTCTAAGTCTAGGTAGATTATCCTTTACTTTTTAGAGACACACAAGGAAGAGAGGGGTTGGCGTTAAAATTCAGGTCTGCCTATGGGCAGCATAGAGCAATAAACTCGGCCCTAACTGCATTATAGTGAAAATTTCAAGAAGAATTAAAGTGTACATGCTCTCAAGAAATTATAAATTTTTTTTTATAAAAACATAAAACATAATTATTGCTGACGTATTGTAAATCGCAATGGCAATTTGCAGCACCTCGTTTCAGTAATAAAAAAAGAAAGAAAGAAAACACGTTTTTGGCAATGATTTGAAGATGACAGTGTTGTTATAGGACTCAAAACACGAGAAATATTTTAACATTTTAACGATACATCCTCAAGTAATGTATGCAGAAAAGTAAATGAATTAAGTAAAAAAAAATTATGATTACATTTAAAATATTTTTTCTTATTTATCAGTTTATAAAGCTCACTCACGTTTAGGTCGATATTATATCGTTTCACTTAAAAATTATTTTAGTCTTTACCGTTTCAACTGGATTAATCTTCATTATAATTTAAAAAATTCCATTTAAGCTGAAAAAATAATAAATTAGATATTTTTTCTCCTCCAGATTGTGTGGTTTAGTTTTGATATGCATCTCACCTCAGCAAGAAAGACTATTTAAAGTACTCTACTTTTAATGATGGTTGACATTATTTACCGGAAATAGTATAACTTGTGTAAAGATTGATCGTCCAACGACTAAGTTATTAAATAAAGAAAGAACATTTGTTTTATCTGATTTCATAAAAAGTGGTATATCATCTTTAAGAAAATTATTTTATGGTTTCGTTAAAAAACGTACGCTTTTTTTTTTTTTTTTGCACTTTATTACACGACAAGTTTTACCTATTGAAACTAACAACCTTTCTGTCATCTTCGTTAATAACGTGATTTTGGTTTTAAATAAAATAACTTGAAATTATTAAATTCTGAAAAAAGGAATTGCATGTATATATAGAAGATAATATGTATAAATGGTAATCAAACATAAAATGTTCTTCATTTTCTTTGAAAAATTAGGTATTTGATAAAACAATTAAAATTCAAAGAATTTTCATTGAAACTGCCGCACAATAGAGTAAACCGGACCAGTGAATGAATAGTTTCAAAATATTATTTCTTGATGGATTGGCAACAGTAATTTCATTCCATGCAATTCCAAGCGTCTGACGCCTGAATGATTGTTAGAATCAAAATCTTAGATCTTACTTATTTATTGGCTGGAAAATTGTATATTCGTTCACTGGGCTTTTACCACTTTCTATTTACACATCCAAAACCACCCGATGCAGTGCTATTTTAAAAACCCCAATTTTTTTTAACAATTGTATTTATACACATCAGTAAAAATGCTTCTACTGGTATGTATCAAATGCGACGCATCAAAGAAATATATGTTACGAATATTTATATATATATTTTTTAGAAATGAAATTGTGCTTAAGCGTTCATTATGTGGTCGGACTACCCAACTTTTGAAGAAACTTTTAAGATTTTCACGTCAAAAGAAGTATATCTGCCAAAGCAAAAATTGCATTTTTAAAGGATAATTGCTGAAACACTGTCGAAAATTTTTAATATCCTTTCTTAAGTTATATTTTCTGTAGTTATTTTTTGTTAACCATTCGAGTTGCAAATTTACACAAATCAAAAGTCGATGTAATTTATTTAATATTCTATTAATTTAATCAATTATCACATAATATACAACAGAATAAAATATCGTCAACAGATATTTTACTCTGCTGACGAAAGATATTTAGCTGCAACTATTGAAATAACTTCTAATTAAATTGAATTGATAATGACGTAAACTGTTTAAATATGCTATTATTTCTGCAGTATGTTTATTTTTTAAAACATGCTTATGAACGTTTTACAATGATGTCATTTCACAAGAGTGTTTTCGAAGAAATGTTCAAGGTTTGGATTTAATGTCCATTTATTTGTCTTTGTCAATAAAAACTCAAGCGGCGAAGACGAAAATAAATATTGCCACAAGACAATATATCGACGAAATACGTTATTAAGTGTACTTGATGCCCCAAAAAGGTACTATTTTTTATAATAAGGGATGTAAAGATTGCTCTAAAAATCATGTAATACGTTAAAAATGGTATCAATTAGAAAAAAGACTATGAAAAATTACATGGTGTTTGCTATTAAAACATCGATTAATCTGTTAAAACAGAAATCCATTATTAAACAGACATACTGTCAAAAGAAAAAGAAAGAGATCTGTGACGAGTTCTTTCTGAAATCAATAGTATTAAAATCGCTGTTTTGTTGAAAATTCTCATTTTATTATTGCCACAAAATAAATTTTAAGAAGTATGAAAAGTGATGAGTCTAATCAAAGAGATAAAAGGCACAAGAAAACTGTCAAAGTGCATGAAGAAAATTGCATACAAGAAAAATAAGGAATTTCCATTCTAGAATAGTTGGAAAAGCGAAAGTTGTGGTGATTATGCGTATTTGAATTGTACGATCTTGCATAAGTGGCCATTTATCATTATAATTGATTGTTACTACAACCATTTTTATTTTGTACAAGACATTATTGCTTCTACTACGTAAACCCAAATTGCCTTGTTAGTTACTTATTTTAGACCATATACATAAAAATAAGTGATGAATAAAATATTGCTAATATGAAAAAAAAACGGAGTATGTCAAAAATAAATACGAAATGAGTGATACTAATTCTGATATCTATTAAAATTTAATGCAGACTTTTTTTTTTGACTGTATGAATTAATTACTTAACGAAGATACCAGATATTTAGCAAAACCGGTCGAAATTCAAATCATGTTATAACGCTTCTCTTCAATCAGTTAGTCTCCAAGTAACACCTCAGAATCAACATTAAATTTATGATTAAAATATTTTTGTAAAATATTGTCAACTTACCTTGTCCAAGGTGGTGAGCCATTCCATCTGGACAGTATGTATGTTGTAACCCAGAAATAGCAGGATCTAACAGTCCCCAGTGGGTCGCCATATCAGGTCGTAAGTAGCCGTGTCCTGAAGAAGAAAATGTCGAGAAGCCTGCTGATCTATTCAGATCATTTTGATCACACCCACCGGCTTGAGAAGTGGTGGATAAATTTAAAGAATTCTGTGCCAGATTGAGTCCAGAAGTCAGAGCTGAGATGCCATAGCCCGCTGAACTTTGCTGGTGGTCGTGAACTTGCTGTGAACCGGCTGACCAGTGATGTCCACTCTGTGACACCATGGATTGGTGATGGTTTGCCATGGATTGTCCAGCAGCTACATACGGCAGCATGGTAAGGCCACCAGTTGTCGATGCATACAATGCTGCTGGAGAGGATGACGGATCCACTGCGTATCCTGATGATGGTTTGCCCGGGTACATATCTCTACCCGTATATGAAGGAGGCGAGGAGTAATTCCCGGCCATGCTATAAGGAGCCATGCTGCCAAACGTACTGACCATGACGGTGTCACTAGGGCTGATGGTGCCGGCAGCGTCGTTGCCGTCCCTCTCGCCGTCAGGTGGCGCGGATGGCTGCGACAGAGCGACCCCGAAGTGGGTTGACCCTCGACTTTCGTCTTTACCGATGGGAGGAGTCACAGTGGACGATTGGCTATTCGCTTCTGAAACTGGGTGGAGTTTGGTGTCTTCACACGACATTCCAATTGGCTGAGCATGGTCATTTTCATTGATGGATGGTTCAGCGTGGTATGCCCATGGGTCACTGTCTGGCGCGAGGTGGGCGTGTTGAAGCATCCACGTTTCGGAAGTTTTATTTTTATTTTCGTCCCACATTGATTCTGTTTCGACAGAATTGGAATTTCCAAATTTTGATTTTGCGACTTTCGATTCTAACGGAACTTCTTTCATCAAAATGTAAGCTTGTGATGGATTTTCGCTATTTTGTGGCCAAACCTTAGGATCATGTATCACAGTGTATGTGTATAGGTTCTGCATGGAATTGTTCGAAACAGTTACAAATTCCTTTTCCGAGTTCTCATTTTCGACAATGGATTTTTCAATGTCTTCAACATGTCCATCGTGCAAAATTTCACCTTGATTCCAGGAGGATGCCATTTCACTCAATTTTATCTCTCGACATTGTTGTTCCCAAGCCTGGTGAGCATCAAGTTCTCGTTTCTTCTTCCAAAGTTCAATATCTGAAACCAAGTGATGTTGATCCGCTTGAAACTTTTCATTATGAGACTCTGAATTTATATTATCAGCATTTTTCACTGGATGATTTAACCATGAATCTACATCTGCATGATTTAAAGTATTTTGTTCTGCGCACCATTTTTCAACAGCCGTATGAGTATCACTTTGAATGTTCTTCGAATTTTCTATACTTTTTTCTTCCTGTAGCATTTTATTATTCATCGAAGATTCCCACGGATTGGAATTCGAAGTAATGTCAATCTTTGAATCTGATCCTTCAGATTCATTAGATGAACTTTGCTGAGGGTCTATTGTTTCATTGTTTACATGTTGAGCATTTTGATACTTAACAATTGTATTTCTGTCTTCATTTTCTTGATTATAAGAAAAATGCGCGTCCACCCAAGATTTAGTTGTAGAAGAAACATTACTATAATTGTCAATGAGTACTATATTGTGATTTTCGAATCTATGTTTTGAAGAAAGATTAGTTCTATTCTTCCATGTCTCTTGAGCTTCAGTCTCATTTAAAACAACTTTTTGAGAATTACTCAAAGATACATTTTCTACACAAGCCTCATTCTCTGACTTTTTATCATTTAGTAAATTCGATTCCTGTTGGGGAAGATATTTAGAATAATATTCGTGATCACTTCCAGCATGCTGACGATCTTTGTGATCATCGTAGGTGTCTCTCGAACATGGTTCTAACACAGGAATTGTTTCGTTTTGATCATTTTGAACCTTTTCTTGTTTTTTAAGATCAACGACTCCTTCACAACTTAGGGAGTTCTTTGAAAAAGAGTTTAAATGCGCCGGCTCCAGCACTAAAGCCCCATCAATGGTTTTGAATGGATTCCTTGGAGGTGAATGCTGATGTGCTTCATGATTATTTATAATAATTTTTTCTGGCAGTCCTCCATTCAAGTTTTTATCACAATTTGGATAGTAGTTTAAGGTAATAATATCTTGATCATTAAATTCGTGGGAGTAGTGTTTTGGACCGATATGGTTCAGATTATGAAGGGATTCAGAAAATTCTTTCATCGTGTTTTTATGGCCTGAAAAATCTTCACTTTCTTCTGTTTGATCAGGTGGTTTGAAAATTGACATCTTTGTCACTGAGTTATAGCTGTTGAAAGTATCCTCTTCATTCGAACTGGAAAAGAAAAGTTGACTTTTAAGTAAATATACATATGTTACTTATACACTGAAACCTAAATTATGCAAAACAATTCATGCATGACCGAACTAATCATAAGAGAAAATTAATAATAAGACAGAAGATCAATATTTATTCAAAAGAATCGCTTGTCTTTTTGACGAATAAAATTAGGAATACTTGGTTTTAGCATGATTTTGTTTAGTTAGGAAACAGAAAAACATAAGCAAACTATAACTGATTCTATTTAAAAATGATGAAGGTGAGCTGTCACAGAAAAATATAAAAAAAATTAATGCATTTTGTTTCTTCATTAAGGTTTTTCAGCTGCCTGTTTGTGTGTTCTTTTGAACTCAAAAATCGCAGGAGAACAATACTTTAATGCAATCTAATGGAGCTTGGATGTAGTTATCTCATACTAGAAGGTATTTGACGTACATCTGTCACGAGTACAAAAAAAATAATAATAAATAAATAAATAAAATTTAAATTCTCATCTTTTACAATTTTGCTCCCGATCAAAATTGTATTCAAAAATTTTAATCTTTTACGAAAATAAATGCGATTTTGAAAAAAAACCCTCTCCCTCATAGCTGAAAGAAATTTGACTGTAAGACAAAACTCATAACACATGCTTTTCCGTATGTTACTACTTGAGACTGCTAATTGTGAATACTGAAAACTCGCTCTGTTTCTTTTACTTAATGATGAATGGTTAATTTGAATTTGTTGAACTCTTTTATGGCTACTTTTTTTTCTACTGAGTTTAAATTTTCCCACCAAACTTCGGTTTTAATATATTAGGGAGGTGTTCATATTCTTTTCTCTCATTTTTTTTTTTTTTTTTTTTGCAACCATTCAACTAAATTTCAACTAGTACTCATTTTTTTCTTTTTGTTTATATTTCTTTTATTGTTTGGGGTCGATTGCTTAACTGAGTTTTGAGCCGAACTATATTTGTAGTAACTACCAGTTTAATACACCAGTAAAAATTCAGAAGAAAATTTTGAAGATAGTTGTTTCTAAAATTTGAGAAACATTGAACCAAAACGTGCGCATAAGCCTTAGAACCAGTTGTTTCATAGGTTGAACGGGTATGAAAATTTTTAGCACATAAACAATCATAAATGTATAAGTCAAAAACTTTCTTCTCAACATAATGTACAATTTCATACTTATTTAAGAAATAATTTTTAAGAATGAGTGCATTGGTATCAGTAGTATCAGTAGATAGCTCCACGCTTCGTCAGGCCTAAGGCTTCGGCTAATAGGTTGGGGTCTGGTGGAGAAAAGTAGTATCAGTCGAATAATGTGATTTCTGCTCAAAATTATTGGATCCTTATGATCAAGAAGGGATTAAGATTTTAAAACTCTAAAATTTTAACTTAGAAACTATTTATTTTCCACCATCAAATTCATAGGAGGATCCATGCTTTTATTTCGAAACTATTAAAAATTCCAAATATTGTGCATCTCTTCATAAGACTTTTTCAATTTTCAGGGATATGACCGCCACTACATTATTTAATACCAGCCGACGTGTCTGGTGTTGCAAGGGTTATGTTGAATATTGAACAATTTAGGATAAAAAAGAGAGAGGTCACTTGGCATATGTCCAATGTTAATAAAATAAGGAGAAAAAGTATTAGGATTAATTTAATCAAAAATCAGAATTAGTATCTGGGCAACAGGGCATAAAGTTCTCCTTTGGATTAAGGACAAAATTCATCAAAAAATCCTAATTGAATTAAAGACAACAGACCCTAAAAATGCTAATTAGAGTGAGATCAGTAGTTCGTAACGAACATCACTAGACACTGTGAATGAATACAAGTTTATAAACAAGCTCAACAGAATCTACAAATGTCCACAAGATAGAAGTCCCCAAAAATCCTCATTCGAACATGGTCAACAGTCCCTTGAAATCCCCATTAAAATAGGGGCTGTAGTTTCTCTAAAAATTTCCATTCGAGTGCCAAAACACAGAACCTCTGAAAAATCCCTATTTAAGTAAAGGAAAAAGTCCCTGAAAATCCCCATTAGCGCAAGGACATCAATTCCTAAGATCCCAAAAACAGACTAAAAAACTAACTGCTCTTAAAAAGCGTAATCGTCTCTAAAAACCAGAATAAGAACATTGCCTACAAATCCACTAAAGACGACAGTTCTTCAATAGCATCGTTCCACAAAGAATCCGTTTGGAAACGGATAATAGTTTCGAAAAATTACACTGTGCAACAAATTTGAACTTTTTTTTTGTCCTTTAGATGAAACTATGTGATTCTATATAAACAAAGCGTGCTTGATTTCAAGATCCAAGCCAAAATGGTCCATCACGTACCGTTTTTGCTGGAGACCCACTTCTCATATTTAAACAATTTGGTTATAGAAAAATGTAACTGCGGCTTACTTATTGAAAACACAAACACTAAGATGATTTTTTTGGCAGTTTCATCTTGTGGGCGTGCTGGTGTACCTTGATAACAGATTAGCAATATTCAATTCGTATACTTCCATTCTATCGACCGCTGACACGCTTTTCCAACAGAGATGTTCTGATGAAACCTTTCCCCATGCTCATCATTAATTGCGCCAAGTTTTTGAGAAAAGAAGTCCATATGGGAGTTCAAAAGTGTAGTTTTTAATGAAATATAGTAACCTAATTATTCAAAAATATTTTATTATGTCACCAATAAGATTTTCGTAGTTTTCAGCGTTCTCATTTCCAAGGAAACGTGAGCACTCTGATTTAAAGGCCAGCCAGACAGATTTTTCGGCTTCTATTTGTTTTCGCACTCTTCATCGTGAAAGGACTTCCTTAAGTTGTGGGCCAATAAAAATCCTTCCTTAACTTACATTTTTGAATTTGTTCCCGAGATACAAGAAAGCCAATCCTTCTCTGTCCAGAGTTACAAATATTTCGATAAACCCAGTTTAATGTGCAATTGTGGAAAAAAAGGCACATTGTAGATTTACAAGTGGCTCATTTGATATGTTTTTGCGACTCAAAATTTTGAAATTTCCTTTGTGTTTACAGAATATGCTACAGGAATGAATAGGAAAAAAATACTAGGAGGAGGAGCCCTGATAAACAAGCGCCACTCTGCTGAATTGTGCTCATGGTCTAATGCTTGAAATAGTGCATTCATATCACAGCAGCATACTATTTTTTCTTTATCCGCAAAATAGTCTACAAAATGCTTTTGTCGTCTTGTAAAAGACTCGAAACTTCGAGAAGTAGATAATGCTTTTGTTGCCAAAAATGTTGCTAAAGTAACCCAAGTTCATTAAAAAGGTCTCTAGAATGTTAACGATCTCACTATCAATCAGAAATGTATAATGTATAATAAATTAAATCGATAAATTACGAAAATATGTACATTTATCCAGAAAATACATAAAAAGCTAAAATGTGAAATTTGGGACAATGGTACGTGATAGGTAAAAAATAATTGCAGATTCGTAATTTTCAGAGAAAAGTACATAAGAAACAGACATATTCATCCAAAGGACATTTTTCGTGTTGCACAGTGCTACCATTAGAATAAGAGCAACATTTCCTAAAAACACTTGTTACAACATAGCCAAAACTCCCTAAAGTTTAAAATGAAAAAGATCTGTTATCAAAAATATAACTAGTAAATCACCAAAAAAACATAAAGAATAAAGATGAACCAAACGCAACGATATAGACCGAATCATGTAGGACCCTGGTGGACGCGATAAAAAAAAAACTAATTACCTGTAGATTGGATAAGTAAAAACTGTTTTAAATAGATGCAAATAAAAAGTTTGCCACGTCTGGACGACGAACAACCCATCATGCACAAAATGTTATTTTAACGACATGTTTGGGTCTTTTTTTCAGCAGTTATCTACTTTTTCCCACAAGAGACTAAGTTTAATGTATTCCGTTGATGTTTTCATGTTATTTCAAACGTTTCTTTTGTTTTGCATTTTGAGGTGATTTGAAAAGGGTTTTTATACAGTCACTTTTCTTTTTCAATTCCAATAAATTAACAATTAATAGTTTCAGCTGATAGACTTAAAGTAAGATTTTCGTTATAACGCTAATTCTCATTAAGAAAATGTTACTTTCAATATGATACAGGGTGAATTCTATGGAAGAAGAAAGATTTTTTTTTCCCCGCACGTGACAGCTATATTTTATAAAAAAGTGGTGATTATAAAACGTAATGTAAAAAAGCTTTTTTGTTTAAGTAATCCCACATATACAGTGTGACAAAGAATGTTCAAGACTAGGTTTATAAAATATAATAAAAACTAGTACCGTAATTATATGTGTATAGCCCGCGGGCTATCTACAAAAACTCCTTTTTTTACTGCCTGTGGGTAATATAACGATGCGGGCAATACATGAAATTAAAAAAAAAAAATTATTATTAAAAAGACAACTACCGTTCAAAAATGTCGAAATTTCTTTTCCACAAAAACAAAATGCAGAGAAATAAATCGTAGCTTTCGAAACATAGGTCCAAAGCAAATTGGGGCTCGGGCCCTACAAACGAATGTATTGTTTTCTAGGGGTTTATCCCATGTTGTTCTCTGGGTGCGGGTTATACACCGAACTTAATTTTTTTAGAATTAATTTTTCTTCCTGCGGACTATACAACGATGCGGGCTATTTACCGATAATTACGGTACTTATATTTTTAAAAGTATTTTTATTCAAAATAAGCGCCTTAGGCTTCAATACATTTGTTACAGTTGTTTTACAACGATTCGAATGCTTGTTCCAGCTCACATTGTGGGACTGCCTCCAAAGCTCGCGTTGAAATTGTTTGTAGACAGTGTGTCAAAGAATTTTTAATATTACAGCTATAACTAAGCTTACAATGGCGCTATCTGTGTTATCGAGTATTCGTGAAACTCCTTAACTATCCACTGCCAAAACCTCAGTTCATTTGTTTACTTTTTTTAACTTTGATGACATTGACACTATACATATAGTTATTAAACCGCTGTACACTGTTAGAAATTTCATCATGAAATTATGGTTAAATGACCGGCAGCATCTAATCCACCGTTAAATTTACGGTTTGGAACATTTTCCTATCTTTACGAGACCTAACCATTTAAAATCAGCTTGGTTAAAAAGCCGTAAATACAAAAGTTTATGGTTTTATAATCCTTTAAAAATGGTTTCAAAACAAAATTTTTACCGTTTTTTAACAATTTCGAGGCGTAGAATCTTCGAGACGAAGAAACCGTAAACGAAGCTTGCGGGAATCGACCCCGGTTGTTCGGTATACCAACCTTGCTCTCTAACCATTTGGCCATCGGCACCACACAATGCGGTCGTTTATTTATCAATAAATCTTCCTTTTCAACAGGAAAACTGCATTAAAATTGAGATTTCAGTTTTTGATTGGATCCAAAGCCATCTTTGGTCTTACAGTATATTCACGAAAATCATTTTATTTGCTGCAAAAATTAAAATACAAAAAAGACTTTAGCAGCTTAAATTATGAGTTCGCTCATTCGTAAACAGTTCGGGAATCCAATCGGGTCGGGGTCTTTCTATTTAGTAATTACTGCTTAAGCAACTTTATTTTTCTTCTTCTTTTTTTATATACAAATGCAGATTTGAACTGATAAATCTTTATTCATAATTTAACAATAGCGTACGAGCGGTAAGGTTTCGCAACCAAGATGGACGTCCGATTCTTATTGAGCGCTTGAAAATTACGGTTAGTCAAACGTTCTTTAGGATAAACAGAGAATAAACGATTTTTTTCGCAATCAGCGGTTTGAGTACCATCTTTTTAATCGTTATTCAACTGTTGTAATTAAATATGGTAAAATAACAGTCAAATAAATGGTTATTTTATTATTTTCTTACGGAAATTTTTAACAGTGTAACAAATGTATTGAAGCCGAAGGAGCTTATTTTGAAAAAAGTTAATTAAAAAATATAATTACTAGTTTTTTTTTTTTATTTTGTAAACCTAGTCTTAAAAATTCTTTGACACAATGTATAACCACATCAGTAAGTTTTTAAGCAAACGAAAATCATTATTTTTATGATTATTATTTTTTTAATAACTGCCGCTGACATGTGACGTCCTGTGCGTGACAGCTATATTTTTATAAAATGATAGTAATTTCAAAAAGGCAAAGAACAAACATTTTTTGCTAAAAAAATCTTGCATGTAAGGGATTTCTTAAACAACAGCAACAAAAAGAAAAAAACTGCTGTCGTATAATTTCATTTTTAATCATTGTTTTTCAATGAAATATAGCTGTCGCTTGTGATATACAACTGTCTTTTTTTCCATGGAAGGGCCTTACAGCTTCCAATTATACAATTTGTATAATTTCTAAGGACATCTTATTAATAACTGTGGGCATAATAAGTCTCTTCTCTCTAACATGAACCATAGGAAATCCAGACTGCACAAGAAAAAGAAAAGAAAAAATTACATTTGAGTCCCCGGTGACCATATTAAATTTTTTACGTGAAGCATTTTACTAAAATTTACATTTTGGAATCGTAATGATTATTCGAAATATGCATGGAAGTCCCTCCAGGATTGTTAGCAGTTTTTATCTTCAGTAATTAACACATTATCTTTCTGAAGTAAGTTGTAACGAAAATGGCATTGTAATTTTCGAATTATAAAATAAAAAAAAATAGTAAGAAATTTTTTTATCACTTTTATGCACAATTGTTATTCACCGATAGATGGCAATGGTTAATCTTAACTACCGGTATTCGTTGATGCATTACACTATTTAAAATATTTTAAAAAGTAAATATTTCATTTATTACTGTTATATGCTACAGGTTAAACGCTGAGAGATGGCAGTAGCTAATCTTATCTCAACTTTACAAATGTCGCTGCTCAGATAATATTTCTCCAAAGCAGACTAAGCAAGACTGATATTTGCTTTCGACGTTTCATTGCGAGAAAAAGTGGTATTAGTATTGCGACTATATGCAAGCGTGGTTTATTCCTAATGATTAGATCTGGACGCATTGGTGTTTTTGGAAGACACGAGACGAACTTTTGGTCCGATGTAGACAAGAGCATAAGCTCTCAAAAGGGCGAGAGAAGCTAGAAGGACACAGGTACAAACACAAAAGTATAAAAGTAAAAGGCAGACATGGTTCTCATGTAATGAACCACAGGTCAATTTTAATGAACTGCAATTATTCACAAAAAAAAAGTGGTTATGTACATTATCATGAATCTGGAAGAACTACGAGTATTACTAGTTGATGTATTAGCGCAAATAATTAAAAAAAAAAATACTGTTGCATTAGTAATGTTTTTTTTTCTTTCTAAAATCCAGTTTTGTAAACGCATGTTGGGGTCTTGATGTGTGCACACATCTAACCAGATCTGCGTTATGTAATCCCGGAGATTGCATTATGGATAAGAAAGTAGACAGCAGTCCTTGTAATTTGGACCGCAATTGTTATTTATATGCATTTTAAATCCTCTAGAGACAAAATTCCAGCCTTTAATTGTTTAAATCAATATTGATTGAAAGGAATCCTAACGCAATAAAGGCATTGTTTTTTTCATTACCTATATTCTTCCAATTTATTCTGAATTTTAGTGCAATATGAACTTTATGGAAATCTAAAATTTTTAAATTCTGCTGTTTGTTTTTTACACTTAAAATTTTGCTTTAGCAATCTTTTGATCGTACTATTGTGTAACTGTTCTTTTTTTACTGTGAAATGTATAAGTGATCACGTAGTATTTATACTTTTCTCTACCAGACCCTGTCAGCCGAGGCCTTGGGATTGCTTGCGGACGGGGCGAGGTAGTGGGGTCCACGAATTTTACATGCACGTATCCCCAAGTGCACATGGTGGGTCTTCAGCGGTATCGAGCACGCGACCTTCCAGGTGGAAGTTCGATGTGCTAACCACTAGGTTTCCACGGCCTTATACTTTTTCATACTGGTTGTGTCCAAGCTAAATATTGCACAGGTCTCCAATGATGAAAAATTTGTCAGTAAACATTGTTTCTTATACTTTTTGGGGGCTTATTACGAGAAAAATAGTGAAAACGTTCCAGCATGTACAGTTTCGTATAAATCGTAATGTACACATTGTAGGAAAAAAATATATATAAGTGAATTTATTTATACAGGCATTTATAATTTTATTTATAGAAAAAAATACATTTATATACGTTTAATATTGAAATATTGCGATAAAAGTTATTTATGTTCAATATATTTAATTAATTAATAGTCACAGTTGCGTAAATTATAACAATTACAAGGCAGAACAATCTATTAAGAAATACTGTATCGAAGTATTCCGTTTTTCATTAAGTCCTGTAAATCATGGATCTAGTACACAGTAAAAAAATTTTTATCCGAAAATACATGAGAATCTCCTGAAATCCTTTATCCGAAGTCTGACGTAAAATTACAAAGAACTTATGGGGAGCTGGTACCATAAGACATTTTTTTTCCCCCTTATGGTGTTTTTATTTACAATTTTTGTCTTATGTCATGTTATATCACTTCATAAGAAATTTAATGTTAAAAAAACTGGATTTCTAAAATATAATTTGAAAATTTTAATTTTTAAAACGAAATTTAGCAATTTTTAAAAATGCATCTTCTTTTTCAAAAATTGGCGTAAATTCTCAAAAAATTTTTTATTGATTCATTACTCGTCATAAAGTAAAACTTTTACGCTTTGAATTTGTTATAAGTTAAAAACTGAAGTAACGCAGAAAAATCAACGAAAAATTCAAAAACCCGCAAAAAGAATTTTTTTTTTTAAAGTACTTAAGTTATCATAAAAGTAGAGCATAAATTTGTTATGTATAGTTTCAGGAACACGTGGGAAAAAAATCCACATTATAGATGCAAATTAAAAAAAGTCTTTGCATTTTAATTGATGTGAAATGCGCAAAAAACAAAGTGAGGGACAACAGCATTTTAAGTTTTCAGGGTTGCAAAAACTTAAATCCTTTCTTTATCAAAATTTCAAGTAAGGAACTTTTTTTTTTCAGTTACAGTCACGATGAAAGGGTTTCTTCTTGCTTATTTTATTTTTAAAATTAAATATGTGGCTTATATTCAGCACAATTACTGTTTCGGAATGAAAAGGTGGCACCTCACACCGTAATAAAATCAATGATAAATCAATAAATATTGCTTCAATTTTTCTGAAACTTTCAGGGAACATTTTTAAAGATTTATTTTACGACTGAAGTCAATAAAAAAAGTTTTTGATGTTTTTCAACATTTTTGGTTCTGGCTTCCCTTAAAGTAGGAAAATACAGAATCCTTAGAACTGGAAATTACAGGGAACAAAAAACAGACTAAATTGTCAGCAACAGATAATATTTCACAGCAGAGGCGCCATCAGTGAGTACGCTGAATTACTATTTCTTGTTCATTAGAGTCGAAGGTTAGTTTAGTTAAGCGCTGCTGTTCCTGGGCCTTATTCCGCTCGGCTAAAGTTGTCTCCGGAGTTGGGAAGATTAGTCAAGGCTAACCTGATCTTAGAGCTGAAATTGCTGTTTGAGCCGAAAATATAATTATTATGCATTTCTTGACTGGTAGTCACAGATCTCAACTTATTCAGTTTCACGCAATTTAATAAATCTTACTCTGTAGTTGTACAGAGTGCGAAAAAAAGAGAATTTTATTCAGAAACTATTATCAAAATTATACACTTGATTTTTTTCGTCAATTTACAGAAAAACTCAGTTTCTCTTCTGTACTTTTACAGAAATTTTTTATAGTGTATACTTGTTTCCTCTTCCGCTGATAATGTAGAAATTATTTTTAAAGTTTCAAGTCAAAATCTGAAAAATTATGATAAAGCTGAAACATACGATCCTGGTAGTGATAAAAGTGAACTTTTCACTCTATCTGAGTTGAATGGTTTATTCAAGGATGTAAAATGTTATGTTCGAGTTTGTTCGTTTCTTGTACATTGTTTTCATGGTTTCAAAATTTAGAAAAAGAGTTGTACTTTTTTTTCGAAAGAAGAAAGAAGATTAACTTTTATAATGTTTCGATATTTCACGTAAAATAACAACTTTTCAAATCCAATAGAAACATGATTAATGGCGATTTTTTCATTGATTCACGAAAAAGAATTTGAAAGCAGTTTCATTACATAATGACAGTAAATATGCTTCTCTATCTGTTGATAATTTTATTCATGTGTAAGAATGATATGAAAATGTTTAATTTGATACTGAACAAAATTTAGTAGTCAAATTAAAGACACAAGTCGCCAGGGTGGCGTAGTGGTAAGACGCAGGTCTCGTACGCCCAAGATCGCAGGTTCAAACCTTGCCCAAGTCGATGGATTTTTAAGATGCATAAAATCGTCTGTGTCCATGTTGCATGATTATGCAGCATGTTAAAGATCCCTTGAGTATCCGTTTGGAGTGGATATTCTCGGCTAAATTAAATTCTTAGTGCAGGTTGCATCAACGAGAGCTCAGGTGCCCCATCTAGAGGAAACTGAGCGTCAAAAAAATTGCGGCAATGGTGCCACACTCATTGTGGTGCCGCTGAAAGAGTTGGTACCAATCTCTGGGGACGCACTAGGTCTGCAATGGTTGATGACCAATACTGCAGCCCCATTAAAAAGGGAAAAAAAAATAATTTAAAAAAATTCAGGGATCTGAGATCCCAATTTTCTTTGTGAATGGAATAATAAAGACCGAAAATAACATTCAGGAGGTAATTTAAGCTCGAAAGCACATTTTCTCGATTCCGACACAGACACTTTGCTTAAAAATTTAGGTGTAATTAGGGAGAAACATGACATTAACCTTGGCACTAAGGAAATGGAATGGCATTATCAAGGAAGAAGGAGTATCAGTACGTTAGTCGATGACTGTTGTATGTTAAATAGAGATAATCGTTATAATCATCACTCACGGAGTATAGGGAAACATCGTCTGGGGTGAGATAAGAAAAAAAAATACTGCGAGGAATTTATAGTTATTTATGTCATATTTTTGTACACACCCACATTTATAAAATTGATAATCATGGTCAAAATTTCATGACTTCAATTAATTGTTACAAAACATAAAAACTGTTTGTGTTATAGCCCTACGTGATAGAAAAAAACAGCCATGGGTTTTGGAAAAAACACTAAAAATAGTTCTACCATCAACCAAAGCAAGCCGGCTGGCTGAGTGCCAAGAAGAATCCATTCATGTTCAAGGAAGGAATTGCTGGTATAAAGAATGTGCCTCCATCTTCTCGTTCTAGTTCCTTTAGCATACTTTATTTCTTTCGAACTGATGCTTTATGTCAGTTTATAAATTTAGTTGCTTTCAACAGACAGAGAAAACATTTTGATTCGCGTACGAAATGAACGCACCTGCAAAACAAACCTCCCTAAAACTGGATTCGTTCTTTTCTGCCATGCGCAAAAGTGTCCAACTGTCAAAATTCCGTGGCCGAACTGTAACATAACAATCAAGATTCAAAATTAAAATCATTTTTGAAAAGTATTTTTCGTAGACTTGTGTTATTGGACAATTTCTACCATTTCCCCCCTTTATTATCTCTTTAAAAAATGATAAAAGTGTTAAATGGTTGGATCTACTCGAACTTTCCATACATACATATTTTCCCTTGCAAATAAAGGCCAAGTTCCCTGTATTCAAATATTATTTGAAGTACTTTGGAAGACATATCAAATCCGAAGAAGAACTTTCTCATGTAGGGCAAAATAAACAAGCTCTTTTTGTAGGAATACTCATGCTTTAGTACTTCCGTATTATTCAGTGGAGTATCGTTTATACGACGCTGAAGGGACTATCGGAAAAACGCCGTTTAAACTATAACGTCGTGTAATCGATTTACCCTTCTGGCTAAATCCAAGACTAGAGACTCCACTAAAACATCGAATAAGTGTAGAGGTCGTATAAACAATCGTCGTATAAAAGATAATCTGTTATATATTGTTAATGACTGACGAAAGAGTTAATAAATTTCCCAACGGAATGAGATCAATTTTTTGAAAACTATTTTTCAAGTGTAAGTTTGAGTTATTTTCAGTGAAATTGAAGAAGTACGTAACGAACATTTTATACGTTTAACGTCCCATTACATTCGAATGTTAAAATCAGGGATAAATGCTCGTTTATCTTTTTTTTTTTTCTTCTTAAAGAGAAAAAGGAAATTCGTGAAAGAAAGTATTGGTAAAAACATTTTTTTTCTTACGTCAGTCGTTTGTGTCAAGGCAATAATCTGCGTCACTCAGATAAGCAAAAGAGAAAGGGTTGTAGAAGTGCGAAGAATTATTACAACTTTATTGCATTCAAAATAAGACAAGTCATTGAGAGTTGTGAATTGGATCTTTAATTATGAAATAAATGACAAGTGTAGAAAAAGCCGAAATAATGATAATATAATTTAATACATTAATAAATAAATAGACAGGAAAAAAATATCGCATCATGCTTTAAGCATACAATCGCATCATACTTAGGTGAGCAATTGCATAAAGTTTTCATTATTTAACGCATAAAAACAGGGGGTAAAATTAAATTTAAAAATCATAGTTCGCTTTTTCTCTGTAAATTTCACTCGGATATTTTCATACATTTTTTTTCCTGCCCATTTCTGGGTGTAATTCGTAATTGTTATGACATCCACTTGGGGAGGGGAGAGGGGGGAGACTAGATAACTTAAGAAAGAAAAGAAGCTACACCCATTGAATTCTACTTCTTTTCTTTTTTTTTTCAAGCTAAACAATCATTTTTGCAGTTTATAAGTTTCGTTCGATCTTCTTTAGAATTTAGAGGAAAGTTCATTAGAACTTAGAGGAAAGCACAAAATCATAGAGGCGAGTCAAACTGACACCCCTCGCTTTTGTGTGAGAACAATGTTACGTGAACTATAAGGCAGAGTCCATTAAAGCAATTAAAGCTGAATTTCGTGTCTGCTGGCCACGTGGTTTCGATGTGAATATTTTTTGAAACGTTTCGCGATTTTTTTTTTTGGAGATAAAATTCATATTTTGTATTTGAAAAGACTACTATCTTAGATAAGGTAATCATGTGTATTGTTATTCACTGTATTTAGAAGTATATTTCTTCTATGCAATGGGGCATTGAGAGTTTTTCTCTCTCTTTTTTATTCCTCCTATGTTAAAGGTATACAATTGGTAAACAAGCGCCAAAACCCCTGCCAAAAAAAGAAGAATACTAAAAAAAAGTATCATAAATTTTGTAAATCGAGCTTCAGAACTTGATTTCTCTTTTCTCAGACTTTCAGTAGCCAAAGCTCTAAATAGCTGTGCATGCGATAGATTCGTCTAGACAGCACATACCCATAAGACACTTCCTTTCAATAGAGATACACAGCTAAACAGCAACAGATTTTGATAAGCATCTAAACATGACAATCTTTCTTCCCCACTGCTCAAGGATTCTACAAAGGAAACGTACTAAAGAGAACGCCGCATAAAACGGGAGCTGAGCAAGAAGCGCTTGACAAGGCACCCTGTGAAGGTTGCTTGTGTCCCGTTTATCCACATTAAATACCCATCGTGCCATCCTTGCTACTACATCACTACCGACAATGCTTGCGAAGGCTTTTGAAATGGAATTGATTTGGTGAGGGGGGCCTACCGATACAAACATTGGTTGATCAAAAAGTAGGGATACACTTATGTTAAAATTTAAAAAATTGGTGATGCACTGTTTTTAAAAAAAGTGAAGGGACACATCCTCTAACGTCTCCCCCCCCCCTTCCTCCTGACAACACCACTGCCCCAAAATGATTGAAAAGAGCACTCCGGTATATTGCTCTTATAGCCCTATACTCACACTATGTCACAAACACGAAACTTACCAGGGTATATGGTTTAGAGTTTTCGTTTTCGTGATTATTTATTTTCTGTATTGTTATTCATGGGGTTTTTTAAATGAAAAATTGTTTATTATAGTCTTTTGACTTTTAACATTTTATGATAGTAGTTTTTAAAAACGCTTTTAAAAGGGCAGTATGTCTTTTTTTTTTTCCTTTTTCAAAATCGACATAGTGCCCTTTACCTCCCGGGTACAGATATGGGAATCCGAAAAGCTAAACGGTAGGCAGCTGGGAAGAAAGTTCAGAGTGTTAGAGCAATATAAAGATGTACAACCGTTTCTGGAAGTAACTCTTTAATCGTTTTAAATTGTAATAGTAAATTTAAATGTCTATTTTATTTACAAATCTTTTATACTATAGCAATTACATATTGTTGTATTTTACAATAGCATTTTGCCTTTTCACTTCGTAACGATGTACGTACAACAGTGGAAACACAGTTCTAAATGATATACAATGATCATATAATTTTACGTACCGATCTTCGAAAAATTAATTACTGTCATACATAAAGAAAAAAAGAGAAAAATACAATTCACAGTAATTACTTTTGGAATCTAATCCACAAAATACCATTACATAAAAGATAAAAATTAATAAAAACAATAATAATATCAAATAATTGATATCAATAAAATAGCCCTTTTAGAAGATTTAAGTTTAATTTACAGAATAAAATAAGGAAATTAATTTCATTTTCATCTATAATTAAAACTATCATCAAAGTAGTAGCTAGGTTGCAAAGAAGTTGAGGTGGTTGTTTAATTTTGTATGGCATGAAAAATTAAAATATGACATAATCAGTCTGATTCCAAAATTTAAAATCCTGATCTAAATTTCAACATCTTAAATTAAAATTCTTGTACTACTTATCAGGCATGCCTTAAAATGAAATAAATAAATAAAAATAGCTTCTAAGAGGGAAAAATGCGTTGAAGTAAAATAACTGAACATAGGTAAGACAACTATGTTCAGTTATCTTACTTAAAAGCATTTTTCCGTCAGTCCATCAGTTGTCCTTTAGGTAAGACGACTGATGCGCAACAATAATTCATGCACACAACCAATGTGTATTTATTTAGTCTACAAATGTCCTGCTGATTCCTAATATATTAAAACCGCAATTGTTGACAATTAAAATTTCAGTTGAATCTAATAGGTATAACAATTGAATATTGTCGAAGTGCATCTCTCTAGTGCCTGATTACCGCAAAGGCCAACTAGGCCGAGGCCTTGGGCCCCCAAATTTTAGGGGTCCCAAACTGTAAGAAAAATTTCTAAAAATATCTTAAAAGATCTTTTTTTTTAATTTTTTGTACCATAGGGGGCCCCCAAAATAATGTTGTGCCATGGGCCCCGACTGTCTTAATCGGGAACCCCATCTCTCTCAATTGTTTCTTTAGGAACATAAAATTCTGTGATTATATCTATTTCGTGAAAAAAATTAACATACAAATGATACAAGACAAATCTCTCATCCGCACTTCTGCTATCCTTCCAAATCCCCCATATCCGGAGGAAATGCAAAGATGTTGCCAGTGAACCGCTTGAAGCGTTAAATTATTCAAAACCTATTTTACATGTATTCCTCAGGTACAGGTTTTCAAGAAAAAAAGAAAAAGCATTTTATCTGCTTTTTTTAGTCTATATTTTTTACTTTAAAAATTTAAAGCACTAATTAAAAGGAGTGATAATTGACATGATTCTACTGGAATTCTCCAAGAATTAGTAAATAGATATTAAAAAGAAATAAATAAATTAATAAAGTTCATAATATCAAAAGTACTGATTCGATAAAAAAAAGAATATGAATTTTAACGAACAATGCTATAAATGTCTATAAACAGCTGCTCTATTCAAGTACGCTAATTAATTTTTTATCTTTTGACTTTGAAACGGTGCAGTATAATGTTTTATTTATTAACTTTTATTTAATGATGTTTTATTTATTTCTACGAAATTATGTTAAAACGTGTTAATTTGTTGTCCTTAGCTTTTTACGATCTATATAACTGCTTTTTTTTTTTTTTTTAAATTTTAGGGTATAGTAAATTTTATTTATTTATGTATTGATTTATTGCGTGGTGGCTTACCTTTAGTATTAAGAAAGGTTTTATTCACACTGTATTTCTATTTCCTCCTTTATTTCCGATGTCCGTTTTTTTTTTTTTTTTTGCCTGTGTTCAAACTATCTCAGATAAAAAACCTTTCACTATATTATTTACATCTAAAGTTATAAACAGCTTAAAATCAATAATAGTAACAGAAATAATTAATTAATTAACTAGTTAGTTAATCAACAATTGAAAAAATATTGTTGCATTTCTTTTAGTTAATTTATGAGCAAAAGAAATTAAATTTGAATGGGAAAATTTATTTGAATCACAACATTTAAATATTTAAATTATGAAAATTTTTACCTGACAATAGTTTGCTCATGACTTTAACAAGCGTTCTCGTAAAACCATGCTAGTATTTAAATCTTTGAATGTCAAATAATGATTTAGACAGCTTAGATCAGCGGTCGGCAACCTAAACTGACTGAAGATCTACTTTCCAAGTTCGCTGAACACCAAGATCGACTCGAGGGACCGGTAGGTGGGGGGGGGGGGGGTATACATTATTAATAGGGCATGTTGGGATTGCGCCCGTCTTCAAATTGTAGCTTAATTCTTGTCAGAAAAAGTTCTGATGCTTATAAACACCTACTTTAAAATTTCTAACAATAATGGTTTGCTAAAATGTTAACTTGCATCAAAACAATACTAATATATTATTTCTTTCGAATTTGATAAAAAGAACTGTTAGTTTTTCTTTTGTTTTTTAACTAAAACACACATGTGAAATGTGGTTACATTCTTGAATTAACTCTCACCAAGAGCATTGTTAAAGTAACGACTGACATTCCATCTTATTGGAAGGTTTTTTAGGTCCGGTAAATGGTCTGACAAACTAATAAACATTTTCTAAAGGAAAAAAATAATAATAAACTCGCCATCCAATTCAAAAGTTAGTTTATTTATTTTTTTTAAGCTATAAAATGTCCAAAATGCTGTCGCGATCGACGGGTTGCCGACCACTGGCTTAGATTATAATTGGTTTAGAAAACAAGTACCTGGCAATACGTATGAGTAAAAAAATAATAATATGCAAGATATTTTTTTCATCGAAACTTATAAAAAACATAAAGTGGGAAAAATATATCATTTAAATAACAGAATTTCACAGCATTATTGTTTCGTCTGTTTACAGCTTTTTAAAAAGTCACTTTTTAAATTAAAAGCATGCAATTTAAAAAACAGGTACCGACCACACACACCGAAAGGTTACCACTTGTTTAAAAGTAAAATCACAAGCTTGCAATATTTTAAACCTATGTTTAAATAATAAACAAACAAATGTTATTTTTTAAACCAAAGTCAAGTAAAAGCATAAATCAGAAAATTTCAATTATATAAAATATTTTTACAGCATTTTCTGTAAGTGCTTTTCATGAACGTAAAAATCAATATCTTTTCCGCCTTTAAAAAATTAAATTTCTGGAATGAAAATGAAAATACTAATGATCACTCTCAAAAATCTTATTTAAAAAATAAATAAATAAAAATGCTTAACGATCCCTAATAGTTTAATCCAACAATAACTTTCAATGACTTTCCATAAAGTAGACGCCATTTTCCAACAGTATTTATTTTTAAGCTATGCCATTCAAGATAAGATCAGAGCGAAAAATTCAGATAGCAGAGCTCTGATTAAAGAAAAAAAAACCTTACCTCAACTGCATGCAGCCTGGACGATATGGAACAACGGCGCTCTGTTCTAATCTAACCCTACTGATACCGTTATCAGTCCGCTACGTTGCCCATATAGTGTTATCCACGGGGGATTACTCCATAACCACCTTATAAAATCCAGAGTTATAGCATGATTTCCAGCAGTGAGAGTATGGACA
This sequence comes from Octonoba sinensis, assembly GCA_038502835.1. Lineage (NCBI taxonomy): Eukaryota > Metazoa > Arthropoda > Arachnida > Araneae > Uloboridae > Octonoba > Octonoba sinensis. The sequence continues at coordinate 56,641,554 of CM076599.1, read as the reverse complement.
ACCAAGACCACTGATAGTAAAGTCAGGAATCAAGATTTTATGGCCATTGAGTGAGATTTTTCTCTCATTTCAAGACAACGAGGGAAAGTCGATTGTTGGCAGTCACTAAGAGAACCACACCGTGGCTGTGTATCAGTTGGAGCAGGGGACTTTGGTTTGTTTGTGCACACCTATATGGGGTAGATAATAGTGGACAAAGTCGCTCTCGCTTGCGACAGCGGAGACACTTTGTCACTGTATGCCATGTGTTGTTTTGCAAGAACAGGCCTTAGCAATTTGTGCCAACTTTCCTGTGAATTTAGCAAGTGTGTGATTGGAAAGGATTTTGTAGCTCCTATCTGGCGTATCCTATAAGTTTACTACGAAAAAATTAATTAGTCTGATTTTTGAAATTCTCGATTTCATCTAATTTTTGAAGTTTTAGATTTCATCTAATTTTTGAAATTTTCGATTTCATATAATTTTTAAAGTTTTAGATTTTATCTAATTTTTCAAGTTTTATTTCATCCAATTTTTGAAATTTTAGATTTCATCTCATTTTTGAAGTTTTAGACTTAATCTAATTTTTGAAATTTTCGAAGTTTCAGATTTTATCTAGTTTTTGAATTTTGATCTTTTAAATCAGTCTAATTCTGAATATCATATTTAAATGCTAGACAATTTTTTCCAATAGTTTGATTTTTATGGTACCACATTTCACTCTTTCAAAGGGAAACATTGTTTTTTTGTGAGAAACCACCGTTATAAGAAACGAATTACTAGTAGTGATGTGCGGAATTTTCTGTTGACTAACCTGCGAAATTAGCAAGCAACCAAGAAAATGATTATATAGCTTTCTTAAAGCATAAAGTGTTTGTGTAGAATAGTTCTTTTTTTCTTTTTTATGGGGCTGCAGTACTGGTCATCAACCATCGCAGACCTACTGCGTCCCCAGATATTGGTACCAACTCTTTCAGCGGCACCGCAATGAGTGTGGTACCATTCCCGCAATTTTTTGACGCTTAGTTTTACCCTAGATGGAGCACTTGAGCTCTCGTTGATGCAATCTGCACTAGAAATTTAATTTAGCCGAGAGCATCCATGGCAAACGGATACTCAAGGGATCTTTAACATGCTGCATAATCATACGGCACGGACGCAGACGATTTTCTGCATCTTGAAAATACACCGACTTGGGTCAGGTTTGAACCTGCGATCCTGGGCATATGAGACCAGCGTCTTACCACTACGCCACCCTGTCGACTTATATAGAATAGTAATAACAATAATATATATATATATATTGAAATTTTCAATTAGTCGAATTTTGAATTTGGTTTTCCGTTATTTATTTGGAATTTGAACAAAGAAAATTATTTTAGATATTTGAGTTTATATGTCACCGAATTAGACTTTTCCTGATTTACAAGTAGTATATCATAAGAAGCAAATCCAAAATCATAAGTTGCAAAGTGCTTTAAAGTTTCCTTCAGCAATCTAGTTTTAATATAAAAAAGATAATTAGTCTAATTTAAAATTTTGCACTTTCTTCAATTTTGAATTTTGAACTCTCTTAATTTAAATATAAAAAGAAGAAAGTTGTTTGCAAGGGGGGGGGGGGGTTCGATTGTTATGTTACTATATTTAACGTTTTCATGGTTAAACATAGGTATACTGAGCAAGAGAAATAAAATAGAAATTTGCAAGAAATTGGTGTATGTAAATCTCGTTGTAAGACAAAATTCGCTATTTTGGTGGACACGTGTATATATTTCACCCTTAAACATTTGTGCTTTACGACATTGAGTTATCTCCCTTATTTTGATCGTGATGGTTCAAATACTAAACAAGTTGACAAATTCAAATTTTGTTCATAAAAAGGAAAGTACTTCAAAGTATGATTCGAAAGGGGGTCACAATTGTAGTGTCACTCCCGCACCCCTTCAAAAAAAAAAGAATCTTCACGAATAATAAACATAGAGAAAAAAAATTCAAGGTGATAGGGATGTTTAGGCAGAAGTAATATATACTCTGATAAATAAAATCTATTAAATATATAGTATAAAATATTTTGCGAGAGAATGCACAGTTGCAGTACATATATTTTTCATGAACTCTTAAATCCATTTAAACTCTTATATCAAATTAAGGTAGCCAGCCACCTCCGCTCCACACTGACGCTACTGATGTTAAGTGTCCACAATTTTAGGGACTTTTGATCATGACTCATAAATCCTTATATTGTGAGGTTCATAAATTAATCGTTATTTGCAGAATAAATAAACTAAACAACAGAAAGTAGGAGCAAAGAAAAAAAAAATCTTTTTGTAAAAATCACCTTGTAATCTCACAGATCGATTGATCCGATGAATCTTTATCGAAATCCTTTTCCTCTAAATGAAGCTGAACTAAGGGAGGGTAAGTCACTGTCTTTTTCTTCTGAAGAGGCTCTTGAACTTCGGCGGTGGCCGATAATCTTTGAAGCGGTTTTCTATTGAAAGTAAAGGGATAAAATAAATGTCTTTCAATAAGACAATAAATTCTGAAACAATCGAAAATTGATTAAGGAAAGAAATGCAGAGACAATTTACTTCAATTGAGATAACAAATTGAAGAAAGAAAAAAAAAACCTTTGATAATAATCTGTTAAAATTTTTTATAAATATTCAGCCATGTCTCGGAAAATTCTTCGCGTATCATCAGTAGTTCTTGAAATTATGCATTATGACCTTATTCGTGTGCTACGTAGCATTCTGTCTCTGCGAATTTTTTTCGCCAAATTTCTTCTTACTTTAAAATTTAAGATTTGGGGGGGGGGGGGGGCTAGCTGCGGCGCATCGTGCCACGCCCCCTTCTTAAATCGCTTAAAGCTTCTTTCGGTTTCGTTTGCAAACCGTCAAATGCTGTGTATGAGGGGGGCTAAACAGGTGCATAACAAGGGTTGTTGAAAACATTTTCGCAGTTCAAAATTTAGTGAAGAGGGGGGCTAACTGAAGCCCAAGTTACCGCCTTCCCCCCCCCCCCGCCCCCAATTTAAATTGCTTATAACTTTTTTCAGTTTAGGGTGGAAAACTGGAAACTTGTGTGCAAAACGGGTGCATATCGTATATACTTTTACTTTTCAAACTTGCTTCCGGGGGGGGGAGGGGTAATCGACCTGATGGTGAATGTCATTTCGAACCGCCAGGTTCAACGTTCCGTGTTAGGAGTTACTCAACTCGGGATTATAGGTTCTCTTCTAGGTTCGCGGTATATACGGCTGTAAATCTTTGCTTTAACCCTGCTGGTCTGTTTCGTTTCTAAACCTATTTTTTCAATTATTCTATGTAAAAAATGACTTGGTGTCGTACTAATTCAACAGGAAGTGATAAGAGCAAATACTGTTAAGTCGTCAAACGAGTTTCACAAAAGATCAAAGGTCGATCAATGTTAAATGATGTGGTTTTTCAGATCAGCTGACTTGATATGTAGTAGCTAGATCACGTGACTCAATATAGGTGAAGGTATGAGGCATGTGTCCACTTTGACTATTTTGTGTCGTATTAGATGAGAGCATGATTCAGTGCTACTAAGAAAATACTGAAAATAACGAATAAAAATTTTAGCAAAGAAATGAACTTGTGGGAAAATCCGATGGCAACGTAGAAGACACTTCTGAGGATGGACACCATTACCAGTGAGGAATTTTTTTTTATACTGACGGTGATAATATGGTTACTCATTCAATTCTTAGTTCACAGTATGTTCAGTCAAAGGACCAAAAATAAACTGGTCGTATATTCACCTGTTATCGTTGGCTGCCTAAATTCAGAGAATGTAATAAAAATAACTCCAGATATTACTATGAATTCAACATCATGTGAATAGAGAAATAATGATAAAACAGTGCGTTTGCAAGCATATTCAATTCCACCATTCATAATAAAGTTATCACAATGACAAATACTGAAAGAGCTGACGGTTATGTGGAACACAGAAAAATTCTGGATGTTACAGCTCTTCAAGCTATATTCAAGATTATTTTAGATTGTAATGCCATTATAGCCATTGGGGTTACTTTGGATCAACTTTTCGGTTCAAAATATACTTGTAAAAGAAGTAGAAATTGCTAGAGAAGGGTTACGTTTTGTAAAATGCCGGACTTTTGGGCTTGCAGCGCATTTATTCTCTGGAAATTTATAAATAACATATGGAAGAAAAACAAATAGGCAAAAAAAAAGAAAAAGGTTCTTTTTGCTGAAAGTCGGCAAGAATTATTTTTTTAAAACTTTCAGGCAATGTAACAACCCTATAAAACTAAGGAATCTCGCAATATAGTAGAAAAAATACAACGCAAAAGAAAAATTGAATTACCACTTTTAATTTACTGCTGAGTAATAAGTGAGTCCGTTCCAATTCAGTCTGCTTTTGTAAATCAAAAGACATCGTTTCTTATGATGAATCAGAACTTTTTACCCCTCCGGGTCAGCAAATAATTTTACTCTTTGCAGTACTGAATTGCATAACTGGCGTCGAAAGAAAAGTTTTATTGGCAACTGGGAATATCCTTTTGCAAAACAAAGAAGGAAAATTATTTAAATGAGCTGCTTTTCTTATTTCGCTTCAAACATAAATATCTTATCAAGAAAATGAGTGAGTTTCTAGGCGTAGGATTCCAAAAAATAAATACGGTAGTTTCCGGATTAAATTCCAGCAAACAGAGTTTGAAAAAAAATTGAGCTCTATAATTTCCAATAAAACACCAGGTAAACTTTTTAGTTCAACAGGTATAGACTCATGCGACCCAGTCTTAATAAAAAATAAATATCAAAGGAACGGTCCTGAAGTGAAAATTTATGTTTGCACATTCATTTGTTTAGTAACGAAGACCATACACCTTGAAATTAAAAGTGATTTAACTTCTCAGACCGTAATAGCTTCCTTGAAAAGATTTGTTTCTAGAAGAGGAAAATGTTCTAAGATCTTCTCTGATAATGGGACTAACATGGTGGGGGGTGGATAGAGCATTAAAGGCCTTATATATGTGAGTAAGAGATTAGGACAAGTCTTTATTCGCTTTCTTTTCAGAGGAAGGCATTGAATGGTGCTTTATTCCTCCTACAAGCCCTTAATTGGGGAGGACTCAGGGAGGCAAATATAAAGGCATTCAAGTACCATTTTAAACGAGTCGTAGGAAATTCAAAATTTACCTGCGAAAAAATGCTAACACTTGTTGCTTAAATCGAAGCAATTTTAAACTCTCGTCCACTCACTCCTCTTTCAGCAGACGTTGGGGACCTAGAAGACGTATTTAACCTGCACATTTTTTGGTCGGAAGACCAATAACAGCAATTGCTGAGCCTTCTGTGACTGATTTTGAGCAAATCGTCTTAATGCTTGGCAAATAATGACAAAATCAATACAGTTGATGTGGAAAAGATGGAGTCTTTCATATTTGAATAATTTATAACAAAGGAAAAAAATGGAATGTTAGGGGGAAAAAAATTGAAAGTTGGGGACATGGCTTTAATCAGGGAAGAAAATCTCCCTCCCTGTAAATGGTTAATGGGACGAATTATAACTCTGTAACTTGGAAAGATACCAAAGTAAGAGTGGTAGATGTCAAAACCACTAAAGGTATATACGAGTAGAAAAAGTCTATCAATAGACTGTTTTATGCCTATTTAAAATTAAATACGGTGAAATTGTTTTGTAGTGTATTATATCACCTATCGAATAATGTTTAGTACACTTGCCTTACTCTTAAAAAGAAACCTGATTATTTTAAATGTTTTCTGAGATTTCTATATGAGAGGAAGAAAGAGAACTCTTTATTAGTATTTAAGATGCATCTAAATGCCATTGTATATTAATAATGCATTATAATTCTTCATTTCATAATATTTCTTATAAATTTATTATGCTTTAATTTTAACTGTGTAAAACATACAGTAAAACCTGTAAAGTTGACCACCTTTGTAAATTGACCACCTGTCTAAGTTGACCACTTTTGTCAGAAACGGAATTAGCCCTTCACCTTCTATAAGTTGATCCACTATCTAAGTTGACCACTAAGGTGCTGCGCCGCAAGTGGTCAACGTACACAGGTTTCACTGTATATTCATTTATTTTGCAAGTTCTTCCATGAGAGCATGGCAAGGCCGGGACCGCCGCGAGTAAAAAAGAGAGGGGGAAAACATGTTGTGGGCCTGGTCCTCGCGAAACGGGAGATTTGTTAAGCGATGGAAAGCAACGCTGCGTTTCGATGAAGTTTCGTTGCTCTATGAATAATTTCATTAGTTACATAGATAGCAAGGGTTCTTGCAGCAAACGTTTTGTTCTTAGAATTGAACAGGAAACTTAAAAATGTGTTTTTGAATATGATGGCGGCATTATTTTTTTTACTCCGCATTTTTGTTTTTTGTTGTGAATTACTTCCTTTCAAAGTTTTAAACTTTGCCAGAGCCATGTTAGCCAACTGAAAAAAATTCTAGCGTTTTCCGCGAGGCCCCACGAGGAGGGATGGTTGATATTTGCTCTCTACTCCCCCCCCCCTCCTCATAAATTATTTACTTTAATTATCTTTAAGTTAAATTATAACTTGTTATTTTAAAATACAGATATTATTTTTCTTTGTTAAAAAATCAATAATATTTATATTATTCGGCAGAACTAGATTTCAAAGTCATGCACTTGCGTTTCTTTACTTGATTGATACTCGGGTTCTTTTTTCGTTTTGTATAGTTGTTCAAAAAAAAAAAAAAAAAGTCCAAAAATGCAGAAACACATTTCAAAACTAGTTCTCTTCCAGGGCGATTGCAACTTTTACACTCTTCATTCATCGTATCATATTCAAGTTTTTCTTTGATCGCAGCTTTCAGAACACCTTTGACGTTCAGTAAAAATAAGTCCTCGTGATCGCTCAAAAGAAACTGAAACATTTTCTAACTAATTACAGAAGCTTTTCCAAGCTCTGTATTGGGATGGGTTAATCGGCCCCTGGCGATGTCAAAAAGATAATTTTCTGTCATTTCAAACAAAACTGATTTTTCTGAAGCTAAAAATGCAACACAAGTATGACACTGTAAGTGGTTTTTAATTTTGTAAGCCGCATAATCAGAAATATAAATAAATAGAGGTACATTATCTTCTTCCTCTTCGGTGTAATTACAAAAATCAACCCCATGAAAACTTATTTCTTAGTATTTTCATATTTTTCTTCGGAAAAATCAAGCAAAAATTCTGAAAGTGTAAACGATCCATGTTTTGTAGAATGCAAGTTGATAAAACTTGTTAACTGCAATTTTTTTAAGTTATAAAAACCCCCGTGGAGTTGAAAATATTGGTCTGATATGACGAAGGCGATTAACAAAACCACAATATTGAATGACCAAAATCATTTTCCGGGTCATTTCAAGCAATTCGTTTGCATATCTTAAATTTTACTGGAAATAATCCAGCAACATCTTTATTTTTGGAATGGACTGATGATATCATGAATTGCTTGGACACTTGTTGCTTTTTGGTGTTGTCTGTTATAAATGCTACTAACTTAACAACGTCAATATTTAAATGCACATATATCGATTACGAATTCATTAAAACATAAAATCTAGCTAGGGAGATCAGCTCACACTTAAAAAAAGTAGATAATTTTCTAAACTCATAAAATACATTTAAAATCCCTTTTTTCCCACTTACCTTTAATTTAAATCAGTTTATCATGAACAATCCTTTAGACTATTACTACAAATTACATGAACTAATGCATAGGAAACATTAAAAATACTATTATTCGATAAAGGATTTTCTAATTTAAATATCGTACATCGATTTGATTATAATTGGTTTTTAGAAAGAACGTTATGGGAATGAAAAATGAGTATTTTTCTTTTAATTGGAAAGGCTTGCATTGATATTTATTTGTTGAGTAAATTATTAGGTAGTAAACATTTAGCTCATTGTTAAAAAGCATTGTGAAAAATTTTGCCATAAAAAATCATGTTCCACTGTTATTGGCACATAAGATATACAAAATGTTACCGATAAAATAAGCAGAAATACACATAGTGCTATAAGAGACGGAAGAAATTTCCCATCGCTTAGCATTCGTTAACATGGCGTTTAACAGGTTTGGACCAGGCCTACAACGAAAAATTTCCCCCTTTCTTCTCTCCGCGGGGGTCCCGGCAAGGCCGGGAGGAATGTTGACGCACGCAACATTCCTTCTTAATACTTCAACGCTCATAATAACATTTCATTTATTGTTTAGTTGCACATACTGTATATATAATTAGTATGATGTTCTTAAAATAAAGGAATAACAAAATGCAGCGAGTGGTCCGTCATTTAACTACGAAAAACTGTCTCAATTAGTTTTTAAAGTAAAGTAAGTAGTTTTTGATAGAAATAAAAAAAATACGCAATTTAAAATAGTGCTCTGTAGTTTGGTTTGTTAACTTAAAAACGAACATTCTACATACATTCGCTGTAAATTTTATTGCACTGACGCAATCACAAAAATATTAATTTAAAAATTATTTCAAACCGAAAATTGAAAATTAATTTTGGTGAAGTTTATATTTTATTTATTTTATTTATACCTCATCAATCACCACCGTACCTACCCTGACGAGGGTTTAACCGGATGTGGTGATTGAGAGGAAAGATGACTGATAGAACAAGACAGCACAACAGATTTTAATATACAAAGAAGGAAATACACCCAGGGCAAAGGTGGGAATCGAACCCACGCCTCTTTCTCTCCGCGCAGGGAGGCACCGGAGCTAGTCGATTTGACCGCTCAGCCACTGAGGCCCCGGTGAAGTTTATAAAAAGTCACTTGTAAATGTTGGAAACTAAAATTTAATCATAGTTTAAGAACAATAATTATAATTTTGAAACATAATGCATGTCTTACCTTTTGATTTCAATCGAGTCCTCAGAATTTGATGAGCTTTCGTCGAAATCTTCCTCTGTCAACTTCAGTTGAGGTAAAGGAGGATAAATCAAAAAATTTTTCCTCTTCGGGCAATATTTGATCACTGTCGTCTTTAAATATTTTCTGAAACATACCAAATAAGAAAAAATCGAGATTGAGTTTTCTATCATTTATTTTTTTTTTTGACTTCTTAAATTCTCTTAAATGCAATTCATACTATTAAAACGTTGATTTTCAGAGTTCTCACTCTTTTTTTATGATAACTGTCACCCATAGACACAATGATGCGCTTATAAATTGTCATTATATTTAATCCTCAAACTTTTCTCTAAATTAGAGCGGGAAAAAATAAGCAAAACAAAAATTAAATTGCTGGACTTCTTGTATGTAGTCATTTGAGTATTTTGACATATGGACCTCAATCGCTAAACCAACCCAATCGTCAAAGTATTGAAAATTGCAAGAGGAACACTTGATTAAACCCTAAAATTACAACTTCTAAAGTTTTTTCAATCATAGACTACCGGAGTAGTTAACAAAAAAAAAAAAAACATGTTAGTAATTGTAAGTTGCTATGATATTCACCTTTTCTCTTCTTTTACTCTCTCCTCCCTCTCTCTCTCTCTCTCTTTCTTTCATTTTTCTTTCTTTCTTTTTTTTTTTAGTGATTCAATAAAACCGAGACATCGATTGATGAATTATTTAATAAGCAGCAAATGTTTGAGACCATCAAATAGCTATTTAGCTTGGAAAACATAAACAAGCGTTATTGAGGCTGTACTTAAAAGAGTTCCCTAGATAGATGGGGGGAAAACTAGTCTTATTGAAGTACATTTTTGAATTTCGTTTTAGCCTCATTGCAACCAAGTGCTAACACATCTATACAATTAAAATATTTTCATGTCTGTCCGTCTGCACTTTCGGACTGTCAGTGTGTGAAGACACGGGACAGGTATCAACGTTGCTGGGGAAAGTCATTTAGCCAGGCTGTATCACGCGAAAGATTTATCAGTCTGAGATAATACCAACCACACTTTCTCTGGACTGTCTGTCTGTCAGTTATCGAGGCAGGTACTATTGGACATCTTGCTATTTAACTTGCTCTATTGGAAAGCTATTTAACTTGCTCTCATCCTTCGAGAGTTTTAGCTGACGAAACCGCTTATTGTACATTACTGCCCCTTACCTGCAAATTATTTAGTAGTAAAGTTTGTAATGGATTATTGTTAAATCATGATTTTACTAGCATCTTATTTTTTATTCTCAAGAAAGAAACTCCGCATACTGCAGGAAATTGGTGGGCATAACAAAGACGGGGACTGGCGAGCGAAGCGAGCAGGGGGGTGCAGCCAACTAGTTTATAATTAAAAGTTGAAAAATCCCATTACTCAACAAATATATTTTTTCCAAAACTGTTCTAAACTTTACTTCCAGATGCTAAGCACCGGTCACAGTTAAATACTATTAATAGAATAGTTTCACAACAATGAACATTGGAAACATGAATGATGCTGTAAAATTCCAATGACCAATAACTCTATTTGTAGTTATTAATGTTAAGGAATTTTAAACCAATTTATCGGTAAATACATTGTACGTTGCCAGCATATTTATTTATTTATTTACTTTTTTTGTAAGACTACGAGAGAAGAAAAGCATCATATAGGAAAAAGAAAAACTTGTTATGACAGATTGCTTGTCCTAAAATTTGGTTCTACATTTTCCTAACTTAAAAAAAAAAAAAAGAGTCTCTTAACTAAACATAGTTTTAACTAGATTCATTTTAACGCAGTCCAAAGCAAAATTTAAATAAAAGAAGTTCTTTGTATATTATTAGAATGTATCCCCCTGCCCCCATAATGATCTCACTCTACATATAAAAATACACTTAAAAAACAGCACGCTAACATAAAAATATATAACCTTGGGTTTTTTTTTTTTTTTTTTAATCGTCTACTACTTAAATTGTAAGATGGAAAAAATAAGCTCTTACGAAATATTTTTCTATCAGTGGCTAAATTATGAGGTGTTTGACTTGCGTTTTATTGGTTTGCTAAATGCTAAATATATTCAAAAGTTATTATCGCTGTTGGATAGCTATTAATGCTTAAAATCACATAGTTACATATAACTTACAAAATTAAGGTAACAGTCGGTTTATTTATTTGATTCTTATCAGTAAAAATACCATGATTTTGTTCTAAGCAAGAGCGAAACATAAATTGCTACTTCAGATAACGACTATTTGCAACAATCTAAACATGTTTCATTTTTTAAAGTTTTGCTACCATTTTCTGCATTTTGCTTCTTTTGTTTTAAAACAATTTAATTTTTGTGTCCCGACTTACAGCAAAAACACTTAATTTTCTATTATTTAAAAGGTCAAAATATTGCTTTATTTTGTGCATAAGAGAATAGTTATGAAACTGTAAAAGATAATTTTAATGTATGGCATTTTAATTTTTGATGAAACATTTAATTATGTCAATTAAGTTTTTATTTATGACATAATATTTCTTTTGTAGCGATAAAAGTAAAATTTAACATGCAATGCACGTATGACACATGCTACTAAGATATCATGTACCGGATGCGCGTTCATTTCATTTTGGAGTTACGTCATATTTTGAATTTTCATTATTTTTGAAATTTTATTTATTTATTCATTTTTATTTTTTGTACAGTGAAATCCCGTTTACAACGAACTCCGAAGAACCGAGAAAAGATTGCGCTGAAACGAAATGTTGATTACAACGGAATATACCTTACCCTGATGGCGTTTTATGACGGGACTGAATAGTTATTTCGCTATAACGGAAATTTCTTTGTACAGATAATCGTTATAATAAGATTTCACTGTATTTATTTATTTATTCATTCATTTTGGAAGAGAGAGAGAGAGAGAGCAAAAAAATTCTCATGAAGAAATAATTATATTGTACTAGCACTCATTATAACATCGGTGAAATTGTTTAAAATCATTAGATTTGCTGTCTTATGTACACTAATAAATTACTACGCAGATTTTCGAATATAATTTGGCAATCAATAAAATATACGTTTATGCAAATATTGTTTGTCAAAGAATATATTTCCGTAAGAGTCAGAAAGATTTTTAATATTATGACATTTTACAATACTAAGATCAGTAAAGTATTAAACATCATTAAAAATATGTAGAACTGAAGATATTTCACTTACCTTTGAACACAATCTTCTGAGAGAGGTTCAGCTTGACGAGTGAAAATTGCAGCCGCTGCACCAGCGAAGGATGTCATCTTCAATAAATTTCAGTTGTTATGTTATTGAACCACTCAAAGTCAGATTCAAGAAGATCGCGTTTACTAATTCTTTCTTATGCTGTACCAGTCTTCATCAAAGTTATTAACAATAATCAACCTTTCTTAAGGACAGTATGTACTTTTTAAGAGCTAAGATTTATGAATTATATGATCAAAGATATGATTAAACACGTTAGGAGAATAAATTTTGATCGAACCAATTCCAAGAGACTGGTGCATTGGTACGATTTTTAAACTCTTCTATCTCTTAGCTGTCTAGTTCCCACGCCAGAGGCAGAACAGGACAGTTTAAAACATGACTAACTCTGACAAGCCTCCCATGACTCATAGACACAGGGTAACTCTTTCTTTACCTGTTATCCAATCACTTCCAAACAGAAGATGATTCCCCACCACCTCGCAGGTGGGTGGATATTGTCTCACAAGTATATGGGGGGTAGACCAGCAGAAAACGGGTTTAAATGTTTTCCGAAGTTTAGGGCCAGTTAGTTTTCTGTTAGTAAGGAAAGTAAATCTATTTTTTGTCCGTTTCTCCCACTTTTTAAAGCAAATTAACTCGTTCTCAAAGCAGTTGTTAATTCGCATTCATTGTCTTGTCTCATAGTTCAAGTATTAATCCACTAAGAAAAATAGTATTTTTTGACACGTTTTAGTTCTTCTTCGTCTTGTTTTGTATTATTGAAGAAAAATAAGATGCACATCAATTTCTTGACACAATCAGATAGTCTTAGATTTCCAAAAATTTCAGTAGCACGTTTAAAATCAGTTCTTAGTGGCGTCATACATTTATAATTAATAATGAAATTATAAATATCCCCTTAATAATGAAAACTTCAAGAGAAAGAGCCTAATATATTTTTCAGTGATCTTTTCGATTAGTTAATTAAAATAATTTTTATTACCTTGACTAGCCACTCCCTCTTTCCCCTTACCTTTGATAACGAAGTATTAAAATATTTTCAATTTTACTCCACGTCTGTTCTTTGTATCGCTCACGCTTTCTTGAGAGCTTTTTCTTTTATGCTCTTTATAAATTGCCTTTTCTTAACTTCTTCATTTAATTCTTTCTTGTAATAAATTTTCCAGCGTTTTGAAGAAAAAAATATTTTCCGCGCACTTGTGGAGCTTTGATACGTTTATTTTTTGCCTCACCACAAATATCGGGTGTTTTTTTAGAGGCGAAGAACTTGAAATGTTCATGTAATTTGCTTTATTTGAAAGGTAAATTTATGGCATTAATGTTTGAATATGATGTCGGGCATGTGGCCACCACTGTTGGCGCGTACATGGCGTAAACTGGAGGTCCAGTTTTCACATAATTTTCGCAGAAGATCTGGCTGAATGTCTGCAATAATGCGCCGAATCTTGAATTCCATGTGTTGCGTTGTTTCTGGTTTATCAGCGTAGGCAAGGGACTTCACATATCCACAGAGGAAGTAAACCAAGAGCGTCTGGTCGCAAGAACACGGCGGCGAGTTAACAAATCTACTGAGAAAAGTGTGTGAAAACTGGTCCAGTTTTCACACACAGTTTTCCAGGTTACGTCATGTACGCGCCAACCGCGGTGTTCACATGCCCGACATCATATTCAAACATTATGTCATAAAATTATCCTCCAAATAAAACAAATTACATTCATATTAAAGGCATTTTTTTGTGTTTTATTTCTATTTCAATTTCTCCACCTCTAAAAAAAAAAAAAAAACACCCTATATAAACAAAACGAATCTGTACTAATTTTAGAGCCGTTTGAAGCCATTTAGAATAGAAAACGAAGTTTTATGATTTTAAATGAATTAAAAACGCCTATTAACGGTCGAAACCAAGCAGGCGACTTGCGTGTTTTACGGTGCACGAGTTGTAATGTGTTTCAGATAGATTTCCAAACCAAGTGTCAAAGTAAAAGGTAAGGGGTGCCGTGAGGAGTTCATGATATTAAAGTTTTTGTTGCTAATAAATAAATAAATAAATAAAATAGATTTTAGATTTCAGATTATATCCGAACATTGCGTAAAATCATAATTTTTCTAGATTATATCCACATTATGTTACTCATAGAGGACGTATACATAGTAAACTTCTTTCATTTCAAAAATTCATATAATATGAAATGCGGGTATTTCAGATTATATGAAAGAAGTTTACTGCATATACGTCCTCGATCAGCAACACTTAAACAATTTTAAAAATTAACAAAATTACTAAGTGTGCCAGGAGGTGTGAGGATTATGAAATTGTTTGTGGATTTGAAATAAATAAATAACTAAAATACCTTTCTCTTTTAAATGGTATATTTTAGTTTGTCACTTCCACAACAACATACTTTTCTGGGACTGTAATTTTAATTCTAAATCATTGCTATTGAAAAATAAAATAATTATTTGCTCCCACGTTTTAATAACTTCAATATCTATAGATTGAAGGGAAAAAAACAAGTTTCATTTAATTGAAGTGTTTTTGTTTATTTATTTATTTTCCAATATTATTACTTATTTGTGTATTTTTTCTTCATTTAATATCTTGGAACCAATTACCGTCGTTTGGTTTTTATACACGTAAAATGTGGGAGAACGCCACCATCGCATAACCTGAAATACACGCCAGATTATAGGAGAACATTGCGTAAAATCATAATTTTTCTAGATTATATCCACATTAGGTTGCTCATAGAGGACGTATATATAGTAAACTTCTTTCCTTTCAAAAATTCATATAATTTGAAATGCGAGTATTTCAGATTATATGAAAGAAGTTTACTGCATACACATCCTCGATCAGCAACACTAAAACAATTCGTGAACCTATTTTTTTTTTCTTAACATGTCCTTCAGAACAGCAAAACATTTGAGCATCATAACAGCTCATTTGTACTCCTTTGCTCTTCGATGGCAAAGTAAGCTCTTCTAAATAAATCACTGGAGCACTTCGGCGCCACCATAAATAAAGCCAACCATCCCATAAAATCGCGACTTTAAGCCTTCTACACGCAATAAAATCGCTATAAATACAATTAAAAAACACCTCATTTCCAAAGAAAAGACAAACCGCTCGCACCCGACTGTCAAATTTTCGGGGGAAGTCTCGGCTTGCAAGGCGCAGGCGCCACCGAGGCACGGGCAATCCGCATCTGGTGAATATCTTCTTCTGACAACCACTTCAAGAGCCCAAGAAAGAAACGCCCGTGCATAAACAACAATAACTTTTGCCGCGTCTGGCGGCTACGAAGAGGGATGGAAAATAGTGGGAAATCCGAACACGGGACTTTTAATGTTATACATGTAAGTGGATGAGATTTGTGACGAAGGCTCAATAAATGCCATACCAAAGAGAATTAGCTTTTACGGAAGTTCTCCCATCTGGCGGTGATAAATGAAACACAACTTGACAGTATTCTTCCATGCTCAAGGCGTCTTTCATCTTAAGTACATTGTAAAGAGCATTTCTGGAACTGTCACTGAATTAACACTGGTTCTTTGAGGCACAGGTATAGGATTTTGCTGAGGAAGAGACAATTTCTTGTTGAATTTACTTGCCATTCGGAAATTTTGTTTGAAACGATGGAAATTATAAAGCCCCCAATAATACCTCCCCCGTCTAGCCGCACCTGGATCCATTTTAAGATAGCTTTTGGAACGCATCTAAGACAACATTTTATTTCTTTTATTTTTACTCATGTACAAGGGTAAGGTGTTTTCATCAGTAATGAAGGCTAACTTTTTAAGTTGAAAAGCGTATTTGACGTCTCAAACACCTTCCGGGAAGATTGACAATCAATGCTTCTTTCTCGAAGAAACATTTATTTTCACGATGCAACTTGAGCTTACACCAGAGATGGCGAACCTATGGCAGGCGTGCCTGAAGGTGGCACGCTACAGGCATTTCACTGGCACGATAATTGGTGCACATTAAATTACTTTTATTCACTCACACACACTGGAAGCAGCATTTTTTTTTAAAGGAAGGAAAAGAAAGTATGAAAGGAAAAATTAAATTAAAACTTCGAGGGACTTGCGGCCATTTTGTGGAAATGGAAGATCCTTAAAAATAATTATTAAAAAAAAAGATAACAAGTGGCACACTGAACAGCTGAAAACCCTTTTTTAACTGGCACACTGATATAAATAGGTTCACCTTCCTTGCTTACACCATTTCATGAACACAAAAAAAAAAAAAAAAAAAAAATCCAACGAATAGCAATCCAAAAAGGTTTTTTCTATCAAATGTGTGAGGGGCATTAACCTTTTATTTCACGTACCATTGCCGCCCCCAAGATGAGGCACTTCTACTAAAATTTGAATTTTCTCAGAATGCTATCCCAAGCTGAAAAATATGTGTGTGGACGAATAAAATAAAAATGTTTTAGAAAAAAGCATTAAAATTAAAAAGTAAATAAAAGCATTTATAAAATAATCAAATTGTTATTTATAACGTATAAACTTGATGTATTAAACTGGTGAATAATTTTAACTTTTGTTTACCGAATAAATAATATAAAAGAAACAAGGTTAAAGAGCACGCAACAAATGAATCAATCTGGCTTAAGATAGTAATTGCAAACAAATTATAAAGTTAGCACAAAAATAAATAGTAGAAGTCTGAGGTGAAAATCATAAATCTAGAGTGGAGTACGATCGCGGAGCATTGAAGCAACGAGTTTTTGCTTGGAGCAAGAACAGAACAGTAGCACAGAAATTTGTCGCGCTCCATTGGTCCGATTTTTTCAATTAGATTTCATTAAAAATTTTAATTTCTTCATAGGCGCTAACGTTATAATTATTATTATTATTTTGTTTTTTTGAACTGTTCGAAATTGAACGAAATAATTGTTCAAATCAAAAAGTAAAATATGGAACTGAGATGTCCTCGCCGAGATCTTTCGAATGCAACAAAAATCTTTCGAATCGGACAATTCCCTCAGAGTTATTATGGGGGACAGACCGACAGACACTCATTTTCTCTCCATCTCAAAACCCTACTTTCAAATTTTTTATTTTTCAATCTTTATTTAATTACTTCACGTATTTTTGACTTTTCCTGATTTTTAACGATATTTTTAGGATACATTAAGCCTTCTTTCACACTTTATTTATTTATTTATTTATTTTTTACTTTTACGGGAAAGTAGGCTAAAAAGGAGAAAAATCATTTAAAAAATGAAAACAGTTATAACCGCATAAATCATGGCCCTAAAAATGTAACATATCATTAAACACATATGGAGAAACATTCAAAAAAAAAAAGATACGTAATTACGAATGTCCAATTCGCTATACACTAAAATAAAAACCAGAATTAAAAGCGATTGACTCACCTTATCCCACAAGAAAAATATGATTGAAAAAATTGTAAATTGTTAAAAAAGAAAGTTAAAAAAATTTTTTTTTTTTGAAAGTTATTTAAGAACTACCATGTGCTTATCAGTTAATGTTACATGGAAGTATTTTAAGAATGAAGTTAATAAAAAGAAGGGATGTAATAAATCATATTGAAACAAAATATCGAAGAGATTATTTATGCCTTCAAATAAGTTTGTTTTCCCTTTTCTTTTCTCCCCTAA
Organism: Octonoba sinensis; assembly: GCA_038502835.1. NCBI lineage: Eukaryota > Metazoa > Arthropoda > Arachnida > Araneae > Uloboridae > Octonoba > Octonoba sinensis. The sequence continues at coordinate 56,623,796 of CM076599.1, read as the reverse complement.
TTACAATTCTTGATTGTGAAAACTTTAATTTTTAGGCGGGAAAATTTAAAAAAAAAAAAAAAAATCCCCTTTTTTTCTTTTTTTTTTTTTTTGCGTACTAAAACATTTTGTACAATATGCATAATAATATAAATTTCCATTTCATCTCCTCACCAAATCATTAATAATTTCTCCTCAAATCCCAAAACAATGGTTCGATGCCTTTTAAGAACGTGATTTGGATATCAAATCTTCAACACTGAGAAAATGACAAATCACGTGACCATTTATTCCTCGCATGATTTGCTCGGTTAATCTGAAGATTAAATCTGTTTATAACAACCATGAATATGTATGAAAGGCGTTTCACATTACGACCGTCACTTAATGGTAGAGTCGTGTTGCTGGCATGTCACTTCACCACATTTGTTTGTATTAAAGAACTAAGTAGTCTGTCAAGTAAGTAGGGTTAAAAGGGATTTGCTCAGATAAGACATTTGAGAGAGAAAAAGAATCCAATTCGCATAAAACAAATGATTCTGACTTGAGTTTAGCAACTACGGTTGATTAAAAACAATGGATTGTTTATCTCTATCTGCAAAATTCCAACCTCAGTTAAAAAACGTTTTCTGAAAAAGAAATTATTGTTTATTGGTATCGGTGTTACTGAAGAGTACTTCTTTGTTATACGTGTGAAACTTCTGGAGGAAGTGACATTTTTGTTGAATGTATTTCGTTAAATAAATTACAATAAAACTGAGTAAGAAACGCAGGGCAAGTACAAAACAAGTTAATATGACTAATTTTACAATCACTTCATTATTGTAATATCATAGAAAAGAAGTATGAAGTTCGTTGACATATCACACATGAAACAAAATACTGACTATAAATTTGTAATCAATTTATTGTAACTGTTATACAAAAAGAATATGAAGTGCAAAAAAAGAAATGCCCTTTACATTAAGCACTGTTTAGTTTTAAAAGAACATAAAATTATTGCAAGAGAAATGTTCTTGTGCAAATCAACATTAAAAAAATGTGTTAATGATATTAATTTTATAACCAATCAATTATTATATTATTATGTAGTAAGGTAATAAGAAATTCGGGTTCGAGACCGTTTCATACAAACGAACTTATTGGCTACCGTTGAAAAATAAATAGACATATTATTATATTATTACAGTAAACACGAATGTGCGACTCGGAACCAATTTAGTTTGTTATGAAACAACTGACTATAGTCATCATTTTATAATTATTCTAGTGTTATTATAGAAAATAATACAAATATGGGGACAAACGACAAAAAGGGGTGACTAATTTTACTTTTATAATCAGTAGGTTGTTATTAAATTAGTCTTATGTGGCCATCACTAAATTTTCTTCTATTTCTTTTAAAAGAATATTCCTTAAAATTTCCAAAAGGCGCGGCTCTCTTGAAGCGTTTGGCGCTAAAGCATGATCAACACTTTCAAACGAATGTTGGATAGGGATAGTTACCTATCCAACATTCGTTTGAATCCTTGCATTAATTCGGGGTCATTCATAAATGATGTCACGCTTCGAAGGAGAGGGGGATCCAGAAATTGTGAGTTTGTGACAAGGGGAGGGGGCAACAAGAAGTGTGACATTACACATTTTGATTTCTATAAAAACATTTAGAATCAGCAATTTTTTTTTTTAAGTTTTTTTGGTTTTCATAATTTGATTTTAAAGTTTCATCCATCAATTTGTATCGTAAACACCGATGCTGATTAAGGTTTAAATTTGCTAATTGTTAAAAGTTTAAAAGAAAATTTTCTTAGACATTTACACTTTTAAAATTACGTAGGTCTTTTTTTCAGAATTTGAACCATTAATATATTTTACTGTTCTATACTAATTATATTTTGAGTTGTAAACCTTAACCTCATTATATACAAATTAAGCACAGATGCAATCATTATTATTATGCACATTAATGTGATTAAAAGTTCAAAATAAAATTAAAACCGTGACCTATAACGCAGTGCTTTCTTTCTGCACTGCAAGTACACATGCTTACGTAACATAGCGTTACATCTGACAAAGGGGTTGGGGGTAGGGGCAGGGCCGTCTCCGAAGTCAACATTTTCTCCCTTTCTTCCGGGCCTGCTTCAAGTAAGCGAATCGCTACTATGAGTCATCCAAGTGATCCCATGTTCCTTCACTGCGCACGGATGGCATACGAACTAGCTGGCGAGATGCGTGGCCAGGGACGTAACTGAGGGGGGGGGGGGGATTAGATGGGCCCTGTGCCCCGGGCGCCAGATTGGAAATTTATGAGAAAGAGAAAAATAATATTGTTAAAATAGCTCCAAAACTCTCACATCAAGTTCTTTGTCCAAATTCAATGGAAAGGCAAAATGCTAAGTATGCCTTCAATTTGTTTCATGACACCAATTCTATTGCGCTAAATTTAAATTTAGGTGAACATATAACAGAAACCAAAACATTTATTAATCAGATATCTAATTAAGGGAAGGTTGTAAATGTTAAACATCCTTCAAAGGTCAAGCATTTAAATGAATATTTCTCAACTCCCATCTCTGCTCTTGAAGATGAGAATTTTCTATTTTTAGAAAAATTTAATACGTGGCTGACAACATGGGATAAATTGTTTTAAATGAAAGCAGAGGAAAGAAAAATGCATGGTCTACCTGGCAGGGGCGGCATTGTTAACAAAGGAAACCTTTTTTGCTTTAAGGTTTACTAGCAAGACTTTAATTGAACTTGTGAAATATTTATTCGACTCTTTTGGTCCAAGCTATGTATTATTAGGTAAATTTCAGACAGATTCTCTGGAGGCTAGGTTTATACAATACCGACAAATGAGCGCGGCAAACTATAATGTCTCTTGTGTTCAAGTTATGGAAGCAGAGAGAAAATTGAAGATACTGAGCCTAATAAGTTTACATTCGGAAAAAAAAAGGAGAGTTTAATTTAAAGAATTTCAATTGAGGAGAATTAACTGCCAATTCTGAAGTGGAAATACCAGAACACTTCTATGGTGTATTCAACTGCAATAGTTTTAGTTTACATAGCAGGTTATGTAGGCTTATCCCATAAGGTGCATTGTTTAGATTGCATTTCTATGCTAATATCTGACAAAACATTGGAATTGGAGAGCCCGGATACTTATCAACTTTTTTTACTGACTGATAGAGGCACACTGAAATTTCTCAAAAAATTATTGATAGATGTATCAGTACATGCTTTCCAAATTTTTCGAAAACTAATAAGTAAAGAGTACGAGAAGTTATGTTTATAATTTCCTGAGTCAAGGAATTTAATAGTACGGCTTGCAATAGAAAAAATGGAAATTATGGGGATGGATTTTTTAATTAAATGTAATTGTGGAACTTATGTTTTAAGTCATATTGAGTATTGCTTATCAGGAATATCTAATATATTTTTTAATGATTATGCAAAAGCAAAAAATGATTATAATTCTAGGAGCAATAAAAGAAAACTATCTATTTTTACCAACTAGTTGAAATATAACATCAATTTTAACTTGTAGGAGCAAAATTTACTGATAAAGACTGAAAATTTTAAATCTTACATGTTTGAAAATATAATATGCAAGTGTATATTTTTGATGCGGCTCAATTTTTTATAACAATGCTTTTTTTTAATTGTTTTGTTTTTAATTTTTATGCTACAAAATATTGTTGGTTGAAACTGTGAAACTCAAATACCTAACTCTTGGCATTAGAAAAATTATAAAAAGAGTGATTACATGTAAATCAATTTTGTGGAAAGTGGGAAGTTTTTATATCTGCCAGTTAGTATGCTTATTATTAGATTCATGAATTTTACTCTCTAACTTGATATGTTTGTAAATAAAGAAATTGAAATGTTATATGCGTTATGTATATTTTTTGAAAATGAAACATTTAAAAAATTGTGAACAAATTTTCAATTTTAGTAAATTCAATTAATACTTGAAATTTTACAATTTAGTTGAAACTAGAAACAATATTTTCTATTTTAATTTGCTCTCATTAAAGTTTGGTTTGAATTTTTCGGATTGTTTGAATTACTACATTACAATGTAAATTTTAAAATCATATTTTTGTTTCAAAATGTTAAAAAAATATAAAAGTTCTGAAAAATTCTAAATTTTGTCATGTAGAACACTTTAAATATCTAAAGAATTATTTTTTAAATTACTACTACAAAATTTAAGAATAAAATGAATTTTATATTTTGAAAATAGATTTATACTTTTTCATATAAATTTAGATCTTTTAACATATTTATTTATAGTTTAAAAGAACACTTACAATGAAAACATCAATTAAATATGCTGAAACTTGAAATGAAAGTTGATAATTATTTCCATAGCTATTTATTTATTGTTTTCCTAAGAATAATTTTTAAAAAGATGACTTCACTTAAAAGTATTGCATTTTAACTTTTAAATTATTGCTGCTTTACTGAATAATTACTGTTAAAAATGACTTCCAAAAATAAAAGCTACCAAGTACTGTAAGTTTTAACTGAAGTCCTATCAGCAATCTAATAAGATTAAAACATTTCAGTATATTTTTCTGCTTTAAAAAACAAAATAGTTATATGTGTTTAATATTCTGTTGTAAATGTTCCAAAATGAAGTACAGGCAGCGAAAGTTTGAGAACTTTTGGTCGGTATGGAACAAAAAAATGCGATGTGAAACGATGAAGCTCTGCAGAAAGTGGGATCACTTGGATTGCGCAATCAAATCTTGAAGCAGGCCCGGAAGAAAGAGAGAAACGGTTGACTTCGGAGACGGCCCTGGTAGGGGTGTATGATGAAGTGCGACATTTTGTGACAAAGAAGGGGGAAGTGATCAAATATATTGAAAAAAAGTGTGACGTCATTTATGAACGGTCCTTTCTTGAGATATGCATTTACCAAGCGAAACGTTAGCGTGAATGCCGCTACGCGAACAAAACATTACATTGCGTGAGGGGGACAACTCGTAGCTTATTTGCGCTAAAAACGAATCGACACCAATTTTTATTGAAGTACACCAGTGAACCAATTCTCGCTTTAATCCTTACATTATTGCTTTCTGGTGAACAATACTCTAACACTGGAACACGTTCTTCTTTAATTGATGAAATACGTTCGTTCTCTTTACTGAGTAAATTTAAATAATAAAAAATGTATCCTTTACAATATGTTTCCTACTGGCTGTGCGCAGTTATAACTCTACAATGGACATTTCCCAAGCTCTTACAGCAAAATACTTTCTACCAAGGAAAATGTTCCTCCTATCGTTGATATTTGCTATTATTTAAAATTGTTTTCTTAACTTTAATGGCTCTCTTTTTATTATTTGCCTCTCTCTTTTTCTGAAATAAATAAATAAATAAATAAAAACAATCTTCTTATAAACATACCTTGTTATAAACAGACTTGCAATAAATAAATTTGTAATGAGTAACGCAAGTTTTGTTCCCTTTGCTTAGTTTATTTGAATGATAAAAAGCGAAGATTTTACAGTATTTCCTTCATGCTGTAAACAGTTGTGACGCCATAGTGGACATACCCAGACGTTTTTGCAACATAATCCCATCTAGTAAACAAAAAATAGTTAGCAGTAAACAGCAACTGAGGGGAGGGGGCGGAATATTGGGAGCGAGCCTAAATTAAACAACCGTCAAATGTTGTGGTCCTCAGTATCCAGGCAATATCCAGGCCACCCCTTCGAAAACAACCCCCGAGGTTGACAGATGAAGTATGACCGGACGCAGGGGTGTCGCCACTCCGGCACGTCGCTGTCCGACCCATGTGGGTGGTTACGTGCTTCACTAATACATCACTACCATTTATGTTCGTCTGTTGATTTGACGATAGCTATGCGAGATCAAAGGATTACGTCTCAAAGTTTGGCTTTTGTTCGTGCGCTTAAGTGAAAGAATGCGTTCTTTGTTGGAACGTGAAAGAATGCGTTCTTGTTGGAACTAATCAGCCAGTTTTAAGCTTATGAGAATCTAACTTAAGTCAGTTTATAAATAAACAAAGTTATTAGTTTTTGGAAGTTCTTTTTTACTATATGTATTAATTTTTGTTAAAGTTGAATTTTCAAACAATGTATAATTGTGGTTAATTGGAAGAAATCATTACATAGTAAAACCTTTCGGTAACAATGTCTGATACAACAATAAATTCTTGTATAACCTGTTCTTTCAGAAAGTACAATAAATCGAAAGCTTTATGCAAACGCCGTGTCTTGAAATATGAGCAAGCTCTATAATAATTTAAAAACAGCTAATCAATTGCGAAAAAATACTTACACTTTATAACTTTTTAGAAAACACACCTGACTGCAAACAAAGTTTGTATTACCCAAGATACTACCTCCTTTTGCAGACCATGAAACACACCTAAACTATTAAGCAATTTTCATGAAAAAAAAAAAAAAACATTTATCATTAGATTGCAAAGCCAGACTAAAAATAATAATAATAACGATGTGCGTGTGAATTAGGTTATAAAACCGAACTATCCTTGAAATTCCGAGAAAATTGTCACTAGCTTTCTTCTTCTCTCTTTGCGTCCGGGGCTTTTAAGACTGACGAGAATTTTAAATCAAAAAGTAGACCAGGGATTCCCAACATGTGGGCCACGACCCCATGGGGTCGCAAGGTACTTCTCATGGGGTAGCCCTATAATTTGTAATTAAAACCAAATATACTTTACCACATAGACAAAAAGACTCTTATATTAAATATAATTTTGAATTATGTTGTGGTAAATTTAAGAGCATAAATTGAAGACATTTTTTAGTGACCATTTTCGTCATGTCCGATTAGAATAAAACCCACCAAAAATATCTAAAAGAAGGAAATGTTCGAAAAATATTCAAATGATGTACAGAATTTGAATAAATTCAAACTGTATTTGCATAAATATTGAAATAAAAGCAGCGTTTCTTTCCTCATATGGGGACAAACATTTTTTTTTTTTTTTAAATCCTTCCATTAATTTTTGAGAGCGAGAAAACGTTCCATTGAGTCATCTCTCTCGACGAGATGACCGCTATAATGACCAGCAATACTTTCGATTCATGTCCATGTGTGTGCCAAAGTTAGTTTCATTCCACGTATTAAATTTCCCACTAAAGTGGACACAGAATAAACGCAACATAACTTCAAATGCGTTGTCTTCAACATAGGCGCTTTGACAGGGTTTCTGCAAGTGATCACTTTTGCTTAATCAAAGCAACAAAATTTTAATAAAATTTCAGTTTTTATAAAAGATCGAAATCTTACAGAAAGTTGCTTGTAAAATCGAAGTTAAATCCTCATCTTATAAAGATGTTTATATCGCAAAAAAATGCAAGAACAATTTTATAAATTTGAGAAGGATACGACTTTGATGTCCTACTTTTTCTGCTCTTTGTTCAAGAGGTTCTTCCAGGGGAAAAAAAAAAAAAAAAACGGTAAACTCTAGGGTTCTCCAAAATGTTAAAGGTTGAATACCTCTGCTCTAATGGAAATTATAAAAGGCTCAGATTTCCCACTGATTGATTAATTCCTTTGTATACTTATCTATAATGACTTTGGGAATAGTTTTCGTTTATATGATATTTCATAAGCATGCTGCTAAACAAATACTTTAAAAAACTTAATTCCTACCTCTCTTACCAGAAAACGAAAAATTTTTATCGTCATAAGCGGAGCGACGTCTTAACCGGAATTACTTCAAAACAAAATTTAAAGAACATATCGTCAATAGAAATAAACAGTATCATATCTGCAAAAAATCGTTTTTTTTTAATTTGGTTTTTACATCAAAATGTTCAGATTTTTGCGCTCTTTATATTGGGAAACTGCCGTAAGTAAATGTTCAAAAATTAAGACTAGAGGCCAACTGTATTTTTTTGGTGCAATACTGTAATAACTACTTTTTATAGTTATTTCTAACTTTTTTGACATCATTAACATCCATCATTTGTGAGAAAAGAACAATAACTATTTTCTGAACAAAATCGATTAAAATAATCATTGAAACAAATAAGGTAATTAAATAAAACAAATTGTAAAATGTTCAAACTCCGCTCTTGAAAAATGTCCATTTTGCAGATATGACACTGTTCTATAGGCGATATAATATAATAATACATTTAAGTGTTTATATTAATTATTTTACATTTTAAATTAGATTCAATTACCGCCATTTTGTATTATTTCATTAATTAATGCAAAAATATGAAGAAAAGATAACTTGGTTTTTATTTCGCGAGAAAATATTCTCCAATAAGGGTTTGCTTACTTTTTGATTTACAATTTAAAATTTGTCTGTGTAGTTGGTACCAAAAGTCAAAATCTTCCTGTTTAGCTTCTTCCATCGAAGAAAGGTATTTTTCTATGCTATCAATGCAATGAAATGAATCTGTTTTATTTGGAAGTTTTCGAACAAAGAAAGATGCTTTCTAACAAATTGCCAGTCTAAAAGAGGGATTCTGGCACGCATTTTTAAAATTTCATTTATAATGACCATTCAACTTCAACTGCAGTCGAATAGCCATAGTGATTCTCCCCTGCCCTCTCCTTCTAAACTCTTTCTGACTGGAAATTAAAATCTGTGTACGTCCTTGGAATGTCAGGAACAAAAGTCTAGTTTCAAATGGATGCTCTCTTTCTTCTTGTTCCTTTTTCCTGAAGTACTGCTGAGTAGAGATTTAATCCTACGAGCAATGCGAATGAAACTTGTCACTCTTTTCTTGTGACTGTCAATGTTGACAATTGTAAAAATCTTTCTTCAAATCCCTAATTCGAAGAAGTTCAAGTAAACCTGCAGTGCAACTTTTATCTTTCCACCTGTCGCTTTCAAACTTACTTTGCACGCCTCGCTCTGGCTTCGCTTGTTAGGTTCGAGGGACCTGGGGATTTTCTCGACTATAGGTTGATAACACTTGTCACTAATCCATTTGCAGGAATTTTAGGAAAAACTTTTCGTGAAATCTTCATTATTTTACTGAAAGGTTTCAGTTAAAAAAAGGAAATCGAGCCCATTTTAACAATTTGAAGTGTCGTCATAAACGGAGTAGCACAATAAAGTAGTGTCGTGAATTGCGAAGTTATTTAACATTAAAATTATAGGTTGCAAGATCGGGAATTTAAGAAAGGGAGGTGACATCCGGAGTGACGTGTCATCCGGGTGTCGTGAAAACGAGGTTCGACTGTATGAGCTAAAAGTAAACAAATAAATAAATAAATTGTGCTTTAAAAATGGTCTATTTAAAAGTCACTTTTTTTCCTGTCTTTAATTTTTAAGCTTGTATTTTGCAAAAAAATCCTTACATAAAAATCATCTGCGGAAAAACTGATGCATGAATCAATTTTAACCGCAATATGAAAAACGGAACCTACGAATTTGACTATCGCACTTGTGTTGTGTACTTTCGTGAACATGATTATTAGCATGTGGCGCCATCTATCAGAGAAGTAAGAATAGACAACGTAATTCCATAAATGATGACGCTAGATGAATTTTGTTGCATTTAATTTTAGAAAACAGCGCGGAAGAAAAGAAAAAAAAAACACTTGGATTACTTAATTATTAATGCTTGAGTTTCATATATATTCATAATATTAATATAAATATAATATTTATAATAACAATGAGCAGGGCCCGATTAAAACAGTCGGGGGCCCAAGGCACAACATTATTTTGGGGCCCCCCTATGGTACGAAAAGTAAAAATACTGGGTATAATGTATAAAGTTAAATAAGCTTGCAGATTATTCTATTAATACTGGGTCATACCCAATTGGCAAAGCGGAAAAAAAGCACCTACTGACACGATATTCTACTATTCTGCATTCTATATTGTTCTTATTCAATATGATTTTTGTGTTATTCATTAAATAGGTAAACTTTTTGAACACACATATTGCATTTTCAAATTTTACTGTTTAAATGTAAAAATAAATAAAAAAAAAACGTCGAGGTGCTTCAACGAGTAAAGGGTACTATTTATCATGATAGTCAATGAAGATATTGATCTGATTGTACATTTTACCTTGTTTACGCAAATACTTTTACCTCGCCATTTAAATGTTAAGATCTTTAAATTTTGTAAAAAAATATCTTTTAAGAGATATTTTCAGAAATCTTTCTTACAGTTTGAGGCCCCAAAAGTTTTGGGGCCCAAGGCCACGACCTAGTTGGCCTGTGCGGTAATCAGGCACTGACAATAAGTATATTTGCATCAAATTTTGGAAACACGGATATGGTCTTGAGGAAAAAAATCTATTTACAAAAGAATACTTAGAAAAAACAATAAAGCTTTATTTTTAAAAATAATAAAAGGGGAAAATGTATTTTAAGAGCTGATGTTTCTAATTTCTTAAAGAGATAAACTGAAAAATAACGATGTAATACAACTTCACATTGCATTTCGTTCCATAAGAAACAGAAATTCAGGAGGTATTTTTGTAATTCGTTAAGTAGCACGATCATATGCCACCTTAATTTTAACACCATATGAGAAAATATGAAATTTTTAGAAAAAAGTCGATGTATATATTCATATACATAAGCAAGAAATTTAAAAAATTAAAACGTAATAATAATAAGTAAATAGAAGTTACATTGGGGGACGTTTCAATGGCAGCCAACAATTACAAAATTAACATTAAAAAAGAAGGTAAAATTCATTTCGTCCTTGGAACGTGGGAATGCAACTAGTACAAACCCGTGCTGCAACTGCCAGGCACACCTAAACTACAATTACATAAATATTAAATTATGCAAAAAAAAAAAGAAACAGATCTCGAAACATACAGAAACATTAAAAAATATTATGAAGATGAAAAAAATAACAATTTCTACTGTAGAAATCAATAGCCATGACATTCCGGTGTCGCCACCAGGTCTGTATCCAGAAATTTATTTCGGGGGGGGGGGGGGGGGGGGGAGCTGACTTCGGCGCATATCTTTAAACAGTTTCAGGGAGGAATTTATGCTAAGTTAGGAAAAATTTCGGGATATCTTGGGAGGGGGGGGGGGGGGCGTGGTCAATCTTCTGGATATGGCCTTAGTCGCCTCTAAAATTCAACAACGTCAGACTCAGAAAATCAATTATTGATTTTTAATTATTTTTTTAAAATCCCACCCGCAAAAACGAGATGAAGCTAACGTGTGAGCCCCTGACGTCGCATTTCATGTTTCACTGTAGACCTTACTACTCTTAACTAATTTGTTTTCTTCTCAGGGACGTAACTAATTCATTTTCCAACAGAGGCAAAACCGGGCTTTAATACCCCTCCCGCGACATACATAACAAAAAAACCCACACACTCTTAGTCAATTTAGCGCCAATAAAATCTGGCGCCCGGGCCACAGTCCAGATTGCCCCCCCCCCCCCCGCCCCCTAGTTACGTCCCTGCTTCTTCTCATCATTATTTTATTGTTACATTGAAATTATTAATTCATTATGGAGGCTGGATTTGTGAAAGGTCCTCAACCAACGTGCCAAAAGTGACGGAGCTCAAACCCCAGGGTTGTCACTCCTATTGTAGACAAGTGTTGTGTCACCACCAGAGGATGGTGACGTGACTACACACGCGCGCAGAAAATTGTTTCTGCGTGGCTTACTGCTCTTGAACTTTTAAAAACTATCTAAAAAATAAATACTCATTGCAGAACAAAATTTTTTCAGAGATTATGTTTATCGACGTTATTGCATCAAATAAAAATAAAACCAAAAAATCAAAAACTTCCCTATTAAATTCACGCTCAAAAATTCCTTCTATGAATTAATATACCTCACAAAAAATTTTAATATTTTAAGCTGTTTTGCGTTGTTTCAATTACTGTTGATCCAAAGTTTTTCATGCCGCAATAGAGAAGCTAACGTTTTGGCAACATGTGCTTTGAATTTGGAAGTTATAAATTCGAACCATTCTATTCTTCTCGCACTTGAATTCCATTTAATATCATCTGAAGTTTCGGAGGTGTGAAGTGGTCCGCGTTTTTGTTGCTGAAGATGTATCCATTTCTTTGCGATCGAGTACGTATAAAATATCTTAAATTGATTGAATTTAACAATTCCTTGTTTAGTTTTGTGAACTTATTAGAATTTAGTATTTTTTAACTTGGTAATTTCTACGTATTTTCATTTGAGCCGTAATGCGTTCTGACCTATTAAATTTTTAAATTATCTACTATTCTAGCTACAATGTCTGTCATTGCAAATTAACTTTCTTTTCTTGAAATATTTAAGTTATTAATAGTTTAAATCGCCTCGTATGTTCCAAGAACGAATGGTTCGTAACTTTACATTGATTTATTTTTGCTAAAATCGAATATCCAATTGCTGTAATAAAATATTTTACTCTATATCGGTGTTTCCCTAAGTGGTCTATATGGACCTTCAGGAAACTATGCCAACCTGCAAGGAATCCTTGTCAACGAAAGAAAAAATTGGGGTGTATGAGATGTAAATATGAGTTCATAAGACTGGATACCATTTAAGCAGTACATACTCCAAATTTTAGCACATAAAATTTTTTCAAATAATGAGCATATTAAGTTGACTAAATAGATTTAAAGAAATGTTTCATAAATTGTGTACATAAGTACCTAACTTATGTGTGCTTGTAACTTAAACTTCAGTTTTTGATATTGGTGGTTAGGTCATAGCCACAGGAGGGAAGCCACCCTCCCACGAAATGTTGATGTATAAAGTGAAATTTCATGACAAAAAAGATGAATGCAAAATAATTCTTTTGAATTTTTTTTTAACTAAATTATTTTTCCAAAGCTTAAATGAAGCTTTGCCCTATATTTTGCTATTTCAGAACGTTCAAATATGAATATTGCACTAACAGACTTCTTGTGGAACGGCCTACAACAAAAGGTCCATATGAATATTTGATAGCGTTTTATAGACATTAGCTCGTGTGAAACGAATATTTGTAATTATTGCCGCATTTACTCTCGCGTATTATGGTCGTATGTTAGTTTTAGTAGTTAGTTTAGGTAGTAGTAAGTTTAGAAAAACTTCCCAAGATACTGTCCTCGCGTAAACGTTAATCTATATTCTTTCCATAATTCATGACAAAAGTGAAGCAGATGGAACTAAAAGAAATACTTTTAAAGGGATTTTTGACCATTGTATGCGCAATTTATTAGTAATTGCCGTAAATTTTTCAAAAAGTTACAGCAATATCTGTAATATAATTTAAGAAATATATTTACTGCAATAGGGAGCAAAAATACCTTTTTCTACAAAGAAAAAAAAAAAGTTGCATCATGTAGTTTGAACTTAATTAGTATGTTACGAAATTTGGTTTTATTTTTATCCTGTACCAATGGTTGGCTTGTGATGCTGTAATATTTTCTGGCCTGCTAATAGTAGGCGCATTTTTCATATCCAAAATAAGAAAACTGCTCGAGTAAAACTAATTTTCTAAAGATAAATATTAATTTTTAAAAATTTCGTAATTTAAGTGACTTTTTCGGCAGTTCAGTAATTGCATGCTAAACCGATTTCTCAAGGCTCATTCATTAGAATTAAATTCCCTGTCTGGACTGCTACGGGGGGCGGAGTAGGGGGTGTATTTTGAATGTTGGTGTGAGCTGTCGGCGAGCATGTACGAACCTCATTTTTGTCCCTTAAAATAAGACATCTTGGCTTGCAATTACCAAATTATAATACCTGAAGTAACAATAGTAGAAGGGTTGCTTAGCAAGTTTGGTGTGTGTGTGTGAAGTACGAATGTATGAATAACTCTGAATAGCACGAGGCCTGTGTTCTCCCCCCCCCCCCCCGTCCAACAATTTCATTCTCCCACATACATACTGTAATTTCTACCTGGGGTTGACCAATATCCCCCTGGTTTCGAATAGTTAGCCTTTTAGCTGTAGTAAATTTTTCATTCTTTATGTTTCGCATTTGAAAGTATTCCTACGTAATATTTTTTACACCACGAAAATGTTCAGATATGAGTTTTTCATTTACTATTTATTAAACTTAGGACTAAGTGACTAAATTTTAATAAATGTAACACAAATTTAAAAAAAATATATAATAAAATCATGGGATTTAGCAGACATTTCGAATGGAAGCGGTTATGTTTAGTTTTTTGTCTCTAGGAGGGGGAGTTCATTCTTTATAGTTGAAGTTAAAACTACCACAAGACACTTTAAAATGTAGTGAATGTTAAAGAGTTGGAGAGAAATTTCCAACGATTATACTTTCAAAGATTTTTGTAACCTTCTTTGAATCAGTTTTACTGCATGAAATAATTATTTTTCAGATTAGTACATATTTTAACGGAGACTAGTTGTATCTTGTGTTTTGTCGGAATGTGTATGTTATAATTATTAGGGATGTAATGAATGGTGATTTGGCCGAATTCCGAATATTCGGCTGCCGAATATTAAAATTTCTAGAAAATCGCTGTAATAAAAAGTAATTGCCTTAATATAAAAGTAGATTCACAAAGTCAAACATCAATTCCACACATTAATCTATGACGTACGATTCAATTGTTTGTTAAGAATCTAAAATGTATTTCCTGTATTGTTTTAAATACAATACTGAGAATGTCACCCACAATTGGAATAGAAATGACAGGTTTTAATGAAAGCATTAGCATTTTATTACAGTGAAACCCCGATTTTACGTTCCTCTAGGGACTGGGCAAGAAAAAAGTAAAATACTGGAAAAACGTAAAATACGGGAAATACATAGAATGCAAAAATCAAATAGAAAAAAACTAAAGGTAATAAAGATGACTCTTTCAAAAGGTATAATATCTATATTTTACGAAAAGAACATTATTATACATACCATTTTAAGATAATTTTAGCACATTTAGATGCAATTTCTGGAGTTTAGGCTGAAAATAATCCTTAATAGTGGATTGTTTTTTTGTCATAGAGTTCAAAGTGAATGCAGCATCTTCTAGGATTGAAATACGTTGAAAGTTTTTTTTCTGGTCTTTATAAGAAAGAAAATCGTTTTTCACTATTTGTAAGCTCTTCATTGCAATAGTGAAAGAAGGGACGGGACGGGCTGTGCTTCCGGTTGTTTCTGTTGATCTTCATCGGCTGACGAAAAGTACAGAAGGAAAAATATTGCTTATTTTAGAACTTTTTTTTTTCATATTCCAGGGAAAACGTAAGATGCGGGAAATTTCATGTATAACAAACTTACAATCCGAGTTAAATTAACATTATTAGTATACGGAAAATCAGGGACCTGATGAAAAAAACGTAAAATGCGGGAAAAACGTAGATTCGGGGGACGTAAATACGGGGTTTCACTTTAATTTAATTCAAATTAAAGAAATGCTATAGTAAACATTTAACTTGCTTAAAATAGTTTTATGAAGCTATTTTAAAGGTTATAAAAGTTATTATTTTTATGTTATGGACTTTTTACACACCTCTTTAAAAGATCTATTAAAATTTAATGCATTTAACTGGAAAATATTTTTATTCTCAAAAACCCCAATAACTTGCGCTATCTAAATATTCATGATATATTCTAGGCTTTTCACATTTCTCGCACCCAATATTCACAATAAATCAGTCTACCCTAACAAAGTCACTTCCATTTTGTTAATACCAACAAAATAAAAGTTCCATATTCTCCATCATAACTATTAACTATAGTCAGCATTAACTAATGCCAACATCTGTTAGGCTGACTGAACAAAATCTGTTTTTGTTCAGTCAAACCTAAAAACAATGTTTTAAAAAGGTTTTTTCTTAGTAAATTATTCTTATTTATTTAAACTATATACTGTGTTCTTTTACAATAACTATAATGCAATTTTAAGTGTTTAAAATCTACTAATTACTTAATTTTCTTAAATTTCTACTGCGGCAGAACTATTCGGCCGGGCCGAATTTGATCTTTCGGAGTATTCGGTCGGGCCGAATATTCGGCTATCATGAAATGACTATTCGGTCAGGCCGAATAGGTAGAATACCTAATAGTGGCCGAATATTAGTTACATCCCTAGTTCTAATGCATTCCTTCGAATTTTTCCGTAACTTCTGCAAAAAGTCTACATATTTATGACCGCTTTGCAGATAGTTATTTAGGACTTTTCTGAACTGTTTTGAAAAAACATTCTGCCTGTAGGTGATGGATGAATTCCCTTGTGTACCTCCATTTACTCGTCACATATGTTCAACTTTCGGTAAGGTTCCTAAAGGATTCTGGCGCTTTCCCCTAATAGATTTCTGGGAAAGTGTTGCTTCGAAATGCATACCTAGGTGAATAGCTTTGATATTTGCCGATGAGTGGCGCCTAGGTTCTTCAAGTAACACCTGCTGTTGATGGAACAAAAGTAGAATCATATTGGAGAAGAAAAGGGGGGCAGGTCTTAAGATACAGCGGATTTCAAGTTTTGAAATTACCGATGGCAACGTGTGACAGACTAGAGAAAGGATTTGAAACGGGTTTCTTTGCACAAAAAGCGGTATTTAGGATTAGCTTTTTGTGAAAAATTTGGAACTCTTTTAAAGTTCACAGCTTTAACAAGTAGTGTACTGAATTGAAAACGGAAGTTTCCATCATTTGTTCACCACATAATAGTAGTTAGTGGCTTGTTAATGGTAATAAATTTTGGCTACTCTTTACTAAGCATTTGCGTTGAAAGTACTTTTGGCTGCCGTCGTCGCTCATACCTGCTTTGCTCCAAAGTTGGACGTTTTACCTTGTTTTAAGCCGAGAACAAATTGATTTGAAAATAAATGGTACATTATGTTTATTCCATATTTTCGAGGTCGAAGGACATATAACTTTGTCCCTGAATATGTAGCAAGTTTCAAAAGTTTATAATATAGTGGGTTAAATTAAACAAAACTGCATCGATAAGAAACTACGACCTACCTTAATCTAATAAAAGCAAATAATAAAATTCAAATATTACAAATAAACTTAAATTCTTATAATACGTTAAAAGTTCGACCCAAATCCTGAAATTAACGATAAGAATTCGGTGAAGAACACCAATGCTTCCCAGCGCCGATGTTCCATGTTATAACATAATAATAAATTTAACAAAAAAAAAAAAAAACTTTCGAAACTGGAGTTTTAAAATATAGTAAGGGCTTAAATATAGTAACCAACGCTCGGATTACATAAACTTAAAAGTTTATACAAATTCACTCAAAAAAAACAAGGCTGCAGAGTCGGTTGTGAAAAAAATCAGATTCCTGGAATTTTAAAACTCGGACTTCAGACTCCTAAACAAATATATATTAGGGATTTAATGAATCTTAGATACCTTTTTTAAATGACTAAGACTCCAAAGCCTTGACTAAGAAATACTTATAAGCGTAGATTTAAAAATATGCACTATTAATTTTCTTACGTAATTTGAAAAAAGTTGTCAGACCTGAACAAAAAGAGACTGACATTTAATATTTGCACTTTGGTTTTAAGGCGATAAATGCATTGTATTAAAACAATTATTCATACAGGAAATTGTATGCACAGTAATTACTTTCAATGCAATGAATCACTATGTTCTTAAAGGTTTTTATAGTTAGACATTGCCTTTTCTCATTTAATTTACCATTTCTAAAGACGAAAATGTTCTTTCCACTACTACTTATTGGGTACTACTATTTGAAATATTTCTTTTATCCTGTGAAATACCCGTATAGACTCATTACTCTGAAAGTTTAGAAAGTTACCAAAGCCTTACAATTTAAGATCGTATACTAATTAAAACTATATTTTCTTGAAAAATAGTAGAAATTTTTTTTCGACTTTCTCTTTTCCACAAGTAATGCGTTAATTTAAATCTATTTGTAGTCCGATCTTTTCCATGATCGGAAATTAAGATCGTCATGAGTATACTATGCTTGAGGTTTTTATTTTAGGCTTATTTATATGGTGAAAATTAAAATAACCATCCTAAAAACAACAGAGTTAGAGATTTGTAATTCAGAAACCTTTCTCTCAAGCACAAAGAGTGAAATAGAACATCCATTTATTTAAAAAACTGTTTTACGCATTTATATGGATTATAGTAAAAAAAAAAGCGTATAATCCGGTATATAGTAATACCAAATCTCGCAGTGGTGGTACAAGTTTCACAATATCTGTTTACAAATTTAAAACTAAAATTTTTGAACAGCACAAAAATTAAAAACAATGAAAATGAAAAATATGTTTTAAAAACCGAATAACTTGTGGAATTAAAGATCCATAATTTTAACGTACTTTGAGGTAGATTTGCATTAAAATGTTGGGCCAAAGGCGAAAAAATATTGGGACTCCCGCCATCTCTGAATTTGTTCCTTACAGGAGTTTTTATGACCATGTACACCATTAAAACTTTTGTTTCATTTTGGTCTATGTGTAGTAGACATAAATGATAAACCTAATTATGCACATGACTTTTTAGGACCGTGTACTTACGTCAGAAGCGGATTTAGGTTTGAAACCGACCTCCAAGCCATCAAATCATGCACAATTCTTATTACTGATTAAAATGCAGTAAAATTTCGTTACAGTCGATACTGACACAAATATTTTCCTTGCGAAGCAAATTTTTAGTCGCATTTTTTAAATCGCAGTAGGGTATTGTAACGGAATATACATTAAAGTATTTTTCAGGTCCCTTGCAGTTCGCTGTAATGGGATTTCACTATATGAGTGCATGTTAGCTTTAATTCGAGAGATTTTTTAATGTTATAAAAACTATTTCTTTTCAAAAGTACTTTTAATAGAACATTAGTTGTCTAAGGTTTTAATCATTTTTATTTCCCTACTTTGAGGCGAATAAACCAATTACATTTGAATAATTATCTTTCATCGGGCTACTTTTCCGTTGAAAGTAAAGCGAACGGTTTTAATGTAAGTGAAATAATACTACGAAGAAAATTTCGCCCTACACGAGGGGTTCGCAAACTTTTCCAAGGTCATGGCACCTTAATAATGCTTCACAATGAGAGTTTTTCTCTGTTTAATTAAAAAATTTGCTGCAAAATAGATGCAGCTCAATTTGAGTAAAAAATGATTTTGCAAAGTCTTGTATTTTTAGAAAACCGCTTTTGTTTTTATACAGGAAATATTGGAATATTCTCCACATAGTAATTTATAAAGAAATTTTTGCAAAAATTTTAAATTTTCACTTATTATCTATTTCTCGAAGCTTGTAATTTCGAATATAATTTAGTTAAGGCCCTTTTGTAGAATACATCAGGTTGTAAATCAACGGCTGAACCAAATATTACAAATTGGTACAAAACCAGTAAAATTTGGTTGCAAATCTGCGCTAAAAACTGCTTGTTTGCATTTTGAAATTTGAAGTTAATATTAATATAATATTAAAAAGAATACTTGTGTGTGAGCAATGAGTGAAGCAGAAACGACATAGCAACGAGATTTTCTTAACTCGTTGTGGCTCCATTACTCGGTTTTGATTTTTATTTCATTCAAAACGTGAAAATAAAAGTGTTTGTTTTTAACTATTGCATAACTGAATATTTGGTTGTGACAAAATAGCTATTTATATTTCCGTTTTAGTTGATGATAAAAAGAATATTCCATATATGACTGGCATGTCATGATATTCAGTTAGCCTAAATTTTCATTCGGACGGTCAAAAGGTGCTTTCAATTTTTATTTCTTTTAAGTAATTTCACTTTTGATTGAATAGTTCCGTTTCAATGATACACTTGAACAGCACCATGTAATATACGTATTTAATATGAATTTTTAAGACTTAATCTGTTACAAAAAATTTATGTACTTTTTTAATTTATGAAAATTTTAGTCGTGAAATTATTTACAAATTAGATTCTTGATTAAATTCAAGGGAAAAAATAAATGTTTGTATATATTGCCAATGATAGAAATTTTATTGGCAACAAAACTGCAGGACATTGAACTTAATTCAGGCAGTTTAGTTGCATTGAAAAGCGATTTGATTCAATTAAAAAATTAATTTCAACGGGAGCTCACTGGAGCTCAGTTCCTGTATTTTTCAATTTCATGAGCGTATTTAAGTATTAGGAGGAATTCGGGCTATTTACGCATGAAAATAGTTTTGAAGACTGAAATTCCCGCACTTTAGATAGAAATTAAGCCTTGATACAAAACTGCTTCGCAGTTGCATTTCAAGTCTCCTATGTTCAGTTCCTTTCCTAAGTGAAATTTTGTTTTAAAATGGAACCTTTTTTTAATAGGTACCAAGTGATATTGCCGAAGAATACCGGTGGAAGATAAAGCACAATTTTAAACAATATATTTACTTGGGATTGAAATCCGGTAGGTGGGAGCAGCAGCGAATTTTGACGGAAATCCTGAAAATGGAAGGTTATGTTGCCCACAGGATCATAAAATATAGCAATCTCTGGAGTCATATCTACATCAAGTTCGAAAATGATGACTTGGCACTAAACGCAGTGGATTATTTTAGGTGCCTTGTGAGTATTCTTTCGGTGTTCAATATATTTAAATGGTGATTGACTGTTTCCTAGTCTCTCATATTGCTGTATAGTCTTTCAACAGTAGTCTGTCAAAATAGCTTTCGTACTTTTCTTTCGCATCCTCTTTAACTTTCGGATGACCGTGGGGTCATAAAATGACCCCAATGTCAATTTTTGTCAAATATTTAATTTGAATAAAATTGTAGCGCTTTCAGTATTTTTAAAGCAGAGTTTTGTACTATTTTATTATGAATTATGAAGTTATCACTTCCCCATGAAGAAATACATAAAAAAAATATCGATTTGGGGTTACTAAATGACCCCACCTGGACGTTAATAAAATCCACAAGAAATGTGGCAAGTGCAATAGATTTGTTTGCAAAAATCACGTCAATGTCATATGTCGTGAGTGTAGTAATCAAAATGAAGTATTTTAAGTTAAATTGAAAATTTTGTATTTGAACTCCTAATCCTGATGTTAATCATAATTTTATTTTTGAAGTATTTTGTTGCATCTATACTGCATTTTTATTTTTTCCACGACTGTAACTGTAACAAATATTAAGTGCTTTCAAAAGATAAATTTGATGTTTTATTTGATATCAGGGCTCGTGATTTTTTGATTTTTTTTAAACAATAAAAAATATCCGATTTTTTTTTATTTAAATCAGATTTTTATTTAAATGGGTTTTTTTAAAGACCTTAAATATTTTGGAAATTTATTATGTTACATTCATAGAAACAATATGGCATGTTAATCAATTTGCAAAGACACACTTCAAGCTATTTTCACAACAATAAATATTTTTTTATAATAATTAACAAATTTTAATACAAATGGATGACTCAATTGAAACTTAACCCTACCAGGAATAATAGTACACTCATAAGTACAGAGAAAATGAACAAATTTAATCTGAATTATTTATCTGTTGAAAGCTGAAAAAAGTAACAATTGACTCTATTTATTTTTTACATTGAGTGTACTTTAATCATTTTCTATTTTATGAATGATTAAGCCTAAAATATCTTTACCCATTTAGTAAAATAATGTGCTCACACCATTACTAAACTGAAACTTTTTGTTTTAATCAAATAACCTTTATTGAAAACTTCTCCTAATATAAAAATATTTTAGAAGGAAAAAAAAACCTTAAGCTATTAGGAGACATGGATGAAACTAAGGATACGTATTCTAAATTCCCTACAATTGTTGTTTTAAACACCATCATTCTAAATTATTTATTGTGTGGCGTTTATTAAATTGATCTAAAATACTATTTTTAAGAAAAAAAAAACACAGAATAGCTCATGATTATTATGAATTCGAATGATTGAATTGCTTTGCTGTTGAGATGCTTGAAGAATAATAGTAATATTCTAAAATTTAAAAAATAGAAATTGGTTCTAAACTTAAGTATGCTATGCACACACAGATGGACCTATAAAAAGTTTTGTTTGAAATAGTGGTTGTAATTGCAACATATTTTATTTTTACAATACTTTCTAACATTGTAAAATTAGTGATTTAAAAAAAAAATCACTTGATTTAAATCGCGATTTCAATCATGATTTAAATCAACGAATCCTGTTTGATAAAGTAAAGAAATACGTGTTTTTTAACGATGGGGTCATTGAATGACCCCACATGGCCTTTCACGTTTCAAATTTAAACCGGGTCATCCGAAGGTTAAATCGAGAAATTTTTGACCTTAAAGTTTTGGTGGGTAGGTAAGTTCTGGTAGCCTCTAGAATTCTAGAGTTGTAATATAATGTTCTGTGTTAATTCTGCAGCTGCTTGTGTGGTTCTAATCTCTGCAGGTTAACATTCTGATACTGAATAAGCAGCTTCATATTTTTGTGGGCTGCTGCAAAGCTTATTCTGCAGCCTAATGTTTTTACGTTGCTTCTCAATGCTGCCAAATATTCTGTACTGATTTTACAGATTACTTTTATATGGATAATTCTGTAACTTAATGTTACTAATTTTATTTCAGGATTGCAACTTAAACGCGGAATTAGTGGACAATCTTTTATGTTCTTGGTACATCTACGAAAACTTGATTGGTTTTGTTGGACAAGGAACGGTGGCGCTCATTGACACAGTTGGTACTGCCCCCCACTGCATGAATCCTATGATAGAGCCCGTTCTTGCTGCTATTCTATACGATTTCGGGGAAGCTTATGTGTTCGAGGTTCGAGAAGCAACGGCGCAAGTTATTTTCAATTCCATGGCAGAAGCCCTAGCAGCCTGCATTGCTCATGGAAAATGGGAAACAAATGACCAATTATATAGTCAGTTTTACTTTCGGATTAGAATAATTGGAGATAACAAAGAAGCCGTTCTCATCGGCAAATGCCTGTCTCATGAACAAACAGACCCGGTTGTTCAGGAAGCGTTTAAGCTCGATTATTTTGTTGATTCTGAAGATTCTAGGTACGAAACTGTAGAAAACTATAGTGATGCCAACGTTTTGAATAATGTTGAACCCTATTGCTCAGTAGTTACTTCCTTGAATAATAAAACAACCCAACAGGGTCGTAAAATCAGAGGTCGTTCGGAACTCTCTACATATCCATCGATTTTTGAAGGAAATTCATCTCATTGTCATATTCCAAGTTACCAAAGCTCTCTATATCCCACATCAAGACCCATGAGAACTGTAGTATACAACGACTATGGTGTGCCATTAGGCACTATAATGGTTAACGATTACGGAACAGTTCTACCAGCAGGAAACACAAATTATGTTCCAAGTATTCTGCAAGAGGTGCGATTCAGAAATACTAACATCCCGTCAAATGTTCCATTTTGTAATGAAGATTACGTTGAAAATTCGCGACACTCCTCAGCCTCTCTGCTTTGCAACCAACGTAGCTTTACTGAAAGCTCCATTCCCAATACCGGGCAAAGAATATATTCCCAACAGAATGCAAGCAGTTCAAAAGAATTGTCCTCAGAAAACAATTTGCAGACGAAAAACTGGAGCTTGAATCGAGCAACAATTTCAAGCCATTTGAACACGGAAACATCTAAAAATGTTCGTCTGAAGCATCCTTCTAAGGATGCTTCCCCCACTTCGGCAAAATCGAAGGACTATGAAGTATCTAACCGAACGAAATATTCTTGTATGGAATTCAAGAGTAGTAAGTTCAGAAGCAGTTTTTCACAAAGTAAAAATTATCGAAATAAATGAGTGATTAAACAATTACTAGAGTCCGTTTCTCAATGGAATATCTGCAAATGTTGCGTGAGCTGTTAGCCTCAAATGGCTGTAGACGAAAGCTGAGGTAAGTTTAATGGCAAGAAACACGTTTAAAATCAAACGGTTATGTTCACGACAGATTTACAAACTATGATTTTAACGATGAGTTTATTGATGTTAGCATCTGTTCTCTATTTTGTTGACTGTTGAATAAACTATTTTAATATTAAGTTTAATTATAGTTTAAATGGTACATTAAGACAACACTAACATGCATGCTTTTTTTTGTAATACAGAATGTGATTGAATTGATCAGTGACGCATACAAGGGGAGGGGGGGGGGGGCTCCAGAGGGTATGTACCCATCGCCCATGATTTCGACCAGAAATTCTGGTGATAAAGTATTTTTTTATTAATTCTAATTATTTATTCAATAATTTCATACTGTTTTTTTTTTTTTTTCTTGAGCATTGAATAAAATAGGACTGTTTAGCTGGTGTATTGGGGCATGTGGACTTTCGGCCCTGGACCTCCTTTCCTGAAATTCCTGCATGCGCAGTTGGAATTTATCAAATTAAAGTGGGTTGTCAATTTAAAGTTTGTGTTTGAAACACTCGAAACACTTGGTTTTAAGTTATATTACCAATCCTCGTATAGCCAAAAATCACCGGTGTTTATAAAGTGCTTGATTTTTTTTTTCTTAATTCTAAGAAAAAGACTAATTGATCGGTAGTTTTTGTCATACAAGGGACATATACATCTCTTCTACTCACCCTCTAGTAAAAGTTTTACCCGTCGGCGTAACTAGGGTTGGTGAAAGGGGGTGAATGGGTCACGGGGCCGTTCATAAATGATGTCGCACGCTTTTCTCCCATATTTGACCTCCTCCCCCTTTGTCACACTTCAGCGGACCTCCTCCCTCTTTTCCATATGTCACGCTATGTTGCATATTGCATGATGTCACACTTCTTGTTGCCCCCTTCCCTTTGCTTTTAGTTTACTTTTTAACGGCACATTTATACGTATAATATTTTCAGTTTAATTGGGGACAAGATAATTTTTGCATAAGGAAATCGTTTAACTTTCAATGTTGCAGTATATTGCCATCATTTCACTCCGAGTGGAATGATTATTTCAAGTGGCTTGGGCATTGAAATTTTGCATTTGTTCATTTGAACCACAATTGCACCTTTTCTGCAGCCTGCCGGTCCAATATTCCTTCCCCCCCCCCCTCCCAAATGCGTTCACTCCACCTTTATTAATATATTTTTTAGTTACGTCACAAATTTTACTTTGTTTTGAAACGTTTTCATAACCACATTGTTTCGACTTCAATGAATGGATTATTTAGACTAATTTTTGGCAGGACTATTTTAACTTGACAATATTAATGGCTGGATAACTCATAAAAATAAAACCTGTGTTCTTATTTTATTTATTTAATAAATTGCGAATTTTTAAAAGCCTGGGAAATAACGTTCACAATTTTTCGTATTTTTCTAAATGCCTCTGAATTTTAATTTTGAGTGGTAGGCAATCATGGTGTAGGTATCAGGCCATTGAACCAGGACGTCTTTAGCCAGATTCATGTGCCATTATGGCACATGAACCATCTATATTTGTACTAAAAGTATGTGTTAGAATTGACTTCTGGGGGGGGGGGTTAATATACAGATTGTCAAATAATTTGTATTTGACACTTTCAAGCATTGCCATTAATATTTGAGTTTCCATAGTCTGTGTAAACTTTTCCCTCGCATGTTTTGAAAATATTTTGATAAAATAAATAATCTTTAATAAGAACTTAATTTCTAATGAGGGAGGTCCGGAAGATGAAATTGAGAAGTGCTTTGGGCTGAGGTTCTGTGAGCACCCCAAGCAATTACAGCCAGGGGTGACCAACACTAAAACGCATGCCCCAAACATGATGCATTGTATGATGATCAGTGGCGCAACCAGTGTAACCTGAAATTTCAGAACAAATTGAGCGCCATCAAGATTAAAAGAAAAATAATGAATGCATATAGCGATTTGTTTTCTTAAAATAAACCTATTTATTCCATTTGGTGTTATATTACGGTTGTTTAGAAAGAATCTCGCAGTAAATTTAGCTCCATCAAAAAAGTCGCGATAGTTGCCATTCTCGTGTGAAAAAAGTAAGTCTAGAATTTATTTCCCATGGGAGTTCAATGGAGCACAGCCCCGATACGTTTCAATTTTACGCGAATTTTTGCATATTACACGGAATCCAGACTATTTACTAATTAAAATACTCGCACTTCTTTCGTTAGAGATAGAATTTTTATCTTTTTTTGCATTATTAAATTTAGTTGCGGGTTTGATATATCAGTTTTTCCCTAAACGAAATAAATTTATCCCTTTCTCGATTCATCAATGCGACAAATTTTAAAACTCAGATTCCACAGCCCTGGTTGTATGGCGCGTCAGAACCTTTATGCAAAAACTTTGTACAGATTTGCACGATACGTAAAGCAGGGGTACCCACTGAAAGGGGGGCAGGTTACGTGCCTGAAGCTATACGCTATACGTGAAACTCATTCATATGTTTTTTAAAAGCAAACAATGGTATTAAATAACATATCAATGCGTTTCAGCTCCAAAGGACAGAATAGCTATTGTCACATTCACATTGTACACAATGAATCCTTGCCCTTATTTGCCATACTCAACTAATCTTTTGAACTATTTTTCTAAGTATCTAAAATTCAGAGAAGTGCAAGGTTCACCCCATAAGTCACCTTCTCCACGATCCTGCCCTCGAGTTTGATGCATGACTTACATCCCCAGTGTCAATCAAAACCGCAAGAGGCTGTATGTAAGGGGAGAATGTTAGGATTTTGTTAAAAATTGAAAGGAGTTCTTGTTAATTAAAGAAAGCCCTTTTCGTTTAACTATAAAAGGAAGAGGGAGTTTGAAATCTCACGCACCCATTTTCAAGTATGAGCAGTGACAACAAAAGGAGTACAGCAGAAGGAAGACAGGTGCCATGTCAATCACATTCCTAAGGGACCCTATATTCGATGGGTCGCTTTAGCTACGATGGAGCCAGTGCCGTAACTATACCATTTGAGGCCCGTTGCAAGTTCATTGGATGGGACTACAGAAAAAATCGTCACGTTGTAATTTAATTTCAATAAATCACTGAAGTAGGTCCACAGCAGTATTACTAATATTGTACACATTTCAGTTAAATATCGAATAAATTTAATTTTCGAAAGCATAGGTATTACTTATTTATAATAAAATAACAATTTAATCTTAACAAAATATTTATTAATAAAATTCTTTTCTCCAAGCTTTCTGTTTCGCAAAAGTATCAATAACATCATCAAAATTTAAAGATTGGTCCATACTATTTTCAATAGACAGAATAGCCAAGTTAGCCTGTCTTGTCTTATAGAGTTAATTAACTAGGTTTTCATTAATTTTAGTTTCGGAAATGATCTTTCAGCATCATCTGTAGTTACAGGAATTGTAGCAAATAACATTAATGCAGTAGATACTTCAGGAAAGAGGGACGTCATAAAATGACTCTTTATTATTAATAAATCAACAAGTTCTCTAATACACTAAGATTTTTTTATTTTATCTCTGTAGGTGGACCGAAAACTTTTTCTGTGGCAAATGATTCAGATATGTCTCTTTTTATACACATATTTCAACAATTTTTAGAGCTTTTCTTAGTAGATCAGTACTTTCTTGGTCTCGGTTAACAAATTGTGGGAATTCCCCAAGCGTCAGTAGCTCGCCAGCGCCACTGAAGTATTGCTGCAAAAAAGGAAGCAACCAATGAATGCGTTCTAAAATTGATCTTGTTCTTATGAATGCGTATAAATCTTAATTTATTTATTTTGTTTTTGGTCTTTAGTTGAGTCTAAATTTGATAATTTAAATACGAGCGCTTATATAAAATTTCAGGCACTTATATAAAATTTATAATTTTTGCTAAATTTTGTTTAAAATGTAAGATTACTTCTGAGCTCGCAGCCTGTCGGGCTGTGGGCCCGTGGCATTTTGCCAGCTCTGCCAGTTACGCCACTGGATGGAGAGTTCCTAGGCCGCTTCAGGTACGGGTCGTTTGGGCACGCCATCGCGCTTAGTATTGGATGGACCACCTTGCGCAAGAGGTTGCCACCCTCTCTTTAGAGATCCTTAATACTTTATTACGTCACATTGGTAAGCATAAGATATTTGAAAATTTAACATTTTCTTTCCTAGTTTTATTTCTTCTTTTTTTTAAATCGAAAATTGATTTGAAGCATTTTTTATGACAGCAAAAAGTACATTCGACAAATGAAATAATTTTCTTGTTCGGTTTTTAAATATAATAATAAACATATTTTCGTGTTTTGTCGCCAAGTGATTGCATCATTTCGACACTTAACGAGAAATCCACTCGTAATGCTGAATTGCCCAATATTTCCTTTATCTGTGCTTAAGCTTCAGAAAGAAAGAGCGAAAAGAGTTTGAAAACTATCGAAACGAAAGTTTTTTTCTAACGGTGGGATTTTTTTTTTTTTTCACCTTCTGTACAATAATAATTTTAGGGAAAAGACTTTACATGACTTTCTAGATTTCAACAGTGATAACTTCTATTTTGATGCCAAGAATCATTGTTAATGAATACATAAAAACTGAATAAGTTGTTAAAGAAATGCAATAAATTTCAAATTGGTGGTTTATATTGGAAATTTGTAATTAAGCGCATTGTTTTCCACAAAAAAAAATTGAATTAGACTTTCAAAAGCGTAAATTTTCACCTTGAGAAAAATGAGTGTTGGAATAAGACAAGTTTAGTTTTGTCTCTTGGTATTGACTGGTGGAAAGAGTAACTTTTGTTCGTAAACGCCAACTGTGACTCATCCTTCGGAAAGAAGCCGTCACTTGACCAGCAGGGAAGGGTTCTGAGTCACACCTGTCCATTTTTCGTCCATCCACATGCGTCATTCAGCATTACTTCGCATCCACACACACACTGAAGGCATAGACCAAGTAAACTCAGGACCTGAAGTAAACTACCAAAAAAGAAAGATCTCTATCAGTTAATTGTTTGTACTGTTAGCTAGGGCTGATGACGCAGTGAGATCCAAATATTATTCAAAGATCTGTACTATTTTCGTAAGCTTTTTATTTTTCCAAGTTTAATATCATAATCAGGGTTCGAAATTAGGATGGAAAAAAGTTAGGCGTCATTGGCACCTAGCTTATATGTTTTACTTGCCAAAAATGTTCTGCTAGGCGTCCTTTTTAAATAATTCAAATTGCTTGAGCACATATATCAACTCAAAACTATTAAGGCAGTTGTGCAACTGTTAAAAAATATAACAAAACATCACAACCTTAAAATGAGAAAATTATTCATAAGTAAGAGAAAAATGTTCGAAAATCAATTTCTGTTGGTATTTTCTGAGAAGTTTGTCTTTTTACTTAAGTTTATGCATCTATATAAATGTTTACTTTAATCAGTACCTAATAAAATAAAATATGAGTTAACTTTTTTCAAGTGTTATTTACAATCAAGTGTTACTTACAAATAAGCAAGTTTTGTATGCAACACTTGATTGTAAATTACTTACAAATAAGTAAAAATTCGCAATACAAAAATTTGAAGATCAAGAAATTACGAGTCTTCACAGGTATTGTAAATACTCAAAAGAGCTCAGAAGATTAGATGAAATTTGCTCATAAAAATGTAATTGTATAAAGTTATATCAGGTTTAAAAAAATAATAATTAGGGTGAAACATTGTGGTTGTCAAACTAAGTTTTATGAAAGGTTAGGCGTCAAAAGTGACGACTGGATGTGAAATCCCGGTAGTCAAACGGAGATTTTTAGTTGCAAAATACGACTAACGACTGCTAATTTTGAACCCTGATCGTAATATCGACTATTTCGATAAAAATACTAGTTTGATGTAATGCTACCTTTAATTGTATTCCATCTTTACATCTTTAACTTAATTAACACTAGTTTTAAAAGACCAATCATTTTGACTGTTTCGAAGCTTCCATTTTGCATAATTTGTTTCTGATTATAGTGCAACTTTCAATTGCATTGGCTTTTCCTAATACACGGTAAGTAGGACAAGTTAATTTAACTGAAAGTTTTATTATAATTAGTATCAACTTGGTGTAAAATGAAAGTTTAGGAATGGTTGAAAACGGCCTGGTAAATCTAGTGTAACTCTCTTACTAATTCGCTACTTCAAAATATTTTTTAACTATAGTACTTTAAAGATGTCAACATGTTGGGGTCAATTTTATGCACTTTTTTCTCAAACACCAATTCCAAAACGTTTTAAATGTACTTAAAAATAAAACACTTAATTATAATAAGTTGTGATTAATTATTTTTTGAAGTAATAAATGGAATCTGACAATTTTCCCGCTAAGTTAGGCAACGGGAGTTTTTCTTTTTTTCCTTTTTATAAAAGTTATTTTTCTCCTTTGTCGACGACGACAAAATTTTCAGACTCGAATTTTTGAATTTCATTTCTAGCACGAATCTTGTTAAATTTATATACTGAATTATTATACATTTTTGGTGCAGTGTAAAGCAGATATACCTATGGGAACCAATACAATTGTCCCTTTAAAAGCATATATCGCTGTTTCGGCAGGCAATGTAATTTGAATTTAAATGAATCTTATTTTAATGAATTTAGTATTTCATTTTATATCTATTTAACTCTAAATGCAAAATCCTTTTGAAATGCTCGACATTAAAATAAAATAGGAAAGGAAAATATTTTATTGACTTGCGCTTCGTCTTTGCAGCTTCCGTAGAAAAACAGATGCTGCGCTCATGTGAGAACTTAACAGATGAAAAATAACTTTCAAAATGACAGATGGACGCGAAATATTCTTTAATCAAATAACGTATTTTAAATTAGCGATTTGAAAACAACGAATGAGTTTTTATTTACAAATGCATGTTCTAAAAAAAAGTTTTTTTTTTTTTTGAAAGGCAAATTTGTTTTATTCTTTTAAGATTACTGAAAGCAGTAATGACTTAATATCTGAGTATGGGTAATAGATGTTAATTAAATTCACAATTTTTTAACATAGACTTCAAAAACAGAAGTGGACTTATGTGCAGTTGAAATAATTTATACAATTTGTTCCTGGACAATTCATAAATAGAGATTAATAATAATCATAAAAAAAAGGAAAAGAAAAAAAACCTTGAATTTTTATAAACGAGTTTGCACCTGTGACTTTTTAACGGGGAAATTTACCGTACAGAGTTTGATGACAATAATAAATGGGGGGAGAACTATTCATGTTTAGCGGTTAATCGAAAAATGCGTAAATCTATCAAAAAACCACTTAAAAATGAACAAAATGTAATTCGGATTTTCAAAAATTACGAAATTACTGTCATTTTGCTGCTCATACTTTACACGACGTGGACTAGAATAGAAAATAGACAAATATACAGTTCGACCACCAATTTTGATAGTTGGACGCTTCTGCGCATGGCAGAAAAGAGCGGATCCATTCGAGTTTCAGGTTTGCTTTGCCCCGTTTATTTAGTACTCGAATCAGAATGTTTGCTTCACTGTTTGTTAAAAGCAACTAAATATAAAAACTGGGATATAGCATCAGTTCGGAAGAAATCAAGTATTCTAAACGAACTACACAGAAACAGCACTTATATAAAAGCAGTTCCTCCCTTGAACATGAATGGATTCTTCTTGGAACTCTGCCAGCCAGTTTGCTCTGGATGACGGTAGAACTGTACACATAAACGAACCATTTTATCTTATCGATACTTTGGTATTAACCGTATGGAAAGAGATTGGATTGTCGGGCTTGTGTCTTGCGAAGAACCCTGAAAAAGTTTTGAAGTTTCGGATTCAAGAGGGGTCGCCGAGGGCAGCGGGCAACGTGTTGATACGCGGCACCTCCAATCAAATATTTTCCATCTTTTAGCTGTCCTTTCTCCCGGGATCGCGAGCCCCTGGGGATTCTGGGCACCCCCCTCCCCCCCAAGCCGGGGCTGTGCAGCTAGTGATTGCCGCTCTTGTATAGAAGTTAAGCTTTTCACGTTGAAAAAAGGGGTCCGCGGAAACACTTCAAACAAGTGTATGCTGTCAATTTATTTCCCCAAAAATGCAGATTTAATACAGATGTACGTAGCTTTTTAGAGGGGTGGGCACCCCCGTGTAATATGAATTTAGTATATACCCTTTGCCCTTAAACCTGGAAATTTTTGAAATGACAAATTACGGACCAAAAACAGCCCAATGGCGCTGGAGGAGATAAATCTGCTGGGAGCCTTTTATAGACCATATCAGGGACGTACGCAAGCGGGATTTAGGGGTTTAACCCTCCCCCCCCCCCTTGAGCTCAAGTAAAAACTGTCTAGCTGTCTAAATTAGGGAAATAACAGTGCTTTGTTACATACTCGAATTTCTTTTAGTACTTTCAGAAAGTTATGAACCTCTCTTGAAAAAATTCTGCGTACGCCACTGGACCCTATAATGTCCTCCCCCCCCCTAAAAATAAATCAATAAATAAAATAAACAACGACAAAAAATTTACGTTCAGGAAACAAAGTTCTATATGCATTTATAATTTTTGTGTCCATTTTCAAAGCGTTCACTAGTTTACTTTGTTCTAAAATTTTGAGACTTACTGGTTGCTTTACACGTCATCATCCAGTGCAACATGCTTAATGCATGTGCCACATGTTGACCACCCCTGCGAAGTAGGACGTAGTTTATTTTAAAAACATAAATTCATTTACATCTTTATTATAATGTATTTCGTAAATTCGTATAAAACGTAATTTCACTGTGCAACACGAAAAATGTCCTTTGGATGAAAATGTCTGTTTCTTATGTATTTTTGGCTGAGAATTACGAATCTGTAATTATTTTTTGCCTATCATGTACCATTTTCCCGAAATTCCACATTTTAGCTTTTTACGCATTTTCTGCATAAATGTGCATATTTTCGAAATTTATCCGTCTTAATTTATTATAAATTATATCTTTCTCATTGACAGTGAAATCGTTGCCATTCTAGAGATTTTTTTAATGAACTTGGGTTACTTTGGCGACATGGTTTGGCAACAAAAGCTTTATCTACTTCTCGAAGTTTCGAGTTTTTTACAAGACGACAAAAACATTTTGTAGACTATTTTGCGGAGAAAGAAAAAATAGTATGCTGCTGTGATGTGAATGTAGTGTTTCAAGCATTAGGACATGAGCACAATTCAGCAGAGTGGCGCTTGTTTATAGGTGCTCTTCCATCTAAGTATTGTTTTCCTATTCATTCATGTAGCATATTCTGCAAACACAAAGGAAATTTCAAAATTTTGAGTGGCAAAAGCATATCAAATTAGCCACTTGTAAATCTACAATGTGCCTTTTCCCCTCAATTGTACATTAAACTTCTTGAAAAGCTCTGTACACAGAGGAGTGACTTTCTTGTATTTCAGGAAAAAATTTTAAAAATTAAGTGAGGCAAAACTAAAAGAAAGGATTTTTATTGGCCCACAACTTAAGGAAGTCCTTTCATGATAAGAGTAGGAAAACAAACAGTGAGAAGAAGAAAAATCTGCCAGGATGGCCTTTAAATCGGTGTGCTCTCGTTTCCTTGGAAATGAGACAGCTGAAAATTACGAAAATCTTATTAGTGACATGATAAAATGCTTTTGTATTATTAGGTTGCTATATTTCATTAAAACTACACTTTATGGACTTCTTTCCTCAAAACCTAGGCGTAATTAATGATGAGAATGGGGAAAGGTCTCATCAGGATATCTGTGTTTTAAAAGCGTTTCAGCGGACGATAGAAGGGAAGTATACGAATTGAATATTGCTAATCTTATTATCAGGGCACACCAACAGATGCCCACAAGATAAAACGGCCAAAAAAAATCTTTTTTGTGTTTGTGTTTTCAATAAGTAAGCAGCAGTTACACTCTTCTATAACCAAATTGCATAAATATGAGAAGTGGGTCTCCAGCAAAAATGGTACGTGATGGACCATTTTGGTTTGGATATTTGAATTAAGCACCTTTTGTTTATATAGAATCACATAGTTTCATCTAAAGGACAAAAATAAAAGTTCAAATTTGTTGCATAGTGTTTTCAGCGTAATATAAAACACAACCAACACATAAACAAAAATAAATTAAAAAATAAATTTAAAAAAAAAAAGTTAGAAGGAAGAAGTTGATTAAGCTCTATTTATTTGAACACTCCGGATGTTATAAAATAAATAAATAAATAAGTAGAATCTCATAGCTCAGTATAAGATTGTTTGACAAAAATGTCATGCATGTTAAAAAAATATAAATAAACAAACAAAATAACTGCAAATGGAATATAATGAGGAGCTAATGGATATTTTGATACTCATTATAGAAATGTGAGATAAATATTTCGGGCATATTTTTGTGAGAATGTTTCTATCCTCAACAAGAAAGAGGAAAGCTTGTTTTGCTTTTGCACATGCCGATGCTATATCTGTTCCAAATACACAAACAAAATGTCATCATACAATCTCCGTTTTTACCATGACACAGTTAGCAAAAAGCGAAACGAGCACTGGTCAGTCAGTGGTCAGTCCAGAATAAAACATTCTAATCTCACCGCGACAGAAGCACGGGCGTATCCATTTGCTCTCCTAGGGTGGCTAGCACCCTCCCTCGTACTCCCCCTCTCCCATCCACCAACCGGAAGAAGTTCCTGTCGCCAAGCTATTCTACAAACTGCCGAGCTCGCAGTATTCACGCTGTTGGTGAGAAAACGGTTCGGTCGTCATTTTGACTCCGAAACTTGCCGGGTGCGCGGTTCCGCAGACAGCAAGCAACAAGTGTTGGTGTTGAGGAATCATTTCTGGAAGACGTAAGTCTGTTTTATTTATGCATTAAGTTACTTTTTCCGTGCTTATTGCACATATTAATATTTCCGAGTGTTGCCAATCGAGCTTTCTGGTTTATAGTTGTGATTTATGTGTTTCTTCCCAGAACATGAGGTTTAGATGAAAAAGTATTCAATGTATTCCTTTGAATTTATGCTTGAACCATTATTATCGGAAGCTTTCTATCTCGAATATTATTTCCGTACTGTCCCGCTAATTTGAAATCGTGTTGTTAGGTGCGATTTATAATTTAAGTAATTTTAACGAGATGGCGAGTTTTCTGCAGTTTGCTACTTGTTGCTCCTTGTACTGCTTCATACATGATTGATGCATTTTCAATAGAATAATAAAGATTAATATATGTTTCGACTTTAATATTTCAGCTATATTTCTTCTAGCAGCACAATAAAAATTACACCTTAAACCGGTTTACCATGCCCTACATTTTGTATAGAAATAAGTTTACACTATTTCGTTGGGTTAATTACTGCACCATTTTGTGATTAATGGTCAAATAATGTAAATTTTTCATTGCATTTCCCCCTCTGAACTGCGCTAGAAGAAGCTTAATTCTGAATTATTTTATTGATTATCTCATCTAATACTTTGAAATATCTGTTGTACAATATTATATAAGCTCAAGCTGAAAAAACTACTGATATACAACAACTTATAATAAAATGCGTTTTTGTCTACTTTTTCCAGACCATGTGACACTAAATGAAAGAAATTTTTTTTTTATTGTTTGTTTTATTTTAAAAGAGGCAAATGATAAACTTAATAAATATTTTATATTGCCATAAACTTTGAAAGTAGTTGGTCAAAATTATGAATAAACACATAAAATTAACTATTAGAAAAAATTTCTTACAAATACCACTTCCAGTGCTATCTGCATTAATTTTATTATGATTATGGAAAAAAAAAAGACTAATGGCAAAACTTTTCTGGCTTCAAACACAATGTATGATTTTTATGCTTTTGGAACTAATACCAGGGTTGGGTTCAGTAGTGTAGCACTGGAAATAAAGGTGGGAGGATGTTTAAATATGAGAACATCACAAAGTTGGGGTACGCTTATGCTAAAATTCAAATCAAGTGGGGGGACGCTTACGTTAAAATAAAAAGATGGGGGATGTCGTCTCCCTGCGCTCTCTTCAACTACACCACTGGGTGGTTTTGCATTTCATAAAAGGGAATGGCACCAGTGGTGTAGTCGAGGGGATGGCATACCTCTACCATTTTATTTTAATACACTCATTCCATCACATTTGTTAAATTTTACAATAAGCGTCCCCTCTTTTTTAAATTTCAATTACTTATCCTCGGATGTATAAGTGTTCCCCAACTGTTTTTCCAGGGCTACACCACTGGATGGCACTTGAGAATCATGCTCGTTGTTCTCCCCCGGAACTTTTCTCGCTATGTTTTGTAGCGTTAGGGGGCAGTACCAGACCTTGGAGTTTTCCGAGGCGAGGCAAAACTCAAAAATGCCGCCCCCTCTCCCTCCAATTATTGTTGATATTTCATATAACTTTTAGGAGCTGGCCTTTTTCATTTACTTTTGAGGATTTTTCACTTTCGGCTACTGATCAACAGGTAGAACTTTCGTTAATGTTCCAACAGCATGGCCCTTTCAGCTCAATATTGGGGGATGGGGAGGTCGCACTATATGAAGGACCCCCTTAACAGGAGATTTGAAATTCTGACAGTTAAAGCGGGTCCGGGGGGTATAGTTTTCAAAATTTTCCCCCTGGAAAATTTTGAAAACTATATTGTAACTGGTGTATTTTGAGGCCTTAGCAGCGCATTTGGGATTTCAAAAATTAAAAAAAACAAAACAATAACTTTTTGAATTTAAGTGTCTTTACTCATAAAAATGCAGAAAAAAATTGGCGTTTTTTTAAAAACCGAGGGCTGGACCTCTTCCACCCACCTCTGCTTCTTACTAACGTCCATATCGAAGAGCCATGCGTTTGCCTTTTCAAAGAACATCTTATAAGCTCCCACCTATTCCCAAAAGGATGCTTTGAGAGTTTGTAAAAGAAAAACTATTGGGTATTGTTTGATCATAGCATAATTTATACGTGTTTCACTATTATAAGGGGAAGAAACCCTATTTTTTTTAAATTTTGACATTGCAATATTTGCCGCCCCCTAAAACATGCTTTATCAAATATTTGTTCTTTTCTTCTTCTTTTTTTTTTTTTTTTTTTGTGCGTCACATTTGAATTTGCCGCTTCCCGGAAGTGCCCCGCTGGGCATTGGCTCCGGCTTGCCCGACTCTAGATCCGGCACTGTTAGGGGGACAGGGGTTGGTTTTCCCACTAAACATTTCCTTTTTCAAACTAAAGGCAATTTTACACCATATCTTTATGAAGTCGGGGTTTTGGAGCCCTTCTCTAGAAATTTTTTTAAATTGGAGTCTTAAAGTTGCATTTATGAACCATCTTTGGACACATTAGGTACAGGAGGGGGGGGGGAGGGGTTGGTCTCCCCCAAAAGTCGAATTGAAATTTGGGAAAAATACCATTGGTGAGGAGAGGCATGGTTCATCGGCTGTCCCGAAAAATTTTACAGTATTGATTTCTAAAAATGTAGTTTGTTATCTTTGATGATGTAAACAGTTTGGTGATGTTCCCAGGAAATCTTTTGAAGTTGCAGTCTGCAGCACATAGTTTTGAGCTATTTTGATACCACCAGACACCAGGAGATCTGTAGCCTCTTCACAATAATTTTAGGATTTGGGACACATTATGAGGGAAAGGTGCTCTTAAAAGATGTACCCCATCTGTTGTGTGTAGTATGTTTAGTTTAACAATTAAATCTGCTTTAAAATGTAGATTTGTTCGTGATAATGAAAAATTATCGATGATGCAAAGTAGGTATAGTAGGAATTTTGTCTTTGCATTATTGGGTACATACTAGTGACATTGATTGGTGTCATAATATGCTTGACAGCTATGAATATATAGTGTAATAGTATGTCTATTACACTTCTATATTGAATAAGAATAAAAAAAACCTGTCCTGGATATTTAATATTATTTAAATACACATGTACATATTTACTGGTGATATTTATTGCCCTTACACTCTACAAAATAGATACAATATGAACGCTGAATATTTGTTGCTCATGACACCACTTATACTTGCACTGAGCCTGCTAAGATGAATTTCAAGCGGTTTCAAGTTAAAATGTAAATTTTGTGATTGAATGTACATCACGACATGTATCAGCTTATAAATCTCATGATATTTATCTTGATATGTATCTGCCAACCCTGTCCTTTCATAGAAAAAGTCTGTAAGGCCCTGGCCATGCCCACCTACCCATCAGATAACCAAAAAGCAAGCACTTTTTTAATTAGTAGTACCTTATCACCCAGTATGTATTGTGTCACGAAACAGTTGTAGTTCCCGAAAGTATCGTACAAATATACCTTTTTAACATGAGAAATTGTGACAAATGCTGAAGGAAGTCTTGTTTTGTTCTATTTTAACCAAACTTCTTTCATTTCTTTTAAAAGCATATTTACGATAATTAAAATGCAAGTGCATTAATTTGCATAATATTTTAATTTTATTCTGCCTAAATGGTCTGAACCCTCCTGTACCATAGGGCTGGCAGGCTTGCGTTTATTAAATATAATTTCTGACTCAATTCTTTTTAACTACTATTGTTATTAGATTAGGAAAATTTTGATACACTGGCTATCAAGCCCAGCACAACTATAAGAAGCGCCAAGCGTCATGAAGCAACAAAATATTCTGTGCCCCTATTATGTACACATACTAGGGGCACATAAATTTCATGGAGTGTAAGGACTAAAAATATTGTCAGCAAATATGTACAAATATTAAATGTACAAAGGACATTTTTTTACTTATTCATTAGAAGCAAAATACTATATAAAGAGTTAATTAGCTGGTAATAGCTGCAGTTGTTATTGTAGTGGCATTCCTATCATGGATGTCGCCTGTGGTGTCAACCGCTCAAAAAAACAAAAACTTTCTTGTGTTGTATAAACTTGTTATTTTTTTGTAGTTTGTATTATTTTCAGTTGAGCAAAAAAATAATCTAGAAATGCCACTTTATTTATTTGATGTTATTTTCAGTAAACCACATTTATCTTCAGTTATGATATGTTGAAATAGCACCAGTAAAATTATATAATTAAAGTATATGTATTTTTTTAAAAACTTTTAAACTCATTTTGGGTGTTGCCCCTCAACGCCCCCCAAGTGAGGCTACTACTTAATGGCATTACACCGTAAAGCAAGCTCCTTGTTGCCTCTGCGGCAGTGGTGTATCAAGGTGGAACACTATGTGAGCTTGCTTTTTTATGTTCACATCTGTAAGTCCCCCCCCCCCCCACTTTCTCCTCCAGGGCTACACCACTGCTCTGCCTCTTGCTGCCTATTTTTGCACATTGAAAAGGGATTTTCGGTCCTGCAAAGCACATTACATAATTCTCAATGCAAATTTTCATCTGAAATGTTATTTTTATCAACTTACATATACTCAATGTTTATCAGCACTGGCATAGATGGGGGGGGGGGGGGGTACAAAAACCCAACATGGTGAAGATTTTCTGGGATTTATCCAATTTCACTTGTAAAATCAATGAAATTAGCTCACTTCTCCCGAAGAACCCCCGCCCCTCCAAAATCCGGGTCTAGCTACCTCACTGTTTATTAGAGATTTTGGTATAAGTTGGGACCAGCCTCTTGCACTTTAAAGCTTGTTTCTGGTTCTTTCTACTTGTATTTTTGTAATGTTATATGTAAAGCTCAATAAACTTGGTATATTGATATCTTTGTCCCAAAAATTTCAACAGTACGAATCAGTATTCTATAATCAATGACTATGGCGGATATATTGATATGGGGTCATGGGATTTTTTGTAAAAATATAGCTCAAAAATTCCAGTACTAATTGTAGTTTAATAATAACTTTAAACGAAAAAAATCAGAATTGAAGGGAGGGGGGGGGGGCATTAAAACTGCAAAAGGTTTGTCTGCCAATACTGATAATTGATAGCCACTTCTATCAGTAGTAACAATGCTTTTCCTGATAAGCTATCAATTTCTGTTATTGTGCTTGTGTAAGAGTCGAAAGCTGCCTGAAAAAGAATATAGTTCCAGTGCTATCTTATTTGCTCTGCATGTAACACGTAATAACTGAAAGCTTGCTTCAAGGTTGTGACCAAAAATTATTTCTGTTGATTCAAATTATTTCACTCCTTTAGTTAGAGTAGTGACAGCTGATTTGCTGAAATTTCATTGCATTCATTTTTTGCATTTTGACTCTTTCTTTCCTTTATTAAACCGCTTGCCACACTCCTCGAATTTAGTCTAGCGTTAATTAATATATATAAAAAAACCTCTGTATATTTTGCAGTAATCTAAAGTTATTTTTGTAAAACATTTCAGGTGTAATTTCTTATTTAAAATGGTACTTTCTTGATTTCACCTCCTGGCTCAAAAGTTTTTTTTTTCTTTACTGCACAATGGGTTTTGGGTTTACCAAAATATGCCTTAAAATAAATAAATAATGTTGGATGTATTAATCACCTCTCAAATAGAAGTTGTATCATATTTAATGTTGATTTTCCAAGTCAGAAAAGTTTGCACAAAAACTAAGAGTATTTTCGAAAAATAATAATAATAAGCATTTGCAAAATAATAATAACAAAAGTAAAATGCTTTAAATCTAAATGAAAATAAAGTATTGGAGAGCTCTAAAAGATTTATTGAATACCGTAAAAGATGCCATTGAATTTATTATTTGGATAGTGTTTTTAATAGGAAACAGTATAAGCAGCCCTGATTTTAAATTTCTAGTTACCTTTAATTATTAATTTCTGTTTGTTTTTATAAGTTTTTTTTTCAGGGGGGGGGGGTTGCTTTAAGCATAATTGGATTTAAGCAAAACTATTTGATACTATTTTTTTTTAAATGAACGAGAGCTCATAAAACCTTTTTGACTATTTAAACATGGATTAAAACAACTTTACTTGCTGCGAAATAGTTACTTTTCAAGTGATACTTATTTTTCTTGTGTTCAACTACTTTACATCCAACTTAACAAGTAAAATTTTCTTCAATAAGATATGCAAAAATTGCTCTAATTTGGATGATGGACTGTAATGGTTAAGTACGCTAAAATTGAATTTCTGGACTGATCCAAACTGGTCCATAAATTTTCATTTTATCTTTAAATTTCTGCTCTCTATGGCTAAATCCCAAAAGGTAATTTGATTTTGTAACAAAATAAATGTTCAGTTTTTATTGCTGATTTACAGGGTGAATTCATTGCCCTTATTGACTGTTTTAATTTATCTTATTTAGTGACGCTATTTTTTTATTGTGATTTACTTACGTAATTTCTTTTTTTCCTACTTGTAGGAGCTATTTTGTTCATTTATGTTGAGGTTATTTAAACATGGACTTTGATTCCTAATTACAAAGGACTAAGAATATTTAGTGTTAGTCCAGAAATATATTTGGATGGGGATAAAGTTTCTAATTTTGAGCATCACAATTTATGATCATAAAAATATATTTA
This sequence comes from Octonoba sinensis, assembly GCA_038502835.1. NCBI lineage: Eukaryota > Metazoa > Arthropoda > Arachnida > Araneae > Uloboridae > Octonoba > Octonoba sinensis. The sequence goes on along the minus strand of CM076599.1, from coordinate 56,582,706 downwards.
TATACTACTTGAAAATTTTATTTTTATATATTCTTGTTCTTAAATTGTGTGCTTATCGTAGCTTTATTTTAATTCCATTCCTTTTACTCTATTTTAAAAAATTTAATTTAAGAAGTGCAATGTTTTGTTTGTGGATTTAATGAGGCTTTCATGTTGTAGTAAAATCAATGAATTTATGTGGCATGTGCAACTAATAGTTTAGAGCTGATTAAAATTGAATTTAATTTGCCAATGTGTTATAATCAGAATTTTCAAAGATTGGAAGAAAAAAAAGGGGCGGGGGGGGGGGATAAACAATTTGCTGTAAAGGGTCTGAAAAATGGGACGGACTCAGATCTGGATTAGATGTTTTAAGCACTAAAAAGTTTTGGTGCATTGCATATTCAAAAAACAGACAATGAAACATTTCAAAACTAGTAGAAAAATCTTTTAGAAAATTGATCAAACTTAGAATAAAACTAACATTTATTTCTTCTAGCTTAATTATATTTGAAGTTGAATAACTCTTGTACTAATTTTCCTTGTTAAGTCTGTGATTACTCAATCCCAGACTTGTCCCAAAACCTCCTAATCAATTCTGGGTGGAGATGTTTAAAGCGTACATAATTATGTACGCTTAATAATGCGATTTAAAAGAAATATTTTGCTCACTTGGTGCTGTTTCAAACATGCAAATAAAAATTTAGTAGACATGTACTTTATTTTCCTGGATTGAGATAAGAGACAGAATATTTTATAAAACATAAACATTTTCCCCTAATTTTTGAAAATTCTTACAACTTAAATTAATTTAACTATTTAAATGGACAAAAATTTTGTTAAGTGCCCCTCGTTTTCTTGCTGCCCTAAGTAAGTGATTATTTTTCTTTCTGGTTAATCCAGCACTTGGTGGATTCATTGCCTTAGTATGTATAACACTTAGTTTTTTTTTCGTTGTTCTCATGTGTGACGGAATTAGTCTCATATGTGACGGAAGTTTTTGATAGATGCCCGTACTTTGATAAACAAGCACATAGCTGACCAGTGACCACACCTACTAAGCTGCTGCTTATTCTTAACTTCCATTTCAGCGACGCATTGGCTCCCCTCTCTGCTTCCTGGAAAGCAGCTTTCGACTTCCTGAGGCTGCCAAGGTGTTTCCCCTGCTATTTGTATAGCTTATTGGACGATGTTTCGGGTCGCCCGTTGTGATATTATTCCAATATGTTAAGTGTGATACATGTCTGGGAATGAGTAACCCCCAAAAAGGAAAATTAACATGTGGGTAGGACAGAACGGGAAGAGGGGATGTACAGAATTATTGCTTTATTTCGATTAAGAATTGAACTTCAAGTAATTTTAAAGTTTTTTTTTTTTTTTTTCGGCACTCTTTTTGACTTTTAGCAATTTTGTTTAAATAGGCAATGTTCATAAGCCGCCTTAAAAAGTAAATGCTTGTTTAGCATTTAAAAACTAGGCATTTGTTTAATCCCATTTTGTCTTACGACCTTTTCTAGCGCATTAATTGCGTCACATGACAAATTTTATATACAACAAAAAGCAATTATTTCATTTTGTGTGATTTTTTTTTTCAATGTTTTTTAAATTTAGATTCTGAATCACACATTAATGTGGATTTAAATATTAAAGTTAACTAATTAGGAAATCCATTTTTATTCTCAGTATATAACTAAAACATTAATGACAACATTTAACTTTTTAAATAAATGACAACATTTTTCTCAAAAAGACGAAATTGTTTTTTTAATCATTTGAAAATATATTTTTATGGAATGGAGATGCTCTACTTCAGCTGTTTTAATGTATTTCTTTCTAATTTTTGGTTTTATGGCATAAAACATTTTTGTGAGACTTTATTGTAAATGTATTTGTAACTAAGCAAAACCTTAACTATGGCGCAGTATTGCCGTTAGCTGCTCTTGCGCGGCGCCAATAACCTCAATTCCACCAACCAACCAACAGCCAGGATTAAGAGCAATGTTTAAAAATAGTATACGCTTAAATTATTCTTATTTATGAATATTATAGACTGATATGTTCTTTTGCCATAACCTTTAGTACAAATTCAAATGTATAAAATTTAAAAATTTCTTCCTTTTTTGTGTACGTACCATCGTGCAAGTATTCTGCCAAATAATTAATCGGTATTCGGCCAGACCGAATACTGAATAGCAGTGGCATAGCTAATCCCGGATTTGGAGAGGGGGGTGAGCTAATTTCATTCTTTTAGAAGAAAAATTGGTCAAATTAAAGGCAATCTTCACCATTTCAGGGTTTTTACCCCCCCCCCCCTTATCTACGCCACTGCAGAATTGTCGTTACACCCCGAAGTACGTATCATTTCTTCTTTTTTTTTTTTTTTTCGAATTGTCTAAGTGCTTTATTTTTATTTCTTGCTTCTCGTTAAATGAATAATAAGAATAAAATAATTTTCTAGAGACTTAAATTATACTCTTTTGAACCGGAATGGATGCTTTGAAGATATAAAATTGAGGTTTTTAATTTCGGGGGGGGGGGGGCTGCAAAGATTATCTATAAAAGAGGTTCGATGATTTCCTAATTTCATTTTTTCTGTTTAGAACTTGATTCTTCGTAGCTCATCTGAATATCCGAGTGGTCCTGAGTAGTGTTGAAAATATGAATTTTTTTTTTTTTTTCAAATTAAAAAACATTTAGTACAAAATATCAGATTTGTTTCATTAGGTACTTTTTCTGTAATAATGAATGAGTGCAAAAAAAAAAAAAAAACACATAAAACTAAAACTGCGTTTTGAACATGAAGAGGTTAGGTAATCTTACGTTAGTGCTTACAAAAACGTAATAATGTATCTAATTTGTTTGAAGAATGAGAGGACGTCGCCTCGACTAATATAAATAGCACAAAATTCTGCAGTTTTTAAAATTTATTTATCGTATATACGCGTGTATTGACTCCACCCCCAAATTTTCCCTCAAAAAATCTTTCGAAAATATCTGACCCGTGTATAAGCCCTCCACTTTACTTTGAATACCTAGTTTTTATGCATTAGACGAATAATACTGAGATGGAATAATGTTTGTATCTTTCCCTTATAATGTACATAATCTTCTTTGTAATCTTTCGCCTCTTAAATACAAAAATCAGATGTGTTAGATTCTTATTTCGTGGACAAACTTTGACATGTTTCGATACGTGTAAAAGCCCCCCCCCCCCCTTCGAGTTGAATTTTCGTCCAAAAAAAAGTGCGCACAAGCCACTTTTTTGTGAATATTCGTTATGCACGAGTATTCGCGGTATTTTTTATCCTGGGCGACGTGCTCAATCCAAATTTTATATAAGGCAGCAAGGAGCAATGGAATGTATGTAAGTGACCATAGAACGATTCCGAGAAAAACGCGTTTAAAGTCTGGATGCTATGGGAGCTTTATTAATGTTATTTTTTTTTCTAAATCACGTTGGGAAGCATCACCTGTTAGGGCTGCCAGCAACATCACTTGCCACATTGTAGAATGTTGCATTCTCTCTCATTTGCACTAGTTATCTCCAAATTTTCAGTACAAATACACACTTTTATCACTTACACTCCTTTGATTCTGAAAAATATGAGTACAAATTAAGGTTTTTTCTCTCTCTCCATTTCTTTCTTTTCTTTTGCTTACTTTTTTTGCGGGGGGAAGGGGCGGCTACAACCATTTTTTGGGATGTCCAAGGACTGTAGCTTCCCCGGAATCGCGCCCCTGATTCCTTGTGAGTTAATTTTTCTACAGAAATGTGTCGTTTTATTTCGAAAAAGAATGTTTCGCTTGAAGTGTTAATTGTCAATTGTCGCCGGGAATCGCAGTCGGAAAGTGTGGCGGTGAAGGGCGCCGCCGGTTGGAACAAAATTCGCTTCCGGATAAAAAGCGGAAGTTCTAAGCATTATTTTCGAACTCATTGCACTTAAATACGAATCCTTATGGCGTTGGGCTAATTTGTTGAAAGAAAGCTCGAATATTTATTTCTTGAAAAGTTTCTTTGGTTGCCTGCGTGCTTGTATTTATGTTGGAAATTAGCTCATAGTTTGTCACTTTTACATGTAGTAGTGGATAAAATATTTTTGTTTACTCTTGATCTAAAGGCTTTCGGCCGTGGATTTTTAACAATGAAGGATTACTTATGGCTTTTGGTTGATTGAAGTTGATGTCAGGATTACTTTTATTGGCTCTTATTATTTTCACCTTTAATTAAAAATCTGGTTTCATGTTGAAATACTTGCAAAAAGCACTCCGAATAGGATATATTTATTTTTCTGCTTCTCTCATTCTCAGAGCATAAAATTCATTATTCCATTCTCATCGCTGTCCTTCTAATGATCTTTCATATCAACTGATGCTTATCTATAGTAAGTTGTACAAGAAATGTAATAAAATTAGGAATGTAAATACATTTTTTGCATCTCAATACCTATTATTATTGTTAAAAAATAATAATCTTGCTTTTGTATGAAAATTATGTGCTTTAAATGTTCTAAAACGGATCGTCCAATTAAGTATCCATTCATCATCAATGTTAATTCTAGGATGAAATTTATTTGGTGTTTCATTCCAGGCCTTTTTTTTTTCTATTTGTTGAGGGGGATAGGGAGTAAAATAGAACAATTTCTTCTTCTTTTTTTTCTGCGTAAATTTTATTTCTAGTGCTATAGGATTTTGTTAGATAAAAAGGCTTAAATTTCTCCTCAACGCAAATGTTTTTTTATTGTTATTTTTCAGCCTTAAAATATTGAAATACAAAAACCGTTTTCTATACGTTTTGTACCTCAAAAATGGCTGTTCCGACAGGGTTTAGGAGACAAGCCTACATAACGAGCATACATGTCAATTGCAAAATAAAAAAACCTTCGCAAAGATTGCCAATTCAAAAACGTACAATTCACTAATTATTCACTTTTATTACATTTTTATTACAGGGATCTGGAGCACAGCAGTGGAGCATCGAGATTTTTCTCGAAACTGGAGCGGAGCCGGAGCAAAAAAAAAATTATTGTTCTCCACTGCTCCGATTTTTTAAAAACTTTTACAAACTGATAAAATAAATAAAATAATGAAATTTGTTGAAATTATTCGGTGCACGGAGCTGAGACGGAGCAAATAGCTAAGAACGGAAGAACTAAAAAAAAATTGACTGCTCTAGATTCCGGTTTTATCCTATTGGTTCATCTAGTAGCTAATTTCATGTGATAATGTGTTCCTGTAATTTTCCGATTTTAAATTTTCATCATATCACAGAATAAAAAGGAATAATGTCACAAAATTAATTTCTTGTCAAAAAATTATTTGAAAAAAACCCCCCACAAATAATGGACTTTGGAAAATTGTTTTTGGGAGCATAACTTCTAAAATATGTCTTGACGGTTGTCTGAACGGGAAGTACAGGCGCCTTCGGATTCCTTTGTTCTACGTGGGAAGCTGCCTGCTGGAGCCAAATATCCAATGCTCCGGTTGTTCCAACACGTGCACAATTGGTCACCCCTCCTCAGATGGTTTCCTGACAGGTAACTTCAATGACTGCGGAGATTTTCCGTCTAAACTCCTATGGTCCCCTAATTGTTCCTGATTGCTTCAAGCCGAATCGTTTTGATCTGTTTTGGTGAAAGGTGCCGAACATTATTCAAACCTTTTCGCGTTATTTGGAATTGACAGTTCTTGGTATTGGGTATTGCAGGCGAACTGGAAACACAGGAAGTGAAAGGTGCCATGTGGCTTCAATTAAAAATAAATTTTTGCGCAGTAGAAGTTTGCTAACGTACAAAGCAGATGAAAGACCATAGTGAAATAAAATCAAGTTTGACTTTCTCCAAGCAAGTACTTCAAAATATTCAATATTACATAGTATGAAAATTTCTCCGTAGATTTAATTATTTGTTAACTTGTACTAAGAGAAACATACTCTTTTGGCCTATAAGAATATTTCCTATTTTTCAGTTTGTGTTAAATGCGATTTAAATTCAAACGTTCTTTTTTTAAACTTCTCCTAAGATAGGTAAATATGCTTATCACCAGTAGCACACCCAGGATTTCAGGATTTTGCTTTTTGTTTCGGGGGGTGGCGGGGGGGGGGGAGAAAAGTCAAGAGTACAGCTGCGTCAGATATTGCTTTTGAAGGCTACCGGATATCCGGAATCTCTTGTCTGATGAGTTTGTACGTTATATCCGGATTTATATTTTGAAACCTGTAAATTCTACGCATATTTTGTAAACGCCCCGCAGCTTCCAAATACGTACTTTTTAGTTTTAGGTACATATAATAAATTTTCAAAACATTAATTAAATTTTTGAAATCAAATTAGACTTGCCGGATAGCCAGAACTTTTGTGTAGTGACCGGATAGGATATTTAATAATCTGTCGGGTACCTATATATCTGCCTACTGGGGAATACCGGTCGGGTATCCCCCCCCCCCCTTCTCTCTGGGTTTGGTTTGTAGCAATCCTTATATGGTATAAACATACTAGAACTGGCAAAATGGATTAAAGTTATGGGTTCGAAGAAGGTCACCCATATGTTGGCACGGTGTCTACAGGTCACAAAAGTCACGAATTCGGAAATCGGTCTAGAAAGAACGAAAAAGTCGCGAAAAATAAGAATAGGTCACGCAATTTTTCTACCCAATGGGACCGATCCCCTTTCCCAGAAGGCATCGAATATCCGGTATCCGACCGATTTTAAAATATCTGGAATCCGATCCGGCCACTTCCCGAAATTACCGACGTGTCTCATTTTATTTTTTTAAATTAATTGATTGAGATGTTTTGAAAATATATGAGTTAAACTTAGTGTTTGGCAGTTGTGGAATGTTCAAAAATACTTCTAGAACGTATAAATTTCAAGCGTCAGAGCCGGACATCCGATATCCTGTATCACAGAAATGTCGCGAAATTTCATTTTTGCAAATCTGTAGACACCCTGGTTGAACTGTCGACTGTCCCTACTAATTTTTCCACTGAATCAAAATTTAAATTTCGGTACAGCAATGCTATGTAGTGTTAACATAAATGTATGTCTTTTGCAGCTGCTGTTTTGATGCAAGAAAATCTGTTCTCTACTTTTTAAAAACCAGGATTCAAGATGGAAACTTCTGTTATACATATGACCTCTTTGCCTCAGGACATGAAACTTCCCTGCAGATCAGGTTTGGCTCCTACATATTGGAATTGCCCGACGCCAGAGACAGGAGATACACCAGAGAACTATAACACCTACACTGACTTGGTCACATACAGGCCTGAAGAATACCATCCTCATGCTGTGTACACAAATGAATCAAGTTTTGGCCAAATGCTTTTCCAGTTGCCCATGAATGTAATGGCTGACGACAGTGGCCACCGTAGCCCCTGCTTTGACACGAGTAACATCAAGTCAGAATATTCCAGCGGCTATGACGAAGGAATAGGATCTAATCCTTCCTCCTCGAACCCATCTCCTGTCCTTCTGTCTCCTGAGCATCAAAACATGGATCAGGTGGATCAGTTTTGCAGTAGTCCTTCCTATTACCCTCAAGCTGAAGCTAACAGTACAAGAGATTCCGGTATTGGTGAGAATGGTATTTTATTTCTGTAATGTGTTTTAATTATTTTTTTCCTTTCAAAATAATGTCGCTTTTGCAAAATTCGAATTTTGCCTTCTCCCATTTGATTTTGGTATCTTAAACTAAATTTAAAACATCCGACACATGCTGTATTCTGTCATGGAGATCTTGTATTTCTTATAAATCCACTCTAGTATACCACAAATTTCTTTATTTTAAAAGACAATTTTTTTAACGATCCTTTTCGCAATGACAAAGGCTGTTTCTCTAACATTTGTCATTGACCCTTATTAGAAATTAAACTTTGCAAAAGGATTGTTTCTAATTTCCGCGGTGGTCGTCGAACGACATGTGCACTGATACTGACGTCATTTTCTTAGTATTTGACACTAAGAGAGCCACATCTGACCTCAGGAAAAATGAACATATAAGCATTCATATTGATATGCTAATCCAAAAAAAAAAAAAACCTCGAATACGAATACGATTCTGAATTTAAATTATTTCCGCTTTTAATTTAGTAACATAAAAAAAGTTATTTTTCCGGTTTCAATCAAGTGATGTCTATATTAGTGTTTTCCAAAGTTTTTCAGAACGACCACTTGCAGAGGAAATAAAACTTCTTGTTTTCCTATCCTCCTGTGTGGAGCTATAAGAAACAACTTTTTCTACACCAGCGTTTCTCAACGGCGGCCATATGAACCCCTTGGGGGCCACAGGAAAAAAGATGAAATAAGGGAGCCTTGAGACTCGGGGGAAAATACCATGCCTCCATTATGTCAAACTGGTAAAACCTTTCCATTAGGGCACTAATCTAGATAATTCTGAAGGAATAGTCCGACTCTCCACAAAAAGCATCTTAATTATGACTCCTTAATTGCACTTCATTAGCGATCACTCACAAATGATGTCGCGCGTTGAGGGGGGAGGGAGGTTCGAGAAATTGTGACAGTTTGTGACAAGGGGAGAGGAGGGGTTAGCAGGAAGTGTGACATCACACATATAGGTTAAAATAAAAACATTTAAAATCAGTCGATTAAATATATTTACATATTGATTTAATTCTGTATCATAAACATCCATGCTGACTAAAGTTTAAATTAACTGCTGCTAAAAGTTTAAATTTTAAATGAAATCTTCTCAGGCATTTACACTTTTAAAATAAAATAAAGCTGGTCATTTTAAAAGAATTCGAGCAATTAATATTTCATACTATCTATGTTTTTTTGTTAGAAAGCTCAACTTTATTTTATAAAAGTCCAGTGCACATGTAATTATTATTATTATTACTATTACTAATGTCATCAAAAGTTCAAAAATAAAATTAGTGATCTGTAACGTAGCGTTTTGTTTTTAAACTGCAAGTACATATGGTTATATAGTATAGCGTGACTTGTGACAAAGAGGGGCAGGAGGCATGCTAAAGTGTAACGTTTTGGGAAAAAAATATATTGAAAAAAAAGGGATATCATTTATGAGCGACCCCACATTTGATGTGAAGAGCTATATGCTTAATTTTGAAAACTCTCAAGGAGAAAGCGTTAAACTCTCTCTCTCTTTCTAGTGGGGCTGCGTATGGTCATTAACCTTTGCAGACCTAGTGCGTACCCCGGTAATCGGCATCCATTTTTTCAGGTAGCACCACTGTCAGTGGATGCCATTGCCACTGAGAATTTGGGCGCTCAGTTTCCCCTAGATGGCGGCACCTGAGCTCTCATTTTGATGCGAATTGCACTACGTATTAGCCGAGAGTATCCAAGCCAAACGGATACTCAAAGGGATCTTTAACATGCCGCACTATCATGCGACAAGGGCGCAGCAGATTTTCTGCATCTTGACAATCCACCGACTTGAGCCAGGTTCGAACCTGCAATCTTGGGCGTACGAGACCTGCGTCTTACCACTCTGCCACCCTGTCGACGAAAGGGTTAGACGTACTGGGCAAATTTGGATTCTGTATAAATCCAAATATAATAGATAGAAGGTATATAGACACATTTTATCAGAAAGAATGTTTAATGTAGAACTCGTACAAAATATTTTTTTTTACATGATTACAATTAATCATTTTGTACTACTTTGAGCCGAAAAAAAAATGTTTAGCATGAGTGCCTATGGGAATATTTAAATCTAGCAATTTGAAGCAATTTTTAAATGCTATTATTGTTTGTTTTACTTCTAAAATTCGTGCTCCTCTTGAAATTTCGTAAATTTTTGTATTGAGCGGCTTAACCCAGTATTATAGATTATTTCCATTCACTCTTTTCTGCCAGTCCCAAAGTCGCTAAAATTCTCAAATAGTTTCCCGTTTACACAACATTATATATATAAATACGAGGGAAACTACTAAGGAATTTCGTGCTTATAAGGGGGCCACAAGTGGAAAAAGGTTGAGAACCCCTGTTCTACACAAAAGTGAGACTTATGCATGGAAAAATCCGACAGAAGTGAAAACAGGTAAGGGGTCATTCATAAATGATGTCACGCTTCAATGGGTTCGTGAAAGTGTGACAAGGGGAGGGAGTGGGTTAACAAGAAGTGTGACAGCTTGCTTATGCAACATAGCGTGACATGTGACAAAGGGGGAAGGGGGGATCTGTTGAGGTGTGACATTTTGTAACAAAGGGGGAGGGGAGTCAAATATATAGGAAAAAAGCTTGACATCATTTATGAACGGTCCCAAATCATATGAACAAATAACGTAAAACCGAGAAACACGCCGAAAAAGGAGCGTCAGTTAATAAGTTTCTCCAAGGGAGCATTGTTTTTGCATGTCTTGAAGATTTTCAAAGTGAACATTTGCCTCGGTTACTCCACTGAAGTTGGAGCCTATGTTCTGATTATAAATGTATAGTAAGCGGGGATCAATGTTTCAAAAAAGATTTAAGCTTGATGTATATTTTTATCTCCAGAGTCATTTGAAAATTATTTAACACAAATGCTCAAATAAAACCCGATTGTAGGACCTTAGAAAAGTCTGAGGCTATTCCTTTGCTATTATCTTGCGAACCGAAATTTTATTTGACGCGTCATTTCGTTCGTCGAGTAAGAGGGCCTCAACTAAGATGAAATTCTCCCCCCGACTATTGCTCACGACCTTTGGACTTTTAAGGCAAACATTGGGATCAAACATAACGATGCCAGCAAAAATTTCCTAGACATAGTCGATGCATCCATAAGCTTTAAAGGCAAATAATAAATCATTCTCTTTTTCAACCACCGATTTCCCTCACTGTTTATAATGCGTAGCTGGAAAGATGTGGACCCACGTAATTGGAAAGATCCCGAAGTTAACGTAAACATATTCCGACTTTGTTTTTGATAACAGATAAGATTTGGCCCGCTATATAAGATTCAGTTTTTGCTTTTAGCGAAAGGGTGCTGATGGCTCCGCTGGGAACACAATCCAACCTTTCAGTTTCCTCCAATAAACAACACTGACAGTTTTTGGCCGTTATTTACACTGAATGAGGCAAGAAACTTTCCTAATGGAATTCGCTTTGCGTTATTAGGGGTTAAATCTTTTCGCAATACAAAATAATCCTCTTCCTTTTCCATGATTGTATTCTCTAGAAACAGTGCCCACGAAGAGGGAGCATGGCGCAAGCTGCGTCATTTAAATTCCTATGGGGGCTTGTTTAAAGGGGTCTTTTCTTGAGGAGAAGGAGGACACCACTGCTAGAACTGAGGTTAAACATTTTCAAATCTGATAAAATTTATGCTCCCCCCATTGAACACGGGGTATTGCGTCATACGCCTCAATTTCGCTCCAGTATTCAGACTTCATTTACAGGATGTTGTATATCTTCTGTTTATAATAAATAAGACTGATGAATCTTATCTGTGTGTATCTTTACATCTCTGGAAAATGAAAAAAAATAAATAAATCATTAAATCATAGATTTTAAAATCTTTCATTAGCAATTTGCTTACATTAAACTAAATAAATCATCGATTTCTTTTAAACTGCGAATGAAGAACATTGAGAGAATTATAATAATAAATATCATTCCCATTGGCTAGGCCCGTCATTTGGGTGATCAGGGGTGGTCAATTGACCCCCTGACTTTAAGAAATACAATGTATTTATGTATGTGTATATGTGTTTCGTTGCTTTTTACCCACAATATGCATTGAAAATATTTCCCCCTGCCCCCGAAAATTTTGAAATGACGCGCCTGCCTCTGGCTGACTCCAAGTCGCTTTCCGCATTCAATATTTTAAGAAGCTCTATATTTTTCAAGTGAAATATTTTGCATAGAATAATTGAAGCTTTTCAACTAGTTTCTTTCTTTCTAGCTTTAAGATACAATATTTTATTTACAGCTGATGAATTGCTCCACAAAGACAGAATGATTGTAATATTGTTGATATTATGAACAAAAAATTATAAAACGAACTAGCAGGGGCCTCGGTGGCCGAGCGGTCTTAGTAACAGTTTCCGCCCGCTGCTTGCGCGCAGTAACGAGATCGTGGGCTCGATTCCCACCTTGCCTTAGGTGTATTTCTGTTATTTCCTCTCTTTGTGGTGTAATAAAATCTTTCATGTATTGTCTTGTGCTATCTGTCAAATTGGACGACAGTTCATAAGCGAGTCCCGAGACTAAGCACACGAACTGGAAAATAAATGTAATTCAAATTCAAACGAACTAGCAGTATGACTTTTATTTTTTTAAATCACATTGTTAATCATTAAAAACACTTAAATTGTTCTATGTTACTTGGGAAATGAAAGATTTGTTGAAAATATTGAGCTGATTTTGCTGGTGTCGATAAAAAAGTTTCTACTTGGTGTGTTATTACGAATTTATATAAACTGTCAAAGGGCTATTCCAGATTTTCTTACTCAGTGTTCCCTTCCCTGCTTTAGGAGAACATTGGATATTGCAAGAGATACAATGATACAAAATTAATGAGAAAAAAAGCATTGTTATTATTTTAATTGAATTTTATTTGAGTTCTGGAACATTTCCACGTTTTTGTTTTTTCTCTTATTTTTATATTTTTAATTTCATTTTTAAATTTCATAATATTTGATCTTGATTGCTATATTTAGAAGATATGTTTTAAAAACATGCCAATAACTAATATCGAATTTTCATATAAATTAAGCTCTTAACCATTTGTAGTGAATACCAGGCGAGGCTTACCGCTAGGTAGAATCAAATGATTTTATAGTTAATGCAAGTACACACACACACAAATGTGTATATCTTTTAATTACAAGATTTGCTGCTTTTGCTTTTCAGCAACGGCTGCAATTTATGTAAAACGTTAACAAAACAAATTGAACCTGCATAGGATGTTTTTCCTAACATTAATCTTAATAAAGTACATTTTAATTAACTAATTTATTATTACCAATTATAATTTTACTATTAAGGATCTGCAGTTAGGTATGTTAGGAATTTTTACATGCATTACAAATTTTCAAAGGAAAAAAATCACTTATAAAAATACAAATAAAAGTATTTGAATTTATTTACTAAATTTTTATTTTTCAGTTTGGGTTAATCAGTTTGACCTTACAAACGGGCTTAAAATCTTGAGCCTGTGTGTAAGGCTAAATCATTTGCCTCAACAAACAAAACAATTTAATGGTTTTTCGTTACTGTTTATACATTCAGAAAACTACATAATAAGCCTTCTGTCTTCTTGAATAATTTCTAAAATGTGCTGCAGCTGGGCTTCTTGTCACGTGGAGAGAGAATTGAACATATAAAACCTTTTGGCTTGGTGTTTGTGGAAAATTACGAAACAGCTGACATTAGCTAAGTTGGGGGGGGGGGGGGGCATTATGATCCTGTCGCTTCTTTGCATCAATCTCCATTAAATCAAATGTTGATGAAACAAACGTAAATCAAATACACGGTGGTTACTGAACTTGAATCTACCCAGAACTGCAATGATATGATATAGCAATTCCAATTTCGAAGTAATGGTGAAACTTACCAGCCTGTTGGAAAAATAATAGCAAGCGTTTAAGAAATCTTTCGCAACGAGTATTTTGTGGGCAAGAAGTACCCTTGTTTGGCCCCATTCTTAGAGAGTTGCGCGTTAGGTGAAAATTTCACACTTCGTTATGGTAACCGTGTTTCTCAAAATTGCCAGCATGTGAGTAAAACTCAAGGACACTAGTTAGGGGAACAAAATTAAGGATTATTTTATTTTTAGAAATATGTTGGTATCAAATATTTTGTTTCGTATAGAGTTAAAATGTTTGTTGTGTTTATTAGGGCCGGCTCAAGGCCCTTCGCGTTGTCCCTTTTATTACTGACGTACTTTCAATGTAAAATGTTTGCCATTAAGTTGTTGAATAACATACATTTTTTAAAAACATCTAAATAATTTCTTCAAAGTGAAATATTAAATTGAAATCAAAATGATCTTTATTGTTCTTGTCAATTATTTGTTCTCCTTATACAAAAAACTGCTGTGGTTCTAGTGATATTTGATGCTAAGTTACAATGTCTGATCTAAAAAAAGCGAAAGAATCATTTCTACTCAATGGTCTCATCTACTTAGTTATTGTTACAGAAAGTATATATCGCTCTTTTGTTGCAAAAATATACCATAAGGCTAATTGCAATGAAGATTGCAATTATCCTGTAGCACTAATTCAAAAAACATGAATATGTTCTTTCGAAATGGTAAACTGAAATGCTGCTTTAAAGCCTAGGCCTGTGTATTCTGCACTAAAGAAAAGCGGTCTTTTCAACTCTTGCTTAAATTTGACTCGGAGACGCACCCAGGATTTTACTTTGGGGAGCGGCCAAGGTCAAAATTAAGGATAAACCGGGCAACGATTTCCCGGATACCGGCTACCCGGTATCTCGTGTGGCATCCATACGGGATATCCGGTTCTGGTGTTTGAAACCTGTGAATTCTATTCCCAAAAAACAAATTTAACTCTCCGGATAATCGAATTTTTCTTGCAGTGACCGCATCGGGTTCCGGATATTTATAAAAATCGGTCGGATACCGAATATCGGATGCGTTTGGGAAAAGGGCGGTCCCGTTGGTCCACCCCAGCCCCCGGTGCGCCCTGCTACCCATATTACTTACTCGCAATAATATCCTACTAATCTTTATAAAGATCCTTGAATGTCAGTTTTTCGGAAATTTTTTTTTTGGTCATTCAACCATATCAGATGTTTTTTAAAATAACATTGCATGAAACTAAACTAACTTTGCTCAACCTTAGGTCGTCTCAGAGCAATCCTTTTTAACTGCTCGGGTACTCACTTCTTTTCCTGAGTTTTAATTATTACGGTAAAGATCCCTAGCCTCCTGAAAACCGAACCATTTTAAAGGGTTCTCCACTAAAGTAAAAACAAAACCAAAATCTCGCGGAGTATCGTGTTTCTCCCGTTTCTTGTCAGTTTATTCCTTTCGTACGTCAACAAGTGTCGGAGGTTGAAACCCCTGGCCACATAATTTTCAATTCACACCGCGGTGGTCGTGGGGATTTTCAGACGATCGTCTCTGTATTTATTTATTTCGTATCCAGCCGTTGAGAGATTGATGCCCTGGTGCTGGAGACAGCCCCGCTTCATCAGCTAATAAGGGGCGCTCATTTTCCACTAACAATCAACGATTGATAAATATCCTACTAATCTTTATAAAGATTACCGCCATCCTTGAATGTCGGTTTTTCGGAAATTTTTTTTGGTCATTCAACCATCTGAGACGTTTTTTAAAATAACATTGCATGAAACTAAACTTATTTTGATCATCTTTAGGTCGTTTTTTTTTTTTTTTTCTAAACAAGAATAGAACTGAGAATGCTACTTTTCTTCTGTTGCGTTAAAGGTTTAGTTTAGTTTGCAAAATTTGTGTGGTCCGCCAACACCTTTAAGCTTTCGAGAATTTACTCTAGGTCTTTTTCACGAAATTACATTAAAGTTTTATTTAAGTAACAGAAAACGTTTTTGCATTTTATAGAAATGGAAACATTTTTATCGTCATTTTCAAAATAGTTAAATTACTGACACAATATAATGTTTCTCAAAATTTTAAGGAAATATGAGGAGTTGTACATCTTAAAGTTTCAATTTTAAAATTTAACCTAAGAATTTGTTTAAAAATATGTTATCCTTTTTAGCCTACTTTCCCGTAAAAAGTAAAAAGAAAAATAATAAAGCAAGAAAGAAGGCTTAATGTATCGTAAAAATATCGTTAAAAATGAAGAAAAGTCAAAAATAAGTGAAGTAATTAAATAAAGATTGAAAAGTAAAAATTTGAAAGTAGGGTTTTGAGATGGAAAAAATGTGTCTGTTGGTCTTAGGGGGAGTCTGTCCCCCCCCCCCCCTAATAACTTTTAAACAAATTGTCCGATTCAAAAAATTATTTTTGCATTCGACAGACCTCGGCGAGGACATCTCATTTCCATATTTTACCTTTTGATTTGAACAATCTTTCGTTCAATTTTGAACAGTTCGAAAAAATTTTAACATTAGCACCTATGGGCAAAAATGAAGCAAATTACGTAAGCTCTGGGCACACGATCCAAGTTCCTATAAGCAAGCTTACTGGAAGAAGCTCTCGGCGTGAAATATTGATTTGAACAATTTTTGTTCATTTTTGAACAGTTGAAAAAAAAATTAACATTAGCGCCTACGGGGGAAATTTCAATCCCATATAAATCCTGATCTAACCGACGGATTTGCTTGCAACAAACTTTATCGCAAAGATGTTGCGATGTAGAACATGTATAGATACGAATTTCAACAAGAACTGAACTAGCCTATTTTCCTATGAAATTTTTTGATCGGGATTTTTAAGGATATTTCTCATTAAATACATGAATGAGTG
Source organism: Octonoba sinensis (assembly GCA_038502835.1). Lineage (NCBI taxonomy): Eukaryota > Metazoa > Arthropoda > Arachnida > Araneae > Uloboridae > Octonoba > Octonoba sinensis. Next base: position 56,566,346 of record CM076599.1, on the reverse strand, counting down.
AAAGAATGAATAAATGATAAAATAAATAAATAAATGAGTGAATAAATACATGAATGGGTAAATGATTGAATAAATACATGAATGAGTAATTGAATGAATGAATAAATGAATGATTGAATAAATGAAACAATGAATGAGTGAGTGAATGAAGATGTATTATCAGTTGAAAAAGGTATATTTGAAGCAATGAAGAACTCAAGCTAAATAAGAAAGAGATAACTAGATTATAAATTTGAAGTTGGTGTATACGGGAAAGTAGGCTCGTATAGTTCTAGGCGGAACTTCTTGTTTGGGGTTGATTTTCTCGCTCAGTTACCTGTAAGATATTTTCCAATAACTGTTAATTAATTTATTATTATTTTTTATTTTTTTTGATAACGTTTTATAAGCCTTTTATTTCTGTTTATATTACTAAAAAGTGAAGAATGCATTTACTTGGGATTGGTAACGGCGCAACACCACTGTTTATTGCTTCAGTTGTGTGATTATTATTATTTATTTATTATTATTTTTTTTATTTCCGAATTTCGGTTGGTAATTTACTTTCAACTGCGCTTATATGTGTGGGTAGTATATTTTATTAATTGTATTATTTTATTAATTTTTAATTTCTCCGACATTTATTTATTAAGTTCTTTTCTAGGCAGTATCAGCAGCGCAAAATTCCGTTTCTCCTTTTCTTTTGTTTTTTGAACGTTTTATAGTAACGTACTTAATTTAAGTTATTAAAAAATATAATGCGTCTATTTAAGATTGCTTTTTTGCCTCTGTTGTAAAATTAAATGAAATTAATTTATTTTTCAGAAATTTATTTTAGAGACTTTTTGCAATAGTGAAGCAAAAATATTTAGTATTATTTTAATTAATCTTTGACCTTCAATTGTTGGCTTTAGTTTCAGTACCTTCACTCCCTTTTTATTGTTAATTATTATTTTAATTTTTGATCTTCTCTGTTCCCTGCTCTGAATACAGCATGATTGTTTCGAAAAATAGTGCATAAGACATTTTTTACAGCAGACGAGTTTATCGAAGCGGAAAAAAAGGGATTCGATCTATAGGTCCAAAGACCTCGGATTATTATCACAAAAAGCGGAAAATGGAGATCTCGTTTACCCTCATCATTTCATTTAATCATTTCCCCTCTACACGTCATGCACATTTCAACGAGTTTCCTCAAAGTCACTTAAAAAAAATTGTGAAGCATATGAATAAATAAATAAATTACAACAAAATAAATTTAAAGTCTAATACGCAATCGTATGCAAACGTTCATTTAAATATTCCTCTTATTTCTGCGGGCTCTATATAAAATCATCGAAATTCAGCTGGGTTGATTTACCCTTGCTGTTGAAATATTCTTTTGATTCCTTTATTTTGTATCAATAAAATGCAGGCCCGACATTTGGGTGATCAGACAGAACCCCTCCCCCCGCCCCCTCCGACTCTTAGAAATAGATTGAATTTACACATGTTTTTTTATGCAATTCGTTGTTTTACCTATAGTATGCATTGAAATTATACCCTTTGCCCCCCCCCCCCCCCCGGGAAAAATTTTTATAAAATGTAAACTCTTTGGGGGAAAGAGATGGCAGCTGCCCTATTCTTCAAACTTTTTGGCAGTTACTATTGTTTACAGGTTAACACCTGTGAAAATCTTACCACCCTTCAACTTAGTGCTTCGGGAAATCGTGGTTGAAACCATGACTGTATCGTTGACGAAAACAACCGAACATTTACAGCCAAGAGGAAAAGGGAAGTTTGTTTAGTGGTCGATTCGCATGGCAGTCCAAAGGGTGTGAGTGAAAGAGAAGAGGGGGAGATCGTTTGAACGATTTAATCACGTGTTTACAGCGCTCGTGACGACACGTCGGACCACCGTGGCGAATGAGTCAAAAAGCAAAGGACGTTCAAACAAGGTGGTTTTGGAATGACAGAGTTTGTGTGCTGGGAGGGCTTTGTTTTCCTAAATTGTTCCGTTCCTGTTATTCACTCCTAGACGGCACAAACATGAAGTCTTGATCTCGATAAGAGGGTCACAGGCTTCTATGACGAATTTAAGGAAGGATTTCTGAAATAAAGTAGAGTTATTTATTGTGTAAAATGTCGAGAGACTGCTCAATCGTCATAAAGTATCTTGATTACGAATACGAGACTGTTCTTAAATGATGTCACACTTTTTTCAATATATTTGAGCCCTTCACCCCATTGTCACAAAAGTCACACTTCATCATATCCCACTACAGGCCTTTGTCACATTTCATGCTATATTCCATAAGCATATGTACTTGCATTTTAGAAACAAAGCACTACGGTATAGATCACGTTTCTAATTTTATAGTTGAACTTTTAATGACATTTGTGAGCATAATAATAATATTAATTACAAGTGTACTTAATTTGTCAAAAATGAGGTTAAGGTTTACAACACAAAATATAATTGGTATAGAACAGTGAAATATATTAGTTGTTCGTATGTGTTGAGCACATTATTTTAAAATAAAATTTAGTGATAATTAAACTGTAAATTATTTAGTTATAATAAAAAAAGTGTCATGTTGCGGACTCTACACGTTTGGACAAAATACTGTGAAATGGCCCAGAAACCAAAGTGTGCAATGACACACTTCTTGTCACACCCTCCCCTTGTCCCAAACTGTCACAATTTCTTGAACCTCCAGAAGAATTTTAAAAGAAATTAAATATTTCCCAATCTTTATTCATCTTCTCACCCCTTTTTCGGTGGAATAGAAGCAGACCTGACTCATGCGCAAATTCGAGGAAAGTCACAACTAAGAAAAATCAGACAGTAATTTCCGTTTTTTAAAAAATTTTTACTGCCGTCTTGTCTTAGTAATTGAAATTTGCCTTTATTTAAGTTGTGCTGCTATTGTTAAGCACGTTTAAAATGTATGTTATTGGCAGGTAAAAAATTAAAAACGAAAGAAAGATACGTCCCCCTCTCAACTTCCTAGTTCACAATTTTTGTTCCACACTAAAAATTTTGCCGCCATTTTTGGTGTTCAATTGAAAATTATTCATGTTTTGATATATATTTTAAATTCTATTAAGTGTATGTCTAAAATACTATAAACAGTGAAACGTTTCTTAGCACATGAATTTAACTCCGTTTCGTATCGAAATTTCATTACGATTGCTCATTCCTGTGAAAATAGGAAAAATGAGCAATCGTACTGAATTTTTGATGCGCAGATGAGTTAACGAACATCAATGCTAAAACAAATTCTGCTGTCGGTATTTTTTTAGACAGACACTTAAAAAAATTTAAAATACATCAAAAAATGAATAATGTTTAACGTTACACCAACAATGGCGTTCAGTAACACCAAACATTTTTAGTGTATGTACTACTCTTGTAACATTCCCTCACTAACCAATTTGAATTTGTCAATTTTCTTATAGATTATGCAGAACCACCCTCAAATTTGGTAAATCCAGCCGAAGTCCCCAAGACGGAATGTTTGCGCTGTGGGACCTCTTTCAGCAACTTCTGGTGCCAAAAAGGAATTGGGCATTTTCTCTGTGAGAGGTGTGTTCGTCAAGAAAGAGAAGCTGCCATGGTGCAACCTGTACAGGAAGTTTCTGTCGAGTCTGGACATTCAAGACGCAAGAACAAGCTAGTAAGTTAGTCAACAATGTTTACTTAGGTGCAGTAAAGGATAGATAAGCGACAGGCAATGCAATCATTTTTGGATTCAAGTCCTTACGATGAATTTCGACATTGGCAATTATCGAGTGTATGGTTCTGACAGTTGTACAATATCTTGGTATTAAAAATTCAGAACTAATTTGATTTCTGTTTTTTAACATGACACGCAATGCAAAGAATAACTATAATACACCCGTAAGGGATTGTTTATGTACCGATAACTTATTTTCAACCTAACGATGTTAAAGTATCGATAAGTAAAACTACATTCATATAAGCATATATTTTCGGCATTTTTTTTTTTTTTTGCTTTCAAATATACAGCTTCTTTGTGTTTATTATTTTTTATTAGAGACAATTTGTTATTCACAATCCGAGGGATTGACTTCAAATTCTTGAACTACCCATTACAAAAATATGTAAAAACTTAAAATTTTTTACAGTACATACTGGCTTTCACAGATAGAATTATTTGTAAACAGTGAACTAAAATTTCATAACTTCAATTAAAAGCAACCGATTTTTAAAAATAATATTTTCCTACTGACTACATATTGAAGTTAAATCGCTACCTACCACCGTGTACTTAGGGTAGCGGTGAAATTTAATCGAGACTTTTCGTAAATATTCTTAAATTATTATTAACACCTTGACGGTCACTCGAATTTGTAAGGTAATCCAGTAAAGCCCCGCTTTTAAGTGTCAGTCACGGGTAATGGTAGGCCTTTAAAGGTAGTCCTCAATCGGTGATCGGTGACTGACGTGGCACTCGTTAAACATTCTTCGGTTTCAGCTGCGACATTTTTTTATGTCAAAATTCATTCTTCATTCTACAGGTTTTTCGGTGCTATAATTATATAGTTGACTCCGTTAATATGAGTTTCTGTTAACGGGAAAGTTAGCTACAATTGGTACATTTATTTTCGAATTTGATTGGTTGCACGCTTCATACGCTTTCTCTCGATGTGACAGATAGTACATGAACTACACAGAAAAAAAACCTGCTTCCGAAGCGCTGACGGAAACCGACCCCCCCCCCCCCCCGCCTTACATTTTCTGCGTGTAGCCAGGTGCCAGATCAGGGAGTAAAAGACTTCAGCCACTTTGACCCAATAAAAAGTTTTTAACCGAAAAAAAAAAAAGGTTAATGTTGTAAATGCACAGAAATATGTATGAATGTCTCCCTATTTCCAGACTTTCAATTTTGATTCATTCAATGCCATATACGTTTGAAATTGATAAAATCTAAAACGATTTTCATTTGTCTTACAGGTTTCAAAAATTTCAGACAGAGTTTGTGTGAATTGTTTCACAAGTACTACTCCCCTATGGCGAAGAGACGAAAATCAGCAGTTCTTATGCAACGCCTGTGCCTTATACAGAAAGCTTCACAAGGTGAGAAAATAATAAGGGTTGTTCTTTTCTGCAACTCTTTCAGATTTAGTTGAAAATACGGGACTTTCGCTTAATTCTAAATTCAAGCATGTGAGTGCAAGGCATTTGAAACCTTGCATCATGCTTTCAAAGTAGCGGAACAATTGAAGAAGTCAATATGACATCATACTTTTTTTAAACCAAAATTATATGAATTTTTGTGACCAGGTCACTTTTTGTAAAGATGAGCTTAATTTTGGGCAGTTGACTAATTAATTTCTGAAACAAGTAAATGTGGAAATAATCCTAAATTTAGCAAGAACTTGAAACTACATTAATAGTGCTGTTAGTAATTATGCATTTCAATGTGAACTATGATAAATACTAAAGCACACCTAGTCATGGGGTCCTTTACTTGGTACAAAATTGTGTATGTTCACTTCGCTTCACATTTCTGCCATTTTTATCAGAAGCTTTGTTGTTTAATAATATTTCAGTCCAAATATGATAAAAACTTAAGGAATTTACACTTTAAAAGTACTGGTCAAATCCAATTATTTTTCTTAACTATTATTAAAATAAAAAAGAAGAAAAACCTCCTTCTTATATAATGGTTTGTTATTTTTATTTCAGAGGAGTAGGCCTCAATCGATGAACAAAGGAACAATTCAGACAAGAAACAGGAAACCTAAGAGTCAAGCTCCAAAGTATACAAATGCAAAGCCCGCAAAAGGTTTTTATTATTTAAACTTAATTTCTTTTTTATTTCAAGCTGGGGTGGGGTAACTAATTCTGTTTCTTTATGTAAATATAATACATAAAAAGGTGATACATTGTTGCATACGGATTTTTTCTTTGCATCAATGGATTTTAAAGATGGGGGGGGGGGGGGGGGGGTAAATGTTTCAATGCATTGCTGCTTAAATTATTTTTTCATTTTGTATTTTATTTGAAAAGCAAATTCTATAATATGCCTTATTTGCAATTCATATGTAGGAATATATTAATTTTTGTCTGGTTATGGGAGAAAAATGCAGAGTTTTTATTGCTGGTTTTATTATGAATTTAATTTTGTTACACTTAATAAATAAATAATGACAAAGCTTTTTTTTCTTCTTGGAACCAATTGTAAAAATAATGAACTGAAATAAAGTTTTATAATTTTCATTAACTTGCTTAGATATGAAAGAAATTTTTCTAAAAAATGCATTTATTGATTGATATGAGTCATAAAACGAACATTCTGGTAGTTTAATGACTAGCATAAATTCGAAATTTAGCACATCGAACTGAAACCATGATTAAAATTTGGAGTAACTCTTGCATTTTACCAAGATTTGTTATTCTTTAAACATTCAACATCAATTTCGTTATCTGTTCAATATCAATTTCTTTATCTGTCTTACAATTTAAATTCTGTATAATCGAGTACAAGCGCTAATGTTTACCGAGCTAACAAATTCAGATCTTGCATGATTGGACATAATTTGTCAGTGTTTTTCAAACCGAAAAATTTATTTCCTTTTCCTTTTTTTATATGGTTGGTGCTTCATTTTTGGATTTGCTCCCTGGTTTTGGCCTGTAGTAACTCTGCCAACCCCTTGCCTTTAAAAAAATTAATTGCCCTAGGCACATCATGCATTGTTTGCTTTCAGCATTTCAATAAAGATAAGTAGTTTCAATAATTACCATTTCAATTGTTAATATATAAGGAGCTCATGGTGAACCTATTATTCATGGAGATGAGTCCGACGATATATATATATATTTTTACTAATCTGAATTTGACCTTTTAAAACAAAGTTCTTGAATAATTCCTTTGATTTGAACTGTATTGATGCAGTAGTAGTATCCAGGCTTGTCTTTAGCCCATGATAGTACCTTATCATAGTAGATAAATAAGTTAATATTTTCTATTTCAGCTTCCTCTTCAGCCCAATCAACAATGATGGATTCTGTTAATATAAAGGCTCTTGAAGGTTTATTAGAATTACACCCTCCATCCACCTCTTCAGGTCATCTTTCTGCAAGCGTCTCTACTCCAGAACCAGTCTATTCCATGTATTCAACTCCTCAAAGAACTCAGAGAAATGGCCCCATTTTGCCTTCCATGTCCAGCTCGATGGCAGCATTCTATGGTTTTGTCTCTGACAGAACATATCAACCCTCTTACAGTTACCACAACGAAATATCAGCAACTTGCAGTAACTGATTTAGTTTCTCAAAATCATCTGTGCCATGAATGGCGTAACTAAATTAGTGCGGAAAATTTTATTTTCAAAGAACGTAATCAGTTTTAAGCGAGCAAATACTTCTTGAAGTTCCTACAGCTTGCTGTGTTTGTTGACTGTGTCTTCTATCCTGTTCTTCCAGCTATTCCTGTTGGTTGAAAAGTTGATGTTATTTTTTAGTGTTTTTTACTTTATCTAGGAAGCATTGCTTCCTTTACCAGTGAAGTGCTACATATAGAACACTAATGAGCAGTTACAGGGACATTTATTGTCTTGTATCTAAAAGATATATTTCCTGTTTAGTTTAACCTAGAAAACTTTTTAAATATTATATTTATTCATTACCTAATCAGTATACTGTTATGTTTCTTGCAATGTTGTTGTTATTCTTTGTTCAAATTACCTATAAATTTTCTTTAGCTGTCATTAGTTAATTTTCATTATTGATTACAATGATTTAAAATGATTCTAAAGCTATTTATCATTTCCAGGACATCAAAGTTTCATAATTCTTTGTTTGTTTAGGTGTTTCTATGTCCTTCTCTTTTGGAATTGAGGCATGTATTATCTGAGCCATGTTGTAAGATATTATTTTTCTATTTGTCACAGTCATGTGCCAAAATGCCTGTTTTTTCCCTATCCTATTTTTTACCGAATATTGTTTCGTTGAAGATGTAGTAATGATCTATTGATTAGTTGTTAGAGTTTCATTTTATTTTTAATAAAGCATGAAGTTAGACAGTGTATGAAACATGAACTTCACTACAAAGAAGTATATCTTTTATTTTTATTGTTACATTTTTTAAAAAACTGTAATTAATGATTGCTTTATTGTTTCCCAGACAAGTAAATGTTGTTTCAAAAAAAGGGGGGGGGGGGTGCTAAAGCCAAGAAAATGATATAAAATGTGTCTTTTCAACTTTTTTACCAGTGAAATTACTTTTGTAGCAGTTGCTTCCATGTAATATCAAATTTTCTAATCCCAAAATAAACTTGAGTTATAGTATCAAAGATTTGATTTGTCCTTATTCCTATTATTTTCTTCACTTTGGATGCAAGAAGGACTTAAGTAATATGCATAGGTAGCTTGAATACATTTTTGTAATGAAGTCAACTTAGTAAGTGGGAAATGGAACTGATGTGTCAATTAGTAGTTCTGATGTGGTATCTAAGGATACTAGTGTAAATAGTGTCCAAGGCTGATATCTGAACTTGTCCTTACACTGACTAGCTGTTCTGAACATTAGAATTTGACATTTGAAATGAATAATTTATTCTGTTTTAATTTATTACCATTTATCTCAGGAAATATAGGAGAAAAAGTATTTGTGCAGGATGCAAATCAAAGCAGAATTTAAATACATTACCCACATGCATTAAAACAAACTCACTGCTCAAGAACAAACCTCTGTTTGGTTGCTTCAGAAGTTAATTCATTGGTACTGAGTTGAAACAGCAAGAAAATTAAGAGTCAAACCAAAAAAATTCTTTTTTAAGGAACTTAATGTTTTAATTCTCTTTCTACTTCAGTTCAATGCTGCAGAAGGAGCTTCTAAAGGCTTGCAATCGCTGTTTGCTTTAATAAATTTTTTCTGTTCATTACTCGCAGATCCTTGCGTTGTTTTAGTATTACACAAAGGAAATAGTTGCCTATATATCCCAAAGATGCAAAATTAATTTAATTGAAATATATTTTATGTACTTAACTATGGTGTAAACGGAACATGGTATGTTTCCTTTTATCAAATGTTGTAAAAGAGAAATATAGTCTAATATATTTATTTATGTGTTACAAAATGAGAGATGGATATAATTTGGAGTTATTTGTCTAATGATTTAATATAAATATCTTGAACATTTTTTGGAGAGCTGTGTGTATGAATCACTATTAATGCTCCTCAGTGTTGTTGCAATTGTAAATATTTATTGTGTATAAAGAGCAGGAGATTCATATTTTTAAAATTCTGCTGAATGTCATCGTCTTCCTGTAAATTTACATATTCATCAAATATCATCAGAATTAATAAATGACTTCACAGAAAACCAGTATGATGGAATTTTTTCTGTGCATATAATAGATATTAATGTTTTGTGGGGTTTCTATGTACTGTGAGAACTAAAATGTGCAATCAGGCTTAAATTATATTTTTCTTTTAAAAGCCTGAGAATATTAAATTTGTTTTTCTATTTTGTGCCATTTTATAATTAGCAAAAAATTTAGTTACGCCATTACTTTCATCAATCACTGTAAATATAAATCACTATATCATCATTGCGTAATTTTAAAGGCGTTTTATTGTAACAAATTACTTTTTATATGTTTCACAAAATTCTTTTATGATTGTATATTGTGCCATTAATAAATACTTATTTTTTTTGTATCTATATAATTTGTTGCCTTTTATTTCTGAAATCATTAATGCTCTTGCTGCAATAATTTTCTTGCACTTCCAATACAGTGTTCCCTCGCCACTGCGTGCTTCATCTTTTGCAGCTTCAATGCTTCGCGGGTTTTTCCAAAATATTCATCAAAAAATAAAAATGAAAAAGTACAACCATCTCGGCAGGCACATTGCAGAAAAGAGCGTTATTTCATGTTGATGCACGAGAAAGAAGGATCCCTGCATATCAAAGACAGAGATGATTTGGCTCGGTGTACATACATACCACGGGCTCTCATAACGTTGATTAATGTTTATTACTGTATAAGGTTTTGTAATTAACCTTATTAATTAGCACTGACACGTTTAAGTAAATACGCATACTGTTGTAATTTTTGTCTTAAATGTGTAAAGTATAAATACTGTTTGCATATTTAAAACATTCGTGTACCCGCATACACGAAAATTCCTAGGGGTAAATCATACTTCGCGGTTTTTCCGCTTTCGCGGAAGGTTCTGGTCCCCATTAACCACGAAAAACGTTGGATCACTGCATTGTTTTTTACTGCTGATAAATATACTATCTAATGCTTGTGCAAAGGAAAAGGACTGTTAATAAATTGAGTTAGTGTTTGCAAAACCTTTTTGATTTTGACAACTAAGAGTGCAAGTCGTGCCCTTAAAATCATCATAGCATTTTTAACTGTTTGCTTTTTTTGTATGAATCGATATTTTTTGTAAAAAAGAAAGACATAAAATTTATTCGATTAAATAAATTAATTATTATTGTGAAGAAGTCTATAATCACATATTTTAAAATTGTAAGTGCAAGGGAAAAATTAGCACACAAGAATTTAAAGAGATGAAAGTGATAAAAAACATTTAAAAAAAACATTAAATGTCATGCAGAAAATCCCAAGTCCTGAAGAAATTTGTATGAAGTAAATTTTACAAAATCGAAAATGAAAAGTTAAGCTCTAGAAGACATTTAAATATTACTTCATAACTGTGTAGTTTCAAAAAATACAATGTATTTTTACAACTGTTTCTGTATTTTTTTATTTTAAAACTATAATGTGAATTGAATATATACTCTTCCCCGCCCCTCTGGAACAGTTTGAAATGACGGCTGTAAAGAATGATTTAAAAAATCAGGTATTCGGACATACCCACAAAAGAAAAAATGGGTTCTCTCTTATTTCCCAGTAGATGGCGACAGTAGAACTGAGCAAAGATTTTTTCTTTCTTAGTGGAATAAAATAAAACAGCGATTTTACCTACCTCTTTTCTTTCAAGTCGGTCGCTTTTCGGATTCACGTGACAACTTAATTATTTTACACTGACCGTAAGTTAAAAATAAACGAAAATTAATGAGAGTTAATCACCTGTCCCAGCACGTTCCCACTGAAAATAACGTTCGCTCTTCACGTAATTTTTTTCTATATTTCATTTTAGGTTATTTCGTTTTTCAATTAAAGTTGTAAAAACAAAAATGAAAAAAGAACTCAAAAGTGTTCTTTCCAGAATGCGTCCTATCGCAAGTAGAATGCGCCTTTCGCTGTGTTTCGTACTTTCCATTGTCAGTTTCCTAGGTATTATAAATTGGTGTGCCTCAAAGGCGCCGTGCCACCGAATCAAAAAAAAAAAAAAAAAAAAAAACACACACACACACAATGCCCTGACAATGGTACAACGCCAAACCCGAAAAAAAACCCATCAGGTTGGGCTTTTCAAAAAAAAAAAAAAAAAAACAGGTTTTTTACCAACTCTAAAAAGGCGTTCAGTAGGAATTCGCACGTCGTCGCCGAACAGGCTTGTCCATGTGTCTTTGGGTAGTACTACCTATAGAAGGCTTAGTACTACCTGCGCTTACTTTACACAATATATTTAAGTAATGTATAATTAGCTAATTTATATGCAGGTAGTCGTGCAAGTATATGGACAAAATTTGCTGAGAAATAAAGTAATAAAATGAGATCCATTCTCTCTAGCTATATGTCATGCACCTCCCAATTTTTTCTTTCGTTGACATAGACCCCTTTATAGATCGGGCTAGACCTCTGGGAGTCTATATTGACCACTTTGTGAATCACTCATTTAGAATAATTGAATAATATTAGCTTTTAGCATTCTAATATGAAATGCTATTACTGGAAATACTGCTGAATTTTAATAAAAATTAAATCATTCACAAATAATAAATAAATAAAATACTACTACAAGTAATGACAATAACAATAATCAATTAATTAATAAAGTAAGGCATTTATGAGTAACGAAATACGCGTTTACGCGATGTATGTTAGTTTAGGAATGAAACTAAAGCAACTGCAGAACTAACTTTTCAACACTCCCTTACGATTATGGCATCTAGTTTGATTTTCCCCCCTCGTTTTGAAGTTGGGGTAAAAAAGAAAAAAAAAGCGTCTGAGCAACTGAAGCATTATTAAATATATTCGAGAGCGCAACAAAAAAGAAAAGTTTTCCTTTTTCCTTACTGCTACGGCGCTATATGTTTAAAATAGGACAGGGATGAAAATATTTCTTATAATATTTTCATGATTTAGGCTATAAAAATGAAACTTTTCAAGTAAATCATTGCTAATATTTATTTTTCAAAACTTTTCATAATTATTCCTATTTCTTTTAAATCCAATTATTTTTGTATCATGCTCTTTGTATTAAAATTTTGACTTTCAAAATCGCTTATTTGGTTTAAATCTTTAATTCCTGGCATTGAGAAAAAAATCGGTCAGAAATTTTAAATTAGCGTACAAAATCTTAATAAGGTTCTCCGTTATTGCATATTATGTTCAAAGTCTTCGATTCACCAATTGCTCCCCAACCAAAAGCATTCTTTTCCTCTTGATCTTATAAATTAACTTTGAATTAAATTTATTTTACAGCTAAAAAGTTGCAATATTGCGCATTTGAATTTGTTAAGTAGCTAAACAAAATTTTGACCATACCCAGTACTTAATATTTGAATGAATAATCACTTAAGGCCTGTCACGCAGGAATTGCCTAATCTTGCAGAAATTTGTACCAAATAAATTTTGCATAATCCAAAATGAAGGATATTTCTAGTCAGACAAGCTCTAGAAGACATTTAAAAATCACTTCATAACTTTATGGTTTTAACTAATATTAATGACTTTTTGTTTTAGGCCCGTCTATAAAATAGGCCCGTCATATGAGCGATGGGGGCAGGGACTGTCAATTCCCCTTTTGCCAGACTTTTAGAAACGCGATGTATTTATAGAGCTGTTTATGCATTTTGTTGTTTTTTTACTTATAATATGCATTGAATGCATACCTCCCCCTCCCCCCCCCCCTCCCCCCCGGAAAAGGTTGAAATGATGGCTTTGAAGAAGGATGAAAGAAAGAATCAACTAGTCCCACAGACATACCTACAAAAGAATGATGGGTTATGAAAATGTCTCTCTTATTTCCCAGTAGATGGCGACAGTAGAAACCGTCCAAGCTTTCCTTTCTAGTGGAATAAAATAAAACCGATTTTCTACCTATTCTTTCCTTTCGGGTCGGTCGACATTTACACGACAGCTTTATTATTTCACTGACCGCAAGTTAAAAATGAGCGAAAATTAATGAGAGTTAATCACCTGCGAAAATAAAGTTTGCTTTTAACGTAATTTTTCTATATTTCATTTTAGGTTATTTCGTTTTTCAAGTAAAGTTATAAAACACCAAATTGAAAAAAAAAAAAAAAACTCAGAAGTGTTCTGTTGAGAATGCGTCCTATCACAAGTGGAATGCGCCTTTAAGTTATGTTTCGTGCTTTCCGGTGTCAATTTCCTAGGTCTAATAAATTTAATCACGTAAATTCAATGGTTTTGCAAGTTGCGGATGTGAGCGAAACTATAGATCACATTTGTAAAAGTAGCGAAGAATTTATGGACTCGGAGATCTGTCATAGATTCAATAAGAGTGTCAGGAACATTAATACGAACGTAGTATTTACCTACGAATACAAAAATTTTAAATACTTAGAATAAAAACTTAATTAATAATACTTAAAATAAAATTAGAATACTGCTTTTTTTTGGAAAAACCAAAGAAAGTAATTAACAGATAGAAGAAAAATATTTGACTCTCACAATGAAAGGGAAATTTCCTCCATTGTCTCCACACCTAAATCGAGAAGCATTTCGTAATATTAGAGCGCTTGCAAGATCACTGATTTGAGCGAATTTTAAAGTTTTCTAATTTAATCACTAGGTAGCGCCACTATAACAGGGCGACTGCTTTTTTTGCACAGAACAGGAGTGGTAGTCATTTTATTTCGTTTTGCTATTTTTAAAGATACATACTACAAAACTACTGCTAATATTACTTTTAAATTACTTTAATATAAATTATTATATCAAATCAATCAATTAACAACATTTAACCAAAAACCAACCTATTACAACCATTGAACTAATAAATACGTTGCAATATTTTGAGATAGTGTTATGAGGGTTTGGGAATTTTTTCAATGCAAATTGTAAATGATTGGTAAGGCCACGTGTAAATAAAATAAATTTAAGAAAAAAACGTAAACGCATTGTAATTCAATAAGCTCTCATTCGTTACGAGATTCCAGAAATTGAAAATTGATTTCTGATCCCTTCACTAACACAGGAGTGCCCACCCCTTCTCAGAGTGATGGTGCACCCCCTAAAAAACTACGGACCCTCCAAAAACGATGACCCCCAAATCTGTCAAACAGTTGGCCAAGCCTCCCCCCTAAAATTTTCAATGGCGCAATCTGCGCCTTGACTAACATGAAATAGCAGTTCTTGCTAGCTACAACAAAAACTATTGCAATAATAGTAGGTGGGAAAACTAGAATGGGAAATCGTCACCAACATCAAAAATGGAATTGATGATAAATTGCAAAAAAATATTTGAAAAAAAAAAAAAAAAAAAATGAAGGACGCATTTATTTAATTTTTAAGTTTTCAGTGAACAAATACCGGAGCAGCGGAGCACAATAAATTTTCCTGCTCCGGCTCTATTTCAGCCTTGAGCAAACAAAGCCGTATGCAGAAATGTTTTTCGGGCTGGGGGGGGGGGGGGGGCGGGCAGACTTCGAAACAATTATGTTAAGAAAAATTTCAGGGAGGAATATATGCTACATTGCGAAACATTTCATGATTTCGGGGGCCGGGGGGGGGGGGGGCATTGCTATAAATAAGCAATATAAGATAAAAAGTCAGCATTGCTGCATAAGTTTTTATTCTTCACTTGGCCACTTTCCTAATAGAGGCTTTAACTTGGTTTTCACAGAGTTTCCGTAGATTTGCAATTCGGAGAGGGGGGGGGGGGGGTCAGAGTTCTATGGTAGCATGGAGTTAAATTCGACCCCTGGTCCTGAAAGACATCCATGTTGTACAGCTATGCCTCCTTTAAATAAGGGAAACTCAACGGCGGGGTGAATAATTTTTGCAACAAAATTCCTGAGAACCAGTCGAATGGGCTTTGCAGACAATACAGATGTGCTTAAAATTTGTTGTTAATACAGATATTCTATGACTTTATATTTAAAGAGAAAATAAATAAATAAACCATCAGATTATTGTCATTTGACCCATTTCATTATCTAGGTTGCTGCAAATCAAACAAGGGAAAGGTTAGCGGAATTTGAACCACAATGCATGAGCAATTTTAAAGATATGTATTTTTTTGATACGTACAACAAACAATTGCAATTGTGAGGGCAAAATACTGGAAACGTTTAACAAATATGAAAATATGGTAATAAATAAATGTGCTAGAAATAAAGTTTTGGTATTGTTTATGAGTGAACATATCGTCGGCTTTCTGTCTGAAGTCGATAAGTCAGCAACAAAAAAAAAAAAAAAAAAAAGAGAGAGAGAGGGAAAAAAAAGAGACAGACTACTACAGTTGGTTAGAATTTACCAATAGTTATTTCATGATAGAAACTAATTTCACCATTTGAAAATTAGTTACGCAATGTAAACTTACTGAAAGTGTTGGGGGGGGGGGGGGGGGAAATTTCCCAAAATGATTTTATTACTTTTCATACCGATTTAAAAGCTGAAATTGACAATATCTGAAAGGACTTTTATTGGGTTTTACCAGAAATTATTATTCATTTTACCAGAACGCTGACGATATTAAGAAGTTAAAAGTACAGGGTGGGTACAAATGATAGAACCGGATAAAAAATCCTTTTTTCTGAACTACCGCAAACATTAAAATAAGTGATGCATGAATGTAAAGCGAAATAAACAAAGTTTTTTGTTTAGTTATAATTGTGCCATGTGTGACCCCCTCTCGTTATCCGGCATACTTTCAATATAAAATCCATTGTATATTCGTAATGTTGCAAAAAGACGTTCTTCAACTTTTGGCAGTGTTTTCGGCATAGGTGGTACATTAACAATGTTTTTGACGCAACCCAACAAAAAAAAAAAAAACGCATGGTGTTAGGTCTGGTGATCTTAGTGGTCATGTGATTCAGGGTAAATCACCTTCACCCGCACTTCTCAACCAACGGTGTGGAAGCTTCTGGTTCAAGTAATTACGTACCTGAAATACAAATTGTTCGGGTCACACATCGAACATTTGTAACTGAAAAAGTCCTTGGTTTGTTTCTCCTTACATTCATGTTTTACTTATTGTAAGATGTGAAGTAGTTTCGAAAATATTATTTTTTTTAAATCGGTGCCATCATTTGTACTCACCCTGTATAATGGGCAATTACAGTGACAATACCACGGACATTGTCACTGTATAATGGGAAATTACAAAGACAATACCAGGGAGATTGTCACAGAATGTGAGTCGAAAGCATTTTAGACACGTTTTCGATGCCGCTCGCAATACGACTAACAGACAATTTCCAGTTGGATGGTGATGGGAGAATGAAATGGAATGAACATAAAAAAGGAGACGAGGAGGAAAAAAAAGCCTCTGAAAAATTAAGAAGATTGGTTCCACAGCTTAAGGAACAATAAAATGACTTAAGCTGCGGATATAGCAACCGGATTGAACTGAATCTCTTCTATTAGCAGCATCCTTATTCGTTGTCCATTGGTGGCTTCATTCTCGTTGCGTTTCTGATTGATGTTGATGCAGTAACCGCATCAATTTAGTTTGAAAATGAAAGAAGTGAAGTGAAGTGAAGAAGGAAAAAATGCTCTCTCTCATGATTTCTGAATCCAAAAAGGATCTATTAATATCCAGAATGAAAGAGCTGTCATAAATTGTTGAATGATATGGAATGCAAATGGTAGATTAAATTGAGAATAATCGGTCGAAAACATGTGACTAATACATGATTATATTCTTTCCATATTGGTTTAGGAGTGCCTTTTATTCACGATTTTTGTTTTGGCTTATAATAAAGGGTTCTAACCTTATGTTTGTAATACTTTAACTACAAAAAATTAAAGTACGTTTTACGCTAAATTTAAAGAGAGAAAGTATAAAAAAAGAAAAAGAAAGAAAGAAAAAAATAACAGAAACACTAAAAGATTTTATTCAATCAAACGAAAAACAATTTATCTTTGCTCAAAATTAAAAGGAAAATAGTAAGTAACCTTGGACCAAACAAACAAACAAATAGTATGAGATACTACTCTCTTCATATTGAATTGACGCCTTGCGCTAATTAATTACATTTTTTATATTCACATATTTCGAATGAAACTTGCCTACATGTGCTTAGGAATTGTGGAGAAAAGTTTCTCACTGCTGTGAGAGAAAAAATAACAAAACTAGTACACCGAAGTGTATTTAAATTGTGTGCAAAATCTGAAGAAATAATGGTAGATGACAATTTTAAGAAAAAATAAAGAAAAGAAAGGAAAAATAAAAAATAAAACCGAAATAGAACACCTATGAAACTTGTATGAAAATGACTTAAATCCTAAAACTTCAAAAAATAAATAATATATATATGTAGATGGTATATATTTCAAAAACGAATACCAAGTTTGAGTAAGACGTGAACAATGTGTGAATTAGTAATTCAGCGTCATTAAAATATCGAAAGCTTCCCAAAAATAACAATCAGATATTGAACAGGACAGACAAACTCTATCAACCGCCAGCCGCCACTCCTCTGTCGAACAAATGCAGTGAAAGCAAAATATTTTTGATTCTACAGATGAGAAAAGCATCTACGAATTCATAAAGGGACTGAAAAGTTTTTGTGATAAATATAAATTTTGACGTCAGAATGTATGACTAATTAGGATGTACACACACGCACAACAAATACAACAACAACATTCCATATACAGTTGAACCTGTCTATCTCGAATTTCACAGGTAGGAAAAAATCGAGATAAAGAGGTTTTGAGCTACAAAGGTTTGATAAAACTATTAAAATTTGCAATTGAAACAAAGACTATATGTCGTAGGTTAAAAATCTTCTGTATTAGTTTTATTAAGCATTTTACTATAACATTATACTAACTCTCCTTTTTAACGAATTTTATACTCGTATAAATAACATCGACAATAAGGAAATAGTATTCAGCATACCTTTTTGCAACTCTTCCAAAAAGCAAGAAAAGTACTACTACTTTCTTTAGCAAGTACAAGAAAAAGTCTATCAGTGTTTTTTGTTGTTTGGTTGTTTTGGACTCGATTATACTTTTGAGGGTAGCGCTCGCTGTAAATCCATCTTGACCGAAATTTTCCTGAAATTTGAGGAAAGTTGTTAATGTTTCAATAGCCTTCTCTGATTCTTTTTACAGTGACATCTTTATTTTTTCTTAACCTCCTCTTCCGAATCACCTTTTACGTACTCTACGATTTCCGCATCATTTTTGTTTGCTGCTGAAAGGTCACTCAGCTTCGAATTCGAAAACGGCAGCAAAACCAGAATTCGAGATATGGAGGGGTTTTTTTTTTTGGGGGGGGGGGGGGGGGGTCGAGATAAACAGGTTCGAGATAAACATGGAAAATACATTGAATTTAGGGTATAAATGCAGGGGAAAAATAAAATTTCGAGATAGCAAGGTTTTCGAGACAGACAGGTTCGACTGTATATATATTTTACTTAACGGTGGACCAGTTACGATTAAATTTTGCGGTACGATACTGACATTATGCAGAAAACAAACTATGGTAAAACGATATTTAAAACTTTGTTTATTGGTTAGCATAGAAAAGTAACATAATATTTGTATTTATTGTCGTAACTTACGGACTGTAGCAAATTTATTTCTATTTCTTAAAACGTATTTTCATTCATGACTCAATTTTTAATTTCCAATTCTTTGGAATGGCAACATCTTAGTATGTTTATATCTTGTGGTCTTTGGCCTTAAGAATTTCGAAACGATTTTAAAAAGGTTAATTTCTAATTCTTTGGAGTGGCAACACCTTAGTTTGTTTATATGTAGCGAATTTTCTTAAGCTTTTCGAATTTTAAAGTGTTTTTTTAAATGGTTATAGCCCGCAGATGTGCAGATGTTCTGCGGAAATCAGCTAGTAATAGTAATAATAATAATAAATTTATGTAAAAAAAAGGAATTGGAAGAAGAAAGCAGTTTATGGTGGTCATGTTCATAAGAGAACCGAATTGCGTGGATTTATGGAATTTGTTAGAGATGCAGGACATTTGTTGTAACTTGGGAGCCACACAATACTTTTCTGTTTTTGGTCTATTAAAACAAGGCTGTTTGGTCCTCAAGCATACCAAGCATACCAAACCATAGAATGAATGATTCGCACTCTCAGGCGAGAACCAGAACAGAGTAGACAAACATAGGCAACAGAACGTGCAATGTGATGTTTGGAGGAGACATAGGTACTTTGTTGGCTAGATCATTTTTTTGCGTATATTACTTCAAGAAATATTATGTTAAAAATTAAAAATCTTTGTATTTTATAACTCACTTTATTCTATCATCTTCCTTGGATAAAATGCATGGAAATGGAACGTTTTCGCTTCCGAGAGATTGCAATGTCCCCCCCCCCCCCTTTTCTTACAGTAAAAATCATATCCCTGCGAAAAGATAGGAAGTATTTTGGTGAGATTTATTTATTTATTTATTTATTCTGTCTCTTTGGGACGCATATTCTCTTCCATGTTTTACCCGAAGCATTTTTTCCCCCATTTCTGTTGTTGTAACCTTGGAAACGAAACTGAAGTCAGCAGAATTCGGAGTTGCAGGAAACGGGACTATTGCCAAGTTTGGGGGCGCTGTGACGATTTATGAGACGTTAGAGGGGAGGAAGTGAAGTATGCATCATGTTAATGACCGTATTGTCAAGGAGACATCAAAACATGGAATGGGTGAATCGAATTAGCTCACATTCATTCATTGGCATGGATAGAAGAGGAAGGCAATTAAATGAAAAATGTTTTTCCTTACCGAAAAACTTTGATACACTGGGAGTTGTCTAAACTCAAGAGTTGTCTAAACTCTTGAGTGATTTGAGGCAAATGAATATGGCTTCAAAATAACAGTCTGTTTATGTCAATATAGTGTATGGAGATTGCCAATACGAGAGAGGTAGAACTTGCTGCCTTTTTGAGTTTTTTAAGTGGTGTTATTAGTCATTTACAATTTGCATAAATATGTTCAATTACGCAAATTAGTACATTCGGGTATGATACGTTAGTGTTATTATTAGCTTTGCATGATATAAACTGATTCACAGTAGTTTTCTAGCATGAATATTTAAAAATTATGCAACGAAATCTCTATAGCTTTAATGAAAGCGCTTAATAAGATTAAATAGTGAACTTAAAACCACAAAGGTGGCTGTTATTCATGTATTCCTCAAGTAAAAATGAAATGTCAAGTCAAATGAAATGTACCTTCAGAGCTATTGATGGAGAGCTGGATGGGAAGACATATCAATGTAATAAAAGCGAGCGGGAAGTTAGTCATGGAATTAATAGAAAGTGATATTGATTCAAAAAGAATAGAATTAGAATAATGAACAATGTATCATAAAATTTGCATGATACCAAAGTGAAATTTACATTAGTTTTTCAGCATGCATATTTAAAAATAATGTAAAGGAATCTCTATAGATTTAATGAAAGCGCTTAATAAGATTAAATAGGGAACTTAAAACCACAAAGGTGGATGTTATTCATGTATTCCTTAAATAAAATCTTCAAATGAAATGTACCTTCAGAGCTCTTGATGGAGAGCTGGATGGGAAGGCATATTAATGTAATAAAAGCGATTTTTTGAAAGCGCTTAATAAGATTAAATAGTAAGCTCAAAATCTATAGAGGTTACAAGCATTTTCTTAAATAAAAATCTTCAAATGAAAAATACCTGCAGAGCTTTTGATGGAGAAATGGAAGGGAAGACATATTAATGTAATATGAATGAGCACAGGGGTGCCCACCCGGGAGGGGGTGTCATTGAGATTATTTGGGGGACGTCATTTTGGGGTCCGTGGGTTTTTAGGGGTGCGCCATCGTTCTGAGGAGGGGCGGGCACCCTGTAAGAGTTTATTTTGTTAGTTTATTTTTTAACTTGAATATATGTTCAGCGCAAAGAAGAAGAGGGAAAATGAACTCCCTGACTTTATCAATGAAAATAGAGTATTTGTAAATACGAAAATCCTTAAAATAAGTTATGTATTTTATTATAGTTAATATGGATGTTAGTTTTATTTGCTTTATTTTCCTTACGTAATTCATCTATCTCATTTTAAATTGTTACACCACCTGTAAACCTTATCCTTTCTCTTCTAATAAATGAATTCTTGAATTCAAAGAAATCCTTAATTTTGAAGGTTATCACGAAAACCAATACAGAAGGAAGTGAAACACTTTTTGTTGTCACAACTCCTGATAATAACTAGGATACACCTTTAAAACATCTTAGATATACGTAATAAATGATAAGGGAATGCTCGTACGTCATAGATATCAGGCTACTTCTTATATCAAATCTTTGTTTAGCGCACTTGGGCGGTGCGTGGTTTTCGATAAAAAGTTATACAAAATTATCGGGTTTTTTACCTCTCTCACTATGAAGGAAATCTTAAGGAAGCTTCTTTGAAGGCGATGCTAAGATGGGAAGTTAAAGTAGTGCGATACGATTAATAAGTGTTTATTTTTCAGCAGATCAGCAAGTTGATAAGATACACTAAGTCATTCGGCAAGGTCAAGAATGAAAAATAAAGGAGTTTTGTAAATATTTTTCCGATTTTTTTCCGAAAATTTTATTTATGGATCGTCTGCTCAGAATCTTTTGCATATCTAAAACAACTCTTCTCTCCCCACCTCCCTTGCTAATTTTCTGTGTCAGGGAAAAAGGGTCTAAAATTTGAATTTCATATGCTTGAGTTTAATGCTAATATTTTCTACATGAGGAAAAAAAAGATGCTATGACAAAATAATAGTTTGGATTCATATGGAACAATACACACATACACACACTTATAAAGAAAGAAAGATAGACTTACTACACACACATTCACTTCCGCAACAGAAGAAGTTCAACCGATTCCTCCAGGGCTTTGTATTTAACGGCCCTGGATCACTCAGTTTCAGATCCTGTATCTTTCCGTTTGATTTGAAATTGGCAGCAAAAAAAAATCTGAAAAAAAAAAGTATTAATAATTAGTTTAATAAACTAATGAATCTTTTTCTCAAACCTCGCTTTGAAGATGTACAACTGCCGAATTGTCAACTGTAGAAATGTTGATCACTACAACAATTGAACTGCATGGTTACACTTTCCGTTATCAAAAAAAAAAAAAATAAGGGAAAAGGAGGGGGGAGAGAAAACTTTGAGGCTGTTTATGACGCATGCAACATTTTTCAAAGAAAAAAAAAGAGGAGAGAGAGATGGAGTGTGAGAGAGAGAGAAAGGAAAAGAAAAAGAAGAAAGAATGAAGAAAAAGAAGAAGGAATAAAAAAAAGAGGAGAGGAAAAAAAAAAAAAAACTCCATTAACATTAAGATACTGTCGGTTTTTCTAAGCCGAAACCTTCTTTCGTTTTGCGCATGCGTCAGGACTGCTTCAATTTCATCGAAATAGGGGTAATAGAAGAAATAAAGATGAGGGTATGTTTACTTTTTGCGAAGAATAACAAACTAGATGCGTTCTTTTTATTTTCTTTTGGTGCTAAATATTGAAATGCGAATTGGACTAATTCACCGTCAAGAAAAAAAAAATGCTAAAAAAACTTCCAAAACTATGGTCTCAGCGTATCACCCTTTTGACAAACGAAATCGTTCCCGACTGGTAGTCGCGGCTTTCGAGAACAAACAGTATATGAAATGGTTCCATGTCCGGAGAATTGAAATTTACTACTAAACGGTCTAGATCTCCATCAACAGATTTGAAATGTCTCCCTCTCTTTGTAGAAGAAAGCTACAAGTGTGTTTCCATTCGTAGACCGGGGAGTGATGTAAATGAATAGTCTTCAACAATAACGTCTACGCAAGCATTGTAAAACCAACAAACCTAAAGTAACCCGTAAGGCTAACGACACTAGCTACAATCAAATGGAAAAAATAATAATAAATGAATAAATTAAACAATAACAACAACAAAAGGCTTAGATCCCATTGGGTAAAAAAAAAAAATGAATTCGAGAAATAAAAACATGCACTCAGAGGCGTAACTAGGGTTTTCAGCGCCCGGGGACATCTAAAGATTTTGCGCCCTCCCTGTGTTCCTGGGCCCTAGGGAAATTTTAAAAAACTTTTATGCTTCCTAAATGATAAATAGCTATAAAAAGCAGCCCTTTCAACTTTCATTTTTATTAGTGACCATTCACTTTTAAGGGAAAAATGGGGACACTTTGACCTCGCAAAGTTATTTGTCTGATTTCCCACGCACTCCTGTGCCACATTGGTCATTCCCGATATGATTTGTGGTGCCCCCACTTTTTTGTCGAACATATTCACACCGCTTCAGATCAAACAATTTTCTTTTCGCATTTAAAAATAAAATAAATTAACAGTTATATGGCACCCCTTGACGCTGTCCCTCCTTTCCCCCTCCCCCCAGCTTAAAAATTTAAGGAATGCGATACGCGTTTGCCCAAACGAAAAATATCTGTATATTTTGTCTAAGAAATGTGAAATGAATTAAAATTTTAAGGAGAATCATTTCAAAGGGTCTTCTTAATCTAGCGATTATCGTTCTTAGAGTACATAATTTATCTAAAAGTAAATGGTTAGAAAAAGTATTTCAATATAAATCTTTCCGAAGTACGAAATTTCAAATTATTTATTTATTTTCATTTGTTAATATTAAAGAGAAGCCCTCAGCCTCAGAAAGATTTATCTGCAAGGAGCGCAAAAGAACAGTTTCATGTTACACTGAATACATATATCTTTTTACCAAACTTCGGCTTGGCAATGTTCGCCTTTCGAAATCTCCAAAAAGTACTGTGTTTTCTTACAAAGGAATTCAAGAAATTGGTTCTGATTCAATAATTGGGAACATTGATAATAAAAGCCCATTGGTGACCAAAGTGAATCTTTATGAATGACAAATTATCAGACAATCTTTTTGATTCACCAAGATTAAAGGACATAAAATATTGCTAGAAAATCTCAGCCTCAGAAGATTTATAAGCGAAACTTTTTTTTAGTACTAACAGTCACATTGAACGAATAAATCTTCTTCAACGACTGGCGCCACACATATTTTTTGAAGTTGGTTAAAAAAACCTCAAAACACTGCCAAAGGTATTTCGTTTATTTTTGTTTGTGGGGTTAGCATTTGTCGCATTAGGTCTTCTGGCAAACGACCATTTTTGTTTCCATATTTCCAACAAGCTGTTCTGAGGCAGCATTATTAACGAAGAAAGATATAAAATGAAATAGTTGCTAATTTCGGAGCGTCTTTACATATATACGAAAATATTGTGCGATGTATAGAAGATAGGTGAATGGCAGAACGGTAGTATTTGAAAGCTTTCCCTCTTGAAATGCATAAAATGAATTATTGTCAGACAGCTGAGACTAAACATGTTGCTCAGTGACTTGAATAGAGCCACTTACTTAGTTATGAAAATATGTGCGAATTCTTATGTTTGGAGGTGGGCAAACTGAGATTGTCTCTGAGGCGTCATGTGTTTTGGACATAAAAATGTTGAACATTTAATAATTTCACAGTACATTTCAAGATGCATTATATTGGCTACATGCATGTGTGTGGTGGGAGGGGTAGGTAGAAGATGAAAAGTAGTCTTAAGATATAATGAAACCATCTCACCTTAATCACTAGTCCCTTTCTTCGTAGGGAACCACAACCCTTTAATGATACTCTTCAAGCATAGGGGTATCAAGGAGGGCCAGGTCCACACAGCAATGTAGTAAGGCTGGGCTGACGCCCAGATAATCTACCTCCGGTCGGCGACGAGCTGTCGTCGAACTTCACTGACCCGTGCCCGGGGGAGGGCAACCCTAAGGCCACGTGCTAACAGGGTAAAGGGGAGAAGTAGAAAAGTCCTTTCTTTGTACAATTTCCTCTTACTGATTACTAATAAATCTAAATTTATGATTCTATTTTCGTTCTTTCCTAGACCTATGCCATTAAAATGACTAAAGAACTACTTAATTATCGGTGTACTACGAGAGAAAATGGATTTGGTCGTCCAAGCTTTATATTTAAAATCTCCCCCTCCCCCAAAAATAATTATACGATTATAGATTTTACATGAGTCTCATTTGAACAAGTTTATAATGCACATCTACTGCGGGAGATATTCTGCTTTCGATGCATCAATTGTTTTACGTATTGATGGAGGCTTAATTTCCACAAAAACGAAAAGGGCAGGAGCCCCATTATTGAGAACTTAGTCATACGTTAATAGCTTGGAATTCGTATGAATTCCGTCACTGAAAGACAAAAGGAAGTTCATAAGTTGATCTCCCAAGAGTTCACACACAAATTAATCCCAATTTTTGCAAACTTCAAATAAATTTTTTAATCTCATAATACATCAGAGTCAAAACATTCTATATCATAAAATGCCGTGATAAATGTCCGTTGAACATTTATTTGTTTACTCGTTTATTTATTGTTGTTATTATTGCTGTTATTTCTCCCCCCTTTCAAATGGTTTTCACTGCTGCCGGTGTTGTTAAAATGAAGTCTACATAGCAGCACTTTCACTTCGAAGGCCAAACCATATGACCAATTCACTCTTAAACCACAGTGGGAATCATTCCAGCGTGACGCTGCACAAATAAACAGTTCAGTTCCGCGGAAAATAAACTTCCCGACCGAATCGCTTGCCATAACCTTGAGGCTAAAAAGCACTTACTCCCCTGCATTTAGCCATCTGTGTTAACAACAAGACGTGCAGATAATGTTCATCTGACATATTATACTCATGCTAGATTATGAAATTCACAACTCGTAATGTCCTTTTGTCCCTTCTTTTCCACAAGACAATCTCGGCAGTTAGGAAAAAAAGACATCAAGTGGAGGTTCCACAAAGCTGTAATTGAATTAATAAATCCAAGAACATATAGCCGTGTTGAATAAAATTTCTCCTGAAGGAAGTAGAGAACAATATGAAATTACCTCGAGACTGAAAATATTTGATTGGATTGTCATGTTTTGGGAGGTACTCATTCCTTGGCTTTTGCACTCCGTTTTTTTGGTTAACCAGGGTTCGCACACAATCTGTTCCCATTTGCCACGTTCCATTTTGTAAGGACTTTCCCACCTGCAATCGTTTTAAACTATCTACTAGATCAGTGGTTCCCAACCTTTTGTTAATCACGAATCCTCTCTAAGATCCCAAAGAAAATGGCGAACCCCCTACTGTAGTCGTTTGTAACAGGTAACAAAAGTATAAAATTTGCTAGAACATTTATTTTCCATGTTTCACAATAGTTCATAACAAGAAATAAAAAGGAAATTGCAAAAAATCTAAATTTGAATAAAAAATAAAATACAGCTACAAGGAAACGAACATATTTTTAATTATTACTTTTTTTATTTGTCTTTTGTGAATTATTGATAGAGCAGTAAACATATGTGTACGCAAAAAAAATCTTCAAAAATTATTTTCCCGATAGCGCGAAAAAGTTGTGGAAGGGTATGAGAAATATACATACACAATTTTAAATCAATAAATATCTTTCGATTCCACTTGTGATAATGCGGAAAAGTTGGAATTAGGTGTTATAAATGTGAGCATAAAATTTAAAATAATCAATAAAAATCTTCAGGTTCCACGTTGGTGTCTACACCTGAGAAATTAGCCAAAAATAATGCAAAATTTTATATTTATATAATATAAATTTTCGTATTTCCGACTCTTTCTTCGCGCTATCATAGAAAACGTAAGAAATGGTAGGAGGATCAATCATACGTACAATTTAAAATAAATCAATGGATGTCTTTTGAAACCCACTGCTTTGAGATTCAAATTGTCGAAATCAGGTAACAGTAGAAATACATGCATTTCAAATTTTGTACTTATGCTCGTATACTTCCTATGCCAGTTCACAATTTTTACGTATTATCGGGAAAGCAATTCATTAAAAAAAGAATCATTTTTGCACTCCCTCTTAATACGTATACAAATTTATTATTTCGTATTTTTTCTTTCATATTAAAAATTGAAAATTCCGCCATTGCAATATTATTTTCGCGAACCCCTTTTCTACACCACGCGAACCCCTGGGGGTTTGCGAACCACCGATTGGGAAACGCTGTACTAGATAATGAATCTTGAGTTCAGTAATTAAGAAAAAACCTTTCTTTTTTGCTCGTGTTAGAGTCCTTACAAAATGGGGAGTGCGAAGCCTGTTAACTACGTTTTTAATGTGCTATGTTTACTCATCTCCGGATTACTTTCTCTTTTTATATACGTAACTAACACAAGGCATAACGGTTTGTAATATTCAGGTTCAATTTGTTATTAAGCTGAGTAAACTTGTTCAGTCCTTTAGAATTGACTACCGATGGCGTCAGAATCTAAGACGGTAAAAAAAAAACCCCTCTTTGGCTTGATAAGAAATCATTGGTGGAGGAAATATTGGAACATTGGTCATACCAGTGCTCCCACTCACAAATTTAAGAAAAGCCTGATTGCACTTTTAAAAGGCCCCCCGAAAAAAAACTTAGCCTGCATTATAGAGTAAAGCAATACAAATACTAAAAAAGTAATCTGCAAAAAACGTTGTGGAAAAACTTGAACAACCCATAAAAGCATAAAAAAAAAGCTAGATCTGATTTTAAAAACCCATACAATGGATGATTGGGTTTGTACATTTTCCGGCTTCCGAAATAGAAAGTACAAAAGAAATCCCAGATTAAGTAAAGTTTTGCATCTGGAAGCAAGCCCCTTCTTAGACGATGGAGAAGTAAAACACTTGTTCATTCTCTGTGTGTTTTGATAACTCTTGTTCAAGGAGAATATTAAGATTTTTATGCATTCGTTCGCTATGGATTACAAAATTTACATTGAAATCATCACCAAATGTAAACTTTACGCTCCAGTGACAATCACTTTGCTAAGCTTCCTTGATTAACTGCAATTGTTCAAATCCAAGATTAAGAACATTAAGCTTGTAAGGTTTACTTGCGAAAATATATGTGTTGATGATAGCACCAATTGTAATACTGCGCGCATGAAAGTACTTATAAACAAGGCATACTTTAAGTGCAAAATTGATTTGCATATCCTAAGAGCTGTTTTACTAGAAGATAAAAACTTTTTGCTACAGTTGATTGATTTTCAGTAATAAAAGACCTGTTTTTAGTCATGTTATCAATAGTACTTCTAGATGAGACTTGTTTCGGTTTAGACCCAGTACTTAAAATTTGATTTCATTTGTGATTGCCAATCAACAGAAAATGGTGTTTGCTTGTTAAACAAACTTTTCTCCCACTCCCCCTTAAATATCCCTGTACAGTCACTCGAGCTGGAAGTTAACATTTTGATCGATTAAAAAAGAAAAATCAACTGGTTATAGATTTTTTTTATCGCATTGTTAGCGCCATTTAGTTAACCGCAATTGTGAAAAGTATCTGATATTCATCAAGAATGTATGTCAATATTAAGAAAACTATCTGGGCGCGTCATCGAAATCGTCTGTGTCTAGATAAGCAAACTTGCAAAAATGCAAGTTTGGATACAACCGTTGCCTTCCCTATAACTGCCTCACAACCAGGGTTGCAAAACGTCCCGGATGTTGCGGGACAGTTCCTTATTTTGAGAAACTGACCAGCGTCAATTCAATGGGACGCCAAAAGCCCCATATTCTTGTCAGGATAATAATTTTGTCAGATATCGGATACCCGGTGACCCTTGTGTGACGGGTCGTCAGTACCAGATATCCGGCTCTGATCTTTGAAACCTGTAAATTGTATAGATTTTCTAAACATTTCACAACTTACAAATGCGTAATAAGATTTTAACTAGTCGATCCATGCGGAATTCTTCACTAATTTGGGAGAAAGGCCATTATGAAGAAGAATAGAAAAAAGTAAACGGGTGTTGGTACAAAAGAAGACATGTAATTGAACATATCAGTACAAAATAGCTGTTACAATTTTCCCCCACTATTATTTAGATATTCAAAAGTAATCACAATAATCATGAGAATTATATTTATTATTAGTATGCATAGAATTAAAATACAATAACGAATCAGTCCCATTACTTGAAATATAGTTACTGTTGGTTGGTCAGGCTCTACACATTCATAATATAAATGAATGTGTAGAGCCTAACGATTGAATAAATTTAACACACAGACGGAGCTAAAACTGTTCAATTTTCTGCACAATAAAAACAGAAGTTTCTTGTTTGTTTACTTGATAGCAGATGGCGCCAGCATAAAGCACCCTAATTTGGCATCCATTAAATTACTTCCTCTTAGATGATTTTAAATCTCAAATTTAAGAGAAGCGGTACATTTTTAGACCGTGGGTCTATTTTCCGTCATTAGCCGGCACGATGAGCTTTATGAGGGGTAAATCATGGAATTTGGTAAAAGAAAAAGGAAGATGTCGTGAAGCGACAGAAAAACAGGCTAGAGAAATAATATAGTTTTGCACATACTTTATAAATATTCTAATTAATTACATTTTAAAAAGCAAAATTTGCATGCCGAATAATCGGGTCTTTCATGTTGTGCTCGGATCGAATACCAGATATTTAAAAATTGGTTACCCCGATATCTCCCCTCAAGGTCCCGTCGTTGCGTTTCCGATGTCCGTATTTGCAACAATTAACCTTACTCCTGGTCCAAAAGAGGCACTGTGCTTTTTTTTCCTGACCAGGAAAAGCAGCGTAAAGCAATAGAGTAATACTTCGTTTACAATAAACCATTTATTGTTTTAATTTAATATAAAAGCAAATTTTTATCATTTTTTTTTCTTTTTTTTCCCCTCCGGAATCTTTCTATTTTACTCCATGTCACCGAAAAATTTGACTTGGAAACATGTACTCAGAGTATTATTTATTTTACTTATCAATAGTTCCTCTTTCTGCAAGTGCTTTATGATAACTGTTCTATGACATCTTATAAGGTATGATTTAAGATTACGCGTGACTGGAAAACGAACAAAAGATGGGAGTAACGTGGTAGTAGATGCCATTTAAAGAATATATATTATTCAATGGTTTCTCAACTTCAGGGTCAAACAAACCGTTAGGACTTATCAAAAGTAACACTCAGAAACGTATGGAATCGAAAAACCATCCTATTGTTTAAAGGTCACACTGTTTAAAACTTACCTAATATAATCACTAACTCTTTAGTTTATTATATAAATCCACTTTTAATACCCATCAAATGACGCATTTAAGTTAAAGGTGAAAAAACAGGATGACCTTGCCTCACAGGCAACTACATAAATTTTCTGTGAGGCTACATTTTCTGTTTTATTTATTTGAACTCCAGGTGGCAGTACGTCGTCAGAATACTCAGAAAGTGTTCAAGGCTTCTGCATGCGCAAGCGACGTAATGTCATATTTTTATGCTGTACTTAGCGTTACAGTAACAAGTTTTGAAGAGAAAAAGCTAATTTATATTCTTTGTAAATGTGCTTCGTATCTATTATTACATGCATTATTCCACATTGTGTGTAAATTTCATAATGTAGAAAGAAATTAGAGATTTGTTGCCGTTTCTAGAATTAAGCATCGTGTAGCAGAATCACAAAAGTTGCAGTTTCCAAATTGAACAGTACCTTCATAACGGTTTCTTTTATTTTTTTAATAAGTGTATAAAACATCAATGAAAGTAAAAATTATTGATGTAATGAATAGTGATTTAGCAGAATACCGAATATTCGGCTACTCCATCTTGGCGGCTGCCGAATATTCGGCCACCGAATGCTAAAAAGTTCGGCCAAATAACTAAATTCCTGTTACTTGACAGTATTTGTTAATTTTAAAAGTTATCACAAATTTTTTCTATCTTTTAATAAGGTTTGTTTTAAAGTCTTAAAAATATCCAAAATTAATGTATTTTCTGCATTGCTTAGGAGCCAAAGGTGATGAATGGGTGATAATTTCACCCATAAGCGGAATTCAAATAACATATGTTGATCATTTAAATAAATATTTAATTCAAATTAAAAAATACTATTATTCGGTAAACTTTTATCTTGTTCGAAATTATTTTATTGAGATATTTTTTAAATGAATATTTTTATCTTATGGATTAAAAAAATATATATACATTTCAATTATGCGAAGGTTAACTGGGGGATCTTTTATAAAAGTTTAATGCATTTAACCCCAAACAGTTTACAGTAGCTTATTTGTGATATGTTCTAGGCTCTTCAAATTTATCTCTTACCTAATATTCAGAATAAACAGGTCGATCCGAACAAATTCTGCCCTCCCCTTTGTTTACGTAGCAAAATGAAAGTATCATATTATCCATCATGTAATATGCATGAACAAGAAACATGTAATATGCATGAACAAGAACCATGACGTAATATAATTTTTCTGGAAAAACTGATGTTTTTACATCATATGTTCGCTTTATATTACAATGCATCGTAATAGTACCCATGAATTACTCTATTTTATACTCAAATGACTGCATGACAAAGAAATTAGGAAAATTTTTTAAAAAATAGGAATAATTTGGCATATTTGTAACATATCGAATAAACTTCGAAATCACATGCGGTTGCTATTGTCAAAACAAAAAGCAATGTGGAAAAAGAATAGTTTATTTTCCAAATTATTCCTATTTGTGAAAATTATTTACTATTGTGTTCGTCTGCAACAACTGTAATACAATTTAAAATGCTTAAAATCAAAAGGTTTCTTCATTTTTCTACATTTTTACTACGGAACAAATATTCGCCCGATTAGTTGATCATTATTCGACCTGACCGAATGTGGTCTCGGCCAGGGCCGGTGCTAGCACGAATGGCGCCCTGAGGCAAAAAACCTTTCCCGCCCGTACTATATATTATGAAGGAATCTAGTTTGGAAATGATCGATATAAACTTTAACTATACGTATTTTAACTTTCAAAAAGCTAAAGGAAAACAATCGCTGATCAGAATGGACTAAATAAGGAAAAATAAAAAACAGAAAAAGAGAAAAATCAATAGATTGCACTTTGCTCGCCATAGAATAGAAAAGGCACTTTCTGGAACTGCAAATCCTTATAAAGCTTCCCCTCCGGATTCTTTGAAGCCGCCTGTAGCTGTGGAGAAGAAATGTGCAAAACAAGAAACAACCCAGTAAAAATATATATCTGTTCAACAAAGGAAAGAAAGAAACGGAAACGTTTCAAGATGTTCCTGATGTGTTTCTCTGTTTCATTTTATCAAAGTTGTGTAATATATACATTAATGCAAAAATGAAATTAGATGAAGTTTTGATGCATCATTTCTAAAAATAAATAGTTTAATTATTATTATTTTTTTTGAGACAAAAACTACTGTTTATTACTTAAAAAGATGCAATCAATATTTATGGCCAATGCGTCCCTAAGAATGACAGCGCCCTGAGGCGAGCGACTCACCGCCTCAGCCTAGCGCCGGCCCTGGTCTCGGCCACTTTCGGCCAGGCCGAATATTCGGCTAGATTATAAAACAATAGAGGCCGAGTATTCGTTACATCCCTATTAAAAATAAGTGAGAATACATAAAAGCAGATGCATCGTTAATTTAAAAATCGTAACATTAATATTGATGAAATAAAATAAGAAATAGGAGGAAACGTTTCCAGACTGATTTGCGACTGGCAGGATAGGAATTTTGGACGAACATTCAGTGTATCGACGGTGATGATCAGTTTGAAAATGTTTATCACGGAGGTGTGATGCCCAAGAAGTGGACAGCTGTTGGGTACAAAATGCTGCGAGTTGTGACACAAGAAGAGAAGAACTGTAAGAAACAAGAGGAGAATTGTAAGATACAAGAAGAGAACTGCAGGACACAAGAAGAGGATAACTATAGGACACAAGAAGAGGAGAACCGTAAGACACAAGAAGTGAGGAGTTACGAAGCACGTCGTTTGTGACATTTCTCAACATGAATTTGCATCTTTTGCATTTCGAATTGCTAATCCCTGATAAGAATGTTTCATCCAAAGCCAGCAACCTATTCAATGAAGCGCGCAACACCGGCTACAAAACCCAAACAACCAGTGAAGACTAAAATGTTGACTTCCAAGAAAACATGGTAAGCTTGCACAAGAAAGCTGAGGATTAGCGGACAAGTAGACAAGAAAAGATAAGAAGCAAACGAGCGAAAAAGCGTAGTCGTCGTTCACTTTCCATGCCGTCAGTATCAAGTTCACCTATGAAAAGGAAGACTTCCATATATCTGTAAACTGCACTGCCAAAGAAAGTGTCCCAAAATAACGTAAATGCATGCGATAGGGTTGTACACTGGAAGTATGCCTGAAAACAACTGGACATTGGGTGTTCACTTTGAATCGGATTAAGTGACTTAAACTGGCTTTGTTCTTTTCTTCAACATCTTTCCCCTTCAAAATTGTCTGAATTTTCGTTTTGCATGTGTAAAATAAATACCAATTATACAGATATGCTATTTTCTTCCCTTTTTTTCATATCGTTCAACTAACCACCCTTTTTGAAAATTCGAATCTTTTTTTTTTTTTTTTAATTATGCACACTTTCATAGCAGTTGTGAGTTTCAACGAAGTGCTATAGGCAATGTGGGTGTACTACCTATGCAACTTCATATATTTTCGTGCTATTAATTTTATTAAAATTGTGCCTCAAAAACAAAACACGTCTCATAACTCCGCAATTGCATCTATTAAAAGTATAAGCAAGCTGAAATGTCAAATTTTTAAAAATATTCCCATACTTGTCAGCAACGGCGGATCTAAGGGGGGGGGGGCGATGGGGCGATCGCCCCCCCCCCCCTTGGGCTGATTCAAGTGGATACTACAACGACACTCCTAAGTGAGTTTTTACTCTTTGTGCCCCGGGACCAGCCATTTTTTTATGTTCTTGGAATCCCAGCCTAATAGCCCTTCAAGTTCTATGCTTTCCCCCTGTCCCTTTGTCCTTTAGTATTGCTGAGTTGCTAATCCTCGGAGTAATGGGAAAGAGATTCCCTGCTCTTTTCTTCTACCCATCAAACCCGGTGACAGCTAGCCAACCCTTAGCACGTGGTGTAAATTCCTGCAGCATTTACGCTAAAACCTGGAGTCTGAAACATTTCATTAAACATTCATAATTACAGATGTTTATATAAATTGCACATACTCGTTGATGGTTTTTTTAGTACATATTTAGTATCACATTTTGAAAATTTTAGAAAATATATTACTAATAATTGCTATTCTTTTGTAATTTAGACATATCAATTCAAATTTAGAAAATGTATTTACAAGCCTACATTTTTCTTGAGAAAGCTTGAAGGAAACCCTAACTCGGTTAAAACTTGGCTAAGAAGCAGAATGACTGATGATAGACTCACTGAATTAGCGTTATTGCATATCCATAAAGATATTACATTGGACGTTGAAAAAATTATAGACAGATTTGCGAAAGCAAAAAAACGTCAGCTTGTGTTCCTTTTATAAGGGCTTTGAATAAACATACATGCATTGAAAAAATGTGCTAGTAAAATTTTAAATATCACTACACTAGCATTTTTTTTGTTGTTCCTGCTGTTTGAAAAAAAGGGGGGGGGGGCGGAGGGACTGTTGAAAAGGAATGAAGAAACTCCTCCATCCATCCTTACATTGAACCCCGAGATTTCCAAAATCGCCCCCCCCTTGAAGATTTTCTAGATCCGCCCTTGCTCGTCAGGGTCTTAAATATGAAGTAATGCAAGCGATTAATGTATTGTATTGTTTTATGAAGGAAAACTAGTGAACCATATAAGCTTTAAACCAGGTACCTGGAGCGGAGCGTGGAGCAGGAATGGTGTGCAGCGAGATTTTGCACATCGGAGCACAGAGCGAAGTTGGAGTGCAGCAGGTTAAAAAAGTGGCCGCTCCAAATTCCTGCTTTTTGCAACCAGAAAAGTAAGAATTTCTAAACCTTTCCCTTCGGAATAACAGGTAAGGGATCATTCATAAATGATGGTTCGAGGGGGAGAGGGGTTCGGGAAATCGTGACAGGGTTTGTGTCAAGGGGAGGGGGTAACAGGAAATGTGATAGTATTACACATTTTGATTTCTATAAAAACATTTAAAATCAGCAAATTAAATTTATTTTAAAAGTTTTTTATTTTTTTATAATTTGATTTCAAAGTTTCATTGACCATTTTGTATCGTAAACACCGATGATGATTAAGGTTTAAATTTATTTCTTGTTTAAAATTTAAAAGGAAATTTGTTTTAGCCATTTACACTTTCAAGATTAAATTGCTTGGGTCATTTTTTCAGGATTCGAAAGATTAATATATTTTACTGTTCTGTACTAATTATATTTCGTATCACCTTAACCTTATTTTATACAAATTAAATACACATTTAATCATTATTATTATTATGCTCACAAATGTCATTAAAAGTTCAAAAACAAAATTAGATCTATAATGCAGTGCTTTTTTCTGAACTGCAAGCACTAAAAACATATGTTTATGTAATATAGCGTGACACGTGACAAAGGGGGTAGGGGTATGATGAAGTGTGACATTTTAGGACAAAGGGGAGGGGGAAAGGGGCTCAAATACATTGAAAAAAGTGTGACATCATTTACGAAAGGGCTCTAAAGTAATACTAACTTATTTAACACGTATGGCTCTTTCATAGCATAACACGCCATTCATAGAAAGTAACTTATATGGTATATAATATATGGGTACTGTTTTCCCCTTATCTGCAGGCAGATCCGTCTCGACGGTTTTTTGAATGTCAGCAAAACCAAACAGCGAAGAGTTAACTCGCAGGCGATAGTTACAAATATAACTTCCCGTACAGCTCATCATTTGGTCAAGGTCGCTTTAAATATTCCACGGTTGTTGACGCTGTAAGCTGTTTGCTGGCTTTTCCTCCTCATAAATCACTTCTCGTTTTATCCTTTCACTCTTCGGCATTTTTTTTTTGGTTCACTTGTTGTTTTGTGTGACGTAACAGACATTTTATTTTAACCGCCCAAAAATAGTCAAACCATTTAAGCATGTTTACAAAGAGCTATTTATCTGAATTTGAGTGCTTTTTCTCGAATGAGTCGCTTTTTTGTCGGGAAAAACTTTGTCACGAAAAGAGATAAACTTCCAAGTTCTTTCAACCAGTACATGTATCGGATAAGTTTCAAAAGCACTGCTAAAAAGTGAAATATACTTAAAATTACAAGTATACAGCTAAATTATGAATTAGATGTCCAAATAAGTCGTGGTGTCGTCTTCTCAAAACTAAAAAGGCGTCAGTTTTTGATTCCAAAATAATGACTATGTTGTCGTTGAGGATACTTCTGCCACTCGGTGAATCATTGCCATCGAGCTCCGGGGAAGGGGGGTAAGACCTCCTTTAAGGCAGATTAACGCCCTTCGTTTTCGCGTGATCACCACAAGAGTAGAGCTCGACTTTAGGTTCAATACAGAAGTTCTGCACAGATTACAGCAGATGGCACTACCAAAAGTACGCTATTTCCTTTTTTAGACCTAAGACAGAAGGAGAGGGAAAATGTTCAGCTTCCGGTACCCTCGGAACTGGTTATGAGCAGACAGATCTAACATGCACGTATCCCGAGGTTTTGCATGGGGGATCTTCAGCGGGTCAGACTCCGAGCACCACACCTTCCGGTTCGACGTCCGACGCCCTACACACTAGGCTTCCACGGCCCCCATATGACTTACCATAAAGACAGAGCACAGACAGTCCTACATCAAGGTACTTTTTTTTCTTTTACCACACCCTACCTTTTGGCTTGCAGCTTTTGGGTGGCCATACGCGCAGTAAAAAATAAAAGAAATCGAGGAGTAAAAGTAAAAAGGACAACTCTGTCGTGGATCGAGCCCTGAACATCCTGAAAGGGCTTAAATGCCCTGGAAGTCCAGTGTATCAAGGTACTCTATATTCTACCCTTTTGCTTATAACCACACCAAAATACCGGATAAGTATAGTTATCAAACAATCAAATTGATGAAACGTATTAAGATGAAGAGAAAAATGGAAACCCTAAAACAGGTACAGGATATGACACACATCGATAAATATAATTAAAGAGGCACAACTAAGAGATTAGCAGGAGCAGCATAAGAATTCATATTATCAAACAATCTAAACAAAAATCTTTTCCAGCGTTCTTAAATAACTAAATTAATAAAACAGGTTTCTGCAAACGGAGCACTAAGAATGCTAAAGTAGATGAAAATATCAATTAAATTGCAAAAACATAGAGTGTGTCTAGTGTAATACGAGTTTTTCCTGAAACAATTTAAGTAAGATTGATTACCAAGTAACTGCTGTTTGCAGTAAGGAATATCCAAACTACTCAAAGTGAAATAAATGATTGAACAAACATATTTCCGCGATACTAAATGCAACTAAAAGAGGGAAGGATAGGAAGAGGGATGTTGTCAATCCATCAAAACTCTTGGTCTTGAGCCACGTTACCGTCAATGCGTATACAGATAAGAATTGCTACAAAGTCACACTACCTTCCAGAAAAAATCTTATGGTTGTGCCACTGCGCGCGGAAAAGTATATGCACAATATAAAAGTGAACTGTGAGCGAGTGATCTGAAGTGGAGCATGGAGCAGGAGCAAAGCCGTAGCACAGAAAGTTGTCGTGCTCCACTGCTCCGATTTTGTTTTAATTAAAATTGTATTAAAAATTTAAAAATTACTTTTTTTCTTCATTAAAATTAGTTTCGAGTAAGCAACTACAAAGAACAAAAGTTGATTTTTCATCTACAAAATGAATTCTCTTTTATTTGTTATATGCCCAACGTAAATAAAATTATTAAACTAAATTAATAAAGAGGTTAGACGTGATTCCCATCAAAACGCAGAACGGAACTGTAGTGTCCAGAATGGGGGAGCAAGAGAAGAATTATATCAAGTATTTAAAAGTCGGAGTGGAGCAACACAAAAAAATTATGGCAAAAGTAAAAATAAAATATTAGGAGCAGGAAACGGGTAAGGATCGTATGTTCCTGATATGAGAATATTTAAATTCAATTTTACGAATTCGTGAGATTTACAATGAGTTTAGCAATATGTCTACCATTTTCTATTTCATTATCTTCTTCCTTTTTTTTTTGCTGCAGACATATATTGCACGCAAAAATAAAAACAAAATAGAACAAATATTATCTGAGCTGTTAAGCGATGTCGATAATTGATTAAAATGATTTCATCAATAAGTATTATATCTGAAACTTACTTAGACTGAATTTTATGCAATGAAAATTTGCTCGTAATAACCCATCAAAGTACTAATCGATAAATATAACTGATCAGAAAGAAAATATTTCAAAATATTGCTTCCGATAAAACCGGCAGTCCAAATATAGGCTGGAAATGTCTTCTATGTCCTCGACAACGATTCCGACTTCTACATCGCTGAATTTGGAAATGCAACGACGACAATAAGTTTTATTGATACATATGAAAAATAGTTTTAATTTCGCGCGGCTGACACCTGCACAAGTTATTCACCCCCGCAGCAATAATGAAACGGAAGACTTCTTGTTGATTGAGTCAACATTCAGTAGAGAAAGTTCCACAAAGTTCTGAGGACCAGAGGACAACTACGTCAGTTTGACGTCATGGATCAATTCGACTTCTGCAACGGAATATTCGAAAGAATCCGTAATTAGTTTTGTTTATTCACTGAAGTGAGGAATGGGTAGGTAGTACACCGTTCTAGTTTCGGGTTTCATCAAAACAAACATGAATGCAATTGACGTCACGGAAATTGAAATTTTTGTGAGGCATTATAATGCATTTTTCTAGAGGCTATGATAAATTAACATCGAAAATTTGAAGAGCCTTGTTGTTTTATTATGCAATAAATTTTGTTGAATTCAGGAACTGTGTAACACATGAACTTGCTCTAATTAATTCATTATCGTTTGCTGTTGTTCTTGAACGGCAATTTTATGTGATTGGTTATTAATGTCCTTTTAGTGCTTAAATGATTCCTTTTTTCAAATAAATGTTGTTTTATACGTTCTATCATTTTGTGGCCGTCTTTGAAACCAAATTCATTACATACCTACTATTAGAAAAGTTCCTAATTGATGCTGTAAAACAGTTTTTTTTTCGAGACTTGTGAAACGAGCACTCTAAACAATTTTGAACCTTCGCAAACCCGCTCATTTCCTTTCTACTAATTTACAAAACTGCAGGTACTTTTGTAGATTTTAGTATTGTAGATAGATTTTAGTATTGTAAACTTCTAACTTGGAAAGCTCTCTTCATGTTTATCTTGACCCCCCTTTGCTCCTATCAGCTACCTCCTGAAAAAAAATGCCAATTAATTCCACTGAATTTGAAGTCAACTAAAAAGTTGGAAAATGATGACCATTGGTTATCCTTCTGAATTATCTTTGTAACTTACCTTTAAGTTATCAGGCTGTTAATGAAAAACACTTTTGTCATTGAAAATAAGAATAAATTGCAAAATTTTTGTAAATTATTACAACTGTCACTGTATTCTTAGTAATGACTGTAAAGGTAAGAGATTTTATCTTAGATAGTTGAATACATAGACCTGGAGTAGCGTCCAATCTAGATATGAATTCGTGTTTAAATATGCACAAGCCAAAAAATCTTGATTTTTTTTGCATAAAAATGTTGCTGCAAAGGGGCGAAGGATTAATATAGCTTGTTTACTTAAATACGGAGGTTATTATTTTTCTTTTTTAACTTGAAACAAAAATTCATCGCGTGAAATATTGCAATACAATGAAAAGATTGCTTCAAATAAGATGAACTCTAAAATTATGTTAGTCTCTTTAAAATCTTATTGGTGATTCATACTATTCAGCATGGAGAGCTTTTTTGTATTTATGATTGCAACTACTTCAAGTTATTACACTGAATGTCAAAAGTTGAGGCTCAATAACTTGTTAAATGAAAATTATCCTAGTGACTCTACTATTTTAACTATTTTCATACACATTAAAAACTGCAGTTTTAACAAATCATGTTAAAATTTTTATTTTAAATTAATAGTTTTAAAATGGATGGAAAATTCATGAGTCTGTTTTATCCATACTAACAATTAAATATCTAAAATTAAAATTTCCATTAGACCTAATAAATAACATTGAATTTTCTAATTAATAAATTAAACTTAGTAAAATGAAATGCTGTGTTCCATCGATAAATTCATATTTTGTATACCATTTCTAGTCCATATCGAGCCTTCCCATGGCCAGTTTTATTTCCCCAATCGACTTCTTACCATTTTGATAAAATTATTGTTTAAGAATGCCCCGATTTTCTTTATATTGCTTATATCGGATTGAAAACGGAAAGATTCAAAACTAACGCACTTTTCGCGCAAAGTCATTGACAGTTGAGCGTTGAGTTGAAGCATTGTCCAGCAGAAAAATTTTATTTTTAAGTTTAAAAATCATAAACAGGACACAAATAAGTGAACCGTTAATATTCACAACAGGCATTTGAATATAGAAACAAATTTTTTCCAATGCCATGATCAAAACACCACTTTGTTGTTCGCTAAGCGTAGCCGGTGCGTTGGCAACGTTTAAGGCGCGGGCCTCGTACGCCCGAGATCGTTTGTTCAAACCCGATCATGTCGGTGGATTCTCAAAATTCAGAAAATCGTCTGCACATAAAGAAACCTTGAGTATCTATTTTGCTCAGATACTCTTGGTTGAATTAAATTCCTAGTGCAGTTTCGCTTCGTCAGAGTACTAGTGCAGTTCCGCACCGTAAGTGCTTCACCTTCCAGTGAAGAAACTAGACGTCAAAACTCTCCTGTGGCAATGGCATCTGCCGATTGTGGTGCAACTTGAAAGAATGGATACCAGTTTCCGGGGAATGCACTACGTCGGAACCGTACTCTTCGACTCCTTTCAGGGATCATGTCAAAAGAGTTATAAAACAAATTAAATTCCCTTCTTTACATTAGTCATTATCATAGAGCAGGGGTCTCCAAACTACGGCCCGAGGGCCACATCCGGCCCGCGGACAGATTTTGTCCGGCCCGCGGAGAGCTAGCATACTTGAAAGAAAACTCCTTCTAGAGAACATATTTATTTTTTATAGCAAATTAAATTAAGTTTACTGAAGTAATCTATTTTTATGTTGAATAATTATGTTGTAGGGTAATCAATATGGCCCTAAGGCTGGAAAGTTTGGAGACCCCTGTCATAGAGTATCAACCTTTCATCATCAAACAATGTACAGCCTTATTGAACCATTCCAATACAATTTCAAAATCGTCTACATCAAAGCAACGAGTCATTTTACAATTTTTACATTAATTAACTATTTTAACAAATTCGCTGAACAGTTTTTCTTTCTTATTTTGCTTCCTCTAAATGTATTTTTATTTTCTGAAAGGGAATTAACTATCACTTTCGGCTAAAGTTCATCGCGAAACGTATTTTAACATAACTTACTGAACATAATTTCTAGGGCTCGACCGATGGCATTTTTTGGCCGATGGGCCGATGCCGATTGTTCCGAGATCGGCAGAGGGTCCGATTGCCGATTATTCTCATCTTCCATCGGCCGATGGCCGATGGAAAAAAAAGTCGCTTTAAACCATTAAAACGTGTAGAATTCTTGTCAAAACTGTCATTTAAATCATTTACTATTTATTTTTATCTTTATAAAAGCATAAATGCATTATTCAAGCACCGCAAAATTGTTTGGGGGAAGTTTACATAATAATTAAAACTGAAAGAATCACTCGCGATTCTAGTAAAGTAATTAAACTATTCATAGGCGTAACCGGGGGGGGGGGGGGGGGTTCAAACCCCCCTATTGGGTATTTACTTATTTAGTCACACAAAAAAATTTCTGGCTACGGCGTTGCAAAGAACATATTTTTTCCCCCCTAAGAAAATTAAACACATATGCATATGATTTTATTTCCTCTTTCTCTGAGGGGTTGTGATCATGACCAAAGTATTTAACTCATAATAAAGAGGACTTTTCATCTGGTTATAATCAACCCCCTTATTACCTTGGGGGGGGGGGGGGGTTACAGCGAAAGGTGGCTTCAATCACCGTACCCCACAAAAGACAAACAGAGATCCTTTCAATCACTCCAGAGGGTTTTATTTCCTTCTTGATATCTTTTTTACCCAAAGGCAGCAATTTGGGAATACAATCGCACAAGTAATAAGTTTCGTGGAAAATATTCTCTACTGTGATGGAGTTTTGTTTTATGATAAACCGGTGTTGTAGTGCTGGGGTCTGAAAATGAAGGACCCCTAGCCAACAATTGTCCTAATGGGTTAAACCCTCAAGCCAGGAAGGGATGCTCATCAAGAAACTTAAAGAGCAGTTTGTATTTATTTATG
This sequence comes from Octonoba sinensis, assembly GCA_038502835.1. Taxonomy (NCBI): domain Eukaryota; kingdom Metazoa; phylum Arthropoda; class Arachnida; order Araneae; family Uloboridae; genus Octonoba; species Octonoba sinensis. The sequence goes on along the minus strand of CM076599.1, from coordinate 56,523,830 downwards.
ACTTCCTGTCCAAACACCCATTTTGGTAAAATCTTTTTTGTAGATGAGCCGATTGGAAAACTGATGAACTGTATTTGCATTTCATCCTCATTTACAGATGTTCTCTCATCTCTTATATTTTAAATGTTTTTTTTCTTTTTCTTATTATGGTCCATCACTGATGGCATTACGACTCTGGAAATCATCCGTTCAACGTTTCCAATCTCACTGCTACGGTTTAATGCTGCACTTTAATTTACAATCAAGTATTATTTATATTTTAGATAAATTTCTAATTATTTTCGATACATAATAATGTTTGCACTCCAGCGATGGACACGTTCGTCATCCAAAAAGAAAAGAAAATTTGATTCAGACGCTTTCACTTCTGAGGTACGTTTTGATACAAATTTAACAAAACTTTCAGAAATTTACTGTGGGGATGAGCATTTTTGTAGGGAAATTTGGATTTTTTTCTCTAAAATTCCACTATTTCCCAGTTTTAATATTATGAATGCTTGGACATAGAAGATTGCTTAGCGCTAAATATTGAATTTTCTATTGCGTTTGATTTAAAAAATAAACTAATAGATCTAGTAATGAATGTTTAATGTTTTTGTGAATCAAGGCCGTATCCACAGGGGAAGAGGGACCCACGCCCCACGCCCCCCGAGAAATCTTTTGCAATGTATCATATATTGCTCCCTGAAACTTTGCTTAACATAAGTGTGTCTAAGTCTGGGCGCCCCCCCCCCCCCCGAAAACATATTCTGGATACTGCCTTGGCTCCGGAGCAGGTGGAGCGAATTAAGAATTAGGAAGGGCCGTGTATGCTTCAAAATCATACCCTTTATATATACATATATATATGACTAGAAATGATGTTAATATGAATTTCTTTATATATAATATCTGATAGCTTTTTGATGTATATATTGTAGATGTATGTTTAGATCTTTGGTGAAGTTAAAGAAGTGGGTATTTGGGGCTTCTGCAACTTAAATTTTTGTAACTGGTCTTACATCTATATCTTAGGCTAACTCTGGAGGCAAGGGTTCAAGGGCTCTCCCCAGTAAACTTTTTGAAATCTTTCTAGCAATGCAATTTTGGGATACTTTGGTGATGTTAGAGGAAACAGAAAGGAGTTTGGTTACTCTCCGCCCGCAATTTTTTTCAAAATAAAGTCTTATATCTTTTAAGTTACTTTTGGTGTCGCTCGTGATAGTGTTCAATGTCCTTTTCGCTGAATGTTTCTGAAAGTAAAGTGTCTTAAAAGCGTAATTTCTCTTTTCTTTCTTTTTTAAAACTTGTGATCTGAATTTTTTGCCGGGGGGGGGGGGAGGAGTTGAGGAGTTGACTTGCTCAGAGGGGGTAGCACCCCCCCCCGGGAGATGCTTGAAATAAACAAGGAGTATATCTTTAGAGACAAATATTTATGACTAGTAAATTTTAAACTCTTTTACACTTCATATTGGTGTTTAGTCTGTAAATTTTTAGGGTGACCCCCCCCCCCTTTCACCAACCCTAGTTACGCCTATGAAACTATTTGGAGGTTAAAAATATTAAAAAATGCTATATCAGAGAATTTTCAATTCTTTTTTTTTAATCTTTGCAAAAAAAAAAAAAATACTCAACAACTATTGGATCGGCTCAGGTCTAATTCCTTATCCTTCAACATTTTCTCTTTATAACACCTGCACTGCAAATGCCAAGTGCAGCTCCCTTTATTTTCTTCATGGAGAGGAATGCAGATGTTATGACACAGACTAACAAATAATGTGGGTTTGTATTTTTAACGAAACTGTCAACCCCCTCCTCTCAGATTTTTTTCATGATCCCCTCCCCCCCCCCCCGTTTTTAAAAGAAAAGCGGGTACGATTACATGTTTATTTTTAATTAAAAAAGTTATTTTAAGCTCTTTTCTGAAATAAAAATAAAATATTAAAAAATTTCGCTCGCAGTATTATCCCTTGTATAGTATATCCCTTGTTCATAACCAAGAGATACTGAATATTGCTTTAAAAACATAAACGTGAGATTTTTTTGTCATTACAAATGAATGCTGGGTCTTAAGAACTAATCTTATTAGATTTTTTTTTCTTATGAGTTGAAAATTACACTGAAATACTTGACATGCTCTTTGTATTTTCATGAGCACAATGTAAGGCCACCGAAATAAACCAATATTTTGAGCACCCGCAGTTTTCTGTTGACAAATAATCTTCTGAAAACACGTGATCGTTTATAAAAATTAAGATGTATTTTTATAAAAATTATACATTTTTATATACGTTGACAATTTTTGAAATTAATGAAATTGTAGCATTTTTATTAAGGTATTGTTCCACCCTGTATTCCAAACTCGTTTTTAAAGAATTAAATTTTTGAAAATTGCAAGTCGAACTTGGACACATAAAATTTCGATCAATAAACATTTATTTATACTGAAAAATTGATTCATATTTTTATCAATATGTTCTATGTTGTACAAGAAATATTCTAAACTGAAAGCAGATGCAACGAGATTGTTGTACAATAGCAGAAAAACTGTCAACTGTCCAACACGTGGCATCAAAAAAGCCAGAAAAATGCGCTAAAGAAACGAAGTATAAACGGAGAAAAATTAAAATAATTATCGTATAAAAAATGTTAAGATGCGTTTTGAAAAAAAATATATGCATTGATCAATTTTTGAAAATAAAGAAATTTTAGCATTTTTATTAAGATGTTATTAAATCCTGTCGCGCGAACTCGCATTTTGAGAATTCAATTTTTAAAAATTGCAAGTCGAAATTGGACACATAAAATTCCGATCAATAAATATTTATACTGGAAAGTGTTTCTTATTTTTGACCAATTTTTTCTATGCTGTAAACTAAAAATGAAATAATGAGAACAACCGCACACTAAAAGCAGATGCAACAAGATTGCTGCACAATTGCAGAAAAACTGTAACACGTGGGATCGAAGAAGCAAAAAAAAAAAAAAAAAAACCGCAAAGAGAAAATGGTAAAAATTAAAATTATTATCGTACTTTGATTGAGTTGACTTTTTATTGTTTACAATTTCGGAATAATAAGAAACACGACAAACTAAAGCAGATGGAATAATATTATTGCACAATGACATCTAATGCACTAAGTCATTATTAAAGGAAAAACGGACAAAAATGAGGCAACTAACCTAGTGCAAAAAGTTAATAGCACCCATAAGACGCCTCTATGACTTTTACTTAAACATATTCTATTTCGCAAGCTGCTCTGCTCAAAGAGAACTATTTTAATAATGAAGGTTTTCGGGCAGCGATCGCTTAAACTAGTTTTCCGACATTTTTATCAAATACTTTATAGAATCACATTATTTTTGTGTTGTTTTTTAAACTTATGTGCTGCCTGTTACTGTATGGAAATAGAAATTGAGCTATGGAGAAAAAAAGAAACTGAAAGACAGAATGTTTTCTGGAAAGTTGTCACTGCGAAAAACATCGGCCTTGCATCGGCTTTTAGATGTTTTTTACGGCCGATGGGCCGATGTTTTTCTAAAGTTAACATCTGCTGCCGATGCCGATGGCCGATGGCAACTTTGTTGAACAATCGGCGCCGATGCATCGGCCAGGCCGATGCATCGGTCGAGCCTTAATAATTTCATATACAAATAAATTGCAAAAGGAACCCCTGCCATCTTTCCGCGGAACTCACTTTGGGGAACGCTGGGCTAATCAAACCCAAGAAAGCTGCAGGCATTGATTAGCAGACAACCACAACTTTGATTTCTCTCTCTCAAGTTACTTTTTAACTTGAAATCATCTTAATTTGTAAAAAACAACAGAAATTCTAAGTGAAAAGGATCTTGCAAGTGCTAGTTTAATAGATATGCATATATAGCCGATTTTCTCTGTCTATCTACTCATTTCTTACCTATTTATTTACATTCATCATTTAATCTGTTATTTATACTTGCAGGCTGTCTGTTCTGTCAATATTCGCCATCATTTATTTATTATGCATAAACTACTAATTTTAACTTTATATGTTTATTACTTAACTAGTTACACATTTATTCCTTTGCTTACTTATGCATGTAGTATTTATCCATTTACTATGCATGAATAGTTATCTTTTTTATGTTTATTCCAAAAAAGTATATGATGAAGTTGCAGAGTTTTTTCTTTTTCTCGTTTTCTCTCAAAATATTATGTTCAGCAACGAGCAACGTTGTTTGCTGATTAAGACATATTTAGGGAAAAATGTAAATAGATTAAATAATTTTTTTTGCTTCATATTTTTGCGTGGCAAAAAAGGTACTCTTAGGCTCAAAATACTCAAATGAAGAACTATGCATTGTTTTCTCAGCCTTTTTAGTGCTCCGATCGACATAAAACTAAAAATACACTCAGAAAGCATGGCGACCCCCTTACTGCAAAGTTTTATTTGTACAATATTGAATTTTGCAACATCTGACTATAATTTTTAATTTTTTAACCACAAAATGAAGTATCTTAATATTTTGGTCAGATTACGACCCTTCTTATACCTGGGGGGCTATTCCCTTCTACAAGCATCCCCCATGTTGGGAAACTAGAAAATGTAGAGGAGAGTTGAAAATATCCTTGTTTGTACATAACTGCTGCAGCAGAAGAACAAGCAACTGTGGAGCAAATAAAGAAAGAAAAGGAAAACTTGACATCTGTTCATCCCGTTCAACTGAGAGATCTTTTACCCTGGATCAGCATGGGTTTCACGTGATTTGAAAACCTTGGGAATATTTTTTTTTCCCCTTCACATGACGTCATTTAAGAGTCGATTAGGCGGGAAAAGAACATCCTGCTGCTCGTTTTAAACTTTGTCTCCTGGTCTGTTTTATGTCTACTCGATGCATTTTCCAGATGTTTTTCAGGGTCGCATTTTATTCAAAATTCAGAAAACATAAATTTGAAATATTTATCTCACGGGTTAGGTATAGGGTTAGGAGCATTATTTTTTATTAAAAACATATTTCTTTTGTTGTTTTTGAAAATATCATTTTGACACATTTTGGAAATATGGAAATTTTATGTTCCACACTTATAGCAAGAATATGAAGAAAACGATGTTTGATGTTCCATAAAAATATCACTGTCAATTTGTTTTTTCGAAGAAATTTTTCGTTCTTAAAAGATTTTTTGGCACTTTTTCACAATTTCTTATTGTCTGAAATTTAGTATGCATCCCAAGTATCTTTTCTTCATCAAATCACGTATTTTACCCTTTTTAAGGGTCTTTTGTCATGCCTGGCACACCGTTTTTGGTTCCTTTCAGGTGCTAAATATAAAAATAAGTTAATAAATGTTGGTGCTTACACACCTGTAATCCTACTTTTAAAATAGTGAAGAACTTCAGCCTACGAAATAAATATTTTGATTTCTTATGTAAAAACATTCCATGACAGACACGAGAAAAACGGGATACGGTTTTCAACACGTGTTTTTACACAATGATACAAAATTTTCTTTCTTAGGTAAAAATTCTCCCATTAAGTAAAAGTGTGGAGACCTTTCTGCGTGTAAGCATAAAAACATTTATAGCGTTATTTTAATATTTAGCACAAGAAAATGAAAAATAGAAAGTATGTTTTATCTTCAACAACTTTTTCACAGTAATGCAGTTCTTTTTTACATTCTGCTCCAGAAGGAACTACTTGAAGGTGTAAACATATTTTTACTATTGCATTACTTTATGCACATTTGATAATTTTACCCTTTTTAATTATAAATCCACAAAAACATTGCATTGTTGTGATGACTATTTTTTAATGCCCAACTTAGAAATGTTGGATAACATTCCATAGCTCTTCAAAACAATGTTGATTGATTGCGGTTCCATCTGTTCGTGCAATTATCCAAAAGTAATGATCATCTATTCATTGCTAATCACCGTATTATTATACTGAGAAGGAACTGTGCGAAATGAAGTTATTTAGAAAGCAGAAATATTTTTTGGGAAACTTTGGATATTTTGCTCATGTATATAATACTATTCATCAACCATTTATCATCTAGTTTGCATTTGAAACAGATTTTTTAAGAAGAAAGTATAAAGTAGGATTTAAAAATGTCTTAACATAAGGTTCCAATGATGGTCCCCCACAAAAAATATGCATTTTTCATTGAATTAAAAATCCATTTTTCATGCTTTTTTTCCCATCTTAGTGATGAGGAAATGAATAACAATGAGGTTTGCCAAATTAAAAAATTGTAAATACGGTACAGTAGGGGATCACAGACAGTGGGGCGGGGCGAATCTACGGTATCCGACCGATTTCTAAGTCTCCAGAATCTGATCCAGCTACTGCACGAAAGATTAGGTTATCTGGCATGTCAATTTTGATTTCTAAAATTTGATTAATTAGTAAATTTTGAAAACATACGTAAATTAAAAACTTATTCCTTTTTTGAAGCTGTGGATGTTAAAAAAATGTATAGAACTTACAGGTTTCATACAGCACAGCTAGATGCGTGTATGAAACATGCGGTTCATACACGAATGCCCGTCACACAAGGATCATCAGATATCCGGTATCCGGGAAAATCAATGCCCTGGAAAGAATACGGAACTTTTGCCGTCCCGTAGTGAAGTTCCCCGAGAAGCGGGACAACTTCTCAAGATACGGGTCTGTCGCAGAAAATCCGGGACTTTTGGCAACCCTCATGACAATATCAACTTTTGAAAAACCTTGTAGTTATGATAACCAGAACGCAGTAGAGTATTAAGTATGGCCAGAAAAACGAACAGCAGAGCAGCATCAGTGCATGTTCAATACTGCATGTTATAAGTTTTTTCTTTTTCCTTTTCATTTTAGCCTACTTTCCCGTGAAAGTAAAAAAATAATAATAATAAAGCATGAAAGAAGGCTTAATGTATCGTGAAAATATCGTTAGAAATAAAGAAAAGCCAAAAATAAGTGAAGTAATTAAATAAATATAGAAAAAGCTTTGAGATGGGGAAAAAGTGTGTCCGTCGGTCTGTCGTTTATTTTGTTTGTCTGTCGGTCTGTCGGTCTGTCTGTCCCCCCTAATAACTTTTGAACGAATTGTCCGATTCGAAAAATTCTTTTTGCATTCGAAAGATCTCGACGAGGACATCTGATTTCCATTTTGATTTTAACAATTTTTCGTTCAATTTTGAACAGTACAAAAATTTTTAGCATTAGCGCCTATGGGCAAAAATGAAGCACATTAACTCCGGCACACGATGCAAGTTCCTATGAGCAAGCTTATTGGAAGAAGTCTCGGCGTGAAATATTGATTTGAACAATTTTTGTTCATTTTTGAACTGCTCAAAAAAAAAAAAAAAAAAATAAAAAAATTAAAATAAAAAAAATAACATAGCGCCTACGGGGAAATTTCAATCCTATATAAATCCTGATCTAACAGACCGATTTGCCTAGAACAAACTTTATTGGAAAGCTCTTATAACGTAGAACATGTAAGATAGAAAGTTCATCCAGAACTAACGAGCCTATTTTCCTATGAAATTTTGTAATCGGGATTTTCAAGAATATTTTTGAATTAATGAATGATTAAAGGAATAAGTGAAAGCATGAATGAACACATGAGTGAATCAATGATCGAATGAATGAAAAAATAAGTAAATGAGGAATAAATACATGAGCGAGTGAATGAATTACTGAATAAATGAATGAATGAATGAGTAAATGAATTTGTAACCGTTGAAAAAGGTATATTTGAAGCAATTAGGAACTAAAGCTAAACGAGAAAAAGAGAGAGAGAGAGAGAGAGAGAGCTAGATTATAACTTTGAAGTTGGTGTATACGGGAAAGTAGGCTCGTATAGTTCTAGACGGAACTTCTTGTTTAAAAGTTTTTTCTTTCTTTTTTTCCTGCTCTTTATTCATTTCATTTCTCTTACTTTGGTTGCTTAAATATCGAAACATTTCTTACTTGAAGTGAGTACAAAATTAATAGTAAAACATACCTTGTATATTTAGAATATGTTAAGAATGTGTTTAAGATATCATCTAAAAATTTGTAAGTTAACCGCAATGTGTTGGATAATAGCAAGTTCTTGGTGAGAAAATTGTGCAAAGTATACATCATACCCGTTGAGTATACGTCATACCCCAAAGTATACATCATACCGGTATGAATAAAAGAAAAACTTATCTCTGAAATGTTTTAAGTATAGTTAAAGCAAATGTTGACACTTCTCATGTCTGTGAAAAGGTAGTACAGTCCGTGGAGGGCAATTTTTTAAGTTTTAATTTTAGTAAAAAATAATGTTGAACGTCTTTGTCGGATGTCATGGTTTCAATGTAATATATAAGTGTAATTAAAAACCAAAATTTCACAATTTTAGATTAAATATTTTTTTTGAAAAAATCTTTTTTCCTTTTTTTGAAAATGAACCCCATGTGAGAGCATTTATTACACGCGAATAAAAACGGTGTTAGTCGCCGAATTGTATTATTTTGAAATTTTCCCATTTATTAATATTATTTTTGCTGTCAATCGATGCATTATAAGTTATAATAATATTTATTAAAAAAATTTATATTTTCATATTGAAGAAAATTAAACTTCTGTGACACAATAACGATACTTTTTGAAATCATTGCTTAAAACACAATTTTAAAACATAAGTACTCTTTATTTACGAAGTTTTTAACGACTTAACAAAAGACTTGCTTATTTAGGAAATTTATTAAGTCAGTATCTGTTTAAAGAAAAATCAACAAAAGTGTCAATAAGATAAATAATTTTGTAGTCATTATAATTTTTCGTTCTTTTTTGCTTTTTCCTTAGTTTTTCGGCATAAATTTTAGAACACTAGTGTTTCTTCATGCAATCAAAAAGATCTTAAAACTTTAATTTGCACCATTAATTCTTAAGTAAATATAAAACTTAAAAAAATACAAAATTTAAATTTAAGTTTTACTTTTATTACAGTATGCCTGCATACTCTTAAATATTATACTTTGAAAACTTTAGTAAAATGCTTCCACTCAAGATGTTTTTAATCAAGCACGATTTAACTTTAGACTTATTAATCGGGGCAAGCAAAATATTCAGATCCTCCCCATCCCTCTCTTTCACCGAAAAAAAAAAGCATCAAGTATCATTTCTCCTTGGACGCGTTGGCGAAACTTCTCCAAGAATCTTGAGAGGTCAGCTGCTACTGACGTCAATACTCGGCGCAGCCCTGAGACTGCTTGGCTACTGGATCAAGTGAAAGCAAGGCAAATAATAATTATGGTCAAACATGAAATTTACACGGTGAATAAGAAGTGGCTTTGAGACTGCGCAGTGAATGGCCTTTAATTGCGCAGTATTGTGAAGGCAGTGACATTGTTTTACGTAAACATATTTTTTGTATGAATTTTGAAATTTTTGCAGACATTTTTCAATTTTCAGGTGGGGGTAATACTTTGCGTAAGTTTAGGAGTTTTAAACTATCAGCAAAGCTGTTATTCATTCATATGTGGTACTGTTAGTAATTGTGACCTGCAATACATTTTACCTTTTCTGGATCTTCACATTTTCTCGACTGATATAAAAATGAATTCATGTTTTTCCCCCCCTCTTGTCTCTATTTTTTAGTAATCTTTTGCTAAAAAACTATACATATTTTTTAAAAAATGGAAATTTATTGAAAAATTAGAGGAAAGGTGTTTTATAGAGAATTAAAGGCCTTCTACAGCGCGAAACAGAACATGAACGATGCGAAGAGGCTTCAAGACATGAAATAAAATCTTAAATATTTTACCAACTTCATGAACAAGGGCGGATGAAGAAGAATAATAGTTAAGATATGAAATATCTCATGAAATAAAACCTAACTGAATTAATTTTCTTAAAAATTCTTTGAAAATTAGATTTAGACTTTGTTCTTGTGAAATTTCACTAGACATTAAGGGCTGCCCCACAGTCAGCTATTCTTCTTTTTTTTCAGGCCATTCACTTGTTAATATGCAATAAGGCACGGTATAAAACTTTCGGCCATTAAAAAAGTCGTGTTTCGACAGCATACCTTTTCTATGCCATTTTTTATTCACTTCAACTCGGTTACAATTGCAGCAAGTTCCAAATTCTGAGTGCAAAGATTTTGCTCTTCAATATCAATTAATTCCTTTGAAATTACTTTTTAATCTCTCGAAAAACTTTTGAATCATTGCCAAGTACCTATTGTGGATTTCATCGCATTGTTGTCTAAAAAAAACCCACGGAACTGGAGCAACAACTTTTTTTGATTTACTCTGCTCCGTGCTCCAAAAAATTGAAGTAGTAATCGTACTGTTTGTTTATTTTGTTTATTGATTTTATTTATGTTATATTTATTAAGCATAAAAATTGTCTACTGTACTTATTTATCGTCGCCTTTGGTAAAATTACAGATGAAAAATCCTCTTTCATTCTTTTGTCGTTGTTCTCTCGAAACTAATATTAATGCGGAAAAAGTCATTTTGAAAATCTTAATGAAATTCTAATAAATATCGGAGCAGTGAATCACGTCAAATTTCGATGTTCCCGCTCCGAGCAAAAACTCGTTGCTCCACTGCTCTGCTCTATTACTCGATGCTTTGCTCCACATCTCCGTGAAAAAAAAAAAAAAAAAAAAAAAACAGCTATTCACAGATCAACTCTGCTTAAAACGATTTTTCGCTTCCCGGGAGTCTCCGGGAGCCAAGCATAATTCGCAGGAATTCAAAAAGTAGAAAAATCTTGCGATATTTTGGAAACCTGAGCTGCCTGTTTTCTGGAAGGAAGAAACTGTAGTACAGTAATGTGGAGCAGTCGCGTTTTTGAGTTGCTCCGCTTCGTCTTCTAAATACTTGCTCTGGCTCTGCTCCGTGCTCCGAATAATTTCAATGCATTATATATATATTATCTCTGTTCTCTCTTTTTAAATTAATTAATTTTGTTATATGACAAAACAATTTAAAAAGTTTTTAAAAAATGGAGCAGTGGAGCATGAAAAAAAATTTTTTTTGCTTCGGCTCCACTCTAATTTTGAACAAAATCTCGTTGTTCAGCTCCAGATCCCTGGAAAATTTACCCGGCTGCTTTTACACATCAATACATGTGTAGGAGCCCGGCGCCAGTATAAGGGGCGCTAGGGCTGTGGTAGCCAAGTGGTTAGGATGTCGGACTTCAAACCAGAAGGTCGCGAGTTTGATACCCGACCCCCTGAAGACCCACCACGTACACTTGACGATGCGTGCATGTAAAATTCGTGGACACCACTACCCCCTTACCTGGCGTCCGGGGGAGGGCATCCCTAAAAGGCCTAGTGCTAACAGGGAAGGAGGTTGGAGGAGAAAAGTATAAGTGGCGCCACGAGACAAAAAAAAATATTCTGCGCCCCCATTATATGTATTTCACGGACTAAAAATATTGTCACTAACAGGTATGTATGTATTTAAGTAATATTAAATATCCACAGGACAGATTTATTTTTCTTATTTACTAAACATAATTGCAATACTAGTACGTAATACTATATCACTGTCCCGCAGAGGACCAGTCGGTAGAAGCTCGTCTCCCGCAGAGCACCGAAAGCGAAGCAACATCGACAAAGGTCAGTGTTTGGGAGGATGACAACCTCTCGCGGATGGTTGCTGTGGTCCGTGTAGGCTAAAGGGAGCTGGCCCAATATCCTCCAAGTGAAACGAACCTCTGGGGGGTTTGGGTAATCCCAGGTGACGGTCTGTCATCTGGGAGCTGGTTCAAAAAATTAAGAGACCTTTCTAAGGGGCGGAAGTTGGACGCCCGCCTATAAGGGCCCCGTTAGACTCAGGAGCACCGTACCCATTCTTCCTCGCCAAGCGCAAAAACACGACAACAACAACAATTATATTAGCTGCTAAGAGCTGCCGCCCTTAAGGGCGTTGCGCCGAGAGGCAAGGGCCTCACCCCCGCAGCCTTCCGCCGAGCTCTGCATGTGTATTGTATTTTGCTACAATGAAGAGGAGATTAAGACACGGATATGATTTATGTGGATCCTTTGCTATAATTTTTACAAGGCACTACTCACAACATCACATGTTTAATTGTGGTAAAACTGTCTCTTATTCAGAAATTAATCATTTCTTAGGAATCCAAAACACGGATATGCAGTGCAGGACAGATTTATTTTTATTGTGATGAATAATTGCAGATTTTAATAAATTTCTCATGAAGAGATAGACAGCTTGATCCAATAAATTCAAACCACTTTTTTTCGTGACAAGCGGATAAGATTTCGGGAAATATCGCCGCATTTCATTATCGTGGATGTGAGTAGACACTCGGATAAGATTTCAAATCTTATCGGGAAAAGTGTAATACCGGTTTACAATTATTTATTTTTATTCAAACAATCGAATGTTGACGATGAATTTTTAATAGTTTTAGTTACCACAGGATTGTGACATCGAAAAAAAGAGATAACATTGTTTATTATTTGATCGTAGCCTTTAAAAAAATGGTGCAAGCACATCATAAACTATATAAATTCCAAAAAATGGGAATAATTTTTAATGACAGTCATCAGCTTTTTTATTATTTTGATTTCGTTTAATGTTTTGTGATTTAAAATAACCATATTGAAGAGAAAAAATATAATGCGCATTACAATAATCAGTTATTTAATTCTATTAAAACAATCATGTGCTGACAATACAAAAAACTAAAAGATATTACTATCAAAATTCAGTAGCGTATTCATAGGCCCGTTGCAATTTTTGTTTCGGGATCTTTTCTTTGTCGTCATTAAAATAAGATTTAGAAAATAAATTTTAATGAAAGGACCCGCAAAAATTAATACTCAGACCAATGCCTAACCCCTGCCCGAACTTTTGGTTTTAATCCATAGGATCAATCCCTAGTATGTTAATATAATATGTACATGTAAGGACTATTTTGATCCCTCCCTCAAGAGGAAATGGAGGAAATTCCGGTTGTATCACTGCAACCGGGTGTAAATAATACTTCCGTCTGAACTGTAGCTTGAATTATGCCCAATGATTCTCAATATCTACTAAACTCTCAATTATCCTTAGTATATCTTTTATCCATATACACTTGGGCATACGTGCACACGCGGGAGAATTATTATAAAATGTAATTTTTACATAAAATTAAAACATATTATTGTGTTGCATATATCTAAAGTTTAAAAAAGAATTAATAAATTTTATTTTTCCTTTATAATGTTGCATATTATGTATTACTGTTCCTTGAACGAAAATTAATTTCGACCAGCCTGACACCCATGTATAAACTTAATACGACCGTAAAGGGTTAAACGTAGGTCCCTCGTCAAGCATTTAAGAATTTAGTTGATTTAGATGTGTGATTTTTGTTTTTAGAGTAGACTTTAATTTTCGATGAGTCAATTTGAAAAAAACTTACCTTTTTTTTGCTTCAAGAATCTTTTGGCGTACTAAAAATAAAAATGTATAAAAAGAAGAGAAAATAAAAATCCTTTCCGAAGAAGTACACATACTTTGTCCATATTATTATGCAATGTTTATGCATTTCTAATATTGCATTTGTATTTATAACACTTTACGTAATCGCAGATTTAACCTGTTGTACTAAGACATTATATACAAATAAGTAAACAAAATAAATAATAAATAAATAAATAATAATAGTCATAATGACAATAATAATAATAAAAATGATTATCGGAAGCTTGAAATAATTTTCATTTCACCATTTTTTTAAAAAAGAAATAATGGCCAAAATGTTTTGTAACTTAAGGCTTATTAGAGAAAACTTTAACTTACACTTTGAAGTGAAGTTTCAGTGAGAACATAGGGGACTCTCAACAAATTACAGAAGGAAATATTTGTGATCATGTAACAAGCGGGAAACGACTTGTTAATTATCACAAAAGTGTCAATCAATTGTTTTTTTCTCTCTTTCTAATGGGGCTGCGTATGGTCATTAACCTTTGCAGACCTAGTGCGTACCCCGGTAATCGGCATCCAGTTTTTCAAGTAGCACCACTGTCGTGGATGCCAGACAATCAATTGTTAACATCGTATTTGCTAAAAATTCAAACAATAAATCTTTGTGTTTAAAAATTATATTGCTTGGTAGCATTTTTCTCACTGCAAAATTAATGACTCATTGCTATAAATTGCACGATGATAAACACTATAGCAGTCGAATTGTTTCAATGTTTATTGCATTTTACGGGAAGGGGCATATAGCTGTTCTATAAAAGTCAAACCTAAAACCTAGCAAGCTAAAAAAACACTGCTAAATTGTTTTGTGTTTTGAATTTATTTGATTTCACACCATGTCAAAATGTTTTCGAAAAAAAAAATAAATAAAAAAATTGATGGTTTAAATTGAGGATTCAATTTTGACATAACAAAGGAAACGCAGCGGAAGAATGTGGCAAATTGACCGATAAGCAAAAACAACTCAACGCTACGCAACCGAACCTCAACAAAAATTGCATTCAGTCACGATTTTTTTGCAGGGGAAACATACACTTACGGTAAATAATTTGTTAGCAAAAAGTTCTTGGAGAAATAATTTTCCTTAAGAAATACATTTTGACATAGGTTAAATAATTTCAATCGGTAAGAATATTTTGAAAAATATACCTAAAAAATTGAAGTTTCAAAGAGTTTTGCAGCGTTTCAGAATTACATTAAAATGGAATCTTATACATATAATACAACACTTTATAATCTGTTACTGAAAAGAAGTAAGGGTCAGTTGGAGGGGGGGGGGGGGTAATTGTAAACTTGGAGTAAATATAATCAAACTTCATAACTACACTTGTGGTTGTTTTCAAAACTAAACTGTTGGTGAGTGATGAGTTGGCAACATAGGGAAGACATTGAAAGAGTTCCAAATGTTTTAAAGACAACTGTGGAGGCGTCACCATTGTTTGAAAATTACAGGGTGAAAAATGTTGTTTAGCAAAATATAGGGATCTTATATTTTCCACTCCAGCACGTCTACAAACACGAAGTAAACGGTTTTAATCATTTTTATTTGGCATATGGAATGTTGCTAAAAACACTTAGGTATGAATTTAATTCTCCCTGTTACTTTTCAAGCGCAAGTTAGGTGTTTACAATTACCCCATACATTTTGTACTCTGGGATAATTTATTGTAAACACTTAAGTTTATCATATTTCCAATCTTTTGGGAAGACAGCAAATATTATATTTTGATGTAAATTATACCTTTGCGTGTATTTTACATAAATTTACTGCATTACTTAATTTTTTTCTCATTTTAAGATATGTCTCATTAAAAGATCTGAGTCAAAGATAACACAGCGGACCACATGCGACCCGTGAGCCGCAGATTGAGGACTATTACTCCAGAACTTCTTAAGCTTCCAAGCAGACTGTGAATGCCACAGTTTTATATTTGCATCAAACACGGGGAAAATAAATCCCTGTTTGCATTTACCTCAGAGTCTGTGGGGAAAATGTAAACACAGAGTTCATTCGCTAACAAATAGGCATAAAATCCAAATTTTTGTACACATTTATCAACAAAGAGTATAGTATTGGCTACAATGCTCACAATTTTATCACTCAATTCACTCAAGAGGCAGGGAAGGATCTAAAGTCAAAACATTGAAATTTGTTTTCAATTACCCTAAATCACGTATAATGTGCAGGGATATTTCACATACTCAAGCTAATACAGAAGGACATTTTACCTCGCGGTAGCCAAACTTCTCCCTCTCTCTCTCTCTCTTTCTCTTTCGGGCCGTATGCATAGGATGACTATTTCAAACGTGCCGCAACATAAAAATTAATGAAAATTAATGTGCGCTTTTTTGGTAATGTGCGTTATTCACGTAACGAATGATCTCTTTTGGCAGGGATCTAAGCGGAGGGCGGAGCAGCGGCGAGGAGCAACGAGATTTTGCTGGAAACTTACGGTGCAAAGAATTTTGCTTTGGTCCACTGCTCCGATAGTTTTAAAACTTTTCACAATTATGCTGATTGCTTCTACTTATTTCTCTTGTTATTTACTGATGTTCTAAGAAAACTCCCTTTGTAGCAGTTGTTGTTGTTGTTGTTTTTAAACAAACAATTGCTTTGAAAATTAAAATCTTTTTCTTGATTAAGTTGTCAAGTTATTTTTTATAATATTGTACAAAAAAAAAAAAAAAAAAAAAAAAAAAAAAAAAAAAAAAAACAACTAAATTTACAATTTGAAAAGATGGAAATTTTTTTAAAGCGATTTTGATAAAATTCAATCTTTTTCATTTTATTTTCAATATATGGCTTCTTGCCGTCATCTTTCTTATAGAAAAATCTATTTTATATCTTACTTACAGAGCAATACAAAATTAAAATGAGCAAGAAAAACTTGCAGTTCAAAATTTAATTTTGAAGGACTATGATAGATATTGTCTTATATTGTATGAAAAAAAAAAAAGAATTTATAATTCTGTTGTCGAAATCATTTGTCCCTTTTCACTTTAAAATATTTCCAAAGTTACCCCCCTGCTCATTTAAAAATTTTATATTGATTTTAGTAGTTAAATTCAATATTTTCATTAAATATATCGTTGCTCCCTTTTCTATCGCATGACGGGAAATTTCACACTTAATATCCGATTACTGATAACGTCCTACTTTCTTTCCGTTCTATCGTTGTATATTTTATAGCTGATTAAACTTCATTACGTGCTTCAATCGAAATATGAAAGGATTTCTCTATGTCAACTTTGATTGCTTGTTTCAGTCAGCCTTGATTGAAGAAAGTAATCAAGTTGATTAAACTTAATACTTGCTTCACTCGAAATATGAAATATTTTCCTTTGTTAGCTTTCTTATTATTATAATCTCAACGAAATTTGGGGGCCGTTCATAAATGACGTCACGCTTTTTCCCATATATTTGACCCCTCCCCCCCTTTGTCACCATATGTTACTCTTCAGCGGACCCCCCTCCCCCCTTTTGTCACGCGTCACGCTATGTTGCATAATGCATGATGTCACACTTCTTGTTACCCCTCCCTTCCCCTTGTCACACTTCTTGTTTCCCCTCCCCTCCCCTTGTCGCACTTTGTCACAATTTCACAAACCCCCCTCCCCCCCTCGAAGCGTGACATCAATTATGAATGATCCCTTGGTGATTTAAAGAGACTTAGTTGTCGATTTGGAGATCAACTTTTAATATTTTAACTAAGAAATGGCTGCATTACAACAAATTACCTCCTATCAATTACTGTAAACGTAATAATGTAAAAAAAATCTTTCAAGGCCGTGCGATTGTACTGGTCACTTGGAAGTGAACTCTGAGTTAAACCTCTCATTTGAATAACACCTCTTAAGGTAATATATTTATTTCATAATGAGTTCCATAAATAAGTAAACAAATGAATAAATGAATAAAGTAAATAAATGAATTGAGACGTTTTATTGCAAAAAAAAAAAAAATATCAAGTCAAAAATCAGGTTCCTTTTTTGTCCTTTTTTCGTTCCTTTTATTTTTTAGAACAATCTTTTATTCGCATTTCTTAGTACAACAAATACATTTTTGGAAGCAACGTTCTCTACTAATATATTTCATCGAATATTACATTTTGTGGCAACATACATTTGTGTGTGTGTGGTGAAGGGGATGTAAGCTCCAACACCTCTTGCATGTACAGTAGAAAGGAAACATAGATGATCGAAATCAGTGAATAATTTAGGATGGCAATACTTCGACCGAATTTTTGAATGTATATATTTATACATGCACACTAACCTCTGAAAAACTACACGGGGTGTCAGATTTATTTGACATTAGAGTGTTAATTATTTTACAACTACTATTTTTGAAATGGGAATCAATGTCTTCGAAAAAATTAATCTGAGCAATTATAAATCTACTATTTTCACACTATAAATTCGAATTCGAATTGAAAAAAATGAATAACTAATACCTACTTTGCAAGAAAAAAAGAAGAAATCTGTTAACTTCTCCCACGAAGACTTTCAACTTTAAATTTTTACTTCAGGTTACTGTTATTGTTAGTTACTCTGATAATAGTATTTTTTTTGAATTAATAACAAAAATACCCACCACGTAGAAACCACGAACATTAAGCATTGATATTAAATAATAATCGACGATTCCAACGCATTGGTGTTTTGAGAAAGAATCGACATCGATGTCGCTTGAATTGATCGACATTACATTAAGGTTTGAAAGTGACAGATACATAAGTCTTAATTACAATATGACTTGAAAGCGACAAAAAAAAAAAAAAAAAATCAAGGCTGATTTTATGTTAAAAATTAGAACGTGACATACTTCCAATGACCTACGAGAATAAAGGTCATCACGTGAAGATTATAGTGAACTTATGATAGTATAATCTTTATAGGGTTGTAAAACCAAGTTTTAAAAAGTTTTAGAGTAATGATAAGATCTCTGTTTATACATTTATATGAGTAAATTATCAGTTTATTCCCTCTTTATATAATAAGAACCAAAACAAAGCTTTCGGTTTCTAATATTTCTGAGAAATTTATGACTTTGAAGCTATTTGTAATCTTTGATACGCTTTTTTAATGTCAGTGTTAAATGATAAAATAAATATTAATATCTGTGTATGACGCACATAGTAAAGTTCAGGGAATCAATATAAGGTGCACGTGCGTAGGATATACCAAGTTTTTATGACAGATTTCTCTGGAAGTATGGTGTGATTCATTTTTGTATTTCTTTTTAAATCTGTCTTGTCAACTGTCGTTCGAAAAACATCATGTATATCGGATTATCTGAAAGTAATAATTTTATGACTTTTGTAAAATCGACTTATTCGCTTCATCGGTTCATCTGTATGAAGATAATAAGTCGTCATTTAGTAGTCGGCATATGCAAAAAAAAAAAAAAAAAGCTTACTTTTTTGCACATTAAAGAGTTTATTCAAAAGAATCGGATTAGCTTTTATTCCTTTCCGGGCTGATGGTAATAGTATTCCGGACTAGAAGAGTATTCGGTTCGTGTAAAAGACGGTGTGACGTGTACGTCACAGAGGATTGTAGTGTCTCCGCTAAACGGTTATTCTTCTAATGATTTTGTTCTACATATCGTAACTCTCCTTGCAAAGAACCTTTGTCACATAAAAATTAACAGAGCATAGTCAAAGTTTTGAAAAAGTATGGTTTACAAATAGTAGGCTAAGAAAGTATGTTTTAATCTCATGGCCCTCACATGGGGAGTGAGGGGGGTTACCATTGCAATGGAATGAGAAGAAAAAAATGTGATTAAAATTTATTTCCATATAATTATTGACAAAATTGAAGGGGACCCCTGGCAAGGAGGACTCGTAATAAATGCGGATAACAGAAATAGAACAAACAATGCAAATATTTAGCCTAGGATAATGAATGTAGCATAAAGTCTTGCTGTTACTTGTATGTTATTTTAAAAAGCAGAAATTCTTTCAAGCGATTAATACTGCACAGTTTGCGCACGGAATTTTGACATTTGCACGCTTCTGCGCATGTCAAAAAAGAACGAATCCATTCGTGTTTTAGAGAAGATCGTTTTCCAGGTGCGTTTATTTAGTACGCGAATCAGAACGTTTGCTTCTCTGTTTGTTGAAAGCAACTAAACTTAAAAACTGGCATATAGCAACAGCTCGGAAGAAGTCAAGTATGCTAAACGAACTAGAACGAGAAAAAAAAAAGGCGCTTTCCTTATACCAGCAGTTCCTCCCTTGAACTTGGAATGGGTTCTTCTTGGCACTCTGCCAGGAAGATTTCTTTGGCTGGTGGCAGAACTGTATGTATCAATTAATAAATATTCCTATTTTATTTCAAGTTCATTATTGATTCGTCCCGAAATTTGCTCATTCAAACATTTCAAACAGCTATTGCATTTGAACCAGTACCTCTTTTCGCATTCCTAAAAATTATTTTAAAAAAAGTTAAATTTTTGTGACAAGCAGAAAACCTTTGAATTAATTTAACAGGTTTTATATAAGTTTTAGCCCTTTGATCAAGTATTTACTTTAATTTCTTTGGATATGTGTGGTGGATACAACATTTCTGTTGCATGATCCAAATAGTTTTACTAATAGGCAGATCATATCATCTTGAGCTGATAGATAAAGATGAAATTAAAGATTTCTTTGTGCGTAGAATCCCTTGGTATCCTAATTACAAAACTTTACAAGTTTTCTAGAACGGCTGTTTCTATGATCATTAATTACCTCGAAGTCAACATTCACAATTTCTAGAGATAAATGTATCATGTTAAACAAATACATTAATAAAACAAATTAATTTAATTAAGAATAAAGATAAAACTTACTAATTTATAAAATAAAATCAATGTTTATTCATTCACATTAACTTGGCCCACTTACCGTGTTTGGAATTAGTAACTATACTAATTTCAATATACTTCACTATAATTAGTAACTATAGTATAGTTTCACTATAATTAGTAACAAATTATGCAAAATGGAAGCTTCGAAACAGTCAAAAGTGACTCTGGTAAATCTAGTGCTAAATACGGAAAAACTTGACAAATGCTGGGTAAATCATTTAACTAGAGTCATAATGCTGAGAATCAATGTAGTAGTGGGGGTCGTTTTCAGTTTACAAGAGGATTGCAAACCTGACCAAGGGAGTAAAAAACAATCATTTTTTAAATACAGCATCTTAAATTACAATCAAGTTTTGAAAAGTTAAAGGATTGTGTGCAGCTGCAGCAAGGGGGATCACAAAGCTTTTAATATAGTTTAAAATTTCAAGGGAGCCACAAGTTTGAGAAACGCGAGAGATTTTCTGTACATATACAAAAAAAAAAAAAAAAAAATGACAAACTGAAGTTGTGCAACTTTACCAATAAGATAGAGTGATTTTCTTTTGTGGGTTCATAATAAATAATTAATACGAACTTATCTTTTTTTTTTCAAATAGTTTATTTTAAGATACTCAAATTTACAAAACCAGTTTCTTTGAATTATTCTTAGTTCAAATCTTGAACACAAATATTACATCACAGCAAAGAAAAATGGCAGTTTCATAATCAAAGCAATTAAACATAACCACGCACTGAAAGAGCAAGTTTTTCAGGGAAGCTGAATACATTCAACTAATACATGAAGCACCATTGGAATAAAAAATGACTGTTTCAACAGGATATTTTTGAGGTTTTCTGACTACTTATTCAACTACACTAAAAACAACAAACTAGTAAAAGTTATATACAATGATAATATAATTTCTTAAAAAACTGTACATATCAACATAAATGAAAATTTCACAAATGAATGATGATGCAAAATACCTCTTATCATCACTTAAATATTCTTCATCTGCTTAAGTGATCGAGTTTTAACATAATTTCCCCTATTTTCACCAAAATTTCTAGAAAGTTTGAAATAAATAAATTTATTTAACAAACAAAAACTAGGCTATGTCTCAGCTTCTAACTAGTATAAAAATTACTATATTTTAAATATGGAACTTGTTAATTTAAAATCAGCAAGAAAATAAAATTCCGAATGGTAATTAGTCGAAATTAATAATTCAAATTTTAATAGAAAACTAGGTTTTAAAAATTAAAGCGTAATTTAGCAGCTCAAAGAAAACAAGAACTTTTTCTTTTCGAAAGAAAAAAGAAATGAGAGCAAATAATTAAATTTTTAAAAAGCAAATCTAATTTTTAAACATAAGCTACACTGCATGTTTTATTAAAAAATGGAATTGTTAGAATTTCCTTAGAAAGTATTTTTTTCCAAAGGCAAATTTAAAGAATGATAGAGCACCTTTGTTAGAACGTCAGTATTTTGACAGAAATAACGGAGGTACTTTTTCATATAACGAAAATAATGAGAGAAAAAAAAAATGTTCTGCACAATCTTTTTGCATTTTGTACAATTCATACAATGGAAGATTCTTGCGCAAAGGTTTTCAAACTTTTTCAATTACGGAGCACCGTTGGAGTTTGAAATTGAAAGCGGAGCACTAAAATTTATATGTATTTGTTAGTTCTACTTAATATTTTTTTACATTCCGAGAACGTTTATAATATTCAAAGATTTTTGTACAACAAAAAATTTTTAATTTGAAAGTTTTTAAATATGTTTAATAAGCATATTTTCAATTTTAAACATGTTTTTTTCGATGAACTCTGAGAATTGTTCTGTGGAGTAGTTTGAAAATCTCTGTTCTAGAGCAACTAAGCATAATACTAAAAAAATTGTTAATAGGTGTTATCTTGTGTTCATAGTTAGAATCAAATAAGTGATTATTTGACATTAACTTTTAACAAAATTACTTGTTAAAATATTGGTGTTTAGGTAGTGGTTGAATTTGGAGGATCAAAATTTCTGCATTCATTAACTCAGAACTCAGTTAACATTTAAAAAAATAACGATAAACTTAAAACACAAAACACACTTAATGGCCATAAGGGGGGGGGGGGGGGAGATAAAGATCTTGCAGCTTGCGTCTTATATGATTCATTTCCGATTGGAGAAAAATATTTAAATTAATTTATTTTAGAATTATCTTCTAGAATTTCCTTTTATTTCTCCTAATTGCCAATTTCCGCTTGTTTAATGATGTATAAAAAATAATAATAACGAAAAGTGTAAAAGAGATAAAGAAATTTTACCTGCTAAATAACAAACATTTTGCAATCAGCAGACTCACAATTCCAGGTCACTTTTCTTAATGGTAAATTAAAATCCCTGAAGAAGATTAAATTAGTAAAGTGATGTTTTGTTATCATTGATAAAACAATTGGGGTTTTATCATAGGTAGTTTTAAGATCGACGCAGAACTACAATCATATTTTTGGACTTATCGGCACATTTCCCTCAAAATTGCCGGTTATAGACAACTTTGCGTAGGCAAAGTTTGACTGCTTGAAAATTTGCCACTTTTTGCCAAACAGCATCAACTACAAAATCAGGAGAAGACCAAAACTATTCGATTGACTTAGTTGAAGTCTTAAAAACGAATGAATGAATGTTCACTTGATTTAATGGTGTGTGGCCTGAACATCATAGATCAAATAGAATACATTATCTAAAGCCCAATAATTTTGAAGATAATGATGTTAGACATCTAAGTGACGAATCAAGGGTTCATCATATATACTTAAATTAAATACACCAGGACTGTTTTTTTAACGAAGCTCATTTTTAATTAACAACAAACATCAACAAATTTTATATCACATTAAGATACACATCTTGTAATTCATATAAATTAATCAAACCACAAAATGTATCACATTGGGCGTTTAAATGCATGTCGCGATGGCACCCTCGTAGTAATGAAATAGTTCAAGGTGTGTGACTTAATAGCAAAAAACAAGCTACGACATTTTTTTTCAGCGTTTGTCATCGTTTTCTGGACTGGACGAGAAATGTGGCGTGGAACGTCCGGCCGGAGATCCGGGGGAATGGAGAACAGCGTTCAGTCCGGACACTAGAACGTTGTGACCTACTGTAATGTCTTCGGAAAGAGTTTTCATCACACTCATTGTAACAGCAGCCTAGAAGACAAAAATAACTTATAAGTGGGCATTTTTTGAAATCTAAACTACAAAAGCTATATAATAATAATTTAACTTTGTGCAAGTAGACTGTAATAAAAAATAATTTCACGTTAAGAAAGCACAAATAAGCATTAAAATGCAGACCTATGTTTCGGGATTGCTTGGAATCCCTTTTTCAATGCGAGCGGAAGCTTCTAGATGCAAAACATCATGCTTCATTTGGATATTTTGCATCTAGAAGCTCCCTGTCGCATTGAAAAAGGGATTCCAAGCAATCCCGAAACATATGTCTGCATTTTAATGCTTATTTGTGCGTTCTTAACGTGAAATTATTTCTTATTACAGTACAAAAGCTATGTTAATATATGTGCACTCAGGAGAATGAATATTAAAACCTTAAAAGAGGCTACGTTTTTCTTCTCTTGTTTATCTCCCTTTTGAATTTTAGCCAATGCTTATTTTTTTTAAAGATTATAAAAATATTATCGCATCTCTCCTCTTAACTACATAAGTAGTAGGTTTTACATTGATCTAATTATTTAGCCTATATTTTCAAGCGTTGTTATTAATTAAAAAATATTTTAATAAACAGGGTATGTCCCAAAAGTCATGAAGTGTATTTCCCCTCTGTTCTCCGACTGATTACAGGGGGGAGAGGGGGGGGGGGGTGCTTGGATACTTTGAGTTAGGTTGGGGGACCTTCAGCTTCACAGCGCACCCGTAGTCAGTCTGCCGCGAGCATCTAAAGCAGTGTTTCACAAAGTATGGTACGCGTACCCCATGGGGTACACGCAAACCGAACTGGGCCTCGTTCAATTTTTCCTTTACTTTTGAAGTTATATAATATATGACTCTGTCACAGCACAAAACTTTAAGGTATCGTTCGGTCCTATTTTCAACACGATTTTTTGTTGCTATGACTTCAGCCCAAAAACAATAAGACAAATCCGATTGGATCGGATAAACGTACACTACCAAAGCGAAAAGCGTGAAAATAGGGGAAATAAGAATCGTAAACACAAGCAGTAATTAAAAAACAATGCAGTTCATATTTGTTTTTTTTTCCTTTGACGAGGGGCACTCGCTATTACGAAAATTGTAGTAGGGGTACACAAATGATAAAAGTTTGAGAAACACTGATCTAAAGCATCAATATCGCGCCTTGAGTGTACCTGTGTTTTTGTGGCTACGTCGAAAAACACAGATTGTAGGGGATGGCGGATAGATGGATATTAGGCGAAAACGAGTTGCAGAATTAATGTGAATGAATTCACTTATTACATAGGACACAGGTCAACGATGAAAAAATTTTACACGCAATGAACATTGGTTTTTATAATTTTTTTACATGCTCATTACAGGGGGGAAAAACCCACAGAAAATTTCTATGATGAAAAGTTCCATACTAATTGCAATCTGCACATAGTAGATAAATAAATGATTTTTTTAAATACATTATAATTAGGATTTTATTCAGAAAGTAAAAGATATATTCATCTTTATTTACGTTAAAACTGTATAATAAAAATTGATGGATTATATTTAATAAACTAAAAATTGTAATTACATAAATAGAATAAGCATAAATCCAAAAAGAAATAGCGTATTTAAGTATCAAATGCATTTCGTATTACCATAGAGACCCAATTTTTCATTTCCAGCTAAGGAGAAAAAACCGCTTTTGTATTGCGCTGTTGATGCAATGAGTTGCATGTGTTGGTTAGTTTGGATAGATTTTTCGAGACCATTTACACTTGCCCCTTCATTTAGTGATCTGCTGAAGACGTTCATGTGTGGTCGATCAATGTTGATTCACAGAGTTTGACAGTTTCTACTTAGTTTGCCATGAATTTGTGGATAAATATTAAGATGTGCATAAACAATTCTACTTTTGGCCCCCTTTACTATTTAAAGTCTTGCTGTCGGGATTCGCTACCTTCTTTTGATTAAATCGAAGCCTGCAATTACCACCGCAAGCAATATTTTTTCTCCAGTAGACTTAACACGGAGCGTTCTTGAAGCTAACAAAAATACGAAGGATATTACGAAATACAGGTATGTACAATGTTTTTATCATTATATATCACAGTAGGCATCAGATATCATTGTAGAACTGTTTTCAATACATATATACTCAAGTACTTCTAGAAACATCGTTTCACTAAATTATTTAACAATTTTTGTTTGCTGGCAATTTAGATGTTTACACTTATTTCTTGCTTAACCTTATATAGTAAACTTGTTTGCAAAATGCGCTTATTTTGTTGTTTTATGAAATTTCTTCATTAATCTTATCTTTATCAATTGATTTATGGCAGAGGTTCCCAAACTTTTTTTTCTCGTGGACCACTTTCAAAGTTTTACTATTTTCGGTAGACCCCCTGCTGCTACATTTTTACTGTATTCCCAAAACTCCTAAAAAATATCACCCTAAATTGGGGGTGTTAAGAAGAAAAAAAAAGTAGCACATTTTCTCGTGCTCTATTTATTAAAATAATACTTGTGGTTATACAAAATTATAAACATTTATTATTACAAACATTCAACAATTGTCAAAAAATCAACAATGAACTCTGAAATGTAAATAGTCATGCTTTTAATGAGACGGATATACTTGATGAATTGACATCAAATTATCAATATTTGGCTCCAGTTTTGTAAGAACTTATCTCAAATCTCCCCGTTCTGTGATGTTCAATCTGCTCCTTTTTTTTAACTAAAACTTTTTCCCACGAGATATGACGAGGGAAACGCTATCAAAAATATTCGCGCAATTTCCCACAGCCCTGATATTTTTCGGGGATTTCTGCCTGCAGCCACAATGTTTGATAGCCTTTTTTAAATTTCACCTTCAGTTCCTCGTTGGTGCTGACCTCAAGTAGCTCCTCTTGTAATACCACATTCGCCTCTTCCGTTTCATCAAATGGGGTTATGATCCATTATAGTATTTCCATCGTCAGAATATCTTCATATCTATTCGTCCGATACCACCTGACGAAGGCGGGCCGAAGTGCCATCTCGTTGTGAACGCACAATAATGTTTTGTTCTTGGTATTCGTATTTATGCTAATGTAGACTGCAAGCCCAGCGCAAGTCGCATTTCATCCCTTTGCAGGTCCAAACAAGCATCCCGGACGAGCGGCGGCACGGGCGGCACTTTGCAAGTCTCGTGTACACTACCATTGTTGTATTCAATTCTGTATTTGATTTGAGTCTCGAATACTTTTGAGTACCTACCTAGTGAATGATGCTACCTGCCTACGTTGATAAGTAAAAATCCTAGCCAAAATTTTTGTTCTTTGTTATAAAAACCAGAAAATTTTTCGTGGTCCCCACTTTCAACTTGTGAACCCCTGTTTTCTTTTCACGTCCACGTGGACCCCCGTGTGGTCTCCTACGGACCCCTGGGGGTCCACCTGGGCCACTTTGGGAACCTCTGCAACCCCTCTTGGGAAAGCAGACTATTTTAAATTTTGTTTTTTGCGTAACGTATGTTACGATAACCAATGTTTAAAAGGCATTTGGTGACCATCAGCTTTTGCTACATTTCTGCTGCAATATGCACTGTGTTTGTTTGTGTTTATGGGATTTTGTTCTTAAGGTATAAAAATAATATAATGTAATACTGCTTATCTTGTACTGCACCGACTGCGAAAATAAAATAAAATAAAGAAATGAAAATAATTTAAAAAAAATCTAGATACGTTGTAAAGTGCCTTAAAAATGATTTGGAAACCAAGAAGAAGCAAGTGAGAAAATTACTCGCCAATTCTTGTTCGGAGTTGAGCGTAAGCAATTCTATTTGGAAAAACTTTTGCTCCTATTAAGAGACTTGGGGAGCTAAATCTCTGCAGAACAATAGATTTATTTGATCCCTAACAATACTTATTGAAGATATGATTGGTCTCTCATCCATAACTTTTGTGTATAAGATGTTGTTCTCTAGACACGGAAATAGCCTAAACCTAAACTATGCTCTTATGTGGAAGCACTTATTTACTTGAAGTTCCCAAAATCGCCATTCGTAATAACGCATTTTCCAACTAAAAATTCAGTGAATTAGGCATTCCTCAATCGGGGAGAGCGCGACGCTTGCAGAACAGAACAGGAGTAAAAAAAAAAAAGAGGACGACTAAAAGTTTAGTGAAAAGAATCGAATTAAAAAAAAGTTCAAAAGAAAAAAAAGCCTGAAAAGAGAAATTTGCAGAAAAAGACAACAAACATCTATTCATTTGCTTACGCAGTTTTAGTTGTGATGTTTTGAGATTTGGATACATGACATATAACAAGAGTAAAACGGCAAATGAAAACCGCACATATAAAGATACTTCAGCCCGCCCTAAAAAAGTCTTATGCGTACGAAAGGCAGGGGTCCCACAAGGAGAGGGGTCATGGCGCAAACTGTGCCGAGATGTGTGTGTGTGTGGGGGGGGGGGGGGAGGTGTTTCAGGGGCTTGGTCAACTCTTCAACGAATTTGGGGAATAACAGGACTGTTTTTACCTAAAATTTGCTCTAATTGTATAGTTATTTTTAAGGCATTAAAACTCTTCGACTACATCAAAAACATCCTTACAATTTGCGAAAGCTTTTTAAAAGTACGTTAAAATTAGTTGCCTACCGTGTGGTAACGCTAGTCTTATTTAAAAAAAAATTTTTTGATAGTTTTTTTCTTCTAACATCACATTTCAATATCTTTTGTTAAATATAAGCTTTTTCTTTTAAATTGAAATGTTGGGGGGTGGGGGGGGTGGGGGGGGGGAAGTTTATTGATGAAAATACCAACTGCTTGAATGACGAATTAAAAATAATGTACGCAGCAAAAGAGGCTTTAACATCATTAGTTTTAGACTTAATCAAATAAGAACATAGAAATCTAAAATTCTTTTAATAAAAGATGAAAATCAAAATGAAACACTATAGCATACAAAATTTCAGATGTATGCAGGGCCCGACTCTTTAGACTAAAGTTCCAAGGTAAATGAACATGGAACCCCCTTCGATTAATACACCA
Source organism: Octonoba sinensis (assembly GCA_038502835.1). Lineage (NCBI taxonomy): Eukaryota > Metazoa > Arthropoda > Arachnida > Araneae > Uloboridae > Octonoba > Octonoba sinensis. The sequence continues at coordinate 56,495,349 of CM076599.1, read as the reverse complement.
TTTTTTCTATACAAATAAAGAAATTTAAATTATTAAAAACTGCTAACAATAATGATGAAAAGAAAGGAAATTGAATTGAAGTAAAAATGCTAAAACTGGTTAAATTTCAGGTAAATTATCTTTGAAAACAAAAGATTGCACCAAATTAATCAACAAATTACATTAAAATAGAATCAGAAATAGACCTCGAAAGAGGTGAAGGAAATGTTCATTCCTCTTGGTCGATAATGCTGCATCAAAATTCTGGCATGGACCGCTTTCGCCGAGCCCATGTATTGGCAAGCGATGCTTGTAGAGTTTTGATTGTTTTTGTAACAAGAGTGAAATTTTTTCCTCACTCAGTAACGGCAGAAGAGCCCAATAAAATGTCTTGCTTAAGCTGGGGTGCCCACCGAGGGGGGAGGGGGAGGTCATGGCGCTGACAGCGGCATTTAAATTTTTAGAGGGTGGGGTATTTTCATGCATTTTTTGGCCGTTTATGGAGGGTTCCGTAGCATTTTAGGGGTGCGCAATGTCTTCGAGGGGAGGAGAGGGGGTCGGCACCCCAAACTTAAGCACTAAAACCTTTAAAATAGATGTGACAAACGAAATAGATAATTTATAAAGCTATAAGAACTTATTTTTAAATTACATGGAAATAAAAGAATATGAAGAAAAAAAATAAAGAGGGGGTGGGGATAATATCTTTTAAACTAAAGTAACATTAGGCGCATGATTTCATATTTGGTTTTGCAGTTAAGCACAAAAAGCACTTGAAATTTCGTTTCTTGCAAAATAATAATAGGGCAATAGCATAACTCATATTGCATTTTACCGTATATATATACATACAATACAATTACTCACACATCAAGAGCAACAAGCAGATCCCAAAATTTGAGGAATATAAGAAAGAACTTCATGCAGAAATATATTGATAACGGTTGATGAGATATATATATAAAAAAAAAAAAAAAAAAATACGCAACATATTGTGCATTCTTGCTTAACCGTTAAATTGAAGCGATCACAAGCAAATTACTATAACCAAAGAGAAAAAAGTTTTAAAGTGTTTGCTCTATTTTGACGTAAAATACGATCAAATTTGATAAAATGATAAATTTCATTTGAGATATTTAATAACAACATTGTTTTCTCTTCTTATTTAAATTTCTAATAGTAATCTACGATTGATGGAAAATATTAGAGTATAATTTAACGTTAATGGGGGGGGGGGGAGGGCAGAAATCGAATGCCTCATAAAAATAAAGTATGTAAAGAAATCGAGTTCGCTTAATTTCAGTTTGACATTTATAGATTTACGACAGTTGGTACTAACAAATCGTAAGTTTAAATATGTCACAAGAAAAAGAAGAAAAAGAGAGAGAGAGAGAGAAAAAGATTTACACCGGCTGGGGAAAAAATAAATTAAAAAACAATTCTATTTCTCGAAGTACTCAAGTTGAAATTAAATTATGTTTAAATTTCATTTAATTAAATTATACAAAACACATAATTCTGAGAGGAAATTCGAATTTCTAAACTGTTTATTTCAGGAAAACAATATCCCACATAAAGATAACTTTGATTGAGAAATATAAAATCAAAATATAAAAGAACACGAATAACTTTTAGCCGTAGATATAAAATGCAGCAAAATATAAGGAGGGAAACTATTTACACGCGCGCACTTTTAAATACCAAAATAAACACTGACCTGGTCACTCCAGCCTTCGCCATATTTCCATTCGGTCACATAGTGTTCACTGTTCTGCGTCAGCATATTAAAGTCAACTTCTTTGTCCAGACAGGAGTATGCTTTCTCCACCACATCGTCAGCTGGAAAAGCATCGAGTCCTCTGTCCTTTGCACCGACAATTTTGTTGTTGACGCGAACACCACTCATTCCAGCCACATCAACCAGACTGGACAACCGGACGACGGCAATGTCCGACGGGATCTCGTTGTTGTCCATGTCGACGCCAGATATGTGGACGACATTGCCATTGCCCACATACAGTGCCCAGTCGGAATACAAAACACGGTCTATTTGTATTAAATCTCCGATTTCGGCGTGCAAGTCGTACGCAGGTATGAACGAACCGAGACCAAAACAGTCCGACCTAAGAAATAGCCTCGGCGGTGAATTATTAAAGCTTGAATCGTACATTGTGGATTTGTTCATCATCAAGGTATTGTTAACTTCAGTTAGCAATTCATTCATCGCATGGAATTAAAAAATCTTTGCTTTACGAAACAAGAAAGGAAAAAACTCAATACGATTTTCGAAACTTCCGCTTCTCTCGAATCGTCAGAATGAAATGATTTCATCGGAGGAAAATATCCTGAGCATTAGGGTAGAACTTTTGCCGTGCGCCTGCGCAAAGAAGGAAGAGTTTCTGCATTTGCGCATGCGGGTGACTGATCTGGAACAGATGGTTTGGTTTCCGAATGAGAGGCAATTTAGGGGTTTGTTAGTAAATACCGTTACGTCGTGCGTAAAAGGTAAAGGGCATCTTTGATGTTGCGATTTGCAAATGGAATAGTGTTTCGTCCTTCGCATTGTTTTCTAGAAAAGTTAGAGATATTTTTAACGAGTGCTCCAGGATTCTTGCAGTTCTGCTAAATATTAGCAAATGATGCAAATTAAATTCGCAATATATACATACGTATGTATGAATGTATGAATGTATGCATATGTTAAAGTGTGTGTAACAGGAAGCAATTCATTATTTACGCATAACCTAACATATTTGCAAATGAGAAAAAAAAAAGCAAGAAAACGATTTTTACACTATTTTGAAAAAGAATGGATGCATAAACATTATTTTTTTTCTCGTCAGTAATAATTTAAATTATTCAGTTTACGCAACGAAGCTTCCTTATTATTCTCGTTTGTGACTGAAGTAAAACATAACTTAAATTCTCTCGAGTATTGTGTATGTGTTATATAATTTACCTCAGACTATCGGTAAACTATCCCGCAACGCGTTGATCAAATATTTTTCAATAGTCCTGCATAGTTCTATTCTTCTATAATTCACGTATTAATGAAAAATGGGTATATTGGTTAAGTTTTATATTCCATTTCAAAAGCCTAAAACGACTATTTTTGGCTTTAGTTATACCCCTATTATTTCATAAAGACGTAGAGAAAAGAATAACAATAAATAATAATAATTATTATTATAAAATTAATAAAACTGGCAAAATCAGGGAACTGAAGCAACCACTTTCCTCCAGTTGCTCTACTCCCCCCTCTAAATATTTGCTCCGTTCCGTGCTTAGAATAATGTTTTTAGGAATACCGCAGGAATTTAATTTACCGAATAACTTTTATTTATTTAATTTATCAATAGTGATTTAAAATGCCATTTACGGACAATTTAATTATTGAACAATATTTAATGTTTCATATACTACATGGGGTTGCGAAAACAAAATATGCACCCAGAAAAACGTTAGACTGAGATACAAAATTGAGCATGCTAATGTGGTTTCATGAATTATATATAAAATAGTAGCAGTGACCAATGGGGATCAGCAAACAGTATTTAAAGGAAACGTTTCGAATTTACGGGTAGTTAGAACCACCATTTTTGATCGCCGAGGCTTTAAAGAAAGATGCCCGAAAAACATACTCGGTGCTACAAACATTTTCCCAGTCTCGGTTGTAGTGGATTACAAGCACCGCAATAGCACAAATGCTAAGGAAAGAAATAAAAAGTGTGATCCCCATTGCAACCATCAAATGTTCAGTATGCAATGAAATGAAAAACTGGAAGGGGGGAAAAAAAGGAAAAAATCTTAAGCAAACTGAACTTTTTTTTTTTTTGCAAAGCTTTAAAAAAAAAAAAAAAAAAAAAAAAAACAGTGGAGAGGGAAGAAATTTTCTTTTTCCAGTTTCAAGCAAAATCTCGTTGTTTCACTGCTCCGCGTTTCTGCCCCCTGGTCCTACGTTCCAGATCCCTGCCAAAATACTAAATAATGCATCACAGATTATTGCAGATCCTGTGTACTAAATAATTTACAGTAACGAATCATTGGTAGCCGTGGTAGCCTGGGGGTCAGAGCGTCGGACTTCCACCTGGAAGGTCGCGCGTTCGATACCCGCTGAAGACCCTCCATGTACACTTGGGGATACGTGCATGTAAAAACAGTGGACCCCACTACTTCGCCCCGTGCGCAAGCAATCCTAAGGCCTCGGCTAAAGGGTAGGGGTCTGGTGGAGAAAAGTAACGAATCATTGGAAGCCGTGGTAGCCTAGTGGTTAGGACGTCGGACTTCCACCTGGAAGATCGGGTGTTTGACTAAAGATCCTCCCCAAGTACACCAATCCGTGGAGCCCCGTGGATCCCACCCAAGTACACCAAATCCGTGGAGCCCACTACCTCGGGATTTATTTTAGATTAGTTTATTGGTAATTTATTTTAGTGGACACAGAAGTGGGAGACGCATGAGAATTTCTCTCTTTTTTGAAACGTGCGAGGACGCGTCATCTCTCGTCTACCCTCATTTCTAACACTGAATTAGGCGACACATTTTTTAAAATGAATTAGAATTTCAAGTGAACTGAAATTAAAAAGCGAAGCTCATGAACAATTTATTGAAGCATTGTATAAACACATAGACTTCGCCTTATGCATAAAGAAAAGTATGCTCGTCACTTGGGCAAGCAGAGTTAGAGACTATTCCATTTCTGAAAGAGGGGTCATAATGTTTTTCTTTTCTTTGTCTTTGATAAACATTCAATTTTTGTTCTTTTTTCGGTGCTAGATAAATGCAACATTGCGAATTTGCAGAATGGAAACCTTTTTACACAGCTGGCTAGCCCCGTTATACAGGTAGTTACATCAAGATTAGTGTTCCACCACCGGTTGTTATATCGAATATAAACTAACATCATCTGAAAATGAAGTCAACTGTTTCGCAAGGTAGTTATAATGCAATTCGACTGCTCCGTCTTTGCATAACGTTTTCCTTTTTTTTCTCAGCAATCCAATATTCATCTTTTAGTATTGAAGTCACGTGTGTGTTCAAAAATATTTTCATACATTGTAGAAAGAAAGAGTCACTCTTTCTTTCTACAGAAGAAGTACACTCAAGGTCTGCCTTTTAACACAATATTTTTTTTTGTCTTTTTCATACACGTTACTTTTTTCATGGTATCGGATGGCACAATCGTCCATCCGATGAACCTGAATGTCGAAAACCACCCTCTAAGCTCATATCCTGAAACAATTCTAGGTACGACCCGCGTACTAATTTGAAAAATGCTATAAAGTCGTTAAATTGTAGGAAAATAAGATATTTATATTTTTTGGTGGCATATATATCAAAGTTCTACGAAAAAAAGGAAAAAAAAAAGATATAGTAGAATAAACGAATTTTGTTCACAAAAATATTAAGGCAGGAAAAAATTACATGTGTTGGTAAAACGACTGCTTAAAAACGCTAGCGTTCAAAATAATGCAAACATGGAATATGTTATATTCCAAGTAATAACATATGAATAAAATCAAAAAAATGTTGAATTGTTGGAGGAATTAGGTTTTGAGTTTTGGCAGCTACAAAACGAAATCTATGATTGATTACAATTCATGAAATACTCGTCTAAACTTTCATTGTGAACAAACAATCCCATATATTTCACGTCAAACACGGAAAATCCCAAGCTCTTCCAGAAATTAATTGCTAAGAATTCCAAGTCATTACTCATCCGCTTGTGAGCAGTTTGTCTGGCAGAAGACAGAAGCTTCCGTTTCTTTCGCTGCCGAGTAAATGAAGATTTAGTGTCATTAAGGAGGAAGCAAGCAAATTGCAGCTCTTCTAAACAATGCTGCAGATAAATCAGGTATGAAAAAACTTGTGGAATCTAGGAAGAAATGTATACTTACCCAGAATTTCGGCGGGGTCAATGACAATCCTCAAAACTACACTATGTAAATAAAAATATCTAAATTTTCCTGTCAAATTATTTTATGGCTTTAATTAAAATAGCTGATCCTAAGCCAAAAAGTACAACTAATATGCATGGGGGAAAATGCACGATGAACTAGTTTTTAAAACAATGTTTCTCATCCGGTGGTACACAGACCATTGGTAGTCCTCAGAATAATGTTAGTTGGTTCATGAACTTCTTTATATTTATTACATGCTTCTGCAACATTTAAATGCATTATCACTTATTTTCTAAACTCCGATGAAACAAATGGTAAAGGAATAAATTATTTTCTAACGTAGTACATTGCTTAGTACATAAGTCCATAAATCTATTGGTCCATGTAAAACAAAACAAAAAAAGAGATAATAAGAATTCAACTAAACAGACAACAAAGATTAGGAATCCAGAAAACACTCTCATTTACATCTACAACAAATATTTTTCCTGTCCATATAAGGCTATCCCCAAGAATTTCGATGATAGAGACTAGCGGATTTAGCAGAAAAAAAGGCCACAAGCAAGGATTTCTTAAACGAAATTTTTTTTCCCCTCTGGGAAAATAATAAATTATTGATTTTGGAGTAGAGCATTTAAATTTTCCTTTTGACCTAATTCTTGGATATTGAAATAGCTTCTTGACCCTTGTTTTGAAGGGCCTGATGCAGCTCCTCCATCTGCGCATGCTAGAACTGCTGGAAATGATATGAATAAATGATAAAGAAAAAAAAAATGTTTCCGAACTTGAGAGAGGTTATTTTGGTGTCGCCATCTGTTGGTAAAATGCTTTACCTTCTAATTTCAGAATTCCAAGCCCCTAGTTTTAAAGTTTAAACTATAGTTTTAGTACATCAAATAAATTCAACCCTTATGAAAATTTGTTCATTGCATTCACACTGCTATCTACACATACATACATTCATATGAGAAAAAAAAAATTCATTCGAAACTTAAACTAATGCGTATTTACGACATAAATGGAAAATGTATCAAATAAAACACTAATACAAATACAAAAGTGACAACCAGCAGAAGGCTCTAGGTCCAGCTAGTCTGGTTCCATTCAATTTCATAAAGTAATTACATATTTCAAGCAATTTAAAATACAAAAATATTAGCATTTTTGTAATGATTTTGTATTGTTTGATCTTAAAAAGATGTAATTTTGTACGGTTGGTTTAAGGAATCAGTTTTACAGTTCTCAAATAATTTTCTCCTAATTCTGAAACATTTTTCTTTTCTTTTCTTCCTTTTTAGCTCCCAGGCATCATACCAGTTTTTTGGTGCAAAGTGCTGACAATGCATCGTCACTTTGTTTATTCTTGAATGAAAACTTAGTTTTGTAGATGGAATGGTGTAAAAATAAAGTTTAAAGAAAATCTTTGCTCATGGAGATATCTTTCTTCGTGGCATAATACAAATGGGTTAATAACAGGATAATATTGCTTATTGTTTTCTGCTTTCGGCTTCCAACGCTGGCTTGTAAATGATAAAACAAAAGTAATGTTTAGTGCTGCTATCTAGTAGCGGATTTGAAAATAAATTCTAATTTCGTTTAATAAATCTTATGAAAAGAACAATATTTCTCAATCCTTTTTTCCTTTCACTGTTGTATTGTAGAGAGTGGGAGGGCCTCGCGACCGATTATATTATATTCCGTGCATATTCCATAACAGTTTAACTGGGGTTGGAGAACGCCTTCTTAAATTCAGTGAATTTAGTGTTTGACAATTTCTGGAAGTTTTCGAAACTTTTAAGTACAAAATTTTTTGTTTTATTTTTTAAAAACGAGTTGAAGTTTAGCCTTCTTAACTGTAACTTCAAATGTTTCTATTCAACACAGTAAAATGAGGACGCCCTACGTTTATTTTACCGCCAGGGGAACCCCAAACTTTTTAATCCGCCCCTGTTCTCAGGATTTCACAGGGAGCTTACGGGAGTTCTCACTTCGTCACTTCTTTTTAATTTTATATGAATATTTATTTGTTAGGCAAAAATCAGGCCATTGAAGGATGAAAATCCGTTATGAAACCACAGAACCTCCCTTTCTTCCCCTTAAAAAAAAAAAAAAAAAAAAAAAAAAATCTAGTTCCTAAAACCCCGGAACAGGTGTTAAGATAAAAATAATTTTCATTCTACGCTGGAAATAAAGGAACTAATTTGTTTCTCAAATTTAATTTTTAAAATTGATTTCTCAATTTTTCAACTTTTCTCAAATTTTGAAACTTTGCTTTCTGCGAAAAACCCTTATGTGATAGGCAAAGTAAAAGTCGTTTTCAAATTCTGTGCAAAAAAGGAAACAAAAAGATAGTCACGCTTGTATTTAGAGTTTTTTGCTGTTTGACCTTTTTAGTGCGGATTGGCTGCCAAAATAATAAAGTTGGCGGGCTACTAAAGGAAACTACTATTAGACAAGCCATGTATTTGAGTAAAAGGAAAAAAAAAAGCAACGTAAATGACGAACAAATTGTCAGAACAATTTGCTTTATTTACGTTGTTTGTCTTTCTTCTTTTGGGCCGCACACAAAGCAATTATTTCACACGGGGCCGCAAGTTTAAACTTAATCAAAATGGGCGTTATAAACAAATTGTTCTTTGATGATGGCGTGGCTTCATGACTAAACCAGCTTTGTTAGGTTGTACCTGCACAAAAATATGTTTATATCGCTATTTGTCAGTTCCTGTAGCAGGAACTGACAGTTAACGGGCCACAGGATGAGAATGTCTATGCTTGTCTATAAGGTGGCACTAAATAAGGCACAGTGGATCCCTTTTGCACTTCTAATACCTTTTAACAAAACAAAAAAGCAATGTATTTGAAAAAGTACACTTTTAAGCCTTTGTCGCCATGTTCCTAAGTTTTTTACTACAGTACTTGCACTGATGCAGTATGAGTAAAAAAAAATTGTGCGGACTCACAAAATGGACCACTGTACCCCTGTCCTGTGGTACAGTCTACTAATCGTTGTTGTTTTACATTTACTTGACACAAATACCCCTCCCCCCAAAAAATAATGATAATAATATTTTTTTTATACTGTTTTAGATAAAGAACAATTGCAAACATTTTCATGAGACAAAATTAATAAAATTTACATGAAATCAAAACAAAGAAGAAATCAAAGTAATAATGCAATTTAATGAAGTGGAAATAAGTTAAATTCAGCGAATATTAAAATTTGATAATGAAATATCGAATAAGATATTTGAAAGATACACCCTTGAATCTCTTGAAAGAACCATGACAATGCCTTCAAATGTGATAGGCCTTTAAATGGGGTGGTCCACTGTGTCCCATTTTACCATGCTCCTTAGGGGCCGTTCATAAATGATGCCACGCTATTTTTCCATATATTTGACCCCCCTTCCCCCCTCTGTCGCAATACGTCACACTTCAGCAGACCCCTCCTCCCCCCTTTGTCACTTGTCACGCTATGTTGCATATTGCATGATGTCACACTTCTTGTTACCCCCTCCCCTTCTCTTGTCACACTTTGTCACAATTTCACGAAACCCCCCTCCCCCCTCGAAGCGTGACATTATTTATGAATGATCCCTATAAACTATACTTAAAAGCAACAAAATAATACACTCTTGAAAGGTACAGTACCTGGATGACCGAGCTTTGCTCGGCAGTATTTTTTTTTTCGAAGCAGATATTTATTTAGATAAATTTGAAAAGTGAAAATGTTTTCTAACTATAAATTTTCATGCCGATTATTAGAGCTGTTGACCTTGAGATGCGTGTACTGTCATGGCAGAGAAACGTCTTTAGTATAGGGACCGGTTGGCAATTTATTTTGGTTGGCCAGGAAAGATGCCGCGAAAAGAGTAATACGTCCAGAACTTACCAAATACATAAAAAACTAAAGTTCCACACATCAAGCACAAAACTAATTGCAATTGTAACCAACAATTTCCTCTCCGACCAAAAATTTCGTAACGGGCTCCTACACTAAAGTTGTACCCAAGAAGTGAATATAGCTACATGTAACATGTACTTCCTTGCCAGATTGTTCACCATAATGATTCTTGCCTTCATCATGTTTTTACTTAAACCTGTCACAATAAGTCTTACACCATTTCATTGACCTTCTGATACATTCAAATTACGCGCAGGATTACTAAAGCTTTTTTTTTTTTGCAATGGGTTCCCTAGGCATTTTAAATTTCACAAATGGCAACAAACACAAATTTTAATCAACAAAAGGTAAATTAAAAATAAGTGTTGCAACTCAGTGCATTGCTATTTCAATTGAAATAAAATATCTATAGTGGATGATGTTTGCTCATTGTTACAAGTACCTCAATTGCGTTCTTACAAAAAATGTTTTTTTTTTTTTTTTTGTGTAAAATCGCGATCGAAGACACCTACATAGGTAAACTTAAAACACAAAACCTGATTTTAAATACAAAATTTGGTCCAAATCGTTAGAACCGTTTTCGAGAACTCAAAATATATCTATAAATATACAAGAATTGCTCGTTTAAATATATAAGATTTATAGAGTCTCAAGAAAGGGTTATAAGTGCTTCCTCCTGATTCCCCTAAATGATATGTTTTCTTAGTGTGACCTTAAAATTCGTTTAATAGAACAGCAAGAAGTTAAACAACATTATCAAAGCATAAAACAAATTTTTGTATTGCTTTCATGTTTTAATTGTGAGAAGAAATTCGGAAATAACTTACAATTAATCATGAAGCTTAATTCTACTTTTTGTCTTTTGGTTGACGTTTATTTTCTCCTTAATTCAAATTGATATGAAAATAACTTATTTTAAAGTTAGTAAAATAAACATAAATAAAATCAAAACAAAAAAGTTATTCTTTCTAACATCTTTTTTAAGGCAGAAAATATGAAAAATGGCATAAGTAATAGTTTCCAACTAGAATTGTTCGTTTGAACAAATTACATTTTAAGATATCTTACATTAAAAATATGCAAATTAAACTCATTACATCATAATTAGATGATTACTAATAATTTTTCGCTTGAGGCGATTTTAAATATACGGCATTGACATAATGTTAAAAAAAGTAAGAAAAAAAGCAAGATTTTAAAGGGTAATAAATATAAAAAATTTTAAATAAATAAGTCTACCCAAGTGTGTACATACGCCATTTTTTCACGTCTTCAACGTTAACAGCTTGTTTTTCAAAAAGGAAACTCTTCTTTTTCAGAATTTTTCAATTGCTTCTGAAAAATCTCAGTACAGATATGGAAGCACGTAGGAGTCTACAAACAGTAACTTAAATGAAAATGTTATGTCCTCCGTTGACTACGTTTACTCCCTAAAGTGATTGAAAAGAAATAATTTCCTTCAAAAGCTAACTATTCAAACATATAATGTAATTTTAAAAGCTGAAAAGACATCGTGCTCTGTAGAAGAACTGCGTAACGAAATAAAAGTTCTCGAACTTAATTACTAAAGCAAACTTCCAGTTCATCTGCATTTTAACTTTTACATGATAAATTGAATGAAACATCTAACGCCACACACCATGATTGAGGGGTCGACGGGGGAAAAAAAAGCATTTTCTACAGCAATACTTTTTTTTATCGGAAGAAAAAAAGATAAATGCTTCTAACCTTTGCTAAACTCAATTTTACCAAACCCTGACAAAACTCTCATTTGCTAAAGTATTAAATAAAAAGATAGTGTTTTTTTCCACTAACTTTATTGTTCAAGCACATATTGCAGTGGCAGGCCAGGAAAAATTGTCGCAAATAAATTTCAACAGTTAAAGTAATTGGTATGCTGGATTTTCATTAACTTTTTGCTGGAGCTGGGACAGGAATTTCTTTTATCAGAGAAGGAATTGTCTGGTGTTTTTTTTAATTTTTGATTAAGAATGAAAATTTGGACCGACTTCAAAAACGATCAATGTTTCGAACAGGAAGCTCAAGTTTCCTTTTCCAATTTCTTAATATAATCTGTTTTTTTATTCTTTAAGGGGAAAATCTAAGAAGCAATTTTATAATCTTTTTAAATAACTACCATTACTGTTCTTCAATTGAAATGTTTTGTGCTGGAAATATAGAATTTTATGACGTAATTTGAAAAATTTTCGCTTACGATTCAGAAAATATTGGTTGCCACATAAAAAAATAATATATTAACGCGTTTGGAGTGGGAGAAAAAGAAAGGTTATGAAGTTTTTCCTACTTACTCTAATTTTTATTGTAAAATTAACTAAATTAAAATAATGCACCAAAAAATCGTTTTATTATAGTATTAGGTTTTTTGGAAAATAACTTTGCTTTTTCGTATTTTCCACGCAATCGCGCGGAAAAGGTTTTGTTTGCACGAAACCTTTAACAATTTAATAATTTTTCCTTATTTTATTAAATAAGGAAGGACCGAAAACAGCAATTTTTCTCGTCCCTTTTTTTTTTTTTTGAAATCACTAAAAAATTAAAAGCATCGAATTCGACAGTTCATGATCACGTGTGTTCATGATCAGGCTCATGAGAAGCCTTACAATTTAATTTTAAAACTTGACGTATGGATTCCAAAGGTTCTGTTGGAAGAAATTGCTCCGTCACATTGAACTTAGTGATTTGCTTCTAATAAAACGTCAAGAAAATAGTCCATTTTTGATGTGAATCGTTACTGTGTAGAAGAAGAAGAAGTGAGTTTTCTACCACAATTTCAAAAATGTAAAATTCTGACGTAGCGTTCTGAAAACTGCTTTAAAAATAAGAAGAAAAAACACATAACTTTACCAAGGGCTCTTTAGACCCTTTATCAATATTAAGTTTAAAAAAAAACAAGCAAAATTTATTGCGTGTCATAGTATGTAAAAAAAAAAATCATGTCATGTTTAATCTTTTGAATCTGTTTTAATTTCTTACATATTAAAAGGTTTAACTATAGTTCAAAAAAATTTGCTATTGAATAAAATAATTATATGTAAGATAATTATATTTTCATGGGGTGAAATTACGCATTCATGAACTTAATTATACGTAAAATAATTTTATTGGTCCATCTCTTTCATGCATGGTCTATCTCACCTGGGATAGGCCTGATAAGATGGACCATATAATAATAATAAATAATAATAATAATAATAATAATAATAATAATAATAATAGCTTTTTGAACATATGAACTTCTGAGTTAGGCCTTTATTAGAAACCTCATTCACCACTACATGTGTATACTATAAAAAATAAAATATATATAAATATATGGCTTTTAATGAACGAGATAAAACCGATGTCCATCTCTTCCGGAATTACCCTAATCAAAGATTTTCTAAAACTTTCGGAGACACCTGAGACACGAGTTTTCTGATGGAAACTTCCTTTATGGAGGCCTGGAATACTGTACCACATGCATCACAGCGTTACATGTTATCTTCTTTTTTTTCCAGTAATGTATCTAAAAAACCGCGAATAAGAGTCCATACTCTTTTCATTTTTATTTTTACGCTTCTTACTCTAATTTTGAATGCGATTCTCAACTGCGAGCAAAAAGGCTGCATAGTTTTTTCCTGCGACTTCGACTTTTTTAGAAAATAAAACCTCGTTGTGATATTTTTCTTAAAATTCTTCTTTAACTTGGGTTTGGAAAAAAGACACCAACATGAAAAATTCAGTAAAGTGCATTATCAAGATCCTTTTTTTCATCAAGGATTGATGTCTTTTTCCCTTTTTACAGGAAAAGGGTCAAAAATATTAAAGTGAAAAACTGAAAATAAAAACGGAATGTAGACCAAATTCGTTTTGAAAAAAGAAAAATGTATCGCCATTTTTTTCTGAGCAGAAAGCAATGTCTTTGGCGCTGGCAGCGTGAATTGAACAACCTGTCTTCAACTGAACTTTTAGCAGTTTGGGGAGTTCTTTTTATAACCGCGAGAGTGTGCTTCGAAGTACTTTTCGGAGATTTTTGAAACCTTTTTTGCTAGAAATATTTATGACCAACTGCCGGGAAAGGGAAAAACAGTCATAAATTTTTAGTTGAATCAGTATTTTAGGGATGTTAAAATAAGTATGCATTTTGGAAAAGAAGATGAAAGCTTTTTGTATTACTTCTTACACCCATAAAATATATTTTTATTTGTTTATAATTCACTGTAATACATGTTTGGATTTTGATATTTGTTCAACAACATTTTTTCTGCAGTAACATGTCTAGGTAAATAGTTTTTGATGCTTTAGAAAATAAGCAAACAGAGGAAATGTTTACAGAATTTGCACGGTATTAGGGACCGTTCATAAATTGTGTCACACACTTTTTCAATGTATTTGACCAATTTGTCACAAAATGTCACACTTCAATATACCCCCTACTCCCCATTATCATATGTACATGATAATGGGGAGAACATAATCATATATGCTTGCAGTGTTGCAGTTTAAAAACAAAGCACTGCATTATAGATCACGTTTTAAATTTTATTTTTGAACTTTTAATGACATTTTTGAGCATAACAATAATAATGATTACATGTGTACCGGATTCATATAAAATGAGATTAAGGTTCACAACGCAAAAGGTAATTATTATGTAATAATACAACATATTAATCGTTCGAATTCTGAAAAAATGACCCACCCCCCAATTTTATCCTAAAAGCGTAAATGCCTAAGACGATTTCCTTTTAAAAATTTTAACTAGAAGTAAATTTAAACATTAATCATCATCGGAATTTTGGATAGAAAATGAAATCAATGAAACTTTAAAATCAAATTATGAAAAGTAAAAAAAACTTTAAAAATAGATTTTATTTGCTGATTTTAAACGTTTTTATAGAAAACCAAAATGTGTGATCTTATAGAAACGATTTCTTGCTACCCCCTCCTCTCCCTTTGTCACAAACTGTCACAATTTCTCTAACCTTCTCCCCCCTCGAACCCTGACATTATTTATGTATGACCCCTATAGCACTATTTTTCTCGGATTTATATATACTAATCATGGCTGTAAAGATACTAATATGTTTAGAATGTTTGACTTTCTAGCATCAGGTGATTATATTTCCAAGGTACGTTTTACATACGACAGATATGAAAGTGATGACCTAAATGCAAGCCTTATGAGAAATATTTATTAATTCTAAAATATTACTAAAAATAATTCAATCTCATATCCACGCCATTATTTTTTATGAACTATATGATTTGCTTATAAAGTCATGCATAAGTATATAAATATATATAAAAAGAGCCCGAGCCGAACTAAATAGTTTTTTCTACGAGTCATTGTGATTCTTCTTGTTAAACGCCATTTTTTTCTCAAAAGTACCACGCGTGAACAAGCTTGATTCTTTGTCATGTGTCAAAATCATACTAAATATTAATATTCGTACAATAATGATTTTATTATTCATTCTTAGCTGATCATTATAATATTCAACTTTGTAAAGGATTCTCAAGGTAGAACTGAAAGACCTATGGAGAAAAAGAGTTTCAAAAGAGGACAATAAAGAAGTATTAAAGTACTTAAAAAATAAAGGAACTTTGTGCACTAGTAAAACGGAAAAAAATTTCCACGTTAAGAAAGCACAAATGAGCATTAAATTGCAGACATATGTTTCGGGATTGCTTGGAATCCCTTTTGCAGTAGTGGAGCTTCTACACTGTTAGAAATTTCATCATGAAATTACGGTTAAATGACAGGCAGCAGTCTGTCCATCTAATTCACCGTTAAATTTACGGTTTGGAACCTTTTTCTATCTTTACGGGACCTAGCCATTTCCTATCAGCTTGGTTCAAAAGCCGTAAATACAAAAGTTTATGGTTTTATAACCACTTAAAAATGGTTTCAAAACAAAATTTTTACCGTTTTTGAACCATTTCGAGGCGTAGAAACCGTAAACGAAGCTTGCGGGAATTGAACCCGGTTTGTATGGTATACCAACCTTGCTCTCTAACCATTCGGCCAACTGCACCACACAAAGCGGCCGTTTATTTATCAATAAATTTTCCTTTTCAAGAGGAAAACTGCATTAAAGTTGAGATTTCAATTTTTGATTGGATCCAAAGCCATCTTTGGTTTAAATTTACTGCATACTGACGAAAATCATTTTATTTGCTGCAAAAATTAAAATACAAACAAGCTTCAGCAGCTCAAATTATGGGTTCGCTCATTCGCAAACAGTTCGGGAATCCCATGTCTCAAATTTTTGATTTACGTGTGTATGTTTTTCTATTTAATAACCACTGCTTAAGCCACTTTTCCCCCCTTCTTTTTTTATATACACATGCAGATTTGAACTGATAAAACTGTATTCCTATTTTAACAACAACGTACGACCGGTAAGGTTTTGCAACCAAGATGGACGCCCTATTCTTATTGAGCACTTGAAAATTACGTTTAGTTAAACTTTCTTTAGGATAAACAGAGAATAAACGATTTTTTTCACAATCAGCGGTTTGAGTACCATCTTTTTAATGGTTATTCAACTGTTGTAATTAAATATGGTAAAATAACAATCAAATAAATGGTTATTTTGCTATTTTCTTACGGAAATTTTTAACAGTGTAGATGCAAAAACATCCAAATGAATGCTTCATTTTCGATGTTTTTGCATCTAGAAGCTCCACTACTGCATTGAAAAAGGGATTCCAAACAATCCCGAAACATATGTCTGCAATTTAATGCTCATTTGTCCCTTCTTAACGTGGACATTTTTTCAGTTTTATTAAAGTACTAGTTTAATTATTAAACGAACTCACGAGAAAAAGGTTTTTTAAAGAGCAGAGTGGCGAAGTTTCGTTTAACGTAAAAATAAAAAAAAGTTTTGCTACAGTAGTTCAGGAATTTCAAGATTACGAAATTTATTTAGCAGAAAAGCCTAAAATTAAGAATCATCACTAAGCAGTTCCCAAAAAGCTTGATAACAAAGTGGAGTCATTAGGACATTTCTAAGAATGTTTCTGGAAAGCTGCGATGACTACTTTTGATTTTCACAAGTGGTATTTTTGTAGTCTTAAACGTTGGCGAGATAAAATTAAATCATCAGAAGGACTGTTTATGATTATTATCATAAACAGTCTCACACAGGTGATAATAGGCATCTTAATTATGAGACATACTATTAATGAAAAGACATTTAGAAAGTCTTGTTTAAAGAATCTAAAACAAGTAAATAAGGACGGTATTTAAATTTCGAAAAGTACAAATAACTTTTTTCTCCCGAAACGGAGTGCTGACGAAATTTGAGAGATAAGGAGGATTTAGAAGGGGTTAATTCGACGATAACGAAGTCTAAATCCTAAAATGGTGGAGATAAAAAAATAAATAAATCGTACCCCCCCTTGAAAAGACTGATAAGCAAGGAAGGGAAACGGCTAAATTCCTTTGATCTTTAAGTGATATTGCATCTTTGGAGCTTTTCGGTAGCTTCTACATTTCTCTTGTTATGGAGAAAGAACGTTAAAGTTGCAATAAAAAATTCGATCACGTAAGCTTTTTTTTTGACCCTTAGGATGAAAAGACATGACGTTCGCTTTCTATGGAGTGATAAAAGTTTAAGAAAATGCCTTATAGGTTAAGGAAATTGCTACTTAAGAGGGGCTATTGCTTCCTGGCAGTTTTTCGTAAGATTTTCCCTAAAAGTGCATAAGATATTTTCATTAAAACATAATTTGTATCGTTTGAATTAAAATAATTCAAGCATTTTTTTTAAAGCAAGTTATTTTAAAGAAAAAAAGATAAACAATAGCAAAGGAACTGTAGCAGTTTTCATAAGGAATTTTTTGATATACAGTAGAGCCGCTGTTATCCGAGCCCCGATAACTGAGTTCCGGGTTAACCGAGACCTATGAAAAAAAAAACGCCTTTGGCGCGGGCGATTGTTTATTTGGCGCCCCAGCCGATGGCACCCAGTCACTGACTTCAGTTGCTTTTTCATTTTGCTAGTGAACAGTTCGTTTATTTTCGTTTGTACTGTACTGTATTTTTTACGCGATGAGTGCTAAACGCGAACGAACTGTTAAATTAGAAGTCATCAACTGACTCGATAAAGGAGAAACAATTAAAATAGTGTCTTTAAGGCTTTATGTTTAGGTGTGAGAGACTCATCATTTTATAATATGTACAGTAAAAGCCTTTTTCACAACGATCTTTGACGACGTTTTCATTCATTTCACCCACGTTTCCCTGTCGATTTGGACCGAGTCCGTGTTATCCGAGGTACCCTCGGTTCACATTACCTCGGATAACCCAGGCTCATATGTAATGAAAAGAGACAGAGGGAATGTGAGTGATTTTTCCCCCCTACAATTTAAATGGCTGCACGGATTTTATTTTAGTACATCGAAATCGGAAATTCAACTCCAAAGAAAAATTCTAATGCGATATTTTTTGCTGCTCCTTTTTTGTACCATATCTATACATTTCCTTACTAGCAAAATGCATAAACGCACTTCCTTAGCTTTTCTTTAGGAGTACGGTTTCCAAAAACTAATTCAAAAGCTTTTAGGAGCGAAATCGAGTTTCTTCAATATAATGAATTTCCTCGTATTTATTTTCCCCACATTGAGAATATCTTCTCCATTTAGTAAACAAAACATCAGATAACATAACTTCAAGTTAGTTGAGACGGCTTTTTTTCTTTTTTTTTTTCATTTCTTTTCATCAATTTCAAGATTAGCTTTTAACCTCAAAAATTCTTTTTAAGATCCACGATGTGGAGGAAGATCTTTTCCGGGAGCCGGAGAGAATTTTCATTAAAAACTTCAAGAATCATTTTAACAAAATAAAATAACTCAAGCTATGTATTTTAGCAAACTTACACGTATATGCATGCATATTAATTTATTGTTTGTCAGCATGTATGTGCACATAGATAATTAAATGCGGCGTTAAAATGCATATAATCGCTCTTATTCTTTATAGATTGTTTTCAAAAATATTATGCGAAGCAAAAATTAGTAAAATAGTTTTCCCCAAGTAAAAAAAGACATTTACTCGTATTAACGTGATGTCAATATGCAGTAGGGATAAAAAGAGTCGGGATTTATAGTGAAATCAAATAATATTCAAAGAATAAGCTTCAGAATATTTTTGTAAGTGGCTGCGCAATAATAAAACTTCTAAGGACTATTAATCTAACATTTAGTATATAAAATAATCATACAATTCAAGCCTGTCATTCGGGGAATTCGAACGGGATATCTGTCGCCTTTAAATTATGGAAGCATAATGTGTATGCATACGTGTATGTATGTTTTTTTTTTTTTTTATATAATATGAATTGAAAGTGCATACCTTTTGCTCCCCATGAAAGTTATGGAAATGAAGGACTGATGCAATCTAATATTTTTTGAGATACATAGATTCATATTTTTTCAGCTGCAACGTTTCCTAATATTTATGTAAAAATATTCTTAAATATTTCAATTTGAAGTAGTAAACTTTGATATATATATATATATATATATTTTCATGCTTTACTATAATTACCCATTTATGTCAACTGCAACTGATTTAGAGTATTTTAATTAAATAACTTTAATGCAAAAAAAGTTAAAAATACTTTGAAACGGTTTATTCATGACGTAATTTTTCACGTTTTAGAATCATTTTCCGTTCACTAATCCCCGACTATAATCTAATGAGTTTTTAATACCTCATTAAAAATGTTGTTTGCCATGAGATCAATTGAAGCACAATGCAGTTAATCAAAAAATTTAATTCATTAATGCTTGTGAATTCTCATTTTCTATTTTGGGTTAATTCTTTCCTTATCTCATACAAGCATTAATTGAATTTTGAGTACTATTTATTGAACCTTTTGTGTAATTAATTTCGGCATTTATTTTTTATTGTGTATTTACCTTATCTTCTGCTTTCAATTTTTATTAAAAGATTGATTTTATTTTCGTGCCTGAAAATTAAAGTCAACTGACTGAAAGTTTATAGCTAAGACATAATAAAACTGATTTAAAAGAAAAAAAAAATTAAATAGTGTTGTTAAAATTAAACAATTCAGTTTATCCTGTCTAGACTAATTTGCAAGGTAATTAAAACACTTTCAGTGCAAAAATTTAAAATATGTTTTTTAATTTTGTAAATTGATGGTAAAATCTATATAAATTAAAGAAAATAAAGAAACGGTCACCAGATTTTTCTTTTCTTGATTCTTGAAAGTTTTATAATTTATTCTGCTACAAAATTAAAGGTTACGCTCATCAATAAGAAGTATTACTATTTTTTTTAGATGAGGATAATGTTTTCAAGTAAACATAAAAAAGTCATTTCATTTCAAATCAGGCAGGCAAGTCTGAAACATGTTACATGACCCTCCGGGAATTAAAAAAAAAAAAAATACAGTAGTTACTACTAAGGGTCATATAAAATACCTCCAAAGGAATTTGGTAGAATTTCTTTTACTCCAGTTACAGACGTTTAAAATTTAGTGCAAAATTGGCCAGTTTCAAAAAATCAGCAAAACGCTCACTTTAAAATGGTCAATGTTTCAAAAGTATTTGACCGATTCGAATATTTTTTTTCCTATAAATAACTAAGGAATGGTATTTTATTTATACATTATTTATGAAAATCGAGTTGGCTATTTTGGTAAGGAAAAATAATATCGGTTTTGAGGCGCAAAGATTGGATTTTTAAACTTTATGATTTTTTTAAAAAACCAAAACGGAGGTTTATGTCTAACGTGTTCTTATAGAAGATTTATGTCAAATTTTATTATAAGCCTGAGATGTATACCACCCTAAAAATTAAAAGTTTAAAATTTGGAAATTTTCAAAAATATCAAATTTTGATGTTTGATAACACTATTTTTTTAAATCCGAAAATTTGTTCATTTGATATGCTATCAATCAAATTGTATTTTTTCCGTGGGGATTTTTCAAAAGTGGCGTTCTGTGCGTTTTTCATAAGGCTAGAATTTAAGCTTGTTCTTATTTATTTCTTTTTCCTTGGGATACAATCAATTTTTATTGCGAGATATACTATATTGTTACACAATTACTGTAGATGAATCATACTTTACCTTCTTAAAATTTAAACAGCACCACGTACAAGGAGTAGCTCAAAAGTGGTTCTCAAAAATGGATGTGCAAAGGGGCGGAGTGCGCAAAATTATACGATCCACCTTGAGATGCAGCGTCCTAAAATAATGAAAAAAAATTAAATATTTAGTTTTTCCTGAAAATAAAAAACAAGCATTACCGTTCTCTTGTTCGTATGGCGTTAATAATAGCTCCAAATTTTTATTTTCTCGAATTCTAAAAATTAAAGGTACCTTAGAATGGGAAAATATAACCTTAACGTAATTTCCTTTTTCATCATTTGTCTGGTCATTTTCACAAGAATAAATAATGGATACTTAATTTCTGTACCGTATAGAAGCACCGGTTTTAAGTATTTTTTTTCTAATGTGAATATTTTAGGAGAATTTAGTGGTCTACTTTTCTACTGCTAATTTAAGGTATGCCTGAACGGGGTAAACTACCTAGAATATCCGGTGAATTGCAATTCCGCTCTTTTAACATGTGTTATTAACTTGGTTTCTAGTTAACCGAAAAAAATGAGGAAGTCTTTTAAGAATAAGAAAATGCACAAAGAAGAAAATACCGGTATCTTTACAAACCGCCCTTACTTAGTAAGGGTAGGCAAACAGTAAATCAGAAAATTTTGTTTTATGTAGGTTTAATTATGAGCAGACTTTGTCAGATATAGAGAAATAGGAAAGATTTTTTAATACTAAAGTGGGTTGGGGGGATAGATTTTAATAATTGATGAAAAGTATTCTATATCGTCAAAAACTGAATTCTGAAACCACATCCGAAAATCTTTTACTATTTATATTTTCGATACTTGAGATCTCGTAAAAATTAATTTTATGATCTAGTTTTATGCTCCAGGGGTTATTATTCAAAGAAACTCATTTTTCACAAGCGATTATTTGCGACCACTTCAAATCCGAAACATTTATTCAGTTTCAGAATATAGTAAAGTGGTTTCAAGTAAATTTCAACTTATTTAAGACTAGCTGTTGTGTTCGGGGTTGCGGGGATACCCCAAATATTGTACAATCTCCTGACGAAAAAAAGAAGTGTGGTTACGTGACGCTTGCCCGACTTTCTGTGGTAAATAAATAAGGATACATTTAGTTAAAAATTATCGATAGAAGATTGGCAATAGTCGTTAAAAAAACTCATTTGAATATGAAGACTCCTTAAAAACCCGCATTGGAATATGGGTAGTTGTGCCTAAAAATTCTTATTTAGATTAACGACAGAAGTTTATAAAAATACACATCAAAATACTAATAACAACAGTTCATAAAAATCTTCCTTAGAATATGATCAACTGTACTTTAATACCCTTTTGAATTAGGGTAATAGTCCGAACAACGTAAAGATTCCCTAAAAATCCTTATTAAAATGCGGTCAACAGTTGTTCTACAATTACAGTCAGCATAAGCACTATTATAACCCCTTTAAAAATTCACATCAGATTAAGGATAACAGTCCCTAAAAATCCCCAATAGAATAAGGACACAGTTTTAAATATTGTTTACAGCCCCTCTATAAATTCCTGTCAGAATATCAGAATAAGGGCAACAGTTCCTGAAGAATCCCTAAAAAATCTTTATCAGAACATGATAAACACTTCCTAAAACTTTAAAAAGAAAAAAAAAAGAAAAGAACAGCATCTCCTCCAATCAGGCTTAAAATGTGAAGTATACTTTCAAGGAAAAGATAAAACTCATTTTAAAAGTATTTTCAAGTATATTTGTTATACCTTTTCTTTCATGAATGTACCATGAAACAAAAGGCTTTCTTTCATGGTATATTCATGAAAGCGATTTAAGCCTTAATTTCTCTTGTGAAAAATCTTTGTTTTCTTCTTGTTAATTGTGTGAATTGATTAAATGAAACAGTTCATTTGGACTATTAATTAAAGCACATCATTTCAACTTAAAGTGATTGAATTCAATATTCATTTTATGCTGGAAATATCTTTTGAAGCTTTTTGAAAGGAATAAAAGATAATTAAATGTGAAGTAATTTTAAGAGTTTTGCAATTAGTAAAACAAAAGAGGAATCATGAGCCTTATACTTATACAGCTCTGGTCCGTTTGTGGATTAAGGCAGTAATTAGGAAAAAGATTTTTCTAACCTTAGTATTTTAAAGATTTTGATTAGAGTATTTGGAATTTGGAAAAACATTGAATGCAATGACTTCTCTTCAAGCATATTTTTAAAGAACTGAATTTTGAACAGATTGAACAGAAGTTGAAGATAAATTGAAGCAGAAAGCACGGAATTCAGACTTGTATCAATATTTGTTAGCAAAAATCTTCTTTGGATAAACATATAAAAAGTTTTCTTCGAAAAAATCCCCCTCCCCTTGTTATATATATATAAAAAAAACAACTTTTTGGAGTTATCAAAGCAGAATTTGAACTTATTGTTTCCAGTTGACACGTGCTTCTAAAACTAGAATTAACTCTAGTTCTGTTCAATAACAGACATTATGACTTATGATTCACACTATAAAATTGGAAAACCAATATGCCGTAGATATGTTGACAGCGTTATCACTGAAAAATATATCGAAATTTATGAAGTATTTATATCTTGCTTACAAACAAGTAAATTAATTTTACAATATATATTGGACTAGTTTAACTGTTGTTTTAGTTAAACACCTAAATGAGATAATGCCCTTCAAAAACAGTCATTTAGAGTAAAACCATTGGTGCGGGCCTTGTATCTGCCCTTGCTTAGGAAGTTTTTACATCACGACAGGATGGGAACTCGCATGTTAGTAAATTGTCCCGGTGCCCGGTTCAGCTATCGGTGACACTAGTTACACGGGAGTCCACTGTATAACTATCAGTAAGGGAATTTTTACACCTTTCTAATCAAGGGGGATTTCCTTTTTTTTTTGTAATGCCGCCTCTAGGCATATAGCAGAAAATGGCTATTTTTCCTTTACCTTTTTTCTTTCAATTCCACATTCTGTTGATTCCTAAATTATCTGTCTGCTCCGTTTTCTCTGACTGGCTTCTGAAGTATATGTAAAATTAAAATGTAAAAAATAATGAATGCCTTAAAAGTGAGGCGCTCTTATATTTGTGTGTGTGTTTATTTGATTATACTTTTATGCTTATAATTGCATTTAAATTCAAAAATATTATTTTTATTACTCAATTTATATTTATTACTGAACTTTTGTCGTTTTCATACATTTGCGCCTCGGATGAACTTTTTTATATTACGTAATAATCTGCGCATCTATTATAACGTGATCCGCCACATCTGGGGCGGCAAAATTTACAAGATTAGGCACTTGTTTACTACCAAACGGCACGACCATGAGGGTCACGGATTTGGATGAAACTTAAGATCAGGGTTCGAAACTAGTATGTAAAAGTTAGGCTTCATTGGCACCTAGCATTTTTGTTTTCGTTGCCAAAAATGTTCTGCTAGGCGTAATTTTAAAATAATTCAAATTGCTTGGGCAGATGGGCAGATATAACAACAGGTAACTATGAAGACAGTTGCACTGTTAAAATTTCCGTAAGAAAATAGTAAAATAACCATTTATTTGATTGTTATTTTACCATATTTAATTACAACAGTTGAATAACCATTAAAAAGATGGTACTCAAACCACTCATTGGGAAAAAAATCATTTATTCTCTGTTTATCCTAAAGAACGTTCAACTAACCGTAACTTTCAAGCGCTCAATAAGAATCGAGTGTCCATCTTGGTTGCGAAACCTTACAGGTCGTACGTTGTTTTAAAATAGGAATATAGATTTATCAGTTAAAATCTGCATGTGTATATAAAAAAAGAAGAAAAAAAAGTGGTTTAAGCAGTGGTTACTAAATAGAAACACATATACACGTAAATTAAAAATTGGAGACATCGGATTCCCGAACTGTTTGCGGATGAGTGAACCCATAATTTGAGCTGCTGAAGTTTGTTTGTATTTTAATTTTTGCAGCAAATAAAATGATTTTCGTCAACATACAGTAAATTTAGACCAAAAATGACTTTGGATCCAATCAAAAACTGAAATCTCAATTTTAAGGCAGTTTGCCTGTTTGAAAAGAAGATTTATTGATAAATAAAGGGCCGCTTCACGTGGTGTAGATGGCCGAATGGCTGGAGAACAAGGTTGGTATACCGCACACCCGGGTTCGATTCTGCAAACTTTGTTTACGGTTTCTACGCCTCGAAGATTCTACGCCTCGAAATGGTTGAAAAACGGTAAAAAATTTGTTTTGAAACCCTTTTTAAAGGGTTATAAAACCGTAAACTTTTGTATTTACGGCATTTTAACCAAGTTGCTTGGAAATGGTTAGGTCCCGTAAAGATAGAAAAATGTTCCAAACCATAAATTTTACTGTGAATTAGATGGACAGAATGCTGCCGGTCATTCAACCGTAATTTCATGATGAAATTTCAAACAGTGTGTGGAATTGCTAAAAAATATCGCGAAATTTTACAACCTTACTGAGAAAAGTGATAAGTAAGAGAAAAATGTTCAAAAATCAATTTCTATTAGTAACTTTTAAGAAAGTTGGTAATTTTATTTAAGAAAGTTGGTAAATGATGAATCAATATAAACATCTATTTTAATCCGTCCGTATTGAAATAAAATATGAGTTAATTGATTTAACTATTTTTTCAAGTGCTATTTACAGTCCCGTATTACTTACTTTGCTTACTTCATTTGTAAGTAAAAATTCCCAACTCCAAATTTGAAAGTCGAGAAATTACGATAGTTTTCGTAGACATCATAAAAACTCAAAATACAGAAGATTAGATGAAATATGTATATAAAAATATAACAGCGGGACATATTTTAGAAACGTTTTTAAAAATAAATAAAAAATGACGAGTTGGTTCAAATTGTGGCTGTCAAAGTAAAAGTTTTTTGAAAGGTTAGGCGTCAAAAGTGACGACTGGATGTGAAACCACGGTCGTCAAACGGAAATTTTTGGTTGCAAAATACGACTAAGGACCGCTAATTTCGAACCCTGCTTAAGATATATGTCAGTAAATATGAAAGTATCATCTTGATGCCCTCAGCAGTGTACCACCACTTTTAGCCACCAAAATTTGCTTCATGAACTTATCAACATAATTTTCATTAATACAGAATTTCTGTGTATCTCCAAATTTCAAGGTAAAATTTCACTGCATACTTGAACAAATAACATAGGCCAAACTGACTTCTTTGCGCCCCAGGTGCGCCGAACTAGGGCCTACGCACTCAAACTGCTTTACCTGGGTTCATATCTATTCCAAATTGACCTATATATCCTGAGTTTCATCCAAATCCATGACCTTCAAGTTCGTGCCGTTTCGTAGTTAGTTTGACTGTACATAAATCCGCCCATGATTCTAACAAATGCAATTAGTCGACTTTTATAAATTTATCAAAGCTGTAAAATTCTCACGCGGGAAGATATTATAATGTAATCATTCTATTTCTGATACAATTAAAAGACAACGTTAATCAAAATTCCAATGCATAATTTCTTTTATGTTCATAGCGCGAATGAGCATAGTTTTAAATAATTATTTCCGCAATGGCAGTTTAATTGTTTAATTCTTTGAATTATAATATTTATTAAAACTCGAAACAAAATGAAAGTGTAATTAAAGCGAATTTTCAACTTTCTTTCATCTGTAACGATAATTAAATAATAATAAAAAAAAGAAGCTAAAAGAAGAGAAACATTGACAATGAACTTTTAGCTTACACATTTTGAAAGTACATTTCTCAAGTATCTTCTTTTAATAGTATTTTTAGAGAATCAAGATAAAGGTAATTAAAATTCTAATCTACAGGTGAAACAATTAATTATGATCCTCTCCTACATAAATAATTAATTGTATTTTAATTTTGAATTTTATTTTAGCTTTTGTTCTGCGGGGTGATAACAATTTTCATAGAGACGATATTTTTAAAAGATTTAAATGGTATTGAAAAATGTGCTAACGAGAATTTCTTCTGTAATTTGTCTATCTATCTACCTATCTATGTATCTAATTTTATCAATCAACACAAAATATTATTTTCGGTGTCACAAATGTATTTTAGCTCTGGTAGAATTACGTAAATGATGAGTGAGGAATAGCGGACAGTGCAGGCCAGACTGTTGTATGGGGCCATGTTATGCTTCCAGGACATAACGTATGCCACTTTTTTTTTTTGGTCAAAAATAATGTTTTGGGCAGAGGGAAAGCCTTGAAAAATCAAACACTTAAAACTCGTGTTTTAATTGACTTCCATACTCCAAACAAATTACGTGGAATGCAAGAACATCTAGGTTGCATCAATTGATGTTACAGAATTTCAATTTTTGCTCCCCGTTTGAGGATTTATATATATTTGTATGAAAATTCGGCTAAAGATTGAAATGAAAAAAAAAGGACAAAATCGAATTGTGAAGAAACGGCTCCGAGGTACGCAACCTCAGCCCCCAAAGAACATATCTTCCAAAGTAGGTAGCCGTAGGTTATATAATCTATTCCTTACACACACACACACACAGAAATTGTGCTTTATTATTAATAGAGATAATTTTAAAATGTAAGTTAAAATTTTCTTTTTGCTTTTCAGCTCTGAAATTTCCTTTGATAACTAACCATAAATCATGATACTGTCAAGACACAATATTTATCGATCTGTTAATAAAGCTATTTAATAATTTTACTGGTCGATCAACGGTTTGAATTTTTTTTCATAACTGGATCTTATAAAAGAAGTTATTTTTAAATGAATGATTAAGAAATAATTCGTTAATTAAATCGCAGCTAGCAATTATTTAACAATTGCTTAAAGCCGAGAACTTTAAAAAATAGTTAATGAAATGCAGCAGGTTTAATTAGTTTCCAGTTTACTTTTAGTTTTGCGAAAGACTTAATTAAAACGACTCTTTAAATAGATGTAATTTTGTTTTAGCATTTTAGAGTATCTCAAAATTACTTTCTTCTGTCTTGTTAGAGATTGAACGGTAGTTGTTCGGGGAGGGGCGTTAGAACTTTTTAAATCAAAATATAATAATAATTATACAGGAAAAAGCGAATAAGCAAAATAAGTAAACACGAATTCTTTTTCTTTTGATTGTGTCGGATATAAAAAGCTTTGTCTTCCTATTACCTTTACGTTTTATAAGATACAACATTTATTGTCAATATTTTATAATATGTTTCATGTAATGTGTTCGTTCGTAATTGTAATAAATGTGGCGTTTGTGCAAACGATGTCTTTTATAAAGTACCCCTAGACTAGTTCGGAGACCACACATATTATGTATTATATATATACTAGTACGCCCGGAAGTCATACGAAATGACCGCTGTTCTAGATATTATAAATTGTAATTAAAAAGATTTGTGCAAAGGTGTCTGCTAATTCAAACTGAATTACCCAGATCAGGTGGCGAGGACGCCCCTTCGCTTACAGCCCCACACTACTATACATTTATTTACTATATAATAAAATTGTTTGTGAAAAATATATATTTATCATCGAAAGAACTTATTTAAAATTTTATTATGCTTTTCAAAACAACAGTTTTGACGAAACTGGGAAAAAAGAGCGCTGCCACTCTAATAAGAAAAATATGAAAAGGGCAGACAATAAATAAATAAATTAAAAAGAAAGAAAGGGTTAAATTAAATTCGCGTATACATTAATTTTTAACGGATATTGAAATACAGCGAAGCCTTTACTCATTATGACGTTAACGGAGATAAACGTTTCGATTGTTATTAGTATATTTGTTACATTTATGACAATAAGAATGGCAACTGCATTGATTTGTTTGTTCACACGGCAACTGTAATTATATGTTTGGAAACGAGGGCAACAATGCAAAAGTAAAATAAAACGGGTCAAGAAAATCATTGAAAAATTACAAAAAATTAATTAAAAAAAAAAACCAATTGAGTCACAACTTTCATTTTTGCGGCGATGCGTTTCTCGTGTCGTAAACATTAACCGTGCTGAATGTGGTCCCGATCTGTAAAACGGCCTGGGATCCTATCGCGGACAGACACAGACAGAATAAGCCGCTTATATATAAGATAATACGGACTATGTATTATATATATATATTACATAAAAATAAAAAAATAAAAGAATGAAAATGACGATTTTTATGTTGAGAAAGTACGAGTGTTCGGGGCTGTGAAAGAAACAAATGTACAAATAGAAGAAATGTTTAACGGTAGAACTGAAACAGAGACCTTTCTTCGCTCGGTCAACTGACTAGTGACTATAAATATTATTTTGAAAGCAAATAAGATGTACTTCGGGAAAATGAATATATTTTTATTTTGTAACATATCAAATATTTTATATGTGTATCATTCTCTGCATTATGAATCTTATTTCTTAAAAAATGAAGTTAATTAATTAAAATGAGAACATAGCTGCAAGCAATGTTCAGTTCTTTATTTTTATTTTGGCTCTAAAAAAGATTAAAAAAAAAAAAAAACTTTTACTAAATTTTGAAATTGATTCACCGTTTTTAACTTGAGGGCTAAAATAACATTTATGTAATGAATATGTGTTTTTGCACTGCCAAAAATTCAATAGCAAAAGATATTCATACTTTTAGACCTTGAATAATTTTAGGGAATTAAAAAAAAATGCGTCGCCAAGATATGTGTTCTTTCTCATAACTAATATGACAAAAACAAGTAAAAATTAGGCTGTAGGCCTGAAGGGTGCCTGAAAACAATAATGTTTGAAACTGATGATAAAAAGAAAAAAATAAAGAAAATTGATGGAAAGATTGAAATATTTTATTTTCAACAACCCTTTATATGCTTTGAAGGAAATAGGAATGCTTCAATAGATTCCCATCACTTGCCAAATAGGGGCGGATGCGGGAAGGGGGGGGGGGGCGGTCATGGTCACTATATTTTGTAATGTGGAGAAATTGCTTTCTTCAAAATACATTCTCCAAAATATATTATGTTCAAATACTTAATAAATAACTTCATGGTAACTGATTGCAGCAGTTTTTAAATTCTTTTAAAACTATTTCCCTAACACATTCTTCAAGTAATTATTTCTACTAATTCTTTTTTTTATTTCCAAAGAAATTAAATAATAAAGCTTGGAAACATTAGCTCTTTACATTTAAAATAAATTTATACTCCGTATAATGGTACAGTTTAGTCCCAAAAGCCTTATTCAGGGCCAGTTTAATGCATTTTTTGGCGCACGAACCGTTTCAGAACATTTTAGTACTTAAAACTTATATTCAAGAGCATGATCCGCCCCCCCCCCCCATAAAATTCTAATCTGTATCCTCCTCTAGTGGAGGATACAATAGAGGAGGATACAGATCTCTGGGAACGCACTAGACTGCAATGGTTAAGAACCAAAATATACGCAGCGCATTAGAAAAAAAAGTGTATCGATGTTCAAGGGTCGAATTTCGAAAAAAATTGATGTTTTGTAAGTTTTGTAAGAATATCTTTAAGAATTCTTTCTCCTCATTTTTTTTTGATATCTCTTATACACACCCTCTATACTTCAAACTGTTGTTTTCCCAAAAACATTCATGCTAATGTTCACGACAGGTTTATCAATATAAAGATTCAACTGCGAGTTAAAATAATAGACTACGAATGATTTATATATCATTAGTTCTCTTTTAAAAATTAAAATAACAAATGCCAAACGTACGGTTTTCGTTATTAAAATACTTTTAACAAACTCAAAAAGATCATTAAAAAGCACAATTATTGTGAGCTTTTTTCCTAAAAAAAAATTAGAACTTTTTTTTAAAATGGAACTGACTTACGTGAGTAAAAAAGAAAAAGATGAATCTTATTTTCTATAAATAATTTTTTATTTAAGGTAAAATTCTGCAAAATTCATCCCAATTATTTCATTACCTGCATTTAAAAATGAACGATATAAAATCTCATATTGAGGGAACAGTGAAGAACTACTTTCCTAATGACAGTTATTAGTTTCTTGTGCGTTGTAATTATAACGGTAATAAACATATACTAAACTGGCTGAAATATGGCGGATTTCGTTTTTAGTTCTTAATCCATGACGTTTAATTATCTGATTTTAATTAAGGTACTTCGCGAACTAATTACGAAAATAAGAAGAAGCATAGGGGATTTCTGAGATGCCTTAAAATTCATTAAAACTTCTGTTTGAAATGTCAATTCGAACGAGATTCTAATGAGCTGCTTTACTTCGCACAGAAGTAACTCCCCATATATTATTTCAATTACTTTAGGGAAATTTGTTTAATATTCGTGAGGAAGTATACCAATCTCTTTAAACACTGAAGTCCTATATTTTCTAGTTTTTCCAAAGGCACAAAATGTGCTCCACACACAAACACAGTTCATTCTAGACTTTGAGAAGGACATACGGAACAAGAAATGAATTTCACAGCTTTGGCTTACAGTTTTCTCTTAATAGCAAAAGAAGGGAAATGAACTTTTTATCATGTACCGTTTATTGCAAATTATACTTTTTTATTTGAAATTTACCGTTTTCATTTGAACTTTTAAAGTTGAAGATTTTTCAGCGTTCAACGATTAAAAAGATGAAATGTTCCACATTATTTTAGATCGCGATTTTTATGAAAACTCGTTTTTTTAATTGCGTTTTTGCGAAAAGGTTCGTTTTCGAATTTGTAATAGTTTTCAATAGTTGTTTTTATTCTAAAAGAATGAGATAAAAATTTCGTTTTGCGATTTCGTGCATCATATTACATTAAATGTCTTTCAACACTGTAAAATGATGCGCTTAAAAATGAGAAAATGAACCTTCTGATTTTTTAAAAGTAATTTTGTCTTAAAAATGAGCAAGCGCCGTTCTCAGTTTTCGGTACAGACGCTAACTTATAAATTATAGTTACAGAAAGAACAACTATTATTTTATTTTTATTGCAGTAAATCAAAAATTAAAAGAGCAACTTTAGGTTCATAATTAATGCAGGGCTTTTTTTAATGATTACTTCTTCAGAACAGTAGTATTTGTATCAAAATTAAGAAACTATTTACAGCGCAAGACGTCAGAACGATTCAAGAAGGGGAGTAGTCTGGCAATCTCTTCGGAGTAGGAACACAATCTGAACAGTTCGCCGGATTCGGATCGGACGCAGTAAAACAATGAAACAGAATGGACGAGTGGATAATTAACGCTCTTCTAGATTGGGCTATGAAGAAATTTGGCACGAAATAATTACTTTATCACTTTAAGCTGGAACGTTTGGAAGCTATGCAATCCAACTGTCTCGCTGACCTCTCGATGTCCCCTGGCACAGTGGAGGAGTGTTCACCTGCACACAAGACGATTCGAGTTCGATTCCCTAGCGGTCCACCGGTTTCAACGTCGACGCACTCTTGCTTTGCACTTGTTGTGTCACTTCTAACAGTGTGTTACAAATGTGAGCAGATCTCTTTTCTTTTAAGCAATTTTGCCCCAAGTTCTGATTTAACAGTGAATAAAAATGCTGTCAGAAAATTCGTGTTCGATTTCATGCAGTTCAGAAAATTCGTGTACCCGGAATTCTGCGTTTCCCGCTCTTTTCGGGAGTAACAAATGTCCAACTGCTAAAAAACACACTAAATGGTGAAATTAGAAGGAAAGAAAGGGTACAGAACAAAGACAAACAAAGACTGAAATGACATACACAGACCACAGGTAAGCATAAACTGCTGCTTTATTGGAACGCAAGGTATAGAAACCGGTTGTCAGGATGAAAGATGAAGTTGAGGCCAAGAAATGTGGAGAGTTCTGCATTTGACGCCTTGAACGCCGTTAGGTGAATTTATTTTTCAATGATTTAACTAAATTTGAGAAAAACCCCATTGTGGAAAAACAAATTCGCTAAAAGCAAGACTTTTCAGCTCGTCAAATGCTTACGTCAGCCTAAAAAGTTAAAAAGCGTACGAAAGGAACTCACTATGATAAGGATTTTGTTATGGAAGGACAATTGGGCCATTGGTTTTTGCTTCTTTTAAGAACGTTCTACCGTAATTTCACTTTTTAAAATTTTAAATGAAGTACTATATAGCTAAAGAATAATTATGAAATAAATTAGAGAAATATTTTTGCATTAATGTATTTATTAAAAATTTAAAACTAATCGTCGCGAATGGGACTCCGTAAAACTTTTATTTTCAAAAGCAAAAAGCAGTAGAAAATGTTCTCTGCATTACAAAATCCTTGTCATGGAATGATTCCAAACGAATATGAGAGCAACCAGGTTAGCTCAAAATGCGTATTCCCCCCCCCCCCCATGAGATTATTCTTACAGTAGATTATATATTTGTCCCATAAAACCATGAGTTTATTTTGTAAAGTAATGATGCGTATGGTGAATAATATTTTCATTGCTGCTATCCTATTTATTTATTTATTTGTTTTTGTTTTCTTCAAATTCAGTTTCTTAGAATTCCGAGGAATTCCCTACAGTACTTTTGAATT
Organism: Octonoba sinensis; assembly: GCA_038502835.1. NCBI lineage: Eukaryota > Metazoa > Arthropoda > Arachnida > Araneae > Uloboridae > Octonoba > Octonoba sinensis. The sequence goes on along the minus strand of CM076599.1, from coordinate 56,461,999 downwards.
CCATTAAACCCAATGAAAAACAATGACAGAAAATCTTCAACCATTTGTAATTATTCACTTAATCCTCAAATGGACAAGGATTTTGTGTTTTAGCATCATGATTCCTTTTTTGTTCCACTAATTGCAAAATTCTTAAACTTACTTCTACTTTAATTATCTTCAACTTTCAAGAAGCTTCCTTTCAAGACGCTTAAAAAAATATTTTCTAAACCAAATGAAGATTGAATTTGATTGTTTCAAATTGAGATGAACTGTTTTAATGAACAGTTTAAATGCACTGATTCATTTAATAAAACTCTACAAATAGCTAGAGGAAAATGACGATTTTTTTTTACAGAGATGAATTGGGATTAAAAGGGCTCTTTATGACAATTGAGAAAAGTACAAAAACGAAGATTTCACTTTAAAACATCTTGTAATTGAATTTGTACTTTTACGAGTTGAAAATTTGTTCACAGCCTTTCTGTGATTCATATTTTAGGATTTGAAATGTCCATGTTTTTATTTCAAATATAAAAGGAAAGAAGTTGCAACAACTAAGTGCAAGTACGCATTTTGTAATACTTCTGTGATGTGTTTTTATTTTGTCTGTCCTCTTGAAATATATTAACAGCATCGCAAGATTTTTTTATTTTTATTTTTTATTGAGTAAACTATTTTATGAAAGAAGCGAACATAAGCTCTCAGTAAATGATTACTTTTTTCAGAAAAACATCAAATGCTGTGAATATATTTTTGGGAGAATATCAAATTCTTCCTGAACAAATCAAGCCTACCTTTCAGGGAATCACTGCAGATTTTACGTTTTTTTTAAAAAATACGTCTGTATTTTTTCTGAATTGTCATACTTTAATCTTTTAAAATATAAAATACCACTATTTTTTTTACTCGAAAAACGTTCTTTATGAGGTTAAATTAAAATTATGGGTTAAATAATCTTTTAAAATGAAATTTGTGTTGCTTCATCAGAAAGTTATTTTTAATTCTCTCAAAATTAGTTAGCAAAGCTTCAATTTTCGCTTGATTACAATATTTTAAGGCACAATGTAAGGACTGATCAGGGTTAATTGAAATGTTTCGAATAAATAATCAACAGGCTATTTCTATTCTCTTGACTTGTACTATAAAGTATGAAATAAAGTAACCGTGGGACTTCTTGACCACAGCACTTAAAAAATTGCTGTTGCTTTTACCAGGTGTATGCATATCAAATGAGACGATTGATAACAGATGTCGCCAAGCATATATGCAAATATCACGAAACCGTGACAGGTGATTTTCTTATAGTTTGACCTTTGATACTCGCGTTTAGTTTAGATTTGGACGAGTTTCAGCGTGCATTGTGTTTTTTTTACTGTGTGGAAAATGTCGCATTTTATGCCTTCCGACCACGATTTGCGGACAGCATTAATTTTTTATTACCATCTGAAGAAAAATGCTGCCGAATCGCATCAATTGCTTGTAGAAGCATACGGTGGCAATGCTCTGAGCCGTGCGCAGTGCTACAGGTGGTTTGAAAATTTCAAAATGGTAATTTCGATGTAAGAAACGAGGGGCATGGCAGACCAGCAAAAAAAAATTTGAAGACGCTGAATTGCAAGCATTACTCGATGAAGATGATGGCCAAACGCAAGAACATCTTGCAGAACAATTGAATGTTGACCAGAGCACTGTTTCCCGTCGTCTCAAAGCAATGGGCAAGATAATAAAGGTCGGTAGATGGGTGCCACACGAGCTAACGGACCGTCAGCAGGAAAACCGAAACATCGTGTGCGAAATGTTGCTTGCCGCTACAAACGCAAGTCATATCTCCATCGTATTGTGACTGGCAAAGAAAAATGGATTTACTTTAAGAGTCCCAAGCGTAATCGATCATATGTTGATCCCGGACAGCCGTCCAAATCGACCGCAAAGCCGAATCGCTTCGGCCGCAAGACAATGCTGTGTGTTTTCTGGGATCAGGAAGGGCAATCAATTATGAGCTTCTCAAGCCCGGCGAAACCGTTAATACTGATCGCTACAAGCAACAATTACTTGATTTGAACGATGCTATACTCGAAAAACGCGAGCAATACAAGAAACGGCAGCACAAAGTGATTTTCCTTGATGACAACGCACTTAGCCACCGTGCGAAACCAACTAAGGACATCGTTAAAGCGCTTGGCTGGGAGCCCTTAGCGCATGCGGCTTATTCGCCAGACCTGGCTCTTTCCGATTACCACTTATTTGCATCATTGGGACACGCATTGGCTGATCAGCGCTTCACTTCTTACGAAAAGGTCAAATCTTGGCTTTATGACTGGCTGGCCTCAAAAGACCAATCATTTTTTTGGCATGGTATTCACAAATTGCCCGAAAGATGGGGAAAATGTGTAGCTAGCGATGGATATTATTTCAAATAAAGAAATATTAACAGTTTTCTCAAATTTATTGTGTTTTTTTAAAAAACAATCGTCTCATTTCATTTGCATACACCTGGTAGTATATTTATGTTTATGTGAATTCTAAAGTAGCTAATCAAGTTTTAATTTAAATTTTATCAAGTTTATTAAAACTTATGAGAGGATTGTCTAAAACATTAAAACGTTAATCTGAGGAAGGCGTCTTGAATTAGGAAGGAAAGGCCTTTCATCATGCTAAATAGGGTTAAAAAAAGAAGTCATTCTGCCAAAAAGTATAATGTGAGCTTGGCAAACAAAATTTTTTAATGTTAGCGTGCTTAACTTGACGCAATCGAGGTGTAAATGTTAGTAAGGAAGCGGAGGAAAATGTACAAATTTAAAGGAAATCTATAATAACACCTACATTTTCCTACTAAAAGTTGCCCTAACGATGTCAAACTCCTTATGTCCTTTTCTCATTTAGTCAAGTTTCTAGGGGCAAAAAAAAAAAAAAATCTATTATAGCAGTTGTTGCTTTTACATAATCCAAATATCAACATTCATTTTGGCAGTTTTTTCGACAGTTGGGTAAGCGTGCGGTCGGAATTCTTTTCGTGAGACATATTTATGGGTTCTTATTCTACCAAATTTCTTAATTTTTTAAAACATACAATTGAAAAAAAAAAAAAAAAAACTTTTTAGAAGGAATTACGAGTACCAGAAAGTAGCTTTCTTAGTGAGATTTTTTGCGCTTTTGCAATAATAATTTGCTTTTCATGGTTTAAACGTTGTTTACTATTGCAAGGATTAGGACCATTTTCAATATAAAATGTATATTGAGTGAAACTTCTGCTCTCAGCCAATTTCTGGAATACTTCTGTTTAATTAGCTAATTAAACTACTCGTATGTGCAGTGAAAAAATGAGGAAGAGCTTATAAGAAACCACGTAATTTTGAGGTGTAGACAATATATATTGTCGAATATTGATGCTTTAAATAGTTTGTCATTGTAACCGTGGTCACATAAGCATAATTCCTAAGTCTAACAAGTTTATTCTTCAAAATAATATTAGATAACTCAAAGGGAATCATTATTTATGCTAAAAATGTTCTTATCTCTTGGTCGTGGCATTTAATTTCAGCAACAAGGGCAGCTATTTTCTCTCAACTACCAAGTACACAAAGTGACCTCATCAACGTAGATAGGTAACTGGTTGAAGTATCTTGATCAATTTTATTCATCGGAGATATTCTCTGAAAATTAAACAAGGGATATTCTGGGAACTAGTATTAAATGAGAAAGTGACAAATGATAAATTGTGAGAAAGACCTATTTTCCATTGCTTGTTGAACTTGATTAGTTATCCCAATATTAATTAATGGCTCCTTAAAGTGTATAGTTTCATTTTCGCTCCACTAAAGACTGATAAGAGCATATTACAGTAGATCTGCCAGTATAAGCCAAGCTGACATTTTGTTGTCTCACTTATGCTAGTGTTCCACAAAATCATAGAATAGTTGTGAGAGTTAATTCTTATCGCATTATCTGGCGATCTGCATATATAACCAATTACATTAAGAATTTGGAATGCAGTATAATGCTGAAGTACGTAAGAAATAGGAATACTTATCAAGAAACATTACCGTTGGCTAAAATAAATATATTTTGTATGATTAAACTGCGATTTTTATGGATTTTACGACTTTACAACCTATCTGTTACACATAAAAAAATAACATATTTGTTGGTGTGTGTGTTTCTTTGTTTGTTTGTGGCGCGCGTTCCGATAAAACGGTAAGGCCAAGAAAGATGGAATTTGGTAAACAGGTGTATTTTTTTTCCGTAGTTGTGCATTTCAGAGCTCAAATTTTGATAAATTAATTAGAAAAATTATTAGTTACTTTATGCAGTTTTTAGGAAAAAGTGCCTCCATCTATCGGATTTATTTGTAGCTAACATACACGTTATTGTTATATGTTGCAACAATGCTTTAAAATGCAACGATGTTGTAAGATTGTACAAAACTGCAACAGTGTTATAAAAATGCAACAATGCTTTACAAGTACAAGAATGTTTTACAAGTGCAAGAATGCTTTACAAGTGCAAGAATGCTTAACAAGTGCAACAATGCTTTACAAGTGCAACAATGCTTTAAAATGCAACAATGTTGTAAGACTGCAAAAATGTTACAAAACTGCAACAATGCTTGAAAATTCAACTATGTTTTCAAGAAGTGAGTAAGTAACCACCGAAATCGTGTCGTGTACGCCGAAAACGCCACTAGCCACGGGCTTGTAATTAGGGATGTAACGAATAGTGATTTGGCCGAATAGTCGAATGCCGAATATTAGGCCCATGGCTTAGGCCGAATATTAAAATTTCTAGAAAATCATCGTAATAGAAAGTATTTGTCAAATTTGAAAGTATGCACCAAGTCAAACACCAATTTCATATATTAATCTATGATGTAGGATTTATGTTTGTTAAGAATCTAAACTATCTATAGTTAATGCATTTTCTGTATTGTTTTGAATGCAATAAAGCTGAGAATTTTACCCACAAGTGGAATAGAAATGATAGGTTTTAATGCAAGAATTAGCATTATTTTACTAATTATTTATTCCAATTAAGCAAATACTATTACATAGTGAACTTTTAACCTTTCTCAAAATAGTTTTATGAAGATAATTTAAATGTTACAAAAGTTAATCTTTTTATTTTATGGGTTTTTTTTACATACCTGTTTTTAAAAGATCTATTAAAATTTATTGCAATTTTAACTGGAATACATTTTTATTTTCAAAAACAGCAATAACTTATGCTATCTTGATATTCATGAAATATTCTAGGCTTTTCACATTTCTCTTTTACCCAATAGTCACAATAAATCAGTCTACCCAAACAAAGTCTGACTTCCACTTTGTTAATAGTAACGAAATAAAAGAGTCATATTCCCCATCATAATTAACTATTGCTAGCTTATACAATATTATAACCTTAAAATATGTTTTTGCTCTGTAAAAAAATAATAAAGGAATGTTAAGTAATTTTTATGTTTTTGCTCAGTCAAACTTATAAACATTGTTTTAAAAAATAGTTTTTTCCTAAATTATTTTTATTTATTAAAGCTTTATAACTAATGTGCTCTTTCGCAATAACTATAATTCAATTTTAGAAGTTTAAAATCTACTAATTTCTTAATTTTTTACACTTCTACTGCAGCAGAACTATTCGGAAGAATCGTCCAACAATATTCGGCCAGGCCGAATTTGATCTTACAGAGTATTCGGCCAGACCGAATATTCGGCTAGGTCATGAAATGACTATTCGGCCAGGCCGAATACCGAATAGTGGCCGAATATTCGTTACATTATATATATATTTACATTCTTCTACTATTATATATATATACATGTACTAGCGGTACCCGCACGGCTATGCCCGTGCTAAAAAATGGAAAGACCAGTCGGTTTGCCATTGTGTATATAGTGATAACTTTTTTAGGTGTAAATTATGTTATTTTTTTAAAATGTATAGCATTCCACATAATTAAAAATTAGCTGCCCACGGTAATCAGCCAGAGATCCTACACATTTAAGTATTTTTTTTTACAAAACATGCACAATTAAAAAGGAAAGAAAGAAACGAAACAAAACAAAAAAGAAAATATTTGAAAGAAAACGCATTTTGTTTGTTTAGTTCAAGTACCCACACATAAAGAACGATTATAATAAATTATAATATTTTTAATTAATAAATTTTTAGTATAATTAATTTTTATCTATTATTTATTGACATTAAAGCCGGGTGCAGACGCTACGTTTTGTACAACCTTTTGTCTACGCAGTCTTAATACTGAATGAAAACGTTGCAGTTTTATATGCTTCTACATGGTGCAGAGATATCTGTATATTTCACTCAGTTTTGTGCGATATCATCATGAAGGAGGTACTACCCTGGTCAATTTTGGCATGGTGTCATGTTAAAAAAAAAGACTGGAACGTCTCAGAAGTACCCGGCGTTTAAAGTGGTCAAATGAGTACATAAAATAGATATTTTTTGTTGCCTCTTCTGGTGGTTCGACAACTGCAATCTTTTTATTTTCATCGATGGTATTCCTAGACTACCTTGGTGTCTCCTGATCATTTAGGAAATGTAACAAATCAAAATACCAGAGAGATGGCTTGTAGATTTCGTCTCCAGCCCCAGATCGAATCGATTTATTAACTTTTGCCAATTCTTTACGGTAAACACTTCTCAAAGAATTAAGTATTTACAACTGTTTCTCTGTTTGCGGTTGCATCAATTTCTTTGAATTTTTCCACTAAAATCTCATAAGCGTCCCCCTTTTTATCCCTGTCACTATACTCCTTGGATTTGAGACGCCAAATGCATGGGAAACTTTCGCATAATGCAATAAATTTTGTGAGAAACTCCTGAGAACATTGCCGAAAGTCGGCCATCGTCACCTGACGAATTGAAACTGAGAAACAAAAGGAATCGGAAAAGGGTGCTACCGTCTACATGTGCCGATTTGTCTGCACAGTTCAAAGACATCTATGCTTTCTATCTCAGTTATCGCTGCAACTGTACAGTCTTCCCACCGGACTCAAAACTGTGCACTTTTCTAATCTACACGCAACGTTTTATCTGCAGCGTGTTGAACTGCGGAGACAAAACGTTGTGCAAAACGTAGCGTCGGGACCCGGCTTAAAACAGAAAGACGAAATTTTGTAGCTTGCAGAAACAAACAGCAGCAAGCAAAGCTTTGAAAGCGGAATGAACCTTTCATCCGCGCTCAAATAGAAAAATACCATATGTGCTAATTCACAGGCGAAAAAAAAAATAAAAACAAATGAAAGTATAAATAGTAATAAGCTGGAATAACAAAAATCGCTATAAAGAATAACATTTCTTTTAAAAACCCCTGTGCAGTATGGAAAATGGTCCCGTAAAATATATGTCAAAATAAGGAAATCAAAATAAAACTAACAACCGCCTGTGAGTAGAAAAATGTTCCAAACCGTAAATTTAACGGTGAATTAGATGGACAGACTGCTGCCGGTTATTTAACCGTAATTTCACGATGAAATTTCTAACAGTGCACAAATTTCTTCAATTTGACGAAAGGTTTACTCGGAGCCTTTTTCACGAAGCCATTTCGTCAAATAATACGATAAGTTTCGTGAGATTTGAGCATGCGTTTCTGAGAGTGTATACGTAATTTTTTTGGCACAATTACTTTTTGTTTGTTGGAAATAAATTTCAATTCGCTTTAAAAATATAATAATCAAAATCTAAAAAAATAAATAAATAAATTAAAAATCGGCTGCTCCTCAAAATGCTAAAAACCGCTAGGAATAAATTTTAATTCGTTGAAAGAAAAAAGGATTAATAGTCAGTCGGCATGGTAACAATTAAAATTAAAGTTAATTAGCGTGAAAAAATAATTTCGAACTGCAGAGAAAAATGCTTATAACTTCTTTTCTAGGTAATTTAGAGGCTTCGAATTTTCGCACATAGAGCGAAACTTCTCCCGGGGTAGTTTTTTACGCGCTTTTCAACGGTATCAAGCTCGAAGCGATGCAATAAGTCCTTCCCATAGAAAATGATTATTTTATGAAACTTTCGGATATAAATTGGAATAAAAGAAGAACAAATTCGAATTTCGGAAAAAACTCTCCGAGGTGCACACCCCCATGTTCCAAACTAATTTCGTGCCAAATCTCATGAAAATCCGTTGGACGGTCTGGGCCCTACGCCGGACACAGACAGACACACACACACAAACACACACACACACACACACACATACTTGCTGCTTTATTATTAGTAGAGATAATACATATATATATATATATATATATATATATACTCTACTAATAATAAAGCAGCAAGTATGTGTGTTTGTGTGTGTGTCTGTCTGTCTGTGTCCGGCGTAGGGCCCAGACCGTCCAGCGGATTTTCATGAAATTTGGCACGAAATTAGTTTGGAACATGGGGGTGTGCACCTCGGAGAGTTTTTCCGAAATTCGAATTTGTTCTTCTTTTATTCCAATTTATAGCCGAAAGTTTCATAAAATAATCATTTTCTATGGGAAGGAATTATCGCAGCGCTTCGATCTTGATACCGTTGAAAAGCACGTAAAAAACTACCCCGGAAGGAGTTTCGCTCTATGTGCAAAAATTCGAAGCCTCTAAATTACCTAGAAAAGGAGTTATAAGCATTTTTCTCTGCAGTTCGAAGTTATTTTTTCACGGTAATTAACTTTAATTTTAATTGTTACCATGACGACTGAATATTTATCCTTTTTTTTTTTAACGAATTAAAATTTATTGCTTGCGGTTTTTAGCATTTTGGGGAGCAGCCGATTTTTAATTTATTTATTTATATTTTTGGATTTTGATTATTGTTTTTTTAAAGCGAATTGAAATTTATTTCCTGCGGCTCACAGGCGGTTGATAGTTTAATTTTGATTTCCTTATTTTGAAATGTATTTTACGGGACCATTTTCCATGCTGCACAGGGGTTTTTAAAAGAAATGTTATTCTGTATAGCGATTTTTGTTATTCCAGCGTATTATTACTATTTATACTTTCATTTATTTTTTTTTTTTTTTCGCCTGTGAATTTGCACATACGTTATTTTCCTATTTGAGCTCGGATGAAAGGTTCATTCCGCTTTCAAAGCTTTGCTTGCTGCTGTTTGTTTCTGCAAGCTACAAAATTTCGTCTTTCTGTTTTAAGCCGGGTCCCGACGCTACGTTTTGCACAACGTTTTGTCTCCGCAGTTCAACACGCTGCAGATAAAACGTTGCGTGTAGATTAGAAAAGTGCACAGTTTTGAGTCCGGTGGGAAGACTGTACAGTTGCAGCGATAACTGAGATATAAAGCATAGATGTCTTTGAACTGTGCAGACAAATCGGCACATGTAGACGGTAGCACCCTTTTCCGATTCCTTTTGTTTCTCAGTTTCAATTCGTCAGGTGACGATGGCCGACTTTCGGCAATGTTCTCAGGAGTTTCTCACAAAATTTATTGCATTATGCGAAAGTTTCCCACGCATTTGGCGTGTCAAATCCAAGGAGTATAGTGACAAGGATAAAAAGGGGGAGGCTTATGAGAGTTAAGTGGAAAAACTCAAAGACATTGATGCAACCGCAAACAGAGAAACAGTTGTAAATAATTAATTCTTTGAGAAGTGTTTACCGGAAAGAATTGGCAAAAGTTAATAAATCGATTCGATCTGGGGCTGGAGACAAAATTTACAAGCCATCTTTCTGGTACTTTGATTTGTTACATTTCCTAAATGATCAGGAGACACCAAGGTAGTCTAGGAATACCATCGATGAAAATAAAGAGATTGCAGTTGTCGAACCACCAGAAGAGGCAACAAAAAATATCTATTTTATGTACTCATTTGACCACTTTGAACGCCGGGTTCTTCTGAGACGTTCCAGGCTTTTTTTTTTTAACATGACACCACGTCAAAAATGACCAGAGTAGTACCTCCTTCATGACGATATCGCACAAAACTGCGAAATATACAGATATCTCTGCACCATGTAGACACATAAAAAACTGCAACGTTTTCATTCAGTCTTAAGACTGCACAGACAAAAGGTTGCACAAAACGTAGCGTCTTTGCCCGGCTTTAATGTCAATAAATAATAGATAAAAATTAATTATACTCAAAATTTATTAATTAAAACTATTCTAATTTATTATAATCGCCCTTTTTATGTGGGTTCTTGAACTAAACAAACAAAATGCGTTTTCTTTCAAATATTTTCTTTTTGTTTTGTTTCGTTTCTTTCTTTCCTTTTTCCTTTTTTATTGTGTGTGTTCTGTAAAAAAAAGAAATGCTTAAATGTGTAGGATCTCTGGCTGATTGCCGTGCGCAGCTAATTTTTAATTATGTGGAATGCTATACATTTTGATAAAGTAACATAATTTACACCTAAAAAAGTTATCACTATATACACAAAGGGAAAAACCGACTGGTCTTTTCATTTTTTTACACGGGCATAGCTGTGCGGGTACCGCTAGTATATATATATATATATATATATATATATATATATATAATCTATATATAAAATATCTATATATATGGCGTAATTCGATTACCAAAAGTCGTATTTGCTAACGCCTAAACCTATTCCTTAGCAAGAAATTCAAGATTTCTTGAAATTGTGAGCCATTGAATTCTACGCTATTTTTCGTCGTAAATGTCAATATATTTCAGAAATTTTTTACTTCTCTTTTTCCTTCTCCTCTTAAATACGTTGAAGTCTATTTGAAGCTACTTTACTACGTTTCGAACTGGGTAAAAATTTCAGATTTGAAGTGAAGGAGAAACAGTTCATGAAAAATGACTTTCTGTGAACAATAAACCCTAAGATCATAAAACTAGATCATAAAAACTCTTTTTTCATGATTCTGCGTATCTAAAATATAAATATTAAATGGATTTTTGGTATATGTGGCTTTAGAATTCATTTCTTTGTGATACAGAACGCACTCCACCAGTTGTTAAAATTGTAAGATTTTTTTTTCTCTTATGATTAGCTTAGGTGCTTCTCGTTCATATTTCATCGTCTTTCATAAAATTCACTCGGAGTTTTATGAAGTAAAATTTCCGTATTTACTAATTGTCTACATTATCAGCTCAATTTATAGACTATGTAGTAATTATGTTTTGATGACGACAATCAAACAAGGTTTATAAAGTTTCTGCATAGTTGTTGCGTTTACAAAACCGACTATGTGCCTCCCCCCTTTTTATGTAGTAAAATAAGTTAGATACATTACGAAAATCAGGATACTATTTAGAATTCTTCAGCAAAGTTAACCAGGTGGATTTTGAGAAGCCGCAGTTGAATGCCAATGAACACCGGTTATGGCTCCAACTTACAGTTCTACCACCAACCAAAGCGATCTGCCTGGTAGAGTGCCAAGAAGAATCCATTCATGTTCGAGGCAGGAACTGCTGGTATAAGGAACCAGCAGTTTTTGTTCTCTTTCAAGTTCGTTTAGCATACTTGATTTCTTCCGAACTGATACTATATGCCAGTTTATAAATTTAGTTGCTTTTAAGAAACACAGAAGCAAAGTTGCTGATTCGCGTATTACATAAACGCACTTGCAAAACGTACTTCCCTAAAACTGGAATGAATTCGTTCCTATCTGCCATGCGCAGAAGCGTTCAAATATCAAAATTCCATGTTCGAACTGTACATGTGCTTCTTCTGGTAAGCCCCCTTCGTGACGAAAAGAATTCCAGGAAAACTCCCATCAGACGGTTCAGATGTGTGTTGGGCATATGATAAAGATTTTACCTTGACCAAGCTTTTTTGCTCGGTGTGGTTTCAAACAGAATCTCTAAATCTGAGAATGCGATCCAAAGTGGAGTGGAGAGTAGTCTGAGAGAATCATAATGTTCTACAAATAACACATGGACTACAGTTGTTTAAAATATAAAAGCAATAAATGGACACAGAATAGAATAAAATAAAATAAATTATTTCATTAATTTGATCTGAATGTGTATGAAATATGTAGCTGCATTTTTATTCATTGATGATTGCACTTATTTTAAAGCACAACTTTCGCAATATTCTCCTTTTTTGTTCAATATTGCTTACTAAGACAAATGTATTTTGAAACAAATTGAATTTATAATTTTTCATAGTTTATTACTAAAAAAGAAAAGTATTTTGAAAAAAAAAAAAAAAAAAAGAATTGCATCAATCATTTATTGATGTGAGTTGAATCTGAAAACATTCTTCATACAGAAATGAAATCACAGCAAGAGCGCTAAGCACTGTAAATACTTACATTTTTTTAAAATGAGATATTCATTCATTAAAGGCGCCAAAACCAGGTAAACAACTCAAACGTAGTTTGTTCTTTATTTTTAAGCCTTCCGCTATATTAATCAACTAATCTAAATTAGTTGTTCCAATTTTCCGATTCGGCAAAAATCAGAATCGTCCTGATTTTGAAAACAACCACAAAATTTAAAAGTTTCATGCTCATTAGAGCACTGTAAGTAAGAAAAGTGGAAAAGGATTTCTTCTTTCGCATTTAGTCGCTTCTTAAATAGGATGCAGTATACTCGTATTCTTTAAAAGGTTAAAATTGGCTAATTACGAAAATGCTAATTACGGCCTCTGGTGACTTAAATAATTAATTTCGAGGAATGAGTTTTTATTGCGAAACACTGTCGTTGACACTGATTATATTTTATTCTCTAAAAATGTTCAACTGCTGTTGAATTTACAGGTTATGATTACATGTACATCTAGATATTCAAAACAAAAAAAATTAAAAGTGCGTTTACTAAGTAAAACACCCTTTTCTGTGAATTTTATGCGGAAATAATTCTGAAGAAGTTTCCCAATAAATGACAAAAAGTTTTGACGAGTTAAACCCAATAACATTTTAAAAATTACATCATATATAACATATAATATATACATAGATACGCCACATATATTTACATATTATTACCTTGAAATTACTTTATTAATTTATAAATTGCAGAACTTTTCTACGTAATTCCACTTTGCGCCCTGCCTGGAAAACTCTCACCTTTGAGATCAGAGTAAGTTGGCCAGAGCATCTTTCGTTGGACATTTATGTGACAACAAGAATGTACTGTATTATATTGTCTGTCTCGATCTGTATTTTGGGTTGTTTCCACTAGCCTTACTATACGTGGAGAAAAGCAAATTAAACTTAATACATATATATATATATATATATAGTTGATGATATAAAGAAATAAAACGCTAATAAGTGGGTATGTCAACAGTTAACACAAAAATAAAGTACTGATAACTCAAATCAGAAGGTAATAAAGAATTAAAAGCCTGCTTCTCATTTTTTATGTTAACTGTTACAAACTGTTAACTAACACACACATACACACACACACACACACACACATATATATATATATATATGTAATATGGAAAAATCCTTTGTATCCTTTGTCAGGCAGTGATATGGAGAAGTCCTTTGTCTCCTTTGTCTGGCTTTTTCCATATTAAACTTGACAACTCAGGGTTGTCCCACTCATAAATTTCTCTAACGCGTTACCATATATGGTCATGCCTAAGCTCAATTTGGTTTCCCTCAGTAATTCCCTCCAGACTATTTTTTTCCCCGTAGACTTAGGCCAGCCTCTGTCTACGGGATTAAAGCCAATAATATATTTTATTTTCCATATGGCACTCCTATTTAAACCACGTGCCATCACGTGGTGTAGGGAACATTGTCTGCAGTCTAAGAGATTTTCCCCCATATAAATACGACTGCCCGAACGAAAATCGTGGTTCTTGCTTCTTGATACTTGCTGATGACTTCGTGTCTTTCCTCCCAACTATAATATTGTTATGATAGTTGTGTGTTAAAGTGCACTAATAAAGAATTGCAACGAAGCCCTGTGCCTCTTCTTACATGGGTTTTAGCGGCCACTACTGTAGAAGATAGAACGGGACAGCCGTTCTTACATATATATATGTATTAGAAAATTATGCAGCCAAATTTTTTATTTTCTCAACAAAATTAAAGGTAAAATAACAAATTCTTGTAATAAAAATACCTAAACCATTAAAAATTGGTATTTAGTATGGTTACTTGCAAAATGTATAAAACTTTTCTACACTGGATCCTTTTTCCCTTATACCGATCAACAGTAGAAAAGAGATATAATTGATCATTATAGACGGCTTATTGAATACCGATTACTGGCATGTGAAGAAAATAAAAGAAGTTCGGGAGAATGAGGTTAATTATTCTCATAAAGATTGGTTATCCAAGAATCCAAGTAGTTTTGTTTTCTGCTACAAGGGAGAGGGAACTGCTAGATGTAAGTCACTACCCACAAAGGTTTACGTGCGCATACAGCAGGTGTAGATGAGGTCAGTATTTCATTTTCTTGCATGGCATGTAAACTGTTTTCCTTTCGTTTTTAGCGTACTTTCCAGTCAAAGTAGAAAGCAAAAATATAATTTTGTATTATAAATAAAAGGCATTTTCCGTGAGTCAGAGGCTAAAAGACCCAAAAACTACCGGCAGTTGTTGCTTCATACTTTTATTGCCAGGGATGTTTACAAACTGGTTTGAAGGAAGCCCGACAGGTATCTGCATTACTTTTGGATGTTTTTCAGATTCGAGTACTTTTAGCTCAGTTCATCAATTTAAATATTATATTCAACATTTAAACTCGTTCCTATATTTGTAAGTAATAGCCCCTGTTAACATTTCAAATCAATTCTAAAATTACACCAATGCTATTACGTTGCTTTTATCTATCTTCTTTGATAAATTAGATAACTTATTAAGTCAGGTTAGCAACTCCGATAAACTCATACCAGCAATACACATACATGATGCATTATAAAACACTTAGTTACACAATGTATATAGTTACGCCGAAGTAATTTTTAACGATTATACTACATTACAGTTCACGAAAGGTAGCTGCCCCAAAGATGCAGAAAATCTCTAAAACGCTCTCTATTCGCAGAAAAATGAGATCAAGACACTAGTTTACAAGTAAATGTAGTTCAAAAGTTAGAAATAAATTACAGCGTACTTTCACACCATTGCAGATAGTGTCTACGAAAAATTTCAATATAAATAATGAAATGTTATTTCTAAAAATATATTTTTTTTCAAACTAAAACTGATGGAATTGTGAAGAAAAGAAACAACTCTTAATAAGATCAACTTCTTCTTCCTATGATATCTGGGAAAAAGAAACTTGTAAACGGAGCACGTGATCTAACTGCGAGATTTTTGTTTCGTTTCCAGCATAAAGAGTCAAGACTGAACAAAAGAGTAAAACCGTTTTATTTAATAAAACTTATAAGAAGTTTCTACGACCCAAAATTTTATTGCATCCTAAATTCGTGTTTAAAAACAACAGAAAATGTTTACACAATGCTTTGATCTTTTGAAAATAATTAACTAAGAAAATAAATTACAAAATATTTTTTTTCCCTTTTTGCAGCTAAAACATTTCTGACGGATTTACGTGTTTAAGGCTTTTTCTCTTTCTCGATGAGTGTGTCTAAATATGGGTGAACACTTTTTTGGTAGCACTCAAACTCAAACTCAAAAAAAAAAAAAAAAAAAAAAAAAAAAAAAAAGAAAGAAAGAAATACAGAACGAAATTTGATTAAACAGATGATTTCTGATAAGAGCTGGTTCTGATAGATTTAATTATGCATGGCAAAAGCATAACAAATGATAATAGACACAAAAAATTGATTAAAAACATCCTTCAAAAACGGAGAAGATGATTAATGCTTGTATGTAACTATCATTACCTGTACTAAAGAATAACACACGCAGTTTTTAGCAAGATAATTTTGTTTGGGTGAGGGAATTTTTTATGCAAAGTAATGTAACGGTCATATTTTTCTTTCCCTTTAATCCAGTCAGACCCCTTTGACTTTTGATTTAAATGGGTTTATTTATATGTTTTCTTTACCTCTATACAATCTGTAAACATATGGTGTGTTTATTTCGACGCATAACTTTCGAGTTAAAACGTTACTAGTTTTTTTTTTCATTTTTTAAAAAAAATCCTGTGTACGAGTACGCGATGTCCGACCATGAAAGCAACAACTTACCGCACTAACGTGCATCAAATTGATTCCTATGATGTTCGCTTTATTAATGAAAAATCGTTGAAGTTTCAAATATTTAAAAATTAGCTGGTTTGGTTTAAGTACTCAATGGTCTCTTTTATTGCAGTTTGCTATATATATATATATATAACAGTAATATAGGAAAATATTTTTGAAAGGTTTGCACCTCACGAATCCCAAGCAAAAACACATTAGAGCAGTATTTCCCAAACTGTGGGTCGTGACCCACTAGTGGGTCACGAGCGAATATTGAGTGGGCCCTCGCCGCTGTACACATGAATTAAAAATATAGGAATTATGCAAATAAAAGTAACTAAAGTTGAAGTTTATGCTAAAACTGTAATGAAGAGAAATAAGAAACAAATACATTCTTCCCATGGAAATAACTTTGTAAAAAAACCTTACAGCTGTAGGTATTTAATCCCTTAACGATCGGTTGATTTTCAAGAAGACGGTCATAAAAGTGCCTATTTTTTTTATCCCTGAAAATTGTATAAAAAGATGTGTATGAACAATATATATATTCATTTTAAATTTTTGATTTGTTTTCATTTTGAAATTTTAAACACTCCATCGCGGAAATATCACGGGAGCGAGAAATAGAGAGCGAAACCTCACCCCGGTCATTTTCACGGGAGCGAGAGGGAAGGGGTCAAGTAATAAAAAAATTTATTTAAGTTGTGTTTCTCATTCAAGTCTTTCATTCATATTGGTAACACTTATAAAATACTTTTTTTTAAAATTTCAATTAGAACAAATAAGAGATCATTAAATAGTTCCACTACTCGCGATTAGGGAATCTGAGCATTACCAATATTTATGCCCTCTTTTCTCTAAGACAGATAAGAGGTGGGTCCCAAGGTTGGAAATTTCTGTCAGATGGGTCGGAGCCAACTTTGGGAACCACTGCACTAGAGCCGACAGCAATATAAATCAAGCATATTAAAACAAGCATAACAAATAAAAACTGAAATACAAAAATTTGTAGGCGTGTCACTTATTTTAGTCTCAGAACTGTGGCATGGACGAAACCCCACATTTTGTATTTCAATTTTAATTTTTTAATGCTTGTTTTGATGATTTTCTGGCCTATATTGCTGTCGGCTCTAGTGTGTTTTTGCTTGGGTTTTATGAGGTGATCTGCTTCGTTCATTCTTTGACACAAAACAACACAGATGAGTCCTTGTCCCATTCTCAAAACCTTTAGATTTTTTTTTTTTGATTTGTAAACCTTTCAAAATTATTTTACTACATTTCTGGTATATATTGCTTTGCTTAAATTATTGCTGCTTTGAGCATGTTTAGGTGATAAGTGTTTATTTTTCCTCCGTTTTAACTTTTTTTCAAATCTGTCTTCCTACACACACACACATACACACACATATATATTTATCTATACATATATACATATATACATACAGAGAAACACATACAGGAGTGGAAATGTGTGGTCAAAGTAAATTTTCCTTTTTAAAAGCTTACCTTTATTCTTTTCTACGCATCGAGTCCTTTTATTCCCTCGATGACGCTAGTTGAAGCCAAAGCGCAATTGGTTAAGCTCATTTCACAGCTAATTGAGCTTCCTGATTGGTCTTCTGCTGCAGTCGATTCAACCCTACCAAAAAGAGTCGTAAATATAGTTACTATTGTGGCGTAAGTCTTTTCAAAGCCAGAAGAAAGCAAGGAAAATGTTCCTCATAAAATTAGATAGCAGGGTATTTAGACGTTTTTCGACGGTTAGTCGCTCCGCTTTCTAATAATAGAATAGGTTCAGCGTGTAGAATAAAAAAATACTTTTAAATTCATGAATTGGAACAGTTTTACGTGAAGCATTATTTTGGACTCTTTTCATCCGCCGCAGTTTTTGGACGTCCTACAGTAATATTAGGTCAGAAAAATCCTTAGTACGCATTTAAGACAAAAACCTTATTCAATTATGATCCTCCACTCGCAAAATAGAGAATTTAAATATACTTGTTTAAAACTTCAGAAATGAGTTACTTTTTAATTTGTACTAATAGGTTTCCGTTTCTGTCTGCGCACGTCCAGGATCAAAATCAAAAAAGCATAATTGAAAGTAAATTTTAATTTTAAAAAAATCTTTTTTTTCATGTGGGCGTGGAGGGGGGAGAGAGGTGTTCCTTGCATTGTAATCTTTGCGAAAAAAAAACCCTCAACATTTTCAGGAAAATTATAAATTCTACCTAACCCAAAATAGCCTTAAAAATTCCAGAAATTGTTAATGCACGTTCGTCCATGAGACCATGGAATAGCCCTCATGGTTGTTTTAAATTTTCAACAGAGATTTTAATGTGCTTTTACGAGCCAATGAATAAAATATGACGAGGCATGGCGTGAAACGCCGAGCTGCAAGGTCTGAACACATTTTGAATGTGATAACTGTGATACCTTTAGCAAGTATTTGAGTTGTTTTTATCCTTTCATGCCAATATTAATTGCTAATATGAATTGGATTGTCGGTAGCAGTTTAAGTTATTGATCTGGAATGGAGCCTCTAGTAAGAAGAGTGGATCAGTGGAGCAGCGGGTTTTTGCTTGGAGAGGGAGTCCGGGCAAAGTTTGACGGGCTCCCACTGCTTCGTTTTCTAAAAATTAGAATTTCATTAAAAAAGAATTAAAAGGGACGCTTTTCCCTATTAAAATTGTTTTCTGATATCGTCGACTCGCATAAAATAAATTATTACATTAAATAAATAAAATTGAAAAAAATGATTCTTGTTAAAACTAGTCGGAGTACGGAGCGGGGCTGGATCATAGTTGGAGCAAGTATTTAGAAGTTGGAACGAAGCAATTCGGAAGTTTCTTGCTCCAGCTCTCGGGTTTAAAGAGCCCCGAAATAAAGGATAAGAAAAGTTTCAGTGTTATCATTTATTGCTTCAAATAAACCTTTGAAACAAAAGCAATTTGCAATTTTTTTGATCACGAAGTGCATTTATTGCGTCAAAATTTGTCCTTTCTATTAGCATTTCTATCGCTGTACAGGTGACCAAAAAGGCAATATTTACGGTCAATATTTCCCATATGACAACCCATTAAGCGATATTTTATTTCTTACTAAAAGCTTATTGCTGGGTTATTGGTACATTTTCTTTTCGAGAAAAATATTTCAGAGCTCAGTAAAGTTGATCATTGACCACACGTCGTTAAGTCACGCGCCAATAGGAAACGAAAGCTTATTAGGTTAGGAAGAATTTTCATCCTTACGGTGGAACTGAGTACAATTTATTTATAGCTCATGTATTTGCTGAATATAGTTCTCGAAGTTCATACTGCCTAAGTATTATTTTTTTTAATGGAAGACTTGGTCGAAATATTTAAAAAAGATATATTTAGATTTTCAAGTTGCTTAACTATATGCGCTTTTGTGGATGGCATGTGGATTTTAAGTTTTATTTTTGATTTCCTTTTTAGCCTACTTTCCCGTAAAAGTTAAAGAATAACAATAAAACCCGAAAGAAGGCTTCATGTATCGTGAAAATATTGTTAGAAATCAAGAAAAGTCCAAAATAAGTTAAGTAATTAAATAAAGATAGAAAAATAAAAAATTTGAAAGGAGGGGGAAAAAGTGTTTCGGCCGGTCTGTCGGTCCCCACAAATGACTTTTGAACGAATTGTCCGATTCGAAAAACTCTTTTTTCATTCGAAAGATCTCGGCGAGGACATCTCATTTCCATATTTCACTTTTTGATTTGTACAATTTTTCGTTCAATTTTAAACAATTCAAAAATTTTTAACATTAGTGCCTATGGGCGCAAATGAAGCAAAGTACAAGGTACTCTAGGTACAAGATCCAAGTTAAAATGAACAAGCTCACTGGAAGAAGCTCTTGGCGTGAAATATTAATTTCAACAATTTTTGCTCATTTTTGAACAGTTAAAAAAAATTAACAAAGCGCCTACTGTGAAATTTCAATCCTATATAAATCCCGATCTAACGGACCGATTTGCTTGGATCAAACATTATCGAAAAGTTCTTATAACATAGAACATGTACAAATAGAAAGTTGATCCAGAATTAACGAGTCTATTTCTCTATGAAATTTTTTGATCGGGATTTTCAAGAATATTTTTGAATTAATGAATGAATGATTAAATGAATAAGTGAAAGAATGGATGAACAAATGAGTGAATAAATGATAAAAAGGAATAAACGAGTGAATAAATGAGCTAATGAATGAAAACATAAGTAAATTAGTGAATAAATACATGAATGAGTGACTGAATACATGAATTAATGAATGAATGAGTGAATGAATATGTATTAACCACTGAAAAATTTATATTTGAAGCAATTAAGAACTAAAGATAAACGAGACAGAGAGAGAGAGAGAGATTATATATTTGAAGGTGGTGGGTATACGGGAAAGTTCTAGACGGAACTTCTTGTTAAAAATGCGTTCATATTAAAAGTCCAGTTTTATGTTTATTCTGGTTGCATGAATATTGTTATACGTGGTTTCAGTTTGTTTCATGCAGTTGTACTTTCCGAATTCAGAATTTGTGAGCTCAGTTTTTTTTTTACTTTTACGGTTTATTGATCCAGTGGCTTGAAAAAATTCCTTTATAGGTTAGAACGAGCTTTTGGTCAAAACATTTTATAGTCAGTAATGTTTTGCGATATTTATTTTCAAGTACATTCTATAAAATTTTGCATCTTAATTATTTTAAATTGTAGAACTAAAAATTGTAATTAAAAAGTGAACTTTGATATTTTTGGGGAGCAGGCATGAAGTGCCTGCTCATCCACTTTTAGAAAAAACAATAGAAAAACAATTTTTCATCTTTGAAATTGATAGCAGGGAAAAACGTGAGTTGCAATGAAATGGAAAAGAATGCGTTTCCTCACAAATATGAAAAATGTACTAGTGTTTCATCCCTTTCAAAGGATAAACATTACAACGTCTAAAATACATTTTGCTGAAATGATAGAATTACCAAGCATATTGTTTGCATTCGAATGATTTCTTTCTTGCTTTTCATTTAAATGTTACTAATATTCTACAAATTTAGAAATATTTCCAAATAATCTCACTTACATTTCAGGAAATAAATATGCCGTTTACATTACAGACATATTTCAAAACTATAAAGAAAACCCTTCCATAAGTCTGATGCAAAATCCTTGTTCAAAAAATCTCTTGGAGCTCATCCACTTTTAGAAAAAACAATAGAAAAACAATTTTTCATCTTTGAAATTGATAGCAGGGAAAAACGTGAGTTGCAATGAAATGGAAAAGAATGCGTTTCCTCACAAATATGAAAAATGTACTAGTGTTTCATCCCTTTCAAAGGATAAACATTACAACGTCTAAAATACATTTTGCTGAAATGATAGAATTACCAAGCATATTGTTTGCATTCGAATGATTTCTTTCTTGCTTTTCATTTAAATGTTACTAATATTATTTTCCGCAATGCGTTGTAATCGGAAGCGCTAACAGAATTTTCTCCTAGACAGGGGAGGGGGGGGGGAATGGTTTTATTTATTATATATACGTATACCACTATACCAGAAGCAATAATATTACTTAAAACAAAATGTGTTTTTGGAGGGGAAAGGGATTTGACCACCAAACCGCTATTCCCCTGGTTGTAATCTATCCCCTTCATAACGTTCCCAACTTATACTAGAATGAAGGAACTCAAGATTTTAATGTATTGCCATTTTTCATGTGAGTTATTCCAATATTGAAACATATATAAAGGGTGATTCAAAAAGGAGTACACAACAATGCACTATAATTGAAGAACAATGTAGAATACTACATGTTACCTGTGACAAAATTGTATGGGATTACTTTTAGTTTTGTTAGAGATATCCACAGAAATTCTATGTGTGACCCGCTAATCACACGACGGTGTGGACGAGCGGACTATAATCAGCATACTACTCTTTGATACTACTTGCCCAATGGCCATCCAACAGTTTTGAATTAACACCAAGTGATCTCTTCCTAGGGGGGGGGGGGGGGAGACTTAGAAAACAAGGTATTCGTCCTTACCCTTCCTGTTGATTTAGGGAAGCTGAGACATAGTATCACAGCCACTCTTGATGGAATTGAATTGCTAGTATTGATAGCTTAATACGCGTTTGGGCGGAAATACGTCACCAGCTCATTGTGCGTCATGTGACTAAGGGGTCACACATAGAACAGTTGTGACTGTATCTAACAAAACTTAAAATTATCCCATACAATTTTCTCGCCAGGTAACATGTAATATCTTACAGTGCTCTTGATTTATAGTATATTGAAGTTGAATACTTCTTTTTGAATCGCCCGTGTATCTTCTGTATAGATAGATCTCTCACGATCAGAATTAGTATCCCACAGATCCTAAACTAATTGCATCAGAGAATTTTTTTTTTTTTGACCCGTTTGTAGAAAATCCAATTTTAAACTCGACAGGAAGAATATTTGAAAATAGAGACATGTTAGAGTTTTTTGTTTTTTTGAAAAAATGTTTTAAAACTAAAAAATTTTCAAGTTACATTTGATTAAGCCTTTATAGCTTTAACCAATAGAACCTATTGTTCGATCGCTTGGAATTATAACATTCAAATATTTCTCTTACTTCAGCATTTTTGTTTAAAATGCTACAGATTAAATTTTTTTAAAAAAATGAACACATGAACGGAACAACCTAAATTATTATATAGGGGAGGATGGGATAAAATGGGTCATGGGGTAAAATGGGTCACTTGATAAAACCATCAAAATAATAAAACTTGAAATTGAAATTTTTAAACCAATATTTTAAATGTTATATTTCAATGTGTTGGCAACATTTTTCATTCTCAAAAAAGTTAGGTTCTTAAATATGGAACCACAAGAAATTTTTTTTGTAAATTTTGGATGATAATGGTTTACCAACTTCAACTTTATATTTTATCAAATAACATCCCAAATTTGAAGGATTTCTTCACAAAGAAATTTTGGAGAACAATTCCAGCTGAACAAGTAAAAAAAAAAAAAATAAATAAATATTGTCTTTTTTACATCAGTTTTTCTTGGATGGGGTAAATGGGTCATGGTTAGGCTTAAGTAGTTCTATTCTTTTTAAAAAAAATTAATCTGTTGTACCTCACTGCCAGCAAGTTCCTAAATTTAAACAATGTATGTTTATTTTATTGAAATTAAATTTTTTTTAATGTTTTCCCTAAAAAAGATTATGTTGATGTGGTAGAGAGAAGTGGTGTTGTTGAAGTGTTATGGGAACCAATATGTAACAATCTAGAACAATATTATTAACATTTCAATGTAATTATAATTCAAATGTTACTTGCATTTTTTTTCAATTTCAAAGTAATAAATAACTGTTTTCAGCATTGTTTTGCATTAATGACCCATTTTACCCCACGATGGGGTAAAATAGGTCACAACTTTGTTAAGCTCAGTTAACCTATTTCATTATTATTTAAATATTAAAATTACATAAAATTGATCTAAAGGAGTTCAATGTTAAGATGCAATTGAAAAGAAATGGGAAACGTTTCTGGTTTTGTTGCTATGAAACTTTAAACATGTAAAAAGATAAAAAGTGACCCATTTTCCCCCGCCTGACCCTACAAACGTTGCGTATTTAGTTACTCTTCCTTTAGGTGCTGCTATAGCAATTCTTAATGGAAGAATGTTATAGACCAAAAATGTTTTTGCTCCGTTTAATATAGTAACTGAATTTTAGATGGTACTTTTCGATGCTGAAGGCTTGGTACAATTGATTCCTTGGAGATTTCCGAGGTGATATTTGCATATTAAATAAGTTAAAATAAAGACTGGAAAACTGTAGTATTCATAGAAAGCATTTAATATCATTCTTTCTAAAACTCCTGCAACTGATGGATTTGTTGCCAGTTTGCTATTGTACCCCATTGTAAGCCAGTTTGCTATCATCGTTCAATGAGCTGGACAAGGGCCGTGGTAGCTTGGTGGGTAGGATGTCGGGTTTCCGACCGGAAGATTGGGTGTTCGATATCCGACCCGCTGAAGACCCACCATGTACACTTGGGGATACGTGCATGTAAAATCCGTGGACCCTGAAGTTCCGAGGGCACAGAATTTCCCCTCCCTTCACTCTCTGGTCAGAAAAGGAAGGTGGCGTATTTGTGCTGGCGCCATCTGGTGTCATCCAAATGCATAAAGAGCCAAGTCGTACTTCCACCTATATCATCTATAAATGGAAGGCGCTCCTTACTGCCTTAAGGAGTCATTCATAAATGATGTCACGCTTCGAGGGGGAAGGGGGTTCAAAAAGTGTGACAATTTGTGACAAGGGGAGGCGGGGAGGGGGTAACAATAAGTGTGGCATCGTACATTTTGATTTCTATAAAAAAATTTTAAATCAGCAAATTAAACTTATGTTATGGTAATGTAATACAGTGACAAAGGGTGAAGGTATTGAAGTGTGACACTTTGTGACAAAGGGGGGAGCGGGGGCAAATATATTGAAAAAAATGTGTGACATCATTTATGAACGGTCCCTAATTCATGGTCGCTCTGCGAAGGGGAGCTTGGATACCCAAGTGGCATTAGAAACAGCAAAGAATGAGCTGGAGTCCTTTTTATCCTAATTTCTCATACAATATTAACTCTCATAGGCGGCACAGTGGCGTCCTGATAAGGCGCGGAACTTGTACGCCCCAGGTCAGAGGATCGAGCTTGGCAGTGTCGGTAGATTTTCAAGATGCAGAAAATCGTCTTCGTTCATGTCGCATGATTATGCGTCATGTAAAAGATTCCTTGAGTAGACATCTGGCTTGGATGCTCTGCAATTGGCAGAAATCAACAGCAACCCAAAAGAAAAAAAAATATTAACCCTCATTCATACTGCTCAGACACATTTGTTGATAGTTTCTAACTTTAACACTTTAATACTGGAAAAGTCTAACACTGAATTCCGATCCCTCTTCATTCACACTTTAAAAAATCTAGATTAGAGAGCGTTACGTATTGTAACCACAGACGTGTTCAAGAGGGTCACCATAGGTACTCTTGCATTATTGTTAGCTTTTAAAAACGAACACTAATGCGAAACTGGCTAATTTTTTAAATTTTAAATTCACTAATTCCATACCTCTATACCTTTTGCGCTTAATTATTCTAAATTTTCTGTGAAGGTAGCAAGCGGCAGTAGTACCTCCAATTCTTAAGTTCTGTGAGGGACATGAAAATTCTAGACCATACGCATTTAACCTTTTGAAAACTGCTGCAGATGGTTTTCGAAATAATTAAATTTACTGATAAGTGTTCTTAACTATATCTAAGCAAAACGCATGCAAAAATTTGTACTTCATAACTTTTCACAATGTATTTTTAAGCGACACGTTTTTTTGTTACCTCGCTCCATAGAAGTAGAATTCATTATGATTTACTTTTGAAATAAAAGTGCATTAAAAACAGTCAAAATTTTAATACTTGTCACTCAAAATCATTTTTTACAAACATATCAGAACTTATGTTTGACGAAATATCTTTAAACGCGTTCCTTTCTATGTAGGTTACTCATACTGAAGAATACTATCTATTTCGATTAGAAATTACAAACTTTAAAACATGGGTGCTTCGTGATTTCACTGATAAACCATGCTTCATTATCAGAGAAAATATTCTCATCCAATTTTTGAACACGTATAAAACAACATTATGATTAAAAAAAAATGCGTTGATTTGTGTATTTATGATACGTGAAAATGATTCAAATCGCATTTGAACGTCATGATTTACGACGAAGAGAAAATAGTTTGCAAATTAGAGAGGGAGTCTAATGGTCACATAAATCAGTTGGTAATGAAAGGGAAATTAGTCTTACGATTGCATAACGCAAGGAGGGATTATTGATTTGTATTCAAGGAAGGAAGTCTTGAGAACCTTTACACCGTACAATACTTAGAAACAAAGTAGATTAGGTTGCAGAAAAAACTATTCTCATGCTCTAATAGCAGATAATCATTTGATGAACAAACAAACTTGGACTACTTTTCTCCATCAGACCCCTACCTGTTAGCCGAGGCCTTAGGATTGCTTACGCGCGGGGAGAGGTAGTGGGGTCTACGGATTTTACATGCACATATCCCCAAGTATACATGGTGGTCTTCAGTGGGTATCGAACGGGCGACCTTCCAGGTGGAAGTCCGACGTGCTAACCACTAGGCTACCACGGCCCTTAAACTTGGACTACTAAAGTTAAATGTAATTTTTTTTTCTAAAATGAAATAATGCTACTAAAACACTGGATCTGTAGTTATATCCATCTATCTATCTACACATAATTTTGTGTACACAAAGTTAATCCATTAAGGCGGGAAATACGTGTGAAGGTCTCAAAAAATTAATTTTTTTTCTTCATAATTCGATTCTACAGCTATTCAATAATATACCCTGAAAATTTCAAAGCAAAATTCCAAGTCGTTTAAAAGTTACAAGCATTTGAGCGAACGTCCCTTTTGGAGCAGTTGAGCAAGTCCCTCATTAATGACCTGAAGGGTATTAGAGAACGTTAGCAGATGTCTTTTTATTTATTTTAACAAATAAGAACTTGGATAGAAATTTCTATAAGTATTATTATCTATAAGTATGAAAAAAAGTTCATTACTGCCTTAAATTTACTTTCAATACCACTCTTTTTTTTCAAACGCGTTTTTCTCGAAACTACTTTTTTCGAATTTGCGTACACTCTAGCTCACAGAGTTTTTTATCAATCCTTATCAAATTTAGCACACATTTTCTTTATATATACACGTTTTATTTGAACTAGAATCATAAACATATCTTTATTTTTACTTTTTTTATTCTAAACAAGAAGTTGCGTCTAGAACTATACGAGCCTACTTTCCCGTATACACCGAATTCAAATTTATAATCTAGCTATCTCTCTTTCTGTCTTTCTCGTTTAGCTTTAGTTCTTAATTGCTTCAAATATGCCTTTTTCAACGGTTAATACAGATTCGTTCAATCATTCATTTATTCAGTCATTCATGTATTTATTCACTCATTTATTCATTCATTATTTTGCTTATTCATTTAATCTTTCATTAATTCAAAAATATTCTTGAAAATCCCGAACAAAAAATTTCATAAGAAAATATGCTCGTTAGTTCTGGATGAACTTTTTATCTGTACATGTTCTACGTCATAAGAGCTTTCCGATAAAGTTTGTTCCAAGCAAATCGACCCGTTAGATCAGGATTTATATAGGATTGAAATTTCCCCGTAGGCACTATGTTATTTTTTTTTGAACTGTTCAAAAATGAACAAAAATTGTTCAAATCAATATTTCACGCCAAGAACTTCTTCCAGTGAGCTTGTTCATTGGAACTTGGATCTTGTACTCAGAGTTTACATAATTTGCTTCATTTTCGCCCATAGGCGCTAATGTTAAAATTTTTTGAAATGTTCAAAATTGAACAAAAAATTGTTCAAATAAAAACATAAAATATGGAAATTAGATGTTCTCACCGAGATCTTTCGAATGCAAAA
Organism: Octonoba sinensis; assembly: GCA_038502835.1. Taxonomy (NCBI): domain Eukaryota; kingdom Metazoa; phylum Arthropoda; class Arachnida; order Araneae; family Uloboridae; genus Octonoba; species Octonoba sinensis. The sequence goes on along the minus strand of CM076599.1, from coordinate 56,434,456 downwards.
AGAATTTTTCGAAGCAGACAATTCGTTCAAAAGTTATTAGGGGGGGGGGGAGGGGACAGACCGACGGACAGACCGACAGACAGACCGACATGACAGACCGACCGACCGACAGACACACTTTTTCCCCATCTCAAAACCCTACTTTCAAATTTTTTATTTTTCAATCTTTATTTAATTACTTAATTTATTTATGACTTTTCTTGATTTCTAACGATATTTTCACGATACATTAAGCCTTCTTTCATGCTTTATTATTATTTTTTTTACTTTTACGGGAATGTAGGCTAAAAAAGGACAAAAAAAAAAAAAACGGTTAAAAATCGTACTTAATTTTGCCATTCTAAAAGAAAAAACCCAGAAATTTTCAATTTTTTGTGATGCTTTTAGTTCAACTAGAAGAGACACTTATAAAAAAAGTAGTTTTAAAAAAAAAAAATTGATTTCAGACAAAAACTGTGACCTCCAAGATGTACGCAAACTGCCGATTCGGGTGGCGACTTGGTGTGCAGCAGCCGATATCTCTAGCATTTTTCAAGAAAAATTTTTGAAACTTTCAGTAAATGTTCTTCAATATATCTGTAAAATAACCGCAAAATCTCAATAAAATATACTTATTCTTTATACGTTAAAAAAATTCATGAAAATTGCTCTTAATACGCCGTTTTACACGTATTTCCCCCCTTAAAGGAGTACACGAATTATAAAAAAATATTGACTGGTACAGTTATATGTTGAGTACCATAAATTGTTGTTTACATATGTATAATAATAACACTAAAACGCATTCTTTTCATGTTATACAATGATAAAGCATGCAAAATAAGAGTTCATTCGTTGATGCAAAAGTTTAGAAAATGAATTTTTTAGCAACAGAATTTAAATTTTATTATATTAAGCAGAAATTTGAATTATATGAAATTTCTATAAATGTCTCTTTTCTCCAACTGATTCCTATACGGAGCTTTCCATTGAGCAATTAAGTATTGCAATGCTTATAGTTCAAGATGAAAACACACAATTTCATTTTTTTTTTTGCGGGTTGTTTTCTATAATCCTCTTTACACACATACGTTCGAAACAGTGTTCAGACCAGAAAGGCATTTCCTTGTTCCCAGTCGGTTAGAAGTTTGCCAGATTCCATCAATATGTTCTCTGAAGTCCGTATGTAGTATCTGCAATTTTAGCGGCCTCCAAGAAAAGGTAGATACCTTTAAAGTAGAACACAATTCAAGTCATCAGTTCCATCTGAACTGAATTCGTAAATCGATCAGGTTCCAACGTCGAGATTCTACTTCTTTTCATAGCGGAGCCTACAGCTTCATTTTGTCTACCGTTATTTGATTATTATTATGTGCCTAAAAAGCCTAAATTTTTATTTTTCAAGTAGTAACACCGCGGAAAGGTTGCGAGTTGAGGGGAGACTAAAAAGGGGTAAAAAAAAACAGCGAAATGAAATCAGTCAACTTGTTCTGATCGAGCATGTGCTCTAAAGTTCGACGAAATTTGGAAAAATCCTATAAAATAATATATTTATAAATTTTTCTAATGGTCACAAATAAATTGTTTTTAAGCATTTGAACTTGTACTAAATAAAGAAAATCCGCAATAGTTGATAGCTTTTCCCCTCATCTTCAACTGTGAACCACTTTTCTTTATCATTTTTTTCCTTTCCAAAATGTCATTAAATTTGGTAGCAATGCCCTTCCGGAAGACATTGACAGATTTAAATAATAGTTGAGCATTATTTTCTGTGGTTCTTAATGCATAAAAATTTTAGCTTTTACCTAAAGACGTCAATTTAAAAACAATGAAAATTATAATAAAAATGAATTTTTCCTCTCATCAGTTATCTGTAAATAGAATTAGCTCTCACTCCAAATATTAAAAGCAATTGATAGGTATCTTAGCATTTAAGCCTTAAAATAGCAAAAATTAAGACGTGATTCAGTTGCTTCATTTAGATTCGAAAACAATTTGAATAAGGTAAAAAAAAAAATACAGAGCGGAATCGTTTCACAATGAACTACCAACAAAGAAATCATTTTAAAGAAATGAATTATATCGGAATTATTATGAGCATGAACTCTTAACATTGTAATAGGGCAAACAATTTATTTACATATCTCTTCTTGTGCTAAAGCTGAAAAATTCTTAAAATTCCACCATCCATCCTTACGACAACAACGCGCTGTGTGGGAAATCCAGCTTAAAGCTTAATTAATCAAAGGGTCAAGGGAAGTGTTTGTTTAGAATCATTAACCCTGGGTTTTAAATAAATAAACTGAATAATTAGACTGTTGAGTATTATGTTAAATCCAGGTAAGTCACTGAGAAGTGATCTATGAAAAATAACATTTATGCAGCTGTTATTTTCTGTGATTGAATATTTTTATTTTTATAAGAAAGCAGTTTTTTTACAGATCTCATAATTTTTATCTAAAGTATGTATTGAACAAACACGAAGAAGCTAGTCCTTTTTTTGGCGAAGAAATAAAAAAAAGTTTCCTTTCATATTCAGAGCCTTATTTACCAATAGGCCCGTGAGTCCCGGGCCTAGGGCCCCCATTTTGAGGAGGCCCCTAATTTTGGTTATTATTATTATTATTATTATTATTTTTTTTTTCTTGCAATTTAAAATTTTTTAGAAAAATATTTAAAAATAGCATCTTTCAAAAACAAACTGTTAATGTTCTGCTGCTTTACAGAAAATTTGTATTATTAAATTATTTTAAAACCACAAGGAATTTGCACTTTGGGGACCCCCAAATTTTGGTCTGACAATTTTAAATTTGAAAAACCAAATCGATTTTGCACTTTGGGCCCCCCCCCCCAGATTTTATTCAAACATTTTGTAATTTAAGAACAAAATCATTTTGCACATTGGGAGCTCCCAAATGTTAGTCTGACTCTGACATTCGAAAAACAAGTTAGTTTTTGCGCTTTGGGGACCCCCTAATTTTGGTGTGACTCTGGCAAGTTTTACAAAAACATACTGAGTGTTATGTTTAAAAAATTTTTGTTGCGTGAGGGGCCCCCAAACATGAGTTGTGCCTATAGTGATTCAAAATGTAAATCGGGCCCTGTTCATATTCTTAAATTGAACCAAAGGCCCAGCATTTCTGGTCTAATAAAGGAAAACACGCAATTTTTTATTCTTCTACGTAAACCTTGTCAATAAGCATCACAATCTCTCATGTAAATAAATTATTGTTATTACTATTAAGTAATGGTTAAACATGCATAATAACAACATTTTCCTCCGTGTATAAAACCATTGTGTTATTCAGCTAAGTTTAGGTGTTTCAAATAAGGTTTTTACGAGTTCAAAAACATTGTTACCGAAGCCGTCGAACTCCCTTGAAAACGGGCTTGTAAACTAAAGAAAAGCTTTGAATTTTGTGTTTCTAAAGAACTTAATTTAACTTTTGTGGTCGATGAAAACTGCACTACATAAATTAAACGTTTGTATATTCTTTGGGTCTACGCTTGGAACATGGTTTACTTTCCTATTTTTGTGTTCTAGCTGCCAGCAGTGCACTATAAATGTTTGTAAGCGTTAAACAAATTTCCTTGCAGAAAGAGTATTTAGTCTCTTAATGACGGAAATGTTCTAAAGCATTCACTGGACATTCCAACAAAATATTGCGCCTAGTCATTTGGGTCATTAACTCAAAGGTCACCAAGTCATTAACTCATAAGTTCATGAAATGAAATGTTCTATGTTTCATTCAAACTCTTTAACTTCTTACTTTATTCGCTGCATTACATCATTTAAGTTCCTTCCCCCTACTACATTATTTAGGACAAAGATAAAACAATTACTTTGACTTCACTTTTATAAGAGCGCCCGTTTTAAAATGTCTATTCTCAGGGTTAACTGTCAAAGAATCATAACTGTAAAAATGACCGTTTAAAGCTAAGGTTGTGTAATGCGATTGATAAGATTATACAGTGCATCTAGGATTTTTCGGGTGTGTTTGAGGGGGGGGGGGGTGTCGGAGGCATTACTTTCGGATTAGCTACCAATAGAAATGCAACGGATATTCGAGAAACATACTGCATCCGGCGGATAATTGGCAGAAAACGAATATTTTACCTATCTGGTATATCATAAAATAGATTTATATTATACAAATAAATTACCAATTGTTAATATACTGTTTAATTTATTTTTCAACTAAAACAATTTTTACAAACTTTTCACAAAACATTTTATTAGAATTTATAACATGAAAGTAAAAGTTTTCCCTCCAATATTCTGCAAAGTACATAATGTACTTTGCATGAAAATTTGTCACTTTGACAAATGAAATGTTTTGAAGTGTACTACTTTTTAAATTCAAAATTTGATAATAGCAGTTTCATAACAAATTATATATTTCAGTATTTTCTTACTAATTTTCAAAATATTGTTATTGTTACTATTCTGTATTAGAAATTTTCAACTTCTATGAAATTATGTAAATAATATGAATACATTCCATATTTTTAAGTGCGTACTAATTGTAAATGTCATGAAAAGTTTTTATTTTATACACTACTATTACTGGAAGCAGCACCTTCATGGCTCTGCCTGTGGTATAAATTTAAAAGAGGTCCCTTTTATGGCGCCCTCCAAAAAGAACTTAAAATCGGCAATATAAGAGAAAAAAGAAAACCGGCCTATATTTTTTTGGGCATGATCAGCGATTTGACAATCATGATAAACAAAATTGAATTTAAATTAAAATTCTTAATGATTTCATATTTTTTATTGTTCTTTATTAAACTTCTGAAACTGTGGTAATCTGTTCTAACTTGATGCCTTGTACACTTCCCGTTGATGCTGATGAAGTCCAAAGAGATAAAAAGAGTAAAATATTTTCGCGTGCATATAATATAATACCTAGTATTGGGCCCGAAAAGAAGAAGGGGAAAAATATGTTCCTTTAATACATTTTAAGGTAAGGTAAATGACCCGGTAGTGGACACTGCTCTAGTAGTGGACACTTAGATCTTTAAGCTCCTAAAAAAAGCGAATGTAACATCAAACTTGAATGAAATTATCAGAACCTATAGCGATCGATTCCTAGTGCTGGTTAATAGAACTAAAGTTGGCGGTCACATTTGCTGCTCTTTACTAAAGCCGATCAATAAGAAGGTTAGGCATTTGGGGAAAATATATGGGAAGAAAGCGTGACATCATTTATGAATAGTCATTATGAATGGTTAGTCATTTTTAAAATTATTTCTTGAAGTTAACAGCATGAAGTAGAATATATTAATTTCTGTCCCCTACTAATGCAAATACGTGTCTTATAAATGTCCACTATAGATACAAATTAAACGTTTAGTAAATTTGACGTAAAAATCCTAATTTTTCATCAAATGACATTTTGTAGTTAACTAATTTTTAGAGAAATAGTTGGCGATTAAGCTAAATATGCAAATATTGATGTAAGTCCCTTGAAAAAATTTTGCCTCGTAAAAGAGTACGAAAATTTTCTTAACTGTGTCCACTGCCGGGTCATTTACCTTATTTTGCGAAAACTTCTTTTGAGAAAAAATTAACCTATCCAGAAAAAAAAGAGTTCTTTTACACATTGGTTTGATTAGAACTAGTCAAATATCATTTGAGAAGATCCTAAAATAATTATTTAAAATCTCTATTAATGTGAAAGGGTTCTGTCAAAACGCGAATTTGAAAAGATGTATTAAAACTATCGATCAATGAAGCCCTCGAATCTCACTGAACAATGATGACATATAATGCCGTCATAAAACTAGTTATCGAATCCCCATTATCAATGTAATGGAATGGCAATAATTTTAAAAATTAATCTTTTAAAAGTGATAAATTACTCTTCAATGTATAATTTGTTTCTTAGTGGAAAGTAGAGCAAATAAGATTGCGAATGATTTAGTTTATTTTCGTGAGAGCAGTAGAGAGTATGAAATTGGATTTGTAAAGATATATCGATTGCGAATTAGTCGTTACCGAAGTTATTTATTTAGGTTCTTGGAGAAGAGAAAATTTACTTAATTGTTGTCAATAAGTTAATAAACGAGTGTCTGCTTTAGAATGGAAAAATATTTAATTTCATGCAATGATATCTATAGAAATGTTAGCGTGACAAAAATGGCTGCAAGTTGAACGGCGATTCAGAAATTAAGGGATTTATTTGTGATAAATCGCTTTGTTCCGAATAAAATAACTCAATTACAATAAATATAACTAAATAAATAAAAAGAAAGAAAAACTTTATTTCGTAAATATTTTTTGTTTCTAATGGGCTGCGTATTATTGGTTCTTAACCATTGCAGACCTTGTGCGTTCCCGGAGATTGGTACCAACTCTTTCAGTGGCACTACAGTTAGAGGCGTAGCTAGGGTTTTCAGCGCCCGGGGACAGCTGAAGATTTTGAGCACCCCTCACTCCGCACCCCTGGGGGCCCAGGGGCTCCCCTGGTATGGAATTAAAAAAACTTTTATGCATCCTAAATGACAAATTAAAAAGCAGCACTTTTAATTTGCATTTTTATTAGCGACTATTCACTTTGAAGGGCAAAATTGGACACTTTGGCTTTGCAAAATTATTTGTTTTTCTTCTTTCTCAAGTGACCTTTCTTGGGTTCTCTGGGCGTTCGGTTCTTTTATCTCTGCTGCTCAAAGAAAATGCCCCTAGCCCTCCTTCCTGTAGAGAGTCATCACGGGTCCAATCCATAGAAAACATCCCAACTCCAACTCAAAAGTTGTTTCACTGCCTTTTAAGGCTATTTCGCACGCACTCCTGTGCTACATTCGTAATTCCCGATATGATTTGCGATGCTCCCACTTTTCCAACGAACATATTCACACCTTTTCAATTCAAATAGTTTTCTTTTCGCATTTAAAAATAAAACAAATTTACATTAATTTGGCGCCCTTTGACGCTGCGACCGGGGACAGCTGTCCCCCAACCCCCCCCCCCCTTAGCTACTCCTCTGACTACAATGAGTGTGGTACCATTGCCGCATTTTCTGACGCTCGGTTTTCCCCTAGATGGTGGTATCTAAGCTCTAATTCATGTAAACTTCACTAGGAATTTAATTTAGCCGAGAAAATCCGTGCCAAACGGATACTCAGGGGATCTTTAACATGCCGCACAACCATACGACATGGGCGTTGTCGATTTTCTGCATCTTGAAAATCCACCGACTTGGGCCAGGTTTGATCCTGGCGAAGTTGGGCGTACGAGGCCTGCGCCTTACCACTATGCCACCCTGTCGGTTTATTTCTTAAATAAAATTTCTTCACTTTTAATGGAATTATAATTGAAATAATATTTATCTCATTTTTCTTAGCTTTGTTCAAACTACTTTTTTTGTTACTCCCCCTGAGTAATATCTGTAAATTAAGTTCTTATTTTAAATACTTTTTAAAGTTTTCTGTACGATATGGCGCAGCCTACATCAACGGAATGCTCATATTTTCATGTTTCCCTGAAAGTTAAGAAAATTATTCCAACTATGTCAAAGGCTAATGTTGCATTATAAATGTTACTAAATTATGCGCAGTTAAATTTCTAATGTCATCCGTGTTGCGTGTAACAGTTTTAAACTTACATTTTTTGAAAATCAAAATGATGATTCTAAATGAACCTGACATTTTGTTTTTTTCTGAAAAGCTGCAGAAGCAAGTGTCAAATGTTATTTTATCGTAATTTTAAGCGCACGAAATTTCAGCTACAATAAACTTTCTAAAATCATAAAAAAAAAAAAAAAAAAATTAGAATAATTCTTGGGACATAAAATGTGTTAAAGGAAGAAAGAATAAACATCTTTTTGAGAATAAACCTTATTTGTTTTCGATGATATACGACGTAAAAGTGTTACGTACGCATTGGAAAAAATGAAAAATGTGTGTTTAATGCTTAAATAAAGCCGCATTAAAAACACCGTCCCATTATTAAATAATTTTAGAGATACTTAATGTGTTAATAAAATTTTCTTTCACGAGGAAGTAAATCCATCCTTAGAATACTAAAGTGATTACATTCTTGTAAAAGCCTTTAACGTAATTACATTTATTGATTTCTGGCAGTAAGTGCTTTAAGAAGCGTATCTGTAAATATAATTTAATTTTAAATATTGTGTTTTGCGCATTTTAGAAAACAAACTCTAGTGAAATCATGGAAATGAAATACGTTCACAGAGCAGTTAATGATTGTATAGAGGAGAGCAATATCATAAACAGAACACAACTTACATTTTAGATTAATTTAAAGTAAAATAAATGATTTTTGCTTAATCTGGTTAACAATATCCCTTTTACATTCTACTTTATGGGAAGTATAGAATAAATGGTTTGAGTTCACCAGATTACATTGTTGGATTCGTGCTCAAGACGTTCTATCCTTATTACAATACAACTAGTACTGAAAATAATTTGATAAATGGAATTTGCTAAAACTTAACCCCCAACATTTCGTGCTATTGAACTGCATTTTGTTCTCACAAAACCAATAGTTTTATTTCTGGATAAAAAAAGATATATGTCGCTTTAAGATTAATTCGTCTAATCGAGAAAAGTTTAATTTGAAATTATTTCGATGCAAAGCTTGGTAACTAATACAAAACCACTGTTAATACAGCTTGAAAGTAGGTTTATTTGCAATACTGGGTAAACTTATTGTTATTATTTTTCTTAATTTTAATCGTGTGGAAAAGACATTGTATCTGTAGAATAAAAGAAGATTGGTTCCGTATCTAAAAATATCTTTTTATTGCAAAATTTAATGGAAAAAGTAATTTTTAAAGTACTCCAAATATTTTCTTACAAACGATCTAAAATTTGAATTTTAACTTCCAAACAAATTGCTTTCTTTTAACCTTTCCTAATGGGTCAATTGTGTAACGTTATATAAGGGCCACCGAAAAGTTTCTAAAATTAAAATAATAAGTAAAGGTGCAAAACGTTTATAAACTTTTTTACTGACTAAGCAAAAACGTTTACCTTTTGTGCGACAAATGAAGTAAGGGGCCGTTCATAAATGACGTCACGCTTTATTCCCATATATTTGACCCCCCTCCCCCCTTTGTCACAATATGTCACACTTCAGCGGACCCCCTCCCCTCCCCTCCCCGTGTCACACTTTGTCACAATTTCACGAACCCCCCCTCCCCCCTTGAAGCGTGACATCATTTATGAATGATCCCTAAGCAAAAAAGCAACGTGAATAAGAGAAAATGGCAGTAAAAATGCAGACACGATATTGTTGTATTGTATCGTTTGTAGATGGCGGCAGTTGTTTGACTTTTTGTCTTTGGCGCATTTTTTCCCTTTTGGCGGGAATCTTCTCTCTGGCGGGACTATTGCTGGGTCTTCGTTTCCCTTGCTCCCTTTTCTCTTGCATTGATAAAAAAAAGTTCCAGGTAATTCCGAAACGCTTGTCCGCATTTTTTACTGCAGTTTTGCGCTTATTCACGCTGCTTTTCTGCTTACTTCATTATTTACTGACTTTCGCAAAAATTTATGTACGCACAAACTTCATTTCATAGATTATTTGACTTTGAAATAGAGCATGAAGCATTTATTTTGAACTCGTGTTATATTCATGTAAAAAATGTTCGTGGAAAAACAAAATTAGGTGTTTGTACTTTCTAGCCTACTTCCAGGTAAAGGTTAAGAAAAAAATCATTAAAAATAAAAGAAAAAGTCAAAAATAAGTTTATTAAAAATTCAATAGAGATTGAAAAATAAAAAATTAGAAAGTAGAGTTTTGAGAACGGGAAAATGTGTGTCTGTCTGTCTGTCCCCCTTTAATAACTTTTGAAGGGGATATCTGATTCGAAAGATTTTTTATTTTGCATTCGAAAAATCTCAGCGAGGACATCTCATTTTCATATTTTATATTTTGTTTTCAACAGTTTTTCATTCAGTTTTGAACAGTGAAAAAGCGCCTATGGGGTAAAATGAAGCAAATTTTGTAAACTCTTGGCATAAGGTCCAAGTTTCTTTCAACAAACTTATTGGAAGAAGCTCTCGACGAGAAATGTTTTTTGATTTGAACCATTTTTGTTCAATTTTGAACACTTGAAAAAAATTTAACATTACCGCCTATGCAAAAATTTGAATCCCATAGGAAACCTGACCTTACTGACGGATTTGCTTGGAACAAACTTTATCGGAAGAATCTTATGATATATATATAGAACATGGGTACAGATACGAAGTTCATCCAGAACTAAACGAGCATATTTTCTCATAAAAAGGTTTGATCTGATTTTTAAGTGTATTTCTGAACGAATGCATGAATAAATGACTGCGTTAAAGAAAGAAAGAGTGAATGAATATGTATTAACCGTTGGAAAAAGTATATTTGAAGTAGTAATGAAGTAGTGCTAAATGGGAAACAGAGATAGATAGTTAGATTATAATTTTGATGTTGGTATATACGGGAAAGTAGGCTCGTATAGTTCTAGACGGAACTTCTTGTTTTTACTAAAAAGCATTGCGTCGAAAATGTTTTTTTTTTGTTTGGTTTTATAAAATAAAGTTAAAAAGAACAACCATGATTCGTATTTGCTATGCAAATTTAATAAAAAGGACAAAAAAATCACGAAATTTGGCAAACATCTTAATTTTTTTAAGATAAGTAAAATCGGTATGACCTATGTATACCGTCTCTTGATATTTCCTCGTTTAAGAAACTAAAAGGGATAAATACTTCGAAAGAAAGAAGAAGAATCGAAAGGACTGCATTAAGCAAGAATGAAGTGGCAACAAATATGAATCTAACAAGGTCGCATTGCGACCGCTGCGTGTTTTTCAAAAATCGGTGTAATTGAAGAAAATTTGCTACGGGGCCTCGGTGGCCGAGCGGTCTTAGTACCAGTTTCCGCCCGCTGCTTACGCGCAGTAACGAGGTCGTGGGTTCGATTCCCACATCCCCCTGGGTGTATTTCTGTTATTTCCTTTCTTTGTGATGTAATAAAAATCTTTCATGTATTGTCTTGTGCTATCTGTCATATTGGACGACAGTTCATAAGCGAGCTCCGAGACTAAGCACACGAACTGGAAAATAAATGTACTTCAATTCAAATTCAAATTTGTTACTAATTAAGAAACATGAAGAGTTTTGTATGTGCTATGTTATTTGAAAGATAGGAACATTTTGTACTTACGCAAAGAACTGTAGGCACAACCTGCAAAACTAAATTGTCAAGGCAATTTGTTTACAGCTTGAAACAAAGTATGGATAACTGAAAAAAATAAGGTAAGTGTTATTTTTTATCAAGCCATTTGATAATTCACTGTGACAAAATTGTGATATTAAGAAATATTGACATTAAGATGTTGTATGAAATATTTAATGTAATTGATCAATAATGTTTTGCGTTTGGGAAAAAAGTCATCAGAAAATATTGTTGATTAAAGTAGGTTCAAATGTTCTTCGCTTTATATTTTCTGCCAATAATAGCTCGCTATAAACGAGGGAACAATGTTTGAATATAATGAAACTCATTATTAGTTTTATTTGTTAAATACGTGGTTAAAGTAAACCAGTTATAGAATAACCAAAATACATCAAAGGAGGATATTGAAAGTATAATCAGAATTGCTTTAATATAGTTTCTACGCGACGTTGTTTTTAATCATACTGAAAACTGAGTCAGCTATCAAACTCAATCATATTTACTACAATTAATTCCAAACCAAAGAATCATAACATATACTGGATACGTACTTAAACGATCGTAACATATAAGCGGATACGCACTTACATGATCGTAACATACAAGTGGATACGCATTTACACGATCGTAACATGTAAGTGGATACGTACTTAAACGATCGTAACATAAAAGTGGATAAGTACTTAATTTTATCTAATTAGAACTGGTTTTTCAGTAACTCTGTTTATGCTTGACATTAACATTGAAAATAGGTAGGAAGCGATAGTTGTAACTAAGTTATTTTTTTAAGAGACGGGGAAGGGGGACGAAGTTTTTAATATGACTTTTAAAAATTTAACTTATATTCGGTAAAACTGTTTTTAACTTAAATTGATCTTTTCTAAACTATAGGAAGCAGTTGCGTAGATTGGGCAAAACGGAGGTAATATTCACTGACCATTAAACTTGGTTTACAATTTATATTGCTTTTCTTCTGCATTGTTAGTTACTTTTAAAAACTTGTCTTAACTATTTCTACAAAACCAGGCCTAAATTTGATGAAGTTAACTATACGGAGGTAAAGTCTTGTTCGAAATGTTACGATTCGGTAAATTTACTTAATACATTTTATTTATAACTTTTAAATGCTTCTCAATTAAAATATTTTTAAAATTATAGGATAATGTGTATCATGGGATTATATTTGAATAATTCTATAGACAACATGTAGAATTTTTCATTATATTAAAATTAAGTAATTCGCGAGAATATTTGCTTAAGTCAAATAGGAAATATTTTCCCCAGAGTATTAACACAATTGCGTAATTAAATTAGATTACACGAAACGAATTTTAAATGACATTTTGTGCTATAGATGCATCAGAGAAGTAGTGGTTTAAGTACACTGAAAACATTGTGTAGAATTCTCTGCCCTAGCTCTTGTGTTAATGTCTCTAAAAAATTAATTTAATAAGGTCTTGATGACTAAATTACGGTAAAGGCTGTTTTCTGCGGAAAATTAATCTTAACTTTTATACAATTAATATCGGTAAACAGTATAAAAACAATACTTAGTCCGCTATTTAATGATTTAGATGCGAAAGACGGCTAATGCCAGTGAGACTACTTTTAAGAGATTCGTAATTTAGGAATACTTTTAAATTGTTACCTCTGCTAGATAATGGCTTGAACTACGTCAGTGCATTTTCACACGATCTTTCCACTTCAAACTTGTGTGGAAATCATCACTATTTGATTAATTTTAATTATTAGCTTCTCTTTCTTCAATGTGTCTACAAAATAATTAATCTTCAGCTACTGAAAGAGTTTGGCAGCATCTGATTTAGCAAATAAAGTGGTAATCATAATTGCTCTACGTCATGTCATGAAAATGGAAAAGAATGTTATTACCTGTTCTAATTTAAGCGGTTTTTGAATATATGTAGACATAATGTATAATTTCATAGTGAAATTCCTTCGTTTGTAAGAGGGATATGATTAAATTGTTTAGCATAGCTCTTTACCAATTACTCTGCCAGCATTATCTATGGCAGCTAGTAGAATAAATCGCTCTCTATGGTATGTAAATTGTCATCAGTATTTTTTTTTTGTAAATCACTTAGTATTATGTCAATTTTATTGTTTTGCTGACTAGAGCTTGTTCTTTTTTCTCCCATAAGGTTTGTAAATGTTTTTTGATGTTTATAAATGTTTTTTGTTTGCATGAATTAAGAAACCCATCCACAATTTTTAAGTCAAAGAAACTCGCAACTCGAGGCTTTTCGTCCGTGCTGCTTGACAACTGTTTACTCGCGTTCTCGAATTTTTGATTTTGCATTGGCACTTACAACGTGGAAATTTCGTTGTTTTCAAACTTGTACTTGCCTGTAACTAAAATTATTTTCATATTTGCTGTAGAATTTTTTGCACTTAAACCATTTGTGTTCTGCGGATGTGCAGCATTGTTCCCTACTTACAGATTAAGGTTTAGAAACTTGTAAATAGTCACTTGATCAAAGTAAATAGTCACTTGATCAAAGTAAATAGTCACTTGATCAAAGTAAATAAACGCAGAGCGATGTTAAAACATGCATTTTTTAAGAAATATTGTTTACACGTCATCTGATATTTTCTAAATATTCTTGAAATTATATTAATTGTCATAAAATATAACATCAATTAACACGATTTTAACCCGCATTATTGTAAATTAAACCTCACTTTTTGGTAAGTAACAAATAGCGAAGATAGTGCAGTCTGTGAAATATAACCACATAGTCAATTGGTGAATATATCTATCAAAGTATGAATAAAAATTTTAATATTGTACACTTTCTAAAACATGAGTTTTAAACTATCAAAATGCAGCATATCACAATATAATTCTTTACGCAAGAAAACGAAACATTCTTTAAATAAACTTTCCCTTTCATTCTTGCATGAAAATTAGATATGAATACATAAAGATGAAGCGTATGTTTAAATATGAACCTTCAATGTTAACAGAAACTTCACAGTACTCGTTTAAAGAGAAATTAGAGTTGACAGCTGACTTTGTAATAAAGGGTACAAACAAAACTCGAAAGCTTTTGAAGGAAAATTGTAGTGAGTAAGTCCAAACCAATTTATCAAGCTTTAACACATTTGGTGAAAGTATGAAATACATTTTTAAAAATAGGATTTTTTTTCTGTTTTCTTACTACTTATTTAACTACGAATAAATATCTGTGTTTTAATGCTGTTATGAAAATGCGTTACCATCATTTGGTTAATTTCTGTCTTGATAGATCTTCAATATTTGATATCAGAGCGAATTTTTGCATTTTTTTTCTTTTCTTTTTCTGCATCAATTTATTTTCTAAAGTTACAGAAAAACATTTCAAATTTCTTACTTATAATCTTCATCATGTATTATAAGTGGCAGAAAAATGTAAAATATTCAATGTATAAATCTACTGTTGTTGAATCAGTACTGTTTTTGTAACTTTGTTCTCTCTTTCTTTGGATCAATTTCTTTTGCTGGTGAGCTTTCTGTTCATAATAAATCATCGCTTTTTGTCAACATTTTCATGCGTTTCAAGTGCAGTAACCAATTTCTTTTCGTTCTTCAGAAAAATCGTTTGAATCGGTTCTAATTTATGCTCTTTTATAATTTATACCGAATTAAAGCGTCTTTTGAGATATTTCAAATTTCTTACTTATAATCTTCATCATGTATTATAAGTGGCAGAAAAATGTAAAATATTCAATGTATAAATCTACTGTTGTTGAATCAGTACTGTTTTTGTAACTTTGTTCTATCTTTCTTTGGATCAATTTCTTTTGCTGGTGAGCTTTCTGTTCATAATAAATCATCGCTTTTTGTCAACATTTTCATGCGTTTCAAGTGCAGTAACCAATTTCTTTTCGTTCTTCAGAAAAATCGTTTGAATCGGTTCTAATTTATGCTCTTTTATAATTTATACCGAATTAAAGCGTCTTTTGAGATATTTCAAATTTCTTACTTATAATCTTCATCATGTATTATAAGTGACAGAAAAATGTAAAATATTCAATGTATAAATCTACTGTTGTTGAATCAGTACTGTTTTTGTAACTTTGTTCTCTCTTTCTTTGGATCAATTTCTTTTGCTGGTGAGCTTTCTGTTCATAATAAATCATCGCTTTTTGTCAACATTTTCATGCGTTTTAAGTGCAGTAACCAATTTCTTTTCGTTCTTCAGAAAAATCGTTTGAATCGGTTCTAATTTATGCTCTTTTATAATTTATACCGAATTAAAGCGTCTTTTGAGATATGTTACTACACTTATTTTTATTGCTATATTTCACTTATATGATGTATGTGCAGTTTAAAGATTTTCTTTTTTAATACTTTGCATAACTAGTAGTGAAGTAAAATCTACATACCAGCCACACTCATTTAACAACTTTTATTTTTTATGTTACGTAGTACTTTTTTTAGTAGTTTTATGCATTTAAGAATCACTTTAGTAGATGCTTTATTGTTTTTGAATGAATCGGATAATATTCATAGACGTTTTTTGAATCATAAAGTACTTGATCAAAAAAAAAAAAAGTATTTTGTCTGTAGCCCTGACACTATGACAAAGCAGTTATGCCCCCTTTTTCGATTTCCTTATGCAAGTTACTTTTACATTATTTTTTAATTTTCAAAATGTAGCGCTATATGCTATCGATTTGATGTTTTAATTTTCGGTGATTTTTTTAAAAATAAAGAACTGATGATTTCAGGAAAATATTAATTTCCTACACGCACATCAATATCGAGCAAAAATGTCCCTGCGCATGATTTAACCGGAATGAGCATAAACATTGATTTTAAGATCAATTATAAATATCATATGTCTCCTTCTGTAAGATTATTTTTTGCTCTAGAAATATGCAATTCATTTTGGAACAAAAGAAGCTGAAAGGTTATATTTGTATTGTCATACACCGAAAAAAGTATGAAGAATTCAATCGATTGAAATGAAAACAAGTAATCTTTTATGAATTTTCCCCGGAACTAGAAAACTAAAGTCAATACATCTATACATTTTTAATCAATTCGGTATTCTTAGTGAATAGTCTTTCTCAAGTGTTAAAAATTTAGAATTCAAAACAAAACTTTAGAGTTAAGGAGTTTCTAAGAGAAAGCGTTGGGTTTTAAACATTTGACAACACATTATTTTTCAGCTGATGCATCTAATCATTTAGATTTTGCTATTGATACTTGTTAACAGTAGAAATCTCAAAACTTATTATTTTTAATCTTCTGCAAAAGTAACTGCGATGATACAGTTGAAGCAACTTCTTCGTGTTTGATGGTAGAATAAGCGTCATGTCATAACTGCTTTTACCTTTTTTTTTTGCACACCAGCATCAGCAGCTATAACCCGTGTGAAGAGTTAAGGTCACCACGTGGAGCATAGAGGGAGCATAGAGATCGGCATTCCTTGTTAGCTATTTTGATGGAAATATGTTGGCATTCTTATTGTCTTTCTATTTCTGACATTTCAAACAATTTTTGCATCAAAAACTTGTTCTCATAACCCCCTTCGAGACAGTCATCCGTAAACTCCATTTCTTTGTAAATTTAGTCAGAGGGAGAGCGAATATTTGAAGCATGTACGCAATGATATAAGGAAAGTCGTAATAAAGGTTTAAAAAAAAAAGGCGCGATTGCGTTGTAAAACCAGAAAAAGCAAAAAAAAAAAAAAAAAGCCAGAAAAGCAAAGTCAGCGCTGTGAGACCAGACTAACAACAATCTCTGTGTTTTAAAAGGAAACCTGAAAAATTTTCTTTCTGAGTAGCTCAACCATCCGTTGTCGGAAATCCTGTTTCTTCAGTTAGAACGGCAAACATCAAATTTTTCTTCATAAAGTCTTTTATTATTTAAGTGTCACATGGTAGGCTTAAGTTTTAATCATAGTAAGAAAGTAATAAAAGTATCAATTGCTAGAAAACCGCCAATTACTAAAGAAGTGCGAAACACATAATGAGATAAATGCTTGTAACCAACAGTTTGAGGTACGACTTCCTTTCTTAAAATATAAGTAGAGCGTCAAATGAAGCCAAAGCCACAGAGACTGTAGCGGTTGGTAGTTAACCCTATTACGTGAAAAAAAATTGCTGCAGATCATAATGCAGTAGATAAAGGGTTAAGACAGTGTAACGACTTGGGAAGCCCCTTTGTGGTATAGCAGGCAAGCAACGGAAAACCCTTTTCCTATTTACTCTTACTACAATATTGTTCTCGATTTTTGGTCTCTGTTTGTTAGTTGTCGTTACTTATGCAAAAACTATGTATTCTTTATACAATTTATAAGCATGGATTAAGTAAACCGCTACGGGCTTAAAGGAAAGTTAAAGAGTAAAGGAAATAACTAATGATTTAAAGGTAATGGATATATGTACTTCAAGCAAATTTTCAGAGAAACTTTTTCAAGCAAATGAGGCGACAAAAGGCATCCTAGCAAGTAATTCAAAGTTTAGTCTCATTCTGGATTAGCTGGAGAGCGTAAACATGCTTCAGAAGCAAATAATTTTTAGGTCCACAACTAGTAAATCTTACAGCTTTCATAAACGTGATGCTGACCTGAACCACCCCCATCTTGTATCCCAGAGAAGATTCGTCCTCTGCAATGATTTACTTTAATTGACAGTTTGGTTTCGTTGTGATTCCAGTATACGATTGTACTTTGCTTGTTATTAGTGGAATATTTACGGTTAGAAACTAATACAACCTAAGTTGGCAACTGTGTGACTGTTAACCAAAAGCAAAGTTCTTGACTATCCAGATTAAATTATAAGAGTTTTGATGATCCATTCAAGATCCAGTGGAAAGCTTCTCTGACGCAAACCTGACGTGATTTTTGACGTTAATAATTTAGAATAAGAACACGACCATCAGTTCATGCTTTTTTTTTTTTTTGCTTTTTGCGACAGATTGTCGACGAACAATTTATGTCATTTCTGTATATCATAAACAGAATTATTTTCACTCTTTCAATGCGGACTCCATTATGATTAACGATTTGGCATTTAAGATTTCCCTAACACATTTCAGCTTCCTAATGAGCATTAAGAAATGAACCAAGAATCAACGAGCGTTTTGGGTTTTAATGTTTAAACATTGAAACATCTTTCTTAATTAAAGGCTGAGAGCTTAATTAATGCGATGCACTACTGTGAGCAAAAATCGATTATAATAGCAGCAGGAGACCAAAAATGTACTCTTTTTAACTCCTTTATCATCAATCATGATTACGGGTGTAATAAAGATCGATATTCTTGACCAATTTAAGCTGGTTTTAAACCTTAAAAAGGAACTATGCGAATTGAGTCATGTGAATTCAGCGAAATGCGCATGCTCAAATATGATACAGATTGCATAGTTAGCTTGATATTACGATTCTAAGAACATATGATGGAAGAGCAGAAGTGCAAATACTGGGAAAAAGCAGCGGACAAGGGATGTATGTTGAATCTGCAATATAAGTGACCTATTGAAACGCAAAGTTTTAAGGTTTGCTGAACTAGCAATTGCAGCTTTATTAGAACTCCTTGTTCCATGGCTTATATCTAGAATCTTTTGAATGTACTGAAGTCAAAATTTGTAACAATTTTAATTTAAGGAATAATTTAATTTAATTTAAAGTATTGTTTCAACTTTTGTCTGAAAAAAGATTTATTCGTTAAAAATTTACAAAATATTGTTTTAACCACTTTTAAGCATAAAATTAGTACGCAAGTCGAAGTTTATTAAAAACGTGTCTTAGTGGTTTCTTTTCTAAATCAATCTCTAATCTGAACCTAACTTTTTGAACTAGTGGAATAAAAGAATTGCTAAAGGCAAGCCTTGGATTTAATTAATAATTGCGTAAACTATGGAAACTTATAGAAAACTCTAGAACGAGATATAGGGGAAAGTACCCCAAAACGGGATATCTTATCTATTCTTCGCTTTATTTCTTATTGTGTACAAGGTACATTCCAAAGCTAGACGTCATTTAAAAGCATACACCTTTGCAACTACTTAAAATACCTTTGTCACATTTGTTCAATAATACTAATGTGAAAAATACTAAAAAGCGTAAAAAGGGATAGGGAGTTTTATGTTATTAGGTTTTTGCTGATTTTACTTTTGACTTAGATTTTAGAACAAAAATAGGCTACGTTTTTATAGGAATAAACTTTTTAATTGTAAATTTGAAATTACATAACACTGCAATCGCATAAAAATGTATCGTCTTCTCCTTCTGCTCTGGAACAGGCTTCGTGGGCCCATCCCTGGCAGCTCGAGCATTGTATCCAGAATTCACCAGATTTCGATTCAAGATACAGAGCGTTGCAGAAAATACATGCTTCATCGTTTTCAGCTTCATCTTCTGAAGACGACGACGTCCAACCTTGGCTAACTGATGATTTTTTTTTTAGGTTTTCTTATGTTTGGTCCATTTTCTTCGATTTTTGCAAATGATGATTGTGGTTTTCTTTCAGGTTCAGAGTAACATTTTTTAACTTTATCTGCCTGTTTTGCATCTCCACTTGGTTTTCTTTTACGCCTCGTTTATTTTCTCTTCGGAACATTCAAGAGACTTGTTTTGGCAGCCCTTTTTTTCAGCTTTTGAGTTCTTTCTCGTTCTTTTTTTTTTCACGCTCTTCTTCCAATTCAAGTTTATATGGGCTTCCTGTTATAATTGATGTTTTCCCTCTTCTCCTATCGTGTTTATTTTGAGGTCTTGGTCCAATCACTCGTGGTGGAGGTAGAATTTCTTTGGGTGATATAGAAAATGGCAGTGAAGGACGACAGTATAGCCCAAGTCCTTTGTTTCTTGTCGAAGTAGACGGTTGGATAAGTCCTGCGTTTGTGCTAGTGTTATCGGTGCCACCAATCGAATGAATCACTAGGTGATTCAATCAATACGGTCTCTAGTGGTTGTGATGACTTCAAACTTTTAGATGCTATGACTGAACTTGAAGATCCTTCGGATCTGGCCTCGTTTTGTTGCAGATTTAATGGTTGTTGGGACGTCAATGAATGAATTTTCGGTCAAAATATTTCCTGACTTACAGTTTATCCTATAACTACAATTTGTACATAACTCAGGCCAATTGTTTGTACTCCAAAAGTAAAGTAAATTATTTTATTTCGAAAATATAATTATTTAAAATTAAAATAAATTGTTGTAATTGATTATACATATTTTAATTCATTACTTATTTCAATTAAAATAACTTAAACACATTGCCGAAACATTAATGGAAATGGTCGGGTAAAACGGGACACATCAAAATTGTATCCAGTTTTGGGCACCCCAAAAGTGTCCCGTTTTGCCCGACCGTGATGCTTTTGACAACATAAATGGCTGACACCTGAACCGACACCCACTAGCAATATTTAAATACATGAAATTGTTGTTAAAAGAGCTATGAACAAAACACAGTACTTGCCGGAATTGTTTCGAAAGACGGAGAAGCACTAGGATAGGTGTTCTGCAGACGAAAAAAGTACAAAGTAAGTAAAAATTTCACTTGAAAACTTTGAAAAAATATTTCTTTGCGAAACACGAGGCTAGCGTTGAGAGATCAACTGAGAATGCTGTCATGGCGGTCGGGAACCAGTTTAACCTTTCTCCCGCGATATAGCACCACCAGTCAAGATCCGAGGCTCAATAGCCCGTTTTGCCCGCCTATCCCGTTTTGGGCAACTCTCCCCTACAGAGTTTCTTCGTTTTTTAGACAATTTTTTATTTTTAATGTATTCGTTGACCGGCTCGTACATTTATGCACTACAATATCTAAACGTTTGTTTCTTTAAGGTGTCAGCATTGTTTGGTACAAACACGTGGTTTCTAATGAAAAAAAAAAAAAAACGATGACAAAGATTTCTGATTTTGACAGGAAAAACTGCTTTAATAAAAATTAAATAGTATCGTTTTCAGAAAGGTCCAAAACGATGGCCTCTAAAATATATTTGCTTGTATGAGTCTATGGGGGGTAGGGGATGTTTCACCGGACTGAACACATAAATTTTGATTTTACATTTTCTGTCTGATAAGCATAAAATACAGATATAGAAACTTAGTTTTTGTTGCACGTAAAAACGAACTGAAATGTAGAAATTAATTTTTTTGGTAAACGATAAACTTTTTGACCCCTACGTTTAATAAAAGAATCTTATTATATGTTCATCGCCGCAGATGCGTCATTACGTCCGCTTTTGCTGACACACAAATTTAAAGTTTGTACAATTATAAAAGCATAACAATTTCTTTGATTTGATTTCTTTTGAATAACTTATTTTACATGTTAATATTGTGGGGAAAAAAGTCTTTTTGTCTCATTAAATATTAGGCATGGTTCGGAAAAGAAAGGCTTCTTTAGCGTTATTCATTGTCATATTGAGCCACTCTCCCCTTAAACACTGAAAAATAAATTGGTATGTTTATTTCGACCCAACATTTAACTAACAAAAGTCCTGGAAAGTAATTCTTTTTTATTTAAACAATTTTGTTTCAACGATTTTTCTATTAAAAACACTTAAATAATACATTTTAAACAATTAATATGTCGGTGTTTATCACTCCGAAAATGATAAGTTCAAAAATCAAGCAACTGAGAATCTACTTCATCAAGATTAATATTTAATTTGAAATATCTCGATGGCAATTAATTTGCGCTTTCATATTGAAAGCGGATTAACTCTTGTTTTGCTTAAAATGAATTGTAAACTAGTGCCGGAGGTAATGATACAAGGATTTTTATCTTTTGTTCACTCGGAAATGAATCCGTTCTCGTTTGCCATTTTCTTAACATTTTGCTAATTGCTTCTTTCACTTCAACTGTGTAAATTTTCAATTATCTCAATTCTGCGAGAAAAGGATTCTAATGGCGGAATTATAGACAGAAATGAAGTCACTGCTAGTGAGCAACGTAAATAGAAATCTACTGTTGATTTCTTCATGAATAATTCCTTTGACATCTATTTCCTTTTACGTAATCTACTTACTATTTTCTTGCTGTAGGAGAGGATGAATAAAGCAGTTGAATATCGGATTAATTTTAGAAATTTTAAAATGAAAAAAAAGTAGTATTTTGTTATATTTTTCTTTAAGAAGTACTCTATAAATGGGATAAAAATGAAAATTATGAAGAAAATATTAATAATGACAGAAAAGTTATTCAGTAACTTTGTGATTGTTATGTTTCTTATTTGGTATTTTTATTCTTTTGATTTAAAAGCTATTATAAACGCATAGTCCTTTGTCTTACACATTCTCTGTTTTCAAGTATTAACCGTGATGTTCTTCGAATTCTTTTAGCTCGGTAGAAACAATTAAAAATACATTTTTGCTTTGCATGTACTTCGAAGATAATGCCTATTTCCAAAGATTTAACGCCCTTCTCTAATAGGTGCAGCATATTTTTTTTCTCACAATGGGGAAATTTAACGATGTTAATTTTTCATTGGAGGCATTTAATGTTTTAATAGCAGCAGAAGATAAGAAAAAGAATAAGGTAAAATAGGATGGTCATTTATTACTACATCTGCAGTGGATTAACTCAAAAGTCTAAATTGAAATAGTAATTCTCATGTTCGGTGTAAAAAGTGGTGAATGCTCTTTCGTGAATTAATTAGCTTGATTACGAATGTAAATGAACATAGAATGATGCTTTGTTAATGCTCATTAACGAATGTATTGTTTTTATCATTACAGATACTGTTTCATACTCTACATTTTTAAATGAGTAACTGAATTTTGAGGGTGTAAAATTACAACGAGTAAAACATGTTTTTCAGATGAGGGTAAATTTATGGAAATAGTTGTTGAAAAAGTTTGTTCCAGATTAGAATTTATGTTGTTAATCCATGGTTTATTAAAACCGCTTATACCAGGGTTTCTCAACAGGAGCATATGGACCCCTTGACGGTCACAGAACAAATCTAGGAGAGGGGGGCACGGGGAAACATAAGAGCCAGAAATCTCGGGAAGGAGACCACGAACCCGTCATTTCAAAGTGATAAAGAATTCCGCACAATGGAAAAATATTACACATTATTATGGTCAAATATATTACAAGTATAAAATATATGACAGGTTGTATGCTTCCCTGAAAACATGAATATGCTTACTGCACTCAATCATATGTCAGTTGAATGCTGTGGTATTTATCAGATCAACAGTTGGTTTCAACTTTCTTATATACGGCAAAGTAAACAAGCTGTGAAAACTCGAAGTGAAGGAACACAATTTCATAATGAAAAATAAAAGTTTAAACAAGAGGGCTACGACAAGAATTGGTATCCATAAAGGGGGCCACAGGCCGAAAAAGGTTGACAACACCTGGCTTAGACACTACGTTAAAATGGCTTGTTGATAGTTGAGCGTCGCATAACAATTAATAGTTGTTTATGGTATAATGTAACAAGAATATTTTATAAGCTTTAATGAATTCTACCAGAGTGCAGTGAATCCAGTGCCGTCGAGAGGTGGCGTTAGGAATAAATGATTCATGGGGCCTGGTCTTCGGAGGAGAATCCGACTCGGCATCGGAGCAATGCAGATGGTAAAATGTCTCTATGGCTAAGAATGGGGGATGGTTAGAGGGGAAGATGGCGAGCAATTAGACATAGGGCCCGCCTTGGTTCTCGGCGGTGTTCAGTGTATCAGTGTATAGTTCAAATGCTGCAAAAATTAACTTTGCGTCTATGAATACAAAGAGGTTTCACTTTGACCATTGAAACAAAATATATAAACTAAAAATGTTTCACGGAAGATCATTGCATTTAATGTTCTACATTAAAGGCAAAAGTACAGGCATAAAGAAGAAACATGTTTTTAAAAGAAGTAAACTGATAAATACCGTTGTCTACGTCAATTTTTAGTTCCTTACGAAGTATTAAAACTGTGTTAAACTTTTGTTAAAGTGCTATTTTAACCAAGCATATGGAATAAAAGTAATAGAAAATAAAAAAAACCTCTATAATTCGAGGTGGACGGGCCACAATAAGTATGCAGTGTACCTACGAAGGTATTTATTTTCTATGGGAATGAACCCTGACATCACGTTGAATGCAATCCATTAATTGACTATGGACATGCCTGAAATGTAGCACAAAATATCTGAAAACCTAAACTCGGAAGCACGAAATTGCATGGGGACCGAGGCCTGCTATGCCCATCTCAGCTCACGAGTGCCATTGAATGCAAAGGCGGGAGTTCCGGGAAAGTGGTCGACCCGAAAACAAAAAAAGAAAACTAAAGACAAATATTTATATGCTTCGACGAAATGATTACTTAGAAAATCTACGTCCTGTTTCAGTTAATTGAATAATTTTAATTATACAAGTGGTTTACATAAAGTTATCCGGTAGCAATGAAACAAAGAAGAAAAATACTAGTGTATTAAAAATTACTCTTCTAAATAACTCATATATTTACTATGATTTTAATTATTTGGTTTAAAAACTGGACTGATCAGCATTTTAAGAAGGATCAAAACCAAAAGAAGAAAAAACCGCCCTTGATCAAATTCAGTTGGTAAATCTTGTCATTGATTTGCCTGAATGTATCAAAAGGAAAAATCCAAACAAAATGCATTACTTGATTTCGTTGAAAAATTTGATTTATTTGAGATTTTTTTCAATGAACTGATAGTTAGCTAATCTTCGGTTAAAGGAGCTCTGCATTTTGCTGTTCACTTAAGATCTTTAGAATTTAATATTTTATGCAGATTTTAGCAGTATTCTTATGCGTTTGTGAAACATAAAAAACAAACAAAATAGCAAACTTTAGCGGATTTAAACAATGTTTGAATATTCAATAAAATGCTAATTGCATTCAACTCTTGTAGAAGGTTTCAAGATTTTTAATTTCCGATGCAAAATTTAAAAAAATAAATTTGAAGTACATGCGCCGAAGTCTTAATTTCTCTTTTCCTGGGTTATCACCATTCTAAAAGAGTTGCATTTCTCCCTTAAAATGGGGGAACTTAATGATGTCAATTTTTCATTGGAGGTCATTTGCGCTTTAATCGCCACCAAGAAGAAAAAACGAAATAACCAGAAATTAGGTGGTTATTTATCACTGAAGCTGTAGTGCATCTACTTGAAAGTAGAAATTGAAATTATAATTCTCAGTTCGCGTAAAAAAGGAAAGTACGGTGGCCGTTCTTTCTGAAATTTGAGAAAGGGAATTACAAATGCAAATTGGGAGCTGTGGACTGGTACGTTTTGTTCATTTCCGTTTAAAATTGAGTTATTCGCGTTATTTTATTCATGGGTTTAACATTTGGAATTGAAGACTAGGTAAGATTTGATTGTGATTACAAGGATAGTGAAAAAAATTATTTTTGTAAAAACATAAATTGCGTTGATGCGGTATTGTGAACAATGGTTGACATCATTAAAATTTCTGTTAACGACGAGAAAGTTTTGAATAAGTAATTTTTATGCCTTTCTTTTAAATTATTGCCATTTGTATACCACCTAAAATAAAATTCGACTACCGTCTAAGGATTAAAAATAAAGCAAAATAATATTTATTAAAGCCTCCCAAGCACTAGATAATTTAAAATCCTTGTAGAGTGAGTGCTCTGATAGGAAAGCATTCAAGTTTCTTCTACATGCGTCAATGCCTGCAATAAAATCGCATTAAAGACTATTTTATTTAGTAAAAAAAAAAGGGGGGGGTTGCATTTTTAACTTAATTTTTATCCTTCCATTAATTTTCTTCATTATGTGTTCATCAATTGAAATTTCTTGCCACAAATACGAAAACTTCTTTAATTTTAAGGCATTGTTTTTCTTTTATGGAGTGAGCATTGGATATTACTTTTGTGTTCGGAGATTTTTATAGTCCGACCACAGAATTTTGACACTTGGGCGCTTCTGCGCATGGCAGAACAGGACGAATCCATTCAAGTTTTAGGGAAGCTCGTTTTTCAGGGGCGTTTATTAGTACGCGAATCAGAATGATTGCTTCTCTGTATTTTAAAAGCAACCAAATTTATAAACTGGCATGTAACATTAGCTCGAAGGACGTAAATTTTGCTAAGCGAACTAAAACGAGAACAGAGTACGGGACTATCTTTTTAGCAGCAGTTTCTCCCTTAAGCATGAATGAATTCTTCTTGGCACTCTGCCAGGTATAGGTCTTCGTTCGCCGGTAGAGCTATACCTTTACTTTATGGCTTACTTTCGACAGCTCACTCAGTATTAAAGTAATATTTTTTTGATTCGCTACAAATAGTAAGACTTTAGGGGGTCATCCATAAATGACGTCACGCTCTTTTCCCATATATTTGACCCCCTCCCCCCTTTGTCACAATCTGTCACGCTTCAGCGGACCCCCTTCCCCCCTCGAAGCGTGACATCATTTATGAATGATCCCTAGAATATCATCTGCAAACTATAAACATTAAGGGTATTGTCGCGGCCAGGTTCACGACATCAGGGCGCGTGATACGCAAAGTGGCATAGACAATAAAACACAAATTTTTTTGGTTAACTAGATAAATTTATTCACTTATATAGATATTAACTTAGGCCCATGAGACTATTACTATTAAAAAGGAAAATGAAATGTGCAGGGAACGAACCATGTCCGGATCCAACGGGCAGCACTTGTTGTGAATTTTAGTCCTATATGCGTTTAGTCCTTCCTCGTCGGGAAGCGAATGGTGATCATCATAGTCCTGCTTGCAGAAGAGGCCTGCCGCGCCTATTTTATAGACGGCAGATGTTGTCAATCAAAAATTGCACAGAAGGGGCCCATCTCTGCCTTGGAAGATGAAGTGGTTTCAGGGAAAAACTGATCACCTCTGTCCAGATCTGATGATGCTCTGATTCCTGTATTTTAATATTAGTATGTAGTAACCCAATCTTTTCCTGCTTATTGATCGTTATTATTTGATCTGTATTATTGGTAGCAATAACATCAATTTTCCTCCTATTTGTGTTCACAACAGACTGATCAATTTGTACGTTAGAGGTATATTTCTCAAAGGGGTTAAACAAACCTATGCTTCCCTCCTTAATTTCTGGCTGACAAATCAACGACACAATGTGGGCACTCCCTGGTTCCAACCTAACTTTCTTCTGAGAAATGCACATTATCCCCATATCCTGTCCTTCATTACTGTGCCCCAACTCAAATTCAGCTTTTCCCGCGCTAACCAATCCTGAATCAAAATCAATTTTCAATTTTAATTTTTTAATAGCGGGGTAACTCAATACCAAATCATACGAATCAAATACTATGTCAGTGATAAAAATATCCTCTAAAATTGTACAATCCCCTATTGTGATCCAGGCTTTAATGCAAGTTTTGTAATTAATGCTTTCACCCGTCAAAGTTTTTAATGTAACTAATTTTGTTGTACAATTTACTTTACCCTTTTTAGACAACGAATTTAATAGAGCTGTTGAAGCCACAGTACAACACGCCCCCGTGTCGGCAAGAAAAGTGACCGGTTGACATCTATCTTCCTGAAACAATCCGATGAACCCGTGAAGTATTGGTAAGTCATTATTCAACTTATTTTTCGATAACGTAGTTACTGTTTTGACCACTTCATTACATTTTATCTGGTTTTGCTCGTGAACCAACTCGCATATATTTTTAAATCCCGCTATCTGCTCATCGCTCATAGTATTTCCCTTCGAGTTTTCACTTCCTGTGTCGCGAAATTCTTGTCTCTCTTTTTGAGGGTTCCCTCTCTTCGCGCTTTGATTGACAGGTAGGTGTGTTTCTGACTCTTTCCCTGCTCCGCTCTCCAAAATGGGGGATTTTCGCACTAGCCCTTCTGGTTTTTGTCCGATTCCCCCCTTTGATGACGTAGTCTCACAAGCGATTGGTTCTTGTGTCGAAACTGGAATAATGCTCCTTTTCATGTATTGCATCGTTAATTTATTTTCGTCTACGTTCCTATGTTTTGACGCCTGTCTTGCTCGTGTGTTTACATTCACTCTTTGCTGGGGACTACTTATTTTATCTTTCGATTCCTTTCCGCTATTATCACGAAAGCTTACTCTACACAACTCGTCCTTTTTATTCTTATTTCTGTCGTGAGCTACCAATTCTTCCTGAATTTGACGATTGTTTTGTACTTCGTTTGAAATTTTCGTCTTTTTATTTAACTGCCCCTCATTTTTAAACTCTCTCTTCGTACGCTCCCAACGTCTTTTAACAAGCGGACTCCTTGCTCCCGAATGCTGCCAATCATTAGCGTGATTCCCTTCCATATGTTTATAATTGAACGGCATACTGTTTAATTTTTGGTAGCCGGGGCATTCAGTTGTATTATGACCTACCTCTCCGCAAAATGCGCACGGTGTATATTGCGTAATTTCATTCCTCTGCTCTCCTTTTCTAAACTCTTTATTATTTACCTCCATTCTCGTCTCAGTACCCTTCCGAGGCTTTTTGAAGGGGGTATCTAGTTTCCCGTATGACCGTTTCGGAACTGTTCCCGACGCCAAGGCTGAAATGAGCGTGTTTGATAATCGCGATTCCCGTTACCACGCCTGCCTTCATTGCGACTACCCTGCTGTTGAATTCTTATTAACTTTAAATAGTGGAAACAATCGGCCGCACAGTGCCCTACTTTTCCACAAAAGAGACATACATTTTGCATTGGTCTTTCATAAGTGGATTTTTCCCGGGTGTTACCTGAATCCTCTTTCTCTGCGCTTTTAGCTACCATCGGCTGTGCCCCAATTGCATTGATCCGAAGTTGAGAGAATAACGTCGTTGCTTGATACAACTCGGTTGTGTAAGTCACTGCCTTCTCAAAACTTTTAGGGTTTCTAATCAAAATCGGTTTTTGGAACTCTGGGGTTAGCCCCTCGAGGAATTTGGATAAAAGGAGTTTATCTGTCACCCCGTCGGAATGCGGATTGCTTGCCACAAAAATTTTGTCCCTGCTCGGCGTACTCGTTCGGCGAATACGTGAATCGGCTCACCTTCAAACATATTTATCTTTGAGAATTCTACTTGGAGTTCTAAAGCGTACTTTTTATGTATGAAAAAATTAACGATTTTAGCCTTAATATCGGCATACGTGCTTGATCTGCCAAGATGAGGATCATCAATTATGAACTGTTGAGCCGCTCCAACAAGCTTAGCTTTCAAGATCGCAACTTTCTGAAATTCATTCCATTGGGCCATTTCAGCAATATTTTCGAACGTATCAAAAAAAATAAGCTCCCTTTTCTGCCCCTCCATCATAGCATGGAATTAATTGAATCATATTGGTATCCATTCGCGGTTGATGCACCCCTACATTCATGCTCATTCCGTTATTCTCTCTATGGTTAACTGGTTGCGAAGCCAAACAACCGCTCCCTTGTTCACTCTCTATGCCTAGTGTTTCCTCCACAATTTCCCGATTGCCTCTCGTATTTTTAGTTCTAACACTAGTAGTATTTGTCTTTTTAGCCGTTTTTTTCTTAGCAGCTTTAATATTTTCTAACGCTGGGGAAGCAGTACCAATTGTTTTTTTTACCATATTTGTCCTATCACTTTCTAAACAGATACTTCCCCCAAAATATTACATAAAGTAAATTCACCTCACGACATCCAGGTTGTGAGAACTATAATAAAACATAAAGCAAGTTGCGAAATTTGACTTTTGAGTTCGAATTAAAATGCATAAATTTTGTTTGATATTTTGCACTATCAAACCAAAAAACACACAAACAAATAATTTTTTTTTTTTAAATTCTTTTGATACTCTCCCTCTCTGGATATCATAAAATCATTTTACACAAAAAAATAACAATTTTTTTTTTTTTGGACTGAAAAGAAAATTTAATTTTGACTAAGTGATTAAATGTTATACTTCCTCGAAGTTAGCAATAAAAATAAAACTTTGAATACATTTCAATTAGAAAGGCATTAATTTTCAATTTCCTCATAAGTTCACTACTCCCAAATTATTTGAGTTCATGGCAACAAAACCTTAAACATGAACTATCCTATTATACCACTGGTCACTGCACCAATATATGTCGCGGCCAGGTTCACGACAGGTATCATTAAGAGCAAACTATAAACATTAAGGGTGTCAAACCTTACCATTAAGAGCACCCAATGTGTCAATATATGTGCGTGTACAACTTATATTTTAAATTAGGCACTTACAAAAACACCAGACTTAAGGTGAAAATAGATAGTTACAACCTGATAAAAAATAATTCTAAGGTACATCGCTACCATTTTTTCAATAACCGACAACAAGAGAAAATAGTAATGAAAAAAAAAATATTTTGCTTACTCAGCAAAACTCTAACAAGTAAACTGAAGAAGCTGTCTATTAAAGGGGACAGCAATATTGCTGAATTGGTAGTTCTGATCGTGAAAAGTGAAACTATGCTATTAGTGCCAGAGCTGTTCGGAAGAGAATCGTGAAATGTGTCATCTTTGACAAATTGAAGTCGACGCTTGATTGGATAGATTAACTCAAAATGGAGCCAAGCATTTATTTCACGCAGTTATGTTTTATGATTGGGGAAATCTGAGTAATGTAATAATTATGAACTTGAACTTTCAAATAGATTTTCTATTTTATTACGTAGTTTTGGGCACTGTGTCTAATTGGTAGAACTCTGGGAAGCCATTTTTAATTTATAATTCTTATATGTAGCGTCCCAAAAACTCGTTATTTAGCTATAAGATTTGGCAACATAGAAATTGAGAAATATTGAAATTTTGTTATAAATTTCTTACTTCTAATTCGCCTTTTATAAAGCATTTTCTTTATTCTTGTGTTACTTTTTTCAGAGTATGTTACTATTTCTGTATAATTTCGGAAATTTTGTGCAGAGAGACACAATGTACACTTCTATGTTGAGAAATGACTAAGAAATCCATTTGTGACTAATATCTCTAGGAAAAAGCAAATTTTTGTTTACGTTCATTAAAAATAATAATTCAACTTAAAAATACTAACGCAATAATAAGTGTAATTCCTTTTAAAACATACGCTTGAGAAAGTAGCTTAATCACATTCATTTTGTTGGAAAAATAAATGGTATTTCTTAATAAGTATAAAAGTTAATTACTTTGAATGCTCACTAGTTTGAGGGAATTGATTTTTTATATCATTGCGCGAAACTTCATTAAATAAATAAAAAGTAAAGGGCTTTCAAATGAAAAACGAATCCTATTTGGAAAAATGAATTTTCCAGAAATGCTTGATTTATTGCTGATTTAAAAAGCCTTAATTTGTTTTTTTGGCATCTGTGCGTGAAGTATGGTTGCATGCGATAAAAAAGATTATGAATTGGATAAGCATTTCAAATTAAGGGGATCTTAATTCATTGTTTCTTTATGAACTATTACGTTTTGAATAATTTTGAATTTTTTGAACATTTTAAAATGAATATCATAATTTATTTTTAAATAATCTGCGTAATTTTAAAGACAAACTTGAAAATATACAATTCAAAGTAGATTTCACCATTCCAAGGAACTATGACATTCATTTGCTGTATTGCTGACTTCACTGTAATTGGCATTGTTTTTTTTTTTCCTTTTGAAGATTAAAGCTCTCAAGTAAGCTACTCGGTAATGCCAAGTCGTTAACTCCAGCCGTTAGGAATAGTAGCTCTATCAGAAATGTCAATTTCACCTAAGTTAAGTAATTTAGTCCCTTACATTAAAAATAATACTTAGTTTCATGAATTCGAATGCAGAGTTTCTCACTTTAAATGACAGATCAAAATGTCTTGAAACTAAGTGAAGTGACACTTTAAAAGGATTTTCTCCTAGCGCGTGTAATATATAAATACAGTACAGTATGGCATAATACAAAGGAGAAAAAGGGCATGAAATTGGTTTTATTTGGAAATGCTTTCATATTAATCAGTATATACACACATCTTTTTTGTAACTCACCTTTAATTTCATATTCACATTCGTACGTATTAAAATAAGGTGCTAGACAAATTTCCACAAAACGTTTTTTTACTCATGGAGTTTGCTAAAACATGATGCCTAACAAATTAAGGAATAGAACTCGAGGCAATGTTCTCAATAAATAATAATTTCTTTTTGTTTGTAGAAATGCGATTTTATATGAATTAATGTTTGAACTAAGAGCGAACAATCGAGAAAGTACATTTGTTTCGTGTAAAAGGAATGTATCCCTTTATCATAGTTTTAAGGTTAAAAGTACGTCAGGAATCAATCAATATCAATTTATATAGAAGGTAACATACCAGAATACCGGTCGAATGGAGGGCACCATTTATGTTTTCAAGATAAATTTATAGTTGGTTGATATAGTTAATAATACACGCTACATATAAGGGCCAAAAAATTTAATTAAAAAAAATAATTTAACATATGAATGTAATTAGTATTAATATTCTTGTGCAAAATAAAATTATTAAATTGCTTGCAAAACATACGAAGTATAAAAATTATTTATAAAATATATAAAATACACGCAATGTGATCTTTTTCATTGCATTTCATTGGCCAGCGCTTCATAATTGGGAAAGCATGATGAAATTCCTGCTCGCAAGCAATCGTCCAGATGTTCATCTGTAAGTCGCAATCTATATTTTGATTTTATGATATTCATTGTCATTTATCATTATAGGGTTATTTATAGTTTATATGACCCTTTATTCATGCACTCTAGATTCTAAATGTTCTCTAGTTTAAAATGGAAAACTGAAATATTTTATCGTTGGGCACAAGCAGCGGGCGCAATTAGACCGATCGGTGGGCGCCATGGTGCCCGCGGGCATAGGATTGGGTACCCCGGCTTTAGTATTTAGGTACAGATTTTAGCTAATTGTTGACTTTTTTATGTTTGTTAACCACTCACTGAATCATTCCATCTCTAATCCAGGATCAATGTAAAATTGTGTCTAGATTACAATGATTCAATAAACAGCATAGCTTAACATGATTAAATTAGATTAGGAAAGTACTCGTTCCTTCTTATTTACAATGCTTCTGCTTTTTGTTATTCCTTGAAAATCACGTGAATATTTTCTTTTCAACAAAAGACACATTTGCAAATGTAACGTTTCTTGATTAATAGGTGCTTTCAGTGCTACGAGCTCATTGTACATTCTTGATACACATTCATTTGCAGTTAACGAGCTCACGTTCCACCCACATTCTCAAACAGCGGGAAAAAAGAAGGAGATTCATTAGAAAGATCATCAGCTGAATGGATATTCTCAGTTATTTTTAGTTCTTCAAGGAGCTCAATGCAGTTATGATGCAGTCTTGCACTATTTTGCTACTTTTTTTTGGAAACAAAAATATTTATTAATTATATACTCAAACACTGCAGTATTTTGTTTGATTTAAGTGAAGTAATTTAAAAATTGGTTTTGCTTTTGAAGAGATGGTTGTGCATATTAATGAGTGAACAAGTTGAGCATTTTCATGTCTCTAATAAGCCATTTTAGTCTTCTTCCACTGACATAACACATTAAGAAGTATTCCGCACTTTTTATTCACATATTTTAAGCAGTTAATCACTAGAACTTTAACCCAATTATTATTATATCCTTAAAATCACTTTCAATGTTGAAATAAAATTGAAACAAAACTTTTATTTAACTTATTTTACTGTTTTTGCTGTTTGAACAACTGTAGGATTCACTTGAGCAACTTTAAAGTGAACAATTCACGAAAGCACACATATTCTTAAAAGAAAACGATCCAATAATCTAAAAAGATAAGAATGTAACCAAATATTCGGTCTTTCGCCGATGCATTTATTGTATGTCAACATTCACCGGAGAATGTTAACAATCTCCAATTTCTAACTTTCATAGTCGCATGTATATTCAATAGTTTTTGTTTTTCTTGGAAACTTTGTTGCACTTTTTTTCTTTTTTATTTTGAATAATTTTGTCTTGTCATGTTCAAAGAATGTTACCTACATAACTCTGTACAACTAATTTATAATCAATACAGTAACGAACGAGAATGTGGACGGTTTTGAGGAGACTCCCAGAACGCTATACCCAGGAGTTGTATTCTCCTCAGAGACACTTGTTAAATCTTATAACGGTAGTTACAAGGGTCTCTTGAGTGAATGGAGTGAAAATATATATTTAAAGCCAAAAAAAAAAAAAAAAAGAAAAAAGAAAAAAAAAAAAAAAAAAAAAAAACGAATATTTTGCTGTAGTTTTTAAAAATTATCTTTTAAGTTTTATTAAGAATTATAAAACTCAAATGTGATACTTTAAAACGTTACAAATTATTTTTGAATACTTTATTTAGAACATATTTCGAATGCATTTTTAATGTAAAAAATCATACTGTGTATTGATCAGTTAAAATAAATAAATAAATTAATAAATAAATTCATAAATGAATAAATTAAAAACAAAATGATAATCTTTTCCCAAGATTTATTTTACTAGCTTAACCTTTTCTAACTGTTTGATATAAAGAGATTTTTCTTCCCTTCTTTTTCTTTAATGATAAGAAAAAGCTCTCCTTTATGCAAAACGCATTCATTGATGTACTAAGTCTTAATACTTATACAAAAATTGGGTACTAAATATTCCATGATATTGAACTTTTAACTCTAAGACCATTACGTTTTCTTTCTAACTGCATCCCTCGTTTTACGACTCAGTAAAATGACCAGCAAATATCTGCTTTCTATGCCTTTAATCGTTTCGCTTTTGATTTATAGTTAGGAAAAATGCAAAATGGAAGGAAAACATTTATGCATGCTTTCGCTTACATTTGTAAGTGCAGCGATAAATGTTGAAATATACTTGAACGCATTTCAGCTTAAGCGTTCAGACTCGATTCTTCAAGTTCATAAATCTTTCAAGTTTCAATTTTGTATTCATCTTTAAACTAGTGCCTCTTCCTACAGCTAAATAAAAGAGATAAAATATATGTGAAGAAATTCCTATTTCTGTCGTATAGAAGGAATGTGTTAGTCGATATGTTTTTAAGTTAAAGATTTTTTTTTTTTCCAAATTTATCCGAAAAATATAACTTAAAGACAGATGATTGTTTTCTCTATGATATACTTTGTAATTTTCACGAAAAATTGGTATTTCTCCAATTGGTTTGGTTGATTTGACAATCCATGTGTCAAATCAACTAAACAAAGAGTCTCAAACTGAGTACCTTAAATGTTCGATAAACTCACTGAAGTCACACTTATTGACATTTCGAATTTATATGTAGATTAAAAAAACTGTTGTAGCTAATAAGTTATTAATTTCTAACATTTAATCTAAAAATAAAACACATTTTGAAAAAAAAAAAAAATATGAATTGAAATAAAAATTTCCTTGTATTTTCAGTGAAAAATTTTCAACATTTTCGTTTTTAAAGCAACTAAATAATGATTATTTTATTAGTATTTGGCATTACACTTCTTTTTAGTGTAAATGTGCAAATAATCAAAGATTCAGTTTTACAATATTCCAATTTTTTCAGCGTTAGAAAAACATCTATTTCTGTTTTTGGAACAAAATAAATATTTAAAATAAGATGACTTATACCTAACAAATTAAACTATGCTAATTTATTTTAAAATGATCTGCGAAATTTTAAAGACAAACTTGAAAATATACAGAGCAACGTAGATTTCACCATTTCAAGGAACTGTGACAATCATTTGCTGTATTGCTGACTTCACTGTAATTGAATGTTTTTTTTTTTCCTTTTGAAGATTAAAGCTCTCAAGTAAACTACTCAGTAATGCCAAGTCGTTAACTTTAGCCGTTAGAAATAGTTGCACTCTATCAGAAATGGCAATTTCACCTAAATTAAGTAATTTAGTCCCTTACATTAAAAATACTTAGTTTCACGAATTCAAATGCCGAGCTCCTCACTTTAAATGACAGATCAAAATGTCTTGAAACTAAGTGAAGTGACACTTTAAAAGGATTTTCTCCTAACGAGTGTAATATATAAATACAGTATAGTATGACATAATACAAAGGAGAAAAAGGACATGAAATAAAGGATGTTTTATAATAATAATAACAATAATTATTATTATATTTCATCCCCAATAAAAAAACCCATTTCTTTTGTTTTCAAAATAGTTATTTCTTCAAAGATTTTACTGTACGGCCTTGTTTCCTCAGACGGATTGAAAAAATGGGCACGTTTAAGTATGCTTAAGATAAAGTTAATTTAGCAGAATATTCTTTTTTTTTTTGCTCTACTCCTCTAAAAGGGCTTTAGCATTGCTTCATGTAAGTTGAGCTTGCTAGCCATATTGTGAGTTTGCTGGCTAAACCATTCTAGGGACAAAGGCAGAGGCCGTCTGCTATTCACGTGTCTTCCAGGTTTCATATTCGTTTCGTTGGTTCCATGTTGGTAGAGCTTACTACCAAATAATTCTAAGGAGCAAGCACATTACCTATGCGCGCTGAGAAACCACGTGACACTCCTCCCTACCAAATCTTAGCCTCTTCCAATAATACAAGATTATTTATCCTCTGGTAGACACCTTGTAGAAAAAAAATTCGCCAATTTGAGTATACTTGTCGGTTATAACTGAAATCAAAAAGCGCCAAATTTTTTTTTTGCTAATTTGATTATGATGCACTTAAGTATAATATTATAAATTGGCAAAATATTTTCTTGACGCTCTTTAGTCGCCGTTAAAATAGAAAAGTGCCAAAGGCTACTATCATTTCACCCTAGATTGGCTTGCATTTCTGTGCTCGCAGCGGCGAAGCTACTAGATGCTGATGAAACACTTATTCGCCTTAGCCATTGTAATGATATCGTAAGCGCTTCATTTGAGTAAATTTTACAGAAGGTCCGAAGAAAGCTAAGGTTACGGTTTCCATATAACTAGTGTTTATTTTTCTAAAATATTTCCTTTGATATTTTTTCGCCAAGCACCAAGCATTGGATCAAGTTACGCATTACTACCACCTACTTGAATAAAATACTATCTCAAAAAGCTGGGTCAGAAAAAAGAACGAACCTATTTGTAGCATTGTTAAAATGAGTCTTCTGCTCCAAATCATTTCAAACAATTCTTTTCTTGAGTGAAGTAGTTATTTCTAAACAAAGTACTACATAAAAACATGTGGAAAGAAAACTATGTATCGTAAAAACTGTCAGAGACGTTCTCCCAAATCGTTAGACTTCATGCTGTTTTAATTCGTTACCAGTAGAAAGATTCTTAATAGGAAACTTTTAAATTCTCAACTATAGTGTTAAACTCTTAAATGCCCTCAATATTCAGTTTTAAATTGAACTATTGAGAATTAAAATTAAAATGTTTTGTAACACACTTGATTTAAAAGCATAAATAATTTTCCTTCGTTTGTGTCATAAGAAGAATGCTGATTTTTTTCTTTAACAGAACATAGCAACAGCATTAAGATTAAGCATAGGGTAAAAGACTTAAGTGTCAAATGCTTTTATTTATTTATATAGATTCCTAAAGTTAAATTTATGAATGTGAATATGACTTTTAAGTAATAAGATGACTACTAAACTGCCCCTTTTTTACTGAAAAATAAATAAACAAATAATTCTAAGACTCTCCCTAATATGTTCAAGTTTTGGGGCTAAAACTTTTTTTTTTTTTTAAGCTTTATCGGGTACACATAAAAAGGCTTGAATTTTGCCAGTGGCAGCTAATGTATGGATAATTAAATGTTTTTTTTTTTTTGAAATGGTCAAAAACCCTTAATCAAATCGAAAGACTTCTTATGTATGACCTTTAGAATGGTAATTGCTTACAATATAAATAGTTTTCAGCAATAATATAAAGTTTACGCAATCGATTTTTATTTAATTTTCTTACCAGTTTTTGAAAAATATTTGCCCAGCTGTCAAATAACGTGATTTTTCTTTTTACTTCCTTGTACGAAGTTCAGGAAGTACTGTATAATTGCAAAAAAAATTTTCACTCAAATTTCTAATCAGTTTGGACCGGTTTTTTTTACTGTTCGGATGTATGTACATTCGCACGTGCGTATGGACACTGAAATATCCATTTTGACCATGGATATTTCAGTGTCCATACGCTAAACGTTTAGAAGGTTAAGTTAGTAATACGATAAACGTTTAGAAGCGTTTTGTCGTGCCGTCTGTATGTGCATACGTATGTACGTATCTCGCACAACTTGAAAACAGTTAGTCGTAGAAGGTTGAAATTTCGTGTGTAGGAGCCGTACTGGGTCTAGTTGTGCACCTCCCCTTTTGGTTGCAATCGGATATTCCAAAAGAGCTGTTTTTTGTGATTTTGTGTCAATTGCATGCAATCAATTGTGTCAATTTCATTTGCGGGCATATCAGCTCGTTTTTCTTGGAGATGTTATGTCCATTTCTTGCAGACGATCGACATTCACTTCGAGGTCAAAAATAAAAAAATAAAGATGCATAAAATATAATTCTCTTCAAAAAATACCGTTTCTAGTTTTAGGTCTTGCAAGAAATTCCTTTCACGCAATTCCAATCACGTTAATTCCACCCTGTATGGTTAATTTGGTTTTTAGTTCAGGGTTTATTTCATTTCTGGTTTGATTTTCGGTAAATTACTGTTTGAATGGTTCACTAGAATTTAAAATACAGTAGAGTCCCTAAAACTCGGTCTAATTTGAACCGAAGGTTGGCGGAGTTTGTAAAAATGCCGGGTTTTCAGGAATGGGGTTAAAAAAGAAAATATGCAAGCGTTTTCTCAGAATAAACTGCTCAAATGCTCTTCAATAAAGGAAAGGTACGTACGTTTATGAAGGCATAAAACATTTAGTACATGAAATTGAAAATCAATGAATACACAGTGTACAGGGAATTACCTGATAATACATACCTGCGAAAAATGCTTTATAAAGGCGTAAAGCTGTCTGTAAGGAAACTTAACAAACCGATTTTGCAAAAACTGTCTACGCGCTGGTTTTTTTCTTTGGCAGTCTGTGGCCGAGTTGTCCGGACTGTTGGGTTACCAAGTACCGAGTTTTCAGGACTCTACTGAATTATGTTGCCTTATTATTGTACTTTTTTGTTCATATTTTAAGTAAAAAACAAAAATCGGGGCTTTTTTTTTGGTTTCATTTATAATGTAAGAGGGCATGTAATAGCGAGTACTTTATTTTGCATTGTCACAAAAAAGCATACTACTTATATTTGTATCATACTTACAAGCGTACCAACTTGTCGCAGGTGGCTAAAATAAAAATAATAAAATCCAATGCGTGTTGAGATATTTTACGGACGAATATAAATTGAATACAATAAATTGGCAGTAAAATAAATTGAAACAATAAATTGAAAATTCAACATATGTTGATGTCTGATAGTCAGATAGAAGTAAAGTAATACCAATTTTCTGTAGCATAATACGTATTCGATTCAAATATCTTCCTTGCGAGCCTATCTCAATATTGTGATGAACTGTTTCGTATCAGTCTCTTATCACACACTCACGTGACTGCATTTCGTTCCCTCTCCAAATCCAACTCTCCTTTCGTAAGCTTCTAGTCTTGGAATCCGGTTGCGTCTAGACTAGTAGCTTTTCAAATTATTCGGTCAAACTAAGATGTAATACATTAGTTATTTGTGCAATAAAAAGGGCAAGGGCATTTGAGGATGACAATTTTATTGATTTCAAGCGTTATTTTTGGAGTTGCTTTTGTTCCGTGGAACATATCAATATTGATAAGCGCTAATATGTTTGTTATATATAAACCCTATTTTTTTTCTTTCAATCTTCATACATATAGTAATGAACAATTTTTTTTCCTATTACATATTTAATTTGATTCCTAGCGATACCCGCACGGCCATGTTCGTGTTAAAAACTGAAAAGACCAGTTGGTTCGCCATTTTGTATGTATATATATATACACATTGGTAACTTTTTATATATATATATGTTATGTTATTTTATTAAGATGTAGAGAATTCCACAGAATAAAAAATTAAAACCCCACGGCAATCAAACAACGATCCTATTTAAGAAACTTATTTTTTTTTTCTTGACAAAAACACACACATAAGAAAAAAGAAACGGTAAAAAGCGCGTTTTGTTTGTTTACCTTAAGTACTCACGCAAAGAGCACGATTAGAAGGCACTAGAATGGTTACGAATCATGCCTTTTAAGTATAATTAATATACAAGTATGAATGCAGCGTGATACACAAGGAAAATATTTTTACTTTCGCCACAAAAATTATCAATGCTTTCCGTGCATTCAGGTAAAGATGAAAGCTTTTTCTAAGTTGTTTTTATTTATTTTGTTATGTTATTATTTTTACCTGTTGAAATTAAATTATAATCAACCACAGTGCCGCACCCAGGATGTCACGCTTCGAGGGGGGGGGGGGTTCATGAAATTGTGACAAACTGTGTCAAGGGGAGGGGAGGGGGCAACAAGAAGTGTGACATCATGCTTATTCAGCATAGCGGGACGCGTGACAAAGAGAGGGAGGGAGGGGTATGTTGAAGTGTGAGATTTTGTGACAAAGGGGGGGAGGGGGTCAAATATATGGGAAAAAGCGTGACATCATTTATTAACGGTCCCTTAGAGAAGGACCAAAGTCAGGTAAAAGTATACATTAAAAAAAAAAGCTTAGAATTAACATGAGTGAAAGATATCTAAATATGGGCAGCGCCCCGGAACATTTTCGAAGAAACGACCATTGAAATGGCGTTTCGCTCTCGTTCAAATAACTTTAGTTAGCTTTAGTTTTAGTAACTTTAACTAACCAATATACTTTTCTGTTAGTTTGCTCACCAACGCCACACACGATCGTGGTGCTGCACTTCACCCGTGGCACTAACATCAACTGCGTAATCATAATTAGTAATTACCGACTGTGTCCAGGGTATTTCATTCCATAGAGTATTCTTGTTTTATATTGAAACTTGTTTTGAACTTTATCCTTATTTGTAAAAATATACAGGTTATTAAGAATGCCTTCTGGGGATGCCCACTCCCATTCGCTCCCGTCTGTGTCTAAACGCCCATGTTTAGTCCCAAAACGAAGCACCGTTCCCCTCGTGTACGAATTATTTTGTCTTACAAGCAATTTTTACTCATGAAACTTTTTCTTCAACTGGATTAGTTGATAAGCTATGTTTGGACGTAACATTTTACCAGAAAATTTACAACAACGCCCATAAGCTTCGACCGATAAGCTTAATGAACAGCGTGTTTAATGGATTGGTGTGCTTCTAAAAGGTCATTTCTTTTATAGGAATGTTTGGGAAATAAATGATCATTTTTATTGGATTCATGGCTTCTGATATATAAATGGTAGTATTTATTACCTTGTATATTGTAGAAGATGATTTTTCGATGTGACAAGAATATTTTCATCGACTGATAGATTAAGATGACTGATCATATAACCGATAGGTCTCTTTTGAACGTAAATTTTCATGCCGATAAACATTTTTGGAAGGCAAATCTATCTATAGCGCACTTGTTCTACAAGTCTTCGAAGGGACTTATTATTGACATTTCACTCAGTGAATGATACATTTTGGTTTATAAATCGCGTTGGTGGAAAATATTTTTAACTGCAATATCATCAATATTTTAACAACCTTTTCGTTCAGTCTGTAGTTCATGCCATTAAAAATGCCTTCCCTATGTATTAATTTTTGTTTCGTAAATCCTTGGCAAGAAAAATATTTTGGTTACTCAAATCCCAAATTATAAATTTGTTTAACCAATTGACACCACGAAGTCCACAAATTTTAGATTTTTGTTTTGAGTTTCGTAAGCAGACTATTCTGTAGAAGGTTATGTTTCGTCTGTCGATGCTAAAATGATTCCGGTACCTTTTTCATAGATTACATGTTAACCATGTAATGATTTTGAACTTTTTCTGTAGTGTGATGTTTATATTACACTTACAGGAGTACTAACTTGTGACAGGCGCTAATTTCAATGTTCATGTTATGAATGAGTTGAATAGGTACAACGAAGCAAAGTCTGCATTTAGAATTATGGTAACCTTTCCCTATCACAAGCGACTTTTACTCATAAAACTCTTTACCGATTCGTTCAGTTGGTAAGAAATAGTTTGACATGATATTTAGAATAGGAAAATTTAGAGAACAATCTCATTCTAAAACGAACCATCGACTGGTATTTTCACTTAAATGACCATTTCTCTAACTTCTGTTAGGAGAAATATGTTCTTTATTGAGAAGTTAGTTCGTTTCTTTAACAAAAGGAAATATAAGCGTTTGAACTAAAAATCAGCAGGAAGAAATTTCTCGACTGCCTTAACTTCTCTATGTCTTCTCTACTCTGATCAGGTCTACATACACACCAGTCAGGAAGAAATTTCTCGACTGCCTTAACTTTTGTGACTTATATAAATTTAAAATTTACGTTAATAGATAATAGTCATCTTTATTATTTTAGGCAGTCTCTACAAAGTATTTTAGCCAGAAATGAAATCTGTATATGACAGCCATACTATCTCCATTTTTCAAGTTTTCGCGATGAATTTAAAAAAATAAATGTTTTTATTACGATAATACTAGGTTCTTCCGTGCGAACCTTAGAAAAAAGATGTCCGATGGAAGGTTTAAAAGTTTGGAACACTCATGTAGCTAGTGACTTTGTCATCAGTACTCTGTCTATTAAGTGCAAACTAGCAAAAACTCGAAAAATGGACTTAAAATACCATAGCTCTCAAGTACAGACATTTTTACCGGTTTCAGATTAATTGACCCATGACCTCATCTCTAGGCTCACGAATGCTTACTTTTCTTTTTCTTATGTTTTCTTCAGACCTTATATTTTGCCATGAGGCATAATTCTTTACTTTTATTTTCGGCGGTCAATTTGTTTTTTGACATGAAAATAATTTCGACCACTGTTACTATTATTTTATGTCATATCCAAGTATATTTGTAGTACAAATTATAATTTAAAAACTAGTCTTGATCCGTAAATCTTTTTTGTCAATTAATTTTGTTAGTTAATCAATACCAATACTCCAAAAGGAAGAAGGAAAAATATCCATTTTTTCTTGATTTTTTTTTTAAATTAAAGATTATTTACAAAATTTGCAATATGGTTATAAATATGTCATACCCAACAAATAAATACGTAAATAAATAAATAAAAATAATTGAAATTCCAAATACTGGGAATGAAAGTTATTAAAGAAGGTTATGTTATTAGTTATTAAAGAGGTGAGAAGGCAAATATTTTATAAGGATGCTAAGAGCCAAAATTTAATTTTTCAAGCTGGGCCATTCTTGTCTAGGAAGAAGGATTATATTACTACATCAAAGAATGGATTTACAACATTTTATCTTTGAACTATTTCTTTAGTTTTCTCCCTTAAAGATCACTTAAGTAATTAATAAGTGCCTAGCGAGAGCTGCTTTTTACAGCTTATTTTTCTTATCTTCAGAAAAAATAGGAAAAAAAAACGCATTAACTCCGTCAACAGTTTATAATATAGTTAAATGTTAGCTTTTTTCGTATTTCGGAAAATCTTTTCCGCTCCTTTATACTTTTTAAATGCATAAACTTTTCCCAATCGGTGTATTAATGTAAAATCACCGTTATATAAACTAATATTATTTAGTTATTTTTGCAAACAAAGTTCTCAAAACTGTTTGCTTCCATAAGGGACCATTCATAAATGATGTCTCCCTTTTTGTCACAAAAAGTCATACTTATGCCCTACCCTCTTTGTCACATGTCACGCTATACTACATAAGCATATGTACTTACAGTTCAGAAACAAAGCACTGCATTATAGATCACATTTTAAATTTTATTCTTGAACTTTTAATGACATAAATATTTTAACATAAATTAATGTAAAAATAATGATTACATGTGTACTTAATTTGTATAAAGTGATGTTAAGGTTTGCAACACAAAAGATAATTCGTATGGAACCGTAAAATATATTAGTTGCTCGAATTCTGAAAAAAGGACCAACGCAATTCTATTTTAAAAGTGTAAATGCGAAGAAAATTTCCTTTTAAATTTTTAAGAAGAAGTAAATTTAAACCTTAATCAGGTGTTTACGATGCAAACGATTAAAAATAAAATTGTGAAAATAAAAAAAAAGTTTAAAAATAATTTTAATTTACTAATTTTGAATGTTTTTATAGAAGCCAAAATGTGCAATGTACACTTCTTATTTTCTCCCCTTGTCACAAACTTCCCCAATTTCTCGACCCCCTCTCGAAGCGTGGCATTATTTATGAATGACCCCTAAACATCAAGTTTTAAAGCTAATTAATTATGGTTGCTTGTACTTGGTTATGAAATGCAATGAAACAAATACCGTTTCTCGCCTTAAAAAGCAATGCAACCAATGAACAAAATAATTCTCTGAAGTATAACAAATACGCAATTTCATGGAAGACGTGGGCACCCTAAATTCATAAAACGTTTGTCTAGTACTGGATTCATATTTTTCGTCTTTCATTATGAGTCGCAATAAATTGTTGAAAATTAGGTTTCTTAGCAGATTTAGAGACACTTCGAGAACAAATATGAATATTCAACGGTAATAAGAGAAATTCTAACACTAAGGGCTGCACATTATGTCAGGACATTCATTGTTATGTGTAATGGATGAAGATAAATAACGCGGCGTCATTGTATTTTATGAAATATGTTTGTTTAGTAAATATATGAGGCGACGTAATGAATGGGTAAAGACATTTCCAAGAATTAGAAATATTCTGTTCCCGTTTCTTTGCGCCATTGTTAAAGGCAAGCGTTTATGAAGAAGTGGTATGTGTAAACTGATATTCAA
The DNA here is from genome assembly GCA_038502835.1 of Octonoba sinensis. Lineage (NCBI taxonomy): Eukaryota > Metazoa > Arthropoda > Arachnida > Araneae > Uloboridae > Octonoba > Octonoba sinensis. Next base: position 56,389,584 of record CM076599.1, on the reverse strand, counting down.
ATCTAAAAAAATAAATGTTAATGACTTAGCTGAAGATGTTAAAACTTGTGTAATATTATATGGCTACTAAAAGTGAAAAATGAAGTAAATTAAAAAGTTGCACCGAAATCAAAGCATTAAAGTATTAAAACAATTCTGTAATCCTTTGTGATAATATGAAAGAAAAATTGCGAACAATGCTAAAAATATGCATTTATCACATATTTTTATAATTTGCTATGAAATTCATAAAATTACCCGCTCGTTGCTTTTGCTAAACACATTTTCGGGTGGCAGAATTATGTTATTCTCCTCTAAGTATTCATTTGGAAAAAGGTTGTTGTTTTCATTATTTCAGAATGTTTCCAAAAGATAATGAATCTTTCAAACACACATCCCATGTTTAAAAATGAACTATGACCTGAAAGTTTTCATTTGAATAAAGGTCCAAACACAGCCATTTCATGAAAAAAGATTATTTATATACCATATGTGGCAGCTATGTTTCATTAAAAAAAAGTAGTGATTAAAACAGATAATGTATAAAAAGTTTTCTTAAGAAATCATACATAAGTTTGATTTCTTAAGCAGAAAACTGTTGTTCATTACTTTCATTTAATTATTATTTTTTTAGTGAACTTTCTGTCACGTGTGGGATGCACTTTGTGGAATGGCCCAAATGAAAACCTGAATTTAGCAGTATTTTTAGGGACCGTTTACGAATGATGTCACTCTTGTTTTCAATATATTTGACCCCTGCCCCCTTTGTCACTAAATGTCACACTTCATCATACCCCCTTCCCCCCTATGTCCCCCTGTATTGCATAAGCATATGCACTTGCAGTTCAGAAACAAAGCACTGTGTTATAGATCACGTTTCTAATTTTACTTTTAAACTTTTAATGATATTAGTGAGCATAATAATAATAGTAAAAAAAAATTACATGTGTACGTAATTGGTATAAAATGAGGTTAAGGTTTACAACACAAAAGATAATTAGTATAAAACATTAAAACATATTAATTGCTCGAATTCTGAAAAAATGACCCACGCAAATTTATCTTAAAAGTGTAAATGCCTAAGATTTCCTTTTTAAACTTTTAACAAGAAGTAAATTTAAACCTTAATCAGGCATCGGTGTTTACGATACAAAATGATCAATGAAACTTTAAAATCAAATCAAGAAAATCTAAAAAATTTTCAAAATAAATTTAATTTGCTGTTTTTAAATGTTTTTATAAAAATCAAAATGTGGAATGTCACACTTCTTGTTACCCCCTCCCCTCGTCACAAACTGTCACAATTTCTCCAGCCTCCCTCCCCTCTCGAAGCGTGACATCATTTATGAACGACCCTTTATGTATATTAACTAAACACTAGAGTCAACAAAGAAATCACTTTGCCTAATGTGAAAATGTATGCTTATTTTATGTTACAGTTATGGCGATTGCACACCTGTATACGAATTTCATACATAAAATGTAAACGTGCGCGTATAGTTGAGCTTGTAAAGTTGAACATTTTAAACAAGTCATCTAGAGGGAGGGGGTTGCCGAAATTTCATCCTTCAAAACTAAGCTTATTTTACTGTTTCAGATTGTACTTTTGTCACCCTTTTTTCTGCAGGCAAGTTTTTTTTTTCTTTTTAAATCGGGAAATATTGTCAACTTTTAAGAATTTTAGGTACTATACAGAACTTGTAACGAAATTTAAATATTTATTTATTGAAATAACCTGAAACAATGACCGAAGCTGCCCATTTTTAGGAAAACGATTAAGCAAGATTCCCTACAAGTTAACCGCTGATTTTTTCCCTGATATTAGATCAACTTAAATATCAGAACATAAATGAAAATAAGAGAAGGAAAGAATATGAATAACATTCTTAATTTTTATAATTGAAGCAAATTTGGTTGAATAATCTTTAACAAATAAAACCTTACTTTGATGGAAGTTGTCAGAGGTAATCAATTACAATTATGTTTTTTTATTTAAGATACTGAGTTATTACTTTTTTATTAACTCAATTTAATTTCATTCCTGTATATTTACGGCACTAATATTTCTCAGCGAAATGAAATGGAGGAAAATGAATATAAGGAAAATTTGTGTTCAGTATTACTCTTTTAAACCTAGAAAGACTGTTGACTACGAAATACATTTAACGTCTAAAATGAGGAACAGTGTTCATTAATCAGAATGCATTTAATTTATTTTGGACATGGTTCCTGACAAGGAAATAATTGCTTACATTATTCAAAGTTTTCATGTAAATGTAATTGATAATTACAGGTAAATTACGGTGCCGATAACAGCACTTTGTATAATTTAAAATAAGGGACATATCCGAAGGAAGAATTTCGTTGAAAGGGAACACGTTAATAAACGTTCGTCATAAATATGAATCATTCAATGAACATCAAATTACAGTACTGTTAGCGTTTTATTTATGCATATAAGTAGACAAAATAAATGCTTTTACATATAAATAATTGGTATAAAATTAGAAAAATGAACAATTTTGTGGTAAATAATCATAAATGATGGATAAATTTTAGATTGTTGAGCTGATTGCAATACTTATTTGGAAAAATTGTCTGATAAAGGGGTTTAAGTAAGCACTTACGAAGTGAAGGGTCTAATGAAGTTTCATTATACCATTCTAATAATAAACATTAATTGGTAAAAGGCGTTGAAATATTTTATTGGTAATATTTCAGATTTTAATCACAACAATTGATAGGCAATTTCTCCAGTTCTAATTGCAAACGTGAAAATATTGATAAGGCGTTATTAAGTACGATACCATAAACTATTTTAGAAGGCCTCATACTTTTGGCCAAAAACTTTGAACAATAATGCAACCTCTGCTAACGAAATTTTACTTAAAATCGAACCAATACGAAAAATCGACTTATGTTGTGGATAGTGTTAATTTATTTGGTAATTTAAGTTTAAAAAGTACGCAAATTCAAATTTTAACAATAGTTCTTTACTAATATAAAAGTATTAGAGCAACACACATTACGGGGGAGTTGCAGACTAAACATTCCACGCAAAACTAATGATTCTCAAGTGGAAGTGCACTAAATGCATTTCATATTAAATACAAACTGTTTTGGGAAAAAACTGCGATAATGACTAATTGAAATACATGATTAATTTTTTCCTCATCACTTATTATAATTCTTAGCCAACTTTCCTATAAAAGGTAAAAATAAGCTTAATGTATCGTAAAAATATCGTTGCAAATAAAGAAAAGTCAAAAATGAGTAAAGTAATTAAATAAAGATTGAAAAAATAAAAAAAATTGAAAATATGGTTTATTTTTCTTTTTGTTGGAAGAATTTCGACGAGGACATCTAATTTACATATTTTATTTTTGGATTTCAACAATTTTGTGTTGAACTTTGAAGAGTTCAAAAAATTTAACACTAGTGCCTATGGGGGAAAATGAAGAAAATTACATCAACCCTGGACATTATGTAACCTTTTATCTCAACAAAACACAAATGTAAAAAATGGGCCAAGTTTGATAGAACAAAAACGGCCTTCGGAGTAGTCGGTGTCAGCGATAAAAGAATTGATATCTAACGGGTGCCAAGTTCCATAGCAGATCCTTTGATCATGGCTGTAAGAGTGTACGATGTTCCTTAATTTATTTAAAAACATTTTTTTATCGGATTACTAACTTGGCAAGTGTTAATTAAGGTAAATTACATTCAAAAAATATAACTCATTCAATTAGCAATTTTTAATAGTTAGTAAAATCATGTGGCAAGCTATTATACGTAGTTAATTTCTAATTGTCTTCTTATAGTCTTCTTGAACGTAAGTTATCTTAATTAAAACTTGCCAAGTTAGGAATCCGATTAAAAAAATGTTTTTAAATAAATTAAGGAGCATTGTACACGCTTACAGCCATGATCAAAGAATCTGCTATGGAACGTGGCACCCGTTAGATATCAATTCTTTTATCGCTGACACCGACTACTCCGAAGGTCGTTTTTGTTCTATCGAACTTGGCCCTTTTTTCATTTATGTTTTGTTGGGATGTCATTAATTTTTGAAAAGCTAAAATGTGTGTTTTATATTTACGATAAGTTATACTAAATTCAACCAAGCTGAATAGTCGTTATAAATTATTTAAGATTTTTTTTGTTTGTTTACATTTCTCCGTAATAAGTCTGTAAATCCATCTTTACTTAATTAATCATTTATTAAAAACGTTGAAAAGTTCTGTATAACTACGACACTGAATTCTTTGATCTCAGCTTGAATTTAGCCTAAAGGCGAGAAATTAAAGCGGAAAGTGAATTTCAATGCATCAATTATTTTCCTTCAAACGCGAGAGAGTATTGTTTATGTTAACGGCAGAAATATATGGCTGCCGTTTGAAGTCGTTAGGTATGATGCTACTTATGAGTATACTAGTAACTTCGAAGGTAATGTAATTTTTTGAAGTTTCGGAGATTTTCCTTTATTGTAGGATTGTAGGTAGGCCAAATTGTCTACCTTAATACCAAGTTTCAAGTTTCTAAGTCCCCTAGAAGTAGGTTAGGTTTCTGATGAGTGAGTAAGTGAGTGAGTGATAAAAATGACACTTTTCAGACCTTAATAATTCCATAACCATAAGAAGGACATCAATGAAATTTGATATTCTAGGGGTTGAGGGGATCGCTATTAGACGTACAAAATTTCAAGTATGTAGGTCTAATAGTTTTGGGGTAATTATGGGGTCAAAAGCAGCTCGAAATTGTTCGGGTAAATATACATTGGCCGGTGTCGCCGTTTCTTAATTTGGCTGGCTTTCTGAACTTGGCGGACACACTGCCGTGTGTCTAGATATAAACCCTTTAAACAAGCTTGTTTGGAGAAGCTCTCGACGTGAAACATTTTTTGATTTGAACATTTTTTTGTTTAATTTTGAATAGTTCAAAAAAATTTAATATTAGCACCTACGTTGAAATTTCAATCAACGGATTCTCTACGAACAAAATTCATCGGATAGATCTTATGACGTAGAATATACACAGCGACAAAGTTCACCCAGAACTAAAAGAGCCCATTTTCTCATGATATTTTTTCGTATTAATTTTTGATTTTTTGATTTTTTGAAAATTTTTCATACTGATTTTTTGGGTATTTCTGATTTAATGAATGGATAAATGAATGAGTGAAAGACTTAATCAATGAATTAAAGAATAACACATGAATGAATGAATGAATGACACACGAATGAATGAATGAACGAGTACGTACTAACAGTTGAAAAATGTGTATTTGAAGCAATTAAGAACTAAAGCTAAATGAGAAAGAGAGAGAAAAATAGATGATAAATTTTGGTGTTGGCGTATACGGGAAAGTAGACTCGCGTAGTTCTTCATGCTTTATAGCAAATTCTTATTATGTGACTATTTGATGCGCACGCTGTGCAGTACAAATATGTGATTTGAAAAGCCTATGCTTTCCAAAAGTTTTGTGACTAAGTAAAAAAAAGTTTAACGTAAGAATATATTAAAAAAGTTCTTTAGAAAATTGTTGCATATTTTAGAAAGAAAATGCAACTACTAGAGTGAAAATTTTGCTGTAATACAATGATTATTTAGATATAAACTAGCCTTTAAATAACTGAAATCGGTACTTAGGTGGTTATTCCTTCATCAACACACACGCACACAAGTAAATTAATTATCCGAGTTTAATAAGTTGGGAATCTGTTAGCAAACTATTGACTAGCACGCGTATTTATATAGCAAGTGAATAATTTAAAAATTTTAAAATTAAATATAGACATGCGATTTAATGATATTAAATTTATTTTAAGATGACATTAAATTCTAATACTTCGACTACCTTTCAAAAAATTATATGATGAATTTCAAACGATTCTTATCGGTTTCATAAACTTAGTCAATCAATTATCCGGTCTCGTTTGAAAATGGACAGTGATCTAGCACCAAACCAAAACTAAAATAATTCGCAGGCCGCGATGAAAACGCTTTAAAGAGCCTTATCCATTTTCATCCAAAACACCCTAATTCTCCAAATTCCCTCTCTTCTCTTATGGCATCTCGGTTAAAGCTTAATTAATCAAAGGTCATGGGAGACGTATTTGGGCCTATTAATCTAAGCTTTAAATAAATATACCGGATTATTATTCTATTGGATCACACTGAAGAGCATTGCAGCGAGGATCTGAAAGCCTACGAGGATGGAATAAGGCATGAATGACTTAAGACACGGGTATTAGGTAAGGGTGGAAGAGAATGGATGGCATTTCGAAGCTCTTTGATGTCTGCTTTGAAATCTTAATGGAAAGGCTGATTTCAAAGGAACAAAATGGCGTTCCATTTTGCTTTTTCCCTAAAAATCTCTCAACCTGTAACAGAAAGTATTAAACCATGTAGGATATATTGTCTGACGATTTATGTATATTTTAAATTTCCTTGTTTTTAAACAAGCTTTCGATTTGATTACGCGTGAAAGCTTTATTTTGTTATATGTATGTGTACGAATATAATTTGGGCTGTTTGTTAACTTGAAAGCCACATTACAATGCTACATTCCTTGGTGAATTCGTTGAAAATTTGGCATTTAAATTAATCAATTCCAAGGAGGGAATACTGTCAAACTTTTATTCTATTTAAAAGATCGTAAGTTACGATTTCTGACATTTCAAATTTTCATGATTGTTGTATCTCTACTAATGCTTTTAATTCTTTTCCGACAACTAACGATGATATTTTTAATGAAATTTGTTCATTTATCGCAGGGGCAGTAAAAATAGAAAAGCACCTGCACCACACATTTTTTGTTTACAATTTTTGGAGAAATGTAAGCTAGTTTACTCGTTTTTTATAAGTTTGACATTTCATAGTATTTTAACCATATGCCATAAGTTTATTTTTTAAAAGCAAGATGGTATAGTATTTTTTCTTTTCTTCTATTTTTCATGCTCTAATTTTCTTTTTCTCTTTTCACTTCAACTATCAAAGTTCTTGTCTAAATTCGAAAACCTCTTTTTAGAATTAGCAGAGTTCGTTTTTGAATTAACAAAGCTCTTGTTTTAGTGAAGTATGCGTTTGAATTATGAAAGCAAATCAGTAAAATTAGTTCTTAAATAAGCAAAGCAAGTATTTATATTAACTGAGCTGGTCTTTGAATTAACCAAGCTAGTATTTGGTTGGTTGGTGTCGTGTCCATCATGAAAACAAATGCATCCGTGGGCCTTTGCCAACTATACTATTTTGTCTGTGTAGAGATCGCCTTCAAATGGGTATTATCCGATGTTCTGGAGAGATGCTAGTATTAGACAAAATGATCAAAATACTTTGTGCAAAAATGTAAGTACAAAGATAAAACAACGGGAAAAGCACAAATTTAGATTAAAATTAACGCAAATAGCTATTTCGAAGCTACAAATGGAGCCTCTTCATCAGTGCATAAAAGAAGAAGAAACGCTCAACACACAAGCATGGAAGCTGTGAGTGAGCAAGTCAAAAAACCAGAGAGACACCGGTATTTATACCAAATGTGTCGGATTAGCGATTGACCAATCAGAGGCCAGGAACAAGGCGGGAACAGATCCCGAAGGAAAAGGCGGGAAACGAATATGTAAATTGCAGGAGAAAACCAAAAAGGGAGAGAAAAATTATAAAAATTGTTTCCAAATGTCAGGAAAATATGGAGTGCTGGAAAAATCATTTACTACAGAATGAGAATTTTTCCAAATGTGATAAGCTTCCCAAAAATTGTTGGGAAGCTTGCCCCCACGTTGTTTTATCTTTGTACTTACAGATGCTAGTATTGTTGGACAATTGAAAATATGACTTGGGGAGAGCTCTTTACCAAGACAGTTTCTAGATTTTACATATATCTTTGTATTGTTAGCATTTATTTTCATGCCGGGAAGGGGGGGGGGGGCAAAGTGGCCTGTCCGCAATCTAGCAATTGCCTTTGTGATCTCTCTGTTAGCATTAAAAGGGAGCTTCTAGACCAAAACTTTTGCATCTAGAAGCTCCCTGTCGCATTGAAAAAGGGATTCCAAGCAATCCCGAAACATATGTCTGCATTTTATTGCTCATTTGTGCTTTAAATTAACGTGTAATTTTATTATTATTGTTTACTTGCACAAAGTTAAATTATTTTTATACATACTTTAGACTCAAACCCATGGTAGTATTTGTTTAACGTACTCCATGGAATGCACATGCAAAGTTTCAAGGTTGTATCTTTAGCTGAAAAAAACCTTAGGGGATTTTACCACACGCAATTGGTCACCTATACAAAGCAGAGAAAAATGCGGTTAAAGTTTTTACATGCAGTATGAAAGCAGCTAAAATCATTTACAAAAACTTTAATATATCTTAAAGTATTGCTCACATAAGTTGTGCTTGAGGCTTTAAAACAGTTCTTTCTATCGAAGTACGTAATAAATTGTTTTTCGATATTTTGGATAACTTTGAGGTATTGTGCCCCCAATCTGGCATATTTGATGATTCACCTTAATGGTTTTATTCTTAAGTCGATATAGGGCAGTGGCGTAGTTAGTATTTAAACGAACAAAATTAGTATTTGAGTCAGAGAGCTAGCGTTTGAGTATTCTAACGGAACTACGCTCAGTCTTGGTGCCCCCCCCCCCCCAATGAACTGATTTACTAACAATATAAAACTACTCAGTTTTTCCCTTGTGTTCGTCTGGTGCTGCAAAACTACTTGAACACAGTTTTCATCTAAGCTACGAAATTCTTCATTTATGATATACTACTGAAATAATTTTGAAAGTTTCTCTAAAAATGTAACATATGTCCTTGTTTTTCGTTTTTATATTTTAACTGTTACTTGCAGAAAAGTAATGATTAAATCTGACCACTCTGTGTAAGAATATGATATTTATCTTCTGGTTTACATAGAGACAGAGAGTTACATAAATGAAACGATTTTTAAGTGATACAGGTGAAGGTATTGATACATTGATCCCTAACATAGGGAAAATAATGAAATTATTTCGAACAGCAAACATAACAAAAATATTTTCCATTGGAAAAATTACCATATATTAGTTTTTCAAAAACATAATTTAACATCAATATATTCACTTATTGCAATAAAAACCTAGTTTTGTAACAATCATAAAGATATTGATCAAAAAATATTATTTGAATAATGAAATAACATAAAATAAAACTAATACAAATATAATTATAATATTGCACATTAGACAACATGATTAATAAATAACATTGTTTTTCTACAAGTAAATAATACAGACGAAATATAACATTCTTCGTGTTGATTGTTTTTTTTTTTTTTTCGGATTAATAAATTTATTCTAAATGGTTGATACCATTCATATTTTCATGAAATCTGCAATAGAAATTCCTGGGAATTTACGTACCATAATCTTTAATTTCCTTTTTAAAAAAATATTGCACAAAGAAACAGGAAAAAGGATATTTTTTCTTCTAAACTAGAAAGACTGGAACATGGTCTTCTGCGATAAAAATTATTGAGTCACAGGTCTGCTAAGCAGCTATATAAATACACGAAGAGGTAACTGAAGTTTCTTTTAAAGTACAGACGACTCAGAAAAAAAGTACAATTAGTTTTATTTAAACGAAATAACACGCTCTAACTTCGCCAACTGAACTCTGATTGAAAACCGCTTTTTATGCAAAAAATATTATTTATAAAATTAGTGAAAACGGAACATAGCCATATTTGATACGTTATGCACGTCATAATTTACGAGCCTTCGAAAGTGTAACATCGACTACAAAATTATAGTGCTCATACTCATTATCTTATTTTATCCAGAAGACCATGGATTCATCAAATAATAATTATAGACCTGATGCTGAAGTTTATAGACTTGACTTTCGTTCAGCTGGCACAACAGCCAATAAAACGAAATTAATGGCATTTTTTACTCATTTTTTTGAAATTAAACCTATAATTCAAATTTAGAAACATTTAAAAGGATAAAACCCCTCTTAAATGGGCACTCCTTAGAATAAGAAAGCGTTACTGTGTGTGTTAAAAGAATAGCATCATCATCACGTGTCGTATTATTGAAACTTCATAAAATTGCAACTAAATGTAATTGGGCAATTTATAGTTAAGATAAAAATAGTAGCTAAGTGAGGTAAATTATTATTTCTTATACCTCTAAAATGTATTGACTGCAACTAGATCTCATTAAGTACTTTAAAATAAATTTCGTTTGAAGTAACTTCATGAATTTTGCAGTTTTATCAACTACTAAAAAAAAAATAAAAACATAATAATAATAGTAATGATCTCTTGGTAGTTATATGAGTAAAATGAAACATTATTTTTTGCGTACAGTTAAAAAAAAAGGGGGGGGGGGTGATTGCTAGCCATTATCGCCAACCAGTTGAGTGTGATATCACATGCGTACATGCAATTAATCGATTCTCCAAAATATGTTTGATTAATTTAATTGTTAATTTATTAGGAAATAACAACTATTATTTTGTTTTATGTGATCTTTAAAATGTTTAACTAAAGATATTATTTATCTTTACCAGTATTATGATGGTTTTTGTGTAATTCTAGCAAAAGGTTTTGCTATACCCAAATGTTTGAATTATAATACTCCTCTCCCCCTTTGACGCATATCAACATTATGTGTCACCCTAATTTTTTTATAACAATTTTTGTATTATTTTTCCATACGTATCCAGATTCTTTCCATTAATACTCGTATTTTGATAACGCATTTCTTATCTATTTTGTCAGATTTCTATTAGTTGAGCGGTTCAGAACTGAGTAGCTCAAGTGAGTAGTTAAGCTGTTCAGATCTGAGATGCGTAGGAATGTATTGGAAAATTGCGAAATGGTATTTAAGAGTATTTATTACTCCGTTTACAACCACACTTTTAAAGTTTGATTCGTGTGTTCCTGCTAGTCATGATATAAATACAATGTTTGAATCCTGTTTTTTGAGCATTGCAGTAAGTTTTCGTGGACATTATATAGAAATATATCTATCACATTATACATTTTTCAGTCGAAAGAGTATTTATAATTCTTGTGCGATAACCTTCTTTTTTTATTGCAATCAAAGTTAGAGTTTAAAAAAATCAACCCTAAAATATTCCCCACATCTCGTCATTCGAGAGGTGTTAGTAAATAAATCTGAAAAATTTCTGAAGGCTATAAAACATTGAAACACAACTATAAAACATAAATAAATTATGCAAAGAAAACAAATTGCAGATCATATATTGAAAAATAGTTTGAATAGTGAATGATTTTGTAAAATAGAAGACTCATTTTTATTTCCCTTAAAAAAAAGCGAATGTTTACAATTTCTTAAGCCTGTTTCATTCTGTAATTCTATAATTTCACCCAAAAATTTCAACAATAATTTTGTTCATTTATGGTTTCAATTAAGTAAAGTTTGTGTATATTTTTGATTTGTACATATTTGTATATAAGTCATTTGTGCATTTTTAAGGGATGTAGTTGATATTCATTTTTCTAATTTTCAAATTAATTTTCGAACATATCAATAAAATATTGTTGAAAGAAGAAAATTTTTAACCTGAAACCTTGTTCTTATAATAAAAGTATATTATGATAAAAATTAGAAGGATATTATGCTGAAATTTTATACCCGCTTAAAAAAGGCGTAGTCAAAGGAATTTTTATGATTTAATCACAAAATCATTTGGTCTCTACCCATTTATTTTCAAAATGGCAAATTTTAATTTTAAAAGTAAAAAAAAAAAAAAAAACAAATTAAAGTATAACTGATTTATTGAAATAAAAAAAATTGCTTAATTAAATAAAATAATTATTTACTTAATGAAGTAAAAAATATTTTGGAGAAACTTTATCACTTATATAGGATGTATTTGTGCATCTAAATAATATTTTAAACAAAACAGTAATACTCCCAAGCTCAAGTTCAGAGGAATAATGTTTTTCAGCGTACAATATTTTTCAGTAAATTTTATATAAATGTGTAGCAAATTCATAGCTTAGAATAAAATATGTATGTAGAAAAATGTTAATTCAATTTTTGTGAATAAATGAGTGATATTATATTGCTAGATAATGAAGCAAATTTTATTTCTAGTACTATATTTTTGTTTTAAAACTTAATCTGGCAATGCAAATTTGCAAATGGATTGTCGCGTATGAAAAGTTTTTAATATGGAATTTTTACGTATAAATCAGGATATTTATTCCAATTCACTGAAAATGAATCAGTGGGCAATATTTCTTACTGGTCACATGGGCGAACTTTTAGGACTTTTTTTTTGTCATTGAGTAAATTTTTTTTGACTCCTCTTTTTATCATTAGAATTTCGACATTGCTAAGACAAGATTCCCGTTTAAGTCAAGAAAATTACTTTTATCGATCATGTCACATGAAATTTGAAGCCATTATTTAATCCCCTTTTTGGCAGAGTGCCAATAATATTTCTGGTATCTTGAAGCATTTACCTTTTTGCTATGACGTTAGTGAAATTCTGAGCAATGACACCACGGCCGCCTTGGTTAAGACAGAATTTGAGCCAATATGTAGATTTTTCTTTGCAGAAAAAGTTCGCATTTAACAAGTCTTTTTGAGCAACACATAAGTAGTGTAAAGCATGTGAAACAAGTTAGCTGAGAAAAAGTAGTCTCCATATTTTTTCCCGAGTTCTTGTTGCTATAAACATTTGTCTGTGTCTAACCAATTTACATCCCCGTTCATATATGATAGGTTTGAATTCATTTTATATTTTGATTTTCAAAAGATACGCAGCGAATATCCTTAAAGTCTTATACTTATGCAACGTAATAACATAATTTGATAAAATAAACTAATATAAACGGAACTTTTTTGAATTATATGCTTACATTTTAATAATAGTCTTAGTGGTTTTACGTTTCTTTAGTTCATAGGCTACCTCATAAAATAGGTTTCAAAATAATCTCATTGCAGTTAAGTTGTGCAGTATTTTCCAGTTCATACAGTGGCGTTATTTTTAGAATTCATTTGGAAAAATACTGACGATTTTCTTTAAATGATAGTGCACATTAGCATTAGCATGTTCGTAAACGCATTTGCACTTTTTTTTTCGTTTTTTCAATTCGTTACCTTAAACATGTGCAAGGACTCCTGAGTTTTCTTAGGATTATAAAATGTAAACATAGTATTCAGTGCATTGTTTTTTTTGTTTTAGTTGATGATAATGTATTTGTTTAATTGATGACCAATTAATAAAAAAAGATAAACATTGTATGATTTACAAGACTGAATTTTCTGAGTTTTAAGTACAATACATTTTTTAAAATATAAATGAAACTAGAAAATCCTTAATTAAAAAGGGCGAAAAAAATAATATGAACGCTTTAAATGTTGAATAATTAAAGAGTATAAAAGCGCAACCATTTTTTAAAAAATGTTTCTTAACACCAAAAATTAAAAATAAATTCTAGAATAAGAATAAAACCTTATGAAATTACTTTAGAAGCTGTAAATGTTAATTACGAAAACATTATAAAAACGACAATTAAATAAAAAAAATATATGTAAGTAATACTCGAGTTAGAATTACACATTTTCTTTCAAAGAAAGAAATAATTTGATACAAATGGATTTTTGTCATTTGGATTTAGATTTTAAATCAGTTGAAATGGGAAAGTTTCCCTTATCATCTGACATGAAATTGCACTGGTACTTCAAAAATTTCTGACAATTATATACACTTTTAAAGCAAGGAATGATCTTCACACATATTTGTTCTGAGATTATTATACATGTATAGTTACATTTATACATACTTGTTCTCACATTTAGAAAATTTGTACGAGAATTCGTGCTGTAAACACAAATGAACATTTCCTTTCAGTTGTCGTTACCAAAACAATGCATTTATTATCCAAGTTTGAAAAATATATCTACTGAATAATTGTTTAGGCGTATAGCTATACAATATGAAATTTAGTTTAAGTACACACGTTGCAGATATGTCATCATACATTTTTAATAACAGATTGTAATAATATGCATTATTTTTCAGTACCCCATTGTATATGAAAATGGCAATATTTCGTAAATTACATATTTAGCACAGAAACTGGGATAGAGTGCATGTCGATAAAGTACTCAGACTAGGCTATATATATACATATTTGTATCATGAAAACAATGGAAAAATGGCTGTTATTTATATTCCGCCTTCACTAATTATTTGAAAGTAATTTTTAAGTGCAAACTATAACAGCGGTTTCAATTTTTCCTGTCTTTCATGTTAGCGAAATAAGAAGCGTTTCATTTCGTGAAGAACAACCAATTGTCTTCTTTTCGGAATCGTCTGCACCCAAAAAGTAATTTTATCGAAGTCTTTTGGTGGTGAAAATATTTTCACCAGTACCGCTAATTGGGATTTTCATCTATTTGTTGATTTTTTGAGCAATTTTTAACAAGCTTTTGATTCTATCCCAGAGTCCTGTACATGGAAGTCGTTGGTACTATTTATTGACGTAAAATCTCATATTTTCAGACATTCATGAACAAAACGGCCATTGTTTAAATAGATCTTGAAATCAAACATATAACAATAATTTTGAATAATGAAATACTGTTCAGATTATGGAAAAGTTTGTAGGTTTTCTAAGGTTTTCGGTAGTTTTCAGTTAAACAAAATAAACGGACAGTCACGTTACTTCATACCTCAGTATTTCTAAAAATAACAAAAAAGACACTTAACGCTATTAAATAGACATGAGGTATATAAGAACGTTTGAAATATATCTGAATAAAATAGCCCCGATTTTAAAAATGAAAAAAAAAAAAAAAAAAAAAAACAAAGTCAAACATTTTGAAAAATGCTTTGGGATGCTTAAAATAATCTCATCGTCTATTATTCGATTTGGTGTCGTTGCCATTCGATGAAAAAGTTTTAATTAAGCAATCAATTTAGTGAACACAATAGAAAGAAAACAACTTTAACCCTTTCAACTGTGAAGATAGCAAGTGTGTGTCATTTAATCCATAAAACAGGTCACAATCATAAATGGATATATAGATATAATTTCGTGTTTTTGACTCTACTTAGACAGTCAAAAGATATTTTTGACAAAAATAATTTAAGAGAGAAGGAGACTAGTGTGGACAACTTTCATAAATTTTGCAAAAAAATGTACTAAATACAATTTTTTTTACACATCAAGCATTTTTTACCAGATTATGGTCCTTTGCTTTTAATTAGGCTGATACATGAAATTATTCGGCTGTATAGTTTTAAAAATGTACTTCTATAAAAAAGGTATTTTTCTCCATACTAGCCCCATGAGGGGGGGGGGGGTGTTGTGGACAGATTAGAATACCTATTCAATCTGTCAATACAGCTCTTTAAAAAGTGTATGTAAAATCTTAGTAAAATTAATTTCAACCTAACCTTAGAATGGTTAATCTCAGTAAAGTGTAATTTAAATAATGCGGTACCGATATGTCTTTGTTATGAAAGGCTGCAGTTGGAGTATGTAAGTAATCTGTTTCTAAGACAAGCTTACGTGCATTATAAAATTACAAAAAAAAAAAAAAAAAACGGTAAATTAAAATGTACAAATAAAAATATTGGAAGTTATTTTTTACTCATTTTTACTCGTCTCAATTGATGAAAAATTTTACCTTACAATCGGATTTAAATCTTAACCTGTTTGTAAGAATACATTTTTTGTAAAAGAAAAAAACTTTAATGCGTGTTAGCATTAGTGTTTACACATTCAGAAAACTGCATAATAAGCGTTCTGCCTTCTTGAACAATATTTGAAATGTGGTAGGACCAGACGTCTTCCAACGTATGAAGAAAATTGGAAAAGAAAAAAAAAAAACTCCTGTCTTGATTTATGTTTTCTCACTCTATTTAAAAAAGGTTGCTTACATTTTTCTTACATTTTTTTACCATGTGATCTTTATATTAAATTAATATTTTTATCACTGAAAGATGAATAAGGATAATTTAAAAATGTCCATAGGAGCCCCAAGGCGTCAATTATAATCACTATGAATATCGTGTAATACTGGTGAATTTAAGCCTTGCGAATCTAAAGTGAGTATCAAAACATGTAGTAATTATATTCATTTGTAATATACCATCTCCTTTCGTTTGAAATTTTAAATCAAAATAGCCAAAATTAGTAGTTTAAAAAGAAATCATGAACTTGCGTTTACACCATAGAAACATTATTTTGTTAATTTCGAATGAGATATTAAAAGAAATTTCATGAAACTGCCCATGGAAGTGTATTTTAGTGTTGCAGAACTACAAAATTTACAGAGAAATTTAAACTGAAAAATAACGGAATTATTCACGTTGTCCACACTAGCTCTCTTACTGAGATTTTTATGTATTGTTTTCCGATGTACCTATTAAATAACTTAAGAAAATACTTTAAACAGCCATTTAAATACAGTATTTTTTCAATAATGTGAATAAATAACAAAGGGATCAGCCACTTTCTTTCATCACTAGTCATCATATTATAGCACATGACGTAATGAATGATATGTTACAGATGACAATATGCAAAACATACTAAAAGGACGTGTATCAAATGTCGCCATGCAAGTATTAAAAAGCATATGAATCGACGATATAAGACGATACTAGCTTTGAGATCAAAGAGTATTACAACATTTTGTACGACAATTAGCAAAAATGTAAAACGCATTCATTTAGAAAACGTGCTTTTTCAACCGAAGAATTAGAAAAGACGTTCTTTGACACAATTTCAATTTTTCTTCAGCTCGAAAAATCTATAATTTCACAGTTAAATGCATTTATTACATTATATTTCATGTCTACATTTTTTAAAATTCCAGACAACTGATCAATGAGTGAATAATCATGATAAAATGAACGTGTTGTCAATCTTAAAAAGTTGCATTTTTGACAGAATATACTCACATTTATATTTTACTTTCGGGAATTCCGACACCATGAATGTTTGATATTTGAATTAAAAAGCGTATTTTATGACTAAAACTGAAGTAAAATTTCTTCATATCGCATTGATAAGGAAAATTATTAAAACATAAAATCTGCGAATTTTATTTTTAGAGTTTTTCTCCCTGCATAGAGTACTTTTTATAAGACTTATATTTATAATAATTAATAACAGAAAATTTGCATGAATTGATGAAGTTAGTTTTCCTAAGTTGACACAATGAAATAAGTAGGAAGAGTAATTAGATAATTCTACTTACGTATACATATTTTTTCTAAATTTATTTATTGTACAGAATAAATTAATCTTTAACAAAGTAAATTCCTAGGAGAGACCACTTGGCAACAAACCGAAAAGAAGCGGCAAGCCAGAACGAGATATATTCACTTGCCTATAGTATTCACTTGCCGCCATTGTCGTTTTCGCATGGCGCCATCTCGTTATCGCCAACCAAAATAATTCGCGCCATGGGTGTGGGCTCTGCTAGGATCCAACCTGCACGCTACCGTTTGGGGCTACCGTTTTTCCATACGAAAAGGTTTTGAACTTCAGAACGTGAATGAGCAACTACAAACTAATATGTATACAATATGTTTTGTAAGTTGGGCAAAACAAAGTTGGTTTCTCACAATTAATTCATTGTGCCTGAATTTAAAATGTAATTTTATAATTTAAAAACCGACTTATTAAATAATGTTTTTATACATGCGCATAAAATTAAGAGAGCTTTATTTAAAAATTTTCGTGATCTTATTAGACGTACAAAAAGAGCTTTTTCTAATTTAGATTAATTTTATCATAAAAAATACTAATAAAAAATTATTTTTGAGTACTTTGAGAATTACAATGAATAGTTGAACAATTTTAGATTTAAAATAATTTATCTGTATTTTGTGCTTTTAACTGCACAAAAGAACATGCTGTTGTTTATTAAATACAGAAAACCCCATTCAAATATTTAGTCTTTTAGTCGCATTGATCAAGAAATTCCTGAAATTATTATTTTATCATTGAGAAATATTCATGCAAACTGGTTAGCTTAATAATTTCTAAAATACTTTTTCAAATGCCAAATAACCCTAAATGACACTATAATAAATCGATCAGTAATAGGGATACTGATCAGTGTAGGGATATATAATCAAATGTACAATAACTTGGGATGAAACTAATATAGCTGTTATTATTATGAAGTTTTAAAACTCTTTAAGTTGCATACACCTGAAATTTAGTCCTGCAAGTCTTCATTAAGAATGACATTGCTTAATATTTGAAAACGGAAGATTTTCCCCTTCTCAATTTATTCGTTGTTTTGGATTACTCTCATAACTTATATTCAAAAATTGGTAAAAATATTATTCAATGTTTTAAAAATTACTTTTTTTTCAAAAAGACCATCTTTTCTATTTCTTGACTTTTCAAGCAAGTTGGTATGAAAAAGCTCCTAAAAACATTTTAACTTTTGGTGCGTTAAAAAAATATTAAAATGTTCTGAGCTCCATTTAGGCATTTCATTGTTAAAGCTGTGCAAATTTGAGCACTATCTTCATAGTCCCTGGAACAGTGTCGTGGAACAGTGTCAGCAAATGTGGAATAATTGTAAAAAAAATCCTTTCGGAGAAAGCAAACATCAAACCGTAGTCATATTCCATGACTGAGTATGCGGGGTATTTGCGTCTCTAGAAATACTCCGTAAAGGTGCTTCTGACTTTGGTTTAACGTCACAATGTACTACTGTCTCTAGGGAATCAGTGTGTTGCAGGAAGCAAGAAGTTTTCAGACTGCAACTATCATCGAAGTTGTCCGCTGAACTAAATGCTTCTACGTAAGAGGACAAACCACCTGCGTTGCCGACCACATCTGCTTTAACAGTCTGAGGTGATTGGAATGTTGACGAAGCGGAGAAGCTGGAGGGAAATTGACTACTAGCTCCAATCTCAGTTTTTGGAATGCCACCATGTTGGTCCGATTCCAGAAGGAGCGGCCTTTTGGAGCACGTAGGATCTACATGCTTGCTGGAATGCTTACCGAGGCTTCTAGGAGATCCATACGTGATATGGGGATGGTTCGCGTATCTCCAATGCATCTTGGGGTATCCATCGCCCCTCTCCAGTGGGTCGCAAAAAGCATCTCCTTCTTGGACCATGTGGTGTGGACTGCCATTGGATACGCCGGGATGCTGGTACGGTTTGAAAATCGGGGTATGTGCGTCCTCCATTATAGAATCGGGTTGTTGGAAGTGGCGTTGACCTAGAAGTTCTACTGAGGCTTCTCCTCGGGAGTTTAGGGTATCCGATAAAGAAGCTTTCTCAATTTGGGAATACATACGTTTTATGCGCTCAGCCCTTTTTTCAGCATCAATGTGCATCTTTCTGGAATAGGGATCATCCACTATCTCCGGCTTTAGAAAACCTGCAAAAGAAATAAAAAAGTAAAGAAATGTAATTTATTACGAAAATCAACTACTACAAGTACTTTAAATAACAACGAATTACGTCTACACTTTCAATTAAGGTTGCGGCCAAAGACAAACGCACAATCAAATATTTTTCCTGGCGAGGGAGGGGAAGGGTGTTGGTTTATAACAGTTCCTAGATGTATATATTGCTTACTAGGATTAACAATATGGCATCAGGACTCAAGAGGGTTATCCCATCCCTTGATAGCGTCCCTGGTTGTATCTACAGACATCATAGTTACTTCGGGCAATTCCATGAAAACAGGGACACCAACATAAAATTTTTTTTTTCTTGCACATATACAGTTTTTTTTCCTCTATGGTAAAAATATGTGAATTTTTATAGAATTATGCTTAAAAAGTTGGCAGTACCTTTTTGTAAGTTTTATAGGCAATGCTTAGGAATGTTACTTTTGTCACATGTGTTGCGTCTTTAGAGAGATTCGAAACGTTCATCTTGTTTTCGTAAAGAAATTAACAGGTATGTATAAAATCCTATTTTTTTATTGAAATTTAGTCTATATGTGAGGTTAGGCCAGTAAAGAATCTTTAAACTGTGATTATTGTATTGGAAATTAATTTTTATAAATTAGGCCTCATAGTAATGTAACATCAGTCACAAAACTTTATAAAAGTTATTATTACTTAAAGAAAATTAGTGTTAAGAATACAAAAAGCCATATTCTCCTCATTCATGATAATATCGTAAATATCAATTATTTAAATAGTTAATAATAGTTCAATTTATGAGTTAAAAACTTCTTTAAAATATGTAACATCAGTCACTTTTTTCTTTTCCAGTTTGAAACTTAAACACTGCACAAATGGCATTGACTGCTGCAGAAAGGCAAAAAAAAGAGGCAAGATAAATTAAAGAAGGAAGGAAATTATGAAGATTACAAAAGGAAAACAATACAGAAGCTAAAAGGAGTAGAGATAAAAAGAGAAATGACTTAGCCAAGTTACCTAAATCAGTTCAAAATAGAGTTAAAAGAGAAATCAAAGAAAATGTTAGAAAAATAGTAGAAAAATGTAGAGCATTAATGTGCAAAATTTCAAGTAGCAGTGACATAACCCCTTTTCCAAAATAATAAAACTTTAGGAAAAGCTGTAACTCACGCAAAGCGTACCCGGCCTACATCTCCACGAAAGCAGAAGGCTGTCATAAAAAAAATGGTTTAACAATGAAATTGTTGAAACAGGTGCTCCTATTAAGCCCGAGTAAGCATTTTTACAGCAGCACTGTACCACTCAGGTAGAATGCACCCGTATGGGATAGCCTCAGATGAACTGAATCATTCTAAAGAGATTGTGATTCCTCTCATAACAAGACTGCTGGAAAAGATTCCTCACGGAATTGAAGTCTTACATATTTTGTCAGATTTCCCAATTCAAAAACAAGCTCATTGCAGACACAATACCCATGTTACAGAAAAAATATAAATTGTTAATTACATCGAATTATTTTGCTACTTCACATGGGAAAGGCCCAGTGGACGGCATTGGTAGCTCTGTAAAGAATCAGGTAGAGGAAGCTGTAAAAAAAAAAAGCATACAGTGCAAAAAATTTCGTAAATGCCGCAGCTTCAAGCAGTACGAAAATCTTTGAGATCTCATCATACGATTTACAGTTGCATTATAAAGAGTTAAATTTGAATAAAATATTTTCTGATTCAGAAGCTATAGCTGGTATCATGCAGAAACACTTTTTGGAATTGGTAGAAAAAAATCACCAAAAGCTCCAAATTATCTAAAACATCATTTGCGTGTTCAAAACCAAGAGAACAAGTTCCAAAATTGGTGGGTACAATTGGAGAGTGGGTTCTTGTCTAATACGATGAGCTGCTCTATCCAGGTGAAGTCAGAGCCATTGAAAACTATGATTACTTGGTCAGTGTTATTATTCCAATAGGGAAGCATTCGAAATGGTCTGACAATGTGGATGAAATTTATTATTCACATGAAAAAATAATAAGAAATAATACACCATATGTAGTAAAGGCACGAGGACACTTTTCATTTCCTGAATTGCACTAAAAACATCACTTTTATAATTATATTTATTTACTATTTTTTTATTTTTTCTCATTTAAGTAGATAAGTGTAATTTTGTAACAAAAATTGCTAATTTGACTTTTAAGGAGAAATAAATTATAATTTGAACCAATTAATGTTGGTGTAACATCAGTCACAAAATGTTTGTAACATCAGTCACGGTAATTAAAAATTTCCTAAACTGTAAATTTTAAAGTTTTTTAAATGAAACAAAGTGTATTCATAAAGTTTGAAATCTCTACTTGACTGAAAAAACACAATTTTAATCTTCGTGTTCTTAGCTTGAGGAGAATTTCAATTAATATAAAAGTTGTTTTTCCTAATGTCTCTTCTGTGTAACATCAGTCACAATTTTTGATTTATCTTAATTCCACACAAAAAAGCTTTTTATGTCTAAAAACAAGTATGGACAGAATTATTGTACCTATCATAGTATTTTAGATCAATTTCAGAAAAATAAAATTAAATTTCAAGACTGTGTGGATTTTAAAAGTTAAAAAACTTAGTCAAAATGTAACGTCAGTCACCGTGGAATGACCCCTTCAGGGAGTACTAAGAAATCAAAATAAAAAAAAACCTATTCCACCAACTCGTCTGACAATCAATCAATTATTCTTAGCCAAAATACTTACTTTTAAAGGAATCTGTTCTGCTACGAATTTCTGAGTCCTGAAAAAAAAAAAAAATAGATTCACATGATGTTACACAAATTAAAAAAAGCACAAGGATTACAATAATTAAAATTTGGTTTTACTGTAAAGTTTTAGAAGTATAACCTAGTATATTAGTAAAGATACATATACACATCTAATTCTTTAAAAGCAGAAAAAATAGTTAGAGTTATTTGCAAAACATACTTCTTGCTCATTAGCTTGGTCGTGCTTTTCTTGGATGCAGCAAAGAAGAAAATGCTGCAAAAGCAAATAGATGTGTTATATGTTTTAGCTTTTGTTAGTGCAAAAGATATTTTATGTTAGTATGAACTCATTAAACTGCATTTAAAATAGAATGTTATTAGTGTTTAGCATTCTAGATATCGTTATTGATGAGCAAAGTAATATGTAGCATGTTGTTTGCTTATTAATGCCGACGTAAATTTGGTACAAGTTTACATACACGAATTTCGATGTAAGAAAAATTACGTTCTTTAGTAGAAGCAAATGACTAAGGGAGAAAAATATTCTCTTATTGCTGTACTCACTTGTACTTAATAAAATTCTCTTTGTATTTATGAACACGTTTACGTAATTATTTATGAAAATGTTTGCCTTATATTGTATACTGAAGTCCACCGTCAGCGCAACACAAATACTTGTGTGTAACATCTTGTTTGTGCTTCACATTATGACTTTTTAGTAGGGCTAAATCTTACTACTATTATAAATGCGAGAACTTGGATTTATGTGTGTTACTCAATCGCGCCAGAACGGATCTGGATGAAATTTGGTACAGCGATAGCTTATAGTCTGGAATAGCACACAGGGGTTTTTTCATCCCGGAAAAATATACGGTGCCCATAGAACATTATTATGTAAAAATGGTGTATTACCGTAAGATGGACGGTGCGGCTCAATACTTATAGATGAAATTGAAACAAAATCAGTATCGGCCCGATAGCTTAAGCGGTAGAGCACACTCCGCGTAACTGGTGGACTTGAGTTCGAGTCCCAGTCCTGAAAAATTGATTTTTTACTCAATTAATAGCACATAGCCTACTTTTTATCTTGGAGAAATTTTCGGTTCCCGTGGGATAAATTTTTTTTTGTTTTTCACAGAGCAAGGATTGACATAATTTTTTGGTGGTAGTTTAGGGGTCAGAGAATGATATAGGTTACTTTTTATCTCCGGAAAATGCATGGTTCCTATAAAATAGCATAACACTTGTAACCTAGGGGAACCATGTATTTGAAAGGAGTTTCGTTAAAGTTCGTTAAATAGAGTTTTAGCATTAATTGAGTAAAAATCAATTTGTTTGGAATGGGATTCAAACCAGGTCCTTCAGTTACGCGCCGAGTGCTCTCCGAATTATTTCTAAGAACGGTTTTGGACGCTCAAACATGTTTAAAAAGCCTTCTGAATAAAAATGTTGTATTTTGCTTAAATAGCTACTTTGTAAGCAGTAAAATTTAAAAAAATACTTTTTTAAAAATAATACATTTAGTTAATATCTTCCTTTTTGTAAAATTAATTATTTTTTATTTCGAAGTTGCTCATACGCATCTAATATGTGTAACATTGTGATATTATTGTAAATAAATTTTAGGAGAATATTCTCGAATATTCTTGAGAATATTATTTACAATAATATTTCATTTGAAATTAATTAGTTTCAAAAGGGGTGAGGTTTTAGTTCAGTAAGGAGTACAGGCATAACTTACCCTTTCACTACAGAAGGTGTAACCGAGAAACACAACCAGACCCTATAAATAATAAAAACAGAGCTATAATCGTAAATTCATTTTTAAAAAGTTTATTAAAAAACAAGCAAACATTAGCAGTTTTTATACTTAATGCATATTTACTAGTATGCAGGAAAAAAAGATTAACTCCTATGATGTTTGTGTGCAGCTGACCGATTTTTAATCATTTTTCTTTTCACTTAATACCTGATTCGTATGCAAATTTGCAAGTTATGAAACATAAATGTTCAGGGGAGATAGAGGTAAGTTGACTACAGAGAAATGTTGGCACATAATTGACTCAAAACATAGCGTACATCGACTTTTGACACGAAATTATAAATCCTTTCTGAGGAGCGATTGTGTAAGAAAGCATAGAGTTTTTTTGTGCAGAAAAGGAAGGAAATTTTTGACAAATGACGGAATTTTTTGCGGACTGTATTTATAAAATAAATTGATCCTCGCAATAAGCGCATTTCTAAAGGGATTTACCAGCAGGCCGCTCCTCCTGATCAGAGCTGTGCACAGTAAAGTTTATTCTAATCTAACATCAAGAGAATGTGCATTGGCAATATTGATCCTGCTGCTATCCAAATGCGTGTCGTAAATAGGGAGGAAAGGGGATAAACATGTAGTTTAAAGATGGATTTGTTAGATGATCCTTTATGGCTACATTCGACTGGACATTTTATTATGATTGTCTCCAGCAAGCTAAACAGGATTTCGGGTAAGTTGGTACGGTCGAGTGGGGGCATGTTAAAGCAGTCAACTAGAAAGCACAGCATGTTAATACAACATGATAATGCAGACAACTAGAAAACACAGCACGTTAATACAATATGATAATGCAGACAACCAGAAAGCACAGCATTTTAATACGGTGTGCTAACTTGTAGAAAATTGTCTGCTGCCTTTTTACGGATTCTTCAGTTAAGAGGTCGTAGCAGGATATCAACGAAGAAAAATGAACAGGTAGATACTTTTGAACGATACTGACATTTTGCAGAGTCGCACAAGGTTTTTGCATAATAGTGATAAGAAAAAGGCAAATTATAACGTCTGTAAGTAATGAAGTACTGATAAATAGTTTTTTTATTTGAAATTAAAAATGAAAATGTAATAGAGATAACATTTTATCATGAGGATACATACCACCGTCACGGATGAAAATGCGAAAATGTATTCATATATCTTGTGTGGAAAGTTCACGTACAAAATGCTGGCCATGGACATAAACAAAAGTGAAGTGGTTAGCAAAAGTGATCGATGAAGTAGTTTTATCCTGTAAAAATGAAAACAAATAATTGCTGGAGGATGGGACATTGAATTATTTACTTGTCAAAATAAAAAAATGCGGATTCAGTGATCCATACTGCGAACGTGTCTGAACGATTTTTCCGCACTGAGCGAAGTTAGAAAGTCAGAAAAAGTCTGAATGTGAATGACACACATTTTGCAATAATGTAACTTATTATATAGTTAACCTTCAAGTTGGACTACTTTTCTGGAGAGTTTTTCCAATTATAGTCACTAGAGGTAAGGAAATAAAAAATATATATCTGCTATGATCCAAAATAACTAAACCGAAGTCAATCAGTATTATCAGTAACTAGTGCATCTGTGAATTTTTTTGTAAATTAAAGCAAGAATAATAATAACATGCATATGGCATTGAACTAAAGCAAGATTAAGAAAAAAAAAGTACAGGAAAGTAGTAGGAAAAAAGATGCTTAAACTCTCTAGTAACATCTTTCATGGTGTGGATTCTTAGAGTTTAGTCCGATACAATGTCATAAAAATTTAGGTAATTTGTGTGACATATTATTTACTACAACTTTTCACAGCTATCTCAGTTTCCAGTTTAAAAGCAGCCATTTAATAACATATTCTTTAAGTGTAAGTCGAAGGCAGTTTTTCTCAGCATCTATCGAGCTAAATCTGAGCTTTGTGATTCAAATGGTTTAAAGCCTAAAAGTAATTATTACATAAAAAATAAGCATTTGTAGATTTTCATAAAGTGTAGATCTAAGAATCATTTGAAATGTTGAAAATATAAATTTACCACTGCAGAAAAATAGGCTTACAATTAAACTTTATATGTGAATGGTATAAAAGACATAATTGCATCACACTTCATTTTCTTCATTAATAACCAGATCATTAGTTTTTCACAGGTAATGTGAGGAAAAATAAACAAATACACAATGCAACAAAATAACTTATTGAATTGTCTTTTGAATTAACCTAAACAATCAAAGTCAGCAAAAAAATTAAAAAAAATAAGTATGGTACTTTTAATGTTTTATTCTAACATTCAAATTAGACACGCAAAAAATATCCTGGATTAATTTGTACTTCTACTTGAACTAAGAGTTACCATTTTAAGATATTTTATTTCATTTTAACTTTTTCAAGAAAACTTTAAAAACATATTTTTTTTTTTCTAAAATGCTTCAAAATAGCCAACTTACCTGCTGTTACCAACTCGCACTTTTTTGCTTTGTAAAAAATCTGCAACTTTTCCATGACTTTTCACCTCCGTTTTAACTATAAGGAACAGTAAAACCTGGAACTGAAAATAAACCATATGCTATATGCACGAAATTTTCAACAATTGTTATACCTATAATATGCAAACTGTAGCATTATGTTTCTGTACTTTCGTATGAAAGTTTAGGATATAAATTAAAGCGTACTATTAGTTTACTTTAAAATCAATGCCTGTTTTACATACAAAATTAACGCATTCTTTTCGTGATGTAGGGTCAGTTGGGGTAATTGTAAACGCTTTTTCAATGTTTTAACTTTTGATCCTTAACTACCTCTTGAATGAATTCAGTGATAAAATTTTGTGTAGCCTCTACTGTACTTCTTGTGAGTAAATGTGTACAAAAATTTTGACTTTAGGTCTATTTGTTAGCGAATGAGCTCGTGTTTACAATTACCCCAGTGTGTTTACAATTACCCCAGAGATCTGGGGTAATTGTAAACAGTGATTTATTTTCGAATAAGATTGATGCAAATGAAAAATTGTTTCATACACAGTCCGCTTGAAGGCTTAAGAAGTTCCGGAGCAATGGTTCTCAATCTGCGGCCAACAGGCCGCATGTGGTCAGCTGAGTTCTGTTATGAGTCGGCTCAGATCATTTAACGCGAAATATCTTGCAAAAAACCGAGTAATGCCACAAATTTATGTAAAATTCGTCCCGCAGTGTATCAGTCGGCTAAGCTTGGATGCCACAGAACACCGAAAGTGAAGCACAACTGGCCGTGGTCAACGCTTGGGATGGTGTGACCACATCCCGCGACTGATTACTCAGAGACCGAGTGCCTTAAAGGGAGCTGTGCACGTAAAATACATCGTCGCTTCAAATGTCCACCAAGTTAGAAATAATTTCTGCTGAGGGACCAACCTAGGTGACGATCCCTCATCTGGGAGCTGGTTCAAAATCATTAAGCCCCTCTGAGTCAAGTGTACTTCATTTTAGCGTAGCTCATTATTAATCAGTAGCAGCTTCCTTAATTCATGGTCGTCCTGCAAGGGGGGCTTGGATTTCCAAGTGGCATTAACAACAACAGTTATGTAAAATAGACGCAAAAGTGTAATTTACATCAAAATATAATACTTATTGTCCACCCAAAATATTGGAAATAGGATAAATTTAAGTGTTTACAATTACCCCAGAGTACGAAATGTATGGGGTAATTGTAAACACCTAACTTGCACATGAAAAATGACAGGGAAGATTAAATTCATAACTAAATGTTTTTAGCAGCATTCCATATGACAAATAAAAATGGTTGAAACCGCTTACATCGCTTTTGTAGATGAGCTGGAGAGAAAAATGTAAGATCACTAAATTTTGTTAAACAACTTTTTTCACTGTGCCATTTTCAAACAATAGTGACGCCTGCACAGTTGTTTCGAAACTTACGAAACCGTTTCAACGTCTTCCCTATGCTGCCAGTTTATCACTCACAAGCAGTTAAGTTTTTAAAACCACCACAAGTGTAGTTATGAAGGTTGTTTACAATTACCCCATGTTTACAATTACCCCAACTGACCCTACTTGAATTTCATCTACATTACACTGTTTAAATTCAATCTATTGTAAGGAGTACACCCCTTACACATGGTCGGGTGATTGTATCCAGTTATATTGAGTTATATTGTTATAGTGTGGTGCGGCTTTGGTTGTGCGCAATTGCTCAATGATACTAATGCTTGTAGTGTAACAATTTTTGTTATCTGATATTGATTTACAGACACTATGCAATCTTTCGTAGTTCGCACCACGCGCATTATGACTTTTAGAGTTTTCCAATGACCTGTATTTTTTTTTAAATGGTTTTCATAAATTTGTGGTTGGTCAAACTCTCCCGGAACCCCATTTGCTCCCGAGGGCTTGCACTCGGGGGCATCTAAAAATACGATAGGCCAGAAAATGGCAGGTGCGGGAGGTTTCTGGGCGCACTAGTCGGGTGATTGACATTCGGTGCCAGACTGTCTGGCCAGTGAATGAAAGTGGACACTCGAAGCATCTTTGTCGGGTTTCTTCCTTTAGAAACCCGATTTTCTGGCATTCCTTAGATGTGTTCCGAAGCACGTACACACGAGGGGCGTACATAGACTTCTTGGCTACTTTGAATGACCCAGTAAGAGTTCGACTAGCGAATATACGCGATCGTAGCGAATAAATAGGAGCTAATCAAAAAAATTTGCTAGTTTGGTTCACGCCCCCCCAAAAAAAATATCCGAGATGGATCTAGGACATGTGATCGGGGAGATACCTGGCGACTCCCGTCGTAGCAGGACGTAAACTGCCTGTTGTTTTCTTAAGTACTTGTTCGGTATTTTGATTCGTTTTAAGACTTTGTTCCTAAAGAGAAAAGGCCTCATTTCGTGTGATATGTTTGAAAATGGTTTCATCTACTTTACATCATTGTACTTAATTGTATATAGTCTTTTATATAATCCAGCTGAGTTGAATAAAGTAACTCTGTGATCTACTTGAATTTTATCCAGTCTGATCTTCAACATTTCTGTTCATAAACACAGCATTCTTCCTTCCAAAACGGGACACTATTTCCAAAATACGTAGAAAATAAATAAAAAAAAAACACGATATATTCTTGATTTTATAAGCTGTGTAATCAATGAACTAATTTTACAAAAACCTTTCTAAGTGTCGTTATGCATTTAAAAGGGTTTTTTTTCGACAAAGAACACAAAGATTCTTACTAAATACGATTTATTATTAATATACATAATGAAAACTTACCATAGTAAGAATTAATATAGATGATGTGTAAGCATAAAAGAAATTAGAACCAAGTGTCAACCACCATCTGAAGAAAAAAGAAACATAGTATTACACATAAATGGTACAAGAACTTAGCATAAAACATATATGGGAATTCAGGCAAAATAATCTTTAAAGTGGTTCTACTTTTTTTAAAATAGAATATTTATACGAAAAATGTGTTTACACTTCAAAGAGTACAATAAAACTTTTTTGGGGAAAATAAAATTAACTTCAAATTAAAAATTGCTTTATAAAGTAAAAAATAAATTTATTCTTTAAACAACATCGCATGACTTTAAAACGTAGTTTTAGAAGTAGGTGCAAAATTATGATACATAACAAACCTTTTGTAATCTTGAACCAATTATAAATATAAATGGCCCCATAATTTGGAAGAGTTCCGATATAAAGTAACACCTGGCGTAATGATAATAAATTAGACAGCAATAATTTTTCACAGATTTATAAAAACTTCTAAAAGTGTTTAAAAGTCGCATCAATGTTATTTAAACAAGGAATTAAAATTTAAATAAATTTCATATAATGTTCAAAATTCTTCTAACGGCAATTACTTACTTTTTAGCTATATTAATAATTTGTATTATACTCATTGCATTTATACATTATGTATGTATCCAAATGATTTCAATAAATTTTCAAAATATATTTTATTCGGCTAGTATGTGCCTAATTCGAATATATTTGTTATATAGTTTTGCAAAAGGATATTTACAAATATTTTTTTTCTATTAACAACCTATTAGACAGTAATTTGAAAATGAAAATGTAAACAAATGGTTTGTCGTTGCCAAAAACCTTCTCTTCAGTGTGGTAGATGACAAGTTTAGTTTCCTAATTATTTGACCCATAGTTCCATAGACCCTAACTGAATCCATGTGGATGTAATATGCATGAACGCTATTTTTTTCTGCATATTGGTGTATTCAATATTCTGCAATAAGGTAAGGATTTACAATTTAAAGAACTGCATCAGGCTTTCAGAGCTAGCGTGTACGAATGCTGAGATTCCCCCCTGAGTACATTACTTGCAATAAGACCGCAGGGCCATTAAATTGAATGTAGTACTATGCATCAATGCTGGAATGTATACGTTTTAACTCAATCTGCAGAGAAATTGTACAACTCAGTCAGTTATGAGGAAATATATTGCAGCTCGTATTCATTCCATTTTGTCGCAGTTTTAAATTAGAATTGCCGGCAATACAATTTACTGTAGATAAAATTATTTTTAACCTGTATGCCCTTGATTATTACCACAGTAAAGCAAAACATAGTAGCAATTAATCGGTAAACAAGACGCACAGTTCGGAAACCGTTACTCAGAAAAGCCCTTAATCAATCAAGCTTGTTCTTCACGCTTCTACAACAAAAACAGCAATGTGATTGGTTCAAGTTTTTTGCCGACTGTCGTTTGTCGGATAAATGCAAACTAAGCTTAATGAGCAATAGAACTAGGTGTTGCTTTATTTCTGACCAAAGTGATGAGGGAGTAGTATAATCTTTGCAACTTATTTTCATGCGTAAATAATCAGATTTATAACAAGAAAAAAAATATTCGGATATTTTAATTTATTTCCTAAAAGAAAAAAAAAAAACAAGCTTGTGAAAATTAAAATAATCAGAATTCTTACCCTTCAAGAACATATCCTTCTAAACTTTGGGCTGCTAAAGTTGCACCAACTATTATCACAGGAATCGCTGCGAAGGGTAAATGCCAAATTAGTTACTAGTAATACAAAATTACATCTAAAATTATAATTCGTTAGAATTATTATTTTTCTAATAACTAAAATATAGACATTTTAACCTCAAAAAATTAAAAATTTCTTGTATAGCAGATGTAAATTACGATAAAACACTTATCATTAAATTACATGTAGGAAGTGCTTCAAAAAGCTAAAAATTTCCACTAAGTATCGTCATTTTCCACTAAGTTCGTCTTTGTGTGCTGTTGTTATATGTTTAGTAGTTAAGAGTCCACGAAGTTTAAATAGACAAAATTTATAGTAATCATATTGATACAATTTTTCAATTTTTAAAGTAGTTCGTCGTCTCTCACACGTTCTAATAGACGTATGTCATTAGAACTTGGTAATGATATACACATTACATGAACCATGAGGAAAAGAAATATGCAGAAAGAAACAGTTCAAGTTTTTACTACCAGGTGTGAACTGAGCGCTGGAATCATTCTCATGCAGAAAACTATATTTTATCACAGAATTTATTCTATGAGCATTCCATTTGTATCAATCACATGTTAAAAGCGTATATAGCGTGTTGAACAGTAGCGCGAAATGTTTCTTTACCAATTGCAGCAACTTGGAGATGAGAACTGCAGAGAAAAATAGCAAGAAGCTCTACCCGTCATCTTGTGGTAAAAATCAGAACTAGTACTTTCTTATTGGACACTTCTTTTCCTCGTAATCCATAGGAGGTATATACTAAATTTCAACGATATGCAGCTATTAGAACAAAAGCTACCTAGTTCTATAATAATTTAATATTATAACCACTCTGTATAGTCAAGAAATGACTCTTTAATAGATTTCTTATTTATCGTAATCAGGATAGTTATTATATAATTTCTGTATGATTAAAAAATATGAAATTAAAAAAAAATATGAATTGCAACAGATTTCGTGACTCTCTAACAACAAAAAGCACACAAAGAAACTCCAAATTACCTTTTTAAGACTAACATGCTTAATTGAAAAATTAAAATATTAAAATAATGTGCGTTTTAGTGGGAATTTGCACTTACCCCATCCGAGAGCAGCTATTTTTACAAAGGAATACTGAACATTTTTGAGTTCAACACTTTCAATGTACACCGCCAGTGTTAGGCACAATTGTAAAGAAAAGGCAGTCAGTAGAAAAAATTGAATCAAGGAAACAGTATAGGAAAAAAACTCCTGAAAAGATACATACATCAAAAGAAATATAGTGAAATTATTTTTTCTATTAAATTAGTATACATATGAATATTTAGTACACATTATGCATTTGTTAATGCAGTTGTAATCAAATATTTTGGATATTAGGCTTCGAAATAGCATGTTTCGAGCTGGTTTCGACATGAAATGTCTATATAAAATTTTATTTTGTTATTTGTCATCAAAAAGGATTCCATCAATTCTATTCCGCTTCAAAAACGGGATTTATTTCGTTAATTAAACAGTTACTCTGTATAAAGTTTGTCATTTTGTTAGCCATGGAATTTTGCGTTTAAAACAATTATCGCATGATTGCAAGTTTAGCGTTAGTATTGAAATAGCTGACAACAACAATTCTCTATTGATCTAGTAATGAGTTTAAATGCTCAGAATAATAGTGACTAAAATGAAGAAGAATTACAAACCTAAAGTAATTGATAAAAAACAACATTATTAAAGAACAAAACTTGCAAAATGTTATGTTTTGAGAAATAAAAAGTCGTAGAAGTTCTAAGTAATAATCTTTTTGTGCTAGTTGCTTTCCGCAAAGAAAAACAAATACTATAATTTAATCGGGCCGTCAGTAAATTTTGAATATTTTTCTAGCACACAGAGGGCACACGATTCTTAATGCTAAAATATTCATATCTTACCTCAGAAATCGGTTTGACTAAACCACAGAAAAACAATCCGAAAGCTCCAAGTAAGGCAACACAGACTTGTATTTTAAGAGCGACAATCGCTCCTCGCACTTTTCTGGAAAATTCCAAAAATTCAAATTAAAAAAACTTTCAACAGAAAATTATTTCAAAAACGCGTTGAAAATCTAATGTATAAGTAAAAATAACGCTTACCTCCACAAGGACAAGAGCATGGAAATTGTAATAAGCACTAAAAAGGCACAGATGGCACAACCTGATCCGGCTACAACATCAAAACTGACTTGAACGTGGATTTCCTCCTGTGAAGCAAACAAATAAATATAATACATATGTGGGTAAATACATGGCAATCTATTACCATTAAGCCAAACAATCTGGATCCACATCACGATTTCTGTGAACGGTTTTCGCTTTTAATATTTTATAGGAGTAGTCCATCGTGAATGGTCTTATCTAAGACATAGTCATTAGGATTTCGCTACGAGAATTATAATTTTATGTCAGTAAGCATTCTGCTATTGCGAGTTATGTGATAAAATATGTTCCCCTCAAAATGACGTCATTGTCAAAGATTTAATCGTCGCAAAGTTTAGAATAATTCCAAATGCATTTCTTAAAAGGCTATTAAAAAATTACATAAGCATTTCTCTTCAGTATGACAAGGAAACTTCTCTCTCTCTCTATATATATATATGTGTGTGTGTGTGTGTTTTATGATCTAAGTTTTGGTTACAAATTTATTTGCTTTTTTTTTTCTGAACGAAATCAGAAAAAAGAAAAACTTTTATTTTTTTGTAATATGAGTAACCCTTCAATTTTGTTTCTTGCATACATGGAAGAAAAGTTTTAGTTCGTTTTTTTAAACTCATATAGTTTAAAATTCTTTCGTCAGTTGTATCCACTCATAATATGTATGCTAGGGAGTTCCACCCCCTGCGTGTTTCTCTCGTCAACCCCGTCTTTGTTAGGCCCACCAGTCTCCGGCAGTGCGTGGAGTTTTTCCTTGAGAATAAAGAAATAAGAAATCATAATTCACCCATAATCCATTGCATGCTTTACTAATGCGTAATTAACAGGCAAAGGCAGCATAACTAGCGGCTTCGAGAGGTAAAACTCTCGAAGGAGAAGACGAGAACAGATTTTAATTGTATTGATTACTTCTTATCCAATCTTTTACAACATGTTAAGCCTTGCATGGTACAGCTAGCTATAAGGTTAGTCTGAAGACTTAATGTCAAGTAGTATGTATGTAATTTAAACAAGCAAACTTGAGGAATTTTTTTCACTCACGAAATTTTTTTTCTCCATTTCTTTCTTGCTCTCATCTATAAATTTGTTAAAAATGCATGTTTTTTGGTTTCTTTAAATAAACAAGAAAATTTTCTTGATAGGATTCAGTCAGTCCAGATAATTACTTTTTATTTACTTACCGGTAGGGCATAGTGCGTAAGCAGCAGAGCGTACGTCCCTAACTTGTGACACTGGCAGACACTGTTGTTTCCCACATTCCAAACTAGATAACAGCCATTTGTATTGAATTCTATTGTTCTAAAAAGCAAAAACAAAAAATGGAGTTAGGTTAAAATATATAATGACAATATTTTAAATTATATTGGAATACGCATTTCTCATCAGAAAAAAAGTTATATAAGTGCATTTTAAACGATAATTTACCCGTGACTGAAATCTGCCATAGCACACGATATGTTCCATCCTACATTTTTATCCTGAAAAATAAAAGAAAATGTTTGCAATCACTTTTATGAACTCATTACCTATTGCTTATTGCTTAGCACTAATTATTGTTGTTTTAAGACTTATATCATTTAAATTACCTTTATCTTATGAAAACTTCTCAGAACTAGCCCCATACATTTTACCAAGTGCAGCAATAATATTTCACGAAATCATATAAAAATATTCAAAAAATATATTGAATATTTTAATTAATTAAAATGTTTGAGCCTTCAACTTTATTTGGGTGATTGGTTGCAATACCCATGCAAATGCATTTAGAAATACGCGTTAAGATTCTTTTAAAAGCCATTGTGGCTATATATTTAAATTTGGTGCATTACCTACTTTTACTTTGATCACTCCTATTATTGTTAGGATGTTCTCAAACTTTCTTCCATTATCGCTACTACGCGGGAGGATTTTTTTCAAATAAAAAAGTAGCAAGCAACTAACCCCCTTTACGTACTTTACACTTCTTCTCTGTTAATTACAATTAAAAATGTACTTCTCCATTTTTTTGGATATTCAAACTTTTTTTTTAAATGGCTTTTCTACGATTTATTCTATAAAGTATTTCCCGAGCTTCTTTCTTCGGAATTAAAATATTTACAATACCCCACTTTAAGGAGAAAATTTTTGCAATTTATTATTTAACTAAAATCTCGCTGCTTGCAAAAAAAAAAAAAAATCACACCTCAGTAATTCTCATATCACTAATTTTGATAAATTAGCTGAAAAGTAATGTTTTATGTGATTTTTAGCAATTTATACCATAAGCTAATTTTTAATTTTTGTACATTGCAGCAATGCTTTTAAAACCTGTAAGTGTTGAATGTTGAAAAAATGGCTTTAGAATGTTACACTGAGTTCAGGACGTGTGCAGCAATTCCTCGGTTTGCAAAGCAAGCCAATGAAGGACCTTAGCAATCCGCAAGCATCAGCGAGCCAAGCGAAGCAGCAACAGAGGAGGGCTGCCTCGTATAAAAAGGACGGCATAAAAAGCGAATTTGCATACGTCTAGCCGCTTGTGACTAGCTGTGAAATATAAAAATTCATCTCTCCCTCTTATACCCTTTTTGACAATATTATTTGCATTCTTTTGTTCCCTATTAACATAATTCACATATATACAGGGTTTATACTCAAATATTCAAAAAAAAAAAAAAATTCTATGCTTTTCCAGGTAGATCAAAGCAGAATTTCAGGTTAACGTTTTAAGTAAAAATATTTATTAGCAAATGCACTACTTGTACATTAAATGCGCCCATCGTAACATTTTTTATGCATATATACATATTAATCTCATACTAAAAAATTTCACACAGATGCTTATTAAGATAACAAACTTATACTATAGAATTTCAAAAGTGAAATTTTGTGACACACCACTGCCAAAAAATATTAGCTCTTATATTTGCATCCTTCTTTTTTTTTTTAATTTAAATTTTGGAAAGGTAATTTAAAACTTTAAAACATAAAATATAAAGAATAAATAAAATAAAATAAAAATTAAGATGATCCCACTGGGAACAAATCAGCTTTTTACCTCTGTAGTAACGCATGAAAATATTTAAAGGAATGCTGATGTAGGCACTTTTATGCCATGACAATATAATAAACACCATTATATAAAGAAAAAACCTACATAAGAAAAGAAGGTTAGTTAATTGAGACTTATTCTTTCTTAAAACAAATACAATACTTAAAAGTGATCTGATAATAAAATCCATTGAATGGACAACTGATCAATGGCACTGTAGAAATAAATTTGAAACTCAAATAAAAATAACAGTTAATAAAAGAAAACTTAATTTTTATTGTTAAAGAACATTTAATAAAATATTATATACATACATTATGTAAATTAAAATATTATGAAAAAATGGAATCAATCTCCATGTTAAATAGAATCAAAGTGGGTAGACCTCATAATTTTTTGGGCAGTTCAGCAATTTATCTGTGGATATTAAGATTTTCAGTTGTTATTTGCACAGAAAGTTTATAATTTTCTTTTCTTTCAATTTTTCATTTATTCCAATGCTTTGCATTTCTCAGTTTCTTTTTTGTTCAGTTCATGATCTATTTTCTTTTGTTCCTCTAAAAAACTATGATACCGACTTCTTTCTATTTTTGCATGATTTAACATGTCTTTTGTTATATCTATTTTTTCAACTCCACCTGAGGCTCTGATTGCATCATACACTACTCTTAATGCAATTAAAGATTTATCAGTCTGAGGTTCTCCACCAACATATCCTTGTTGATTGAGAATCCCCTCTCAACAGAAGCATTTTCATGATAAAGATTTAAAATCAACTTTACTACTGCCCGAAACTACTAACTTTTTTATTCTGAGACAGTATGTTGTAACAGAATGTATCCAAGCGACATTCTTAGTGCGTATACATATCTTACAATCGGATATGTAATTGGAGCCTGCTCCAAGATTTTTCAAGCAACAGTCTTTAGGAATTGTAAGACTTTGTACCTTACTTTTATCAGCTCATAAGCAGGGTTGCATGATTTTAGACCCACTTAACTCAAAATATTTTAGTTGGACAGCAAAGTAGTAACGACAGAAAAAAAAGTAGCAACGAACTTTAACAGGTTTATCAGTTGCTCCCTCTCTCCCTTAACGCTTCAATTCGCTTGTGAACTTCATTTAGCCTTGAAAATATCAGTATTTCTTTCCAAAATCCAGAAAAAATGACGTGTTTGAATTTCGCAAAAATTTTAAAGAGTCATGGCAAAAATTACCATGATTCGCGATTTTTGGCCAATCTAACAATACTACTCAAAATGAAGATGACCCCATTGAATGAGATTTTCCATTGAAACCCTTTAGCTCAAAGCCTCCTGAGGTTACTTCATCGTCAAGGGTCGTGGCTACAGTGGGTCGTGGTAAGTTCTTCTCCAGCGCCATTCATGCCGAATTGCAACTGTTGGTGATTTTGCACTCATTTTTGTTTACGGCAGCACTAACGGAAAAGTATCAAAACCGGAATGGGGATGTCGCGCCCAACGCGTTTTTTGAACAATTTTTTATTTTTTTGCTAATTTGACATCGCGACGAACATAGGTTCCCTCCAAGGGATCCCTGGTAGAGGAAAAAATCCCTGACTTTTCTAGGTTTTGTCAAAAATTTATGTTTTCCCCAAACTTTTCCATGACTTTTGCAAAGGATATCAATTTCCATGACTTTTCCAGGTTTTCCATGATTTCCAGGTGAAGTATGAACCCTGTATATATTTTTTTTATTCGGCAATGGAATTGCCGTTTTATAAATTTACTTTGCTATTGGTCGATTTCCTTAAAAAAAATATCGTTCAAAAAGTTAAACTGATAAAAATTAAAGCATCCATGCATTTAAAGTCATTTATTTTGTCGAAGTCTTTTTCCACTTTTTTCTTCCAAGAAGACCATAATAAGTCATGTTAAAAACTAATTTCATAAGAAAAGTTTAATCCGTTATTAATTTTAACATATAAAGAAATTGAAGATCGCAATTATTAATAAATAAAAATAATAAATACATGTTAG
Organism: Octonoba sinensis; assembly: GCA_038502835.1. NCBI lineage: Eukaryota > Metazoa > Arthropoda > Arachnida > Araneae > Uloboridae > Octonoba > Octonoba sinensis. Next base: position 56,351,513 of record CM076599.1, on the reverse strand, counting down.
AAATTCCAACATTCGATGACAAATTACGCTCAGTTCTAATAAAATAAATTCGAATAATTCCAAGATCTATTACATATTTTAATAGCCAAGTTTTATTTGCTTTTCAATTTTCTCCCGTTAAGTCCAGAAGGGAGCGTGGCAATATTACTCTAATCTTAACTACTCCTGATAATCAATGAATAAAATATTTGCACACTTTGGATATTAGATTCAAAGATAGTGTGCCCTCAATATAAAAGTGCCGATTGATTAGCCATGTTGTCACAATTTTGATTACTTAGTATTCGTTGTAGTTAATTTTATAAAATGCTGCTGTGATTCTCAGTAACTTGCATGTATAACAACAGACTATTATGTCTTACTTAGAGGCAAACTAATTTCCTTAGTGTCTACGTCATATAGGTATTTCAGCACATTTTAGCTTCTATCATCAGAATAATTACAAAGCTGTTTAAAAGTATTATAGTTTATTATTACAAGAATATATCTTGTACTGCTAAACTTTAAATCAAGAGAAATGGATAAATAAATATGAAATTAAAGCAGAATGGGTTTATAATAAGGATTAATGGTTCAACAGAATGATAATATCTCACATTAAAATTAATCACATCGAAGAATTATTTTGGACAGGTGATGTTTATTTAAACGAAGGACGAAGCAATTTGGTGAAAATGTGCACAATATTGAACCACTTGATGATGTGTAATCAATTTATTACTTTACAGCATTTATGGAATTTATAGTAATTGTGATTATTATATTTAGTTTCCGAACACAATTATCACAAATTAATGGACTATTTAGCTGATTAAAACGATATTCATCATTATAATTTCAAATTAGTTCATATCAAGGTGCAAACATTATAATATAAATATTTGAGTAAACGCGAAATGTTCATTCAGCTTTTTCTATTACATCGGGAAAGTTGTGCACCTTTCTTTCTTTTTTTTATTCTTGATTTATTATAATTTTGGGAAGCCGTTGATAGCGTTTTAAATCCCGATTCGATTTGAATCCTTTAGCATGAGGTTTACAAATCTAAGGGGTTTTATTAATTAATTTTTTTATGATTTTTCTAAAATCCTATCTCACGCTGGAAATTTTTTTTTGTGGATGCTTATAAATATAATGTACTTATTAAAGTTGATCAACTTCACATCAGTATATTTTTTTAATTCAAGAATTTTTTCAAGTTAATTTCCTATTAACTAGCTTTTATATTTTGTTCCTCATTTCAGTTAAGGTAATAAACTTAAGGAAGATTCAAGGAGAGGAAAAGCCTTAAGGAGAACTCTCAAAAACGCAATGACTGGATTTTTCTGGTGGCAACCATCTAAGCTATCTCGAAGAACTACGTGCCTTTTAATAATAAATTGACCAATTTAGAGTAATTTTTAACAGAACTTTAAGCGATAGAAATTGTTGGGAAAGATTTTACATGAGGAAATCTTTAAATAGAAAGCCTTGTAGGTGCATATAAAAGCATACTTACACTGGTGGTGTAGTTGAAGCTCGTAAGGAATATTCTGATGCTGATGTTGTCGTCCATAAGATCCCCTTTTATTTGGACACCCACTAAACTAGAGATGAGTTGATATTCAACATCAGCTATCCTAGTCAGATCAATAATTTAAGCGACATATAAATTATATATATATGAAGCAAAAACAACACACAACGAAAAAAAGGATATCGAATATATTTATTGACACTCCCATTAAAAATCAATTTCAAATGTAAATTGATTTATCTTTCAACTGAAAATTGCAAATTAGTGAAAAAAAAAAACTGTTTTCTTGTAAAATTGTTGATAGTCTGGAAAATAATTTAGCAGTATTCATATTCTATATTCAATTAGTTTCTCCTTGAGCTATTATTATGCCTTTTTTAGCTTACAACAAAAGTATATCAGTAACAAGAATTATTTGTTCACTGTGTTGTTTCATTAACAGTATAGTTGTAAAATCTGCCCCAGTACATTTTTAGTAAGTTGGAAAACCCCCATATGCGGGGCAGTTATTCCAATGTCACATAATCAGGCTCAATCAATTTCTGACAAAAATATACAAAACATTTTGAAATCAAAGTGTGCCAGTTTATAGGTACAGGTATTCGGATGCCAAATGAATCTTGTTCAGTTATTCAATCAAGTTAATTAAAAGTAATTATCAAATGGTTCAACATGATCCGTTGATAAAAATACTTACATACAAATTCGTAAAATCATAAAAAACAGATCTTTCAGCTTTTGTTTTTATTTATTTTCGAGACTTTAAAATGGCAAACTACTTAAGGTCATGAAAAAGCACATTTTTATACAAGGGGAAAAGGAAGGAATTTTTAACGTAATTCTTTATGTTTGTTGAAATATACGCGTAAAATAACATTTATTGAAATATTCAAATTAGTTAGGAATTGACACTTAAAAAATTAGATACTTACCCTTTCTTTGTGAAAAACCTTTGAGGCAAATGAGAAGATAAATTTTTATAAAATACTACTACAACAGATGCGGAAGTATTTCCTAAAAAAAAAAACATAAAATAATAATTAAAATAAACATATTACACAATAACCCTATTATTATGCTGCTTTCCACTTGATAAGCAACAAGCGTAAAAGAAATTCAAATTGTAAGCATAAAAGAATTCGTTAAAATATTTTTCAAACATATAATGTAAAGGAACAATTGTTTTTTTTTCTTCATTCTCTCCATGAAATAATTATAGTCTGGCATTTAACCATTTTTTCTCAATCTTTTATTTATTTATTTAAGGCTAATATAACAATAAAGAATGTCTAAAGAAAGCTTTTAAGAACAACAATTTTTTTTCTGTAATAAATACTACATCTTTACTACTAACGTAGCTGTCTCAGAATCTGATTCACTCAAAATGAACGGACAGCTGCATCAAGTTCTTACGTCAAATGTAAGACTTGTCAAAGGTCTTTATCTGTGGTTAGTTAAGCACCTGACCAAATATGCGTATGACTGATCACATGACTGATATTGAGGGAAAATTATAGGGTCAGTTGGGGTAATTGTAAACATGGGGTAATTGTAAACAAGCTTCATAACTACACTTGTGGTGGTTTTGAAAACTTATCTGCTTGTGAATGATAACCTGGCAGCATAGGGAAGACATTGAAACAGTTTCATAAGTTTCGAAACAACTGTGCAGGCGTGACTATTGTTTGAAACTGAACACTGCGGGACAAATTTTACATAAATTTGTCGCATTACTTGATTTTTTGCAAAATATTTTTCGTTAAATGATATGATCCGACTCATAACATAACTCAGCGGACCACATGCGGCCTGTTGGCCGCAGATTGAGAACCTTTGCTCCGGAACTTCTTAAGCCTTCAAGCAGACTGTGTATGAAACAATTTTCCATTTGCATCAACCTTACTTGAAAATAAATCACTGTTTACAATTACCCCAGATCTCTGGGGTAATTGTAAACACACTGGGGTAATTGTAAACACGAGCTCATTCGCTAAAAAATAGTCATAAACTCAAAATTTTTGCACACATTTACTCACAAGAAGTACAGTAGTGGCTACAATGCTCACAATTTTATCTCTAAACTTGTTCGAGAGGAAGGGAAGGGTCAAAAGTTAAAACATTGAAAAAGCGTTTACAATTACCCCAACTGACCCTACATTGTTTAGATTTTCAGTTCTAAGAACAAGTAAATTCCAATTAAATAAAATATCAAATAGTAAGTATCAATTAATCTTCGATTTGTAGGACGTACGACACACTTATAATCCATAGTCAAGATTTGTCGAAAGAATAACGATACCAACCATATACATATAGAATCTAAAACAAAAAGGATTAAAAGCATGATAACAAAATTGTCGGATTATGAAAATATAAAAAATATTAAAGTAACAAACACATCGTTTTTAAATTGTTGTCTGTCAAAGATGCAGCAAATAATGCTAACGAATATACCACGCGCATGTTGCCGACACACACACAGTATATACAGGGTGTACCGGTACAGCGGCGACAAACTTTCAGGGTGTGTAGGGGGTACAAAGACGACTCGGAATCACATAGGAAGGCAGGGTCCCAGACGCTTTCCTGCCGCGGTAGGGACGACACAAAAATCAAGAAAGAAAGGATACGAACGGAGTGAGAAAACATGTGTATTTTTCGGATTTACAGCAAAATACAAAGAAAAACAACATAAAGAGACAAAGATGTTCATCAAAGTAGGTGTTCGAAATGACGACCACGGGCCGTGATGCAAACTTCACATCTATGGCGCATTGACGAACGAACGTTAGCGAAAATACCGGGCGTGTACCGGACGTTCCCAGCAGCTGCCACGATGAGAGCAACAAGTTCTTCGACACTGTGAACGGGAGTTTCGTACACCATTGATTTTAGGTATCCCCATAAGAAGTAATCAAGGCAAGTGAGGCCTGGAGATCGAGCGGGCCAATGCACGGGACCAGCCCGACCGATCCACTGTTGGCCATACGTTGCATTCAGGTGGCGACGCACGGCAGTGTTGTAATGGGCTGGGGGCCCCATCCTGCTGAAATCACATGGAAGAACGGGGAGCAGCGGATACGTGTGCGTCATCCAATAACTGCGGTAATACCTGCTGAAGGAAGACCAGGTAGGTGCAGCAAGACACCTGACATGCTCCGGCCCGAAAGGGCGTCAGTGTGAAATGCTGGTAGCGCCGCCGTCTCTCCCTTGGCGGTCAGAAGTCATCTGCCTTGTGGTGGTTCGTGGGAGCGTACCCACAACCTGGATGAATGGTAGGCCATTACTTGGGTGCGTCGGTGACCTAGTCCGATCTCAACGTTCCCCGGAGCAAGGACTGACAGGCTTGGGCGGCCAGCTGCTAGGGTGAAATAGCAGACGCACTTCTGGTTGCCCCATTTCGGGAGTAGAAATCGAGGTGCAGTTAAGCTGCTGACATGTTCAAACCCCACCCAGGGGGGCTGGCATGCTTGCTGAAGCGTCACCGTACCACCAGAGGAGGTTGGAAGGCATCACATCATTGTCTGACTGCGGGAACGCGCCCGCGGCCAGTGAGAGCCCTAAGACCGTCACCAAAAGTGGACGACTCTGCTCCCAGGGTGCGTTGGGGTGCTGTCCTACCCCAACGTTCTCATGAACGCTGGACGAAGTGTTTTTTGGGGCTGGCTAATCCCAGTCCCACCTTTGAGGAGTTGTCCCCCGGAGTGACACGGGTCACCGAGGGGGCGCTTCGACTTGGGAGCACCACGGTGAGGGACGGTTTTCGTCTCGTGCTCCCGGTATCGTGGAAAGTTACTTGACAGGTTCCAGATTAAGGAACATGTCTCCGGATACCAGGTAAATGTCATTTGAGTGGTGCGGACTGGCGGGGGACCGCTGGAACGCAGGTCTCAGAGAACGGTCGATTCTTTCCCGTGGAATCGAGTTTCTCACGGGGCTCTGGAGCCAGGCAGTTATTATCCGATCAGGGTGTTGCCCTACCAATGAGAGCGACTGACGGGCACTCGGTAGAAGCGGCACCCACCTTCCGGGGGATTTGATCCCCTGTACTTACTGTAGGGCGCAGCCAGTAGGCTGGTAAGGTTTGCAGAGGGTTTACAAGTGGCGTCGGGATAAACCAATTTCGGCCCTGCTCCCTTCGCGTTGTTCGGGGTGGGCTCACGGCTTCGCCGTCGCAGTCCTGAACGTTTTAAGACACCTGTGGTGGACAGAGGTGCTCAAATTGCAGGACGCTGCAGTAGGTCCCAGTTGACGCAAGTAATCCAAATACGAACCTAAGGCACTTGTTTCGGAAAGAGTGGATTCGTTCCGAGGGGCACCAGGGCAGTGCCAGGAAATGGTAGCCCAGCCGCGGTTACTACGCGGCGTCTGTAATGCTCATGCAAGCGGGGCAGGCGGTGATCAACCCCTCAAACTACGCTGTACCACATCCAGCACTACCTCCTCGTTCCTTGGCGTCCTTGCTGATCGCTCACGTGCCTGTGGGGCCATGACGAAGAAGGATCCTCTCTCTGGTGCACGCGCGCAAAGTGGGCGTGATGGGAAGTTCGCCTATTGGGGTAACGTTGGGAGTACAACCGTTGCGCGGCTCGTCCATTGCAATCAGCTGCCCCATATGCCAGATACATATCAGCGAGCTCAGCGGCCGTGTAGTCTTCCATCCTATTACCAATCTGTCAGTAGTCATAATGAAGCTTCAAAGCGAGCGCGCCAGCAACAACCGCGTCTTATACTTAGGTTTACGTAGCGATATCTATCGTGTACACCAGGCAAAGACTTGTATTGTTTGCTTTACTCCGAATAATACACGTTTTCTCACTCCGGTCGTGTCCTTTCTTTCTTGATTTTTGTGTCGTCCCTACCGCGTCAGGAAAGCGTCTGGGACCCTGCATTCCTATGTGATTCCGAGTCGCCTCTGTACCTCCTACACACCCTGAAAGTTTGTCGCCGCTGCACCGGTACACCCTGTATATAGGCCCGTATTTAAGGTGTTGTGCACCCCTGTGCTCTAAGAAAAATTGCCCCCCCCCCACACGCACATCAGCAAAAAGAAGAAAACAATCCCTGATTTTCCCGACTAATTAGTTCAAGTTAGGTACATTATAACATGAGATGTGGTAGATTTATTTTTCAAATTCATTCTTTTTATAGCTTTAGATTAATTTTCATGATAATACTTTTAAGTTCTTTAAGATTACCAATTCATGACTCATAAAACTCTTTGGCGGTGTAGATATTCATTCACCCACATATCTTTTGCTTGCGCTTTTTCCATTTTCTTCCCAAACTTTACGAATTTGGCCTCGCAAGAGGATATACATAAATACCATGTCAATTTCATTTAGCTGTTTAAGTAAGCTTTTAGCTTTGTTTCAGTTAAAACATTTTTGGGTGTTATCTTAAAAAAATGACACAAGACAAATTTAGACTCGCTCATCTCTTTTCTCGTGCACTCTAACAAGCTTCACTTTACGTGAATCGGAGTAGCATTAGGACAGATTTTGCCGATACTTTATTGTAGCACCCTGACGAGAGAAGATTTTAATTTTTTATGGAAACTAGATAGTTTCGATATTTTTTTTCTAGATATTATCTGTTCGTTAGCTATTTTCCCCAGAAAAGAGAGGTGCAGGATTTTCATTGCCTCAGCTTTACCCGGTATCCGCTCTTACATTGAAACAGGCATACTTTCTCATTTGAAAATCGTTGTTTCAGCTGCTTTTCGTTACATTAGTCTGGAAAATGGACTAACATGCACAACAAACCCCTGAAATCAAGTTCATCTAATTTGATACTTTTTGAAATCGTCAATATTGTGTCTGCTAGGTATTTCTCTGTGTGCCCAAGTGATTTGAAGAAGGTTAAGAATCTCTCAACTGACTATTCTCTTTCGCGTTAAAAAGACCACAAGAACGAATCTTTATACAAAGTGATGGCAGAACGAGAAGTAAACGTACCGGTACCTCTTTTCTTTTATAGCCGACTGCTTGAAGAAAAGAGGTCCGAGGCATGTGATTAGGTAACTTCCAAAACGAAAACAAATTCGTGGTACCTATAAGCCGTCTAGTTAAAGGTGAAAGACGAAGAAATGGGCCCCAAAAAACCGACTTTAAAGTTGTCCTCAGGAGCGAAACACATTTTTGAACTAAAAGCGTGCTCTAGTTATAGTTGCATACCCGCCAACTCTACTGGTTTTTCCAGGAGACTGCTGGATTTTTCCCTGTTCTTCCAGTTTGTTTTTAAAATCTCCTAGTCTTATAAATTTTGTGAAAACCCCTAAAAATAGGGAATTTATGGAAAAACATCGCGTAAACTTAATTTAAATAGCAATTGTTTCCTATTTAATTTCTTTGACAAAAGAACTTACACAAGAAACTTAGTTTTAGACATTATAAACTCGATTCTAACTTTAGAGGAGTGATTATTTTGTTAGTTATCCTGGGAAGCATATCACATAAGGAACTTGTGGGTGGTTGTAATTTAAGTGATTGTTAAGACTCCCCATTTTTCCCCTAAAAAAGAACGAAAAATGCATGCAAAATTGTGGTGTATCGCAATCTACTGGGTGTTTTCTTCAGAATGTTGGCAGTTATGTAGTTGTATTCTATGACTGCAATTGAAACCATCAGATTTCGTCGTCAATTTACGCCTAAATAGGTACCTTGACATTGCTCAGCTTATATTGCTATATTCAGGGTATGTGCGACACATCAAGTTTTCAATTCCATGACTTTCCATGATTACACGGCACAGTTTTCTCGATAAAAAACGTATACTTTTCAACCCAGTTGTTTAAACCAGTCTTATGCAAAAATCAAATTGCATTTATCTGAGCTAAACTAAGTGTTGTTGTTTTTGAATAGTTTTGAGTTACAACAAATCACAAACATGCATACTGTTTTTGCATTTATTAGCCTACTTTCTTGTAAAAAGTAAGAAACAAAAGTAATAAAGTGTGAAAGAAGGCTTAATGTATCGTAAAAAAAACGTTAAAAGAAAAGTCAAAAATAAGTGAAGTAATTAAATAACGGAAGAAAAATTTAAAAAAATTGAAAGTAGTGTTCTGAGACGAGGAAAATGTGTGTCTGTCGGTCTGTTTCAATCTGTCTGTAACCCTCCCCCCCTATTAAGTTTTCAGGGAAATGTCCGATTCGAAAGATTTTTCTTTCTTTGCATGCGAAAGATCTCGGCGAGGACACCTCATTTCCATATTTTACTTTTTGATTTGAACGATATTTCCTTCAATTTTGAACAGTTCAAAAAATCTTAACAATAACACCTATGAGCAAAAATGAAGCAAATTACGTAAACTCTGGGCTTAGCATCCAAGTTCCTATGAAGCAGGTTATTGGAAGAAGGTCTGGGCGTGAAATATTTTTTGATTCGAACAATTTTTGTTCCTTTTTGAACAGTTTAAAAAAAATTAACATTAGCGAATGCAGGGAAATTTCACTCGTATATAAATCTTGATCTAACACACAGATCTGCTTGGAACAAACTTAATAGGAAAGTTATTAGGCTGTAGAACATGTGCAGATACGAAGTTCAACCAGAACTAAACGAGCCTGTGTCCCTATGTAAATTTTTTTTACCGGGATTTTTAAGGCTATTTCTGAATGACTGAATGAATAAATGAATGAGTGAGTGAATGAATATGAACCAACCGTTGGAAACGGTATATTTGAAGTAATTAAGAACTAAAACTAAACGAGAAAGAGAGAGATAGCTAAATTATAAATTTTGAATTTGGCGTGTACGGGAAAGTAGGCTTTTGTAGTTCTTGACAAAACTTCTCGTTTTCCATTTAATTCATTATCATAAAAGAACAACTGAAATATATAGTACACCAATATATCTATCATACAGCCTTTTTCATATTTAAGAATGTTACATAAATAGATTGATTTTCTTCCCAAAAATATGTCGTATAAAAAAACACATTTTGATTGATAAAAATATAATTGAATAAAAATTATAATTTTTAAAACTAGAAGAAGCTTGTTTTTAAAGTTTATTAATAACTAAATCAAGTTCACAAAAAAAAGCAAGAAAATAAATAAATTATTATAATAAGAAATAAAATAGGCCAATCTAAGATAGCATATGTGCAAGCAGCTCTCAAATCACAAAATAATCGAAATATTTGCAGGATGCACTTTTTTCATGAGGATAGAGCTCAAGAAAAAAGTAAATAATTTTTCGCGAAACATCTTTTGAGTGTTGGCTTGGTTAGTTCCAAAGAAGAGAGAGACAGAAAATTTTATCTACACAAGTTAGAAATCGTGAAAATGCAATTAAAATAATGGAGATAATCTCCAAAAGAAATAGAATTTTTGTAGAATGAAAAACGTTAAAATGTTAGTCAGACAAGTCTTTTCCTACTATTTTTTATATTGTTAAAAAATAAATCAAAAGGGCCATTTAGAAGAAAACTGGAATCATATCTCTGTACTTTTCAAATCCGAAAAACGGACCATTCAAAAATTTACAAACTCTAAAAACGAACCTTTTACAAAGTTCTTAAGTCCAAAAATGGAATCCTGCGATCTACCGGTAAAAGATTTCTATTTTCTGAACACAATTTCAAATAAATTTAAGTACAATTATCATTTCATTTCGTACTCTAATAAGTGAGTAGTGTACTGTATTCAGCACTAAAACGGGGATAATTTCTTTTTCTTTTTTTGCACAAGGTATGCATCGTCGCGAAGTTTGCAGCCTTGAATACGCAAGAACGATAAAAACGGCACTTTAGTAAATTTATATTATAGATTACGGAGCTTAAAATCTATGAAAACCTTTCAATTTCCATGACTTTTGAGCCTTTTTTACTAAACATCATGAAATTCCACTACAAATTTGCCAGAATCACATGCCTTTCCTAGGTGTGCGGATACCCAGTTTATTATTGACCTTAAGGACTTATACAAGCTCGGTATGGGAAGGCCAAGGATCCCCAGTAACGGCTTAATGTATTTTAAATACTCATAATCTCTTTTCTAAATATCTTTTAAATAAATGTAAAAAGTAAGAAATCGTAGCTCCCTAAATTATACCACCCTGTGTGTGCACAGCAAGTACAGCACAGCAGGTACATTCGTAAAAACGGCCCTATACATATATATACACACACATGCATATATATATATATGTATATATATATATATATACACTCCTACCTCAAATTACGATTTCTTTTTTCTAAATATCTTTAAAAAGTAAGAAAGGGTAGTCCCCTAAATCTCGCCGTCCTGTGCAATAGCACAGAATGGCACATTCGTAAATACAGCCCTGTATATATAGTCCTACCTCAAATTACGATTAAATTTTTAATTCCTACCAGGAAAGCATTCACTATAGCAGGCGAAGGAAACTATTCAGAATCAAATGTCAAACCGCTGAATGACCCATTTCGAGTTGATTGATCGAACAAACAAAATCAGGTCATACAAACCTCCTTCGGCGTTTTTGAAGCTCAAGCTGGAAAGATCAATTTCCACGGAGTTGGTCATCCATGGGTACTGCAAGTGGGGGCTCTCGGCGACTTTGCTCACGGGCGAGAATCGATGAGACGGGAGTTTCAATGTTTGTTTAAGGTCTCCAGGCACTTTACCCAACTCAACAGCTGTAATGAGGAGATGTTATTAAAAGAATGGAATTTAAACGACTAAAGGATTTGTTTGCCAAACATCCTAGAAAACAGCAAATTTCATTAAAATACATTGATCTGGATTAATCTGAACAGATGTAACAAAAGATTGCTAGAGTACATACCCGACAAAAGAACACTTGGATTAATTAGAACGTGAGCATATTCGGATTTGCAAAATTTCCGATTAATTGTGTCCTATACGGACTGACAAAATCTAAGTGAACTGAAATCAAGACCTGCGTAGGGCGTCTTTGAACTTGGAAAGACGAGCAAAATGATTTTTCAAAATGACTTTTTCTGCTTTAGAAATCCAAGCAGCAAAATATTCAAAGTTAACCAACCTATTTTTGCTTCAATCTTCTTGTTCAACTACGCATTCTGCTGGTGTCGATTATCTCTAACAAACTGAGGCTACGTCAGCGCATCCTTAGTATAGAATTGGAATTGTAAGTCTAACTAGCAAAGAATATTTTAGCTCGAAGAGCAAAGCGATGCTGTTTTACATTATTTGAATTCAAAAAGAGCATACAACTCCAAGTTTCTATAATATTATTATTGGTACTAATACAACGGGTGTTGTTCGTCCTCTTATTATTATTTGGAGTTTGGGGCATGTTTCTTTAACGTTCTATTTTTAAAATCAAAATTGTACTCGTTTTATTTTTTTAAACCGTACTAGAACAAGGAAGGTATTTATAACAGTAAAAACATAAAATAAAGCAACATTTGTAAATTTCATTACATTCCTCTTTAAAAAAAAACAAATGCTTTGCTTTGCCGATGAATTGTTCTTAAAATTCTTTTACTTACCTAACACTTTTCTTTCAAAAAGTTCAAAGCTAACATCATTCGAATGTTCATTATACTGAAACCCATACTTGAAGATAAGCTCATGAAGTTTAATCAATTTCTGAAACAAGTCAAATAAAAATTAATGTTCATTTTTCTCAAAAATTTATTGACTAGTAAATAAAGTTATAAATATTCAAATGTTTATATTCGATATTCTAAGGCAATTTTTGACTACTAGCTCATATTTTATAGCTATAATTTATTTGAAGGAACTCAATAAGCACTTGTCTTTCAGGAAACAATCCTGCGATAGCCTTCAAGTTCTGTCTTCAAGTTGTTAAATCTAAATATTTCATAATAATGAATGATTGTTTGGTAATTATACAAATCAGCGAAAAATATGTTTGAATGTATAGGGCCTTAAAAAGCAAAATGTTTAGTTTTTACCTCAATTTTTAAAAGAATTATTAAAATAAATTATTTCCAATTAAAATTAAGACTATTCCGATTTTAAACACAATCACATCTAACATTATGGTGAGTGTATTTGCTGTGGGAAACAAAATAATAGATTAACCTGTTACTATATAAAATCTAGATTAAAGTGCAAAACATATTGAATAAAATGAATAGCGAAAGAAAAACAACGTTGATTATTCATTTTGTACATGTTTTAGAGCAAAGAAGCTTTAATTAACGTAAGTAAAACAACGTTGATTATTCATTTGCACATGTTTCAGAGCAAAAAAGTTTTAATTAACGGAAGAGAAGCAATGTTGATTATTCATTTTGAACATGTTTTAGGGCGAAGAAAATTTAATTAACAGAAGTAAAACAACGTTGATTACTCATTTTGTACGTGTTTTAGAGCAAAGAAGCTTTAGTTAACGGAAGTAAAGCAATGTTGCTTGTTCATTTTGTATATGTTTTACGGCAAATCAGTTCAGATAATTTTTCAGATAATAAAACACTTTTATTCAGAAATACTTACAGGATGTTTTCTAATGAATATAGAAGATTCTAATAGAACGGAAGCTATGTCCAAGAAAGTCTGTAAATAAAAATCGAAGGTTGAAATCATTTTAATGATTTAAATGAACATTGAATATTAAAGGTACTCAGAAAAGTGTACAAATAAATCTCTCTCTACTAAAAAAAAAAGTAGTTCCCACTGCTGACAACGCCGCTACGTCGACAAAATTCTGCCTTGCGAGCATCAACTCTACCACCGACTTTACCTAATGCATTAAATGTTTATAGTGTATTTATTTAATCAACTTAAAAATACATAAAATATATTTTTTATTTTTTACTTAAAATATTAATTACAAAAGTTACATTCCGCCTTTCACTTTTCACAGAGAGAATAAAGCAATTCAATTATTGAAAGTTAGAAAAGAAATTTAACTAGCCGCTTTTGACGACCTGTTGGTTTACCAATTTTTGTCTTCAGTTATTTCCATCATTTCACCCATCCTCTTCAATGTACAGGCATCAATATTTAAAAACAACCGAAAGGCTGTTACATGGATCAAAATAAAAACTTTAAACTGATTTATTATTTTGGATCTTTTAATGTTTCCTTATAAATAGGTAGTTGGGAGAATATTTTTTCACTAATCTAGGAGCAATTTAAGCAAATATTTGGCCTTTAAAATGATGAAGTACCCTACCAATATTTTGAATAATCAACGTACATTTACAAACCTAACAGGTTAAGAATTTTTGATTTTTACATCCCCACGCTTGTTACTCTGCGTATACTGAAGCCCGCAGCAAAGAATAAACATCTGCAGAAATGAAAAATGTATGGCAGACAGATGCACAGAAAAGAGACTGCTGGCTGGTCTTTTCTTTGTAGACTTTAAAAACTTTTACCAATTAAAACTTGGTGATAATACATTTTCATTTAAGATTTTTTGGTAATCCGCGCAAATTATAGAACCTGGAATTAAAAATGAAGAATCTCTAGCTGTAATGTTTAAGTAAGTGTTACAATATCTATCAATCTTACAGGCCAAGCATCTTGATTCCTTCTATCTCCGTGTTTGATACCCTGGATGTCCTCTAAAACATCAACGATAGGTTCCCCCTCGCAAAAATGAAGTTTCGTCTTCTTTGACATTATGTACCTCTTTAGACGAGAAAGAAGGGTTGCTGCATCACTGAGAAGGTATCCTAAACGAAGACTCTCTACCTATAAAACAAAGAAATTTAAATCATAACAAAAAGAACTTACGCAATTTAAGTAAAAATTATTCGTTGAAAAGTCAACTAATTATAGATGTGTAAACTATTAATAATTAGAATAGATTATCATGGTTAATAATGACACAGCTTTAATATTTAACGAAAAAACAACAACTCATCTTACCCTTTTCTTAATTGTCGTAAATCCATTGGAAAAGCAGCCAGAGAAATCGGGCTCTTCCCATATTGCTCCATAGGAATTTACATTTGAGCTGCATTTTCGGACAACATCTCCTACAAGGTGTATGGACGTTTTTCGGATGTTAGAAAATGATTTTTACAGTTAAAGTATATTAAGAAGCATTCTTTATAAAATTTTGCAGTAGAGGATTTTTAACAATCTCTCCTATTTAATGTCTGTAGTAATTTATGCGTACACTTTAAAATAGTGAAATAATCAAATATATATTTTGGATGAGATTTTGGCTCGTAAGTAATCCAAAATATGACATATATTTTGGATTCCTAACTTATATCGATACATTTTTGTCAATGCAAAATATTCATTCAAGAATGAATGAAGCTTTGCTGAAGCCCCAAATATCTTTTGGATTTCTTGGTGGTAAGTTTACTAAGAAAAAATTGAATAATGTATCGAAAAAGAATACGGCCAAAATCTCCGGATATCTCCTATTTTTGAATAGATCATTCACCTGTATATCCAGTTGGACATTGCTGTATATTTTCGGTATTAGCAGCTGTTAACGTCCATCGAACTTTCAAATAGTCATCTGGTTGACAACATGGTATCGAGCCTGAAAAGATAACATTTATGTTAGTGTTTATTTTTAAGAGCATTTAAGTAAACGTATAACATTTGTTTGATGAATAAAAATGGATAATTTTAATGTATATTTTGCTTTATACATCGTGAGGTTTACTAAAAATGTATTTTAAATAAATAAATTAAATCTTTCAGACTTTTAATTCCGTATCAAAGCTGGTATATGGATTATTTTATGTTTAATTAATTTTTCCCTTTTTTGACATAATAGCCAGAGCGCTGCTAGTTAGGGAGGACAATATGGGTGAAAATTAGCGGTCGCGAATGGTCGAGGCGGTTTAAGTAGTAAAAGTGGAGACTAAAAGATGCAGCATCGATCGCCACTCCTCCACTCTTTTACTAACTGCTTAATTTTCATTCCGTAAACGTTTTATGCATTTTTATTTGAAGATTGGAATAATTTAATGAGCATCTTAAAGATAAATTGAACTTTCATTTTCTAATTCTTATTATGAGCAAATCACCTTTCTTTCCTTGCAGACTTGCCAATATTGAACCCGTGCTTCGCGCCGAAAATTTCATGTCGCATTTCAACTTTCAATCTTTCGGCATCCTGTATATATTTTAATCATTTTAATAGTTCGAACTAATTGCAGAATGCCCTAATTCAAATCTGCATATTTATTGTTTTATTTCAATAATTTATTTATTTTCTAAACTGTAGTTAGTTTTCAATTTTTCATTATTTACGCCCTTTCTGTTCATATATTTTTTGAAGTAATTTTATTTAAACACACATACACACATTTTTGGGTGGAAGAAATACTTTACCTTCAGTTTTTGCTGTAAATTGGTTTATTGGGTCGGATTACCTTCTTCAAAAAAATATTATGTGAGTAGGTATACGTAGTATGTATTTCTTTATTAGGTCAACATATACAGGAAAACTTAGATAATATTTAATTACATTTTTAATTATGAAACAATTTGTTTTCAGGCAGAAAAAGTTTGTGATTCGACGTTTTCGAAAAAAAAAAAAAAAGTTGATGCTTCAGTTCTGACTTTTTACATTGGTTTTCAGGAACTCTCGGCGCTTTTTCAAAAAACGGAAGTGTAGAAAAAGAGACATGCATCTTTTATGATAAGCTAGTCAAACTAATAATACTGCTAAAGTAAAAAAGTCAAACCTCTGTTAGCAAATAAAATTCAGTCTGTAACGGTGCGAGTGTGGCCGTGAAGCGCCGGGAGTCGAACCAAGATCTTTTTGGTGGTAGCCGCATTCTTTACCGCTTTCCCAAAAGGCGCGCCTCCTGGGCAGGAGCAAAGAGGGCTATTTGAAGGACTGACTCGCACCGCTACAAGTCTTTGCTGCTTTGGGTAGTGAAACGTATCTACTAAGAATCAATACAGCTAACGGTATAAAATCTCAAAAATGGCGAGTTTTAAATTAAAAAAAAAAATTGTTCTAAAGACCAGGGTCGATAGATTTTCGAGACGACTTTTAGCCCGTTGCGAGAACAAAATTAGCCAAAATTAGCCATTGTTGTTGTTGTTATTGCGTTTGTTGTTGTGGTTATTGCTTTGTTGTTGTTATTGCTCTGTTGTTGTTGCTATAATGCCAATTAGATACGCAAGCTCCACACCGGATATTCATTTTGTCGGATATCCGATGTCTCTTGTCTGACGGATTTGTACCGGATATCCAGTTCTGATGTTTGAAAGCTATAAATTTTGTACCTATTTTTAAACATTCCAGTTTCCAAATACGTACAAGTTTTTTACTCGCATGATTTTTAAAACATGCTAATTAAATTTAAAAAACCAAATTTTACTCACCGAATCTTTGAGATCCGGCGGTGATTTGTTGCGTGATTAAATCAGGTGCCGGACATTAAAAAAGTCCGGATATCGGATATCCGGTGCCTTGTGAAATGGAGAACTGGTCTCGCTCGTTCACCTCCCAGTGAAGGACCAGAATTCACTGCATTTTTTATTATGCTAGTGCCTTTTGTTAAATGCATTTTCACATCTTTTAATTTTCTACCTTTACTATTCTCTGCGATAATATCATTCAAATGAGCAACAGAACGAATTCTACAACTGCTAGCTGCACATACTAAATGCATATAAATCTCAAAGCATGCAAATCTTGGTTGAAATAAACCAATAATAAACTTTGATATGAAAAACTAAATTTAAAATTAGCCATTATTAGCCAGAATTGTTTGCGGCTAGTAAATGAAAATGCTTTTAGACAGCAGCACCTTAAATTAACCATAATGGCTAACTTTAGACACATCTGGCAACCCTGCTAAAGATCTATTTTAACCGTTATTATAAAGAGAAAGAATGCTTTGAGAGATAATACCTAAAGATATAAAAGTAATCAAATGAAATTTAACTGTGAATTTGATATGAGCTAAGAAATTTTGAAACGAACTTACGTTCTCTATCAACAACAGTGATGATACTATCTTTCCTCGTAGATCCAGCCGAACTGGTTATGATACAGGAGTAAACAGCTGACGTTGTGGCCTCTGCCAATAAAATTCTGCTACCAGCCGGAAACAAATCTTCAGCCATCTCGGGTTCAGCACTGGGGTTGAGGACGCGGCCATTTTTAAGCCAAGTGTAACCAAAGTTACCAAACACATCATCTCGACTTAAGCAGGTGATAACCAAGGGTGACCCAACTGGAACCGTGGCTGTCATTGGTGTCAGTTGAGGTACTGGTGCTGACTGCACATTGACGTAGATGCTACGATTGCGAATAAACCCCCAGTCTGTTGCTTGGCAGGTAAAAGTTCCTAAAAAAATAATTATTGAACATAAATTATTAAATCTTAATTACATAAGATACTTATTAGTTAGGTATTCTGTAAAAGTATGTTCGAACATAAGCAATTTTGACTTCATTTCCGTGAACTTGGGCAATGTTACCTCATGTAGTGAGATTATAAAGAAAATTAAAAAGTTCAAAAAGAAAAAAAGAGAAAATATGTTATTATTATGTACTATTTAGGAATTAAATGTTAACTCATAACACAGACATATTAAATTTAGGGTCAAAGGATATCGCCTATTGGCACTTGTCACTGACTTAGATTGACGTTGTTCTGTCTTTCACTCCTCCCTAATGTGTAAATAGAAGGTAAATATCAAATTCTTTAATTTGCTTCAAATCCTTTACTACATAACTTAGCTCTCTCAAATGCTATTTTCTTCAATGAAGCAGTTTTATGTGAGACATTCACAGAACAAGACACATGTTTACTCTTGTTGCATAAAAATGCCTTCATTTAACTCAAAATCATAAGTCGAGGTTCCAAAACTCTTATAACTACTTTTTACTTAAAATACATCGATAGTCTTAAAGATTAAAGTTATCGATATGGCGAGCAACAGCGAATCTCCAAGTTTTAATTCTAACAATTAACCCGGGAAAAATCTGATTAATGACCTAAAATAGCAGAAGTTTCCAATTTGACACACGCTTTGTGTTATTTTAAAGACAAATGTAAAACAGCCGCTCAAGGTTGTATGTTGAATCATTCCAATGTGAAAACATTTTTCATTGCTAAAGACTTGGGGAACTTTAATTAAAAGTGACACACTGTTGTGATACGTGCATCGATTAGAGAACGAGATTAAAGAAACTTTTCCCAAAAGGAGGACTATCAATCACGATTATGAAACAGGACTAAATCGATATAAAGAAATAATTCCAGATTTTAATGAAATCTGCGCATACATTGCAAATAATTTATGCTTCAAAGGTAAATGCATTTTAAACGATGGAGGATTAATACTTTCAATTACAGAAAACTTAATTACAAAAAGTTATTCGCTATGATCAATCGTTCAAAGATGGTTCAAAATTAGAGCATAGAGTGCTGAGGAATTTGCATATTTAAAGCAAAGCTATGTATTTTGCTGATATCTTAAGCAAACGGAAATACGAAAAGAAGATGAGTTATAATTATTTCATTTGAATTTTGGCTTCATTAGCAATTCTGAAATATGCGATACAATTTATCTGGCATTAATATCATCAATTCAATGACTTTGTTTATAAAAATTGAAGATCGTTTTAATGCTACTAAATATTAATGTACATTCTTTAGTAAAGCGGTTTAAGGTTTTAATTATGTTTAAGTAAGAATTTCCCTCATGTAGCAGACTGATTAGACTGGACATATTGCAATATTTTAAAGTAAAGGCATTAATTTAAAAAAAATCCAATAAAATCATAAAATATGTTTAGTATTTTTCCAATGAAATTTTTTGTCTTCTTCTTATTGTTTTTTGATGCAAGAATGCACTATTATCTCGGTAAAAAATCATTTTTTTTTTTACCGAACTATGTACTACGCAGACAAATAAGCAGACTTAAATAAAGATAATATTTTAGTTCAAAATTTCATGCTTTTCCTTAAAATATGTTTTATAATACAATTTGGTTTACCATGTTAAATACTTAGTTATCAAAAAAGAATATTATCTTCTTAAAACATATACTAATACAACGTTTTCGTAACTAATTTCTTTCAAGAAATTAGACAGTCTGAGTTACTTTCCAAGATTATGACACTTCTAACTTCAACTATGCTAGTGGAAAAACAATAATTCCAGCCTCTGGCAATCATGTATTGGGTTGATGCATAAGTTACCGCGTTTTTTTTAATAACTTCATTTTTTGACATAAAATAACAACAATTTAATCAATAATGTACTCTGTTGTTGTTTGCGCCTTTCTCCCAACTTTCAACGAGTTTTTCGATGCCTCTTCGTGAGAAATCACCCGGAAGCATCTCGAAAAAGTCGTCCAAACAAGCCCGTAATTCGACGTCATTGTTGAACGAACCTCCACGTAACGCATTTGAAAGCGACTATAGCACCATCTCCATACATGGCACAAATCTCTCTAGCAATTTCTGTGGCTTTGGCACCTTGATTAAACGCAAAAAGAAGGTGGTGTCGGAACTGCTCGTTTTTGTCGACTTGACACCCCATTTAAATGCTTTAAAAAGTAACAAAAAAGTGAAATATGCCATTTGATAGAGCGAAAAATTATCTTGCGAATAACACAAAAGATTATGCCAAAACATTTCATTTTCAACGCAATTTTTTTAAATTAAAAAAAAAAAAGAACAAAAACGCGAGAACTTATGCATCAACCCAATGATGATGATTTGTTTTTGTGCGATTCTTCTGTACTTCTACTTGAAAATATCATTTTAATGCTTGAAAAATATTGACTTTTCCTACCTTTAATGCTTTATTTATTTTGACTAGAAAATGTCGTCATTCTCGATGCTATTTTTTCTCGACTGATTTTTAAATGAGGGTGCTTAGGGGCCGTTCATAAATGATGTCACGCTTTTTGCAGATATATTTGACCCCCCTCCCCCCTTTGTCCCAATCTGCCACACTTCAGCCGACCCCCCTCCCTCCCTTTGTCACATGTCACGCTATGTTGCATAATGCACGATGTCACACTTCTTGTTACCCCCTCCCCTCCCCTTGACCCACTTTGTCACAATTTTACGAAAACCCCCCCCCCCCCCTCGAAGCGTGACATCATTTATGAATGATCCCTTACTACAAATATTTTCCCTTCTTTAATGAGCCTTAATGTTGACAATGTATATGAAAACAAATAATGTTATCAAATACAATAAGTACATTGTTTCAAGTTTAACATCCATAACAATATTGAACACATTCCACATACTAATACGGAGGTAACAAAAATCTGGAGACTACTGCTACCTGTCTCAATTTCTTATAAAACTGACTTATACGTTTTCCACATAAGTTTATGTGTAGTTAAAAAAGTAGTTGTTGTAGTTGTTGTAAATTAACTGGTGTATTAGTGCACTCCATATCCAGAGAAAAAGAAGAAAGAATGTTCGATATATTAAAAACACATTGAACATTTGTTGTATATTTTAACTATTTGAACTTAGGACATACTATACTCTCACCTAAAAAATACTGGGTGAAAATAATATTTATTTCTTTTCAAAAATGACTGATTGAAATAGAGTGAAATACGTTTAAAGACTGAATAAATGCTAAACAGGAAAACAAAATAATTTGTTTATGGGGAAAGTATTTGCTTTGGATATTTACTGCAAATGAAATTAACAAAGATTAACGTATTTTTATAGAACTATACGTAATTAGTGATTCGCCTTTTGTTTGAGTTACACCGTGAGTATGAAATTTCATTTCCTTATTTTCACCATATAATTAGCCGAATTTTGGGAGGAATTTGTAACTATCTCGGTAATTAACATTCTTCTGCAAAATTCTTACTCTTCGTTGATAATGAATTTTATGAAAAGACAGTGCTGGCAAACTTGACTTTGAACTATTAATCAGAGTTATTTTGAAAGTAAGTTTTGACGGTAGCATTACGCAAAGTTAAATCCATTGGAATGAGTGAGTGTGAAGTAACTTCGGGCTTAATGAAAGTGATAACCTCATTTTATAATTTCATATTTTTAGGTAGATTTCCCCCTTTAAAATTTTATTTTACATTTGTAATTATTCAAACTAACTGAATTAGTGGGTTTAGATTTTTATTTTTTGAAAACATTAAATTGTAACACTTTTAAGTATGAATTCTTGTTTTAAAATATGCACAACATAGCGAAACGATCAGATTTTAAAATATGATTACCAACTGATAAATATATTGAATTGCTTTGCTTTTCGAAACAAAGTAATGAACTTTTAAAATGTACATTTCGCAACACCTGCACTTTATCAGACTGTTTATTGAACTGAAACGTATGTATGTAAAAATAAAAAATATCACACACACTTAGCAGCTATTTTAACATTCTGTCACCCAACTACTCGTTCTCATTTGATTTTTTTTAATCCGATGTAATGAAAATAAATAAAGGAATACAAATTGTTAAAAAATATATATAAAATAAATAAACAAATAAATAAATAAAATAAATAGATAAAATATTCACGTATTTCAGGAAAATTGTCAACTACTGATAAAAAATAAATACATAAACAGCGGTCGAACAGTATGTTGTCTACAGTATGATACGCAGGGTTAAAGCTATTTCTGAGTAAATAAATAAAAACAACTAAATTATAAATAAAGGATAATAAATAAATATAAATGGTAATAAAATGATAATAAAAAAAATATAAATGGTAGTAAAATGATAATAAATAAAATATAAATGGTAGTAAAATGATAATAAACAAAAAATAAATGATAATAATAAATAAAAAGCATAAAAGGCTAACTTAATTTTCTGTAAAAGTATCATTAAGAAAGAACAAAATGAGCAAAAATAAATAAACTAGGAAATAAAACTTGAAGACTTAAAACTAGGCGACTAGGCGACACATTATATTTTATATTTAATATTTTTGTGTTTTTCATATAGTTAATTTCGCATTTTTCACATGGTACTTTTATAGCTTGAATAGTCCAATTAATTATAACTTCACTAAATAAACTTAATAAGGAATTGGAATAAGTATATAGATTTCTTGAAAACGTTTATAAAAAAACTTAAATTAAATATCCCCTTCATATAAACAGCAATGCACAAGTTTTAAATTGTTAAAGGATGGTGATACTAAAAAAAAAGAAACATAACTTTTTTTAAAATTTAAATAAAACAGGGTAAATAATTTTACGTTTTTCTGTGGGTCTTGGAATAACGATTAATTTGCTTCGATGAACGTTGCTACTTCACTTTCCATATAAATGATATATTTCTCTTTTCTTTTCACTTTTTTCTCTTCTTTTCTGCCTTGGTTTTTAACTTAGTTCTAACGTTCATTTTAAAGCTCAGTTTTAAAAAGGTCGTCTTCAGATAAGTTTTTTGAATGCGGTTTTAAAATTTCTGGAAGATCTTCTAAGTTTACTTAAAAGAAGGCAATCAAAAGTTTTCTGTACATCAATTACTACCGTCTGTAGTAAACCGTACTAATCAAGTGCTTTCTGTACTCAGAGTTCCATGTGAACCTCAGCATGCATGCCTTTCAGTACTCCCTTTCTGTTATTCCAACTAATCACTGCCACTGTACTACAATTATAAATGCAGCTTGTTTGCAGCTCTATGCAGCGTATATGCAGCTTGTTTGCTGCATATGAATGTTTGGTATGAATGTTTGCTGCATATGAATGTTTGCTGCAGAAATGTTTGGTAGGGATGAAAAAATGATACAGCAAAATTTTACAACGTTCATACGTTAATAATAAGGCAACGGAATATAAATAACGAGCTTTAATAATATAATCTGAATCCGAAATTAATGAAGCAAATAAATGCATCATTAACAGTTATGTCGAAACAAAAGCATATTTACTTAATCAAATGAGTATGTATTTTGTAATTAAATATAATTTTCTTTTCTTTCTTTCTTCCTCTTTTTTAAGATTTTGCTTGAAGAAATAAAATGAAATCCATGAAAATTGCTATAAAAATATTTCCTAATTCAACATTATTGTATTGCAGTGAAATATTCATAAGTATGACAAATATTCGATACACAAGATCTTCGCATTTGTTACATATTTATGACATCTCATTGCATAACACAGAGACAAAAACGCCTTTAGGTAGTCCTTGTAATTTGTGAAGGAGAACTACAAGTCAATGTATAAATATTAAAATACCACATACGATGAAACAAGCTGGAAGGGATCTTTCTTACTCCACGAATCTTAATGGCTACGAGAATCATCAACATGCATCGAATTTTAGATTGCATCTGTAATAAGTTTAATGGACTGATGTTGGTAGGCGAGAATTTACGGTGGCGTGGTGAAGCCAACCAGTGAATGGAAATCCAATGAACTAGGAAAGGTTCTGGTACTTTAGACGAAAACTGTCATGGGGTGTGTTTATGGAAATGAGAAATTTAACGTTGAATTTCGATTTAGTCATTGCGAAATTAATCATTCAATAAACGGAGTGAAAGTTAGAATACGGTTGTTTGGTCAGCAATTCTGCCTACACTAGGCGCATTGAAGATTAAAAAAGTTTTTTTTAGGCTTTTGTAAGGAGAAAATTGTGCTTTTACTAACTTTCCTCTTCGTTATGTACATATACACATCAAAGAGTACATCTTTTAAGAGTTTTTAATAAAATACTAGAACGAATAAATATGTTATTAGAAGAGATAGAAATGAGTAAATATGTTATTAGAAGAGAAATAAATTAATAAATATGTTATTAGAAGAACATAGTTATAAGAAGTTAATAATTATTTTAGAAATTGTTAGAATGAATAAATTAATAATTAAAATTGATTAGAATGAATAAATTAATAATTAAAATTGATTAGAATAAATAAATATGTTACAAAGAATTATATGAATAATGAATCTTTGTGTGAATACCCCATAAAATTCGTCTGTGTTAAAAGCCTTAATACGAATGTAAAACTAACGAGAGGGTCTATCTGTTCCAAACGACACTAAAGAAATAAATCATGGTACTCTAAACAAAAGTCATTTTTGATGATATAATAAAAAATGCCAGTGGAGTAAACGAGTGGCAATTCGAGGACGTGTTAATACAATTATGTAGAACCAATGACGTCACAGAAAGCCTATGAGTATTTAACTACTATTAGGAATTATTTATAGCTACAATTTAGCCTAATCGTGAATTCACACCGATTGCGACAGCAACAAATAAAGGTGCATACAGACCAAAACGCAAGAGAGCTTTCCCCCGTTATCTGCGCATAAAATGCAACCAGCTCTGAAAAGAGAGTCGACATGAATTCAACTACTATTGCGTTCGGTAAGTGACAGTCTGTGCGCAGAACTATGCCTGTCTCAATAGACTACTTTTAAGGTTTTCACTTTAGCATTGACGAGTTATACAAATAATGGCATAGAGTAAATCAAAAATTCATGGTCATTTGAATGCACATAATTTTCTATAATGTAGTAAAAGAAGCCAACGAGACAGCATTAGGGCGTATTTTTTAAATCATGTAACTCTATGACGTGTGTTGAAACTTTATGATCAATCTTTGTCGGTGTCGCTAGGGCTGTGAAAGGACGTGGACATGACGTGGGAGAAGTGATTGTTTTTAAATGGCATGAATAATTTGCTGGGGTAAAAAACCGCAACTTACCTGAGTCCAAGCTGACCACTCTGTCAAACCCTAGAAGGGCCGTGTATTCTTCTTGTGAGTTCTTCGGCACCATCAATGTCCACATGCTGCGTTCCGCGTCGTGCGTGTGTACTGGCTGCCCATCGCGGAACCATTCCACTTTTAGGTCACGGGAACCTTGTACCGTACAAGCCAGAGTAAGTTCCGTTCCTTCGGCCACAGGCATTTGTTCACTAGCTTCTATATGACTAATGTGAAGAGCTAAAATACAAGCAAAACTTACAATTGGGTTTACCTCTTTTCGACGATAAATCATTACAATATATTTTCATTACACTCATAATATTACTTATAACTGAATTTTTACTTTTACTTCTATATATTACTTATGATTTGTGTTATTTAATTTTTGTATTTACCTGTTATTCGCAAGATTTCATTTAAAAACCTAAAAAAACTCTTTAAAATTGTACGATTAATATTGTTATTATTTTTAATACTGTTGAAAAATAGCATCTAAAAATAAAATTAATTTCTACAAAGAGGATAATCGAATTGCTTTTTGTCTTATGATTGTAAGTAAGAAAGCCACAAGAACATCTTCGGCAGAGTTTAGTTTTAAAAAATCTTGAAATTCCTTTCTTTCTTTTTCCCTTTACTTTCAGTTCTTTCTTTTCTTTTATTTTTTGGCCGTTCTAATTATAAAAAAAGAAGAAAAGGAAAATGAAATAAAAAAGAAAGAATAAGAGAAAAACATTTTTTCCCATCATGCAAAAATTCTTATAGAGGAGAACCAAAAGTAAGGAAGAATAACAACTAATAGAAAAGTGCGAACAATAATGCGAAACATAAATTAAAAGTTCACATGGGTGGGATAAGATTAATAGGATGCACCTAATTAAAAATGGAAAGGCCGAAACCTAAAAACTAAGGTTACTGAAAAAAAAAAAAAAATAGATTGATTTTCTGAAAATATTTCCAACTTCCATCCAATCTATAAAGTTAAATATCTTATTAATATTAAACTTTATCATGGCATCAACTTATTTGATCATTGTTCTTTCTAATTTAAAGAAAGATGATATAAAATAAAATGGGGAAAAAGAGAGAAGGTGAGAAAGTGAATCAAATGTATTGAATAGTTAAAAGCTGCCTGTTAAATAAGAATTTATTGTAGGAAAAACAAAATACATAATAAAACGTCATGATTCCCTTATTGCTATTGTAAGTTTCGTACCATATCTTATCTACTATTTTATCTCTTGCTAAAGAACTCCTATTGAGATGTCAGAAATCTAAAGTTTAAGAGGAGATTAAAACATGACTTATATGCACGGATTATCAATAGTAAATAGCAAGATTTTCTCCAGAAAGAATAAAAGATATATTTACAACTAGTCGGCAAAGTATGTTTTTTTGAATAGAATAACATACGTTGTCTTTATCTTTAAGATTTAAGAAATGGAGATATGTTGCACGTTGCAGCACGTAAGAAACTTTAAGGAAATAAATGAAACACAGACAACTGTTTATCCCTAATTTGTTTTGCTTGATATATTTTTCTTTTCAACGTTTGTTATCTGCTGGATAGTTGCAATTGCGTTCATTTGAACAAGACACGACTTGCTAAAGAATTTTTTCCCCTGTTGGCTTTAAAACTTCTATAAAAGTCACACTTCCTCAAATATTTGTTGAATCCTTAGTTTAGGCAGTTTTTGTATATAATATTTTCAATTTAGCAACATAATTTTTCTGCCCTACAAAATAGTTAGGCATTTTGAAATCGTGAGGATCAAATATTTACTCAGTTTTCTCTATAGTCTTGTATTTTATTTACTTGTTATTGCTGAAATGTTTGCAAACTACATTGTTTTTGCAACTGAACAACTTAAGACTTTTTTTTCTTGGGATCAATTCCCTTTCTCACATGGAAGAACACATTGCAATTCAGAAATACATGCATTGGAAAACTGTTGCCGTGTTGATATTTTTAAATTTTTAACAATCGTGGATAGGCAATCAATCATTGACACATTATATCTTTCTTTTATTTTATAATAGTTTGAAATGTTACTTCACGTCAACTTTGTGCAAATTTTCTGCAACACGGAAGTGTTTTTCATCGTTCATTGCTGATTATAAACTTATATATATATATATATATATAATTATTTAACTTAAAAACATCAATTTTAATAAAAATTACATTAATAGGTTTGAATATTTCTACAATGCATGGAGCCCGAAATGTTTTTTATATATGTTTTTTCTTACACAAAACCTAAAAGAACGCATATGCTTTTTGTGAATCAAGTAATCTGTTTTTCAGATTCCAGCAATTACAGCTTAATTAACTGTTAATATTTTATCTTTAGTTGTTACACATCTGATGCCATTAAGAACGATAAATTTGCATATTTATTCACATTTGACTACATTTTGAAAAACAAATTCAGAAGTATCTGCGTAATTTAAAAAGAGAATTCTGTTACTTTGGGAATATGAAAACATCTTTACTACTTAACTGGACCACTCTTTTTTCAAACATTTCAAAAAGAATTAGGAAGACAATTTTCTGTTCATACAGATAATTACATCAATTCCAGTTCTTTGCTTTTAAGCAATGCACAATTAATTGACAAAAGTACTGAAAGAAAATAGAAAACAATCATGAATGGAAATGAAAGGGATTTGTGCATTGTTTTTTTTTTCACTTCAAATAAAGAAGGCAGTCTAATGCAGAAATTTTCTTAATTTATTTGATAAATCAAATTCTATTCTTTCTTTAATATCATTAGAAATCAGCAAGATAAAAGGAAAATTTGTAAATGTGTTTGTAAAAGTAGTAAATGTGCATTTAATAGAATTTTTCTGTTTTTCGTTAGAGTAGAGGTAGATTATCTTAGTATAGGTAGTGCTTTTCAATAGTGTTAAGGAGTGTTGAAATTGTGATATTGTATTGTAGTTGAAGTAATATTTAAGTGTATCATATTAATATACCTTCATAGTGCCATTATTTTCTTAGATTCTGCTATCATCAGATTTTTTTTTTTAATTCTAGATAGTTTTTTCCTTAGCAATATTCAACTCAGATATAAACATAGTCTGTCTAGTGGGTACTTGTGTATTAACAATCAAGAAGTTGGCGAAGTGTTTACAGTAGTAATACAAGAAATAGTATATATATGTGAGGTAAAACCTAGTAAAATGACAGTCGGAGAGATAATGTACTTGAATTTTTGATGGGAAGAGGAGGCGTGAGTGCACCGCGATTTGAGGTAGTTGTACAGACACAACATCACAGTATCTACTTGAAGTCATAAACTTTTCTATGAAAATGTATAATATAACGTCGGTTTACTTGTTCGATTTCCAAACATAAGGGCATGAATTTTCATTAATCTTCCTCTGATTTTCATTGTGATGATCGTACTGCAAGATACCTTTTAAGCAAACGTTTTTTAAGGAATTTTGAAAATTTACTTGCAGTTATTAATATGATCTACTTATTGTCAATAGCCATCCTCCATGTGCGTAAACCACCCATGTGCGCAACATGACCCGTTCTATAACGGTAGAAACGAAAGATATTTGTCTTCGTTTTATGCTTGGTGTCGTTTTAAATTACAGCATAACAAATAAATAACGTTTTCATTCTCATTTATCAAGTTTTCCAATTATCCGCCAATACCGGCTTTAACTTATGCATTAAATGTCTGTAGCATATATTTTATGTTTTCTCAAAAAGTGTACTTTATTTAGTCGCAAGTGTACTTTATTCTGGGGTTTTACACAAACACCATCTGTATTATAATTGCATCTGAGTTAAAATATCTTTGTTATAATGAAACCTATAATCCGAGCTGACTTACAACATAAGGTGATGAATCGAAATAGAGTAGGATCAACCTGTACTACTCTAAAACATTACATAATATGTAATAATTACGCTTGCAAACCGCTACACCATTTAATTTACATTATCCTGAAATATAGACTGTATTTAATATAAATTAAACATAAGATATAATTAACTGCAAACAATTTATTTGATTAAGTTTTTGGTTAATCTAAAAGAAAATCATTAATGAAATGTTAGATTGTGCTTTATTACTTTCGAAAAAATAAACATAAAAATATAATATTCCGTGAAAAAAATTGGTACTCCGGTGTCCGTATAGTTAGCTGTAAATGCTGGCTATTTTCCGTTGTTGCTATGACCATTCGTAATGGAAGGCGCCTCTGCATTTTTTTTTGCAACTTAATTTACTACCAACAATCTGGTGTTAGGGTTCTTCAATTAAGGCGATACTTTTCACGTATTTTTAGTGCAGTGTTTTAGAATTGTAAATAAAATGAATTGCTTTAACTGTTCAGGAAAGGTTGTAGGAAAGTTCTGTGTTTAGAATAACGTGATCTTTATTTTAGCCACTTGTTTTGTTTTTAGTTTTACAAATGATATCCTTGCCAGATGATAATCATCACCTTAAGACGGTAATGATTGAAACTTAGAAATCACATCACAATAATACAGGTAGCTTCTATTCTGGGTGATAAAGTAGTATACAGTTGAACATGCGGCAACTGAAACTGCACATTATGATTTATAGGAACAAAAACGCATTTTTGGCTAAAAAATATTTTAAAAATAATATACATTATAATAAAATAATCTATGCAGCAGTTAACACTTTCTAACTGATTTTAAAAATGAAGAGTTCAGGAATTCGAGCAGGGTGGTTTTTTGTCCATTCATAGCTTGATAATGGATATATATATATACTACTTTTAAATATAATTTTTAAAGTCTGTTTCATTTTATAAGCGAACTGTTACACAATTAAGTGTTAAGCAATATAATGCATTCCTTACCTGGAGAAATAATCGTTACAAATTCTGAGTTTATTTTAATTTACATTTGTTATAAATTTATGTGGTTACATATGATTTTATGCATAACTTTTTACGCTGACTTGAAAAATTATGTTTAAAAGTAGTGTTGATGTTGTTAGTGTTGATGTTGTTTTAGTGTTGATGTTGTTTTAATTATTTTTAGTTTTTAGCACAATTTGAAATTATATGACTGGTAGTTAGCTCGATGTTTTTCTTTAATTAAGTCTAGAAATCGCCGCTCCCCTTTTTTTAACATTAAATGAATGCATAAATACATACCGGGTTCAAAATAAATATCTTGATACTTGTGGTCAAAGTCAAAACTTCCCAACTTTCCAAGCTCTAACATTTGTTCGATTGATGATTTCAGTTCCTCTGCATCATCCTTTTTTGCCAAGAGATGGAATGTCATGATGGAGTTTGTTCTAAAAAAATAAATAAAAAACGAATAAAAATTATAATTGCTTAATGAAGATATTCACAATTTCAGGCAATCAATAAGCAAGCATTTTTTTAAATAAAAACAAATTAAGCGAAAGGAATAATTTACTTAATTGAAGACAATATTCATAATTCATGTAAGTGTTTAACGAACACGCAATAAAAAATATATCTAACTAAATATTTATATGAAGTTAATTAGATTTAAATTGGATACTGAATTAATGTGTGATGTTATGTTATTCTATTACATTGCAACTTTATTCCATTCTAATACATAAAAATTATCTTTAGAGCAATTAACTACAGTTCATTGCTCTATTTTACAAATCAGGCATTTTAATACGATTTTCGCTTATGTCTACTGTTCATTGGATGAATATAGATTGTTTATTAAACAGCAATTGGACGCAATAACTTAGTCTGCTACGTTTTGCATTTTCATTTTACGTATTACTGATACAGTCATTTAATTAAAATTGAACGTCAATGATATTTAATATACATCTGTTACGTATCTTGAGGCAACTAAAGGCTATTCAATAGATTTAGGGCAGGATTCTGAAATTAAAGATATTACAAGGTTACCTTAAAAATTATTTAAAAATCCCGAACGGTAAAAAACGTTTAGTAACGTATTTAAATTAATACAGCTTGTCTCTCCAGTGAAGACTATGAAATTAAAGAGAAAAAAATGTTTGCTTTGATGCGTTGTATGTAACATTTAAAAGGGAAAACAATAATTGATACCTTAAAAAACAAAATGCAACTGATTTTTGAAATTATTTGTATCGAAAATCTGTTCATAATATATATATTTTTTGCAAGTTTAAAAAAAAAAAAAAACATGATTAGTTACTTGCAGACCATTAACTGTATAACTTCTCTTAACTATGTAGCTAAAAATATTTGATGAAGCATGTAAATTTACTCGATAGTTTTTTGGGTCTTAAACTTGTATTTAGAATTAAAAAAAAGTTTATATAATCAAACTTTTTATTAATATATAAACATTTACATTAAAAAAATAGATGTAGTAAATGGAAACGGAATTTTTATTTGCACAAAAAAAAAAAAAAAAAAAAGGAATTTGAATTAAAAAAAAAAGATATCCGTCACAAAAGCAGAACAAATATAATTTTTCTTAAAAAAAGAATTTGAAAAGGTTTCCTTGGCTGAATGAAAAATATCATGCAAAACGTAAACTTTTCAATTAAAAAATTCCAATTTAATTGTGGGGATTAGCAAAAATCGATAACTTACATTATTGCAGATTATTTTTATTACTAGTATTTTGCAAACTGGAACAGGGTTAGGTTGACATATATCCTCATGAAAAACAAATTGTCCTAAGTAAATTTGCAGTAGTTGATGCAATTATTATAGTAGAATCTTAAAGCTTCACATTTACCTCTTTTTTACAATTAATATACATATTTTTTTCACTAGAAATATTTTTTCTACTTGGTAGCATACAAACAAAAATATTAAAAACAGACACAGCTTTTGGAATTTAAACACACCAAATATATAATGTTTTCTTAAAAAAGCTTATATCTGTAGCATGTCGTAAGTAGGCTAATCTATGTTAAATGTTGTCATACCTTTCCCATAATAACAATCCTTTCGTTCTCATTACTCTTTTGAGGGGTCCCGGGAATTCTTCTGGAATGCGACAAACAGTAATAATTCCCCCAATCTCTTTTCCCTTGGACGTTGCTTAAGTATTTCAATGTCATTTGCATATTTCAACGCTCTAAGTTTGTCATACATTGGACTAGTTCCTAGACAGTTATCCATTGTGTCCGCAGTTAAAGCTGAATATTAGATGCATGTTACTTCAACGGTAGAATAATGAGTGAGTGATACTTTTGCAAACATCGAATAGTTCTGTTTGCGTTCAATTATAGAGCGCTTTAAGTCTTTGAAAGTCTTCTTGAAAGCTTCGCTTCGGAAAGACATTTAGTAAACACAAGATTAAACATGTATTCCACTGATCGTTGGTCTTTAAAAATATCAATACCTTTCTGTTCTTTGCTTAATAACTGGCATGTTTATTTTTCATGGTTTAAAAATATTATAAATGCTTTAGTAGGACACGTAACATAGTGCGTTCAGCCTTAACTTTCTTCGACTTTCATATTTTGCATTTCTTGAATAGAATTGAATTTATATTAAAAAACAACACAATAAAGTTTAGTACTAGTTTTAGTGAAGAAATTACATTGATTTCCATTAATCATTTTGTGCATTCAATACAGGGCTACTCTATTAATGATACATTCGTTTTGAACGATCTGTATTTTCGAAACTTTACACGTTTAATATAATTAATGCATGAATAAGAATGTGAACTCAAAAAAAAAAAAAAAAGCAAAAAGAATTTAACTCTCTATGAATGTTTTATGTGTGTTCCTTGGGCACACATGTGTGCTGCTCCCAACGCACGTACAAGAGCTAGTCGAGTAAGTTCTACACATTACGTAACTGCATCATGTCAATGGACAAATGCGCTGCCTGAGCTGTTCGAGTTTTGTCTTCTTGGCAGTGCTGATACATTAACGTACATTTTTAGAGTTTTGAAATAAATTATTAAAAGTTGCCTTGCATAAAAACAAACCTAACTGGAATGCTAGGAATACTCTCAATCAAAACCTATATGTGTAAAATTGAAAACAATTTCACGTTAAGAAAGCACAAATGCCCATTAAAATGCAGACATGGGTGCCTTGGAATCCCTTTTTCAATGCAATAGTGGAGCTTCTAGATGCAAAAGCATCCAAATGAAGCAAACAAAGCAAGAAAAAAATGGCTTATGTAGCCTGAGATTTACCTGCAAACCAATGAGAATAAAGGCAGCGTGGACGTAAAGTTGTTGGAAAAAGTGATCTCTTCCTAGATGAGTGAATTAGTGCTATCAGATAAAGTTCAAGAACATGAACAATACTAAACTTTGCTTTGATACCAGATGTGTCAAATATAAAACTGTAAAAAGTGTTATAAATAAGATGGGAAAAAACCCTAGACATTTCAATGTCAAAAAGAAACCATGAAAGAACAACAAATAAAAGGAACTTCTGCCAAACCTGTGAAAAATATGTAGTTGAATAGGAATCATTAACCAAGTTAGAACTATTCCTGTTGATATGATAAGCTTCCCAAAAGTCAAGCTCTAAAGGGGAAGTACATTTCTGAATAATTTTCCCAGAATTGAAATCAAAAGAGGGGTTGGAATTCCAACAATGTTGAGCAATACTAGACTTATTTAACTCTTGCTTTCGCACATAAGCTTTGTGCTTATTTTACCGAATTTTCAGAGCACGTTTGGTCTGCCCAATGTAAAACAGGCCGCAACGGCAACTATGGTACCACTAATTCACTTATCGAGGAAGAGATCATTTCTTCCAACAGCTTCTACTTCCACGCTGCCTTTATTCTCACTAGTTTGCAGGTAAATTTCAGACTATATAAACCATTTTTTTTGCTGTTTTGTTTGCTTCATTTAGAGGCTTTTGCATCTAGAAGCTCCACTATTGCATTAAAAAAGGGATTCCAAGCAATCCCGAAACATATGTCTGCATTTTAATGCTCATTTGTGCTTTCTTAACGTGAACTTTTTTTTCAGTTTTACTAGTGCAAAAAGTTTCTTTTTTATTTTTTTTCTCTACGTGTAGTTTCAATTTTCTTAAGAATATTTTGAGTCGGTTCTCGAGAAAGAAAGTAAAACTTGCGTTGCGTTTCTAGATTAGAGTCCATTTTTCGAAGTAACAGTCGAATGGCGAAATCTCATTACTTGATGATTCTAGTCGAATTTAAACTACACACACTGGAGCATTGCGCCTCCTATGCACTATGAACAAACCTAGATGTTATGCATTCCAAGTACCTTGTGGTAATTGTATACCAGAAGTATTTCGAAAATGGAAATTAATGTATAAGTTTCTAAAATTTAATTCTTTTAATATATCAGAATTTTACAAGTGATGAACGAATAGGGATATTGAAAAGAGGTTAATTTTCTCGTACATAGTACAAATTAAACAACATTTTGTTTATATTTCCAAGGTCACATAAAAAGTCAATTGAATATCAAAAGGACAACAATAAATCTATATATGCAGACGAGCAGTCCTATAGCGTTCCCAGATTGATTTTCGAAGAAGAGCAGGGCCTCTAGACAGATGAAACAGGTCCATCTCCTTCTGAAGATGACACAAGGTACGAAAGGGATCAGTTGCCACATTGATACGATTTAGGTGTTTCTTAAGGCAATCGTAGCCCGGTAGCAGACGAAACACGGCGACAGATTTCATAAAACATTATGTATATAAAACGTCAATTGGCTTAAATAAAATAATTACATACACTAAAATTAGCAGACCGGTTTCTGGAGCAATCACCCGTTTGTCAGTGCCTAGTGGAGAAAGGAAGAACTAATCTGAGAAGGAAGCTTAAATACGGCCAAAAACCAATCAGGTTTCACTATTTGCGAAACACAAATTGTTTCATTCCGCTAATTTAGCAAATTTTCCATTTTCCGGAAAGATAGCGGAAGATGCAACATTCAAAACTATTTAGCAATCAGAAGAAATATTTGGAACTGCATAAGACTCATTACAGATACTATTTAAGTTCTCATGCACATGAAAAAATCTTACTTCCGATAATGGAAGGTTTGCAGATAATTTTGGCATCGGAAAATTCAAATTTATGACCACTGCCCCAACAATGAATATGAATATCCGTTATTCTGAAATAACGAATACCTAGTACTTATCAATCTTTTCTTGTTTTAGTCAAAACTATCTTTATTTTTCAAAACTTAGCTTACATAAATTAATTATTTTCCTATTTGAAAATTCACTCAGCTATTTTATATTTCAAAGTAATTGTACACGATTTTTCTATTTAAAGAAAGCATGCAAATATGTAGGTGTACATACTTAGTAAATGTATTTTACAGTTCCTATTCTAGAAATAAAACACTTTAAAAAAGCGAAAAGAAGTGGATGCCTCTTCGAGCCAATACTTTTCTACATCCAAAAATTGCGCGGATTTTTTTACACAATATGTTGAATTAACGAAAAGCATTACCCATATTTATGTCACCAAATTCTACCGGTGTTATATATTGTGTACTTCGATTCAATATGTAGTCTGAATAATGATTTGCCAAGATCGACACTTTGACTCATTTTGATTTTTAAACCAAATATTGAGCTAAGTTATGGCAACTTTAAAAAAATGAACCGACGTAAACTCGTCAATTTATCCAGTAATGTTTCGTTTTATCTAGAATTTCCGTTGAGATTGCTATTTCGAGCTCTAAGCAAGCATCTAAACCAGTTCATCAATTCATCATGATGATCGTTCGTTCTAACTTACCCAAACTAATGGCCCTGTCAGGTTTCTTATGGCACGGATCAGCTGTTCCGGATGCTAAAATAAACTTTTATTGATCGCAAAGAACAAAAAGCACCAAAAGTGAACCAGCGTCTGACTTTTTATTTATTTATTTATTTTATCGTACTGCCATTTCTCTTCCGCTTTGGGAACCAACTCGAGACTCAGGAAACGAAACCCAAAAGAGCGACCTGATGCACTTCAGTTACTCAGGACACGTAACAGTTTGTCCCTGAAAGAATCAAAATAATATTTTTATTGAAGACGACTCCCATTTACCCAAAGGTGCCGTTTCTTTAATAAATATTTCCTTTCTGCACCAAATGGAAAAGAAAAGGAAAATGTTAGGTCAAACGTGAGCGTACTGCTCATTGAACCTCTCATATTTTTACAACATTGCCAGTGTCTAAAGAGAAATATGCTACGAGAAGACATAATAAGTAAAAGAAGAACCAATTTCCGACACCATAAATATTTCATTCATTATTTTATATATATATATATATATATATATAATTGTAGATTTAAGTTTGTAAAAATAAATAAACATACAAAGTGAGGGCATTCACGCCATGCTCTCTATGTTATTACGTCATGTCCCACTTACTTTAAATAAGCCCATTGAACTTAGCTTTTAATGGAATAACAGAGATTAATTCAAATATTAAGTTTGCTGCAAATTTTTCCCCTCATAATGTAGAAAAATCAACAACAAAATGTTTTATGTAACTTTAGTAAAAAGACAAGTCCTAAAATAGATATGTATTAATGTCAAAAATCGCAGACGTTTAGTCTTAGCACCAAGAAATTGGGACCAGGTTTTTGCATGGTCGATATTGTGGTGTCACCCATATTATTGAACACCCATCAATTACGAATGTGTGCTTATCCATGGCAGTTGTCGTTAAATTAGAAAAAAATCGACCTTTCCTTTGCATAATTGTTGGTCTTTCTCACTAACATTGTTTCTAGTACGGAGATTCACCCTTCTTCCTCATTTTCCCTAGCTATTTGCTTTTCTGGGTAATTATGCTTTGTTTTCGTTTCCACCGAGCAGACGTAAATTTTGAAGTTCCATCAAAGATATCCTCTTAATCGCTTTCGAAAGTTCTATATCTCAATTATCTAATTAGTTTTCTTCTTCCAAGTCATCTGAGAAATGAAAAGAATTCCATACAACAAAGTTAATTGTATTCTAACCCAGAGGGTTAGAATACAAGGTTATGCCATCATAAACCCAGTGGAACATTATGCCCCACAATGCCGTAATGGGTGCAAAAAACAGTAAAAATATTCTCACCTGAATACAATTAGGATTATGAAGTACAAACTTAGCTGATTACATTAATAATTCCTATGACAAAAAGACACAGTTAAAATGTTGTTTCCCAAAAAGTTTGATTGAAATAGTGTTCAATGCACATGGATACAGCAGCGATCATTTGCCATGTGGACTAGTTATGAATTCCAACACAATAAAGTCATTTACGCACCTCTCAGGTAATTGCCTATTTGGGGTGGCGAAATAATCCAAGTTGAAGTAATCGCTCCAGCCTCCCCTACACTCATTGTTTTAACGGATAAAAACACAGGTTCTTTTATAATAAATTTTCAAATGCTAGTTTAAAGATTTTTGCACATCTACGCTTGATTAATTTAAAAGGAATGTTAATTAAATTTAAAACTTCGAGGAAATATTGTGAATTTGAAAACAGCTGAGGAATTTGTGGCACACATTTATAAACTTTCACGATATCAAGAGCTCCCTGGATTCAGATTCATAAAATATTGAATAATAGAATAATATTAATCGCAAAATTTAAACAAAAAAGGTTTCTCTACATTAATTTGTAATACAATTTTATGCGAATTTAAACTTAGTAAATAATGAACGCGAAACACTTATCTATTTAAAATCACCCATATCATCATTTTATTCAAAACTAAAAAAAAGAATGTTATGCCTTTAAAAATAGTAAATGATATGTTTGTCATTAACCAATGTAAAATAATAAAGCAAAGTCTGACATAATGCTTTGAAACAGCAACCAGTGCTTTAAAGACTTTTTATGACTCCGAGAAATTAAAAGAAAGGCGCTTGTGTAATTGCAAAGTATCCCAGTAGTGCTTTTAAAACAGAACGCGGGGAAAGGAGGTGGGACACGTAATTCGCTATATGTTGCTGACAAAAACCCTAGTCCCATTTTACTGGAGGCGATTCCATTTACGTGAAGGTCGATTCTTTTCTTCTGTACCTACCCCGTCGTTCACACAGACGATGATAAAATCAGAACGAGAGAACATAAAAAGTCGAACGTGATCGTAATCTTTTCAGAATCTTTCATATTTCTAACCCGTTGGCAACAGCGTGTGAGAAAAAAGTTACAAAACTATACATAAATAAAACTTTATTAGACGAATTGCAGAATAAAAATAAGAACTAAATCTGAAAAAAAATAAACAAAATAAAGTAAAACAAAACATGAAGTCTAGAAACATTCTTCTCGAATGGAGAAGAAAAGTTGGGCTGGCTCTATGAAAATAATTTCAATGAGATGAAAATGATAAAATGTACCATCAATTACGATACGTTGTTACTACGGTATTTGCCAGAAACCTGGAGAAGTCACTTTTTTGAGGTGCACCGGATCGGCTCCGCGCTCTGGATAATTTCAATAGATTATACAGGGTGAGTCACGGGAGAGGGATGTTTCTGGAACGTACCATACTGGGCTTGTAGACGGAGCAGGGAGGTGCTGGTGGGGTGAAAAACGGTGGGTCAGTGATAACTACCCAAAGCCTCTGGCATCTACTCAACGAAGGCAAAAATTCTGTATCGAACGTCATGGTGATGTCCACAGCTGCAATACCAGTCTTAGGTAGGTAGATGCACTGCTAACGACTTTTTCTTTAATGAAAAGGACATCACCTGGCCCTGCTAAAATCGACAGAACACCAGAGAATGTGGATCGCGCACTGCCCTCTCGCTTTTCACGTATGTGTCATAAGCAAATGCGTGGTGTTCTCGAGTCCGCAACGGGTGGGATAATGGGTACTAAATTGCAAATCAAAGGGAGTTGAATACCACCTCCCGCATCTCCCTACTCCCTCCACAAGCTGAGTATGGTACGTTCCAAAAACATCCATTTCGCGTGACTCACCTTGTATTATTTACCCCTTTATTTTAGTTAATTGTCTTATATTATAAAAAAATTTAAAAAAAAAATCGGAACAGTGGAGCACAACACGTTTTTTGCTCCAGTTTCGAGCAAAATCTCGTTGCCCCGCTCCAGATCCCAGATTTTTACTGTACATCCCAACTTCTTATAATTTGGTACGAGAAAAAACAAGAACATGTTAATAATAGTTTATGATGTTAAGGAGGGCAGGGGAGAAATAAATACAAGAAAATCTGTATGCAGTCTGTATATATGATATGGTTATGCAGGTGCGTAAATATTTTCGTACGCAACTTTCGCAAAACACGCACGCACGTTTCGTTTTTTCGTAAACACACGCACGCACTTATATACAGTTGACACACAATTTTACGAAAATTTTGGGACCATGAAAAATATTCGTAAAATCGAAAACCACTCATTCAATAGAAGATATTTTGGGACTGGTTAACTATTCGTAACATCGTGAGTGTTCGTAAATTAGAGGTTCGTAAAACCGAGCGTCAACTGTACATCAGTTAAAGTCCCATTCTGAATCTGAAAGTGGCCCTTTCAGAAATATATTTTTCTGTTAGTTTCTCTCCTTTACATTGTATGCTTCTTGAAGATGTCTAAATAAAGTTTCCTCTTCTAGGAATATATTTTTAGCGGAAGGATTATTATTAAAGTTCTTCTAAGATAAACATAATCACTTGCTTTCACATTATATTTAAAGTAAAACCCTTAGTATATTTGCTGTTTTCCCCACGCATAACCACTCCCAAAAATGTATTTCTTCATTTCAAAGGAATGTTTAGAAAATTGGTCCTTTGAATAATTCAAGAATCGTTTCGTCATTTCTTCTTCCCAAATTTGTTGGAGTATAGCATCAAGTAGCAACATTCCCTTCTGCTGGGACCATTTTTGCATATCTTGGAACAGCACGAAGATGTTAAAAACACCTTTTTCATACTAAATTTTATTCTAGATCAAACGAAATGCATGAATAAAATGTAAATATCTTTTCGTTCTTAGGAGAATTCTTTAAAAAAATGCGATTAAAGGTGGATAATGTTCGCCCTTAAGTTATACATGCATATTTTTTTCAGAATTGTGCTTAAAAAAATCCACGTACGCTGTAAAAAAGCCACACGCTTGCTTTTATAGAAGCTTTTTTTTAAAAACCAAACTTAATTCAGACAGATTTATATTATAAAAGTAATTGGTTTAGCAGGAAAATTGAGCATTTTAGTTTTCTTTTCACTGTAAAAAAAATAGGGTTTCTTAAACAAGAAAAATACCTAATAGGTTGATATAATAAGTGTTGTTTTTCAAGCATATTTATATGTGATTAAAAAATAAGTAAATATGCATATTTAAACAAGCATTACTTTAAATATGCATTTTTTCCGAGGATACTCAATGTTTAAAATTTAAGAATGCTTCAAAACAGAGAGTTTAAATATTTATTTCTATCAATAAAGACAAAATTTAGTAACTTAGTTACCGTCCATTTGCAAAATGATATAATTCATGCTAACGGTAAAAATAAATAATATGCGTAACCATACTTATTTGTATTATACTTTTCTCCCCCAGACCCTTACCTGTTAGCCGAGGCCTTAGGATTGCTTGCGCACGGGGCGAGGTAGTGGGGTCCACTGATTTTACATGCACGTATCCCCAAGTGTACATGGTGGGTCTTCAGCGGGTATCGAACGCGCGACCTTCCAGGTGGAAGTCCGACGCTCTAACCACTAGGCTCCCACGGCCTTATTTATATTATACCTGCGTTCTTATACCATTTCGGAAAATTACAAACAACTAAACAAACTCGGAACATTGATGTCTCAAGCTGCTTCGAGATTTTTTTCTTCGTGTATATTTCATTTAAGTTTCAAAAGAATTAAGAAATGCTTCTTAACAGGAGCGGAATAAGTTGAAAACTACTTCTTATGTTAGTTCAAAGCATGTAATGTACATAAACATCGGTTAAAACTTTAAGAGCGTAAGAGAAACTTTTTTCGAGAGTAGACCATCGTAGAACATAGCAACACAGTTTATCCCCCTTCCACTTGAATAAAAGTTAGTCTTGATGTTATAATAACGTTGTGAGAATTATTACTAGCATTGAAAATTTCCCTAA
This sequence comes from Octonoba sinensis, assembly GCA_038502835.1. NCBI lineage: Eukaryota > Metazoa > Arthropoda > Arachnida > Araneae > Uloboridae > Octonoba > Octonoba sinensis. The sequence goes on along the minus strand of CM076599.1, from coordinate 56,310,419 downwards.
TAATTGTTTCAACAAGCCGCTTCCAGACTTGAATGTGAGTTCGTGAAGCATTACGTCACGCAGTCGAAAATATAGCTTCTGCGCATGTCCTGAACGTCGAAGCTCGGATGAGTCGCGTTCAGATCTGGACGTAACTTAAGTATTCCTTTATTTTTTGTACTTTATATTACGCTATCAAGCTTTGTGAATGAATTCAAACGACCATATCATCTATTATTTGTATTTAATAAAATAATTACCTTTTATTACTTTGTTTTATATCACCATCTGTTATTTACTAATATTTAAAATCTTCCACTAAAACTTACAGTACTACAAGATGAAAACTTGTCGAAAAAGTGAAATTTGGTATACTTACTTAACTTCTATAACGGTGATATTTTCCATGACTTCCAATCGACCTTTAAACATCAGGGAAAGCTGTAAAGAGAAATTTAAAACATTTCAATTTAAGACCGATTCTTGAATAAACATTTTAAGAATTCCTGCACAAAATTCGGTTTCGGCGTTAATGCAGATACACGAGAGAGAAATAGAGAGAGCATAAGAACTTTAAAATCTTGGTGTTATTGAAATTAAAGATGTTTTGGAGAAGTACTAAATAGTGATAGGTTTGCATTTTTAAAATATGATTTTATTCTACTCATGGGCTGGCTAGATACACAGTGGTAAGCAAAATCAGTCCGATGCCCTTTCTTACCGATGTTCATAGTCAATATTACTAAAGTTGTAGAAATTCAACGTAATTATTTATATTTTTAACCGACTTCACAAAGGAAGGAGGTTATACATTCGTAGTGTATGTACAGGGTGGGGCAAAAGTAATGACTCGGTTTTGAAGGGTTAAAAAAAAAAAAAATGCAATTTGAGACTTAAAAATTTTTATATTTTGATCTGCTTGTAATACCATTTCTTAGCCTACTTTCCCGTAAAAGTAGAAAAAAATAATAATAAAGCATGAAAGAAGGCTTAATGTATCGAGAAAATATCGTTAGAAATCAAGAAAAGTCAAAAATAAGTTAAGTAATTAAATAAAGATTGAAAAATAAAAAAATTGAAAGTAGGGTCTTGAGATGGGGAAAAAGTGTGTCTGTCGGTCTGTCTGTCTGTCGGTCTGTCCCCCGAAAAATTCTTTTTGCATTCGAAAGATCTCGGCGAGGACATTTCTTTTCCATATTTTACTTTTTGGTTTGAACAATTTTTTGTTCAATTTTGAACAGTTCAAAAAATTTTAACATTAGCGCCTATGCGCGAAAATGAACCAAAATATGTAAACTCTGGATACAAAATCCAAGTTCCAATGAACAAGCTTACTGGAGGAAGCTTTTGGCTTGAAATATTGGTTTGAACAATTTTTGTTCATTTTTGAACAGTTCAAAAAAAATTAACATACCGCCTACGGCGAAATTTCGATCCTATATAATTCCTGATCTAACGGCCCGATTTGCTTGGAACAAACTTTATCGGAAAGCTCTTATGACGTAGAACATGTACAAATAGAAAGTTCATCCAGAACTAACGAGCCTATTTTACTATGAAATTTTTTGATCGGGATTTTCAAGAATATTTTTGAATTAATGAATGATTAAATGAATAAGCAAAAGAATGAATGAATAAATGAGTGAATAAATACATGAATGACTTAACAAATGAATGATTGAATGAATATGTATTAACCGTTGAAAAGGTATATTTGAAGCAATTAAGAACTAAAGCTAAACGAGAAAGACAGAGAGAGAGGTAGCTAGATTATAAATTTGAATTCGGTGTATACGGGAAAGTAGGCTCGTATAGTTCTAGACGGAACTTCTTGTTTACATTAAGTTTTCAATGCCACTTCAGCAAGATAGCGGCCTTCAGCACCAATACACTGGTTCAGTCCATTTATGAAGTTTTGGGAAACTTTTCTGCACATTTCAAGGGGTATGGCGGATATTTAATCGATAATTCGGTCCTTCAGCTCTTCTAAAGTATGGGGAACTTCTTCTAAAGTAACCCCACAAAAAAAAAAAAAAAAAAAGCTTAGGAATCGTAACATTACGCGGAATATTGAAATCGCACTATTCTCTTTGCGTGTAAAATTAGACTGCATTAGTGTATTGCTGCAGAAGATCGCCATCTTGCTGAAGTGGTATTCAAAACTTAATGTAAAAAAATGGCATTAAATACAGCTGAAAATAAAAAAGTTTTAAATCTCAAACTGTAATAGTTTTTTTATAATCCTTCAAAACCTTTTGTAAATTTGTAACTCAACTGTAATATTGTTTTCGATTGTGTATGCAAGTTTGAATGATGGAGTTTTCTATTACATACAAGAAAACTACAAATTTAATTTTTAAAATGGTAACACTAAATAAATAGAGTATTAATTAAAAGAATGAGCAGCTAAATACAATTTTACCTACAGTAGCACATAGGGAAAAAAATGTTTTCCACTGTTATGAATCAGTGGTCGCCAAACCGTCGAACGTAAGCTACTGGTCACTCGAGCAGAAGTAATCGATAGATTGCGGTCCACTGAGCTGGTTTCTCTGCACTTTATTGCACCGACGATTGTTAGTTGATTTTCCAAATTTAACTAATATTCTCATGGAACTCGTGGCTCAGAAAAAAAAAATTTAAAGAATATTTTGTTGGGAAAATATAAAGCACATGAAATCGCGATAAATATGCCAATATAGTAGCACAATCGTTTTTTTTTTGCCTACATGTATGAGTAACTGAGAATTGAAAGGTTCCCTTGCTTTCGTTTTTCTTTCTTTCCTTTATTTTTTTAAGGGTTTAATTCGAATTTGGTTGTTCCGTGCCTTCATCAGGTTGGCGAACACTGATTTAAACCATTGTTTGATTTTAAATAGCTTTTTTTCTGGTAAATATGAAACTTTCCTTTGAACAATGTAAGTGTGTCTTGCTTTGAAATTTTAATGAATAGTTTGTTAAAAAGCTAATGAAAATTTGATTTCCTAATGAAATGAAAGTCTATTCAGAATATCAAATATAAAAAGTAATAAATTTGTGATTATTCTAAAACTTATTATTTGAATGCATCTCTGACTTCATAATATTTCTGACCTAATATATTTTAAAACTTATTCCATGTTTTCACAAATGAAAAAGGAAAAAAACCTTAATGATTACATTTTATGAAATCTATTTTTAATTTTATTTAACTTCAGTATTAGCTTTTCAAATATCAAGGTTGTCAAATATCAGTATTAGGGTGCCAAATATCAAGACCTAAAACAAATATTCAATATACCGAATATCAACCGTAATGTCCATCGTATCTCTAACAAATACAGTCATGTTTATTTTCAATTTTTAATAAACGTAACAAAGACAAATAAACATGTATTTCTTTTTTTGCTTTGTCCATGTTTAAAAATGCAAATTATTAAACGAAAATGTAAAAAAAGCTATAAACAAAGTAAAATAACTTTTTCTTTGCCAAAATCCTCCATGAGTTTTCGCAAGCGTCAGGTCAGCTTCAATTTTATCGAAATAAGGCGAAGAGGAGAAATGAAGATGAGGAAATTTTTACTTTTTATGAAGAATAATGAAACAAATAAGTTCTTTTGTCTAAACCTCTTTGCTGGAGATTCAAAACGGAACTGCAATATATCATGACCGGGGAAAAACAACGAATAAGAGCCTTAAATGAAACTTCAGAAAGTGTCCATCTCGGCGCATCACCTCTTTGCAGAACAGAATTGTCCGCGGGAGATAGTGGAATTTCGTAACGAACAGTACTGTACAGTTTATCAGAGAAAGAAGATTTTTTTTTGTCATGATGTAAATTTGAAACTTTTCTTTGAGAAAAGTAATTAAAACTGATTTTATGATTAAAAAATCTGCGTACTTTTATTTTATTATGATGAAACGTTAAATGATTTATATCACTCAACTTTTTAAAGAAATATATTTCATAAAAAAATACAATATGAAGATGAAAGCAATATGATGAAACAAAGTTTCGCAGCAGAAAAGTTGAGTAATTAACAATGTCTGAAAATGACCAAAGTAACATTCTAATAAAAACTAGACTTCCTATACTTCAATAACAAATTACAGCATTGAGAAACATAGCTAATAAGTAATCATCTGAGGTGCATAAATTGAATTGGAGCACAATGTTCTTTTGAAATCCCCTTTGTTCAATTGTAATTAAGTCACAGAAAGAAACCCCAGGGTCATGTCATCTCATATCAGATCACAAGACTCTTGGAGATCATGTAATTAGGACACATTACTCTAATTATAATGAAAACACAATTTTCCGAATCCTTTTCAGGCGTAAAGGAAGGATTTAAAATGATGTCTTCATTGTATCGCACAACTCTTAAGACTTGACGGCCGAGTTTTTGAATTTCAGAATTTACGTGTTGACATTCTAGTTCTATTAATTTTAGTGAAAGTGAGTCAAGGTAGGGTATGTCTATCCTAGTTCAAAAGCCAGTATAAAACTCACAAAAACGCCAAATTGGCTTTAAAAAATCTTTTGACAGATTAATGATTGCAATCAAGAACTAAATACTTCTTTCTGCGTCAACAACACATATGAAAAGATATATGATTGAAGAAAATACGACAAAATTGTTGTTTTCTACCAGTAGCAGTAACAAATAAAAAAACAAAGAAACAAAAGTTCCATTGTTGTGGAACTAAAAATCTTGCAAAAATTGTGCAGTTCTTCACCAGCTGCATTTATAGACAAAAAGTACTTCTCTTATAACATCTCCCTTTGTAGAAGAGAAAGTTTCTACTTGTAGATGGTGGCGAGTTTTTTAAGTGCAATTTCTCACAATAATGTCCAAGACACCTATTTCAAAACCTACTGCTTTGTAGTGACCCAGAATATAAAAAAAAAACACACAAACAAATACACACAATCATAAAAAAATCTTCACCAACGAATCCAAGTTCAATTTAGGCAGTGATGACTATCTTGTACGTGCGTGGAGGCTCCGTGGTTAACGCCTCAATCCTGCCTTTGCTTTACAGCGGCACACCGAATTCATAGCTGTTGTGATGGTATGGGATGCCATCGAATACGGCACACAGTCACTCCTAATGTCGTTCAATGACACCGCGGCAGATCAGTGGTACATTCGTGACATCCTTCATCTGCATGTGTTTCCACTCATGTCCAGGCCACCAGAGACCATTTTTCAACAGGACAATCGCCGGCCACACAGAGCAAGGGTGTAACAGGAGTGCCTCCGCCCAACACCCCTCCGCCACCCTTTCCTAGCAAGCTCGATCCCTATATTTGTCCCTGATCGAGCATATCTGGGGTCACTGTGGACAGCAAGTTGGGTTGCGTGCGAGTTGGTCGAGCAATTGGGGAACGAAATTCCGCAAGACATTATACGGGACTTGTATACCTCAATGCCCGGCCGTATCGCATCCTGCCTTCAAGCTAGAAGTGGCCCAACATGACATTAAAGGCATCATTTATTTGTAATTTTACTTGAAATAAATGATCGTTTTGCTTTGATTTTGTAATCAGTTACTCATATCAACGTTGTACTTACGCATATAAAATTTCGTTTCATTCCGAAAAATCTTTCTTGGTGCGCAAATTTTTATGGCAATGAATGTAAATGAATAAAATAAAATAATAGCAAATAAAATAAAATAGATCGCTTCGAAAAGTAAAATCAGATAACGAAAAATTAAACCTACATCAACTAAAAATAATTAGAAATCCGTCATCGCTTAGTGAAATAAGCTGCGATTAAAAAATTTAGCATGTCATCAAGCTCTATTCTCTGTTACTAATTGAAAGAAGACCAATATGGGTTATTTTAAATGCATGTTGATTTGTAATCATCAGCATTCACATTTACTTTTTCTTTATACGTTTCAATATATTTGTTCTACTAACAGATAAGGCAAATTAAACAGTGGTACTTTCCACCATGGAAAAGTTTTTTTTACTAATTTTTGACCTGTATTTTTCATAACAGTTATATTTTGCTTTGCAGAATATATTTTTGCATTTACACCTTTTAAAATTCCCTTTTAATCTGACCAGGCGGGAATAAGCAAGATTCTTGAATCTTTCGATCAGTTTTTATTTTTGGTTCAAGAATAAAAACTAATCACTATGTCAATTGAATAAGATTCAGTCACTGGCTTAAAAAACAATAACAATAACATGAATCACAGTAATATCAATAATAATAAATACTGACCGAATGTTCCATCTCTTTCTTAAAGGCTTCCAATTTCTTTCGTTCCCCTATGAAAGTGCTTACTTTTGGGTTTGTGAGTTTAAGGGAAATCACGAAGCGAGTTTTTCCTGAAAAATGATAAAACAAAATAGAAAAATGCAGCACACTGCTGTCGTGATATATTTAAAGCTTACTTACATGTGGTATTGAATACAAATTTCGCAACATTTAACATGTTCAAATCAAAACCATAGACAAGTTATTTCAATAAAAAAAATCCGTACTTTAGTACTGTTCCATAAATTTCAGCGTGATCAGTTTCATGAAATTTTTCTTTAGCTCCAAATTTCCCCTTTTTTGAAGTAAACTTTTAGTTATTAATTTTACATCACTTAAAAAAAGTATTACTGTACAATGTTTTTACTTTCTATTACTTTACATTACTTTATATTACTTTATTAGTGAAAAATTTTAACTTCATAAATGAACAAATAACTGCTTATAATTGCGAAGTATTAAAGAGTTTAACATATTTTATATAGAATTGCATATATTGTGCAGAACTGGAACTATCTCAAAATACAAATTTCGGCAAGAGCTATGTATGCAACTTTTCCTTACTTTTGTATAAGTTTTTATTTGTTTTTAAACAAAGTATATATTTCCCATTTATCAATTTTGACTACAAAAAATATATTGATTAAACAAATTTTTTTTTCTGTTCATTCTTATTTTTGCATAAGAACAAAAAAATTTCTACCAATGATTCACATTTTTTATTTGTATTTCTTTATATATTTTTATGTAACATTCAAAACTATTGAACAGTTTAAATATGTTAAAAGACTAACTTACTTTTATCCAGGCATCTGTTACTTAAGCTTGCGTTTCTCCCAAGTGCGAGTTTATTAATTAGCGCAACGCATTTTTTTTTTCTCATTTTTATTTTTTACTATTAAAGTCCTTACACTTCGCACCACAGTCAGTATTTGAAGGAAAAAAATAACATGTTTTAAAGCATAATCATTTAATAGATGCTTGTTAGTCAGTCTTTTTATCACACGATAAATAATGTTTAATTGGGTCATTAGCGCAACTTAAATTTACTTCTCGTGTTTCGACGGTGGTAGTAATTAACGATTTAAAAAACATTATTTAATTGCATGTAAAGCTGAAAGCGTTTTAATGATTTTTTAAGTGCACGCGTCTAACTTCATGAAACTATGATTTTAATTCAAATTTCTACTCTTTTTATTTTGCCTGAAATAAAAACAAAACAATTATAAACAATTTAAAAGAAACTAAATCACCCAAAATTTTACATTTGTAGCATACCCATACAGCACTAAACGTCTTTTTAGACTTATTTTATGAACGTCCAACCGTTGTAATTTGAAAAAGACCATATATGCAAATTTTTACTCTTCTTGAGAGGGATATTTCCTCCACCTATATATGTCCTTGACCTATGGATGTCCTGTACTCTACTACAATATTTCAGGTTATTCAATATTCTTTTAGGGGGGTTCCGGGATTTTGACTCTTAAGAGGTTCTTTGTTTGATCAAAACAAAGGTTTTTAATAAATGTTTAAGAAAATATTGAAAGCATTTCGAATATTTTTACTCGAAAAGAATTCTTGCAGATTCTTTCAGAAAATAAAATAAAAGTACTCTGACACGTATTCAAATTTTTTTATAAACTGTATTTGTTGTTAATCTATGAAAAATGGACTGCAAACAACAATATATCATACTTGGATGCAAAATGATTTTAGCAAAAAAAAAAAAAAGTTGATGGTTTTGCTGTTTTAAGTACACTTTAATCGTGGTACAGCAGAAGATTTTCTTAAAATCCCACCAAACACATAAGCGTCAGCTTTTTTGTTTTTTGTTAAGAAAAATTGGTTTTTGGTTTCGATCCTTTTCATCTTCATTGCTCTATGATCTCTTGAGGTATCATTGTTATAGAGAACTTATATCCAGAACTCCGTGATAATTAGCTTCAGAAATAGATCTTATTTTTGACATTTAAAGCAAATAACTTTTGCAGGAGAGCTAATTTCTTTCTGTATGACCACGTGAAACCCATATATACAGATTACCAAAGTTTTTAATTGATCATGACCGGTCAAATTAATTTAATTTACTCTCTCAGCCATCTGAGGCGCATATATTCAGCGGTTAGGATTACTTGAAGCTTTTATCAGCATTAAATGGCCTTTACCAACACGGGGCATCTTCAACACTAAAATTGCTGGAACGCAATTTTACAAATTAAGTTTAGCACTGGTATTTTACCAATGCATCTTCTCCATACACATTGGAATTCTTTTTTCTTCCTTGAACATCCTTTTTTCCACTCCGAGAGTAAAAAAAAGTAAAATGCGTGGACACCGCTGTTTTCGACTTTTCGTTTTTGACATGGTCCTAAACAAAAACAAGTGTGCAGAATCAAACAGACAAATATGCCTTGCTATATCAGGTGTTAAATAATAATATAATAAGAATGTCTTTTAAGTGTGCATTTGGGTGTGCAAACATACAATTAAACCGTCTGTAGGAAAAAAGCGAAACTACTTTCCGAACAACCGAATAGGCTATGAGTGATTCTCTTTTTGTTTTCATAAATATTTTGAGTAATTCCAGAATTTTGTCCTTCCTCGAAGCATAAGGACCATCGCGACATCATTAACCATGAATCTATTTCGCGGCTTTTATAGCCCAAACATCGCAGTTTATAAGCAGTCTAGTAATTTCCTTGGAATTCTTCAAAAATATAGTTAATACGTCTTTTTCGGAAGTTAAATGTCAGATGATTGGCTAAAAACCCCATGAAAAATAATTGGTTTCAGCTCATGGCTTTCAATTGGTTATGATAGAAATGATTTCTCTAAAATTGAAGAGAAGATTAAACTTAAACTTTCTTTGGGTGAAATATTGGCAGAAGTATGTTTCTATATGATATACCACTTAGTTTAGTTAATACTGGTTCAGGTTCGATAAACTCTGCTAAAGATTTATTTTTATTTTATTTATTCATTCATATATTTTTCAATCGGCATTAGCAATAATCCGTAGGAATTATCTATGTTTGAATAAAATTCGATGCAGCATTGAACTCTTTATTCATTTGCCTTTTCAAATGCGTTACAAAGAATGCAAATATTATGTTACTTTTCATTGCAAGTTATTATAGTTTAGTGGGAAAAAACCAACCAAACGATTTTGACTACTTAAATATTTAATGCCATAAAGAAATTCTAAAATGTAAGTTTATTCAAAAGGGGTGCGTTCTTTAAAAACTTTCAACACAAAATTTTCAATCTATTCAGCGTTTGTCAATAAATGATGAATTTATTTAATTCGTTTTATCTCCAAATCATTGGATATCAATAAATTGAAACGTTTTCTAAAAGATTTATTTTTGACAAAAATATAATCGTACCTTTCTGAGAACGTATTTCGTAAAATTGAATTAGTACATCAAAATGTTTAATGGCAAATGTTAATTTGTTTAAAAAACTGCTCCTTCGTGATAGGCAATTGGATACGAAACACGTTTTAAAGATCAAGGGTGGTTTTTTGAATTCGGGTTTTATGATTTTCAAAACTGCGTTGAATCAAAACTAAATCAACATTAAATTGGAAGAAAATTAAACAAAATAATTCTTGGAGCGTATTATAAGAGCTCTTGGAAGTACATATTATGAAAAAAAAAATATTTTTCTAAATAAATCTGCAAATGTTTGCTTATATTAGAAAGGTACGATTTTTTAAATTCTGAACAGACAATTGTGATTATTTGAAAATATCTTACTTCAAAAGGGAGGAAAACTATGAATTCGAAATTTATTAATTACGTAAACTCGATGGAAATTGTCTTGGATCACTTATCTTCAGACAGTTATAAAATAATTGAAATTTCTTTTAGTAATGTATAGCTAAACCAATTGTAAAACATCAATTTAGTCTCTTATTTTCAAATAAAATGTACATCGAATGTATGTACATATAGCACTTTAATTTTCACAAAAGCAGCATTTTTATTTTAATTAATACTGCATTAATTTTATTTAATATTGCATAATTTTATACTGCATTGAAACCATAACTTGTAATATGTAGCTACGAATCGTTTCATATACTTCTATGTATTCTAGAACAGCGGTTCCCAAACTGTGGTACACGTACCACTAGTGGTACGCGAAGTCTCTCCAGGTGGTACTCGTGCAGGCAAAAAAAAGGAGAAGAGTTAGACTGGATTGAAAGCATGCGTTGCTTTCTGTTCTGATGGTGCTCGGTCAATGACAGGGAAATACGGAGGAATCTTTGCCAAAGTAAAATCTACAGAAAACTACTTTTGTTCATTGTAGCTTTAATAAACAGCTGTTGGCAACAAAGGGTATACCTGAGCCATTTAAATGTGATTTACAGGAATTTGTCAAGGTGGTCAACTTCATTAAATCACAGGTACTTCATAAACTATATGAAATAAAATATATTTCATATATTTTAATTTAATGTATGCATCTTTACTTCAATAAACGCTTTTCACTGCCTTAATAACTATCAAAAATGGTGTAATTTATATTACCTAGTTGTCCCAGTATTTTTCTATAATCGATTAGTATTCTATTCTATATATAAAATTATATTCGCAGTGGTACGCAAATGGTTTGCAAGTAAAATGGTGGTACGCGAAAAAAAAGATTGGAAACCGCTGTTCTAGAATATTCGAGATAATCGTAAGATGGCTTACATCACGGGTAATTGAGTCCTTAGATCTTTTTCTTACCACATTGCAATGTAGAAGTTAGGTCGTAAAATTCATTCCTTTTTCCAAATCGTTTCGATTACGGGTAAAAAGAGCCTCGATAAAATTAGATTGCAGACTCTGGGGTTAACTTTAAAGCACTCTTAACACACCTTTCTGGCAATGAAAAAAATTCCATTCAGCAGATTAAGGCTTTGCCTTTTTTAGGTTTCTCGATACGAAAAGGGATCTGAATGGTGCAAATGTTATTATTGAAACCTTATCTATTGGATTTGAGGTGCAGTATGAATAATCGGGATTCAGTTTTTTTATTAGTTATCTTCAAGAATTTTCTACATCTATGTTGCCAGCTATCTCTCTACATACAAACATAACATTTTATATTTTAAAAAAGGATTTGCTTAACAAAAAAATAGTCACATTTGAGTTCGAAGCAAGAGGAGAGGCAAGATAAAAAAAATATTAAGCGGGAATGTTACGTTTGTGGTGAAGAATTTTAAAAATCATATTTCTAGTTGCTTATGGTTATTCAGTTTCATCCGCATTTTATGCATATGTTAACTGTTTGAATTTTAAATTTATTTTCAAAAATGGTATTAGAATGTCCTTTCATGATGTTGCCACTTTCCAGAAATTAGTGCGCATCAAGTTTATTTGTTAGCTGAGTCGTGACAGATCATATTGCAGATGGTTTTTAAGAATTAATTTGTATTTGATATTGTGATGTTCGTGAAAATGTATATTTTGCTAATAGTGGACGTACAGACATCTAAAGTGGCGTTGAGGCTTTCAGTCATAGAAATATTTTTAATTTGTCAATTTACGATACGTTAATATGAACATACATGTGTATGTAGTTTGTAGTTAACGATAATAAAACATATCTGAAGTTCCTGAACAAAGTTTCTTGTGGAATTTATAACGCTATTTTGCTTGTTATATGTACAATGTTCGTTTAAACCCATGCATCTTTTTTTCACGACTTTATATATATTTCGATAATTCTCGTCAATGATATCTTGTAAAAATGTTTCAAGTATAACTAATAAGCACATTGCTTACGTTTAGGTATAATATAAGGCACCTGAAAATACGCGTTAAATAAAAAAGACGCTTACTCTCTTCTGCGGTGCAGATGTTATCACCATCAGCTGATTTCTCAAGACATGTCACGTTGCAAGATGGGCCTGGGCAATCATCTAGACAAAGAAAGCGATAATTATGTTTAATCAGTGGTTTTTCAAAGAAAATTCAAACGATAATTAAATAAAACAGAAACGCGAGAATTTGTTTTCTATATATAGCTACATTTATGTCTTTCACATGATAATTTAGTCGCGAATCGTCACTCCGTTCCAGCAATCTCGATACGTACCTCGAAACTTATTTACTAGTTTATAATCTGAAATACTTATAGCGGAATTCGTAAAATCAGTATTGGTTTTATTACAAATCCCTAGTGTTTTAAAGTAGACCTTAATTCAAAATATTAAAATAATAAAAAATAATAATAAAGGTGAATTCGTTTCTGAGAAATTAAAGGATGCAAAATCGAGGGCTGCAGTTAGCTTTTGGTTTCTTTAATTTTATGTTTATGGATGAAAAATACTATTTTCGTCTTGGCGAAAAAGATGTTGACTCGCAATACTTGTAAGTTAATGCTTTAGTAAAGCGCAAATAATAAGCAATCTCCTTGATCGCTTTATGAAACACAAACTGGTTTGCTATTTGCACTTATTGTGATAAAAACAAATTATTCGGCATTTTAAATTAAAGTAACACTTGCCACATTTTTTTCAGTTGAGTATAAAAAAGTCGAATATAGCAAACGTTATTACAAGCATTGTTCTTCTGAAAGTTTAAACCATTAGAATAATTACCCCATACGTGGAAAATTTTTACAAACTAAACATGTTATAACTAATTTAAACAATTAAAAAAACGATATTGGCATTTAGTAGCTTCCTGCTCTCATATATACATATATAAATAAATATATATATATATCCTTATTTTGAACGAATGTGAGCTGCTGAATTTTTTTGGGGATGACAACAAGGAAATAGAATTTAGATATAGAACTAAATGAAGAAGAAATAACAAGATACAATAAAAGTTTGAAAGAAAACTGGTAAAAATTCTCTTCTGAATCACACACTTTCTTTGACAGTCATTTTAAAAGCAATTTTTCATTTTTAAAATTGAAGCTATCGGACCTTTTAGAAAAAAGACAGTGCTTACGAAGAGTAGGAAAAAAGAACTTGTACTTTCAGTCGAGCAGACGAACTGTTTGCGTCATACTAAAATAGAAGTACACCAGAAAGTACGAAGAAAAAAACTACCGAAGAACCAAAGTGATTTATCGATACATAATGACGAAAAAAATGGTTGACAGCTGACCCATTTTTAAATTGAATTTTTTTTTCTTTTTTTCCCCTCTTCTTCTACTTTCTCACTGCACTTTTTTCTCAAGACTGTTTGCATCGTTAAAAGTTTCACTTTGCTCGAGACTTAAATAATGATCTTAAAATGATTATTTTATGTTCCATCGATTTACCTCTTCAAAATAAACACATAAATTCGCTTAGTTTGCAAATTATTTGTCAGTTTTTTTCAAGCGCAAAAGTTTAGGGAAAGTATCTCAAAACATTAAAAATAAATTTGTCTTTTAATGGTTGTTGTTGCCATGTTTTAAGTGTTCAAGTGTTTGCATATTTTGAAATAAACTCTTTACCAAGAAAACAAATTTAATCGTATTTCTATTCAAAAACCAGTATTATTGTCAAAACTTTCAAATTAAAACGTAAAGCCGGAGATTTCAGTACAGTTAGGTTTTAGTTTAATTGTTGAAATATTGTCAAAAACCGAATTGCTATGATTAAATTAAATAAATTACTAACGTATACAAATACAAACTTGATTCTACAGTTATAACAACGTTTGTATAAACATTACTTTTTGACACACAAAACAGAAGAAAGAAGACTTTTGTAAATTATTATAAATTCGAGATGTCATTATATCGCTAACAGATGCTCAGTAGGATCGTTACATTGAAATGTCATTCATACAAGAAGGGTTTCATAACATCTCAGAGAATATCATCAGTTCTTTGACCAAGCATATCATATCAACATTTTCCAGGATAGGGCAAAGTGTATAAACTCAATGTATATTGAGTTTAAAAAACAGCAAAATACATGAATATGCACATAAATTCATTATATTTCTAAAGGGTGGGGAAATTTCCCCCTGGCCCCCCTAAATGACTGACCTGTCTTTGACATAAAACGGAAGTAAAGAACAATATTTCCATTAATTAGATAAGAGAGACTAGCTAAACCCAGTATATATTATTCTCCAAGTCCCCCAACAAAATAACAATTTTTTTAACTTCCTTTTTTGCGTGGGCAAATCGGTACAGTCTATTTTTATAATATTAATTCTAGCTTGATTGCACTCCCTTTGAAAGGTCTCAGTATTTTTATTATCTTATGGAGTCAGTTGTATTTGCCACATGCAGTTTACTATATTTTTTATTTACTGCATTTATATATATATATGTAATATGGAAAAATCCTTTGTATCCTTTGTCAGGCTGTGATATGGAGAAGTCCTTTGTCTCCTTTGTCTGGCTTTTTCCATATTAAACTTGACAACTCAGGTTTGTCCCACTCATAAATTTCTCTAACGCGTTACCATATATGATCATGCCTAAGCTCAATTTGGTTTCCCTCAGTAATTCCCTCCAGACTATTTTTTTCCCCGTAGACTTAGGCCAGCCTCTGTCTACGGGATTAAAGCCAATAATATATTTTATTTTCCATATGGCCCTCCTATTTAAACCACGTGCCATCACGTGGTGTAGGGAACATTGTCTGCAGTCTAAGAGATTTTCCCCCATATAAATACGACTGCCCGAACGAAAATCGTGGTGCTTGCTTCTTGAAACGTGCTGATGACTTCATGTCCTTCGTTCCAACAATATTAATGTTATGATCGTTGTGTGTTAAAATGTACCAATAAAGAATTGCAACGAAGCCCTGTGCCTCGTCTTACATGGGTCTTAGCGGCCACTGCTGTAGAAGATAGAACGGGACTGCCGTTCTTACATATATATATATACATATATATACACACTAAGTATATAACACTCTAAATAAACGTTCAACTTATCTGCCATCAGTGGATGAACTAACCATTATACCGAACTGTCAATGAAGTAACTTCAGGTCAAACATTTCTCACGAGTATCTACACTTTTTAATGCGAAGTGGTTACAGCAAAAATACATAAGCATGTATTATGAATCATATGTTTGATTCACAAAACATCATTCTATGCTAGAAATTAAGTAATTTATGTAAGTAGTCAGAAAAATATGAACAAAGGAATTACATTTCATTTCAATAAACAAAATTCATAACGTCTTCTTTCAGAATTCAGCCACAAGTTCATAGAGGAACTGTAAAATAAAAACCTCCCTTACAGCAGACATTTAGAGACATTTCCAGAAAGAATCACAAAAACATTAGATCTTATACCCCAACTCATAACCCCTATTTGGTGTCTTATCCATTACTTTAAAACAAATTTAACGAGTTGTTTTACTCCTACCATCAATCATATCTTCAAGAAACAAAAGTGTCACATTGAATTAGTTCTTTTATCGTCACTGGCTTGTGTAAATGACAACGAAATGCATTTTAAGCACCCGACCTAAGACTAACATTTGTACTGAAAAAGTATTCAGGCTGCTGCTATGTGATGACGTAAATTCCATATATTTCAAGATTAACAAGAAAATTTAGTCGAAAACCGACTATAGGTTTTTATCAAAATTGACAGACTGTGTCAGTAACAAACGAACCACTTTTGTAAAAAATTAACGCTATGATATGATTTGGGGTTATTGACAAGAAAACAATATATATTATAATGGGGATTTTAATATAAGGCGTTTGTAATGTACATAGTATATTGTCCTTGATTTTGATAACCGAGTAAAGCATAATTTACATATGAACTCGAAACCTCATAATAGTATCACATAGCCAAAATCATAGGTTCCTATATTCATGTATGCTGTCGTGAAACTAGTGTAGATTTTTATGTACTTTATTTTGAAAAAAAAAAGGGGAATCAATAGTGAGTCGAAATTTAAAAAAGAAAATACTGTGAAATAATCTTCTTTAAAGTAAATCTACAGAAGTCAATTTTGCAACAAACATATTTCTAGAAAATTAAATGCTATACAATAATCATGTCGTTAACTCGACAACTGCTAAAAAAAATGTTTGGCATTTTTACTTTTGATTTTGGCATTTAGTATATTTATATTAAAAAATATGCGCAAAAAACACTTCTTATTTTATTGAAGCGCACTTTTAGTTCTTAAACATAAGTCTCTTCATCTTTCCACAAGTAAAAATATTAATTGAGGGAACCAATGAATGGAATGCAGTACAATTGTAATATACTGCATACTAGTGTTTCTTTATTACGCCTACTGCAATGTTCTTAAAATTTTGAACTTTTGGAACGCAAAGTTCGTTGCTGCACGGAGAAAGCTAAACTAGATGTTCCAACACAGGAAAAGGGCGAAATTTGAAATTCTAAGAAGAAAGTAACAAGAAGAATTTCTACTCTTCAGTGTGTCAATTTTAGCAAATTATGAAAACATTTTATTAACTAAATATTTAAAACAAAGTTGAAAGTAAAATACCAATCTTGCAAGTGTATTATGGAAAACCTTTGCATACAAGCATTTTCAGACCATGTTTTTCAGATTATTTTTATTGTCTCTCAAACCCACTACAATTCGCCCTTTTTCTTTTTGTGCCCTAAACAACTCCAACAACTGATGTCTTATGAGTTCTCTCTGGGTCAATTAACTTGGACCAGCCTAGCTGGGCCCAGAGCATGCATGTTGCTGGTTGTCATTTTTGTATTTGCATTTTAGAACGAGCCTTTTCATATTACGATGTTATTGCATGGTATTTTAAGCAATTTTTTAAAAAAAATTGATAGTTAATGAAATTTATACATCAGCATCGCTGCAGTAGTTGACTTCACAAGATAAATGCAAATGAGCCTTTTCGTTCATTATATTTAATGAATTTATTTTTGCTTTGCTTAAGTTTGCATAATGTTTGGCAGGGATCTGGAGCGGAACGCAGAGCGGGATAACGGAGCAATGGAGCAACAAGATTTTGGTTGAAATTGGAGCGGAGCAGGGGTAAATAATTTTTTTTCGAGCCACGGCTCTGACTCTTTTTTTTTTTCACACTTTATAATGTAAAAAAAAAAGCTTTGAAAAAAAAAAAAAAAAAACAACAGATAAATAATAAAAAATATTGAAATTAATCGGAGCACATAGCGGAGCCGGAACAAGTTTCTAGAAGTCGGAGCGGAACAACTGAAAAAAATGTCTGCTCCAGATCCTCGATTTTTGAAGTACTGGATTGAAAAAAAATTAATGAAGATTTTACTCCTCTCTTTCCTTCAAACTCGACGCTCAAAACGTTGAGATTTTACCCGCTTATTATTGGAAGGGTAACGGACAATTTGCAGCAAGTTTGAACTTTTTTTTTTAATGTTTGGGTAGACCATTTTATCACCTAATTTTAGTCAAGTGTAGGGAAAATGGGAGAACCTCTTTTTTTTCAAAAAAATTCAATTGTTGCAGTATTTAGCTTTTTTCCCCTCCCCCTTTTTTTTCCATGTCTTAAGTCATTCATTTTTTTATTCCTTTTAATTTGCTTCAAGCGTCTACTATTTGAGTTTTTGAAGTATAGGATTGTGTCGCTCAATAAGTAAGTGCAGGAAAAATGAGGAAATCTCTTTTTCGTAAATTTTTAACTCTTAGAAGATTTTCTCTTTTCATTCCCTAACTTATGCAATGCTTCCATATTTTTTTATTCAAGCTTCTACGACTTGAATTTTTCGTGTTTATTTGAACATAGGGAAATATTATGAAATTTTCTGTGTATTTTTCAAAACAATGATATTTTGTGATTAATTTTTCACCAATGTTTTCAGTATTATGACTAAAACTGCTTTTTAATACATAATACCAAAAATAAGCCGAGATACTTTTAAAACAATACCTAAACTAGCATTTCCCCGAAAACATAATTTAACAAAAAAAAAAAAAAAAGAAAATACATAAAATCCGATCGAAATTTTGTATTCAGCAGCCATTTCCAATAGCACCAAGTAACTCGTTCCAGTGTGTTTAAAGAAGTAAATGAAATGCATCGAAAACTAATTTTCCAATTTCAAGTATCCAAGGAAAAGAAACGATAAAAACCTCCTAATAGGGCGGGCCAGATATTTCTTCGCTATTGATTTGAGCAATCAATACTAACCTATATGACGCACGGAAATAGACGAATCTGAAAATAAAGAAGAAAATGACAGCCAATTTCGTCATGCTTTATAAACTAAGTTTGTTACTTTGTCGTTTCTGAACATGAAAGGAAGATATAAAGGGTTGGGGGGGGGGGGGGCTGCACCAATAACGTTACAGTAATTGACGTACTTTTCTTTCTTACAAAAAAAACATGTTTCATAATGCATCCATTGTAGGTGATGAATGGAAAAATTGTAATAGATTGCTAATTATTAGAAATGGAATGTAATTTATAAAGAAATTACTCTTATCGGGTGCATTCAAGTACTCCATTTGTTTGGGCTACGTTTTGTTTACGCTTTTCTTCAGTTTAAAATTAATAAAAATTAAAATAAATGAAAGCCATTCTGGTTAGTATTCACTTATTTTTTTACCTTGGTCGTGTACACAGAACACTTAACTTATCAAAACTTATTCCCAAAAAATTTAAAAAAAAAACCCAGCGAAGAATGTATGACATTAAATAGTCATAAGGAAAAAAAAAGTTTGGCTAAAAATGTTTGAGAAGAAAAAAAGTTGTTTGAAAAAATGGTCGGTTAAAAATGGGTTAATTAAAAAAAAATATTGAAATAAAATGTGAGAAATAAACATGAAAACGGCTGAACCTTGTAGCTGCCCCATTCTAAAATCCGAAGAAATTAAAGCCAAAAGAACTTTATTTTATTTAATAAAAAAATAATCTCACATACTGTTATGGCACTTAGGCAAAGAAATAAAAATGTACAACTAATAAAAAAGTAATATTTGTACTATGTATTAGGCTACAAGTAAGGTATATATAACACTATTTTAAAATTATCGATAATACACTTGAAAGGGCAAAAAATATTGTAAGGGGACAATTGTAAGGGGTTTCAACTTTTCCCCCAAAAAAATTCTTAGTTTCATTAGTTTGTTGTATATATTTATATTTCCTTTAAATTTTGGTTATCTGATTTAATTTCATGAAATTGCTTGCATTATGTTCCTTAGACGATAGCATTTTAAGAAAGTAATTTCCGGGGAGAAAATGTAATTTATGGTAATTTAATCTAGGTTATTCCATTGTCCATTTAGATTATGCTACTGTGCCCCATTCCCGGGGCACAGTGGTCCGATCAAATAAAAAATAGTCGAAACTTCTTTCATAGTAATGCATAGAATTCGGCAAATTATGAAATATATGATTTACAAAGTAACTTTTAAACCTTTAATTGGTTTTAGACGCTCAGAGGAGTACACAAAAAAGAAATACTACTATTTAAGCCTAAATTAAGTTCATACTTGTTATGATATTTATAAAAGTTTCTTTCGTATTTCATTTAAAAATCTACCTTTAATTTCTTTCCCCCAATTGAATCTTTGCCTTTTGCTGGATCTATCTATACGTTGTACAAAAAATCTAATTTAGAAATGCATTTTAATTCAGAGTGAGGAAAAAGTAAATATAAATTACTAAAGTAGACATTTTATTTTGGTCTAGAACTCTTTGAAGTTAAGGCGATTTTAGCTAGTTAATTATGCAAAACAAAGAAATAATATTTTTTCACTGCTTGCTCGTTGTCCCAAATTCTCTTTGTATTTCAACCGTTAAAAAGGCCAAATTTAACCGAAGGAAACAACTCTATTTTATGCCAGGAAAGACATGAAACAAGAAAATGATATAGCTGATACAATATCAGAAAGATAAGAAATAAAGAACTTGATTTCGTTTTCTATGCCCTTTATGATGCAGAAGCAGAATGTATTCTTTTGTTCTGAGGAAAGAAACGCTCATCTACGCGATTGTTTCTTTAGAACAATGTATCATTTTGTTAGCAAACGTTAATTTATGCTCTTTTTATTTTGAACTTTTTGTAAATGCCGTTTGACAAGACCGCCTTGAGTAATTAATAAATAATAACTTCTAAGGATTCACTAAAGGTTGTGCATGAAAATGAACGGACTGCTTATAGAAACATAAAATATATATTTTCTGAAAATAAAATGCGTCTTTAAACATTTTTTTCCTTCACAAATGATTCTAAGAGGTTCTACGCTTCCCAATTTTACGAAAATATTACTTCTTTACTTGTACACCATTTTAGAACATTTTCGTACAGAAGAGTATTTTCATCAGTTTTCGAAACGTATTAATTTTACTGTAGATGTCCCCATTAACCCTCTGACTAATTTTTTTAGCGAATTCGATTCGCTAAAAATTCGTCTATTTTATGCAATTGAATCCCCATCTTTGGAATAAAACTTTAATTAATGTCCAAATACTTCAGAAATAGCATTTCACGATGTTTTAACGATGAAACAGAGGGATAATATTTTAAATACACTTATAAAGCTCATGCTCGTGGAAATCGGGGGATGAGCAATTTTCGCTACTTTTTACGTTGCACGTGGAAATCGCGGGATAATCAGTCAGAGGGTTAAGTGTAGTAGGGAAAAACAGCAGCCACATTTCCTGTAGGCGTTACGTCTAATAAATTCATAAGCATCAGCAACTGATTAAACTAACCGACACGTATGTCAAGGTTGCAAAAATTCTCAGTTTTTGGCTTGGTTAGTCATAAAGAGTTAAAAAAAGGAAGTAAATCTATTAAAAATTGTTCGCTTTATGGGTAATCAGGTAAAACTGCAACTATTTTAGCAGCTAATTCATACACCTGCCCGCACGAATGTGTTCAGTTTCATTAATTGATGCTAGCTTTTAAATTTTTAGTATTATGTTTCCATATATATATGTATATAACAATTCAACGGACTTCTTACTTTCAATATCGACTGTTTTCTTCTTAGCACTTATATTTTCACATTTAGCACCTTCATATCCTGGCGGACACTCACACGTCCTTACCGTTGATCCAATGTAGTACCTGGAAGAAGAAAATAATTATTAATAATACATTCAATAAATTAATTTTGTGCTACAATTCGCACGAACTACCATTGTCTTGTATTCCATCTTTTAGAATGGTTTCTGGTGACGATTTCTTTTGGATAAAGTTCTAAAGTGAGATTCTGTACACTAATACAGAATTTTATATAACACGTGCAAATTATACTGAAGGGATTTTTGATATATGGCTTTAAAAAATGTATGGCTTTAAAAAATACCAATCATAAACAGTGTTCATATCTTATTTTCTTAACTTTCCAGTAGTGTATTTAAGAATTCATATTACGAATATGTATCTGCTTTTTTTAATCTCACTTTTCCTTACGCAGAAAAAAGCCCCAGTTCTTTTCTGTCTGTTTTCCATAATATGAGAGTACACACAGTAAGAGTTCAAGTTAATTGCATCTGTAGATCAGAAGTAAAAGATTGAAAAAAAGGCAAGTTTTAACAATGATATGTCCCAAAAAAGCTATACGTTCAAAAATGTCCACGTTTTTTATTTGGGGGGAAAATTTGAGATACTCTGTGTCTGTCTAACGTATTTCCGAAGTTAGCAATAATGACCAGAATGATTTTCTGTCTTATTTATATTCAGTGATTTCATTTGATACGAATATGTGAACATAATCTTACACTGTTAACGTAGTGTTCTCTAAGTTGAACAGTATGTTATGTGTTCACCTTACTCACGCCCAGGGAAATCGAAAGTTTTCATGTTTTTAAAAAAGGGGTCAAAGGGGGTGGGGCGGAGGGGATATTTAACGATACCAATACCGCCAGACGCTTAATTAATAATGGGCTTTATTTTCTCTAATATTTAACTTGATTGCGAATAATCATAATTTTAATAACGATTAGGAATACGTGACAGTCGATGTTTCCGCAGCACTGGAATTTTTCAGTTAAACAATTTTAAGCGAAAAATATTTGTGGTATATGTAAAGAGTTAAAACAGATGTATTTCGAGAACTGCAAATGCGGATCGTTCACCAGGGTCGTCAAATTCCTTTACGAATGAAACACTGATTTCCGGGGAAAGGGGAAAAGAAACCAAATTAGGGATGCTATAGTTATTCATTGTTCGCTTTTGCATAACTGAAATATTTCCTAAATGTGTCTTTTTATCTTTTAAACTTAAGAGTAATTTGATATCAAAAGCTTTTATGTTTGGATTTAGAATGTAGAACAGATATATTTTTTCAAAATCCTTTCTTTCTTATTTTTTTATTTATGAATAGTTTCGATCAGACCATTATGACTATTTAATATTCTTTAAGAGCATCAAACTTAACTTTCACAAAAACTCAGACATTTGTTTTACAACTTAATCTAAATTTGAACATCGCAAGGAGTTAAGTTTAGCCCACACCTGACACAATTTGTTCTATTATGTTAAAGATCCTTCTATGATGTTTTTCAATGAGATCGAGTTGCTACCTTTGTTTCAAACCACATAATATCAACATTCTTGATACAGATCTAGACACACGGCAGTGTGTCCATCAAGTTCAGAAAGTCAGCCAAATTCAGAAACGGCGACACCGGCCAATGTGTATATTTACCCGAACCATTTCGAGCAACTTTTGATCCCATCATTACCCAAAAACTATTAGACCTAAATTTTGTACGTCTAATAGAGATCCCCTTAACCCATAGAATATCAAATTTCATTGATGTACCTCTTATGGTTATAATATTATTAACATCAGAAATGTGTCATTTTTATCACTGATTCACTCACTGACTCACTCATCAAAAACCTAACCTACTTCTAGGGGACTTAGAAACTTGAAACTTGGTGTCAAGGTAGACAATTTGGCATATATAAAGGAAAAAATCCGGAACTTCAAAAAATTACATTATCTTCGAAGTTACTAGCATACTCATAAGTAGCATCATACCTAACTACTTCAAACAGCAGCCATATTTTTCTGCCGTTAGTATAATATAAACAATACTCTCTCGCGCTTAAAGGAAAATAATTGATGCATTGAAATTCACTTTCTGCTTTAATTTTTCTACTTAAGGCTAAACTCAAGCTGAGTACAAAGAATACAGTGTAGTGATTATACAGAACTTTTCAACGTTTTAAATAAAAGATTAATTAAGTAAAGACACATGAATATCTTTAAACAAAAAAACAAAAACAAATTTTGCCAAAGCCTTGATAGCCCAATTCTTCCAAATTACCTAAATCCTTTTTAAATTAAACTGTATAGCTGAATAAAAAAAATACAGTTTGACAAATCATAAACACAACCTCATTTTGTTCTAAAAATCCTCTTGAAAATCGATTGCCTATCCAAACTACTAAAATAACCTGTACCAAGTTACCATATGCCACCTAAAATATTCTACATTTATTTAAAATCAAAGTTCATAATATTTTCTATTTCTCTCCGCACGCTTAAAATGAGTTAAATTGCCTTCATTGAGCTTCTTTAATAATGGATTTCTATATAATAAACTATGCAAAATGACTTAGTTCTAATGTATTTTAAATCAAATGTAATTTGTTTAAATTTGTCATCAACTGAGAAATTGTAGCCAGAAGTTGAAGGCGTTCGAATGCAGAAACTGAGAAGTGCTCAAAATTTTCTACAACAGCTCATGATTATCCATTAAAGAAAATTCAATAATGCGATAATTACGACGACATTTCAAAGCTAATACAGCTTAAAAGCTGATTTATTGAACTCAGCTAATCAGTCGGTAGTTTGAAAGGCTAAATGGCCAAATAAATCAGATGGTAATGAAAGGAAATTTGTGATGCGGTCTCATAATGTAAGTCTTTATCGATCGTTTCCAGTACAACAGATATTTCAAAATGACGAATTTAGCTATCATATGTGCTGCTGTAAAATAAACTGCGGAAAATAGAGAAACAGTGGGATACCGTAAAAACTATTTTATGTGTTAAGCTATTTGACAAGTTGTATTGGCCATAATTTTATTTAATAAAATGTTTGAGTATTTTATAGAGGAAGTTTTATAAATCTTTCACCTGATTTTTACTAATAACGTATTTTATTTTTTTTGGGCCTTAAGATTTGTTTTTGAAATTATTTTCTAAAAGAAGAGGAACCGTTTCTTAATCTACCGTGTGTATTTCAGGTAGGACGAATATAAAGTTTATCAGAAACCAATATTCGAACAAATTGTCAAAACATAAAATTACACTAATTTTTCTATTTATGTACGATAAAATAGATTCCTTCTTAAGAGTATATAATGTAACGGAATAGATCCATTCCGTTTCTAAAACTGTGGTTTCTCAGCATCATTTTTCTTTTTAAGTGAACTAAGACCAAATTGATATTGTAAATATTGAATTTATAGCTGCTTGTTACCGGCAGCATATCTCAAGAAGTTTTTTTGAAATTCTTAGCTGTAATTTGTGTTTTAGGGGCGTAATACAAATGCGAGTTGAGGTATAATTTAATGACGAACTTTTACTTTAAAAAAAATACTTTCAAATCTTTTTGTACTTCTTCAAAAAATATCTGTGGCGATAGTAAACCAAAAATTTTTTTTCTAAAAAATCTCTAAGTTTGAAAGAGATAATTTTTTGCATGAAAAAACAAAGACCTACAATTTTTAAAAATGTTACACCTCCATAACTTTATAAAAAATATTATACATTAATATAGTTTTACAAGTTGGTTTACTCTATTAACATTTGTTCTAGAAACACAAAACATTTGGAAGCATGTAATGAAATAATTCTTTTTAATTATTACCCAAAATTCTGTATATATTACGCTCTCAAAATGCAAATCCATTTTCAAATAAGAGTTTTGAAAAAAAAAAAAAACCTTTTGAGTGAAAAAAAATATTTTTTACTTCTATAGAGTAATAAAAATATTATTATTAGGCACAAAAATAAAGAAAGGCAAGCTGTGTAGTATTTAAAGATACACTCAGGTGACAAGTCATGGGACAGAAATATGCAGATGTACTGATGGTAGTAGTCTCACGTACAGAAGGAATAACGGGGAGAGGCATTTCATGTGTATTCAGGATCCTCATGTGAAAAGGTTTATTACATGATTATGGCTTCATGACGGTAATTAACTGACTTTGAACGAGGAGTGGTAGTTGGAGCGAGATGCATGGGACATTTCATTTCAGAAATCATTAGGGGAATACAATCCACACATTCCGAGATGCAGTGTCAAGAGTGGGCCGAGAACTTATTTTCAAGCATAACCTCCCTCCATGGACGATGACAGTGGCCGACTGCCTGCATTTAAGTACCAACAGCGGCGACGTGAGTGCAGAGTTGTCTGTTAAAAATAACTTAACAGACCAGAAGAGTAAGTGAAATGAACACATGAATAAATATGCTACGTCCGACAGACGTTTCCGTCAGAGTAATGCAGCGAAATGTTGCTTTAATGGGTTGTGTCAGCAAAAGACACACTAGAGTACCTTTACTAACAGGTGGGGTATCCCATGACTATTGTCACCTCAGTGTATATGTTGCAAAGAGCAAGGATTCTTCAATTCGATATTCATTAGGTCTAGATCATTTCGTCTTTGTCTCTTAAAAGCGTTTCATGCAAATAAAACTCAATAGACATTATTATCGACATAATGACGCATGGAACTAGTGTGGGGCTGGCAAGAAATAACTTATTTCCCCGCATCTGGTAAATAAACAATAGAAAACGGCGAATTATCAAATAGCGAATTTCTTCACTATTTTATTAACATAAATATAAGTCGTAGTTCTAAGCTTATGTACAAACTTGAGACTAGGTTGCATTTTCAAAGAGTTATTAGTAATGCCCAAGTGAAAAGAAATTTCACAAGATTCCTCCCCCCCCCCATTAGAACAGCGTAAAATCAACACTCTTACCTACAAATACTTAATTTTTATAAGTATAGGAAAATATTTACTTAATTGACTGTTATAATTGCTTAATTATATACTTCTTGTAGAGGAAACATATAATCTACTTCTTGTAAGGTGCGTGAAATAGACAATGATAATAAAAGAAAATGGGAAAGCATGGGAAAATAAGAGTCGTTTAAAACTCAAGCAATTATTAAAAAAAAGCCATTTCTATAAAACTCTGGTGAAGAAAGCTTCAGGCGTTTTAAACAACATCTCTTTGACAGATTCAGCAAACAACAGAAAATATTGATCAATTACATTAATTGACTAACTTCTTAATCGTCGCCGTAGAGAGTGCTTAAGAAAATTAGTTTAAATAAAAGTAGGTGTAAGTACTATGCTGCACAAGCTAAGAGAACATAAAAGTAGTATCTTCAAAATAGTTTGTGAAAAATATCCACTGTAAAACTTTTTATTGAGCATTTATTAAAAGAAGAGAAACTTTTTCTAATATTTTAAAATGCATTTCAAAAAAATAAATTACGATTGAATTATGTCGTTTAATTAAAATAACTCATTTTATGTAATCAGATTATATATTTTAATCTGAAGCTAATGTTTTAATTTTAAAGAAAATTATAAATTTTTACAGTAATATCCTATTTAAATCTAATTACAAATTTGACTCATTTCATTTTAGAATTTAGAGTAATTAAAAACTCGAAATTTATTTTCAACTCAAATGGGAGCAAACTACAACTTTTATGCAATGAATAGGTTACATGTGTGTTTGTCTTAGAACGTCTAGTGAGTGCAGTGCTGCATTTAGCAAAATTTAAAAATTAATTCGGATATACAAAGAAGTTTATCATGAAGACCACAACGACAGTGATTAAGTTAGTTCATAATCAAATATAATGAAAGTGATAAGAAAAGTAAGAAATTCGTTTTCAGCTTTGCGCTTGAAATTCCTTCTAATCACATCCCTCTAGCAATCTTATTTAGAAACAACGCACATTCAGGATGGTATTAATTAATGAATTTTCTTCTTGCGTTACTTCTGCAATGTATTTGGAAACTTTAATCCGCTTATCAGAAAAGAAACAACTTTAACTTTGAAAAACTAACGATATTGACGTCGCGTTTATTTGAGAAGAAATGATTTTTGTAGAAACAAGATCAGGGAAAGGAGTATTAATTGGATAGATGAATGATTGTTAAGAATTGCATTGTTGGTAACAAGGAAAGTTTCAAAGATAATTCAAGATGATGCAACCATTTCGCAATTGAAATATATTAACGTCATTCAAGTTAATTTTATTAAGATTTTATCTTTCATAATCCATCTCCCACTTTTAATCACGTATTTTTTTGCATTGTGAAGCATTTCAGGGCAGTTAGATCTTTAAATTATAATTAATTCTCATGCTACAACTCAAAACAGATTACTTTTTAAAGAGAGGCATGAGAAAGTTGAATAAAGTTGTGGATCGTTATTATCTTATGTGAGCGTTTTTATTTTTAAATATTATGTACCATTTTGTGCAATAATTATGGAATTGACATAGTTCAGTTCCAGCTATTATTTAAATTATCTTTAATAACTTAAAAAGTAATGCAAATAAAGACATGTACACGAAGAAAAAAAACAGTAAAACACAATTTTGTATTCATTAAAAACTCAAACCTTTTTTTGAGTTATGTCTCTGTTTTGCACTGCAAACCGAAGCATTTATATTTTAACAAAATAATAATAATAATAATAACAAATGAATGAATAAACAAAAATAATTCACTTCAAAACTCTTATCAAAAACTTTAACATTTGAAACTAGTTTATTACTACTGGGTATTCAAACTGAAAAGCCTTTTTTAGGCCAAAATCCGACTGTCTTTGCGTTCATCTTCGATAAAACTACGCAGGTCCGAATTGTATGAATGCATTAACAAAAAAAAAAAAAAGACCTGAATAAAGAGAAGTGAAAAGAGAAGTGATTATTTAGTAAATGCGATTAAAACCACAGGATTGCCTTGTCAGAGGTTCAACAACAAATAAAAACCTCGTAATACTAAATACTTAAATTTGACAACAAATAGAACACATTTTTAACGAAACCAATGAACCGTTTCATAGATTACCCATACAGTTTTCTAGTTTGTGCAGAGATACTTTTCAAAATTTCATTGTAATGTTTGAACGTGCTTTCTGTACAAGGACCAAACCAAGATGATAAAGTGTCACCCACGCAAGGAATGTTTTGTTTTTTTCACATAAATACTTCAAATTATTAATGATTTCCCAAGTTCATTTTTTAATAAATGCATAAGGAATGCTATAATCATTTCCATATGAAAATTGAACTCATGAAAAAACGAAATCGTGCAAAAATTGAGAAATTCGTTGCGAGGGGAAAAATTCCTGTTATGATGCTTTGGCCCATAATTTTAAATGATCAAATTTAATAAAAATAGCTATACGCAGTTAATATTTAAATCACAATGTTATTGAAACGCAAATTTTCGATTGCATACGTGTTTTGTTGCTACAATGTTTCGCTTTACCTTTTTCAATGGAGAAAACTTTTCTTCCCCCCCCCCCCATCCATGTTCAGCAATTATGATCAATATAATTATGATCAGCCGTATAAGTTTTCAATTTAAAACAAAAAAATCATTTATAGTTAACATACTGAATTAAAGCATGTAATGCTATTGAAGGTTTTTCATGCATTTCAAATTTGTACAAAATGAATGAATAAGTATATAGTTATAACAAAATGTGTAAAAAATAAAAATAAAAATAAATAAGTAAACGTGCAAAAACGTGAAAATAAATAAAAAACACCAATAGTTGTAAAAATAACGATGAATTTGCTCTACAAAAATAGGAACTTCAGTGAATTGACACTTGAGGAATTTCGAGTAGTGCTTCAGTTAATTGACGAAGGAGGAATTGGGGTGGAGCCGTGACGAACGTCCCACTTGAAGATTTTTTGGTGCGAATAAAAACTAAAAAGAAGATTTTCCTTGAACAGCTATAAAGTTATCTGATTTAGCCTGCAAAAAAATATATTAACAATAAAAAGTATGAATTCTCCGATATTATTAGATAAATTTTATGCAATTAACTGTAACTAACTTTGAAATTACAAGTTTTAGACTTTGGTTTGTTTGGTTCAGTATTTAGACTTTCGTTTTGTTCAGATTTCTGAAATAAGTACCATAATACTAATTGAAAGTAAAATATTATACGTAGCTCAAGGTAAGATCAGAATTGTTGAAACGAATTAATTATTTTTAGAATTTAGATCATCGGTAGACATACTTTGGTATCAATCAGCAAAAAGTTTTAAAGAATTAAAGTTTAAAAAATGCCGCTTAAACGATTAAAGCAAATTAAAATGAAAATATTCTTGGCAACATATTTAACAATTTAGTCTTAATTAAAAGATAGTACGTAGAAATTTGACAATCTCAACAAAAATTTACCACAATTAAATTAATACTTGTGTAGCAATTTATTTTATTTAATCGAAGAAGGAAATCTTGTAGTTAAATAAATAAAAGTACAAACAACTAGATGACTAATTTTTTTGAGTTCAGGAAACGTTATTTAAGCAAATAATTTTACTTCAGAATGCGTACATATTTCAAAACATATTTGAATGAATTTATTCATAGAAAAATTAATCTAGAAGAAGTAAATGTTAAATATGATTTCATTAGAAAAAAAGAATAGAAAATATTTAAATAGTGATTTCGCAGTTACTCGAATGTAATATGCTTTCAATGCTTGAGGGAAAATCCTCATTTTGCGCAACACTTGATCCGAGGAAAGTATTTTTAAATTATTCAAAACTTAAATATGCATAATTATTGAAGCGTAAATGAACATTTTTATTTAATCAGATTACTTCGAACAATTTCCTGCTCGGTGGAAAAATTATTTTTGTTTTTAATATTCGAAACAGTTTGAAAGGTTTAACGCTATCCTTAAGCTAAATCCTAGGTTAGAGTTATGTAAGAAAGTATTTCAAATTGCTAGTTATGCAGAAGAAAATATGAACGGTATTTGAATATTTTTGTTAAATATAAAAGTAAATAACAGACTGGGCGAAATTTCATTGTCATTGCTAGGTTTCCTTTTTAATTGACCTTTCTCAAACATTTTTAAATATTTATGCCCCATTATTTAATTTAGGGTTTTAAAAAAAATATCTTCTATTTATTCTGCTATCTTCGGAAGAGTCAATTTTAAGTAAATATTTTGCTCATTTCTTTGTTTCAGCGTGATACAGATCTATTATTGGATTCAATGCAATATGTCAAGAAATTATCTATGTTTTGTCGTTTCCCTCAATGAAATTCAAAAGTTTAATTTATACAGAAAACTACCATTGTTTTATCAAAATGTGCATCATGAAACCTCATTATGTGATAAAATATATTGTAAAAGCATTAGATTGGAACTAATGCTGTAGAAAATGATTATTAATGAGCTGATCTTATTTATCAGTGTGTTGATTACTTGAAAAACAGAAGGCAAACTGAAATCCGGTTTTTAAGAAAAAAAAGTGATAACTTTTAAATATAATTACTTGCTTCGAATTGTTCTATGCACTGTCATTCATTTCGGAGCTTAATTACATAATAACGCTTCCAAACATAGTTGTAAGAATGGAGCTCATAATTGTCTCTTTATTACCTTCTATTTTTATTGACATGCTTCAAAGAGCCGCTGACGGAAGAAGAAAATCAGCAACCACTCAGCTCTCGTGAGAGGAACTTCGATGAGAAGGAAAAGATGGGTTTAATGAGAGAGAACATTTGCCCTTCTACCGAAATCAATGACATACATATTTAAATACCAGAATGGAAATAAAATATTGATATACGGTTCATTATTCATGTATTTTTAAGCCATGACTGATACTATACATAAACATAACTCGCTTGTTTCATATTTTTCTCCAACAGGATACAATATTTTATAAGTAGGTTACTATTCTTTTTTGTTCGACCATATTTTTGAACTATAATTCTTAAGCACAGATGCAGACGACATTAAATAGGAAATGTATTAATTGCTTATCTGTCTTGCACATTAATATATTACTTTTATTACACGGTATATCACGGTTTTTTTTTTTTTTTTGTATTTTGTTCACAACATAAGTAAGTAAGAAAATGTGTTTCATTTTGCTGGGTTAACTTAATCAGTTATTTTTATGACGACGTTTATTTCCGATGTTCCGTGTTAAAAATATCGCCACTTGCTTTTCTGCCTACGTTGTGGATAGTACATATTTTACATAAAAAAACCCCCAAGTAAATCGATAGATAAGTAAACAAAAAATAAATACACCATGCCAGATTTCAAATAAAATAACGAAACCATTCACAGTTGTTTTGGTACTCAGAGCTTGAACGTTATGAAAATGGATGAACAGTATATGCATTACCACTTTTTTACACTCATATTACATCTACATTCCATGGAATAACTTCATCAGTGTAAGATAATTGAAGGACGAAACCCTAAGCCCTGGCATCTCTTTAAGGCGTGTAACCCATCGCCTCAAAGAGATGCCATGTACAGTCGAGGGAAGAAAAAAAAGCAAACGAAACTCCATCGTTCACTATTTTCACTAGAGACACATGAAATATGTCGTTTTATCAAGAATGATGTACTCTATAAAATTCTATTATCAAAAGTTATTGGGGAGGGGGGCAGAAAGACGGACAGACACACATTTTCCCCGTCTCAAAACCCTACAGTCAATTTTTCTATCTTTTAATTTATTTAATTACTTATTTTGGGTTTTTTCTTATTTCAAATGACATTTTTACAATACCTTAAGCCTTCTTTCATTTTTTTTTAAATTTTACGGTAAAATAAGCTAAAAACCAAAAATGCAACCCATGTGCATCTTCGTATATCTTATTTCTCAGTAATTGTCAGAATAATAAGAAAAAATGGTAATTCTTGACCCAAACGTATTTTGAACTGTAAAAAAAGTAAAACTGAGAAACTTATCATGTGTTTATAATAGTTCGAACACTGCTGATATTAGAATATTATATTTATTAATAAACGATATAAGTGCAGGAGTAACTAAAGTAAAAGTATTCACAATTAAACAATCATTCGTAATTCTTCCATTATATTGATACTTGAATATAAAATGTCTTGCTAAAATTTACATTACAAAATAGTAGGCCAACATTTAATTTTTCTTTCAGCTTCTTTCCAAACGCATAAAATGCGTGCAAGAAAACATTTGACCCAATATTACAGGAACGAAAATGGAAGTGTCATAACGCCGAAAGATGAATCAATTCCGCTCGGGCGTAAAAATATCCATGAAGACATTTTGACAAAAATGAGAATTGATGGCAACGCTAAAGAAGTCACCGGTCAAGGCGGTTTGGCAGATTTCGATCACTTTATCATCAGTGGCAGATGAAATAAAACTGCAGGGGACACCCATAAGAGGAAAAGCTTTTATTGAAGAAATAAGTGTGTTTTGGTAAATAGTACTAAATACTAAAAGCATCGGTAGTAATAAAAACGGGGTATTTTTTATTGCAGAGAAAGAACTGCTTTTAGAAATAGAATTATCAGGTGAGTCGCGCACGTTTTACTATCTTAGATGGAATGCTATTTTATTAAAGCCACGGTTAAGGTCATGATTTTGAATATTTGATCATGAAGAGGATTTCTAACCGTTTCAATCCCATGAAAATCATTATTCATTATGATCACGACTCATTTTGCTTCTAATCTAAAAGTTAAAAAAAGAAAAAGAAATACAGTTCTACCATCAACCAAAAGCGATCTGCCTGGCAGCTTGCCAAGAAGAATCCATTCATGTTCAAGGGATGATTTGCTGGTATAATTACCGTTAATGTACTGCTGGTTAAATGTACCATTTTTGTTCTCGTTCAGCATACTTGATTTCTACCGTACTGATGCTATATGCCAGGTTAAAAATTTAGTTGCTTTCAACAAACAGAGAGGCAAACATTCTGATCCGCGTACTAAATAAACGCACCTGAACAACGAACTTTCCCAAAACTCGAATGGATTCGTTATTTTCTGTCATGCACAGAAGCGTCCAAATGTTAAACTTCCGTCGTCGAACTATATAGCTATACATATTTTTTTAAACAAAATTCAAAATTGTCCCAATTGCAATTATTGGGAAGTAAATAACTCAGAAATTAAGTACCCCATGATGCCGTATGGAATCGGTGTCGGAGTTGATGCAATCAGTTATTCAAACATATAATATAGATTGACACTTGTAAAATATATTAGCTAAGTACACATTCATTGATAGTATTAAACATTTTCCTTTTATAAATTATCATAAACGTGCAAATTTTATCAAAATTTTCATTCTATATTTCAATGTGAATCAATGTATTTCCCACTCATAAATACATTCAATTGATTTGCCAATACTAATTTTGCTTGTTGTCATTTTTTGATACATTTCTGTCATATTTTCAGCAATGCTGTCACCCAAATCTTCTAATTCAATGTCTGATTATTCTCCATTCATCATCTGATTTATCGATTGATAGAAATTCAGATTTCTTTTAGACCGCGATCGTAAAATCATTCTGACTTTAAAGCTTGAAAATGTAACTAAAAATAATCAATAGGAACTTCAAACTAATGTAAGCAGTGATGAATAGTGTTCATCAAACCTCATTCGTGTGCAATGTTTTCCCCATTTCTTAAATGAGTCCTATAAATAGGAATCTTTTAAATAGCCTTTTTAATAAGTCTCTTTAAAATACAGCAGTTAGTTTATTATTTGCATCCTCACTTTTACGTATTAACCTTGGATTGCGATAGACAAAAAATACCTCTTACAAGCTTCACTCATCATGTCGCCAATTATCAAGAATGGGGGGGGGGAGTATTGTAATTGTAATCTTGTTCTTATATGTATATATTGAGAGAAAGAGATATAGAGAGGAGGGGAGGGGGAATCTTCGACTATCATGGCACGACATTTTTAGACTACTTTCCCGTACATGTAAAAAGAAAAAAAAGTATGAAAGAAGGCTCAATGTATATTAAAAAAAGCATTAAAAACGAAAAAAAAAAAAAAATAAATAAATAATTTAAAAAAATAATTAAAAAAAATTTAAAGTAGGGTTTTGAGATGGGAAAAGTGTGTGTCTATCGGTCTGTCGCTCTGTCTCTCTCCCCTCCAATAACTTTTAATCGGACTGTCCAATTTGCAAAACAAATTGTGTTCGAAAAATATAAACAAAGACATCTCATCCATATTTTACTGATGATTTTTTCTTCAATTTTACACAGTTCAAGATAATGTAACTTTAGCGACTATAGGGAAATATAAAGAAAATTATTAATTTCGTTCATAAAAAACAAGTTCATTCACTATAGAAAATATGAAGCCAATTCTTAAATTGATAACTAGTATGACAATTCTAATTTAAGCTACTTAAAAAATATGTTATTCTACATTATAATTTAGTCAAAGGTGATAATTCAGAATAACGAATATTCTCAAACAATTTAGATCAGAAGTAAGTACAAGTCCCAACGACCCAGAGGAGGTAAGGTTAGCTTTGCTAACCACAAAAAACGTTGCCGAATCTTCTCTAGGCGAATAAAAACTACAAAGAAGTGACGCAGTATATTTACATATGTTTAGGGAAAAATTATAGCAACTAAAAATAATATAGAGTCCATTATCAAGAATTTATAGTGGAAAGACTCAATCAGTCATAGCTAAACTCTAGTGTCACAGTTTTATTTCGTTTTTTTGTTGAGTGTTTTAGCTGTTTTGCAGTTCATGCTCTTGGCGATAGTGTTATAGAAAATACGTGCCGACAGGCTGGCGTACTGGTAAGGCACTGGTCTCGTACGCCCAAGTTCGCAGGATCAAACCTGGACCAAGACAGTGGATTTTCAAGATGCAGAAAATCGTCAGCGCCCATGTCGTATGATTATTCGGCCTTGAGTATCTGTTTGGCTTGGATATTCTCGGCTAAATTAAATTCCTAGTATAGTTTCGCATCATTTAGAGCTCAAGTGCCGCCATCTAGTAGGAAACTAGCAAAATTCTCTGGTGGTAATGGCATCCGCCGATAGTGATAGTGGTGCTATTTGAAAGAATGGATGTTTCACTAATTCTGCAATGGTTAGTGACCATACGCAGCCCCATTAGAAAGATAGAAAATACGTAGTATGTCATACAGCCTGAAAGCGCATATTGGAATAAGCAACTTCCCAAATACACAGTAACAGACATTAGCAAAAAAATCAGCACATTAGGAAATATTATAACTATCTCACTGTTGTATCTACTTTACGTTTAGTTGCATTTTACAATTCACCGATTTTTAAAGCGTACTTGAAAAAGGGTTTAACAGTTGAAAACAAAGATTCCTTCACAGCAAATATGGCCACTGAATGAAACTTATTTTAAAGCATCATGGATGCATTTAGAATTAGTTTAGAATTTTACCGTTAAACACTAGCATATAACGGATATCGGTATTCCCATCCGCTCGGTTTCCTCTGTTCCCCAATACGTACACTTCTTTTCTTCTTTATATTGATGTGCGTATTTCTAAACTGATTTTCACTCGGAACTAAAAAAGTACACACGTACTTCTTTTACCATTATAAATCTTATTTAGTTTCAAGTATTGATAAGTTGCAATTTCTAACAGTTAAAATGAATATAACCGCAGTGCGTGTAATTGCAAAGTGTCCAACTATATTACATCGTTGCTCAAAGCATCCAATACGTGTCGAAAAATCTGATAATTGGCCAGGCTAACAGAAAAGGTTCTACAGACTAACGACTCCTAATTAAGATCTTTTACGGGGATAAAAAGAAATTATATCTCTTGCCGATAAACATCTATTACTAAATTATCCGACAAACCGCATAATGAACAGAAAAGTCCTTCACAACGTATAACTCTTGTTTTAATTTTGTTTTTAAATGTTGATCCCATTGAAGCGCCATCTTTGGTCATGTCCAAGAGCAGTTCAATCAGAATTCAAGAATTCAACACTGTCTAAACGTTAATTGGGATTGAAAAAAATGCTTATATCTTATTTCAAACTAGGTTTTTCTATTTAAAAAGGTTAAGGTGCTAAAATTAATTATATTTAATATGTGAGCCTGTTGTTTTCGCTGATTACCTAGCTTTTTAACCTTCTTCCCCATAAAAGTAAAAAAAAAAAAAAGAAATAGGTAAAGTAAAAAGAAAGCTTAAAAAACTATCAAAGACAAAAACAAGTCGAAAAAGTTAAAAATAAAAAAAAAAGATTGAAAAAGAAAAACTTGGAAATAAGACCTTGAGGTGAAAAAATGTGAGTCTCTAGGTCTGTCTGTCCCTCTACAATACCTTTTGAGGGGTTGCCCGATTATGTTTTTTGTATTATGTTATATTATGTTTTTTGATTTAAACAACGTTTTGCCCAATTTTGAACAGGTCAAAAAAACTTAACATTAGCGCCAACGGGGAAATAATTTCAATCCTGCATAAATCTTGATCTAACAGCTAGTTTGCTTGGAAAAAAAACTTTATCGGAGGGAACTTATGATATAGAACATGTACAGACAAAAAGTTAATCCATAACTAAACGAGTTACCTTCCCATGAAACCTTTTGACCTGCCTTTTAAGACTAATTTTGAATGAATAAATGAATGAGTGAACGAATCAATGAATAAATGGATAAATGAATGCATGAAGAAATAAATGAATCAATAAGTGAATTATTGAAGAAGACTGGATCACTAAACCAAAGAGGAGAGAAAGCAAAGCGCTTTATTTTTCACACAAAATGAAGATCCTCAGAGCATTTTTCATTCAAGTTATTATTAAGACGGATTTTTTTTCATGCTTCATTTTTAGTTTTGCTTGAAAACCATTAGAAAATAATCTCTCTCTCTCTCTTTATCTCTCTCTCTATCTATCTACACACATATATATATATATATAGGAATAAAGTAATTGAAGGCTTAAAGAGATAACATTTTTCTTACTTATTTAACCCCTTCAGACCCCAGAACTAAGCGCAAACAATTTTGACGAAATTTTTTGGTTCTCTGATTTAAAAAATGGTAACAAAACAACTAAATTTTTTAAATTCTAATTAATAATTAGTTTTAAATAATAATTACTGCCCAATTTTCATGTTTTCCATGTTTAAAACGAAGTAAACTATTTGTTGATTAATTTCAAAAACAATTGGGTGTTTTAGTTTTCAAATTGCACAAACAGTAGTTAATAAACAGTATTTTAAAATGTACCCGATTGGGTACATTTTAAAATACCCCCGATTGGGTTAACATAACCCCGATTGGGTTAAAATAACCCCGATTGGGTTAAAATGAAGAGGTTAAAATAGCTTTATCATGTTTCGACAACAAGTGTATTACCTATCAGTTTCAGCTCAGTATAGTTCTGGATGGAACTTATATATATATATCTATATATTTATATTTTCCAGTTTTTACCCTTTTTATCTATTTCTCTTAAAAATAAGTCTGCTTAAAGCCTCTGAATTCTTCGCAAAATCTTCGTACATACGTACCGATACGTTCAATATGCTCGGATAATATGCAAGTTCACCTACTTTTAGCGATTTTTCTTTGCCGTTATTCATAAATCTTCATATAACATGATGCTTCAGTCTCTGCAAGTGAGTGTTCAAGCTCAATTCTTTCAAATTAGACTAATTTTAATATAAAAAATAATTACTGCTCAAAATTAAGCAAAAAATATGGTTTCGGTTCGTTATAGTGATGCTGTAAGGAACGAAATTTTGAAAATTATGTTGATTTTATAGGTAAATAACAACTGTTTTTGAGAGATGGCTATGTAGGCATTGCATAATTGTTAGAAATAAATTTGTGTTGAGCAGCAAGCGGATAATGAGAGTAATATATCCCTCCCCACTCTGGGAGTGTAATATTGTGAAAGATTATATGAACAATGGACAAGATATTTTTCCCTTTAGAACGAATTTTCAGAGAAGGTAGGAAAAATCACAAAGAAAGTATACCCTCTACAGCAAAACCCTGCACTCGTGCCTACAAATAATCATATCTTTTGGACGCTAAACACCTGTAAAAACTTTCTTTTTACACGGTTTTATTTAACTTGATTTGTCACGGAATTGTTACGCGGCTTTCGACCACTATTTCTGCAAAAGTTATCTTCAAACTTTGCACACAAGCTTATCCATTTTATAATTTATTATAACGTTAATTCGGAAAAAAATTAATAATTTTGGCTCTGAGGAAATCATCAGAATTATTATTTGTCGAATGGCAACGATAGCTTTGTTTGAATAATGCAACGATGTTATTTAACTTGATTGTAGCTGAGTCTGTGGTTATAGCGTTAGATTGTGGCACCGGAGGTTGTCAGTTCTAAACCAGTTCCCGGTCTCCTCCATTCCATTCAACTTGATTTGTCACGGAAGTTTGTTACGTGGTTTTCGACCAATATTACTACATTTTATTTCTTTTAAAGCCGTGTAACTTAAAACATTTTTTGGAGATTTAATATATTATTGTTCTATCAATGTAAAAGCATGTAACGTATAATCATTTTACACTGGAAATCTATAATTCTCCTTTGTCAATACAATTCTTGCTAAAGGTAACCTCAAGACAATTCTTTTTTGAACTATATGATATGTAATATGTAGGTATATATTATAAAAACTACAACGGAAGTCTGTTATGGCGTCGTTCAAGTAACAAGAATATTTTTGATGTTACAGTCATGTGACGCTATAGACAAAAAAGTTTAAGACTAGATGTACCAGGCCGTTTTCAACCATTTCTAAACTTTCATTTTACACCAAGTTGCTACTAATTACACTGGTCGACACGTGTTTTGCCCAAAGAATGAATTTCACTTTTCTGAAGTACTTTTGTACGAGAAATCCATATTTACTATCAAAATGTTTCTATCACGTATAGTTTTCTAGTTATGAGGAAGGAAATGCTCTATTTTTAAGTTTTTCAGTGTTTTTCCGATATAGCAGCATCATTTTTATTGAGATAAAGTACACAAAAGATCTTGAATGTCAACCGTTAAATAAATGGTCATTTTATTTTAGTGGAAAAACTAACGAAGTGTCGCAAACAGCCCCCGCAGACCCCCGAACGGAAGTGCGTGTCAAATTACTGCACTGGGTGCGGGTCTCGGTAGGAATTTTGCAAGAATTGGGATACAAAGGCAAATAGGCAAAAGATTGATACTGTACGACACGTTTAATGAGCAAGAGCTATTTTTTTTTTATCATAGAAGTCTCCTGTTGCGTGTAAAAATTCCCCCTGAAAACATGGGAGCTGTATAAGCGCTGAACATGGACAGCGGTTCCATCAAGACATTTCAGTTATGGAAAAGAGATATCAAGGAAAGTGTAGTGCAACTATGTTAGCAGATTACTGAGGGGCGTTAAAAAGGGCCATTCCTGAGGCAAAGTACGATAGAACATGTCAAAATCGATCCTTTTACGGTAACTAGAAAATTACTTGGTTTTTTTGGTGGAAATGCTTCTAATGTAAAAATTATAATGCCCTTAAACAAGGGGGGGGGGACCCTAAATACTTTATTGACTGATCTTAGAAGTATTTTCCAAGCTGAATTCGAAAATGAAAACGATTTTCCTTATCATTTAAGCGCTTTGTTTGTAAGGTACCGCAACAATTTAGGGTACATGTTATTAATGTAAACTATTACAGCACCTTGCACGGAAAATCCCTACGTGATAGAGAAAAATGGTTTTCATTTTAGAGTTCAGCGTGAAAAATACTTCAGTGAACAAAGTCTTTGGGGCAGATTTTTTTTCCTTTTTTGTAGACCAGTGTTATATTAATAAAACTTTCAGTCACATTAACTTGTCCTATTTACCGTGTATTAGGAGAAGCCAATGTAATTGAAAGTTGCACTATAATTAGCAACAAATGATTTAAAATGGAAGCTTCGAAACAGCCAAAATGACTTGTCTGGTAAATCTAGTATTAATATTCATTGTCGATTGTAGGGACTTGAATTTTGTGACGCTATAATAGAGTTCACTATAAACGATGTCACTGTAACCAAGTTCAACTATATTAATACTAACACTGGAAGACAAATTGCGAAAATTTCGTATTGAATACTCTAAAAAGAAATAATTTTAGAATACGTATATCATCAATAAATCAGATGTTTCCTCCTCGTTATTGTATTTTACTAATGAAAGAATATTAGAGAAGGAAAAGTAAAGACCTTGAGGGAAGTTCATTATGAAATCCTATACTGCCTCTCCTCGTGCTTGTCAAACTGCTGATAACATTGTTCAATCGACAACAATTCTGCAGAAGACTTGTTAGGCTAGTTATCCAACACATAATTGACCTTGCTAAGAGCAATAAGTCATAACCTTTTCGTTCTTAAGGAAGCAGAAAGGAATAAATTATTTAATGCCAATTCTTTCGTCATTCAGGTAAGATCACCGCGAATTATTTTAAGTGTGGACTGCAAATTTAGAAGCATCGCTGCTTCGAATTGTGTAAAAGATTTTTATGTTGGGTAGTTAAGACGAGAGTGCGCTCACAACTGAATTTGAAGCTAATTGTTAACATTGGTAATGAATTTCATTGTCCATCTAATATTCCAAGAGAAACTAAAATTGTTACTTGGTAGAAACTATTAACTTTGTTGATTATTGGGTTACACGTATTGTCTTGTCAAATAAATGTCTTCATATCAAAAAAAAAAAAAAAAAACCGCATATTTTTTATTTTAAGCACAATTGATGAGAACTGTGATAAGTCACTTGTAGCTTGCAGGAGCAGTTCCAGTTCTCAGATTAACCATGAGACAGTCTAAAAACGTAAGAACGTAAATGATGAAATATATCACCAAAGTGAAGGAGTATTTTTCTAAAATTTAAAGACTTTTTAAGCTTATTAAAATAAACAAAAAAATGACGAATATGTTTTAAATATTATTACAGCTGCTTCCAAAATATTTTCCAAATGTTTTTGAAGTAACGATTACAATTTATCATTGAAAAGATAAAGTCCAACGTGACCTTATATAAGGAAGGGAACCAATTAATTGACTTTTCGGTAGTTTCACAAATCGACATGTTCCATTTTTATTTCTAGAAACAAAACACTTAACTTTTCTTTTTTTAATTCTCACGTCTTTTAGGTTGATAATTTTAGGAGCCAATCAACTTAATGTTCATCACCATCAGATTCAATGAATTGCTTTCGTTGTGGTCTGAAAATTTCGTCTAACTACTAAACCAGTCTGTAGAAATGCTAAATGATATGCTAAATTATATTTCCATGTTCGAGCTGGACAAACTTTATTCTCACATCTACAAAGTAGATCATTAAATTATAGTCCCAAAGGTTAGAGCAAACTTCCCAATTGTAACAAAATAAAGATAATCGCTTAGAAACGTTAACTTCTTTGATGATACGTTAACGACTGTTTCGGGAACCAAGATGGTGGAAGGAGTTTAAAAGTCATTTCATACCAGGAAGCAATCCTATTCGAAAGTCTAATTACAATGTTGGAAGTCATAACGCGTAAATTTTAGTTGAGGAAATTTCAACTAGCATTTTTTCCACAGGAAAGCAATTAACGGAAGCGCATTCTAATTCAGGAGTGCAGAAAGTAATATTATTAAGCCGTTGGGATGCATAATTCCAATCTGGTTATTATATTACTACTTGTAAATCCTTAAAAATACTGTCAAAGTGTGTAATGGCATAAAGTGATGTAAATTTA
Organism: Octonoba sinensis; assembly: GCA_038502835.1. Taxonomy (NCBI): domain Eukaryota; kingdom Metazoa; phylum Arthropoda; class Arachnida; order Araneae; family Uloboridae; genus Octonoba; species Octonoba sinensis. Next base: position 56,268,528 of record CM076599.1, on the reverse strand, counting down.
AGAGTGGAATGCATTTTTACATCTTCTCATAAAGCAGGTAGAGATCGGGAAATTTTTAGAAGAATGCCTTTTAAAGGAATTAAGGGTCTTAAAACTTCATCAAATTTCAGTTGTTTCAAAAAAATGTCATCCCCATTTTACAGTGCTGATCAATTTTAAGTGGATTAAAATGTCTAATGTTTTTGTCCACTAGATAGAGGATGATTTTTCAGTTAACTACTGCATTTTGTGTTGGTCCTTGCTAAAGATATGTTCTGTCGGCATTGTTAAAAGTCACTTAAAAGCGGTCTCATTGTAAGGAGAGTGATTTTGCTTTATATGAGAACATTAAAAATACTTGCCAGCGAGAGGGTGATCCAGTTATTTTGCATGATTCGACAACTAAGTCATAACTTCGGTCCTAATTAAAGATTAAATATGCCTAAACAACTTTAGTGGTAATTGTAAAACTTGAGTTTGGTAACAAGAGGACATTATGAGAGATAAGATATCTATTTAAATGTGTTTTTTCGTACACTATTTTGTAATGGTTTCTAATTTCAGGATATTAAAAATCCTAATGGATACTTAAGGTTCTTTTGTAAAAGAAAGCTATGGTCTTTTGACATTGCCAACATGCTTTTTTCAGCAAATTAGATGCTGTTAAAAGTCCGTTAACCTTATAACGAAAAATGACCAAATAATATTTTTAGAAAACGTGAAAACGCAAAGGCGTTACGTAATAGGGTCAGTTGGGGTAATTGTAAACGCTTTTTCAATGTTTTAACTTTTGATCCTTCCCTATCTCTTGAATGAATTGAGAGATAAAATTGTGACCATTGTAGCCAACACTGTACTTGTGAGTAAATGTACAAAAATTTTAACTTTATTACTATTTGTTAGCGGATGAACTCGTGTTTACATTTATCCCAGAGCCTCTGGAGTAAATGTAAACAGACGTTTATTTTCGAAAGAGGTTGATGAAAATAGAAAACTGTTTCATAGACAGTCTGCTTGGAAGCTTTAGAAGTTCCGGAGCAATGGCCCTCAATCTGCAACCAAATGGCGCCACGGGGCCCGCTGAGTTATTTTTGAGTCCGCTGAGCTTATTTCATGAGAAATATGTTGCAATAAATCAAGTAATGGGGTAAATTTATGTAAAATGTGTCTCTAAGTGGATCAGTCGTTTAAGCTGGGATACCACAAAGCACAGAAAAGGAAGCACAACTGGCAGTGGTCAATGCTTGGGCCGCTGGCCACCTATCGCAACTGATTACTCTGGGACCGACTACGCTAAAGGGAGCTGTGCACGTAAAATCCGTCGTAGTTTCAAATGTCCTCCAATAAATATAATAGTAGAGATTAGAGATAAGTAGAAATAATACCTGCTGGGAGCCCAACCTAGATGACAATCTCTCATCTGGGAGCTGGTTCATAATTATGAGGCCCCTCTGAGCCAACTGTACTTCCAATTTAGCGGAGCTCTTTAATATTAAAATAATATTCATTCAATTCAATTCAATAATTTTTCAGTTCCTGGTATCCCTGCAAGGGGTGCTTTGATTTTCAAGCGGCATTAGCAACAACAACAACAGTTATGTAAAATAGACACAAAAGTGTAACTTACATCAAAATATAATATTTATTGTCTTCTTAAAAGATTGGAAATAAGTCAAATTTAAGTGTTTAAAATTACCTCAGAGTACGAAATATATGGGGTGATTGGAAACACCTAGCTTGCACATGAAAAGTAACAGGGAGAATTAATTTTTTAACTAAATGTTTTCAGCAATATTCCATATGACTAATAAAAATGGTTGAAAACGCTTTCTTCGCTTTTGTAGATGAGCTGGAGAAGAGCAAATATGATCACTAAATTTTGATAAACAACTTTATCCACTGCGCCATTTTCAAACAATGGTAACGCCGCCACAGTTTCGAAACTTACAAAACTCTTTCAATGTCTTCCCTATGTCGCCAATACATCACACCCCAGCAGCTAAGTTTTCAAAACCACCACAAGTGTAGTTATGAAGCTTGTTTACATTTACCCCATGTTTACAATTAAATAATAATATTGATGGGAATACGTCTTTAAATTTGCTACCATACGGGAACAATCCAAAAAATATAAAGATAACAAAATCGGGGGATACAGTTTGGCGTTGTAGTTTCGAATCTATCCTCTACATCCAAAATTAAATAATACCACTAGATAGCTAAAGGATCAAAGAATTCATTGAGATAAGCGAGAACAGTGACGCATTGCGGGGGGTAAAGAGAGGAGCGCCGCCATTTTGAGGTTATTTTGCTGCGTATCGAAATTTGAAATTTAGTATAGCTTTTGACTCGTAGAAGCTACGATGTTCTTTTAAGTTTTAATTATCAGCTGTCGTAAAAATCTATCAATTGTATATAAAACATTAGTTTAAAGTAGTGGCAGTGAATATAATAAGGTGTTAGAACAAAAAAAATATCAAAAATGTATAGATAATGTCGGCTTACACGCGTCGAAAATTTAAAACTACATATTTATTAATTAATAAAGTTATATTGTAACACAATAATTATTTGTTTCCTTGCTTTTATTCTAAATACATAAATAAAAATATTTTATTTAAAATATATAACCCGCTACATAAACGTATTCATGTACAAAACACGGCCGTGTCCACGACACAACATTACCCCACATTTTTTTTTTTTTGAAACATTGAAATTTTAACAAAATCATGTTTTAATAGTAAAAATGAAATTTACTACATAAAAAGCAATTAAACATTTCTTATAATTAGTACTTTTATCTCTTCTTCAATAAAGAAAATATTAAAAAAATGAATATTAAATAAATAAATACACATTGTAAATAATGATTTTATAACAACAAACTTCTGTTTTGATATTGGAATTTATTAAAAATCATTTCTTTCAAAACGTATTTTGAAACCTAGATGAAACAACTTCCATGTTTGCATTTATTTTTAGAACGTAATTTAATTCTTTTGTAAATAAATAAATATTAGGGGTTGTAGAAGAAAAAGGAAAAAAAATCCTTATCTAAGGCCTTGGTTATCAAGATTAAATACCTTTCCGTTATCAGGAGTAAGAACTCTAGATTTTCTAGAAACCAGTTTCTTCATCGGCTTAAGTTGAGTCTTTGACCTTTTAGGCTTTTCATAATTTTCATGGCATTTCAAGCATTAAGATATTTTATATTTCGGAGTTTATTTCTTTATTTTAAAGAAAGTAAATTCTTATCTGATTGATGAAGCTTTAGCATCCCTTATTAATATTTGCTTTTTTTTAAAGATTTCATATGCTTCAAAAATGGTCAGTTACTTTCTAAGTTGAGGCTGAAACAATTAATTTCTAAGGTAAATTAACAGAGAAAAATAATAGAAAAATTCAATAGCAAAAAAACACTATAACTGAATGTTATCGATCCTGTTGCTTAAGAGTAAGATAGTTCTTCATTTTGAAAGCAATGAAACGGTTTTTCCTTGTTTCTTTTTTGCGTTAAACTAATATTAATATATTATATAATTTAATATACATATTTAATGATATTTTTGACTCATAATTATGATTGAAAAATATTAAATGTAGAATTAAAAAAAATTAATGATGCTATCAGCAATTTACAATCCAGCAACATAATCTCTAACTTTTTAAACTCTAGCTGGAGACAGCGTCGATGAGACTTTGCCTAATGTAAGCAGTGATGAATAGTGTTCATCAAACCTCATTCGTGTGCAATGTTTTCCCCATTTCTTAAATGAGTCCTATAAATAGGAATCTTTTAAATAGCCTTTTTAATAAGTCTCTTTAAAATACAGCAGTTAGTTTATTATTTGCATCCTCACTTTTACGTATTAACCTTGGATTGCGCTAGACAAAAAATACCTCTTACAAGCTTCACTCATCATGTCGCCAATTATCAAGAATGGGGGGGGGGGGAGTATTGTAATTGTAATCTTGTTCTTATATGTATATATTGAGAGAAAGAGATATAGAGAGGAGGGGAGGGGGAATCTTCGACTATCATGGCACGACATTTTTAGACTACTTTCCCGTACATGTAAAAAGAAAAAAAAGTATGAAAGAAGGCTCAATGTCTATTAAAAAAAAGCATTAAAAACGAAAAAAAAAAAAAATCAAAAAAAAAAAAAAATTCAATAATTTAAAAAAATAATTAAAAAAAATTGAAAGTAGGGTTTTGAGATGGGAAAAGTGTGTGTCTATCGGTCTGTCGCTCTGTCTCTCTCCCCTCCAATAACTTTTGATCGGACTGTACAATTTGCAAAAAAAATTGTGTTCGAAAAATATAAACGAAGACATCTCATCCATATTTTACTGACGATTTTTTCTTCAATTTTACACAGTTCAAGATAATGTAACTTTAGTGACTATGGGGAAATATAAAGAAAATTATTAATTTTGTTCATAAAAAACAAGTTCATTCACTATAGAAAATATGAAGCCAATTCTTAAATTGATAACTAGTATGACAATTCTAATTTAAGCTACTTAAAAAATATGTTATTCTACATTATAATTTAGTCAAAGGTGATAATTCGGAATAACGAATATTCTCAAACAATTTAGATCAGAAGTAAGTACAAGTCCCAACGACCCAGAGGAGGTAAGGTTAGCTTTGCTAACCACAAAAAACGTTGCCGAATCTTCTCTAGGCGAATAAAAACTACAAAGAAGTGACGCAGTATATTTACATATGTTTAGGGAAAAATTATAGCAACGAAAAATAATATAGAGTCCATTATCAAGAATTTATAGTGGAAAGACTCAATCAGTCATAGCTAAACTCTAGTGTCACAGTTTTATTTCGTTTTTTTGTTGAGTGTTTTAGCTGTTTTGCAGTTCATGCTCTTGGCGATAGTGTTATAGAAAATACGTGCCGACAGGCTGGCGTAGTGGTAAGGCACTGGTCTCGTACGCCCAAGTTCGCAGGATCAAACCTGGACCAAGACAGTGGATTTTCAAGATGCAGAAAATCGTCAGCGCCCATGTCGTATGATTATTCGGCCTTGAGTATCTGTTTGGCTTGGATATTCTCGGCTAAATTAAATTCCTAGTGTAGTTTCGCATCATTTAGAGCTCAAGTGCCGCCATCTAGTAGGAAACTAGCAAAATTCTCTGGTGGTAATGGCATCCGCCGATAGTGATAGTGGTGCTATTTGAAAGAATGGATGTTTCACTAATTCTGCAATGGTTAGTGACCATACGCAGCCCCATTAGAAAGATAGAAAATACGTAGTATGTCATACAGAATGAAAGCGCATATTGGAATAAGCAACTTCCCAAATACACAGGAACAGACATTAGCAAAAAAATCAGCACATTAGGAAATATTATAACTATCTCACTGTTGTATCTACTTTACGTTTAGTTGCATTTTACAATTCACCGATTTTTAAAGCGTACTTGAAAAAGGGTTTAACAGTTGAAAACAAAGATTCCTTCACAGCAAATATGGCCACTGAATGAAACTTATTTTAAAGCATCATGGACGCATTTAGAATTAGTTTAGAATTTTACCGTTAAACACTAGCATATAACGGATATCGGTATTCCCATCCGCTCGGTTTCCTCTGTTCCCCAATACGTACACTTCTTTTCTTCTTTATATTGATGTGCGTATTTCTAAACTGATTTTCACTCAGAACTAAAAAAGTACACACGTACTTCTTTTACCATTATAAATCTTATTTAGTTTCAAGTATTGATAAGTTGCAATTTCTAACAGTTAAAATGAATATAACCGCAGTGCGTGTAATTGGAAAGTGTCCAACTATATTACATCGTTGCTCAAAGCATCCAATACGTGTCGAAAAATCTGATAATTGGCCAGGCTAACAGAAAAGGTTCTACAGACTAACGACTCCTAATTAAGATCTTTTACGGGGATAAAAAGAAATTATATCTCTTGCCGATAAACATCTATTACTAAATTATCCGACAAACCGCATAATGAACAGAAAAGTCCTTCACAACGTATAACTCTTGTTTTAATTTTGTTTTAAAATGTTGATCCCATTAAAGCGCCATCTTTGGTCATGTCCAAGAGCAGTTCAATCAGAATTCAAGAATTCAACACTGTCTAAACATTAATTGGGATTGAAAAAAATGCTTATATCTTATTTCAAACTAGGTTTTTCTATTTAAAAAGGTTAAGGTGCTAAAATTAATTATATTTAATATGTGAGCCTGTTGTTTTCGCTGATTACCTAGCTTTTTAACCTTCTTCCCCATAAAAGTAAAAAAAAGAAAAAGAAATAGGTAAAGTAAAAAGAAAGCTTAAAAAACTATCAAAGACAAAAACAAGTCGAAAAAGTTAAAAATAAAAAAAAAAGATTGAAAAAGAAAAACTTGGAAATAAGACCTTGAGGTGGAAAAATGTGAGTCTCTAGGTCTGTCTGTCCCTCTACAATACCTTTTGAGGGGTTGCCCGATTATGTTTTTTGTATTATGTTATATTATGTTTTTTTATTTAAACAACGTTTTGCCCAATTTTGAACAGGTCAAAAAAACTTAACATTAGCGCCAACGGGGAAATAATTTCAATCCTGCATAAATCTTGATCTAACAGCTAGTTTGCTTGGAAAAAAAACTTTATCGGAGGGAACTTATGATATAGAACATGTACAGACAAAAAGTTAATCCATAACTAAACGAGTTACCTTCCCATGAAACCTTTTGACCTGCATTTTAAGACTAATTTTGAATGAATAAATGAATGAGTGAACGAATCAATGAATAAATGGATAAATGAATGCATGAAGAAATAAATGAATCAATAAGTGAATGATTGAAGAAGACTGGATCACTAAACCAAAGGGGAGAGAAAATATATAACCCGCTACATACACGTATTCATGTACAAAACACGGCCGTGTCCACGACACAACATTACCCCACATTTTTTTTTTGAAACATTGAAATTTTAACAAAATGATTTTTTAATAGTAAAAATGAAATTTACTACATAAAAAGCAATTAAACATTTCTTATAATTAGTACTTTTATCTCTTCTTCAATAAAGAAAATATTAAAAAAATGAATATTAAATAAATAAATACACATTGTAAATAATGATTTTATAACAACAAACTTCTGTTTTGATATTGGAATTTATTAAAAATCATTTCTTTCAAAACGTATTTTGAAACCTAGATGAAACAACTTCCATGTTTGCATTTATTTTTAGAACGTAATTTAATTCTTTTGTAAATAAATAAATATTAGGGGTTGTAGAAGAAAAAGGAAAAAAAATCCTTATCTAAGGCCTTGGTTATCAAGATTAAATACCTTTCCGTTATCAGGAGTAAGAACTCTAGATTTTCTAGAAACCAGTTTCTTCATCGGCTTAAGTTGAGTCTTTGACCTTTTAGGCTTTTCATAATTTTCATGGCATTTCAAGCATTAAGATATTTTATATTTCGGAGTTTATTTCTTTATTTTAAAGAAAGTAACTTCTTATCTGATTGATGATGCTTTAGCATCCCTTATTAATATTTGCTTTTTTTTAAAGATTTCATATGCTTCAAAAATGGTCAGTTACTTTCTAAGATGAGGCTGAAACAATTAATTTCTAAGGTAAATTAACAGAGAAAAATAATAGAAAAATTCAATAGCAAATAAACACTATAACTGAATGTTATCGATCCTGTTGCTTAAGAGTAAGATAGTTCTTCATTTTGAAAGCAATGAAACGGTTTTTCCTTGTTTCTTTTTTGCGTTAAACTAATATTAATATATTATATAATTTAATATACATATTTAATGATATTTTTGACTCATAATTATGATTGAAAAATATTAAATGTAGAATTAAAAAAAATTAATGATGCTATCAGCAATTTACAATCCAGCAACATAATCTCTAACTTTTTAAACTCTAGCTGGAGACAGCGTCGATGAGACTTTGCCCTCTTCACCTTCCCTAACAATATTGTGTAAATAGTTATTTCAATAAAAAATAAATATTCTTCAACAATGTTATTTAAGGAAAGTACGTTTTAATTCAAAAATTTCAGCGACTATTTACTTTTTTACTTTGGTTCCAGAATAAAGCTACTTTTTGTTTCACTAAATCACGAACATTAATAAAAATATTGCTTTAATAAATTTTCAAAACATCAATATCCCATTTGAAAATGTCTCGATTATTTCAGTTTCTTCAAACTGAGAAATAGCTTCATTCTCAACAAAGCATTGTTAACCGTTTCCAACAAAATCGTTTTTTCGTTGTTGAACTTTCAAACTGCTAACTAAAAACTAATCTTGTCATCTGCATTCTTTCAACTGTTATACGTTTGTTTCTAGGACATCAAATTGGAAGATAGTAGAGTAATATTAACACTTACAACGACCTCTGGTGGATATTTTGCAAAAAAGACAATTTAACAATGTTCGTTATCGCACTGCGATTCAGATGATTTTCATAAAACAAGATCAGGTGGATAAAATGTCAGTTGAATGCTGTTCTTTACTGCGTTTTATTATACTATGAGCAGGTAATGTGTACCAAATATTATTATTTTATAAAAGATCTTATCTTGTGGCTGTCTAAAAAAAAAGCATTTGTGTCACTGCATGCACGAGTAATCTCCATTTCAATACTGAGTGGTTTCTTTTCTCGAAATCTGATAAAAACAACTTTTACCAAAAATAGACAATGAAGTAGTTGCTAATAAAGTTCATTTTATAATGTAACTAAAAGTTTATAGTTTTTAAAGTGGCATTATTAACAAATTTCAATAATCTTTGAGAATTATCTTCTCCGAGTATTTAACAAAAACAAAACCCACTCATATTTTGGAAATGAATGGATATAATCTCAATTGTTTTACATCATTGCTCTTAGAAAACCGATATCTGACGAAATCGGTATTTTTATTTCTCACAGAAATCTTGCTCGAATGAACAGCTGTAAGTTTCATTATTTGAGCGATTGAGTGCCCATTATCTTAACGATCGCAGTTGGTTTTGACACTCACGTAAAATAAATTTTTACGAAGCACTACTTAATACGTTTTTATTACTGTCACAATATAAATCTCAAATGCAATTGTTATGGGAAAATGACATTATTTGTTCCGTTCTGAAGATTCCGGCAGAAAATTTCTTAATTTATTTAGTTCTTTTTCTTTTAAAAGTCGGACGCATTCTTGACAAATAAACGTGAATTAAAAGACAAACTAATGTTCAGGAAATAAGTTGAAAACGTTACATGAAGGTTCATGAAGAGTTTTATAAATGTAATGTATCTCTGTAAATTACGAAAAAGATAACTCTAAATTCAGTTTACTTTTCAAAGGTTTTGTGTGTCTGTTGAAAGTTTTCAAAACATTATCTTCTTTAGAAGCACAATAGTACTTCATATGTGTTTGGTTAATTGGGAATTGCAGATTTCCGAAAGTAGTTTCCATTTATAATTTGCCTACACAGAAACCACTCTTTTCGTATTCAAAAAAACATTTTTTTCTATCAACCAACGGCTATGAAAAGCGAAATGAGAAGCGATGTACCTTCAGTTCGCAAATTTTTCTAAGTACGTAAATCAGAAATGAACATTAACTCCATAAAAATACTAAACTAAAAATACATCATAGTAATGATGAGTTAATATTATATCCATGGATTTGGGTTGCCAATCTTTTAATGAAATCATCAGCTATGTGGAAGACACCAGAATAAGAAGTACTAAAAAACAAGGAAAACGGAATAAGAGGAGTCCACAAAAGGATTAGAAGGGAGGCAGTAGTGGCGTAGAAATGAGAGAATGTAACCTGCAGCTTAAGTTTTCTAGAATAAACTAAACTAGTTCTTTATATGCATAGTGAAACCATACAAATGTAAATAGATTTCAATCTCCATAATGAAAGAAAAACTAAGGGCAAAGACTTGATACACGCTACCATCCTACGGCGGTAGAAGGAACTAGCGATGTATTCGTTAACTATAGAACCGAAAGGAATTGCTTTCATATCAATTTATCTGGGGACACTCCACAATGTGAATGAAACGAATTAGAATAATTTAATCACTAAGCCATCGCTATGAACAATTATTGTGTCAACCAATACATCTTATATTTTATATTTGAAGAGTCTGTCCGTTTTCATCGCAATATCGCGAAACTCAATTGAAAAAGTTTAACATTAAAACTACACATAAAATATATTTAAAAAAAATAAAAACACAAAAATAAATAAATAAACTAATATAAATTCTCTCTGTGTGTGTGCGTGTTTCTTTAATTTGCTAAGGATGTACTTGAAGGGCCGCAGGGAAATATGATCAAAATCCATTTTTTGTCAATTGAGCTTTCAGTGCCTACTGGTAGCTTATTATGGACAAAATGTATATGCGCTATCATTCAGGCAATAAATATGCAGACGAACCACCCATTGATTACGCTTCAGACGAGCCGAAATGTCCGAAGTCCAGAAGTTGAAACCTTAAAAACGTAATTCTGGGAATTTAGGCGATTTGTGACAGTGAGTTTGCAGGGCATGTATCATTTAGGCAAGAAATATTCGCACGACCCACTCTGCTTCTCTTATGTGTTTCTCTGCACTTTCAAAGCAAACTTTTTCCTGTAGTCTTGGGGAGAGGGTAGAAGAGGTGCATAAGTCTGTGTGATTTGGGGGGGGGGGGGAATGTGTTAGAACGTTGCAGTTTTTATTATTGCAGACATAAACAGTCCACAAGTGGACTTCATTATCCGTGACAATGGTTCTAAAATATTTTAAAGAACACTTTTCAAAATAGGAAATATAAAACTGCTCTCATTTTATGGTTATCATTGAAAACAATCAATTTCTAAATTTACATATACTGAATTACATTTAAAAATGTCAATAAAGTAATAGAATTATTATCCTAGGTTGAAAAAAATATTTCGAAAAACATTTAATCCGTTAAGCCTACAGTGAAATATATTTATTGAAATGTACATTATGCATTTCGAATGTCAAAAAAAAAAAAAAAAAAAAAAGGTACAAGTTTTTGACTTCAATTTCAAAAACTTTGGTTCTTATCTGAAAATAAGAAATGTGCGGCATTTTTCCTAAAAATAAAATTATTATAATATCTACATCCCGAATAAAACTGAAAAGCATGTAGTTAACTCGTATTACTTGTGATACGTTTAAAATTTTTCAAGGCAAAAAAGCTTCTACTTGAGAAACTTTCCGTTTCGGAAATTGAATACATTTCAATTTTTGAATCTAATTCGTTCTGGAAACTACGCTATTCCCCTATTTTCAGTTTTATCTTGTTAGCAAAGATGGCTACAAGTATCTTACTAGAAATACTTCGCAACTGAATATTCTCCGAACGTTTAAAACGTCAGGCACGGGGACTTGAAATAATATTTATTTTTCAAACAGTTGAGTTCTTTTCTAAATTTCTCTATAAAATTGAATTTTTGACTCGCATGTATAAAATATTTCAAGTTAGCAAGGAATTCTATTTAGTTTTGGAAAAACAAATTTATCTGTCATTATTTTATTTTTACTTTTTTGTTGCCAATACACATTTTTAATTGTAAATAAATGTTTACACAATTTACGATACATAAGTGACATATTTACGCCACTTATGTATCGTAAACAGTATTTTTTGACTAATTGAAATATGATCCATTATCAGTATTAGTTCTACATTGGTTTTATAATTTTCATATCAATTTCAGCAATGCGGGGAGTACATTTTGACGCTAATATTTTCGTGCCTGCTTCAATTATAATTATTTTAATAACGTATTTTTGGAATTACAAATTAACAAATAGTTAAAAAACGACATTAATGCAAAAAATGAAATAATAGAGAAACTAGAGAATGAAAGAATAGAGAAATAATAGAGTATTTAGTTATATTTTTCAGCACTTCATTTTTTTAGGAAGTTGGATATAAGATTTTTATTAAAAAATGTCTTCTTCGAAGTTTGCTGTCTTACCTCATATTGTATTTCTACTTATAACAAGACTTATATAATTGCAAAAGAAGTACCAGCTCCAAATTGTTTTATTTCACAAAATTAATCCCAGCTTTAAAATATTTAAAAAAAATATTCAAATCTTTGAGAGCCGCTTTTACTTGGGTATGGCAGGGTTTGAAAGATACATAATTTTAATAAGAAATATATCTAGTTAAATTGCTTGGACAGATAGCATTTTTTACTTCATTTCTTGTCTTTAGAAACTATCCAATGGTTATTCGCTGAGATACTGTTTCCCAACAAAAATGTGATGGCCAAGCAAAGATGCATTCGTGAATGATGGAATGATAGTGAAGCACATTTGTGTCAACTCAAAATTTCTAAATTTTACACATTTAAATTGTAAGAAATTAAAAAAAAATGATATAAATTAAATTTGAGAAGAAAGAAACATTGGGGGGGGGGGGGGGAATTAATCAAAAGTGTTGAATTAAGAAGTAAAATTTTAAATTTCCAGTGCACTTTTGTTATCAATACTTCATTAGTAAGGAACCGTCCATCAGATTTTTTTTATTGCTGTAAAAATGTGTTTGATCTCTCCCACAAAATAGAAGAGAAAGATAATTTTTAGTTTAAGTAAGGTGCGCACAAGTATACTTGAATCACATATAAAACCGCCATCGCACCACAGGTCAAACAGCAAACGTACTGTCCAGCGAAATTACGACGGTTGTTGGGGAGTGTCACAATGAAAATCAAATTTGTATCGTTAAGGGCATTGCTGGTTGACGGCTACGGGCGATGAAGATCATTTGCCGCCTGCATATAAAATATATCTACTGTTTAAAGTAGAAATAAAATGCATAAAGCTGCTTTGTAACCAATACAACACAAGAGCAAAATGCGGGAAAAGCCCGATTTATTGAAGTTTATAATTAATTCACGCAAATATTTAACTAACATTGTATTGCAAAAGTTGAAAAGCATATAACTACTTTTGCGTTTTATATAACTTTATGCAATCCATCTTTGCATATTTATTGATAAAAACAAACGAGAAAATAAATCAAGATAGCTCAAAATACACTTTTAATTAAAGCATTTCAATTAGACACTCGTGCTAAACAAATACTAGCACAACAAATAACTTATCTTTCTCAATTTTGAACTTTTAAAACTGTAATTTCAGCAGGATTCAAAAATAAATGTAAATCAATGACTCTTATATTTTGTTTTAATTTTCGCTTTGACATGGGCACCGCAGGCTAAATATAACTTTAAGATATATATTCCAGAAAATTACAATATTTCAGTTTAAAGTCCCTTTAGGAAAATGAACATTTTCCCAAAGCAATTACTTTGTACGAACGAACTTTGACGCAGCGTTTAATTACAATCGCTATTGCGTGGCTGCAGGCACAAAATTGGAAGTAATTTTTGCCTTGTTTTATAAGTTTTTTTAATCTTTCTTCCGTTTAATTTCACCAAAAAGATTTTTCACTAGAAAGCTGATGGGGATTTAATTAGAATTAGATTCCGATGCCTTGTGATTCTCAGTAGTTCGTGGATGCTATTGATGGAATAAATTTTATTCGACGTTTTTTTGCTCACATATATATGTTATAATGATAATTCAAACCAATCTTTATTGAATGCTAAAAAAGCCCAGAATATGCATATATCTTATATATATCATAAATATTATAGCAATCTTTGAGAAATGGGTAAATTAAAAAGGAAACCTGTGAAAAATTGTAATATAATAAGGTTTAATTAGCTTATGTATATCTGTGAGTGAGTGTGTGTGTAATTCTTAAATGCTATCATTTTAATATATGATTTTTTTATATAACTTTTAGAAACATAGTTTAATGTTAATGATATGTTTTCCCAGATCTCTGTCATATTGCACGTGTTTCACGTAAAAAGAACCTTATGTTTAGTGTCACTTACTATTAAATGATTAGTCATACACAGCCAAAGGCGACAATAAGCATCATCACATATTCTAAAATGGAACAATTCCAATGAAACACAAGTACAATTAATTCAATAGCAAGCAAATAAAGTTCTCTAACCTATATTCAAATGATCCCCCCCCCCCCAATTCATGTTCCGAATCGATTTAAAATTCATTTTAATCTGCGATTAGTTAGTTATTCACGGATGTTAGTAGTCAAAGCTCTATTCTGACCACGTCCATTAGACAGGAAGTAATCGACAAAGAATCAGGAAACTTCCTCAAACATCGGCCGTCCTTCACATTCTCCAAGCCCATGACCTGGAACTTGATCCAGAAACAGTGTTCCATTGCACGCCGTACTACCCTTAGGCCTCTATATTCTACTAGTTGGATGATTTCTTCCGTCCGTGCTTTACCTAAGCCTCTGGAACTATTGACACGATATCCGGGTCATGGTCAAATTAATGGTCTTTATTTTTACTTTGTTTCAGTAATGTTAGGGTGTTTTTTTCTAATGTGAGTCATTTTCTTTTGCGATATATGGGAATTCACATTAGGTAGTTCCGTTAAAATGACATGTGTTATATTATTTAATGATTTCCTTATTACAATAAATATTTACCTGTCATAAATTTTCTTTCTCGGAATTAAACTTCTGTATTTTTCTTTTTTTTTTCAAATAATTTCATATGTTTATTTTTCTTTTTAATTGTTATTCTTTTCTGTTGTGATTTGTTTCCATGTGCGATATATGTGAACTCACCCTAGGTAGCTCCGTTAACATGACATTTATTATTTAATGATTTGGACATTTTTTTATTCTAATAGTTTAATGTTTTTACATGTGATAATTTTCTTTCTCGAGATCAAATTTCTATGTTTATCTTTTCTTTTTTCTTTTCTTTCAAAAAACTTCATTTGTTTAAATGCAAAGTTTAATTTTCTGGAATACAGAATTTTCTGAATTTATATATATACATATATATATATATATATATATATATTTCAAAAAATATACTACGGTCTTATCAGAGATAATATATTTTTCAAAAAATTAAAATGAAGACGAATTTAACATGTCAAAACATTCCAAATGTAATGGGGAAAAATGATGAAAAAAATATATTGAACGTTTCTCGAAATCTACATCTGATACACATTGAAATTCATAAATAAATAATGAAGTTCCTAGCAAAAAACTAATATGTCAATGTCACAAAACACTCTGCTCTTCCTGCTCTTTCACTAACTCCTCAAATGTTTTAACAACACTCTGAAGTATTTTTTTCATACTTGTACACACGTGAACAGAACTGATAGTTCCAAGAAATTAATTATCGACTAAAATAGCACAATAAAAAGTCCTCAAAATATAAATTCAAAGCAATAAAGAAATATTATACATATATATGTATATACGAGCTACATAAACGCTAATTTATTGCATGTATTTTTAATATTTCAATCTTTTGCTGAGAGTACGTTCTTTTAAAAAAAACTCATATTTTAATAACTAGCTTAAAACAGCTAATCAAGTATTTTGAGCAAGGAGAAGAAAAAAAAAACTGCATACAAGATAAAACTAATTTTTCCTCGAGAAATAAGTTTTCCACCAACGAACACACCTACTTAGCTCAGGAAGTTTTGAAAAAATGTATAACAAGTTATTAAAGCCATGTTCTCTTTACCTGGAACGTTTTAATTAGATTTTGAAATAGGTTTAAATTTAATAAGATCTTATTTATTAAGTTCGCAGCTAAATGTATAACGCGAATATGTGAGTTTGGTTTTGTTTTCTGAATATATATTTTTTGAACACTTTTTTTTTCTTAAAGCTAACGAGTTTTTTTTTTCTAAAATAAGTACATTGTACATTATTATAAATTTAATAAAATGTAAGAGCCTTTTATTCGGAAAATTAATCATTACTTATAAAATGCAACAAACTTTAACTTTCGGGTTTTTTTTTTTTTAAATTTAAATAATAATAAAAGATAAAATATATAATTGAGACAACAAATATGTGATTTGTCGAAAATGATGTTCAAATAATATAACTGCACTAATACAGTAAAATCTTTCTACAACGGGACACTTTTAATTAAAGAGTATAACCAGCGGGACAAAAATATTCGTACGTAATAGAGGGTTGTCCGGAAGATAGTTTTTTTTTTTTTTTACGCTGAATGCTTTGATGGCGGCAAATAATAAACTTTCCGCCTAAGAGGGGAGTCTGCATTTGAGGGGTGTCTGTTAGAAGGAATTTTACTGTACTACGATTATAGAATACCAAGGAATAATGGGAAATTTCTATTTAAACTTTTCAGTTATCGGAAAACAATACAATAATAGAATACCAAAGAATAGTGGGAAATTTTTATGTAAACTTTTTATTTATCGGACAACCGTGCAATAGCAGAATACCAAAGAATAATGAGAAATTACTATTTAAACTTTTTATTTATCGGGAAACAATAATAGAATACCAAAGAATAAAGGGAACTTTCTATTTGAACTATTATTTATCGTAAATATGTACAGCAAAACTCCTCCTAACGGACACCCCTCTTAGGACAATTTTTAACTCTCCCCAGAAAAGCCATTGAGACTGAAAAATAAAAAATCCTCCTTTGCGGACACCCTTCTATTGCGGGAAAATATTTTTGTCCCTCTGGTATCCGATATAGAAGGATTTTACTGCAATATAATGGAAAGCACTAAAGGGTTAATAAAAAAAGTTTGAATTTTGGATAAGCTGAAACAATATAAAAAACATTCTGCAGGGTCTATAGCAAGGAAAGTGATGAAGGACAAAATTATCGTCCAAAATCGGAAAATATCTTATAAAATTCAAATTCATTATTGAAGTTTTCGAAGAAATGTGGTTAGAAATGAATACCGGAAACGATTAGTGGATTGGATGCAAGATTATTCCTTAAGATGAAACATTTATAGCAATTTACCTTTTGAATACATATCGGTAAAATACATTTCCAAAACGGTGAATATTTACGAGAGAGTAACGAAACTCTAATGTTTCCAATTTTAAATACTTACATTAAAACGACAACTGAACGTAGATTTTAGAATTAAAATAATGTGTTTTCTTATTTAAAAAATAGTTAGAGGAATATCAACCTGTCAAACAAATTTAAAAAACACACATTAGAGTTTTATTTTATTTAACTAGAATTTTATTTTATTCTTATTTTTTCCTTGCATACTCACAGATTTATTGTATTTACTCGCCTACTTGATTTAGTACAAGTACGTAAAAACAAAAGAAGAAGAGAAGGAAGCTGGGGGAGGAACCACATTTGGAGGATTTGATTTTCATTTTCTTTTTACCCCGTACTAATAGCTTTACTGAGCTCTTGTCATTTGACTTTGGGCAACGATTAACGATGGAACAAAATTTCCAAGGAGTTTTCTTTTTCTTTTTTACGCATCTATTTTTTACTCTTTAAATTGAGAAAATTTCTCGACATAAAACGCCTTTTATTCAAAGCTATGCTTGATCATAATTGAAATATTATTATACTGCATTTGAAACATGAATGATTATGAAAATAAAACCAGACAATATGAATAATGGAGTAAAATACTTGAATATGTTAGAGATTATTTCATTTTAGTGAATTAGAAAACATATCTTAAACCTTGTAAAATACTGATTTTCTAGTCATCTAATTATTAGATATATTTATTAGCGAGTGTTTCAAATTAATAAGATTTTTCTGACGTCTTCAAGACAGTTGTTGTAAAATGATTCTAACATATTCCTCTCAATACCGCTTCCGAAGTGGTTTTTTATAAAAACTCTAGTGCTCTAGTATTATCAAGAAAATAACAGAAAAAAATAAGTAAATTAATAAATAAATGAAATGCAAGAAAATCCCGTTACATTGCGGGAAGAGACCGGGATAACATTTCGTTGTTGCGTTCGTTATAACGGATTACACGTCATCGTAATAGAAATTAAAACGGAACTGAAAATTTAATTCGTTACAACAGTATTTTGTTGTCTCGATATCCGCAGTAACGAGTCTTCACTGCATATAATTATTCGTTACAAGTAACAGCTTTACAGTTTCTTATCGCTATCACGCGAGCTCAAAAACTAAACATAAGAAAAAGACAAACACGTGTGCAGTAGAGCGGCAATATATAGGTCAATAGTTGCAAGGCGAAAATACCTAATGCCTTTGAAGGGACGCAACCGGTTAAGGTCAAATATCAGCCCAGAAGGAAAGTTGCTTCAGTTTGCGCATCTTGTTTTGATATTTTTCTACCAAACTCGAGTATAACTAGTAGAGTGGGTAGCTGAGACTAGAGTTCGTTTATAAGACGTAGACTCTAGCTGAGACAAGGTCGAGCGGAGAAGAAATCAAAACAAATAAATAAAGTAGGTTTGTTAGTGAGAGTAGGTTTAGAAGAATTAGTTTAGAATATCGAATGGGGATGTGACATCGTTGTCGATGTTTTTGTCATTACTTTGTGTATTGGAAACGTTCTTTCTTTAACACCGTTGTTTTGTGTTCCAAGTTTTTACGCTATCCATATTTATTTTTGGACTTTAAATAAATAAATAAAGTAATAAATACAATAAAAACTGTGATAAGTATTATTATTAGAATTCAGTAATGAAGGAAACTACGCCGATAAAAATGGTGTGTCCTGCACGATCTGTTTTGAAGAGTAAATGTTCCGTTCGAATTGAATTATTTCCTTTAAAGTTATTGGGAAGAAAGTGCAGACAGACAGCCAAAACGAAACGGACGAATGACAGATAAACATATCTCCATTTCATTTATTTATTTCATTTATTTTTGAGTCTTTTTTTAAATTTAGTTTTTTAAAGCCCGAAATACCAAAAACGTGTATGGCTGAAAATAATTTTTAAAAACCGTAAACAGCAAAACAACGCCTTTTATTATTATTGTTATTTCTTTTCCCTTCTTTTTACCTTTTTCAATTTTTGAGCTATTTTTCCTTATATTCCTAAAAGAGCATTCGGTATTTTTTTTTTTTTCAAAACGGTTTCTCGCTACTTTGAACCTTCTAGATGTTTCTGAAACCACCTAAACAAGTTTAAAATGACGTGATGAAAAAATACACAAAACCCGGAAAGATTTATTTATCTTAAAAGAAATAAATTTTGCAGTAATCTCTTGATGACGTGCATTTTGGACAGAAACCAGTTGAAAATACATTAAAGGTGGCTTTAAGGAAAATAAGTTATAATCTGTGAAAGCCATTTGGGAGTTAAGAATACGTTTGGAAAGAATTGGATTTCTTCTTGTTTATAACGATGCACAATGCCGTTTGGCGCTTGATTTATCTCGACTTCTTTGGACTCAGGTCTGACTATAAGGTAAAATAAAAAGGTTCTCTGTTTAAAAAAAAAAAAAAAGAAATATAATTTTAATATGGTATCGTTCAGATTTTTCAATTCTTATAAAGTTACTTTGCTTGTTGAGTGGTTGTATTTCCTACACACATTCGGAAGTGAAAAATACAGTTTTTTTTCTTTTTTTAAATCAGAAGCTCTACAAATCTTATCTGTTGCTTGCTAGGAACATCCCGGATTACTTTCCCCGTCAATGAAAAGAATGAGTTCATTGAAGAAAGAAAAAAAAAATACAGATATAAGAATTAAAATACATAAAAAATATTTCTTTTCAATTCCTAAATAAAAATTTGCAAACATAGTATACGTAAATCGTATTAAGTAATTCCTCTTATTATTGATTATCAATATTTGGGCCTTTAAAGGGTTCGCGAGTGAAAAATTATTTAAAAGAATTGGAATCTCATTAAATTATGAATAATTAAAATTAGAATTTATGATGTATTTTATGGAGTGCAAACTAAAACAAAGTTTAATTTAAAAAAACAAAAAAGAAGCAATGCATTGGAACAAATAAATAATTGAAAAAAGGGGCAAATTAAGAACAAGAAAAAAAAGAACTCATAATCCGATTATTATTCTTAAAACCGTTTATAAAAACGAGCCACGTGTATGATAGTTATTGGAGTGCTAGAGAACAGTTACAAGCTCTACAAACTGGCTGACTTTATGCTAATGTTTTCGCTACTATTTTATATACTTCTTTTTTAAAAATTTGCTCTAATGTGCCATTCATTCGATTGTTTTAACGTTTTAAAATTTTTATGGTTGTTTCTCCATGTGTGTTTGTTCTGAGTGTCTTTACACTTCTCCGGATGATGTATTCCTCAAGTGTTGCTGCTAGAAATAAAATTATAATAATCATTAAAAAAACTAGCTGGTTCCGAGCTTTCTCAACTGTGCAGCAAGCGCGCAAAGCAAAATCATGCATTAAATTACGTTGAAGAATTTGAAAACTGAAATCATTAAAAATCGCGTTTTATATGAAATGAAAATGCTAGATACATAACAAGCCAGTATTCTGTTTCGAGTCAATAATTTCAACGGCTTTGATTGAAGGTATAAACATTGTATCTTGGTCTCATCCAAACAAATAAATTCTAGATGTAGCAAGAAGCTATTTACTACATTTCAGTTTTACAATTATATTTTTCTCCGTTCAGAAATTAATATACCTTTTAACAAATCTAAAAATTTGTTGCTTACATAACTGTACTTTTAATTTGCATTTTTTCCATATTTAAAACGGAATTTTAATTCTCATATCAACATCACACAGTTTAAATACCCAGACAATTACTTAGAAGTTTTTTTTTGCGCTTTATTTCTTAAAGTTTGGCTTCTAAGAGACCATCACGTTCCACCTCAATATCTCAGGTCACCCTATCTTCGCACGTTATTTTGTGCGCTTGCTCCAGACATCATAATTATGTTTGTAGAACGTGTAAGTGACGTCAGGGCCACCTGTGGAGTTAAGATAGAGCTTGACATTTTTTTCAAACCCTTTTGCCGAGTTCTGCTACAGAATTTTAAGACATTTATTATAACTAAAAAGACACGTTTAGGAGTGTTATTTGTAAACATAATAAGCAATATTAATGGAATTCTTACTGAATATTGTACAGTAATCACGGCAAAAGTGATTCAGTGCGTAATGTGCAAGAGCCGTTAACACGTTGAGCGCCCTGTCAGCCATCGGTGACTGACACTGAAATTTCCGTTTAGGCCGCGTCAGCCATCGGTGGCTGAAAATGAACTTTCCGTTTAGGTCGCGTCACTCACTGGTGGTTGGCGGTGTAAATATGACGTAAAATTTAAAAATTACGCTGTTTTAAGCAATTTCTGAATATTTTAAAAAAAATTTACTTAATGTGTATTTGTGACAGGATTTTACTGAACACTGAACTTTCCATTCATGCCGCATCGGTTACTGGTGACTGATACTAAAAGTGTGGCCTGACTGGAATATCCTTATAAATTCGCGTGGCACTCAACGTGTTAATCTAAATTTAGTGGTTAAAACAGGTATTCGATAAAGCAATAGCGTTATAAATCGACCTGGTACTTTTTTTCCGAAAATTCATTGGTTGCAACGCGCAAACTTTTCGTAATATGAATTCCAAAAAATATTACGTAATTTAGCTCCTGAAGGTGACTAAGGCCGTATCCAATAACACAAATCGATTCGATGTGCATTTTGCTACCCACTTGTCTTTGTGGCAGCGGTCAAATGATAAGTTACATTAAATGCTTCTCCAATCATGTTGCTAGTTTCCAGGTACTTTTGGTGTGTACATATGAAATTAACCCAAAATACAACAATTAAACAGCTTTGTGCTAATAAATTAAATAATAACTTCTAAAAACCATGTCTCAGAGCTTAATCGAATTGCTCAGTAGTATATTTTTAGAAACTATTGTGCCTCAAAGTAACATAACATTTATTTGCGTTCAATTTCTCTCTCGATCTCTTTCTGTTCCCTTTATATTGTTTTTTTTTTAAATTATTTTCATTCTTCCCTTTTTTGCTTATTTTTTGTAAGTTTAGCAAAAGGCTTTTTCACCAGCTGAATTAAACACATAATCCTCAATTATACAACAACGCTGTGGAGGTGTTTCTATAAGAAACAAAATGCGTTATTGATTCCTCCCGGGGCTAATCTCAAAGAGATTATACGCAATTAGATCATACTGTTTTTGCGGTTACCTGGAGAAGGGTACATGCAAGAAAAAAATAATAAATATTGAAACATATAGATTTTGGTAAGCATGATCTGCTTGAAGCGTGCTGTCAAAAAGAAGAAAGACTTTTTTTTCCAACCATCAAAAACTCCCCACAGAGAAGAATTAAAAACACATCCGCGTTTTCCCCCGTGTGGTTTGCCCGGGTGTAATTTTGCACGTCACTTCACTAATTATTTTCCCTGCTTTTAAAACCCTACTCTCGAAGGGTCAGATAAGCGTTGCAGCGCATTTGGCATGAAGTTGCGTGTCTGTTCTGTAATGTAACTACATATTCCCACAAGTGAATGCTGACTTGCAAATAAATATGGAAGGAAATTTTGTGTATATTTAACAATTAATATTTAATGCTAGCTTAAAGAGCCATCGCCTATGTCGATGGGGAATTTGTACATATCATTCGAACCAACATAAACATAACATTTAAAAAATGTACAGCAATTTCGTTAAAAATGTAATCGTTTTCATAATTTAAACCCTAATATTGTTTCATCACCATTTCAGTACACACCAAACATCTTGGCAAGAAAACTCTCTAACTAGTGAAATATTAATCGATTATTTTGTTTTTGAACTTTAACAATGTGTTTTAATGACATTTGTCGGCATAAGAGTAATACTTGTATGAGTAATTAATTTGGATAAAATGATATTAAGTTTTACAACAAAAAATATAATTCGTATATAATAGTAAAAAATGCTAACGCAAAAGAGCAATTGAAAATATTAGTATTTTGGAACTTGCTGTACTTGAGTTTATATACCGAATCTTTATTTTATGAGCATAAAGCACTCTTAAAAATAATTTAAAAGTTTGAAAAAAAACCCCTCAAAGTTAGTTTACATAACTTGTTTACATCTCATTTCCTTCTTCACATTAAATAATACAAAAATATTCAATCTGTTTATTTTAAATTCTTTTTATTTTAATCGAAATTGCGATGTCACACTCCTTGCCACAAACTGTCACAACTTCTACACTGTAAAAAATTCTAGTTCAACCTTTCACCAAAAACATAGTGAAAAAGGGAAAATTTAGCTGCAACCAACATTTTGGATAAAAGTTGAACCATTATAATGGTTCCTTGTTTCCCATTTAAGGTGAAACTGGGTGAAACTTCACCATTACAATGGTTCAACTTTTATCCAAAATGTTGGTTGCAGCTAAGTTTCACCATTTTCACTATGCTTTTGGTGAAAGGTTGAAATAGAATTTTTCACAGTGTAGATCGCCCAGTTTCCCCTTCGAAGTGTGACATCTTTCGTGAAGGATCCCATGAGGAAAAATAAAATATCCCCAACAGAATGAATCGCAATTATTTATGCACCGAACTAAAAATTCTGTCTCAATAATAAATAAATATAAATAAAAAAATAAAAGCGTTCTCTGCAGGGTACAGTTTTAGAAGCGTTATACAAAATAACATCGTCAACAGACAAAATGATGCCCGCTCCCTTCTAGTGTTAAGGTTCATATTTGTTTTGCTTTCTTTCATCATGTCCTCTCCCCCAGAAACGGTGTTAAGCCTTGTATAAATGCCGACGCATGCAGAAGCATCGGTGCATCAATCTCCATAGCATGCAGAAGCATCGCAGTATCCATCCGAGTATGTTGTATTACAAACATCTTGTTGAAAAAATATATATATATATATATATATATATGGGCTCTTTACTTGGGTGTCTAGGGGTTACTTAAATGATGACTCACCATAAAGATATAAAAAACTGACTATATTAACACTTAATATTTACAAAAACTATTTACAAAACAAACTTCAATTAAGAACATCAACACCATTCGAGCACCGCAGTGCTTACACGTCCACACAGAACGGAGTCTTTCTCAGAACTACTCGCTTACGCTCCTTTTCGCCTGATGGCGCTGCTGTCAGTGTCTCCTCGCACTCGCATCCTACATACATACATACATATATATATATATATATATATATATATATATATATGTGTGTGTGTGTGTGTGTGTGTGCATGACGTCATTTGCGGAACGCATAGGAGATTTACTTATTCGCGTTATGCATATATGTGAGCGCTGTCTCCTTATCTTAGAGAGCAAATATGTTTATGTTTACTAAAAGCATGGAGTGGATGCAGCTTTGGAACCTTTACAAGAAGAGCTCAAATGACGTCCCGCACAGTCTATTTATTAGCTCTGATGAATAGTTATTCACTGTTGAATCGTTTTTCGCGAATAAGTGTCCCATGTACGGATAGTTTTGCGGCAGGGGAGTCTTCCGCCCGGACTGTTTTGACGGAGGGGGATCTGAGAATAATAATAAAACAAAAAGGAAAAATAGGATGAGATTTCAACAGTTGCAGCCTACTTCTTTTTTTTTTAAAAATGAACAAGAGTTAAGAGTAAAAAGTAAACCTTACCAAAAGATTTAGTTTTAAAGCAAAACCAAATCTTTTGACAAGGTTTCCTTTATGTAACACGACATAAAAAAAAAAAAGCCGACAAGAGGAAGGTGTATCTGCTAGTACGACAGATACACTGCGATCGAAACGAAGTATTACTCAACTAGGGTGACCACATCTGGGGTGAATTTGCCCACTTTTTAAATGTTAGTATTATTTCTGAGGCTTGAAAATTTCACCACAAAAGGTCGCGAGTAGTATTGAATGAAAGGACCTTGCGTTTGTAATGAGCATAGTTTTGTCAGAATTGGTACAAACTAACATTTGAAAAGTGGGCCAATTCACCCCGTTTGACAGTACAAATTTAATCATAAATAATTCTAATATTTCATCAAAAACGGTTTCAATTTCTGAATTAACAAACAAAAGAGAATTTAACATAAAGTTAAATCTGACGAAAATGTCTTTTATAAAAGAAATACTTTTACGAAACTGAATAAACGATCTATTGTTTCATGGTTATAACAAATGCCTTTAGAAGCTGATAAACAATCTTAAATTTCCACATGCGATGTCACCTTGAATTCATCGAATCGTCATAAATTCGCAAACATGCGGTACTAACTTACGTTTAGATCAAAGAATGAAGGACAATGAAATAATATTTGTCATAACTTATAAATATACTGCAAACAGGCAATATTTTTTTACATTCCAGAACATATTTCCTACATTGTTATAAAGTTATGAACGAATCTGTTATTACTTAATATATACTGTCCATATTAAATTTATATTTAGGATTTTTTCAGGCTGACATTTTACTTTTGTTTTCTTATGTTATATGAAAGGTCTCTCTTCAAACATTTACATCATTTTTACACACATTCTGCGTAATGTTGAATCCATGCTGTTTAGTGTTTAATTCACATCAAGTAAACGAAAATGACATTATGTTCTATGACTATTTATTCTAAATAAAATACTTTTTTCTGTTGCACCCTGATTTTCCTTTTTCTTTCTTTTGCCTTTTCTCATCTTTTCGTCCTTTCATTTAATAACGTTCGATTAATATACTCCTTGTTTTTATTCTTACTAAAGTTCGCCCAGCGGTCGAAATTCAATCAATTTTCAAGTTCAGCCGCAAACATTTAGGCATTTTATTTTCATGCGCCCTGAATCCCAATCAAGCAATACATTTACGTGTAGTAGCTATTATTATTAATAAACAAAAACCAATATCATTCGGACAATTTCTGTTACTAAGAAGATTTCGTTTTGTTTTGTATACTGAGTGTAGCGTATTAAGGCTTTAAATATGTCAACAAGTAATAAGAAAGAATCGGATCATGTTTTCGCCACAAGAAAACGTTTTTATTTCTTCAATATGCATGCCTTAATTTTAAACTCTACATTCTACCAAAGAAATTTTCTGGAGTAGTCAACTGTCATTAATTATTATTCATTAGTTAAGAACATGTACTTTTACATGAGCAGTTTTTTTTAATAACAAGCAATTTTCTCTTTTAGGCAGATGTTAATCACAGACATTTTTATGACAAAAATCATAAGCCTCATATGAAATCCATATTTATTTTAGTAGTTCAAAAATATTATTATGATGGATGTTGCTTTGTGGTAATATTCATTTTTAGCTACGATCTCTCCATGATGTTTTATATAGAGAGATACTTGATACAGTGCGGAGAACAAAATAAAAATTTCAAAGCAGAAACCGATAACAATAGTATGGGGTCAATCCCCATGTGCAATCATCCAGAAAAAGGAGAAAACGTTGCTCGATGTTTTTGATTTTTTAAAAATTTTGCCAGTCAATTTATTGTTATTTTGAGACCCCAAAACAAGAGTTTAAAAGTTTTTTAATTCGTGAACATTTTTTATTACAGCCATTTTTAAGTCACATCTTTAGTGGTTTTTTATGAAAATACTGCTTTACATAAATCTTTATAACTTTTTTATTTCTGAATATTTCAAAATGATTAAAAACGTTCCGTAAGAAAAGAGAAAAATTTTGATTTAAGTTTCTTTATATATATATATATATATATATATATATATTTAATTACGGAAATGGAGTTTGAAAATACCCTTTTAAAAACGAAAACTTGCGTTTTTCACGTTAAAATTTTTAATAGAAGAAAGTAAGACTCACTTGTACATTTTTTCCAGAGAATAGATACCTTTTGGTAGTTTCATCAGAAGCTGTATAGAACAGTTGGGGGCTTTCCTTTATTTTGTATAATTAGGCAAACTCGGCATCTCGGTGTAGAAAGGCTAACTTTGGAACTCAATATCAAAAAAGGGATTGAATGAAACTTTATGAAATTTTGGGGGAATAATCTTTTTTTAGATAAAAATATGTAGAAAAGTTTTTATAAGCGATATCGATGTGGTTTTAGAAATAAGGCACCTCGAAGTCAGGCAAAAAATCACATGTTTTACCACCTCGTTTTCACATCTAAATGTTATTATACTGCCTAATGTATTTTACTCAATGCTTCAAAAGGTTTATAAGGTCTTCCAAGGTTCATAAGTTTACTTACAGCGACATGTAAGCAAAAAAATCAATGATCAGTGTTAAATTTCAAAATCCATGTTTGTTCTGTTGTAGTGAGAAAGCACATAAGCATATCATGTCTTAACTAGTTATCTTTCATTGCTAAACTTACTAAATGATTTGACGAAGAACAATTAGTTATGTAGTGTAATGTTTATATTTTTCGAATATTCAAATTTTGCGTCAGAAACTGCAACTTTAACTAATGCAGAGTTAACGTAAAAACTTTGTTTTTTCTATTTTGTTTACTTCTTGCGGAGAAGTGAACTAATGTATCGTGTTTTAGTTTATTTCTAAAACAACTAATTTAGCTTTTTATTAAAAGCGGTAAGTCACTCTTTGTCAAACGAAGAAAAAAAAATCGAGTATTTTAAAGAGAATCCAATGTTAATTTATGTATTACTATTGTTTCCTTTTAAAATTGATTTGCTTGCGTTTAAACAAGGAAGCAGGGGAAAAATGTTTACACGTAGCACTCTGCATTAGTTAAAGTTGCAGTAAAATAAATAAGGCAGTAGGATGACATTTAGATGTGAAAAAAGGTGGTAAGACATGTGATTTTTTGCCTGACTTCGAGGTGCCTTATTTCTAAAACCACATCGATATCACT
Source organism: Octonoba sinensis (assembly GCA_038502835.1). Lineage (NCBI taxonomy): Eukaryota > Metazoa > Arthropoda > Arachnida > Araneae > Uloboridae > Octonoba > Octonoba sinensis. Next base: position 56,240,902 of record CM076599.1, on the reverse strand, counting down.
TATAAAAACTTTTCGACATATTTTTATCTAAAAAAATATTATTCCCCCAAAATTTCATAAAATTTCATTCAGTCACTTTTTTGATATTGAGTTTCAAAGTTAGCCTTTCTACACCGAGATGCAGAGTTTGGCTAATTATACGAAATAAAGGAAAGCCCCCAACTGTTCCATACTGCTTCTGATGAAACTACCAAAAGGTATCCATTTACTGGAAAAAATGTACAAGTGAGTCTTACTTTCTTCTATTAAAAATTTTAACGTGAAAAACGCAAGTTTTCGTTTTTAAAAGGGTATTTTCAAAATCCATTTCCGTAATTCCTTAAAAGCAAAGAAAATTTTGCTTTACGAAACTTAAAGCAAAATTTTTCTCATTTCTTACGGAATGTAATGGTTTTTAAATCATTTTGAAATATTCCGAAACAAAAAAGTTATAAAGATTTATGTAAAACGGTATTTTCATGAAAAACTCCTAAAGATGTGACTTGAAAACGGCTGTAATAAAAATTTTCAAGATTTAAAAAAACTTTTAAAAACTTGTTTTGGGGTCTCAAGATTACAGTAAATTGACTGGCAAAATTTCAAAAAAAAAATCAAAATCATTGAGCAACATGATGGATGATTTCACATGGACCCTATGGCAAAAAATCGTCTGGTAACACATTTAAAAAATAAAAGAATGTGATTAAAAATTATTAGCACTACTTATTAAACAGTTTCTTTAAAAAACTCGAGACTATTTTTTCTCCACCAATAATTAAGGAAAAAAAGTAGTCTGTTCAGTTTATTAGCATAAATCAAACTATGGCATAACCTCGAACATAGCTATAAGCCATTAAATGTACATTAAATAAACATAACGAAAAGTATCAAACATGGTTAGAGGCAAATTAGAAGCCGATTAAGTAACCTAATAGTGAAGAAAACAACATGATTACGGAGCTAGAAAGTTTGGGCTATGCAATAAGTTCAACATCTTCTGCTGTGCATATTTTTTCAGTATTCTTTTAAACCGAGTAAAAAAAAAAATATCTTAATGAAAATTTCTATAATTATATCAAGCTAAACCAATGATTTTTCAACTTCTTTGTCATTAAATGTTTTGTTTGGTTTTGTGTTTTTAAGCAAAACTGTAAAAGAAGACATTTTCAGGCGCTAGTTAAAGAAAAAAAAGCCGTTGAAGATATAGTTTGAAAATCCGCGATATGTTAAAGGTAAAAGTCCCAATTGGACTAATTATATCAGTCACATAAAATCTCTATTCGAATACGAACATTAATGCTCAAAACCTACATTAGGAAACAGTACTTAAACAGCGTCGATTAAGGACAAAAATTCCGAGAAATCACATTACAACATACAATAATAATTTAACTTTGTGCAAAGTAATAGAAATATAATTTCACGTTAAATTAAAGCACAAATGAGCATTAAAACGCAGACATATGTTTCGGGATTGCTTGGAATCCCTTTTTCAAAAAAGGGATTCCAAGCAATCCCGAAACATATGTCTGCGTTTTAATGCTCATTTGTGCTTTAATTTAACGTGAAATTATATTTACATTACAACATAGTCAAATTCCTATTAACAAAAGAATTAACTCTTAAAACGAAGGGCAGAAGACTACAAAACCTTCTTCAGAAAGGAATAATATAGAAAAAAACCTCAACTGGAATTTATAAAACAGCATTAACGTTTCTTTTATCAAATAAATAAATATTTTGCCTCCAAACAAAGAAAGAAAAGAATAAACCATCATTTCCAAAGGCAATTAAATATGTACATTTGAGTTGAGTACCATACAACTGACATATGAAATATAATTTGGAGGAAAAGAGGTAAGTAATTTATCCAAATGTAGCCAAGAGAGGAAGTAATCCGTGCATGCCAGTAACATGGTAAATAACTCAAAATATTGCCAAAGAGGCTCTTTTCAGTGCATCAATTAAATATGAGTAAAAAAAAAATACTAAAGTAAATTACGGTATAAATATAAATCGCCAGATAAACTGCTAAAATAAAGCAGAAAGTATCCAAATGTAAATATTAATAATTTTGAAGACACTAAAATGAAAAATAAAAACAATAAGTTTATTTTCGAAACAATAGCCAAGAATTTGAATTTGGAACGAAATTAACCAATTATCTATCGTTTGATAAAATAGTTGTAACATTCAGTACAGCTTTGAATGAGAATCCGTTTTCATAAAAGAAAACGTTCAATTTAGATTGGATTTGAAAATTTGGCGGCATTTTAAATTGAGTCAAAAATTAGCCTTGTTGCAAACATTTTTAACTTAAACCTTCCATAAAATGCCGAATTAGATCATACCTATTGTACAATATTTTATTTGAATAGAAACGGCCAATTCAGTTTGTATCTGTGATTTTCGGAAACCAAAAAAGAAAGATTTATTCCTAATTTTAATATGGCCACAAAAGTACTCTTTTTTTTGCGAAAATACTTAATTTGAACAGAAAAATTTACAGATAAGCCTCGTTTTTGAATTTGAAAACTGTTTAAAACAATATTACGCTTGTTCTAATTGTTCTACGAGTTTTGCAAGGAGATCGTTTTTACGTTATATGCTGCAAAAACGAAAAAGTGTGATGTTTCTTCGATAAGATATTCCTAAAATTAAAATATTTACTTAACATAGGAAAAAAAAAGGAACAAATTCCAATTTTGGGAAAAACACTTCGAGGTGCACGAAGATCTGATCAACAGTACCGAAGTTTTTTCATACTTCATGACCTTTTCATCTCGGCAGGAGGCGATCGGCAGACAGCCAGACACACATACGCATACTGACCCAGGAACTTTGTTTTATTTATATAGAAGATTTGTAAATTGCAAGGATACAGCTCCAAAAAATAGTGGCACTTAATTTTTAACCCTCCTTTTCCATAAAGTCGTACATATAGCTATTGAGATGTCGTTATCGCTCAGTCACGTTTAGAAACTTTTAAATTTCAAAATAAACAAAATGCACATTTCTTTTTATAATTTCGTAACTCACGACTTTGCGAACGGATCCGAGTAAATTTTGAATTAAAAGAATCAAAATGATAAAACACGGTTGATATAGCACACATTCAATAGTACATTTAACACATAAAATAAATTCGCTTACCGGCAAGTTCCACCGTTCTGACACATGTTCCTACTAGCCGTGGGTCCACAGTCACTATCATACTGGCACTCATCTCCGAAGTATTTCGAAAAACAACTGCAATAATATTTGTCATACTCTGCAGTAGCGTAACAGTTACCAGTAAACGAACAGTGATGGTCAATACAGGGATCCTTCCTCACACTCTCATTCCTAGATAGAAATTCGTAAGTAATATTAAATCCAAAGACGTCCAACAGGTAGTCTCGAACACGCATGTGAATGTTTGCCGGCTCACGAACAGCAAACTCCAAAACTAGGACGGGTTTATTACTGACCAGATAGGTCGGTTCACGGTCGGAACTAATAGTCCCAAAATCATGTTTGCCCATCATCACGTTTTGGGAATAGAAGGCATATTCTGTGACTTTCAAACCTTCTCGCATGTAGAGCTGGGTGAAGTAGATGACAATTACTTTCTCCGTTGGGGCTTCGATCACCCATTGGCAATTGATGGGCACTGGGTAAGGGTCAGGAAAGTTAGGGGTGGCAATGACACCTTTAGGTTCTTTCAAGGTCATTCTGCAATTGTATGCCGAAGCATTCTCAATTGCAAAAAGTATCAACAGAATAATGTTCCACATATTGGATAAAATCATATTTCTTGAAAGTGTCAAGACATTTTTGGTATAAATTACTGGCTATCTCATGTCCATCATCTTGTGCTTCTTCAAATATCCTAAATTATCTCATTTCATAAAAGGGTATTGCAATATATTTGGTTATTCACTGATAATTTGACCAAATTCTGTGTTCCTTCGGAATTATTTTGCCGGAGGTAGCAGTAGAACGTCTCGCTCATTACGGTTATGAAACCACATTTTGCTTTTTCTAGTAATTCGAAATTATATTGCTTCTGAAGATACTATAAAAATTGCTTTGGCCATCAATAGCAGCTAGCAAACAATTTTATACACTGTTTGCGTCAAGCTGAAGTCCAGTATTGCATCTCGGATGACAACTTCATTCTTTTTGATCATTAAGTCATGCAAGTGTCACGCCGCAACGAAAAACAAATCAAGAATACCCGCTTTACGCATTTCTGGGGAAGTCCTCTTTCCACTACCTCCATGTCTAAAGAGGCTTAAAAAATAAATGTGGCGGTTCTTCTGAATGCGTGTTTCGAATCACTTATCCATGTGACGTTACCTTACGGCGCGACCAATGGTAGCGCGTGACGTCACAAAGCGTGCCAGTTCTCCCAAGGCAGGATCATTCTTTTTCTAATCCTTCCTCAGACAATATTTATGCTCTCGAAGGTATTTTTTTCCCAGTCTATCGCACGTGATCCTCGTTATGATAAGAAAGAATAAGGAAATTTACTGTAAATATGAGGAAGAACTTTTTATTCTAAAGTGGACTTTGTTGATTGTGATCGTCTCCTAATAGTCTTTTGGATGTAACGGCTGGATAAATACAACAGTTTCTCTAGACACTTATAAAATATTTCCTTCAAATGCTTAGGATGTCTCAGAGGGAATCTGAAAAATAAAATGAAACAAATTTAGAGTTTATCTCCTGAATAGAAAAAAAATCAACTAGCAACACTTTATAACTATGTATCAGTAAAGCTTTAAAACTTGAAAAAAAGAAATTAATTCATAAAATTGAATACATAAATTAAATTATTAAATTAATCAATAATAATATAAAATGAACAAAAAATAATAGAATAATAAATGGATAAATGAATACATAAATAATAATAATAAAATACATTTTAACTGTATTATGTATTTTATTTATTCATTTTTTTGAAAACTTTTTTTATTAAAATTAAAACATCATTTCTGACCATCAAAAGTTTGAAAGACCTTTTTTCAGATATAAATTTACATGGGAAGATGTACCTAGCATTTAAACTCCTTTCCTCTTTTTAGATGCACATAATTTATTGTTTAGAATCAAGTGGGTAACTTTTTAAAGGGGGAGGTCAAATGAGCCCCCTAGTCCCTCGAAAAGTAAAATCAAAATTGCGTATTTTGATAAAAAACTTTAATATTTTTAAAAATCGATTTGGAAAGTTTTCTTAATGTACAGCTTGGACGTCCTACAAAATACATTTAGAAAGAAAGAAAATGTATACGTCTATCTCAACCTGTCACATCACGTTTAGCGAAAATATATTTATTGTGTTTAAAACGTTTGTTTCGAATATATTTCATCTATTATCCCTCTCATGTGTGTCTAAGAATCGGAAGGATCTTTAGTGTATTGTTTTCACTTTGAAGGTCACGTTGCATTATAGAAAGTGAATTAATCATTTTAGTATTTTGAACGAAATATTCGTTTTTCTCAATCCATGCCTTTTACAGTCAAAGCAGTCTACTGCGTCATTTTCTTAATGACAACGCATTAACGAAATAAAAGTTTTACGATTCAGGTGCTACGGAATACAGAATTCACATTAAATTTGCTAATTTCTGCTGATTATTTCATTGTTGGGGGTATTCATTTTCATCTATGAGTATTTTTTTTTATGAATATTCGTCTTATTCGAATTATTTTTATGAATGTAAAAAAGTCGTGTTGCTTTACATGGCATCTAAAGTACTGACGCAATTGTTGAAAATGAAATTTATTGTGAAAAAGAGGGAAAATTCGGAGATTAATTTGCACTTTTCAGCTGCATTTTACGATAAAAATTACTTATCAGGAAAGTTGGTATTTTTCTACCGACAGCTTTGTTGAAAATTGAAATGACATAAAACGTGTTTTTCGGCGTCGGTGGTGCACAATGTAAGGCCGAAATTTACCGGTGCGCGTTTTACGCTGGATATAAAAATGATAGCTTTTCAAAATATAAAAAGGATCAGCCAAAATAAATAAGAAAAGAAAGAAAGAAAAAAATTTCTTTGCGTTAAAAAGTTTATTAAAAATAAATTGTTTTTTAAGAAAACTAAAAAGTGTTCAAATTGCTCCGCAAACTTCGAAGAATTTTCTTCCCTTGCAGTTTTTTATACGATTTAAAACATACTAAAAATATAAATTAGTGAGACATTTGGTCGTATAGATATTTTATGGTTGTTTAGGAAAAAAAAAGAATAAACTAAAATTTCGAAACCCACTTAACCTTTTGACTACGGAAGACAGATAACAAATTTAATGCACTTTTATCACATCTTGCTCCTATTACATATTAATTAATAGACCCATTAGAGCTATATTTTTAATGTAAAACTAAATTTATATTTTTCTCCACCAGATATTACCTGTTAGCCTAGGCCTTAAGTATAGATATCGTAATATAGGGAAAATCTTGCCATAATACCATATTTCTACTAATAATGTTCGAGCAAAAGGGTTAATTTTCTCTGGGACTACTGTTGTCCCAGCCCCGTATTGAAAAGATTAAGAGAATTTCTTAATGCCAACACTTTTGAACATTAAAATATCTTTCAAATTATTTGTTAATTTCATTGCTTCCAGCGAATTAAAAAAAAAAACTATCATGAGAAAGAACTGAAAACTCAGCTTTGTTATACATTTTCCGTTGCACATTATCCTTGTTAAAATTAGAATATAGTGTATATTCTAAAGTACTTTGATGAGCTTTTTAAGCGTATTTATAAATAGTCCCTTTTAAAATAGAATCCATCAATTGTTTACTATTAAAAAGCAAAAAATCATGTAACAAGCATTCATTACATAGTCTTATTGTACATATTTTTATGGCATTAATACTAACAAAACAGTTTTAAGATTCCCAACATGCAAAATTATCTTTATCTGATAATAGAATAATGCGTCACCTATGTAAATTTATTAATAAAATCATAAAACTCTGCATGCATTTGATAAATTTGACGCCCATCTGGAAATCTTTAGACTAGATCTCATCTAGCGAATTTTAAACTAAAAATAATCTTGGAGCTAAACCCAAACCTCGGTCATATTTCACGTGTTACATATTTAATTATATGAAGAGGAGAACAGAATAACTTTTTAAAATTTTCCTCTCTGCTCAAGAAGATTCTAAAATTTTTCTTTTGCTAAACTTGAATATTTATACATTTTAAAGAAACGCACAGGCGCTTAATTTTTAACTTGCAAAACGTTATGTATAATTAAACAATAAAAAGGATGTATATTATTTTAAAAAAAGAATATGGTGATATAGCGAAGTAAAATTCCTTTTACATGGGACATTTTAAGATTTACATGAAAGTCCGGTTATATAAGGGTATCAGAAAAGTAGTTTACATTGAATGCGAATTGTATTTTTATGAATTCTTTCAGTTAAGAGGAGGTTTTGATTTATTTAACCCATTCAGTGTGAAGGTAATATTTCATTGGGTTTTTTATTAGATAGTGTGTATCAAAAGTTTCATTGCTTTCTTTCCCAATAAGACTTCTTTGTGAATGTGTACGGTTTAAGCCTAATTTCTATTATACAAGCCCTGGAAAAAAGCGCTTAAAATGGTTTAAAAACATGGTTTTAAACAATGGGTAACTTTATGGCTTTAAACTAGGTGGTAGCAAAGTACACTCTGTATTTAAATGATGTGGTAGATAAAATATTTTTATTTCATTTTAAAATAAATGATTGTTTTTAATCCAAAAACATAAAAAGGAACAAATAAACACAATAAGAAATAATGGCACTAAGCATGCAAGTAAAAAGTTATGAAAACACTTTTAAGAGTTAAAGTTTTTACTTTCTTATTAGGACAAGTAATAGTAATTAAAACTAGGTTTTCTACATCCTTTGCTATTTACGATTTATATATACATATATTATATAATTTATACTACAGAGACGACACAAATGTGAGCGTTTCTCAAATTTCTTTAATGCATTGATTAGTGATATGCTTACTGTAACAATACATATCTGCATTATAGTCAATACATTATTGTTAAAATGGAAATATTCACCTCAAATCTAAGTGAATACTTCGGAAGGGGGGGGGGGGGATATAGAAGTGGGGCTTCGTTTGGATGTTTTTGCATCTAGAAGCTCCACTACTGCATTGAAAAAGGGATTCCAAGCAATCCCGAAACATATGCCTGCATCTTAATGCTCATTTGTGCTTTCTTTACGTGTATAATTGTTTTTCAGTTTTAAGTGAATACGTTCATGAAAAACGCTATTTCTCGTTCTTTATGTAATTAGAAGAAGCCTACTGTATTTGGATTTAGTAGTTCATCATCAATTCTTTTAGTTAATTAATAATTAACCTCTTCTCATAAGCGTTGAAACGAAAAATGTCTGAAAAGGAAAAAAAAAACAACTTTGGTTGCACTTATTCCTTAGTATATTCTCCAATGTAAAGCTGGAATACGGTGAGGTGTCTATTAGAAAATACGGTAAAGGAATTAAATATATAGATATACATATATCTTTATATAAGAACTCACGTGTTGTGCAGTACTTCAGTTTTGACCATTAATGTCACAATACATTTTTGAGACGTTTTTTGAAACATGGTTATGATTCGGGGCACCTTGCTAGATTAATTTAAAACTTCTTTCGGATAAAGATTTTAATATTTTTGAAGATTTTAAATTATTTTCAATGAAGAAAATATTCTTAATACCTGTTTTAGTCCCTTAAAAAATAAATCCCTGCATAAGATCCAGCTTTGAGGCATCCTAATCACGAAAGATTTTTTTTAGGTCTAAAATTTAAACGTGCGTTTGCATAAAAACTCTTAATTCGAATTTCAAGGTTATTTTACATCATCAACACCGAATTTATTATGCGCAAACGTTATGTATCTTAACGTATCGCAGTACCACAACGTTGTCACCTTGTACGAAGCAAAACATAACATCACGAACTACAAAAGTTCACGACGTTTGTAAAAGAATAAATTGTCAAAATATGGATTCGCACGTCTGAATCCATGTTTTGACTTTTGCATTATTCAAGAAGGAATACACACACAAACAGTGTTATAAATGTCACATTGATGCTGAAGTTTCAGAAACGTGTGTGGACTGAGTCATCAAAATTTTTGTCTTTCTCAAGTGTTTGCGGAAGGGCTGCGAGTAGTATATTTTGTACATTTATTTCGTTGGTTTGTGATCTGTCATGCAGTTGTAGAGAATTTATATGCAACTTATATATGAGGATAACTTGATCTAACAGGGATGAAAAATCCCTAAGGGACATATGTGTGGCATGTTGTATTTAAATAAAGCAATAAAATAAAAATTTAAAGAAAAAACGCTTTGTGGTCATTTTTAGCATGCTTCTTTTTTTTTTCTTTTTTTCATTTGGTGTTTTGTTTTTTAAAAACATATATCTTCGGGGGTCATTTTTTTTCATTTGGCAGTGCTCGTGAAGGAGAGTTAATTTAAAAGAAACAAACATAAATTATCATCAAAGCATCACTATTTCTTAAAGTTTATTCTAATTTTATGCCAGTTAATTTGTGGGTTCAATTTTACATCTCCATTTAACAGTTTGCTGGAATTTAATGATCTTGCCATAGTTTAAATCATATATTTTCGTGTGAATAATGTTTGGTTTTAAGCTTATATATTTTATCTATATTTAGTTTGCTCTTTAGATAAAACGTATATAAATGTACTTTAAAATTATCGATATAAAAGATTAGAACTATTTCATTACACAGTGAATAAAAAGTTGAGCAAAGCTCATAATTGATAATGAATGTATATGTACACAAAGTAAATCCATTGAGATGGAAAAACGAAAAACAGAGAAGGAACAATATTTACTGGCTCGAAGATAAGTAAACTAAACTAGCAAAAGCACAAAATTCATGAAGAGAAGTCGTGTGCATAGGCTAAACATCTAAAAATAAAATACTCAAAAATGTATTCATAGACCCATTAGGAAGTTAAGTGTTCCTTAACAGATAGGTCACTTAAAATTTCTGGTTTAACCTTCACGAGAAAAAATGGTGACATTTAGCTGCAACCAACATTTGATACTTAGTGGAACCATTATAATAATGAGTTTTCACCATGAATGTGGTTCAACTTAGAACCAAATGTTGGTTTGAAGCTAAATTTTAACATTCCTTTTGGTAAAAGGTAGAACCAGAATTTTTAACAGTGATGTTTCAAAGCTAAACTAATGGAACTGAAAAAAAAAAAAAAAAATAAATAAATAAACAAAACAAAATTACTTGCTGACTCAAAACATACATATTGAAACATTAGTTGCTGAATTTGAAGCTGTAAAAAATTACTAAATATCAACAAATATAATTCTACTTGTAAAGAATAGAAAGTAAAATTGCGAGTTCATATGTGAATTATCAGTGTTTTGGATGAATGAATTAACGTATGTCAGGGGTGTTTCTTTGAGCGATGACGCACCCCCTAACAAGTAATGGAGCCCCCCAAGACGACGAACCTCTCCAAAAAATCAGCCTAAACCCTGTGAAAACACAGTCCCCCCTCGTAAAAATTCCAATGGCGCAGTCTGCTCCAAACCTCACGCGATGAGTACCCCTACGTGTACGTATGTTATAATGTCATTGTAGCTATTTTCCGTCTTAAAAAAATTGAATCTAATATCTGAATACTTATTTTTATCATTTCGCACTACTTTTCCTTTCATAAACGTACAGGAAACAAGTTAGCTACTTACAATATTTTGTGTTTGATTTTCTTATCTGTGGAAAACTATTCCATATTAAAGAGATGCATACTTGATATACATTTTTTTTTTTGTTTTTTACATTATATTTTAAAGAAATTATTTTGAGAATATTAACGACTGTAAGTATAGAATCAAGTGTATTTTTCTAATATTAACAATGTATGACGCCAACAATAATTTTGAATGTTAAGTCTCTATAGATGTTAGCTGTACTATTTTGATAATTGTCCTACTACATTTTCGTGGGTTTCCCAAAACGTTTTCCCTCGAACTCTATGAGTTTTTCTCGATTGTAAGTATCAATGACTTGACCACTGTCTCCAGAATTTTCTTCAAAGTATCTTAAAGCTAAAAAGAGACTCTTGATTTTAAAGCTGACTAAGGAGAATAATCGAGCTCTTAAATGCAATGCGGATATACGGTTGCAAATAAAAACTGCAATTAGGCAAATTATAGACGCACAAAAGGTTCGACTAAGTCGTCACCTGAACTAACAGAATTATTTAAAAGATTAATAGTTATCTTTGAAGTTATGCTCTGCGAGCATCAGATTATAAGAACCGGAATTAGTGACACTCGTTTCGTGTCGGCAAATAAGCGACAAGTATGTCACTAACATACTCTGTTGTATTTGTTTTATACTTTCCTTTAAAATACTACCGACCTCTTGCCAATTGTTTGTTATTTGAAAGTTCGTCATTTCATTTCATAAACAAGCAATTTTTTGATTTTAAAATAAACATAAACAAAAGATGGTCCATAAAAAAAAAAAAAATAATAATAATAATGTTGAAAGAACGTCAAGTGCTTTTAACATCGAAAATCGTTTTTTGTTCGAGAGGAAATAAAATAATTTTATTTTCATATTTCATGCTTAAACAGAGGAAAATAATAGTTATTATTTTCCTCTTTTATCCCTATTCTATTATAGAAATATTGAAACTCTTAGATCACTTTCACTTTACATATATATACTCGTATGTAGGCTCTTTGTTCGGGTATAGGTTCTACTTAAATAATGACTCCCCATGAAATATATAAAAAATGACTCTATTTACCCTTATCTATGTACAAATCACTATTTAAAGAAAAAACTTCAACTGAGAACATCACTACACTCAAGCACACACAGCGCTTGCACGTCCACTCAGGACGGAGTCTCTCGCTAAACTGCTCGTTTCCGTTACTTTCCGCCTGATGGCGCTGCCGTTGGTGCCTCCTCGCCTATTGGTCGATGCAGGATTTTTAACAGGATCCGGTTTTTGTGAAATTTTAAAACATTTTTCGGGAAAATGAAATAATTTTGTGGAAGTTCAAAATTTAAACATATAGAGGGAAAAAAAAACTTTTGCCGGTTGTTTAATTTATAATTCAGTGAAAAGTACGATTTAGTAGCTCAGAAATTTGTGAAGGGTCCGTTCTGATTCATTGGAATTTTGTGAAGGGTTCAATTAATTTTACTCCTAAATCTGCAAAAAACACGAGATTGATATTCTGCGCATTCCTTCGCGATATTGGTAAATTATAAATGATGATGTAATTTTGTGGCAAGGAAATAACAATTATGTTGGCGTACTTTTGTACTTGAATTTAATATTATTCGATTTTATTTGCATTTTAAATAACCACTTTGAAAGCTATATTTTCCACCTAGAGCCTAACAGATCAGAAATGGTTCGAATTCATGTCCAATTAAGAATTATTGAAATTTATTACAGCTTTAATTTTTTCAAATAAATTTCAAAGTAAAAATCAATTTTTCGGAATGGCATGAGCTTTCTTATTGTGTGTGGGAGAAAATCCAATATAATAAATTCCATATACTGACATTTTTAAAAAATATACTAATTAGAAAACATATTACAAAACTCATTATTTATATCTCTTTATTTTTAATGCATAATTATAGTTTACTACGTGTTTCAAAAATTACTAATTGAATTTTGATAATATAAAATAAATGCATTTATAATAAGAAAGTTAGAAATTGATGATAAGAGTAACGAAATTCAACAAAACATAAAAGTAAGCAGAACAAAATGTTATATATTTCTTAATAATCTCGCTTTCAAATCTCTATAATATGAAAAACAATATTTGTTAATCCAAAGAAACTGGAAAATCTACCACGTTTAACTTCAACACGAATAATCGAAAATATTTAAGAGAACCACATAAACAATCTGTTAATGCTTATAAATCATTTCTTGATAATTTCACATAAAACAAGATAAATATTTATCTTGTTTTATTAATCAGGTAATAAAAGTAAGAAAAATATTTAAAACCTTAATAGCACACTTATAACAACAAAATGATGACCATTACTTATTTACAGTACTAGCTGATTAGCTCATCTGCATTAAAAACACTACAATCTAGACATTACTTACTAAGACAGCTTCTCTGTAAAGTCACTGAATTATCTATTTCTATTTATTTACACAATCAAAGTTTGAAACGAGTTTTAATCACATTTCTCGACTTTCAAGTCTCAAAGGATTTACTATTTTATCTTCCAACTTCTCTATATGTTAGCACATGAGAAGTATTAATATTTTAGCCTTCAATTTATCCGGGAAGGAACTGAACAAGCGAGGAAAAATATTGTAAAAGATCGTCGATTGTGATTTAGTATTTACAAAGACAATATATAAAAGCCTCCCCAATATTCCAATCTTTTCTTTATTTTTAGTAAGTGTAGAGATAAGAAACATCGAATATTCTAGAACTCCCAATGGGGTGCGCTTTGGTTGCGTTATTTTCCGGCATTGTCACATAATCCTTTGTATTTTGTCATACCGTGGAAGTAATGCGATAGCTATTAGCTTCTGTTTCTGAACCCCGGGTATAACTTGCACGCTCATGCGGTAAAGCAAACAAGTATCGATTTACGACGCTGAAGTTGAAGATGCTTATCGTGATTTCCTAGTAGGTATGCGGAGTGTTCAAATAATAAATGGCTATGAATTTGAATACATTGATTCAAATAAAATAAAATATGAATCGGAATTGAGAATATATATATATGTGTGTGTGTGTGTGTGTTTGATTAAAAACATCGCATTCAAGCATTTCAGAAATTTTTGCTTCACCATCTATATATATATATTTCCCTTAACGTGGGTCAGTCACGATTACATTTTGCGGTACGATACGATACTGACATCATGCAAAAAACAAACTATAGAAAACGATATTTAAAAATTCGTTTAATGATTAGCACAGAAAAATAACATAATATTGGTTTTTATTGTCGTAACTTACGGACTTCAACAAATATGTTTCTATTTGTTAAAAACTATTTTCATTCATAACCAGAGCCAAGGGGGCTCTGTCATAACTCAACTTTTAATTTTCGATTCTTTGGAATGGCAACATCTTAGTTTGTTTATATCTAGAGATTTTTCTTAAGCCTTTAAATTTTAAAGCATTTTTAAAAATGGTTAATATCCCGCAGATGTTCTGCAGGGAATCAGCTAGTTTTACTTTATGTCTGTTGCTTAATGGGGAGGAGTTTATAGGATATTATATTTTTGAAGTAAGATACTCGTATAATCCCAAATAATTGTACTCAAAATCGTCTTACAGCTAAAAATAAAATGAAATAAATTAAAGAACATCTTTCAACATTACCTAAAATACGAAGTGCAACAATATTAAACACAGCTAAAAATGTTCTGTGAGTTCTAATAATAATGCCTGACGCTTCAAATACAAATGATCAGAAAAAAATAACTCATTTTAAAAGTTTATTTATTATTTTTTTTTAAATTTAAAATCATCATCCAAAATTCGGAAAAGTACCGAACTCAAAATTAGTTAAGCAAAAAAGGAACTAAAGTAGTGATAAAAAAGAAGTAACTGATTAAGTACTAAGTACTTAATATATGCATAGCCATTTTTACTATATTCCTGAAAAATTTGTTTAACTGCTAAACATTAGACTAGTAAGCAAGGAGAATTAAAAATATAACGCGTGTTGTTTAAAATGTAAACTGTGTGCATGCGATGAATGAAACGCGAAACTTTATTTCTAAATAGAAAACAATTTGTTCGAATGAAAAGTCAAAAGGCATGGTTATAACAATGATATAAGCGAAATTTTAACTAAAACGTAAAAAAATAATTACTCTGCTCCATATGAGTTTCACATATAGTACTTTTGCTAAGCTTCAATTATACAGTAATATATGCACTGACAGTAAGATATATGTTTTCGAGAAAGCAATTAATATAAAAGCAAGATGATAGTTTAGATGGCTACGTTTTTCAGAAATCGTAAAAGGAAAATAAAATACTTTATTTTATTGAATAATGCAGACTGAAAGTTCAAGGATTTTAGATTTTCCTCCACGTGTTTACCACTGAACATTTTACTGGTTCGTTATTCAGTATTCGAAGGCTGTGCGTGATAATGATTTGTCCCAACGGAAAACAGAATTGACATTTTTCATAAGTTAAATTAAGGACTGTAGTCTCCTCTAACTATGTTTCATAAAGAATTGGCTTATTACAACAAGTTTTGCCGGATGAATCTCATGATTCTGATATTATTCAAAATTGGTATTGTAAAGAAGCAACAGGTGCTGTTGAATATCTTGTTATCACAAATATATTTCCCTATTTTGTCACATATACCATGTAAAAAAATTAAAAGGTTATTAATAATTTATTAACTAAAATACTTAATTTTATTTTCTCTAGTTAATATTTAATGAAGTTTACAAGCATGTCTGCTTGTAAACTTCATTAAATATAAGTTTTAATAGTATGATTATCTACCATATACGCGCGCATGTTTATATATACATATGAAGGAACATGCACTAAGCATATACTTATTAAGTGTGCATGTTTCATAAAATAAATGATATATTGGAAGTTAAATGAATCTTTCTTACTTAAAACATCATAATAAAACAATATTTTGTTTATTCTATAAACGTAAAGAAAAATATTTATGTTTATATCAGGCCAAACACCGTCAAAGCAGAGAGCTTTCTTTGAGCAATTTTATGTAGGAGATTTTCCGTGATATAGTCTCATTTTATTGCGTTAAGATAAAATGGAAAATAAATTGAGTCAAATTATTCTTGCTAGTGTTTCTGCCGCAAAAGAGAAAAAAAATAAGTTTCAAGTGTCTTGTGTGGAGTATTGAAGTGAAATCCCTGCTTAAAGATATAACGAAATGAAGCCTTTTCAAACGTAACAGTTTAAAAGAAGTTCTTTTATCCATCCACCTTCACTAAACGAAAAAGAAAAGAAAGAAAAAACAAGAAGTTCCGTCTAGAACTATACGAGCCTATTTTCTTGTGTACACCAACATCGAATTCACAATCTAGCTATCTCTCTCTCTCTCTCTTTCCGATCTAGCGTTAGTTCCTTATTACTTAAAATTTACCTTTTTCAACGGCTAATGCATATTCACTCACTCACTCATTTATCCATTCATGCGTTTGTTCAGAAATATCTTTAAAATTCCTGCATTTGCTTTCAATATGTTTAGCGAAAGCTATAAATTGTCAACAGTTCGTTTAAAAAAATGTAACGATTTTTTGCGGGATCCTTAACGTTGCGTATTGTATCAAGTACTAAGCAGGACAAATACATATTCCTTATATTTTACTTATCGGCACAACGTAGACACAAGAAAATATATATTCGTCCCTTTGCTCTCATATTCGGTTTTTAATTTGAGATTATAAACGTTTTTTAGAATTTTTCTTTCTTTTAATTATATATATATTTTTATGTGCATAAATGCGAAACGTAACAAAGTACGATTACGTTAAAAATAAATAATAAACAAAATACTTCACTTTGATAAGGAAAAAAATAACTTTGCGAAAAAAGAAACATATTTTTATTCTTTGTTAGCGCTTTTTTTGTTCTTTGTTAAGAAAATTAAAAAAAACAAACAAACCTGACCTAGCCCTTATTTTACTTTTGAATGGCGATTCTCCTTCTCATATGATGCGATCTCTGCTACTATGTTCCAAAATAACTGAGAAACGGGTAATTTAGAAGGGGAGGATATCTCAGAAAATACAATGTGTCGTGCCGTAAGCTTGTAAGTACACATTAAGAACCAAGCTTAAGGCAATTTTATTTTTCAGACGAAGAAAGAAAATGCTTTATCCCGCCTACAGTCATCAGGTCAAAACCGGTCAGTTTCATTATCAAGTTCGGCGAAAAAAGAAGTTCACCCGAAAAACAAACCAATTCTATTTTTTTTTCGCTAGACTTATACGTTGACACAAATAGATACATATTTAAGGCACAGTTCCGGTTCCTTTGAGAAAGGCGCAAAAGTAATTCGCATAGATTTTTTTAAAAATCAATTTATTAACGGAAATCATTCAAAAAATAATGATGGGATAGTTCGAGGTAATTTATCGGATACTCATCACAGAAAATAGTCACAGTAAAATTTCCATGTCTTGAAATGAAATCTATTACTAATGGAAGATCTAATGCAGGAAACCCATGTGTAGGAATACAATTGCTTATTGATAAGGCATAATTATAATATATACCTACACGGCACATGACCATATTTAATTTCTCTTTAAATTATAGTTAATGAAGTTTATAGTTTAGAATTTTATAAGAACACATTTATTTCCGGAAAATAGAGAAGGCAATGAAAGATGTGTATAAAAATGTTTTTACTTTATGGAGCATTTATCAAGATCAAAAATCCGAAATTTTACAAAAAGCATGTTCTATAAGAAACTTATAGCTAATTGTATACGTTATTAATGAATCTTTTAAAAAAATGTGCTTATTACAGCTAACATATCATTCCATACTCTATTACTAATTCACCTTTTGCCAACTAAGCTTCAAATTATCAATTTAGTTTTCATCGTAACTATATGGTTGATATTTAATTTAATATTATTTCTGGGACTTCTGAGGTACCTCCTTAACTGATCTTTTTACATGTTATATAATGTTTTCAAGTGTTGACAATATGGAATGCTTTATTTGAAAAACCGGCAGAGGACGTTTTTCAAATACTTATTACCGGTGACGAAGCAGCGAGGTCTTTTTATACTCTTAAGCAAAGACAGCGTCACAGGTTAAGTTTTTAAAATTCAGTGTGAGCAACGCCGTGCAGGTACTGATAGTTTACGTAACAGTTTTAAAAGAAGTTGAAACTGAGAAAAAATATTTTTGTCGACAAAGAAAAAAACAAAAAACGTAGTAAATTTAAAAATTAATTTTTATGCCTTACTATTCACTAGAAAACAAGACGGGAAGACCGTTTCGAAGATTGTACTTATAAAACTTTAAATGAAACATTGCATCTCATGGTTCAACAGATACATTCCGAAACGTAGATGGGCTGAAGGTTTAATTCATATCCATCATTTTTGACAACGCGTAAGACTTTAAGAAACTGAAATTGAGGGTTGTTGGGTGCACAAAGGTTTATCTGATTATTTAGTTCACTGCCTTGATATCGTACTAAAATACTATTAACTATTTGTCTGGAGATCATGCCACCTTAAAACCTAGGGCATTAGGGTGCTACAGACCAGTAATAGTTAGGATTTGGGTAATACTTACATATATTTCCTCAGCGTTTTGATAAAAATCACTAAATCTAAAATTATTGTTTTGAGATAAAGACAAGAGAAATTTGGATTAGTATAAAGAATAGTAAAAAATATTTATAAACTTTTAATTTGGTTTTGAACGTTCACAGATAATCTGCCAAAAGTGGCCAACTTCGGGAGTGACAAAAACTGGTCACTTTAAACTGGTAATCCTTCATACAATTTCTGCAATCATTATACTTAAAGCCACATAATTTTTTTTGCAGAAATAATCATTTTAGACAAAATGTACTGTACTTTACCAAGATAGTCACTTTTTCGGATTCCACTGTAATTACATGACTTGTTATCTAGTGGTAATAGTATACTAAATGATTTATTTCTAGACTTCATGATTTTTAATCTGCCACCACGTATTTGTCGTGGTTCTTGTCAAAATCATCGAGTCAAAAACTCCAATGGGATTAAGAGAAAATTACAGAAATCCCTAAGTAAACCCACATCGAAAAGAATGCAGAAAACCACTGAGTAGATTTATTGAGTTTTACCTAGGGGATACTTAATTAATGCTTGTAGGATTCGAGAAATCTGGACATCTTTCTTTATTGGAAACGGAAAGTCGGTGTACTAAATGAGTTTTCTTAGACGATTAATCTTTACTTCTAGAAAATAAAATAGTATTTATCTGAAAATCTCAAATTTGGATTTTGTGACTTTTGCCAGAATGCCGACGATATATTTTTTCCATTACAATTCTGATTTCAAGACAGGTGAACAAATAAGTTCAATGAGGACGGGAATCAAATCCATCAGCCTAATAGCGGAGTGCAAAATTTTATCAGACAGGGACAGAGCTGCGAACGTGGGTTTTTATTTCATGCCAAACCTGACTACGTTTTCACTTAGTCATTAAAAACGTAAGAGACGTAATTTACTACCTTTTTGAAATGACTACAACATCATCAGGTAAATAAATAAAATGCATGACTTTATTATTTAGCTAACTCAACAAGTTTTAAATTTCATCTTTTACCGTAACCAAGTAAAAACGTGCCAAGTCAAAGAAGAAAGCAAGTACAATCAAGTTTAGCTCATTTCTTTCCTCTTTCCCCGAATATGAGATTGTTGAAAACGGCGTTCTAACTGAGAGAAACCTGGTTGATCATTAATAGTATTTCCCCTTGCAGTTCATTAGAAACATTATTCAAAATTTAAAAAGTATAAGATTGTTTGAAAAAATGGTTCTATTTTTGTTTTCGATAGAATCCTTAAAATCGAAATGAATATTTAAAAAATAACTGATTTTTGAAGCGAACCGTGACAGATTTCTCCCAGGGGACGCATGAATTCTGCAACAAAATTTGTTGAAATCTACCAGGGGTGGGGAATCGTATAACAGACATACTTAGATTATCAAATAAAGAAAAATATTTTTTCAAAAACGCTTAATACATACATACACGCACACACATATATATATGTATAATACTCCTTATACAGGAAATAATTTTTCCCTTTAGGGTCGACGGAAGTACTTAAATAGTAAAGCTCAAAAAAAAAAAAAAAAAAAAAAATGCAATCTAAAAGTTTACTCACGTCAAAAGTTTAATAGGGAAGAAAGAAAATCACCGCCTCCAAGCAAATTATTTAAAGCTCTTCTTCAACACAAGGCAATTACTAAATAGTTTATTAAACTCTTGTATTCATTAAAACGTTGACTTCAAGCGCCTCGGCCTTCTAAAATAAAATTAGAAGAAAAAAAACCTGGCTGTAAATTAAGTCTCAGAAACTAAATTGTAGAGAAACAATTCATTATTTCTTATCTTGAATAAAAGAGAAATAGTTTTTATAGAAAGGAAATTTTTGAAAGTAGTTTTTCGCTATAGTTTCCGCTTTTTATATTTATATCATCGGCACTTGGCGGAAATTTAAAAGACTTATTTATATTCACCACTTCGTTATCATTCTTCTGTGTTTTAATTAGAATTTCTTTATGAGTCGCACAAGTGCGACTCTTATTATGCGTTTATTTCTCGTTTAACTTCAGTCCTTAAGGGGGAAATGGAAATATGCGCTCCTTTAATTAAAGCAATCTTTACCTATTATTTATTTTCAAAATTTTTTTCAGAAGATTATTAAAACAAAGGAGCCTAAATTAAATACTCGAAGAATACTTTAAAATTTGCATTTTTATTTCAACTTTCACTTGAATAATAAAAACTGAGCGAATTGAGCTTCTTTATGAATCTAAATTATATGCTGTTTTAAAATTGTATGTGTCATGAAGTGAGACTGTTGCTGCTCTCCTGAATTTGAAACAACTGCAATGGTAATACTAGTCTAGGAGTTCCTTTTGTTGTCATCTCTTTTGTCATGACCGAGTTCATAATTCATTTAAAAAAAGGATCTCTTACTAAACTGGAGTCCTTATGTCTGGAGACCTGCGGGTCTCCAGACTTCTATTTGGAATCGCCAAGTTATAGAATTATTTTTGCTCAAAAGCTCATTTTGAAAATGATTATACTTATGTATTTACGTGTAGCACAGGAAAAAATTGAAAACCAAAAGTATGATGAACCCATTATGACTCAAATGGGTGCGTAGCTTAAATAAGGCACGAAAACGAAATACATTAAAATATGAATAAATTATGATGTAGTAGAATTTGCAATGTGTGAAGTGCGTTTAGTTATAAGATTTTTATAAGGTAAAATATTTAATAATAACGAAATTCTTTGCAGCTGCGGGGTTTATGAGCTGAACGTTACAAGTCCAAAACAAATGAACGTTTTCTGGCAAATATTTAAATATTGTCGAAAGAATTTGAAATGGCACACACAAGTACTCAAGAAGTGATTTCCAAACTATTGTCAGGCTGAAATAAAGATATCAACGTTTACGGAGTATGTGTCTAAAAAATAAGATGTCGTTGAAATGCATTAAATTATGTCTTGAATTATGCCTGCCAGGGCAACTTTGTATAACATTTTTACTACGGACGTCCTCGTATATAGCTATTATCTCAAATTTGCTACTCAATTTGTTTAAGACTAGTAATTCGTCAACGGATTAAGGTTATAGCAATAATTCAATAAGCTGACATATATCTTTAAAGAATCTCTTTAAAATAACTATTGTTGTTGTTGTTGTCGTATCCTTGCGGGAAGCGAGGAAGAATGGGTGCGCTGCTCCTGAGCCTAACGGGGCCCTTATAGGCAGGAGTCCGACTTCCGCCCCGTTATATGCGGTTTCTTAACTTTTTGAACCAGCTCCCAGATGAGAGACCGGCACCTGGGGTTGGCATCCCCAGAGGTATCGTTTCACTTGGAGGACACTGGAGCCACGACCCATTTAACGTGCACCAGCTCCCTTTAACGTACACGGCCTCACAGGAACCTGCGGCGAGAGGTTGTCACCCTCAAAACGCTGACGTAAGTCGATGTTGCTTCACTTTCAGTGTTCTACGGGAACCGAGCCGACTGGTCCACCTCGGGACAATAACCATTGTACATAACATAAATAATATCATAAATATGAGTTTGTCTTACTTTTTAAAATTCGTTTTAAGCGTATAATTAATAAATGTTCGTTCATTATTGACTTCATTGAAAAAATAACCAAATTTAAGTCCTCTTGAGCGCCCTTTACACATACGTTCTTAACCGCGCGACTGAACGTGGCGCATCTAGCCACGGTCAAGAACGCGAGTAAAACCGTGGCGTTCAAGAATGTGTCGAAAAATGCACCACATTCTTAACCGCGCGCAAGATCGCGTTCAGATGCGGGGCGTTCCATTGAAGTCCCCTACAGAAGCCACAGCCTGCAGAATTGTCCAATCCTCCCGCTTTGATGCGCGGTTAAGAACGTGTATGTAAAATGCATCATTTCTTGGAGCGCGCATCTGAGTGTCATTCTTAACCGCGTTCTTGAGCGTCCTAAAATTGCATTTACACGCACGCTCTTGACCGCGGATCTGAATGGCTCGTCGTCCGGACCGCGGTTAAGAACGTGTGTGTAAAGGCCGCTTTTACACTTATATACATACAGGGAAAAAAATCTCTGTGAAAAAAAAACGTTAGCAAACGATAAATAAAAGATTTGTTTTTATACCAAAGACAACAGAACACTAGGATGTCTTATTTGAAACAGCATGCTATCATATGGGATGCCTCCACATTACTTTCAAACTGGAATCGGGAAATGCAGCATCAATATTTCATATGCCAAAATATAATTCTCTTCGAATAAAGAAGTTCCTGCTCAATTCCTATGTTTAAATATTTTCTATAAATATGGAAACTCAATTTTGTGCAACGTTCGCGTGTTTGTTAGGGTCTGCTTGAGCGTAACATTGGCGTAGTTATTTCAGTTATTTATGATTTCTGTTGATCTATCTATTTCCAATGGAATGGTAGTTCTCGCTTTGCATTGTATTAAATTGGAAATAGCCACTGTTGGGAACTTACGTCGACTGTTTTTTTTTTAAATTTACTTGTAGTAATTAATATGATATTTTAAAAATATTTTTTTATAACCTGTTACTTTATCGTGTTTTACAACATGTTTTTTGCTGTATATCTCGCTATTAATATTAATTCACAGGATTTTGCGCTTTCCTAGACGCAGAAAGTAAGAAAATTGTTCTCTAATGCAATTAGTTTAGATAAATTACTACTTCGAAATCAACCTTAACGGTATAAAAAAAATATTTACAAACAAATCACTTGGTACTTTAAAAAAAGGTTTTATCGCACATTCGAGGGCAACAGCAATCACTATTAGGTTATCTTGCATTGATTTGTTTATTAGCAAACCAATTTGCTAATAAACAAATTGCTGTGTGTTTTTTAAGTGGTGTGTGAATTTTTTAAATCTAACTTCTTTACAAGCTAGAACTTATGTTACTGGAAAATGTTTATAATGAAATATCTTTCATTATATCACACAATTAATGTCAACATTTCAAAAGGCTACTTTTATTCCTTAGTTTGTATTTTAATTCATTGATTACAAAAAACACATAAGCCGTTTTCACGAGTTTAAAAATTAATGTTGTAAAATATGCTGTTTTGAGCCTCCTTATAACGTAATTTAAATGAATAACAAACTATATTCTTAAAACAAGCAATTAAATTATTTATCTAAATAAATATTTCAAAGGGAAAAGAAAAAAAAAACGTAATAGTTAAATGAATTATGGGAAAGACAAGAATTCTAATTACATTTTACAAATTATATCTACGTTTGACTAAGTTGTCTATAACTAAAAGCATCATAGATAAATTATTCTTATATTCCATACAATAAATTCACACGAAATTCGATAGTATGATGAACTGAAATAACATTTTTATGATAGGAAAAAGATTTTCAAAGTTTGGACTATGTCCTTGTCTCATGTAATTCCTAGATAAATGTGTTATTTATGTTTCTTTTGCCGTATTAGCTGACTCTATGGAAAGCTCTGAAACACATGAGCGCATGTTGTCCCGTTGCAAAAAAGGAATATTCCTTCTTCATACCAAACCCTGAGAAAATGTTTCCAAAAAAAAAAAAACAAGCTTAATGTCGTCATTTGGAGAATCCACGCTAGGCGTAAAATACCCAATATGATTATTTATTTCTGCACGGAACAGAAAGTAAAGGACAATAACCTCATACTTCTGCGTATTGACAAAGACACTGAAAATGGATGAAGTCAATTCTGCGAAAGATGAACGCTTAATAGGGAAATGGGCTACGTGACAGTAGCACTTGTATAAAAACTTTCATAATAAAGCATGGAAATATTTAATATTATTTAACTACGGGGAGCTGGTCAGTCGTAAAATTCTGATCCTGTACTTTCTGTTTTACCAATTATGTCTGGAAGACAAAATACCGTGAGAGTTGCTGGTCACAGTTGCTAATCTTGTACTGGCGATTGAGAAAGGCGAAATTATTTCCAAAAATGAAAACTAATTATAGCATTGTATTTTCGCATAGAAAACCAAAATCTTTTTTCAAACTTAAGATGTAGCCAAAAAAATTTCATATGTTCCTGCCTTTTAATTTTTTTTTTTTCTGGATATGATTATAGGAAATGAAGGAGTTTTTCAAAGAGGTTATGTGTTGCCATTCTTTTGCATTCATATTATCAACTGCTTTAACAAGCGACAGTATTTTATTCTGGTTATTTAATGACCGCTTCAGGTCTCAAAGGAAAATAAAGTTTTATTTTAACACATTGACGGACAGTAGGAACAAGTGAAGTTCGAAAATTAACACTATACGTTTTTGTAATTTTTAGAATATTAGAAGTATAGTTTAACGCTTTTTGCTTAAATGAACTTAATTTTGATTAATTCAGTACCTTTAATTAGGTTGCGGATATAACCGCCATGGGTGGCGCCAGAGGACTCTAGAAATAATAACTATAAATTCAAGGGAAAACACGATCGCACTACTCCCTTCACAACCACGTGCATACTGAAGCAACAGGTGAAAAACGAAATTCAACGTAAAAAACTGTTTCCAAAACATGACACTAGGCTCTACTTGTACGCCGGTAAATGCACATTTGTGCCGCTATAGCCGTAGTGTCATAAAAAAAAAAAACGACCGTTTCGTTTTGCACAGCTATTGCCGTTATGCCGCATAGTGAACTCCGCTTTGACGGTTATAGACGCAAGTGTCTGTCAACGTGTTAATTATTTTGCGTCAAATTTTAAGCACTCATGATTTCAAATACCTCAATATGTGAATATTCTTTCGATTCTAAACACTTTTATGAGTACCTGAAATTTGATGCAACTGCATAGTTACTATTGCAATTTGTTGTGTTTTTAGCTTCATCGTTTTTAATAATTTTATCACGTGATAACTTGATTTGTATCAATTTTGTCGTTGCTTCAAGATAGATTCGTGAAGGATTTTGAAACGAGTATAATCTGACAGTTTAGAGAAAGTACGTTTTCTTCATTTATCAGTTTGCTCAAACAGAAATATTCAATTTATATATATATATATGTAGTGCTCGGCAACTACTCGTCACAAAGTAGTTAACTACCAACTACTAACTACTCTAAACAAAACTAGTTGCAACTAGTAGTTAACTAATTTTTTCTGAGACTAGTTGTAACTAGTAGTTAACTGTTCTCCAAAAGTAGTTAACTACTAGTTAACTACTTTTAAGTATAATTCATTTGAATTTAAATTTTAAAGCTTGTTCTTAAATATTTAATCCTAATAACTCAATATTATTTTTAATCATTAAAACAATTTTAAAGAAATTCCTGTAAAACATTCAAAGATTGAATATTTACAAATACAACTGAACAATTAATACTTAAAGAGAATATGAATCAAGACAAAACCTTTTTTCTCTAAATCTAAACTTTTATTTTAATGTGTATTTGTTAAATGAAGTTAATAATTTATGTTTTTAAGAAATTACAATTTTTCAGCAGTTGTTGTAAAGTGAAGGGGTTTACCCTTAATATCAATTTAAAACTCTCCCTCTATCCAACCCCCATTCATTAACAAAATATCTTTGTAACGCGCATGCCTTAGAATTTAGATTATATTCTTTCAAATTGTGTTGAAGGCAGGTTGGTGATTTTTTTTATTTATAAAAATTAAAATTTTTTTTAAAAATTAAATCAGATGTTTTGGATTTTTTAAGAAAAATATGTATGCGCACACAGATACAGTAACAAATTCAGAAAATTATTTATGTCTTCAAAGAATTTTGAGATATTTCAGTTGAAATAATTATTTATTACTAGTTCAAAATTAATTATCAATTAATTATATTATATAAAAATGTATGTTAGTAAACAGAGAACAGCAAGAAACACTAGAGAAAGCTTATATTTCTGAACTAAGTTGGTTATAATTTCTTGAATATATGCAAATAAGTTGACTGGACTATTATAACTTTTGAGTATATACACATTTCTTGAATATATAAACAGAAATGCCAAATATCACATAAAATGTTTACTACAGCTTAATCATTTTTACTATTTAGATGTTTCATGAAGCGTATCATTTTTGATGCCTTATTAACCCCCAATCTGTTTCTTAATTTGGTGTGCACTATTCCAAATGTAGAAAAAATCCTTTCCAAAGGTATTGTTGATGCATTTGCTGTTGTCAGCATGTCCAAAATGTTCGCTGATAAAATGTCATTCTTTGACACCTTATAGAAGCTATTCCACTTTTCCCTAGAGCAGCGGTGCGCAAACTATTTTCATTTGCGACCCCCTATTTAGTGTAAAATTTTATCGCGACCCCTGGATAGACAGGAGACGGTTTGTTTAATCATCAACGAAGTTACATTAAAATTTCTTTCTGCGATTTGCTTTTACAGGGCGTTTTTAAAAGAGTGTCGTGACGACAGCGATTGAAATAACGCTTTTTAAAATTACGCACCAAACTTATAAAATATCCCAAAAATGTTATAAAAGTTCGAACATCATAAAAATCAGTTAATAAATCAACACATAATTTTATGAAACAATGCTTTATGCATATGGGTGTTAATACTTTTTAATGGAAAATACTTTTAAAAAACTTTACTTCATAAGAAGTCAATGTGAGGCATGTGCTTGCAAAGAACTCATGACTGCTTCTACGTATGGATCTGTATTGGAAATCGCAAGCCTTGTCATCCACTGGATCCAAAAGAGATATTTTGTTTTAATGGAAACTAGTTTTGAAAAACTGGATTCATACGAGTAGGTTGATGCAAATTGAATCAAAGTATTGATTGTCTTTCTTTTCAAATTGGCATATTCGTTT
Organism: Octonoba sinensis; assembly: GCA_038502835.1. Taxonomy (NCBI): domain Eukaryota; kingdom Metazoa; phylum Arthropoda; class Arachnida; order Araneae; family Uloboridae; genus Octonoba; species Octonoba sinensis. The sequence continues at coordinate 56,213,797 of CM076599.1, read as the reverse complement.
CCAATCGATAACCAAAATTTTTGGCAAGTCAGAGAGTTAAAGTGAATGCGCAGTGTTTCGTCGCTTGAAACATCAATTAACTGTTCTCCTTCATTTAAAGGGATATTGGATTTAATAATACGAAACGAAAATGGGTCAAGGATCCAAAATAACTCATTTTCTGGAAATTTTTCGTACCTTTTCGTAAAGATTTCAACCAATTTTGTCAAATGATGGGAAATTATGTTCTTAAATGACAAGAAATCTGTATCATTTTCTTTAGTAAATTTTGAAAAGCATGAGAACATGTTTTTGTTCTGCTTAAGGGAAGACAGCACCGAAAAATGTTGAAAAACACCAAAACTTTTTTTATTGGCTTAAGTAGTTAAATAAATCTTTAAAAATGTTCCCTGAAAGTTTCAGAGAAATTGAAGCAATATTTATTGATTTATCATTGATTTTATTACTTTCTGAGGTGCCACCTTTTCATTCCGAAACAGTAACGTGCTGAATATAAGCCACATATTTATTTTTTAAAATAAAATAAGCAAGAAGAAGCACTTTCATCGTGACTGTAACTGGAAAAAAAAGTTCCTTATTTCAAATTTTGATAAAGAAAGGATCTAAGTTTTTGCAAGCCGAAAACCTCTCACTTTGTTTTTTGCGCATTTCATCTCGATTAAAATGCAAAGGCTTCTTAAATTTGGATCTATAAAGTGAAATTGTTTTCCACATGTTCCTGAAACTATACATAACAAATTTATGCTCTACTTTTGTGATTATTGTTGTGAATATGTTTGCTAATTGACTGAGTTAAGACATTAAAAAATATATATATTTAAACAACATAACTACAATTCCAATATAGAAACATTGAAACATTTAAAAAAAAACCACTTTGAACATTTAACTTGTTAATTATTAAAGATTTAATTGAAAGCCGTGCGGGTAATACCGCAATTGGAAGTCGGACGTCCAGTGGTGAAAAGGTAGAAGTAGCAGTAGCACTGTCCGTTCACTGAGAGTTGGCAATTCCGCCAGGCGGCGAAATTTGCATATTGGCGCGTACAATGATAAATTAAGTACTTTTTTTTTAAATTCTTTTTGTAGGTTTTTTGAATTTTTCATTTTTTCAGCTTTACTTCAGTTTTTGTTTGATTTTTTTCAAAAAGTATTTGACTTGTAAAACATTCAAAGCAATAAAGTTTTGCTTTATGAGTAATGAATCGATTAAAAAAATTTTTGAGACTTTACGCCAATTTTTGATAAAGAAACTGCAAATTTGAAAATTGTTAAATTTTGATTTAAAAATTAAAGATTTCAAATTATATTTAAGAAATCCATTTTTTAGCCTACTTTCCCGTAAAAGTAAAAAAAAAAAATAATAAAGCATGAAAGAAGGCTTAATGTATCGTGAAAATATCGTTAAAAATCAAGAAAAGTCAAAAATAAGTTAAGTAATTAAATAAAGATTGAAAAATAAAAAATTTGAAAGTAGGGTTTTGAGATGGGGAAAAATTGTGTCTGTCGGTCTGTCTGTCGGTCTGTCTGCCAGTCGGTCGGTCTGTCTGTCTGTCGGTCTGTCTGTCTGTCGGTCTGTCCCCCCCTAATAACTTTTGAACGAATTGTCCGATTCGAAAAATTCTCTTTGCAATCGAAAGATCTCGGCGAGGACATCTAATTTCCATATTTTACTTTTTGATTTGAACAATTTTTTGTTCAATTTTGAACAGTTCAAAAAATTTTAACATTAGCGTCTATGGGTGAAAATGAAGCAAATTATGTAAACTCTGAGTAGAAGATATAAGTTCCCATGAACAAGCTCACTGGAAGAAGTTCTTGGCGTGAAATATTGATTTGAACATTTTTTGTTCATTTTTGAACAGTTCAAAAAAAATTAACATACCGCCTACGGGGAAATTTCAATCCTGTATAATTTCTGATCTAACGGACCGATTTGCTTGGAACAAACTTTATCGGAAAGCTCTTATGACGTAGAACATGTACAAATAGAAAGTTCATAAAGTACTAACGAGCCTATTTTCCTATGAAATTTTTTGATCGGGATTTTCAAGAATATTTTTTAATTATTGAATGATTAAATGAATAAGCAAAAGAATGAATGAATAAATGAGTTAATAAATACATGACTAACTTAATAAATAATGATAGAATGAATATGTATTAACCGTTGAAAAAGGTATATTTGAATTAATTAAGAACTAAAACTAAACGAGAAAGACAGAGAGAGAGAGATAGCTAGATTATAAATGGTTTGCGCACAGCTGCCCTAGAGGACCAGATGCATTAAGGATACCATATAGTGAGTGAACATTCTAATGAATTACTTGAACCCACAATATATAAAAATAATTATTATAATAAAAAAATATGTATATTTTAATAATTTGGAAAAAGCTGATATAGTAATTTTCTTTTAATCATAAAAATCAATATTTTGTCTAAAAAATAATCATAAAAATCAATTTTTCTAAAAAAAACAGTATTTTTTTCCAAAAATGAAAATTATAAAAATCAGTATTTTTTCTTAAAAAGAAAATTATAAAAACTAGTATTTTTTTTTTCTGAAAAGAAAATCATAAAAATCATTATTTTTTTCTAAAAAGAAAATCATAAAAATCAGTATTTTTTCTAAAAAAATCATGAAAATCAGTATTTTTTCTTTCTTTTTGTGTTTATGTATCCCAAACGGCCAAACGCATACATGGTACTGGAGTAGAGGTAAAGCTTCCCCATTATGAAGATTTGGTCTTTAAATGAAACTTCATGTGCATTCAATGAAAAACAATGTGCATGTGCTGGTTCGAGCGCTATTTATTGACTATATTAGAAAGCTTTTCTAATTTGCGTAAATACTGCAATTAATATTATGATTTTGTTATGAGTACAAATTCATTATGTAACATAATATAAAAAATACATTTGTGTGAGTAATATTCATAAGCTAAAAATTTAAATAATTTAATGTTAAAAAATAGTTATTTTTTTCAAAAAATAGATTTAAAAGATTTTTTTTTGAAAGTAGTTGTAACCAGTAGTTGGGAAAAAAGTAGTTTAACTAGTAGTTAACTAGTTCAAAACTAAAGTAGTTACAACTAGTAGTTAACTACCAGTTAACTAGTAGTTGCCACTAGTAGTTAACTACTTCTAGTTAACTACTGCCGAACACTATATATATGTATAGGCTTAAGGACTTAAGGACAGGCTAAATTTAAAGGTACAACGGCCGCAATGAATTCCGAGATATATATACATATATATTAGGGTGGCCCTTATTTTTCAACTTTTGAAAAGCTTAGCTCCCAACCCCCTATCTTGTTCCAATCAACAAAAAAATGATTTGTGCAAAATCTTAGCTTAATCGGACTTCATTCTGGCGGCCCTCATCGACCATGAGTTTTTGAAATTGCCATCTGTAAAGTTATTTTTCAAGATATTACTGTTATTTAATATCTACTGTATAAATTTGTGTGAAGTTTTTGATAGGAGAAAAATTACCGATAGAAATGCAGTTTTCATATTAATAGCTGTTGAAGAAGCTTTCGGGCAAGATACTGAACAGCTAGTAAGAAATCGTACTTCTTTTCAAAATCTCAGAAAAAAATTTAGGGAAGCAAGATACACAGAAATCCAGAACAAATTTAAATTACTTAACTGCCAAGAATTAGTGTTACCCTGGGATGGAAAGCTGCTCCCAGCACTAACAGGTGTAGAAAAGCTTGATAGACTGGCAATAACAGTCAACTTTCAAGGCAAAGAGCAACTGCTGGGAGTGCCTGAAATCCCAACATCTTCAGGATTAGAGCAATCGTTGACCGTGCAGTCGAGAAATGGAGTATAACTAACAAAATTCAGGCACTTTGCTGTGATACTACAGAAAGCAAGACAGGCCGAATAAATGGTGCCTGCATAAATCTCGAAAGGTTGTTCAATCGTGAACTGTTGTACCTCCCTTGTCGTCGTCACATTTTTGAATTAGTTTTGAGAAGCTGTTTCGACTTGCTGATGGATGCGACTACTGGTAAGTGCCTTATGATGTCCGCTCTACCATTATTCATTTTATTGAAGATCAGCTTGCTACTCATAAACAACTGCGGGATGATTATCAAGAATTGTTGGATCTTTCTTGGAGGCGTTCCAAAGAATGGCATATCTTTTCATATACCAGAAGCTGTAAGTCACGCTAGATGGATATCAAAAGCAATCTATGCATTTAAAATATTCTTATTTCAAGATCAATTTAAATTATCTCATAGGGCGAAGAATTCCTTAAGAAGAATATGTATTTTTCTTGCTCGAGTGTACGTTCGAGCATGGTTCTTGTCACCAGATGCAATTAAAGCACCCTATCATGATTTTCTTTTTATGTATCAATTGCTAAATTATCAGGCTATTGATCCAGAAATCAGTAGGGCTACTGCAAAAAATTTTTCAAAACATCTATGGTACTTTGGTTCTTTCCTTTTTTGATGACAATGTTCCAATAGATGTTAAGACAAGTATGGCTCAAGTTATGCTGGAGGTTGAAGGAAGTGAAGAACAGGAAGAAGATACAAATCAATTTAAGCGATACATTATTCACCCAAACGATTTTTCATCATTTTCAAAAATCAAGTTTCCGTCTTTTGTAACTTCTAGTACAAAAAAAATTCTTCATGAGATTTTCTATCAGCTCCGATTTTCTGTACAAAAACCCTTCAACATGGAAAGATGATGTCGGTTATAAGAGTGGAATTGAAAACCTTCAGACCGTCATTGCTGTGAATGACGTTGCAGAAAGAAGTATCAAACTCATTCAAAATTATAATAACATTCTTACAAAAGATGAAGCTGAGAAACAATTTATATTACAAATTGTTGCCAGAGAGCGTAAAAAAACCCAACTGCTACTAAATCCTCACTTATTTAAAAATAATATTTATTGTTATTTCGCTTACATTATGTTGTAATTCTATCAAAAGTATTATAGTAAATAAAAACGCTTTGCTCTTATCGAAGTTATGTGGTTTATTTTTAAAAATCAAATGTGTCTTAATTTTTCATGCTGTTTTGAATTTTTTTTTTCATAATTTACTTTGGAGAAGTTTGGTTTGAAATGTTTTTAAACAATTGCTGGGAAGACCAGACAATTCCACATACATTTCTCAAGGAAGTAACGGACAAGCTAGGAGCTAGGGAAGAATATACATGTTTGTAATGGAATTAATCAAAATGCATTACTTAAAGCTCTTTGAGGGTCGCCTAAACGTTAAATGACTAAGCTGAAATTTTGCATAGCCCTTTTTTTTCATCATTTGAACAAGATCAGGGGTTGGGAGCAGCAAAATTTTAACCTTCAAAAAATTACATATGGTTAAGGGTCACCCTAATATATATATATATATATATATAACTTGAAAAATTCAACTAAAGGTAATTTTTCTTTAAATTAGCAGTTCTTTTACTATTTAAATCGAACTACTTTCATATTTTTATCCTAATTTATGATGTTCATAATATCGGTGAAACCTCAAACCCCTGTAATATTTACTGTAAAAATGATTTCAGGTTATCAATATTATTTTTAATAAATCACAATTAACCCCTATTGTTTTGCGTCACAATATCCTACTCATTGCTACATAATCCGTAACCATCAACCTGAATCAAGATAAGACATTCGCAGCAAACTGTCAAATTTGAGAAATTGTAGAAAGCAAGATCTCTATCGGAAAATATTTGACACTGAACTTATTTATTCCCATGCTGTCTTCGAATCTTCCCATAATAACTAGCAGTGAAGATGAGTATGACAAATTCAATCCAGTCTGCGAAACATTAGATTGATTACATGTTTCTCGTTCAACCTGATAAGATTGATAAGGCGGATGATTAATAGCATGTTTCAAAGATCTTAAGGATTAAGTGTTTCAAATGCTCCGGCAGAACTTAAAAGGAGTTTACCGAACTTATTCTTCCACATTTAATAGGAATATTTCCTGTTGTAATTTGTCATGCGATCTTTTGGGTTTTGGAAGTTTTCTCTGGGGGTGTTTCCAAATAGTAAGCCAAATAAAAGCTAATATTTTTCTTGACAAAGTAAATGAGAATATCAGAAAATAATAGTAATAGTTATTATCACTATTTCCAGTAAGAATGCATATTTTTAACAAGTGACTTAATAAACGTTTTTTTAATAGAAGCTGTTGAACAAGATAGGAGTATTTCAAAATTCGTTGACTTTTTAACATTTTAATAAAATACATTTTTATTTGTTGATGTATGATATTTTAAAAAAGTAATGACATGAGAAAATGTGTGCAATGCAAAACATCTGACAAATAAAAGTGCCGGTCCTTTTTTGCACATTCTCATACTTTAAAAAATTTTCCGCAACGTAGTGATATAGCTGTTGTCAGAAAATTGTCAATTTTCTATCGATTGTTTTCATTTAGGTCCTTATTTGTTTATGGTCTGCTTATATACACTTAATCTTTGAGATATCCTCAAAGCAAAACAATAGCGGTTTTAGTTCAGATGGGGTTGGAAATTCATACTATTATCACATTTCCCTTACACACAGTTTATCATTTTCAAGCGAGATTTTCACAATTTCTTCGTGTTGTTCAATACCATAGATTTTGAATGATCTGCTCAACAGTGAAAACCTAAAAAAAGTGTCAAAATTTGCCAGAAAATGGTAATATTTTAAATATTCTAGGTTACTAATGAATTAACTAATTTCGTAATAAATTTGTTCGATTACATTAAAGATTTAAACCAATGAGTCTCGCTTCCTTTGTGGTAACGTTTAATTGATATAGCACTTTTACTTGATAAGGAAAGTGAGTTTTACACTTAAAAGAGTTAACCTCCCATTTTAAGCTTCTCTCCCACAAGAGAACACTCCCATTTACGAACGAGCTTAACTAAACGTTAGGAAAAACTTCTTCGGTTAAGAAAGGTAAAATGTTTTCTTAACAGCAATTTAAACAATACTAAACTTCAAAATTCTGAAACATTCACATTGCATAGGTAGCTACACAATAGTTTGACATAACAAGAGTTATAGTTATTTAGTACTAACCGTACACCTTCTGCGGACTACCTAGAATGTTGCATAGTTCCCTGGCGGGGAAAAGACAGGAAGTCACGTGACATATATTATAATTTGTACCAATGAGATAAATTAAGGAATAACCTATTTCTGCCTAAAACTTACTGTAGAAACAGATTTATAAGAAATTGGCCTAAGTTAATAAGGCAACAACATAGTCAAAGATAAAATACAACATGCAAAGTTGCATGAGAGCGAATCACGTAGTTCATCAAGTGTAACGTAATAAATAACGCAAACAGGAAACTGAATAAGAAGTTCAATTTCGAATCCCATAAAACCACTGGTAGTTTTTGCATCGAAACAAATAATTGCTATCATGGCAAAATGCAAAATTGACTGCAAACAACCAACAGGACTTTTACTGCTGCTTTCAGATAGCATTGCCGACTGAAAAATTGTAATTCTTACTAGCCATTCAATTATAATATATTGCCTTTTAATTAAAAATGAAAATTACAAATCAGGTTTTTATTAAAATAAATACATAACTCACATAACTAGTTTACTAAAGAAGCAATGTTTGAAAACATCTGTCTAATTTAGATTTCAACAGAAAAAAAACCGATTTAACGGTAAATTCAATGTTAGATAAAAAAAAAAGTGCAATTGTTCGAAAATGTAAACAACTGGTACGAATTCTTGGAGTGGAAGACATGCATGTTAATAACATCAGTTTTCATTGGGAAAGAATATTAATATATTGTGTTTCAACTTCCAAAAAAGCAAAAGAATGTGTGGACAAAGAAAAGTAATATTGTTTATTTCTTCCTGGTGCATTTTTTTGAAAGAACTTGGACTTTAATTAAAAAAAACTAGTTCCAGAAACTAACTATAGTACGAAATATAAATTGGAATTTTTGAACGTTCATTCCAAATAGAATAATTACTTTTTAGCAAACCGTCGGCATCAATACCCAATAAACTAGTATCATTGATTCTTCAATCGTTCTCTAATCGCCAAATATTATGTTTCAACTTCCAAAAAAGCAAAAGAATGTGTGGACAAAGAAAAGTAATATTGTTTATTTCTTCCTGGTGCATTTTTTGTAAAGCGTTTAAGTATCGTAACTTCAGATATTGTTTTTCGATATCGGATTTAGAAAGATTAGAGAGTTTAATCTTTTATATGATAAAAATTCTTTGTTGTTTTGTTTCGTTCTTTGTTCACTTTATTCTTATTATTTTATTATATACATCTTTGTTGGCTTTTTTGAAAGAGCGTACGGTTAACAAAAGAGCAGAATCATGGTTTCGACGACAATGAAGAAAATGTCAACTTTAAATTTTTTTTAAGTAAATAGACCTAAAATATTTTTTCTATAATTAAAAATAAGTATTTTTCTAACTACCAATTGTTAAGTTGTTTTCATTTTTAACTAATCAGATAATTACAATACAGTATTATTGTAAAGTTTTCACTGCTGTGCACAAATTTTGCTGAGCTAAAAAATTAAAATTGCCGGAAGGGTGGTGTAGTGGTCTCGTACGCTAAAGTTCGCAGGAATAAACCTGGCCTAAGTCGGTTGATTTTTAAGATGCAGAATATCGTCAGCGACCATGTCGTATGATTATGCGGCATGTTAAAGATTCCTTGAGTATCTGTTTGGCTTGGATACTCTCGGCTAAATTAAATTTTTATTGCAGTATCGCATCATTTAGAGCTCAGGTGTCGCCATCTAGGGGGGCACTGAACGTCAAAATTCTCAAGTGGTATGGCATCTGCCGATAATGGTGCCACATGAACGAATGAATGCAGGTTTCCGAGGAATGCACTGTCTGCAAAGGTTAGTGCCCATAAGCAGCCCCACTAGAAAAAATAAAAAAATTACAGTTTCCTTTTTTTTTTGAATTGTGTCCAAATTAAGTGTGTATTGAACTTTTTAAGGGCCTCTTTTAAAGCGATGAATTTCATTGTCTCTCTTTATTTTTAAGTGAACTTGTCAGATCCAATACAATTATTTGTTTAGAAATAATAAAAAATATCTTCTGTAAATTTTCTTTGGGTTTAATTCCTAAAATAAATGCTTTAATAGGCACTGACTTAAGACACTTTCATCTGTGTCACAAGTGTGGAATTTTTTTCTTGGCACTTCATGCTGACAAGTTGTTGCTCCTTTACCTGGTGCTTTAGACATAAAGATTGGTACTAGAGAAATGGTTTTTGCTCGTAAACACTCGGTTTACCAGGCCGTTTTGAGCCATTTCTAAATTTTTATTTTACACCAAGTTGCTACTAGTTGTGATAAAACTTTCAGTCACATTAACTTGTCCTACGTACCGTGTATTAGAAAAACGAATGCAATTGAATGTTTCACTATAATTAGTGACGAATTATGTAAAATAGTAGCTTCGAAACACACTGTTAAAAATTTCCGTAAGAAAATAGTAAAATAACCATTTATTTGATTTTTATTTTACCATATTTAATTACAACAGTTGAATAACCATTAAAAAGATGGTACTAAAACCGCTGATTGTGAAAGAAATCGTTTATTCTCTGTTTATCCTAAAGAAAGTTTAACTAGCCGTAATTTTCAAGCACTCAATAAGAATCGGGGGTCCATCTTGGTAGCGAAACCTTATCGGTCGTACGTCGTTGTTAAAATAGGAATACGGATTTATCAGTTAAAATCTGCATGTGTATATGAAAAAAGAAGAAAAAAAAAGTGGCTTAAGCAGTGGAAACTAAATAGAAACACATACACACATAAATCAAAAATTGGAGACTTCAGATTCCCAAACTGTTTGCGAATGAGCGAACCCATCATTTGAGCTGCTGAAGCTTGTTTGTATTTTAATTTTTGCAGCAAATAAAATGATTTTCGTCAATATGCAGTAAGTTTAAACCAAAGATGGCTTTGGATCCAATCAAAAACTGAAATCTCAATTTTAATGCAGTTTTCCTGTTGAAAAGGAAGATTTATTGATAAATAAACCAACGCTTTGTGTGGTGCAGATGGCCGAACGGTTGGAGAGCAAGATAACCATACAAACCGGGTTCGATTCCCGCAAGCTTCGTTTACGGTTACTACGCCTCGAAGATTCTACGCTTCAAAATAGTTAAAAAATTTTGTTTTGAAACCATTTTTAAATGGTTATAAAACCGTAAACTTTTGTATTTACGGCTTTTTTACCAAGCTGATTGGAAATGGTTAGGTCCCGTAAAGATAGAAAAATGTTCTAAACCGTAAATTTAACGGTGAATTAGATGGACAGACTGCTGCCGGTCATTTAACCGTAATTTCATGATGAAATTTCTAACAGTGCAGTCAGAATGACTATCCTGATAAATATAGTATTAAATATATTTTTACACTAGTCATATATGTTTAAAATTCTTACTTTGATTAACGTTTCGAAAAAAAGAGACTATTTTAATATAAGTAGTAATTTTGAATTTATTTGTGCATTGAAAATCGTCCTTAGGTCAGCTTTCGAAAGAAAAATCGTTAAATAGAAAAAGGAGAAATTTTTGAGTTACATTGAATATTTTAGTTAACGTTCCAATAAAAATTCTGTAAAGTGATAAAGAACTCCGCAATTTTTATAGAATACTTTGAACGTTGAAATCAATATCTTATATATATGATATGAAAAAAAAATCTTCAAATATAGACAAAATTTTGCTATTAAGAGATCTTACAAATAATACTTTATTTAGCACTAGTTGTTGAGTGCGATTTCGCTCGCATGGAAATTTGGACGTGCATGCGTAAGAACTACTGACGCCCTGATCCAAATGTGATCAATGTCGGCGAATATTTAAAAATGTGTCCTTTCGGGCGTTGCATTTCTGGGCGGCAGAAGTCAGAAGCAAAATTAAACGGCGTTGACTCTTCGATGGCTTTAAATCCAGAGCATTATGACACTAAAAAACTTTTTTTTTAAGTGAGCGGTCAAACTCCGCCTTGTGTGTGCTGATTTCTGGGCGGTAAATATTTTATAAATTCTTGAAAGCACAGCATTAGCACACAACTATACACAACAGTTGTTTTCAAAGTATAAATATATTTTTTTATATTTTATTCAATTAATTTATAAATTATCCATTGAAAATGTTTAAATTTAGCTTTCATTACGTAAAAATGGTGCATTACCATAAGATGGACGGTGTGGTAGTATAGTTATAGATGAAATTGAAAGTTAATCAGCATCGTCTTGATAGCATAAGTGGTAGAGCAGCGTGAATAGCAATAATTGTTTAGGTGTCTTTTTGGAACTATAATTTTTACTGTAGTAATTTATTCAGCAAAAACGCAAAATATACTTGAAAAAGTTTGCTGTTTACATACTATTTGACTATCGAAATTCTTATTTCATGTAAACTGCTCCAACAAAAGTTCTTTAAACTAACAAAGTAGATGGATATTTGCTTTTTTGTGAAATAAAATTCTTTCTTTGGCGAGGTTTAAAAAATGTATTTTACCATATGAAACGTTTTCAGTAATTATTAGTTACGTTTATTGTTTTAAATGTCTTTGAAAAACTGATAAAACTTCAATATACTCTTCGTACGGTATATTACGATAATTATTATAAAAATTTCCTTCGATGCATATGCATATAATTAGCCAGATGTTTTCTAAGACGTTTAGTCAGTCGTGTGACTCGTTGAGATAAATATTACAAATAAATATCATTGATGTTTAATTTCTTGCTTTTTTATATTTTTATTGTAACATTGTGCAAGTGATTTTCCGTGGCATTGTACGAATCCGAGTCCAAATTGTCTAAACTTTTAACATAAATGCAAACATAATTAATTCATTATTTGGCTTTCGCTAAATTTATAGTAAATCCAACAGGAAATTGCATTTATTTGCTACTAAGTTATCATTCCGTGGCATTGTACGAATCCGAGTACAAATTGTCTAAACTTTTAACATAAATGCAAACATAATTAATTCATTATTTGGCTTTCGCTAAATTTATAGTAAATCCAACAGGAAATTGCATTTATTTGCTACTAAGTTATCATTTCGAATCCAGATTAGCTGTGAAATGTCAGAAAATAGCAGTTCAGAGATGCACTTTACCATAACTCTAGTTTCAAATTAATGTGATAAGTTAATGTGGAAATAGTTATTTCTAACTTTAAACGACATTATGAGGGTGTTAAAAGTTTGTTTATAAAATAAGTTTATCCTAAAATTACAAAATTAGCTAGAGTGAAATGCGAAAAGTTATTGACTTCCAGTCTTTTAGGTGAGACCTTAGCTACCTAAAACCTATTAGACGAGCCGATAACAAAACCATTATACTGGTATAAATACTGATTACTTGTTGAAAATAGGAAAACACCGCAAATCTTGCAAACAAGAGTTTACCATTAAGAATATTTTTCTGTAAAAGGGATAATGAATATAGGAACTATTCGAATGTTCGGAAATGTATCGAAAATGTTTTGGTGAAACATTTCAATAATAGATGCTTGCCAAAAAAATCTTATGTTTGTTAAACAGAAGTATTTTCATTTATTATAAGTATTTAAAAGTGCTTTAAAACTACACTAAAAAATTCTAGTTCAACTTTTCACCAAAAAAATGTAAAAAGGGCGAAATTTAGCTGCAACCAGCATTTGTGACCAACGTTGAACCATTGTAATGGTTCCTAGTTTCAAATTCATGCTGAAACTAGATGAAACTACATCATTATAATGGTTTAACTTAGTACCAAATGTTGGTTGCCGCTAAATTTCACTTTTTTTTTGTGAAAGGTTGAACTAGAATTTTTTAGTGTACGAATTCATAAAACATATCATTTTTACATTGGTTATATTTTACCTCGTCATTGCCCACTTATTTGAAGAAGGGAAATACCTACGTTTCAGAAATCGTTAATTCATAATACTGGCAACAACTCAATAAAAAGTTTAGTATATAAAAAAATAAAATACACTGTACGAAAATACCCCTTCACTTTCAAAAAAAGTTATAGAAAAATTAGGGTACTTTTTATTCATATAATACAGAAAGAGTATGGGGTTGAAATACATTATTCTATTTGTAGAAACTACAGAGAAGTTAGAACCATTTAAAACCTCATAACCCCCTGAGAGTAAAAAGTACACCAAAACGTGTTCCAAACCTAATAGAGTATCTGTATTAAAAAAGAATATGTACTATCAAGTAACAAATATATGATAATAAGATACTTTTAAAAGAATAACGCTGTTATATTAGACTTTATGATCCATTTTAAAATTTGTGAGGAGGTTGAACAATATTTTTAGGGGAAAAGAAAATGACGTATAATTGTTTTTAAAATGCTCTACTATAGATCGTCAAAAACATGATTTAAAAATAATCTGTCTTGATGTTAACTGGTGAAACAAAGACCACAAAGGAAGAATGAGTTGCAATTTTTGTTTAAGCATGGTATCAACGGAAGCCTAGCTCGTTGGCACATTGATAAAAATCACGAAATCCAGGAGAAAAGCTTTACGAACCTGCAGGGAAATTGATTTTACAGATCCTTTTTTTTTCATGATACAAATTGACTGCTCGTTTTAAAGTAAACCTACTCTGGAGTTGGGGGGTTGGGGGTCTGTAAAATGATTTTCCATAATGATTCGGCAGTATAAATTGATAATATCTCAAAAGTAGAGTTTCGGACTTTTACTTGAATTCAGATAAAATGCTCTGTAAACAGAAGAGTTACTTTACCGTGCTTTACGGTTAGCTGTATTTCATTGGAAACCTCGGAGATTGATAGTTTCAGTTTCTTTCTTTCAAAAAGCTACAATCACTTTTGCACTAACATTAACAACAAAGGAAGGAAAAAAACTCGATTTTTTGCTCATTACCTTTTACACCGAATCTTTTTACCGAACCTGCATCTATTTTTGAGAGAAACAACGACTCCTAGGGGAAAAAAACTACCACAGAGTCGAATGACGTTGTTGGGTAAGGCGGACTATAAAAGAAGCAGACGTTTCACCTTTGCGCAACGATAATTATGGTCATATCGATAAAATGCGGATAAAGGTAATACTTTTGCCTTTCAAGTTAACCTCCAACATATTGCAGTTCTTGTTTTACGCAAAAGGCAGCACACAATTGCCATTTACGATTTTTTATGATCTTCTTTTCTTCACATTTCAAAACCATTTTTGTATTTTTCGTATTATTACTTTTTAACAACTACATGGCTGTTATCAAAGCTGGCATTGTCCTGAGTTGAATATCCTTTCGACTAACGGAACTTATAGTTTATATGATTCATAAAGTTATACTTTTATTAGCCTTATTATATAAATGATTTCATGTATGCATGACTATACAATATTGGTCATTCCAAAAGATTTTAATTAATTACTTATTCTCTTTTGCATTTACCTTCTTTTTCAGTACTCACTCCGTGTGTCTTCCCTAATTTGAGATACGTTCATAGAAATTGGAATGATTATAATCTATTTACCGTATTTATGCGAATCTAATGCGCCATCGAATCTAATGCGCATCCCCATTTTAAAACTTTAAATAATAAAAAAATTGTTTGTCGGCGAATAAATTTGGTTGACGTCATCGGCGAACTGCTGACCAGTTTTGCACTCGAATAATTTAGCCAAAAACGATGCGCATTAGATTCGCATAAATACGGTATGTCACAGAGCTCAAACCTAATAATTTTCTTTGATGTATACGTATCTTTGTTTCTGGTTTGCATTTCTCAATATGGTTATATTCTACTTATCGGCTGGCTAGATACACAGCGATAAGCAAAAGCAGTTCAATGCCCTTCCCAACTTACCATAGTCAATAGGAATAAAGTTGTAGAAATTCAACGTTATTATTATTTAATTTTGCTATGCAGTTTGATTTATATTTATTGGGTGTTACCTAGCTTTATTCTACCAATGCCTTTTTTGACCACGCCCTATGACAAATCATGTCCATTTCACAGTCCACAACGCGAACGCCTTATGAGCTCAATGGTAATATTTTTTTCGATTGTGTATGCAAGTTTGCACTTTTGGTTTGAATGATGGGGTTTTATTCTACATTTTGCTTTCCAGTTATTTTTTTAAAATTCTATATTATACCAATAAAATGCTAGTGCATGTTCAAAATCAGTTTGTGCAAAAGTTTCCTGAAATAACATCTAAACATGAAAAAAATACGTTTCAGTTGTACACTACATTTTGCTTTCATCAAAGCCAGCAATCTAATTGTAAGCGTATGAAGTCTTCATTTTTTAATATAGGTTATAAGCTTATATTTTTCTTTTTTCTTTTCTTTTTTTAAGCGAGCATATTCATCCAACAATCAAGCCCTGTTTTAAAGAGATTATTTTCGTAGCGAAAATGTTATAGTAATGAGAAATCTATTTAGAAAAAATAGGCTCATTATTACATACAATCTTTAAGAAGTTATCGGGAGGTGTGTTGGTACTTTGAGTATGCCTCAAATGATAGATCTACAACTTATATTTGCTTGGTAGGACGAGCAGAAAGTGCTCCTCAGGATTGTTAGGGAGGGGGGGGGGGGCGCTACAGCTTTAAAAGGATCTGAACCACTAGGACATTGTCAGAGGAACTGTTATTTTGATCCATAACCCTACTGTTCTGTTCAAAGTTGCCCCGAGAAATGAATACTAACTACAGGCGTGTATATTTTCCATAATTTTGGAATAATACCCTATATCCCTATACCTAAATAAATTAACAGAATTCACTTGATTTAATGTTTAAAATGCACTACATGTTCGGATGTTTAATACTTCCGAAATTAGCTAAAAGTTTTTTATAAGTACAGAATATTTGAGTAAGTAGTAATTTTAAGTTTAGATCAGTATTGAAGGACTGGTGTTACAACACAAAGGAAACGCAAATTACGTATATTTATTCTCTATGATAGTGTAAGCTGATGGTTTGCCATAAATATACTGGTATGAAGACAATAATAACATACATATAAATGAAAGTTATTTTTTTAGGTAAATTTAACTTTACCTTCATGCGAATCTCATCTCTAATATGACTAATTTACTACACTTAAAGAAACAAAGCACCGAAGCGTAAATGTCATGGTAGCGAGTAATTTAACGCACGAATGTTGACTTAAGTAATATTCCACGGTCTGGCAAATAATTATGCCAGACATTACGATAGTTTTCGAATATAATAATTCACCTTTAAAATTCTTCGATTCTTTACTATTTAAGTTATTGAGGACAAAGAATAGTAATAGATATGATTAGATACACTCAAGGAAAGATGCAAATATATGAGCTAATAATCATTACTGTTCGTGTAAAACAGCATGTAAATTGCACTAAACTTTTTGTATATGTTAATTTATTAAAATTTTATCTGAATTTTTAAGAAAATACATAATTTTTGTTTTGCTAAAAATGAGTTATATGGTTTAAACTGCAGAAAATTTCCCTAAATTGCGAGAAACACAGATTCAAAACTTTATTTAGTAGGCAAATTTTTACTTTACTATGATTCTAAATCTTCTTGGTGTTTGCTTTTATAACATCAAAAAACTTTATTAATTTAGAACCCGACAGTTTTAAATCCATAAATTACAAAATTTAAGAATTTTGAATAATTACTTGTAAAACCTGCAGCAAATATGTTATTATTTTGTGCCATCGAAAATAAATTATAATTACCAGCAAAATATTTGTTTTGCATCTTGCTACATAATCCGACATTTCTAATAAATCCAAGTACTTCAGGTTCATAGGGATATTTTTGACAATAGGCGAGTTGAAAATTTAGATGTATGCGTCGATAGAATTTCTGTTACTGTATGGGACAGTAGAAAGTAAAAAGCATTATCATAAGACTGAAATATTACGAGATTTCTTGCTCTTTTTGCATTCTTCAATCATCAAATTACGAACACGAAGTAATTACATGTAATCAATTAGTAATAGCATTTCTAATATTTACTGTAAGTATTTTCCTAGTACTCACGTATAAAACTAAAATAGACTTGAAATTAATTTACTTCAGTTATTGATATATTTGAAGTCGGAAATGTTATTAAGGGACTCGGAGAATTTTCGACGTAAAAGATTTATTTTAATAATGTATGCATTTTTTTTTCTGGGGGGGGGGGGGGGGTTTGGGTTTTACTCCGTAACAATGTTAGATTAGAAGAATGATTTTTACCCTATGGTATAGGGGAAAAATAGGGTTCCCCTTGTTATTATTATTATTATGATACTTATTTTTTTTATTGGAAAATAATTTTATATTTTATTTTTGACGCATAAGCTCGCATTAATATTTGAAATAGAATAAGTAGACTCCCAAGCATCCGCTTCGCGACTATCCGACCTCCGTACTACGTTAACCAGTTTTCTTTTCCGGCCTAGTTTTATTTCTCCGTACTATTCGGCGTAGTGCCACTGCCGCGTTCAGATTCTACGTGGACACATTAGGCTGTATACTCAGGAGTCTTTCTATCTGGCCTCTGTACTAGATGCTACCCAGTTTTCTTTTCCGGCCTAGTTTTATTTCTCCGTACTATCTGGCCTAGTGCCGCTACCGTGTTCACATTCTACATTACCACATTAGGCCGAAAACTCTGGAGTCTACTGTACATAGTTTCGCCCTTTGCTATTATTCTCCCTATGATCATGATTGGAATAAAAAAGTGATTTTACGTGATCATTGAATATAACCAGATCCTTTTTTTATGAATAACCGCTAAACAACAAGAATATTATTATATTTTGAAGTGTAAAAGCGAATAAGTGCATGGGTGAACGATTTTTTCAAATAACTTTTCAGCATCTGAACATTAAAACAACTTTGCATAAAACAGCTCCTAAATGATAAAATTAGTTTGATAAATTAAATAATTACGGTATTGAAGCAGCACTAACGCTTATTTGTAGATTAAAAAAATGAAATTAAAAAACAATAAAACTAACTTCTTTTCATTACTCAGTGTTTTTTTTTTTTTTTTTTTTTTTTTTTTTTTTTGCCAGTGGAAAAAAATTAAAACACGCTTAATTTTGTCAAAAACGTTCTCTCAATTAAACGTATTTAATGGTCTTGGATGATCCTAACGCAATCCTAATTATACCAAAAAATCATTTAACATTTCCTTCGGAACGATTTTCAAGCAATTCCTACTCTTCGGGTAATGGCTTTTCTGCTCCAACCAGTCAACATAGGGACAATGAAACAGATTTATCCCGATAGAGCAATTAAATCCCTAATTAACACCATTTACTTTCCAATATATGTTGCGCAATTTATATCCTGCAAACTATCTCTTTCACGCCACAGAATTCATTAATTCCTTTCCTTTACTTTTGTCATGTAATGATTTTTCCATGTTGACCAGACTTAAACGAGAAAAAGTCTCTGACATCGTTTATATAATGGATTTAAAAACATCATTAAATCCTACCCCGCTACAAAAAGCTCATTTTACTTATTGTAGTGTCGTACCTCAATTTTTTTTTCTTAATATATCTAATAGCAATGAACACATGAATATTGATACACCAAATCGAAACGAATGTGGTTCACATTTGGCTAGATCCATGTGTGACTCACACCACAATTGAAAATTATTGAGGCGTTAAAAAAATGTCCACCGCAATATAACTAATTTGAACCTGCAATTCGTACCTCAATTTTTGCTTCACATAATATATATT
Source organism: Octonoba sinensis (assembly GCA_038502835.1). Taxonomy (NCBI): domain Eukaryota; kingdom Metazoa; phylum Arthropoda; class Arachnida; order Araneae; family Uloboridae; genus Octonoba; species Octonoba sinensis. The sequence goes on along the minus strand of CM076599.1, from coordinate 56,195,067 downwards.
TTTTCTTAATATATCTAATAGCTATGAACATATTCGCTTCGGTTTGGTGTTTCAATATTCATATGGTTTACATGGCGTTAAAAACGTCTACAGCTTTATAACTAATTTGAACCTTTAATTATGATTCTGAACTTGTGTTTTTACATTGCACTTTTAAAGTTACATAACTACTTTACACTAGTTACAATCAACTTGATTTATATTATCCTATAAATACAACTGCAACCCAATTGTGAATTACACTACATTGAAAACGAAGTTACTTTTATACTATGTTTAAGTATGTAAATCTCTTCCTTTTTGAAAATGTTTTGAAATCCTGTTAAGTTGTAATTACGGTTCTCGAGCAATCAAATATTGGATCAAGCTCAAAAAATTATGAAAACGTATTTTTTAAATATGGATAAAACATTAGTAATATGACTCACACTACTGTCCGAATATAGCTAACTACAGCTCAAATGTTTGATTTATAAAACGATTCTTGCTTTTTATTATTACTTCATATTTTAAATTATTAGTTTTTGACAGGTAAAACCATATTTTTGAAATGACATTTTGATTATACAAATTAGAAAAAAATGCGTGTAAAAATCAGCGTTTAAAGCAATAGAAATTGCCTAACACGTTTTGGCATACAAGTTCTGCTCCAATGCAAAAAGAAAAAAAGAAGAAATCATCAGCTTATTGAAGAAAATACAAACATTTTAATTTCTAATAGTTTTCGGAATTTTCTCTAAGTTACATACACATCACGCATTGAAATGAAGATTATTGTTTTCATAAGCTGTTAAGTGACATTCATGCTATATATATTCAGTTGGTGAATCTAAAATTACATTGTTTAAAGCTTAAACAAACATTTCCCATTTGTCTTGCTAAAATTTCACCATCCAACCGTGTCAATTACGCCCCATGGATGAACTAATAGAAATAAAAACAGCATATAATCTTTGAAATCGACGGAAATGATTCCCGGATGAGGTGTTTAACATTTCGTTACGCAAAAGAGTTTCTCTTATCCTGATAAGTGGGATGTTGATGGAATATCTTTGTCACTGACACTCGTTAAAACCCGAAATAAAATTATTCTTTAAATTAAGTGGTTCTGAATAAAAATAGAAGTTTTTTCTCCGTAGAGTATGAACTGTAAGGAAAGCTCCTTACTGATCTTTCTTCAAATTTATTTCATGCCTAAAGATGTTTATTTACAAGTACTATAATATTATTTGGGGATTTTTTTTTTGTGACTTCATGTCATAAGTTAAAATTACAGTAGAAAGCTTCATTTACCTTTAACCAATTGACAATTGCGAATGATATAGTCAAAGAAATGCCAGAATTCTATGATTTCAGATCTAAAAGTCAGGAAATAAGCAGGGTTTTTTTTTTTTTGCAGCTATTACAAAGAACAATGCATTTGAAACTTTTAAAAAGCTAAGAATAGTTTTTCTTTTCTTTAGGCCAAATTTTGTAACAATTATGTATTGCAGAAAGTGAAGAATGAAAAGCATACTATTCTAAATTGCAAAGAAGTAGAAGTAGGGAGGAAAACGATGTTATAGTGTCATTCCAAAACTAACACTCTCAGTGAAAAGGAAAAAGAAAGAAATAAAGAGAAGGGTGAAAGGGGGACTTGCTCTTCTTAAAAAAGATTACCTTTAAAAGGTTCATCCCGAGAAGATGTCTTAAAACAGCTTTTGCAATCAAGCACTCATACTATTTGTTTATGTTATATGTGAAAAAACGTTAAAGTAGAGTTGACAGCATAACCTTCGAGTTTTTCTTCTTTTTTTTTTGCAGTAACCGTTATTATTATGTTTTATTTATTTAATACGGTGTTCTCATACGCTTTTTAATACACATTGTATGTGATTTTATTTAAAGTAATGTGTAGAAGCAAAATTTAACATTTTTTTTACGAAACACGTGTACTTTCTATTATTTCATTTATATATTATTATTATTATTAAATATATATATATATTAATTGCAAATTCATTTTTACTTTTAAAGAATCAGAATCTTTTTGAACGATTGAAACGTTGTGTATAGTTTTCGCTTTCTACAGGAAGCAAATAAAAACTTTCTGTAAAATACGTAACCTGAATCTAATACTTAGGACTAACTAGGTCTAGGTCTTAACTAAGTCTAATAAGTCCGGTTTAGTTTTTGATCGTATCCGTTTAGTAACTTTAAGATTCTTTACCTTATTAAGACATGTTGCAGAAGGCAGATAAAATGTCGAAAAAGGCGTAAATAATTGAAGAGAATAATCGGCGAACTAGCTGATCCTCAAAAACGGCTATCAGAAAGTAAATCATAAATTTTTATAATATTTTTATTTTATACTATAATAATATTGGCGACTGTTAAATATTTCATAACCAGTAATTCATAATATTATAATGAAACAAAAAGGAAGAACTGCATACCATTAAAGAAAAATTTAAAAAACAATTTCTATCTCTACTCATAAAAATTATTTTATATTTTTTTTCGTTGAGGCGAAGATAATTAAAATGTTATCTTACCTCAATTCAAGTACTAAACAGTTAAATCAATTAATGTTTGAAACGCCATTGACCTTGATTGATTCTAGACATAAGTAAGGCACTGAATCTTCAAACTAATACAAAATAAATAAATAAAACTACGCCCAAATACAAGTTTTCGATTTGTTCTAACTCAAGGAGAAATGTCAAAAACTCATTGCTTCTTGTACAACGCCCTAGTTTTGAGATGTCATAATCAAATGCATACTTTATAGCTTCTTTTCAGTTAGTTGATAGACCAATTCGCTGATAAGTTCGTGCAGCACATCAAGTCGTAAAACTTTGGATTTTTTATAATGTTTATAGATGAAGGAGATAGAGGGCGCAGCAACTACATAGCGATAATGATGCTTATATGGATTCAAAACAAGCTAGAATTGTTTAATAAAGGTATAATAGAGAAGCAAAATGTTTAATGAATGTTAAGAAATGTTCTGTTTTCGTACACTGTTAAATATGACGTGCTTAAAAATGAGAAAATATACTTTCTTATTGGTTTAAAGTAATTTTGAATTAACAAGAAGTTCCGTCCAGAACTGAAGAGCCTACTTTCCCGTATACACCGAATTCAAATTTATAATCTAGCTATCTCTCTCTCTCTGTCTTTCTCGTTTAGTTTTAGTTTTTAATTGGTTCAAATATACCTTTTTCAACGGTTAATAGACATTCAATCATTCATTTATTAAGTCATTCATGTATTTACTCACTCATTTATTCATTCATTCTTTTGCTTATTCATTTAATCATTCATTGATTCAAAAATATTCTTGAAAATCATGATCAAAAAATTTCATAGGAAAATAGGCTCCTTAGTTCTGGATGTACTTTCTATTTGTACATGTTCTACGTCATAAGAGCTTTCCGATAAAGTTTGTTCCAAGAAAATCGGTCCGTTAGATCAGGAATTATATAGGATTGAAATTTCCCCGTAGGCGGTATGTTAATTTTTTTTGAACTGTTCAAAAATGAACAAAAATTGTTCAAATCAATATTTCACGCCAAGAACTTCTTCCAGTGAGCTTGTTCATGGGAACTTGGATCTTGTACCCAAATTTTACATAATTTGCTTCATTTTCGCCCATAGGTGCTAATGTTAAAATTTTTTGAACTGTTCAAAATTGAACAAAACATTGTTCAAATCAAAAAGTAAAATATGGAAATTAGATGTCCTCGCCGAGATCTTTCGATTGCAAAGAGAATTTTTCGAATCGGACAATTCGTTCAAAAGTTATTAGGGGGGGACAGACCGACAGACAGACAGACCGACAGACAGACAGACCGACCGACTGGCAGACAGACCGACAGACAGACCGACAGACACAATTTTTCCCCATCTCAAAACCCTACTTTCAAATTTTTTATTTTTCAATCTTTATTTAATTACTTAACTTATTTTTGACTTTTCTTGATTTTTAACGATATTTTCACGATACATTAAGCCTTCTTTCATGCTTTATTATTATTTTTTTTTACTTTTATGGGAAAGTAGGCTAAAAATGAGCAAGCGCAGTTCTCAGTTTTAAGTACCGGTGCATCTACATCATACAGAGCTTTTAAAACATTGATATATATTTCAACGTCTGTTGAAAATTGATTATGTGTCAAGAATACGTCAGCTAACCATGAATTTTACTAGTATCACGCTAAAATGACAGATATTAATAAAGTATATTTAAAAACCACTTAGAAAATCATTTACTATTTATAATAACACAGACTACGGAAGTCGGGTGTATGAAATATACATTCAAATTTCAGTTTCATTTAGAAGCATTTTTGCAAGAGAATCGTCTTAGCTTCGTTTTTTATAAAAACTCGTTGCTGCCAAATCTCAAAAAGGAACATACTACCGTCCAATCAGAAATACAGCACAGCAGGTTATCATTTCCATTTACTGAATTTCATATCTTATGTTACAACTTTTGCTTTGATACTAAGACAGAAAAAAATAAGGAAAAAAAAAAAAACTTTTCGAACAATTACGTTGCCGGAAAATAGTCAAGTGCTAATATCACCATTTCAGAAGTTCTTTAAAACGATACAGCATTTAGACTATTTTACATAGGTTACCTTCACCACAAACTACTAGAGCATAAATCTTTATCCAGCGCTAAAGCAAAACGTAATTATCACCCCTATTCTTTTCTATAGTACTGTACTTATCTTACGAAGTCTCCAATAAACCACAACTTCGCTGTAATCCATCATCCTTTTACAAGGATTTCCCTGAAGTAAATCTGCAAGGAACACATGGTCGCTCGATAAACACAGCCTGTTACTTCTATTCATGACGTAGATAATATAAGAGATCTCGTTTCAATAGGGTCATTAGCGCTACTTGACGTCTCCATTCATTTCCTATTCATTGGAAAACCTTTTCTCTCACCGGATTCATCTTCTGAGGAATCTTTCCTCTTTCTTGTCGGATAAAGGCTGCTCTCTTACTTTACCTTGCGTATCAACAAGTAAAGTGAAGTGAAATGGGGAGTGTTATGGATTTTTAACAGGGTTAAAATAAAGTACAAGTTGCAAAACATTTTCTTTGGTACTGTAATTCGTGGAAGTATTTCCCAGTTAAAAGTTTTCATCAAAAATAACTTTACTGCAAGTTTTCAAAAGTTAGTAATTTCCGATAAACTGGTAAGTGTGAAGTCGACAGAATTATTATCCTTTGAAGCTAAAACTAGCACGAGTGTTATGTGTGACACCGTTTCTACATTAATCAACTGAAATCGGCTATTAATTTTAGGTCAGATTGACCTCTTCTAAATACAATTAGCGTTGTTGTTGCCTGAATCTATTTGGATGTACCCACCCCGGATAGTGAGAAATACCCGATTTAATACAGCAAAGTTGAGCCTTCCGTTTTTTTTATCGAGCACCACAAGGGTGGAAGTGTGACTTTGCTCAGACAGCACGATAGAGGGAAGCACTATCTCTCACAGAATTATATATTTGACCGAAGGCCGGCAATCACTTGGAGCGATCGGTGCCAAAATTCAATCAACACCACATTTGTCAGGATGTATGTGTGCACCAAATTCCGCAGAGAAAGGCGCCAAAATGTAGTCAGCACCTGTTCCTATTGAGGTTCACTTGTATACCAAATGTTGTTTGAATTCTACCATTACTTCTTGAGATATAACACTCATGCTATTCGAGAAAAACGTTCAATTACTCCGTCCCTTTGAATGTATTCGCACCAAAACTAATCAGCACCAATGGATCCATATGCGCACTAAATTTCACTCGACGTCGCTATAACTCATTGCGTTTTGAGTTACAGCGGCCACAAAATAAAACGACTACTTACAGGCACACAGGCAGACGTTTTCCAAAAATAGTAACAATGGGTTTAGCACACCTCAAATGCGTAAATTCGTCAAAATTCGAAATTAATTTCCAATACTTTCTTCTATACCTTGGATATGGAAGAAAGTAAAAAGCAAATGTTGTGTCTAAATGTTTAGTTATTAGTAGTTAACTGTATTATTCACATTAAGCGCTAAAGTTTTGAAATAAATTCAATTTTTTTTCTTCACTTACGTCTGACGATTATAGATTTTTTTTTTAAGTTAAAAATAATAAATTGTCTTTTTAAAAAATGAGGCTTAAAAAACAATAAAACTGATTACTCGGACTTTTTATAAACTGGATATTCAGAAACGATATAAACAGAAACTACTTAAAATTATCTTTAATAAAGCAAAACTGAAATTAATAATATCATTCCACTCCACAAGTCTGGAACCTTTTTTAAGCACTTTTCTCAGATGCATCATTATTTAATATCAAAATTCATTTTTCAAACAACAAAAAGTACAGACATCATACAGTTTTACCCATCTTTTCACAGAGAAATGTTTTATTTTTCCTTCATTAATTTTAAGATACTGCCAGAACTATCATTTTTTATTCAAATTGTTTCTAAAGTAAATACAAATCATTACTCAGTAACTAAATATTCTTAACGGCTTACTCCCATGTGAGTAAATTTGGTATTCTGAACTTAGCCATCTGTTGTTTTGAATGCTGTTTTTTTCTTTTGAAATGTGATGTGCTTTGCTTTTTTTTCTGTCATTATAGGTTGTTAAAATGTTTTTGTAGTGAATCATAATGAATACTGCGGTCAACTTTACTTGAAAAGGATTTTGATGGTATGTTTTAAAATCCAAAACTTTAAAAAATATTTTGTACTTTGTTAAGTAAAGAGGTGAAATAAGTGTTATACCCTAATGGGAATTGACTTCAGTATTTCTTTTTCGATATTTAACGAAAAGTTAAGGTACTCCATTTCATGACATGTGTTTTCTTTAAAATTATTTTTAAATACAATATATTCATGTAAGAAAATTGATGGCCCGGTTTAATAAAACTAATGTTTTAATTATCATCTAGTATTTGTATAAACAGTGTGCAATTAATAGTATTTCGTTTCACAAAGAGGAATCTTTTTGTGTTTCTCAGTAAAGAATTCTGTAACATAATGTTTTTTTTTAGACAATCTGTTGAATGTAATATAAAATAATTTAACATTAAGAAAGCACAAATAAGCATTAAAATGCAGACATATGCTTCGGGATTGCTTTTAATCCCTTTTTCAATGCGACAGGGAGCTTCTAGATGCAAAACATCGAAATGAAGCAGACAAAACTACAAAAACAAAGCTTATATAGTTTAAGAATTATTTGTAAACCAATGAGAATAAAGGCAGCGTGAAGTGGAAGTAGAAGTAAAAGGGATTCCAAGCAATCCCGAAACATATGTCTGCATTTTAATGATTATTTGGGCTTTCTTAACGTGAAATTATTTTTTATTACAGTTTACTTTCACAAAGCTAAATTATTATTATAATCTGTTGAATGTTTCTGCAGAATGATTTTTGGGATTCAATGAGAATAAATCTGAATGGATTGTTATTTTTAACCCCTTAACTGGTCTTTTTTTCTTTTTTTTACCACAAGTGTTCCTAAAAAAGCATATTTTTTATTGCATATAATTAAAACCCTAACTTGATATAAAAGGGAAATGAAAGAATTTTTTTTTAAAAATTTCATAATTACTGAATTTATGCATTTTTCTATTTTATAACTTTGAAACACAAATGCCCCTGAATGACTCTCTTTCAATCTATTAATAATACGGGCAAATCAAAACAAGAAAGGCTGAAATATTAATTTTCCTGTAAAAAAATTTTTTTTGGGACGGGCAAACCAGTTAAGGATATTTTTGGGTAGCCCGTACGCCGTACGGGCAAACCAGTTAAGGGGTTAAGCCAGTAAGAAACGTTGAAACATAAGGATTTCATGTTTGTGACTCTGTGATGCAATTGAAGAAAAGAGTAAAAATCAACATTTTAGAAACCACCAATTACGTTACCTCTTAAAAAAATCCATTGAATTAGAAAGTAATTGTTTCCTCATGGTTCTGAGGATAATTTATCTAGCATTAAACGATGACATGTGCGAAAATCGCAGTTAAAGTAATATATTTTGAAGAACATATGCCTGTTCTTTACCCCTTCTGTTTCCATATTTCTGTTTAATTTTTATATAATTTGCATAAAAAAGGAAATGTTCCAAGCTTGTAATACTACTCTACTACTATTACTACCAATAATAATAAGTTATACTACTACTACCAGTACTAAAATATAGTAATAATAATATTCTAAAAACGTAGGCCACAGTATAATTTAAATTTAAAAGATAATGTGTTATATCAAATATTTTAGGATACTTAAACAATTACTAAATTTAATTTAAAAAGAATTTAATACTAAATTTATAACATAAGTTATAGAGAAACAAATTAAATCTGTATACATATTTTAATGTATATGTTACCGTTAAAGTATGAAATCCGTTATTTTATAGAATACCTAGTTATTCCATGAAATAACTGATCGTGTTCGTTAAAGTGTAAAACTCTCTTGTATTTCATGGTTTAACTAGTTATTTCATAGAATAACGATCTGCAGCCCGTTAAAGTGGAAAATAATCTTAAAAGAATGCAGTGAAGATATAGTTTGCTTCAAATGTATGGAGCCTGTCCATATATCATGGTAGGAAGATTATGTTTCAGAAGATGAAGATAAGCAGAAAATCTGCAAATTGGGTTTTAATGAACTTAATATTCAAAGAGAAAGAGAAAAGTCTAAAAAATGCTTAGAAATTCAAGCGAAAAAGATGAAATTAGTGTCGGATAAATCTCATTCTAAAGCCTTTGTGGGGTTTACCGACCGTATCCCAGTGCCTGAAGTTGACAGAGGAAAAGGTGATGCCAAATCTATTTTAGCTATCATCATAAAAATAACCGAAGAAGGATTTTTCCAATTGGGCACAAGAAACGGCCGCATAAAACAATTATATTCCCGATCCCAGTTCAGTGTCTGCGACCAAAAATTAATTAAAATCGAAGAAGTACCGGATGTAGAAATATCGCTCCGGTCGGTTGCTCAAAGTTTAGGTACTGGTCAGGGATTTAAAAAATGTTCGTGTAAAACCCAGTGTGTCAACAAAAAATGTTTTTGTTTTAGTAATAATGTTCTTTGTAATTCCATGTGTCATTTTAGTAATCCTTGTTGTAACAAATGATTTTATGGTACGTTTCCATAAATACCATTTATACGCTGCATAAATTAGATAAATTGCTTCTTTTTCATTTTAATTGTCTATCATTAGTTTATTTATAGAATACCTAGTTATTTTATTTTAGAAAAATTGTTTATTTTACACTTTAACTGTCTCTCATTAGTTAATTTATAGAATACCTAGTTATTTCATACAATAACTAGTTAAAGTGTCAAATTAATAACATATTACACACTTTAACGGACACGATCAGTTATTTCATGGAATAACTTGGTATTCTATGAAATAACTGCATTATATACTTTAACGGTAACATATACAATATTTGCTCTGAAAATTCGATTTGTTCCACTGAAAAGAATTCTTACGAAATTTCGACTTATGGAGGTTTTTCAATATTATATGTTTTGAAATTGTTAATGCATTAGTATGTAATGTGAAAGAAAATACTACACCGCATTTCTTAACATTTTCATTTCTTATATCACAACTTTCTTTTAATGAATTCATCTAGTTTTGTCAATGTGAATGTTTGGCGTTTCATATTTTAGACACAACGCTATATTTCATTTTTTAACTAATAAAGTTATGTTAACTGAATATTTATCAGTTTAAGTTAGATAAAAACAAAATTAAATTAAATCCTCAGTGAAATTTTTCGAAAAAGAAAAATAGGAATGTAAATCATATTTGTCCATCAGGTTTTGTCAAACTTATTGCTTCAGTTATGGAACAAGGTGATGTAAATAATTTATCAAATCAATGACGCAAAGACAAATTTTAGATAGCTACATGAAATTTCACTCGTGAATGGTAATAAAACCAATGGCGTGACATTGCTAAGAAAACTGCATTCAACGAATTTCATGCTTGTGAGTTAATGTTTTATTCGTCACAAAAGAAATCCAAATCTAATAGAGGACGCGTAACAATGGAAAATTAAAAAAAATATCATTTATGGATGTATTTAAATCAACATCAATGAGGGAAGAACTGCATGTTGGTAGCATAATTTTTCACTGCAGACAAATAGTAATTGCTTGACTGTTTCAGTAATAAACGACAACGCCGTATCATTATTATTATCCAGTAGTGCTAATGTGGAGGTAAATGCCCCTGGTGCAGAGAAAGAATTCCAACGTTATTCCAAATAAGCTTTATATTCTACATATACATGTCTGGTAACTGAGAAGGACAAACAGAAGACATGGTGTCATTTCTTATAACAAAGTGTTCTCGTTGGTAAAACAAAAAGATATCAACATGTCTGTGATCATTACTTCTTTACTTCAGTGTTTAGCCATGAGCAACGTTACCACAACTAATGATAGAAAACAGCATATACCTTGGCTTTAAGAACAATAGATTTGTAGGTCCCAAGATGTGTTATTGCTCGCATAAACATATACTTAAAATATTCTTGCAAAGCAAACAGAGAGGTATGTCAAAGTAATTTGCAAATGTTATGTTTTTGAGCAATAAAAGGTTAAGTAATGAACTTACGTTGATATTAAAAAGTAATACTAATGCTGCGTTCGAGGTTTATCAAAGGCAGAAATTAGTACTTCTTAATTGATTCTTTGTGTACGAAATTTTTTATGGGGAAAAGAAAATAGAGTAGAAATGTACATGAATTGTTTATGTATGAACTATGTAATTATGACATGAAAAAATAAACAACTTCGAAGTATTCTTAAGAAGATATAAAATAAATATTTCGTTTTAATAACTGAAAAATAATTTGTGATGAAAAATAAAGTTTTAAATAGTTGGAAAAAAGCAATTTCACGACAATAAACTTATTATGTAAGTTTTAAAAATTTACAAGCAATTCTTTTTTCGTCTACTTTTCGTTCCTTTTTCGATAAAATTGTGACAAATTGCTCACATTGTGTATAAAATATTTCAGGAATTACTTTCAACAATAAAATATTTATTCAGTAACTGATTTTATATTCATTATTTTTTAAAACAGTTTGTTTGCTAATTTAAAGATTAAAAAAGACAGATAAGTGTTACTTCCACTCCAACGGCATAACGATATTTAAAACATTTACCGTGAAACAACGTTTATTAGGCTGCACAGAAGAATTAAACGAGTATTTTGTTTTAAAAAACAATGGCCTTTCAAACTTTACACTAAAATCTTGCTTTGAACAAGCAAAGTACTTTTTTTTTATGTAGCAACAGTGAGCACTGAATTCTTTGAATCGCGCAAAAACAATGAATAACAATCACACATTTTTATCTTGTAAGATATAAGCAAAGTTGCCACGCACCGGGAAAAACGGGAAAACCGGGAATTGTCAGGGAAAATGAAAATGACCTAAATTGGTCAGGGAAAAGTCAGGGGAAAAAATATTTCACTGAAATTCCTGGAAAAGTCAGGGAATTTCTTTCATTTTCTGTTAGTGCAGCGTTGTTTGTTGCTAAGAATAAAAACAGCCATTTATTTCCTGGCGCAATTCGTCGCTCGATTTGTAGTTTCGGGTGCTGCGCATACGGAAAGTAACAATGCAGGGGCACGCCACAGCAGTCGGCTCTCCTGAACATGCTCCCGAATGGTTGCTGGGTTGGAGGACATGCGCAGAAGCTGTTTTTCGACTTCATGACATCATCGCTGAGCGGGCTTTATCCAAACTGCTGAACCAAACACAGCTTTATTAATGTGATGTTTCGTTTTGGTGGCCGAAATTGTTTTGCCAAAAACTGATGCATCAGAAGTTCTTCCTGAATAGTAAGTAATACTTTTATATTTCATAATTTTTTTTTCTTGGAAATCAATGAAACGGATTTGCTTTTGGGAAATCTTTTGAATTTAACAGAAGATGATGCTAAATTTAAACAGCTTTTTTTTTTTTTTTTTTTTTTTTAAGAAATATCGTCAAATGCTTTATTTTGTTATTAGTGTTCTTTAACGGATGTAAAGTCTTTCGCATGTTACCGAAGTCGGAATACTCTGAATTCAAAGAGAATTTTTTAAAATGTATTTTATTTTGCTAAATTTTTATTTTTTATGTAATCAGTGTTGAAAATCCGAAAACTACTAATAGTGAGTAACCATGCGTGTGAATTTGCGCGGAGCCTGCTTTTGTGTTTAAAAACCTGAAGTTCTATGGTATTTTTTTTTTAATTGGTCAAAGTATAAAAAGGATAATAAAGTGATGAGGTAGGCAATGATTGAAAAGGTTTCGATTTCGTCAACTTTGGAATTCAGAATGTTAGTTTATCATTCCATCACTCCTGGAAGGGGGAAGGACTACATGCTACATTTGCGCTATTCCTTAACTGGATTTTATTTATTTGAACATTTTTAAGTATTTAACATTTTTTATCCTCTTTTTTTTTTTTTTTGAACAAATATTTTGGTCTGAACACAAACCTGTTTGAATCGAGAATAGCAGTTTTGTGTTGAATTCATATTTTTAATCATTGGCGTGCGATTTTTATTTTTCATCTAAATTCTGATCTAAGTTTCTGTATCATTTATTTTCTACTGTACAGGTGTTAAAGAACTATTGTTTGTATTTATTTAAAAATTTTATTGGAAACTATTTAAGGATGACTCAACAGATATCCGATATTTTCCATATTTTGACGAAATTCCGTATTTTCAGTAATTTTGGAATTCGAGTTTCGTTTCCGCGAAACTTCTTACTTTTGGAAAACTCACCTCTTTTTTTTCTATGAAAATCTTTGAAAGTAGCCTGCCAACATTTCACAAAATACGAGTAAAATTTACGTATTTTGTCCGTTTTTTGAACTTTTAAGTGTCGGTCCCGATTTTTTATGCATTTCGAAATCCGATTGCATCGGCTTCGGTAAAACTTCCTAGTTCTCATTTACTGTCCGATTCTGTCTCATGGACATCAATAACTTTCAGCTTACCATTATCTTTATCTTTATTAAGTTTCAACTTCTGTAATAGTAAACAATTTGCAAGGACGCAATTTTGCCACGACCACTTGAAAATTCGGCCGAAAATATAATGAATATTTCGGAAGTTATTTTAAGTTTTAGTGATCATATCAGCTTCTTATAATTATTAAATATTACAGCCTTATTAATAATCTAGTTAAAAAATATTTTTGCACAAAATTTACCCCCCCCCCCTTTGTATGTAGTTTAAAAATAGTGTTTTGAATTTTTACCTGAGTTTAGAGTTAAGAATAATAATAAAATTACACGTTAATTTAAAGCACAAATGAGCAAAAAAATGCAGACATATGTTTCGGGATTGCTTGGAATCCCTTTTTCAATGCGACAGGGAGCTTCTAGATGCAAAACATCCAAACTTCATTTGGATGTTTTGCATCTAGAAGCTCCCTGTCGCATTGAAAAAGGGATTCCAAGCAATCCCGAAACATATGTCTGCATTTTTTTGCTCATTTGTGCTTTAAATTAACGTGTAATTTTATTATTATTGTTTACTTGCACAAAGTTAAATTATTTTTATTTAGAGTTAAGGTTTTTTCCTTACAAGTACTCATTATAATACTGTTACAAAAGAAATTAACAATTATTTGTTTTTATTCAATGTATAACTGAATCATTTATTTCCAAAAAGTAACATCTTCATTTTGAAAAAAGAAGAACTCTCAGTATTAATTTTAAAAAATTTATGGCATAATTAATCAAAACTTGTGTTAATTTACCTCCTTTTTTCAACTTTTTATTTCTTGCTTTTAATATCTTTGTGTAATTTAAAAGTTGATTAATAAAAGTATGTTTATATATACACACATATATATTTGATGATTTTTTTAAAAGTTTCTTTATTATTTTTATTATTATTTATTTATTATTTTTTTTTTTTTTGAAGCACTGCCTGTACTTATTGACACTAAGCATAAAACTTTGAATTTTTCACTACACTTTTGTATTAGATTTAATTCAATGAATTTTACAATGTTACCTTATGTTTAGCAATTTATCTTAGGTCTTCTGATTTTTGATAAATTTTAGGTGTTTAAAATGAAGTAAGAAAACAACATTTATTGTGGATTGGGAGTATGCTGAGCTAAACCCACAATGGAAAGGGTGGCTGAGAAGTGCAAAAGATGTTTATAAAGCAACCTGCATTATATGCGCCAAGACATTTTCATTAAGCAATATGGGAAGACAAGCCATAACTAGTCATGAAAAGAGTTCGAAACATGTAAAAAATGTTAAGGCTTCGACAGGAAATCTGACAAATGTCTTCAAGAAAATACCAACTGCATGTGTTTCAAATGAACTTGAAAGCAACGTTTCTGCAGTAGTAGTTGTGGAAGAAACTGCAGATTCTACTTCTGGCAGTTTCTGAAGTTGCTGAAATAATTCAGCCGCAAGTTGGTACTGAAGTTGTAAAGAAAAAATTTAATTTTTTTCTCTCAAAAGATGAAACTCTAAAAGCAGAACTAATTTGGGCCATACTGGTACTGTCCCATAGTTCTTTTCATGGTTTTATGGATGCATCAAATGTATTTAAAATGATGTTTCCAGATAGCAAAATTGTACAGAGTGTGACAACGAGTAGGACTAAAATGACTTGTGAATTTTGGCCTTGCTCCTTACTTCAACCAGTTGCTGCATAACGAAATTACTGACTGTACCAAGTATGTAATTTGCTTTGATGAGGCGCTGAATCGGGTTTCCCAAAAAGGTCAGATGGACCTTGTTGTACGGTATTGGCATGAAGCTACAAACATAGTTGTTAGCAGGTACTTAACCTCGGTATTTCTCGGTCATTCCACTGCGAAGGATTTACTTGAAAAGTTCAAAGAAGGTATGGGCAGTATTCCTAGTAGCAAGTTGATCCAAATTTCTATGGATGGCCCAACTGTCAACCATAAGTTTTTAAAAGCCATTCTAGAAGATGAAAAAGAAAAAGGAAATCACATATTTGATTTAGGAACCTGCGAACTCCACATTATTCATGGGGCTTTTATGACTGGACACAGAGGAAGTGGATGGGGTCTAAATACAGTTTTTAGGTCAATGTACCAGTTGTTCAAAGTTGGCAAGAAGAGCAGATTTCATTGCTATAACTGGAACGTCAATCTTTCCTTTAAAATTCTGCCAAGTGAGGTGGATTGAAAATGTTAAAGTGGCAGAAAGAGCAATAGAAGTACTTCCTCACTTAAAAAATTATATTGAAAACTCGACACTGCCCAAAACTACAACGGTAGATTCTGTAACGACTGCTGTAAGTGACAAATTGATGCTTGCAAAAATAGCTTTTTTTTCATCAGTTGCTGTACTTTTGGAACCTTTTCTGACCACTTTTCAGAGCACATATCCTTATGCTCCATTTCTTTATGATGCTTCGTTAGATATTATCTACCAGCTGATGAAGCGCTGTGTAAGAGCAGAATTAATAGAGGCAGCAGTAAGTCCGTACAAGTTGTTGAAAATTGATCTCACTGATACGAATAATTGGGCAAAAATATCAGATGTTGACATTGGAATTGTTGCTAAAGGTAGCATTAAGAATTTTGAAAGAAGAACCTTTAGAAAGGAGTGCCAGACATTTCTTATTTTCACTGTAAAAAAAATAATTGAACACTCACCATTGCGCTTTCCTATTGTCAAAGCAATCTCATGTTTGGATCCAAAGTTGATTCTCTCCAACACTTTGATAAGTGAACAAGAAGTTCCGTCTAGAACTATACGAGCCTACTTTCCCGTATACACCAAATTCAAATTTATAATCTAGCTATCTCTTTCTCTCTCTTTCTTATTTATCTTTAGTTCTAATTATTGAAAATATACCTTTTTCAACGGATAATACATATTCATTCACTCACACATTCATTCTTTCATTTATTCAGCCATGCATTTATTCATTCATTCGTTACCTCATTCAAGTGTTTATTCATTCATTTACGCATTCATGTATTTATTCACTCATTTATTTATATTTTCATTTATTCAATAATTTATTCATTCATTCTTTTCCTCATTCATTTATTCATTGATTTATTCTTTCATTCTTTCATTTATTCATTCATTCATTATTTCACTCATTGAGTCACTGAGAAATATCCTTGAAAATCCCGATCAAAAAATTTCATAGCAAAATAGGCTCGTAAGTTCTGGATAAACTTTCTATTTCTACATGTTCTACGTTATATGAGCTTTCCGATAAAGTTTGTTCCAAGCAAATCGGTTCGTTAGATCAGGATTTATATAGGGTTGAAATTTCCCCGTAAGCTCTGTGTTAATTTTTTGAACTGTTCAAAAATGAACAAAAACTGTTCAAATCAATATTTCACGCCGATAACTCCTTTCAATAAGCTTTCAATAGGAACTTGGCTCTTGTGCCCAGAGTTTACAGAATTTGCTTCAATTTTGTCCATAGGCGCTAATGTTAAAATTTTTTGAACTGTTCAAAATTGAACAAAAAATTGTTCAAATATAGAAATGAGATGTCCTCGCCGAGATCTTTCGAATGCAAAAAGAATTTTTCCAATCGGACAATTCGTTCAAAAGTTATTTGGGGGGGACAGACCGACAGACCGACAGACACACTTTTTCCCCATCTCAATACCCTACTTTCAAATTTTTTATTTTTCAATCTTTATTTAATTATTTCACTTATTTTTGACTTTTCTTGATTTTTAACGATATTTTCACGATACATTAAGCCTTCTTTCATGCTTTATTATTATTTTTTTTTACTTTTACGGGAAAGTAGGCTAAAAACGGATGGGAAAATTTTTGGAACTTTTGAATGAAAAAGGACATGTTCCTGGAGTGCTAGCAGATAAAGCCAAACAACAGTTTGACTCGCTCTGTTTTAAAGCCACAAATGAATGGAAAGAAAAATTTTCCTCCTTCAGCCGAAAAACAAGATTGGATGATTTTTACACTTCCTTGCTTTGCCAGGAAGATTTATTAAAAGATGCGTTTCACATCATCAAAATGGTTTTAATTTTTTCACATGGGAATGCCACAGTTGAAAGTGGATTTTCTATCAATAGGGATATGTTGGTCGAAAATTTACAAGCGAAATCTCTTATTGCATTAAGAACTGTGTATGATGCTGTTAAAACGAAAGGGAGGCTTGAATCAATTGGAAATTTGTAAAGAAATGATTAATCATGCAAGAATGGCACGTACCAGATATCATCTTGCTTTGGAGGAAAACAATAGGTTGGAAAGTGATGAAAAGAGGAAAGGAAATGTCAAGAGGAAAGTTTTGGATGAAATAAAGTGCTTGAAAAGAAAAAAAGCTAAACTTTCCCATGATACATTTGCAGAGACAAAAAGAATTGAAATGGAAATTGCTGAACTCTCAAAGCATTTGTAAATTGTAAAACTTAAATCACTTATCCATAAAGGGGGCCATTCCATCCTCACTTGGGGGACAAATGGACTCTTTAACTTTTATGAAACATCCTTTTGACATATACTTATCTTTCATTAATCTGTTTAAAACTTTAATGAGTAATGTGATAATGTCAATTACACATATAGTGGTACTAGATTTCATTATAAATGCATATTAAAAAGCCTTTGAGTAAGTGAAAGCACAGAAAATTATGCTAAAGCGAATCTTAGTTGTGCGAAATATTTCCGACTGATAATCAATATTATTTTGTGATTTGAAATTATTTGTATTCTGGAAGTTTCTTATTTATTATTTTTCTTTTGCTGTGTTCCAAATTTTATTGACCATGTTTACAAGTCAAGTTAATCGTTTTATGACAATACTAAAATCTATGAAATATAAAACTTTGGGCTTTCAAGGTGTATCAACATTTTCTACTGCATTCCAACTTTTACTCATAACAAATGTAAGTAAACTTTAGATTATTTCAATGTAACCAATTAAAATTTGGTAATCATTATTGGTAATTTTTCATAATCATTTTTGAAATAATAAGGTAGGTAGGTTTTATTCACTAAAACATAGTATATATGTTAATATTTAATAATGTTAGTTGACATCGATTAACCTGGAATTTTTTCTAAAATTGCCTGGAAAACCTGGAAAAGTCAGGGAATTTTATTGTCCTACATGAGTGGCAACCCTGTATAAGGATAATATCAAAGCAGTAAACACTACATGAATGTGAATACATAAGAAATACTAGATTTAATGACAAGAAAGACAACTGTTTCCCAAACAAAAAGAAGACATTTTAAATGTACGTTATAATTATAACACACTATGCAAAACTCGGTAATTCATTAATAAGAGAAAAAACGCAAAGTCTTCGCGAAGACTGAAAGATTTCGAAAATGCCCAATTTCCATTATACTGATTCTATTACTTTTAAAATAGCTTGAAAGAGAATGACGTTGGTGAGTTGAAAAACATAGTTGAAAGTGGGTGTTACATGCAAAAAAAGCGTGACAGACTTGCCGATCAAAAGGATTGCATATCGTTTGACAAAAAAAAAAAGTCGTTACCGCTTTAAGTAGAGATTGAAGAGGGGGATTAAGGTTCTGCTTCGATTTGTGTTATTCTTTACTACTTTTCCTTAGGTGGTGAGCTACGATGGTTTTTGTGGGAAGATGATACGATAATGTAATCATAACCCGCTTTTCAAAGACCAAGAACAACACTTCAGGATCAAAGTGTAACGAATTAGCATGTCATCATAATTATAATAAACCAGTATTATGTAGAATCCTAAAAATGTTATTATTGCGTCAATTTTGTCCTCGTTCTTGTGTCTCTTCGCACTTCAACGAAGAAATTCATTTTTCAGTCTACTTGTAGATGAAATGAAGTGAATTCATGTTATTCTAATATCATTAGGCAAAAAAAAGTTATAATCATCAATATCGTTTCACCATATAATATGGATTATTTTTTATTATTCTTCGATTCAAAAAAATAAATAAATAATATTATTTCTTCTTTTAATATCTTTTTAGCGCAAAAATTTAAGTATAAATTATCAAAAGATAGTTATTGCTGATTTACACTTTATTGTTCGAAAAGTCATGCCGAATAAATAAGCCTTAAAATTTCCAATTGGTGTCACTATTGCGCTGTGATCCAATATTAAGTCAAGTATTCATCAGAGGTTGAACATTCAAATTTGGATAAACACACCGATTTTCTTGTGTATAATGGCGCGAGAGCGTTAATAGATTACACCACGCAAACACACGGGGTTCCTAGTAGCAAAAACAAATACTTGTTGCATCTGTTGCAGATTGCGCCAACTGCCTCACCAGACGGCGTGACGTCAAGGCATAAAAAAATAGAAACTTTACTAACCAGATGCTCATCAGAACTGCCCGGAGCGGGTTGTGCATTTTGAAGCACTCGCATAGTGCTAATGTTCCCTTTAGTTTTAATTAAATGTAAATAATTCAATGTAGATAGTTAGTTTTAATTAAATGTTATTTTTTTTCTTTCCTCATGAGTAGTTATAATTGAATACTTGCCTCACTGAATTAGCATCAAAACAGAAGAAGAACTAAGGTGAGTCGAACCTTTGTATTTTTCATTTAGTACATCTCAACTCGAAAATTATTTAGACTGAAATATTGCATTTTGTGTAACAAATTTTTTGGTGCCGAAACCCGGGAGATTTCCTAGGACTTTAGATGATACACAAGTTTGATTCAGTTTATATAATTTAAATTTGAAAATCTAGAAATAATTAGATTTATGAAAATGGAGATAGGTCGACTCAAAAGTTCTAGAAAAGGTGTGAGGCAAGCAACAACTAAGTTGCTGACTAATTTAAAAGCAGAAATAGAAAAGGGAACAGAAATGTCTACCGACATTATTGAAGAGTATCTCGCACAATTAAGTATCAAAGAAACAAGATTAAATGAGCTCAATACAGACATAGAAAAGTTAACAGAGGTTGATAAATTAGATGAAGAAGTCTCTTCTACAGAATCCTATAACGAGAAAATCCAAATGTGGAAAATTCGCGCCAATCGAATTTTAAAACAACCAAATGCAACAGCAGCTCAGAACATTGTGCCTAGTGATTTGGCCTCTGGCTCAGAAAACAGAAGTCCTGTACAGTGTACTGTCAAATTACCACGCCTTCAGTTGAATAAGTTTGATGGCAATATTTTAAAATTTCAAGAATTTTTTGAGCAATTTAAAGTTGCGATCGATGAAAACAAAAGTTTAACGGATGTGGAAAAGTTTAGCTATTTAAAGTCATACTTAACACATGAGGCTGAAATAGCTATTCGCGGTTTATCTCTCACTGGCGATAATTATAGAACAGCAATTAATATTTTGAAGGAACGTTTCGGGAGAAAAGAAATTGTTATAGATGCGCACATGAGCAAGCTTCTATCTTTAGCACCAGTACGAAGATTGAATGACATTTTTGCATTACGCCGTTTATATTCTGAATGTGAAATACAAATACGTGGGTTACAAAATCTTGGAATCGATTCCGATGAGTACAGTCGCTTGTTATACCCGATACTCATTAAAGCGATACCGCGGGAATTAGCTTTGAATTTCACCCGGTCAATGTATAACAAAACAGAAGGCAAAATTTCTGATCTTTTGCTATTTTTGAAATCTGAAATAGAGTGTCGTGAAAGAAATGACGCGTTTTTTAAAGGAGTAGAAAGTAATGAATGTGTAAATAAAAATGTAAATAAATGGAATCATCATGATAATAAATTTTCTAACAAGTATTATTCTAAACCCCTGCACAATAAGAAAGATCCTAATTCAAATCCCATAATCCCAAGTGCAACTACTTTCCATACAGATGTGATTAAATCACATAAAGAATGTTCATTCTGTAATGATGAAAGTCATGAATCAGATAATTGCCCTCTTAGTATATCGGAAAGAAGAAATAAGCTTAAGCAACAAGCTAAGTGTTTCGTGTGCTTGCGCAGAGGTCACAGGCAGATTAACTGCTTCAGAAAAACCACATGTGTAGCCGGCAAAAAACATAACAGCTTAATATGCGATTGCTTATGTCTAAAACCCAACGAGAGGCGGAATGAAGAGGGCTCAGCGCCTACGCTTTCCCCTCCCCCACCGGCAGACAGCAGTGAAACCATAACTAACGTGTACACCACAAACTGCGAAGGGAATCAATTGAATCCATCTGTTTTTCTTCAAACCATCACCGTAGAAGCAATAAGTAAAAATGGAGCATATCCCATTCGAATTTTGTTTGACCTTGGAAGTACCAGATCCTTTTGCCTTCGCAAATGCGCGAAGATTTTGGAATTACCGATTCTTTCCGACGAACCTATGAAAGTTTTTTCCTTCGGTGAAACTGCTGCGCGTATTGAGAATAGAGAAAGAGCAAAAATAAAAATTCAGAATCCATTTGATCATGAAAAATGTCTTACACTGGAAGCTATTTTGACCGATGTTATAACTAATGCTGAAGTACCTATTCCCGATAAAGAAATGAGACATTTGTGCAAACAAATGGGTATTAAACTATCAGAAGGGTTTGATGAATCTCTGTCAAAAGAAATTTGTTTGTTAATTGGAAGCGATTATCTGTGGGAAATTTATACAGGTAAAGTCCAAAGAATTTCTAAAAATCTGGTTGCAGTTGAAACAATTTTTGGACATTGTTTAAGTGGGACACAACATTTTTATGCAAAAAATGCGGTGACTTTGCATGTCATGACAGAAGATAAACTTATAAAAGAAGACATAATTGTCTCGAATCAAATAAAGAAATTTTGGGAATTAGATTGCTTGGGAATAAAAGATGATGCCGTTGAATTGTCTAAAATAGACTCGGAAATATTAGAGGAATTTGAGAGAGGGATCAAATATGAAAATTCGAGGTATGAAGTTAAACTGCCATGGAATTCCAACTTGCAAGAACTGTCAAATAATTTCGCGATAGCTAAACGAAGATTAATAAATTTATTTTCGCGATTTAAGTCAAAAGACCATTCTTATTTTGAAGATTATAACCAAATTATCACAAATCAAATTTCGGAAGGTATTGTTGAAGAAGCTCCCGTTTTTTCTGAGGATGAAGAACTAACTAATAGAGTTTATTTTATGCCACATCATGGGGTAAGACGTCAGGATAAAGATACAACAAAATTAAGAATTGTTTTTGACTGTTCATCTCATCAAAATGGGTTTTCATCTTTGAACCATTGTTTGTCACCGGGTCCAAACCTTAATCCGAATTTATTGACCATTCTTTTGAAATTTAGGATACAAAAGATTGCGTTCATTGGAGACATAAAAATGGCCTTTTTAATGGTAGGAATTTCTCCGGAAGATCGTGATGTTCAAAGATTTCTTTGGGTAGAGGATCCGTTTAGTGAGTCGATGAAACTGAAAATTTTAAGAATGACAAGAGTTACATTTGGTCAGAGTTCTAGTCCATTTCTTCTTGCTGCCACGATCAAGCATCATTTAAAGAAATTCAAGGATAATTTTCCAGAAGCCGTCTCAAAACTTGATGAAGATTTGTATGTTGATGATTTTATTTCAGGAACTGAAAATGTAGAAGATGCATGCAATTTGTCACAACAGGCGAAAGATATTATGGAAATGGCTAGTATGGAGTTAAGAAAATGGCAAACAAATTCAAAGGAGTTGAGGGAATATTGGGAAAAGGAACATTTTCACCTGAGTAATGATGAAGGTTGCGCATCGACACTTAAAGTTTTGGGAATTAAATGGAACAGCGAGAAAGATGAATTTCAGCTAGAACTGTCTACTGCTTTAAAATCGTTAGAAATGAAATCATATACTAAACGTAAGATATTGAAAATTACTTGTACATTATTTGACCCAATCGGCTTTATTTCCCCGTTTATGATACGAATGAAAATTTTGTTTCAAAGGTTATGGGAACGCGGAATTAAATGGGATGAAGAATTACCCTCAGATTTACGAAAGGAATGGGATAAATGGACGGACGAAGTACCTAAATTGCAATCTTTGACCATTGCACGCCCCTATTTCCCTCAAAACTTCCAGATTATCAAGGAAAATATTGAACTGCACATATTTTGTGACGCAAGTGAGTCTGCGTACGGAGCTGTTGCATATTTACGTTTTTCGTCAGAAAAGGAATTTTACATCACATTTCTTGCTTCAAAGGCTAGAGTTGCTCCGCTTAAGCGTTTGACGCTTCCTAGATTGGAGCTAATGGGATGCGTCATTGCAGCCAGACTTGCCAGTTACATGCAGCCAATTTTTGAGATCGAAACGCAAGGCATATTCATTTGGACTGATTCCAATATTGCGTTAAGCTGGATTCGAGCACACTCCAACAATTGGAAACCATTTGTTTCGAATCGTGTTGCAGAAATCCAAAATTTCACTGATCCACAGAACTGGAGCCACTGTAGCGGAAACGAAAATCCAGCAGATTTGTTGACAAGAGGATGCAGTGCCGAAAAGTTGCTGAAAGAAGAAAAGTGGTGGAAGGGACCCAAGTGGTTAATGCAAGAGAAGAATTTGTGGCCCAAAAATAAAATTATTCCAACTGTAGAAGAAGTAGTCGAAGAAAAAAGATCAATCACGAAAAAATCAATCCAGTTATTTTGTCAGACTACACCAGATGAACCAATTTTTGATATTAATAAGTATAGTGACCTTCTGAAAGTATTTCGTATCACTGCTTGGTGTTTCCGATTTATCTGCAATATTCAGAAGAGGAATCCAAAGAAATTTACTACTGTAAAAACAGAAGAGTTGACAACTGCAGAGAATTATTGGATCAAAAGAATCCAGAGTGAGCACTTTACTGAAGAATTATATGCACTAAAGAATAAAGTCATTTTACCTTCAAGTTCGAAGATATACAAATTTGATCCTTTCTTAGATGAAGAAGGAATATTGAGGATAGGTGGAAGACTGCAAAATTCTAACTTGTGTTTCAATGAAAAACATCCTATCATTTTACCGAATAAGAACAGATTTGTGAAACTACTGATTATGCAAAATCATAAATGTATCGGACATGGAGGAGTGGCAGAAACGTTAACACAGTTAAGAGATAAATTTTGGATTATCAGAGGAAGACAAAGTGTTAAAGGCGTCATAAACGAATGTCTGACTTGCCACAGATTTAAAATAAAGCCCGCGATGCAAGATATGGCACCTTTACCACTTGATAGAATTCTAGAAACCTTTCCGTTCGAACACTGTGGAATAGATTTTGCAGGACCACTGTTCATTAAGGATGAAGAAGGGAAGGCCTACATAGTCCTGTTTACTTGTGCAGTAACTAGAGCGATTCATTTGGAAGCTGTATCGAATTTAACAACTGATAAATTCTTATTGGCATTTCGGAGGTTTGTAGCGAGAAGAGGATTATGCCGGAAGATTTATACAGATAATGCTAAAACATTTAAGAAAGCAGACAAAGATTTAAAGAAGCTATATGCAATGATTGAAGAACCTGAAATCCTCAATTTTTTAGGAAAACAAGGAATACAGTGGAGATACATAGTAGAAAGAGCCGCTTGGTGGGGAGGTTTTTGGGAAAGAATGGTTAGGTCCGTAAAAACATGTCTGAAGAAAATCATTTGGAAGGCTTGCTTGAAGTTTGAAGAAGTAGAGACCGTTTTGACTGAAGTTGAAGCAATATTGAATTCCAGACCACTAACATATACATACACGGATAGCAAAGAACCCGAATCTCTTACACCAGGACATTTTCTGATAGGCCGAAGACTCACCACGTTACCTCATGGAAGACGAGAGACAGTTAGCTCTACGAAAAATACTTTAACTAAGAGATACAAGTACAGACTCTTATTGATTGAAAGATTTTGGAAGAAATGGAAGCACCATTATTTGTTAGAGCTCAGATCTGCACATGAAACTCGAAGGTTCAGGAAACCATCCAATCTACAACCTAACGACGCAGTCATCGTAGCGGACTGCAACCAACCAAAGATGTTGTGGCGAATGGGACTTATCTCAACAGTTCATCCTGGGCGTGATGGAAAAGTTAGAAGTTGCACAGTCAGATTGCCAAATGGAACTTCACTTAAGAGACCGGTGCAGCTTCTGTATCCGCTTGAACTTTCCTGCTCGGCAGCTAGCACGTGATTTGGAAAGTGACTTTCCTGCTTCTTCGGGGCCCGGAGGATGTTGCAGATTGCGCCAACTGCCTCACCAGACGGCGTGACGTCAAGGCATAAAAAAATAGAAACTTTACTAACCAGATGCTCATCAGAACTGCCCGGAGCGGGTTGTGCATTTTGAAGCACTCGCATAGTGCTAATGTTCCCTTTAGTTTTAATTAAATGTAAATAATTCAATGTAGATAGTTAGTTTTAATTAAATGTTATTTTTTTTCTTTCCTCATGAGTAGTTATAATTGAATACTTGCCTCACTGAATTAGCATCAAAACAGAAGAAGAACTAAGGTGAGTCGAACCTTTGTATTTTTCATTTAGTACATCTCAACTCGAAAATTATTTAGACTGAAATATTGCATTTTGTGTAACAGCATCCCTATTGTGTTCTTTCCAAATTAAACAGCTGCTTTTTAAGTACTTATTTCAACCAATCAGGAAATTAATGCAAATCAACGCATAATAAGCTCTTGCAGTTTATCATTAAAAGTTTTGAAAAGCCTTTCTATTAATGGCGTCTTTTATCAAACCAAATTAACCGAATTCATGTTTGTATCAATCCGAGTAGTCAACTTCCCAAGTTCCGTTCTTTAAATTCACTATTTTTAATTATTTGTGACTCTATAAATCAAATAAATTGGTTTTAAAAATGTGAGCGTCTCTCTTTGACTTTAGCAAAGTCTCTTTCTTGACAAAGTGTTTCTTAATCAACAAAATAATCCTATTTACAAATGATCATTTTTCTGAATTAAATAAATATTTTTTTAATAAATAATTATGACTAAAATTAAACCAAATATCTTTTCAAGATTAAAGACTGCGTGAAACCACAACTGAGAACATATTAATAAAAAAAATGCAAATAGACGGAAAATTTTAAAAATATATATCAGGAAATACTGTAAAATAAAGTGTAAAAAAGTAGCACAAAATAACGCTTTTATTAATTTTGAGTTATAAATAAAACATGTGATTTTATGCAAATAACAAAATTTTATGTTGGGTAAGTTTATTTATAATAAACCAATTCTCTTGGTTTCTCTCTCTCTCTCTCTCTCTCTCTGTGTGCGTGTGTGTAAAAGCGTATGTTTAGAAGACATAAAAAAAATCTCCAAAGACACTCACAGATTTCTCATCATGTGAAAGAACGCATTGGAACGTGACGCGTACTTTACTTATTTACGCTAGAATAGTTATAAAAAAGAGACGACATGTTTTTACTGCATCACCAAGAGAGTTCATTAAAACAAAAAAAAAAAAAAAAAATTAGGAAGAATCAAGAAGAAAGTAATTTATTTTTATCACTTTCATTAAAAATTTGTAGGCTTGCTTAACCAGATCCTTTTGCCTTCGCAAATGCGCGAAGATTTTGGAATTACCGATTCTTTCCGACGAACCTATGAAAGTTTTTTCCTTCGGTGAAACTGCTGCGCGTATTGAGAATAGAGAAAGAGCAAAAATAAAAATTCAGAATCCATTTGATCATGAAAAATGTCTTACACTGGAAGCTATTTTGACCGATGTTATAACTAATGCTGAAGTACCTATTCCCGATAAAGAAATGAGACATTTGTGCAAACAAATGGGTATTAAACTATCAGAAGGGTTTGATGAATCTCTGTCAAAAGAAATTTGTTTGTTAATTGGAAGCGATTATCTGTGGGAAATTTATACAGGTAAAGTCCAAAGAATTTCTAAAAATCTGGTTGCAGTTGAAACAATTTTTGGACATTGTTTAAGTGGGACACAACATTTTTATGCAAAAAATGCGGTGACTTTGCATGTCATGACAGAAGATAAACTTATAAAAGAAGACATAATTGTCTCGAATCAAATAAAGAAATTTTGGGAATTAGATTGCTTGGGAATAAAAGATGATGCCGTTGAATTGTCTAAAATAGACTCGGAAATATTAGAGGAATTTGAGAGAGGGATCAAATATGAAAATTCGAGGTATGAAGTTAAACTGCCATGGAATTCCAACTTGCAAGAACTGTCAAATAATTTCGCGATAGCTAAACGAAGATTAATAAATTTATTTTCGCGATTTAAGTCAAAAGACCATTCTTATTTTGAAGATTATAACCAAATTATCACAAATCAAATTTCGGAAGGTATTGTTGAAGAAGCTCCCGTTTTTTCTGAGGATGAAGAACTAACTAATAGAGTTTATTTTATGCCACATCATGGGGTAAGACGTCAGGATAAAGATACAACAAAATTAAGAATTGTTTTTGACTGTTCATCTCATCAAAATGGGTTTTCATCTTTGAACCATTGTTTGTCACCGGGTCCAAACCTTAATCCGAATTTATTGACCATTCTTTTGAAATTTAGGATACAAAAGATTGCGTTCATTGGAGACATAAAAATGGCCTTTTTAATGGTAGGAATTTCTCCGGAAGATCGTGATGTTCAAAGATTTCTTTGGGTAGAGGATCCGTTTAGTGAGTCGATGAAACTGAAAATTTTAAGAATGACAAGAGTTACATTTGGTCAGAGTTCTAGTCCATTTCTTCTTGCTGCCACGATCAAGCATCATTTAAAGAAATTCAAGGATAATTTTCCAGAAGCCGTCTCAAAACTTGATGAAGATTTGTATGTTGATGATTTTATTTCAGGAACTGAAAATGTAGAAGATGCATGCAATTTGTCACAACAGGCGAAAGATATTATGGAAATGGCTAGTATGGAGTTAAGAAAATGGCAAACAAATTCAAAGGAGTTGAGGGAATATTGGGAAAAGGAACATTTTCACCTGAGTAATGATGAAGGTTGCGCATCGACACTTAAAGTTTTGGGAATTAAATGGAACAGCGAGAAAGATGAATTTCAGCTAGAACTGTCTACTGCTTTAAAATCGTTAGAAATGAAATCATATACTAAACGTAAGATATTGAAAATTACTTGTACATTATTTGACCCAATCGGCTTTATTTCCCCGTTTATGATACGAATGAAAATTTTGTTTCAAAGGTTATGGGAACGCGGAATTAAATGGGATGAAGAATTACCCTCAGATTTACGAAAGGAATGGGATAAATGGACGGACGAAGTACCTAAATTGCAATCTTTGACCATTGCACGCCCCTATTTCCCTCAAAACTTCCAGATTATCAAGGAAAATATTGAACTGCACATATTTTGTGACGCAAGTGAGTCTGCGTACGGAGCTGTTGCATATTTACGTTTTTCGTCAGAAAAGGAATTTTACATCACATTTCTTGCTTCAAAGGCTAGAGTTGCTCCGCTTAAGCGTTTGACGCTTCCTAGATTGGAGCTAATGGGATGCGTCATTGCAGCCAGACTTGCCAGTTACATGCAGCCAATTTTTGAGATCGAAACGCAAGGCATATTCATTTGGACTGATTCCAATATTGCGTTAAGCTGGATTCGAGCACACTCCAACAATTGGAAACCATTTGTTTCGAATCGTGTTGCAGAAATCCAAAATTTCACTGATCCACAGAACTGGAGCCACTGTAGCGGAAACGAAAATCCAGCAGATTTGTTGACAAGAGGATGCAGTGCCGAAAAGTTGCTGAAAGAAGAAAAGTGGTGGAAGGGACCCAAGTGGTTAATGCAAGAGAAGAATTTGTGGCCCAAAAATAAAATTATTCCAACTGTAGAAGAAGTAGTCGAAGAAAAAAGATCAATCACGAAAAAATCAATCCAGTTATTTTGTCAGACTACACCAGATGAACCAATTTTTGATATTAATAAGTATAGTGACCTTCTGAAAGTATTTCGTATCACTGCTTGGTGTTTCCGATTTATCTGCAATATTCAGAAGAGGAATCCAAAGAAATTTACTACTGTAAAAACAGAAGAGTTGACAACTGCAGAGAATTATTGGATCAAAAGAATCCAGAGTGAGCACTTTACTGAAGAATTATATGCACTAAAGAATAAAGTCATTTTACCTTCAAGTTCGAAGATATACAAATTTGATCCTTTCTTAGATGAAGAAGGAATATTGAGGATAGGTGGAAGACTGCAAAATTCTAACTTGTGTTTCAATGAAAAACATCCTATCATTTTACCGAATAAGAACAGATTTGTGAAACTACTGATTATGCAAAATCATAAATGTATCGGACATGGAGGAGTGGCAGAAACGTTAACACAGTTAAGAGATAAATTTTGGATTATCAGAGGAAGACAAAGTGTTAAAGGCGTCATAAACGAATGTCTGACTTGCCACAGATTTAAAATAAAGCCCGCGATGCAAGATATGGCACCTTTACCACTTGATAGAATTCTAGAAACCTTTCCGTTCGAACACTGTGGAATAGATTTTGCAGGACCACTGTTCATTAAGGATGAAGAAGGGAAGGCCTACATAGTCCTGTTTACTTGTGCAGTAACTAGAGCGATTCATTTGGAAGCTGTATCGAATTTAACAACTGATAAATTCTTATTGGCATTTCGGAGGTTTGTAGCGAGAAGAGGATTATGCCGGAAGATTTATACAGATAATGCTAAAACATTTAAGAAAGCAGACAAAGATTTAAAGAAGCTATATGCAATGATTGAAGAACCTGAAATCCTCAATTTTTTAGGAAAACAAGGAATACAGTGGAGATACATAGTAGAAAGAGCCGCTTGGTGGGGAGGTTTTTGGGAAAGAATGGTTAGGTCCGTAAAAACATGTCTGAAGAAAATCATTTGGAAGGCTTGCTTGAAGTTTGAAGAAGTAGAGACCGTTTTGACTGAAGTTGAAGCAATATTGAATTCCAGACCACTAACATATACATACACGGATAGCAAAGAACCCGAATCTCTTACACCAGGACATTTTCTGATAGGCCGAAGACTCACCACGTTACCTCATGGAAGACGAGAGACAGTTAGCTCTACGAAAAATACTTTAACTAAGAGATACAAGTACAGACTCTTATTGATTGAAAGATTTTGGAAGAAATGGAAGCACCATTATTTGTTAGAGCTCAGATCTGCACATGAAACTCGAAGGTTCAGGAAACCATCCAATCTACAACCTAACGACGCAGTCATCGTAGCGGACTGCAACCAACCAAAGATGTTGTGGCGAATGGGACTTATCTCAACAGTTCATCCTGGGCGTGATGGAAAAGTTAGAAGTTGCACAGTCAGATTGCCAAATGGAACTTCACTTAAGAGACCGGTGCAGCTTCTGTATCCGCTTGAACTTTCCTGCTCGGCAGCTAGCACGTGATTTGGAAAGTGACTTTCCTGCTTCTTCGGGGCCCGGAGGATGTTGCAGATTGCGCCAACTGCCTCACCAGACGGCGTGACGTCAAGGCATAAAAAAATAGAAACTTTACTAACCAGATGCTCATCAGAACTGCCCGGAGCGGGTTGTGCATTTTGAAGCACTCGCATAGTGCTAATGTTCCCTTTAGTTTTAATTAAATGTAAATAATTCAATGTAGATAGTTAGTTTTAATTAAATGTTATTTTTTTTCTTTCCTCATGAGTAGTTATAATTGAATACTTGCCTCACTGAATTAGCATCAAAACAGAAGAAGAACTAAGGTGAGTCGAACCTTTGTATTTTTCATTTAGTACATCTCAACTCGAAAATTATTTAGACTGAAATATTGCATTTTGTGTAACAGCATCCCTATTGTGTTCTTTCCAAATTAAACAGCTGCTTTTTAAGTACTTATTTCAACCAATCAGGAAATTAATGCAAATCAACGCATAATAAGCTCTTGCAGTTTATCATTAAAAGTTTTGAAAAGCCTTTCTATTAATGGCGTCTTTTATCAAACCAAATTAACCGAATTCATGTTTGTATCAATCCGAGTAGTCAACTTCCCAAGTTCCGTTCTTTAAATTCACTATTTTTAATTATTTGTGACTCTATAAATCAAATAAATTGGTTTTAAAAATGTGAGCGTCTCTCTTTGACTTTAGCAAAGTCTCTTTCTTGACAAAGTGTTTCTTAATCAACAAAATAATCCTATTTACAAATGATCATTTTTCTGAATTAAATAAATATTTTTTTAATAAATAATTATGACTAAAATTAAACCAAATATCTTTTCAAGATTAAAGACTGCGTGAAACCACAACTGAGAACATATTAATAAAAAAAATGCAAATAGACGGAAAATTTTAAAAATATATATCAGGAAATACTGTAAAATAAAGTGTAAAAAAGTAGCACAAAATAACGCTTTTATTAATTTTGAGTTATAAATAAAACATGTGATTTTATGCAAATAACAAAATTTTATGTTGGGTAAGTTTATTTATAATAAACCAATTCTCTTGGTTTCTCTCTCTCTCTCTCTCTCTCTCTGTGTGCGTGTGTGTAAAAGCGTATGTTTAGAAGACATAAAAAAAATCTCCAAAGACACTCACAGATTTCTCATCATGTGAAAGAACGCATTGGAACGTGACGCGTACTTTACTTATTTACGCTAGAATAGTTATAAAAAAGAGACGACATGTTTTTACTGCATCACCAAGAGAGTTCATTAAAACAAAAAAAAAAAAATAACTTAGGAAGAATCAAGAAGAAAGTAATTTATTTTTATCACTTTCATTAAAAATTTGTAGGCTTGCTTAACCAAGCATGCGTCAGTGATTAAAAATTTGCAAAGAAAAATTCTGGTCATGTAGAGTAAATTATGATTTAAAATGTGAAACGAAGCATCGAATAGAACCGTTTTTGAAACGCCCATCTTTTATTGGAAAAGTTATGCATTAACTTTGGCGTATTTCGTTACATTTCATGTTCCATTTACTTAAATTGAAACAAAATTACAATTCTAATATTTTTTACGCAATCACTTTTATTTCATTTGCTTTCTCAGTAATTAAAATTATGTAACAAAGTTAAACCATGATTTTCATTATAAATTTAAATATCAAAAACGGTTTTAGAAGATACTGTTTCTGCTAGAAATGTTTGATAGTTTAAAATAAATTCGTGGTGTTACATGTTTGCTTTATTTACTCGAATTTAATAAAATTAATGCCCTAATACCTTAGTACAATTTTTTATTTTTATACAAGATGTTTCAAGAATAATTTGGTAGCCGTGCCTAACCCCGAAAATATTAAAATTAAGAATTTTAAATGGACAGAGTGATCTAGGCGATCAAATCGTTATTGTTTATGTGTAATGTCAGTTGAAACCTCGGGTACATAATTTGTTTTAAATTAAATATTTTTACTCGAGATGGTAGAACCTTTGCAAGGCAATATTTATTTATGGTTGTTGCACTTAAAAAAAAGTTGGGTTAAGATTTTTTTAAAGAAAACTAAATCATCTAGGCAATTAAAATTCTAATTTAAGGTCTATCTCTCTTATTTTGAAAGACAGCATTCTTATTTCATTTAAAAATTGACGTATCAGATGGTAAGTTCTTTTATATGTTTCTTTCAGATTTAAAAAGGTATCAATTAATTAATAACGTTGTTTCCAACTTCAATCAGAAGCTAGGTAGCAAAGAATAAATAGAACAAAGCAGAATGAGTAAATGAACGTTTATTCTGACTACACACGATGTTTAAAAGCTACATGGAAAACTTATAAAATATATAAATTTAAATAATAACGTAACGCAAGTGATCAGCGAATTTTTTTCCTCGCAGATTTCAGTGTGAAAAAAAGGTTCCTTATTTATCCGCTAGCGAGTGGTTCCCAAACTGTTCCACAGTAAAAAAAGACGAGTGCACAAGGAAGGAGTTCATGATATCAAATCTTGTTTGTTCCCAATAAAACAAAACAATGTGGTGATATAATTAAAGTATTTTCTTGATTTTAATAATCTATTATCTTTGCAGCTCACTTCTGTGATTTATTCTAAAATCGCATTAATGTTACACAGTTATTACAGACGGATATTATATGACTAAAATGCCTTTTACATGACTTTAAATAAATTGTAATTCTGCTAAAGTGTCACTATTTGGAAAAAAGTTTAATCCCCTGCGATAGGGCGTTTCAAACTTTGTTACTTATATACAAACATCTAAGCACATAAATTTCAGGCATGTTTTAAAAAAAAATAGTTCAAAGCATACAAGCAGAATATTTTTTAAATGTTATAGTATCGGATGTTTTCAAAAACCAACCGGTTATCCAGATACCAAATAGTCACCAGATATTCCGTTTTTAGAAAGAAAAAAAAAGTTGAAGAGGGAAATCTGGACAATACGAAGATATAGGGGGAGGCAGATGGGGAAATTGCCCTTCTGGCAGTCAAGTAGTATTGTTAAAGATTAATGAATAACTAACGCCTTGCAATTGTTCTTCTTTGGAACAATTGTTAGAAGACAATGGTTAAATGACAAAGAAAGTACCTGACTCACAGGAAAATCCTGTATACGTACCTGCTTATAATGTAATGTGCAAAAAATGTTACAATGTATCAAAAGAAATTAAAGATGACTCTTACCATACTAAAATTTTGGATAAAACATAGACTATTATTAGACAAAAAAGCCGTTTTGAAATAAACTTTAGACTTGCCATTCAAGTCACGAAAGATATCAAGTGAAAGAACATAAACCGAACTGAATAGTTTACCGGAAGAAAACATCACTCTCCTCAAACCAACCACGAAGACATGGAAGAAAAACTAAAGAGTGAGATTACGGAACCGTGAAAATAAATTATTTTAGTAACAGTTCAGGGGGGGGGGGGTGGAAGTCGTGTAAAGGAGTAAACATAAGAGAGGCAGCGGTGCGAAACAAAGTTCAATAACCCATCAACATATTTTTAACAATAGCGGATGACATGGTTTTTTAAAAGTATTTACCGCTGACAAAAAAAAAAAAAAAAGCAATAAACTTTTAATAAAATGCAAAAATATGCTAAACATTTTGTTGTTAAAAGATGAATGGTTTATGTAGCTAGACTATACTATAACCAACATATATATACGAGAGAAAAACGTTTAGTCAATTCCTTTCTGTACTGAAACGGTTTCAGCTAGCAAATTAAAACTTCAATCTACTGAGGGTTTCTCATAGGTATGTATGCAGGAGCGAATATTTCAACATCGATTGCAGCGCTATCCGGGGAGTAAGCAAAGCCACTAGGCAGGTTGAGATGAGAGGTGGTCCTGAGTGGACGCAAGCTGCGATGTGTGTGCTAGGCTAGTTATTTTAACCATCGGAACACAGGCAGCTATGTAAATTGTTGAAAGTTACCTGCACATAGACATTGTAAATAAATTGTTAGTTTAGCTCTCACTATTGTGTGTGTTATTGAGACTAGTATATATATACTCTCCTGTTTTCAAGAAAATCAAGTAGTCCGGCGAGATTTCTGTTCATTGTCTTGATCTTTCAATCAGAATTGACCCTGATTTAAATATTTCCCTTTTTGATAGATACAGAAAATTCAATTTCCTTATAAGTTCTTCGCAAAATTCGAACTTATGTATTAGTATTAAAAAAATCTCATTTCTCAAACTGGTAAACTGAAAGGAATTTGTAATAATAATAATGCTTTGGAAAACGAATTTCTGCTTTTAAAAAATATACGCCAAAATAATAATTTTTCCGCGGGTTTTCGAACACTTATACAAATTCTGTACGCAGTGAGATCTAATGAAGTGTACAATTGGCCCTGTAATAGTAACGACAGACTGCATGTGCAAGTAACAACTTTAGCTTAAATAACTCTAAACGGTCATCGTAGAATCAGTACTTGTATTGTTGCGGCGACTGGTAAAAGTATAGCTATTGAGTTCTGTAGTCGAAATTAGCAATTTTTCACTTTTTAAATATTTTAAAATGTTGCTGTGTTTTTTTTTCTCGAGTTTTAATCATATTTAAATTTCCTGAATGTTTATTCAATTCTATGTTAGGGTCGTCTGGCAGTTGCATCGCTGATTTTCACAAGTTGCATTACCACATTGCAATGAAAAAAGGTCTTTTGACTTTTTTTTAGTGTTAATTATTTAACTGGTGGCTGCCATTGAAAAGTCCACAATTCAGCTTTCCTTTTTTTAATTACCATCATTATTTTTAAACCAACAAATAGTTGTATTTAGACACACATATATGGATGAATGTGTGTATACAAAACCAGAGTACATGTCCTAAATGTGAAGAATATGACATAGTTATTCGTTATTCTTTTTCTTGCTTCATTATATCTGTTTAAATGTACATTAAATGCTTAAACCTTACCTTATCTATCCGATACGTTGATGTGCAGCTTCTGTTTGCTTTTGTAACCTCAGTAGAGTAGCATCAGAAGTTGCATTTATAAGTGTAACAAGATGCTTGTTACATCTCGCGATCATAATAACTTTAACCAAATACTTTGGTTATTTACTCAGTCCTTGGTGACAAGCCTTGGCATTTTTACTCACGGTTCCTTCGGATTAACCGATAGGCGTAACCACCACTTGTCACTTCTTTTTTAATTGCCTACGCCGCCAAAAATTTTATACAATTTTATTTTTTAGAAACAACATTTTAAATTATTTTTTCAATTAGCTTTTTCACTGGGTATTTACTTTTCAACCATTTTTTAAATTTAATTTAATTCCGTCGCATTTCAACATCACAAATTTGAATTATTTTAAATATGCGACGGGAACTATGTATTCTCTCGGAGTAATACTCCCCTCTTTCGCGCCTTTGCCAATTGTTCCGGAACTGAATCTGTGTGTTTTCCCCTCATTTCCTACTGAAAGTCGAATACGGTAAAGACGCGCCCGGCGTCTGGGCAATTTTGCCTATTCGTCGGGCAAGCTATGTTTTGTAAAATGCTAACTACTACCTCTTTTATTCCTACTGCAAAAATACATCATAAAAAATTATTTACTAAATAGTTTTTATTCGTCGGAATCGATTTTGTACATATTAGATTGCTGGAAGCGATCGGAGTTGATCGAAAGCCTTCGGGTGATGCCGTTATTATTTTAATGAGAAAATATTCAGCCAAGAATTTGTTGAACTGTACCATTCTAATGTTTTGTTGAAATTACAACTGCAATGCATATTTTGGAGATGCTGACTGATCTATATATCTGAAGATTGCCTGTCAACACGAAGTTGTAAAAGACTTTTTTGACCGTTATGTAACTACAATGACCAAGATAACCAGCATTGAGGAATCCGTCCTCGGAACAACTAACACTCCTAAATGAACATTATTATGAACTGATAATCAGCCACCAAATGAAGGAGAAATAGTACGCCTCATTAATTTCGTATTGGTCAATCAACTTATGTACTCTTCAAATATCAGGTAGTCATCTTCAAGTATCAGGTGATATAATCTTTTACATCAATTTCTAACGCCTGCTTTGTCACAACTGCATTAGAGATCGGTAAAATTCTCCTGTGTAAACTACTTAAAATAACGAGTTGTACTATTGTGTCACATGCTAGTATATCTTTGAATTTTCTTAAAGAGCTCTTTCTTTTTTTTATACGCAGTGTGTTATATAATGCAATAAATCTTTACAGTCAACGATTAATAATTTCGTAGTTATTTTTAGTATGTATTTTTTAAAATATTAATTTACATAATTTTTTGCTTAATCTTTTTCATTTCTAAATGCTCTAACATATTCTGATCTTACACAACGCAATGTACCTATGTGCTAATTCCAAATATACCACTACAGCTACCACATTAAAATGGTGCCGCGATAAAAGAAATTAATTATGTTTTATTAGGTTGAGAACTTTGGTTATGATCTGTGACATTCATCTCGGATACTCCCTAAATACATGAAATAATGAATTTTTTTTCACATGTGTATTAATTTTCAGAAGGGTATATTTTCTATATATCAGTATATAAAACACAGATCTTGAAATAGTCAATCGAATGCCTTTTTCCAATATATTTTATTGATTATTTGTGTTATTTTGCATATTTTTCTTTTCTTATATTTTATGTTCTATTTGTTGCATTGATTTTACAATTTATGCTTATCATTGATGATTGTATCTGATTTAAAATCTTAAAAGCTTTCAATCAACATCAAAAATATGACAAGTAAATCAGTCAGTCAAAGTTTGGCATCTGCCTTACCTCTCTTTCATGGTAAAGATAATGAGCATACTTTGATTTAATTATTAATCAAATTATTTCATAACAGTTCTAATTATGAATTTATTTTATTTGTACCTATTCCAAACTCTAAACAAAGAAGCTAGCAAAAGTAAGTTACAGTGGTTACTGACCATATAACTGTCAGATTTTAAATAATAACACTAGACAAAATTTAATAATGTTCATAAGTATGTACATATGAATTTGCTCTAAATACAGGTGCTACAAAATTAGATTATGTAAAATAACCGGACCGGCTAGAAAGTGTTTATAATTGGATTGCGAGATTCCACTTTCATTTCGCGGAAAACAAGCAATCAGAGCGCCCTCTACAATAAGCATATCGAAATTCCTCATAAAAGCTATTTACCGGAGTGTGCCTGCGTGAGGATTTCCTACCTTCCCCATTAGCTCCCCTTCCCAATAAACCTACCAGATAGATTTTCTATAAATCCTTTTGAACGAATCATTAAGAAGCGGGAAGAAGGAAGGGGCATCTCAACTCGCAAGGGATTAAATTAAGGGAAAACGACCCGATATGTGGTGTTGTTGAGATAAGTTGCTCGCAGCGTGGGGCTCTTTCGAAGTGTCGATTCGAAACATGTGTTGTTAGAATCTAATAAGCACTAATGAAAGGAAAAGGTGCGTTTTGCGTTTGAAGTAGGTATTAAATTGACGAGAAAAGAGTGACTTTACATCATTAATACGGTAGCTGCAGAGGGTTAAGAGCTGAACACAATATGTTGCAGATCTCTGATAATGTGCTATGACTGGTAGTTCGTTAA
Source organism: Octonoba sinensis (assembly GCA_038502835.1). NCBI lineage: Eukaryota > Metazoa > Arthropoda > Arachnida > Araneae > Uloboridae > Octonoba > Octonoba sinensis. The sequence continues at coordinate 56,157,089 of CM076599.1, read as the reverse complement.
CAACAGTTATTATTATACAAGTGGTTTTCAATTTGAAAATTCTCCATTTTACTAACAACTGCAAATAATGATTCTCTTTAAAAATGATAAAAAGTTGATGTGTGCACCACATGACTCCCTTATATGCATATTAAACAATGCATACATTTTTAAGTAGAAACATGGATTAGTGACATATACACGTTATAAGTTAGACTTTTTATATTGTTTTTCTTCTTATTATTATTTTCTAAATTTTTTTATGAACTTTTAGAGATTTTCTGAACTTATTAACTGCAGAAAATGGAACACTTAACACCTAAAACTTAAAATTTAATTTTTTTCCCCATTTAAAATCTAAAATTCAAATAATATTAACAAAATGGAATATTTAAAAGGAACGAAAACACGATATAAACGTACCTTAAGGTGATGAAAAGAACATATTAGATGCTTCATACTTTGCTGCGAACAGATGTAGAAAAGGAAGTTTAACAAGGTAGGATTTGGGCAAATGGCAATTTTGGCGAAAGATTACCAAGTTGTCGCCAAATTAACTACAGAAATGGATTGCGTAAGCTTCGATGATATATCTTGTTGATGAAATCGATTTGAAAATGACAAGGATTTGACACAAAGTGGCCAAAAATATCCCTTTTCGGAACATCGATGGCAATCAATTCGCGAGGTGCACAGCTAAACTATATTACGTACATAAAGAAAAAAATAATGGTGATTCAAAGGAACTAGCGAAACATTTCAAATACTGAACGTTTATTTTTATATTTATATTTATTGGTTATACCATGGTTTGCAAAAAAACTAACCCGAATTCAACTAAAGCCGTCCAAAAATAATAATATCAATAACTCAATAAATAAATAGATAATATATACATATTATAAAAGACTGGTAAGGTGTAGAGAGTGGTGTGGAGTTTGGTGAGCAGAGTAAACAAATATATAAATATTACGCTTCCACTTGATATTTTCAGACAAATGTCTTTCACGCTTTAAGTTTTAAAGTTTCCGTTGCAATTTACAAAACTGGTTTGAGTAACGTGCGGCAATGGTACTACACTTATTGTGGTATCGCTGAAAGAGATGGTACCAATATCTCGGGAACGCACTAGGTCTGCAATTGGCAGAAAGCAGCCCATTAGAAATAAAAACAATAAAAAGATTACGTTCTTAAATAACATTTTTAATATTAAATTGTAAGACATAATTTTTTTCGGGATTCAGATAAAAACGAAAATACATATTGTTTCCTTTAAAATAATAAATATGCAAACACATTTTTGAAAGCACATCTTCAAAAATTTCAGGACTGCTTAGAAAAATTTAACTGCAATCTATTGTCCAGTTATAGGTTTGCAGTTCTATATTCCTGTAAACTACGTAGTCACTTTAAAACACACCAAAAACAGTTTTTTTCTCTACAAGGCTGTCGATTATTTTTCGAAACTATACTAAAAAGAAAAAGAATCCAGTGAGAAAAACCTCGAAACCGTTCAACTGAATAGGTGCAAAAACAGTTTTACTACAAATTGTAGCTATAAAAGCAAAGTTAAGCATAAAGTTACTGAAATAAATCTTGGTACCTATTTCTGCGAAAGACAGCAGCATGGTGCAATCGAATCACCCAGTGATTGTGTGATAAATCTTACAAATATTTTCCAAATTATTCATGTACAAATATAGATTAACAGGAGGCTTTTAATCAAACATAAAAGGCTACACTGTGCATCGTAAATTAATTTATTTCAAGTTACATTGTAACTAAGCCTATAAGAGATCATATTAATGCATTATCAATATTATATAGTAATGAAATGCTTTTATATCTTCAAGAAATCCTCAAAATTATTTGAAACATTTTCAACAAAGTGCAACATTCTCTGAAGGGATATTGCAGCTAGTTTTATTGAGCGTTCCTGTGCTGAATATTTGGCAAAAGAAATCGGAAACGAGTTACGTCATACCTCATAAGTTCTTTACTGGAAAAATCACCACATAAACGTCTATAACTTTCGCCGGTGGAAGTTTCCAGCTCTTGCTGTCTTCTTCCGTTTAATGACTGAAAATGGTGAACAAATTTGTTGCTCTTCACAATTCCTCCACCTGTTCTTTGAACAAATATAATGCATCTCCCTAAATACATCAGAACTAGACTTATAAGACAATATAGATTGCTAAATCATTGCCACCTTGCATAAACATTTTTATCTATCTTTAGCGAAAAGCTGCTTTGGATATACGAAGAAAAAAAAATCTTTGCTTTGTTCTGACAGTATTATTTGAGGCAACTAACTATCTTGTTTTTCCTTGAGCAAATTTAGAAAAAATGCTATTAATGTAAAATACTCAAACTAAGGCATCATAAAATGTTTCCATTTTTGATTTTAAGCCCTTCCAAACATTTAGAGAATGGTATTTCAGGCAAGTTTCTCTTCTTTCTTTAATATTACTTTTTTTTCTAAAATCAATACACAATTTTTTAATCAATAATGATTTTTTTAAATAAACATCCGAAGACAAGTAAATAAAAATAACTAATAGTAGAGTTTGAAAATACAAAACAGAAAATCGCAAGCCAGTAAATGGGTCATTTTACTTAGTAATTCATTTATTAGTAATTCATGCTGAAAAGTAAATACTTTTGATGCACAGTAAATATTATCCAGGTGCCCGTTTCATAAGCAGTTGAACGCTAGAGTGTTCTAAAATCTGCATAATGAAGTAGACAAATGAAACGGCAGTGGCATAGAAAAGGTCGCTAATTGTATTTTATTAAACAAAATAAAAATAGAAAAAACGCACAGTAGCAACTTATATTTTGCAATCTAAAACTTCCCCACTAAGATCAAGTAACAATTAGGAGTCAAAAATAATGCATCAAATAAAACTGAAAAACATTTTTCACGCTAAGAAAGCACAAATGACCATTAAAATGCAGACATGTGTCTCGGGATTGCTTGGAATCCCTTTTTCAATGCAATAGTGGAGCTTCTCGATGCAAAAACATCCAAATGCTTTAAAGTAAATCTAAACTGTTTCAAGACTTTACTCGCATTTTTGTTTAGTACCTCATATTGCATCGTTTTTATATCCTATGAAAGTTGTACATAACTTCAAATAATGTATATATTGCCACTTAAAACACGAATAAATAAGTAGTACATTGGGAATAAAAAGTTAGTATCGTGGGTGGAGATATTGAAACTGTAATGTAAGCAGTTTTACAGTGAAAGTGTCAAAGAAACGTACGATAATGATCAGTGTAAACTAATTAGCTAGAATATTAAAGCAGGTGGGGACAGTGTGGACAATCTGGAATACCAATTCGGACAATATAATACAGCTCTTAAAAAAAGTGTATGTAAAATCTTAGTATAATAAATTTCAACCTAAACAGCGTGTTCCTTGGCGCTGTTAATCCAGATAAATAATATTTTAAATAGTGATGGTACCTGAGATGTCTTTGTTATGAAAGATTGCAGTTGCTTATGTCAGGAATCTGTTTCTAACACAAGCTTACGTGAATTATAAAATTATAATAGAACAAAATGGGGGAAAAACCGGCAAATTAAAATGTACAGATAAAATATTAGAATATTATTTACTAATTTCTATTTGTGTCAATTGGTGAACAGTTTAACCTTGCAATCGGTTTTAAATCTAAGCTTGTTTGTAAAAATACATTTTTGTGAAAGAACATTAGTGTTTACACTCTTAGAAAACTGCATAATAAGCAGATTTTTGAATCATCAGTTTCCATGTCAAAAGAAAGCTTAATTACACTGTGTTGCCAGATGATCTTTACATTAAATTAATTTTTGCCACTCAAAGCTGAATAAGGGTAATTTAAAAATGTGCGTATACTAGCTCCACCACCACGTGTCCACACTAAATCCATAGTGTCAATTATAGCTTAGCGCTTAACACTGGTAAATTTAAGCATGGGGAAACGAAAGTGAGTATCAAAACATGTAGGGATTATATTAATTTGTAACATACTATCCCCTTTCGTTCGCAGTTTTTAATCAAAATAGTCAATATTAGCATTTTAAAATCAAATCATAAATTTATTTTTATAACCATAAGAAACCTATTTTCTTAATTACGAATAAACCATTGCATGAAATTTCATGAAACTTCACATGGAAATTTATTTCAGTGTTGCAAAACTGCAAAAATTTACTAAGAAACCTAAACTGAAAAATAACAGAATTATTAACGTTGCCGCCCTAATGTAATTTTTATATAGTGTAATAATAAATTTGAATATCTACATATCATTCCTACATGTTCTAATTTATAATTTTTAAATATTATATAATTGATTCTTTCGCTTGTCACCCTCACTGCCTAGTGGCATTGCGGTACAGCACGCTGCTTGCATTCTTTTGGTCGCCTATTAGAACCGTGCAACACTGAAAAAAAATTCAGTACATTTTGTTGCATATTTTCTATAAAATATGGTAGTATAAGGCACCATTCTTTGCTTTTTTTTTTTTTGCTGTTTTGAGAAATGTTTAGTGGCACATTATGAATTGATATACCATGCTCATAAATAAAGTTTTGCGTACATAGAAAGAAAAAAGCTCGTATCGCATTTTAAGATTTGATCAATGTCTTGTAAAATTCAAAGATCATTCTTAAATTTGAAAAGAAAAATTTTTTTTAATGTTCTTAGGAATGAAAAATAAAAGTGAATCATAAATTTTGAAAACTAGTATAGTTTACCTATGCGTAACAAGATCAAAGACTTAAAAGTTAAAAAGTTGTTTAAAAAATGCTTTAAAATTCAAATATTAAACCTTTTTATAGATGAGTAAAAAGGCAGGATCAATATCAGATACGGACTGGCTCCCTCTGGGGCTCTCGGGCTCTAGAGAAGGGGTCCTTCCCGAGAAAAGTTTTGAAAATTGTGTGTCTGGAAGCCGTTCTTTACCTTTTTAGGGACTTGTAGGGTAGTTAACCTAAAGCGACATTTTTATAATAAATGAGAAAAAAAATCAAAACAGTGTTTTAAAGTTATGCTTGACTTACTGCTTAGTACAACGAAATTTCATGCTATTTTTATTATATCTCAATTACGTAGAAACTGGAGAAATTATAGTATTAAACTACAAAATACAATGAGAAAGGAAAAAGTCATTAAGTAAGCAAACAGCTCTTACTAAGTAATAAACTTCTATTTATTAAATGAACAATGTCGCCTTATTCTTCAATACTGTGTGAAATAATTTTAATATAATTTTTATTTATATTTTAAACTAAAAAACTGCCCTACTGAATGATTTGCAAGCTAAATGCAAAGTCAAAATTATGTTTGTTAAGAATTGAAAACATACATTAACTTTTTTGAAAACATACATTATCTTAAAAATCAAACATAGATTTGCTCCAATTTAAAATTTATAAAAATATTATTAGCTTGTACTAAAAAAATAATAATAAAATGAACATTTATTTCGTTTAAATTACAAGCTTGTTTATCACTCCTTTTATTTTTTCTGGCTGGACCAGTTTTTGTACTAAGTTCCGAATGAACGAGTAATTACTGTGTAACTACTTAACTGGTTAGTGACTAGAAACAAATCAATCAAAACAGCAATAGTTTTCAAATTTGAACCGTTGACTGATCAAATTCTTTGCTGCCGATTTTGACTTGCGGTCAAAACTTCTAACAGATATATCTTTAAAAACAGTTAAGACATTAACTTATTTTGCTGCATTCCGTGACTTTTGAGAAGATAGTATAAACCATTTCCCCAGTGGTTGCAGTATCCCAATAATTCTGCCATTTTTAAATTAGATCTTTCGCCTATTGAATGCAGAATAAAATGAGCATTTAATAATACGCCCCCCTCCCCACGCCTTCCTACTAACGCTCATATCGAAGAGACACGCGTCTGCCTTTTTAAACGACACTTCCCTTTCCCGCCTTTTCCCGAATGGATGCTTTGAAAATTTCTAAAAGAAAAATTATTACATTGTTTGAGCATCTCATGATTTATATTTCACTACTACAAGAGGGAAAAAAACCTTGACTTTTTTAAATTTATTTATTTATTTTTTTAAATTTTGGCATACGAAATTTGCTGCTCCTTAAAACTTCCTCCCCAGGCCTTTCAACAGTTTATACAAATAAATGATTCCATTGATCGGTTTTAATCGTTAGCAAAATAACCGATCAATGAGCAAATTGTAGCGCCGAACTAGGATTTTAGTTCTCTCTTTGCAAAAGTTATATTTTCAAAAATAAATATATTTTTCTTTTTTTATTCTATTGTTTTGCTTCTTCTTCTTTTTTTTTGTGCATCACAGTTGAATATGCCCAACCCCAGACGTGCCCCCCCCCCAAGCCGGGGCATGTGCCCTACTTGTCCCCCTTTTAGGTCCGGCACTGCCTAGCATCCTTGGAAAATTACTTTCTCGTGGTACCTCAGTCAACTTGTGGTATAACCTGTCCTGTCCATGATATTGTCTATCTAGTCATACATAAATACCGTGTTTTACAAAGTATAAGAAATAAGATTCGCCTTTTATTTTTAAGCTGCTTTAAAGAAAAATGTAATTTTTAATGCTCATTCTTATATATTGCAAAAGGCAAAAACTAAAAAGAGATTTTTTTTTTACTACTTTATAAAACCAAATTGGCCTTTTAAATAGAAGTCATGCAATGAGTTAATAAGTAGAAATAAAATATTCGTCAAGAGCGCAATGAGAAGTTTGGGGACCCCTGGCAGTAAAATAAATATGGGGCCCCTTAAAAATATTCTTGAAAACGTTAATGTGAGTGCCCAGTATTTGAATTGCTCATTTTTTCATCTAATTCCTATTCTGTACAATTTGCATGAAACATCATTTATTGCGAATCCCTCCCTGTATCCATGTGCTCTACAGTATGGGGGGGAAGGAAATTTGAAACAATGAAGGGGCCCTCTTTTTAATTCGGGGCCCCCTTGGTTGGCGGCCGCGAGGTCCGCCCACTGATCTTTGTTTATTGAAATTGATTTCTAGGCCGTTATCAAATCCGTTCACGTTAGCAGCTCCGACAAATGAGCAAGCAATAATATTTCATGTTGAAGTGCCCTATCTAGCTAGTTTTGATTTTACAAACTCATAAAAAGTAAGTCCAATTGCGCCATCGACCACTGTTATGTGTAAAAGTCTTAAAACATTTGTAAGATTGCAAGAGTGAAGCATCCTGGGAAAAAATGTAATGAAGAAGATGCAAATAGTTATGAAGAAATTAAAGAACTGTAAAAAAAGTTCGGATAGAAAATTATTTTGTCCCCCCCCCGTTTGGGGGCCCCCTAGTACGGGGGCCCTCGGCGATCCCCGACCGGCCGACCTGGCCAGTCCGGGCCTGATCAATATAAAATATAGAACTGTCTGTGTTAGATATCATGGCGTGTACGCTTTCTTCAACAAAGAAGATGAGTGTTGATTTCCAGGAAAATCAACTTGCATCTTGTAGTTTTAATTTTTGAGAAAATGATATTCCTAATACTTAAAAGCAATTAAGCTTTATTGACAGAAACGTTCTGTTGCAAATTTATTCTATTGATCGACTATTTTCATTCTAAAGAAAAGTAAACATTTCAGAAAATGAACTTGCATGTCTTTTCAAAAGCTTAAGAGAAATATACGTTTCGTTGCTAATAAATAGTCTTCTACACATAATTTAGAATAAACTTTTACACGATACATAAGGTATATGAAAAGCAGACCCTTCAAAATAATTGCATTTTAATATTTCTCGACTTTTAAAGGGAAAATATTTCGTTCATGCATAATAAATCCGATAATTTTTGCTTTAAAATCGATGCCAAACAATTTTCAGAATCTTTTTTAATGAAAAAAAAAAGCTTATTTCATGAACAACAACTGTAATGATTTTGTGAATTATAAAAAGCTAGAATGCTGTTATCCCATCACGAAACTTTCTTCTGTATCTTTCACATGAATGCTCTTACTTTTTAAAGATTTATGTAAGAGAGATACTTAATTTGTAGCTACCGTGGCACAAAACACGGGTCAGTCCCTATTCAAGCTCCCAGAAACCCCTCGCACCTTCCATTTTCTGGCATATCCTATTTTTAGATGCCCCCGAGGGCAAGCCCTCGGGAGCAAATGTGGTTCCGGGAGAGCTCGACCAACCGCAAATTTATGAAAACCATTAAAAAAAAAAAAAAAATTACAGGTCATTGCAAAACTCTAAAAGTCATAATGCGCGTGGTGCGGAATACGAAAGATTGCAAAGTGTCTGTAAATCAACATCAGATAACAAAAATTGTTACACCACAATCATTAGTATCATTGAGCAATTGCGCACAACCAAAGCCGCACCACACTATAACAATATGGTAGGTGACCTGAATACCAATTTTTGCTCGAATTCTTGCATTATTTCTTGAAAAGTAGCAGTCAGGCTTAACGGGGAGGAACCCTTTTTGGAACTATACTGATGCTAGAAACGAAGCAGCATCTATTCCTAACGAGGTTTACCTGTATACCAATTTTTGTTTTAGTCTTAGCATTACTTGTGAGAAATAAATCAATCAGGTTAAGCGACAAAAAGGTTGGATTTCTTCACCCGCTAGAGCAAAAAATGAATATGTATTTGATCCCATCGTGATCAAGCTGCATACTAATTTTATTTTAATCCCTCCAGTGCTTTTTAGATATAACAGTCCAGCTTAACGAAATAAAACGTTCGATTTCGCTAAAAACGGGTCAGCACCACTTCCAATCATGGTTCTTGTGTGTAACAAATTTTATTTGACTCCATGCATTGCCTTTTTAAGTAAAGATAAAAAAGTGAAAGAAAACCAAATAAAGCCTCTTTGTTTTCATAAGCTCACATCTTTTTACACTTATAGCAATATTTTGCACTCTTTTGCACAAATGGAATTATTTGAGATTCCGAAATACGTGTCTAAAATATTCATTGCAGTTTTGTGCTTAAAACTTTATTTATTTATTTATTTATTTTATGGTCAAAATTGTTTCAACACCCGATAAAATGTCTAACTCTATCAATACTCGAAATTAACAATTTTCTCGAATGACATTCTTTTTCCTAGACATATAAGAAGAAATTAATTTCAAACAGCTCTTGAAAATAACCGTTTCTTTTAAAAAAGAGCAACAAATAATAAACATTTAAAAATTACTAAAATATTGATTAAAAAATAACCAAAAGAAGAAAGAAAGAAAATTTTATATAAAGTATCGAAAACGTGCTCCTTTTATAGGATTAACCGTGTTGGCTTCTGAAAGCCGTTTGGCATGCATTGCATTTTCATTTAAACATATTACAATTTGCATATCAGAAACGAGAGTATTTGAGCATGTAAACATACGTACAATTTGTATTAAAATGCTGCTGAATACCTTAACACTTGTATAGTAAAACTCTCTTAATGATTAATTTGCAAAAATACGAAAAATTAATCTACGTTTGCGCAATTGATGGTCATTATTCTGAGGAAAGCATTGCATAAATAAGCATCCACTCTTGAATTATTGCGTTGATAAATTTGGTTAGTGTAACATTGATGCGTGCTGTATTATTCTTCCATTGTTGCACATAGAGTCTGAAAATATTTCCTTTGAATTCCCTTTTGGAATTTTTTAAATTGTAATTTAACTCATACTAGAATATCAAGATTTTGTTTTCGGAGTGATTTTTAACAATTTTTCAACAACTGCCAAAATTTTCAATAGGTACACGTTGTTGACATTGTGTTATCATTATTTGCGATTACAAATTCATTCGCATGCGATGAAATAATTTCAAAGAAAGTATTTAAAATAAATACTGTACCTGAGAGCCATATTATCGTAAGTTCATTTTTCGAGTTTTTGCGATGAAGTTAAAAAATAAAATTTTTTACTGCTATAAGACTACACTTTTCCGTGCGAACCTTAGAAGACGTCCGATGGTAGCTTTAAATGTTCGGAACTCTCATGTAGCTAGTGGCTTTCTCGTCGGTACTCTGTATGTCCATTAAGTGTAAGTTCGCAAAACCTCGAAAACTGATACTATAGCTCTCAAGTACAGAATATAATTGTTTATTGTTATCTAATATGAGTCATTATAATGTGTAGTTGACATGCCAAGAAGACATGTCATTGTATTTATTTATTCACCCAGTTACCAGATCGCACTCGTAGGTATACGAAAATGTTAAACTTAATTATTTTGAACCTGTTACAACTTTCCTTCGTACTTCTACAATAAAATCCTGAATGCAAAATAAAAATAAAATGCGTTTCTTAAATTCAATTTCAAAATAAATTAAATTTTTAAAGGTTTTGAAACAAGTAAAAACATTTCTTTAAAAAAAAAAAAAAAACATTTATAACTTACAAGTAATTTTTTCTTTAATGTTTTACAATTCGATTTCGTTATTTTTGTTTTCTAATAATTGCAAAGTCGTTAAAAGAAAAAAAAAAGAATCAAATAATAATTTGTGTTCTACTTCATCATGTTTCTATTATGTACTTAATCATAATTAAATATTTTTTGGAAATATTTGATTTTTTTCATTCTTTATTAGCAAACACACAAAACATTTGCCGTTTAAAGACGGAAAAATACATGTTGAAAAAAATGCTCTTTGATTTTGTCCTTACACAAAATAAAGGATGTTAAACATGCAGTAATACACTGGCTTTGGTAGCATCATCATTTAATTATTTTTTTTTACTCCAGAAAAAGGGACAAACTTAACAATTTAATAGTTTTCAAAATCGAAATCGATTCAATCTATTTCGGTTCTTCATCAGAAATTATGAAGTAAGATACTTAGTTTCATAAAAGACCTAAAAAGCTCCACAAGTTCTGAAAGGAAACAAAGCAAAAAAGCACATATTACATTATGTTTCCCGTAGCAACTGTATGTTTTGTTGTCCTGAATCAAGAGTGTTCCTCCAGAAAGGAGCAGTGGGGGGAAAATGGTATCGGAAAGATCATTTGAGTATTGGATTTTTCTTCAGTTCATACAAACAGCAAAAGAAACTGTAAGAAGAAATGAACGATGGTCCATGAAAACAAATTTGTCTTCTAAAGTATTTTATTCCTAACTCATTAGTTTCAGAACGTTTTAAAAATACCTGGGTTTCTTCCCCATAAAGAAGATACAAGGCATCAGTTCATTTTCCACCAAACGAAGTTCATCAATCTACTGCTTAGGTTTTTTGATGAAAGCAGGGAAAATGGTTTGAAACAGTCCATTCTTACAATTCATTTGGTGGAAAGAAACTTCATTTTATTGTGCCCACGAAGAGTTACTTTGTGTGTTCCCTTTTGTAGTAAAATATTGCTACATATTCCATGGTAACCCGAGAAACCGATGGCGCAAAAGTTCCTTTGGGATGTTCTTAGGAAAGTATATTCGAATGGTTTTTTTTTTTTTGGCCCCAATTCCTTCAAGGAGATGGAAGGTGCGACGATTGAAAGTTTGTCTTGCGAATGTACATCATCAATAAAAAATGGCAGAATTTTAACAAAAATTGGCATATACAAATCAACGGAACAGGTGCTGTTTAAATTTTGGCACCAATCTCTCCAAGGCGAATGGCGGAATCGGAAGGTTTTTTTTGCTTAACCTGACTGCTATACCTCAAGAAGTAATGCACATGATTCGAATAAAACTTAGTATACATATCGTCGCCTCAGAGCAACAGTAAGACATCTAAATCATTTTCCTATAAAAACAATTAAATTTTTCAAAACACCACTGAAGATTTAATCAAAAGTTAGGGGCGTTCCCAAAATTTCAGTAAAATCCCTGAACTACAGCCTTAGATATTTAGAATTGAAAAAACAGCAAATTTTAAAAATCAATTTTATAGGAAGTTCTATTTATTTATATATTTAGTTCATGTTAATACTCAACACTTGGAAAGAAGTTATAACCTAAAATTCGGTACTATTTCTATCAGAACACTTAAAAGTGTAGAATAAACTTAGACATTGTTTGTAAAAGTTTTACTACAAGCTGTATGATTCTTTCTTTTTTTCTTGTGTTTTAAACAACCATTTGATATTTACTGTTAAATTTCAAAATAATATTAAACTGATTTCGAGCCAAAAGAATACACTTTATACAAATATAATCTACCTTGTGTAATAAAACTTGTGAAACGTTGGACTATGCATGAACTTGTGAGGGAGGTTACGTAGAAAATTCCTATCATTAGAATAAATACCTCTTTTCTCAAAAGTCCCTTTAATTTTTTCGCCCCCCCCCCCTCGTATTTGAGCTGTGGGTAAGGGATCATTCCTAAAAGATGTCACGCTTCGAAGGGGGGAGGGGGGTTCGTGAACTTGTGACAAAGTGTGACAAGGGGAGGGGTAATAAGAAGTGTGACATTCTGCATTATACAACATAGCGTGACGTGTGACAAAGGGGGGGGGCCGCTGAAGTGTGACATATTGTGACAAAGGGGGGAAGGAGGGAGGTCAAATATATGGGGAAAAAGCGTGACATCATTTATGAACGGCCCCTAAAATCTTTAAAATATTGAAATCCCTTTTAAAATAAAACATAGAAGAGTCATTCCACAGCATTTTTATGTTACCTACTGGAAATGTTAGAACAAAATTTTGGTGTGTTTAATTTTGAAAATATTAATGAAAAGTTTTCAAAAATTTTTATTACAGTCCGTACATTTGGAGCCAACCAGTGGTACAAAATTTCTTTTCAATAGGGTCAATAGTTAATTATTTAAAAAATATTACAATTTTGATAAGTACGGGACATTTGTGATGTCCCGTGCGAAACAAAATTTTAATATTCAAAATGTGTCTCCAGCTGTACAAAATGTTCTAAAAAATTTTGAAAACTTTGCATTGATATTTTCATAATTAAAAATAATTAAATAAATATAACAGAATTTTGCTCAAAAATGTTCCGCACGTAACACAAAAATAAGGTGGAATCACTCAGAAAGCAATATGGGACCGTTCATAAATGATGTCAGGATTTTTTCCCCATGTATTTGACCCCCCCCCCCCACTTGTCACAAAGTGTCCCACTTCAACATACCCCCTCCCCTTGTCGCTACATCACGACCCCCCCCCCTCGAAGCGTAACATCATTTATGAATGATCCCTATGCTGTATTCACACAATATAATACAGTGAGTAACCTACCCCCTAAATTATAGATAAAACAGAGCACACTTATTATTGGTAACAGTATTCTTAAACAAAATTATGAACACTAAAGAAATGAATAAAGAGTATTACGTTAAAAGTAATTGTACATTAAAGCGTTCAAAAATAATTTTAGTTAATAAATAGTAATATTAAGAATAATAAAACAGATTAGTAATGAGTTTTAACTTAAATGTCATGTGTATGCAAAACGATCAAGAACCAAAATCAAGTTTTCTAACTTCATAAAATATGATAAGCATAGTATAACCTTGTCACACATAAATGACATACAAACTAATAAATATATCAAGTCGGTATTCTTTCAAATTGTAGGATTAGGAAAGATGAAAGTCGTTCATGAAAATTAAAACTTGTTAACCATAAAACTTTAATTCCACAACATTAATGACGAATGATAATGTAACGCATCGCACACTGGCAAGAACAGTGACACAATTCAAAAACGAAACACCTTCCCAAAACATAATTTATATATTTCCAGTTTCTATATTCTTAAAGCGAACTATAAATTAACGAATTTAATTACTTACTCGGGATCTATTCGATGGTTTGAAGTTGTTGCTCCTCGTCTTTGATGTCCACACTTTTAAAAGAACTGAATCTTTCATAACTTTGAAATTGACACCTTCTGTCCGGAAGCATAATTCCATAATTGCCCTTGCAGCCGTAAACGGCACACTTGTAAGGCATTTTAAAACTTTGAAAATTGATTACAAGAAGATAAAGATAATAGAAACGATAACCAACAAACATACAACTGTACCGGTAGCGACACAACACACTGCAATGGCAGATTTGATGGCCTTCTCAAAACCACGTGACATTATTTAAACTGCTCCCGTGCAAAGGCTTCCTAGATATAGGGGGCGCTGGTTCTACCCTACTTTGACGCCTCTGAAGTCCGGAGTTCCGAGAGCTCGATACGCGCTTCGTTCCGTCTCGCTGCAAAAGCATTAGCTTCTGGGCCAATCGTGATTCCGATAACATCTAAGATTTTAATATGGGTATAAAACCTTCATTAAAAATACTAACTGCGAAAGTTGGTACGAAGGTTGGCGCTCAAGACTAACTTAAAATAAAACTAAAAGGAGAATATTCCAATAAAACAAGATTCGATGTCATTCAATCAAATATAGATTTAAAAGGGATACTACACAATAAAGATTTTATAAGGGATATTAAACCGTAGGGACTCGGGAACGCCTACCGTCTTTGACTTGTAGCGGTCGGACCGGAACCGATGCCACGTCACTAAAACGGCTATAACTCATGAAATAATAGGAATTTTTAAAAATCCTTTTAATGGCATATTCTTGAATGTCTAAACTTTAGAAATATGAAAAAAAAAAATTTTTTTTCGATTTTTCAAAATTCTACACTAGAATACCTCCTTAAACTTCTACTGTAGGTTTACTTATGTAACTTTTAAATTATGTATTTAGTTAATATCATGCAATAACTAATTTGGAGCTCTAATTCAATATAGTATTATGATCTTTACTTTATCATTGTATTTATTATAATTTCATTTTTGCTCACGAGGCATGAAGTTCAATGGTTTCTATAGCATCAACAATACCCCCTCCTATCCCAATAATATCAAAACTGCGCCTTCAGAAATTTTAGTTTAAAAGGTTGCTAACATTCCTTTAGTACCATAAAATGAAATATTATGAAAATTTTCAATTATTTCTCGATAATTCCTAAATACCCAGTTAACCTGTTGATAATACAAAAGTAGTAATGATTAAACTTTGTGCAAAGTAATAGAAATAAAATTTCACGTTAAATTAAAGCACAAATGAGCATTAAAACGCAGACATATGTTTCGGGATCGCTTGGAATCCCTTTTTCAATGCGACAGGGAGCTTCTAGATGCAAAACATCCAAATGAAGCAGACAGAACAACAAAAACAAAGCTTATATAGCCTAAGAATTAACTGTAAACCAATGAGAATAAAGGCAGTGTGAAGTGGAAGTAGAAGTAGTATTAAAGGCACCAATAAGAGAGCAACAAACGAATGTAGTTGGAAGTACAGAAAGTAAAAAGGAATATCAATAAAAACAAAGAAAAAGACAACAGCTATCCCCCCCCCCTCCCCCTCTTTTGCATGTGTACTTTGTTTTGCTTTTTGTTTTGGTATTTTCTGTACTTATTTTATTTCCATTTTATTCTTTGTATTTTATTTTATTTTTTTGCAATTTTCATGTATTTTCACATTTTTATGCACGCTGTTGTCTTTTTCTTTGTTTTTATTGATATTCCTTTTTACTTTCTGTACTTCCAACTACATTCGTTTGTTGCTCTCTTATTGGTGCCTTTAATACTACTTCTACTTCCACTTCACACTGCCTTTATTCTCATTGGTTTACAGTTAATTCTTAGGCTATATAAGCTTTGTTTTTGTTGTTCTGTCTGCTTCATTTGGATGTTTTGCATCTAGAAGCTCCCTGTCGCATTGAAAAAGGGATTCCAAGCGATCCCGAAACATATGTCTGCGTTTTAATGCTCATTTGTGCTTTAATTTAACGTGAAATTTTATTTCTAATACAAAAGTAGTCTACCACAACAGGTTTCAATTAAGAAAAAGAAAAAAAAACATTTTAAAACCGACATATATTTCCTAACTATACTTTAAAACACCCTACATGGACATTGTGTTTGAAAACAGTCAAGAATCCCATGAGGAAAAAAAATAAAATACCCACAATTTAAAAGGATCTTTAAGTATATATATATATATATATGCGTTCCCTCCTCTAGTAAAAGTGCAATATTTTTGCCCAAATGGTATGTTTTGAGATTTGTGAACCTTTGGAGAGTTAGGCCTTGAACATTTTAGCTCCGCTGCAGACGATGAACTTAGTAAGTACAAAACGTACTAAGGAGTAAAGGAAAGAACTTTTGAGTTAAAGCCTTGCAGAATCTAATATACCCGATATTAGGAAAAGAAATCCTTTCGTTTTGAAATATGTAATGAAGTAGAAGAAGTTTGAAAAGCTCTCTGAAAGAAATCGAAAAAAAAGGTCGAATTCAGTGCACTATGCACATATCCCAGGGTTATGTAACATTTATTTAACGATTTCTTTTACAATTTTTAAAAATATTAAAAGCAATAATAATAAGAGAGTGAAGGCTTCTTTGAAACATTGAAATGAAAAATTATATATAGTGTAGGAAAGCAAACACATTTAAGTTTATCAACTGCCACTCAACTTAGTACGAAATCGGCAAAAGTACAAGCGGCTACATTTAGGAACGCAGTTAGCCCTGCGGCGATAATGATTTGCGATGAGTTTGCTTTAAGTGAGGATGATCAAAATAAACTCGATGTTATAATCGCCAAATTTTATGAATAATAGTTATATAATTATATGAATAGCATAATGTTTTCAACGCTAAATTTAATTATTACGCTTGAATTTCGACTGTTGGGCGAAATCTAGTACATATATAGCAAACCAGAAATGGTTACAGGATTTCATTCCGATCTCTTTTGCTACTATCCAGGTTTAATAATCTTTAAAAAAACCAGAAGTTCCGTCTAGAAGTACACGAGCCTACACTAACTTCAAGTTCTTTATCTAGTTATCTCTCTCTCTCTTTCTCATTTAGCTTTAGTTCTTAATTACTCAAAATATACCCTTTTTCAACGGTTAGTACACATTCATTTACTCATTCATTTATTCAATCATTCATTCATTCATTCATTTCCTTAATCATGTATTCATTCCCTCATTTCATGTGGTCATTAAATCATTTCCTCATTCATTAATTTATTCAGAAATATATTTAAAAATCCAGATCCAAAAAGTTCATCAAAAAATAGGTTCGCTTAGCTCAGGACGAATTCGTCTTTGTGCGTGTTTTACGTACTAAACTCCTTCCGATAAAGTTTGTTCCAAGCAAATCCATCTGTTATATAATGATTTATGTAGGATTAAAATTTAACCGTAGGCGATAATGTTAAATTTTTTAAACTGCTCAAACTTGAACATAAATTGTTCAAATCAAAAAATATTTCAAGACAAGAGCTCATTTAATAAGCTTGTCTGAAGGAACTGGGATTTCAAGTCCATGGTATCCCATGGATATACTTTGTTTCATATTTGCCGATAGGCGCTAGTGTTAAGATTTTTGGAACTGTTCAAAATTAAAAAACTCTTCAAATCAGATAATAAAATATGGAAAGGAGGTGTCTTCGCAAAGATCTTCAGAATGCAAAAAAAATCAATCTTTCGAATCGGAAAATTGCCCTAAAATAAAATAGGGGGAGGGTGGGGAAGACAAACTGACAAACACAAATTTTCCCCACATCAAAACCTAACTTTCTCAAATTTTTGTATCTTCTTTAATTACTTCACTTAGTTCCTTTATTTTTAACGTTATTTTTACGGTACATTAAGCCTTTTTTCATACTTTTTTAAAAAACTTTTACGCGAAAATAGGCTAAAATGATCGAAAGCTCTATTTTTCCCTTTTTTTATAGCCAGGATAAACTTTCATCGTTGCAGCACTAAGCAAAAGCTTCAAAAATGAATACCTTTTATGTTGATGGAATTACTAATTATATTTATTTTTACGTCGGGAGAAGAACTAAGCACATAGAGGGACAAAAATAGAATGAAAAACTATTTACTTTGTGCAACAAATTGCATCAGCAGCTCCTATTAACGTTTTAGAAAGACAATCTCTGTCAAGAGACTTTTGCCAAGAATATTATGTTTCATAGCAACAATTGACGTCATTGTGACAGGGGGAGCAGTTCAACGTACAGAGTATCAGTATTATGTATTCACGTTGCATACAAGCTTATATACCATTTGACCAATTTTAGAGTAACTCGGTATATAATATTTAAGAACGTAGCGCAGCCATTTCTTTTCTTATGGGAATTTGTTTTTGTTCTTTTTTTAAAATCAATTTAAGTTAAATTTTCACATTTCGGTATAAAATATGAGGCTATTTCTCACGATTATGTTTGTTTCAAAAATAAGAGGCGTAAGGCAAAACATAACTGTAAGCTATTGCATTTTAACAAGTGAAACTAGCTATTCAATAAATGTTAGCTAATGAAGTACTCTTAAGTTGCACTTACAAGAAAGTCCATTATTCTGCTCAACTTCCTTACTTATCGAAATAGTTTTAAAGCCAGTGACGTGTTCCATAACTTTAGGGACTTACTTTTGTAGCAGCTTAAAAATAAGTTAAACATAATTAAAGGAAATAGCTGTTCTCATGTACAAACCAGAAAGGAAAAAAAAAACCACTGCAAGAAATAGGAAACAGCAGCTTACTTACAAAAATTAAATTATTTACAAACGATAATAAGCAAATATTGTTGTTTTTTTTTTAAATTAACAATATAGCGTGAAGAAAAGTGCCTTTAATACTCCTAATGAGCAGACAAATATGCTAAAAAGATGAGCTATATATTTTAAATGGCTGCTTTTTTATGTGTCGCTTTCTGTCATTATTTCTCACTAACTTGTATCTCGAGAATAAATATTTATTAACTTACAGTGCAATGGATATATTTTGCTGAACAGTTCCTTCAGTATTTATATATAAATATTTCATTTACTTGCTGCCTTTAATTAAACAATGCAGTTAACTAATATCTTTGGGGAATGCGAAAGTTTATGAATAATATGTTGATGGAATACGATAGATATAGTGCAATTTCAAAAACTAATTAATAATAAAATTTAATAATATTTTCCTCGTCATGCGTATGAAATGATTATCTTTCACAATAACGTAAAACAGTTGCACAAAATGGAGATAATATTTCTAGGAATTATTATCTAAATTATTTAGAGAGATATATTATGCAAATATATAACTTCATTAGTTAAAAAAATAATAAAATGGTTGTAGTAGCATCATGGTTGTATTTTTTATGTAGCATGTGCAATTTGTTTATTTGTCGATTCGAGTCGTAATGGCAAATTAAAGCACTTTTTTCTCATTTAGTTTATAAAGAAGTTAAGCAAATAAGTTAGCCTAACATGAACCAAGTCCTAAAATACAATTGTACAAACATAGAGATGAAATATACAAACATAGCGGTGTAATGTTACGTTACAAATTCGAAAGCAATGAATTATTTTAATTTAGGTACATTAAATTATTTTTAATCGGGAAGTACTTCGATTTCTATGTGTAAACCCGATTGCTGACATTGAATAAACCTATTCGTGAGCGATTTTTACTTATGAAAGTTTTGCACGTGCAAAGTATGTCTCCGAAAATGAAACAAACATATTCCTCTTAAAATAAAGACAAAGTTTTATACTGCTGTGCTAAGCACGAAAGCCGTACCGGCACTTTTTTTGCAAAATTGAGGTGATGCCACCCAGGTGTTTTTTTTTTTTTTTTGTCACTTTTTTCACCTAAATACAATATTTTGTGGTTCTATGTGAACGGGAAACATTTGAAAAAGATTCCGAAACCGTGGTATTTGAATCAAATACATGAAGAGCAAAACTTTTATCGTCAATATCTCAGCAACCAAACCTTTTTATGATACAGTTTCTAAAACTTCAATATGATGTAATTGAATACCATCAACATTTTTTTATAAGTTGCAATTGTTGATTTTGTATTTTTAATTTTAATAACACCGTCTCACAATACTACCAGGTCTTCAACGATATTATATGTTTTGCGGTCCTATTAAATATGATCAAATTTACAAATTTTCTGAATGTTTACAAAGTTATTCTTTGTAAAATGTACTATGCTTAATAACTACATGTGATTATAAATTTATTTCTTACTCTCAATTTTAAGAGTCTATGAATCTAAAAACAAAATGGGAGTCAAATAATACTAATTTTTCGAAATTAATAAAGACAAGAGCACTGATTGCAAAACTTAAGCCTCGTGTTTTTCCCCCGTTTGAAACAACTGCTCTACATATAAAATAATCGAAGAGTTACTTTTTATCCTTATTATTGTTAGTGGTTATATAATTGTGACAGTACACAGGAAGTAAAAATGTATCTAGCCGAACAGTAAAATATCAGTAGTAATACAGAACAATAAAAACAATCAACTTACATTTGGAAAAATTAATTAAACAAATATTTTTACAAAAACGAATCACACAGTATAATTACGATACTAGTGAAACTACAAATTAAATATACACACACACATATATATGTATTACATTAAAAACAAATAACTCTTTCAAACCCTTTTTAGCCTACTTTCCCGTAAAAGTAAAAAAAAATATATTAAAGCATGAAAGAAGGCTTAATGTATCGTAAAAATATCGTTAAAAAAAAGAAAAGTAAAAAATAAGTGAAGTAATTAAATAAAGATTGAAAAATAAAAAATTTGAAAGTAGGGTTTTGAGGTGGGGAAAATGTGTGTCGGTCGGTCTGTTGGTCTGTCTGTCTGTCTGTCGGTTTGTCGGTCTGTCTGTCTGTCCCCCCCTAATAACTTTTGAACGAATAGTCCTATTCGAAAAATTCTTTTTGCATTCGGAAGATCTCAGCGAGGACATCTCATTTTCATATTTTACTTTCTGATTTGAACAATTTTTCGCTCAATTTTGCAGTTCAAAAAAATTTAACATTAGCGCTTATGGGCGATAATGAAGCAAATGATGTAAACTCTGGGTACAAGATCCAAGTTCCAATGAACAAGCTTGCTGGAGGAAGCTCTTGGCGTGAAATATTAATTTGAACAGTTTTTGTTCATTTTTGAACAGTTCAAAAAATTAACATAGCGCTTACGGGGAAATTTCAATCCTATATAAATCCTGATCTAACGGACGGATTTGCTTGAAACAAACTTTATCGGAAAGCTCTTATAACGTAGAACATGTACAAATAGAAAGTTCATCCAGAACTAACGAGCCTATTTTCCTATGAAAATGTTTTAAACGGGATTTTTAAGGATATTTGTTATTGAGTGAAATAATGAATGAATGAATAAATGAAAGAGTGAAAGAATGAATCAATAAATAAATGAGTGAATAAATTAATAAATAAATAAATGAGTGAATAAATGGATGAATGAGTAAACGAATGAATGAATAAATGAATGGCTGAATTAATGAAAGAGTGAGTGAATGAATATGTATTATCCGTTGCAAAAGGTATATTTGAAATACTTTAGAACTAAAGCTAAATGAGAAAGAGAGAGAAAGAGATGGCTAGATTATAAATTTGTATTTGGTGTATACGGGAAAGTAGGCTCGTACAGTTCTAGACGGAACTTCTTGTTTTAATTCAGTTTCGATTTTAAAACACAAAAACTAAAGTGACCTACAGATAACTGTAGGCACTTTATATACGTTCCCTTAAGCCGGTCCCTTTTTCTCACCGCAGGAAAGAAATTACGTAACGTGAGCTCCAGCTGGATTTTGCAGAAGAACGAATAGTAAAATTGTTGCTTCATCATGTGGCCAGATAGCTCAAAGATTATTTAAAGGCAGCTCACATGAATTTCGCGGGGATTCATGACAGGTAAATACTGTAGATAGAGTGTGATGTTTTATGTTCGTTTTCTTCTTATTTTGGATTGTGTATTAAACATGTTGAAGCTTCAAATAAACAGATAATGATTTGCATTTCGGCCAATTTTGATTTTCAGAAACACATTTGATTAAATGAACGGCTTCTCGTAACCGTAATTTTTCATACATATATATATATATATAAATATATATACATGTGTGTGTGTGTGTGTGCACGTATTCCCACAACTCATAATTTTTCCAAGAGCCCTGAGCAGGTAAATTATATATATGGAGGGTTTACTTGAAAAACGACCTAAGTCACATACTACTTTTTGAAATTTGCTTTATGTTTTATTCAATTATTTTATAACATCAATGTTAATTTTAACTATACGAGCCTGCTTTTCCGTAACACCCAAATTTAAATTTATAATATATATATTTATAATACATAATTTATAATAAAACATAAAGAAAAGTTCAAAAAGTAGTATGTGACTTAGGTCGTTTTTCCAGTAGACCCTTCATATGTATAGTTATACATTCGTTTTATGAAATTTTAACTGTAACCATATCGTCAAGAACCTTTGATACATTAGAAGTAGATAGATAGAACATCTATTTTAAATAAATAAAAGTAGAACATCATTGCAGATCAATTATTTCGTAAGCATTATTATATTGACTCAAAGAAGAACGTATTATTATAAAGATTGAATTCAATACAATATTATTCTTTCAAATAATGACATGTCTGCTATTGTGTACTACATGTTTTATTACTGCCTTATTTTGATAACTTGCATTTTCAAAAAATAATTCACCAACGAAGTATTTACAAATCAATAAAGGTAAATAAATAAAAAAAATAAAACAAATAAATAAATAAAATTTAAAAAAATTATAATTTAAGCTATTTGTTAATATTTTCTTCGGTGGTATGATTATAAGTGTCCCATAAAATAACCAAATGCTTTAAGAATTATATGGGCTTATAGAAATATAAAAACATGCAGAGATTTACTTACGATATAATGTATCACGACAGGCCAGCAAAACTGCAAAACAAAATCCACATTAATGTTACGGGAAAGTAAAATCAGTTAAAATAAATATAAACTAGACGTGAAAAGTAATGTAAAGAACAAATATTACTCTATTACTCTTAGGAAAACGAGCAAGCAGAAAAATCTATTTAATAGCATACATATATATATATATATTCAACATTTGTACACGCACAACTGGAATATGTAAGAAAATTCATACCAAAGTTTCGGAAAATCGTATTGCGGCGCAACACATATTATTAAACAGCTTACCTTCTAGTTACTTTGTAAAACTCAATCTGTCTTAGGGATGAAAACTATTGGAATAAATAAATAAAATTTTGCCACGATATAGGACGTTTAATAAATATGTTTACTTGTTTCATATTTGTGGATGAGGAAAGAATATTCCATCGTGTACATAGCATTAAGCAATCTTAAACCGAAATAAAATATTTACGTCATTCCATAACTCCACCATATCTAATCACATAAGTCAACCCACCGCTTTTTAATACCAACAATAAAATCCGACCAAACTGACATTTATTCCCAATCTTTTAACGTTATGACCATTCCTAAACTACATCAAAACACTCCACTGTAGTATGCGGTACTAAAAATATAGGACAAGAAAGTTAATTTCTGGGATCAGCTTTAACTTGTTGACATCATACGTTCTCCATTTCAGTCTTTGAGCAAACTTATTTAATGACATATTTTTACCGTAAATCTGATGGAAATGAAAGATCAATATCACTAGGGCAAAAGGACAATGCAAAACAACTTGTTTTTCTGGAAAGAATCAATACGTCTTGGATCTTTTAATAGAATGCTCTAGGTAAATACCTCTTAGACGAATTTTATGAACGCAAACATCAAAATGATGTCAAGCTTAAAAAAGTTTAAGTGAAAATCGATGCATTGCTCAAACATTAGATATATATTTTATTTATGCTCAATAAAGAAGCGAAACAGAGAAAGACCAGTTATTTTTTTGGAAACCATTCATAATATCAATTTAATGGCAGCATCCTTTTTAAAGGTAGATGAATTTAAAAATTATTCTACTAAAACGAGAACAATTCGGAATTTGAAACATTTAAATATTTTTTATTTTTGTTTATTCCGCTTTTTCGAACGTATTCGTTAAATATTATTGGATGTTAATAAAGTTTTGTATGATTTGGCTTCAAGTTATATTACAAGAGGTAATATTACAAAGGTGCAAGAACCCCAAAAGAACATATTATTTTATGCATTCCTTTGGAGTGCTTGTACCTTTTTAAATAAAATTCTTTCCGAAAATATGATGAAATTTAAATGTGGCTTTTTACATTTTTTCATATTATTAATCAAAATATTTAAAATAACAATATCTAAAAAACAACAAGGAAAAAATTCAAATGTATTCTTTTGAATTATATTATGCAGTAATACTTAGAAGCCGAGTAGTTATAAACCCAGTGGTTCAAGAATTTCGCAGCGTAATTTTCAATAAAAGACTATTTCCTTTGTTTTTACATTGATGGCATTTTTATAGTGATTTTAAAGAATTTGGGTTTTTGGGGAGAAAATTCATCTTGACTATTTAATTTTAGTTTAAAAAAAAACTGTCAGTTTTTTTAATACTCTATCATTCGGAATCAGATTCAACCCTTGTTTCAATATTTCGATTTTTGGCAAGCGCAGATAATTTAATTTTCTTTAAATTGATTTACAAAAATCAAATTCGCACAAGAAGATATTTTCACTTATAGATTATATGCATTTGTAACTCTAGTTGTACTCTGGAAAGCGAAACTTTGCTTTTGAGGGAAAAAAAAACTATCAGATAGCTTCCGTACGACTTTTTTCGTACTACCAACTTCTATGTAAATTATGTTTGCTATGTGGCTTAACGAAGTGTACTATTTGCCCGTAATCGTAACCGCACCCACACCAAGCTCTTATAAATGATTACTGTAGATTAGGTCCATTCAGAAGGGTATTGTTTGTAAAAACGTGTGCATTGTTTTAGCCACTGGAAGTGATTGTGCAATTAAGTTTCGAGTTGGACTTGGTAGTACTTTTGCTTTTAAAGGTTTTTATAATTAGGGAATTTTAATTAATGCTTTTTTCATACTTTATTCTTGTTTCAGTTTTGTTCATTATTATTTTAAAATTTATTTTAATTGTAGATTTGGTGCATTTGGCAAAAATACTTTATTACTATTATCATTATATAAATCTTTTAGTATTTATGGTGCATTTGGAGGCTGCCGTTCCAAAGTCCTCCAAATTAACTTTTCTTTTTTTTTATTTACTTACATTGTTATTTTTTAAACGACAAAATTTTATTTTTCTACTTATCATTATACTGTTAGTTATTTTAGAACTTAAATGGCTGTTGTGTATTTCGGTTATTTTTTTATTTTAGTTTATTAATGAAAAATATTTGGCCACACGAGCTTTTGGAATTAATTTTTTGTTTTTTCTTCTTTCACACGCCTCACATGTTTTTACCAATGAAGTTCGTTTTGTTTTCTTTTTTTTCTCTCAGATATAATTTATGATAACAAAAAAAGAAAAATCCGGATAATTCCGACTAGCTGTTCTAAACAAACCTTAAATAAACAATGTTGCTGTTAAAAAGGAATGTATCTTAAAACACATTCTGAGAAATCATTAGAAATTGAAGCTTTTACTGCGTGTTAATAACATTGTGAAGGGAAAATAAAGATAAAAGATCAATTGATCACCCCCTTTTACCAGCAATTAAGAAAAGGACGATTGATATATGAAATATATTTTTTAATGAGGCCTTAAGAATAGTAATGAAATGAGCCCTACGGTTTGCACAATTTGGTTAATGGTATTAATACATTAGCGGTCATTCATAAATGATGCCACACTTTTTTTCAATATATTTGACCCCCCCTCCCCCCTTTGTCACATGTCACGCTATATTACGTAAGCATATACCCTTGCAGTTTAGAAACAAAGCACTACGTTACAGATCACATTTACAATTTTATTTTTGAACTTTTATGACATTTATGAGCATGACAATAATAATTATTTGTCTATTTAATTTGTGTAAAATAAAATTAAGGTTCACAATAGAAACAATTAGCATATAATGTAATTGTAAAAAAATATTAATACAAAAGAACAATTGATAACAGTGGAGTTTTAGAGCTTGATCTAGTTTGCTCTAAAAACGTTATCCTTATTTTATGTACACAAAGTACTCTGAAGAGATTAAATTTCAAAATAAGAAAACCCCGCCTCTAAATGACTTTTCATAACTGAACTGCCGTCTCATTTCATTCTTCACATGAATTTATAATATATATAATGTTATGTATTGTATATAACATAGGTACAAAATTTTAGACCAGCAATTAGCTCTCGAAAGAATAGTCTCTGCTTGTGCAGCGCCAACTCACATACAGGCCCGCGCCTTCATGTATTTCAAAAGCCATTAGACAAACAACACCAGACTATCTTGGGGGAATCAAATCCAACAATACAATTTTTTCTAGACTAAACAAAAAGCAAGCTTCTCGAAATCCACATGAGCTCAAAAGTTGACAAATTCCCTAAAAATGTAGGCGACAGGCAAAAGAGTAAGGAGCCAGCTTCCAAGTGAGTATTGAGAGGAGGGGGAAGGGGGGGTGATAGCGGAATATACACATTTTGATATCTAAATGAATCCATTTAGAAAGCAGGCATCAGTAAACAGCTTCCAAGTGATACCCCCAACTAACCAAGTAGATCATCCAAGTGATAACAGCTCATTTAAAAGAATTGCAGAATAATCCTTGTGTTTTTTTGGCGCCAGCACTGAATATCTAGTCGGGGCTCAGTATTTATCGAGCCCTGCTTTTGTTATGCAACCTCGTCGAGTGAGGTAGTTATAATGAACAAGGAAAAAAAGCAAGGATATCTACTGTGCCTTACTTAAGTTCCCAAAGAGTTATCAAACGTCGTATATTATGACAGTAAATAAGTAAAATCCTCTATCAGTGCTAGAACATTTTAGACCATCGTCTCCCAAACCTTTTATCACTCTAATCCCCGTTCCCGTAATCAAAATAAAGTATTAAAAATCCAATAATTTAGATTACTTCATTTGATAATATATTTTAGGTATCAGTTTTACTTTTGTGGATGAATGGTACCCCCTTTATACCTGAATGTGACCCCTGTCCCTCTGCTGTCACAACCCACAGGTTGAGAAACGATATTTACAAATGTTCTAAAATATTTTAGAAACGTATTAATAAGCTATTACTAAGAGTGTCAAATACTCACTATCCACATGATACATTTATGTATTTAAAGTAAATAACAGCAAAAATATATCAAATGTTCCATTCACATGCTATTTTCACGGAAATTTATTGTTATGGTCTACATGTACCTTAAAGAGGTGCATTTACTTTCCATACCGATACAGTATTTTAAAAAAGGAAAACCAGATCGAAAAACATAAAAATCGTCCACCTGCTTTAGAAGCAAACTGAAACTGTGAGGAAACTCAAACAATTTAACAGGCTGTTTCGGCGCGTGCATTGCGTGTCTGACACAGCATGAATATGAGAATAGATTAATGCAAAAACGGTGGATTTATAAAGGAAATGTTTAAGTTCGTGATACAGTTTTCAAGCCGATTTTTCGCAACGCACCAAAGCTTGTGTTCTCAGGCCAAGGACTGAAGCAATTTTGCTGTACAGCTGCATATGAATCGACACAATAGAATAATGTTACGCAGGTACTTCCACGTGAGCGTCATCGAATATTCATGATGAAAAATTTCTTAGCGCATGGACGAAATGATTAATCTAAAAACGGTTTCTGGTATCCTGTTCCACTTACAACAGTAGCAGGAATATAATTCTTACTTTAGCAGATTCCCGCAACGTTTTTTTTTATATGTCATGGTGAACCTACGTACCTTAAAAAATGATGACCACTTTCACAAAAGAAATTATAAATAAAAGAGACATATTTCATTAGAACAACATCAATTTAGGCTCATTCTTGCTCTGATCAAAAGCTGTTATGCCATTACGTACTTGTACTGCACGTAGGGAAAGGGAGTATAAAGTTAGAACCTAAAGTGGATGTATTTTCTCAAATGATGCAACCAGTTATACTTTGCAGAAAGTAATAACATGTATTATTTCTCAAAGCCTTTTTTTGGTCGGTACGCCATAACTTCCTTAATACTTCATCAAATTTCATGAATGAGGCATTATTTTTAAGTTTTCCTTAGCCGTTACACCGGAAAAATATACAATATACAATTATACGGAAATATACAAAAAAAATGTACCGAATGCCGAAAATAACATAAAGTAATCCTTTTCTATGGGAAGAAATGTTCGCATCCTTTCGAGCTTGATACCATTGAAAAGCACGTAAAAAACTATTTCAGAAAGAGTTTCTTGCTGCGTGCTAAAATTCGAAGTCTCTAAATTAACTAGAAAAGAATTTATGAGCGTTTTTCTCAGTAGTTCAAAATTATTTTTTCACGGTAATTAACTTTAATTTTATTTAAATTGTTACCATGCCGACTGGCTTATGATCCTCTTCTTTTTTAACGAATTAAAATTTATTTCATTTCTTGCGGTTTATCATTTTGAGGAGCAGCCGATTTTTAATTTCTTTCTTTCTTTCTTTCATTATTTTGATAATTGTTTTTTTAAACGCATTAAAATACTGTACGGGGGTTTTTTTTAAAGAAATGTTAGCCTTTATAGCGATTTTTGTTATCATCATATATGTTATTTCTCAAAACCTGTTTTTGGTCTGTACGCCATAACTTCCTTAATACTTATCAAATTTCATGAATGAGGCACCACTTTAAAGCTTTCCTTAACCGCTACACCGGAAAAATAGACACGCGGTCTAAAAATGTACCGATTTTCTTAAATTCGAAGTTTAAAATCATTTAAGAGGAGGTCCTTTAATGGATGCCCAGTTGGTGTTGTGTTTGCTGGTTAGAGGCCGAGTGGTTAAGAGCGCAAGGCTGGTATACCCAACACATTTAACCATGGTTTGAGTCCGGCATTTCGTTTACGTTTTCCTCAATTAATTGTTTTGCTGGATCGTTGATTTTTGATAAACTAAATTTAAAAAGGGCTCTTTTATATTTTATTTGATGTTTTTATTTTCAAGGAAATAAATTAAAAAATAATAGTAAATATACTATTAAAATTATTTATTAAATTAAATATTCATTGCATAAAATGCGGAATTCCTCACGGGTTGACTAGTGTTCTAGTTATACTAACAGATAAATCGAAAAAAAAAATTATTGCGGGGGAGGGGAATACATAAAACTTGTTCTTAGTTAAAATCTTTTTAAGATCTTATTTCTATCCTTGTGAAACATTTGTCAACGAGCTGAGATGCCTTAATTTTAGTAATAAGGTTTTAAAAAAGTCAAAAAAAACCGTGATACGTAGTTTTGTTAGCCTAAAATCTACATGTAGTAGACATGATTGTATTCGTTTTTTAATAGAAATGTATTAATAATGTATTATTTTAAATACCTATAATTAAACAATAGTATGAAATGATAACAATTCCTATCACAAACAGCTCTAAAGAAAAAACAGTGAAGCGTCGCCTAAACCTGCGCGTAAAATAATAATAATATAGGGTGATTCAAGTTAAGTTTCCACATGGCAGTATCAAACATTTTTCAAACATTAAAGTATGCATCACTAAGAAAATGAAATTTATATTCTGGATACCTTTACAAAATTGGTCAGGGAGCAATACGCAACATGGTCGAAAATCGTCGCTTGAGAAAAAATGTGCACCAAATTTTCAGGGAGCATAACTGCATTCTTAGATCGTGTGATTTAACACCTCTTTTTTCTTTTTCTTTGGGGCTATTCGAAGAGTAGAGACTGGGATCTAAGCCGAACAAGATTATACAGATGAGACACAAAATTGTACATCGCACTTGTGCTTTGCATAAAAGGCATCGATATGACAATTATATGGCCGTCATGCCTACTGACTCAGGGCGGCCATTTGGACGATATAACCCTTCGTTACATAATTAGAACAGATTGAAAATAAAACTTTTAAGGAAGGATTAATGGGTTTTTGGTAAAAATTACGTTTTTTTTAATTATTTAATACGGAAGCCTAAATTGAATCCCCCTTTTTTGAGCAAGTTTAAAATATGTTTCTGCTGAGAAGAAATATCTCGTACGCAACAATATTGTTGATAGCCAAGGTACAACTAATGCTTACGCTAAAAGTTTTACAAATTGAGGACAGTTCTAAAAATTGTTCCGGTTAAATAAAATGAGAATAAATCTTACACATCACAGGCTTTTTAGAATTATTTTTGGAGATTAAAAACTTACCTTTACGAATTTTCGAAGCAAAATAATAAATAAAATAAACATCCAGAACATTAATGATCCGTTCCTAAATGTAAGATTTCTGATGTTCTTACAGTGATTGAACAACTACTAAAATGTTAAGTAAAACTTGTTTGCAGCTTAAAAATAGCAAAATAATAATAAGAAATTTCAGTGTTGCAGGTCACGAGCAAGATAAGACCTAGATAAAGCTTAGAAAAAAAATCTGCATATTTCACCTAGCACTAATGCATATAAACACCAAAATCTGAACTATTGCATACTATTATACTAAACTATTTAATAAATTTAAGCTACACTAACGTATGCCACATAGGTGTGGTTAGTATACTATGTAACGTACAGTAACACGTATTAAACAAGAACATAGTATTTC
Organism: Octonoba sinensis; assembly: GCA_038502835.1. NCBI lineage: Eukaryota > Metazoa > Arthropoda > Arachnida > Araneae > Uloboridae > Octonoba > Octonoba sinensis. The sequence goes on along the minus strand of CM076599.1, from coordinate 56,126,608 downwards.
AACCGTCCCATAGGGAGGGGAGTCGTAGTTTGATCACAAATGTTAGAAGCATCATGTTATTAAGTTAAGTACAGTAAAACCCCGTTAAAACGCGGGTGTCGGGGGACATGTTTGGCACCCACGTTATAACATTAACCGCGGTGTAGAGAAACTATACCGCGGAACCATATTCACGAAATAGTACTCGCTTTTGTTGCATCATTTTTAACTTTATCAATTACTCGTAACTTTTCTCCCCCTGTAGTATATTTTTTTTCTTTTCTTCTTTGCTGCCGTTTTATTCACTGTAATTGCTGTGCAAGAAGCTCACATCTCAGCTGCGCAGTCAGTCGCCTATCGAGCGATAGGTTATACACACGCATAACTAGACTTCTGAAAATGGAATAGTTAAATATTGAATTGAACAGTTCCTGACAGATTGAGCTCCGCCCATGCCAAGAGAAACAAGTCAGGGCGATTGCACCAGTTTTTGAAATCAAGCTATATGTTCTAGGTTAAAAGACAGAAAAAAGCATGAAAAAGGTGTACATCACGCCTATCACAATAGGGATTTATCTGTTAGAGTGTCTTGTAGGGGGATGGGTGCTCTTTGGCTAGAATATTTGTGTGCTCGGGCTGGCTTTATTTACAATGGTAAATAAGGAATCACCTTTAAATGGCAATGATAAAGGGTGATTTAAACATCGGGGGACATTACAGACACCGCGGTATACTGAGGCGCGGTATAACGGGGTTTTACTGTATCTTAACTTTTGATCAAGTGTTACAAAAGATAATAGTGTACCGAGAAAATATTCTTTCTAGTTGGGTTTTTACATATATTTTCTGATTTTAAAGGGGTCGCAACATAAAAGAGTTTAGAAACTATTAAGTAGAGTATGGTATCTGAGGTTAGACTTCTCCAACTATAAGACAAATGCTTCAACGAATTCTTTTTTTAAAAGCACGTTTCCATGAAGATGATTTCAGTTTGTTTCTTGGAATGATGTAGTAGTTATTTCAAAGTCAACTTTAAAAATAGTTTTGCACCAAGTGCTGAAGCAATATTTGAAAAATCAAAACTAACGATCGATAGAATTGACCAATCTCCAGAAATTTCCCCAAGCAACTTATAATTGCAACAAAATTGGCGACGAGCATAGTATACAAAGTAGCACTTGTTGAATCAGGTTCGTTTGAGAAAACAAGGTTACCAAGACGTGACCAGAATGTCCAATTAGAAAATATTTTACCACTGAACATGTTCGCATAACAAGCAAGTGCGCAACCATTACCCAACAAGTGGCTGAACGCATTTGATTCAATAAACCCATGTAACAAATAGTTACAAATCGTTATTTAAAATCCAATGTTTGTTCTAAATCAGGACTAAAATAGCGTTTGGGTTAAAAATATGTCGATCATAAAAATGTTAGGTATTGAATGGAATTTTTATTTGAGATTGAAAATAAAAGTATCCAATTCTTTAAGAATTTTAGTAAAAAAAGATACTTTGTTTCGATTTAGCAGTTGGCATTCACAATGTTTTCCGTACAAATAATTACTTCAATACAAACATAATTTAGTCTCCATATCTTCGTTCATAGAAGTAATTATGTTCCATTTTTTTCTGCATGTTAAAATATTTACTCCATCTTTCAATTTATTTTAATTTGCTATAATGCATTGAAGAAGCAGTAATCTACCAAAACTTGGTGACTAAATTTATTTAATCGCAAGTTCTTTTTTTTTTTGAAAGATTATATTTATGTGAATATGCTGCGTAAGTTGAAATATTTGCAGACGGGAATTTTATGAACAAACCTTTAATAGCTGAAAAAAAATCAAAAACTAAATTTAAAAATATAATTATACAATAGATGAATAATAAATTAATAATAACTATCTAAGTTTATAATTCATTTTTACAAATCTTTGTTAAATACATTTCAAATTTCTATATATTTCTTATTATTTGTTCATAGGCAAATGTCTATTGTGCCTTAATAGTTACGTATCAAAAGAGTTTTCAAGCCGTGTCATAAAAGTTACTTAATTCATATCACTCACCAGCAATAAAAGTGACAAAATTCAAAAACGGAACACCTTTACAAAACAAGATTTATTGTTTCTCCCGATTCCATATTCTTCTATCGAAAAGTGACATTAGCTCTGTTATGGTACTACACAGACTTATATGTCACCATTTTGACTCAGAAAAATCAATAAATCCCGATTTTCAAAGATATTTCATTTTTCAATTGAGTCATTTCTCTAGCGGGTAGGCGGTATATATATGTTATAAGTTTCACTTTTTAAAATTTAAATCTACTTTAAACTTGTAAAAACAGCTCAAATCATTTAAACGTGGTATCAATTATCATATTATCTATATTTTTACATTTTTGTGGAACGTCTTTTTGGTTGACATGTAATACTGTTGCTTTGCAAAATAAACTGAAAAACACAGGACTAATTTGATATTACTTAAATTTCACCCACAAAATGAATACGATGACTATGATAATATAAATCACACAAATTATGTGCATTCAAGTAATAACCAAAAATTAAACGTGACTTATCCAAAGGTTAACAGCAATATTTTTGGTAAAATACAAATACCCTTTTTAGCGTACTTTTATGTAAAAGAAGAGAAGAAAGAAAAGGGTATAACAGCAGGCTAATTGTATTTTTAAAATGCCATTTAAAACGAAAAAAATTGAAAATAAATGACATAATTTCAAAAATGAAAATTGAAGATTAAAAAAATTGAAAGTTTGGTTTCGAGATGGGAAAAAGTATGTCTGTCGGTCTGCTTGCCCTCCACCCCCTAATAACTTTTAAATTAAAGGCTCCAATTTGTCCAATTTGAAAAAAAAAAGTGTTCGAAAGATCTCGGCAAGGACACCTCATTCTCATTTGTTTATGGAGATAGCGGGTTTTAAGGAGTTAACTGCAACAAGACGGATCATTTGTTATACATATATAAATATGCTTTAAAAGTAATACCAAGTTTATAATATATGTTACACATTATATGGAGAACAATAGCTTTTACAATCAATACATTGTTTTGAATTCGTTTCCGGTTCTTTTGATATAAAAAAAAAAAAAAAAAAAGGTTTGATTTGATGACTGCAATAAAATTTTCCACTGGATGTTTTTCGCTTATAGCATCTTTTGGACAATATCTAACAACAATATCTGCATCTTTTGGACACTTAATATTGAGGAGTCTCTAATAAAAACTTATTAAAATAATCGCATTCATCTGTATATAAAGCCATAGAGTGACTTCGTCCTTTAATATAAGTAAATAATATCTTGAGATGAATGGCTATTGTTGCCGATTCTGAAATAATGATTGACTTACCTAACCTTTGGTATTTTCTGTCAAAGAAAGAAACGGCTGAGGAATTATTGTAATTCCATTTTCAGGCAGAATAAACCTTTCTTGTCATGTTAATTGTGTAAACCTTTGATTTGCCACATGCCACTTTTGCGGTGAAAGTAAGTTCATTGCTTGCAGTAATAAAGCAACTGTCGACAGTAAAAGGAGTGTAATTGGGAAAAATAAAGGAAGTTTGTTCAGATGCCTAAGAAGTCGTTAAGTAAATGAACTATGCCGCTGAGTGAAAAATAAATGAAAAATAAAAAGCAAAGTTTAGCTTACGAAACTCAACATGTTTTTCTGTGCTAAATTATTTCAAACTTATTACTTCGTATAAAATAATATTTTTAAGGAAAACAAAATAGATTATTATTTAGTATGAGGACAAAGCAATTTTTTAAACGACAAGTTGTTTGTAAATTTTAAATAATTTATTTTACAAACTCTGTACGATTGATCAAAATCGTTGATGTTGTTTCCGATGCCACTCGGTTCGCTGAGAAAGGTTGCTGATGGCTACGAGCAGAAGACTGCCAATTTTAAAATATGCAAATACGAGACAGCAGGGGCGCACTGACGGGGGAAGGGGTCGGATATTCGGTATCGGATTCTTTTTTTTAAATTTCATATCCGGAATCCGACCCGACTACTACATGAAAGATCCGGTTATCCGGCAAGTCAATTTATTTAAAAGCTTAGAACGTGTTTGAAAGCTGAGGGATGTTTACAAAAATGTACACAATTTACAGGTTTTAAACGTTAGAGCCAGATATCCGGTAGTGACCCGTCAGACACGGATCAATATATATGCGATATCTTGAAAAACCAATATGTTGGCAAGAATACAGGACTTTCGGAGCCTCGCATTTGTGCTTCCCGGGACACCGGACAATTTCTCAAAATACGGGACTGTCCCGCGCTATCCCCTATGTTTGGTAACCCTTGCCACTAAAGAGCGCCTTCCGCTTTTAATGAGTTGGCAAAGGTAGAAAAACGACTTCGCTCAAACACAGAATGCTTATTTCTGCTTTCTTAACGTGAAATTTTTTTTTCAGTTTTACAGAAAAGGAACTTGAATGGCACAAAACGGCGCCACCACAAATACGCCATCTCCTTTTTTAGACTTGAGACTGTAGGGGAGGGAAATTCACCAGCCTCCGGTGCTGGGGAGGGGGACTAAACTTAACGGTACACGATTTTTACATACACGTATCCCCACGTGTACAATGTGGGGTTTTCAGTGCGTCAGGTTTCAAACAACAGACCCTTCAACCCAAATTAAGACATCCTGTCCATTTAGGATAGATAACACGGCACAGAGAATATCGTAAGGCAAAGAACATTGAATACACTTCTTTCGAATGCGCAAGGAACCACTTTTTAGGGTAAGGGATCGAAGTGATTCGAAAGAAAGGATAATCTAAACTGAAATTAGGTAACTAATTCAAACTACGCGAATGTATGCCATTGGTGGTAAGAAGGGAATATGGAATGTTAAAACCTGAAATAAGAGTATTTGCTAAATTATGAGACGTAAGATATTAAAGACTAACAACATATAAAAAAAAAACAACCCACAATATGAAGTAGAGCAATACTTCATGAATAAAATTTCGTAAAATTTTTAACTCTGCCCGATTATATTCTCGTCACTTTTTATCCCTTGTTTTTAACGTTTGATAGTGATTTTAAGTTCTTAAATAAAACATATTGCGATCTGCAGGAAAAATAAAATGTACATGTGCAGGTAATTTGGTTACGATTAACATGTTTTAAAATGGGGATATTTGTAAATAATAACTCGAAATAAAGCACATGATATCTAGAGGTAATAAAGTTGGGGAAAAAAAGAAAAATAAATAAAGAAATAAGATTTGATAGTAGCAAATCTTTTTGTTATGACGGTAAAAGCACAATACACTGATGTTGCATTTTCAATGCTACAATTTCTACACTATTTTAATAATTTCTTTTTCAAGAAAAACATTTAACCTTGAATAAAATAACTTTTAATCCATTTCAAACCATTTTTCCACCTTAAGTACACATATGTTGAACTATAGCCATTCAATACAAAAACATCAATTAAAATTATTTGAATTACGGAAACAGGCAGAGATTAATTATTTTTTTCTCAGCTAATTTTAAGAGTTTGGGAAGAATCAGTTTCAGAAAAATGGAAAAACACCTAACATCTGTTGAAGTAATAACAGTATAAGGATTTTTACGCTAATTTTGCTACCACTAAAAACTTTAATGAGCCATTTGCTGCCGCAAAGCTATGAGTTGTTCGTTCAAGCGTAAGATAAAAATAAGATTCTACATGTAAAGGTATTATTTTATTAGGGAAAACTGGAGTTTATTCAGATGGTTGGAAATTAACATGAAAAGTTGGCGAAGCATTAAAAAATAGCTCTTTGCCCTTTCTTAAATTTAAATTAAAGCTGGTTAAAACTGATTTGAAGTTAAACAGAAATAGAATTTATCTTATCAACCTTTTTGCTTCGTGCTGAAATTCTTTACGAAATGATTTACATTGGAATCTTTGCAGCCCATTAGTATTTCTCTATTTGCTTATTAAACTTCTCAATTTCATTTCTGTTAAAACTTCAATCATTGAAAAATGTTTAAACATGCAAACATTTCTAGAATTAATTCCATCTTATTTTACGATGTTTATTTTTCTCTATAATATTCGATAAGGGATATTCAAAAGCGTTTATTTTTATTTTCAATTTTTGACGTATCTGATTAAAGTGTAAATTGAGAAAATGATCAAAGAACTGTTTGTGGATGAAATTATTCGATATATTCCGGAAGTCTTTAAATCTATAGATGTGTTATTTTGCATTTAAATTTGAAGAAAGAAAAACAGCACACATTTTCAAGAAACATTTTCATTTTATTTTCACTTCACCAAACTTTTTGAAAGAAACGTCAAATATTAGAAAACTTAACGTTTCGAAAGAAAATGATGACTTAAAACACGCATTGATTTTAGGCTCAGAAGCAGCAAATGTCAATTACACAAATTGCAAAAATTAACTTTTAACCCAAAATTAAGAGAATTTTGAAGGGGAAAAATAGAACTACTGTAGAGAACTGACTTGAAAATCAGCCAAAATGTGTGTATTCAGAAAACGTTTTGTGTCAGTGATGCTGTCGTAACAGAAATATGGGGGGTCCCAAATTGATGGGCATTTTTCGCTATTGATAGTCAAAAGGGACTGTTGCCGTCGGTCGTAAAAATGCCCATCAATTTGGGACCCCCCATATTTCTGTTACGACAGATTCCTTCCCTTGCACGACCGACGGTGACAGTCCGTCTGGACTATCAATAGCGAAAAATGCCCATCAATTTGGGACCCCCCATATTTCTGTTACGACAGATGCTTTCAAGGCCTGTATTTTCATATCAATGACATTTGCATTTGTCCAAATTTATCGAATACATGTTCGTTACTGCAGCTTTATAATCAAACAAAAATATTATTTGTTCTCAGTTTATTTGTGTGTATTTGTAATGTGTTCGTTTATATTTATGTTTAATAATTTTATGCATTATACACCCCATTTTAAAACTTCGGTGAAGACTCACATTAAGTCATGAAATGGGTCACTCCGTAACTCGCAGGTCATAAGTTGCCGAGGTCTGGACGAGAATATTTTTTTTTGAAACTTAAGGCATTTAAAAACTTTAATTACAAAAGATTGCAATAATTTATGAATATGTCTTTTAAATAGAAGTGTAAGAAGCAAAGAAACGCGAATGTGTTCACACTAAAGTATATTTCGTAACAATCCCCTTTTTTCCCCCTTACTTCTGTGATGGATGACAGTTTTCTTGCGCAAAACGTCACTTATTCCCCACTTACCAATAACTGATAACTGCTATTCGAAAAAATGTTTGAATGCTGAATAAGGTAATTACTTGATATGTTATTTAATCGAAAGTTGCTGTCAAAAAGCAGCAAACATCGCTGATACAGAAGAATGTTAAAAACAGGTTGCATACAGATATGGTGTGACCTTAATTTGAGCAGTATGTCATTTTGAGCATAATGCGGGTCAATATGCTATGCAGGTCAACACGTCCTATCATCTGTAATAAAAAGCTTTTGTTTAAATGAGTGTAATCGATATATTTCGATTTTGCATTAAATGATGGAAAAGAATCGGTAATATTCAGGCATCATAAGCTGTTTTAATAACATTTATTCAAACATATATTTCGCGAAGTTGCGTATTAAATCGGCAAAGGATAATTACAAGTTTTGTGTCAGTCTACCTTAATCTTTGAAGTGTATTAAGATTTAATTTTGCGTTTTTTTCTAATTTATAATTTATAGCTTTTCCCCAGAAATAGTTCAAGGAATCTCCTTTCAGAAAATCCATAAAATTAGTGTACACAAATACAGTATAGTAATACCGGCGGCGTTCTGGTTAACGTCACTCAATTCACACACACACACACAAAGGACTACTTAGGGATTAGGATTTGCTATTTGATGACATAAATCAATTAAGCAATTTAAAAATTGCTTCAGCAAACCTAGTGAGGGTTGAGGAAAATAAAATGCATCATAAATTTTTAAGTTTTTCTTCTGAAAAAAAAATCCCATTTATCTGCTGCCAGACTAAAAACGTATTTTATTAGTTAATAAATCCGAGCCGACCTTTAAAATCCCAGTAATTCGTCACCTGAATTTGTTTCATCCTTGGTCGGCATTGTTTTCAGCCATTTTTAAGAATGGAGCGAATTTTAAATCAAGTACTGGGCATTTTAATATCAGCTTCGAGTATAAGGCACCTGATTATGGAGGCAATTTCACGAGGAAAAACGTCTTATTCTGCCGTTGCGAAGCACACACTTCGTTTCTGCAGTTGAGCTCAAAACGAGATATTAACGATTAAAGTTTTGCGCCTCCATGTATTTGATTCAGATACCATTTTTTTGGATTTTTAAAAAAGTGTTTTCAATTCATATATGACCACCAACATTGTATTTAGGTACGCTAAGTGACAAAGAAGCAACTGGTGGCAATAACTCAATTTCGCGAAAAGTGCACATACGACTTATGTGCTTAGCACGGCAGTATTGTCCGTACCGTAAAATAAGGCGGTTTTTCTTTCCGGTAATAATAAAAAACCTCGTTAAAAAAACATGTTTGAATTTCAACGAAGACTGAGAACTCGTGTCTAATGTTTAGTATTCTCATTTGTCTGATATCGTAAACCACAAACGTCTTAAGCCTAACTAAATGACATGTTAAACTTTAACTGACTTACGCAGTTATTAATAAATTAAACACTAACAGAAAGACATTAACTGCAGGAAGATGAAAAGCAGTTTTCCCCATTATTACATGGAATTTTGCAGATACATTTCAAACATTTCTTAAAAAGCGTTTTTTTTAAACAAAAATTAGCATGGGTCTGGAGTTCATAGTTTATATATATATGAAAGCTGAAGCTCGTAGTTTATATGTATTTTTTCAATAGTCAAATTTGAATTTTTTGCCCTGTTTTCTGTTGAGGTACGTAAAAAATACAAAAAAAAAAAAAAAAAAATCAACTAGCGGGGAAAAAAATATTTGTCCGTAATAGAGAGGTGTCGCAAAAGAGGTTTTTTAAAAGAATCAATGATTTGCTGTAGCGGAATTAAAAACGATCCTTCGCCTAAGAGAGCTGCCCTTTATAAGGAGTTTTACTACATATAATTGACAAAAAAATACAATTTTAAACGTTAAATATATATATATATATATAATTTAAAAATTAATGGTTGATCATAATAAGATACTGATTTTAAATTGCATTTCTAATCATAATTGGAATTATATCACTGCTCGAGTTCAATACTGAGACAAAAAAACATGCCTAAATGCCTCATTTTATAATTAAAGTCTCACTTAAAACAACAGTGTGAGCCTAGTATGATTCCAAAAGTTCATTTTCCTTGGAAAATTTTCTGAATTACAGCCCGGAAAATAATTCTTTAAATGCTTTTATCTGTATCAAACAGTCTTAGTATCAAAATAGGTAGCGAGATATTTTTTTTTTTTTGTGACTGCTAAACGAAAAAAAAAAATCGAAAAATGTACGTGCCCCCTGAAAAAAAATAACATTTATTTACGTACAAATCACAAGGTTAAGGAAGGATCTATAAACTCCCTAATATAATAAAACCTCAATTTTGTTTTTATTTAAACTTTATAAATAACTTCCTTGAAAAACCACTTCATCTTTTAGTTTGAAACGTCAGTAAAACAGAATGAAATGTCAGTTACTTTTCATCCTGTGTTCAACTTTACATATTGCAAAACAGAATATCAGAATTGTTTAATAAACATTTTTTTGAAGAAACTATTCAGAGAAAACTTCCTTAAAAAGAGGAAATTTTTAATGGAAAACGAGAACGATTAGATCAAAGACGGTATTAAGTGTTTACAAAATTACACAAAAATAAGACCCGTTTTGCTCAAAAAACATTTTAGCTAATTAGGATCAAATCTAAGGTCAAGTGCAGAGTTTAAGCACAATGGATCGTTCATGAGCACATTATATCTTACTGTTTGAGAATATAAGATTAATATTTCCTTTGCCTTTGAAGAAAAACAATCTTTTAGAGGCAACTTTGAGGAAAAAAACATGTTTCTAGATTACATGGCAGAATTTCTTTAGGACATACACAGGTCTGTTTCGTACTGTTTTGTATCACAAATAATTAAAAAAATTTCGCAATACTTTAATAACACTTCAGGAAAGCAAAAATAAAACAACAAAAGATACTGAAAATAACTTATTGTTAGGGAAGGAAAAAGAAAAGAAAACTTACTAATTCTACTCATAAATTACATGCCATTCAAGAGTACAATAGCATGACAAAACTTGCATCATGTAGATATGCACTGAATAAAAGTCACAATAAGTTTTTGAAAAATACTTATTGGACTTATTATTATTAAAACAAATATTGACAGCTTGCTCCCTTGGGAAATGTTTACACCTTCTTAAAGTATTACTACATTCGGCATTTTGTTAATATTATGTCATATTTACTTCTGTCAATATATCTCAAACGTTGATGAAATGATATTGATACAGCACTTTTAAGAACTTTTATACCTGAACAACAATAGTTTATTTTGCGCAAATATTTGCTACTGTGGCATTTGTAATTATCTTTAGCTGTAAACATTTTCCCCCCTGAAAATGATAAACATTTCTTTTATTTTTCCTATTAAAATGGTGTAACATGTAACTTATTGAGCGTATGTATAACTCCTATCTTTGCTGCATTTTATCAGAACATATATTTGAAATAAGATGTTTTGGCTGTTTAAAATAATGAAAAATACAATAAAATAATAGCAAAAATTCGAATACTGAAAAACAAATTCAATCAGACATAAGCAAAAATTCAAAAATCATACGTAATAAGTATTATCCAACAATAGAATCATGTGTGTTTCTCCTTTCCAAATTCATAAACACTTACAGTTCGACTACGTCATTTTGACATTTGGACGCTTCTGCGCATGGCAGAAAAGAACGAGTACATTCGAGTTTTGTGGAAGTTCGTTTTGGAGGTCCGTTTATTTAGTCCCAGAATCAGAATGTTTGCTTCTGTTTTTGTTGAAAGCAATTAAATTTATAAAGAAATCAAATATGGTAAACGAACTAGAAGGAGAACAAAACGGCACTTTCCTTACACCAGCAGCTCCTCCCTTGAACATGGATGGATTTTTCTTGGCACTCTGCCAGGCAGATCGCTTTGGTTGATGGTAGAACTGTAGTAAAGTATCTTTTTTTGAAATTCTGAAACCTTCTGTCTATATTAAGAACGTGGATTAAACGTGCAAAGTTTTTTTTATATGTACCTAATGGAGTATCCTACGTTGCGTAAATTTATGTTTACCTGCGTTTCTCCATGTTTTTAAAAACAAACAAGTATGAAAGTTTCTTTAAAATGAAGGCGGTATTACGATTCGTTTTCAATCGTGATTATTATCTAAAACAAGCTAGATAGCCTGTAAAATGCACGCATTGTTTTGTCATATTAGTGTCACAGATTTCATTCAAACAAACTACAAATGTACACTTATGTCATCGTATTGTCATTAAGACTTCAAATTAATTATGATGTGATCAGCTGTCCTAATATTAATTATGATGTGTCGTTTTTTTCATCGTATAAACATTGCCAAGTTCTTCAAGAACTAAAGGATCCTAATTTCCCATCCATAAACATCAACCTTTGTAGCACTAGCTATCTTTCTCTCTCAGTCATTTGGCGTTCTCCCCAAATCAGTTGTCAAACAAAACGAAAAATAACAACATTAAAAAATTAAGAATCAAAACACAAGATTTGCATTCAAAATATCATTTTCAAATGTTTAATTAGTGAATAACACATTTTGTTTTTGAACAAGATTATGTAGAATAATCTGTAATATATCCCTTCAGATTATGTAGAAATAAAATGTTTATAATCATCATTTCGAGTCTTATAATCAAATAGTTTTTTCATTGTCGTTTACTGCTTTTGTGTTGTGATGCGTAACTAATTTCACAGTATTTTTCAGGAAATCTTTTAACACAAGTGCAGTCCAATTTTGTTTTAACCTCAACATCGCATTAACTACGTCTGTCGCGGGATCAAAGAACAAACCGCAGAGTTCAAAAGGCTGGAGGTGAGCATCATTGATCTAGGTTATGAGGGGAACTGAAAGAAAAATCTGAAAGAAGAAGCGATATTCCTCTTGGACAGTTTATTGCTTCAAGTAGATGTTTACCTTAAATTGTTTTAGATCAAGGTTCATTGCTACTAAATAATTTTGTGGTATCATCAGCATGGTTATTCATTGCAAATTAAGTCAATAAAATAGTAAATTTATTTATGAGTGCTTTTATATCGGACCAGGAGGAGAAGATGGATGCTTTCAACCCCTTGAAGCACGAGTTTTTTTTTGGAAAAACTACTAAAAAATGATCGAGTTTTTTTGACAGAAAATGAATATATAGGTAGTATAGTGTACATTGTTTTTGGCGATTTCAGTTGTGACTAGAGAACGGGAACTGGTGTAAAAGCTATTTCAAAAAATTATTATACAAACAAAATGCAAACGGATCTCAGACGGGTATTAGAAATAAAATAACGCGAGATAAAAGATCGTCCGTGTGAGACACGGGCAGTTGCAAATTTGAAGGTAACTTTCGACCGTGCCAGACACGGGCAAATGCGTTAAGGGTATAAATGCAAAAATAGACCAACAGGTGAAGTGAGCAATACGCGGTTCGTGACAGTTTTATTTATTTATTTATTTATTTATTTATTTTTTTGGTCCTTGATGCAATCATATGAGTGTGAGACTAATTTATTACACCAAATACTCGGATGTTCATTTTGTACCTTTTGAATTGGCCAGTCGTTTATTTTAGAGTGGTGTTAGTTCAGAACTGCTTCTAAGTTCATTTGCAGATTTTTATTTCCTTTCTTTCTCGCAAGCTCTTATTAATGCCCTTAATGCCACTTGTTTTTCTGTAGGTGCAAAAGAATTCCAATTTGATTTTATTATTTCATATATTTCCAAGTGTTTTAGAAAAATATTCACTAGTTTTTAGGTGCTTATAAAATTCACACCTACGTACATACTAGTTTTTAGAAAATTGAACCAATGCTCATAAAAAGTTAATCTTATAATAATTTTTAAAGAATTTTGCTTGGATTTCAAACATTTATTTCTAAATGTGGTGAAATTTTGATGTCTTCACACTTTTTTCGAACACTGTAGAACTGATAAAATCTTGTTTGATATTAGCCATTATTATTATTTTGATTCCATTTAGACGGTAATAACTGAACTACATGAATGAAATATAGTTTCTAGAATGAAAAATAGATTGTTCGCGCATGTTTAGATGAATCCTTCCGTTAGGATTACAAAAATTGTATGTTTTTCCTAGACAACTGGTCAGTTCTTATAAATGGGTATGATTTGTATGACTAAACAAATGACGTTAAAAGCACAATGTAAAGAAAAAAAAGTATAAATTTATTAAACCTAAGAATATCATAAATTAAAACCAAAGGACCAGGTAAAACTGTTTTATGAATTAATTTTACTTATCTAATTTTTGGTTTTTGTCTATGCTAATTTTAGGTTATATTTATATATATATATGTAGAGTGCGAGGAGACATTGACAGCAGCGCCATCAGGTGGAAAGCAACGAAAGCGAATAGTTTAGTGTGGGACTCCGTTCTGAGTGGACGTACAAGCGCTGTGTGTGCTTGAGTGTGGTGATGTTCGCAGTAGAAGTTTTTTCTCCTATAAATTGTGATTTGTACATAGGAAAGTGTAAATAGAGTAATTTTTATATCTTTCATGGTGAGTCATTATTGAAGTAACCCCTAGACCCAAACAAAGAGCCTACAGATATATATATATTGAATTAGGTAAAGTCTATAATACGTAGTTCAAAAATCCTGGTTGTACTATAGTACACTTCCTCGTGGTGTATCGGACACTCCTAACTAAATAGGACTGTCCCCTGTTTTTGTAACCCAGCTTGAATGAATATTCGAAAACCCCATTTACTCTTATGACTCGCAGACTCTTTTTACTATAAATATTCGGATCATTTCTCATGACTTTCTTGTTCAATACAAAAAGCGTGATAGAAAATTATTTTAATGGCTTTTTAGTTAACACACCTTTGTCATAACTCGTTCATTTATAATAAGATTATATTTTAAAGAAATATCTCTCGAAATGTACCAAAAGCGAGAAAACCATTCATTATCCATGCATTATTTTCAGTTTTGAATTATTGTTTTTCAACATTTTTGTCTTTCACAGAAGCGTAACGATGCGGTTTGAAACAAAAGAAACACATTACGCGGAACATTTGTCTTCGAACAAAGCAATTAGGTAAATAGATTTACGAAAACAAAACAATTTCATTTCTTTATTTTCCGAGTCAAAGCATTAAAGATCAATTAATCAAAGTAATGTCGTAAAATAAGTAGATGCGGCACATATTTATCATACTAAAATTTTTGACGCGTTAAGAAAAACTACATCAACTATTTCTTAGAGTAAACAATAAAAAAAGCCTCAGTTTTTTGGAACAAAAATATTAAAACAGGATATATTTCTATGAATAGAACATTATTTGATGCGATTTTGATTAGTATTCTTCCCTTGAAGAGAGATTTGCTATACTCTGTAATTCATTGTTTCAACAAAAAAAACTTAAAAGCTTTTCTCTGATAGAACTCTATAACAATTATTGAAAAGATTCAAACATGGCATTATGGCATTGATAAATACTTATGCAAATTTAAATTAAATCACTTTAAAATTGTAGCAGTTATAGTGCCATGAAGTACGATATGCCACTTGCGAATTAAAATGATAAGTGCGGAGAATTGTTTTTTGGAACTATAGCAAAAATGCTAATAACCAGGCCCCGGAAGTTGCTGACCGGAAGTTGCCCTAAAAATACTCCAAAAGTGGTTTTAAAGTTCAAAAACAAGGACTTCACATCTTTAAAGTGCGCTTAAGATCTGAGGTCAAAATTTCATTAAAGCGTTTTAAATATTATTTTTTTAAAAATTATAATTACAGCATTATCAAATGACTGTCTAAAAAATAAATAAGACAAAATAAATAACAAATTCAAACAAATAAAACGAATAACTGGTAAACATATGTTTTAACAACATTCATGCCTTAGTTGAGAAAATCTTCGATTACTGCTTTTTGTTTTTTTTTTATCTTACCAAAGACCGCATCCGAAAGTAAGTTTTTGTAGCTTGAGAAACTTCTTTCAATGCAGACACAGTTAGGGCAAATTTGAAAGAAATAGGATCACTCAGGGATCAATTGTCTTCAAAGTGTAGCAGTATATTTTACAATTCCACCCAGGATCAACCGATTTAAGTGTTTTGTAAAATTTTATAAAGAAATCAAAGTAAATTTTAATCAGAAAATTAAAAGAAAAGAGCTAATACGTAGAAAAATGCACTGAAAAATAGAAAAGATACGCTAAAATGCAAAAAAATGATGTAATTTTTCTTAAAAAATGCTCAAAAACAGTTAAAACGTCGAAAAATGCAAAAAATGCATTATCATCAACTTCAGAGGCTTGCTTAAAACAGTAATAGTAAACACACTAGCTAATTGACTAATAAATTAATTAAATCGAAAGTTTTTTGAGCTTGCGTGTGACATCAGTATGACATGTTAAATATGGTATGTAAAGCACAAAACATTCTCATTAATTGCAGTCTAAAAAATAAAGCCTATAACTACAAATTACTGATTACGAAAAATGAAAATATCTTGCAAAATTTAGTTTTCGTGTCACATATGTAAAATTTTAATGTTGAACTATCCTATGTTATCATAATCAATAGTTAGTTTTATGAAATATCGACGCAAATGTCTTTTGTACCCCTTTCGTTGCTACAGTTGTCACGAAAACCTTAACAACACTTCATATAATTACGATTAACCACGAGTATCATCTGAACAGAGTCCAAAACAAACGGAGCCCGGTACGTCAGATTACTCTTTTGTGCTTGACACGTTACAATATTTTTTTTTTCGCCAGGTATGTCAGGCATGTCATTGTGTATTTTATTGCTTTGACTTTGACGATGCTCAAGTTGGATAGATTTATTCTTCTATTGTGAAAGATTAAATTTGTCGAACATTTGTCGATATTATAATTAATGCAACTTAGTTGTCGGGTGAATGCCAAATGGGGAGGCGTTACATCCTAACACGAAAATTTAAAAATATCTCCCCTTATACATAACTATAGGAAAAAATATTAAATTCACGGGTTTTGACAGAAAATGTATCAATAAAAATTATTGAAATATATTTAGTTTGTGCTGTTTATGGTGCCTTTTTTGTCGATAACAGTCGGATGTTAATGCCCTTTCTTCCCATATAGGTAGAGTTGCAAAAAAACCCGGGAAAAGTGCACCAGATGAAATTAGACTGAATAAACAATCTGAAACATGACATACTATTGAATTGAATGATAATCGTTGAGTATTCCTACCCATTTTTTAGTTTTATATTTACAATCCAGGGTCTACGAGAATAAGCCTTTCAGGCTCGAAATGCTAATTTTTTTTTAAACGGTCAGTCGGTATATAAGATTCTAATCTAGCCAAAACCCAGTCTTAAAATGCAGCTGCGTTTTATATTGCTTAATAACATTTCGAATTGTCCCTTCTTACTAAGGAAAGAATATTATTTTTCTAATTTAAAAGTAAAGTTGAGGTGCTACATCTCAGCTTTCTCTTAGTTTTCCATCGTAGTTATTCTACTCATTCGGTTCTATCTATAAAATTTTAATTGTTAAGTTTGGTAAGTTTATGTTAGTTGTACATAATATTGGTCTACCTCCTTCAAAGAACAATGAGCCTCAAATTGCACAAACATTGGAAATGCTTAGTTTTGACATTGTATTACCTCCAGAAAATAATATAACGTTTACGATTTTGAAGCATCCCGTTCAATGCCATAGCAACCGGGATTTTTAATGCTACTTTCAGATGTGGGTTTTCTTTTCACGTACTGTCTGAAAATATATGAAAATGGATCAAAGCTCCCTTTCATTCTCTAACTTTAACGCAATCTAACAACAACTTCAACGCTTTCATTCCGCAACGCAATTCACAATTCAACAACTTCATTCGCTTTTCGCTTGCCCAGCATTATAGGACCTCTTGCTGTAGTTTTGAATTGTCCCGTGACAGAACTATAACAGTAAATATCTTTTGGTCAAAGCCTTTGATTTTGGGAATCTTATTACAGTTGGAATTTTTTTTTCCAATCTTCTGTTTTTTTTTTTTTGCTCATCCATGATATTATTGATCTTATAGAATATCGTATAAGTCGTTGAACATGCAAAGCTACTTTTCTAGAAATTTCTGGAAGTCGACATGACTCATTATTCCTCTTAAAATACTGTATACATAAAATTGAAACCTCAGAAACATTTTCCTTTGTCTGAAGAGAATAGGAAAGATGTTGTATGTGGTCACTAAAAGAAAACCAAAAAGTGCATACAAGGCAAAAAGATGCATCCTAGAAATAAAAGAACAATATTTAAGGAGCGTCTGAAAATAGATATTGGAATTTTTATTTGATCGAGTGAGATTTATGTTTTGAGTGTGCTCTTATGTGTTTCAGTATTGTCAGCGTACATACTTTTCTTGTTTCTTACAAATAGTTTTTCTTATATTCCCATTGGTTCTTTTTCAGGAAATTCAACTTTTAAAATATATGTGGTAGTTCTAATTGCAAACATAATGAGAGAGTTATGTTTCATTAGCACCCGATGATTTTTAACCAACAATCTGTGCCAACGCGCTATGCATTAATTTAAATCTAATAAAATGTGTCCTGTATTGATTTAACTCTCTTATCACATGCTGTTCATTAAACTAACTTGTGACAGTGTGTTATTCACTTATTTATTTATCTGACATGATGCGCGCAGATGGTGCTGCCCCGCAGTCTGACTTTTTTTTTCACTTGTCGCTGTTTAATAAGGTGATATACATTCATTTATATATATATATTTTTGTTATTAGGTTTCTACAAAAGATGCTTTTCTCCTAGTTTGGCAAATTATGATTCAACTTTTAGAATAGTTATCTTGCCTAAAACTTAAATGATATCATAGTGAGATTTTAATCTGATGTTGAGCCAGTTATTATTTATTTGACAATGATTTAACTCTAGATCTTAAGAATAATATAACTTTGTGGAGATGTACAATGATTAAACTGTTTAGAACCGTGTTATAAGTTGATTTAACTCTCAGATGTTGTACCTCACGTTTACCCAATTCTCCTGACAAGTGTCTCAAATATATCTTAACTCCGCATATAATATGATTTTTTCTTAACTCAAGGCCATTTAACTTTTCTTCTGGCACACCAGATTGCATTTGAGCAGGTCTATGGAGCTTTAATGTAGTGTTTCATTGTCTTCCTGTCAGAAGCATTCACTGTATCAGAGCCACGTCATACATTGATCTAACTCGGGAATGGCAACACTCACCGATTCAAATAACTCGAATAATCGGAATACATTGATTTTATTTTCGGAAACTCTACTATATATTTTGTTGGCAACTACCAATTAAGTTTATCGATGAAAAATGTCACATTTCTTTATCACCTATGAAGCAGAAGAATGTCCAATCTTTAAAACTTGTATATTTATTAAACTCTAAAAATTGAGCCTAACCATTTTTTTACCTTTTTTTGTAATAAAAAAGACAGTGAGTGGTATAGATTTTGCCAGAATATTTGATTAACTACTTTTCTGTTGCTGGGGTATTCCAATTCATTTTCATTTGACATTCTAAAATCTAACTTTTCTAGAAGGTCAAAAGAACTGGTTATTTACCAGCAACTCTGTGCTTCACAAAACCATTTTTTATGTTTGTTCTTAGAAACTTTACTGCTGCATTTTAAGGCTCAGACTTTCTTTTTTTAATCTTAAATCATTCAGAACTTCCCTCATGGAATTGAGTCACGTGGGTTTAAGTTACGTGCTTAATTAGAAGTAGCGTGAGTGGATTATTTCATATGTAGTACAGCAGAGGTCAACTAAACATTTTCGAAAGCGCATTTCCCCAGGGAAGGAAATAATTTGAGCATCCTTTTTCTTAGTATTCGTTTCGTTCATTCTTACAAAGTAGTTTCATTATTTTTGTGATTCATTTGGTACATACAAACAAAGAAGTAAAAGACGCAGAAGAACGAAAGGACTTACAATTAAATGTACACAACTTACGAAATAAACAGAGCTGTGGATTGAAAGAAATTCAGATTCAAGTATCAGGAATGTATTTCAGTTACAAATTGCTTCTAAACTTAATTTCGTCAGTTAAAAAATGGAAAGGGGGGGGGGGGATATGTTATTTGCGAAATTTCAACTTTTTTCTAAAATTATTTTGCGATACAACGCTTCAAATTACTTACAGCCCTTAAGATAAGTTATGTGATCCATCTTATTATTCCGTCTGCTTTTGTTAAAGCGCACACCATTCTGACAAAAGTTTGAGTAAAAATCGTTCACTTCTATCAGCGATTCTTTTCGGCGCACAACACTTGAAATAATGACTTTAACAACTCGGTGTCATTTTTGTTTGGAAAATGCTTGACAATAAATTGTTTAGTAATTTTTTAGATGATGTTAATCAAAACTTTGATGTTGGAAAATGCGCATGATGTGAATTATAGATTTTTGAATGCTTGCGGTGGAAGTGAAATGACACATAGCATTATAACCAGGGATGTAGAGGTGCCGGAACGCGCCAGTTTATTTCTACTAGATAGACAGAACATCGTTCCAGGATGTTATTTTGAGTAACACTGTTGAAAACCCATATTTCTCTTCCAAACAGACATATCCTGACTAAAATGCAAATTTTAAAAATTAATTCACACCATATACTAAATAACGCCATTTAAAATTATGAAAGTCAGTGTTGGTCCAGACGGAAACGCTGTAAAAGGCTCCAACATAAGCAACCCCCCCCCCCCTTCGGATATGTCCTTTTTTCCTTCCTTCAAGTAGTTTTTGGAAACCTTATTACTGTAGCGAATAATATTCGCATTGTTTTTATTTTAATACTGTTAGTAAGCATTAAATAACGCCATAAGTTTTAGTGCATATATTTTAACCCTTTCTAAGGCGTTGGGAAGCTATTTTACATTTTCTGATTAGAATCTTGCAAAGACTCTAGGAAGTATATTTACCACCACATGCATCAATATTCAAATATTAGAATTATCCCCCCATCAAAGGGGTGGTGAAAAAAATCATGTTAATCTTATTTAATGTCCCATCTGAATTTCTTTTTTGAAACCAATGAAAATCCGAAAAAAAAATTTTATGTACCGATACTAAAAAAATGGCACTTTAAAGAGTTAAACGTAATGTTGATGTATAATGATTTTATACCAATGTATAATATAGAATTCAATTCTTTTCTGAATAATGCCCCCCCCCCCCCCCAGCTGTCTTGCGTTCCGGTAAGAACAAAATTAGCACTAAAACACTGATTATAACATGAACACAAAGAGCATTGCATAAAAAAGTACAAAAAATAGAAATATGTAACAAGAAGAGGTCTGTGGGGAAAAGAACAACTCAGAAGCAAAATGTAGGTTTATGAATGTAACATGCAATGTGATCTCCTCCAACATCTACGCATCTGCCTAAAAGTGATTTAATGATTTTGCGAAAAGTTAAATACACTCCTCTAGCAAAGGGGACATCGGGCCATTTATACTTCTAAAAAGAGAATCTCATTGCTACTGTATCATCAAGGTAGCCCCATACATTCTCAATTGGGTAAAAACCAAATTATTTTGTTGGTCACCGGTTTTCGCTGAATCGCTTCACTTTCGGGGAATTCATCAACAAGGTTTTCCCGATTTTTACACGAATTATTTTTCAGATGTAAAGAAAGTAGATTCAGATGCACGCCTGAAAAGTCTTAGACAATATTATTTTAAGACATAAACGCGAAATTTCTGGATTCTCCCAGACTTTTGGGCCTTTTTCGATCGTTCGTCCATAGAGCCTTACTCAAACCCATATTCCTACACCTACACTACCGAAATGGTAATGAAATATTTTATGATTCCTTCCAGATGAAAAGAAAAAAAACCCACACATTTAGAATTATCTATTAAGCTTCAATTCATCAGTAAGTAGGTAATCGTTTTAGAAGAAAAAATACTTTAGAAAAATGCGTGATTGTAGGTTTATTTTTCTCTCAGTAGCCTTTTCTTGGCCTATTTTAACGAGAAGCAGCTTGTCATTTCTGGTTTTATTTACAGTACATTCATAACTTATCATTGGATGAACCGATTCAGATATATTGTTTTAATCGACAGTCGGTAGTCTAGCTTAGGTTCCCGACAATATTTGTTTTGTTAAAAGACTTTTGGTTAGAAAATACTAAATTTTATGTATATTGACATAGCTTACCTTGATTCTTTCTTTCTAAATAATGAATACATATTAAACTGATGGCTAAAAAAATTAGTTGCCATAAAGAAGAACTAGAATTTTGCTTCTATATATAAATAGGCAAAGACGAACAGTTAAATACCATTTTCTCCTGTTTGTCAACCGATTTTCTTACTTTTTTTTTAATATTTAGTAGCTATTAATGAGTTTTAGTGTTATAAATGAAAAATTTTTTTGGAAATAGGTAGTTATTTCTATCTCCTACTTAAGATTAATTAGTTTTATGTAATATTATTTAGGATTAATTAGTTGTATGTAAGATTACTAAAA
This sequence comes from Octonoba sinensis, assembly GCA_038502835.1. Lineage (NCBI taxonomy): Eukaryota > Metazoa > Arthropoda > Arachnida > Araneae > Uloboridae > Octonoba > Octonoba sinensis. Next base: position 56,104,877 of record CM076599.1, on the reverse strand, counting down.
GTTTTTGATGGGCATTATCAATTTTGTCAAATTCAATTTTGGAAATATAGGATATTTTTAAATCAGAAATCAATTTAGTACATTTTTGTATTAAACACTTTTAAAATAAAAATACGTTTAATAACACTATTAAATGAAAGATCAGCACTTTATGTCCTTGAAAGAGATATTTGCTGGAAACCAATTCGAACATAAGCAAATTCATCTCCCTTTTCAATCATAATAGATTGTCGTCTGATTAAACATGTTTTGATCTCAAAATCTAAAATCATATTTCACTTTATGTTGTTTTTGGCCTATTTTGAAAGTTATGAATGCAAACCTTATTGTACCAACAAAATATTTAATCAAATGCCTGTTCAATAGATTTAGGATCAATCAAAACCCCTTTTTTTTGCGGAAAGAAATTCGTTTTAGGACAAGTAACAATGATAAATACTAATGCAAACAAAGCGGACCTTAATCAATTTAACTTAAACTCCCCGAGGCTCATCAACTGGATCGCAGTTGATGAATCTGAATGACATCATCTGTGATAGAAACGAAATATTTTACAAATAAATAAAATACAAGACAGAATTAGTTGGAAGACGCGGCAGTCGAGCCTGGTAGTTGCGCGCTCAAAACCCAACCTGTATAGGCTCGGTACCAGGCCAGGCTAAATAATAAATGTATTATGGCTTAGATCTGTCGTAAGACTTGGGCAAGAAATAATAAAGGAGCAGTCAGGCTTTGATAAGATTCAATAAATATTCCGGATTGGAACGAGCCGAGCTGAGCTGAGTTTCCACTTTCTAAGTTCAAACCCCCCTCCCCCCTCCCATTCCTTCCTTTGAGTATGACACCTTTGAGGAAGATCAAACGAGACCTCATGACACGAGAGCTATTTTATGCTCATAGTTTTCAGATGGTCCCAAAGTGCAGTAATTGTACCTTGGAATCGCTCTTTTTAAATTTCTGTTTTAGTTTCTTTTGTCTTTTTAAGACCTCCTGAAAAGTTTTTTATCTTTTTTCCCTTCAGTTCTCTACCAGTTAGAAATTTTTACACACCTTTTCTGTGCCGCTTCCTTTCATTTAACTTTTTACACCACTTAACTTTTCTCCTTCTTTCTCTTTCCCTTATCGTTTAATATTTTCAATTCATACTTTTCCCAACAACTCCCTACTTTTTAGCATGAAACTTTAAGATTGCCATTCGTTATGTACATTGTGGGAATTGTGGTAGATTTTTTACAAGCTGAGGACTTGTGTCCTCTGGACAGATAGATGACAGAGATTTCATGCAATATCAAAAACTCTCCATGTTGACGGACAATCACTTCTGAATCCTTAGATTGTTCGTATCAGATAGATTGATGAATTTTAACTCGATAAATGGCCGTTATTTTTATAAAGTTTAAGCACCAACTAAGTTCATACTTAGTTGGTTCCAAAAAAATCACGATGAGAAAATTACACAATCCTATTTGTGCAATTTAGCAGCATCTTCACTAATATTTAAAAAATGGAAGAAATGAAAACTGTGTGTGTGAAAACATTGATGATGTTTCCCCAGAGAAGAAAGGACAAAAGTCCCGCTTCCTGGGGAACCGTTGCAACCGCTTTTCCTGCGTTGGTGTCAAATTACAGAATGCTGAAAAAAATGTGCTTCGGAAGACACTTTGAAAACTTCTGCATCCGCACAACATATAGTGCGTTGCATAAAAATACTCAATTTCAAATTTCCCTGAGCAAAATGTTTGCTTTAAAGGTGTAAATAATAATGTAGGTAAATTGGAAGTTATTTTATGTGAAAACTAATCCCCTAATTTAGTATAAATCATATAAAAAGACATTGGATAAAAAAAAAAATGGCTCTCGGTGTAGAGGTACACAAAAAGTTTTCCGCCGAGAGAGAACAGTTAAGCCAGATTAACTGTTTATTTTTGGTTAAGGCTCGAATGGAGCAATTTGAAATTGACTGAAAAATGTGGTTTATTTAAATAAAAAGAATGTAGCAAAAGTGAGAGAATCTCAAAAGCTTTTGTTACATATACATAAACAAATAGATTAACATGTTTTTGCGCAAACGCTTAAAGTGCCGAAATAAATTTTAAAATTAACATACACTAGCGGAATTTTGTCTTTCTTGTATTTTTTGGAAGACTATCATTATTCTCCGAAAACTAATTTTCCAATCTGCACTTGTAATCCCTTGCACTATTTTCACGAGTCTGACTCGTGATGAAAATTTTAGGCCAAACTTGAATATCACAAGTCAGGCTCATTTTTTAATTTCGTGTCAAACGTGAATATCACGAGTCGGTCTCGTAATCGACATTTCAGGCCAAACATGCATATCATGAGCCGTACTCGTTGTCTTACTCTCGGGCTAAACAAGAACGTCTGAATGGGCTCTTACACATTTTTTCACTTCTTTATATAAATAGGTATATCTTGTCTCCTTATGCAGCTTACGTGATACTTAGAATCCTTGTAATCCAGAAAACATTTGAAAACTAAGTAAACACATGCATTCGGTGAGACCAAGAAAGCTCGTCTTTCTTCAGTTCTTACTATTCCATTACATGAGGGGCACACGTTTCGTACAGACTTCACAAAAAGTAACGTTCTTGTTCATTTTTAATGTTGTCAAACACCCCAACATGTACAAAAATGAAGAAGCAAAATTATTAAAATTTATTTCAATTCAAATATTACTGCCTTAGATTCAGTTCAATTTATTTGTATTTGGCTATTAATTTATTATACTATTATTAGTTATACGAAGTAAAGTTGTAATAATAAGTAATAATTAAAATGCTTTTTAAAAGTTTTTGATTCAAACTCATTTGAAATTCACAAGAGCATCATCGCGTGAAGTAAATAACAGTACAGGCTATCTTGCACTTAGTTGTAAGATATCGTATTTAAAGTTTCCACACTCGGGATCCGCGGCTTCGTCTTTTATTTTCGACCTCGGGTGCATAAGTTAGGCACGGCTTGTTCCGAATTTCAGCGCTGTGCAAGGGGTTAACTATCTCGTCTTGGAAGGGGAACTTAGAAAAGAGAATTTTTCTATGCCTTTTTTTGTCTTCTCTGCTCTATATGTCGGAGGTAAAATCCATATGTACTTCACATTTCGTTGCTTTAGACCAGGGGTCTCCAAACTACGGCCCGAGGGCCACATCCGGCCCGCGGACAGATTTTGTCCGGCCCGCGGAGAGCTAGCATACTTGAAAGAAAACTCCTTCTAGAGAACATATTTATTTTTTATAGCAAATTAAATTAAGTTTACTGAAGTAATCTATTTTTATGTTGAATAATTATTAATATGACATCTACATTGATATGGTCATGGGCTAACTACTCATAACATTGTTGTAGGTTATTATTTACTAACTAACAAATTATTGAAATGAATCCAACTAACATTTTATACATTTTAAATGAAAATATAACTTATAACAAGCATAACGACATATGAAATACTAATGAGATTTATGTAATTGAGATTTTCCACTGACAATAGTTTGTAGTTGTGGACTAATTTTACTTGTACCAATTATTAAAAGAGATTTAAGATGCTCATCAGTTAATTTAGATCTGTAAACATTTTTTGTGTACTTCATTTTGGAAAAGGTCTTCTCACACAAATAAGTAGTACCAAAAAACAGAAAACAGCCCACGAGCAAATTTATGCAAATTATCAAATTGTGTCAGTGGAAGACACTTATAAAATTCCAACAAAGATAAGTTTTGATATTTGTTCTTAATTATATCACTGCACTGTAGATCAATCATTTCCATTTGAAGTTCCGGCGCTAGGGTTTCAATGTCAGTATCAAAAGGATTCTGAAAAATCTTAATTTGATTCGCAATGGCATCAAAGTCCGAGAAACGAGTATCAAAATTTATTTTCAAAGCACTCAAAGTTTCGATTGCAAAATCGATAGGAAACTCGGTCTCAGTGGTGTGGCTAAATATTTCACATGTTTTAAAATGTGAAAAACATTTACTTCGTAGTTGTGATTGAAACAGTATCAATTTCTTCCGGAATGATTTGATATTATTGTATAAATCAGGAAGATGCTGGTTTTCTCCTTACAATCTCAAATTCAGTTCGTTCACATGTTTTGTCAAATCAACATAGAATGCTAACTTCCACAGCCATGCGTTGTTTTGCAATTCAGTAAGAGGGCTATGCTTTTCATTCAAAAAAAATTCGATCACTGCTCGAAGTTCAAAAAAGCGCTGAAGGACTTTCCCACAACTAAGCCAACGTACGGCAGTATGATAAGGTAAGTCATTTTCTCCAATCTCTTTAATAAATTGTACGAATTGTCGGTGATTCAGCCCAAAAGATCTGATAAAATTAACAGTTGATATGACTGGTTTCAGAACTTCAGACATATCCAAACATTTTCCGCACAAAGACTGTTGATGAATGATTACAATGTAAGACTATTGGTTTTGAACCACCGTCATTTTCTACAGCCTTTGACACAAGAGCGACCACTCCTTTATCTTTCCCACTCATGTTTTTGCCTCCATCAGTTGTAATACATTTCAAGTTTTTCCATCGAAGGTTCTTTTGCTTAATGGCCATTTCAACTCCTTTAAAAATATCTGAACCAGTAGTTGTGCCATGAATACTATACATATCAAGAAGTTCTTCATGCACTTCATAGCTTTTATCTACTCCTCGAATATAAATCAACACCTGAGCAGTATCTGACACATCCGTTGACTCATCCAAGGCCAAAGAAAACCACTCAACATGTCCATTTTTGTTGAACAGTTGAGAGGATATATTTTCAGCAATGTCTTCTACCCTTCGAGCCACAGTGTTTGCTGACATACTGACAGTTTTTAATAAATTTACCTTTTCAGGGCACATTTCTTCGGCTACTGCGATTATGCATTCTTTGACCATTTCTCCATCGGTGAATGGTTTTCCACGTTTTGCAATTTCAAGAGCCACACGAAAGCTGGCACGAGTTGCAGCCTCTTGTTCAGTTTTGAGTTTTGTAAATAAAGATTTCTGCGATTTCAATCCGCGCTTCATAGCTTCGAATTTTTCTGTCCGCAAACTTCCTGTATATTTTGAGTAATTTTGAAAATGTTTTGCTTCATAATGACGTTTAATGTTATATTCTTTGAGAACGGCTATGCTTTCATTGCAAATCAAACATAGCGCCTTGTTACTGGACTCAATTACGAAATACTGAATGTTCCACTGATCTTTGAATTTTCTGCATTCACTATCAATTTTTCGCTTCTTTTCCATTCTACTAAATCACACACAAAAGCAACAATTCAAATAAAAATATTGTTACAAAGATGTCTTAAACTTAAACACGCACAAACACGTTTTAAGGAGGTACGCACTATTTTATTTCACAGCAGTGTCATAGGAACTGACTTGTGGTTGCGCCACTAGCCTTCTTATATATTTCACTTACTGCCATCTAGAAGTGAGTGGAAGACACCAGAACTTTATCGAACCAACGAGATTATTCTGTAAGTGCTATTAGCGCCAGCTGTTAGGGATAGAAGGTACTACCTATTTCTGCTTGTGTCCACCAGATGTCCTGTCACGTTACTCCTCATGGCTCGCTCGTACTCTACGACTAATCTAGAAATTACAGATAATGACAGGAAAATTAATAATATGCAGTGTTGCCGTTTTGCGGACTTTAGTTCGATTTGCAGCCTTTTTTAAACGTGGCGTACTTTTTCGGACTTTTTTTTTCATGTAAAAAAATACTCATTCGTTACTTGAGTACTCGTTAGGAACCGAAGTAACGATTACTGAAGAAAAAAGTAATCAATGATTACTTGTGTATTTCATTACTTTTGTAATCAATGATTACTATGGCGATACGATGCGGGTACCCCATTATAACGGATACCCATACGATACAGAAAATACATCAGCTTCCCCGTCGCTAATGGCATCTGGCAAAAAAGTAATCATATTTTACACCACTAGTGGACTGATTCAACTTTTTACCACCGGCAACAATTAATGATAATATGGTTTTGGCCCTTGGAATTTACTGGAGTAATCAATATGGCCCTAAGGCTGGAAAGTTTGGAGACCCCTGCTTTAGACAATGAATATAATTTAAAGTATGATCATATGACGTCAAAACAGCGACAACGCGTCCACTGATTGAATACCAGAGGAAACTAGATATCGGTCTAGTATTATCGTGTTGATACAGCTTTCTAATGCTTCGATATTGCTGTTCTAGAAAGGTTTTGTTATTCAGAAATAGAATTTACTCACAATGTGCATTGATATTATAAGATCACTGATGTTGCAGCACTGACTTTTTTAACTGTCACATAACACTTAGCGAATGTGGTTCATAATGCCTGGAGGGTCATTCCATGTCAAATCACCCAGGCCATGACACCCACCTCTTCGGATTTTCCTGAATTTTTTTTACTTGTCACTTTGGCCAAGTATAGAACACATGTCAAGTTTTACTTTTATATTTAGAATACTTTCTGAGAAAAAAAAAGGCAAAGTTTAGGAAATTCTGATGTAAATATCACCATTAGGCTTAGCGTATGGCCAGTATTGCTTTTGAAAAAAATTCATAACTTGACTTATTTTAAACATATACTTCTCAGTTTTTTTCTATACATTAACAATAACCTTTACATTTGGAAGAAAAATATTTCAAAAATCCAGCATGCTTTTTAAAGACACAAAAATTTTAAATTTTTTCTATTTTGTACATTTTAAGGAACAAAACAACAATTTTTCGAATGGATATTCCGTCCAAAGGCACAGGAGTTTTCAGGCCAATTTTTTTTTAAAAAGGAACCTCAAAGTATGTTATTAAAGAATATGAAATAAAAACAGTGGTATTTTGGCATGCAGTATGTTTATTTTAGTTCAAGATTTTAAATATTTTATTAAAGCCCTTTCGCTCTATGTTGAATGACATTGTTCGAAATTTACTCTCCACCACCCCAGATGTTTATTTATATATATTTTTTTTGCTTAGAGAATATTAATATAAAATTTATGGACCACATTTCAAATAACTTTTGGAATAATAATAATAGAAAAAATGTTGAACGTGTGGGAAAGGGGGGGGGGGGAGTCAAAGTTAACCTTTCAAGCACTCGTCAAGAAAAAATTCAACTTTTGACACTTGCTCCTAATTCTTGGACTATGAGAAAAATTAAGGAAGAATTTCAGGTTAGTAATATGCTCTGCGTAAAGCGAGAGAAAGGGATAATCGCCATGCCAGAACCAAGGGAAGGGAGAATGTTAGAGGAAAAAAACCATCGATTGGTAAGGAATTTTTACCAAACAGATGAATATTGTCGAGTCTTACCGAGCAAAAAGGATTAAGTTGGTGTTTCTAATAATGTTTACATGCAAAAAAGGCTGTTACTTAGTAATCTGAATGAATTATATTCCGATTTTAAATCGGAAAATCCAAATATTAAAATTGGACTCTAAGTTTTGTTTATTACGCCCAAAGTGGTGTGTTCTAGCAGGATCCTCAGGGACTCGTTCGGTTTGTGTGTGCGCTATCCACCAAAATGTTTCTCTGTTACTTCATGCAATCTCCATTGAAGAATCATACAATCAACTCATCCATCACTTAGTGTGTCCTGTAAATAACAGAGACTGCATGCTTCGACATTGTTCTTATTGCCCATCTATTAAAAACCTGAAAAACTATTTACTTAGAAAATTTGAAGAGTGGGCTTCTGAAGATGAAATTATTTACGCTTCATGGGTTTCAACAGACAGAACTCAACAAGTTAAAATTACAGTCACTTTGGAAGAATATTTAAACATCTTAATAGATAGCCTTGAAATTCGTATACCTCATTCCTACATTACCAAACCTCAGTCCAACTATTTAAACAAGTGAAGGAAAACCTTAAATGTTCTGAAGCTATTGTTCTTCTCGACTTTAGTGAAAATTATACACATGTTATACAAGACGAGGCTTAAGGATACCACTGAAATCGAGATAGCTGTTTACTACACCCAGTAGTTATCTACACACATTGCAATCAATCTGAAAAGCAATTGTTTCCAGTCTGTGTATCCTATTAGATGATTTAGAGCATGATAGTCTTTCTCTATGAGATACAAAAAGCGATAGACTTTTTAAAGAATCAATTTGTGTGTAAAGGAAGTTCATTATTTTAGTGATGGATGTGCATCACAATACAAAAACTGTAAAAACGTCATAAACCTGTGCCAGCATATTCAAGATTTCAACATATCAGCGTCTTGGACATTTTTTGCTGCTAGGCATGGAAAGTTTCCTTGTGATGGCATTGGTCGGACAGTGAAATGCCTAGTTGCAAGAGAGCGTCTTCAGAAACACGATGGAAAGGCCATAGACTCAATGGAAAAAGTAGCGAATTTTTGTTCTAATAAGATTGAAAATATCAAATTCTGATTATTAAAGAAACTTTCTTAGAAACATGTAAACAGGCGTCTATGATAATAACTGTTATTTGGAGCTGTACTTTTTTAAACACAAAGATGAAGGCAATATAAAAGTGAAGTTTATGAATTCTTATGAACCTACACCATCATTTCATTGGCCAGCAGCAAGAGAAAACATTTGCTATATTCCTCTATGTAATGTAATTTCTCAAGTCAATTCCTGCAGTCACAAAGGGCGCCGGTAGAGTATACTATTTTCTTCAAAAGGAGGCTGAATTTGTTCAGCAACAGTAAATCACAAATTTTGCAAAGCGTCATTAATAAAAGTCATTCATTATATATGTATAGTTTTTTTTTTTTTTTTTTTTGAAAAATTTATTGTGCACTATAAATTTTGTAAAGTCATTTTTTTTAGAAATTACAAAAAAATTTAAAATATTTTGAAAAAATTCGCATTTTAATTGAAATTCAAAAAATTTCATTATCTCAAAATTTGTTTCAAGTTCAAAAACTTTATTTGGGTTATTATCTAGGAAACTACTAGAAAGTAAAATACATATATATATAAATGAACATCTGGGATGGTGGAGAGTAAATTTCGAACAATGTCATTCAACATAGAGCGGCAGGGCTTTAATGAAATACTTCTGAGCTAAAATAAACATACTGCATGCCAAAATACCACTGTTTTTATTTCATATTCTTTAATAACATACTTTAAGGCTCCTTTTTTAAAAAAAATTGGCCTGAAAACTCCTGTGCCTTCGGACGGAATATCCATTCGAAAAATTGTTGTTTTGTTCCTTAAAATGTACAAAATAGAAAAAATTTAAAATTTTTGTGTCTTTAAAAAGCATGCTGGATTTTTGAAATCTTTTTCTTCCAAATGTAAAGGTTATTGTTAATGTATAGAAAAAAACTGAGAAGTATATGTTTAAAATAAGTCAAGTTATGAATTTTTTTCAAAAGCAATACTGGGCATACGCTAAGCCTAATGGTGATATTTACATCAGAATTTCCTAAACTTTGCCTTTTTTTTTCTGAAGAAGTATTGGAAATATGAAAGTAAAACTTGACATGTGTTCTGTACTTGGCTAAAGTAACAAGTAAAAAAAATATCAGGAAAATCCGAAGAGGTGGGTGTCAAATTCAATTTTTTTGGGGTGATTTGACATGGAATGACCCTGGAACCAGTCTTTTGTATTCCAATTTTTTTGTTCGTCTTTCTAAAGTCTGTCTACCAGATGTCTTTTCGTTATTTGCGGATAGATTTAATACATTTCTGCAAAAAGGTTTGATATTTATCTCGTAGAGCAACACAGAATTACTCCCCAAAAATTAGTATTCTCATAAATGAAGAGCTCAAATCTCGAAAAGATGAATGAAACATATATGATAAAGAAAAATGGCATATAATAAAAGACTACTTTTGAAATGAAAAAATAATTTTACCTTGTACAAATTTATAAGAAATAACTCAAAGAACCAACGATCTCCTGAATTGTGATCGTAATTTCGATAGAAACACGAAAATAATAACAATAATAATTTCTTTTTTAAAATTTAAGTAAAAAGTAAAAGAATTCTACGACAATAACAAAAAATCTTCAAGGTGATACCGTTGCGTGTTTTAACTAGTCAACAGTAATAACATATTTGAACACTCTTAATTCATTAGCACATAAGAGTAACGCAAAAGGACATAAACTATATATCGATGACAACTTCTGAGTTGGCTTCTTTGTTATTGCATTTTAGAGAAACAAATAGAGTAGAAAATATCGTGTTTACGTAGTCTTTCAGAGATGAAAAGAATAGAGACAGAGATGTTTCCACACAATGCCGTTATGAAAGAGCATCCAATAGAAGCATTGTTTCGTTTGATATATTGCTTCCAGTCATATATTGTTAATGCACGCATAACTTCCCAGACACATTACTAACCTTTTTACTAAGTCACGGATATACATAAAATATAATATATTGAAGGGAAAAATGTTTTTGCAACGTACATCATTGGAATAGTTAACATTGTAATGTTACTAAGGGAATTGTTTAGAATTGTTACAACAAACGAAAATGAAGAAAAAGATGCGTGTTTTTTTCTTTCTTTCTTTTTTTTTTACTAAAATGTAACTTTTTGCTGTACATTATGTGGTTGAATATCCGCTATAGGACTTGTTACAGTGACTTAGGAGGCAAGTACGTACCCGAATCTACAAATATCACATTCATAAGGCTTCTGCTCTTCTAGAAAATGTTGCACATTAATCTACTGTTTAAGTTTCATAATCAAGCTCTTTATTGAGGTTTTAAAACATTTGCTAGCTCGATTTAACCATAAGCAGAACTTTTAAGAATTGTTAACAGTACCCCATTTGCCGGGGTAAGAGCAACCGAGTTAAAAGAAGCTTTAATCTCTCCCCTCTAAACTCCGAGCCTCATTGCTGTGGTACCCCTATAACTCCCCCCCCCCCGCCCCTACCTTCGTGCGCAACAGAAAGAACTTTGTTTCTTTGATCCTTAGCAGAATTGCTTCCTACTTCAACCAAACTCAATTAGAACGGCTGCTTAATTACAGTACAGATACATAGTTAAAGGAATTTTATTTAATATTCGACTATTATGAATATTTCACTAGACATAATTTAAATAATGTGCTATAGATATAATCATAAAAATCGAAGCGTTTCCCTCCCTTTTCCTTTTTTTTTGCTTTCTTTTGTTTTTTATTTACAATGATAATTAATAACACCTTAACTGCAATGAACAATCAAAGAAAAGGTAAAATCGTATATAAATAAACTTTGATTAAAGGTACCAAATATTTCGAAAAATCAACCTTCTAACTGTAAAAATTACAACTTCTAGCTAACGAAGAATAGTTCACCAGTTTACGAATTTCATTGAACACATAAGTATTGCACACACCTTCAAAGTGTCCTAAATTCTATTCTAGACTTCCGTTATAGATTCTCGATGACTCTGTTCTTCAGATGGGAAAACAGAAGTAAATTGAATAAGAAAGTTTGGGGATCATAAGATATGTGATAAATCCACAATCAATCAGCGTGCAATGCAGCTTTATGTATCTTACTAGCTGCGTTGCATGGGCTATTTCAAATATTGATGAATTCCTTAGGAAGACAATTTGCAAACACATATTCTATATAAATAAAACCGAAAGTTTGTGTGAGTGTCTGTCTGTCTGTCGATCGCGTCCTGGCGAGATGGAACGGGCCAGAAGTACGAAATTTTGTTTACAGGTACCTTGGGTCAGGTCCTCGTGCACCTCGAAGCGTTTTTCCTAAAATTCGAATTTGTTCTCTTTTTATTCCAATTTTAAGCAAAACTGTTGATTTTTGGATTATCTCATCGAAGAAACGTCCCACATTTTCGATTTTTGCGGCATATGGATGCCCGTAAAAAACTGCACAACATGATTTTTTTTGAAGTTCGTAGCACAAATAGAACACGAGGAATATTCATTTTAAGTAGTTTTCGAACTTTAAAGCAACTCTTACCTCTGAATTTATCTGCTCAATTTCTATGTTTTCGCCAAAACAAATAGTACTTTTGTCGCCAACTAGATGATTTATGTTAACGTAAGATTGAAAAAATGCTATTTTATCTTTATTCATGCCGTTTTATGAGCGAAGCGAATTCGAAAAATTCATTTCAATTTTATACACATTTTGTGGATTGCAGACGATTTTTAATATCTTGATTCTTCTTTCTCTTTTGGCGATTTATAATTATGGTACCAATTCAACAATTTCCTGAAACATTATTATGGAAGAGTGTCCGTTTTATCAGCGAAACAAATTTTAACAAGAAGTTCCGTCTAGAACTATACGAGCCTACTTTCCCGTATACACCAAATTCAAATTTATAATCTAGCTATCTCTTTCTCTCTCTTTTTTATTTATCTTTAGTTCTAATTATTGAAAATATACCTTTTTCAACGGATAATACATATTCATTCACTCACTCATTCATTCTTTCATTTATTCAGCCATGCATTTATTCATTCATTCGTTACCTCATTCAAGTGTTTATTCATTCATTTACGCATTCATGTATTTATTCACTCATTTATTTATATTTTCATTTATTCAATAATTTATTCGTTCATTCTTTTCCTCATTCATTTATTCATTGATTTATTCTTTCATTCTTTCATTTATTCATTCATTCATTATTTCACTCATTGAGTCACTGAGAAATATCCTTGAAAATCCCGATCAAAAAATTTCATAGCAAAATAGGCTCGTAAGTTCTGGATAAACTTTCTATTTCTACATGTTCTACGTTATAAGAGCTTTCCGATAAAGTTTGTTCCAAGCAAATCGGTCCGTTAGATCAGGATTTATATAGGGTTGAAATTTCCCCGTAAGCTCTGTGTTAATTTTTTGAACTGTTCAAAAATGAACAAAAACTGTTCAAATCAATATTTCACGCCGATAACTCCTTTCAATAAGCTTTCAATAGGAACTTGGCTCTTGTGCCCAGAGTTTACAGAATTTGCTTCAATTTTGTCCATAGGCGCTAATGTTAAAATTTTTTGAACTGTTCAAAATTGAACAAAAAATTGTTCAAATATAGAAATGAGATGTCCTCGCCGAGATCTTTCGAATGCAAAAAGAATTTTTCCAATCGGACAATTCGTTCAAAAGTTATTAGGGGGGGACAGACCGACAGACCGACAGACCGACAGACAGACCGACAGACAGACAGACCGACAGACAGACAGACAGACCGACAGACAGACAGACACACTTTTCCCCCATCTCAATACCCTACTTTCAAATTTTTTATTTTTCAATCTTTATTTAATTACTTCACTTATTTTTGACTTTTCTTGATTTTTAACGATATTTTCACGATACATTAAGCCTTCTTTCATGCTTTATTATTATTTTTTTTTACTTTTACGGGAAAGTAGGTTAAAAATTCACTTCATTTTTATGCATATTTTGTGGATTATTAACTGTTGACGAAGTTCAATTACTTTTACCTTGAGGTTGATTCTTCTTTCTTTTTCAGTTATTTAATATTGTTTTCTTCGGTAAAAACTAGGTTGGAAGGTTTTTGATATAGCTTAGTTTTGATGAAATTTAAAATTTCGCTAAGTGGTGATAACTTTTTTTTCACCCCATCCCCTTCCAGTTACTTAATTGTTCTCAATATATTATTTTACGCTTCGCAGCTTTTCCAAACCAAGCCATCAATCCTTATTAGTAATATTGTTCTTTAACTCAGCACGTAATTTACACTATAGGATCATGGCGCATTTGCGTTATGCTTCCAAAACTATAGTGCAGTTTGGCGATCTTCTGCTTAACTTTAACATTTTTACGTATGGTTTTGATTTATGTTATAGTATTTATTTATTTTTTTGCTGTCTATTTGGTGCCATTTCGACATAAGTTAGGTTTTTTTTTTACTATCAACTTAAATTTTACACGTCAGCATTGTTTCAGTACTTGGCATTTTCTAACTTAAATGTGAAAATTTGTTTATTTGCCATTGGAAATAATGCTGTTCTTTCTTCCGTTTTTATCCGAATTTTATTAAAGTGCTATTTAATTGAATTTTCAGGAAATGTTTTGACGATTTTGAAAGCGGGACTTTTAGGAGCTGGTTTCTTTATTTTAATAGGGACTTTAAGATAGACTGTTGGTAATTTTAGGAACAGCAGCTCTTAAGGTCTGTAGTCTAATGGGTACTTTAGTCACTGACGTCTTGTTTCTGATGGATATTTTTTGGGGCTATTGTCTATTAGGGATGTTTATTAATAGTTGTCTTTATTCAAATGGGGGGGGGGGCTTTCAGTAATGTTTTCTTTATTATAGCAGAAATATTCAGGGACCTTTGTTCTTCATCTGATGGGTATTTTTAAAGAGTAATACTGCTCTTATTCTGATGGGAATTTTTAGATGTAGAGTTGTCTGTATTGTAATTGCAATTTTTACGGATTCTTGATATCATTTCGGAACAATTATATTGATGCATATGTGTCTTTTAGTTACTGTTGCCTTTACTCTAATGGCCATTTTTTATGTACTCTTTTTGGTATTTTAATGTGAATTTTTATGGTCCAAAAGGAATTTTTTGAGGCTGTTGTTTTTAATGCAATCGTGATTTTTAAGGAGCTTTACTGTGAAATGGGATTTTTAAGGACTGTTGCACTGTTGCTCATCTTCTACTTGAATTTTAAAGAAAAGTTTTCCTTATATATTTACAACAGAATTTTGGACATGTGTCACTTGACCTGCGAATGCTGCAATATTATCCCGCGCAACGCCGGGCATGTCAGCTAGTACAAAATAATGCGTACAAAAAATTGCAGGTACAATCGGGTAGAAGACAATAGTAAAACAGAGTCGAAAAATATCGTCTGCGTTCAAAATTAATTAGGAAAGGTTGGCTTGCCTCGCTCGAGATTTCTTTGGTCATTTCTGTACAAACGCTAGTACTTTCACAGAGTATCGGTATTTACAAACATTAGAGAGAAGTTGAGTTGTACTCAGCATGGAAAGTGAGTAAATTTGGAAAATTATGTAAATATTTTTTAAAGATTAAAAAATTAATAAAAATAGCTAAAGTTACTTCTGGTGAAATTCTGAACTAAACAGCGTGTTTACTTATTTCAAACATACTCGAACACAAAAGTGAGTTTTATCTATGTAGATTGCCTTTCGTGAAAAGCGGTTTTCGCTCATGTAGGTACTCTCTCTAACTCTCTAACAACATTTTAAATGGCAATAGAGATTATAGGAAAAAATGTCAGGAAACCTGTTACCCCAAACTAGTCATTCTTGTCTAAGATTAGGCAATGTTAAACTGTGGCTGACTAGATTTTTTTCACGACTAAATTAAGCTGGTGTGCCAGCAACAGTGACCACTGATGACTTACGTTACATAACATATACATAAAGCTGACCGTACGTACCGTTTTGAACGGGGCAATCGTGTTTCTTAAGTAGCCGTCGTTCCTGAATATAACTTTGGGATTCCGAAATGTTCCGCTTTGTTTAAAAAATGTAATCTACAGCAGTTGTATTCAGCCTATAACAAGAAATTCAAAAACGAAAAAGCAATAATTTGACTTCTACGAATTTTTAATATATTATGACAGAGCTTTTTATATTTTTTTTACCTCGGTGTTGCTTTATTTGTTGAAATAGTTTTATGGATTCTATGGACACGTTATGACAAAGGTGCTTTCCCACCAAATGCGACAAAGACAAAAAACCTTTCTTCTCTCATCTGCGCATGCGCAGGACGTATTTTTGCCTTCAAAAATATGCTCTGCGCTTGCGCAGATGAGACAAGACGAAGTATTTTTTGTCTTTGTCGTCTTTGGTGTGAAAGCACTCTGAACTGCAGATAAAACGTAGCTTCACGAATCTCAGTGTTTAAAACAATGTTATTGTCAGTGATTTTGTAAGAAATTATGCAAAGAGTAAAATGTATGTAAATTATTTCTTTTTCATAATTAAATAGAAAGCATTAAAAGAAATATTTTTTGCTGAGATTTTTTTTCTATTCATATTCTATTACCAAAAATCGTTTTTATATAAGATTAGCAATATGATTTTATCCGAAGTTTTGGTGTTAATCCCAAATCCACCATCCCCCTGATTAAGCTCTTGTACACTAATGCTTCTGATCTCATTTCATTAAAAACATTTTAAATACCTTAAAAAATTCAGAGCCCTTGCTATATTCAAATTTATCCTTATGTGTATAGTCTGTTCATATGGATAACTTATATGAGTATTGCTATGAATAAAACCACTCATCAGTCAACTGGAGTAAAATTACGCAGTTAAAAAGTGTAGCCGATAATAAATTATTTTTAAAAGCGTCTTTACGCATAAAAATTAATTTTGTATTACAAATTTCAATAAGAGAAATCCAAACCAATCCCCGACTGCAAATATCCGAATTTCATAAACAAATTATATGTTACTTTATAAAAAATTACATACTCAGCGCCGAATCTCTAATAAGGTACACTAGACAAATCCCTCGGTCAGTCATTTATTATTTGCTATAACTAATAGCAAAGTTTCAAGATTTTTTTCCAGATATATAACGGCCGTCTTTTAATTACCAACTGCAAATTAAACGCAATAGAATAAATCTTAAAATAGCTTAATATTACGAAAACGTTCTAGAACTTTAAAAGGTTAAAATAGGGGTTAGCAAATTTCAACTCGCGATCCACTGTAGTTCATGGGCTACTTGTTTGGCGCTACAAAATTAAACAGATGAAAATTTTGAGTAAAATTTCTAATTTGTATAAAAGGATGAAAACATTTTTGGCTTCAATTTCTTCAAATAAGAAAAATGTGTCAAACTGCTATTAAAAATTTACAAGGCGCACACGAAATTATTTTACTACCAAAAACAACCGATGAGAATTTAGACTTATCTTGAATTTGAAAGCAACAAACTACGGGCACCTAACATTATAAAACTTCCTACAAAAAAAAAATAATTCAAGACCCTGTTCTCGTTAATTAAAATAATGCTACTTACCTGCAAAGTATTTATGATCACATAATTGACGTAAATGTACACATGATGGTGTATTGATTATTCAATAAATCAATATTAAACATATTAATTAACTAAAAAATGTAACTCTTACTAAATTTTCCTGATGCCTTAAATGGTGTAATTGGCTCTTTATCTTTCAAAGTTTGCCGACCACGGGTTAAGAGAATACAGTTTCATAAAGATACAGATGGAGAAATATTACGTATCCTACATCCCTATTTGCTCCTGTCATTACAATAAATAAAGATAAATAAAATTAAAAAATATAAGAAATCAGAATTTCTGCATAAGCTTGATTTCTTATTTTGGAATACTCCTTACACCAGTATTTCCCAAACTATGGGTCGCGACCCACTGGTGGGTCTCGAGTGAATATTAAGTAGGCCCTCGCCACTATACACATGAATTTAAAAAAATGGAAGTCTGCGAATAAAAGTAACTAAAGTTGAAGTTGATGCTGAAACTTTAATGAAAAGAAATAAGAAACAAATACATCCTTCCCATTGAAATAACTTTGTGAAAACACCTTGCAGGTGAAGGTATTTAAGTAATAAAAAAATATTTAAGTTGTGTTTCTTATTTCAACAGTCTTTCATTCATATCGGTAACCACTATTTTTTTTTTCAATTAAAACAAATAAGACAGCATTAAGTAGTTCCACAACTCGCCACTAGGCGATCTGAGCATCACCAATATTTATGCCCTCTTTTCTTTACGACAGCTAAGAGGTGGGTCCTAAGATTGGAAATTTTTGTTCGATGGGTCGGAGCCCAGTCAACTTTGGGAACCACTGATTTATACAAACTTTTTCTTTTAAGAGAAAGGGGGCGCTAGACGTCGGGAAAACCTATCGGCGCCATAGAGTCATAAATTCGACCTTAAGCATATTCTTACAACTGTTTTTTAAATGCAGCCCTGATAAAATTGCACTGTTTTGACAACTTAACGCTTTAATTTAGACTTTAGTTTTGCGATTCTTTTCGACTGCTGAAACATGCAAGACAATAGCTTGAAAGGGAGCAAAATATTTCCATGCTATTCTTATCAGATGGCACTGTCTAACCGGTGCAACTCACCTGCTCGTTATCAAGGTCACTTCCTATACATGCAAACAGTAGGTGCGAGGTAGAAGCAGAACCCTCGGCTGCATACGAATCCTATCTTGTTTGGTTTCGGTTCATTTCGCACGTGTTCCGCGAATGCTACTATTTGCGTTGATGCACACGAGAAGCTCGCAGCCCTTTTTCATAAAAATGTCTCACGTAGGCTGGACCAAAACGGACAAGGAACTCTGATATGTATATCTACGGGAATGGAGGGGGCGGGGGAGGGTAAAAAACATAGTGAATTAATTTACAACAAGGAGTTCTCGCAAATTCGAAGACAAAAGACCGACTAACGGAAATATGTTACTGGAAGAATGAACTTGAGAACTTCAGTAGAGACGAAAATAAATTTATGCGTATTAAAATGAATTCGTTTCTTTAGGTTTTCAAGTCTACGAAACTCCTTATCTGTTCCATATAAAAAAGATTAATTAACATGGAGTTCCGTCTAGAACTATATGAGCCTATTTTCCCGTATACATTACCCTTCAAATTTATAATCTAGTTATCTCACTCTTTCACGTTTAGCTTTAGTTCTTAATCGCTTCAAAAATACCTTTTTCAACGGTTAATACATAATCATTCACTCATTCATTCATTAATTCATTTATTCACTCATTCATGCATTCATTCATTCACTCATTCAAGTATTTATTCACTAATTTACTTACTTTTTCATTCATTCGCTCATTTATTTTTTTTATCATTTATTCACTCATTCGTTCATCCATTCGTTCACTTATTCATTTAATCATTCATTAATTCAAAAATATTCTTGAAAATCCCGATCAAAAAATTTCATAGGAAAAGAGGTTCGTTAGTACTGGATGAACTTTCTATCTGTACATGTTCTACGTTATAAGAGCTTTCCGATAAAGTTTGTTCCAAGCAAATCGGTCCGTTAGATAAGGATTTATATAGGATTGAAATTTTTCCTGTAGGCGATTTGTTAATTTTTTTTTTTGAACTGTTCAAAAATGAACAAAAATTATTCAGATCAATATTTCACGCCAAGAGCTTCTTCCAGTGAACTTGTTCATTAGAACTTGGATCTTGTACCCAGAGTTTACATAATTTGCTTCATTTTCGCCCATAGGCGTTAAAGTTAAAAATTTTTGAACTGTTCAAAATGGTTAAATAAAAAAAAAATATAGAAATGAAATGTCCTCGCCGAGATCTTTCGAATGCAAAAAGAATCTTCCGAATCGGACAATTCGTTCAAAAGTTATTAGGGGGGAGGGGAGACCGACAGACCGAAAGACACACAAATTCCCTATCTCAAAAATCTACTTTCAAATTTTTTATTTTTCAATCTTTATTTTAATTACTTAACTTATTTTTGACTTTTCTTGATTTCTAACGATATTTTCACGACACATTAAGCCTTCTTTCATGCTTTATTATTATTTTTTTAACCTTTACCGGGAAAGTAGGCTATAAAACTATAAAATTTAGAATAATGCATAATAAAGTTGCCAAGCAAAGGCATAAATTAAGGCTTACTACATTTTAGACTAGTTATTTAATGCATTTATTTGAAAGTCTGAAAATAGAAAAAAATGTATATGAATTTATTTATACGAGAAAAGCTTTTCGAAGCCTGAAATCAAATAGTGGAAATCGTCGCTGATGTATAAGTTTTTATTTTACTTGAAAGAAATGTGTTACTGTCGACTGACGATACAGTGACCCTGACTTTGAAAAAAGAACCAGTTGACTTCCGCTTAAGATAACGCCATTGCACATTCGATATAACGATCGTGAAGGAACACGACTCTTGATATAACGAACCGCGACGAATAGCGATTTTTATATTCTGCAAATTTGGAATATTCCATTTATCCGGCGCAGAAAGGGGAAAAAAACAACTTTGATCAGAAAAAATAGACAAACCTTATTTCAATACGCATGTGTATATATTTAATACACACACACACACGCACACACATATATATATAAATTGTTGCGTAATAGCTCATAAAAATAGCACCGTATTTATTAAACAACATTTATTTACACTGTCCAAACTGACACGAGACAAAACATGGCGAATCGCCCTACACTTCCTTTTTAAATGCAATTCTCGTGCTATATTGTTCTCGCGTTACAATAACAAAAACAGTTATTGTCACAAGGCTTATTTCGATCTCAAGTCTTTCACATATATTATCCCCCCCCCCCCTACACGTGACAAGCGTATGTTATTTTTCATAAAATACATTTTGAAGCTTGTTAGAGATTCTGTTTCGTGTATAAACACTAATTGTACGATTTATAATTTGCAATAGATTTAATATTACAATTATTTCAAACTGTCACAAAGTCATTATATTAATCAAATTTAACGAAGTGTACATAGTATATCACTAATTATTTTTAATGTCTTTAAATTGATTTTATGTAAAAAATTCTATACATTTCATATTGCATGTATACTAAGGCCATTTAAGGGGCCGTTCATAAATGATGTCACGCTTTTTTACCATATATTCGACCCCCCTCCCACCCTTGTCACAATATGTCACACTTCAGCGGACACCCCTCCCCCCTTTGTCACGTGTCACGCTATATTGTATAATGCATGATGTAACACTTCTTGTTACCCCCTCCCCTCCCCTTGTTATACTTCGTCCCAATTTCGCGAACCCCCCTCCCCCCTCTAAGCGTGACATCATTTATGAATGATCCCTAAGAGTTATATAACCAACAAAAATTGTAAGGAAATGGAATTATTTTAATTAGCTAATTTTCAACAACGACCTAGTCGTAAAAATGCAAGTTGACTGCAATTCAGGATTAACATTTAACTGACTACAGGTGCGGCGCCCATCCTGTTCCTAAATGTCGCATAAAAATAAAAAAACAGGGAAAAAAACCTTTATAAAATATATTACAAAATTAATTCTGTACCATATTTGCACAATTCATTTCAAAATATCTATCTTGACTCATCACTCAGTCTAGGAAAAAAAAATGTAAACATACTTATATTTTAAAAAGGAAAAAATAAAAAGAAAGTAGTAGTACTAACTTTTGAAAAAAAAAATGCTTTTAACCTACTAAGTGATCTAATTACTATAACTGTATTTATTCTTGAGTTGTAATACAAAGAAGTTAATCATATTTCAGTAGTTTTAAGACTTTGAGACCATCTCAAAATGCATATCGTTAAAAAAAAAACCGCATCTGACTTCATTTCCGTAAAATAAGCGTTTCAGGAAATATATATAAAGCAAAATGCTTCATTCATTAAACCACGCGTAAACGAAGGCTCTTTAAGGAAATTAATAAGTCATTTCTAAATCAAAAATAGTTGCAAAATAGGTAATGTGGTATTCAATTCACACAATATGAAGCTTATCTGAAACGGGGGAGTATTTTTTTGTTCCTTGCTAAAAATAACGGCATATAATTTTAAACAAAATGTTCTGTGTGGTTACTGTTCTACCACAAAATTAGAAGAACTCTGACTGGCAGAGTGCCAAGAAAAATCCATTCATGTTCCAATGACAAACTGCTGTTATAAAGAATGTGCGGTATTTTTGTTCTCGCTTTAGTTCGTTTAGCGTACATGATTTCTTCCGAACTGATGCTTTTTGTCAGTTTATAAATTTAGTTGTTTCTAACAAATAGAGAAGTAAACATTCTGATTCGCGTGCTAATAAACGCACCTGCAAAACGAACTTCCCTAAAACTCGAATGGATTCCTCCTTTTCTGCCATGCGTAGATGCGTGCAAGTGTCAGAACTTCGTGGTCAAACTCTAACTTCATCACTTCAAAACATTCCATTAAAAAATTTATAAAGTTTTAACTGTATCAGGCAGTTTAGCACTAATTAGAGCGTTTTTTTCCTTTGCTACATTCTGCACTGCAAACAATGAAGCGGAGAAAATTAACAGTAAAAATAATTCATTTTGCGCATCTTTGCGTCAAATGGATAAAAAAAAATGAAATTCATTTGTTTAGTTTGGCATACCACCTTGCACAGGTCAAACCAATCAATTATTGACGAGATCAAGGAAGAACAGACAGTAGCCAACGGCACATGAAAATCGGAAGCTGTGCATTAATATTCCACTTATAGTGTGCGCATCATTTTTCGTGCTCTTTTCTTTTGGTCGTAAATGTGCGTGCAACTGTTACGTGAGTCGAATGGTTATTCTGCACTAAACTGTTAATGAGTTCACGCTAAAAGTAGATCAAACACACGTCTTTAATAGTTTTGTTTTATACAATGTTTCGATAATTACTGTTTGATCTATTATTTATCATTTCACCATAAATTGTATGCAGTACACAAATGTTCTACTTTAGTTAATTTTATAACTGTTTCCCTCTTAACACTTTTATGATTTTATTATAATAGTTAATCCAATAACTGGCTGTAAACAAAATGTGTGTGTGCTGCTCAATGATGAATCAGTGGTATAATGTGCGGTGTAAACAAAATGTTAAACTTTAAAAAAAAAATGCTTTAACATAAAACATGAAATTAAACGAATACGCACGCTTCAAAGAACTAGCTAAAAATCGTTTGTATAGTACAGTTATTCTTTAATTCCCCCCCCCCCCCCCATTGGGAAAAAAAAATTGTATCCATTTTTTTAGTTTGTATAGTACAATAATTCGTTAAGCTAATTACCGCCTAACCGCACTGGTAAAATTAATTAGTTAGTGTTAAGACATATAGAAGTTTAAAACAAAGTCGGTATTTACATTTTTTTTTCTTTTTTAAAGAATATTCTTTTTGTTTTCATTGTATGTTAATCTCCTACACTTCATCAAATCTACTAAAGTATATCGCCAATTTAAACCAATTCGTTCATTGGTTATCTTTTTTCCCCCTAATGGGCTGCATATATATATATATATATATATATATATATCAACCAACTAATCAACTGATATATATATATATATATATCAACCAACCAATCAACCTATATATATATATATATATTGGTTGATTGATCATCTTATACTCAGCAAGTTGTTTATTCAGAAACACAAAATTAAACGTCATATAAAAATGAAAAAAAAAGGGAACTGTAATTGCGGTATTTCGTGAATCAATGGGCAGTAAATTAAATGTAAAAAAAAATATACAGAAAAGTAATATAAAAACACTGTATCAACGCAGGATTACGCGGCTTCATAGAAATGTAAATTAAGAATAAATGCTAAGAAATAATAACAAAATTAAATTTAAAAGGAAAAAAAAACTTTCTCATAAAATCCTGCACGCTGAACATACCTCAAGAGCGTACCGCCTGTAAAGAAAAAAATTAAGACATTTTAATGCATCCTAACATAATACTTTTCATTTCGTCAAAATTAATCACAAAACTAAATATATTCAATTAATTGGTTTTGCAGCTTTTTTTCCCGAGTCAAAATTTCCACCTGCGGTTTGTCAAAATGAAACAATTGCTAAGAAGTGCTAATTTTTATTAAAATTAAGAAGTCAAACACTAAAAGGGATATTTTCGTATGTAATTAAAACTCTTTCCTGATTAAGCGCACATAATTAATACACGTTATTTATGTAAGAACATAGTTAATTATAACTTCAATCAAAAAGTATCAAAACTCCTTTTAAGTGAGGAATTACAATAATTTTAATTAAACAGTCCACAATTTGAATTTTTATATCTAATTTTTAAAATAAATATTTTATTAACATATACTATGGATGAATTTATTTTCTCGCAAGTTATAGCTAGCGATTAATTACTGAAATATTTAATATGAATGTATGATATTTAAGCAATAAAACAGCGTACTTTTAATTTTCTTGCCTTCGATATGTTACAAGTTAATGATTGTTTAAAAATATGGCATTCAAAAAGACGTACGGAAAAATACATGTACTATAATTAGTGTTTGCAAATATGCGTCATTGTGCCTTAATTATCAAACTTCAACAAATCAGTACGTAAATACACTACAGAATATTATATCAATACGTTACATAGTGGGATTTGTAAGTTATAATAGTTTATGTGACGTTTTTGCCTTGATCGGTCCCATCTCAAATTGGTAAACAAAATACTAAACTGTTATCCATTATGTAATAGATACAGATATATTCGAGCTTGTAGGTTTATCCTAGCAGGAGCTGCTTATAAGTTCTCATCAGGTATTGCTGATAGCACACAACCGATTTGCATCAAAGAAGTTGCATGTAACATCTGTGATAAGGTAGGGTGTCTAAACTTTGCCTCTTCCGCATTCAAGCGTGTGCCATTCACAGAGATAAAGAATGTAATTGGAGTGATTCGGCGGAAGGAAACCAAATTGAGAAGTAGCTTCCCCTCCTCTCAAAACTTCCGTCGCCGAAGACCGTAACGGTAAAGTAAAATTAAATTTCAATTTTCCGATGTTGTAGCTTAACTGTGGTGAAATCTTATGCTACATGTCGTAAGAAACGCAAAAATACCACAGATTTTTTGAGGCGGAATAAATCTGTGAATTTTGGGGAATAAACCCGAAACTTTGAGAAACATTGGTAATTTTGCAAGATAAACAAAAGCAGTAATTACATGAATTACCGGTTGTAGTAAACCCTTTCGAAAGGGTTTATTACAACCGGAAAGGCTAAAAAATGGAATTGGATAAATAAATGCTTGAATGATCGCAGAGTTCAATTAGAAAAAAACGATTACTCGGATTAAATTTCGGACTAATTTAACTCTATATGAACCTCTTAGTAGTTAGTTACAATTATTCCAGCTCGCTTTAATAAAATTAATAGTCTTCCAATCAAATTAATAATTAAAATAATAACTATATGAGAAAACAGTCAAATCGGTAAAATTTGGTTCTCCTATTTCGTCGCTTGAAAAGAAGAGTGACACAGCTCAAAGAATACCGAAATGAGATTTTTAATTGATAATACTTTTAAAAAATTGATGTTTTATATGGAATAAAGAACCAAGTCGTAGATAGCAAAGTTGCCCGTAGATAGCATAAGTGTCTTTTCAGAATGAAAATAAAACTCCATTTTTTTTTGTTCAACAGAGGCATAACTCGTGTTGTGTTTCGACTGCTGTGTGGGTAAGTACTGCCAATTTTATAGAAAAAAGGCACTACTCCGATTAGGTGCTAAGTGATATCGTCCCTTATAGAGCAATAGAGAGCCATTTTGTGTTGTGTCTGTATTGCTGTTAATGTAGGATTATTTCATAAAATTTTATTATGGACAATAGAGACAGTTGGAGTTGATTTTTAAGGGGTATTACAATAATTAGGAATTGTTATGAATGAAACAATAAATTACGTATCGCAACAATTTAAAAACTGGTCTCCTGAAAAAGTTGCTTTTTTGAGTTGTGTCACTATTCGTTTCAAGCAACGATTTGTCGAATGAGGGTTGTTTTTATGTTTGCATTTCAAAGATAGTTTTCAGTAGCTAATTACTGAAGTTGTATGCATGAAGATACGCATAAGCTACGTTACATTAGCAAAAAAAAAAAATGGTAACAATTTCTGCATAACAGCTTTGCATGACAAAAGTGGGAATCATGCTAAACTTTTAGGAATTGGTAGGAACTGGATTTTTAACCTTTATTTTTTAGATTTGACTCGAGGTTAAGTGCGAAATCAATAGTTTAAATCAATTTCGGGACAAAGATGGACGACTGATTTTAAACCTCGCAAAACATTTCCAGTTTCAATTAACTGTTGAAGTTTGCAACCAACCGAGTATGACGAGATCTCCTTCAAAAAGAGAAGTTGTTTAATCTGTCAGATAAGCGGTAAGCACGCTAGTAATTGTTAAATATGCCAAGTTGAACGAAAAGCATCCAGAATTTTAGGAATTGAAAACTGACATCGAAAAATGATTAAATTTAGAAATATATACGCTTCGAACTTCTGACTGAGTTTGATTTTTCATTTTGACATTTGGAGAAATAAGATATCTGTTTGAAAACGGGAAGTTTGAAACTGCTATTTAAATTCATTTCTAATGGTGATGCAAGATACCAAACCTGGAAATTGGTCGTAACATTTTGTTTACCAGAAGTTTTGAATTTTAACAGTGAGATAGATTAAATTCCCTGTTTATTATAGAGCCTTAAGACATAAGAATATTGAAATGAGTAAATAAATTAATGAATCAATAGAACATAAAATTTTGTCTGGTTTTCAAAAAAGCTTCTAACACATTAAGTAGAATTTTTCACACATAACTTCATAAACATAACAGAAAAAATCTGGATAACATAAACAATTTGAATAACAAATATTATTAATACTGTTAAAAACTAGAGGGTATTTTTCCTTTAGCGCATTGAGCAAATCACACCACGCAACCAGAAAGAATAAACGAATAAGATACTTAAATATTGGAAGTTACATATATATTACATTGTCATAAATTCAAGATTTGTGAGATGTATGTTATTAATTTCATATAATTTTGAGGGACTAATTAGTGTGTTATTTATAATGTTATTTTTTAAATGAAATGATTATCAGCCGGATGTGTAGCAAATGAATTTTCTACACGTCAGCATACCATAGTCCCTACATTATTTCCGTTGGAATGTTATTTTCGAATAACGCACGAATGAGATGTAATGTAATAGCACATATATTGTGTACTGAAGTTTAATGAGTACATTTTGCTTATTTATGAACACCAACGTCTGTATATATTTACAGTTAAGAGTATACATGAACAAAAAAAAACACACACACAACGAATTTACGCGCTCGTGCGCGCGTACACACACACATTCAAAAAATTATTATCTATTTGTGAATATAAAATAATTTTTCTCACTTCTAGTGTTTGGATCATATCACTAGAAAAAAAAATGATGATGAAATATGAGAGCGCACGATTTGAGAATATTTACATAAATGGAAATAATTACTTAGACATACATTTTTCGAAATTATCTCATAACTGAAGGGAAGAAACCGGTTTTTAGTGCCCGGCTTCTGTATAGTTCCAGAGATCATATATGGATCTTTATTTTTGAAAAATCTATGTTTTGAAGTCTACACCACGTTTTGTTTTTGCATCAGAATCAGTCCTGCGTCGTCCATATGTGAAAGGTCGTACAGTGCAGGACGGCACCGTGTCAAAAAGGCGCAAGGCCGCTGAATCATAGGCGCCATTAAAAAAAAAAAAGAAGACACAACAAAAGCCCGAAAACCACCAATAACACCCAAAACCAATAAAACCATAAAAACAAATAAAACTCGAAAAACCTTAGGTTAGGTTTTTTACAACCCAAAAAAAAAGGCGTTCAGTAGGAATTAGCACGAGTGCTTGGCTTGGAATGGCTGATTAGAATACTGTGAAATTAACACACTGCTCCTAACCTTATGTCAACTTATCCCGCTATTTCCACGTGCAAGGTAAATGTAGCGAAATTGCTCATCCCGCGATTTCCACGGGCATGATCTTTTTCAGTGTATTTAAAACATAATCCCGCTGCTTCATCGCTAAAACGTCAGTAATGCAATTTCTCAAGCATTTGGACATTAAATAAGGTTTTGGGGCCGTGGTAGCCTAGTGGTCAGGATGTCGAGCTTCGGATCGGAGGATCACGGGTTCGATGCCCGCGCCGCTGAAGACCCCCCATGTACACTTGGGGATACGTGTATGTAGAATCCGTGGACCTTGAAGTCCCGAGGTAATTCCGAGGGTACCGGTGGGTGGAGATTTTCCCTTCCCTTGACCCATAGGTCTAAAAAGGAAGGTCGCGCATTTGTGGCGGCGCGGTGGCGCCATTTGGTGTTAGCCAAGTACATTACGAACCGAGTCGTACTTCCACCACTGGTGCTCATCTAGAAACGGAAGGCGCTCCTTACTGCCTTAATTCCTAGTCGCTCCGCGACGAGGAGCTTGGATATCCAAGTGGCATTAGAAATAACAAACAACAATTAATGTTTTAGTCCAGAGATGGCTTTAGTTGCATAAAGTAGACCAATTTTTGGCGAATTGAATTCGCTAAAACAAGGAACATTCAGAGGGCTAATAGGAAAACTAATGAAAATTACTTATTTTTATTTGATTCATGGAGATCAACACTAGCATATAAAGTAGTACACATATCAAATATTATAGCAACATCGCAATATCTTTTTTAAAATTTTGTTTGCATCAATATAATCCTTGCGAACAAAACAAAATCCTTAATTACAAAATAAATCAAATTTAAGAGCAATGGTTTTACACCGCATTTCTCGAAAAAATCGCAGCATCATTTATTCTGCTTCATATAATTTTTCTATGCATCGTGAATGCAGAGCAGAACTTCTTTTTCGCAGGGAACGTGTCGGCCTACAGCACAAAAGAAACGCTTTAAAATTTATTTGTTCAGTAGCTAACGAAGCGAAATCAAAACAAAACTATAACATAGAACAAGTAAGAAGAAAAATAAACATTACAGTTAGGGTCACACATCGCTGAAAGCAATTGTAGTAGCTCGAGGTAAAATTTAGCATTCTTTACTTTTTCAAGTGGACAGATTTCAGAAGAGAGGTGTTGTCGTAAGTCAAGATTTTTGCTGAGATAAAATTCTTCATGTCTTAAAAGGCTAAGAGCATTCCGGGGGGGGGGGGGGGGAGTAAATAAAATTAATAATGCTCACTTCTTTGTAAATTACCGAATGCGAAGAAATGTATAATTCTAAATGAGAGTTAAGTCTTAAATACGATAATAAATTGCAGAAGATGAAGTTTTTTGTTTTTACTACTTTGTTTAAAATGTGCTCGTAATTTTTCAATTTCAAAAAACTGCGTAAAATAAAATGTGCAAGTAAAGACAGCCTACTAGTATAGTGTAAGTTATTCTTTGCAATTTCAGGTTGTGGGGGTGACTAGGGGGCGGGGGGCGGTAAAAGTTACATAGATAAAAGTATTATACACACAAAGTGTATAATACTTTAATGCAACGGATCTCAGACGGGCATTAGAAATATAATAACTCACGGGCATGGGCAAATTTTCTGGTAACTTTCGCCCGTGTCAGACACGGGCAAATGCTTTAAGGGGGTTAAATAAAGGTCATATTAGGTGGAATGCGCTCTCTGACAAAGGAGCGAAGGAAAAAGAAAAGAAAAAAATATATACACATACTAAGCATGCACATGTAAATACATGCACATGTAAAACAAAAAAATATAACTTTATGCAGTGACGCTGTATGTGCAGATAATTTGTTTTTTTTTTTTTTTATGTCTTTGCATTGCAAAAGGGTTTCCTTGTATCCCCAAAACGTCTGAAATTTATATTCCTATTTGGGCATTTGTAGCTCTGTTTTTGTAATTAAAAAAGAAAACTTGTTTTGAGTAAAGATCTGTTTCGCTCGTACCCACATGAGAATATACTACACATGGAAACATATCAAAAATTTTTAAAACGAGTATCAGTATTTAATGCCCATTATTTCGTAAAAGTGGTGTTACTTTTAAGAAATAATGGACATTATCTTAATCTGAAATAATGGCTATTTACTCAGGAAAGAAAAATAGTAAAATTTCTTTTTAATTCAAATTTCGGCATCAGTTCGTATTTTTAAAGGAAATAAAAGTGAACATTGCTGAATTTCTACGCATAAAATATGTTTCAGACATATAACAAACTTATACTTTATATTTAACAAACTTACTTACACAAAAAATATATGGTGGGACAGATGAATTAACAAACACATATTTCCCTCTCACGTACGTGTTTTTAGCCTACTTTCCCGCAAAAGTTAAGAAAAAAAAGTATGAGAGAAGGTTTAGTGGGGGTAATCGTTAAAAATGAAAAAAAGGCAAAAATAAGTGAATTAAATAAAGATTGATAAAAAATGAAAATAGGGTTTTGAGATGGGGAAAATGTGTGCTTGTTGGTCTGTCTGTCTCCCCCTAATAACTTTTGAAGGAATTGTCCGATTCAATAAAAAGATCTCGGCGAGGACATCTCATTTCCATATTTTGTTTTTCGATTTGACCAATTTTTCGTTAAATTTTGAACAGTTGAGAAAGTTTTAACATGAGCGGATATGGGAAAATGTGAAGCAAATTATTTTCCCTGGACAAAAGATAGAAGTTCCTTTGAAAAATCTTATTGGAAGAAGCTTTCGACGTGAAATGTTTTTTGACTTAAACAATTTTGTTCAATTTTTAAAAAATCAAAAAGTTTAACTTTTTTTTTTTTTTTTTTGCATTCGAAAGATCTCGGCGAGGACATCTCATTTCCACATTTTACTTTTTAATTGGAACAATTTTTCGTTCAATTTTGAACAGTTCAAAATTTTTAACATTAGCGCTTAGGGCTAAAATGAAGCAAATTATGCAATTTCTGGGCATAAGATCCAAATACTTTTGAACAAGCGTATTGGAAGAATCTCTTAATGCGAAACATTTTTCAATTTGAACAGTTACAAAAAAAATTGACCTTAGCGCCTTCGGGGAAATTTGAATCCTATATAAATCCTGATCTTACAGACGGATTTGCTTGGAATAAACTTTATCGGAAAGATCTTATGACGCAGAACATGTACATATGCAATTTTCATCCAGAACTTAACGAGCCTAATTTTCTTAGAAATTTTTTGATCTGGATTTTTAAGGACATTTCTGAATGAATGAATAAATCAATTAGTGAAGCAATGAATTAATAAATGAATGAACAAATGAATGAAGGAATAATACATGAATGAATGAATATGTATCAACTGTTGCAAAATGTGTATTTGAAGTAATTAGGAACAAAATTTAAATGGGAAAGAGAGATAGCTAGACTGTAAATTTGATGTTGGTATATACGAGAAAGTAGGCTCATATAGTTCTAGACGGAACTTCTTAATTGTAAATATTTAGGGAATTAGTTTAATTTTGGCTTTTTTAACTGTATAATTTTACGAGAATATCAATTCCTCATTTATGCTCTTTAATTATTTTTTTTAAATTTATTATTGAAAATAATAATAATAATAATAACAATTTTTTAAAACTTTGTTATGAAAGTAGGCTAAAGGGTCTTCGACATTTCTAAACAATCACTTTGCACCAAGCGTAATAATCGCCGATCAGAACAAAAAAGTCTCCCACCTCCCATTTTCACTAATGTAAAGGATCTCCACTTCGTCGGGTTTTTGTTGTGAAGGAAGAACTCATTTAATAATATGATTTCAACTTCATTATCTGTGTCACACCATTAGGAGATGGATATTGTGAGCACTCGCTCAAGCGAAGACCATTCCTCATTACTTCTGAGTGAGAAACAGTCACATTTAATTACATGATACTCTTTAGGCAGGTACCGTAAAACTGAGTTCCGTAGCAAATTTCCTTTCTTAACTGCCCCTAACACAATTATCTTTTCATGGGTTAGAAAAGTGTAAGGAGGATGAAGAACTAATTAGAAATTCGAATGACATCTAGTGCACCATTTCAAAAACATGCATGTACCATATTTCAGGTATTGCAAAACAAAAATTGCCGTGTAAAATATACTTTTATGTTTATTAGTTTTTAAAACATAATATTTTTATTTATTACGTATTTACAACTTTATTTTATTTTTTTTAGCGTTTGTACGAAACCATTGTAGCATTTCTTTATATTCAGTCTTTTTCGTTTGGTTAAGACACATACAATCGCACAGCAAAAATTAGTTCTTATCAAAAACCACTTAAATAGTAAGTTTTTGTTATTTTTGATGCATTCCCCCCCCCCCCCCCCGGAGAAGAACCATCGGTCCCTTCGGAATGACCGGCACCAAAAGTTAACGATCCTAATTCCAATTGGAAGCCATCCGTGTGCCAAATTTTGTTTTTAGATATAACGATCAAACTTAAAGAGAGAAAAAAATTAATTGAGACACCCCCTTTCTCTTTAGAACATTTGGCATTGGCATTAAATAACCAGACACCGCAACTGAGCGAAGTCGACGACAGATAAGGATCAGATCGGGTTCACGCACCGGACATGAAAAACCATTCTCTGATAAGAAGGAATAAGGGAGGGGGAGCACAAAAGCACAATTGTCAATGAGCATTTCCTGACGTACACAGAAACTTAGTATATAAGACAAAAGGAGTTGGCTGAAGCCGAGTGGAATAAACTGGAACGTGGTCTTAGCGTGATCTTTTATTCTGCGGTCACTCGCAAAGCGAAGAGAAAAGCTCGATGCTCCGTCTAGATTTGAAAGGTCTCTGCTGCTTTGCACCAAAATTTAATTGTCACCTGTTCTCAATGAGACCTACTTGTATACGAATTTTTGGTTGAATACCTGACTGCTTCCAGAGATATAGCAATCATGCTTAATGAGGTGATCACTTTACTGATTCACCCTTTTTTTGAGCAATGAGTGCCAAGAACTCATCAGTTCATATATATACCAATTTTAGTTTAAATTCCGTAGTTAATTCTTAAGATACAGCAGTCACTCTTAATGAAATCTAGAAAACATTCGAGTTCGTCAGCCTCTTTGAGTTATTGGCTCTAAATGTAATCAGCACCAGTTACTATTAAATTGCGTCTCCGAACTAACTTTTACTTGATCCTTTGCATTACTTAACTTTTGATCAAGAACTCACAAAAAAGTGTTCACCAACACGCACACACACATGCACATTTTTAAAAATTGTTTAGTACTTTTTAAAATGTGTAAATACTTAACTGTTGACGCATACGATAGCTTATTTCTACATATTTATGATAGAGAAAGAAATAAATATCTGATTATAGGGAAAGCTTTTAGCAATATCATTCAATTAAGTGTTTCTTCTACAATTCTTAATGGGTCAATAGCCTACCATGCAATATTTTCGACAATTCGATTTCTAAACTTTGCCTTCCACTGAGAGAATTTCACAACATTTAGGTCAGTTACATCCATAAAAACGTTACTTAGGAGCAACAAGTTTCCATCAGTCTTTTTGAATAATTTGTTACCCATGCAGCTTCTAATGAGCCGTGCAATATTTTCCCAGACAGCTTGGTCTGTGAAGTTGGTCAGAGACTCGTCCTTTAAGTTGGATAATTTTACAATATTTAGGTCAATTATATCTATAAAAGCGCATAAACATATAAGTGATCAGTTTCCATCACCCTTTTTCAATCGCGCTACAGCTCTTGCTGGCAGCATTTCTTTTTCCAGCGCTCTCATCTTCGACTAGGAGAATTACTTTTTTTCTTTACTTGCTACTAATCAAAATCACGACTTGTCTTTGCTTGCTGTTAAATTTTTACTTATGGATGAGTTTAAGTTTAGAAATTATTGTTATCACTATTGAGTATTGTTTAAACATATATAACAATATTTTTCTTCAGTGCATAAATCGTTACGTTATTCAGCTAGGTTTAAGTGTTTCAAATAACGTTTTTACAAGTTCAAAAACATTGTTACAGTTCTACCATCAACTAAGGTGATGTGTCTGGCACAATGCCAAGAAGAATTCATTCATATTCGAAGGAGGAACTACTGGTATAAGAAATATGCCGTTTTAGTTCTCGTGCATGACGTTGAAAACAAGAAGGGCATTGCAGACATAATATTATAAGAAGCGGCGACCTCTTCGAATCAACATGCATTGTTTAATCAAGATTTTGAGTACATTAAAAAAACCATTTATTCAGACTGGTTATAGTTAAAACTATCCTGTTTTGACTTATGCAGAATTCGTTCTAAAAGACGATTATGTCATAGACACTTTGTGCTTACGTTGCTGGACCATGGGGAAAAGAAATATGACATAACAAAATAATAGAGAGTAGCATTCCGCTCAACAGAGCAGAACTTTTTACATTTAGAGAACATCAAAAAGAATGTCTATCATTTTGAATTAAAATTGGAACATCAGACATTCCCTAAAAAATATACGACCTTAGTAATGAAATTAGAGAACTGAAATTTAATTCCTTAATTTGTTAAGATATATATATATATATACATATTAGACGTACATTCATTACGTAAGACATATTATACACTTATTCCTGAAACATTAAAAAGCAAAAATATTGATTCACTAATAACACGTTTAAAAATAAAAGAAAGGATTGTTTTAGAGTTAGGAAAAACTAAACCCTTAAAGGAAATTAAAAACAGTAAGTACAATTCCAAAGAACAATTTAAGAAAAACCAATTTCTCTAAGTTTTAGATGCAAAAATAAATTTTGATTGAAATAAAAATTCTTTTTCAGAGAATTTATTCATAAGAGAAAATTAAGAGAATAATTCATAAAAAATCTTGTCAAGTAATAATAATTATCCGTTTGTTACAACACGTCAGATTAAACTTTGCTTTGTACATCTCAAAATAATTGAACATGCTATTTGGAATAAAACAATAGAAATGAAAACTTAGAATTTTCATTTAGCAAAAAAAAAAAAAAACAGTACGCACCTAAAATTAAGTTCGCTAAAATTGGTCCGTAGCCGTTGGCTGTTTTGAAAGAACATTTCAAGGATGGAAGTCAACTGAATATCTTTTATTAAATTGTTCGTTTAATAGCCTCTTACTCGTTGATAATACGAATGAAAATACTTTACACCATATGACGTATTACTCAGTAGCATGAAAATTTTCGGGACATAAAACTGATGCATTTCGTAACAGGTTTCTGCCACTTAAAATTAGCTGAACTCTTGCTGCATATTTAGTTTAGCAGAAGTTCAGCTGAAGAAATAGAGAAAGCAGGTGGCGCAACTGTCACCAGATAAATAACACTGCTTGATTTCATTCAGATTGCGTCGAAGCATTCTATTTTGTTCGTGTGAATAATTTTCATCTGAACGTCTACAATTCCATGAAGTATTCTTTCACGTCTCAATCTTCTGAATTTTTATCCTATTAAGTGGCAGCTTCTAAATGTGGCTGAGTAAAAAAGTGCGATGCGAAACAAAGAAATGATACAAAATAGGACATTATTTCAAAAAAACCCAACAGACTATATTCGGAACTATTCAAAGACACCGCAGAAGTGCACTTGAGCTTGACTTTTTACTAACAAGTTATTGGTGAACTGCAAAGTAATGAGAAAAACTTTACCTATGCAAAAATTTAGTTGGTGGCCAGGTAAATGTAGTACAGAAACTTGACACGGTCTGACATACACATATTCTAATGCAGTTAGACTCAAGACAAGCATTTTTTTTTCTTTTTCGCAGTTAATTGTAGTTTTATTAAGCAGTGAAAAAGCTCTTTTCTTAAAAGAAATAATCAACAGTGTTTCAAGTTGCGGCCCGCGTGAAATAATAATTATGTGTATGTGCCCCGAGCGTGAAAAAAGTTCAGTACTATTATATTGCCATGAGAATTAAAACTTGTGTTAGCTTTTAAATGAGAGGAAAATTTGGCTTTGAAATGTTACTGCGGTTGGCAATAAAGAAAGCTAGTTTATTCCCCAAATGAAATATATTATTAAATTAATAATTACAAAAAGTATGCATTTGTATAAGAGTTATAAGGAACAAATCTACCTGCCAAATTTATAGTTAGTCTTTGAGGTCTTAATGAATGAAAAAAGTACTTCCAGAAAATAATTCATGATTCGAAAGTACCAGAGAAGCAGAAGATTTACAAATAAA
Organism: Octonoba sinensis; assembly: GCA_038502835.1. NCBI lineage: Eukaryota > Metazoa > Arthropoda > Arachnida > Araneae > Uloboridae > Octonoba > Octonoba sinensis. The sequence continues at coordinate 56,069,233 of CM076599.1, read as the reverse complement.
GCTACTAACGCGCAATAAAGTGACCTCAGGATGCAAGTATATTGCGGGTACTAAGATATGTAAATAAAAATAAAATCTGTGAAATCGACTGAAGTTATTGTAAATGTTGCTTAAATTTTAATACCTTGGCTGTCTTCTAATTACTGAAGTGAAGGGACACGTGGTATAAAGGATTCATGTACAATACCATGTACATTGCTAAACAAGCAATTCTAACAATAATAATAAAATTACACGTTAATTTAAAGCACAAATGAGCAATAAAATGCAGACATATGTTTCGGGATTGCTTGGAATCCCTTTTTCAATGCGACAAGGAGCTTCTAGATGCAAAAAATCCAAATGAAGCAGAAAGAACAACAAAAACAAAGCTTATATAGCCTAAGAATTATCTGTAAACCAATGAGAATAAAGGCAGAGTGAAGTGGAAGTAGAAGTAGCAGGAAGACACCAATAAGAGAGCAACAAACGAATCCAGTTGAAAGTACAGGAAGTAAAAAGGAATATCAATAAAAATAAAGCAAAAAAGACGACAGCATGCATAAAAATTGCAAAAATAATAAAATAAAATACAAAGAATAAAATTGAAATAAAAATAAGTACAGAAACCAAAACAAAATGCAAAACAAAGTACACATGTAAAGGAGGGGGAGGGGAGGGAGGGGAGGAAGGAGAAAAATAGACACAAAAAAGGAAAACAACAAGAAAACCTAGAAAGAACAACAAATTAAAGAAATTTATACTTTCTAAGAAAACTTCTGGTCCCAATAATGTGGTTTCTAGAAAGAATTTGGTTGTGTTACCATTCTTTCATTCTGTCAGTTTCCGTATTGCTAAAATCCTAAAAAGGTTTCAATTTCAAGTCGTTTTTGCTCCTAGTAACAAACTTTCCTTCTCTTCTCTTAAGGATCCTGTCGATCAACTTAACACTTGGGGTATTTACCAAATTAGTTGCCGTTGCGGCCTTTCTTACATTGGGCAGACAAAACGTGCTCTGAAAATTCGCTTAAATGAGCATAAAGGTTATGTACGAAAGCAAGAGTTAAATAAGTCTAGCATTGCTCAACATTGTTGGAATTCCAACCACTCTTTTGATTTCAATTCTGGTAAAATTATTCAAAAATGTTCTTCCCCTTTAGAGCTTGACTTTTGGGAAGCTTATCATATTAACAGGAATAGTTCTAATTTGGTTAATGATTCTTCCTCAACTCCTTATTTTTCACAGGTCTGGCATAAATTTCTTTAATTTGTTGTTCTTTCTAGGTTTTCTTGTTGTTTTCCTTTTTTGTGTCTATTTTTCTCCTTCCTCCCCTCCCTCCCCTCCCCCTCCTTTACATGTGTACTTTGTTTTGCATTTTGTTTTGGTTTCTGTACTTATTTTTATTTCAATTTTATTCTTTGTATTTTATTTTATTATTTTTGCAATTTTTATGCATGCTGTCGTCTTTTTTGCTTTATTTTTATTGATATTCCTTTTTACTTCCTGTACTTTCAACTGGATTCGTTTGTTGCTCTCTTATTGGTGTCTTCCTGCTACTTCTACTTCCACTTCACTCTGCCTTTATTCTCATTGGTTTACAGATAATTCTTAGGCTATATAAGCTTTGTTTTTGTTGTTCTTTCTGCTTCATTTGGATTTTTTGCATCTAGAAGCTCCTTGTCGCATTGAAAAAGGGATTCCAAGCAATCCCGAAACATATGTCTGCATTTTATTGCTCATTTGTGCTTTAAATTAACGTGTAATTTTATTATTATTGTTTACTTGCACAAAGTTAAATTATTTTTAAGCAATTCTAAGCCATGCGAGTATAATAACTGTAAGGTAACGCGTGACACTGACGTAAAATGACATTTTACGATTTCTAAAAGATAGGAAAGGGAAAAAATATTAATTAACCTTTTTTAGAAAATATTCTTTGACAAGTCTATCGCATAATTTCTCAAGTGGTTCTATATTGTGGTCTAATTTAAAAACTATTTTTTTTTATTGACAGAATTCCCCACCAACTAACACAAACGAATGAAGAAATATCTAGATTTGTGAAAAAAAAGTTAAAACAGAAATTAAAAGGGCTTTTTTTCACTCAGTAAGCAATAATGTTTCACTTTTGAATCCGATATTTCACCTACTTTGTCATGCTCTTCTATATATATATATATATATATATATATAAGCTCTCTTCTCGTGAAGTGCAACGTATTCTGTTTCTCACAATTTTTTTTTTTCAACTTTTACCCTTTTTTACAACACTCACATACTTATTCATTTTTAAAGAACGTGAAATTTGTTCTTCCATTTTTCCCAGGCTCTTTCATTGGGCTTTAGTTACGACGTACCTAACGTGGATTCTGAATAGTTCAATAATTGATGTTTTTATATGCATCAAAAAATGAACACAGAGGGCGTTCTCACTTCTAAACACTGTCGGAAAACAAATGTTATATCTGCTGCAATTAATTTTATTACAATCATTATTATTATTGTTGCAATTTGGACACTGTTTAAAGGAAAACATTTCAGAAATAGATTAACAGAGTGCACTTTTATTAATTAATGTTTTCAAATCAAAAGCATGTAAAAAGTTTTTTATTTATGTTACCTATTTTTACTCACGCTTTTTTTTACCCATTCAGTGGCGAAACTTCAAATTGAAGCTCTCTCTGCTTGAATAAATATTTCCATTAAGACATTAAATAGCTCGAACTTACTGAAATATGACTCCAAATAGTATTAGAAAGGTAATTTCATGCCATTTTTACAATAAAGAACTGTTGACGTTTTACACTACAGAGCTAGTGCTTGTTTTAAAATTATTGCTTTAGCTGTTATCTTAACTAATTTGGTGCCAAAGTTAAATTGTCACTCATAATGAAAAATCGCTGTCGGTATGCAAGAAAGAAGACTTCTAGAAGACCAGTTCTAGACGACTTTTCTTTCAGTTCAAAAAATCTTAACTAGCACATATGGGCAAAAATGAAGCAAATTATGTAAAATCTGGGCATAAGAGCCAAGTTTCTTTGAACAAACTTATTGAAAGAAGCTCTCAACGAGAAATATTTTTTGATTTGAACAGTTTTTGTTCAGTTTGAAACATTTCCAAAAAAGTAACATTAGCGCCTACCGGGAAATTCTAATCAAATACATATTCTACTCTAACAGACATATTTGCTTGGAACAAAATTTATCGAAAAGATGTTATGACGTAGAATAGAACATGTACAGAAATGAGGACCATCCAGAACTAAACGAGCCAATTTTTCAACACAAATAAACAACTGGATTTTTAAGGACGTTTCCGATTAAATGAATAAATGAGTTAGTGAATGAATGAATGAGTGAATGAATAAACGAATGAATGAATAAATGAGTGAATGAATGAATGAATCAATGAATGAATGAGGGAGTGAATGAATGAATAAATAAATAAATGAGTGAGTGAATGAATGAATGAATAAATGAGCGAATGAATAAATTAGCATTTGAAGTAATTAAGACCTAAAGCTGAATAAGAAAGAAAGAGAGAGAGAGAGATAGATTATCAATTTTAAATTGATGTATACGGGAAAGTAGGTTTGTATAGTTCTAGACGGGATTTCTTGTTATTTTATATGTTCGTATTTAAATTTCTTGAAACTTAAAATGTTTTCGTATGAACGAAAAGTTCGTACAGAAAAAAGGCAAGTTAAAATTGCTCGCAAGTGCAACAGAATAAAATTGTGGAAAAAGGAGCAAATGTCATTGTTTTAAGCAGGGAAAACAGAAAAGAACTACACATTTTTTTAAAAAACTTCATATCATTTCCGTAAATTATTTATATGTTGGTTTCAGAAAAAAATTAAATGTGCGAGATTAAGTAACAGTACATATTTAAGCATTATTTTTGCAGTTTTTCTTAGATGTTACAAACGTTTATTAACAAGTTCAAGTTACTTGCACCTATTCTATAATTTAGTTTTAAAACATGCATCTAAAAACAACGAGTAATGTTTAACATTTTCTTTACTATGTTGTCGTTATAAACAAACGTTTGAAAAGAAGTTTATTAAAGACATATGTTTGACGTATAAAATTGAATAGTCTTTATTTGTTACTTTCATATATATTTAAACAAATATTTCGATTAAAACATCTTGTAAAAACACTAAAATCAGAGAAAGTATTCAAAACAAAAATATAGTTTTCTAAATTACAATTAGCTCATTTGAATGTTTGACTAAAGTTCCATAATGTAATTAAATTTGTTCCTGGTATTATCGAATAATTTGTATTCAACAATTTACGGAATGATAAAAATGCCGGAAATTCGATCTTTACACGGTTTCAAGCCAGCTGGAATGGAAAGAAAACAATTCGACGCTGTTGTATTTTTTATAACCTACACAATGTCCATAATGACTTGCGTAAAGCAGTTGATGTGTTCCTTTTTATTTTATTTTTTCCTGTTCTCTTATTAATGATCCGAAACTGAGAAGCGCCATCTTGCGGAATAAACTAAATAATGGTGATTACTTTCCCTTTTTATCGCTTTTATGCTGGCAAGTTCAATGTTGCTCAGGAAAATTAGAATGCTCTAAATTTGATTTGCAACTTGAAACGCCTTGTTGACTTTTATCAATGAACGTTTTCATGTTTTTCTATAATGAATTTGTGTAAAAAATGCTACAATTGTAAGCTTACATACATAAAATATTGCTAGTATTTTTAACAAAAAATCAGTAGAACGATGTATAATGCCCCGTTAATTACTTTTATAATCATACATTTAAAATTATATATATATATATATATACAACGAAATAACGTCATCGCGTTATTTGGATTTTAACAAAATACTTTTAACGTAAAAAAATCAGGCTGTAATATGAACCTCTAACTCAAATACTGAGCGGTACTGTAGCTGACGCATTTTTGTACGTGAAAAAGGAAGCAGGTTCGAATACTAGACTTAAGAATAAACCTATTAAGATAAAAAAACGGTACAACCCTTACAGACAATTTTGCCATTTTAAAATAGAAATAAGTTTATTCTAATATAATAGTCATATAAATATATATATATATATATATATATATTACATAATAGTTTAAAATTTCTCTTTGTGACAATTACAAAATTAAATATTATTTAATGTAATAATCACAAATTTCTTTGAGTGGAAGCGCGTGCTTCTGCTCCGTCCCCCTGAATTGCGCGACTGAACCTCTGTGTATTTCAAATGTGTCACTTTTTCGCCTTCGCGATTAAGTTTGGTTTGGTCAACCATGGGCCAACACTAACATGCTGCACTGAAAGTCAGCGTGTCAAGGATATCAAATAGGCTAAAAAATAAAAAAAAACTACCCAAAATGCATCTCAACTCCCTATATTATTGTACTTCAGTTAAAAAATACGGTTATATTTTACGTAAAAGTGTTGCTTCAGGCTTTTCATCTTAATCGAGCGGATACAGGTGAACATTATTAATAATCCTTCGCCCAAAAAAAAAATCCATATTATCTTTTTTTCCTTAATACTTGGGTTGTAGATTCATTTTATCCATAAATTGTACTTTATGGTTCATTTTCCTGAAATGTGGTAATTACATACATAATCCAGGTACGTTTTAAATTTTTAGACTCAAAGTTTATGTATAAGTCACTTGTTGTCCTGCAACTTTAGGTACACATGTCTTTTGCAAAACATGACACACTATAGTATGCTGCACTCATATAAGAGATCCGCCATTAATGAATGTTGACAGTTTTTATAAAACGTCTATTATTGTTTCGAATATTCCACGAGATTTATCTGTTTATTCCTCTTTTAAATGAGGACTAGTATTTATTTTAAACGCAGCACAACACAGACAAAAGCAGCTTTGTAAAATATGATACGATAAAGGAAGCGCGCCATTGTTTAAACGTTTTGTGGTCCATTGTTTTCTTTAATACGATGAACAATGTAGTTCAAATAATAAAACACGTGTACTAATTTTTGGTCCGAATGTAGCCGGGATTCTCTGTTGCGTGAAATAATAAAAAGTTTTTATACTATGGTGGAGCGGTTATCGAATCCTTGTTGTGTCATATACTATATATGTATACAGGGCCTGATTTCCCATAGGGCACCCGGGGCATGTGCCCAGGGCCCCCCGATTTTTGGGGGCCCCCAAATTGTTTAAATTTACAAAGACATTTTTTTGAAATTCAATGAAACATTTATTATTATATTTTTATTTATTTTTTTTGTGAAGGAGAAAGGAGAAATTTATTTTAGGGACCGTTCAGAAACCACGTGACATACTAAAGTGCGTCACTTGGTTTCTGAACAATCCCTTACTTACCTTTGCAAGTGTTCATTGGTGGTGTGAGACTTACTGATGCCATTCAAGGGCTTTAATGTGTCGTAACACTTGTCGCTTACAACTTTTCCACACACATTTACAAACATATTTGATCCAAACCCAGGAATAGTTAGTGATAGGTTCACATCATACCCACTGCGCCACAAAATGTAGCATTTTAGTGACAGTACTCTTGTAAGTGTTATTAATGTAGCAAAAAAATTTAATTTTTCAAAATCAGATCAAGCAACTTAGGGGGCCCCATTTTTTTCTGTGCCCTGGGCCCCCAAATTTGTAAGTCGGGCCCTGTATGTATATATATATATATATATATATATATATTGAATTATTCTTCCGTTTTGTTGTTGAAAACTTACGTTTTTCGGCAATTTAGCTATTTTTAAATTACCCATTTTATTTTTTAGTTAAACATTATTGCCAACTTTTATAAATTTTTCCTCTTTTTTATCCGACTTTTCTGTAAAAGTTAAAAAAAAAGTATGAAAGAATGAATCGTAAAAATATCGTGAAAGATCAATAAAAATCAAACATAGTAAGTAATTAAATAAAGATTGAAAAATCTTATTGAGATGAGGAAAATGTGTGTATGTCGGTCGGTCTGTCCCTCTTTTAAAGGTATTGTGAGATTTAAAAGATTTTTTTTTTTTTTTTTTGCATTCGAAAGACCTCGGCAAGAATATGTCATTTCCATATTTTATTTTTGGATTTGAGCAAATTTTCGCTTAATTTTGAACAGTTAAAAAAATCTCAACATTAGCGCCTATGGGAAATTATGAAGCAAAGTATGTAAACCCTGGACTAAGATCCAAGTTCCTTTGAACAAGCTTGTTCGAAGGAGCTCTATCGAATCAGGTTTTTGAATTCAATGTTTATTTTAATACGCATATGGATTTTTATCGAAATGTTTCTTCTGTTATTTAAAAAAAGACTTTATTCGATGTCTATTAACCCTTTTCATTTTTTTTTCTTGAGCTCATGATGGCTGAGTATGGCTGAATAATTAGGAGTGTTGTTTTTCCAGGACTGTACCTGTATTTGTATGTGCCTACATATGAAATCATCATTTAAATCTGTGGTATTGGATTTAAGAAAAGAAAGGCTTTAAATAAATGTTTCTTCAATTCGACATGTCTTAAACTAAAGTCTTTTGATACTTTTGCCAACATCGCACATAAATGCTGCATGACATTTTTATAATGATGATAGGATATTCTAATAACTAATTTGAAATTATATTCAATTTTGTTCTTGTATATTGCTCCCAAAATATGTATAAAAATTCTTTGTCTCCTAGGTAGAATTTATGTGATGTTGATGATCATGCTTTTTACTGCCAAGCTTCCTCGTGAGCTATTGCTCAGCTGTGTTAATTCGACTCTGAAAGTTTTAATTAAATCATCGTTAGTCATTGCGAGCTGAGGCGTGAATATTAGAGGCACCCAGCTTTCGTTTTAGCAGTATCTAAGGAAATGAGACACAGGAATAAATGTCCCATAAAAGCACGCTTCATAAAACGCTTCTGTGTGAGATAAGTGTTTTGTCCGTGTCTGTCACTTGTGCGTTTCGCTATACATAGTGGAAAGAATGAAATAACTCCAAATGATTTATGCTTCGATTACGATAAATAACTAATCGATAACACAGGTTAGTAACAATGTTACGCGCAAACTTTGGATCTTCTTTTTTCAGATATTAAATTTGAAGAACGATTTTTTCTAAAGCTGAAACTTGCTTACAGAGCATAAATAACGCATTTATTTTTTTAAGAAAAAAAATTTGTTAAAGCGTTATTTGCTAGAAAAGATCATTCTAAATGTTGAGTAAATTTTGATAAATTAAGCGTTTCTTCGAGGGGTAAGGGGGTATGAAAAAAAACTTTGTACGTATGTTATCTAGAATTTTGTATATTTTGTCTTTAAAAGATATATATATATATATATATATATATATATACACTTTTACCTATAATGCATTGCTTTTTGTTTTTTTTTCTGTTTTTTTGCTTCGATCTCAATAAATGGGAAAGTAATGGCAACATGGTAATTCTATATTATTATTTTAAAGGTGTAAATGATTTATCCTCTGATGAAATAACCATTGAAAAGAACGATATTGTCCATCGCTGTTTAGTAATTTGAGTCAGTTTGGTACTTTTGTTAAAAAATAACTAATCATATTGAATGTCTCGTTCAAAACAACTACTTTTATTCCGTTACTGATATCATATGCAATGTATAAGCGCAATTTGAACAAATTTCAAATTTTTTTTTAGCAGCAAAGCCACCCCCCCCCCCGACACTTATTAGTATGGTACGTCGGAACTGACCTAATATTAGTATGTAATGTAGCAATTATAGAGAACGAACTAAATAAATTTAATGCTTAATTGGCAACTGTGATTTAAAGTTGCGGAAAGAAAAACTAAATTTAATGTGAAAAAGGAAAGTACAGTACAGTAGAAGAGTGCATTAGAAGAGATATGCATTTGCAAAGAGTTAAACTATCTAGTTCGTCTCTTTAATATTGTTGTACTACAGAATGGCTCTTCCAAACCTAACGAAAATTAAAGAATAATGACCCCAAACGTAAGGAAATTGTGTTTTTCTTAGTGACTTAAAGCTCCAATTCCCAAAATCAAAAATGGAATAAAGAAAAAAAGAACAACAATATGATAAAAATGTGCTTTAGAATGAAATAGTAGCACTGTGAACACCTACAATCCCTAGTTTGTGCGTAAAGTAATGCAGATCAAACATCAAGTATAGTAATGACGATTAATGACTTCATTTTTGACGTCACTTCCGTGCTAATACCTCTGTTCCGAGCAATGGTAGCAAGTTGAAGTTTTAATCGCATCGCGTCAAAAATAATAACTGCAAAAAATAATTTTAATACTGAGCAAAAATTCAATGATCATCTGATTTTATTTTATGTTAGTATATTTATTGTTTGTCGTCATTTTTACACGAGTACACTTTTACTCGCTAAAAACACTCCTGTTTGTTCATTTTTATTTTGCGTGCTTTTGGTGTTGTCCGAAACAGCCGCCAGATTATTCTTTTATGGATTTGCAGCTTTTCTGTTTCTTTCTGTTTCTATTATTTTGAGAGAAATGAGTTAGATTATGCTCCAATCTTTCCCAAATCATTTCGAACAAACATTGTATAAACATTGCAAAAGACAAATAATGACTCGTATTCCATTCATGAAATTTCTTCCAAATGCATTACATGATCAAATGCAATATCTTGTAGCAACCAAATATTTTAAAAGATGGTTTTCAAAACGACGTTTTTTAAACAAAAGAATAAATTTTCCTTGAATTCGCATAATCCGGCGGATATTTTCCTTACATTTTCAGCAAATATGAATACTTAGATTTTCATTTATTAAAAATGAAAAGAAGTGAAAACAAGAAGCTGGAAGGTTTTCCTCCAAATTGGAAATGCGCCAAAAACCAGCTTGATAGTATGTTTCGCTCGCTGAATTGTGTCCTATATTTGAAGCTTGCTCAGCTTCAGAAATGGGATTATATGAGGTGATGAGAAAAAAAAAGGAAAAAAAAAAAAACTAACGTGTTTGCGAAAGTAAAAGAGTTTTCGCATCGAAACAGCGTTTCTTCAAATATGATCTCGGCAAAAGAATGTATCGAAAACAAAAAAGAAAAAACAAATAAAATAAATATACGTATAAATGAATAAAGCACTGGCACCATTTTTTATTCACTGTTGCCATATTAAGGAAGATAAAATATACAAACACTCTCTAACGATTCCGTAAACTGAAAGCTCTCTTCTGCTCACATAAATTTCATTTGTACATGCATATATTAGGAACACAAACATAAATCTGTGGTTTTAGATGGATTTCGGTAAATCCCGCGTTGTATTTCCACTTTAAATGTTCTAAAATCCGATTATTGTGCGTGAACAAGATTCGTGTTATGAAATAAAGCACATCCCTTTAAATTCGGAGAATATGAATGATTTATATGTATTCCTATAAATCGTGTTCGTTCGTCTGAAATCTTGATGCATCCAACACTGTGGCATTTTTTTTTCATCGATTTTTTTGTTTCTGCACATGTATTAAATTGTATTTCGGAAAATACAGGGATGATTCTAAAATTTTAAGCGAATTCTATTTGAATCTGAGTGGAAATCATTCATAAAGCGAAGTTTGCTATTATTTAAAGTCTGTTTTCATTATATTGCTTGTTCTACATTCTTACATTTAAAAGCTGCTTTGGAGCCGCCTAAAAAGTTAAAATTATTAGACTTTCGGAACTGTAATATCTTAGAAAATATTTAATTAATAATTTATTCTCGATTGGAATTTTGGTTCTTTTTCTGTGTTGATAATAAGTACATAGCGTATTACCAATTCGAGTGTTGTACACTAGTTGTAATTAAAGTTACCCCGTTTAAAGTTACGTAGACCTGATTCTAATAGAAGTTAACTATTAAAACTTTTTATATTTATTAAATGGATTATGGGGAAAAGAAATCTACAAGAATAAAATAGTTCGAATTTTTACTGATTTTTTATTAATTGCAGTTTTTATCGATAAGTTGCTTCAGCGCGCTTGATGTCAATTTTTTATTTAATTTCCAACTAATTTTTCTTTATTTTTTAAATTTCTAATGGACTACTGTTGGCTTCTGCCAATTGAATACCTAGTGCGCTCCTGAGAGACTGGCACAATCTCTTTCAGTGGCACCACAGCAAGTGTGGTACATCCCCGCATTGGAATTTTGACGTCCGGTTTTTCTACCTGAAATTGCAACGACCCAGGCTCTGTTGATACAAAATTGCACTAGGTATTTAATTTAGCCGAGTGTGTCCAAGGCAAATGTCTACTCAAGGGTTTTTTTTACATTCCGCATAATCATACGATACGTGCGCAGACGATTTTTTGCATCTGGAAAATCCACCGACACTGCTTTGACCTAAGGCGTACGAGCGCTGCCTTACCATGACGCAACCAAGCTGGCTTTTCAACTAAAATTATAATAAAACTGGGCAACAATTTTTGACAAAGTTCGTGTATCTATGTTGAAAACACCCAATTCTTAATGAATTCTACGTGCTGAACACTAATATCACCATGAAAACTGTGTTTTGGCTCTTGATTCAGAGATTCAGGGGTGCAAAGATATATTGTATCTAATGCTTTAATGTCCCTTTTGTTAAAACATTTTAAAGAAAAAGCTGATTTATTGTGAATTATAATAAGTAATATTTCGTTTTTAGATGTCCCTGTGAATATATGAATTAATAAAACGTGCAATAAAAGAAACATTTCGAGAAAAAAAACAAAAGAATTTCAAAAAATAAACAAATATCATAGGTAAAATTCAAGAATTTATTCTCTGTATTTCATTTGTGCATTTCCCAATGTAATAACACAGAGAAAGTATTGCACAACTCTTTATAACCTGTTTAAGTAACATCAGGCTTATTACGTAACAGCCTGGTGTATTTTTTGATAAAAAGAGTGTTGGTGTTTGTCCTCTCCTCAGTGCGGTACTTGACTTCGTTGAAGACTGAGCTTTAATATTTACATGTAGTCTATTTATAATTTCATTTGCTTCATTTTGCAGCTATTTGCAGCTGCATTTTGAGAAAATGCATTAATGATTCCAATAGCTTTTGTTACATTTGGGGTAACGTAACATTTGAATTACAGAAAAAGCGCATCACTGACGCAATCTGGAAGGAATATTTCCTCTATTTTGGTTGTAAAATAGGTGACCAAGATAAAAAATGGGCGCCCCACGTATGCTGTACCACCTGTGCAACAATTCTTTCTCTGTGGGTGACTGGTAAAATAAAAAGTATGCCATTTGCGGCTCCCATGATTTCGAGAGAGCAAAGCAATGACAAGACTCTACTTTATGTTGTCACTTTTGATATGTACACATTTATTATGTACTGTAGGTATTGGTAAGACTGGTATGTATTGGTACTTTATGTTGCTACATTTATTTCTTTATAAATTAAATTGGAAGCAGGACATACAATGCATTATTATTGCATTCTTTTATCCCGATCATACAAAGTAATATCTCAACAAAACAAAAAAACTAGAGCCAAATTCCCTATTTTATTGCATTTTCATAATTAGCAATTTAAATTAATAAATATTTCGACACTTTCATTCAGGACACATTTTTATTGTTGTCCAGTGTAATCGGAAGTAAAGGACACATAAATATTTTTATTATTTTAATACTAGATCAGAAACATTAGATTTTGTAAGAAATTTAAAATCTGCACTTGTGTTTTTGTTAATTCTTTTGGAACTATTGTTTTCAAAATGGTTTTTCTACTGTTCGAATATTGGAGCATTGGAGGAAAACTAAGCTACTAGAATTTATGGAAGACTAAATCAGCATCGCATTTAGCACAAATCATTTTAACTGACTTGAGTTTTAGAAATTTGTATCAGAACCAAAGTGTTCTAACTTGAAGAAAATGGATTAACACTCATTTTTAATTTTTGGTATAATATATTAATGTGCAAATTTGCACTAAACTGTGACGTTTGTAAACTAAAATATAGCTTACAATTTAATCATCAGCATCTTGACAAAGTACTGCCAAATGCCTTGAAAATTTATACAACAGATCAAAGGAAAATTTGCTGAGCGTATGATTCTTATTTTTCATTCAATTCTATTTATTACATGAAATTTTGGATTGCATTTTGAAACTGCATAGTGTTTTTGGTTTTTTAAAAGTTAATTAAATACTAGCCGATCTATCTAATTTCATAAAAAAATGATATCACTGCCTGAAGAAATAAGGAATGTGTAAGTGACTTCGGATTTAAACTCCGATTACATACTGAAGGATGTCACGGTCTCATTGTGCTCCTTATAAGTGAGCTTAAATAAGCTTATTACTTAATCCAATCACATAATTTTGTTTCTTGTATACTAATATCGAAGTCCCCCCCCCCCTCTCCTTGGACAACTCTAATTTACTTTTCCCCGTTTATGAAAAATGAAATAGACATCACATGCTAGTACAAAAAATAAATAAATAATAAATTAGGTACTTTATTGTTAAAAACCAGAGTGTTGTCGAAGAAAAACAAGAAAAGAAGCAAAAACTCTTAAGATGTAATTTTATGTTTGATTTAAGCAGATTTTACTTATCTCTTAGAAACATTTTATAAAACACATCAATTTTCCTTATTAATCCATTTGACCTGATACTTCAAAGAAAAAACTTGAAAGTGTAGTAAAAATCTTTAGTTTTTTAAAAATATTAATCATAAACAAATATAAATCCTCTTACGATAAACGACAACGGATCAAATTTTATGCGTAATAGAATTAAAGACTTACGCAAATCTCCTTCAAAATAAAAAAATAATAATAAAAAAAAAACTATAATAAAACTAAAATTGAAGCAGCAAAATATTTGAATAGTCAGTCTGAAAGTATCAGTAGAAAAAAATAAGTTAGTTATGCCACTCACTTTCTATACTTTTATTCAAAATAATTTTTTCTTCTTTTATTCATATAGTATGTTTAATTTCCAATTTTTATTTACATATAATGTTTTCTGGTTATGTTTTTAATGTTTCTAATTTCATTGCATTCTTTCGGGACTTAATGTGGTGGTAACTTCCACTATGTATTATAGAGAATATAAGTTTATGATCCTTTAAGTTTTGTAGACATACTAAGCAAAAATTCCTGCCTTGAAAGGACACATATCAAGTGGGTATTTTTATTATTTGGCTCTCCTCCCCAGACATCCAAATGTACTTACTTGATTCGCGCGACGCTCACGAGCTTTTTGAGCACACAATTTGGGTACCTTCTACTACTTCAGTTTTAACGTTTGGAATTTTAAATGTTATCAAGTAGTGTTGCATATATTAGAACCAGTGTACGAAGTTTCGACCAGATTGGTGATGGGTTTAGACTATCGGTCCACTTCACATGGAACCATATATCCATACATCCAACTACCCATACTGTATATCCAGCATCGTTTCGTACCCGCGAATACTATTGTTGATTAAAGTCACACACACACATACAAACCTGCCTCCCCAAAAAATAATAATAATCATATAAAGAAAAAACAAAAAAATCTGAAGATGATAGACTTCATTTTATAATTGAATTACTGTTTTAAACTTCCGAAGACAAATATTTTACCTTTTGCTTTAATTGGTGGAATCCTTTTGAAACTCGTAAACTAGTTAAAGGAATTAAATCGAAACTTGCTATAAACGGTATGATATTGAATTAATTCACTCCAAATTCAATTTTAGACGAGGAAGAGAACGAAACGATAACTGTAAGTTAAAAGAAATAAAAATGTAGTGATCTTTGCCAAACTGAGTATATTAGAAACTTAATATTTTTAGTAAAAATATTCGGCGAAAATTGAGGAACAATGCAAAGAATTCAATGGAACAAACGAGTCAAATTAGGCATTCTTTTCGGCTTTAATTAACTCCTTTAGGTCGACAGAAAATGGAATAGTTCGAGGAGGACTAATTAAATTAGTTTTCATTTCTGGCTCTATTGCGCATTGGAAATGAGCATTTCCTGTTATTAATTAAAAGTAAATTACTATTACGGCTCTGATATTCGTTGAGATGTTTTTTTAATCGCGATGAATTACTTGAATCAAAACTCATGTTTCCCACTCTAATTTCACTGCGATGAAATTTGATAAGATATTATTTAAAATAATGAAATTAACAAAACAATACGTTTGTATATTATTGAGCAATTTAGTTGAAAAGGAATGACATATGATAACTTGTGTGTATCGATGATCGGGTCGGGAGGAAAAAACTTTTTCCATTTTTCTGGCGGGTAGCGAGCTAAAAGTTCATATCAAAAATAGTTGAAATTGTTTTTAATTTCTCACGGATGCTGTGAAATTTCCGCCAAATGCTTTTTTTGAAGAAAATATGTAAATAAAATCCTTTCTGACTCATATTTGCGAAATGACGGGCATTGCGGAAAAAGTGTCTTTGGTGTCATTAAGTTTGCATATAAAATTTGAAGTGCGTAGGATTATTCCTTCATTCGCCCCCCTTGTGTGTATATGTATATATATTATTTTAACATTTTAAGCAAATTGCGTTAGTTTAAATACTCCCGCCGTATACTTTTAGGCGGAAATTTCTACTCGTTTGCGGCACATGACGAATTATCCTACTATTTTAAACTTTTATGTGAACTTTCCCCCTATAGCACTAAAAATTTATATATCTAAAAATTTGGTATTGTCTTCTGGTTCCAATTGCTCTTTGATCGGCGAAACCTAAGGAACTCAACCAGGAAAGAACATCCTTTGGCGTGAAAAGAGTTTATGAACTGGTTCCACGAGAAATCGAAATGTGTTTCATCAAATTATATGACATACTTAAAAATTATTTACACTTATAAATAATATTTTTAATATAAAAATGACTCAAAGCAGGGGATGTGCGGCGCTATGATGCGAAAAGGTGGTCGCATCAGGCGGCATCGTAAAGCGGCAGCCCTCTGAATTGGCGGATAAGGGCTCCGAAAGAGCGCCACAAGAATTTTCTTTATAATTATTAATTTTCTAGTGCATGTTCACAGAATGGTTTTCGATTCGCGTATTTGAAGCGTATTTTCTGCAGTTTTTAATTTCGAGTTTGTTGTTCTACAAGGTTCTTCAAAAGTCATCATAATGTTAAATATTTAATTAAAAAAATCTTCAGCAGAAGTTTTTTTATTATTAAACCTTGTGAAGGGTGCCAAATGAAGCGTTTCGCCTAGAGCACGATTTTTTTTTTAATTGCAAAATTGAGGGTTATTAGGACTACAAAAAATTAAGGGGCGGTATTTTGAATACTTGCATCATACTGACAAAATCAACCGCACGGCCTTGATTGAAAGTTTAAGTGTGTTTAAACTTTAAGCACACCGTTACCTATATCAAGAGTTTTTTCATGGTTGCAAAAGACTCGTCTGCAAAGCAAGAATGAATGCACTAAATCATTCATGGAGTTTTAAATAAAAACCACATATTTTAGGTCTTTTTTCAGTGAATTTCAAAGCTCTTAGTTACACAAAGAAATAATCACAAAACTTTAAATTTACCTTTCCTAATTTCCTTTTTTAAAATTTTTGAGGAACGTTATTTCAAACGCTCTTCCATCGCCCAGAATGTCGTCTCTCTTCCCTAAATGATGTAATATCGAACATACATGCGCAACTTACTACAAGACTACTTGTAACATACTACACAACACATACATTGCATGTTATTACATACAATGGAAAAGTGACAAAATTACATTGTACACATGCACAACATTTGTATAATGTACATACATAAAATGCATGTCTTACACAGCACATTGTATATTGTTACATACAAGTAGTATGTAAAAACATACTACTTGTAACCTACTACAAGAGCAAATTTTTGCTGACGTGAAAAACTAAGAGTACAGATATTTTACACACACTGACTAGTGACTTTTACGCTTTACATTTATGCCGCATATACTTGAGAAAAATATACTTAAAGTACTACTTTAGTTTCATACACTTCAGTAGAAAGTGGAAGCAATTTTGGCGATCATTCCCAGCGTTCTCTTTCCTGAAGTATTTCAGATTATAAGAGTTATTTCTAGCACACGTAAATAACTCAAAGGTATCAAGACGTGTCAAAACTGCACGGAGTGTCACATCTAGTCCGTTTTGAAGAAACCGGAAGGATAAAAAGAGGGAGATGAAGAAAAACAAACCAAAGTGGAGAAAAGTGTAAGACATTGACTCGTTTATTTAAAGCTTTGCCCGCAAAGATGAAGCAAATCCGTACAAAAATTTGCATTTAAAAGGTGGTGGGTTTTTGAAGATGACATACATAATGTGTTGATTTTAAAACACGTTCTCAAGAATACCTAATTGTATTTTTCGATTTTCTTTTTTACATTTAAGATCACCATAGGAAACTAAATGACACATAAAATTTCTAATCATTTTTATAGTTAATAATAATTTAACTTTGTGGGTGTAAACTGTAATAGAAATAAAATTTCACGTTAATTTAAAGCACAAATGAGCATTAAAACGCCGACATATGTTTCGGGATTGCTTGGAATCCCTTTTTAATGCTCATTTGTGCTTTAAATTAACGTGAAATTTTTTTTCTATTGCATTTTTATAGTGTTTACTTTAACTGAGATTTCCTAATAAAGCTGAATCAATTTGTTGCAGGATAAAACATCCGTTTTTGTTTATCTATAGTTATTTATAAGGCCAACTGCTTGAAAAGTTTTGTTCTAAAATGATGATGTATTTTGATGCTTCTAAAGATTTGATTAGTTAACTTCCAAATTTCGGCAGTCAGAGGTTTTAACATTCATCCGCGAGTCGAAATAATGCATATTTTTTTCTCACCTGATGATACGTTGATTTAAAAGCAAATAGCATTTAAATATTGATTATGATAAATTTTAAATCGACACAAATCCACCAATAATTTCTTTATATGTTTTTCTGAAGCTCCTTTTTTCAAAGTAAGAGGTACGTGTCGCTAATAAAACACCGTTATATATAAACGCAATTTTCTTAGCCCTACCTTATTTAAAATATATTTTGATTCTCATTTACTCATTAAAATACAACATAAAATGATTCACGTTCCTCTTAGATCTTATTTTCTGAAAGGATATTGCATTAGGTTCCTCTAATTAAATCACATAAGACATAACATCAAAAATTGAACGCGTCCCTTACTTCAGAATGCGTTTAAAAGCGAAATATAGAATTTTTATGAAGTAGTGCAAAAATGCTTGCAGCGCCCTCTTTTGACAGCTGCTGTTAACATCATCATTATGTTATTAAAATATTTTATCTACTTGAAAAGTTCTTTAAATAATTACTTCAAGGAGTAGAACTAATTTTTTTGTTGATTAAACAAAAACGCTTTGATAAAATGCAAATTACACTTGCTATACATCAAGAAAATTATGTATTGTAATAAATTGTAAATTTAATTTTCGGATTTCTTTTGAAAAACATGACATGTTACGGCAGTTAGCACTGATCTAAATGATACTTTTAAAATGCTCTGTCATTCATTAACCACCTAATATCGGCAATGTTCCCTTTACGATTTATTCAAATCTATCTGATATCTTTAGAAATAAAAATAATTATTTTGTAAAAGTGCCTTATATTTGTGTGCACACCGTTTCAAAGAATAGCGCTCTCTCGTATTTTTGTATGCATGTATATGTACATTTATACTTTAACAAAACCTTTGGCGGAAAATAATTTCGAAAACAAGTATTGTTTATTCTCAAGCATATGAAATTATACTGGTTGATTTTTAAAAAAAAATGCGTTAAAAAAATGTAACTGTTGTGTAAAGTAACTGAGAAAAAGAAAAAGTTTTCCTTAAATTTAAGTACCACGCTCTCCTGCTGAACTATTAGTAAGTGGCACCAGCAGAATTTTCTCCAGGGGATCATTCATACATGATGTGCCGCTTCGTGGGGGTCGGGGGTCATGAAATTGTGACAAAGTGTAACAAGGGGAGGGGAGGGGGTAACAAGAAGTGTGACATCCCTGCTTATGACACATAGCGTGACATGTGACAAAGGGGGGTCAAATATGTGGGAAAAAAGCGTGACATCATTTATGAACGGCCCCCAGGGTCTTGGTTCACAACGGTATTCACATGCATATATATTAACATACTATTATTGGCAACATGACTAACGCCGAAGGTTCTGGGGAGATTAACCCTTGGTTGCGCCTTGGCTATTAGTGAACCAACTGTTGGTATTAAACTTGCAAAACATCTTGAAAGGAGCCAACACTTACAGAGTATGTGTATGCTTGTGAGATACAGTGATTGGCATAAAGATTTCAAAACCTTATGTTGGCTCTCGAAATTAAAAATGTTGAAAACGCTTGAATTGTGAATGTCAGTATCAAAAATTGCATTTTCTGTATGATCGAATATGTAACGACTGCGCTTCGAATTAATGCTTTATTTTTATTTTTTTATGCACAAAAAAAAAAAAAAAAACTAAAAAAATGATTCAATGGTTTTTCTTGAATGTAGGAACAATGTTTTCCAATAAACGTTTTATTTATTTTTTATGCACTTTAAATACTAAAAACTGATGAAATGGTTTTTCCTTAATATGTGTTATTTGTGACTCGGTATTTAACACGTGAGTTCTGTGATGTAAGTTTAGCAAACACATTTTTGCTAGAAGGTATCATTTTGTAAAACTCCCTCCCTCCGCCTCCTCTTCTGAACTTCTCAAAATGTCTCCTTGTCATAGCAAGATTTATTCTATTTATTTAAAAATAGGATAAATTAATGCATTTTCTTCTGCTTATACAAAGTAAATTAAGTTTTTAATGCACCGTACAATAAAATCATTTTTTTTATATTTGTTCCATAAACACGTTTTCCATTGTGTTTCTCTGCTTATTTGTATCCCGTCATGGGCGATTTATTTATACCAAACTCAGCAGAGCGTTTGATATGATAGATGAATTATATTGACATCAGTACACAAATTAATTTTTTAAGTGCTATGTTTATTTCGTGTTTGGGAATGTACTTAAAAGAAAAAAAAATTCTTAGGAAAACAGTTCAGCATTAATCTACAAGGTAAGAACAGGTTCGCAAATACAAATATAAAATAAAACCTTTATAGTGAGGCGTGGAATGTTAAGAAGGTAAATTCAATTAATTTACCAGATACTGTTGGAATTTTCTGCAGAAAAAGTTGTTAGATTGTGCTGAACAAACGAAAAGGGGACTTACAAGGTATTTTTAGTATTTGTTTATGCTAGGATGCAGTTTATGCTAGGATGTATATTTTAAGAACAAATGCATTGCATAATATTTATTTCCAGCTTTCAGAAACGCATTTACTTGTGACAAAACTATTTATACCTGAATGTATTTGAATTCTCTTTTTCTTTCTACTGCTCATATATAATAATAAACATATAGCTATTGCTTTCAATGCAAATATTTCTGCTATTCAATAAAGGTTAGTTTCATCAAAGCTTTTCTTTTTATTTAACTACATATTCTCTTCTAATATTGAAGATGAGCACATCTCATTTATTAGAAAAATACTTTTAACAATGAAAAAGGGTCTTTTTTTTTCAGTGGAAGAGATAATTGTAATATGACTTTCATTAAGTGTACATGTGCTTAAAGATGAAACGTATGTTTGTTTATTTGTACTTATTTACTCATTTCGTTTTTTTTCTTTTCTTATTTTTTTGGTTGTTACTGCTGACACGATTCATTTAATCAAGCTGAACTCAAACGTTTAAGATGCATCCATATTTTTACGTAACGATTTTCATTACAGTTACTCAAGTTTAATTAAGTGAGTGAGTCATTATAAAGTTTGGGACGGATTTTTTAAAATGATCTGATTTAATATAATTTTGTTATTTTAAGTTATTTTGCTCTCCTAATTAAGGCGTACGTCTTAATCTCTCGCTCTCTGGTTTCTTTTCACGGTTTTTCTAGAATGACTAATCTTTAAGGCATTATAATTATCCTGCATAACTACTACTTCACGCAATTTAGCTTATATATGTTCCTGCTCCTCCCATAAAAATCACTCTCTGATCCCCTTTCATTTAAATGTTTTTGATGTAAATGCTCTGGCTCCCAAAATAAGCACTCCTTATTATTAGTGGTAGTATTTTTAAATATTTTTAATTTTCATTACAATTATTCCGGCTAAAGAAAACAACTTAAATATCAAATCATCACTAACTCACCTTTATTAAGTCGCAGTAGCAAGATTTAACAACATGAACATCAATTATATTTATGATCACTTTTAATATGTTTTTCAATTTCCAAAACAGGTTTTCCTTACATTTATTTAAGCAATAAAAAACACATTTTATCTTTCATTTCTCATTGTTTTATTTAACAACTTTTCTACGGTTAAAAGTAGACGCCTTATTGCACTTTTAAGCACAATAAACAACACAAAACTACTAATACTACTTTTCCTTACTACACATATTTTCTGGTTTTTATAACAAATAGTTAATTAACTCGAAAAGACATTCCTTTTCGGCAATTTACTTTGTTTATTTCTCTTTTTATTCAAATTAAAAATTAGGTGACTTATTTTCTTTATTGAGTTTAGATACATTAATTTATTTATCTAAATCATAAAATACATGGTTTTACCTACTAAATCAATTGTAATTCCACTTGATATTGTTTTAGAGATTTTTTTCACCAAAAATGCCGCAATTTGTATGATAAAATGGATTTTTATTTTAATTCGTCACTCCGTTTTCGCTACTGTGACTTCTTACTGCTACCTACTTAATCATAATTTTTTCTTATTTCAGAAATTAGACAATTCAAGAAATTATCAACTCCATTTTCGTTATTTCAATTGTTTTTTTATTTGAAATATCATTTTCGAATGCAAGGTGTCCACAACTTTTCCAAAATGAAATTTCGTGATCATTTTGGGATTTTTTCATGATCTTGCGGTGATAGATCAGATATTGATTTTTTCAGATATCGGATATCCGGTATTTTTTGACTAACGTATCGGTACCAGATATTCAGCTTTGAACCAGTACCCCATTATATGCCATATTTTTAAACATCCCACATCTCTGAAATGCGTATTAAGTTTGTAAATTACATATATTCTCAAAAAACATGATAATTAATTTTTAATCAAGTTTGCCATGCCGGATAACCGGATATTCCGCGCCCATCAGCCGGATTGGATTCCGGATCTTTTAAAATTTGTCGGTTACCGGATATCCGATGCCATCTGCGGGGGACCGGTTTCGTTGCATGGAAAATATTCATGACTTACTCTTAATTGTCGTGGCTTTTTTTGGGTCTTTCGTGACCTGTAATATAAAGGAATAATAGATTTTGATAGAGTTCAGTACAGAAGTGACTTAAAGTTCAACTGTTAAGTTAAATAGACCTAGGTATTTAGATATCAATAGGCTGTTTGATCTCTAACTACCTATTATTCGTGAAAGTAACTTTAAAAAAAATTAGAATGATAGATTTAGAAAAGAAGATATTCGTTGGAACAATCATTGAAATATTTGCGAACATTTTAACGTTATTTTTTATGGCGTCACATTATGAGCGTATTTAGCGTTGCATGCATTAGGTTCTAATATCGCATGACGAAGGGAGATGTAATCAGCTACTGGTGTCAGTTAAAACAGAGACGTGCTGTACAATTATATGGAGAAAACGAGCACAAGGGGTTTAAAAAAAACAAAATAACGAGAAGAGTGACATAAAACTAAGAAAATTAGTGCTTCACACGATGAGAACTGTTTAATCAACCATGGAAGTATACAGTAATTCCATGAACCGTGATCGAAGTGTCTCTTTAAATTTAATTTACATTGTGTGAGCTTTCTAATTTACAAGAGCATACGCTTTCATATCAAGCAAATTTTCCTATTTCATCTTCTTTCTTCGCTAAAAAAAACTCTCAGTAATTTACTTAATATCGATTCACAAGTTTTTCGCGGGGGCACGAAGAGCTAATTTAATTAAGCACTAAGACTGGAGATACATCACGCTTGGATTCCGTAAAACCAATGAAACACAACTGAGGAAACTGAATGCCGACATTTTTATTTGGCATTTATGTTCTTTTCGTAATGAACCATGCTCAGTTATGTTATTATGCTCTTCTATGGTGAAGGAAACTTTTCTGATCTATTATTTGAAGGAAATGTTTGCTGAAATATTTCCTTCAAAAATATTTATTAAGGACTAATTAAGGAAAAAAAAACAATTTTATCGAACTAATATAAAAAAATTTCATGCAATTAATTAAAAATATGGAAGTAAAACAAATACCCTTGATTATATAATGATAAATGTGTAAGTGAGTTTGCTAAAAGTTATTTTCCCCTGTAGTGACTTTATCACCCCCCCCCCCCCCAATCTTTCTAAGCATTATTATTATTTCATTTTCTCAGAAATTAAACTTATTCAAATTTTGCTGCAGGATTAAAAAAAAATTCTTCCTTTTAGAATAAATATGAAATAATATTATTTAAGATTTTAGTAAATTAAATTTCATTTTTCAGTAATTTAGGACTAGTGCAGACAAGCATTTAACGGACAGATAATAGTTAGAATAAAATATGTTTCTGGAACAAACAGTTCTTTATCTGTGTACAATCCTCCCCCCCCCCCCCCGTTAACCAGCGGTTTAGTGTGTATTAATTATCTGTCCACTCTCAGGAATACAATGCAATCGGGGAGTGGTTTCGGGGGTTGATCCACAAATGAAATCCTTGGTCTATCTAAAGCCATACTGTCAATTCTAGTGTGCCAATAGAAATACATGTAAGGGCTTTTATGAAACTGCCTCCTAAGAGATAGCTCTGGTTGTGCCACTGTTCACTTTTGACAAGTTTATTTTAATAGTAATGTGTATTTATATTTAATTGTATTATACATCAGTTACCATTGCAAAGAAAAACAAAAAAAAAACATTAAGATTCAAATGCCGTAATTTAAGAGTATAAACTGCTAATTGTTGTCGTGTTCTGTATGTCGGAGTTTCAAATGAACCCTAGCTAGCGCAATCAAGGAAAGAAATCAACTTCAAGTCTTAAATAACTTTTAGTCTTAAAGGGAGAAATGCTTTCTTGAACAACTTTAAATGGGAGAGGGTTGCTAAATATTTAAACTTTTTTTGCGAATATTTTATTTTATTTTTTCTCGAAGCAAAAGTAGAATAGCAGTAGTTCGCAGCTCTTAATAAACATTTTTAATTTTAAGCCATTATGTCACATGCACACTTAACATGATTTCGTGCGAGTGTACCAACGACTTAAGAGCCAAAGCCTTATTTCTTGTTCCTATGAAACACAATTAGGTATTCACACACCTCCTTCCCTAAGAAATAAACACTTCACATCTATAAAACATTTTATTTCATTAACAAACAGATGAGCAAAATGACACGATAGGATAAGCAAAATAAAATATTGCTACAAACAAAACTACAGTGTCAGAAGAAATTTAAAGCAGAAGGTCTAAAGCTTTTTTTTTAATTTGTGAAATATATTATAAGGTTGAAAAAAACTAGAAACATTAATGATGGTTTCGATAAAACGTTAAACCATTGCCTTTTGATCGTTTAAGTACTCCATTAGAAGTACACCAGCTGGAATCAACCATTCCTTTAATGGTACAATTGAAAAAAATTAACTGCCACAAGAGTCACCCGTTTCTTTCGCAATTGAATTTAATGACAATAGTTAGATCAGCGCTATAGTAAGATCTGTGCCCTAATGGTGCCATTAATTACCATTTTGCTTTTGAATTGTTTTTCTGCTATTTGAGCTTTAGCTGTTAATGTTGTATAAAATTAAAGATGGTTAAAAACTTTTTTTTTTTTGCACACGAGAAATAAAACGAAAAATTTCTTTATTTCTTTTCTTTTCTCCTTTCCCTCCTTTTTTTTTCATTGATTAAAACTCTTGAATAAATTACATTTTTTGATTTTATTACTGTTGTGTAAAACCTAAGCACAAGTTATACTCAAAAAATATTCCGGATATCGGAAAGTAGGAAAAAAAAGCAAGATAGGAGTGTGAGAAAAAAAACCGATACAAAACTTAAGTTACAAGTATAGCTATTGCTTACTTTTGATCAAGCTTTCTCAAATTTTAGAAATATAAACTGGAATTTTTTTTCATTTTAAATATTACATAATAACCATCTGAAATGGATTCAAACTCATTTCTATCAAAATATATTTTTATAGGGTTTTAAATATAATAAAAGGTGTATATTTGTCAAAGATATAATGACATATTTAAAACAAGTTTCAGATAAAAAATAATTTGCTCCCCCCTATGAATATATCTTCTTGTAGAAAGAAAGACAAGTCTAATTAATTAAATATATTGAATAAGTCTAAACCAGGGTTTCTCAACGTTGGCCATATGGCCCCCCAGGGGGCCACAGAAAGAAAATGAAATTTAGGGGAGCCACAGACATCCTGAAGTGGGCCACGACATGTTTCCTAACTAGCATTATAAATACAGCACTGAAATTTTCTCGAATAATTATACTTGATGGTACTACTAAGATTAAAATACTACAAATGTTACAAATAAAATTCCATTGATACCACGTAAGTTTCCTTCATGTTCTTTACGAAACGTAAATCACTCAAATAGCGCCATATAGTCTCCAGACACGTGCTTGGTTGAGGTGGAGACCCTGATATATGCGAGACATTCTGTCTACATTGTATGACAATACATGTTTAGTTTCAGGAGTTGAAAAATAGATGAGGTGAAAGGTTATTATAGTATCTGCGCCAAGGCAAGTGACGAGTCTTATGGTCGTCTTTATGAGAAGCCCATAGTGTGGTTGAGTAAAAAAAAATAATAATAAATTATATAACACACACACACAAAAAAAATAGAAAAATAAAGGCCTTCTTTGCGATATTGAAAAAAAAGCAGTAGCATTTCTAATTTTGGATGAAAGGTAAGCAAAATTCATAGCTCCTTAATGAAGTTGCATTTTAAAATTGGTTTTTGTTCTTCCTTTTTTTTTCAATTACTTCTTTATTTTTCTTTTAGAATTATTATCGAACTTACCTTAAAGTTCTAAAAATTATGTACTTCCTGTAGTAACTTTTGACAGTAGAAATTTTACTGCTAAAAAGACTTATTTATTAAAGGTAAAAAGGCTTTCTCATAAGGAAAATTATTTCAAGCATTCATGTATTTATTATCAATTGTTGGTTGTTACATTTGTATTACTTTTTGTGAATCTAAAACTGTCAACGTTAAAATTTTTCCAAAATACGTAAATATTTAATTTTTTATACTCTGGAATTGCTCCGATTTTACTATAGCACATTATGAATATTTACATAACAAGTCATTTATTAATTTATCTGCGCAAATATGTTCATAAACTAATTAAAAACTTTATATTTTTCAAATGAAGAAGAATTAAATTGCCATGTGACCAATGTGTCACTCAAGATTTTGAATACGTTCAATAATTTTCTTTTTTTCATAAAGTGACACGTTTCTACTAATTCATTTGATAGGCGATTTCTTTGGCTTGCAAAACATTATTGTAATGCAAATAAATATTTATACGTTATATTTTACTTAGTGTATCTTTAAATATAGATCAAAATTAGAGCTGGCATGTCGACTTTTTACATTAATTCCCAGCACTATTTCCTATATGGTAAGCTCAATTCAATCCTAAGCAAATAATTTAATCTGCAGAATGATTGCTAAGAGCTACTTACTAATGTTACTTTAAATTATAACCTTTCCTTATAAACAGGAGCATTTATTTTTAGAAGCTGTGTTTTCATTTGGTATCTATGTTAGTGTTTGGCGTTCACAAGTATTTGTGTTTTAAAACAAAGACACATTTCTAAGGTGTTATTAATCAAAGAG
Source organism: Octonoba sinensis (assembly GCA_038502835.1). Taxonomy (NCBI): domain Eukaryota; kingdom Metazoa; phylum Arthropoda; class Arachnida; order Araneae; family Uloboridae; genus Octonoba; species Octonoba sinensis. The sequence continues at coordinate 56,042,402 of CM076599.1, read as the reverse complement.
TTTAACTAATGTGACTAAGTGATTTATTAAAATCTTTAACGGTTGTTATATATAAACTACCACAAGTTGAAAAAATCCACAATTTTTTCTATTGTTTTAAGGTATGAAGCTTTTTTGACATATTTCTAGTTTCTTTCATAACTTTTTTATTCATAACTTTTCCGTAATTCATTTTTAAAATATCAAAATAGTGTATAGCAATTGATTATTGCGCTTTAAAAAGCCAAAAGAATGAAAGAAACAAAAACCATTGTTAAATATGCATCTTGCAATTTCCTGTTCGTTCAACATTATTTTTTGCCATTTATTTTCTTCGTTTTTATTTATTATAATTACATTGTTTCAGCTTAATTATGGCAACTGCTAAAGCGAAAAAAAAATGTCGGCAGTACTCTGTTGATTACTTGGCATTTGGCTTCATTGCAGCCCCCTGGCAAGAAAATATCCCCCTGTGCTTAATATGCGCGAATACTCTATTTAATGATTGTATGCGACCCAGTAAACTTAAGCATCATCTGCAAACTGTGCATAAAGAATTGAAGGACAAACCATTATCATTTTTCAAAAATATGAAAACGAGTATGTGTCCCGAAAAACCATCTCAAACCTTTTTGAAAACAAAACATAAGAAGCAAGAAAAGGGGTTACAAGCGTCGTATGAGATTTCCAAATTAATCGCTAAAACTTGTAAGCCCCACACTATTGGTGAAACTTTAATTTTGCCATCCGTACGAATAATAATTTCAAATGTAATGCATCAGAATGCTGAAAACGTTATTCAAGCTATTCCTTTAAGTAACTTAGCGTATCAAGGCGCATTGATGAAATGGCAAAAGACGTAGAAAACCAATTACTACAAATTTACGCGAAAAGAAATTTGCAATGCAAATAGATGAAACTAACTGAGTGACAGCAGTGCAATTTTAATGTCCTATGTCAGATTCCTAAAAGAAGATATATTAGTTGAAGAAATGTTCTTTGTTAAAGAACTTAAAACTGATACAAAGGGCGATTCAATTTTCAGAGAAACCCCAGCTAGAAAAAGTGTACACTTTTTTTGCACAGTAGTATACATTGCACATAATTTGTACACAAAAAGTGAATAATTTTTGAATACTTCAAAAAGTATACATTTTTATGGCAAATTATGGGTACTTTTTATGCACACCAAAAAGTGCATACTCTGCGTTTATAAAAACTTTGCACATTTTTTGCACAAAATATTTGTAATATTATATTTGTTTGCGAAAATTGTGCATTTTTTTATATCTAATCTATAACACAAGTCTGGTTCAACTCTTCAAAAACTTCAATTTTTTTTTCCAAGCTGATGGTTTTCGTTCTTTGTACCACATAATTAACTACTATTTGGTTTATTATATATATACATTCATCAGGGTATGAGAAAATCTCTAAATTTTTACATGAACTATCGCTCATGAGAAATTTTCTAACCGAATGAAAACAAAAATTAATTTACTTTTGCATGTTATTCAGGGCTCAATCAAGGCTTTAAAAATAGTACACATTTTATGCATGCAATACTTGCAATTGTATGTGTTTGCAAAAATTGTGTATGTGTGAAATGCCCAAAAAAGTCTACTTTTCAATTCAATACAAGAAATAATAATAATTTTTATTAATATTTCTCCATTGATGCTCATTAAGACTATGAGAAGATCGAATTTCACACCAAAAAAAAAGTAGTTTTTCTTAATTGATAACATACATTATTACTTTTTATGTTACATTCGGATAATTCAATAGCTTATAATAATGGAAAAAAAATGTAAGTAGGCATTACACTTAGGATTACAATACGTTAACCCATTAATATCTAATAAATGTCTTCAATGATGTAGATTATACTGAAATAATACATTTTAAATTTGCACTTTTTCAATAGAGATTTTTTTTTAATGCTGTTTAAAATATATAATTATGCTTAAATCGAGAAAAAAAAACGAAAGAAAGAAAAAAGATATGACCGAATAACTGCATTAAAAAGATATTTTATTTGAATTATGTGATTTTATATCATTTTGTCCAATAATCATTAAATTGTCAGATGGTCCATTATCAGTAACGTAATAAAACTTAAGACAAATCTCCTATATCATTATCCGTTTTCTTTGGAGACTTTGTTGAATGTCACTGAACAATAAAAACTACTTAATTTACAACAACTATCATAGCTTAGATTTCTTCATTGCTCCCTAGCACAACTAATACAAGATAATCCACCTCCGTAAATACATAATATAGCATAACTTCTTCCGCAAGTAGCAGAGTCCATGGTGCAGTGGTTCGAAGTTGGATTGGTAAACGAAAGGTCTTCAGTTCTAACCCCAGGTCTTATTCATTCACACTCTAGGAAAGGTTACGCAGACGACCCATAGATTGCGCCACAAAATTTTACTATGCATGATTGCTGTGCAATTTTTATGTGCAATCTAGTTTGCACTTTTTATGCACAATTCAGTTTGCACATTTTATGCACAATCAGAGGTGCCAAATACGCTCACATTTTGTGTACTTTTTTTTTGCACTTTTTGTGCAAACTTTTTCTAGCTGGGACGGCTGAGTATTTTGAAAACAATAATATTCCTTTGACAAATATCATAGCTTGCGCTACGGGGGGAGTCTCTTCCATGGTAGGGAGGTATAGATGGTTTATTGCACAATTGAAGAAGGTTGTTCCCCATATATTTTGCATTCATTGTGTGATCCACAGGCTGCATCTAGTGGCCAAGAAACTAGGAGGAAGATTTCATTGCTCTCTTGATACAGCAATTAAAGTCGTTAACTTGATAAAATCTCATTCTTTACAAGATCGTCTTTTTAAACAGCTATGTATTGATAATGATGAAGATTTTAAACATCTTGTTTTGCACACATCTGTTCGATGGCTATCAAAGGGAAATTACCTTCGTCGTATCGGTGCATTGTGGGATAGTATAGTAACATTCATAAATGACGATGAGTTAAAAGAAAAGATAATAGAAGTGAAATGTGATATATTTTATTTGGCAGACATGTTTGAAAAAATAAATCTGTTAAATAAAGATTTGCAAGGGAATAATTGCAACCTGATTCGCTGCAAAGAAGTGATAACTACTTTTCTTAAAAAGCTAGATTTGTACAAGAATAATATTTCGCATCACAATTTGATTCACTTTTCATCCCTGAGTTGGATATCTACCGAACTAGAAGATAGTGACATTTTTGTATACTAAGAGCACTGCAAACAATTATATGACGATATGAAGTTAAGATTCTCTGATATACTAGATATAAAGATTCCTCAATGTGTAATTATCCTCTTTCAAACAGATATTGATGATGTTGATCCCATTTTTCAAGAATCTATCATAAAATTACAAAGTGATGTAAGTGCACAAATAAGATTTAAAAGCGGTCTTGTTAATTTTTGGCTACATAGTGAAATTAGAGAGAAGTACTCCCAGCTTGGGGAAAAGGCTAAATTATATTTTATTGCTTTTCCCACTTCTTACCTTGTCGAATCTGCCTTCAGCCGACTTCTTCATGCGAAAACTAAGGAGTGAAATTGTTTGGATATTGTTAAAAGAGGGGATTTACGATTAGCTTTAACCAGTTTTATATCTGATATTAAAAACTTAGTAACACTGCATCAAGCACAAGGTTCGCATTGAACATTATGTACATACTTGTAAATAATTTAAAAATAAAATATGTTGTTATTGTCTAATTTATAAATAAGAAATATATCCTTGTGTGTATCTTACAACTACGCTTACAATCAGAGAAACACACACACACATATATATATATAGTTTGTGGGGAGCCACAGGAAAAATTTATTTAGTAAGGGGGCCATCAGTCAAAAAAGGTTGAGAAACCCTGGTCTAAACGAACAACATTGCTTTGGGAAAAGTACAATTGCATTAAATCGCGTTACTTAGCAAGTTATGAATTACTGCGGAATACTTAAGCAGTTTTCCTCTTTCATTTTTCACACTTAACAGGAGCCAAAAATTGGATTTTAAAAAACTGAAAAAAGGAAAAGAAAAAGAAAAATGTGTCTGTAAATAATATTGTAACTCTACACGGACTTGACATAAATATTCTTTATGCAACCAGTTTCAAATACGCAAAATTGTAGAGGATAAATTCGCTGACACAAAATAACGTAGAAGGACTACTTCCACTTGTAAGCTCAACACATATTAAGCTTTACATTTCATGTCTTCAAGAAGGGAGAGAAAAAAAGCCTGCTTTATATTTTATAGACTTTCTGGCACAGAAAAGTTAAGTTTTGATATATAATACGAATTACTATAGCTCTGAAAAGGTCTTTTTTTTAAAAAAATATTTCTCGTTTAAATTCATCAACAAACTTTCCACTTTTAACTGCTGAAACACTTTCCTTGCGCTCACATGAAAATTTTATACTTTAAAAGGATTACACTTTAATTACCCAGGGTTTTACTTATAATAAATCAGCCACTCAAGGAGGACGAAGCTCAACAAGAAAGTTTGCTACAACCTGATGTTATATATGTTTACGAAACAGACATATTTATGTTGTTACAAGAAGCTAATCTTCGTATTTTAAATCATGTAGCATTGTTTGTAATGCCTAAAATATTTTTGTTGCACTTTTAAAATGAAAGAGCAACCTGAAAAGCATGACGAAATTTTTATCCTAGAATTATTTTCTGAACAAAACTTAGCAAACTTTACTGTGTAATCGCATTTATTGTTACTTTTTATCTTAATAAAATTTTTAAATGCGAGTCTTTTCGGTACCTTGTGTAAACAATGGTTAAAAGGCACAATAAATAATAAAATTAGGGAAAAATAGAAAACGTAGCTTTGGTGAGAAGGGAACAAATAACAAAATTGTTTCTCTGAAACATGGTTTTTTAACTCCAACAGTTTTAGGATTCCTTAGCTCCAGCAAACTTCTGTTTCAATCGAATTTCATATAAAATGTGAAGCTGAGAATAATCGCTAAAATGAAGGGAACATTTATTTCTCAAAACAAAAGTAGTTCTTTATTTCATACATTCAGTATAAGGATTTTAGCATTTTATCTCTCACTCTGTCTTTTTTTTTTTTGGGGGGGGGTGGGGTATTTTACAATATGATAACGTATATTTTAATCGACTCAGTTCAGTTGTTTCAATAAGTAGTAATAGCGGTTTATCGAGAGAAACCAATCTCAAAATCTTAGCACTCTAGCTGATTATCCCACGATTTCCACGTGCAACGTAAAAAAAAAATGTAGCGAAAATTGTTCCTCCCGGGATTTCCAGGGGCATGAGCTTCTTAAGGTGCATTTAAAATATTATCCAGCTGTTTCATCGATAAAGGGTCAGTAATGCAATTTCTCAAGTATTTGGACATTAATTAAGGTTTTATTCCAGAGATGTCTTTAGTTGCATAAAGTAGATCAATTTTTAGCGAATCTAATTCGCTACAAAATGAGCCAGTCAGAGGGTTAATCTAGATGAGGGTTTCTCAACGGGAGCCATATGGCCCCCTTGAGGGCCACAGAAAAAATCAGGAGAGTCACAGGGAAAAATGCTAAAATAGGGTAGCCATAAACCTCCGAACGGAGACCACGAACCGATCATTTCAAAGTAAAAAAATATTCCATTCCAACCAAAGGTAAAATATTACACATTATTTTGATCAAATATATTACAAGTCTATAATATACGACAGATTGTATTCTTCTCTGAAAACATGAATGTGCTTACTGTACTCAATGATATATCAGTTTAATGCTGTGGTATCTATTAGATCAACCGTTGATTTGAATTTCTTATATACGGCAAATTAAACCAGCTACCAAAACTAGAAGAAGCAATTTCATAATGAAATAAAATTACATGAATAAAAACATTTTTATAAGAAACAACGTTTTTCTTGCGCACTAAAAAGGTAGAAAATAATTTTTCTATGAACCTGGCAGAATTTCTGAACAAATTGGTCACATTATGGTAACAGAGTTTCTAATTCTTATAAAACGAAAAACGTTGGGCGCATGAATTCCTTATATTATTATGTTATGAATGTTTGTTTTACAGAATCATTGATGTATATATAAAGTTTAAAGAGGATATACTATGCAAATCAATTATTTTTGAGGCTATGTAAATTTTCTACGACATTATGATTAGCATAGATGGGTATAGGTAAAGGAATTCTGATCAAAGTTGTGATTATGATCTGTTACATATAAATATAGATTGTGTTTATAGAAGCATTTTCATCCTAAAATTTTGTTCAAGATATGTATAGTTCAATTCATTTAGAGTAAATCTCATTCAGATCTCCAATGAATGAAATTGACTATGATATAATGAAACAGTATTAACCAGGTTTTCTTTCATAGAAATTTGAGTATGTTAGAAAAATCTTGATGTTTGAGCAAATGCGCCCTACGTTTTTCGTTTTATAAGAATTAGAAACGCTGTTACCATAATGTGACAGAAATTCTGCCAGTCTCATAGGAAAATTATTTTCTACCTTTTTAGTGCGCAAGAAAAACGTTGTTTTTATAAAAAAATTTTTATTCATGTAATTTTATTTCCTTCTTTTTAGTTTTTGATGGGTAAAATTTCGCCCGTCGTCTGCCTATAATTAAATGATACTGTAAACTATACCTAAAAAATGTATGCACAATTGAGTTAGTATGTTCCGATTTATCGCCAACGACTAATTAAAAAAGTCAAATTGTAGCGTGTAGTCATTCGCCACGTTATTTGAAATCTACAATAAACCATACGTATTCCTTTTCTGGCGATATTTATTTAAATGCTATTGCTAAATCAGGAAAATCGTTAAATCGGGAAGAAAATACTTTTATAAAGTTCAATCTCGAATGAAAAACCCATTGCTAATTTGAGAAAAGCGTTAGATCAAAGATAGGCTTTATGTTTTTCCGCTGAAAACTAAATTGATGTTTCTCTATTTGGAAAATAAGTTTCATATTGAAATTAAGCTAACACCCGGAGTTGAGGAAACTGCTAATTATTATTTTTGGATCAAGGTAAGCCTTAAGAAATCGAACTAAAAAGTTCATAACTGGCGTTCTTATTGACTTAGAAACTTCAAATAAATTCCATCTTGTGCGGAAAAATCAGCGCTTTCGATCGATATATTATATTAATATGTGCAAGGTTTTTTTTCACCCCCATATTGGGGAATTTATGTGAAAATTCGAGTAAAATTGGAATTAAAAAGAAACTACCTGTCGGATTTTTTATGCGTGGTAGAATATTGCAATGTCATCTGGTTCTGAGCTACGTGTAAAGTTTCAGAACAATAGCTTATCGGGAAATGGTCGAAAATTCGATTGCAAAATTCCGTGGACAGACAACAAAGCGACTTAAGAAAAACGTTGTAAAATAAAAGTTCACACGAGGGGCGCCATGACAAAATTTGGTGCTCATAAGGGGGACCACAAGTCGAAAAAGGTTGAGAACCCCTGATCTAGATAATGACTACACAAACTAACACATTGACTTCGGTATAAAAATTAAAATATTTACTGGTTTCATTGTCGCAATATATTAAAAAAATACATCATTGCGTCCATGAGACCTAAAAAAGGTAGTTTTTATTATGAGCTGCAAGTTTTCTTGACTGTGTTTTGTGGATCTATTTCCATGCAATGAAAGCTTGTCTGTGCAATTAATAAAAGCCCGAGAAATGGAAACTTTATTCCACTCTTTCTGAATAGGATAGCTAATGCTTTACGCCAAGAAAAATATTGAATTTGATCGAACTTGTCATCAAGGCACTGCTCATTCGAGAATTGTATGCTGAAGAAGCGAATAAAAGTCACTACAGCTCTAGTTAATTAATGGAATTTCTTCGTTACAAAAATATCTAATAGTAACTTCCATAGTAGAAAATAAGTATGAGTTAAACACATCTATATTTTCCAAACATAGATATGAAAAATATTGCAAATATTTCGGAGATTAAATAAAATAATAATGATAAAAACATCCAAATAAAGTATGTCTGATTAACTGAATATAGATTTCAAAACTCGCCAAATGCCTTGAAGTCAGTTTATGGTTGTTATGGCAACGAGGTCGATATATGAATTAAACCCTCTAGCAAACGCGTCAAGAACTTAGGAGACAAAATATTTACCCAGTTTACTTTTTCAGGAAATGCGACCTGCTCCCGCTTCCAGAAATATCTGCAGTTTGCAACCACATTTTGTTTATTAAGAAATGTTTTTAAATGTTACTGCCATCCATGTTACGCAAAAAAATCTAAACTTTCGGGGAAAATTCTGATAGTGACATCATTTAATGAAAATTTTAGTTACAAGGGGAATTGAAAACATGATTTATTTATAACATTTAACGGATATTTTTTTTGAAAATGTGTATAATGTATTAGGTAAAACATAACCGGTAAGAGTCGTCGTGTCCATGTATCTACTAATTTCATTCAATTTTAAATATGGTCCGTACCTTAATAATATTGCTTAATACATTTTCTCTCAACCACATTGCTCTAAAAAACATCTGAAATATATATATTTATATATTTATTTATTTTATTTTGGTATATACTTTCTTTTAGTTTTATATGATCTGCTACGCTAAAAACTTTTTTAAAAATACAAAATCTGAGTATGTCTGTAAAGTTACGTAAAGTTAAAACAATATAATCAAGTTTCTTGGTGATGGTTTCGCAGTAACATTACGGTTTTCTCGCACTCTGCTCAACTACAGAGAAAAAAGCAAGCATATATGTTAAGCTATGTAAGTATTTGCTCGAAAGATACTGGTGGTAGCAGAGCGTGGTTAGAAATGAGTCAATGTAATAGAAAACCATTTATTTGGTTCAACTAAAAACAGCTCACTGAACTGGTCAGAATAACAAATTATACATGTCCACCAGAAATCAGTCAATTACGTACGAAGCCGAAAAGTTACAGAACATAATCACAGAATAACCATCATAGCTCTTCACAGTTCATTATATACTGAAAATAACGCCACCTAGGTGAATAGGTGAATTTAAATAATGTTCAGCATGCACGTACGAAATGTAATTTTTAGTTCGAATACTGTCAGATACGAATCATGTTTCTCGGCGTAACAACTTCAAGGAAAACTGTTTTTTTTTTTCTTCACTGCAGTAGATTTTTGTAAAAATACAACGAAAAGCATCAAGTGTGACGTGTGTTCAGCATGTAGAAATCCGATCCTTAGCGCCTCGACCCAGAAGCATGTTTGGTCTAAGGCGCCAGGATCACAAGAGAGTGGGCTAAGGTTTAAGCCCACCGATTGGAGATCCCATACTTTCATCCTCAATGGCAAATGCCAGAAAAAGTGATTTCGTGAAAACACAGGCGGTGCCATTACTGCGGTACTTTTTTTTTTTTTTTTACTTTTCATAATTTTACAGACTTTTAGGTATTTTATGGCTGCTATATATTCTTCAGCAGCTGAGCTTGAAAATCGTAATAACCCTACGAAAGAGGTTTTCCTGGTTGACTCCCAAGCCGCCATTCGAACCTCTCTAGTAACTCTCAAACAGATTGTAAGAGAACCATTGACTGTAGAAAAAACTGAACTATTTGCTGGACCTTGTGTGGACTCTAAAGTTCCAATGGATCCCGAGCTATGTTAACATCAGCAGCAATGAATGGCTGAGAGGCCGGCAAAGCAGGGGACAGCTCTTCCCCAGCCCAAACAACCGAGTACGCGCCATTCTGTCAAGTCCCAAATAAAATCAGCAGTTGAAAGATGGAACTTTCAGCGACTGGAACTGTCTTTGGGCAATAATTGGAAGAGCTTCGTTTCCAGGGGCCCCATCGACCACAACCTACCTCGTGCGGTTGGTGCAGCAGCTTTCAGGATGAGGACAGGGTATGATTATCTTGCAGCACACCTACATCGTATAAACGTCCTGCCATCACCAGAGTGCCAGCTTTGCGGCTATGGTACCATGAATGCTGAACACCTGAGGGATTGCTCTGCTCTGGACCATGATAAAATCTATGTAAACAACCTTTTCAGGGAGGCCCATCTCTACTGGTCAGCGCGTCATCTAATGGCCCAACAACCAAAGGGGGGCGTTGGCCAAGAAGAAGAAGAAGACGTATTTTATTTCTGTTAATTTAATGGGTCTTACGTATTTTACTGCTGTCAGTTTACAGAGTATATTTTTAATAAGTTATATGATTTTCATTCTCTGTAATTTCCTTTTGCTAAGTTTCTTCTAATTTCTTGCTTTTGATTCCCTGCAATTTCACGTTATCCTCTGGAAAAATGATTTAAAGTATACTTTCTCATGTGTTTTTGGGGAAAAATATTTTAAATTGTTTTTTAGTTAAATCAAGGGATAATATGTTTAATTTTCCCATGATAAGAAGGTAAAACCAAACTTTTTATCGATAATTAATTACCTTATTCATTTTTTGGCGTCCGAAAACCGTTGTTCAAAAAAAAAAAAAAAAAAAACATCAATTCTTAGATTTTCCTTAAAACGACGCAAATGATATAATTTGTAATGTTTTCCGATACATACAAACGTCTATGTATCTAAACGTCTTTTGCAACGTCTATGTATCTGAAGGAAGATTTACTTGAAGTAAGTACAGTAGTGAGAAATCAGAGAAACAAAAATGAAGGTGCTAATTACGAGATAAAACAATGTATCATGCACATATAACACTGATCACGTTAAAGTTGTCCATTTAAATAGTCTACAAGAACATCAATTAACTTAAAAGAAAGATTACTTAAATCAGACGCAAAACAAAGGTTTCAATTAGGTATCTCATTAGCAAACATCTTGAGATACGTAATTCCCACTCTTTTCTTCCAAACTTCAAGAAAATAAAGAGAAATAACACCTGGATCGAAACTGCTGATTTACATTATTAGTCGACAAATGTAAACTTCAGTTTTCCTGAAAAGACTTTCAGCTGCTTAAAATGTGCTAATTACAGATCTCTCGAGCCATTATAAATCCTATTTTAGTTTGAAGATTGGAAAGAGCAAGATTTGATTTGCCACGTTTTCTTTTAAAACAAACTTAAAGAGGGTGGTTTTATTCTTAAGTAGAAAATGTATACGGATCAGAAGAAAAAAAATATGAAAGAATGAGATTTATTTAATGCTTCATACGAATATTACTTAGATGATATAAGAGAAGACTGTTAAGCAATGTTATTTTCATTTTCCTTCCATCCTGTTACACTGCATGAAGAAGACATCGTTTATTATTTCACATATATAAAAAAGTTGATCTTAAAAAGGAAACCTTAGTAAATTGCATGGCGTAGAGGATAATTATGATATAGTATATTGCTTACGAGAAAGTTTTGGTTTATTTGCACATAAATAGGCTCTTAATACATGATGTGTGATATTATTTTTGCAGGAGATGCATAGAATACTTAGTCAAAACGATGTATATAGATATCATTGGTCGCTTTCATAACTAACGTAAAAAATACTATATAACATGGAATGTGTGTATATGAAGTAATATTTGCACTTAACACAATGTTGCTGCTTAAAAACCATTTTTTTTTGCACCCAACTAGCCGTCTGAAAGGTTTTGCAACTTATAAAAACAATAAACGGCGACCAAATCCAAAGCCATTAGTCACAGAAAACCTTAACTAATCAAATTCTATTAATTTCCAAAGAAGCGCAAATTCTCCTAATTCAAGTAATTTGCTAGTTTAAGTATAGTGTTTGACTTTTGCTGAACAAATTTTTAGCTATGCTTAGTGCGTAACATTTTATATTGAAATCAAAATGGAATAGGCAAATGTCTCTAGCTCTTTTAAAAGCATAAAAAAAGAACAATTACAAACTTTAAAGTAATTTTTTTGTCTGAATGCTTAATTAATTTTTTATGCCATTAATACGAGCTGCAAATAAATAATCTTTTTGTATCAATTAAAATATATTTTCTACATTTCATTACAAAATAAACATCACATATTTCTTAAAAAAAAGCCGAGACAAGATTACCATGTAAGGATTTCTAAAAATTAAAACGTATACTATTGTCATAATAACAAATTTTTTACTTTTAAGGGGCCTTTTTTTAGAAGCGGTAGATTAAAATATTCTTTTGAATTTAGATTTCTTTGAAAAGTTATTACCTCCTCCTTTTGTGGGGGGTTAGTATGCTTCACCACATTAAAACAGTGATGCATATGGTGGTAAATATACTTCCCACTGTCTTTACAAATTTCTGTAATCTACAGGGGGGGAAACAGTTCCCTGCAAGCGTTTATAATTTGATGAATTTGGTGGTAAGTTAACCTCTACTGCCTTAGAAAGGGTTGCTAAAACTAAATTACATCTCATTTCAAGGATGACTAGCTTTATACACAATGAAACCGGCTAAAATGTAGCTCTACTGATGTATGAAATTGAGGATTAGAGGATTAGTACACTAACTACAATGTTCAGAACAGGATACAAGTTTTAACTTTTAGTTTATAGCTATGGTTTTTTCCCTTTTACGGTGATTCATTAAAAACGTAATTTTTATTTTGGCGTTATATCAAGCATTTTGTAAATTTGTTAGGGTATCTCTTTTTATGATTGTATGGGCCGGATAAATCCTGAGATTCTAGTTTTACAATACTAAATTATAATACATTTTGTTCATTACTTCGGAGAAATTGGAACTATTAAATTTTTAAAGCAAGAATTGTATCTAGACACGTCTTCATGAATATTAGAAACTTTTTTAGAAAAAGGTAAGAAATCCTTGACTAAAAATTTTTTTTGTTCTTGAATTTAGAAGTAAAGTTTAAAGTAAGAAAGCAAGGGAATCGAGAAGTTCCGCTCCCTATTACTTAATCTATATGCGATAAAGAAAAGCAATTTATTCGCTAAAGAATTTAGTGCAAAGGCATTTATTGGCGGAATTTCTTTATGAATGGACTCCTCTTCTTTTGAATTCGACGTTTTCCTTAGATTTTGAACTTTTGACTTTTAAATTGTTAAGATACGTTAAGAAGTTCATGAATAAAAAATAATAATGATAAAAATAACATTAGATATAGATTTAAATTTTAAGATTGTGCTAATAAAGACATGCATAGAATGAAAGAAAAAAAAAACCTTATTTATTCATTATGAGAAGAATGTTTTGTTACTTTGCATACCCAAAACCTAAGTTTCGTAAATGATAGGTTCTGAGGTCTTATTCGGGGAGGAATTTGGGCACAGGAAACTAAATTTCATAATACAAAGTGCCTACAAATTTAAATTAATTTTTATGGTTTGCAAATTTATGAAGGATTTTAGAAACAGCCCTTTGTTACTGAAATTGTTTTATGAAGTACAAAGTGAGAGGTAAAAATATCAGTAATGTTTATAAACTAGCATGATGCGAAAGCTATGAAACCGCTGAATTAAACCATTAAATACTTATATACATATAATTATACGTTACACATTTATCTATCTATATATCTATTTACGTATCTATATGATGTATATTTATCTATATCTTTCTTTTTGGTTTATATATTTTCCTAAAACACAATCATTTGTATAGATGCATTCTCTTTCCAAAAATTTAAAAAAAAAAAAATAGGTCTCTTCATTTAAACGATTCACTTATACATACAATTGAAAAATTTCTTGAGTGAAAAGAAAAGTAATGAAACACTTCTTCCATTAGTTAGAAGTGTAGCGTGGCAATATTAAATCGTTTTCTTTTTTTCCCCTTTAAAAAGAGCAACACCAAGTGTAAAAAATGTTCTGCGCTGTTTCCTTTCTAAATACATTGTTCTTGCTAATTGCGAGGTTTTGTTAAACTGTCACGCAATTTTTATATCTGATGAATCAAATTGTTTTTACTTTGAAAGCATGGCGGAATTATAAGCTCATAAATAGTTGGAATGAAAATAAATTCTTTCTTGGGAAATGAATGTATTTTGAGATAGTATATGTCTTGGCTTAAGGGAAATGAATGGTTTTTGGAATGAAAAAACTAATAGATGTTTTGGAAATATTTTTGAAAAAAAAAAGGAATATTTTACTTTTTTTTCTGCTTTCCCACGTGCCTCTTTGTTGAAATTACATTATTTCATTGATTTAGCATTACTGTAGACATGACGGTTATTTGTTTTACCTGTAACAGCCACTTTAAACCATAATTTCATCATATTGCTTTTTTTTAGATAGGTCTCAGATAATTCCCCAAAGTGGCGTTGTTTGAGTTTTAATTGTTTTATTTTTTTACGCTTTATTCTATTTAGTTTTATATACATCTATGATTGCTTGAGCATTTATTTAAAAGAGTTTAATGATGTGTCGGCATAATTTGTTATATATTTTTTAAAGTACAGTTTCATATTACTACTAATAAGTTTCTCTTTTCTTTTTTTATAAATATTTTCTTTTTAATTTTTATTCTACTCAATTATTTACTTTATACTTTAATTTTAAATTTTTGAGCTTTGTACACACACATATATATACGTATTGTACGTATATATATCGGAGCGTTTTTTAATGAATCCGCAGAAAAGCTAAAAATAGGGTTATATTTCTGAATTTTTCGATTGTATGATTTTTGGACATGTTTAAATTTTTTACACGTATGTTAACAATATAGTATAGCGTGTGTGGAGAAAGTAGTAGCTGAGAGTGACTATATTTTGATGACATAAATCGAAGTGACTGAAGAAAACTTTTAAAGCAATTATAATCGACAGATAATCCAATTTTTAGCAACCGTTCGGTTACATAAGTGGTTGATAAGTTCAAATCACGACAACTTTTGTACTTTGAAAAAAAAAAAATCATCATACATTTTATCATTTTTTAGCCTACTTTCCCGTAAAAGTAAAAAATAAAAAGTACAAAATAAAAGTAAACTAGTAAAGCATGAAAGAAGGCTTAATGTATCGTGAAAATATCGTTAGAAATCAAGAAAAGTCAAAAATAAGTTAAGTAATTAAATAAAGATTGAAAAATAAAAAAATTGAAGGAAGGGTTTTTGAGATGGGGAAAAATTGTGTCTGTCTGTCGGTCCCCGCCCCCAATAACGTTTGAAAGAATTATCTTATTCTAAAAATTCTTTTTTGCATTCGAAAGATTGTATCCCCTGTAGCTGTTAATGTTAAATATTTTTCAGCTGTTCAAAAGTATCCTTAAAATAATTAAGCGAAAAAAATCTTTCATCGGCCCGTTCTACATCAAAAATTCTTTTTGGCGATTCCAAAACAAATCAGGATTAACAAAGAATTCAAATTTCCTCGTAAAGCCCACAGCTATTTCTCTTAACTGCTTAAAAAAAATTCTTCAAATCAAAAAGTAAAGCATGAGAATGATCATCTTCTGTTGATCTTTTTTGCATACGTTAATCTTTCTTTGGAGGTCTTTTTTTCCGGATTATTCCTTCTAAAATCATTAGGATGGGAGGGGTTGACCGACAATCATCTCTCCCACCTAATAGGCCTACTCCCATGTTTTCTGTTTTAAAATGCTTATTGATTTAATTTAATTTGTTGAATATCTCACAGGTCTTATGCCTTCTTTTATGTTCTTATTTATTTACATTGTTTTTTTTTCCTGTTAAAACAACTTTTATTGGAAAGAACGCTAAAGGTACATACCATACAATTCTGTATGTAAAAAATGTGCTTTGCAGCAAATCTAAAGATTCATTGCTAGGAAAAACATGAAACTAACTGAAACTTATTTTACTCTTTTCCCCATGAAAACAAAGTCATGTAAGACGGTTCATGCTTTGTTCTGTTTCATACGTACAATTGATTTTTTTTAAAAAATAGGTTATACTCTTAAAGATTTGATAAAATAATCTATAGGTATTATTTCTCTAGCCTGTTTTCTGTCACTCCGCGATATCTTCCTTATTCTTTTATCACATTCCATGATTTACCACTCATTTTAAAGCTTATCGGACCGGCTAATGACGAAAAATAGAGCTACGGTCTAAATATGTACCGCTTCTCTTAAATGTGATATTTAAAATTATGAAGGAAGAGGTCCTTTAATGGATGCCAAATTGGTATTGTGTATGCTGACGCCATCTGTTATCAAGTAAACAAACAGGAAAGTCTTCTGTTTTTATTGTGTATAAAATTGGACAGCTTTCGCTGCGTCTGTGTGTTGAACTTATTCAATCGTTAGACTCTACACATTCATTTATATATGAATGTGTAGAGCCTAACCAACCAACAGTAACTATATTTTAAGTAGTGGAACTGTTTCGTTATTGTACCTTAATACACTGTATACTAATAATAAAAAGTAAGTATCATCATTATTGTGATTATTTCATTATTTTGAATCTTATATATAAGCCGCTTAAGTGTCTGTTTGTCGCCGATAGCTTATTTCGAATTTCTTACTCCGAGAAAACTGCATCGTGCTGCTATCTACAAAATTGTTTCTATAATGAAAACGACAGACAATCAAAACATTTCTCTAGCATTTTGAGTGAAGCATCGCTAGATTTGCAATCTTCGTTAAAAAATAATGTAAACGCGAATTTAATTTAATTCCTCTTTCTTTGTTTTAATTTATTTATCGTCTGCGCTTTTTATATATACTAAAGTGGCAGCGCTCTTTTTTCCGGTTTCATTTAAAACTATTGTTTTGACGAGGATTATGTTGGATATAAATAAATATTTTTCACAAACAATTTGATTATATAGTAAATAATATTTTTATTTTACAGATTATTATAACTTATATGTTTTTTTTTTTCGGTAAGAGTATTTTTTTCCGAAATTATTATATGTTTATTATTTATTCATCAAACTTTACTGTTCTACCTGATAAATATCTCCGCCGGGCTTACTACATAGTATCTAAATAATAGTGGGAAGAAAATGTAACAGCTATTTGGACTGATGTGTTCAATTACATTCCTTCTTTTGTACCAACACCCGTTCACTTTTTTCTATTCTTCATAATGTCCTTTCTCCCAAATTAGTGCGGAACTAATTTGGGATGCACCCATGCAATGCACTTTTGCATTGCACGGGTCGACTAGTGCAATGTGTTACTCTTATGGTGAAATATTTTAGAATCTTGAAGTAAGTCAGCCTTTCTCAAGGTTCAAGGCTCCCCTATTTTCATATTTTCTCCTGTGGCCACCAAGGGGTTCATAAGGCTTCCGTTGAGAAACCCTGGTCTAAATGGGACTACGCAGGAAGCAGGACATCTCCAATAATAATTGTAGAGCATGTTTACGTGTGTCGGTTTTTTAATTTCTCATTCACAGGAATTGATGCTTTCTCTTTCTTCCCACCTACTTATTATATGATTATAGGATTGATTGTCATAATATGGGTTCGAAGGATTTGTTTAGCATAATAGTTCTTGAACTGCTAAACGTTTCCATATCAAATACTTCAATCATCAAACATCGTACGAATGGTTAGTATTTTGGATCGTTTTCATTTTTTTGCTTGCCCGTGGAAAAGCAAGCCTTAATAATTTTAGCGTAGCGTCATTGTGCATAAATAATTTGATATGCCTCCAAAATCTGCGTATCCAAGTACCTCCAAAAATCAAAGTGCCCCCTCCCCCTACCATTCATTCTCCTCTCTCTCTTTTCTTTCTTTCTTTCTTTTTCTTTTTTTAACGGTTGTTTGAATACTTTGGCATTTACATCGCAATCTTTTAAGATTTGTGTGCAACGGTAATTAAATCTACATATTCCGTTTAAATTATCCCATGGTCAGACTAAATAAAAATTTACATGGTTTAAGAGTTTAAGGTAGGAGGGAACACTTTTTGATCACTTTTTAAAAGTGAGAACGTGTGGGTAAACTTTTTTTTTAACGTATTAACTCAAAAATCTAGTACAAATAAAAGGACGTCGATTGGTGTAATTCTTCATAGGGACTGATTTTTTTTTGGCTGATAGTTTTCAACACCAATCGCTCCCATGGCAGTGGTACAATATAAAACGTTTCTCGTTAAGAGAGACTGCTGTACCTCAAAGCTAGCTACTATATCGCAAGCAATGAAAATATTAGAACAAAAACGACAAACATATGGATATATTTGTGCATTTTCACTTTGTGGTTTGGTTGTTTTTTTGAGTGAATTGCACTTTCGCGTGAGGTGAGGAGGCGTAATCGAACGTTTTCCTCCTTAGGAGTAATTGATATCTAAAGAAATAATCGCGTTATGAATTTGACAAAAGCTAATGCACAAACGGCAGCCAACAGGATTTCGTGGCGAGAAAGCACGAGCAGTACAGCTTCAATGCCTCTACAAAGAATGGCGCAAACGATTTTCAAGTTCTCTGTTAAAAATCACAAGGAGTTATGCACGAACGCGGAATTAAACAAAAAGTAAGATACAGATAAACACCGGTAAAAATGTTTCTTTTGATGCTAATAGGCACCAACGTAACAGTATTATCGAAACTTTCATTGCAGAGAGTGACTGCTATACCTGATGAATTAATCCAGGAAATCAAGAAAAAAATGATATACAGATGGTTCTTAATATGAGCTCGTGCTGCTTATTTTCAGTTTTTTTTTTAGGTTGAATTCTGAGAAGTAACTATTTATACATATTCCTTTGAAGGAAAAAAAAAACAACTTTCCTATTACATAAGACAAAATAACTAATATGAAACGATACATTTATTTGCTCACGTAACTTGATACGACTAATTTCAAGAGAAAAAAAAAACGAAAAATCGTTCGCCATTTGTATGCGTAGATAACAAATTTTTCATCATTATCCTAAACGACAGAGTCATCACCCTTTCACAAGATTCTTGTTAAGAGAACTCTCGAAACTTTTGACACGCATCAATGTTTTCCTATTAAAGCTAAATCCTCATTACAGAAGTTTCATGCAGAAAACTTCTGTCACTTTTTCTTCTTTTTCTTGAGATTTAAGTCGTCGCATTAACTTCGGTTGCAGTCGCATTTGCATTTAAGTGTGCGCCATCTCGCCAATTTCAATCTTGCATACATTGTTACCGTAAGTCATGGATTTCGAGACACATAAGACAGAAAGAGATCAAATGAATTTTAAAGAATTTCGGTGAAAAGTGAAAATGTGATGAAGAATTTCGGCATTAGTCATGGTAATTATTCTTAATAAATATGTCGAAGATTCACTTGCACACACGGTGGCCCAAAATGAATATTTGCTGTCTCATAAGGGTGAAATAATTTCAATGAATTTAGGAGTTCTAGTAGAAGGCAAAAGAAACAAAGAAAGAAAAAGAAAAAAATAAATAATACGACGACTATACACATATTCAAGTTTTATTTTTTTGCCTTTATAGTTTTATTAATTGTTAATTATTTTGTGCTTCTGCCGATGTCGTACTAAGTTGAATAAAATGTTTGCTTTCGTAGACTATTCTCACTTTTCATTTCGTTGTTTCAGAAAAGCCTTCATTCAAACTCTGATTATAATTGCTTTTAATATTACTAATTTATGTCAACAAACTCTTTTTAACATTGAGTTTTATATTTATTACCTAATAATTTACTCAACCAAAGTATGTCTCCATAAGCTACGCACTACAATATAACATTACAATTATAAATAAGGCTTTCCTGACAAAAGATAAAGGGAAATAATTAACTAATAATAAACTGTTTCCAAAACTTTTTAATTGATATGAGTAAAACTTGCCAATAACTACGAAACAAAACAAAAAAAAAAAAAAGAAAAAAAAAATGGTTGAAAAACATAGGAGCATAAAAACAAATAATGTTTAAAGTTTCTTTTTATTATTATTTTTTGCAAGGCAAATAAAAAATCAAAATGCATTTGTCAATTTTTTTTTTTTGAAAAAAAGACCAATAATGCTTTTTTTTTTAGATTTATGAGCTAACCATTAAGATTATTTTTCATAACACTTGCTTTTATATGTCAAATTAGGGAAATGAAAAAGTTTGGTGAATCTGCGCAAACCAATTGCTCATGAAGCATTTTAAAACTTGGCAAGTTTTTGGTATTTTAAAGTTTTAAAATTTAATTATCTCAAGAAACATTCAAAATATTTTTTAAAAAATTAGAAAAATAATCTGTGCTTACAATATAAAGAAATACTACAGATTTCTGAATGATTTACTAAGATTAAAACAAGAAGTTCCGTCTAGTACTACAGGATCCTATTTTCCCGTATACATCAATATCAAATTGATTAATCTAGCTACCTCTTTCTCTCTCTTTCTCATTTAGCTTTAGCTCTTAATTACTTCAAATATACTTTTTTTCAACGGTTTATACACATTCATTCACTCATCCATTCTTCTCATTCATTCGATGAAAACATCCTTAAACATACAGGTCGAATAGTTTCGTATGAAAATACTTAGTTCTGCATGAACTTCGTATCTGTACATGTTCTACGTCATAACACAGTTGAGTTTGCTTTTTTATATTTATTTATTAAATTAATTTTATGGTATCCTGAAGAAAAATAAAATTATTTGCAGACTCAAAAGTATATGTGTGATTAATAAGAAAACTAAAAGTGTCTTTTGAGGATTACTATACATTATTTTGTACGCATGCATAAGCTTTTATTACTTGAATTGTGAATGTGCCTACAACCTAAATTTAGTTCTTCATAAAACTTCCTTTCTCATAAATTCAAGTTTTTTTAATCATAATGTAGTTCACGACTGTGGTACTGCCGATTGCTGTTAAAAAAATTAACCTGAAAATGTAGAATGAAAATTTATGTGAAAAAAAATTCCAGAATTGGCATGGATAAAAGAACATAGATTGAAAAGAAGTAATAGAAATATCAGTTCTCTCGTTTCAGTTTATTTGAATTCGGTTTTGTTGAGTTTATTTGAACGGCAAAATCCTCCGAATAGGAGAGTCATTAGAACGAAGATTGCAAAGAAATCATTCTGCCTTTTCAATATTTATGAGCTCTGGATCATCAAAGGAAATTAATTTGGCATTCTATAAGTTGAAAGGATGGAGAGAATAAGGAACATTGCGAAATATATATTTCTGAAGCTGAATTAAGTTCAAATAAAGAATTTTGATTAAAAAAAAAGTCAAAACTTCATTCTTTTAGTCAACGGAGAAAAAGGACAAAGGTTCCCCTAAAAGGAAAGAACATTTAGGAGAAAGACAAATCCATTATTCTAAATTTTGACGAAACTCATAACATGTTATAACAATCATGACATGAGGCAATTTTGGTTGTTATAAAACCAAAAAAAATAAACAAATGTAACACAAATGTGTTTTTGCCTTAACCACAGTAAATTCAAGCACTTATTTTTGTGATAATCCATAGATAAAGATGTTGATTTTTGGATTATTGAATTCTTATCCAAACGCTTCAAAATCCGGAAAGAATATAAGTTAGCCATGCATGTAGGATTTCCTATTATTTTCGTTTTAGTTTTTGGAAAGCATACTGGCATCGATTAATCTTCCGAAGATTCTAGAAACAGTATTTTCATGTCATATTCAAATTTAATACCATGCTTCTGCACTAATTTTTACGTCATTTGCTTTTCATGTGAATTCTTGAAGGCCATTTTAATATCATAATAGCTTGAAACATATTGTGCATATATTAGAGCAAAATAGTTATTCGAGTACAAATAATGTATTCACTATTATTAACTTGAATTGCAAGCAGACATGCATAAACACACTGGAAATTCATATCAATACACATTTGCAGAATTGAATAGAATTTTCGAATTTTATCAGTTTTCAATTACATTGTATTAGAATTAATGTGTTTTAAGTTCCAAAGCAATACACAATAAACCATTGTTATATAAAAACAAGCATTAACAACAATGTTAAGCTTCCCTCTTTAAAAAATTGAGTCATGGTTTACATGTTTTGCATAGCATTATTCTCAACCTACTTTCGCTTCACTGTTTTTCTGCAGCTAAATATCATTAAATTTATTATTATTTTATAAAAAATTAATAATTACTATTTTTTATCTTCAAACATTCATTATTATTCAGTATTTTTAAAAGGAATTTTACAAAACAAACTTACTTTCTTCTCAACAGTGAAGAAGTTAGTTTCAAAAAGAAAAAAAAAATTAGGCTAATAAGCATGTTTAAAAATACTGTAAAAATATTAATGAAAATAATGAAAAGAGATTATGATTATTAAAAAAAAGAAGTTTAGGCATTTTGGTCACGAGCCAAGTAAAGGCTGTTTGATACTTCTCAATGCATTTCCATAAATGCTTCAGAATGCATTTAAGTTTTTATTATTTTTAGATACATCTTTCGCGCATGTCATTTTTTCTAAAATTAACTAGGCACGTTTGGATCAACTGTATTAATATGATATCTGGTTATTTTCATCTTTTTTCTGGATCATCAGATATCATCAGATTTTGTAATCTACACAGGAAAGAGAAGATATTGCATTACTATTCAACGTTTGCAAACTTTCATGCATTCAGCGTATTTTCTATTTTCTATCTTTTATGCAGTAAGTTGCAACATTGAAAATAACATCTTGTTGATCGAAAGTTTACAGTAGATGATAGACCGAAAGCGGAGGCAATTCAACAGACGTGGTAAAAGCCTTTTATAGATGTTTCGTTTTGAAATCGAAATGGCGTTGTCAAGAAGCTTAGATAAAGTACTGGGAAGAAAAACTATTCCGTGAAGAAAAATCTCTAAATCTTGTGGTTAGATTGCTGAAAAACAAGGTATAGATAAAAAAATGTGTTTGTTAAATTGTCATTTTTCTTTGTAATTTACAATGAAATTGAGCTTAGATGAATCGTTTTCTTAAATATGAATCTCAATACAAAGGTAATCCGTTCGAAAGTTTCATTGACAATCTGTACCTTAACACGTTTTCTCGAGGTAATTTATGTTAATAAAACAGAGAAGAATATATATATATATATATATATATATATATATATATATATTATGCGTGTGTATATTATCTAGAGTGTGTGTATGTATAAATGGGAAAAGACCAAACAGTTGAGAACCATTTTCCCCTCTGAAAGAAAGGGGGGGAAAAGAACCATTCCCCCCCCCCCTTTCAAGAAATGTTCTTACTTTTTTTAGTACCTATTGACGACTTTAAGTGATATAAATTTTTTTAAAAATTCGAAAGTTTATTATTAGTTAATTATTTCTCCTCTTCTTTTGTCCTCATTTATAATTGTAATGTTATATTGTTATAGATAGCAGATGGCAACATGTCTTGCTTGAGTAAATCATTAGGTAACAAATATAAAACTCATTAATAAAAAGAGTTTGTTGCTACTAAGCAGTAATATTAAAAGCAATTGTTGTAAGAGTTTGAGTGAAGACGTCTCTAAGACAATGAAATGAAAAATGAGAATAGTGTATGGAAGCAAACATTTGCGTTTTATTCAACTGCCACTCAACATAAACACCAAATCGGCAGAAATAAAAGCGGCTACATTATTAATTGTCCTTGCAGCAACAATGATTTACAATACGTTTTCTTTAAGCGAGGATGATCACAATAAACTCGACGTTGTACTCGCCACATTTGATGAATAACACTTATATAATTATATAAATAGCATAATGTTTTTAATGCTAAATTTAATTATTACGGTAGAATTTCGACTGTTGGGCAAACTCTAGATCTATTCATTAGATAAATTATTAGAGAAATATGTGGATTTAATATATTTTTAAAATAGAAATATTCTACATAATTAATAACAGACTTAGGCTGGCTGTATTTCAGAAAATATAGCTCAAAAAATTCGCTTAATATTTTAACCTTTTTTGGTAATCAATTTGTGCAAACCTTTTCCATGCATAGAATTTTATTTTTTCCTCAAAATATGATTATGTGCATTTCTTTTATTCTTTCATTTCTCATGTGCAACTGAGGAATTCCTTTTGTATTAGAAATCTGGTGATTTGCATTTGCGCAATACATCTGCTCTGCAATTCTCAGAAGAAATGCAGTACATTTTTCAACGCGGAGAAAGAAAATTGTCCTTTCTCCGATTTCAAATTTATTCAGTTCTTGAATACCTTGCATATGCAATGAAACTTTATTGAAAATACGGATATTTGTTTACTTGAATGACTAAAGTTTTTTTTTTTTAAATCCAATTTAAAATATTGTAATATTTTTAAAACTTTTTTTATCAATCAAAGATATTGAGAAGCATGTTTTAAGTCTACTGATTTTATTTTAATACGCAAAAGATGTTTCAAATCTTACTTTGTTCCCAAAGCGTATTGAAAAGAAAACTGAAAATTGGAGATATGATACAAATTCTGTTTTTTTAATCTTAAATATATATTTTTTGAAATTTAACCTTTAGACTAAATTATTACAGAAAGTAAATTATATATTCTTGTAAAACATTATTATTTTTTAGTAAAACACCTGAAATTACACATCATATTCAAAATAAGCCGATCAAATTTATATTGTAATCAACGGATTCAATCTAAATCAATCAAAACGATTTTTTATGGCTAAAATATTTTTTAATGCGAAAAAGAATAATTTAAGCTGAACTACACATTTTTGGTATGGATGAAGAAAAAAATAAATAAAATAAAACTCTGCCAAAAATTGCAAAATTGAAACAGTTTGATATAGCGTCTCCCAGATTTTCCCCCAGAAACAAGAAAGGAAAACAACTCTTTTTCGCAAAACACAAAACGCTTCGTCCACCCTTGGTAAATTTTTGGAATGCCTTGTTTCACATTACTGTGAATATTTTAAGCCATAAAATACAACCATAATATAAGGAATATTATTTTTAGCATGCTTATTAAATAAAATAAAATTGCTTTTACATCACCACTCTTTTTGAGTAAAAAAAATACTAGGTCCGACTTTTATTTTTTGTGTAAGAAGATTTTCTAGAATATCGCCTTTTTCATAATTAATGTTATATATCATTCCTATTCCATAATTAAAACTAAAAAAAAAAATCGGAACATGTTGATATCAGAAGAAATTTCCTACCATCGCTCAAGAAAAACTACAAATATTTGCATTTTAGAAGAAAAAAATAAGGAATTTTGTCCAATAACAGTCTGATACTATGTACGAGAGAGAAAAATAAAGTTGGCGTTTATAATTCTTACTTTACTAAACGAAAAGAGATAGAGATAGAGAGAGAGATACAAGGCTCAATAAGCTTTAAGAGCACATACATAATGTTTTATTTCAAAATCTTAGAAAAGTGCATTAATAATGCTTAAAAAGTGCAAAAATATTATAAGGAACTCGCATTTTATGTGCTTCTACGCGGAAGAAAATGCTAAATTAAAGTGGGAAAAACACTAATTGCTTTTTTTGCCTACTTTTCCGTAAAAATGAAAAATAAAATAAAATAAAATAAATAAATAAAGGAAGGCTTATGGCATCGTGAAAATATCGTTAAAAATAAAAAGTCAAAAATAGGTTAAGTAATTAAATAAATATTCAAAAGTAAAAAAAAAAATGAAAATAGGCTTTTGAGATGGGGAAAATGCGCTTCTGTCTGTCTGTCTGCCAACCCAAATACCTTTTAAAGGAATTGTGTCTGATTCAAAATTTTTTTTCTTTTTTGCATTCGAAAGATCTTGGCGAAGATTTCTTATTTCCATGTTTTACTTTTTCATTGAGATCTAATGGAAAATGAGAAAAAGAGAGAGAGAGAAATAGCAAGATTATCAATAAGATCTTGGTATGTACGGAAAAGTAGGCTCGTTCAGTTCTATATGGAATTTCTCGTTTAAATATATAACTGGAATATTAAAAACTTGAATATATTAAAGCTTTTCCAACTTCTCTAAACTGTAGTGCTGAAATTTCTAATAACTTAATTTTATTGCATCATGAATTACTCGAATGAGAAACAAGACTGTCTTAAAAAATAATACAATGTATTGAAAATGGTTTAATATTTGACTGCATGTTTAAAATTTGCTGCCTAATGTTCTTTTTATTTATTTCTTTCATTATTTATTTATTTTATACAGCATATATTACGGATATAGGGACGGTTGTTCATTTTCAAATATGTGTGTAAATTTTTTTATTATTCAAAAAAAAAAAAGAGAGAAAAAGACATGCACACTACAGACAAATCCATTTACAGTGATGCATAAATAACATACAACAATAGAAAAAATAAGGGATTAAGATTTTAAAAACTCACGACATTTAGACTTAAAAACAGTAAGAGACATATCAAAAATGTCTAAACCCGCAGAAAACTCATTAAAAATTCTATAAAATTTATACAGGGAAAAATTACCAATATAATTATGTTTTACAAAAGGAATAACAAACAAATTGTAATTTCTAAGACACCTAGTTGGTACATTAATGCTGATAGAGGCCAGGATATCATTACAGTCAATCACATTATTAATAACTTTATAAAAAAAGAGTAAACAACAAAGATCACGGCGAGATTTCAAACTTGGAATATCGAAACAATCACGAAGAAAGGAAGAAGAAATATTCCGTACATACTCTCGATTGGACTTGAAATATAAATACCGGATAAATCTGGATTGAACCTGCTCAAGAACTTTAATTTTATTAACGTAGCATGGATCCCAAATAAGACTGCAATACTCTAAATTAGAGCGAACCAAACTAAAGTACAAGACCCTGAGTGCTCTTATATTAGTAAAATCTTTAGTACAGCGCTTAAGAAAACCCAATTTTTTATACGTTTTGAAAACAATATTATTAATATGGATTGAAAACTCAAGTTTGACATCAAAAATAACGCCCAAATCCTTTACAGTGTCTGAACGAAGTAAGGGAAGATTATTAATCCTATAAGGATAATTCAGAATGCCAGATATACGAGAATAACTAAGAACACAACATTTCTTGATGTTAACGGATAATTTATTGTCCAAACACCACTGGTAAAAATTATCAAGGTCATTTTGAAGAAAAGCAGCATCAGTAGAAGTACGAATTTGCTTAAAAAGTTTCAAATCATCAGCAAATAAAAGATGATCGGAAAAAGATAAAATAGAACACAAATCATTAATAAACAGAATAAAAAACAAAGGACCGAGATTCGACCCCTGAGGTACTCCAGAAGAATTAGTAAAGTCATTGGAAATAGCACTATTGAAATGCACATACAGCTTTCTATTATTTAAATAGGAAAAAATCCAATCAGTCAAATTAATATGAAAACCCAAAGCAATAAGTTTCCTAATCAAAATACCAAAATCAATAGAATCAAACGCCTTTGAAAAATCCGTATAAATTACATCAAGTTGAGAACCATCTTCAAAAGAAGACACAATGTTATTAGTTAAAGAAAATAAGTTAGTAAGTGTCGACCTCCTAGGAACAAAACCATGCTGAGACAAAGAAATTAAGTTTTTAACCTGAAAAAATATCTTATCGTACACAATAGTTTCCAGCAATTTCGAAAAAGGGCTCAAAATAGCAATAGGACGATAATTTTTACAATCAGATGAGTTACCACTCTTAAACACTGGAAGAATTTTAGTATACTTCCAAGCATCAGGAAAAGTGTTGGTCTTTAATGACAAATTAAAAATAATAAGAAGAGGATAAATCAATACATCAGCACAACCCTTTATAATAAACGAAGGGACACCATCAACACCAACAGTTAAAGAAGACCTCAACTTCCTAATAGCCAACACAACATCCTCATGAGTAATATTATCAATCTTAATAATATCATGCATATTACAGTCATTTCCAAAACAATCTCTGTCATAACTAGAACTCATCTGATAAACAGAGCCGAAATAATTGGCAAAGGCATCTGCAATATCGTTATCATTATTATACCAGATATCATCATATTGAATGCTATTGGGCACTGAATTCTTTTTGTTGAAATAGGACCAAAACTTTTTAGGCTCAGAAATCAAATTGTGAAATCAAATATGTGTGTCAATTAGTACTCTCAACAAAGCGTCACTGAACACCCTGACACCTATCGACACAAAAATAAATTTAGTTCTAAAAGCTTCTTTGCTTAACTTTGTGTCTAGTTCTATTGTATCTATAATCCCCTTTGTAGTATATACATATATAGTGTATATATGATAGTTTAAAATATAATATAGGTTAAAATTCTTCTAACATAAACGCACAAAGATAAAAAATGAAAATAAAAAATATATCCTGGTATAGAAAGTTTTTTTTTTTTTTGCTTTTGAAGAAATGTATTGTAAAAGTGAACTGAACAACTATTATAATCACACAATTCCTTTACCATAGAAAATATGACTCCGAAAATCAATAAACAAAATCAATAGTTCGCGTTAAACAACTTTGGGCATTACGTTCATCTCATTAAGTAAACTTTGAAACACTTAAAAAAATCTCCTGCCAAAGAGAAAGAAGAATTTAATTCCTGCTGCGAAGAATCAAATCTTATTCCTCGAAAAGTTTGAATTCACGTACCAGAAAAGTAATTCAAGGAACTATAGGAAACGTTTCAAAGACGCCTATGCCCCTATCTTTAAACCTAATTTTTCGTTTCACGAACGGCATTAATGAAATGAGTTTTGGATTTTACTGCTTTTAGTTGATGCTCAAAACAGATTCGCTTTTGTAGTAAAATGGACTCATTTGCATTTTTGTGCACTGTGACTAAATGGATAATCAGAGGAACTTAGTTGAAAAAGAAATCAACTACTTCCCTACTGTAGATGAGATAATGTCAAATAAAGTTTATTCAAATCTTTTCTTCGATGCTTTGAGTAAGTTCATAAAAAAAGTATGGCTTTTAATTACTTTATCGGTTCATCATTGAAGATCTAAAGGTTAAATATTTTTTTTAATACAGATGTTTTGTTTTACAGAATATCTAGCTAAAGGACCCCTTATTTGACCCGTTTCTTCAATTTAAGGCATCGTACTGTAAAGGGAGGGGGGGGGAGAGGAATATAAAGTTTTTAATTTATTGTTTGTATAGTTAATACTTTCACTAATTATTTTTTAAAAATACCGATTCGGGGGATCGACAGAAAATTTGAATACCCTTCAGCGGTCGTGAGGAAATTTTGCACCTAAAGCAAAGTAATGGGTGTGCAAAATTGCGGGACCACTGTATAATATTTTATATTCTGAAAAATAACCGAAATTTCAAAAATGTGTCACAAAACACCTAAAATTATTTTTTTCCCTCAAAACATTACTGTGCGTTTAGAGATATTGAGAAAAAATTGAATCTACAAATAGTTAAGTATTGCGAAAAATAGGATTTAGGGGACATTTGTTCTGGCAAAGTGCCTAAAATTTCAGTAAATTACGAACTAATAACAATAATGATATAATAAAATAAAAGGAAATAAAACTATAAAAAAAATGATTTTCGTTGTTTCTTGTAAAAATTGCGATATTTTGCAGTAACAGTTTTTGCCGTAATAGAAGACATTATAGCTCATTATTCTGAAATTTCGTACAAAAGCTATTTATCTAAGTGCAACGTCTCCGCTGTAAAGGTCATCCCCCCCCCCCCGAAAGCATCTAATTGTTTAATGAGAAAATTCTTATTGGGAATTTACACATCTTTTTTTTTTTGTTTTGGTTTCAGCACTTAGTTCAAATACACTTTTTTTTTAACCTTGCGGCAGCAAATTTTCTCATAAAAAAAGAAAAACTTCAGTACTATGCCGACAAAAATAAGTAAAATACCCATACACGTTATTGACTGGGTTAAAATTTTTTTTCGTTTAAAAGATATATCGCTCGATTTTTGATTTTTTTTTTTGTCCTTTTCTTTTACATCATTTTTAACACATTCCTCAAGACTTTATTTGTACAATTACTTATCTTGAATTATATTATTTATCATTACGGAACATTGACAGTAAAGCTTTAAATAATATTTACAATTAAGACTGGTTCAATTTCATTGCTCCGATAATTCTAATAAACAAGGATTTTTAACTTGACCTTAACAAGCTCTACAAATAAAACTAAAAAAAAATAATTTTTATTTCATTACATTGCGAGAAAATAGACAATTAACGGAATTTTTTACGTAAGTTCCAATAGCTAGAGGTTTTACTGATTTTATAATCGTCTTCTATATTTAAATACATGCATTCCTAGGATTTTTAATTGGCATTGAAACAGTACATATCTTTTTACGGACTTTAAAATAAATTTCTTTCTACGCTGCTTCAAAATAATGAAAATTTGTGATAATTAAAAACCTTTATCCGGTTTTCATAGTGTTGGACGATTTTTTAAAATAAAAAATAAATAAATAATAAAATGAAATAAAATAAATAAGAACAATAAGTTTCGCCTATAACTTTACTTTTCCTTATACATCAATATCAAATTGATAATCTAACTCTCTCTCTCTCTCATTTAGTTTTAGTTCTGAATTACTTCAAATGTACCTTTTTCGACGGTTTATACATATTCATTCATTAAATCAATCATTTATTCATTTATGCATTTATTAACTCAATCATTTATTCATTCACTCATTCCTTCACTCACTTATTTATTTATTAATTCATTCGGAAATATCCTTAAAAATCCAGATCAAAACGTATCATGGGAAAATAGGCTCGTTTAGTTCCGGATGAACGTCGTATCTGTTCTGCGTCATACCAACTTTTCGATAAAGTTTGTCCCAAGCAAATCTACCTATTAGAACGTGATTTATATAGAGGATTGAAATTTTCCCATTTACACGAATGTTTAATTTTTTTGAAAAATTTTGTTCAACATTGAGCGAAACTTGCTCAAATCAAAAAATGTTTCCATTGAAAGCTTGTTCAAAGTAACTTTGATTTTATGCCAAGAGTTTACATAATGTGCTTTATTTTTGCTCATAGGCGCTAATGTTAAGATTTCAAACTGTTCGAAATTGAACGAAAAATGGTATAAACCAAAGAGTAAAATATTGAAAGGAGACGTCCTCGCCAAAATCTTTCGAATGCGAAAAAAATCTTTCAACTCGGACAGTTCCTTCAAATGTTATGAAGGGGGGTGAGATAGACAGACAGACACACAATTTCCCCATCTAAAAACCCTTCTTACAAATGCTTAATATTCATTTAATTACTTATTTTTAACGATATTTTTACGATGCATTAAGCCTTCTTCAATTCTTTTTGTCTTTACTTGTACCAGAAAGTAGGCTAAAAAACTGTTATTTAACAATAAACAAGTGTAGCATTTCTATATCATATGCGGGTTAAAGTGTTATTTATCTGTATGGATATTGCAAAGGAATGGAAAATGTTTCGCTGCCACTTTTTAAAAATTAAGCATTGCGGAAAACAAACATGTTTTTATGGGCAAGGCTGGCTACTCTTGCTCTAAACGATCTAGAAAAAGCGTTAATTAATGATTTGGCTTGAGGAAAGCTTCGAAAACTTGAACGGAAAACAAAATATTAACTCAAATTATTAACTCAATGGCTCATTCATTAAGGGGTTTAGAAAAAGCCTTATTAATGATTTTAGTTAAAGAAAAACATAAAATATCGAAATAGAGAAATTATAGCTCCTGTTACAACTGCCTTAAAACAACACTTCGAAGTAATTATCTTGTGCAAAAAATCAGCGCTTTTGCTTGATAGCTAGATAAATTCTTAAGTGATTATATATTCAAGGGTTCTTTTTACCCTTTTCCAACCATATTTAGGAATTCATGAGGACAATTAGCTTAAAATTGGAATTAAAACGCAAGCTATCGGATTTTTACGAACAAGTAACTAAACATTCCCTGGCAGAAACAAACACTAAAATTTTCAGTTTTTGATTCGTGAGTGACAAACAGACGAACAAACATTCATTTATATATACATATATACTTGTTTCTCATTGATCACTGATAGCAACTTATACTGTGAACAGCGTCATTTAAGAAAAAAAAAAAAGATTGGTTTTTATGACTTTGTTAATTTGGGTGCTAAAATGTTAAAAAGAATGTGAATGAATGAGGTTTGTAACATTTCCATCAAGAAAAAATAATACAAAACGTGTTCAACACCATCCAATCAGTGTTACATAAAAATGCATACTGATTACAAAGAATTCCCTTATTTCTATCATTTTGTGGAAAGAATTAATATTTCTGCGACAAATGAAAAATATATATGGTAATGAAGTTTAAGGAACTGGGGAAAAGCTTTTGTATGGGAAAAATACACTTACAACGAGCTAAAAACGATTTTACGAATGAGAAGATATTTATTATTAGACATTTGGGTTATAAATTTTTGAAAATGAATTTCATTGAGAAGAAATATGCTGTATCTTTTTTAGTTATATTTCAGTAACATCTACTAGTTTTTTGCCTAGTCCTTACCCTTTTAATGTTTTAAATAAACATTTGAAATGTTTCAGTTTAAGTTTTATCAGAAAAAAGCAGTAAATTATAGTTAGGACCATTTAATACACTTTAAGAAATAAGTAAAAATATTTTTCATTTATATAAACATTTTCTCATGATGATCTTTATTTTTTTAAAAATCCAAATAGTGCTGTAGCAAAAATTTTGTTCCTATAGTCATAGAAATACTACTGATAACTAATCAAAACAGAGAAGGCATCTTTGAGATTTTAAACAAAATTTTCGCATTACTTTGTTGAATCTATGTCTTCAATTTCGATGCTCAATTTCTATTACCTTATCTGCCTTCTGAATTACGCATCATATTCAAAACATTCCCTAAAAAGTACAAGAAAAGTTATTTTTATTTCCTTGTTCATTTGCTTTTTCTCTCTCCTCTTCATTTTTATATTTTGAATGAATTACTAAGTAAAATTTTATTTAGTTTTTTTGTGCTTTAAAAGATAACTGTTAATGTATGCTGTGTAACAAGAGGTCTATCTGTGTAACAGGAGGTACTGCACCATCTTCAGTCCTGATGTGTACGTATGTGGACTTTTTAATTAGCCTTGTCAGACGTGAACTGCTTATCAATTTATTATTATTTCAGAACGTTTATTCTTATTTCTAAAGAATTGAAAGATATAGCTTTAACTGATACAGTAGATACTTTTGCCGACATTCAAGAACATCGTATTAAAGGAAAAACTGTTGGGAAGGGAAGGTGTCATCCGAGAAGCGGTAATGCGAAGGACAAAACTAGTGCTTCAAAACTTAATGGTAGTTAAAAACAGTGTGGTGGTGCTACAATACAAAAATCATATTTGTATCATATCATCATTTAAGCTTAAAGAAGTTACTGCTATTTAGGCTTAAGTACTGAATGGATAAATACATGAGTTGACAATAAACTCATTATGTTTCGTAACATTAACGCTAGAATTCTTAGAGCAAGACAATTTCTTTTCTTTATTTCTTTCTTTTTTTTTGTTTGTTTGTTTGTTTTTCTTACAATGTAGAAAATGAATGCAGGTCTTCGATTAACGAAAAGGCATCCGGCTCTCGAAAAATGAAAATGAATTTAGTGAAAATTAATAAGGAAATGTAATGGGAACATATGCAGTATTGTTAGTAAAAGTTAAACGTCCACTACAAATACATTTAATCATCAGAACACGTTGCTTATGACTGATAATAGTTATTTAACACAATGGCTGAAAAAACAATTCTTATTTTTTTCTTGCCGATAATTTTGGCCTAAAACAACGAAACCAGTAAACATAAAGGACTAGTAAATTTATACTGGTACAAGTACAGACACGTGTATTTCTGTTCTCTTCCTTAAGGATTCCAGTTCTTGCATTTAAGTGACTAATTTTGAAAGAGAAATAATGAAAAACAAGCGAACAAAAAGTAAGGAAAATAGCTAGTGAAATTGCTAGAAATATTGAACGGTTTATATAAAAAATGTAGTTAGGATATATACAACAGTATTTAACAAACTGTCAGAAATTTTCAGTATTTAGTTTAGAATTGCATAAAATAAGTATTTCGAATGTCCAGAAATTAGCATGAAAAAATTCCATTTCAAATAGCGTTATTAGCCTGTTGAATAATAAAATTCGTTAGACTAGTTTCTTTTGCATGTTGCTAAAAACACACGGTAAGCTTCTTTAAGACATTATATGTGTTCTTTAAACGGGAAAGAAAATGTTTATGCATTATCTGATGCAAATAATAAATTTAAAGCAAAGGAAATATCGTTTGTTTTTAATTTATAATTTATTGTGTATCGGCTAGAAGAGAAAAAAAAAGTCGTAAATAAATCAAATCCATGTTTCATTTTTTCAAAATGTTAATTTTTTTCTAATTTTGTACACATCAGGTACGATTAAATCAAATTACATTAGAATATTTTCTAATTTTTTAAAAATGTAAAAAGCTTTACAAAAAGACCAAACATTTCAAAGATTAACTTAGTAAACCTTGCTTTCCATATCTATTTTTATTGTTAGTCTCATGTACTCGTATTTTCATTTCTTTTCATATTTTTAAAGGAGATGGAAAAACTGAATTTGGAGTTAACCAAATTTTATTGCCTTTTTGTAAAACTAAACGATTTATAGTTTATGTTTTCTTAGAAACCTAATGGAGTAATAAAATAATGGAATTTTTTCAAATGCGTCATTAGTTCAAAAAGCAGGTCTCATTGAGTAATAGAAATAAAATTGTTATTTCTAATGAATTAGAATTTATTGCGTTTTGAGATTTATTCGCATATACTCGAAAAAATGTTTCGAATTGGTTAGTAATTCAGTTTTGGTGGAATCGCGCTCCGGAGATATGGGTCATTAACTAAAGTGACATTAAATCTTTTCTACATGTTTAATGCTCTATAAATATAAGAAAAAACTTCTTTCTTTATTTTTTTGATCTGACGCTTATTTTCATTTTGCTTTATTAAAAAGTATTTGAAGGTTGGTATTGAACATCTGTCCTACTTTTTGATTGCTTTCGGATCATCTCAAATTATTTCAGCTACACTTTTAGACAGGGTTGGAAAAAAACCTGGTTTTTTTGAAAAAAACCAGGTTTTTGTGGTTTAAACCGGGTTTTTTTGGTTTAAATAGAATTTGTAGGAAAAACAATTTGACTTTTAGAAAATCATGGAGATCTTAGATCCTTAATTGTAAATAAATGTTATTGATAGTTAATTTATTGATAATTAATTAAGTGACTATAAGTTAAAACCTTAAATTTTAATTATCTTATATAATCGCAGCACTTGAGTCGTCAACTTATAGAGGGTGGAGATTTTTTTTGTCATTTTTTACGCTATGCGTTTATTTATTCGTGACTAATTAAAATGTAGGAATTTCAGAAATTATATTTTAATAAGTTTAATGCATCTTGTAATTTTTATCCCTGTAAATATAGTTTTGCAATTTTCTTCTAAAACCTCGGAAAAGTTGTAATACGTAAAGGCAAGGAACTATGGCTATGAACTATTACTCGGCAAGGAACTATGTTATACGTTACACACTAATACAAGTGTCAACACTATTTATTCTTTCATGTTAGAGGAAACCGAGTTGTAACATGAATTCCTGGTACGTGTGTATGAATTAGGTAAGAATTCTTGGTATTTGGGTATTGATTAGGTAAGAATTCCTGGTAATACCAATTAGGTAAGAATTCCTAGTAATACCAATTAGGTAAAAATTCCTGGTAATATGAATTAGGTAAAAACTCCTGGTAATATGAATTAGGTAAGAATTCCTGGTAATATGAATTAGGTAAGAATTCCTGGTAATATGAATTAGGTAAAAATTCCTGGTACCGGTACATATATTTCTAATGTATAGCTTTTGAAACACTTAAGAACTTCAATATTAAAATTCAGTTTTCTGCAAATTGATTCATCGAACTATAAGGGAAATGGAGTGGATTTTAAGGAACGATAGCATTCGATAGCCTTTTATGCAGAAATTTATAAATTGAAAGTAATAAGTCACTTTACTATTGGTCATAAAGTAAGAAAACGGTGAAAACATTATTCGTACACATAATTAGAAATTGACGAAAGTATTATTCTGTTAAATACACTGATATATTCTTCTCGATAGTTGGGTTTTTCAGTTAGGTTCTTTATTCTTTGATATAATTTATTTTTCATATAAAATGAAACATAGTTTTTTCATGAAAAAAGAGTAAATTTTCATCATGAGTATCTGCTAAATGATGCCATAACTATTTATTACTTATTCCACTTTTTTTTTGAGATCAGTGGCGTAGATTCAAAACGAAGCAACAACAGGGAAATGGCACTCAAGTTTTTTCAAGACGATAATAACCAAGACGATTTAAAATAAACTCGACATTATTATTACTATATACATCAACAATCAAAAGCAAAATAATTATGCAGCGCTCAACACCACATCTTATTAACGCAAGTAAATAAAGGGGGAAAAATATTAATTTGTTTCCTTTTAAAAAGCAATAGTACCTACATGACGTTGCCCTGCAAAGTTAAAAGAAGTCGCGTGCTGAGCTCCAAAAACCTGCTTTCACTGCTGAAAATGATGTGATTAAAAATGAGAAAATATACCTTCTTATTTTTTCAAAGTAATTTTGACTTAAAAACAAGCAAGAGCCGTTCTCAGTTTTAAGTACCGATGCTTGTTTAGAAATTATAGCTGCAGACAGGGAAAGCATGATTTTAATATTTCTAATGAAATAAATTAAAAAGTTATACAGCTACTTTACATTCATAATTAATACGGGGCTTTTTTTAAGATTACTGGTTCAAAACATTGGTATTTGTATCAAAATTAAGGAACTTTTTACCACGCGAGATGTTAGAATGATTCAAGAATGTGAGTAGACAGTTCGTCTCATCAGAAAGGAATACAAGGTGAATACGTCTTGCATTAAGCATTCGATCTTAATTTCGAATCGGATGCAGTGAAAAAAAAACAGAATGGACCGAGCGGATGTTTAATTCTCTCCTGGATTGGGCTATGAAGAAATTTGGCACAGAAATATTAAGCACTCGCAGCATTTACGTGTGGAAGCTACATAAGCCATCTGTCTCGCTAACTGCTTGGTGTCCTCTGGCAAAGTGGATTGAGAAAAAGCCTCAGACAGAGGGATCCGAGTTCGATTCCCTAGCGGTACACCGTTCTCAATGACAACGTACTCTTGCTTCGCACGTGTCGTGTTATTTCTGATTGTGTGTGCAGAGGTAAACTATCGCAACTAACATTTACTAATTTTCTAGGAAAGGCAAAACAAAAAATGATGAGACTTATGTTTTTATTTAAATAATTTTTAAGTTGCTTTTCTTTGAATTCAAGACGTTAACTAATCTGCTTTTAATGAAAAGTTCTACGTATAGGGTAATTTTAGTCTAATAGGGTAATAATTAAAGTCTGATCTGGGAAGTAGGGGATCAGTTACGATAGTTTACCTCTGATCATTTTTTTGCCTTTCTAACCATACGATACTTTAACCACTAAAAAGAATGAATTTCCTTAACGCACTTAGCATCATAATCCCAAAATCAGAAAAATTGTAGATGCAATAGTTTACCTGTAAGGTACAGATATTAGGAAACATCTCCTTTTTTTTATTGGCCTCTCAAAAATGAAGCCGTAGCGGATCATTTCTGAGAAAAAGATAAGGGATTTTGACAAAGGGTTTACTTAAAAAATGAGCACTCAGTTTTTCAAATGTAAGTCATTTTCATTCGGAACTATTCCGAGAACGTGACCTTCTTCAAAATAAGCCCTTTTATCCCAATAACAAGAATTCTGATATAATAGTGTTTGGTTTTCAACATTTTTCACAAAAGTTTATTTCATACTGGAAATTATAGACTTTGATACAGTTAAAAAAAGTAATCTGCGTGCATTTTGCTTTTGTTTAAGCTGCCTATTTGTTTCGATTTCACTGCATATTTCAATACTGCTAATAGATGTTTCCTTACTGTTTTATACTGCAATTATTTTACAATTGTATTATATTCCTGACATTAAGGCTTTATCAACTTACGTCAAAATAATAATAAAAAATAAATAAAATTACGTAATAAATTAAATAACTACAGGTTTTCCTTTTCTTTTTGGTTAAACCTTCTTGAATTAAGTCGAGCGAAAATGGCTATTAGCTCACTTAGAAATGTAAAGTAAGCTAAAATTACAAATGCAATCAATATATTATGTAAGAAAGTCATATTTTCTGAGAGTCATCAATATGTGTACGTATATAATACATCATTCTTTCAAAAGTCATGTAAAGAGTATAAGTGCATATCATTTGCTTCACTTTTACTATTTCTCCAAATCAACAAATCAAAACTATTCGTGCCGTCTTCAGTACTACGCTTATGGAAAATATACTGCTATCGCAGTCTCTAAGCTCAAATTCAGGGAGTTTGTTTCAATACATACCTTCTCATACCTCATATTTCTAGCAGAAGTTTAATCCCCGGTGAGAAATGAAGTTCTCTCCCTGCAAAGTAATCGGAGAATCACTTTCGGAGTCGAGGAAAAAATGCGAGCAATTCCGTTCTCGGCAGCAACACATTCATTTCGAGCAAGAAAAGTCTTCTTAGAAGGGGAAAAAATGTCGATGATTTTTCAGGGAGACATTTTTGTCTCATTTATAAACACGGCTCATTTAGGCTTTTCTTTAATGAACACTTACTTTTGAAACTTTGTAGTTTATGGATTTGATTGTTTACTATTTGGTGAGATTGATGTTAGAGCATACATTTGACATGTATGTGCTTGTGAAATTCTTGGTTTATGTGTTGTGTATCTTTCAATTATACATTAGTCAATCAATGCTCTCTATGCATGGAAAAGTAATATAATTTTCTCTTTAAATAATGATTTTTACTTAAAGCAAGTACTTTAAAAATTAATAACATAATAAATAAATAATGAAATAATAAATAAATAATGAAATAATAAATAAATAATGAAGAGAGGTTTCATACATTAATTTTAGCTTTTGCGGTAAAGTAATTTGAAAACTCCAGTGAAAAAGACCCCTGCTTTCTCTCTCTCTCTGTGTGTGTCTGAATGAGACATAAGTTGTCTCATGCAGTAAAAATAATACGTTAGAAATGTATTTCGATTAATTGATATCAGTTGCCTCTTTGGGATTCTTGAAAACCCTCTAAAAAGGTATAAAATTAGACTATTTTTTTCATTAAAAAAATGTACAAATTCACTCTAATAATGCACAAAGGTAATCGAATTTACTCGATATTAACGATTAGAGAGTTATTCATTTCAGTCGATATCTTGCTTCATTTCTTTCTTGTTGTGCAAAATTCCGATCTTGGCAATTATTCTAAAACATGTCCTTTTGAAATGTTGCCCCCGTTGTAGAAGCGAAAGCCATATTTTGATCTGAATCATGTTTTTAAGTTTTAATTTTGCATATATAATACATTACTTTTGCGCATTTTTAGAGCTGAAATGTACTTTTGTTTCCTTTTTGTCCTTTTTTTTGTGAAATCAGTCATTTTTGGCCTTTTTTTTTGGGGGGGGGGGGGGTTCAAAACGCTTGACGAGGCAGAAGTTATCAAATGATCAGGAACAATATTTACAAACATTATTTTCACTGCATAAAACAAGTTTTCAAAACTTTTCCCAGCAGTTATTAGAATGCGATATAAACTTTACGATGCGTTCACTCCGCATAAATTATTTTTTAATGCTTTTTTTAAAACTTTTATTGTGGTTTTGTACAAGATATTATGTAAGACTTTTATTTTTCTTCTGCATTCAGTTGTAAAACACCTAAGTACTATCTAATGCTGTTCATTAGCTGAAAATCCCTTCAATAAGATGTTTTGAACAACGTTAAAATATTGTCTTTTATCTCGAAAGGACGATACACTCACACAAACCTACATATGTGTAAGAAAAAATATAGAAAACAGAAAATTTATTTGTTCCCGATGCTTTATTGAAAATGCCAAATAACTGCATGAGTATTTTTCTTACAATGTCACGATGATTTTTGAGATTCAAAAACTGTGTATTCTGCTTTCAAAGGAGGAAATGCAGCTGGACTCCTGTCTTCTGCAAATATTTTTCAAGAAGGAAATTTACATATCAATAAAAGGCGGCACATGTTCAAAGTTTCTTTTCAAATTCAAACTTGTTGAAAATATTTTCTGAATATCGAAGAAAACATCTTATGGTTTACTGAATAAGAAACCTTTGGAATCTATTGGATAGCTGCTATCTGGTTCAAACTAACACAGTCCAAAAAATACATTTGCATTTTTCGTAATTGAATTTAAAGCAAAGTTTTAATCAGAGTTTTATCCCTTTATTTTGTACTTCAAGTAAAGATAAAATAAAAAAAGATTTTCTGCTGCTTACAATATTTTTCTTAAAATGTTTTATTTACAATTAGTGTTCTTCTGTTGTTCTAATTTTTTTTTACTTTGAGTATTCTTTTGATAAAAACTTTGAACCGCATAATAAATATCAGATTGTGACTTTTATAAATGATCCTTTTGTTTCTTGCATCGAAATAATTAATGAACGAAGTATTCTGTCAATCCGTTGACAAAATAAGAGGGTTTGCATGGCGCTTATAATAATAAAATAATGAATTAATAAGAACAATTATAAAAGAATAAAATGGGATAAAATGTGAGAACTTCCCTCTAAATAAGTATAAGAAAACCCTGCGTTTATTTTTTAGTGCATATAATCCGGGCTCCAGTGTTAACAATTTTTTTTCGTTACAAGGCTCATTCTGGGATATTGATGCTATCTATGTTATCCCACTGAAGACAATAGACTTCGGAATTAAGACTCAGTCTGAGAACTAACACTCATGGTTATGCTACTTTTACAAAATGCTAATTATTTACGCAATCATAGCATTCTTAGTGCTTTTTACAGGCTTAGCCCCAGCACTAACCATCGTATTCTCAAACTCACAGAAACTTTCAATTTTTCACCCAGAGATACCCATTTCATTGCACTCGTTTTGCCGCAGTAGCGTTACTTTGTCGCCAGGCTCATTGGTAATACTTTTTGTTGTCGTGTCCTCGCGCTTGGTGAGGAAGAATGGGTACACACACTGCTCCTGAATCTAAAGGGGCTCTATTGATAGTAATTACCAATTACATATCACTTCTACGAGGGCAATTCAAAGAGCAACCTCTTGCTATGACTAAAAAAAATCCTCAGAGACAACAGATTTTTATTTCCATATTAAAGATACAGCCAGGATATATTTTGAAATATAGTCACCATGTACAATGAACAAGTGTTATAGCGTTTTACCATTTACAAATCTCTTTTACATAAAGTAATTATTTTGGTACCGCGTTTAGAAATTTTTCACGTCCGCGAACTGCTCTACCCCAAATCATTTCGCCATGTAAATAAAGAGATGATAGACATTAATGACTAAGTCCTGGATATAGTGGGAATGTAAAAACGTCCCATTCGCATTGGGTCAAAAGCTCTTGCATTCACCAAGCACTGTGAGGGCGTGTGTTGTCATGAAGAATACCACCCCACGTGTCTGTTGCTCACATTTTTTTTTTTTTTTTTGCACAAAAAACAAATATTACCACTTAGGGTTACTTCACATATTCGGGATTTTCAATCGTGGCACATATTTTGTGACACTACAACCAGTGAAAGGGAGAGCAGTGCAATGCTCTCTCGCCACAATGGAGGTTAGTTTCGGAATTGCCTCCGTACAAATCCTAGTTTGTTCCATCTTAGATGTATAATGAGCATTAAGTACCCATGCAGCGAAAGGAAAGCCAATCGTCCGTATTTGTACTGATTGATTATCATTATCAGTATAACTACTATTGTCCAATCAGTTTACTACTGCATGTTTTTATTACTGTTCAAAAATTCTACCGATTCCTTGAATAGATATAATTCCAGCAAATGATTTGTCTGAAGAATTTAAACTCACTTTATAGATTAGTTTTGCTTCATTATGACGCTTGTCATGCGAATCATACTATGAGTTTTGGCACAGATAATTTCACACGAAAAATATAAAAGAAGCATTTTTTGTTTTATGCAGCTGTTTTATAAGGTATATTTGACTACATTGTTTTCATTTCAATAGCAATTAAACATTTTTAAGAGTTCAAGTCGATGTTTCAAGTTTGAACAACAAAAAATATGTTTTATCATAAGCTCTCAATTGCTCTGTGAGATGAGATTGCTCCTATACAAGTAATAAAATCCTTTTATAAGAAAATTATATCAAATATAAGGAAATAATTTTTTTTTTTTGAGGGAGGGGCGGTACAGTGGATATTTTGTGATTTAAATATTAAACATTAGAAAGCACCTAGTTCATAGCTATTTCATTATTTCTTTTAAGAATAAATCTCTACTAGAAATAAGTGGTGGAAAGTTTCACATTTCTTGCAGAAATATTATCTCGGGAAAAACAATAGCATAGCAAACGCAGACTTAGCAGACTGCGTATGTCTAGACGTATTCTGATTTAGTTTGCCCAAAAGAGAGGCTGAAAGATTAATTTCCTAACTGAGAGCACATTGTTTTATAAACACGCGTTTCAATCTCATTTTCAAAAGACTTCATTAGATATTTCTATTAATAGTACAGTACTTCCTATAATTTAAGCTTAAATCTGATGATAAATGGAGGCAACTGGGTTGTTTGTGTTAATTATTTTTAACGCTTTTAATGAAAAAATAATCAAAGGGTAATCCAGAGGAAAAATTACATTGACTGAAAAATAGATAAATAATTTAATTAATAAAAAATATCTGAAAAAGGAGAAATCGATTAGAAGCAAAAAATATTTTGGAAATTTTACAGAAAAAAAATCCGTGCTACACTATTTGCTTGGTCTTTCATTTAGAAAATAAAAGCGAACGTATTAACTATAATTCCTCCGTGCTACCCTATTTGCTTGGTCTTTCATTTAGAAAACAAAAGCAAACGTATGAACTATAATTAATTGCATGAACCACAGAGAATGTAAAATTAATTGTATGTTTAACGTAAAAAATTCTGAACCTCAACACTTAATAGGCAAAAGAAATATCGAAATGAAACAACGTAATATTTATTGCTTGACTTTATTTGCTAATATTTTTTTACTTTTTTCCAAAGTTTGAACTAGCTCTATTTCTTTCAGGCCAGTAAATTCAAGCAAAATGTGGAGCGAAATCTATTGAAAATGACTTTAAAGAACATAAAAAAGTGGTCGATTAAATCACGTGAAAACAACGTGAGACATAACATATTTTCCCAAAAACATGGCTAAGGCTTTACATTTTCTCAAAACCTGCAAGATATTGATTTTTTGACTCAAATTTTTATTGGACATCGGTTTGTTGCAGCTAATGCTTGTTTGTACCCAGGAAAAGACTATTTTGTATAATGGATGTACGCGAAGTAAAATGAGTAACTATATCTCATAATAGAACAATTATAATATGTTTGATTTAGTTATGAGTTTTAAACTTATAGTAATTAATTAAATAAACATGGAAATATATTTAATGAAAAATATAATTTTCAAAGTCTCGAAAGAGGCTATGAATCTAATTTGTCTGTGCATAGGACTTAATCATGGTACCACTACATCACTTAAGGACTTCATATAATTTATAGAGGAAAGAAAAAAGGCAAAGGTCTTTTTTTATATTTGGTCGAAATTTTCCTCACTAAGTGTATATTTGAAGAAGTAACTTAAGGATTTAAACATAAATTGATATTTTTAATTATTCTAGTGGGGACAGGTGGTAAATTGTTTTTGGTGCTAATCGCTCCACAGGAGGTGAGACAATCACGCAATCGAACGGTAATCCCTGCTAAGCGTATTCAAGATTCACACAAAATTGTTTTACGAGTGTACCTCAATGGAAGTAGGGGCAATTATATTTTAGGGCCAATCGCCCCAAGTAAGAGACGATGTTTGATAATTTTAAAAACGGACTTATTAAATGAGAAAAAGCGTTATACTTCTCCACCTGCCTTGGAGTTACGGAGCCAAAAATAATTCAGCACATGTTTCCATTGAGGTTCCCTGGTACATCAGTTTTTGTCTGAATCCTTCTTAACACATTCGCTGACGGTCACGCGCTGGCGCGTGATACGACGTCAATGATAAAGAGCCAGTCACGCGCCTGCGCGTGGTGTGATGTCTCAGTAGCCAGTCTGGCGCGGGAAAATATTTCAGTTATTCATTCTCCAGTTCGTTTGGCATTGCATGCAGGGTATTTCTGCTGGTATTGGCATGGAGTGATGATTGTAAATAGGTATAAATAATCGTGGTTTCGAAATTAATAGTTTATTTTTTATTGAAAAAATAATCTTGTGATATGAGTTATACAGATGTGAGAGTGCAGGGCTTTCGCGAAAAAGTAAATCGGCTTCTGGGAAAAATCCGCTCTACAGTGGGGCACTAACTATCTTGAAGTGACCGGCAGCGAACGTGTTAAGATTTATATCAGTGAAGCAAAGCAAGGAAAAAGTTCGATTGATCCATCCCCTTTGTTGCGAATGACAACGAAATGTAATCAGCACCTGATCCAATTGAAGTACATCAGCAAAATAATTTTTTGTTTGAATTCTCCATTACTTCTTCCGCTTAACGAGAAAACGTTCAATAGGCTACCCCGAACGAGCGCAGCCCCTTTAGCAGGGGCTGTGGTCAAAAATCTAATCAGAAACACTTTTCCTCTGACTCTGCAAATTTTGTTCGATTTCACCCATTATTTTACGACATAGAGTGCCTACAAAAATGTGGTTACCTTATACAGATAGGCACAGACATACAGTATTTAGCTCAT
This sequence comes from Octonoba sinensis, assembly GCA_038502835.1. Classification (NCBI taxonomy): domain Eukaryota; kingdom Metazoa; phylum Arthropoda; class Arachnida; order Araneae; family Uloboridae; genus Octonoba; species Octonoba sinensis. The sequence continues at coordinate 55,997,756 of CM076599.1, read as the reverse complement.
ATAGCGACTATTAGCTGATATAAAGCGATTATTAGCTCATTTTTCAGCCAAAGAGAGCGACAATCTAACGCCGGATAAAAGTTTTCAGCTTTCGAGTGACTACAATAGATCAATCACGCGAGCTGCCTTCTTATGCTTATTATCCATTATTAACTGTTGGAAAACAAATTTAATCATTTGATGCTTGGTATTCAAAATAAAACAAATTATCATAGTATATATTTTCTTTTCTCTTTGAACTTTATTTTAACTTCTTTAAAAACTTGATGCATTTACTTTTATTGTTACGACGTTTGTGTAATTATCTGATTTATTTTACGTTTATTTATCTGAATCGTTTTATTTCACCTCACGTTGCAGATGCGAAACACATCATTTATTTTACAATAAATTAAAATATATATATATATATATATATATATTGTATTGCTCATGTATATTTTATGATTATTGCCTTGTAAGGTATTGCATCGATAACATACAACACATTTAAATACAAAACAACTTTCTTTTAACCATGACATTTTAAAGCATGCCAAAAAAGTTTCTAAAGTAGTCTAAACTGTTCTTAAAACGTAAAAAAATCTTAGAAGTTTTATATTGTTCAACTTTTTCTTAACCTTTAGCAAAGCAAGAATTCAAAAAAGAATAAAAAAGAAACTGTCCATGCAGATCTTTTTCCGCTAGACAAAGAGTTCGGCATTTGAATTGGAATCTTAACGTTATTCGCTAGCGTTTGTTCCCTGAGGATAAAGACTACTTTTATACAATATCATTTTTTTCGCCAAGTAAAACAAATCCCCACATTTTTAGTTTTTCCTCTATTATGCGCCAAAGGTGTTACATTTAAAACCTGTTGACGTTGACCATGAAGCGTTACAAATTATATTAATATCCAATTGTACTAAATAAATACGTAAGTCTCCACAAAATTAACCTGATTTTTTTTTCTTTTTTACTTTAAAACCTCGGTAAAGAATAGTTTAGTTAAACGATAGCAACCAAGTTTGAATTAATTTTATTACTGTTAAATTTAAATGTTACTGCATAAGGCAAATTATTCTTAAGACAAAATCAATTTCTTACTGTTACATAATTAAAGATTTATAATCCGCAATGTAACCGTAATAAGTACATATTTAGGAGTCCACGAAATAAAAATTGTGGCACGACGTTATTTACTTTCTTCGTTGCACCTACTTGCAGACCGGCCGAAAAAAATGACAAATTTTTTGTACAAATTTGAAATGCAAAAAACTTAAATTTTAAAAACTTAAATTAACTAGTGCTCTAATGATTTGACGACGCAGACCTGCGTTTTTTTAATGAAAAAAAATGCATTTATTTACAATTTTTAAATGTAGCGCTCATTGGAAACATTTAATATCTCCCTTCTATACATGTTTAATTCAGTTCATCATAGAAATTAATAAAAATATGACAAAAATGTTTATTAGTTGTTTTACTTTATATCGCACCTCAAAAATGAAATATTTTTTTTATGTTTTTTTAAAGCGAATAAATTTTAAAACGTAGGTTTTTGTAAAAAAGTTTATTAAGAGCAATAAAATACAAGTAATAAGAAAAAGGTTTATTAGGTGCAAAAAAAAAAAAAAAAGTAATAAGAAAAAAAATTATTAGGTGCAAAAAAAAACAATTTATTTTGCTGAATTAGGTACTGAGAATCATTATTTAAGAATGTAGTTTCTAAATTTAAGCACATTGAAATTGTTCGTATTTTGAAATTTGTAAATTTTAAACAAATACTCTAAATGCTTGGACATTTTTAACTAGCCTATTATTGGTTTTAAAACTAGATGAGGATAAATACTTCTGTTACTTTTTTCAAACTTGCAAATGCACCCCTGAAAATGTACATCCTGTAGCGTGCATTTTATAATAAATAAAATAAGTAGATGCACATATTAAATATAAACAGTCTTCATTATATGCAAATAAACATTTGCAGCTTTATAGAATTACAAATATTTAATTTTTCTTGAGAAGCATTTACACATTTTCAGGTGGAAATTGAGTTCTTTTCATTAAATAAATATGGATAACACAAATAGTCTCCAAACGAATCTCCTCTTTTTTGTCCAATATTGATAGAAAACTAACATCTAGAAGTAATACTACTTAAAATATAAACATCAGATTAACAATTCTGATTAAACCCGCATTTCAGAAAATTTGATGAAAGTTTCATACAATCCTATTAATTGGAGCGTAATACCCGCATCATTTTTGCTCTCTATTCTCAATGAGTGTGAAAACCGTAATTAGAATGTGTGTTAATTACAAGAAAATTATTCTAAATTCCCCTTTTTCCGTATTAGAAATAACGTTTAGTTTGCAGTTATATTAATTATATTTCAACTTATATCTAAAATAGTTTCAAAATTAAATTTACAGTTTTAATGTTTTAATTAAAACTATGTTCTAGTTTTAAAAATGTTATTAAACTGTCAAATATTCTATAGAAGATTTAGTAAGAATGTCACGTGAGATGTTCGCTCAATTTGAAAATTTATTTTTTAAAAGTAACTGATTTAATTAAAAGTTCAGCATCACATTTAGAAAATGCTTCTAACTATTAAATAAAAAACAATCCTTAGACAAGCGATATGCAGCAATCTATTCATCAGCTGAAGTAAGATGATAAAAGATCTAAGCATGGTTGTTCACTATTCTTTACTTTCCATGCAATTTCCTACCTTTATTTCAATAAAAATACTTTTCTTTACCTGTTTGGAGCCCTTTCACTAGACAACAAAGATTTTTTTCTTCTCAAAAGTCTGAGCGTTTTTCTATATTGTCATTTGCATTCAAATAGAATAATATTTTAGGTAAACTATGCAATGTAAAATAGAGAAGAAACGAATAATAAAAACTTTCCAGAATTAAAGAAGAAATCTTTCCAAATATTTTGTTCGGTAATAAAATTGGACAAAAAGCAAGGAAAATAGCAAAAAAATGAATTGATTGCATGAAAAAGCGCAGACGATACTCAGAATTTACAAAATTAGATCGCTTTCAAGATGTGGAAAGACTGGTAATTTACCTCATTGTAAATTAATACCTTATATTTAGAACCAACAACAATATAGAGTTCTGGATATACGTTTTTTTTGCATTGCATGATCTCACAGCCGAATGTGACCTATATCCTAATTACAATTTTTGGAAGAAAAAAGGTAGTTATTTTTTTAACTACTCAAAATATGCATAACTGATAGCTAAATCACCTCCAAAATAATCCCCACCTACCACAAATCCCCCAAAAAATGCCTATAGCAAAGTAGCAAGCAACGTTTTAAACTTACATATGGTGTGATTCTAGAGATGATTTGAAAATCTGAAAATCGAGTAAACATAGATGTGACCTACGCCATATGTAGTCGAAAAAAATCATACGGTAGCCACAATATTAAATCCTCAATTTAGACCAATACCGCGCCTCAAGTTGAAAAGCACGTTTTTTCTGAAATAAGTGCTGTTCATGTTCGGGATTATACGGTACTGTATCACTATTAAAATAACTAGCCCATTTTTGCGACTAGTTGGTTCACTAGTTTAAAGCGTCTATTATTACCGATACTATTTATGTCATTTTATTCGATGTCTTCATTAAAATATCGAAAAAAAAAAACTATGCAAATAAAATGTGTGGTTGCTGTGTGACGACACAGTGGAATAAATATTTGTTCATTAACACTCCAAGTTGTAGCGTTTGTTGGATGAACACAATAAACCTGAAACTTTGCTTGCCCCGATAAAATCCTAGCTGGTTTGTAGATGGAGTTTACCAGATAAGTGTGAATTACATAATTCGCACATATAGATTACTACATAACTTGGCCATTTTATATGATGTGTAGTCCGGTTTTGATTAGTTCTTTGTTTATAATTATTGGTAAATATTTCTTTTAAAATGCATAAAAATTACACATTTCAGAGAAATGATAGTTTTTGCTCTAAAATAATAAACTAAAACTATTTCCTTTCTTAATCTTCACATAAATACGATTAAAATATATTGTATGCTCTTGACATAACTCCATTTTTTTGAACAAAAAAAAACTGATTATCCATTTAAAAAATAGCTAAAATATTTTATGAGTCATATTCTCGGTGTTATGTGTTTGAAAACTTAAATCACCGTTTCAGAAGTCCATAAAACAAAGCAAAGCTTTATTTTCTAAATTGGTTTCTATTTCTGAAAAATGCTGAAATGACAAGGGGGGAAGGGTTATCACGCCTTTCTTCTTATTGTATAATAAATACATCGTGGTAGAGAGTATATTAGGAGTTTTTCGATTTTTATTCTTCACATATTTAACTGATTTGTGTGAAATTGAGATATATTTATGAAATTTCAGAGAATTACTTGGCATTTATTAAACGCATTAGTGTGCCTTGTATGTTTTACTAAATAATGATAAAAATAACGTCCAAGTGGATATTACTTTTTTTTATTAATAATGATATTTTAAAAAAAAATAGCACATTAAGTGAAACAGTTTAGCAAAAAATTGTATCACTATTTTGTGAAGAAGGAAGAGAATAATTCAAGACATACGTTACTTCCTTGTTACTTTGGTTCACATTAATTTTATTAGTTAGGTTCCCTTTATTTTACTAGTACTTATGCTTCAACTATTTTAATACAACTATTTCACACTCCCTCTAAACCTTTCTTTTTACTACTACTTTTATGTTTTTTAATATTGATGTCGTCGTAATTTTCTTTTTATGCACTAGTCGTACAAGGCTTCCAAAATCTTGAAAACGTTTAAGTTTTTTTTTTATTAAAATATACTTTTTAAGTTAACAATTTTGATATTCACATTACTGTGTTTATTTTCTTTTATGTACAAAATATGTAGATGCTAATAGTTAAGATCAGACAATCGCACTTGGACATGCACATGATGATTCCAAACTCCTCGGAAAAAAAAGTAGCTTCGTTTACAAAAAACGCAATTACTTACTCCTTCAACTTGTCTCGGGTTTCCCAATGACACAAAAACACAAAATGTAACGTTTGGAACTAACAGAACAAATGTGGCTAAGGAAAGAGAAAAACTTTACAGTTTGAAGACCATTTTAAATGCAACTCTTCTTCTGATTCGGCATGTTCGACCAAACGTTTCAAAAACAAAAAGAAAAAAGAAAGAAAACTCTCTGAGTACTTCTTTAGAAGGGAAAGGTGTGTTATTTAATTGAGTGTGAAAAGGATAAATTGAGAATTTCTTTTAAGGAACGTATTTTTTATTTTCTACTTTTACGTCTTTTACTTTTTACGTGGCTTGTGAAATCGTCAATCGATTGCGTGTCGCGAATGCTTTACTCAAAATATTTATGAAATACAAGCTTATTTTTGAAAAATACCTTTGCTTTTGCTTTTATAGATACGGGGCTTTCTATTTTCCTCATGCAACAATGACCATTCAACATTATGAAAAGATAACTTCTTAATAATTGTTGTCTAATGTTGCAAGATATTTTAAATGTATAACAGGATGCTCGCTTTTCAAACATACAATACATTGCATTGTATCAGCAAAAAACAGCTTTGTATTCACATTATTTAAACGGCCCCGAATATCTCAAGAGGAGAAACTATTTAATAAGCCGAAAAAAAAAATCGCACTATGTACATTATGTTAATTTATTTACTGGAATGTTGTTCCTTACTTTTGCCGGCCGTTCCTAGTTATGAAAATACACGTTAACTGTGAGAAAACAAACTACGTTGCAATATTTTGGGCAATACTCCTTTATCGATTTTCTACAAAAAGTCACAGCCTCTTCACAGTTTTCTCTATAAAGAAAAACAGCTATTGTGTTTCCATGATTATCATACTTGAATCTATCATTAAAAAGGTTCTTCCCCGACGCAGTCACTGAGAATAATACATCATCCGTAAACAACGCATTCCTTAGAACAGCATTAAAAATTGATGGAACAGAAGTTTAAAGACAACTTAAATGAAGAAAAAGCCAAACCTTTTGCAATTCCCTCTGAAGTTAATGACTGCCTTAAAGATTAATAGATCCCGCTCTTCGTTTCCATGGGCAATGCAATGAAAAATTTTCTTATCTGGTTCTTCATTTAGCATAACTTTAGCTTCTTCATATTTTGGCACTGAACAAAGTCGGCTTCTGTTTTGGTATTAAACGAGATAGCAATTTATAACCTACGCACTGATAGGTTACTTATAAATGGAGGGAACTTATTTTATATGAAATCATTATTTACAAAAGTAATTTCTTATCTTGGTTTATTCAATATCCAAAGAAGACTTCTTGCTCTTTGCGTTTTTAAGTTTGGTTCGGTAAAATTTTCAATTCGAAGAACATTTATCATTAGATAAACTAACTGTATTTAAACTATTATTTCATTTTCTTTCTTTGTAGAAAAGTTTAATTAATGACTATTGACAACTGAACAAAGTTTCATTTAAGCAAATAATTTGTAAGTATACAATTGAAATGAATTCATAGCAAACATTATTGATAAGATTAAGGATATTTGACAAAAATATTAACCAATCTATTTAATATAAAATATTTTCAGCAGTAAATATTACTTTATAACGGTTTACACGAGGACGTTCTGTCTTCCGCTTTTCAGTTACCATCTACACGCTTTTAGTTTAATTAACAATCATGTTTCCAGAACTCATTCACTGTATTATTTGAAATATCTTTTCGAAGTCGTTCTACAAGTCAGCGCTCAAACAAATAGAAAACTTTGCGTAATGTATAAGGCAGTCTCTAATAATAAACTGTGAAGTGCTTGAAACTGTAAAAAAACGTTGTATCTTTTTTTAAATACGAAAACTAAAATGAAACCTTTGTTTTTTGGAATTACGTAATTTTTTCCTAAATCATTATATTTCAACTACAATGTTAATTATTAGTTGTCTTTAACATGCTTTTATCATCCAGAAATATTTTTTCTTTGTTCATAACATTTTTCCGTTTACTGTTTAAAAAAAACAAAACAAAAAACATGTTTTATGGCCAAACTGTTGACATGCAGTTTAAGAAATCTAAAATGAATTTCAGGAATATATTATATTGCTTTGTGCTTCAACTTTATAAGAAGTAAGAAGATTCCACGTCTTCAGTTTTATTGACTTTCAAGATACGTGATTTTATAGTTAGTTTATTGAACTGCACAGCACTTTGCATGTTTGCATGAATTTCAGAAATAAATTATAAAAAAAACAATTCCTTACAAATGCCAAACCGTTTCTTTTTAAAAAGTTTGTTACTATATTTTAATCGTTACTACTTATTTCATATTTTTAGGAAAAATATTAAATTTAATGCTTGATGATAAATATTAAAAATTACCCTCAATTATAAAAGTACTGAGCACTTTCATGAGATTCTTTAATGAAGGTGGAATTTGCAGACAAATTTTTCAAAGAACGTAGCTTTACTTCTTCACATTTAAGATTTTCATTCAAAATAGGCAGCGTGTTTTAAAATAACTGAATAGCACCATAAGCAATTTTGCACATCATCCTTTATTTATTTATTTTTTCTTTAGTAATATCCAGGAAATATGAACGAACTCCTTAAAAATTAAGGATAAACTTTAAGAACTTGTTAATCCTCCGAGAGCAAACTTTAATCGCAAAGCTTTTCCAAACGGGTCAACAACAATCAGCAGTCAGTTTTTCCAAAGTAATATATTTAATCATAGAGAGGAAGCTCTTAGAAAGTAAAAAGAAACTATTTCAAGTGGATTAAAACGTGAATTAATTATACCCTGCTGGGAGCAGCCTTCCGAATCTTAGAAGTAATTAATTGAGCGTGGAATCATCAATTCTTACGACTCTTACTTTTTCTACCAGAAACATGAGCAAAGTTCTCATTGAATACAGTATGGTACAGCGAATCTGAGCGTGTATTACACGATCAGCAATTAACTTTTGCAGAGATCCTACTGTTGAGTAATTTGCGCCTTATAATCAAAATGAATGATACGAATAGTTTTAGAATTATTTTTAAACCATTCTGTTCTTAGTACACAAAATATCAGATAGGAGTAATGTGTTTTGCACTTTATATTACTTTATTGATGTTATAATTTTGTTTAAAATGTTATGAGAGCTTCACTGATTTCAAGCAATGTATTTTTATTTTACTCTTTCAGGCCCTAATAATTCATTATTCGTTCTAAACTTCTGAAATTTATGGAATGTACTCATTTTGAGCGTAAGATAAGAGCTCAAAAAGTAAAAATATATATACTTTTTAATATTTTTCATTAACATCTTTTGCCAATTCCTTTGCGATCGTGCATGATACTCAGTAACTGCCCTGATCGTTACGTTTCGCGGCGAATATGGAAAGAAAAGAGCTGATATCAATAGTGAGAATTTGAAACACGATCATTGTTCTTTACGTTTTGTTACTGTGATGTTTTTTGATGAACTGCTTCATTTAATGAAATTGAAGTAATTTCGGGTAGTTCTGCACACTTTGATGTTTTATAATTCTTCAATTTAACATACAATGCATAACCAATATGCCAATATATATATACCAAGTAGCGAAACGAAGAAATGTTTTACAACGTATACACATTAGATGTTCTTAAAGAGACTTACCCAAGAAAGTGCAGGATAACTAAAACTTCACAATGGTAGCTTGTTTCTGAAACACAAATAAATATTGTTAATACCGTTTGTTAGAAAAATAAGGCATAAGGAGAACATACATAATTTGATTCTCTTTTGCAGGTATAAACATTACAATATTGGTCTAAAGAAAATTTCACATAGATTACACGTTTCCTATTTCGTAACATTATCCAATAATGCTCATTCTTTTTTATGAAAAAAAGTTCGCCCAGCGGTCGAAATTCGACCGTAATTCAATACATTTTTCAAGTTCAGCCTCGAACGTTTAAACAACATTTAAACAACGTTTAGATATTTTAGCTTTTATGTTTCACAATACTTTGTTTTGTTTAAATATTTAAATTAGCGATACTATCTTCTCAGTGCGACTGCTTGACCACTGAGTTATTGCATTTAATGCATTTGTAACACTTATTATACATAAATTTTATCTTTCTGCGCTCCTTCTCCTGTTAAGAAAAATGAAATTTAAAAATATCAGGACAGGAGGGGAAACATTATAACACAGCATACAAAAAATAATTTAACGCACACGTACACAAAATCGATTACAAATACTTGTAGCATGGCAGTAATTAGCTGACTAAGAGTTTAAGGTGTGTATTGGAAACCGACAAATATTAATAAATGTGTACAGAAAATTCTTCATCTTGTTTTATAATGCCGCACTGTTTTATTCAATTCTTCTCTATTTAGGTAAGCATTTGATCACTTTATGCTCTATAATGTTAAGTAAAACTTGATTTTTATAAAGAAGAATTAAGTGGGCCGTGGTAGCCTAGTGGTTAGGATATCGAGCTCCGGATCGGAGGATCTCGGGATCGATAACCGAGCCGCTGAAGACCCACCATGTACACTTGGGGATACGTGCATGTAAAATCGGTGGACCCTGAAGTCCCGAAGCAGTTCCGAGGGTACCGGAGGGTGGAGAGTTTTCTTTCCCTTCACTCTAAGGTCAAAAAGGAAGGTGGCGTGGTTGTCGTGGCGCTATCTGGTGTCATCTGACTACAGTGCGCAAGGGTGTAACAAGATGCTTGTTACATCTCGCGAATTTAGTTATTTTAACACAATACTTTGGTTATTTGCTTAGACCTTGGTGACAACCCTCTGCATTTTTACTCACGGTTCTTTCGGATTAACCGCTAAGCGTAACCACGACTTGTCACCTCTTTTTTAATTGCCTACGCGATCAAAATTTTTTATACCATTTTATTCTTTCTAAACAGCATTTCAAATTATTTTTTTAATTAGCTTTTTTACCCCATAGTTACCCTTTAACCACCGTTTATTTTCAACTTGGTTCCGTCGCTTTTCGACTTTACAAATTCAAATAACTTTAAATACGCGACGGGAACTATTTACTTTCGCGGATTAATCTTCCCCTTTCGCGCCTTTCAAGTGTGCTATCGCTGACGAATTTTGCTTTTCCCTGGCTTTACGACTGGGAGCTGGTGAAGGTGTATGACGCGAACCCGGGGTTAGGGGCTTTTTGCCTCTTCTCCGGGTAAGCAATCGTTCTGCCATCAAGTGTTTTTTAAAGTGCAATTTACGCTACCATCCTAATAATTGTAATAAATCTGTGAGTTACAGTATCTTCAATATGCTTTTGATCACCTGTCGACAGTTTTCATTTTAATCACCTTACGGAAACATTAAGTATTGCATAGGCAATATGTATGCAATCTAAAAAGTTTTCAAAAATGTCAATGTACTATCGGCATTATCCTTATTTATTCAAGTCATCTTCTGGAGCCGTCGGGCTACCATTACATCGATCAGTATTTTACAAAATTGGAAGATAGCGGTAAAAGCAGCTATAGAAGAAGTCAGTGCTTTCAAAAAAAACCGTTAAAAGTATGAATCACGCCAGCTAACGGTTCTCCAAGAACGCTATTTAAGTAGCCATCCCGTTGATGAACACGCATACAACAATTCATCTTCAATAGAAACTTGCAAAAAATGATCTGATCTAATTTCTCCAAAATTGACTTCAAGAACATTTTTTACCTTAATACGAAATTTTTAGAAACATTTTGCACGAACTTAAACTTTAAACTAGAAGATGAACCGCGTCATTTTCTGCTGATGATTCTGCCAGCCAATCAATGTGAATGCAGGTTGTATGTATTTTTTGTACATAAATATATATATATATATCCCAGATGCAATATTTTTCTTTAAAAATGATTTGATGATTTTGCTGAAGTAAAAAATATAAGTATTTGGTATACCAATTTAATTAATTTTCTACTATGCCTAATATGTAAAATAAAATTGTTTATTCAGTTTAACAGCATAGCTTTGGTATTATTTGATCTTATATTTAAAATAGTTTGATTGAATTATCTGCCACTCTAACTTATGATATATAAGTACCAGTTTGGCATAAATGCTCTAACACATTTCATTATCTTAACACAACGCAATGTATTTTAGTAAACTAAACCCAACAACCCCATAAAGGGTTAACGCTGGTCACCTATCAGGTGACCCTTCACAAATGGCCAGCAATTCTCGTGGCTTTGAAAAGGGCGAATGCCGACAAGGCAAGTGCCTCCACGTTGGAAAAAAAAAATATAAGAATTAACGCAGAGTTAAGTAAATTGTATGCACAATATTTAGTAGACACTGGTAATAAAATGGGAAGTATGAAGTGTTTGACAACGGCTTAAAACATATTTTTACAAATTGTTTTTAATTCTCGATCACTACTAAATCTTTTATGAAATACATTTCAAAAAATATGAAACATAGTTGCAAAAACATGTTGAAGGTCACAAAAGAAAAGAACATTATCTCAACATTGGGGTCGTATTTCTATTGATAAATTTGTCGATAGAGATTTCAGAATTTCTGAAAAAGTTTTTGGACTGAACGGGATTTGTTTTGCTGAAAATCGATAAATATGACAGCTGAAAACACAGCCATTTTACGCTTTATTTATCGTAGTTACCTACAGGTTTTTTTTAGCGTATATCATTTTTACAGGACAAAAACAACGTAACTTACCAATCAAAATTATGTGATTGCCAATGCTATTTGTTAGAAAATATTATAATTATATGTGCGTTTTAATTAAGTATTTGTAGTTGACTGTTCAGAGTCAAAAATATTTTTAAACTTCTAAAATTAGAGCAAATCTTTTTTTTTTTTTTTCTTTCAATTATCCAAAGCTCATCGCTTTTTTTTCTGGTTAAAAGTTTCACGCCTGTAATACCTTTATTAAAATATTTTTTTAAAAAATTCCGTTACTATCGTGTTTCAAAGTTACACTTAATAAAATGATAACTTTGAAACAGCTTAATAAATCAATTAAAATGTTTTGTGTCCCGCAGTGGCCCAGTTGCTAGAAGCTCGGTTCCCACAGAACACCGAAAGTGAAACAACATCGACTAAGGTCAGTGGTTGGGAGGGTGACAACCTCACGCGGCTGGTAGCTGTGGTCCGTGTACGCTAAAGGGAGCTGGTGCACGTTAAATAGGTCGTGGCTCGAATGTCCTCCAAGTGAAACGATCCCCTAATGTTGACCGGGGAAGATAGAATAGCCCCAGCGTAGTTATGCGTGTCGTAAGAGGCGACTAAAATAGCTTTATCCGTTCCGGGTGACGGAAGGCTTACTTTGTAGTAGGACTGTGGCCCCGGGACAGTATAGCAGGTCGGCAACTCTCTGCCAGCCCAGCCCCTATGGCCGGTGCTGGCTGTCAAGTGTCAGAGAGTTTGTGGGGGGAACAGGAGGATAGCGCTGCGGTCGCACCCCCACGCATGGGGGTAGTCTGTGAAAGTCTAGATGCTACGTACGGTATGACCGTAGTAAATACCTCTGAGGGTGCCTATCCCAGGTGAAGGTCTCTCCTCTGAGAGCTCGTTCAAAAAATTAAGAGATTTTTCAAAGGGGCGGAAATCGAACTCCTGCCTATAAGGGCCCAGTTAGGCTCAGGAGCAGCGTAACCATTCTTCCTTGCCACGCGCGAGGACACGACAGCAAAATGTTTTTCATATTTGTTAGCTCTTAATTTTTGGTTACTATGAAACAATTCAGAAGTTCTTCAGTTTTAAGCCAGCAAATACATTAACATTAATAAAATATATAACGACCAATTAAAAATAGGGAAATTGCGCATCAAAGTTGCCCTGATCGACTGTACTAAGTTTAAGAATAATACAAATAAAGAAGACAACGAAAAGTTTTTAGTACACATCTAATTTCTGATCGGGAAATAAAAACTGCTAGTTTTCTTTTCAACATTGATTTTGCTTTTTTCCTGCTTGTGGGAAACATTTTTAAAATTTAGTTTTAAAATAAAGTCGTTACGGATTATTCCAACGATGCAAAAATGCTAATGTTTCTATAACTCTTCAAACATTTTTCAGATATGTTTACATTGAAAAGTTTTTATTCACATATTATATAGACCTTAATATTCATTGAAAAATTGTTTGTCCAAAAAGAAGGGATAGTTTTCCTCTCCCTTAATGTTATTTGAAGTGTAAGAAGTTGTGGGAAAAAATAATTGCTGAATAAAAAGTAAACTTATACATAAATACTTCTGGTAAAATCTTCCGAGGAACGGGACGTCTGCCCAAATAGTGTGATTCAACGAAAAAATATTATCGGAAGGGAGCAGACAGTACACATTTCTTTCTATCTTTAAATTTAAAAAACGAAATATTTTTAAATTTAAATTTTCTCTGTTTTTATTTTTGATTTTTTGGTATTTTATGATATTTGTATTCTAAATTTAAGCTATTTTTATCAGATATATAGAATGGAGCGTGGCGCAGAAGCGCAGATCACTGGGGAAACGAGTTTTTCCATGCAGGCGAGGAGGTGAAGTACGGAATTTAAAAAAAAAATCTATTGCCCCGATTTTTTTTATTTAAGTTTTTTAAGTGATGCTTTTCCTCATTGGAATTAAATTTCAGTGAACAACGACAAGAAACGAAGTGATGATTTTTTTAACTAAAAAACTTTTAATTTGTTATCATCAACATAAATATTGAATTAAATAAAAAAAAAATTAATAAATCATATAATTAAATAACAAATTTAGTGGATCATATAAATAAATAACAAATATAATAAGCCATATAAATGACTCCGATCAAAGCCATTTAAGCATGCAATAGTGATGTAGCAGAAATAGATCAAGTACTTAGCAGTAAGAGTGAAGCAATTCAAAAATAATGTTGCATCAGTTTCATGATTTTATGCCTTCTTAATTTTTTTATAGTTATTTTTAGGTTCTTCCAAAACTTTTTTTTAATGAGAAGGAGAAGTAAGGCATTAAGATTTGACTCTGGTTTAAAATCACAGAAGACTCACATAATAGGATGATGTGTGTTTGAATCTTTGTAGAATCTAGTTTTTTACTTGGTTTGTCAGGACTTGTCAGTGTAGTGAGTAATTTCAGGACCGATGGTATAAGGCAATATTTCACGCCTTTTTGTATCTGCATTTTTTCCTTCAATTCTACCGTAATCAGAAATAATTTTCCAACCATTGCATGAAAATGTCTCAATATTCTTCATTTTGTTTGAAATTTTTGAACTGTAATCCGATTTCTGCAGGATGTGATTTTCGAAGATCTGCTGTAAGTAATGAAACTAATTGTTCTAAGAAATTACCATCATTCATTTGCCATTTTTTTTTCATTTGTCATATTCGTAGATTCGTATGAAAGTTCTCGTCGACAATTTTCTTGTAATTGAGTGGAATTCTATTGTTAAAACACTGTGGCATTCCTGTAATAATACTTTGATGAAATCCTGACGAAAACATAACTACCTTATTTACAATACATTCATATATACATTATACACAACTTATACAGGCAGCGTAACTCCTGCATTCGTACTTCGAAGGAGAGGGAAAGGAAACGTCATAGACAAACGAAAAGTAGAAGTAGTACTAAAAATATTGGAAGTTAAAGTAATTATTTTAAATATTATGAAGTGCAGACGATAATTAATAAATAGAATATTAAATAAAAATGAAATATAATAAAGTTGAATGAAATATATAACAGTCACCATCCCAATGTTGCAGTGACAATACTTGAATCTTGTACTAAAATGGGATAAAGAGGTGAGAGAAGCAATAAGGCATCACTAGACACGACAGACTATGGATGGTGACCACCGTAATGTACGATTTCCATTAACAATGATATTTCTAAATTGTATTAAGCTGAAATCACTTAACATTAGAACCGGTTCCGTATTTGGTAGGGGAATTTCTGTAGGACCTTTCCAATATAGTTCGTAATTATATTGTGATTTCTTATTAAACTTTGTGTTGAATTTTTTTGCAATTAGGCTTTTAACAGTGTCAAAGGTTTTTATTAACACAGTAGATAACGCAACTCTCTGCAGAAAACCTCTCTGAATAATTAAAGATGTTTAAAGTCATTGGGACGATCAATAGCTTTTTTAAGAAGAAAGTCCTTTGATCCTTCAGCTGAAATAAATCTCTGCATGTGAACAACATGTGGGATAACAGTTTTAAAAATTATTACGCAACATACCTATAGTTGCTTAAGGTTCAATAGTTTTATGCGTACAATGTTTAGCATTTTAGTGTTCCAATAACAGACGTAATGCACCATATAATTCGTGGAAATTACGCGAGATGTAATTTACATATTTTCTGTTTGAAAAAGCCTAAGGCTATTTTCAGGGCACTGGAAATGTTATTTTTTATAAGTATCTGAGAAATCATTTTACACTTGACAACGCTAATTTTATTTCCATATGTACGTTAAGAGTGTTACTACATTCAGTGTTACTACAGTGTTTGAGAGGAAATCATAGTCAGATCAGCATTACTAAACATTAATTTTTAACGTTATCTTTTTATTTGAATAAATTATGCATCAAACATACTAATAACTACGAATAAATTTTTAAATGATCACACTTGCTTTATATTCTGGGTTGTAGCTTGTTTAAAATCTTGAAGGATCACGATCCACTCAAAAGTTTTCTGGGAAAATTATCCCTGTTTGACGTTTCTACAAAAACCTCTGAACAAAAAAAAAAAAAAAAGGCCGTGACTTTGGAAAAAAACATGAAAAAGATTGGTAAATGCAAAGTGTAAGTTCAAATTGTTACCATGACAACTAGTTTATACATTTATTAATCTAAAAATTAAATATACCTGGTTCTGAGGAAGTTCTAGGTTTTAGTTTCGTCAAGCGCAAACTTCATCCATATTTAATAACTTCTTAGACTTCAGTTAAAGATAATTCAATTCTTTTTGAGAGATGCGCAAAAAGGTTTCAAAAATATTTTATAAAAAATGTCGTCATATTAAAAAAAGTGAAGAAAATGTCAGTTTTTGTAAATACCTGTGAAACAATATTTAGTTTAAGCAAAAAGTGATTTAACATAAGCATGAGTTCATTAATTTCTTTTGACAATTAGAATAAAATAAGGCGTTATTGAGGTAAAGCTATATACATATCTTATGTATACATTATTGCCATTTATCTTTAAAAGGTACAACTTTGCGCAACTCGTAGTTTGATGACATGTTGAAAAAGTTCAGCTTTGCGTATTGATGCTCTTGCGGCTCAGAATTTTTCGTGGTTAGCCTAGAACAACACTTTCAAGAAAAATTTTTCAATTTTAGCATAAGAATGTGATGTTTGAAATAGTATTCACCACGTTGTGGGTTTAGACTCGCACTTAAAAACATACGAACATTGGTTATAATTAAGTTTTTCCTGTTTTGTTCAAAAAAGAACCATGAATATACACCACTAATACTCTTATTTTCTTGGAAAACAAACCTCTCTGGCTACTTTCAGCAGCCTGAATGGCCCAGACAAAAATCTGTCGCAATGTTCCGTCTTATGTCTCGCCACGACTATCTTCGTCAACACCTCCATCGCATCAATGTCGCACCTCATCCTCTCTGCACCCTATATAATCTTGGGGAAGATATGGACTTGCCACATCTACGCATTTTCCCTGCTCTTCCTTCCATGTCTATTTGGGAGTGCTATTGGGCGGCTAGGAACGCCCTGAGTCTATAGATTATACGGATGTCATTATTCTTCTTTATTTTTGTGTGATATTCAGTTGTCTTGTAACTTGCCATTGGAAATAACTTTTAGCAGCAAAAAGTCATCAGTACAAACAACAATGCGAATAAATTATATAATATTTCCTGAACTAAATCAAGTATAACTCAACCTTATTTGACACTCATAATACTGATAAAATACAAATATCGTGTTATTCCAATTATATATTTACTTTAGTCAATAAATGTGCGATTTTTAAAAAATTTTAATTTCAATAAAAAACCAAGCTAAGCGACCTTGTCGAATACTATGGTTGCAATGTGTATCTAAGTACAATCCAACATTTCAAATTTTTAGCTCGAAATTGTGTTCAGTTTTTGTCTTTTGTTGAATGATCCACATACAAATACAATATTGAGTTCTTAAAGTAGTCATGTATGTGTCAACGATTTTTTTAAATTTTAATTTGAATAAAAAAACCAAGCTAAGCGACCTTGTCGAATATCATGATTGCAATGTAATATATGAGTGCAATTCAATGTTTAGCTTGAAATTGTTTTTTTTTTTAATGATTACCACATACAAATACAATATTGAATTCTCAAAGTCTCAGAATATTAAGCACAATTTCTCATCTTGAAATGGTTTTTGTAGCAGTAATTAGCAAAATATTTTTTGTATTATTCAAAGTAAGTCACGTAGAGGCTGAATTTTCTTTATTATAAGGATATGGAGTACAGTAATTAGATTGAAATTCAAGTATATCATTTCAGGAAAATACGTTAGACTATTGTGTGCCACCTGCCCTGTTAAAAGCCACTATATAAAATATGAAACCATGTTCCGTAGTTTTTCTTTCACGGTTATCAATGAGAATGCAGCAGTAATTCACAAGCTACTTTGCCTTTTAAGAGCATTTCTAATTAAATTTCGGTAATGGACTCTCTAAGGAAAAGGACGAGTTTTTCTATAAAATATGAGTTCTACAGTACACTGATCAATTTAACGTTATCTGAAATAAAATTAGTTCTGGTATTGAATTATTTCATGGACTAGTGATCAGAATGTATTAAAATACAGTTCCAGAATTAAGTTTTCCAAGGAATTCACACATGCTTTAGGATGTAATAAGTCCCAGCGAAAATTTATTTCGAGAAAAGGGAGCGCAAGTAATTTAATTTAGATTTGTTTGCTTTTAGCCATTTCTATTTCTTCTTCAAAATGAATTCGTGTAAAAATACAAGCGTTGAAGAAACATACGGATGTTCATTAGAGTTTTCTAAAGTGCATATTAAAAATTGATTTTACTAAGCATAATTTTGAGAGTTTGGTTTTAACATCTCTCAGAAAGGGTGGTTTTAACATTTTTTAGGAGTATGGTTTTAACATGTCAATAAAGAATATTTTAAAAAATACTTTTCATTGAAGTAATTTAAGTTACATTTACAGACACATTCCAGATCGAACAGTAGCCCGTTTACGAACTAATATTACGACTTTTAGAACTCGAAATCTAGAAAACAATTAAATAACAATGTAAAAGCTAATGTGTTTGCTCAACTTGGACGAATATTTTATCTGAAAGTTCAACGTGAAATCGATCAGAAGTCACGCATTTGTCAGGTAGCATCGCTCCTGCTTTTAGTTTTTGAAACTTTTTAGACAACTACCTAATGTTTTTGGATAGTAAACAAGCTAGTCGTCATCTCAACTGCGTTGGTTTTTCACCGAGCTTTATTTGTTATCTGACCTAAATCGTTAATTTGAAACGCTGAAGTAACGTTTAGGTTTCAAAAGTATTTAATTACGGATTTATCATAAAAATGATTAGATATCTAAGTAGTTCGTGATTTTTCTTTTGCACGGCATATTAACGTTTTATCGTTCATTTCAATATTTACTCCGCCAAACAAACCAACAAGAAAAGTTGTGGTAAGATATTTTGGAAGGGTTTCTAATAGTCAATTTCTTAATGCCATCAAATTGTTTTTCCATGAAATCTGGATATTACAAATCCTTAAACTATAAATATTAAGGGGGGGGGGCGGAACCTTCGTTTCATTTTATTTATTTATTTTACTTTGTTTTATTTATTTATTTATTGCTTTTTTAGGAATTCATTGTCTAATTTTTCTCACAGAGAAGAGCATATTGCTATAAAGTTCAACGAAAATTTTTCGTTCAATCAAAGTTGATAATATTTACTTTTAGCTGCAAATGGTTACTGCGCATTTTACGCGGCCGATTTATGGGATTTTCTTCACTACCTATAAACGTTAAATGAGTGTTATAAAACGAAAATACATAAAATAAAATTTCGAAAAAGAAAATTTATTTTACAAAGGGATAAAAAAGAAATTATAAGAAATATATTCTTACACAAAAATCTTCAACATAAGTATAGATTTATTTTACAGGTTTCAATTTTTAAAATTATTTAGTACAATTCACACAACTGAATTTGAAGATAAGAGTGGTTATAAAATTAAATGAAAGTAGTTTTGGTAATAAAACTTTTTCTTCTGCTATTATAGAAAGGGGGAAACATTTTTGTATTTCTTGAAATAACTGTTTACTTCTTTTTATTCTATTGATTGCAAACTGCGGGTAAAAATGTGAGATGTCAATCCGAACAGGTGATAGGAAAAGGTACCTAAAAAAGCAATGCGATTTAAACATGAGAACTAGTAAATTATTCTTCGATGAAAAAATACCGTGGTTATATTCATTGAAATTGTAAATTAGTATAATGTAATAAATTTCATTCGATACTTATCGCTAAAAATACCTACTGTGAAAAAATTGTTAAGATAGATTTAATTTTTGTTGTAATGGAAATGTTCAGGTATTGTTGATGTTATTTAAAATCTGTTGCTAACCTTTAGGGTAAGTTTATGGTATTTAGGAAATGTTAAGCTAATGTTAATGATTCGTTTTCATGAACGTTGTCCTTAATCTAATGAGGAATTTTGAAGAGTTGTGCTTTGAATTTAAGGAGATTTTCAGGTACTATTTATTCTCTTTAATCAAATAAGGAATTTTAAGGACGATTTTTGTTACCCACATTTAAATAAGAAATTTCAAATAAAGTTATTCATTTTTTAGGATATAAGGCTGAATATGTATCACGTGATTCTTTTCTCAGCCAGGGAATTATGGAATGTTCACGATAATATTTCTCAACAGCACTTTCGAATTTGTGAACCTGTCACGATGAAATGAGAATGAATTTTAACATTCAAATTATAAATTGTGTTAATAAAAAATTTGTACCATATGCTTGCGTACCATTTACTGAGATTTTTTACTGTAAGTTTACATCTGATGTAAATATACGTTTCATTTTACTAGGAAGGAACTTTTTTTTTAGAATGTGAAATATTTGACCGACTACTTTAATCTTATAAAAGCAATAATAGCATCATTGTTTTGAAAATAAGTTAAGTTTTATAATGCATTTTTCTAGTAAACCTTGTTGATGCGTTTTTTTTTTTTTTGTAATTTTCATTTTATTAACTTTTTTTATTGTTTTACAACTGCTGAACCTAAATTTTATCGATGGTCACTTACTGTTTATTATAGCTATTTCTATCTAGGTAGTGCTATTTCTGTGGATTTTCTTTTCATTTCTTATTCCTGGGCTCTTATATAGGGAAATGAAACCAGAGATGTTTTTAAGTACGAAGCATCAAAAGTACAGAATTGCTCAGATAAAAAAGCAAGTTTTGCATATAACCGTCCTTTACCTAATGCACGTTATATAATTTTGATTCGGTTATTTATTTATTTGATAACTACGGTGTCGATATTTTCCTACGATACTATTTTAACATCGATTGCGCGTGGTAATGGTGCAAATTATTAAAAAATTAGAAATATCGGATGGAGACTAGTAGTACTCAAATTAGAATAAATGAATAAATAAACAAATAAAACCACCTCACGAATAACAAAAATACCTTTTGCTGTTTAAAAATCAATGATTATTCTGTAACGACATTGATTCTTCTTTAAATTGAAAATATCAGTTCTGTACAAAAAAATAAATAAATTTTTTTTACCAATTTTAGGTATTTTTCTGGTTTTGCTTAAAAACAAACGCCCACACTCTCGAAAAAATTTAGCAATGCATTACGAGAGAGCAAATTAAAAAAATATAGACTTTAAAAATTTGCAATGGCGCTGAAGAAAAATTATATGCATAAAGAAGTTTCTTAACGAAAGCTAAATTCAAATATTCACACCTTCTTGTTTCCTCAAAGAATATATTTCTGAAACATTACCATTCACTTATATCCGCAAGCTATAGCGAAACATATCTTTAATTCTTCTTCTGTCTAATGTATCGTTTCTTTTGATCGCTTGAAAATTTCTATTTCATGTTTTATTCCCTAAGGACGTACTTGTTTTACAAATGCGGTGGAAGAAATCATCAGCAAATGACGTGTTTCAGGAAGTTATATTAAAAATTGATGGCAAAGAAGTATACAAACAACTCAAGCTAAAATCCATCAGCTTCCATCCCCAGAGTTCATATTTGTGCTGAAGATTAATAGATGTTTCAAGAGTTACCATGACAACTAGCACTAAATTTCCGACTCATACTCCATCCAGCAGAACGAACAACATTAGTGAGAAATTCATAGATTCTAACAAATACTTCACGGACAGCTTAATTATGGATTATATTCGAAACAGTGATATTTCTTTTAAAGTAATGAATCTTTGCCCAAGAAATGAATTATTATTTTGTTCCCTTGATGAATCATTTTAAGTGCTCAGATTTTTAAAACAAACTAATTTTAAAATATGAGTTCTATTGTTATTTTTTGTACAAACGGAGAACGCTTACAAAAATATACTTTTTTTACCCCTTCTGCAATGAGATCAAATGCTTCTATCTTCAAAGCTTCCTCTTGTTTGGTATTCAGGTTGAAACCTTTTAAGGTTGTATGTAATGAAAGAGTGAAAGTATTTGATATTGGTTGCCATGCATGCTAATAAACTTAAAAGTTACTTCTGCGACTTAAACATGCGTGATTTTCTATTCTGGCGAACACCGTTGAATATTTATAGGTATTGTTAATAGCAAGCTACATCATTCGGACAATTGTTTATGTTCGTGGTAACTAAATTTCCAAATTGAAACCAAGACCACCATGAACCGATTATACATTTTCTTTAGTCACAGGCATTAATAATTAGTTGCTTAATTTATTACTTTTATTTAATTTTCAGCATTTTCATTGAACTAATTTCATTCTTTTTAGATGTAGATGATATTGCTTAATTGAATAATCAAAAATAATAAGCTTATGAAAAGGTTCGATATTTCCGGTGTTTTTTCTTTTCTTTTGTTAGAGTTTAAGATTTTGGTTATAAATTAAAGATACAATACAAAAGTGTGTTAAGTGGAAATGGTCGCACAAATCTTTAAACATCAAACATTTACTGCCTAACGTTGACTTGAAATAGGGATAAAACATATTTACTGGATTCAATTGAAAACGTCTTTGAAATACATTGGATTACAGTTAGAAATTTCATCATGAAATTACGGTTAAATGACCGGCAGCAGTCTGTCCATCTAATTCACCGTTAAATTTACGGTTTGGAACATTTTTTTTATCTTTACGGGACCTAACCATTTCCAATTAACTTGGTTAAATAGCCGTAAATACAAAAGTTTTACGGTTTTATAACCATTTAAAAACGGTTTCAAAACAAAATTTTCAGTTTTTGAACCATTTCGAGGCGTAGAATCTTTGAGGCGAAGAAACCAACGAAAGCTTGCAGGACTCGAACCCCCAATGCGTGGTGTACTAGTCTAGCTCTCTATCCACTCGGCCACCGTCACCACGTAAAGCGGACATTTATTTATCAATAAATCTTCTTTTCTAACAGGCAAACAGCCTTAAAATTGAGATTTCTGATTTTGATTGGATCCAAATTTATTTTTGGTCTAAATTTACTGTATATTGACGAAAATCATTTTATTTGCTGCAAAAATTAAAATACAAACAAGCTTCAGCAGCTCAAATTATGGATTCGCTCATTCGCAAACAGTTAGGGAATCCGATGTCTCCAATTTTTGATTTACGTGTGTATGTGTTTCTATTTAGTATCCACTGCTTAAGTCACTTTTTTTTTTCTTCTTTTTTTATATACACATGCAGATTTTAACTGATAAATCTTTATTTATATTTTACCAACAACGTACGACGGTAAGATTCCACAACCAAGATGGACGCCCGATTACGGTTAGTTAAACCTTCTTTAGGATAGACAGAGAATAAACGATTTTTTTCACAATCAGCGGTTTGAGTACCATCTTTTTAATGGTTATTCAACTGTTGTAATTAAATATGGTAAAATAACAATCAAATAAATGGTTATTTTACTGTTTTCCTACGGACATTTTTAACAGTGTAATAGGCTTTGAATGCTGTGAGCATGTTGATCTTTAAATTTTTAAATGTGCTAAGATTAATTTGCGTAGATTATAAAAGTAAAACATTTAATTAATGGAAGCTTAACATTAATTTAGAATTGATGTAACACTGTTTAAAGCATTAATTTAAAATAAGGAATAGGAAACCGATAAAACTATTTGCATTGGTTCTACACTTTTTTTTTTTTTGAAAATAATAATAATAGGAATTTATCCAGCAGTCATTTGTGAATATAGATCACTCTAAAGTAAGTTTGCTTACAAGATTTAAGATCATCAAAAATGAATCAAAATTCCTATATAATGAATGAATTCCATATTTCTGGAGACTTATTAAAATAGGAAAATATATGCTTATTTTTTCTTATTAAAGTACCAAAATATATTCTGCAGTATAACATACATGTGCAAGTAAATGCAACCAGTGGATTTGTTTTTCTATTGAACTATTTAAACCAGTCTTGTAATTTAAACACAAGCGATTGTGTAATTTCACTTATTTTTACACATTTTAGACATAAAACAACCTCTTAAAAAGTCTCATTTAACTATATTTAAGCGTGGCATCATTACATGATTCAACCCATTTTAAATCATATATTTTCTCTAACAAAATTTACTGAAAGTGTCTGTGTATTTCAGTTCGAAAAAGGGAACGCATAAAGATCTTGGGAAAGTGTACACATTTTATATACATTAGTGCAACCCTTTTCCCATTTTCACGAAAAAATATCAATACTTCTAAAATGAGCATTTTTGATTCATTATAATATTACCTTTAAACTGAATTCATTATTGAATATCTATTGAAATCACAGGAAAAAAAGGAACAAACGGTTTTGAAATATTTTTCCCGAAAAAATTCGACATCAACAATGTTTATTTCAACAATACTTAAAAAGTTCGATTAATGTAAAGATTACAGCAGCACTATTGTAATTAAACAATGTTTGCTAAATGAGCTTCATTACACAAAAATATACCACTGCTGTTCGCACACATTTTTGAAAGCACTCGTTTTTTTCCTCGTTGTTACGAGAATTCTCCCAGTTACCTCTGAGACTTTCTAAAACACGCATCATATCATATCGTGTGATAGCTTGTTTAACACTAGGTATACCAGACCAGTCATTTTGACTGTTTCGAAGCTTCCATTTAGCGTAATTTGTTACTAATTATCGTGCAAATTTCAATTGCATTGGCTTTCCCTAATATACGATAACTGGGACAAGTTAATGTGGCTGAAAGTTTTATTATAATTAGTAGCAACTTGGTGTAAAATGAAAGTTTAGAAGTGGTTGAAAACGGCCTGAAAAATTTAGTGTTAAAGTAGTTCCTGTGTCCAGCCAGAGCCCCCTATACTAAATGCCCTCCGATAGCGCTTTAAATCCATGCACGTTTTGGCCACAACTTTTTATATAGAGGGCGCTAGTGCTCTGCTCATAATACTGCTTTTATAAGTAGATACATATGGGAGGGATTAATAAACTGAGTGTTTAAATTACATAAACTATTTAATTTTAAACATATCAGCAAAAAAAAAATCTTCCAGAAACAAATTTTGAATAAAATTAAACTTAACTAGTTCTTAAAAGAGATTTAAAGTTGATACAGCAGGTTATTTGCGCCACCTACCGGAGAACTTTTCACGGCCGTTTTTCTCCCATATCGGAAGGCATTTAGTATAGGGGACTCTGGTCCAGCTATCTTACAATTTCACCACTATTGTTTGTAAACAAGAGGGCTGGTAGATTCTGTCTATTTTAAAGTAACAAAAGTTCAATAACTTACAGCACGTTAAGAGGGAACAATGGGTCTCATTTCGGAAATTTCCGTTTTTTTTTGTTTTTTTCTGCGTTTAAAAGTTGTATGCTAAAAGGACTTTCTAAAGATGATCCTATTAAGGCAAACGCGGATGTTGATAGATGCATCCTTTATAATTTTGAATAAATAGTTTCACACATTTTACTTATTTATTTATTGAAATGAGGTCAGTTTGTTCTGTACTGTAATCAAGATCAATAACAGACACAAAGGATTCTTGAAGGCGCAACAAAGTCAAGAAACGTAAGCGTAAAAGTAATATATCATGCCTTATTTTGTGTCTTGATTGTCAAAAATATTAGCAGCATAAATGAAGGGTCCAGTACTACTATTATTCTTAATAAATGTTATTATTAATATTTTTTACTTTTTTCTCTTAGTATTATGTGCTAGTTTAAACAGTCGTAACGCTGTAAAATTTGTATTTTGATTTTTTAAATTAACGTTGATATCTAGTATTACGCTATAATTTTAGCCCATTTTCAGTTTTTATGCCTTAACATGTTAAATATCTTTGAGGTCAAAGTTGCCCCATATAAGATTTAAATAACTAATTTTGACCTCAGTTTAAGTGTTCAGTAGTCAAAAAATCAACTATATAATAAAAGTATTACTTTATTTTTATATGGTGCGGAATAGTATTAATTTTCAAATACTAATATGTTTTCTTTCAAAGTAATGATATTAAACTACTTTAAAATTTAGCAGCAATACTTAACATCGCCATTGTAATTGCATTTATGTTTTACTGTATTAATAGAAACTTGTCAACATAATCGTTGAAGCATTAGCCATCTAGTAAAACAAGAAGTCATAAAAATAATACGATGCCAAATAGAAATACTATTGCATCCGAACAATGTGCTTCAATTGTGTCTACTAAACTGAAAGAATTATACATTGTCAGCAACCCAATTCAATACTATAAAGCAATAACAACCACTTCAGAAGAAACTGAGAACAGGAACTCCAGAATGGCCCAATCCCCCACCAACATTAAATTCATTGACGTGAAACCAAAGACAATTTGCGTCGGAAACGTTTCTCATCAATACTTATTACGTTGACAGCAAATGCTTAAGTGTTTAATGCTGCAGAAAAGACACCTCTTTTGTTGTAAGTGTGAAGGTGTTAGTATTTATCTGCTATTTAATGAGAGTAATATTCCGGAGATTTAGGGTGACATTTGCTGTTGAAAGAACGTATTAAACTTTCAGTTTTCATCAAATTTCACTTAAGATATATGCAAGCATCAACGTTTCAGAGCGTTTTTTCTGAGCTGTTTAAGGTCTTAAGGTAATAAAAGGTGAATTTATTTCCTGCATTTAATTATCTCGAGAGGAAATAATGTCAAAAATATGTCTGCTTTATGTTAAAGAATAATAAAATTTGACAAATAAAAAAAACAGTTTCTGCAAATGTTAATTGAGTTTAGTAGTTGTTGATATCCATCTTTTTGGAAACTTATAATAAAAAAAATACAAAAGACAAAAAATATTTTCGATATTTGTTGGTTTTATATAATTAAGACTGAAGCCCATAACTGCTATTTCGTTTCTTGAAATTTTCTTGAAAGTAACTTTTAAATTGGTTTAAAAAAAATAGCATGCATGCATAAAAAGTCCCCATGTAAATATATTATTATATTTTCACCCCTTCATTTTACGAGACGTAAAAATGTATTCTGATTGAGCAACAGTAATACAAAATTAAAAATATATAATGTTAAACGATTCCTTGGAATATAGAAAGCTTTGATTTTTTTTTTTTGATTTTTTAAACAGTCTGTTTTTATAGTATAACTATCTATATTAATAAAGAAGTATATGTTTTTGTGCGTGTGCCGGTCGCATCTTGGCCAGATGAAAAGGTCAAGTCATAGGAAATTTTGCGTGGAAGTACTTTTGGTCAGGTTCTTAGGCACCTCTAAGGGGTTTTTCCCTCCTTTCCTCTCAAATTTTAGGCAAATGTGAAGGAAGTTTGTAGTTCAGCTAGTAGTGTTTTGAGCTGTTTCAAAATTTTAAAACATCTATAAATTTAATTGTTTAAATTGCCAATTTTAACCAAAATGAAGTGTTATTTTCTCAGAAAAAAGATAACCTCTGCTAAGTTAAGATGCGTAAAAATTATGTCAGGATTAAATCCAAGAGCTCGGGGCCCATAGTTTTGGGTGCTCATTTTCTTATAACACATTGCACTGTGTATTATAGATATTATCCAATTTGGAATTCTTTGAATTGCAAACGCATTATAAAATGGAAGGTTTACGGTTACACTTTTGATAACGTGATGCAATTATTTAAAATCCCGCCAAGAGATGAAAAAAAACGTGATAATACCTTTTTTTTTTTCTCTTTTTCTTTTTTTAGCCTACTTTCCCGTAAAAGTTAAAGAATAATTATAAACATGAAAGAAGGCTTAATGTATCATAAAAACATCGTTAAAAATCAAGAAAAGTCAAAAGTACGTGAAATAATTAAATATAGATTGAAAATAAAAAAAATTGAAAGTAGGGTTTTGAGGTGGGGAAAAGAGAGAGAGAGAAAATAGCTAGATTATAAATTTGAAGTTGGGTGTATAAGGGGAAAGTAGGCTCGTATAAGTTCTAGACGGAACTTCTTGTGTTTAATTTATCAAACAATACAAAGCATTGAATTGGACACGGTTTTTCCCGAAAATGTTGCAAGGTGTAGCTAATAATATTATTACATTATTTTACGATTAGGAACTTTTCAAAACCGTGCTGAAATCCCTTATTAATAAAAGTCTTCTGATTTTAGTTAATACGAGATTAAAACTGTGGAATTGTTATGTTTAGTAAAAATTTTACACGATTCGCCAAAAAGTTGCAACGTGCAGTTAATTGTTTTTAATTTATTATTTTTCGCTTAATAACTTTTCCGAAACCATGCCAAAATGCCTATCAGTAAAATTTTTCTTATTTAAGTTAATACGCGATTTAAACTGTACAATCTTGGTAAATTTGGGCTACATCTTGGTCCTTGTGATTTCAGTGTTTTGCTTCATATTACATTCAAATGAAAATCCGTAGTAATTTGTGTCGCATTTTTTTCCAGATTAATAGCTTTTAAATAATTGAATGTAACAATTATGTTATGGAACATTTAAATACTTCATTAAATGCTCTATTTTGACAGATTTCCTGGTGGTTTAAATTAACACCATATTTTATTTTCCATATTTGGCGTATTTTGTAACACTAATAATGCATATTGGGTGATACTTTGCTTTATTTAATTTTTACTCGCCTTCACGAATTTTACTCTAAACTGGGAGACATTCAGACTAAAAAATAATATTCAAATTATTTTTTCCCCTGGAAACTATATTTCACATTTTAGTACTGATTACGTGGATATTTTTTAACTTAAATGTATATTTTCATTGATCTTAGGACACGATGCTGTTATTCCTTCCTTTTTTGGTTACTTTATATTTATTTCTTCAATGTAAGCGCTACATTATTCAAATTTCTAAAAAGTTCTCTGCACCTATACGTATTTACATTACTCTCTAAAAATATTGATAAGGGTCCATAACTGAATAAACCCGACCAAATTTGAACATTTTTAACAATGAGTAAATATTACCAATTTTATCAACTTCTTCAAAGTTATTGCAATAAAACACGTAAGTATTTCTTATAAATTGAATTTTTTTCTTAAAAAGGTACAGCAATCTCGTGGATTTACTAATCAAAACTAATTTATTACCTCCTTTAGCAAAGTTCGGCATAGCAATTAGTGCAAATAGAAAACAAAATATTATAGAAATTAATTCAAAGCGAAACAAATAATAGGATATTGAAATGAAGAAAATTCTAAAATACTTTATTGGAAACTATTAAAGATTAAAGACTATGCTCAACACGTAAGTTAAATGACAGTCGTAAAAATCCCATTAAAGCGAAAAGATTACTTCGCACGCCCGAGAGAAAACAAGTCGCGTGTAAGAATAATTACTTTTAAAGAGCTGTCACACTCGAGAATGAATAGAAGTTTGTTTCTGAAAAGAATTATTTATCCATTGGCTCATACAGAGCACCCCTTAAAGAACAAATTTGCGCAAATGCAAGGAACATTGAATGTACAGCATGCATTTTCGACACTAAAGATTTAATTATAAATATATCACACTTTTTAAGCTCAACTTCACTTTATTATCTTTTTCTATGCATATAATTCAAGCATCAATGACAAGATGTTATTCATATGGTTACTGCATGAGAAAGTTAGCAGCATACGACAATTTTTTAGTAAATGTATTTCTGAATTTTTGTTATGTTCTTTTCATACAAGGTTCCAGCATAACCAGTAAGTTATTTTCCACTGGAAACTCGCCACACATTGTCCGGGTGTCTACAATTTTTCATACGTGAAATTTCATGACCTTTTCGTGACCTTTCGGTGATGCATCGGGCAGTGATTTTGACGGATATCGGATATCCGGTATCATCCGTATAACAGATCTGTGAGGAAAGTTCGACACTGATGTCTGAAACCTGTAAATTCTTTACATATTTTATGTACAGCTTCGAAATATGTAGTAAGTTTGAACTTTACATATATTCTTATAAAAACATGTTAATTAATTAAATTTGACACGCCGAATAACCGTGTATTTCGTGTAGTGAATTCCGGAGATTTGAAAATCACCAGAATAGCGGATATTCTATGCCTTTTGGGGGGGGGGGCAGGTCCCGTGGGGAGGAAAATTTTCGTAACCAAATTGTGATTTTCGTTATTGTTTTGTTACTTTCTTGACCGATTTCCAAATTCATGACTTTTTCGGGACTTTGGTGACCTGTAGACACCCTGATTGTATTAGCAGACGACGTCTGAATAGTGTATCTTTAAGTAGTACAAGCTTGGCCGCTTGAGTATCCAGCTTATCCTGAAGCGGTGAGCAATTGAATTTGTGTTAGAGACCTAAATCAAGCATGGTCTTTATTACGAAGAAGAAAGTCTTTTTGAAAGAGGCCACGGACAATTTAAGCACTAAAGGGTTTCATTAATAATGCGATTTCGACAATACCACTGGATCCTTATATTCGAAGGTAAACAGCATCTGGAAGGTATGAGCTTTAAACCAACGTCATTAAAAAACCGAGCATGTTAGTGCAAACAAACACCTTAGGATGGTAAAATTGCTCACCCTGATACAATGTTTGTATGACAGCTCAAAATATAAATTACAAAAGTTGCTTCCCTTTGCTATTTTTATTTGCTATCCCCACGTGGACCACCACTAAATTCAAATGCTAAAATTTTTCTAAAACTGTTTAAGGTAAATAAAAGAGAAATTTCAATTTTAGACTAAATCTATTTTCTTTGCATTTTTAAAAAACATTAGCAATCAACATTCATAGATTTTAACGGGAAAGTTCTACACATCACAACCAAGGAAAAAAAAGAAGAAATACATAATCGTATTTATATAAAAAAGGATTGGGAATCCTGCCTGAAGAATCACACAATCACACTGTACGTTAAGAACAACATATTATACTATTAATATCTAATCCAACGCGCTGTAACAGGTAAAGTAAGAGTCCCAAAAACTCGGTCTAACGTGAATCAAATGTTGGCCGAGTTGGCGAAATTGCGAGGTTATCGAAAATGGGGTTAAAAAGGAATAGGGGCGAATGGTTTCCTCAGAAAATACAATACCGTAAGTGTTTCTGTTGTTTGCTTGAGAGGCCTCAACAGAGGCCTGAATGCAATTATACAAAAGCACTTACTTTATAAAGGCTTAAAGTATTTACTACATGCAAATAAATGTGAACGAATATACAGTGTACAGTGATTTACCTGGTAAAACAAACTTCAGAAAATACTTTATGAAGATATAAAGCTGTCTTTAATGAACATTAACCAGCCGACTTTGCAAAAACTGACAAGTTTCAAAAGAAGAAATGAGTACGGAATAAAAAAAGAAAAAAGTTCAATAACTTTAAACAATTTTCATTCATTTTCCTTTCGCTAAAGCCGGTTTCTGCAAACATTTTTTTCCTTTAAGGGGCAAATTATTTTTACAGTCATTTCTATAAATAAACAGCTTTAAACTTATTTTTATTTTATAGTTCCATTGGCACGATGAAGATTATCTTCTCCCGATTTATAACTAAACTAGCGGTACCAGCACGGCTATGCCCGTAATGAAAAATGAAAAGACCAGTCGGTTCGCCATTGTGTATATAGTGGTAACTTTTTTATGCGAAAATTATGTTATTTTATTAAAATGTATAGCATTCCACGTAATTAAAAATTACCCACCCACGGCAATGAACCAGCGATCCTACACATTTAAGCACTTTTTTTTTAAAAAAACATACACAATAAAAAAGGAAAATAGAAATGAAAGAAACGAAACAAAACGAAAATATTTAAGAGAAAACACGTTTTAATTGTTTAGTTCAAGTACCCACACAAAAAGGACGGTTATAATCCATTAGTAATTATAATTAATAAATTTCTAGTATAATTAGTTTTTGTCTATTATTCATTAACAGTAAAACGTAAAGACGAAATTTTGTAGCTCGCAGAAACTAAGAGTAGGAGGAAAAGCTTTGAAAGCGGAAAAACCTTTCATCCGAACTCAAATAGGCAAATAACATGCATGCTTATTCACTGGAGAAAAAATAGAAAAAAATAAATAAAAATGTAAATAGTAATAATAAGTTGGGAAAACAAAAATCGCTATAAAATATTACATTTGTTTAATAAACCCTAGTGTAGTATGGAGAATGGTCCCGTAAAATGCATGTCAAAATAAGTAAATCAAAATAAAGCTATCGATCGCCTGTGAGCCGGAAATAAATTTTAACTCGTTTAAAAAAAAAGAATAATCAAAATCCAAAAAAAATTAACTAATTAATTAAAAATTGACTGCTCCTTGAAAATGCTGGAAACCGCAAGACATAAATTCTAATTCGTTAAAAAAACAAGAAGTTCCGTCTAGAACTATACGAGCCTACTTTCCCGTATACACCAAATTCAAATTTATAATCTAGCTATCTCTTTCTCTCTCTTTCTTATTTATCTTTAGTTCTAATTATTGAAAATATACCTTTTTCAACGGATAATACATATTCATTCACTCACTCATTCATTCTTTCATTTATTCAGCCATGCATTTATTCATTCATTCGTTACCTCATTCAAGTGTTTATTCATTCATTTACGCATTCATGTATTTATTCACTCATTTATTTATATTTTCATTTATTCAATAATTTATTCATTCATTCTTTTCCTCATTCATTGATTTATTCTTTCACTCTTTCATTTATTCATTCATTCATTATTTCACTCATTGAGTCACTGAGAAATATCCTTGAAAATCCCGATCAAAAAATTTCATAGCAAAATAGGCTCGTAAGTTCTGGATAAATTTTCTATTTCTACATGTTCTACGTTATAAGAGCTTTCCGATAAAGTTTGTTCCAAGCAAATCGGTCCGTTAGATCAGGATTTATATAGGGTTGAAATTTCCCCGTAAGCGCTATGTTAATTTTTTGAACTGTTCAAAAATGAACAAAAATTGTTCAAATTGATATTTCACGCCAAGAGATTCTTCCAGTAAGCTTGTTCATTGGAACATGGATCTTGTACCCAGAGTTTACATAATTTGCCTCATTTTCGCCCGTAGGCGCTAATGTTAAATTTTTTTGAACTGTTCAAAATTGAACAAAAAAATGTTCAAATCAAAAAGTAAAATATAGAAATGAGATGTCCTCGCCGAGATCTTTCGAATGCAAAAAGAATTTTTCCAATCGGACAATTCGTTCAAAAGTTATTAGGGGGGGGACAGACCGACAGACAGACAGACAGACCGACAGACAGACAGACCGACAGACAGACAGACCGACAGACAGACAGACCGACAGACCGACAGACACACTTTTTCCCCATCTCAATACCCTACTTTCAAATTTTTTATTTTTCAATCTTTATTTAATTACTTCACTTATTTTTGACTTTTCTTGATTTTTAACGATATTTTCACGATACATTAAGCCTTATTTCATGCTTTATTATTATTTTTTTTTACTTTTACGTTAAAGTAGGCTAAAAAGGATCGTAAGTCTTTTGTCGGCATGGTAACAATTCAAATAAAATTAAAGTTAATTACCGTAAAAAAATAATTTCGAACTACAGAAAAAAACGCTTTTAACTTCTTTTCTAGTTAATTTAGAGGCATTAAATTTAAGCATGTAGAGCATCTCTTTCCGGAGTAGTGTTTTACGCGCTTTTCAATGGTATCAA
Source organism: Octonoba sinensis (assembly GCA_038502835.1). Taxonomy (NCBI): domain Eukaryota; kingdom Metazoa; phylum Arthropoda; class Arachnida; order Araneae; family Uloboridae; genus Octonoba; species Octonoba sinensis. The sequence goes on along the minus strand of CM076599.1, from coordinate 55,964,500 downwards.
TCTCGTAACGATGTGATAACTTTTTCCTATAGAAAAAGATTATTTTATGTAATTTTGGGCTTTAAATTGGCATAAAAAGAGAACAAATTTGAATCTCAAAAAACTCTTCGAGGAGCACATCCCCATGTTCCAAACTAATTTCGTTCCAAATTTCAGGAAAATCCGTCAAACGGTACTGACCCTATGCCGGACACAGGCACACAGACAGACATACTTGCTGCTTTTTTATTAGCTAGCGGTACCCGCACGGCTATGCCCGTGTTAAAAAAAGAAAAAAATGAAAAGACCTGTCGGTTCGCCATTGTGTACATAGCGGTGACTTCGTTATGTGTAAATTGTGTTATTTTATTCAACCAGCGATCCTACACAGTTAAGCTTTTTTTTTTTTTTACAAAACACACACACAATAAAAGAGAAGAAAGAAACGAAACAAAACGAAAAATAAAATATTTAAGAGAAAACCCATTTTGTTTGTTTGGTTCAAGTACTCACACAAAAAGGACTATTATAATCCATTAGAATAGTTTTAATTAATAAATTTTATTATAATTAGTTTTTATCCATTTTTCATTGACAGTAAAACAGAAACACGAAATTTTGTAGCTTGCAGAGGCTAACGGCAGCACGAAAAGCTTTGAAAGCGGAAAAACCTTTCATCTGAGCCCAAATAGGCAAATAACATGTTTGCTAATTCACTGGAGGAAAAAAAATATATAAAACTAATAATAAGTTGGAATAACAAAAATCGCTAAGAAGGACAACATTTCTTTAAAAAAAAACCCTGTGCAGTATTTTAATTTATTTAAAAAAAAAAAGAATTCAAATCCTAAAAAAAATAATTATTTAAAAATCGGCTGCTCCTTAAAATGATAAAAACCGCAAGAAATAAATTTTAATTCGTTAAACAGAAAAGGATCATAAGCCAGAGTGCATGGTAACAATTCAAATAAAATTACCGTGAAAAAATAATTTCGAGCTACAGAGAAAAACGCTTATTACTTCTTTTCCAGTGAATTTAGAGGCTTCGAATTTTATCACGAAGAACAAATTTCTTTCTGGGACAGTTTTTTACGCGCTTTTCAACGGTATCAAGCCTGAAAAGATGCGATAATTCTTCACAAAGAAAATGACTATTTTACGAAACTTTCGTCTATAAATTGGAACAAAAAAAGAACAAATTCGAATTTCAGAAAACTCTCCGAGGTGCACACCCCCATGTTCCAAACTAATTTCGTGATGAATTTCATGAAAATCCACCGAACGGTCTTGGCCCTACGCCGGACACAGACAGACACACACACATACTTGCTGCTTTATTATTAGTAGAGAAGATAAGAAAAAAACTTTGCTGAAAGTTGTTGGAAACATTCCTGTCATGTGCAAATGACATGTTTTTAAAAATTTTATTAACAAAGGATTTTTTATTGTAATAAAAGCTCTTAAGAGCCTTGGGAAAACTAAACTTATCTTTATTCCGATGAAAAATAAAAAGTTACAAATCTGTAATATTTCAAGAAAAACAATGGTAATAATTACAAAAAAAAAAAAAAAATAAATAAATAAATAAAATATGACAAACACATGTTATTTGAAAAGACTCAAGAATGTAATATTCTTATTTTGAAGTCTGGAAATCAATTTTCTAAACTATTAAATAGGTTTCTATTTTTTTAAAAAATATTTCAATAAAAATATGTCACTGTTTTTATGTGTTTTTATTGCATATGTCTAGTATAATGGTTTCAAACGGGATTTGAAAAATGTTTAAACAAAAATAAAATCTAATTAGGTCAGTAAAATGAAATTGTTTTATCTATATATATTATATATATATATATATATATTGTATGAAACTGTACATTTCTCTCAAACAAGAGAAAGGAAGAAATTAAAACTTTAGATGAAGTACGAAGTTTTTAGAAATAAAATTTTAAAAGTACTTTGAAAAAAAATCATAGCAACAAATGCAGAGCTTAGGCAGTAGGTGTCGTAATTACAGTTTCCAAAGAAATTTAAGTGAAATGTGTCTGATATTGGCAACAGTCTTTTCTTGAGTATAAGAATGTTAGTAGAAAGTTTTTTTTTATTAATGTTTTGCGTCATGGTACGGATCTAACTCGGAGACCAATAATACTGCACGTCGCGCATACCAATGTACGCAAGCTAGAAACCGGGTGTCAAAATGAAAGAGAAAGTTCTGGTCTAGAAAATGCATTTGGCGCCTCTATCGCTATCAATGTGATATTAAACTAAATATATATTTAACTAAATTTGCAAGAAACGTCACCTCTTAAAAAAACCACTTGACTGAAAGGTACACCGTTCAGCTCACCAAATGGTCACGTGATTGTGGTGAAAACCTGCTGGGATGGTGATAACCTAAAAGCAGCAATGATGCTGAGTTTCAGTCTGCAGTTTAACCAAATCCACAGGCATTAACTACAATAGTTTTCTTCCCTGTCAGTAGAAGCCACCGGTGAATGAAGGAATATTTTCGGCCGTCCTATGGCACCTAAATTTATTTATTAAAAAATAAATGTGTTGTTGCCCCACTTTGCTGTTGAGGCCCTTTGATACCAACAATTTTGAGTTATTTTTCCGTACTTAAAATACATGCTAGGTTTTATGTAATATTTTACCTTTCCATCTTAAGCACATCATTATCCATTTTAAACATATTACTGAAGGAGCGGCATTTTTCATTATAAAATCTTAATTATCTCTAAGAATGAAATGGTGAATAAATAGTGATTTAAACCCTTTCTTAGACGCAGAAAATAAATTTTACAATGAATTGTGAGCCTACTTCGTTCAATCACCTGAAAATTAACGCGAACTTTGTTATTTTAAGGAGTTTGCTCTTCTTAGTCCATGCTTTACATATTTGTTCCATATTTACATTAAAACAATGCTCAAGACCCTTCAATTTAGAACGAAATAAATAAAAAAGATTTTTTAAACATTCATTTGGACTGAAAATGACAGATTATTACAAATGGTCTAAATATCTAAGTAGAAAAAATTTTCCGATGACTTCTGCGTTATGGCAAAACGTAAAAAAGGTAAATTACACAAATCTGCATTACTGATAACTTGTTATGAACTATTTTGTATAACTGACTGATAAATATCTGCTTCATTTTAATTTGTCTAAATAATTAAAAAAAAGAGTAAAATGAACTAAATAAAAAAATAATGATGAAAAATCGTTATCAATTATAAATGCTTTGAATTTTATTGGATTCTATGATGGCAGATACCAGAATTTTATCCCTTTATTTATTCTAAGTAGTTCATTAAGCAAAGCGAAAGAAATATTTAAGAAACAAAGAACAATTTGACGCTAACATCGAATTTAATGGAGCAAAGAATAAGAACAAACATTTGTATTCGAAAGAGGAACTCGAGATTTGTGCTCGGGTAATTGCTTGAGTAGTTTCAGGAAAGAAGCATGAAAAAATTATTTGCTCATTAGATTAGAAGCTCAACTCAATATGTTAATAAAATTATTTGACTGCTAAACTGAGATTTCTTAAATTTTATTAACGAGATACACTTGAATTTCTCATTAATGTCTCAATTTGTAAATAACACTTAGACAAGCTTCAGCTTTAACGAAGATACAAATAAATTAGAAATATTTGACTGTCTCGTTAATTAAATAAATGATTAGTTTTTAAAATATTTTGATTAATATATATCATACTTGTATTTTTATTATATTTTTGCAATTATTTCGAGGATGGATAAAGTACCAATTTTATGAACTGAATGCTTTCATACACATTTCATTCATCTTTTTCATTAACATGTGTCAAACATTAATTCTATTGAAATATATTTAGTTGTTTTTTTCAATACATAAATGTCTGCCACAAGATTTTTCTCCTTACATAAGTCTTATATCGAGGGGAAAAAGTTCTCCTACTAGTTTCTAAGTTTAGCAAAATTTACAAAATAATATTACCGAACTAATAAGAAATATTAAGTTTTTAAACCGTACATTTCATTATAATTTCAGATTTTTTCTCAGTACTAGGTGTAAAGCAATAATCACATTATAATTTATTCTGCTAATTTTTCTTGTACACATGTCTATGAAAGCGTTTCCGGAAAATGCATAGTACCGCATAATGTTTAATTATTTTATTTTAAAACAAATATTTCATTTTAAATTATTTATTATGTAAATATGTTTTATTTTTAAAATTATTTTATTGGATGTACTAAATGCTATTTTGACTGGATATATAATGCAGTGGAAAAGTGGAAATTCGCAAATAAAAAAGCTAATCTTTACCCATATAGTGTTTCCCATCGAAAAAAAGGCACCGTGACAATTAGTCGTAACTGGACATGAAGCAAGCCAAGAAGAACAAAAGAAATACGCAGTTATATCCTATATATAAATGCATATTTAACTCGTCCCTTGATTTACTAGGGCAGGTAAAGAAAATCGACTATGCACAAACAGAGGGAAGAAAATGTCCCTCTGAAATAAAGTCACCACTATTACCGTTTTGGTTAAGTTCTAGCATGCGAAATGATGCAAATAAACCAGTTTATGACGTCAGAAACTTGTTATTACCTGTTCAATGCACGTCGAACTTTGTGAAAAGTTCAGAAAGTAGTATTTTTGATTTTTCCTGCAGTATGGCGGTAGGAAAAGGATCCCAGCTATCGGAATTCGAGAAAGGCCAGTTGACAGCTCTTAAGGAACAAGGTCGCACATCGAACTTAAATAAGTTCAGAAGGTAGTATTTTTGATTAATTCTGCTGTATTCCATTGGCAAACGAAACCCAGCTTTTGGAGCTCGAGAAATGCCAGATAACCGTTCTTGAGGAACAAGGTTTCTCATGTAGACCGATATCTAAACAAATGAAACGATCTAAAACCGCAACAGACACTTTCGGGAATCAGGGCAATGCGTACGGGTATAAATAAAGGAAACGTACATGCAGAAAAATGCCTTCTATACAGGAAAGAGATGCTGTGCGGCGTCTCTCACGCGGTAGTACTTCTCTCAGAAACAGGCCAATGAGGATAATGTCCCCTGTGACAAAAAACTACCCTCCCACAGATTGTAAAACGTATAGGCAACTTGCAATATAAAAAAAGAAAGCAGCAGCCCGTGCTGAAAGTTATCCATAAGCAAAGGAAAGGAGATTGGGCCAAATAGCATGAAACCTAGAAGGATCACTGGTATCGTGCTATATCCCCAGATGAGAAAAAAAAATCAATTTAGATGGCCCAGACGACCTTGCGTTCCAATTGCATGACATGAGGAAAGAAGAGGAAATCTTGTTCAAAAGGCAGCAAGATAGAGGCTCATTAAAGGGGAATGTTGGTTTCGGCTATGGTATAAAATTAACCTGGCATTTCCCTCAGGCCGCATAAAGACTACTATTTACCAAGAAATGCTAGAAATCAGTTTATTACCATTTGCAGAGAGGATTGATGTTACAAGTTGGATATTCCAGCAGGATAATGCACCCATTCATGTTGCAAACTCTTCCTGCGAATGGTTTTTGGATATTAGGATGAATGTCATGGAATGGCCCACCCTTTCCCTTGATCTCAAGCCCTAAGACAATTTCTGGGGTATGCTAAGTAGCACTGCATATACCAATGGCAGACAGTTTTGTTCTGTAGCAAAATTAAAGTGCGTATGCTCATTGAGTTTTAGTTCTTATGTACTTCAAATTTACCTTTTTCAACGGTTTATACATATTCATTGACTAATTCATTTTTGTGTTCATTTACTGACTTACTCATTTATTTATTAATTCATTCGGAAATATCCTTAAATATCTAGATCAAAAATTTTCGTCGAAAAATAGGCTCGCTTATATCTGGATAAACTTCGTATCTTTATATGTTCTACGTCATAACACCTTTTCCATAAAGTTTGCTCGTAGCCAATCCGTCTGTTAAACAGGATTTATATAGAGTTGAAATTTCCTCGTTGGCGCTAATGTTAAATTTTTCCCAACTGCTCAAAGTAAAACAAAAACTGTTCAAATAAAATATGTATCCCGTTAAGATTTTTCTCCAATAAGCTTGTTCAAAGGAATTTAGATCTTATGTCCAGAGCTTACACTATTTGCTTCATTTTTGCCATTAGCGCTAGTGTTAAAATTTTTGAACTGTTTACAAATTGAACGAAAAATTGTTCCAATCAAATAGTAAAATATGGAAAATGTCCTCGCCGAGATCTTTAGAATTAAAAAAAAAAAAAAAGAAATCTTTCAAATTGGACAAATCCTTTAAAAGTTCACATTTTTTCAATAATCTCAAAACCCTACTTTCAAATTTTTCAAATTTTTTTCTTTTTATTTATTTTTTTAACTTATTTTTGACTTTTTCTTATTTTTAACGATGTTTTTACAATGCATTAAACCTTCTTTCTTCTTTTAAAAAAAAGTTTTATAGGAAAGTAGGCTTAAAATGAGCTTATAGATGAAAAACATCCAACTGAAGCCAATATGTTTGCTTGCTTGTGCGATTTTACGATGATTTGATTGTTTTTATTGTATAGCACATAAGCACACTACTCTTTTGCATTTTTTCACATGTATTAAGTCAATTTTCTCTACGCATCAACATCTGAGAAAATATTACTCTTTTTTTTTTTTTGCGTTAAGTACTTGTAACATCAATACCAATTACTGTTGTGTAATTGTATTTATATTAATGTTTGTCTTGCACCTATATTTATATTTACATTAAATGCGCGCATAAATGTTTACCAGTGTTTAATGGATAAAAATTTTAGAGCATAATATAAACCAACTTTAAGTAAAAATAAGTAAAAAAACGTAAGGTTTTGGTAAAGTAGGAACCTCTAAAACGTTTAGCAGTTTTGCATCTAAAAGAAAGAAGGCAGAAGGATATTTTCCTTATGAAAGACTAATAAGAAAATTCAAAAGAAAAAAATTGTTGAAGTAATGCTGTCAAAATCGGTACACTATATTTTCCTCCCTTTTTCTAGTTTTTGTTTTCGTGTTACTTTATCTCCAAAAAAATATAGTTTTTTAACACAACAACACTAACTGAATTTAAGTCAACACAGAGTTCAAAATAATTATTAATTAAAAATAAGGATATTTGAAACTTAAGATAAGATAATTAAAATTTAAAATAAGAAATTAAGACTTTTTCATCTTTTGGAAATCCTGCATTATCGTGGAGATTTACTAATGAAAGGGAATTATTTCTTAAGAACGCCTGTATTATTTTAGCAAGATTTAGTTATAACTGGTAGAATCAATAAGTACTCACTTTAAAAAGTGCATTTATAAAAACTGTTTAATATAAAAATTAAAGTTTAAGCACAATGCCATTTTCCCGGGAAATCTATATTATACAAGGAATCTTAACTTTGAACTATTTTTTGGAATTGCTACTAATGTCCAAATCAGTATCAAACTAAATTAAAAAAAATACCGCAGTGGAGAGAATTTAGAAAATGAACAAACGAAAGAGCTGCAAAATGAATTAAAATATTAATCGTTTTTATTCCAAAGAAAATCCTTTTTCACATTTCAAATATTCCTCTTCTTTTTCATCTGACTTCAAACACGGTTAGTGAAAGCTTTATTTTTTACCAAAGTATTCTTCCTCCAACTTACACTTTTCGCTCTCTTTTTCTGCCATTCTCTGTGAGAGAAAATCCGTTTCAATTAAGCTTTGTCCTCAACTTACACAGACTGACGTAAAGTCTTGGTTTTCGTCGGATTACACTTTCTCCCTTAGAGCATGGAATTTACTTTTGCTATTTCCTTTCTTCAGTTTTTTTCTTCGTCATTTTTTATGATACTAAGTTCTGTATTTGAGTTTAATCGCTTTTTTGAAAAATAATCTTTGATTTGCTTTCTACTTTAATGCCTTCTTGCTCACGAAGAATCCCTTTTATGAAAACTTTCTTTCAAGTCAAATACATAAAATCTTGAATGATAAAATATGTAAAAGAATATTTCTTTGATATTAGTAAAATTACAAAATTTATGTAAAGTTAACGATTTTTATGAATGTTGAGAACAGTACATTTTCTTTTTTTCTTCTTCATTTTTTTACTAACTTTTCGTTAATAACAAAAGGTTACACATGAAAAGTTCATGTGAAATCATATTTCAATCTTAATTACTTTCATGCGACTGAATCTACAAGTATAAAAAATCTTTAGTGAGACCAACAATTTCTCCGGGGTTGGATATAAATACCTAGTTATATATTTTAAAACACGTCCGGCGAAACGTCAGCCAAAAACATCTTGGTTGCACCATGGCCTACACTGTTAGAAATTTCATCATGAAATTACGGTTAAATAGACGGCAGCAGTCTGTTCATCTAATTCACCGTCAAATTTAAGGTTTGGAACATTTTTCTATCTTTACGGTACCTAAACCATTTCCAATCAGCGTGGTTAAAAAGATGTAAATACAAAAGTTTCGGGTTTTATAAGCATTTAAAAATGGTTTAAAAACTAAATTTTTACGGTTTTTGAACCATTTGGAGGCGTAGAACCTTCGAGGCATAGAAGCCGTAAACGAGCGTGCGGGAATTAAACCCCGGGTGTATGGTATACCAACCTTGCGCTCTCACCATTCGGCCATCTACAGCACTCAAAGCGGCCGTTTATTTATCAATAAATCTTCTTTTCCAACAGGCAAACTGCATTAAAATTGAGATTTCAGTTTTGAATTGGACCCAAAGTCATTTTTGGTCTAATTTACTGCATATTGACGAAAATCATTTTATTTGCTGCAAAAATTAAAATACAAACAAGCTTCAGCAGCTCAAATTATGGGTTCAATCACTCGCAAACAGTTCGGGAATCCGATGTCTCCAATTTTTGATTTACGTGTGTATGTGTTTCTATTTAGTAACCACTGCTTAAGCCACTTTTTTTTCTTTTTTATATACACATGCAGATTTGAACTGACTATATTACTGTTTTCTTATGGAAATTTTTAACAGTGTATAAGCCCGGAAAATATTATGTTTGGTATGGACACCGGCCGTGAGTGCCTAAGTTACTATATTTTAAATTTCATTCCGAGAAGTAAATTTCTGTATCCGATAGATATTTTTATTTTCTTGTCATGGAGATAAAGTTGAGTCTGTCGTTGTAAAAAAACCCTCATCCGTTAGGATTATTTAAAAAAATATAAAAATCAACGCCAGATACCCCCAGTGGGCCGTGATACGGGGAGTAAAATCACATTTTTGGGGAATTTGTAGGGGAGGGTAGGATGGCAAAAAAGACATACCCTTTCTTGGTGCATAAAAATGTGTGTGAAATTTCAGTTCGATTATATTTTCCGTCTGAAGTACATCCCAGTCAAATAAAAGCAAGAATAACACGGAAAATCTGAAAAATATTTTCCGTGTTATCGCGGAAAAATATTTTCCATGTTAAGTTTGAAAATAGTGATTTTCAAACTTTAACTACTCCGTCCCCTTCATCTCCGAAGGTTTAATTTTGGTATACATAAATCCTCCGAGAATACGTATGCAGAATATCAGCAGCACATACCCCAAATATGGAGCTGAGATACGTGAGGTAAAAATCACATTTTTGGGGGTGAAGATGAGGCTTTGGGAAAAAGGCACACTCTTGGTGCATAAGGAATGTGTGTGCGAGATTTCAACTCGATCTGTTTTTTCTTCTGGATTGTAGCCTTGTCAAAGGAAAACAAGAATAGCACGAAATCCCTGAAAAATAGGTCCCATAAGATCCATACTTTGAACGCGTTTTTCTCAGAATCGTTTTTTGGTCACTTACATCCCTTTGCTTCTCACTGCCTCAAATCACTTTTAAATTTACTTATTAGCAAATACGATTAAACAATATACACAACTAACTTCCAATGCAATATAGATTAAAATTATTATAAAAGTCTCTTTACAATGGTGTGGTTAGCATTGACGAATTTTTAGAAGCACCTTTAATGAAACAATTTTCAAGTTATCCCGGTGGAATAATTCATTTCTAAACATACTTATAAATATTAGAAAACAGTAAATGTTCAGAACAATGCATGAAAAAGAAAGAGAGAGAGAGAGAAAATTAAAACGGCCAGGTTAAAATATGTATTTTCCTCCCATTTTGACTTCAATAAGCTATAATTATCTCTCATTAACAATGTTTTCTTAATATGAAATTTAAGTTATTTAGTCTTTCATTAAAGCTTTTCACGACAAATTGTGAATTTTACAGTAATGTCTTATTGTATTAAATTAAAGGACAGACTAATATTACAACATAATATTTCGGGATTAAAACCTAAGAATACTTATTATGTACCCTAAAATGTTTTGGCACATATCTTTGGTTTAAGAATATCTATGCAGCAGCTGAGGAGGCTGAATTCTTCACGAAACGTTACGAAGATGAAGGAAACTTTTAACTGTAGAGGCATTAATAAATTTGGTGAAACGAAGTCGTTTTCTTTCTAAAATGAACCTCTGTTGTGTATTTTGAAACATGTTGGTTATTAATATTATAAGTTTCTATGTCTTTTCTACAGTTATGATCACTTTACCCTACCCCATGGGGTAAAGTATTCATAATTAATTCCCAGAAAGAAGGCATTAAATAATTATTTTACCCAATTTCTTACTGCTGAAAATTTAATGCAATTTGTTCCGTAAAAATGTAATGTAAAATACCATGGAAAAAATGAGATTTTGAGGAAACTCTTGCATTTATTGTCGACAGAAGTTGCAAAACGTGGATTTTATGACCACTTTACCCCATTTGAGATTATTCATTAACTTTTGATTTTAGTTATGTTATTTATAAAATATTTGACTTAAGTATTTTTTTCAAGATAAAAAGCAACTACCCTTCCAACGTTATTTGTTTAAAACTGAGGAATTCAGTACCCGCACCCACTATTTTATATATTGTTGTATTTTCATTTTAGTTCGTTTAAAATTTATTTCACGTAACGTGGTGGGCTCTCATATATTCAACACAAGTGCAAATATTTTCCTGAAAAGGCTACTTCTGAAGAAGACGTATGAATTTATTTATCGGTTGGCAAATAGTCGTCCTTCATATCAAAACCTTTACTCTGTGGAAGTATATTTTGAACAATTTACAGGGACTTGCAAAGAGTACGAAGTAATGTATCCACATAAACGCAATGGTTATTCAGTTTTGGTAGTTATCTTAGTGTAACAAAAGTTCAATTTATTATTCTTTTGCTACATTTAATTATTTAAATAAGAAATTATTGATTATTCAAAATTCCCTCAGTCAAGCCTTGAATAATATTAATTTCATTTTAAACGCTTAACTGTGGTTTGACTGTTTCTCCGTGACTGAACTTGTCACTCACTTTTAATGTAGGTTTGCGCGTCATGCCATTTTTTTTTCAAGGGGGCTTATATTTATAATTTTCATTAAATTACGGGATTAATTTTCGCAATACAAATATGTCAAAACACCTACAATTTTAATTAACAATTTATTTTAAATCTTTTGGTCAGAAGAATTCAAATGACAGCAATTTGTTTACACGTACTTTATTCTACGGCGTAAACTTCCTGTCGTGGAATGCCTTGCTGTGTGCATTTTTTTCGTGAGTTGGAAACTTGAAACCAGTAGTGAAGGACGCTATGATCGTGGTTCCCCAGCGAGGGGCATATTTTGATGTCTCCTTGTCTGGGGAAACCATTATAGTTAGGTGATCAGTCTGGAATAATATTGCAATGATCTAATTCCTGGATTTGTATAATGATTTATATCGTGCTGCAATCATCAATTTGACATCATATCTGATTCATCAATTTGACGGACTTGATCAAAAAGACTGAAGGTGAACAACAAATATTCGTATACACGTTATGAAAGTGGTAATACTATAACGATCGGACATTCAGAATCTGAATGTGAGGAAGGAATATGCTTACACCACGTTATAAATGTGGAATACTTCAACGATCTGCAATAACATTTAAAATAGTTCCTAATTCTGGACTTGCTTCAATTCAATGATGAAAGACGTGGTGATATAAATGAAAGTTAAACCTTTGAATCATCAATGAACACTTCCGTTAACAAAATCATCTGCTTCATTCTCGTAAGCTCACAGGTTGTACTTTTTTTTTTATTTTTAAGGATTGATCAATCTAGAACCAATTCTGTAAATCATGGCCTATTCAGTTTTTTTTCTTAAATTTTGTTAAGTCATAAAATGCATCAATTTTGAATATAAATTAGTTAACCAATAAGTAAAAATAATAATAATTTTGAGAAGGTAAAAAAACGGTTTATGAATAAATAAATTTTTACTTCTTAAAAAAAAAAAAAAAAACGATATTAATCACCTTCTTATAAATCCTCTAAAATTTCACTATTTACAATTAAATGTTGTCGATTGTTTTAAAAATTGTTTTTATTTATGTTTTTAAAAATTTTCTGTTAATTATTTGACTACCGGAATGTATCAAAACAAAGATTTTATCAGGTAAAGCATATAATGATCGGTAAAGTTAAAGCGTTTAATATTAAATGTCACAATTGATGTCAAGCAAAAAAATTATAAACTGATATGCAAATCGTAATCCGCAAATTCGTTTGAACACTTTTACCACAAACCAATATTTGCAAAAGTAATTATATTAGAGCAGTACATTAGAAATTACTTATTAGTGACGTATTTTAATTATTTTATCCTTTTAGTATAGAAGGATTTAAAAAAAAAAAAAATATTTTAATAGACAATGCTATGTTTATTTATTTTTTATTTTTTGTCGTGAACGGGATTCAATTCAATTTTTCCGGTCAGTTCAAATCTGCATGTGTATATAATAAAGAAGAAAAAAAAGTGGCCTAAGCAGTGTTTACTAGATAGAAACACATACACACGTAAATCAAAAATTGAAGACATCGGATTCCCGAACTGTTTGCGAATGAGCGAGCTCATAATTTGAGCTGCTGAAGCTTGTTTGTATTGTAATTTTTGCAGTAAATAAAATGATTTTCGTCAATATACAGTAAATTTAGACCAAAAATGACTTTGGATCCAATGAAAAACTGAAATCTCAATTTTAAGGCGGTTTGCCTGTTGGAACAGAAGATTTATTGCTAAACAAACGGTAGCTTTACGTGGTGTAGATGGCCGAATGACTAGAGCGCTAGGTTTGTATAACATACGCCCGGGTCCGATTCCCGCACGCTTCGTTTACGGTTTCTAACCCTCGAATATTCTACGCCTCGAAATGGTTAAAAAACGGTAAAAAATTATGTTTTGAAACCATTTTTAAATAGTTATAAAACCGCAAACTTTTGTATTTACGGCTTTTTAGCCAAGCTGATTGGAAAGGCTGTAGGTCCCGTAAAGATAGAAAAATGTTCCAAGCCGTAAATTTAACGGTGAATTAGATGGACAGACTGATGCCGGTTATTTAACCGAAATTTCATGATGAAATTTCTAACAGTGTAGTTCACTTCTCGAAAATGTCTATCACTCCAGTTCCACAAAAATTAAGCAGGTTATTTTACTCAGCGTAGCAGCTATTGTATAAGGGGCAAAGTTGTTTTCAAAAATCCTACTTCTGCAATTTTCATAATAGAGAAATAAGTGCAAAAATCTATTTTTTTCCTGTTATACTGCTGAACCAGTGCGGTAATGAAAGGGTAAGATTGAATTAGTTGCTTTCTTTGAATTCTTCTGAGTTAAATGCGTCGGGGGGGGGGGGGGGGAAGCTAAATGTTTCGTTAGAAAACTGATATGTTTTATCAGACAAATCGAATGGCGTTTGAGTTTACCACGTGCAACTGCACATCAAATCTGTATCACAATCTAAAGTTATAAATGTGTGATCCAAGTTAATGTAACCATATATACAAGTGAAGAGATAAATATGAGTACACAAGTTAAACCATAAATAAACAAACTGGCTAGTAATACCCACGCGAAGAATAATCATAGTCAAATTATTATACACTAGCTGACATGCCCGGCGTTGCGCGGGATAATATTGCATCATTTGCAAGCCAGGTGACACATATCGAAAATTCTGTTGTAAATATACAACGAAAAAGTTTCTTAAAAAAATCCAAGTAGAACATAGCCAACAGTCCTTAAAAATCCCATTTAAACAGTAAAACTCGTTAAAAATCCCATTTAAACAGTAAAACTCGTTAAAAATCACGATTGCATTAAAAACAACAGCCTCGAAAAATTCCTTTCAGGCCAAAAATAAACAGCCCATAACTGTTTAAAAATTGCGATTAGAGTAAGGGCAACAATAACTAAAATGCACATATTCATAGGAATAATTGTTACAAAAGGGATATCAAGACTCCGTAAAAACCGCAAGTACCATATAGACAACATTACGGATAAAAATTCCAATTAGAATCAGAGCCGTATTCCTTTTAAAAATCCCATCAGATAAAGAATAACGTTCCCTGATTTTTTCTGCTACAATTTGGAAAACGTTCCTTAAAGCCCCCTATTTGAATAAAGACAAATGTTCCTAAACATCCCTCCTAATAAAATAAGGACGTTATTCCCAAAAATTATCCATTAGAATAAAGACGTCAGTGATAAAAATACACATTAGACTACAGACCTTTAAGAGTTGATGTTCCTAAAACTACTAACAGTCCATCTAAAATTATCCATCAAAATAAGGACACCACTTCCTAAAAATCCCACTTGCAAAATCGTTAAAACATTTCCTGAAAATTCAATTAAATAGCACTTTTATAAAATTCGGATAAAAACGGAAGAAAGAAAAGCATTATTTCCTAAGGCAAATAAACAGGCACATTTAAGCTACAAAATGTACTGAACCAATTCTGACGTCTTAAATTTAAGTTGATATAAAGAAATAACAAAATTCTGTCCAAATTGCGCCAAATAGGCAGTACAAAAAATGAATATTATAAAATGAATCACTTGAGTAAAATAAGGAATCAATCAAAACCGCTACGTAAAAAAGTTAAAATAAAGTAGAAGATCGCCAAATTGCAGTATAATAATGGAAGCATAACGCAATGCGCCAAGATCCTACAGTGTAAAATCCATATGGAATTTAATGAGAACAGTATTACTGATAATTGGCGTGATTTGAAAAAGTTACAAAGCACAAAATAAGATATTGAGAACAATTAACAGCACGGGGAAAAAAGTTTTCATTTCTTTCGGCGAAATTTTAAATTTCATCAAGAATCAGCCTTTTAACCTAGTAAATGTAATCGACTTGATCCAAAAAGGATTTTCATTAGTTTTACGTTAACAGAAATCATCTATTTGGCGACAAAAGTACTCTTTATTTTGGCGAATTTGCTCAAATTGAGGGAATAAATTCAGAGCTAAACCTCGATTAAAATTCGAAAACTACTTAAAATGAATTTTTCCAGTGTTCTATTTGTTGTAGGAATTTCAGAAAGACATCATCTTATGCAGTTAATGCAGAAAAAATAGTTATGCATCTTATGCAGAAAAATTATGAAACGTAAAATAATGAACTAAAAACAGTTAACGGCACGAAAAAAAAGTTATCTCTTCTTGGCGAGAAAAGTAGATTTTCTACGGAAAGGCTTTTTAATATTTTTTAAAGTATTTTCATTAGTTTTAATTTAACAGAAATTTTCCTTTTGGCGACAAAAGTGCTCTTCATTGTGGCGAAAATACGCAATTTGATCAAATAAATTCACAGGTAAGCATTGCTTTAAAGTTCGAAAACTACTTTAAATGAATATTGGTCGTGTTTTTTTGTTCTACGAGCTTTAGAAAAGGATCATCTTGTGTAGTTTTTTTATGGGCATTAATATGCTGCAAAAATCTAAAACGTGGGACATTTCTTCGATGATATAAACCCAAAATCAACAGTTTTGCTTAAAATTGGAATAAAAAAGAACAAATTCGAATTTTAGGAAAAACGCTTCGAGGTGCACGAGGACCTGCCCCAAGGTACCTGTAACCAAAATTTCGTACTTCTGGCCCGTTCCATCTCACCAGGAAGCGATCGACAGACAGACAGACAGATAGACAGACAAACAGACAGACACACACACAAACTTTCGGTTTTATTTATATAGATTACCTAGAGCACGTGCAAAAATAGATAAGCACGTATCTCATAAAGGCATTTTTTTCTATCCACTCCTAAATATTTACTCTCAGCATTAACCCTACTGAAAGTGATCCTCCCCCCCTTTTATGTAAAACCTATTCTGTTTAACGTTTTTTTCCCTCGAAATTACTTTTGTTTTAATTATTGAAATATGTAAAGAAGGGCTATTATTCTATAAATCATCATTGTCATTTTTCATGTGAAACAAAATTATAAATATTAGGACAGCAGAATTATTTAATTTACATAGAAATTGAATAGAATTTATTAAGCACTGATAGCGGCGGTTTTATCCTCGCTATACTAATTAGGTTGAACCTAATCCTGTTGGCGTCAGCAGTCATTCTAATAAAATTAGTTTTATTCCATTAGGAGAAAAAATAGCGCCAGAAATACTTCGCTTTAATTTGCCAGATAAAGCTAATGTTCTAATTAGAAAGGAGCTAATGACATGAGATAACAGCTGCTTATCATTTCAATTAGTCTAAATTGGTTTGCAGTGACAGACAGTTTTATAACTTTCCTTCCCCAAGAATTCATCCCACATGTCTCAATTAATACGCTTTACACATTAGGAAGGTTTTGTAGTGATTGAAAGAGGTATTGTACTCATTCCTAGCTTAAAAGAAGACATAGTAGCATTGGAAAAATAGTGAAAAGACAGATTTAACATAGAACCAAAATACTAAAAAAATTCAGAAATAATTTCAATTTCAATTAAGCCGTTTATTTCAGAGACCTAAAAGACGCCAAGCTTCGGGAAACATTCTTAGCATAATGTTGAATTATTCGACGGGAGTTGCAATTTTTTGACGGAAAGAATTACAGTTGACTCACGTGCATTCGGCTTTGTATGGCTGAAGAGCAGGCCGGATAACAAAAATATCATACAGGCTGGAGTTCTATGAACTCATTTTCACGAATGAAGACAAAATTTTTATACCAAAACCCACTTTCTATAATGCATACTCTATCGCTTCTTATTTAGTACAAAGCTCTCCATTTATCTTAAGCAACGTAGAATGTGAACGACGCCCGATGAATCATAGAAGCAGCTGTCCAGTAATGAGCCAAATTAAAATAGAAGGCTCTTTACCAGTAGTTTTTAAATATTTATGTACTGCACTGCACGGTTCAAGAATTTATTAGAGCAAAAGTAAGTTAAAGAAAATGAACTGTCAACATTTTAACAAACTGTATGACGCCAAAATTATATGCACAAAATAAGAACATATAACTTTTCAATTCAGCATCTAATAATCTAGTCTTTACAAATTCTAACGTAACACCTTCTGTTAATGTTTCATTCGCAGTAATTACAACATCATATTTATCCGGTATTGTGAGCAATAAATGGCAGACTTTAACACTTTCCCCCATTTTGCTACCAGTACCTTATAACTCTCTTAAAAAAGTGTCAAATTTCCGAAAATAAACCTCCAATTTTTCATTTGGCTGCAGTTTCATAGTTAGCAAATTCTTTCTTAAATATAACTAAGATAAAGTGCTTTTTCTTTCAAAAATACATTTTAGTAAATTCATTATTTCTCTTGCAGATTTTGAATCTCTAATATACCCAATGTACTTATCGCTAACAGCCTGAATTATCAACATTTTTGCTTTCACATCTTTCTTTTTATTTTCAACTGCAGTTAATTCACATTCATTTTACAGAGTCATATTCTTTTTCTTCTAAAATTGACTTTACTCTAAATAATCATATCGAAAAATTCTCACCTGTAAATATTGGAAGAACTACAGGAGTCGCTCTATCTTTGCTGCTCTCCATCATTTTTAATCACAAAACAAACTTTCTAGTATTAACTATATGGCAACCACGCTTTGCTACTATATTTGATTTCTTAATGTGAGGTTCGTAAAAACAACACACAATTCCACAAAAGAAACATTTAATATAACTTAACATAGATCTTGACAACAACTAACCTCTTTATTGCTGGAACATAAACTGACTATATTTTAAACAACCTGATATTGTTGCCAGATCCCAAACTATAACATTTCCAATAATATCAATATTACTACTTTCCGACAACAGTAACGCAAAATCGTAGGCCTAATTCCTAAGAGTAGTTTTTCACTTGATGCTTATCAGGTTTCTGAAATAAAAGATTCAATTAAATTCAATATGCATTTAAATATTATGCGATTAGTTCTTACTGCTAAATTAAAACTTATGCACATTTAAATTATCAAAAGAAAGAAATTGAACCACGAAAAATAAGGGAACACAAACAATAATTGTACTCCTGATGACGATGATACAATTCCACCAGATTCCGAGAATCAATGTTTACGATTTAATTATTGTACATGTTTGCGATTAACAGCTTTAAACGAATAATTAATCCCGGAAAGGGCTTCAAATTAATCTGAATCTACATGATAAAAATGTCCTGGTACAAATTTTTAATGCATGATTAATAACATAAATTAGTCGGTCAGAAAAAAGAAAAAAAAAACGTGCTCTGATCAGGAAATTCAGATGAGTTCTTACAAGAAATATGAGGGTCGATTACAAATGGCTATTTACTGCACTTAAGCCTTTTAGTATAATGAGCAAATGAGCATCAATTCGGTTTTGAAAATTACATTTCAGTTTTTGTTCGAGTACGCATCTGAGTTTTCCAAACCGGGAGCATAAAAGCTTTTCCTCATTATCTTAAGGGTTTTCCAGATGAAACTAAAGAAATGTAGTGATACGTTGATTCAATATACTTTGCTAAGTTCTTCTAAAAGAAATGCAACGAGGCATCTAGTAAAGAGCCATTTTCATTCTTTTTTGTGTAAAGCAGTAATAAAGAGGGGTGGGATGCGGTGTGGTTCTTTGAATACACAGTTGAATTTAGAACAACTTCAACAGCTTAATTTAGAACATAACAGCTTTTGGTTGTTTCGATACATGAGGTTCTGTTTCAAAATATAAAATTATACTTAAACAAGAAGTTCCGTCTAGAACTATACGAGCCTACTTTCCTGTATACACCAAATTCAAATTTATAATCTAGCTATCTCTTTCTCTCTCTTTCTTATTTATCTTTAATCTAATTATTGAAAATATACCTTTTTCAACGGATAATACATATTCATTCACTCACTCATTCATTCTTTCATTTATTCAGCCATGCATTTATTCATTCATTCGTTACCTCATTCAAGTGTTTATTCATTCATTTACGCATTCATGTATTTATTCACTCATTTATTTATATTTTCATTTATTCAATAATTTATTCATTCATTCTTTTCCTCATTCATTTATTCATTGATTTATTCTTTCACTCTTTAATTTATTCATTCATTCATTATTTCACTCATTGAGTCACTGAGAAATATCCTTGAAAATCCCGATCAAAAAATTTCATAGCAAAATAGGCTCGTAAGTTCTGGATAAACTTTCTATTTCTACATGTTCTACGTTATAAGAGCTTTCCGATAAAGTTTGTTCTAAGCAAATCGGTCCATTAGATCAGGATTTATATAGGGTTGAAATTTCCCCGTAAGCTCTGTGTTAATTTTTTGAACTGTTCAAAAATGAACAAAAACTGTTCAAATCAATATTTCACGCCGAGAACTCCTTTCAATAAGCTTGCAATAGGAACTTGGCTCTTGTGCCCAGAGTTTACAGAATTTGCTTCAATTTTGTCCATAGGCGCTAATGTTAAAATTTTTTGAACTGTTCAAAATTGAACAAAAAATTGTTCAAATCAAAAAGTAAAATATAGAAATGAGATGTCCTCGCCGAGATCTTTCGAATGCAAAAAGAATTTTTCCAATCGGACAATTCGTTCAAAAGTTATTAGGGGGGGACAGACCGACAGACCGACAGACAGACAGACCGACAGACACACTTTTTCCCCATCTCAATACCCTACTTTCAAATTTTTTATTTTTCAATCTTTATTTAATTACTTCACTTATTTTTGACTTTTCTTGATTTTTAACGATATTTTCACGATACATTAAGCCTTCTTTCATGCTTTGTTATTATTTTTTTTTACTTTTACGGGAAAGTAGGCTAAAAAGGTTGTAAACGTCAGGTTTTTCGTATAAATTACAATTAAAATTTGCGCGTTTAATAAAAACTTAAAATTATATTTACTTTTTTTCTGTTCGAAGAATTCTATAAGACTGTTGAAAAAGTAATGATCGATGTTTGAATTAAATTACAAGACATGAAAAAGATGGTAAATGAAAAAATCGCGCGGTGCAATTAAAATGCGATTAAGAAAGTAACTGATGAATTTCAACAGTAATTGTTTTATTCATTGGAATAATGAAAAGAAAAAAAAAACACTTCACACGCTTAATTTAATATTTAGGTAGGTTTTTATTCACAGTTAAAGTTAAATGTTATTTTTTACAACATTAAATACGAGTCCAAGTATGATAATATTTATCATTTAGCAGTTATGAACAATGCTTTCTTACAAAATGTTTACACAAAAAAGGTTTTGCATAAAGCGTTAATAAAAAAAACGGGTTTTCAAATATTACACAGGGAGAGTATCAGAAAATAAATTTAAGTAATGTTATATCTATACCTTCTACGAGTTTAGTTATTCATTCCGTAACGAGCTGGGTGCAATTTGATGTTCAGATTTGCATTGCTCGAATACACACACACACACACACACACACACATATATATATATATATATATATATATATATTAAAATTAAGTGTAATTGCTTCGCTTTTCATATCTTTTGATTTTAGCTGAAATCTTCTTTTGGTTCCTTTTTAAACTAGTGAATAAATCTTGAAATTTATTAAACATACTTTAAATGGAAAACTATATTTAGACTTTTCATTGAAGTAACGAACATGGGCACTAATTTTCCATCATCAACGTGTGTTTAAACACATCTTTACTGATACAGTTAATTTGATTTTGTTTATTTGCAGTTGAGTAACCGAAAATATTCGCCCTTAGTTTAAGTTGTAGCAAATCAGCAAAACACTTTTTTAAATCAGGTAACAATTTGCTAAAGCTCCCCAAATTAATTATGGCAGTTCTAATAGATTTTTCAAATTTTAAATTTAAAATTTAATAACTTTAAAACAAACTTATTAATGTTCAACATATGCAGTGTATATCTCGAGTAATATGTCTATAGTTTTTGCATATCCTATTTATATATAAGAACGCAAACTTTTTTTCGCAACATTTTACGACTGATAATTTCCACCACAACAAATACGGACTCTTTTTCAGTTAGTAAAACTACATTTTTACAGATAAATGTAAAGTCTTCTACAAAATATGTGCATTAAATTATGAGAAGGGAGTTTTCATGTGCAGGAAATTATGAGAAGAAATGAGGCTGCATTTGTAGAAATTTTAATTGGAGTTATATTACGAGTTAAAATAATTTCATATTAATGTCAATCTCTATTAATACAATTGCCTTACCTTTATATCTGCTTTTGGACTGTGGTTACGAATCCATGTTTTGTCTAGAATATCTAGAACGGCAATATTCTGGTAGGTCTAAGCTTTGGAACCTGCCTATGAGCAGTAAACAGTTTCAATTCTCGCCCTAGATCTGTGGACATATCTCAATAACTTCCTTTTCCATGTTGTATGTTTAACAACTCATGAACTCTGTGATGGTAACATCATGAAGCAGTTTTTTCATAACATCATGTGTAGTCAGAGTACGGTGCGCTATAGAATAATCTTGATAAAAAATCCAACATTCTCCTTAGAATTGTGTAGTAATAGGTATCAGTAATAGTTTACCTTTTGGTATGACAAATAAATGCACAATTCCTATGACAGCGAAACGTACAACTACTGTCAATCTTTGACTTTCTTATGCCACGCACGCGCTTTAGCAAGTGACATACACTTTTCCTTAGATATTGTCTGTAAAATTTTGGCTTTAATTCGGGTACATGTGGTTCCATCTGTTGGAATTTTTTGGTTACAGTGCTTGATTTCAGTCTCGTTACTATTTAATTCCTCCTCAGAAAGATGATTATGGATACGCAGTAATCAAATCTATAGAAATTGTAGCATAATAGTGCGAAAGTATGAAGCACATATGTCGTGAATATCTTGCGTAAATAAGGCCATATTTTGCTGAGCTTAAGTTATTGTTTGAGAGATTTATTTTCAACTGTGCTCTTAATCTACTCATCTGCTTTAACTTTATTACCAAGCCCTATTTCATATATTTTCAAAATTGCAGCACATTTGAGTTACGGGCGGATGAGTATTTTTTTTTCAATACGCAGTCATACAGGGAGGTACACACAGGCCAGACATCTGTCCTGTGGATTCGGTCAAGATAACATCAAACACCTTAATTTACTGTCTTTGAAGCTCAAGCAAAGAATGACTTAGACAAAACTAGTTCTCCTCCCCAACCTAAATATGAACTGATGGACACTTTCTGATGCACATTATCCCAATATTTTTCAGTTCATTTATGTCCTATGTAAATGGTAGAATGAGAGTAAATGACCTAAAGACAATATATATATATATATATACACACAATGTACAATATGCCTCAAATTTAACTCTCCTACCGAATTAGAACTAAAATTTTTAGCAAAAAAACATTAAACATATTGAACGGTAGCTCAAAACTGCTCATAATACTATTAATTTAATGAGATTATTTCCATAAATGAGTTATACTTCATTTAGCACTTTTATATTTTGCAAAGAAATATTTTAAAACGTAAATGAACTACAGATTGATCTTCGATTATGAAATTATTCTGCAACACGAGTGCATCACTATCATTTTCTATTGCCTTCATAATATTTCCCTCATCTGCATTTGCTGGACAGAATGATTCCAGTTGACGTAATGTTGCGCATAATGGAGTAAAATTCGAAAATAATCCCTTTAGATACACAACGAGTTTATTCTAAATCATGGGGGGAAAAAGAAAAAGTGAAGGAAATTATTTGCATTACAGGGCATAAAGAATTCAACTCTGAAGACAACAAAAATTTTGAATACGCTTCACTATTTTTTAATTTTAGAAACTTCAATTAGTGGATAAACTTTTTAAAAGCTTTAAGTAACTGAGTACTTTTGAGTACTTAAGGATGAAATAAAATGAGGGTATGGTCGGTATAAAATTAATATTATTGTTTTAGGACTTTTTTCCGAAAACGTGATTATAAAAGCCAGTTAAAAATGATTTAATAACAAGAAGTTCCGTCTAGAACTATACGAGCCTACTTTCCCGTATACACCAAATTCAAATTTATAATCTAGCTATCTCTTTCTCTCTCTTTCTTATTTATCTTTAGTTCTAATTATTGAAAATATACCTTTTTCAACGGATAATACATATTCATTCACTCACTCATTCATTCTTTCATTTATTCAGCCATGCATTTATTCATTCATTCGTTACCTCATTCAAGTGTTTATTCATTCATTTACGCATTCATGTATTTATTCACTCATTTATTTATATTTTCATTTATTCAATAATTTATTCATTCATTCTTTTCCTCATTCATTTATTCATTGATTTATTCTTTCACTCTTTAATTTATTCATTCATTCATTATTTCACTCATTGAGTCACTGAGAAATATCCTTGAAAATCCCGATCAAAAAATTTCATAGCAAAATAGGCTCGTAAGTTCTGGATAAACTTTCTATTTCTACATGTTCTACGTTATAAGAGCTTTCCGATAAAGTTTGTTCTAAGCAAATCGGTCCATTAGATCAGGATTTATATAGGGTTGAAATTTCCCCGTAAGCTCTGTGTTAATTTTTTGAACTGTTCAAAAATGAACAAAAACTGTTCAAATCAATATTTCACGCCGAGAACTCCTTTCAATAAGCTTGCAATAGGAACTTGGCTCTTGTGCCCAGAGTTTACAGAATTTGCTTCAATTTTGTCCATAGGCGCTAATGTTAAAATTTTTTGAACTGTTCAAAATTGAACAAAAAATTGTTCAAATCAAAAAGTAAAATATAGAAATGAGATGTCCTCGCCGAGATCTTTCGAATGCAAAAAGAATTTTTCCAATCGGACAATTCGTTCAAAAGTTATTAGGGGGGGGACAGACCGACAGACCGACAGACAGACAGACCGACAGACACACTTTTTCCCCATCTCAATACCCTACTTTCAAATTTTTTATTTTTCAATCTTTATTTAATTACTTCACTTATTTTTGACTTTTCTTGATTTTTAACGATATTTTCACGATACATTAAGCCTTCTTTCATGCTTTGTTATTATTTTTTTTTACTTTTACGGGAAAGTAGGCTAAAAAGGTTGTAAACGTCAGGTTTTTCGTATAAATTACAATTAAAATTTGCGCGTTTAATAAAAACTTAAAATTATATTTACTTTTTTTCTGTTCGAAGAATTCTATAAGACTGTTGAAAAAGTAATGATCGATGTTTGAATTAAATTACAAGACATGAAAAAGATGGTAAATGAAAAAATCGCGCGGTGCAATTAAAATGCGATTAAGAAAGTAACTGATGAATTTCAACAGTAATTGTTTTATTCATTGGAATAATGAAAAGAAAAAAAAAACACTTCACACGCTTAATTTAATATTTAGGTAGGTTTTTATTCACAGTTAAAGTTAAATGTTATTTTTTACAACATTAAATACGAGTCCAAGTATGATAATATTTATCATTTAGCAGTTATGAACAATGCTTTCTTACAAAATGTTTACACAAAAAAGGTTTTGCATAAAGCGTTAATAAAAAAAACGGGTTTTCAAATATTACACAGGGAGAGTATCAGAAAATAAATTTAAGTAATGTTATATCTATACCTTCTACGAGTTTAGTTATTCATTCCGTAACGAGCTGGGTGCAATTTGATGTTCAGATTTGCATTGCTCGAATACACACACACACACACACACACACACATATATATATATATATATATATATATATATTAAAATTAAGTGTAATTGCTTCGCTTTTCATATCTTTTGATTTTAGCTGAAATCTTCTTTTGGTTCCTTTTTAAACTAGTGAATAAATCTTGAAATTTATTAAACATACTTTAAATGGAAAACTATATTTAGACTTTTCATTGAAGTAACGAACATGGGCACTAATTTTCCATCATCAACGTGTGTTTAAACACATCTTTACTGATACAGTTAATTTGATTTTGTTTATTTGCAGTTGAGTAACCGAAAATATTCGCCCTTAGTTTAAGTTGTAGCAAATCAGCAAAACACTTTTTTAAATCAGGTAACAATTTGCTAAAGCTCCCCAAATTAATTATGGCAGTTCTAATAGATTTTTCAAATTTTAAATTTAAAATTTAATAACTTTAAAACAAACTTATTAATGTTCAACATATGCAGTGTATATCTCGAGTAATATGTCTATAGTTTTTGCATATCCTATTTATATATAAGAACGCAAACTTTTTTTCGCAACATTTTACGACTGATAATTTCCACCACAACAAATACGGACTCTTTTTCAGTTAGTAAAACTACATTTTTACAGATAAATGTAAAGTCTTCTACAAAATATGTGCATTAAATTATGAGAAGGGAGTTTTCATGTGCAGGAAATTATGAGAAGAAATGAGGCTGCATTTGTAGAAATTTTAATTGGAGTTATATTACGAGTTAAAATAATTTCATATTAATGTCAATCTCTATTAATACAATTGCCTTACCTTTATATCTGCTTTTGGACTGTGGTTACGAATCCATGTTTTGTCTAGAATATCTAGAACGGCAATATTCTGGTAGGTCTAAGCTTTGGAACCTGCCTATGAGCAGTAAACAGTTTCAATTCTCGCCCTAGATCTGTGGACATATCTCAATAACTTCCTTTTCCATGTTGTATGTTTAACAACTCATGAACTCTGTGATGGTAACATCATGAAGCAGTTTTTTCATAACATCATGTGTAGTCAGAGTACGGTGCGCTATAGAATAATCTTGATAAAAAATCCAACATTCTCCTTAGAATTGTGTAGTAATAGGTATCAGTAATAGTTTACCTTTTGGTATGACAAATAAATGCACAATTCCTATGACAGCGAAACGTACAACTACTGTCAATCTTTGACTTTCTTATGCCACGCACGCGCTTTAGCAAGTGACATACACTTTTCCTTAGATATTGTCTGTAAAATTTTGGCTTTAATTCGGGTACATGTGGTTCCATCTGTTGGAATTTTTTGGTTACAGTGCTTGATTTCAGTCTCGTTACTATTTAATTCCTCCTCAGAAAGATGATTATGGATACGCAGTAATCAAATCTATAGAAATTGTAGCATAATAGTGCGAAAGTATGAAGCACATATGTCGTGAATATCTTGCGTAAATAAGGCCATATTTTGCTGAGCTTAAGTTATTGTTTGAGAGATTTATTTTCAACTGTGCTCTTAATCTACTCATCTGCTTTAACTTTATTACCAAGCCCTATTTCATATATTTTCAAAATTGCAGCACATTTGAGTTACGGGCGGATGAGTATTTTTTTTTCAATACGCAGTCATACAGGGAGGTACACACAGGCCAGACATCTGTCCTGTGGATTCGGTCAAGATAACATCAAACACCTTAATTTACTGTCTTTGAAGCTCAAGCAAAGAATGACTTAGACAAAACTAGTTCTCCTCCCCAACCTAAATATGAACTGATGGACACTTTCTGATGCACATTATCCCAATATTTTTCAGTTCATTTATGTCCTATGTAAATGGTAGAATGAGAGTAAATGACCTAAAGACAATATATATATATATATATACACACAATGTACAATATGCCTCAAATTTAACTCTCCTACCGAATTTGAACTAAAATTTTTAGCAAAAAAACATTAAACATATTGAACGGTAGCTCAAAACTGCTCATAATACTATTAATTTAATGAGATTATTTCCATAAATGAGTTATACTTCATTTAGCACTTTTATATTTTGCAAAGAAATATTTTAAAACGTAAATGAACTACAGATTGATCTTCGATTATGAAATTATTCTGCAACACGAGTGCATCACTATCATTTTCTATTGCCTTCATAATATTTCCCTCATCTGCATTTGCTGGACAGAATGATTCCAGTTGACGTAATGTTGCGCATAATGGAGTAAAATTCGAAAATAATCCCTTTAGATACACAACGAGTTTATTCTAAATCATGGGGGGAAAAAGAAAAAGTGAAGGAAATTATTTGCATTACAGGGCATAAAGAATTCAACTCTGAAGACAACAAAAATTTTGAATACGCTTCACTATTTTTTAATTTTAGAAACTTCAATTAGTGGATAAACTTTTTAAAAGCTTTAAGTAACTGAGTACTTTTGAGTACTTAAGGATGAAATAAAATGAGGGTATGGTCGGTATAAAATTAATATTATTGTTTTAGGACTTTTTTCCGAAAACGTGATTATAAAAGCCAGTTAAAAATGATTTAATAACAAGAAGTTCCGTCTAGAACTATACGAGCCTACTTTCCCGTATACACCAAATTCAAATTTATAATCTAGCTATCTCTTTCTCTCTCTTTCTTATTTATCTTTAGTTCTAATTATTGAAAATATACCTTTTTCAACGGATAATACATATTCATTCACTCACTCATTCATTCTTTCATTTATTCAGCCATGCATTTATTCATTCATTCGTTACCTCATTCAAGTGTTTATTCATTCATTTACGCATTCATGTATTTATTCACTCATTTATTTATATTTTCATTTATTCAATAATTTATTCATTCATTCTTTTCCTCATTCATTTATTCATTGATTTATTCTTTCACTCTTTAATTTATTCATTCATTCATTATTTCACTCATTGAGTCACTGAGAAATATCCTTGAAAATCCCGATCAAAAAATTTCATAGCAAAATAGGCTCGTAAGTTCTGGATAAACTTTCTATTTCTACATGTTCTACGTTATAAGAGCTTTCCGATAAAGTTTGTTCTAAGCAAATCGGTCCATTAGTTCAGGATTTATATAGGGTTGAAATTTCCCCGTAAGCTCTGTGTTAATTTTTTGAACTGTTCAAAAATGAACAAAAACTGTTCAAATCAATATTTCACGCCGAGAACTCCTTTCAATAAGCTTGCAATAGGAACTTGGCTCTTGTGCCCAGAGTTTACAGAATTTGCTTCAATTTTGTCCATAGGCGCTAATGTTAAAATTTTTTGAACTGTTCAAAATTGAACAAAAAATTGTTCAAATCAAAAAGTAAAATATAGAAATGAGATGTCCTCGCCGAGATCTTTCGAATGCAAAAAGAATTTTTCCAATCGGACAATTCGTTCAAAAGTTATTAGGGGGGGACAGACCGACAGACCGACAGACCCACAGACCGACAGACCGACAGACAGACAGACCGACCGACAGACAGACCGACAGACCGACAGACACACTTTTTCCCCATCTCAATACCCTACTTTCAAATTTTTTATTTTTCAATCTTTATTTAATTACTTCACTTATTTTTTGACTTTCCTTGATTTTTAACGATATTTTCACGATACCATTAAGCCTTCTTTCATGCTTTATTATTAATTTTTTTTACTTTTACGGGAAAGTAGGCTAAAAATTAAAAAACAAAACCTGTCCTCAACTGCTGTGACGGTGAATAATTCTTTTTCATTATATAACAAAAATATTATCTCTGACTTATTCCTTTTACTATTATTAGGCTTGCAAGTTTGTCGCGGAAAAAAGAGCGCGACATTCGCGGGACATTCGCGCAAATTGAAAGAAATGTTCGCAAGAACACATATATAACAAAATATAGCATATCAACAATGAAAGTTATTCTTCATCCTAAAATATAGGGATATTATTAAAAATGGAAGAATTATCAATTTCGTTAAAAGCATTTAAATATTTGTATCGACTAGGATCAAAAACTCAGCATACATTAAAAATTTTTTAGGCTAGTTGGCAAAATCTATGTTTATTGTTACTGCTTTCAAAAAAAAAAAAAAAAAAAATTTTGAATTTTTCTTGAGACAAGTTTAGAGCCTTTTTAGGCTTTGAGTGCTCATATTTTATATTTAGTTTCTGAAATTTTTAAAAAATTGGACATTTCGCGAGTCAATAATTACAAAAAAAAATATTAAATAAGAAAAATTCCTGGAGTTTCGAAAAAAGCTTTAAAAATCGCGAAAATCATCGCGGGAATTCGCGGCGAGACAAACTTGCAACATGTATACTAAAGGGTTCATTTCCCGTGGCCGTCTTTTGGGCAACATTTTAGTCAGTTTTTGCTTTAATCAATTTTTGGCTACAGCCCGCAACAGTTTGTACACTGTAATAAGAGCTCAGAAAGGCGAAGCAAAAATGATTTCTATTGTTGACTTTTGGTGGACATTCTAAAAGGGTCATTTTATTGCTTTCTCCAGGAATGCTACGAATATTTATCGAATTTTTAAAAAGTCATACAGTTTATTTTTTATTTTGGTAATGATTTCCAAAATCTCATTCTGATTGATTGGAAATTGAAATACTATTTTTTTCAAGATAAACTAATTTATATTTGGAGAATTCTTTACTTAGTATATTTTAATACAAAAGGAACGCGTTTTGATGTGTGAAAATTGTCCCGAAGACATAATCATGCATTTAGTAGCAGATTTTTGAAGAATATCTGCTGCAAATACTTTCCTTGATTAGATTTCCTCCACTAATTTCAGTAAAATGTCAGAAAAAAAGATATATAAATGTGTTATTTTTTCAACTGTCTTTTCTTAATCTTTGAGCAAAGCTGTCCCTTATTAATTCTACGTTCGGTTTAATCGGCCCTATAAAGACACTGTGACTGAAAAACTGAAACAAAGGACAACCCAAAAACGCAATATTTTTTCCTTATACTATATTGTGCAACAAAAAGCTACATTTCAATCCAAGTGCTAATTTTTAAAAAATCAAATGAAGGTTAAGCACCGCATTTTTTTACATGTCTACTGACCAACATAAGATAGATGTAAGAAGCAGTACCCCCTTTTTATAACATTATCGTATGATGTTGTTTAAAAACAATTATACATAAGCTGACAGGGTTTTATTCGCTAACGGTAATGGAATACATATATATATATATACAAAAAGAGAGATTTCTCAAAATATCGATTAAGATAAAAATTCCATTCTTAGCGCCTACTTTCCTGTAAAATTAAAAAACAAAAGTATAAAAGAAAGTCCTAATGTGTCGCAAAAATGCTCAGTTTTGGACAGTTTAAAGGGGAAAAAAAACTTTACCACGTTAGCGCCTATAGGAAAATTTGAATCCGATATGAATCCTGATTTAACTGGCGGATTTGTTTGACGATAACGTTATGACAAAGAGTCCATGTACAGCACGTAAAAACAAGTTTATCCAGAGCTAAACGGGCCTACTTTCCCATGACTTTTCATCTGTATTTTTTAAGGATATTTTTTGAATGAAGGCATAGATAAATGAATGACTGTAAGAATGAATAAAGAAATGATGAATGAATGAATTGAGAGCGTCATTATATTACAATAATAAATAATGCTTAATAAAGTGCTTGGTTTTGATACACTTGCAAACTAAAAAGTCCTCTTTCGCTTAATTCATTTCAACATCTTAAAATTTAAAATTCCTTTCGGTTTTTTTATTTCCAAATAACTACAGTCCTTTACCTTGGGCCATAAAATTTGTGCATGTGAAGATTAATGCAGTTATTTTAATGCAAGCATTTATGATTAATCTTCCTTCAACAGAAATGATAAATATCACTGAGATATTAAACCACTTATTTTAAACTGTTACTGATTTTGTTTTGTGATCTAATCTAGTTTATATGGTAGTAAGTTTAGCAGATAAAAATTAGACGAAGGATGGTGATAAATACGATACTGAGAGGTGGTGTTTTATGACCTAAAACTAAGTAACTTAATCTATGAAAGCTACTTCTGGAAGCGAATGAAAGATAATCCATCATGACGATAAACTTAACTGAACATTGAAGATTGTTTTGGGAATTTTAGTCGAGCTGGGAGCCGTGTTTTCAAGATTTAATGAGGCGACTTCTACTTCAGTAGCAACGCACAATTGCTACATTTTCATTACAAGTGTGAAACGGAATTTCACCCATTTTTGGCCAAACGTACGTAAATGCATTATTTCAATAACTATTTTTTTTAACAATGTGACACTACTAATTTTTTTTACTAATTTTACTAATTTATTTTACGATAAACTTAACTGAACATTGAAGATTGTTTTGGGAGTTTTAGTTGAGCTGGTAGCCGTGTTTTCAAGATTTAATGAGGCGACTTCTACTCCAGTAGCGAAGCACAATTGCTACATTTTCATTACAAGTGTGAAACGGAATTTCACCCATTTTTGGCCAAAGGTGCGTAAATGCATTATTTCATTAGCTATTTTTTTTTAACAATGTGACACTACTAATTTTTTTTACAAATTTTACTAATTTATTTTACGATAAACTTAACTGGAAATTGAAGATTGATTTGGTAATTTTAGTCGAGCTGGGAGACGTGTTTTCAAGATTTAATGATGCGACTTCTATTTCAGTAGCGATGCACAATTACTACATTTTCATCACAAGTATAAAAAGGAATTCAATCTATTTTTGGCCAAAGGTGCGTAAACGCATTTTTTCAATAAATATTGTGACACTACTAAATTTTTATTAATTTATTTTTATGCTTTTTTAAAAGGTTTTGGAGATGTCTAAAATATTAGTAATACGATTATCGTAAACACTTTCTTTTGAGAAATTTTGAAAACAGTTCTCGGTACGATTCAAAAACGGTGTGTTTGCTTGGCGACTTTATGAATTTGGAGACTACTAATGCAGACGACGTAAAGTGTTCAAAATCTCTACGCTTTATTTGTGCCTCAGTTGTCAAGTTGTCTATTTGCATCCCAAATGTTTTGAAAATTTCCATTTAAAAATATGTAAATTCGAATATAATAGAATTGTTCAAATAAACGATTTGTTCATTAACTTGCAATAAAATATTTTTCATGCACGAAACTTTTTCTGTGTTTAATGAATGTAATTGAAGCGTATCACATTGAAAATAATACCACATTTTATAAAATTTCTATGCTTGGCCTAAAATGGGCTCAGGAAAAACGGTGTCATACATAACGTATAAAATTACGATATCAAACGCAGGCAGTTATATATTTTGTGCAATGATATAATCTTATGAAAAATCATCTATTTTATACTTGCCCGAGAAAAAAAATGGTGTGTAATATACTGCAATGCTAGTATTTTACTGACATTTCTGGGATTTAATAGAGGTATTAATCTATTATAATAACAACGTAGAATTTCTGGAAGCTCTAAATGAAAAATAGGCATAAAATTAGCATTGCTCAGTCCTACCTTGTTTCAAGTTTTTAATTCATTCTTACTCATCAGAATAACAGAATGCTAATGGGTATCAATGATCTGGTAGTATCATTTTTCTAATTATTGTGGAGAAGGTGGACTTCTATCGCTTATGTTCTGAACCTGAAACTCGTGATTCAGAATTAGTTTGATATAAGCCATAATATTTTGCCATCACACATTTGGGACAAAAATAATCATAGAAATGTATCCTAAACAAAACTCAACTTCTCAAAATGTTGAAGCATCGCAACCTTTCTTTTTTTTTAGTGTTCTTTACTATACTTCTATTTCGTCCCCTTTTACTATAAAAAAATGAAGGAATGAAATAAAAAGACATGTTCCCCGCAGTGAATATCAGCGAATTTTATTCAATGGGAAATTTCCCCAGGAGCATTTTCTAGGAACCACTTTCCCATTTACAACATGCCCCATAAAATCCCTACTGGTTTTTTTATTCACCAACAGACCAGACATTTCCGGAAATATCAGTCCTGGAGCTGACGTGTTGGGGAATTTAATGCTTCTTTTTCCTCTTAAAGGCAGCTTGACGTACACTCAAAGCTTTATTCGGATAATAATAATGCTATTTTATCTAATACAACATTATCATTGAAATAAGAACGCTATTTGATGCACCGCGAGAAGTTGAACTTAAAGTAATGAAAAAGACAGAAGGATAAACGCTAAAAAATTAGTAAACAAACCATGCAATAGTGCCGAAAACGTATATTATTTCAACAACAGGGAATAATACAGTTGTAAAGAATTGAATAAAATAAATAAATAAAATCATTTAAATGTGAAATTTTATCAAGTGTCTTAAAATGAAAGCATTACTAATAACTCATAAACACAAATCAAAAATTGAAAAAAAAGCAAAAATTTTAAAGCATTAAAAAAAAGAAACTGTAAGTCCACGAGAACGCATGCATATTTAAATGGAAATATAATTACTGTGTAACAAGAATAGACGATGACTACAAATAGAATATCTAATATTGTTCTTAGCATACCTAATCCAAACGATGTAAAAAACAAATAAGAGATTCGATCTTGATTAGATGTAAAACTTTAATGCTCCTTTTTCTAACTGCATTTGTTTTAGTCTACTTAATTTTCGAAATAAAAAGCAACTTATAACTTAAATACAAATGCAAAAGAATTATTTTGATCAAATATGCAGTTTCCACAAGACTCCACACGTTGATGTGAATGCAAAAAAAAAAAAAAAAAAAAATAAATAAAGTAAGGCCGAATAATGCACTTTACATATGCGATATTACAGTAATGACATTCCACAAACGTTATATTATTGCGAAATGACACTTATAGCATACTATTTTAATGGATACCACAGTTAGTCTTATAAATAAGTATGCACGGTTAACAAAAAAAATAAAGAAAGCCAATGTTTATACGCAGTAGTTATAAGACTAATTTTTAAAAATATTTTTACGCAAAATATGGTGTAAAGCAAGAATGTTTTGTGCTATTAAATGACTGTTGGTGTCGAACAGTAATTAAGACCCTTTCTGTAAAAGAACTGACATGAAAATATTATTTTATATAACATCACAACTTACAGACAGAGTTTTACATAATTCAACCTTCGCTTTTGGGATTTTACGTGTAAAAAGATGTACTTACATCAAAGAAATTAAAATGAAATGTTATATATTTACAAGTCTTGAATACCGATTTTTTGAATTGAATGAAAACTCAAGGGTGTTAAACGATACCATTTAAAAAAGAAAGATAATAGATCTCTTAACCGTTCAACATAACATTTTTTTTTCAGTAGTGGTAAGTTAAAATATTTTTTGAACGTAGATTTGTTTTACGGTTTCATATAGGTCTTTTAAAAATTAACAATTTTACCATCTCATTTTTTAGATCGGGAAGGGGGAGAGGGGACATGCTTTTCACCTTAAAAAAATCAAATGCTTGTTGGTAAATATATTTATTTCTCAGTCTTGACCTGTTTCTGGCAAATCAAAGTGGGTAAAATAGCTTATCATAAGCATCGAAAATTTGAGAAATTTGGTGGTCATTGTATTTACCACAGCGAGAGTTAAAGGAAACAATAAGAAAAATCACTCTTTCCAAAAAAAAAAAAGAAATAAATAAAGGGAAACTAGAAAGTACATATTACATAATGCGTCAAGATTCTCATGCTCTTTGAATTCATGCAATTAAATGTTCTTTAAATCCATGATTCTACAATTGATTTAGAACACTACATATTAAACAGGATGTAGTTAAAAGAACATTTATGTATGTTACTCAATTAGTTGCATTCTTTATACTGAATATTCGACACATTTAAAACAGTTATGAGACAGAAACATTATAGGAAAGTGTGACCACTTTAGCCATAACATTAGTAATATTCTTCTAAAAAAAGAATCTAGAAAATGGAAGATTTATTTTGTTTAGAATCAAAGACTACAAAGCGATATTATCTGAAAGAAAAAAAATAAAAAAAACTCATTTAAGAATAGAATTTGCTTTGGGTATAAAACATCATATATCGAAATTTAGAAATATCTCAAAGCCCGTAAGAGCTTTCTATCTAGAACGACTGATATAAAATAGGAATGAAATAAAGCAGGAATGAGTTTTCAATGAGAGCCAAATTACTTTCTTCTTCGGTTATAAATATCTCACAATACCTCATCAGTTTATACCCGTAGTAAATCCAGCAAGAAGCTTCTGGGCCGCAGATAAAAAGGGCATGTGGTTTTGGAAGAAAGCTCGTGAATGTCATGAATCAAAATAGGAAATTCACCTCCCCATTAAGGGATGAAATATGTGTAATTTTCGAGCTCGCCTGCCTAGCCTCTCGTTTTATTTTATCTATCTTTCTTAAATCACAGCGGAAATGCTTTTATATGCGACATTTCGAGCTCTTTAAGGTTACTTAAAATTTCAGTTCTGAAGACCGTTGAATTTATTCGAGAAGTTTCAAGTGCTTTTAGATTTAGTTTCGTTTGTTTTTGCATCCAGATGGTTTGTAATGGAAAGAGTAGGCACCAAAGTGTATTTCCTTTGGGTTGATTAGAAAACTGGGAAAAAGAAATATTATCAATATGTCTAAAATGATATTTTGTAAGGTATAAAACAATCAGTTACTACTAAACGTTCGTAGTTCTCGGTGGATTTGATAAACTGTACGCGTATACATACATACACATACATACATATTATTTCCCAAATATTCAAAAAATTAATTTAAAGCAGCATAAAATTGTTGGGAACATTAACTTCTGATTTTTCAAAAAAAAAAAAAACAATTACTGCCAATAATGTTAAGCGGCTATGATCCTCTAAGCTTGTGACAACTTCTGTATTTTTTTTTAAAGAGAGAGATAAGATTTTTTGTAAAAATTTTAAAAAACTCGAGATTTGGCTTGTCGGACACACGAATTTTTTGCTTAATCACATCATAATAAAAACTAGGGGCCATTCCCTTGCTCGTCAACTCCCGAAACTGCAAGCTGTTAAATTCGGATTGCCTCGCGATCCAAGCTCGTTGCGCTCGCTCGCCAATTGTAGTCTACCAGGTTCACAATAATCACAGTAGGGACCATTCATAAATGATGTGACGCTTCGAGGGGGGATGGGGGTTCGTGAAACTGTGACAAGGGGAGGGGAGGGGGTAACAAGAAGTGTGACATCATGCTTATACAACATAGCGTGACATGTGACGAAGGGGGAGGGGGAGGGGGTCTGTTGAAGTAAAACATTTTGTGACAAAGAGGGGAGGATCAAAAAAAAAAAACGTGACATAGTTTATGAACGGTCCCTTATAATAAAAAATAGGGGGCCCTATAGCTGCTCGCTATCGCTCGCCAACTCCCCCCCAAAACTACAAGCAGTTCCATTCGGATCGCCGCGCGATTCAGGCTGTTGCGCTCGCTCGCCAATTGTAGTCTAGCAGGTAAACAATAATATTATCATATGGATATGGATGGGCATTCAATAAAAACTCAACGCTTAAGGTATTTTCATGCATCCTACAAATCAATCAAAATACATTGCATCCTTTCATAGGTTGCCCTTAATAAATACAGTCGTTTCAGATCAGGTGTTCTCAACCTTTTTTACGTCGCAATCCCATTTTTAAGAAAAAAGCAACCCGTGACCCCATGTACGCGCGCACACATACTTTCCCACTAGTATTTTGACGCAAAACGATAAGTTAGATTCCAAACTGTCTCTGAATCCAACCCCACTGGAAATTTCGTTATTTTAAAACGTTCAAGGACATGAAAAATAAACAAATTTACAACGGGGTTGGAGTGAAAGTTACATTTTAACTTTAGCACTTTTTTGTGCCCACCATAACTGAAAATATAATGCTTGAAATGGAAGATAGTTTTAACATACAGCAGTAAAAAAAAAAAAAGGGAATAAATTGTGATTCAGTAAATTTCCCCACATATATATATATATATTGCAATGTTGATGTATTATGGCGATGTTAGCTAAAAAGTGTCACAGATTGTGTCAAATTAAATCATGTTTTGCAGTATTTTGGCATTACCGTTTATTTTCGGCCTAAATAAATAGCTTCCTTTTACAATTTATTACAAAAATATTTATTCAGTCTAGACGAAAAATTGTTTGAAAGTATATTCTTTTAAAACAGAAAAATAGAATAAAAACTGTTTATTTCTACGGTAACAAACAAAGCCGTAAGTAGTGCAAAAGAGCAACGATAAAGACTTCGTATTCCTTTGTTAAAAAGATCATACAAAAGAAACAACGCGAGAAATTGTAAATAATTTGGAGGAAGTAAAGAAATGACTTTCTTACGGCCTACACGTAAATTATCACACAATTTTTGAAAACTATTTGCATTTCATTTGTTTTTCTTCTTAAACACTTATAAAAAAATTTTATACGTTTGTGAAAGACATTTGAATTTTCATGTTGGCATTTCGTATTGAACAGCGTTTTATAAAAACTTATTTTGAATTTTTCAAATAGAATTACCGATGCCGGTTGTTTTTGACTTCTGAGAAAAAATAATTTTCAGCAAGTATTAAGACACAATGGTGTTTTTCTAATCTGAAAGCAAACAATAGATGAACAATGGTCTGACATTTTTCATTGTTTGGAAATAAAAGACATTTTGAGCTATAAGTACAAGTAGCAGAAACAAAGGAAGTACGTAACAAGTTTTTTTTTTAAATAGGAATAATGATTAAGGTAAGGATTCAACTAAAACGCTTTTCGACCGTTTTGCTCTTTTCAATCGAACGCTTCGATGAAACGCGTCGATCATTTCGTACCACGTGACCAACTCGTTTGCTTTCATTTGACCATTTTGACGATTCGACTGAATTTCGTGTAGTAATGACGGACAGTTTGGCGATCTAAGGTCACAGAATTCAAACAGTTTCACGATAGTTGCAAATTCGCAGTAATTTATTGGATTTGAGCGATCGAGAATTTATTCAAAGATATCACTTAGATACAGAGACATTTCTATTTTTGTGCGATAAGCTGGAAGGAAAACTGGCACACAAAACGTCAGGCTATCCCGTAGAAATACCGGAAGTTTTTTCATTTTTATTAATATATAACAAATAAATAAATGCTGAATAAATTTATGTAAACAAGTAAGTAAATAAAACTGTAACTTACTGATTATAAGCAACATATTATAAGCAACAGTATCGAGGAAAATTGCAAGAGTGACAAAGGCACTTGTCGATGTACTTCCAGAGTACGATCATTATCCCCAACCCCTCATTAGGTCTCGAGTCTTCTTTTTGATAATATCTACTAAATATTTTTGTTTAATAACTCATTGTGTATTAACAATCAGAAAAAAAAAGCACAGAATAGCAGAGCAAAACAAACGGATCAAACCAAAACAATAAATAAAACACCAACAGATAAAGTTACAGTTGAAATAGCTTTCTCATTCAATTTTTTCACTGGTCAGCTAAAAGTTCCGATGATGTGACGAAACGCCGAGCGAGGAAAGCGTTTGATCGGAAAATCCAGGAAACAAGTTGAATGCCAATATTCGATCAATTTGAAAAACGTTCGCATTCGAGTTGAAAATGCGATCCTTTTGGATTTGATCGAACGCGTTTCAGTTGAATCTGCAAATAAATTTTGTCGATTTTTCCTTTTTACGATACATAGTCACATTTGGGTAGAGTGAGAACTACACCCGGGATATGATGAACGCGATATATGAATATCGCGTTGTTCCTTTTAGCGAATCGTAGAGTCTATGCACCCACACGTGTCTATGGTTTGCACCTCGACTGTGGCAAAGATGGTTGGAGCAGGGAAAGGTGTTACTTTCTAGGGGTGGTGGTACTGTGGTACTATCAGTGTGACGTCAACAAGCGTCGTGCGATGCATCCGCATGCTTTCACTGGTAACGTCCCACAGTGGTCGGGTTGACAAAACTACCTGGATCAAAATACTACTTTCTTTAGTCAAACCAAGGTTTACGTTTTAGTATAGTCGTTATATTGACAGTAATCCTGAAAGTACATACTTTCTCATACTTTCGTTAGGCAAACCGAAGTTACAATTTTAATATGGTCGTAATACGGATACCAAGTATAAAATTACGTAAAATAAAAGCATCATTTGCTGAGAGCTTTCTTCTGAAAAACGCAAGTACTTTTTGAAAAACGATTCTAATATTTGATTGTTTTTCAATAGCAAACGCATTTTCTTCTCTTCTTTTGCTTTTTAGAATGCTGTTGCCAAAAGCCAAGAGCCAACTTTTTAAAATGAATTTAATAGCAGAAGGTGATATAAAGAAATATAATTTACGAAAAAAGGGGGGTGAAGTATGATCCGGCTTTACTAACTGTAATTTCAACCATTGAGACTGAACTATCATGCTCCCTAAAATGAAGAAATAATCGTGCTGTCGGACAGATCCGGGTGTGTTGTTTTGCACCCTTATTTTTCAATACATCTGGTATTTAAAAATATAGCTTAGGAGTTGGAGGCTTGTGGAACAACTTTTTGCTACTTTAAAGGTATTTAGGGATATGGTATAAAATTCATCAGAGCAATCTGCAAACTTCAACCCATTAACAAGCAAAATTCCAAGACGTAGCAGTCAAAAAAAGACATGGCCAGGCATTTCAGTTACCAGAAAAAACTTAGTTACCGAGAAAAAACGTTGTAGCATTTTTATTTATTTTTGTCCAGCTAGATTTAGTAAATCTACCATTGTGCAACATAAGCTACGCAGAACGCCTACGTCCATCCGCCTCCTTATACGTTGATGTGAGGATAGGGCCACGCGGACTTATGCTGCTTTCACACCAAGAGCGAAGAAGACTAAAAAATTGTCTTTTCCCATCTGCGCACCCACAAAGCATATTTTTTAAGGCACAAATATACTCTGTACTAAGTTTTTTGACTTTGTAGCTTTTAGTGTGAAAGCACCCTTAGAAGTGGCATGATGAGTAGTGCTTTAACTTACTGGAACCAGGGGCCCTATTGCGAGCTCTTCGGAAGGGAGTGAGATCGGGAAAAAAAGGCGGTTTTTCGACTCGAGCACCGTTGGCGTATTGCGAGCTCTTCGGAATCGGGAAAAAATAACTCGTTTTCGGGTTTTTATCTCACCACCTCTTGAGGCCGTGAGATGGTGAGAACTTTCGTCAGTGCATGCAAGATGGCCGCCATGTTTCCGCAGTTTCTGTATTTGGTGACCGCGATTAATATAAATGTACGA
The DNA here is from genome assembly GCA_038502835.1 of Octonoba sinensis. Classification (NCBI taxonomy): domain Eukaryota; kingdom Metazoa; phylum Arthropoda; class Arachnida; order Araneae; family Uloboridae; genus Octonoba; species Octonoba sinensis. The sequence goes on along the minus strand of CM076599.1, from coordinate 55,924,296 downwards.
TATCAAAATAAACGTGATTTCGTGTTAAGGAGTTAGAAAATCATAAAACATAGTGAACTAGCCAAAGATTGACTTAATGACCAGTAACTTCATCACTTAATACCCGATTTGTCAATAGAAGAAGGGTGATCTATGCTTTCACATTTTCTGTTAAAGCTTACTTTCCGCAAAGTACAAGGGGAAAAATAGTTTAAAAGAAATAAAAGGATGAAATAGAGCTTAATATCTTGCGGGAAAACTACCCAACAACAAAAATGGTTTAATTGATAATTTCTGTACATAGTGGAGCTTGTTTGAGTCTTCGTATGTTTGTTTATACGTTCGCTATACAAAGCCAAACTAATTGATAAATTGGAGCCACATTTGGCACAAAGTTCAATCACCCTCAAAGAAAGGCAATGTACATAGTTCCGTTCGAAAATTCGAACTAATTTTGTTTCTAATAAAATTTTGAATAAATTGAGCGTGCTGTAAAGAGGGGTTTATTTTTAATAAATTCCTATTAGTCGTGTTCTGGCTGGTGTAGTGGATAGCGCGTTACCTTCAAATGCTAGTGGTCGCTAGTTCGAATCCCGTTTTGATTATTTACGATTTTTCTTTTTCTTTTTTTTTTTTTGATAAAATTGTTGAAAAGTGGTTATAGAAAATAATTTATATTTTTATATTTTTTACTATTTTTTAATGTATTAAAAAAATATGTTTTTGCATTTTAATTTTTATCATTCAAATTAAAGAATGCTCCTAGTTAATATCAATTTCAGAAAATATTAGTTAACACAATTTCATTGATTTTTTTTTAAAATTTAAAGTGGCTTTAATTAGAACAAAAAAGAAATTGTTGCAAAACGATATTTCTTTTGATATAAAGATTCAATTGAGATGTAAATAACTAAGAGTACAGTCATTCAGGGTAACTTTGAATCACTTCACATTTTTAAGAATATTTGACTTCAAATGAAACTGTAGAACACGCTCAGTGCCACTCTCCTGAAAAGTTATAAAATCCCTTTTCTTCTCTTTATTTGAATAAAAAATTGAGCAGAACTGTACACAGCTATTTATATTATTAAATAGTTCTAAAGCTACAGCTTCGAAGCTATTTTGGCATGCTGCTTTAAAGTTGCTGAAAACTTATTATTCTTTTAAAGTAACATTATACTAATTTAATAAGCATTTTATTTTCTAAATATAGGGAATTTTTTGTGATTATTTATTAGGGGTGTGATTATTTATTCAGTAATATTTAGTAAAATGTCAAGCAATTAAGACCCATTGCAATTTCATTCCATTTTCAGGGTAACTTTGAGCCTGCTCAAAGTCAGCCTTAGATTTGTTGTTTACTGATCATAGATATATTTTATATACAAACTAACATTTTATTTCTATTTTTTAAGCATGTAACTAAGGTTTGCATATCATACCATTAGAATATATATAATATGTATTATCTAGTTGGATCATAAAAACATACAATTAAATTGTAAAGAAGCATATACATAACCAGACATTGTATTTAATAAAAAAAAACAATAGAATTTATGATACTCAGGTGTACACTGAGAACATTTGAAAGGTTGCTGTCAGTATGTAGTGTGCATAATGGATAGAATTCAGTGATAATCAAGATAAATGTAAGAATAGAATTTCTTTTCAAGATGCTTACTTTAGTTTCCAAAGTTATTGCTTTTTGTTTTTGTTTTTCTTTTTTTTAATAATTTTTACTTACAAATTAATATCATTAAATTGCTGATTAGAATGTATATGAATAAAAATTTTCAAGTGATTGTTTTAAAAATATGTGAGCATTGATTATGATCGGTATTATTTTTTTCAAGGTATCATTTGTTAGTTCTTATGAAAACCAATCAGGGTTTGCGATAGATAACAAAATAGTCTGCAGAAGATATTACTCCAGATAGTAATAGAAGGGTTTTCATGATCCTCAACTCTCTGTTAAATGCAGAAGTACCTGACTAAAAATGTCAGATTTGTGATTCTTTTAAATAGTCGTTTTAATTAATATACTTGTGTAAAAATGAGTGCATTATTTACTTATATGATTGAAAATTGTTTTCGGCGTCTTATTCTTTCCATAAATATTTAATAAATGAGGCTTTTAGTTCTAAATATTGATGTTCTACTTCTTCTACCCTTTTTGCATGTAATGTTCCACGGAATATGATAAATTATAGAAACCGTTTTGCATGGCTTTTAAAATTATTATTTCTTAGTGTTTAATAAATACACAATACTTTAGGAGTTTTTCTTTAATTTTATGCCAACATTAACATTATTGAAATATTTGTGGGACAGTTAAAAATAGAGAAATTGTGGTGCAAGTTACCCTGATTGACTGTATTTCACATAATTCTAATTATTTTGCATTATTGTTGCTATTATTGTTTTTACTTTTATTTTACGGTTTAATCGTTGGCAAGAACATTTTCTTGTGAAATCAAGTGTTGTAAATTTAATACTTTGTATAAAACTTTTGAAATGCATTGCATGTAAACTGTTCTTACTTTATTATCATTTTTCTTATACATAGCTACGAAATTTATTGTTTGCAACACATTAAAAAAATAATGGGAAGAAGAAGAAAGAAAGGAAAATAAAGGAAGAAAAAAAACTCCTGCAATGAAAAACCGCAAGATATTAATAAAATTTCTAAGGAAATAAATAAATTTAAAAAATAAATAACAATAATAATATAAAATAAAGAGAAATAAATATTAATAATAAAATAGCGGCTCTTAAAAACAGCTTTTCTTTCCTGCAATCAAAAACCGCAAGAAAAGTAATAAAATTTCTAAGTGCATAAATTATTTTTAAAAATAAATAATAATAATACAAAATAAAAATTAATAAATAGTAATAATAAAAGAACGGCTCTTGAAAACAGATTTGAGTCTAGTTTCAAAGCGTCAAGCTGCAATCCCTGATTGGTGCAGGTCATTCCACGCCTGTCAAACTACGTCATATCTTCTTCCCGAAAGACCACTCCCATCTCACTTTCCGATCCTTTCTCACTTTGCTTGCCGACAAGCTCGCAATACGCCAACTGACTTCTTTCGAGATGAGAACGGTGAGATTTCAAGTTTCCCGAATCCGAAGTCGAAGAGCTCGCAATAGGGCCCCAGGCTACGGAAATCTCCGTGTTTAAATGTCCAGCCTTAGGTGACGGGCCACGGAGATTTCCAGTTTTACGTAGGAGGGACTTTGTCATTTCTTCTTTTTTAAATTGATGTTGATGATTGTTGATGATTAATTTAACGTGACAAGGTTAACTTCTACATAAAACCGGAAATGTTCGTGGTACGCCACCCAGCGCTGGAGATTTAAATAGGGATATTTCCGTAGCCTGTCGCCAATGTGTTAAGATAAGTCAGGTTTTTTTAAAGCAATGCTATCTGCCAAGTGCGAGTCTGGAAGTGACCTTACGGCTACAACTGTGGAAGGTACCACGCCACAATGAGGCATGAAAGTTTCGGTGCCATCGTCTAAGATTGCAAATCACCTTTAGTCCGCATTGCCGGCAGTATGATGGCACCGTGATGTAAGGATGACGGCCTCCATTCGGTAGCATTACAGAAGAAGTCGAATGCAACTTACCAGCAGCATAACAACAAACCACACATTACCCGCAACATCCACGCTCTCTGCTTAGTACGCCGGGTCTCTCACCAATTGAACATTTTTCAGGACGTTATTGGACGTCGTTTGCGCAGGCCGTCCACCAATGCATTTGGTAGACTGAACTATGTTAAATGGTTGACACAGAATGGCATACTATTCCCTAGGAGACAAGCCGCACATTGTTTGAGCTTGTGTCTAACTATAATTGTACTAGAGGAAATGGTGGGCCAACAAATTATTGCGTACGCACTACAGCTGCTCTATTTATAAAAGCATCAATAAACGTCACTTATTGGTCCTAATTGTGGGTCTTATATTTCAGATTTTCATTTGTTTTGCTTTGTAAACCACTCCTACTGCTTTCCTAAAAAAAAAAGGCTCAGTAGATTTTATTTTTTGCCAGCACACTGGGTTTTGCTTATAATTCAGAAACTTTCTAATAAAGGAATTTGTAAACCGATGTCGACTTGGTGTGTTGTTTTTTTATTCTATTAAAATTTATTCACAGCAAAGACAGCTCTCTGAAAAACGAAACGTAGAAAAGTAAAACCATGTCTCATAGAACAAAACTATTGGCTTTGGAATAAGAACTTATTGCTGATTCCAGACTTAGAGAGAAACTGAAAACTTCATTTGGTATTCTCTCCCTAGAAAGAGGTTTTTCTTATATTCTGCACAGACGAAATATTTTTATCTGAACTGCATAAGTGAATATACTTAAACAATAAAGAAATTCTACGAATTGAAATTTTTGAATAAAAGAGACTAGGACTGTATTTGTAAACACCAAAAATTTGTCCTGAAAATGAATTGAAAGTTTCAAATTACACTAGTCAACAAGAAAAAACTTTTTCTCCTAACATAAATGAAATTAGCAATTTTCAACTCATTTCGTATCGTAGAATTCGAATATAATTGTAATAAAGCTGTAACACGTGCAGTTTTTTTTTTTTTTTTTGTTATGACTATCATATATTACTAGAAGAAACTCAAAAATGCATTTAAATCACAATTTGTATCATGATTAGCCTCCCTAATTTATCATGGAATTTTATTTCAATTGAGCAAATATACATATTTTAGGCTAAATGAAACGTAAAACTATCAAACTTTTGTGAATGCGATGAAATGTTATTTTTTTTTCTTATGTGGCATTGAATCGTCTCTCGTTAGAAACCTGCAGTAGTCACCCATCAATGCTGATTCCCAATGACATTGCTATCGGGTTTCCATAATCTTAATATCCTTGTGAATTATTTCCCCTTGTTTATCGCTGTGTTCTCCAAGATTTGTTTTGGTACAAAATCCAAATGTAAATGTAGAAAGGGAATTTTGAGTGGTATCCCAAACCCCATGGCTTGGAAGGACTTAGGAAGCTCTTCAATTAGGATTTTATAATTTTTATCTTTCTTGTTTCCTAAAAATCCTTTCACTATCTTCAGAAACGATTTCCAAGCTGCTAACTCTTTTTGATTGAGCTTTCTTTCGAAAGCAGGGTCGAAAATTACTTGACTAATTTGAGGTCCAATAAAAACATCTTAGGTTTCGCTTCACTCAATTGTGGAAAAAGTTCCTTTAAAAATTTAAATACTACTCTTTCTTTGTCCATGGCTTTCACAAAGTTTTTCATCGGTCCTAATTGAATGTGAAGTGGAGGGAGCAGATTTTTTTCCGGTTGAATATGGGGGTTGTATTTAACATTGCTAGTTCCAATCTGAAGAGATGTTCTGTGTGGACATTCCTTTTTTTACGAAATGCGGTTCTGTTGCTTCACTATCCCGCAAACATAAAAAACAACAATACTTAGTAACTCCGTCCTGGAGACCCATTAATCTAGGTATGACCTTTAAGTCTCCACAAATTCGCCAATTGAACTGTTTATACTTAATTGCAGTTAGAATAGTCACAATTTTAGCATACGTTTCTTTCATCGAAGCTAAATAGGCAATTGATTTGTACACCAAATCCTTCAGTTCATTTTGACGAACAAAATCGGGTTTACCGTTTGGGTCACAAGTATCTTTAGCAACACCTGTTTCAGTTGTGTCTTCAAATCTCTTGAATGTTAATATCTTTCCAATTCAATAGTGCAGTTGGTACCAGTATATTTTTTTCATGAGGAACAGGTCGGAGTGCAGATGGGATATCCGTATACTTAGATTTATGTATTTGTGTTTTGGAATATCTTTCGGTGTTTGTAAGACAAAAGTAACAACCATTAAAATGATTTGAAGGTTCTTGCTACACCATTGGGAAAGCAGATGGTAAAGAGCATCTTTTGCCTTTCATTCACTGACCAATAACCACATTGCAGCTTACACAACACACGTGAGAATCCCAGCTTTTATCTTGGTCACCAACGTGGCATCCGAAGTACAAGAAACAAGCCATATTCACTTCTTCTACCTTGAGATTTTAAAATAAATTGTCCACAAATGTAACAAACCTTATCTGGCATAGTTTTGCAGTGTCTACGCTCAAAATTAGCCATTTTCTACATTAACTATAATATGAAAACACACAACTATATTCAACAAAGAATGTTTACATAATGGGATGCCAGAAATAACTAGATACGGCGGGATTGTAGGGTACCAGAAGGACAGGATTGCCACATGCGACACAAAAATCATGAAAAATAGTAGAAAGCTATAATTTTTGTTACACAAAAATGTGATGTGGTGGAACTTTGTTACTTGCAGGAGTTTGAATAACAATATTAATTAATAATAAACATTATAATTTGGTTCTTGTTAGTGAACCACTGTAGACCAGTGTTATCAAGCAAAAATTAATAACTTATCAAGTTTCGTCCATTTTTAATTTTTATAAAATTAGAACTAATGTCGTTCTAAAGCAGTACTGTAACAAGAAGTTCCGTCTAGAACTATACGAGCCTACTTTCCCGTATACACCAGCTTCAAATTTATAATCTAGCTATCTCTCTCTCTTTCTCGTTCAGCTTTAGTTCTTAATTGCTTCAAATATGCCTTTTTGAACGGTTAATACAGATTCGTTCAATCATTCATTTATTCAGTCATTCATGTATTTATTCACTCATTTATTCATCCATTATTTTGTTTATTCATTTAATCTTTCATTAATTCAAAAATATTCTTGAAAATCCCGATCAAAAAATTTCATAAGAAAATAGGCTAGTTAGTTCTGCATGAACTTTTTATCTGTACATGTTCTACGTCATAAGAGCTTTCCGATAAAGTTTGTTCCAAGCAAATCGGCCCGTTAGATCAGGATTTATATAGGATTGAATTTTCCCCGTAGGCACTATGTTAATTTTTTTTGAACTGTTCAAAAATGAACAAAAAATGTTCAAATCAATATTTCACGCCAAGAACTTCGTCCAGTGAGCTTGTTCATTGGAACTTGGATCTTGTACCCTGAGTTTACATAATTTGCTTCATTTTCGCCATAAAATTTTTTGAACTGTTCAAAATTGAACAAAAAATTGTTCGAGTCAAAAAAAATAAAATATGGAAATTAGATGTCCTCACCGAGATCTTTCGAATGCAAAAAGAATTTTTTGAATCAGACAATTCGTTCAAAAGTTATTAGGGTGGGACAGACCGACAGACAGACCGACAGACAGACCGACGGACAGACCGACAGACAGACCGATAGACCGACAGACACACTTTTTCCCCATCTCAAAACCCTACTTTCAAATTTTTTATTTTTCAATCTTTATTTAATTACTTAATTTATTTTTGACTTTTCTTGATTTCTAACGATATTTTCACGATACATTAAGCCTTCTTTCATGCTTTATTATTATTTTTTTTAACTTTTACGGGAAAGTAGGCTAAAAAAGGAAAGAGTAAATAATTATTCTGTGTAGGATTTTTGTTAAGTATAAATTTACTTAAAGCTAATTTTTGTCATGTTGGACATAAATGAAAAATATATCATTCGCACACTCGAAAAAGTCAACATTTCCCAAAAAATTCCATTAGCAAAGCGGACGAACATGAATTAATGAGTTGGAAATATAAGCGTAAAGGGAATAGAGAAGATTAATAGAAAGTCCGTTTCTGAATGTTCTTTTTAGCCTACTTTCCCGTAAAAGTAAAAAAAAAATAATAATAAAGCATGAAAGAAGGCTTAATGTATCGTAAAAATATCGTTAAAAAAAAGAAAAAAAAAGTGAAGTAATTAAATAAAGATTGAAAAATAAAAAAAATTTAAAGTAGGGTTTTGAGATGGGGAAAATGTGTGTCTGTCGGTCTGTCGGTCTGTCTGTCTGCCCCCCCCCCCTAATAACTTTTGAACGAATTGTCCGATTTGAAAAATTCTTTTTGCATTCGAAAGATCTCGGCAAGGACATCTCATTTATATATTTTACTTTTTGATTTGAACAATGTTTTGTTTAATTTTGAACAGTTCAAAAAAATTTAACATAAACGCCTATGGGTGAAAATGAAGCAAATTATGTAAACTCTGGGTACAAGATATATGTGCCCATGAACAAGCTCTCTGGAAGAAGTTCTTGGCGTGAAATATTAATTTGAACAATTTTTGTTCATTTTTGAACAGTTCAAAAAAAAAAAAATTGCGGCTTTTTTCCATTATTCCGGCGCAGGCGATAAAGTCGCCAAAACTGATGCAACTAATGTTATCCTTTTGCGTGTTCCGTCGCCAAAAATTTTTTCTCGGCGAGATTTGCGCCTTGATAATGAAAAGGTACCAAATAACATTTGCGCCTACGGGAAATTTCAGTCCCATATAAATCCTGATCTAAACGACGGATTGGCTCGCAACAAACTTTATCGGAAAGATATTACGCTGTAGAACATGTACTGATACGAAGTTCAACAAGAACTGAACAAGCCTATTTTCTTATGAAATTTTTGATCGGGATTTTTAAGGGCATTTCTCAATAAATAAATAAATGAATGAATGAATGAGTGAAAGAATGAATGATTGAATCGATGAAAGAGTGAAAGAATTAATGAATGAATAAATGAATGAGTGAAAGAACGAATGATTGAATCGATGAAAGAGTGAAAGAATTAATGAATGAATAAATGAATGAGTGAATGAATGAAAAAATAAATGAACGAGTGATAACTACATGAATGAGTAAATGAATGACTGAATAAATGAAAGAATGAATGACTGAGTGAATGAATATGTATTATCCGTTGAAAAAAGTATATTTGAAGTAATTTAGAACTAAAGCTAAATGTGAAAGAGAGAGAAAGTGATAGCTATATTATAAATTTGAGGTTGGGTGTATACGGAAAAGTAGGCTCGTATAGTTCTTCTTGTTTAAAATTGCGCTCGTTTGAAACGAAAGATATTTAAAATGTCATTATATTGAAATTGTGCGATTAAACACATTGAAAATAAAAAAGGAAGAAAAATATCACACCCAAAACTACACGACATTGAGATGTAAGTATTTACACCAAAATTGTGTTGACATTTTTTAAAAGTATTCTTACAAATATCAAGCCGTTAAATCTCTGTATGTTTAGAAATGGTGATGCGAATTATTATTATTTTCAAATAATTACAAATAATTCGTGAAAAGATGTATACTATTTTTTTAAATATTTTTTAAACTGAACTATTGTCTCATCTTTCAGTTTCATGTTGAGTACAAGAAAAGAAATTTTCATTTTTAACACAATTAATGACAATATATATTTTTGTGCACTTAATTCCACTCCATTTTAAGTGTACTCCATTTCATCGAGCCTGACTGATAAACTAGTGTACTAGAACCGAACTGTAGTTTTAAAACGTAAATGTAATAGCATTTTGTTTCCATGTACTAGAGCTGTTTTCAGTTTTAAAAAAAATCACATTTGTATGCTTCTTTATTATCGTGCTGACACCAGCGCCTTCATAAAGCTCACCACAAACGCTGGACATATAAGAACTCGTTTAATATATATAAAACGCTTTATCTACTTTTCTCCGATTGTAAATTTGAGACAGAAGAAAAAAAAACATTGTAATAAATCAAGGTATGTTGTTTGCATCTTCCTTTATTAATGATGGCTCATTGCCGTATAACTTTTTTTGACTTCTTCCCTGAAGTATATATATATATATATCGCTTATAGAAATGAACAGTGTCATATCTGCAAGGAACCGTTTTTTTGGTTTTTATATCAAAATTTTCAGATTTTTGCGCTCTTTATATTGGGAATACTGTTGTAAGTAAATGTTCAAAAATTAAGGCTAGAAAACACTAGTGTCACTATGCGTTTTGGCTGGAACCGCCAATAATCACATGTCAACACCGCCTTATTGCTGACTAATTCGGTTGGTCATAGAATTTCAACGGGATAGCATTGCAATTTTTGCAAGTACAATGTTTTATGAGCTTTAATCTCAAAACCCATGTAGTTTATATACTCATAACACATGGAACTACTGACGTAACATCCGATACGACAGTATTCATTTCAATTTTTCATTTTTTGACGTCCTTCATTAAGATGAATACTGTCGGGTTGGTAGATACGCCAGTTTCCATTTCTGATTTATTATTACCTTTCAGCAGTTTTGCCGAATAAACTTATGGTTGATTGGCGCGAAAGGCAGTATTCATTTCAATGTTTTTATTTATTTGGTTACTTTGATAATGCTTCTGAAGCACAACTATCACAATAATGTGCGTTTCATAAAAAATAATTAGAATGGCGTTCCTATTTTAAGTTCTAAATTGTAAGAATTACGTTCCTATTTCCTAAGTAAATAAACTTTTATATTTTGTTATACTTTTTCTTTTTAATACTCTTTAGCTTGCTTTATTTCAGATAACTTATAGGTAGAATGAAAGCCTAATTATAGCTTATATTAATCAAATAATATAAACATGTTCCAAGTGGAAAAGTCTAATTAAAAAAATAGTAAAAATATAATCATGGACAAGTAGTTTTTAATGAATTGGACAGTGTTACCCCCATTTAGCTACAGGAACGAACAATACTTAGTCACTGTACTACTTTTTAATAACTTACAAACTATATTTTTTTGGTGCAATACTGTCATAACTGCATTTTTTATAGTTATTTCTAACTTTTTGACATCATGTGAGAGAAACAAACAATAATTATTTTCCGAACAAAATCGATTGTAATAATCATTAAAACTAATAAGGTAATTAATAAAACAAATTGTAAAAAGTTTAAACTCCTCTCCTGTAAAATGTGCATTTTGCAGATATGACACTGTTCATTTCTATAGGCGAGATATAAAGAAAGTTTCATTAAACGTTAGAATACAACATATAAAATATAAAACGTTGCCCACCTGCCTTACTATCAATGAAATGAAGCAGCAAAATTCTTTTAGAATAGAATGTCCTTAAATAATGTTTTCCTATCTCTTGCTTCTTGAAGTTTTATTCAAGAATGCCAAAATACTATCGAAAATACTTTTCCGAGTGTCTTCGAAAAAAAAACGAAATATGCAGAAATTGACATATTTTCAAATTTAGTTATCAGTTTCTTCTTGCGCAATAGAAGCTTCTCGGGCGAAGGATAAATTTAAAATGATTTCTTTAATATTTTTTCTTTTATTTCCCCACACGAATAAGTTAAATTCCTGTGTAAGAAATAAAATTTACTTCAGTGACATAGAATTATTGATGTTGAATCTTGCAAAGAAATAAAATATTCTACTGAAAAGCCAGAAAAGAAACTATTGTTGTTTATTGCTTTATTTATAAGGAAAAATAATCGTGAATTATTCTGAGATTTTGCCAAAAATGTACGGCGAAATAGTTTTTAACATTTTTACAAAATAATTGTAATTTTTTTTGAAAACGTAAAGCATAATTTCTTAGAATTTAGGGCTAATGAAGTAGTTTAAGGAACTACCCTATGCTCCTCAAATATTTCATATGAATTTAGCGACACTAATGGCACCTTTTCCGTACTACCTACTTTTTCCTACAAATTTTCTTTAAGAAAAAGAACTTTAACGAATTTTCAACGTATTTGTAGCAAATTGGGAAATTATACAACAAACTTCAAACTATGTATGGGCACTTATGCCATTAATGACACCTTTTCTGCAGTACCTAACATAGAAAACAGAAAACAAGTATGTTTTGTTCCTAGTTCTTTCTCTCTTTGGGAACTGGTTTCAAGAACAGCCAGCTGTAATAAACAAAATAATGTGCCACTTAGCGATACCATGGTCTTCTTGGAGGACTCCCACTGCGTAAAAAAATTATGATTTTTACGGTTCTTTCAGGATTCATATTAAAAATCTATATTATAAAAGAAAACTGGAACATTTCAAAACAAAAGAAAGGAATTTTTTTTTCGGGACAACAGAAGATCAATGAATTTAGGGCGAATGAATTCAGTTTTGGCTGAAGTCCAACAAAATTCTGAAAGAATAAAAAAAAAAACTCCGCGATGTATCCTCCGTTTCATACGATACAATCGCCTAGTCAACGATGAATCAGTCAATGGGGCAAATGTTTAAAATAATATAACAACCCTTTATGTTTATTAAGTCTGTAACTTTTCGCAAGAAAAACTATAGACAGCACATCTCGTTGCTGGGTTGCAGTATTGCAAACAGAGAGTTCATTCCAGATCCAGATCATTCCAAATAAGAGGAGCATTTAAAAAAAGATTATGCTATCTTAAAAAAATATATATCTAAATGCCAAAAACCTAGACAAATTATCCGTGAAAATATATCAGAGATGAAAGCAGACAGTGTAATTTTTGGAATTCTGCCTTAAAGGAGTTCTTAAATTCCGTTATTGTTAAAACGTGAACTCGAACACATCAGGCCAATAATAGCTTAATCCTTAAAAATGCTGCTAGAACTTTATTCGGCCAATTGAATCGCGTAATATGTATGGCGAACCGACTTAATGCGCTAAAAAAATATTCTGCAATATCTACTATGTTTACATCGTTTACGTCTATAAGCAATTTTCTTCTTAAGCAAAAATTCTTCGACCTAACCACCGCTCAAAAAACAACATTTAAAAGCGCGTAACCATCACATATACATTTATACATGCACATCTATGCAATCAACATTTTACTTTGTAAAACATACAATATTGACATATATTGACATATTGTTATACAATATGACTTATAAATACATCAGTAAAAAATACATTATTTTCTACTATTTAAAGCTTTTGTCTTTTCTGCATTTTTATACTCAATAAACGTATAAATAAAAATTTTCAAACTATTTTTCCCCCTACATAGTCACCCCCTCCCACCCCGATACATCTTTCTAAAATTATTTATCTAATTTGACATATACTTTTGCCTCACAGAAAACGTTCTAACATTTGTTTTTTAAAATTGTGTCACCTTTTTTGGCTGGCACACTGCAGAGGTAGTACAAATTTATTTATTAAATGTTAGTAACGTAATTTGCATAATAGAAATTATGTAAATGAGTTTTTATAATATTATGTTTGTAAATGTATCAATAATTTAAAACTATTTTGTTTCATTTCCTTTTTAAAAAGGAATACTTTTAGAGACTCTGAGTTCTCTTTCGAAGATAAAAAAAAACCTAATGGCGTTATAGAAAATAGTATTTGACGATATGATTTCGATCCTTTTCCAATGGAAAGTCATATTGTGGAATAGAGAAAAGTCGCTAGATATGAGGTAGCTTTAGATTTTGTCTCATACAGCTAACACCATTAAGATTTAAGCACTGCTTTTACACGTATAAAAATAAAAGATTCTAAGATTAGATTTATTTCATTTTTAGCTCGTTAAATGTAGAATCTTAGTTTTGTATAGCGATGTACTTCTAGAAAATCCCGAAAATGTCTCCGAATATGGGATTATTACGGGGAACCATCTTTACTTACAATTTGCAGTTGGAAATATAACAATACAATCTAAAATCTGTAATAATATACATAGTTGGACACATCTTACGTAGATAGTTAATGTACTGTTTCATTTCTTCAGTAACAAAAAAAAAAACGCTTAAATTAAATTTGTTTTATGCCTAAAAGCAATTAAATGAAAATTATTTTGATTCTTTGAATCAAAAACAGAAAACAACTAAAATAGTCACACTGTTCAGTTATTCGCACTTCAAGCACAGTAAAAATTCTTTTTCAGGTTACCTGCACAGTTTATATGATCCCATTTCAGGCATTTTTGGCAACGGACCCACCGCTCACCTGCCTGATCATCAGAAAGCAACCCTGCAATGTAGACACATTCACTATCAGCTTCATCTTCCCTTCTATTTCCCCAATCATCATCTTCTGACATAGATGAAAATTCTGAATCTGAGAAAATCCCTACCTCTTTTATTATGTATAATGTAATATACATATGATATAATAGAAAGTATCTACTTCATTTTGAAAATATTATAAAGAAGTATTCGATCGCAAAAAGAAATTTCTAAATCAGATCTTCCAAATATGGGAAGCCCCATATCACATATCGCTATCTCCCTCATCTAAAGCTTTCCGCCATCCTCCTTTTTCTTCATGACCACGTGCTATACAGATGCATGAAAGAGAATGAATACAGATAGAAAGAACATGTACTTGTGATTAACATGAAATAAATAAAGCAGTTATGAAGGCAAAATCTCAATTTCCAGCAACAATACAGCCTCATTTCCGTAGCCCAAAAGACATTTTTCTGACGGAAAGATGCAAACAGTCAAATGCAGATACTTCAAACTATTTCTCACCAACTGTTTCCAATCATAATATAGCACAGTTGCGCCCAGTGAATAATTTATGATACTCGCCAGTAAATGCCAGAGGCCTACAAGAAAAATATGTAAGTACCCTATATTATTTACCCTCAGGTAATATTAGAAGGCACCGTCATATTAGGAGACTTAACCCTATATGTTGACAATATAAGCTTAAAGAATTTACAATGTGCTAATCTGTCCATCAGGAACAATAATTGGTCTTTTTATTTTTAGACACGACAACTTAGATTCAAATTAGTAACCTGTAAGATAACTATCGCATTACTTTTGAGAATGAACCGGAAATGAACTGTTCGCTGATGCGATCGACTGATCGATCGCGATTGACCTGTTGGCTATTCCCTAAAGTTGTTTTCAACGAAAAATGTTAGAACTGCTCACGAAAATGGAACGCATATCAGTCTTTTTTTTCAAATCCCTTCCAAAGAGCTTTTTTTCTTAAAAAATATAATATCCATATTCAAAAATAAATATAAGATCAGTTACTTATTGGATATGTATAAAATTAAATTATTATATTTACCTGACTTCTAGGTGTCAAGAAAAGGAAGCATCTATACAAAATGTATAATTTTTTACATCTGGGTTCAGGCAGGAAATTCTTTTTTTGAGATAACCTTCTCACATCCGTTTCCTGAAAGGAAATGCATTTGTTAGAAAATGCGTTTAATTTAGGACAAGTAATGTGCGTTAAAAATAACTAGCTGATGTACTGATACTAAAACATAATTTCTTTTCATTATCAATGGAAATTATTTACAGAAAAAGCGACAATGGTTTGAAAGTGCTAATAAAATTATTCAAGTGAATCGGTAAACAAAGTAATACAACAACAATAAAAAAAAAAACCTTTCGTTTTTTATTAAATATTAGAATGTAATAAGAAAATTTTAAAGTGATTTTAACTCTCTAATGCGTAGGGAAAATAAAATAAGGGAAGACCTTATTTCATGCCAGGAAATTAAATATGAACTTTATGGAAATTCCCTTCCAAAGACAAAGACAAATGGAAAGCTTAGAAAATCTGAGATGTTGAACTGTCAGAATTGTACACGAAATATCCACACGTATGGCAATTCAGTGACATTACGATCAAAATATAAAATTATATTTTGTCAAGTGAATGAGTTTGAATATCCAAATATTGCATTATACTTCAGGAGCATTTTATTAAGTTTGAAAATCGCCCTCCTAATTATGATATCTTAATAGAATAATAATGATAATATATCAATAAATTAAATTAAAAATAAATTAGTTACAGAAAATATTGTAGTAACATTAGGGATACCTGTAGTTGATGATACCATGTGCGTTAAAACACGAATATTCAGTAAAAATTTAATACGTTGGTTTCTTAATTAAAACTACTACTTAATTACTGTAAAAGAAATCGAGTTGCCATATAATTTTTTTCCCCAGTTCACATTCTGTAATGTGCTGTGATAGAATGAATTCTGATTGCAGCAAAAAACGATATTTATGATCTCTCATCCTCAAAAAAAAAAGAAGATAAGGTCCAATGAGAAACTTGCTCGATATTTTTCTGAATTTTTACTCCAAGTCACGTAATTTTAGTATTGTTTTTCTTTAGTTGTTCAGTTTGATAATTCATATTTTAAGAATAATTGATAAAACTTGATCATTTATTTATGTTTGATCAAAGTTTTAATAGCAGAAGTCACTTGAATTGTAATCTCAGAGAAGTTTATTAATGTTTTAAACGTGTTTCATTGAACCAAATAAAATCCGCTTCTAATGTAGTTTAAACTTGTAAGATAGTTTCGAGTATTTTTGACAACAATATTCACTTCACTAGTTTTTAAAACATATTCTTGATTATAATTTCAAAAGTAATTGTAAAATTAGTGGTGAAATTTTATTTAAAAAAGACGTTGAAAATTATTTGTTGAACATATTCCTTACATTTTAGTTCCGACTCCAGCTATGACATTTAAAACCAAAGGAACCACCACATGCTGCATAAAAGAAATCAGCGGTTCAGAAAATTGCAAAAAGCAAGGAAGATCCGAACAAGATGCAGGTGGCGCCGGAAGTGATATTCCCTGCTCATGTCTCTGTGAACTAAAACCTCTGAGAAGTGTACGCACTCAAGCTTAGATAAAAGTTTGAAAAATGTTTATCCTTTTTTCCATGCTTGAAGAGAAAGAAAACTGATGAAACATTTCTTGGAAAGAGACATGTGCCGAAGCATGCATGCATCCATTGATGTTTCACTTTCCCTTGACTGCGGTTACGATTGTTGCGGAAGCAGAGTTTTCATTTCCGGGCAATTCGATACACAAATAAATGTTCGCATTAAAAAAAGAAGAGAGAGAGAGAGAGAGAGCGAGAGAAAGAGAGAGGGAACGTTTTATGAATTTATAACTCAGGATATTTATAAATAGGATTATAACCTGAAAGAAAAAATGCGTTAAAAACATAAAGATCTCACATATAATAGCTATTGTTTCTGTTCAAACTAAAGTAATGTTGAACACCAAATGAAAATACGTAAAATGTCATGAAAATAATTTTTGATCGATTTCCAGTTGATCAGGTTCTAATAGCTAAAATTGCCCCAATTTTCGTAATTGGCCGCAATGCCAAAAGTTCAGTTAAACTAATTCAAAAAGCAGTTACCTAGTAAATTTTTTATGAACATTTTAAATATTACAAAACTGTTCAGTAATAAGAAAAAATTTTCTTGTGGGAAAAATGTATTCGTTAAAAATAATGCTGCTGTATTTGTAGGTACCAAAATTAACACATCATTGACTTGATAATTGACAATATTTCTCAAGATCTTAAATATATTGAAATAAACAGTGATGGCTACAGTACAGAACCCTAAACTATAAAGTGCGGACATTTTTACTGGTGCTCCACTGGCTAGCGTTTTGTTTATGAAACGTTTATGTTTGTCGTAATATACGTTTCAAAGTACTCCCAATTTATGAACAGAAAGTATACTTAACACGAAAAACACATAATTCAATCGTTTCTGCCAATTGTAAACTTCATTGGTATTAAAAGAATTTCAACGTTATAAATACTACTTTTAATTCAGGCCTTACATTTTATAAACACTCATGCCCCCGTTACTTCAACCCCTACTTTAAAGAATATAAGATCATTCTCACCAAAACTAAAGACTCTGCAGAATTTTTAAACATAAAATTAATGTGATCGGTAACAACATTTTCACATACTCATGATAAAATACAAGACTTCAAGTTTAAGTTCAAGAGTTTTAGATACTGTCAAACAATTATTTCAAAAGACAAATAAGAAACGTTTTTATGCTTTTTTTTTTTTTTGGAATAAGCAATGTCTGCAGCAACATGAAAGATTTGGATGATAACGTCGGAAAACTTTGTGTAGTCATGTCAGTGGAAAAAAAAAGATTAACTTGAAACTC
The DNA here is from genome assembly GCA_038502835.1 of Octonoba sinensis. Lineage (NCBI taxonomy): Eukaryota > Metazoa > Arthropoda > Arachnida > Araneae > Uloboridae > Octonoba > Octonoba sinensis. Next base: position 55,906,517 of record CM076599.1, on the reverse strand, counting down.
TTGCATCAAGAAAATATTTTACGTAGTTCAAAATAAGTTGTTATCGTACTTTTTACTGATGAACAGGGGTAAACTTTTCTGAAGAAACATTTACCTGAACTTACACAGAATGTATAACTACTTTATCAAAATCTAACTTCAGACGATATATTCAAATACGTATGGACGAAAAATTTTAACCGGATTGGAATATATTTCCTGCGGATGACAAAATATATCAGAATTCAGATAGAAAGTTTATCGTCAAGCAGATAGTATGAATATAAAGTATTTTAACCAGCCCGTTTTTCTGTCAATGTTTTTCGAAATAACAAAACGGGCCTTTTGGAGTTACGCTTAAAAAGTTTCTGATTTTTTTAAATGATAATTCTAACAGAAAGTTACGTGTTAATTTCCAGCAGTTCTTTTGCTTGAATATTTCACCACGCAGAGACTCTAAATTGCTCTTTCTTCCATATACCATCATTTTTTTAATAAACATTTTAAAGCCATATCTACTAAAAAGTACTTAAAGTACTTACAAACTATAAAATACTTACTGCCTGTAATGGAGATAAATTTGTAAAATATATTGAGAGTAATAATTACTAGAGTCAAGTCATTTTCCTCGTCTTATTACAGAAAAATATTAAATGAAATGCGGAACACAAACTGCGATGAGAATTACCTGCAAATTGTCCCTTGACTTTCATTTTTTAAATCCTTAAAGCTCGGAATTGAGCGCCAAATGTATCATTCCTTAAAAACTATGATACATTTCTATGATATAAAATGAAACGGAAGAAAACGGAACTTTCTTTTTTTTCATTTTTAAATCATAAAGAAAACACATTTGATGTAAATAACTGCACATAGGCTTTTTGGATTATTTGGAAACTAGAATTTACCGGTTTTTAGTCCAAACTGTTAAGACACAAGTGTACATGATAAGTTCACTACTTCTAATAAAGTATTTTCAATATTTACCTGATGTCCTCATATGCAAATTCAAGTAATGCACGAAAAACACAAATACAATAAGTTCGCGTGATAAGTTAAATAAAGTTTCCTCACGTAATTCAACGCATAAGGACCATTTAGACACAAAACCGAATCGATTCAAAAATCAAAAGTTATTTCAGTCAAAAACTGAGAATTAGATTTGAGAGCGTTTTTTGAACATGCAACATATATTATTGGATTTAAAGCATTAAGAGGGATTTTCGGGCAACGCTCTAACATGAACTTCAGTCAATACTCAATTTAAAACGGTCTACATTTTTAAGCAACTTGTAAACCATTTTTGAAAGTGCAAGTATCAAGAGAGCATGCGATCGTCACGTTAAATCTGGCACAATTTTGATCTAGAGTTATAAAGTGATTTTCGAGTACGTGACTGGCAGAAAAATGCTTCTCTTTTAAGAAAAACATTAGAAATTCGACCCTTGGCCATTAAAACATGGTTAAGTTTTCTGAATTCTTAAAGTTTTAGAAAAAAATTATATTAAAAATAAAGTTGAATTTCCCATTTATTTTCAAGTATAAATGAAGTTTGCATCATTATACTTTCACATTATTCAACATTAAAGAAGAATAAAAGGAGGAGATTGACTCATATTGGTCGATGTATCACTCACACCGTAGAAAACTTGATTTTTATAATATTTTTTTTTCGTACGATTAAAAAATGTGATTTAAAAGTTTAACGGGAATGTTAAAATCTAAATAAGGCCTATTAGGCTCATTTATCACCCCCTCCCGGCAAGCTGGCATAGTGGTAACTCACTAGCCTCATAAGCCCAAGTTCACAAGATCAAACCTGGCGCAATTAGATGGATTTTCATGATGCAGAAAATCGTCAGCGCCCATGTATAATTATGGGCATGGTAAAGGTCCCTTGAGTATGTGTTTGGATTAGGATACTCACGCCTAAATTAAATTCCTAGTGCAGGTTCGCACCACTTGGAGCTCAGGTGGCGTCATCTAGGGGGAACTGAACGTCAAAATTCTCAAGTGGTAATGGCATCCGCCTACAGTGGTGCTACTTGAAAAAATGAATGCCGGTTTCCGGGGAATACACTAGGTCTTCAAAGGTTAGTGACCATGCACAGCCCTAAAATAGGCTCTTTGACCACTGGTGCGAATGGGTTTGGTATTCTATTCTAAATCTGCTGCAGATCTTGCTGAAAGAATTACTACTCGCTTTTTACTTCATTCACCTCTTTTTCAACTTGAAGCCGGTCACCATCGCTAAGTTTATAATGAGATTAATAAAAACTTTTTTAGAGAACCGAAGCTAAAACTTGCACTTTAAAGTATGGATACACAGAGGAAAAACATTTATTAACGATAGTGGGGAATGCAGATCAGTTCACGGCATAAAATTCTTCTGTATTTCGTTCTTCTATCTGGTATCACTTTTTTTTAAACCGCTATCTTTATATTTTTCGTACATTTTAAATCAATCACTCATCCTACTGCACACTGTTGGTGCATTTCGTTCCTTTGAGAACGGTGTGACTTTAAAAATGACTTTTACATCTTTTTCGAAAGCTTAGATACTAAAAAACATGTTTATGACCCAGCGAAAAGAAAATAAATACACATGTTAAAGCCGTTTTTAGATTTTTCAAGTTTAGTTCTTTAAAATAGGGAAAAAAAATTCAATTGCACACAGCAAACCAGACCGTCACAATTTGTGTAGCTTTGACGTCTTAAGGGTTGAAGTGGAAGTAAATATTCTGAAAGAAGTAGTGACATTTTAACGGGCAATTTCTCGTTCAAGATTACGAAAGTTTTCGTTAAAATGTTTCGTGAACTTAAGATTAAACTAAAGATTTTACTTTCGGAACATTTTTTTCTTTGACTTTTGAGAGCTTTTACAACAGCTAGAGTGCTATTTGCAAATGCTTCCTGCTGATTATAAGTTGTTTTCGAGAAAGCCGATTAGTTCTTGTTCAATTTCTATAAGTTAAGATTAACTATATAACGTAGTGTATTGATCAATTTTGAAGCAATTAAAAATAAGTATATATTATGCATTATCTATATATATATATTTTTAAAAAGTCTGCAAAGTTAGGGTTAATTTTTTTTTTTTTTTTGTTCAAACCAAACCATGCAACCTAAAGTTTCAGAATGAACAGGGTTTTTATTTTTCTCATTCTTAATGATTTCACATTTATTCGACAAAATTGTGGAAGAAAAATGGAAAGCAGCATGGCTTACATTTAAAAATGATAAGTGAGATAAGTGGTTTGATATAATTTTTAATATATATAATTTGGACACATAACATGAATTTAGTTTTGTGCTATGACTTTGATGTATTTTTTAGTTACACAATGAGATACTATAATGTTATTGAATATGCTCTTTTAGATAGTAATTTTTAATCCGTAGTATGATTTAAATGGGATTTATTTATTTGTTTGTTTATTTATTATTATTATTGAAAATCGTATCAGATGGACAGAATGAGTAGAGGAGATTTTTTACGAGTTGTCATTTATTTGCAAGAGTTGCCACGTAAAACATCAACAAACTTTCGAGTTGCAAAGTAAAACATTAAAAACACATTAACACTACACATCAACCACCAGTTGTAAAGAATTAGCATATTTGAACTCTTATTACAAGCATTAGGTGTTAATCAAGTCTTTAGAAACACTTCACAATAATGTCAAATTTAGTTTTCATTCATAAAACCCGTCATTTCGTAATTCACAAAATATTCTAACTTTAAAAAAAATGCATTTTTTATTTTTTATTGCTTCAAAATTCCTCAAAATATTGTATTATTTAGTTATTCAACACATGTACTGGGCTATTTTTTATGCCATTCCCTAAGCAACTCAAACACGGACGCTCGTAATTTATAGAAATGTGTACGTTTTCTTGTTCTTTTTTTTTTTTTTGAAAATACAGTTTCATCAGCATTTAACAATTAGAACAATTTAAGTTTTCTGGGAGGGGGGGGGGAATTGTGTCATATTCTTTCCTTAATTATTAAATATCGTAAAAACTTATTTTTGAAGAAACATGATGTAAGGAATAAAATTAAGAAAATGAATGTTATCAAAGTGCACATTTCACAAAGCATAGCATGCATGTATACAAGGACATTCCTTTTTAATGTAAAAAAAAAACTTTTTCTTTTCTTTTGCATTTAAATCTAGCAGAGTCCTTACAAGCAATCTTATTCTAGATTCGGTCGATAGTAAACTTCTTTAATAGGTTATCTATGCCTGAACAAAACATCAATTGATGAAAATAGTACATCTGATTTTGTATTTTTTTTAACCGAAATTTTACCGTATTCCCGATAAGTTTAGAAACTTAAAAAATCCATATATTTTAGGGGTATTCAATGAAATGCAATGAAGTCCTATATACAAATATTACGAGGAAATAATAAATTAGGATTTCAAGACCATTAAAAATATTTTTACGTACAGTTCCTATGCAAAAAGAGAAATTCGCTTTCTCATATATATTTTTCCAAGTTTCTTTTGCATTTCAGAGTGCTAAACTCACGTGTCACATTTAAACTGCCTTCAGCGTTACTCCCAGAATGTTTGACACTATTTTAGAGTGAGTTCCAGTCGAAGTGTCACATGACAAATAGAAACGCTACTCTTTGCTTCGGTGAATTTGATTTGATAAGCGCCTTTAGCAGAGACCAGTAGAAGTTCGAATATTTTGGACAGAAAAAAATATGTTTAAGCACAGTAAAATTTCTCGCTTTTAAGCAGTTTTCGTACAGAAAAAGTCTTTTGTTTGCGTGAAGAGAACAAAGACTCTCTATTGAGTAAGTCAGTGCAAGTAAAAATTGAGCTGAATCGAATATTTTCACTAGTAACAGATAAATTTATGAATAATTATGCATATTTTACTCACAGATAGAGATCAAAAGGGTAGTATTTTAAAGCATTGAAATACTGTGTTCAAAAAATGGTTGAAATTTCTGTAAGAATGCGTTAAACAGACACCGGTAAAAATTTTAATTTTATCAATTTTTTTCTTTCAAAAGGAGATTTACAGAATAATATATATATATATAAAAAGATATATATATATATATATATATATTTATGTGTGTGTGTGTATTCAGATAAGCAAACTTTTGCAAATGAAATTTCAGGAATCATCCCATACAGGACTCGTATTTTTTGTTGAATGACACAATAAAAGTAAAGGTTCATTAGATAAAACAGTTTAAAGAAATTAAATTAGTCGAGCCCAATCAATGAAATAGACGATTTGCCGCAAAAAATAATTCTAATGAGCGGGATAATCCATTATCCGGAGTCACAGAAAATATATATTTGGTACATTGAAAATTAAGTACATTAAGTGGGATGTTCTTTAACCGATAGTCTATTAAGCGGTTTCGACTGTATTTAAGTTCATAAAAGTTCTGAAAACTAACATTTGCTCATACGTTACATTTTACATATAAAGTATAGTTTTTAGTTGAATTTCGTATGCAAAATGTACCCCATTTATTCGAATATAACACACGTGTTTCCCCACCTTCTTTCACGAAAAGAGTACTTCCGTTTGCATTAAACATTTATTAAGAAAATATAGCGAAACTATCTTCCTGTTTCGTAAACCATATCCTTGCCTCAGCAAGAAATGTTCATTTCTTTTGCATGCTTTCCACATATAGTTTTACTCCCACATTTTATTTTAATATTTATGGCCTTTATAAATCAGTCATTCAATCAAAATATTCTTTGAGGTTATTTGCTTCTCGTGTTCAATCGGTTAAATAAATGGGGTATTCTCATACATTCACTGCACTAGGAAACAATAGTTTTTCAAGAGCTTAACCCATCTTTTGTCACACAAATTTACTCATGCGTGACAACTGAACTACCATTTGAATTCTACAGAATTGTTTAAGGGATCATTTATAAATGATGTCACGCTTCGAGGGGGGAGGAGGTGTTCGTGATATTGTGGCAAAGTGTGAGAAGGGGAGGGGAGGGGATAACAAGAAGTGTGACATCCTTGCTTATGCAACACAGCGTGACATGTGGAAAAGGGGGGGGGGGTCAAATATGTGGGAAATAGGAGTGACATCATTCATGAACGGCGGTCCCTCATTAATCAATGCTTATTGCGAACTCTGCAAGCCATCCTAACTCTAAACATGAAATTATAAATTAACCCATTAGCCGCTGGTGTTGCGTTGACGCAACGTTTACTATGAAAAATCCTAAAAAATTCACTAATAAAGTTGTTTTTGTATCGATTGCAGTTTTTGATTTAGTACTATCAATAGAAATGCCACAACAGAAAACAATGATTCAAAAAAAAATTTTACTTCTAAAAACAAACGCTATTTTTGCTGATTTTTTTTTGTCCAAATTTGAGATCTCGGATTTTTCTAGAAAGATTGTTAAAAAACACAAAATAGGGCTTGGAAGTAAAATACTTTGATTTAAGGTCACAGCTTATCAGTATATTCCGCAAATCAACTGTTTGTATGGGGGTGGAGGGGAAGCAAATACAGGTGTTGCGCTAGCGCAACGTCAGCGGAAAAGGGGTAAAATGTTTCTACTCGTTTCCGGGTAAAGACATTTCGTTTCTATTCTGTGCAATTTGAATGTGCGAATTTGATTCTCTTCTCCTTTTTGTAAAAAATGCCTAGAACAAAGTATCTTACATTAGAAGAAGCATTATCACGGATTTTAGATGAAAACTCCGATGACGATGTGAATGAAGAGGAGGATTTTGAAAATATTGAACCTGTAAAAAATGTTTCTCGCTACTCCAAAATCCGGAAGAGAAAGGTGTTAGTTCCCCAGCCACGTATCATTGAGCAATATAACCTGAAAATGGGGGGGGGGGGGAGGCTAATGGTTTATTTGTGTGACAACGTGGTTTCAGATTACAGAATTAGAGTTCGAGATAAAAAATGGTGGTGGTAAAAATTGACAAATTATATTCTGTGTTGCATTGACAAATGCTTGGAAACGTTCAAGATTATTAGAAGAAGGAAAAAAGAAGGCACTGCTGGGATTTTAAAATTGAGGTTCCACTTTGTCTTTTGCAGACTCCCCTTTGATTGTGATGTAAATCAGGAAAAAAACAGCGATGGGACGGCCAAGTAAATTCAGCTTTCCAAAGCCAGTAACTGGGAAACATTTCATTGTAAATTTAACCGACAAGAAAAGAATACACTGCAAGCGTTGCCACAGCCAAACAATTTGTCGCTGCAGTATTTGTAATGTTGCTTTACAACATGACTGAAGTGAAGCATATCATGTATGGAAAATAGTTACTGATTATTTTCTCAAATATATAATTCCTCAAGTGCGCATATACCCTTCTATTTAATAAATTTTAGTATCCTATAAGGTGTAATGCATGTTTTAAAACTATAATAGTGCTCATAAAATTTTCCAATTTTTAAAACACATTGAAATCGCAGCATAGTTTCCGACGAGAATTCTTCGCATCCGTACTCCTTTTCCGCTGACGTTGCGTCAACGCAACACCCCATACAATTTTCTTCTTTTTGCAGCATATTACTATTGTATGTGACCTAAATAACAACTTTTGTTAATTGTATCGAAAACAAATAACGATTTCGACTTTTGGCGGTTAAAGTGCCGTTTCTAATCTTGTTTTTTTTTCGTTTAGCATACTTGATTTCCTTCGAACTAATGTTATGTGCCAGTTTATAAATTTACTTGTTTTCAGCAAACAGAGAAGTAAACATTCTGATTCGCATGTTAATAAACTCACCTGCAGAACGAACTTCCCTAAAAGTTGAATGGATTCGTCCTTTTCCGCCACGCGTAGAAGCGTCCAGCCTACAAAACTTTGTGGTCCAACTGTAGGAATATCATTCTCGCTATAAAAAGCAGGTCCATCGTGCATTTTGGTAAATCGTAACTCGTACAGTAGCGAAGAAAATGGGTATGCGGACGTTCACAAATGATGTCACGCTTTTTTCCCGTATATTTGACCTCCCTCCTCCCTTTGTCACCATATGTCACACTTCAGCGGAACCCCCCTCCCCCCTTTGTCACATGTCAAGCTATGTTGCATAATGCACGATGTCACACTTCTTGTTACCCCCTCCCCTTTCCTTGTCACACTTTGTCACAATTTCACGAACCCCCCCTCCTCCCCTCGAAGCGTGATATCATTTATGAATGATCCCTACGTAGAAGAAGCTCGTTCGGATGTTGTTTGCTTTATGACTTCAAAGTGGGATTATCAGCTGCTGCTTCAAATCTAAGTATGTCAAGCTTTTGAGGATAGTGCTATAAATCAACGTACAGCGTGGTATAGGTTTCAAAAATTCAGGTCGAGAGAATTGTCCCTCTGAGATGAACTTCGCTGCGGATGACAACAGGTCAAGCAATTTTTCATTCAATTTTGAACAGTTCAAATATTTTAACATTAGCGCGTATAGGGAAATGTGAAGCAAATTATATACCCTGGTTATAAGATCGAAGTTCTTTTGACCAATCGAAGTTCGAAGTTTTTGATTTAAGTTCTTATTGGAAGGAGCTCTCGCCATGGATTTTTTTTATTTGAACAGTTTTTGCCCAATTTTGAATAGTTCAAAAAAAAATTAACATTACCGCTTACGGGGAAATTTCAATCCTATGTAAATCCGGATATAACTGACGAATTTGCATGGAACAGACTTTATCGGAAAGATCTTATGGCGCAGAACATCCATAGATACCAAGTTCATCCAGAACTAAACGAGCTAGTTTTCCAATGAAATCCAGATCAAAAAGATCTGGATTTTTCTGTATATTTCTGAATAAATAAATGCCCAAATGAATGAGTTGAATAATAAATTAATTAATAAGTGAAGGAACGAATAAATAAATTAGTGAATGAATAAGTACATAATGAGGGAATGAATAAATGAATAAGTGAATTGATAAATGAATGAGTGAAAAAATATATATTAGCTATCGAAAAAAGCATATCTGAAGTAGATAAGAACTAAGCTAAATGAGAAAGGGAGATATATAGATTGATTATAAATTTGATGATGTATACAGGAAAATAGACTCGTATAGTTCTAGACAAAACTTCTTGTTAAAGTTTATAAGCACTAAAGAAAGGAGAATGGAAAACCCCCCACATTTTCTTAAAATGTTCAGAGAAAGAAAAGCATTTGAAAAAAAAAGTAACAAAATTCAGAAAATCGGCATAAAAAAACTCAAAGAAAAGGATAAACAGATTAAATACATAACTGACGCAGTTAGTAAACAAAAATGTTACTGCATTCTAAGAGAGAAAGTGTACTTTTGGCAGCTCTTTTCATCTTCTAAAAGCGTTCCGTGAAATAGCAGTAAATATTCTAAACGGGTATTCATGACACATTCCCCTAATACTTCATACTTTCTTTATTGTGATACATATTTGACTTTGCGTTTAGCAAATATGAACGTAAGTAAAAAATTTTTGGGTAGAATAGAGGGACACTTTTCTCGTAATAAATACTGAGTTTACAATGTAAGACTAATAAATAGAAAGGAAATTAAACAAAACAAATAAATGCATTTTTATGCATTAAAAGTGTATACATTTACGTTTGTTAAGCGAATAAATGAATCTCTCTCTCTGTTTCTAAGGAAAAGGTTAAACGTTTAGGTTTAGACACTAATAAATAAGAAAAAAAAAGAGAACAATTACCGTATCATCCCGTACAGCATTTGTCCCCGAATATGGCCTGCTCACTTATTTTTGGGGGATACTTTTGTTTTTTGGGGGCGAGGGCGATATATAGTAGAAATATAACCGATACATAATACGGCAGTACAGTATTAAATCCCCGATTAAGACCCACATCCCCTATGCAGCGGCGTAAGTGCAATAAGCTCGCCCACACACAGAACAGTAAGTGGCATCAAAGAATGGACACATGCCATACTGTTTCGTTTTTGCACTCTGCCTCTGTACTGTATTGGAGCAGAACGTAACAGCTTCTGTGATATTCAATTACAAAAATTATTAAATAAAAGAAATAACAATTTCTATAAATAAAGTGGTTCAACAGGTACATGTGCTACTACAAGATCAATAAAAAGTATCTTTCTTCTTTCTAATGTGGCTGCGTATGGCCCTTAACCTTTGCAGACCTAGTGTGTACCCCGGTAGCGGAAGTTATGGGGTTAATCCATTTGAAGTTACGTGACACATTTTCCCGTTAACCCATTTTTCTTTAAAAAAACCACAGTTCACAGTCTGTTAAAATGAGGTCTGTTAAAACAACGACGAGATTCGCCGTTGCCATATTACTCCTTGCAAGGAAAATACACTAGAACCCCGGTTATCCGAAAAGCACGGGACCGTAACGTTTTCGCTTAATCGAGGTACCATAGAAATTTTCGGATAAACGAGAATTATAGGCGAAGGCCATGTTTAAAACCAACATGCTTCCCCACGCGCATAGAACTTCGTCCAACTGCTGAATGCATTGGGTTACCAAGCAGATTAACCGGTTCTCAACTTGAATGTGACATACATGTTGCAATAAATTCTATACGAAATGGTAATATTTTACGTTTATGTCATTTAGTATTATACATTTTATCATGTACTGAAAATATTTTTGATAGTTGTAGAAAAAACGGGCCATTTGCTCTTTGTGAAAAACGAATTTAAAAAAAAAAAAAAAAAAAAACGGAGCATTTGCCCGTTCTGGAAAAAAAACGACCCATTTGCCTTTTCGGTTAAACCGATTTTCGGATAAACGGGATTCGGATAACCGAGGTTCTACTGTAGTAAGCCAAGAGGGTGCATGTAGTTTACTATGCAGAACAAATGCAAAATAGGCCGTTTGGGTTTATTCCCTTTCAAAACTAATGGAGACCGATTTTGAGATGATAAGCGTGAGTTTACTTTAACGTAAACTATAAAGTGTGCGTACATCATGAAAAATTGTATTACAAATGTAAAATAAGATATTCAAAAGTTTTTTCTACTATTTACAAATATGTGTAATCGGTCAAAACGTTGGCTCACACTTATCTAGTCTGAGCTCTACTTTTCGTTTTTCGAGTAGGTTCTAATATATTTGTTCCATTTGGTTTCTTCCTGTCCCAACTTCCGTTAACTCGTGAATCCGTTATGTCATAATTTCCTATAGCCCTGACTTGTTTTCCACATTTTCCCGGCTTCCTTTCCAAACTCCTCGGAGCTTTTTAGGTTGAAAAACCTGTTGCTGAATTGAGCCTAATAAACGATACTGGTTAAAAAACAAATGAACACAATTGTGATGTCACTTGCTGCGGAGTTTGCACAGGCATGCGCCGATGGACACCAGCGGTACCGTGGAACCCTCATCAGCACATAAAAACGAACACCAATACGAAACTAACAAACTTTTTGCCGATAAGATTTACTAATTCTATACCTCAAATACTGCTGCTTTTGCGTAACTCACCAAAAATGTCTATGAAAGTGCACCTAAGACCCCCATCTTATGTGCCTCTCTTTCTAAAGCTCTGTGCACGCTTGTGAAAGTCAGCACCAGTCTCACACTTTTTTTCCTTGTGATACGCCTTTTACTAAGGAAAATAACTTGTAAAAGTGTTGTTTGAGATTGTATTGATGACTCCTGTGAGCTTAATCCCGTTAATACTTCTACTTCATTCCAGCATACTTATAAGGTAGTATCCAATTAGACACTATGTACTAAATATTTTTTCAATATTAGCTACGATAAATAAGTTTAATGTAAAACTGATGCGTTTATATAATTGAATCTACGTGTTTTAAACTACTTATAGTTAAAGCAACTTTCTTGAGCAATTTAAAATAGAAATTAATTAAAAAGTATCAAATTAATGCATTAAACAACTACTAAAAATCAGCAGGATAAAATTCATTAATAAACAAAACTTACATATGTATTATTCAAAATATACTAACCAGATTTACGCACAGTACATATGACAAAGGCATACTATTTTTTTTTTGTTATTGTTAAAATAAGACAAAAAAAATCTGGCATTCAGCCAGTAATTAGTTGAAATTCACTAATAATTAGTTGAAATAATTAGTTGAACTTAAGATTTTCGAAATCTGTCGCAAATTTATGACTCACACTTTGTAATTAAACTACCACGCGTAATTAATCACATAAACTTATAACTCACAACTAGTTAGAAATGCTTCAAAGATACTTTTCTGTTTTGCGAAAACTAATTACTGAAAGTCGTACGAAAATGTATTGCGAAATATATCATTATTCATATTACTTAATTCTAATCACACATTACCATTATGTACTAACTATCGTTTGCTTGATCCGATTAGAAACCATTTTCTCTACTAATTGTTGCATATGGGGAACGTTAAATCTTATCCAATCATAGCACGCAACTGGGTTTATTATGTAGTTTATTATTTTTGGTCCGTCACATCTAGTAACTACAAATTTTACAGAAAGGGGAATCGTTGTTTGCTCTCTGAGATTCATCAATATTCATCTAGAATTTAAGCTTTGTATTGATAATTTATAAATGACTGGCGTAGACTGGTTTAGTATGTAGAACGTTTCGAACTTCTTTCAAATTTTACCACTTAGGAAGAAAAATAGAAACATATTTGTTGATGAGATTACTTAACGTTTTATATTTTTCAGTGTAGCTATATAAAAAATTTTTTTAGCGATTTTAAAAGTATATTTGGAAATTAAATGAACTTCGCGCAAGACGAAGTTTGCTCCAAAAAAAAAAAAAAAATCAAAATGTGATTCTTTTACCCTATATGAGGCTCTACTTTCTTGTAGCTGTTAGTTACAGCGGTTGATTATTTTTTATTTATTTATCAACATTTATTTTTCGATTGAATATACTTAATGAAAAATACGTTCATTTGGACAATTAAGTAAGTAATTAAGTTTTGAAAGTAATTTTATTTTTAACTTTTGTGTTAAAAGAATGATGTGCTTCACGAATTTAAAAATTGACGTATTTAGTAGTAATCATAATTCTTTCCATAGGCGTGCGGACAGGTGGCAAGGGGTACCGCGGTACCCCCATTAGCTGTCGTTCGAAAATATTTGTGCAAAACGAAATTTAGTATGTGCTTTATATGGCCTAAAATTGCTTCTTCTGCACGTAAATCTTCAAAATTTTCCTCCCCCCCCCCCCTTTTTGGTTTCTAAACTCCCAGTGCAGCGATTTCCGCGCACGTTTAAGATTCCCTCCCCCCTTGAAAAATCAACGTACGCAATGAGAGGTACTAGAACAACTTATATATACATATATACATACATACAAAATTTGTTATGGGTTCGTCGTTCTTTATATCAATGATTGAGTCCTTGTACAAACACAGAGAAATTTATTTACAGGCTATTTACACTAGATACAGATAGCACATAAAAATATCTCACAAAGTTCACACATTACCGTAAAACCAATGGTAATCTCGTATTAACTTCACAAATACGAATAGAAACAAGCACTAAGCTTACAGACAACGCCCCTAAAAATAAACTGAACTCTTTTACTTCTCGCCAGAGCTATTTATAAAGCATCGCGGTTCATGTGACAGGAATATTTTAGAAATTTTCGTCAAAGACTAAAATCATCTAACGCAGTGCTTTCCAACCTTTTTTCCCTTGCGAACCCCTTCTACGATCTTAAAGAAAATGGCGAACTCCCTTCTGTAGTCGATAGTAGCAGGTGAAAACACTATAAAAGTTGGTAGCACATTTATTTTCCATGTTGCACAAAAAAACAAAAATGAAAACAGAATTATTGTAAAACATCTAAGGTTTAAATAAAACTAAAATACAACTGCAAATATTTTTTTATTATTACTTTTTCATTATCTGTTCTCTTTGAATAATTATTAGGGCAGTTACCATATGTATTCCTAAAACGTTTTTCAAAGTACTTTATGGATGGGTTCCACTTTCCGGTTAAAATATATAAAATACGGTAAAATTTGTAAATTTAAAGAAAACTTACAATTTGCATATTTTCAAATTTCTAATTGAGATAATGCAGAAAACTTGGAATAAAGTGTGATAAATTTGAGTCCAAGTTTAAAATTAATGAATAAATATCTTCTGTTTCCATTTTAATGTCTGTGTAATGAGAAATTAGCCTAAAATAATGCAAAATTTTACATTTTTATGTATTTACATATTTTTTAATGTAATTTTACATTTTTATATTTCCGACTCGTTGTTCGCGCTTGCGAGGAAAAAGTCGGGGAAACATACGTTCTAAAATGTAAAATAATTCTATAAGGATCTTTCGGTGCCAATTTGTGATATAAATTTTAGAAATCAGGAAAAAGTAGAAATAAGTGTTAAAATTTTGTATGTATGCTTCATATGCCACTCCACTACTTTTCTGCTTTATCTAGAAAACGCAGTTTATTATTTTATCATTTTTGCACTCAGTCTTAACTTTCGTATGTAAATTTTTTATTTCGTTTTTTCTGTTACGTTAACGATTTAAATTTCCACCATTGAAATATTATTTTTTCGAACCCCCTTTCTGTACCGCGCGAACCACCGGCTGGTTGGGAAACGCTGATCTAACGTGATTGAGATGTTGCCAAGCTTTGCGAGAAACACCATCGGTACCCCGAAATTCGTAACAATATATATATATATATATATATACAGTAAAACCTCGTTAAAACGTGGGTGTCGGGGGACATGTTTGGTATTCGCGTTATAACATAACCGCGGTATAGTGAAACTATACCGCGGAACCATATTACAAAAAAATACTCGCTTTTTGTTGCATCATTTTTAACTTTATCAAATACTCGTAACTTTTTTCTATAGTATATATTATTTTTTCTTCCATTTCTGGCCGTTTTATTCACTGTAATTGTTGTGCAAAAAGCGCACATCTCAACTGCGCAATCAGACCCAGTCAGGGCGATTTCACCCGATATTGAAATCAAGCTATATAGTGTCCTGGTTCAAAGACACAAACAGAGTGAAAAAGGTGTACAAAACCCGGGCTATCACAGGGCTTTATGTGTTAGTGTGTGTTGTGGAGGGATGGGAGCTGTTTGACTAGAACATTTGTGTGCTCGGGCTGACTTTATTTCCTATGGTAAATAAGGAATCACCTTTAAATGGCAATGATAAAGGGTGGCTTAAGCGTGGGGGGACATGATAGTCACCGCGTATATCCGATTCCGCGGTATAACGGGATTTTACTGTTTTTTTTTTTATTAAAATATATATGTATGTATGCATGTATATACGTGTGTGTGTGTAGTTGTGTGTATTTGATTACGAAATCCGGAAAATAGGAACTCAAAAGTTAAATTCTAAAATCTTATCAGATAGAATATATATATTCTATCAGAAAAGATTTTCATCTCTTAAAAGAGCTTTCAGACAAAATGCAGACACATTAGGAACCAGACGTACTTTTAACATTTATCATGCAAGAAGTTTTATCTCGTTTTGAAAAGCTAACTCTATAAAATTCAAGATTGCAAGTTGAGTACTAAGTCCAGAGTTCGTTTGGAAATTTGCATTTCTCTGAAAAGGGTAATAAACTTTTATTTCATCAGAGGCCGCCAGTTGAAGTTGCTTTCTTCAGCAGCTAAAGAAAGCAAAAAGCTACAGACCATTCTAAACATTTTAGAGAGGATTTACAGTATTAATGGATAAAAATATGAAAGGATAGTTTTACGTGCAACAAATACATTAATTGTAATAAGACAAATGTAATTTTACATGTTAAATTAAAAGAGAAGAATAAAAAATAAAAATAAGTATAAATTTAAAATTTTAAAAGCTGGCAATTTCTCAAGGATTCAATAGTAAATTTGACACAATCAGTTCCTTACCAAATAGTTTCACATTCCCTCATTGGGTATTTTTACACTGATTAATCAGATTCCAACAATATATATTTCTAAAAGGCATCAAAAATACGAGGTTAATACAACAATGTAAAAGGGAAACTTAAAAATATTTAGCACTTGAACGTAAGATGGGTGCTGGGATTTTATATGAAAGTGTATTTATGTTATTTCCCCGTAATTGTTTTAACTGTTAAAAATTCTTATTATGGAAAAAATTTTAAAATTAGAGCTCGTCATGGCGAGATGGTTCCGAAAGAGAAGTATCCAATATTATATATTTGATGTTGGTGTTTAGCAATGTTGACACTTTTTTTCCCCTTGAAGTTTCTGCCCTCCCTATGTTTTAACTAGCATTCTTAAAAAATCGTTTTAAACTTTGTTGAATATTGAGCTGTAGGCGGCGTTAAAAGTGGGGGAAAGTTTGTTGACTTTTTTTTTTCCAACATAATAATTACAAAAATAACTTTTGTATGTTGATGCGAATCAATTATTTACTCTTAAAACCTGCAACAAGTATTTACTTATAAAATGACTATCACGACATTTTACTGTTACGGTACTTTTAGTAAAAAGCCATCCATCGCGACAAGATAATAACACATGGGATAAGGAAAGTTTTGAATAATTTATTTTCTTATGTCATGGTGTTGTTGTCGTGTCCCCGCGCGTGGCGAGGAAGAATGGGAACTCTGCTCCTGAATCTAACGGGGCCCTTGTAGGTGTTAGTCCGATTTCAGCCCCTTTGAAAGCACTAAATTTTTTGAGCCAGCTCCCAGAAGATGCACCGTCACCTGGAATTGGCATCCCCAGAGGTATCGTTTCACTAAAAGGACATTGGAGTCACGACCTATTTAGCGTGCACCAGCTACCCCTTTTGCGTAACGGGCCGCAGCAACCAGCAGCGAGGAGGTTGTCACCCTCCCAAATACTGACTTCAGCCAATGTTGCTTCACTTTCGGTGTTCTGCGGGAACCGAGCTTCTACCGACTTTTCTCCATCGGACACCCTTACACCTTTTAGCCGAAGCCTTAGGTAGAGAGCCGATGGAGCTTCTACCTACTGGTCCACTGCCGAACTTCTTATGCCATACTTTTCCTTTCTGCTTCGGTTACATTCAGGTGAAATTTTAGATCACTCTCACCCATAGCCCTTACTTTATGGTTTTTTGAATGCTTGACTTTAATTATAATCACCATATTCACCTGTCTCTTTAATGCTATTGTAATTTATCCTTTTCAGTTGCAACTAACGTTAAGATGTATGAATGTATGTATTTGAAAATGGATATGGGTAATGAATAACGTAAAACGTAAAAAATGCTTACATCTCAACGCGTATTCTCGCCTTATTAAAACAACATAAACCTCGTTTTTGGAGTTTATAAACGAAGAAATATACTTACGCCTGTTTCAAGTAATCCACAGATGATTTTCTCACGAAGAAAATGTGCTAGAAGGAATACTGTAGAATACTCCACATAATACTTTCTCTGATATCAGCAAATTTTCTATTAAAAAAACCTCAATACTTTTGTGCAAGACAGTATCATGAAAAACGACATTATTCATAAATCAAAGGAAGCGCAAGATTCATGCATAAAACAGAAGCGGTATAAGAACCATATATGTGCTTCCATAAAATCCAAGTCCGCAAAGATAAGCAGGAGTGGTGCTAAAGTAATCCATGCAGGGTAAGAGGATTCCAAAGCGGCTTAAACCTGTTTCCGAGTTAGAGGAATAACCATGTAAACAAACCAAACCCGTGAATTACGGTATAGGCTCCGAAATAAGAAAGACTGCTCTCTTTTTATTTTATTGGATTTCAAATAGAAAACAAGGAGTAAATCTGCAGTTAACGCAATAAGACTTACATTGATTCCTATGATGTGCGAAAAGTTAGTATAATTATATAGCGTAACTAATAACTTTAATAGGAATTGGGTTCTCAATAAGTAGATGAATTGATCATTATTTTTGTTGGATAAATTGCTAATTGTAATTCGCACAGATTACAACACCCTGTTTTCCATCGTTAAACAAGTAAATGAATCGAAAGAATATTTTTTTTTTTTTTTACTTTGCTTTAAAGGCATGCAAAAAGAAAAAAAAATGTTTAATTTAAATGAAATACATCACATTTATGAAAGATGTAAGGGACAGTTCATAAATGATGTCACACTTCCTCCTCCTCCCCTTGTCACAAAAGGACACACTTTATCATACCCCCCCCCCCCTTCGTCACATGCCGCGCTATATTACATAAGCATATATACTTGCAGTTCAGGAACAAAGTACAAAGTTATAGATCACGTTTCGAATTTAATTGTTGAACTTTTAATGACATTTGTGAGCATAATAATAATAATGACTGCATGTGTATTTAATTTATATAAAATGAGGCTAAGGTATACAGCACAAAAGATAATTAGTATAGAACAGTAAAATATATTAGTTGTTCGTATTCTGAAAAAATGAACCACGGAATTTTATCTTAAGTGTAAATGCCTTGTAGCGGTGCGAGTCAGTGCTTCAAATAGCCCTCTTTGCTCCTACCCAAGGGGCGCGCCTTTTGGGAAAGCGGTAAAGAATGCGGCTACCATCAAAAAGATCTTGGTTCGACTCCCGGCACTTCACAGCCTCTCTCGCACCGTTACATCTGGTGACCCGGACGTGATCGCCACACTCGCCCCGATAAATCTGGTGAACCGGCATTTACGCACGCAGCAATGGAGACCCGGACACTCCACAGATGGCGCCACGAGATGACTTGCTCGCACGCATTCGTGCAGTCTGCACGCGCTCGCACTTGAGCCCAGCCACGGATCCGAGCAAACAGGCCCAAACTTCACTCACTCACGCAGCAACCTCAAGCAGCCTTTCTCTCGCGCTGGTGCACCCATCTGTGGTAAAATATCGTTCACTCTTCCCCTACTCGTTCACTGGGGGCGGAGTATGTAGCGGTGCGAGTCAGTGCTTCAAATAGCCCTCTTTGCTCCTCCCTCAAGGGGCGCGCCTTTTGGGAAAGCAGTAAAGAATGCGGCTACCACCAAAAAGATCTTGGTTCGACTCCCGGCACTTCACAGCCTCTCTCGCACCGTTACAGCCTTATAAAATTTCCTTTTTAACTTTTAACAAGAAGTAAATTTAAAACCTTAATCAGCATTGGTGTTTACGATAACCATTTCGATTTTAAATGGTTATCAAAAGCAGGGTTTAACGCAAAAGTCATAATACAGCGACTATGCCTATCTTCGTACAAAATTACAGAAATAAGAAAACATACAGTTGTATAAAATTAATTAGTTATGGGAAATTGCTTGTAATTTACACTTGATGCACTCGAACAAAAAAAAAAACCCGTGGGGTCAAAAAAATAAAAGCTGTCATACATTTTTAAAAAATTAAATTTCTACAGTAAAACATAAAGCTTTGAATAAACATATAAAACTATAAATTAGACATTATAAATTCAAACGTATTCCATTTCTTTTCAACTTATTTTTTTATTTTTTTTTTTAAGGAAAATATCATTTTAAAAAATGAATTAAAATACCAATATAGTTTAATTTTCTCAATTTCGACCGGCTGTAGCCGAATACATATATCTCAAGATATTTAAATAAATCTGTTCAAGAATCATTTCTGGCACTAATTTAGTTCTTTCAATATGTTCGGAGTTAATTGATTATTTTTATCATTTACTACGAAAATATAAAAAATGCAGAAGAAAAATCGGTATTCGTAAAAAAATTCTGTCTCGTTTGTTTACCCTTTCATTCCCTTCCTGCTTATTAATTACACTATATTGCACAGTTGATGAAAAAGGGTTTCATATTTTATCTTGGAATAGACCAGGCGTTTTCTGTGCCAACGCCACCTGTTACTCAAATCGGCGGTGTTCCATCCTGTCATCTTTTTACTTTTATGAATCACTGAACCGAGAGAGAACTGACAAAAACTCCTTTTTCTGAGTCAAGATACTTGTGTATATCAGAAATAATTCTTTAAGTTTTTTATTTTATTTATTTATTTATTTTATTATTATTTATTTATTTTTTTGAATATTTGTTGAAAAAAATGTATTTTATTTTGGTGACATGTAAAATAATTATACAAGGGAGTGGCGATAATGCCAACTTATGGAATTCGAAAAGTCCGCTTAATCTAAAACCAAAAAGAAGTTGGTTTTTTTCAGGCAAAACATTAATACATAAATAAGATTACAACGGTACCACAGCAGTACTAAGCAATATGATGTAAATTTCTGTGAAATCCAATAAATTAGAAATCCAACAAATTGGATTTCTCTGGAGTGACTTCAAGTGTAGACAGCATATACTTAAAAGTCAAACGTCTTACTAACGGCCTTATTCACCAGCAGATTTCAACCTTCGAACTGCAGAGCAAAGGCTTTCTCAACCAATCAGAAAGCTCAAATCGGCGGTTCGAGTGTTTGACAGAGGTTCATATCGGTTGGTGAATAAGGCTATTAACCGATGCTGTTATGTGGATCGCGGAGTATCAGGTGAAGCTAGCAACTGCACGAGCTTGGCGTCGCATGGTTACCGGGCTTGAGGTGTTATCGCAGTGCTTGGCAATACTAAATAACATCTTGAGCGCTGCTTTTATGAAGAGTTGACAAAAAATGAGTGAATGAATATATAACTAATAAAAGAAAATAAAGTAAATAATCAATAAGTGCGTTGGATCTTCAAAATAATAAACAAACTACTCATTTTACACACATATTACTTTTATTTTCTTAAATAAAAATGATAGATAAAGCGGTGTAATAATATAATGTATGGAAGCAAATTATTCCAATCTGGGACAAAAAAGACGAAATTGTAAATACAGAAGTATGGCAATATCGAAACGTTTAATTTAATAATTTAGGATATTTCGATTATGTGTGATCAATAGATAATTCAAATAAAAAATTGTGTGGAGTTAAATATTTAAAAACATTTATATGTGTACGCATAAATATAAAATGAAATCATAGTCTTTCTACCACTTTTTAAATAATTTTATCTTGTCAATAAAGTAGTACGAAACTCAAACCAAGATTTAAAAAAGAACATAATGTTACATCATAAATAAATAACTTTAAAAGAGGTAGATGTTACTTTATAGATCATTCACAAAAAAACTTAAAAAAATAAACCGAAGTATTTTGAAAAAAAATATTCATTACTTCTGTGTTTAAGCAGTCTATAAAGTCGAATTATAATCAAAAATATGTATTCATAAAAAACTTATTTTTCAAACGAATGAAAATTATAGAAAATTAAAATCGATTGAAAGGAAAAATTATGAACGATTAAATATTTCATTCGTTTAATAATATTTATTTTTCCAATTATTAATAGCTAAAAGCACTTTAATAGTCGTCAGTATGAACGTGATTTAGTTTTCTAAAGCTTTTTGTAGCTACATAAAATGATTCTAAAGTAAATGACAATATACATTATATATTTTCATTGACATATAGTTTCACACATATATTTTTGTAACGAGCATATAAACAATAATTACTTAAATAGTTACTCTCGGTATTCTTACGGCAAAAATAACAGATATTTCATTTAAACTTACCGGTTATTCTAAAAAAAAAAAAAAAAACAATCGATGCATATCACGAAGTGTTCCCTAAATAGTAACAATATCGTTTTCTTAGTACGTTTTTTCATTAAAAATTTAATGTTACCTACACGACATTTACTCAAAACACTCCAAACAATGTTATCAATGGTGAAAATGCTGTTAGCTCCCCTATTAGAAAATTTCGTTAAAGCCGCCAATACTGAGCGATAAAGGCTCCGACCGACTGTTACATTATCAAGGAACAGTAAAACTGAATATTTTAAACGATTGCCAAAAAAATTTCCATACCGGTAGGGAGGTGAACCGCATTTCAACTAACTACTTTAACCATTGAACTATTTAAATCTTTTAAGCAATATTTCTCCTAAGATTAAGCGAAATTGAAACTACTTGTGAAAAGTAATCCTCCCAGCTTTCATAAAATGTTCGTGGTAGCTAAAAGCGAACACTATTTCGCTATAATTGTAGAAAAAATTTAGAAGCATGCCATTCCCCACGTGACTGCTGACATCTCAGACTGTAACCCTAAACGAGAGATATCTTATTAGTCTTAATCCACGCAGCTTTCAACAAATGTAGCTTCGGCATCTGAGGCACCCTAAGATGGTTCTGTTATCTATGTAAGACGTTTACAAGTTCCTTCAAAACCATTTCCCAGATCTGTTGTGTAATCCCGTGTAAAAATATTTATGTAATCGCGCGGTATTATGCAAAGTTGCTTTAATTGAAGATTGGACAGCTTAAAGCGGCCCAATCTTTTCGGATTTTCGGGGCCCCTCTAAACAATATTATTTTTTGAGCATTTGTAGCCAAACTTAAACTAAAATTAAGTTTTCAATCCTTGTAGCGACATAAAAAACAACTTCCTTTTGGAGGAGACTAGATTGACGTTTAAGTTTTTATTACATCCGGTCTACTCCTTTCTTTTTTATTTTCAATTTTCATTAAGAGACACGTACTTATTGATTTTTATAAAAAAATGATTCTTAAAAAAGTACGATTCTACTAAACTTGACAGTAAGTAATGAACAGACTGAGACAGCAATCGGAAAGAATGTAGTCTTCTAAATGCTTCTCCGAAGTTCGGTGATAAAGCATATCATCGATTAAATTCTTGATGACAGAAATTATCTTTCATTTGTTTTATAAAAAAATAATTTGGAAAATGTAGATTAATCAGCCCCCCCCCCTTTTACATTCTAAGTTGTTCGGCCCATAAAAAGACTGTTCCTCGAGTCAAATTTAATTTAAGGACTAATTTTTAATAAAACATTTTATTGCTTCTCTCTAAGACATCCCAGTGAGAGATCAATAAATTCAACTTGTTGCAAAAGACTTATGAATTTTAAATGATATTTCTTAATTTTTCTTCTTACAATCTTTACTTCTGAATATTCGAAGAAGATTGTTCATAAAATCAAAGTAAAGTATTAGTAAATAACTTATAGTTTAAAAAAACTAACAGAATTACGTTTTTCGAACAATATGAACTGAAACGTTAAAAACGATCTTTGAATATAAAAATATATTCAGTAGCAGTGGAATGTCCAACAACTAAGTTGATCCTGATTTTATAATAAGCTGAAAATATTCAAAATAAAATCATTGACCAAACTATTAATTTTAATATTAAACAGGAAGTTCCGTCTGGAAATACACGAGCCCACTGTCCCGTATACTCCCAGTTTCAAATTTATAATCTAGCTATCCCTCTCTCTCTTTCTCAGTTAGCTTTAGCTATTAATTACTTCAATTATACCCTTTACAACGGTTAATACATATTCATTCATTCATTTATTTACTCAATTAAGTATTTATACACTCATCTAATTTTTTTTTATTTATTCACTCATTTCTTCATTCATTGTTTCACTCATTCATTTATGCACTAATTTATTCATTCATTCATTGTTTCACTCATTCATTTATGCACTAATTTATTCATTCATTCATTGTTTCACTCATTCATTCATTCATTCAGAAGTACCCTTAAAATCCCGAACAAAAATTTCAAAGGAAAATAGGCTCGTTTAGTTCTGGTTGAACTTCGTATCTGTACATGTTTTACGACCTAATATCTTGCCGGTAAAGTTTGTTCCAAATGAATCCCGTCTGCTAGATCTGTATTTATATACTATGATTGAAATTTTCCCTTAGGTGCTATGTTATTATTATTATTATTTTTTTTTTTTTTTTTTGAACTGTTCAAAAATGAACAAAAATTATTCAACTCAAAAAATATTTCACGCTGAGAGCTTCTTCTAATAAGCTTGTTCATAGGAACTTGGATCTTATGCTCAGAGTTTACTTAATTTGCTTCAATTTTTCTCATAAACGCTAATGAACAGACGCTTTTTAACTGTTGAAAATTGAACGAAAAATTTTTCAAATCGAAAAGTAAAATATGGAAATGAGATGTCCTTGTCGAGATCTTTTGAATGCAAAAAAAAATCCTTTGATTCGGACAATTCCGGTTATTTTTCTTGAAACGTTCTAAAGTTGCAATTCAAAAATACCATTAAATAAAAAACAAATACATAAATGAGACTTTTGTTTTGAATTATCATGAATAGAAAATAATTAAAAATGTAAGAGTTTTAAATCTTTGTGTTTTTTAAATAAAACTAGAACATAATTTTTATTATTTTCCAAAGCCATTGATAAATGTACAAATCGTACAAAAACTACAAACAATTCTCGTAAATGTTGTCATTGACGCAGATAATGGTTAATGCTATTTTTACGACAGATGCTGACTTTAATGGCTGAGCCTATAAAGAAATTGATTGCAATTTTATTTTATATATAAAACAACTTTTTACAGAGAAATTCAAGTGCTCACTTTTATTTCATCATTAAAATGATATATACTGCTTGTAAAGACAAACAGGTTTATTAAATGCATTCTGTCGAAAATCTATATAGAAAAAACAGTTAACCAAATTTTTATTTAAGCACTATTATTGCTATCTTCTTTCGGGGGATGGAAATTTTTTATAGTGTATTTCCTCAAATCTTTAACATGTTTGGAATTTTGCATCTTAAGCTCAAAACAATCCGATTATTTCTGTCGATTTATGTAAGATAAGTTAATCAGTAGAATTGAACGTATTTGTAAACGAATAGCTACTCAATTATTTTAATAGATAAATCATTCTCAATAAACGAGAAACAGCTTGCTCATCATTAACCCTGCATGCTTGTCGAAGTAAAATTTGAAAAATAGTTTTAAAACTATAATTGATTTGCTTCATAATTACAAGGGAATTTACATCAAAGCAGTGTATATTAATGGGGAACACATTATTTAATGCTCTACTTATCAAATTCATACATTAATTAAATCACCATTTCTGCAAGATTTTCATACTGCTCAGTGTAAGCGGGAGCATTTTCAGGTCATTATGGGAACACTTTAATGGCACTGAGAGGCATAAATCATTCGCTTGAGCCCTCCTTTGTATCCTTGGCTATCGTCTTGAAAAATTTCTTGTCTGCCATCAAGGCAAATACGACGTGCGCTAAAGCTTGAGCAAAAATTTAACGCAGTCAACTTTTCTTGCTTCTTCTAATAACTGCCGCTATAGATCATTATTTCGGCGTCAAGGAGCATTTCTTAAATTAAACTGGGGTCTAAGTATGAAATATGTTATGAAACTTTTATTTTTGAGTTTGGATACTTCAGTTTAACGTCTTTCCAATACACAAGTTTATACTGCATCAATTTCACAAAATACTGTCATGAATTTAAGATTTTTTTTCCTTACGTCTGAATGAAAATATTTGGGTAAATTGCGTTCTTAAATTAAAAGGTATATTTCGTTATTTCATATAAAGGAAATCACATATACCAACGTATTTATATTATAGGATTAGACAATTACGTAATTGACGTTTCAAAAGTTTTATTTTCCACAGCAATGGTGGTTAAAATACAGAGCAATAAAGAATATTATTTATAATAGTAACTTTAATCTACTTTTTGCTATTTTTATTACTTTGAACTCCTTATTATCTGCGTGTGGTTCTCCCGTGCAGTTTAAAAACTACGTGATTATCTGTCTCTCTCCCTCTCTCTCTCTTTTCTTAAAAATATTTTCTATGAATCTACAAAAACCTTAAATATTAGTTTCATTTTTATCTGTGAATTAGCAGGATAGAAATGTGAAAAAATGTAATTGTTATCTTATTTAAGCAGTTAAGAATCATAAAGTAATTCTGGGGAAAATTAATTGTCAAGCGGCTTAAGATTGCTTTGAATGCAATGAAACAAATACACGATAAACATAAGGGACCGTTCATAAATAATATCACGATTATTTCTCATAAATTTTACACCACTCCCCCCTTTGTCACAAAATGTCACACTTCAACGGACCCCCTACCCCCCTTTGTCACATGTCACGCTATGTTGCATAAGCATGATGACACACTTCTTGTTAGCCCCTCCCCTCCCCTTGACACAATTTGTGACAATTTCACGAACCCTTCTCCCCCCTCAAAGCAGGATATGATTTATGAATGATCCCTAAGAAGGTGTTTTAAGATTTTAGATCAAGCAACGTACAACAAAATTACCACTAAAGTTTAAAATAACAATCCCGTGCTTTCTAAATATATTTACGATAAAGAATTGTTTCTTATTAAGAAATAATAGATAATTAAAAAATATATTCCTTTCATGTTCTGTAATAGGATCTAAAATATTTCCTTTATTATGCTACAGAAAAAAATGAACTACAACAATCTCTGATGTAGTTATTGCACCCTTTTTTAACAAATTTTAGCATGAAGGTTTCAGTTTTCAATTAACAGTATATGCATAGATTCTTGTACAAATTAGAACGTTTATTCGAAAAATTATTATTAGATTACGCCATTTAATTAAAACATAAACCACACTTTTTAAAAGTAAACCAAACGGATTCTAAACACCACATCTTTTGTAGTTATTTATTGAAACTTAATTGTTACAAAAGAGTTAAGATTACTGGAAATGTTTAAAACATTTACTAAAAAATCTGGTTTGTTTATTTGTAAATATTTGCGATCGCATGTGAGACATCAAACCATTTCAAAAGAATAAATGGACTGCTTTCCAGAAACCCTTACTCCTTTTATCCGTCACATATCAAAAATCCACAAACTCCACGGAAAAAAGCCAGGGCAGTCATTTCGCATTTTCCTTTTCTTCTTCGGAAAGCTGGAATTCATGAATACAAAATCCGTGCACCAGCGGTAGAAGGCATTAAAGTAAACGCCATGAATGAATTAATGTTAATATTCCATTCCATATGTATTTTATTCATTTTTTCATCCATACACCCAACAGGAGCTCTGAAACGTTTTGCCAATAAACAGAATGTGGGAGAGGACGGACTCCATCAGATGAGAAGGGTGGAGGGGATGATAAGAGTTGGAAGAAATGGATGACCATTCAAAGAAGTTCTTCCTTGAAAGATGAGAAAGATTAAATATAGATTGCTCATTCTGTTGTCTGGCTTTTAGAGATGAAATGGTATATGTTTCTTAATTTTAGCCAGCTTTCCCGTAAAAAGAAAAAAAAGAAAAAAAAAAACGAAAGAAGGCTTAATGTAGCGTAAAAATATCGTTAAAAATAAAGAAACGTCATAAAGTGAAGTAACCAAATAAAGTTTGTAAAATAAAAAATTTGGAAGTCGGTTTTGAGATGGGGAAAATGTGTGTGTTTCTGTCGGTCTGTCTGCCCACCCCCTCCAAATAGTTTTCCAGGGCAATGTCCGACTCGAAATATATATTTTTTTATTTTGCATTTGAAAAGATCTCGGCGAAAACAACTCATTTCCATATTTTATTTTTTGATTTGATAAATGTTTCGGTCAATTTTGAACAGTAAGAAAATTTTAATATTAGCGCCTATGGGGGAAATATGAAACAAATTATATAACCCCTGGACATAACATCCAAATATCTTACAAAAAGCTTATTATAAGTAGTTATCGACGTGAATTATTTTTTTATTCGAACAATTTTTTGTTCAATTTTGCACAATTGTAAAAAAATAGCATTAGTGCCTAAGAGGAAATTTTAATCCTACACGCAACAGACGGATTTGCTTGGAACAAACTTTAACGGAAGGATCTTATGACACAGCACATACACAGATACGAAGTTCATCTAGAACTAAACGCACCTATTTTTCCATGAAATTTTTTGATCTGCAATTTTAAGGATATTTCGAAATGAATGAATGAATAAATGAATGTTTGAAGGAATGAATAAATGACTAAATGGATGAATAAATTAATGAATGATAAAAGAAATAAATGAATGAATTATATTATAAAATAACTGAACGAATTATATTATAAAATAACTGAACGAATTATATTATAAAATAAATGAATAAATGAAAAGCAAAGGAGTAACTGAATGAATGAATGAATGCGGTATATTTGAAGTAATTAAGCTGAAGGAGAAGAAGAAACAGATAACTACATCATATATTTGATATTGGTGTAGACGTGAAAGTACACTTTTATAGTTCTAGACGGATTGCAACAAATATCGTATAAAAGTGCATAAATAAAATAGTTGCTTCTGGCACAGCAGAAGCAACTTCTGTTTTTAAATTTAACTACATAAAAATAAACATTTCTCCTTATAATCCAAGGCCCTCTTTTCGAAATCCTGATTTATCCATGGGTTAATAATTATGTACATACTCATAGACATTCAAGCAATCCGAGAGGAAAAAAAAATATTCCTGTTTATAACAAATTTTAATTGCTGTCATTTTCATAAAGGTTTTATCCATCCCATATTAAACTGCAATATTTTAGAGTAAATCAACTTAAAGACAATCACTTCATGTATTCTAGGCTTAAGGTATCTCAGTAAGAAGAAATACTAATTTCAGGAGAAAATCTACATAATTACAATAATGTTTTTAAACGACCATAAGGACTTAACTTTAAAGATAAGAACTCGCTCGCAATTTATTGAAATGCCTTGACATTAAAATGTTTATTTCTTTATGATATAAATGCAAATTAGATTGGAAGTGAGTGTTTGTTGCTTAAAATCTGAATTATCTATTGAAATTTAATTACTTCTTGCTCTTGTCATGTTGAGTAGTTTGTTAATATTTTTCGGGATTAGAACTTGAAATTCGTAATAACTGATTACATTACATTTGAATTTTAATTAATAGCACTTCATTTTAATTTTCCTTTTGTCAACATTGCTTTTAAATTTTTGTACCTTAATTAATAAAAAAAACAGTATTTTTACACATGACATAATTAAAAAGAAATTAAAATTTGCTTAATATAGCTTTCCAAAACAGACAAGACCGTTAACTTTACCAATTGTATCTACACATTTATGTATTTATTTATTTATTCAAAGAAATGCAATTGATTGTTTTTCCTTTGCATCTATTATATCGGAATCTTCACTTACTAAGACTATCCTTTGCGGAAGTTTGATTATAAAGAAAAACAAAAAATAATAAAACATGAGTTTTTAGGGTTAGAATAATGTGTTAAAGTTCTCATCTCATAAAAAAAATCAACTAAAATGTTGTGGTGGAACATGACGACAAAACTAAGAGGTGAAGGTATTTTTGTTTCTAACATTGGTATGGCAATCTCCATTAGAAATCTGTGTCTTATTGCTCGTTTGATTAAAAATTATTTTTATGAAGTATGTAATTATATTTTGTTTTCTGATTTACTTAAGTAGGAATATGTAGTGACTTACTCACATTTAAAGCATTCAAAAAAATTAATTTTTTTTAGTTATTGCATTACGTATGGATAGAAAAAAAATGTTCCTTCTCCAGTAAAGTTAGTTCCGTTTAACCTTTCGTCATTTTCTTTCTCAGCCCGTGTCTATTTTTCTATTTGCTTGCAACTTCCAAAACATTTTCGTATGGCAACAGCTAGGAATGACTGATTTTCACTATCTAAAATGAGCTACGAAGTGTAGTAAAAAGAAGACAGTCTTTGAAAAAAAAAAAAAAGTCAATATCACGTGACAAGTAAGGACGAAGTGTTAAACGAAACACTTCTCGTACTGAATTTGCAAGTCAATTTTATTTTTGATGCAGAACGGAACAGGAAGTAATTTTTGGAGCGCTTAGTTCAAATTAGCTTTTTTTTACTGAAAAGATTAGTAGAAAATTTTTGAATTTACGAAAGAATAATACATGTTAGAATTTTTTCTTGAGAAGCAAACAAATTTTTGCCTGTACCAGTATAAGTAAAAAAATAGCACATGCAAAAATTTCATCATGTTGCTTCAAAAACTTTAATAATTATTTCCTCAAAACGTAAGGCACCAATGAGACATAAGTAAGAACAAGAAAGTTCCATCTAGAACTATACGAACCTACTTTCTCGTATACACCGAAATTAAAATTTATAACCTACTTATCTCCTTCTCCCTCTTTCTCATTTAGCTTTAGTTCTTAATTACTTCAAATATACCCTTTTTCAACAGAAAATACACATTCATTCACTCACCCATTAATTCTTTCATTTATTCATTCATTTATTTACTCATGCATGTATTTATTCACTCATTTATTTATTTTTTCATTCATTTACTCATTTATTTATTTGATCATTCATTTACTCATTTATTTATTTGATCATTTATTCACACACTTATTCTTTCACTTATTCATTTATTCATTGATTCATTGAGGAATATCCTTAAAAACCCCAAACAAAAAATTTCATACGAAAATAGGCTCGTTCAGTTCTTGTTGAACTTCGTATCTGTTCATGTTCTACCTCGTAACATCTTCCCGATAAAGTTTGTTGCAAGCAAATCCGTCGCTTAGATCAGGATTTATGTGTGTTTGAAATTTCCCCGTTAGTATTTTTTTTTTGAACCGTTCAAAAATGAACAAATTTGTTCAAATCAATATTTTACGCCAAGAGCTTCTTACAGTAAGCTTGTTCATAGGAACTTGGATCTTGTGCCCAGAGTTTACATAATTTGCTTTATTTTTGCCCATATGTGCTAATGTTAAGTTTTTTTAACCGTTCAAAATTTAACGAAAATTTATTTTAAAATGAAAATGTAAAATATAGAAATGAGATGTCCTTGCAGAGATCCTTCGATTGCAAAAAGAATTTGTCGAATCGGACCCTTCGTTCAAAAGTTATTAGGGGGCAGACAGACCGGCAGACAGATCGACAGACCAACAGACACACTTTTACCCCTTCTCAAAACCATACTTTCAATTTTTTTATCTTTCAATCTTTACTTAATTACTTTTTTTTTTTTGCTTTTCTTTATTTTTAAAGGTATTTTTACGATACATTAAGCCTTCTTTCATTCTTTATTGTTGTTTTTCTTCTTTTACGGGAAAGTAGGCTAAAAATAGTTTTTATAAAACCTTGCATATGATTTCTTACGAAAGATTATTAATCTGTAGTTACCGTAAGTGTAGACTTTCATCAAAAGTATGCAGTACTTGTTTCAATTTCTATTTATGCATTTTTTGGCTTTTAAATGTTACATATAAATTTCTGAGAAAAGTAAGAATAGCCAAGTTATAGCCAATTTTAAATTTTATCTGGAAAGCACTCAATATTATATTGCTATCAGAGGTGCTCTGGTCCCGTAATCCGTAGGAGCGTGTTTCGGTAGCGCTTTTCCTGAGTACTAAAGTAAAATCCCTACTATCCAAGGATCTGGGTGGCACGGGTACTGCGGAGAGTGATAAACAAAAAAAAAAAAATACTAAAATTGATTGGCAATGCGATATAAATTGCTTAAAAACTTGATTGTATTGTACATGAAACGTGTAACAAAGCAGTGAAAATAACATCTAAAATACTGCTTAGTAAAGAAACAGTTTTCCTTTTTGTTGACAGTAACAGCCTTATTATGTAAATTTTCTTGATGGTTGTCATAACTTCGTGGTTAATTTAGTTGCACTAGCGCAGCAAAACATTTGGAGGCAGGCATTTTGCAAAATTTGATCGTCTGACGATGTAAGTACACTAGCAGTTGAGTGTGCATTATTTTATAGTCAACGTGCTTACGCGTTAGTTGCGTTAAAACGTTTTCCAATGATTCTTGAAATATTTATTGGTTCATCCATATTTTACTTATTTTATTTATTCCTTCGGATGTGCGGATAATCCGCACCTAGGACAATTCGCTCAAGGATAAACCTAAGTTTAATGCATTGTCCGTCCATATAAAATATGTTTTTCTTTTATTTAGTTCTAAACTTCATTTTAATCCTACGGTTTTTTTTTCTGTTACACATCACTTCCCTGAGAAGGACTGGATTTGTATAATAAAAAACAAAAGTTGCGAATACCATTATTCCAATAAGAATTTGTCGAATCGGACCCTTCGTTCAAAAGTTATTAGGGGGCAGACAGACTGGCAGACAGATCGACAGACCAACAGACACACTTTTACCCCTTCTCAAAACCATACTTTCAATTTTTTTATCTTTCAATCTTTACTTAATTACTTTTTTTTTTTTTGCTTTTCTTTATTTTTAAAGGTATTTTTACGATACATTAAGCCTTCTTTCATTCTTTATTGTTGTTTTTCTTCTTTTACGGGAAAGTAGGCTAAAAATAGTTTTTATAAAACCTTGCATATGATTTCTTACGAAAGATTATTAAGCTGTAGTTACCGTAAGTGTAGACTTTCATCAAAAGTATGCAGTACTTGTTTCAATTTCTATTTATGCATTTTTTGGCTTTTAAATGTTACATATAAATTTCTGAGAAAAGTAAGAATAGCCAAGTTATAGCCAATTTTAAATTTTATCTGGAAAGCACTCAATATTATATTGCTATCAGAGGTGCTCTGGTCCCGTAATCCGTAGGAGCGTGTTTCGGTAGCGCTTTTCCTGAGTACTAAAGTAAAATCCCTGAGGACCCAATCCCAGTCCTTCTCATCCAATGAGAAGGACTGGATTTGTATAATAAAAAACAAAAGTTGCGAATACCATTATTCCAAGAAAGAAACCGGTTTAGCCGTCTAAGTCCACATCCAACTCTTAGAAATTCGTCTTTGCTGCTTTCAGAAGTTGGAGAAGGTGTACGCAATATACGATAATTACTAGCAGATTGAGTCGCTGAAACTTTAATCGAGATTATTATCATGGTCTAAGGACTCGGCTGTTTCTCATCGGTGTTCCAGTTGCGGAAAATTTATGGGTGCATCCCTGATTGCTTTTGATCCCTGATTACGCGCCAGGTAAGTAAGTAACAGCTTGGTGACTAAACTCATGAAAATATTGTGTCAATTGTAAGAAACGTATCCGTCTCCAAGTCATTATAACTTGAGAATAAACTTTCAGCGATGATTTAATGCGTATAAGGACAACCAGTCATGAAATGAGAGTATTTATTTTATAAACACCACAGCTATGTCTTTTTCAGAAACGCACAATCTCATAAACGCATGCTCAAATCTCACGAAATCTTCGTCGTATTTGACGAAATGGCTTCGCGAAAAATGCTCCGAGTAAACCATTCGTCAAATTGACGAAATTTGTGTTGTTGTTTTTTTAAGTCACGTGATCGCGTGAGGAAAGAATTGTTGTAAATGACGAAATTTGTTTGACGATTGAAGAATACTCGAAAGTGAGAGTTCAAATTCTGAGAGTGTACAAACTTACAAAACGAGTTGCGATAGTTTTTGTCCCACAAAGCGATAGTCGACATTGGCGATAAAAGGAAGTAAAATAATATGCCAAACGCAACTAGATTACATATTATATCAGATCATTCTCCAGTAAGCTATTTTTTAATAACAGCTTAGTGGAGAATCAAACTGTTTAAGAAAATTATTTACTTCTAATGTTTTACAAGATCTTAAAACTCGTACAGCTCTAAAGAACTGGAGAAATTTAATTCCTTCCTTTATTCCTGATGGACCCAGACGTGAGGCTGTTACGACCTTCCGCCTATCTACAGTACACGACTGCCTTGCCACTCATTGAAGCGCATAGGTATCTTAATCACTTAACGCAATTCCCCGAGTCTGACCAACATCACCGAAAGACAAGGCCAACTATCTCCGTCGATGACGTCATCACAAGTAGGTGCACTTTAACAATAAGTCTCCTTAAGCGCTTTAAAACATTTCAGTATTTTATATTTTTCGGACCATTTTTTATGAAGATGGCAATTAATAACTGATTCTAGACTTATGTACGTAGAAATATAAATCAAGGATACAAGAAAACCGGTAGAAAAGGAAATCTATATATATATAAATGAATGTATGTCTGTCTGTGCTTTATGCATTACTACACCATTCATCCGATCGCCTTGAAACTTTGGGAAGTTGTTGAGTACACTCCTGCGAATGTTTCTGAAAAAAAAATCCTACAGGTAGTTCTTTTATTGTACACAAAAATTCCCCAATATGGGGCTGAAAAAAACCTTACGGATATTAATGTAATATATCGATCGAACCTTACGGATATTAATGTAATATATCGATCGAAAGCGCTATTTTTTTCTGCACTAGATGATATTTGTTCTAAGTTTCTAAGTCATTAAGAACGCCAGTTATAAGCTTTTTAGTGCGATTTCTAAGGCTTACCTTGATCTAAAAATAATAATTATCAGTTTCCTCAACTCCGGGTGAATAGCGTTAGCTTAATTTCAATATAAAACCTATTTTTCAAAATAGAGAGACATTAGTTTAGTTATCAACGGAAAAACAATAATAAAGCATACCTTCGATTTAACGTTTTTCTCAAATTAGCAATAGGTTTTAAATTCGAGATTGAACTTGATAAAAGTATTGTCTCCCCGATTTAACGATTTCCTGGATTTAGCAATAGCATTTAACTAAATATTGCCAGTAAACGAATACGTATGGTTTATACTAGATTTCAAATAACGTGGCGAATATGACACGCTACAATTTGACCTTTTAATTAGTCATTGGCGATAAACCGGAACACACTAATGAAATTGTGCTTACGTTTTTTAGGTACGGTTAAAATTCAGCTCGAGCAGCGCCGTGCGGGTACCTCTAGTATTTTAATAAAATCACAAATTACGATTTCGCTTTGAAAAGCAAACTCTTCATCGAGTAAACGGTAATTAAACAATTTGTTACTGTAATTGATAATCTTCTTCATACTGAATAATTATATGAGTAGAACGATGCTTTAAAAAACACTGTTGATGGTTTCTAAAACAAAAAGAAATTTTTGAAAACATTTTTTTTAAAGTATGGTTTTTGCAGCTTTTAAAAATTGTTTGAAAAGCAACTTCATGAAACATTTGAAAACTCTTTTAAAAATGTACTTTGAGTGAAAATTTTAAACATAAACTTTTTAATGCATTTTCCCCTTTTTATTTAATAATAATATTTCAAATGTTTCAAAATATTTTATTTAGTTTCATGAATCACTTTTGGTAGAAAAAGGCATAAAATATGAATGCATCATCACATGAGTTTTTTTGAAGTTACATTTTCAGCGCAAATTATGCATTGGTTTTAGAATTTGTTAATTGGTTTTAGAATTTGTCTGTAATTTTTGTTTCTTAGTAGGAATTTTGAAATCATTTTTTTCTATATAATAGTTCTTTAAAAAATATATTTGTTGCGGTATTAACCATAAACGTTCAAACTAATTCTATTGTGTGTTCATACAAACATTCGTCATGTTCTAAACACTCATTTTTAAGAATCATATTAAGGGTAATATTTTTTACTATCTCTTTTCTGAGCAAATAGTCATTAGAAAAGTGTAATTCACACTCATCATTCACAAATAATTAACAAAAAAGTGAATATAAGTAATTAAGAAAAATTCAGAAAGAAACTTACGTTTGTAACCGTTACGTTAAAATCATTTAAATTAATTCTCTGAGAAAGTGTCAGCAAATCCTCGTCAACACGAACTTTATTTTACTTATCTATTAAAATTCGAAAACATTTTTGAAAGCATATACGAAAGCCCTCCTTCTTTCCCCCGAAAAGTGACCGACAACATTTTAGTTTAGAAACAGTTTTTTTTTTTTTTTAATTTTGAACATGTTGTTAAATTATGTCAGCTTACATATGACTTATAACGTTCAGTGGTGCATGCATATTCAATAAGAAAAATTTATTCATAACATCTGTTTCTTAGTAATTTCTAACTACTTTTTGTTACAAAGCATTTTTTCCATTTTTATCGCCAAAATAAACTTGGTGATTTTCTTTCATTGGCGCATTTAGAATTTTTTTAAAAAAAATTTAAGGTCACTACTGTTTTTTTTTTTCATTCAATTTTGGCGATATATTCGGGCTATGAGGCTTTAAATCTTTGTCTATAATCTTTGGCATGCCGTTACAAGAAAATACCATTGTTTCTTATGCGAAGTATTTCAGTTTGGAAGCAGGGTTCATCATATTAGTAAATGTAATTATTTGAAATAACTTTAAGGAACGGATTTCTTTTTTTATTCGCCATTTCTTATTCTTAAATTATGTTGTTCAAAAGAATATGTATCACGACTTCTAAGTTATCTTACATTATAGTGTACAGTCTAGTTTCATGCGCCATCATAACAGACATAGAAACACGCAAGTGCAAAGTTAATGTTTCACTAAACTTATGATTCAATTTTTTAGTGAATATTTAGTGAATCTGTCGTATGTACATACTATAGCTAACGTTAGTGTTGGTGACGCACATAAATAATTGTAGGGGCAAAAAAAAATAAAAAAAAATTTAACTTTATGCAAGTAAACAATAATAATAAAATTACACGTTAATTTAAAGCACAAATGAGCAATAAAATGCAGACATATGTTTCGGGATTGCTTGGAATCCCTTTTTCAATGCGACAGGGAACTTCTAGATGCAAAACATCCAAATGAAGCAGACAGAACAACAAAAACAAAGCTTATATAGCCTAAGAATTATCTGTAAACCAATGAGAATAAAGGCAGCGTGAAGTGGAAGTAGAAGTAGCAGGAAGACACCAATAAGAGAGCAACAAACAAATCCAGTTGAAAGTACAGGAAGTAAAAAGGAATATCAATAAAAATAAAGCAAAAAAGACGACAGCAAGCATAAAAATTGCAAAAATAATAAAATAAAATACAAAGAATAAAATTGAAATAAAAATAAGTACAGAAACTACCAAAACAAAATGCAAAACAAAGTACACATGTAAAGGAGGGGGAGGGGAGGGAGGGAGGAAGGAGAAAAATAGACACAAAAAAGGAAAACAACAAGAAAACATAGAAAGAACAACAAATTAAAGAAATTTATGCCAGACCTGTGAAAAATAAGGAGTTGAGGAAGAATCATTAACCAAATTAGAACTATTCCTGTTAATATGATAAGCTTCCCAAAAGTCAAGCTCTAAAGGAGAAGAACATTTTTTAATAATTTTACCAGAATTGAAATCAAAAGAGTGGTTGGAATTCCAACAATGTTGAGTGATTCCTTCTGTTGCTAATTGTGCACGTTTTTATGCTTTACCAAAGGTACACAAGGCAGGTATTCCTTTCAGACCAATTGTTTCCAATATTGGCACTGCTTCATATAAACTTTCCAAGTATTTAGTTTCGGTGTTTTCTCCACTTAGAAGTCAGAATGTTTTCACTGTTAAAAATTCCACCGATTTTGTTAAGAAACTTCATAACTTCGTTCCGAATAATTCAGTTATGGCCTCTTTTGATGTTAATTCTTTGTTTACTAATGTTCCTGTTGATGGCGCTTTGACTTGCCTCAGGAAAAGGCTTTCTGAATTCCATTTTACTTCTGTGGAAATTGAGGGATTAGTTTTCCTTACTCGTGTGTGCTTGCAACAGAGCACTTTTGTATTTAATGGTAAATTCTATGCTATGGTAGATGGCCTGGCTATGGGAAGTCCTCTTAGTCCTATTTCAAGTGATTTCTATATGCATTATTTTGAGGAAAAACTGTTCCAGAAATTGCAATTTCAATTTTATGTTCGTTATGGGGATGATTGTTTTGTCCTAACGGACAGTAACTTGTTAGGTATTGATGATGCTCTTTCTATTATGAACTCCATTGATCCTAATATCCAGTTTTCTTGTGAGAAAGAACTTAATAGTAGCCTCGCGTTTCTTGATGTCTTTATTTCTAAGAGTGAGTCTGGTTTCACTACTTCTGTCTATCGTAAACCTTTTGCTGTTTCTTTACCTCCTCACAGACTGTCGTCTCATCCTCCCAACCAAAAATATTCGGCTTTTAATGCTCTGGTCCATCGTGCTATTAATATTTGCTCTTCTCCTGAGCTTCTCAAGATTGAACTCAACTATCTGAAAGCTGTAGCTGTTGATAGAGGATTTTCTCACTCTTTAATTGATTCTATTCATAACAAACTTTCTAAGAAAACTTCTGGTCCCAATAATGTGGTTTCTAGAAAGAATTTGGTTGTGTTACCATTCTTTCATTCTGTCAGTTTCCGTATTGCTAAAATCCTAAAAAGGTTTCAATTTCAAGTCGTTTTTGCTCCTAGTAACAAACTTTCCTTCTCTTCTCTTAAGGATCCTATCGATCAACTTAACACTTGGGGTATTTACCAAATTAGTTGCCGTTGCGGCCTTTCTTACATTGGGCAGACAAAACGTGCTCTGAAAATTCGCTTAAATGAGCATAAAGGTTATGTACGAAAGCAAGAGTTAAATAAGTCTAGCATTGCTCAACATTGTTGGAATTCCAACCACTCTTTTGATTTCAATTCTGGTAAAATTATTAAAAAATGTTCTTCTCCTTTAGAGCTTGACTTTTGGGAAGCTTATCATATTAACAGGAATAGTTCTAATTTGGTTAATGATTCTTCCTCAACTCCTTATTTTTCACAGGTCTGGCATAAATTTCTTTAATTTGTTGTTCTTTCTATGTTTTCTTGTTGTTTTCCTTTTTTGTGTCTATTTTTCTCCTTCCTCCCTCCCTCCCCTCCCCCTCCTTTACATGTGTACTTTGTTTCGCATTTTGTTTTGGTAGTTTCTGTACTTATTTTTATTTCAATTTTATTCTTTGTATTTTATTTTATTATTTTTGCAATTTTTATGCATGCTGTCGTCTTTTTTGCTTTATTTTTATTGATATTCCTTTTTACTTCCTGTACTTTCAACTGGATTTGTTTGTTGCTCTCTTATTGGTGTCTTCCTGCTACTTCTACTTCCACTTCACGCTGCCTTTATTCTCATTGGTTTACAGATAATTCTTAGGCTATATAAGCTTTGTTTTTGTTGTTCTGTCTGCTTCATTTGGATGTTTTGCATCTAGAAGCTCCCTGTCGCATTGAAAAAGGGATTCCAAGCAATCCCGAAACATATGTCTGCATTTTATTGCTCATTTGTGCTTTAAATTAACGTGTAATTTTATTATTAATTGTAGGGGCATTAAACAGAATTGTACTTAAAATATTCAGTGCATGTTGTGAATAAAAATCAAATCTGGACTTACTCTAGACGATTTTGTTGGTTTGAAGTCTTTCCTGGGAATTAATAATTTCAACTATCTATCCAACCGTGACAGTTCACTTGGAAACTTAAAAACGGATATCTTTTCGTTTAAGCTGTAACTAAATTGCATCCAGGAACTCAACACATGAATGGCATTTTTGCGATTAAATTATGAAGTAGTTGCTCGTTACGCAGCTTTAATTACACACATAAAGAGTGAAATAATGCATTGGCATACATTAATCGCTTCAACAGCATCTTTATATTTACATATCAGCTTCCTTACTATATATTTCAAAAGAATTAAAGAAAAAGAATTGTTGCCATTTTTGACATTGACAGTTAATATTTGGCGATTAACATAATCTTGGTTTGAATACAATAATAAAATATTTCAAAGAGCTATTATTGGCTGTTAGCGTTCACCTACTTGTGATGACGTCACAATGAGATTACTCTTGCGACCTCAGGCATTGTCTTTCGGTGTTGTTGGTCTGACATGGGCGTAAGTTACCGGAAAGTTTGCCCATGCCCGTGCCTTATTTTATTTCCAATGCCCGTATGAGATCCGTTTACAATTTGCTTGTATAATGTACTAGCTGTACCCGGCCACGCTTTGCTGTGGCTCAGTCTGGTTCCATAGAAAAGCAAGAAAAAGCACATATTTCTAATATGTTTCATTTGACAATGCTTGTTGTTTCATTGTCTGAAAATATAGATTGTCTGGTTTACCCATTCTAGAACACGCAATATATAATTATACACATGAGAAGATCTAAACTGCTCGATTTGATTGATTGGTCTTGAGCTTTATGTTTTTTCACAATGCTTGCGGGTTTTTTTTTTTTTTTTTTTGTTCCATTGTCTGTGAAGGTTTTGATATTGTCTGGCTCGGCATTGAAAAATTCCAACATAAGCCTTATCCCAACAGCAGAAACACAAACACAAAAATTCTAAATTAAAAATTTGCCATTCAAAATACATTATCTGTGTTTTAAAGTTCCCTTAAAAATATTAAAAGAATACTTCAACACAAACAGAAAAAATACAAAATTTTTGAATAATAAAATAATTTTTGGAAAATAATATTATTCTTTAAACAACTTCGATATGACTTTTAAACATAATTTTTGAAGTCGGTGCAAAATTATGACAGTCTAATTATAATTACACCATGCGTTATTTTACACTGAAACTGTTGCAAACTCTACGCTATTTATACTTGTAATTGGTTCATAGTTACAAAATCAATTATGCATCAAAATCCATCATAATTTTACACCGACTTCAAAAATTATGTTTAAAAGTCGTATCGAAGTTGTTTAAAGAATAATATTATTTTTTACCTTTTCACGCAATTTATAGTTTGAAGTAGATTCTATTTTTTTTCCAAAAACTAATTTATTTTATTATTTTTAGTGCAAAGACATTTTTATATAAATACTCTATTTTTAAAACATACATATCAAAGGGGAAACCTTTGAGGGAATGACACTAAAATCCAACCGTTTGTAAGATAAATTTCGTTTTAAAATTGATATTGAAGGGTCACTAGAGCAAGCAAACTGATTGGATTTAATTTCTTCTTCAGGGAAGCCTTCAGTCTATTTCTTGTTATAATTGCTTTTATTATTTTATCTTAATGGCAACAAACTCTTTTTTCAAAAATGAGTTTTATTTTTATTAACAACTTTCCCAACAAAGAAAAATCGACTTTAGCCTTTCCAATTAAAATGAAAAAAATACTTATTTTTCATCCATAACATTTTTTCTAAAAAACAGATGTAGTCAAACTGATGTGCGATATTTGAGTTAGACGACTCTTTATCGATAAAAAAAAAAAAAAATCATCAAAATCGGTTCATTTAGTCAAAAGTTATGGATGAAAAAGCAAAAAAAATTACCACATTTCAGCCCATAACTTTTTTTCTAACTATCGAATATGGTCAAACTAAGGTATGGGACCTATGGAAAACCACCCTCGATCGATTAGAAAAAATTCATGAAAATCGGTTCATCCAGTAAGAAGTTATGAGTGGACAAACAAAACAAAAAAAAAACGACATACATACAATATGAATGTATAACCTCCTTCCTTTGTGAAGTCGGTTAAAAATTAAAATAACTAAATTAAACTGTTGCTATTCAAGATAAGTAATCTTTGTTTTAAAGTTCTCCTTAATCGTCGAGTGCAAAAATACTTCAACACAAACAGAAAAAATTATTAAATCAAAATAATAATAGCTGTACCCTGCCAATTGTTGAAAGTGGTCCATTCTCCATAATAAAACATTAAAAAACGAAATAATTAAATCAAAGTTGCAGTAAATTAAAAGTGATATATAAAAACACATGTTCTGATAAAATTTCAGAACAATCGGTGAAGTACTTACGGAGATTTGAGGTTATGAACCAAGGCTGAACTTGATCGTAACCGTAAACTGGATCACGTTCAGCCTTGTATGAACAAACGAACACTTACATTTTTATTTATATAGCTTATATTACCCGGAGTTGAGTAAACTGCTAATTATTATTTTTGAATCAAGTTAAGCCTTAAGAAATCGAACTAAAAAGCTTATAACTGGCCTTCTTTTTGACTTAAAAACTTCGAATAAATTCCATCTTGTGCAGAAAAATCAGCGCTTTCGATTGATATATTACATTAATATGTGCAAGGTTTTTTTCACCCCCATAATTGGAAATTTATGTAGAAATTTGCTTAAAATTGGAATAAAAAAGGAACTACCTGTCGGATTTTTTTTTCTAACGGGTCTATAAACCATCCTCTTGAATCACTCTGTCTACTGGCAAAATTTCAAAGCAATCGGTGAAGTACTTTCGGAGATTTGAGGCTCGCACAAACGAACACTTACATTTTTATTGATATAGATTTGGTCAATGTAACTTTTACCCCACCTCCCGCTCCCTAGTCATCCCCCACAACCCGAAATTGCAAAGAATAACTTATACTATACTAGTTTTTCAGAAAAAAAATCCGTGCTTTAGGGGTTAAACGATTCTGTTTGCCCACTTTGTGATTATTAAGGCTGAATATAGAGGGCATGTAAGAGTTTAACACTTTGGTTGAAAATGAACAATTTTCTATTAAAAATCTTTCTACTCGTAACGGATTAAAGCGGCATGAAGTCAAACGATTTGCGAGAACGTATCTAACATAGTTTTTAGAAATAAGTTTTCTTTCAACATGTTTTTATGTAGTACTTTGTTTAGAAATAACTACTTCACTCAAGAAAAGAATTGTTTGAAATGATTTGGAGCAGAAGACTTATTTTAACAACGTTACAAATAGGTTCGTTTTTTCCTGGACGCAACTTTTTGTTACACTTTTTTACGAAAATATTTTATTCATGTAGGTACTAGTAATGCGTAACTTGATCCAATGCTTGGCACTTGGTGAAAATATATCAAAGGAAATATTTTAGAAGAATAAACACCAGTTGTATGGAAACCGTAACCTTAGATTTCTTCGAACTCTATAAAATTTACTTCTTTCTATAAAATTTACTCAAACATAATTATGAAGCGCTTGCGATTTCATTGCAATAGTTGACGGGAATATGTGTTTCATAGTGGCTGAACCGCTGCGACCACAGAAATGCAAGCCAATCTAGGGGAAGATCATAGTAGCCTTTAGTACTTTTCTATTATAACGGCGACCAAAGAGCACCACGAAAATATTTCGCCAAATTATAAAAATATACTTAAGTATAACGTAATCAAAGTTGCAAACTTTTTCCTTGGCCCTTTTTTATTGCCGTTATAGCCAACAAGTATACTCAAGTTGGCGAAATTTTTCTACAAGATGTCTATAAGAGGATAAATATTCTTGTATTATTGGAAAAAGCTAAGATTTGGTAGGGAGTAGTATCACGTGGTTTCTCTGTGCGCTTAGGTAATCTGCTTGCTCCTTAGAATTAGTTGGTAGCAAGCTCTACCAACATGAAAATAACGAAGCAAATATAAAACATCGTAGACACGTGAGTGGCAGATGGCCCCTTTTCGAGATGTGCAACAAAATAAAAAGAAGAATATTCTGCTAAATTATCTTAAACGTGCCCATCTTTTCAGTCCATCTAAGGAAACAAGGCCGTACTGTAAAAGTGGTGTGCCGCTTTAAGGAAATAATTATTTTGAAAATCCTGATGGACAAGACGTAAGGCTGTTGCTACCTTCCGCCTATCTACAGGAATCGACTGCCTTGCCTCTTATTTGAAACGCATAGGTATATTAAATGATTCTGTTTGTCCACTTTGTGTTTCTGGACCAGAAATGGACAGGGGCCATCTACACGTGTGTGGGGCTCTTCGATTTTCAACGGAAGAGACGAGATATTGGAAGGCCAGATCGCTGCTTAGGCGATGACTTCAGTGTTTTGTTATGTGTTCTATTGTTATTTGGTTTATAACTTTTAGTTCTCTGTAACTTTTGTCTAGCCATTGGAAATTAAAAACAATATCAGAGCGACGTTTAGGGATCATTCATAAATGTTGCCACGCTTCGAGGGGGGGAGGGGGGGCTCGTGTATAATTGTGATAAAGTGTGACAAGGGGAGTGGAGGAGGTAACAAGAAGTGTGACACCATGCAATATGCAACATAGCGTGACATGTGACAAAGGGGGGGAGGGGGTCTACTGAAGTGTGACATATTGTGACAAAGGGGGGGGGGTGAAAAATGTGTGGCATAAGCG
The DNA here is from genome assembly GCA_038502835.1 of Octonoba sinensis. Taxonomy (NCBI): domain Eukaryota; kingdom Metazoa; phylum Arthropoda; class Arachnida; order Araneae; family Uloboridae; genus Octonoba; species Octonoba sinensis. The sequence goes on along the minus strand of CM076599.1, from coordinate 55,862,944 downwards.
TGACATCTTTTATGAACGGCCGACGATTATAACCTCTTTATGGTGTATTACCTCTTATTCTTCTCTTACCTCTTCTTCTCTTCGATTATAACCTCTTATGGTTACGAATCGTACGATTATAACCTCTTTATGGTGTATACTACGTAGCAAATCTTTATTACCTGAGAAGCACGTGAAGAAAGAAAAGTTCTTTGCTAGGAATACAAGATAAAAATACCAATTGACTTAGCTTTTTTTGTTCATAGAGAAAAGACAACATTTAAAGTAACACTAAAAATTATTTCTTTGTAATAGTTTTTTCTAACACAAATACCAGGACTTCTTCACGTATTCATTCCTCAAATTCTGCCCTTCAAATTGAGGAACGAAGCAGCTTTAAAAATATGCTTAGGGGAAATAAAACTAAATAAATATTTAAAACAGAAATATATCGCATAATGAAACATTTGCCAAAATAGTTTTGTTTATTTAACTTTTACTTCGTTGCTTAAATCTTTTGTTTGATGCAATGGAAGAAACAATGAAAATGTATTTTTTATATATTTTTTTTCTTTCGATAAAATATCTTCAGCTTCTTAATTTGAAGCTATGTGCAAATCATTTAGGAATACATGGATACGCGCTACATATATCAAAATGTATGCAAATTGGAATTAAAAAAGAGACATTGCTTTCGAGGCGAAATATCAAAATTTCCCAAATAATCAATTTCAGTCCAACCCAGTTTAATATTCTTCTAAGTTATTCCGTTCTTTTTCGCGTCAAAGCATTTAGTTTTATTTATGCAAATGCAATTCCGACTTGGCTTTGTTGAGTCTGCAAATTTACTCTCGCATTCGTATTTTAAATCCACGTACATATGTATATATTTTCAAGAAAATTAAGAAAATGATAAAACAGAAATGAATATTAACTTTATTACATTATTTGTATCGTTTCTATGAGTAGTGGATGCGCTATATTTTTGGAATTCTCAGTTTCGTGATGGATTCTTGAAAATATTTTATCTGTAACTTTAAATAGAGTAATGCACACATTACGGAGTAGATAAAACATTTTAAACCCATAAATTAAAGTCTGAAAGGAATTTTCTAACTCAATTATTTTCGACGCTCTTTTAAGACTTAAAATGCATATTTATCATTTCTTTTAAATTGATAAAAGCTGTGAAAACATTATAAAAAGTGATTCAATATAGTATTGTTTGATTAATATTTCGCGCGGAACATTTTGTTGAATAAAATATTGTAATTTATTTTTCTTTGACATTGAACTCAATGATATGTATTGTTTTAATGTGATACAAAATACAATTTGTATTGAATAATGTGGAATTTTGCATTACGATGTACGAATCAAGATTCAATGCTTTTAGAGATATTATTTTGACTATTTGATGATCGGATACCGTATATAATAGAATAAAAATGATTCCGAGCAGATTGACTAAAGTACGGATCATTTACTGAACAAATACTGCACAGTAGTTTTATTATGTTCACTTAATGTATATGATGTTTATGAATTTTATGGATAATTTTATCACTAACAGCCATTATCACTTCATTAAGTATCTGAAAAAAAAAAGAAACTTGTTTTTTAGCATACCATCTTCGAAACTGATGAATTTTTCTTTTCAGTCTCGCAGTTTTTTTCTGCATATAGACTAGATTATTGTTCTATCCCTTGCGGACTGCATTTGTAAAATGTTGTCCGCAGTTTGAGGAAAATACTAAGGAAATACTGCAGCATCCTTAAAAATCAGCTTTTCTTTTTTCGCTTACGGGCTCTCTCAAGAACTTCGTTGCGCTATGTGAAGAATATACAACTCTATTACGTCTGCTGATGCTTTTTGCTTCAAACAACTAAAGCAGAGGGCCGTGGTCAGCTTAGTGATGAGTATAGATTTTGGTATCGGTTTGAAGTTTGCCGATATCAGATATTCACCAAGCACGTGCAGAGTTAAATACCGTAGCTCCCAAAATCCTGTCACTGGCAGTTTCCATGGTCTTCCCTTTCTTTTGGATTCATGAAGGGAGATAGGTGATGCTACCATTTATCGGTCAGGGCAGAAGTTGAACGCCTGCTTTTCTGCCCTTCCTCCTTATTTCTGTGGAGCTGTGCTAATTTCCTATTTGTTTAACGAGAGGGTCAACAACAGCTAAACGGGAACATGATATAGATATTACATGCTAGCAAAATGAAAATAAGGTTTTATAATTAAAATTGTCAAAGAATTTCGGCATTTTGGGATACAAATAGAAATTATTTTAGTCAACGTTGAAAAGCATCTTAAGAAGAAAAGTAGTCGTAAAAGTAAAAATCACTCACTAATATAGCATTTTTGAAATTTCAGAAAGTTCTGTTTTCTACGATAAGCAATAAGCCTTCGAGTACAAATTATTAAAATGTCTTGCTATTAAAAAATAAAAACTACGCTTCATCTCTCACTGTAATTTGCCCTGAGCTATAAAGAGCGTTAAAAATATAAACAAAAAGCCAGCATAGCCATTTTGTTACGCAAGTTCATTTATATAATCTGACGCTTTTCCTTTATCTGAAGTTCAAGAACAAAAATTTAATTTCACATTCTCCACTTTGCCTTGTTTTATAATGAACACTACTTAGCATATTAAAGAAATTAGAAGTGATATGTTAAATACGACACTTTAGTATAGGATAAAATACATTTTTATAAACCTGATTATTTTAGTTACATGGCTAAATGTAATTAAAAACACTATTTTTACTTATGAACATTTTAAAAACTTTGCAGCAAATATTTTGACGTTTACACTTCACAAAAGTAGAAACAACGTTCATATGTTTTTGTTTTCATTAAGCATCTTTTCAAAACGCCTGAAGAAAATTTATTCTCATTAGGACGCTACCTTTTTTTAAAAGCCATGTTTGATTCTAAACTTCCGTGTACCTTGCACACAAGTTCACATGACAGCAGTTGAGAACGAAAATGCTCTTTGCTATATAAGCAGAAATACAGCGTATAATTAAAATGAAACATATTTTTTGCTTCACAAGAACGAAAGTCAGAAGTAATGATATAATGTAAGTAATGTCAGAAGTAATGGCACAATGTGTTAGGGAAAATACATGCCTTCGACTAAATGTGCAAGTCAATTCATCTTTTGATACAAAATGAAGCAGTAAATTATTTCTAGATCTTGTACGAAAATTTATTTTTAGTGAAAGGATTTGATGAAAGTTGTGAGAGAGTTGAAAGAACGATTAACACTAGAAAGATGGAGCGGGCCTGTGTGACCCCTCTCTATATTTCCTGTTCAGTAATTCCAATAATAATTGACCTAATGCAATGTAACTTTCTGACTTTTCCTAATATTATCCTAGTTAAATACGTACTTAATCATTTCTGTTTTACCCTCATAGAAGAGAAAATATTGAACCTTATATCTAGAACTGCGGCCCTTAAGGTATTTTACAAAGAAATCGATTAAATTCTTCCTTTCTTTTGATGGTTGTAGTATTACAAAGTGTCATACAGTCTAGTTTGACCTTGACCTTTCTCTTTATACAACCGGTTTCAATCCATAATATTAAACAAAGGCGACTTGGCTTGTCGGACAGTGGCGATTGCACTTCGAAAGAGAAATAAGTTTTACATTTTGACGTGAAAAAAAATGCTATAGTACACTATGTTACACTCAGCGGTTGTATATGTCTTAGATAACCTGCATGGAGCACGTGCACTCACTCTAGAAATGATTTAGAAAGAATAATGCTCAAAATTCTCCGAAGGGCTACACTAGCCCCTTCAGGCTTTCTAGATATAGGGATATTTTCCAGCTTTCTAGTGTTATTAAGAGTTTTATAACCAAACAACAATACATGCTGATGAAATTGAACGGCCCATTAGCTTCAGATATTTACATAATATTTTTTACGCAAAATAGTATAAATAAATTGAAGATTTGGTGGAAATTTACTCGTTTTATACTATTACATAACAACTCATAAATTATTTTATAGTTGACATGCAAAAGCGTAAAGTTTATGCATACAGTAAAACCTGTAAAGTTGACCACCTTTGTAAGCTGACCACGCCTAAGTTGACCACTAAAGTGCTGCACCGCAAGTGGTCAACTTACATAGGTTTCACTGTATATATATATAGCAGCTTATCTTTTTTTCAAGCTTTTTCATATCATTAAGTTTATCTCGTTTGTGATGTGGTGTATAAAACGTTATGTTATGTTTGAAAAACCGAAAACTGCAGCAACTCTACATATGTTGTTAACCAATATTTTATGCAAAATAGCAAATTGCATTCTTAAATACTCATGTTGCTTTTTAATCCACATTAAAAGCTTCCAAAAGGAGTTCTTTATGTTTTCTTCGTTTTAAACATTCAAAACATGCATCATTCAATGGAAATGAACTATAAGTTAAAAGTAAAAAATAATTTGTCTAAAGCCCAATTTTTCATTTTTAAAAACTATATTAGTTTTTTTTTCATTTTGATTTAAGTTAGCAGAGTTAATTGGTTTTCGCGTCATATATTCACTTCAAAAAATTTGTCAGTCCAACTTGAATTTCATTATAAACAGTTTATTAAAAGGCTATTAAGACCTTAATTTCTGCCCACTACTTCTTGAAAATCCTACACTCAAGTCTGAAAAGCAAAAGAAAGCCCCTTTTTTTCATTTTCTTTCTTTTTATATTCTCATAAAAATCGTGGAAGTTTCTACAATACACTTTAGCATATAAAAAAAGCTCGTATGGAAGGTAAATTTCTACTTCGGTACCCTTTAGGAATACATAAGCATACATAGTAAACATAAACATAGTCATAAAAACTTGAAATATGCATAAATTTAAAAAAAAAAAAAACATCAACAATTATTCACTCGTAATTTTCTTTTTCTGTTTATTACAAGCATACTACTTATATCCTTCGTTACAGCTAAATCAATATTTTTTTCTATGAATAAATTAAATGATTTTTTATCGGCATTATTTTTTTTTTCTCTAAACAAGTTATTTAAAATAGCAATGCAATTACCCGAAGTGCTTGTTTAAGTGTTTTCTAACATCCAACCCTTTGAAGCAGTTACAACGAATTTATTTCGGAAAACAGTTTTACTAAGCACTAAAACTGACTTCAAAATTTATTTACCATCGTAATTGCGTTTTGTTGCTTTTCTTGAGAGCTGAAAATGACTTTCTTTTTTATGCATTTATTTATCTTTTTACATAAATTTTACCGAGCTAAATATGCCTTTTCGGTATTTTTTTTCTTGTCCATAAGAACATTAATAGTAAGGCTCGACCGATGCATCGGCCTCGCCGATGCATCGGCGCCGATTGTTCAACAAAGTTGCCATCGGCCATCGGCATCGGCGGCAGATGTTAAATTTAGAAAAACATCGGCCCATCGGCCTAAAAAACATCTAAAAGCCGATGCAAGGCCGATGTTTTTCGCAAGGACAACTTTCCAGAAAACATTCTGTCTTTCACTTTCTTTTTTTCTCCATAGATCAATTTCTATTTCCATACAATAACAGGCAGCACATAAGTTTAAAAAAAACACAAAAAAATGTCATTCTACAAAAGTTTTGATAAAACTTTCGGAAAATTAGTTTAAGCGATCGCTGCCCGAAAACCTTCATGATTAAAATAGTTCTCTTTGAGCAGAATGCTCGCTGTTAGAATATGTTAAAGTAAAAGTCATAGAGACGTCTTATGAGTGCTATTTGTTTTTCGCACTAGGTTAGTTGCCTCATTTTTGTCGGTTTTTCTTTTAATAATGACTTAGTGCATTAGATGTCATTGTGCAATAATATTATACCATCTGCTTTTAGTTTGTCATGTTTCTTATTCCGAAATTGTAAACAATAAAAAGTCAACTCAATCAAAGTACGATAATAATTTTAATTTTTACCAGCATAAACTTTCTTCTCTTTGCGGTTTTTTTTTTTTTTTTGCTTCTTCGATCCCACGTGTTACAATCTTGTTGCATCTGCTTTTAGTGTGCGGTTGTTCTCATTATTTCATTTTTAGTTTACAACATAGAAAAGATTGGTCAAAAATAAGAAAAAAAATTACAGTATAAATATTTATTGATCGAAATTTTATGTGTCCAAATTCGACTTGCAATTTTTAAAAATTGAATTCTCAAAATGCGAGTTCGCGCGACAGGATTTAATAACATCTTAATAAAAATGCTAATATTTCTTTATTTTCACAGATTGATCAATGCATATTTTTTTTTCATACTTCGTTTTTTAGTGCTTTTTTTTTGGCTTCTTTGATGCCACGTGTTAGACAGTTGACAGTTTTGCTGCTATTGTACAACAATCTCGTTGCATCTGCTTTCAGTTTAGGATATTTCCTGTACAACATAGAACATATTGATAAAAAATATGAATCAATTTTTCAGTATAAATGTTTATTGATCGAAATTTTATGTGTCCAAGTTCGACTTGCAATTTTCAAAAATTTAATTCTTTAAAAATGAGTTTGGGATAGAGGGTGGAACAATACCTTAATAAAAATACTACAATCTCATTAATTTCAAAAATTGCCAACGTATATAAATATATATATATATATATATTATTTTTTTTCAAAATACATCTTAATTTTTATAAACGATCACGTGTTTTCAGAAGATTATTTGTCAACAGAAAACTGCGGGTGCTCAAAATATTGGTTTCTTTCGGTGACCTTACATTGTGCTCATGAAAATATAAAGAACATGTCAAGTATTTCAGTGTAATTTTCAACTCACAAGAAAAAAAAAACAATAATATTAGTTCTTAAGACCCACCATTCATTTGCAATGACAAAAAAATCTCACGTCTATGTTTTTAAAGCAATATTCAGTATTTCTTGGTTATGAGCAAGGGATATACTATACAAGGGATAATACTGCGAGCGAATTTTTTTAATATTTTATTTTTATTTCAGAAAAAGAGCTTAAAATAACTTTTTTAATGAAAAATAAACATATAATCGTTCCCGCTTTTCTTTTAAAAACGGGGGGGGGGGGGAGAATTATGAAAAAAATCTGAGAGGAGGGGGTTGACAATTTCGTTAAAGATACAAACACACATTATTTGTTTGTCTGTATTATAACATCTGCATTCTTCTGCATGAAAAAATAAGAAAATAAAGGCAGCTGCACTTGGCATTTGTGGTGCAGGTGTTATAAAGAGAAAATGTTGAAGGAAAGGGAATTAGACCCGATCTGATCCATTAGTTGTTGAGTTTTTTTGCAATGATAAGAAAAAAGAATTAAAAATCCTCTGGTATAGCATTTTTTTTTTTAAATCTCCGAATAGTTTAATTACTTTACTAGAATCGCGAGAGATTCTTTTAGTTTTAATTATTATGTAAACTTCCCCCAAACAGTTTTACGGTGCTTGAATAATGCATTTATCTTATATATAAGCGGCTTATTCTGTCTGTCTGTCTGTCTGTCCGCTATAGAATCCCAGCCGTTTTACCGATCGGGACCACATTCGGTACGGTTAATGTTTACGATCCGAGAAACTCATCGCCGCAAAAATAAAAGTTGTGACTCAATTAATTTTTTTTTTAAATTCATTTTTTAAAATTTTTCAATGATTTTCTTGACCCGTTTTATTTTATTTTTGCATTGTTTTGCTGTAGTTTCCAACCATATAATTACAGTTGCCGTGTGAACAAACAAATCAACGCAGTTGCTGTTGTTGTAAAAATGTAACAAATATACTAATAATAATTAAAACGCTTCTCTAGCATATTGAGTGAGGCTTCGCTGTATTTTGAAATTTCCGTTAAAAATTAATGTATGCGCGAATTTAATTTCATCCCTTCTTTCTTTTTAATTGATTTATTTATTGTAATTTTATATTTTTTTTTGTTAGAGTGGCAGCGCTCTTTTTTCCAGTTTCGTTAAAACTTTTGTTTTGAAGAGCATAATAAAATTTTCAATAAGTTCTTTCAACGATAAATATATATTTTTCACAAACGATTTGATTATATAGTGAATAAATATATAGTAGTGTGGGGCAGTAAGCAAAGGGGCTTCCTCGCAGCCTGACCTGGGTCATTCAGTTTGAATGAGCAGACACCTTTGCACAAATCATTTTAATCACAATCTATAATACCTAGAACAGCGGTCATTTCGTATGACCGCCGGGCTTACTAGTGCTTTTATAAACATAAAAATAAATAGTAAATGATTTAAATGACATTTTTGACAAGCATTCTACACGTTTTAATGGTTTAAAGCAACTTTTTTTCCATCGGCCATCGGCATCGGCCATCGGCCGATGGAAGAGGAGAATAATCGGCATTTGGCCAACAATCGACATCGGCCCATCGGCCAAAAAATGCCATCGGTCGAGCCCTAATTAATAGTATAAGCTTGCTATGAAAATGGCTGATTCTTACTTTAGAGATAACAAATTTCGTGAAGTCGAAATATTAATTTTAATATTAACCAGACGCTTGGATTAATTGTTGCTATCAGGACGCTTTATGGGTTTAATTTTTCATCTCAGGGATAAGCCAAGACGCTATCCAAAAAATTAGTAATTTTAGAAATTAAAAGAAAAAAAACATTAAGCGATAAAAATACATTTTTTGTTGCATCAAATTTAAAAAAACGTTAAGTTTTCATTCACAACATCTCAAAAACTCCATGTTGCCTGTAGAATTAAATTTGTTATAACTATAATAACTTTTTCGAATTTTTTGAGAGAATTGTCAGATATTCTATATCGGAGATAACTTCTTTGACTGCTAAACCATTTACTGAATGTTAAATTATTGTCTAAAATGAACTTTCAGACTTTACGAGCTAAAGAATAATACTTAACTGTTTGTACTGAAACCCGATCAACCTAGACATACAGAAAAAATGAACCGAGACGAAACAAATAAAACAATATGAAAAAAAGACACCCCCCCCCCTAAACATAAATAATATAATTCGCTCAAAGAGAGAGAGAGAGAGAGAGAGAGAGAGAGAGAGAGAAATGAGTGAGAGAAAGAAAGAAAAATAAAAAATCATTTAGTGAAGCAAAAGTAGCTTTATGATGTATATAAGAATTAATTAGTTTACGTATAAAAAATCTTTACTTCATTGTTTTTTCTTGCAGAAACGAATAACAATGTCTAACAGGAATTTCGGAAGTATGGAATATTCGCTACGAAAACATACACAGAATCAACTTTACCGGTTTTGTAGTAAAACTAGTTGAAATCTTTATACGCTTTTAAGTTGGTCTGTATTTTAAAGGAGAACGAGACATAAATCTTATTGTTCGTGACCAATACAGTTCCTCGAAAAACTTTTCTTCTGATCAGCTCAATAGCCTTATAAAGTGAAGTGAGTAAGCAGAAAATTGTGCCCCAATTCGTTTCAGTTTAATTCTTCTTATTCTATTGAAGGGAGACATTTTTCATTTTCTACGGGAAGAAAATGATTTCTCTTAAACTGCCATTAAAACAGATCTGGTGTTAAATTTAATGCTGCTCTCTTCCAATAAATCTAGAGAACTGATCTTTCGGCCAAGAAAATGTCTTTGTCAAAGTTCGTTTCAAAATTTTGTACTGTTTGAGTGGAGCGATTTATTTTACCAGCGTGAGTGAGTTATGTTAGATACTGCTAAGAAAAGATTTCTGCCAAATAAAATGTAGAAGTGACAGTTCAACAAGGACTGAAGTAGTAAAATTGACTGCAACAACTGGGGGCACAAAAAGTGTTTCAGCTCTCAGTAATAAACGTTATTTCTCTTTATCAGTATTTAATACGGGTAATGATATATATATATATATATACTTTACATAGTAATAAATTTAAAATTGTTTTCGTTTTTTGACACTTATCACAAATAAATTAGCTCAATGCTTCAGCCCAAATAACATGAATGACAATACTTCCAAGCGACTAGTCAATGTTGCTTCAATATTCATATAACAGAGCACAAGCTCATTGCCAATAAAAATTGGGAAGTGTGTTTTTATTTGACAAACTTATGAAATTGCACTTTAATATTTCAAAGAAAGAAAAATACGCATAATATTTAATACTGAATCTCGTTTCACACTTCTTCACATCTGGAAAAGCAAAAATCCGCAGGACAAAAACGTCAATAATACTTTTATTTATTTTTTTATCTATTTAGTTATTAAAAAATTAATTATTCATATTTAATTAATTAAATAACTCATTCATGGATATTTTTGTAGGAATCTCTTTATGTATGGAATGGGATGAAACAGACGCTTTATAAACTGCGGTTTTCCTTGTTTATCAACTTCTTACAAGTGCGAGTTCTATTATCCCATTTGTTTGTATGCATAATCAGTTCTGTTTACGTTTTCGTACAAAGACATACTAACATTACTTTGTAATTGTTTTACTGTTTTCTTTGTAGTTATTCATACTTTCTTGAAATTCATCCGTGTTCCATCTCCATATCTGTTTGAGCTTTTTAAGATTTAAAGTTAATGCACTAAGCCTGTGCAGTTTTACCTTCTCATTAAACTCATATAATGTGTAGATTGATGGTGTGGAAAAGTCTTTATAGTTAAATTTGCATTTACTTTTTAATATAATTCAATTAATTCGTCATATTCTTTTGCACATTCCTACGTTTATATTTTCCTAGTCAACTTTTTTTTTGCTCATGTTTCCATACATTTGCCCTAGCAGCGTATTAAAAGAACATCTATAATAGTGGTTATTTTCCCCTCCCCTTACTATAACATGGCCATTTTCTTTTTTTTTTCATTTTCAATTGTATATACATGAAAAGAAGAAACAATTGTAAGTTGATTTATAACATATGTGTGATTACAAAATGAAGGAATTTGAACGTTTTACATAAAGTGTAGGCTAAATTAAAAGCACTAAAAATTAATTTCATGATTTTTTTTCTCCAGGCATTCAAATATAATTGCGTTTAACTATAGACAAATAAAATTTTAACACAAATGCTATCTTCAGTGTGCGTATTTAAACTCAAGTTAAAATAATTATTTATAAGATTCATGCAAGATATGGTGATAATTCTGAAAATACATTACACTTCTCTTAGATTTTGAAAACAACAGTAAATGAATATTTGGTGATACGCCATTGTTGAGCTATTTTATTCATTTTCTTATCTCTACCCATGAGAACGTAGAAACGTAACGCCGCTCTTTTCCGAGACAAGGAAGATCCTAAATGCATTAGTAAGGGAAGGGCAAAAAGGAAAAATTGGATTTTCTGGGAGTTATTCTGAAAGAGCGTTATATCAAGCACCGCCAAAGTTCATTTACTTATTAACAATGATGAGGGAAGAGATTACGAGATAAGGCTTTCATCAGAGATTCAAATAAAGGAAGTGTAAGTGTGTTAGCATGTCACAGCAATTTCGAAAATTAGATTTTTTTTGTTTTTTAGTTACATTTTTGTGATTGGAAGGTTGAGTTATGTAATTCTGAACGCGTTTCAATAACATTAATTCGTTAATCAAAAATTACGGTTCAAATTATTTAAAAAAAACTATACTAAATGCTCTAAGTTAAAGGAATATTGTTGTTTTCGCCAATCAACAACTCGGGTTGTCATGTTACATGTCTTCTCAAATATTTACCAAAAACTTATGTGAAGTTCAATAAAAATTTACTTGTTACTATCTTTTTATTACGATACTAGCCGTATCGGCTAGACGTATGCAATCCACTTTTCACGTTATTTCACTTTTAATGCCAAGTGGCACCTTTGGTGGGTGCTAGTATTATACTAATGATTAGTATATACAAATGATTCTTTTTTAAATTCAATTGCGCGTCTCATTTGGAAATAGTTTTTCTTCGCAATAAAATATATAAAAACAAATAAAAGAAAAGATTAAAAAAAAAAAAAAAAAGAAAGAAAAGTTACACATCAAAATTTCTGGGAAGAAAATAGCTTTAACTCCGTCAGTAATAATAATAATGAAAAGATCTAGCATCAACTCTGGTATTAATAAAAATTTAAAGTGATCATTGCCAACGGCGGAAAAGAAATTCACCGGATTTTTAATAGTGGTTTTTTTTTGTGTAGATGAATAAAGAATAGCGATAATTAATGACAAATGGAAAAGAATAAAATTGAAAAATAGAATAAATATATCCTTTTCAATCTAGACATGTAGTTTAATTATTAACATATATAATACCATAAACCATAAAAAGAAAATTTGTTGTTATAGCACAATTTAAGTTCTACGTATTCTTACATAACATACCAACATTGTGTACCAAGCTATCGTTGCACATATTTATACTGTTGAGAAGCAACATTCCTGCACCATTTGCCTGATCGCAAACGAGAAAGGCATTGCTTAGATATCCAAGATAAAATGTCCGACCCTACGGAAATGAAACATGAAAAATGCTCTTTAATCAGCATCATTCATCATCGGGGCCTTCAGCAAGAATAATCACACACTCATCATTCTTTTCCGTTCCCTATTATTCTTATTTACCGACGTCTCCTTCTTCCCAACTTCCTCACAAATATGTGGGGAAAACGCGAGGGGCAATTTTTTTCGTTGATGTCGTTAGGCGGTTGTCATGTACCTTTAACGAGCATAAGGCTCTACTTCACTATTTATGTAGTGTAACATTTGCTTTCAGGGACAAAAAGGCACAATGTTAATGCCGCTGCAAACATTCTGGCTATTGGGAATGGGTTTGTGCATTGGCTAGGCAAAAATACATAACTATTTATTTCATGCATAGTGACGCTTCATTGCCCAGAACATGTCTCTATCGAAAATACTCATTCTGGTAATTATTTTTGTTGCTTTCTTGATCAAATTCCAGATGTCTTTAATGAACGGTGCGCCCTATTTATCTATTTATGCAGTGTGACTCTTGCTATTAAGAAAAGAACAACATACAGTCAATAAACATATTCTTATAATTGGAAATGGGTTCGTCTATTCGGCTAAGCGAAAATAATAGTTATATATCCGTGTGTATATAACTATAATTTTCACGAATACTTGTTTATTACAAAAATTTTACTCTAGAAATCATTGGATGATGCTCCGTTGTGCATTTTAACAGTTGAATACATTTCAGGCATACACATTTTTATTTTTATATAATTTAGACTATATAATTATATACGGCAATTCCGAGAGAGATGGGCCACGTTTTTTCTTCATTATTTAAAATACACATGTTTACATATATTTTACTTTTCACAGTACATACGTATAGTAGATGATGGTTTTCTAAATAAAGTTCCTATTTCAAAAGTTTGTGAATGTTTATACCCATGACATATGCATACTGAAGCTTTATTTCTGTTCTAAGAAGGACGCAGCCAGGCAACCCAGGTTTATTTCAGTAAACAAAAATTAATAATCATCATGTTTTAGGAATATCATGATGAGTAATTCATCTATCTACAAAGAAGTGTGAAACGAATTTTCATTGATAAAATTCGAATGCATTATATGTTTTTACAAGCAAATAGCAGAAGGGGATGCAAATGAAAACGGTTTCGTGTTTATTAATTAACATGTGTGATTTGACAATCGAGGGCACCTCTATGGAATATTGTAAATGATAGTGTGTTTAAAATTACTGAATTTGGAATTTGCAAGTGAGATTTTGCACTTTATTTGTTAAATGGAAATGGCTAACTGAATCAGCATTCTAGTTTACTTAATAGTTTCGTATGTAAAACAGTCTGTTTGGTGTACTTCAAATGTGCCCAACCAATTACGTACCCCTCAAAATTGACTTTTAAACACGCAGTTGATAAACCATTACGCTATGCTCATAAATTTCTATTTCTGAAAAAGCATTACTATCGTTAGAGTTAAAGATTTAAAAAAAAAAATCTTTGAATTATTACGTTACATTTCCAACGTCTGTAGATTGTTCACTATATTCATTGAAAAATCGGATTGCATATTACTTTCTCTTTAGTTCGAATTTTCCACAAAACGTGGAAGGTTAATATAATCAATGAAACATAACAAAGCTATATACAGATGACGCTTGTACTGAACCACCGACGAAATTAGGCCTTGAAGTGCAAGCACAATCATACAGTCATATGTTGCACTTTATAAATAAAAAAAAGAAAAGCTTAATTCCTTAGGTTACAAGGACGGAGTTTCAATGGATTTACAACAAACATGCAACATGCCGCGTGAACAAGTGGACATGGAGATTATAATGATATTATTCCCGTATAGTGCTAAACATAAATTATATAAGAGACCTGAAGTCTTTTCAGTGCTGTTCATATAATTCTTATCACAGTAAAACCAACGGAGTCTTAATGCTTACATAAAAGATGTATAATAAATCCAAATGTGAAATGCAATAACAAAGGTTTAGCAATAAATGGCCTTAAAAAAATTCAATGCGAATTTCATATCTAAATATGTTAGCAAAGATCCACTTGTTTAAATTTAAAATGTAAATAATATTAAATCGCCAAAAATGTTTTCAGTTACATGGTTTTATTTAAATTCAAAACATCGTTGCATTATCCAAACAAAACTATTGTTGCCAAACGGCAAATGATAATGCTGATAATTTCCTCAGAGGCAAAATTATTAATTTTTTTTCCTAATTAACGTTATAATAAATTATAAAATGGATGGATTATTGTTTTGTCATCAAAGATAAGCTTGTGTGCAAAATTTGAAGATAATTTATGCAGTAATAGTTGTCGAAAACCGCCTTACAAAATTCTGCCATAAGTCAAGTTAAATAAAACCATGTAAAAAATGTATGTATTTATCCGGATTGTTTATCATTTCTTATTAAAAATAACTCAAAATATATTAAGCAAAGAACTTTGACCTTGATGAATGACTGTACTTAAAAATCAAAAAATCTCAAAGTAATATTTTTAGTTTTTACTTCCTCAACCAAAATTATTTTCAGATACTTTTTTCAGATACGTTTCTTTCTCTTTTTTTCACTGAAAAGAGTCATATACTTCGAATAATTTTTCTGACTACTTCATCATCCAGTTGAGCTCAAAAAAAAGATATCATTACACTGAGACGGAGAACTGACATTTCATCTACCCAGAAACCTTTTACCCAAAGAATATAATATGTTATCAATATCATACAATCTCAGATAAGCCAGCTACCGACCATTAAAATTCCAGAATGGTCTGGAAGCATAAAAGAGTTGGGACACACAAAGCGAAACTCAACGACAGATGATGTTACTGGAATAAAGATCAAAGCAAAATCGAAGTTACTAAAGACCCTAGAAATTCTCTCGCACATGTTCTATTTTATTTTATACACTTTTTTTTATTTCACTGCTGCTTTTATGGAAATAGAACAAAGAAATAGACAAGCCTTTGAGTCCTTTTCTTAGAAAAGCCGGAATATAGTACTTTTTGCAATCGGATATTTTTTTCGACGCTGTGAAGAGATAAGTTTTTTTAAAAATATTATTAGTATTTTCAAAATGCGCACTAAACAGACAAAAATAATGATTCTTTCTTGTAAAATTGTCTCTTAATGGATATTTTACTTATTGCTTCTACTAAAATTTTAAGAATTATATTAAAAGAGCACAGTGTGAGGAGCTGATCGTCAGTGTTATTTGACATATCCACAAAAAGCTGATCATTAAAAGTTAGCTTTCAATTAAATATGTCTTACGAAAAAAATACATACGTGATAAACTACATGTTTCAGTGTAAATTGCTGAGGTTTGCTTCGAGCTTGTTATACCACCCCTCGCTCCTGCCCCCCTTTTTTTAACGGATTTCTGGAAAACACTAACAATAGTCGATGCGTATACAAAATTTCGTTCGATTCCAAGTATTACTTTTTGCTTAGAGCGTACACAAAGCATCATCCACCCATACACACAGATTTTTTTTTTAAATGGTGTAATTGGAGTTCATTCAGCACACCATAAAACGTGTAAATGCGTCAAATTTCGAAAATTTTCTCAAATCCAATGCTATTTCTGTGCATTGAGTACAGAACGATTAAAAAGTGTTGGTATAGAGGTGTACCGTAACGGGAAACAACCGCTGCTCAGGTTTCGGAGGCTTCGCTCCAAGGGAAGTGATGCCCTTAAATTATGTTGAAAGATGCTTTAGTCATACGAAAGACATAAAAAATGTTTCATGATGGCCAAAACATATAAATTGTAATATTTATACAGTAGAACCTCTCAATAAGGGACACAAAGGGGACTGCGCAATTTGTCCCTTAAATAGAGGTGTCCTTTCTTTGGAGGTTTATGAATTGAGGCGTGCATCATACAAAGCGTAATAACTTAACTCAGTAATAAACGTACATTAACATTTAAACATAAATGCTAAAAATGTAAACTTAAATACTGAACATAATAAATTTGCATACTAAATCTAAAAAATTCCAAAGTTTTGAAACTAAAACATTTTTTCACAAAAAAACTAATAATTTTGGCAAAAATTTGGCAAAATGTTGTAGCATACATCTGAGGTTATTGTTACATTGGTCAGTTTGGTGATATTATTTACAATTCAATAATGTGCGCACTCATGTTTAGTATAGAAAACTTCTCAAGGACAGTTTTCTATCTTATCAGCGTTGGGCCCATATGAATGCCTAAGAAGGAAAAACAATCGCAAGTATGTTCTGCCAAGTATTTTGGAATACATACTTTTTATTTCTACATGCACTTAAGACACAGTACATCTTTCAGCACTTAATTTTTAGATCAAAGGGAAATCTTTGGGTCCCAGTAAATTTAATATTTCTGATATTAGTTTTGCAATTTCTTCTCATTGAATGTCCCTTAAATATAGTGTCCCTTATTCAGAGGTAAATACATTGCTGTCCCTATTCAAAGGGACCGGAACCAGAAAAAATGTCCCTTAGTCGGAGGTGTCCCTTAAAGAAAGCATTACTGAACTTTACGTATAGCCTAATATAATAAACTTCTTTTTTTTTACATTTTATCTACTGTTATCTACATTTTAGTCAGAAAAGTTTTACTGAATCACACCATTTTCTCTTCGAAATTTTTTTAAAAATTACATAACCTGATTTCTCCACGTTTCAACCATTAATCGATTCAGAAACACTGAACACTTTTTTAACCTCATTTCCCGCATGAGTAAAAAGGAAAATTAATAAAACATAAAAGAAGGCTCAATGTATGATAAAAATATCGTTAAAAAGGAAGAAAAGTAAAAAATAAGTAATTAATGAAAGATTATAAAATAAAAAAAAAGTTGGGTTTGAGATGGGAAAATGTGTGTCTGTCGGTCTGTCTGTCCCTCCCTAATAACTTTTGAAGGAATTGTCCGATTCGACAGATTTTTTTTTCTGTTTTTTGCACTCGAATGATCTCGGGGAGGACATCTCATTTCCATATTTTACTTTTTGATTTGAACAATTTTCCGCTTAAGTTCGATCAGTTCAAAAAATCTTAGCATTAACGCTAATGGGTAAATTATGTAAACTCTGGATGTAAGATCCAAGTTTCTATGTTGTACAAATACGAACTTCAACCAGAATTAAAGAGCTCTATTTCCCTACGATGTTTTTTGATTGGGACGTTTTTAAAATACTTTTGAATGACTGAATGATTAAAAAAATGAATATGTGAAAGAATGATTGAATAAATACATGAATGAGTAAATGAATGAATGCATGAATGAATGAATATGTATTAACCGTTGAAAAAGGTATATTTGGAGTAATTAAGAACTAAAGTTAAATGAAAAAGGGAAAGCGAGAGATAGCTAGATCATAAGTTTGAAGTTGGTGTATACGGGAAAGTAGGCTCGTATAGTTCCAGACGAAACTTCTTTTTTTTCTAATATGTTGCAGATTTTAAAATTGTTGAAATAAAACAATGTTTTTGCGTATCTTTGGCAACCGTTCAAACCATATGTTCTCACGACGCATTTTAAAAGGTTTTACACAAGCTTGTTGGGCTAGGTTTATTGATGTTGTACATATACTCCTTTACGATTAACAGTTGGCAAAAATTCAAGTTCTCATTGTTTTTTCTACAAGACGGAGCATCTAAAATCAAATCTATTTTCTTGTTTTTCACGCTTTTGCAGTTCCTTATCTTTCAAAATGCTAACTTGAACTTAGGGCAAATATAGTATTTCATTAGCATTTAAATAGACTCATCTAAACGAAGACGAAACATATATGTCATTTAAATTGTTAAAGTGAAAAGTCGCATTTATTGAACCAGTTTCTCAAGATTCACTCCTGAATTCTCAAGATTTAGTACTCGAATGCATCCACCTATTTGTTCGGTT
The DNA here is from genome assembly GCA_038502835.1 of Octonoba sinensis. Lineage (NCBI taxonomy): Eukaryota > Metazoa > Arthropoda > Arachnida > Araneae > Uloboridae > Octonoba > Octonoba sinensis. The sequence goes on along the minus strand of CM076599.1, from coordinate 55,844,667 downwards.
TTATTAAAATTGGGGTAAATAAAACGTAACGCTAAGGCAAAAGGACAATAAATAAGTAAATGAATAAAAAATAAAAATTTATTTCTCCAACAGACTGTATCGATGTTTTCTGTGTTGATAATTTTCGTTAGGAGAATTTTTTTTCATTTACTGATACAAATAAAACCCAATTTAAGCAACATTTTAGAATTTTTAATTGCCTTAATAAAAACGGGACGGATAATCATTTTTATAGTAGAAATTTTAAATACTTTTAATCAAGAAACATTTATTTCTTGAATGCATGCACACATTGCAAAAATGATCCATTTCATTTAGTTTAGATAAATGTTTTTGTCTGAATATGTACAGAAACAATAAAGAAAAGTAAAAAAAAAGCGGTGTTAGTAAATATTCTTTGAAATTCTAGGGCTTTCTCAGCCGTAGAAAACAAGTTACATTTGATGAAAATACTTAAAAAAAAAAAAAAGATCAGGAAAACCAAAGAAATAGCACACTTTAGACGAAAGTAAAGTCAATATGGGCTGAAGTTATCTTTTCGTATTTAGAAACAGTAAAAAGTCTAAAGCTACACTTTCTCTTCCTCGCATTTTATTGCTTCTCTCTTATTCCCACGAAAAGTAAAAGTGAAAGGAAACAGCTCACAAAAATCAAATACAAAAAGAATTCCAAAGGTCTTAAGGAACATCGATTCCGGCATGATCTTTATTCCAAGAACATCTTCTGATGTTGTGTTTCGTTTCGAAGCTCGTTTGCCTATTGTGCTTTTAGAATACTTTAGAACTTTTTTATAACCGGATGTAAAATGTAACTTACAAAACTGTGCAAGGTATCGTTGATTCTCTGAGAAAAGATTTTTAGTAGATAGAGCTTTTTCTTTTTTCAAACAGCAACCAGCCCTGTCTATTCAAATTTTGTTTTTGCATTTTAAAGTTATAAAATTCCCTGAAACAAGTTAATCTTTTTATAGTTCAATTTTCAGTTTTTGTCAAAAAAAGCAATGTTTGTGAGTAAAAGGCCTTTATTATTATACCTAGCAAACGGTAAATCAAAGTTTGCAGTTTCTTTTGGACACAAGACTATTGTGAATGGAAATGCAAAGCGATTTACTTTTTCTAAATGGAATTTTTAAAAAAAGATCGTTTCCTTTTATCTCTTTTTCGAATAATTTTAAAACGTTCTACAAACGAAAATATATATATATTTAACTAAAATAATACAACGGCTAAAATTTTAAAATACTGAAATGAGAAATTATTAACACCACACACAATAAATGTATTCCTTGGAAGGAGTAATTGCAAAGGAATAAATAAGGACGAACTTTTTTCCCCGTTCAGAAAATTCAATTTTTCTTCTTCTTTACTTCAAATAATATGTACATTATCTTTAGAAATATGTTAAAAGGACGTCTGTAAAGGGCCCAGATTATTTGATAAGTTTCTTGATTTTTTATGCAAAAAAATGGTTCGAATCATGTAAAAGATGCTTTTTGTTTGTTTTTTCTTTTCGACTTCAAGCGAATTTGCTCATAACTTTGAATGTAGAAGACTATCTTGCATTTTTCACAATCTAGTACTATTTATAATACGTTCAAGTAACATAATTGAAGTTTATTTGAAGCTCTGACGGTGATCATTAACGAATTTAAAAATAGTGTACACTAAATATTATCTTTGTAAACAGTGCTCCCAATTTTGGTTGTTTTTATAATGCCAATGCAGATAAAATGACATTAAAAAGCTTAATAATGAAACAAATTTGTAAAAAACTATAAAATGAAACAATTGAAATAATGGAATTTCGCGCTGAAAGTGGCTAATAGCTAAAACATACTGAATTTTAGAGGAAGAGCAGATTTCAAGCTCTCTGCATAGTAAAATTGATTTTAATTTTTATACCGTGATTACTTTGTTCGTAAGATATATTTTTAAAAAAAAGTATGGGAACAGTGGCGAATAAAATTATAAAATTCGCAATTCACTTGCAAGTACAGTCTCACCCTTCTTTAGTGCCAAGTAGAGAACTGATACCACATTATCAAGAAATTTGATGACTATATAGATGGCTCGAAAATCCATCAAGTTTAAGCTTTCATTTGTTAAACAAGGATTGCAAGAGAGGCATGGGAAGGCGAAAATTCAATAAAATTTAGTAGAAAAAAAGAAATGTACGGACTGTAAACGAGTCATTACAGATTCTGTCCAAGTTGTTGAGAACTTGAAACGTGTCCAAAAAGTAGAACTCCCCGGTATTGGAAGATCGACAAATGATTTTAGTAATACGGAAATAATGTTTAAGACCTAACTCATCACATTAAAACATAGTTTATAATCTGCGTAAGTAGTGCAGTAATATGATGCAGATATTGAAAAAAAAAAAAAGGAGTTTATTTTCTTTGAGCACATTAATTCTCTGTTAGATATGTATAAGGAAACGATATCCATAATTTCTTTCCCGGTAGTATTTTTTTTTTAATGAGACATCTTGTACGATTTTCTCCAAGTAACTTCAGCTGTATTTAGTATTGCACAATAAAATATTTGCTCTTGTCGTTTTCTAATATCTATTATTTGCGATATAATTTTAATTGAAATAACTTTGTTCTGTAAGAGTATTTTTAACATTTTCAGTTAGCATAGTATCATACTATGCTCAAATAATGTAAGTAGTCTACATTCTTTCCCTTAGAAAGATTCAAAAAAAAAGAAAATCACAACTTTCTAGCAGAAGCATAATGCCTAAATTGAAATAAACACATACGTGGAAGCGTTTAACTCTGGTCGACAATGCTTCAAGGAGGATGTTTTCAATTCACATCGTGGGGCAACACGTTGAAAACTTCGAGCATACGCTGTAACACTATGAAATATATTCAACCATTGTAAACATATATCCATTAAATGTTTTCCCATTAATAACTGTCTTTGGTGCGTTTAGATACGCTTCTACGCCTATTTTTACCAATATTTGGCGTCATGGGTGCACATGTAATGATCGGAACTATCTTCCAATAAATAATGTGCACTTTTATGTCTGCACCATCCAGTACGCAAATAAATCCTGCACTTTGTAAAGTATTGAGCAGTTCCTTGAAACCCGTTAGAAAACATGTGCAGAAATATAAAGAATGACATTATGTTCCAAAACGCCCTCTCTTTAAGATACAGAAACCATGCATTACAAGTCAGTTTAAGGGGATTTTTTCTTTAACCTTTTATAAGCTAGGGGTAAGTACACTTACCACAAAAGTCATCAACTTGTAAATGTTTATAGTAAGCCATTTAGCAACTTCTGATTGGCAGAAACTTCTTAAAGAATTGTGGGAGGTATATTTACCACCAAGTTCATCAGTTTTTAAGCAGGAGAACCCTCCTCCCTGCCCCCAAAAAAGGAACGGGACATCATGGTACTTTTATTTAATGATATAAACGATGTTTTTAAAACTAGTCTAAATTTTATAAATATTTTAATATACCACAGCTAGAAAAAAATGGCCCTTTTTTTCTAACCTCTAAAGGGTTAATTTAGTAGTTAAAAATTTGCGTATCATGATTTTCAGGTAAAAATGTGTAGTATAAAAATCAATCAAATGTGACTTTCGAAGAATCAGAATCTGTAATCACTGATAATTGATAGCTTTCATTAATGTCCTTATAAAATAGAATGTAAAACTTGCGTCAATTAAATCACTAAAGAAAAATAAATTACAACTCCCCCCTATTGCTTTACATTTTTAGGTATTTTTCGTAGGATGGTTCACTCTTGTACAAGGGTTTCTCAAATGCATAGCCATAGTTTTGTATTTTATCTAGTTAGAGTGACTGTGGTGAAGTCATTACCCGGGATACATTATGAAATCATCGTAGGAAAACGATCGTGGCATCAAAAAGCGAGAGAATTTCTTGGAACTTGACCAAGAAGCGAATAAAATAAGGGTAATAAACTTCACGCTAAATAAAGGTTAAAAATAATGTATTGGTTCGAATGTGAATCAGATTCCAGCAATGTGGCAATCTGAATGTAAAATAGTCCCGTTACTCCAGCAATTTCTTATTTCGAACAATGTAAAGATGTAGTAGACAACACAAAAACGTACAAATATCCCACCTAATGTACTTGGCGAGAGCAGAACTGAAAGATGAAATGGTCTCCTTGGGCTGTCTTAAATAATTTTATAAATCTTCACTGTTTAAATCAAACGGAAGGCTATTTAAGAAAAACAATCAAAGACATAAAACTAAACTGAGGGCACGTAGAAAAAAGAGAAAAATTGGAAATGAAAGATAGTTGGTATGAAATATACTGTTAAAATTCTAGTTCTACCTCTCAACGAAAAAATGGTGAAACTTAGCTGCAAAAAACATTTGGTATTAAGTTGAACCCTTATAATGGCGCAATTTCACCTAGCTTCACAATGAACGTGGTTAAAGTAAGTACCAAATGTTGGTTTCAGTTAAATTTCCCCATGTATGGAGCGAAAGGTTGAGCTAGTATTTGGAACAGTTTTCATATACAGTACTCAAGCACGATGCAGTCACAGTAAATTAAAATAATTGCCTTTCTGTTGGAGGCTATATTTTGATAAATTTAACGATGTTCCGTATTTTCAACAAAATTTACCAACATGTGTTTAGGAGCCATGAGGGCTGTGCGAAAAAAATAGTTATTCCTCTACGAAATTTAAGGTGTCACGAATAGCATCATTAAAATGAGATTTTTTTAAAAAAGATTTATGACAAATTTAGGATTGAATGTGCAAGGATTAAGAGAAAACAAAGGTGAAAACCTTTAAGTAAGAAAATTTAATAGAGAACGGACATGAGACGCAACAAGTTGGGGGCTTTTTCCGTATTTAGTGCATGGCTATATGTCATTGCATAGAAAGAAAACCGTCAATCTTAGTTAAGTTTTGGCACGTTTGTTTATAATAGTTAGTAGAATAAGCAAGTAGTCTTAAGTTTATGATTAACAGTATTTGTACTGGATATAAAATGTTTCTCGTAAATGTAAAAGAAAAGCTTTCTATTATTTTGAAAGTCAGAATTATAACTTTTTTTTTTTTTTACCGATTCGAAAGCGTAATTTTTACTTTGATTGTAGGAACTGAAATTTCGGTTTAGTTCTTCGGGATGGCAGAAATTAACTACGCTAGACACATCCATACATTTTCTGAATTTAGGCGTTATTTGATTACATTAATTATGATAAAAAAACATCAGAATAACCCTAAAAAAACTCATGCCTAATCTTTAACATACTATCAAAAATGGAATGCTATTAGCAGGATCACTCAAAATTTCTTCTTTGAGGGCAGAACGTAAAGGGGTATTGAACTTAAATGTAGAAAAAATATCGGAGGAAAAAAAACATCTTAGTAAATAAATAAAAAAATAAATAAAACGAAGTCATGATTTAGATCAATGAGCCCAAGAAGAACGTTCTTGATCCAATTCCAAAAAAGGACAAAGAACAAACTAAATAGAATTCGAGAGGAAAATGCTTGAGAATGCTTTGTTCAGACTCTCAACATAGTGAAACGCTAGTGAATGATTAACGACTCTTTTCGATTACAGCGATTGTTTTACGCCGAGTATAGACGATAAAATCTTGAATTTTTCTGAAAATAAAAACGACTAATTTAAGCCTAAAACTCAAAAACTAAACTCTTTCATAAATAAATGATTTACGAAGAAATATTTAAAAAGGAGCACTCAGAAATTTTTTTTCCGTTTTATTCCAATTAGATGAAAGGATAAATGGGTTACAATTTTAATATTATGAAATGTACAGAAAATTAACCAATTATTATTGTAACATATTAAGGTCTTTTTGAGTAAGATACGTTAGGTATGTAATACAAATGTTAAATTGCATTGTTTGGTAGTTCGACAAGGATTCGGAATTATCGTAATGATCTGTCTTCGGAATACATGAATGATTTTATGCATACTTCTGATTGATGAATCCTTTCTGATGTTTTATTTTAATTATGTATTCTTTTAAGTATTTTTCTTCTTTTTTTCATGGTTTTTTTTTGTACAAAAAGTGTTTTTTGCAAAAAATTCCAAGCTTTCCCGCTGTTGTAGAATCATCCATATAAACTGCATAAATATCTCATTCGTTGTAGCATTAAATTTAGATTTTAACTGAGCGTATTGATCAGTTAAAATCGTTGCTCAGTTCAAAAATATGGCTTCTTCAAAAAAGGTCCAAATATGAAATTTTAGGTATTAAATGTAGCAAATATACTTTATGTAGTTTGCATCAATTTTAACGTACTGTAGGTTAAGAATTAAATACTCACGTTAAAGACATGAAAACGTTAAAACTGTTCATAGCAAATTATAGTATATTTGAGGTAAAATAACAAAGCTACTTTTTTCTTTTCTCATTTCTTTCGTATCCGTATTTTTATTAAAATTAAGCGTTTATCTTTATTTACCACTAGCTCATCCACACCAGCAGGCTGTAAGTCACAATACAAATTAAGAAAAAGAAACGCATTAAAATTCGAAAGGCTTAATACGTGATCGCTAAGAACGATCGTTCGATATAAACAAACTAATGTGTTGCCACACCAAAGAATCGGAAATTAAAAATTGAGTTATGAATGCAAATACTTTTTAAATAAATAGAGATAAATGTGTTAAAGTCCCGTAAGTTACGATAATAAATACAAATATTACGTTACTTTTCTATGCTAATCATTAAGCAAATTTTTAAATATATTTTTAGCATAGTTTGCTTTTTGTATGATGTCAGTATCGTACCGTTTCGCAAATTTTAATCGTAACTGGTCCACTTTAAGTAAAATATATTTAACTCAATGTTACAAGAATTAGAGAGAAGTTCTGTCGCACTAAGCATGGAACATGAGTAAATTTAGAAAATTAACTAAATATTACTTTTTTTTTTAAAATTAAAAAAATAATAAAAATAGCTAAAGTTACTTTTAGGGAAATCCTGAATCGAACAGTATTTTTCTTTTTTCTGTAAGTTCTATAGTTCGCGCGTTCACTTATTTTCAAACACGCGAACACAAAAGTGAGCTTTTTTTGTATAGATTAAATATGTGTGCATTTTTTTCTTAGTATGCTTATATATTTTTTTTGTTATGCTCTTCTTATGTTTATGTTAAAGCTATGTTCACTTTTTCTTATTTTCTTTTATCAATTTTAATAGGAAAGCTACTACAATTAACCTTTCTACTTCACTCCTTTACCCTGTTAGCACGTGGCCTTAGGGCTGCCCTCCCCCGGGCACGGGTAAGTGAAGTTCGACGACAGCTCGTGACCGACCGGAAGTAGATTAGCTGGGCGTGAGCCCAGCCTTCCTACATTGCTGTGTGGACCTGGCCCTCCTTGATACCCCTATGCTTGAAGAGCATCATTGAAGGGTTGTGGTCCCCGCTACTACAATTAACCGACTATTGTAGACTAATACAGCTGAAATACACATAAAGTTATTATATCTTTAAAAGCATCAAACGCATGCTTGATTTTTCTCTATTACAATGCATATATCTTTTGATATCAAACGCTATCTTTCACATTATTTCTTTAGCAAAAGTTATCGCCGGAAGACTGTTGTTTATTTTTCCAGTAAGTGTATCTTTATTCAAAGAAAAGAAAAGTATATTGTAATAGCCACATTTATCCTAACAACACAAGAGTCAAGGCAGAAAAGCAATAAAAATGCAGATTCGTCCATTGCTTTATTTTTTTAGTGCTCGTGCTCTTTATTTTTCATGTTTGCTTTCCCAAGAATGATTGTTTGCTGATGCGGCTCGTTGCGCTGAGATTGCAGCCTCTTGAAGAAAAGTGATTCATGCGAAATTTTATCAATTTCAATTGGAAAACTGCTACTTAGAATCGGTAAAGAAAGGGCGCTAATAAGCCCGATTTATTTATTCTTTTTACAGAGTTGAGGAGAAAAGCATTTAAATAGTGATGGTCCACTCTGCCCTGAGCTACAACGTATTCCTTGTAGGGTTGCTTTTTTTGTTTACAATTAATCATTAAAACTAAACTTAAATATAATTAATTATCAAACCAAAGCAGGGTTTAAAAACAAATTTTTATTGTTAATTTATAAAAAAATAACAATAAAAGATTTGCAAATGAATGAAATTTTTAAAACTGAAAGCTATGTAGCTGCAATAAAGAACGGAGATGTACACTGCAATTAAGTAAAACAAATGAAACGATAAATCAAAATTAGTTAAAATTATTTTGCTTCCATATCTTGTAGTGTACAAGTAGTGTACTTATTTTTAAACATTACACGTGTTTTATATGATTCACTTATTTATCTTTTTCCGTAGTACGTTTTACACAGTTCCCAGGAAGAAAATAACAAATTTAACTTAAAATAAATTTAAAAAAAATAAAACATGTATCTATTTAAAGCAAACATGAATTAAAACATTCAGGGGGCTATTAATGAAAATCACGCAACTAGTAAAAGTTACAATCACACATCAATATAAAACGAAGGGTAAATTCAAACTAATATTTTCAAGAACTAAATAGGGTATGCAAATCTGAGCACAAGTATTCTGTAAGTAATACATGTACTAAAAATAATTTAACTTTGTGCAAGAAAACAATAATAATAAAATTACACGTTAATTTAAAGCACAAATGAGCAAAAAAAAAAAATGCAGACATATGTTTCGGGATTGCTTGGAATCCCTTTTTCAATGCGACATTGAGCTTCATTTGGATGTTTTGCATCTAGAAGCTCCTTGTCGCATTGAAAAAGGGATTCCAAGCAATCCCGAAACATATGTCTGCATTTTTTTTTTTTTTTGCTCATTTGTGCTTTAAATTAACGTGTAATTTTATTATTAATACATGTACTGTCTGATTTTCTTAGCTGAGACTTTCTTCGAATTTGGTCTGCTTCTATTTCATCGAAATAGGGGTGAGAGGATGAATAAAAATTAGAAAAGTTTTTATTAAAATTGTTTAGTTTTTATGAAGAAAGTTAAATTCTCTGCAGGTTTTTTCTTTTCTTCTTTGTGTTAAAGATTCAACTTGGAAATAGAGCATATTATTATCGGGGAAAAGCAAAAATGACAGCGTAAAACACATAATTTCGAAAAGTGCCCATCTCAGTGTATCAACCCATCTGCCGGATAGAATCTTCCTGACGCAAAGTCTCGACTTTCGTAAACGAACAGTAACGATCTATATTTTCAATAAAAAATTTTGGACCTTTCTTAACTCAACAAATATATAAATATAAGTTTTTGCGTAGCTGCACTTTGCGTCATTATTTTGAAAAACTGGTAAATGTCAAGCTCTGGAAATTTACGATTTAGTTTCGATAAGTATTGCAATAAATAAACGTGAAATAATAGTAAGGAGAAAAAAAATATCTTCTTTCAAAACTAACACATTGATAATTAGCTATTTTCTGCCTCATTAAAGGCAAAATTATTATTTCCAAGCTCAAAAATGTAATGTTTATTTTATGAGATTACTTGAAGACAACATAAAAGCAAATGGCATTGTTCCAACTTTTTGATTTTTATACTAACAGTCGAATTATAATTATTTTATGGTGAGAGTATTTTTTCTTAAATACTAATAATTAATTGGGAGTGAGTATAAATTTTATTAAAATTCATTCCACAAAACTCCCAACCATTAATCTTTCGTGAAAGTTAAAATTCTAAAGTTGCTTCAAATCATTTTTCATTTTGCCTTCACGAAAGATGTAATATTCTCAAAAATGCTGCTGCAGACTTTAAAATGATTAAAATGATAAACGAGAAAAGGGGAGTTTTTTCATATTAGAGCTTTTAATGTTATTTACCCTAAAGTCGACATGCTAAAAAACCTAATATGAAAACCCAACTTTCCTGAGTACTAAATTTTAATTCATTATTTATGGTCTATATAAGCATCATTTTAGGCTCAGGAAATTTTTAATAAACGAGTAATTGTTGGTAAAATAATCAAGGCGCATTGGTTAAATAATATAGAAAAAAAAGTAATAGAAAAGATAATATAATGGGGGGGGGGGGAATAAAAAATGCTACTCTCATATTTTGATTTTCGACACGATACATTTAACGATAACGAAAATGTTCCTTTGCAACAGTAAAATCTTCTATAAAAAGTGAGCCTTGGAATCTACTTTCATTGGTAATTTAATAGTATTTTAGTATATTTGCTGTGAGTTTAAGGAAGGCTTAAAAAAGTTTTCGGTACATGTCTCAGAAAAGTGGTACTACAAAAAAAAGGTCCTTTCATTTATTTAATTAAAACCCACCTCCAGAAGTGGTTGGAGTCTTAGCACGATCTCTTAGCTTTTGGATCTCATCGGGATCCAAGCTCGCTACGTTCGATTGACAGACACTTAAGAGTTCTGTATAGGATGATGTTTACTTTAAAACACATTCAGATTACAATGTTAACAAGAAGTTCCGCCTAGAACTATACGAGCCTACTTTCCAGTATACACCAATATCAAATTGATAATCTATTCTTTCTCTCTTGCTCTTTTTCTCATTTGTCTTTATTGCTTCAAATATACCTTTTTTCAAATGTATGTATATATTCCTTCATTCGCTTATTCATTTGGAAATATCCTTAAATATCCAGATCAAAAAGTTTCGTGAGAAAATAGACTGGATCTGGATGAACTTCGTACCTGTACATGGCCCACGTCAAAACATCTTTGCAGTAATAAATTTATTGATAACATTGTTTCGATAAAAATTTTTAATCTAACAATTCGGAGGCAAGAGAGGAACAGACAGACAGACGGACACACAATTTCCCCATCTCAGAACCCTACTTTCAATATTCATTTAATTACTTAACTTATTATTGACTTTTTCTAACTTCCAACAATATTTTTGCGATACATTATGCCTTCTTTCATTCTTTTTTTTCTTCTTTTATAGGAAAAAAGGCTAAAAAAGCAAAAATTGAAGCACGAGTACTTAAAGTGTATCATAATATGCATACGAGAAATATGTATTGATACATATGTTTTTTTAAATTTCAAACGTATTTCTTGAGAAAATATACCGATAAGACAAAATGCTCCGTCTACAACTATACGAAGCTACTCCCGCATACATCAACATCAACATTTACGCATGTTAAACTTAAGGGCGCTTTCAGGAAGTCTCTTAATGTGCACAAAATCTAAATTGACAAAGCAGCTTTTTTCATTCTTGCTCTTTTTTAAATCAATATGAGTATTTTTTTATAATTATTTATGTTTTAAAAAATATTTTTAAAATATTCATTAGAAAATGTAGTAATATGACTTTTTTAAAGGTAAACCCAATTCCTTTTGCGTCCATTAAACTATATGACATTTTTTTACAAAAAAATTTCCCATTTTCACAATCATTTAACATTCAGCGCCATTTAACATTCACGCAAAATTTCAAACAAACAAAAAAAGAGAGAAATCCACGGAGTTTATTTAATTCGTTGTTCTAAACCCAAATAAAGTCGTCATTTTGTGATTAGTTTACAGTTATGTTTAAATACATATTTGAATACATAAAATCCATAAAAATGGCTATTGCAAAACTATTTCAGTGATTATAAAGGAGTGTATATATAAACTGACACATGCGTTTTTTTTTTTTTTTAATTCTAATGTGTTTCTTGAGAAAATATACCGATAGCACAAAAAGTTTCGTCTAGAACTATGAACCTACTCCCGCATACATCAACATCAAATTTATAATCTAGCTCTTTCTTATTTAGCTTAGTTGTTAATTTCTTCAGAAACGCCTTTTTAAATGTTTACGACATAATTCTTTACTATTTCATTTATTAATTCACTCATTCGTTACGGTATTCATTCTTTAACATTGATGTACTTATTCATTCACTCATTTATTTCTCCATTTATTCTTTCACTCATTCATTTATTCAGTTATTCATTCACTTGAAAATCTGGAAATTATCTTCTTTAAATCAGAATTTTTTCAATTTATTTAAGTATATTTTTAAAGAAATATACTTTAAAATCCAGATTAAAAACTGTCATAGGAAAAAAAGCTTCTTTACTTCTGGTTGAACTTCGTACCTGTACATGTTCTACGTCGTAACATCTTTCTGATTAAGTTTGTTCCAAGCAAATCCATCAGATCAGGATTTATATAATGTTGAAATTTCCCTGTAGGCGGCAATGTTTTTTTTTCTTTTTTTTTTTGAACTGTTCAAAATTGAACAAAAGCTGTTCAAATGAAAGAACATTCCATGTCGAGAGCTAATTCCAATAAGCTTGGTCAAAGGCATTCCGACCTTATGTAAACGGCAAATTTCATAGCCATTTGCTTCACATTTCCCCTTAGACGATAAGGTCAAAAGTTTTGGGGCTGTTCAAAATTGAACGCAAAATTGTTCAAATCTAAAAATAAAATATGGAAATGAGGTGTCCTGGACGAGACCTTTCGAATGCAAAAAAAAAAAAAAAACTTTTGAATCAGACAGATCTTTAAAAAGGTTTTTTTTTTGGGGGGGGGGGGGCAGACAGAACGACAGACACACATTTTCACCATCTCAAAACGCTACCGTCAAATTTTTTTTATGTTTCAATATTTATTTAATTACATAATTTATTATTGACTTTTTCCTATTTTTAATGATATTTTTTCGATACATTAAGCCTTTTTTCATATATATAATATATATATTAAAACGTTTAAGGGAAATGTAAACTAAAAAGCGTTATCTTTGCGTAAAAAAAAGTTGCGTTGGGTATACAATGAACCGTCTTTCAAGGTAGAAAAAGTTTTCAACATTTAATACAATGCAGTTGAAAGTTCAAATGCTTTTTCTCAATAAAAAAAAGGGGTTCCTTGTAACCCCAGAAGAACGAGTACTCATAGCTTTTCAATTCCAAAACAAGCAAAGGTTTAGAGAGATTCTCATTAAAAATTTGACAATGATTAAAAGTTTTTTAGTTGCTTCAGAAAATAATATTCTCTGACAAAATTTTGAGAAATTGGAAGCCCTCCAATATTGGTAAAATATATTTTAAAAAATGAGAACATTCTATGCGAAATTTTAATTAATAAAATTTTACAAGAACTGTTTTAAAACAAGAGTTTGGAAATCATAAAATATTACAAAACATTTCCTTATAAATCTTCTCATTAAAGAAGGATTAACATTTATTTTGAAAAGAGAAAAATAATTTCAAAATATAAGTAGATGTCTTACTGAATTTTGATAATAAAAACCTAAAATAAATAAAAAATATTTTCCTTAACTAGACCTTATTAAATTACGATATGTTTTAAACTAATGGTTAAAGTTTAATGATCAGCATGAAAATACAAATGATTCAAATTTTAAGTAAGTGCTTTATCTTTATTATTTCAAACAGGATATATTTTAGTGTTTCTAAGTAATAAAATAATTTTTTTTGTCATGTGCAGTCCAGATGCATATACGATGAGTACCTAGCACTTTTCTCAAAATCCAAAAAGTTAAATTTTGTATCCAATTTGTGGTAAAATGTTCTGTTCTTGCTAGAACATATACTATTTATTTGATCATAACTTCCTGTTAAGTTACGTTATTAAAAACTAATTTGACATAAAAAGAAGAATTACAAAGATAAAAAGAAAAAAATCATGTGCTATCTAATACAAAACCTTTTCCCACTTTAAAAGAAATGTGCAATTGCTTGACTTTATTATTGCCCTTCCCCAGTGCTGCTGTTATCTTTCTATTGAGTTAATTTATTTTCAGATATATTTATAAAAGGAAATTTTGAGCTAAAATCTAATTTACGTGTTTTTAAAATTCAACATGTTCTTTTTTACAAAAGGTAAACTAGTTTTATCAGCCACAAAACATATTTAGAATCATATTAGAGACTACAAATTACGGGAAAGATTAATAAAGGCAAGATATTTTATTCTAATTTACATTTAAAACCTCGAAATGAAATCTCATTAGTGTTACAAAAGAATAATTCACTTTTAACATTAAACAAAAATTTCTAATTATATATTCGCAGATTAAAGAAGAATTTATACAAAATACATAATCTTTTCGTTTTATGTTTTTACCCTGGAATTAACTTTTTGTTGCTAGATTAAAATTGTAGACATATTTTTCTCAATTTAAAAATAATTCCTATTACATATTTATGTGCATAAAATGCGATTGTTTACTTCAGAAAAGAGCTATGTTAAATATATTAAAAAATTAGTTTAATTGCCTCGAGCGCTTTTCATTAGCCATGATTTTAAATAAAGTACAGTACAGCATAACCTAGAATTGAATTGGTTGATTTTTTTGTTTAGATTTTATCCCTAATTATATATATTGAACAAATTCATTTAGGAAGCATTTAACAATAAAACATTCATCTAATGCAAAAAATAATTTTCTTACGCTCTAATTTATTTCATTTGTTATAAATGCTGCTTAAATTATTAATTTTTAATATTTAACAATCAGAATTTTTAAAGTATAGCTTAGTAACAATGAATAAAATGCTAGCATGTTACTAGCTTGTAGTGCATCATTAGTATAAGCATTAAATTGTTAGATAACATGCTTCAAAAAGATAGTCAGGGATTGCTACAAGCACGCATTAGATCGTTGCAACATATTTGACAAGTTAATTACAACGCTTATAAACATCCAATATTATCATAGGTTTATTACAAACACGCATTAGATCGTTATAACATGTTCAGATAAATTAGCTGCTATGCTTTCAAAAGTTAAATGTAATTACCACGTAAGGTGATGCATACATTTCTGTAACAGTAATTTAATGAAGTTTTAACAAGTTTTGCTGGATCTTTTCAGAATGTTACAAAAATGATTATTTTTGCTTTGAGAGTATACATTCTTATATACATTTTTTCTTCCAAATAGTTGTTCTAAATTCTGCAATTAAACTCCAAGTAGAAAAATTAAAATCTCTTGAACTACCTATGTTTATGGATAAAAACAAGAGCTCTTCGTACCCTTAAAAAAATTAAATACCCTCGGCACTAAAAATAGATCAAAATATCGAATGTGTTATTTTTGCTCCAAATTATACTTTATATATTAGAGAACGTTTGTGCAAAATTTCAAAATCATACGTACACTCTAGGATATTTTATTTTTGGTTTTATATGAGCATTTTAACACTTTTTTACCTAAACAAAAACTTTGAATGGCTTTTTTTCAGCTTCGGTTCTTTGCATACTATGTGATAGTTAAAATGCTAAGGATTTTTCAAATATGTATTTATTCACTTGAACAAGTAATAGTACTTGTTCCAAATATTCAACTAAATGTAACCTATGATGGAATTTTTGATTAATTTATTAGAAATTATCTTAATGCAATTTAACTTTAAAAAATCTTGCAATACCGAGATTTTCTTAGATTTTTTTCAAGAACTAATAAAGACATAAAAAATTCCATCTTACAAAGTGAGGAGTATAGTTTGTTCTTTCGTGTTAAAAAAATCCAGGCTAAAATCTCACATTTTAAAAAAGGAGTTGCGTTTTAAAATTTAAAAAAAAATTGTAAATTTTTTTAAATTTTGAATTTGTTGGACTATTTTTTTATATTTTTCTTCTATAACACATCGAGTTACATTCAAAAACATACATTACCAGTCAATACACCTTGAATTATGTTCAATTTGAGAAAGTTGATTTTTAGGTGCCGATTCCCCTTAACGCGTTTCGAACATTCTTCCTTTGCCAGAATTAATTAATTATTATTATCTTATTTTATTTATTTATTTTTTAACATATTCACGATGGATTATATTGGGATAGAGGGATCAATTTTACAGAGGCTGGCTTGATCTGAACAAGGGGTAGCAATTTTACACTTTTACGCCTCAGTCATGCGGGCGTTCTAGAAAATTAGAGAAAAATAGGAACTTCCGCCAAGCGGCGAAAATGCCCCATATAGCGGCCGTAAGACAGAGAACAGTAGAGAAGCATATAGGGGGGGGGGGTCTGGATTTGTGGGTGTAGCAGTTTGGTTTATCATATAACGCCATTCTGGGCTTATATTTCAGCAAAACAATGCCCATCTGCACGAGGCGATAGTTCCTACTGCTTGTTTTCGCTATTGCCTAACACCACCTTGGCCTTTAAGGTCGCTGACTCTTTCACTCATTGAAAACGTTTGGGGCATTGTGGGCAGCACCCTCAATTAGTTATACCAAGCTTGTTAAAGGTAAATGTATACTATTCTTATAATTTTAACATTTTAATTAAGATTTTTCGGATCTAGCGTGCCAGTAGAACAACATTTGCACGATACCCCGCAAAAGCCCATCTACCAACTCTATGAATCAATGCCTAGCAAAAGTACATCTCGAATAAGGACCAGAGGTGGACCAAAGCGTTACTAACTTCATCACTTTGTGAAGCTTTCTCTCTTGAATCAGTCATTCAATTTTCCTGAAATTGTAATCCTTTATTTTTCTGTTCATTAACGTGACGTCTACAGATTTTCGTTCTATTGTGATAACTCCTTTTGGTGAGAAGTTTTTTTTTTTTTGTCTAAAAGTGTATAATAAAGGAATAATGTAATCAAATTAGTGCTAAGTTAGCTCAAAATGTTTCTAGAGGAGACAAAGCTTTTTGTCCTAGAAGCCCTAGTTAGATCAATTCTCTTAGATCAGATTGTTCTTAGTAAATGTCATTAAACGAGGAAAATATCACAGATCAACAAAAAAAGAAATAAAGAAAAGAAATGTTTTCTAAAGACGGTTAAATAAAAACTAGTCGACCCGTGCGGAATTCCGCACTAATTTGGAAGAAAGGCCATTATGAAGAATAGAAAAAAACAAAAGGGTGTTGGTACAAAAGAAGACAAGTAATTGAACACATCAGTGCAAATAGCTTTTACAATTTTTCCCCACTATTATTTAGATATTCAAAATAATAAAATAATCACAATTTTTATTAGTAGTATTCACAACATTAAAATACACTAACGCAAAAGTTACATTACTAAAAATATAGTTACGGTTGGTTGGTTAGGCTCCACCCATCCATAATATAAATGAATGTGAAAGAATATCTTGTTTTTCACATAAAATGTTTTAAATTCAGCAGCTAATAAATTAATAATAATAGAGTATGTTTGATGTACTCATTCCAAAAAGCATTTTATGCAAGGAATATTTAATTTAATAAATAATTTTAATAGTATATTTTCTACTATTTTTAAATTTATTGCATGAAAACAAAAACACCAAATAAAATATAAAAGAGCCCATTTTTAAATTTAGTTTATCAAAAATCAACGATCCAGCAAAACAATTAATTGGAGTAAACGTAAACGAAGGACTCGAACCATGGGTGTTGGGTATAGCAAGCAGGCTTGCGCTATTAACCACTCTGCTACTCAGCCTTTAACCAACAAACACAACACCAAAATGGCATCCATTAAAGGAGCTCTTCTTAAATGATTTTCGACTTCAAATTTAAGAGGTATATTTCCGTATAATTGTATATTGTATATTTTTCTAGTGTAGCGGTTAAGAAAAGCTTTAAAATGATACCTCATTCATGAAATTTGATGAAGTATTAAGGAAGTTATGGCGTACCGACCAAAAAAAAGGCCTTGAGAAATAATATATGTAATAGGGAATTGCTCCTTTTGGTTGCACATTCATTTATGATGCATATATTTTTTTAATTTAATTTTTAAGTATCTTTTTTTTCTATGTGTGTGTTTCCGATATTTTCAATGCTTGCCAAAACAATATTTTAACGTTTGATTAAAACAAAATAGGGACATGTATTTTAAAATCAAATCGTAAACACGTCTTGTTTTCCTTTTAAAATGTATTTTTTTCTCTTTTTCTTATACAAGTTCTAATCGTATGCTTTAATTTGTTCCTTTTTTGGAAATAAAACCTGCATTAACAAGGCTTTTGAATTCTGCCTGTTCTGCAGCTTTAAAGCTCTTGCAAAATAACTTATGCATATTTTTAATAAGTTTTCAGTTTAACATTTTAAGAAAGCGAAAACTCCCGTTCTAAGTTTTTTTAGCTTCTCATTAATTAGTTCGCATTTTTTTTACTGAATGTTATTCTTACGTTATATTGTCTTCATTTTTCTTGTATCGTTATAACAGTTGTATATACATTTTTTTCTTCTAATACTTCGTTTTATTTTATTTCGTCAAAAAATTCAATGACAATTGAGTTTATTTTTATTAATTACAAGTATTTCTGCTTTTCAATTCATTCAGTAAATATCTGAAAATATCAGAAAATGCTTATAAATCGTGTTCAACTATACCAACTACTACTCATGCAAAATATAGAAATTTCAAAACAGTTGTTTGTGGCTTAATGTTTTTCAACAGTTATCGCCAACAATTAATCTTATAAAAATATCTTCAAAATATCACAATGATATAATCGCTTTATCTTTCAATTAAGCACTCGTCCGTTACCAAAACCATTGGGCTTTACATACAATTTCTAAATCATTTAATACCAACGTATTCTATTTATCCAATCTTCTAAGGCGTAACAGAAAAAATCGCGCTCACCTCATCAAAAATACATTACCAGCCATTTGCCTTTTACGTCATCAATTGAATAATGGCATGAACGAAATGTTTGTTTATAGCTCTTTTAATAAATCAAAAAGTAGGAAATCGATGACGTACACTATCCTACAGTAATGGATCGGACACTTTTGGTGCCAGACTTTTTTTTCGAATTTCAAGACAAGTACCTGACGAATTGCTCTGTAACTTATGTCACATAAAAAACTAACCTCGGCCTGCACTTAACAGTAAAATTTTCATCACGTGTGCATTTAGGGGGCTAATAACGAATTGAAGAAAATAGAAAATATTTATTATTTTATTTCGTATAAAGCTAGAAATAAGTTGATATTTCAAGTTCAATTACAGTTTACTTGTTTGGTATGAACAATTATTATCCACAGTTTTAAAAAATACCAAGCATATTCACGAAGTTATGATCATTTCTTCCAAAACTGGAAGTGTTCCCCGTATATTTTTGATATCTAAAAAGCAGAATTTTGTAAGAAATTTCACCATATTCACCGAGCGTTTGACAAAACCAAGAACACCAATTTGAAACAAAAACACCTAATACTAGAAAAATGCTAAGCATTTAAACGAAGTTTTTTACTGCGCTTGTGCG
This sequence comes from Octonoba sinensis, assembly GCA_038502835.1. Classification (NCBI taxonomy): domain Eukaryota; kingdom Metazoa; phylum Arthropoda; class Arachnida; order Araneae; family Uloboridae; genus Octonoba; species Octonoba sinensis. The sequence continues at coordinate 55,825,509 of CM076599.1, read as the reverse complement.
CCAGGCACCCTCTCAGAACAGTTTCACGGAACTATATAGAATTAAAGCAGAAGAGCCTATGAGAAAAGTGGTAGGATTTCGGTAAGGGTGGGAATTCGGTTTAGCCTTAGTCAACACACGACATATTGAAGCACCATATGTCAAGAACTTCGATTTTTTTGCTCTAGAACAGAGGCCAAACAATTCCTGTTCTAGTACCCCCCCCCCCCCCCAAGGGTATGAATTTGTAATAGGAGTTCGGAACCTTTTATGGTCACGACGGATTTAGCGTGTACCAGTTAGATTGTGGAGTATACAAAGGTCTTCGACCGGGCAATATCGAACTCGCAACCATTATGTCATCTGCACGGTGCCCGACCGATCGGACTATATCGACTTCTTGATGGTAACGGCTTCAGATAGGGTTGCCCCGATGAATCGACAGTAATTTATAATATGCCACCTTTTGGCGAAAATTTTTTTTTTAGCTTCTAAAATAACTTTTTGTATGCCAAAAACATGAAACTATGCTGAATGAATATATTATCAATAAAAGAGGTGAATTCCCTTCTAGAACGATGGTGCAACTAACCCTCTTCCCAAAAAAATAACTAAGAAAAGCATCAGATTAACGGTTATCAAGGTATGGTTTTATAAAAAAAATTACAACAGCTGTTTAAATTGATTTTACAATATCGTAAAATTTCCAATGGTCCAATCTGAGCCATGTCATTTCCCCCTTGTGAGGACCACTGCAGTAAGTGAGTGTAGTTTTCTGAAACATAACATGTCATGTAAATTGACGCACACACATATACATTTATAGGTATGTATAAATACATACATATAAATTGAATTTCTCAAGCTGTGGGGAGATATTTGTTCCCTCCTGACCTCCATGGTCTGGAGCTCACACACACACACACATGAAAAGTAAAAGTTCTACTATGCAAGCATAAATTCGTGGGCGCAAATTACGACTAACTACGAATGATTTCGAATTGTTGCTTTCCTTGCCTCAATTCCATTTAATGTATGACCTACTCTCACTGTTCAAAAGTACTCCCAGTATTCAAAATTTACAAAGTATCAGTGTAAAGGGGAGAACACATATTTGTTTTAAAAAGAAAATTCTTAAAATCTCCCATTTAAATTTGTCTACTTTTCTAAAAAAGAGAAGAAAAGAAAGATAAAATGTGGAAATAAAAAAAATGTAAAAATATATCTAAAAACAAATCAAATCAAAGTAAATTAATAATAATACATAATAATCATAAAACAAAAATCTTTTTAAAAAGTTCATGCATTCATTATTTAAAAATATTTATTAGATCGTATTTAAAAAAAAAAAAAAAAAAAAAAAGGAGCTTTGAGATGAGGATATGCATATACTATGTTGGTTTCTCCTTCCCACTCACGGGAAAATACTCTTTTTCAAACGATTTTCTTTTTTTTTCACTGTTTAAACATTTATTTTAACATACATTTTTAAATTTATTTCTAAAATTTGCTAATTTTTCATTTACAAAAAAATTATTGGTATTAAGTGGTGATATGGAATAGGGGATTGAAATTGAAGAAAATGAACTAAATCGGACAGGGAATGGTGTGAAGTCTTATTTTGATGATATATAAATCAGAATGGAAAGATTCATCATTACTTCTTGAGTCATTCTTATAGTAAAATTCAAGTTTTTTTCGTAGAGCTTTTTATACTTTTTATGAATAATGTAATAAATTACTAAAAAAGCTATTAATCTGGTATGGTCATGTTAAAGGAATGAGCGATGAAAAACTGCCTAAAATCGCTTTTAATTATGAAGCAAACTAAACAAGGAAACGAGGAAGACCAAGAAATACTTGGATGGATGATGATAAGGTGATGAGGGATAGGGGTCTGAATGAGGAGTAGACTCTTGACCGGAAGAGATGTAATCAACTTCTTGTGGATTTTTCAGAATACGACAACTGACGCCATGAACCGGTATCACATACATACATAGATACAGGTTAGGTAGAAAGTGTACGGTGTTTCTTCATTCGTTGGCTTCTTTTTCTTTTTGGATGGTGGAGGTGATACGTTCAGTATTAAATATAACCCTTAATTAAATATAAGCTATTGTGAAATGAATAACATCTCAACTATTACATAAAAATAGATATCAACTAACAAGTGGGCAACACGTTGCAAACTACCACTACTTCTGTCTACATTAGGCTAAGTCGCATTTCAAAATTGTCGTTTCTAATAATTATTACAGATTTTTAAAAAGTTGCGTACATAAATTTCTTTAAAGTCAAAAACATGGATTACTTTCCAGTAAACGTATTGAAACAGGCAACTAAATGAAAATGACTATAGAGCATTATGGGTGTGATTAAAAGTATTTTATAACATTACGGCTAGGCAGACGAACTTAACAGAAAAGAAACTTCGATAGTCCATATTACCCGACTATTCCATAATACTCTCTTCTATATTTGTAACATATCTTACTCTATATAGTTTGTCTACTTTTAGGAGCTACGTAATATCACATTAAAAAGCAAAAATCGCTTCAAAGAAAACTTAAAAGTTTTTATCTGTAACACATTTTTAAAATGTGCCTTTTTCTGTCCGCACAAATTGTATCACATAAATATAATCTCAAACGTGATTACTCAAATTTCGAAATGTAACTACAGTTACTTTAAGAGTAAATATAACATTTTAAAACTAATCTATGGAAAAATAAATAAAACGATTTAGCCTTTTTTAATATTTTAAAAGGCACCGCACATTCTCGCTCAATTTTTGATATTAGTTTTGATTTTTTGTTTATTGCGTATTAGTTTTTGAAATGTGCATCTTTCTTCGAGAGTTATTTTGCATATTCCCTATTCTTGGAAATGTGCTTACGTTGATCGTGAAAAAGACAAAACTTTTCCCTGAACCATCATCAAAAACTCATTACTAGTGATACATCACTGACATTCGAGGCGCCAATAATGAGTTAAACAGTTTTCGTTGATAGTGCCGAAGAATAAGACAGTAAAAAAAACAGAAGAAATAAGATAAGTGGTCCATATTTAAACACATTTACGTATTCTGAATAAGACTAGTAGCATCCACAGAAAACAATTTAAATCAATTAAATGAAAGTTATTTATTTATATATTTATTTTCAGATATTTTAGTTTCATATAATTTTCGTTTGTTTACTTTCTTATTTCTGATGCTTGGCGTTATTAAATAAGTAAATACTAATAACTAGTTTTGAAAAACATACTTCAAATAACATTGTGCTAATGTCAAGCCACGAAACTTTCAGACATTAATATAGCGTAATTAGGACTTGGGATATTTTTAATACTTTGCATCAATCGTGTATCACCGGTATTTCTAACACTGTGTATCACCAGTCTTTGTAATACTGTGTTTCACTAGTATTTCTAATACTATGTATCAACCGTTTATCACCAGTATTCCTACTAATGTGTATCAATTCGCATGTGACCTGTATATCTAATGCTAGATATCAGTCGCATCAATCGTTTTGAATTTCTTACTTCCCTCGAATTTTCTTTAGAATCTGTTGAAATTATTTTTAAAATCCAAGACACTCCCTACTCCTTTCATACATTTAAAATGTTTGCCTAATTACAATTTTGAGCTTTATTACAAGCATCCATCAAAAATAAAACGTGGGAAATGAAAGTAATACAACTTCAACTCGTTTAATTGTAATTTTTTTTTTATACTGCAGAATAAATAATACTAAATTGTTTTTATACCATTTTCTTTTTTCTAGTAAAAATGAGAGTTTCTTAATCAGTATACACTAGCTTTTTATTTTAGCGAAGAAACCCCTACAATAATATTTAAAGAAGCTTTTTTTATTTTTCAAGCAATAAACGTTTTAGGAATAACTGTTATTTCTTATATATTTTTTTGAAACTTCTAGTTCCCATTAATGAAATAAATCGCTTTTTTTTCCTGAAATCTTTGAAGCACTTATTGAATATAGCCATTTCATTTATTTTATCCTGTGAATTTCAATTTCAACATACGAAACTAATGTAAGACATGTTTAATAGCTTTGACATGTAATTTACCTGGGAATGATACCCAGACCGATTTATAATGAAAAACAAATGAGAAGCATTTACTAAAAAATTGTATAATTAATTTCACTTTCAAAGGTTTTCCTCCTTTTTCCTCCCTAACACATTTTTTTTTTTTTTTTGAAAGAGCAACACAAGAAATAGTACCTTGTCAAAATAATGATAAAAAATGCATATGGTTTGTAAAGAAAGGAACGTAAATCCCCTGTAGCGGAAAAGAATAATTTGAGCCTTGTCACTTACATTTACTTTAATAATTGAAAATTGCAAAACATGTTCCAGTGGATGGTTTAGAGGAAAAAGAGGTTTCCCCCTTAGAGTAATCACAGCATACTGGGATTCTTTAAACACGTAAAGAAATAATATTACTAACAAAAAGGCTCAATAAATTATAATTTATGTAATTTTATATTTTGATAGCTTAGACAATTTTAGTAATGCGCAATACTGGCACAAGTGGGGAAAAACATTGATTGTTAGTTTCTAGTTTTAAATGTTTTTTAAAAGAGGAATAAAATCAGAACGTAATTTTTTCGTGTGACACATGTCTATCGTTCTTTGAACACACAATTTTCGTTTACTACTAATTGCGCGTTATCATCTAAATTACAGTATAAGTACTCGGTTTTCAGTCAGAAATCCTGTCAATGTGAGAAGCAATCTCACTCATCGTTGAGTCAGAGTTATCACAACTTTATGTTTTGCCTGACAACATAATGCATTTCAAGGAACAACTGACCTTGTGTTTTTGTCACCACTAGCAAAAGATGTGTAAGATCTAACTAATTATCTTGCTGCAATGATTAACACTACTTATATCCGAGTGTTAATATAGTATAAACGTCTAAGAGTGTCTTCTAGCAAAGAATTTCTTCTGATGCTTCCAATCATTTTCATCATACAAAAAATACCGAAGGTTTTCGGGTATAAGACGATATTTTTACAAATTTGGAATTTTAAGGAGGAACTTTGTCTAATGCATGAGTTAGTGAACAAAAATGTACTTTTTCAAATCGCTGATGTTTAAGTACTTTAAAGAAATCTTAAGACTCTATTAATTTTATCTGAAAATTAAAATATATCGCTGTGGCACATCACAAAGTATATTGCTATTAACTCAGTTAATTGAAAATTTGATATTACTGCAGCATGATTAAACATTGTAATGCAAAGTATCTTTGGACTTATGTTTATCGATGACAATGTTTATAAATAATAATTAAAAAAAAAACTCTGAGTAATGTAATTTGGTTTAACCACGAAAATGTTAATGTTTTCCAGCTTTGCTCATCTGAAGTTAGGGGGAGGGGGGCGACTTATAAATGAGTTGATCAATAAACGAGTATATACGTTAATGAGTCAAATGCTAGAGTAGCACACTGAACGTCTTTGAGAAATGAACTCCAGAAGAAATAAGAGATAACTTCTCAATAACACCGTAGTCTTTGTGGTTTTGCAGATTCGTTAATGCTTTTTATGGGTAATAGAAAAAAAAACCATAAATATGATTATGCATGGGAAGAAAAAATAAATTAAAAATAGTGCAATATTAAATGTAGTGGGTATTGAAACAAACGATGTATCAAAGAGTCGGAATTACTGGTTACTGTAAAAAAATAATAAAGCATATCTTATTGGTATTCAGAAATAACTCAAAAAGTACGTTATTTTGCATATAAACGTTCGCATATGCAGAATTATTGCTTTTGCAGATTGCACCTGAGACAGAAAATAACTAATCAAAATGATTCTTATTTATTTTAAACATAAACGTTTGCATTTACAGTATCATTGTACCTGATACAGAAAAAAGCTAATCAAATGGTTATTTCTCTTCAAGAACTGCATTTGCTTTCTAAGTTTTATTCATTCACTTTCAAAATTACTCCAGTATTAAAGCGTCATTTATAACTAAATTATTTTATTCGAAGTAGGGTCAAGTAGGGTAAAGTGGAAATAAAATCTACGTTTTTCAACTTTCGTCAACAGTAAATATAAGAATTTGGTCAAAACCTTCAGATTTTTTTGCTTGAATTTTACATTAGATTATAACAGAACACATTGCATTTACTCTTGAGCGAACAAAAGTGAAGAAAACTAATTTTACGACATCTTCTTTTAGGCATATATTTATGACTACTTTACCCCAAAGGGTGGGGTAAAGGGGTTCCTTAAATGGATGGATACCGATTCATCCGTCATCCCTACATTTTCTAAAATAAAACTCTCAATATTATATGAATGTGTGTTCGATTGCTTTTGCAGAATACCTTTCCAGAAAAGAAAAATAATTTCAAGTTATGAACAAGTATAAAAGTCTGCAGCACTATAAAAAGTATAAAATGATTTATAGTGTGTTTAAGTTTGTAAAGCTAAATATTTTACACAGGTGAAATGTTGCAATAACCTTGCAACATTTCACTTTCGCTTTCGATAATTGCGGCAAAATTGTACTCCCATGGCTATCCTCCTGTATATTCTTCAAATATTTTTCCTACAGCATGCAGTTAATCTCAGCGGTTGCCACGTGGCTTACTGGCTTTGCTGTCCTTCGTTTCAGGTCAATTAGCATTCCCGACATGACCTAACATTGACGCCAAACTCATTAGCTAACATAGGATAATGCATGTGTTAACTCAACAATGCTTGTTGTCGATACTAATACTGTTTTAATCCATCTTCTGTTAAATTGCAAAGGTACGCGGAATCGGAATTCCTAAGGCAAATATCTCTGTCCGGAAAGCTTAATTACATGTTGAAATTAATTCAAGGTTTCATCGTGTGCACGCAATATGCTTTAGATGGGTCCATATAAAGTATAAGCATACAATGAAACTTTTCTTGGTTGAATGTACTCAGGGATTAGTTACTTTTTATTTTATTCTTTTCAAAATATCAGTAAGGCAAAAAATTTAAATTGTCATCTTTCCAAATTCATTTGGAACTCATACGTCTTTTTAATATTTTTGAATGCGCTTTAATTGTAATTTTTTTTTTCTTAATTCTTCTTTTGGTGTAATTCTTATTGTTTGTTTTACTAATACTGAGTCTTTATATTTTTAATACAAAAATGTGCTGAAGCAATATACACACACACACATATATAGTATATATATGTAAGAACGGCTGTCCCGTTCTATCTTCTACAGCAGTGGCTGCTAAAACCTATGTAAGAAGAGGCACAGGGCTTCGTTGCAATTCTTTATTGGTGCACTTTAACACACAACTATCATAACAATAATATTGTTGGGAGGAAAGACACGAAGTCATCAGCAAGTATCAAGAAGCAAGAACCCCGATTTTCGTTCGGGCCGTCGTATTTATATGGGGGAAAATCTCTTAGACTGCAGACAAACTTCCCTACACCACGTGATGGCACGTGGTTTACATAGGAGGGCCATATGGAAAATAAAATATATTATTGGCTTTAATGCCGTAGACAGAGGATGGCCTAAGTCTACGGGGAAAAAAATAGTCTGGAGGGAATTAATGAGGGAAACCAAGTTGAGCTTAGGCATGACCAGATATGGTAACGCGTTAGAGAAATTTATGAGTGGGACAACCCTGAGCTGTCAAGTTTAATATGGAAAAAGCCAGACAAAGGATACAAAGGATTTCTCCATATCACAGCCTGACAAAGGATTTTTCCATATTACAAGGATTTTTCATTACATTCCCCCTCCCCAAAAGTTCTATTACGTTAAATATTGAAGAAGTAAATTATCTGCAGCCTTTTTCCCCACATAAATTTATGTATTAAATTTTATATACACATTTTGAATGAAATACTATACACTTACAAAAATTACTGAACATTTTCATCACAGATTATTATACACTTATTCTTTCCCTACTTCTTACTAAATGATATTTACAAAATTTTATATACAGTTCAGTTTAATTACAGTTGGATTATTCTGTTGCAGTTCAAAAGTGAATGACTTATATTACATTATTCATGTGATAGTTTGAAATTTGTTGGTGGGTAATATTTCCTTAATATTGACACATGTACTATGTCTGATTTTTCTTTGTTGTGTGCATTGGGTTTATTGATTTCATAAGTTACATCCGTAACTTTTCGAAGAATTTTATATGGTCCACTGAACGGTTGCGAAAGTTTTCGTGAATTCGGATATTTGAATTCTTCATATATCACAATGTCGTCTGCATTAAAAGTTTTGTCCACAAATCTGGCATCGTAATATATTTTATTTTTTTCATGATACTCTTTAGTTCTTTCCATTGCCAGTTTTCTAGCTTCCTCAACAGGAGGATAAATATCTTCATTTACTGGATTTTGAAAAGGCACTGTACCGTACATTAAATACGCAGGTGGGAACTTCGTAACTGAGTGTGGAGTTAGGTTGTATTCTTGAGTCACCTGCTCTAATAATTTAGGCCATGGCACGTTTCCAGAAGCTGCGTTCACTTTGCACTTTAAACGAGTGACTATTGTTTGGTTCAGACGTTCCACCTTACCATTAGTCTCTGGTCTATGAGCTGTGGTTAATAGCTGTTTAATTTTGTGGTTTTTTAGAAATTTCTTGAAATGAGATGAAGTAAATGATGGATTTCTATCACTTAATACACTTTTAGGTATTTGAACACTGAAAATTTGTTTAAGAAAGTTGACGTAAGTTTCGGTAGTGATTGATTTTGATGCAAAAGACCACATGTATCTAGTATGATGATCTATAAACAATGTTAAATATTTTTTCGTGGAATTGTAGTAGTTGAAACCACCCACACTATCTACTGCAACGAGATCAAATGGTTTATCAACTGGAGGCATAGACTGTAAAAGGCCAAATCTTTTTTGTCGAGGCTTTTTGTTTACCTGAATATGACAATGTTTGTTAAATCCAGTAATATCTAATGTTATATTTTGCCAATAATATACAGGCGTAAGTAAATTAATTGTTTTTTGAATTCCTGGGTGTCCAAACTTTTCATGGACAGTCTCAAGTAATTTACGGTGTAAGGAAGAGGAACAACAATTTTAGTAAAACCCTTTTTACGCAGGCATAACACGTTATTAATTTCGACAAAATTACCAGTTAGATTATCATTTTTTTTAACCTCTTGAATTTCATCCAATTGCAGTAGATGCGAAACGTGGTTTCCTATATTTTTTTCAACACATTCATTATTTACAGGTATATCTCTTGAGAGCATGTCAGCCTCGAAGTTTGTGGTGCCTTTCGTATATTTAATATCATAGTCATACATACTTAATTGTAAGGAGCAGCGGAACAGACGACCTTTTAAGTTTTTTACATTTTTGAGCCAAACTAACGCCGCGTGATCGCTATGTATGACGAATTTATGGCCAAAGAGGTAGTAGTGGTACTTATTTAAGGCATCCACAACAGCTAGACATTCCAACTCAGTAATACTATAATTCTTCTCGTAATCTTTTAAAGAGCGGGAATGGAAAGCTATGGGATGTAAGGCACCCGAACTGTCTGGCTGTTTTAGTATTGCTCCCACACCAATTTGACTTGCATCAAATATGACATTCTTTTTTAGGATCAAATATTTTTAAGATTGGTTTACAAATTAGTGAGTTTTTCAAAACTTGGAATGTTCTTGGCATTTGTCACTCCATTGCCAAGTTGTATCTTTTTTCAGCAAGTGGTTTAACGGATTTCTAATAGTTGCATATTTATCTATAAATTTATGGTACACATTTATTGACCCCAGAAATCTTTGGAGAGATTTAACATTTTTAGGCGGTTGTAATTTTTTAATAGCCTCAATATTACTATTATCGGGCGTTACAATACCATTACAAATTTCATACCCTAAAAATTCAATTTTAGTCTGTAAGAAAGAATATTTTGATGCTTTTAACTTTAAATCTTCCTGTCTGCATATCTCAAAAATTTGTTGAATATGATCTAAATGTTCTGAAAGGGTTTCAGAAAAATTATTATGTCATCAAAGTAATTGGCTGCAAATTTTATTTTATGTTTTGTAAGTATTCGACGCAAAGTTCTTTGAAAAATACTTCCTGAATTTTTCCACCCGAAGGGTAATTTGTTCCACTCATATAAGCCACTATTAGTGGCAAAAGCGAGCTTTTCAGTATCGTCGGGATGAATTGGTATATGCCAATATCCGGATGCCATGTCTAATTTGGTAAAATATTTGCTTTTCCCTAATTTATCTACAAGTGTTTCTATCAGGGGTAATGGTTCTGCGTCGGACTTAGTAATTTGATTTAATTTTCTGTAGTCTATACATAATCGACTTTTTTTATTTTCGTCTCTTTTAAAAACTAGTGTAACAGGTGCAGAATACGGCGATGAGCTTTCTTTTATTATATTAGCCTTTAATAACTCTTGAATTTGATTTTCAATTTCTTCTTGTTGCTTTGGGGAAGTTTTATATGCCCTTAACGACAGCGGTAAGTCAAATGTTAACCTTACCCTTTGAGGTTCAATTCTAATTGTTCCAACATCATATTTATTTTTGGAAAATATATCTTCGTAATTTCGCAATATTTCTTGTAACTTTGAATTTTCCTCAAGTTCCGAATGTCCATCGACAGGATCGCGATATTGTAGGCCTCCAATGCCGCAACCAGTCCCAGCAACATCGGACGAAATACGAAAATGAATATTTTTTTCGCAAATAATTTTTTCATTTCCATCTTTCTCTAGACAAGTTTTCTTTTCCGTGCTATTCTTTTTCTTTTCATTTTCGTTATAATGTAATTCCGTCACACTTTCCTTAGTTTTACTTTCTTTCGGATCTTTCACTATTTTAATTTCCTTATCAATTTTCTTGCGTATTTTTCCCGTACTATTATTTTCGTTTTTATTTTCTTTTACTTTATTTCCACAGTTCTTAACTAGGATTTCAGGTAAAATATGCAAAGACAAGTCATTCGATTCGGAATCAGAAAAGGTGATCAGTCTTCTCTGATCCTGCATAACGACATGTCCTACACAATCTATGACCAAACGAAATCCCACGCAACTCTTTAAACCTAATATGGCATAAGGTAAATCGGTGTCTAGAACATAAAATTCCACCGGTTTAACTATATTGCCGACCTTCAGGTAAAGTATACACGTTTGGTTAAGCTGTAGCATTCCCTTCGTTTGTTTTATTTTTACAGCGATTTTTTCTTTAATCGAAACATTTAATGTTTTTGCAATTGCACTCGGGATGATATTTAATGTTGAACCGGTATCAACATTTAAATAAATAGTCTTTAAATTCGAATTTGTATTTTGAGTGTACGCGTCATTAGATAGTTGATAATCATTTTTAAATTTCGCCTCATTTTTAATAATATACCCGGGTATTATCAATTGTCATACTTCGTTAATTCTCTCATTTTCTTCTCTTAATTGATTATCTTTTTGCTGAGGTGGTAGTTTAAATCCAGCATTCGATGTATTTGGCTTATTCACACATGTTTGTCCCCAATGATATGCGTTGGAGATTCCTTGTTGTGCGCAAAATTTACAAGGATTAGGGGGTAACTCCTGCGAAAAATGTGCAGTCTGTCTTTTTACTGCATTTTGTGTTTCATTGTGACCTATAAATCTAGGTTTATTCTGTTGGTAAAAATTAGGTTGGTATACATTGTTTCTATCTTGACGAGAATAATTATATCGTTGACGAAAATTACTTTGGTGTTGATTTTTTGGCATCCAATTTTGATAAAAAGGGGGGGGGGGGCTTCACCCTAAAAATATTTTGTTGTTCCCCTTTATAAGCGGACTTGGGTGTTTCATGTCGAACTTCATTTATTAATTTTGAAACTACCTGAAGCCATTCGGTGGGAGTTTCTGGCTCTTTTATTACCAAAAATGCCCTAGCTTGGGCAGGTAGCCCAACTGAAAGCCCCTCAAGGATATGTTGATTACTAAGTTTTATTTTTCTTCCAATTTCTACTTTTTCCGTAAAATAGGAGTACAACTCTTTCGGATTTCCAGAAAATTTTAAATTTTGAAAATCAAGAAAACTACTTGCTGGAGTAAAGTAATGTTCTTCAGAAATTTGAATGATTTCATGAAAGGAATTACAGCAAAGGCATTGATTGATGTAGAGCTTTAAGGCTGACCCGCGACTAAATTTCTGAAATTTTTTTAATTTCCAATTATCATTTAAGTCGTTCTGAGCCCTTTTGCTGGTTAAAGTGAGCTAACCATGCTGAAAAATTTATCCCTAACTCTGGTTCAAATAATAAAATTTCAGGTGAGCTACTCAAATTGTGTCTTTTATTTCAATTTTTGAAGTAGAAGAGCCATCGGCCAAACTTATCTCTTTTATTTTCTCACTAATCGTTCGATATTCTGAATCCGTTTTTATTAAGCTTAAATCGGCAGTTGCCTCTACTTGAGTTTCCGCATCCTTACGGTTTAAGTTATCCCCATCCATGTTTGAATTTTCTTTGTGGGAAGACTCTAAGTCAGAATTTTCTTCATTTTCAATGGTCTTGCTCATTTTACCACTACGTAATAACATAATTCTAATAACACACTGATTTTTGACATTTTTTTACCTTCCCACTTTAACAACAAAAATATTCCGCGTAAACAAATGCATAACATCTAAAATATATATAGAACTAATCATAATACTGCAAAAAGTATACCATAATTTCAATTACACAGCACATTGATAAATTTACCATTTCAAACATCTTAATGTCAAAAAAAAAAACATACTGACAAGATCCCTTTTAAAGATTAAACCGATAATTAATATATCATCAAATAAAGAACTTATTCTTCTAAACCACATGATCAATTTATATCATAATAAATTCTAAAGCAATATCATGTAAATAAAAACCAAACGGGAGAAAAATATATTCATATAATTATAAGATATTTATGGAGAAAATTCGAAATAATACCATTTTGGAATAACACATTAAAAATTACTCTATCCAAATTCCCTTTAGCACATGAAAATAATTTCAATTCTAAAGCACCACAACATAACGACCCTTTCGTTTAATCACTCCGCAGAACGCAAACACTCTTCGCTTCTAAAAGCCACAACGGGGGCGAGCTTCTCCCCACTCGGGGAAAGGAGCGCACATCGGTTCGTTGAACCGTCTGGAAAGATGATCCACGCTGCTACGACGTCGCGGCACATTTCAGATTTAGTATTGCTTTTCTTCGATTGTTTTTTTTTTTTCTGCAGGAGCCCGGATAGGAACATAAATCCTACCGGCTTGTAAGAACGGCTGTCCCGTTCTATCTTCTACAGCAGTGGCCGCTAAAACCCATGTAAGAAGAGGCACAGGGCTTCGTTGCAATTCTTTATTGGTGCACTTTAACACACAACTATCATAACAATAATATTGTTGGGAGGAAAGACACGAAGTCATCAGCAAGTATCAAGAAGCAAGAACCCCGATTTTCGTTCGGGCCGTCGTATTTATATGGGGGAAAATCTCTTAGACTGCAGACAAACTTCCCTACACCACGTGATGGCACGTGGTTTACATAGGAGGGCCATATGGAAAATAAAATATATTATTGGCTTTAATGCCGTAGACAGAGGCTGGCCTGTCTACGGGGAAAAAAATAGTCTGGAGGGAATTAATGAGGGAAACCAAGTTGAGCTTAGGCATGACCAGATATGGTAACGCGTTAGAGAAATTTATGAGTGGGACAACCCTGAGCTGTCAAGTTTAATATAGAAAAAGCCAGACAAAGGATACAAAGGATTTCTCCATATCACAGCCTGACAAAGGATTTTTCCATATTACAAGGATTTTTCCTTACATATATTATATATATACATATATGTGCTTCTTGTATGTGTATAGTACTTACATAGTTAGGTAAATATAACGACCATAAAGTACATTTAACTACATGTAACACGAACCAAATGCTAACTTTTGATGTCTAAATTGTAAATCTACTCTTAACCTATGACACACTAAATGCATTTCCGATATTGCACTGTTAAAATAAGTAAATAAATAAATTAATACTCTTTAAAAAATAGCAAGTGATATTCAGTACAGTTTTTGTGTTGATAAAACGTTGCTTAACACATCAAGGTATTCATTAACTGAAGTTCTAAATATAGTAATTAGTTTCTTAATTGTTTCATTAAGAAGTTAATTGTAGGGGGTTTATTGTGAAGAAGTTGATGAACATGGTCACAACTCTCTGCGGTTTTATGCTTTCAATTTAAAACGGTAACGACCTTATTACGAAGGAATTACCAGATCACTTGGGTGGTTATCACTTTTCTGGAGTTAAGATAAAATTTGGGGAACGTTGAACATAAAAGGCAAAGGTCATATTCCGAATATTATAGTACATGCAGTTAAAAACATTCTGTTCCATTCTTATACACGCACACACACACACACATATCTTTACGCATGTGTGTGGGAGAGGTGGTGCAAAAAACACTTGAAACACTTGTGTGGGAAATTTCCCATTGGTGGCATAAATTGCACATCAGAGATTTAAAGTGTGCAGGACAACTCTTTGATTTATTGTGAATGTGTAAAAAAGTAATCCAAGTACTTTTAGAAACAAAATTGTTCAAAAAGAAACAATAGCAATAATATTACAATTTCGATTATACCTAATGCGAAAAAGGTGCCACTGGTGGGTGTCAGTAAGTGCGTAGTATAATTCCTTTCCTTGGTGGAAATGCGTTAAAATTTCATAGAGTATCTTAACATTTTGACAACATTTGTTTAAAGCAGAAATTCTACTTTTTGTTGAAAATGAAGTAAAACTTGCCCCATCACCATATGCGAAGCATATTTACGATAATAAATGAAACTTTTTTCAAATACACGTAATGTCAAAAAAAGTTCAAAAGATTAGTGAGTTTAATTTACATTTTAGTAAGTCTTTTAATTTTACTTATGGTTAATAAAAGGAACACAACAGTTCTACCAACTAAATGACAGCAGATAGCTATCAAATTAAAACTTACGTAGATACTGTGTGAAATGGGGCATCTTCAGCAAGTTCAGCCGCTGGTGGTTCATTTTAAAACTAAAGCCAGTTGGCAAATTTGCCTCAATGAAGAATAGGCAACGTTAACCCGCACTCCTTCGCAACTTCTGTAATTAAATACCATTTCTTTTATACTCGGATATTAATAGCTTATTGCTGTTTATAAACCTAATAGTTTTCTATATCATCATTTTATGATTCAAAATTAAAATGATTTTGAATCCGAAAGTACACACTATCCCACTGTACATAGAAACATTGTTTGCAATTAGTTTTGAAACTACGAAAATTTGTAATCATCATATTTTTTAAGATTCATTTTATATATTATTTGTGAATTTTTTTAGTAGTTTTTTTTATGCGTTTTTTTTGTTCTATTACATATGGCCTTTATTTTCAAAACATATTGCCGAACAAAAATGTTAATAAAGAACTCATGTCCATGTGTTAACTTTTAATGCTGGTTTCATTTATAATTATTACGTCAAGCACTAAAAACATTCTCAGCAAGAGTTTTATTTTTAATCCATAATTTGCAACTTTTCCAATCTTCACTCTAAACATTTTTGGGGAAAAAAATAGAAGTTCACAAGAAACATTTTCTTTGTGAAACTGCTATCCATTTGAAATTGAAGCATCAAAGAAAAATGATGTTCCCAAAACAGCCTTTTACGAAGAATGGATTTCGGAATACGGATGCTCATTTTCAGAATGCGCTTTCCGATTTTCCCATAACATTACTTGACTGTGGGTTTTCCGGTAATGGCAAAAGAAAATTGTATAAAAAGAGCACTTCAAGCAATTGTGAATTCGATAAAGTTTGAAAGTTTAGTAGTTTATTCCTTGAAATTGTTCACATCATATAAACAAAGCAACGTAATGACAGAGATTTAGATAAAATGAAAGTTCAAAAGCCTAAAACTTTAAAAAAGTCATTTTATAAACTGCTTTCGAATCATTACAAAAGTGCTCTTTAAAAGTCATAGCAATAAAAATGAATATAAGTCGAATGTAAATACGAATAATGCTTTTATACTTAAGTGTCAACGTAATTTCTATATTCAAAATAAGATAACGTAAATGCCCTAAATAAGGCATTTATCAATGAATAAAATCGTAACCATTTACATGGGTTCTTAAAATATTAGTACTTTAACTGTGATCTAGAACACTTATCTGCTTCAAATAAAACAAGTTTGATCTAGTAAAATTTTGGACACTTTTACATCTTAATTGTAGAGTCGAGTTATGTGTTCTAGATTTTTAGGGTTATCTTTTCCTACTGTGCTACTTTAAAACAATGCAAAAGACGACACACATCGATTTTTTTTTTTGAATACTTTGTGGGGAAAATGAGTAAAAAAAAAATAGTTAAAAGGGGATAAAATGTCAAATCATTTTAAAATTTGCAAAATATCGCACTAAATGAAAATAAGCCAGAAATAAACTAATCAAACCTACAAATGCAAAAAAATAAGCGTTTGGAAGTGTACTTAAGAGATGCTAAAATACATCTGTCTGATCGTCAAAATAACTCTTTGTAATAACTTTGGAGATAGTTATCCTCACCAAACACACATCAACCAGACACTTTTTGTCTGGAACATTTTTGAAAAGACATCTCAGTTTCAAGATATATATTTTGATTTGAAGAATTTCTTTTTAACCAATGAATGGTTTTATCCAAATATTTTGCAATCGAAGCCTAGTGATAAAATTGATATTGGATGTTGTTAGTAAACGTATGCTTAGGCCGGCCTTTTTTTTTTTTTTTTGCAGTAAACATAAAGAAGTTGACTTGTTGAACTGGTAAATTTCATTTATATGTATTTACTTCTAATTGTTAGAAAGAATAAGAAAATGATGCATAATGCCTGAGAAGAATAAGGTTTTTTTACTAAATGTATATAAAACATGTTTCTAAATGTTTAATAAGAAATGATAAGTCAGAAAACTCCATATTGAGAGAAAAGCAAGGGCTATATTTAATCCCTTTTAATACTATAAAAGCGGCGTTTAAAGTTTATATATGGGGGGAAAATTACAGCGGTACAGTTAATACCGTAAAAATGCAAACATCAGCTAACTATTTAAGAGTATGAAATGACTTTTTATTTTGTACTTGAATCCGCAATATACACAATAGAAATCTGCAATATACGCAGGTGATAAGTATAGTTTTACCTATTTTTACCGCAGCTGAGGATATTGTTCTAGTGTTCTTTACAAAATATTGTTTCATTCGTTATTACGCCGGAATGAAAAGAAATCGTTTTTCCCTAGAAAATAATGTGCCGTAAGCTCTTAACTTACTAAAATTATGTAATTTTACTAATGTTACGTACATTAACAAAATATATTGTTTTATGATTCCTATTTACTTCATTTTTTAAGAAGTACTTCGTCGTGTGCTTACAAATTAAATAAAAAAAGAAAATATTATGAGATAAAATGTTTCAGTTGCTCTGAACTAAACAAAAAAGAGAAATCTGCAAATATAGTTGGTGTATGCAATATACTATAATGCATCTCAGCAAAAATAATCCTTATAGAAAATTAGAATGAAATGCGCATACACAGCGATTTCTTTTGCCACCGTTGAACGGTAAACTAATGTGAGCATGTCTCTTAATTCCAGAAAATAAAATCGGAAGAGCGTATTTTGAAAGACTATTATCGAAATAACCCATTTCCCAGAAGTAACGAGACATTCAAGACAATTAAAAGCAAGCAGGATTTACGTTTGTATTTAAGGCGTTGTAATAACGAAGTTTTAATTAAAAAGACTTTAGAACGGAACAGTTCAACAAATTTATGGCAATCCAACTGCATTAAAGAACAGAACATCATTTGCTGCATTAAGATTTTAATCAGTTTCTGGTAAATTCATGTTAAATTATATTTTTAGAAAACAGCTTTGAATGGCAGGATTACAACAGTTGTAGATTTAGAGGCTAAAGTATCAGTCAAAGTTTTAATCTGTGAATGGTAAGTGTAGTTTAACATCATACTTTCTGTTTTCTTACTTCAAAAACATAAAATGATCTTTGCAATATTTTCTAATGAAATACCGTATTTAAACCCGATTTTCTACTTATTACAGGGGAAAAAAGGAATAAAATTATTTAAATCAAAATTGAGGCCACGTTAACTGCAAAAAGGAGTACGATAATGGTGCATTCACACCCACGGTGACCGCGACTGTTCACGTCCGAACATATTGTTGCTATAATTATCAAACTAACAGCGATGATTTATATGTTCCATAGCGCAATCAATTAATCATGGTCTTCTGGTTGAAAAGCCATTTTAATGCTGAAATAAAAATTGCCAATTAGTCACAGAAGGTCATAGCTCTTAAATTAATTAGAAGACATAACACGCGCTGAAATTTTTCGTCTCTTGCAATAGGTGTGTCAATGCACCTGACACACGTGTTCACTTACTTAATTTTAACTTGAATAACAGAGTTTATTTAACCTCGTTTATTTTTTAAAACACGAAATGCGATACAATAAAAACTTTACATATGTATACATAGAGATAGCTAAAAAAAAT
This sequence comes from Octonoba sinensis, assembly GCA_038502835.1. Classification (NCBI taxonomy): domain Eukaryota; kingdom Metazoa; phylum Arthropoda; class Arachnida; order Araneae; family Uloboridae; genus Octonoba; species Octonoba sinensis. The sequence continues at coordinate 55,806,901 of CM076599.1, read as the reverse complement.
AGTGCAGACACTTCTTAAAATATTCCGTTGTGGAACTTAATTTCATTGTGGAACATCAGTCACACATGCGATATTGACCAACCATGAATGATGTGTTTATAATTTAATAACGATTCAATAAAAGTACAATAAAAGTTTTGTAGGTATGCTATTTCAAACATTATAAAACTTTGTGCTTTGAATATTTAAATTTCCACTCATTTCATACAGAATATTAATCTGCTAAAATTATTATAGACGTTGCAGGATATAAAATAAGTAAATTATTTTCTGGAATATCCAGTAATTTTTCGTGGAACAGTAGTTCAACAAAACAAAATGGGAGAAAACAATGATTTAAAATAAATAAATATTTTAATCTACAATAGGAGGAGATGCAGGAGGCAGGGGACATTGGGAGGGATGGGGCACCTGCATTTTTTCCTAAAACAATATTTTTATATTATGAGTCTTCCACCAGATGAGGTAACCATACCCTTATTCTTATTCCTATGAATCATTTTAGTTGCAGGTTTATTGAAGTTATTTAGTTGCAGGTTATTATTTGTACGTGACAAAAAGCGCTTTTCGCTGTAAGTTCCTGTTTTATTTTCAATGCACATTTTTAATCTATAGAAATGTTGATAACATAATTGCATTGAATGTATTTTATACCCTATAACAACTTTTTAAGAACTCATAGTTAAATTAAACCTAAAAGCTATAAACTTATACACATAAGCCATTTTATCAACATGTTGCGTAAAGGGAGGTATGGGACAGGCATCTAAGGATTGATTTTGATATCCCTCGAAGTTTGATATTTTGAAATAAACATTTACGGAGATTAAAAAGGTTATTTTTTGCTACTTTACTTTAAAATATTCCTTATGATAACAATTAGCTCTGCTTCCTGATGTATTACTTTTAAAGTTCCGGACTAGCTTTCTTTTTCTTATTTCTCGATGTCAACTAGTAATGTTAATTTTTTGCACTTTATAATACTGCATTTCTCTGGATCTGAAATCTCATGGTTATCAAATAGTAAAATTAACTAAAATTTTTGTGTTTTATCATTTTTACGAGCCATCTTTTTATACAAACAACATTAAAATATAACTGCTTTTGTTTTCTTTTTGAAGAAAATGCTATAAATATGGAAGTAAGACTAAGCGCGGCAAACAGGTTTGGACAAATGAACACATGTTGCTGGCGGAGGAGATCGTGGTGAAAGATGATAAAAGTATAAGGGAAGAGGTATCATCGATGAACATATCCATGTCAGTTCTTAGAAAAAATGTGATAAAAATTAAATTTTGTTTAAATCAAGACAGCATTGTCTTTCGAAGAGATTTAGTCTGAGGAATGACGTTCTCTTCTGTCGAAGAAAAGAGTTTAGAAGAATATTTACTAACTGGAAGAAAAGTATAATTCAGTTTGCAATGATTGGATAATTAATAACCCAGGAAAAACGACGAACATACGCCAGCACATAGGAGAGTTGATTGAGAAAATATTCCAGTAGTATGTTACATGCCAAAACATTACATCAGGATTAATGAAACCTGGGATATTTATCTACAACCATCGGGCCCTTTACAAAATAATATTACTTAACTTCATTTGTAACTGATCGACATATGCCTTTTGAAGAGGCAGAACAATACCTGTATCTTACTTTACATTCTAAACACATTAATGAAGAGGTGTGTCACTCAGTATCATTTACTATGTTGTCAAACTCACTTTCTTTAAGTCCTACAGATTATCCAAAAGCAGAGATTGAAAAAAACATTTCTTAGGAAGAAGGGAAGGAAAAAATAAAAAACGAGGATTTTAATTGTTACTTTGCAAAAAAAAATATTTTAAAAAAATATCAGAAATTGAGAAAAACAAAATTAAAGCCACAGAAAAAATGAAAATCTCAAGATTGAGAAATCAAGAGCATAATTTTCATTCAATATTAGGTTTGTAAATGCCACACTCTTTGTATTTTTTATCTTCTAAAATGGTATAAATTTTAACTTTTAAAGCATGTCCCATCTCCCTCACGTAAAGGAAAGGATAGGACATTTTTCTTGTAGTTTCAATTTGCTTAGAAAATTAATATTTAAGAAGTTAGCATTGATCTTACATTTTTGAAATATGTTAGAATGTTTAAACATCAGCGAAAATAAAAATATAACAACTATTTTTGTGAAAAATGTCCCATCATACACGACTCTCCCCTATAATTCATCCAACTCCCAGTTCTGCTCACTTTCTCGGCATTAAAAAAACGTGCAGAATGAATTACTTCTTGAAGAGGAAATTTTCTAGCGAAAAGAAAATATTTTAAAGAAAGAAAAGGAGTACTATAGAAATTTTGTAAATTTATGTCAATGAAATTGTTCATGCATCCCTATAATATTATGCCTGTCAGCCCATTTTTTAATATGTTCTTTAAAATATAGGTTATATTACGCACTTGAACAGAACAGCAATGAAAAGGAAATCTTAAGCGGACCATTAAATTCAATTTGTAATGTTGAAACTTAAAATATACCTTATTTCCGTGTATTTCTTCCATTACTCTTTTAAAATTACTCAATAACAGCTAAAATATATTTGATTTTCTTATGCTAAACAACAAAAGCAACTTGATACGAAAAGATTTTCTCCAATTCTTTTTAAGAATTAAATCAAACTTGTAGTATGAATCTATTGATCAGTCTAAAATAAAGGTAAACACTGTAATTTTCCTTCTGAGACCGATAGTAGTGAAACAAAAAGACAATAAAAAACATTGTTTGTCTCAAGCAAAAGATTTTGCGTTTGAAAATCAGATTTATAACTCTCCTGGGATTAAAAAAGCGTATATAAAGAGAAAGGTCTTATGGGATTTCGAAAAATAAACGATTTACTTTGAATTAGGAAATGATCTTTTTAATTCACGATGTTATAGAAATCACAAAGGATTCGAAAACAAAAATGTGCCTTGCGACACATAATGTTTAAAAACGGAGTTCTTATTTACTTTAGTAGTATTGTTTCAGAAAAATGTCATTATATATTTGGAGAAAATAAAATTATTTTCAGATAAATTGCGATTTGTCAATGTTTATTTACTGACATCGTAAATAGAAAATGTTACGAAAAAAATAAATCTTCTGGGAGCATTATGTTGGTTTTTAGAAACAGTACTTTAACAAAAAGTCTATTCGATTCAACGTATTTTAGTATGTTAATTAAAGGGCAAAACGTACAAAACGTAATTAATTATAAGTAGGTAGCAGTACCCGCACGGTGATGCCCGTGGTAAAAGTTTACAGAAGGTCAAAATTTTACAGTAGCGGTTAGAATTCGTAAACGAACAGAGTGTTTCCAACCGTAAAATGAAATAAAGCCTCTCTTTCCGCACACACAAGCGTTTCAAAAATACATTCCATGCGAATTCTTATCCATTTTCTTAAAACTAAGCACTTTGTACTATTAACAGTTTTTTTTCTTCCCTTTAGATTATATCTTAATCGAAATTTTAAGTTCAATCTGATGACAGCATTTTTATCTTATTTTATAGAACACGACATTCGAACATAAATTAAACATTTATTTTGTATTTTGCTGCATAATTGTGTCATTTAATCAAATATAGATATGGTTTGTTCACAACATTTAACATATGTGAGATTTATTACCTAACAGATGATTTATAAAATGCGGTTTTGCTCTTTCTGATCTTCCCTTGGTTGATCATTCATTAGGAGAAAAATTGGTATTACGGAACAAAGTTGCAAGATGAAACGGCAATGTTTTTGTGAGGAAGCTGATGCTAGTGGCGGAAAACAGTCTAATATCTATCACTTGCCTCCCTTTTAACCACTAAAGACAGCTGACTTCAGTATCAATTTGTGTATGGTTATGAGAGCAAAGGTTATGTTTTCGGGAGCGGGAAACTTTTTGCTAGGTAAGATTAAACATTCTGTTTTAGTTTCTCTACCACTAAGACTTATTTTTTCGAATGTAACGTAATTCGGAGAGCAAAATAATTTAAATAGAGTACTCGAAGATATCTAGTGTTCAAAATAATATTAAAAGTGTTTCATATTACAACCCCAGTCTCTAATATCCATATTTTGTAGAATGTCATAAATAATTGCATTTACTCCAAAGACTTATTCCGCAGACTCAAAGATTAAAACGTTTATTTTAAAACACGTTACATTTATGTAACACAAACAGCTTTAAATACTTAACAATATTCAAGTGAAGCATTATGTTGAAATTTCAAATAAAAATATTGAATATTTAATTAAAAAATCGTCATTTAAAGGAATTAATTTAAACTGCGTATGCGCTGAAGATAGCAATTTAAACTGATAAAGTTTCAAACACTGGTATATAGGGCAACTCATAAACAAATGCAATGGAATATCTTAAAAATTAAGAGAAAGACACTAGCCATTTAGTGAGGTGTGTTTCAACATCATTTGAAGAATTGCTATTCTTTAAGGAGTTGCTCACAAATCAGTCGCAAGTGCTTGCAATCAGTCAGGGCATCTATGCGGTAATTTGTGATCAAAATGAAGTATTTGTGAATAATTCCTTATTATTCCTACCAAGAGCATGGATGGAGAGGGTTTGTGCACAAAAATTTAATTTTTTCACAAATTACAGCATACATTCACTGAATGATTGCAAGCACTTGCGAGTGGTTAGTGAACATCCCCTTAAGTAGAAATAAAATTTCACGTTAAATTAAAGCACAAATGAGCATTAAAACGCAGACATATGTTTCGGGATTGCTTGAAAAGGCTTCATTTGGATGTTTTGCATCTAGAGGCTCCCTGTCGCATTGAAAAAGGGATTCCAAGCAATCCCGAAACATATGTCTGCGTTTTAATGCTCATTTGTGCTTTAATTTAACGTGAAATTTTATTTCTATTACTTTGCACAAAGTTAATTATTACTATCCCCTTAAGGTATAGTTCTCTTCAAAAAAATATTGAAATACGCCTCAATAAATTACCGATATCTTTCTGAGTTTTCTAGATATTCTACTGATTTTTTTTTTGATGAATTGCCCTGTACACTTGGGTTTGAACTTATGACAGTTAAAAATTGCTATCTTTCGTACATCCGCAGTGATTTTTTTTAAAATCCATAATTTATTAATCATTCATTATTTTTGTTTCAAATATTAGTATAATGCTTCACTTGTATACAGTCGTGTTTTCTGAAAGTTTGGTAACTTTTTCTGAAAAACTTTACGAGTTGTGTGCCAAAAACGTATGAAAAAAAAAAGAAGAAATGCTCATAACGTCGTGAGTATAAGTAAAACATTTACGAAAATGAAAGGAATGATTGTATATGTCAATTAAACTATTTTCTGAAATTTACAGCTAGCTACGAGCTCTTTACGATGTAGGATCATCCAAAACATTTTTCTCTTTTCAATTGTTGACGGTCCCCGAAATGCAAGTACGAAATTTTTTTTACTGGACAGTGTGAACGTTGTAAAATATATAGTCTGACCAAATAAATAAAAAAAATAGGTTTTTGCATCAGACTTAATGTTAAGTATGAAATTAAGAAAACTCTAATGAATCTATTGATTTGGCCAGGGATTATATGATAAGTGCGAAATATGGGAACGCGATATGACGTGAATTTTCCGCAGACTCAAAGTGATTTTTTTTTTCATTTTTGAGGTGAAAGAAAACTATATTAATCGTTAGCTGCTGCGGGGTTTTCAAGATTCAAGTAGATAAACAGCTCTCTTATATTTTCAACTACTTTGCGACTTTTAAATGCTTCCTCGATTCTTCTAAAATCAGTTCAAATTTATTAAATTTGTAAAGCGCCACGGTTATTGTTAATTTTGTTTTACTATTTGTTTTAAAGAAACGTATTTAAGGTCATTTAAAATTTCTTTATTCATGTTCTCATTCGGAATAAACGACATAAGGAGGCATAAATATGCAAGTTATGCAAATTCAGATGTGCTTTTACTTTTAGTGGTTTAGTTTTTAGGCTTCTTAGACACACACGAAATATAATTATATTTTTTATAATATATTTTTAAGTGGAAATCGCATACGTTTCAGCTTACTTCGCGTTATTGTCGTGTGCAACAATAATAACTTGATTCATACATATTACGGCTCAAAGAATAAGGAAAAAATAAATTTAATTTATGATTGACATATAAAATGATAAGAGGAAACAATTTATGATCTCAAAAGAGCTTAAAAAATGAATTGATAAAAAACTTGCGCTATAAATCTTACGAAGATTACAGTGAAAAATCAAATGTATTGAAGGAGCATATTTTCCAGTATTTTGTTTATTTTTAGCGCTAAAAAACTAGAGGTATTTTAGAAAATAACCTCATAAAATATTCAGAGGAAACCTGTCGCAAAACATTGAAAGTATGGTTCTGAAAGCATTTCTTCGCACATCCTCCCGGCTTTATAAGATACGGCATCGATCGTAACTTATTTTCTGTCATGTATATTCATTTCTTTTTTTTCACCTGATTTAGTTTTTCCGACGCTTTTATGACATTGTCACATCAGCTTATGGCTTTTTTGCATTGCCATGATTTTGAAGAACGACATTTTAAGATACGAGAAAAGTGTGAGCAATTTTATCCTTTACAAGTTTCTTCCATTACAACTCTAGGAATCCACGAATTTGTGTGGAAAAACAAAACTATTTTTAGAGCTTTAGAATGTCTTCTGAATTTCAAAAAAACAGCAAATCCCTGATTTCTTCTTAAATCTGCACAGATTTGAATACATTTTTTCAAAAAGCCAGATTATCGCAACAAGATGGCTCTGAACTATATTTTTCTAATGAATATTAAAAAGTGTTTTTGTTAAAATAATGTAAATATGGGCTATATTTCTATTTTAAAAACACGGGTGGATGTTATATTGCTACTCATATACAAAAAATGCAGCTGAAATTCAATTTATTAGGGATCTGGAGCCACCACTGTTTTCAGTTGGTGAGCTCACCAATTGGCTTTTGGTTAGTAGATTTTCCCTCACCAATTAACCACCTCTCTTTGCAAAGCTTCCCGCCAAATAGCAAGGAGGATGCTAGTTTGTCAGGTCAAGTAGGTAGCAATACTCTTTGCGGACGAGGGTTTTTTTGGACAGGGAGAGGAAGTTACTAGGCCGGCAAATTAGATAACATAACTTTTTACGGCCGATAGTTTTGGGGTTTAGCATGAAGGGGTTCTTTTTTGAGGGTGAGAGTTTAAGGTTTTCTTGAAAGGCAATTTTTTTTAACAGAGTTAGGATTCTTGGCTATATTTCTTTATTTACATTTATTCACTTCGCTGCCTATTTACATATTATTTACAGTGGTTCAATTTCCACATCATTGAGTTCTTAGATGTTTCAAAGCTACGGGCACAAGCTCTCCCGTTACGTTACGTCTGGATGGGCGCAACTCCTCCCTGTCCAGCATTCGAAGATCTCTTGCTCATCCGACCGCAACCTCGTAGGCAAGCGAAAGCCGATCTTCTCGCCCCCGCTTCTGAGGGCAGCTTATATAGGGGGTGCCTGACCTTAGGCCGACATTGAGGGCAAGGGGACACACGTGCACCATTTCCAGTCGTGTGGGCCCCTTCGTCCTGTCACGTAGGCCCCGTAGGTTTGCCGGCCTAGGCTTAACCTGACAAACAGGGTTGTTTTTTTTTGAGGATTATATTACATGTTAAGACAAAACATATCTCAAAACCTAGTTAAGAATTAAAAAGTAAGTTTCCTTTAAAGCACTTAATTGAATTATTTCAAATTAATTATGTAGCAGTATGAAGTGGTAGTGCTCTCAATCATGGGATGAAATATCAAGATAGGATCCTTCATTGTTTAAAAAAATGTAAATATTGTCATTGCCGTCTATGCTATGTATGAAGAAATGAGTGATGTATAGGAGGATAGGTCGAAAAGCAAAAGTTATGTGATCAAAACATTTGTAAAAACAACTACATTAAAAAGTATGCCTTTTAATTTTGAATTTCGATCTTGTGGGATTGAGGTACTAATCCCGTGAGACTAGTTTCGCAGATAGTGGTGCGGGATTCCACCTGATCCTGATCCCTCCGAATCGGTATTCCATTCCCAACTTTAATTATAATGGCCCTATATAGAAATGCGTATATATATATATATATATATATATATATATGCGGGTGTGTGTATGTGAGTGTGTACAAATCATGTGACGAGAGTTAAATAAAATAAAAAATAAAAAAGTTCTGGAGTAAAGATACTTTAAAGCTCTCTCTTTTTAATCTCTGTTTTGTTGGGAAGAGCTTGAAAATAATAGAAAGGAAGGAATACCGTAGATTGCATTACCTACTGTCTTTGCTCAGGTTTATATTCTTTGGGGATCATAACACTCCGTTTCTAAAACGGTCAAAGTTTTCTCCTTTCAGCTAAGTGATGATACATTTTATGAGGCCTGCATCTGAAACTTTTGTTTATGGGAGTAAAGGGCACTTTAATCCAGAATTATTGAAGCAGAATGCAAAGCAAAATTGTATACGTGCACTGAAAGAGAAATTTTTATGCTTCTTTTGAGAAAAATAACGTAATTCTTTAGTGTTCTAGTGTCATAAAGCGTTCGTTTGCAGTGCTTCTTCTGGTAAATTATATTTTTTTATCTTCTTCAAGTCATTTAATTTCAAACACTGCATGGCAAATTTTTAAATCAATGTAAAGCTAAGCAGGTATATTTATTTTTAAGTAAATTCATTGTAAAATTACAAAGTATAGCTGACAAGGTGAGCATTACTTCTTCCAAATTCTGTAAAAAAAATCAGTTAATGCAGCGTTTCTCAACCTTTCAGTATTCGCGGCCCAATTTACTATCATAAATTTCATCGCGCCCCCCGCTTACCATAAATTGTATACAACAATAATGTATATGAGTACTGATTGTTTTTGAATTATTTTTAACTAACAGCCAAAACAAAAGTAAAAACAAGCAATTTTAGTAATTAAATTAATAAAAAAATCCTATTTGAAGTTTGGGCAGCAGTAGAGGATCATTTTTCTGCACTAAAAACAAGGGCATTTCGCATTATATAACCATTTTTAACATCCTCAACAACTTTTAAGAAACTGGATTTTCTGCTGCGGCTTCGTTGAAGACAAATTATAGATCTTGGTTGAATATAGAAACAACCGAGGGTGGCAATTTCTAATATTAAGCCTTACTTCGAAAAACTTTGCTTTGAAAGACAGGCCCAAGGAAGTTACTAATAATTATTAAATTTGTTTTTAATTTAGTATATTTTGATTAAGAAAGTTTTAATTTAGTAATTTGTTTTACTTTAATAAGTTATTAAATATGTCGAAAGGTTTTTTGTTTTCTATGTTGTATCTGTGCTTTCCTTTCAGTCAATCAATTTTTTAAGGTAATGTTTTCTCTTCGATATTCTCGCGCCCCCCTTCTCGTGTGCTCGCGCCCCACAGGTTGAGAATCGCTGAGTTAATATGATCTATACGTTAAGTATACATCTACTTACAAAGTAGTTCACTTGAATGAAAATAACACTAAAAACAATTTGCACATTACCAATTGTTTTAAATTTCTTGACCTAGTTTACTCTTCCATACTTATGTCATTCATAAGTTTAATAGAAATATGTTTGGATACAACTTATTTCTTCAGCAATTGGTACTTTTGTTCAAGGACATTGATGAAATTTTATGTTTATTAATTAAAAAATGACTTTTAATTCAGCAATCTTATTCACCCTAGTTAAGATATTCTGCAAAAAATATTACTTCAGATAAAATTTCATTTTTTTTTCTCCCCTCACATTAATGTCGACGCTGTTTCTAGTTGCATCCTTACTATGCATGTCAAAAAGATTGAAATTTATTTTCCAGTTATCGATTGACAAAACTATGGATAATGCTTAAGCAAAAGAAGGTTTTAATGCATTATTTTAGTTATTAGCACAAATGTTCCTCCCACATCCAAAACTTAAAAAAAATATAGCAGTAGAATTCCTTTTACCATTGAAACTAAGGTAAGATAAATAATGTTCATGTTGCTTAATTACATTTAATTTTCATGATTCCACTGTAGATAAATACTTTCCTTCCCTTTAACCATTTAACCTTCACCCTTTATGAACATTTTATTAACCACTTATTTCGTCAACTTATCTTGAGAGAAGAATACGCCCACACTGTACGACGCCCACAATCGTTCCCTTGATTCAGGTCTCACCCAGTGGGTGAGACCTGAATATTTGTATAGTTGATAATCAACTATACAAATAAACATAATTTCAGGCACATACGCACGTGCATTTCAATCATATATATACATATATATCTAGACACACGGCAGTGTGCCCGCCAAGTTCAGAAAGTCAGCCAAATTAAGATACGGCGACACCGGCCAATGTGTATATTTACCCGAACCATTTCGAGCTACTTTTGACTCCACCATTACCCAAAAACTATTAAACCTACATACCTGAAATTTTGTACATCTAATAGCGATCCCCTTAACCATTCGAATATCAAATTTCATTGATGTACCTCTTATGGTTATGGAATTATTAAGGTTTGAAAAGCGTCATTTTTATCACTCACTCACTCACTCATCAAAAACCTAACCTACTTCTAGGAGACTTAGAAACTTGAAACTTGGTATCAAGGTAGACAATTTGGAATATATAAAGGAAAAAATCCGAAACTTCAAAAAATTACATTATGTTCGAAGTTACTAGCATACTCATAAGTAGCATCATACCTAACGACTTCAAACAGCAGCCATATTTTTCTGCCGTTTAAAGTAAACAATACTCTCTCGCGCTTGAAAGTAAATAATTGATGCATTGAAATTCACTTTCCGCTTTAATTTTTCGCCTTAAGGCTTAACACAAGCTGACTACAAACAATCCAGTGTCGTAGTTATACAGAACTTTTCAACGTTTTAAATAAAAGATTAATTAAGTAAAGATAGGTTTACGGACTTATTACGGAGAAATGTAAACAGACGAAAAAAATCTTAAATAATTAATAGCGACTCTTCAGCTTGGTTTAATTCAGTATAACTTATCGTCAATATAAAAACACATTTTAGCTTTTCAAAAATTAATGATATCCCAACAAAACATAAATGTGAAAAATTTGCCAAGTTCGATAGAACAAAAACGGCCTCCGGAGTAGTCGGTGTCAGCGATAAAAGAACTGATATCTAATGGGTGCCAAGTTCCATAGCAGATCCTTTGATCATGGCTGTAAGAGCGTACAATGTTCCTTAATTTATTTGAAAGCATTTTTTTTATCGGATTCCTAACTTGGCAAGTTTTAATTAAGATAAGTTACGTTCAAGAAGACGATAAGAAGACAATTAGAAATTAACTATAATAGCTTGCCACATGATTTTACTAACTATTAAAAATTGCTAATTGAATGAGTTAAATTTTTTGAATGTAATTTACCTTAATTAACACTTGCCAAGTTAGGAATCCGATAAAAAAATGTTTTCAAATAAATTAAGGAACATTGTACGCTCTTACAGCCATGATCAAAGGATCTGCTATGGAACTTGGCACCCATTAGATATCAATTCTTTTATCGCTAACACCGACTACTCCGGAGGCCGTTTTTGTTCTATCGAACTTGGCAATTTTTTCACATTTATGTTTTGTTGGGATATATATATAAAACATTTTATGAAACATTTTGCAATTCGGATTAGCCGAAAACTATCCATAACATAATAATGAACCGTCGCCGCTTCGACAATTGAAGATAACTGATTTCAAAGCAACGTGATTAACCTAAAAAAAATCAACTACCAGCTTTTACCGTTTTTCAATCCTGCATGACATAAGTACGTAGTCACAGTCACTTTGTTAGGTATGCTAACTGTACTTCTGTGTTAATTTTTCAACTAATTATAAAAAACAAGGTTATATTAAATGTTTTATGGCAAAATAAGTAACTTTATTTTTTGCTGTTGTTTTACAAACTTAAATTTGTTAAGAAAAACTCGTTCGGGTTTCCCGGGATTTCGGATTTTCGGTGTTTCGCTGTATATATATATATATATATATATATGCGAGAGTATGTGTATGTAAATATTTCGGTTATATAAAATAAAATGTTCTTGAGTTATAATTGCGTTGGTTAACTTTATTTCCTAAATTTTACCCTGAAAACAATGATTAAGTTAAAATTTAGTCCGTTTTTATGTTTTGAAGAAGAATATACTAGATGGCACTGCGTCTAATCAACACTCTTTCAAAGAAAAGCTTTTGATAAAATTTAGTCATTTTACATAAAATTCGGAATAGAATAGCTTAACTTTCCCTAACCGTTTGATATTTTGCTCCAAAAGGGTTGTTTAATAATCCTTTGATGTTCTGACTTTGGGTGACAGAGTTTCAGACTCCAATGTTGTAATTAAGAGGATGGTCACGTTGTCATCATAGCAGCGTTCCTTTAACGACATAGAATACGATTAGAGGTAACCACTGACTGCGTTTCATAATGTGACGTTGTTTCTTAGCCGACCACAACTCAGCAAACTTATTTCTAAATAAGTTTGCTTTTATTTCTTTACATCCTAATATTTATAGTGGTGATAGTAAAATCTACTTTTAACGAAGAAACTAATTCTATATATTTCTTATTAGTATTCTTGTACTTATATAGCATTTAAGATGGAAAATGCCTTTAAGCATCCGAATAAAATTCAATGACTGAACTATTTTCACTAAATAATTACACAGATTTCCTCATGTTTGAAGAGCTACTTCCTAAGCTCCTACTTCATTCTTCATTTTTAGTAGAACATGGGGCTATTCTTTTAATTATGGTATTTTCATAACTCATTAGTATTTTTCCAATAGTTGTAAGAACTTTTAGCGTAGAATCGTAATCAGTAATTTTCTAGGGTCCTTACATTTTGGATTTGTTACGCTCCTTTTCATTTAACGATATACTTTTATTTATGCTTACATGATTTTATTTTATTTTTTATCTTTTACGTTACTCCACTAGTATCTTGTTTTCCAAAACACTCTTTTCTGTACCTGAGCAGTAGTAAACCTTAGTACATGCACACATTTATTGTATTAATTTCCCGTAAAAAATACTTCTTATAAGGTACAAAAAAGTTCATAAAGTGTTTGATAGTTTTTTTTTTAATTCAAGACACTGGTCAGACATATCACAACGTGTTTCACAACACGCAGAAGATGCTAAACTTTAAAAACATGCTAAATATAATTATCATACACTTATAAAGTAAGAAAAGATGGCGTGCTTCTGCTCGAAGGACTTCTAAATTTGTCACTTAAAATGACATTTTTGTTGCATCGGCTGAAAAAAATAGTCACTTGACCATCGTTGTTTTATCAGCGTAATTAAGTACTAATTAAAAGTAGAATATATAAAGAAATAAGGAGCCCCAAATGTTGACTAAGGTGGTTTATTTGTAGTGATTACAATAAATTTGTTTCATTTAATCAAAAGCAAAGACGAAACAAAAACTGATTTTCTTTTACAACATATTCTCATTTTAGGTAGTGTTGTTCATTAGTATTTGGAGCATGTGATATAGAACTCAATCCCACAAGCTTTTAAAAATAAACGAAAAAACCACTTGTAACTAAATAATGTAGCAAAATAATTGAAAGCTTTAGCAGCCTTCAGATTCATTATAGGAAAATGAATCATAGAATTACCTAATCTTATACCTATCAGCTTAGAAAAATAAGTAATTGCTTTAAGTATTCGGAAACATAATTATTGCATTTGCATTAAGATACAGGAATCTTAATTACACTTAACTGAATCTATTCATGAAACTAATACATGTATTCTTTATTCTATCCACCTTTATCCCTTTTCCCGTAGATCATTTTCGTTAGTATACTTGATTAAGAAAAATAAAATGTTCGGAAAAAAACATGTGAATAAATTAGATTGCGAAGAGAAATAATTTATGCACAAATACGTTATTGTAGGAAAATGGTTGGATAATCAATTAATTATTCAGCTACACTAATATTATATGTTATAGATCTCGATAGAGGAAACATAAAGTAAATATGACAAAAAAAAAAAAAGAAAAAACTTTATTGTAATTTTCAATGTTTTCATGTTACAGATAAATGTCATGTTTTTATTCATACTTGACTAGTTATTGCAATAACGTGCGACACCTATTGTTTCTATTTTTGATGGATCGTATCGTTAGAATTTTTTTCTTTATTTCTTTACAAGCTTGTGTAAAAGTCCGCTGATATATGTCTGCTTATATAAAGGTATGACTTTTTATTTTTCGTCTGCAAAAAGGGTTTTCTGTTATTATTATTTTCTAGCTGACATGCCCGGCGTTGCGTGGGATAATATTGCATCATTTGCAGGTCAAGTGATGCATGTTCAAAATTCTGTTCTAAATACATAAGGTAAAAAATCCAAGTAGAACATGGGCAACAGTCCTTAAAAATCCCATTTAAACAGCAAAACTCATTAAAAATCACGATTGAACTAAACACAACAGCCTCGCAAAATTCCTTTAAGACCAAAAATAACAGTCCATAAAAATCCACATTCAAATACCAACAACAGATCTTAAAAATTGCTATAGGAGTAAGGGCAACAGTAACTAAAATGCACATATGCAGCGGGATAATTGTGCCAAAATGATATCAAGAATCCGTAAAAATCGCCGTTACAGTATAGACACCACATCTAAAAATTCCCATCAGAATAAGAGCAGAATTCTCTTTAAAAATGCCCATCACATGAAGAGCAATGGCCCCTGAATCTTTCTGCTACAATAAAGAAAAATCCCCTTAAGCCCCCATTTGAATAAAGACAACTATTCCTAAACTTTCCTAATAGAGTAAGGGCATTGGTCCCAAAACATCTCAATTAGAATGAAGACGTCAGTGACTTAAAATACCCATTTGCCTACTGACCTTTAAGAGCAGCTGTTCCTAAAATTACCAACAGTCTATCAAAAATTCCCCATTAAACTAAGGACACCCGTTCCTAAAAATAGTGCTTACAAAATCGTCAAAACATTTCCTGAAAATTCAATTAAATAGCACTTTTATAAAATTTGGATAAAAACGGAAGAAAAACAAGAAGTTCCGTCTAGAACTATACGAGAGTACTTTCCCGTATACACCAGCTTCAAATTTATATTCTAGCTATCTTTCTCTCTTTCTCGTTTAGCTTAATTTCTTAATTGCTTCAGATATACCTTTTTCAACGGTTAATACATATTAATTCAATCATTCATTTATTCAGTCATTTATGTAATTGTTCACTCAGTTATTAATTCATTCTTTTGCTTATCGATTTAATCATTCATTAATTCAAAAATATTCTTGAAAATCTCGATCAAAATATTTCATAGAAAAATAGGCTCGTTAGTTCTGGATGAACTTTCTATCTGTACATGTTCTACGTCATAAGAGCTTTCCAAAAAAGTTTGTTCCAAGCAAATCGGTCCGTTGGATCAGCATTTATACAGGATTGAAATTTCCCCGTAGGTAATATGTTAATTTTTTTTTAACTGTTCAAAAGTGAGCAAATATTGTTCAAATCAATATTTCACGAAAAGAACTTCTTCCAGTGAGCTTGTTCATTGGAACTTGGATCTTGTACCCAGAGTTTACATAATTTGCTTCATTTTCGCCCATAGGCTCTAATGTTTAAAATTTCTGAACTGTCCAAAATTAAACAAACAATTGTTCAAATCAGTAAAATATGGAAATGAGATGTCCTCGCCGAAATCTTTCGAATGCAAAAAGAATTTTTCGAATCGGACAATTCGTTCAAAAGTTATTAAGGGGGGGGGGGGGGACAGACCGACAGACAGACCGACAGACAGACAGACCTACAGACACACTTTTTCCCCATCTCAATACCCTACTTTCAAATTTTTTATTTTTCAATCTTTATTTAATTACTTAACTTATTTTTGACTTTTCTTGATTTCTAACAATATTTTCACGATACATTAAGCCTTCTTTCATGCTTTATTATTATTTTTTTTAACTTTTACGGGAAAGTAGGCTAAAAAGTATTATTTTCAAAGGCAAATGCACATTTAAGTTAGAAAATGTCCAGTACTTAACCAATTCTGACGTGTGGCATTTAAGTTGACAGAAAGAAATAACTAAATTCAGTAAAAATGGCGCCAAACAGCCAAAAATTGAATAAATGTTAGAAAATAAATCACTTGAGTAAAAGAATCAATTAAAATCGCTGCATAAAAAAAAGTGAAGTAAAGCAGAAGATCGCCAAAATGCACTATAGTAATGGAAGCATAACGCAAATGCGCCATGATCCTATAATGTAAATCACGTATTGAATTAAATGAGAACAATTTTACTATATAATAAGGATTATTAGAGCTGATTCGAAAAGATAAGAAGCGCTAAATAAAATATTGAGAACAATTTACTGGATGGATGGTGAGAAAAAAGTTATCACCACTTAGTAAAATTTTAAATTTCATCAAAAATAAGCCATATTGAAAACCTTCCAACCTAGTTTTTAGCAAAGAATAAATGTTAAATTGAAATAAAAGAAAGAAAAATCAACCTTAAGGTAAAGTCATCGAAAATCGTCTGCAGTTAATAATCCACAAAATATGCATAAAAATCAAATGAATTTTTAGAATTTGTTTCGTTGATAAAGTGAACACCCTACCATGAGAAATGTTTGATGAAATTGTCGCACTGCTACTATACTACTTAATCGCCAAAAAAGGAAGGAGAATCAACCTCAAGGTAAAGTAATAAAAAATCGTCTGCAGTTTTACAAAATATGTATAAAAATGAAATGAATTTTTAGAATTTGTTTTGCTAATAAAACGGCATGAATAAAGATAAAATAGGATTTTTTCAATCTTACGTTAACTGAAATCATCTACTTGGCGACAAAAGTACTATTTATTTTGACGAAAACACACAAATTGAGCAGAAAAATTCAGAGATAAGCCTTGCTTTAAAGTTCAAAAACTACTTTAAATGAATATTGCGCGTGTTCTGTTTGTTCTATGAACTTCAGAAAAAGATCATTTTGCGCAGTTTTTTACGGGCATTATTATGCTGCAAAAATCTAAAATATGAGACGTTTCTGCGATGAGATAATCGCAAAATTAAGTTTTGCTTAAAATTGGAATAAAAGAAGAAAAAATTCGAATTTTCGGAAAAACTCTTCGAGGTGCACGAGGACCTGACTCAAGGTACCTGTAACCAAAATTTCGTAGATTTCTGGACCGTTCCATCTCGACAGGAGGCGAGCGATACACACACACACACACACACACACAGTCACACACATACACAAACTTTTGGTTTTATTTATATAGATTTATTTATTCATTTTTAATATTTAGAAGGTATTTCTAAGGTACAGCTCTGTTACAAAATGGTATCCTTTTAGAGTCCGCTTGAGTGCACTTTCATGCAGAATACGTGTAGCATGTCATTAATAGATGGTGCTACTAGGTAATAAAGTACACTGGCTGTACTGAAAACTGCTTGCTGATGTTAAACAAAAAGAAAACCATTGAGATTTTGAAACTGAAAAGTTGTTTTGAAATCGAAGTAGATACGTCGAATTTATGTTATACTTGATTTGATAGAAGGTAACAACATTTATTCTATGGGAGGCAGACAGCCATTTCACAGAAGTATCAACCATTCGGTGTAAATTGAAAACAATTTAGTTCGCCAGGTATCCCTTTTTAAAGAAAAGGCTTTTACGCTGACACATAATGTTAGTCGATATTTAGCTTTACGAATAGTAAAAAGGAAAAAACCTTACGTAAATAGATACAGATAGAATTAATAATATCGTAA
This sequence comes from Octonoba sinensis, assembly GCA_038502835.1. NCBI lineage: Eukaryota > Metazoa > Arthropoda > Arachnida > Araneae > Uloboridae > Octonoba > Octonoba sinensis. The sequence goes on along the minus strand of CM076599.1, from coordinate 55,789,062 downwards.
GAGAAGTTTATCAGAAAATTTCTTTGTAATTAACCTGACATTTCAATACGTATCCCTCAATACAACTGTAATAGCCAGGGGTTTTTCATTGAATGCGACTATGTCAGCAAGGAGAGTTTTGCACAATTTTCAGAATCTTTTGATATTTTTGAAAACTTAATAGATGTGAATTCCGATTAGTATACAAGTGCGCTATAATTTTTAAAATTATTTCCCATCTTTATGCAACGTCGCAAAATACATTATGACCTTCCGAATAATTCAAATTCAGAAATACGGCGTTAACTAATGCCAAAGTATGAAATCATTCCTAGTCAGATAACCTATGCTTATGGAAATTTGGTTAAAGGTGACTCTAGGCGGCTACAACAAACTAGAACACATGCCAGTGTACTACAGAACAAGCATTCTGAACTGAAATCGTTTACAACAGTGTTCAAACTGTCATTGTATCTTTAGCCTAAAGTCTTGCGCTTTAACCCAACTCATCATTACCGCCATATTTTGCAACTTCACGTAAAGTAATATAATATCAAATAATTGAAATAATAGCTTTCACTGTATTTAGCTTTAAAGTCAATGAGTTGCTTTAACCAATTAAGAATTTCCTTTACTGGTCTTGCAGCATTAGAATAGAAACGTAATAACGCGTCTTAAATATTTAACCAAATTGATTCTGACTATCCTTAAGGGTTTAAGGACAGGTATACCTTCCATATTCAAGAAAGCTCGAGTGACTCTTCTTTAATGTTCCGGCAAACAAGCTTTTGTAAATTGTTAAAAACTCTATTTTTCAATATTTGTAAATAAAAATGTATCGTGAAAATACCGTTGCAAATACATAAACAAGACGATAATAAGTTAAGTAATTAAATAACGATTGGGAAAAAAAATGATAGTAGGGTTTTGCGATGAAGAAAATATGTAACTGTCCGCCCCGTCTGTGTTCCCCTAATAACTTAATAGTGAATTTCCCGATTCGACGGATTTTTTTTTTTGTGCACTCAAAATTTTCGGCTAGGACATCTCATTTCCATATTTTATTTTACGATATGAACAATGTTTAGTTCAATTTTGAACATAAATAATAACTAATGCAAAATGAGAAAAAGAGAGAAGTAGCTAGATTATAACTTTAGTGTTGGTGTACACGAGAAGATAGGTTTGCATAGTTCTAGATGGAACTTCTTGTTATTCTTGCTGTGTACTAAAATATTTTTAAGATGTCCGCTAATAAAAGGAAAAAAGCATTCTCCTTTGATGCAACATTTTCTAATGCAGAACATTTTTTTTTAAGTTCTGCAAAAAGATATGCTGCAAAAACTGAACAATTGCACATATGTATTTTTTTTTTATTATTATGAGTTCCAACGAATAAAGATTAAATGTAATACATTGCGTTAAGAAGTTGTCCTTAAATTACTCACGTTCGGGTATTTATTTCATGAGGACATGTAAGAACATTATGTAATGTTCGGACACAATATGGTTTGAAGTTCACTCCATAGAGAGAAGGACTGATCTAAATTAATGGTGGTGAAGGGTGCAAACAGTAACTGGGAGTCCAACCGAATGAATATCCACTATTTTAATGAACACTATAATGCTCCAATTAGACAGTAAGATATAAATGTACACTCTGTTGTCGCATTCCCATTAAAAGTTGCATTTCAATCAACAGAAATTACGCTTTTCCCTTTGACAAATGTGCCCACTCTGTTTTGAGGGATGTGAGCTAGGCAAAATAATGTAAATTGTAGAAACATCATGAGTTTGATTTTTGTATATTTTGTAATTTGCCTATGAATCCTGAAATGACACCCTTATTCTTTTCAGAAGCGTATTTTTTAATCTGATAAACTATAATGTCATCCACAAGAACAAAACCATTTTTTAGGCATATTAATTTAATTCATTATACGCAGCAAAAAAAAAAAACTTCGTAACATTTTTTTTCATTGCATGTGTAATATAATTACTAAATTTAAGTTTGAAAAATTGAAAAATTGGGCAGAATTTTGTTGATGAATACTTCAAATTTGGGTACGTTTCTTAAAGGAGGATCTTATGACTGCGTATAGTCATAAGATCCTCCGTCAATTCATCGTCACATAGAGGATCAGCCTTAGTGGTGTATAAGATAGATATTAGGATTTTTTAGAATTTGAAAGACGTTTTACTTACCTCTTAAATATTACTTAAAAAACAATGTAGTAGCAGGAATAAAGAAAAAATAAAATACAATATACATAACATACGTACTTTGCAAATTTCGTCAAGTATTTTAAAAGGAAATATTGCTTTTAGTTTTTCCAAAAAAATATCTATATCAATTTCCATCAAATGTTCAACTTGCCATTTTCCCTTTGCTCGGTACATACTATTTTTGAAAAGCATACGTTTTGGAAGAAAGGGTGGATGCATATCAAAAAAGCACCGTGTAATTGAGAGATATTTCTTAATCAGTGACGCATAAGGAAATTAAAGTTAAATTAATTTTTTTCGCGTTTGGTCGGGACATTTTAAAATAGACGTACAACCGCGGGAGACACATAACAGGGGTGACGTATAATTGAGAAATTACTGCATTTTTTAGATTGAGCAGCAAAAGAAGAGTATAGTTAATTTTAAATTTAGAAGTGCTTAAAAAATAATAAATTAACAAAGAGAACTTCATCTGAATGCAAATTTCTGAATTTTGCCCTTACGAAAATGTAACATATAAATATATGGTAATGAATATTTTCGGTGATATGTATCTCTTATGCAACAAATCAAGTTGAATTTTACATACAATGATTTTACAAAGTAAAAAATAAAATTACTTCTAAAGATATAATTTGAAACAAACATAAAAGGAATAAAATGAGAAATTTTTATAGGCTAATATGGTATATGATTAAGTTAAGCAATACGTTAAAAAAATAAACAAAAACTAAACTTATTACAAATTAATTATGCATTCATACATTTCATTTAAATGACCAATTTCTAAAAATGATTATTCGAATTTGTACAAAGAGAAATAATAAATTAAATTTCGAAAATGAGAACGCATTTATTTCAGAAAATAATAGACTCATGTGAAATTTGAAAAGGACGTTATAGAATTATATTTCCATTAAATTATTATGCATTGCAAATAATGAAATTCTTTGTTTATTAAATGTAATCTGAAAAGTAAGCTAATATAAGATTTAAATTCATTTCCAAACTTAATGCAACACTTGAAAAAAAATATGTAGTTTCTCTTGCTGATGGTCTATTATTTTGAAATGAATTCATTGAGTTTATGTTTAAATGAATTAAAATAATGGCATTAAATTAAGTTTCATATTTTGCAAAGCATTTATTAACAAGTATAGTGAATTCAGAACTATAAGGATATTAAATTTATATATTTTTTTTCAATGCAAATTTAAATTGCTTTTAGTACAAATGTAGAAAATTGCTATAAAGTATTTTTATTTTCAACATGGATAAAGAACTATGTATTCAATACTTCATTTATTTATGCAGTGCATAATATGTATTTGTACAATATTCATTCTGTTTTAAAATAAAAAGTAATCATATTTAATCATTTTGATTTTTCAAAAGAGTATGAACAAAATCTTTGTTAAAATGCGATTACAAAAGTACTTTTGTAGAAAAAGCCATTCAATTACATTCTATTGTACTTTTTGTCATAAGAGCTTTATAAAGTCTTGTTCACAATAAACCAGATCAGTTAATTACTCGTATTGAGATTTCTCGAGGCTTTTCATTTTTATTTTTGAACTTGAATAAACTCTGAATTCTCAAGAAAATTTCTTTTTCATTACTTTGTGGCGTTCTATAGTATAGTTTGGCTTCTTTTTGACAAGTTAATTTGTGGAAGTTTTTTCATGTGTAATTTTGTTAGAACATAAGACAATACTTAGTTTTCCCCTACTATATATATACTTGAAAAACAACAAGTAGTTTTGTTTTTCAAGTATGTTTTCAATATACATACTTGAAAAACAAAACTACTTTAAAGAAAATACTTGAAAACTTGAATTACTTGAAAACCAAATCGTAACACAATGACCTATGTAAAAGTTTACTGAAATATCATTTAAACTAAACTTCAAAAAAGGTAAAGGAAATAATTTGTAAAACGTTCATTAAGTTAGTTTCGCTGTTTTTCTGCATTCTTATCATTTTTAATCATCATACTCCCATTTTGTCAGATAATGACTGCAACATATGCATTCAAAACAACTCAAAATATTTCAACAAATTCAAAAAATGTTTAATGATTAAATGTCTTAAAAATAACTAAAAATTGTATCACAATTCCATTTCAGCCGAATCATTTTTTAATATTCTCAACCCTTTGCAGTCAGTGTTTACATAGCGGGGACATTGTCAAATCGTCGTAGAGGTCGATACTCTCGTAGTGGGAAAATTGAAATAGCCATGGCGAACGAGGCAAGGGAAACAATGACAGAAAACTATCCTCCTGATTCAAATGTTTCGATCAACACACATATATCAAGGTTTATTTATTTGTTCGGAGTGATTTCCGGGTAGAGAAAGATTGTGATCACTGAAAAGCTAGTCAGTGTATACTATACACCCCGCAGCTTATTTCATCATCAAAAATTACTGTGTGCTGCGTCGCGTGAAATGTTTTTAAACATATCAAGCTTTATAAAATTGCAGAAATGAAAAATGTTGTATTTTTATCTACTATAAGAAATATAGCACTACTAATTAGTTTCAACAAACGCTGTGTGTTTTAATATCCATATAATGACTTGTACGGAAAATGTAATTGCTTAACACTAAGTTTGCTCCTGCTGGCACTCCTAACAACGATCTGTCGACTGCAAATGGTTAAATTAGTAAACAACATATTTTATGCAAATCAATGAGTATAGGGAAAAAGGAAGACAATTTTTTGAAAATTTGAAGCACAAACATTGCCTTTTCAAGTCTTTTACTGATTCTTAACGCTTTCGTTGTTCTAATTCTGACTTAGAGTTAAACATTTCAACTTTCCATGATGTAGTCTTAACGATTTTCAGAAATCTTCATTTATCTAATATTTTACAAAATCTTCACAAACTAAACCGCCTCAAGGAGGAAAACAGTTACACTTGAGCAAGTCTGCAGCTTCCAAATCGCGCTGTAACATGCTTCATTTTCAAGTTCTACTCCGCTTAACCTTACTTTAGCATTCTCGCCATATTTTGCAACCTCAAGTAAAATGCATTACTAATTACTGACGTAATCATAGACACAGCTCTCACATCCCGTGTTAATGATGTTCTTCGCGATTAAAACTCCCCTCCAAAGTGCTTTGCATATTAGGGGCACAAAGCAGAAGGTTAGGGTGATTCCGATCTGTACTAGGATTTAGTCAAGATAATTTTCAAGGCTGTTTAGAATGCATTTTCACATAAAGCGCATTCGAATCAGCATTTCCCGATTATTGGCTGGGAGGTTTGTACGGAATATCGTAGGGATCGCTTAGTTAATATTGATCTACCATCATTGATTTTTAAAACGTAAGAATATTTGACTTGGAAGGAATATCAGTTTTCTATACTTGTTATTTTCGCATAGCTTTTATGCTAAAACCGATTTATTGAACAATTATAATGCAAAAAAAAAAAAAAAACACAGATAGTTTATGGGTAGAATACCAAAAATACACATTTGACCATATTTTAAAATAAATACTTTATTCAAACTTCCTAGCTTGATCTTAACGGTTTCGAAACAGAATGTAGAAGATTGAATTTTTTTATAATTTAACTATTAATCTATCCCTCCGTTAACTAAGCTGATCCATTAAAGTACATAAAATTATTCCATTTCCCAAATTACTTAGGTAATCTGCGAATTACCTACAGCATGTACGCATTATGTGCTAGGCATTCATCAATTGTAAAATAAGATCTCTGCGGAACAACAGCAATGGTTCTGCACGATTAAATTAACAAATTGTTATTTATTTGTTTTTAGATATTTAAAGAAGCAAGTGAAAAGAGTCAAAAAATAAGTTGATACAACCAATCATCAACCAATTAAAAAACTACAATACAATACAAAGAATCAAACGGTTTAAAATATTACTAAAGGTAATTAACGTATTACACGCAGTGTGCAATACTACTTGAGTGTCTATGCAGTATGAAATAGACCTGATCCACGTTAGTAATAAGAATTTCAGCATAAATTTAAGCTTGTAAACAAAATAATGAATTTATGAGCTTATTTCAAGAAAAAAAAACCAAAAAGTGGGTGTTCATTTTAAAAAATATATAAAATATTTAACATTTGAAATGTAAGAAGAAATTTCCTTATGCTGAGGATAAGATTTGCTGTGACTAAATTATTTGTTCTTAGTTTACTTTTTGATGAACGCATGCACAGTTTAACATCTAACATTATTTATTTTTTCTAGGAATAAAATATAAAATTTATGGCTCAGTTCAAAAAAAAAACCGAATGAATCACGGCGAAAAAACGCATCTTCAGTTTTAAAATGCAGCCTTCTTTTCACAATAGAGCAATAAATATAACTTATGGCTTTAGAAAGAAAAATAAAAAATTTAGAAAGAAACTGCACGCACGCCGTGAAAAAACTTCTATAAAGGAGATTTTTTTAGTTGCAGTTAAGAGTTAAGTAGCTCTTCAAAAGAAAAGAGGTCTGTTTAGGAAGTATATTCAGATAGCGCCGTTATGAGAGCTCGACAATTGAACTAAGTGAACAAAGGAAGCTAGTAAAATTGAATATATTTAAACTCTTTATTTATTCAGGCTATCTTTAAAATGCACTTCACGTAATTATTACGAAAGGAATGTTATTATAGAAAATGTTTTTAAGTAATTTATTTTTTAAATAAGTAAATTTATATATAATGCGAAAAACTTGTTGAAAATTACAAAGTTACTAAAAAAAACGGTCTTCTGCAGTGAATCTGATTTCTTGTCAGAGCAAAGAATTTTGTAAACACGCATCACACCGAAAACAGAAATTATAAAAAAGGCTGAACGGAGTCGCACGAGAAATTTCGATAATTGATTTAGAAAATTATTTTTTAAAAAGGGGGGAATTTGTACTTCATTTTCGTAATTGTTCAAGTGTTAGGAGGTCGTAAATCTTCTTTGTGGTGCTAAACGTCCTAGAGAGTGTCCACAGTAAGAACGTATACATAAGTAGAAACATGCATAATGCAAGCACACGCACATAACATATTGGTAGTGAAATAACTAATACCTGGAGATCACACATCACAACTACAAACTGCATTACACGCGTCAAAAAGCAGAATATATAAATACAAACATTTTAAAACTTATTTTACATGCACAATCGATCATATAATTGCCATATTTCAGAAGCATATTTAATACCTCCAACGTTATTCTTAGCATCTTATAAAATATTCAACGAAGTGTGCATTATTCTTACCAAAAATTAACCATTTATTCTTCCCTTTGCGTAGTTTAAAATCGATTGCAAGGCATTCAGATTAGGTGGAAATATGAAATCGTCCGCTTGAAAGTCTTGACAGCAGGATTTGGAGCGCTTTAACAGTCAAACAGAAACACTAGACTTCGAAATTATATATCTTTCTCGTTTCAGAAACATTCTAAAATTGAAAAGAGAATTAACTTTCTTGAAATGTAGATACCATCGATTTTAAAATAAATCTCAGTTAACCTTAATGAGGCAACTTTATTTAATGAGAACTTGAAATTTATAATGCAAATGAGTGGAACAGTTTTCTCGAATTTATTCCCTACATGTCTGAAGTCCTTGATAACCTTCTAATACTTTTCACTACTATTGTATTAAAATTATTTTAAACTTATGTGCATATTTTATACTATGATGATAACTTATATCGCAAAATGAAATTCCAAATATTATTTGTATGTATTAATATATTACTGTTGATTCTTATATGTTCAATGCTATAAAAACATAGATGCTTATTGTATGATTTATATCTTTTCCGGTACCATTTACATCATTTAATGTTCACATCATTTAATATTCATAAATTTATATTGCGCTTTCTTCCGAATGATATGTTGAGTCGTGCTGATTGGTCATAATTTAAGTGGTCGCATGCAGAGCAAGACAAAAGCTTCCATTATATCACTAACAAATATTCTCATTGGTATATTTAAGCTATAAAAAGAATTAAGTGAACATTTTTAAATTTTGGTACCTGACAAGAAATGTACCTTCATAAATATATCTTCATACAAGCACTGTGGCGTCGAGGTAAGGCGCGGGACACGTACGCCCCGAGGACCTGCCTGGCAGTGTTCGTGGATTTTAAGGATACAGAAAATCGTCTGCGCTCATGTATGATTATGCGGCTTGTAAAAGGTCCCTTGAATAGACATCTGGTTTGGATGTTCTCGACTAAATTAGAAGGCTAAATTGATTCGACCTAGTGCAATTTCTCTTCAACAGAGTCCGTGTGCTTGCCCTTTCAGGTGGAGAGAAACTGGACGTCAAAATTCTCACGCGGCGATGGTGCAACACTCATTGTGGTACCGCTGAAAGAAATGGTACCAATCTCTGGGAACCGCATTAGGTCTGCAATTGGCGGAAGCAGCCCATTAGAAATAATGTATCTATGTATATATATCTTCATTTGTTTCGACAAAGTATTTTTGATAATTTATAATGCATGGATAAAAATGAATAAAACGAAATTGCGGATATTTTAAAATTACTTACGGATGATATTGTCTCAATATTTGCGTAGCGCTTTGTAGTTAACGGAATAGTTTTTAAATTTATATCCCTGGAAGAACCTCTTTTTCCCATACAAATCTGAGACTATGTGTCCTAAAGTTTGTCTCAAACATCTAGAATTGGTTTTAGTACTTTAGAATGGATCGTCAAATGTTGTGTTTCTTGAACAACACGTCTTTGCCTGTTAAAGGAAGAGATGACACAACCTGATGTCATTTGTAACAATAGATATTTATTTTTTATTAATTTTTTTATTTTACGTTTTGTTCAAAAATCAGTTTTCTTTCAGATGAATTATTTTATTAACTGATGAATTAATTAGTTTTACTTAATTTAGCTTGGTATACTGAACCCGCTGTATTAAGTTTTATCTTTACAGTTTATGTCAGGTTTATTTGATCGTTAATTTCTTAAAATGTTTGAAGCTACTAACCTGTAATTATACAGGAACATCAAGACCTTCACTTATTAAAAACAAGAACAGAGATAAACGGAAAAAGTACGTTATCGCCTTATTTCAACAAAAACTTCAGCAATACATTTTAAAAGCAATTAACTCTGTACCACTGAATTATATCTAGTTATGACAAGTGTCAATACGTTATAAATGTTTGGTAACTCTTGGCACAATAAAATGAAAATAATGTATTTTAGAAGTTCAAAAACGTTAAAGCAAAACATTGATTTAGTTGCACATACGAAATTTTTACAATGCAATTATTTTTTACCATGTAACTGAATTAAACAACTATTCATCAGTTATAAAGATTTCTTTTAAATCTTAAAAAAATGTTTAATTTTAAATAGTAGGGAAACATATAATACAAAAACGAAAAGGAAAAATTTAATTAAGCTAGAGAATAGCCGTTAAGCTTCCGTTTGCCAGAGAAAATGAAAAGTAAATGGGTAATGCAAGACTTATCTTTTCCCAGTTGTAAGCTGAACAAGAAAGTTAATTTCGATTTCACATGGCTAACGAATAAAGAAAAATAATTGACGTAATATTAGACCCAGGTTGGTCATTGTTGTTGTTCTTGACTAATGTCATTATAGAACTTTCAATTAAAATAACAAGAAAGGATTAAGGACATGTGATTTCAGTTACTTGACTATGTTTCTGGAGTTTGTTATTACACATCAACTTTTGAAACCTCGAAGTTAGTTTTTAAACAATGCTGCTTTTCGTTTCTGAGTGTTAGCTAAAGTTTTATTATGAAGTAAAATATTAAGTAAACTAATGATTTGGGAAAGAGAAGAAATATTCCCGATGTCTTTAATCTGTGTAAAAGCTTCCTTCGAAAATTACTGAAATTCGAAATAACTTTTACTTTTCTATCTCTGCGTTAAACATTTTTTATAAAAATTTGTCTGCATAGATTATAAATAGAGTTAGGAAAATGATATGCACATTAAAATATATTCCGGGTCTAATAATTAACTAGTATTAATAAATTCAAATTAAAAAAAAAAATTTAAATGCCATTCTTTCATTATTTGTTTGCTTTAGAATAAAATGAGAATCTCTATTTGAACTTGGGTTGAAAATGTTTCCTATTCATATTTTCAAACAGACAATATATATATATATATATATATAAATATCTTCCTTCTGGTAACTTGATACATTTAAAATCGTACATTTTTGTATCTATAACTAATGTTTGAATGGTTAAGGGGTTAAGGTTAAAAATTTAAGATTTTAAACTCTTTTATTTCTTCATTTTTGCTTGCGTTTAAAAGGCGAAAATTGTGAACGAAGTGTGTCATTCGAAATGCGAAAGAAACTTCTTCATCTGTGTTAACCCTTTATGGACCTCGCATCTTTTTCTTAGGAAATGCGTTCTCTGTAATTCAAAAAGCGTTCTGCAATTTAATTGGTTATTCACGCTCATTTACGTTGCTATTTATGTTTTAATTTCAGCATAACAAAAAATTATTAAATTTGCTGTTGGTATAAGTTTTAATAAGTAATAATAAACTAAAGGAACACCGAACACTTAATCAAAATGTATAATTTTGTCTCGATATGTTGATATACACACTCATTTGTTTGTAATTGCTGTAACATTGTTTTTTTTTTTGCATCTTTTTAAAAATGAAACATGTTTTGTAAACAAAATATGATTTTAAATTAATGCAAAAAGATGTAGATTTAAAACACGTAATACATAAAATCAACTTTTCAACGCTTTAGCGAATTAATTAAATTGTGCCTTTTGAACTATTTGCTTACCATATTACACTCTGTATATTTTTTCTTTAGTCGCCATTTATTTCGGTTATTGGTAATTATTAAGTAAACGAACACAAAAAATGCCATAAAAATTGCATTATTTATTTTACTTGTTTTTGGAAAGAATATGTTTCAGAAAAAAATTCTTTTGGAAAAGACATTGAAAATGCTATCAGGAGATAAAGAGAGGGAGACATTGTAAAATGAACAACTTTATAGAGTTTCAAAGGACATTGCAAAATAAACAAATGTAGTAGTAGAATTGCGAAAGCATGTAATCGAACAATTGATATAAATACTAGTGTTTGAAAGTTTAAATATTTTCAGTTATGTGGGACATTTTTTTTGAAATCGAAAGACTGAGAAATTATTTATATGACTAATCAACTTTAAGTATTGGTTTAACAAGAGAAAATATGTTATGATAATTTTAGGAAATAGAATATGTGTACAAACATTGTTTTACATACAGCAAATAAATATTTAATTGCATTAAAAGGAAATACATTCAGAAAATAAGTTGCTTCTATGTTCTTCAACATCATGTTATTTCAGTACTTTTAGCGTTCGAATTCTTAATTTGTATAAATTTAATCAGAAGTACAAAATAAATACATTATCAATTGTTCAACCATATGGTTTAGATTTTAGAAGGAAATAATTGCTCGAAAATTACACAATTATAGTAATATTTCACACTACGTGTTCAAGAAACTACATGTGCTTGAGCAACGTAATTACACGACGAACATTATTCAAAACATTATTTTCTCAAGTTCTGACATGTTTAATAGTACTACAGCTTCTATTTCTTGCATTGGACCCAAATTCTTTTTCTAAAATACGCTTCAAATCTTCTACTTCATGCATTATTATTCCCATTAATATCAATTTCGCTGATTAATCTTGTGTTTTCCAACACTTATACTTTTTTTTAATTTTAATTTTCCTTAAGTATTTTCTGACTGAAAATCCACGGTCTCCTCTATATATAAATATAATACTATTTAGAAATACAAAAAAAAAAAAAATCAATTTGCGAATACCACACAAAGGTATGTTTTTTTTCCAGAAATAGCTAAATTTTGTTTACATGATAGGAGGAACACATATAAGACGAAATTACATAGGGCAGCCACTTCTTCGTAAACTCCGGTTTATTCTCAAATTGATCACGGAAGGAAACTGATCCATTCTTTAGAAGAGCTGTTTTTGGTGGGCTCATAATCATTTAGAAAATGATTTTTCCACCGTTCCTCCAAACATTTCTTTGCAAAATGAAAAAGATATTTCTTAGTTAATGACATAAAAAAGAAGAAGAAACTTGTTTGGGAAAGACGGAGAAGAAAGATATACTTAAGATTAAACTTTTATACCTGTATGCTACTGAGATTAAAACTTTTATTACTCTCAGAAAATGGTATCAAAAAGGCACGGAAAAGAGCAGTATGGATCTATTTTTTTTTTTTTAATTTTTTAAACATTAGAATACTATAATTTTTATACTTCAAAATCAATTTTATATTTCAAGTCATAGTAGTTACTTCATGTATGTATATATATATATGCGAGCGTATGTGTGCGTGTATATGAAATAGCGTGCTCTTACTTCTGGTATTATTTTGAAAAAAAGGATAGAAAATTTATTTAATCATAAAATCCGTTATTTATTTATTTATACCTCTGTCTACCCTGTACTATATCTGTCATGCAATGACTTCACCAGCGTAGGGTATTGGAGGGACGACAGAGAGACTTACGTTCGTAAGAATAACTTAACGTGTTCGGTAAAGAGGTACTATATTCCATCTGAGTGGGTGGTTAGATTTAAAATGAGTGAAGTTAAAAGTCGTAATGGATACAAGAAAATTGATAACTCATGAAAAAGAAATAACATTAAATAATAAAAGACAACAAGGTACATATAAACAAAATGTTAAATATGAGATAAAATAAAAATTAAGATGAAATAAAAAAACACATACACCTGCATACAAAAAGGGAAACAGAAAAGAGTCGCTAAACAGTCCAAAATCGTTCACTTGATGATAGGAGGGGGATAAAATCCGTTTTGACTATTCAGCCTTCATTAAATCTATATGCTAAATTCTTCCCTGGAGCAATTGTTCTCCCCTTCCTCCTTTTAAGAATGATCTTTGGGAATGGAATATTAATAGATTAATAGAAGGGGTGAATTAGTGCACAATTTTACAAATTTTTAATATTTCTTTTATATTTTTAGCATTTTTAGCGCTAGAAATTTCTTCCAGGGTTGAAGGTAGTTGCACGTATACGTTTTTTGAGTATATACGCGCTCATCGCGGACAACGCCACGGCATTAATAAAAATATAATAAAAATGCATTAAAATTGGCATATTTCTGGGAGAAGAGTTCTTTCGATTGATCTCTCAGCGGAAGAATTTCTTTTTTCGGGGACGGTGGTTCCGGGAAACGATGTTTTTTCATGTGCTACTTCTTAGAACGGGCATCGCATTGGGAACCCCCTGCTAGTGTATAAAAAAGCATATATTCTGTCAAAAATATTACATCAAAACTTTTTTGTTATGTATTTATACGACGAGTAAAAGTTTTGATGTATTAATCATAAAGTGGGAAAATATCATTACATCGTTGCTATCTTTTTAATGAACTAAATGTAAAAAAAAAGATAGTAATCAACAGATAGTAATTATCTAGTATTATAATTCATAAGTGAGTAGTATTTAAGCACCATTTTCAGCAATGGAGAAACACTTAACAAGTTCTGAAAGAAAAAAAAAATATCCATATCAGGATGGTACAACAAAATGTAAGTCCACAATTTTAGATCACACATTATGTAACACTGACAAAGTGTACAGCAATAATGTTGTGTACGTTGAATTTGATTAACGAATCCAGCAAATGAGTGGAACGTCCTACTAGTGGAGATATGTTTAGTAGAATGCCTTAGGACTGTCACGTTGCATCTAAAATCTCCCTAAACCTAAGTTCAGAAATACAGAATATACACAATAATATTTTTTTTGTCAATTTATATACTTTTTATGTTTTCAAGTAATATTTGGAATAATTTATTCATTTCTCATGTTTGTTTGTACCATTCCATTAATAGTTTTCTTTTTTTTTTTTTGCGGCAAATATATGTTAACCCATTCGATACGACGATTTTTTTCGAGCACGGTCCCCAGGAGCGAAACATTTTTAATAAAAAAAACATGTTTACTATGGAAATCACTCAATGCACAAGTGAATTCACATAAATAAGATCATTGCACACCGTACAATTTTCCTGTACTTTACAGATTTCATTAGCTCAAGAAAAAATTTATTTCGACGACTAGTTTACTCAGAATAACTGATAACTGCACATCGCTGTGCAGGCCGTCTTATAGCCTCGGAAATCAATTGCACACACAGTGTGCAAACGGTCTCGAATGGGTTAAGTCTATTTTATGTCGTCACCATTTGACTGACGCGTCATTTCTGATTTGTTATTTCTTCGAATTGCACCAATCACAAATGCTATAGTACCTTTCACTTGCCTTTAAAACTAGAATTCTCAACATAATATTAAAACATATTGATAAAATGTCCAAATTAATCATATATACAATATACCTTTCTAGGGCACAATATTTTTCAACAACGCAGGTTAATTCCATGTGTCTATTGTCATGTCTGTAACACCAATTTTTTTTTAAATTTCAGGTCTTAAATATCAATTCTAACAGACTAAGAACAGGCCACTTCAAGGGGTTGAAGATCCAAAATGATAGAACCAGAACATATTCCAAGTGCAGAAACTGCCCCGAGTCGGAACTAGATCCAGGACACTTTTTCTCCTGCACAGCCATTGTGGAAAAAATCAGCAAATCAGAACTTCCCCCTACGAAGACCTTTATGGAGACAATTGTCTTCAAATCGTCGGAGCTGTCTAGGGCACCTTTGGTCACATTTCTTTTTTATCCATGGCCTCGACATGAATTAAATCACTAAATATTAAAATAACTTAATAAATTTCGCTCCGATAGCGCATCTAAATGGATACT
Source organism: Octonoba sinensis (assembly GCA_038502835.1). Taxonomy (NCBI): domain Eukaryota; kingdom Metazoa; phylum Arthropoda; class Arachnida; order Araneae; family Uloboridae; genus Octonoba; species Octonoba sinensis. Next base: position 55,774,021 of record CM076599.1, on the reverse strand, counting down.
CCAAATACATAGAAAAAATTTTACTTTAAAAAAATAAAATGTTCAATATTTTTGTAAAAAACAAGCTGCAACAGACATGTCCCATTTTTGCATATGTTTAAGTTATATTTCAATATTGTTATTACTTATGCTAAACTTCTAATGCTATTTTTACAGTAGGCTTTAAAATATTTAATCACTCCAAAAACTTTTAAGTTGTTTTCTTATTTAGTATGTGAAAGCATGCCAAAAAATACATGGAATTAACCCACAATTTATGATGTGGGTAAATGTTTCCGGGAAACTGACCAAACAGAAAAAATCAAACTTAGGTTTATTTTATCTCAATCACAAAAACTCTAAATTAAAAATATTTTTTTTGATAAATCTACTTACAATTTTGAATACAAGAATACGCATTATGTTATAATCATGGGCATTTCATATCGTTGTTTCGTTTGCGTGCTAAATAAAAGCCAAAAAAATTTTTTATGAAGGGCTCTTGCGGTTGAAATAAAGTATTTTCATTTATAATTGCGTCAAAATTGTCAACAGAACTTGGCAAAAACTTTGCGAAGAGTGATCGCTCTTGCGTAGATTCTTTTTTCTTGTTGTCGATGAGAAAGCTATCTGTTATCTCTCACAGAAATTTCGTTTGCAGAAACTTTGGCGTCAGAAAACTTTTAGGTTCCATTAGTGGAAATTCTTCTAATTTTAATGCTCAGAAAATGAAATGTTTTACAATTTGTAAGAGAGTATCTAATTTGCATTTATGGTATAAATACTTAATGTTTTTTTAAGACGAAAATCACTTTTAAGTAAGAGTTGTCAAGTTTTTAAGCAAGAATAAATTACTGTGCATTTAAAAAATATAAAAAGATTGTTTCAATATCTTTTTAACAATAATGTTCAGTGCTAATTTTGCTACACAATATTCTATGCGTCATGTAATAATTATTACTTATTATTAATGCGATTAATAAATCAATAAATATGTTTAAAGTTGCAGCCATAAATAAAATCTAATTAATGCGGAAAAAAATTATTATACATTGTACTTTATTAAACAATTTAACGTTTTAGCATCTTTAATTTCATCCAATCTTTAAAGATATTTACGATGTTTACAAATTAAATCATATAAAATACATTCTTTAAGTAATTTTTCCTAGGGAAGTTTTAGTTTTTCAAGCGAAGCATAGGGGAAAAGAAGGTAAGAGTAAGTAGTCGGGTAAGAATACAGGGATTTTTTTCCTAGTTAACAGCGGACAAAAAGAAGCGACTGTGATCATTTCAACTCGTATGTTTTCAGTAGTCCCTACCGACAGCCATTTGATGTTTTCAAGCTTGATCTATATCATTTAACAATGAAAGATATCATGTTACTATGTTTGCATGTAACTTTTCTCTATAGAAATCCTATGATTTTAATAAAGAAAGACGTAAAGCTCGCATTTAAAGTAAAAATTCTTGTATGTTGCTTCTTTTTCCCTTTCGAGCAGCGTGGTCACTTAAAAATTTAGTTATAGTGAATTTTTCCCCCATCTGTGGACGATTCAGAGAAGCAATATATTGGCGGCTAAATGTACCGACAAACCAGATGTTTGAAGCAATTTCAACATAATGTTGCACAAATCGCAGATTATTTTTTCCTCGCTACAAGTATCAATCCATAAAACCTTCTCGACATGAAAGATTACGAGCTAAAAGGAAAAAAGAAGCTAAAAAATCTGAGATAATGACTTCGTCACCTTTAAAAACATGTTACACAAAAAAAGAAAAGAGCGAAAATGCAATGGGAAAAGAAGAAATTGGAATAAGCGAAGGCCAATCGAGTTCTTCAAAAAAGTAGAAATACAGACAATACTAAAAACGGAAAAATCCCTTAACCCAAATAATAAACGCTATCTGAATACTATCCATCAAAAATTTGGCAATAATAAGGAGACTGTATTTCCAGGTTGTGAGGGCAAATATATCATGAAGACTGGATTCAGTGTGGGCTATGTAAGGAGTGGTGGCATGAAGAATGCTCCAACTATGGCGGCAGTGGAGCGTTTGTATGCGACTATTGGCTAAATTTTTAGAGTGCGTACTCTTATCCGACTTAGCGGGTAACAGTATGCATTAGCCATTTTATTAATTTTAATTACTTTTTTAGATGTTGAATTTTGTAGTGTGAATTATGTTCTATTTTGTAGTATGTTTTTATTAGGTAAAAATTTTTATATTTTGTACCCTTCTTGCTATGTCATTAAACTATGACTCTGCATTTTCGTAGCATCTTTTTATAACGAAAATTCCACTCTTTGCGCACTCTTACCCTCCTTTCCCAATGACAAACCACTAACAAAAAAAACTTAGATAACTTGGCATACATTTTTTAACTTTTTTATTTATTGGTAGGTTTCTTACCACTTTTGTTATTAATACATTATTTGAAGCTCCTAGGGTTTAATGCTACCAATATAGTTTACGTTCCTATTTCAAATATGAAGAACACAACGATTCTTAGGCCACTCTAATAATTTTATAAAAAACATGTTTTTTTTTTTTTTTGTTTTTTTTTTGCAAAAGTCTATAAAGAAAGTTTTTGAGGTTTTGCGTAATGCAACAAATTTTAAATAATCGAGCCTCAATTAATACAATATTAAAAGCTCTTCTCAAAATTTGCATTTAAATATGCTGTGACGTATTCGAATTCCTTTTATTTATTTATTTTTCCTTCTACTATCTGCTCGATCCACTATCTGCTCGATTTTGCTTTCAAAATTTGTTCCCAAAACTTTTGCTTTCAAAAGTATTCGTTTTCTGTTTCTCTAGAATTTGAAATCAGATGTCAAAAAGACATTCTAACCACGCAGAAATGGTTCTTTTAAATGTTGAACCGTTCAGGAATTTTTGTTTTACATGTTTTCTGTGCGAGAAATGTGACGCAGCAGCCTCTTACTTTTCATCTCAAGATTTCAAACCATTTTACATATTCCTATTGATCATTTGAGTATCACGGTAGTAAGATACTAAGATTAAGATTTTCCCAAAATGCATAAGAATACAGTTTGAACTCAAAAATATCTATAATGTTTTGGCCAAAATAAAACTAATAAACCATTGAAAAATTATATGATGCCGCCAATTTACATTTATTCGAAAGGGCAAAATGTAATTTCCCCAATATCACGAACTCTTAACGCGAAACTTATGCCAATGAAACATAGAGAAAATAATCACCTTACAAAAACATTGCAACCACCATTAGTACCACCGCTCATATCGTACCACCATCTAGCTCAATTCATACAAAACACAAAGCTACTGTTAACGTCATTTTGAACGTTACATACGACAACAAACTATACTTATCATTGATCCATAAATATTAGCGCCATAACAGAATACAATTAGAAGGTTGTGTGCGGATTATTTTATTAGTTTAAAATAAATAATCCCAAATTTTACTTTGGATTGATACGGTTCAACTTTAGATAATAATTGATATTTACTCTACTCAAAAACAACTTGTTCATCATAATTATTGCACTGCTTTTTATGTAACAAAAAATGGTTTAAAAAAATATAATCTCATTGTTCGAACTAGGTTTCAATGGCTGAGTACTAGTTAAAAATAACTATTCACTACCTTTTAAAAAAGGACAATCTTTTACTTGATTTCTTGATATTTTTTGATAACTGTTAATATTAACACACATTTTCACTTTTCAAACAGTTGAACCGATTATAAAAAAACTTCCTTTCTACGAGTAAGTCAAGATGTCTGGGAATTAGTTTCATGTAAGTATGCTTTAAAAGAGCGAAACGCTTTGACATTCATTTTTTAGCTTGTTTTCAGAGGCTTTTTCGTAAGACCGGATTTTAAAGACTACTCAAAACCAAACATTAATGCTCCTTAAAATCTGGATAATAAATGACTTCCACGTGCCTTAAACTTTTGCTTAGGAACACAATGTATGACTCGGCACTTTTACGTAAAGATTCTTTAATCAGAAAAAGCTTTTCTTTGCAGGCGTTTTCCTTATTAAGACTCGCTATCTTCTTTCGAAACAACGGCGTTATTATTAAAAAAATGTTAATGCAAATTATCTTTGTTTAAAATTAAAGTTAAATAAAAGACAGAGTTTAAAATAATCCAAGAAATTTTGTTAGCGCGGAATATTTTTTTATTATTTGCTGACTCCGAAAATACATAACTAACTAGTTCCCATTATTCCATTACATCATGCTAAACTAATGCACAATTAATGAACTCCTTTTATCTCGCCCACTTTTATTTCATTTTACGCAGTTTAGTATACCAGTAATTGTTTAAAAGTGGTTCTAACTTATTTGTAACTATTACTCAATAAACTGTTTGTGATTCTTAATCGTGGGCCAGAAAACGCACCTCGGAAATTAGAATCATGGACGGGATCCAAAAGCGTAATTTTAAACTCTAAAATGCCATCTGCTTTCTGAAAAAAATCCGACAGCAAAAAGAATATGGAGGTATCTCTTATACTTTAAATTGAATTCTTCTTTTGACTTTTAGAATTTACAGAAACATGCTTCGGCATCTGAAAACAGTGTCTGAAATCGAATAACAATGTGATATTTTCAAAAATTTGAGCACGTGCAGAAATTTAACACTTTCAGCCTTTTAATTGTATTTTAAAGATTTAAAATATCTTTCTACATTTCAAAACATAGTATGAATTTCAAAAGCATGTTACTATACCTGAAATAGCAATTAAATTTTGTAACTGTTAGTCTGATGGAATTCAAAACGTCTAACTCGAAGTATTCGCTAGAATGCAAAGAAGTATTCCAGCATCTGAAAACGTAGCTGAGAAAATAATTTGAAATACTTCGGACAATTTAAATAAAAATCTATTAGAAGCTGAAAATACTAGCACCATATTGAAAATTATATGCTATTAGAATACCAGTAAATTTGGCATATTTTTTAAAAATTTGATTTGGAGTATTACATGGCATATGTAATCTTTATAAAGCAATCTTTGCAGGTTTACGAAAATATTCGTCCCCATTACGAAGTTAAATATTTTCCAAAGTTTTTTTGAAGTAACTGCTTAGAATAAAAATTACTCTTGAAAAACATTCTAAAACAATATATCAGAGTAAATAAAAGGGAAAATGACACCAGTATTCATTTCATACACAAATATTAAATGATAAAAATCTCTTTTCCCTTTCTTATCTTTCAAAAATTCATACGAGCAGGATTGGGAAGAAGATAAGCAATGAAATTCCTTTTGCCGACGATTTATCTTGAAATTTGAGGTTTAGAATTTCTCCACTGAGGGATGATAAGATAAAGATCACCAAAGAGCACAATGTTTGTTCTCAGAGGCGAGAATAAAAGTGTAATTCAGGAGTTATGCCTTTGCTATCCATTGTTCTTGGCAGTAAAAAACGATTTACGATGCAAATGCCTCGATTCTAGTGTTCTTTTCCCCTACTGAAGAATTAGGACGCAGCAAAAGTTTATGATGTTACTTCACACTAATAAAATCAGGTATCTCATGTATCTTATATATATATATGGACAGAAAGAAAGATAGATACGAGTATATTACTCAATTCATTGCTGGGGGTGTGACAATTGTACGCATATGTTTGCACTGGAATTTAAAAATTTTAGCTTTACGCTTTGAATTTTTATACTTTAAAATGTAAGTGACTAGCACGTATGTTAATGTAAAGTATCAACACTATGTAAAAAAAGACTTTTAATATAAAAAATATTAATCTGTTCATGTTTTGGGTGAGAAATAAGTGTTAAACCCGCTTCATGCACAAATTAACATTTTTTTTAATAAATAATGTTGTATTAGAAGCTTTATACTTTGTATTAGACTACATGAGGGTTAGTTACATTCTGAAATATAAAAACTAAAGACTAAAGTTTTTGAAGTTATTTAACTGTAGTACAAATATATACGTGCAAATGTCACAGCAGCAAAAAGGGATTGAGGAATCAATGTGCGTATATATATCTACTTAATGTTACAAATTTGATGTTGATATGGAAAGCAGGTACGATTAAGTCTGTCTGAACTCTCCTGCTTGAAATAATACAAATAATTAAATAGTATTTAGCGTTGATGAAAACTTTTAAAAAGGAAAAATATTGTTTTATAATATGTATACATGAAATATAAAGCCTGTCAGAAAATATTTCATCTTGAATATTTAGTTTCTTAGTAGTAAAACAATTCTCAGTATTATGTCTTTTAAACAAGAAATACAAACAAATTTATCTCCCCTACTTTTGGAATTTAATCTGCTTTAAGCACGTACAACGGACATAAAAGAGGAGTATATAAAAGAAAAGATAGTGGTAAAAATATTTTTAAAATAATATAGCACTAAAACAGATAAGCAGTTTTTTGGAATGTGAGCATATTCGGCAAACGTCTTCTGTTAATTTACAAAAAGAACGTTGGTCTTTTCGAGAAAACTTTCTTAATAATCTTCATGTTAGATATCCCAGATAATACAAGAAATTCTTCTTCTTACACCTATATGCGTATGTAGAGAATATTAATAATAAGCATTTGAATAAGCTGTTTACCTTTATTATTGTAGTTGTTTTACTCTTATAAATTCTTTTAAACTTACACTGTAAAAAATGTCTTGTAAAAAAAGGCAAGAAAAAATTGGAGTATTTCGGTCAAGTTACGCAAAAACTTTATAAAATCAATCGATCAAGTTTCTTGATAGCAATTTCGCAGAAAAATTCTTGTTTTTCCGCACTCTGTACAACTACAGAGAGAGAAGCAAGCATATTTGTTACGTTACGTAAGTGCTAGTTCAAAAACAACGAAACAGTTTTTTGTGTAACCACCTCCAAAAAAACTCCTTTTTTATTGATTTCTGTAAAAATACTGAAACAAATATTACAGGGTGTACGTTCAACGTATATAAATTCGACCTCAGGCTCCCAACACCTTCGTGGCCAGAAATAGTGATTCAGCAAACGCTTAGATGATGCCGCTACAGAGGCACAGATTTTATTTTTTTTTGTTAACTTTCGATCATTTAGAACTTTAGGCGTTTTATTTCTCTCAATTCAAGGAGTCTTGAGCACTTTATTACTGTCGATTTACAGAGTGTTTTCTGCAAGTTATTTGTTTTTTATTTTCTGTACTTTCTTGTTTTTAATCCACTGTAACTTTAAGTCAGGCTCCGAATAAATTATTTCCAGTAGATTCTAATGTCTTTTCAGGCAAAAATTATATCATTAATATAATATCATTAACGATCTTGGAAAAGATATTTTACGACCGTACTTTGGTAATACTTTTTTGGCACAGCTGTGTTTCAAATTTGTATGAAACATTCTTGAAGTAATTCATAGTATGAATTTCGGTGCTAAAGTATTAGTTCACATATTTGTATTGAACGTTTTTGTTTACATTTTAACATTGGAATAGCAAAAAAGGAAAGTCTAATTGAACACCCTTCGTATTCAATAGGTCATCTTTCAAATATCGTTATAACATATTGGTTGTTGTAACGGAAGGTCGCTATAGCGTGAATCAACTGTATTACATAAAATTCTGAAAATCGTAGCTCAGGCAAACATGCTACAGGTGGTCACGACGAAAATACTTTTTTTTTTTACATAAAATGCTTTGTAGATTTATATGGAACTAGTGGAAACCCCTCGTGCTTTGCACTGACCTCTCGTCTGCACTCACATTGAAGAAGTTTGCACTTCACCATCCTCTACTACCTCCCTGCAAATACGGGCTTTTCCTTGATTTAATTAAAATAAAGTATTCCAGACACGGCGATGCTCGTGAAAAACACCTTAACAAACGTAGAAAAGATGTTCCCACAGCGATGTAAAATAAATAGTAGCTTGCATCTATCTTACTTTGAAATCAGTCAAAACTAAAAGCATTATTTTATAGCTAAAATGCTTGAAAAAGTATCACTAGAGTAAAGAAAAATTATAAAAATATTTTTTAGAATAATGGAAAATTTATAATTAACGTATTATTCCAAAAAGAAATCAATGATTTAAGGCAGAGTAGAACTGTTTTGTTTCCCTTTTCGACAATTTGGGGTAAAAAACTTTTTTTTTTTAAATTAAAAAAAAAAAAAATCAAGTTGCAGACTGCTAGGATCCAAAGTAATTTTGTATCAAAACTGTAGTCACTATAAAGACTTGTGGACATCGCGAAGAAACATATAAAGAAACAAGCGTTACCTGTTTCGTATATAAAGACTATTGGAAAAAATTGCTCTTTTTCTTCTCTTTTTTTTTCCTTCTTTTTGTCAATACGGTTTATTTAAAATGTTATATTAAAAATCTTATAATTTAGAGTTTACAAGTCATTCACTAGTAAAACTTTTTCAAATCGTCATATAAAAATTATTGCTTTCATAAAATTAGAACAGTATATCGTATGTCATTAGTAATTATTTTAAACTATTTGCGTTTAAATTCAAAAGTTTTGTTTGTTATTTTTTAAAAAATCATCTTATTTACATTGCATATTTAGTATTCCTTTTGAAAGTGATGCTTTAACAAAAGTTAAAGAAAAAAGAATTATTTGAATATTAGTTTCGAATTTGAAACCAGATACCTTAATATAACCAACCAAATATTGAGGTTCTAATGGGATGATATAAAGGCACTTTGAAAGGGTAGGATATAAGATATATGAGACTTAGGATATGACACTTTATGGGGAAGGTAAATTTCTATTTTTAAAATTGTGCGAAAAAATATCAAGAACTTGTTAAATAATATTTAATTCGGTGAGAAAAAAAATCACACTGTCTCAGAGAAAGGGATTTTCATGCATATTTATTTTGAATGTAAAATTTCAAGTATTTAACTCATTTATTGAACTTATGATTGATTATAGATGTGAAACCCTTTTTTTAATGTAATAGCAACATAGATTTGAGTTTCGGGAATTGCTTGAGGTTTTCATTAAATATATATATAAATAAATAAATAAATAAATAAATAAATATATATATATATATATATATATACATATGTTACCGTTAAAGTATATAATGCAGTTATTTCATAGAATACCTAGTTATTCCATGAAATGACTGATCGTGTCCGTTAGAGTCTGTAATATGTTATTAATTTGACACTTTAACTAGTTATTCTATGAATTAACTAACGAGAGACAGTTAAAGTGTAAAATAAACAATTTATCTAAAATGAAATAACTAGGTATTCTATAAATAAACTAATGATAGACAATTAAAATGAGAAAGAAGCAATTTACCTAATTTATGCAGCGGATGAATGGTATTTGTGGAAACGTACCATAAAATCATTTGCTACAACAAGGATTACTAAAATGACACTTGGAATTACAAAGAACATTAATTCTAAAACAAAAATATTTTTTGTTGACACACTGGGTTTTACACGAAATGCAGTAGGGGTGGAAGGTAAATGTTTTTCTCGTGCGAGATATATGATATAGATTATTTTACACTTTAACGGGCTGCAGATCGTTATTCTATGAAATAACTAGGTATTCTATAAAATAACGGATTTCATACTTTAACGGTAACATATGTATATATATATATATATATATATATGTTTGTACGTATGTATAAACTGACAGAGCAATCATTATTTTAAAAAATCTATCTCTAAAGCATTAAAAATGGTTAAAGTTCTAACAACATTTTTTTCACTTAATTCCTTATGCTAAAAACAATTTAAAAGATTATACATAAAAATATTGGAAAACTATAAAATGATAGATAGATTTACTATCCACAAAGGCGATAAAAACTTCTTGCGAAACAAATAGAAATATTTTTACAGCAAAAAAGAGGGAAAAATTCAGTACAATATCATGCTTTGCATCTCATAGAAATATGTATGTTTTATGGCACAAAGTCCAAGATGAAATTTCTTCTCAAGGCATGACATTTGCAACATGTGATGTCGTAAAACAGCTATCACAGACGATTCGAGTTTCTCTTTCCGGAAATTTATAGAACTATCGCAGAAATGTTCGATACATAAAACAAGAAAATTTCTTTCGCTTCAAAATTGAAAACAAACGAATATTTTCTGGGAAATTTATTCTGCCTCATAACTTGTTATTTGAGAGAAGTAGGCAAGAAAATACATTTTAATTTAGGAAAATAAATAAATAATTTTTCTCTTAGGAAAAAACATAATTTATTTATAATATATCTTCATAAAGGAAACGTTACTTTAAAAGGATTGGCAGTATTAACAAATGCCTAATAGACAGTTTTGGTAGAAGAAATAAGCATTTATTTTCAGACTAGCTGTTGCCCGAGACTTCGTTAAATTTTGATGGGTATGTGTGAGAACTGACGGCCTGATATGAATGTGCATTTGGGCGAATATTATACAAGGCGTCCTTTTCGGTGCTGTATTTATGGGCGGCAGAATTCCTAAACATAGTTAAATGGTGTTGACGCATTGTTGGCCCAAAGGCCGGAACATTATGGCACCAAACAACTTTTTTTCTTTCAAAGTAAGCAATCAAACGCTCCCTTATGGGTGATGATTTCTGGGTGGTAAATATTTTGTTAATTATGGGTTGGAAAGCACACCATTAAGACGTAACTACACACAACGGTCGTTTTCAGAGAGTAAATAACAGTTTTTGAATCAGTTAATTTATAAATTATTTATTGAAAATAATTAAATTTAGGTTTCAATATGTAAAAATTATGAGTTACTGCAAGAGTGACGGTGTGGTTCTATAGTTATAGATGAAATTGAAAGAAATCCAGTATAGGCCTGATAGCGTAAGGGGTAGAGCACTCGGTGCGTAACTGAGGAACTTGGGTTCGAGTTTCAGTCCGGACTAATTGATATTTACTCAATTAATGCTAAAACTCCATTTTATTAAATATAACGAAACTCCTTTTACACCCATATATCCTGAAGGATACGATTGTTATGCTGTCCAGTAGGAACCGAGCTTTTTCTCGGGACAAAAAGTACCCTATGTAACTCTCTGCCTCCTAAACTATCACAATGCAAAAAATCCTGTCAATCCTCTGCTCAGTAAAAAACAAATCTATCCCACGGTAACCACACATATTCCGGGATAAAAAGTAGCTTATGTTGTTCTCTGACCCCTAATTTACCACTATGCAAAACATTATGTCGATACCCTTGCTCTGTGAAAAACAAAAACAATTCTATTCCCCGGGAACAGTAAATTTTTCAGGATAAAAGGTAGCTTAAGTGCCAGGGCTCGAAAATTATATTGCCCGACATGCCCGGGGCATGTGTAAATTCCGTTCGGGCAAGAATCTTCTACCCTCACATGCCCAGAAAGGCATGTGAGGGTAACCAAGGGGTAAGGGCAAGGCATGTAATTTTTTAATCAATTTGTTTTCCAAAACTTCAGTATTTCGTATTTTATTGAAAAATCACCGCATCCTTACCGGAGCTCAAAATTGACTAATTGCATGTCTTTTCTTTCATGACATTTTAAAAAGGCTTTATTTCAAAAAGTTTTGCTTATTTTGCGTCACTGGATCTGTAATGAAATTATTCCATAATTATTGCAAAAATTGTACATATATTGAAAAACAATACTGCCCACAGAAAAGTGAATACATTATTTAATATCAGGTAAATATGAATTAGAAAGAAGATTTTTGAATTTTGGTAAACATTTTCTAACGTCTCTCTTGCGAAAGTAGTTTGTTTTGAGTTGTGGCTGTCTTGCACTGAAGGGGCAATTCACATAGAGCATAACGACCCTAAAATAGCCGAAATGTAGATTGTGTGTAAACGTTGAGTAGCTAACTTGTGATTAGTTAAATAGAACTTGGGGAAAAAGTTTTTTTAGCAAGCCGAAAAGTGAAATTTGCAAACGATTCCTTATATTTAACCTCTGAAAGTACCTAGCCCAGGTACATTCTACCTTTTGTTTAGATCATTATCTCTCACCTTGGGGTTTGCATTCATGAATCAGGCGGGTCACCATCTCTCCAAGATCTGTATCCGACATATGCTTTTGTTAAATAAAACAGTTGATATTGTTATGAAGTGGTTAAAAAATTACTTCTTATACATATAGAATATTGCCGTAAGAGGATCACAAGGCTTTGTGTATACTTCTTCGACTTTTAAGGGTGTGCCAACATTGAAACAAGTTGAGAGGAGAAAGGATGGTTTCGATAAAAGCTCGTCAAAAAGAAAAAAAAAATCCATGAAAAAGACGGAATCAGTATGGTCATTGTTCTTTTACTTACATTTTAAAGGAAATTCACCAACAGCCGTTTCATATTTAACGAAAAAGTAAAAAAAACAAGAAGTTCCGTCTAGAACTATACGAGCCTACTTTCCCGTATACACCAGCTTCAAATTTATAGTCTAGCTCTCTCTCTCTCTCTCTCTCTCTCTCTCTTTCTCGTTTAGCTTAAGTTCTTAATTGCTTCAGATATGCCTTTTTCAACGATTAATACGTATTCATTCAATCATTCATTTATTCAGTCATTCATGTACTTATTCACTCAGTTATTAATTCATTCTTTTGCTTATTGATTTAATCATTCATTAATTCAAAAATATTCTTGAAAATCTCGAAAAAAATATTTCATAGGAAAATAGGCTCGTTAGATCTGGATGAACTTACTATCTGTACATGTTCTACGTCAAAGGAGCTTTCCGATAAAGTTTGTTCCAAGCAAATCGGTCCGTTAGATCAGCATTTATATAGGATTGCAATTTCCCCGTAGGCGCTATGTTAATTTTTTTGAACTGTTCAAAAATGAACAAAAATTGTTCAAATCAATATTTCAAGCCAAGAACTTCTTCCAGTGAGCTTGTTCATTGGAACTTGGATCTTGTACCCAGAGTTTACATCATTTACTTCATTTTCGCCCATAGACGCTAATGTTAAAAATTTTTGAACTGTTCAAAACTGTACAAAAAATTGTTCAAATCAGATGTCCTCGCCGAGATCTTTTGAAAGCAAAAAGAATTTCTCGAATCGGACGATTCGTTCAAAAGTTATTAGGGGGGGGGGGGGAGACCGACAGACAGACCGAGAGACAGACAGATAGACCGACAGACACACTTTTTCCCCATCTCAATACCCTACTTTCAATTTTTTTATTTTTCAATCTTTATTTAATTACTTAACTTATTTTTGACTTTTCTTGATTTGTAACGATATTTTCACGATACATTAAGCCTTCTTTCATGCTTTATTATTATTTTTTTTACTTTTACGGGAAAGTAGGCTAAAAACAGGTTGTACATTCTTAAAATAATCACAAGTTATCTAAAACATGCGTAAATATAATTGCTAACTAAGAAGTATTCAAAATTTCACATAAGTCTTATTTTCGGTGTATACATGTGTAAGCAAAAACTTTATTTTTTTTTCTAAGTACGTACTTAAAAATAACATAAGCCGCTATTACAATATTCTCAATTGATCCATAATATAAAGTTAATTAACTGTGAAGCGCGCCGACTTTTGAGATCGGAAAATATATCATAATAATCTACATAAATATATCATAAACTATATCATGATATATATGAAAACATATCCAGTATAACTATACTATCATGATACTCTACTGCAAAATTGTTTGGAACATTAAAGTTATTAATGGGATCGGGTATTTGAATTTCGGGTATTAAAAACTATGCTTTTCGTAACAAAATTGTTACAAATACCATCCAGTAAAAATATGTGTAATGAATACTGTATAAGCTCAACATTTTTCTTTTGATACACTAAGAAATATTACCCAGCACTACCACACCACAAACGTTGGAATGTGTTATCTTATTACAGTACCTAACACGCTCTTTTTTTTCCATGGCTTGCCGAAAAGTATGTACAAAAAAGAAGATAAAAGAAGGAATCGTAAAGGGCTTATCATTACAGCGCTATAAAGCAGATACGCAAATTTTTATTATTATCCAGACGCTATAAAACTTAGGGATATTAGGAGGAAGCATCTAATAAACATTTCCCTGTGTGTTTCATTATCGTAGCAGCTGCTTCCTATCAGGAAATATCATGTAAAAGTAGAATTTCAAATCTGAAAAATAACTATGCATACATTTTTGCATTTCGAAACACCAGGTATTTGAGGCCTTTTAAACGTTGAATAAAACGATGGCCTTTGTTTAAAAAGCATAATAGTTATTTGGCGGAAATAAGCGGCTTAGACGCGAAGTAAAATAACAATATATTTTTTTTTACTTTACATTTTACTTTGAGTTGAATCAAGGGTCTACCTCGTGACCAGGGTTGCCAAATTAAAACTAAATTCGTGACAGCAGGAGTGGGGGTGGGAAAGAAGGATTGGATATCGGGTATCCGACGGATGTTTAAATGTCCAGAATCCAAACTGGCCACCCCACGAAAGATCCGGTTATCTGGTATGTTCATTGTGACTCTTCAAATTTAATTTAACAGCATATTTTGAAAATAAGTGTAAATTAAAAGCTTATTACGTATTTAGAAGCTGTAGGACGTTTAAAAAATGTGTTAGAATCCACAGATTTCAAACATCTGAGCCAGATATACGTCACGCACCCCTCGCGCAAGGGTCATCAAAGGGTTAAGGGGAATTTCGGCGTCCTGTATCAAAGTTTTCCGAGACGTCGGACAATTTTCAAAATACGAGAGTGCCCCTCAAAATCCGGGACGTTTGGAAACTCTACTCAGAACTTTAATAATAATAGTATAAGAACTGTCGGTTTGGAGTTCTTTCAATCATTACAAAAAAAAAAAAAATCACCGTAAAATTGTATCCCATTTGATACCACTGAGGCATGGAAACCATAATGTGTTTCCATGAGAACAGTGAGTGGATTTCTCTAAAGGGATAAATTAGTAAGGGTGTTGTTCCAAAATTTGCCCACAAATATGTCTCATGGTTTAGAACAGACATCGCCAACTTTATTTGTCTGCAAGTCAAAATCATCAAAAATTTATATAATTAAACGATTGTGCGTGTTAATAGTCTTTTCATTTTTAAAGGACTTTTGGTTAAAAATAAGTCACAGTTTATTTTTTTTAAAAGTTACATTTAATGTTTTTACTACCTTATAATATAGCTGATCCCCTCCAGATTTTAGCACTTTGGACCATAGATGGGAAAGAACGTAGAAGTGATGTGTGTACATTTATACTAAAGTAAAGATTTTGTTATGTAGCAAGTATCATTTTAAGAAAAATAATTAGTTAATATTTTAACATAATTTTGCATTCTCTGGACATCTTTTTTTTTGTCCTAATCATTATAATTACTTCGCCTTGGTAAATCGTAATGAACACTAGTATGCGTCATTTGTCGTTTTAAATAGTAACCATTTGTAATTGCCTACTAAATACTGTTGGTTACTTCCGTTACTAAGCACTAGTTGTTTATAGTTTAACTCTAATAAATGCTCAAAGCAATATCAATTTTTATTAAACTATTGTTAAAGGTGATTACAATTGATAAATTTTGACTAACTAAGCCAATCGTAGCTTTATTAATCATTGCCATCAGTAGACTATAGTGGATACACTAGTTACTGCACTTTTTACTGCAATTTATTGTATTTCTGTGCTAAGCCTTTAAAATACCAAATATTAGTTATTTCACCTAATAAGCCTAAGAATATGTTAGCCCAACACTGATTATACTGCTTATTATAAACATTATATACTAAGCGATTCAAATATGAAATACTAGTCAGTAGTCATTAAACCTAAGTATTCATTAAATGCATCACTGTGGTGGTACCACTTATTTCTAAAACTAAATGCAGTAATTTGTAACTGCATATAATTTGTTGTACCGCTCACTAAAATTAAAACTAAGTGTTAAAAATAGGAAATTGAAGATTAATTATTGTATCTGTCATTGCACTTTAAGTAACAGAAACTTCTTTCTAACTACAATAAAACGCTAGTAATAGAACCGCATATTTTTTGTACCAAGATTTATAATTAACTACATAACTAATTTATAAACAAGAAGTTCCGTCTAGAACTATACGAGCCTACTTTCCCGTATACACCAAATTCAAATTTATAATCTAGCTATCTCTTTCTCTCTCTTTCTTATTTATCTTTAGTTCTAATTATTGAAAATATACCTTTTTCAACGGATAATACATATTCATTCACTCACTCATTCATTCTTTCATTTATTCAGCCATGCATTTATTCATTCATTCGTTACCTCATTCAAGTGTTTATTCATTCATTTACGCATTCATGTATTTATTCACTCATTTATTTATATTTTCATTTATTCAATAATTTATTCATTCATTATTTTCCTCACTCATTTATTCATTGATTTATTCTTTCACTCTTTCATTTATTCATTCATTCATTATTTCACTCATTGAGTCACTGAGAAATATCCTTGAAAATCCCGATCAAAAAATTTCATAGCAAAATAGGCTCGCAAGTTCTGGATAAACTTTCTATTTCTACATGTTCTACGTTATAAGAGCTTTCCGATAAAGTTTGTTCCAAGCAAATCGGTCCGTTAGATCAGGATTTATATAGGGTTGAAATTTCCCCGTAAGCTCTGTGTTAATTTTTTGAACTGTTCAAAAATGAACAAAAACTGTTCAAATCAATATTTCACGCCGAGAACTCCTTTCAATAAGCTTGCAATAAGAACTTGGCTCTTGTGCCCAGAGTTTACAGAATTTGCTTCAATTTTGTCCATAGGCGCTAATGTTAAAATTTTTTGAACTGTTCAAAATTAAACAAAAATTTGTTCAAATCAAAAAGTAAAATATAGAAATGAGATGTCCTCGCCGAGATCTTTCGAATGCAAAAAGAATTTTTCCAATCGGACAATTCGTTCAAAAGTTATTAGGGGGGGGGGGACAGACCGACAGACAGACAGACAGACAGACAGACCGACAGACACACTTTTTCCCCATCTCAATACCCTACTTTCAAATTTTTTATTTTTCAATCTTTATTTAATTACTTCACTTATTTTTGACTTTTCTTGATTTTTAACGATATTTTCACGATACATTAAGCCTTCTTTCATGCTTTATTATTATTTTTTTTTACTTTTACGGGAAAGTAGGCTAAAAAATGCACTTTCTGTATGAAACCACTGCAGGGTGTCTACAGGTCACGAAAGTCCCGAATAAGGAATCGGTCACAAAAGTAAAAAAAAAGTTACGAAAGTTACGAACAGGTCAGGAAAAGTTACCGACCAACGAGGGAAGCCCCTCTTTCAAAAGACACCGGATATCCGGCATCCGAGAAGATTTTAAATATCTGGAATCTGATCCGGATACTACAAGAAATACCCAGTTATCCTTCTCAAATTTGATTTTTAAAATTAAATTAACGAAAATATTTTGAGAATATATGTGAATTACAAACCTACTACGCATTTACAAGCTGTGGAATGTTAAAAATGTCTATAGAAATTACAAGTTCCAAACATCAGAGACGAATATCCGGCACGTATACGTCTTACTGTGGACACACGATAGCCTGTAGAATCAATATCCGATGCATCACCGAATGGTCCTAAAAATGTCACGAAAAAGTTACGAAATTTCACGTTTAAAAATCTTTAGATACTGTTATTGCCTAAACATTCTGGCAGAGAAATGATTTGATTTCGAAACTTTTAATTAGAACGCAAATATATTTTTCAGTGAACGATAACATTGATACCTCCTTTCGTCCGAGCAAACGCTTCAACAAGCAAGCTCATTACCTAAGGTCTTGTAAGATTAAAGTAGCAAAGGCTCAATTGTTTAGCAGTATTCTCCGTAATTAGGCCCTTTTGGGCTGTCATCGAAACGATAAATTCCAGCAAGTTGCCTTTTCAATTATTATGCACATGGATTTACGTCGTTCCTCACCTTGTTGGGCAGCCTTGTAAATTACAAGCAGGCGACGAACAGTCAACTAGCCATCTCTGGACAGAAATTGTAATTTCCCGTGACCATCTCCCCGCGTTGATCAAATTATATTCTCTGCATTTCTGCATGGATGCAATGTAAGATTAATGATAAGAATAGCTGGCTACAAGCTGAAATGCTCCTATAAAGGGGTTATCATGAATTACTCTCATGATTAAAACCAATTTATGTTACAGCTGCAATGTTTTAAAGTAAAATGTCAGTTGCTATGTTGAAACGAGCATTGAAGTGTTTAAAGACCTTAAATACATATTTTTCAACGTCTTAACTTCTCAATGTGTTTAGCAGCAATTATTACATTTGATCTTGGTACGGCCTCAGATTTCCTTATGCTTACGTTTGAGACAGCTTTGCTGATAAATTTAATTTCGTTTTCATATGGGAGTCTGTGGTATATACATTTAAATGCAGAATTTACAAGTATTCAACTAGTCTACGTCTTTTGTAGCCTATTTCCCCTTTTTTAGCCTACTTTCCCGTAAAAGTAAAAAAAAAAAAAAAATAAAGCATGAAAGAAGGCTTAATGTATCGTAAAAATATCGTTAAAAATAAAGAAAAGTCAAAAAAAAAAGTGAAGTAATTAAATAAAGATTGAAAAATAAAAAATTTGAAAGTAGGGTTTTGAGATGGGGAAAATGTGTGTCTGTCGGTCTGTCGGTCTGTCTGTCGGTCTGTCCCCCCCTAATAACTTTTGAACGAATTGTCCGATTGGAAAAATTCTTTTCGCATTCGAAAGATCTCGGCGAGGACATCTCATTTCCATATTTTACTTCTTGATTTGAACAATTTTTTGTTCAATTTTGAACAGTTCAAAAATTTTTAACATTATCGCCTATGGACAAAATTGAAGCAAATTATGTAAACTATGGGCACAAGACCCAAGTTTCTATTGCAAGCTTATTGAAAGGAGTTCTCTTCGTGAAATATTGATTTGAACAGTTTTTGTACATTTTTGAACAGTTCAAAAAAAAAAAAAAAATTGCGGCATTTTTCCATTATTCCGGCGCAGGCGATAAAGTCGCCAATAATGATGCAACTAACGCCAAACGGAATATCGTCGTTGTTATCCTTTTGTGTGTTCCGTCGCCAAAAATTTTGTTAGGCGAGATTTGCGCCTTGATAATGAAAAGGTACCAAATTAACATTAGCGCATATGGGAAATTTCAATCCCATACAAGTCCTGATCTAAACGACGGATTGGCTCGCAACAAACTTTATCAGAAAGATATTACGCTGTAGAACATGTACTGATACGAAGTTCAACAAGAACTGAACAAGCCTGTTTTCCTATGAAATTTTTGATCGGGATTTTTAAGGGCATTTCTCAATAAATAAATAAATGAATGTATGAATGAGTGAAAGAATGAATGATTGAATCGATGAAAGAGTGAAAGAATTAATGAATGAATAAATGAATGAGTGAAAGAACGAATGAATGAATAAATGAGTGAATACACGATAAAGTTATTAAATGAGTGAATGAATGAAAAAATAAATAAACGAGTGATAACTACATGAATGAGTAAATGAATGACTGAATAAATGAAAGAATGAATGACTGAGTGAATGAATATGTATTATCCGTTGAAAAAAGTATATTTGAAGTAATTAAGAACTAAAGCTAAATATGAAAGAGAGAGAAAGTGATAGCGATATTATAAATTTGAAGTTGGGTGTATACGGGAAAGTAGGCTCGTATAGTTCTAGACGGAACTTCTTGTTTTTTCTCTAACCATCTCGTTTTTTAAAATTATTTTTATTCTTCTAAAGCCTACTCAATTTATTTTGCTTTCGGATAATAGAAAGAAACCTTAACTATGGAAAGAATCAATTAATATCAACAATAATTTAAAAACCAATGGAATATACGCTTAAGAAACTGAATGAAAACTTAACTCTTAAGAAAATTGCTAAGAATCGCTTCGCATTTGGGCTGTTTCTTGCTCTAAATAATAGGAATTAAAGTCTGAAGTTTTGGAATTTTGTTGATAAGGGTTTCAAGCCAATCATAGGCAGATTTCTTATCTCGTTAAAATGTTGGAATTTCTTGTTTCTCAACTTAAAATCTCAAGTTCTGACGCTGTTACATTATTATGGTTAATAGAAATTTTTGCAAATTTTACTCTAAAAATCTAACATGTATTTCTCTTTACAATAAAACACCTCAAAAACACTATTTCTGTAAAATAAATGAACTTTATTAAGCGTAAACAACAGAAAAGCGTGTTTGATAACAGGCAAAAGACGAATCAATAACGCCACATTACGAGAGAAAACCCATGATGCTTTAAGAAAAAAACTTCAGAGCTTTAAATCTAAAAGAATTTTTAGCAGATCAAACAAATGAAGCGTTTTACGGAAGCAATTCAACCAAATAGTATTCTTTCTTTTGAGAACTGGATACAGTATCTGTAAAATTTATTGAAATTAGAAAAATAGTATAATATTTACGTACTTTTTGTTTTAAATGTTTGTGAAGAATATTTTGCAGTTTTTTCTTCGAAATAAATAAATAAATAAAAATTGTTTTTAACATATAGTTAAGTAGTTTAAAACATTCAAGAACTAGTTTTTTACTTTGCTAAAAATTAATAGTATATGTCATTGTTTTCCTTAGTTGTCAAGGAAATTACTTATTAAGATGCAGCGGAAAAAAAGAAAATCGTTAAATCACACAATTTTTTGGCTGCCCAAATCCCTTTTAGTTTTTTTTATTATATTTTGCTTTATTTGTTGCCAAAGTAGCACAATCCGAATAAATAAATAATAAATTATGACAGTTGTGATTTAAAACATTGAGGGGTCTAAATTAAACTGTCATTTATAGCAAAAGTTTGACAATTATATCACGCGGAAAATTGTTGAAGAAACCCTTCATTGTGTGCATGCTTCTGTATAAAAACGCGCTGTCTTATTCTCTCTTATACCACAAGTGGATGGTCCGCCTGTTCAGCTGTGTTTTACACATCGCATACGATTTATTTTTAGCTACATGGTTTAATTTATTTCGTGTCACCTTTGTTCAGTATGTTTTATTTACTGAGTTATCACTTCGTGTTTGTGTTAAGTCTTACAATACTTTTATCTTTGAAGAGAGATGAATAATTAACTTAAATGAATTATAATCACCTATCCCCCACCTATTCTTAGAAACTATGAAATTTACAGCATTTTGACCATTATCATCTTAAACTAAAGTTCTTAACCTATCATGTTTCTTTCAGTGACTAAATTTTATAATTTATGTAGCACTTTTTCGTGAAATCTAATAAAGACATAAATGCATTTCGAATAGACTAAACAAGTTTTATCCTTTTATTTATGTTCTTCCATTTCATTTAACTTACTCATATCGCCAAAAAAATTCAAATTGACACTAAAGTCGAAATTTTGCATTGAATAATTTGTCCATTGTGTAACTATGACACGAATAGCAAAAAATAAATAATGCAAAGTAAATAAATAAAATTAACGTCTTCAAATTTTTCTTTTAGATTTGCTTAAAAAAACATTATGTTTCATTCTTTAGTTGTGACTACCCATTTCATCACCGCCCAGAGTCACCCACAGTAAGTTTGTAGGCAAAGTATCAGGCATTTATTTACAACTGTAAAACATATACATATAACAAAACATTGCGTTGAATTAAGAAAACATTAGCGTACAAAACTTGTGGTTAGAATTCCTCTTTATCTGTTGGAAGAGAAAAAATGTATAAGTTTCTACTCACATATCATCAAATTTATTTGTTGAAAGTTCATTTACTTTCATACCCCCTTTTTTTCCTCACACCCCTTTCCATGATTCATCACACCACCTGATAGCCATCTCTTAAACGATGAATGTTAAATCTCTTGATGAGCAACCAAGCTTTGAAGAAGATCCAAAGAATGATGAATGAGCCTCTGAAACAGTGTTAAACTAAGAAAGGGCTGCCACATCCATCTGTAGTTTTTTTTTTTTTTTATTTCTTTTTCTAGCTGAGGTTTAGCTGGCTTTATGCGTTTCAGCTCCCTTTCGCCTTAGGGGATGGATACGAGCAGAAGCATAACGCATCCAGTCTAATTCTTTTTCCAACTGTTTCGTGGATTATTTTCTTTAGCGATGAAAGAACAATATTTAGTTTGAGTTTTTATGTGGTGCAGGTTAGGTAAACAGAAAGGGAACGCATTTATTTTTCATTTCATTATAAAATGTGGTTTTTGTGATATACAACATTTTGGTGCCAAGAAAATAAAATCTGTGAGAATTTGTTAATTGAACGAGAATGAAATACGGTATTCGACGCCTACTTATTGAAAACCATTAAGTTTTATATAAAGGAATGGATAAAATAAATAAATGAAACACGAATGTGAAAAAAATGATTTGATGAGCTCCGTTTTGTGGTAGTGCCAAGGACCCTTTGGTACAGTAAAAATTTGTTGTGCAAACTTTTACCAAAAGAATAAAAAAATGGTGAAATTTAGCTGCAACCAACATTTGGTACTAAAGTTGAACCATTATAATGGTTCCTAGTTTCACATTCATGGTGGAAACTGGGGGAAACTACACCATTATAATGGTTCAACTTAGTACCAAATGTTGGTTGCACCTAAATTTCACCATTTTTTCCTTTTTTTTTTTTTTTTTTTTGGAGAAAGGCTGAACTAGAATTTTTACAATATAAAAAGTTGTGAACTATATATGTAAGAAATCTGACAGCCCAATCGAATTACATTTTTGAACCTTACTACTTTCTGGGATTTTTTCCGAAAAGCAAAATGTGCATTCTTTTGCTTATTGGGCTGCTTTGATCCATGATGTATGATCAAATTTCAGAAATTAAAAAATGTAGTGTAAAAAAAGAAAGCTATATTCCGCTTTAGTTATAGACAACAGATTTCTACATTATTATTGCTGTGAATTTCAGCAAAACACGCTTCGTACAACAATTTTTTTCCCCTTGATTACTTTTCTTTTGTCTCAATACTGCAAATGCATGAAAAATATTCCGTTCTCCACTTTTAAACATTATATATTGCGTTATAACAAAAGAATAACGTGCAAGATAAAAATAGAAAGGAATGCAATACATAAAATATTCAAAATAACTGTACAGATAAATATTAAAAGCAACTAAATATTCCTCTAGCAAAGCTTTCACAGTAACATTTTATTTAAGCTTTTTTTTTTTTTTTTTTTTTTTTTTTGAGAATGATATTTATAAATTTATCATTGGAATATTGTCAAATGCTTCGTGATATATCTGTTCCAAACATCGAAGAAAAACGAGTGCATATAAATAATCTTGACTGAAAGCCAAATGCTCTAACTAGGTCAAAAATGTTTACTGGTATACTTCCAAGGAGTTGCCTTAAAGTAGAATTATGTTTTCCCTGTAATGGTTATAGTTTATACAAAATTTACATACAATTTTATAGGAATACAGTTCAAAAAGAAAAGGCAAAAAGAAGCCATAACAAGAGTGAATGCATTTTATGCATTCCTTTGCAAAACATAATTATTTTTTAAAATGTAATTACTGAATTTTTAGATTCAACTTAAGTTCCTAACTCATTAATATCATCCATCTAAGCTTTGACCTTTTACGTGTAATTGCTACAAGTATAACAAAAAAAAAAATACCACAAAGGTTTTCGGACAATTAATGATTTATTACTTGTACTGTGAATATATAATCAAAACACACACACACAGAAGGAAAAATATACAGACTAGATTTGAAGATGAAGTGCGGCGTGTTTTGGAAGGGAATAGTTATGGTGGATAATTACATTTAATGGGTATTGCATCGTTTTATCTCATATACATTGTAAAAAAAAATCCTGGAAATACATGATAAAATCTTGGGTATCATTTATAATAAAAACAGGAAACTATCTTTAAAAAAGGAAATTACAGAGAATACAAAATTGAGAAACAGAGAACACTGAATTGACATTAACAGATAATGTTCCGCAATAGTAGCGTCACCTGTGAGTACGCTGAATTACTATTTCTGATACACCAAGTCAAAGATGAGTTTAGTTGAGCCCAGGCTGTTGTGGTACCAGTATCTTTAGCCGAGACCGCTCGGCCAAAGATGGCTCCGGAGTTAAGAGACTAGCCGCCAAAGTCTAGGCTAAAAATAAACCGTACGCTAACAACATATAATGAATTTCTTGGCATTTTTTAAACTTAGTAGCCACAGCTTTTACCAAGAAACTAAATGAATTGCTTTTTAACCAGTACTTGCGTAACTTAACAGATCTTTCTCTGTAGTTGTACAGAGTAAGGGAAAATATTAATTTTATGCAGATGCTGTTATCTGAAAACTTGATTATTTGGTTTGAAACAAATTCTTTGCAAATTTACAGAAATATTTAGTTTTTTTTCTGTATTTCTACAGACTTTTTTTACATTGTAAAAGGATTCTATGGAATGGTACTTTGGATTATTCGAGATATCACCCTCACAATCGAAAACAGACTTTGACACAGATAGAAACTCTGGTTTATCTTCTAAGATAATCTATTCTGCAAGTAAAAAGGAGTTAGAAAAGGGCACACCTGCAGCGGCAACGTTCCCCTACAAGATCAATTACCCCATTTTAATGAGATTTTTAGGTTTCGTTTTAAAATTGTTTTATTTTACTGTCAATTCAAACTATGTTAAATAGATATTTGATAAAAATATTTCAAATAAAAGTCGTTTTGGTTATCTCATTCACGCAATTTTTAGTTTTATTATATGTGATTCCTAACGTCATGAAAGAATGCTGTATAAAATAGACTATACCTTTAGCTTTCTTATGTGTATGTATCTTTTAATTCCGTATAGGATCTAAAAACTAAGACTTGTACATTTCTTCACTTTATTCATTATCAGAATATTGAATAAGTGACGTTGGTCAAGTTACCTCGCATATATGACGGGTTGACATGAGCGACCAGCTGTCAATCTGAGCGTTTGAGCAGGCACAACTAGAATATATATTTTACTATGTTTAACTGGAATACTTATAATGATGAGTAGTTAAAAACCTCTCCTCACTTCCAGTTGATTAGTTTTATTTTCAAATTTTAACTAAGATACTTGAACACATATATCGTAAGAATCAAAAGGTTTCTGTGTTTTTCTTTCGATACTAGCACAAAAAAAATCTTTCTTACGAGACATTTTAGCCTCCGGTAAAATATTCGAAATTCATAACTATATAAGTGAAAAAAGTTAACACTTTATTAAGACTAGAGTGAATGAAAATATTTTCCAAATGAATTATTTGGCTTCTTTGATTAACAAACTTTTTAAAAAAATCGATAAACTCACAAAAAATGCGATTTTAATAAACATCTCATTTTCATGACCCACAGGTAAATGTACGCTCTAAAAGACTCTCGTTCAGTTATTGTTTTTAACTACTCTGCAGTTTTGATTGTATTTCTCTTTCTTAATCCTTTTCCTCTCCAATTGTTTTAAGAAACTTTTAAGATAGCAATATCTGTTTTTTGAGTTAAGTGCTTCTCAAACGTCACTAGTAATCATTTGCACATATTAAGTTTAATGATGCATAAAAATTTACATATAAGAACTGTTCTTTAAAATTTGAGTCTTTTTATTGCGGATTACTTCTAGAAGAACGGAGAAAAAACAGGATAATCAACTACTATTCTTAAAACTGTTTTTTATTTAAAATGTAATGTAGCATAAATATATTAAAATTAAATCTTCAAGAATAATATTTAATTTAGTTCTTATTCCTAAAAAAGAAATCTAAAGCTTCATAAATATTTGGTAGTTAATAGACATGTATTAGTGAGAAGTTCAATAAATGCTTATCTCTCGCCAATATACCTCTACTGCTAATATATACCTAAGTAATTATAGAACCCTATCTTGGCATCTATCTATTCATCCGTTCGATATTAATGTGTCTACCTGTAATTTGAGAGGGCTTGAACGCCGCCAATGCATAATATATAGGTTATTAATTGACCGCAAGTTAAATGTTTGGGAAATCAGTGGAAAATGACAAACATAGAAGGAGATTGCTATACAGATCAATATAAGTAAATAGATGCGCACATTGTGATTAAGAATTAATGAAATTATAAGTTTCTGAAATACTTATCAGAAGAATGTACGTACTTTACACCAACCGAGTATATTACTTCTTAGCACAAGCACGTTTATGTATAATACAGTCACTTTTCCGGGAATGAAAGAACCCGATTTGAATGCAATTCTTTGAATATTACTTAAATCATTTTTTTCTCTTTCAAACGGTTTTGGTAATTGTTTGAGACTATTTTTTTTATTTTTTAAATGAAATAATCATCTCAAACCGAAAATGTTAAATAATCCAGATGTAAATACTTAGTCCCTCTTTCAGTGAAAAATATTAATATTAAGCTGGTTGTATCATTCCAAACTGAATCAAGAATCTCACTTAATAAAATTAATAAAATTTTGGACTTTCGTATGGTTATTATCACTTAGAAAACAAATGATGATGAATATCATTTGCTTTTTTTTTTCTTTGCATAACTGATGCATCATCAATTTTCCTGCAAGAAAATTGCTAAAGGTTATCTTTGTGTATTTAGAAGTGTCTTAAAAAATTTAATTCACCAATCAAAGTGTCATTAGTTATTTATGAATGTTCAATATTAAATTGGAAAATAAATGTGGGCATTTTATTTGATATTACTAAATAATGCAGAGAGATATTTCTGGGAAAAAAAATCATAGTTGCTCATGAGCTTATTTTCTTATTTCTATGTACTTAAAATCTATTCGCGTCTGTCTCACCAAATATCTTTACAGACAATCTTCCAGATATAGAGACCTATAAAATTGTGTCAGTAATATCCTGGGATAGCATAGTTTCATCTCTCAAGAGATTTTCCAAGCGGATTATGCCATTAAAATCCAAGCAGCTGAATATCAAGCATCTGCCAGAGGCCGCTTCCCAACCGGCGTCATGTTTAATAAAAACTTTTAATTAAAGCATATACACATATCTTTCTTTGTTAATTTTTAAAATTTCAAAAATTAATGTCAAAGAACATGCGTGTTTACTTATGAGTTATGAGATTATTTTACCTGTGATATGTCTAAGAATGCTGAAGGAAAATATTAAGACAAAAATATGTAAAAGAAAAACATACGACATTCCGTTCCAAAATGTTGAATATTAATGGAAATGTACTCGGTAATGAGATATTAAAGCTAGGATGCATATGATTTGTTCTCTGGGTAGCGTAAAAAGAAAGGAAATGAAAAGAGCTACAATTTACTAATTTCATCACATATTATTAATTTCAGACTATTTCAGAATGTGTTTGGTGGATTTAATTACTAATTAAACCGATAGTGTAAACATAAATTGTCATTGTTCATAATTTTTAAAATGCTTATACATTTATTTTAGATAGTTATAATTTTACTATTGCTGTGCCAAGGCAATGCAATAACTTACATTTCCCAAGAATACGATGTTCTTGTAAAACAAGAGTAATATTATGTGCAACCTAAACATTATGTGCAATTTAAATCTGCTATCAATAAGTAATATGAAACAAATGCTTTATTTCGCCAACTTAATGACATATTTCAAACGGCATGTTCTGAATAATTTTTTTTCAGCATTTGAAACACTGCTATTGGTAAGTGGGACAAATTCATATATATATATATATATATATATATATTACGTTTAGAAAGTGAATTTCAGTTTTCTATTTAATGACCAGCAAAAGAGAGAGCGAAAGAGGAAAAAAAAAGAAAAGAATGGTTCAGGAAAATTTTGAATGTTAGGATCAAAATACATAGAAAGCCTAACTATTACTCCCTGACTTGAAAATCCGGTCAAAACCAGCATTTCCCATAAAACTGAACGATACAGATGAATACTATAATCTTTAAAAAATGTATTGTACTTATAATTTCGTAAGATAGAAGTGAAAGTAATTACAAAACAATAGGTTATGCTGAATACTACATGAAAAGCTATCACTTTTTACTTCAGTAATTCACTTTTGAATGTGTTATAACAATTTGTAAAAAGTAAAAGGATAATATGTAAAACGTTTTTAGTCATTCGCAATTTCCTGCAAGAAAATTAGGGAGGTAGTAATTACATATAATTTAGATACGCACTGAATGTTAAAAGATTAATTATTTTAATGACACTAGAGATAATGACTCGATATTTAAATATTCCAATACGGTTTAAATAGATGTTCTTTTCTTTCTGGAAGTCATATTAATGGCCATCAGGGCTATTAACAATTTGTATTGATACTTCTTGCATTTGTAATGTAGTAGGAAGTATACAAAATGTAATAAAAACGATGTAAAATGTGCAATCATAATTATAAACGTATATCCGCCATATTATTATATATTGATACATTTATCCTGATTGCAATTTTATGATGTAGTGAAACATTATGAAGTTGAGGAATCTCTGTTGAGGAAGAAGGACAGTAATGACATTTCACTCAGGATTAATTTTGTCCAAGTTTAATTACAACATACTTTCATAAAAAGGTATAGCACTCTGCGACTTAAAAATTCAAAATTTTGTGAAAAAAATCCCTATATATGTGAACAAATTAAAATGTTTGGATTTGCCGTAAAACTAAATCATCATATAAATTTTTAATCGAAAATTTAAAGCACACTGAAAAGTATACTTTTATAAATGAAATATTTATTTTTAGTGTAATAGATTTCTGTGAGCTTTGTAATTTTTATTCAACAATTGACTTGATTTGTTTCAGTCTAGTCAAACTTGTGATTAAATACTAAATCGTCTCCATTTGAAATTTTTGAATTTTCCGGTTTAAATTCCATGCTTCAATTATGTAATTAAAAATAGCTTAATATATTTTTTTAATTTTCTAAAATATTTTCGGAAGGTAACTTTAAAAATAAATTTTTAATTATCTTTCAAACAACAATATTTTTAAATGTTATGGCGTTCTTGAAAAAAAAATGATATTAAAGTGCGTTGCATTATTTCCGTAAAAAATATTTGTGAACTTGGAACTTATATAAGCACATTTACCAGAACATACCATGAAGTAATGCATACGAAAATACAAAACAACAATATTTTTTCTCCATTTTGTTAGAGCCCAACTCATTTAAATAAAGAGTTTTATTATCGCCTACTACCGAAATAGATCACTTGAACTCACTTTATCTATATATCTACCTATCTATATATATTTATATTTATTAATTTATTTATTTTTAAATTGCAATAATATTAAAAGAAATCTAAAGAATAAATATGTAAAAAAATATTACCATGACTGCTTAAACAAATGTTTCGTCAAGGTAAATGAGCTTTTTTTAAATGACTAGTAACTAAGCTCAAAAATATTTAATTCTTTGCAAGTAAAAGTTTGCCTTTTAACTTTTTGTAATATCACCTCGTTATAAATCTACTGCTGTAAAGTAACTTTAGTTTCTTCAAATAAATAGCTAAAATAGGCCTACCAAAATTCGGTTTTTAGAGTTTTCAGCAAACAAATATTTTTGAAATCAATCCGTTGATTTAGATAATAATGTAGCAATGCATATTTCTTTCCGTTTTTGTTCTATATGAAAAAAAAAAGAAAAAAAAAACATAGCTGTATATATCGATATACACTTTTAGACGAATGATAGTTTAACAAATTTTTCAACAATGAATGAAAACATTTTTACTATATTTTGAAATATATTTTCTAGATTTTTTCCTTACCTTGTGCAAGGAAGTGGGTCATCCAGCTTTTAAATGTCAAAAATTATTCCACAAAAGATCTTAACTGCCACTAACATTCCTTAAGGTAGCACTTAAATTATTTCATATCTGATTAGTTTAATTCATTTCTTCAGCACCAAAAGAAAAATGTATATATTTATCCACTGGAAAAAAAATCCTAAACACAAGAAACAAAAGATAGAAAAAAAACTGATCTGAAATTTTGTTCTCGTGATGTAATAAACAAGAAAATTTTGGATTCCTCGGTATGAAAAACGTTTCCCGCAGAATTGCTGTTCCGCGAAAGTCGGCTTTTCTTCAACACTTCCTCGCTGAATGTCAGAAGCGCGACTGAGCAGCAAGAGCAGGTTGCCGGTGGGATTCTTGCACGCTGAGGATGTTTCCATTTAGAGAGAGATCTTTCGCCAACAATTTCGCCATTGGGATGCCAAGCTTTTGAGGTAAATGAGGTTGGAAAAATGAGATATCGTAAAAGCTCTTCAAAAACAATCGCAGCGCAGGACATTAAAATTATTTATTATTTGAAAGATAGTTGACATTGTTTCTTAAAAATCAAAAGAACAAATGTATTAATTGCTTCAGATTTTTGAGTATTTTTAGTTAACAAGATGGAGTTCCATGAGAAAATACTTATGTTTTTAGTGTCAGATGCAGAAGTATAATGCATACATAACCGCATTTAAAAAACTCATTAAATTAAAACATTTATTTTCTTCATACTATTATGAGTTTTGGAATATTATTTTTTTTACTTTCATTTTTCTTTTATTTATTTATTTATTTATTTGGTAACAAGGATGAATAGTGTAAACAAAATTTTAAAATCAGCACAAAACTAATTAAACGAATAATCTAGTGTGTACTTTACTTAGTAACACAGAAAACGCAACACATGTTTTATTTAAACTGATTAAATTCTTCTCCCCCCCCCCAAAAAAAATGTATGTGTATATTTTTTTAAAACCTGAAATAAAAATATGATGAATTAATTCTTTCCCGAAGGCATAAACACGATCCTTTTTACGTTTACTCATTATTAAAGCTATTTTTTTAAAGGAAGGACGAGAAAAACTTTTTGCCATACCAGACCAAACAATATAAATCTATATTTATATACATCTATAAATATAATGATGGTGTGGCAAGAGCCAATGAAGTCGTAAGTGCTATTAACATCAGTCAATCAGAAGCGATAACGTATTAGCAAGTGCAAGTGCGCCCAGAAACCCCCCGCACCTGCCATTTTCTGGCCTATCGTATTTTTAGATGCCCCCGAGTGCAAGCCCTCGGGACGGTGCTTGCACTTAAAGTTCATTTAGGCTTTACTTCAACCCTATCGTTTTAAATAAATTTTGGAGTTATCTTGAGTAGCAACGCGATTGTTAGCTTTTCGTTTATTTGATTTTTTTAAAATTATTAATACAGTTAAACTTCTATAGCGGGCACAGTTTTGGTGATATTTCAATAACTTAGACTCTTGACGCTAACTACTTCTCATGCATTTTTCTTTTAAAATTTTTTTCGCCAAGGAAAATATTGCATTTCTTTAAACTCTAAAGCAATTTCTTTGTCACCAAATTTGAAAACGTCGTTACCCAAATCTTAAATATTCAATAAAGGGTTTAGTACTTAATGTGATTTCTAAGTCGCCAAATTTGAAAACGTCCTTACAAAAATCTTAAACTAAACAATAAAAGGTTGAGTACTTAGATTCTTCCTTTCGCCGCTAAGATTCATAACAATAAATAAAACGTGTACTTAAAATTATAAGCATATTGCTGTTATACTTTAGAATTGTCCTTATGATACGATTCGCTTTTCTTTAAATTTCCGATTAAGCATCTTCGTAACTTTATAAGCAGTTTCAATGGGGGGTACTAACAGATACATTAGGAATTTCCCCAAACTTCTGACACTGTAAAATCTATATAAATAATAGTACAAGTTACATATTTTTGATTCAAAAGAGTTGTGCGCAATAGAGAACGTAATTTCTAACAGAGAACAGATTATTTACACAAAGCTATTATAAAATAGTTTAGTGTGTAATGAGCGAGTGAATCGAGTTCGAATTAACGAAGCGATCCGAAGGAGAAGCGTAAGCAATATGGGAGTTGGAGAGTGATAGCGAGTAGGCGGCGGAGCCCCCTAGTAAATACAAATGCAATTATTAAATGCCACTCTGTGATTGCTGTTAGCGATGGCTATTTACATATGTTGCAATTTCGCACACATTGTCTACGCATTTAGGGAATTATAAGAGAATTTGATAAAAAATTAATTTTATTGCACTGGATAGTCCTCTACAAAAATTTCTTAATGCGATAGATGAGTTTGCATGTTCCTAATAAAATGCAAATGTTTCATTACATTATATTTGTGTCTGATTTTGCAACAGGGTTACAGATTAAATATATATATATAAATAAATAAACATTGAAATAAAATAAATAAATAAATAAGCGTACTTACGGTTTATTCACATTTATGCAATATGACCTCACTTTTTTTTACTTAAGTACCCCGGTAAAAATTTCCGTAAGAAAATAGTAAAATAACCATTTATTTGATTGCTATTTTACCATATTTCATTACAACAGTTGAATAACCATTAAAAAGATGGTATTCAAACCGCTGATTGTGAAAAAAATCGTTTATTCTGTTTATCCTAAAGAACGTTTAACTAACAGTAATTTTCAAGCGCTCAATAAGAATCGGGCGTCCATCTTGGTTGCGAAACCTTACCGGCCGTACGTTGTTGTTAAAATATGAATAAAGATTTATCAGTTCAAATCTGCATATGTATATAAAAAAAAGAAGAAAAAAAAAGTGGCTTAAGCAGTGGTTAGTAAATAGAAACACATACACACGTAAATCGAAAATTGGAGACATCGGATTGCCGAACTGTTTTCGAATGAGCTAACCCATCATTTGAGCTGTTGAAGCTTGTTTGTATTTTAATTTTTGCAGCAAATAAAATGATTTTCGTCAATATACAGTAAATTTAGACCAAAAATGGCTTTGGATACAATCAAAAACTGAAATCTCAATTTTAAGGCAATTTGCCTGTTGGAAAAGAAGATTTATTGATAAATAAACAGCCGCTTTAAGTGGTGTTGATGACCGAATGACTAGAGCGCAAGGTTGGTATACCATACACCCGGGTTTGATTCCCGGAATCTCCGTTTATGGTTTCTACGCCTCGAAATGGTTCAAAAACGGAGAAAATTTTGTTTTGAGACCATTTTTAAATGGTTATAAAACCGTAAACTTTTGCATTAACGGCTTTTTAACAAAACTGATTGGAAATGGTTTAGGCCCCGTAAAGATAGAAAAATGTTCCAAACCGTAAATTTAGCGGTGAATTAGATGTACAGACTGCTGCCGGCTATTTAACTGTAATTTCATGATGAAATTTCGAACAGTGTACTAAAACTAAGTGCAATAATATAAAAGACTACGATTCGGGAAAGTAATGCAAAATAATTAAAACTCTTTACCTACGAAAGTTCCAAAGTTGCCTTATCTGGAAAAATATCGCCAATCACACCAGATGATCCTTCTTTCGTAATCTATCATCAAAGTTCGTAAACTCAACTGTGAACTTTACCAAATAAATTACTCTCAAACTCTTTGATATCTGTGTAGCCTGAGTACTATTCAATATTTAAGGGCAGATAGTTTAGGATTAAAAAAAGCACACTGTTGAAGCTAGTTGCCTACTAGGTTACAGGAATGTAGTACGATCTGGTGAGCGAACGCAACGAGCTTGTGTCGAGAAACGATTCAAATGGAATTGTTTGCAGTTTCTGGGGTGTTGGAAAGCAAAAGCGAACAGATGGCGTGCACCTATGTAGTGTGACAAAAAAAAAAAAAAAGAAAGAGAAACTTTAGTAAATTTAAAATAAAATAAAAACAATTCTAAAATATGAAAGTCTTATGTCTCAAATATATACTTCAACGTTTCTTTTACGTTATTTCATTGCATTTACTTGTATTTTCAATAACGTTTATTTTTCTTATTTATACATATGAAACTGAATTTGAAAAGTTTCTTTAGTAAATCCCTTTAAAATCCCAATAAGCTTTATACCAAGTTACTTATTTTACATTTTGAATTCCTTAGGTTTAAAGTAATAGGATACAAAGTTTTTGAGAATAAATCGAGGTACTGTATTAAGAGCAAAAAGAAGAAGAAAAACTGTCTTTTTCTTTGCATTAAATCATATAAAATTTAAAATCCATATTTTCTTAGAACTTATTAGAGTTCAATAATAAGTACTTGGAAAAAAAGAATTTCCTGTAAATAAGTAAAAGAGTGAAACAGAACGATACCATATTTTCTTCTCACTTAAAAACATTATTATAGATAAAAGTCATTTTATAATATATTCTAACCTGCGAAGTTATTTTGATCGCGTTCTCTAAGTATTTTTTATCGATTGAATGTGTTTGAATATCAGGTTGCTGCCTTATATTTATATATGCATTGTGTTTTAAGGTTTGATTAGTAAAATGAATAGTATTTGTCTTGAATGTAGCTGCAAATATAACAGCAGAAAATAACTGGCTCTATAATTATACTATCTCTATTTCGATTTTACATACTTGAAATGCCAAAATTAGGTTTTACATCCCACTTTTTTTAAAGCATGTGAATAGACACTCGTATATTTTTGCGTTTAAAAGTTCGCCATGTGTGTTTGATGAAAGTAGTAGAGCGAATTTTTTTCAGAGAAAAAATAATTCTGAAAAAGTACTTTCTGCACAAAATCTTGCAGCATTTTAAAACCAAGAAAAATAGAAAAGTGTTTATATCACTAGTCTTTTTTGAAAAGAATATATGAGTCTGGTTTCCTTTTGGCATACGTCCAAGTGGTCAGTTTACTGGACTTTCTTGCTGTAGCAAAATATTTTCTTTTATGCCTTTTTAACATTTTTGTTTATTGTTTCTGCTGTATAAAAAATTATAATAATCGTTTTGTCGACCAGAACAATAGATATATCTATTGGGATATGTATGTGTATAGATATATCATTTTCTTTAAAAAAAAGAGCTAGACATTATGGAAGGGGTTTTGAATCTCTTTAAGCCAGATTAATGGTGACCAGAACCAAAACTGGGTGGAACCTTCTTACTTTACTTAATATACAGTGCATTAATTTTGTTACAGATAAAGTATATCGTTTCATGTATCACTAGTTAAATTGAAACTGATGCTTTTAAATGTTTAATGTATGAAACATATTTGGTCAGTATAATCGGGAGTTTCGTATTAACAAGCTCTAGAACAACAAATTACACTTTAGGTCGTTTTGAGATCTAATGAGAAAATTTACTTTTTATATCAAAGAATTGGAGAAAGGGAAAATATTTCAATCTTATGAGTTTGTTACCCTAATTGAAAAACTGATCTGCATAATACATAAAGTTGAAAATCGGTATCTTTTTACTGCGTTTAACTCAATTTCATTATAAAAAATGAATCTGCAGTAAATGTTAGAATAATTTCATATGCAATTTTACTAATTTATTTCCTTTTACGTTTTCGTTTTAATAGGTTCAAAAAAAAAAAAAAAGGGAAAGAAAAAAGGATACGTTATAAACCGAAAATGCTAATTCTCTTAAAAATATTATCTTTAAAAAGAGATTGTTTCATGATACTAATGAAGTCGCACAATTGGTTTCTTTATCAAAAATTCTTTTTTTCTTATATATGTATTTCAGTATTCATTTTTTTTTGCATTTTTTAATTGATTGAGAAACACATATTGGACAGATTGTTTCTCCCAGTAGTGTTATTGTCTTGCACAGAGCCGGCAAAAAAAAAAAAAACATTTGCCAACTTACTACTCTTGTAAAGTACTACGCTTGTGTGTGTACTGTTTTGTGGTTTTGATTTTTAAGATATTGGCAACAGAGGTTTCAATATTTTTTTGAATTTAAAGTAAACAGGTTTTATTTTTCTTTATTTATTGAACCTTTGTTAAAATAGGTTTGCCCTATTACAGGGCATATTTTATTTTTAAAAAACGTCTGGCATGAAATAATTCAAAATTTTAATGTTCTGTTTTTATGTGCGTTACCTGGCCAAATTACACAATTTAAAACAACTATTTTTTTTATTTTAAAACTTTTTTTCTGGTATTTCATTTTGTGATTGTGTTCCTAAGGGAGCTATGAGCCCTTATTATTTTAATTATTAACTTATAGCAGTCTAACTTGTCCCCCCACCCCATGCGACACCTACTGTACTTTCAGAATATTACCTAATGTACTTTCAGAACAATTTGTAAAACTGGCGCCCATAAATTTAATTCATAATTGATTTCAGCAAAAATGTAAACGTCCAATAGTCCCATTTTTAACCACGAGAACTACTTTTGATGATCTCTATAAAATTCATTTCTTATTATGATAAGCAAATTTACATTGACTACATGAGATGTAAATGTAAAATGAAATGTACCACAGACAATGTAAGAAGTGCACGAAGTAATAATCATTAAAAACCTCATATTAATGTTTTTTATAAATACAACTAAATTTGTACCAAATATGTGAGGCTATAACACCATACATTTAAATAAACTAAGTTTTTAAGTAGTTTATGTGCAAGCATTTGTGACACATATCATCGATACGTATCCGATATATGTCATAATTATAAGATATTTTGATATTTATATAAATATCATGATATTTTCTAACACTGATTTCAAAGGCAATGTAGCCATTTGTGATATAGATTTTGTTGCTCACTTTATTTCGTCCAATGTAGCGAAACTTTTTTAAAATAATTGCGTGTTTCCATTATTCATTGCGTGAAAATTTTAGAATAAAGTTATTTTCCCAGTTTTCCAAACTTATGAATCTTTCAATTGTTTCACGGAAAGTTTCATTAAAAATTTATCGAGTTACATTTTTCGGATGAAAAGCATGATTTTAGGAAGAAAGAAGTAAAAGTAACGTTTCAAGAAATTGCATGGTATCACGCTATTTATCCATGAAAAATGCATGAAAAAATATCTTTGTAAAATATTTATCAACAATTTGTGTTTTCCTTATTCTACATGCTTCCCTAAAAAATCCATAAAGTATACACAAATTAAAAAGGCTGTATGGATGTATGTGTGCGTGCATTCTTTATACAAATCCAGAGTTTATATCAAATTTTCACCAAATTTGGCACGGAGCTATTTTAGCACCCGGTAATGATCTTAGAGTCATTTTGGAAAACAAAAAAAGGTCCGAACTGTTAGAGTTTCAATTTTTAATCCACAAGGAACGTTATCATGTTTTTTTCTTTTCTTTTCTATAAAAAAGTTTTTCTATCGTTTCCAATTTGATATTCTTGGAAAGCCGATACAAAACTACAGTTTGTTTAAAATCTGTATGAAAATCAGACAGCTTTAAAAAATTGTTTCTGACGAAATTTATTTGCGTACGCATAGACATATCGCATTATTTTCAAATTTCAGCGGCAGTTATAACGAGAGTTAAATTATAATTAAATTGAAAAATAAATGGAATTAAAAAAAGATCGCTGTTACAGTAAGTAACATTTGCCTGTTTTTGTTTGCCCTGTTGTAATGGAATTGTACGAGCATTTAATGTTGTTGTAAAACATAAGTTGTTTGCGAGTTGTAAGCGAGTGGTGGTCTAAAAAAATAAAAATACATATTTCTTCGGGAGTCTTTATATTCTACGGCAATGATATACGAGTTCTAAAATTTTGTAGCGGGATATTCTTTACGTAAACTTTTGGCAGAACAGATTGTATCAAACATGTTTTAATTCTAATATAATTTCTCTTAATTGCGATAAAAATAGCCTGCCAGTTTGGACTCTAGTTTAAATAATCCAACATAGCACGATACGCAACCATAAACGATTTCAATAATTCGAATCGTAACAAAAAAATTCCGTCTAGAACTATATGATTCTACTTTCCCGTATACACCAATATCAAACTAATAATCTAACTATCTCTCCTTCTCTTTTTCATTAAGCTTTAGTTCGTAATAACTTCAAATATACCTTTTTCAACGGTTTATACGTATTCATTTACTCACTCATTTATTCATTCGTAAAATCCTAAAAAATTCGGATCAGAACGTTTTGCAGGAAAATAGGCTCGTTTAGTTCTGATTGAACTTCCTATCTGTACATGTTCTGCGTCATAACATATTTACGATAAAATGTGTTCCAAGGCAATCTGTCTGTTAGATCAAGATTTATATAGGATTGAAATTTCCACGTAGTAGTAAATGTTAATTTTTTTTGAACGGCGCAAAATTGAATAAGAATTGTTCAAATCGAAAACTGTTTAAGTTGAGAGCTTCTTCCCATAGGCGTGTTCAAAGGAAGTTGGATCTTATGTCCAGAGTTTACATGATATCTTTCATTTTTGATCATATGCGATAATGTTAAGATTTTTTGAACTGTTCAAATCTGAATGAAAATTTGTTCGAACCAAAAAGTAAAATAGGAAAATAAGATATTTCGAATGAAAATTTTTAATTTTTCAATATTTACTTAATTCCTTCCCTTATTTTTGACTTTTTCATATTTTTAACGATATGTTTAAAATGCATCTTTAGACTTCTTTCTTTTTTCTTTTTTTTTAAACTTTTACGGGAAAGTAGGCTAACAAAAACGATAAAATTACACTACAAGCATTTATGAACGGTAGACAACTGATGAAAAAGTAATTGTAACTAAATTTTTAGATCAGAGAAATAAATAAAAACAATATAACACGAATGCCAAAACTCACGTAGCTTAAAATAAAACATACAGGAAGGGATAATAATAACATGGATAAGGACAAAAAAAAAAGAAAGAAAGAAAATTAGAAAAAAATATGAATTAAGAAAACAGTTCACCTAAATAAAA
Source organism: Octonoba sinensis (assembly GCA_038502835.1). Lineage (NCBI taxonomy): Eukaryota > Metazoa > Arthropoda > Arachnida > Araneae > Uloboridae > Octonoba > Octonoba sinensis. The sequence continues at coordinate 55,735,435 of CM076599.1, read as the reverse complement.
GGACTTTTAGGAAAACTAACATTGCTATTTGTATGCTAAAATTATAATGAATGAACTCTATAAGACATAGTGAAATATTTCATCAATATTCATTTTTTAAGAACTTTCTATATTTGTAGTGATCCTTTTTTTATTGTTACATTGACGCATAATCAGACAAAACATTAAAATATTCTCTTTGCTACATAAATTGTCGCCTAAAATGTATTGCCTGAATCGAAAGTCGAGCATTTTAAAAGCATTTATTATGTAATTCTGCTCTAATACTACGCTTACAGCATTCTTGATATACACCCAAGGCTTTTGTTCCACAGTGAATCAAGGCGTGTAGCAAATAAGCAGACAGATTATTAATTGCAAATCCGTCAATAACATGTTGTCCGGTCGTGTTTGGCAATTCATCGTTGCCAAACACGACAACCTAAATTAGGGACGAATACTGGCTGGAGAGCTGAGATGGATATTTATTCAGCTTAACTTTCCTCCAGTTTATATTGAGTTACACAATACATTGTACTGTTTTTTTTTTTTTTGTTGTTTTTTTTTAAATATCTAACTGAAATGTTTCTTAAAAATTATATATGTTGAGGATCCGGGAAATTAATCGATTTTGATAATCAAACTGGATTATTTATTTTGAGTGTATTCTCAAGTAAGTTTTATAGCATTAAGTAAGAATTTGATATTTATTGTAGCTTCTATTTGAAAAATTACTTCGCACAGCATACGCAAATATAGTTACTGTTAAGTTGCAATAATATTTTTAAATAAATTTAATCTTCAGAAATAGTTACAAATATTTTGTTTAAACAATAAAGCAAGTAATGTTTTCGTTTGTATTTAACTACTATTTGTTTAGCAAATAAATAATTTGTGTGAGAATGGTTACAGATATATTAGTAAAATAAACAGAGAATAAAAGTAATGTTTTCCTTCTTTTTTTAGTACTTTCTTTGGCGTGAAATAAATAAATAAACCTTTTGAAAATGCATATCGAATTGGATTTTTCACATAAAAAAGGAGAAAAAATGAACATTTAATTGCAAAATATGCAAAAGGATTTTCAATTTTACAAATGTAAACAGGAAAATGTACAAAGGCTATTACTCATAACACATAAAACCAGTAATGTCAGTTATTGAAATTTTATGTAAATCAGGGTCTCTAAACATATAAGTAAGAATAATAATTCCTCTTAATACCTCGATCGTTATTACAGCTCCTCTTCCATGAATTGTTGCTCTATTTCAAAGAGGAATTAGGATTTTGTTGCACTTTTGGGGCTAAAATAACATACACCTATGAGTACAGGTAAAAAACAACGTAAATAAATCCAAAATTGTCAAATCAATAATGAAAGTTGCTATTTCGAGGCTACAATGCAGCCTCTTCATCAGCATAGGCAAGAAAAGTGCTCAACACACACAAGAAAGGTGTGAGTTCTTGTTCACAGCTTTCTTGTTGTGAGTCGAGCAGTTTTCTTTCCTATACTGCTCGAGAGGAGCTCCATTGCAGTCTCGAAATAGCTATTTGCATCATTTATTTGACAATCTGGGCTTTATTTACGCTGTTTTTTCACCCTACTCATATTATGGGCCAAAGCAATTTTGATCATTTCTTTTATAACACTACACCTAGTTGGATAGACAGAAGTACACCTTTCTCAAAAACTTTGGACAGTGTCTCCCTAACAGTTACCTAATTTTGCAACAATTGTATTCTTAAGGTGAGAATGATGCTGGAATTACAAATTTTTCAATATGTCCTGCTATAATATTTCCGTAAAGGAGCAGGTTTCAAACTCTGTTGGAGTCGATAGAAAAGTGATTCGCTGACGAGCGTTGCATGGAACTACACCGACAGTAACTTTTGCAGCATACAATTTCCCGTTATGGATCGAGAACGTGTTTTCTGTTTCACAATTGTGCCTATTTATTTCACCATTCAAGTGAAAAAGGACATATACCCTACGGGGAAAGGCTATCGACTGTCGTTCGTGCAAGGGACTACTGTGCAAAGGCAATTGTTTCCGGAACATCAGCATTTCCATGAGAGAGCCAATCGTGGCTATTGGCAAGTCAAAAAGAAAAAAATCTGAATAATAAGTAAAATAGCTGAGGAAACATGATGAAACGCCAGCTGAATCTTCAAATCACTTTCCGAACAATCGAATAGAGGAAAGCAAGAAAAACATGTTATAGCTTAGCACCGAATCTTATTGGTGATGGGTTTTTATGCCGGAAATTGAGTACAAGGTCTTTATAATTACGTTTCCACTTTGAAATTACCATGAATGACCACTATTACACCAAGTATTCCGCAGCTTAGAAATAGCTTGCATAGGAAACCATGTTTTTTACTAACGATTGACTAGTCCTTACACATAAGCCACGTGTTTCACATGTCACAAAGTCTGCAACACTTTATCCTTCTATTTATGGAAAATTCAATCTGTTCGGTTTTTTGTTCATCATGTTCTGTAGATTTCGCTTTGTGACTGATGCTTGAATGCTCATATCGCAACAACAGTGGTGTCATAACTGTGGCAGAAAGTATAAATAGCAGAGTTTTACGTCTCAAACTCACTATTGCATATCAACGAACTAGAAACAGCTTGTTGTCCAAGTGCCGTTTTCATCTTTTGTGAGACTTAACGGGCCCATACGTTGCGTAGACGCTTAGTGCCTCTAAAGTATGTCAATATTGCAGCAGTGTCATTTGTCGACACCTACTGTTGTTTAAATAATCCCTGAGAGCTTGATTCAAATGGACTGTTATCAAATTCTGTGTCTTTTCGAGCCATGTACACTTCCAGCGGTATTTGTCAAGGAAAGCTAACTTTCCCAATCTCTTATAAATATTTGTTAATTCATTTCTTATATTTTCAGATTGTATGGGCTAAGCATTTTAAATGAAAATATTCAATTTCTACTTAAAATATGAAAATATTTAGAAATCACAAAAGACTCCCACAAACCGGTTTTTAATTGTTTAAAGGTCTGTATTGTTATTTTCTCTGCGTAACTTAAATACTTAAAAGTAAAATTTATCTATTTGTCGCAATTCATTTTTTTTTCACACAATCACATTTTTCTACCCCGTAACAAGCGCATTGTTACATGCTTGAAATTAATTTTTAAGTGAACAAATATAAAATAATGAATTGTGCGGAGTGCGGGAAAATAAATATTTTGACTCAAGTATCTTAAATGTATTTTTCAGATGCTTTCAGAACTAGAAATTGTGTGTAAAAAGTTTTTTCTTTCAAAAGAAAATAGCTTTTCATAAATATAAAAGCATCTTTTTTAGATACGTTTTCATACTACAACGGTAATTTTGAATTTGTTTATTTGCTTTTAAACGGTAGAAATTTCAGCTATGTTTTATAAATTATTCCATTTTCATATATTGTAAATGTTTATTTAAAACATCAGGAGGGGGAAAAATGCACCACCAGTGATTTAAGTATCTCTTTTTGTTCTTAACGAAACAATGTCACTTTCAGTTAACAGTTCCACATGATGTCTGTAAAATCAAATGATTTCTGTGAAATAATTCAGTCCAATCTCTATTGTTTTCGTATTCATTTAAATTTTTGAAATACAGAACTAAATTACAGTATAGCAAACACTTTTAAAAAGAAAATCAGCTGTATTTCTAGAATCTACTTTACATTATTATCGAAAGCCAAATTTCAATGGAAATACATAATGGCTAACTTGAATTTATATTTTTCTTATAATAGTATTTATTGTTAACGAAATTTCTATATTACTACTATGTTCTCTTAAACATCCGGAAATCAAAATTTTAGCTCAAGGAACATTTCGAAGCGTAATTAAAAATTCAGTAATGTATTAATTTTTTTAAATGTAAAGACAAAATCTCATTTTTTTTAAATTTTCCGTTCGTTTATTGAGTGATTCGCAAGTACAGAACATTTCAAAGTATTGCATGAAAAAATAAAAGAGTTTCATTTGAAGGTCCACCATCGCCCTAAGAAGCATTCGTCTTTAGTTGTTTTGTAAAACGTGCAATCACATAATCTGTCTTAAACAGTACAACCGACATGGAAATGCCGTTATCAAGAGTGCATATGACATATCTTAGCATAAAAAATATACGATTTCCTAAACTTACTTCGTTTAACAGCATAATTGACCTGTTCCGTAGACCAGGAATCTCTTCATCGATCAGAAAAACAGCACCGTTTCCTCATTATCTTGTCATTCAACGTAAGAGTGACCTCCTTAGCTATAATATTCATTCTTTACTATCCATAGGAATGAAATTGTTATAAGAAATATAAATGGCTTTCAAAGTCAATTAATTTACTGTTCCTTTCACAACGTTCAATTAAGAAATATGTGGCAATTCTGTTTTACTCACTTTCTGCCGCATTGTTTAACATTGTTTTCAAAGCGTAGTCGACTATTACTTAAAGTTTCAAATTCTAGTGGTTGGATGTGGAGAAAAATGCTCACGCAGATGCAGTAACATTTTGAATTGCTCTGTTAACTGTTGAAAATACAGTAAAACCTAGTTAAAACGCGGGTGCCGGGGGACATGTTTGGCCCCCGCGTTATAACATAACAACAGTATAGTGAAAACTACCACAGGATTATATTCAGGAAATAATACTCGATTTTATTGCATCATTTTTAACTTTATCAATTACTCCTAACTTTTCTTCCCCCTTTAGTATATTTTTTCTTTTCTTCTTTGCTGCCATTTCATACATTATAATTGCTCTGCAAGAAGCACAGATCTCCGCTGCGCAATCAGTCTACCAAGCGATAGGTTTTTAACCAACTGTTCCGAGAAAAAAGGTGCTTAAAAATCTCTTTATGTTATCAACATGGGATTGAGAAGGGGAGAGGTCTTAAGAAAAAATTAGATTTGGAAGAGGAGGAACGCACTTTTCACTTGGGATTGTGTTTACTTTTCAGGAATGCAAAAGTATCTGGAATAAAAAGGTTGATAGCGCTATAAAAGAAGTTACGCACGCATAACTAGACTTCTGAAAATGGAATGGTTGAGCATTGAACTGAACAGTCCCCGACAGATTGAGCTCCACCTATGTCAAGAGAAACAACTCAGGGCGATTGCACCCGATTTTGAAATCAAGCTATATGTTCTAGTTTGAAAAACAGAAAAAGTATGAAAAAGGTGGACATCACGCCTATCACAAAAGGGCTTTACCTGTTAGTGTGTCTGGGGGAGGGGGATGGGTGCTCTTTGGCTATAATATTTGTGTGCTCGGGTTGGTTTTATTTACAATGGAAAAAGGAATCACCTTTAAATGACAATGATAAAGCGTGGTTTAAATGTCGGGGGACATGATAATCACCGCGGCATATCCGATTCCGCGGTATACTGAGGCGCGGTATAACGGGGTTTTACTGTATCTCGGAAAAAGCCAGTTAATATGACAAATTTGAAATGAAGTTAAACGTAAAGTACTGTTACATGGAATTAAAACTTAGGTTTTACTGTAGTTTTTAATTTTACTGTTAAAAACGCATTCTGTTTATCCCATACTTAAAAGTTTTACATCATTTTACACATACAACTAACAACTATAAAAATAGCGCTATGTTAAAAAATATGAATTGCTTTGCACATTTAGATAAACCCCGAAATAGCTACCTGCACTGCATGTGTAAAATTTATAATGTTAAAACCTAAATAAAGATTACCACTGCATTAGATTACAGCAGCAATAACCTATAGTTTGAGAAAAGGTATATCTTTTGTGTTTATTTTTTTTAGAAACTATGCCCAGGTACATTTTGCAAATCTTCACCTTAACATATTACTCTCAAAACAGTTAAAGAGACCTGCAAGTGTCGTCCATTGTATTTAAGAGCATACAAGGCTGAAATTGGAGCCTATTTTCTATATGGGCAAGTTTTTCAACTGGCTTTAGTTCTAAATTGAGCCTCTCAAAGATTCCAGCGGTTCAACAGCTGCAAGACTTCACGCACTATCAGTGAAAGTGTTTATTTAATAGCTGGTGTCATTTTGCCAGGATGAGTAAATTTCTAGTCTTAAATTTAAATTAAACACTATTTTTAAACTTGCTGTTTTAGCATTGTATGTACTGAAAAATGATTTATACGAGGCGTATTTGGAAAGTACCGTTACATATATATTACCGCCGCCGCAAAGCTGCGGTCTGCGTTCCGTGCAGGGGCACACTTAATCTTTGTTCACAGGCTCTCAACTGACGCCCTTTTTGTTGGTCTACGATGTTTTTTTCAGTTTGCTGTACAATTTTTTAAATGTTTGAGACAACTACGATCCCGCCGACTGTGAGATATGTGCTGTAATTTAATTTTTGAGCGAAAGTAATGTGAAACCGGCTGAAATGTCAAAATAAAGATGTTTATGGTGAAAACACAATGGTGAATAAAATGGGTTAGAATGTTTAATGAAGATCGAACAAATGTGCGAGGTGAGACTTGGAGTGGTCAGCTTTCTATTTTCTACGATTATCAGGTAAGGAAAATTGATGAAAAATACCAAAATAATAGATAATTTACATTGACGACGCTACACTGTTAGAAATTTATCATGAAATTACGGTTGAGGGGGGAAATACGTGTAAAGGTCGCAAAAAAATTTTCTTCATAAATCGAGTCTACAACTATTCAATAATATACCCTGAAAACTGCAAAGAAAAATTCCAAGACGTTTAAAAGTTATAAGCATTTGAGCGAGCGCCTCTTTTGGAGCGGTTGAGCAGGTAGTCCCTCATTCATGAATGACCTGAAATGTATTAGAGAGACACAGAAGAATGTTAGAAGATGTCCTTTTATTTCTTTTAACAATAGAGACCTCTGATAGAAATTTCTATAAGTATTAGTATCTATAAGTATTAAAAAAAATTGATTCATTACTGCTTTAATTTTATCCTTCACTACCACTCTTTTCTTTTCAAACGCGTTTTTCTCGAAACTACGTTTTCGAATTTGCGTACACTCTACCTCGCAGAGTTTTTGATCAAACCTTATCAAATTTAGCACACATTTTCTTTATATATACACGCTTTAGTTGAACTAGAATCATAAACATATCTTTATTTTCACTTTTTTTATTGTAAAAAAAGAACAAGAAAAAAAAAAAAAAAAACGGTAAAAATCGTACTTAACTTAAAAAATAGAAAATTTCAATTTTTTGCGATGATTTTAGTTCAACCAGAAGAGACACGTATAAAAAAGGTAGATTTTAAAAAAATGATTTCAGATAAAAATTGTGACCTCCAGGATGTACGCAAACTGCCGACCCGGGTGGCAACTTACAGCGTGCAGCAGCCGAAATCTCCGGGATTTTTCAAGAAAAATGTTTGAAAATTTCAATAAATGGTCTTCAAAATAACCTTAAAATCTCAATAAAATATATTTATTTTTTATATGTTAAAAAAAATTATGAAAATTGCTCTAAATAAGCCGTTTTACACGTATTTCCCCCCTTAAATAGCCGGCAGCAGTCTGTCCATCTAATTCACCGTTAAATTTACAGTTTAGAACACTTTTTATCTTCAAGGGACCTAAACCATTTCCAATTAGCCTGGTTAAAAACCCGTAAATACAAAAGTTTACGGTTTTATAACCATTTAAAAACGGTTTAAAAACTAATTTTTTACGGTTTTTAAACCCTTTCAAAACGTAGAATCTTCGAGGCTTAGAAACCGCAAACGAAGCGTGCGGGAATCCAACCCTGAGTTTATGGTATACCAACTTTGCGCTCTAATCATTCGGTCATCTACACCACTCAAAGCGGCCGTTTATTTATCATTAAATTTTCTTTCCCTACAGGCAAAATGCATTAAAATTGAGATTTCAGTTTTTGATTGGATCCAAAGTCATTTTTGGTGTAAATTTACTTTATATTGATGAAAATCATTTTATTTGCTGCAAAAATTAAAATACAATCAAGCTTCAGCAGCTCAAATTATGGGGTCGCTCATTCGTAAACAGTTCGGGAATCCGATGTCTCCAATTTTTGATTTACGTGTGTATGTGTTTCTATTTAGTAACCACTGCTTAGCCACTTTTTTTCTTCTTTTTTATATACACGTGCAGATTTGAACTAATAAATCTTTATTCATATTTTAACAACAACGTACGATCGGTAAGGTTCCACAACGAAGATGGATGCCCGATTCTTATTGACTACGAGACCTCGTGGTGCTTGTAAACTACGGTTAGTTAAACGTTCTTTAAGAGAAACAGACAATAAACGCGGTTTGAGTACCACCATTTTAATGGTTATTCAACTGTTGTAATTAAATATGGTAAAATAAGGATGAAATAAATGGTTATATTACTATTTTCTTACGGAAATTTTTAACAGTGTATCATACGAAATTCCGAAAATTTTTGTACGAAATTGTTTGGGACGAAGTTGTTACAGACCGCTTAGGTTATTACAAGGTGTGGTCCCGATGGGTTCCAAAAATGCTCACTGATGTTCACAAACTCAAGCAACTTGGCAGTGCATTGAATTTTTTCACACGATACAGTGAAAAGGGACAGGACTTTCTCAACCAATTTAGGATAGGTGATGAAACGTGGGTTCATGATGTCACACTTGAATCAAGAGCTAAATCTCCGAAACAAAACATAACACATTTAATCTCCGAAAAAAACAAAAGTTCAAAACGACAATGTCAGCATAAAAAAACGTGTGCACTGTGTTCTGGGATAGGAAAGTGGTTTTGCATACTGAATTTCTTACCAGAGTTAAAACCGTCAATGCGGCACGATATTGTTAGACTTTAAGAACACTACGGCTTGGAATTCAAAACAAACGGAGAGGAACGCTCAGTAAAGGAATTGTGTTGCTCCATGACAGGGTTCGCCCCATACTGCTGGTGACACTCGAGCGATGATTCGACAGTTTTGTTGGGAGTTGTTCGATCGCCCGCCGTACTGCGCAGACTTGTCTTACAAAGGAAGCGCGAGCTAGGCGGCAAACGCTTTGGATCCAACGTTGAGGGGGGAAATGCTGTAGTGTCGTGGTTATTGCTATTGGGCAAGAAGTTTATGTGAAGAAGACATAGAAAATCTGGTAAGCCACTACGACAAGAGTTTAAGCATTGGCGGAAAATATGAAGAAAAATACTTTAAAGCCTGCTCTTTAATGTAAAAATAAAATCAGCTTGAATGATTTTTTTTATTATTAGGGTATTCTTCAAAATGGCACTTAGTTTCCAAATACGCCTCGTATCTTCCCATAACTATGCGTTTTTTTTTTTTGCAAATAATCTCGCTACTTCTTGAGTATACTTCTTCACACAATGTTTCCATGTCGTGGAAACAAGTCAGGTCTGTTGGACTGAGTGTACGTGTCTTGTTCCTTTACAAACGAACAGTTCACGTCAAATCTTCGGCACTCGGTCGTAGGGGGTTTTCAAACGTTAAAAAAAAGTTCCAAACCATTCGAATTACTTTAGGCACATACTGCTCTTTCAAAAAGGTAAACATTTGTCACTTAATTTTAATTTGACATTTTCCAAACATAGCAAACATCAGATAAATTAAGAAAATAAATATTTATGATAGACTAATTATGTACAATTTTTAGTCTTTATGGGAATTAATTGCCCTAAATACCTCATTTGGAATTAAACAGGTTAATTAAAACATAAATAAAAAAACGGTTTAAAATTAAATACGTTAATGATTCGCAATCGTTGTTCGAAAAATATCAAAATATGTCAAAACAATATTTATGAAAAGTAAGAATAAATAGGGTTTTAATTAAGAATAATCCTATCAGACCATAAATTTGATTTCAGATTTTTAAATTATGGGTGATATTTTATGATAATCTTAGCCTTAAAAAATGATCATATTTATACAATGAATGAGTTTGTCATTATTTTGTATTTAAGAATTTCCACTCGAAAACAAGTGAGACACACTTTAAATACATTTAAAATTCTAATTAGTTATTTGCTGCATATATAAATATCAAACTAAACGTATACGTCAACATTTTTTTTAAATTATGAAGTCAATATTTTATTTATTTCTCAAACAGATTCTTCTCTCATGATTTATTTTTAAATTTCTTCAAACCTTAGCTTGCATAATTAATACATAATAAATATTAAACAATGTGATTAGATGTATGGTTGTTGACGCACTTTACTTTCTTTACTCCGCGTGTATACGATGCACATGCTCTTAATGCTCAAATTAAGGCTCCAATATTTGTTTCTATATTTATAGACTCGGCGTGAAGCACAACTTTTTATGCAACTTCCAATATTGGTAGGAATAATAAACAGTGAAAACCTTTATCGCTGTGAAGTTTGCTTCTTCAAATGCGCTTTCTGGCTATGCCAGTTACTGCCAATAGATAAGTGAGTAAGCTATGACAGAAATTAGGAAATAATGATACTAGGCCCAATAACTAAATGTATCCAGTTTCACTATTCAAGTACCCAAATGAGATTATTTTTAAATATTTCGTCTTTATCTTTTTTTTCTCTCTCTCTTTTTAGACAAAAAAAAAAATGGTAGATGAACACAAGAGCGCCATTAATCTAGAAAACGTTCTCATTCGTTTCTTATTTTTAAATTTATGGTAGCAATAAATCGTCAAATCAGTGTAATGAAAACTACTTTAAATTGTAGAAAAGTTTTTATTTTTCTTTAATGTCCCATATTTTACCTTTCATAGCCTTTACATGCCACATTCAGTGTGAATCATATCATTCATGTTGCTTAGTTATTTTACATTATTTTTCATTATATGTTATCACTATAAACATATGTAGAACATTTTCTTATTATTCTTTTTACAAAATATTTTTTTCCAGAAATAATTTGAAAACGCCCAAAACCGTTAGTTTACTCTCGTTACAATTGCAATGTTTTATTAAAAATTAAAATTTCATGTTTGTTTAACGGAATACTTTATTTTTGTTAAGTAACTAAGGGTTTTGGGCGTTTTCAAATTATTTCTGGAAAAGATATTTTGTAAAAAGAAAAATAAGAAAATGTTCTACATATGTTTATAGTGATAACATATAATGTAAAATAATTAAGCAACATGAATGATATGATTCACACACTGAATGTGGCATATAAAGGCTATGAAAGTTAAAATATGTGACATTAAAGAGAAATAAAACTTTTCTAGAATTTTAAGTAGTTTTCATTACACTGATTTGACGATTTATTGCTACCATAATTTTAAAAATTTGAAACGAATGAGAACGTTTTCTAGATTAATGGTGCTCTTGTGTTCATCTACCATTTTTTTTCCTTTGTCTTTCATTTTTGATTGTGTACGAAAATTGATTCTTGAAATACTACAAGAAAATAAAACAGAGTCACAAAATTATCATCGTTTGGAAAATATAAACATTTATGTCTTATCATTTGCTTTTTTTTCAAGTGGGCATTAGAGATTTTGAGAGAACGTAGCGAAGCAGTTTTATTTAATTCTGCACAGTTTACGTTGACAGCAGAATTTAAAAAAATCCAAAATATTGGTTCAATTTACGTGGCCATAAAACAGTTACAAAAAAGGGAAGTCATTATTAAAAAGTTGTATATTTAAATTTCTGCAGCATATTTAAAGTTTTTCAGAATATGCATTTTCAAAAATTGGTTCAGTATCAAAACTGCCCGTACATTCAGTTTTACTCTATATCGACAGCAGTATTTGTGATTATTACGTATTTGAAATTCCTTTTCAAATAATAACAACAGATGTTTCCTTTGGGTTTTTATTAAAATCAGCTAAAGAAATTTTTAAAAAAATATTTGTATTTTGATAAGAATACTATTTTCTAAATAAAAGGTTCACAAAATTAAAGTTATTTTCGTGAACACGAAACAAAAAATATATATATTTGTTTCTAACCCCAGTTAACGCAATGAAATCTTCATTACTGCCTCACTCTTAAGAAAGCAAAAGAGCGTTTATCTGCAGTTCTCCCCTTTTCTCATTCTCTATTCTTATCAGGCAGTACTCGATCCTCTTTAACGAAAGATTTCCTGCTCACTCACCCCCATGATAATCAAGACATGTTACGAACATTGAACATTATGTCTCCATGACAACCAGAGCATTGGATACTTGCGTGCAGATCAATTATAGTTTCTAAATCAAGTGCTTTATCAGGACCAAAAAAGTATAGAGTTTCTTACTGAAATTGCACATCAGTGGAAGCAAAAACCAGTTGTACAGGGTACTCAAAATAACTGTTTACATTATTTATCGTTATTTATTTTCGAAGTTATAATTTTTTTGTAGTGTAAGAGTGAAATTTCAACATGCAACGAGAGTAATATAACGAAAGTGCTTTGGAGTGACATTATGAATTGGGGAAAAAAACTTATTGTTTCATGCGACATTGTTAAACTAAACTCACTCGCCATTTTTTATGTACCAAGAAAACTGAATCAATTTGTATTTTATTTTTGTTCAGTATTTTTTAAGATATTAGCTTGCTAATAAAAAAAGTAACGAAAATATAATTTTGTATGATCATGAAAAAGAATAATAACTGCTGAGTGCAAAAATATTATAAAATGTTTTGTGTGGATTATTAATAAATATTACATATGAAATAGTAATTGTTTCAACAAATAACTTGTGTGTTACTTATCACTGTCGGTTTTAACTGTGTATTTTGAAAAAGTTAAACGAGTATTTCGTTGCCAAAAGCAGAATATTATTATTATTATTATTATTATTATTATTCAAAACATCTACTTGACAGCTTTTAGCAACTTTTTTTTAAAAATTGACTGTGAAGAAGACAACAACAAAATGCTGAGTTTTTGAGTATTTTACAGAAATGAATTTAAATTTACGATTGTGACATTTAACATAGTAATACAATTGAATGTGTATAATGTATAATTTCAATACATTTGCTATCTAGGAACTCTATTTTGAATAAGGTAAATTATTCAAAAAATTCTTTATGTGACCAAAATTTATGATAAATTTACGAATCAAATTATATTCCATATGTTTCTGTAAGACGACACAATCTTTGTCAAATGTCATGTAAAAAAAATTGAGGTAGAAAAATTATTTAAAAACATTTCCAGACGAAAATCTTGGCTGGCAGCGTTGGTGATAAGTAGTCCGATATTACATGCATAATTAATCGCGGGTGGTATTTTTGTTGTTATGCGCGTTTTAAGATTTCAAAAGAATTTTACTTTCTTTCATCCTAATATCTTGAAAATTTGCAGATAAACATAAGATACAAGATTTATTTCATTTCGATTTTTTTAGTTGAATCTTATTGAAAAGGAAGATATGGATGAAAATATTTACCACAAACGGGTTTACTAGTAAATTAGCATTTTAGTCTGAAACTATTTCTGAAATTATTCTTCAACTTATTTTACTAGTTAAAGAGACAAAGAGACCATTATGATATATTAGGAATATTTTCCTTGAATCTTAGCTGACAATAAAATTCAAATAACGTCCGATTTTGCTTAGAGGCCAGACTATTTTATAGATTTTTATGAAATTTGGAGCAAAGCAAGTGCACACAACATACGTTACCTAATTGAGAAAACAAATGAAAAATTAATCATGTTTGTTTGTAATATGATTACATTTAGCGCAGTGATTTCTCATAAAGAAGTTCTAAAAGCAAGGCGTTAAAAGGCTCAGCGCAATTTTAAGAACGCGTATCTCATAGTTATTGTGTAAAAACATATGTGCACTAAAGATTAAAATTTTTACGAGAAAAAGTATGCAATTTTACTTTTGTATTTTCTTTTCTATAATGCTCACATTATGCCAGTTGACGAGTTTTTGCCCTTTGCACTGCCCTAAAAGACGTGGTATTTCCTTTCAGGACGACTATTTTATTCCTGTGACTTTATTGCTGAAGTTTATTTACGTAAAAGAGACATATTTTATTCTCAGGTAATTGTCAAAAATAATATTTAATATAATTTGAAGCCGGAGAAGATTGAATGAAAGCGAAATTTAAAAAGTTTTTTCCCCTTTGATTTTTGCTTTCCTATTTTCGCAAGGAAAAAAAAAGCTTTTGTAATTTAATCAAAGTTTAAAGTCATTTTACAAAATAATTTTTCTTGACCCTTGAATTCGAAAAGAAAAAAAATATGTATGGAAACCTGAACCCGTTTCACTGTGTTTCTAAGAATCCAAAGTTAAATGCGGGGCTTAGTACCGATAAAAAACGTCAATGGGCCAACCATTCAGTTTTTTCAAGACATTAAGGTATTAATTGCTTAAGGGGTCTTTTTTATTTTAATTGATCTTCTCTTTCGCAAAGGGTGTAATGAAATTTCATATTCAAAACGATGGTTTTTTTTTTCTTAAACCCTTTAATTAAATGGAGTCTGTTTTTCTGAAACATTTATAATAATCGAATAATGGAATTGTATTTTTATTTTTTTCTGCACTATTATGATCTTTAAGAAATCAAAAAAGTTTTTTCGAAATTATATTTTTTTAAAAATTGAACGGTTTTAATTTTATTCTGTGAAAAGGTTTTTTCAAATCTATTCACTTTTATGAACGCTGTGTTTCATAAGAAATTCAACATATTCTTCAATACAACGATGATTTACAGAAAATATGGAGAATTTAGTGAAAACATTATAGCCGACAGAGTTTTCAGATAAAAACAGGATAAGACTTTTGCAATGTATTCGAAAAATACCTTAGAGTAATATATTAAAAATTAAAAATAATGCATCAAGTTTATTTTTAATTATTTTTTGATTTTTAAAGGTAGTTGATACGGTACATGAATACAGTATAACTGGTTCAAGAAAAGTGTGCGTTGACAACTTCTAATAAGATGTATATAGTTCAAAAATATTTACAAGTTCCCGAATGCTAACAACTTGATAAGCATCAGTAAAATGAATAAACTAGGTTAATAAAGCCCAAATTATCAAAAAACTGCTCAAGGCTGCAATAAAGTACGATGCACGTATTATATATATACATATAAATATAGATAAATAAAAATTTAACTGCACTTTGCTTGTACTGGGGTGAGCTGATGGCATAAGAGGAATGTTGAGAGCAGAAAGAGAAATGGTTGGAAGAGGAGTCCCCTTCCATAAAAACATCACGTAACATCTCTTCAGGTGTCTTCTCCCTTTTTGCTCTTCTTTCTTTTTTCTGTCTTTTTGCACTAGAAGAATCTTTGGTTTCTTTCTCTAAAAACCTGTCCAATGTTGTCTGCCTTTGACGATTGTTCAGAATTTTTCTAAAATGGTCAATAACATTGTCGTTGAACCAGTTAAGGCTGTTGACCACAGCAGTGTTGGGATGCCATTTTCCACCACTCTCTGTGTTTTCTCCAATTGGTAACACAGCTCTTTAATTTCTGAAAAGGAAATGCTTTCTGTATTGATGACAATTCTAACCTGAACTCAGAGAATTTAGAGATATGCGACTATGATAATTTTTCCCGTGACACTTCATATATATATATATATATATATATATATATATAGCATACCTATTCGAATTTTGAATGGAACGAGTAAAATGGCCGGTAGAAGACATCAATATATGAGGAAAAAAGGAAAACAAAAGCGAAAATTGTTTACAATGTTTATAATTCACTTACAAAACTTTCTTCACTTCCGAAAGTAATCCTACACCTCGACATTTTGTTTCTTTATTTTTTATTTATTTATTTATTTTATTTTGTTATTATTATTTTTTTTTTGCTATTTCATTTAATTTTTTTAATTCTTTTTTTTACTCTATTTTCTCAACTTTTGCGAAAAATTAGACAAAAAATACCACATACATTCTGGTTTTGTTGTTAGTTAGAATCATAAGAATTATAAGGTTTGAATAAATCTACACAGTTTGAATTTTTTATTTTTGCTTCCCTTGTCGCTCATTTCCGAACTCTACCATTACATGTATCGGACTCCCATAAAATCGAAATTTTAGGTTAATGTTTAAAGGTTACTAATAATGAATTTCGTTGTTTTTGTACAGAGGATAATATGAAAGTATCCTTTAAGAAATTTAATATTTTTTAATAACTCTTTAAAATTCATGGTTAACGTAATACATCGAAAAGTTGTAAATACTACATAAGTTGCTTTCAAATTAAACAACAAAGTGTATCGTTGCACTAAACATTTTCAGCTTCTTAGGTGTCAGATTTCTTAGGTGATTATTTTTATATGGAATGACACTATATTGGCTTTTAAATTTGAGAAAATAAGGACGGGATCACAACTGAATTTATACTGAGGAAATAAACTAAAATGGTAAGTTAGAATGCATCTTTTCCTTTTACGACCATATAAAACAACAGAAGATAACTTTGAATAGGGGAGGATGGAGTAAAATGGGTCAGTTTATAAAAAACCCAAAATAATAGAACTTGAAACTGAAATTCTTAATCCAATATTTTTAATATTTTTTCAAATGTGTTGGCAACATTTTTCATTCTAACAAAAGTTAGGTTCTTCACAAAAATATTTTTGTAAACTTTGGATGATAGTGTGCTAAACGCATGGTTTATCAACTTCTGAAAATCTCTATATTTTATCAAATAACAGCCCAAATTTAAATGATTTCCTCACTAAGAAATTTTGGAGAACAATTCCACCTGAGCATGTAAGAAAAATACTAAATATTGTCCTTTTTATACCAGTTTTTCTTGGATGGGGTAAAATGGGTCATGGTTAGGCCTAGGTAGTTCTATTATATTATATTTTAAAACTTATTCTGTTGTACCTCACTGCAGAAAGTTTCTAAATTTAAACAATGAGTGTTTTTTATTTTATTGAAATTAAATTTTAAAAATAATTTAAAGTTTTCCCTAAAAAAGGTCATGTTGATGTGGTAGAGAAAAATGATGTTGTGGAAGTGTGAACCAATATGAACCATATACGAACCAATATGGAACAATCGAGAACAATATTATCTTAACATTTCAATGTAATCATAATTCAAAATCTTGCTAAATATGTTACACTTATACAGTTAGCAGTAAATATCTGTTTTCAGCATTATTTTGTATTATGACTCATTTACCCCAAGATGGAGTAAAATAGGTCACAACTTTATAAGCTAGTTAAACTATTTCATAGTTAAAAAATAAATATTAAAATTACATCAAATTGAACTAATTCAATTTTAGGATGCGGTTGAAAAGAAATTTGAAATGTTTCTGGTTTTGGTGCTATGAAACTTTGAGTATGAGAATAGCTAAAAAGTGACCCATTTTACCTACCTGACCCTACGTTCTTTTTCAACATAAAGTAAAAATACGCAATTTACAAAAAAAAAAAAAAAAAAGAGGCACTTATTCTTAAACTCATTCTTTATTTGAAGCATCTTATTCATTTCTAACTTGGATTCCAAAAAGTATTTTTATTCCGCCATTAATTACCGTAGCAGAGCTTTGTTTTTATTCCTCAACGGTAATTTATATAAATAAAGCAGAGCGTGTGTGTCGGTCGAATCCTGGCCAGATGAACGGGTCCAGAACTATGAAATTTCAGTTGCAGGTACCTCAGACCAAGTTGTGATGAGCTTCGAATCGTTTTTTCTCAAATTAGATTTTTTTTTTTAAAATTCCAATTTCAAGAAAATTAAAAAATTGTGGATATGTCATTTAAGGACCTATTTCTACTTTTGTTTTTTGTTGGCTCAATATTTATTTCTTTCGTTAAAGACCCATATTATTTGAAGTTCATATTCTAATGGAGATTTTTAGAGATTGTTACCCGCGTTAAAAAGGATTTTTAGGAACCGTTCTCTTAATTCTTTAATCTTGAGAGGAACTATACAATATTTAAGAACTGTTTCTTGCAGACTAATGGGTTTTGTCTAATTAGAATATAAAGGAAGTTTTTTAAGAACATTAGCTCTTATAATGCAGAATTTTAAGGATTGTTGCCTATTTTCTATCAAACTTTTTTAACGAAATTTCTCCTGATTTATTTGCTGCTGAAAGGCGGACATGTGTAACATGATTTAATTATTTTTCTGTCAGGGAATAATGCAATGTTCGAGATAATCCGTGTAAGGCTGAGCACGTCAGCTAGTATAATAATAATTAAACGCAACATCGATTCACTAAAAAATATATAAAAAATTCTGGTGGCATATTATTTTTTAGGTTGTTTGGAAATACCACAGTATCCTTTAGTATTTTGTCTGATTTAATCACTTTGTCTCACCATAGATTTATTTTATTTATGCATTCAAAGAAAATGATCAGTCCTAGAAAATATTAGAGGCTTTAAATTGATTTCTGTGTTTTTCTTTGAAAGGATATCAGCTTTTTATAATGATTTCTTGAAATTAAAACTTTTGAGTAACGAGAACTACATCATCTTTATTAGTTAAAAAGTTGTTAACAAAGAAAAGGTCTGAAATAAAACATATATAGTTGTCTTTTTCCTTCTTCAAATAGTTTTAATTTTGTAAAAAAAAAACACTCTTATTAAGCAAGTTTCCATCCATAGTATCACAATTACATACAATTTAACAAAAATATATCATTTAATTATATAATAAGACTATAAATAATACATAAAACAGATATCATTTTATGATGCAAAATATATCCCTTATTTTTTGTAACAGATTTGCATAGTTTAAATCTTTTTTTTTTTTTTAGTTATAACCAATATCTATAATATTTGGACACTAAAAATATGTGTGACACTTTTAATTCTTACAATACATTTTTCTACCGAATTTTACAATCTGAATGCAAACTATCTCTGCCAGTTTTCTTTTCGTTCTACCCTCGTCCTCTTCATATACACATATAGACATAATTTATTTTTAGATGCAGAATATTTTAATGCAGGAAAGTTTCATAATTTATAGTCCCATTTCAAAAACAAACAAAATGTTCGGAAAGGGAAACTATGTTCCAGAGAAAAATTATTGCACTTTTGTTTTTAACCTTGTGTCTCATTTTCATTGTGCAGAAGATGGGTTGGCCAACGGTTGTTTATTGGTTGCTTTGCTTTCTTTTAAGTAATTAAGCTTTCTTTTTAGAACGTTTCAGAATTTATGACTTTGAGAATAAATTAATTTAAATTTGCCCTTTTCCTATCTGGATAATAAATCATAAATATAATAACTAAACCTATTTAATAAGCGTTTTAAGCCTATCTGTTAACGCTGAAGTAAATATGAATAATGTTTTATGCAAAACATAAACGACAAAAACATTTCACGCACAAAAAAAGAATTCATGAATGCATATTTTCATAACCTAAATATTGAAATTAATTTCAAAATTTTAATAGAATATTTTCATTCAAACAGCGTGATATAAGATAAAACATACATTTCATTTTTGGAAGTTAGTTTAATGCGTTTTCAGATTTTAAGTATCAACCACGAATAATCCCTTTGTCTTGTTATAGAAGCTTGGTTTCGGAAAAAATGACACTATTAGTTAATAATAATAATTATTATATATATATATATATATATATTTGTGTCAATTACAAATCTTGACTTGTGGTTACATTAATCAACGATTTATATTTATTTGTGGGTAAAAAAGAAACAGTATTTTCAACAACGAAAATGTTTCGTAATAAATTTACTTAAATAGAGAATTGGCATCATTATAAGCAAACGATTTATGTAATTAAAAAGCATGATTCGACATAATAATTTTGAAGTAGGTTTTTTTTAATCAGTTACAAAACAATTTCTATTTTTCTTACTGTTATGTCCAAATAAATTAATTCAAAACTATCTCCCAAGAACAAAAAACTAATAAATAAATAAATGAAACTAGCGGCACCCGACCGGCACTGCCCGTGTTAAAAGTTTACACGAGGTCGCTTATGGTGACGTTGGAAAAGTGCGCCACTTTCGCTACGGCGCTCCCCATGCTAAGTTCCAAAATACGTAAAAAACATATTCCCGGAACCCTCTACCTTCCCCTGAAAAAATGCTCGAAATAAATTATCGTGCAAGAATTTTTCTGCAGTAATATTAGTTGAGAGTTTTAAGAAATCTTGCCTTATATGTACTTGTTTCAAACAGTAAACAAACGAAATGTGGCCAACCAGAAAAACAAGTAAAGGTTTTTTTCCCACCACCGCGCATTAGCGTTTTACACACACACAGTCACACACGCACGCACATATAAGAAAGATATATTTAATAAACATTAAAATGAAGAAAAGAAAAATATGATTAAAAATTACAAAATATAGTGACCTATTTAGTTTTTTGTGTGTATAACTTCAAAATTCATTTGAGTAAACAGTTTGAAATATGCATAAATTTGTGAAATGAATCTCTAAAATTGGCTTTGAAATTGCAACATTAGAAATTAAATTTTGATCCTACTCTTTGCGCACAAGCATTCTTTTAAGTTCTTCAATTGTAGAAATTAATTTCAAACTCTTGACAGATGGAAAATGTAACCACATTATTTTACATGCATTTTAAACAATTTATTATTATGTTATTATAAATGCGAAGTGTAATGAATAATTGTCAATAAAGAATTTTCAAATCTCAATGTTGAGAGCTTTAATAAGCCAAAGATTAAAATATAGCTTCTTCCTCTATTGCACAAAATGAAAAAAAAAAAAATATTCTTTTAGATAAAAAAAATGCCATCAACATTTTTACAAGATAATTATTTTGTAACCGAAACATAAAATACTTATTTAGATCAGCAAACACGCACTAAATTTATGAATGAAATTTAGTTGATTGAAAATTTGAAACATACTTTCTACACATACTCTCACAAAAATTTCATTCAGAATATTCTAAACAGCAGCAAAAGAAAATGTTGTGACTTACATTTAAAGTTTCAGGACTGCAATTTTTTTTTTGAAAAATATTTACAATATACTTCTTAGTTATTTTAGTTTCTATGAATTTAAAATGTAAAGCAAAAACGAAGAATTATTCATACTCATATTCCAAATCTTATCGGTAGCTGAAATCAACCCCAAACAAAGGTCCTCTAAAGATAATTTTAATGCATTGCCATACTGGTTCTGCAATGTATATAAACACAACAGTTCGAAAAAGTTGTGAATGTACCTATGAGCATGTTTATACATTATAATCGAGAAATTTGAGTTTTGCCATTTTGAGTAAACGAATTGCTTTTAAAACTTAAACCGCTAAAAAAAAAGATTACAGTGAGAGAACCAGAAATTGCATTTCAATTATTTAAGAAAAGTTAGATACAACGTATTAAATTTCAAAGGTATTCGCTATTTCAAATATCTTAAAACCTGTCTATCTTTAAATTTTAAACATGCCTGAAACAGTGAAGGTTATACATAAAGACTTCTTTTGTTAATATATCAAAACATGACCTCTTACGAAACAAATCACGCAAACATTCCCGCTTTACGTTATACGAGAAACAAAATGTCTAAAGCCATCATTACATAGCTTTTGATCAAATATATTGGAAGATAGAATGTGTAACAGTACATAGTAGAAAGGAAGAGTTTTGATGTAAACATTTCTGCCATGAATTGATTTATTCATACATTTGAATTTTAAATGGACTTTATCAATTTTGATTAAAAATACAATAGTTTCATAAAGTTGTTTTCCTTAGAAGCTGATTTATTCACATAAGTTTTAGAATGGGAATAAATGAAACTGAATGGAAGCCGACAAAGTATGACATATTTGCCTTAACAACTGGTTTCAGTATCTCTATTTGAATTCAACAATAGATTTATTAAAACTATAATGAAATGGTTTTTGCAGTCTAGACCTATATGAATGCAAAACTATATAGTTATTGCAGAAACTAAAAAAGGAAGAAATAAATATATATCTTTGATAAATATAAGTACATTTTACCATTATTTGGGTTTTCATTTTTCCTATTGCAAGCATGTGTTAACGTTCTTTAATACGAAATTAAAGTGACCAGGAAAAATTAATCAATAATTGATTTAGCGAAGGAGAACATTTTTTTAAATCTTTTTTTTTCTAAGAAATTTATTTGTGTTTGTAAAGTTAACTACATGGCTAGAGACTTGTTCAAGATCAGACATTACAAGTTCCCTATTAGGTACACCGAATTAATTTTGAGAACATGAATTCATTGCCTGTTACATCGACACTTATTTGAAAGATCGTGTAAGGAGAATGTTCATAATGAAAGTTTACTTTTTAACACAAGTGTAGTAAAAATGCAATTAATAAAAAGGTGAATTCCTGGAAAATATTAAGAGTTCGCTTTGTAAAGATATATTTTAGTGGATAACGTTTCCTTTATTTAATAAACTCTGTCGTGTATAGATGTTGAATACCACTAATGTAGCATTTATTTCAATGTGATAACTCTTGATATGCTAGGTTTAATCTACGTTTATGCTAAAGTAAACTTTTTTGAAGCAATGCAAAACATTACACTGTTAAAAATGTCCGTAACAAAATAGTAAAATAACCATTTATTTGATTGTTATTTTACCATATTTAACTACAACAGCTGAATAACCATTAAAAAGATGGTACTCAAACCGCTGATTGCGAAAAAAAATCGTTTATTCTCTGTTTATCCTAAAAAACGTTTAACTAACCGTAATTTTCAAGCGCTCAATAAGAATCGGCCGTCCATCTTGGTTGCGAAACCTCACCGGTCGTACATTCTTAAAATATGAATAAAGATTTATCAGTTCAAATCTGCATGTGTATATATAAAAAAAAAATATTTAAAAAAAAGTGGCTTCAGCAGTGGATACTAAATAGAAACACATACACACGTAAATCAAAAATTGGAGCCATCGAATTTCCGAACGGTTTGCGAATGAACGAACCCATAATTTGAGCTGCTGAAGCTTGTTTGTATTTTAATTTTTGCAGAAAATAAAATGATTTTTGTCAATATACAGTAAATTTAGACTAAAAATGACTTTGGATCCAATCAAAAACTGAAATCTCAATTTGAATGCAGTTTTCTGTTGAAAAGAAAGATTTATTGATAAATAAGCGACCGCTTTGTGTGGTGCCGATGGCCGAGTAGTTAGCGAGCAACGTTGGTATGGCAAACAACCGGGTTCGATTCCCGCAGGCTGCATTTACCGTTTCTACACCTCGAAGATTCTACGTCTCGAAATGGTTCAAAAACGCTGAAAATTTTTGTTTTGAAACCATTTTTATATGGTTATAAAACCGTAAACTTTTGTATTTACGGCTTTTTAACCAAGCTGATTGGAAATGGTTAGGTCCCGTAAAGATAGAAAAATGTTCCAATCCGTACATTTAACGGTGAATTAGATGCACAGACTGCTGCCGGTCATTTAACCGTAATTTCATGTTGAAATTTCTAACAGTGTACCAAATAAATAAATGAAATTAAAAAAAGATATTCTCAGAAGACCTTTTTTTATTAAGATATAAAACTGTTTTTTACTAAAAAAAAACAATGCAATAGCAGTAATCAATACTGTTTGACAACATATTTCAATAGGATAGTGTGGAAGGTAGGGGAGGAAACATAAGACTTCATTTGACCTTTTTTTTTTTTTTGCTTTAACCAAAGCAAATGCTAACTTCCCTTCTGCTTGATCTTATACTCCATTTCACTTATAAGTACGACTACCATGGCTGAAATACTATATTTATATTCTAGTAATGTTAATAGGTTAAAGATATTTGCAAATGTTGAACACTTGTATAACCAAAAGGACGTAACGCAGATATTACTAACAGTTAGTACTACTTTTTCTGGCCCGTGTTACATTACCATTGAGTGATACGAAGTGCTGTCTATAACTATATGAACTACTTTCTACATGTGCGAACGTGAGAAATTTGCAAATATAGCTATTTTTCCTCCTCTCACTTAGCTCTTGTTTTTAATTGTTTCAAATATGCTTTTTCAACGGCTTTCATTTAATATCAAAGCAAAATAATTCTCTTAAAAAAAATGTATAACCTATTATGTAAACTATATCAAATTCATTATCTCACACATTTATATCTCCACCGCATTATATTTCCGTAAGTTTCGATCTAACTATTAATGCTTTTAACCGGAGAATTTTTTTAACTAAATAGAATTCTTCAATATGTAATATATCACAGAACTGACAAGATCGCGAAAGATTTCTCTCTGTACGGTATTTGTTACATTTGGTACCGTTATTGTTTCATTCACTCTCATTTTTCAGTTAGTAAAAATAAAAAAAAAATTCAACTAAACATACAAGCTTACAAGAAAATCATGTGTTATCTACATACAGCTTTACAGTAGTATCTATGTTTAGTTTATATCAAGGCTTTTAGGGGGAAATGTATATTTTCTCCTTAAAATAATTTGACTGCGATCTAAAACGCATTTTGCCGAATCTAAATGCAATAAAACAAGTTCTTGAGTTTGTCTTCCTTAGACTCATCTTTAACGTAACTATCAAAAGCTTACTAATGCAAACTAGCGGAGGTACTTAGAAAAAACCTCTCTTAATTTATGGATTCGTTTTGCCGTTATTCTGAAGTAATAGAAAATATTAACTTACTTGGAAGAATGTAGGACCTTTCAGTTGAAATCTATTTCAATTGAGGGAGTTTAAATGCAATTTTTATAAAGAAATATAGCTTTTTTTTTTGTACAAAATGAAATACTTTATCGGTAAACATTTTTTGTGGAAATTGTAATCACGGGATATTTTATAACTTTATACAACGGGGAAGTCATTTTATAGGAGAGTTTTATGCTTCGTGTTTGATAGCTGATTAAAGGATCAGTTCCATTGATATTGTTCTTAGTATAAAGACCATAACTCCATGTTTTTTTCTTTTCAAATTTTTAAACTTTTATAAGAGCATGGGTTCAAAAGGTGCGGGCGCGAGGCATTTGGAAATGCACTAGATGAGGTCATAGTTTGTTTTACAAACTAGAACTACATGTTTTTGGATCTTTTTTCGAGCATTTTAAAGCACTATGTTAGATACTTAAATATATACAATATTTTAAATTTATCTTTCTTAATTTAATTCTTGAAATTTTGGCAATAACTCTTACAAAAGATCTTCTGCCACACAAAAAGGCTTATGTCATTCCAAAACCATGAAATCGCAAACATTCATAAGCAGCAAATACGCTGAAAGAGCACATTTTTTCGAATTTGAACAATATGAGTGCAAATACAAACTTTAAGTCCTTCAAAACGAAGCTTTGAGACTAGTTACCGCAGCTGTAAAAAGCACTTTAACAAACTCAATGCTACAAGTAATAAACCCTTACAAGTAATAAACAAATGCAATGTTTTCCCTTACGAGTATTAAACCAATTGAGATAATTATTCAGGAGAAAACTTTAATACTGTATGAGAAATTAACCTGATCACCAGCAACAGAATTATGGAGAAATTATGTTCTCAGTAGACCTAAGAGATTGAAGACACAAGATGGATACTTTCGGAGAGTTTTTAAATTGAAATCCGACTGTGTTCCCTTCTTGGTGTTCCCACAGAAGAATTATTGAAACTAACAATCCCTATTCAACTTGGATGTATAAAAAACGAACGTTATTTGATTGGAGCTATAAGAAAATCAGCAGCAGTTGTCTGTGAACTAAGAGCTACTGCTATGGAGACAATCCATACCAGGTACCCAGAGGATAAATTGGATTCACATATACCCTTATGGGTCGAAAGTGCTTGATAGGGTTAGATATGCGGTGTGTTCACAGCTTTTTTGCATTCTATTCCGCTCTTGGTCCATTTCAATCCAATTTTAAATGGAGAACAGGAAGAAATTAGAATTGCAACAGAACAAATTAGAGTTAGAACAGCTCAACCCCCCCCCCAAAAAAAAGTTATTTCAGACCGCTTTTCAGCCATCTGTGCACATATTTTTTGCAAAATAAAAAATTATTGAATTTTGCAGAATAAATATTTATTTTTTAGCCTTTAATGGTACGACTGTGGTGCTACGGTTGATCTCAGCTCATGTAGGAATAACTAGAAATGAATAGACTGATAAATTAGTAAAAAATGGAACTGAAATTTTGCCTACAAGTAAGAGCAGTACCATTTTCATCAATTAAAATATTTTGAAAAAATATTACGGAGAAAATTTATGACATCAAATTGCTAGAAAAAGAGGTGGAAGGATTCCGATTTGTAAGATCCCAGACTTCCCTACATCTATCGTAATAGCCACCTTTCCCCTACAAACAGGACACACGGCTGTCTTGGCAGACACCGTCACTACCTTGGCGTTTATGGCAGTCCTCTTTGCACTTCGTGCAACCAGAAATCTGTAGTGAATCATTTGCTAAGTTGCCCTTCATTGAATAAAGAAAACATACACAACTGATATTGGCAAGCCAGGGAGTTTACACAATCGACAATCGCTAATTATTATTATTATTTTTTTTTTCTTTTGTGAGTATTTAGAGTTTGGATGTTGTCACTGTTATGAGTTAGTTTTCTTTTTTTTTTTTTTTTTTTCACTGATTTTTTTTCAAATTTTATTACGTTTTCTTCTTGCTCCTATTTAATGCATCTTTGTTGCATGGGAGCAAATGCTGTGCAATCAAGTGCTCTTACAATAAAAGAAAATGGGTGCAGAAAATTTAATCCACAATTACTGTCCGATTTGCTACTAGTGACTTTACCCTGAATAAAAATTTTAAAAACAAATCAACTTATGCGCAAAATGTTATTTCTAAAGGCATATTACTGCATTATGATAAAACAAATTTAAATTTTCCCATCAAAAATTAATATTTGCGATAAAAATAATAACATAGCAATTTTATCTGAGTTACATTGAATTCAACTTTAGCTTGCAGAAAAATAAAACTTACTGCGCCTGGCATGAATGAATACGTTAATCATTACAAATGCCATTTTACCCAGCTTTGAGGCATTTCCCGCTCATTTATCTCTCTGCTGATTAATGAAAGTAATTCATCACATCAGAGGAATTCCAAAACTTCTGATGGTCGTTTCCATCATCCATTTTTGTTCCGTTAGCGGACGGGAGAAAAACTTATTTTCAAGAACTCTCAAGTAGAATTTAAAAGCAGTTTCTTTTAGGATGCGTTTTAATGATTCGTTTTCAATTGTTTCCTAAAATAAAGGCATTTGTTATACGTAAATAGATTTATTACCTGTGCAAAGTTTTCCAAAAGACAAAGCATACAATTTGCTAAACTGTTTTGATGAAAGAACTCGGAAAAGCTTATAGTTATGCTTAAAATAATAAAACATTTACAGACAAAAATGAGGCGCAAAACTAAAATGTCTGCAAAACAGAACAAGAAACCTGTCTTTGCAAAACAACTATCTATTCTTTGTTAAGAAGATCAAAATATTTATACTGAGATCGTAAGAAAAATGAAAATCATGCTAGAAATTAAGAGCCAGTGTTTTTAGAGCCACGCAGTCTCGAAGTTGAAATCTGCGATTTGGCTGAAATTTTCAGGATATGCTCTACACATAAGAATTAGAAATGTGTTTTTTCATTAAAAAAACATTTCTCTTAAAATTTAGGGAGGGAGCTGAAGTTAGTTTCTTTTTTGAATAAAAGCGTACCAAGTTACAGAAGCTATTACTAATTGCTCCAAGACACTGACAACTATTTTGTGTTCTACTACATCCACAGTAACTCTTAGGACAAAAATGGTTATAGTTGACCGTTGGTGCAAAGGTTCAAAGTCATTCCAAATTGTTCAAAAAAAAGATTTTTTTATGCAACTTTGACTATCGAAATCTCCTTTCGCCAACAGTGAACCACAAAAAAGCATGCATTTCAATAAATACATGCCAAAGAATAATATCTGAAAACAGCAAGATATGTGTGGTAGACTTTTGGCGTACAAAAATATTTGACTCTAAAACTGAGAAAAGCACAAAATTGCATGATTGTGTAGGTCATTTATACTGCTTGCGTTAAAATTGACCAGGTATGAAAGTAGCTGGAGAAGAATGCGTTTCTTCAAAAAAGGAACTAACTTCCTATTTCCTCTTCAAATTATGAAAAACAAATTGTTATGGAAAAATAAAAAAAACATTTGTCTAATACTTTTATGTATAGAACATATCCTGAAAAGTTCAGTCAAATCACAAATGTCAAATTCAGAGCCTGCCTAATTCTTAAAATAAACTGGCTCTTAAATACTCGCTCTCGACGAAGATTCAAATTGCATGTTTGTTCTTATAGTTTACATTGCAATATATAGTTTATCTTGAATATTATAGATTGCATAAACTATAAGTTTACCTTGAATATTATAGAGTAGATTAAATATTACAGTTTATGTAGAAAATACCGTTTCGTAATAAATTATTCAAGTAAACATGCGACATTTAAATTAGAAAGAATTTAATATTTCCTAAGCGTAGGGGTTATTTATTAGTAGCAGGAGAAATAGTTAAATAATTTTAATTCTCTCCTCTGCCGTTAATCAACAAGCATCGGTTAATCCACAACTAGTGACTACCATACTGCTTCAGTAGGCTTTAAACACTTTGTTGCCAGTGAGATTTTTTTTTTAATAAAAGGGTTTCTAATCTAAAAAAACTGTGTAAAGCAAAAAACATCTATTTTTTTTAGAAAGAAAAGAACTTATTTCACGTTTTTATGATAGTGAATAGTTTGTTGAGTAGATAATAATAATTATTCTTTGATCTAATAATGCAGAAGTACATATTGTATCTCCTTCACATCTATCTATATATATATATATATATATATATATATTATTTATCTAGCCTGTTTTTCTGTCGCTCACCGATAACTTTCGTCACTTTCTTATTTTTTTATCAAATTACATGATTTACCATTCATTTTAAAGCTTATCGGGCCAGCTAATGACGAAAAATAGACCCACGGTCTAAAAATGCGCCGCTTCTCTTAAATTTGAGATTTAAAATCATCTAATAAGAGGTCCTTTAATTAATACCAAATTGGTGCTGTGTATGCTGGCGCCATGTTATCAAGTAAACAAACTCTTCTGTTTTTATTGTGTATCAAGTAAACAAACTCTTCTGTTTTTATTGTGTATCAAGTAAACAAACTCTTCTGTTTTTATTGTGTATCAAGTAAACAAACTCTTCTGTTTTTATTGTGTAGCAAATGGGACATTTTTAGCTGCGTCTGTGTGTTAGCCTTACTCAAACATTAAGCTCTTCACGTTCATTTATATTATAAATGCTCAGAACCTAACCAACCAACAGTAACTATATTTTAAGTAATGGAACTGTTTAGTTATTGTTTTTTTGATGCTATGTATACTAATAATAAAAATTATTATTATTATTGTGATTATTTTATTATGTTGCATATCTAAATAATCGGGGGGGGGGGGGTAATTTGTAACAGCTATTTGTACTGATGTGTTCAATTATATATCCTCTCTTGTACCTACACCCGTTTACTTTTTCCTATACTTCCTCATAATGTCCTTTCTACCAAATTAGTGCGGACTTCCGCACGGGTCGACTAGTATCTATTGTTATTGATTATTAAGATAATATTACTTCATTCATATTGAATTTGAGAATAAACCACTATTCTTTCTAAAATTAGATATTGTAAATTTCCCCACGATCTGCATTAGTGAATAATTGATTTACGTAAAAATACAGTGCAATATTCCTATTTTACTTCGTGTACTTTCAACTGGATTCGTTTGTTGCTCTCTTATTGGTGCCTTCCCTGCTACTTCTACTTCCACTTCACGCTGCCTTTATTCTCATTGGTTTACTGATAATTCTTAGGCTATATAAGCTTTGGTTTTTGTTGCTTTGTCTGCTTCATTTGGATGTTTTGCATCTAGAAGCTCCCTATCGCATTGAAAAAGGGATTCCAAGCAATCCCGAAACATATGCCTGCATTTTAATGCTTATTTGTGCTTTCTTAACGTGAAATTATTTTTTATTACAGTTTTATTACAGTGCAACATGGTTCACTCTTCAGTAAGCTAATTTCTAAATTTTTCACGAAGACGACTTAGAACTTCAATGACAACAAATTTAAATTATATAAATAATTTAAACAATAGATAATTAAACATTTTAGTTTATTATTACAAAACACAATGCATTTGAGGGCGTAGTAGTGAAGGGTTTTAACAAATACAGTACAATATAACCGTCAAAAAAGACCGAATCATTAAAATGTCTCCGCTTCTCTTCTATCTCTAAAATTTCCAGAGTATCATTAGATGCTATTGAATTACCTTATGCCAAGAATTCAAGGTATGTAATATTAACTAAAAAAGAAGGGCAGATAAGAATGTTCATAGCAGAAATCATCTCCAAGAAGAGAATCTCAATAAAGATTTTTCAAAACTTTTCAAATAAACTCATCTCCTCGCAGATAAACGATAATGTTTTAATTTTCGACGAAATATTTGAGTTTCGTTGCCAGAATTCATTGAGGCAATAATTTCGAAAAATCTTTGACAATGAGTTGTTTGTGTCTTCTGTATTTACCAACCATTAAACTTAGTTTCTTAAAATAAATAATTTGAAAAAAAAAAACAACAGAAAAGAAATATAGTAATGTGCTCGCAACGCAGTTTGTATCATAGATACAGTAACTGAAAAGCGTTTTGAGATTTTCTCGCAACTTAAATGTTTGCTTGTGACATCTTGCATTAAGGGAAAACATAACATATTGTAAAATATTAATTCTTACTTAACTACGTAAATTATTCTCCTTCTTAAAGACAATACTTTCAACTCGAAATTTTCAGTGCAATTTATATTTACTGCATGAAACTTCATAATTAAGAAGCAAGGATATTTATGATATTTGTTAAAACTAGTTCAGTAATTCATTTGTTCTTTCTGTGGAACATGTTTGGAATAAAAATCTCAGCTGGTATTTTCCTTTTTTTTCTGTCTTTCAAACCAGAATATATATCATTGTATTCGTTTCTGAAGAATGTTATTAACTGTACTATTTTTTCGCAAGCTTGACTGTATGCTTTGTTCCAGACACTATTTCTGATCAGGGTAAGAGTAAATTGACCACCTCCAAAGCATGTTTCGTATTATTTATCGTGTGTCGACTGGGTTTACCAAATAAAGTACGTTACCATTTAAAACTGTCCAAGTAACTTATTCTTCATTCAGAGATGCATTTATTTAACCAGGTAGTAAAAATACATTTTTTTCCTCAAAATAAACACATAGAGGGAAATTAATTCATTCCTTCGTTTCCGATATACTTGATATCTTGAGTTTTACCTCTGAAATGATCTGAGTACTCTACAGAAATCGTCTTGCAGTGGATCCCTGGACACTTCGGTGTAACTGGTAATGAAATAACGGACCACCTAGCAAAAAAGGGAGCTTCCATTTTACAAACATCAAAGAAAACTGTCCCTTTTACCAGTGCCAAGCGTATCATCAGGAAAAGATGAATGATTTCACTTTACATCAATACGCTGAGGGAAATTCTAATAAGATCTGATGGAATAAACTCCAGGATCTTCCCATGTGGCCAAGACGTTAAGCACTTGCTGAGTTTCGTCTGGCCACAAGACATGACTTCTTCTAAAGCATCTTCATCGAATCCATGTTGTTCAGCCCTACTTCTGCACGCTCTGTGATCTTCGGGAGGACATGGATGCTGACCACATTTTCCGCTGCCCGGCACTAAACGATTCCTCTTCATTGAGTGACCGCTACTGGCGCGCTAGGGACTTAATAGGTTCATAGACTTTTCTCGCCACATTATTCTCGTTTACTTGTTCTTGTTCCTTCTGCCTCGTGGTGTAGAGGTCTTTTGTAACCTTGGCATTGGAAAAAAAAAAACTCTGAAATGACCATTGGTGTTGCAACTATTCCTTTTACTTACACTATGATTGATCAGTTGCCGTGTTATGTTTAAGCTTACATAATTTCGATATCATTTATTTTAGCTTAAACATAGCACGGAAGCATCATATGCAATATTTTTGAACTTAATTTCTTTAATTAAACTTGTTATTCTTCCAAGGCTTATAATGATATTATACTGCATATTTATGTGTAGCATAATAAAACATTCATCATTGTTATGACGTAATTTTGTGCTTTACTTTTCTTTAGTTCTTACGGAACTGCTTCATTCTTTTCTAAAATGTCAAAATGTCTTAACTGCTTGCAGGCAACAGTTTTAATTTACCCAATTTTATTAGAAATAACCTTGAAAAGCATTGTAGAGTAACTTTCTTAATGAAAATTAAAATATTTGCTTTCATTTTTGTTGTCTTAGAGCGCATAAATTTAGGAAAAAGAATATCACGATTTATTGTAATCAATTCAGTTATTTGGTATTAATTAGGGTATCAGATTTCAAAAACAGTTAAACGTTATAGGGATCGGTAAACCAAAGAAACTGTAAGCACTATGTTGATTTTTTACATGTGGGCACACGAGCAAAGTGTTAGTTATAAGTCTTTCAGCCCACATCATTGGTTCTACATAGCTAATTTAACAGGCCCTCGTTTTGAATGTCAGTTGTTAATCAGGATTTTTATTTTCAGCATCAACAGGACATACTAACAGGTTCTTAAGTTCTTGATTTCGCTATGACGTCATATAAAGTGCACAGATCATTATGTTGGTTAGGTGTCTATAACAAATGGATTCTGTTGCCATCGTAGTCTGTGTTAAATCATTATGAGATCGACGACAAACTGTAGTGTTCGAAAATTTAACAATGTATCTCACCCTACATCATAGCGGCCAAACAAATCATTATCTTATTTTTTCTCTAGTAATGTCAGAACAACCTCTCGTACCGACTCCCACCAACATGTGTCTGTTTTTCGACAAATACCAACGATATTCGATGTCAAAACCAAATATTCGGTCTTTCATCAATGAATACGTTATGTGTCGATGTTCACAGGAAAATGTTGCCATTTTATAACGGTAGCATTTTCCTGTAAACATTTCCTGTGCTAAATCCGTTCTTTGACGGGAACATGCACTAGATAGTAGTTAATTGCCATGGTCATCTCTAGGCACGAAAATAAATAAAAATAATCTCAATACTTCGAATATTTTACTCAGTCCCCCCCCCCCCCTCCCTGACAGTGTTATATTCAAATAAACCATCTTAATTCAGCAAAACTAATATTTGAATTAATGGTCCCATATGTTGTAGCTACATTTGAATAAAATCTCTTTATTCCTCTTCTTGATTTATTATGCCTTTATAGAGAAGAAAATAAAAAGGAATGACCTTCCTTTGGAGCACTTTAAAGATTCCGAAAATAAATGGTAGTGAAAAATGAGTTAGTTTCTTCCTAAAAGACTCAAACCGTTCTTTTATCCGTTTGAAAAGCAACAATACATTGAATAACAGGAGGCTATCACACTTTTGTGAATATTTTGGGGTGACGAATGAGAGTAATAAATTCTCCTTGGCGGGGGAAAAAATATGTGACGAATAGCAGTAGCATTTGTATGTAGCAGACACTTTGTGAGTAAGCAGCAATTTTTTTCTCGAAATGAAGAAGAGATGTGAAACCAACCATGTTTGGAATGCACTTTCCCAAATAGATTATTTATAATGTTGCATTGTATATTTTCAACGTAATTAATCATATTAATGTATTATCATTTGGCAGGAAAATATTGAGTGACAATACAATGTACTTCGCGCGTAATGTGATTGGTGAGTTGCATTGTTTTTAATCTGAAGAATATCCCATGATTCTTATCAGACCATTATAATGTTACTTTCTATTATTGTTAAACTTACATACGCATTTTACTATAGATCGAACATATTTTGAGGTGCGCAAGAGGTGGTACGGTATAGTATGTATCCGCCGTAAGCACATCTAGTTTACAGTGGTGGAAAAACAGACATTCTATACTGTCTGCAAAACAGCAAATGAGGGCAATGTTTTTACGAACCAAGCAAGACATATAACATTGTCCATTATATTTTTATTTAATACCGGTTCCCTCAAAACAATACGTTAAGGAAATGATGATTTAAAAAAATATATATTAAAATTTGAAGTACATGGAACATGATGATTGAGAGTTAGATTCAGGTAATAAAATCGTCGGTAAGTACTAAATCTCAAATATCTGCAATTTAACCTTATTAAGATTTTTTTATCAATATATAAAAGTAACAAGTTATTTTTTGCTGAGAAAATGAACAGTAGAAATTAGGTCAAACTTGAAAACTTTTCTGTTGAGAGATAGTTTTAATAAACATTCATTGACGCGATATTCCAGGCTTGTCTTGTTGATCAAAATTCAATTGCACATATCCCTGATGTATTTTGGGCTACTTGAATATATCATGTTATATCTTGGGAAGGCTCAAGGTACCCAAAATGGTACATAAGAAAAAAATGAGGTTTTTTGCCTTAACTTATTCAAGCTAGGCAACTACAATATGTTTAATGATTTGGTAAAGAAAATTTTACTATGTTTACACTGTAACAATTCGCAAATAGCATTCAAATAGATAATAAGTATAATGAAAATAATTTACTTTGAGATCAACAACACCTTGAAGTTGGAAAATCAGTCCATAATAGCCTTTACTGTCAATAAAGAATATGCATACGGAATATTACCTGAGGCCAAAAGCTAAAACAGAAATTAATAATATAAATAGTTAATTATGTATATACCTATAATTATTTTGAATTTCTTTTCAAATATTCATATGAAGTAATACTGAATGTTCTATAGCTTAGAAAAATATCACCACAGTTATATAGTTATGAAGAAATGTTTAGCGATTGATGTATGTCATTTCACAAAATTAAAATGAATTGATTTTTTTATAAGAATAAATAACATTTCTGAAACTGAAAATTGCAAGCGTAAAATTCCGCATTATTTCGATTCAGAGCAAGATCAAAGGTGTGAGGTTATGTCGTTTCTTCAGAAGAAATAAAAGCGAATCTTCAATTTCGGATCTTTTCTCTCCAATTATTTCCATATATTTACATTAGCAGTTCTGTAACTCTTACCCTGAGGATGCGTTTAATGAAGAGGAATTGAAGAGTGTTTTTCTTTGTGTTTGAACCGAAAGAAAGAGCTTTGTAGAATTGGAATTATAATGTTGTGGGGGAAAAACGTTAACAGATTTATTCCAAATGTTTTCAAGTAGAGTAAACTAAACAGATTATGCAACGAAGCAAATGTTATTGTACGAAAGAAATATTATAACATTTTTATGAAGAATTATGTTACTTTTATCATAAAACGTAGAGTTATGGTATTTTTTTTATTTTCGCAGACTTTAATCATATCACATTAATAATAATTTTATGAATGAGTAAAATAAAAGAGATATTGCTTTGAGTTGAAATATTTCACGCTGAAATTTTTGCATCCACTCTTTGAAGTTGTTATTTTGATCAGATTAACTCATGCATTAAGTTCAGTAGAATTCATGCATTCCGACCTAAGTCAAAAACAACAAATATAAATAAATAAATAATGTATTTATGGTAAGAGTTGACGGAAGATGGAGAATAAAATACTTAAACGTATTATGAAAGACGTTTAAATAAAACGCAATGAGAAAACTTGATTTTGAGCATTCTTGTTTAAAATTAGAGCGAAATGTTTAAATTTTCTCAAAATTTTTCAAAAGCATGACGTAATTATAATCTCGGATGTAAGAATTTAAGATTTTACTTTTGAAAATACTCGAAAAAAGAAACTTATTTTTAAAAATTTAACAAATTAGAAAATTTGTTTTAGAAACTCAAACGTTTTAGCGGATGCTTTGATTATTCTATTTCATGGTGCAAGGAATATTTTCTCAAATCAAGGAAAATTGGGCAACAGCAACTTAACTGCAAAAATCTTCCCAAAAAGGACCAGACATTAAACAAAAGTTTTCTAGAACAGGAATTAAGTTTCAGCAATCCAGGTGAAAAGTCGTAACTTCAGGCTTTCTATGCCTGAATGTATTAGAGGAATACATTTGTTTGCACAATGGACAGTGTACACAGAAAAACAAAGAGAATGCCTTTTACAATATGTTTCATATTGCACCTAATATCATGTCTGTAACTCGCTTCGATCGAAATATTTCTAAGGATATCAAGTTCTCATAAAAATGCAGACTGCTTGATATTTAAAAAAATTATTTCCTGTAATGCTTTTTAGTAGTTTCGTCACTGAAAAATATGCCTAATATTTTTATTACCTTTGATGTGTTTCGATGGTTTGCGTGTCAGCCGTTGCCTGAATCTCGTAATATGTTTTACATTGTTATGCATTACTCATTTATTTCTTTTCTTGCCTATCAGTTGTTAAAATCTAAAGTCTGGGCTTAAATAACTTAACCCTTTATCTACTGACGGTACTTCTAAGTACCATTCTCTATAAATTCCCTCCCAGCAACCATCTTTACCAATATTCTGTTGGTACTTTGCCGAGACAGTCTTTAAATTCCCCTTTTTCAGGATACATATCAGCAAGGGTTCTATAAAGAGTATTTTAGCGCGTTAAGGAACATAGATAGTTTTGAAACCGATGCTGTGTTTTGAACTTCCATTTTGTTCAGATTGCTCCTTTAGAATTTCGCTCCAGAAAAGCAGTAAAATTCAAGAATCAAGTCACTGATTTTTTAATGTGTTAGTTAAGAACTTAGAAAACTATTTGACGAAGTATTTTGATTAAAAAGTGTATGTAATTAATTTTACAGGGTAAATACTCTGTGGCACTTATTAGCTGTAAAGAAATAAATACTTATATATTGATTATTTTATTTATGTAAATCCCTTAATTCTCAGTGTAAATACCTAGACAAACTATTTCTGTTAAAAAAATTACTGCAGATCATAATGCAGTAGATAAAGGGTTAAAGTGTGACTGCTCGAAACGATTTCCCCTCATGTATCACTTATACATTCTATTCCTCGATCACTCTAACTTTATTTGAACTAAAGCCAACTTCTTCGATTGATTGGGATGAGTTCCCTGACTTCCGAAATATGTAGTTAGTTGGCAGAAATAGAAATAAAATTTCACGTTAATTTAAAGCACAAATGAGAATTAAAACGCAGACATATGTTTCGGGATTGCTTGGAATCCCTTTTTCAATGCGACAGGGAGCTTCTAGATGCAAAACATCCAAATGAAGCAGACAAAAACAACAAAAACAGCTTATATAGCCTAAGAATTAACCGTAAACCAATGAGAATGAAGGCAGTGTGAAGTGGAAGTAGAAGTAGCAGGGAAAGCACCAATAAGAGAGCAACAAACGAATCCAGTTGAAAGTTCAGGAAGTAAAAAGGAATATCAATAAAAACGAAGCAAAAAAGACGACAACATGCATAAAAATGTGAAAATACATGAAAATTGCAAAAATAACAAAATAAAATACAAAGAATAAAATGGAAATAAAATAAGTACAGAAAATACCAAAACAAAAAGCAAAACAAAGTAACAAAGTACACATGTAAAGGAGGGGGAAGGGGGGGGGGGGGAAAAAATTAAAAATAGACACAAAAAAGGAAAACTAACAAGAAAAACAAGAAAGAACAACAAATTAAAGGAGCTTATGCCAGACCTGTAAAAATACATGAAAATTGCAAAAATAATAAAATAAAATACAAAGAATAAAATGGAAATAAAATAAGTACAGGAAATACCAAAACAAAAAGCAAAACAAAGTACACATGTAAAGGAGGGGGAGGAGGGGTTAGAAAAAATTACAAAATAGACAGAAAAAAGGAAAACTAACAAGAAAACCAGGAAAGAACAACAAATTAAAGGAACTTATGCCAGACCTGCGAAAAATAAGGAGTTGAGGAAGAATCATTAACCAAATTAGAACTATTCCTGTTAATATGATAAGCTTCCCAAAAGTCAAGCTCTGAAGGGGAAGAACATTTTTGAATAATTTTCCCAGAATTGAAATCAAAAGAGTGGTTGGAATTCCAACAATGTTGAGCAGTGCTAGACTTATTTAACTCTTGCTTTCGTACGTAACCTTTATGCTCATTTAAACGAATTTTCAGAGCACGTTTTGTCTGTCCAATGTAAGAAAGTCCGCAACGGCAACTCATTTGGTAAATACCCCAAGTATTAAGTTGATCGACAGGATCTTTAAGAGAAGAGAAGGAAAGTTTGTTGCTAGGAGCAAAAACGACTTGAAATTAAAACCTTTTTAGGATTTTAGCAATACGAAAACTGACAGAATGAAAGAATGGTAACACAACCAAATTCTTTCTAGAAACCACATGATTGGGACCAGAAGTTTTTTAGAAAGTTTGTTATGAATAGAATCAATTAAAGAGTGAGAAAGTCCTCTATCCACAGCTACAGCTTTCAAATAGTTGAGTTCAATCTTGAGAAGCTCAGGAGAAGAGCAAATATTAATAGCACGATGGACAAGAGCATTAAAAGCCAAATATTTTTGGTTGGAGGATGAGACGATAGTCTATGAGGAGGTAAAGAAACAGCGAAAGGTTTACGATAGACAGAAGTAGTGAAACCAGACTCACTCCTAGAAATCAAAACATCAAGAAACGCGAGGCTACTATTAAGTTCTTTCTCACAAGAAAACTGGATATTAGGATCAATGGAGTTCATAATAGAAAGAGCATCATCGCATTATTTCAACTAGGCAGGCTGGAGTTATTTGTGACGTAATTTAAATTAACGAGGGGCCCATCCCTGCTTGATATGGCTCGCCAACCCGCGCAAATCTCTCCATTCGGATCACTTCGCGACCCAAGCTCGTTGCTCTCGTTCACCAAATGCTACTATTCTAGCAGGCGTTTCTCCAAAGATGTGCTCATATATTGTCTTACATCTTCTGATTTTAAATACTTAGTACTCAGCCTACTCAGACTAAAATTTACATTTTTTAAAGGTTAGTACAGTTTACGTCCGAGTTTACAAACTTTTGTGGGGAATTACGGAAGAATGTATTTTTGGTGCAATTGGCGATAAATTTCCAACTGAAGTTTTCGTGAATGAAATTGTCCATTTATTTTAAATAAATTTCAACGGAACGTAGTTTTCTGCATTTTTGACTATTTTTTAGCAGGGGAGGATGGGGATTAATGGGACTACTAAAATTTTATATTATAAATAAACTTTTTGATATTTCAATTAGCTGCTGAACCTAGCCTATGCAGCAAATTGTGTTTTAAATCATTAGCTTCCATATTGGAGGAAACAGGACAGCAAATTGTTTTTTTTTTTGTTTGTTTTGTTTTTTTTTAATTGCATATGCGTTTTGTAAAAGAATATTAATTTAAAGTTCTAAATAACATTGCAGGTTCAAAATAAATTTATTTCACTATGATTTGCAGTTTAAACGGAGAAAGTTCAGAGTTATTTTTAAAGCATAGTTTTTTATTTACATAAAGTGTGTGTATAGGGATGAAAGAAACGAAAGTTTTGAGAATGTTTGGGATAGTCCCATTCGTCCCTTCATTTTCTGGTTTTTAATCTTTAGATCACTGTCTTGCAGTATAAATTTTATTTTGCTTTGTACGAAAATTAACGCGACTGGTTTTAAGATCTAAGACTACTGTATTTATAGAAGACGAGCTATGAAAGGAAGCAATGTGTTTTGGTTAATCTATATGATGTATTAATAATACTTTAATTATAAGTTTAACCTTAAGCGTTGAAGTCTCATTTGTTGTTGAACTATTCCTAAAAGTGTTGCCAGCTCCAGATATTTAACTGTATAAGTAATTTAAGGAAAGCAGAAATAAAGAAATGTATAACCTTCGTCGTCACTCAAGAGGTTGAAGGAAAACATAGCTAAGATGTTGCCAAAACTTATGTCTAAATCCGGGCCGATTTTGGGTGGTTTTTAAGATAAAGTAATAGAGATTTTTATTTATTTATTTTTTTTTTTTTGGTTCAAATTATCGCTTTTAAAACTAACTCAGTGGCATGACAGCCCAATGGGCGCCATGGCCTGCTGCGCCCATCCCAGCTTTCGAGACCAGAGGCCCTGGGGTGCAGAAGCAGATATTCCGGTCAAGTGGTCGGCCTGACGCGGAATCACCAGTGTTAGTTCCCAAGCATGCTTGGTCCCCATTTCATCGACCCCACTGAATGGATGAAAGGCTGAGTCGACCCTGGCCAGCCCGGGCATTGAACCCCGGACCTGTGGCACGGTAGCACGGAAGGCTACCACTCAGCCACTGGGCCTCAATTATCGCTTTTAGTGTGGGTTAAACAAAACTTAAAGTGCATCTGAGTATCTGTTTATGTGTCTGTACGTATTCGCCTTTTATTGTGGCCACTCTATGTGGCCACAATAAAGAAATGTATAACCTTCGTCGTCACTCAAGAGGTTGAAGGAAAACATAGCTAAGATGTCGCCAAAACTTATGTCTAAATCCGGGCCGATTTTGGGTGGTTTTTAAGATAAAGTAATAGAGATTTTTATTTATTTTATTTTTTTTTGGTTCAAATTATCGCTTTTTAAACTAACTCAGTGGCATGACAGCCGAATGGGTGCCATGGCCTGCTGCATGTACCCTGATGAGAAGTGCTTCTGATTAGTTTTTAGCGTGAATCCCTTCTAGGGGGCGTAATAGAACGTTTTATCTTTTCTTTTTTTTTGTGTAGTCACATTTACTCAAAACATAATGCATGGAATAGAAAGAAAAATTTGATACGCTTGTCGTGACTTCTATACCTCGAAAAGCAATAGAATAATTCCAACTAAAGTTGGTATACTGTAGGACCTCTGTGGTAACATCCATACTGATTCAGTTCGGCACCCTTAGCATTAAACGCGTAGAAATCGAACGTTTTTTCTGGATAAACCTGACTGCTATATCTCCCAAGAGATTCAGATTCCAAGAAAAGTGGTATACAGATGAGCTACAGTACAAAGTGGTGCTGATTAATTTTTAGCACCATTCGCTCTAAGGGGATACTTTAATAACGCAATCGACCGTTTATCTTGATAAGCATATCTCGCAAAAAGAATTTCTAGGAGTTAAACAAAAGTAGTATATACGTGAACCTCAATGGGAATAAGAGCCGATTATCTTGCCACCAATCTCTCCAAGAAGGCGGCACCTTTTAATGATTTTAACAAGAAGTTCCGTCTAGAACTATACGAGCCTACTTTCCCGTATACGCCCAACTTCAAATTTATAATATAGCTATCACTTTCTCTCTCTTTCCCGTTTAGCTTTAGTTCTTAATTACTTCAAATATACTTTTTTCAACGGATAATACATATTCATTCACTCAGTCATTCATTCTTTCATTTACTCATTCATGTAGTTATCACTCGTTTATTTATTTTTTCATTCATTCACTCATTTATTCATTCATTCGTTCTTTCACTCATTCATTTATTCATTCATTAATTCTTTCACTCTTTCATCGATTCATTCATTCATTTATTTATTTATTGAGAAATGAGCTTAAAAATCCCGATCAAAAATTTCATAGGAAAACAGGCTTGTTCAGTTCTTGTTGAGCTTCGTATCAGTACATGTTCTACAGCGTAATATCTTTCTGATAAAGTTTGTTGCGAGCCAATCCGTCGTTTAGATCAGGATTTATATGGGATTGAAATTTCCCGTATGCGCTAATGTTAATTTGGTACCTTTTCATTATCAAAGCGCAAATCTCGCCGAGCAAAATTTTTGGCGACGGAACACACAAAAGGATAACAACGAGGATATTCCGTTTGGCGTTAGTTGCATCATTATTGGCGACTTTATCGCCTGCACCGGAATAATGGAAAAATGTCACAATTTTTTATTTTTTTTGAGCTATTCGAAAATGAAAAAAAACTGTTCAAATCAATATTTCACGCCGAGAACTCCTTTCAATAAGCTTGCAATAGGAACTTGGGTCTTGTGCCCAGAGTTTACATAATTTGCTTCAATTTTGTCCATAGGCGCTAATGTTAAAATTTTTTGAACTGTTCAAAATTGAACAAAAACATGTTCAAATTTAACAGTAAAGAAATGAGATGTAAAGTAAAATATGAAAATGAGATGTCCTTGCCGAGATCTCTCAAATGCAAAAAGAATTTTTCCAATCGGACAATTCGTTGAAAAGTTATTAGGGGGGGACAGACCGACGGACCGACAGACCGACCGACAGACACACATTTTCCCCCATCTACTTTCAAATTTTTTATTTTTCAATCTTTATTTAATTACTTCACTTTTTTTTTTTTTTGACTTTTCTTTATTTTTAACGATATTTTTACGATACATTAAGCCTTCTTTCAAGCTTTATTTATTTAATTTTTTTACTTTTACGGGAAAGTAGGCTAAAAAGAGTATTATTATGAAAGGTATCGAAGAAAGTTCCATGCTGCTAGTTAGGATTGCTTTATTACTTATAGATTGCTATGGAAATGTTTTAACTATTGAACTTAAAAACCATGCATTAATCTTAATCGTTTTGCGGTTGTGTGATTAACACTTGATCTTCTATTAATGATATTCGATTCTAAAGAAAACCTTTGCGAAAGCAGCACAAATTATTTTTGCAGTATTGGTTGAAAATTCTTTAAATGTGAAAATTAAATAAATAATGATATATAAGCCGAAACAATAGCACATTTTAAAAAGACAGAATGAGTTTTTTTTCAAATAGAACAATGCAGTGATGCTGTTTAACACCCTCGAGTAGCCCGGATGAAGCTCAGGATTTTGTAACGCTTACAAAAGATCATTTTTCTACAATGAAATTTTTCAAATACATTTTAATCTCCAATTCTTTTCTCATGACATGGAGTGGATTAATTGAATCCTTTATAAACTCTTCGAAAAGCTTCCGTGAAGCATTAAAGTTTCGAAGCCTGAGCGAATTAAAAATGCAAACAAGTAAAGGCTAATTTTGCTTTTAATGTTATTTTTTGTAATTTGCATCAGGCCTTCATATAGCGTTTTCTTTTCTGACTCGAACGCATGGTGTTTACACAATGTTGATGGTTTAAAAAAAAATCAAAGCTCAAGTAAGTTGTAATTTAAGTTGCAACGGATTGTTTTATTTAACTGGAATGTGGTGTTTCTTCGCTGGTTCTTTAAAAACTTTAATGTTTTCAACTCCAATCGCTGGAAGGAATTGTGAAAATAGCTGAAACTTTGAAAACGTGAACTATTTTTGTTCTGTTTCTTCATCAAAAAAGATT
Source organism: Octonoba sinensis (assembly GCA_038502835.1). Classification (NCBI taxonomy): domain Eukaryota; kingdom Metazoa; phylum Arthropoda; class Arachnida; order Araneae; family Uloboridae; genus Octonoba; species Octonoba sinensis. The sequence continues at coordinate 55,692,364 of CM076599.1, read as the reverse complement.
GGAAGTTCTTTCATTCGTGTTCACAATGCAAAAATTGGGCAAACATTCATGTTATTCGTAAAACAAGCCGTATCATTGTTTTACTGAACGATCAGACGCTTTTCCTTTTTAGCCTACTTTCCCGTAAAAGTTAAAAAAAATAATAATAAAGCATGAAAGAAGGCTTAATGGTATCGTGAAAATATCGTTAAAAATCAAGAAAAGTCAAAAATAAGTGAAGTAATTAAATAAAGATTATAAAATAAAAAATTTGAAAGTAGGGTATTGAGATGGGGAAAAATGTGTATGTCGGTCTGTCGGTCTGTCTATCTGTCGGTCTGTCTGTCGGTCTGTCTGTCGGTCTGTCGGTCTGTCCCCCCCTAATAACTTTTGAACGAATTGTCCGATTGGAAAAATTCTTTTTGCATTCGAAAGATCTCGGCGAGGACATCTCATTTCTATATTTTACTTTTTGATTTGAACAATTTTTTGTTCAATTTTGAACAGTTCAAAAAATTTTAACATTAGCGCTTATGGACAAAATTGAAGCAAATTCTGTAAACTCTGGGCACAAGAGCCAAGTTCCTATTGCAAGCTTATTGAAAGGAGTTCTCGGCGTGAAATATTGATTTGAACAGTTTTTGCTCATTTTTGAACAGTTCAAAAAATTAACACAGAGCTTACGGGGAAATTTCAACCCTATATAAATCCTGATCTAACGGACCGATTTGCTTGGAACAAACTTTATCGGAAAGCTCTTATAACGTAGAACATGTAGAAATAGAAAGTTTATCCAGAAATTACGAGCCTATTTTGCTATGAAATTTTTTGATCGGGATTTTCAAGAATATTTCTCAGTGACTCAATGAATGAAATAATGAATGAATGAAGAAATGAAAGAGTGAAAGAATAAATCAATGAATAAATGAATGAGGAAAAGAATGAATGAATAAATTATTGAATAAATGAAAATATAAATAAATGAGTGAATAAATACATGAATGCGTAAATGAATGAATAAATGCATGGCTGAATAAATGAAAGAATGAATGAGTGAGTGAATGAATATGTATTATCCGTTGAAAAAGGTATATTTTCAATAATTGGAACTAAAGATAAATAAAAAAGAGAGAGAAAGAGATAGCTAGATTATAAATTTGAATTTGGTGTATACGGGAAAGTAGGCTCGTATAGTTCTAGACGGAACTTCTTGTTACCTTGGTAAGCGAACTTTTTTTCTTGGTTTTATTTTTCCAAGCAATTTAAAATAAATGCGTTGTCACTTAGTTGCTTCAAAATGATATAGTGTTTAGTGGATTATTTGATCATTTTCATTTGCTGAGGGCAGTGTATTCTGATAACTTATGTTCGAATTGTTGAGAATTTATACGTATTTATTGATACGTTTCATAAACAACAAACTTAAAAGCAAAATATGATTATACGCATAAATTCTAATTACGTATTTTTTGGACATAATGGTTTCGTTGTGAGTTGCTTTAGGGAGGGTTATTTGGATGGATATAATCGAAACTACAGAATTTACTTTTTTTACATTGTTCACTTCCAATCTCTTGAAATGTGTGAAGTTTCTCTTATTTTGTGTATAAAGTCAAAAACGGTTAACTTTCGTGTCTGGTCAATGTTCTTTAAATTTGATCTTCTAATATACTTTAAATGGTTTAATCAGTTCTCAAAAATTCATATCAATGCACTTAAGACATGCAAAGGCTTCTTCCTAATGATATTGTTTTCTAAATGGTATTTTACAGTGTTTTTTTATTATTATTATTTATTTTTTTAATGGACGTGAAATCACACCTTCAAAAGTTCACGACGGATTAATCTTCGTATTAGAAATAATTACGCTCGGACAAAAATCTTAAAAACATGTTTAAACTTTGAAGTAGTGTAAGATACAAAATGTTACGTAAAAGTTTAGGTATTTAACTACGTAGAATTATAGTACAACCTAAGGATCATTGATGGACAAAGTAAGAAAGAGCGCTAAGCATTCAATTCTTAGGAAAAAGTAAAAGAAAACTTTATTAACTACTTGGAAGTTTAAATGTTAGTGATCTTTCCTACGGGTCAGGTAGTTTCGGTGGTTCTATTTTATTGTGGGAAACTTTATTACTCGAATTACTATTAAAAATAAATGTATACTGGCGTTAGAGAGGAGAATTTGCATCTTTTGTTGAATTTCATTATGAGAACTGAATGAAATGTAAAAAGACTGCTTGGAATTAAGATGCAAATATTGTGTCGCAAATATGCAAGCGTTTTCGTGTGCGTGGGCGGGGCTATTCATGGCTGCCTGCGATCATATAGCATCTGTCCAGACGCAGCGCCAGAACAAAGGAATAAGCGTTCAAACGATAGTTATTTTTTTCCTCACTGGTGAGCTGCAAGCATGTACTAGTTTTGTATGGAAATACATTACGAAAGCATTGATTTTACCGGGTTTGCAGCATACATCATGAAGATTTCTTTTTGATAAATTTTTAGTTCATGCATTACTGATCGGAAATATGTCTCCCGATGTTTAATTGTGTCTAACCTATATATATTTATTTTAAAGAAATATTTCTTCGTAAATGAAATAAAACGACAGAAAGCAGTAATACATTTTATAATTTTAGGGATTTACTAAAGTCACGTTTGGTTTATATGCATATATTTTATTTGTTTTCTCACTCCATGTCACCTATTCAATTATTCTCCAAATAAAAATCGTGAGTTTGATGCTTTAGATGATATTTTTAACCAGTGAGGGCTGACATTTGCAATTTCCCCTTAAGTCTCGAACTTTATTGGTTTTATTCATTTATGCATTGGTTTTATTTATTTGTACTTCAGGTTATTAATGAGAAAACAAACGTCATTATAGCCCAAATTTCAGAAAACATATTTCGTGACAAGAGGAATCCTTTTATCAATGAATAGAATTGTACTCATCTAGATGCAAGTAATTCGAGGGATTTACACTCACTTGGATAACTTACATTTTTTAGGTCAATTCTTTACGCATTGATAAAGGGGTTCCTTTTAATTCCAAAACATGTGTATGCAGTAATTTTTGCAACTTGAGCTATAAGAACGTTGGTCCGCTCATTAATTTTTACCACTCAAAAGTCAACTTTAAACTTCATATTATGTCTAGATTATGCTTTTTTTATTTTAGATTATGATTTTTTTTTTTTTTTTTGTTCTGAGACGTTTAAATTTCTTATGCTTGTATAGAATGATAAAGTTAAAAGTGGAATGAGCGAGACAGAATTTATATTATAAATCTAGTAATATACCTTTCTAAAATTAAACTCGCGCCACATGAACAAGGGTTACAATTGAAATACCTAAAATGAAGGGAGACTTCCCTTTAAGATTTGTTGTTGATTCTCCACGCGTTCATGAGTACAACCCATTTTGTACACCATAGAGTCTTAAAACATAAAAAAGTAAATAAACTATCTAAGGGACCGGTCTTATATGATGTCAAGCTCTTTTCCGATGTATTTGACCCCTCCCTCCTTTGTCACAAATCAATGGAGCCCCTTCACCCCTTTGTCACATGTCACGCTATGTTGTATAAGCCTGATGTCACACTTCTTGTTACCCCCTCCCATCCCCTTATCACACTTTGTCACAATTTCACGAAACCCCCCCCCCCTCGAAGCGGGACATAATTTATGAATGACCCCTAAAGCGTATTTCTGATTTCTAATTTAAAAGTGTGGAAAAATTAATTTAAGAAAGGATTTAAGGAAATTCAGGTTACAGAAAATCAGAGAATCCGAAAGCTTTTGGTAGATTTCATCGAAGAAATGCCGGTTGCAAAGTCTTGGTTTAAAAAATTGAGAATATTCAGTGTAGTCCAGAAAAAAAGAAAAAAGAGGTGAGAGGGGGGAGGCTTACAGATAAGAGCATAAGTTATTGTAATGAAATAGTGGTGGGGGAGGAGCTTTTGAAAAGTGGAGGGACGATCGTGTAAAATAAAAAAGTTTTCGTACGGTCTTGTCCCCTCTCCCCCCCCCCCCCCGACTGAGAATACTCATTGCTTTTTGTTGTAAAAGGAGTATGTCATCTAAATAAAAATGTTTAAAGGGATATTTAAAGAAAAATTGCTCTTAACCAAGGGTGTCCACGAGGGAAGTTCATGGCGTAGACTGCGCCATTAAAATTTTTGATGAAATTTTTGACACCCCTTGAACAGTGGGGCATGCTTTCATCGAGTTTTAGCCCTTTTGGGTGGTTGTCTTTTTGGGGGGACTTCGTACCTATTAGTATGCACCATCTTGCTTCGGATGTTGGAACCCATGTATTGTCAGTTACAAGTTTTTAAAATAATCTTGATAACTCTGAACTGCATATAATGAAGCGTTTTAAGTAATTATTTTAAATTTCTCATTTATTGTACTTAGTTGTAATATTTGAAAATATTTCCCCTTGACTGCTTATTGTATTGAAGCGTTTTCTTTTACAAAAGGCTAATCTTTGATCTTTCTTACTTAATATTTTAGGATTTTATTCTAAATATTTAACTAGTGTAATTGCTTTAGATGAGACCAGCAAAAAAAAAGGTCGCTACTCTTATATGATAATCCATCTGTTGAAGTTAACTGAAGTCGGCTTTTCTATACAATACAATATTAGTTATTAGTATTATGCTATTAGTCTGTCAAGAACAATAAAAAATTGTTGCATTAATCATTTACTTAATTACATAATTTTTCAACTAATCTTTATTTGATAAGTCACTTCACAACCTAACTGTTCCACTTTCCTGTAATAATTAAATTTACAATAAAAGGAATTGAAATAATACAATTAACACATATATTTAAAATAACTTTATTAATCATAATCTATGTCATTTTTCTTTTAACTGCTGTTATTTAATAGTATTAATATGAATCTATTGAAAATTGCTTAATAATAAAGTATTTGATAACCATTTAAAGGCTATTCAATACGGCTTTCAAAAACCTGCTAGCCAATTTATTTGTGCTACACAAGGTGAAATCATAAATGTATTTCAGAAAATTATGCGCAATTATTGTCGTTCAAAATAAAAATAAATCTGAAAGCATAATATGATCAGCCAATTGCGACGAAAATTTTCTCTGTGTTCATTATATATAAAAGTATACATATGTATGAAAAGTTGTATCTTAACGAGCATCTTCAAAGTCTGCATGTGTTACTACCAAAAAAAAAACGATCTTTTTATTTTTTCCTCTGTATTAAAAACGTTTTAATAGCAAATACATAACCCTGCAATGTATTTTCATACTTACTTTTGCCCTCAACACTTAAATGTTTATCTTTCTTGAAATTCAAGCCTTTAACGCGATGATATTGCAAATAGTTAGGCCTATAAATCCTCGCTTTTAAGTACATGCTAACAGCGCCAATTGACTGAAGTGGCAGAAAATGTAAGTTCTGCTTGCACGCACTTTTTCGCCCGTTTGGACAGCCGCTATATGATCGCAGGCAGCCATGGGCTATTGACGGAACAGGCTTTAAATGCGCGCGTGCAAAATCCACATTTTGCTTGCTCGCAATATTCGCTAATTTTTTCCTAGATTTGATTAGGTTTAAACAAAAAAAAAAAACCACCAAGTTTATATGATGGATTAAAGTGGCGAATCGTCTGGAGAATTCTCTCAAATCCAGATTTTGAGGGAATTCAATGTGAAACCCAGCATTGCTTCCGACGTCTGGAAATAGTTTCAAGAAACAACAGATGGATACCGAGTCCATCGAGAGAAAACCTGGGCATGATCGTCCGAAGGTCACGATGGCCAAAGATAATCACTTTTTTCCATTACAGGGAGAAGTAACATGGGTGCTAGTGCTTTTTCATGTCCCATGACTACTGTGCAGCAGCATCAGCAAACCGAGTTTAAACGGTTAGTGTTTCCAGAAGGCTTCATGAGAAAGGGCTGTTTGTGTCCCACTCGCTTGTGCACACAGGCGAGCCCTTTTTCCATGGTGCAGAGATCCTACAAAATGGAGTACGAACCAATGAGCGACAAATTATTTACACCAATGAGTCGGTTAAACTCAACTATTGATCTAAGATCATTGAAACCTTACCTAGCTTTTTTCAACCTTATGTTAGCACGATAGCTAGGAGCGTTTCATTGTTTGTATAACTGTACTTTAAGCATGTATTTCTTCATTTTTGTATCTGCGTATTTCATTACGGTTAAGCTCGATTAAATTTGGCTTTAGTAAAAGTTTAGTGATGCTGTGCTTAATAAATGAAACTAAATTTCTGGAAATGTGGCACAAAAGTCAATCGAGTTCAATGTACACATGATCACAAAATTTATGAAATGCGTTTTAGAATACAGTTTTTCAGATTTTTAAAATACAAAAAGTACTGTTCAAAAGTTATTTTTTTTTTTTTTTTTTTTTAAGACAACTAAATAAAAATCAGTCATTAAATGTCAACAAATCTAAACATACTTTGCTCAATGCAAAATATCATTACCTTAAAAGACATTTAATTGCTCCATCTTCAGAACACGTGTCTACATTACTTCGCAATATATTTAAATATTACTGACAATGTAAGTGTTTAAACACACATTTTAAACTAACTGTAAAAAGAATCGCACTTACGTTATTTATTAATTAACATGGCTTGTACTGAAAGCATATTTACAGCAAAAATGAGTTTCCTGAGAAAAAAAAATTCCGTGAATAAAATGGCTGTTTATATGTTTTTTTTTCCTTCCTTTGACATTAAATACATGATCGTTATAGAAGTAGACTGTTCGTAACACTATTTTAAAAGACAGATGGAAATAATTTCATGTTTTATCTGGCCCAATTACACTAATTACCTATGTGCAATGGTTCCAGTAAATTGGTTTTCCTTTATAACTGGAAACGTTTAAATGTAAAAGGATGCTATGTAATGAGTCTCTTTTAACAATATTTATTTTAATGGAGCAAAATCCGCTTATTATGCGTGTTTTATTTTTTTAGTGTTTTTCTTATCAGGGTTTTTCTGCAGCGTAATAATTTATGACACTTTTATGTTCATTCATGTGTATTATGTTTCCTTTCCATAAACGTACACCTTTGTGTTCTTATAGATATTTTTGCAGTATCATTCATCTATTTTAATGTAGCGTTTTCCCCTTATTTACAGATACATTGTAATATTACATTCCAATATTATCCAATAAAAAATATCCTTTGTGCTACATGCGTATCCGTATACTATATTCGCCAAATAATTACCTTTTCATTGCAAATATGACTGCATGCTGTGTAAAACGGGCCCGAATGAAAACATTTCGTAAGTGTACATTTTCGAGCGATTACATACTCCCCAAGAAGATTCCAATTGTAAGAGATTTTCGCAGAAGACTTTTTTTCATGAGGATGGAACTGAAAATCATAGTAAAACCTTCCGTTAATCACATAACTATCTACCAGTCCTTATTTCCATTTAGATGATTTCATCAAGAAGAAAACATGTCCTTACACGGAATATCTCTCATTAATAAATGTAAGGAAATGAACCTTAGAAAAAAGAAAAAAGGAAAAACATTTTATTAACCAAGTGGGAACAATTAACGTGGAAACGTTAACGACAATTGAGCAAAGCAGCAAAATATATTTTTAAAAATAATAATAAATGCGAGTTTTACTAAGTTGTAAAGTACCCCTAGCATATATGAAATCTGATAATATGCGAGGCATGGACTTCTTAAGCTACAGACATCTCTCTGCCATAAATGTAGCAACTGATATCCTACTTCGGTAGTTTTACGAGAGAATTCAATTTACTTCCCAACATATTCCAAATATGCTCTACGGCAGCACGTTCTAATGCCATTACATCAGAAGGCATTATATTATTGTAGGAGTATTGAAGTTTGCATGTTGCCGTGCTGTTAAAAATTTCCGTAAGAAAATAGTAAAATAACCATTTATTTTATTGTTATTTTACCATATTTAATTACAACAGTTGAATAACCATTAAAAAGATGGTACTCAAACCGCTAATTGTGAAAAAAAATCGTTTATTCTCTGTTTATCTAAAGAACGTTAAACTAACCGTAATTTTCAAGAGCTCAATAAGAATCGGGCGTTCATCTTGGTTTGCGATATCTCACCGGTCGTACGTTGTTGTTAAAATATGAATAAAGATTTATCAGTTCAAATATGCATTTTTGTTTTAATGGTTTTCATAAATTTGCGGTTGGTCGAGCTCTCCCGGAACCCCATTTGCTCCCGAGGGCTTGCACTCGGGGGCATCTAAAAATACGATAGGCCAGAAAATGGCAGGTGCGGAGGGTTTCTGGGCGCACTTGTGTATATAAAAAAGAAGGAAAACAAATTGGCTTAAGCAGTGGTTACTAAATAGAAACACATATACACGTAAATCAAAAATTGGAGACACCGGATTCCCGAACGGTTTGCGAATGAGCGAACCCATAATTTGAGCTGCTGAAGCTTGTTTGTATTTTAATTTTTGCAGCAAATAAAATGATTTTCGTCAATATATAGTACATTTACACCAAAAATGAAATTGGATCCAATCAAAAACTGAAATCTCAATTTTAAGGCAGTTTGCCTGTTGGAAAAGAAGATTTATTGATAAATAAAAGACCGCTTTACTTGATGAAGATGGTCGAGTGGATAGAGAGCAAAACTTGTACACCCCGAATCCCAAGAACTTTGTTTAGTTTCTATGCCTCGAAGATTCTATGCCTGAAACGGTTCAAAAACGGTAAAAATGTTGTTAAAAACCATTTTTAAATGGTTATAAAACCGTAAACTTTTGTATTTACGGCTTTTTAACCAAGCTGATTGGATATGGTTTAGGTGCCGTAAAGATAGAAATTCCAAACCGTAAATTTAACGGTGAATTAGATGGACCAAACTGCTGCCGGTTATTTAGCCGTAACTTCATGATGAAATTTCTAACAGTGTATGTATAAGTTACGCCGGAGCGCCTTGCTATCACAGAAATCACCACTGAATGAAAAATATCTTCAAAGAACTTCTAAATCCTCAACGGGTGACAAAACCTTGAAGCGCAAGAAATAGTGAGGGAAATCGAGTAGTATAAGACAATAACTATCGAATCTGAATTTGAAATTTTTCAGAATTTGCTCATTACAATTTTCTGAGTTTTATTGGATACTGACGCTAGAAAAGCAATACTATGAAAACCAAAAATGGTCAAGTCTATCAAGAATATAAAAAGATAATGAATTGAAATATTGCCTACAATAAGAGAATTTGGTCAATTATTTTTCGTAAACATTTATGCCCTGTAAAAACTGGATGTAAAAGTACCGATGGGGAAACTCTGTTTCTCCAGATTTAAGAACTTGTTTTAAATCAAATAATGAAGTTACTTTAAAGCAGTTTCTCCATAAAATTCCTGTTTTTCCACACTTTGTACAAATGTAGAGAAAGATTTGTTAAAAACGTAAAACTGAACACTTGAGTTCTGTGACTAACCAGTTTGAAAGTTGCAAGCAAATACAAACATAAACGCTTGAGATCTGTGACTACCAGTTTAAATATTGTCAAAAAATGCATTATATATTGTTGTCTTATAATTGATTTTCTGCTTTTGATGCCTGCTAACCCTCGGCGGCCAGTTTCGCCAACTCCGGAAGTGTTCTTGGCCAAGCAGCCTAAGGCACAGGAATGAGAACAGTGACGGCTTATCTGAACTCGCGTTCGACTTTGTGTACAGTAATTCAGAGTACGTACAGATGGCGCCACTACTACGGCACATTATCCGCTACTATCAATTTGTGGAATGTTCTCTGTTTATTCTCTTTAATACTCTTTTTTAAAGACTGCGCTAATTTTTTAGTTCTCTGTCATTTTACGTTAGACTCCGGATAAATGATTTCCAGGAGATTTTTGTATACATTTTCGGAAAAAAAACTTTTTAGTGTGTGAACACTCGGTAGCACTTCAAGATGTTTTAAAATGTATTTGTTTACAATGACATATCATTTGTTCCAGTTTATCAGAGACAGTAGTACATTCTGTTATCATGCATGCATTTGTGACCGATGGTAAAAGTTGCAAATATACCTATATAAGTTAACTATTGGTATAATCTTCTAAAGCTATAGTCTATCGAGGTGTAAAATCCAATTATTGTAAAATTTACTCGTGAACAAACCTATGCATGAACAATATATAGTAGTATTCAACCAACCTCTCTATAATGTTACTCGTAGGTGCTGTACAGATGTAAAGAGTACCAGTACACAATGTGGAAATGCAAGTATATATACATTAAATATTTACATCTATAAAAACACCTTCTCAATAACTGAGGGTTTTGTGCATTATCATTATTATTATTGTTATTATCTTATCATTATCTGAATGTTAAAAGTGTACAGTAAAACCCCTCAGTATACCGCGGTGACTATCATGTCCCCCGACTTTTAAACCGCCCTTTATTATGCCATTTAAAGATGATTCATTACTTACCATTGTAAATAAAGCTAGCCAGCAGTTTTAGAAGTCTAGTTATGCGTGTGTAACTTCTTCCATAGCGTTATCAACCTTTGTATTCCAGATTCCTTAACATTCTTGAAAAGTAAACATATTATCCAGTGTATGCAGGTTTAAAACATTGTTTCTTTGAGAAGTGCATTCCTTTTCTTCCGAATCTATTGTTTTCCTTACAGCCTCTCCTCCTTCACAATCCCATGTTGATAGCACAAAGATACTTCTATTATGCTCCCTATTTCTCGGAACATTGTTGGTTTATAACCTATCGCGCGATAGACTTTTCTCTACTAGACCCCTACCTGTTAGCCGAGGCCTTAGGGTTGCTTGCGCACGAAGCTGGTTCACTCGATAGACTGATTGCACAGTTGAGATGTGTGCTTTTTGCACAGCAATTACAGTAAATATAATGGCAACAAAGAAGAAAAGAAAAATTATACTATAGCAAAATTAGACTATAGAAAAATTTTACGAGTAATTAATAAAGTTAAAAATAATGCAACAAAAGCATGTTAAAACGCGGGTGCCAAGTATGTCCCACGACACCCGCGTTTTAACGGGGATTCACTGAATTTACCTTTGAAAGCGTATATTTTGTTAGACTACTTTACCATTACTATTAAGACATGTATGTGTTTTTTTAATGTTTGCTCTGTACAGAGTCTTTTGACTCAAATATCATGAGCTCATCTGCATTTTGTAAACATTAACTCATATTTGCAGTATCCACCTTAAAATATAAATTATAGAAAAATTTCTCAATCTAATAGTTAACTTTGTTTAACCAAAACTATTATAAAATAAGAAAAAATGACACCCATAACTGTTGAGAAATTTTGATTGCCAAAATATAATAAAAACGCATTTGAAAACATAAGCAGCATTACAAATGAGTTCTATGGTACCAGAATTATTATCTTTGAAATTATCTCTTAATTATACTTCTATACTTAGAATAAAGCTTTTTGTATTGGAGAAAAATAATTTCCCGTTGAGAATAATTTTCTACGAAATAACATTTCAACAAGTTAAGTGTTTTATAAAGGAAGCAAAGGGAAACGCCGTTTGATTCTATGAAAAAACATCGACGGAAATTAAAGTACAAAAGAAATCCTTCAGGAAGGGAATAGGAAATTAAATATTCCATATGAGATTCTGTCTTGGAAAGTGATACAAGATCAAATGCATAGAATTTTATTTCGATGATTAAAAATGGCATTTTTCTATTCAATTGATAAGAGTTTAATATTACATTTTTTGGAAATATATGGTAAAGCAAAATATTAATAACAAGCATAATACTTTTTAAAGTACTTATTTTCTGGTTTTAATCAAGTGAATTAAATACGAAATGTTATTGGTATACAATTACTGCAATTTAATACTTTCTTAAATTATTCAAATACTAACATAGAAATAACGTTATAGTCAATTGAGAAATACAATATGATTAATCACGAATGTGCGTTGAAAACCGCATACGTGTATTTCAAATAAACAGTGAACACAGCCCGTTTTTCAATGCTAACACAATAAAAAAAATCCCGCGAAATTAGCGATTTTGCACAACCGCCAGTATTAAACCGTAAATTTTGCGGGATTTTTTTACAGTGCATGACGACAAAGATAAAAATCGTGAAAAAACTAAAATATGTGTTTTACAACCCAAAACGTAGGGATTAAATTGGTCAATAATATTTTTTCAAAGTTAATTAAAGGTGGGAACAATAGTAATTAGAGCTAAATCCCTTAATTGAGCAGATTCTCCAAAATGTCTCATTGGCAGAGCAATTGTAAGAGGCTCATTGTCAGGTAAAAAAAAAAAAATACATACATTTTAAATTTTTTAATCAGTTTTTGCCGCGTAAATTATCATTCCTTCGGAACTAAAATATAACTCATAATTTTCCTTATTTTTTCTGCAGCTCGTAAAAATAAATGAAATCTTTACTTTAAAGCGAAAACACGACTACAAAGAAATCTGTTCATATGTATGACTGTATGAACCTAAACCTATCTACTCTGTTTAAACAATCATTAAATTTGGCAAAGGCAGATAACAAAAGTAATGCCGATTGTATACTTTAGTGTCATGCATTTCAGTTACAAAAATTTACTTCATCTCGCATCTTTAAATGTTTAAAAGATGCATTAAATCAAAATGTATGTGTCACATAAACCTGCCGCGTTCTATGAAATTTCATTTCAATTTCCCTTGTTCTAATTCTAAAACGGTTGTGAATAATATATCCTTAAAGTACTAACTTTATAGAACTACTGTATTCTTACTCAAAATTGATAAAGAAGATTTAAAATTTAAATTCATGAATTAATCAGTTCTCCACACAATTTATTACATCAAGATTCTTCCTTTCTATTATGCACTACTTCCTATTATGTTTTCCGTCTCGTATTGGGGCTTTAATCAAAAGCTATGTTGCGATGTAACTAGATATTTCAGTTTCTGATACAACACGAAGCTCGGAAAGTTGTCATGACTTGTGTTTGTAAAAGGTAATGATTTAATACACCATAATAGAATATCTATTTTTACTTTCTAATGTTTCAAACTACAAGTCTTTCTAAAGATATTTGATGCAGGTGCCAGATTTGAAAATTAATTTATCATGTTTTGTTTATCTTTAATGGTTTACTGCTGCTTAAATTGTAAATCCTTTGCCACATTTAGTTTAAAAGCAGTTTATTTATAGGCTCTTGATTGACATGCATATATATACATATTTCTATCTCAAAAGTTGGAAAAATAGGACATGAAAGGATAATAAGAAGGGAGGGAGAAAGTGAATTGAGGAAAATAAAAAAGAATACTTGTTCTGGTAAATGAAAATTTGATCTTCGTCTGCGTACAAGTTAATGCTAATTTAATGTAATTTTCATAATTTAAGAGCAAGATTGTGTAAGTACAGTTGTCTACTGCGCTCACCACAGTTCCGATAACTATGAGAGGAGCCATTCCATTTCAGATCAGGCAGAGGGTGTCACATGACCCCCACCGATTTTTTGAAAAAATTACAGTAGTTACAACTAAGGGACGTATAAAATATCCCAAAAGGATTTGGCAAAAAAAAATTATTTCTCTAGTTACAGACGTTTAAAATTTGGGACAAAGTTGGCCATTTTCAGAAAATAGGCAAAACACTCACTTTTAAAATGGCCACTGTTTCAAAAGTTTTTAACCCATTCGAATGATTCTTTTCTATAAATAATGAAGGGATGGTATTTTATTTAGACACTAATTTAAAAAATTTAGTTGGCTTCATTGATAAAGAAAAAAAAGTGTTTCTGAAGTGAAAAAATAGTGTTTGTTCCGACTTCATGATTTTTTTTTCTTATGAAAGAAATTTATTTTTGACAAAACAGAGGTGGCGATCTAAATTGCTGTTATGGAAGTTTTGTATCAATTTTTATTGTAAGCCTGAGATGCATATCCTCTCATAATTTAAATTTTGAAATTTGAAAATGTTCAAAAATTACGATTTTTGAAGTGTGATTACTCAAAAAAGACATTTTTTAAAAATCTGAAAATCTGCTCATTTGTTGCCCTTAAGGTGCTTAATGAGCTCCTATCAGTTATATTGTGTATTTTTGCCCCAAATATTTTATATGATTTTTAAAAAATGGCCTTTCGTGCGTTTCTCAAAAAAGCCAGAAATTCAAACTCGTTCTTATTTAATCACTTTAATATAATATTTAATCAATATTTATTAAGAAATTTACTGTATTGTTACATAGTTACTACAGATAAATTGTACTTTACCTTCTTAGAACTTAAAAAGCTCCTAGCACAAAGCGTAGCTACTGTGATTTAATGCATGTTATTGTGTTCAATCCAATTACTAGTTTTAAACTCGCACAGTTTACACCAAATATGTTACAGCACTGATATACATAGTTTTAAACGCATGTGAAATTATGTACTTAAAGCAAAATAAGTAGAATCAAGTTCTTGAATCATTTTCTACTCGTTATTACCAAAATGCAAAGACTAGGAGGGTTCAGATGGTGTTATATTTCTTGTGGTATTATATTCTGGCTATTGAAATATTCGTTCTCGATTATCTGTGTACAAATTATTCGATAGTGTCCCTTAACCATCGGTGATACATTCCTAATTTGCCCCATTCAATAATTCTCATTCACACTTTCAATAAATTTTCCTATTTAGAAATCATGCATTGAGTTATATTTGTTTAAGAGGCTGTTAGTTTTCTAACTATTTTCCACTTCTTGTTTGCTCGTGTGTCCCATGTAAGCATTACTATTTTAGGGATTTTTACTATTTAGCAGTATTGTAGGATAGCCAATAATGTTTTGATTGTATTCCTACAATAAATTTTACATTTGCTGTTGTTTGGTATTTGATATAAATCGTGTGAGTTTGAAACTAGCAATTGGATTGAACAGAATATCATGCATTAAATCACAGTAGCTACGCTTTGTGCTAGGAGCTATTTAAGTTCTAAGAAGGCAAAGTACAATTTATATGTAGTAATTGTGTAACAATACAGTATATTTCTTAATAAATATTGATTAAATATTATATTAAAGTGATTAAATAAGAACGAGTTTGAATTTCTGGCTTTTTTGAGAAACGCACAAAAGGCCATTTTTGAAAAATCATATAAAATATCTGGGGCAAAAATACACAATATAATTGATAGCAGCTCATTAAGCATCTTAACGGCAACAAATGAGCAGATTTTCAGATTTTTAAAAAATGGCTTTTTTGAGTAATCATACTTCAAAAATCGTAATTTTTGAACATTTTCAAATTTCAAACTCTGAGAGGATATGCATCTCGTGCTTACAATAAAATTTGATACAAAACTTCCATAACATCACTTTAGATCGCCAACTCTGTTTTGTCAAAAATAAATTTCTTTCATAAGAAAAAAAAATCAAGTCGGAACAAACACTATTTTTTCACTTCAGAAACACTTTTTTTTCTTTATCAATGAAGCAAACTAAATTTTTAAAATTAGTGTCTAAACAAAATACCATCCCTTCATTATTCATAGAAAAAAAAATCATTCGAATCGGTTAAAAACTTTTGAAACAGTAGCCATTTTAAAAGTGAGTGTTTTGCTGATTTTCTGAAAACGGCCAACTTTGTCCCAAATTTTAAACGTCTGTAACTAGAGAAATAAATTTTTTTTTGCAAAATCCTTTTGGGATATTGTATATGTCCCTTAGTTTTAACTACTGTAATTTTTTCAAAAAAAAACTGTGAGGGTCATGTGACAAGTTTCAGACCTGCCTGCCTGATTTGAAATGGAATGACTCAGAGCTTGATATACAAACAATTAGAGTTTAAAATATATATAATAAACCGAATTACATCATAGTTACGAGGAGCAGCCGTTCCGTTAATAGAAAGTCTCTATGAGAGTCCATGCAAGTCGTAGACCGAGAAAACATTCCTGAATTTATTTGCAGTCTCCATCTGTCAAAAACAACTTCTTATTTTAAACACGAGTAGAATTAGCGACAACGCAAAATAAACAGCACAGGACGAACACAAAACATCAACGTTTATACAAGAATATTTACATCGTGAATCCCCGCGAAAGCTTGCGAGATAGCCTTAAATACAGGTAATCTCTCGAGGTCTCAGGCCACGTGATGAAGCACCAATTTTTTGATTGGTCCGATTCTCTGCAAAAGCTATTTTTAGGTCACATTACATAATTCATTCCCGCGTTAGATTTCAAAAGCGAACCTGAATTTAAATAGGGGTTTGAAAAAGTTATTTATTTTTTGATGTTATATAATTATATATATATATTGTGATTTTGAGTTACCACAGTTGTGTAGTTTATATTTACCCTTTAAAGATTTTAACTGATGCTGAAACCAAAAAAATAACTTCAGGTGAAAGGCAGTCTTACCGTAAGATCGTAATTCTTGGAGGCATTGTGCGAAAATAAGACAGGGATTTACCGGACATTTACTGATTATCATGGTGAGCAATAGTGTGGAGGGATTACTTTTGTGAATAAGAGGAATCAAGTAATAGAACGTGTTTGTTAGAAATAAGTTTCAGCAAATAAAATCATATTATTGATATTATTTGCATAACACGTAATTAATAGATTTTTTAAATGTTCACATTTAATAAATTGCGTTAAATAAATTTTGCTAAGAACACGATAAGGTGGTTAGTTGAAATATTATAGCTTGCCCTTGATTTTACTAACTATTTACCTGTTAGAAATTTTTATTTGGAGGAGTTAAATTTTTTGAATGCAGTTTATTGTAGGGATGTAACGAATATTCGGCCACTATTCGGTATTCGGCCTATCCGAATAGTCATTTCATCACCTGGCCGAATACTGGGTAAGGTCAAATTCGACCTGGCCGAATATTGATGAACTACTCGGTCGAATAGTTCTGCTGCAGTAGAATAGAAATATAAAAATAATAAAGAAATTAGTAGATTTTAAACATTTAAAATTGTATTATAATTATTTCAAAAGAATACATTAGTATATAGTTTTAAAAAATAAAAATAATTTAGAAAAAACTACTTTTTTTTAAACCTTGTTTAGGCTTGACTGAGCAAAAACAGATTTTAATGTTGCAATATTTTATTTTATATTTAGCATTTGCTCTTAAAAACTGGCAATAGTTAATTATGTTGGAGAATATAAGAAATTATTTTTTTTATTATTAACAAAGTAGAAGTCATACTTTGTTTTGGTAGACTGATTTATTGTGAATATTGGGTAAGTGAGAAATGTGAAAAGAATATATCATGAATATTTAAATAGCATAAGTTAAAGAGGTTTTTGAAAATAAAAATATATTCCAGTGAAGTGTATTAAATTTTAATATATCTTTTAAAAATAGATATGAAAAAAACCCCTCGATATAAAAGTATTAACTTTTATAACTTTTAAAATATCTTCATAAAACAGTTTACAGCAAGAGAAAAGTTCACTAAGCAATAGCAGTTCTTTCGTTTGACTTATATAATTAGTAAAATAATGCTAATTAATGCTTACTGCCATAAAACCTGTCATTTCTATTCCACTTGTGGGTGAAATTCTTAGTTTTATTACATTCAAAACAATAGAGAAAATGGATTAATTTTAAATGTAGTTTTAAATTCTTAATGAATAGAATTAAGTCATACATCAAAGATTGTGTGTAATTGGTGTTTGGTACGGTCTATTTTAAATTTGACAAATACTTTCTCTTGCACCGATTTTCTAGAAATTTTAATATTCGGCCGACGAATATTCGGTATTCGGCCTAAGACAGTGGCCGAATATTCGGCTTCGGCCTATTCAGCCTATAAGAAATGGCCGAATTTTCCCTTGGTAAATTTTCGGGCCAAATCACTATTCGTTACATCCCTGGTTTATTGAAAATTTAAAAACCTTGCCAAGTTAGAAATCCGATGCCAAAGAAAGAAACAAAGTTTTAAAACGAATTGAAAACCATTGTGCACTCGTAAAGCTTTTATTAAAGGACTAGCTGCGACGCCCGGCGTTGCACGGTCTATCTATTGTTGGTCTGAAATATATAGAGAAATCTAAAATAACATACAACAATAATAGAACAGCAACATATATTCTTATTTACTTAGCAACTAATAATGTTATATTAATATTTATAGACACATGCTCTCAAAAGGAAAGAAAACGATTTTGATACATTCTCCATTAATGCTCCGCTCCTATTGGTCTTAGCGTGATGATATATATCCTATAGCCTTTCTCGATAAATTGGCTATCCAACACTGAAAGAATTTTTCAAATCGGACCAGTAGTTCCTGAAATTAGCGCGTTCAAGCAAACAAACTCTTCAGCTTTATAATATTAATATAGATCTGCTGTAGAAGTAGGCACCCGTTAGATTTCAACTTTTTTTATCAGTGACACCGACTACTCCAAAGGCCGTTTGTTCCACCGAACTTGGCCCTTTTTTCACATTTATGTTTTTGTTGTGAACGAAATTTTAAGAGAGTGAATGATTTGTTCAATAAAACAAGAATATTCTATAAGTCATAAAGTGCAGCTTAAAATTAAAAAAAATCAGAGTCAAAATTTTTTATTTTACTTATTTTTGATCGATTTTTTTCCTTTCAATTTTTAATAATAGAAAAAGAACTCCATTCGACTTCAATTATTATTCTGATTCCTCAGCGCTTCGATTGAAGAAGGAAAAATTAATCCATAAATGAATCAGAGCTTCACTTCGCGGAAGCTGATCAAAACCAGCTGTTGTTGAGTTGAAAATTCGCAAAATGTGCTTGATAAAGCTTCATTTACATACCAACATCGGCTAATCTTCTTAACACGCACAACACCACACTTCAATCGATAACTTCTGGCCGCAGAACAGCTGGGTTTCGTCTAAGAATACATTTTATGATTTCCACGTCACATGTTCCTCTCTAATTTCAAAGGAGGATTTGAAAGATAATGGGATGATTTTCCAGAGTCTCATATTTTTGCCTCCGAGTTCTTTGCTCACCAATTCCGTAAAGGGGCTCAGAACGCAAACTATTTTTTATGGAACCTATTATTCAAGTATTCCGTTAAAAATTATGGTTTCAACTAATGCATAAGTCTGATTTATAGACTTTTTTTTGGCTTGTAAACATAAATAAATTTCTACTTAGACACTCGGTGTTTGGAAGTATTTATTTGATATAGATTTAGATCTTAATTTTTTACTTTATTCCGTTTTAGTTATATTGCCTATTGAAATCAACTAATATTTGTGTCCAAAGAGCATTATTTTAAAATCAAAATATGATTTTTTTATGTCACGATTCTTTTAAGACACTGATCCTGAATGAGCAACCACGGACTCTCTTACGTAAAAGATCGTAATGGAGTTTGAAATCTTTTAAATTCTGCTGAATTTCTGATTTTTCGTAATTATACAAAGTTCAAACGGATCTCAGAAGGGGATTTGAAATACAAAAACGCGAGATACAAGTTTACCTGCATGAGACACAGGCATGTGCAAATTTGCAGGTAACCTTAGCCCGTGTCAGACACGGGCAAATGCGTGAAGCGGTTAAACCACATATTGGAACTGTCGCAAACTCTGGGCCATTTATAATTGTTATTGATTCCTGATTACAAAAGATTTTGTCTATCATAATTTTGCACCAACTTCAGAAAATATGTTTAAAAGGTTTTATTTATTTATTTATTTTTTATGTTGTTTAAAAAAGATTTTATTTTTCACTTTTTATCGCTATGTTTAATGAAATGTATCCCGATTAGCTTCATTTGCTTATTATACATGTGTTTCAAATGGAACTTACTTTATTTATTTCCCCTATACTTCATTTATTTTAAACCTTCAGAAAGAAAATAATGACCAACATGGTGTCGTATAATTTCAATTCGTTTCGGTTCCATAGTTTTGAAATTATGGAACCGTAAAAATTATATGATCAATGCTAATCGCCATGATGAAATTGGACTTCTAATGAAAGAGTATTTAAATTATAGGGGAAAAAATGCAAACAAAAGGAATTTCACAAACAAGAATCAAAAGCTGCGTATTTCATATTTCTTTATCATACAAGGTACACATTGCTTATATAATTTAATTGTCTTATATAGCGATGCTCGACATGTTTAACTTACTGCATCATTGGGTGCAAAATACCTGAATGTTTTAGGGCTAATTCACACACCACTTAAAGCAATTTTAGCTAAATAATACATTAAAACAAACAGAAATATATCGATGTTTTCATTACTATCTCAGCTTAATATCATGATTTATTTTATGTACTGTTAAACGAAAGTTCTGAAATTTGAGTCATAGATAAAAAAAAAATTCTATTAATTTTGCTTTACTGAAGTTAGGAGTTTTCTACTATTATATTGATATAAAAATTTTTCAAAACGATTGAAACCTCAAAGGTTTCTACAGTTTTTTAAACTGTAGCTGCCAGCTGTTTTCACATTTTATAAATATTCTACTCTTAAGAAATGTCCCTTAAAAATTACATATTCTACTTTTAAAAGATAAATTGTGTTAAATG
Organism: Octonoba sinensis; assembly: GCA_038502835.1. NCBI lineage: Eukaryota > Metazoa > Arthropoda > Arachnida > Araneae > Uloboridae > Octonoba > Octonoba sinensis. Next base: position 55,671,831 of record CM076599.1, on the reverse strand, counting down.
CATATATGTACACTTATGAGAGATCATAAATGTGGCAACAGTACCGGTATCAAATGCATAGTATAGCATAACAAATTTTTAGAAAAATGCAGTGAAGAACATGTGATTATTATGTAAATTATTATATGTATATTAGTTTAAATTTCACGTTACTTTAAAAGAATCGCAAGTAGTTCGAGAGATGGTATAAGTCGTGGAAGTAATTATAAGTACGTATTCTTAATTAATCTTATCATTGGTAACAATTTTTGAAGTACGTTGGTCCTATGTACGTACTTCATTTTTCCTTATTAAAACCTAATTTTATTTCCCTAATGTTTTGAATTGAACCGTGTTTAACTGGCTTCTGCTGGAGGAGGTTATATATTCATACCGTATGAATGTCATTTTTTTTTCCACCAGTAACATTTCACTGGATGAACCTATCTTTATTTTTTTTTATTTTTTTCGATCAAATGCGGGTGGTCTCCTATAAGTCTCGTATTTTGGTTTGACCTTATTCGATAATTAGAAAAAAAGGTTTTGGGGGTGATATATAAGTCTTTTTTTTTTCATCCATAACTTTTGACTAAATGAGCCGATTTTAATGATTTTTTTTTTTTTTAATCGATGGAGGATCGTCCGTAAAATTGCGATAAAACGACTTAAATATTGTAAATCGTTTTGACTAGAATTGTTATTTAAAAACAATTTTATGGTTGAAAATTAAGTATTTTTCTTTCTGCAGGAAAGGCTTGGCTTGATATTTTTGTGTTGCATAAATTATTGATAAATATAAAATACGTAGCTAAAAAGAGTTTGTTGCCATTAATCAGTAATACTTTTCTCCACCAGACCCCTACCTGTTAGCCGAGACCTTAGGATTGCTTACGCTAGGGCAGAGGTAGTGGGGTCTACGGATTTTACATGCACATATCCCAAGTATACATGGTGGTCTTCAGTGGGTATCGAACGCGCGACCTTCCGGGTGGAAGTCCGACGTGCTAACCACTAGGCTACCACGGCCCATAATCAGTAATACTAAAAGCAATTACAATAAGAGTTTTGAGTGAAGTTGTCTCTGAAACAAAAATTAAATTTTGTTTTGGACTTTTTAAACGGAATTTATCTTACAAATGATTTTTTTAATGTCAGTCACCCAAGTGGGTGTGGCATTTTTTGACATTTATTTTTAATTGAGTATTCATGTAAAAGATGTACTTACACATTAGAATAAATAAAACAATTTTTGAAAAAAAAAACAGACTTCAATTTAAAAATAGCGATAAAAAGTGAAAAATAAAATCTTTTTTAAACAACATAAAAAATAAATAAATAAATAAAACCTTTTAAACATATTTTCTGAAGTCAGTGCAAAATTATGATAGACAAAATCTTTTGTAATCAGGAATCAATAAAAATTATAAATGGCCCAGAATTTGCGACAGTTCCAATATGAGGTTTAACCGCTTCACGCATTTGCCCGTGTTTGACACGGGCTAAGGTTACCGGCAAATTTGCACATGCCTGTGTCTCATGCAGTTAAACTTGTATCTCGCGTTTTTGTATTTCAAATCCCCTTCTGAGATAAGTTTGAACTTTGTATAATTATTTTTATATAGCTTTTACCCCCCCCCCCCCCCCCTCTCTAGTCACCCTTCTACAACTTAAATTGCCAAAAACAATTTATACTATACCCATATATTCATTTTCTCTCCAAAAAATCGATCTTTTTTTTACCAGTTTTTAGCCTACTTTCACGTAAAAGTAAAAAATAAATAAATAAAGCATGAAAGAAGGCTTAATGTATGGTAAAAATATCGTTAAAAATAAAGAAAAGTGAAAAAAAAAGAGAAGTAATTAAATAAAGATTGAAAATTAAAAAATTTGAAAGTAGGGTTTTGAGATGGGGGAAAATGTGTGTCTGTCGGTCTGTCGGTCTGCCCCCCCCCCCCCTAATAACTTTTGAACGAATTGTCCGATTGGAAAAATTCTTTTTGCATTTGAAAGATCTCGGCAAGGACATCTCATTTTCATATTTTACTTTTTGATTTGAACAATTCTTTGTTCAATTTTGAACAGTTCAAAAAATTTTAACATTAGCGCCTATGGACAAAATTGAAGCAAATTATGTAAACTCTGGGCACAAGACCCAAGTTCCTATTGCAAGCTTATTGAAAGGAGTTCTCTGCGTGAAATATTGATTTGAACAGTTTTTGTTCATTTTTGAACAGTTCAAAAAAAAAAAAAAAATTGCGGTATTTTTAAATTATTCCGGCGCAGGCGATAAAATCGCCAATAATGATGCAACTAACTCCAAACGGAATATCGTCGTTGTTATCCTTTTGTGTGTTCCCTCGCCAAAAATTTTGCTCGGCGAGATTTGCGCCTTGATAGTGAAATGGTACCAAATTAACATTAGCGCATTAGGGAAATTTCAATTCCATATAAATCCTGATCTAAACGACGGATTGGTTCGCAACAAACTTTCTCAGAAAGATATTACGCTGTAGAACATGTACTGATACGAAGCTCAACAAGAACTGAACAAGCCTGTTTTCCTATGAAATTTTTGATCGGGATTTTTAAGGGCATTTCTCAATAAATAAATACATGAATGAATGAATGAGTGAGTGAAAGAATGAATGATTGAATCGATGAAAGATTGAAAGAATTAATGAATGAATAAATGAATGAGTGAAAGAACGAATGAATGAATAAATAAGTGAATACATGATAAAGTAATTAAATGAGTGAATGAATGAAAAAATAAATAAACGAGTGATAACTACATGAATGAGTAAATGAATGACTGAATAAATGAAAGAATGAATGACTGAGTGAATGAATATGTATTATCCGTTGAAAAAGTATATTTGAAGTAATTAAGAACTAAAGCTAAATGTGAAAGAGAGAGAAAGTGATAGCTGTATTATAAATTTGAAGTTGGGTGTATACGGGAAAGTAGGCTCGTATAGTTCTAGACGGAACTTCTTGTTACAAAAGAAACTCGTGCTTCCAGGTGTCAAAGAATGCTTTTATTTGAATTTGAAATATATTTGCGCAATTTTTAATTTGAAGTTCGTTCTTTTTTTTTTCTCTAAAAATTATTTTATGTACGCTGCAGATTTTGTAATGTTGTTTGAAACTAATAAAACCGAAAAAAAAAAAAAAAAAAACTAATAAAAAATACATACGTTTTGTTTTCAAACACTAAAGTTTTAGCCTATAATTACTGATAATTTGATGGGGTTAACATATTTAAGATATAAAACTGTTTTGACTAGCAATACAAAAAAAATGTCAAGACGTCTCTGATGTTGAATTTATGTGATATATATTCTTCCTCGTCATCATCATCTATATAAATAAAACAGAGAGTTTGTGTGTGTGTGTGTGTGTGTGTATCGCTCGCCTCCTGCCGAGATGACGGTCTAGAAGTACGAAATTTTGGTTGCAGGTACCTTGGGTTAGGTCCTCTTGCACATCGAAGAGTTTTTCCGTAAATTCGAATTTGTTGTTCTGTTATTCCAATTTAAGCAAAACCGTTAGTTTTAGGAATATCTCATCGAAGAAACGTCTCACCTTTTCGATTTTTGCAGCATATGAATGCCCGTAAAAAACTGCACAAGATGATCTCTTTCTGACGTTCGTAGAACAAATAGAACACATGCAATAGTCATTTGAAGTAATCTTCGAACTTTAAAGCAAGGCTTACCTCTGAATTTATCTGCTCAATTTGCGTGTTTTCGCCAAAATTAATAGTACTTTTGTCGCCAACTAGATGATTTCTGTTAACGTGAGATTGAAAAAATGCTGTTTTATCTTTGTTCATGCCGTTTTATGAGGGAAGCAAATTCTAAAACTATATTTCAATTTTTTGCAGATTTTGTGGATTATTACCAGCAGAAGATTTTTAATTACTTTATCTTCAGGATGATTTTCTTTCTTTTTGGCGATTTATATTTATTTCTTGGATAAAACTAGGTTGGAATGTTTTCTGTATCGGGATTTATTTTTGATGAAATTTAAAATTTTGCCAAGTGTTGATTCTTTTTTTTTTCGCCCATCATTTAGTAAATTGTTCTCAGTATAATATTTTGTTATTTCCAAACCGCGCCAATAATCCTTATTAGTAATATTGTTCTCATTTAATTCAATACGTGATTTACACTATAGGATCATGTCGCATTTGCGTTAAGCTTCTATTACTGCAGTGGAATCAATTTGGCGATCTTCTGCTTCATTTTAATTTCTTACGTAGCGGTTTTATTGATTTCATATTTTACTCAAGTTATGTATTTTATAATATTTAATTTTTTTTACTGTCTATTTGCGTCATTTGGACAGAATTTAGTTATTTCTTTCTATCAACCTTACTTTAACACGTCAGCATTGGTTCAGTACAAAATATTTTCTAATTTAAATATACATTTGCCTTTGAAAATAATGATTTTCTTTCTTCCGTTTTTATCCAAATTTTTATAAAACTGCTATATTTAATTGAATTTTCGGGAAATGTTTTGACGATTCTGCAAGTGGGATTTTTAGGAGCCTTATTTTGATGGGGAATGTAAAGTGCTCGCTCGGTTGGTAGTTTTAGGAACAGCAGCTCTTAAAGGTTAATGGGTACTTTTAGTCACTAAACGTCTTTATTCTAATAGGGATGTTTGGAGACAAAGTCCTTATTCTATTAGCGATGTTTAGGAATAATTGTCTTTATTCAAATGGGAGGCTTTAAGGAGTGTTTTCTTTATTGTAGCAGAAATATTCAAGGATCGTTGTCTTTCACCTGATGGACTTTTTTTAAAGATAATACTGCTCTTGTTCTGATGGAAATTTTTAAATGTGATGCTGTCTATATTGCAACCGCGATTTTCACGGACTCTTGATGTCATTTTTGCACAATTATCTCGCTGCATATATGCATTTTAGTTACTGTTGCCCTTACTCTAATAGCAATTTTTATGAACAGGCATTTTAATGTAGATTTTTATGAACTGTGTTTTTTAGTCTTAAAGGAACTTTTCTATGGTGTTCTTTTCAATGCAATAGTGGTTTTTAATGACTTTTACTATTTAAATAGGATTCTTAAGGACTGTTGCAAATCTGCTACTTGGATTTTTTTGCGAAAATTTTACCTTATATATTTTTAACAGCATTTTGAACATGCGTCACTTGGCCTGCGAATGATGCAATATTACCCGCGCAACGCCGGGCATTTCAGCTAGTTTACTCATAAGTAGAAGTCCACGTGCTTAATTAAAGTTTCACAATTTTTATGGATTCAGAATTAACAACATGTTCATCTCCGGTAAAAAAAAATATTTTGAAAATAAAAATAAAATAACACGAATTCAATCAGCATTTGTAATGTTATTTATGAATCCCCATCATTGTTAAATAAGATAATATCTCCTCCAAAAATAGCTATCTTGTTGATACTCTATTTACCAAAAAAATGTCGGATATTACTAAATGAAACCTCCACCATCACTAAGTTCATTAAGTTTCCTGCTGACATACTAATATCATCTCCATTAACGCCAAAGATAGAAGTCCGAAAGAAGCACAAAGGCTATCTTCTCTACGTGAATTCCGGTCTCCAAGGGATTCAAAGACATTTTCGGTTCCGTATTTATTCTTACCATTTTGCTTGGTTTCTTTGTGAGGGCATTTTTTATGCATATATCTGCAATGCAGGACAAAGTGGAATAATTACCCTGTGCACTGTAAAAAAATACCGAAAATACATAAGAATCCCCTAAAAATCATTCATTCGGAGTCTCACGTAAAATTACATAGACTTATAAACAAGAAACAACGAAGGCTTTAAAAAAAAGAAATAACAGAGAATAAGAAACAGAACATTCTGTATATTTCCTTCAACAGATAATGTGCCGCAGTAGTGACGCCATCTGCGAGTACGCTGAATGACTATTTCTGGTACACAAAGTCGACGGTGAGTTCAGTTGAATCCACGCTGCTGTGATCCTTGTACCCCAGGCCGCTCGGCCAAGTTGGGAAGGCTAGACGCCGAGAGCTAGCAGGTTGCTCACTAAAACTAAAGTTTATGACTATACGCCAACAATATATAATGCATTTTTGACAATTATTATAGTGGTAGTCATATATATCAAGCGTTTGTTTATGCATGTGTTTACAACGTTTAAACTTTTAGTCACAGCTCTTAAGTTCTAGGTAACTTAACAAATCTTTCTCTGTAGTTTTACAGAATGCAGCAGATCAAGCATTTTATTAAGAAGCTTATCAAGAAACTTGATTATTTGATCGGAAACAAGCTCTTCGTACATTTCAAGAAACGCTTGGTTTCCCCTTCTGTACTTTTACAGAAATATTTTCCAGTATGCACGCTTAAACTAAAGAGAAATGCATTGAAATATAATGATGCGAAAAATTTTGCATTATTTAAAATGACAAATTTTCAACCAAAAGTTCCGATATTTGGACAGCCCTTCATACTTTCATTAATAATTATTCCATATCGGCTAGAAATGGATCTACGTAGGATAAGGTTACCTAGGGAATCAATGCTATCATAAATGTGTAATGGAAACAAAACATTTAGTTTTTAATTGATTTCCTGAGGCAAAATACTAATATGTAAAGAATGTACTAAAAATTGCATTTTTATGATGTTGGTTCTATTTACACTTGGATACTATTTTTTTTTCGTCCTTACTATAATTATTCTAGGAAATCTCATAAATGTTTTCAAAGCAGCCTAATTTCCGTATAATAGTACCTTTTTAAAAAAGAAAACGAAAAGTTTGGAGAAACCTCTTTATATATTAAAATCTAGATATATAAGCTGCTTTAAAAGCATTTTCTATTGAATTCAGCAAGAAAAAATATATATGAATAAAATAAAATGCAAAATATCTGTCAATTTTATGTTTTAGTGATAGTTACTAGAAAATGATAACAAATAGAACGATGATGGTGTATCGACGACGATGTATCGAAATTGTATAATGTATCGGAAAGGTATCGAATGATGTATCGAAAAATGTTTCCGTAGAAGATTTAAAACTACTAAAACCTTTTAAAAATGAAACAGGATTCTTTAGAAATAATAATAATAAAAAAAAACAAGTTGGAGAGATTTTCAGATAGAAAAATGTTTGGTGCTTGGTAACTTGTTTACTTTTATCTTGGAAGTAACAGAGGAATATCGTTCCACGTAGACGCCATATTTGGTCATGAAATCAAAAAAAACATAAATAAAAATACAACCAAGCATGGCGAAGGGTACTGGAGTTGTTACTGAAGGGTAACCATTTTTTGAGGTTGTCTAAAGGCTATTTCTATGGTATAAATGTGAATAAAAAGCAGAACAATAACATATTTAAGGTAGAAAACTGTTTTGACTAGCAATACATGAAAAAGTCAAGACTTCTCTGATGTTGAATTTATGTGATATATATCCTTCCTTAACAAAATTTACTCATAAGCAGAAGTCCATGTGCGTAATTAAAGTTTCATATTTTTTTCCGGATTCAAGATTAATAACGTGTTAATCTCCGATAGAAAATATTCTAAAAATAATATATTACCCAATGATTCATAATTAACATTACAAATGCTGATGGAATGAACAGCATAAAGCGACATTCTGCTGTTCATGAATTTAATATTTATCTTGATTATATGAGGTCAAATAATCAAGGTTCTAATCAAGGGTCATATACAAGGTGAGGTGAGGTCACTTGTAGAATCCCCCCCCCCCTTTTTAAGATGAAATAATATTTTTAGCTTTTGTCATTATTCAAATTAGTATTCCACTCAACTTCATGATAGTGTTACCCATGACAACTTTTATTATTCGACAAAGTTACGACCATTCTGGCCACTAGATGGCAGGCGTCCTGCTCACAATTAATATGTTTAATCGTCTGCAAAGAAATAATTAATGTAAAAGTCTTTGCTTTCTCAGTGTGTGAATCAAGCGGCAAAGATGATGTAGCAAAAAGAGGTAGCCGCTCTGTAAATAATTTCAAATGCTGTAAATAGAGAAATTAAATTGTGTTGTTTGTAAAAAAAGGCCCAAATTGTAATTCTTTATGGCTAACACGGATTATCAAATTCCTGACGTCAGAAGAACCGAACGCGTCAAGTAAGACCCTCAAATATTTTATTATTGAAATTTATGGAGTTGACGCGACAAAATTCCTATATACATTTTCTTTAAACAGTAGTTCATTTCATGAAATAATGTGTCTATTTCAGCCCATTATATTTCAAATGATAATTTTTCTATTTTGATTGTGTACTTCCAATTTCATGGCAACATTTATTAGCATCACAACACGTGACTTATACTAAACGAACAGTTCCAAAGAAAATAAAATTTACAAAATACAATGCACTTGCTATAGCCATGATAAAATGGTGCTTCTTGCTTTTCGGCGCGCTTTCCTAGCGATAAAATTTTTATCCATTCTTAAGAGAAAAAATACAAATGCGGTTCCCGTGACAAATTTGTCATCTTCTGACAGCCAGAAAACTGATGAAGTACAAATAAATTCAGTAATTTCATCACTTCCTAACAACCAGAGATCTGATGAAGTACAAAGGTCTTCAGTAAGTTCACCACTTTTGAACAACCAGGGAGCTAGTGAAGAATTACTTCAAAATGTACCTCTGCGATTACGTCATCGGAAGAAACTTCCCACTTTAGTGATGAAAGCAATAAGGTGTCACCGAAACGGTCCTACATTACCAGAAATAAAGAAGTTTCTAGCTTATGAATACCTTATGAATCCCGCTGATAGAGATACTGAAATAAAACTGTTTTTGGATAACGCATTACGACGAGGTGTACTCATACGTGTAAACGCTAGGTATAAAGAAGTAGCAGAGAGTCCTTGCAAAAAATGTCACATACCGAAGAAGATGAAGCCTTCAGTCAGAAGTACTGCTGCAACAGGAAGACAAAATGCTCGAACTGGAAGACAAAATGCTGCAACAGGAAGTCAAAATGTTCCACCGGAAGATGTCATCATGAACAATAGCAACTTGAGAAGCATTCTTAGAAGACCACGCAGCGTACGGATAAAAACCGCAATTGTACAGAAAAATCAACAATTTAAACGTGTTCGCACACCAAAGATAATTCCAAAGCATTAAATATTTTTAACTGTCCAGTATTTAAGATTTATTTGGCACAATTCAGTTATGCGCCTCATGTATTGGCGAATGTTTTTCTCACTGTCGCAAAACGTGGAAATTGGCGATAGTACTATTTTTCTGTTAAAGTTGATTTTGATTTTTTCATATTGCACACAAAGGTAAGCGTTTTAATTTTTATTGGCGATAGTATTTGATACGATGAATTTACTAGGTAAGATCATACTATAACAATTTGCAATTTGTTACCTATTTCTCGCCAACACAAACATTGGCAATAGTATTTGATGTAATAAAATCTCTTCAAAAGATGGCATTACAAATTTAAATTACACATTTACTGCTACATTAATATCTCAAAAAAAAAAAACACCTATTAAAATATCTTAAATCCATTATAAACTATAAGTTATCGTTCTTTTTACGTGTTGGCTAATTTAGCACCATGGGGCGTATAACATAACTTATTTAACACGAGAAAAAAAACTGTCGATGTTGGAATTTCAGTTTCTTTTGATAGTCTTAAATGAAAAAAAAAATCTTTAAAAAAATAAAAATGAAATGCTGCGATAAATGTGATACCAGAAAATGTCTCAAATACTAAAAACATTAGCGCACTCAGGCAGCGGCAGAAACATGTCTGCTTTCTTCATGAGGCACATCAAGAATAAAAGAGTTTTTTGTAAAAGCACCTCTAAGGAAAAAAATGCTTGTTCAAAAAGTGAACCTGTAAAAAAGGCGTAGGAAAAATCCTATATAAGGAAGAGCAGGACTTGGGTATGAAAAAAAAAAATGTTTCAGCATTTCAACCTGTGGAAATAGGATGATGTGAAATACATGATGCAGTGAATGAAATATCACCAGTGGGACATGAAAACTGTGGCAAATTTGGGCCAAACACAAAAGAGATATAATTTTTATGCCCATTATAACAGCATATATTCATTGTATAGTATTTCTAAAAATTTGTATGTTGATCCTATTTAGAAAGCGCGTGCTTCATTATAGGACATATATTTCTACTTCGAAATTTTGCAACCTTATAAAAATTAAGCATTTAAAATTAATTTTTCGCTTAGAGAAAATAAAGAACTAGAACCTATTCCTAATTGGTGTTTGCTAATTATGCCCAAGTTCTGAAATTTGTTTGCCTTAAAATTCGCCCCACGGACTTCCTTTTCTTAAGAGGCCCAATGTAGGTGGTCATCGCTTTAGTTTTTTAATTTCACTTGCATATAATTTTACTTTTTTACTTGAAAAACATATAAAACAAAACTTCAAAATATTTAGACCATGGTGTTTTTCCTTTCAATTTTTATATCCTAGAGAAAGTTTATTTTGAAGAAAAGCAATCTTACCGGTGGCTTTTGTGTAATATTTTCCAGAAGGCGTTTCATGAAGTGGAATTATAGAAAACCATTAGGAAAACTTTTCTCTGACAAGTTTCTTGCTTTAGAAAGTATATCTGAAAACAAAATCCAAACAGGATTAAAGCCAAGTAGAGCATAAGAGACATAAAGGCATTTTTTCACTTTCCTTCTCTCAACAGTGTTGTTCCAGCATTTGTTACGTCAGATTTGTTAAGATTTCTGAGCTATTGTTTTGACCAGTTTCAGTATCGCTTCGGTTTGTAAGCTTCATTTATAGAAAAGCAAAATGTGAAAGTAATTTTAGTTGAGCGAAAGAGAAAAGAAACCGTCTCAGCTCTTACTTTCAACAAAAGGAAGGCGTTTCAAACTTTAAAAGATAGTTGAAGTGATTTTTCCCCCTATACAGAAAAGGGAAAAAAAAAGCACGTAAAACAATGTCCTGAATTATAAAAACAAGGTTCATACAACTAATTACAAAAGTAATTGGGGCATAATCAATTCGGAATATGGTTTTCTGTATTTTGTAAAGGTTTTCAACTTCTCGTATTTATTCTCCGTAGCATTTCAAACTTTTATTTAATTCTTCACACTTTATAATGCTAATTTTGAAATTTGTAAGGGCTGACCATGAAAAACTGCTATGTTTTGGAAATTTGTCAGACGTTCAGACTCCAAGGTTGAAGCATATATAGATACGAGTATAATATATTGATAAATATATATTTTTCCTTTTCAGTATCTTCATTCACTTACCGTTAGTTTTTTTCCTCGACTGTTAATGTACATCTTATATATAAGCGGCTTATTCTGTCTGTTACCGATCGGGACCACATTCGGCACGGTTAATGTTGCAAAAATGAAAGTTATGACTCAATTATTTTTTTTTTTTTTTTTTAATTATTTTTTAAAAATTTTCAATGAACAATGTAACCTTAATGCAGTTGCCATTGTTGTAACACATGTCAAATATACTAATAATCAAAACATTTCTTTAGCATTTTGAGTGAGGCATCGCTAGGTTTGCAATCTCCGTTAAAAATTAATGTAAACGCGAATTTAATTTAATCCTTTTTTTTTTTTAATTTATTTATTGTCTGCGCTTTATATATATATATATATATTAAAGTGGCAGCGCTCTTTTCTCCAGTTTCGTTAAAACTATTGTTTTGACGATGATTATTCTGGAAATTGTATATTTATAATATCTAGAACAGAGGTCATTTCGTATGACCGCCAGGCTTACTAGTATTCAAACATGCCACAAACTCGTTTATTCAACTTTTCGTGTTATTCAGCGCCCAAGAAAATGCATCAATAGAGATCAGAAACATCATAAACTGACCTTCAACTTTCCCAAATTATGACGGCACTTCAGTTTTGAAAAGTCTTCGCCTTCACACAATTACGTAAGTTTTATATTTATTTATTTCAAACATATTTTCTGTCCTAATAGGCCGTATTCCAGCCATAATATTTCTGGCTGACGGTTCACCTGACATGTTTCAGGCAGAAATATCGTGGTTGGACCACGTCCTATTAGCCCGGAAAATATTATGTTTGATATGGACACCGGTCGTGAAAGCCTAAGTTTCTATATTTATTTATTTATTTATTTTTGTAAAAAATAATTGTCACGTATAATTACAAATTTCACCTTTATTATTTTTGCTTAATGGACAGAGAAAACAATATTTCTAAAATAAATTTAGATTTAATGATTAATTGAACAAAGTGGTTTCAACAAAAATGAAAAAAAAAAAAAAACAATTGTTAGAAGTTGCTTGTAAAAACAAGCAACTTCTGTTAAGTTCAATATGTCAAACTGAGAGCATTTATATAAAATAATATCTATGAGGATAATACACTGCTCTCTATGTACCAAGGCTGTATTTGCACTTTTAATCAAAATTGAATCAGGGTTACCAGGTGGTTTTTTGTCTGCACAAGTCCAATGTCTTCTGACCCAATAGGATTGGGAAATAAATAAAAATAATTTCTGGCAAATTGGTATCTTAATTAAATACATGATGATGATGGATAAAACTTTAATCTTCAATTTCTCATTTCGCGCTTGGTTGCAGATGCCGCATTTGTGGTCAGTATGATAGTACAACTATAAGAAGAATCACTAGCATTTCTTGCTAAATGGAAAGGGAAATTTAAAATAATAAAAAATTTTATCAAAATACAAGACGAAATGACGGAATAACTAAAAATTTTCCCACTTCCTCACGTTGCATTATAAATTCAGAAGCAGTGAATGAAAGGAAAAAAATGACGAAGCTTTTATCCTTATGTATGAAATGGAACTGCTTTACCTTATGCACCTTCATTTTCAATAGCCTGAATTTGTAAGTGAATGCAACTGCCATTCCGGGAAATGAAAAAGGGAAGTATTCCTTTCATACGGAAAAGCTGGAGAACGTCACATTTAAAGTCCTTCGGTAGCTGTGACATTTTATTAAAAAAATGAGGAAAGAAAGAATGAAATCATGTGTTGATGTAAATGCGAAGAATATGGCAAAGTATTCATTATATTTAAAATAGAAGGAAATTGGGATATAAATGCAAATGCTGCCCACATATTCATTTGATAAAACTAAGAAATCTTATTATTTTTTTTACCCATGAGTATATAAGAAGTTGAAGTTTCAATATTTTCAGAATTTTTTGAAAAACGATAACAAATTATTTATCCTTTTGAACATGAAAGGAAGTAAATATGAACTTCTTTCATAAGTTAATTAGAGTTATTATAATTAGAAAGTGTTCCGATTATAATTTAAAAAGATTCCTATAATTCCAGCAGTTCGAAAATCACTTTCTCACAAAGGTTATGAAAGTGCTGCTTGACAATTACCAAAGAAGTGAACTCTTGGCCGTTCAGAGAACTTTGATTTGTCTTGAAGGCATGTAAATTTGAAAAAGCTAAATGTTGCATGTGCTAAAAATTAAAAAAAGAGTTACGTACGTATAATAGTGTTTCCTTCCTCGTAAAACATATATTAATAGCTTATTAGCCAACTCCTTCAAAATGTCCGACGTGACTCAAATTTTATCATTTATGTTATATCTTTCAAGCATACAGAACGACCAAGACAAAGTACAGAGAATTCTTATGGAAGTATCTGCAAATGAAGCGATAAGTGTTAGAGGCCCCGGAAGAGGAAATCTCTTCCGATCCCCCGGAACTGCGCCCGGAAATACTGAGAAGATGATAGTCTGGGGCTTACTCAACCAGCAGATTCCATTTTTATTTCTAAGATAGCAAACAAGTTCAAACCACAGTTAAGAAACAAGAGGCAGGGATATTTCTTTCTTTTTCCTACTTTGTAAAATACCTATTATGTTAAGGTTTGAAATTAGAAAATCCCAACTGTGCCATGATATAAACCCTGAAAGAAAAAAGCATTGGATTCAAAAAGTTCGGGATCTAATCCGTTTGAATATAATCACTTCAGAAAACTGTTTTTTAGACTAATTTTCCAAATAAACAAAGTAAAAAATTACAACTAAAAACGAAATGATTTTCATATAGAGTCTATGCCTAAGGGATCAACTCTAATTCGTTTATATTTCTATTATTTTTTATCACGAATTCGAGTATTTTTCTCATCCCAAAGGAGAATTTCATTATGACTTTTAATTCAAAATATATTGAATTGTACAGCCATTTCTATGTGTGTACATACTATGTAAATAGCAAATCTAAGTAATCCAGCAGCGTTAATAAATAAATCTTAAATTTTTTTGAGTTCATCTCTGTCTCATTTCCAGAGATTTCGCACTGCCAACACACGATTCTCCACTCAATACGAGTATGAATAATCTGTATGTAAATACTGTATGTTTATTTGAAAAAGGGCTTGATAAAATATCATCAGCCTTTTACCTTTGCTCTTTGAAGTTATGTTATCTTTTCAGATTTTTGCAGCACTAGAATGTAATGTAAACACACGCTAAACATAAAAATTTCTTTATCCAAGTAAATGATAGTACATCCATCTTATATTCTAAGTAATGTCTCTGAAACAATAGAATGAAGTAAAATAATGTCAAGGTTTCTAAAGTGATGTTTACTTTAACACCCTTGTAATAAGATCTTTAGCACCCTAGAGAAATGACATGTTTGCATTCTGCGAGAGCTCGCTGTCCAGTAGCTGCATTATTACTTTGCAGTGTGTCAAAATAGTTCCTCCTAGAATAATTTATCCTCCTTCATGAAGATTATAAAAGTGTCACCTAAATTCCCCCTTAAGCTTTAAAAGTGGCAAATGTCTTTAAAATTGTTGATGCGCATTTAAAAGGAGTTCGCAACTGTATCCTAATAAGTATTCTTACAGTTTGACTTGAAATAAAGATTTCTTTAATTGCGTGTATTTGTATCTACAGAATGTACTTACTAAAAATAAATTGAAAATTTTTCGAACGCATTTATTACTGACGGTTGTACTAAAAAGATGTAAAAAAGGTTAAGACTTTTTTTAAATAAGGAAAAACATTTAAATACATTGTATGCTGTGTGTGTTTGGTTTGGTACACATACGGGCCCTATTCGAAACTGGTGCTAATTAATTTTTAGCGTCAATCACACTAAGGAGTGTGTCGCAATCCAGTGTTTTTCTTAAGCTCTCAAACTCAAGGCAACAAACTCTTTTTAACAATGCGTTTTATATTTATTAATATTTATTCAGCAAAAAACATCAAGCAAGCCTTTTCAATTAAAAGAAAAATACCTTATTTTCACCCATAACATTTTTCAATTGCAGTCAAATCAATTTACGATATTTAAGTTAGACGACCTTCTTTTGATTAAAAAAATCATTAAGATCGGTTCATTTAATCAAAATTTATGGGTGAAAAAGCAAAACAAAATGACTGTATTTCCGCAAATAACTTTTATTCTAATTATCGATTACTGTCAAACGAAAGCACAGAGATCTATGGAACACCACCCTCGATTGATAAAAAAAGAATCATTGCAATCGGTTCATACAGTGAGAAGTTATCGAAGAACAAATAAACAAACAAAAGCGAAAAAAAGTGGCATACATACGGCATGAACAGATAACATCCTCTTTTGGAAAGTCGATTAAAAATATAGAAATTGGACATTTCCTATGTTTTTAAACATGCATAAAATATTTATTCACAAGCACTTCTTAGCAATCAAATAATCAAAACCCATCTCAAGTTTTGAAGAGTATAGCAACATTGATATTCACTTCACTAGAACTTCTCATTATACTAACAGGGCTTTCAAATGCAATTGGAATCTCAAACATGTTGCTGAACCATGCAGAAATAAATGAGTGCGCAATTAGTTGAGTCAAAGCTAATGAAGTCCAACGTTTTCATTTTAATAAAGGTATAATACAAGGAGATATTGGATATATTTACGAACTTCGTTAATCTTAGTTAAAATGACTAGAAATATGCATTGCTCTTAAAGTTTTGCATCATAAAAGTATATCTCAATTAGTTTTTAAAAATATCAGTCAAATACGCTCGTTTTATAAAGTAAGCTAACAGTTGTCGCTTGTGGAACAGAAATGTCAAATAAGAAGTTTTCAGATAAATAATTGAAATTTATTTTAATAATTAGATTACTTTCTTACATTAGATATAAAATTTAGGAATTAATTAATTTTGAAAACGTTCTTTGCACATATAAAACAGTTCATAACATGAACATGCTATAATAATTTGCCATAATATAATTAGCATTTTAACAATGCTAATCATATTATGACAGATAGAACTCAATTAGAAAGTCCGTTAGAACTCAATTCTGTAGTTTGTGAATTGTTGTTTATTTTATTACGAATTACGAGTCATAAATTCTGAGAGATTTCCATTCTCAAAAGCTTAATTTTAGTGAAACTAAATATCATACTTTCCAACTATTTATAAAAATATAAGAAAGACTTGAAAATGATAAAATTTAAAATCCCAATTGCGATTCGTATCTTGATTTCAGTTACTTTTAAAGCAACTCTTAACTGACTTTTATTATTTTCTATGAATGCATATAAGATATTTAGGGAGTGAGAAGTAAATTTCTTCTACGAAAAATTAAAGCACTTGAGGCCTGAACTAATTGATTGAATGTTTTTCCTCCCCCAGGTGCATTGCTACCATATCAAAAAAAAATTCGAATTAGCTCGATTTCGTCTGCAGTGAGCAAGTGTTAGAAAGTTAGATATAGAGTTGAATTTCTCACGAATAAAATAAGCAAATGTCCTAATATTATTAGTATATCACGATAAAAGAAAAACAATTTGGCAACAATTTCCCATGCGTAATAACCGGAAAAATCCAGATCTTTGGAGTTTATTTTCGCTGAGTTATTATCATTATTATTATTATTTATTTATTATTTAATCCAGTTGTTTATTACTATTCAGAGTGTTTTAGATTATGCCCTCATGAAACAAAATACACGAAAATAAAATTTCTGAATATTTCAACAAATTAAAAAATGTAAAATGTGTTCACATACATGAGTTTCAGCCTTTTTTTTCACACTTAAAAATCTTGTCAGAGTTTAAGATTATTTCAAAGACACCATAGCTGAAAATTAACGCACACGCACATATATATATATATACATACATATCCTTTAAAGGACAAACTAGGAAACCTCATTTAAGCTTAACTAATATCCTGCCGTAACCCTGGACTAAGAAATGTGGTTTTACTAACTAAGCATTGTGTTTTTGTATGTGCTTAGAGGAACTTTTAATTGTTCTTTTTGGATTTGAATGGTTCCTTTTGTACTTGATTTTTGTGATATTAAACATCGTACTTTCTCCAAGGGGAATTTATATGTCTCCGGTAATAAAAAAAAGAAAGAAATTAAAACTTTGATTTTTCATGTTTTTATCTTCAGAACTTCCAGCAATGAAAGCGAGTACGAGTAGCTTATAAAACAATATCAAGTATACTTCTCGAAAACATTTTACGAATTTGATAACACAGTTTTTATAGCTTTGGTTTTAGCCACCTCTTTATTTCAATAAAGACATCACGCCAAAACTTACATGATTTCCAACGGAGCACGTGGGCAAAGTTTTATTCTAAATGCGACTCTGATTTTATTTCTGCGAGTAAAACTGATGTCATTTTTTGTTAAGCGATGTTTCGCAATATATTTCAAAGTGTTCGCTCAACAAATCCTACAAAATATTGTGAGGTTTATTCCACAACAATAAAAATTTCCTAACAAGATGTTCCGTCTGAACTATACGAGCCTACCTTCCCGTCTGCGAACATGTAAATTTTAAATATAGTCATCTTCATCTCTTCTACTCGTTTAGCTTAAATTGTTTTGTTTTTTTTTTTTCAATTTTTTAAATACACCTTTTTAACTGTCAATGCAACAAATATCGAAATATAATAAGTGTGTTTTTGTAAAAAAGAAAAATATTACCTCTTTTAGCCTGCAATAGTTTTATTCCAAAGAGGAAAAAATTGTTTTTAATCGTTGCCAAAAAGAAAAACTAAAGGTTAATATATGTACTAGTTTTTCTGTTTCTTTTATTTGCCTTCAAGACCTTGTCATTTTACCATTACCCCATGCCGAGTCATACTTCAAGCTGCTAATGTATGTCTTCAATATACAGCCGCAATAATGAGTTTTTAAGTGTGCTACAATAATTTTAATTTAAATACAATTTAAATTGTGTTTTACTAGTGTGAGTCGCATTACGTTAACTTTACTTGAAATTATGCAAGACTCACATTACCATACAGCTCGTTTCTTTATTATATATATACACAACATTTTTAAAATTTTGAAATCTTACAATGGAATATTGAAAAAGAAAAATACGAAGTTATACCTAAAATAGTCAATTTATAGTTTAGCTAAAAAGTGTATTTTTTTCTGGCTCACATTACATCTATAACATGCAATTACATAACTCTCAATTTTGTTATAAAAATATTACTTTATTTTTGTAAAATAATGGCACAACTAATGTTTATACAAAATATATGATCACAATAAAATATTCTGAAAATTAAAAGTTGTTGAAAAAACAGAAGTTTCAAAAACAACAATGTAGTAGATTGAAAAAATCATTTAGCACATAGTCACTAAAGCAGCCATTTTAAATTAAAAGCACTTTAGCCGAGTTTTATTTCGTAAAATTATAATTTTTCAACATTTTAAGAGTATAAAAATTAATTTGATATCTATGTTCACGCATTTTTAGTTTTCCCGCACTAAGGTCCCTGTTTTCGTGGCCCAGCCCAAAAGACATTTTTGGAAATAGGGAACTAGGTAGCGCTTACAGTTCCAGAAATTGATAAAAACCACATTTGAAGGCCTTCAAGCAGTATTTTTCTTTTAAATGTTTTTAAAGAGGGGGTCACATTTTATTAAAACTTATTAACTTGATTTTGACGCTGAGACGAAAAGTATAACAAGAAAATCATTTTATTGAAAACAGAAGAATTTTCTTTACTTAAATTCTAATATTCATTTTGCATTATGTTTGAATTTTCATTTCTATATTTTAGATTTACTTTAAAAAGTTGCGAAAACATGCGAAGTATGAATTTTGCTGCACTGCTAGCTATAAAAGTTAAAATGCTTAAGCTTCGCAAAAAGGCTTGTCAAAATAAGTTTTTAAGCCATACGCAGATTACAATAATTCCAAATAAAAAACTATTTATTCCCATGAGACATCCATGGAGTGACATGAAATTGTGTTATATAAATTAAATTATTTTTGCATTTCCAAAACCTTGTATGTTTTTTTACATAGTAACAAAACGAAGTTAGGTACTTACGAAACATTATACTACTGACCTTGCAAAACATTAAAAATTATAAATTATCAAAAAACTATTTGTAAAATTTATGTCTGTAAACGGTTCTTTCTTCGGGGATTTTTAGGTCATTTGATGTCGTTGAATAATGGTCACAACCCGGATCTTTGCTAATTGATGTCAAAGACTAACTCTGTATTTGTGAGTTGAATGTAAGAATAAAGACCACACATTTTTATTTTACATATATTTCATACCTTTTCTGGACCTTTTCTTCGAAGTTTAGTGACCACTAATGAAAATTGGAAGTAACAATTCTTGACAGACGGCAGAAAAGGATTGAAAAGATAAAACAGATAAAAGAACTGCTCGCTGATTTCGCAGTCTCGGGAAAATTTATATTAATTTACCCACCCAATAATTTGATGACATAAGAAAATAAAAACAGAGATCTATATTTTTCTAAACAACTGAATCATGAGAAATAAACATAGTAATGCGTAAAAAATCTCAACAAAATATTATTTCCTTTACTTATTTAATAACCGCCACATTTGTATTAACAATCCTAAACTGGGAATAAAATGATTTATTATCATGCATTAAACTTTAGGTTATGCGTAAAATTTATAAATTAAAAAAAAATACTGTCAACTACAAAGTCATGTTCTACACCTCCACACAGAAACAAATTCATTAAATTTACAAGAAGATATTTATCTGATTTCTTCAAATAATTTTTCGCTTAGATTCAGACGTAATATGCAACAGAATAAGCGCAGTATCCATTTAACAGCAAATTATTTCTTAAGATGGCTCACGTATTGGCTTTACCAGTGAAACTATTTTTTTCTTTCATATAGAGGAGTTTGAAGTATCTGTGGACGTACCTGTTAATGATGCGTTACGAGTTAGATTTCCCGCAACAGGAAATCTTTTCAAATCCTCAGGAATTGCGTCCGGATATACTGCATGGAGGATTGTCACAGTGGTGCTTATACAACCAGTAGAATTTATTTTTATCGATAAGATGGCAAGTTCAAATCGCTAAAAAATAAGTAAGACGAAAAAGCAATCTTCAACTTCTTGCGTGTCATGTCTAGAGAAAACGGGTTTATCTAGGATTATTGACTAAAAAAATCTTTTTTGGATTTTATTATATTAAGAATGTTTAGGATGAAAAGTGAATCAGGTAAGGAACCCTGCTGTTCGTGTACATTTATAAAAGGAAAATTAAATACTTTTTAAACATTTAAGAAAAAAACGATTAGCTTATTTTTGAAAATGTTTTTTATACTTTGTTTTTAGAATGTTTACCTTTTCAGAAGGAAAATGAGCTAAAATGGTTCTGTTCTTGTTTTTACTGAGCTCTATAATTGAATGTGTTTAGAAGAAGTACTACAACTTTCATCAACTTATGCGTGTCAGAATAAAATGTGTTCCTAGATATAGGATTAGAATGTAGTCTATTTTATAAACGTAAATTATATATTATATTTTTTGTAGTTTCTGTAATGGAAAGGTGAACTAAACGCGATCTTTAGCATAACTATAGCCACAAGGTTTGATTACTGTGTAAAAAAAGAAAATCACACAAAACTAATCGCATAAAAATAGACCACACAAAATGATTATGAATTAACTTTAATGTGGAATATAATTGTTCGTATTTTAAATGTTCTCATTTTTGCTTTGGAAATTATACTTTTGTTGCCAAATGGTAAAACACGTTAAAATCATACTATGTGGAAAGAGCAAAATATGTATTGTTGCTGAACCTTCTTTGATGAAATTTAGTAATATTATGAAATAATAGTATGATACAAAACCTATTATGACTAGGCTGCAGTGAAATACATTTAAATTTCAAAAGCTTGTTAAATCCCTCATGGTTACAGACACAAATTTAATTTAATCCACTTGTACGGTATTTAGAGTTTCAAAAGCTGTTACATCATAAATATTTCATGCGCCTGCTTGATAGAAGCAGAATAAACTCTCGTAATTTCATCTTTCGAATGTTGCAGCACTGATATGCTATTTAGATAGTTCACAGAAAACGATAATGATTAACAATGGTATAACTCTTGTATCATTCTCGTTTATTTTGAAATATAAAAGCAATTGTATAAGCCTTTTTCTGTTTGAAAAGGCAGTATAATATCTGTTATTTTATTATTTTAGAAGCAAAAACTTCGTTTAATGAATTTGGACGGTATTTAGAGTTTCAAAAGCTGTTACATCCGAAACATTTAATGTGCCTGCAAAAACTGTATGATCAAAGCTGTTTGTTAAATAACTGAATCCTTAAAAAAAAATCACTTTTTTAAAAACTTCTTTTCAAAGTGTTTCTAAGGTTCTATTGCAAATCAAATGTTTAAAAATATTTTTTCCACAATTTTCTACATTTTTTGAAATTTTGGATTTAACGAGTTTTGCCATTTGTCAACTCATTTTTAAATTAAAAATTCATTTCTTAAGGAATTTTATTTTATTCTTAAATGTCATCCAATTACATGTTTGCACAAGATACTAAAAATATAATTGTTGTTAACATAAACCAAAGGGGTCGCAAAATTTTATGCAACAACGGCTTTTTGTTCCCACACACATATTTTTTATTAGTATTAATATTTCTCTTGCAAGCACTGTCTGCTTAATTATTTTCATAAAAGAAAAAATATTTGGAAACATATATATATATATATATATATACACGAGTACATATATATATATATATATATATATATACACGAGTACATATTTTCTCTACCTAATGTCGAAACATCCTACGCAATTTAAAATTCAGCATTATTTATCATAACTAATGTCCTCAAAACAATGGAATGAACCAAAATAATGCAACCATGTCTAAATGCAAATAAACATTATTTCAACTGAATAGTAATGAAATCTTTAGCACCCTCGAAAAACAATATGTTTACAATCTGTGAGAGCTCCCTGTACAATAATTATGGTATTACTTTCATTACATCAAAAGATTTCCTGTTAAAATAGTTCGTTATCCTTCAGAAAGATTATGAAAGGGTCAAATAAATTGTGCTACAAGGTTTAAGTGAAGAAAATATACTAAAATAGTCTCGTGCATAATCTCTTGAGACCAATTTCTTATCTCTCCGACCTATCTTAGCAGTGATTCTAAAAAAAGCAATATAAAATAATTTTCTCCTGCATTTCAGATATATATAGGAGTGAAAAGGGAAGCAGCCATTATTAGACTATTGCAAATGTTTATTAGCAGAAAAGCTATTTATAGTAACTATTTACCAAGAAAGGATAGTAGTATCAGAACGACATTCTCATCTTAAGCACATCCTTCGTCTCGTCTCGCGCTCTGCCCGGCAGGCGGTGCTCTTATAATGACGTAATGTAAACGGTGAGGATCTACAATGTATGGCGTATAGTGTATCTCCGCATTCCACATATTTGTGTATATATTGTATAAGAAATACAAGTATATGGTGAAAACCCCGTTAATTATACATTTTCTAAATCAGAAACACCTTTTATTAAGTAAAACGTTTTTGCTCTAATTTTTTTAAAGAAATGCTGTAAGTTTCTACCTTTTACATTCCATCCTTTGATACGTCACAAAAATTAATTGTTGTCAATTTCTTCAGCTTTGAATAACTCGCACTTTTTAACTGATTCTCATTTTTATGAATTTCAGACACAATACCATCAATTTAAAAAGCGGAGCAGCTATTTTATGCTAAGAAACTAGTCACATTAATTGTAATATTTTGACGCATTCTAGTTACAAAGCAACGAATTATAATAAAGTATTTTTATATTCGAATTTTATCCTTTAATTTTAAACATCGCTCTACTTTAAGACAAGTTTATACATCCCCGGTAAAATTGCTCTGAAGCTATGACGTACAAATGACATCTTTTCGTTCTTTTTGTGTTTTTGGTTAATAACAGGGAAAACATACCAAGAAAACAATAAATTATTCTCAGCAGAATTTATGCAAAACATTTTTAAATGATTATTTACATTTTAAAAGATTTTTTTTTAATGCAATCCATATTTTAAACATAAATCCTGTTTCTAAGCCTGAGGATAAAATATGATTTTCAAAGGTGAGAAAATTTTATTTTAAATATTAACTGCTATGAAATGTAAAACTATTGTTGTTTCTTGTTCGCTTATATAACATTTCACAACACTTTATAAATATGTATCCTTAATAAATGAAAGAAGAAATATTTATTAAAAAAATACTGCAAAATTAGATAAACATTCTTTGTAATACTAAACATAAGTTTGAGGCAATTTGTCATTATTGTGATAATGTAAGGGAAATTAATAATACGAACTTTTAAAAAATATAATGAATATTCATTCCCCGTTTCCATTTTAAATTCGGTAAGGTAGAATGACCTAAAGCTGACACCCAAAAAACGGTTCCTAAAGCTGAGACACTCAAATAAAATTACACATTTAAAGTATTACCAATTCCCTAAAATAATTTTAAAATGAGATTTTCTTTCTTTTTGAATGGTACAACTTTTTAAAATCTCTTTAAATTGATAATACTTTAAATGTTTTTTTTTTTTTGTTGTTGTTGTTTCATGATTTTAATTTATTATTTTTCGGTGTTAGCTTTAGGGTCAGCTTTAGGGCACTTTACCTTAAAATGTTATGGTTTAATTGAAAACACCACGCCGAAGTACTCAAATACAAATACACTTTTTCTTCTTTTTTGCTAAGGAAACACCGCAAATACACTGAGGTGACAAAAGTCATGAGATACCCATCTGTTAGTAAAGTACTCTAGTCTGTCTTTTGCTTCCATAGGCCATTAAAGCAACATTTCGCTGCGTTGCTCTAACGGACACGTGTGTCGGACGTCCCACATTTATTTCTGTGGTTATTTCACTTAACCTGCTGGTATGTTAACTTTAACAGACAACTATGCTCTCACGTCGCCGGGGTTGGTAATTAAATGCAAGCAGTCGGCCACTGGCATCGGCCATGGAGGGAGGATATGCTTGAAAATAAGCCATCTCGGACCCCTCTTGACATTGTGCATCTCGGAATGTTGAATTCCGTAACAATTTCTGAAATATCCCATGCATCTCGTTCCAACTACCACTCTGAGTTCAAAGTATTTCAGTTACCGTCGTGAAGCTAAAATCATGTAAGAAACCTTTTTATATGAATATCTTGAATACATATGAAAGCCTTGCCGATGCGTATCGCCTTTATTTCTTTCCTACGCGATACTACTGCCATCAGTAAATCTCTATACTGCTATTCCCTGACTTTTGTCACCAGAGTCCATTGGAGGACTGCGTAAATTAGACTTAGGACGTAAATAGAATAATAAAGTAATAAGCTGATGTTTATGGGTAAAAAACAAAACTTTTGGTTCCTGGATACAGAAAATATATTTTTATTTCGAGTTGCGTGGCTTTAATTATAGCATCGTTTCGTTTTCCTCATAAAACCGTATTTTAAGCGTTTATAACAAAAAGATTTGTATACTAAGGAAAATGCTACTGTGCCTATTTAAACAGTACTTAACAATGCTAACAATAATGCATTAGTGTTGAGAGATTGTGCTACTTGTTAACAAGGTACTTAAAGAAGAATAAACAAAATTCCTTTATTGAACTGCCATTTTCTTCCTTTGTTGGACACGTGATCCAATTTAAGAATGTGAAACTAAAAAACTTAATGAAATAATAGGTTAGATCACTGCAGGGTAATTTGCAAAAGCTATTTCAATGCTGTCTATAACCTTCAGTTTGATCATTATAGTTATAAATTTACGCAAATGACGACAAATGCGTTTGTAGTGTTTGAAATAAAGCAAAAGTGCTTACAAAATATCAAATGAAGTGTATAATTTTACTCACATTTTGTTTGTTGAAACAAAAAAGGAAATAATCATATTTAAAGCACTTTCTTCAACTAAAACGCAAGTCATTTTCGTTACTACTTGTTCATTTAAACACTTACTCCCATTTGCACCAAACACTTAAGAACTTTTATCCCACTAAACACTTTTAAATCGTCAAACCGCACGCCCATTTTTACCAGCTAAGCCAACTGAATTTTAAAGATATTTAGTTTTTAAAACACTCAGTTAAAAATTTTTAAACTGAACTTTTGGTGCAAATAGGCATTAGTCACCCACGAGATAACACTAAAAAAAAATATGAACAAAATTTGACCCACATCTCAAAAAAGTTCGCTATCCCTGGCATAAGGTGAAGGAAGTATGGTGAAGTATGGGTAAGATGAAGTAAGGTGATACATGGGGACAATTATTGATCTGTGCGAAATAAAATAAAGTTTTTTTCAAAAGTTATAGAGTTCAAAAATTTTATGCAAATCTTAACATTAACTACGCCGACAGGGTGGCGTAGTGTTAAGACGCAGGTCTCGTATACCCAAGATCGCAGGTTAAAACCTGGCCCAAATCGGTGGATTTTCAAGATGCAGAAAATCGTCTGCGTCCATGTCGTATGATAATGCGGCATGTTAAAAATCCATTGAGTATCCGTTTGGCATGGATACTCTCGGCTAAATTTAATCCCTAGTGCATATTGCATCAATGAGAGCTCAGGTACCGCCATCTAGTGGTAACTGAACGTCAAAATTCTCATGCGGCGAAGGTACCACACTCATTGTTGTGCCTCTGAAAGAGATGGTACCAACTTCTGGTTAACACACTACGTCTGCAATGGTTGAGGACAAGTACCGCAACCCCATTGGAGAGAAAAAAAAAACATTAACTACGGGTAATTGGATTTAGTTTATGAAAGGTTCCATGTACTTGCCATCAAAGACTATGATGTGGAGCTGACAAATAGCAAAACTCTGAAAAACTAGCTAAAAGATCAAGACATCGATGCCTTTGATGACCTGAATAGCAGTTTTGACCTCAGCTATGGTTTTCGGGCTATTTGCGCAAACTTTGTCTTCAATATTACCACAAAAAAGTCACAAGGGTGGATTTTAGAAGCACATAGCAGCCATGCGATTCCATTCCAGACGCCTCTAGGTACCGCATAGCCAGGATGACCTCTTCAAAAACTTTATCGGTCCGATGGGATCCGATATTTTCATGCGTTTCACATTTGCTCAATGACCAACGTTGCTCTTACTGTCATCACAAACAGTATCAATTCTTTCGAACTTTTGAATCAAATTTTTGGTTGTTACAACACGTGAACACAAGTTTCTTCAGCTTTTACACATATTTCTGTAAGCCTTTCACGATTGATATACGCTCAGAAATGCTGTTTTTCAATATTTCCACCGAAAAAAGAAAAGTAACTACAATAAAAATATCCATGCTCAAAAAAAAAGAAAAAAAAGATGAAGAAAAGGCAGAGAGAAAAAAAGGAAGTCGAAAGAAGAAAAAAACATACCTTGCATTTAATTGCCAAATTTTCAGTGATTCTCTGCAACGCTTTTAAAGTTATAAAGGTTTTTTTCCCTCCTTATGTCTCTCAGAATTTGGAAACCTGTATGATGGGATTATAGACATTATACGAGAACTTGTAAAGTCTGAAATGTTTTAATATGAATCAAAAAAAGTTTGAAATTTTAGTTGATTCATTTGGGTAACAAAATGAAAAAAAATCCTTTTCGATTCTTTCTTGCTTTTATTTATCTTAAACAACTATTTATCTCTTTATGTTTATGGAAAAGTATAACTATCAGAGACTTTTGTTTCTATCAACTTTTCACTTGTCTTATATGAACTTTTTTGACACATGCATTGACGCTTATGATTAAGTTTTTAACTGTTCTTTTTATTTGATAAGCATGCAGTTCTACTAAAAAGTATTCTATAAATGTATAGTAATTAATTGATGGCGAATTTAATAATTTGCATGTAGATAGTCGCGTGAAATACATACCTAACTATTAAATGATTAATGAGTTTCAACTGAAGATTATATAAATGACAAACTCATGGAGAATTTACAACGAGGACTTGATTGAAATTCTCGAAATTGATGGATATTTCAATGCATGATTATGTCGTGTGTGAAAAGTGTGATGCCAAAATGGTTATGAGTTATCAATCCCAACACTGTTATTGGAGACAAGCGTTGTTGGTTTGACATTTGTAAAAAACGCGTAGCTATGCTTAATTCCAAACATTTTAATTCTTTCTCAACTGTTAGAAATTGGTTTAATATAATGAAATCTGAACATTTTGTTATGCAAGAATCAATCGCTCCGTCTATTTCAGGAACAAATATGATTTTCCGTCCTTGGTAAATTTTTCTACATAGAACTGAATGTTAAACTATTTTGTGCGGCTCATAACTTAACTTTGCTTAAATGCAAACATAAATTTAAAAAATAAATAAAATGTGCAAGCGAGATGTCTCAGGAATATTAGTGAAGCAAATTATGTTTCAAATGGCAGAATTCCATGTTTTTTTCTCTCAAAAGACGGGCAAAAAATCAAGCAACTAAGAATTCTTTCTCTATGAATTACTTATGTTCTATCTAAATTTTATAGCTTTTTTGTGTGTGTGTTTGATTAATGGAAATTTTATGGAAGAAGTAGTTTTTTTTTTTAAATAGATTAAATACTGTATTTAATTTTTGACTTGGTTTTTGCAATAACTTATTTTTTACCAAATAGTGATCTAATATTCTAATATGCAAAAGAGAAAGAAAGTAAAAAATACGATTTTTTTTGTGGATTCATCAGGGTTTCTTGGTTGACTGCAGACTTTTTCTTTCCTTTTTTTTTCTTTTTACGTTAGAAGCACGATGTATTCTTAAACATACTTTTTTAAGTTGAAAAACACTACTAAAAACGTTCTTTAATTACTAAAACAGTCATAGTTAAACATATGCCGAAATCACCTCAAATCTCACTTATTTTACATTTCATTATAGTGAGGATCTTTGTCGTAACTCACAAACGACAAAAATCAACTAGGCTTTTTTAAAAAATACTTTTACTATATACGAAAGTCAAATTTGAGTATGAATAATTGAAGCAGTTGAACTAGCTTCTAAAAAGCATGAAGAGGAGATTTTAATTATTTCGCATTAGAACATGGATGTAAATATTGATTTAAACGCTGTAATGGACACACATGATAAATTATCTGCCCATGTAATAGTTGGCTACAGTTATTTCACATTTTACGGCAAGGTAAATAACTCTTTCCTTAAATAGAAATTTTTATCGTATCAGATAAATGTTTTATCAAACAGTTATCTTTAAGACATTAGCTTTATACCATAAACAACTGAAGTTCTATTTATAGGTATAAAGCGAATGGAAACATTCAGACGGAATTATCTTCCCCAAAATCTTTACTACAAACTGCTTCAAATTTGTTCCGGGCGAATTTTGTTCTCAAGAATTTTACAGTGTTTGTCTCACCTAAACCCTATGCATGAATTTAGTTGATACAGTGATTATATCCTTGAAAGAGGATAAATTATTCAGCGAGGAAATCTTTGACGCAGAGCGAAGAAACAACAAAGTCTCTGGACATAGTCCTTATAGAGAGTAAACACTTCGTTTCCTGAGGCTACTGAATATATTGCTGCAAAAGATTTCGAAACACATCAGCTGGATAGATGCATTAAATATTCTAAGTTTTACGATTTTGAGCATATTGTTGATAATAACTATGGCAACCTTTTGAAAGTGGATTGCAGTACTTTATGTATCGGTATTACTTTCATAAATATGAAATTGTGTTTATATACTGCTTTCCAACGCCAGTACGAGATATAATAATAATACTATTTATAATAAAGTGAATGAAACGGATCTAGCTTTTTAAAATAGGTTTAAAACTGAAAATCTTCTTTCACTTTTAACTGATATACACACTATTATAATCTACATTGCTGTTTTACTTACTATTACACAGGAAAAATGAATAATTATTTTTTAACTGTTAGTGAATAGTAAACATTTATTTACGACAATAAATATATTGAAAACTTTTCACGTAGTTTAAATTGCCTTGAATGTTCTACTAGAGTAATTTAAATGCCACAACTTTCTCCCATTTGGTCTAACAATCACGTAGTATAAAGCAATAGTTTGCTCAATTTTGAGTATGAATGAAATGGTAAATACAAGAAATTTCAATTTGAACATTTGTGATTTACATTTTTATGCAATAAAAAATACCATCACTTCTTTAAGAATAATTTTGCTCTTTATGTGTGTGAGAATGAGAGGCAAATGCAGAATACAAAAATGTATGTTCTTGTTTTGACGTATATCCTCAATCTGATCGAATCTTGTACGGCTAGGGTTAGGAGTGAAATTACGCGCAATTTTTTAAAGTAAAAGCCTTGAAAATTTAAATAGGAGCTTAAATTTAATCGGTAGCTTTATCCGTAACCTTGTTTTTGAAATCGTTTTGATAGTTTGACATAAAGTTTGTTATAAAGATTTTATAATGCATAAAATTCCCAATTCTTTTTTTTTTTTTTTTCATAAATTCTGTTTCTGTAAAACTTGACAATGCAATAATGCTAGCAACCAATCGTTACAAAAAGTCAGAAAATAAAAGACTTATTGAGTAATTACAGCGAGTTTCTTACGCTACTAATACTTATTTTAGAATTTTATATTTACTTATCATGCTCAAAAATAATGTTGCGATAAAATCTTACGGGCCGTATGGCACGATTTCTTTTTGTAGAAGTTTTGTGTAGATTTGCTTGCACTGATAAAGTAAAAATTCGAAGAAGAAAAAATCATAATGATAAATCGCCATTCTTGCTAATAAACAGATCATATAAGTTGTAAATTATGAGGTTTGTACAGCAAACTCAGTACTTTAGGATTCAATGAGTTACTTGTTTACATAAAGCATAAATAATTACGCAGCAATTTTACTACTGCGAATATCTCAGTTCGACTACTTATTAAGTTTTCCGTTGAAAAATTTGAAACATCCTTCAGTTACATAAATATGACATATTTGCACCCATTAAGGCGGAACGTAAAGAAAAAGTTTTTTTTTTTAATTTAGTTTTCAAGAATACAGAAAAATTGAAACGTGAAACATGCACATGAAATTTTAAATCAATAAATTTGAATCTAACTGATTCGTATAATCATAAAAAGAAAATTAAAAAGATAAAAATGTGTTAAATATTTAAAAACTACTTTAAAAAAGAAAAAAGTGAAGCCGGAAGGTATTGACTGGTTTAAAATTGTGCATGTATGTTTCTCTTACCATTCCACACCTTTTCCGCACTTTCGCGACTTCGTAACTGGAAATGAAACTGTAGGGTAATATTATTCATTTAGTTTTTTGTTTTTCAGAGGAACACCATTAAAACATTTCAAGCAGTTCTTTTAATGCAGATATTCTACGCAATGATTTATTTTATTGTCAAGAAATATAAAGAAGAAAAGATATGAAAACAAAGGTCATAAATTTTGAACCGCAGCCCTTAACGATACACGATTTAGAGTCATTTCGTAAAAACTTTCAGAAGATACTTTTATTTTATCTTTCGGAAATATATTAAATTTTTCCCCATCATCAATTAATCAGTTTAGAGATAGCTTTAGAGGATCAAGATAGTTAATATATCTTTATGGCAACATAATATAAATTACTATATGTAATGCAAGATTTTTTTAAATATTTTAGTACCAGTGAATATTATATATAAGTCACTGGTACTAAAAAAAATAATTTTGCAGATAACAACGTGTGTTCTTAAAACTGAATCATGGCTTTTGTTAAATAATAATATTTTTGAAATCTGAAAATAATTGGAAATGGATACACGTAAATGACAAAAAAATTTACTTAAGATCAAGATTTTTTGTAGCAAAATAATACTCTAGACCATATCTTATTAGTAAGCACTAGTAAATATGAAAACACTCAAAAATCATTAGAAAAAAACTGAAAGGTAGAAATCAAAGATCTTGACTCCTATCTTTCTTCAGGGGGTCAGTTTAGAAGTGGGTATTTTTGGTTTGGCTAGTGGATGAATGATCACGCAGGCATGATGCTTTTATACACTGTCAAGTACTATGTTTGCTGACTAAAGTAAATAGTCAAAGACATCATTTTTGCACAATTATATAAATCTATAAAGAGGAGAGGGGGGGTTTAACGGTTTAACGCAAGGTTATCCTATCTTTTTTTCCTTTTTTAAAAAAAAAAACCATCTCGACATACTGTAAGAGAAATAAAAGTATGTTAGCTGCTCCCATTAAAGCTTAACTTTTTCTTCAAAGAAAAGTCATAATAAGATAATGTTTATCGCCCTGACACCATATGTTGACATTAGAAGCAACTGCTACTGGTAAAATTTTGGAATTAAGACTTAAAATATTAGCGCTCAACAATATTTTTTGTTTTACTATTTTAAAACCACCAGAGATATTACCTTTACACACAAAAAATAATAATCTATGAGTCTGAACGCAATTTTCGTTTGTTCGAACATCATACAAATACACGTTCTTTGAGGTATAAATAACTTGTGTAAATTCAGAATTGCGAAAAAACTTGTGTAAATACATAAAGGAAAGTTTCTAATTTTAAAACAAATTAAATAATAGGTCGTTTCGAAAGTTTTGTCCGTTTTAATGACATGTGTTTTTGTAGATCCATATCTCAATAAATATTTATTCTACTGTGTCGTGGTATATACTGATTGATGGAGAATTTTGTGCTCTATACATTGATGTTGTTCATTTTTTCCTAATTTAATTTTTTTTATGATTTTCAGCCTATTACTATATGATGTCATTAAGCGATTTTCGGCCAATTTTTCTCTATGAACTCAAATTGAACCAAAGCGCTGCCGAAACGGTCCGAAAATTTAACCAGGCATTTGGCAATGATGGTGTTAATGAACGCACTGTTCGACGTTGGTTTGCGAAATTTCGTTCCAGAAATTTTAGCCTAGAAGATGAGCCCCGAAATGGTCGATCTAGAGTAATCCAGGGCGAGGATTTAGGACCCTGGGGTAGACTAACCCATCACAAACAGTGCGTGGGACGGTGGAAGAACGACGGTGGACTTCAGCTCCCATGTGGTTTTTGATGGTTTAAAACGTATTGGAAAGGTCAAAAAGCTCGAAAAGTGGGTGCCCCACGATTTAAACGATCTGCAGAAATTGTCACGTTTCAAGGCTTGTTCTTCATTGCTTTTGCGCAACCAAAACGATCCTTTTTTGATCGGATTGTCACGTATGATGAAAAGTGGTTTCTCTACGACAATAGGAAACGTTCAGGACAGTGGTTGGACACCGATGAGCCACCCAGGCACTTCCAAAGGCGAAACCCCACCAAAAAAAGATCATGGTTACTGTATGGTGGTCAGCGTCTGGTGTGATTCACTATAACTTTCTGCAACCGGGCCAAACCATCACAGCAGAGTCCTACTGTGAGGAAATCGACGAAATGTACCAAAAATTGCGTCAGCAGCAGCCAGCACTGGTCTACAGATCCTGCTCCACGACAACGCCCGGCCCCTGACACACAAATCACCGTCCAAAAATTAAAGGAATTGAGCGTCGAAATTCTTCCCCACCCACCATACTCCCCAGACCTCTCGCCAACCGACTACCATCTTTTTAAGCACTTCTATTAACTTTCTCACCGGTAGAACCTTTGCCAATCAGGACCTAGCAAAAACGGACTTCGTCGACTTCATCGAATCCCGAGCACCTAATTTTTATGATGACGGAATTAATCGACTTGTGTTACGTTGGCAAAAGTGCACTGATGCAAATGGAGCTTATTTCGATTAAATTGAATAAATATTCACTGAGATATTACAGTTTAAAGTAGACTCATAAAAACGGACAAAACTTTCGAAACGACCTAATATATACTGGTTAAGGCAGCTTGCTTCAGCGGTAATCTGGCTGAGATAGACAGTTCGTAAAATTAATTAGTTTTACAACATGCATCCGGAAATTAAGGGGGAAAAACTGCCGACGAAATCCGTGTAATAGTTTATAAGTTAACCCTTTTTTAGAAAAAAATAAAGCAAATTATGTGAGCTCTGGGCATAAGATCCAAGTTTCTATGAAGAAGGTTATTGGAAGAAGCTCTCGGCGTCAAATATTATTGGATTTGAACAATTTCTGTTCATTTTTGAACAGTTAAAAAAATTAACATTAGCGCCTACGGGAAAATTTTAATCCTGTATAAATCCTGATCTAGCAGATGGATTTGCTTGGAACAAACTTTAACGGAAATATGTTATGCCGGGGAACTAGTACAGATACGAAGTTCAACCACAACTAAACTAGCCGATTTTCCTGTGAATTTTTTGATCGGGAGTTTTAAGAATATTTCGGAATGAGTGAATAAAGAACGAATGAATAAATAAGTGAATAAATGAATGAGTGAAGGAATGAGGATAAATGAGTGAATAAACGAAAAAAAAGTTAAATGAGTGTATAATTACATGAATGTGTAAATAAATAAATGAATGAAAGAATGAGTGAATGAATATGTAGTATCCGTTGAAAAGGGTATTGGTAGTAGTAATAGTTGAAGTAATTAAGAACTAAAGCTACTTGAAAAAGAGAGACAGGGATAGCTAGATTATAAATTTGAAGTTTGAATATACGGGAAAGTAGGCTCGTCTAGTTCTAGACGGAACTTCTTGTTTTTTCTAGTAACGATTCATACTAAGTATTTTTGCGTTTGTGCCAGGTGCATACTTTTAAGGGAAAAAATACTCATCTACACGCACATAATGTTGGGAAGACATTTTCAAACTTGGATGTCCGGTAACAGAAAAAATGGTTTTGCCTTCTCGGAAAAAGCATTCTTTGTTGACACACACACGCTTGTGGGTCGCAGCAACGGCGTGATGTCTAGGATATGACAAAGTCATCATTCTGCAGAACCGTTTGTCAGGTAGAAAGTGAAGACTACCGATACATATAATCATCTATTTCCTCGCTTCATATCTTAACGCGCGTAACGTCAACAGCATCCGGTCTGTGATATGATGGGGAGAGTTATCTTTCAAGATTAAAATACTGTAACTATTGACCAATTCCGATTGCTTTGTTCATTTTTATTCTTGTTTATTTGTTTATTTATTTCATGTGTTTAGTGTTAAAAAGCATAATTCATCACAATAGTCAATCTGAACAATTTTATGAAAAGAAAAAAAAATCTTTAAAATATTATCATTTTTACTCAAAAAAATGTGTTTTTCAAAAAAGAAGTCAGTTGTCAATTTGTCTAGTATATTAAATTCATTTCAAAAGCTGTTTCGTTAAATGTTAAATTCAACTCAGATAATAGTCAAATTAAGCAAACACTAATTGGATAGCAAATTATAACTAAATTTACAATTAGGAATATTTAAATAGTTTTAATTATTAATAGCTTGGTTTTGACCTAAGTATAATTCTATTAAGCACACCAGCATTATATCGTGGTATTAAACGTTAATGGCTCAATTTATCAACACATGGACCGGTTTAATCGTTAACAATTGAGCTTGGCCAATTTAATTGGTTAAGCGAGCTTAATGCTAAGTAGTGCTAGAGAACCATCTGGACATTCTCCCATAGCAGTGCAGTTAAATCTTCCGTGTTTTATACATTAATGATGAAAGAATCGCTTATATAATTTTCAGGTTTTATCATCGACTGACGCATTTTATGCAATACTTAACATAAATGATCTGTTAATAAAAGTGGCCTTTTTGTATTTGAGTTATAAAAGAAGGACAGAGTTATAAAAGAAGGAATAGGCAACTTGTGATCGTAGAAAAATTGAACCTCTTGTTCTTGGGATTGTAGATAAAGCATATTTGCTTTTCCTGAACAAAACTTTCGTTAAAACTATCATTTTTAACAAGTTTATCTCAAAAAAACCTGATTCCTTCCTTTCAGTAAAAATTTTAAAATTTAATAATTGCATCACCTTTATAATATAGCAAGACAACTATTTTTTCCTATTAAGCAGGTACCTTTTTAGCATCTTGCTACAGAAACAAATAATTTAGCAACTCAAAGAAACTGTTTCTGAGAACACAATAACAAAGAATTTCCATTAAATATATTGAAATCAAACTAAGAATAGATATCAGAAGAAGACATCCATGCTAAGAATTAAGTGCCAAACAAAACAAAAAAAAATTACAAATTTGACACCATACGAGAAGTACATGAGTATCTGAAATTTTGAATTTTATCGACGACGTAAAACCTGGGTAGGTTTTATTACTAAGTTCAAAATAAAATGTTAGCTTTTATTTCAAACCAATTTTAAGCTGAACTGGGAGACACAACATAAAAATCCAAATAATCAAATTCCAAACATTTATGTCCTGTTCTCTTGAAATGATTTACATACTTTTGCATTTCACACTTGCATTTTTGTAAAATATAAAAAATATTGAAACATAAAACCCAGAACGTCAAACTTTGATAAAGGTTTTAAGTAAAAACATAAACATCTTTTTTGGAAAATGCGCTTTTCAGAAACGTAAATTCAAAAGACAAAACACAAAGTAAGACGTAAACAAAAGAATTCAGAGAAATATTATTTGATCTGATATACGTGTAAGCATTGCCGCTCTGGAGGATTTTATCAAAGCGAGAACATCAAAAAATTTTTGATATTGCGTTGAAAGCTGCGAAATCTTTGTACGTTGTCAAAATGCAGTTATTGTTTTTACAGCCGAGAGAAACTAATTTTTTCTCACTTTTTTTCTCAAGAACCTTTTTTGAAACAGCATAATATTATTCGTTCGTTTGCATAAATTAACCATAAACTTAAAGGGAACATGTTCATTTTAAACACGTTTTCGTAATAATAATTAAAGTTTATATATTTAGAATGAATGCACAATTTAATTACCGGAAAAAAGTAATAAAATCAAATGAGTAAAATAGTACAATACACTCTCTTTGCAGCAAGAAAACAAACACAGAAGCAAAAAACTATATTGTAATATAAATTCAACTGGACCATTTAAAACCAAAGATAAAATAGTCTACTGATAAGGGAAAATGCTACTATAAAAATGCTGAGAAAAACATAAAATTCCAACTGTTTTTAATAATTAGGCATAAAAACAACGTTGTTCACCATTAACAAAACAATTCGCCTTCTGGATCTGATTTTCTGCCTATAAAATGTGAAGGACATTTCAAAACAAACTGGAGAAATTATCATAAGGTATAATATTAAATCCGTAGCAAAATGTGCAGGTTGCTTATTTTCTGTTAGACAAAAATTCGAAAGAAAATCAACTAAAGCAAAAAACTTTCATATGTGATGGACGAATTTTCTAAAAATTTCTAGTCTGTTACAAAATTGTATTTAGACACAGAGAATCCCAAACGTTCTAAATTGTGTGAAGATTCTGGATTTGTGATAAATTTTCAAGAAAAGGGACATTATGATTGTATTCGTTTGGCATTAATTAAAATTCGATGAATATATATATATATATAATATAAATTCTTACTCCTAAAAAGGCAAATTTTCAGTTTGTAACATTTTGGAAAAGAAATTTTCTGATTTGATTTATTTACTCAAGCACTTTTGGTTCCTCGTGTGAGAAATGTGAATATTATATTTAATTGTTCTTATTGTTTTTTGTTTTTTTTTTGAAATATAGCGTCATGTTGTGAATTTTACCTATTTAACGATCCTTATATATTTTTAGAAATTTTCAACTAATGCAAAATGTCATTAATTCGAAATTAATGAAACCCATTTAAGGGCACGCTTCAGCGATTCAGTTGCGTATTTGACTATCCACTATTCCATAAACTTACGCCTGATTATACACTAGAATCTAAATATTTATGGCAAAAAAGATCTCTTCATTGTCATCTAGCTGTAACAAATGAGTTTTCAAACTGAATTTACTAACCTTTGGCATTCATTAGTATATTTGAACCATTTTTGAGGCAAATGAACAGAAAGTATTTACAAAACAAAATTATTGAACTTTACATCAGTTAATTACCTTATAGAGGATGGGGCAAAAGTAATGCCCCGGTTTTGAAGGGTTATAAAAAAAAAACTAATAATACAGTTTGCGACTTAAAACTTTTTTTGTTTTGATCTGGAAAAATCCTATTCTTTACATTAACTTTTCAATACCACTTCATCAAGATGGCGGATTTCTGCAACAATACACTGATGCAGTCTATTTTTCCAAGCAGAGAGAATGGACTACCTTTGTGTGCATTTCAATATCCCGTGTAATGTTACGGTACCTAAGATTTTTTTGTGGGGTTTTTTGAAGAAAAAAGTTACCCATACTTTAAAAGAGCTGAAGGAAAAAATTATCGAGGAAATATCAGCCATACCCCCTTCAAATGTGAAGAAAAGTTTCCCAAAACTTCAAAAATGGACTGCATTAGTGTATTGGTGCTGAAAGCCGCCATCTTGCTGAAGTGGTATTCAAAGCTTAATGTAAAAAATTGGATTATATACAAATCAAAATAAAAAAGGTTTTAAGTCTCAAACTGTATTAGTTTTTTTATAACCCGTCAAAACCGGGTCATTACTTTTGCCCCACCCTTGTACTGATACATTTTTATGTAGCATCATTGCGCATTTAGAGCTATGTTAAAAAGTAAATTGGGGTTACATGATGCAAGAATGTTGTCTGGAAAATATCCAAACCATTGTTTCATTCTCTGTGAACATCCTTACTAATTTTTTATATCTTCATTATTACTGAGTTGCGTTTAAAAATGTTTAATAAAACTATTTCTTAAAAATAGTAGTTGTAAGTTACATTTTATGTTTTTTCTATTTTGTTTCTTATTTAAGCTAAAACTCTTTCTGTAAACAAACAAAACACATATTATGTTCAACTTAACAGGAGAATCATAACAGCGAAATTTTTCTAAAAATTTATATTTTTTAAAACTATATTTCATTCTTTCTGGTATTGTAAAACTAAGTTTTGACCATTCATTCATCTTTGAAATCTTAAGTGCTGCCGAAAAAGAAACAAAAAAGGAATCAATAATTCTCATGTCTAAAAAAAGGCTATTAACTCAATTTTGAACTGCAAATACTTCGTTTTGTTTTTAAACTATAAGAAATTAGTTTATAGCATTTCTTTGCAAAATCGTTTTATTTTTCCTTCAAAGCACAGAAATGAAAAATGATTTTTAAAGTGTGTTCACAATTCTTTCTTGTTCTCAAACACAACCCTTGCCAACAAACAAAAATAAACGCAAAATATTTACAAAAAAAAGTTTGAGTTTTTTAGCTTTTTTTTTTTTTTTTTTTTTTTTTCACGTCTCTACTTTTTTTTTCTTTGTTTCTCATTGTCACTACTTCATGGTGTCACTTAGTATAAAATGTAGAGAAATTAATTTTAAAAAAGAGTAATTTTAGAAAACTACAACATAAATCATTTACGATAAAAACTTTTTTGAGGAATATGATTATCATACGATCAAAACTAACGTGCTAAACAGAAACATATCTACAATTAAATCACTGTGTATTAACATAATATATATAGCGACTTGATTATTTCATTTACTTAAAGTTAGTTCTATGCGTTATTCCAACGACAAGGGAAAACTATTGCAATATTTAAAAATGGGTAGTGCAGTATTATTGATTTATATCTGCAGTTAACTGCCCTTACATTCCACTTTAGTAGAGTCGGACTAATGTTTTACACTAGTATAGGGTAAATGTGGGATAGACGCCATAGGGCAGCGGTCGGCAACCTAACTTAGTTAAAGATCTACTTTCCAAGTGCTGCAAACGCAAAGATCGACTCAGAGGACGCGGGGGGGGGGGGGGTTACATGCACAATTAATAACACAAGTTGGGGCTGCGCCGGTCTTCAAATTTATTGGTTAATTCCTGTCAGAACAGGTTTTTATAAAATACCTGCTTTAAAATTTCTAAAATATTGCTGTGTTAACCGTCAACTCTCATTAAAACAAACTCAGGTACTTTTCTACTTCACTCCTTTACCCTGTTAGCACGTGGCTTTAGGGCTGCCCTCCCCCGGGCACGGGTAAGTGAAGTTCGACGACAGCTTGTGACCGACCTATTTCTTTTAATCCGTAACCGTACTATTTCTTTTAAATTTGATAAAAGACTGGTAGTTTGTTTTGTTTTGCTTTTTAAATAAACCACACATGTGAAACGCCGTTACATATTTTAATTAACTCACCAAGAGCACAGCTAATGTGACCACTGACATTCCTTATTGTTGGCAAGTTTTTTTTAGGTCCGACGATTGGTCTGACAAATTAATAAGCATTTTCTGAAGAAAAAAAAAGGTTCGCTTCCTGATCCAAAAGTCATTTGATTTTTTTTTTCTTTTCAAAACTGTCCCGCGATCGACCGAAAATGGGCTCGAGATCGACCGGTCGATCGCGATCGACGGGTTGCCGACCACTGCAATAGGGGGATAGATGCCTAAGTAAACGTGTAGCAATATGTGCGAGAATTACACATGCAGTGTTCTTTTTCAATATAAGCTTGCCCTCTCACTTCCGCCAGTCGATGCCTCGCACTTTGTTGGAACGAACGTGTCGTGAGTTGCGCAGCGAAAAACGAATTAAATGACGACAGATTGGTGGATTTGGGTTACATATAATATTTGTGCGACTGGAACTTTTGATACTATAAAGTAAGTGTTTATTTTTTTGTATTTATAATCTATTTATGTATCAAATACAAACATTTAAATGTTATATCAGTATTTTTCAACACGATTAGTTAAATTAGAGGGCGTTTATCCCACACAATAAGGATAGATGCCCCAGTTTTTGTGAGTATAGATGCCCTTAGAGGCATCTATCCCACTTTGTATCATGAACTCAATTATTTTCTTGTTTTCTAGACATGCCACGCAAGTACGTGCGCAAAGAAGGAGCACGGCTCCGGACCGAAGACGCTCTTAAAAGCACTTTTGAAGAGATGAGACAAAACAAATGTTCTCTAAATGAAGTATCTCGTCGTTATGGCATTCCATCTAGACTGATGAACAATTACCTGGTCCCTCATGTAGTAATCAGACATTGCGAAGTTTAGACGACAACGAGGTTCGCGTTAGGTCAACTTTGGTTCGAACTCGAAGTTCTTCACCAACAAATCCAGATGTAATTCACGAGTCTTCTGGTAGCTCTAACACAGCGGAACGGGATCGTCCCAA
This sequence comes from Octonoba sinensis, assembly GCA_038502835.1. Lineage (NCBI taxonomy): Eukaryota > Metazoa > Arthropoda > Arachnida > Araneae > Uloboridae > Octonoba > Octonoba sinensis. Next base: position 55,631,401 of record CM076599.1, on the reverse strand, counting down.
TTCTCCATCTTTGCTTTCTCAGCAGCCTAGTGCAGTCATACAGGAGACGCCTAATAAGTATTTGCAAGAATGTTCTCCTGTACCGAAAATTCCGGTACTTTCTACAAAAGAGGAAAACAGTCTGCTACAGTTCTTTCTTACAAGGAGAACATTACTGCTAAGAAAAATAAAGCTACTCCTAACATACCATGTAAAAGCAGCAAACAAACCAAAAAATTGACTAAAAAAGGGTCGAGATCAGCTTCATAGGAGACTTGTGATTCTGATGATTCTCTACTAATAGAAAATTAATTGAATGTTAAGAAAAAGACAAAAGAACAAATATCTAAGAAACAGTTGTTTACAGGAAGAAATCAAAAGAAAAATGTGAATACTTAAAATGCAATTCATCGTCCTGTTCGCAATGTTCAGACTACAACAAAAATTGGCAATTTTCCAATGAAAACGACGAAACACTTTTAAATGAATCAGACTCTTCTCAGAGTGCAACAACTGAATGTGTGGAATGTTTCGAAGATTTTGAAACGACAAAATCGAAGGTGAACTGGATTCAGTGCATCATGTGTAGAAATTGGCTGCACGAAATCTGCACAATGTACGGCAATTCTTGTAATCAATGTAAGCGTTTAAAACTACGTCAAGAAAAAAAAAAAATTATAAATTGCGTAAAAAAACTTGTAAATAAAAAAAAACAAAAGACATAAAAAATATTTTAAAAAATTATATGAGAGAAAAAAGATATAGTTCAGATTTTGTGCAAGGTACTGCTCAATAAGAATTTGTGATAATTATTTTTAATTTAGCACCAAAGATGATTGTGCCATCTAACGTTAAGTTAGGACGTATTTTTTTATCAAAAAACTATGATTATTATAATTAGTGCAACATAGTTAAGTTCAGTTGAGTGTATTATTTAGCAAATGTTAAATAAAGTTAAGAAAATCATAATATTCTTTCATTAATTCCTTAGGGCAACTATCCCACAAGTCAAAATATCATAGGGGCGTCTAACCCACATGGTAGGCATCTATCCTCATTCATAAGGTTATTTATTTTGTTTGTAACTAACTCTAAATGATACAAACAGTATTAAACTGTGCAAATTATTTTGTTCATTAATAAGTACACTAACCATTACAAAAGTTAAAGATTTTTAAATTCCCATATTCTCTATGTTAATCGCACATTTCAAAAAGTTTGGAAACTATCCCACATTTACCCTATTTAAAAAAATGTTTTCTTTTGGTTTCACTCAAAATTGTTTCTTCACAAATGTTCAAAGTATTTCTACCGAAAATTTTACAAATTGTGTGTTTGAAAGGTAAGACAGCATTTATGAGATGATATTTTGATTATAAAATTTAAGTCTATATATATATATGTACAGTAGAGCCTCTGTTATCCGAGGTAATCTGGACCGAGTGTACCTCGAATAATCGAAAACTCGGATAACACGGACTCTGCCCAAATCGACTGGGAAACATAGATGAAATCAATCAAAACGTCGGAAGGGGTGTGAAAATATTCTTTTTCTGTACATATTATGAAATGATGGTTCTCTCACACCTAAATCTAATTCCACTTTTTTAATGGTCTCTACTTTATCGAGCCTGTTAATGGCTGGTAATTTAGTCTCCAAGGACACAATATTTCATATCAAATACAGTAGAATGCAAACGAAAATAAACAGACTGCTCACTAGCTAAATTAAAAAGCGACTGACGTCAGTGACTGTCCAACGGTTTAGGGGCGAAAAAAAAGGTCCTCTCAGAATGCGTTTTTTTCATAGATTAATGTACCTCGGATAACCCGGAACTCGGTTAGTCGGGGCTCGGATAACCGCGGCTCTACTGTACATATGAATTTTTTAACCTATAACAATGCAAATTGTAAAAAAAACCCATCTTAATGAAAATATGGTAATAAAAAAATTCCATAGACAAAATTTTGGTTACGTGCACTCTTTTATCAATGAAAAAAGATGTAATTTTATGCAATTAAAAGTATCCGATAAAAGTTTTAAATTTTCGATTTTTTTTTTTTTTTCTCGTTCCGAAAATTTTTGTTCTGGTATAATTTCGAATGGAAATTGCCTTATTAATGTTTAATAAATGCTACAAACAAGATTCTTTTACATTTTATTTTTTCCTAACCATTGCACAGCTTTAAGATAACATGAAAAAATCTTAAGGACCTTTTAGGAGAGAATCATAACCTGATAAATATGATCATAAAGAGGACTGATAGGCAAGCGTTGTTCGGCATTGCTTATGTCGCGTAATTACAATTCTTTTTACATTTCTATTCTTAATTGGATTAAGAAACGAAAATATATAGCAATCATAATAGATTTAGATTAAACTTGTTAACTAGTCAATTGCAAAGGAGAAGAAACATTATTTACATTTGAAATAATTATTCAATAATTTTGCAATTAATTTCTTTCTAATTTGGCTACGTATGGTCACTAACCTTTGCAAACCTAGTGCATTACCCGGAAACTGGTATCCATTCTTTTAATTAGCACCACTATCGGCGGATGCCATTACCATTTGAGAATTTTGACGCTTAGTTTCTCCCTAAATGGTGTTCCCTGAGCTCTAAATGATGCAAAACTGAACTAGGAATTTAATTTATCCGAGAGTATCCAAGCCAAACAGGTACTCAAGGGAACTTTAACATGCCGCATAATCATACGACATGAGCGCTGACAATTTTCTGCATCTTGAAAATCCAACGACTTGGGCCAGGCTTGATCCTGCGACCTTGGTTGATCGAGGCATGTGCCTTACCACTACGACACCCTGCCGGCATTTTGCAATTTATAATGTGTTTTAAAGATTTACCTTCCTTGAATTGTACATCGTTGCACAGAAAACTCAAGTAAAATCATTAATCATATTAATATATTTTTTTAATTAATAAAGGCTTAGCCTCACTAACAAGAGAGTAACTTGGATGTACAAACAAATCCCATCTATTATATATAATTCTAAGAAAGGGATTTCGAAAAATATAAGGTTAGTTTACCTTACAGATTGATTCACTGTCAATTCGCTTGCAAAAAGGGCTTGTTACGTTTAAAGCAAGGTTCCGACTTTTTAAGAACTAGCTTATATTGACATTGCATTTGAGGGATGCTACCCCATATTCTGAAAGATAATTTGGCTGAAATAATTAGACCAATTTCAGAGCCTGCCAACACTTCCTACTTGGGGCCTCCGTGGCCGAGCGGTCTTAGTACCAGTTTCCGCCCGCTGCTTGCGCGCAGTAACGAGGTCGTGGGTTCGATTCCCACCTTGCCCTGGGTGTATTTCTGTTATTTCCTCTCTTTGTGATGTAATAAAATCTTTCATGTATTGTCTTGTGCTATCTGTCATATTGGACGGCAGTTCATAAGCGAGTCCCGAGACTAAGCACACGAACTAGAAAATAAATGCACTTCAATCATATCATATTCAATCATATTCATATTCAATCATATCATACTTCCTACTTCCTTAGATTTTTGCTCCTTGACCACTCAAATTTCTACTTTTAAAAAATTTAAAAATAATTAAATAAAAATAAAATACAAATAAAAAAAAATTAATGGATAACAATCGTTATCCCAAAATACAATGAAGGATCTAATGCCTTTTAATAAAGCCCTAAAGGGAAACACTCGCCTAATATAGATGCGGTCTTAAAACTATTTTTGCGACTGTTAACGCTAGAAAACCTAACGAACAAGTTTACAGGTAAGTTTAACCCATTGTCAACTAAAACTTTTAAAATTCATTTTTCTCTTAATTATTGAAATTAAAGAATTAAAACAAATTTCTATCAATTAAATATATTAATAAAGGAGTTACAGGCCATCCCATTTTTGGGACAATTGCGTCTGAAGTATCGTCATTTAATGTCATGTTTTTTTTCCCAATCATATGCTTCTATATCTACTTTACAACTATCCGCTTTCGCTATTGCTTCATTTATTGAAAGTCCACGAGGCATAATAATTTATATTATGACCCTAAAACGGAAGGATTGATGCATGAAAGACTAAAAATTTATAAAAGCAATTTATATATCGTTATTGTGTCAGGAAAACAACAAAAATGTGTTCTATAACATGCTAAAACATTTTACGGAAATAATTACTCACATTCTACCAAATTCACAATTCCCAATTTTGGGAAACTTTTAATTACGTAATATTACACTTACCTTTAATATTCGAAATTCAAACATTTAATTTAATTGAAGTACATTTATTTTCCAGTTCGTGTGCTTAGTCTCGGGACTCGCTTATGAACTGTCATCCAATATGACAGATAGCACAAGACAATACATGAAAGATTTTATTACACCACAAAGAAAGGAAATAACAGAAATACACCCAGGGCAAGGTGGGAATCGAACCCACTACCTCGTTACTGCGCGCAAGCAGCGGGCGGAAACTGGTACTAAGACCGCTCGGCCACCGAGGCCCCAATTCAAAAATTACTAATGAAGACATCAGAACATTATTTACCAACCCACAGCTAACAATACTACAAAATCCAACGTTGCCACACGCCCGAACCGATTTTGAATGCTGCCAAATGCTGAAATGAAATTTATGCCAGTTCCAGGAACTTCTGACAAAAAATTAAGAAAATAAATGATGTATGCTATTTCATACATAACTCCTAAAATACATATAGCAAGATTATATGTAGGTTGACGTTAAAACTAGCAAACTTTCTCAAAAAATAACAAAAAGTGTAACGCCACAAAAAAGGACAATGACGGGAAATGGGTTAACAGGGCTTTTAATGGAGGATACAGAAAACATAAGGAATGTTAACAGACGGGACTATATTAACCCATATCTAAAGCTTTCAAGGGCCTCAGTGACCGAACAGTTTTAGTACCAGTTTCCGCTGCCTGCCTGCGCGCAGTGACGTGATCGTGGGTTCGATTCCCACCTTTCCCTGGGTGTATTCTTGTAATTTCCTTCCTTGTATTGTAATATTCTATTGTACAGTCTTGTTCTATCTGTCATATTGGACGAGAGTTTGGGGCATATCCATTGAGAAAAGCAAATAAACTCGAAAATGTACGTGACCTGAAATGGTATGTATAGCAATAGTAGTAAAAGCTTTCAAAATATGTAAGCAAGTATGCATTAGTTTGAAACCCATCACATGGATGCTTAACTAAACCTATTTTCGATACTGTGCCAGTATTATGATCCGATGCCAATAAAAATGTAATAGCGCCTAGTACAATGTAATGAAGTAACAGTAGTCCTATTTATTCATTTATTTTTTCAAAATGGTTGTTTTAAACTGTTTCCATAAAGAATTTATTTTAAAGTATGATTTTTAACAAATACGTTTAAAATTTTCCTCGTCTTTCTTGCTTTTGAGGCATTACATTAATAGTGAATTCCGTGCGTAATGGAAGGACATTTTTTACAGCAAAATAGGACTTCGTGAGCAAATTAGGGCACTTTAAGGAGGGTTTATTCAATGCATATTGGAAGAGTTTTTTTTTTCTTTTTAATTTTTCTATTTCACTAAAAAGAAATATTTTGTCATATTAACGGAAGGACGGTAAAAAAAAAGTCAAAAGTGCCAAAATGCAAAATAAATACGTCTCGAACTATAAGAGCCTACTTTCCTGTATACTCCAACCTAAAATATAATCTAGCTACTCTCACTCTCTCTCTCTATCTTCCTCATTAATCTTTCGTTCTTAATTGCTTCAAATATACCCTTTTCAACAGCAATTCACTCATTTATCCATTCATTAATTCTTTCACTCATTCATTTATTCATTCATTCATTGAGAAATATCCTTAAAAATACGGATCAAAAAATTTCATAGGAAAATAGGCTCGTTTAGTTCTTGTTGAATTTAATATCTGTACATGTTTTACATTGTAACGTCTTTCCGATAAAGTTTGTTCCAAACAAATCCATCGGTTAAATCAGGATTTATATGGGATTAAAATTTCCCCGAAGGTGCTATGTTTTTTTTTTTTTTTTTTTTTTTAATGTTCAAAAATGAGCAAAAGTTGTGCAAATCAATACTCAAGACCGACAGACCGACCGACACACATTTTTCCCATCTCAAAGTCTACTTTCATTTTTTTTATTTTATAATCTTTATTTAATTATTTTACTTATTTTTGTCTTTTCTTTATTTTTAACGATACCTGTACGACACATTAAGCCTGCTCTCATGCTTTATTACTTTTTTTTTTACTTTTACGGGAAAGTAGGCTAAAAACGCTGAATTTCTTTTGAATATGTGTGAAAAGCATGTGTAATTTTTTCTTATGCGTTTATCACGTGACAGAAATTACAGGCAAACGCTACTACAATAGAAATATATACATCAACTCAATCGGTAATTGGTTCTTCCAACTTGCTTCAAAGTGCTCGTGTGCTATAGAAATTCGCAGAAGCTCGAATTATAGCAAGTCGTTATTTCCGATAAAAATTGCTTCTAGCACGTTTGCTTTTAACGCAAGTTAATCAAGGACCAATTAGGGAGCTGGAATTTCTTGACGTCAAACTAAATTTTGAAGTAAAGATGGCGGCAATTTGAAGAGTGGCGATCGAAGAATAAATGTTAAAATGTTAAAATGTCAAATAACAGATTTTTTTTTCATTTGTGAGAACAGGGAGATATGTGTGGTGTGGCTGTGTCATGGACACGGCGGTGTGCTGTACGTGAATACGTTTATGTAACGGGTTATATTTTTTAAATAAAATATTTGTATTTATGTATTTAGAATAAATGCAAGGAAACAAATAATTATTGAGCTACAATACAACTTTATTAATTATAGCTCTGTGATACGAAAAGTACGACACAAACGGCATACAAGATTGTTGACAAACGTCGTGGGGAAACGAGCACTAGCTGCTGCCCAATGTGTCCTCATAATCGACGATCGTACACAATATATGCCTATACAGTCCGTTGTCGATGTAGAAGCGATTTCATCATCCACTTGCATAATTTCAACCGCCCCAGCGGCAGATGTACTGGCACCGTCGTTGATCCGCACGGCCGCATTCATTCTTTTACGTTCCCGGCACTGCTTGACTCATTATTATGGTGTTTTTTTATTACCATTCGATTGTTCTTGAGAAGCCCAAGCGTATACGATCTCTGTATTTGGATTTGACTTTTCGACGCGTATAAGCCGACACTATCTATATATTTTTGATATTTTTTTATTCTAACCCTTATTATATTCACTGTCACTTAAAACTAATGTTTTATATACACTCGCTAGATTTTGACGACAGCTGATGATTAAGACCTAAACGAACATCGTAGCTTCTCCGAGTCAAAAGCTATAGTAATTGCAAATCCCGATACGCAGCAAAATGTCGGCGCTTCCCACTTCACCGCGCGCGATGCGTCGCTGTTCTCGCTTATCGTAATAAATTCTTTGATCCTTTAGTTGTCCTGTGGTATAATTTAATTTTGGATGTAGAGGATAGATTCGAAACTACAACGCCAAAATGTATCCCCCGATTTTTATATCATTAGGTTTTTTAGATTGCCCCCGTATGGTAGCAAATTTAAAGACGTATTCACGTCAAAAAGCTTTTGTTGGATACAAAGTTGCTACTTTACAAGTGCAGGACATTGAAAAGAGTGTCTTATGGTGAAATTGCTACCAAAATTAGCTTATATTTTTATGAGGGGAAAAGATATTCTTTATTTCCCGACTGAAACTTCGTATTTCAACGAATCACGAAGATCAAACTTAATTAAACATGATCCTATTGAGAATCGATGATCATTGTAAACACAAAATTAAATTTGATGCCTTACTACTTTTATTGACAACTATGTAGTTGTCAGTCTGTATTGTATAATAAGTACATACATGTAGGAGGGTGCGGAAAACTGTTTTCATATCAAATTGTCAAAATCACCGAATAGGCAGTCAGAATTTGCCGAATAATGAAAATTTTTCGGACGTCACTTTGACCTAACGTCACCTCTCATCGGGCCTCTGAATGCAGAAACCTATCTGTCTGAACTAAATACGAAATATCAAAAATGATTGAGCAAATGCTCAACAAGAGGATACAGATTAGAAAAAAGCATATTATTAGCCCGCTATGAGCAACCTTCCGAGCAATTGATGGAAACCCTGAATTTCCAAGCGGAAAATTGCTTTCGAGGTTGTGGATAGTATGGTAGGAAGTAACGTTGCTTTACCATTTCTTCCGAGGTTGTGGATAGTATGGGGTGGAAGTAACGATTGCTTTACCACTTCTTTCGTGTGATAACCCCATTCAATTTCATCAACTTGTGTATCATTGGTTGTATTTGTATTTCAGTTTCATACGTGAACCTGCGTCTCAGTCAAGTGCGCGGACAGTCCCTGTAATTATTTTCGATTCGATTTTTTTATTTTTTCAGCATTAATCACACATTCGTCCTCTTTCATTGGAAAAATATATGGTAAACCTTCATGAATTTAGTTTTTCAAATGCAACAATGCAATAAAATATTCCCCTACCTTCAAGTCTTGTCTCTTCTTGTTATTAGATGTTGTTTCTTTCCGTTTAACTAAAATAAAATTTCAACTTTACTATTATAAAAAAATTAATCGAATTTATGTGTCAATTTAAAATTAAGTTATTTAGCTCAACAAAGAAGTGACATAGAAAGAGTTACTTTGACAACAGTTTTTGAAGATTAAATTATGTCAACCACAAAAAAAAGTTTATACTTTAAAAATGTACACTTATTTCTGAAGAAAATGATGTATTACAATTGGTACAATACTAATTGCTAAAAGTTAAGTGCCATTTCCCCTTTTTCACGGAATACGCCTAATAGTGTTCCCTTTACCGCGCTGTTAAACGTGATCAAATTCTTATTTTGCATAGTAAAACAAGCCATTATTTATGTGATGCTTTTCTGACGAATCAAGATTCCGCATGAGTAACGTGTCTTTCAAGTCCAGACATGCGGAAAATCTTAGCAATTGTTCGTTGCCTTTGATTGAAGAGGGAACTAAAGATTAGAATGCTAAGTTGAAGCTTTAGGATTTCTTTCCGAGCTGCTGGATCTATTAATGATTTCGTCGTTCAGAGCATACGCGTTATTTGGTAAAAGCGTTCAATGGGTACAATGGCTACGTATATTCTGATCATTCAAAGACTGTGGAATAAACTGAAATAAATATTTATCCCTTTGAGTTTATAAATACAGTGCAGGAAGACGTTTATTATTATAATTGTGAGGAGAAAAAAACGACGTTCAGCAACGCACCATTAGACTGTTAAGCGACTGCAATGAGAAAAAGAATCGGAAAAACCGATTTCAAATTAGGGGATTAACTTTCATACAGTTGTAACCACCTTATCTTGTTAGCCTACCTTCTCTTAATAACTATAATAAGAGACATTAAAATACTAATAAGAATGAACAATTGTCTAACTCATTTGATTAGATATGAATTTTGTGAAATATGGAAAATTCGGGACCTAATCTTTGAAAAATGATTTATTTTTTTTAATGCAGATATATAAGACATCACACACAACACAAGTCATTTTTCTAATGATAGGATGATATATTCCTAAGAGAAACCTAAATGTTGAAACTGGAATATTTTGCCCCCTTTGCTCCCACCTACCCTATATACATATAGTTTCTGAGCAATTACCTAAAGCGAAACCAGTTGGAGAAATATTTATCCCCATCCATGAATGTTGCACGCGCATAGTGTTTATGTCACTTAGTTAATATGCTTATATGCTAGAGCATTTTAATTACCAAATACCACTTAAAATACATTTTGAAAAATTGACAAATGAACCATCATAAAAACTACAGAAAAAAAAGGGTTGCAGTGTTAAAGAAAATTATTCTTCTCTTTTTGTTTTTTCTTTGGGGGGGGGGGGTGATAATAAATTAAAATTATGTTGTTACTGTTTCTAATCAGTTTGATTTAAGATAGCTACGTTATTGTTTTGACATTTATATTCATAAGTGTCGCAAACATTTATTATGTGTAAATGTCAACCCTCATTCCTTGGAGAACCTTCAACTTTACACAAGAGCATTAGAGATCCATTTGCACCTCATTTATACCATGTGCACGATATAATGTACTGAGCTTCTGAGAATACGTAAATGACTGGGCTCTCGGGAGTTTTAAATGTTCAGCGCAACGACTTGCTTAATGTACTGTATTATCAAAACAGTTGCATTTGCCGCGAAAGGACAGATTTTAGTTAGGATTTGCTTGTTTTCTTAGTTTTGACGTAATTTAAAACGCATTGTGGGACTTAAATATTGAATATATACATGGTGTCAACCCAATGCTTAATTTTTCTGTTCAAAATGTGATCATAGTAGAGGGTACCTACTTTTCTTACGCTTGGCATGGCATTGGAAAGTAACGATATTTGCAGGTTTAGAAGTTGAAGTTAAAAATATTATTGTAAGTATAATTGTGTGTCGAGAATATATATATATATACATAAGTAAGCGAAGACAAAACAGCTAAGTAGCATTTTCTGCTCTGTTTGTCAACCGATTTTATTACTTTAAAAAAAAATTTATTTAGTAGCTATTGATGAGTTTTAATGTTATAAATAGAAAAATTGGAAATAGATAATTTTTTTTAAATCCTAGTTTTGACGTAGATTTGAAGCCTTTTTTCAGACATCTTTACTCGTTCTACTTTCATACTACTCCTTACAATCCTTGTAAAATACTTAATGCATTTTTACTATTTATAATTCAAAGAAGAAATGTCAAGAACAAAACAAAGAAAAAATGTAATCTAATAAAAGAATGTTAAAGCATAATAATACTAATCTTATGGTGTTAGTTAATTAATTTCTAATATATATATATATATATTAGGGTGGCCCTCATTTTTCAACTTTCGAAAAGCTTAGCTCCCAACCCCCTATCTTGTTCCAATCAACAAAAAAATGATATGTGCAAAATTTTAGCTTAATCGGACTTCATTCTGGCGGCCCTCATCGACCTTGAGTTTTTGAAATTGTCATGTGTAAAGTTATTTTTCCAGATATTACTGTTATTTAATATTTACTGTATAAATTAATAATTTTCGAGAAGAGGGAAGGAAATGCTTTATAAAGTTCCCACTAGATGTAAGTAATAACTACTAGGTACCCACTAGTAAAAAATAGTACTTTCTTTCAAAATCTCAGAAAGAAATTTAGGGAAGCAAGATACACAGGAATTCAGAACAAATTTAAATTAGACAACTGCCAAGAATTAGGGCTACACTAACAGTCACCTTCAAAAGCGATGAGCAACTGCTGGGTGGGTCTGAAATCCCAACATCTTCAGGAGAAGAGCAAGCGTTGGCTGTTAGCAGTGCAGTAGAGAAATGGAGTATAACTAACAAACTTCAGGCACTTTGTTGTGATACTACAGCAAGCAACACAGGCCGAATAAATGGCGCCTGCATAAATCTAGAAATGTTGTGCAATCGTGAACTGTTGTACCTCCCTTGTCGTCATCACGTTTTTTGAATTTAGTTTTGAGAAGCTGTTTTGACTTGCTGATGGATGCGACTACTGGTCCAGACATGCCACTTTCCAAAAGATTTAGAGAAACTTGGGTTAAAATTGACAAAAATGTTTACATAACTGATAAAAATGAAGCGCCTTATGATGTCCGCTCTTCCATTATTCATTTTATTGAAGGTCAGCTTGCTACTTATAAACAACTGCGGGATGATTATCGAGGAATTGTTGGAATTAACAATGATCTTTCTTTTAGGCATTCCAAAGAATGGCATATCTTTTCATATACCAGGAGCTGTAAGTCAAGGTAGATGGATGTGTCAAAAGCAATCTATGCATTTAAAATATTCTTATTTCAAGATCAATTTAAATTATCTCATAGGGAGAAGAATTCCTTAAGAAGAATATGTATTTTTCTTGCTCGAGTGTATATTCGAGCATGGTTCTTGTCACCAGATGCAATTAAAACACCCTATCATCAAGGCCGTAGCCAGAAATTTTTTTCGGGGGGGGGGGGGCCCTGACTTTGAAAGACTTATTTTGAGGAAAGTTTCAGGGAGGAACATATGCTAAATTGCGAAAAATTTCGGGAGGGGGAGGGCCCGTGGCCCCCCCCCCCTCTGGATACGGCCTTGCCTATCATGGTTTTCTTTTCATGTATCAATTGCTAAATTATCTGGCTATTGATCCAGAAATCAGTAAGCCTACTGCAAAAAAAAAATCAAAACATCTCTGGTACTTAGTTTCCGAAACTGTGGCCCTTTCCTTTTTTGATGACAATATTCCAATGGATGTTAAGACAAGTATGGGTCAAGTTATGCTGGAGGTTGAAGGAAGTGAAGAACAGGAAGAAGATACAAATCAATTTAAGCGATACATTCTTCACCCAAACGATTTTTCATCATTTTCAAAAATCAAGTTTCTGTCTTTTGTAACTTCTAGTACAAAAAATTTCTTCACGAGATTTTCTATCAGCTCCGATTTTCTGTACAAACATCCTTCAAGAAAGATGATGTTGGTTATAAGAGTGGAATTGAAAAACTTCAGACCATCATTGTTGTGAATGACGTTGCAGAAAGAGGTATCAAACTCATTCAACATTATAATAACATTCTTACAAAAGATGAAGCTGAGAAACGACTTATATTACAACTGTTGCCGGAGAGCGTAAAAAAATCCCAAATGCTACTAAATCCTCACTTATGAAAAAATAATATTTATTGTTATTTCGCTTACATTATGTTGTAATTCTATCAAAAGTATCATAGTAAATAAAAAAGCTTTGCTCTTATCGAAGTTATATGATTTATTTTTAAAAATCAAATGTGTCTTAATTTTTCATGATGTTTTGAAATTTTTTTATAATTTACTTTGGGGAAATTTGATTTGAAATGTTTTTAAACAATTGCTGGGAAGACCAGACAATTCCACATACATTTCTCAAAGAAGTAACGGACAAGCTATAGGAGCTAGGGAAGAATATAGATGTTGGTAATGGAATTAACCAATATGCATTACTTCAAGCTCTTTGAGGGTCGCCTAAATGTTAAACGATTAAGCTGAAATTTTGCATAGCTCTCTTTTTTTCATCATTTGAACAGGATCAGAGGTTGGGAGCAGCAAAATTTTAATCTTCAAAAAATTACATATGGTTAAGGGCCACCCTAATATATATATATGTTTAGGAATTGATTAACTAACGATATACGATAAGTCAGTCAGATTGTTTTGTCCCTTACAATGTCAAACAAAATATAATACAATTTAAAGCTAACAATGTCTACGGTGACGCATTATTTTGCATCGTATCAACATTTCGTTACTTTGTTGATTCGCATTAGCGTTTTCTTGATTATATTGAAAGTGAGTGTTTGTATTTTTCGATTATTGAATAAGAAATAGGATGGTGTGAATTTTTTTTATATACTTTCTTTAAAGGAGTGCAGAAAGATTAAATATATATGTACAATTGGTTTGGACACGTAAATTACATGTTTTAGAAAAGTTTTGAATGTTCTTGAACAAAAAATGTAATATTTTTATTGTTTCAATAACTACTTTTGTTTTGAGAAAAATCTTAAAAGCAATTTTTTTTTTTAACTATATGCTGCCAAGGCTTTTGAGCCATCAAACACACCAACAATCAAAACACTACGAAAAGTTATTTTATTTATTCTAGAAATTTAACAATGTTGACTAACAAAATATAACCTCACCAGATCTAAATAACAATTTACAACGAAGAAAATTTCTCATTTATAGTACCGTAGATTACGTGTTTGTAATACTTAGAATATATGAACTACAATTTATTTAATAATAAAAGTAATTAACACTTAATGAGGTCAGGAATAATTTAGTTTTCCACTTGCATTTATTATTTGACGCATAAGAAAAAGGCAAATTTGTCATTACGTTCAGCATTCACGTCATTATTTCTCAATTTCGAAAGTAAACAACGGTTTAATTAACTTTTTCCTTATGATATTTCTTTAAATGAATCTTCATGTAAGCAAATTACATTGTTTTTTCTTCAAAATTATGTTGGATATTTAATAATGTCTTGGGAAAGATATTTTATTTGCACAAGAGAGGCGTGAACATTATTTCGCAAAACGGTTGAAATTCAAGTTAGAAAATACGCATACACAATGTAAACATGTACAAATGCTAAATGGTGAAATATATTCTCCAAATTGAAATAATTTCTGTTGTTTTTATTAATTTGCGTTATTTGTGATTCATTATGTTTTTAAATGTGAAAGTATGATTGTTTGTTTATCTGTACATCTATTAAAAACCCTGCGGTTCTACATCCCTTGATAGTTGCAGAAAGAAAAAAAATATTCTTCAGAAAGAAAATTGGAGAGTACTAACACAAAAAGAGTTTTCTCCCCTTCCTTCGATTTTTTTTGCTTCAAACATTAATGCGAAACTGAAATGTGTGGGTCTTTTACAAATTTCGTATGTTAAAACTGCAAACCGGTCAAAGAAAGATGATTTGAAGTTGTACAATAATAAACAAAAGAATAAGGAATTCTTTTCCCCCTATTTTATCCTAAGTTCATGGTATACTCTTCTCTGCCAAAATAATTATGAATACAAAACTAAGCCAAGCAATTATTTTTTCATTTTTCAAAAGAAGAATACCTCACTACCTGTATTTCCTACCAGGCACTGGCTTTTGTTTTGCAAATTTAATATTAGTTTTATTGTTAGTTATTAATATTAGTATGGATGAATCTCGCATTCAAAAAAAAATCTTTAAAGACTGAAAAATTGGCTATCCTTTTTGTTTTGAAATGCCCACCCTCCTTTGAGCATTGTAAGACTTAGTTATAAATAATACAGAGTATTGAGCTATTTGAATAAGTTTCGCATGTTGCTTTTTATTTGGTGTTCTTACACAATACCTGATTTGCAATTTTTTCTAGAAATTTCTGATTTAAAGCAAAATATGCATTTTTTTCAGTCATAAATCTCATTTATAAGCCTTTTCAGAACAATCAAAAACTCAAACTTTGAGCATCATCATGTGAATAATTTCTTCCTAAGTTTTATAGTTTTTCTTATTCCTAGAAAAAAGAATTCGCAATGTTAGCCATCATGAATAGTGTAATAATCCGTTTCGATTCTCCAAATTCTTTTTCACTCAGTGAACTGTGTCACAAAGTGTATAAGTATCAGGACACATTCATACTACAGGTGCCGGAGATATGTTGTATCCCCCGTACTAGATTTGCTATGATTATCATATTAACAACATTTTCGAATGTCTTCGATAGCAACATCAGCAAATCACGGTCATCTGAGAAAAAGTAACTTTTATTGAAGCAATAAGGAAACGCCAATCAATTAATACGAGTGAAGTATTGTTTTTCAGTTATGTAACCAATAAAGTTCCTTGAAAGGTCTCGTCGCTGTTGCGCTGTGCGTTAATGCACCTTTAGATTTACTACGAATTCGTTTTTAGTGATTTAACAATAAAGTTTACATTTCATGTCCATTCTGGACAAATTGCAAGTAATGGTATGTAAACTAACGAGCATTAATAAATTTCACGTATTCAGCAAGATAATTTTAGCGCAAATAACGAGGATTTTGCACGTAAAATCATCGCTACTTTTTCAACTAATTAAGAAGGACACAAAGGAAAGAAATACAAATTACTTTTTTTATATTTATGAAAATGAAAATTACTTTCGAGCATTTGTTACTTTCCTACCAGTTTAAATTATTCTACCCAAAAATGTTAACACTCATGCTTTCATTAGTTGAAGCAAACGTGATACCTTTTAAAAGGATTTCTCTCATCTAAGTTTAACTTGTGAAGTTCGTGCATACATTCAAGAAAATGGATGAATGGTAAAGCCTGTTGTTACTTTAATCCTGTTTCTCCTGATCCCACATGTTACTTTCCTGCTGAGGTTCGCTTAGTTTCAAGTATTTACGAGAGCTCTTAGTGGACGACAAGGTAAGCTGGTATTATTTTAATGCACAGTGCGTTTGATACATTCCAGCATTTACCGCTGTTAACCACGCCGAGTGCAGAGCTTCTATCATGTCTTTATTGCCCCCGTTTAGTGATGCATTTCGAAAGCTTTTAAGAGTTGGATTTATTTACAGTACTCTAAGCATTTCAATTTAAGACTCTGCTGCTTTAAATTCGATTTGATAGTGTTGTCTTTTTCTTAAACAAACGGAATGTGTCCACGCCTAATTTGTAGAAATGATAAAAACTGCAATTATTGCACACAGAATACAATATTCAGTTTGAAAAAATATATTTGGTATCTGTTTTTAAATTACAATGCTCCGTTTTTATTAGGTGTTCTAAGTTTTATTTAGGCCTTAAACTACTAATTTTGGTGTCAATTTTTTTTTTATTATAACGTAATATAAACTTATTATTTTTGTAGGGGTTAGAACAGAAGAAAAGCGTACGTTTTTATCTTTTTTTTTCTTCACAAAATGTCCTTTACAGCGAATACTTTCCAAACAAAGGTTTATATTGAAGTCACTATGCAGTATAAATCTTAATTTATTTGTATATATTTATTCCTTTTTTGGCACATGGTAACATACCAACTCAATTTTGGTATTTGGTATATGCTAAACATGTAAACCTGAACAATGTGAATTACCAACACAGGAATGAACAATGCAAATGGCAACTGTTCTCCACAGTGTTCATGTTAAATCTTTCCTTTCTAAACAATAAGCAAAATATTGGCATTTGTTAACATATAAGCAATCCAAAACCCAGTGCAAATGCATTTTATATTCAAGATCATCTGTGACCAATGTTAACAGGTTCCCCTCTTTTTTTAAAGTTATTGGCATTAGTAAAACGGACAAGTATTCCTTTATCACACTATATTACACAGCGTCACAAACACCATGAACGATAGTGTTTCTGGAAAAGTGTCAGTGTTTGATCATTTCTTTTTATTTTGTCACGCTTATTAATAATTCTTGTCAGCATAAAAAATCCCTAACATTTGGGGAAAACCACATTAAGGCAAAAAATGTCAATTTTTGACTATGTGCTTTTTTCCAAACGCTAGTGAATTTTGAATCTATTAAGTTTGCCCGTGATATACAATAATTTCACTTCATAGATCCTAATACAATCACTCTGGATTTGAAGTATTTTCCTGCACCTTTATTATTTTTAGTGTACTATTATCGCTTAACTCATTTTTTAGCCTAATTATCCGTAAAAGATTAAAACAAAGATAAAAAGAGTAGAAAATTCGTGTACAATACATCTTAAACATATCATTAAAGATGAAAAAAATTCGAAAATAAATTAAATATTACGAACAACAGTTGAAAAGTTGACCCACTGAAGAAAAACAACATATAAAATGAAATATGTTGTGTAAATTACATGATATAAATCACTTAAGCAATAAACCCCATTAATGGTTATAACATCAGATGATAATTTAGTTCGTCTAAAACAGAAGTAAACAAATGTTAATGATGTAGTTTGGGGGTAGTTTGTTATCATTATAAATTGTTGAAAAATAGGTTTGTAAAGTAATACTCCAAGATGTTCGCTATCGCTTGAAATATTGCTTTTAAAAGAATTAGAAACAAATCTGCACAGTTGCAAAGTTCTGCAATTTCACAGCTGCAAAATTTTTTGAAATTACGCCAAGAACATTTTCCATAAAACCTCAGGCTACAATGTTAATAGCAAACACAAAATAACGTCTCAAATTATTATTAGTATAACTTTGTGTAAAAACTTGGAGAGAAGCATTCCAGTGTTTACTATATTTATACATATAAGATTATGTAATCAAGTTCTTCCCGAGTCAGCTATATTAAACCTAGAAAAGTAAACACACCGTAAAATAATATGAAAGAAGGGTATAATAATCATTACCGAAGCTTCGTAATGTGTAAAAGAAGAAGAATGTATGTTTGGTATTCTTTTTCATAGTTGAGTTTATGTTATTAGTTATAATTTAGGTGAAAGTAAATAACCTTTCTTTTCATAATGCGCATTAAATACTTCAGTGCATTAAGTAAAGGTTTCCTTGTAAGAATAAACATCATATATCTCAATTTTCATTTTCAAAAGGAAAACAAAATGCGTTTTACTATTTTATTATTTATTATTATTGTTTTTTGTTTTGCCTTATTTAATAAGTTAAATTATTTTTTTTTGACGTTTCTGTTTTTTTTAACAACATTTTCAGAAATCTAGGATATATAAACACGGTAACTAAATAATATTTCTTCTGATTGAGCTTTTTTAAACGGGTGGAAATTAAGAAAATTTATAAAAGAAAAGAAAAAATGAAAGGAATAAAAGAAAAAGAAAAGATAATAAGCTAAGATAACAAAATTTTCAAAAATAATAAGTTAAAATTTCTAAGTAATGAAATAAAAAATTCCTAGTTCTTTAAAAAAAAGAAAGAAAAAACCCTATTTTAATAAAACAAATTATTTTTTTTCGTTATAAAAAAAAATAGTTAAAGAAGAAAATACCCCATTCATTTTACACAGCTTTCCTAAAAATCAAACAAAATAAACATCCGTATGCACTTGTCTATGGAACCCCTTTTTTCAGAAATCCTCATCCTTTTTCCAGTTATCAATTCCTTCAGCAGTTCATGAAGCATTTTGAGCGATCACTAAATTTTCTCAAGTAGAAAAATAACACTGTCGAAACTTCATCAATCCGGCCTGTCAGTTTGATGGATCAAACATTTCCTGATTTCTTGAGGTGTTTCAGAATGCGATAACATTTGTGTGCCTCGCAATATTTTCCTTGTATGACAAGAAAATATTTAAAAAAAAACCGTTGCCGATTAAAGATTTGCTATAAAAGAACCACATTTAGTAGAGATAGGTGAAGTAATAGTACGGATTAAAATAACTTTATTTGGGGAAATGTTGATTGTGTTAAATAAAACCATAAAAACACCTTGTAGTTGCTGCAAAATTGCTATAAAACGATTCAGTTTGTAATAAATTCGCAGTATAAGATCACAGTTTGCCAAATCGATAGTATGAAAATTGTTATTGCCTAAAAAGAAATCATGAAAGAACATGAACGACAAGAAATTTACTATAAAACTAAATCATATTGTATTAGGGTTACATTTTATTAAGTGAACAGTAAGGTAAAAGAAAAGAAATTAAAAAGGAAAATTCAAAACTTTGTCCTAGAACTAAACTATAACAACAAAAGCATGCATTTTAATTTATGCATTTTAATGCTCATTTGTGCTTTAATTTAACGTGAAATTTTATTTCTATAACAAAAGCTTGGTCAAGATTGTTAAAGCTGTTTAATATGTGATTATAAAACTACCATTTTAAAACTCTTTATTAGAAAAAACTAGCTTTTCAGTACATGTTTTTAGTACAGATAGGTAAGCTTTATATCATGAGTGTCAAAACTATGATCGTTTGAGGGCCAAATTTCAAAAAAAAAAAAAAAATGCAGGGCCGCATATGCAATATTTTTTCAACAAATTGAAATAAAAATTAACCCTATGTAGTTTTATTAAAATAAATTAACTTCGTTTTATTATATATTTTTTTAAATTTGAGTTAGATATGTATAGGCGCATATTTATTTTAAATTTGTAAAAGTTTCGTGAAGGCCTCCCTTGGCCAAAAGGATTAGGAAATCCAAATACAATGAAATATATTGCGTAGAAATATTGTAGTTCCTCAAAAAAAAAAACTCGCCATCGAGTGGATACACACATAATTCGGAACGTAAATTCTAATGGCATACTAATATGTTTTTATTTAAATTTTTATTTCAAAACAAATCTCAACGATTTGATTGTATATAAAAAATATTGCAAACATTTATTTTTAAAAAAAAACTATGTGTAAATTTAATTATGTGCATGTTGTGTGTTTGGGCCGCATTTTAAAGGTTTTTGGGTCGCACTTTAGACAAGCATGCTTTATATGAAAAATGAAGCATAAAATGCAGAGGATTACATTTATTAATTGTTTCTGGCTGACTAAGAATTAGTAGGTTGCATAATAACATATTATGTTGATGGTAAAAATAAGACTGTATTGCTGAGAAGGTCCATAAATTTACAGTACTTTGGGTACATTAACACCAAAGGCGACAGCGGCATTCAAAGGCCATGAAAATAACAGCGATGAAGTATAAGACAAATGATCAAAAATATTTTGTGTTAAAGTATGAGTGCATGGAAAAAACAACGTAAATGGAGCACAAATTGTCAAAACGATAATGAAAATTGTTATTTCGAGGCTGCAATGGAATCTCTTTATTAGTGCAGGAAAATAAATGCTCAACACACAACTAGAAAGTTGTGAGTGAACAGGCAACAACCAGAAAGACAGCCGGTATTTAAACCTAGTTGTGTGTTGAGCATTTCGTATCCTGCACTGATGAAGAATCTCCATTGTAGCCTCGAAGAAGCTATTTGCATTATCGTTTTGACAATTTGTGCTTTATTTATTTTGTCTTTTCCTTGTACTCAGCGACAAAGTATGTCTTCGACAGTGCAATCGACCAATCACTTTCGCGTGAGTGAAAGTCCATTTTAATAACATAATAAAAACCACCAATGAGGCAATGAGAGCACGGTTATTAAATTATGTAGAACCAATGACGTGCCCTGAAATGCTTCGTCGCTGTTTCTTATTTCTAATGCTCTTGGGTCTGACTATTATTGGGTCTTGACTGACCGTTGCTCATGCGTTATCCCCCTTGCATTTATGTTGTTCGAAATTATGATAAAACAATTAATAATTTTAGATTTATTGCGTTTTCGCTGTTAGCATTGGAAAATATATTGCTGCTAAACTTAAACATAGTATAAAAAATAACGTTTTTATGCTTACAGAGACATAATACTATATTAGATTTGAACAACTATTGAGTTTTGAATTTAGCAATATATTATAATTTTTTCCTGTAACTCGCTTATTCTTAAACATATTTTTTGAATATTTTTCCTCCATTTCTCGCAATATTCTACATTTTTTATGATAGAGATTTTCTGAATTATCAAACACATAGAATTAAAATAAAGTTTGATATTCTCAATATCCATTATTAATTATTTTTAACAACTTCAACAGAGACCCGTTAAATGTCTACCATAGTAAACACTACATTTATTATGGTAGAAGTTTAACGTGTTTCATTAGTAAATATATTTCCTTATCTTTTAGTAATATAATTTATTATTAATAACAATAATCATAAATTCTGTTAAAATATACCAACATACCATTTTTGCCTTCAAAAAAGTTAGAATATTGCTGTTAGCTTAACAACTAGCAAATGTGCGCTGTTAAAGCAATCGTGTTTGATTTAGCAGCTTGTTTATGATTATGAGCGTATATTACATTATGCATATGTATTATGCAATACATACATTACATTATGCATATGAATAATATGAATGTAATACCGTTGTGCTGCAGCAGTTATTGCGGAATATGGGCTCTAGATAGAATTGCTTGTGATTTCTACTGATATTGAATTCTAAATCCACTCAGTTACCAGTAATAGCCACTTAGGCATGATGTGTACTGAGGGAACAAATTAGAATCTGTCTTAATCACATCGAATCAGTTCTGCTTTTAGTACTAGTGGTGGCACTACGAATACCTATACATACTCTTAAATAGTTTCAAAAATGATTTTTTTTTCAATGTGTCTTCCTGTTTAATGCATATAGTACAAGCACTTTTTAACGCATTTGTAATGATTGTTTTCTCATTATATTTTTTAAATATCAATATGAAAATGTTGCTTTTTTTACTTTAGTTTACTGCATACTGTCTAACGCAATGTTACATCCCAATGATATTGCATTTCTCTTGAACGTTGCCGTACGGTCGCTCTAAATCTAGCACTTGTTTTTTTTTCGTTTCGTGAGTCCACCTATTAATTCTTGAGGAAAAACACAATGTTAACAATTATTATAAAATATACTTAGTCTACATATCTAATTATTCAACCTGTTTTACATTTTGTTTGTGTGGAAACAGATGTCACATTTTTTAACTTAAAGAAACAAAAGTTGGAAAGCGCAATCTTTGAGTTACTTATCAATCGAATTATCTTGTAATAATACTATGTACACAATTATTTTTATTATTCAAAAATTTCAACAATAATGATAAAATATAGTGACACAAGATGGTAAGAGGGAAACCGTTTGACTCAGAAAAATGCAAATTAGTCCATAACATTACGAGTACAATTTTCTTGAAATAAAATATACAACCGTCTGGTATGGACTAAAAGGTTTAATGTTAAAAGAAAAAAATAAATTTTTCTCCCAAGAAACTATTTTTTCATCCATAGCTTTCACATTCTTCATCTGTTATCAATTTTATCCTTATAAATTATCGTTCTCCTTAATACAGTAAGGAATGTATAGCAAGTTAATAACAACTGTTAAACTGTATGTAACATCTTTAAAATACACTCTCGTAACTGAACTCCAGGACATCTAATTTAATGCACTAATGTTTTCCTAGATAAATATTATTGTCAGTACTGTAAGTTATTTGAAGTATTTCATAAGGGAATTGAAACAATTACGAGAGATATCCCGCAGGCTTGTTAAGTATCGTCATTTGGAGTTATGATTGGAATTCGTTTCTGATAGAATTAATCTCTATGTTTAGCCTACATACTTGTGTTCTGCTTTGAACTTTTACAAGATCATGAGTAGCATTTATTTGCAATAGGAAGTATTAATTATATGTTTGGAGCATATTCTGAAACTTATCTTGAGTAACTTTAACTTCTGTGTCAATTAGTTTAATAATTTTACCCATATTATCGTTTCATGATAGCAACTCAATTATATAAAAAAATGGCAAATCCTAATGTGTAAGAAGACACATTTCATGAAATGGTTATTCGGGATAAAATGCAGAAATAATTAGTCGCAAGAAAATCCTTCGTTCGAGTACGCAATGTAAGAATTACAAGTATAAATTACCCATTATTAATTGCATGCAATTACATGCACTATCAAAGAAATGTATTTGAGCCGTCAGGGTGGCGTAGTGGTAAGGCACTGACCTCGTACGCCCAAGTTCGCAGGATCAAACCTGACCCAAGTTGGTGTATTTTCAAGATGTAGAAAATCGTCAGCACACTTGCCGTATGATTATGCGGCATATTGAAGATCCTTTATTTCCCTTATTTCAATACAAAATGCAATGAAAACATTAAATTACAACACAAATACTTGCAAGCAAAAAATATTATGTAAAGTAATAAAATATATTCGTACAATAGGTGTTTATATATAATTATATTAAATGGAAATATTCTTAATTAAAATATTAATTATTCCAATAATTTTAGCAAATGAAAAAATAATCTGACTCGAATATATTTGGTTCATCAACTGCACATTTTTTACAAAGCATCACGGCATGTTCTTAGCAAAAACTTTCACTGCATTTTAGGCACTTATGTTGCATTAACCTAGTCTTTTTGTTGAATGATACTGCATAACCAGAATTACATTCCAAGATACTTTCTTCATCCTTATCACTTTCATCGAAATTTTCAGCATCTAAACCTTCATTTTCATCGAAAAATAAAATTTTACGAACTGTTTCAAGAACTTTCTGATTATTTAAATGTAGAAAGCGTTTTTACTCCTTTTCCAATGCAAAATAAAAGTAAAAATTAAAAAAATCAGTATAATACACGCAAACGTCATCGGTCGCGCTGTATCCCACAGATACAAACCGCAAATGAACCCCCAAAAGCGGGGGAAAAATTCCCCCGATACCTACTCCCACAACATTTCAGTAGACCTCATGACCTGAAGGGCAGATATTGCTCTGGTCAAGGTTCTGACATTCCTCCTTCGATTTAAGAGAAAGGAATTTCAAAGCTTTGTATGTGAGATACATTGCGACCGACGGAGTGTTAAGAACGTTTAACTAATCGTAATTTACAAGCGCCACCTAGGTCTCGTAGTCAACAACAATCGGGCTTCCATCTGGGTTGTGGAACGAAAAATAGAAACATACACACGTAAATAAAAAATTGGAGACAGCGGTTTTCCGAACTGTTTGCGAATGAGCGAACCCATAAGTTGAGCTTCTGAAGCTTGTTTGTATTTTAATTTTTGCAGCTAATAAAATGATTTACGTCAATATACAGTAAATTTAGACGAAAAATGACTTTGGAACCAATCAGAAACTGAAATCTCAATTTCAATGCAGTTTTCCTGTTGAAAAAGAAGATTGATTGATAAATAAACGTCCGCTTTGACTGGAAAAGATGGCCGAATGATTAGAGCGCAAGGTTGGTATATCATATACCCGGGGTTCAATTCCCGCACGCTTCGTTTACGGTTTCTACGCCTCGAAGATTCTACGCCTCGAAATGCTTCAAAAACGGTAAAAACTTTGACTTAAAACCGTTTTTAAATGGTTATAAAAAAGTAAACTTTTGTATTTACGGCTTTTTAACCAAGCTAATTGGAAATGATTTATGTCCCATAAAGATAGAAATATGTTCCAAACCGTAAATTTAACGGTGAATTAGATGGAAAGACTGCTTCCGGCTATTTAACCGTAATTTCATGATGACATTTCTAACAGTGTATTTACATATTTGAGAAGTTATGCTTCATTAGTTTAAACATATTTTTTTTTTCAGTTTAATATATCTTGTCAACCAATTATTTGTGTTTCATGGCATTTTCTAACTCTTTTTCTTTTGATTTTTCGCATCCATCAAGCAATCCGTCTATCAGCTTGGTGTAGGGACAGTTGAAGTTATTTAACCAGTAGATCATTACGGTAGAAAAATCAGTGGATCATTACGGTAGACTGCGAATGTGATATGATTTTTGGTGCGACGGGGTACACTGGCCGCTATGTTTTACTGTACAACAAAAGTTTTACTTTTGTATATGTTAGGAATTGACGATGAAGAACGTAGATCTAAGATACTTTTAGAGTTCTAGATATCAGACATCAGAGTCAATGTAAGCAACTACTTGAATACATTTGAAGGCATTTAGCACTGTACATGGTATTTAGACTGCCCAATTACAGAGTAGGAAATACGAATGGACAGTTGACAGTTTTTATTGCAATGAGATAAACATTTTGCATTCACCTTTTCCAAAAGCGTTCACCTTTTCTCATTGCCGATTGTGGGGAGAGAGTATTAGAACGAAATGAATACACTCACTTTCGCAAAAGAAAAGAAAGAAAAAAAAACTTGGACACGAATTTTGAACCTCAATTGAATTTTTGCTAGTAAAAACCATTACATACAGTGTTAGCATATAAAAGACAAAATGTCGAAAACGAAAAAAACTTCGAAGTCACAAATAAGCGCCAGAAATCCCTAGAGGGGAATGCATCACATATTTACGGAATTTAAAATTGATTTTATATTTTCTAATCGCACACTAAAAAATCTTGGTGTTACTAAACGCCATTTTTGGTGTTCAGTTGGGGTAAAGTTAAAATTATTCACTTTTTTATGTATTAAGTATCTGTCTAAAAAAATACAGACAGCAGAATGTTTTTTAGCATATGATATTCTTTATTTCTACGCATTAAAAATTCAGTACAATGCTCATTTATCATTCTTTTAAGTGTCTGCCTCATAAAATATTGACAGTATAACGTGTCTCAGCAGAGGAAATTTGTTTACTCCGTTACGTATCCACATGTCATTACGATCGCTTATTTCTATGAAAATTAGAAATAAACGATCGCAATGAAATGTGGATACGTAACGGAGTAAACAAATTTCCTCTGCTAAGACACGTTATACTGTCAATATTTTATGAGGCAGACACTTAAAAGAATTTAAAATGCATCAAAAAAAAAAATAATTTTCAACTTTACGCCAACTCAAAACCAAAAATTGTGTTCAGTAACACCAAAAATAGTGGCAACTAATAGTGGTACTGTTTTTCGGGAGCTAGAAGTATTGAAAATAACATGATTTTTTTTTGTATTTTATTATTCATTCGTAGATGGCAGTTAATATTAGCTGGATGTGAAAAAAAATATTTTTCACATGTTTTATGTTCATTTCTAAACAAAATTATGAATTGTTTCTCCAACTCGATAATTTGATTGGTAACTTCATTACTCATTCCAAATCACATCATGACTAATAGATGACAATTCTAATCGTTTGTTCCTTCATGTACATTTATGTTAAATCACTATCCAATTACTCAATGATTAATGAAGTTCCATTGTGTGTGTGTGCGTGAATAGCATATTTATACCTTATTAATGTGAAATGTAGAGTACTGATTTGTATGAATTTCATAAAAGTGATTGATAGTCAAAGGGAGCTACTGTAGTTCACGGAGTTCTACCCGTGTCAATGCGTTATAATTGTATTATTTCTCTATGCGCGGATAGCTCTTTACTAGGAAAAATGATGACATTAGATTTTGATGCTAAGCGATGCATTAAATTGTGTATTTTTTGCTTCAGCAGATCATTTGCGAATTTTTTTTTTCTCAAAAGTTCCTTGCACATACCTCTTACATTTGATTTGTACTAAAAGTGCTCCGAAAAACATCCCAGTGTTACTTTTTAAAAAATCTCTTTTCAGTTTTGACCATAGAATTAAAATATTTCATTATCTTTGTTTAATATTTCTCGGCCTTGATTGTCAGGCACTGACCACTAAGAATATAATACACAGTTTAAATACACAGTTTTTTGTTATAAACAATTTATTACTGAATAAAATTTGTACACGTTTAACAAATAGTAAGTGTTACTGGTACATTTAAAATGTTATATCTCAAACATAAGCAATATGTTTGAATAACAAATTTGCTTAAAACATTCTAGTTACAGTAAGATATATTCCAAGATTTTTTTCTTTCAGTCAAGTTATAAATGTCTGACTTATTTTTTATAGTTCTTAGACTTATATTTGCTGATTTAGGTTTTAGATAGTTCTTCAAAAGTTAAAAATAACACCAAGTCACAAAAGACGGTGTAAAAGTTGCAAGAGCTGGCCTTGTTGGATTTTTTTTCTTTTTTATAATATTATTTAGTTGTAAAAAAGCTATGTTTTATGAAATAAATATGTTCATATGCAATTATTTATCCTTATTTGCAATTAAGCTAAAAACAAATCATGTGTTTTTTCCTTTTACTTTTTTTGAATAATCCGTCTTTTACTTTAAAAAAAAACGTATGCATTCGCAGTGTTATACAGCATGACTATTAATAAACTATAAAATAAATATGGTGATCTTAGTCCGCATAAATTTTAGATTATACTGCCGGTGAAACAGATTTACTAGGTTATTTCGTGTGTTTTAGTTTAAAAACAAAAAGGACATACCTACTACCAATAGTAATATTTTATGTATAATGCTATACCTATAAACCAACAAAAGTCAATTAAACCAAGAAAGATTTTGGAGTTCTGTAACGAAGATAAATACGCTTTTCATAACTTTAATACTTTTCAAAGAAATGGCAACATTTAGTTCAAATGATAAAAGATGAACTAAGGCTTGAGAGAAAATATATCAGAAACCATTTACAAATCCGAATGAAAGTAGTTTTGTTATAATCTGAGTTTGAAACACAGAAGAATTTTTTTTCTTCTCAAGCAATCCATTTAGATAAATGATACTTTGCTTTCTACGTTCCGTAACAAAAATTGTATTTTTTTAAGTGGATATGATGCAGTTACAAAAATATCCGATTTATTTCTCACCGATTTTTTTCATGTAAGATGAACGAAATATATATATATATCTATTTAAAATCTAACTTCTACATTCGCGAGTCTATCAGTAAAGAAACATAGTAAAACTCAGCAATTCCTTAGTGCAAAGAATCAAACTTAAGAAAACTAAAACTATTACTAAGCTAAAAATGTCTGACTTAAATTATATATTTTTCAATGCTGCACGATGTTTCAAGAAATATCAATGTTTCTAGTACTCATTTTATTTACTAATTAATTAAACAAATAAAATAACTAACCTAACTAATTTTAAAGTACAGTGGAACCTCGCTATTCGTACACAATTCGTTCCAGGAGGCAGTTCGAATGGCGATTTGTACGAATGGTGAATTATTTTTTCCTATAAGATACAATGTAAATTGGCTTAATCCGTTCCAGACCCACAGATGGTTGCCTATTTAGACCTGTGAAAAACAGATGCACGATACTGTACATGAAATAATACATAAATAAAAATTTAACTGCACTTTACTGGTACTGAAGGGAGCTGATGGCATAAGTGAAATGTTGAGAGGAGGAAGAGAAATGTTGATGTTACCGTTTGGAAGAGGGGTAACCTTCCATAAAAACATCCCTTCGGGTGTTTTCTCCCTTTATGCTGTTCTTTCGTTTTTCTGTCTTTTTGTACTAGAAGAATCTTGGGTTTCTTTCTTTAAAAACCTGCCCAATGTTATCTGCCTTTGACGACTTTTCAGATTTTTTTCTAAAATGGTCAATAACATTGTCGTTGAACAAGTTGATGCTCCTGTTGACTACAGCAGTGTTAGGATGCCATTTTCCACCACTCTCTGTGTTTTCTCCCAGTGGTAATGCAGCTCTTCAATTCCTGCAAAGGAAATGCTTTCTTTACTACTTTTCTATTCTGAATAAGAAAGTTCTTCAACCACTTCCTCTTGCTGCTCCCCTTAAAAAGTCAAAAATGTCAGTAAAATCTTAAAAAGTATTAAAATTTTAAAAAATCCAAAACGCCAAACAAATTATCTCTTGACTAGTTCAAAAATAGAATCGTTTCTCGATTTTTTTCTTAAGAATAGACAAACTGGCAAACCTGGCCCCTGGCGCTGTCCGAATCGCGGGGCAAGCGTACGAATGACGAGTTGAATTTTACTTGAACATGTTGGACGATTAACGAGTTGTACGAGTAGTGAGCCGGACGAATGGCGGGGTTTAACTGTACAGTCAACTTTTGCTATCTCGACATCTAAGGGAAGAGATAGCAATTCGAGATATCAAAATTCGCGTTAATTGAAATCTAACGAAAATTATTTCATCACAAGTTAATGCTAAGGTTTACGTGTATCGCATTAAAAAGGAGTACAAAATAAACATTTATCATTGTTTGCTTAAAATATGTATACATAACCAGTTTCATGAGCATTACTTTTTCTTTTGGTATCAATTATTTTCCAAATGTAAAATGGCGTGAAATAATATTGTGGTCATGTCTCGTCGGCAATTCAGTACAAACCCGTATGAGCTTTATCGTGGTTCCTTGCTACTTGCAGACCTAGTGCAATACCCAGGATCTGGCAACTATTCTTTAATGTGGCAACAGTATCGGCGGACGCCATTACCACATGAGAATTTTGAAGCTCAGTTTCCTCTTCTTAGTTGCAGTTAGTTAGCGGTTCTGTAGAAGATGAAATGTGTCCATTCATTATTCGAGATTTATGTGAGCTGATATTTTGAAGTTCCTTTTACTTCCATGTTAGCATGTTTAGAAACTTGCTAACTTATTCACGACATGTGAATAAATTTTTGCTTTACTGGTATTACTGGTACCATGAAATTACGTGATGCAAATATTCGCCATATGTGTAGTTTGCGGTAGAGATTTGAATTCCCTTGACCTTTAATTAAAATATGGTGAAAATAAAAATAAGGCGAAAATATGATTTATTATGCATTAAAATTTTTACAGTGTGTTGATAACCTTGGCAAAAAATATAAAAACAAAAAGTTACTAAGAAAGAAAATAATATATTAGAAAATAATGTTAGAATTTAAAAAAAAAAGCGAACCTTAATTAAGAGTTCTTTGGCGAGCTAAATGTGATAAACTTCTTGAAAACCTGTCAGAGGATTTTTGTGATTTAATTTACTCTGAATTTTTATTGATAAGAAATGTATTACTTATTTTGCCATTTTTTTTCAAAATAATTTTCTTCTTTAACTCTTTTAATAAAAATGTTTAATATTAACAAGCACTGTAAAAATAAAAATTAAAATGGGAAGCATATAATAGAAGTGTAATAGTTGAAAAAAAACTGCACTATGGATACGAAATAACTGAGCATCCTCATTACATATCAACGTGAAAGATGTAAAAATAAAACATGAACAGAAATAAAATAAACGGACATATTTTATAAATGTGGTTTCATATCAATTTAAAATTCGTTATTTTTAAAAAGAATTACGGCACATTAGTTTTATAGTTATTTTCTAAACCGTAACCTAACTAACAGTACTTCCTAAAATAACAGTTTAATAACTTCAAACCCAAATATTCAATTTCCGTTCACAATTACTATTTTAGTTATCGCAGCAACAGTTACAGGTCTGTTCATAGTTTAGGAAATGACATTAGGAATTTACGCTGGAAACATTTGCTAATATTATATTAATGTGTGAATATTCCACACTTCGACGCGCTGTTGCTCACAAAATTTCTAAAATCAAATTGATTTATTTACATGAGAGCATAGAAATTAAATCAGAATTATATCTCCCAAACCTTAATATCATTTACCAGGAAAGTAAACACGAGTGGAAAATATTTGAGCTTTGATGTCTGTTGTTTCGAAACAATCAGCTTAGACTTGCTCTCGATAAGTAAGCTTCGAGTCATACATAATTTAGGTTCTATACTAAAATGATTTTCGAAGTTATTAAATAATTATTAGTGTATATTACTAGATTGTAGAATGATATAATTATGTTTCCGTTTAAAATCACAGGGGATACAATTACACTGCTCTACAATGGTTCCCTAACAACAACCAAATTACTATTTTTAATATAGGTTCATATTGTTATTCAAATACCTGCAAGTAAAAAAGTTCCACCACGTCACATTATTGTGTAACAAAAATTGGAGATTTCTGCTATTTTTCATGATTTTTTTTGTCCCATGTGGCAACCCAACGCTTCTAGTACCCTACAATCTCGCTGTGTCTAGTTATTTCTGGCATCCCATTATGTAAACCTTCCTTGTTGAATATAGTTGTGGGTTTTTGTATTACAGTTCATGTTGAAATGGCAAATTTTGAGCGCAGACATTGCAAAACTATGCCAGATAAGCTTTGATACATTTGTGGGCGGTTTATTTTTAAATCTCAAAGTAAAAAATGTGAATAAAGCTTGTTTCTTGTACTTCGGGTGCCAAATTGGTGACCAAGATGAAAATTGGGCTCCTCACGTGTGTTGCGTGAGTTGCAATGTTGCTCTTGGTCAGTGGATGAAAGGCAAAAAAAGCTCTTTACCACTTGCTGTCCCAATGGTGTGGCAAGGACTCTCAAATGCTTTTGATGATTGTTACTTTTGTCTTACAAACATAGAAAGATATTCCAAAAATCAAATACATAAAATTGAGTATCCGAATATCCCATCTGCACAGACAGTTCCTCACGGAAAGTACTTAATGGTACCAACTGTTCCATTGAATTGAAAAGATATTGACATTCAAGAGAGGTGAGTGACATTGAAGACACAACTGAAACAAATGTTGTTGAAGGTACTTGTAACCCAAACAGTAAATTCCATTTTATTCGTCAAAATGAACTGAATGATCTACTTCACAAACCAATAGCCCATTTAGCTTCCATGAAAGAAATGTACGCTAACATGATGACTATTCTAGTAGCGTTTAAGTATAAACAGTTAAATTGACGAATTGTGGAGACTTAAAGGTCATAGCTATATTAATGGGTCTTCAGGAGAGATTTACTGAGTATTGTTGCTTCTTATATTTGTGCGATAGTCGAGCAACAGCACAGCATTTCGTGAAAAAGGGATGACCGCCCAGAACATCACTTCACCTTGGAGCTAGTAATGTTAAATACAACTCTTATTGAAAGGGAAAAAATTCTGCTCCCTCCACTTCACATTAAATTAGGACTGATGAGAAACCTTGTGAAGGCCATGGACAAAGAAATAGGATAAGGATTAAAATTTTTAAAAGAACGTTTTCTACAATTGAGTGAAGCAAAACTTAAAAAGAAGATGTTTTTATTGGATTTCAAAATAGAAAAGTGATTTGCGTCCCTGATTTCGAAAGGAAGCTTAATCAAACAGAGTTAGCAGCTTGGAAATCGTTCGTGAAGGTGGTTGAAAGGATTTTTAGCAAGATAACAATTATAAAATCCTAATTTAAGATCTTTATAAGTCTTTCCAAGCCACGGGGTTGGGGATCTCACTTAAAATTCCCTTTCTACATTCACATTTGAATTTTGTCCCAAAAAGATCTCGGTGAACATAACATCGGGAAAGACTTCACAATGACGTTCCTTACCTGATAGCAATGTCATTGGGAACCTGCAGTGATGGGTGACTACTGCAGGTTTATAAAGAGAAAAGATTTGACGTCACATAAAAAAAAATGACAACATGTCATCGCATTTATTAAAGTTTGATAGTTTTATGTTTTATTTAGTCTAAAATATGTATCTTTTCTCAATCGAAATAGAATGCCATAATGAATTAAGGAGATTAATCATGATGAAAATTATGATTTAAATGCATTTTTGAGTTTCTTCTCGTACTATACGATAGTCATAACAAAAAAACTGTACGTGTTACAGCTTTTTTACAATAATATTCCAATTCTACTCTCCAAAATTAGTTGAAAATAGCTAATTGTATTTGTGTTAGGGGAAAAAAGTTCTTTTTTGTCGACTAGTGTTACCTAATGGG
The DNA here is from genome assembly GCA_038502835.1 of Octonoba sinensis. NCBI lineage: Eukaryota > Metazoa > Arthropoda > Arachnida > Araneae > Uloboridae > Octonoba > Octonoba sinensis. The sequence continues at coordinate 55,598,699 of CM076599.1, read as the reverse complement.
AATAAATATAAGGAACTGTTATGGTAGGTTTCTTAAATAGTTTGACATATCAAACTACACTTGCAAAGATATCCGAGAAAAATTCTAAAACTTAACTCATTTTAAAGATGTATCCGAGTAGATATAACAATGTTTTCTTTTTAAACAAAATTAATTTACTGTAATCTCTCATTCATCACTAAAATGGAAACAGAAGCTAATGTGTTTCAATTTCATGTACATTTACTGAACTTTTAGAACGTAAGGTTCATTCAATTTTAACATATAAAACTTGGTAATTAAATTTCAAAACATAGTAAAAGAAAAATACTAGCTCTTCGTATTGAAACGAAACCTTCCAACCAAAACAAAATTTTGAGATAAACTGAAGAAAAAGACAAAAATTTAGTAGCAACAGTTTCAATGATAATTGCAATAGTAAAATGAAAATAAAATTCAGCGTTTATTTTAAGCTTTAATTCATCTCTCAAAATTCAGCTACACATAACACTTTTTAGACATGCTTCTTTTACAAATTCTAAGGTATTTTAAAATTGCATGAAACTTCTATTGCCTTTTTCAGTGCAGGAACAATCAATAAATTATCTGTCCTGAGGAAAGACGTTTTTGTAACTCAGACAAAAGGGCATTCAATTTTCATTTTAAACGTTAATTGTGAACACAAATTTCCATGGTAAATGTGTGGCTAACAGCGATTCATTTATCAGTGCACTCAGCGCAAAAATCAGTTTTTACAATCACTCTGAACAGATTCAATTAGCTTTGAACTTAATATATGTCTTTCGTAGCACAGTGTATCAGTTGTCGTGAATTAAGAGTGACTGTAGATTCCTTGATATTAGAGCCCTTAAAAGGGACTCTAGTTGTTTCTAAGCCAAAGATATTAACCATTACCTTTCCTTTTCCTCCTATTGTCTTCTTATTCTCCGCCATTGAGAGGAAAATCAGTAGTGGTTTTTCTATACCTTTTTCTCCCCACTTACCGTCTACTTTTTCTCTATGCCCTTAGAAATAATTGTAAGGGAGTTTCTCGATACAATTGAGTATTTTGCTGACGTTGGTTTTATCTCGAAGTATCAGATCCATGGGTGGTTTTTGCACCTATATGTGATCAAGATGAAGAGCTTGGTATGATATATTGCACATCAATGCGATATGGTTACGGCTCCTTTGAATGCACATAGTGCTGAAACTAGACACGCGAATGCAAATTTATGTGAAATAATAAGATTTTAGTTTAATACAGATTTTTAAAAAACTAAAAAGCTGATATTATAAATTTACGGTTGTAAAAGTGGAATATAGAAGCCTTTTGTTGTAGATAAACGTCTTGATACATTCAGCACTCATATTAGAGTTTATTCCTTTATTATTATTTATTATTATTATTATTTGTCATAATTTTCTACCAGTGTTATCTCAGCTTTTATGATGTGCAATTAAGACTTCTTGGCTTCTTCCAAAGGACGACTTACAGAACAAAACGTATAAAACACGGGAGGGAATCGTATAAAACACGGGAGGGAATCGTATAAAACACGGGAGGGAATCGTATAAAACACGGGAAGGAATCGTATAAAACACGGGAGGGAATCGTATAAAACACGGGAGAGAATCGTATAAAACACGGGAGGGAATCCTATAAAACACGTAAAAATCTTTAAAACGTATAAAACACGAGGCGGGGATCACGCCAAAGGCACAATATTATGGATATTTTTAGCAGTTTTTGTTATGCGGGCATTTCTCTGAAATATGTTCAAAATTTACCAAAGATACTTTTCTACAAACAAACAGAACTATTTCATTAAACAATTTGAAATATATTTTTGCAATTTTTATTGTCAGATGATCTTAATTTCAGCTTTTCATTGGGTTTGAAAATAATATTGATAATTGATGGTTAGAGACAGTGGATAAGATATTTTCCGTAACAGAAAGCTATTCATCATTCAATACTCATTAAGGAAAAGTTGTCTGCAAATGAGAAAGAATTTCTCCTATTTATCAAAGTAGACACTAATGATTCATTTGTTTGTCCCAATACAGAATTCAAAAAGAAAAAAAACCATGAAAGTGTACAACTAAGGTATAAGAAAGCACATTTATTATGAACAATTGTGATTTCATTTCAATTTACAAAAAAAGTAGACATCATATTTGAGTGTTCTAAAAATATATTCAAACTAGTTATTTATCTAAACTTGATGTTAGTTAAACTTCCGTGAAAAAATATTCATTTTAATCAACAATAAATGATTTAATATTAAAATATATTTTTTAATAGTAGTGGAACAAAAGGGGATTTATTCTGCATTTTTGAAACTAATTTTTAAAACTTACAAACGTGCAAAAACAGATAATATTTAATGATTTATTTTTTAATGAAGAAATGTTTTAAAAAATACGCATTTTCTGAAACATTTATTTTTTTGTTTAAAATAATTACCTTAATTTCGTAACCAATTTTTGATTATTTCACATCTTTCCCCAATATGTTTTTTTTTTTTTTTTTTTTTTTTTAGTGTGTTACGAAAAGCCTTAGTATTATTGATTAATTTTAGATGCGTTACAATGTTTCTAAAGTTATCTGGACAAGGTTTTAAAGGAAATTTAATTACTGCAATTTGGGCACTAAGGCCACAATATCCTAGTAGAAAATTTCAAGTTACTCATCATTTGCTTTAAATTATTAAGCTGTTTTTGGGTATTAATATTTAATCTTTCTGTTTCTTTTGAATATCTTATTTAATTATCTCAGTATATATTGTACTTAGCTGAAATTTTCTAAAAAAATGGTTCACGGTTAAAATGTTAAAAGTCAACGCGCTTTTATTCTGATTCGAGTAGTCGATTATTTTTTTATCATTTTAATAGAAATTGTCAGGTTTTTTATTTTAGTAAATGCTTTTCTGTAATGAAAAGTCTTTAATGGTTTCAAAAACCAGCTTCTTTAATTCTAACTTTACCTGCTACGTTTGAAAAATTTACAACCAAACTTTCATGAAAACTGTAGTAACACTAGAAGACACTGTAAAAAATGACTGTAAATTTTACAGTTCATTCACCGCAAAAACCAACGGTGAAAGATCGTAAACCTGGATTATATATGTTTCACCGTAAAATATACAATTCACCGTAAAGTTTATGCTGTGTCGTAAAATTTGTTTTTTTGACGTAAACTATACAGTTCACCATAAAATTTACGCTTTGTCGTAAAATATATCTTTTTTCGATGTAAAATATACGATTCACCGTAAAATTTACACTTTGAATTCAAAAATGGCATTAATTTTTTACCATCACATCAAGATTTTTTGAAATATTTGAAAATACTATATAATATAATACTAATACTATAAAATAAATGTAAACCGTGTAAAAAATATGTTGTACAAAACACTGCTCACTGAAAAATGTACGATAATTTGACATAAAAAAATACGGTGTACAAAACACTGCAAAATGTACGATAATTTGACATAAAAAATATGGTGTAAAAAAACTGCTCACTGTAACATAACTTATGCTGAGACAGCATAAAAAATACGGTGTGCAAAAAATGGCTCAACGTAAAATGTACGATACCGCAATATAAAAAACACGACCTAAAAAAATTACTCATTGTAAAATTTACAGTGAGGCACCGTTAAATATACAGTAAAACAATAATGGCATATAGTAAATTTTACGTTCAGAAAAAAAATGACTCACTGTTAATTTTACGGTGAAATATTGGCAGCACAGTTTCCAGCTATTTCACCGTTAAATTTACGGTCAATTTTTTACAGTGAGGTTTAAAAGTCTTCCAATACTTATTAAGCACGAAAAAAAAATAATGATAAACAGTAAGAGCAATTAGTTCTATTTTTGTACTAGGTGATGCGAAATAAAATAGATTAGAAAGAATATAAACTGAAATACATAAATACTATAATCAATGAAATGGTGAACTTTTTCATTACCTCATGCTAATTTCTAAAAGAAAAGAATGTCCATGCGAATCCTTTACACATCTTTTTCCAATTTCATGACATGTCACTACGATTTCATTTCCTCTGGAACATTGAAAATGAAATAATTTTTACTTTAAAAAAAAGAAAGAAAGAATCGAACTTATAACGACTAACTTCAATCTCCTAAAATGTCTAGAAATATGTTCCTTTTCTTTAAAGGTCTGTCTGAACACAGTCGTAGTTGTTACTGTGCCCCAAGGGTATAAATCAGTAACTGTCTTGTTCGCTGCGTGTAAATCTTTTGAAATAGACTCATTTTAAGTACTGAGTGTGAGTTTTGGGAAATAAGTTTTTTCTTGTTTTGCTTAACAATGCGTCTTTCCGTTGAGCTATTTTTGTAAGTTGGTACTATTTTTCCGCTATAAAAAAAATGCTAGTTATTTGATTTATTGTATTACTAATTTATTTATTTTGGGAATGGCATATAGCAATGGTATATAACGAAAAGTGAGATACTGTGCGTAACTAAGGGAAAACTATGAGAACACCAAAAAGTGCCTAAAAATACCAATCAAACCTTTCTTAGGGAAAAAAAGATATCTAGACTAAGGCATTTAAGATTTGTATACAACCAAAAATGTACAAATATTAATTTGCGTAGTTTCCCGAATGGTAAAAATGCGCTTGGAGGGGAGTAACTGTAAGGTAGGTAAAATTCTGGGAAAATGAGATACTATTTGTTTAAGACTGATAACACATTTTACTCTTGCCATATAATATAATCTATCGAAACGCACAATTCTTACAAAATTACTTTCTAACATTTACATTATCAGACACGAGGTATTTAGGTAATCAAAATTCATAAATTATGAATATGAATAGCTATAATAAATAAAGACATCGTAGAAAGCATACTTATTTATTTCCCCCCCCCCCAAAAAAAAAAAAACAAATAAAAACATTTCTTTCAAATAGCAACTTTCACCACTACTGGACTTAAAAATGTGTATATTTAGAGAGAAGCCGTTAGTTGTGGAGCACTTTTTTTTTTGCAAACCACTAGGTATCAGCATTGACTGAAAATGTCTGTAATCGATTGAATCTTTATTATGGTGGTGCGCACAATTATTCAGCTCTCCCCTACTATGATATATTCATTATTTAAGAGTGCCTCAGTAATTCATTAATGTTATTTCCATTGAATGGATGTTATCTGTCAATATTTTTCCAAGAAACTACTTCCTTGGAAAATTATAAAATAAAAGAATAATTACCAAGGTAAAGAAATAACCTTCAAAGCAAATATTGAAAAATAAATGTAAAACCAAGGTGAACAAGCGAGTTACAACTAGGTTAAGGAGACCGTTCCACAAGTGACAAGTGTGTTAAAACAAGCTTGTGATTTTTTTTTTTTTTTTTTTTTGACGCAACGAAAACTAATTTTTAACTTAGTAACGTTCTAGTGCTTCAAATTGTTTGAGCTTCTTTTCCCACTTTTTCCTCTGAAACTGAATGAAAATTAGGACATTTTAAAACATATTTCGAATAAATTCAGATTATCACATTATACGTTTTTTTGTTATTTATATGTATATATATATATATATATATATATATATCATTATTTATTTATTTATTTTTATCGAATAAATATAAATCACATGCTCCTCTAAGTTTAAAACAAGGAGTTTATACGTATGCTTGAACTTCTGCATGCTATATAACCCTGCAGATAATAAACTTTTGATGCTGCCGTGAATAATTATATATATATTTCGCAGTTATAGGCTGTGGTCCATCCCAAATGTTTCCTGCTAACATTTCGCCTGACATGTCTCAGAATTTTTCAAAGCACGAATCATTATGCTGAAGTCTGAGGCATGTCATGACGGCCAAAAACATTCAGGGTGAATGACAGTATATAAAAACGAAGATATCTGTATTACTCAAAGTATTCATTCGGTTTTAAATGGCTAAAAAATGGTTAAATATAAATTGCGCTTTAAAGCTGTTGAAAATGTTGTACATTGCAGTAATATCTGAGTTGAATTTATTATCTAAAGGTCAATTTGTACTAGTTTCATGATGATGAAAGGAAATTTTGCTGCAGACAAAATATGCTCACATTTGCATGTCAGACCAAGTATGTCATTCAGTATTGCTAAATATCGCGGAAATATTTTTGAACAATATCTTCTAATGAAAGTGTTACATGTTGAGTATATTAACTGAATTAGTTTCTGTCTAAATCATACATTTAATCAACTCCGAACATAATACAAAATAGCATATTCACATCAGTAAAAGTGCAAAATATCATGGTGGATACGGCATCATACTACTAGTCACTATTAATAAGATGTGTACATTTGTAAGGAACAATTCTTTAAACATACTGTCGCGTAAGATGTTCTAAGTATTTTAAAATTTTTAACGGTTGCCTTTATGCGTCTTTTTCTAATTCAAAAAAATATATTCCAACGGTTCATGAAGTATGGATGCCTGTTGAGATGAATACATAGTAAAATGGCATTTATTTTATTTTTGAATCTCTCTTTTTTTTTCTTTTATTCTTCGTGCAATAAGTTCAAAACAGTTAATGAGATCTTATTCCACTCAACAAACAAAGAACTCTTACTGTATCAGGAAAAAAATGGAATTCTTTCAAAAGAAATCGGTCTGAGCTGATTAATTTATATGAAATTCGTTTTAAAAGTCTAGCAAAAAACTATTGTGGTACTTAAAACGTTATTAATTAACACAGATTTCCTTTTGCAGCTATTTTTTATGTTAAATTGTGCAATTTTTTTCTTCCGCTGCTCATAAAGTCCAAACGCTCCGCAGGGTTTTTTTTTAAAGCTTTTTCATGAAAAGGCATTTTTCTCTAGGTTACTTAAAAAGATGTTTAAAAACATATTTAAAAAACTCTTTTGAAATTTTAATTAGAATGCGACAAAAGATGGTTAATGCTTAGCAAAACAGAAAGAAGTAAAAGCTTTCTTTTCTTTGAATCTAAAGCTAGCTATTAAGTTACTTTCCTAATGCTTTAAAGTGATGTTTTCACAAGTCTTACAACTGCTGTCGAGGGAAAAAAAGCTCTTTTGTTTTTCTTTATTAAAACTATTTTGCACCAGAATCTGATTTGACCCCCGAATGTTATAAATTATACGTTTTTAGGCTTAATGGCTAGTATGTTACTGACCCGCCAGTTAATTGTGCTTTCACACCAATGGCGACAAATACAAAAATATTGTCTTTTCTCATCCACGCAAGCGCAAGGCGTATTTTTGCCTTCACAATATGACCTGCGGTTGCGCAGAAAAGAATGGACAAATTGTTTTCCTTTGTCACCTTTGGTGTGAAAGCAAAGTCTCTAAATGAATTTCACATTACATCAGCCGTCTGTATAATAAATGGTTAAGACAGGCAACCCAGAAATGGTCCCCTGTCCCCACCTTGGTAGTTAGGTGCATTTTACCAGTTTATCACCACAATCAAATGGAATACCAAATGTTACTTTTTAAATTGTGAAATTTGCCTCTAATCTTCCAACAACTGCTGATGCATTATTGCCATCCAATTAAAAGATAATTTAAGTGTTATCAGGCAAATAATAATTTGTTCCGTGACATGACTTGAGGTGAAGGAAAATACTCTATTTAAAAAATAATAATAAATTTAAAAAGAAACGTTGCATTTGAGGGCAATTAATACTTCTATTACCAATCGGAACTGAAACTCGTAAAGAATCGACAAAAGAAATAATGATAATAACAATAATAAATAAATAAACCTTAACCAATCATGTTTTGATTTCTTGCAGTAAGCTCAAAAGTTGATTAAGAATATCATATAAATATTTGTGCATAAACTAAATGTAGGAAAAACAATATTACAAGACTTGAAACACATAAAATAAATCGCATACGTGTTTCAGTGTTAAAAGGTACCCTTCTATCAAAACAAAAAAGTGAACTTTTGCGATGTAAGTCATCCAAGTTAAAGGTTCCCATGATAATTGATGTTGTTTACTCATTAATGAGATTTCTTCATCACTACCTAATTACGTCTTTTAATAAGGCTTAATTCACAGAAAAGCAGAAATTGAGGATGTAAGAATATTTCTAGCTCTTATAGAGTAAAATTTATCATTTTTATTCGCATTTATGCAGAAAATACCGAAAGAATTTTTCGCCAGTGCGTTATACATAACAGTGAGAAAATAAGCAATCTGTTGCTTTCTTTTTCGGATAGCTCCGTTAGGTGCTTTTTTTAAGATGTTTACTGTACAATGACCTGAAATGCTTTCAGCACATTCCAGGCGTTTAACGGTCATCACGCATCCAGTTAATGCATGACATTGAGGAAGATGAATTACCTGCTTTATCCACATGCAATCCCTTTTGGTCTTCTGTTTTTTGCTCATATTAACTTAGTTCAGATAAACAAATGTAGGAAGAAAGCTACAACATACGGTTGAGTATGTACCTAAGATACTTTAAGCAACATATTATGCGATGATTTTTTAGCTTAACCTAACCTTTTACTCAAAATATAGGTGCGAAATTGTATAGAGAAAGTGAACCTGTTAACAACTCTAAAAGTCATAACATTCCCAAATAACAATTGGTGCAAACGATAATAGAAGATTTTGTAATAGACTGCCATTTTTTACATGTGTAAAAAGTATAATGCAGCATTTTCAACGCAATGCCAAAAATGCTTGAATAAAAGCATAGAGGAAACCATGGCTAGTTGGCGCACTTTTCAGTTTTTGTTTTTTTCTACTCAAGTTTTTTAATAAAATTGTAGTGTAACACTAAGACACACATATGTGGCAATGAATACCCAACAGTTTTGAGTAGCTTTTGTAGTTTATTTTTCATGGAAGACTGAAGCTAGAAAAAAAAAGTTCCATAGATGTGTAATTAAGATATTACACAGATAATATGTAAAAAGCAAACTAGTCATGTCCATAAAATCTATAAAAATACTTTTCTGATGTATGAAAAGACTCTATATCAGTCAAATACGTATACTTATCCTCCAGATTTCAGACATTTCAGTCTGTGAAATAAGTTAATTAAAGCAGTGAGAAGCAAAGAAATTTAAGTGAACAAAGAACTATTCTGAGTTAAACAACAAGTTCAAACTTCGGATCGTAAGAGTTTCAATGTTTTTTTTTTCTAAATCACGTTGGGGGGGGCAGCACCTGTTACGGATACCGGAAACATCGCTAGTAAGAAGTAACCGTTAGAGATAGCTAGAAAAAGAAAATTTTCAAGTGATTTTTCTTACGTTTCTTCCTAATATAAAATTTCAATCATGCATACAGAAAATAGGCAGAAAATCGTTCCATCGAGCTTATGTTTTCATATCTAAATTAAGCTTGTTCTCAGCTGTAGTTGTAAAAATGAACACTATAGCACATATAAAAGCAACACTTTAGCTTAAATTTAAAAAATTTACAATTTTCTTTGAAGCATTAATAGATAACCTTTATCTGTAGATAGTAAAAAATGCAATTACAGTATTTGTTTTAGTATTAAAGAAATCTATTTTACGATTTTATAGGAAAAAATCTTTAGAAACACTACTTGTAACATAATTTACTGTTGTTGAATATAAGCGAACCAATTTGTTTGACGATAGAATGCTTTACATTATACAAACGTTGCCTTTTTTCTTCAAAATAATCGAAGTAAATTTCATTCATCATTCAATACAGCAGGAACTGTGAATTCATATAAAACCCTCATTTATTTTAATAGAAGATTTAGGATAAAATAAAGATTTCTTAGATGAGTAAATATTTAGCTGTTAAAATTTGTCGTTACAGGGACATTAGTATGTAAAGCAAACGGAAAGCTGAATTTTCGTTTCAGTTGGGAAATGGGAACGGTTTTTGTGTATAATAAAAATATTTTGTGCTTGATAAACAGATGCATTTTTAATACATATATACCAAATTCATATACAATTTTAGATAAACCTGATGTACTGTTTAAAAAGAATAAGAAACTTAACAGTTTAACGCTAGCTTTAAATCTTCGTTTAACATTAAATATCTATTGTCAAATAGTTTTTAAAATGAAATATTTTCGTATTTTCATGTCATATTTGTAGCATTTTTTTTAACATTACTTCTTTTGATTAAAGTTGTTATACAAAATTATTGAATATATGTTTATATGCGAAGTAATAATAAAATATTTCCAGTTGATTACAGTATAGGTTACTATCCCCAAATCTTCCTTAATAGTTATTTAACATAAAAAGAAGAGTAGAATTAGAAACTTTGAATAACACTAAGTAAAATTAATTGTATAATATTTATTAAAATATACAAAATAAAAGAATAAAATAATAATTCATTACTTTCTTTGGTTTTACCACATCCACTAGGAAAATAGATTGATTTCTTAAAGAATACATTTTATCTTTTAATATCAAAATTAAAAATGGCATTTACATACATTTAAAAAATATATATTATTTCTATAAAAGTGTTATCTACTGAGAAAAAAGAAGCTCTTTCCATGGAAAAATTACACAAAATGTTTTCAAGAAAACCTCAAATGTTACATCAGTTACCCCATCACTTTAAATTGATTTTCTAGAAGTGTGACACGTGGAATACGTTACAGCTTGAATCTGCAAAGTAAATTGCAGTTCTTTGTAATCAGCAATCATTTTAGTATTAAATTAAGAAAACCTTTTGATGTTCTTCCACAAGGCATTTAAAAAAGAAATTTAATTAAAAGTTTGAGCGTAGAATTTTCAAAGACTCTGCTGTAAAAAAACTATGCAAAGAAAACTTTATGTCAGGAAATTTAATTAAAAATGTGATAAATGTACTTTTAAAAATGCGCGGTTTTGTGTCTAAGTATATAGTTCTCCCAATGGTCGTACAAAACCTCTCATCGGAGTAGAAATTTAAATAAGAGAAACATTTATACTTCTTTTCAAATGAAAAGTCTGTGTCTCAAAATTCAACTTGTCCAAATCGTGCAATATTATCGTTATAAGTATATTAATTTTATTGTTAGTAAAATTATTTAATTGTTTTTGTCTACTGTCATGATAGCGTTAATTAGTTTGAGAATGCATGCTTAATTTTGTTCTTTATAAGTAAATTGTTAGCAGTTATTTACACTTTTATCGTAAAAAAGGAATGTGTTTCAATTTTCTACTGCATTCATTATCAAAAACCAGGAAGCAATAGAAAATTCTTCCAGAACTTATGGTCAATTTAATTTCTGTCTTTCTGTCTTACAGTGCTGCGAATTTTATTTTAAGAAAACTAGTATTGTAGCACATTATGACATAATAGTTTAATTCAATGTTTTAGCTCAATAGATTTATAAATAAATAATTAAATAAATAAATAAACATGCGAACAATTTTCTATGTCAACTAAGTTAAAAATTATTTGACCTCATTGAAATTTTATCACATTCTCATAATAACCTGCATAAATGTACTATATTATTTTATATTATAAGTTGTCATGCGCGTTTAATTTAAGATAAATGCATCCTTACATTGGTGTACGTTAGTGATAGACTTAGTGATTCTTCTATCAATTATTGGAGATTATTAAAAGCAATAAACTATATAAAATTGTTTTCTTAATTAGGCCAATGGTTAACGAAATCCTTTTTCAAGGAATAAGTAAAAGGGTTCAATAATTTATTAATTTGCTTTTTTTCTCTTTCTTTGTGTATTTATGCTATCAATACTTTTCCAAATAGCTGCGGCGAAAGGGAAAAACATAGACCACCGAATCAATTATTTGTGCTACACTCTTAGAAATGGCGCTCTCACTTTTGACGATTCTTCAATCGTCAAGAAAATTTCGTCATTTATAACAATTTGGTTTCTCGCGCAGTCACATGACTTAACTACACAAATTAAAGTTACTACACAAATTTCGCCAATTTGGCGAAAGGTTTACCCGGAGAATTTTTCACGAAGCCGTTTCGTCAAATACGACGAAAGTTTCGTGAGATTTGAGCGTGCTTTGCTGAGAGTGTAGGGATAAAAGTTCAAGAAAACAAAAATATTTCGTTAATCGAATAATTACTTAAACTCATTCATTTTTGTACCGTAAGCCAAACGCAGGATCGGTTTTGCGTATTATTTTACTATGGTTCAACGGGATAAGAACGGCTAATTACTTTTTAATGATGTAACATTACATATGTTCTTGACTGAACTCTCTCCGGCAATCTTTAGTTTTAGTATGACTGACAAATGGTTTTGTGATTATCCAAAGTTAAACTTTTAAAGATTGGTTTGACAAAGTAAGCAAGAAATGTTACTCGAAGTAAGAAATATAGCAGGAACAGAAATTCAGAAACTCATTATTTCACTGTAATGAGAGAAACCATCCACAAAAAGTTCAATCTGTTTATACTAGTAATAGAAGAATGAAGCTGTTTGTTAAAAAGTTTAACTACTAAAGGAAAGCCGCAGTCGAATAGCTGTAGCTCATCGCGCCACGTCTAACGTTATTCATTCCTGAAAGCTATGATGACGAAATTAAAGTTCATTTACAAAGTTTTATGTCCTAGGTATTTTTTTTTTTTGTACAGAAAGAAATAGGAATGGTAAGCGTTCGATAGCACCAAAAAAGAAGTAAGAGCAAGCGCTACCAACAGGAGGTAAAAAGATAGTTTTCCATTATGTAAAAAACGCGTTCTGTCTCTTCAAAAGGAAAAAGTGCGAATGTGTTTATGAAAAGAATTAGAGAGAGCGAAAAAACATTCACAGACTTTTTATATTGAAACATTAATTTTTTTATACTATATAATTTACGAAATACAATTCAAAGATAATAGTTACCGATACAAATATTTTCGAAAAAAGTTCGAACACTTGTGAGTTCAAACTGTTTTAGAAAATATTAATTAATTAATGTTTTAGAAAATATTTATCCGCAACTTTTTCTCACCCGGATAAAATATTGCAAACACCTATAAAAGAGGTTTTGAACTACATGCAGATTGAACCTGTAAGTTTACGATAACTAATTTCAACATATGAACAGTCGGTTTATGCGCATAAAACATAAGGCAGCTAGAGAATCCGCAAAGAGAGTTGGCATGATTTCAACTTCTCTTGCGTTTGGTAAGTGACGTCACGCGTTACTAAAGAAAAGTCATTCCCCGATACCTCTAATATTGAACGTATCAAATGTGCGTGGATTACAATAATACCTAACAGTAGCATGATAATTGATAAGCTCATCAAATAGCATACCATTCGAAGAATAAATTGTGTCTTTACATGAAAATATTTTTTTACGAGTTCCCGTATTAAAGTTCTAGCATGTATCTTAGTGTTTTCTGCTAGCACACAAGGCTATGTTAGCTAGCATATAAGGCTATGTAAAAATTGGTGTTTATGTTAGCTTTCTGCAGTTTTTTCAGCTTTAAATATATTATTATGTATATGAATGAAATAGAACCAGTTACGGTTGATTCTATGGATAAAAATGTGCAGTTAATATAAAAGATCTTGTGAAAAATATAATGCAAAAGTTTATCATGTATATGAAAGTTTTAGAGAATAAGGCCATGCCTTACATGCCTCTTATCGCATGAGAATTTTTTTTCCCTGTCTACATTACCATAGCGTATGATGAGAAAAAGGATTAGAGCTCCATATCTGAATTTCTCGTTTCTTTTTCTGTGACGCAAAAAAATGTTATCGAGATTGATGAAAAATGCATATTGTATAGAGGGACACATTTTTGCAATCTCCTCGAGCTCCATGTTTTTTTCTCGCTGATTTCCCCAGCAACTCATATTAAAAGTTTATTTGCGAAAAATTTCCTTGAAAAAATTCTTTGCTTTTTTGCATCGATTTCTCGTCGTCTTTTGAGATATAAAGAATTTACAACTGGTTGTAACTGCCGGTTTGACGGGTAATTTATGGCAGCTACCGATTTATTCAATGTAAAGCAATATTTTTCTGAACTTTGCTGATCTATTATTATATTCATCAAAATAACGTAGAACAGCGGTTTTAAGTTGGTACTATTTTTGCAAAACAAATCGACTGCTTGCAAATCTGATATCGTTTCCTTACTTAAACAATTTTTTGCTTGTCCCACTAAAATGCTGTTAATGTTAACATTTTGGGCGGGATGCGTTGGCATGAATAACAGAATTTACATGCCTATAATATTACTCGTCAAATGTATAACAAATTCGTATTTTTTGAATACATTTTGTGTGCATATTTTATTAAATGCTCGGCAAAATTGTTTTGACTCAAAATAAAACGGAAAAAAAGATACATAATGTGGGTTTCAATATTCTGTTGGACGAATTGTTTCTATTATCCTTACTGCTGAAGTTTTATCCGGTTCCATCAGACTCCGCTTCAAAACGGACTGATCAGTTGTCGCTCCAGCCAATTTTAGAACTTAATGTGTGCATAGAAACTCTTTACAGTGTGAACAAATCATGCGCGTGACCTAAAGAACGAGCTCTACAACATAATGCCTATTTAAACATAATATCAGTAACACACTACAAGTCTTGGAGCAGCTATTTGCACAATTACTAGAAATTGCACACTAGAACGCGTATCCTAAGGAACGGCATCAAGCTGCTATACCGCCTGTGTCACTGGGCATATATACGGGTAAATGAGCGAAACCATCAGTTAATCATGTTAGCAGTAACGTACTTCGAATGTTAGAGCAACTGGTTGAACAATGGCTAGAAATTGCAAGCTGGACTGCGTGACCTAAGGAACGGTATGAACCTGCTGTACCACCTGTGTCACTGGGCAGATACAGGTAAATGAGCGAAGACGCCATTTAAACACGTTAGCAATAACGCACTTCAAATGTTAGAGCAACTGGTTGAACAATGGCTAGAAAATGGAAGCCAGATTGCGTGACCTAAGGAACGATATCAACCTCCTCAACCACCTGTGCGACTGGGTAGATGCAGGGCAGGAAGCAAAGACATTACTTAAACATGATATCAGTAACGCACTTCAAATGTTGGAGCAACTAGTTGCACAATAGCTAGAAATTTGTAATAGTTTCAACAAAAAAAAAACACAATAATTCTTTAAAAAATATTTTATTTTGACAATATAATTTGTCTAATATAATTTTCGAATTTGCGCACCACATATAGTGAAATCAAGAGTTTAGATAACTTTCAGTTATCTAAACTTGGCTATAACTATGCAATTTGCACGACTTATTGGTGCAGCAAACCAAGACCTTTACAGTGTGTTTGTGAATATAAGCTCAAACATCTGGCTTTTTTCTCAAATACACTCCACTATAAAAGAAATATTGCCATTGATTAAATTAGGAGTGTTTTAGAGAAAAAAGAAAAGCCAACAGCTAACAGCTTTTAAAAATTGTTTCTTGCTTTTTTCCTTTCGAGAGTAATCACAGAAATGTAGAAAAACTTAATAACAACTTCTGCCAAATTTAATGAATGTGTTTCCATATTTCAAAGCAAAAACATGCAGCATTATCTTTACAAAGAAAAAAAATAATTACCAAAAGCGTGAAAACGTATTTCCAACTGCCGAACTTAAACACTAGATAATTATAGCATAAGCAGATAAATCAAAGAAAACGTTTTTTATTGCAAAAAAACATAAAAAGAATCTTTATCTCACATATTTTCGTGAGACATGCTGAAAAAGTTAATATGTTTTCACTAATGCAACCTATTTTATGCTTTTTATATGAGACAGAAATTAACTAGAAATCGTATGAGACAAGTTTCTTTCATAATGGTATAATTAATGTGCAGAAATACTTATTTTCAGTGCATATTTTTTGCATGCTAGATTTTTAAAAATAATATCATTTCTGTTTTTCCCCCTTGTCATCGATTCTATGATTTTTTTTCTTTTTAAAATAAGAAAGGAAACCAAATTAAAGCATTTTGCGATGCACGCTTAAAACACTATGATGTAATATTTACAGTTAATTTTCATTATATAGCATTTCATTGCCTTTGTTGTCAGTGAAAGTTATGAAGAATCCAAATAAACAATTATCTGTAAGTTGTGTGCACCATACACAGTGTTTTAAAGAATTTGCAAACCTTACTATGAATTTTTCTCTGTTTACTTGCTTATACTTTGCGGATGAAAGCGTTTTTAATAGTATACAAAAGGAATGAATCCAAAATAACTTTTGTTGCCTGCGATTAGTATCCTAAGTGAAAATGTCATTTTCCAAGAAAAATGACACTATGATCTCTCTATCATCTACATAGAGGGAGTTAGCGTTGAATATTTTTGGTTAAAAGTATGATTGAAATGCGTATAGAAAATTGTAACATGAAGGGGAAGGGGCGGTCTCATAGACTGCTGTCGGAAAAACCTATGGAATTTCACCAGGACCCAGATACTAAAACATTTGGATAAGAGGGGACCATGTTCAGCGTCACTAAACAGGAAGCTGGAACTCGCATTCATTCAATTGGTTTATAATGTACTAGGGCAGCGATTCTCAACCTATGGGGCGCAACCCCTAGGGGAGCGCAACCACACTAGAGGGAGCGCAAGAATATCCAAGAGAAAACATTATTTAAAAAAATTGATTAACTGACCGAAAGGAAAGCACGCATACACATAGAAAACACAATACATTTCGACATGTTTAATAACTTATTAAAGTAAAACAACTTACTATATCAAAACATACTTAAATAAATCCAAAATTTAATAATTATTAGTGACTTCCATAGGCCTGTCTTCCAGAGCAAAGTTTTTCGAAGGAAGTCTTAATATTAGAAATAGCCACTCTCAGTTATGTTTCTATATTTAGCCGAGATCTATATTTTGCTTCAAAGAAGCCACAGCAAAAAATCCAGTTTCACAAAGGTTGATCTTGAAAATGGTAATGGAATGCGAAATTTCCATGTTTTTAGTGCAGACAAATCATCCTCTACTACTGCCCAAAATTCAAATAGTGATTTACTACTAAATTATCTTTTGGTTTCGCCACTTGTGAAGTCTATGCATTTTTCTGCCTTATCAATTAAGAATCCTTCGGGAGTCTTATGAAACAGATACCTAACCTACTCGTAACTTCCTATCAGTTTGTCGTCAGCAAGAAAATACTTTTTAAAATTCTTTACTAGCATGGCTAAATGATTTTCAATGGTTACAAAAACAAGTTTTACATATTTTTCTTCAGCCTTGTAAGTTTTAATACAATCATCCACATTTGCAAACATTGCTTGTTTTTTTTTGCTTTAAATTTCTGCTCCACAATTCCAATTTTCTACAAAAAGCCTTAACTTAATTACCCGTATCCAACATATGTGTATTTGCTCCTTGTGGTTGAAGATTCAAGTTATTTAATTTCTCGAATATGTCGACCAAGTAGCTCAATTTCGCTGCAAATAAACCGTCGCGAAAATTCTCGGCTTCCTGTCTGTTTTCTTCTTCTAGGAAAATGGCGATTTCCTCTCTTAATTCAACACATTACAAAAAATTTCCCACGTAAGAATCATCTTGCCTTGCAATAAAACAGTAGCGCTGAATGTACTGAAGACATGTTTTTACAAAGTTCAGGAAAGATTCTCGATTTCAGGGGTCTTGTTTTTATATAATTTACTACGGTTACAACCGTAGTTAACACAATATTCACACCAGGGCTCATTTCGTTCGAAGCCGAAGCTTCTCTGTGCATCATGCCAGTATCATGCATGTATCCAGACGCACTGAGGCGTATTTTATTTTACAAGTGCTTGTATACTTTTAAATCTTCCGGACATTGAACGAGCAGTACTCCCAGAACCCCCGCCCCCCCCCCCCCTCGCACCTGCCATTTTCTGGCCTATCGTATTTTTAGATGCCCCCGAGGCAAGCCCTCGGGGCTGCATATTCCGACGCAATTTTTCCATTCTATGTTAGCCTCGTTCATAAAATCATTTAAAATAGCAAATAATGAGAGTGCTATTGTTTTTCAAAAAAGTAGTTCTTGTTGAGCTATGTTATTTATGTGTTCTATATAAATCAATGTCTTGCTATTCCCTTCATTAATAATGATTATGCAACAGTCGCCTGCAACGCCACCTTGCATGGTGCGCATGCGTTAATCAGAGCTCAAGAAAATGTGGAGCTGAGAACATGTATGTTTTATGTCTCTATGTATTTATGTCTTGTACGTATCCGATATTAAAGGATTATTTTACATTATCAACTGTCTTAATTCTGCCTAGCTTACACACTTTGCTGATTTAGCCCAACAGGTTATGGGCCCAGCAGACAAGCAGTTGAATTGAATTTAATAATCTAGGATAGAGCGGATACTTACTCGAGATGGCGTCGTATGGAAAAATACGTATTGAGACGCTGAGTAAGGACAACTTTGAGACATGGAGAATTCAGATGAAAGCTATACTAGTAAAAAATGATTTTTGGAACTATGTATCTGGTTCGAAACCGAAACCTGAACTGATACGAGATGATGAAACCTCCAAGGAAGCTTTCAACAAGTGGATTGAAATGGACGAGAAAGCGAAAGCAGATATTATTCTGTGCATATCCCCTTCGGAGCTGAATCAAATAAAAAACTGTGATACTTCATCTGACGTGTGGAATAAGTTAGAGGAGATCTATCAGTCGAAAGGTCCCGCCAGCAAAGCTTCACTGTTGAAGTCACTTATTCAATATAAAATGGGTGATTCATCTAACAGAACTTGCATCCGTGATCATCTAAGAAAGTTCTTTGATATTGTGGATAAATTATCAGAAATGGACATTAAAATAGACGATGATTTACTGACTGTAATGTTATTATACAGTCTTCCGTCAAGTTTTGAAAACTTCCGATGCGTTATTGAATCTCGAGACGAGCTACCCAAGCCGGAAGTACTTCGCATTAAAATAGTAAGAAAATGATGCGCGGCGTCACGATGGAAGGCAGAACAGTGACTTAGGAGCTTTTAATGCTAATCATTTTCGAAAGAAGCCGTTTTGGAATAATACAAATAGGAAGAGCTCGAAATATTGTGAGTATTCAAACCAGAAGGAAAAAGATAATTCGAAAATAATTTGTTTCAAATGTAAGCGCGCTGGTCACCGACAGTATGAATGTGAAAGTCATAAAAAGCAAACTGCAAATTATAAGAAAAATAATCTTGGATTAATAACGAGCGTTACCGATCCTACTCATGCACTTACTATTTCAAGTGAAACTATGGAAAATTCTTGGTGTATCGATAGTGGGTGTACTCGGCATTTGTGTAATAGCAACTCGACATTTCTAAATTTGAGTGATACAGAAATAAAGTCTGTTAGCCTAGCTAACAATGAAACTACAGAAGTTTACGGGAGTGGGGAAAAGTGTTGATTAAAGTCGAAGTAAATAAAGAATTACAGAACGTAGAACTGTCGGACACATTGTTTGTTCCAGAATTGAAGATGAATTTATTATCCGTGTCAAGATTGTGCGACAAAGGATACAATGTAAATTTCAAAAATAACTGTGCGTTTATAAAGAATCCGAACAAAAATGTTGTATTAATTGCGGATAGAAAGGACGATTTGTATTATTTGAGAATTGGTGACTCTAATGCAAATAATAGTGTAAGCCATGTAAGTGAATCTATAGATACCAATAACAACAAACAGGTTGATATTTTTAAATGGCATAAGCGAATGGGTCATCTTAATTTTAAAGATTTAATGGAATCAAGTCTTCAAGGCAATATTAGAGGGTTAAATATTTCAAAATTCTCTGACGAGTTAAATTGCGAAGTGTGCGCTTTAAATAAGCTAACACGTGCGCCCTGTCCAAAACGGTCAGAGAGAGTCACAACCTTTTTAGATATTGTTCATTCAGATTTGGCTGGTCCGATAAGAATACCGTCAATAGGTAAGTCGCTTTATTTTATGACTTTTATTGATGATCATTCGCGTTATTGTGTAGTAAAATTTTTGAAAACTAAAAATGAAGCCTTCGAAGCTTTTAAGGATGTTAAAAATCTTTGGGAGAATCAAAGATCAACTAAAATTAAAAGTTTTATGACTGATAACGGGGGTGAATATATTAGTAGTGAATTTGAAACATAAGAGAAAATGGTATTGAGCATAGAATAACTGCCCCTTATTGCCCAGAACAGGGAGGAGTTGCTGAGCGCAAAAATAGAACCCTTGTTGAAATGGCTCGTTATCTTTTATCTCAATCAAAGTTATCCCTAAACCTTTGGGCAGAAGCAATCAATACAGCTAATTATGTTAGAAATAGGTGCCCCACAAAATTACTAAATGGAAAAACACCTTATGAATTATGGAACAATGTAGTGCCTAATGTTAGCTATTTTAAAATTTTCGGCTGTACTGCTTATTGCTTTAATAATAAACCAAGTCATAAATTTTCTCCAAGATCAAAGAAGGGAATTTTTGTAGGATATTCAGATCATTCAAAGGCTTTTCCAATTTATTTCCCAGATGAAACTCGTGTAATTGTTTCTAGAAGTGTCAAATTTTTTGAAGATAGCTCTAATGAGTACTCAGATGTAGGTCAACTGGAGCAGGAATTATTCCATCGCGAAATAAGTACAAATCAGCCAGAGATTGAATCTCAACTGCCAGGGGAGGGAAGTGAATTTATTGCCAGTGAAACCATGAGTCAACAAGAAAGCGAACCATCATTAGATTCAAAGGCGTCAAGTTCGGAGAGGAATATTTTCTCGTTGCGTAATCGTGATGTGTTACGTAGTATAGAACCAAGAGCAGAAACTGTTTATAGTTGTAACACTGAGATATCCATAAAAAATGCACTCAAAAGTGCTGATGCGCCTAAGTGGTATGATGCGATGATTAATGAAGTGAAAATTATATTAAAAAATAATACATTTGAAGTAGTGAATCGACCAATTTCGCAAAAATGCATAGGAAGCAGATTTGTTTTAACAAATAAATATAACGAAGATGGTTCTCTTTTGAAACAGAAGGCCAGGGTCGTTGCGAGAGGATTTGGTCAGCAACCTGGGATTGATTTTTGGGAAACTTTTGCACCTGTTGCTCGAATTAGTTCAGTTCGAATTATGGCAGCACTTTCCGCTAAACTAGGAATAAAAATTCATCAATTTGATGTGACATCAGCTTATTTAAATGGAAAACTAGATGAGGAAATTTTTATGGAATGCCCCGATTATTTTGATAAAATTCTTGAATTAATTGCAAATGAAAATAATTGTAGTGGTTATATATCTAAAGCAGCTGCTAAGATCCTAAATTCTTTAAATGAAGGCAACAAAGTTATTTTTCTAAAGAAGTCGCTTTATGGCTTAAAACAAGCAGGTCGATGTTGAAACACGAAGTTAAATGACATTTTATGTAACTTTGGAGCGAAACAAAGTAGCGCTGACCCATGCTTATATTATATTAAAAATGAAAAAGGCTTAACTCTTATTATGATCTATGTAGATGATATTTTAATTATGTCACAAGATCCTGATGCGATTGTAAAATTTAGGGTTCATCTTAAGAAAGAATTAGAAATTAAAATGTGGGTTTAGTTAAATATTGCTTAGGTATTAATTTCCAAATGGAAAATGGGGTTGTAGCGATGAGTCAGCAAAATTACATTAGGGAACTTTTATATCGTTTTGGTATGACAGATGCGAATCCCGTATCTTGCTCTATGGATATAAACGTTAAATTGCAAAAGGCTGAAAAATGTAATGAGCATGAATTTCCTTATCGCGAATTAGTAGGAAGTTTAATGTACCTTGCAACATCCACTAGACCCGATATTGCCAATTCAGTTAGTCAGTTGAGTCAATTTCTAAACGGGTACGATGAATCTCATTGGTTAGCAGCTAAACGGGTTTTAAGATATCTGAAGAAAACAATTAATTTTGGACTAATATTTAGAAAACCCAATGAACCTTTATTCGGGTATACTGATGCTGATTGGAGAAACTGTCCTAATGATCGTAAATCATATACAGGATATTGTTTTGTACTTTGTGGTAGTGCTATTTCATGGGAAAGTCGCAAACAGTGTACTGTGGCTCTCTCATCGACCGAAGCCGAATACATGGCTTTATCGGATGGTTCAAAGGAATCAATGTATTTGTGTAAATTACTTAACGAATTATATGATGATCCTGTAGAAACTGTACATATATTAACTGATAATCAAGGTTCAATAAAATTAGCAGAAAACCCGGTGTTTCACAAAAGAAAGAAACACATTGATGTAAGACATCATTTTGTAACAGAAGCTCTGAAAAATGGGCATATTGAAATAGATTTCGTGCCTACCAATTAAATGGGAGCGGATATACTAACGAAATCATTGCCCTCTGCAAAGCATTATAAATGCATGAAATTACTAGGGGTTGAAGATACAATGATGTTCTTCGGGTAAATGCGTCGACATTGAGGGGGGGGGGGTGTTGAGCTATGTTATTTATGTGTTATATATAAATCAATGTCTTATCCCCTCATTAATAATGATTATGCAACAGTCGCCTGCAACGCCACCTTGCATGGTGCGCATGCGTTAATCAGAGCTCAAGAAAATGTGGAGCTGAGAACATGTATGTTTTATGTCTCTATGTATTTATGTCTTGTCCGTATCCGATATTAAAGGATTATTTTACATTATCAACTGTCTTAATTCTGCCTAGCTTACACACTCTGCTGATTTAGCAAAACAGTTCTTCTACTACTGACATATTATCACAAAATCGAACATAAGCAATTAAATGAGCATCTTTACTACTGTCTGGTGCTTCATCAAGCTCTATTGAAAACAATTTGTCACACAACTTCGAGAAGAGTTGACACCGTACATATTCATCTATATCACCAAGTTGACGAGCAACAGTATAATTTGAAAAATATATGGACTGCAATTGTATATTGATTAATACTTAATATATATTATTGTTGTATACATTGTACTGTAAGTGGGGGGCGAGAAGAAAATTATGATTGAAAACTGGGCCGCGAATACTGAAAGGTTGAGAAAAGCTGTACTAGGGACAATGAGAAAGATAAATTAAGCTATCTGGAGACACCACACGCCTCCTGTTAAAAAATGCTATATATTTCTTATAAAAGTAGTACATAATATATTTATATAATATAATATATTTTTAATAGCATTTTCGAATTTGCGCACTAAGAATGGTGGATGCACCAGGTTTTCCAGGAAAGCAAATCTATTTACAGAAGATGTAAATTATGTTAGGATTTTATGGAGTAATTTTCCTGACTTCTTTGAACCAAAAGTGAAACAAATGGGATACATTCTGAACTGTTGTAAGAAACTATGTTCTTTCCAACACTAAGTAAAGGTCTTAATTAAGCTAAAAACTAAAGAAAAGAAAAAGCTTTTCAACTTTATAAAACTACAGTTATTTTTGCTAGCATCCGAAAGCGTAGAAGTAAATGCCCCAAAAACCAAGAAACATGCTAAAAGATAAAAATAAATAAATAAATTGTCTTGTTTTGGGAGAATAACCCATATATACGTATATTATTTGAGGTAGAACTTTATTAAATGGAAAAAATTATGCCGTTATATGTGCGCATATACATATTTTTTCATCCCCTAAATATTAAATATCTCTATGTACAATGTAACAAAGTAAGTATATTATAGTAATGTTTTTGTCCTCCTTCTCACGGGAATTTGCGACAAAACACATGTAAATAAAAAATGAAACCCACAGGAGAAATAAAATTAATATTAAAAAAACTAAGTCGACAAAGCGGGCACTTTTTTACGTCTGAAGAAGGTTATTCAGCATCATACTTTATGTTATTGTATCAGAAAAGTGAAAGTATTTTACGACTTGCTTGAAAATCTGTTGACATTTACACCACGTGAATAAAGTATCATTAGTCAACATGAATTCTTGCTCAGTGCTGAAGAACAAATAAAGAACAATAGTCGTAATGAACCACAAATCGCAATATATTTCTAGCGTCACATTTCTAAACCCTAGAGACAGAACTAAGGAAATGAAAAGGGTCATTCCCTTCTTTCTTTCTTTCTTTAGAGGAAAGAAAAAGAATCCCATCACTCCCTATCATCACTTTCCATTTCCACCGAAATCGAAAAGTTTATAAGATGGAGAATTCAGAGGCATCCAAAAATAAATGAAGCAAAATTCTAGTCCATATTTTCTAGACTCTTACAAAGTATCATTATGTTATTCCTACTAAATGCGGATATGAGGAAAAAATAGCCTAAAAACATTGGATTTGTACAATGCTTTATATTTGATTATGTTTACTACATGAAGAAAACTTAATGTAATATCGAGCTTTTATCAAAGCTTCAATTGAAATTTCCTTGCTTCCAGAATGCGAAATATCTACAGGGGGTGCATAGATTAATCACTCTACAATTGAATTTAGATTAAGGGATTAGTAAAAATATTTGGATTTTTTAAAGTCATTATCACATCCCCATGGCTCTTTTCAGGAATACTTCAGCATGAGAAATCCGTCAAACAAGTACAATACTTTGATAAATGCTATGCCTTATAGTTTCATTATGTTTTTTTTTTCAGGGGGCTGTACTAGGATTTGTTCTATTAAAGCGTAAATAAGCGTGGGGGCCTCGTGATGGTTCTTATTTTCCCAAAACCACGCATTACCTAGTGACAATCACAAAATTACTAATGAGTAATATTTTGAGAGAAAAGCCATGAAGGTTATTATTAATTTATTGACTTTCTTAACCCGTGAGTAGCGTCCGCCCTACTATATCCATGTTCTACTTCAGGAATAGCTATGTATTAATGAGATTAGTCACTTTTGTTGATTTATTATATACAGTTGGATTCTAGGTCATTTCGGTACTCATCACAAGTAGTTTAGTTCTAGAGGGAAAAAATGTCTTTTTACAAAATAAAAAATGCATAACGATTAGCAGCGCGCATCCTCGAGGATTAAATTGGGTTCCGCATCTGATATATATACCGTCACAAACTTTGGTGGCTTTTTTTTTCCTTAAATAATTTTCGGTTTAATATGAACATGGATACATTTTATTCACAGTTGTCGTTTTAAAAATATTGATGATTATGATTAACACGTTTCTTATTTCTGTTATTTTTATAATTAGTTTGATTTATTGCTTTAAATTATCAATATTTTAAAAGGCTTTCCACTAGTTTTGCCAACATGTGATAAATATATTTTAACATAAAATGCATTCAAAATACGTTCACAAATCAGAATTTTAAATAATTTATTTCGAGCATCTCTACGTCCTGATGCCAAAATACTTATTATGATAAAATATATCAATTGCAAACAAAATGAGAATTAATTTCAACTTTGTAAGTTTAAAACATTTTGCAAGCGTAATTTCTATTTTAAACACTGTAGCTGTTCGTGTCAAAATAGTTTAATACGTGACAGATTCAATCTTCAGTAATACTTGATGTCAGTCTACAAGAGTTAGGAGTGACATCTACAATCCCCAATGTTTCTTCAGCCTGAAAATATAAATCACCGTCTTTTCTTTCGCGTCTCTTTATTTTTATTGATATATTGAACTGATAGAGATAAATGTAGGAAACTTGATTTCGTCTCAGTATCTTTCATTCTGCTTTCATGTAAGAGGATATACACTTAACAGATGTTTTTAAAATAAAATTAATGCACGGGAAAATTATAAATAAAGTAAATGATTGCGAGCAAAAAGCACAAAGAAGAAAAAAGGCATAATAAAATAAGTGTATGACATTCCTGAGATATGAAGTAAATGTCAGGATGGTTGCAAATTAACAAATGACTTACTAACATAAAAGTGAACTTGAAAAAAAAAGAACATATCATATGAAAAGCAAACTCAAAATATTGGACAACTTTTTTTTTCACCAAACTTTAATCAGCTGTCATGGTGAGAAATTAAGCGTAATATGCATTCTTTATGACGTAAGGTTAAAAGTAACATAATTCAGCACAAATTAGCAAAACAAAATGCAGACACGTGCTTCGGAAAATGCACGAAAGAAGGGACCTCGGAAAGCAAAGACACAGCAAAAATTCCGCAAAGAGAAACGATCCCAGTTTCCGTACCTAATCTTACTCAGGAGTAAAAATAAAAAGAAGTAAATAAATAAAAATGACTGGATAAACTCTTAAGAAAAACTCTTATATTAAGAACTACTAATGAAATTATTTGTCATGGAATCTATTTTTTTAATTATCTTAATGTACTCTTTTGCATCAGTGTAACACCAAAGGCAAACATCTATCGATTTCATATTACTTGGCTATTTTTATTTCCTATATCAATAAAGTTTCTCTAGAACGTTTTGCTGCATCCCCAAACCAGGTGCGTCGAATTGCTTCTTGATGGACCATCTCTAAGATTTATGCCTGGGAAAAAGAGTAACTACTTTGCTGTTAATGTTTCAAATAACAATAGAGAGATTCATTGCGAGATAATGTCAGTAAACACTGAACAAACTTTTTTTTAGCCATCAGTCATCCAATGAACTTTGTTCTTGTGTGCTATGTGTGTGCGTGTGCCCCTTTTTTTCAATGTAATGTTTAATAGTACGTATGTGTCTTTGTGTTTTATGTTTATTTATTCATTTATTTAAACCTTATTCAATTAATATACCAAATATAATAATGTATTCTCTAAATTTATTATGTGCTTGAGGTATTTCCTTTAGAGAAGTATATTCAAGTACTTCTTATCGAACTTTATGCTTAGCCCTCCATCATTGTGTACTCACGAAACAATTTTTGCAACATTTTTATTTGATACATTAACACTTTCTATGCTGCACATAACTTTTTTTTCTTGCGCTGAAAATCTGTTAAATTTTAAATATGAATGAGGATTTTTTATTGAAAATTTGTGATCACACATGTTAGTTTAATTTGTGCGTGTGTGTAAAAGAAAACGATGGGTACCAGTCCAGTTCCTTGCCGTTCCGAACCTGAATCGACCTTCAGATTATCAGAGTACGGATGTTAAGACAATGACTGAATGAATAATATTCCTTAACAGCACTTTTACTAAAAAGTTCTTTTATTTATGGGCTATCAAATGTTGTATGATACTTACCTTAACTGTAATATCACCAAACAAAAATAAGTACTCGTTAAAATAGTGAAAAACCGCGCACGATAGTTTTAAAAATACTATCAAAGTAGCTTAGCCTGGCATTCTAAAATAAAAAACTATGCAGTGGCAAATAAAAGTACCAACTCGTTTCGCCCGGAACCCCGTCCCAACCCCGTTTCCCCTCTGGTTGTTACTGCCATTTTTGTTGTCGACTTATTTATGTCTCATTATTTTCCTTTCTAGAAGACAATCTTAGTAAGATCCATGCTACTAAATTTCAAAGAATACTTTGTCAATTAGGAATAAATAAATTAATTGTCTCTCAACATTTAAAGTTTGATTACATTGATTACAATTTAAATGTCTCTGAACATTTAAAATATGATTTTTAAAAAGTATAACTAAAATGTCAGACTTGTGTATTTTTGACTTAGACCGGAGAGAAAGCGTTTACAGGTAGCATGGCCGAGATTACACCCAATATAATTACATGCAGAAGACGAACGACCTTCGCAGCTATTGCAGACCTCTCGAAACCCCACTTTGCAGTTTTACAGTAATTTTCTCAAACCGGACAGTGAAGTAAAAGGGAAGTATTTGCAATGGAAAACGTGGGCAGAGCTGAATTCTTTGATGATAATTGATCGTCACTCATTTCTTTACATTTATGTTTAGTTATTCGTGTTTATACCTATAATTGCCCGTTTCCTTCCCTTTATTCATATTAGGGACTCTCCTTGGGATACTTCTATGCTTATTTTTTTTACAAAAGAAGACTTCAAAAGATATGGTTTCGGCTAGCCTCAGGCTTCTGTATCACTTTTTTACCCTACTTTACCGTAAAAGTGTTTAAAAAAAGGAGAGGTAAAAATAAGTGACGTAATTAAATAAAGAATGAAAAAGAAAAACTATAAAAGTAGGGTTTTGAGATTGGGAAAATGTGTGCCTCTCTGTCCGCGCCCACCCTTTCCATAATACCTTTTGAGGGAATTGTTCAATATATATATATATTTTTTTTTTTTTTTTTACTTTTATTTTTATTTATTTATTATTTTTTTTTTTTTTGCATTCGAAAGATATCGGCGACGAAGTCTCATTTCCGTATTTTATTTTTTGATTTAAGCAATGTTTCGTTCAATTTTGAACAGTTCAAAAACTCTTAACATTATCGTCTATGGAGAAATATGAAGCAAAGTACAACCTGGATCCAAGTTCTTTCAAGGCATCGAGCTAACAGGGTAGGGGGTGCAAAGTAGAGAAGTCAAGCTTATTGGCAGGAGCTCTCGGCGTGAAATATTTTTTGATTTGTACAATTTTTATTCAATTTTGAACAGTTCAAAAAAATTAACATTCGTTCCTACGGGAAAATTCATAACTCAACAGAAAGAAGTTTTTGCAGTCATTGAAAGTACGGTTTTCTTCAAAATTGTGGGGCTAATAGCTGAGGGAAATTGTTGTGGGAAAAGAAACTGACATCTATGGTTTCTTTCTTCTGGCTTCCAGTCTTTAAACAGTATTCTGTATTTAGCTTTTTTTTGTGTGCATAATGTAGTCAAAAAGTAATTCCTCGCTCAGTAAGCCAAACTTTCTGATTCTGATATGGGTTTCAGAAATGCAGTTTGTTTTCAGATTGCTTCTCCGCTACCAATAATAATGCAGACGTCTGGTTCGGGTAAATGATTTCGTTCAGACATTATCCTTACCGATACAAAGCGCTGAAAGCAATGCGTTCATTATTTTCACTTTTTCATTAAGTAAGCTGGCAACTCATTTTCTATCACCGTCGCAAACCCGTCCATTTCGACTTCAGAGAGAAAATTTGCGTATATTTCAACAACTTCCAGCATTTAGAATTTTCATTTTTAACTTTTTTTTTTTATATAAGCTATTTGTTCTTTTAGTTATTATTTGATGCTCCATGGGAACGTTGCCAGTTTGCCATTATGTAGTGTATAAATTACTTACAATAGAAGTTTATAAATTGCAATGAAATGAGCACACATGTTTATGTAGTTATCAACTTGCATCAATTACTTAATAAACTGGAATGTGAAACAAGGCAAGTAAAATGGAGTTGTACTATATGGCATATCATAATACACACAAGAATGGATTCTGGATATAATATAATAGATTAGACAAGTGTTGCGCTCTTTATATTTAATTTGTAGGTACATTTTAATACTTGATGTATTCTACAATGTATTTAAACTTTGTACACATATCAAACGCGGATATAGTGAACTATATTCAGCTTTATAAAATAGCAGCCATAACGCATATTAATGTTACTATTTGACTCTTAAATCATGCATGGACAACAGTGAGCTGCATTTACAAATGTCGTGATTTCATGTGACAAAGTTTCGTTGTAAAATATGTGCTTCAATATTCTCTGCAAGTAAAAATGCATTTAAAACTGCTTTAACATTTTACTCAGTGAATAATTGTAAACTCGAATTTTATAACTAATATGCATAAGATGGGGGAGTGGAATTGTAAATGATATTTCTTGTTATCATTATGTATTTACTTAACGCGCATAGATCCGAAAAGTATTTCCACTGATGCCTTGTTATCTTGGTATAATTCTTGAATCCTTTTTGCTCTGGAGGTTAAAATAGCACACAGAATAACTTAAACCTCATGAATATCAGACCCATAATAAGATTTAAATGTTGGCTTATGTAAACGATACTTCCACATTTGCATGTGTTATTGTTACGCTTTTTCCTTCTTTCGGATTATGAGAAAATATCTTTCTCGGAAAAGCTAAAACTAGAAAGAAAATCTCCCTATTTATTTACTGGGAATGTATTACACAGGTCTGTAAGAATGCGATAAGAATAAACAGAAATTTTGCACCTTTTTATTTCTTATTTAACAAGCTCTCCTTTGTTGCAGTCACTTGGTGTATTCATTCATTTATTCATATATTTTAGATTTGTTTTTTTCTTTTTTTTGTTACTATTGTATTTTTTTTCTATGTTCAATTATATTTAGAGAAATATCTCTAAGTTCCTATAAAACTATAACTAAAAATATATACTTCATGAATGATATGTGTGGAAAATATGCTTAAAAAATAAAAAATACGAAATCATTATTTTTGGATCATTGGCGTCAGCGGTTAAGGATTTTCATGTGTCAAAAAGTAATTCAAGGCGTACTATTTGAGGTTGTTAGCATTGAAAAAGGGATTCCCAGCAATCCCGAAACATATGTTTTGCATTTTAATGCTCATTTTTGCTTTAATTACGTGCTTTATAAATTACTATTGTAAGTAAAAAATATTACTTGCATCATGAAAGTAGCACGACGTTTATTTTTTTCTGCTTACTTTAAATTACTTCTACAGTTAAATATATTAAATAGCAACACTTTTGGAAATATTTCAATAAGTGAGAATCTTGGCGATTGTTTATGTATCGTATTTTGTTTAGCCTACTTTCCCGTAAAAGTGAAGAAAAAACAAGAAGTTCCGTCTAGAACTATGCGAGCCTACTTTCCCGTATACACCAAGTTCAAATTTATAATCTAGCCATCTCTTTCTCATTTAGCTTTAGTTCTTAGTTATTTCAAATATACCTTTTTCAACGGATAATACCTATTCATTCACTCACTCATTCATTCTATCATTTATTCAGTCATTCGTTTATTCATTCATTCATTAACTCATCCATGTATTTATTCATTCATTAACTCATTCATGTATTTATTCATTCATTCACTCATTTATTTATTTTATCATTTATTCACTTAGTTATTCATTCATTCATTCTTTTTCTTTCATCTTTCATTCATTCATTTTTATCCATTTTTTTTGAGAAATATCCTTAAAAATCATAGGAAAATAGGCTCGTTCAGTTCTTGTTAAACTTCGTATCTCTACATGTTCTACAGCGTAATATCTTTCCGATAAAGTTTGTTGCAAGCAAATACATCGGTTAGATCAGGATTTATATAAGATTGAAATTTTCCGCAAGCGCTAATGTGAATTTGGTACCTTTCCATTATCACGGTGCAAATCTCGCCAAGCAGACATTTGGCGACAGCACACGAAAAAGGTTACCAGCTGAGATATTCCGTTTGGAGTTGGCTGCATTATTATGGGAGACTTTATCGCCTGCGCGTAGATAATGGAAAAATGACGCTATTTTTTTTAACTGTTCAAAAATGAACAAAATTTTTTCAAATCAATTTTTAAGCCGAAAGCTTCTTCCAGTAAGCTTGCTCATAGGAATTTGGATGTTGTGCCCAGAGTTTACATCATTTGCTTCATTTTTGCCCCCCCCCCCCCATTTTGGCGCTAATATTAAAATTTTTTGAACTGTTCAAAATTGAACAAAAAAATTGTTCAAATCAAAAATTAAAATATGAAAATTAAATGTCCTCGCCGGGACATTTCGAATGCAAAAAGAAGTTTTCGAATTCGTTCAAACGTTATTAGGGGGGACAGACAGACCGACAGACCGACCGACACACTTTTTCTTCATCTCAAAACCCTACTTTCAATTTTTTTATTTTTCATTTTTTATTTAATTACTTAACTTGTTTTTGACTTTTCCTGATTTCTAACGATACTTTCACGAAAAATTAAGCCTTCTTTCATGCTTCATTATTATTATTTTTTTTTTTACTTTTACGGGAAAGTAGGCTAAAAATAATAAAGCAAGAAAGAAGGCTTCATGTATCGTAAAAATATCGTTAAAAATGAAGAAAAATCAAAAATAAGTGAAGTAATTAAATAAAGATTGAAAAAGAAAAAATTTGAAAGTAGGGTTTTGAGATGGAAAAATGTGTGTCTGTCAGTCTGTCGCTCCGTCATGTCTGTCTGTCGGTCTGTCTGTCTCCCCCCCCCCCTAATAACTTTTGAACGAATTATCCGATTCAAAAAACTTTGCGTTCGAAAGGTCTCGGCGAGGACATCTCATTTCTTTACTGTTCGATATGAACAATTTTTCGTTCAATTTTGAACAGTTCAAAAAATTTTAACGTTAGCGCCTATGGGCAAAAATAAAGCAAATGATGTAAACACTAGGCACTAGATCCAAGTTCCTATGGGCAAGCTTATTGGAAGAAGTTCTTGGCGTGAAATATTAATTTGAACAAATTTTTGTTCAGTTTTGAACAGTTCAAAAAAAAAAAAAATGCGCATTTTTCCATTATCCAGTCGTAGGCGATACAGTCGACAATAATGATGCAACCAACGCCAAATGGAATATCGTCGCTGGTCAAGGTATATAGATATCTCTATACAACAGATACGAAGTTCAACAAGAACTGAGCAAGCCTATTTTTCTAAAAAAAAATTTTAACGGGATTTTTCAGGAATTTCTCAATAAATAAATGAATAAATGAAAGAGTGAAAGAATGAACGAATAAATGAATGAGTGAAAGAATGAATGAATGAATAAATGACTGAATATATGATAAATTAATTAAATGAGTGAATGAATGAAAAAATGAATAAATGACTGAATAAATACATGAATGAGTAAATGAATGAATAAATACATGAGTGAGTAAATGAATGAATGAATAAATGAATGACTGAATAAATGAAAGAATGAATGAGTGAGTGAATGAATATGTATTATCCGTGGAAAAAGGTATATTTGAAGTAATTAAGAACTAAAGCTAAATGTGAAACAGAGATAAAGATATAGCTGTATTATAAATTTGAAGTTGGGTGCATACGGGAGAGTAGGCTCGTATAGTTCTAGAAGGAACTTCTTTTATATATACACATGCAGATTTGAACTGATAAATCTTTATTCATATTTTAGTAACAACGTACGACCGGTAAGGTTCCACAACCAAGATGGACGCCCGATTCTTATTGACTATGAAACCTAGTGGCACTTGCAAATTACAGATAGTTAAACGTTCTTTAGGAGAAACAGAGAATAAACGATTTTTTCCACAATCAGCGGTTTGAGTTCCATCTTTTTAACGGTTATTCAACTGTTGTAATTAAACATGGTAAAATAACAATCAAATAAATGGTTATATTACTATTTTCTTACGGAAATTTTTAACAGTGTATATGTACAGATATCTCTACATATACAATACTCCTTCATGACATTAAAAGTTCTAATGTCATGAAGGAGAATTTTATCAGCTTATTATATATTTAAATATTTAATCTTTTACAATCTCAGATTTTACAAACAAGAAAATTCAATATTACTTTATTCTTGTTTGTTTGAAAGAAAAAAAATGTTAAAAAATATTTTGATGCACAGACATTCAGAAAATCCCTTCACACGTAAAGAATAAATCAAGAAATCATTATTCAACTTAGAACCATGTTTCTTCGTAAGGAATTTCGTGTTAGTACTTTAAATATACTGTGTACTTAATATCGTAACGTAAAATTTTCATACTCGTTTGAGAAGTTTCAGAATACATATGAAGTCATAAATTTAATATTTACTTTCAGTGTTTTTCCTTTTAAACAGTTGTGTACTCATTTGTTGAGCAGCTACTGATAACTAAAATGCTGCTTTTAATTTTCGAACTCGTTTTCCTTTGATCATGTACGTAGCACCTACCAAATATTTTTTAATAATGTAAGTAAACATTTTTATGCCATATTATCGTACAACGTTCAATAAACAAATTCGTTTCAAATCTTTAAAAAAAAATTCACATTATCTAAATATGTATTAAAAGTATGAGAACAATCCTGCTCCGTGTAACTAATAATAAATTGATTTTTTTTTGTTATTAAATGAAAAATCTCATTCCATACAGCTGGGGTTGTTTAAAGTATGTTTAAATGCTCTTAAAGTAGCAAACTTTGCTAAATCAGAGACGAAAAATACAATTCGCTGGGTAATTATATCATATAGAATCTAGCTTATATTATAAGAACACCAATACATGTTTACTTATTTAACTATGGACAGTTGATAAATGCAAGCGATTTAGACTTTTTTATTTGTCGGTGATGCTAACAAATTTTACGTAAAATATAACGTCATAATATGTATTTTGTTCATGTTTCAAGAGTGTGACTGGCATGTCAAAATTAAAACTTCTAAATGTTTTTGATAAATATTAGAAAACTGCACAGGCGTTCAAGTCACGTATTTGTTGACCTTGATATTAGTATTAATGTTCAATCTCATAAATTAAAATTTAAACTAATAAAGAAAATTCTTACTTCATTTCTATTTTTATGTGCCTTTTTAGATATGCAATGAACATTGATCTGAGAAAAAATGAAAGCAGTAGCCATGGAAAAAAAATATTATTATGCTAAATCATTTGCTCTTCAATTCATTACCACGTGAGAAAAATAAAAGCCATGACTGTGGATAATAATGAAAATGATTGCTTTATTTCTATTTTTATGTGTATTTTTAAGACATGTAATGAATATTAATTTCAGAAAAAAATAAAAGCAGTACACTAAAAAATTCTAGTTCAACCTTCCACCAAAAAAATGGTGAAAATTAGCTGCAACCAACATTTGGTACTGAAGTTGAACCATCATAATGGTTCCTAGCTTCACATTCATGGTGAAACTGGGGGAAACTACACCATTATAATGGTTCAACTTAATACCAAATGTTGGTTTCAGCTAAATTTCACCATTTTTTTTTTCTTTTTGTACAAAAAAAAAATAGTATATGCTAAATAATTTGCTATTCAATTCAGTACCACGTGACAAAAATAAAAGCCGTGATTGAGGTAGACATTTAGGCCACTTTTTATCTTAAACCTCAAGTGTACGAATTTTTTTTTTTTTTTGAAAGATTATTTAACGTCTTTTATTTAAGTAACATCAACCGATTTTTTTTCTTTCTTGCTATAATTTTTGCTAATGCATTGTAATACTCCAGAGTCTAGGAGTGAAATTTAAAGAGCCCCCTTTTTTCTCCTGAAGAAACAAAATTCTTTCGGAATTAAAGAACAAAGGAACTAAAGGGAATAAAAACCGATCAGTTTTTAATACTTGAAACAAAAGAAGTATGTTAAACAAAAATATGCTTAAAGAAAATTGTAAAAAGTCATGATAATTGATAATATTGTAATTACGGCAATTACAATTGCTTTACTTCTCTATATTTAGGAAGTCTTATCCAGAAAAACATTACGAACATATTTTTTTATATGCAAAAAGATTAAAGCTCCCTTTTAAGCAAAAGAAAAAATCCTTCTGCCTCTCATATTTTTGCTCCTTTCAAGTTGAAATTAATTACTTTCTTTCACTTTATTTGGTTTTTAAAACACTAAATATAACACATTAAACTGATATTAAAGAAAGAATTATGTTAATTTGCATAAAACACCTTATTGGAATGATGACGTATATAGCTTATTTTCTTTGAGATCTTGAGCCATCATAATTTGAGATTTATATACCAACCTCTGAAAAGAGGAGGTTTTCGACTCATAAGGAACGTACGTTACATATATATATTAGGATTTCGCGAGAAAAACAAAATTTTTATTTTCGAGTAGCTATAGCGCGAAAAGGTTGCGATTATTGAATACTTAAATAATAAAAAATAAAAAATATATATATTGATATCGGATAATATTTTCCGATCCCGCAACGAGCCTAAATGTTTGCAAAATTGACAAATTTTACAAAATTTTAAAAAAGCGAGTTTTTTTTATTGCTATGAAACAAAAATTTTGAAAAATGTCTATGCTATATATGAAAAATAATTTATTTTCTATTGTAAAGATATCTTCCAACTATGGGAAAAACACTTCATTCTTTACGTACGAGTCATTTTTTTAGATAATGACCGTAACACGTAAGAAAGGCAGTAGGAATGAAGTCTTTAACATTATAAATATCTTTAGCGTACTGTCTACAAATTAAAACGCGTCTAATTGTTTTAAGCGTTACCTTTAACCAAATTTATATTGTGGTTTCTTTTAAAAATCGGGTATAAGAGATATGGTTTTCACTGTTGCTCTTATGTAGCGATATGGTCGACCTAAATCCGCATACTTTAAGCGAAGCCTCCTTCACTAATTTCATGCATCGTTCATCGGTTTGCAGGGGAAATCTGGTGCTTTTTACCAAAACCAAATCTGGTGTCTTTATAAAAGTGCTCGCTGGTATAAAGCAGTAGTATTAATAGTAATTAAAATAAGTGTTTGGATGGAAAGAATCTCTAAGATAAACGCAATAATCATTCAGTCTAGATGTTTTTCTTCAAATCGTTTTCCTGATTTCTTTCAGGTCATTTCCAGAAGACAAAATTTATTATTATTTTTTTAAATGCAGGCATTTCTAGTTAATGATTTTACACTGGTTGTTTTATGTAATGTCACTTGCAAAGATAAAGAAAAAAAGCAATGCAAAATAATAACATTCGGTTAAAAATTTGTTCTAGATTCTGCAACAAATCTACATGATGAAATACCTAAGGGAAAAAGTAAAAAGAATTTGTTAAGCTGTAAATGTAGATTTGAATAGTTAACGGCTTTAAAATAATCTTCTAAAGTCACGATTATCTATTTTTATAAAAATAGCATATAAAAAACGTACGGGTTATGAGAAAGCGCCCCTGGTAATAAAATGAAGTTTCAACAATAAGGAAACCATTTCAAGTCGAGCAAAAAAGATAATAAATGAGTGCAGTTGAACTGAAGAGCATTTACTACCTTATTCACTAGGCGATTTGAACCTTCGAACTGCAGACGAAGGCTTCCTCAACCAATCAGAATGCTCAAATCGACAGTTCGAGTGTTTGGCAGAGGTTCACATCGTTGGGAGAATAAGACTATAAATATACTAGCTGTACCCGGGCACGTGTTGCTGTGGCTCAGTCTGGTTGTATTTAACAGCAAGAAAAGCATATATTTCTAATGAGTTGCATTTGACAATGCTTGTTGTTTGCCAAGGCTGAACTTGATCGTAACCGTATACTGGATCACGTTCAGCCTTGTATGAACAAACAAACACTTACATTTTTATTTACATAGCTTATGTTACCCGGTGTTGAGGAAACTGCTAATTATTATTTTTGGATCAAGGTAAGCCTTAAGAAATCGAACTAAAAAGCTTATAACTGGCGTTCTTTTTGACTTAGAAACTTCGAACAAATTCCATTTTATGCAGAAAAATCA
Organism: Octonoba sinensis; assembly: GCA_038502835.1. Classification (NCBI taxonomy): domain Eukaryota; kingdom Metazoa; phylum Arthropoda; class Arachnida; order Araneae; family Uloboridae; genus Octonoba; species Octonoba sinensis. The sequence goes on along the minus strand of CM076599.1, from coordinate 55,561,568 downwards.
GCGCTTTCGATCGATATATTATATTAATATGTGCAAGGTTTTTTCACAACCATAATAGGAAATTAATGTAGAAATTTTGCCTTAAATTGGAATAAAAAAGGAACTACCTGTCGGATTTTTTTTTCTAACGGGTCTATAAACCATCCGCTTGAATCACTCTGTCTACTGGCAAAATTTCAATCCAATCGTTCAAGTACTTTCGGAGATTTGCGGCTCGCACAAACGAACACACATTTTTATTTATATAGACTAGCTGTACCCGGCCACGCGTTGCTGTGGCTCAGTCTGGTTTTATTTAACAGCAAGAAAAAGCATATATTTCTAATAAGTTGCATTTGACAATGCTTGTTGTTTCATTGTCTGAAAATATAGATTGTCTGCTTTACCCATTCCAGAACACGTAATATATAATTGTACACATGATAAACTGCTCAATTTGATTGATTGGTCTTGAGCTTTATGTTTTTTCACAATGCTTGAGGGCATTTTTTTTGTTCCATTGTCTGCGACGATTTTGATATTGTCTGGCTCGGCACATTGGAAAATTCCAACATAAGCCTTATCCAAACAGAAGAGACACAAACGCAAAAATTATAAATTAAAAAATTGCCGTTCAAAATAAATAATCTGTGTTTTAAAGTTCCCTTAATCGTTAAGTTCAAAAATGTTTAAAAAATACTTCAATACAAACAGAAAAAACAAAAAATTTTAACATCAGAATGAAAATAGCTAAAGGAAACCGTTAACATCCAAAATAAGTAATCTTTGTTTTAAAGTTCCATTTAATCTTCGAGTGCAAAAATACTAACAAATACTTCAATACAAACAGAAAAAACACAAAATTTTTGAATAAAAATTAAAATAACTAAATTAAACTATTGCTATTCAAAATAAGTAATCTTTGTTTTAAAGTTCTCGTTAATCGTCGAGTGCAAAAATACTTCAACCCAAACAGAAAAAATTATTAAATCAAAATGAAAATAGCTGTACCCTGCCGGTTGTTGCAAGTAGCTCATTCTCCATAATAAAACATTAACAAGAAGTTCCATCTAGAACTATACGAGCCTACTTTCCCATATACACCAGCTTCAAATTTATATTCTATCTCTCTCTCTCTCTCTCTTTCTCGTTTAGCTTAAGTTCTTAATTGCTTCAGATATACCTTTTTCAACGGTTAATACATATTCATTCAATCATTCATTTATTCTGTCATTCATGTATTCAGTCATTCATGTATTTATTCACTCAGTTATTAATTCATTCTTTTGCTTATTGATTTAATCATTCATTAATTCAAAAATATTCTTGAAAATCTCGATCAAAAAATTTCATAGGAAAATAGGCTCGTTAGTTCTCTATCTGTTCATGTTCTACGTCATAAGAGCTTTCCGATAAAGTTTGTTCCAAGCAAATCGGCCCGTTAGATCAGAAATTATATAGGATTGAAATTTCCCCGTAGGCGGTATTTTTTTTTTTTTTTTGAACTGTTCAAAAATGAACAAAAATTGCTGAAATCAATATTTCACGCCAAGAACTTCTTCCAGTGAGCTTGTTCATTGGAACTTGGATCTTGTACCCAGAGTTTACATAATTTGCTACATTTTCGCCCATAGGCGCTAATGTTAAAAATTTTTGAACTGTTCAAATCAAAAAGTAAAATATGGAAATGAGATGTCCTCGCCGAGATCTTTCGAATGCAAAAAGAATTTTTCGAATCGGACAATTCGTTCAAAAGTTATTAGGGGGGGGGCGGACCGACAGACAGACCGACAGACCGACAGACAAACCGACAGACCGACAGACAGACAAACCGACAGACCGACAGACAGACAGACAGACAGACCGACAGACACACTTTTTCCCGATCTCAATACCCTACTTTCAAATTTTTTATTTTTCAATCTTTATTTAATTACTTAAATTGTTTTTGACTTTTCTTGATTTCTAACGATATTTTCACGATACATTAAGCCTTCTTTCATGCTTCATTATTATCTTTTTTACTTTTACGGGAAAATAGGCTAAAAATGAAATAATTAAATCAAAGTTGAAATAAATTAAAAGTGATATATAAAAACACATGCTCTGATAAAATTTCAAAGCCATTGGTGAAGTACTTACGGAGATTTGAGGTTATGAACCAAGGCTGAACTTGATCGTAACCGTAAACTGGATCACGTTCAGCCTTGTATGAACAAACAAACACTTACATTTTTATTTACACAGCTTATGTTACCCGGTGTTGAGGAAACTGCTGATTATTATTTTTGGATCAAGGTAAGTCTTAAGAAATCGAACTAAACAGCTTATAACTGGCGTTCTGTTTGACTTAGAAACTTCGAACAAATTCCATCTTATGCAGAAAAATGAGCGCTTTCGTTAGATATATTATATTAATATGTGCAAAGTTTTCTTCACCCCCATGATGGGAAATTAATGTAAAAATTTTGCCTTAAATTGGAATAAAAAAGGAACTACCTTTCGGATTTTTTTTCTAACGGGTCTATAAACCATCCGCTTGAATCACTCTGTCAACTGGCAAAATTTCAAACCGATCGGTCAAGTACTTTCGGAGATTTGCGGCTAGCACAAACGAACACACATTTTTATTTATATAGACTAGCTGTACCCGGCCACGCGTTGCTGTGGCTCAGTCTGGTTTTATTTAACAGCAAGAAAAAGCATATATTTCTAATAAGTTGCATTTGACAATGCTTGTTGTTTCATTGTCTGAAAATATAGATTGTCTGCTTTACCCATTCCAGAACACGTAATATATAATTGTACACATGATAAACTGCTCAATTTGATTGATTGGTCTTGAGCTTTATGTTTTTTTACAATGCTTGAGGGCATTTTTTTTGTTTCATTGTCTGCGACGATTTTGATATTGTCTGGCTCGGCACATTGGAAAATTCCAACATAAGCCTTATCCAAACAGAAGAGACACAAACGCAAAAATTATAAATTAAAAAATTGCCGTTCAAAATAAATAATCTGTGTTTTAAAGTTCCCTTAATCGTTAAGTTCAAAAATGTTTAAAAAATACTTCAATACAAAGAGAAAAAACAAAAAATTTTAACATCAGAATGAAAATAGCTAAAGGAAACCGTTAACATCCAAAATAAGTAATCTTTGTTTTAAAGTTCCATTTAATCTTCGAGTGCAAAAATACTAACAAATACTTCAATACAAACAGAAAAAACACAAAATTTTTGAATAAAAATTAAAATAACTAAATTAAACTATTGCTATTCAAAATAAGTAATCTTTGTTTTAAAGTTCTCGTTAATCGTCGAGTGCAAAAATACTTCAACACAAACAGAAAAAATTATTAAATCAAAATGAAAATAGCTGTACCCTGCCGGTTGTTGCAAGTAGCTCATTCTCCATAATAAAACATTAACAAGAAGTTCCATCTAGAACTATACGAGCCTACTTTCCCATATACACCAGCTTCAAATTTATATTCTATCTCTCTCTCTCTCTCTCTTTCTCGTTTAGCTTAAGTTCTTAATTGCTTCAGATATACCTTTTTCAACGGTTAATACATATTCATTCAATCATTCATTTATTCAGTCATTCATGTATTCAGTCATTCATGTATTTATTCACTCAGTTATTAATTCATTCTTTTGCTTATTGATTTAATCATCCATTAATTCAAAAACATTCTTGAAAATCTCGATCAAAAAATTTCATAGGAAAATAGGCTCGTTAGTTCTCTATCTGTTCATGTTCTACGTCATAAGAGCTTTCCGATAAAGTTTGTTCCAAGCAAATCGGTCCGTTAGATCAGAAATTATATAGGATTGAAATTTCCCCGTAGGCGGTATTTTTTTTTTTTTTTTTTTTTGAACTGTTCAAAAATGAACAAAAATTGCTGAAATCAATATTTCACGCCAAGAACTTCTTCCAGTGAGCTTGTTCATTGGAACTTGGATCTTGTACCCAGAGTTTACATAATTTGCTACATTTTCGCCCATAGGCGCTAATGTTAAAAATTTTTGAACTGTTCAAATCAAAAAGTAAAATATGGAAATGAGATGTCCTCGCCGAGATCTTTCGAATGCAAAAAGAATTTTTCGAATCGGACAATTCGTTCAAAAGTTATTAGGGGGGGGGGCAGACCGACAGACAGACCGACAGACAGACCGACAGACCGACAGACAAACCGACAGACCGACAGACAGACAAACCGACAGACCGACAGACAGACAGACAGACAGACCGACAGACACACTTTTTCCCGATCTCAATACCCTACTTTCAAATTTTTTATTTTTCAATCTTTATTTAATTACTTAAATTATTTTTGACTTTTCTTGATTTCTAACGATATTTTCACGATACATTAAGCCTTCTTTCATGCTTCATTATTATCTTTTTTACTTTTACGGGAAAGTAGGCTAAAAATGAAATAATTAAATCAAAGTTGAAATAAATTAAAAGTGATATATAAAAACACATGCTCTGATAAAATTTCAAAGCCATTGGTGAAGTACTTACGGAGATTTGAGGTTATGAACCAAGGCTGAACTTGATCGTAACCGTAAACTGGATCACGTTCAGCCTTGTATGAACAAACAAACACTTACATTTTTATTTACACAGCTTATGTTACCCGGTGTTGAGGAATTTGCTAATTATTATTTTTGGATCAAGGTAAGTCTTAAGAAATCGAACTAAACAGCTTATAACTGGCGTTCTGTTTGACTTAGAAACTTCGAACAAATTCCATCTTATGCAGAAAAATGAGCGCTTTCGTTAGATATATTATATTAATATGTGCAAAGTTTTCTTCACCCCCATGATGGGAAATTAATGTAAAAATTTTGCCTTAAATTGGAATAAAAAAGGAACTACCTTTCGGATTTTTTTTCTAACGGGTCTATAAACCATCCGCTTGAATCACTCTGTCAACTGGCAAAATTTCAAACCGATCGGTCAAGTACTTTCGGAGATTTGCGGCTAGCACAAACGAACATTTACATTTTTATTTATATAGAAGATTGTTGGATCGTATCTGACTTTCATAACTGCAACCACTTTTTTAGGTATAAAATCCACAAGGTCTTGCAAAACTTCTTTTGGTATTTCATGCTGCCAAACTTTAATTATTATTACCTGAAAATCTCATGTTGTTAGATAATTTTGAAATACCAATTATCCCCCATAAGTTCTGAATAGAATTTAAATGTGGTGAGTTTCTTGTTTATGGGAGAACCCTAAAAGAATGATAGATTTCTTTAACTAGCAATACTTTTGGCCTATAATTTAGAAATTAGATGAAAAATAAAACCAGGGGGTGGAAGCAGTAGTAGTTTAATAACGATTCCTCTATGTAAAGGAAAAAATTGGAATTTTTGAAACCTTGAGTTGAATGATAGGTTTTTGTCAAAAACTTTCATGCACGAAAAGACAAAAACAAAAACAAAAAAAAACAAAAACCATACAACTAACATATTCATACAAATAACAATTGTTTTTAACATTGTGTATTTCTTTTCCTTCAAAATTATTTTTAAGAACTTGTCTTTTTTTCTTTGTTATTGAATTTTTATTTGAAGTCAATTTATTTGAAGATATTATAACATGATAATGGTACTGTAATATATTTGTTTGGGTTGGAATACACGTTCACATGTACATGCATTTTCATTTCTTTCCTTTGATTAATTTTAAGAGAGTAAAATAGGAAAGTTGGAATGAGAGGAAAAAAAACGTATCGCTAAATTTTAATCATTGAAAACGAAGAATTCCCTTTGAAAAGTGCAGCAAGGGTAACCTTGCGGTCATCTCTTCTTCAAGAACCGATCTTCCACGTAAGCAGAAATTTCAGTTGCCGGAAGATATTAATTTATATTTTCACAAAAATATTTGCTGTGAAAGTTAATTTCTGTAATCAAACCCTTTTTATTTATTTATTTTTTTAACACTAAATAAATTATATCTAAAAAATGCACGAATAGCTTCTCATTCCAAGATTTTGAGGAAATGGGAAAAAGACGGATTTTAACTAACAAGAAAACCTTTGCGTGGGTTGCATATTGCGATTTGTTTTCTTTTCTATGAACGATTCTCGAAATACGTCAAAAACAATTCTACGTTATACTAAAGGTTTCATGAATACAAAAAAATAATAATAATAACATAAACGTCTGAAAAAGGAAACAGTGACATTCACAATATTTTTAATAGCGATGCTTTTTAGAATAAATTTCAGTTTTTTTGATTACATGTCAAACACAGTCTTACGTCGTGAAGTGGAAAATACCGTGAAAAATTTTATAAAATATTGGCATGCATGATTAGATTCCTTTGGAATTTAAAAAAATATATGATTTTTCTAGTAATATATTCCTTTTGAGTTCAAATTACGTAAAAAGGTTTCATAAATAAATCTTTCCGCTTTAGATATCTCAAATATATATTTTATTAGATGCATAGTGAAAGCACGCATTGGCAGGAATTTTAGAAAAAGATCGAAATGAAAATAACACAACAATCCTTTCTCTTATAATCTAATTTACATATCCTCTTACATCTTACGTATATAATTATAATAAGTGTTAATGTGATCTTATATTAATTTTAATATTATTATTATCAGAAATCTTTGTCAGATAAATAATTAGTTAAAGAGAAGGTAACCTCGAAACTTTAGATACATTTAAATCAGTTATTTGAGAAACCCAATAAGTCACATTTTTGGCGAAAATAAGTTTTTGTAAAAATCGATTGCTATGATGAAAACTGATCGTTTGATAGAGAAACTACACCAGTCCTGGCTGTATAAAGCAGTCTGGAGGAACAAGAATATTCCATGTATTTGAGAAAACCTATAAGTCAGTGAATCAACTACAAAAAAAAATGAAGCTACAAAAAAGCTGCAAAGCTACATTCCAGAAGATATAATAATGGAGTTCTACAACGACATTCTAAACTGGCCGACGACAACAACTAATGACGATCAGGAGATAATGAATCGTGATGACTAAATGAGCTAGTGCAACCTGCCAATAACTATCTACGAATGTATTCAATTTTGTATTACGTCATAGATAATAATGTTTTACATTTCGCCCCAATTACTTTTATATCATTTATTTTAAGATAATTCATGCACTTAGCATTCAATTATAACATGTTTTGCAAAAAATAAATGTTTTTACCGCACCTTTTTATGTTAATTTGAGAAACCCCATAAGTCAACGAAGTTTAAAATTCAATACAAAATCATGTATATGTTATCCAGGTTATTGAAGAATATGCACAGTGCATTTGACCTAGTACTAACGATTAAGACAGGCACATGTCATTATCAACTTTTATTCAGTTTTTCTCAATTTTCCAAAAGTTGCTGAAGTGTGACTTATGGGGTTTCTCAAATAACTGATTCATTTTTTAACTGCCTTTACGACCAGTTAATTCTATTTGTTACTTGTTAAAGTGTAATTTTATCATTTTTTTTTAAATTCATGTTCAGTATGTAGTTCCTCCCATCTTTGTATTACAACTCGCTAAATTCTCGAACAGAAAAATAATGGTTTATCCACAGATTAACATTGACTGAACTGTCTTTTTATTTGTTTAATTATTTATTTTTCAACGAAAGACAAAAATGTTTGTTTCTTATTGAACGCACAACTTCAAATTCATTGTACCTTGCCTAAAAGCAAGTTTTTATAATCTTTAAAGAGTACCTTTTACCTACTATGTTTTGAAGTTTTGTTGAGATAAATTTAAAGCATTGTTCGTTGCAATTCACTGCTACCTTTTGCTTTATATTAGACGTTAAACATGCAAGCATAAAATTAAACTTCCCTATTTTTTATTATTTTTAATTGTTCATTATTAATTACTAAAATGCACCTCTAACACTTTGAAAGGTTAAGATAACAGATAATAGGAGTTTTCTTTCTTTCTTTTTTTTCATAAAAGAGATTAGTTTTACCTTAAAATAACAGTTTTAGCCATTTAAAGGCATGATTCGTAGCTTATGCCACATGAGGAAGGAAAAAGATCAGAGTTGCAAAATCTCTGTTGGTATAAAGACGTTAAGCTCATTTAGTACTGGATCTTTTTTGTTGTTGTTGTTTCACACTTTATTCGGTTATATGTCCTGTTTGATGTGACTAATGAATCGAAAAAAATTAATAAATAAAGTTAATAATTAAAGTAAAATATATTTCTTTGGAATTTAAACACAATTGCATTAAAATAATCTTTGAATTAAACTATAACGTGTAGAGAATATACTAAGATTACAAAATAAGATTTCTTACAATAAGTTAATTAAGTTATAAAAACAAAACCTAAAATGCTCTGTATTATTATGAAAGAATTTTATCTCATGAAAAATTCATCTTATTCCTTTCAAAAAAAAAGCAATTTGCAATTTACCAAGAATGCATGCTAATTTATACATATAAAAAAGAACGAAATTAAATATAAACATATTAATTAATTCTGTAATAGAGTCTATATTTTCTTACGCCAACTCTATTTTTTTTCTCAATGGCTAAGAATTTTATTTTAATCATTTGGTAATTATGCGAACATAGCTTCGAAGCACTATATAGAGCTGAAATTAATTTTACGATGAAAAGCTTATGTTTAATTTCCTGTTTCTTGATGGTAAAAAAATAGCTGCTAATAGTGCAAAATGCACGAAAAAGGTTGATGAAAAATGTAGCGAACGAAAAATCTTTTTGTATTAGTACATTCAATTTTATCAAGCAAAAACGAATTTTTTGCATAAAGAAAACTGTTTTTAGAGCGCCCATACTTTAAAATATGCCAGTAAGGAGGGCAGCATGCATATTTTTCTTTTCTGCATAAATATACATAACATTATTCGAGAGCTGCTTTTCCTTTTTTTTAGGGCCCACTTTCCCGTAAAAGTAAAAATATAATAATAATAAAGCATAAAAGAAGGCTTAATTTATCGTGAAAATATCGTTAGAAATCAAGAAAAGTCAATAATAGGTTAAGTAATTAAATAAAGAATGAAAAATATAAAAAAAATGAAAGTAGTGTTTTGAGATGGGGAAAAAGCGTGTCGGTCTGTCTGTCGGTCTGTCAGTCCACCCTAATGACTTTTGAACGAATTGTCCGATTCGAAAAATTCTTTATGCATTCGAAAGGTCTCGGCGAGGACATCTCATTTCCATATTTTACTTTAGCGCCTATGGGCAAAAATGAAGCAAATTATGTAAACTCTGGGCACAACATCCAAATTCCTATGAGCAAGCTTACTGGAAGTAGCTTTCGGCGTAAAAATACTGATTTCAACAATTTTTGTTCATTTTTAAACAGTTAAAAAAAAAAAAAATATAGCACCATTTTTCCATTATATCGGCGCAGGCGATAAATTCGCCCATAATAATGGAGTCAACGCGAAACGGAATATCTCCGATGGTAACCTTTTTCGTGTGTGGTAGCCAAATGTCTGCTTGGCGAGATTTGGGTCGTGATAATGGAAAGGTACCAAATTAACATTAGCCTGCGTGAAATTTCAATCGTATATAAATCCTGATCTAACCGATGGATTTGCTAGCAACAAACTTTATCGGAAAGATATTACGCTGTAGAACATGTACTGATACGAAGCTTTTATTTTTTTATCGGGATTTTTAAGGATATTTCTCAATGAATAAATGAATGAATGAATGAGTGAAAAAGTGAATGAATGAATAGATGAAAGAGTAAAAGAATGAATGAATGAATAACTACGTGAATAAATGATAAAATAAATAAATGTGTGAATGAATGAATAAATACATGAATGAGTTAATGAATGAATGAATAAACGAATGACTGAATAAATGATAGAATGAATGAGTGAGTGAATGAATTGGTATTATCCGTTGAAAAAGGTATATTTGAAGTAATTAAGAACTATAGTTAAATGAGAAAGAGAGAGAAAGAGGTAGCTAGATTATAAATTTGAATTTGGTGTATACGGGAAAGTAGGCTCATATAGTTCTAGACGGAACTTCTTGTTTCTCATGCATTCTTACATTAATTTTTTTGCCAAGGAAAGCATTATATTTCTTTGTGTGAATGAGTTTTTCCTTTGAAGTGATCTATTTGTATTGATCTATTTGTATGTCTATTTGTATTTTATTTATTTTCTTAAACAGAATTTCAGTACATTTGCGAGATAATATACCATGGGAGGATGTTGGTGGTCTCTAATATTATTTAAACAAGTTTTTCAGCGCTTTTTATATGCAAGAAATAAGGCTGTGGAAGGTTCCGTATTGACGATGCCAATTGAAACTGATCGCAAAAATGCGTATTTTTCCAAATATTGGCAAACTTGCACATGCTTGACCGAAAGTTATCAATGGATTTTATTTCTTTTTTTTAACCCTTAAAACTATCTCCAACTCTCAACTTTTCTAAGGCATTATGATTTAAGAAAAAAAAAGAAAAAGAAACAAGAAGAAAATAGTATTTTTTCGGCCCATCCTATTTTTTACCCGTTTCACTCTGCATTTCTGTAAATCGGATTTTATAGCGTGAGTGTCCCTTCAAAGGAAAAAACAACGCACAGATGCTGCATATTAGGGTAGGCCGAAAAAAACTAAAAAAGTTTCTGTAAAAAATAATTGCACGTAATTAAAGCACAAATGAGCATTAAAATGCAGACATATGTTTCGGGATTGCTTGGAATCCTTCTTTCAATGCAATAGTGGAGCTTCTGGATGCAAAAAACGTGTTTCTTTTAAGTCATAACTTGGTGGACAAATTGCGAATAGGGGGGACTGAATTTTACAAAGTGGGGGCAAATTTTAGAAGGGAAGATATAAACCAATTTTATTTCTTTATTATTTTTTTTTTTTAGATTAGCCTGAAATTTTAGTGAGGAATTTTTTTGCAAAAGTAATATATTCTGTTCTGCGTACAAGGAAATAACTGGTCAGGAATGAGTCATAAGTGATTGAAAAATAAATTTAGGCTGAAATGCGAGTGGAAAATATTTCGCAAATACGATAACTCCTTACTTTCTTACAATTAGGTAAATAAAATAATTTAAAAATCATTTTTCTTAAGTATTATACAGCTTTGCTGAAATAACTTGAATTTTGATTTTTGATCAAAAATGTCATTTTGGCATGGAAATACTTCAGTAATATTATAACTGGCAAACTTAATTCATATGTCAGAGGTAATTAATTACACCTAAGAGATCTCGCGTACAATATTTATTCCTTGCAAGTACGTGATAATGCCGAAAACAAAGATAGTCACTTAAGCTTATGGGAAAATTGCCACCGATGAAAACTTAATATGCCTAAAGTGCACAGTGTTAATGAGAATGAATCTTCTTATATTTACGCTTGCTTGCAAACTAGGTTACTTTTTGTACTTCTTTGTGTACTTTAACTATTTAACGCAGCGTTTCATTATTGTTGTTATGCGTCGAACCCGTATTGGAGCGGACTGCTTTTGTGGAACCCCTGCTTCCGAATGGTATTAATGCAACATTCGAAAAAAAGGGGTAATTTGGGACAAAAACGTCATTTTGCTACAAATAATATTTACCAGCTTTAAAATTAAGTGTTAAGACAACACTTCTCAAAATAAGAACGCCAGTTTCATGGAACCCTTGAATGATCTCTGTGAATCCCCAAGATTCCTCGAAACACAATTTAAGACGTTCTGAAGAATAATAGGAAAGAAAAAAGCTGCTCAGTTGAAAACGAATGCTCTAGTTTTTCAACTTCAGGGCAACCTAAGACTGCGAGATGGAGCGTAACGTTCGCTGAAAAACAAAAAGCCTTTATTCATCTAATTTCAATTGACTTATATGCATATATATATACGTCTTCACTTCATATCTATTTTTATTTTCAAAATAGGGGTTCGGACGGAATCTTTCTTATACAAGTCGACTGTATAATAGTAGAAGTAAATAATTTACGCTTTTCTGAATAGCATTTAAAATAGTAGGAACGAAAATTCAAATGCACTTGTTGCCTCAGCCATGCCTATCAAAATTGATACATATTTATGCTGATTAAGTTACTATTTTCACTTGAATTTGCTTAAGTAATAAGACTTTTTAGTTGACCCCCATAAACATTTACTCCATTATGTAAAAAAATATTTTCGTTATACTTACAGCGATTTATTCACTACAATGCCCAAGATAAAGCTTGTTAAAAAATTCAAAAACTGAAGCCTGTGAAATTGGAAGACGAGATTCATTCAGCGTAGATAAATGGGAATTGAAAGTTATTCACCCAATTCCGTTCCTTTCAGGCAAAGAAGGAGATTTATTTCAAGATCGGAATTTGAGAAAGAACAAAAAGTAGTCTTACTCTAAAAATATTCCATTCATTCATTTTCGTAACCGATTATAAATGCAGTTATAAATTTCTGCTTGTTTTATTCATACTTGAACTTTTTTTCTTTAATAAAAATAGTTTTATAATTGATGGAACATTTTTAAAAAAGTTTCGCAAAGTAGATATGCGTGTGCATTTGTATGTTTTACAAAGTAGCATTGAAAGAGTAATTAATTCAAGCGGTTATGTGAATGAAGTTATTTTTTTTTTTTTTAAGGATAGGCCATTGTACCTCTTTGACGAACTCAAACACAAGTTCGGCAAAATTCAGTAAAATCTTATGAGGGAACTGTTTAAGGTTCAATTTAAAAATTCCTTTGTTTTCCCCTACAATAATAAGTACAAAAAAAAAGGGATTATTTTATTCGTTTTTAATCTTGCATCATTTTAAAAGTGATAAAAAGTTTTTTGGTTTTCTTTTATGGAAAACTTATGAAGAACTCTCCATTAAATATTAAGCACTACATATTTTGGAATGAAGTAAATTCGCATGATTCTTACTTGTAATAATTATTGAATAAATATGCTTGGGATTTCACTTACTTATTTAATTATTTATTTTCAAATTAAATTTTTAAATGAGTTGCAGTTCTTTTTGTACCATTCTGGGACATAAAAGTCTAAAAAATCATTTGAACAACTTAAAATGAAAATCCTAAATTTTGAAACTATGAGTATATTTAGGATCATTTTCGCCATTTACGGTTCACGTCAAATACGTTTTCTCTAATGTAGTTGTTTTTTTTTTAAATAAAGTTTCGGCGTTTCAATTGCTTCAATGTTAGGGAGAAAAAACTTTAAACGGCAAAAACATTCTTATGACGTAATGGCAACATGCAAGATTGCCAGGATTAAAAATTTCGAAACTTAGAGACTTTCAAAGCTTTCCTTCAAAAGCATCTAAGTGCTAAAATTGCAACTTGCTGACTCTCTCAATTTCATTTTTTACATTAAGTTAAAATTTAAAAAAATATATTTATCTTTGGATCTGAATATGTAAGGCATGCAAGAGCATGCAAAGACCTTGTGCGCAAAAAATTAATAAACAAACAAGAAAAAACTAGAAAATAAGAAAATTTAAAATAAATCGAGCCTATGAAGGTTTAAAACGACTCTTATCCAAATACAGTGATCTCCTGAGCATATTTTGCGCTTTAATATTGATTCAAGTTACTTATTTATTTTTTTATTTAATTTGTTTTAAAATAAAAATAAATAATAATAATCATCAAATATTACTATTTTTTATTTCTTTAACGTCAGAAGATTTTTCCAAACTCAATTCATTAATAACGATGAGACACAAATTTTTATGATTAGCTTTAGTTGCTTTAATGTTAATTATCCCAGTTATGTGTATACAGAAAAAAAGAGTCACCTAAAGCTCATTCTATTTCCTATACTGTTCTTGTTTCCCTCTAGTGCGAGAGAGGCATCTGAAAAAAAAAGGATTTATATTGCACACTTTTCAAAGAGGAAATTGAAATTTTCAAGCAGGTTGGCACCTTCTAAATCTAAATTCTTATTAAATTTGGTTCCTCTGAAGGATAGCTGGCTTTCTTTTGCGATTTCCAGGTTTTATTCTTGAAATGTTGACTGTATAAGAAACTAAAAACAACCTTGCTTAAGATGTCAAATGTTTAGCACAAAAACGTTTTATTGTATAAAACATTGTTACACACACATTCTGAAAAATTTAGACAATCATTATATTATACTCTCATAAGTTGAAATATTTCCTGAAAATATCAGCACAGTACGTATTATGCTGAAGTTATATTGAAGTAAAACAGCTATAATAAAGTAAGATATGAATGTTAACAGTAAAATACAGGGATGGCTGCTGTACTTTTTTACAAATGATGCTGAATTTCTTCGAAAATAAATATATATATATATATGTGTGTGTGTGTGCATATATATATATATATATATATATAACTAAAGAAAAATAAAATGGAAACTTAGTCAAACTTTTCGAAAACTATTTAAAATAATTTGTAAGCAAATATATTCATGGTTAATTCCCATGTTGTTGCATGATAAGAGGAAAAATCCAGTTATCCCCTCGAGATTACTTGTTCAAGTATCTAAACTTCGTTCAGTAATTGGTTAATTAACTCTTGGCAAGACTTTTGTTGATGCTAATTGCGGTCGATAGATATTTAGTGCAAATTAGATAAAAAGAGAGTAATTTCGTTAGTAAAACTTACTAAATAGTTCCCAGTATTAAAGGTAGCTTTTATTTTTATGGTTAGCATTGCAACTTAATGCCATATTAACTTGACTAATTTGCAACTTAAATGCATGATATATACAACGCATTTTCCTGCAAAGAAAAAAACGCTACTTTTTTTATCTTGCACAAAGTATATTAAATATTACCCAAAGTACATGCCTTCTATTAAAATATACGTTAATTAATAAAGTTTATTTCGAACGTAAAAATAGTTTTTGCACACATGAATTAAAATGCAGAACTTAAATATAGCAAGGAAAGAATAAACGCACTTGCTAGTAATACCAAATTTTAACATACACTAGAAGCCCTTATGCGTAAGGTAATCTTTGACAATCTGAGGTTAACTTGGGGAAACAGAAACATCAACGATAAATTTTATTTTAAAATTGCAAAATAATTTTTAATCCCGAAAAGAAATGAGATCACTCTCCCTTCATTAGCCCTTTTGCTCATGCGGGCGCTCATAGACGGCAAGCGGTTACAGTTTGTCCCTTGCAAGCCGTCAAAATATCTCAGTAGTGAAAGAAATAACAATCAGCTTCAGCTAGTTCATTTTCTCATTTTCATTGAGTCCTAGTTAAAGTAGGTTAATACACAATATAGCATAGTTTTTTGCAAAGAAATGTTTTTGAGATTTATATATATATATATATTATGTGATTCTTTCTTAGTTAAATTTTTTCTGTTTAATTTTCTAAAAACCATGTTTTCGAATTTTTTAAATTGTGTAATAATTCTGCGTAGCAAAACCTCTAAAATCAAAAACACATATCTATGTGTTTTTAACAATGATACAGACATTCCGGACATTTTGCAAGATATTTATTTACACTCTTTGTAGTTTATTAATAATGTTGAGAGGTATGTATAATTGCATTCAAAAGGGTACATAACAAAAGACCTAAAAAGTTCACAAATGAAGAAAAAGTGAACATATTGTAGCATTAAGAACCCGTTAACTTTAGCTTCAAAAAGCAATTTTTTCCCTCTATATGTATAATTACTCTGAAATTATGTCATTTCAACTAATAATATTACATTTCATAAAAATAGATTATAAGTACACAAGAAAAAAATATTCTGAGTGTTTGTCTACCTTATCTCGTCCAATGTGCAATGGAGCGTTCTGGCTAAAGAAAAGGCGCCAAAAATTTAAACATTAAAGAACTATTGACATTGAACCTATTTTTTAGTTTTTAACAAAGTAATAAAATACGGAATCAGTTCGGGAATCAATGATGCATCTTGGCTTAAAACTATTCGCATTTTTAAACATTAAATAAGCAATTAAAACACATAATCCAAAGCATAGATATTACAACCTAAAAACAGAAGTCATAGAAGTAATCAAATACTTATACACCCCAAGTAATGAATTATTCATGTTATTAATGTAAGAGCGCAGTTACTTCTCTTACGTTTTCGAGCGTCTGATGAGTTCTTGTAGCTTCCATTAAGAACATTTGCAGTACTTCAAACTAAGTGAACCTGAATAGAAAAGTAACTCTGACATTACTGCTGGAGAGGTGAGATTCCAGCTTTCCTGCTACTATCCATTTGCTAGAGGACTAAGCATCTTTTAGATGCTAGACAAAGAACTGGAGAATTGCCTTTACTGGTAAACGTAAAAGTGGGAACAAATCTCAGAAGGCGGCAGAAAGCACTGGGATCTCTGCTTGCTGCAGTTTAAAATTTAATTTTGTTTAAAAATAACACATGCTTAATATGTTTAACCTAGAATTATTACATTGATTAATCCATAAATAATGATCTTAGAATGTTTAGAAGATTCCTTTGAATGTTGTCACAACGTTGATATGTGATAAAACAAATCAAGCCGGTTTTTTTTGTCCTGTAATAATAGGACTATAAACTTGTTTAGCTCTTATGTAACTTAGTAAAATAGTAGCATCGACTAAGAATATGCGTATTACTTGAAACTAAGAGATTACAATATAATAATAATAAAGAAACAAATAAATAACTCTGAGATTCGGACTAATATAGATTTTGAAAGTCAGATATGAAGAAAAAAGGTTTAATGCTTGAATACCTCTCATCTTTTGAAAACGATACAGCTTTTATTCGACAAACAATGTCCATTGTTGTTAACAAAGGCATGTTTTATTATTACTATTATTTCTGCTACACTCCTAAGTATACTTGAATCTTTTTTTAATCAGTTTCAATAAGAACTATTACTTAGGTCATCCTTTTAAAGTAAAGGCTTAAAAAATATAAGTAATCAACTTTTTTCCGTGTTAAAAATAATTAGAACGTTAAATAAAAGTGCCGTAATTAATCACGATATATCACCCTTTCATATAACATTAATAGTTTAAAAAAGAACGTATTATTCTTTTTTTCTTTTATCAGTTTATTTATTTTATTTTATCTTAATTATTCATTTATTTATTTTATTTCAAATTCTTAAATAATTTTACATGGTTTTGAGACCCAAATGTAATCTCAAAGAGAAAATATTTTTTAAATCGGTTTGCAACTGAAAACACTTACAAATGCACACTCTTGACCACTAACAGTACATTAAAAAAATCTTAATCGAATGATTTGATGCTTGCAAAAAGTAGTTATTTTCCCCTCTGATTAAAAGTTTTGTTCAGATGAAAATATTTACGAGTTTTCATACGAACAAATTACGTTTGTCACAATTTTTCTCCCTATAAAAATGTCCTTTCTAGCATAAAATCTCCCAAAACGTACATGAACAAACTATTGAAAAGCTCATACCAAAATGTCAAAAGTTTATGTGCATCGATGTTTTTTTTTTTTCTTTTATGAAAGCACAATACATTTCCTTGATTTGTCAAAGTGACAAATCAGGAAACTCTATTGTATTTGCACAGCCTCTTATACTTCAAACGAAATTTCTTTTGTTGCGGCAGAACAGGTGCAAGAAATTGCTATTTGAAAAACATCCTACCTTCTTTTATGCTTCTCAAAATAAATGATAGCCTACGATGTCTATAAAAGAACCAATAATATCGGAAACATTATGAAGTGTACCAATACACAAAATTTTTCTTCCTTGTTCTTTGTAGAAAAGAAGAATAGAAAGAAATATCTGAAATTATTAAGCTTTTCGAAATTTTTGATTCTTAAATATCAAGGAGATATTTCAAAGACATTTTTTCGCAGAAAAATTTTCAGTTATAAGGATGAGTTTTCTTCTACCCGAATATTCAGTTTTGTTTTTTTTTTTTTTTGTAGATAGCATTACAAACTATCGTGTTTGTAACACTTTTGGTGAAAGAATGAATCATAATGGGATTTCGTTATGAGCTGTGTGTTGATTAGAAAAAAATTACTTAAAAAAATTATTATTAAATTACCATGATTTAAATTATTTATTTTTCTTAGCACTTTCGGTTATTCGAGTGCTACATTTCAACAAAAACAAAAAGCTCGCAAGGAAATGTGGTCAAAACTCCTAGCGAAACGTCTAGCGAAAATGTTTCATGAGAAGATGTTTGTCTTTACTGGTATACTTTCAAAGATACCCAATGCTTTTCAAATATTTTAAATTATTATTAAAACATTATAAGACTAATTATCTGCACATGAATTAAGAACACAAGCGTTTGAGTTGAGCGTAACTGTAAAGAGGCATATGCGCAGGGTCAAGTGTCAATATACGATGTTGTGATTAATCATACAAAGGCATGTGTGCAAGGTCGAGAATATAAAGAGTTAATATACGATATTTTAATCAACATGAAAAATACGGAATATATCTAAATACGGTCAACTCGCTTTATAACTCTCCTTGGTAATTACGACCCAGCACGTTATAGCAACGTTTTAAAAAGACCCGATTAACTTCTGTTTAAGATCATGTTGTTTCTCCATTGATGTACGATTATGATAAAACATGACTCTTGGTATACGCTTGTAACGAGTCTGAACCAGGTTGAAATGCGAGACGACTGCGTACAATAGCAATAAAGTAGTGTATAATGCTTTCCCTAACAGCATTTGGAAGAGTCCCAATGAAAACCCAGACGAACTCATTTGGTGGGGGTTCACTGTTAAAAAATGGGTACTTAAAAATAAGGAAGAAGTACTCACTTTTTGTTTTAAACTAATGCTTGAGGCATACAGATCAACGCTTGATAACCAGTTTTATTTGACTTTGGAAATACACTGCGTGCTAAAAGAAAACGGGCGTAATTTTTAATGAGGTTATAGTCTGTAATCTTTGAATTTGTAAATATAAGTGTATGATTCTTCATTGACGAATTCATTTTAGCATGAACCTTGCAAATATATGGTTCATGTCACTCTGTTATTAAGGGCTAAACAACGATAATGAAATATTTCTTACACATCAAATATTTTGTCTTTTTCACTTAAATAGCTCAATATGTTAATTACTTTTGAAATTCATTTTTTGGAATGAGTGCATAAGAAATACTGAAAAAAATTCCCCCATGAAAATTAAACCAAGGATAAAGTGAAAAAGTGCAAAAAAATTGTTAAAATGCTTTGCAGAGGGGAAAAAAGTTCCAGTTATCCAGGTTTGGCCCTTAAAGATTGCGCTATGGCACTCAACTTTACATTTATACTTCAATATTTTACTATATGGAGCAAGTATAACCAAGGAACCAAGGATTGATCAACCAAAATAATTGTCACACCAAAATAATTTTTTTCTTTTTGATGTTTCATTTTTTTTTTTTTTTTTTTGCTTTTGTTTATAATCAAATTTAATTTAACAAACGTAGCCCTAATCTAATATTTTTCTGTATGTAGTTTTCGTTTTGTTTGTACCCAATTTTATTTTTCTTTCAGATCTGATTGTATAGATACGTTAAATTAGGACATAAGATAGCATTAAACATTCATCGTTTACAAGTTTAGTTGGAATCGTATTCGTAACATAGTTAATTTTTTGTGCAGTAGTCCTTTTTTTCTTGGTTCCGCATGTTTTGCGCATTTCACAAAATGCAAGGAAGTTCAAATGCAAAAACGTTCATACCTTGAGAAAAATTCTAAATGTTTTAATAATTTCAAAGGTTTCGGAGTGAGTGAAAGCTGGAGAACATGATCGGAGAACATGATCAGTTGTTCCAAATGTCTTCCAAAATGATTTTTGGGGGTATAAGGAGGTGAGGTTACATCCAGACCCTATGGGCATATGAAGATATGAAAATTTTGAAATATATTATTTTACCATATTTATCTTTCTTTCTTTTTTTTCCCTAAAATAGTACATTTTAGGTCAAAGTGGTAGTACGTTGAAATGTGATTACACTTACTCCATTTCCCCCAACTTGTTTTTTGAAAATATGCACTTGCTGTAAGTTATGTGCACTCTAATAAGAACTGATGAAGAACTCATTGTTCATATTGAGAACAAACATACTGGTTCGTAGTTGAAAAGAAATCTCAGTAGATTTTATAAAGGCTGGTCGATTTTTATTAAAGATGAATGTTTAAAATTAATTTAAATTAAATTGTGCAATGAACCTTTTTACTCACAAATTCCTTTATTAGTTATGAAAGTGTAGGTCAAACTTTAAGCAAAGTTTGAGATTAAGATAGAAT
The DNA here is from genome assembly GCA_038502835.1 of Octonoba sinensis. Classification (NCBI taxonomy): domain Eukaryota; kingdom Metazoa; phylum Arthropoda; class Arachnida; order Araneae; family Uloboridae; genus Octonoba; species Octonoba sinensis. Next base: position 55,541,396 of record CM076599.1, on the reverse strand, counting down.
GGGGAAAAAAGGAAAGTAAAACAACTTCTTAATAATATGATATTTTATTGAATAATTAAAATTAAAATAATAACACTTGGGGTAATTGTAAACGCTTTTTCAATGTTTTAACTTTTGATCCTTCCCTACCTCTTGAATGAATTCAGAGATAAAATTGTGAGCGGTGTAGCCACTACTGTACTTCTTGTGAGTAAACGTGTACAAAAATTTTGACTTTATGACTGTTTGTTAGCGAATGAGCTCGTGTCGTGTTACACGCTCGTGTTACCCAGTGTGTTTACAATTACCCCAGAGATCTGGGGTAATTGTAAATAGTGATTTATTTTTGAATAAGGTTGATGCAAATGGAAAATTGTTTCATACATAGTCTGCTTGAAGGTTTAAGAAGTTCCGGAGCAATGGTTCTCCATCTGCGGCCAACAGGCCGCATGTTGTAAACTGAGTTCTGTTATGAGTCGGCTGAGATCATATAACGAGAAATATCTTGCAAACAATCAAGTGATACGACAAATGTATGCAAAATTTGTCCCTCAGGGGATCAGTCGGTTAAGCTTGGATCCCACAAAACACCGGAAAGTGAAGCACAACTGGGCGTGGTCAACGCTTGGAAGGGTGACCACCTCCCGCGACTGATTACTCTGAGACCGAGTGCGCTAAAGGGAGCTGTGCACGTAAAATACATCGTCGCTTCAAATGTCCACCAAGTTAGAAAAAATACCTGCTATGGGGCTAACCTAGGTGACAATCTCTCATCTGGGAGCTGGTTCAAAAACATAAGGCCCCTCTGAGCCAAGTATAGTTCCATTCTAGCGGAGCTCATTAATAATCGTAAAGAGCTTCCTTAGTTCTTGGTCGCCCTGCTAGGGGTGCTTGGATTTTCAAGTGGAATTAACAACAAAAAAAAACGTTTTGTAAACTAGACACAAAAATGTAATTTACATCAAAATCTAATGTTTGTTGTCGCCTTGAAAGATTGGAAATAAGACAAATTTAAGTGTTTACAATTACCCAGGGTTCGAAATATATGGGGTAATTTTAAACACCTAAGTTGCACATGAAAAATAACAGGGAGGATGAAATTCATAGCTAAATGTTTTCAGCAACATTCCATATGACAAATAAAAATGGTTGCAACCGCTTTCTTCGCTTTTGTAGATGAGCTGGAGACTTAAATATAAAATCACTAAATTTTGTTAAACAACATTTTTCACTGTGCCATTTTCAAACAATGGTGACTCCACCACAGTTGTTTCGAAACTTACAAAACTCTCTCAATGTCTTTCCTATGGGGAAAATTCATCACACACCAGCAGTTAAGTTTTCAAAACCACCACAAGTGTAGTTATGAAGCTTGTTTACAATTGCCCCAACTGACCCTAAAAGAATAAAAATAAAATAGATTATTGTCTCAACCACGCACTTTTATATTATTGAATTTAGCTTGATGGTTTCATCAAAAGTTATAAATTCTTATCATTTAACGTTGCCGAAATATTTAATTAGAAATCGCTGGCATGTCGATATTTTTCTCCGGATATTTCCGCAGCAATAAGAAGTGGAGCCTGTGAATAAAAATAACAATTAACTTTTTTCCAGGAACAAGAGTTCAGCACAACGTTTACCAAAATATTATGAAGATTTCAAAAAAAAAAAAAAATGATTTCGTCGGTTTTTATTTTAATTAAGTTCCGTAAAAGCTATTTTTTCCTTTTCCATAAAAAGAATTTAAGTGGATTTCATTTATTACTAACATTTCTTTGTTCCCCGGTTTGTTTTCATTACTTGAGCTAACACAAAAGCAAAATCATTTCTGAAAGTTATTTTCATCGTTACGGACAAGTTTTTTTTTACAAGCACTTAAGAAAACTTAGCAATATTTTTAACGTATGTAGAATATGCACGTATTGCGTATATAATCTAATAATGATTGCGTTGATGAAAATTAAAAATGTAATTAGAACTCACAACATAATGGAAGGAATTTCATTGCTTCTAAATTATATTATATACAAACAGTACTCTCGCTAATATGTGTTAAATCTTTTTAAAGAAATTGTTCTTAAGTTCATTGTTCTAAACTTGAACATTTTGTAAAAAAAAAAAGCTTTTGACCAATGGTCAGGCAAATAAAATTTGAAATTTACATACTATCTAATGTTTTCACTATTTAATTAAAAATTGCAAGGTAAGCATGTATTTTTCTCTTTAGTTTTTCCTTAACACTAACTTATTATTTTGTGATATAGTGCCAATTTATAATTGCAATTTCCTACGTGGTTCGAATGAAAACTGAGCTGAATTTCTTATTGCCCCCACAGTTACTTCCGCCTTAAGCTCGAATGTTGAGTGCTATTTGTAAGTGCAAACATTGGATCAGAACAAATTAGCAGTTCATCGTGTGTTATCTAAATGAATGAGAACATTTTGCCAACGCAATTATCCGATTTTATCTCTTAAAGGTTTGTAAATTAACTTTTAACGCATATATACGTATCGTATATAAATAATTCGGTAAATTATCCTTATCAAAATGTGATAATATGTAACAATTGTTTTTTTTTACTCGAAATATACTTTGATGCGTTTAATTTTTATTTTTTAATCTGTCCATTCATTAACTTTCCTTTAAGTTTCGTAACTATGATTTAGAGGATAGATGAAATTGCGGAAATAAGCATAAGAAATTTAAGATGTACATGGCGCAACAGCTTGTCAACCACTCTTTACCAATCGGTGGTACACGGACTAAAAGGCGTGCGTGAAAGCCTCGGGGATAGTCCGCGTGACAGTTAGGGGGCTGTTTATGAAAAAACAATATGTTCCCGAGATTAACCCCTTCCCTCTAGCTCCCGTGAAAATGACGGGCTGAGGTTTCGCCTTCTATTTCTCGCTCCCGTGATATTTCCGGGCTGGAGTGTTTAAAATTTCAAAATAAAAATGAATATATATGTTGTTCATACACTTATTTTTGTATAATTTTCAGGGATAAAAATAATAGGCACCTTTATGACCGTTTTCTTGAAAATTACCCTACCGTTAGGGGGATAAATCAAAATTGCGATTTTCATTGCACAAGATCAAGCAAATATATTAGTTCCTTATGAATATCAGATATTTATTGAATTATTTTTAACATAATAATGAAATTGGTCTTAAAGATGATGATTGTTAAAGGTAGTGCAAAACACACTTTTTGAAAGTGGGTTTTGCACAAAATCAGACGCTATGATTAAAATTAGAAGTTTTGCGTAGGATTAGACTCTGAGCACAAGACACTACTTTATTATACTGAGGTGCGTTAGTTGTCAAAGGACACTGTTTTGGAGCGCTTTTGTGAGTTAAGAGAAGAGTTTAAAATATTTTTATTGCGACTAAAATGCAACATTTCTTGGAACAACTGAGTGAACTCAGCTTTGAGAGGCAAATCACACGTCTTGTGGATGTTTTTGAACACTTGAACCAATTTTGCTTACAACTCGAAGGTTCCAGAAACAAAAAATGGGAAGGTGTTAGTAATATATTTGCATTCGGTGATAAACTTCGTACTTTTTTGTGTAAAATTGATCTTAGGAGAGACAAAGTTGAAAAAAAAAAAAACTTTCATTAGTTTTCGAGTATAAAAGCTGTTGTTAACGGGGATGATGCTGCTGTTACAGACCAGGGGCAGCATAAAATACTCAATGATGAGACACAATCTTTAGAAAAAGTTTTATTTGAAATCTTTTCCATGTGAAACCTGCAGCCAATATTCAATAGGAGACTATCGAACTTTAAAATGACAGTAGCTTCAAGGACTCGTTTGAGTCTGGTGTAGAGCTACAAGAGTTGTAGTGAAAAAAAGTTTGGCAAGTAGCTTCGCGGCATCTCATGATGTTTTCAACCACTTTTTGTGTGAGCAAGGGCGCTCTACTTTACTGTTCCTTAAAACCAAACAATGAAATCGGCAAAGTTCAAGATTGAGAGTAAATCTTAGCAAGAACCGAATCCCTGGAATCAGCATATAAAAAAATTCGTGCACAAAAGTCGCATTGAAAAAAAAGAAGGTGAATTTTCGTCGTTATTTTCAACTAAGTAAATTTTGTATTCTTTATTTCATGAAAAGACAATTTACAATTAAACTATATTTGACTTTTTGTGACACACAGTGTAGCCCACGTTATGAAAATTACATATTATATACTTGTAACATTGTTAATTATAATGGTTTCTCAATTAATAATAATAGTTTGTTTTCGTAAAATTGTGATATTCAATCAACTTTGAATTTGGTTACAACTGATAATACACATGTAATAATATAATGGGTGGTCCGTGGTAATGCACTTTCAGGCTTAGTGGTCCGCAGACATCTGCGGTTGTGAACCATTGCCGTCAACGAATATAGCTAGAATAAAAATAACTAAATAAATACTTCAACGCACATTGATGATGCGAGATAAGCCAAAGACTGCTAACTATATTTATATTAAAGTGTTGTATATTTTGCGAAAGAGAAATTATGTTTAATTGTTAGAGCTTCATAAAAAGTTTACGAAAGAATCCTCTTTAATCTCATAAATGTCTTAGGGATCATTCATAAATGATGTCACGCTTCGAGGGGGGGGGGGTATGGTGTTGTTGAGGTTTAGGTTACTAAAATACATTGCGTTGTGTTAAGATAATGAAATGTGTTAGAGCATTTATGCCAAACTGGTACTTATATATCATAAGTTAGAGTGGCAGATAATTCAAACTATTTTAAATATAAGATCAGACAATTACCAAATAATACCAAAGCTATGCTGTTAAACTGAATATACAATTTTATTTTACATATTAGGCATAGTAGAAAATTAATTATATTGGTATACCAAATACTTATATTTTTTACTTCAGCAAATCATCAAATCATTTTTAAAGGAAAATATTGCATCTGGGATATATATATATGTACAAAAAATACATACAACCTGCAATTACATTGATTGGCTGGTAGAATCATCAGCAGAAAATAACACGGTTCATCTTCTAGTTTCAAGTTTAAGTTCGTGCAAAATGTTTCTAAAAATTTCGTATTAAGGTAAAAAATTGTTCTTGAAGTCATTTTTGGAGAACTTGGATCAGATCATTTTTTTGCAAGTTTCTATTGAAGATGAATTGTTATATGCTAGTTCAGTAACGGGATGGCTACTTAAATAGCGTCCTTGGAGAACCGTTAGCTGGCGTGATTCATACTTTTAACGGTTTTTTTTGAAAGCACTGACTTCTTCTATAGCTGCTTTTACCGCTATCTTCCAATTTTGTAAAATACTGATCGATGTAATGGTAGCCCGACGGCTCCAGAATATAACTTGAATAAATAAGGATAATGCCGATATTACATTGACATTTTTGAAAACTTTTTAGACTGCATACATATTGCGTATGCAATACTTGATGTTTCCGTAGGGTGATTTAAAATGAAAACTGTCGACAGGTGATCAAAAGCATATTGAAGATACTGTAACTCACAGATCTATTACAATTATTAGGATGGTAGCGTAAATTGCACTTTAAAAAACTTGATGGCAGAACGGTTGCTTACCCGGAGAAGAGGCGAAAAGCCCCTAACCCGGGCTCGCGTCATACCCCTTCACCAGCTTCCAGTCGTAATGCCAGGGAAAAGCAAAATTCGTCAGCGATAGCACACTTGCAAGGCGCGAAAGGGGAAGATTAATCCGCGAAAGTAAATAGTTCCCGTCGCGTATTTAAAGTTATTTGAATTTGTAAAGTCGAAAAGCGACGGAACCAAGTGGAAAATAAACGGTGGTTAAAGGGTAACTATGGGGTAAAAAAGCTAATTGAAAAAATAATTTGAAATGGTGTTTCGAAAGAATAAAATGGTATAAAAACTTTGATCGCGTAGGTAATTAAAAAAGAGGTGACAAGTCGTGGTTACGCCTAGCGGTTAATCGGAAAGAACCGTGAATAAAAATGCAAAGGCTTGTCACCAAGATCTAAGCAAATAACCAAAGTATTCGGTTAAAATAACTAAATTCGCGAGATGTAACAAGCATCTTGTTACATTATCCCCCCCGGAAAGAAAAAAATTTGAAGAAAATAGGTTACGTAAAAGTTTAGCAAGTGTCCTATGACTGATCACATTTGACATACATCATCCTGCCACATGGAGGACATGTAAAAGTAAACAAACACATTTGAAAAAATGTAAACAAAAACATGAATGCTCAAACACATTATGAAAAAAAATTGGGACTGTGTATTCATCACGGATAGACCCTTACATATCAATACATGATATATTTGATAAGGAAAGAAAAGTTGTTTTGTGAAACACTTCCAACATATTGCAATCAGAACATGGTACCAAAAATTTGTCTCATTCAGATATTGTTAGTACCTTAAGTGTTATTCATATTTGTACACAAAAACATTATGCGATGGTTAAACAATAGATTGAGAGGAAGAGATCACAAAAAAATTGTGTCCAAAATGTTTGGAACATCATTTCATCATTGAATTTTACATTTCTGCCAGTAAAATGCGGAACCAGCCTGCCATGAAACTAGATTGTCATTTGGCCAAAACAACAAATACAGAAAAAACAAAGATAACACTATTTTTTTTTTTTTTGAAAAAACTTCCCCAATCACTTAAAGTTTCCCGCATTATTTTAACTTTTATTACAAAAAATTATTTAGACAAATTTAAAATTTTAATCTAAATTGAGATCAAATTGTTGAAAAAGTTTGCTAGCATGTAATTTCATTGTTTTGTTATTGATCTCATCTTCAATTAAGTAGTTGTCATTTCTAAATTTTTTTATGACTTCATGAGGGCCATGATACTTTTGTTGCAATGAGTTGGGATGTTGAAAGGCGGTAACAAAAACTTTATCCCCAATTTCAAACTCTGGTTTCTTTCTCCCTTTTATATTTTTTTTTCTTGATTCAAATTATTGATCCTCGTGCTTATTAAAAATATCCCTGCTTTCTTTGATTTCATTGGAAATCCTGTCTAAGTACTCCTTGTGATCCTCAACCAGTTTTGGATCATTATGCATGTTGATTGGTATGTTGAGTTCCCTGCCAAAAAATATCTTAGATGGTGAAAAACCTGTAGCTGAATTAATTGCATTATTATAATGAAGTTTGAAAATTAACAATTTCTGAGACCATTCAAAAGTTTCGTTGCACATTGCAGCAATGCTTTCCTTCACGGTTCTATGAACTCTTTCAAGGAGTCCATTAGACTGAGGAAAATAAATTGAACTCTTCCTGTGCTCAATATTTAATTTTTTCAAAAATTTTGCAAATTCATGTGAACAAAAATTTGACCCGTTGTCAGAAATCAAAACTTTGGGAATCCCAAAAAGTGAAAAATATTTGTCTAGAGCTTTAATGATGGAATTGGTTTTTATGTCAGTTAAGGGAATAGCTTCTAGGAATCGAGAATAATGATCAATAATCGTCAAAATAAATTTTTTATTATCTAATGAACGTGGAAGTGGCCCTACGATGTCAATCGCACAGTAATTAGATGGATGTAGGTTCTTTTTGGATATCAGATTGTAAGTTGTTGAAGTTTGTTTGGGTTTGTGCTGTAGACATTGACTGCAATTTTCACAAAATTTTTTTGTGATTTTGAACATGCCTTTCCAATAATATCTGTTTTTTAAGAATTCATAAGTTTTTTGAGTAGCAAAGTGAGGTGCATGAGCCTCGGTTAAACAAATTTTGAACATAGAGCTAGGAACTAAAATTTTGTTTTCCAAACTTTTGGATTTGAATTTTTTGTTTTGATTGATCAATTTGATCATGACAAGATCAGTATATGAATCAATAAAATATTTAGATTTTGTCTTTTCTGAATTGTTCTCAATTTCCTGAATGATTTGTAAAATTTGTTTATCTTGTTTTTGGTGGATTTTTAAATTATTATTGTTTATCTGATCCGATACATTGAATGTTTGGAGGCTGTTTACAACATTATTTTCCTGAATTACTCTCGATAAAAAATCCGCTGGATTCTTCCAGCCTTCAATAAATGAAATTTTGTAGCTAAATTGTTGTAAATACAAAAGCCACCTGGCAACAATTTCAGGTTGTTTGTCCAAGTGAATGTGATGAGTAAGTGCTTTTGCATCACTCAAAATTTCGAAAGTCTTAGCATAAAGTTTGTCATGAAAAAATTTTATGGAAGCAAAAATAGCTAACAATTCCCTTCTAATTGAAGGACATTTCTGCTCTGCAGGATTGAATTGTCTGGAAAAAAATTCAATTGGAAAAAAATTATCCCCTACTTTATTTAATAAAATACCACATATTGCAACTTTAGAGGCATCAGTCACCAAATATAAATTATCACCCGAGTTGAAGTTCTTTAGTGAAGGTATGTTAAGCATAAGGTTTTGAATCTTTTCGAAAGCTTGTTTACATTTTTCACTCCAGATGAATGGTACATTTTTTTTTTGTGAGGTTGACAACAGGTTGAGTGATTTCAGCAAAATTGTAAATCATATGTCGAAAATAATTGATCATACCTAAGTAAGCTTGAACCTCTTTGACATTTTTAGGAGTAGGAAATTTTGTAACTTTTTTTATATTTTCATCAGATGGTACAAAACCCTTTTTACTTTAAGTTAAAAGCCAAATAAACAATTTCCTGCTTACAGATTTGCATTTTTGCAGGGTCTAAGGTGAGATTAAATTTCTTTAGTCTATTGAAAACAGTTTGAAGAGTTTGTTTGATTTCAGAAATTGAATCGGCAGCAATAATTATGTCGTCCAGAAAAAATTGCATATTGCGCCCCCTTAGGTCGTTTAATGCCTTTATGATACACATAGTGAAAAAAGATGTTGAGTTTCGTGTACCAAAGGGTAAGACGGTTGGATGATAATTGCCAAATTCCGTACAAAAGGCAAGTTTTTCTTTGTCAGATTCTTTAAGTTGAATTTGGAAAAAAGCGGATTTCAAATCCAGAACACAATAATAAGATCTACCAGCAATAGCATGTAAAATTTCAGAAATTCTGGGCAAACAAATTTTTACGGATTCAGTTATGCTATTTAGTAATCTATAGTCTATTACCATCCTGAATTTCAGATTTTTTGGGTCATCCCCCTTCAAAGATTTTTTTTTTAACAAAAATTACAGGAAAAGAATAAGATGATGAAGATGGCTCAATTAATTTTGCTTTAAGTAAATTGGCTATTTCTTGCTGAGCAAATTCTTTGGCTATTTTGGGTATGGGATATGGTTTACTCTGGATAGGGAAATCATGGAGTAATTTAAACTCGGGCACTACTTGGTTTGTAAAGCTTAAGGTCATATATGATTTTGAAAAAACTTCAGTATTGCTCATTAAAATTTGGAGAATTTCCTTTTGTTGTTGTGGATTTAAATGAGCGACATCAAAATCAGATTCTTTGATCTCTTCTTTTCGCAATTTTCTAACTTCAGCCAAATTGAGATTGTTGATTTGAAAATGCTGAGTTTTTGAGGGTGCGACACAGTCAGATTCCTGAAATTTTTCAATGTACCCGAAAATAGTTTTTTTTCTTATGGTAATTGGTTTGTCAGTATTATTTTCTACAATAGTTTAAATGCAATTGTTAAAGGATATTTGATGAATGGATTAAGTGACAGAAATATCTAATTTACCTTTTTTTGGGGTGAGTAAGACTTGTTCTAGATGTTGTGAATTTTGAGGAATTTTTAGTGTTATTATTTCAGAGGATTTTGGCTGTATTGTGTAATTGCACAAAGTTCTAACAGTATTAATAGTATTGAATTTATGTACATTATTTATCTTTTCCTGAGTTGGTTGGTTGTTAATTTCATTAGTCAAATGGAAAGGTAGGTGACAATTACCTACAATTAATTTCCTGTTTCCTGAGTCTAAGATGATTTTATTTCTCTGTATGAAATCATATCCTAAAATGATGTTAAAATCAGAATTCCACAGATTTTTAGTTACAAAAAATATATTGTTGAAAAAGGAAGTTTGTATTTTGAATTTGATACTCACTGCTGACATATAAGGAATAGTGGATTTGTCAAGAGTGACAATTTTCACACTGCGGGAAACAAATTCTACCTTGCATTCCTGTTTTATTTTGTATATAATGTCAGGTTCAATTAGTGATAAGGAAGCACCGCTGTCCAAAAGAGCATTAACAGTTAAATTACCAAACCTAAGTTGGATTGTTGGGAGATTGTTGTTGTTTTCATCATTGCATGACAAAACAAATTTTTCTACGGGATTAGTAATTGATTGACAATTGTTAGAAGTCCCTTTTTTTCTTGTTCTTTTTCTTTGTCATGATTTTTTTTTTTTTTTGGTTCTCTTCTACACTGGGCACCTGTTCGAGAACTTCTGTTTGTAAAATTCCCCCTGCTTTTGTATGGGTGGTTACCCCTTGAACCACGCCCTGCGGTGGCGGGCATAGAATAGCGCCGATGTAGCTATGCATGTCGTAAGAGGCGACTAAAATAGCAACATCCGATCCGGGTGACGTAAGGCTTGCTTTGTAGCATGACTATGGCCCCGGGTCGGTAAAGCAGGTCGGCAAAGCTCTGCCAGCCCAGCCCCTATGGCTGGTGCTGGTTGTCAGTTTGTCAGAGAGTTTGTGGGAAGACAAGGAGGATAGCGCCGCAGTCGTGCCCCCTCATACTGGGGGGTAATCCGTGAAGGCCCAGATGCTATATACGGTACGGCTGTGGTTAGCGTTTCGTACCCCTTGAACCAATATTTCGAAAATTTCTCCCTCTGACAAATCTGTTAGTACCCCTTACAAAATTATTTGGACGAGGAAAATGCCAACAATCAGCTGTCAAATGCCTTTTGTGACAGATGTGGCATGAAACATTTTGGTCATTATGTGAGAAAGAATTTTGATTTCGAGCAACTAAGTTATTTACCTGATTTCTTTCATTTTGAAACTCGGATAATTTAGAAGACAAATTTTGTATCATTTTATTGCTCTCTATTTGAGCTTGAGACAGAGTATTTATTTGTGATTCAAATGAGCTGTTTGAAGTGGATGTTGATGGCGCATCACCCAAAGCCAATTCTATGTTTATAGCATATTTTACAGCAGTTTCAAAATCCTGAGGACCATTCTTTTTGACATCAAGAGCAATGTCCTCCCTGACTACTTCTAAAAATTTTGATAACTTAACGTTATCAGCTAATTTTATTAATTCCTCACTGCTCGAGTCTTTGATGCCAACATACAGGGAAGCAAGTTTGGAAATTTCATCCGCAAGATTTTTGACAGATTGCCCTGGTCTATGTCTTATTTTTGAGAATTGTGTCTGAATTTGATTGAAGGATTTTGTTTTTTGAAACTTATTTCTAAATAGCTTCTGAAGATCCTGGATGTTATCACATTTTGATGCAACTGGGTCATTTATGATAAATTCTAAAGCTTTGTCCCCCAAGTTTAATTTCAAAACAATTAGTTGTTTTGTATCTGACCACTTTTCAAGGTTTGCAATACTGTTAAATTGGTTTAAATAAAAATTGATATCCTCATTATCTTTACCTTGACGCTAGTAGAGAGGTAAGGCAGATGCCAAACTTTGACTGATTGATTTACTTGTCATATTTTGATGTTGATTGAGAGCTTTTAAGATTTTAAATCACAGATACAATCATCAATGATAAGCATAAATTGTAAAAATCAATGCAACAAATAGAACATAAAATATAAGAAAAGAAAAATATGCAAAATAACACAAATAATCAATAAGATATATTGAAAAAAACATTCGATTGACTTTTTCAAAATCTGTGTTTTAAATACTGATATATAGAAAATATACCCTCTTAATTTTTTTGAAAATTAATACACATGTGAAAAAAAATTCATTATTTGATGTATTAGGGAGTATCCGAGATGAATGTCATAGATCATAACCGAAGTTCTCAACCTAATAAAACATAATTGATTTCCTTCGTCGCGGCACCATTTAAATATGGTGTTGTTGAGGTTTAGGTTACTAAAATACATTGCGTTGTGTTAAGATAATGAAATGTGTTAGAGCATTTATGCCAAACTGGTACTTATATATCATAAGTTAGAGTGGCAGATAATTCAATCAAACTATTTTAAATATAAGATGAGACAATTACCAAATAATACCAAAGCTATGCTGTTAAACTGAATAAACAATTTTATTTTACATATTAGGCACAGTAGAAAATTAATTATATTAGTATACCAAATACTTATATTTTTTACTTCAGCAAATCATCAAATCATTTTTAAAGGAAAATATTGCATCTGGGATATATATATATGTACAAAAAATACATACAACCTGCAATCACATTGATTGGCTGGTAGAATCATCAGCAGAAAATAACACGGTTCATCTTCTAGTTTCAAGTTTAAGTTCGTGCAAAATGTTTCTAAAAATTTCGTATTAAGGTAAAAAATGTTCTTGAAGTCATTTTTGGAGAACTTGGATCAGATCATTTTTTTTGGAAGTTTCTATTGAAGATGAATTGTTATATGCTAGTTCAGTAACGGGATGGCTACTTAAATAGCGTCCTTGGAGAACCGTTAGCTGGCGTGATTCATACTTTTAACGGTTTTTTTTTTTAAAGCACTGACTTCTTCTATAGCTGCTTTTACCTCTATCTTCCAATTTTGTAAAATACTGATCGATGTAATGGTATCCCGACGGCTCCAGAAGATAACTTGAATAAATAAGGATAATGCCGATATTACATTGACATTTTTGAAAACTTTTTAGACTGCATACATATTGCCTATGCAATACTTGATGTTTCCGTAGGGTGATTAAAATGAAAACTGTCGACAGGTGATCAAAAGCATATTGAAGATACTGTAACTCACAGATTTATTACAATTATTAGGATGGTAGCGTAAATTGCACTTTAAAAAAAACTTGATATCAGAACGGTTGCTTACCCGGAGAAGAGGCGAAAAGCCCCTAACCCCGGGCTCGCGTCATACACCTTCACCAGCTTCCAGTCGTAATGCCAAAATTCGTCAGCGATAGCACACTTGCAAGGCACGAAAGGGAAAGATTAATCCGCGAAAGTAAATAGTTCCCGTCGCGTATTTAAAGTTATTTGAATTTGTAAAGTCGAAAAGCGACGGAACCAAGTGGAAAATAAACGGTGGTTAAAGGGTAACTATGGGGTAAAAAAGCTAATTGAAAAAATAATTTGAAATGGTGTTTTGAAAGAATAAAATAGTTAAAAATTTTGATCGCGTAGGCAATTAAAAAAGAGGTGACACGTCGTGGTTACGCCTAGCGGTTAATCGGAAAGAACCATGAATAAAAATACAAAGGCTTGTCACCAAGATCTAAGCAAATAACCAAAGTATTCGGTTAAAATAACTAAATTCGCGAGATGTAACAAGCATCTTGTTACAGGGGGGCTCGTGAAATTGTGAGAAAGTGTGACAAGGGAAGGGGAGGGGATAACAAGAAGTGTGACACCATGCTTTATGCAACATAGCGTGACGCGTGACAAAGGGGGGGAGGGGGGTCCGTTGAAGTGTGACATATTGTGACAAAGGGGGGAGAGGGGTCAAATATATGGGGAAAATGCGTGACGTTTTCTATGACCGGCCCCTTAGTAACTTACACTGTTAAAAATGTCCGTAAGGAAATTGTAATATCACCATTTATTTGATTGTTATTTTACCATATTTAATTACAACAGTTGAAGAACCATTAAAAAGACGGTACTCAAACCGCTGATTGTGAAAAAAATCGTTTATTCTCTGTTTCTCCTAAAGAACGTTTAACTAACCGTAGTTTACAAGCGCCACTAGGTCTCGTAGTCGATAAGAATCGCACGTCCATCTTGGTTGTGGAACCATACCGGTCGTACGTTGTTGTTAAAATATGAATAAATATTTATCAGTTCAAATCTGCATGTGTATGTAAAAAAGAAGAAGAAAAAAGTGGCTTAACACCTTAACTGGTCAATTTTTTTACCACGTGTTCCTAAAAAAGCATATTTTTGTTGCATATAATTAAAGTCCTAACTTGGGGGGTGTATATAAAAAAGAAGAAAAAAAGTGGCTTAACCAGTGGTTCCTAGATAGAAACACATACACACTTAAATCAAAAATTGGAGACATCCGAACTGTTTGCGAATGGGCGAACCCCATAATTTGAGCTGCTGAAGCTTGTTTGTATTTTAATTTTTGCAGCAAATAAAATGATTTTCGTCAATATACAGTAAATTTAAAAATGAATTTGGATCCAATCAGAAACTGAAATCTTAATTTTAATGCAGTTTGCCTGTTGTAAAAGAAGATTTATTGATAAATAAACAGCCGCTTTGAGTGGTGTAGATGGCCGAATGGTTAGAGCGCTAGGTTGGAACACCATACACCCGGAGATCGATTCCCGCACGCTTCGTTTACGGTTTCTACGCCTCGAAAATTCTACCCCGAAATGGTTCAAAAACCGTGAAAATTTAGTTTTGAAACCATTTATAAATGGTTATGAAACCATAAACTTTTGTATTTACGGCTTTTAACCAAGCTGATTGGAAATGGTTTAGGTTCCGTAAAGATAGAAAAATGTTCCAAACCGTGGATTTAACTGTGAATTAGATGAACAGATTGTTGCCGGCTATTTAACCTTAAATTTATGTTGGAATGTCTTACAGTGTATTGTGTGCTCTTACTAAATTTAGTTGTTTAAAGCTGTCCATTTATCAAGTATTTTAACTTGATGATCTAAATTATAATCATCAACTTAGTTGGACGATTGTGAGAACTTAATTCAAAACAGTACATTTATAAAGATTGTAGGAAACTTGATTTGCCTAAGTGAAGTCAAGGTAAGTGAAAATCGATACGTCTGAACAGTTTTCGCATTATTACCAAACAATATGCTTGGCCAAACGGAGTTAAAAATAAGCCTGACAAACACCGAATTCGTATGCCTTTCCCATATGTAGGTACATTTTACATGTTTAACGTAAAAAGTGGCTTTGTTTTTAACGGTATAGAAAGCTATCCTTAAAAACAAAATTGAAACAGTCCAGAATGATAGGGGAAAAACTATAATAAATGTTCTACCCTACCTACCGGAAAATGACATGTACTGGTATTATATAATATTGGTATATTAACTGGAATGAAATATATTTTACCGCATTTCTAAGCAACAAATAGATAGCTTTTATTACAATTCAAAAGTTAAGTATGTAAAGAATAAACTTTATTCACTCTTCCCGGTGAAACAAACCAGAAAAGAAAAAAAAAAACATATTTTTGTAATCATACTTCAGAAAACAAAAAAAAAAACACTAAATCAAATGCAACGTTCGAATTATAATAAACTAGATACTTGCACCATTATTATGCATAGAAGTATCAATTATTTCCATAAAAATATAAACGTTTCTTTAAAAAATTCCACGTAATTGTCAGTTGATTTAGCCTATAACGTCCATTGCTTGCAAAGAATTTTGTGAAACTTCAATTTGAAACGTACTCGAAAATTAATAAGATATGTGCATTTAAAGATAGTTTTGAATGTGAAAACGGGAAAGATAATGTTTTTCTTTCATAATTCAAACACCCAGATGCAAAGAGGTGTAACAAAAATGAAAAACTTCTAAGCAACTAGTACAAATGCTGGAAGAAACTCCAATCTGTTTTGTCGCAGTGGGATATTAATTGTAGTTCTGGCAAGTGCGTGACTTAGATCCAACGTGATTTCGAAACACAGTGCTAATTGAAAACTCCTATGTAATTCAAGCTTAGCAAGCTTTAGGGTTGTAATTATAAACCACAGCATGTCTAAAATAATTTACTTAAATACCATTAATATACAAAATGTACTTGTATTCTTACGAATCAGATGTGTTACACAAATCGATTTCAGTTACAAAATACGAATCCTCTAGAACATATTGTGAAAAAAAAACTGATGTCTTTTGTATGCTTAGATCGAATACAAAAGTAAACCCAAACAAAAAATATATTAATAAATTAATTAAATAATTAACTAATTAAAAATAAATATAATTTTCAAATTTATTTGTAATGCTTTTTTAAAGAACTCGAACGGCAGAACACAATTTACAAATACAAATACAAATACAAAAGTGACGACCAGCAACAGGCTCAGAGCCCAGCTAGGCTGGTCCTAGTTAATTTAGCAGTCCCCAATGAACATCAAGAGCTTTCTTAAAAGTTTTTACCCCACTGCAATTAACAGTCGCTTCCGGTAAACTATTCCAACTGCCTACAACCCTATTGAAGTAGTAGTTTTTCCTAATTTCAAGATTAGCCTGAGATTTGAAAAGTTTAAAACAATGACCTCTGGTTCTACTTTCAGCACATAGCTGTAGTCCATCAACATTTCCCGTTTTAATGAATTTAAACAACTGAATCATGTCCCCTCTGACTCTCCTTTGCTCAAGACTATACATATTGAGCCTTTTAAGCCTAACCTCATAATCTGAGTCTGAAAGACCACTTACCAATCTTGTAGCCCTCCTTTGAATCCTTTCCAATAAGGTAATATCCTTTTTTAGGTACGGAGACCAAAACTGAACAGCATACTCCAAATGAGGTCTTACCAAACTTCTGTATAATGGCAATACAACTTCCCTTTGACCTGTTCGAAATAGCCTTCTTGATAAACCCAAGCATCCTGTTAGCTTTGTTACTTACTATGCTACACTGCTGACTGGACTTGAAGTCATGACTAATCAATACTCCTAGATCAACAACTGCTTCTGCTTCCCTAATGACAGAACCTTGCAAATAATAGGTTGCATGTTTATTCCCATGACCAAAATGAAGCACTTGACATTTCCCAATATTAAAGGACATACCCCACTTAATTGCCCACCTAGAAATTTGATTCAAATCCTCTTGAAACTGATTGACTTGTTCCTCCGCGTCCACAATTCCCATGATTTTGACATCATCAGCAAAAATATTGATGTTCCCAGAAATATTCTGAGTAATATCATTAATAAAAATAATAAATAAAATTGGCCCTAGAACTGAACCTTGTGGAACCCCACTCAAAACATCAATCCACTGAGAATAATTGCCCTTCACTATTACTCTTTGTTTCCTCCCAGTCAGCCAATTTTTAACCCAAATTAAAGTTTTTCCACCAATACCAATATAAGCAAGTTTGCTAAGAAGAGCTTCATGCGGTACTTTATCAAACGCTTTCTGAAAGTCAATGTAAACAACATCTACGCACTTTTTATTATCTAATGCCATGGTAACCTTGTCATAGAAATGCAACAAATTAGTTGTACAGGACCTACCCTTTCTAAAACCATACTGAAAATCAGCCAACACTCCATTTGCCTCCAGGAAATTCACTATTTTGATTTTTATCAGAGTTTCAAAAATTTTACAAAGAACGGAAGTAAGACTCACAGGCCTATAATTTCCTGCCTTAGTTTTAGACCCTTTCTTGAAGAGCGGCATTATATTTGCCAGCTTCCAATCCACTGGCACAGTCCCCGAGTTATATGAAGATATGAAAATAGTCAAGACAACATCCACTAATTCCTCTGCACATTCTACTAAAATTTTTGGATAAACATTATCAGGTCCTGGAGCCTTATTTGCTTTAATCTTTTTCAAATGAAACAACACATCATCCCTAGAAAATACAAAATCCTCAAACTGTGTATCAGCTTGCGTCTCGCTTATGTCAACTGTTGAGATACAGTTTCTGTTAAATACACTGGAAAAAAAATTGTTTAGACTATCAGCAATATCTCCCTCGTTTTGAATCAAGTTCCCGTTCTCATCCACTAGTGGTCCTACCTGAGTATTACGAGCTTTCCCTGAATTAGCATAAGCAAAAAATTTCTTAGGATTACTTTCGATGTTATCTGCAAGCTTTTGCTCCAATTCCCTTTTCTTACTCCGTACCAAATACTTGAAAGTACGTCTAGCTTCACAATACAAAATCCTGTCCGCATGGCATCCAGTCTCTTTAAGTCGCCGAAAAGTGGCCTGCTTATAATTGAGAGCTTCTTTCACCTCCCTAGAGAACCACATGGGCCAGATTTTCGTGAAATCCCCTTTCTTTCTAAAAGGAACATAATCCATCACTGTTTTCTCCAATTTCCCCTTAAACTCTTCCCACTGAAGATCAGCTTCACTATTCTCCAACCCAGAAGAAAAAACCTCTTTCAAACCCTGCCTAAGTGCAACATAATCAACATTCCTGAAGTTAGGTACAAATCTGAAATGCTCACCTTTGTGAGCATCGAAGCTGGTCCAAAACCTAATAGTATTGTGATCACTATCTCCAATATGTTCCCCTATACTCAACCCCTGAACAGAACTTCCGACATCACAAAAAACTAGATCCAAAACAGCACCATGCCTAGTCCCCTGGGTAACAACTTGATCCAAAAAACAGTCCCCAATCACTTTCAGAAAATCTTCTTCCCTACCATTGCTAGTGTAAAAACTATTCCAGTCTATGCCCGGGAAATTGAAATCCCCCATCATGATGACCGAGCCCTTACCAGACATGTCCCTAATAACACTATACATCTCCTCGTCTTGATCCTGACTAACATTAGGCGGCCTGTAGACATTTCCCAAATGTAACTTATTCCCCTTATTGCTCACCAACTCCACCCAGACCATTTCAATATCATTAGGTTTATTATTAATGACCAATTCATTGCAAATAAAAGTGTCCTTAATATAGAATAAAACCCCTCCACCTTTCTTACCCAGCCTGTCTTGCCTAAACAAATTGTATCCAGCAATGCTCACTAAATCCTTATCATCATCAGTAACCCATGTTTCCGTAATTCCAATAATATCCAACTCCTCACCTGCGATAACACTATTTAACTCGTCCATCTTATTCCTGATACTGCGAGCATTAGTATATAGAAACCTGAGCATGCCCATTTTGCTTGTCTTGAACATTTTATGATGCCTCAAATCACTACTATTAATGTTACTATTGATTAATATTTTACCCTCATTTTTAAAACCACCAGAACAGAAGTCAACACCATGACATTCTCCAATACCCCCCTCCAAAATTAGTTTTTTGATTCTGAAGCTTCTAAAATCATATCGCTAACTTTAACTACACCCCTAGAACTAAGATGCAGACCATCCCTCGCAACCCAATCACGCTGACAAGAACTCCAAACATCAATGAACCTGATTGATTGCTTTATGCAAAGTTTCTTAAGAATCAGGTTCATGCTCCTAGCCCGCTGATTTAACCAGCCCCTATGCACCCCATACCTGGGAAGCAAACCAACTACCTGGACATCTGGAATGGGTTCAACTTTTCAAAATGTTGGTTACTTCTGCATTATAGTAGGTAAACTAAAGTAATCGCTATCCAAATGCAATTATTGGTCACCACTAAACCAGGGTTTAGCGGAAAAATCAAGGATCTTGATCGCACTAGTTTTCTCTAAATTAAAAAAGAAAACTATAGGTATCTTTAATCAGGATTAACAATTTGGGACTTACTGTAGGGATATTTCACTGTAAGGGTTCAACTGTAGGGATATTTCACCAGTTATTTATGCGCATTTAAGCTCTTTTCTATTAAATGATTAAGTTTTGTGGAAAAGTTTTAAAATATTTTTCTGAATTTTGTCATGATAAACCTGTTTTTAACCGATTCATAAAAAAAAAAATTTAAATGTTTTTTTTTATTTATTTTTATTTGTATTCATTTATATATTACTTACTTATTGTTTTGTATTTATTATTATCCAATCGTCATTATAGCAAGTCACCTGTGAACCTATATAAGGAGTGATGTCATCTCGAAAACAATATAGATTCCGTAACATGCCGTAATGTAGGAAGCCCATTATGATTCAAAATGGTGCAATATGTATTAGCGCTTAAAACTTTACCGTAGAAATTTCATCAAAAGTCTCATTCTTTTCATGTAGAAACAGTCCCGCAATCTACGTCAAATTTCTCTCATATTTTCACTGGGGCTATGTTAGTTTTCTCGTATCGTTCAATTAATTTTCTATATATGAATGGGGAATGTTTTCAATCTTATAACTCAATTAGTCCCTTTTAATATGGGATTTTAAATATATTTTTAATTAATATGTGATCTTCATTCATTTCTTTTAATAATCGGAAGGAGGGGGGAAAGTACAAATCAGAGAATATCCAGTTAATTACTTCTGAAGGAGTGTCAGGGAAAGTTTGAAGAATTAAGAGTTTGTATTTGGTTTTCCTCAGAACTGTTTGCTATGAGGTGAACTACGCCTAACTTCACCCAGACTTCAAAGTACCTTCACCTAAGAATGAAGGAAAACAGATGTTTGGCTATACAACATGATTTTGCTGGACTTGCGAAACTTTACGAAAAAAACTCAACATGTAAATAAGAAATATGCCTATAAATATTACTAACAGTCAAAAATAATTTGCTTTTAACATCTAAACCTGTGAAATAAAGAAACAGCAAGTAAGTTGATAGTATTTTTTTCTCCGATCTACCGTTATTTGCAATGCTTGAGCAAAAGCTGTTGGTGGATTTAAAAAGACATTTAATCTTATTTTCTGTCGTTCATACACATAAGAGTTAGAGACATTAGTTAGCCACACTACAGTCAGGAAGAAAAGAATTTTAAAATGCTAAAACGAATCGTATAAATGTGAATTTTTCGAAAGTGTGGCTAACTTAAGAGTACTATAGGAGCGACCGCGAGATACAAAACCGTTTTTACTTCTATCCTAAAACTTCTTTTGATTCCTCTGACTCGCAACTTTCTGTGGTTTTATGACTTGAAAACAAATGTTGTTGTGCAAATACGTAATGTTAGTTATTGTATTATTGTGCAATTCGTGTTTTGTACTACAGTAAAGATGCAAATTTTGTGAATTTGGATAAGTTTGGAAAATATGTTTAACTTATTCAGCCTTTTGAAATTCAATTTTTGAAATTCAATTTTACCTTTTGAAATTCAACTTATTCCGGACAATACACCTAGTTTATACGATATACATGCATTAGCATTTTGCTGAGCTTCAAGTAATTTGTTTTAACCATACCAAGTTTACGATAACAAATGACGAACCAACATTAAATGTACGCTAAAAGTAAAAACAAAGCTCCAAACAACGTTGTCCACATGACAAAAATCCAAAAATTATGTTTTTCAGCTTAAATTTCAGTGACTTTTTCACAAGAGTTTAAGACATATTTTTCTGGGAGTATGAGTCAAAATCCCAATGTAAATGTACCCTGTTCGTTTTGAAGTAGTTTTAGTTTTAAAACGATAAAATACGTTTCACAAAATGTGAATCCGCGCGCTTACTTAAGCTTATTGTTTGTGAGAGTAAGGTTTTGACACATATGCGTGATTTCGATTACGAAAGTGCATGTAGAGCTCATTTGAAATAAATTTATCTAGGGCCCTTCTGTTTCCTAATGCTTCAGCGTGAAGAATAGGGAGTAAATAAATGATATCGCATATGCATACTTAGTAAAGCGTGCTTTAAATTTTCGAACAAATTATGTCCTTCATGTAAAGCCGTATTATAACTCTTAGATTAAATTTAATTTCACAGCAAGAAAGATGTAATTTTGAAAATGATATGAAGTGGTGTGTGTTTTTTCTTTATAATAAAGATAGTTTTCCTCAATACTGTTTAGTTCAAAACGGATTTAATTCTTTTTTTTTTTTTGACATGCAAGTTCACAGTAATGTTTCAGTTCTCCTGCTTTCCCATGCAAAGTACCATTTTGAATTTGAAATTCCAATTAATAACCATTAATTTTCTGCAAACTTCAAATTGAACTTTGAGCTTCCTAACTTATCCGTGTAATCAAAATAGCTTGTTAATATGTCAACGCGTGTATAGGTAAGTATATATCAACAAATTTGAAGGCAAATCACACATAATGTTATAACATTACCTGAAAGTACTTCAAACACTGAAAATCATTATTTTTTTCTCCGATACAATCCCTGGCTTAATCCGTCCTTCCACTGAAACTAGACTTCTTGTACGCATGAGTTTTTTACTCCTTCTTTTTCTTTTCTTATGTATGGTGTAATTTGCATTTCTTACTTTTTCACCTAATATGTTTTTTCCTAGAAATGCTGAAGTTTTCTAACTATTTCTGTTTCTTATTTCGATAAAACCGAGACAGCAAAAGTAAAAGAAGACACAACTTCACTTCATGCTTCTGTAACTGTATCGATTGCGAGTCGATTGCAAGTAATTCCAGCGCAAGGGGCGTCCCGCCAGTGACGCCTTTTAAATTCTTAGCAACTACTTACTACAACTGGTAGTTATCAATATATCAAACTAGATTTCCAAAAATGAAGGCTAAATGAAATAATGTTACTTCACCCACTCGCTGATTCAGCCAGCTCACAGCCGGCCGCAGCTTTTCAATTCGTTATTATATCTCTGGCTATGAGACTGGCTAAGCAGCTTTCTTTTTAGTGTTTCTTCACTTCTGTCAATAGATGGCATATCATGTCATATACCATTAAAAGCGGAGAAATCGAACCATTCAATGGCGTGTACCATTGTATAGTAAGGGGGGATATTAGCAAATCCAATGGGTTAAATATTTAAATAAATAAAATACCAACTCGGTTAAATACACTTGAAACTGCGCCCGTTTCAAAATGAGAGTTTTGCTGATTTTGTGAAAACGCCCAATTTTGTACGAAATACTTAAAAAGTCTAACTGGGTAAAAATAATCTTACAAAACTCCTTATGGGATAATTTATGTCTCCATTAGTTGTAGCTATTATGTATGTTTGTTTTAAATAATCCGTAATGATTATGTGACACTTTCAGAGCTCCCTGCCTGATTTCAAAGCCAATATGGTTCTTTTAGGGAATACAGTCAAGTTTTATTTTAAATATATAATAAAAGCGGTGCTGGTTTCCCTTGTGATTTCTGAAAGAAAGCAGAACATTTTGCGGTTTTCCTTGCGAAGACTTTCAGTACCCTACATTTCATTTTATTTTAAGAATATGAAAACTAAGACATATATATCCTTTTCATGCTAGTTTGAGCATTCCTTAAAGCCGTTTTTTACAGAAAAGTATATTTTGAGAAACATTTTGGAACAACCCGAATTTTGTTTGTCAAAATATTTGCGTTTCTTTAAGAGAATGTATACACCGCATATAAAAGAAATTCAAATATTTTCTCTTGAGTAAACAATTTTGCTGGTGAAAAGCTCGAAAAATAAATAGGATATATTCTGCTTGAAATAATAAATACGATAAAGAGTAATAGAAATTATTATTGATGGAAAGCAATACTGTAACGCTAATGTTGTCAATAGTAGCAAATTTGAGTACACTGAGATTATGAAAATACTTCTTTGGAAAATGACCTTCTTTCTTTTTTTTCCGATTTCGTTTAAGGAATGCATTACTACCTTTTTTTTATCAAATGTTAATTTTGTATGTATTCACTTAATTTAATGCAAATTTAAAGCAAAAATAAATGTAGAAACATGGGAGAAAAAACATAAGGAAATAAAAAAGTATAGAACAATTAGTTCCATTTAAGCGGTAAAACAACTCAGAATAATAGGAAAATTATAAACAGAATATTCATCAAGTTAAAAAATAATTATAATAAGTAAATAAAAGCCAAATTGGTAAAATTTTCAATGGCAGCCATGAAATTAAATAATTAACACGAAAAAAAGTTGAAAGTGCGTTTAGTCCTTTCATCGTGAGAGTGCAACTTGTACAAACCCATGGTACAATTTCCAAATGAATCTAAACAACATTAAAACTCGAAAAAAAAAAGCAGCATTTAAAAGTATTATAATGTGGAAAAATTACCGATTCCGTGCACGAGTTCTGAGTCGGAATTCGTTATTTTATTCAATACATCAGACAAGTAATATATCATTCTTACCGTTCCTTAGTTACCAATTAAAAGTATATCTTTCTTTGGTTACAGTCTAAAAATTTACAAAGGCAGACTTTTAAAAGGTCTTAATATTGAGATATTGTTACTTGATGTTTGCGTTTGGGAACTACGTGTTTTGACTAGGTTGGTTTTTAAAAAAATGAAGCACTAGTTGGGTTTATGAACAAATTTCTGGTAATCAGGACTAGAGATATGAAATGTATTTTCTGTTGTACTGATACAGATAAGTTCATTGAAAGTAAAAGTTCAATTGAACATGTTAAGAAGTTGACACTCTTTAGAGTATTTCGAAAATTGAAATTATATTTCCTGGTGACTTTCATTGTGAAGTTTTCAAGCAGTCTAAAATTCATTAAAGTAAAAAATAATTTAGCAATTTCCGCAAGAGCTGAAGAAAGAGAAGGAGCAATAGGGATCACCCGTTCAAAATCATAATACTACGTATACAATAAGTTTAAAACAAGTGTTCAAAAAAGGATGTTATGTGAATGACTCCAGTGTTTTACACAAAAACGTTCATAAAAAAAAAAGGTTTGAGGAAGAGAAGTAGTACTTGATTGTAATATCACTCACCTTCACAACTATGTCAAGTTGATTTTCGTAAAAGTAACCTGACGTGAAATATCAGTATACGTTCTAAAACATTATATCACTTTTTAGCCTACTTTCCCGTAAAATTAAAAATATGAAAAACGTGTGAAAACGGTTTATTGCATCGTGAAAATATTCTTAAAAGTAAAAAAAAAAGTTAAGTAAACAAATAATGATTGAATAGTAAAAGTAGGATTTTGAGACAGTTAAAATTTGTGTCTGTCGGTTGTTCGGTTGTCTTTTTTTCCAAGCCCCCCCCCCCCCTCCTAACTTTTGTGGGAATTGCACGAATCGTTTTTTTTTAGTCGAAAGATCTTGGCGTGGACATCTCCTTTCCATATTTTGATTCGAACAATTTTTCATTCAATTTTGCACAGTACAAAAAATTTTAAACAGTAGTGCTATGAGAAAGAATGAAGCAAAATATGTAATCTCTGGAAATAAGATCCAAGTTCCTTTGTTACAGCTTATTAGAAAAATCTCACGACGGGAGATATATATATATATATATGTGTGTGTGTGTGTGTATGTATTTGATTTGAACAATTATTGTTCAATTTTAAACAGTTTCAAAAAAAGTATCATTAGAACCTACAAGAAAATTTGAATTCCATATAAATCCTGATCCAAACTATGATCCAGATGATGAACTAAACGATCCTATTTTCTTATGAAAAGTTTTGATCTAGATTTTTAAGGATATTTCTGGATGAATGCATGAATGAATGAATAAAATGGATACGTATTAACCGTTGAAAAAAGTATACTTGAAGTAATAAAAAACAAATTCTAAACGAGAAAGAGAGAGAGAGATAGCTAGACTGGTGGGGGAGGGGGGGGGGGTTTGATATTGATGTATACAGCAAAATCGGCGCGTATAGTTCTACATGGAACTTCTTGTTAAAATGAGAATAAAGATATCCATGAGACATTACAAATGTTGTGTGCTCTTTCATTTTTGAACATTTAAACATGATTTATTTCTTAATTATTATTGGTTGTCGCTACGTTAACAGATAGAAAATTCTTTTTTGATTGAACTTAAAAAAGTGCAAATCTAAACAATTAGGTCTAGACATTTTTATTTACCATGCTATAAAAACTATTGCATTAATTCTTAATTATACTTCATATATTAAGGTTATACAATTATTATTTATTTTCAAAAATGTAAGTTCATGTTAGTTTGTAATATCATACAAAATTAACGTTATACCACAAAGTGTTCAGTAGAGATTACACGTACTGTCACTATTCTACTAAAATGTATTCTGCACTAGAACTTTATCCTTTAATGATAAGGAGTTAAAGACTCGGAGAATGGGACACCATTAATAATTCTTAGTAGCTCGGTGATCCAACAGACCATGGGTGACTTTACTATAGTATAACG
Source organism: Octonoba sinensis (assembly GCA_038502835.1). NCBI lineage: Eukaryota > Metazoa > Arthropoda > Arachnida > Araneae > Uloboridae > Octonoba > Octonoba sinensis. The sequence continues at coordinate 55,515,507 of CM076599.1, read as the reverse complement.
AAAACGACGCTGCATCGCGAGCTTCTAAACTGATTCTGAACTTTAATCATTGAGCATTATATGCACTTATTCCTCTTGAATGATCTAATTTCAGAATACTTTTGCTTTAAAGTGTCTGGGAAAACAGGAATAAAGAAAGAAATATTAATCTAAAAATAAAGATGTTTCATACTTATTTTGTACACTGTTAAATCATAATTCTCCGTATTTGTATAAAATGGCTTACTTTCAAGAACATCATGTTCTTGGAATAGCTCCAAGTCAAAATGACTTAGGTTTGAAAAACTGAGTTATTATTTTTTAAATAGCCTTGTTCTCAGAAACGATCCGACACAATCTCATTTTTGAGACACCACTAAGAAAAATCAATCAATAAATAAAAACAGATGATTCCTCATATTTGAGATAACACTCCATCAGAAGTAACACAGAAGCGAAGCATGGGTACATAGTTGTTGAGAACAGTGCACCACCGTCGACGCTATAGAGTCGAACTCGGATCGTCCTGACTGTAAACGAAAGCTCTTCCACTGTGCCGGAGGATATCGAGCGGTCAGGGAGATAGTTGTACAATATAGCTTCCATACAGAGCAGATGCGAGTGATAAAGTTCGTCTGTGACAAATGTTTTCATAGCACAATCCAGAAGACGGTCAATTCTCCACTCGTCCATTCGGTTTTCTTGTTTTACTGCGTCCGATTCGAATACGACGACATATGCGTCTTGTATTCCTGCTCTAAAGAGGCAATCAGACTACTCACATTCTTAAATAGTTCTGACGTTTCAGGCGGTAAATAGTACCTTAATTTTGCTAATAAAAGTTAATTAATTTAAATATTATTGTTTTGAAAAAATAATCCTTAAAAAAGCCCAGCATAAATTATGAACATGAAGTTGCTCGATATTCTTTTAATTTATTGAAGTAAAAATAAAATAATACTTGCCCTTTCCGTAATTATAATTTCTAAGCATCGGTACTTAAAACTGAAAACGGCGCTTGCTCAAGTCAAAGTTACTTCTAAAAAATAAGCATGTATATTTTCCATTTTTAGGAACAGAGTTTTTCACAGTGTAAATGCACCATTTTTGAAGTTGCTCATTTATATCTAAAAATGTATAATATTGGAATATTTTTGCAATTAAAGGCTCCATATTCCATTTTCTAATATTTTTCCTATATGCTGATTTATTAACACAAATAAAGTTATACCCAGGCTATCGCGAAATGTAACTAACGTTGATTTCTCTCGCGTATAACTTCGGTCTATAACTGTACATCACCCTCATGTTAATAGGATGAAAATTCATTTATCTAAAAGCTACAACAAATACAATTTATCGTACAATCAAAGTAATATTTTACTATACATTCCGCAAAACCGTAAAACAGATTTCTTTCTCTGGGTATGAAAAGGAAAACAATGAATAATGAATATAATCTTCCTTAACTGTACTTCTAATACCTTAGATGGCAACGTGTCATTATCTGAAAATTGCTGGACTGAAAGCCGTCAGCTGTTCGTTAGGGGACGAAAATCAGAGTGTAAGTAGCTTTCAATGACACCTAATCAGTTTTGGGGAGGAGGTATATTGGAAACCCGTTATTAAGTTTAGCTGGTAAATACTGCCATTTAGGACGGGAATAATTTTGTAATTGAGTTTATTTAACCGCAGGTAAGTTTCACGAGTATGATGCTTTCGCTTAAGGAATGTAGACTTTAATTGAAATGACTTGCTTCTATAAGAAAAAACGAATAAGTGGCATTAACTTAACGTAATGACTAAAATTATGAACCAATATTAATATATTCACTCTATCTCGGCCTGTGTATATATATATATATATATATATATATATATATATACAGGCAGAGTATATATATCCCGTTTTAATTAAGTATATGTATATATATATATACTTAATTAAAACGGGAATGACAAATAAAACAAAGACAAGTGAAAATACAATGTAAGGAGCTTTATTCATTATAAAAGAAAAAAAAGAATAAATGATTATCTATATTTGAAATGTGTAAAATATATGAAAAAGTATGTGGCAAAAAAACATGTTACTGTACGCGTCGTAAATGTTTTTCAAAAGTAGCTGCTCTTCAAAAAAGTATGGAGAACACTGCGTTATCTCGTTTAACAAATAAGCAACTTAATTGCTTTTTTTTCATTACAAGGGTTGGACTGGTTAATCAAAAAATTTTCTCGCTACAAATACACACTTTTTGCAATAAAATATAATTTGTAGAAAGGTTAAATCCCCAAACAATGGTAATACATATCCAGCTTTTTGCAGATCATACGTAAAAATATCTCTAAATATACATATACTCTATAAATATTTGTAGATCTATAAATACAAACGTTTGAATTTTTTACGCGTTTATTTATTTAATTTTATGCATATTTCTTAATCACAATTTTTACGTGAGTTTCGAAAAAAAAAACCTTGAAACACTTGAGTTGTCAACTATTCAAGGAAAAAAATACTTTTCTCTCAGTTTAATTAATTTTTTGTGCCCTTGACTTTCATCATATGATTTATTCATCAATGTACACTTTTAAGTGAAATTTTACTTTCAAAACTTTCTCCAGGCATTTGTTCTGCAAAACGCATCATATGTACACTGTTTAAAAAAAGTTCAACGTTGCACCATAAATATGGTGAAAGCTGAAAAGCTGCTGATGATTGAACCAAAATCATGGTTCAAGCAGAAGTGCGAAATCTAAAGTTACGCCTTTAACCATAATTTCGGTTCATCCTTGAACCAAAAAGGCGAACCCGGCACCCGGCCGGAAACAGAGGGCCGCCATCTTGTCAAGCTGTGACTTGAAGCATTTATTTTTCACAACAGTAAAAGGTAAGTAAACTTCGATGTATATATCTAATTTTTTTTTTGATATTTCTTGTTTTCTGTGTTTGTATGTTTTAATACAAAATAGGTTGTAAAGCCTATTTCAAAAATGTTATTATCATATACCGATCCTGTCACCTTTAGTGTTAAATTGACTAATTAACTTTATTCAAAATTTTAAACCTGTGTATATTTATTTAATTTTGCTTCAATATCAAACTATTTTTTGTTTTTACCTGATTGATCATTCACCCCCATACATTTTACTTTTGGTTCCCCTGATCTACATTTAAAGTTGTAACGTTGACTTTTTTACATTTTAAAAATTGCATCTATTATCGGGATTTTTACTCTAAATCATTTATTTTTTTCATTTTTATTTCCAAGAATATTTTTCTACCAAGAATATTTTTCCTTTCTAGCTGCACCTCTCAATTTTTATTTAATTGCCTGTTGCTGTCTTTTTAAAATTTATTGAACTTATTTGTTGTTCGACCCATTTTGCACAACTTCTACCCGTAGTTTTTATCAAAGGCGTAGCCGGTGGAGGGGGGGGGGGCGAAGGTTCGAACCCATCTCCACTCCCGAAATTTTTTGAAGTTTTACATGCTATAAATGACAATATGAATATTCTGATAAGAAAACCTTATTTGTATAAAATTCAGTTCTTCTGTTTATTTCCGATCCAGTAGCTGAAGGGGTGAAAATTTCTAAAATGTTGCATGCTATAAATGAAAATTTGAAAATTAGTGAGTAAAAGGTAGTCTGATAAGAAAACACTCATTTATATAAATGTAGTTAGTTGAATTTTGTTTCCAATGCCACAGCCAGGAAGTTGCGGGGGGGGGGGAGGAGAATCCCTCCCACCCTGAAATTTTTACATGCTCTGAAGGATAATTTGAAAATTAAAAATATTCTAATTAGAAAAGACACTTTCATCAACTTGACCTCCGCCCCCCCCCCCCTCCCTCGAAAACCGATCCAGGTTGTGGCTTTGATTTGTAATGATTCTTACTTCCTAATCATTCGAACTAACTATTCCACCAAGAGCAGGTAACACCAGTTTTGTATTCAAAACATGTTTAGGGGAAAGTGGTTATGAATGGGACATTTTTTTTCTTTTATTTTTGTATTTTTTTGTATTTATCAGATTTTGTTCAAATTTGTAGGATATATTCCTCACATATTCAGGCATATAATAAAAAAAAATAAAATTATAATAAATATAACCCATAATGTTAAGGAGTCCAAAAGTTGAAAAAGTGCGTTTGTCCCATTCAACCCCACCCATGAGGTTGAATGGGACACCAGTGGTAATGATTGGGACACTATAGTAAAGTAGTTAAACTAACTAAATACTTACTTGTTTTATCTACTGTCAAATAAAAAATAATTATTTATGCAAAATAAAATATATATCAAAATAATTTTTCATATAATGTTAAATAAAATCACTTGTAATTTTCCATTATCTCAAAAAACAATCAAAACAGGGGGCACTGCTGTGCCGTTAGCACAAACAAAACCTAACATGGTTACTGATGTCCCTCTCTCTGCAGATGTTATTTATCCAACTTGCTTTGTTCCACATGATGCAATAACTTAAGGTGGCTTAGCCAAAACATTGAATGTCATTTGTAAATAAATGGAAAAAAAAAACTAAATCCCTAGTATATAAAAAGGAGAAAAAATTATGTCCCATTCATTACTGCAATTTGTGTCCCATTCAGCCCTACATTGCCATTTTAACATAATTTCACATTTTAGAGATGATAGTTTTAGAATTAAATCTAAATGAATCTTAAGATGAATAAGTAAATAAACAAATTGAAATATGCAAATCAGAAAAACTAAGAATAATAATTAGTTTTCTGTTTATAGTTATTTTTAAAAAACAGTGAAAACTTCCTTTTTGAGCAGATTTTTGCACTCTGTGCTCTCACAACAAATTGGCTTCACTTATAAGAATAAAATTTTTGTCAGCTTGTCTGGATGTTTAGCTCCATCTAGTGGTCCCAAAAAAAAGCAATTTTTCAAAGTAGATTTTTAGAAACTAGTAGTGTCCCATTCAACCCCATGTCCCATTCATTACCTCTCCCCTACTATAGGAATGTTTTGAGAAATTGGGTCAATTTTGCGTGATTTTCGAAATAGAAGTATCGTTGCCTTTAACGTTAAATTAACTTTTTTCCAAAATTTTCAACCTGTGCATGTTTACTTGATTTTGCTTCAATATGTGCTTGCTTCTTACGTGATTTAAGAATTTTGAAGAATATAACTAAGTAACATAGTTACTTAAAAAATACAATTCGTTTCTGATACAGTGCATTGGGATGTTCATATATATAAATATATAAATAAATACATTTATATATATAGGGAACATTGAATCAGTTATTGAAACGATGGACTTCCTACTAGCAATGAATCTGTTCTTAGAATTAAATCAAATAATTAGCAAAAACTTAAGTTAAATTTACGTATTAAAATACAGAAAATTCGCTTTGCAAATTAAAATTGGTAATAAACTTGTTTCCTGTCTTACGCTTGAACATAAAAAAATAAATTTATTTTTGTTTAAAGTCACCATTGCAACATAAAATGGTGCAGTTCAAACTTCACTTTCATGCTACAACTTTGAGCTATGACAGTGGCTAGTAGGAAGTTCATCGTTATGATTCAGAGTTGAACCAAGATACCAGTTAAAATAAAATCTATGGTTAAGGCTCAAGGTTGAACCATAATACTGGTTAGAAAAAAATTTGATATCGTGGTTCAAAGTTGAACCGTAATACTAGTCAGAAAAAATTCCGTAATCATGGTTCAAAGTTGAACCGCAGTACTGGTTAGAAAAAACTCCGTAATCATGGTTCAAAGTTGAGCCGTAATACTGATTAGAAAAAAACTCCGTAATCATGGTTCAGTGCTGAACCACATTCATGGTGAAACTAGTAAACCATCATAATGGTTCAAATTAGTACCAACTGTTGGTTGCAGCTGCATTTCACCAACTTTTAGTGAAAGGTTGAACCAGAGTTTTTTACAGTGTATTTAAAAGGGTTTTTTAATAATTATTATATTTTTCCTGTGACAAAACTAGATGCGTATTAAAATTGCCTTACATTGTTTCCTCCTATATATATTATACATGTAATCTATATCTTCTATACATATATTAATTCCGAACATTTTAATAATTGATAGAATTTTGAAACCTGTCTCTGTTTTTTGTAACGCAGTTCTTGTCACAAAATTCTAAACTTAGTAAGATCTAAATAGCTGAATTCCATTGGAGATAAATGTTTAATTCTATGGAAACAAGCCTCTGATACAATGCTTGACTTTATCGGGTCACGTACGAAATGTTGACCTTCAGTCGCATTTCTGTCCCACTGAAAAACAAATATCACAAGTTCTTAGATTAAAGGGTGAACTTGTTTGCAAAGTTTTGAACACCACCCGTTTGATTCACGCAATTATCTCATTTTAAAATACTTTCGGGATACGGGACCTTTGGGAGTGTAATCAGTTGACTCCAGAGGTCACATCACGGAATTTATAAATAATTGTGCACCCTCGGCAAGAGGACAATTCATATGGACATTATTATTATATAGAACATCATGTGAACTGGTTAATAATTGTGAAGTTCCCTATGGCCATGGAGAAATACCAAAGAGGTGCGTCTCTCTATCGCCTTAATTTTTACAATTCTAAATCTTTTCTTAATTAAATGTATTTGAAGTTAAATAAATTACCTTTTTATTCTACCCCTTTTTCTGTGTTATTGGTATGGGCAGCCCCGTGGTATTTTTGAAACTTCCTTTATTTTCAGGAAAAAAGAAATCCAAGGGCACAGCGCCAAATAATTCTGCGCTAAACTCAGATCTTAGATAGTCATTACATTCTTTAAAAAAATAATAAATAAAAAACGTCTCATCTCGAAAAAAAAATATCTATAAAATATACTTCAACTCTTGAATGATTTAATCCTAAATATTGCTTGATGCTTATAAAAAAAACTAAGCTACATTTCCCCACTTGCAAGTTCTTCCAACCACGATGGGAAAATCCGCGAACAATTGATAGTATAAAAAGTTCAATTCAGATTTTGCCTCGCATCAGTATTGCAGAACAAAAGGATAGTCGACGCAGAAGGAAAGATGGCGATTAATATCCCTAAGCTATGGCATGAATAGAAATTCAGAATGACACTCTGAACTTTTTTTATATAAGCATCAAGCATTGTTTAGGATTGAATCATTCAAGAGATGAACTTTGAATAGCAATCAGGCAGAATTTTTTTCAAAATTAGAATTATATGGAAAAAAACCTTACAAACTATGCTCCAGACATTAAAACCAACCTTTAAATAACGAAGGTTTAACTAATAATTGTGCAGAAGGAACACACAAACGCTTTGAAGTCTCAATTCGAAGTAGATCATCAGACATTTTGGAAATTCTTAAATGGCATTACGGAAGTACAGAAATCAATTGATCATATTTAAGAAGAAGTCATTCAAGGAAAACCAGAACCTCGTAAACGTAGCAAAACACCAGCAAGCTCATTTTTGTATGAACAGAGAAGTTGGAGATTTCTCCAATCATGAGAAGTTAGAATACTTCCACTGCAATAAATTTAACCCGAAAATAGATGAGAATCTCCTGGAAACCATTTATCCGGAGTATGACGTAAAATTGCAGGGGATTAAAAGCCAAAGTCTTTAGGGGAAAAAATTGGAGAAAAGGAAAAACAGAGAACACGCTGTTGACAACAACAGATAATGGGTCGTGGTAGTGGCGCGATCTGTGAGTACTCTGAACTACTATTTCTGGTAAAAATAGTCGAAGGTGATTCCTGTGCCTTAGACCGACGGGGCAAAGCTGCGTCCGGAGTTAGAAGGACTGGTCGCCGAGAGCTAGGTTGCTCACTAGAGCTGGAAATAAGCCGTACGTCAACAATATATAATGCAGTTATTTTTAGCAGAGAAATTTAATTAGTTGCTTTTTAACGAGTACTAACGTAACGTAACAGCTCTTTCTCGGTAGTGGTATAGCTTTCAGTATTTTTATAGAATTTTTTACAATGTACTATTATTTGCGCATGATATTTTCATGAACTGAACTGCGTAAATTAGTATTATAGTTTGTTATAACACAATAAACAGCATTGTAATACTGTAATAAACATTGCAGTAACGTTGCACTGTAATAAATAAAACCACACGGCAATAACATTATTTTTAATATGTATAAATAAATTAAAAATCGAAAGTTAATAACAAAACTAAAAACTAAAGCGTTGAAAATAATGCGGTGTCGATACAACAATGTCGAAGAATCGCCGTCAAGATAATCGCTTCAAGGCCAGTAATGTCAACCGACCTACATCGATTTAAAACACCCAACTGATTGCCGATATAAATTGCAGCCAAAGTTTTTTCACTATACAGTTAGATTTAAAATCATAAAAACAACATAAAATGTGCAGATATAGCAATCATACTTGCAGACACGTGTATGAAGAGGATCGAGCTAACAAGGAACCCTTCTCTAAATGAAAAGAAATGAGTTTATTGATGAAAAGACATCCGACAGAAATTTCTTTTACATTGAAAAAGGAGTTCCTTGTGACGTCAAAATACGTATCTGGAATTCTTATTCTTTTCGTGTACTCTTTACGTTGTTTTTAAAATCTTCCCTAGTTGCACTAAAGTTAAACATATTGTTTTTACAATTGTTTTACTTTTCAACATTTCATTTGAGTAGTTTATACTTTTTATTCTCCTTCACGTTAAAAACATCATTCGAGCGTCATTATACAAAATGGATTAATTTTCTTATTTTTTCTTAAAATCAAAATGTATTATTATTTTTTTAAATTATGCGCTTCACCGTGAACTGCTAGATAAATACCATTTCTTTCTTTTAGATAGAAAACGTATTTGCTGGTTTACCAGCTTATGCTGTAATTACCCAAAACGAAGGCATGGTAGCTGTTCCACAGATTATGTTTTATTTACAGTTCAGCTAATTACTCTCTGACTCTGCGTCACTGTTTTTTTTTTCTTTTTTATGAAGAAAGATGGATTTGTTGTACTTGGCAAGCACAATTAATAAAATCTTACGCCACCCACCTGACTAAAAGTTACAGAATGAAAAAGTAATAGTGAGAGGGGTGTTTTTTCTCTATTTCAGAAGAGAAAGATGAGTTTGCTTGGTATTTTTGCTCCAATGGTACTATTTTCTACATGTGCATTATTTTGTCTCGCTGTTTATTTTCTTCGGTTTTTCCCTTGAAACACACTTAGAATAAAAAAACGTTTTTTTTTTCTATTTTAGAGCGATAGTATTTAATTTGAAAAAAAAATCTTTGTCACCGAATTGAATGACTTTTTTTTTATCAAATGAAAACTCACATACTGTTCGAGAATTGAAAATATTTTAACATAGTACAGTTTTTTGGATTAAAATCTAATAGTAAATACATTATATCGTCTATAGCATTATGAGTCTGTTTAACTATGATCAATCAGAAGAAAAAAAATGTAAGAATTGTTAAAGATCCATGTTCTCAGCACACTTAGTATGCTTAGTATGCTATGCACTAAGTATCCAAAGCTATTTACACAAAAAAATATAAACAAATAAAAAAGATAATGTTTGAATATGTTTTAAAATAAGTAATTGCTTGAAATTTCCCTAAAAATGTAAAATAATTAATTCATAAAAATGATCTTAATGATTATAAAATCTTCTAAAATGATGATGAATTCTTCTTGTTAATTTGAGAGATCAGAGTGGCTTGTTCTTTTATTATCGTGCTTTTGTAAATTGGCAATAAAAATTAATTTTTCAGTTATACCCGTGTTTTGCAGTATTTTAGCTTATTATTATTTTTTATTATTATCATTACTATTGATTTATTTATTTAATCCTAGTGCATAAAAGCATTAGTGAATGCCGCCTAATCTCAAATTCTACGATATAGCTCTATGCATAAAACACTTCTTTGTGTGCCTATGTGTGGGATTATGGTTGCAATAGCTATACAAAATTGTCTCACTACTAGGGGGCCGCACCCTGCTAGCTGTCGCTCGCCAACCCTCTGGAACTGCAAGTAGATCCATTCGGTTCGCTTTACGTTCCGAGTTCGTTGAGCTCGCTCGCCAATTGCTGCTTTCTTGTAGTCTAGCAGGTCTACAATAACGTGATCATATGTGAAGGTATGGGTGACATTCAATAAAAACTCAACGCTTAAGGTTAAAATTATAATTACAAAAACTTTTTACGCATCGTACAAATTAATCAAAACACATTGCATCGTTTTATAGCTTATCTTCGATAAATACATTCAGTCATGTTGATTTTCGTCGTTCCGTCTTTTTCTCTATCTACTCTACGTTTGTATCGTGCCATGTCCCGCCTCGCTTCTATTTTCGAGGCTTTTAGGCAATTTCCCGTACATTCTGTTGGTGGCATCAGTGTTCCAAAACTATCCGAATGTGAACGATACTCAGCCCACAGATGTTATAAAATTTTTTGTGATTAATGTGTAAAATAATTAGTAATTTCTTTTTTGTGAAGTAAAAGCATGAAATTTTAAAATCCCCTTTTTTCGAAGTTGTAAGGATTAATTTTTTCCTTACTGTTTAATCAAGAGATTGGCAATTTTAGTTGTAACTCAACGATCGACCATATTATGCACCTATCTTTGACTGAACATGCCGAGCATAAAGTACCTCTAGGGTTTCCTGTGAGACCAACAGCTTAAATTGAGTTCCAAACAATTAGGCCAATCGGAAGAACTTGCACACTTATTAGTATTATCCATGGGCCATGACCAGATTATAACCCTTGTTATACCGCCTAAGCCACTAGGAAAAAACGATTTTATTCCCATCATTCTCTTTTTACGAAATAAATATGGTCAAATTACGTAACCTAAACCGCACGTAACCTAAAGTGAATCAACCCCTATTGCTTATAAAAAGAAACATTTAAATTTGATCATTTATTGAGAATTTATGAATGAACGCACACACCCATTCACAAAAAAAAAGGAACGAGTAGATATCCTTCTCCTTCTTGAAGTCGGTTATAAAACGACATCAATTAATTCAATGACTGGAATTTTAAATTTCTTTTTGAAAATTACGTTGCGCGGCAAATAAATTTCAAGAGCAATAAAACTAAACATTTGATTTACTATTAAACACACAAAAAGAAAATATCACGCTATTTACAAATCCACCAGGAAGATAAATTAAAGTTCGATTACAGAGCATGGTTCACCTATGAGATGGGGACTACGAACATCCTAGTTTGCTTTAAAACTAGATAAAAATGCGAAGCGGTTAAAAGAAAAAAACATTACCTTACTTGTTCATTGCACACGGGAGTCTCTTCGAGCTCAAGCTGTTCTCGCTGAAAATGTGACGTCAAGTGCGAGCCAAACCTTCGTATTGGACGCTTAAACCTAACAGGATAAAATTCGTTCAGATAGGGGTCACTACATCTTACAAATCAAAAATGAATTTTCTACATATATACCAGGTGCGCAAGTTTAAAATGTCGTTTTTTTCATAAAAAATACACAGATATTTAATAAAAATAGCAAAGTATTTATATAAAAATAGCAAAGTACTGGCCCTCGCTTTCTACACATTTTGTCTATCTTTCGGGCAATTTATGGATACCATTCCAAAAGAATGCTTCATCTTTAATTGAAATCCATTCATCGAGCCATTTCGTACATCCTCGAAATTGTTGAAGTGTTGCTCAGCCAATGCGTGTCAGATAGATGAGAAGAGATGATAGTCAGAAGGCGCCAGGTCTGGTGAATATTGCGGGTGGAATAGGAGTTCCCAACCAAGCGAAGAAATCGTTTCTCTGATCAATCTGGCTGAATGTGCAGGAGCGTTGTCATGCTGCAGAATAACTTTGCCGTGTCTTCGAGCCTATTCTGGGCCGTTTTCGATCAATGCGTGATTCAAATTAATCATTTGCTGTCGGTAACGGTCGGTATTGACTGTTTCGCCGGGTTTGAGGAGTTTGCCGTCGTCCTCAAACTTTTTTGGTCGATTTTCTCGTTCTTTATCATTAAAATCACCACTTTTGAAACGTTGAAACCAACCTTCACAAGTCTTGACGGTTGGTGCAAGATCGCCGTAAGTCTCTACAGGAATTCGATGACATTCCGATGCCTTTTTCTTTCGATTGAACAAGAAAATCATTACCTGCCGCAAATACTCTTTATTTGGCTTAAAATTGGGCATTTTTAACACACAAAAAAGGTATGATACTTAGACATAAACAACTAAAAAACAACTGACGTTTGTAAACAGATGACTAACAAACAAAATAGCGTTTAGAGATAAGCATATACTTCAAAAGGCTGAGAGCGCATCTATTGGAAATTAAAACGACTTTTTAAACTTGCACACCTGGTATGTGTCAATAACAAATTTACCAAAGGCAAAAATTCCTCCAACATGCATATTATTAAAATATTTCAGTCATTTAATACGCTTAGCTCATTTTGCACATCCTGTAAGGTTTTTATTCTTATAAAATACTGATTTAAATACTGCAGAGTTTGATTCAAATGTGCGGAGGAACTTCTCTGAATTAGTTAACTTGCCGCCCTGCACATTTTATTTCGACTTTTTATTTGATACAGACTTAACAAAAGAATTTAGATGTAACATCTAGTTCAAAAAGAAAATAATAGTTTCATCTAGTTAAAATACTTTATATGTCAAAAAAAAAAAAAAAAGGTTTTTATAAAAAAAACTATAACATGTCAGTAATCGTAAAATTGATTTCCTAAGATAGATTTTAAAGGATTAATAAATAGCAAGAGTTTGTTCTGAAAAGATCATTAATTAAATGAAATATTCAGTAGTTTTAATTCTTTTCTAAGAAGAATTACATTGTAGCTTTAAAATGCCTTTTATTTCTGCTCTCAATTAGCTTATTTTAAACGTTGTAATAAAAATAAATAATTTTTAAATGAAAAACGAATAAATAATATGTTGCTGTATTTCATTCTGTTGTGATAAGAATAGCTTATTGAAATAGCTACCTTTTTTAAAGATTTTTACTAGGAATTTGGAAATTCATGTACCCGAAAACATTTTGCATAGCTATGAAGAAAAATCGTAAAAGATAGTCGAAGATTAAAGGACCATAAGAATAGTAATTCTAATTAATGTGTAAGGAGGCAAAATCAGTCGATTCAGACGCATGAAGAACAATCAATGCAGATAATTGTTATATTGAGATATTGTTTATATAGTTATAATTATTATATAACTATCTTATTCTTTAATGAAAGTTTACTGTAGCGCCCTAGTAAGGGGCGGAGGAGGTGTAATTTATGTTTAGCGTTTACTAGTTTTTTTTTCTACGGGCTTTTTGAAATAAAGGCCGGAGTCGAGAGTGATGCCTAGATAGCTAGCTTGGAGTTTGTAATTTAGGGTATTATTCATAAGTTCAAGAGTTTCGGGGCCTTTTTTTAAATTGTTCTTTTTAAAATGGACTGCAATGGTCTTAGTGGGGTTTAGAGCGAGCCGCCAGTTGTTACACCAATGTGCTATTTTTATTAGGTGCTCTTGGGCGTATTTCTTAACACAATTACGTTTTTTGTGTTTTACAATGATCGCGGCGTCGTCGGCAAAGAGGGCGGTCATGGTTTTTTCATGAGTCGGGAAATCGGCCATGAAAATGTTGAACAGTTGGGGCGATAATACTGCACCTTGTGGGACGCCACTTTCAATGAGTTTCGTGATGGAGGTTTCATTTTCAATTTGTACTTTAAAGGTGCGGTTTCTAAGATAATTATTGATTAAATCAACAAGGTATTTTGGGAAGTTATGGATTATCATTTTGTATATGAGCCCATCATACCAGACTTTGTCAAAGGCTTTTTGGATATCGAGAAAAATGCCTAGGGTTTGCTTGCCATAGTTAAAACCTTCAGTTAAAGAGTTTAGGACTCTGATTAGTTGGTGTATTGTGCTGTGCTTTTCTCTAAAACCAAATTGTTCTGGAGGGATGATGTTCATGTCATCTATATGCTTTTGCAAAGTTTAAATTTAGGTCTGGGTTATTTTTTTTTTCTCTAAAAGTTTTTTTGTTGTTACTTTTCTCAGGCGAGCTTTCGATATCTCTAACGGGCCTTTTCCTACTGCTAGCATTATCAACTTCTTTACTTTGGGGTTCGTTTACTTCCATTTCAATATTATCCTCTTCTAAGTTTTCATATCTGTTTTGGGTAGCTAGGGGGCTATTTTCGGTGGGTCTGTTATCTTTGTTCCAATTTGCAAACTTGATGGGGGGGATGAACCTATTATAGTTTCTTTGGGATTCGTTTTCTAATTTTTCAGACAGCGTTTTTACTGTTTCTTTTAACTCCCTATTTTCAGCTATTTTTTCCTCTACCAATTCCTCACTTTCTGCCATACGTTCCTCAGTTTTCTTAGCATTTTCCCTAGTTTTAAGCATATTGTTATTTAAGGTAGCAATACTTTTATGAAAGAGCTTACGGAACTCTGACAAAAGAAACTTTGTTTTTTCGTCAGAAGGGAAATCAATCGTATCCTTTATTCCGTCAATTTTTATAAATGTTTCAATTAATTCACTTAATGTTTCACGTCATTAGATTTTAGGATATTTTTTTCAATTTGCTCGAAAGGGGGAAGTCCCTCACAAATAAGGAGAAAAGGGTTTTTTACCAGGCTGGCCTTGGTGATGCTGCTTTTCTTCTTCTTCTTCTTCTTCGTTGAGTCTTTTCCAGGGGTGGGAACGTCATTTTCCGACTCTGTTTCATCTTGAATTTTTTTACAGTTGTTTACCGGATTTTTAGAAGTCATCTGCCTTGATGAAGTATTATGCCTCTTTGAGGCACTTCGCCAAGGTCTTTGCAGGAATCCACCGCGTTTGTGACGCGGTCAAACCGATCCACGGTAGTACTGTTGGACACGTCCTACCTCTGCGGACGCTAACCTCCAAATCGCTTTCTCACAACCAACCTGAACTTACGTTGTGCACCAACAGTATATTATACCTTCTCACTACAACGTCCACTTCTCTTCCTACCCAACGCTCACAGTCACTATCAGTTTTCCACACATTGAATCACACTTTTACTCACAATTTGACACTCTTCGTCTTACAAAAACGACTTTGGCACTGTTCCAAAACACGTGCAGTCGAAACTCGCACAACGAAGTACTTCTTTCCAGAATCTTCTTTCTGGTGCTCACTACACGATCGCTAACTTTCCTCAAACAATATCGCTGCCTCAATAGTCACCTCAAAACCGTTCACTGTGTCTTTTTTTCAGCTCAGTTCCAGGAGACCACTACAGCGGAATCACATCGCATTCCCTTGTAACCACAGACCTCAAGGGTTTAATTATGTATTTGCTTGCAATTTTTTAACTGGTAGGTATCAAGTGTCCAGTTTTACGTAATTTGACAGATCTTTCTCTGTAATCGTGAAGAGGGTAGAAAAACAAGAATTTCTTGAGAAACTTACCAAGAAACTTAATTATTTCATTTGAAACAAGTTCTTCGTAAATTCAAAGAAATACTCAGTTTCATTTCTGTCTCGTTACAATTCTTTTAACAGTGCTTACTCTTACCCATATATACACATCACTTCCTACATGTAACTTTTAAGCTCCCCACAATAGAGACGGCAGCATCGAGACATTACAGAAAGATAAAATAAGCATACTGATGGATTTTGAATCATTTTTCTGTTCACGTATGCTGCCAAAAGTATTTTATAACAGCAAAAATTTTTAAAAAATCGAAGTTTACTTGTAATGCTTTAAATTTATATGTATTTTTAACATGTACAACAATGCAAAATACATACACAAAATGACTTCATTGCATATATTTCCTTCAATATCATTTATTACCTAACTATTCTCTACCTTTTCTTTTTCTTCCATATCTTTCAGAAACATGAAATGAGTTCCAATTCTAAAAATGGATTAACTTTTTTCAGGGTTCCCTTTAAACTAAAAGTTAGATATTACTTATTTATTTCAACGAGAAAAAACATTTGGTGATTTACCAGCTTATGCTGTAATTAACCGGAGCTAAAACCCGACAGCTGTAGGGAAAATGCATTTTTTGCACTTGGGTTAATTATTCTTCTTTGCAACGCTATTTGTACTTTTTTTGTAAGCCTCAAATAGAATGGATTTTTGTGTGTTTTGCAAGAATTATTAATAAGTTTTTGGATAGCTTGCTTTATTAAGAGTTGTATAAATTGAAGAAAGAAAAAGAGAAATAAACAGAATGGCATTATTTTAAAATTAAAAAAAAAACATGTTTCTTACATTTGGCTTTTGATAGGATTATTAGTGATATAAACATTTTGTTACTGTTATGATGCTAAAAGTAGGTCAAAGCAGAAAAGAGTATTATGAAAACTTGAACTCGAAGGGGCCAGTTTCAAATTGTTTTCCTACTGCTGCTAGGTTAAGTTCGCTTCTTGTAGATAAGTTGAGCTGTTTACTTGCCATCATTGAGTGATCCTTACTTTCTGGAGCAAGAATAGATGACATATTTACTAGATCACTTTTAATTCTGGCGGAGATATAGAACTTCTTAAGGGGCAATCTATTGTACGTGTTTGTTAGCGTTACTGAAACCTTATCCTCATGCTAAATCTAACCTACTCTTACCGATATATACATTCACTTCCTATATGTAACATTGAAGCTGAAGAAATGATTCATAAATATCACAACTTTTTGCTAAAATCAGCAAAAAAACATAAAACTTCCCGCAGAGAAAAATAAAACATAATTTTATGGTATGAAAGGCAAACATGCTATCTCTAGAAATACAATTGATGTGTTTCGTTTGTCAACTGGTTTCATGACCTTACATTACGAACGAAATACACAATACAAACAGTTAGTAAAGTTCCTGAATATTTCTTGCTTAATGCAATGTTTATAATGTATGTATCAGAATTTTAATTTGTAAGAATTTCACTTTCATTTTGCTTTTAATATTTATCAGAATATTTCCCTAAAAATACAAACATTTACCTGGAGAAGAAAAGAAAATAAAAAAATCCCTTTTTTAGCCTACTTTCCAGTAAAAGTAAAAAATAATAATAAAGCATGAAAGGCTTAATGTATCGTGAAAATATCGTTAGAAATCAAGAAAAGTCAAAAATAAGTGAAGTAATTAAATAGAGATTGAAAAATAAAAAATTTGAAAGTAGGGTATTGAGTTGGGGAAAAAGTGTGTCTGTCGGTCTGTCTGTCTGTCCGTCGGTCTGTCGGTCTGTCTGTTGGTCTGTCTGTCTGTCTGTCGGCCCTTGTCGGCCCGGGGTCTGTCGGTCTGTCGGTCTGTCTGTCTGTCTGTCGGTCTGTCTCCCCCCCCCCCCTAATAACTTTTGAACGAATTGTCCGATTCGAAAAATTCTTTTTGCATTCGAAAGATCTCGGCGAGGACATCTCATTTCCATATTTTACTTTTTGATTTGAACAATTTTTTTGTTTAATTTTGAACAGTTCAAAAATTTTTAACATTAGCGCCTATGGGCGAAAATGAAGCAAATTATGTAAACTCTGGGTGAAAGATCCACGTTCCAATGAACAAGCTTACTGGAGGAAGCTCTTGGCGTGAAATATTAATTTGAACAGTTTTTGTTCATTTTTGAACAGTTCAAAAAATTAACATAGCGCTTACGGGGAAATTTCAATACTATATAAATCCTGTTCTAACGGACCGATTTGCTTGGAACAAACTTTATCGGAAAGATCTTATAACACAGAACATGAACAAATAGATAGTTCATCCAGAACTAACGAGCCTATTTTCCTATGAAATGTTTTTAATCGGGATTTTTAAGGATATTTCTCAATGAATAAATGAAGGAGTGAAAGAATGAATCAATGAATGAATGAATGAATGAGGAAAAGAATGAATAAATGAGTGAATAAATGAAAAAATAAATAAATGGGTGAATAAATACATGAATGAGTAAATGAATGAATGAATAAATGAATGGCTGAATAAATGAAAGGATGAATGACTGAGTGAATGAATATGCATTATCCGTTGAAAAAGGTATAATTGAAAAAAATAAGAACTAAATCTAAAGGAGAAAGAGAGAGAAAGATATAGCTAGGTTATAAATTTGAATTTGGTGTATACGGGAACGTAGGCTCGTATAGTTCTAGACGGAACTTCTTGTTTTTTTGCTAATAATGT
The DNA here is from genome assembly GCA_038502835.1 of Octonoba sinensis. Classification (NCBI taxonomy): domain Eukaryota; kingdom Metazoa; phylum Arthropoda; class Arachnida; order Araneae; family Uloboridae; genus Octonoba; species Octonoba sinensis. The sequence continues at coordinate 55,497,387 of CM076599.1, read as the reverse complement.
AAGGAATTTTGCACCTACGTTCTTTTATAATTTCAATTTCTGTTAATACAATTAGTCAAGTTATGTTCGAAAACTTTTGCACATTTTCAAAAATATGAAGAATATGTTTGAATTATTTTTCGGATTAAAAGTTTTATGTTGAGAAAAATATTCATTTTAAAATCAATTTAATGTTATTTCGAAATATTATAATTAACTAACTGCCCTTTTTTATCTCGAAATTATGAAGAACTACTTCTTAATTCGGAGTATAACATTTTCTACCTTTCATCGAGTTGCCAAGGGCAAAATAGAGTAGTTTAGAATCACATTTTGCATTTTATCTATGAATCATTATCCGACTTCACAAAAGAGGAGGTTATAATTCATACCGTGCGTATGTCGTTTTTTTTTTTTTTTTTTTTGGTTTTGTTTGTTTCTTTGTTTCTCCACCCATAACGTATCACCGCATGAACAGATTTCCATGATTTTTTTTATCTATCGAAGGTGGCTTTCCACAGGTCCTGTATCTCTGTTTGACCGAATTCGATAATTAGAAAAGAAGTTATGGGCAGAAATGTAGTCATTTTTTTTTTCATCCTTAACTTTTGATTAAAGGAACTTATTTTGGTGATTTTTTTCTTAATCGATAGAGGGACCAACTTAAATATTTTACATCGATCTGACTACTTGTTCTTTAGAAAGAACATTATGAATGACAAAAAGGTATTTTTCTTTTAACATTGGAAAGGCTTGTTTATTTCTTTGTTGAGTAAATTATTAGGTAATATATATAAAACTCATAGTTAAAAAGAGTTTTTTGCCTTTAATCATTAATATTGAAAGTATTTATAATAATAAGAGTTTGAGTGAAAGCTTCTCTGGCACAAAAATTAAATTCCTTCAAACTGTTTCAAGACTGAAGAGTATTCTGGACTTTTTAAAATCAATTTCAAAACGAAATTCATCACACAAATAATTATTTTTCAACTGGATGTACCATTTGATATCTTTATGATTTTTAATAGAGTATTCATATAAAAAATGTATTTGCACTAAAAATAATAAAATAAAAAAATGGAAAAAACAATAAAACCGATTTCAAACTAAAAATTGCGCTAAAAAGTGAAACACAAATTATTTCTTCAAACAACATCGATACGACTTTTAAACATAATTTTTGAAGTCGGCGCGAAGTTATGATAGATTAAGTGTTTTGTAATCATGTACCAATTGCAAATATAAATGACCTAGATTTGCAATAGTTTCAATGTAATCATAGCTAGACTGTCATAATTTTGCGTAGACGTCAAAAATTATGTTTAAAAATCGTATCGATGTTGTTTAAAGAAATTATTTATTTTTCACTTTTAGCGAAATTTTTGATTTTAAGTCGGTACTATTTTTATTTTTTACTTTCCAAAATAAGTTTTATTATAATTACGTGCGTCATGCATTTATGGGATCCCTGTGTGTGGGTAGGTAACCTACTACTGTGTAAAAAGAATTTGTATTCGCTGAATAATCCTCAAGTAGTACTGGGGTGCTAATAAAACAAACGCCATTTTTTTTTTACTTTTGCCGAAAAAAAAACATTAAATTGAAGCTTTTGAAAAAGAAAGTGACCTTAAAAATAATTCAAGAATTTGATTTCAGGTGAAACAAAGTGTTTTCTTAAATTCTCGTCTCCGTATTCAACCAGCAGACATAGGTTGTTCCACAACTATATTATTGCCCATATTTGGCAATTGAAATCTACTTTTCTTTCTTTTTTTCTAATAAAAAAACAGCATCTCTTATACATTTTTCATTCATATTGTTTAGCTAATAACACTAGTTAGCCAGCAGGAATTTTTACAACTTGTTGTATTTAGTAGTAGAACCATCATAGAGTTCGAATAATCCACGGAATGAAGACCATTACTTTAAATGAAATCTGTGTAATAAAAATAAAATATCCGCAACTTGTCAGCTTCCTGAATTTTGAGCCTCTAAAGTATATATGTGCAGAAAAAACTTTTCTTTTCACAAAAATGTAATGTGCAACCTTCAAGCAAAATTATCCAAACAGTTACATACATTGTCAACTCCTAAAATTTTAATAAGTACTGAAAAGTAAAAGAAACACTACAGAATTTGATATAAGATTATCTGCATAAGTAAAACAAAAATAGACGATGCAGTCTGATTATCTTTGTATCAGATATACAGAAATGTTGAATATTCTTATTCATTCTAAAATAAAGTCGAATATCACCAAAAGGAATATTATTTCAATTCACTTGATTCCTTTAAGATAACTCAACAATGTCAAGAAAGTATCAGAATGTTGAGATCATAAAATTTGTTTATGGTTTAGAAATTCAATCAACAGCTTACCAGATACAAGAACATTTCATATTTAACAATATATATACAGATGCGATACTGATAAAGGGTTTATTTACTTTAAATTTATTGCACTGGGAAAAGATCGTAAATTTACACTTTTGAAACAGCGTATAATTTTCATTCAATAATAAATACAGTAAAACCCTACAAATCCGAACCCCGAAAATCCGAAACCCCAGGAAATCCGAACGAGCTTTTTTTAACAAATTTAAATTTGAAAAACCCATGCAAAAAAAAACTGTTTTATTTTGTCACAACAAAACAATTACTTTATAAACTTATAAAACAATTACTATAACAATACAAACTCACACACTATCAATTTCACTTGAAATCAGTTAACTTCAATTGTCGAAGTGACGAAAAGCTTCCAATGGAGGCAATTGCACGTCAGCGTCGCATAAACATGACATCGTTTGGCGTGGCTGCTGCGTGTTACTATTTTAGTGCTATTTTATAATTATAATGCATACCTATTTATTATTGATTTTGTTTCATTTATTAAAATGATTATATAAATAAAATATTATTGTTACCCTGAATGCGCAGTGTTGCTTTTTAAACAACATGTCAAATTTTCTCGAATTCTATTTTACCGAAATTTTTTAGTATGTTTTCCACTTATAACTAGCACAAACAAACACACAAAAAAAAAATACAAAGAAGAAAAAAAATTGCGCAGTGTAGGGTTAAGTCCTATACCCTAACGAGGGTTCGTTTATTGTGTTATGAATAGTTTTCGGCTAATCCGAACAAATTGAAATCCGAACAGGCTACAGCCCCAATTAGTTCGGATTCGCGTTGTTTTACTAGTGTGTTTTCATTTTCAACATATAGGCATGTATGTATATATATGTGCGTATGTGGCGCCTCGCGACGACTGAAAAAAACTGCTCACGTTTGAAGTAAATTTCGGTAACAAATCCAATTAAACTGAAGAAGTTTTTTTTTCTTCATTTTAAACCACACACTGCAAAAAGTTTCTTTTCTTCATTTTAAACCACACACTGCAAAAAGTTCTAGTTCAACCTTTCACCAATATAAAAAGAAACAAGTTCCGTCTAGAACTATACGAGCCTACTTTCCCGTATACACCAAATTCAAATTCATACTCTAGCTGTCTCTTTCTCTGTCTTTCTCATTTAGCTTTCGTTTTTAATTACTTCCACTATACCTTTTTCAACGGATAATACATATTCATTCCCTCATTCATTCATTCTTTCATTTATTCAGTCCTTCATTTATTCATTCATCCATTTACTCATTCATGTGTTTATTCAATCATTTAGTTATTTTTTTATTCATTCACTCAATTATTTATTTTATCATTTATTCACTTATTTATTTTTTTTATCATTTATTCACTCATATTCTCGATAATTTCCTCGTTAATTTCTGCAATGCTGGCAGACACTCGAACATTTCACACACACAAGTTAAAAACTGAATAAAATTTTATTAACTCATAAAATGCGTGTGCTTCTTGCACGAATACAATTCAAGTTCAACCTAGCTATCTTCGCTGCAATAGTTTATATAGCTGCGAAGCAGCGCCCTCTAACACCTCTAACAAATTTTCGCAACACATGTATTTATTTTATCGTTTATTCACTCATTTATTCATTCATTAATTCTTTCACTCGTTCATGTATTCACTCATTCTTTCATTTATTCATTCATTCATTTTTTCACACATTCATTTATTCATTAAGAAGTATCCTTAAAATTCCCGATAAAAAAATTTCATAGGAAAATACGCTCGTTAGTTCTGGATGAACTTTCTATTTGTACATGTTCTACGTTATAAGAACTTTCCGATAATGTTTATTCCAAGCAAATCGGTCCGTTAGATCAGGATTTTTTTAGGGCTGAAATTCCCCTGTAAGCGCTATGTTAATTTTTTTGAACTGTTCAAAAATGAACAAAAACTGTTAAAAGTAATATTTCACGCCATGAGCTTCTTCCAGTAAGCTTGTTCATTGGAACTTGGATCTTGTACCCAGAGTTTACATCATTTGCTTCATTTTCGCCCATAGGTGCTAAAGTTAAATGTTTTTGAACTGTTCAGGATTGAGCGAAAAATTGTTCAAATCAAAAAGTGAAATATGAAAATGAGATGTCCTTGCCGAGATCTTTTCGAATGCAAAAAGAATTTTTCGAATTGCACAATTCGTTCAAAAGTTATTAGGGGGGAAGACAGACCGACACACTTTTTCCCCATCTCAAAACCCTACTTTCAAAATTTTTATTTTTCAATCTTTATTTAATAGCTTAAATTATTTTTTACTTTTCTTGATTTTTAACGATATTTTCACGTTACATTAAGCCTTCTTTCACGCTTTATTATTATTATTTCTTTTTACATTTACGGGAAAGTAGGCTACAAAATGGTGAAATTTAGCTGCAACTAACATTTGGTAGTAAGTTGAACTATTATAATGGCGTAGTTTCACCTAGTTTCACCATGAATGTGAAACTAGGAACCATTGTTATGATTCGACTTCAGTACCAAATGTTGGTTGCAGTTAAATTTCACCATTTTTTTTTTTTTTTGTTTCTCTTTTTCTTTTTTTAGTAACAGGTTGAACTAGCTTTTTTACAGTATAATTTTTAAATCATTACTTGAAAATTTACCCAGTGTAGCCTGCTACAATAATAAAATTGAAATAATATATCAACCCCATACATGTTGAGTGGTACAAAACCTGATCGCATGAAATTACAATTAAGTTTATACTAAAACTCACGGGCTTATTTTGTAAAATGAATCATAAGAATGTATTCTTTCCAAAAGTTTCGTTTAACAATGAAGGTAAGTTTAATACTCTTTAAAAGAAATACGATTCTGAGAAATACATTCTATTTCTTCTAGAGTTTTAAAACAAATTTATCTGATGTAGTTTGTTATCAGCTTCAGAATGATATACAAGTTTAGAAAATGAGAAGGTTTCTTCTACTTTTTATTGTCAAAGCAAATCTTGAACGTATAATACAAATCTCAAAATATTGGGATTTCTCAAAAAACTCAAAATATTGGGAGTTTTAGCCATCTATATCTATTAACAAAGGAATGATTTGTATTTTAAGAACAAACAATGTTTTGGAGCTTAACAAAATGGCTAATCAAATGTAAACATGTATATATAATTATAATTTCATGAATGAAAATGTTATTAGCTAAGGCATACATTTAAATATTTAATCTTTTACAATCTCAGATTTTAAACAAGAAAATTCAATATTACTTTACACTTGTTTGTTTAAGAGAAAAAACTGCTAAAAATTATTTTGATCTACAGACATTCAGAAAATCCCTTCACACCCGTAAATAACAAATAAATAAATCATTATTAAACTAAGAACCATGCTTGTTTGCATGGATCTTCGTGTTATTGCTTTAAATGCATTGTGTACTTAATATCGCAACGGAAAAATTACATACTTCTTTACAGAGCCGAAGAATGTATCTCAAGTCAAAAATTTAATATTTGCTTTTAGTGTTTTTCGTTTTTAAACAGTTGTCTACTCGTTTGTTGAATAGCTACTGATAACTAAAATGTTGCTTTCAATTTTTCAACTGGTTTTCCTTTAATCATGTACGTCGCTCTTACCAAATATTTGTTAATAATGTAAAAACATTTTTATGCAATATTATCGTGTTGCGTTCAATAAACAAGTTCGTTTCAAATCCAAAAAAAGTTCACAATATCTAAATACGTTTTAAAAGCACGAGAATAATACTGCTCCTTGTAACTAATAATAAATTTACTTTTTTATTATTCCATGAAAAATGCTAGCCCATACAGCTGTTATTGTTCGGATTATGTTTAAATGCTCTTAATGTAGCATATTTGGTAAATCGCAGACAAAAAGTACAATTTGTTGCTTAAGCTAAATTTAATTCATATATAATCAAACTTATATTACAATAAGAACACCAATACATTTTTATTCATTTAATTATGAGCAGTTGATAATTGCAAGCGATATAGACTTTTTTCTTTATCGGTGATGCTAACAAGTTTTACGTAAAAATTAACGCCATAATATGTATTTTGTTCATTTTTCAAAAGTGTAACTGGCAATGTGAAAACTAATTTTTTAATATTTTTAATAAATATCAGAAAACTGTAAAGGCTTTGAAGTCACGTATTTATTGATTTTTATATTAGGATTAACGTTTAATCTCATGAATTAAAATTTAAACTAACAATGAAAATTCTTACTTCCTTTCTATTTTTATGTTTCTTTTTTAGACATGCAATGAACATTGATCTGAGAAAAAATGAACGCAGTACCCATGGAAAAAAATATTACATGCTAAATCATTTGCTCTTCAATTCATTACCATGTGGGAAAAATAAAAGCCATGACTGTGGCCATTATTTATCTTGAACATAGTGCATGAAAATACATTTTATGTCTTCCCAATTTTTTTTTTGAAAGATTATTTAACGTCTTTTATTTAAGTAACATCAACCGATTTTTTTTCTTGCTATAATTTTTGCTACTGTGCTACAATACTCTAGGGTCTAGAAGATAAATTTTAAAAGCTCTTTTTTTTCTCCTGAAGAAACAAAATTCTTTCTGAATTAAAGAACAAAGGAAGTAAAGGGAATAAACCAGATTAGTTTTTAATAATTGAAACAAAAAAAATTAGGTTAAACAAAAGTATACTTAAGGAAAATAGTTAAAAGTCATGTTAATTGATAATATTGTAATTACGGCAGTTACAATTTGCTTTCCGTCTCTAAATTAAGAAAGTCGTATCCAGAAAAACGTTACGATCAGAATATTTTTTATGTAAAAAGGTTAAAGCTTATTTTTCAGCGAAAGAAAAAAATCCGTCTGCCTCTCATATTTTTTTCTTTTCAATTTGAAATTAATTACTTTATTTAACTTTATTTGGTTTTTAAAACACTAAATATAACTAATTAAACTGATATTAAAGAAAGAGTTAAGTTAATATGCATAAAATACATTACTGGAATGATGACGTATGGTTTATTTTCTTTGAGATCTCGAGCATCCTTAATTTGAGATTTGTATACCAACCTGAAAAAAAAGAGACGTTATCGACTGATAATGAACGTATGTTACATATATATATATATAGGGGTTTGCGAAAAAAACAAAATTATTATTTTCGAGTAACTATAGCGCGGAAAGGTTGCGATTTGTTGAATACTTATATAACAAAAAAACATTTTATTTTAATCGGATAATATCTTACGATCCTAATGTTTGCAAAATCGACAAATTTCAGCAAATCTTTGTAATTTTTCAAAAATTTCAAAAAACGTGTTCTTTTTATTATTATAATTATTATTATTGCTATGACACCAAAATTTTGAAAAATTCACTATACTATGTATGAAAAATAATTCGTAAACTAGCAATACTTTTGGCCTATAATATAGAATTTGGATCAAAAATGAAAACAAGGGGTTAAGGAGTAGTAGGTTAATAACGATTCTTCCATGTCAAGGAAAAAAATTCGACTTTTTGAAATCTTGAGTTGAATGATCATTTTTTGTCCAAAATTCCCGAGCGCAAAAAAAAAAAAAAAAAAAAAAAAATTAGAATTGTTTTTAACATTTCTTTTTGTTCAGATATGTTTAAGAAATTGTCTTTTTTACTTTTGTCATCGAATTTTTTTGTTAAATCAAGGTTGTAAAGATTCAAATTTAATACCTTTTTCCTTGACATAGAAGATATATCAGGGTAATGTTACTGTTCTTTGAGTTGTATTACACGTACACATGTAAATGCATTTTCATTTTTTTCCGTAAAATAAGGGAAAATTTGAAACCGAATAATCATTGAAAACAAATAATCCTCTTAGGAAAGCGCAGCAAAGATAACATTGGGGTCATCTCTTCTTTACCCCTTGAAGAACGAGTTTTTTCGGAAAAGTAAAAAATGATCGATGTTTTTTTTTTTTTTTTTTATAGAAAATGAATATGTGGGTATAGTATAAATTGTTTTGGCAATTTCAGTTGTGGGGGTGACTAGAAAGCGGGGGTGGGGTAAAAGTTATGTAAAAAATATATTATACAAACAAAGTGTAAACGGATATCAGACGAGCATTAGAAATGAAATTATGCGAGATACAAGATCGCCCGTGTGAGACACGGGCATGAGCAAATGTTCCGGTACCTTACGCCAGTGTCAGACACGAGCAAATGCGTTAAGGGGTTAAGAACCGATCTTCCATGCAAGCAAAAATTTCAGTCTCCGGAAAATAATAATTTATACTTTCACAAACATATTAGCTGTGAAAGTTAATTTCTGTAACCAAACACTTTTAATTAATTTATTTATTTATTTATTTTAACGCTAAATAAATTATCTCTAAAAAATCCACGAACAGCTTCTCATTCCAAGATTCCGAGGAAACGGGGAAAAACGGATTTTAACTAATTTTGCACGGTTGCATAATGCGATTTGTTTTCTTTTCCATGAACGATCCTCGAAATACGTCAAAACAATTCTACATCATACTAAAGATTGCATGGATACAAAAAAAAAAAAGAAAAATAACATAAACGTCTGGAAAATATGACATTCACAATATTTTAATAGCGACGTTTTTCAGTATAAATTTCAGGATTTTTGATTACATGTCAAACACAGTCTTTCGTAGTGAAATTGAAGATACCGTGAAAAATCTTGTAATATATTGGCATGCATGATTGAATTCCTTTAGAATTAAAAAAAATATATGTATGATGTTTTCCAGTAATACATTCCTTTTGAATTCAAATTGCGTAAAAATGTTTCATAAATATATCTTTCCGCTTTAGAAACCTCAAATATAAATTTTATAAGATGCATAGTAAAAACACGAATTGGGAGGAATTTCGGGAAAAAATCGAGACAAAAATAACACGACAATCCTTTTTCTTACAATCTAATTTAAATATCTTCTTACACCTTATATAATTATAATAAGTGTTATTGTCATCTTGTATTAATTATAATAATATTATAATTATAAATAACTCTGCATGAAAACTGAGAGAAAACTTTTCGTTTTACTTTCTTTTCCATGTCGTAAAGCCAAAACTTTCCATTGTTCCTTTCATACGTTTGTTTTCTAAACTTTAAAAGCCATAACTGATCTCCTGCAACCAAAGCGGACTTAAATTTCATGACGTTACATCGTTTTTAGTAGTTCACCAAGTAAATTCGCAAAATATTAAAGCAAATTTTGATTCTAAACCTTTCTTCAACATTGAAATCACGTGCTTCAAAATAGCAATACTTTTTGATGAGAAAGAATTCCATCATTCTTTAAGCACGGAATTTTCTTTTCTTGAGCTTTAACAATGACTTGAAGTACTTTTCTTCACTACGGAAGTAATAAGCTGAATTTTTTATGGAACATTTATAACTCTCACGAGATGGAATTCAGAAACCCGAGAGAAAAGAATTTTCAGAACGGAATGCACTTAAGAAAGATATTTAATGCCAAAATATTCCGAGCAAAATCAAATATGAGATATAAAGATTTCTTTGAAAAATAATTATTTTTTTTTTTTTTTTACTAACTGATCGGGGCGTTTCATTGTTTTTTCTATGGTCGCATTAATGCCTCAAGTCCCATAGGAAAAAGGGTAACAGTTTACTTGCAGATGATAAAATCTAACTCTCTTGTTTTACAGAAGGAAATAATTCGCGTAACTAGTAGCAAGAAATAATTCAGGTGGTTATTGATGTTCTGGAATTTTTTCACGTAACTGGTTGTAAAAACACTGCAATTAGGATTAAATATTACGATAAAACTGAAGTTTAATGCTACAAAAATTAAATTATTAATTCTTGACTACCATTTAATAAAGTAATTATTTATTCTGTGCATAGCACAATTTTTCTTTCATTAAAATAACTGTAAGGGAAAGGAGGGTAAGAGTACGCACCTAGTGGATTGTTCATTATAAAAACGAGAATTGAAAAGGGAGAACCTTGAAAATTGACTGAAGCATAGTTTATTAACTTAGAAACTTAGGTACACAAAATGAAAGTTTTATCTTTAAAAAATATATGAAAGAAAGCAAGCGGGAAAAAAATCGCAAATGCGTACTCTTACCCGACCTGGTGGATAAGAGTACGCACCCAGGAAGGATAAGAGTACGCATTCATAAAATTTAGCAGTAGTCATATACAAATGCTCCAGTGCCTTCGTAACTGGAACATTCATCATGCCACCACTCCTTACATAATCCACACTGGATCCAATCTTCATCATATGATTGTTCGCAGCCTGGGCATATTGTCGCCTCATTGTTTGCTGAACTTGTTGAGGGAACTGTGTTGTCGATACAATGCAGAGCAAGATTTTTTTTTGCTTTCACGGTTTTTCCTTTTTCAGTTTTGGCCCCATTTTTACTTTTCATAGCAGCTCTATTAGACTTTGCTTCTTCTAATTCTCTCTTTCTCTCTACCTTTCCCTTATGTGCGTACTCTTACCCGCCGATGTATTGCTCCTCAAAATCGTCCATAGATGGCTGTAGCATTCAAAATAGTAAAATTCTCACATTCCTACGTTGTTCGGAAGGGAACCAAGCTCATAATGATATCTACTTAAAAAGCAAACATCAATCCTTTATTGACAAAAAAAAATAATATTTCTTCTCAGAAAAAATACATGCCTACATGCAGAAATCATATTTTACCTGATAAATAAACGACAGCAAGGATGAAAATAATAATGGCGGTCTCTTGAGCAGGCTGAAAACAAACGTGTTGAGTTGATCACACTCGCTTCTGCTTGCAGTGTTACCAACAGGGAAAAAAGCCCCTGCGTACTCTTAACCGACTGCGTACTCTTACCCTCCTTTCCCTTATTAGTAGCACTTTTTGCCATTCTATTAATCATTATTGCAACTCACAGAAAACTTTTAAATAAATCAAAAATAATCATTCCAATAACATTCATGGTTATCTGTTTTTTTTTTAACTCTAAATGTATATTTACTTTTGCACCTTATTTTTCACCTTTCCCTTTTAGTCCTTTTCCAAAATTATATATCCGTTTAGCTACCGTTTCTTCCCTCAATTTTTTGCGTGCAGCATTTGCACAACTATCTGTCATTTGTTAACAAAAAGTGCGTGAAACGCCGAATTCCAGAAAGATGAATGTTCCAAGTATTTAAGCAAATGAAAACCAAAAAACATAGTGAACACCTCCGACCTATAGTAAGGCTTTTTCAGCAAGCCTGTAACGTTTATTACTGAAATTTGAAGTAAGAAATAGAGAAAAGAGATTGAATAAACAATTTAAATTAAATCACAGGTATTGTTAAATTTGGATTAAAATCACTTATTATACGCTTCTCTCTTTTTTTAATTGTAGGATTCTAGGAATTTTAAGCAAAGATTAAAATGGCGTTCGTAAATGCGAAGGAAATCTTCTCCAAGAATACATTAGAAGTTTTAACAAAAAATAATTTTTAAGGGATAAAGGCAATAAAAGATAAAAATGTTAATAAAAGTAGATTCATAATTCTTACTTTTATTGCAACAAAGGAAACATTTAAATATGTAAAAACGTTTAGTTGGTTTAAATGGAATTCTGAAGAATATTTGGAAACAAATTTTAATTTAAACGAAAATTAAATTAAGTTTTTGAAATATACTTGCGGGGTTGCATTAGCGACTATGCTACTGTGTAAAACATATATATTTTTAAATCCTGTGTGTTTAATCTTTTTTTTTTTTTGTAAGTTTACATTTAACTACAGTAGTTAACTAATACTTAGAAATCAGTAGATGTACAAACTAACTTAGTAAGAAACAAATTTGTAATAAGACTTGAATTTTCCTATTTTATTGTCGTCGGTTGTCTGCACATACAATGAAACTTTTAAAATGTAAAGATAAATTTAGAAATATTAAACAGAGAAAAAAATTATGACAAATTTGTTAAAAATTTTAAAAATTAGCTATGAGTTTCCTGAAATAATACTTGAGAGAAACTAAATGGGAGATGTAAACAGTTTTGTCACGGAAACAAAGCAGAGATTAATTTTCGCTGTCGTAACAGATAAACCGTATTTCACGAATTTCTTGCTTCAAATGCAGTAACAGGTATTTTGAATGTCATTTGTATACCCCTACTTCCGAGTCTCATTTACCCGAAGCACTTGTAAAATCGAAAATCAGTAGCAAGTGTTTAGTTGCATCGTTAAAATCGCATTACCAGCGATTACCACTTGCGTAGTGGGTGTGAGTAAAGGGCAAAACTAAATCCGTTTCCAGTGAATCCCTTTAACGTTGAGAAAATCAATAAAAGCATTACATAAGTAGCGTTTTCCTATGCTTTTGCATTAATTTTTCCTGTGAGAGCGTACTCTATGGTGTTAAATAAATCTTATAAGTGGTTCTATTTGATTGTTGACAATTATTTTTATTTAAAGACTTTTCATGTAATACAATTTATTGTCAACACATTAAGGTATAATGACTGAGAACGGGGAGAGAGTTTTTTAAAACAGGTTACGAGTTATAAAAAAGAAGGAATGTTCGTAACACTTTAAACATATCCTATTAAAGGAATTACAGCCTCATTATTTTCAAAGTTATAAAATATATCATATCTTTGTTTTTAAATATACTTTTACTGCTCTCTTGACTCAATTTTATGCTCAAAATTCTAAACCTGACAGAACAGCTTGTTGAAAAAAATGAGGGTACACCTACAGGGTTTTTTTTTTTTTCTAATGGTGCTGCGTATGCAAGCTAACTTTTGCAGACCTAGTGCATTCCCAGGAAATTGACATCCATTCTTCCAAGTAGAACCACTACCGGAGGATGTCATTACCACTTTGACGCTCAGTTTCCCACTAGATGGCGGCACCTGAGTTCTGATTGATGCAAAACTGCACTAGGAATTTAATTTAGCCGAGAGTATTCAAGCCAAACGGATACTCAGGGATCTGTAACATGCCGCATAATCATACGACATGGGCTCTGACAATTTCCTGAATCTTGAAAATTCACCGACTTGAGCCAAGTTTGATCCGGCGAACTTGGGCGTACAAGGTCAGTGCCTTACATCTACGCGAGCCTACCGTTGTATCGTAAACGGCGCTGAAGTAAACGTTCTTATTTAAATTCATTGATATTTTGGTTATCCGTTTATTTATAAACGAATATCCGAAAAACATTAGCATCAAATTTTTGGAGAAAGAAAATTTAGCGACAAAATAAAAAATACCCGAATCTTAGTTACCGAAATCTTCCCAAAAGTGTTGCAGCTCAAAATATTTAACTTCAGGGTGATGTCAAGCAAGTATCATTTACCTGTACTATGTTGTGATCTATCAGCTAGGTCTAATTATTCCTTGTCGATTATTTTCAACATTTCACAAAAGTCAAATTTGACTAAAGAAAACAAATTATTGAAGCTATTCTGTAGTTATCAGCATTATTTCTGCATGAAACTATAATGAAAACCGGAATATGTTAGATAAATCTAAACGTAACACATTATCTTTCATAAATCATAACGTAGCAACTCATTTACCTAAATCGCGTAAATTATCAGCTCCGTAAATTACAGCTATGCTTCTTTTGTAAATGATAAAGCACACTAAAATCACAACTTGAATAAAGGAAACTAACATACTGTTAATAAATTACTCTCCTAAAAATGCAAAGAAAATTTAGGATTAAGTCTGAAGTTTAGCATTCTAAATAGTGTTATTAAGTAATTAAATGTAAAATGGCGTGTAAATGAGAAGCCAGGCGAAAATGCGAAAGTCGGAACTGAGTAGAATCTATGTACGTAAAATGCATATCTAATTGTAACTTTGCTTTAAGTGAAAATGATAAAGCACACTAAAATCACAACTTGAATAAAGGAAACTAACATACCGTTAATAAATTACTCTTCTAAAAATGCAAAGAAAATTGAGGATTAAGTCTGAAGTTTAGCATTCTAAATAGTGTTATTAAGTAATTAAATGTAAAATGGCGTGTAAATGAGAAGCCAGGCGAAAATGCGAAAGTCGGAACTGAGTAGAATCTATGTACGTAAAATGCATATCTAATTGTAACTTTGCTTTAAACTTTTACTGCCATATGCCACAGTAAAAAGCAATTCAACAAGGAAACATTATTTATCAGGAACGTATTTCAGCAAATATCAAAAGATTCCTACGCCTCTCTAATTTACACATTTCCAGAAAAATTCAATGTTATAACGTTTGGCCACAGCTAGGTTCATTAAACTGCTATTTATGATTATGTGCTATTTCTCTATCTGAAGAATCAAATTAATACAGTTAAACTAGTAACAAATTTGTTGATATAATCAGTTATCAATCAGTTTTAAAAAATGACGAAATGAGAGAAAAAGTGAAAGATTAATTTAAGCATTGATGTAGTACTTCGATCCTTTTTTTTTCCACCGACATGTTGCTTAAAGTGTTGCTTCGAGTAGTTCATAAAGGATAAAATATATAGTTTTAAAAAGAGAAGCATTATAATAATTCGATATGTTATTAATTTAAGTCAATTCTGAAGAAAAAGTTGTGAAAACAAGAATTCAAGTTGGAAAATAAAAATCAGTGCAATCATACTAATCAAATATCATCTTTTATTTATGCAATAATAATTACTTTCTGTAATTATAATTATATCTACAAAAGATAATGTAATAACTATAATATTATCTTTAATTGACACAATTAGATATTAGATTAAACCAATATTGAAAAAGTAAATAAAAATATTTAATTATTTTTGCAATGATACTTAATGAGTGTGTTACTTTTGTGTATCAACAAGTTATTTTTAAAGCTAATTTATTTTTGTTTATTTCATAAATCATCTGGACAATAGCTAGATTTTTATTGTGAAAAATTATACATCTAACTGAATAAATACAGTTATATGTTTCTAAGTTCATATTACCTATAGCAATATTTTTACAATCAGCAGAAAATCTACTGTTTTGTTATTGAAAAAAATATTTTTCTTCTAACATCACTTTTTGTTTACGTTTTGAACATTTCTCCAAACTCATTGCTACTAGATGTTTCTAAAAGTTAACGTTGCTTCTTTATCGAGTTTTAAATGTCGCAGCTGAATGCTAACAATTAGGGCATCCTAATTTGGGCTGGCAGTAGTCAGAGTCATTAGTTTCGGTAACGTTATCCAGGTGAATTGTAGATAAGTGAAAATAAATTGCCTTTGACACCTTCAACTGCTCGTGATGTTCTCTAAACTCCGTCCTTCTGGGTACAGTAAGCTGAGACAGAGTGATTAAAATTCGAACCTCTTTGCTGAATTTAATATATAGCTATTTATTATAAACCTCCTCACATTTCCAATGAATAGATAAATAAAATCATTAATTTCTATGGAAGTCTGTCGGAATTTAGAATGATCGAAACGTCAATTAATCTTTTAGTGGCTCAGAAATATTTTAGAATAAAATAGTGCTTTAAAGCTTAAATATACGTAAAAAAATCCCAAAAATTTGGGAAAATATTTTATTTCGCTCTGGTACTAGCAGAAAGCAGATAGATGTTTATGCAGAAATTAATTTGAAATTTTATTTCTGAAAATAAATAATTATTATTTCGTAAAACTAATTCTATAGTTTTGATTATAAAATCGTTGAAGAACGAGGTATTAAAGATTAGGGAAATTCGAACTATATTTGCATATCAAGTTTTATTTGTGCTAAATAAAGAAATGTTTTAGAAGAAAGCTCTAAACGTTTTTGTAAATTATATTTAAAATTTATATCCTTAACAACGGTTAAAAAGTGGAACATTAAAAAATTTCAGTATAAAATTGTTTTTAGATTTTATCGATTTTTTTCGCAAGTACATCACGATCAAAACAGTATAAATTTATGTATGGATATTTAGGTGCTTAGGAATAAATCTAACGCTATAATTTCCACATACAGGGATAATTGTAAAGTAAATATTGTGCAAGGTGTTCTATTCATGGATAGCATTTCTGAAGATGTGGATAATTCGATTTTTGCATATACTACAAAATATTATTCCTCCCAGAAAACATCTTACTCATAGTATTCTTATTGCTTTTAGCAGGACAACGAATGTTTCAACAAGGGTCGTAATGCTTTCACTTCCCGGCAGGATCTTAGAATAAAAGACAACAGCTGTCTCTCTTTAGATGGGTATCAGAAGTCAGAATTGAACAACATAAAAAACACCTTCTGCCGAACACAATAATAAACAAAAAATTAATTGATAAAGTCTCTTGGTACGTAAAATAATAAAATATATATAAATCTTGAAATTAAAATTTATAAGTTATGGGAAAATGTTGTTTACCTGACGTACCATATTTTCAACAAGACACTTAGTTGACTACAGCACATTTTTTAACAAAACTAATATTTGTCATCCAAAATATTCAGAATTTGCACCTGGAACTTCTTTGAAACTATAAATAAACGATGTTAATCGAATCACCGAATTAATTTAATCTTACAATCATTTAATTAAAATGTTTAATTAATTTTTAATAAGTTTCGCTGATAAGTTTTCCGGAATAGGAAGCTAGTTTTTATTGTCCAAAGAAAATCATTTGTTAAGACATCATCTTCGTTAATTAATCTTCTACTTTTATCGGCTTTAATCGATTTGATGATAAATTAAGGAACGAGAAAGAAATTAATGATCCGGTCCTTTTTTCTGCCATTCTGATAACACCCTTTTCATTGATTACTGGTTTCGTATTCTTCAATGCGGCTTTTTCTTTCTGCTTTTTCAACCTTTTGTGTCAACTCTCAATATGTTTTTCAGTAAACTTCTTTAGCTGTATTTTTTCTAGTCACTCTTTTTTTCACTTCTTAAATCTACTAATGTGTACGTTGGAAACTTGGAACTATGTGGAACTGGCACTAGCAATTACAATTTTCTAATAAATTAACAGCCAACTCTGCAAAATTTGAAGGGGGTGGGACAGTTTTAATATACATATTACACAAATACAAATATTCTAAAATGGTCCTGGTAAAATCCCTCAATGAACTACCTGTCCAAGACAAATATCGCCGTTGTCATTAGAACAAATCAATCGAAAAGAAATTTTACAAAAAAAAAATCAGATTTTCTGCACTAGCTTGATCTTTTAAGATGATTTAATTCGGCTTTCAAAACAGAGCTAGGTTTCCTCCTTCTTTTAAAGTGTGAGTAATTGCAGATTTCATTTCAGAATATGGGCGGACTGAAACTAAATTTGGCACTGGGAACTAATATGACTACTGTGTTACCTTCTTAAGCAAGAAAGGCGTATCTCAAAAAGCTACAACTAATCTACTGTGTTACCCTCCTAAGCAGGGAAGACATAAATTTACCATTTGCCGTTAAGCATCTTTCTGAATATTTGCTTTATGCCCCCCCCCCCTATCTTTGATTTCATTAATCATATGAAGCTGTATTTCCGACATTTGTTCTTAAGGGGATGGTAGATGTTCAAAGTCGACTTTTTCCCTACCAAGCCAATTAAGCTGATTTTTTAAATATACATTTGATTCATATTTATAAAGCTAATTTTAAAATTTGAACATTGTACATAGCTTTTAAAAAAATTAATTAATTTAAATTATTTTTTTTTTTTAATTTTTTTAAAATGGTCCATGCGCATCAATTTTTAATTTTTTTTTTCCATTTTTTAAATAATTACTCACAAATCATAGTTAAGAATTTTGTGTATCCTTTTAGCAATAGGACTAATAGAATTTTTTTTATAAATTTTTAAGCAACATTATATCAAAAATTTATTAAATTTTACTAAATTTTCACTTTTAATGCTCATTTCGGTGACTAAATTTCCAATGATATAAAATCGGATACACAGAATTATTCTATTAGGTATTCTTAGAAATAAAAAAAAATTTCATTCAAATTGGATAAAATTTAATGCGCAGGAAGAGTTTTTTAACGAGTAAAATGATCGAAAACAACAATTGGAGAAAAAAGCAATTAAAGTACATATTGTCTAATTACGTACAAAATAAACAGCATAATTACTGAACTTTTTGCAGTAACAATTCTTTATGTATTTACTATTGATATAATTAGCATAATTTCCTTATAACTGCTAATTATAGTACATGGAACCCCCGATCAATAGTTCATGTATGTATGCATGTATACGCTGTTGTACAATACAGTGATTATAGTATTTTTTAAATGTTTCCTGCGCATTATTTTTTAATATTTTTTTTAATAATTCCTTGCAAGGCAATAATAAACTAATTTGTGTACCAGTTTTGCAATGGGAGCAATAAAATTTTAATAATAAAATTTTGAGCAATATTACAATATTTTTTTTTTTTTTAATTCTGCTAAATTTTCATTTTTAATGCTCATTTTGGTGACTGAACTTCAAATGATGTCAAAACAAATACACAGAATCGTTCCATGAGATGTTTTAATAAATATTAAAAAAAATCAATCAAATCGACTAAAATTTAATGCGCATGGAGAATGTTTTTACGAGAAAAACGTATAAAAACTACAGCTCGAGAAAACAGCAATCAAGTACATATATTGTCTAACTACGTACAAACTAAATAATATAGTTATTGAACTTTTGGTAAAAATTATTCACATATTTTTTTATACATATATTTAGCATAATTTCCTTATAACTGCTAATTATTGTACATATAACCCCTACAATCGTTTATATGTATATTGTAAAAAAAAAAAGTCGACATTAGTCGCATTCAATAAAAAAAGTCGACATTAGTTGCATTCAATATATAAATACAGTTCTATTTTACCAATAAAATAGGAACAAAATTTAAAAATTTATTTGTAGTGTAGACATTAACATAAAAATCCATGAATATCGAAAAACAAAAACAAAAAAAAAAAAACCGTAAAACATCCCAGCTTTATAACTGAGCCCTTCACTTTTTATATGTTTTTGATTATCAGTGGACTTATCATGTTTTATTTTTTTTCGACGTTCTCTATAAGTGCTGGTTTTCTTTTTGTTGCTGACTTCCAGCCGACGTTTATCACGTTTTTTCGCAATATTTATTGACATGTTATTAGCATTTTTATCAGTTGCTTCCAAAGTTCCTAAACAGCCAATGTTAAAGTTACTGACAGATGATACGATAGATAATTCTAAACGTTTCTTTGAGATGAATGTTTCTTTAGGACAACTATTCCAAATTACACTATGAGCACTTTCATTAGCATTCTGGGTTTTACCAGAAATGCATCGGGATAGAAGTTCATTAGATGCTAATCTCTGATAAACAGGCAAAATTTTTTCTAGTACTTCTTCAGAGAGTTGCGTTTTCATTAGACTATGCTTTTTTGGTATTGATTTACTGGCCAATGCCCTTTGGTAAAAACACCACGATTCAGTACCTTCGGGACACTTATGGTGTTTAGGTTTAACATCGGTCGATGATGCATGATAAAGGGTCTCAAATATTGCAGTTTTCATGTTGTCGATTGCAGGGATATTGTCTTTTATGGCTTTGCGATAAAAATTGGTGAGCTTCACAATCGTTGCTTCTTTTAAGCTTCCTGGCTTTTTTCCGCCAAGACAAATCCCCTTACTACGCCATTCTTTTACTTTGTTACGAAGCCCAGTCCCTAATCTCTTCGCTACATGATTAATGCATTCTTCCTTTGTAATACTTATGTTTGGCCCATACGGTTTTGATGCTTGTAATAATAGGAAAGTTTTTGAGTCATCATCTGAAATTATTGCTGTATAGCGCATTTTACACTCTTCGACTGATCGACTCCATAAAATAAGTGCAGCACTCTTTTCCATGCTCCCAGAAGATCCGTAATGATTTTTTTGGCACTGCGGTTTATGGTCTTCATACCAAATTTCGAATTCCGGACTATTTTCCTCTAAATCTCTGGAAGCTGCTGTGCATTCGGGACAGTATTTTGATAATATCTCATAGTCAACAACAAGTCCCGTCAAGACATCGATCACCAATCCCAATCCGTACAAGGATGTGTGACCACGTTTATGCCACGTACCATCATAGGAAACAGTGATATCAATGACATTATCAAATTTTTGAGACAGATCGATATCCCTATGTCTTTGATGCACAACAGCTCTTGAAATTTCGAGTACTTCTTTTTTTGCATTTTTTCCATCTTCTGATAAGCTATTGAGGCATTTTGCAAAGGTATTTTTATCGATAGATTGAATACCCAACACCATAGAAAAAATTTCCATAGCTGCATGCCCCTTTCCAATTTTCAAAAATGCTTCTACAATTTTTTTGTTTACATCAAACAATCTCTGTTCAGCAACACGAGGACTGCTAAATGTTGAGCCAAACACATGACCACAATCCTTACATTTCAGTTCACATTTATTTGAGTAACCAAAAGCACTCTCACAACTAACACTCAAAGTACCTGAAACACATTCACTGCATTTTACAGCTCCCAGCAAATTTTCCCAAACGTTTGAGTTTATCAATGTGTAAGTGGGCATATCACTGCTTGAATTGCAAATCCTTTCACTAACTACTTCTGTATAGGATTGCAATTTTGAAGCACTGGTAGAGAGATTATCAATTCTTTCCTCAGTATCATCCAAATTTGATCCACTTGCAGTGTGGCTTTCAGATGGAATCATATTATTTTCCTTCACACTAGCCCATCTTTTAGCAATTTTATTTTGGGCGATCTGCCTACTTCTTGAAGGTCGACCCTTCGGCTTCCGATATCTGGAACTTATTGAATGCATACTGCATTTACAGATGATCAATCAGCTTTCAAACAATAAAAATTGCAAAAATTTTTGTTCTGAAAAGAACAGTTTTTTTAATAAATTAAAGCAAAAACGTCGATAATCACACGTGAATAGCGCTAACAGAATATAAACAAACCTAGAGTAGTAGAAGTTGAAGTGCATAACGGCCTTAAAAATCTTTGTGCAAAAATAATTATCAAAAAGATGAAATAATGTTTTGTGTTTACAAAAATTTAAAGGGACAGCCACGCCCCCTTTTCAGGTATAAGAAGAGTTTTCATGCGTTTTAGAGGTTTAAAAATTATCAGAATGAAATTTTTTCACTGCAGTAATGTGAAGAAAGGTTTTGGGGACAAAAGTAACTTAAAATAAAAAAATCGAGTTTTTGGTCAATTTTTGCCGATTTCAACGTCTACCATCCCCTTAACTAGTTAAATCTAAGATGTTTTAACTATTTGGTAAGTCTATTAAAGGATTCTTGCAGGAAAAAGAAATGTTTCTGGAAGAAACTGAGATAATTTCTTCTTGCTTCAGAACGTAATATGAGGGAAGAGAAGTTGAATTTTCAGGAAACTAACACACATATTATAAACATACTTGAACTTTTAGGAAACTAATAAACATATTATAAACATACTTGAATGTTTAGGAAACAAACACGCATATTATAAACATGGTTGAATTATTATAAACATACTTGAATTTTTAGGAAACTAACACATATATTATAAAAACTGACTCATATTGGGAAAAGAAGAGAGGAATCATAGCTGTATATGATTTGTATCGATTTCACAGATTACTGAAATATTAAATCCCACCTGTATCTTCAGATGATCGAGAAGTACCATTACTTTTCTAAACTGTAAAAGAAGTGAGTGTATTTGTGTTCTCTTCTATAAAAAGAGAGGAAATTATTTTTGTACTAAAATTTAGGACACGATTCCTTTTTGTAGCCACTTTTCGTACAAATTCTATATCTGTTAAAAATAATGTAAAATTCCAAATTCGAAGTATTTACATAAAGTAGTTTCTCAATATTTCAAGACGAAAAGGAAAAGTTGTCAAAAAGGAATTATCCTATTGATGTACTTCCGCGCTAAAACTTTCATATTCACCATTCTCTTCAGAAAGAACTTCTACAGTCCTGTTATTTTCAGTTATTTTAGATTACATTTATAGGAATGCATTAAATTTATCTTCAGAAAAGATAATTTTTGTGGCATAAATTTTCTTTTTATTTCAAACTTGAATTATTCATTTAAATATACGAGCTTTTTTTCTTAGAAACATACAACAAAATAAGCGTTTTGGTAAATACTAATAAAAATATAAAAATTTTTATTTTAAAACTAACATTTATAGCAACCTTAAAATGCCAAAAAAAAAAACTTAGTTTTCTTTTCTGTCTCACTTTTTTATTCACTTTTTGTTTCATTTGTTATTAATTGTCATTTATATTTTTCCTTTAATTCCTTAACAGCTTAGCTAAACTTTCAACACACAAGTCAAACCTAAAATATTATATAATTAATGAAGAAAGTAATCCTTTAAGCTATTTATTCATCTTCTGAGACAAGGAACAAAATGCTTTGAAAAAATGCTGTGTTGAGTAATTGAATAATTATATCGATAATCGAAGAACAAGATACCAGGACGTTAAAGAAAAATCTGAAATTGCGTCTCGCAGTTAATAAGAATGTATACCAATAAGTTAATTACTTTTTGCAGACATGATTTATTATGTGATAAAACTATGATGAAAATAGATCCATACTAATAGACATTTAGTTTTTATCCCTTGTCTTGTTCGTTCCGTTATAAGTTTAAGAAAAAAAACGATAATTAAGCTTATTTTTGAGATACTTTCTCAACCTCATAACAAAGTGGTAGTTTGAGATGCACTTGACACATTTTATTACTGTTTTTAGTTCCTAAGTTTTATGGTAAAAATACATTAGTTTAAATGAAGTTTATAAAAAAATGATTGTCTGGTTCCCAATAAATATGGGTTTTGGTTTATTTTCTTAAGCAAGATCAAAATAAATACTAAAGTATTCTCTCTGGACGACTTTTAATCAGTCTCTTTGAGTCAGCTTTCCATGTTTCTCCGTCGTTCTTCTTAATGTTATTAATTGAATTCATTTACAACAATTCACTAGGTCACAGTAATTAACTGAAATTAATTTTTCTATATTTATATCTACATTGCCTTTTACAATTCTACAAACGCGGACAATGTATGAAATTTATTTAGATATAAAAGTTGCTGTTTATTTTTAGAACTGTCGCATCTTAGAAATTCGCAGAATCTTTTCTCTAAAGTAAGAACTTGAAAAAGAGCACTTCGTGTGAAAAAGGAAATTTAATGTGAAGATTTTTGTTTTTCAAAAATAGTCAACTTATGTAATAACTCTCTATCAGGAAACACTGGATACAGTTCTACCGGCAAAAAAAAAAAAAAAAAAAAAAAGACCTCTGCCTGGCAGAGTGGCGTGAAGAATTCATTCATGTTCAAGGGAAAAACTGCTGGTATAAGGAATGTGCCATTTTCTGTTCTCGTTTTAGTTCCTTAGCACACTTTATTTCTCCCAAACTGATATTATTTTATAGTTTATAAATTAGGTTGCTTCCAACAAACAGAAAAGCAAACATTCTAATTCGCATGATTTTAAAGTTTGAACGCACTTGTAAAAACAACTTCCCTAAAAATCGAATGGACTCGTCCATTTATGCCATGCGCAGAAGCGACAAAACTTCGTGGTCGAAATGTACGTTGGATTTGAAAAATTTCGTTATGACCATGCTAACGACAGCGATAAATTTCTGGAAGGAATCATTGACAGCATGAATGCTATGAAAGTATTCGTTCTCGTCTGATTTTTACGTAATTTTTCCTAAACTCAAAAACAGGTTTATGTCATTTGATGTAAAGAATGTAAAGCCTTATGAATTTCATAATATTAAAAAAGAGCCCTTACCAATATTTTTCTTCGTTGATACACTGTAAAAAATTTCCGTAAGAAAATAGTAATATAACCATTTATTTGATTGTTATTTTACCATATTTATTTACAACAGCTGAATAACCTTTAAAAAGATGGTACTCAAACCGCTGATTGTGAAAAAATCTCTGTTTCTCCTAAAGAACGTTTAACTAACCCTAATTTACAAGCGCCACCTAGGTCTCGTAGTCAATAGGAATCGAGCGTCCATCTTGGTTGTGGAACCTTACCGGCGTCGTATGTTGTTGTTAAAATATGAATAAAGATTTATCAGTTCAAATCTGCATGTCTATGTAAAAACGAAGGAAAAAAGGGGGCTTAAGCAGTGGTTACTAAATAGAAACACATATGCACGTAAATCAAAAATTGGAGACATCGAACTGTTTGCGAATGAGCGAACCCATAATTTGAGCTGCTGAAGCTTGTTTGTATTTAAATTTTTGCAGCAAATAAAATGATTTTTGTCAATATACAGTAAATTTGGACCAAAAATGACCTTGGGTCCAATCAAAAACTGAAATATCAATTTTAATGCAGTTTGCCTATTGGAAAAGAAGATTTATTGATAAATAAACGGCCACTTTAAGTGGTGTAGATGGCCGAATGGTTAGAGCGCAAGGTTGGTACACCATCTACCCGGGGGTTCGATTCCCGCACGCTTCGTTTACGGATTCTACTCCTCGAAATGGTTCAAAAACTTGCATTTATAATTTTGAAACCACAATTTTGAAGATTTTGTTTTTATTAATAAATGGTTATGAAACCGTAAACTTTTGTATTTAAGGCATTTTAACCAAGATGATTGGAAATGGTTTAGGTCCCGTATAGTTAGAAATTTGTTCCAAACCGTAAATTTAAGGGTGAATTAGATGGACAGACTGCTTCCGGCTATTTAACAGTAATTTCGGGATGGAATTTCTAACAGTGTACTCCCCTCAGTATCATAAGATTATGTCAAACACATTATTCTAGCAAGAAAAAACCCTTATCAATATTTCGCAATTATTCTGCAAATCAATACGTTAAAAAATTATTAAAACGTATAAAGGTATTTTCTCATTTCGTTTATACGTTGTATTAATACCACAATTTTTTCGACACCAACTGAAGAAAATAGTTTTTATTTTTTATTATATGCATCAGTGAATTTATTTATTGACAAATACTCACAAATAATTACATATTTAGTTCATGTTGCTGTGCTTTTACAACTGTATGAGAATCCCTTTAAAATTATAATAAAGAAAACTCAAATTTTATTTTCTGAAATATGAAAGAAAAACCTGTTCTGAGACATGAAAAGCGAAAAGAAGCAAAGACATTTAAAGAAATGAGTAAAAATTCCAAACTTTTGTGGGCCTTAGTCTCATTGTTCGAATCCCCAATAGCTTTCGTAAGATTTGTACTATGAGTATTAGTTTAGATCCATGTAAAATATTCTTTAAATACCATTAAATAATTCAATTTTGTAAGTGTACTAGAAAATTGCAAAGCTGAATTTAACAGAGATAAATGTCATATAAAATGCAAAGTCAAACAATAACTTAAAATGTATATAATTATTTTTATTCAATTGCATTTAGTGTAACAGGATTGGCAATTGTAGATTGAACAAGAACGCTATTAAAATAAGTATCATTCTTTCAAAATATAGTATATACTTTATTTTTGTAAAGGGAGTACGAGGAAAAAAATAAAGGTAGGCCAAAAGTCCTTGTGTTTTTCGTTTAAGATTTGTTCCTTGAAGAAATAAGAATTTTGAAATTCCATCGGAAGCCATTTTTGGTGACTCTATCAAAACCAGAGAACGCTGTAGGATAGGTGGTAATGGGATTTCGAGGGTGATTTATGTCGTTGACAATATAAGAGCAAACATTCTTTGCGCTACTGGGAGCTTTTGTTTTCTGTTATTTGACATATCAGAAGATTGAAGCGGTATTGAGCTGCTTCGATTCGGGCAAAATGGGCTTGTGTTATTGTTAGCAATTTCTTTTTTTCTCCAAATGCTTCGTTTATTGTTGAATATTTCGCGAATTTAACCCATGTAACATTTCGGGTAAACAAATTAAATGTAAGAGAATGTTGATGGCACATTGCTTTCGAAAGTCGAAAATTGGCTTCAATCGGCTGTGTTATTTGATGTTATATTTGAGCTATCTACCCGCGTATCTGATATTTACTCATACGCACAAATGTTTTATTTATTCCCTCGTTATCCGAACTTTTAGAGCATTATTTGTTAAAAAGATCATACATTGTGTCAGGTCCTTAATTATTTCAATGCTACATTAAACAAACCATAATCAATGAAACGGAGCTTTACTCGAATTTCAGTGAGTTACGCATATATGTATGTATATATATATAAATATATACAGTAAAACCCCGTTATACCGCGCCGCAGTATACCGCGGTATATCCGGTATACCGCTGTGACTATCATGTCCCCCGACGTTTAAATAAGCCTTTATCACTGCCATTTGAAGGTGATTCCTTATTTACCATTGTAAATAAAGCCAGTCCGAGCACCCAAATATTCTAGTTATGTGTGTGTAACTACCTTTATAGCGCTGTTAACCTTTGTATTCCCGAAAAGTACACGTATTCTCCAGTCAGAAGTGCGTTCCTCCCCTTCCAAATCTAATTTTTTTCTTAAGACCTCTCCCCCTTCACAATCCCATGTTGATAGCATAAAGAGATTGTTAAGCCCCTTTTTTCCCTCGGAACACAGTTGATTTATAACCCCCTTTTCTCCCTCAGAACACAGTTGATTTATAACCTATCGCTCGATAGACTGATTGCACAGTTGATATGTGTGCTACTATCACAGAAATTACAGTGAATAAAATGGCAGTAAAGAATAAAATAGATAGAAAATTAAATATGAGGCAAAAGTTACATTAAATATGAAGAAAAATCACTTTGCCTCCGAAATGCCGATTCTAAAAAAGACATTTACATGTGAGCATACAGCACTATCGTGCACAGGCAGAGTATAATGCTATGAGCCACTAAATATTCTATCCATTTTAAAATCTTTTTTAACCCCCCCCCCCCCCAAAAAAAATAAAAACACTTGTACGTTTAATATGAGTGAAAGTAATTTTTAAAAATCATCCGTGTTGAATGCTTGATTCGAAATGAATAACGTATGCTTTTGTTTAATTTTTTCTAAAAGCAATAAAGCAAGTCCACAAGAATTGCAGCTTTTATTATTATTATTATATAGGATTGAAATTTCCCCCGTAGGCGCAATTTTTTTTTAAATTGTTCAAATGAACAAAAATTGCTCAAATAAAAAAATATTTCACTCCAAAAGCTTTTTCTAATACGCTTGTTAATAGGAACTTGGATCTTATGACCATACACTCTCAGAAACGCATGCTCAAATCTCACGACACTTTCGTCGTATTTGACGAAATGGATTCGTGAAAAATGCTCCGAGTAAACCTTTCGTCAAATTGGCGAAATTTGTGTAGAAACCTTTTTAAGTCATGTGATCGCGTGAGGAAAGAATCGTTATAAATGACGAAATTTTCTTGACGATTGAAGAGTCGTCGAAAATGAGCATTCTATTTTTGAGATTGTA
Source organism: Octonoba sinensis (assembly GCA_038502835.1). NCBI lineage: Eukaryota > Metazoa > Arthropoda > Arachnida > Araneae > Uloboridae > Octonoba > Octonoba sinensis. The sequence goes on along the minus strand of CM076599.1, from coordinate 55,469,676 downwards.
GTTCACATAATTTGCTTCATTTTTTCCCATGGGAGCTAATGTTAAAATTTTTTGAGTTGTTCAAAATTGAACGAAACATTGTTCAAATGTTGGTTGTAGCTAACTTAAATTATTTTTTTTTTCATTTTTCTAGGGAAAGGTTGAACAAGAATTTTTTATAGTGCAGGGAATGATATAATTTTCAAGATGGTTCACGCAAACTACGGCCCGTCAGGTAGTTACTTATAAAGAAAAGTCAAAAAGAAAATTCTAGATATTTTAAAATTTAAATAATTTTATAAAATCAAATAAAGAGAACAAAGAAAACTGTTTTGTATATCTCTGCAGGTAAAAATATCTGCCAGTTACAGGACACTTAGCCACATAATTGAATAAAAAAAGCTTAAACAAAATTTAACAAACGGAAGTCATTATGTTTTTTATTTTATGTTTTGTGTGCTCCAAAAATAGTGACCGATCAGTTCAGCCATCGAAAAAAGTAAATACTTTTAAAACAAAAAAAAAAGTAATCGTTGTAAAGGAATCGATATGTATTTGATATAATCATACTTTATTCTGGCTCCACAAATTCGCCAATATCAAAACTCTTGGCAGGTTATAAAGCATAAAATGATATTGTTATTTTAAAAATGCGATTATAAAACAGGTAGATGCTTATGATAACAACAGGGGTTTATCATGACTTAAACGTGTCTTAGATATTTAATTAAACGTCAAAGGCATCTTTACAATATACTGTATCAAAGGTCTCCATGGTAACCAAAATGAATTGCCTGAGAATAAGGATAGTAATTTGTCTTTTTCAAAGTCGAAGGCTTATTATATTATAGAGAAAAGGTAAAAACGGACATTTATGTTTAAAAAATCATAACAGCATATGTTTCAATTATGCTAAAGGCAGTTGTTTTTGCTGAAAAGCTGTTTCGCATACTTTTTTTTTAAACATTTACTAACTAGTTGTTTTTTTTTTTGTTTTTTTTTAGTTTTTATTCTTCTGTATCGTATTTGTTGCCGTATATTCCAGTAAAGCCAATGTACCTTTTTGTGTTTTTGTTTTTAAAAAAATCATAGCAAAGTATCATTTACCCTCAGTGCGCTAAACCCTTATTTTTAGTTTCGGACCTTTTGATTTAGTTATTTAAAACTAAAGCGACGAGAGAGAGAAATGACTCAGTTTGAACTATCTCTCTAGCTTAGCATGATAACCTTCAACATTTAATAAGATAGTCTTGGATATGTTATCGTTATACAGGTTGTTAACCTTGTACAGGTTAGGAACATGACATCCTGTCATGTACCGAACAGCAAGGACGACAATGTTTAAGGGGGGAAAAGTAGAGTTCATTTCTCTTTATTTTAGGTTGCTTTTTATCCTACTTTCCCGTAAAAGTAAAAGTAATGTTTTGGTTTTGTCATACTGTAACACAGCACGTAAGATACTCTCAATAAAACTACATGCCTCTCAAACATCCGATAAACGCGTTTAAAATTGAAGGGTCCACTGGAAAAAGGACCTAAGTCACATACTACTCTTTGAACTTTGCTTTATGTTTTATTTTAAATTATGTATTATAAATGAATATAAATTATGCATTATAAATATATGTATTATACATTTGAATTTGGGTGTTACGGAAAAGTAGGCTCGTATAGTTAAAATTAACATTTATGTTATAAAATATTTGAATAAAACATAGAGCAAATTTCAAAAAGTAGTATGTGAATGATGTCGTTTTCCCAGTGGACCCTTCAATTGCTTCTATAAAGGTAAACTCAGCAAAATAAATCCCTACAATTCTTTGACTACCGTTTTCATGAACTTCACCTTAATAGAAAATGTATCAAACGCATTTTTCTGAAAACCATCTCCTATCTCGTTCGCTCTTTGCATCTGCTAAGCCCCGTACATATAATTACATACGACGATAGCATTCCTAATAATTTTCCGTTCAAAAAGGTTTGAAAAAAAGCAGAAGTCCTTCTAAATCATGACCATATTAAGTTTTGATCTAAATAATAATGCAATCATAGTGTATGCGTCAACAAGAACTGCAATTATATCATGCTGTATAACTAGACATTTTTTAGTTAAATGATGTATTTTATGTTCATTATTGAAAACGTGCAAGATGTTGTGCATAATATAACGCTTAAAACCTTTTGACGCTACATATTACTAGGTAGTAAGAATTTAACTTTTATTACTTAATATTACACTCAAGGAGGTTTGACGTTCATGATCGTTTGAACGACCTCCCCCCACCCCCTTCAGTTACACTGCCACATAAATTACCAACTATACCACAGGATAGCAACGTATCAAATTTTAGTGTCAGCTGTTGTTCGGGACTGTTTTAAATTATACATTATTGACACTACTACAATTTGATCTTTTAGGTTGAAAAATATTGAGGGAAATTTTATGCATTGCTAAAACAAGCTACAAAATAGCACAATTACAAAATACTGTTACAAAAAAACTCCTATGGTGGTAAAACTACACCTTCTGCTTGAAGTACCATAATTTAAAAATATATAGTCTTAAAAATCCCTGACTAAAATAAAATTTGTATGCCCTTATTTACATTTTACATCAATGTTAAAACTACTTGCAATTGTTGAAATAAAATAATTAAACTTGAATTTAAAATACAATTAAGTTATTTTTTTAAAAATACTTCGGAAGTAAAATTTCATGCTTAAAGTTTCTTTAAGAAATTCTTTGAGGCTACGCATTATTAATTAAAATGAATAACCAACGAAACTACGAAAATATCGGTTGATTTGCTTACATTAACTCTTCTAACAACGGAACAAATGTGACCTTACATATATTTTTGCAGAAATTACTTAAAAGATTTTAAATATATATTTTTTTAAACCATTTTACGGTAGACATATCTCGTTTTCGTGAAAAACAATTGACCTAAAATGACATATTCTCTCAAATTGGACAATTAGTTTCTTTTTACTTCGAGTTTTTCTACCACAGTAAACGAATCTTTCAATATTCCTGGCAAGAAAATTAATTACATACTTCTCACCTTGTACATGATAGACGTTCTTTGAAAGAAAATAAATACTGACATTTTCTGACATTTCCCATTCCGAATCGTCAAAAACAGACTAAAACAACATTATTTTAAATTTAGTATTTATAATAAAACTAAACTTTCACACCCAGATACCTTCATCTGTCAAGCTTGACATATGTTATGTCATATATAATATTTGAAAGAAGCTATTAATCTTAGTTCCTGAACATACGTCACAACACAAGTCCATGATATTATATTTTATCGTTTTTCAAGGAAGTAGTTGGATCTCATGAAAATAAAATGCACTAAAAATTCATTTCAATTTGACATGTCCAATACGTGTTTATTGTTTGAATATTGAACAAGCCTAAAACAGTAATTTTATATGCAAAAATAATTATCTTCTATGATATTGTTTTAAAATATGTTTCGTATTTGTTTATGAATTGATAAAAAATAAGTATTTATTCCTCATAATCAGTTGACTTATAAACATAATTTAGCAGGACATTTTATATTTATCGAGTTTTTTTCTTTTTGAAATTTTGTATTTTAGCATATTAAGATCTTATTTAAACGAATAAATGTTGTTATATGCGATATATTATAATAATTATAGACTTTGCTAGAAACATGTTAACAATTTTTATTAGAGACTGGTCACAGCATCCATTTTCTAATGATTAACGAATACCTAGATTACTCCAAATATTAATTTTGATTAAAAAAAAAACCTCATTCTCAATAAAGAACTATCGGCTAGTATTTTTACTAATGTAAATATGAACATTGGAGCAGGTTTTTTTTTATTAATGTTCGTTATGTAGTCAAACTATTTATATAGTAAACACTGGATTCAGGCGCGTCATCTGTACCATCAAATCATGCTTTATTAAAGAATACGATTTGTAGAGCTGTTGTATAGAGAAAAAAATTTACTAATCATTTCGACAAGTAGTAGGCTTCTCAGAATCTTTCAAAATCGAACAGCCGTTTCTATCGCTGGTGTGATATTAATGTTACACCAGCAACATGTACAAATTATGATATTTTAACATTTGTTTTAGAAACTTGTCTCTTTGTATTAAAATACATGATTACTTACATTTATAAATATGAAAACTAAAACCTAACTTTTAAAATTCTTAATTTTACAAGCTTGTTTGTCCCTAAAGAAAATTATTTTGTGAACGTTTCTTCGCTACATTAATAATAGTATATTCTGCAAAAAAATTACGTTTATTTATTACAGTCGTTAGCTAAATTTGTTATTTTCCAAGACATGCGAAAATAAATCGTATTGTAATTTAGCAGGGACTAACTCTGTCTTCTGTACCAGTAGCTTAAATTTTCATAATTAATTCAGTGTTCTCTATTTGCAGAATAATTGCTATTTGGCACAAGTAGCAGCACTCTTGCTAATTTGATGAGCTATTTAATTAAAATTTCACTACAAAATAATTTACATAATGCAAGATGCTCGGGAGAAGGTATTAAAATAAGTACTTAGCACACAGTTAAAATAAATGACTCTTTTTATCTAAATACCTTGCTCTATTTTATTTAGAATACTTTAAAATTTAATTGAAGTTAGCAATTTTAAGTTAGCAATTTTATGTAAGTTTTACTAAAAGCCATTCAATAAAAAACTAAGCATTTAAATACGATTTTTTAAAGCTTGTGAGCTGCTCACTATCATGTTAAAAAATATTTTTCTAACCGTAAATTACACTGATAATGTTTAATGCATATTTTATTTCTCTTTGAACAGCAACATACTGGTTGTATCATAAAGCAAAAAAATGCTTTATTTAATCTCAGAAAAAATCCTCCCTGCGCCCATTGATCAGGAAAACCGGAGCTTATTTTAAGACACCACACATAAATAATAAAATAAATACTTCATATATTGCATTGTTTTCTCCAGGGTTTATGTCAGCCTTCTTCCGAGTGTGCCATGTAAATCCTTTTGGAATACCCGAACCCAAAATAAACTTTGAAAATCGAAATTCAGCGATCTTTACTTTAAACAGAGCCAGAATTTAATCAAAACTCAGATTTGGAATAACGGTGGCAGCCTATTTGAAATTTTCAATTTCCTCCAGTGGAAGGGCTTCAATATAAATCCTTGCCGTCAAGCTTCCGTTGTCAGATTACACACACTTGTGCACGAGGAATGTTTAGGCGAACAGTCCAATTGCGAAAGTAAGAAAACAAGCATCAGAAAATATCGGCAATTAATGTGCGCTTTTTATGCATAAATTTGCTTACGCTTGTTAGACACAAAAAAAGTACCTAAGTAAAAAAACTAATAAAATGACTGGATAGTGTTTGATGTAAGACATTATTACTTGGACTATTTTTGGATGCAGCAAAACTAAAATACGCTCTAATTTTCTGTGTCGTTAATCGCAGTAGTTTACATATATTTTAGTTTCGCAGTAGTTTTCATATATTTCCGTTTTCCAATTTTATTTGGCAAGTTTAGCGGTCTTCATGTTTTTACTTGAGAAGAAATATTTAACAATAAATTGTGAATAAAACATCATTTACGTAGCTAAAATCAATTCAATAGCAAATCTTGAATAAAAGCTCAATTAATTGTTAGCATATTTCATGGGTTTATGAAGAATATGCCACATTTTACGATGTACTATAATACAACTATATTTTTGATTAAAAACATGGAATCATTTTTTTTCCTTTTTTCAAAGATTCGTAATCAATGACGTTAAATTTTATAATGTGATAAATCAATAGCTATTATCGTAACTTAAAAACCACTGACAAAAGCTCCAAATTTAGAAGGAAAGGTACCGTAAGTTGCGGTACGTAACATTGGAACCCAAAACAAAAAAAGCTTTAAATGTATTATAATTCTGTTCCTTTTAAAGTTACTCAAGTAGCAGTATAGACAGCAACTGAGGTGCTTAACTACTGATGTTAATTTTTTTTTTGTTTTGGACTCTTGTAACCATTCAGGATTACGGTATGTGCAAAAAATTAATTTACTTTAAGAGAAACAAATTTCCAGTAGAACAAATATCACACATGACGTTTGATTAATGGAATGTTTTGACAAGAAATCATTTCAATGCATAGCGTTTTTGATGGTAACCATTATTACAATGTAACTCGAAGTAACATTGTAAGTGATAAAGTACAAGTGCAGCATAGTTTGTCCTGCGAGCCTGATAAACTAAAAACTTCAGCGTTTGGGGAAGATACAGTTAATAACAACAGATGTCGACGATAGTTTTGAGAATTCACGTTTTGATCCAGAAACTGTAATGGTCAGGAGCATAGTGTACAATATACATTTGTTGCCTGCTGAAAATTATATTTTTGATCCAATCATAAAAAAACGGCAGAAACTAAAGCGTGCCACAGTAGGTATTCGGCGTAATATGTCGAAATCCCCCCCCCCCCCCCCAAAAAAAAAAGTGCCTCAACTGTAACTCGTCAAACTACTAAAAAACGACATTCACTGCGAATGTGACTTAGACAAAAATTATGCATATATTATCAAGATTAAAATTGTGTTTTAGATTTGTGTATGATTGTGTTTTAGATTAAAATTGCGTTTTAGATTAGCAAGTACATAAATTAAAACAATTAATTATTTATACCATTAATCCAGTGCACTTATTCACTGCTGCTCTATTAAACTCCCCAACATTATGGAGTAGAATCCATAATGTTGGAGTAGAATCTGACTTAAAAATGCTAAATATGCCCTGAGTAATGATAAAACTAAAAATAATGGAATGGAACCTATCTTAGTGAAAGGATTCGGTAATTATTCGACGAATTCATGATCAGTCGTTCGGTCTACCCCCTGCAAACCAAGTAGTCTAATATCTAATACGTCCCCTGGAAGATATTAAGTACTAAAGGTTGCAGGAAAGGTTTTACATTTAAGTGTTGATCTTCAGAGTTGTAAAGCTAGATATCTTTATGCATTTTAATGTAGAATTAATAACGTAGAACGTAACGTTTTTAATGTAGAATTTAATAAAGCACTAGCTAAAAAGTAGGTAAGTGCACTGAATTAATAGGAGAAAAATGTTTCATCTAATAAACCAATTTTAATATTTATATTTGGAATTTGCGGATAGTCACAGTTAGCAGTGTGCAGTCAATCACGGTAACTTTGCCCCACAGTTTATCTATTTTTAACTGTCCCACTTATATCTCAGTAATGTTATTGTTAATATTGGCATAAAATTAAAGAAAAAACTCCCAGAGTATTGTGTAGTTATTAAAACCTAAGAAATAATAACTGCAAAAACCATCTAAAAGGAATAATTAACCTGATTCAAAGTTACCCTGACACTCAGGGTAACTTTAAATCGCCAGAAAAAATGATATAAAATATGCTATTTAAGAAATATATTACAATTGCGCAACATTGAACTAGAAAAATAAAATTTTTAAATACTTAAAAACTCACCATTTTTGTTTCATAACATCACAAGTTTTCTATAATTTACGATATTGCATGGGATGTTGCATGAGAACAGAGTTGAAGAAGCAGAACATCAAAAGGTTGGGGTAAAAAGCCCCATTTATTATTTATTTAGGGAAAGAAAAAGTGATTTTCAATTATTTAAGTAAATAATGCACTTACTTTTAAGCAAGTATATAAATTAAAACAACCATTTAAAAAAATCACATTAAAATCTAACACTTTTAGCCAAGTACTTTGCAATTAACAGAGATTTGGGGAACATAAAAACCCCTCTATTACCAGCTGGAGTAATATCTTCTGGAGACAATTTTGTTAACACATCTTTGTGTTCGTACCACAAATCATCATCAGTAGTTACCACAACTAACAAATGATACCTTGAAAAATTAATACCTATCATAATCAATTCTCACGTTTTTTTTTAATATCACTTGAAAATTTTTATTCATATACATACTAATCAGTGATATAATGATATAATGTAATTTGTAAGCAAAAATTATAATAAAACCAAAGTAATAGTATGCACTTTGGAAAGAGTTATATTCTATTATATTCTTAAATTTAGCTTGAATGTCACTCAGTTCTATTCATATGCCTACTACATACTGACAGCAACTGTTCAAATGTTCTCAGTGTACACCTGAGTATCATAAATCCTATTTTGTAACTTTAATAGAATGTATGATCATGTATATGCTTCCTTACAGTTTAATTATATGTTTTTATAATCAAACTAGATTAAATAAAATATATATTATATATATTCTAATTGTATTATATGCAAACTTTAGTTATCTGCATAAAAAATAGAAATAAAATAGTTTGTATATACAGGATATATCTATAATCAGTAAACAACAAATCTAAGGCCTGAAAATGGAATAAAATTGCAATTTCTTAATTATTTGGCATTTTACTAAATATTACTGAATAAATAATCACAGATACTAAAAAATTCACTATATTAAAAGATAAAATGCTTGGTAAATTAGTGTGATGTTACTTACTTTAAATGAATAATTAGTTTTCAGCAACTTTAAATCAGCATGTCAGAATAGCTTCCAAGCTGTAACTTTAGTGCTATTGAACTATACAATTAACTGTGTACAGTGTTGCTAAATTTTTTATTAAAGTGAAAAGAAGAAAAGTGATTTTATAACTTCCCAGGAGAGTGGCACTATAGTGTGTTCTACAGTTTCATTTTTACGTCAAATATTCTAAACAATGTTAAGTGGTGCAAAGTTATCCCCATGGTTCAAAGTTACCCTGAATGACTGTATGTCAATTATGAGTTCTTTCGAGAGCTACAGTTGTATCCCTGCGGCATCATGACATAATAAAGCTTTGAATATTTACCGGACAACAATCTGAAAGTGACTGAAGACTAATTTCTCCATGAATTAGTTTAGTGCAAAGCAAGGTACATCTGTGCGCTCTTCTAGTACAGAAGTGAGATATTCAAACATATTAAAAGATGATATAAGAAAAAGGTTATTTATTGTTATATAAGCTCAGAGATGACGGGATGTGTGTTGCATTCTGTCCCATTCGATTTATTTAATGACCAAACTTTACAGCTGATTTGCCTTTTTTTTTTTTTCAAATTACTACTTAAAGTATTATATTACTTACAACTATTTTTAATGCCTCCCCACGCCGGAATATTATTAAAACAGATGAGCCATGTTCAAAACCCAAATTAGCAAAGTTAATATAATGAATACTTTTTTTCTGGATATCTTCTGGTACCATTAGCACAAGTCATAAACTACAACTTTAATTATATAAATTTGGACAGCATAATGGTTTTCAAATCCCAAATCCATTAACGGACCCTGCTAACTTTAGTTTCTCCACTATATCAACCATTTTCAAAAGCATTTTTGTTTCTTAAGTCTGCACTTTAATTAAGATTATTAATTTAGAGTCGATTTCTAACTGAACGGAATTCTTTTTCTTTCACTTCGGGAACCAAAAGTGAAGATCCATTAAATACAGGTATTTCATTATTAGAAATGCTATAGCAACATCATTATGAACTTTTTGAAAGTGTTCCTGTTCATGTCAAAGGTAGTTACTGAAAAGAACTTTTCGGAAGAAGTAAGAGGACATTTTTTAAGTTCTCCGCCGTTTATGAACTTCTGCACGAAATCGTAAAGTTATTAGAATTTTTCTTGCTTAGTTAGTCAATAATAAATATTTTAATGATCCATGCAATATTTCTAAATTGAAATACCTTTTATAAGCTTGAAAATATGATATATGGCATGTATCATTATATTTAGTGTTCCTAGAAACTAAATTTACAATAAATAATTTCAGCGGGAGAAGTCAATAACACATCGCCTGCCGTTCTAGTAATAATCACAAATTCTACAAAAAAATAAATGTACAAAATATAAACAAATCGGCGGACTTAATTAGAATATTTGCTATTCTTTATTTCAAGATATAAGCAATTACATAATTTAAAAGTTGCATTATTAAGCCTATTTAGGGGGGTTTAAGGTCAGTAAAATCATTTTTCTATTTTTCATAAAGTTTCGACTGAAAATATCTCAACATTGGATATATGAACTTAGTAGGTCTTACTATTACCACGGCTAGTTCAACAAAGCTACACTGTTAAAAATTTTCCTGAAAATATAGTAAAATAACAATTTATTTGAATGTTATTTTACCATATTTAATTCAACAGTCGAATGACCATTAAAAAGATGGTACTCAAACCGCTGATTGTGAAAAAAATCGTTTATTCTCTGTTTCTCCTAAAGAACGTTTAATGAGCCGTAATTTACGAGCGCCACCTAGATCTCGTAGTCAATAAGAATCGGGCGTCCATCTTGGCTGTGGATCGAAGAAGTGTGAAGATTAGAATTAAATCGCATAACATTGTATAGTTTTATCTGAAGAGGGGAAATGAAGAGAAGATGAAGTTAGTAATAGTCATAAAAAAAAGTGACTGTGGAAACATATTGCATTTTTACCTTTCTCAGAATAAAAACGAACTTCTCAAAATATTGGGCATCCAGTAGGTACCTCTTGGCAAAGCATGGAAGTTCTGGCTTTCCACCCGGGTGCTATCCCCGTCTTCGGCAGACTTCCTGCTCCACCGTTTCCTCGCCACTCGTCGTCCGCTACAATATAATAGCTATGAATGGTTTCTACACGTCGAAGATTTTACGCATATAGTTAATTACTATAACCTGCAGTATGTTATCATAAGGGCTACTAAATGGTTGTGAAACCGAAAACTTTTGTATTTACGGCTTTTTAACCAAGCTGATTGGAAACGGTTTAGAACCCGTAAAGATACAAAAATGTTCCAACCCGTAAATTTAACGGTTAATTAGATCAACAGACTGCTGCCGGCTGTTTAACCGTAATTTCATGATGAAATTTCCAACAGTGTATTAAAGTGGGGAAGTTCAGTTCATTCCTTACTTACTATTACATTTTTTCTGACTCACATTTCATCCACTACTTAAGGGTCACTTTCACTTCTGTTTAATCATCGATTAGTTGTTTACATCTTACGGATCCTGTCATTATTTACATAAATTCTTGATTCCAAATTTGAAAATTCATAGCACTCGCAAAATTATTCTTCTAAGTAATTGAGGCTTTTCAAGTAGATAACAATGCCTGTAAACTAAAAAGTAATTGCACGTAATTAAAGTACAAAGTCCTGTTTGCTTAAAGACAGTCGGTATTGCCGTAAAAATGCTGAAGTTTCAACATTAGTATTAAGAAAACACTTTCCCTTTCCCTTAGCAAATTAGCCATGGTATTTTTTTTTAATGATTTCTTGAAAAAAGAAGTGTTCGTTTGGGCCAAACTGTGCCATGGTCGGGGTATTTTCGACATGAGGTAGCAGTAGATTGGACAATCGCTACCCACTGTATAATAGGTATATTATTTACAAAACAATAGGTAAACATAATAATTCTTTATTGTTTTACAACTAAGCATATAAAAATATGAATATACAAAAAATTTTAGCACAGTATCATTATAAAACGTCTACGGAAGTGATGTATTATCCGTTTTCCTCAACGGATGGTGGGACAAGCGTCATTTTAAGTTGCAGGCGTCACTGAAAGCTTCGTCGTCACTGTCTGTTTATAATTTTAAAAATTCAGGCCTTAAAGTGGTAATTTGAGCAGGTGTATTAGTAGTTGGGACACTTTGGACAGCTTTTGGGTCCAATTGGACGCTATTGAAAGTGCCCCAATATTTACTGTCCAAATTGCTCCATAGAGATGAACTAGGGAAAAACGTTAAATGTCTTTGTGTTAGCAAATTTGAATAAAGATAAACAAACACACTGCACCTCAAGGTTGTATAGATAGGGACCAAAGAAAGGAATCCTAAATTATACGTTGAGAACATGTAATAAACAACAAAATAGGGTAATGAAACTGTAGTATCAGGCTGTTTCCAGTTGTACAAATACTGATCTACTTCATGAAAGTTGCTTCGTTATCAACGCATCCACTTTTCCCGCCAACAAACCCGGATAATTTTTAAATTACTGGATTACAGAGGGGATTTCAAATGTGCCCCGATTTCCAATATGCCCCACTGTTCCTCTACTTATTGTTATTGAAACTAAAAAATTCTTAAGGGTTTCAAAGATTTTGGAGAAAACATTATTTGTTAACGTTAACACCCCCATGTTAATTATTTTCTAAAATTCTTCAGAATTTTCAGCTAAACAAATCTAATATATCAAATACGAAATTAGGCTCTTTTTTTGCTGGCCGTTGGATTTAGCTCTTTACATGATCTTTGCAACAATATATAGCATATAAGTTAATATCGGGTACATAGAAAATTCAGTTAGTGGATGAAAATAGCCCGGTTCTATTTCGTTTATAGTAGTAACTTGATATTTATTTTTTCAAAAAAGAAGAAAAAAGTACGATGCAGTATATTTCTCTAGGGAAGTCAAGGAGCTTCTTATCAACATTGGGATTTTTTGTGGAAAGACCCCAAGTTACATTTCTCTATTTTTAAAAAAACAAAATCATACAGTGAAACAGATTTCTTTCTCAACTAGTCAGAACGAATTTTAAACTATTTTACTTTATTTTCTGATAGGAAAAGTTGCCTTTGTAAGAACTTAATTTTTATTTCTATCTTTAATGCCGTATTTTTATTTTACTAAAATTTAAACTAAAGAAGATTCACGGCTTGGAGAATAACAAGAGCCATCTCAAACATTTTTATGCGCCTATATACTATATTTTTAGTCCTATATTTTGACTTTGTGCCTTTTTTATTATTTTTTATATTTCTATTGAATATATTTTTATATGTACGCGTATACTGCTTAGATTTCAATAATTGCATTAATTATATTTTAGTTGCGAATAAAAACTAAATTATATTGGTATTTTAAAAACAATATCATAAGATAAACAATCTTTAGTTTTCAAGCCTCTGCCCTATTCCTATAGCCAGTAAGCATGATAGAGCATTAAATCTAACACAGCAAGTTTATAAAACAGATACCCTATCTATTATCATTAATATTTCTATTGAATATATATGTTTATATATAAGCGTATACTAGTTAGATTTCAATAATTGCATTAATTCTATTTCAGTTGCAAATGAAAAGTAAATTTTATTGGTATTTAAAATATATACATCGTAAGATAAGCGACCTTTATAGTTTTCAAGCTTCCACACTATTTCTATAGCCTGTAAGCACGGGAGAGCATTAAAACTAACATAACAAGTTTATAAAATAGATATAACGCAAAGTACATAATTAGTGAACCAGAAAGTTATTTTTAAAATTCCTGCTATGTTAATCTTTAACATTTGCTGAATTTTACACAGTCTCAATTTGTTTAAAGTTTCAGTTAAACCATGTCAAACGCGACAAAATCGATTATTGCTAAGGCCGTTCTTCAAACAACCTACGAAAATTCTCTACGTTATTAACTGTTTCTAGTTTGTGAAGAGATTATCCATTACACCTCTTAGTATCCACTATTCCACTAAAAAGGATTATGCTCTGCAAGCTTGTCCCTTAATGACAACGACTTACACCTAAAGAGATGGAGATTGGACACCATTAATAATTCTTATTAGCTCCGAGATCCAACAGACCATAGAGATTTCACCATAACAGAACTGGAATCCGCCTCTGCATTCTGAGCTTCCTCGAGCCGATTCAAAACTTTAATCATTAGGCGTTTTATCCACGTATCAAGAAAGTTCCTGTTGAATCATGGGATTGAAAGTGGTAATTTTGCCCAAATGTATGCGGATTGCGTTGTGAGAGAACGTAATGTGAAAATAATACCGACGTTACTACCTGGTTTAGGGAAGGATTTCTATAATGACCCTTTGTAAGAGTTGAGGCAAATGAGAAAATGTTTCCTTTCTAGTCAGGAGCGAACTTTCGATGCATGTATTTTATCTCACTTAATTTAAAATATTATTTTTAGCAGAAACCAAAATGAAATATTACATGAAGTCAATTATGTTACAGAATTTTAGATGCTAAACTCGTTTAAAACAACCATTTTTGCCCAATAGCAAGTGTTTAAAGTGAAAACAAGCACTATTTCCTGTAAACGTATTATTAGAATTTTAAAATCTGCAATTTCTAATTTTTAATAATTATTCCAAAAAAAATTTAATGACCATTCTTTGTATCTTGTCTTCTAATTTATCTATTAAAAAAAGCGTTCAGTTATTAGTTTACGTACTTTATGTTGTTTTTAACCGACTTCTACACATGGAGGACGGATATGGTTTTTTTTTTTTACTTTTTCACCCTTGAATAACCGATGGACTGGATGAACCTATTTTGATTATTCTTTTTTTAATCGATCGAGGGTTGTCTCCCATAGGTTCCGTACCATCGTTTGACCGTATTCGACAATTTCAAAAAAGTTATGGGCGGAAATGTGGTTTTTTTTCATCCATAACTTTTGACTAAATAAACTGATTTTAATGATTTTTTTTCAATCGATAGAGGGTCGTCTTATTTAAACATCAAGCATCGATTTAGCTGCAATTAAAAGAACGTAAAAGGAAGCAAGAAGTAGTTTTCTTTTAATTGGAAAGACTTTCCTTGATATTTCTTTGTTGAGTAAATTATTAATAAATACCAAACTCATTGTTAAAAAGAATTTGTTGCCATTAAGACTTAATATAAGAAACTATTATAATAAGTATTAAAACTATCATAATCAGTGTTGCCATTAATATTAAAAGCTATTATAATAAGTGAACTCTTCTCTCAAGCAAAAATTAAGTCCTTTCAGTCTGTTTGCTATAAAGACTTTTTAAAATCAACTTCAAGACTGAATTCATCACACAAATGGCTATTTTTTAATGCCAGTACCCAAATAGGGTGTGCCCTTTAATATGTTTTTTTAATAGAGTATTCATGGAAAAATGCATTTACATTAAAAAAGAATAAAATAATTTTTGGAGGAAAAAAAAAATAGAACCGACTTCAAATTAAAATTTGCGCTAAAAAGTAAAGAATAAATTCATTCTTTAGACAATATCGGTCCTAGCTTTAAACATAATTTTTGAAGGCGGTGCAAAATTATGAGTCTAATTATCATTATACTATGTGTTGCTTTACCTAGGAACTTTTGCAAATTTTGGGCCCTATTTGTAATTCATTTATGGCTACAAAAGATTTTATCTATTGTAATTTCATCTAAAGAATGATTTATTTATTTTTACTTCTTAGCGCAATTTTTAATTTGAAGTTGTTTTTTTCCTCCAAAAAATTATTTTATTATAAAGTAAGAAAAGACAACTCAAAACCACATTTTTCAAACATTTACAGATAATATTTAATTTTAATGCTTACTATTTGTGTATTTAAGTATTTAATGCTTGTAGCATAGCTTGAAATATTTTTGTTTACAGAGTTTTACTTTTATTTGAGTTGACCTTTGTTAATAATCACAGTATGTTATTCTGGAATTACGATAAAACTTCGATAAAACATTTTTTAATGATACGAAATGATATTATAATTGGAATTTTATTGATTATTTTTTTTTTAAGTTACAAAATGATTTGTATTTTTCGCCATTCTTATTTATGAACTTTTAATATAAACCTAAATATTAACAAAAAGCTAAACAAGCTTTTCAAATGAGAAAAAAATCTTTACAGGTTGTTCAAAACATAAGAGATAAAAAAGACCGTGCCAAATTATAAAAAAAAAGTATCACATTACTGTAGTTAAGAAACATTTTTTATAGAAAAAAACATGAAGTAAATTGCAAAACAAATTGAAAAAATATTTAGCTATTTTGTGTACTTTGAGAGAAGAAGGAAATTCCGTCAACAAACTCTAATCAGAACTGCGTAAAAAGCAAACTGATCCATTCTCATTATTTCTTGTGACACTCTCAGGTTATTAACTTCTTAGAGTTGGCAACTTTCGCCTCTCTTAAAAGACGACCCTTCTTTCAGGCCATGATACGCTTCTCGAGGTAATATATTCAGCAAGCCGGAACTTTGTCTACTCAGCCTGACACATCAATTAAGATGGCAGAAACGTTATCACTAGCTCACTTTTGTTTCATATAAGATAGACACAAAGTTCGTAAAAAAAGTTTTCCTAGAAAATAGGACGAATTTGATAGACACGATACGAGAAACTTCAGGAAACGTGAAAAAAAATTGCAGCTGCATTTCCTTCCTAGACGCAATCTAATATCAAAGCCGTAAGCAAACTTGTTTCAGTGCTGTAAATTTTCGATCGAACAAATGACCTTTTTCAAATATTCAGCAATTTTATTTTCTACCACTTTTAATTTATTCTCTTCAAAATTTTAGAATTGTTCTGCTAATTTTAAAGAATCATTTTACGCTAATGTTTGGGCAGGTCTTTATGAAACATAATGTTTTTCCATTCATTTTTTAAATCATTTTCTTAAATCTTGAGACTTTGTTTTTAAGATGAACTTAAGGAAAATAATTTGAACAAAAGGCGTGAACCAGATTTGTTACCTCGTGAAATTTTCGTAAAGTTAACCAGATTTTGGATTTTCAGAATACACTATAGAGACATGGTGGACTAAGGAAATACGGTGATGCGAATTATGAAATGTGAGCCAAATGAAAGTACTCGTAGCACGAAATATGCTTTAAATTGAAAAAATATTAATAATGATTCCCCACATATAAATGTACTAATTTCATAGTGTATTTACGAGATTTTTCATTACTTTTATACTCTGAAATATTTTGAAGAGTTACTCATTTGATGATAAAATTCAGTATATAAAAGTTATACTTTCGTATTAGTGACTAAGTGTTTGTCGTGCAGTGTAAATGGAAAAAATAATATTTAAATGGCTTATAAAACTACTATTATGTATGAAATAAACAGAGCTTTGTTGTTAGAAAGAGAAGTAATAACATTGAGACAGTTCAATTTATTGATATAATAGTGTATACCTAATCATGGTTAATTCCATCAAAGCGTAATTTCTTTTCTCGTATGTGTAATTTTCTTTATTTTTACCTTTTTTCAGCCTGAAAAAAGAATGAAAGAATGCTTAATGTATCGTAAAAATATCTTTGAAATTAATAAAGAGTCAAAAATAAGTTAAGTAATTAACTAAATATCGTAAAGTAAAAAAAAAATAGAAAGTAGAGTTCTGAGATGGGGAAAATGTGTCGGTCAGTCTGTCTATCACCCCCCCCCCCCCTAAAACTTTTGAAGGAATTTCACCCGATTTGAAAGTTTTTTTGTTTTGTTTTTTTTTTGGCATCCGAAAGATCTCGGAGAGGACATCCCAATTCCATATTTTACTTTTTGATTTAAACTTTTCCTCCAAATTTGAGCAGTTCAAAAAATGTTAAAATTAGAGCCTATGGACAAAATGATGTAACTCTGGGCGTGAGATTCAAGTTCCTTTGATCAAGCTTATTGATTAAGCTCTCAGCGGAAAACATTTCTTTGATTTGAACAATTTTTTTTTGTTTAGTTTTGAACAGTTCAAAAAACATTTAACTTTAGCCATCTACGGGAAATTCCAATTCTATATAAATCCTGTTGTGACAGACGATTTTGCTTGGAACAAAGTTTATCGAAAAGAGATTATGACGTAGAACATGTATTCATAGGAAGTTCATCCCGAATGAATAAATGAGCGAGTGATTGAATGACTTAATAAATGAGTGAGTGAATGAATACGTATAAACTATTTGAAAACGGTATATTAGATGAATGATATAGATCCAAAAAAATGAAACGTGGTATTTGCCAAACAAAAGCTCCAAAATAAAAGTGCAAAATATTTTTTAAAAACCTATACAAATTGCACTTAATTCTATGTTGAAACCAAAAAAAACATTGATTTAAAAGTACATTTCCTTGTCCATTAATAAAAAAGCGCGTACCGTATTTTGGGCCATCTCATAAAAATATAAAACAAATAATTTATCTCATGTATTGTTTTCATCGTGGTTTTCTTATCTTTCTTCATTTTGTGCGACGCAAATCATTTTAGAATAGCTGAACCCAAAATAACTTTTCAAAATCGAAATTCAGCGATTCTTGCCTTCAACAAAGTAAGAATTTAATCAAAAGTCAAACTTTGAATAACGGTGGCAACCTGTTCGAAAATTTCAATTTCCTCTGTGGAAGAGGTGCAATATAAATCCTTGCCGTTAAACTTCCGTTGTCAGATTACAACTTCTGCAGGTGAAAGGATGTTTAAAAGAGCAGTCCAACTCGAAATAGAAGAAAATAAACAGAATGGCAACTTTAGCTCCTTATACCGACAAATTTGTATGTAACCGACCATTCGTGCATGAAACTGAGTTTAAATGCATATTCATCGATAACCGAACATACGTATGGTTAATTCCATGTGTCGTTTCTCATTTTTGACACACGTTTTTTGTTTTGTTTCAGGTACTAAATATTAAAATAACTGAAAAATCTTGGCGTGCTTATCTGCAATATCTCCATGCCTATTTTAAAAATAGTGGAAGAATTTTAGACTATGATTTTTTTTAAAGTTTTTAATGGGATGTGTTGGCTTCAGCCAGTTGCCGACCTGGTGCGTTCCCGAGAGACTGGTACCATCTCTTTCAGGGGCACCACAATGAGTGTGGTACCACCGCCGCGTGAGGATTTTGACGTCCAGTGTTTCTACCTGAAAAGGCGAGCAATCGGACTCTAGTGATGCGAAACTGCGCTAAGAATTTAATTTATCCGAGAACATAAAAGCCAAATGTCTACTTACGGGATCTTTTACATGCTGCACAATCATACGACACGTGAGCGCAGACGATTTTCTGCATCTTGAAAATTCACCGACACTGCCAGGCTCGATCTTCAGACCTTTTCTCTCCTCCAACCTCCTTCCCTGTTAGCACTAGGCCTTAGGAATGCTCTCCCCCGGACGCGAGATGGTGGGAGTAGTTGGGTCCACGGATTTTACATGCGTGTATCCCCAAGTGTACATGGTAGTTCTTCAGCGGGTCGGGTATCGAGCCGCCGACCTTCCAGTTGTAAGTCCGACATCCTAACCACTAGCTACCACAGCCTGGGGCGTTCGAATCCCGCGCCTTACCAAAACGCCACCATGCATGCAATCTATGAAATAAATATTTTTAATTATTATACAAAAGCATCTCGTGACAGACATGACAAAATCTGACGATTTTCAAGACACATTTTTACATAGTAATTCAAAATTTTATTTTTAAGTCAAAGCCTTTTTGTTCGATTCTACTCACAGTACAATAAAGAAATAATGACCCTTTAGGAAGAAGTAATTTTTAATGAAAGAATAAATGATTGCAAATAAGGTATTTTTTAATACTACCCGCCCACGAGTATGATCCTGATCCTTCTCATTATTTTATGCACTTTTTGCTTTTTTTTTTTGGGGGGGGGGGGGGGAGATAGCTATTTTTTCTCAGTTTCTGAATAGCAATTAAAATACGGTGAGTGATAAAGAATCGCACGTTACTCATCGACAAAGAGTTTCAAATCAGCGAAAATCATCCAAACGGAATAATTTGCAATAAATACCCCACCTTCGAACTGGTAAGGTACTATTAGCAAATAATCATCTCTTTTACCGGAAATCTACATCAATAAGAAATGTATAAAATATCAATCAGATTCTGCGATTCTCTATGTTTATTCATCTATTTGTTTGAATTTCATCAGTAAAATTCAACTGCATTTGAAAAAACAACGTCAAGAGACGTCCCACAGCCTTTACGAACCTTATTATCCTTTAGCCTTATTAGCCTTTATTAGCCTTATTATCCTTTACGAACTTGGCTATGTCACTTACTGGTCGTCTTAATTTCCTTATGTCCGTTTTATCTTTCTTAGGACCATATTTTTTTTTTCATTTTCGAACGTGCTGTAGATAACTTTCATATGCCTTGGTGCCTACTGCTTAAAAAACTGCTTTTGTATTTACAAAAAAATAATCTGAGCATTTAAAAGTAGGCGAGTACTCTATATTCCCAACAGAAGCATTTTAAATACACTCTTGGAATTTACAATTTGTTCTATGGATTTTAGCCATAAAATTCATCTGCTTATTGAACAACTTTAATTTTGAATTCTTTTAGAAAAGTTTCTATTGCAATCAATCTTTTCGCAAATGCTTCCCTTGAAGAAACAAGAAAAACCAATTTGAATTTCATTTTCAATCTCTCGTTCCCTAAATTAGATGGCAGCGACGTCAAGAAATGTAAAGCAGATTGCCGTGTAAAAGATGAAAACGAAACAAGTATTATCTTTCTGAAAATATTATTTTCACAACAAAAAATCCAGATTTTATTTCAAAACGTTTTTTACATTCTTTTAACAGCACACAAAAAGCCGAAATAGACATTTTTTAGTTTAAAAAAATGCAGTAAAGTACATTTCGTCCATTTGAATGTAAAATGCAGTCGAACTGGGAAATTTGCTACGAAAAGCACCAATAGTGCAAATGCACCATGATCCTATAGGCACCGTAACGTATTGAATTAAAGTGGAAGAATTTTCTCAATAACGATTTTGTCGCAGAATTCTGAAAGTTACCATACGTAAAAAACAATTAACAGCACGGAAAAAAAGTTATGAACACTACCTTGACGAGAAAATTATTTGTTCGTGGTTTAATCCAAAAAGAAGTTTTATTAGTTTTACGTTAGCAGAAATTTTCCTTTTGGCTACAAAATGACTCTTTATTTTGGCGAAAGTACGCAGTTTTAGCAGATAAATTCAGAAGTAAGCATCGTTTATTCGAAAACTACTTAAAGCAAATATTACGCGTATTCTATTTGTTCTGCGAACTTCAGAAAGAGATCATCTTGTGCAGTTTTTTAAGGGCTTTAATAAACATCAAAAGACAAAAGGTGTGACATTTCTTTGAAGAAATATTCCCAAAACTGAATTTAGCTTAAAATTGGAATAGAAGAAAAACCTCGATTTTTTTCGGAAAAACGCTTTGAGGTGCACGAAGACCTAACCCAAGATACCTGTAACCAAAATTTCGTATTCCTTCTGCTTTTTATCTCGCCAAGCGGCGACCGATATACATACACAAACTCTTTGTTTTGTTTATATAGATAGTGCAATGGCCCACCGTATGGAAAAATAAGTTTTCTGTCCTATGTCAACTATCTTTTTTCTCTGTTTAATTTTAAAATTGGAGTGTTTTCTCAGTACCATAGTTAAACTTCACTGTGATTGGTAAAAATGGTTTAGGTCCCGTAAAAATATAAAAATGTTCCGAACCGTAAATTTAACGGTGAATTAGATGGACAAAACGCTGCCAGCTATTTAACCGTAATTTCATGAAGAAATTTCTAACAGTGTAGAGAAAGAGAGAGAGATCTTGAAACTTGAAGCTAAAGCTCAAAAATATTCCTTTGTACATTTACTGAATTCCGACAATTATGATGTTGCTAAATCGAAGTCTGTAAGATCATTCTATATCACATGTAAGAAAATTTTCACATTAACTATGACACCACATAATCCTACACTGTTAGAAATTTCATCATGAAATTACGGTTAAATGACCGGCAGCAGTCTGTCTATCTAATTCGCCGTTAAACTTACGGTTTGGAACATTTTTCTATCTTTACGGGACCTAACCATTTCCAATCAGCTTGGTTAAAAAGCCAGAAATACAAAAGTTTACGGTTTTATAAGCGTAGAAACCGTAAACGAATCTTGCGGGAATCAAACCCGGGTGTATGGTATACCAACCTTGCTCTCTAACCGTTCGGTCACCTGCACCACGCAAAGTGGCCGTTTATTTATCAATAAATCTTCTTTTCCAATAGGCAAACTGCATTAAAATTGATATTTCAGTTTTTGATTGGACCCAAGGTCATTTTTGGTCCAAATTTACTGTATATTGACAAAAATCATTTTATTTGCTGCAAAAATTTAAATACAAACAAGCTTCAGCAGCTCAAATTATGGGTTCGCTCATTCGCAAACAGTTCGGGAATCCGATGTCTCCAATTTTTGATTTACGTGTGTATGTCTTTCTATTTAGTAACCACTGCTTAAGCCACTTTTTTGTTCTTCTTTTTTTATATACACATGCAGATTTGAACTAATAAATCTTTATTCACATTTTAACAACAACGTACGACCGGTAAGGTTTCGCAACCAAGATGGACGTCCGATTCTTATTGAGCGCTTGAAAATTACGGTTAGTTAAACGTTCTTTAGGATAAACAGAGAATAAACGATTTTTCCCCAATCAGCGGTTTGAGTACCATCTTTTTAATGGTTATTCAACTGTTTTAATTAAAAATGGTAAAATAACAATCAAATAAATGGTTATTTTACTATTTTCTTCCGGAAATTTTTAACAGTGTATATGCAGTTTATTTTATTGCGAATTGTATTGAATACAGTTAATGCACATTGAACTAACTGAATGAAACATTTTTATTAATGGAAATTCATTTTATTAAAATCAAATTTGAATGTGAAATAAGATTCTATTTTAATTTTCCATTGAAAATCCCGAGACACCATTCTTCCTCATCATCCCGTATAAATACTTAAAAGCATTTTGAGTTTAAATCCAATTAAACGCACGGCTTAGTCTTATGTACGATATTTTCTCAATAATATATAATTCTTTTAAGTCCTAATTCAAAAGAAAAAGTGACAATTGCAAAAAGGTTTTTGAAAAAAGAAAAGAAAAGAAAAAAATGTTTTTTTTCTCAGTCAAAACAGGGCTGAACAGAGCATTGATTTCTTTTGAAAGCTTAAAGTTTCTTTAAATTAATATAATTATCATCTTATAGAATTAGTAATATTTCGCTGGCATTGCAGATTTGATTTCAATTAAATCTACTTACGGGCAAGAAGGACATTTTTTTTTCCCCTTTTTTCGCAGTTGCTGATCGCGTTAAGAATAGAAATAAACAGTAATTATGATAAAAAGTTCATCTTATGAAAAACAATATTAGCATCAAAACTTTGAATTTCTTCAGATCAAAACTCTTCTACGGCAATTCGTTTCGATTTCTCGTATAATTAGCAAATTTAAACAAATAAAGTCTTGAATAACAAAAAAGTTTAAATTTTTACTTGAACACATTTATTGGAAGTATACAGTGACAAAACCACATAAAGTAGATACGAATAAATATAACGAAAAGGTTCATGGTCTTATTTCACAGATAAAGCATCAATTGCTAAGCGTCAAGAAGCACCCAGAAAATTCAAACTAAAAAAAATAATAACATTAAGAAAGCAAAAAAATATATTCTGTCGGCGCCATCTTGAGGCATCACGTCCGGGTCTGAACAAATAAATAAAAATTAAGTAACGAAGATAAAACTAATTAGAAAGCGAAAATTTGTCAATAATATCTATACAATTTCTTTCAAGAGTGTAGGTTGTTGTAACATATATAAGTGATTTTTTAGTCAATAAGTAAAACTCACACCAAGTAGTTCCTTTAGCACTGATAGAACTTCCTTGCAATACTTCTTTATAAAATGAAGCGCAAGACACTTCTATTGATAAAATGCTTCGATTCAAAGGCAGTCGAAAAATCTTTCAGAACATTTTTCAATACTCTTTCAACTAAAGGGCTTTTAGGGAGGTTTCACTATCTAAAAATATAATTTTGAAAACAATGAACTGAAATTAAAAAATTCCATTTGATCATTTGTTTAATAATACTAAACTCATATAGAGTAACAGGGTGCTCAATACATTGTTGAGGGTGTAACACTTGTACATAATACTACATTCACACCATAATTCACTAAAATTAAAGAATGTTACATTGTAGAATTTAATTTTATGTATTTGAATGTAAGTAATCTTCATGTATCTTTATATGTAGTAACAACTTTCTAGAGAAATATGCATATATGTAAAAGGAAGTTCCGTCAAGAACTACATGAGCCTACTTTCCCATATACTCCAACTTCAAATTTATAATCTAGCTATCTCTATCTTTCTTATTTAGCTTTAGTTCTTAATTACTTCAAATATACCCTTTTCAACGGTTAATACATATTCATTCAGTCATTCATGTATTTATTACTAATGTAGTTATTTTTTCATTCATCAGCTCATTTATTCACTCATTTGTTCATCCATTCTTTCCTTATACTATACAAGTCAACTTTCTCGTTATATACAAACATTAAATTTTTAATCTAGCTATCACTCTCCGTTTTTTATTTAACATTAGTTCTTTATTACTTCAAAGTTTCCTTTTTCAACAGTTAATACGCATTCATTCACTGTTTCACTCGTTCATTCAATCGTTTTTCTTTCACTAAGTCATTCATTCATGTTCACTTATTCATTTATTCATTCATCCATTCAGAAATATGCTTAAAAATTCAGTTCAAAACATTTCATGGGAAAATAGACTCGTTTATTTATGAATGAACTCCGTATTTGTACATGTTCTACGTCAGTGTTCCATAACCTTTTTATCACCGCGAACCGGTCAGTGTTTGATAGTTTTACCTCGCCCCACTGGGGGGGGGGGACGTTGATTGTTTATATTTTAGATTATTTTGATTGATTAGTTTTTATTTAATTGTATTTAAACATGCCTTCAAAATAAAACAGTTACACCAAAAAATATATATAAAGTGACTTAACATTTTAACTGACTAGAACGTTAAATCAACAATAACCCCGAGCTTATCTCTTTGCAATGAGAAGATTTCATCTGGGAGTATTCGGAGGCAATGACACCCGAAATGTGTTGCTTAAGTCCAGTTCATTCCGTTGCTTTGATCGAGAGAGAAGACGAGGTAGTTCTTCATTAGTTCCAATGTAAATTTCGCGCAGCGCTTTCGTGTTTTATTCATGATATTTACAGTTATGATGATTGATTTCTTTTGATCAAAACTAATTGAAAGAGAAAATAGTAGCGGTGGTTTTCTTTTTTTTTTTACTTTTTAAAACGTTAAAAAAATTATGTCACTACCTCCTCGGGGGCCCATTTTTTTAAATAAATAAAATTTTAATGACACACGGCTGTTCTTAATTTGGGGTATAAACCTAGGAATTTAAATTCAGTTTCAATGAAATGGGTGGCCCGCGGCCCGGTACCATTTGATCCACGGACCAGTACCGATCCGCAGACCGGAGGTTGGGGATTATTGTTCTTCGTCATATGCTCCGATAAAGTTTGCTCCAAGCAAATCGGTCTGTTTTATCAGGATTCAAACTTCCACGTAGGCGCTAATCCTAATTTTTTAACAAAATTTTTGAACTGCCAAAAATTGAGCAAAAAGTATTCAAATAAAAAAATACTTCTCACCGAGAGCTTTTTTATTCAGTCTGTGTGAATGAACTTGTATCATATATCCAGAGGGTTATATACTTTGCTTCATATTTCTCCATAGGCGCTAAAATTAAGATTTTTTGAACTGCTCAAAACTGATCAAAATATTGCTCAAATTGAAGAATAAAATATGGGAATGATATTTCCTCCCTGAGATCTTCCGAATTCAAAAACAATCTTTCGAATCCCACAATTCCATCAGAAGTTATTAGGAGGAACAGGCCGACATACCCTGTAACTTTACGTCAGACTCCTGATAAATGATTTCCAAGAGATTCTCATGTATTTTCGGGCTAAAATTGTTTACAGTGCATGAAAGTTCTAAATCATGAACATTCTACCCGTGAAAGTACAAAATTTTCGCAAGAAACCTTAAACTGTTTGTATAAAAAGTTACAAAATAATTTGGTTTTAAATATATTTAAGGATAAATTTGACTTATAAGAAATATCCATAAAATCTTGGTGTCTAACCTATCACCTAAATAAAATATGCAGACAAAGTTCATCACAAGCCTTGAGTTATTGCCGGGCCATGGTAATAAAAGTTGTCTCGCTTTTCTAAAAGAAATTTTCCTAGCGACACTTCTTATTTAAAATAAACCATTTACGATAATATTTTTGCCTTCGTAATTGATGTCTTAAATTAAAGTAGTCAAAGTTCTGTCTCACTGTACATATTGCGTGGGAGATTATATTATAATCAAAACTGAGGTTGACTCTTGAAAAAGATGAGATGATAACCTCCTCTACGAAGTTAATATTCCGAGAGTATCAAGTAATAATGAGAATGGATAGAACGGCTTTTTATTCAGCTCCTTTAGTTTCTCAGAGTTTGCTGATGGAAATTGTTTTATCCTTTCGGAGTAAGTGCTGGGCATCAGTTATTCTTCAATTTCTAGCACTTCATTTCAAGCGAATTTTGAGACGTTGTTTGGTAATTTACTTTTCTGTTGAACTACGATTGTAGGGCTCGACCGATGGCATTTTTTGGCCGATGGGCCGATGCCGATTGTTGGCCGATTGTTCCGCGGTCGGCCGATGGCCGATTGCCGATTATTCTCCTCTTCCATCGGCCGATGGCCGATGCCGATGGCCGATGGGAAAAAAAGTCGCCTTAAACCATTAAAACGTGTAGAATGCTTGTCAAAAATGTCATTTAAATCATTTATTATTTATTTTAATGTTTATAAAAACATAAATGCATTATTCAAACACCGTAAAACTGTTTGGGGGAAGTTTACATAGTAATTAAAACTGAAAGAATCACTCGCGATTCTAGTAAAGTAATACAACTATTTGGAGGTTAAAAAAATTAAAAAATGCTATATCAGAGGATTTTTAATTCTTTTTTCTTATGTTTGCAAAAGAAAAATACTCAACATCTATTGGATCGGCTCGGGTCTAATTCCCTTTCCTTCAACATTTTCTCTTTATCACACCTGCACTGCAAATGCCAAGTGCAGCTGCCTTTATTTTCTTATTTTTTTCATGGAGAGAAATGCTGATGTTATGACACAGACTAACAAATAATGTGGGTTTGTATTTTTAACGAAACTGTCAACCCCCTCCTCTCAGATTTTTTTCATGATACCCCCCCCCCCCCGGTTTTTAAAAGAAAAGCGGGAACGATTACATGTTTATTTTTCATTAAAAAAGTTGTTTTGAGCTCTTTTTCTGAAATAAAAATAAAATATTAAAAAATTTCGCTCGCAGTATTATCCCTTGTTTATAACTAAGACATGCAGAATATTGCTTTAAAAACATAGACTTGAGATTTTTTTGTCATTACAAATGAATGCTGGGTCTTAAGAACTAATCTTATTAGATTTTTTTTTCTTGTTAGTTGAAAATTACTCTGAAATACTTGACATGTTCTTTATATTTTCATGAGCACAATATGTAAGGTCACCGAAATAAACCAATATTTTGAGCACCAGCAGTTTTCTGTTGACAAATAATCTTCTGAAAACACGTGATCGTTTATAAAAATTAAGATGTATTTTGAAAAAAAAAAAATATATATATATATATTTTTATATACGTTGACAATTTTGGAAATTAATGAAATTGTAGCATTTTTATTAAGGTATTGTTCCACCCTGTATCCCAAACTTGTTTTTAAAGAATTAAAATTTTAAAAATTGCAAGTCGAACTTGGACACATAAAATTTCGATCAATAAACATGTATACTTTTCTCCACCAGACCCCTACCTGTTAGCCGAGGCCTTAGGATTGCTTACGCACGGGGAGAGGTAGTGGGGTCAACCCGGGTTTTACATGCACATATCCCCAAGTATACATGGTGGTCTTCAGTGGGTATCGAACTCGCGACCTTCCAGGTGGAAGTCCGACGTGGTAGCCACAAGGCTACCACGGCCCATAAACATTTATACTGAAAAATTGATTCATATTTTTATCAATATGTTCTATGTTGTACTATAATATGTTCTATGTTGTAATATGTACTGTAAGAAATATTCTAAACTGAAAGCAGATGGGACGAGATTGTTGTACAATAGCAGAAAAACTGTCAACTGTCTAACACGTGGCATCAAAGAAGCTAAAAAAACGAAGTATAAACGGGGAAAAATTAAAATTATTATCGCATAAAAAATTTTAAGATGTATTTTGAAAAAAAAAATATGCTTTGATCAATCTTTAAAAATAAAGTAATTTTAGCATTTTTATTAAGATGTTATTAATGTTATCAAGGTTGTCACTCGAACTCGCATTTTGAAAATTCAACTCGAACTTGGACACATGAAATTTCGATCAATAAATATTTATTAAATTTTTTTCTTATTTTTGACCAATCTTTTCTATAATAGAAACTAACAAGAAGTTCCGTCTAGAACTATACGAGCCTACTTTCCCGTATACACCAAATTCAAATTTATAATCTAGCTATCTCTTTCTCTCTCTTTCTTATTTATCTTTAGTTCTAATTATTGAAAATATACCTTTTTCAACGGATAATACATATTCATTCACTCACTCATTCATTCTTTCATTTATTCAACCATGCATTTATTCATTCATTCGTTTACTCATTCATGTGTTTATTCATTAATTTACTCACTCATGTATTTATTCATTCATTTATTTATTTTTTTCATTTATTCACTCATTTATTCATTCATTCATTTTTTCACTCATTGAGTCACTGAGAAATATCCTTGAAAATCCCGATCAAAAAATTTCATAGCAAAATAGGCTCGTAAGTTCTGGATAAACTTTCTATTTCTACATGTTCCACGTTATAAGAGCTTTCCGATAAAGTTTGTTCCAAGCAAATCGGTCCGTTAGATCAGGATTTATATAGGGTTGAAATTTCCCCGTAAGCTCTGTGTTAATTTTTTGAACTGTTCAAAAATGAACAAAACTGTTCAAATCAATATTTCATGCAGAGAACTCCTTTCAATAAGCTTGCAATAGGACCTTAGCTCTTGTGCCCAGAGTTTACAGAATTTGCTTCAATTTTGTCCATAGGCGCTAATGTTAAAATTTTTTGAACTGTTCAAAATTGAACAAAAAATTGTTCAAATCAAAAAGTAAAATATAGAAATGAGATGTCCTCGCCGAGATCTTTTGAATGCAAAAAGAATTTTTCCAATCGGACAATTCGTTCAAAAGTTATTAGGGGGGGGGGGACAGACCGACAGACCGACAGACACACTTTTTCCCCATCTCAATACCCTACTTTCAAATTTTTTATTTTTCAATCTTTATTTAATTACTTCACTTATTTTTGACTTTTCTTGATTTTTAACAATATTTTCACGATACATTAAGCCTTCTTTCATGCTTTATTATTATTTTTTTTTACTTTTACGGGAAAGTAGGCTAAAAATGAAATAATGAGAACAACCGCACACCAAAAGCAGATGCAACAAGATTGCTCCACAATTGTAGAAAAACTCTAACACGTGGGATCGAAGAAGCAAAAAAAAAAAAAAAACGCAAAGAGAAAAAAGTTTTCTCTGGTAAAAATTAAAATTATTATCGTACTTTGATTAAGTTGACTTTTTATTGTTTACAATTTCGGAATAATAAGAAACATGACAAACTAAAAGCAGATGGTGTAATATTATTGCACAATGACATCTAATGCACTAAGTCATTATTAAAAGGAAAACGGACAAAAATGAGGCAACTAACCTAGTGCGAAAAACAAATAGCACTCATAAGACGCTTCTATGACTTTTACTTTAACATATTCTATTTCGCGAGCAATCTGCTCAAAGAGAACTATTTTAATAATGAAGGTTTTCGAGCAGCGATCGCTTAAACTAGTTTTCCGAATTTTTTATCAAATACTTTATAGAATAACATTATTTCTGTGTTTTTTTCTTTTTAACTTATGTGCTGCCTGTTATTGTATGGAAATAGAAATTGAGCTATAGAGAAAAAAATAAAGTGAAAGACAGAATGTTTTCTGGAAAGTTGTCCCTGCGAAAAACATCGGCCTTGCATCGGCTTTTAGATGTTTTTTAAGGCCGATGGGCCGATGTTTTTCTAAAGTTAACATCTGCCGCCGATGCCGATGGCCGATGGCAACTTTGTTGAACAATCGGCGCCGATGCATCGGCGAGGCCGATGCATCGGTCGAGCCTTATACGATTGTTTCGCTTTAAGTAATTTATAGCTAAGAAAAATACCTTTTCTCCATGGTTGAATTATTTTCTTAAAATTTGTTTTGAAATTTTCTCAGTTATCATAATTTATTTTGACAAATGTTATCAAATATTAAATGTAGTCATTTTCCTTGTTATATATACCCTTCAGAGAATGCAATATCGGTAATAACAAAAAGTTTCGTTTAGAATTATGCTAGCCAGCTTTCTCACATTCATCAACAACAATTTTATAATCTAGCTATCTCTCTCTCCTTCTCATTTATCTTAGTACTTAATTGCTTCAAATATACATCTTGCAATGGTTAATACTTATTCATTTACTCATTCACTTATTCACTTACTCCATCATTTATTAATTCATTCATTTCTCATCATTCATGTATTTATTCAGTCACTTATTTATTTATTCATTCATTCACTCATCCATTCATTCATACTTTTCCTGATTTATTTATTTAGTTATTCTTTCAGAAATATACTTAAAAATCCAGATCAAAAAATTCTATGGGAAAAAAATGCTCATTTAGTTCTGGGTGAACTTAGTATCTGAAAATAATCTACCATTACAAGATCTTTCCAATAAAGTTTGTTCCAGGTGAATCCGTCTGTTAGATCGGGATTTATATAGGATTCAAATTTCCTCGTAGGCGGTAATGATATGTTTTTTTAATATTTCACGTCAAGAGCTCCTTCCTATAAGCTTGTTCAAAGGAACATCGATCTTGTGTCCTGGGTATATAATTTGCTTCACATTTCCCCATAGGCGATAATGTTAAGATTTTTTGAACTGTTCAAAATTAAACGAAAAATTGTTCAAATCAAAAAAAAAAAAAAAAAATCATAGAAACGAGGTGGTTGCACCAAGATCTTTCGAATGAAAAAAAAATCTTTCGAGTCGAAAAAGGTCATGTCGCAAGACACTGTCAGACAGACAGATAGATACACATCTTCCTCATCTCAAAACACCCTACTTTCATTTTTTTTTTAATTTTTCAATCTTTATTTAATTACTTCACTTATTTTTTGACTTTTCTTTATTTTTAACGATATTTTTACGATACGTTAAGTATTCTTTCATAGTTTTTTTTTCTTTTACGGGAAAAGTAGGCTAGAAGGGGGTGAGAATGTTGAAGTTTATGATAGTAACTTAAGATACCCCTCATAAGACGTATTTACTCACGACACAAAAGAACGGGGTTTTTTCGGGTTAATTACCCAGTATTTCAATTTTAAATCATTCAATTAAAATTGGCTTTAATAATTTAAAATTAAAATATCTTTCAAACAATTTCTTAACATAGGAATAATTCACTCTAACAAGTCATTAAAAAGCATTATTTGCTGTACATAAAATGTTGCATCAAAAGAATCTTGAGGATGAAAAAACGAATTTATTTTCTCTCTTTAAAATTGTACTAAACTAAACATCACCTGTCCATCTGAAACAGTTATCTATATTAGTTTTTGTACTTTAAAGGAAAAATTCACTCCCATGTAATTAATAATAAATTTATCACACTTAGAGATTTTTTTATAAACAATATGATGCTTAAAACAATTATGAGTTTATGTTTCCTATGAATTCATTTTAAAATTAATAGCCAAAAGATTGGTTGAACATATAGAAATGTTCTTCTAATATATATATATTGAAACTGCTGGAAATGCAAAATCTTGTTTCAAAAATAGTATTAATTTTATTTTTTATTATTTTTTTCATAAACCACTCTTGAAACACTACTTCAGCATAGTAGAAAAATACTTGAAACGTGCTTTAGTTGTTTTATAAGCAAAAATCTAGGATATTTTATCTTTTCGCTCAAAGCATCTAAATATATTACGATAAAAGTGTGCTTGAAAATTCTAAAAGTTCCCAAAGCATACTTTCCCCCCCAAAAAAGAGCCTAAAATAGTTTAAACTGCATCCTGACTAGCTTAGAAAGGAGTCTGAATCTTGGTGTATGTCTTTTTAGAACGAAAATGAGCGGCATGACGTAGAATCTTCCCTCTAAGAATCAAGAAGAAATTCTTTGATTTACTTATGAAAATATATTAAAATACTTCCTGTTTTTCGCTTTAAAATATTTCGCATATGAAACCAAAATCTAAACCAACTGTGTTGAAAGATAGATGATATCAGTAAGAAACTTCAATTCCAGTACGTTATATTTGATCCTAAATAAATTGAGTTATTAACATTGTAATTTAAGCAAAATTTCAATGATAATTTTCAAGTCAGTTTTATTTTCCCACTATTGTAGCTGCCTTATTCCAAATGTCTGTTTTAAAATGGTTATAAAAAGTAAAAGTTGGGATTGAATATAAGGTATACTTACTAACTACCATTACCGCTCGAAAGAGTTTTGCAATTCTCCTACTTTCTGTCATATTCATCGGAGTAGTTTCCCGTCCTCTTACTTCTCAAATACTTAACAAAATCTCATTAAATATCAATATTTTACTGAGCCCTGGGCCTACATAAAAAAAGAATTCTGTAAGAATTCACAAAAGAAACAGAATATTTCTGTAAATGACACGAAAAATTTGCTTAAAATCAAATAATAAAGAACTTGTTTAAATCATTACAACAGCTTGTCAATAAAACTCTTGCTTTCCCGCACTCTGTATAACTACAGAGAAAGTTGTGTTATGTTACGCAACTACTCATTAAAAAGCCACGAATCAGTTTACTCCGGTGATCTGTCGTTACCAGTTTAAAAATTGTCAAGAAATGCAAAATATATTGTTAGCGTATAATTTAAATCCAGGTCTAGGGCGCGGCCGAGCCTTCGGCAGGCAGCTCTCTGGGGCACAGGAATCGTAACATCGTGAATCTAAGTTCTGAGCTCACCTTCCAACTTGTGTACAAGAACTAGTAATTCAGCGTACTCTCGGATTGTGCCACTATTGCGGCATGGCATCTGTTGCTGTCAATTTACAGAGTATTCTTAATTCTCCGTTACAGTTCTACCATCAATCAAAGCTATCTGCCTGGTAGAGTGGCAAGAGGAATCCATTCATGTTCTAGGGATCAACTGCTGGTATAAGACATGCGCCATTTTGTTCTCGTTCTAGTTCGTTTAGCATGCTTGATTATTTTTCGAACTGATGTTATATGCCAATTTATAAATAAAGTTGCTTTCAAAAAAAAGAGAAGCAAACATTCGGATTCGCATCTTAGCTAACGCACCTGCGAAACGAACTTCCTAAAACTCAAATGGATTCGTTCTTTTCTCCCCTGCTCAGAAGCGTCCAAATATCAAAATTCCGTGGTCGAACTGTAATTTCCTTTTTTTAAAGACTTTTAATTTTCTGCAATTTTACGTCAGGTTCCGAACAAATGATTTCCAAGATTTCGTGCATTTTCGGGCATTTTTTTTTTTTTTTTAGTGCACGTAAAATTTTCTGAATTGTGAGCAGTGCATGTTCACATATTCTGCATAAAAGATTCAGCGGTTTATACAAATAACTTATTGCTAATTACTTTCGAGGACGTCGCAAATGTTTTTCTTTCCTTATAAAACATGGTTAATTTCGAAAAATTAACTAACTTTACTTCATAGATAATTAATTCTACTGCTTCATGTCCAAAAATATCTAATTGCTACATTCTTCCGTGTAGAAGATCATAATCAGAAAAGAACTTGAAAGAAGCTTTCTTACTCTTCATCTCAAAGTTCAATTCAGTTACCAGTTTTTACATGAGCAGGAAGCTCTTTTAGAAAAGCTCATAATGATGCAGTGAAACTTTTATAATTAAGAGAACAGTGAATTCAATGAAACTTTACTTTTGATTCCATAACGGAAAAAAAAGAAAGAATTCAAACTGGTGAGAAATCAACTACGAATTAATAATGTTAATTAAGAGACAGTCATAAGAGTTGAAAATATCGTTGGACATACTTGTGGAGAGTCTGAAAGTATTCAAAATTCGTTAATGGAATGGATTTCCATTATTGTGTCCAAATTTGAATAATTAAGGTTGTAGTTTAAAACTTTCACGAGTGAAGATGAAATAGCAGAAGAAGCATCTGTTAGGTCGACGGAAAACCTTGGAAAATAAACGTTGGTGTTTCTACTGTTACAAAAGTAAGAAAGTTTTTCTAGAAATATGGAATAAATATTTTATCAAATGTCTCTAAAAAGTGTTTAAAAATATTTTTAAAGGGTTTTTAAAACAACTGAGCTAAGCGTTTTAATTATTGCTTTTGTTGGTCTACTTAATTTTCATTAAATACAGGGTGGGACGACAGGCTGTCATAAAAATTAAGTTGAAGAATTTTTGTCGAAAATTTAGATAATACTTCAAAAATGTCTCTGACTTTTACGTACATCTCAAGCATAATAATAATACATACAAAAATGATTTCCTACTGCAGTTCTAAATATAAAGACTGATATAATTATTAGGGCCGTAACTTCGCATTATTGTTATCCATTTTTCAGCAACCAAAGAAAAGAAAAAAAAGCATAAATTTTAAATTTCTAGTAGGTTTTTTCTTATGGATTTTTGTTTAGTTTTTTTATCTCCGATTGTTGCTTAAAAGTTGTTTTTTTTTCGGCTAAAGACAAGTCTGCACCTTGTCCTCGAGTTAATTGTGCCGTATTCATGAAAGATTTTGGATCCTCAAGTACTTTTAAGTTTTCAACCAACTGTGGTACTTTTTTTTACAAATTTCATCCTTGACAACCCAAGAGAGAAGGATCTGCAAAAACTTGATCAGATTAGTCAAAATCTTAAGTCGGAAATAACGAAGTTGCTTAAGCTGTTACAAGCTATGGTCTTCTCTATATAAGCCTTTTGAGCCAAATCCCCATTGCATTATTCACCAGAAAGATCTAACTGAATTGAGTAAATTATTTTTATGTATATTTAGAGCTTTGGTGAAAATGAGAGGAAAAGAAGAAGCAGTATAAATACAGCATGAGAAAAACTAGTTATCTCATTATACACAAATTTTAAATGATTGTAGATTATAATTGTACAACTTATATTTTGGCGCATAGTTTGATCATACCTTGAATTTCCGCCATATTAGGCTCTCATGGAATAGACAGTACTATTTTTAAAATATGCATTTATCAATTTTTTTGATCAAAATTTATTCATTGTGCTTCAGCGTTAGTACGTGAGTTTTGTTAAATGCGAAACTGGAGCTTCTCTAAAAGTATAGTTCTTATTTATTGTTTTAAGGCACGAAACAGATCTCCAAAAAGAGGAATTTATTATAAAATCATATTGTACTCAGAAAATATTACTATCACTTACAATTATGCAAACGAAAAAAAAAATCTGACAAATCATTGAAACAACATCATTGTCTCCAGAAATAAAAGTGACTTTGTTCATTGGGTATTAAGGAGACAATGTTATGCCTTGATGAAGATTACCTTCGTGATAGGTTTTCTTCTCTGCTTGGATACTCTCGGCTAAACTAAATTCCCAGTGCAAATTCGCATCAACAGAATGGGGTACTTCCCATTCAGATGAAGAAACTTGGTCGCCAAAATTTTCATGCAGGGATGGTACACGCCCATTGTGGTGCAGCTGAAGGAGATGGTACCAATCTCTGGGGACATATTAGGTCTTCAATGCTGGTATGCCAAATACAGCCAATAAGAAAGAAGAAGACGACGTTTTCTTCTCATGAAATTGAGTTCTGAAAATTTTTTCACCCATGTAAAAAGATAGCCATTCATTTTGATCGAAAACCATCTATCTAATATTCTTGAATAAGCAGAACAGACTAAACTATTGGAAATTTGATTATCCTAACATTTTCTTTAATTATCATACGCGGCAGATCGAATTGCAGATGGAAAGTACAAGCACGTCATTTTGTAATTCAAAATGTGCTGTTTTAATGAATTTATCAAGCGAAAGAGAATCGTTACTTCTATTTTTTATTCAAAATGATTTCCCTATGGAAACGTTCTTTGCTTCAATTAATTGTATATTCGAGAATGTTAGAGATAGTTTTGGAAACTATCGAATTACCTTTAAGACATCTTTTTAATTTCTTAAAGTAGTTGGAGTATTATTATATTTTCCTTTGTTTTAATAATGATTTACATAATGCAGGTATGAGCGCTTCAAAAATATATCTTGAAACTAGTGTTTTATGAAAAGAATAATTTTATAGTGCTTTCATTAAAATTTTCCAAATGGTTTCGGGAGATCAAGTTACAATCAGTAATGCATCTTATCGGTTTTTTTTAAAGATAATGCATGTTATCTTTTAAAAAAACTGAAAACACGCATGTAGGTTGTGACTTCAATTAACAAGTAAATTTTTAAAGTGTATTCACATCATGTTAAGTATAATTTAGAATTTTATGAAAATGGTAGCTAGCTTTTTCTTGAATGATACAAATAATTGGCATTATGTAGTTGAAGCTTGACTGTGACTCTTCAAAACAAAATTTTAACTAACTCGAGTTTGCTAATGGATTTTTTTCTGTAAGTAAAATGTGTACCAAAACTGGTTCGAATTAATCAAAAGTTATGAAATCGAATAAAATAGAAAAAACAATAACAAGACCATTATATATGTACCGACAAACTAAAGGGCTCACCATTTGTTAAGCAGTCAACATGTTAGGCCTTATACTGGAAATGAAAATTAAGGAAAGTTGTTCCCCTTGTATGTTTTTCTGTTTCTATACTGATCTGAAATAGATATATTTTTTAAATACAGTGGAACCTCGGTAGCTCGACACATGTATAAGTCGACTACCTCGGTAAGTCGACATTGTTTCCCCTAATGGTTGGCCCAATGCTAATTTCAATGGGCGGAAAACTCTCTAACTTGACACACAATTTCCAGGAACCTCTGTAAGTGGACCTCCATTTTGTATTCTTCTTAACTTTGTCTTCCGGTATTTTTTCCACGGTGTACAGTTCTAAGAATTTTACAGTGATGTTTCTTCGTCAATAAATCAAGTCTTTTCTGGAAAGTATTCCTGGGAGATTCCCCTATTCCCCTTGTACCCTGCGGAGCCTCACCATTTGTGAGGAATACGTGAATATTGACTCTGAACTGATCACTTCAGGACCTCTAGAATATAAATAAATCTTAGAAGCTATAAACAGTGCGGACAAAGATGACCAAATTGCACCTAAGTCTAAGCGCAAGGCATTGAAAGCTGTAGATGCTTTCTACGGAACAACAAGAAAAAAGTGAATTGCAACTTAGCAAGCTTAATAGCGTTGAGGAATTTATGTTTTCTGTTCAGAGGGTAAAACAAACGAAAATTATAGCTATTTTTTCCCTGGGGTATTCTGATTTGATATACTATGTTTATATATTTATTTGTAAAGTATAACTTTTTTAAAAAATAATAAATAAATAAATAATAATGGGGATAATTTCATTCACTACAATTGGATCTTATAATTTGAATGGTAAGTAAATAAAATACAGACCAATATTAGCAATTGAAATTACAGAACCTCGGTAACTTGACACCCGCTTATCTCGACATGTTTTCGTCTCCCCTTGAGGTGTCGAGTTATCGAGGTTTCACTGTACTTAACGCTATAGTGTTCCCTTTCTCGTAGTTCCTACATTGCTCAATCACTAAGAGAATGACTTATTTGAAGTATAGTAAATATGAGTAAAGGATTTACTTTTATCAGTTTAATAAATTTCACAATGTTTAGGTCCTTGAAAGCCTTCTAAAGCTTATTTTCTATTTCAAAGCCTGAATTTGAGTTAATATCCTTCTAAATACTTCTCTATTAAAAACTGTATAGACAACGTTGTTGATGTTACCACAGTTTGATAATAATAGCTTTGTGCACTAAGTAGGCATTTTTAAAACTGAAGAGTATGTATTTTAAACTCTTTATTTACAGAACATTTGTGATTGAGTTTCATACTTTGCTTTTCTCCTCAGTTGGATTTATGCTGTTCTAGTTAGCATATTTTGAATGAAATTCTCTCGCGTGTATTTAATAAATAGAAACCCATATCCAATGCCCCTTGTAAGAAGCTTACCAAAAATAG
The DNA here is from genome assembly GCA_038502835.1 of Octonoba sinensis. NCBI lineage: Eukaryota > Metazoa > Arthropoda > Arachnida > Araneae > Uloboridae > Octonoba > Octonoba sinensis. Next base: position 55,431,696 of record CM076599.1, on the reverse strand, counting down.
GTATTTAAAAATATTTTGTGTGAATAAGAATGAAGTTTACAAAATACTTTAAAACTAAGTATATATAAATAGAAATTTCCTACACACAGAGGACTGCAGTACATAAATTTATAAACTACATCCTACAAAACCTATGATTTTAAATTTTCATATATATGTGCATATATATAAATATATAATTTTTTCTAGGTAAATAGATAGATAGATGAATAAAATACGTGTGTCAAGCAGGTAGCTTGAAGGGCAAAAATTAACAAAAAGTTTCATAGAAAATATTTTTCAAAGGTCTTTCAAAAGTCTCGTTTTACTCTGCACACCTAAAACTTTTTATTTACTCTATATATTATAGGTGGCTATGTTGCACATACTTAGCGTTTAACTGTTGTCAAGTTTTCTACGAACGGTATCAGTTTGACGAAGATAGATTGCAAACGCTCTAAACTTGAAACTTGCTGTTACTTTATTCGAACATTAACCTTTAACAGTGTAAAATTCTTTTCGTGTTTTCTTATGAAAAGCATTAAGCAATAAGAGCGCTTTATACACTTTAGTAAAACGTGTTCATTACATATGCCAAATTTTTATTTTCTTTTACTTTTAAGGATGTTTTTCAAAACTTGAGATGCAATCTTTTGCATTTTGGTCTGGTAAACTAAAATGTTTCATTTTATTTAGCTAACGCTAAAAAGAAACTTTAGCATCAAAAGCACAAAAATCTCAGAGATCATAAAACTATGTTTTTTTTCATTGAAGACAAAAAGGTCAAAAATGAAATGAATTAATTGAAAACAAAGAAATCTAAATATTCTTTTCTTTAATGTTCAAAAAAATATATTTAAAATAAACCATCTTTAACTTTATAAATAACCAAAAGAAAAAAACGTAAGGAAACAACAAAATATAAAAGCAAAAGGAACCGAAAAAATGCGGGAAATGAGAAACAACGTACCCAATGATCTCGAACGAAACAACGAATGCAAACGAGAGCAAAGTAAAAAGACATTAAACACATTAAATATGAAGTAAATTACAAAAAAAAGTAGAGAAAGCAAAAATGTATCGATCAGTATATTTCTTAGAAGCTTGTATTCTAAAAAAAAGGATAGCTAAAAATCAAATTTTATGCGTAGTACTAACTTATAATCTGTAGGAGAAAAAATGAATAAATAAATATCTTTCACTTTTTTTTAAATAAAATAAATAATTTCAATTATTTCTTTTATGTTTAAAGCTATGTACGGAATATCAAATATCGTTTCAGTTGAAAACATAAATGCATGTTATGAGAGGTCAAGTTAGATTTTGAAAACTTATTTTAAAATATACATATTAGCGTAAAAAATAATTTAAACAGAATTAAATTAGTGGGTATGCAAAAAAAAAAGAATTAAATTTTAAACATTAAAAGTGGCAAACCACAAATGCACGAATATTAAAATTCGAACAGTAAACAATGAAAAAAGCCTGCCTCTTCATCAGTGGGAGGGAGTAGGAAGCATATGTAACGAAATATTGGCATTGCAGATCTCTGAGAAAGCTTTTCTAATTTTTTTAAATTCCGTTGAAACTGATTTATAACTTGTTAAATTTTGATTATTTACTATTTTTCATGTAACTCCCAGCCTTCTTTTTGAAAATTTATTTCTGTTATCTATATAAATAAAAACTCCTCACATGCTATGTTGGGATTTCTCAGAGACCTGCAATGCCAATATTTCGTTACATACACTGATGAAGAGGCAGGCTTTTTTCATTGCTTACTGTTCGAATTTTAATATTCGTGCATTTGTGGTTTGCCACTTTTAATGTTTAAAATTTAATTCTTTTTTTTTGCATACCCACTAATTTAATTCTGTTTAAATTATTTTTTACGCTTCATTAATATATTTCACAACTGTTTAAGTGTGCTGCCGCGTGCGCCTTTTTGCAGCTTGAGTTACTTTGTTACCCTATGATTATATATATATATATATATATATATATATATATGTGTGTGTATTACTCCTACAGTTCTAAATGTTTTACTACTGAAATGATAATAACCTTAATAAAACTACGCACAACAAGAATAAAAGAATAAACTTGTAGGATAACAATTTTAAGCTTCAAGAAATATATTCCATCTTATTCTTAGACGAGTATTTTCCTCTTCAATAAGAAAATTCACTCACTTTGACATGAGTGCCAAAGATATGGATGTGACAAATGATTTGTATTATGCATCAACGCATTGAATTGGAATCAGAACGGGTTTTCCTTCCCCTAGCGTAGATAAAGGGAACTGAAATGAAAATTCAATATCTACCAAAGAAAGGATATCTGAGTTTGATGTTGCTGTATCATAGTTAGTTATTACCGTGAATTAGAGCATTAAAATAATTTCCGAAATTTATACTGAATTAAGTGTAAATGAAGAAGAAAGTGCGTGATAGTACTTACGATAATTGTTGAAGACAATCACAAAGACCGTTTCGAAAAGATAATCATGCACTTTTACTTACTTTTTTTAAATTTTTAAGGGCTTTCTCAAATTTGCTATTTCTATATTAAAAACACTTTTGGATTAAGAAGAGGTTTAACAAAACCAAGTATGTTATTAAACAAAATTAGATGGACATTTAATCATTTCAGGGATTTGTATGTTTCCACCATTTAAAAACGATGTATTTGGTAATGGACAAAACTGTTATGTCCTCAGAAAGTTTCTGTTTGGTCAAAGGGCATTAAAAAACTTAAGTAGCAGTACAACTTGCGATAGGAATTTAAAAGTGAGTGAAGTCGGTAAAAAGTATACTTCTGCAGACTTGAAAAGGTTTTATACTTTCAATACGGCATAGAAGAGCAATGCTACATCTAAGTAAAAATGCAATCTACGCAACAGTTCGGTTAACAGTCACCAATTACGGAAATAAAATGGTAGAACTACGCAGAAATCCCTGGGTACATGGACTCCTTCCCAGTTTAGAGTTTTTGCCTGATTCAGAAAGAGACTCGAGAGAAAACTGACTATTGCGACGGAACACTATGAACAGAAAATTGCCCCTCAGAGTATTTTCACTTAACCCACTCAATTGTTGAAAATTGTCAAAAATGCATTATATATTATTAGCATAGGATTTAACTTCAACGCTAGTGGGGGCTCGGTGGCTAGCCTTCCCGCCTTCGGAGGCACATGAATCAGAGCAGCGTATTTCAACTAAGCTCGCATTCGATTTTGTGTACCAGCGATAGTAATTCAGCGCAACTACTGTGGCAAATTTTATGTTACAATGAATTTACAGAATGTTCTCAGTTTTTATTCTTTGCTTTTTTAAAGACTTTGTACTTTCTTGTTTTTAAATCTCTGTCATTTCACGTTAGACTCCGGATAAATGATTTTCAGGAGATTCTCATGCATTTTCGAGCAACAATTTTTTTACAGTGCAGATTAAGATCGTGACAAATAGCAGTTCACCAGAAACACGAATACTTTCTCCTGGGACATGAAACAGGACGCTTACACGTGGCTCGAGGAGATTCTCGTGTATTTTCGGGCAAACTTTTTTACAATGCAGGTTAAGATCTTGTTATATAGCAGTTCCCCAGAAATACGAATACTTTCTCCGGGGACATGAAACTGGACGCTTACACGTAGCTAAAGAACTATAAATGAGCAGCCAATTGGAAAGAGCAGATACACCTCGCTTACGTAGTGTTTCATCTTGCCCGTATTTATTTTATTTATATATTTATGCCTCTGGCTACCCTGTACTGTTCCTGCCATGCAATGACTCCACCAGCGTAGGGTAGTCGAGAGACGACAGAGGGACTTAAATTCCTACGAATATGAATTTAGCAAGTACTATGATGCGTTGAGTGAGTGCGACTGATTTTAAAACAATTGGAGCTCTTTTACTGACTGTCTTTCGAAAAATATTTGAGGTCTTTTAATCCCGAAGTTATTCTCAATTAGTAGATAGAATCCAGCAAATCCGCTCAAAAAAGATGGTCGACCTCTTTTTTTTTAAATCTAAGAAACCAATCTTTAAAATGCATACCTGACATTTGCATTTAAATCAAACTTCTAAATTTTACGTTAAAAGTCATCCTCAAAAGCCAGTTGCATTTCTTTTTAAATTTTCAAAAATATTTTGCAGTTTTATGCCAATAAGTTAGTTTTTTCGTGTGATTTTACTTTTCATTTCATAGTTAGCAAATATTTTAAAGAGCTCAAGCAATTATTTTCCCGTCATTTTATGCCAGTAAATCAGCAGGCAGAAGCCAACTAGTTCGAGATAAATTCTAATTTTAGCTAACTTGTAAGCTAAATAAGGTAAAACACATCAAATAAAGCACACCATAAAAATTTAAAATCCTTATCAAATGTTGCCAGTTGCGAAATATTCAATCAAATAATCTTATGCCAAAAACATTTATACCTGAAAATCAGGTTTAATTTAGCATCAAATTATCAACATGACATGTGTAACAAAAAATGCGAAACGTGTCAATTATGCTTGCCACAATCCATGGAAATATTTCACAAAGCTGAATAACATTAGTTTTTTTCGCATATTTCTTGTTAAAATACAATACAAAATACACTTTCCAAGAAAAATCTTTATTATTCTATCGTGCCCAAATATTTCCTTACACTTTGCAATAATAATATCCAGTTTCGGCGACATGCATTTCAAGGTATTGATGTGACAAGAAGCTTGCATTATGCATCAGCACATTTAAATGAAACCAGAAATGGATGAATGTTAAAAAGAGAGACTAAAATTCACCATCTAGCAATAACAGTTCTTTTACAAAGAGTGAATCTACATTTGATATTATGTCAGAATCGTTTTTTTATCCTGCAAATCACAATAAATTTCAAAAAATACCACGAAAAATACGGAAACCCATAATTCATCAGTATTTGCTTCTGAAAACGTGTCAAAAACACTTCCAAAACGGATATCTAATACATATCAGAGTTATTCTTTGAAATATATTTATATAAAAACAATTTACGCTGTATGTTTCAGTAGAGAGGTTGTGATATTTTACAGTGAAAAAAGTATTGTTTTAGATATATTTTTCCCAGAAGTGAGCAAATTTAATAACTGAAGTTCCTAACGTAGAAAAAAATAATACGATGAGTACATTTTTTTTAAATATCACTTTTGTTTTTAAAAACTTTAAATTTAAGATCAATATTATAAACAATTAAAGTATTTGAAGAGCTTAAAGTTTTTACAGTAGATTTTATGTTTTTAAGAATAAAAAGGCATCAAGTTTTAGCAAGATCGTTTTATATACGTATTAAAAACAATGATGTTTTGAAAGACTTTACGAATTTAAATTTCAATTATAGGCGTTTGGTTGAATTTCAAAAATTGGAGCAAAGTAATAGAAGACAAAAAAAATATGATTACGAATTTTCGACAAAAACATATACTATTTTCAATCAAATTTCTTATTTCTATAACGCATAAAAATTTAAAACAATTATTATAAATTTTAACACAACATTTGAAATTATTTAATAAATATCTCCCAGTTCCACTTCATAAATGATAAATTAGCCGAAAGTAATTCAAAATTTTACATTTTAGTAAATATTCCGAGTTTTTCGCGCTTGCGCAAAAAGTGGTATTAGTAGGAGAAACCTGAATTCAAAATTTAAAACAAATCAGTGAATATCTTTTGATACCACTTTGTCATCTAAATCATAGAAATCAGGCAAACTCAAAGAATAAAGGTATCTCAAATTTCGCACATAAGCGTCTTTTGCCAGTCCACAACTTTTCTGCATTATCTGGAAGACAGTTATAAGAAAATCATTTTACGCTCCGTCCATACGTATGTTAGTTTATTATTTTTTTATTTCTTACGATAGAAATTAAAAATACTGACATTAGAATAATTTTTCCGCGAACCCCCTTCGCACATGATATGAACCCCTGGGGATTCGTAAACCACCGGTTGGGAAACGCTGATTTAAAGCATTTAAAGTTTTAAGAGATGTAGTTTGTAGTACAAAAATTGTTTCGTTCCGAAAACAATAGACAGAATCGCCAATAAATTTTAAAGTAAAAACGGCATCGACGTAATTCTACAGGACAGAGAGTCCTCAAGGTGACTGATGAAAAACTACCTGACTGTTTTTCAAAATATTAATTGAAACAGACATGTATGACGACAGTTGACACCTAATCATGCTTTTTATGTTTGTCGCGACGTTTAATCTGTCAATGTTTACGTTTACAATGTTTATGAAACTTTTTTTTTCTTACCAACGAACGGATCTGTACTGTTATTTAAAATATATTTTTTTTCTTACAAAGTATTACTTGGCATTATAACTATTTATCTCATGGATCTAGTTTGTGCTGCATTCATTTCTAATGTCATTGCGCAATGTCCTTTAAGCGTTTCTAATATCATAATGTAAAATGCTTATTTTACAAAATTTCTAATAGAAAATCGTTTGATTCAAATTTCCCCAAAAGCTTAAACAAACAAAGCTTAATGAAATCAAGGAAAAGTTGCATTTGTCATGTAGAAGAGCATGAATTTGTTTCATCGAAATTTGTCATACCGACAGTTACGTTTCTCTTGATTTATAGATTAATTAAATTCAATAAAGTTCGGATTAAAACCGTAGATTCCTTTAAGAAATAGGAATAAAACTCATTAAGATATAAACTTAAGATAATTCTTAAGATAAAATAAAATCTCTTCAGTTTTTCATAGCAATAATTAATATGTAAATTTTATACACAAAATACACGTAAAAATTTTCATTATTTTTACCAAAATATACCAGCCGGATGAAACAAACATTGATTCATCAATGCGTGTTTTTATAATTATTTTCGCATGCACAATTAGTTTCTTACTTTCTTAGAAATAAACAAGCATTGCTGAAACATGAATGAAAATATGTTTTGAAAAAATTGACATAACTGAATTTTAAAAAGAACTTGATTTCGTAATTTTTTATACTTATTGTCTTTGCGATCACAGACTTCATTTTTTGTGAATGTTGTACAAAACTTACTTTTGATAGAATTTAAATAAATAGTTTCAAATTCTGTCAAATAAATAGTTGATGATATTTTCATTCGATTTTTTCTTCTGATTTACATTTTTAGTTTGATGTAAATCAAAGACAGAAAAAAAAGCTGCGGAAAATGTAATCTTTACATTAATTACAGTTAAATTTCTGTTTATAAATGTTAGTAATTTAAAAAGTGTATTACAATTTAAAAAATGTGATTTACTTATAACCATTGTGCATAATAACATTTACCAATTGCTGCCATTGCATTTTTCGAAAGGTTTCCTAAATCAAAAATCATACAAAAAATTTAATCTAATATAGTGGGAAATAAATGAAAGTTAGCAATTAAATCATGATTTTAATATTTAAATTTTTACACAAAAAGAAACAAGTAAACTTCTCAGCTTATTAAGTTAAATTTACTATCATGATTTTTTTTCCACATAATAATTCAATAGTTTTTACAAGAACATATAAATCACTGTATATGTAGAAAACACATGTAGAAATAACTAAATTGCATGAGCTGTTTAAAGAAATGAACTTTTTAAATGAAGATATATTTCTAGAAAATCTATGTTAACACATACACTGAAAATGTAAGAAAACCAATTTATCGGACACTTAAATTCGTTTTTGTTAATTTTCTCCCCTCCCTTTTATTAAGACGCTTCTATTTTTCTACTTTTCAGATGAAATTTCAGGAAATTGCTGTTTTACCCAAATACATTAACTTTAACTTGCTTCACAACTAATTGTGAGATAAATACAAGTTTTCTTTTTCTATAAGAAAAAACATCTTGTTCGGTTCACCAATTTATGCTATTAATTACTTGAAACTTAAATCTGACGGCTGTTTCACGGATTGTCTTTTTTTATAAGACAGTTAATTACACTTCGGTTCTTTAGAGATGATTATTTCACGTTTTTATGCATGAACATAGAGATAAATTACCCGATTTTGGCATACATAATTAATAAACAATTGCTTTGTGCACGTGAAGAAGAACCCGATGTTTAAAAATGTGTTTTACTGCTGTTTTTACAATCTTTTTTATCTCGACTAATTACACTGCTTATTTAGGCATTCTTTCATAGTATTTTTTTCCATCAGTAAAAGTAAATGAAAAAAGCTTTTCCAGAAATAAACGATCCTACTTTCTAGTATGCCAATATCAATAGCTTCATAGCCACTAGCCTTCGGTCTATTTTTTTCCTCGCCAAAACTAATTTTTCACACTAATAACAAAAACAGACGATTAAAATTTCTTTATTCTTTCATTTTACTCGATTTTCTTAATATGAGAAACTTATCTAAAATGCTTGCATTGCAAAACAACAAAACCTCAAAAAACAAAGTTTATTTTGTCACGCGAACATACATTGAACTTGACGGCTTCTTTTGCCAGACTTTTACTCAGTCCCCGTTTTCGCATTTATGTGAGTTTTCACATTTTTTATATGAAAAGATATTTCTTTGAAAAGGATCAAAATTGAAAAAATTATAGTCCAACTTTTCGAATTAAATTGGAAAAAGAATTTACTTTTCCCAATTGAGATTGAATTTCAAAATAAATATTTATTGCCAAACGTGTCTATGCAAAGTATTTTAGCATAAATGTTCAGTTACTTTCTTCAGCCTGCAAGCTACACCGAAAAGGAAGGCTGTGCTTTGTAGAGGAACAGACGAATGATAAGAGCAGGTGTTTTATTTTTAAAGCATTCCTATTTATTTAGAACTCTGGAAATTAATGTTGATTGAGAACAATTCAGTAAAAAGAACTCGGTTTTAGTATTTGCTCCAAAATGTTTTAAATGATTCGTTGAAAATACAACGATTAGCATTGTTGAAACCTGACAGCTCCGTGGGATTTATACACAGAAAATGTTTTTTATAAATTCGTACTAGATGGAAATGCTTTTAAAAACAAAATTTATATGCGACAAACAGGCTGTAAAAAAGCCTACGAAAGTGCCAAATGTTATATCTCAATTAGGGCTGATTTTGGGAGTATGTAAGAAAAATTAATATAAGATCTCAGATAAGAATACTGGATTGATTACAATGAAAATTCCATATTTTAACTTAATATTTCTAGTTTAAAATTCATGTTATAGTGAAAGAGTGAAAATGAGAGGTGATAGGGGAGAGTTGGAAAAAACGGGGCAGCACCATTCTTGTTTTATTTTACTTCGGAAAATCTGTTGAAGAAAACCACACATTTTTATTTATTTATTTATTTTTATTTTTTTTTTTTTTTTTTTTTTGCAACTACAACATTTATTGAAGCAAAAAACATGTTTTAAACTAAATTTAATGACTGAAAAGTTAAAATGAGTATTTTCCAAACGCTTACATATCCCGTTTTAGTATTTCTGGGTTGGACAAAACGGGATAGGGATTACAATGTTTAATATTTTGTATAAAACAAACTGAAAAGCATAATTAACTGACAAAAAACTAAAGCAACATTTCCGCTTGAAAGAACAATGTCTCAATGTCTTCAGAGGCATAAAATGAATTTTTTTATGCTATTATTAACAAAATGGAAAAGAAGACCTTTCATTTTAAACTAAATTTAATGACTGAAAAGTTAAAATGAGTCCAAACGCTTACATATCCCGTTTTAGTATTTCTGGGTTGGACAAAACGGGATAGGGATTACAATGTTTAATATTTTGTATAAAACAAACTGAAAAGCATAATTAACTGACAAAAAACTAAAGCAACATTTCCGCTTGAAAGAACAATGTCTTCAGAGGCGTAAAATGAGTTTTTTTATGCTATTATTAACAAAACGGAAAAGAAGACCTTTCATTTAAGAATATAGCAGAACAAAAGTCGCATAAAAATGTGTCGTCCTCTTCTTCGGCAACTGTTTAACTGCAGTGCGATTAAACCCTTTTGCTCGGGCCATACTGGTGGGTACTCTCGGTCCATTTCGGAGGCTGAGTTCCTTATGTCTGCCAAAAAATGAATACAACCAATACTTTCCAGCATTTTTTTTTGTTGTTGTTAAAATTATGCTTAATATTGTTTCTGTCAGCTAACTCAAATGCTAGCATTCGTATGTCCCTTAGAGTTATACTAACTAACCACTCTTCTAGAGCCAAAACATACTCAACAAGCGCTTTTTCTTACTCAGCATTGAATACTGTCTCATATCTGCCTAACTTTTTCACTGCTGCCACATCAGGGGTCAATGTATTTGTGCGAGCTTTTCTTACTTTTCTTTCAAGCGTAGATTTTAGAACACCATGTGAGTCGGCTACTCTTTTGAATGAAACCTATAGTTCCATCTAACACTGCGCGAACAACCTCAGCCATACTTGTTTCACTCCAGCAGTTTCTGGTTGAAGTTTTTTAATAATAAGGTGACATTTTGTTTTCTGTCCAGAAAACTGCTAAGTTTATATATATAAAAAAGTTCAAATCTTCAGCAGAGACTAAAGAAAGATGTGAAATCCTAGAGTCGAAAATAAATTTAATTGCTCAATAATAAACGTTAAGGAACAAATTTTACATTACCATATAAAGGAACTAAATTTTTCAGAAAGATGTATAGCTAATATAAATAAGCTGTTCAAAAGGCCTAGGCCTATATTAATATATGCCTATTTAAAAAAGTAATAGGCCAACAAATGCATTAGTGGATAAAACGGGACATAAAAAACTATATCCCGCTTTACGCAGCTCATAAATGTCTCGTTTTGTCAAACTCCGACACTTTTCAAAAAAAAAACATGGCTTCTGCCTAAACATGAAAGTAAAATTAGATAGACTGCACATGAGAAAAATATTCGTTAATAAATGCTTAATCAAGTAATACATATGTACTACATATATGGTGTACTACATATATGGGAATTGTATTCCCATATATGTAGGCAGTATAATGTAGAAAACAGCACACGTGAATCTAGAAAGTAGGAAGAAAACAGATTAAATAAATTCTGAGAGCTACAACTTTCCATCAACTAGTACTCTCGAGGCAGGATGAACTGAGAATGATGTAATGACGGCTGAGAACAAGTTTCTGTTGAATTCCAGGAGGAGGACGACTTATCCCGTTTTGTTCGACGATCCCGTTTTGTCCAACTCTCCTTCCCTATAGGTGGCAAACACCGCAAGCACTGACTTATAGTTTAAAGTTCATTATTGACAGCGGCCAATGGAACGGAGGAGCCAATGCTCATCCTCCCACTTTTACTTTTTCCTCTTTTTACTGAGCTGCTCGTCAACTAATGACAGAAATGCCGCAAACGGTCGTAGAATTAAAGAATATATATATATGGGCATCAAACAAGATGTCTTAAATTCGAAATTTTCTAAGTCGATTTCATCTTGGTCTCATTAATTATAATAGAAGAAAAATTTATTCTGAATACACACGTATTAAAGAGTTCCTTCTTAATTTTCAGTTCGAAATCAATTCATTCATAAATTAAATATAAGATTCTAATAATAATTCAGTCTGCCAACTATTTCATAGCTTAATAAAGTTAAAGACTATACATATACTTAATAGAAACAATCGAATAAGAGATATATCCCCAATTACGCCCTTAATAATCACTAGTACTGTATAATTTTACAGAAATTTAAAACACTAAAAATTTTAAAACAAATCAGAAAGTGGCATACATTTTATATTTAAAACATTTAAACATTTTTGTTTAGTTTCTAATTATTTTTGTAAAACTTTGCTGCAAATTTCCTACTCTACTACACGCACGAAAAAATATCTGATATTGCCATTGCATGTCACTGAATGAGAAAAAAATGTACAAAAACCAATATCTACTGAAAAAGCGAATGCAGAGAAAAACTGGAAAATTCTCAATCCCTTAAGGTAAATAGATCCAACAGAGTACGCTTTAAAAGGATGGACTAGTTGGAGTTTTTATCAACTTATTTCATTGGTACTAGTTGCAGAGAAAAAGAGAGTGACTGCACTTTTTCTTCTCACACTTTCCAAAATGCGGTAAAGAGATTTACTTTTTATCCCTTCAAGAAGGATATCAAACAGGGATACTTTTCATAGAAAGACATACCCTTTCTCTCATTGTAATTTTTTTTTTTTTTTCAAAAACGTTAAAGCAATAATTAAAATACGATCATGTTTTCACTAGAGTAATCAAGTCTGAATGGTAACAAATTGTTATTTCTAAGAGTTTGAATTACAAAATTACAAATTTAACACAACCATTGATTATAATGCAGGATGGAGTTGGTTAGTACTCTACCCTATCTCGTGGCCAAATTCTCATAGATTCCCTCTCATATATCTGAATTGTCAAGCCTTTTCTAAAGTGGAATAAAACACAGAAAGAACCAGCCGGTAGAAATACTTCTTCCAAGAGTGGAAGAAATGGGAAGAACTTATTCGTTAAGAATTTCAGAATCCTTATTTTTGCTAAACTTTAAATGACTTACACTTTAGCAGAGTGAAAATAATTAATAATAATGCAAAAACTATTAGAACATACATTTTTGAAAACCAGCATTCGGATATGTTTGATGGGATTTCTTTTTCAATGTGGTTGCGCAATACGCTTTAAAACAGGAATGTAGTTTTATATGAAAAGAAAAATTGCAAACATGAGGGAATTCTTCCATCAATGTCAAGACTTTTTTACACCAATGACAGAAACAGTAAAAAAATTCCCTTTACAAGCCCCCTCCTAAAATTGTAACACCTATAAATACCTGTCAAATTTTAATTGTTATTAAAAATTACTTATTTTATTCAAAAATAGCATTTCTAATATTAATTATCTGTTTCATGTTTGATATAATTAATTAGACAAATAATTAAACTCTGCCATTTAGTTAATATATTTTTATTTTTAACTTGTTTTATTTCCAACTGGGTTCCTCCAGTTTTTTGGGGGGGTTTTATTTTTTGTTTGTTAGTTTCCGTCGATTTTTTTTCTTTCTTTTTTTTTTCATTTCTTCCATTTTTCTCGGTTTTCTCCAGTTTCTTCCACTGTCCTGGTGGAAATCAGTATCTTCCGGAAGCGTCCCAACCCTGCTTTAAAGTTAAAAGAGCGTCCAGTCTCATCTTTTCCAAGTATATTTCTGTTATTACCTCGTAAGAACTTTATCAGCAGATAATTCCTAATTCTGTCTGATTTCTGAAGAACAAGTAATTTCAAGAAATACTGATAAACGCAAAACTTTCACTCGAAATTTAACCACCTTCATCAACGTTTTTAGGGAAGAGAATAGCAATTTTATTCTTAAAATTTATTTAATAGTTTTATATCATATTTCTCTTGTTATTTGTCCATTTTAACGGCTACTAAAAAGCGCCAAAAAAAATTCGCCAAACTATAAAAATTTATGCAACTGCATAAACATATACATTTACAAAAGGAGCCAAGAAATATTTTTTTTAAATTTAGCGCTATATAGTTTGCCGATTGAAATCACTAAATTGGCGAAATTTTCCATGGCGATTTTTGATCGCCGTTAAAAGGGACATGTACCTTTTTCTTAAATTCAATTAATGAAATGAGTTTGAAAACTAATTCGAGACAATTTTTCGTCAAAGAACTATTCAAGTAAATAAAATATTTTCTTCGAAACTCAAACGTTAATGATTCTTAAGACATGTAATATTTCAACAAACTTTTACCAAACAGTCAGCTCTCCTAATTAAGTGCACCTAAGGATGAAAGATATTATACTTCAAGGTGGTAACTTAACTTCGTTGTTGCTAAAGGAAGAAAGTTCATTAAATATTTTCGGAAATTCAATAAATATCTAACTGAATCTGGTTTCTAATACTCCATCTAGTATAAAGAGATTTAATGTTCAGCATATATCATTTTCGAGAAATTAAATAGGTCGAGAAGCATTTTGAAATTCTGGAATGTCGAAAGGAAATGTTCTTTAAATTAAATGAATCTTCGACGGGCGATGTTCCAAAGGCGCAAGATTGTTCTACTATTTGAAAATTAATTTATTTCGGTTAGCTAAATATAGTGCTTCTTTAATGTTATTATCAAACTAGAATGTACTTCACTTTTTAGTTGATAAAATTGTAGGATTCGGTCCTTAAGTCTTGATATACTTATAAATGATAATAAAAAAGTAAATAACTGTTTTTATTTCCATCTATATATATAAAAATGAATGTATGTCTGCTTGTCCTTTATGCATTACTACACCATTCATCCGATCGCCATGAAATTTTGGGAAGTTGTTGAGTATACTCCTGCGAAGGTTTCTGAAAAAAATCCTACAGGTAGTTCTTTTTTATTCCAATTTTGCGCAATTGTCCACATAAATTCCCCAATATGGGGGTGAAAAAAACCTTGCACATATTAATGTAATATATCGATCGAAAGCTCTAATTTTTCTGCACAAGATGATATTTGTTCAAATTTTCTAAGTCAATAAGAACGCCAGTTATAAGCTTTTTAGTGCGATTTCTTAAGGCTTACCTTGATCCAAAAATAATAATTATCAGTTTCCTCAACTCCGGGTGAATATTGTTAGCTTAATTTCAATATAAAACTTATTTTTCAAAATAGAGAGACATCAGTTTAGTTATCAACGGAAAAACAATAATAAAGCATAGCTTCGATTTAACGTTTTTCTCAAATTAGCGATAGGTTTTAAATTCGAGATTGAACTTGATAAAAGTATTGTCTCCCCGATTTAACGATTTCCTTGATTTAGCAATAGCATTTAAATAAATATCGCCAGAAAAGGAATACGTATGGTTTTATGGTTTATACAAGATTCCAAATAACATGGTGAATATGACACGCTACCATTTGACTTTTTTAATTAGTCATTGGCAATAAATCGGAACACACTAATGAAATTGTGCTTACGTTTTTTAGGTATGGTTAAAATTCAGCACTAGCAGCGCCGTGCGGGTACCGCTAGTTATAAATAAAACAATATAACAATATTATATACTAGTTATATTCTTATAATATAACAATTTTTTTCTTATTGTTGTATCGTTATAATAATGTAACAATACTATGTTATTGTCATGTTCAGTTATTGTTTATATTTCCCTTTGATAAGAATTCACTCGGGGCTTATCTAAAATAAAAATGATTTCGAAAAGAATGTCGTTTAATACGTAATGTTCATCGGAAGATTTTTTTAAAGTCATTTCTAACTTGTTGCAAGCATTGTTCTTTAACATTACGAAACAAAACAGAAAAGTGAATTTTGAACCATGAGAGAGGTCAAATTTTTATTTTAGAAAATGTCATTATAGAAGGATATAATTGAAGATAAACGTTATTTTAATTTATACAAGTTCCCTTTTGAAGCCTTCGAAAAATCCTTCAGCAAGAACATGTGTTCCTCCTTGCACTACTGTTTATTTAGCTTGTGAAATTAAAATAAAGGTAAGCAAAGTTTTATAATGATGAGCTTTTGATTTGTGACGGCTTTGTTTAATTAGTCGTTTGTCTAAGAAAAGAATTGGGGATGAAGTAGATCGCTATAGATTAAATTTTTAAAAAGTGAGTTTGTTATTGGACAGAGCAGTTTCTTAACTTTTGCAACCTTTGGCAACAATTAAAAATCAGTGTGAAAATTTTTTTTTACGCCACCTGTTAAGCAGTTACTGATTAGTCATTAAAAAATGGTGGAATTCTGAACTCTTGTTTTCCAACAGCTTGATCAAAACAATCAAATGAATGAAACCTTTATATGAGTACAACAGCATCCACTTTCAAAATTTAGCTTTAATTTCATTTTTATACATACTTTCGCCAGTCAAATTACTATTACTTTGTGTGCATTCAGGTAAAATTACAGCTAATCCGACCAATGGCTCTCTTTTAATAGAATCTTAATTGTTAATATAACCCTCTATGTAGCATTTGGAACGTAAAATTCAAATATGTTTCCGTTGCAATTATAATAAGTCAACATTTATAATTCCTTAGTTAATTGATTGTAATAAGAGTCGTCGTTTCATAACTGAAATTAACCTAAATCTCACAAAGGCAGCAATGATAACTTATCAACATTATATTGCGCTCGTCGCGACATGAATAGGTATCGGAAATATATTATCTGCCAATGTATAGCTTTCTATTTCATAAGCAATTATTCAGTGCGGCTCTATCTCATTATTCATTAGTCATGCTTGGAAAACACAGTAATAACACATCACTGCAATACAATGTGATTTATAGTTCCACTATATGGAATGCTCTCTGCACAAGGGGTCTACAAGGTAATGTATAGTGAGCATCAGTTGTATTTACATATTAGCACCTGAATTCTGTACAATGTATTATTCAGCATCTATAAGCTTTTAAATTTACATCTTAATTTAGTTATTGTCAAATAGACAGATTATTACCACAAAGAAAAGGGCTTTTTCGGTGCAAAATGTACGGCAATATTAAATGTAAAGTGAGTATTTAACTAAGAGTTAATATACTCTATATTAATTTATGATATACTCAATAAAATATATGATGTCTATTTTCAAAACTCCTTAGCAAGAAATTCCCAAAGGAAGGCAAATAGTATGATGAGAATATTTTCTTACTGATTGATTTTAATTGTACCTCAAATGCCGTTCTAGCCTAGTGGTTAGGATGTCGGGCTTAAAACCGGAAGATTGGGGGTTTGATACCCGACCCGCTGAAGACCCACCATGTACACCTCAGGATACGCGCATGTAAAATCCGTGGACCCTGAAGTTCCGGCAGTTTCCAGGATACCAGAGGGTGGTGAATTTTCCATCCCTTCACTTTTATGTCAAAAAAGGAAGATGGCGTATTTGTGGGGGCGCCATCTGGTGTCATCTAAATACATAATAAGCTAAGTCTTACTTCCACCGTTGTGGTGCTCATCTAAAAACGGAAGGGGCTCCCTTACTGCCTTAAATTTTGGTCGTTCTGCGAAAGGGAGCTTGGACATCCAAGTGGCATTAGAAACAGCACCAAGAACAACAATTGTACCTCACACTTTCACGGAATAATGCTAGCTACGCAATGCTTTGTGTTTGTTATTTATTTATTTATTAAATAGTATTTTAAATTTCTAATTTTTGTAAGCAATATTTTTTTAACGTATTTAAGACTTTATACGAGCCTACTTTCCCGTACACACCAAATTCAAATTTTTCTCTATCTCTCTCTCTCTTTCTCGTTTAGCTTTAGTTCTTAATTACTTCAAATATACCCTTTCCAATGGCTAATACATATTCATTCACTCATTCATTCACTTATTCATTCATTCATTTACTCATTCATGTATTTTTCACTCATTTATTTTTCCTTAATTTATTCACTTATTTATTTATTCTTTCACTCATTCATGTATTTTTCACTCATTTATTTTTCCTTAATTTATTCACTTATTTATTTGTTCTTTCACTCACTCACTCAATTTTTCATTCTTTAACTTACTCATTCATTTATCCACTCATTTATTTATTCTTTTACTCACTCATTCGTTTATTAATTCAGAAATATCCTTAAAAATCCCGATAAAAAAATTACATAGGTAAGTCGGCTTGTTTAGTTCTAGTTGAACTTCGTATCTGTACATGTTTTACGTCATAACACCTTTCCGATAAAGTTTGTTCCAAGCAAATCGGTCTGTTAGATCATGATTTATATAGGATTGAAATTTCCCTGAAGGCGATAATGTTAATTTGGTACTTTTCCGTAATTCTGCCGCAAATCTCGCCAAGCAGACTTTTTGGCGACAGCACGCGCAAAACGTTACCAGCGGCGATATTCCACTTGTCGTTGGTTGCATCATTATTCGCGACTTTATCGCCTACGCCGAGATAATGGAAAATTGCAACTATTTTTTTTAAACTGTTTAAATATGACCAAAAATTGTTCAACTCAAAAAAAATTTCCCGCCCAGAGTTTATATAATTTGCTTCATTTTGCCCCATATGCCCTATGTTAAGATTTTTGAACTGCTCAAAATTGAACAAAAAAATGTTCAAATCGAAAGTAAAATATGGAAATGGGATATCCTCTCCGAGATCTTTCGAATGCAAAAAAAAAATGTTTCAAATCGGACACTTAGTTCAAAAGCTATTAGCGGATACAGACAGACAGACCGACAGACACACATTTTCCCCATCTCGAAACCCTACTTTCAAATTTTTTATTTCTCAATCTTTATTTAAATACTTCACTTTTTTTACTTTTCTTCATTTTTAACGATATTTTTACGATACATTAAGCCTCCTTTCATGCTTTATTATTATTTTCTTACTTTTACGGGAAAGTAGGCTAAAAAGGAAAAAGTTAAATCACTTGTTGCGTCGATCGGCAAGTTTAATTACATTTTCTGAAGTATTTCTATATCCTTTAATTTTCATATACGTCTATCTCAGTTAGTTGAAGTTGTCTTGGAATAACTTTGAATAAGATTACAGTTTCGAGCCATAATTACTTTAAAATTTTGAATTGTCATGAAAAACTACGTACTTTGCTGATGCTACTAAATAACTCGAGTGCGTTAATGCCTAAATAACTGCAAATATTCATCAACAGAGTTTTACGGGCTTGATAAGTTTCGCTTGAATATTGGTGATGTTTACGTGCCTATAAAATTCACGCGGATTGGCAAATTTAATGGTTTTTTCCCTATTATTTTCTGTCTATAAATTTTTTGAAAGTTTAATGATATAGAAAAAATTGCTGTTTTCCAAAACCATCAAAATTTCCGCGAATTAGAAATTTTAAAGTTTGTTCACTTGTAGTCTTTACACTGAAATTCTCTTTTGAATTCAATATAAATTAAAATCAGTAAGTTGATATGCTTACTTTGTTATTTTGAATTTGACTCATTGTGCCCCGTTTTCTACGCTTTTATTTCACAAAAATTGTAAATTTACCTAAAACGACACCAATCTATGTTTTTTCTCTTTTCGCAGTCCTTTGATATTTTGCTAAATTTTAACACATTTTCAGAAAAGCATCTCAAGTTAAACGCATAGTGTCTTAAAGCTATAATGTAATTTAAAATTAAAACAGTACGAACAAAATCGCGTCAATGAATGAATTTACATTGTATCATTTTCACTTGTTTGTCATAAATATAAACCATATGCATTTTTTAATACTTTACAAACTTTGTTTAAAAAAAAACTTCTGAATATGTGATCTGATTCATTGTATTTATCTATGTGTTTCTTTTTTTTTTTTTTTTTTTTCAAATTTTGCTGGGAAAATACTAAGTGTTCTTCATGTATCATTTCGATATAAAATGTTTTCTTGCAAATAGTCGCACACGAAAAGGGGAGGGGGAATATGTCTGTTTAAAGTAAATAAAAAGATAGCTGGCAAATATTTTGACCTGTTTTTTGCACTTTGACGAAAAACTATTTCCTTCTAGAAACTTAAAAAAACTAAACTTTTCGTCTCAATGTATTTGTTGTGTAGCTATAAAGCAGTGTGAGAGAGACAGAAATAAAACCACAGCTTCGTTGGTCCGCCCATAATATTCAATGCACTGATCTAAAACTAATGGTTGAAGTGAAATGTATTTTAGATCCAAATAGCTATCATTTTATTTTGTCTCGAAGTTTGCATTTTTCTTTTGAATTTTTGAGCTAGGTTTGGATTTACAGATTCATTTGAAAAAGTCCTTTCTGAAGCTAAACTGATGCTATACATTTACATACTTTTTTTTCCTGGTTTTCAAAAAGGTTTTTAATGCAATTTTTATTGGTCAATTTTAATAGTTTGCAGTCGATACTTTAAAGTTTAATAGTATATTGACGGTTTATGGATTAATAAACTTTAAAACGAAATGGTCAAGTTTCTCGGTAACAGTTACTCAATAATCTTTTTCCTGCAATTTGTAAAAACTACAGAGAAAGAAGCAAACATATCTGTTAAGTTACGTAATTACTCGTTTAAAAGCCCCGAATCAAGTTTCTCGGTAATAGCTCCATAGAAACTGATTCCTTTGTATTATGCTTAAGTATATTGTATATGTGACGCAGGTATTATATAGATTCAGTAATAACTTTCCAAAATATTCGACATAACGAGCAAAAAAGTTTCATTTGAAATATAGAAAAGGTTTTAACATTGTAAACGTATTTCTTTGGAATCTTGTCTTATGCCTGTAATATGTTGTATTGAATTGCTGTTCAAGTAAAAGTTCTGTTTATGGTTTAATGCGACAAAAGGGCATTCGTCTTTTTTTTTAAAACAATAAGGATCTTTTGTATTGACAAAAGCCATTTAATTCAAAATTCAGCTGAAATTCTTTTACCATTCATTTCATTTCTCACATTTATTCTTTAAGTTAACGAAACACTAAAGGAGTAAAATATTTATTTTTCAATTTTATCTTAACGGAGTCTTCTTCTTGCATAAGATTGTAAAAAAGATTTAATACTTTTGCGTTCTGAACTGAATTTAGTCTGATTCAAAATATTGGAAAAGATAAATGCAAAATTAGCAGCAGAAAAACTTTAACTAGTACGTAATTGAATTTTCTAGTAGCTTAAATCCAACTGACAGCTGTACATTTTTCAAATATTAGGATATTTGAAAGAAGGAAAAAGATAAGAAACAGCTAAATGAAATTTTTAAGTTTGTTTCTCCCTCACTTTTTTTTTTCATTTCCTTTCTCAGAAAACCGTCTGTCTTTATTTTTATTACAAATTTAATGTTTCATTTCAGTCTCATTAAATTATACATGTTTTCTTTGTACTAAAAAGCAGCATGGTTTTCGGATACTAGTTACAGGGTTGCCACAGGCGACTAAAAAGCAACTATTTGCAACTATTTTCAGCATCAGGCAACTATGGCAACTATTTTCTTCGAAATCGGGCAAAAAAGCAACTAATTTTTCCAAGAGGCAACTATTAGGCGACTTTTTTTTTTTGCCTCTCTTGGAATTCTTTTATTCAAATGTACCAAAAAATATTTTTGAGGGAAAAAAAATTATTTTATTTCACGGGAAATCGTGCCATAATTTTTCAAACTTCCATCTTGTCCCAAGCGACTGCCTACACTTCATATTGACCTTGAAGCATTTGCCAATGAAGCTGACACTACTGTCAATGTAAGGAGTTAGTTTGCTTTTTTCATGGGTGATTTGGTAGTCAACACAGAAGCTGCGCTGTGTGCACGCGATATGCATTTTGATATCGCGATATGCGCCTTTTCTCTTAATTTTTCTGTAACCCTTACCTTTTCTCTCGAACACTGGCAACCAATGGCAGTGGTGCTCGACCACAATATCCACGGTGTTGCATGGCGTAGGATTGCAACAATATGTCCGAAACACCCAATCATCACATAGACAGACATGTGTTTTTTCTGTATTTTTGGAAAGTAAGGATTTCGTTTCAACGAAAATCCCTTCTTTCTTTTCAATGAAAAGTTTTAAAAGTAGCCTAGCCTGCCAACTTTTACAAACTACGAGTAAAATTTACGCATTTTTTCTGTTTTTCGCTCTTTAAAGCTTGGTCTTGATTTTTTACGCATTTCGAATTCCGATTGCATCGGCTTCGGAAAAACTTTCTAGTGCTCATTTACTATCAGATTCTGCATCTTGGAGCTGAATAACTTTTAACTTACCATAATTTTTAATTTTTGTTACATTTCAACTTCTGTAGTACAAACTTGCACGGGCATCATTTTGTCACGCCCACTTGAAAAAATCGGCCGAAAATAAAATAATTTCTGTCAAAATTCTTGTAAGTTTTAGTGATCATACAAGAATTAAATATTTCAGCTTTGTTAATAATCTAGTTTTAAAAAATATATTTTCCAAAAATGTGTTTTTTTTTCTTTGCCATGTAATTTCAAATTGATTTTTAAAAATTTTTTGATTATCTCTAGCAATTGTCTATTGGGTGATTTTTCCAATATTATAAAATAATTGTTAAATTTGTGAAAAAAAAGTAAACTTAATGTTTTCGATAGTGTCTCTTCTTGGTCTTAGAATTTCATTAATCAAGTAGCTCAATATCATACATGTATCTAAAAGATCAGCTACTGTGTGTTTAAATCTCAAGTATGTTTATTTTCTATTAATAATCTTGCTCTTCTCATATTGCAATCTTTTTTTTTACTTCACTCCTTATTTACTGATATTTTTAATCTTTGGTAGATATGAAATAGTTATTTCAGTTTAAAAAGTTAATGCTCGGAAACGTGTTTATTTCATATAAAAATGCAATTGCTTTTTTATAAATTACAGTATTCATAGCAACTCTTTATGTATAAATATAAGATCCAAATGTAATAAGTAAATACCCATCACTGAACAAGTTAAGACTTGTTTGTCATTGAGCCATGGCTACTATTTAGGCTACTATTTTCGTGCTTTTATGCTACTAAAGCAACTATTTTTGTTCCATTTCTTCTGTGGCAACCCTGTAGTTAGAAAATGTCATTGGAGAAAGGTTCTTCTTTTTACCCCTTCTAAACTAGACTTTTGTGTACTGAAGAAAAAGTCACTAATAACTATGAAACACGTACATGGAATTTTCATTACAAATTTATTGCATATTACCTTGGATTCTTGAAGTGCACATTCAGTGCATTTACTATTTATCTTTTAAATATTTTATCTGAAATTATCCATAATTTTTTTACAGTCCTACTGGTGCAAAATTGTTAAATGTAATGTGAAAATTGAAAAATGTAAAAAATCCGTGAACTAAGTTTAAGAATCGTTCAAAATAAATCCCCAATACAACTAAAATAAATCTGGTTTTAAAAAAAAACTAAGATTACATGCAGAAATTAACCAACCTGGATATCCGTGCATCAATATCGCTTTCATAGAACAGTGCATGGCTAATTCATGTGATGCTTAATTGTCTGCCAAGTAAAAAAGCGTTTTATTAAAAAATTAATTAATTTTTTGTTAATCGTAAAAAGTATCAAATTTATTTTATTACTTTTCTGAGCATCAAATTGCATTCATTTCCTAACGCTAATGTAATTTTTCAACAATTCCAACAAGTCTCAAAGAACAATAATTTTCTCTTGCTTTTTATTTTTCCTTTTATTTCGTATCTGAATATGTTTAATGAAATAAAGCCCATGGAAAAAAAAACAAAGGAGTGCAGGTTTTTCTAAAGAAAAAAGTGCTTTCTCGTTCTTCCTAACGCGCATTCTTGGTAGTGCGCAATTTCTTAATGCATCTGAAATTGAAATTTTGATTAGATTGCAGTTATTAAAGTTGCTTAGAGTTTCTTATTGTCTCAAGAAAACTCATATTGCTTGTGAAATAAAAAAGTTATCATTTTTCTGTTTTAATTAATAAAAACAAGATGATGAGCCAATTTATGCTTATCAGACTGCAGTTATCATAAATGTTTTTTTGATTAAACTGCAGCCATATTACCATTATATAAAATGTAAATACCTGTTAACTTTACATTTTTAAGTGATTATTTACATACATTTTAAATATAGTTTGCTGTTTTGCTTGGTATCTTTGAATATTTATTTGAACTTGAATTATTTCCTTATTTTTTAAAGAACAGCGATAATTACGTTTAGTCAAATTAACAGACTGCAAAATTTAATAATAAATATTATTTTTATTGTACTAAGCGCAAAAAAACCTTTGTGCTAATGTTCTGGCATCGCTAATGTTCTGATGTTACAAACATTGTCACTTAATACCGTTTTCCCTTAGGTATCAAATCGCATTGGGAATCATCAGTATAATTAACAGCATATCGACTGCCATTCTCGATGAAAACTGCTACGAGACGATTCACTAAGTCACCATGTGACAAGTTATGAAGACTAGACTTTAAAAAAATAATAAATAAATAAATAAATTCAGGATATCCTCACCAAAGCTATTAATGAGGACAGAGAGACGAACGGACTCACTAACAGCTCGAAAAACAGACCGAGGACATTATTTTTAAAGTTTCAAGTAATGATATTAATGGAAAAGTTGGCGTTTTTTATCTCATACAATTTAGTAATTTGTTTATTTTGAAGAAAAAAAGGGGGGGGGGTGAAAGAGAGAGACAGAAAGAGAAAAATTAATATGGTTTCTGATCTCTTAGCGAAAAGATGCAAATTCAAAAGTGGCCATTTGTATTAATAATAGTTTTGCTACACTACATTATTGTCGGTGCCACAAAATATACAGAAAAAATATATCTCTTGTTATCTATATGTTAAATTTTAACATTTATGTTAAAAATTTAGCTTATCAAAAATGATAAAATAAAAAGAGCGAGGAAGGGATACATTTTCTTTTCTCTTGGCAGAAAATGCCAAGTTAACGATAGCTATTTGCAGCTTTAATACTTCTACTATTGGATAAGAGTTGACGCCACCAGATATAATGACGAATTACTTTTTCTTAAACATAAATGTTGAAGATTTAACACATGATGCTGGAACTAAAGACTGCTGATAGTAAAAACCAAAACAAAAATAATAAAAAGGACTTGTTACTCAATACTCAAATGTCTTCTACAAATCCACATTTACTGATGAAAAATAAAGTGTTTTGGAAGGTTTGTCAAAATGTTTGACTAAGAGTCGTTGAGAAGAAAAAATCAATATTGTTGAGAATTTAAAACACAGGAAAAAAGAAAGTGCATAGAAGAAAGATGTTTTAGTTTATTTAGTTTAAACAACTGTAACATAAACAAAAAGTGAGAAAGAAAGCAAAGAGGAACGAAATTTATTTTAAGCGTGTGTTTTTTTTTCTTTTTCTTTTTTTTCTTTTTTGAAGGACTCAACGTTATAAAATTATTTTGCAATCACACTT
Source organism: Octonoba sinensis (assembly GCA_038502835.1). Taxonomy (NCBI): domain Eukaryota; kingdom Metazoa; phylum Arthropoda; class Arachnida; order Araneae; family Uloboridae; genus Octonoba; species Octonoba sinensis. The sequence continues at coordinate 55,406,917 of CM076599.1, read as the reverse complement.
CTTATGGAATTGTATGTTTTCACTTGCTGCGGACACTTTTTAGGCGTAAGGAAAATTTCCTACAGATTGTTTGAAATTTATATCTAGTTTATCCACATCTTTAAAAAATTTGAAAAACAGCATTCAAAAAAAATTTATACGCAAATGCAGCAATACTTTAAGAAAAGTAAAAATATGACTGATATAAAGTACAAATAAAACGAGAAATAAAACACCAATTTTAAGAGATGGACTCCTCAATAGTAGTCTCATTTCAAAGGTGAAGAACAATTTTGAAAAGACTAAGGGCGTGATACACCGACTATACAAATAGCTAAAGTAAAGTGAAATTGATAAAACAGAGCAGACCTAATGAGTTTTCTTCCATAAAATTTACTAAAAGCAAGGATTTAGGCATTCATTTATATCTTGAATTCCAAAGAACAGATAAAAAATTTAAAGTTGCCCGAAAAATTTCTATGTTAAAAAAAATTAGTAAATAAAGCCTAAAGGCAAACACGACATTTCATTTCATTCGTATAAAAATCAATTATATTTTTAGTTAGTGAAGCTTTCCTCTTTGACAGTGAAGTTATTTTACTAGAAATAATTTAGAGAAGCAGAAAAATTATTCCTAAGAATATTAATTACTGTACCAGAGAAAATCCTGCTCTTAAAAACTCTTAAATTCTAGTAATAGTTTAAGAGAAATTTATTTTTCAATTTGCACCTCTTTTGCAAAAACAAGAGTCATAATTCAACTGGTTAAAAGCAGGAAAATTAAATACGCGCCTCTTATTTAGATTAATGACTGAGAGCGTGAACCATTTTAAATTTTGAAATGAGTAAAACTAATAATGGTGTTTTGAATTAGAGCTTTGAATGATGTTGAGAATGAGAAGAGTTTAATAAATACTCTTGCGCACACACACACACACAAGAAGAAAAGTTGAAACAATTACTGCCGCGATTATGTACCTACGATATACAGGAGCAATTGAAAATTTTCCATAACACAACTTTATTTCATATTAAAACAGAAAAATATTAACTAGAGTAAAACTAAATTCAATTTCATTCGTAATACCGTTAACCCTTTCGGACGGAATTTTGAGAAAAGCGCAATAATTTTTTTGCCCTTTAAAGTATAATTTCATAACATATCCAATATCAATCACACAAAAGTTCCAAGCTTTTTCATTTATAAATTAAAAAGTTATAGCTTGTCAAGTACAGCGGACACAAAGCAGAATATATAAATTTTATGATAAAAACAGGTTCAAATTAGAAGATATTTACTCGTATTAAAACCTTCTTATATATAAGCCGCTTAAGTGTCTGTTTGTCGCCGATAGCTTATTCCGAATTTAAGTTACTGCATCGTGCGGTCATCTACGCAATTGTTTCTATAATGAAAGCGACTAATAATCAAAACATTTCTCTAACATTTTGAGTGAGGCATCGCTAGATTTGCAATCTCCGTTAAAAATTAATGTAAACGCGAATTTAATTTAATCCTTCTTACTTTTTTTAAGATTTATTTATCGTTTGCGCTTTTTATATATATTAAAGTGGCAGCGCTCTTTTTTACAGGTTTCGTTAAAACTATTGTTTTGACGATGATTATGTTGGATATAAATAAATACTTTTCACAAACATTTTTATTATATAGTAAATAATATTTTTATTTTACAGATTATTATAACTTAGCTGTTTTTTTTTTTTTTTTTTTTTTTTATTCCTGGTAAGAATATTTTTTTCCGAAATTATTATATGTTTACTACAGGGTTGGTTAGTTTAAACCAAAAGGTTTTTTAAAAAAGCTACTTGGTTTAAACCAAATCTTTCTTCATTTATTTTTCACATTATTAAAAATTGCAAAATCCAATTTATGCAGAAATTACAAGCAGAGCACTGGATAATTAATGAATTTGTAAATTAACAAACTTTTTTAATCAGTACAAATTTTTCTCATCTCGTATCTACATGTCATACTATTTGGGTTTTTCTAAAATTAGCTCTGAAAAAGCTAATTTGAGAAAAACTCGTCTCAGTCATTATAAAAATTAAATGATATTGCAATTGTAATTTCTGGAGTTAGAAATAATAAAGTATCTTCATAATAATAAATTTGCAATTGTACGTTACAGATAACAATTTTTTAAAAAGCCAAACCTTTTTTCATTTATTTTACACATTATAAAAAATTGCAAAATCCAATTTATGCAGAAATTACAAGCCCAGCATTAGATAAATAATGAATCACTGAATTTGTAAATTAACAAACTTTTCTTTTTAATCAGTGGAAAATTTTTCTTTTTTTTTCTAAATTATTCTCTTCTTTTTTAAAAATATATTTTTTCTTTAATCAGGAAAAATAAAGTTTGTACATTGTATTACTTTTATAAAATTGTTTTTGTTTTTATAAATATATTTAATCAGGAAAAAGAAAGCTTGTATTTCAAAAATATAAAAATAATGGTGATAATTCCTAAGCCAATGTTGCAGATTTGTATAAGTGTTATCAATGCTAAATCCTGTTAGTGATTGATTTTTTTTTACTTTAAAAGTAAAATATATCTATAGTAAGGGACTTGTAATCATTTGTTGATATTACCAATACTGTAAATCAACACACATTATTTTTAATATATCTTTCATTTTTGCTTATTTTTTTATTGATTTAGTAAAATATGCTTTTGTTAAAACTCGACCCGCATAATAATTATTTCATTAATAATTTGCTGAAAGGTCTGTATAAGTAGAGTATTATAATATGGTTATTACAGTAAAACCTGTAAAGTTGACCACCTTTGTAAGTTGCCACCTGTCTAAGTTGACCACTTTTGGTCAGGAACGGAACTAGCCCTATATCATTTAATGTAGGGAAACCTTTGTAACTTGATCACCTATCTAAGTGGACCACTTATGTACGCCAAATTTGGGTGGGAGTATTTTAAAAAACTCTTTGTAAGTAGGCTGCCTAGTTATTGCTATATTTATTTGTTTATCTATTTTTGCAAAGATAAAAAAAAACTTAAATAAGTTCTCCACGATAATATTTTTATGCTATAATTTTAGACCAATATTTGCTTGGATGGATGAAACATCAATATGAAGTTTCCCTAAACCTCTGTGTAAGTTAACTATTCGAGAAAACTACTCTTTTGTTCTCTAAATAAGTTTCTTCTTTTTCTTCTAACTAATCTAGCCATTTCGAAAAATTATTTATTTTTAGGGAATCTTTACAATCAAATAAGTAACATATTTATCTTTAACTAAGTGCTTTTAATTTTAAGGTTGTATAGGAAACATTGTAAGTCATTCAAATTAAATTTATCTATTGGTATTTTAGATAACTGTTAAAAAATAGCTAATTACTAATTTTAAAGTAACGTTAATACATGAAGTTATATTTTACATTTAGTCACAAATGAATAAACGCATAGTGTAAGAAATGAAAAAAAATAAAAATCTTCACCCTCTATAAGTTGATCACTTAAGTGCTGCACCGTAAGTGGTCAACTTACGCATGTTTCACTGTCAGTAACTTTCTGAAAAATAAAAACTATACTTATAAGGTAATTAAAATTCAAGGTTTTAACTTAGTTATTTAATTAATTATCAATAAATTAATTACTAATAACATTTATTCACAATTGATGATCTAATATCTCCATGATTTTTTAAAAGACAAATTGTTTTTTCTGCAAATGCTATTTAAACCAAAAAAAAACCTGGTTTAAACCAAAAAAACGTTTTTTTTTCCCCAACCTTGGTTTATTATTTATTCATTAAACTTTACTGTTCTACCTGATACATATCTCTTTGATTTTATGTGCATTTCCGGTTACTGGGAAATTTGTATATTTATAATATCTAAAACAGCGGTCATTTCGTACGACTGCCGGGCTTACTAGTATATCATATCTATTTACAACGTACACTAAAAATTACATTTGAAACACAATAATTTTTTAAAATCTAAGTGTTTTTACTACTCAATTTTTCGTTATGCCAATGTGATTGAAAAATGAAAGCAAAGGAATACTTATTTTCTTTTTCCGGAAATTATTATTAACTTCTTTTTGAAAGATTTGAACACGTATCCTACACAAAGCTCTAAAGAGTAAATGAATATAAATCTGCTGAACATAGCTTGAATCTCATAGATGCTGATCGGGTTAAAGTTAATGTCCGATATACCGGACACCAAGTCTGAAAAGCTTAATTTGAAAAAAAAAATCTACTTAGACATTTTTGAAAAATAATTATTTGCAACGCATTTTTGAAACCTTCAGGTATATGTTCTGATTCAAACTGAACGAGGTTGCAACCAAGAAAACATTTTTCTAAATGCCAAAAAAAAATTTATAATAGAAATATTGGTATAACTTTTCTCCACCAGACCCCCTACCTGTTAGCCGAGGCCTTAGGATTGCTTACGCACGGGGAGAGGTAGTGGGGTCTACGGATTTTACATGCACATATCCCCAAGTATACATGGTGGTCGTCTTCAGTGGGTATCGAACGCGCGACCTTCCAGGTGGAAGTCCGACGTGCTAACCACCAGGCTACCCACGGCCAAATATTGGTATAACTAACTTTAAAGTCAAGACTAGTAATTAATTTCAAAAACAACTAAATTTTTGGGCATATTGTAACTTTATCTCTGTCGTTAATGATCGAACATAAATTCCCACTCAGATATTCGAAAGAAAAACTATCTCTTTAAGCGACTTTTGTAACTTAACAGACAAATTTTTGCCATTAAATTAGATAATGCTCCTTAAAAAGTAATCGTTAATATTAAAAATAATAGCAAAAATGTGTTTTCGAAAATGAACAACGGTGACAAACTTACGAATGTTAGAAAAAAATTATAAATCAAATATTTTATTAGCAATTAATTTCTACATTATGTAAAAAAAGCAAAGCAAGCCTTTTAAATCCTTAAATTGACCGGTTGATTTTACTTAAGATTTTAATTATTAAGTAAGACCGGTTGATTTTACTTAAGATTTTAATTATTAAGTAAGACCGGTTGATTTTACTTAAGGTTTTAATTATTAAGTAAGTCATGATGGAATTTCACTCCAAAAATAGTTACCCCTAAAATGAGTGAATACTTAGTGTGTAGTACCAGAGCCCCCTATACTAAATGCCATCCGATAGGGCTTTAAATCCATACACATTTTGGCATCAACTTTTTACATAGAGGACGCTAGTTTCCTGCTCATAATACTGCTTTTATAAGTAGATACATATGGCAAAGATTAATGAACTAAGTGTTTAAATTACATAAACTATTTAATTTTAAACATATCAGCAAACAAAATATTCTAGAAAGCAAATTTTGACTAAAATTAAAACCTAACTAGTTCTTAAAAGAAATTTAAAGTTGATACAGCAGGTTATTTGCGTCACCTAGCGGAGAACTTTTCACGGCCGTTTTTCTCTCATATCGGAAGGCATTTAGTATAGGGGGCCCTGGTAGTACCTAGCGTTTAATTTTAATTTAAATATTCTTAATAATTTATGTGCTAAAATCTCTTTAAATTGTCACAATATTTACAAATTTGTAAAACTACTCTTTTATTGAAATAAAATAATTGTCAGTAATGAAAAAAACAGGCAAATCAATGAATACTTTATTTTCGTTAATATATTTTGCAATAAGAAGAAAGAGTAAAAAACGTTTTCAATGAAAAGAAATAAAAGCATTTTTTTAAAATTTAGATGGAAGGTTTTATCCTGTTTATCCACCCCCCCCCCCCCTCCCTCCGTATTTTCAATCTCTGTCTCTTAGAAAACTTTTAGTTTCAATTGGGATTCGAGAAAATCTTATTTTGAATTTTTAAAAGTTTATTTCTGAAAAATATGTTCCGCTTAAATCAAAAATCAAACGAACAAAAAGTTTGTTATTTTGATGAAACGTTGTCCAAAAAAACGACTGTTTAATAATAAAGAGTTTAAGTAAAGCTGCTAAGGAAAATCTATGCTAATTAATTACTCTGAATACAATAATGGGAGTTTTTTTATTCTTTTTCTCGATGAACTTCGTTTTAAAAAATCAACACAATAAAAGATAATTAGCTGAGAAAACTTTTTTCTTAAACATTTAAACTTGCATAATTTTGTTATGGAAAGACACTAAGAGGTTTTTTACTCTTTAATTTCCTCAGCCCATTCCTTTATCCTCTTTCTGAAAGTTTCAAAAAAAGTTGAAAAGAGATTTTAATTAAAAGGATGCGTTTCATTACATATGATAATCAAATAATGTGTCGCGAAAGGCATAACATGTAATGTTTTTTCTCTACGCAAAATCTTTTAATTCTATCTCAATTACTATAGTTAAAGCTGCATAAATGTTGACAATCTATAGTTATTACATCATGGCGACCATTCAAATGTAAAATTCGTTTCATGGCTTTATTAGCAAAAAAATATGTTTTTTAAATATCACCGAATAGCATAAACTCCTGATTATAGTTTTCCTGAATCACTACCAAAATGGGGCACGATGCCTAATTTTTATTGAAAACATAATTTTTATTTAATAATAAAAATTATGTAATCAATGATGATGAAAATTATCAGAAACTTGCAATGCTTCAAGGAAACAAACAAATTTGTTGCCTCAAATGTTAATGGTTTTCTTGACTATATTTGTCCCAAATGACTTTCAATTTCCCGTTTCCTACTCAAATTCAATGATTGTAGTGTTGTAACCAAAGGTGAAATCGAGAAAATGAACTCCAGTTGTTTAAAATTGATGACCTCTTGCCATATAAATCATTTGTCTGCACCTTCTGTCACCATTTTGGTTCTCATTTATACTTTCCTACTCATATGCTATCACAGTTGTAACGAAAAGTAAAATCGAAAAATTGAACTTGACTTGTTTAAAACTGATGACTTCTTTCATATGAATTACTTGTTTCCTCCGACTGTCACCACTTTTGTTCTCATACAAACGTTTCTACTCATATGAAGCATGCTATCAAAATGCCTATATTAATTTTTTTTTATCTATCTTGATGCCCTTACGAATCGTTCTTATCGATATCTTTAAGTAAAATTCAGTAAATTTAGTATGCAGGTTATCTTAAAAAAACGGATAAACGTAAAGTTTTTTTTAGCGTCTCTAGCAGGTTTAGCTGAAGAAAATTTCAACTCAGCTTGCAAAATGAGATATAACAGAATAAGCAAAGACAGGGTCGGCACTTGATCGGAGCTATCCGGGCGACCGAACAAAATAGTTCACGAGGATGATAATGAGAGCCCTACAAAAGTATTTTGCCAAGGGCCGCGCAAGCACTAGGGCTGCCACTGAAACACGATATTGCTCTCTAAAACCTTCAAAACAACCACATCTGAGAGTGCAAGTTCAATTTCCGATGTAAGAAAGTAAGTTCGATTTTTGATGTAAGAAGGTAAGTTTGTTTCCCGACGTTCGAAAGTAAGTTCGGTTTCCGATGTGGTGTAAATATTTATACGTGTCAATGGAACGGTATTTCTATCGTTAACAAGGTATCAAATTAATGTGTTGGTAAACCCAAAATACAATAGTGTTCATGAACTCTTGTAAAATGTTGTAATGAAAGCAGTGGCGTTCCTAGCATGGGTGTCAACCGGGGCGGTAATTTTTGGTGTCACCCTCCACCTCCTGTTCAAAAAAAAAAAAAAAAGAGAAACGTTGTAGTGTAGTATAAAATTTATAGTTTAGCAGTTCATACTATTTTATATTATTTTCAGCAGTACCAAAAAGAAAAAACTTTAGAAATTTTAATTTCATTATTTGGTGTAACGTTCAGTAAACTATTTAATTTTAGTTATGATACATTGGAACAGAATTAATAAAATTGTATAGTTCAAGTATATGAGTATATGAATTTTTCAAAAACTATTTATCTCATTTTAGGTGTCACCCCCCCCCCCCCTTCAAAATGGCGTCACCCTATGCCTGCCACTCCCCCCCCCCCCAAACCCCGTAGTGACGTTACTGTTTAAAGGCATGGTAATAATGTATTTATTAAATCGACTTCTGAGGAGTTACCGATCCATGCATAGCAAAGTACGGCATTAAAACCAATTCAGTTACGCACTAAGTAGGACTGTTGTTGATGAGTTGTCTTTACACACCTAACTAAACTAACAATATTAATTGTGAAAAAGAACAAGACATATTTGCTTTTTGGCTAAAGTATTTCACTAAGTACTATAGAAGACAAAACCTTTCATCAAAAAAATCACGACTAGAAGCGCAACATCAGATCTATCGAGCCCGAGTTAATTAGCTCTGCCTCATACCCATTTTGGGTAGATCGTATTCAGTATTCGGGTAGATCACAGTATGCCCCTCCCCTCAATAAACACGTTACATTGAGCTTCTACACGATTTAAAAAAAACCTAAATTTTCAGATTGTTTTTTGACTGATTTTAACGGAAGATTTCCGTAATGCTTCAAAACATAGTTTTTCCTTCTAAAAACGAAATTATCACGTCCTGAAAATACGAGAACGGAACTTTTCCGTTTTACGGTTGCTGTATTTTCACAACCTGATTTGGATTAACGGAGAAAAAAGAAATGGAACTTCTGTCAAATCTCGGGAAAATATTTTCAAAAACGGAATGTTTCCGGAAACTCTGTTGCCGTACTTTTTTCGTTATTTTCAGGAGATTTTTTTTTACAGTGCACTGATCTCAGAATTAAACTTGTGTGTTCTCAACAGTAAGTATCACCATTAATTAATTTTTATTTCACAGTTTAAAATATTATGCTGTATTCAGTGCATTAATAATTCTTTGAAGATGTATGTCATTGCTAAATTTTAAAATTTAGTTTACAAATGAAACGCACTGAGGTATGCGAACTCATATTCAGAAGTCCAATTCATTTTAGCTTTTCTCACGCAAAGATATTTTTTTCTTTTTTTTTTTCCTGATGTTACTTTTGGACTTGGCTTGAACCCTGAAAAAATATCTCCATAAACAAAGCTGCTAAATTAATGCTTAAAAACGTTAGCTTGTATTAAGTCATCTTGATATTTATCATAAAGAATGTCTTCAGGATGGATCAACACTGCCATAAGTGAGATATATATTCCTCCCACAAGAATGCTCGATTCATCCATCTTTGAGAAGAGGAAGTACTGATATTTATCTTCTCGGAATGACACGAATGAATTGTGGGAAAAAATATTCAACAACACTATCGGTATGCGTTTCAGTAAATTATAACGCTTGTTATTGGTGGAATAGAATTTAAATAAAAATAAGAACTTCCTTACGAGTACGTTGCTAAAACCTTTTTTTTAATTATAAAATTCTTCATAAATTTCAGCTTGAGAAGTTTTTGTGAAGAAGCATTTTATCAATAATATCTGAATTATTGCTTAGCTGATATATTTGAACTATCAACAAAATCTGTCTATATATATGACTCCACTATCTAACCTACGTTATTTGAATCTTTGAGTGTGAAGATTGAAGCAACGTAAAGATAAGCAAAACGAATTGATAAGCAGAAAATAAGAAAGAATGATAGCTAAATCTATTGAAATAACACATACCAAAAGTCTCAGTCAAATTGATCATCCTCGTATCAGTATGTATGAATAAGTTTAAAAAGTTAAGAATAATTGTGCTTGTCGAATGTTTAAATTGATAATATTTTACAGAATTTGTAATATATTTTTAAGGATTTTTCTTTAAAATATTCAATTAAATAGAATTATCATTAGTTTACCTTTTTCCCCTCTTTTACTTTAATTAACAAATATATAGCATGTAATATTAAACTTGACACAGTATTTAAATTGCATATTTTAAAAATATACCAAACTAGTAAAAAATAATTCAGAAAACTAATTTGAAAGCTGCTTTAATTTAAAAGTCATATACTAATTTATTTATTTTTAAAGAGCATGAAAATGAATTGAAAAATAATTATTTTTTTTTTAAATCTAGGAACTTAAGGATAGTTAATCACCGGACACAGCTACTTGCTTGAATTTCAATTTTTTGCGAAAGACTCAGATTGTACCAGGCCATAAACTTAAAGAAAAATAATTGTACTTATTCCTATAGCAATGTTAGCCGGTCGATGCTTATTTGTCGATCAGAGGCATTCACTTTTCCCCTACTTGTGGCAGAGTTAAGCCTAATTAAATATGTACAATAGCAATCTAATTATGCAAAAGAAAATCCGAGAAAGCATATCGAAGTGTTTGTCTCTTTTTGCTTAATTGCTCTTCTATGATATCTGTAAAAAGAATATATATATATATATATAGTGTACAGAAAATACGTTCTGTTGTTGAGATGTTTTTCATACATTAATGTTAAAAAAAGAGGAAAGTAGAAGATCTATACCGACTAAAAGTAAAACCATTTTACTTCAAAACCAGTGTGTCAAATGAGTTTGTTATTCAAGATTTACACGAAACGACCTAAAGAATCTAAGATTTATATCTCTTAGAGAAAAGCAACAATAATCACTCAGCATGCTTCTCTTCGAAATGAAGCGGGTATCGAGACTTTCGTAGAAGATGAAAGCTTGTGTTTATTGTACTCAGTATAACTCTTCTTTTTCCTTCTAAAAACACCTCATATATTTTATTTCAAAACTTTGAAAGAAAAATGTGAATAGAACTAGGGGTGACATGTGATGAAGTTGGGAATGAATTTGTAATTGAACTGATAGGTAATTTTTCTTTTCTAAAAGGATGTGTAAGGAATTATATATGGTATTTCAATAGCGTAGCATCTATTCAAAATGGTCGGAAGATTCTGTTATGCATTTGCTATTGAGTTTTGTCACAATCTGTTAAGAAGAACAATTTTTTAAAGCCTTCAAATATAAAATGTTACTTATTTTTATGTGCTCCATTGAATAATTCACAATTTAATGCTAGACAGTGCATTAAGGGTGTCTTATCCCGAAGCATCAGTTTGGCAGCCTAATGTCAATCATCATGCCAAAAAAATTTTAAATCTAATTTTTGCCTCACAATTATAAAGCATTAGAAAAATGGTTCCGCCCTACTGTTCATCAACACATAGTACAGGGACGCCTTCAAATAACAAATCATGTTTAAGAGAGGCTTACAAAATATAAAAAAATAGTTATAGATAATGAAAATAGTGTGGAATACAACTGACTTATTAAACTAAAAACTAAATTTTAACTTCGAAATAAGTTGTTAAGCAAACAAAATGAAAAATACTTTGAGTGTTATTCTGTAATACTAATAACAATACGTGAATTGCAGGAGTATGATACAAATATTTAGACAATAGAGAATATTTCAGAATGCAACCAGCTGTATTAATTATTAATGAATTATTTAAAATGACGTCTCTCTTTGTTTCAGGTGTTGTAGGTACTATTATTTACGTGAATTTCTATCTACTTCTATATTTAATAAGTCTCTTCGCGTTCATTTGTTTCCTCAAAGACAAATTCCTTCTTCCCCCAAATAAAGAACAGTTCGTTGCTTTTAAAAAAAGCAAATTGAAAACAATCATTAATTACTTCTCGTATGCATAAGTTCAATTTTTTGTCTGTGATATTAGTCCCATTTTTTCAGTTCACGCATTTTTTTTAAATAGACCGACAGGCCATTGAAAGGATCATCATCAGCTTTCTAACAATAGTAGGAAAGGAGGCACATTTAAAACTTTTACTTGTACATTATTTTTTAGTAAATTTTCATTGCTTAAAGATTTATGTTTAATTCTGTGCTATTTGTCATCATTATTCCGTTCTGCTTTAAAAATGTAAAATAAATGAATAAAAGTTGTTCTAAAATGTCTCTGTGAGATAATAGTTGGGTGAAGAAAATACATTTTTTTTTATTTTATTTAAATAAATATTTGTTTAAATTTAAAATTATAAATTCCATGATTGAAACAAAACCCAACGAGATATTACTTTAAGACATCATAAAATTACATCATGAAAATACATAAAGATAAAAATAATTTTTATCGTGCCATAGAATTTAGTGGGAACGAGTAAAATGACCAAAGCACGCATGGATCAAAATGACGAAGTATATGACAAAATAAGTTAGTTTCGTAATTCGTCTACATACAAGCAAGGGTGGACACTAATAAGAAAATTAGCAGTAATATACACATCAAATTGCCGAATTAAATGGGATTAAGAATGCTAAATTGCATAAATATTTACAAGGGCATGCTTTGGGTCAACCCATGCTGCGCAGACGATGTTGGAAAAGAAAGACTCTGACGAAAACAGACACTAACTCAAATGAAAATTAACTCACCCATTTTTAGTCTACTTTCCCGTAAAAGTTATTTAAAAAAATAATAAAGCGTGAAAGATTGCTTGATGTATCGTGAAAACATCTTTAGAAATCAAGAAAAGTCAAAAATAAATTAAGTAAATAAATAAAGATTGAAAAATAAAAAATTTGAAAGTAGGGTTTTGAGATAGGGAAAAAGTGTGTCCTTCGGTCTGTCGGCCTGTCTGTCCATCCTCCTAATAACTTTTTAACGAATTGTCAGAGTCATAAAATTCTTTTTGCATTTGGAAAGATCTCGGCTAGAACATCTAATTTGCATATTTTATTTTTTGATTTGAACAATTTTTTGTTTAATTTTGAACAGTTCAAAACTCTTTAACATTTGCGCCTATGGGGAAAAATGAAGCAAATTATGTAAACTCTGGGCACAACATCAAATACCTATGAGCAAGCTACCTGGAAGAAGCTTTCGGGGCAAAATATTGATTTGAGTAATTATTCGTTCAATTTTGAACAGTTCAATAAATTTTAACATTAGCGCCTATGGGCGAAAATGAAGCAAATTATGTAAAGTTTGGGTACAAGATCCAAGTCCCAATGAACAAGCTTACTGGAAGAAGCTCTTGGCGTGTAATATTAATTTGAACAATTCTTTTTTTCACTTTTGAACAGTTCAAAAAAATTAACATAGCGCCTACGGGGAAATTTCAGTCCTATATAAATCCTGATCTAACGGACCGATTTGCTTGGAACAAACTTTATCGGAAAGCTCTTATAACGTAAAACATGTACAAATAGAAAGTTCATCCAAAATTAACGATCCTATTTTCCTGTGAAATTTTTTGATCGGGAATTTCAAGAATATTTTTGAAGTAATGAATGATTAAATGAATAAGTGAAAGAATGGATGAACAAATGAAAGAATAAATGAGAAAAAAGAAATAAATGAGTGAAGAAATAAGCTAATGAAAGAAAAAAAATGTAAATTAATGAATAAATACATGAATGAGTCAATGAATATGTATTAACAGTTGAAAAAGGTATATTTGAAGCAATTAAGAACTAAAGCTAAACGAGAAAGAGAGAGAGAGAGATAGCTAGATTATAAATTTGAAGGTGGTGTTGCGGGAAAGTAGGCTTGTATAGTTCTAGACGGAACTTCTTGTTTCTATTCTTTTAGCAATAAATACCCAAGGTCAGTTTTCTTGTACAACATTCTCTCAAATTTTTAACAAAACGAACTCAATAGTTAGCCTTCTGCACCAAATGCGTACTTTGAATTGGAAGTCAGTCAGTCAGTTAGTATCTCTCTATCTCTCTCTCTCTCTCTCTCTATATATATATATATATATATATATATATATATATATATATACGGCCAGTTTTTTTTTTCCTAGAAATTTTTTCAGAAAAGTAAGAGATTGGGGCCTCAGTGGCTGAGCGGTCTAATCGGCTGGTTCCGGTGCCTCCCTGCGTGGAGTGAAAGAGGTGTGAGTTCAATTCCCACATTTCCCTGGGTGTATTTCTTTCTTTGTATATTAAAATCTGTTGGGCTGTTTTGTTCTATCTATCATATTAGACGAGAGTTTGAGGCATATCCCTGAGAATTGCAAATAAACTCGAATATTAATGTGACCTGAAATGGTCGTAAACAAACAAACAAGTAAGAGATTAAATTTCAGATAATTGAGATAAGCATCTCTCAAGCGCACAGAAATGCCCAGAGACCAACAAAGTAAAATCAAGAACACGTATTTTTGGTTTTAAAAAGAAAGAACAAAAAGAAAAATGAAAAGAGTCTGAAAAATTCTGAACAAAAATGCGTGACAAATTACACAAATATATTATTTTGAAAATGTGCTGCGGAGGATATCAATTAAAAATGAGAATCATGGCAGAACTATGAATGAAATATTTTAGAGCTAATAAAATAAAATCAAATTTAAACAAAAAAGAATTTAAACAGCACAACATGATGACACTCATCAAATCATGATGTGACAGTCCAAATGTGCCCCAGGCATGAGTCATTTAGGGATAACCTGAACTACTTTGAGCAGAAACTCTTTTTTTTTTCATCCCCACAACTGTGTGTACGGAATAATATATATGTACGCTCATAAATATGTATGCTCATAAGAGCTCATATATGTATGCTCTTGAATTACGACTGTGTGGTGTGCGTATGTAATTGTGTACAATGACAAAATCCTCCAGTGTGTATGTACACTAATACTACACACGCCCAAGGACGAAAACCTGAAGTCTTTCCACCATCCATAAGCTACTTTCTATATTTATTCGAACCAATAATAGTTTTGAGTTCGAGTAGCAATTTCTAGCTCCTGTGATGTATTATATGAAGTTATAGATCTGACAAGTGGTTTTGCATTATGCATAAACATTTTCCGAAGAATGAAGTCGAGGGTTCCCTGTAGCAAGAAATGCGAAACAGCAGAGTGCGCCAAATGCGTTTTTCACCAAGAGTAATTTATGTTTCAAGAAATGTGTCAAAAACATTTTTAAATTATGCAATAGGTTTCATAAATGCGAACTGGAAAGCAAGCATGAAAGAAACCAAATGAAAAAATAAAAAAATTTATACATATCAGAAAAAGAAATATCATTTATCTGAATAAATTTTCTTATTTTAGTTTGCGTGTCAAAAGCAGTTTCCAATTGTGAAATTGAAGTTATCATGCGAGACTAAAAATTCCCAAATGTTTGATTTTAGTTTTCTTAGAATCTGAAATTTATATATTTCCTTAAGTTTTGTAATAAAATATTTGCTTTTTAAAGTGTAAAATGTGTTAAATGTAAAACTTGACACACCTATCTCTATACTTACAGAGTGCGGAAAAGCAAGAATTTTATTGAGAAACCGTTATCAAGAAACTTGATTATTTCATTTTAAAAAAATATTCGTAAATTTAAAGAAAGTATCCCTTCTGTACTTTTACAGAAATTTTTTACTGTGTATAGTTCGTATGCAAAAGAAACCTTTGAATCAACTGAATGATTTTTTACCATCTTACGTCTTAAACACTCACACGTTCTTAAAATACAAAATATGACAGTTTACCCAGTTTTGCTGAAATTGATGCCCCGATAATTCATCCAAAATCATGCGATATACATATCGTTCTGTTTTAAGAATAGTTCTCACGAAATTTCAACTGTCCAAAAAAAGTAAATAAAACAATGCATTTCTTAAGGATGAACAAATCACTAACATGTAGCGAATTTTTATTTTTACGGTCAGAAAAAAACTCCATCGTAATTATTTTTAAAAAAAGAAACTTCTTAAGGTTAAACAAATCGTTAACATACATGTAATGAGTTTTTATTTCTATCGTAAGGGACAAAATGCCATCGTAAAGGGAAAATGTGAAAAAAATTCTACTTTAGAAATTTAAGCGTAAAAACTGTCAAAATCTATGAAAACTAGCAATATAAATAAATTTCAGTAAACTAAATTAAATTTTTGCTTCAGTTATACGATTAAGTCTTTTTCTTAACATTTATGAGTACATTAATTATGACTAAAATTGTAACGAATAGGGCGATGTCAGAAATTCGGTATCATGTAGGTAAGTTGAACAGACGGATCACAAAACTTAAAGGATACACAAAAATTAAAAGATGAAATTACTCTTGAACATTAAATTAAAAGATGAAATTACTCTTGAACATTAAATTAAAAGATAAAATTGTTACTTTTTCCAAGAAGCCTAAATATCGTCTTTCGTGAAATTCGTCGTAAGCATTTGAGCTGTACAATCCTTAAAAAATAAATAAATAAATAATCTTAGAGTAGAAATACGAATTCCATTTACAGATTCATTAAATTCTTCAGAAACAATGCATTCCCAGTTGTACTCCCAGTAAAAAATCAAAATATCCGTCTCTATATCTTTACATTTTTCGAGACTATGTGCTACGTAGGCTTTGATTTGTTAATTGAAGCCAAGAAGTTTTCCATTTTGTGTGTAGGTTTTGATTTGTAATTGAATCCAAGATTTTTTCTATTAAATATTAATCTGTCCTTGTTCATAGAGTCAGCTGTTCTTGCAAATTTGAATGCTTTAAATGAAAAACAATTTGAGTATAATGTTCGCTTGTTTTCAGTGAATTAATAAGTTTGTACATTTTTGTTTTATTTTTGCTATTTTCTTTATCACTAGCTGACATACCCGGCGTTGCGCGGGATAACATTGCATCATTCGCAGACCAAGTGGCACATGTCCAAAATCCTGTTAAAATATATAAGGAAAAAGTTTCTTAACAATACTAGTAGAAGATGGGCAACAATCCTTAAAATCCCATTTAAACAATAAAACTCATTAAAAATCAAGATTACATGAAAAACAATAGCCTCTAAAAATTCCTTTTAGACCAAAAATAACAGTCCATAAAAATCCACATTAAATTGCCAACAACAGTTTATAAAAATCGCCATTAAAGTAAGGGCAACAGAAACAAAAATACACATATACATCAGGACAATAATTCAAAATAACATCGAGTCCGTAAAAATACCAATTACAATAGGGACAACACAGCATCTATACTCTCAGAAACGCATGCTCAAATTTCACGAAACTTTCGTCGTATTTGACGAAATGACTTCGTGAAAAATGCTCCGATTAAACATTTCGTCAAATTGACGAAATTTGTTTCGTCATACATTTGACGAAATGAATTTCGTCAAAAACTAAAAAACATTTCGTCATATACGTTTCGTCAAAAACAACGAAATTTTAGTCACTTGTTTCGTCATTTAGTTGATGAAACAGATTTCGTCAAAAACGACGAAATTTTACTCGCTTGTTTCGCCGGGTCTATTTGATGAAATACATTTCGTCAAAATGACTAAATTTTCGTCATTTCGATTCCGCATTAACTAGTCTTTTAATTTCGTCACTTTTTATTTCAATTTCCTCAAAAAGGAAAATATTTCGTCATTTAGATTCATGAATGATAATAAATTTCGTTGTATTAAAATACTTTTAAGTATGTTTTTGTTATTTGAGCACGTCATGGAACCTTAAATAAAATCTTGAATTTATTTTTTTAAGAGGGCAATTTGATATTTCTAGTAAGTTAAGGCTTCAAATAATTGCCCTGAAAATTTTCGATTTATTGAGTTGCGGTATTAACTGTTGAAATATGTACCATTCATTTTAAATAAATGTTCTAAATGTAACTTAAACAAAAAAAAAATCGTATTGAAAAATATTTTACCATCAGAAATTTTAATTCTTTTTACACAAGCACTTTAAAAAAATTTTGTATCGTACAAGCATGCCATTTTTTTTAAGTTTAAATTTCTTTTATTTTAAGTTAATTGTAACAGAAATTTCTCACACAATTGCATTTTAACATTTTTACGTTCCAAACAATTTAAAAAGTTAGCATTACTTTCAAATTGAGCATTTTGTTGACAGATAAAAGCAATTTAAAAATGCTTTTTATTATTATTTTCCCCTCATAACCCTGCAAGCAATGAACTATCAATTTGTCTAAGTTCTGTATACTAATTCATTCAGCAAATTATTCAATTAACTTAAAAAACTTAGTTTCATTGATTTGGTTATATGTATGTATGAATTTGTCACACAAAGAATTGCTTTTTAAAGGTTTTGAAACCTCATAAAAAGTAGCTTCATATTTAAAAGAAAAAAAAAACACCAGCAAATAATGATAAAATTTGACATTTATTACGTTGGCAAACATTTTTCTAGCCCATATGGAGCATTACAGCAAAGCTGAAATTATGGTATAAGATTGTAAAATGCTAGAAACATGTATAGAGCACAAAAAACACATTTGAAATTTAAAAGAAAGAAATTCAAGCCATAAATTAGTGGAAAGCATGTTCATGATTAACTAAATTCTTCAGGGTCTCAGGACTCTTTAAAAAAGAACTGTATGTACAAAAATTTAACTGATATTCAAAAACATACCAACCTTATTAAATAAATTACACATCTGAAACTTTTACCATAGGACAAGGATGTAATAAATATATGAGGTTTTCTTCCCAAATTTTGACATGATTTATAGATTAAAAATAAATAAATAAAACTTTTATACACATTATAATTAAAGTAGATTATTTTGAATATTATTATCGTTACGAGGTTAATTATGCAGAAGAAATATTTTAAAAATACTTTTATAATTGAACCCCTTTTACTTTCCAAAGTACTTTAAAAATTTAGTACAGTAACCCCTCGCTATATTGGGACTCGTTAAATCACTCTTTCGGTTATACCGCCCTTTTTCTTTGTCTCCCAAAATTTTAGCTCTCGAAAGTAAAAATATTGCATTTCTCAATATAGCCCCTTTTCCTTAATTAAACAAAGCAATCGAACACAAATATTTTCCTTTCTTCTGAATTTGCTGCAGCTAAAAGCTGCAACAATTCTCTGCCCCTCCCCCCTTACATGCCTGCAGAATGATTCTACTCAAAAAAGTTGATGTTTTACTTGACATTTCTTTTTGTATTGATCCTAACACCCATTGGAATGAAAGAGGCACATTCTTAATAGCAAATAAACCAGTTTAGTTTTATTTGCTATTATTGTTAAGAAAGTTGTCATTATGTAAGATTAAACTCAATTTTTTACGCTGACACTCAATTTACTTGTACTTTTGGATTTATTTCTAACGGCATCGGTTATATCGCGCATTCGGATATATCGTGCTTTTTCTGTCCCCCGACAAGCGCGATATAACGAGGGGCTACTGTATTTCTTAACCACTTCAAAGTTACATACTTTCATGTTAGATAACATAAGCTCTACAAATGTTTATTATTTTCATTCTCAAAATCCTGTATGCAATAAAACATCAATTTAAAAGCCTGTTTAATTTCTGTTTCTTTATAATTTAAGAATTAAGGTTTTTTAAAGACACATTTAATAGAAAAGAAAAAAAGGGATATACACACCTATATAAAACTGCATCTCAATATAACTTACAACACCACCTGATGCATGAAATTGATTATATATTGTAGCTACAAAATGGAATGAATTACTTTATTTTTTTGGATTTTTGGAACGGAATCAGCGAAACAAATGTTTTGCACCTGCCTCAGTCGCTTCAGCTGATGTTATCTTTTCTTGCTATTGTTTATAAGAGGCCATTCATAAATGAAGTCACGCTTTTTTCAAATACATTTGAATCCCCTCCCCCCTTTTTACAATATGTCACTCTTTAGAGGACCCCCCTCCCCCTTTGTCACGTGTCACGCTATGTTGCATAATGCATGATGTCACACTTCTTGTTACCCCCTCTCCTCCTCTTGTCACACTTTGTCACAATTTCACGAACCCCCTTCCCCCTCAAAGCGTCAAATCATCTATGAATGATCCCTAATTATAATCTATTTATTTATTATTACAGAGGAAACATGTGAAAGGAGGTGTGCATTCAGCGCGATCGAAATTTATTCCGCCACTTTCCTTCCTTTTTTTTTCTTTCTTTTTAGTTTAATTTTGGTTGTGCGAACAAGTGATAGATGAGTCTTTACTGTGATACTGCTTTCAATAAATCACTGGTGGGTGCAGGCGTATGATCGGTATGTTTTTCGCTTGTACCGTTTAAGAGCCCCTCCCGTATTTTCTCAAATTTCAGCAAAATTCAGGGGCACTTATTCGGTATTCTACGGTATAAAAAGGCCTTTTCAAGTATATATTTCATAATTGTATTGCACTCCTCCTCCAGCGAGTAATGGCGTCATCCTTATCGTGGTCGTTCTTGCTTTCGTTGCTTCGTTCGTGATCGTTCTTGCTTTCGTTCTTACAATGCGGGATAAAAAATAATAATCGGTGTAAACAATTAAAATTTTCGGGAACATATCTAAATATTAAGAAGTATTCGCGGGGCAACTCCAGGGGTGTCGCGGGCCATAGGTTGTGCATCCCTGCTTTAGACAATTGCTAACCTCAAATAATAGTAATGCGAAAATATGGTAAATTTAGAAGTGAGTACAAGATATGGTAAAGTTAAGAAATAAAAAGTAAATCACAAAATATGATAAAGTTAAGTAATATCAAAAAGTAAACAAACTATGATAAAGTTAAGTAATATCAAAAAGTAAACAAAATATGGTAAAGTTAGAAAACATGAAGCTTCAACATTACATTACACATTGAATTTCAACTACAAATTGCATTATTTATGCATTTTTAATGCTACCAGAAAGAGTTATACTACATTGATAAACGGTATTCAGTTACTTGGTTAAAGTGCAACTCGGTATGGTGCTAATTTTAGTAGTAGTACTTTTCTGGTAGCATTAACAATGCTCAAGAAATAAAAATTTTAGCAACAATTAACAAACGATGCTTAAGAAACATAAATAAAATGATAAGAAAGTGAAAGTATGAAATACAATAGTTAAAATTTATAATGATCCAGTCTGAAGTACCTAATTTCAAAAGGCTAATTTCACTCGCAGTTATTAGATATATTATTTTTTGAAACTGACACACAATTCTTTCAATTTGGGATTCAAATCCCCATTATTTTAGCTTTGAAGATACAATATCCATTTTTAGGTAATAGTCGACAGGATGGCGTGGTGGTAAGGCGCAGGCCTCGTACACCCAAGAGCGTAGGTTCAAACCTGGCCCCAGGCGGTGGATTTCCAAGATGCAGATAAATGTCTTCGCCCATGTCGTATGATCATGCGGCATGTAAAAGATCCTTTGAGTAGACATTTGGCTTGGATACTCTCTGCTAAATTAAATTCCTGGTTCAATCTGCATCAATGAGAGCTCAGATGCCGCAATCTAGGGCAAACTGAGCGTCCAACCTCTTACAGTAGTCATGGCATCCGCCGACAGTGGTGCTACTTGAAAGAATGGATGCCGATCACTGGGTAATGCACTAGGTCTGCAAAACGGTTAGTTCCATATGCAGCCCCATTTGAAACAACATTTTTAGATAATAAAGCACTGCACGAAAATTCACGAACCAACCTGCATAAGAAAAGAAACATTTCAAAATAAATAGAAAATTGAACAAGTGATAAATAATAGGGACAGAATAGTTAGGGGGAAAATCCTTGGATATTCAAAATTTGGAGTATTTTTTATTTTTTTCATTAAGGTAGAAGATAGATTCAAAGAATAATCACCTATTTTACAAAATTTTTCATAAAAACAATTAAGATAAATTATGCAAATGCACTACAGTCAATAAGGGTAACTTTGCACCACAAATACTCGATTTTTATTCGTTTCACTGATATTTTAAAAATGTTATTGTTATTATTAGCATAAACGTAAAGAACAACTCAAAAAGTATTGTGTAGTTGTTAAAAACTAAGAAATAATAATTAAAAAAATCATCGAAAATGAATCATGGTTCAAAATTACCATGACATTTAGAGTAACTTTGAACCACACCGGGAAAAATTATAAGAAATACACTGTTTTAATAAAAGTATTATATTTATGCAACATTGAAACAGAATTTTTTTAAAAGAAATACTTAAAAACTCACCATTTTTGTTCTTTAACATCACAAGTTTTTTATAATGTATGATATTGCATGAAATGTTACATGAAAAAGAAGAAGGGAAACATCAATATTTAGGACAAAAATCCCCATTTTTAATTTATTCAGGAAAAAATGTTGCAGAAAACAATTTGCAATTATTTAAGTTAATATTTCCATACAAGTATATTAATTAAAACAACCATTTAAAAAATCAAATTAAGAGTTGGAGATCATAAAATTTCTATTACCCGCTGGAGTAATATCTTATGGAGACAATATTGTAAAGGCATCTTCTTGTTCGTACGTCAAATCATCACTGGTGGTCATCAAAATTAAAAATGATATATTATTGTTGTTTAAATTTTTACGCGTTATACAGTACGATTCCCCATTTCCCCACTTGGCCAAATAGCAAAGCTACGGCAAACTTAGTTAGGCCTAACAGTACGTTGATAAATATTAATTCAATAATATATAGTTATTAAATTACAAGTATACAATCACAGATCCTTACAATTCTAAAAATACTAACCTCATAGTACTTTTTCGATCAGATCTCACCAGCATCAGCATCAACATCAACCAAAGAGCTTGCATCACATACACGGCGATGTTCGAAGCTTCTAAAGCGCCATTTTCTTTGAGGGATGAAACATTTCGACAAATTTTTGAGAGAGTGAGTTTCGTTAAAAGCCACGTGATCACTTGAGGAAAGAATCGTTGAAAATGGCGAAATTTGCCTTGACGATTCAGGAATCGTCAAAAATGAGCGTTCTATTTCTGAGAGTGTATAGATTCCCATCAGAATAAGAGCAGTATTATCTTTAAAAATGCCCATCAGATGAAGAGCAACGGTCCCTGAATATGTCTGCTACAATAAAGAAAACATTCCTTAAAGCTCCTCATTTGAATAAAGGCAACTGTTCCTAACCATCCCTAATAGAATAAGGACAATAGTTCCAAAAAAAAACCCATTAGAATAAAGACGTCAGTGACTAAAAATACCCTTTAGACTTCAAAACTTAGGGAGCTGCTGTTCCTAAAATTACCAACAGTCCATCTTAAATTCCTCGTCAAAATAAGGACAAAAGTTCCTAAAAATGCAGCAGCAAAATAGTCAAAGCATTTCCTGAAAATTCAATAAAATAGCACTTTTATATCATTCGGCTAAAAACGGAAGAAAGGCATTATTTCCAAAGGTAAACAAACATGCACATTTAACTTAGCAAATGTTCAGCACTGAACCGATACTAACGTGTGAAATTTAAGTTGATAGAAAGAAATAATTAAATGCTGTCCAAATGGCGCCAAATAACAGTCCAAAATTAAATAAATGTTAGAAAATCACTTGAGTAAAATATGGAATCAATCAAAACCGCTACTTAAAAAAGGTAAATGAAGCAGAAGATCGCCGAATTATACTATAGTAATGGAAGCATAACGCAAATGCGCCATGATCCTATAGTGTAAACCACACATGGAATTAAATGAAAACAATATTACTAATAAGGATTATTTGCGCGGTTTGGAAAAGTTACGAAGAGCAAAATAATATATTAAGAACAATTAACTGGATGAGGAGCGGAAAAAAAAAGAAAGAAAAAAAAAGAAAAAGAAAAAAAAAAAAGCTATCACCACTTGGCGAACTTTTAAATTTCATCAAAAATAAGCGATATCGAAAACTTTCCAACCTAGTTTTTTTCGAAGAAATAAACTGGTACCATAATATTAAATCGCCAAAAAGAAAGAAGAATCAACCGCAAGTTAAAGTAATTGAAAATCGGGTGCAGGTAACAATCCACAAAATATGCATAAAAATGAAACTAATTTTTAGAATTTGTTTCGCTGATAAAACTTACAATCTACCATAAGAAACAATGTTTCATGATTGTTGAACTGGTACCATAATATTAAATCGAAAAAAAAAGAAAGAAGAATCAACCTCAAGATAAAGTAATTAAAAATCGTCTGCAATTATTAATCCACAAAACGTGCATGAAAATGAAATGAATTTTTAGAATTTGTTTTGCGTATAAAACGTCGTGAATGAAGATAAAATAGCATTTTTTCAATCTTACGTTAACAGAAATCATCTTGTTGTCAGCAAAAGTACATTATTGGCGTGTTCTATTTGTGCTACAAACTGCAAAAATAGATCATTACGGGCATTAATATGCTGCAAAAATTGTAAAGGTGTGACGTTTCTTGGAAGAGATGTTCTCGAAATTAACAGTTTTTCTCAAATTGAAATTTAAAAAAGATCAAATTCCAATTTTTGGAAAAACGCTTCGAGGTGCATAAGGACCACTGACCCTAGGTACCTGTAACCAAAACTTCGTACTTCTGGACCGCTCCATCTCGCCCAGAGGCGTGCGACAAACACACAAACAAACAAACAAACTGATACACACTCTCTGTTTTATTTATATAGATTATTTATGAGGAGTAAATACTGAGAAATTCAACAGAAAAGAACATTTTTGGATAAGTAAGAGCTAAATGTAAACTTGTTTTTTCACCGGTACTTAGAGTGAGACAAAGAGCTAATGGTGAAGAAAAAATTAGAAAATACCTATTTTTCATATATATTCTGTATTTCCTTGAACTGAGGTAGAACTCCCTACAACTCCAAAGGATATACATGCATTTTTCATTGAAAATATGCCTTTAATGACAATAATTTTTTCAATGCTTGATCCTGTAACTTTTCAAACAAGCATGAATTTAATACATAATTTCAGAATTTGTAATCGCAACTGGTAGGATGTTTCCATGACAACTCGAGAGTACAAAATAGAGATAATCGGAAGTTAATGCTATAGATAATGAAATAGTTTACTCAAACCAGTTCAATGCTGGATGGAAAGGAATTATTATTAATACGTACGTAACAAACTAAAATAATTGTGCTCAACACTTTGAAAATTTTAATAAATCATTAATGCAAATTTCAGTCCTTCTATACAATAGAATTCGCGATACAAATTGAAACTACACTCCACAAGAAAATTGAATATAAAATGACATGTCTGGTATAATTTTGGGGCTAAATTTAGGCTGCATTGCATCAAATTATGTGTGAATTATAGAGAAAATGTAATACGAAATCACGTGTTTGGAATGCAATTGTGGGCATAATTTTGTTAGGAAAGATAACTGTCATCATCGCACATTCAATTCTGTTTTATTTCTAAGGATATGCAATATTTAACAACTCGAAAAAAATTCATTTTTCACAAAAAAAGGGATTTAAGCTATCCTGAAGCAGATGTCTGCATTTTAATGCTTATTTGTGTTTTTTTTTTCGTTCACGAAATATTAGACGATTAAAAAATAAATGGTTTAGAACGGATGCAAAAAATAAAAAATATTTGGCTCTTCAAATAACCCTTACTTGTGTAGGGTTTTAATGAAATCTTTCCTTTTCCTATTGAATATTCACCGTAACGGCTTTCCGATTTTGACCATGTTCTTTTGTAGCAGTCCTACCTCACGGGAATTTTAATAGTCCTATAAAAGCTAACTCTGAGCTTCTTCGATAAAGAAATGCAGTTTCAGTCACAGTTAAAATGCATGGAATGCAAATTTCTTTGTAATAGAATGTCACGGATATTCTTTTTAAAGCAAAAGAATACTGCAACGCGTGATTTGAATCTTTTGTAATGCTCTGAATAAAATTTTGACGAAAACTAATTTCTAATTTAAATTTTCCTTGGATAAAATTCATATTTAGTTTACTTTTCGTTAAAAAAAAGCTTGCATTTTCTCGACGGGTAATAGCGCTTTAGTAGCTTTAAAAAATAGTAATTTGTAATGCACGACTTTTCTTAAGGAATGCATTTTATCTGGTTTCAACAAAAAATTGAATTAGGAAAAGAAATTGTTTAAATTGTTATGTCATTTGAAATCGGAATTTATTTCTGTACAATTATTCAGAAAATGCGTTATTTTTTTCAGAGAACTCCAAACAAAGTATTAAAGTTCGAATACTTTCAAATGAAGAATTGAATATAGATTCAAAATATACTGTTAATATTTGTTTATAGCTGCATATTTCATAAAAACATTATATTAAGCTGAATAAAAAAAGATTTGGATTCTAATAACTTTGTTCTTTATTTGCTGTGTAAGAAATATAAATTATAAGGCTCAAGGTACACTGCACAGTAACTCAAGGTCAATTCTGTGTCCACCTTAGTTTTAGAAAGGATTCCTCTTTTTCTCAAAATTGTGGATCTTGTTTCGGAAACAATTAATTGTATAAAGTACTGCCTTCATAAAATACAAAATATGAGCACAAATTAGAATTTTAAAAATTGATTTCCAAAGTTGGTATCATGGTAAACCACCTTCCCCTAGAGCAAAATGCATTCGAACTTTAAAAGGCTCGACTTTTATAAACCAATTCAGATATTTACATTGAAAATTCAACGCAGTGTTGAAAATTCCACGTCGTGTTAGCCCTATTTGCAATGAAGATTGCATGTACGTGTTTCTTAGTGACAAGAACATAAAAAAACAAGAAGTTCCGGCTAGAACTATACTAGCCTACTTACCCGTATACAAAAACTTAAAATTGCTATAATCTCTCTCTCTCTCTCTTCCTCTCTCTCATTTAGCTTTAATTCTTAATTACTTCAAAAATATATCTTTTTCAACGGTTAATACATATTTATTCACTCATTCATTCCGTTCATTCAATTATTCATTTATATCAATCATTCATTCACTTCAACCATTCCTGTATTTGCTCATTCATTCCTTCATTTATTTATTTTACTTATTTATTCACTCATTTATTAATTCATTCTTTCAATCATTCATTTATATGTCCTTAAAAATAGAAATCAAAGAGTTTCGTGGAGAAATAGGCTACTTCAGTTCTGGATGAACTTCGTATCTGCAATGTTCTATGTCATAAGATCCGTCCTACAAAGTTTGTTCCAAGCAAATCCGTCTGTTTAATCTGAAATTTACCCGTAGGCGCTAATGTTTTTTTAACTGTTCAAAATGGAGCAAAAATTGTCAAATTAAAAAATATTTCATGTCGAAAGCTCCTTCGAATACGCTTGCTTAAAGTGATATGGATCTTATCTCAGGGATTTGCACAATGTGCTTCATATTTCCACAATAGCGCTAACGTTAAAATTTTATGAACTGTTGAAAATTTAGCAAAACTTTTTTCAAATCAAAAAGTAAGTACTGTTCGTTTGCGAAAGCCGAGACTATCCGTCAGGAAGATTCTATCCGGCAAAGGGGGTGTTACGCTGAGATGGGCACTTGTTGACATTACATTTTTCGCTGTCAGTTTTTGCTTTTCCACGATGATGATATACTCTATTACCAATTTAAATCTTTAACACCAAAGAGAAAAGGAGAAAAACGCAGAAAGTTTATTATTCTTCATAAAAACTAAACATTTTCTAATCTTTGTTCATCTTGTTTATTCATCTTTATTCATCCTTTAATACCAGTATATAACACAGTGATTCTCAAGGGCGCGAGCACACTAGAGGGGGCGCAGACACACCCCTAGAGCCCCTCCCCCCGCTCCTGCCATTGACTGGCCTATCGGTGTGATTAGATGGTCCCGAGGACTAAGAGGACTAAGAGGGGGGCGCAGGAGTGTCCAAGAGAAAATATTATCTTTAAAAAAATTGATTGAAAGGAAAGCACGCATACACATAGAAAACAAAATACATTTCGACATATGTAATAACTTATTAAAGTAAAAGAACTTACTAAATTAAAAACAAATTTTAAAAAAATTAGAGACTTCCTTGGGCCTGTCTTCCATAGCAAAGTTTTTCGAAGGAAATCTTAATATAAGAAATAGCCACTCTGAGTTATGTTTCTATATTTAGCAGAGATCTATATTTTGTCTTCAAAGGAGCCACAGCAGAAAATCCAGTTTCACAAAGGTAGGATGTTGAAAATGGTAATGGAATGCGAAATGCATTTGTTTTTAGTGCAGAAAAATCATCCTCTCCTACTGCCTTAAATTCAAATAGTGATTTATTACTAAATTGTCTTTTGGTTTCGCCACTTGTGAAGTCTATGACTTTTTCTTCCTCATCAATTGGAAAGATCAAAAGGCTTTCAATTTGTTAGGAGTCTTATGAAATGGATTCCTAACCCACTTGTAATTTCCTATCAGTTTGTCGTCAGCAAGAAAATACTTTTTAAAATTATTTACCAGCATGGATAAATGATTTTCAATGGTTACAAAAACAACTTTTTCATATTTTTATTCAGTTTTTTTAAGTTTTAGTACAATCATCCACATTTACAAACATTGTTAGTTTTTTTCGCTTTAAATTTCTGCTCCACAATTCCAATTTTTTACAAAAAGCATTAACCTTATCACTCGTATCCAACATATGTGTATTTGCTCCTTGGAGTTGAAGATTCAAGTTATTTAATTTCTTGAATATGTCGACCAAGTAGCTCAATTTTATCACAAATAAACCATCGTGAAAATTCTCGGCTTCCAGTCTGTTTTCTTCTTCTAGGAAAATGGCGATTTCCTCTCAATTCATAAACACGTTGCAAAAAAATTCCCACGTGATAACCATCTTGCCTTGCAGTAAAATAGTAACGCTGAGTGTATTGAACCCATGTCTTTACAAAGTTCGGAAACGATTCTCGATTTCAGAGTTCTAGTTTTCATGTAATTTACTACGGTTACAACCGTAGTTAACACAATATTCAGACCGGGACTCATTTCTTTCGCAGAGAAAGCTTCTGTGTGGATCATGCAATGTGTCCAGACGCAATGAGGCGATTTTCGTTTTACAAGTGCTTGTATATTTTGGAATCTTCCGGACATTGAACGTGTACCATCGGTACATATTTCGACACAATTTTTCCAGTCTATGATTGCCTTGTTCATAAAATCATTTAAAATAGCAAATAATGCGAGCGTTGTTGTTTTGAGTTTTATTGGTTTGCACAAAAGTAGTTCTACTACTGAGATATTATCACAAAATCGAGCATAGGCAATTAAATGAACATCTTTATTACGATCTGGTGCTTCATCAAGCTGTATTAAAAACAATTTGTCACGCAACTTCGAGAAAAGTTGACACTGTACATGTTCAGCTGTAAGTTGAAGAGAAACAGTATCATATGAAAAAGTTATGGACTGCTACTGGATATTGATTAATACTTAATATACATTATTATTGTGTACATTTTATTGTAAGAGGGGGAGTGGTGAAAATGATTGAAAACTAGGCCGCGAATACCGAAAGGTTGAGAAACGTTGGTATAACGCATGTATGAAACTTTTGTTGTAAATTTGGTCCCTGGCACGACGGATTTGAAAATGTACACTTCGGAAAAATACATCCATTTAAATTTAATTTAAATATTATCCAAAAAGAAAGGACTTTTGATCTTTACAATAGTTATAATGAAGCTTCCTTTTTACATTGAATTAAGCTGCTACATTTTCATTATTTTTCAATTTATCTAATGCGTTAAAAATCAAAGTTTGACTATTAATGAGAATAACTCATTTACTTCTCAAGCAAACACCCTTTCATTCAGCAATCCCTATTTGCATATCAATTAACAGATTTCCAAAACCATTAGTTTAACTATAGTATTTGCGCCACAAGAGAAATTTTTAAAATATTCCTGCACAAATTTCGACATTTCTAATTAAGGAAGCACCAACATTTCCTGATATCGTTAAAATGTTTTAGCTTTTGAGTTTTGCTGTTTTCTAAATGAATTTTATTCTAAAAAGAAGATTTGTATTAATCTACGTACATATTAAAAGGCTGTTCGTAAAATTAATTTTTAAGATTTCGACATTATTTTGACTCAAAAGAAACAAGGGATAACACGGTACGAGCTAATAGTTTTTGTTTTGCTGCACATAAATTTCTTCGTATTAAAGACGCAAAAGAACGTTTTATACTGCTTATTTATTTGTTTACAAATAAATTATTTAAGTAGAAAATATTATTACTATTAATTTTGATACTTAGCGTTTCCTTTTCTGTAAACGCGATAATGTTTTAGTGTTTCCCCTATTCATAACTTGTCAGAGTTAATACTTCATTGAAGTAAGATGAGTCTTAACTTTTTTGAAATTACCAATTTCGCCTACAAAATGGTTAACCCCTTAACTATGGCATAATTTTGAAGAAAAGCATCATAAAAGTGCCCATTTCTTTATTCAAGAGAATTATGTAAAACTGAGTATACGTACAATATATGTATTAATTTTTAATTTTCGGGTTCATTTTTAGCTTGAAATTAAATAATTTAATTAATAATAATTTTTAGCTTATATATATTTTTGAAAATGTAAGGATTCAGTGCTATTATGACTGAATATTGGTTTTCCAACTAATGATCTAAACTCGTCGATTTAACAATTGTCTATGGTCTGCTAAATACTATTACATCATTTACTATACTTTATAATAAGTGTTATTTACTAAATACTAATACTTATTATAAAGTATCATCGTTAAATCACGGATATCTTTCAATTGGGGGAACATCACATTCAGCAAATCCATTTCGGGACTTTTAAAAATATATGGCCAGTTTGAGGAAGTCGTTAAATCGAGAATCGCTAGATCAAAGTTATATGTATCTCTAAACACATTATAAATAGTCTCGTGCTGAAACCTGGTATGCAGTTTGAGAAATAAGCATGAGAAACAAAACTCCGAGCATAAGAAATAGATTGCCTTAATCTTTTTCGTGCGTTACTTTTGAACACTCGGGTCCGGAAATATCACTGGCCCAAGAAATAAAGAACGAAACTTCACCGAGTCATTTTAACGAGAGCGAGCAGGAAGAGATTTAAAAAAAAAAAATTTCATCAAATAACTCGCTAATATATTCAATGCCATTCATATGTACTGACACATAAATGATTTACATTTAATTTCGACTGGCAAACCGATCATAATTGTACTGGATTTCGGGTTCTTTTAAAATATTTTCTTCTCTCTCTTCCTCCTTTCTTTGCCTAGATTATTTTAAAGTTTGACTTTTAGCTAATTATTTTGAAGACGCGCTAGCAGTCAACTTATCTCACAAAAGCGCGAAATCTCTCTTTCATTCCTTAATTGATGTTTGATGCAAATGACATACACATAAATAAGGAGAGATATGTTAAAGCGTTAGAAAAATCTGAATGTGTTTTTTGAAACAAAGTAATGCAGCTCTTTAAAATTTAATCTTTCCTCCAATACAAACGCTTAGATTTACAATTATGGTTGAACCGGTTTTTTCAAATATTTTGAGCACTTTTACTAATTTTTCGAAAGAAATCACCTCATCAAAAAAATCCTAAAAACACGCTTTCTTCGGTAAGATAGCAAAAGCGACTCCAGAAGTTTTCGCAGTTGCCTGAAAAAGTTGTCGAAAGCATTTAAATAATAGTTTCGACAAGCCCGGTACACTATAGACGTTTCAAAGCATACAAGTTGCTTTTAATGACGAAATTTTTTTATGAAAATCCTCCGTGCAGACGACAGAAATACCATTGTTATTTTCGCCAAAAAGTAAGCTGCGATTAAACACACACGGGACGAATACAAAGAGCTCCAGAAGTTGCTATTATATTTTTAGACGGATAGAAACCAAATATATTAGATTAAGATTTTCTGATGCTTTATTGCTATGCCAGCTGGATGGTAAACACTATTTATCCGTTAAAAATATTTATTTTTAGAATTAAGTCTGTCTTCACTCTCGAAGGACTTTAAAATATACCAATATTCATTGCAAAAATTTATATAAAAACTAGGTCACGAACTCCTTTAGAGGTAAGGCCGCATTAAAGCATCTTAGCTTCTTATAGGAACTTTATTTTTACAAAAATATCAATGGGGGGGAGGGAGATTTCTCAGGTAACAACGAGAAACTTTTGCAGTCTTTTTTGCTATACTAGAGTTCTCCCAGCCGTCGAAATTCGACTGTAGTTCATTACATTTTTAAAGTTCAAAGGTTTTAACAACTTTTAGACATTTTTAGTTTTTCTGTTTTGAAACAGTTTGTTTTGCTTAAATATATCACTTAGCGATAATCTCTCCTCAGTGCGTAATCTGTACTCATTTTTAATAGTTAAGCTATTCCAGGCTTAATTATCTTCTGTTCTTATTTCTAAATGATTATTTTAAAGCAAAACTAAAACCGATTCAACATTTTAACGTGAAAATATCAGAATACGAATGCATGTCAACATTCAGCCTCGTTGCGTGAGATGTTAAAGTTAATATGGAACATTTTTTTATTCATTTATTTATTTAATTTCACACATTTTCTTGTTAACAAAAAGGAAAAGAAATATAGGGAAGAGAGACCTTTAAAAAACATTTTTGCGGTCTAATAAATAAATAAATATACTTGTTTATTTATTTACTAACCTTCCAAAGGACCAAGAGTTTTTTTTTTTTTCTTTAACATTGATCGTAACGTCTTTTTCGATTTTGGTCATGTTCTTCTTTTGTGCTGAAATTTTACCTCACTGGAATTTTAATGGTCCGCGATAAAAGCTAACTTTGAATTTCTTCAAAAAGGAAATGCAGTTGAAGTCACAGTTAAAAAGCATAGAATGCAAATTCTTTTGAAGTAATAGAATGTCATGACATTTCTTCTATTTAAACCATTGGGATAATGAAACGGCGTTAAATTTTTCGATGATCATGATGAAATTTTCACAAAAGCTAATGCTTGTCCATTCTTTCTTTTATAAATTAATAGCAAATTTATTCAAAAAAAAATGATATTTTTTTATCCGCTAAGAAGAAAGTTCTGCCACAATGTAAAAAAGAGATTTACAGTATTATTTTTCTTAAAGGATAAATTTAATCGATTTAACAAATATTTGAAGTTGGAATTCAAATTTTCATGTAAAGAATTCAAAAGTGTCGATAGGAAAAAGGTTTAAGAACAGTTTTTTTATTCGTATTTTACTAGTTAAACGGAATTTATACAGGTAAATACCCTTCTTTAACTATTTTATTTAAAAGTTTTTTCCTTGGCTCAGCAGCATGAAGTATCTTTTCAAATCAAACTTTAAGCGAGAGAATCATAAATCTTTTACAAAGCTTGTAATTCAGAAAAATGTAATTTCTTCCATTGGAAAAATGGAATTTCTAAGTTATTCATTAGTGTCAGTAAATTAAACGCATCAGTAAATTTCTATATACAATAAAACACAATTTTAGAAGTATACATAAAAAGGTTTTTTATTTTATATATATTTTTAATTTTTCATTTGTTGTTGTACTCTTAGAATTTGTCCCTAATCACAAGGAATTTTTCTCGTAAAGCGCAAATGTTGTGTACATTTTTTAAATAAAAAAAACAAATAAACGATTGAACAAGACTTAAGATGCCATATAAACCAGAAAAAGGACTTAAAATTGTTTTAATTGGAAGACTTTTACTTTTAAAAAGTAAATGTCTTTTTAAACCAAAATAAGAATTTTATAGCAACAGTTTAATTTTAATTTACTTTATCTCTTTGCTCCACATCCTGTTTTTGTTTTTAAAGTTACTGCAACATTTTACCAAACATCCAATTAAAATTTCGATAGCTATACATGACTATACCTTTTTTCTTTCTGAATCAGATTAAGTAAGTTGTCTAAAGATAATTTTCAAACGGCAAAACTTCCTTATTCCATTTTAAAACTTAATTTTTGCTACATCGAGAGGTTTTTTTCTCTAATGGGACTATGCGGAGTCCATTCACAAGCCACAAGTATTTTAAATGTGAACAATGATTACAAAGTTTACTTTGAATTAAAGTAGATTTTCTTTCCCCCAAATTAAAAGAATTTTTCGTTCAAAATCCTTAAAGATATAATAAGATAATTTTTCTAATGAGTCCCTAACTTTATTCTAATAAAATTAATGATGTCTATGAAATATTTTTCAAGACAAGTATGAGTTTCAAAGGTTTAGAGCAGTGGCTTCCAACCCACAGATGTCTGCGGACCACTTAGCCTGAAAATGAATTACCTCGGATTACTCATTAGATTATTACATACCATCTTATCAATGATAACTAAATTCAAAGATGATTAAATACTACGATATTTCAAAAATAAACTTATTATTATTTAAGAAACTATTATAATTAAAAATATATTACAAGCATTTGAAAAGTAATTGTCAGAATGTAGGCTACACTGTATGCCACAAAAGGTAAAAAATATTTTAATTGCAAATTGTCTTTTGGTGAAATAAAGAGAACAAAATTTACTTAGTCGAAAATAACGATTCCAATCACTTCATTTTTTGAATGTGACTTTTGTGCGCGAATTTTTTTGACAAATTGAGAAATTAAAGGGCCAATGCTCTTACCTCAGTGCCGTGTGCAGTCACCTCATGTGACTGGACACGCCATAGTTGCGTGATCACTGACTGTAGACTGTCTGTAAGCCGCCCGCAGAGCACGCTATGAAGTGTTGTTGAAAAAAGCTCGTCTTCTACATCATACAAAAATTATAATGACTGTGTTACCGGTATGTTCTAATAACTATTATGTAGATTATTCAATAAATATCTGATATTCATCAGGAAGAATGTCTCTACTTAATCTTGTTTAACTAGAATCGTAATTTTAATTTAATCACGGGAAAACATTATTTTTTAATAAGTAGTCAGCACCGCTGATCACACCCGAGGCTTTCATGGACCACCGGTTGGGAAACGGCAGTTTAGATGAAGAGCAATATTAGGAAGAAGCTATGTTGTTTGAACCCCCTCCCTCTCACACACAACATTTTTTATTTAATCGGTGTTCCTTTTATATGCGATAATAATGAACGTCTCATAAACTTCTAGTGGGGCCGATATATGACAAAAATTGGCCGAATTGTGCCTTTAATGACAGAAGCATAAAACTTGGGGTACATGTACTACACATATTAAGATTTAATTTTAGATCGGAGGACATCGCAGATTTCACCTATTTCATTAATGGCGGGCATTCAAAATGGCGGCCTATTGATTCGTTATGTGCGCTCGCTTGAAGTTTCTTTGATGATATTAAATGATCAGTTATGAAAAAAAATGACAGGCAATAATCGTTTCATACATGTAGTGTGCAATTTATAATAGTATCCCAAATTTTATTTACGATATGCATACTTTTATTCTACTTAAGACCTCATTATTTAATGAAATTACTAATACTACGTTGCCTGAATTGCATTGCACAAATACACTAATCGATAAATGCGTAATATATCATAAATAGATAAATGCATAATATATATAATACACTGAAAATATTTGCCCGAAAACACATGAAAATCTCTTTGAAATCATGTATCGGGAATCTAACGTATAATTACAGAGAACTATGAACAGGAAACTGCAAACTCCTTCAAATAGGAATTTACAGAGAACATTATGTACAAAATGATGGTAATGAGCTGCAGTAGTGGCACCATCTAAGAGTAATTTGAGTTAGTATTTCTGGTACACAAAGTCAAAGGTGAGTTCAGTTGACCCCACGCAAACTTAGGCCCTTCGCCGAGGGCGCTGCTGCTTACTAGAGCTGGGAATAAACCGCACGATATATTTCACTAATTACAAAAAGCACCACAAGCATACAGAGAACCCGTTCTCTGCATGCTTATTAAGCCTCTGGTGAGGTTGTTCAGAATATTTCCTCCAGGGAATTTCAACTTTATTCTTACAACCCCAGTCACCTGGTGTTTGAATTCTTCCAACCCCAGTCACCTGGTGATTGAAGAATCGGGGTTTAGACCATCCTTTCGGATCAGCAGTAACCAACCTAACCTGTGAAGAATTCACAAAAGAAAAATTTCTCACAAAAATCAAGAAGAGGAATTCTTTGTATTGCTATTTATCAGTCTCACGACCAAAACAACGCATCAGTCAAAGGTGATGAGTAGCTGTAGGTCTAACAGGAAACTCAAAGCCTCTGCATCGTTGGATGATATCTGATCCTGAGACGAACTGTTTAATTGATTGATTTAATTGCACCGTGGCAGAGAAGAAGGGAAAAGATCGTCGCCATCACGAAGCTACCAAGCAAGCACAGATGGCGGTTGCAAAACATGTCAACTGTCACACTCGTGTCATGCAAGATCTGAGAAACCAATCCAGTGATAGGAGCACTGAATTTCTTGCTCTTGAGAGCAGAAATATTGTTACGCATTGAAAGGACTTTAGTTTAACAATATGAGTTAATATGTCAGCAGAAGAAGTATTATTAAAGCGAAACTGATATTGAATACTGTAAAGTGGAATAGCTTACACCTCAACTTGCATTCGTTGAGCCGACCTCCAGTTCGAGAAAAGTCTAACAAACAGTTATAGTCAACATCATTGAAGAATTACTGTTCGTTGTTCAATAAATTGTATATTGAATCACAGATGCGTAATGGCAATGCTTCAGTTGTTATATTTCACGGATGCGTAATGGATGCATTTTTTTGACACGAAAACCAAGCTCATCCTCTGGCGAAGTCAGGGAATTTAAGAACCGGGGATTTGAATAGCGTCTACTAGTACTTTCAAGTCAACAGCAGAAATTATATTCATTGATGGTACTACAATTGTCAACATGCCGCGACCAGGATTAGCAAAATCATTTTTACGATTATGCTAATAACTATATTCATATCCTATGTCAAGCCTCATCTTAAATGTGTAGGAAGGATATACATCATCAGGGATGTGTATCTGCATGACAGCTGGAAGAGTGACTCACACAGCAAAAGAGGAAAAAGTGCTCGAATGCGTGTTGAAGGAAGTAGCCCACCTCTTACAAACTGAGAGAAATTTCTCCGAGTTGATGAAAATAAGTCTGAAATGTTCTCTTCCATAGCTACAGCTTTAGTAACTATTTCTGCAGACAAGCAAGTAGTTATCCCAATTGGCAGCGATGTGCTCGTTATAAATCGTCAAGATATCGCATGGTTGACTCCATGCACCTCCGAAAAGGATGAAACTCGAATTATACATCATTTATGAGATTCTTTGCAGCGTGGGGATACCAAACCGAAAACGAACATGGATACTGAGGTTTTAGTTCTTGCCATCTCATCGGCAGAAAGCCTAAACATTGAGGAACTCTGGGTGGTACTTGGAGTAGGGAAGAAATATCGAATTTTCGCTGTGCATGACTTTGAAAGATATTTGGGTGGTGGTGGATGCGTAGCATTACCATTGTTCAATGCAATAACTGGGTGTGACACTGAATCCTTCTTTGGCGGAAGACGAAAAAAGACCACTAGGAGCATCTGAAGGAATACATATCAACACATCATTGGTACTTTTTGTACCTTGGTTGATAAGGTTGGTCAAGGTACCTTTTGTACCTTGACCAACTCAACAGATAGTACAAGATATGATAAAACCGTTTGAAAGACATGTAGTTCTGCTTTATTACGAAACTATTAGTGATGAATGTGTGAATGATGCAAGAAAACACCTATTCACTCGTCAATGCAGAGCTATTGACAGTCTTCCTCCTTCACAAGGTGCGCTCATTCAGAGCTTAAAACAAGCCGTCTATACCAGCTGGTTAATCCTGGGTCCAAAGCATGGTCTCAACCCCAGTGATTCCCTTAACAGGTGACTGGAGTTGGAAGAATAAAGTTGAAGGTCCCTGGGAAATGTTCTGTACAAACTCACCAGAGGCTGCACAAGCATGCGGACAACGGGTTCTATGTGGCTGCACGCACAAGTGTCAATGCTGGAAGACTGCTCTGTATGCTTGTGGTACTTTTTGTAATTAGTGAAATATTTGTAATCTAACTTATTGCCTACATTTTAAGAACTTGTTTCAACTGAAATAATTAAATTTCTTGATAACAGTTTCTCAACCAAATTCTTGTTTTTCCGCACTATGTACAATTACTGAGAAAGATCTGTTAAGTTATGAAAAGCTGAACACTTGATAATTGCGAGTACCATGTTATAAATTGTCAATAAATTCATTTTTATTTTAAGTATATTATACACCGTGCGGTTTATTCCCAGCTCTAGTAAGCAGCAGCGCCCTCAGCGGCCAGTCTTGGCCGAAGGGCCAAAGTTAGCGTGGGGTTAACTGAACTCACCTTTGACTTTGTGTACCAGAAATACTAACTCAAATTACTCTTATATGGTGCCACTACTGCAGCTCATTACCATCATTTTGCACATAATGTTCTCTGTAAATTCCTATTTGAAGGAGTTTGCAGTTTCCTGTTCATAGTTCTCTGTAATTATACGTTAGATTCCCGATACATGATTTCAAAGAGATTTTCATGTGTTTTCGGGCAAATATTTTCAGTGTATTATATATATTATGCATTTATCTATTTATGATATATTACGCATTTATCAATTAGTGTATTTGTGCAATGCAATTCAGGCAACGTAGTATTAGTAATTTCATTAAATAATCAGGTCTTAAGTAGAATAAAAGTATGTATATCATAAATAAAATTTGGTATATTATTATAAATTGCACACTACATGTATGAAACGATTATTACCTGTCATTGTTTTCATAACTGATCATTTAATATCATCAAAGAAACTTCAAGCGAGCGCAAATAACGAATCAATAGGCCGCCATTTTGAATGCCCGCCATTAATGAAATAGGTGAAATCTGCGATGTCCTCCTATCTAAAATTAAATCTTAATATGTGTAGTACATGTACCCCAAGTTTTATGTTTCGACCATTAAAGGCACAATTACGTCATATATCTGCCGGACTATTCATACATGCATGCGTTCGGATGTGAATTCTCACGACTTTTACTAAACATCATTATCTTTTTTTTTTTATCTGGATTTTTCTTTTAAGCATCTGTGCACACACACACACAAACTGATTCACAAACTCTCTGTTTTATTTATATAGAAGATTATGCAAGGAGTTGCACGAACAGATTGGCTAACTTGGCTAAGTTCTACATCAAATATTGCTAGTATCAAACAACTTATGGAATTTTAAAATTTTCTTGATCGCACAAGCGTTATAAACATGGAATTTGTGACAGCTGCCGTACATGTGGGTGAGTTTTCTTTTATTTCATTGTTCATTTACATAAGTGAGTTCCCACTCTCACATGTTTAGAAATAGCTACTAGAAATTCCTGCAGAAAAAAATAACTTCGACTTTTATAAAACACTGACTTGCAGAAATAAAACGTGATTTGCTTTTAAAATTTATTTGAATCTAGCATTAGAAATTCCATTCAATGTCATTAACTATGTTGAAAACTATTGTCTATTCACTTCCAAAATAGATTACTCTTTGTATCGGCATCGTTCAATAAATACTTAGAAAATCTGGTTTTTACTTGAAGAGAGAATTATTTTGAAGAGCTTGCATATCTCGATTTAGTAAAGAAAAGAGAAGAGCACCAAATGTCAATATTTATGTCACGTACGCTTCCTCTGTGAAAATAACAGAAGACCAAAGGCAGAAATTAAGAGCTTGGAGCAAGATGAGCATTTGTAATGTGATGTTTTCAATTGAAATTTTAGTTTAAACTCACGTCAAATAACTCCAATGTCTAGAAATGGTGGCGATTGTTTTTAATATGTTCCAAAGATAACATTTAAGTTTTAAATTTTTCCAAATATTTGTATTTATAATTTAAACAAAAAAAATATGAGTTCAGTAATCTATAGAACGGTCAAACTAATGTACTTTCTAAACGAAAACCATAATTATGCTTACATTTAAAACGTAAAAATAGGTAAAATTAGATAGTGCAAAAAAACGAGGATTTAGAAAAAACCTGGGGATTCGCAAAAAAACTATTGATTGCAGAGTTTTCTCAATGTTTTATTTATTTTTTAATTTTTACCTGTTGAAAAGTTAAAATTTCGATTAAATTATTCTGTATACATACATTTTTATCATAATGCATCCATCTTATTCAAAAATATTCATTTTATATATGCAGTTGTCTAATCGTGCAGCCATTAGTCCACATCCGAAATCCCGATAATATTTCTTAAAAATGAGTTTGTGGTATTGGTACGTTAACAATTTTGCTTTCGTGATGTCATCTTAATATCTTCCATAAAAAATGTCTTCCGAGTCGATCAACACCGCCATAGGTGCGATATATATATATATTGCTTCGTCAAGAATGCCCGGTACATCCATCTTCGAGAAGAGAATTCGGTATTTATCTTCTCAAAATAAGAGAAATCCATTCATATTCGATGAAATTACTGACTTAGTTTTTGATGATAAACTGTTTTCTTATGGCAGTAAAAAACGTGAGAAGGATTGAACAATTTGAATATGTGCATAGTGACGAATTTTGTGCTTGGTAATCTATATTTGGTTAAAATTTGGTAAGAAAACAGTTTATTGAGCGAATAAAACTGACTGAAACTTTAACTATAATTTTATTTTTGCAAGTGATCTTTTCAAAACTCAGAAGAGAATTATCCTATACCTTTTTTTAATTACAGCTTTTTCTCGAGTGTTTGTGTGCAGGCATATCTTTCCTGATTCGAACTTTTTATTAAAATATTTATTGTAATTTCTATTTAAAGCCTACTTTTGCAGTATAGACAGATCAATAAAAATGACACAGATACTGCAGAGTATTCCGTACTAATTGATAAAATATGCTTACAAAGGGGAGCTACAGATTGTGATGCTCAGAATGGATACGACTAAAGGTCACAAAATAAAAACGTTTTCAATAAAAGTTTCACACAATGGCATTTCATTTCAATTTATATTGCGTTACTTCCAAATTTATCTTATTCTTCTTATTTTATTCTTCTTTTAGAATATTGTACCTTAATATGCTGTCGATAGAAGGATACATTTTTGTGGATTCCAAGAAAAAAATATTCATACTCTATTTTTAAAAATATTGTAACTGCAAAATGAGAAAATTATTAACAGGATCTTCTGAACAAAACTCCAAAAACTTTATTTTACTTTCTTTCATTGCTAACACCTAAAACTAAATTATATTTTAAGAGGTTCAGCAGTTAAAAATTTACAACATTTTTCACAATTTACTACTTTGCAATAAAAACCTTTATTTAAATACTTTAGCTCGATTTTTTTTTCTAATCAATGCCATAATTACGTGATTTTTTTAAGCTTACCAGAGTAAGTTAGTCCCAAGCATCAGAAAAAAACACGTTCAATGCATTAATCGAAATTCTAGGAAGAAAACGTACCAAAAATGGAACTTTGATGTGTTTCAAACACATTTTGATTTATTAACTTTAAAAAAAGAAAAGAAAAAAAATTATTTGAATTTGTAGATTTTTCTATATGCTCTATTAAGTTTGCTGAATCTACTATGTGTTACATTATTTTATCCCGTGCTAACATTGCCACAGTAAATTAATTGATTATTTTTAATTGAGTCGAAATTTTTCAATCCATAACGTGTTAAAAAATTTTAATTGACCTAAGTACCGTGTCAAAATACTCTTCTTTTGATCGATAAGATATATTCATTAACGCAAGTCAAAAATTCACTTGCATATTCTTACAGCTAAAATGGACTGGAAAAACATCAAAACATACATTACGAAAAAAACTGATATTCATTTAAAAGCATTAGTTCCATTAAATTTCGGAAAATGAAATATCTACTCCACATGAAAGTAAAGAATTTTCTGCACAAGCCCAGCGCGTCAAGTATGTTTGTTCCCCAGGTTTAACATGAAACGAATCTCAAGAGAATCACAGATTTATATCTTAAGCCAAAGTAACAACAGCCGCTCAGCATGTTTTTTTTTTCCCCCGGAAGGAACGGTTATCGAGGCAGAGTGGAAGATTGAAGTTGGCTGTTATTGGCTAGAGTGTAACCTTTCTTTTTCCTTCACAAAACGTCTCATATATTTTCTTTCGGGGGTTTGAAAGAAGAAGACGAAGTGAAATATTGGTGACATGTGATAAAGTTGTACGAGAAGTTGTAACAGAATTGAGAGACATCTTTTTCAGTCTTACGGCGGGCATAAGGATTTATATGCACTATTTAAGAAACAAAATTTAAAATGACAAGAATTGCTACCATAGTAATTTTGTTATACACTATTATCCATTTGTTTTATCACACTTTTTATGCATTATGACAAATTTATACAACTTTTTATACAATATAAGCATTATATATATATATATATTTTTTTTTTTTTTTTAAATATCAAGTTAGTCTAACGAATTTCATAGTAGGACTGTAAGGATTACGAAAATTGAAAAAAAAAATCTCAGAATATTCATAGATCATTTCAAAACGGCGAAGTTAGTAAAGAACAATGTATCTGAAGTAAATAATTTAAATTTTAGATCATATACACCTGCTTTTTAAGTTACTTGCCTATAATGTACCTTTTTCTTTGAATGTCTTTAATGTGCAAGAAGACATTTTACAGAGTTTAAGTTTCGTAATATCCCCATGCAGTGCTAAGGGTATTTCCCTAATTTCCTACACAATTGAGACAAATTGTCCCATTTCACAATATGATTGGGACAAATGGTCTCCTTTGACAGTAAGATTCGGACAAATTGTCCCAGTTCAAACGGGAGATATGGTCCAAGTACTTTTTCCAGGAAATAGAACGCACAAAAAGCTGAAGTATACTTTTTTAGCATGGCAACATTAAATTAATTGAACTACTTTTCATAGTTAAATTTTAATCATCCAAAGGCGGATCGAAAGGGTTGAAATAAAAGACATAAAACGAAGCTAAAAACAATCTTTAAATAATAATAAGCAATAAGTTTAAACAATAGATACTACATTATGAAGAAATGGCTTATAACTTTGGTGAGTTTAGATTCAAGAAAGAGAAAAGTGCATACTTTGTTCTGACAAATGAGCATAAAAAATGGTAGAGCTTTGGCTAAATTGTTGAACTGAAACAAAATTACTGTGTTGTTATTGATACTCAAGTACAGTAGAACCTCGGTTATCCGAGCCCCGACTAACCGAGTTTCGGGTTAACCGCGGTACATTTGCCCTTGATTTTTTTTTTTTTTTTTTTTTTTTTTTTTTTTTTTTGCGGCCAATGGCGGCGTCACTGACTGACGTCAGTCATCCAATTATTTTCTGGTGATATAAGGGCACAGAACAACCGTTAAACAAAAACAATATATATATACTATATATATAGACTTCTTTAA
The DNA here is from genome assembly GCA_038502835.1 of Octonoba sinensis. Lineage (NCBI taxonomy): Eukaryota > Metazoa > Arthropoda > Arachnida > Araneae > Uloboridae > Octonoba > Octonoba sinensis. The sequence goes on along the minus strand of CM076599.1, from coordinate 55,364,014 downwards.
GAGACAACCTTAACTGAAACATGTATTTTACTGGATGTGTACATATAAAATTAGATATTTCTATGTATATAACGTCATTTTTTCTTTTCATAACATGTACAGTAAATGCCTTTTTTTTACACCTTTGACGATATATTCATTCTTTTCAACCCATGTTTCAATCTCGATTTGGACAGAGACCGTGTTATCCGAGTTTTTGATTATCCGAGGTACCCTCGGTCCACATTACCTCGGATAATCGAGGCTCTACTGTATATATATATATTAAAAAAAAGATTTAGAGAGTGTTCAGAGGTGTCCCCTTTCAAAAATGCCCCACCTTCTTCCCTAGCATTCACCCATATTTGAATCGAATATTATACACATTACTTGGCCTTTGTTAAAGCTTCCAACAAGAAATGTCAACGATTAAAGAAACTAGTGCGCGTATGATTTCCTTTAACCTCTTCCTTCTAAGTGTACCCAATTGGGTACATTTTAAAGTACTGTTTTGTAACTACTGTTTGTGCAATTTGAAAGCTAAAAAACCCAATTGTTTTTTAAATAATTCAACAGATAGTTTACTTCGTTTTAAACAGAGAAAGCATGGAAATTGGGCATTAATTATTATTTAAACTAATTATTAATTATTTTTTTTTTTAAAAAATAGTTATTTTGTTTTGTAATCATTTTTTAAATCAGAGAACCAAAAAATTGCTTCAAAATTGTGTGTGCTTAGTTCTGGGGTCTGAAAAGGTTAAAGCTTCTTCCTAGGAAAAAGTAGTTTCATATTTCATTTTTATTTCAAAGACTTATTAGTATCATGTTTCATCTTTGGCTTGCTTTTCCGTAAAAGTCATTTAATAAAGCAAAAAGGGAAAAGGCTCAATTTCTGGTACAAATTATCGAAAAAAACAAAAAATAAGTCAAAAAATAGATTAATTAACGCATAAAATATTGGAAAAGTAAGAATTTTAAAACAGGGTTATGAGCGGCAGAAATGTATTTCTGCACAGTTGTCGGTCTGTCCGTATAATAAATTTTTAAGGAATAGTCCAATTCAAGCAAAACTCTTTTGTTCAAGGGGATGTCCAGGATACCTAATTCCCTTGTTTCATTTTTCATTTGAAAAATGTTCCCCTCAACTTTGAACAGTTCAAGAAATCTTAACAATGTCTACTGGGAAATTTGAATTCCATACAAACCGATATTTAATTGATGGATTTTCTCCGAGTAAACTTAATCGGAAAAGACTTTTGATGTAAAATATGTTCAAGAATAAACTTTTTTATTTGTTCATTATAAAGGGTATTTTTGAACAATTTGCAAAAATTTGCACCTATTAGAAAAATTATTTTCATTATATTTTACTATTTTTAGCATTATTATTATTGTTATTATTAATATGTATGTATCGAAATATACTTCAAATTTTATTCGTCAGTAAATGCGATTAGAAATTTCTAAACAGTTATTACTTTTTGCGCGATGTGAAGGGTGTGTTAAAATTTTTAGACTACTATGTTCATTAAAAGTAACTTTCGCCTGAAAACTAATTAAACAAAACTTTTAACCACATTAAAAATACGACAATCAAAAACATTCTACGGAAAACACAGTAAAATGAAAGTATTTTCGAATTCTCAAAAACATTTTCCCCCATATTTAGCCTAGTCTATAACTAATTTACAGACCTTTGAGTAGATGTTCTGCAATTGACAATTTCAATAGCTAAGTATAGAATACTTTGCTTTTTTTCGTTTGCTTTTCATTTTTGATTTGTAAAATAAAATTTCTACCATTAATGTAAATTCATTTAGTCATTCATTCTTTTTTTCTTTTTTTAATTTACCTATTCCCATTTGCATTAGGTTCGTTGTTAAAATGCAATTTTCAAGCCCATTATGTTAACAATAATACCACGACAAAAGAAATTTCAAAACATTTCCCAACAAGTTTTCTCTAATTAGAAAAGCACCAACATTCCTTAATGTCGTTAAAAGGTTTTCCGCATTTGATTTTCACCATTTTCTAAATGAGTTCAATTTAAAAGAAAAGAGCATTTCAATAATCCATGTAAATAATTAAAAACGTCTTCCTGAAATTAAATCTCGAGAACTTTTACATTAGTGTGGCTTAAAGTTAAAGCAATAACATTAGGCGAATAAGTAATTTTTCCTTAATTTCATTTTATTCTTACATACAAGTAATGCGCATAAATGGTTACCTGACATTTCTTTTTTTACAAGCGTTATAACACACATTTATTCCTTATCATTATATATTTGACACAAAATAGTACTTTTGGTGTGGGTATGGATATAACTAGTTTTCCGTAATAATATCTTGTTAAAATAAGGAAGGTTCTTTTTTTTTTCTTTTTCTTTTCTTTTTTTTTTTTTTTTTTTTTCAAACCACAATTTGCTAATCACAAGTGTTGTGAACTTAACAACTTTGCCATCGGGCAGCACTGTGTTTTGTGAGTACAATCTGACAATGAGTAGGTAATTGTTTTTACTTTTAATGATTTATTTCTCAAATTGCACTTTTTTATTTATTTATTTTTATTTATTAACATTGTTTTTAATAATGCTTTCTTAAATCACATTAATGGTCGTTTAAGGCAATTGTGCAGTATTTTTTTCCGTATCCAGATCGACGCAGTGCTTTTAAGTCCAGACGCAGTTTTCTACCTCTTCATTTCAATTCTATATTGTACCGGAAGGAATAATTTGCGCCTTTCTTGAAAAATTGAAAAATTCTTTTTCGTTCATTTATCAGACCACGTTCCTTTAATGAGCATTGTAAGATGAATAGTATTTTGTTACATAATCAGTTTTATCTTACCTAAACTTACTATTTTCCTTTAGACTACATAGATGAGCGTTCATGTCCTTAATAATATAAATTCTATACACCTAGGGGGGTCAGGATTTATGGGGTGATTTTATCGGACGATCTGAAAAAAGCTTGAAAACCATCGGTGTATGCAATACTGGCTTCACTTCTTACTCAGAAAAATGAATCCTTACTTCAGTTGGGAAATTGCTCTCTTGTGTGGGACTGTGGAAAAAGAACTCAAAAGTCAAAAAGAAAACAGGTAGCCGATAATGCTGAGAATTGACTCCTTATTCTACGTACTTCCTTTATGTTTCCAATTCAGTTTCAATTCATAAAGTGTTTTCAATTTAAATTCAATTCCTTTTAAGTACCCCTTTCTATATTAAAATATTATTTAGCTTAGTTTTTTTTTTTAAACCAAGCTTAATATTTGCAGTTTGACTTGGCGATAGGAATAAAACGGAAAATAAATTCACACGCAGGGACAAAAATGCAACGTACGTCCATCATACAAACAGATTGATATTGCATGCGTCTTGGCCAAAAAAAAAAAAAACAGCTGCAATAGAATTTTACTTTTATCTTCGATACATAGTATGCGTGCTGAAGTTTCTAAAAAAAGCCGAAAAAAAGTATATAAATCTTATTCCTTTTGAACTTCTCTCGTCTTAAAAACCATTCCTTGTGCTTAATTACATTTCCATTTTTATGTCAGGCATCAACTTCTTGAAAGAAAACTCTCGGATGTGCCTTTCCTTGGGGGAAAAAAGGGGAGAAACTGTACCGCGTATCGACAATATGACAGGCTGAGCTTATAAGGCAATACCACAAAATGAACAATATTACAATATGCAATACCACAATAAAACATATAACTACTATACAGTCTACACTATCGCAACTTTATATGAACGTAACTTGTCACTAAAGTAAACTAAAACATTGTAATGTTTATCAAATTCTTGATATATATCATAAATATCCGAAACTCTGATACTTATATAAATCATGATATTTTCCCATGCTGAAACTGACTAACAACCCGAAACTGATCAACAAGGGATTTGGAGAAAATTTATTAGTTTACTTTGCTTGAATAGAAAGAAACAAACACACACAACGTTAAACAGCAAAATACACATATACTTAAATAGTAAACCACACATACACGCAAACACGCGCGCACACATAATTTTTCTCACTACTGTTTCATAATTTTAATAACAATAACGAATTTGGTTGTTTAAAAGTACGTGGTACATGTAAGGTATTTCTATTGTACAATAGTATGTAATTTAATTTTTCATCTCTAAAATAAGCCTCGTTTTTAATGTCACCTCGGTTTTAATGTCACAAACATGGTGGACTCTGAGATGCCGTTATATTCGAGGTCGACTAACATATATGTAAAATCTAATCTCACCATTTTTTCCCATACCAGGACGACGCATTCTTCTTAACTCGGAACGTTGCTTTTAATTCCCGGCGCAATTTTCTTCCTCTTCATTTCAATTCCATATTGTACCAGAAAGAACCATTAGCGTCTTTCTTGACAAATGGAAAAATTCTTTTTTGTTCATTTATTAGACCACGTTCATCTAGTCTGCATTGAAAGATGAATAGCATTTTGTTACATAATCAGTTTTATCTTACCTAACCTTACTCTTGGCTTTCAGATAATATAAAACGTTAGCGCTGAAATAAATATGAATTCTAAAGTAAAAATACAAGATGTAAATTAAATCATGGATATTAAGAAAGTAGTTAATAAAAAATAAAGTATTGTGATAAAGCGTTGTTTTGGGAACTTAAATCACTTGGAGATTGCAATTGGCAGGATTCCAGTGAAGAAAAATATTTTGCTAGCTACAAAGAATGGAAAATGATGAGTAAAAAAATTTAATGTTGACACCATATTTTACTTCTTGTACGCAGGTGACGATGTTTGTTGGATTTTATTCAACTCACAGGCGAAATTGATTGTAATAAGTAGTGTTGTTTGTTTTATTATGTTCTATTAACAGACGATCTAGATTATATTAAGTAATGCCGATCATATAATTTGATCAATTAACCAACGATGATGATAAGATTAGCGGAGATGTTCCTGCTTAATTCTGATTCTTCTAAGAGGCGACTGATTCTACTTTTACTTTATATCACTCTACTAACTGAGAATTTCGAGTCTTTTTGCCGGAAAAAGGGCTCTATGATTTTATTAATCAGCAACATTGATTCTGTTAAGTGACGCTGTTGATTTTTTATTTTATTAATCGATATTGTATGGTTATTTTTATTCTATTGCTCCGCATTAGATTGAATAAGAGAAACCGGGAAAATTCTCGAGTTATGCTATGATGTTAAGAAGCGTGTGGCAACTCACCTTCTCGTTTCCGAAAGTAAAGATTTCAAAAGTCGGATTAGAACTCGGGACCATCGGATAAATTTTACAATTATCCTCCGTTTTTAAAACGCAAAATGTTAAAAGTTCATTAAAAAAGTTTTTATTGCTCCTTTAACATCCATAAACTACGATATATGTTTATTGGACTAAAAAATTATTTTTGAATTCGACTAGGAATATCAAATTCATATGATACATTGGGTGAAAGTATGGATCTGACAAGTGGTTATGAATTATGCATCAGCATTTGGAAACCGGCTATCTTATGTAACAAGAAATGCGAAATAGCACGGAGTGCGTAATGCGATTTTCACCATGAACAATCTTCGTTCAAGAAATATGTCAAAAACAGTTTTAAATTATGCAATAGACTCCATGAATGGAAACCGAAGTGCAAACACGAAAGAGTGCAGTTGAAGAAAGAGGAAAAAAACTTTGATGTCAAAGTAAGGAATATGATTTATCAGGATAAATTTTTCTATCTGGTTGTGCGGCAAATGCAGTCTCAAGTAGTAATGCAAAAAATGTCGTTCTGAACTGAAAATTCTTAAAAGTTTGATGATTTTTTTTTTTTTTTTGAAGAAAGTATAATTCTTTGTATTTTGTTAAGAAAGATTCAGTATGCGTACGAAAATGCAAGATTTTCTCAGCATTGAACGATGCAGACATATATTATTTGGGTGGATTAGTCATCGTATCAAAACAAAGCACAGATTCAGTTTTGAGTAATTTCGTTAGACTCATTGTTACAAAATTGTTTAATTTATGCATACATTGAATCTCAATTTGAAAAACCAAATTGTTTAAGTAAAAATAAGTTAAACTTATAGATGAATACATTTTTTACATGGTATGATAACCTAAATTTGAACTTTTAAATTTTACGTGTAAACTTTTTTTTAGCCTACTTTCCCGTAAAAGTAAAAAATAATAATAAAGCATGAAAGAAGGCTTAATGTATCGGGAAAATATCGTTACAAATCAAAAAAAGTCAAAAATAATAGTAAAAATTGAAAAATAAAAAATTTGAAAGTAGGGTTTTGAGATGGGGAAAAAGTGTGTCTGTCAGTATGTCGGTCTGCCCCCCCCCCCCCCCCCGCCACCTAATAACTTTTAAACGAATATTCCGATTCGAAAAATTCTTTTCCATTCGAAAGATCTCGGCGAGGACATCTCATTTCCATATTTTACTTTTTGGTTTGAACAATCTTTTGTTCACTTCTGAACGGTTCCAAAATTTTAACATTAGTGCCTATGGGCAAAATGAAGCAAATTATGTAAACTTTGGGCATAAAAGTCGAGTTCTTATGAGCAAGATTATTGAAAGAAGCTCTCGAAAGAAAATATTTTTTGAGTTGAACAATTTTTGTTCATTTTTGAACAGTTCAAAAAAATTAATGGTACTTTTTCCTTTATCCCGGCGCAGGCGATAAAGTCGCCAATAATGATGCAATCAACGCCAAATGGAATACCTTCGCTGGTAACCTTTTGCGTGTGCTGTTACCAAAAAGTCTGCTTGACGAGATTTGCGCAGGGATAAAGGGATTCATTTTGGAACAATGCAAAAAAAAAAAAAAAAACGATTAACATTAAAGAAGATTAACTACGGGGAAGTTTCAATCCTGTATAAATCATGATCTAACAGACCGATTTACTTGGAACAAAATTTATCGGAAAGGTGTTTGACCGTAGAACGTGTACCGATACGAAGCTCAAGGAGAACGGAACGAGCCTATTTTCTTATGAAATTTTTTGATCGGAATTTTAAGGATATTTTCGAATGAATGAATGATTAAATGAATGAGTGAAGGAATAAACGAATAAATCAGTGAATAAATAATAAAATAAATAAATGAGTGTATGAATTGAAAAAAAAATGAGTGAAAAAATACATAAATGAGTAAATGAATGAATGAATAAACGAATGACCAAATAAATGAAAGAATGAATGAGTGAGTGAATGAATATGTATTAACCGTTGAAAAAGGTATATTTGAAGTAATTAAGAGCTAAAGTTAAATGAGGAAGAGAGAGAGAGAGTTAGCTAGATTATAAATTTCAATATGGTGTATACGGGAAAGTAGGCTCGTACAGTTCTAGACGGAATTTCTTGGATTTTTTTATGTATATATATATATACATAGAGAGAGAGAGAGATATATATTCAACCTTTTCACCACAATGTTTCAAAATTGAGTAACCAGCAAATACCGAATAATTTAAAACAAAATGTTAAATGAATCATAATTAATGATCTTATGCTATTATAAACTTTAAAGAGAGCTGGAACTAAAACTCTAGCGTGAAATGCAACAAAATAAAACATGTTACTATAACAAAATTAAGTAATTTACTTTCTTTTAAACAAATTTCTAAAGAGCTATCTTTGTGCAAAATCTTGTTACATCGTAAAAATAAAATTTATCTCAAAGTTATGCTAATGCTGATTTCAAAACAGAAAGAACCCATAATGAATTCAAAAAGTAATTGAAACCTTTCAACTGCCTGTTTAATAATCCTCCCTAAAAATATTTCTTTTGAAGTTAAAAAGAATTTAATTCCGGATGCTTTTAATAATCATGTGATAAAATTGAAGGCAAAAAGATGATAATTATTGTAGTTTAAAATTAATTTCATCAAGATATTCGTGATTGAACTTCTTACTTTTTAATCATAGAAGGATTAATATGATGTTTTTGAAAAATTAAGATCAAAAATGAGCAAACAATAAAATTAGTTTAAGAATAAGAAAATAAATAGTATCATATGGAAAACAAAATCTGTACAATTAATTCGTCAGTTAGCTTGTAAAGTATTTGACATGTGAATATGAATCATTATAAAGTACTGCTTAAAAGATTAAATTCCCACCTGGATTTGTGCTATTAAATTATTAAATTAATATATTTATCTACGTTATATGAATTACAATATTTTTTTCTGTTAAAGAATAACTTTTGTGTAATGGTTTTGGAACGAAGTCCTCTCCGAAATGCATCCCTCCCCCGCCCCATAATCCAATATTGGACTTTTCGCGGCAATCCTACGACAGTAGTAGGCGATGGCGAGATTCCTCTGTAATATGTCTGTGTTACGAATTTCTTTCCTATATTCTTCAGATTTTAAGGTTGACATTGTTCGATTAAAGATAATGTATCAGTGCTTGGGAGTGCCAGTCGGACTGCTCGCTCAAAGATTATTAGAATAGACAAATCAGGCACTTATTTTCCCCATCTCATTCATAACGCTGCATTAAAATTTGAAGTTAAAAAAAAAATAAAGCTAATTTATTTTATTTTCTGACTTAATTTTGCTTCTGCCTGATATTTCGACGGGACATTAAACCATTTTTCATACTTTTATATGTATCTTTCTATTTTTATATAATTTCTTTCAATGTGCACTTTTACCCACTTGAGATTGCCAGACACGTCTGATAAGCATCAAAACAAGAGTAGACAAATGAAAGAAGTGTCTAGTCTTGGAACAGGAGTAGGAAAGGTTTCTTCAGCTATTCTTTTGTACACAACCAATCCGTTGTTTTCTAAACTTATAATCCATTAAAACATGATTTTTTAGTAATTCCACTCTTTCTTGCTTTAGAAAGATGAATTTGGATAGCTGGCGGAAGTATACAAAAAATTAGCTTGTGTTTAAAAAATAAGATGGGAGAGCAGAAAATTAGTATTTTGTTCAAGAAATACGGCCCTTTCTTTTTTATTTTAGCAGTGCCCAGTATCTATTTAGAGCGGCTTGGTGGGAAGAACAGAAACTAAGCCCAGAAACTTAGAAGTTTGGTCCACAAATAAAACTTCTCCAGACACCAGTGTATTACCTAATATCAGCATAAATAAAGTTCACTGAAAAATTCAATGTAATATGTTATTTAAGAGAGCTCATCGAAAACTACTATAACTAGCACACATAGAATTTTCCAAAATCTCGATCAAAGCGGATTTTATTTTTAACAGTCTTAATGTACAAAACTATGTGTAAGAAGTATATTGCTTATATACTTAGCTTTTCCTATCAGCTTAAAAGTATATTGCTTATACATAGCTTTTGTATAAGCAATATATTTCTAAGCTACGTAGACAGGTTAACATAAAGTCATGTTAAGAAATGAATAGACTATCTCAAAAATTTAAATTTCGTCAATTATGACACAGTTGATCTCTGAGAAGCAGATTTACAATCTCAGTAAACTATATGCAATGATCAAATTTTAAAGCACAGTCTAAAATTTGAAAAAAAATATTATTTTGCAATGTTGGGTTCTGAGACTGCCTCACAATATACTGAATAGGTGCGCATTTAAGTTCACGAAATTCAAATAATATAATGAGAAGTTGGTTCAGTTTATCCAAAGTTTTAAGGTGCACAATCAATGAATGAAAACAGGAAAAAAATGTTTTTGGTTCAGCTGAAGTTTTATTAAGCATTTTGAGGATTATCTCAGGAATATGCGACATTATTGTAAGTGACTATGAAAACAAATAGGAAAATATAAAGAGCTCTTTTTATTCTTTCCTCATTGCTTCAAATTAAAATTATTTAAAATCTTAAAACCTTCTATGTTTTATGCATAAATCAAAATTTAAAGCTTTGTCCTAAATATGGATACTGTTCTATTTTCTGCGTACATCTATTTGGTAACTTATAACTGTCTTTTGGCAAGTTTGATGCATATGTGCTACAAAACAGTGAAGACTGATAATAATTAGACACCGGAACAAATGGGTTCGAAGTGGCTAGCCCCGAAAAGTACGAGAATATGTATTATTGCAGTCACGATTTCCCTATAGATTTTTACAAAACCAAACGGAATCGTTTTTTCTTGCACCCCCCATTTCTCAAGAAAAACCATTTCCTTTACGTCTATCTTCTTTATTTATATTTCACGAAACATAAAGATTCAGAAATATTATATTGCTCCCAAATCCTGTAAAGAAAAAGCTGAAATTTTCACATCAACAAAAGTCTTATATTTATGGTTACAACTATTGGCAATTCAGAGAGACAAGCCTGCGTCTTCAAAAAATAGGGCAGATATATAAGGGAAAAACAAACATGTTATTTACACGTACATAAAGAAATATCCGCCTTATATATGTTACAGTGATTCTATGATCGTTCTTTTAAAATAGAGTCTGCAATAAATATTTGCTCTCTTAAATTGCATGATTCGAGTTTATGGTTGCTTCTTTCACGCATACTCATCATTCATTTTTTATTTGAAGACTATTTATTGGAATAGAAACACATTGTTTCTGTTGCCAAAACATATCTTTAAAAAAAACTAAAAACGTTTGTCGATTAAAAATAATCTAATTTTATGAGTAAAACCTATGCTTGAATTTGATTAATACGAATATGTACAAAAATTAAGAAATTTAAACATTTAAAAAATAATAGCATGTTTATTTACAAATATGGAAAATTAAGTTCAATACGAATGAAATGTTAGGATAATTTTATATAAGAACTTTACATTTTTGGTCTTAACTATGTTTTATCTTATAAATAATTGTTGTAATTATTTTAGTTTCTTTTCTGGAATACTCTTACTCACTTTTGCATTCCTCACTTTTGGATTTTCTACTAACAAAGAGAACTTTGAAAAATATTAGTACAACAAAGGTACTCTAAAATCGCCTTCACACCAAATACAACATTGTGATAAGACGCCATAGAAATATTTCAGTGAGCGTCATTTCAGTGTTGCCAAAACATATCTTTAAAAAATAAATAAATAATATTAATAAGCATTCCCTCGTATTAACTGATTGGCATTTTTTATTGCGTTATTTAAAGTGACTTTTCCCAAGACAACCGTGATTTGTTGATTGCGCTAAGGGATAGGTACACCCTCGCTGTTAGTTTGACAACCACAGCAAGAGACTATTTATTACGACAGGAACAAAATGCCCCGTCGCCTTTGGTGCGAATACACCATAACAAATGTGTAAATACACCATAACAAATGTGGGGGGGGGGGAATTCAAATCAAAAATCAAATTTAAAATCCAAATTTAAAAACTAAATTAATATATTGCCACGCAGCCCAAATTTTTAAAAATAACAGTAGAATCATATATTTTAACGAAAATGCGGGTTTCTTTTATAAAGAATCGATGAAATATTTTCCGCAGCACTTTTCCGGTACTTCTTTTTTTAGTTATACCTAAACACAATAAACATACATCTACTCTTGAAGCAAGAGCAACTCTTCGAGAGAAATTCATAACTTTTTTTTCTACTATTGGTTTCTGCAACACTTCATGACGCAGTTTGAATGATCACTAAATTCGCTGAAGTGGTAAAAATATGCTGCCAACTCTTCTTCATCAATTCGAGCTTTCAGTTTGATGGATCAAATTTTTCTTCCTTCCGTGACGTGCTTCAAATTGCGATAACATTTAGCCGTGTGACAGGATATTTTCGAAAGGAACCAAGCTAAAAAGCTTGGTTCCTTTTGGGTGCTCCCTTTGGGCTTGGTACTTAGAAGCATAAAAATACTTCTAAGTCGGTGTTTCCCAAAATGTGGTACGGGAAAAGTTTGGTGGGGGTTCACGGCGCACCGGACATCGGGCAAAGGTTGCGTTTTAAATTGTCTCAACTTACCGTTACAATACAAAGAAGCTTCTTTGTTTCACGTTCCAGTGAGAAAGTGAATGCTACCATAAAGAAATTAAACTTGTAGCAAAAGATATCTGGTGATATAAATGTGAATTCATGAATTTAACAAGTTCGGAGAGTAAAATTGATGCTGATACTCATAAATGTATAACACGCATTTATAATTTACAAGTCGGTCTGAAAATATATTTTCCTGATTTGAACAAAAAGAGTGGATGAATAAGATATCCATTTTTACATTTATACAACATTTATGATAGAAGATCCATTATATGAGGGCGCAGGAGAAGAATTGAATTAGATTCAGGTGAGGTGGATCCTTTTTTTAAAAATAAGCATAAGGTGTGCAACTTAAGCATCATTATGATTGCTAATTGAACATGAGAATCCAATTTTAACAAAAAATGTCCAAGAGATTGTAAAGATAATTTTGTAAGCATGCAAAATCTCATAATGAATGGTATGCAATATACATTATATAAATTTTATTTATTTTACTTATATTTTACTATGAACGAATTTTATTTTTCGTTTTTTTTCTTAAATTTTGTATATTGTTTATCCACTAAAGAACTAAAAAAGGAAGAAAATACATTTTCATTGATACGAAACTATAAACACAACACACACACGTGTGTGTGTGTGTATGTGTGTGTGTAAATATATAAGGTTTTTTTTTTTTTTTTTTTTTTTATGACGAGGGGTAGCACTCAGCATTAGAAAAATTACAATAAGGGGTACACAGATGTCGAAAGTCGAAAGTTAGGAAACACTGTTCTAAATTAATGAAAAATGCAACATTTATTGATAGCATGTGCTTATGTATGCTTAAATCCAAACAAACATTTATACAGTAAAAATTAAGCATCAAATAAAACTACTGTATATTCATGTTTTAGTAATTCCCATTCATATCACATGGCTCCCTTTTATAAACATTAATTTTGTCTTCTAAATGTTATGAAAAGTAATACTTGGACATGTCACACTAAGTCCGGCGCCTTAACAGATATTAATTTCTCTTAATGAAACATCAGAGAAGAAAAACAGATTCCTTTTGGCAGATTCTGATCACAAAATGAAGCGCTTTTAATCCAGTAATTCAATATAGCTAACGAATGTAGAAGTATTGTAATATGGTCTCGGTCACTAAATGTAATTTCAAATTTAAAAATCTGGCTACCGCAAGTGTACTGCTAATTATATTTTTTTAAAACGTTTTTTCTTCTTTGGTTACCTGAATCAAGTTGTATTTTCATATCTATAAATAGCTAAAAAAATGACTTTGAAAAGTCGTAAAACGTGTTCAATTACCTAGAAATGATAATAGGTCTAAAATTCTAATTGACCTGAAATTAGGCACTTGAAACGTCGTAAATTAAATATTCGTAATTCCGTAATTTATCTAAGTGTTAGATGCATGCAAGAGTTTATTTAGAGACAGATGTTGAGTTCTCACGAACACACAACCAAATCGAGTTGGAAATGAAATAATCGCAGGGTACTTTAAAATAGATATACCGACTTTTGGGAAGAGGTAATAGTTTTCAAACTAAGCATTTGTTCTTATGATTTTCAGATAAGAATTAAAACATGTAAACGCTGCAGGGACCATCTGTTGCGAAATGACTGAAAAATTAAACTTTTTTTTTTTTTCTTTATCTCTCTCTCCCTCTCTCTCTCTCTCTCTCTCTTTTTTTTTTTTTTTTTTTTTGCATATTTAGCAAAAACAAATGCACCATAGTAACTTCAAGGATGAATAACCTTTAACATAATAATAAAATGTATGAAAAGCAACATATTTATACAAACAAGATAATTTTACACAAAGTTTAACTTGAAATTTAATTTTGATTAAGACTTCATTTTGAAAGACAAATTATGTAGAAAATTCAGGAGTATATTTAGAACATTTTTCTTTCGAATACTAAAACCAATTAATTAATTACATTTCATAATAAAAGTAATTCAAGGCATTGAGGCTTGTGAATTACAGCAAACAACTAATGTAATATTCTAAAACAATAAACATAATGTTTTACTCATTCCACTCTTAAAACTCATTTTAATTATGGCTTTAATTAAGTTAGCTGCTTTAATTAATTTATAATTTGTTTTTCACAGCTTTTTTTTAAGAATATTCATTTTTATTTGCATGCGGGAACTATTTGTTAAGACACCGTCGTTAATTAATCTTCTGGTTACATCAGTTATATCGATTTTAGTAAGCCTTGGGAGAAACGGCCATAGTTAATGTATTTTTTCTTTTATCCTCATAACACGATTATTCATTGATAACCGTTTTTTAGCCTACTTTCCCGTAAAAGTAAAATAATAATAATAATAAAGCATGAAAGAAGGCTTAATGGTATCATGAAAATATCGTTAGAAATCAAGAAAAGTCAAAAATAAGTTAAGTAATTAAATAAAGATTGAAAAATAAAAAATTTGAAAGTAGGGTTTTGAGATGGGAAAAAAGTGTGTCGGTCGGTCTGTCGGTCTGTCTGTCTGTGGGTCTGTCTGTCTGTCTGTCTGTCGGTCTGTCCCCCCCCCCCCCTTAATAACTTTTGAACGAATTGTCCGATTGGAAAAATTCTTTTTGCATTCGAAAGATCTCGGCGAGGACATCTCATTTCCATATTTTACTTTTGGATTTGAACAATGTTTTGTTCAATTTTGAACAGTTCAAAAAATTTTAACATTAGCACCTATGGGTGAAAATGAAGCAAATTATATAAACTCTGGGCACAAGATCCAAGTTCCCATGAACAAGCTCACCGGAAGAAGTTCTTGGTGTGAAATATTGATTTAAACAATTTTTGTTCATTTTTGAACAGTTCAAAAAAATTAACATACCGCCTACGGGGAAATTTCACTCCTATATAATTCCTGATCTAACGGACCGATTTGCTTGGAACAAACTTTATCGGAAAGCTCTTATGGCGTAGAACATGTACTAATAGAAAGTTCATCCAGAACTAACGAGCCTATTTTCCTATGAAATTTTTTGTTCGGGATTTTCAAGAATATTTTTGAAATAATGAATGATTAAATGAATAAGCAAAAGAAAGAATGAATAAATGAGTGAATAAATACATGAATGACTTAATAAATGAATGATTGAATGAATATGTATTAACCGTTAAAAAAGGTATATTTGAAGCAATTAAGAACTAAAGCTAGACGAGAAAGACAGAGAGATAGATAGCTAGATTATAAATTTGAATTCAGTGTATACGGGAAAGTAGGCTCGTATAGTTCTAGACGGAACTTCTTGTTATTATTATTATTATTATTATGCCTTCTCTTTCACCATTTTAGTTCTGGCTGACATTGTGGTTAATATTTTGTTCTCTTCTAGTTGTATATTTCTTTTAATTGTTGGGCTAATAAATCAAAAAGGACGCATAATGATGCATGAAAAAAATCAAGTATGTTTCCATCACTTGCGCCCATTAGACGGCTCCTTTCTTCTTTTTTCCTGTTTCATCTGCCATTTTGTGTTCCGATGTGAAGCATCATTACATCACTTTTCAGACTTTTGCTGTAGTTTTGGGCTCATATGTAAAGCATAAACACACTATTTTTCAATATATTTTTGAATTACGCTATAGTATCTAAAGATTCAGTTTGTATTCGTAAAATTTTGCAGGATAACACAATTTATTTTCTTATAACTAGTTTTATGGTACAAAAATTCTCAATTTGAAAGAATTCCTGCAAACTTATTTTCGTACAAACATCTAAGCCAATGGAGGACAACTTCATCTCTTTTCATTCAAAAAGGAGTTCCTTGTTTTCCCGAAATATTTGCTTGCAACTCTAAATGCTATTCGTAATATTATGTTGTTTTTCAGTTTTTAACTTACTGTACCAAAATAAATATCTTATTTGTATCAAAACATGTGTTTATAAATGTTCGAGTTTTCTCACCGATATAAACATTTGCTTTTACACAGCTAGAATACAGACATCATTTTTCAAAAATTTAGCTGGTACTTTTGCGTATTACTCGTAGGTAATTTGACAAATTTTGCACCGAAGACTTTAAAATCCTAATTTTATGAAAAGTTTTATTGTAGATCTCTATCATTTTTCAAAAATCTCGTAATACTTGGGATCTAACGTGAACTATCTATTCAAAACTCAGACAATGATTTATGCTGGTTTGTGCAAAGTACGAGCTGATTATTAATCAAAACTTCCCTAACGATTCATGATCTTTTATGAAGTATCAAACCATTATGCTTCTCATTCTATGGATATTTGGTTTGTTATGGAAATGAAAAGCTATTCATTTTTAAAAGACTTGTAGAGATTTATGTAGACCTCTAGAACATGGATATGCTAAAACCGTAGCCACTTGACTTTGAACACTTGCCAGTTTTTATGTTAAAGCATTACTTTTTATTCTTTTTGTATAGAAGTAAAGGAATAGAATTTTGCTTCAAACTACTTCAAATCACCCCTTTTTCATTCCTCAACGTTATAGAAAAAAGAAAGTTACCAACAAACCTACAAAAAAAGTATTTTTTTTTTAATCAGAAAGAACGTTTTAATAGCCGAAATAAATTATTCATAGTTTTAGTCAATGTGTTATCATTTTTGCTATCAATAAATAATCTCGTTTTTTTTCAAGGATATATTTTACGAATGTCATTGCATATCTATAGAATTACTTTAAATTAAATCTCTTTGTTCAGGACAGTAATTTGGAGGGTTCCTGAAGTACCTTCAAGTAATCTTCCTACTGCCTTTCTAGAACATTTAATTCTAAGTATTAATGTTTACGGGATGAAATACTAGGCTCCGCACTTAACGATAATTAGGAGAGTTCATATGAGAGTTCCAATATTTGCTAGAGATTCCCCGTAGGGTCTGTAAATTTCATCATTTAGAATTATGGCACGAAATGATTTTCAGTCAAATTCCTTACAATTTGGTTGTAAGTTTATATGGGTTTACACGTTTTATGATATTAACAGTTGTTTTATATTTAAAAGTGTTAGCATATATTCTTGTCCCTCTCACACTCATGAAAGATCTAATTACTTTCATTGTAAACTTAAATTTGTCTCCGCTGGTCGTGCGGTTGAGTTTTGAGCGAAGTTACACTTAAATCATTCTGACCATATATATATATTTAATGCAAAAATAATTTTTTCCAATTTTAATTTGCTATAAAAATGGTTTTAATCAAAGACGATGAAAAGTCCACGTTGTGCTAAACGCATATGCAAATTGTCTGCATGCCTGGTGAGCAGTATTTAAGACATGGACTGAATGCCTAGCCATGCCGTTGCATTTGGCAGTGCGTGTGAGGCCTTCCTGATTTTGATTTCATCAGCCTGAGTCGGTGCGCCCGAATATCTTCCAATATGATTTAAAAGTTCTTAACTACTTGATCTGTTATGCTTCATCCCCGGGGATAGCTTCATGCTAAAGTAAGTCAACAGTGTGAATAAATCAGAAGATGGCTAGCCGGTGGTTCGCACATGAATCTTACGATGGATTTAATACGTGTTTTTTTTTTCCTGTACCAAGCTGGATTACCTTTGTTGAAATTTAGAACATTAACATCTTTTTTATTTTGTTTTTATGTTAAATTAATTATAATTGTTTTTAATGTTGAACTTTGTCAGACTCATTCATACTCTCAACCATATTTTTAAAATGAGCTTTTAAGTATAAATTGTATCATTTTTCTAAACACACAAGAGTTGATTCTTTTTGTCAGCCATTAAATTTTTCTGACAAAAGTAATAGTGTGGGGTCTGTAAATTTCATCATTTAGAATTATGCTTGGAAATTATTTCCAAGTCAAATATGATACAGTTTAGTTCAAAGTTTATATGGGTAAATAGTTTATGCGCTTTGTGATATTAATAGTTTATAATGCCAGAAATATTGAGAATAGTGTATATTAATTAAATGTATTAAGAAATAATAGTGTGGAGTCTGTACATTTCATCATTTAGAAACATGCTTAGAAATTATTTCCAGTTAGTGTCTTACAGTTTGGTTCGTAAGTTTATACATTTAATAATATTGACATTCTATATTAACAATTTGTGTGCGGAACATATTAATTTGATGTTTGTAGCAGATAAGATTGAGAATTAATCAATAAAAGCAAACATTCTAAAAGTAAAAAGAAATTTTTTCAATAATGGTTATATTTGAGTAAAATTTAAGTTTAATTCGTTGAATATTTAATTCCTCACATGAAAACAAGTTGATAAAAACATTTTTGTTCTACATGGAATAATTTCATATAATTGTGCTGAAATAGAGCATTACGTATGGATAATATAAATGCTTGCATATGTCATTTATATTATTGACCTGAGATTTCTTTTTCTTCCGTCATTTATTTCACTTATTTAAAAAAGTGTTTCTGTAAATTGCATTTAAAGTGTTTTCATTCAATTTTTTTACCCATTTCGCACTAAAGTAAAATTCTTTAGTTTCATTTCGAAAACAGTTTTTAATTTTACTTTTTTAGCATCATTCCTCAAAGTCTTTTTTTTTTTTTTTTTTTTGTTGGGAAAATGTGGCAGAAAAAAAAGATAAATAACCTGAATATGTTTCATTCATGGCATTCTTTCAAAAATCATTTTTAAATCCCAAAGAAAAAGGTAATGGCATTAAGCTATTATTTATTTTGGAAAGTATGAGTATTTAATGGAATTGCTACATGAAAAAAATCTTTAATGATGTGAATTTCAGCTGTGGATTTCAATTTTATGAATACATTTTTAGAGAAGATTTCCAGTTTGAGTGTGGCTTTTGTGATTATTTTGAGCTTCCTTTCAATGAAAGTAAAAGATAGAAAAAAGTAATTTATTTCATGCTTAATGCATAAAAATAAAAAAAAAACAGCCATTTTTTTTTCATGTGATTGATCGTATTTTAAAAACCACATCTTAGCAGATAAACAGATAAGTGATTAACAAATTTTAATGAAATTTGAAAACAACCCTGATTCCATTTAAATAAGTACTTTATGTATTTCTTTATTACTTTTTATATTTAACAACAATTAACTATTATAACTCATTCTTTATTATTAATTAAGTTTAACCCCATATTTTGAAATATAAAATTTCCGTGCATAATAAAATACCCACTTAGTTGCATTAGGGATAGTAACTGCTGATATTTGTGCAGTCCGGACTGACAGTAAGAAATACAAATAAAGTAAATTGAACTATTCACATTCACCGGAGAATGTTACATCCTTTATATTGCATAAATGGGTATTACGGAGCACATGTGTATGATTTTTCAATCATTGGTGATTATTAGAACACGTGTATGGAAACTTTTAAGATGTGTTCATAGTTAGGCAGGTACGTGTCAATAAGCTTTTTTGTGTATATATTTATGATTATAACAAAATATATAGTTCTTATAAGAAGTGTGGCGGGCGTGATCAAGTTGGCGAAACACTGATGTGAACGTTGTCTAAACGTTGTTGTCGTAATAGAAGTATGGGGGTCCCAAAGTGGTGGACAGTTTTACGGTGAGTGACGACAGTCCGTCTGCACAGATACAACGAAGACTATATATGGCCTATCATAGAAACGAAATGGAGCTACTTTTTATATATGACCCTGGAATGCTGTGGAGGTTGAGGAGTCACCGTGGGAAAACGATAACACCGAGAGAAAGACCGCCTAATTGCTCAAACCCTCGAAACGCCCCACTCATAAAATCTCAAACCAACGGTCGTAAGAAGATGCGAACCAAGACTTACAGCGGTTCAGTTTAGCCAGAATTGGCTCACCCATTCGACGAATGAATTTATGACAGAGATTTAGCAAAACCAAAAATTACAGAGGATTTAAAGCGGAGATATTGAGAAACGTTGATGACGATGACACACTCCTAGAGAGAAATCTGATGAGAAAGAGTTAAGAGACGACGAACACTTTCCTGCTGTCTGTAGCGCAGGCGAAGCAGGTGGGCAATTTCAGCGCTATTTCCCAGAAAGGAGTTTCGCGCAGTTCTGGGCCCCAACGAGCCACCGAAACGGAATAAGACCATAGCACCGTCCCATGCCTCAGCAACCAGTAGAGCTCCGGTCCCTAAATAAGTGGAATATCACAAATATGGATACATCGAAAATTGGTGATATGATGGAACAACCGAGTCCAATGACCTGCAGATTCGTTCCTTGCACATATTTTTTATTATTGTATCATTTGAAATTGAAGAGTCTCATGATAGATTTCCGTGATTGATATGATTAAGGTCAATTTAATTAATTTAGTCTCTTTTTTTTTTTGTAAAGAATTCGAATGGTTTTTTGAAATAAATTAATCTAGTTAATCTCAAAAACCTAGTCTCGCTTTGCACCTAAAACCCTTTACATAACAGTTGTAATATTTCTTCCACTTACCTTTTTCTCCAGAACCTAGCCGCGACAGTTGTTTCGAAATATCTGAAACATGTGGAACAAAAGTACGACAGAGTAAACATTTCTAGTAATATTGATAAATTATGCATTTTAAACACAATTTTTCCTGCATTTATGTTGCATTTACTCGAATTCAGTTTCAGAATTCATTAATTTCCTCTAACGATGCTTCAACAGCAGAAGAGATTCCGATTTGTAAGTGGATTATTTCTGGGCTAAACTTCCTCGTTTCCCCTAACTACAAACACGTCCTATGCTGCTGAAATATAGATGCTCGCAGCCTTTTGTACAAAACAGGAAAATTAATTTACTAATGGTCAAATATCGTTCTATGAATCTTTACTGGTGAATTTCAAAGGGTAAAATCTCGGAATTTATCATGTGGAATAAAAGCGTTTCCATGTTTGCCAAACCTAATTGTATTGTTAAATAAAACAATTTTTAAAAATTGTAAAAACAGAAAAAAAGACAAAAAAACTTTTTTTTTATGATTCTACACAAAAAAGTAAGAAATGAAAAATTGGGTGCAACTTATAAGAGTGGAATTAAAAAGCAAAACAGTTTAAAGAAAGCAGATGAAAAATTGGCTGTTTTCGAATAACAACAATAACATCCAACAAACCGCCGACTTATCATCTGCTTTCTTTAAACTACTTTGCTTCTGAACTCGATCGAACAAAATCATAAAGTTTTTGTATTTATTTATTTGTTTATTTATTTAATTTCTAGACACACGGAAGTGAGTCAGTCAAGTTCGGAAACGTCGACACCGGCCAGTGCGTTTATTTGTACGAACCATTTCGAGCTCCTTTCTTCCCTCTCATTACTCAATAACTATAAGAGTATACTTGCTAACTATAAATAACGAAAACTATATTAGCAATTTTTTATGTCTAATAGAGCTCCCTTGAATACCAAGAATCCCAGATTTCACGGATGTACGCAAGGACGTAACTAGGTGATTTTCCAACAGAGGCAAGACCAGGTTTTAGCGCCCCCCCCCCCCCGATATGCACACAAAAAATGTATATGTATTTGTATACGCACACACACTTAGTAAATTTAGCTCCCCTAAACTCCGGCACCCGGGGGTCTGCCCTCCAACCTCCCGTAGTTACATTCCATTGGTCCATTAGTCCATTAGTCGGATGTACCTCTTATAGTTATGGAATTATTAAAATCTGTAAAGTGTCATTTTTATCATTCACTTACTTACTCATCGAAAATCTAGACCACTTTTGAGTGACTTAGAAACTTTAGATTTGACATCAAGGTATATCCTTAAGCATGTACAAAGGAAAAAAATCTAAAACTTCAAGAAACTACATTATTTTCGAGATTAAACCAAATAATACTCATAATGGACATCGCACCGCACACCGTTTTCATTGTACCGAAGTTACGTGCTTAGTGTTGTGTTAGCAAGTTGTACTAGGTGCAGTAATTCGGTTTTATGTATTCCGCTTTTGGACTGAAAATGTCTTTTGCAAAAATTCCAAATTGTTTAAAATAGTTGAAGATCCATAAGTCCAGAGTAAGTAAAGGTACTTTCTTTCAACTTGGATGTAATGGTAAATCATATTTTTTGAGCTATATTCTTGGATAGTTAAATGGTGAAAAATATTACAGGTGAAACTTTGACTTTGTTAGAACAATATTGCAGACATTACGTATTTCCTATGTCCAAGTTGAGAAAATGGTAAAATTTTCAAAATCGTTGAAGTTCTAGTCCATAAATTAATGTTGGATTGCCGATGAATTACAAGAAATAAATAAAACCGTCGTACTTTTTGTGTGTTTCAGAAGCTATTTAATGAAATTAAAAAGAGAAAAAGTAGGAGATAGGTTTGCAAAGCGGTCGACAGATCACTCACATTCTCTAGTAAGGTACATTCAACTAATATGTCAGCTTCATGATATTTCCAGCAATCCCAGATCAAAATAACATGCTAGAATGACAATGTAAACTGATAATTTATATTCTAACGGTATGTTGAAGTAGCGATATGTTCTGAGAAAGGACAGTTCAATTTTAGGACAGACTCATGCTTTTCGCATATTGGTACAAAAGGCTCCCATTCGCAGCAGAGAAGAAACACGTGCTAAAAGTATTGCTATCTAAAGGTGTCTATACTAAAGGTGTTGATAGTGTGAGTGATCTGTCGACCGCTTTGCAAACCTATCTCCGACTTTTTCTCTTTTTAATTTCATTAAATAGCTTCTGAAACACAAAAAAACTACGACGGTTTTATTTATCTCTTGTAATTCATCGGCAATCCGACATTAATTTATGGACTAGAACTTCAACGATTTTGAAAATTTTACCATTTTCTCAACTTTGACATAGGAAATACGCCATGTCTGCAATATTGTTCTAACAAAGTCAAAGTTTCACCTGTAATATTTTTCACCATTTAACTATCCAAGAATATAGCTCAAAAAATATGATTTACCATTACATCCAAGTTGAAAGAAAGTACCTTTACTTGCTCTGGACTTATGGATCTTCAACTATTTTAAACAATTTGGAATTTTTGCAAAAGCCATTTTCAGTCCAAAAGCGGAATACATAAAACCGAATTACTGCACCTAGTACAACTTGCTAACACAACACTAAGCACGTAACTTCGGTACAATGAAAACGGTGTGCGGTGCGATGTCCATTATGAGTATTATTTGGTTTAATCTCGAAAATAATGTAGTTTGTTGAAGTTTTAGATTTTTTTCCTTTGTACATGCTTAAGGATGTACCTTGATGTCAAATCTAAAGTTTCTAAGTCATTCAAAAGTGGTCCAGATTTTTGATGAGTAAGTGAGTGAGTGAATGATAAAAATGACACTTTACAGATTTTAATAATTCCATAACTATAAGAGGTATATCCAGGGATGTCTACGGGAGGGTGGAGGGCAGACCCCCGGGTGCCGGAGTTTCAGGGAGATAAATTTACTAAGTGTGTGTGCTTATACAAATACATATACATTTTTTTGTCTTTTTTTCTGTTCTTAAAATTTTTAAAAATTGTTTTATTTAACAATACAATTAGGTTTGGCAAACATGGAAACGCTTTTATTCCACATGATAAATTCCGAGATTTTACCCTTCGAAATTCACCAGTAAAGATTCATACAACGATATTTGACCATTAGTAAATTAATTTTCCTGTTTTGTACAAAAGGCTGCGAGCATCTATATTTCAGCAGCATAGGACGTGTTTGTAGTTAGGGGAAACGAGGAAGTTTAGCCCAGAAATAATCCACTTATAAATCGGAATCTCTTCTGCTGTTGAAGCATCGTTAGAGAAAATTAATGAATTCTGAAACTGAATTCGAGTAAATGCAACATAAATGCTTTACGTAAATGTAAGAAAAATTGTGTTTAAAATGCATAATTTATCAATATTACTAAAAATGTTTACTCTGTCGTACTTTTGTTCCACATGTTTCAGATATTTCGAAACAACTGTCGCGGCTAGGTTCTGGAGAAAAAGGTAAGTGGAAGAAATATTACAACTGTTATGTAAAGGGTTTTAGGTGCAAAGCGAGACTAGGTTTTTGAGATTAACTAGATTAATTTATTTCAAAAAACCATTCGAATTCTTTACAAAAAAAAAAGAGACTAAATTAATTAAATTGACCTTAATCATATCAATCACGGAAATCTATCATGAGACTCTTCAATTTCAAATGATACAATAATAAAAAATATGTGCAAGGAACGAATCTGCAGGTCATTGGACTCGGTTGTTCCATCATATCACCAATTTTCGATGTATCCATATTTGTGATATTCCACTTATTTAGGGACCGGAGCTCTACTGGTTGCTGAGGCATGGGACGGTGCTATGGGCTTATTCCGTTTCGGTGGCTCGTTGGGGCCCAGAACTGCGCGAAACTCTTTTCAGGGAAATAGCGCTGAAATGGGAATAGCGCTGACGGCAAAAGTGTTCGTCGTCTATTAACTATTTCTCATTAGATTTCTCTTTAAAAGCGTGTCATCATCATCAACGTTTCTCAAGATCTCTGCTCTAAATCCTCTGTAATTTTTGGTTTTGCTAAATCTCTGAAGATTCCCCCCCCCCCTCCCGCGCCTCTGGAGGCCTAGGGGCGCCCCTGGAAGGGAATTTAAAAAAACTATGCTTCCTAAATGATAATAGCTCTAAAAAGCAGACCTTTTAACTTACATTTCTATTAGCGACCATTCCCTTTTAAGGGCAAAATTATTTGTCTTTTTCATCTTTCTCAAGTGACCTTTCCTGGGTTCCCAGGGCGTCCGGTTCTTTTATCGCTGCTGCTCAAAGAAAATGCGACTAGAGAGTCATCACGGGTACGTTCCCTACGAAGGATCCCAACTCCAACTCAAGTTGTTCCTCTGCCTTTGTCAAACATATTCATGCCTCTTCAGTTGAAATAATTTTCTTTTCGTATTTAAAAATGAAATAAATACACATTAATTTGGTGCCCTCTTGACGCTGCGCCCGGGGACAGCTGTCCCTCCTTGCCCAATTAGCTACGCCTCTGCTGTTAGTGATAGAACTAATGTGAGGCTTTCGTAAATTGGATGTTCATTTGACACACTATATTTACATTGTCAAAGGTGAAAAAGCCATCGTACTTCTAGCATGTTACTTGAAAGTCCCAATTCAGATAGCATTATCTTTATTTTACCATAAAATTCGCGAGACTTTTCCTTAGAATGTATCATATCATTAACGCATCATTAAATTGCATCTTCTTAGAGAACACTATAATTCGAGCTTATCACATGGACGTCCCCATTTCAGGAAACGTCATAAACGTTTGATAAACCCTCCAATTTCCTACCACAAAAGAATATTGCAAATTCGATTAACCATTTCTATCGAAATGAAAGAAAAAACATCTCAAGTCTATCTTGTTACTTGAATAAAATTCAACTTATTGGTGTTGTTAAAAAATATTTTAGACCTTTAACTCAAGTTGCAGATTTCATTGAACTTGTTTAAATCAATAACCTTTTTTTATTTAATCATATATTTGGAAGTTTTATTGAAATTTAAAATTTTGTAATGAAAGTTACTGAAACTGTATTGCCTTAATTTTTGGATAGGTAATTTTTTTTTTATTCCAGTATTATATTTCAATCATTGATACTAATTATCCCTAGTCCTTTGAAATTATGATTTGTTAAAGCAAACATTTCCTATTGCATTGATACTGTATTTACATAATTGATAGAAATAATAAATTTTAATACAACTGTTATTGTTGGAGTTCAAATGTATTGAAAAATAAATAGCACACCAGTGGAAATTAATACTTTGTTTAAATATTTTATACTTAATGAACTTCGCTTTCAGTGTCCAATTTCGATTTAACACTGCTTGGATGTCACATATGATAAATTGCTAAATTGTTCCTAAGCATAATTTTGAATGGGTATCTGAATACAAATGCTTTCGTGATCTCCACATTCGATCAATTTAAAACAGATGGAACATGTATTGAAATTTGGATAAATGCAGTGCAGTGGATTTCCCTCCCCCCCCCCCCCCACTTTATAAAATAAAAGACTTCAAATTTGGAAATCTGAGGATTATTTCACAACAACAACAGCATTTGTGCCAACGCCACCAACTCAGTCAATTTCTTGTTTGAGCGGTCGGTATTCTTTGTTTCCTCCAAATTTGCATTCTTTTTTTTTAATGTAGAACTGATTAAGATATTTTGCAGTTAAAAACAGATAATGTTTCAGCAAGACCAGGTATACTTTACACTTATTATTAAGAAAGCTCTCATTTACAACATTTTTTGCAGTATAAAATATTTTTCAGAATCAATTTCATTTAATTTTTTTTTTTTTTTTTCAATGAGGCTGCGGTATTGGTCCTCAACCGTTGCAGACCAAGTGCGTTCCCCAGTAATTGGTACCATCTCTTTCAGCAGCACCACAATGAGTGTGGTACCTTCGCCGCATGAGAATTTTGACGTTCAGTTACCACTAGATGGCGGTATCTGAGCTCTCATTGATGCAATATGCACTAGGAATTTAATTTAGCCGAGAGTATCCATGCCAAACGGATACTCAATGGATCTTTAACATGCCGCATTATCATACGACATGGACGCAGACGATTTTCTGCATCTTGAAAATCCACCGACTTGTGCCAGGTTTAAACCTGCGATCTTGGACATACGAGACCTGCGTCTTACCACTACGCCACCCTGTCGGCAATTTCATTTAATAATGTGTTTCGGATTCATTATCATATAAATCGATTAATTTTTCATGAACAAACATGTCTTTGAAAGTTTGTTAAAATAGAAAAACATTACAGTACATACAAGTAATTTTAAAATTTCTTGTTGTAATATGGAGTTCTTAAAATCAAATACGTAATAAGCTACTTAATGAAAAGTCATAATAATAATCTTAAAATACGTTTCGCTAGAATAATGGCAAAAGCGATGAGTAGTAAAATTTAAAATGGCCCATTCATATGCTTTCGGAGAGTGAAAAAATGACCCTTCTTTCAGCGGAACAGATGACAAAACAATCCAGAATCATATAAATAACGCATGGGCTTCATCTATTTTCGTCAGCTTACTTGATGAAGACGGATAGACATATGAACAGACAAGGAAGAAGCACCCACGATATTTATAACAGCAAAAATAATAATAAATGGGGACATTGTAACTGCTAATTTCAATCTGAAAAATTGCTATACTCGCGGGAATTGAAAAGAATTTCCAAAATTTATTTATTTCTAAGACGTTTTTCTCTCGCTTTGTGTGTGTTTGTATATGCATACCAACACGCTCAATATATATATGCAGCTATGTAATTTTATTCTTTTACATAGCGTTCAACACTATATTCCTCACTATATATGACACACGCAATTTTAAAAAAAAAAGCACTTGTAGTAGCATGAAGCAGAAATCTCTTTAGCAAAGAACGAAAACAATTTTCTTAAGAGACATTTTTGGAATCAACATTATTAGGAAACATAACTGTTTCAAAGTTGCTTTTAGTTGAAAAGAATTCTTATTTAATGAACTAAACTTAGTGGCTTTGTTTAGAAACATAGCACACAAATCTTGTTAAAATAATTGCGTGCACTCAGAAAAGGAAGAACAGATTTTTTTTTAGTTCCGGCAATATTAGGTATCTTGTTAAGTAAACAACATTTCTCGTGGACAGTGGAGTAAATATGTGTATAAGCAAAGCAGAGGATGATGTTAGAATGTTTGTTGGTACGGGATGCCCAGGAGACCCTAAAGAACGTGAGGTCTTGAAATTTGGTACAAAACGACTTTAGACCCTGGAGGTCAGCCCCTCAAAGCTTTTTTTTTTTAATTAGTTTTAAGTTAAATTTTTACTTAAACAGACTAATACGGATCCAAAAAAAATCCTTGCAGTGCTTAAATTTCGATTTCTTTTTCTGAACAATATGAAGTTTTCCGTCGCTTCTGAGTTACTTAGAAAAAGAAGAGTTATAAGTTTAACCTTTTCAGTATGGGGTCGGGACAACAGTAGTCCCAGAGAAAATTCACTTTTTGCTCTAATATTATTAGTATAAATATGGTATTCTGACAGGATTTCCTCTATAGTATGATACCTATACTTGTATAAATTTTGTTTTACAGTATAAATATATCACTAACGTGTCTATTAACTTATATAATAGCAGAAAGATGTGATAAGGGTGCATTAAATTCTTTATCAGTCTCCCGTAATCAAAGGGTTAAATTACTAACTCAGCAACACTACTAGGCTCAACTCGATTTATGCACACAATTCAGCGCAAAGTCTCCTCTCTAAATGTGCTATTTTTTTCCATGGACTTGTTCTCGCTATGTCTTGAGAACGATGTGTAAAGAAGGAATATTAATGTTAATTAGAAACTTTTGAAAAGAGGAACTGGCCCAAACTTGGTCTCTGTGGCGTTAATACGTTTTCTACCGATAATTAACTCAATGAAATGCTTATTTTTGGGGGAAGGGGAATATTTCTTTTAAACTCGTTAGCTGGGAGAATTTTTTCGGATGGTGAAGGGGGTTGCAAAAACACATTTTCTGCGTATATTTTGCGTCTACAGTATGCGGTTTCTGCTCAACTCCGTGGCTGGAATCATATTATGTATTAAAATCAATAAAATGCGCGTTTTTTAGGGAGGAGTGTTTTTTTTTTTTTTTTTTTTTTTTTAAAGTTCTTAGCAAAGTAAATTCGTTCTGGAGATTTCCTTCGTGAAGAAATACGTCTTCGACGTAATATGCGCATTTTTTGGGGGGAAGAAGGATATTTTTTTTAAGGGGCAATAAAATGGCGCATTTTTCGGAGGAGGAGGAAGGCGTTTCTTTTTAGCCCTAAGCACGGGGAGAGAGTTCAGGCAATACGTTTTCTGTTTATATAGAGCTATTTTTCGCATCAGTCTAAATGAAGATGAAATACATTATAAACATACGATGATATAAGCATAAGTTTTATATAAGTTTAAAACAATTGTTTAAGAAGAAATGTAAATATACTGAGAAAGTAAATATTTTATAAGGATTGTACTTTCATTTTTTAAAGAAATTCTAAATGAAAAATATCGAAATAAAGTAACTGTCAATGAACACATTAACATTACTTTTAGCAGAAGCGTTCTTCATAAAATTCAAATAACATAACTACGTCACAAAGCATCATGACATTTCTGCTCCCATCAGATTAAGTAATTCCAACCCCTACGATTCAATTGCAAATTCCAATGGTTTACAAACGACAAATCCAAAAGCTTTAAGTATTCTTATGTTTCACAGTATGCATTTAAACATCACATCAGTTACGGTTAAGTCGATGGGTAGAAGATACGCCAGGAAAACATAAATATTTCGCAACAAAAGTTCGAATTCTTTTGAGGCTATTTACGCTGAACTCAAATTTGCTTTTTTAAATCAATGGGGTCTGTTACTCGGTAAGATTTTAAAGAAAAAAGGTTAACTATTTTTATTTGTGGCATCTTCTTTGTGCAAGAAGGATTTAAATTTCGTTGTGTCTTCTTTTACAACATGACATGCATTCTTCGTAAATGCCGTACATTCTGATGTTCGCATTGTTTGAAACTAACATACCTAATGTCAAAGCTTAGATTAACTTTAAGCATAAACTTTCCTTTAAATTGGCATGCTAAACTTTAAGTAAAACCTTTTTTTCTTTCTTTTTTTTACGAATAGATTTAAAAAGGCTATATGACTAGTTTTTTTTTTTTTCTTGATTACGGATCATTGAAATTGTAGGTAAAATGTTTGTCGAGACCAGATAGTGAACGTGAATATAGTTAGTTGGTGCAGTAAAATATTATAATGGCAGATTTAATGCATTATAGTGTTTTGTTATTTTTTGAAAAAAAAAGCAAATTTCTGACTTTTCATGCTTAAAAAAAATTACATTGGATAGCAGTCTTTCTAAGTAAAAACAGCCCACATGCGAGACGTATCAACTTTTCTTGCCATAACATGTTATTACAAAAACATTTAATACTGATGACTCTGGATGAGCTCAAGGCATCGCTAGAAATCGGAAGGCTCCTAGGTAGGAAACCCTGCGTTTAAGCAGATTCTTCGACAAATGAGGAGAAGAAATATTTGGCTGGTGGTCTCAAATTGACATGGTCTGAAGTTCATCAGCTCCTGTAATGGGTGTTTTTCGCTTATTCAACGTACAAAATCTGGGCATTTTCCCTTAAAAATCCTGCATGTTTTCTTCCTACATACTGTAAAAATTATTTTATTTAGTCACCACCATTTTTGGTATCCTTTTGGTGTTTAATACCAAAGTTGAAAATTGTTCTCTTTTGATATATTTTTGTGTCTGTCTAAAAAAAAAATATGTACAGTATAATATTTTTTAGCACATGAAGTTGGTTAATTCAGTTACATATCAAAACTTAAATGAGCATGAACTTTTTGATGAGTAAATGAGATAAATAATAAAAAACGTTTTTAAAAAAACTTAATGTATCAAAAATGAAAATTTTTGACTTTAGTTTTAGTGAACACCAAAATTAGTGTAAGCCAAACGATAAAATTTTTATTGTGCAAGAGTGCTGAAAAGAGGAGACTAAAGCTGCTTGCAACCGGGGATAAGTTGTAACACTATCATAATTTCGTTCTACTATGCAATAGTGAGCTGTTATTGCATTAAAAGAAGCCGTGCGTACAGTACAGTTGTTCGAGAGAAAAACTGGTAGAGAAAAATCAACGCTTTTTTTTTAAATCACGATAACAAAATTTTTATTTGTTTCAGTTTTATCGTTTCCCTACTCCATTATTTAATTGCATTTTATCCCATTTTAAAGTGTAATATTATTACACTTTAAAAGCATTATTAGCTGCATTTGCAGTTCATTTTAAAGGTACAAATATTTCAATTAAAAAAAGCATGTTAACAAAACCATTAAAAAACTAGATATTATAAATAAAAATGCCAAAGCAAAATATAATTGCTTCGGAGAATAACGCAGATGATAATTAAAAAGAGAGGCGAGAAATTCAATTGAAGCCGCACGTTTTTAAACCGATAAGGATGCCAGAGGTAATATATTTTTGCATTAGAAAAAAATAGAACTGAATGAATGAAAAATTAAATTTTGAGACATGTTTACTCAAACGCTTAAGTTTTAAAATGATGATATTTTTTAGAAAGAACCTGAAAAGATTACACCGGTACCCATTAATAATCATGAATGACAATGATATTTACTTTAACATAATTTAAATTTTTCTTAAACATCTCTTATACTCTTGCCAACAAATTGAAAATTGAGAAATAAAAATTTTCTCTAACCAGATTTTTTTCCAACCAACCGCAAATAAATCTGCTCCTATCCAAATTATGAAAATGAATGAGTGTTTAGCAAGAAATTATGCGGGAAAATCATTTTGAAAGTTTGCTTTAGCTTTACAGTATCTATTTTTATTTTTAACTTTGGCAGTCTTTTTCTTTTCAGCGTCTGGTATTTCGATACGTTATACATCAAAAAGTTAAAAGATTATTGTAAAAGCTAACACTATCCTTAAAAAAAGAGATTCCGTATTTTTCCACAGCTTTTGAATCTGTTTGCAATTTATTTTGTAAATGATGGTTATTTATCTAAGTATTTGATTAATGATTCTTCTTCTATATGGTTACAGAAAATATTTCTTATTTTGTTTTATATTTCTATTATTATTTTCCCTCAAGACATCTACGAAAGAAAACAATAAATATGCACGGAAATCTTGGCAACATCTTTAAAACTTAAGAGTTTTCTTGCAACTTATTTAAACAAAAGAACATTACTAACTAAAATTAATAACACGCGTTCTTTTACGATTCGCAACTTATGGTTTATCCTGAAAACTTTTCAGCTGTTTTTATTCAGTTTCGTTTACTGAAATATTGAAACTCTTCAGTACTCGCGAAAGGTAAATGAAAATGTTATTTTCATATCAATATTTCAAAGATTATTTTGTTTCACAAAGATTTGCTTATATGTAAATAATGTTGGTTTATTAATTTTTAACCAAACATTTTTTTGAAAAGTTAACGTTCATATAAATTTAAAAGTATTTTCCTATTTCATGAAATAACAAGAAGTTCCGTCTAGAACTATACGAGCCTACTTTCCCGTATACACCAACTTCAAATTTATAATCTAGCTATTCTCTCTCTCTCTCTTTCTCGTTTAGCTTCAGTTCTTAATTGCTTCAAATATACTTTTTTCAACGGTTAATACATATTCATTCATTCACTCATTCATTCATTCATTCATTCATGTATTTATTCACTCATTTACTTATTTTTCCATTCATTCGCTCATTTATTCATTCATTCTCTCATTTATTCATTTAATCATTCATTAATTCAAAAATACTCTTGAAATTCCCGATCAAAAAATTTCATAGGAAAATAGGCTCGTTAGTTCTGGCTGAACTACTATCTGTACATGTTCTAGGTTGAAAGAGCTTTCAGATAAAGTTTGTTGCAAGCAAGTCGGTCCGTTAGATCAGGATTTATATAGGGTTGAAATTTACCCGTAGGCGCTATGTTAATTTTTTTTCAACAAAAATGAACAAAAATTGTTCAAATCAAAAAATTATTCACGCCAAGAGCTTCTTTCAATAAGTTTGTTCATAAGAACTTAAATCTTATGCCCAGAGTTTACATAATTTCCTTCATTTTTGTCCATAGGCGCAAATGTTAAAATTTTTTGAACTGTTCAAAGTTGAACAAAAAATAGTTTAAATCAAAAAGCAAAATATGCAAAGGATATGTCCTCGCCGAGATCGTTCGAATGCAAAAGGAATTTTTCGAATCGGACAATTTGTTCAAAAGTTATTAGGGGGGACAGTCAGACCGACAGACAGAAGGACCGACACACTTTTTACCCATCTCAAAACCCTACTTTCAAATTTTTATTTTTCAATCTTTATTTAATTACTTAACTTATTTTTGACTTTTCTTGATTTCTAATGATATTTCCACGATACATTAAGCCTTCTTGCACGCTTTGTTTATTTTTTACCTTTACGGGAAAGTAGGCTAAAAAATAAGCATTTCGAATGATATTTCTTTACATTTTATGTAAAGAAGGAGAAAAACATGTCTTGGATACAGAGTGAAATATCTTTTTTTATTATTATTTTTGTTTTTTTCCCCTTGCTATTCAAAAAAACTGCAATTTGTTGAAAGCTGAAATCCAAAAATGCCTTTTATCCAGACATTCGGGCAAGAAGGATTTTCAGTCATGATCCGTTTAAATCTGTCCATGAATACTTATCAAAATTGATTTTCGCGAAATATTGACTTTGATAAACACCTCGGAATTCTTAATCTTAGTCGGTCTTAATTGGTAAAAATCTTTGGAAACATCTTTAATATCAGTAAAATTTGATCTGACCACTCGCCAGATCCCGCTGCAGTCGTTGATGAAATATTCGCTCCTACATATATACATATATATATATGTATATAACATGTATACACATATACATATATGTATATACACATTCATATGTATATATTCGCGAAATATTGACATATGTAATATTCGCTCCTGCATATATATATGTATATATATATATATATATATATATATATAAATGCATACACATATATACGAGGGTGGGCCGAAAAAACCTTTTTTTTATTTCGAAGTTGTAATAGCGCGGAGAACTTGCGAATTATATAGAAAAGAAAAATTTAAAAAAAATTTTCAAAATCGGTTGACATCTTCCGGTCGCGCATAGGCCCTAAAGTTTGACAAAGTATGAAAAAAATCTCATTTTCACTATATTTTTTAAAATTTTTGAATTAGATGTTTTCGTAATGTAATAGTTTGTAACGTCTTCAAATAGAGCTTAAAAACAATGTGTTTTAATTTGGTTTAGATAAGTTGATATCTTCCGGTCGCGCACAAGCCCCAAAATTAGCCAAAATATTGAAAATTTCACATTTTTACGAGTTTTTTTTACTATCTTTAATATACTTCATTTTAACGTACTAGTTACAGCACTTTTAGTTTTGAACATAAGAAAATTGTATTTCATTATGGTGTGAATAAATTAAGAACTTCCGGTCGCGCAATGACCCCCATGCGATACGAGAACAGTACCCAAAAAAGTGTCTCTCAAATCCTTGCGCCTTCTCCCCCAGTTACGGGATCTGCAAGTCGCTAGTTACACGACTGACATGCAGAATAGGGTGGGCCCCGAAAAAACTTTTTTTTTTATTTCGAAGCTGTACTAGCGCGGAAAACTTGCGAATTATATAGAAAAGAAAAATGAAAAAAATATATCAAAATCGGTTGACATCTTCCGGTCGCGCATAGTCCCTAAAATTTGACAAAATATGAAAAAACCTCATTTATGCAATTTTTTTAAAAAATTTTGAATTATATGTTTTCGTAATATAATAGTTTGTAACATCTTCAAATAGAGCTTAAAAACGTTGTGTTTTAATTTGGTTTAGACCAGTTGATATCTTCCGGTCGCGCATAAGCCCCAAAATTCGCCAAAATATTGAACACTTTACATTTTTACGCATTTTTGGTACTTGATAAATAATTATTATTTAAATGCAATAGCCGTAGTATTTTTCACACTAACTGATAATGAGGTATAAAAAAAAAGCTGCCAGGTGTTTGTTTACTGTTCTTTAAATGTACTCAAATTTTTAACTTTGAAAACAAATTCTTGTTGCTCTTATTTTTTTCACAAAATTTGCGATTTCTTTGACTGCTTTTGTAACATTAAATGCCCTGTAATTCCAATAATCTTAATTTTTTAAATACTTTTCACTTGAAGTTTAACACTGATATTTATCATACAAAAATTTAAATTCATAATAAGCATTTAATTGAACTGTAAAAAGTAATTGCACGTAATTAAAGCACAAATGAGCATTAAAATGCATTAATTACGTTCGATTACTTTTTACAGTTTCATTGTGCACAATGTTCTTTTATTATTTTAAACATTTAATTGTTGAATGTTGAAATAGATAAATAATTTTTATAATTGATTTTGGTATCAACAGGATACCCTCTTAAAAGCGATTGCATACTCTTCCCATCCCGCATACACAAAGAAAACTATGGAGCCCCAAGAACAATGACCGCTTAAAAACTAAGAGAACACCTGAAAACAATTCCCTACAAATTTCAATATCCCAGTGCAAAAGTTGAGACAGGGGTAAATATGTAGTATATTAGTTAAAATAATTTTTTAAAAAATCTTGAATTAGAAACTAAAAGCAAAATAGAAAACT
This sequence comes from Octonoba sinensis, assembly GCA_038502835.1. Lineage (NCBI taxonomy): Eukaryota > Metazoa > Arthropoda > Arachnida > Araneae > Uloboridae > Octonoba > Octonoba sinensis. Next base: position 55,328,953 of record CM076599.1, on the reverse strand, counting down.
GGATTTAATGGTTAATCTCATCAACGCTCTAAACTCATGGTGGCAGGTATCAATTAAAAATTTGTAGCTCAAGGTTGGAAACTAAATCTGAATGTCATATTTTTGTTGAATGTTATTCAAATTACTCAAATTTTTTATTTAAAAACAAATTCTTTGTTCTACTGAATTGCTTTTTTGACCAAATTTGATTTTCTTTGTACTGTGATGTTGAACAGCCTTCATTTCTAACAATATTAATTAATAAATAATTCTTGTTTGAAATTTAAGATATTTTTGACATTACTGTGATGCTTTATGTAATGATTGGTTCTGCATGTCAGTCATGTAACTAGCGGCGTGCAGATCCCGTAACTGGGGGAGAGGGCGCAGGAGTTTGAGAGACACTTTTTTGGGTACTGTTCTCGTATCGCATGGGGGTCATTGCGCGACCGGAAGTTCTTAATTTATTCACACCATTATGAAATACAATTTTCTTATGTTCAAAACTAAAAATGCTGTAACTAGTACGTTAAAATGAAGTATATTAAAGATAGTAAAAAAAAACTCGTAAAAATGTGAAATTTTCAATATTTTGGCTAATTTTGGGGCTTGTGCGCGACCGGAAGATATCAACTTATCTAAACCAAATTAAAACACATTGTTTTTAAGCTCTATTTCAAGATGTTACAAACTATTACATTACGAAAACATCTAATTCAAAAATTTTTAAAAATATAGTGAAAATGAGATTTTTTTCATATTTTGTCAAACTTTAGGGCCTATGCGTGACCGGAAGATGTCAACCAATTTTGATAATTTTTTTTTTATTTTTCTTTTCTATATAATTCGCAAGTTTTCCGCGCTATTACAACTTCGAAATTAAAAAAAAAGGTTTTTTCGGCCCACCCTAAAGTATACACACACATTCATATGTATATAATTCTCTTTCTCTCTCCGTGTAAGTGTGAGAATATTAATAGCACTAACACTAGTATTTTTAAATCAGGAAAAATATGATCAAAAGAAATACGAATCTACAAAATTTGCGCTTTATTAAATTATGCAATCCACTGTATAACTTTTCAGATGTATTCCAGTTTCTGAAAAAAACTATAGAAGAACTAAAATTCGAAATTACACCTTGAGTACATTTCTCTTTACAAAATTAGTAATGCAGTACATTCGTTTCGCATTGCGACTTTTCTCTTTCTAGTAATCTCATATTCATCAATGCAAGAAATAATATTTATAAGACAAAACCTTCTATGTTTGCTCATCAGTTGAAAGAATGTGCTGAAAAAATATTGCATAAAATACCACCGAGACTGACAAGAACAAACTGAAATTTGCAATAGGATTGACAGTTTTTTAATGATGTCCTTCTCTAAAAAATACCTCATGCATTTCAAACGATGCGTTCACCGAAAAGGTTTTAGCTCATTTAGGTTTTCAGCTCAAAGCACCATTCGCCTATGAAATCTAAAAAGAAATGATTTAAAGGAAATGTAAACAAAACGGGAACAATTAAGAAATTTGAATGTAGAAAAGTTTCCGATTTTTATTATTCCGGAAGGAAATTCAATATGCAAAATTATTACAAAGGCAGATTCTTTTAAATTATCTTTTCAAATATAAGAAAGGAAATGAACATCAAAGAAAAGGAATAGACGACATGGATTTACATAAAAATGTATACAAATCCTTTTTAACTTGAATTGGAAACTCAATCCTCCCCTCTTCGATTGTTTAAAAGAATAGTTGTTCCATCATCTATTTCTATGATATCTTCTATCTTTAATGCTTAAAAATAAATCTTGATATCCATGCTTTTACTAAAAAAAACATTAACTGTAGATCCGCTGTTCTCAACCGGTAACATGAGTACCCCAAGGATAAAGTAAGCGTTATCGAAACAAAATCGAACAGCTCATGTTGCTTTCGACCTCCCCCTCCTCCCGCATTACTCAAAAACTATTAGACCTACCTGCTTTCAAATTCTAATAGAGATTCCTTGAACACCTAGAATCACCAATTTCACTGATAGACCTCTTATAGTTATGGAATTATTGACTATAAAGGGTCATTTTTATCACTCACTCACATATCAAAACCACTTGTAAGTGGCTTAGAAGCTTGAAGTATGACATCAAGGTAAATCATCAAGCACCTTTAATAGGAAAACATCTAAAACCTCAAAACACTACATTCACTCTTAAAAATAGGCTCAAAATCACTCATTTTCGACGATTCTTCAATCGTCAAGAAAATTTCGTCATTTATAATGATTCTTTCCTCGCGCGATCACGTGACTTAGAAAAGTTACCACCCAAATTTCGCCAATTTGACGAAAGGTTTACTCGGAGCATTTTTCACGAAGCCATTTCGTGAAATAGGACGAAAGTTTCGTGAGTTTTGAGCATGCGTTTCTGAGAGTTTTATTATCGAAGTTATATTCTTAAGGGGAGGCAGCACCTAAAAATGTCGAAAAACCCGAAAAAAAATTGTATTGGCTTAAGTAGTAAAATAAAATTCCGAAACCGAAACTGTTCTGAGTATAAGCCGCATATTTTTTTTTTTTAAATAAAATAAGCGAGAAAAAGCAAATTCATCGTGACTGTAACTGAAAAAAAAAGCTCCTTACTTGAAATTTTGATAAAGAAAGCATTTAAGTGTTTGCAAGCCGAAAACTTAAAATGCTGTTTTCTCTCGCTTTGTTTTTTGCATATTTCATCTCAATTAAAATGCAAAAGCTTTTTTTAATTTGTATCAATAATGTAGATTTTTTCCCACATGTTCCTGAAACTATGCATAACAAAGTTATGCTTTACTTTTATGATAACCTAAGTACTTATTTTACAAAAAAAAATTTTTGTTGGTTTTTTGAATTTTTCGCTGTTTATCTGCGTTATTTCAGTTTTTATTTTCTTCTCAAAAGGTATTTCTTATAAAAAATTCAAAGCATAAAAGTTTTGCTTTATGAGTAATGAATCAATAAAAAAATTAATACTTTACGCCAATTTTTGAAAAAGAAGATGCATTTTTAAACATTGCTAAATTTCGTTTTAAAAATAAAAATTTTCAAATTATGATTAAGAAATCCAGTTTTTTTTATTTTAAATTTTTTATGAAGTGATATAACATGACATGAGACAAAAATCGTTAATAAAAACACCATATAGAGAAACAATGGTCTCATGGTGCCCGACTCCCCTTAACAAGCATCATACCTCACAACTTAGCCGATAGATGCCGTTGAACCAAAGTTAGAGCGAGCTAGTGTGGATTAGGTACAGCGGAATGTCGACTAAAATTTTTATTTTTAAAACGAAATTTAGCAATGTTTAAAAATGCATCTTCTTTTCCCCCAAAATTAATGATATCTCAGCAAAAACATAAATGTGACAAGAAGTTCCGTCTAGAACTATACGAGTCTACTTTCCCGTATACACACCCTTCAAATTTATAATCTAGCTATCTCTCAATTTCGCATTTAGCTTTAGTTCTTAATTGCTTCAAATATACCTTTTTCAACGGTTAATACATATTCATTCACTCATATTCATTAATTCATTTATTCACTCATTCATGTATTTATTCACTAATATACTTATTTTTTCATTCATTCGCTAATTTATTTTTTTATCATTTATTCACTCATTCGTTTATACATTCGTTCACTTATTCATTTAATCATTCATTAATTCAAAAATATTCTTGAAAATCAAGATCAAAAAATCTCATAGGAAAATAGTTCTGGATGAACTTTCTATCTGTACATGTTCTACGTTATAAGAGCTTTCCGATAAAGTTTGTTCCAAGCAAATCGGTCCGTTAGATCAGGATTTATATAGGATTGAAATTTCCTGCAGGCGCTATGTAAATTTTTTTAAACTGTTCAAAAATGAATAAAAAAAGTTCAAATCAATATTTCAGGATAAGAGCTTCTTACAGTGAGCTTCTTCATTGGAACTTAGATCTTGTACCCAGAATTTACATAATTTGCTTCATATTCGCCCATTGGCGCTAATGTTAAAATTTTTTGAACTGTTCAAAATTGAATGAAAAATCGTTCAAATCAAACAGTAAAATATGGAAATGAGAAGTCCTCGCCGAGGTCTTTCGAATGCAAAAAGAATTTTTCGAATCGGACAGTTCGTTCAAAAGTTATTAGGGGGGGGGGGCAGACAGACAGACAAACCGACCGACACACTTTTTCCCCATCTCAAAAGCCTACTTTCAAATTGTTTATTTTTCAATCTTTATTGAATTACTTAACTTATTTTTGACTTTTCTTGATTTCCAACGATATTTTCACGATACATTAAGCCTTCTTTCATGCGTTATTATATATTTTTTTAACTTTTACGGAAAAGTAGGCTAAAAAATGGGCCAAGTTCGATAGAAATGATCTAAAAGGAATCAGTGTCACTCGCTTTAAACAAATAATAATAACGGGGGCCAAGGATTCATAGCAGATCTTTTCATCATAGCAGTGTTACTATCATCTATTCAACATTATTTGCAATTGTCAGAAATTCTGGGACTAAATCCTGGCGTCCAGGCCAGTCGCAGCTAAACTATCAGCGGTGTTGGTGTGATCTAAGTTAGTGTCGATAAGTATGGACACCAACTTAGGAGACTCTTCGGAGAAATAGGATCTCCGAGCGCGCGCGCGACGAGTTTTGCTTTCTTTTCAGTGCTGATGAATGCTGAAAGCTTCTACTCGCGCGTAGGTGTGTAGTGCTCGCGTTTTGAGGGCTACACTGGCATAACACATGATGTTACTTTCTGAGAAGGAATCTGGTGGGACACCCAATCACATTTCATCGTGCTACAAGGTATTGTTGCGGCTCGCAAGTACATTAACGACATTTTGTAGCCGGTGTGGAGCGTTCTGCCTATACTATCAAGTCTCAGAACAATGTCTTCCATGGCTTACCAGGTCACCAGATCTTGCTCCAATAGAGCATGATTGAACCATGTTGGGAAAGCGACTACATTCGTTTTGGAATGCCACCGCACTAATTGATCGATTGCTACCAAGACGGCAAAATCGATAACAAAAGGATATCGGTATATCAAATTGTATAGCTGCCAGGGGCCTCTTTAAAAGCTACTAAAATTAATGTTCCTTTTGCTTCTATTAGCAGTCCATCTCCCTCCTCCTCACCGTGAAATTTTAGTCACTTAATCACTTGCACAAACAGCATGCCCAAGCCCATGCCGAGTTTCATCCTGTACAGATAAATAAATATAATAAATGTGGTAAATTAAAAATTAACTGAAACTTTTTTAAATGTTTAATAACATTTTCCAATGATTATTTTTGTTCCTTAAATAAAGCTAAAATATTTTCATTTCATTTTTGCTCCCTTCCCCCCCCCCCTTTGTTATAAGCTGTCCGAGAAGTATCTTAATCTGGATATAAAATTCCCATATCCCAAGTTTTGAATTTGTACATTATTTTATTATTCACGTTTAACATAAGACAATATTTGAATTCCTAATATTTAATGCGAAACTAATATCTCTCGCTGGTATAAATATCTTGATAACAGTAACAAAAAATGCAATTCTCAAATACATTAATAAAAGTTTCAGCTCAGAAGTGGGGGAGGGGGACATGAAAGTAGAGAAGCGAAAACAATTTTGAAAATGTAAGTGAAATGAAAATGGAAGCGGAATTTTTCGTTTTAGATTTCTTTAAAGTAGTATTAAAAGCTAGCTCATGAATATCAAGTACTCTAAATGAAAAATATTTCCTGAACTTATATTCATGAGTTCTTGAATGATTTATTTTTACCTAAATAAAAATTTTCAAAAAGAAGAAAATAGTAAAAAAAAAAAATTTAAAAGCCGTGACGCCGAATTTGTTAATATAGAAACTGCTAAAAGGAACATGTGTCATAGCATTTCTTTTCAATTTTTTGCATTGCCGTTTTGGAAAAAACAAAATTATAGCAATATTTAAATTTTTAATCTTGTTTATTTCTGTTAAAAGTACACATCCTAAATTGTGCAATATAGAATATAGAGCCGTTTCAAAGCTGAAGTAATTAATTTTATGTATATTATAAATGAATATAAAAAATTTTCTTTTTTTCGAAGCATAAAAGAAACGTGATGTTACGCTGAAAGCGTTTCAATAAATAGTTTTTCAGTTGATTTTTTAATTTTTTGCATTATTCTATTGAGCAAATCCTCTTTTTGTAAATAACTTATTTTTCTTGATTTTATTTATTCATTTATTATTATTATTTCATTTATTTTATTTATTTATCCCCCCTCCCCCCAAATTCAGAACAAGAAAAATATCCTTCGTAATAGACTGACAAACAGACAGACGAACAGATCAACAGACACTTTTTCCCCCAAATTCAAAACCCTACCTTCAAATGCTTTATTTCTGAATATTAGTTTAATTCATCCTATTTTATTACTTATTTGTGTTTTTAAAGATAGTTACTGAGTCCTCTTTCACTCTGTTATTCACTCCACCAACGACACACGAGCGATTTCCGCCGACTTTTCTGCATTATTATGCAATTTTCATCGGGTTTCGAACATGCTAATTGCAAAAAAACTCCAAATAAAGCTGCGAGACATGTAAAGGGGAAAAAGAAGAAAAATAAATACATTCTCAGAAGTTAATACAGTGAAGCCCCGTTAAAACACGGGTGTCGGGGGACATGTTTGGCACCAGCGTCATAACATAACAGCGGTAAGTGAATATGGTTCCGCGGTATAGTTTCACTTACCGCGGAACCATATTCACGAAATAATACTTGCTTTTGTTGTCTCATTTTTAAATTTATCAATTACTCGTAACTTTTCCTCCCCCTGTAGTATATATTTTTTTCTTTCCTTCTTTGCTGCCATTTTATTCACTGTAATTGCTGCGCAAGAAGCACACATCTCAGCTGCGCAATCAGTCTATCGAGCGCTAGGTTATAAACCAACTGTGTTCCGAGAAAAAAGGTGTATAAAAAATCTCTTTACGTTATCAACATGGAATTGTGAAGGGGGAGAGGTCTTTAAAATAAAAATTGGATTTGGAAGGGGAGTAAAGCACTTCTCACTGGGGAATATGTTTACTTTTCAGGAATGCTAAAGAATCTGGAATGCAAAGGTTGATAACGCTATAAAAGAAGTTACACACGCATAACTAGACTTCTGCAAATGACTAGACTTCTGACAGCTTGAGCTCAGCCCATGCAAGAGAAGCAAAAGTCAGGGCGATTGCACCCGGTTTTGAAATCAAGCTATATGTTCCAGGTTGAAATACAGAAAATTCATGAAAAAGGTGTACATCACGCCTATCACAATAGGGCTTTATCTGTTAGTGTGTCTGGTGGGGGGATGGGTGCTCTTTGGCTAGAATATTTGTGTGCTCGGGCTGGCTTTATTTACAATGGTAAATAAGAAATCACCTTAAATGGCAATGATAAAGGGTGGTTTAAACGTCGGGGAATATGATAGTCACCGCGTTATATCCGATTCCGCGGTATAACGGGGTTTTACTGTATTTTAGGAAAAAATTCCTTCCCATTTTGCTAATACAATAAGAATATCTACTCGAAATTAAATCGCATTCTAGTAGTCATTCCGTAGAATTTAGAACTTTTCCTCAATATGCAGTTGGCATGAATGTAATCTTTTACAATTCATTTGAACCGTTTAGTGCGGTGCTAAAAATTATAAGCCATCTAACTTTACTAAGTTCAATTGCACTGGATTTTATGCGAGAGTACTATACAAGGGAAAATTAAATTATTTATCAATATCTTTATAAAACTTAACAAATATGTTTGTTCATATTTTGTTTTCTTAACTCAAGCATCTAAATCAGAGGTTCCCAAAGTGGTCCAGGTGGACCCCCAGGGGTCCATAGGAGACCACACGGGGGTCCACGTGGACGTGAAAAGAAAACAGGGGTTTACAAGTTGTAAGTGGGGGTCCAAGAAAAATTTTCTGGTTTTCATAATAAAGAACAAAAATTTTTTGCTTGGATTCACCTATCAACATAGGCAGGTAGCATCATTCACTAGGTAGGTACTCAAAAATATTCGAGACTCAGTTCAAACACAGAATTGAATGGAACAATAGATAATAGTACAAGTGTACACCACATGTCACGACTTGCAAAGTGCCGCAAGTGCGTCCGCTAGTACGGGATGCTTGTTTAGACCTGCAAAGGGATGAAATGCGACTTTAGGTGGCAGCAGATGGAGCTCCTACCATGTTCGGGCGATATCACGAGTTTATAAACCATCTTAAAAGAATAATACCAGGAGTAATTGCAATTCACTGTGTCATCCACCGACAACACCTTGTAGTGAAAAAATTGAGTGATAGATTGCACCAATCGCTTCAATTTGTGATTAACGCAGTTAATAAAATAAGAAGCAATGCTTTGAATACCCGTTTATTTGCACTATTGTGTGATGAAAATGATGAAGATTTCCAATGACTGCTCTCACATACTGAAGTACGCTGGTTGTCGAAAGGTGCATGCTGATCGAAATTTTACTCACTTCTCGGATCAGTGATAGAGTGTCTGGAAACTAAAGCTCCAGATTTAAACGAAAATCTGATCAAATATAAAGCGGACATTGCGTAATTAACACATTTGTTCATAAAATTCAATGACGTTAACTTGCAGTTACAAGGGGACAGCCCCTAACAACAAACAAAGGGTGTAATTTCGGCTTTCCTTGGTAAATTGAAATTAATGAAGCAAAATATTAGTCGGCACGAATTCTCTCAGTTTCCGCACTTGTCACAAATAGAATGTCTTGGGGAGGATATTCAGACATACGCACAACTTTTAAATATCCTGGGCTGCGGGAAATTGCGAGAAAATTGTTGATAGTGTTTCCCTCGTCATATCTTGTTGAAAGAAGTTTTAGTGCCGTTACCAACCTGTTAACAAAAAAAAAAAAAAGGAGCAGATTGAACATCACAGAACAGGGAGATTTGAGATTACTTCTTACAAAACTGAAGCAAAATATTGATAATTTGATGTCAATTCATCAAGTACATCCGTCTCATTAAAAGTATGACTATTTACATTTCACAGTTCATTGTTGATTGTTTGTAATAATAAATGTTTATAATTTTGTATAACCACAAATATTATTTTAATAAATAGGGCACAAGAAAATGTACTACTTTTTTTTTCTTCTTAACACCCCCAATTTAGGGTGATATTTTTAAGGAGTTTTGGGAATACAGTAGAAATGTAGCAGGGTGTCTACCGAAAATTGTAAAACTTTGAAAGTGGTCCACGAGAAAAAAAAGTTTGGGAACCTCTGATCTAAATCAACAAATGTCACACGTAAGGTGGAAAAGTTAAAATTTTTGATGAATATTGCACTAAAGTGCAAATGATCAAAATTGGTTTATTTTACCGATATCAGAATACTTCGAATAAAAAACATACTAATTACTAAAATAAAATGATAAAAACAAAATAACAAACGTACCAATTACTGCTCGTTTAAAAGGAAAAGAAATGCCAAGAAAATTTAGTAGCCCCAATGCACTTTTGGCTGGTTTAAATAATTCAAAGATGTATTGATAGCATTTCACTATTTTTTCATTCCATTCCACGAATGCTTCATTTAATATTCACGATTGAGATAATGACGTAAAGCTCTTTCATGAATAGAGTTTACGAAAATAAAAAAAGTCATCAAAATACGAAATAAGCTAATTTAACAAACTGAAATTGGGGTTAAATTTAAAATCTGTTGTGAAATGCTTTAATAAGAAATTCAGTGCTCCTCCCACCCCCCCTTCTCCCCCACACACTAAAAAATGAACATTTCAAATACACGTCGATTACTTACTAATATTAAATGAATCACATATTTTTGACTGCATAATTTTATTTCAACAAAACCATGAAAGATAAATCAAAGTTCTATAAAAAGATGGGATGTGGGGGAAAACTTTCTTTTGTGCATTTTAAGGATTATTTTTTGCAGAGTGATTTTGTTCTTCTAATTTCGAGTTCTCTTCAGAAAGTTCTCTTCTTCTTTTCAATCCAATGCAAATGAGTTGGGAATAAATATGAACGTAGAGACAAAGAATATCGGTACGCAATTATACTTCTTCGGACTTCTTTTAAACTTTTTCAGCTTTTTTGTAAAGATCTTTCACAAATATTCGTTCTGAAGAAAACCAAAATAATCAGTTAAAAGTAAAGTTTTTTTTTTTTTTTTTTTTGGTGAAATAGAAAATAAAAGATAATCAACTGCGATTCTTGAACTCCGCAAAGGCATTTTGAAGTTTCAGATAATTAAAGCAACATATTTTTTCATAAATTTCAAATTAAATTTTCGTGTTTCTACTGAAGTATCAAAGGTAAAGTGTAAATCAGGAATAAATACTCAATATGTTTCTGCTGAAATATCAAAGATGAAGTGTAAATCAGGGATAAATACTCAATATGCTTCGGAAAATAAAAATTATTTCGAGATCGATAACCGATACTAGTTGCTAGCAGAAATGTATCACTTAATTATATCGGAACAAAAAGAAACAAAGAAAGAAAATAGAAAAGAAGTAAGAAAACTATCTCATTAAAATTTACGAATATGAAAAATGAAGGGTGGTATTCTTTTTCGCATTCAAAACTTTCGTGGACATAGAACTAACGAGTAAATTTTAGGCGACGAAAAAAAATATTTCAATAGAATCCTTTCCGAACTTTCACCATTTGTGCACTCCTTCCATAATTTTCGTAATGCTGAATGCCCCTCGTCAATATATATATACTATACAAGTGCAGATAACAGTTAAACATATTTTTTCCTTTCTTAGTAAATAAACAAAATAATAATAAACGAAAGATAAAATTCTAAAATTCGTTCATGATAAAATATATGTATATTAAATAAAAATTATCTCATGTATAACATTTAATATAGTCAATGAGAGGGATGAAATTGTGTGTGTTGTGAAAATTATCATTATATAATGTGTCAGGACTTTCATTGTTAAAACTGGATGCACATGTTCAATTTCGCAAACAGAATGGTGTTCAAGCTATACATGAGACACCTAGAACCGAAGGGACTAAGTGTCAAAACCGAAATTTTGGAGATAACTAATGTAATTGATAGAGAAACCACCATTCTATATTACGGCAAGAGATGTTAGTGGTAGCCCTAACAGGGGGTGCTCCCCAACATGGATTTTAAAAAAATTAACTTTAAAGTTCCCATCAAATCCACACTTGGAGCGCGTTTTACTCGGAATCGTTCTTTGGTCACTTACATTCCTTTGCTTAATTACTGCCTTGCATCTTATGCTTATTTTCCAAGAATCCACCTGAAATTACTAATTCCAACTCTTCTTCTGCCGGCATATGATAAACCTTCTGGCACGGATGTTGTACTAATGTAAAAATGGATATCTTAGCCAGGCACTCAATATTTTTGTTGAAATCAAGAAAATAGTTTTTTCTGGTCCACTTCTCTAAATGCTGTGTTATGCATTTCTGAGGATCGGATTCGAGCCGATCTTGTTATAAACTCAGAAGGGACGGAAACGAGTCGACATTTCCATTACCAACTTTTTTTGCAACAAATTCAATTTTGTCATGGCAACGTTTACTTTATATTGAACGTGAAACAATGAAGTTTCTTTGCATTGTTACGACAAGTTGAGGCAATTTAAGACAGGTTTAACCGGTGTTTTTAGATCAGTGCGCTGCGTACCCCCACCAAAATCTCCCGGGGAGTACGCGACCAAACTTTGATGAGAAACACTGGAATCCTGTGACGGGATGATTTAAACACTGGGTTTTTCTGCGTAAAGCAAATATGTGTAGCTACTTCAAAATAAGCATTTTCAAAAATAACTTTAACAATGGCGTAATTAATAAGGTTAAAAAACGAAAAAAAATTACTTACTATATTACATACAATTTCATGTTTTCAGAGAAGATACAACGTATTATTAACTTGAGAATAAAGTGGAAATAATGTCATAATAAAACAAGTAAAAGAACAGAAAATCATTAGTTTTCATTTAAAAAACGGTTTTTAAGGATCAAGAAAATTTTGAAGTGCATTTTGAGTAAAGATCAAGAATAGAAAACATCGCGCTTTCAATATTGCAGTTTGATCATGCTTACCTGTCACTTGCCGATCGGCAAGTTCCGAAGTTCCTTCGTGTGCAATGAGCGGGAATGTTTAAAACTTTAAAAATCCTCTTGCAACTTTAATTGAAAGGAGCTTTTTTTTAAAAGGGGGAGCATTACCTTTCACAAGTAAGTAGTGTTTGCTTCATTTTTCGTAGAAATAAAACTTTTTGCAAGTTGCGCTTGAAATGTTGTTTCTAAACGAAAACGTGCATTCATTGCTTGTTGCAAATTTTATTTCATTACATACGTAAATATAGATGTTATAATATCAAAAAAAGATATCTCCTTTACATCAATAACCTCAAAAGGTAAAATTTTCCCCGCAAACTCACTTTCGTTGAAACCCGTAAAGAAGTTTTCCGTGCAATAAAATCTATTCCAGAACACAAATATCCAGAAAAGACTTGAATAAACATTATTAAAACACTATCATTTTCAAAATTACTTTCATAAATTTGGCAATATTTTATAACCTACTACGTCGTCTGTTTAATGATTATCTATTCCCAAAATAAACCTCGGCTTTAAGATGAAGTCATAATTCCGGCGAATGAAATTCATTAAATCTAACAACTTTCGGAGTCATCAATGTTGCATAAAATTATTCAAATAGCTCAGAAAATTGGAATTCTATTAACATTGACAGACTCTAAATTGAAACTGAAAGAATTTGAAACTTAACCTAAATTGGAATTGCGGGACAGTGAATGGGAACGAAATATTTAGCCCAAATTATGTGGAAATGTAAATTTTATATTGTAAAAGTTACTGCTTTTGGAAAAGGAGACATTTCTTAAGATTTATATACAAATTTAACATTAATGGTAGGAGGTAGGTAACGAAATTAAAATATAAATCAATGGCATTTCAAAAATAATGTTTATAAGAACACCAAACATAGCGTTTATATTTACATTTTCACCTAAAATTGTTTAGTTACATTGGAATGCGATTTATAATACTGACGAAAATAAAATAATGAGTACTTTTCCGCTGCTCTGAGTGAGATCTCAATGATTTAAGTTCCAAATTAGGAATAGTTTTGAAAAAATAATATAACACGTTTTGAATTTGAATTAATAAGAAACTCAAATGTTTGATTCCGTCAAAGTCTGAGCAGTAAAAATGAAAGTAAGTATAATTTTTTGTCCACTAACTTGGAAAATTAAGAAAATAAAGGGGAAAAATAGGATGCATGCTGTTTCCTGCTCTGGTGTTGATATCAGTGGTTGTTTTAACTCCAATTTTCATGCAGTGGCGGATCACTGCACAGGCGCAGGAGGCGCATGCCTGGGTCCTCACCAAAACAGGAGCCACGAAATCGTCAAGTCGTGTCTCATTCTCAGAACCAAAAGTTCCGTTATCACGTTCATGTATTTACATGCTTATTGATTCCTAATAAATGATTTTTACAGTGGTGTAGTCGAGGAGGGACGCCGGGGGACGGCTTCCCCCTACCTTTTTACTTTAATAGTACAAGCGTCCCCCGAACTTTTTACATTTAAACATAAGCGTCCCCCCACTTTTCATTTCAATTGCTTATCTTCTTATGTATAAGCGTCCCCAAAACATTTTTTTCAGGACTACGCCACTGGATTTTTCTACATTGTTCATACTAGCGAACCAATCTATTTTTAGCATGGTCTATAGAAGGCCTCCAGATCAGGTTGCGTCTGGGGCCTCACAAAATCATGATCCGTCACTGTTTCCATGCACATTTATAAGCACAAATACTGTGTGCTTGTTTGATCTAGAAGTCCTGTGTTTGTTTCGAACTAGTAGGGGCTTTGTAATCAGTGGTGTAGTCGAGGGGGGATGCAGGGGGACGGAGTCCCTCCACCATTTTATTTAAACACAAGCGACCCCCCACTTTTGATTTCAATTGCTTATCATTTTATGTATAAGCGTCCCCCAAGTTTTTTTTTCAGGACTACACCACTGTTTGTAATTGCTGTAAAAAAATTATAGACATTTTCAAGGTTACACTGACAAAATATGCCTTTTTTTTTTTTTAGTTTATTTTTATGTTCTATTAAAGTTTCCTAACCAGTGGTTCGCGAAATGTTATTAGTGACGGGATTCTTAATTGCCAACACAAAAGAAAAAATTAAATAATAAATTTACATATATATTAGGCTAGAGCAGTGCTTTCCCAACTGGGTGTCGCGACACCCCGGGGTGTCATGTATTAGCATCAAGGGTGTCGCGAGATTGTGAAACGAATGAAGAGCTTATGATAAAATAATATCAAACATTCTTTTCTTGGTTCAGTGTAATCATAGATCACATAGTAAACCCGTGATCGATGTGTTGATTTCTACAATTTGTGCATGTAACATCCAGTTACCGCGCTAGATGTCTCTGTACATAGGTTTCTTCTTTTAACTAGTTCTTCGAGCGGTGGGCCATTGTACATTTCCGACAGTCTGCTTGTTTTTTTCATTCGTGACACACGCCATATTTTACCTGCTTCAAAGTGACATATTTAAGCCATAAATTTTACGGAACTCATCCGCTGTGGATAAATTTATTGTCAAAAAGACACCTTTGGCAGTTTATGAGGCATCAGATGCAGAGCAACAGTCAAGTGGTGTGTCTGAAATTACTGAACAACAATTAAATAGTGTGTCTCAAACCTCTGTTTATTCCTCGCCAATGTGCAGTAGCAAGAACACAAAAGTGAGAATGTATAAGGAAGAATACATAAAAATGGGATTTACGTGTTGTGGAGTTGAAGAATGTCCAACACTGGAGTGTGAGATTTGTGGAGAGAAACTTTCCAATGCAAGCATGGCACCAAATAAGTTGCTACGCCATATTTCAACGAAACACACACATTTACAAGGAAAAAGTGTAGAGTATTTTAAAGTAATTCTAAGACAAAAACAACAGAGTGATGAGTTTATTAAGAAATTTAAGACTTCTGATAAAGCTCAAGAAGCCAGTTATCTTGTGCTGAGATAATTGCAATAAATGCGTTACCTCCTGTAGTTGCAGAGAAAACAATTATTCCATCTTGCTGTGCTATAGTGAAGACATTGTTTGGCCTTCAGTATGAAAGAGATGTAAAAAAAAATTCCTTTGGCTGAAAATACAGTCGGAAAACGTATTCAGGATATGTCTTAAAACATTGAACATTCCATTAAAACTCAAGTTGGTGAAACAAATTGAATGTTTGTTATTCAACTGGAGCAATCTACAAATGTAAGTGGACTTGCTCAACTCGTCTCTTTTATTCGTTTCATTCGTGAAGAAAACATAGTTGAAAAATATCTCTGTTGCAAGGAAATTCCCTTAACTACCAAAGGCAAAGACATCTTTGAAGTAATAAATGGATATATGGAGAAAATGAATTCGTTGTGGAAGAATTGTGTCGGCATGTGCACGGATGGCGCCCCTTCAATGACGGGCTACATAAAACAGTTCATCACACTGGCAAAACAATGTAACGAAAACATGATTACTGCGCACTGCTTTCTACGCAGAGAAGCGTTCGTGGCAAAACTATTGGTAAGGATTTGAAATAAGTTTTGGACAAGACTGTTGAGATGATAAATTACATTAAGAGCATACCTGTCATATCAAGAATATTCGCTCAGGTATGTGACGAGCTAGGAACACAGCACTCTAACTGCTCCTTCACACAGAAGTTTGCTGGCTATCCCGAGTGCGAATGCTCAGTCGTGTGTATGAACTCAAATGTGCAATCACTCTCAGAAACGCATGCTCAAATCTCACGAAACTTTCGTCGCATTTGACGAAATGGCTTCGTGAAAAACGCACCGAGTAAACTTTTCGTCAAGTTGGCGAAATTTGTGTAGTAATTTTTTTCAAATCACGTGATCGCACGAGGAAGGAATCGTTGTAAATGACGAAATTTTCTTGACGATTCAAGAATTGTCAAAAATGGGTGTTATCTTTCTGAGAGTAATGCTGCGGTTTTTTGAGCAAAAAAACAAAACAGAGTTTGCGGGTGCGTTGAAAGACGAAGTGTGGAGTGCAAAGTTCGCTTTCCTTTCTGATTTATTTGAGATCCAAAACAAGACAAATGCTAGTCTACAAGGTAAGGATGTAAATGTCCTTACCGCTACAGACAAATAGCAACCTTAAGAGATAAAGTCGATGTGTGGTTGAGAAAAACAAAACAAAACAATTTCGACATGTTTCCATTAATGTCTAAATGTGCAGTTAGTAATGAAATACAACCATTGATTCATGACCATTTACTGCAATTGAAAGATAGCTTGGATGGATATTTTAAAACATTAGATATAAGCCAGTA
This sequence comes from Octonoba sinensis, assembly GCA_038502835.1. Lineage (NCBI taxonomy): Eukaryota > Metazoa > Arthropoda > Arachnida > Araneae > Uloboridae > Octonoba > Octonoba sinensis. The sequence goes on along the minus strand of CM076599.1, from coordinate 55,312,538 downwards.
TGACTGGATAAGAAACCCTTTTGCGCTTCCCAGCACTTGTGAACTTCAACTTGCTGAAGAGGAGGAACTGGCAAATTTGAAGAACACCCGCTCTTTAAAACTTACGTTCCAGGAATCAGATTTGTGCAACTTCTGGATTTCGATTCGGCACGATTATATTTACTTAAGTAGGAGGGCACTCTTCATTTTGCTGCAGTTTTCTACAACATATTCGGGTGGAAGTGCATTTTCTGTTATGACTAATACAAAAACAGTTAAACGTAGTAGTTTGAGCAAGTTAGATGAAGAAATGCGTGTGAATTTGTCTTACATCCGACCTAAAATAAGACAGATTTGTAATGGTCTTTAAGCTCGTGTGAGCCATTGAATTCTTGACACATTAGAAAAATTTTGGATCCGTGAAAAAAGTGTTTAATGTATTAATTATACTGTACTACTATTTCACATATGAAATAATTATTGCTTTAAAATACCATTTGTTATGTATGTACCATTAAACCCGTTTTTATTGTACCGTTTGTTATGTATCTATTGTATGTACCATAGCCCCCTTAACTAGATGCCTAGCGATTTGCGGGGAAAGTTGGCCGCGGATTTTAGTTACCTTTTCTCCCACCAGGAACGCTACTTATCTACTATAACAAACCGCGCTCTTTCCATTAGTTTGAAGGGTAGAAAATTGATTTTCCATTGCTATTTCTTTTTTTTTTTTCCCTAATAATTTGATTCTTTGGGTTAAAAACGGTCCTTTTCAGGACCAATGTAACTTAAAGAAAGATGGTTTACTGTGTTGTTTCATTTTGCACATCAAATTCAGTAAAAGAAAAAGTAGTTTCAATCGGACATAGTTTGCGTGAAAAATGGATCTCCGCTATATCAAGACAAGGGAATTATTATTATTTTTTTTTTTTTTTTATGTGTGTGTCTTTCATAACGTCTATTTGGCAAAAAATTTAAAAAAAAAATTCATTAATTAATAACAATATAGTGCAAACATATTTTTATATAAATATACATTATTTATTATGTTGTCCAATCTTTACTGTAGCTTGTCCTTGGAATACGGTTGATTATATATTATGATGCATTTTGTATTATGCAAATTGAATTTATTGATTTTTTATTAAAAAAATTTAACTTGTTATACGAAGACATGTATGAATCAATAAGAAATAATGAAAGTTAGTAAGGAAAGAAATACAAATTATTATTCATGCATAGAATCGAATTCTAATCATATTTCAAGAACATATTTAATTCTATGAATGAATTAATGAAAATAATTTGGAAGTAATATTTCTCATATTCTTCATGCCTAAAATATCACTTCAGTACAATGCATAATAAATTGTAATTATTCACATATTTAACCATTTTTTTTATTTATGTATAATTTTTATTTATTTATTTATAATTTTATTTATTGAAACCAAAAGGACTGGTTTTTCTTTCGGGGGGGGGGGCGGGAATAGAGCATATTCTATGATAAGATTAAATTTGATTCTATTATAAGAATAAAAACTTGACTTTTATGCAAAATTTTTATAACTTGCTTAAATGAAGAATTTGGTTCAAAGTTTCTCAATTTAACGTCCTCATGGTTTTGCTCGTTTTTTGAAGCAATGATTTCTTGTAAAATATTTGATTGCGAGAAAATATATCTGATTAAGTACACTTAAAAGCATTTCAAAACTTTAAACATCTTTTCAGAGCCTTTGAAAAAGTCTAGACTTTTAAAATTCAGGGAAAAAAATTTTAATTTTCAAGATCACTATAAGTAAATAATAATAATAATAAGACATTCTTCTTTTCTAAAACAAATGAGTCCATATAACTATCTACTCAAATATATATCACATGTATAGCTTTGTTGTTAATCGATCATGGAAGTGATACATTACATCTTCTCAAAAATGATCAAAATGCTTCAAATAAATCTTTAATTATTTAACCATAGCATCGTTCTGAAACAAATATTAAAATTAAAAGTTTTAGTCAAGAGCTGGATTTTTATTTGTTTTTGTTTCCTCACATCGGTAAAAATGCCAGTTGAAATTATGTGTATTATATTCTTTATGTATGAATTGCATAAATAATTATTCTCTTTTTTCGCCCGCTTTTTTATTTATTTATTTTTTCTTAAAAAATTTTTTAATGTTTGCAATAGAACCTTCGATTGTAACAAAATTAATATTTCGTAAGTTTGATTTGGAAAAAATGAAAGTATTTGAAGTAGTATTTCGTAATCGAAATTTGACGTATTGTCTTTGGGACAAGTTGGCTTTAGTACGCGAGTGTTCTCGACTTTTGCAACTGGTCGTACAGAAAAAAATGCAAAATACATATTTTTTTAATAGAAATGCTTAAAATTTCTTTCTTTAACCACTTCTTTATATATATATTCTATTAAACTCGAAAATAATAATAATAACAAAGTTAAAAATAAGTGATGACATGCAATTATAATTTTAAGTGCATTTATAGATTACAGAAACAATGTTCTATTTTTTTTTGGAGTTGAATGAAAGTGATACAGATTTTTATTACATAGCTATTAAAGGATGTTGCTGCACAGTACGTTTGCAAATTTAAAAAAAAAAAAAAAACAATTGTTTCTTAAGCGAAGTTTCATTTTACAGACTAAAATATTTAAATCATTACTTTCAAGAAAATTCTGTTAATTTGTGTAACATCATTTTTCTTTTAAAATACCTACAATTAGGAGAAGACTACTTTAATAAAATAAAAGTTTTAAATTGATGCTTCTAGACTAACGAGATATCAAAAATTAATAATATCACTCAATTTCCCACTGTTTTACTGCACCATAAAGTAAGAGCGAAAAAATGCAATTATTGTGTCATATGATTAAATATGAAAAAAAAAGCAAATGATTTTTTTAAAAGAACAATTTTTACCGCTTTTTATCGCAATTTACCAAGCGTTTACAAGTAAAACACCGTTTTCCAATAGCAAATAGGTAGTGCCCTCTAGCGGTGATTTTGTTGTCAGCGGGAGAAAATCGTTGCCGGTAGGGTAATGGGTTTCGCTCCATTTCTGAAGGCATCTAGTTAAGGGGGCTATGGTATGTACTATAAAATCAAATCTGTTTTACCAGTACCAGTGAAAGGGTGTCTCGTTAAATTGTATGGAATGGAAGGGTGTCGCCATCAGGGAAAGTTTGGAAAGCTCTGGGCTAGAGTGTGTTTTCCCGATAATGCGTAAAAGTTGTGAACTGGCATAAGGAGCATATATTTAAAATACGAAATGTACTTATTTCCACTGTTACCTGATTTTGAAATTTGAATCTCAAAGTGGTATAGAAAGATATTCAAGAATTCATTTTAAATTTTGCACCTATGTATCTCCCACCATTTCTCACATTCTCCTTGTTATCGCGAAGAAAGTTAGAAATAAGAAAATTTACTAAAATAAAATTTTGCAGTACTTTCGGCTAATTTCTCATGTATAGAATTGGAACTGGAAGATATTCACTAATTTTAAATTTTGCACTCACATTTATCACACTTTATTCCAACTCCAGCGAATTTTGTATATTTTAATTCGAAAGTGGAACGTAAGATATATATCGATTCAGAATTTTGCACGTATATTTCTCACATCATAACTTTTTCGCACTACCGAAAAGATAACTTTTAATTTTTTTTTTTTTTTTTGCGAATGCACAATTTTACTGCTTTGTTAATAGTTCAAAAAGAACAAATAATAAAGTATTTTCAGTTTTTATTTAAACTTAGATACTTTGCAATTACATTTAGAATTTTGCATTTGTTTCTTTGATGCCCTAAGGGGTCGTTCATAAATGATGTCACACTTTTTTTCAATATATTTGACCCCCCCTCCCCCCCTTTGTCACAAAGTGTCACACTTCAGCATACCCCCTCCCCCCCCCCTTTGTCACATGTCACGCTATATTACGTAAGCATATACCCTTGTAGTTTAGAAGCAAAGCACTACGTTACAGATCACATTTACAATTTTATTTTTGAACTTTTATGACATTTATGAGCATAAGAATAATAATTATTTGTCTATTTAATTTGTGTAAAATAAAATTTAGGTTTACAATAAAAACAATTAGCATATAATATAATATTAAAAAAACATTAATACAAAAGAACAATTGAAAACAATGGAATTTTAGAGCTTGATCTAGTTTGCTCTAAAAACGTTATTTTTATTTTATGTACACAAAGTACTCTTAAGAGATTAAATTTCAAAATAAGAAACCCCGCCTCGAAATGAATTCTCATAACTGAACTGCCTTCTCATTTCATTCTTCACATGAATTTATAATATATATAATGTTATGTATTGTATATAACATAGGTACAAAATTTTAGACTAGCAATTAGCTCTCAAAAGAATAGTCTCTGCTTGTGCAAGCGCCAACTCACATACAGGCCCGCCCCTTTATGTATTTCAAAAGCCATTAGACAAACAACACCAGACTATCTTGGGGGAATCAAATCCAACAATAAAATTTTTTCTAGACTAAACAAAAAGCAAGCTTCTCGAAATCCACACGATCTCAAAAGTTGACAAATTCTCGAAAAATCTAGGCGACAGGCAAAAGAGTAAGGAGCCAGCTCTCAAGTGAGTATTGAGAGGGGGGAGGGGGCTGATAGCGGAATATACCCCTCCCCCTTCGAACATTTTGATACCTAAATAAATCCATTTAGAAAACAGGCATCAGTAAACAGCTTCCAAGTGATACCCCCAACTAACCTAGTAGATCATCCAAGTGATGACAGCTCATTTAAAAGAATTGCAGAATAATCCTTGTGTTTTTTGGCGCCCGCACTGAATATCTAGTCGGGGCTCAGTATTTATCGAGCCCTGCTTTTAACTGTTACGCAACCTCGTCGAGTGTGGTAGTCGTAATGCACAAGGAAAAAAAGCAAGGATGTCTACTACGCCATAAATATTTTTTTTTATCTTGGAATTTAGGCTTAAGAAAAGTTTGAAATTTAATTCGACAGCTTGTGTTATATCAAAACGACTTGCTTAAAAAATGAATGAAATAATTAGGGCTCGACCGATGGCATTTTTTTGGGGCCGATGCCGATTGTTCCGAGATCGGCCGATGGCCGATTGCCGATGGTTCTCCTCTTCCATCGGCCGATGGCCGATGGAAAAAAAAGTCGCTTTAAACCATTAAAACGTGTAGAATGCTTGTCAAAGATGACATTTAAATCATTTACTATTTATTTTTATGTTTATAAAAGCACTAGTAAGCCCGGCGGTCATACGAAATGACCGCTGTTCTAGGTATTATAGATTGTGATTAAAATGATTTGTGCAAAGGTGTCTGCTCATTCAAACTGAATGACCCAGGTCAGGCTGCGAAGAAGCCCCTTTGCTTACTGCCCCACACTACTATACTAGACTGCAACGTTTCTTGACAATGACGTCACAACGCGCGGCCGAAGAAATGAGTGCACAGCGAGGCTGTTGGGTTGCAGGAGGAGAGTCGAAAGACGCCAAGCTACCAACTTGGCGAATAATCTGATTAAGCACTCTATTTGGCACATTGCATGTTTGAAAACTCTTTTGTCTGTTTATCAAAAAAAAAGACAATGTAACAAATTTAAAAACTTAATTTTTTTTTATCCAATCATAATTTATTTTATTGGATCAAATGTATATTCTTCATAAGTTATTCCTTTCGGCAAAAAAAGAGAGAAATTATACTCTTAATTCTTTTATGCAGATAGATATTGTACAAACATCAAAAAAACATTTTTAATCACAGCTACATTTTGAAATGCACTATGGTTTTAAAATGGTCTAATAATGCACTGTAATGGTTTTAAAGAACGCCACTGACATTATGACTTTCATACTTTTACAGGATGTGTAGGACACCAATATGGGTTGCCCAGGGTATTTATCTCATTTTGTCCAAAAATCGACTTATCTAGTTTTCCCCAAATGGTGCAGATATACTGAAATACGAAATTTGTCTTGAAAAGTTAAATCTCTTATAATAAATCTTAAAACAAAAATATCTAAATAATTTTAAGTAATCATATAATTACACTCAACAGCAAATATGAGGTACATAAAGAGAAGTAATGAAATAAATATAGGTATAATTATCTCATTTAATTTTGATTATTCATCATCTAAATGGAACATACAAATTTGCATAATTGTTACCATGACAAATATATTAAATATTTAAATAAGGATACATTAATTTTGTAGTTTTTGTTGAATGTTTAAATTTTTTAACACTAAAACCATGATTAAAATACATGATAGATTATCAGTTTAAAAAATATTAATAATACTCCAAGAATAACTTGAGACTGTTTTGATATCTAACACTGAAATTCAATTTTGGAGTAGATTCCAGTCTTATAATAATAATGATTAATTTTTCAGAACAATATTAACGAATATAATAATAATAATAAGAGCGATACTAACAAAAAATAATAATAATAACGATATTAATGAATATATTAATAATAAAAAGAACGATATTAACGATAATAATAGTAATAGCAACTATATTAACGAATATAATAATAAAAAATGTTTAGCTTTAAGCAAAGTCACAAGTCAGCGAGTCAGACATAAATATGAACAACTCCAAATCTCGCCAAACCGCTTATCGGATGATCGCCAACTGCTCGAGAGCTCTTATTGGCTAGAGCTTTAGTTCTAAATGAAGGTATTAGTTCGCGTTACGCTTCTCGTAAAATTGAAAATATATAACATTTTATGAAAATTATAAAAAATTAACGCTATACATGTGTAGATTAAAATTCCTGGTCATATTTCAATAGCGAAGTGCTTGGTTTAACTCGAGAATCGGACACCGCGCTTAGAACTACTTTCTTCTCTTGCTCTCAGCATATTTCTCCATAGTCAAGAAACTTTGCAGTTGAGTATATATATTTATTCACTATATAATCAAATCGTTTGTGAAAAATACATATTTATCGTCGAAAGAACTTATTGAAAATTTTATTATGCTCTTCAAAACAAAAGTTTTAACGAAACTGGAAAAAAGAGCGCTGCCACTCTAACAAAAAAAAAATATAATAAAATTACAATAAATAAATCAATTAAAAAGAAAGAAGGGATGAAATTAAATTCGCGCATACATTAATTTTTAACGGAAATTTCAAAATACAGCGAAGCCTCACTCAATATGCTAGAGAAGCGTTTTAATTATTATTAGTATATTTGTTACATTTTTACAACAATGGCAACTGCGTTGATTTGTTTGTTCACACGGCAACTGTAATTATATGGTTGGAAACGACGGCAAAACAATGCAAAAATAAAATAAAACGGGTCAAGAAAATCATCGAAAAATTTTAAAAAATGAATTTAAAAACAAAATTAATTGAGTCACAACTTTTATTTTTGCGGCGATGAGTTTCTCGGATCGTAAACATTAACCGTACCGAATGTGGTCCCGATCGGTAAAACGGCTGGGATTCTATAGCGGACAGACAGACAGAATAAGCCGCTTATATATAAGATAAATGCATTATTCAAGCACCATAAAACTGTTTGGGGGGAAGTTTACATAATAATTAAAACTAAAAGAATCTCTCGCGATTCTAGTAAAGTAATTAAACAATTCGGAGGTTAAAAAAATTAAAAAATGCTATATCAGAGGATTTTCAATTCTTTTTTCTTATCTTTGCAAAAAAAAAAAATCTACAACTATTGGATCCGCTCGGGTCTAATTCCCTTTCCTTCAACATTTTCTCTTTATAACACCTGCACTGCAAATGCCAAGTGCAGCTGCCTTTATTAACCGACTTCACAAAGGAAGGAGGTTATACATTCGTATTGTATGCATGTCGTTTTTTTTTGTTTGTTTGTTTGTCCACTCATAACTTCGCACCGGATGAACCGATTTTCATGATTTTTTTTTCAGTCGATCAGGGGTGGTTTCCCATAGGTCCCGTACTTTCGTTTGACCATATTCGATAATTAGAACAAAAGTAATGGGCAGAAATGTAGTATTTTTTTTGTCTTTTCATCCATAACTTTTGAATAAATGAACCGATTTTGATGATTTTTTTCTTTAATCGATAGAGGGTCGTCTAACTCAAATATTGCAAATCAATTTGACTACATTCGTTTTTTAGAAAAAACGTTACGAGTGAAAAATAAGTATTTTTTTATTTTAATTGGAAAGGCTTGGCTTGATTTTTCTTTGTTGGGAAATCTATTAATAAATATAAAAGCATTGTTAAAAACATGTTTGGTGTCATATGATATAATATTAAAAGAAATTACAGCAAGAGTTTGAATAAAGGCTTCTCTGTGGCAAAAAATCCAATCAGTTTGTTTGCTAAAATAGACTTCAAAAGGGAATTTATCATGCTAATGGTTAGTTTTTAGTGCCATTCATTTAAAGAAGTTTTGCCCTTTGATATGGATTTTTTAAAAAATAGAGTATTTATATACAAAATGTATTTACACTAAAAGGAATGAAATAAAATAATTTTTATAAAAAAACAAAACCGACTTCAAATTAAAAATTGCGCTAAAAAGTAAAAAATAAATTAATTCTTTAAACAACATCGATGTGACTTTTAAACATAGTTTTAGAAGTCGGTGCAAAATTATGGGTCTAATTACTATTATACCATTTGCTACTTCATATTGGAACTGTTGCTTATTCTGCGGAAATATATATATTTGTAATTGATTCATGATTACAAAAGATTTTATCTATCCTAATTTTGCACCGACTTCTAAAACTATGTTTAAAAGTCACATCGATGTTGTTTAAAGAATGAATTTATTTTTTACTTTTTAGCGCAATTTTTAATTTGAAGTCGGTTCTGATTTTTTTATAAAAATTATTTTATTTTATAATTTTTTTCATGGAGAGGAATGCAGATGTTATGACACAGACTAACAAATAATGTGGGTTTGTATTTTTAACGAAACTGTTAACCCCCTCCTCTCATCAGATTTTTTTTCATGATCCCCCCCCCCCCCCCCCCGTTTTAAAAGAAAAGCGGGAACGATTACATGTTTATTTTTCATTAAAAAAGTTATTTTAAGCTCTTTTTCTGAAATAAAAATAAAATATTAAAAAAAATTCGCTCGCAGTATTATCCCTTGTATAGTATATCCCTTGTTCATAACCAAGAAATACTGAATATTGCTTTAAAAACATAGACGTGAGATTTTTTTTGTCATTGCAAATGAATGCTGGGTCTTATGAACTAATATTATTGGGTTTTTTTTCTTGTGAGTTGAAAATTACACTGAAATACTTGACATGTTTTCATGAGCACAATGTAAGGTCACCGAAAGAAACCAATATTCTGAGCACCCGCAGTTTTCTGTTGACAAATAATCTTCTGAAAACACGTGATCGTTTATAAAAATTAAGATGTATTTTGAAAATATGTATATACATATATTTATATACGTTGGCAATTTTTGAAATTAATGAAATTGTAGTATTTTTATTAAGGTATTGTTCCACCCTCTATCCCAAACTCATTTTTAAAGAATTAAATTTTTGAAAATTGCAAGTCGAACTTGGACACATAAAATTTCGATCAATAAACATTTATACTGAAAAATTGATTCATATTTTTTAACAATATGTTCTATGTTGTACAAGAAATATCCTAAACTGAAAGCAGATGCAACGAGATTGTTGTACAATAGCAGCAAAACTGTCAACTGTCTAACACGTGGCATCAAAGAAGCCAAAAAAAGCACTAAAAAAACGAAGTATAAAAGGGGAAAAATTAAAATAATTATCGTATAAAAAATGTTAAGGTGCATTTTGAAAAAAAAATATGCATTGATCAATCTGTGAAAATAAAGAAATATTAGCATTTTTATTAAGATGTTATTAAATCCTGTCGCGCGAACTCGCATTTTGAGAATTCAATTTTTAAAAATTGCAAGTCCAATTTGGACACAAAAAATTTCGATCAATAAACATTTATACAGGAAAATTATTTCTTTTTAGTTTTGACCAAACTTTTCTATGTTGTAAACTAAAAATGAAATAATGAGAACAACCGCACACTAAAAGCAGATGCAACAAGATTGCTGCACAATTGCAGAAAAACTAACACGTGGGATCGAAGAAGCAAAAAAAAAAAAAAAAAAAACGCAAAGAGAAAAAAGTTTACGCTGGTAAAAATTAAAATTATTATCGTACTTTGATTGAGTTGACTTTTTATTGTTTACAATTTCGGAATAATAAGAAACATGACAAACTAAAAGCAGATGGTATAATATTATTGCACAATGACATATAATGCACTAAGTCATTATTAAAAGAAAAACCGACAAAAATGAGGCAACTAACCTAGTGCGAAAAACAAATAGCACTCATAAGACGTCTCTATGACTTTTACTTTAACATATTCTAACAGCGAGCATTCTGCTCAAAGAGAACGATTTTAATAATGAAGGTTTTCGGGCAGCGATCGCTTAAACTAGTTTTCCGAAATTTTTATCAAATACTTTTGTAGAATGACATTTTTTTGTGTTTTTTTTTAACTTATGTACTGCCTGTTATTGTATGGAAATAGAAATTGATCTATGGAGAAAAAAAGAAAGTGAAAGACAGAATGTTTTCTGGAAAGTTGTCCCTGCGAAAAACATCGGCCTTGCATCGGCTTTTAGATGTTTTTTAGGCCGATGGGCCGATGTTTTTCGAAAGTTAACATCTGCCGCCGATGCCGCTGGCCGATGGCAACTTTGTTGAACAATCGGCGCCGATGTATCGTCGAGGCCGATGCATCGGTCGAGCCTTAGAAATAATACTATTTACTTTAAATTGGTATTCAGTCAATTCGTGTAATAATGTTCATGCAAAAACAGAATTGGGTGGTATCGTAGTCTCTATACTTTTGCTCATAAGTGTGGATTTTATCAAAATAGTTATGAAAGGAAACCAAAGTTGAGATAATGCTTATTTTCGGTTCAGCTGCTTTATTTTGATATTTTTTCTCTTAAGATTGTTCGAAGTCAGTAAAAATGAAACGTGCTACTTTGTCCTAAAAAAACCAAACACCCAAGATTTCCTTTTAACCTCTATCTAGAAGATAATTTAAACCTAAACCTTAATCAGCATCGATGTTATCGATATAAAATCAATAAGAAGACAAAACAAATTTTAAAATGAAAAAAAAAATTAATTTGCTGGTGTTAAATACTTTTACTTTAACCAAAATGGGTGATGTCACACTTCTTTATACCCCCTCCCTCCCCCGTGTCACAATTTCTAGAACCCCCCTCCCCCCCTCGAAGCGTGACATCATTTATGAATGACCCCTAAGGAATTTTCAGGAAAAAAAAGATGTTCGGTGAGGACGACTCAGAAAAGTGGATCACCTTACTAATACAGTATGATCCAAAGTTTTATTATTATGCAATTCTTTCATTGGAAGAAAAAATGAAAATTGATAAACATCGCAACTCTTTTTTCACTAAAAAGAAAAAAAAATTGCATCAAAGTAATTGTTATTGAGAAGCTTGTGAAGTAGATTTGCCTAACAGAAGGTTACCTGTTCTGGTTTGACAGATTGTTGCTATCCAGCATAGAGAAATTAGCCTCTTTTTTTGCTGCCATGCACATTAGACTTGTGAACTATAGATGCTCAAAATCAAAATTTAATTCTGTGTGATATTTAACCAGTGGTACTATATAAAAGGACATGCGTTCTTATGAAGTGAGGTTCATCAGCTTGACAATTTTCAGTTCAACAAATGAAGCAGCAAGTTTAGAAAAAATTAAACGTTATAAGCAACAACAGTTCATAGTGATGCTTTCTTCAAAATGAAAATAAAGCCCTTCATTTGACCTGTTTCTATAAGTTTTGATTTTATCCATCTTGATGGAAATGACAAACAGAAAATAAGCGCAGAAATATAATGAAATGAAAGAGAAGATTTTTTTTCCCAACCTCATCCAAAAATGTACTTAGAATACTTTAAGTAGGAAGTAGTTCAATGCATATTTTCAAATAGTTTTAACATAATTAAATTCTCTTCACATATTTAATAAGTTGTAGTTTTGTTGTTTGATTTTCTTATAACAGGAAGAAAGTTAAAAATAGTTTCCATCTTGGCCTTATCTTAGAACTTTCATCTGTGGCCATACATAAGATAAAGAGACAACTGAATTAGTAGTTACAACGTAAAAACCTATTTTATTTCATCTACTTACTAATGACTTAAAGTGCAGCATCATCACAAACAATAGCATTGAACTTCATGTCTTCCACCAATCCCGACCTCTGTAGAACGAAAACGAACAACTTTCATTTTATATATAGAATACTTGTTTGAAATTGAATTATTTTATACCAGCTAAGAAGTTGAAAATTCATACACAAAAAACTAAATACAACGAAGGAAAGAATTATTTTTATTAATACATTGATGCCTCATAGAGGTATAACTGTATTAAATTATATGAATAATGCTAGTTCACTTAATTTTTTGTAAAATTTATAAAACGACAAATAATGTTATCATTTACAATGATTTGGCCCTTTATTCTTACAATGGAAGATTGTGAAAATTTACAAATGCATATAAATTACATAGTCAACAAAACTTGTATGAAAATTAAAACAGCATGATTTTATCACAAACATGAAAAACAAGTCAAAAATAATAGAAAACACAAAACAAATGAATGAAAACGAAACTTGTACAAACTGAATGGCAATCAATTTCAGGTTTCATAAATACATTAAACTATATCATCATTCAACAAACAATGCAACTAAACTAATTGATATGCATATAACCAAAAACAATTAAAAATTGAATAAAAAATAGACAATACAATTGATGCTCAAGACAACTTGCCTAAATAAATTAAACTTTGCAAAAACATGTTTGTCAATAAACTTTCCTTATAAAAAAAGAAAAAGTGGGACATATTAAGGATCATTATTATCAACTGAATCAAAAACAAGTTACTGATTTCACTTATAAAATAATTTTTCTTTCAGTTAAACTAGTTTTGGGGATCATTGTATTAGGCAGGTAACAATAAGTCTACTATTGTACAGAAGAATTTTACTGTACCTACTTCCAGTCAATGCATGTGGTGGTCATTGTTATGAATTAGCTGAAAAATTTGAAGCTAATTGTAATAAGTATTAAACGTATTTCACTTATAATCCAATTACTTTGAATCAATTGGATTTCCAGCACTTAATGCTCATGTCGCCATCACAGAAAGTTTTACATGAGAGGTCACAACAATAAAAAAGGGAAGGAATTCTAATTGTATTAAATTGTTGTTTTTTTTTAAGATAATAGGCATTAAATCATTTAAAAGGTCATTAAATACATGCAACTTTAAATAAGCAGAAAACATTACTTCCAAAATAAGGAGATTTTTTTGATGCTACTATTTTAGTCTAACATTGAAAGCACATCCAGTGCGATACACAAAAATAGTAAGTACTAATTAACTAAAATATCAAAGTGATTAACAGATAAAAGTTCAAAAATAATCCTTCTTTTGAAAAAGCAAAAATAATGCTCCCTGTAACAGCACATATTTTTTTTCTTTTAATTTCATGAGGGTACTTCATACTTGTGCCCATTATTCTCATTAACAATTTTTAAATATGGACAGCTCTGAGGTCAAGACCAGCTAAAATGTTACTTAAGCAATATCTTTATAATATGTATGTATATATATACTCCAAATTAGCTAGTAAATCTATAATGCAATTGTTAGCCATTTTTATTTCTGTAGCACTTGTTTAATCTTGTCATTCCAAAGCCATTTTATGATTTTAAGACTAATGATGTTCCTTTGGTATCAAATGCTTTAAATGCCAAACAAAAAAATTATAAAAAAATAATAAAAATATGATTGAATTAATTTAAATAAATAATGTTCTATGATGTTCATTTAATATTGAAGACAGATTTACACATTAAACAAAAAACAAGGTGGGGGGAGGGATGATGATGATGATGGGGGGAGGAGGGAGGAAGAATATGATGATGTCAAATGGTATCACAAGGGTTAAAAGGGTTAACAAAATAAAGCAATAAAATCAATTTGCTGAAATATAAAAAGTATTTTTACATTATATATTATATTTTATACAACTCTAAAAGCAGGTGGCTGTTACAAAGTGAAGATTGAGATTTCAATTACTGCTCCATCATCAAATTGTAATACACTGCTCATGTTTATTTTTCGACTATAAATTTAAAAATATATAAGTAGATAGATATAGATAAATAGATATAGCAACCAATATTGTCAGGACTAAACTTAGAACTTAGACAGCAGAAAATTATTTCCAGTAAAAAAAATTTACTTATGATTTAATATATAATTTTAGCACTTACTTCGAAAATTCTATTAAAAAGTAATGTTGATATTGTTTGGAGAACAAATTATTTTTTAGGTCATTTTACAATTAGTATATGCTTGATTTACAATTCTACAACTGGAAACAATTGATGCTCAATTCTGTATTGAAGGCTCCCCTGTCCTACGGGAAAAAAATTCAAGTAGGGATAAAAAAAAAGGAAACCTGGCTTTTATTGTTAAGTTAGACACTATGCCTAACATTCACCTAAAATTAACCTCATAAAGATTAGTTTATTTTCATATAAAAGAGTGCATTTTATGCTATCATAAATGTCCTTTAAAATGACGTATCATAAATTAAATTATGAGATCATCCTGCATCAAATCAACAGGCTCAAAATCTTACTATGAAGTCAAAATTACACTTAGTTTTAACTATGAAGTCATTATCATCCAATTTTGATATTTTATTCAGTGATTTACAGCACTACTAAGTGATCATAAAATTAATTTGAAAAAAATTCAATTATGTACATAAAAAAAATTGCAATTTTTAATTAGATTGAAGAAAAATTTTTTAATTTTAGCATATGTAACACAGTATATCAATGGAAAGAAAACGAAAAATACTGTAAAATATTCCTTTACCCAGGTGTCGATTTCAATTACAAAAGCTTCTAGAGAGACGCAAAATCTACCATTTTATGTTTCTGGTCCCATTCACCAAAAATTTTCAGCTTTGTAAATTAAACATGAATACACATATTGTAGTATATGTTTATGTTTTAACAAGTCTATACCAGTAAAAATCCGAGATGGTGAGATTTTGAGTTAGTGTTGGTTTGACGTGGAACAACCTTATAAACCATTCAAATACTTTAAACAATTTTTTATTATAATTCAACATTTTTTTAACTCATTTTACTTAGACCGTGATGAAAGAACAAAATTAATTTAGTTACAAATAGGTGCATGAGCAATTGATCAACTGACAAGTTCTTGTTTTGATGTGACAACTCACATTTAATTATATTAATAAAACATACAAGCATAAATGCAAATTTCAATAAATAAAAAAGTCCACTTCCATATAATGTTTATTACTAATTAACAAGTTGCTACTATAGCTACCTATTTTTCACTAAAAAACAATGCTTTTAGAAAAGAATTTAATACTTCTGTCAGTTTTTAACTTATTTTGTCCATTATTACAGGCTGCATCTGACCTCATCAGATAGATTAAAAAAAAAAAAAAAAAACTCCTTTTTTCTACAACCGTTCAATTTTTAACTTTTCCCTTGAAGTTGGCCAGGTTAAGCTAGAAAAGTATTAATGATTAGCAAGGCTTTATTATGGTGAGAAAATTGTTTATTTCGCAAAAATTATCAAATTATGTAAATTACTTTTATAGCAATACAACACCTCAAGTAATTCTATTATCTTAATCAATATGAAAACAATTGCTTTTCTATATTTTTATAAGCTTAATATAAATTTCAAACATTACGGAAATTATAGTGCTATATTTGTAAGAGCAATTCACCTTTCATAAGGAATAACAGATGTAAAATTAATACACTGATACAACATAAAACATTTTCTAAATGGCATGCTTGAACAGTACCGTATTGCCGACATACCAAAATGGTGCATACGAATATTTACATATAGTATATATATTAAAACTTATACTACAAGCACTTTCATAGCTGAAAACAGCAATTACGATCATTCTTTCAATTCTAAAATATACACAGCTGGAATAAAATCAGTAAATTAAATGCATAGTATAATAATCACACACAATAGAAAGGTTTTAATGTACAATCTTAATTTTCAACTACTGCATATATTCTAAATATCTATAAATATTAAAATCAATGTCATATGTACAACAAATTATAAAAATATTTTGTCATGAATTATCACTAACAATTATTCATCTTTGAAATTCAATTTGTTTCATTATTAGAATACAGCATAATAGTTCTCAAATTGATTGGGTAAGGCACCACTACAAAATGAGATTGATGCTGCTAAACAATTCTTTTACAATAAATGTTTGTTGTTTTTTTCTTAAAAAAATAAAATTTCCATGATTCATTGCAGGGACATAACTAGGTCATTTCCAACAGGGGCAAAAAACAGGCTTCTAGCCCCCCCCCCCCCCCCCCCACACACATTTTCAAAAAAACCACACGTACATAACCGATATACGCACAAACACTGAGACAATGGAGACCCCTCCCAGTTACGTCCCCAATACATTGTTACAGCTGTAATTTGTTAAAAATAATAATAATTTTTTTCTTGGATTCTGTACATTACAGAGTGATTTTTATTCATTAATTATTTAAAATTCATTCATATTGATAAGTTAATTAAATCACTGAATTTCATATTTTTTTAATACAACATATGCATGGTGAAGTTCATTTCACTGCCTCTCACACATTTTAAAATTAAAAAACCCAGCAATTTTTAAATAAATTTAAAAAGTGCAAATTCATGCAGAGTTCTTTAAAAACATTTCTAACAACAGCCATGAATGTTACATAATAGAATATTTCATTTTCATGAAAATTATTTCATCATTCATTTCTCTACTTCTATTATTATAATGATTTCTCTTATAATTTCAAGTAGAAAAATCTAACATATAAAATAAAACTGTTGGCAATTCTTATCCTCAGTTTGAAATTATGCTGTAAATACAAGACTTAATTCCTAGTCGCTCTGCAAAGGGGAGCTTGGATACCCAAGTGGCATTAGAAACACAAGACAATTGGAAGTATCGCAACAGTGATTAAATCATTGAGCAAATGTTCTACTAAAATTTATTCTGCAATGTTTAAAATTGTTACTTGGCAAATTTGGAAAAATGGCTTTTTGCTCAGCTATTTCATATCTCATGCAATCAATAACATTGTGATTGAACATGCAGATTTTAAAATTTCAACTTGTTTTAAGGGGTCATTCATAAATGATGTCACGCTTTGAGGGGGAGGGAAGGTTCGTGAAATTGTGACAAAGTGCGACAAGGGAAGGGTAGGTAACAAGTGTGACATTCTGCTTTATGCAACATAGCATGACATGTGACAAAGGGGGGAGGGGGTCCGTTGATCTGTGAAAAAGGGGGGAGGGGGTTAAATATATGGGAAAAAAGCACATCATTTTTGAATGGTCCCTAAATATTTATAATTTGGCTGACGCAATGATTTTATCAATTCAGAAATTATTAAATTCAAGAAGAGAGCTAGGCTTGAAATACAAAGAAATAATAAAAACAATAAAAAAATCATTTGTAAATTTTACAATTCCAATAGGGAAACATAGATGTGAGTCATCCTACCATTGATACTTATATTACATCAAACAACAAAAGTGAAAAAGTAATGCACAGTAATGCATTCAAATACTAGTTCACTTTTGTTACATATTAACATGTTCATAAATAAATGAAGAGATAAAATTAAAAAAAAAAACATTAACAAAAGTCCATTTTAACTGGTTGTCAGCATCAAATGTAGTCGAGATGTTGTGAGCTGGTTAAGGCCGGAGCCTGCTTTAGAAGGCCAAAAGAAAGGCGTTTTTTGAGGAATTTTTTTAGGACAGAAAAAAAAAGCAAGTCTAGCGAAGTTTTCAGATTATTTTATTACATATTTGAACAAGCAAAAAATAAAATTTTAAGACAAAAATATTCAAATGCAGCCGATTTTTACACACATTTGTGCAACACCTTGCAATTACAGTCTCCAATCGGCGGACAAGATGGAGCTCTTAATTTTCATCTAAAATTTAAAAAAAAAAAAATTTTAAATTTTCTCAGGTTTGAAAAAGAAAAATGTCTTTTGAAACAAAAAAATCATTTCAACTTGCCAAAAAAGTTGTTCAGAATTTTTTTTTTTTCATGAATCTTTTTAGTTCAAATAGACGAGAATACAAAACTGAAGCTAACAAGCCTCATTTCGTTTTGGTTGTCCGTCTAGTTTTCTCGCAATCACGCCCGCCAGTTTAGAAAAATAAACTCGAGAAAACGCGCTTGAAAATTTACGATTGGAGAAATGTGTTATTTTCTATTACAGTGATGATACGCTACAGTGATGATACGCTAATCGTTTTTTCCTGCACCATATAGTAAACCTTCAACTTCCTCAAAAAAACTCATTTGGATGCAGTTGCTCGAGCATGATACGAAGTTCCTGCCTTAAATGCAAAATCGAACGGATTACACCATTTTTTCACAATTTTATTTTTGATTGGTTTTCAAGTAAAATTCTTAGAACTCAAGCTGAAAGAAAGTAAGCTCTCTAGAATTGTCACCCTTGTCCTAGCACCAGCAGCTGTAACTACAATGGTTAGCCTTTGCCCTTCCCATTGTTTGTTCTCTAGATATCAACAAATTTAAACCTGGAAATTTAATGCTTTGGTAAGATACAGGTACATGTGAAACTACCAACGACAATTGTAAAACCAGTGAACAAATTATTGACTTTGAGATTAATCTCAAAATAAAACATTGTCACAAAATCAGGGATTTAGCTGAAGACACTGACAGTGTACTTACCTACTACTGCAGAAGCTTTGAACACTTAGAAACAGTATCACAATTTCATCAAACCAGACAAAGGGATAGGCAACTAGTAAAATATATTTCAGATGTCAAAAATGATATTACTAATAGAACATATTTCCTAGAGCTTAAGCAAAGCAATTTAGTTGTATAAATGTTCTTGGGTCATACAGATAATTTCTTTTTTATGGTATTAGTAAATAGATTTGGCAATCCATAAAATCAACCTTTTTGACAACATCAAGTCAGTATTAACATCATAAACACTGAACTCTCTAATATCTTTATAACTGAAATCGGCTATGATATACACAAAAACTGTGAGCCCAACTACAAAAAAATACACAAAATACTTTTCTTGTCTTTAAAAATAAATATTCATAATTCAATTATGAGAAATTTGCTGCTGCCATCTGCAAAGATAAATATATAATTCAATATAATTTTCTCTCCTAAATTATAATTTCCGTCAATTTTTCTGATGGCTACAGCGAAATCCAAAAAAAAATGATAGGATATTCCTCTTTTTTTTTTTAAATACATTGCAGACTTAGGCAAGTGGGTTTTTTCATGAATATCATAAGAATAATAATTCAGTAGAATTTTAATAAATCAAATACATTTCGTTTTCAACATTTCAAAAAACTTGTGGCACTGCACAACAATGAATGACATTGTTTGATTACTTCTTTACTATCCATTAGTGTATACGATGCTAGCAAATTTTGCATTTTTTATTTACTGTATCTCCTGCAAGTAACACATACTTACAGTAACCGGTATTTAGATGAAAATTTGTCCCCATTACAAATCTGCTAAATATACTTATATGTAACCCAAAATAAGCGATAGAAAAACTTTGTTACCTAAATGCAGATGTTAAAAAAAGGAACAGAAAAAAACCTGGTAAACATAACAAGAGTACTGCAGAAATTGCAAGTATTTTTCAAAAAAAC
Source organism: Octonoba sinensis (assembly GCA_038502835.1). NCBI lineage: Eukaryota > Metazoa > Arthropoda > Arachnida > Araneae > Uloboridae > Octonoba > Octonoba sinensis. The sequence continues at coordinate 55,292,674 of CM076599.1, read as the reverse complement.
TATTGAGCAATGTAAGGGTGTCGAAGCAGATTTAATGTTTCACAAATGTGTGAAAGCTGACAAAATCCACACGACTATGCTTTCCCCATTTTCCGTCAAAAAACATTTTTTACATTAAAATTATTTTGTTCCGCAAAAAAACAAAGTCACTAGTAGCTTTGAATCTGCCAATAAAATATATAGTTGGTCAGCAAATATGATAAATAGCATACATATTTTGTGAAAATTTTGGTATGGCAATAGTTAAGATACTGCATGAGATATGTGGCCTCTCACAAATTCTGAGCACATAAAAAAGAATATAATACAATATAGAATTTACAATATTCCAACTTCTAAAAGAAAATAATTTTAGAAAACTTATAATTTTCCACTATTTATATTTAACTGATCCCTGTAATAATTTCTGATATTATTGACCGTAAATATCATGTCACTTATTTTGATACTGCATGTTACTTATTTGTATTACATGAACTAATAATGCTGATCATTCTATCACAAATGCTGCTGTAACATTTTTTAATCATTACTCTTCTGGGTCTAGCATATATATATATATGAGTTACTTGGGGGGGGGGGGTAGAGAAAAAAAGATTATAAAGGGGGGAAATATAAATAGTAAGAATAAAGCTTGCTTCTTTGGACTAACGAAGTAGGAAAAAGTAGATTTACTTCATAGCTTAGAATGCTTTGGTAACATATGAACAAAATTGATATATCATGCAGTAAAGATGTATACGTGTATGCTAAAATGTTGGTCTTTCACCATCAACTTAGCAAAATAAACATTAAAGAAAAAAATTTTGCCAAAATAAAATGGCTTCTAATGTTAAATGACTTGCTACACAGCAATCAGTTGTTCTGAAAATGCAACTAGATAAATTGCTTTGTCTTTTAAAATAAAACAACTTGCATAGTTCCAATTTAATACAGATGCAAACAAGTGCGTAAGGAAATTAAAAAGAAATACAAATTTATGTTTCATAAATTCTACTCAAATACTCAACAGTTTTAATATTAATTATTTGATAATATCAATATGACTTCAACCGATCACCAGGACTGTTTAAAATACACGAGCTTGCAAATATATAAGTTTATATAAAATCAAATGGATAATATTTATTCAACCAAAACAATACCCTTGTTATGTTCATACGTTTTCATACAATGAATGTAGAAAGCATGGAGCATTTTTAATTTTACAATTCTTATTCAATGTCATGTTCAATTTAAAACTCAATTAAAATTATTTTTATGTCTTAAATTTAAGAACATTTTTCCTTTCTCTACAGTAAATATCAAGAATTTTGCTTGGTAAAACAAAACTTTCGTTAATTTAAAAGAATTCAGAGTTGATAAATAGCAAGTTTACAAATGAATAACTTTAACAAGAAATTTTTTAATGTATTACTTATTTTTTAATAAGTATTTTTCAGCAATTATTCTAGCTGAAGCTTTTAAATTCTGTAAGGGCATTAGAAGTGTAGTTATTAATATTTGAAAGTTATGTTTCAAACGTAACTTTGAAAGTATGCTTAAAAACCTCATTAAAAATCAACTAAATTTTGTCTTACATATTCCTGCTTAATTTTTCCGAAAGTACCATTCAAGATTAGTGCTAAATCACAACTTGTAAGGCATTACAAAGAATTCTTCAATTAGTTTAAAGCTCACTAACAAATCATCAATAAAATGTGATTCTATGAAAATTTCTATTTTAACAGTATGAGAATACACCCCATATGGAGGTAAATACCAAATACAATCGACTAGTTAGTAGACCAGATATACTCTTCTCACATTGAAAAAGAAAAAAAAATACAATTAAAAAAATCACTGAGACAATACATTATCATAATTAAAACGTCAGGTACATACTAGCAGTAGTAAGAAAAAGTAAAATGTTTAAGTTACCACCAAAAGCCATAATAAAAGTTATTAATAACAAAGTATTTGTATGAAAGTTAGATAGGAACATTTGTATTTATAGATTACATGTATGCTAAAGATAGATAAAACTGCTGCATCCAGTATTAAAATTATTTTAGAAATTAATTTAAAGCAATAAATTTGATAAAATCTAAAGATTGATTTAAAAAGAGAAAAACATGCAAACAGCACATGCTGTTAAAAATTATCTTATTTAATAATTAGTCCCGAATACTTTGTTGTCATACTTATAGTTCATCACACTTAAGACTAGAAAACATTAAATATTTATTTAAAAAATATATAATGCACAAAATGCTATAATGATAATACAAAACAAGAATGCCGTTAATAGAAGTTCATAGTACATACTGTCAGTCATAGAAGTCAGTTGAAAAAGAAGCTGCAAAAAAAAAATTATTAAAAATTCCAAAATGTTCAATTTTAACATCAGGCGTTCATAATTTATGTCAATTCAATGAAAAATATGATTTAACACTTAATGTACAACAAAAAAGGTTTGACTAGAGAGTGTTGTAATTTAAAATCACCACGAAGAAAAGAAATATTTACAATGTCATAAATCATGAGATTTAAGCTAAAAGAAATTTTTACATGTCATAAAAGAAATCAGGTACTTGAGACAAATATTTAAATGCTCTCAATAAGTATATTTTAAAACTAACACAGAGCAGTTTAAAAAACGTCTTATGTGATTTTTGAAGAACCCTGAATGCAGCGAAATACAAAAGCTCAAATACAAAAAAAAGTAAGTACGATGATAAAGCACTTCCATCACACTTCATGTCTATTTACACAATATCACTTTTTCAATGGAAATTATCATCGAGAAAAGAAAATATGTACATGAAATTAAGTTGTAGATGAAAATGAAAACAATATTTTTAAAAAATTTTTAAATTATAGTATTTTATGTACAAAACAATACATGTTTTCAACATATATTCTCACTGGATGTCAAAGACTATTGATTATGTTTTCATTATTGTATGACACATTCATGCAACAATTTGTAGTCTAATTTACAACTCACACAAAACATTATATGGCACAAAATTAGGAAAACATTTAATTACTTAATGACAACTAAAATATAGACATTTACCCAAACATGAAAATAAATAATACATAGTAGCAGGACAGAAACTTTCATTTTAAATAAATTAATTCATATATTATTTCATGTGCCCTGCACAGGGCCTGATTATCATGAAGTATCAAGGGCCACAATTTGCAAAGTACAAGAATTAAGAATAATGAATGTGCTGTAAATATGTTCTTAAAGATTTTACTCATTTTCTCATGATAAATGGGGAAAAAATCACAATTTGTTTCTTTAAAAGTGACACTGAGAGAAAATTACAGCATTAGGATTAATGAAAACTTATATTTAAACTGTCAATGCTCTTTTCCAAATAGTAAATTTTTGCACTTTAAGGCTCATGAAAGGGTTTTTTTTTTTTTTTTCATTTATTATCATAAATATTATTATTACTAATTTGTTTTCAATGTTATAATATTCAAAACATCCTAATCACATGTGTAGCAATGCATTGTTTCCTGCATTTCAATGGATGCACTACAGCTCATTATCCTCTGGGCATCACCTCATGATGATCAGGCCTAGATGAAATAATAGATCAGATTATACCAATTCGCGACTTTAAGCTGAACACCAAACATTGGTATGATTAAGCCAGTTATAATACAGTATTTGAGCACTTCACTGTGGTCTTCATAAAGATGGCAGTAAAGAGGCCACAGGAACATTCTTCTTTCAGACAAGGAAAAAACATATTACATTCAAACCACCAGTTCTAATTGGTCTCTATACTCAACAAATAGCCTCTGGAATCTAAGATTTGTTCCAATAATAGTTAAAATTTCTTTCAAAAGTTCTCTTTTTTGCAACTCCTAGAAATACATAACATTTTTTTAAAAATCACGTAAAAGATACTCAAAATGTAAACATAATTATACAAAATTCTAACTAAATTTTAAAAACATTTAAAATACAAATATTGTGTGAATCCATGTATATGTAAGTAAATGAAGTATAAAAAATAATGTACTCAAAAATTTAATGAACTTGGAAAAAAATTTTAAACTCTGAGGAAAATAGCTGCGCCGCGAATTGTGACGATCAGCATGCTGAGAAAAAAAAAGTCGGTGCCGTCGAATTTTTTCATGACCGGTTATCCAGTTTCGTTACTTTTTGGGGACTTCCGTGACCCCTTTTCTGATTTGGTGACTTTTCGCGGACTTCCGTGACTTTGGTAACCGGTAGACACCCTGAACAAACTCCGTTTTACAATGGGTTTTATATTTAATAATTTACACAACAAAGAAATATCAAGTCAAGCCTTTCAAATTAAAAGAAAAATCCTTCATTTTCACCCATAACGTTCTTTCTCAAGAACAAATTGTAGTCAATATTTAAGTTAGACGACCCTCTATCGATTAAACAAATCATTACAGTCAGTTCATTTAGTCAAAAGTTATGGATGAAAAAACAAAAAAATGCTTTATTTCTGCCCATAACTTTTCCCCAATAATCAAATATGGTCAAACTAAAGTACGGGACCCATAGGAGACTAACCTTGATAGATCAAAAAAAGAATAGTCAAAATCGGTTTATACAGTGAGAAATTATCGATGGACAAACAAAGAAAAAGCGGCATACCTACGGTATGAATTAATAACCTTCTCTTTTGGGAAGTCTGTTAAAAAGTCAACAGTCAATTAAACAATAGCCACACCTATATTTTATTTTTTCAAAGTACCAATTTTCAAAGTTTTTTTTGAAAGGGGAAAAATAGCATATCTCTTAACTATTTCAGACTTTTCTGTATTCCCACATAGTACAAGTTTTTACATATAATAGTCAGGTAAAAATTCTATTTTAATGAAATGGCAGACATTTGCACAATCAGAATATTCTCCTGGAAAATCCTCTATTTTATAAACCTATATACTCCATAACAATTTCTGCAGATATAGTACCTTAGAAGGATTGGTGCGGGATGGCTTAAAACCAAGGGTTCTCGGGGAGCAGCTAACAACATTGAACAATATTGAAAATCAAATGATCTACACTACATTAGAATATAATTTAAAATCTCATAATCATGATGTACTTGACAAAACATCAAAGTAATATTGATAACAATTTAGGCAATCTTAGATTTGAAACAAAGCACTTTCAACATGAATTTTCATTGTTTCTGTGTTGGATTCAACAAATGATCAAAATAAAGAAATTTTCATAATAAATGCTCATCAGTAAACAATAAAATCTGTTTGTATCTTACCAAAATATTTGGCTTCCAACCAGAACTTTTAGCAGTTTTTACAATTGGGCCCAGCAGGCTATCACAAATATCACGTAACCTTGTTTCTAAACCTATAAAATGCATTACAAAAATTAAAATGCATGCTTTGAATGTGGTGTTTTAGATCAATCTTGAAATATGATCACTTCATTTATTCTATTCAATTCTTTACCAGGTTAAAAAAATGATAAATGCTAAAATAAAAGTTTATACAGATTACATGAAAAATATTAAATTGCAAAAGGTATTAAAAAGTCATGTGTTTATTACACAAGAAGGATGAAAAGTGAAAATGCAAACAGAAAAGCTTTCATCCAACAAAAATATGCGAGAAAATAAGGAAGTTATTTTCTTAAAAGTGATAATAGTCCAACCATGTTTTTTTTTTTTGTTTTTTTTCTTTTGTTCCAATAAAAGTAAATGGGTAAATATTTCACATTCTGAACTTTAAAGCATTGAGGCCTGACTGCTGTCCTGATATACAGCTGCAATTTATCAATATTAGGAAAATCATTTTTCTTTGCTTAACATTTGTTAACCAACCATTATATCTGAAAAATGAGTTTTTGTTTTATGATTCATCCACTGTGCGTTTATCTAAGACCAAATTTATCAATAATGTAAACAGTGATCAGTAAAAATAACAATACATTTATTTAATCATTATTATTATTTTCGGAAAATTATTAGATTTTTTTTTTTTTTTTGCAATAATAGAAGAGCATGAAGATGATGCTTAACAATGACAGGCATTCTAAAAGCCTTTGAAAACCAATAGCTTTTGCTGTTAAATCATGCTTTGTTCAAGCTGTTGCTCAAAAATTTTTTTTTTTAAAAGGTGCACCAAAAATGCAAAATTTGACTGTACTGTTTGAATTAGTTTACTTTCTTAACTACTCATATAACTTCAAAGTTTCACTTCCCTATATTTAATCATTCACACTGGCGTAGATACCCCCCCCCCCCCCCCGGAAATGGTAAAAATAGTCTAGAATTTGTCCAATTTTTCTTGGAAAACAATGAAATTAGCCAACTTCACCCGAAGAAACCACCCCCCCCCCCCAAAATCCGGGTCTAGGTACGCCACTGATCACTCAATTCATTAAATTCAACATTTTGCTCTTGACACAGTGTCTGCCAATGAGAGTTCTATCAATCTAATTTACTCCAAAAATAGTGTCCACGTCGGTAATTGACAGTGTCCATTAGAGTGTTTTTGTACACTAAGCTCAATGCTTCGCTGCCTGATAATTAAAAACTCCACATGAGAGAGGTGTCTATTAGGAGGGATTTTACTGTATTTTGCTTCACATTTTCAATAGGCTTTTAACAATTACATCACCAGTAACTGCTAGATTAGATTTTTTTTTTTTTTTTTGGCTTTAACTGCAATTGGACACATGAACAATTTTATGTGTCCTTTTTGGTTTCAACAGTTTTACATGTTATAGCGCATTGATGATAACCTTGATTTATTTTGTTATTATTCCTTACAAATGATATATTCTTGTCTAAGTCTCATGGTTAAAAAAAGTATAATCATGATAAATTTAGTTAGGATGCCACATAGAATTTTAGTGATGTCAAAGAAAAGTATGAAAATTTTCCAAATTTCATACTTTAAGCACTAAGTCTTCCTCAAAGTCTTTGATTAAACAGCAGTTTGTTTTATAAAATCGAATTTATTTGCAAATGATAATATAATTTCCAAACTGGTACAAATTCATATCACAGGTATAAATACACTTCTGTTATGAAACAGCATTTTTATAAATGCAATTATGTTACAATAAAACAGTGAACAATGAACCTACAAAAATGTAAAATTTTAGTACAAACAAATTAATAAGTAAAGAAGCAAAAAAGATATACCTTCTTGTACCAAATATCTCACTAAAGATAACAGCCAGTATTTATACTCTTTACTAGACTGCAAACTTAGCGCAGCTGCAAGTTGACAATCTAAATGACTTAAGGTGCCTATCTGTCTCATGTTAGGATCACTATTCAGAATCCCACGAGCAAGTCGCATCATTTTGCTATAGAAGGAAAAAGGAAGATGAAATTCAATAATAAAAGTACAGAATACTTCATCAGAAACATCATGTGTGACGTTTCTGCAGAGGAAGAAAGGCAGTTTTTAAAAGCCTTATTTTTTAATAAAACCAGAAGCATCTTCATTTTCTTATATGTGCTGCAAGTATCCCATTCATAATAGGAACGTAATGAATATTTCGTACTATTCGGCCCGGCAGAATATTGATTTAATATTCAGTTGAATACTTGTACTAGAGTAGCAATTAAAAAAATTGAAGAAAATCTAAATTTGTATTAGTTACTGCAAAAAGAACTAATTCATCTCTAATTTTCTTAACTAAGAATAATTTGAACATTAACTACTATTTTTACTTTCTTCTATATTCAATATATAGAAAAGTAATGGATTCATGAACATTTTTGAATTTCCAATTTTGACGGATTTACATGTTTTCAGGCATGCTAAACCCATTCCGACTATTTTTGGAAAATGTCCACCTATGTGTCTGTGCGCTCTTTTTTTCTTTTTTGTGGATGCTATAACTCAAAAAGAAATGCACGGAATAGATCGAAATTTGGTACCTTTATGGGAACTGGGGCTGATTAGTTTTTGACGCAAATCAATTCAAAAAGAAAGGAGCAATAGAACGTTTTTCTCAATTAGTGTGAGCGTTATGTCTATAGAAGTAATGGAAAAATACGAACAAAATTTGGTATATAAGTGGACCTCAATAAAAACAGATGCTGGTTACATTTTGGTGTCATTCGCTTCAAGGGGGGGTTTTCAATCAAACTTTTCACTAGTTTTTGTCAGGGTTCGTTGATTTAAATCACCTTGATTTAAATCAAGTGATTTTATTTTCAAAAAAAATCACTTGTAAAAAGTCAGTTTCTCTGCTTTTCTGCCAAAATTCTATTAATAGGTTTTTTCACAAATATTTCCTGCTTTTGAGTACAAATGCTTGCTAAGCAATGATACATTAAAGAAACATAATTTATTAGGGTTTCTGAAAATTAAAATAATACTCCCAGGTAAAAACATCAAAATTTACTATTAGAAATGAAACTTAGCATGTTTAAATATGTAAATTTGAAAGAATATGATGAAGCATAAATGTTACTTTTATAGCTCTTAAAATAAAATGATAAAACTGTTTAAAGCAAGGAAGAAGTTCACTAAATATGGTAACCTCTTAATCTGGGTTAAATGATTTAAAAAATGCAAATGTTAACGTAAAAAAATATGATTTGTATTCCCCTTATTTTATTGTGTTTAAAACAATAAGGAAATAACATGAGATTTTGATAAAAGTACATAGAATCATACTCAACTTTAATACATTTTTTAAATGTTTCAATTCCAATGAATGTTTTTAAATTTTGATTTTTGTGTGTCAAATATTCAGTATTTGGCCAAAGACATTGGCCGAACATTTGGCTTCCATCTAGAAGAAATTGCTGAGTATTCCGCTTTGACCGGGACGAAATGGCCAAATATTCAGTATTTACCTATTCAGCCAAATCACTATTCATTACATTCTTAATTCATATGTCCCTCAAATAATTGTTCAAAATGACTTTGCTCATCAAGTCGAGAAAAAGCTAAACTCGGTGGTTAAAAGTCCCGGTTACACTTAGCTGCATAGGTAGAAAATAAATTTCAGATTTTTATGAAGTGCACCTCTGTTTATACGCAGAAAGAATGCAAGAAGTATGCTACTGATAATCTTATGTCAGAGGTACACGTTCATGTGGTATTTTGGTATATAAGATAGTCACAGCAAGAAACAGGCTTTTGCTCTTCTCTGACACCTTATCTCTTGCTGTGCAGCCGATCTGCGAGGGGAGTCCAGCCAGATCGAGGATGATGTAGTGGATGAATTTCTGGTAACTAGTAACACTCAATGCGGTACCCTGAAAGATGGTAAATTCAAAAATTCTTCCCTTGCTACCAAAGGTCTAGTGACCAGCTACCACGATGATGTGCCAAGGTGCAAGAACTTTAATGCTTTTTTCTTGTTAACATAGTAGACAAAGGATTTTTTTTTTTTTTTGATGAACTGTAGATTCTGTTTGTTACTGAAAAACTTAACTTTGCTGGAAGATCATACTTTAATATTGACTAATTTTGAAAAGGTTTAAATAAATTTAAGTGTGTTATTCAAATTTTGTTTAAGACTTCCAACCTTAATCAGTTATCTAGAAAACCTTATCTATAACTTATCTAGAAAACCTTAATCAGTTAATCCTTTAGTCTTTTTAACTTATTTTTGACAACAGTATACTAGCCACTAACAAAAAAAAAATAAGTTGCTCTCTAGTTATAAGCAATTTTAGGACATGAACATCTAATTCGAAATTTTTAGAATCCTGAATTTCCAGACAAAGATTGCAGGTTTCATGACTATAATTTTAACCCCTTAGCTATTAAACTTTTGATTTTGGTTTGTTCAGCATTTAACAAGCATTTGTTCTACGGAAATCACAATTGTTCACATCCACAAAAGAAAAATCTTTTAACTTCATTCAGGGGTGGATCCAGCTTATTTTAACAAGGTCCGTTTTTTTGTAAATTTTAGACATTACTGTGAAAAATAAAATTTTGTGGAAATTGAAAATTTAAACATATAGTGATGAAATATTTTATTATTATTTGCCGCTTTTATAATAAATAATGGCGTGAAAAGTACGATTTGGAAGTTTGGAATTTTCTGAAGGGTCTGTTTTGATTGATTTGAGTTTTGTGAAGGGTTCGTTTTGATCAATAAGAATTTTGTGAAAGGTCTGTTCTGATTAATCAGAAATCAGAATTGGAATTTTGTGAAGGATCCGAAAACGGACCTGAATTTCCTCTGGCGGGACCCCCGACATTGGACATAATATACATTTTGATGATTTCAAGAATCTGAATAAAATGAGTTACCTTTGAGTTTGCCCTTGGAGTGCAGCAAGAGGTAGTATTTTACCATTTGAAAGATCTTGTGGAGAAAATCTTAACTGATGATCAGAACACAGTTGTAAGGCATTGTTTGCAGTACTTAATAATAACCTGAACAAATAATAAGATGAGAATAATAAGAAAAACTTACTGGTATTCTTCAAAGCAACACAAAATAATGTTGACAGTGAAAACATTGCTATATACACGTGCAGCTAGTGTATGTATATATATATATATATATACACTAGCTCTTGCGCCCAGTTCTATGGGGCTTGAAATGCAACAAATCATTCTGAAGAGAGGAACAAATAAGAAATAAAAATACACATATGCCTTGATAATTATTTCACACAGACCGCAACATAGAACTTTAAGAGAATTAAGTTGTGTTATAAACAGATTGTTCATGACAATGTTGCTGAATTTGTCTTATAAACGGTCCTTTTAAAGGATAACTTCAACTGCAGTTTATTGCAAAAAGGAAAAAGCTTGGCTGGATGCTACTGATACATGCTGCAACATTAACATGGTTAACTAAACAATTAAATGAAGTAGGAAAAGACTAAAAATATATGTAGCAAAAGTAAACCATTCTGCAGAGGAAAAACTGTTGTGATTGATCAGGGTTCACACTGGGGAAAAATACAAGGTGGGATTTTCCACCTTGACCAAAATTTTAAGTGGGATTTTTAAAGTTTAAGCGCTAACAAATTTTTTTTTGAGTGGGATTTCAAAAAATATTGCGGGAATCGCGCAATCGCGCGGCCTAGCGCGAACCCTGTTGATATATTTTTTAATTTGATAACTATACTCAATAAACTTTATATATGACTCTATACTACACAATCTCTCCTGGAAAAATTTTTTTATGAAAAACATCCCATTCTTAGAAAATATGAAAACTTGTATATCACTCACTGCTATGTAATTTTAAAGGATAATTCTGCTGTATAACAGTCCCAGAGATTCAGTCTCCAAGCAACCGCGAGAAAGATATATCTCCTAGAACTTTTAAGATATTTAATTTTTAAAAATCTTTCAACTTGATTATTTTTTTATGCACAGATGATTTTTAGAAAATTACGTCCTTTCTATTTCTCATCAGAATTAGAACAATCTCCAAAACATGCAGTTTTTTACAGGCTTTCCAATGGTACAAGTTGAAAACAATAGTCTTTCACAAACAAAAGAGTAGTTTTAAATCTTTAAAATTAAAATTTGAACAGTGTGGAACATTTTTCGCATTTTAAAATACCCTTATGACCTTTGGGTGCAACAAATTTAGTCAAGATACAACATAAACTGTAGACTGGTATAAGGAACATTCACGGTCTTGGATATTTACAGTGGCGTTCCTAGCATTGACATCCTCTGGGGGGGGGGGGGGATTTCTGGTGTCACCACTTACCAGAATTATGTATGTTTTACCAGAGAGGGGGGACTCCAAAAAAGTATCATGCCCCACGTGCGAGCTATGAGCCCTACACCTATTGCTTAAATGTTACCGACAACTCAATACACTAAACCACCCAGATGGAATGAAAAGGTTTATATAATGAAGGTTTCAGAAAAATTAAACTTTTAGAAAGAAATAATTTGTACTTAAAAGACACATAAGACAAAAGAATAAATATCTAACTCACATACATAATTCAATAACTGAGGTTAAAATCTACAATTTTGAAAATATAATGTATATATATTTGTATTATTACAGCAGAAGTCGAAAGATTTCTAAAATTTACTGCAATACTCAAGGAGAAATGAACATTTAAAACTTAGTATTCAATGAAACATTTTTGTAATAGTAACTGGAAACTCTGAAAGAAAAAAAAGAAGAAAAATAATAAAACATTTTAATACACACCAACATTTCATGTCAGAACTGAAAATGTACGATTTTCCATTTGATAAGCTAACCATTGGAATGCCATTATCACTCAGCCCTGTTCCTCTAACTGAAAGATCTCCAGATGTGTCATCTGCGGGAAAATTCATACCTTAAATAACACAGCTACAAAAATCACAATTATTTTTATTATTTTAACACACAAGTGACTGATGAAAAGGAAAAAGAATCTGAAAGTGTTTTGCCCACATATTAGTTAGCTCTATCTCTCTTTTTGAAGCATAGATCAATTAGTTGATCATAAGAACACCAAAAGTGATAGAAACCCTTCAGTAATATTTGCGTAGTACAATATATATATATATATATATATATACAGTGGAACCCCGCTATTCGTACACAATTCGTTCCAGGAGGAAGTTCGAATGGCGAATTATTTTTTTACATAAGATACGAGGGGTAATCAAATATAAACCGGAATTGTTTTTAAGAAATTTATTCATACCAGATATAAAAATAAGATCTACATATTATTTTTCTATATACTCTCCTGATTTCTGAATGCATTTTTCCCAACGGATTGGAAGTTTTTTGATGCCTTCATTGAAAAAAGAAGAGGGGCGTGTCATCAGCCAATTGCACACAAAGGTCTGTACTGCCTCGTCACTGTGGAATCCTTCACTTCCTAGAGCTTCTTTCAATGGCCCAAACATGTGATAACATGCATATTCAGGGTGATAAGTCAGGACTGTAGGGAGGGTGTTCTAAAGACGTCCAGTGAATAGCTTCCAATTTTTCTGTAGTCTGGTTGGCAGAAATTTTTTGGAATCACAACTCATCTGTAATGATGGATTGTGTACTTCCAAAGCTTATGCCAACCTCATTTGATATTTAGGCAACAGTCAAATGGCAGTCACTCTCGAGAAGGAGACTAACAGTGGTGATGTTTGCCTCAGTGAGACACTTATCCGAGGAGGGCGGGAATGGGGGTCGTTTTCAACAGCTTCTCTTCCCTCCATAAATTTTTTGTGCCATTCATACACCTGGGATATCCTCATAGCAGTTTCCCGGAATTGTGCATGTAGCCTTCGAATGAGTTTGGCGGTTTTACTCCTTCACGGGCGAGAAATTTATACGTTGCGCAACGTAAGGTGGAACCTCTTGCTCTCTCATCGCGAAGCTAACTGAATGCAAGCCCTTTGGAGTCAGTTTGTACACGGGACAGGCATATGACATCCCCACCCTACTACACTGAAAAGACAGTGCTGCTCAAGCCAGTCCACTGACTGCAGGAGAGAAATTCCGTTTTATATTTGATGGCCCCTCGTACAATGTAAGTTGGATTAATCCGTTCCAGACCCACAGATGGTTGCTTATTTAAACCTATGAAAAACAAATTTACAGTACTGTACATGAAATTACAGATAAATAAAAATTTAACTGCACTTTGCTTTTACTGAGGTGAGCTAATGGCATAAGTGAAATGTTGAGAGGTGGAAGAGAAATGGTTGGAAGAGGAGTCCCCTTCCATAAAAACATGAGGTAACATCCCTTCAGGTGTTTTCTCCTTTTCTGCTGTTCTTTCTTTTTTCCGTCTTTTTGCACTAGAAGCATCTTGGGTTTCTTTCTCTAAAAACCTGCCCAATGTTGTCTGCCTTTGACGATTGTTCAGAATTTTTCTAAAATGGCCAATAACATTGTAGTTTAACAAGTTAATGCTGTTGACCACAGCAGTTTTGGGATGCCCTTTTCCCATCATTCTCACAGGGGTAACACAGCTCTTTAATTTCTGCAAAGGATATGCTTTCCTTACTACTTTCCTCCTCTGAAGAAGAAAGTTCTTCAACCACTTCCTTTTGCTACCCCCTTAGAAAGTTAAAATTGTCAGTAAAATCTCAAAAAATATTAAAACTTTTAAAAAATCCAAAATACCAAACAAATTATTCCCAGACAAGTTCAAAATGAGCCTAATTTCACAATTTTTTCTCTTAAAAAAAGCCAAACTGGCAACCCAGGTGGCCCCTTGCGCTGTACGGATCGTGGGACAAGTACGAATGGCGAGTTGAACTTTACTTGAACAAGTTGGACAAATAGCAAGTTGTATGACTAGAGAGGCGGACGAATGATGGTGTTCCCAGTGTATATATATTAACATTAAAAATGAAAATCTTGTTTCAAAAGAAAATGTTTTCTTTTTTTTAATTGTTTACTAAATAATTGTTAAGAACTATTTTTACTATCTTTATTAATGATTGTTTAGATAAAAGCTTTATACTTGACTTTGTATATTCAAAATGAAATGTTCTTTTTTAAAAATGTTTTTCAATTTTGTTTATTTACTTTGCACAAAACTACTAAATACAGTACTGACATCCAAATTTGGGAATCCTGAAATCTGGAAGATCCTAAAATTGAAAACATTTTGTAAGATACCCGATTTTTGTTTTGTTTTTCTGTAAATTTAGAAAAACTTTAAACTAAGAAGCTGTTAAATTAATAAATAACAGTAAATTTTGCTTCAAATAGAAACAATCTTTTAGATATATTTTGGTTTGCATGAACCAGGTTATGTTAAACCCCCCAAAATGGTGGGGTGCTTGATACCACTTTTAAAATTTCTTATTGTTAATGTAGAATCATTAATCAAAATGTAAACTGTGAAGCACCCCAGGCTTTTTCTTTTTTTAATATTAAAATTAAAAGTTTGGTCAATGATTTTATTCTGAGTATTTTAAGCAGATTCAAAAAATTAAGTTACACTTAGTTGTGTGACATCCCACTACTAATGAACATATATATCTTTATATTCAATGATTATTTTTAATTTTTTAGTTCATACTGCTACAAAAGCTTTTTTTCTAGTATTTTTAAACTATAATTTTATCTTTCATTTTTTTAGTCTTAAAGCAAATTTGACCATTTAAGTAATGCGAACAATCGAGTTGTGCATTGGACTGAGGAAAGCCTTAAATACTGCATAAGAAACAGACATAATTTTATTCATGGAAGGGTCTATCACAAGGAGTTGAGAGATTGTGTTGAACAATAATTTGAGTAAAGAAAAGTCTTAAAGAAATAAACGAAAAAGTTTATAGCTTGTGTTCTAGTTAACTTACAGACTTCGAACAAATTCCATCATATTTAGAAAAAATTTATTTTTTGATTGATGTATCATGTTAATGTACGCAAGAGGTTTTTGTCCACATATTAGGAAGTTTATATGAACTTTCGCTTAAAATTGGAATAAAACAAGAACAAAATTGAATTATAAAAAATGCAGCCCACTAGGTTGCATTGTCTTGTTATATGCCCAAATTTCAAAACAATTTTAACAGTGGAAGTGGGTGAATATAGAATTGCAACATTTGATTATATACAAGTGAAACTAATAAAAGCCTATTAAAAAATGCCTATTTATCGACCAGTTGAGAAAACACTGCAATTTGAAATAAAAATGTGTATGTTCAGCATTGATGTTTATGTAGATCTGCCATTTTTGGTCATGTAAATATGCCATTTGGAATACTGTCCTGAAATTTGGCAACTTCCAAAATCCGGCTTAGCATCAGTGCCGAGCTAAGCCGGCACCGCCAAATATGGGGTTCGGTACTGGAAATGAAACGAAAAAAAGAGTGATTTTTGTAAAGGATGTAATAAGATTGCATGACAAATAGAATGCATGTGCTCCACCTTTTTTGAAAAAATAGACGGATAACAAATAAAATTGTTCAGATTTTCCACAAATCTGAACAATTTAATTAGCGGAATACGGCTAATCAGTGAAAAAAATCACATATATGTTTAATCTTTGAATTAATCTTTCAGGCATTAGTATTTATTTTATTAGTTAAACCCCAGTATATTTTTTTGAAAAACTGCATTGAAGAGTAAGACATTTTAAGTGATGATTATATGTTATCAACAAAAAATAAATAGCAGAAAAAGCTTTACCTTGCATTATTGGCAGTAAAGATTCATTCTGAATCATACAGTTCAGCTTCAAGCAATCCCTTAAAGAGAAAGAAACTTAAATTAAGAAAATTAACATAAGAAATATATTTACAAAATAAGGAAATATTTATCAAAAAAAAAAATCATTTAGAAAATACACGTTTGTGCTGATGCTTTCTTATTTCACCGTCTCATTTTTTATTATTAACTACAAAAGTAATATAACCGGTCCTTGTAAAATTGACAAAAGCTTTCTAAACTTAAAATCAAATCCCAAAACAGACACATCTGCAACCATAACATGGTCCAAACAGGTGAATTTTATTTCTTTTTGATAAATGTGTGCATGTTATAAGGGTTTTCCCCTCTGCAAATGAGTAATATTTCCATCAGAAATTATTAACATTTAGCCTGATAAAAATACGATATTCTTTACTCCAATCATCCATCTCCTTGGATTTCCAATCATAATTCCTCAAAAAAATATATTTTAGCACGTAATGATGCAGTTCGGAAAAAAAAATCATAGCTGAAAACATTTTTGGCACAGTTTGGTGCAAAAACAAGATTTTATATAGCTTTTTAGTCAAACGTAAAAAAGACTTGAAATTGCCTCATCCTGGCAGATTTGTAAACCCCTGTAATGTAAAACTATCGACCAATAGCTGAAAATGCATTTTAAATAAAATATTGGAAACTACACATTTCAAACTTTCTACATGCATTATAAATTATTGGATTTTTTACAAAAAACACATACCATACAGACATGTAACCTTTAGAAGTTATAACCATCACATATTGATCACTGCAAGTTAATCTAGTAGCTGATGATGTTAAAACAATAGGTGGACATAGTCGGCGGCCATTATGAGAAAATACAGAGAGAGTATTATCGTCACATACAACACAGCAAACGAACCTATCACGCAAAAAAGGTTTACTTAAGTATTCAAAATGTAAAAAAAAATGCAAGATAATTAAATTCCGAAGAAATAGAAAAGGACATACTTTTGATGTTAAAAGCAACTTTTATAATTTGATATAAGTTTGAACAATATAAAACTTGAAATAAAAATTAGTTAGACAAAGCATATAAGTTAAGCATTTCAGTAAATCAAATAAAACTTAAAATAGAATGACAATGACTATAATAATGTGAAACAGAAATATAGACAAAAGGTTTGGCATGAATGTTGTTTGCCATGACATATTTATGTAGAAAATTAAAAAGCTAATGGTATAATCCGTGTCGATTCAGTCAGGAGGGTTTCTTCATAGTCTCAGAAGTTTTTGATTTGCACATATGTTAAAATTTAGAACTAAGTGAGTTATAGGTATGCTATTGTTTTCCTCAAAAAAATTCCTGGCCCGAGATACAGGCCGCGCCAAAGATGGCGCTTTTGGTGCAATTTCTCACTTGCGATTTTCAACAAAAATTTTCAAGTGCTCCATTTCCTGAACGGTGCAAGATATTTTGATGCAGTTTTTTTTATTTGAAAGATAATTAGATTCTGTTTAAGATAAAAAGCTAAATTTTAAAATATCTGTTCCACTTTTTTTGCTGTAGCCTTCAGAAATTGTTTTCTAAAAACCTATTTTATTTTTTTTCTCAAAAAAGCCAATCTCAAAAATTTTTATTTTTTTACAGTTGGTTAATACCATTAAGTACTACATTCCCTGAAGAGGAGAGCTTCCACTTTAGCGTTTAACGGTTTTTAGGAACAATTTAAGATTTTGCCATATATTTTATCAGTCTTGTTAATAACACAGTCATACATTGGTCTCATTAAGTCAAAATTATATTAATTTAATTTTCTTTGACATGGCATTTAATTCTTAATAAATATTAGTGCAAAGAAATCATGACTTTTTTTTTTTTAATTAAAAAAAAAAGTTTTTTAAAATTTAAAACCAGATTGCTTATCATACCCATAAACAAAACATAAGATTGACATTCTGAATAAAATACAATGAGTATAATATTTATTTAAGTGAAAATAAGAATTTTACATTGAAAAAATGTACATTCATGCCAAAAATTTAGAAAAATAAATGCAATACACTGTACTTTCAACATAATACGCATGTGTAGGAAAAATTAATTACTGCACATTCGCCGGGTTGTTAGCAAGTAACGTAAATATATCAGGGTTGCCACAGAAGAAATGGAACAAAAATAGTTGCTTTAGTAGCATAAAAACACGAAAATAGTAGCCTAAATAGTAGCCATGGCTCAATGACGAACAAGTCTTAATTAACTTGTTCAGTGATGGGTATTTACTTATTACATTCGGATCTTATATTTATACATAAAGAGTTGCTATGAATGCAGTGTAATTTATAAAAAGGCAATTGCATTTTTATATGAAATAAACACGTTTCAGAGCATTAACTTTTTTAACTGAAATAACTATTTCTTATCTACCAAAGATTAAAAATATCAATGAATAAGGAGCGAAGTAAAAAAAAAAGATTGCAATATGAGAAGAGCAAGATTATTAATAGAAAATAAACATACTTGAGATTTAAACACACAATAGCTGATCTTTTATTTCGATATATGTATGATATTGAGCTACTTGATTAATGAAATTCTACGACCAAGAGGAGACAATATCAAAAATATTAAGTTTACTTTTTTTCAAATTTAACAATTATTTTATAATATTGGAAAAATCACCCAATAGACAATTGCTAGAGATAATCAAAAATTTTAAAAAATCAATTTGAAATTACATGGCAAAGAAAAAAAAAACATTTTTGGAAAAAATATTTTTTAAAACTAGATTATTAACAAGGCTGCATTATTTAATTCTTGTAATTAACTTGTATGATCACTAAAACTTACAAGAATTTTGACAGAAATTACTTTATTTTCGGTCGAATTTTTCAAATGGGCGTGACAAAATGTCGCCCGTGCAAGTTTGTACTACAGAAGTTGAAATGTAACAAAGATTAAAAATTACGGCAAGTTCAAATTTATTGAGCTCCAAGATGCAGAATCTGATAGTAAATGAGCACTAGGAAGTTTTTCCGAAGCCGATGCAATCGGAATTCGAAATGCGTACAAAATCAAGACCGAGCCTTTAAAGAGCAAAAAACAGAAAAATGTGTACATTTTACTCGTAGTTTGTAAAAATTGGCAGGCTACTTTCAAAATTTTTCATTGAAAAGAAAAAAGGGATTTTCGTGGAAACGAAATCCTTACTTTCCAAAAATACAGAAAAAACACATGTCTATGTGACGATTGGGTGTTTCGGACATATCGTTGCAATCCTTCGCCGTGCAACACTGTGGATATTGTGGTCAAGCACCACTGCCATTGGTTGCCACTGTTCGAGAGAAAAGGTAAGGGTTACAGAAAAATAAAGAGAAAAGGAGCATATAGTGATATTGAAATGCATATCGCGTGCACATGGCGCAGCTTCTGTGTTGACTACCAAATCACCCATGAATAAAGCAAACTAATCCCTTTCATTGACAGCAGTGTCAGCTTCATTGGCAATTGCTTCAAGGTCAATATGAAGTGTAGGCAGTCGCTTGGGCCAAGATGGAAGTTTGAAAAATTATATCACTATTGACAATTTTCTGTGAAATAAAAGAAATTTTTTTTCTAAAAAATATTTTTTGGTACATTTGAATAAAAAAATTCCAAGAGAGGCAAAAAAAAAGTCGCCTAATAGTTGCCTCTTGGAAAAATTAGTTGCTTTTTCGCCCAATTTCGAAGAAAATAGTTGCCATAGTCGCCTGATGCTGAAAATAGTTGCAAATAGTTGCTTTTTAGTCGCCTGTGGCAACCCTGATATATGTATTACCAACCATTAAAATTATTTATGTATATCATTTATTCATAATCACAAATTGATTAAAAATTAAATTTATTTTTATATAACACAAACAGTTAGGTATTTTCTTGATTCCATTTGCAATTAAGTAATTTGAAAAAGAAAACAAGTTTGGCTGTCTTTTCTACCCCAAGGTTATTTTTTGAGCTTGCTGTGAACAAATCCAAATGTAGAAAACTTTAGTTCAATTGCTGCTGAAATGAGCATCTGAATTATTTTCGGCTGTTTATTACCCATGAATTCTTTTACAGCCAGTTACAGTTTCCCACACTCAAATGTTGACATAGTCTGCAATTTCTTTTTCAAATTAAATTCCGCAAAACGGAAGTGCACAAATTATGAACTTCAAACCATTACTTCATAGTTAAGTTTTTTCTGTAACCAAATTTAAATTGACTCTTAAACCTCTTATTTTATATTTTGGGGTTAGAGATGGCTTTAAAAAAAAGAAAGTTGTCAATGCATGTTCATGTTTTTAAAAAAAAGGTATTGTATAGTTACTTTATCTTGCTGATTTAGGTTAATTTCTAGCTTTTTCTGAATACTTGTAACAGCTTCGGCTAATTTAGTTATCTTTTTCAAATTATTTAAAGCACTTAAGATTGGTTTTAATTGATTAGGCAGAACCTCAACATTCTGTTTCATTGCCCCATTGAAAATATTTTGATATTTATTTCTCTATTAAATTTCTACTTCCTTCTTTGCTTATGTAACTTTTGATGGAAGGATATATTAACTTCCATTGTACCTCTGAAGGTAAGATGAATGCCATTTCGTTACTATCTGGACAACATAATTAATGAAATTATGTTTTCTTGTTTTGAATTGAGAAGATGTTTATTGTCCCCATACCTCACAACTCATAATGCTAACTCAAACTAGTAATAAATTCTTCAACATTTTGTTTGATTTGATTTTTGTTAGAACTACTGAGTTAAATCAATGATTTTTTTTTTTTTTTTTTTGAAAAAATCATCTGCTTTAAATTATGTACAGCCAGAAATATTAGAAATATCTCTTCAAAAAAGAAAAAAGGGAAAGAAAACAAAAGAAAAAACACTAATATATTTCAACCAAAAACATATTAAAGCTTACAATATATGGACATGTTCCAAAACATACCATTTCCCAAAATTAAGTCGTAAATTATAGATAAAGCAAATAGTGGTGTTTCGTGCATGTGCTTTGTTTTTGTTAACTTCCTTATGAAAGAAAAGGAAGGAAAATGCAAAGTGATTGAATCCTAAATTGATTTTGCCCCCTCCTAGTAGTGTTCCTCGTTTCTTTCTTAACATCAATAGCAAGATGTGAAAATCAAATATAAAAAGCTATGTTTTACTGAATAACACATATATAAAAATTAACAACTAATAGATTTGAACTATATCTATGAAAAAAAGAGAAAATTATATTAAAAAAATAAAGGAAATCAATAAATATTTTAAAGTAGCGGGCAATAAGATTGGGCAATGTGTGTGTCTGTTTGTCTACTGGTAAATTTCTTTTGTGGGAAGGGGGGATATGTTTCTAATATATATTAAGAAAATTAAATTAATATAATTTTGACTTAATGAGACCAATACATGACTATGTTATTAATAAAACTGATAAAATATATGGCAAAATCTTGAATCGTTTGTAAATACCATTTAACGCAAAAGTGGAAGCTCTCCTTTTCAGATAATGTAGTTTTTTATGGTATTAACCAACAGTAAAAAAATAAAATATTTTAAGATTGGCTTTTTTCAGAAAAAAAATATAAACGATATTTTTTTTTAATTTCAGAAGGCTGTAGCAAAAAAGTTGAACAGACATTTTAAAATTTAGCCTTTTATCTTAAACAGAATATAATTATCTTTCAAATAAAAAAAAACCGCATAAAAATATCTTGCACCGTTCAGGAAATAGAGGGCTTGAAAGTTTTAGTCGAAAATCGCAAGTGAGAAATTGCGCCGGAGGTGCCATCTTTGGCGGCCTGTATCTCGGGCCAGGAATTTTTTTGAGGAAAACAAAAACATACCTATAACTCACTTAGTTCTAAATTTTAACATATGTGAAATTCAAAAATTTCTGAGACTATGAAGGTAAGATTTTATTTTTACCTGCCTGAATTGAAGCGGACTATGTCTAATATTTAACACTTTTAATATAAAGATATTTCTTCAATTTTGTGTAAATGGAACACAGAAAGAAAAACCACTCTCAAAAACAAAAGGAAAATCAATGCCAAACTAAACTAACATCAAGAAAAAAAGATTTTTAAATATAATTAAAATGTCTGAAACATTTTACTTTTCTCCACCAGACACCTGTACACCTCTTAGCCGAAGCCTTAGGTGCGCCGAAGCTGGGAGCTGGTGGTGAAACATTTTACTACTCACTAAATGTAATACCAGCAATGCATCTCAATAGTCATACAGTAACAATTACTCATAAATCTACTAAGCCTCATGTTGCAGAAGAGAGAATAAATGTAACAAAAAAAAAAAACACATTATAAACTTTAATACACCATAAAATATCCTGCAGCATGTAAAATAAAATGCTTTTTCTACCTTCATGAAGCACTACCCCAAAATAACTCTACTGCATTTTCAAGTGCATACAATAAGGGTTATTTGTAAATGATGCCACACTTTTTTTAAACATATTTGACACCCTTCTTCCCATTTATCTAATTGTCACACTTCAACATACCCTTGTAACATGTCACACTATGTACTTGCCAGTTCAGAAACAAATGACTTTGCTATATATCGCATCTAAATTTATTCTTAAACTTTATCTGGCTTTTGTGAGCATAACAATTATGATAATATGTATGTATGCAAAAAAAAAAAAATTTAAATATTAATTGTTCTGTAAAATTCTCTGAAAATTCCTGTGCTATTTTGGCTTATATGTAAACGCCCAAGAAGATTTCCTTTTCAATTTAAACTTTTAACAAGAAGTTACTTTAAACTTTAATCAGCATCGATGTTTTCAATACAAAAAAAAAAACAGTGAGAATATAAAAAAAAATATTAATTAAAATAAATTATACAAATATATTTAATCTTGGCATTTAAAATGTTTTTGTTTTAACCAAAATGTGTGATGTCACACTTCCTGCTACCCATTCCCTTCTCCTTGTCACAATTTCTCAAAAACACCCTCCCCCCCCCCCCTCCTGGAAGCGTGACATCATTTGTGAAAGACCCCATATACATGTTATTCCTATTTAAACAAGAATGTTTGCTCCATGAATTTAATGCAGTTTAACCTCTTCATTCTAAGTGTACCCAATTGGGTACATTTTAAAATACTGTTTATTAACTACTGTTTGTGCAATTTGAAAGCTAAAATACCCAATTGCTTTTGAAATTAAGCAACTGATAGTTTACTTCGTTTTTAAACATGGAAAACATGGAAATTGGGCATTAATTATTATTTAAACTAATTATTAATTAAAATTATAAAAATATTATAGTTATTTTGTTTTGTAATCATTTTTTAAATCAGAGAATCAGAGAACAAAAAAATTGCGTCAAAATTGTTTGTGCTTAGTTCTGGGGTCTGAAGAGGTTAAAAAACAATAAACACCTTTCTATTTAGCAATATCTCCACTGAACAAACATTTTTTTTAAAAATACACGAGGAAAAAAAAAAAAAAAGTCAAATTCTACAAACACTTGGAAGGAAAACAGATTTCTTCAAGTTTTTCAGTACATATGATGAAAACCATTTTTATCATTAATGTTGAACACAATTCACATTAAGCCTACTTGTGTTAATGAAGAGTAACTTTTTTTTAATTGCTTTTACAAAAATTGCAAAACCTACTTGAAAAATTAAATATTACACAAACCTTTAAGAATACAGTCATCAGCAGCACTTGATGCTCATGAAATCAAATTTCAAAGCATAAATACAGGGTTCCCATCAAGAATATGATACAAAAAAGTGAAAAAAGTGACCATTTTTTTAAAAAAAGTGACCAAAAAAGTGATCAATTTTTAAAAAAAAGTGACCAAATGAGAATAAGCCTTACATTACCACTAAAACACATGTAAAAAAAAGGTTTATAGGTTTTGAAGCATAGAAAAATATAATATTACATTTAATTTATTCTCATGCAAAAAATCAGTCTAAAACTATACCGAACCTACTTGATCGTACATTCCAACTTCAGATTTATACTCTTGCTATCTCTATCTCTCTAAATTCTCATTAGCTTTAGTTCTTGATTACTTCAAATATACAGTTTTCAACCGTTAATGCATATTCATTCACTCAATAATTAATTTATTCGTTCATGAATTTATACACTTATTTATTTTTTCACCCATTCATTTATTCTTTCACTTATTTTTTCATTCCTTGAGAAATATCCTTAAAAATCCCGGTCAAAAAATTTCCTTAAAAAATGGCTCGTTTAGTTCAGGTTGAACTTCGTATCTGTACATGTTCTTCGGCTTAACATCTTTCTGATAAAGTTTGTTCTAAGTGAATCCATCAGCTAGATCAGGATTTATATAGGATTGAAATTTCCCCGTAGGCTCTAATGTTAATTTTTTGTGAACTGTTCAAAAATGAACAAAAATTGTTCAAATCTAAAAAATATTTTACACTGCAAGCTTCTTCCAATAAGCATGTCCATACGAACTTGGATGATATGCCCAGTATTTACATAATGTGCTTTATTTTTCCCCATAGGCGCTAATGTTAACATATTTTGAACTGTTCAAATTTAAACAAAAAATTTCTCAAATGAAAAAGTAAAATATGGAAATGAGATGTCCTCGCCAAGATCTTTTGAATCGGCGAATTTCCTCAAAAGTTATTGGGGGGGGGGGGGGGACCGACAGACACACTTTTTCCCCCATCTCAAAACCCTACTTTCAAATTTTTCATTTATAATTCCTTATTTAATTACTTCTTTGACTTTTCTTTATTTTTAATGATATGTTTACGAGACATTAAGCCTTCTGTCACACTTTATTTATTTTTTGGGAAAGTAGGCTAAAAACAGCAGAAAGTTCAATCCTTAACTAAACTTCCATAAATAAATATCACAATCAGCTCAAATAAAAAATCATTTTATAAAAATCAATGGTTTTTCATCAGACACAGAAAGAAAGCAGCCATACAGATTATGCCAGGGGTGACCAATTATGCTAACAATTTACAGAATCAACTTTATTTTTAATGATGTTTGATCACAAAAATAAAATTAATTATTGCTAATAAAAACATTTAGAATATCAGAGGAGTATGTGCTAAAGATTTGAAACATTATATATAAATTAAAGGTATGTATATACAAGGAATATTATAATCCTTTATTAAAAAATTTAATTCAGAATATTTTTTGATGCCAAAATTTAAACACCAGAATTAAATACTTCAAATGCATGCTAGTGCAAGGCTCAAAAGAGAAAAAAAAATAGTTTAATATTTCAGAATTTGCTTTCATTGGGATTACTATAGAAATAAAGTTAAATTGAATATTATTTATATATTAATGTTAAATTACATATGTTAGAGCAAGTAAAAATAAAATTCTCTAGATTGACAACTAAAGAAGCAAATAAAATCAATTATAAGCATGAAAAACAGGAAAAGGGACAATGCCCAGTTAAATCAAGCAAGGAAATCACCAAGTTAAACGCATTCTGTACAAGAAATGATTTTGATTATAAGCCTTTGTCCAAAGCTATTAGAAAGTACAGATACCAAAAGTAAAATACTTTATAAGTATACTTTAAGTGCTTACTTATCCTGTAGCAAAAAGTTTTTAACTTGCAAATCATTCAAAAGTGAAACTGAAAATGATAAGATAGAATAGACCGTGAAAAGCAAAAATAAAATCAGAAGAGAAAATCAATACAGTAAGAATGCTCAAAAATTTTAAATGTTAATACAAATATTTCAGAAAAGAATGCTTCAAAAATTTAGAGAACTGTCGCCCCTGGTATATAAATGGCAGCAAACTGTAACTGTTTCAATATAATCAGTCTTAGATTTCATTTGAAAAAATGTTGTGATTACGGAAGATTTTCTCTTCGGTAATTCATAAATGATGTCACGCTTCGAGGGGGGAGGGGGGTTCGTGAAATTGTGACAAGGGGAGGGGAGGGGGTAACAAGTGTGACATCATGCATTATGCAACATAGTGTGACAAAGGGGGAGGGGGGTCCGCTGAAGTGTGACACATTGTGACAAAGGGGGGGAGGGGGTCAAATATATGGGAAAAAAGCGTGACGTCATTTATGAACGGCCCCTTCTGTATTTTTTTTTCAATTTCATGTGCCCCTTTGCTCTGTGCTCGTCTTAATCAGCTTTTACAGATTTAGCTCCCTCTATCATTGCCCGAGCAAGCTGTATTTCTGTAAAATCTTGATTTCTAATGCCCTGTTTTAACTTTTTTTTTGCTTCAGCAAGTAGCTTTGTAGATTGAAATAATTTTATTTGCATTTTTCCTGGTGTTTATAGGAAAAGTTTGGTGGTTATTTATCACTTTATGAGATACCCCCCCCCCCCCCCCCCCAAAAAAAGGTGATTTTAGGTGACTATTTGCTACAAAAAGTGACTTTAAGTGACCAATGAAAAAAAACGTGATTTTAGGTGAAAAAAGCGACTAGGTGGGAACCCTGTAAATATTAATGGTGATTAAAATCAAGCTTACATGCTTCCAGCTACAGCTGTACCTCGACTGTTTAGTGCAATTTCCCATTTTAAAGTAGTAGCAGCCAAACATTTTAGCCTGTGTATTAGAACTCCAGATCCTGCAGCAATATTGTTTTCAAGCTCAAGATATACTGGAATTCCATTACATTTTTCATGATAAATCTAAAACAAATTTAAAAATGAGGATCAGCGAGAAAACAAATTTTATAAAATTCATTCATAAGAATAATGGATGAAGAATAAATAAATTAACAAGATTACCAAGTACAGGTAACCAGGGATCAATCCAGCATTGTTAACAGTCCGTTTTTTGTAAATTTTAAAGAGATTTTTGTGAAAAATCAAATAATTTTGCAAAAATTGGAAACTTAAACATATAGTGATGAACAATTTCATTACTATTTTCCGCATTTTAAATAAATAATGATGTAAAAGTACAATTTAGGAGCTTGGAATTTTGTGGAGGGTCCGTTTCAATTTATTAGAGTTTTGTGAAAAAGGTCCATTTTGCTTATTTGGAATTTTGTGAAGCGTCTGAAAACAGACCCAAATTTCCTCTGGCGCGACCCCTGGTAACCCTTCTATAACACATTAGATAGGTTCCTAGAAAACATCCTGTTGTGAGAAACCATGTTATGGGAGACTCAGAACCAATGCTAAAAGGGGGGAGGGAGGGTTGGGTTCCAAAAACTCAACAAAAGCAAACTTTTTTTTTTTTGAATTTTATAGAAACACCTTTATTTTTAACATATTAAATTAGGAATAACACTACACAAAAAGAAACAA
Source organism: Octonoba sinensis (assembly GCA_038502835.1). Lineage (NCBI taxonomy): Eukaryota > Metazoa > Arthropoda > Arachnida > Araneae > Uloboridae > Octonoba > Octonoba sinensis. The sequence goes on along the minus strand of CM076599.1, from coordinate 55,265,305 downwards.
GAAATATTACTCTTAATACTGTGTATAATAATTTCTTCGTTATCATTGCTCATTTTCAAACAAGAGCATTTACTTGATTGAACAAGATATCACCATAACTTTTTGAACTTTATTTAGATTTTTTATACCTTTTATTCCCTTAAAAAATTGATAATTTTGGTTTATTTGCAAGTCAAAGTCCTTGCAGATTTAATGGTATGGAGACTAACATTTTTAGAGCTCTGAATTGTCTCTATGATGAGACCCCATTAGAGTGTGAATATTCCCCCGCTCCCCAAAAACCCAATTTGCACTAGAAAGCAATTTTACCATGAAAAAAATTTAAAGAAACCAAATTTTAAAAAATAATTAAGTTTTTTTTTTAATTAATAAACAACATTATGTCTTTACAAAAATGTAATAAATGGGACGAAATAGTGGTAAAAGATTTCCTCGAAGATTTAGCATTGTTCCCCAATAACTTGCAGGCCAGCGACTGCCTTGAATGCTTAAAAGATACTGCACAAAAGTATACCAAAAATACGACTTACCCCACATCAGATGCTTATGTTATAGTGAAAATAAAAACAAAACATTTTTAAAATATAAACAAAAAATTACACCCAAAAAGGCAACAGAAATTAATTAAAAAAAATATGTAAGTTGATCACCTATTTAGGTTATTTTCTTAAAGAGAAAAAAACCATCACATTTTTACTTGACTATTTCAGAATTGAATTTACATGAGTAGTAATTGCAGAAAAAGTATTGTAGGTGAGTTCAAAAAGGCATTTGGAATCTATTAAGGCTCGACCGATGCATCGGCGCCGATTGTTCAACAAAGTTGCCATCGGCCATCGGCATCGGCGGCAGATGTTAACTTTAGAAAAACATCGGCCCATCGGCCTTAAAAAACATCTAAAAGCCGATGCAAGGCCGATGTTTATCGCAGGGACAACTTTCCAGAAAACATTCTGTCTTTCACTTTCTTTTTTTCTCCATAGCTCAATTTCAATTTCCATACAATAACAGGCAGCACATAAGTTTAAAAAAAAACACATACAAATAATGTCATTTCACAAAGTATTTGATAAAAAATTCGGGAAACTAGTTTAAGCGATCGCTGCCCGAAAATCTTCATTATTAAAATAGTTCTCTTTGAGCAGAATGCTCGCGAAATAGAATATGTTAAAGTAAAAGTCGTAGAAGCGTCTTATGAGTGCTATTTGTTTTTCGCACTAGGCTAGTTGCCTCATTTTTGTCCATTTTTCTTTTAATAATGACTTAGTGCATTAGATCCTAGGCGTAACTAGGGTTGGTGAAAGGGGGGGGGGGGTCACTCTAAAAATGTACAGACTGAACACCAATAAAAAGTGTAAAAGAGTTGAAAATTTACTAGCTATAAATACTTGTCTCTAAAGATATACAGTTCATCAGTTTTCCAATCGGCTCATCTACAAAAAAGATTTTACCAAAAGGGGTGTTTGGACAGGAAGGTCATAAATAAATACAAACTGCTCTTTTTGTTTCTTGGTGATCATCCTTCCTGGCTTGAGGGTTTAACCCATTAGGACAATTGTTGGCTAGGGGTCCTTCATTTTCAGACCCCAGCACCTACAGCACCGGCTTATCAGAAAACACAACTCCATCACAGTAGAGAATATTTCAAACGAAACTTATTACTTGTGCGATTGTATTCCCAAATTGCTGCCTTTGGGTAAAAAAGACATCAAGAATTAAAGAAAACCCTTTGGAGTGATTGAAAGGATCTCTGTTTGTCTGTGTGTGGTACGGTGATTGAAGCCACCTTTCGCTGTAACCCCAACCCCCCCAAGGTGATAAGGGTATTGATTATAACCAGATGAAAAGTCCTCTTTATTATGAGCTGCATACTATGGTCATGATCTCAACCCTTCAGAGAAAGAGGAAATAAAATCATATGAATACGTGTTTAATTTTCTTAGGAAAAAAAAAGATGTGCTTTTCAAGGCCGTAGCCAGAAATTTTTTTGTGTGCCTAAATAAGTAAATACCCAATGGGGGGGGGTTGAACCCCCAACCCCCCTGGTTATACCTATGCATTAGATGTCATTGTGCAATAATATTATACCAGCTGTTTCTAGTTTGTCATGTTTCTTTTTTTCCCGAAATTGTAAACAATAAAAAGTCAACTCAATCAAAGTGCGATCATAATTTTAATTTTTACCAGTGTAAACTTTTTTCTCTTTGCGTTTTTTTTTTTTTTTTTGGTTTTTTTTTTTTTTTTTTTTTTTTTTTTTTCGATCCCACGTGTTACAGTTTTTCTGCAATTGTGCAGCAATCTTGTTGCATCTGCTTTTAGTGTGCGGTTGTTCTCATTATTTCATTTTTAGTTTACAACATAGAAAAGATTGGTCAAAAATAAGAAAAAAAATTCTAGTTTTTTTTTATTGATCGAAATTTTATGTGTCCAAGTTCGACTTGCAATTTTTAAAAATTGAATTCTCAAAGTGCGAGTTCGCGCGACAGGATTTAATAACATCTTAATAAAAATGCTAAAATTTCTTTATTTTCAAAGATTGATCAATGCATATATTTTTTTTTTTTTCAAAATACATCTTAACATTTTTTATACGATAATTATTTTAATTTTTCCCCGTTAGTACTTCGTTTTTTAGCGCATTGTTTTGGCTTCTTTGATGCCACGTGTTAGACAGTTGACAGTTTTTTTGCTATTGTACAACAATCTCGTTGCATCTGCTTTCAGTTTAGAATATTTCTTGTACAACATAGAACATATTAATGAAAAATATGAATAAATTTTTCAGTATAGATGTTTATTGATCGAAATTTTATGTGTCCAACTTCGACTTGCAATTTTCAAAAATTTAATTCTTTAAAAACGAGTTTGGGATACAGGGTCGAACAATACCTTAATAAAAATGCTACAATTTCATTAATTTCAAAAATTGTCAACATATATAAAAAAAAAATTTTTTTTTTTCAAAATACATCTTAATTTTTATAAACGATCACGTGTTTTCAGAAGATTATTTGTCAACAGAAAACTGCTGGTGTTCAAAATATTGGTTTATTTCGGTGACCTTTCCTTTCATTGTGCTCATGAAAATATAAAGAACATGTCAAGTATTTCAGTGCATTTTTCAATTCACAAGAAAGAAAAATTTACTTCTTAAGACCCAGCATTCATTTGTAATGACAAAAAAATCTCACCTCTATGTTTTTAAAGCAATATTCAGTATTTCTTGGTTATTAACAAAGGATATACTATCCAAGGGATAATACTACCAGAAATTTTTTTAAATATTTTATTTTTATTTCAGAAAAAGAGCTTAAAATAACTTTTTAAATGAAAAATTAACATGTAATCATTCCCTCTTCTTGTTTAAAAGCGTGGGGGGGGAGGGGGGCGGATCATGAAAAAAATCTGAGAGGAGGGGGTTAATAGTTTTGTTAAAAATACAAATCCACATTATTTCTTAGTCTTTGTCATAGCATCTGCATTCCTCTCCATGAAAAAAAATAAGAAAATAAAGGCAGCTGCACTTGGCATTTGCAGTGCAGGTGTTATAAAGAGAAAATGTTGAAGGAAAGGGAATTAGACCCGAGCCCATCCAATAGTTGTTCAGTTTTTTTTTTTTTTTTTGCAAAGATAAGAAAAATGAAGTGAAAATCCTCTGATATAGCATTTTTTATTTTTTTTAACCTTCTTTTATTTTTTTTAAAGTAATTAATAGTTTAATTACTTTACTAGAATCGCGAATGATTCTTTCAGTTTTAATTATTATGTAAACTTCCCCCAAACAGTTTTACGATGCTTGAGTAATGCATTTATGCTTTTATAAACATAAAAATAAATAGTAAGGGATTTAAATGACATTTTTGACAAGCATTCTACACGTTTTAATGGTTTAAAGCGACTTTTTTTTCCATCGGCATCGGCCATCGGCCGATGGAAGAGGAGAATAATCGGCAATCGGCCATCGGCCGATCTCGGAACAATCGGCCAACAATCGGCATCGGCCCATCGGCCAAAGAATGCCATCAGTCGAGCCCTAGAATCTATTAATTTATACAAATGTGTCCATCGGTGCAGTCCATTGGGCCATAGAAAAAACAGGGATGCTGTCTATTGGGCCATAGAAAAAAGAAGGGTGAAGCTGTTGTCCGATTTCATCCGAGGGGTTGGCAGGGTTCATACAAGATTTGCTTAATAAAAAGTAAGGACTTTATAAGGACTTTGTCAAGGTATAAAATAAGCATGTTAGCGAACATATATCATGACATTTATAAACTTATCATAATGTATTTTTACCAAGCTATCAACTCTGCATAGAATTTTTATTAAATGAATCTTAGACACTCTATTGACTCACTTCTAAAAAGCTTGTGGTAAATGCAAAATATTAAAAGTTTAAAACTGATTATTCTACAAAAAAATTCGTATAAATCAGTTAAACAAATGGGAAAAAGAATTCCGACTAAAAAAGTATTTAAAAACAAAAATAATGAGAAAATCTTCCTTTTCCTTACAATCATATATTTCTTCTTTACATACAAATGGAAACATCACTTAAAATTTATAGTAGTATTATTAAAAATACTTACATTAATGTTACTTGAAAACTATTTAAAAACTACAAGTGTGTAGGTTTTAATTGTGTTGTAAATGATAACGAGGCCCTTTCTTTGGAGCTGACAGACAAGTAATGCATTGAATTAAGAATAATTTATAATTTTGTAAAATTAAATATGATACTTATAAACAATACATTATTTTCCATTACATTTTTTAATTTGTGGTATGTTAAGATGTTGATTTTCTCATGATCATGAACAAATCAAAATTACGAAGAAAGATATTCGATTCTCATTTATGAAAACGTTTAAGCTCGAGTGAAAAGAAAACTTTGTTATTTGTGAAAAGATATTGATACCATTGCTATTATTAGTATAATTTTAGCAGAAGTAAATTTGCACTAGCAAAATAAAGTTTATGTAAATGTTTTAGTGATATTTATCATAAAAAGAAAATATTCAAATAACCATTAATTACAAGACATAGTTGCTATAATATCAAAATAATTTTGTTAACACTAGATTTACCAAACCAGTCATTTTGACTGTTTCGAAGCTTCCATTTAGCATAATTTGTTACAAATTATAGTGCAACTTTCAATTGCATTGGCCTTTCCTAATGTAGGACAAGTTAAGGTGACTGAAAGTTTTACTATTATAATTAGTAGCAACTTGATGTAAAATGAAAGTTTAGAAATGGTTGAAAACGGCCCGGTAAATCTAGTGTTAAAGGAAGTGAAATCAATAACTAATTATTTCTATCCCATATGAAATATCACTTACTATAAGGCATTTACAAATTAAAAAACTTTTCAATTAAGAGTCAATCTTTTTCTTCTTTTCATCTATTTTCCTACATAAATTAAATTTTGTCGCTTTTTTCCTTTGACCTTTTCTTTAACTAGTATTAGATTTTATAAACAATTGAACATCTTTTGCTGCTTCTGCTTTTTCGGCCAAATCCTCCACCATATTTTCTAACTTGGATTTCTCCTTTTGAATACACCTTTTCTTTTGGTTTAAATAAAAGTGACTGTCGTCAATTAATTTTTTGGTTTCATTTTTGAAGAGGCAGACCGTTACTACTGTTAATAATAATTTAACTTGTGCAAGTAAACTGTAATAGAAATATAATTTCACGTTAATTTAAAGCACAAATGACATATGTTTCGGGATTGCCCACTTCACACTGCCTTTATTCTCATTGGTTTACAGTTAATTCTTAGGCTATATAAGCTTTGTTTTTGTTGTTTTGTCTGCTTCATTTGGATGTTTTGCATCTAGAAGCTCCCTGTCGCATTGATAAAGGGATCCCAAGCAATCCCGAAACATATGTCTGCGTTTTAATGCTCATTTGTGCTTTAAATTAACGTGAAATTATATTTCTATTATGTTACTACTGTCTTTGTTCTGTTAGATGCTGCTCATATTTTATTCTGGAGGATGCCACTGACCTTCTCATTTCCTCAGTTATAACCACTTCATGTAGGAGATCAATTTTCTTCCAACTTTGAAATATGATTTATCAGGTTGGAATTTACGAAAACTATTTGAATAAGACAAAAACGGATAAAAGTACTCCTCATTCCCTGCATCAGTTATGGCTTTTGTTACTTCAATAAACAGGATATTTTTTTGTTTTAATGATGCTTGTAGTCTTCCTTCCTTCACCTATTATCACTTAACTATGCAAAAAGTGCAGAAAATTGTAACTGGATTAATGAACTTCTAAGATCAAGAAGAGGCACTATCAAAAACCTTAGACTTATTTTTTCTCAAAACTTAACAATTATTTTATAATATTGAAAAAATCTTCAAACAGAAGATTGCTGATTTTTTTTCATGCTTTTTAATTATGAATGAAAGCAGAAAGAATTGCTAATTAATTTTGCAACAATATAAGGAAAAACCCCTAATGCTAAACAACGCCAAAAATTAAAAAAAAAAAAAAAAAAAACTTATAAAATTACATACAAAGGGAGGGGGGGGGGGACATTTTAAGCAAAAATATTTTGTTAACTAGATTATTAATAAGGTTGATAATTACAGTTAACTGATATAATCACTAAAACTTAAAATAACTTTCGAAAAATTTCTTATATTTTCAGGCAAATTTTCAAGTGGGCAGGGCAAAATTACGTCCGTGCAAGCTCTTTACTACAGAAGCTAGAACTTAATAAAGATAAAAAATAATGGTCAGCTTAAAGTTATTGATATCCACGAGGCAGAATCGGACAATAAATGAGAACTAGGAAGTTTCACCGAAGTCGATGCAATCGGATTTCGAAATGCATAATAAATCGCGACTAAAACTTGAAAGTGCAAAAAACTGACAAATTGCGTAAATTTTACTTTTAATTTGTAAAAGTTGTTAGTAGGTATGTACGTTAGCGCGTTACTTTCAAAGATTAGCATAGCAGAAAGAGGAAGACAGTTTTCCAAAATTATGGATATTTCTCGGAAACTAAATTGTTAATCTCCAAAATTATCAAAAATACGGAATTCAGTCAAAATACGGAAAAATCACATGTCTGAAAAAGTTAAAGCGCAAAAACTTATTTTTATTAATTCAGAATAAAAGCAACTATTAACAATAAACATAACTGAAAAACGAGCCCTTTACAAAAATCGCGATAGCAAAAATCAATCTACACGTTTTCGATTGAAATTACATTTCATTTCCCTTCTTTTTAAGACATTTATAATACTTCTAAAAATCAACTGCAAAAACGTTCCCGATTTTTCTTTGATAAGTCGACTTACACGTGGGTTTCCGTATGTTTGTCTGAAAGTTAGGGGTTCGGTTTACATGCGAATGAATTATATGCAAGTATATACCGTAAGATTTTCGTAAAAATAAAATGAAATTTTATTTGTTTACTTCATAATTAAACTAAAAAATTAATTGAAAGAATAACAATATGATTCTTGTAAAGGATGCAAAACGATTACGCAAAGAAAGGAACGCATGCGTTTCTTTGCTTGCACGCGGAAATTAGGAATACCTATTTTTTGCTGCAATGACGATGATCTTTTACAAAAAATAAGGACTGTAAATGAAAAATAAGGACTGTAAGGGTCCTTATTAAGGAGTACCAGAATGTAAAGAGTTTATAAGGGTTTGTAAGGACCGTGCGAACCCTGGTTGGGAGGAAAAAGCAAATTTTTAATGGGAGTTGCGTGAAAAAGTGGCTATTCATCATGAGCCTCCTGGCTCGCACTGTAGTTGATGGCCGACACATTTATGGAGTTGACGATTGAGCCGGCATTTCGGCGTGGAGCATTTCTACGATGACATCCCCAAGAAGTCTTGATTATTATACAAAAAATTTACAGACTACATCATGTCCCCAAAATGTGGCTTCAAGGAGACAGCCGCAACCATCACCATCTTCGGCCATTTTTCGGTTCAACACGCAACAGCAGTGAGAGCGCACATCTTTCCACACCAGAAAAATGCAACCAAGTAATGCTAAAATTGAGTAACTGTTAGATATTTGTCTAGTGCTGTTCCCATGCTAGTTAGTTTTATGCACATCGATTGGGGGCGTGCTGACGTGATTGACGACATCGCGAATCAGAGAGCATCACGTCCCTAGTCGGTGTAAATAGGACGTTTGTGCTTCGGAGTCGGAAGAATGTAGTTGAGTTAATTCAATGTTGTAGTATTTTTTCATGATTAGATATGTTTGGCTAGTTTGCCATTTAGTAATCTTATTTCGGTTCAAAAATGATTTTAACATTATCAGTTTAAATAAATACTCGTTTTTTATCAAGTTAGATTTATCACTTTTTTCAAGAGCTACAATTATAGAGGGAAATGTTAACAGTAACCACCACCAAATCTCAACACAGTTGAGAACTATGTAATAATTGAGAGCCAATGAGGTTGAAAGAGGCTTGGTGGGAGCCAATGAGAGCATTGGGCATGCAAGGCACAAAACGACAAGATAATATCATGGAAGAGAGAGGAAGAAGTTAAGATAAGGGTAATAGATGAACAAAGGGAATCTAGAAAAATGCGAAAATGAATCGTATAAAAAAGGTCTTAACTTCATGAAAAAGATTAAAATAAAACAAATCATGTACCAAAACGTGCAGAATTTTTATGCAAAAAAAAGATTCATGAAATATAAAAGAATTAATACTAAAAATACCCATATATGAAAATAATAAAAAAATTTAGAAAAACTTAGCCAAACAAAGGCGTATAATAATATTGTAGGGATGCAAAAAAGGAAAGGAAGAAGCATTTAATTTAGTTTCAAAACATATCTTAACATGCTTTAAGTTAAAAGAACAGTTTAATAAATTCTGAGATAATTAAAATTAAAAACTAAGAAAAATGATGTGCAATATCACAATCTCATTTCTTTCAGTGGAAAAGTTGCATTCAAAAAACATGATTCAAGATTTTTAGCTAAGCTTAGGATAGTATTTTTTGGTGTCATTATTAATAACATCAAAATCTCCATTGTGCTTTTATTTTTTTTCAGAATGGATCTGATTTACAAATTTGGACACCATTTACAACAAATCTGCTTCTTCTTCCAACTATTAATACAAAGGTCTTATTTTTTAACAAAAAAAAGAAAAGAATTGCCCTAGTTGCTTCAGCAGTTATATTCATGTGTAAGGCAAATTGTCTCAAATTCTGCAGTCCATTCTGTAAAAATTCCCCGAGAAAGAAAAGTGCAGGTGCTGAGCTTGCATGCAAATTAGAGTCTGCAAATACACTTCGAACGTAATCAATGTTCATGTAAACAAGACCTTTGACTCTATCAATTTAGTAAGTTAAGTTCTAATATGATACCAATTTCATTTTCGGATGAGTCCAGAACATTTTCTCCTTCAACTGAAGATGGTCATATCTTTGTCCAGGATGCAATTAACATTGATGTTTTTAGTCACTACAGCTCATTATACCCTCTAGTCATTATTGAGACAATTTGTTTTTAAAATATATTAAACAAAAATCATATTATTCAGTACTGTAGAAACCGAGTTGCACAAAGGTTTTGAAATTTTCTTATCGTGTGAAACCATGGTATATCAGGGTTCCTGCAATTTATCTAATCATGTCAGAATGAAATCATGCTGTAGGAGGTTGTGTTATAGGTGGGCTACCTGTAATATTAGTGCCGGCTCTAAGCAATTTTGACAGAGCGCTGCGCCCGGCGGCCCTTTTCAATCTTTTTTGCGCCCGGCGGCCTCTTTCTTCCCTTTTCTATGCGCCCTGCTGTCTATTCAGGCCATGCCAACATCGGCCGAACAGCCTTCAAAGCAGGAAATGCAGTAGGAAAACTTCAATCCTGCCCCCCACCTTTATTTGTCCCCAATAATTTTCTCAGAACTCCAGAGCATTATTTTCTTCTCCCCTTTAGCTTCTTGGAATAACAGGGGGTAGTAGAAGGACGCATCACGTACCTTTCTTTATTTTAAAGTGCTTTTAGCCTTAAACAAATATGAATGTCTGCCGCTTAAATTAGGCTATTTTTAGTTAGGATGGGCAGTTTTCAACCCACTACCTGCCGATGATGTGCGGCAATTCGGAAAACTCGCGATTTTTCCAAAGAAGAAAAATCGAGCAAAAGCGGCAAACTCTCCGGATTTTGGGTCCTGATTCAAAAAATTTTGTAAATAACACCAGAACTCATAGATTTGGCCATTAGCATTTCATTAATTAATAGCATTTTTTAATACAGTATATACTCTCTTATAAGTCGAGAAATTTAGCACAAAAAACGAAGTAAATGTCGACTTACGTTCGCGGCAAAACAATCGAAAAATCCAGACTTTTCCCGTTTTTTTAAACCCCTTTAATTAAACAATACAAGAAAAGAATATCATCAAATTCTGACATGGTTTTAAATTCTCTAGCCGCTTATGAAAGACTTTTAATTATAAAAGATCAGCTTATCCGAAACATAAAAGAAAGCCCGAACTTCAATTTTACAAATTTTCTGTATCGCTAAAATTTAGCGCTCAGTCTAAAAAACAATAATAATAAATATAATAAAAGCGCAAAAAATAGAAAGAAGCAAAATTTAATGATATTAACTTAGAATTAAAGCAATAATTAAAAAGAACGCTTAATCGCGAAAGCGAACCCTTTTTCAGACATCGCAATCTCAAATATGAAAACTTTTTCGGACACAATCATGAAAACTACATTTTTATTTAAACACGTTCATTATAATTTATTTTTTGTTATTTTTAAAATGTTTATTTCCAAAAGAAAAAAAAAACAGTAAAAAAGGCTTCCCGATTTTTCATTGTAATCAAGTTTTTTTTTTTTGAAAATATTCCAAATTTTGGGATTACAAATTTGGGGTTCCATGATGTGTAATTGCTTTGGGTTTAGCATTTAGCCTCACCACTGAAAAAAAAAAATAAAATAAAATAAAACAGTAAAAGTCATTGGCGTCATTTCACAAAATCTATAAAGACAAAACAGTTAAATACTATTTTCAAAGCCAAATAAGCATTTCTTTTCTTTTCAATCCAAACATTTTAACTACATACTAATCAGTTTATATGTGCTAAACATAGTATTTGTATCTCATGTATTTCTTCGTTTGCATGCGGAAAACGGTCATATGCTAATTAGCGAACTGCGTAAAATCGGGCAGCAATCTTTTAACATCTGCTTTAGGTTTACAATATTTCTTATTAGTTCTTAAACAGTGAACAGCAAAACACTTATTGGGCCTAAATACAGTTATTCCTCTCCAAGACTTTTGACTCCCCCCCCCCCTCCTTTGCCTGAAAAAACTGTATAAACAGAAATTTCTGGCTCTATTAGAAAGAAAATTTAAATATTAAATAAGATGTTGAATACAAGCACAATTTGCACATTTTCCTCTCATAACATTTTCCCATAGAAAAATAAAAGAAGTATAGATTGCACTAGCATTGTTGCCTCCATTTGCCCTGTGAAAAATTATCTTATTTAATTTTATTAATGGTAAAAAGGACAAAATATATTGAGCCAAAACTAAAAGCTATTTTCTCCAAAGTTCCCACCACACCCCTCCTCTTAAAAGAAAAAATTGAAAGCTCTATGACTGAGGTTTAAAATGGCACCAAGTTTGAAATTCTAGGTCACTATCACCTGAAATACTCAGGGTTTGCGCTAGGCCACGCGATTCCCGCAACATTTTTTGAAATCCCACACAAAAAATTGTTTGCGCTTAAATTTTAAAAATCCCGCTTAAAATTTTGGTCAAGGTGGGAAATCCCACCTTGTATTTTTCCCCAGTGTGTACCCTGATATTTGTCAACAATAATCAGAGCCAGCCTTAAGACTTGTGCGGGCCACATTGAGAGCATTTTTGTGGGGGTCGTGATTTGTTGGAACTTTGGTACACCTCTCCCAAACCTGGTCGTGGAGAAATATCACCAACACCTAGAACTTTCTTTGTTGAGTAGTTCATAATTTTACAGCAGCGGAGTACTTATGAAAACGTGCGTAAATGATACATAGATACCTATATATTTTTCAAAATGAAAACGTATATTTTGAGATACACATGCAAAGTTTGCAACCTTGCTAAACTCGAAACTTTTTCAATGCTTAAATTTTTTTGTGTGGGGGGGGGGGGGGTAAAAAATATTTCTTAAGCACCCTTTTTGAAGAAAACATAGTGCCCTTCTCAGAGTTCCCCCTGGCGGCCCTTTCATCCTGGAGTCAGCACTAAATATATATCTTTTTTTTAACTGCGTCATTTCATTTTTTTTTTTAATGTTACAACAAGGAAAACAATACGCACTAAAACATTAGCTTTTTTGTCGACTTTTAAAGAAGGCAGTTGAAGTGCTGAGCTAGACTGTGCAATTCTTTCAGGAATCACAGGTTTTTCAGGAACAATCACTTTTTCTGGAACCTAAAAATTAAACAAAAAAGATAGGTTAGACAAGGAAAAAAAATCAATAAAATGATAGAGGTAGACCAAAGTAGTGGTAAAGAATCAGAAGTCTACTTTAGCCTGTGAAGTCTCTTCAAAATTTCCTTCTCACATTTTGACTGTTGCTATAGAATAAGCAATGTTTACTAAATTTTAGTCGTCTTCTCTCAAACCCAGCTTTTGCAATCAGCCAAATGTAGAATGCAGTATTCATTGAAAATCAGTTTGAGTCAACATCTTTCATTTCTTCACTCTTTCTTTCTTGTGCCTCTTGACATTACAACCTTATAATGTGGTATATGCAAAACCTTTTCAGTTTATTGATTTTCTCATAAATTTCCATATTCCCCATACTAAAAAATATTCTACTTTCAATGAATTAATTCAACAAAACTATTGAGATGGTTCTTCCGAGTGTTTTGAGCTCCCTCGGTCAGTTTATCTAAGGAAAAATGTACTGAGGCTGTTTCTAGAACAAAATATTTGGTCATTTCAATCATCCTTTTCTATTGTTAGTCAACCAACTGCTTAAATTCTCAAATAATTCAAATTTCAAGTTGCATTTTCCCCAGTCAAAAAGGCTCAGTAAATTATTTTCATAGATCAAATACATAATTCCAAAGCTTTGGAAATATCAAAATCTATTCACAAACACATTTTCTAATAGAAGTAAAACAAAAATGAATTCCAAGCATTCTCCTGGAGAAGCATGAAAATTATGCTAAGTAAGAATTGAAAAATTCTAAAAAATTTTCCAACTTTTTTGGGTATAAGCTACATATCAATTAAAAATAATAATTAAAAGAGGTAATGAATAAAACATTTTGCTGGAGAAATCACACATGTGATTTCGTAATTCTTTATTAATACTATTAGCTTTTAATTATTTTTTAACCTTTTCACCACAGCACAGGTACAATTGTTGTACCGGTAAAAGTTCTTTTTGCCACTATTCTAGCTGCATAAGTAGAGTAATCAAGGATAATTTTTCCCCTTAGTATGAGAGCGTTAATGGCATAGATTTTGTTTTCTAAACCTGCAGAGCTTAAATCCTTACAGTAACTGCTGTTTAATAGCATAAATAAATGCTAACAGTTCATTTTGTTCCTCTTAGTGCTTGCCCTAATGTAAAGATTAAATGAAATATCGAGGTCACGTATGGGAAATAAATGTCTCCAGTTCCACAGAAAGACCTCCCATAGAATGATTTTTGTAACATATTGAGTTTTAGAATGTAAACAGAAATGCTCATAAAAAATTCAGTATCTTTTGAATTAACTGAGCTATTTCTGAATCATTTTGAAATTCATTGTTTGTGGCATCACAGTACAATGTGTGCAATGGTTATGAACTATTTTGCTTTTAATAATGAAATTAGTTGCTAAGTTTGGAAGGATGGCAAAAATGAACCTGAAATGCTACACAGCTGCACAATCAAAAGGACACTCCACTTCTACTGAGTGCAGTCATCAGTTATGATGTAATGTGCAGTAGTGGCAAAAACCAAGTTGGCTACTGCACATCGTTTAAAATCATTTTTTTAAAGAAAAAAATTAGTCTTAAATTTAAACAAAAAGTATCGCATCTCATGTTTTCAACCATGCTTTTTTAGAAAAAGATATTTTTGAAAAATAGTTAAAAACCACACTTGGGTATTTTTCCGCTTTCAGTTCTATGAATTATATGAATTTAGTAGTTGTATATATATACCAGACTAAAAGTGACATAATTTGTTAACCAATCTTGCAATAGTTTCAAACATAATGAAAAGATTAAAATGCAATTAAAAAATACTAAATGAAATGTTTAAAAAAATGTTTTTTAAAGTTTCCATGCAATAAATGCCTTTAAAAAAAAAACATTAAGAAAACTTTTAAATTACAAGAAATTGACTTACTAATTTTGGAGTTTGCTGCTGCGTTTGTGACAAGGGTGGTCTTCCCGGTTTTTTCTTCTCTGGTTTTACTATTTGCATTTCTGCTTTCCTTTTTTGTGGTATAGGGGTTACCACAGGTTCAGGAGTTTTAGGTGGCAATGAAGTTTCTTTAATTTTGGTTGTTGAATTACTAGAAAGTACTTCCTTTGGTTTTTCTTGCCTGCATTTGCAAAATAAGGATAAGAAAAAAAAATTAAATATACCAATACACATTTTAAAATACCTCTATCATAGCAACCAAACCTGGATTATTGGCATTTGCATTCAAAAACAAGATTTCTAGCAACTTTCCTTCAAAGAATAGTGTTAAATCTCATGAAGGAACAAGAAACATTGTATGAGGCCATTGCTTTGCACAAATAGATGAGTACACAGGTATGCAACCTTTTTTACGCTCAAGTTATACACACATGATTATTTCAAGTATGCCACAACATAAAAATTAATGTCAGTGTTTTTTTCTTTCAATGTTGCTACATTTTACTATAAAGCAATTTTGTTTACTGCTAAATCAAAATTTAATTGCTTGCGAAATGGGAAAAGTGCTTTTTTTGGGGTGCATCTTTTTTTTGGGGTGTATCTAATAAGTTCATATCAAAGCTTATAACATTTCTGAGCTACTTTTATTGGGCCACTAAAATAAACCTTCAGGACACATGTCCCCCCCCCCCCCACATACATATACATTATTATTTTAATGGCGATAAATTATGTAACTATAATTCTTTATATTAAAATTAACTATCAGGCCTAATTAACTTAGGGCTGCCAATAAACCTTAAGGAAAAAAATTCCCCGACTTTTCCAGCATAGGCCAATAGTTGTAGTGACCTGTTCCAGAGAGTACCTCTTTGGTCTAATCCACAGTCACGGATGCATTTCTCCAATGCGAGATTGAAGAGCGGCAGGCAAGTCTCCCTGGCGCAGGCCTCTTTCAGTTGTGAAAGGCTCAGAAAGATGGTTTAGGATTTTAGCTCTGCATCTTACGTTTCGTAACGTGGCTTTAGTGAGGTTGACAAGTTTTGTAGGAATATTAAACTCAATCATGGCTTCAAGCAACTTGTCTCTTTTTATGCTGTCATAAGCAGCTTTGAAATGTATAAATAGATACAACGTTTTGATGTTATACTCTTTAGTTTTCTCCAAGATTTGTCTCAAAGTGTGGATTTGGTCTACAGTAGATTTTCGGGATCTAAATCCACACTGGTAGTTCCCAATTACTTTCTCAGTATGAGGTTGAAGTCTAGCAAAGAGTAGGTTGGAGAAGATTTTTTATGCTACATTAAGGAGTGAGAACATAGTTTTAATAAATACAAATAATTTAGAAAAAAACTACTTTTTAAAACTTTGTTTTTGGCTTGATTGAGCAAAAACAGATTTTAAAGTTTCACTATTGTATTTTATATTTAGCATTTGCTCCCAAAAGCTGGAAATAGTTAAATATGATGGAGAATATGAGAAATTAATTTTGTTATAGTTAACAATGTG
Source organism: Octonoba sinensis (assembly GCA_038502835.1). Classification (NCBI taxonomy): domain Eukaryota; kingdom Metazoa; phylum Arthropoda; class Arachnida; order Araneae; family Uloboridae; genus Octonoba; species Octonoba sinensis. The sequence goes on along the minus strand of CM076599.1, from coordinate 55,249,418 downwards.
CAAGTCTAACCTTGTTTGGGTAGACTGATTTATTGTGAATATTGGGAAAGAGAGAAATGTAAAAAGCCTAGAATACATCATGAATATTCAGATAGCATAAGTTATTGATGTCTTTGAAAATAAAAATATATTCCAGTTAAGTGTATTAAATTTTAATAGCTCTTTTAAAAATAGGCATGTAAAAAACCCCATAAAATAAAAATATTATCTTTTATAACTTTTAAAATATCTTCATAAAACAGTTTTGAGCAAGGTAAAAGTTCACTAAGCAATAGTAGTTCTTTCATTTAAATTAAATAATTAGTAAAATAATGCTAATGCTTACTACCATAAAACCTGTAATTCCTATTCCACTTGTGGGTGAAATTCTTAGTTTTATTACATTCAAAACAACAGGGGAAATAGATTAATTTTAAATAGTTTTAAATTCTTAACAAACAGAATTAAATCGCACATCGTAGATTGTGTGTAATTGGTGTTTGACTTTGAATAATTTTAAATTTGGCAAAAACTTTGTATTACAACGATTTTCTAAAAACTTTAATATTCGGTATTTGGCTTAAGACATTGGCCAAATATTCGGCTTCAGCCTGGAAGAAATGGCCGGGTATTCGGTATTCGGCCAAATCACTATTCGTTACATCCCTAGTTGATGTATTTGGATATTAATGACATATTCTCTTTTACATTGCGGAAAACCGTAATTGCGTCAATTTATGTTCTAAAAAAGTTCAATTAATTGCATTAATGTTCGGAAATTTCTGTTTAGCGATTTAATCGGATAGAAATGAATTTAACCTCTATTTCTTGGTACAAAATCCCCCCAAAAAAACATGCCAAGAAAATCATGCTTTTAATAAATGCATAGTTTAAAAGAAACAAATTTATCTTTTATATTGAGGGTCAAAAGAAAAAAAAAGGAACAGTACACTTCAGAATTAAAAAATTAATTAAATGCATGGCTTTCAACGGATTATTTATTTAATTTTATTATTTACTTTAATTTGTAATGCTTTGTAATTTAACCCTCTTTCAATGTTAAAATTTCAATTTAATATTAAAAGATGATTATTGTTATTACTTGCAATTATCTATGGAACACATTTTTTACTTGTGCGTTCATCTTCAAAACAAATATTTAATATAAAAATCCTTCTTATTTTATCATTAAATAGAAATATTGTCAAGTGATTGCAAACATTTAATTTGAGATAAACTTTTAAAGCTGCAACGATTTATAGTTTCCTTTTAACTAATTTTGTATTTTTAATTTGTTACCCGAGTTTAATATGTGGGAAATAGTATACAGTACAACCTCGATCAGTCATTTGCACGAGACTGTTCATTTCATTTATGGAAAAATGATGAACGTGGGTCAGAATAACATCCGGCGATATCGTTAAACCATTAAAACAAGACGATACCAACGTTAAAATGATGGATGCACGTACAATGCATAAAGATTTTACTGTATTATAATCACTTGAAATTAGTCCTTTTTATTTTATTATCATGATTTAGCAAAAGGTAGGTATCAATTACATAATTGTAATTACTCTAGTACTCATTACCAATAAAAATTCAACATCAAACTTTAAATTCATGTAAAACCTTTATATGTAAGAAAGAGTAAAACTTCTTTTAAAACATTTCAAAATTAGCTTCATTGATATGTAGTTAAATTTATTAAACACTCTTGTAGATGAAAGTGTCATAAAATGGTGTATAGTTTGGAAAGTGTTTTATTTTCGTTTCATTTACTTCAGGTAAAAATATTATATATTTTTAAAAAACTACATTAGTTTCGTGCAAGTAATTTTTAACTGCATACACTGTGTTAGGTTGTTAAAGAAATCGAATCTATCCTATCATAACTTTAATCTTTTTATTGTCAAACGTGTGAAGTCATCCTTTAAAAATCCAATTTTGGGAACTATATAGCGAACTTTTCGTAATAGAAATATCCATTTATTAATTTTGTACACAATTCAAACCTCCGTTTTCTTAAATTATTCATTCATATTTCCTCTTTATGACCCTTTTTACTGAAGTATTATAGATACTTTCCATAATTAATGTGTCAATAATAATTCAGTATATATACAAATCTAATGTAGCTTAAGAAGATACAAAAACAAAGAAGTAAATTTTAAAAAATTTCAGCCCCAAACACAACACATAGCGATTCCGCAATTTTTTCCGAACAGCGTCGTAAATATTACGCAGAATGAAGAAACTGTCTTCTACATGAGAACCAATTACGACAGTTGAATGCGGGAATTGCATAATTCTTCCCTCCGACGACTGTAGCTGCGAGCTCTTGCTTGCAATTCTTTCTGTAGAGTGAACATTCCAGCAACAACTGTCGGACATTTTCGCGCGAGTCCTCTCGCTCGTCAGAAAGCGTCTTTAGTGTTGAAGCGCCAGCACGAGATCGGCAGCGAATGTGCTAACAAAATTCCAATCAAACAAAATGAACCCTTCACAAAATTCTAAGCTACCAAATTGCACTTTTCACAGAATCATTTACACAAATTTAAAAATTTAGACAAACTTATTTGATTTTTCACAAAAATCTTTTTAAAATTCACAAAAATGGGACACTATTAGCAATGTTGGATTGACCCCTTAAAAGTGAAAAAGAATAATACTGTAAAAAGTTTGCCGATTTCCTAATCATCCATGGTAATTAATGAAGCCGTGCTAATCAGAAAATGAAAGGAACTATTTGACTTTTAAAGAAATTGCAGAGATTTGATAGTTTCTCCGACTTTTCTCCGACATTTAAGGTCCCCCTTTTAGTTTTCCCATAAAATTCCAGGATTTCCATATTTTCCAGGTGTGTGGCAACCCTCCAATCAGTATTAGTCAAATAGAAAATAAGGATTTCAGATACATATTTTGAAAAATCCCTTATCAATGCAAAAGAAATGAGTTTATGAATGCAAAAAAAAAAAGCAGTTTTAAAATAAAAACAGAAGATTAACAACCAGAAATGGAAAGAACAAAAGAAAAAGATTTTTTGTTGACCAGCTAAAATCAATATGAAAATAGAAAAAGCGAATTTTAAAAATTTGGATTTCAAAAAATACTTACATTTGTTCAGTTGGTACAGGGACAATATTTTCCTGCTTCACCGGAGATTCTTCCTGCAAATAAGATTTCATAAACAATATAATTACTTTAAACAATATCAACAAAGAGATAAATTGCTAGAACTTTTTTTTCTTTTTTGTACAAGTTGAATGATGGCAGAAAAACCTATACAACACTTTAACTTCATTAATTTTATTATTGTGCTTTGATTTTCTTTTTTTAAAATTTATTATTTTATTTATTCTGATAATTTTGTATGAAGTTTTTAAATGTTTCCAGATTAGAATGGTTTAAACAAGGGGTTTTCAAAAAGGGTGCAACATGGAGAGAGTGATGTAACAATGTGCTCATATTTAACACAAAATCTTTGTGTTATTCAAATTTATTGAAAATACAATTGGGCTGAAACTCTACAAGAATTCATATCACAAGAAGGAGAAAATCTTATTGAGTTTTCAAGCTAAATAGCCTAAAAACAAAACATGTTGAAATTTAAATTTGAGGGAGCTCTGGTTATCACTAAAAAAAAACAAGTATACCATTCTAAGTGCAAAATCTGTGCAAGTCCATATTTTATTTGCATTTTTATATCAGTACAAGGATGCCAGCAGGTGTTTATAAACACCAAAATATTGCTCAAAAATTACAGTTGAAAGGGATATTTGCATGGCGTACATACTTGCCAACCCTTGAGGGGGAAAAAGGAGATTTTTCACTGACACCCCCCTTCCACATACACATTTTTTTCTTTTAAATGTTTATTACAGCAGTATTTGATAAAATTTAACATTGAATGTTTGATCAAAACATTTTCCAGGAAAATTATCTTCTATGAGCAATATATGTTCCCTAAATTTTCATTTGGCAACATTTGACAAAACTCAGTTTCACTTTACAGAAAATGCATTACTGTGCGGAAAGCACAAAATCTCCAGCATTACATTAATTACATTATAAAAAGCCAGTTCTCCCAAATATTAGCTTACATCTATTCCACAACAATTTAAACTATATTTTTTTTGCTTTTGTTTTTTTAGCCACTTTTTAGTTATGTGTTGAATGAAAATAGGAAGAAATTATATTTATTTTGTAACAATATTTAATGAGTAACTAAAAGAGAAAAAAAGCTATAACCCTAAGACGATGGGGGGAAAATGCATTTTAAATTCCATGAAAAAAAATTTTTTGGCACAAAAATATTTTTTCACTAGATTATTAATAACGATGCAATATTAAGAGCTGTAATTACCAATATGATCACCGAAATTTTAAAAAGGGCTAAAATGTTTCATTGAAATTTCGAGTGGTTGTGGCAAAATAACGAGAATGCAAATCCTCTACTACCAGAGGCTGAATCAAAATTAATGTTAAAAATAATGGTAAACCAAAAGTTATTGATGTATATGAGATAGAATTAGATTGTAAACGAGAACTAAGGAGTTTTCCCAAAGCGGATGCTATCGGATTTCACAAAAAACGGGACTGACCCTTGAAAGCACATAAAAGACAAAATGCGGAAATTTTACTGCTAATTTTTAAAAGTTTTGAAAAGAAAGTAGGTAATCCTGCTGCTTCAAAGTTTTGTCATTAAAAGAAAACAAAAAAAAAAATTTTCAAGATTTTCGAATTTTTGTGGAATTGCAGTTTTGACTTTTCAAAATTACCAAAAATACGGAATTTTGTCAAAATACGGGAAAATCAGGTATCTGCTACTAACATCAGCGAGTAACTAATATCATGCGCGCCATCTATTGAGCAAAAAATGAAGCTAAATTTATTTTAAATGCAAAAAGTACTAAAAACGGGAGAAAATTATGTTTAAACGGGAGATTGGAAGACAGAAGCAAAAAACAGAAGTCTCCCGTTAAAAACAGTAGACTTGGCAAGTATGAATCTACCTTTGCATGTATCTTACTATTGAGCAATTGTGCAAGGTTGCAAAAGCTCATGTGCAACCTTGCTCGCCAAGCTCGCCACATACACATACCAACAAGACTGTGGAGAAGATGATTTTTCTCTCCTATGTTTTTCTATCAATTATGAGTATTTAAGTGAACTTTAAATGACTATAAATGTTAGCTTTCTGGTCTTACGATTTCCCCTTTTTTCTTTTTTTGTGAAATCACACAAAAACATAACTGATCACATACACAAAAATTCTTCTGAGGGTGCTCTAGGAAAACTTGGGGAGCTGTGGTTTACACTATAATGGTTTTAGACATTTTTAATTGTGTTTAAGTTGTAAATTGACAAATAACTAGTTTTTAAACTGTTTAATAAATAAATCAAATTTAAAACACTTTTACAGGGTTTGTTGATTTAAATCAACTAGTCTTAAATTACAATTTAAATCAAGTGATTTTTTTTAAAATCATTGATTAAAATCATGTTTTGAAGTTTTTTATAAAAAAATTATTTTGTACTTTTATAAATTCTTATTCTAAACATAAATCATGTAGCATTTACAGCCTCTGCTTCAATTAACAAAGCTTTATAGGCCCCTGCCCCTCCAGCTGCTGGTGTTTGTATGTGTGTAATATATTTCAGCACCATTTCTTTTTAATTATACAAGATTACTTTTATATTTGAAGATTCATTTTATGTCTTTTTACTACTAATATTTTACATCAATTAAATGAATACTATACAATATGTAATCCAGAATGTTGTATTCAAAATAATAGTGTGAAAAAATATCATTGTTTACAATGCATATCCTTGACAGAAATGTTGCATTGATCCCCCAAAATGCTGTACTAAGGATTTATTCAATCACTTATTTTGTAAATATTTTTTTCATCTTTGAAAGCTTCAAAACAGATATTTATTTAAAATAAAGTGTTAACTTTCAGTAATATAGAGGGCACATGATTTTAATAAATGGGGAAGTGAAAAAAATTCTTTCATTAGATTATTAAATTATTTTATTTATTAACTAGAAAATTATTAAAATGCACTCTGTGTAAAGTAAAGTGCATGGTTTATTTCAGCTGCCAAAGTTTAAAAAAATCTATTAAGTTTGTCCATTTTTTCTGTAACTTAGATTGTACTATTATTTCTGCTGGGATTATATTTGATTTGAAACACATTTATTTATCTATGCTATTATTTTTAAAAAAACCTACTGCCATGAAAAAGCTTAAAATACGTGTTTGAATATGGTTTGACATGTCACATTATTTTTTAAATGCAACACAATGAAGGTCGAATTTTTTTGAAGCACATTTTAAAAAATCAAGAACCCTGTTTTTTTTAACACAAGCCCTGCTTTATATTAAAAAATGGAAATATTATATCACACCTGTATTCCTTTATGATTCACCACTGGTACAGAAGACACTACAGTTGTTATTTGTTTAGTTGATGATACATTTGTTGAAACAGGTACAGACGGAGAAGTGCTTGATATGACTGATGTTTTGATGGAAGTTACAGTTGTTGTAGTTGCAGTGGCTGCACTTATTGTGCTAACTATTGAAGTGGAAGGAAATGTTACTGGAGCAGGTGATGATGTAGTTGAGTTAGTAGCAGGAGTCACATTTTCACCCCTACTTGAAGAATTAAAGTTCATTGCCTCACATGATTCATCTCTTTTTTCAATAACTATTTTACTCTTGCTTTCTGAAGAAGAACTAAATGTTGGTGGTGCACGGCTGTTGAAAGGAGCAGGTGCCTCCCTATAAAACAAATATAATTACTATTGTGTATATAACACACACACATATGTACAGATATAGATACTGAGCAGGGGTCGATCCAGCCTTTTTAACAGTGTCCGTCTTACATGAATTTTAGAAAGCATTTTTAAAAAAAACAATTTTATGAAAATTCAAAATTTAAACATATAGTAATAGAAAAATTTATTATTATTTGCCGCTTATTTAATAAATATTGCTGTGAAAAGCACAATTTGGTAGCTCGAAATTTTGTGACAGATCTGTTTTGATTGATTAGAATTTTTGTGAAGGCTCTGAAAGCAGACCTGAATTTTCTCTGGCATGACCCCTGTTGAGGCATGCAGAACTAAAACTGTTATTGTATGCAATGAAAGATATGCATTTTTCAGAAAGCAGAGTTTAATTTATATAGAATGTTACCTTGAACTAATAAAAAACAATACAATGTGTTAATGCTTAAAATTAAAAAAAAAATTGTATTTAACATTATTCTTATTGTCAGCTTAAATTTTGGCACAATAAAATACAGGTGATTATAATATAACATTTTTCCATAGTTTGTTTTTATCTTGTTTATCCCCCACCAAACTTTTGAAAGGAATTTTGCTTAGAATTGATTCAAGGAGTTTTTGGACTCTGATTGGGGAGGAGGGGGCTTTGAAGATGAGTAAAACAAGTAGACTGATTGAAAATTTTTACATGCTCAAGTATGACTGAGAGGAGACAAAATGAGTAAGATCAATTCTTACACTGAAATCCAAATACCTAGCACATCTGCTTTTGTCCTAGGATTTTCTTTTTTTTTTTTTTTAATACGGGCACATAGGGTGGTGTTATTAGTTTGTTGAAGATAGATCTTGGTCGGCTAATGCAGTAGTTAATTTGTTTGTTGCATGTTAATGAATTGCCAAAGACATCTCTCATAGAAAATTGATGGTAAAAAGTAAGGCTCAAAAGCACTAACAGGTGCAGTTGGAAAAGCACTTAATAAAAGTGAAAAACTTTCCATGGTACTAATTAAAAAAAATTGCTGTGGAGCATTTTGCAAGAACCACCTATGATCCAGTGGCGTATCTAGAGAATTTGGGCCCCAATGCAACTGTTGGTAGAGGACCCCCTCCCCTGAATTTTATATTTTACATTTAAAACATGAGAATTTACTACACATTACAGATTACAGGTGGAAAAAAGAAGACTAGAAAAGTTTGAAATTAAAATTTTTTCTTTTTCGATTTTGCTGAAGCAAAAACATCTATCAGTTTGGAGACATCCATGTTTCGCGTTTCTGGCTGCAATGCTTAAAAGAGCCGAGTCGGACAGTGGTTTTTGACTCATGGAATTGTGAATATTAAAAATATGGATGATAATTTCATCATTAACTATTAGTCTAATTTTGTAACATTATTTTCACAAAATTTAAAATAAGCAATTTTTTCTCGGAGCCTCGACTTGCAAAGGGTCTCCCAAAGGCAAGGGCCCCAATGCGACTGCATAGTTTGCATTGGTATCGCTACGCCACTGCTATGATCAAAAAATTCTCAACAGAATACATTCAGAATCAGATGAATTCATTTGCAGATGAAGAAGTCCAAATTGAACTTCCGAAACTCTCTAGTCACAGGCAAAGAACAGAGGAGTGTTTTCGCTTTATAAACGAGGTTTTAGAATCATTGTGGTGATAAACAAAGGCATGGATTCATTCTTGCTAAGCTTTCATCTGGAAATAAATATGACTAAATTCAAGGTGAAGAGTCAATATGAACTAGAATTTGTGTTCTTTCGATTGTGTCTGTATTTTCGAGTGATTTGCTTTATTAAAATTTTTAGAAAGCATTTGCATTAATATTTTCAGTTCAACTGTGATTAAGATAATTTCTGCTATTCTTTAAGTGAAATACTAAGTAATTTGTACTGCTATGTCAATAAATTTTATTTGACACCAAAAAGCATTAAAAATACTTCACTTTAACTGAAGCAGTATATTGCCATCATTTCACTCAGAGACTTGAATGATGAATATTTCAAGTGGCTTGGGACAAATCTTAATATATTGTATTGAAATTTTGCATTGTGTTCATTGGAACCACAAATGCAACTTTTCTGCCCCCTGCCAATCTAAAACTCCCAAACGTTTCACCCCTACAGCGTTCACTCCACCCTATATAGTGTGCATTTTTCTAAATAAGGTGGCGATAAAAGGCGGTACTAGGGGATTCATTGCATGAGATTTTGGTGGCTGTTAAGGAGTTAAAAACCAAATCCTATTAAAATCATTGGCTAACAGAACCATTACTATAAACATTCTACGACGAGGATAACAAAATTAGCAAAGCAATGAATGTAAGTTTGCACATTAGTGTTCACTTGAATATCTTCAATAAAAATCAAAATTATACCCAATGTCAGGAGGCGGAGGAATGAATAATGGTGTTATTCTTCTTCTTCCATCTGCAAGCCTAGTTTCAATTTGCTTATCTGTAGGCCCCTAAAGATTGACAAGATTTTTATTTTTTAATTTAAAACTGGTATGCACTTTTTAAGAAATAAATAAAAGCATTTTAAAGCAAACATGGCAAGAAATAAATATATCACTTAACATTACTGAACTTACAAGCACTCATATTTTGAGGGAGGGAGAGACAGATTCTCCCTCTATTAATGACAGTTTAAACTAGTTTCTCCAGTCATATATTTATGTGCTTGTATTTCATTTTTACTAATTTAATTTTACAATTTATTGCATATATTACGGAATTATCTTAGAAATCCAACTTCTTATTAAGTTTTTTTTTCTCTCTCTCTCTAAAAATTTTGTTAGACACCAGAAATTTGATTCTACAACTCGTAACTTGATAGCAAAAAAAAAAAGAAAGAAATAAATTCATAAAAGTTGAATATTTTAAGAAATGGTTGTAATAATAAATATTAAACTATTAAACAGCATTCATACTCAATCTCAGAATTTTGATCTAAGAGTACTAATTAGTCACGACTTTAAGTTTAGTCAGCAGTGCAGCATAGTAAATAACAAAGCTAACAGGACTCTTGGGTTTATCACTAAGACTATTTCAAACAAGTCTAGAGAAATTGTATTGCCATTACTAGTGTTCCTGTTTTGCATTTTTCAAAGGGCGCGGCGCCCTGTCCCTTTTGGGAAAACTGTGGATACGCCCTGCCCTTTTCAGGGAAATTAGGAAAAAAACTATCCTCTTAATGAAAAATGCCCTTTTTCAACTAAAAAGTGCCCTTGTTGAAAATTGCGCCTTGCCCCTTTTTAAAAAAAAAGTGAACACTAGCCATTACACAGAAGTTTGGCACGACCTCATTTGGAGTATGCTGTTGTTCAGTTCTGATCTCCTCATCATGATTCAATTATTGAAGTTCATTAAAATGCAAAATGTTGACAGACTACATTCATGCGCAGAAGGTAGAACTAGAGTTCTTTTAACTGCCAAGAGTATCAACAGAGTGGCATCATTTTCCTATTGGTAGAAGGTTGCAACACCACCCGAGGCAGTGCTTTCCTTTTGTCCCATAGCTTTAATCTTTTACACGCCAATGGTCCAATATTGGAACATCAACTCTAAAAATCTGTGAAAAATACAATTTTATCGGTTTTACGCTGCAAAAATTTCTGTGTGTATTTGAGCTATTGATTGATTTTTTGAAATAATCATTATATTACTGAAAGTAGTGGTATCAACAATAAAAAAATTGTAATTTATTCATTTTTTGTACTTTTTATCAAGCAAGAATAAAAAATTCATACGAAATTTGAAATTTAATTAAAAATTTCACAACTAAGTGAGAACAATTAAAAATAGTCGTATTGTTAATTGAACATGTTTTATTTCAAAAAAACTATGCTAATATGGCTTTTATTGGCGATGAAATTTGCATGTTCCAAAAATGGAACATTGGCGTGTAAAGGTCTACATTTTAACACATTACAGTTCTTTTGGTTACATGGCATCAAATAAATAAAGACATTTTTTTAAATGTTGGAACTCATGGTAAATGTTAGGCAGATGTGTTTAATGACTGTTTATTTACATTCTGTTCCCGTCTCCCCCCCCCCCTTTCCCCATCCGCCGCAACCCTCCCTGTAACCCGAAGGGGATTACTTTTCTCAAAAAACCCCATGTTTTTTGATAGCTAAACTTCGTTTATGACTTAGGCATACAAAGTAGAGGATAAAATAAATAGTTCAAGGATAAAATAGTTCATCACGGTGGTGGAGACAACACAGAGCAACACATGCTTAGGGAATCATGAGAAAGACTTTTAGCTATTTTTCTTCTCTGCGATTTTTCTCAGTTAGTGAGTGTCCCTGACACTGATCTGATGTTTAATTCAAAACCTTTTGGAACTTTAGACGAGGCACTGGATTACTTTTATACAGTATCGGATGATTCTGAAGAATATATTGATATTTGTCAATTGCCTCCAGAAGAAAGTGGATGCTCAACAGATGAAGAAGACATTGATGAGGACATTTTTGAGCCCGTTCTGCCAGCTGATGTTTGTCTAATATATATGGCTGATCATAGCCCCCTTAACTAGATGCCTAGCGATTTGCGGGGAAAGTTGGCCGCGGATTTTAGTTACCTTTTCTCCCACCAGGAACGCTACTTATCTGCTATTACAAACCGCGCTCTTTGCATTAATTTGAAGGGTAGAAAATTGGTTTTCCATTGCTATTTCTTCTTTTTTCCCCTAATAATTTGATTCTTTGGGTTAAAAACGGTCCTTTTCAGGACCAATGTAACCTAAAGAAAGATGGTTTACTGTGTTGTTCCATTTTGCACATCAAATTCAGTAAAAGAAAAAAATAGTTTCAATCGGACATTAGTTTGCGTGAAAAATGGACCTCCGCTATATCAAGACAAGGGAATTATTCTTCTTATTATTATTATGTGTGTGTCTTTCATAACGTCTATTTGGCAAAAAAAAAATTTAAAAAATTAATTAATTAATAACAATATAGTGCAAAACTATTTTTATATAAATATACATTATTTATTATGTTGTCCAATCTTTACTGTAGCTTGTACTTGGAATACGGTTGATTATATATTATGATGCATTTTATGTTATGCAAATATTAATTAAATTGAACTTATTGATTTTTTATTAAAAAATGTAACTAGTTACACGAAGACATGTATGAATCAATAAGAAATAATGAAAGTTAGAAAGGAAGGAAATACAATATATTATTCATGCATAGAATCGAATTCTAATCATATTTCAAGAACATATTTAATTCTATGGATGAATTAATGAGAATAATTTGGAAGTAATATTTGTCCTAGTCTTCATGCCTAAAATATCACTTCAGTACAATCTTCTATATAAATAAAACCAAAAGTTGTGTGTGTGTGTGTGTGTGTGTCTGTCTGTCTGTCGATCGCCTCCTGGCGAGATGGAACGGGCCAGAAGTACGAAATTTTGGTTACAGGTACCTTGGGTCAGGTCCTCGTGCACCTCGAAGCGTTTTTCCTAAAATTCGAATTTGTTCTTTTTTTATTCCAATTTTAAGCAAAACTGTTTATTTTAAGAATATCTCATCGAAGAAACGTCCCACGTTTTAGATTTTTGCAGCATATGAATGTCCGTAAAAAACTGCACAAGATGATCTCCTTCTGAAGTTCGTAGAACAAATAGAACACGCGCAATATTCATTTAAAGTAGTTTTCGAACTTTAAAGCAACGCTTACCTCTGAATTTATCTGCTCAATTTGCGTGTTTTCGCCAAAATAAATACTACTTTTGTCGCCAATTAGATGATTTTTGTTAACTCAAGATTGAAAAAATGCTGTTTTATCGTTATTCATGCCATTTTATGAGCGAAACAAATTCTAAAAATTCATTGCATTTTTTAGCGTACTGCGGACGATCTGTAATTACTCCTTGAGGTTGATCCTTCTTTGTTTTTTGGCGATTTAGTATCATAGTACCAGTTCAACAATTTCATGAAACATATTATTTCTCATGGTAGATTGCCCGCTTTATCAGCGAAACAAATTCTAAGAATTCGTTTCATTTTTATGCATATTTTGTGGATTATAAAGTGCAGACGATTTTCAATTACTTTATCTTGAGGTTGATTTTTCTTTCCATATTTTACTCAAGTGATTTATTTTATAAAACATTTACTTAATTTTTTTTACTGTCTATTTGGCACTATTTGGACATAATTTAGTTATTTCTTTCTATCAACTTAAATTTCACGCGTCAGGATTGGTTCAGTACCAAACATTTTCTAACTTATATAAGCATTTGCCTTTGGAAAAATGCTTCCCTTTCTTTCGTTTTTATCCGAATTTTATGAAAGTGCTATTCAATTGAATTTTCAGGAAATCCTTTGACGATTTTGCAATCGGGATTTATAGGAACTGTCCTTATTTTGATGGTTAATTTAAGATGGACTGTTGGTAATTTTAGGAACAGTAGCTCTTGAAGGTCAGTATTCTTATGGGTATTTTTAGCCACTGACGTCTTTATTCTAATGGAGATTTTTTGAGACTAATGTCCTTATTCTATTAGGGATGTTTAGGAATAGTTGTCTTTATTCAAATGTGGGGATTTAAGGATTTTTTCTTTATTGTAGCAGACATATTCAGGGACAGTTGTGCTTCATCTGATGGACATTTTAAAACAGAATACAGATCTTACTTTGATGGGAATTTTTAAATGTATTGTGGTAGATATTGTAATTACGATTTTTATGGGTCTCTCAATATCATTTTGGCACAATTATCTTGCTGCATGTGCGCATTTTAGTTACTGTTGCAATTACTTTAATGGCAATTTTTTTGAACTGTTGTTGGCATTTTAATGTAGATTTTTATGAACTGTTATTTTTGGTCTAAAAGGAATTTTTCTAGGCTGTTCGTTTAAATGTTTTTACTGTTTAAATAAGGTTTTTCAGGCCTGTTGCCCATCTCCTACATGATTTTTTAAAGAAAATTTTTCCTTACATATTTACAACAGAATTTTGGACATGCGTCACTTAGCCTGCGAATGATGCAATATTATTCTGCGCAAAGCCGGGCATGTCAGCTAGTGCATAATAAATTGTAATTATTCACATATTTAACCATTTTTATTTTATTTATGTATAATTTTTATTTATTTATTTATAATTTTATTTATTGAAACCCAAAGGACTGTTTTTTTTTTCTTTTTGGGGGGGGGGGGATAGAGCAGATTCTATGATAAGATTAAATTTGATTTTATTATAAGAATAAAAACTTGACTTTTATGCAAAATTTTTATAACTTGCCTAAATGAAGAATTTGGTTCCAAGTTTCCCAATTTAACGTCCTCATCGTTCTGCTCGTTTTTTCAAGCAATGATTTTTTGGAAAATATTAGATTGCGAGAAAATATATCTCATACGCTAAGTACACTTAAAAGCATTTCAAAGCTTTGAACATCTTTTCAGAACCTTTGCAAAACTCTTGACTTTTAAAATTCAGAGAAAAAATTTTAATTTTCAAGATTACTATAAGTAAATAATAATAATAAGACATTCTTCTTTTCTAAAACAAATGAGTCCATATAGCTATCTACTCAAATATATATCACATGTATAGCTATGTTGTTAATCGATCATGGAAGCGATACATTACATCTTCTCAAAAATTTTCAAAATGCTCCAAATAAATCTTTAATTATTTTAACCATAGCATCGTTCTGAAACAAATATTAAAATTAAAAGTTTTAGTCAAGAGCTGGATTTTTATTTGTTTCCTTACATCGGTAAAACGCCAGTTGAAATTATGTGTATTATATTCTTCACGTATGAATTGCATAAATAATTATTCATTTAAATCATTACTTTAAAGAAAATTCTGTTAATTTGTGTAACAACATTTTTCTTTTAAAATAACTACAATTAGGAGAAAACCTCTTTAATGAAATAAAAGTTTTAAGTTGATGCTCCGTTAAAATGCTCGTAGACTAACGAGATATCAAAAATTAATAATATCACTTAATTTCCCACTGTTTTACTGCATCATAAAGTAAGAGCGAAAAAAATGTAATTATTGAGTCATATGATTAAATATGAAAAAAAACATCAAATGATTTTTTTAAAAGAATATTTTTTACCGCTTTTTTTCGCAATTTGCCAAGCGTTTACAAGTAAAACACCGTTTTCCAATAGCAAATAGGTAGTGCCCTCTAGCGGTGATTTCTTTGTCAGCGGGAGAAAATCGTTGCCTGTAGGGTAATGGGTTTCGCTCCATTTCGGAAGGCATCTAGTTAAGGGGGCTATGGGCTGATGCTGCTGGCTGGATTTTGAATTTACATTTGTACAAAAGTGCAACAGCAGAATTGTCCCATCTCTATTTTGGGAGGGAGATGACCTTGCATTTACTTCGCATGAAACTGGAAATCTAAACGTTTTTCTGATTGATCCATTCATCATCAGAGCGTCCTAGATGAATTATTTAATGGTTTAAAATTATTTATAAATAAAAGTTGGAGAAACATTATTGTTTGAAAATATAAAACATATGTGCATACATTTATGTGTATATATGTATATGTATATACACACACAGATACAGATAAATTACATTTTGTTGCTTTTATAGATTTATTTCATGATTTATCCCTATATTTTTTACATAGCACATATTTTTCATCTTCTAATTATCACAATTACAATCTACAAATCTAAGCATAATTTTAATAAAGAAATATTTAAGAAAGATAGAGGGTATTAGCATTTTACAAATTGAAAATTTAGCTTCCAACTTTTTACTTTTGAAAACTAGAGAAAGAATGTAAAATTATACATTTTCATATAAGATATATGATGTCTTGAAGTGTTTAGTCCTTAAAAATAAATCCTTTTTTAATGTAACTAAAACTTAACTTTTCCAAACTTTTATGTTAATAATAAAAATAAATTTTTGCTTTCTAATTGTGCAAGTTATTTTCCTCAACTATCTTGTAATTGCTATTTCTCTTTTATTATGACATAATTTTGAATTTTTTCTTTGTATATCTAATTTTGAGTTATGGAAATTAAGAACAATAAATAAAATATTGAATAGTACTGGCATATGTAAAATTTTCATCAAAAAGAAATATTTTACAAGGGATTATTTGTTTCTAAATTTAAAAAACCCATTTTCCCTAAAATACCCACGGGTTTTTAACCCTGTAATGTCCTTTTTTTATTGTCGTCCGCCTTAAGGCGGAGTTGTGAATTAGAGAGTTAAGGTAAAAAACCCAGCCCAGCAGGGGAAATGGGTAGCTACCCAGGCAGCAAATCCGACAACCCTGATTGCAACATATATTTTTTTTAAAGTTATAAACAGAATATATACAGGAGAAAAGCTACATACCAACTTTTATCTTAGATAAAAGCCGAGAAAATACAAATGGCAACATAATTGGTCAAAACTTACTTTTATATGAGGTAACGGTCTACTACATTGAGAATTCGATGAAGATTGAAGTTCTAGCTTTGGAATACCAATTTCATTTAAAATAGGTAAATTAGGCGATGTACAATTTTCAGATGCATCTTTTGATTCTTCTTCTTCTTTAATCTTTATTTCTTCCTGTAACTTTAAAATTTCTGGATTCTCAACAACAGATAAAGCAGAGGAAGCAGTATGATTTGTCATGGCCATACTTTTCCCATATAAACTCTGATGCAAATGATTCTAAAAGTTAATGTAGATCATTAGATATATTAAAATGTACAATTCCCTTTTCAGCTTTAATCTGCTCATTGTATGTCATAATTCCATTACCAGCAATTTAGGGGCATATATTCTAAGAAATTAAGATTATTGTTAATGCCAAATAGACACACAAATTCTTTGTTTTAATATGAGAAAAATGTGTATTTTAAATTTTCAATAGTATTTCATTGCTCAAGAGAACATTTCAAAAAAGGAATATCTTACATGCATTTTAAAGATACTTTTGAATAATATCTTCTGGCTTTTAATAAAAAACATTATTTGAAGTGTCCAACTCCACTTTTTTTTAAAATTAAGTTCACCTTATTTTCATGTTCATACCATGCTTTTATGTTCACAAGTCATTTCTATTGTATTTTAAAACTACTACACTTCCAGCTTATTTCTGATACCAACAGAAATAGCAATTTCAAGCTCTCTACCTTAGAAAGTGGACTGAAGGGTCCATGGCTCAAAATGAGCTAACATGGAGTTGGACCACTATTCAAATAAGGTTTTCAATTAGTAATAATCTTTAATTTTAATTATAACTTTTTTTAAATATAATCTTAAATATTAAATTTAACTTTTCAACAGATTGTTACATTCTAAACTATTAATCAAGCCCATTATTTCAAAGTTGTAATTTAAAGCAGCGAAAAGCAAAGGGATACAGTGAATTCCAAGAAGAATGCATTCAAAGTATGGATTTTATGGGAGTTTAAAGGTTAACTTTTTTCTAAATCATGCAGGGGAGCAGTACCTGTTGGGGCTACCACTAACATTTCTTGCCACAATATAGAACGGTGCGTTCCCGATCATTTGCACTAGTTATTTCAAAATTTTCAATTTTGTCATTTATACACTTTTGCTTTTAGGTGCATCATTTGAACATTCATTTTAAAAATAATATAGACTTATTGTTTGTATTCGACTGTTTTGACAACTCATATATCTCAATTATTAATTTACAAATATAGTCTCCTTATGCGCTACGTTAGTCCCTCTTTCTGTGAGAACACTTGTAAGAGATTACTAATGCATGTTCAAAATTATCACAGTTTGAAATATTAAGTTTTACAATGTTGCTCCTCTAACTCAAATTTAATGGGAAGCAATGGTAAATGACAAATGAATACATAAAGCAGATCAATTTTTATCACAACAGTAGTTTTAAACTTTGTAATATCTTTGTATGACGTTTATTCTACTTATTTTAATTTGAAAATTTAAATAAAAATTCTACTAAAGTTTTTAAGTTAAAACAGAAAAAAAAATGGCTTTTCTCTTTACTTTTTGGCTGAAAATGTCATCAGTACAATTATACCATGCTGCTTGATTTGAAGTTTGAAGGAACATATTCAGATTGAGAAAGCAAGATTTGAGTAGATCTGTATTTTATTTTTATTTTTAAATAAATGTTGGAATTGAGATTAAATTCCTTGTTGTATAAAATAGTAGGTAGTTAAGGTGATTTTAATATACAGGTGTTTGTTAGACATCTGTAAAATAAAAATTTGGTACCTTTTCTTCAGCAGAAGCTGGTTTTCCTATTTCTTCATCTCCAAAACCAATGTAAGCCACTGTACCATCCCATGAACAAACTATTAATTGTTTTCCATTCTGACTCCTGTCAAGTAAATTTTTCAACAGCCAATTATCTTTTAAAATATAAATTAAACAGATAAGCAGCTTTAATCCGAACAGACAGAAAATCCCGACTTTTAAAAACATTAAAATAAATTACCATGAAATATCAAGGACAGAATTTGAAAACAAATCATGAACAACAACTAGTGGCCTTTTCAAATATGTCAGCTGAAAAAAAAAAACTTACTTAAGAATCATTTTGATAATACAAATAAATATAGTGACTATAAAAGTTAATATTTCATTTCCACATAATTGAAAAAAGAAAATTCATGGTGGCAGAATCCAAGAAACAAAATTCCCTGATATGCCCTGATTGAGCTACAAAAATGTCAATGATTTTATAATTTTATTTGAGTTACACAGCATCATTGTCATATATAATGACAGTATCACAGTGGTGAAACCAGAAAAAATTTGGGGGAGGATGCACTGTACTTTTGACATATGAATCTTACCCAATTCCCTCTCTTTTTTCTTTCTTTCTTTCTTTCTTTTTTTTTTTTTTTTTTTTTTTGAGCGGGTGAAAGAAAAGAAAAAATAAAAAATTTCTGAGTAATATAATCTGCAACTGGTGAGAATTTTAAATCTGAAGTTTTTTTTTTTTAAGAATGAAGATCTGAAGATCAGCCCCCCATCCCCTCATCATTATTTTACGCTTTTATAACTATATTTTCTCAAGATATAAATTGCTCTTTTATTGAGTAAAGAAAATATTTTTGAAAAAATTAAAAATCATCACTGAAGGGTGGGCATGGGAGCTCAGTGCTCCCCATGTTGCGCCACTGCAGTATCATGCACAATACCGAACCCCAAATTAAGCACACTGGAGAGTGGTGTTAGGTCAGATCTTGGAACACAACCAAAAATGGTGGATTCTCGGAAGCATCAACACAGACACGCACCTTTTTACGCAAAATCACAATTTCTTAACTCGTAGACAAAAAAAGTGACTTTTTTCTGTTCCTTAATCAGAGAAAGGCCGCTTTCAACCAATGGGAAGTCGGCAATTGAGCTGACCACATGCAACAAAAGAAAATTCCACAAACGAAACTCCCGATCTTGCCGATTTTGATATTGAAAAGGATAATTATTCCTGATTTTTGGGGAAACTTTAAATATCCCCTGAATTTTTCCCTAACATAAAATTTCCCCCCTAAGAATTCCATGATTTAAAGGTTGTGTCCCCACCCTGGATAATTATAGGTATGTCCTTTATTTGCTATATTTACTGTAAAAATAACTAATTGCTTCATCAATATCTAACATAGATCTAATATACATGATAGTGATTTATGTTATAGCAATTTATAAATTACTGAAATTATGATTATTACATAACATCAGCCCCTTTCTTCCTTTTATTTAAAAACTATTTTTTACTTATTTATTTATTCAGTGCCAGCAGCAAGGGCAAAAAAATATATAGGACACTATCATTAAAAATATAGGACAAATTTAAAACTACTTTAATGCATAACAAATAGGCCCATTAAGCTAAAGTAAGACTTAGTGCATTCATTTTAATTTTTTATGGCAAACTCAAATAAAAAAAATTAAAAAATGAGATAGAGAAATGCAAATTTAGACAAACAGCAGACTGTCTTTAACCTATTAGAAAGGTTATAGACAGTTAGCTACCTGTTGCTGAAAGCAAAAAAAAAAAGAAGAAGATAAGTAACACTTTGTTTTGATTTTTCATATATAATGCTAAATTACTGGTGTTTTCAGGCATTATAGATTTTGTCTGCATGAATGAATGTACATTACCAATTTTCAAATTATTAAATACACATTATTCATAATAAATTGTATTTTGGAGACTATTTGCTTAAAAATTGAGGGGAAAAAATCTCTGAACATATAAGTTGAAGAAGGTTTATTTTACTTTTTTCCCCCTATGAAATATTTTTATTTCACCAATTGAAAACAAACAACACTGATGATGCTCATTGGCAGTTGGCCGCGGCATTGAATAGAATAAATTCTAAAATGTCAGCACACACATACATTTATATGCATGCATACTTGCCAACCTTGGAGAGAAACAAAAGATTTTTCCAATGACTCCAACCCCCACCCACACACACAATGAACAACTAAAATTACATACACAATTTTTTTTAATGTTCATTACATCAGTATTTGATAAAATTTATCTTTGAATGTTTGAACAAAATATTTTCTCGCAAAAATAATTTTTTATGTTAAATATAAGTTTTCTAGATTCTCGGTTTTACTTTACAGAAAACGCACTACTTTGCCGACTGCACGAAATCCCCAGCATTACATTAGTTAGATTTAAAGAAAAAAAAATTCTCCCAAATACTAGCTTACATCTACACCACAACAATTGAAACAAAATATCATGACCACGTCTGGTGTACACTTAAAGAACAAATTATACTAAAATAGTAAAAAAAAAATTTTATTCATTTTTTAATTATATATTGAATGAAAATAGGAAGTAATTTTTTCAATTTATTTTGGAGCAACATACCAGGAGTAAATAAGCGGGGGGCGGGACACACACGAAACCATAAGACTGTGGGGGGAAAAAGAATGCATTGGAAATTCCATGCAAAAATATTTTTGAAAAAAATATTTTTGAAACAAGGTTATTAATAAGGATGCATTATTAATAATTATAATTAACTAATATGGTCAAAAAAATTTTAAAAAAGGGCTAAAATTTTTTATTCAAATTTCGAGGGGTGTGGCAAAATGACAAGTGCAAATCCTCTACTAAAGAGGCTGAATTGAAAAAAATATCAAGAATAATGGTAAACCAAAAGTTATTGATGTCCAAGAGATAGAATCAGATAGTAAACGAGAACTAGGAAGCTTCACTAAAGCGGATGCTATTGGATTTTTAAAAAAATGTGGACAGACCCTTAAAAGCATAGAAAAAACAATCTGCGGAAATTTAACTGCTAATTTGGAAAAGTTTTGTAAATCAAGTATGCACGCATGCTGCTTTAAAATTTTGTCATTAAAAAGAAAAAATACAGTCTTCCAAAATTATGAATTTTCGCAGAACCGAAAATTTGACTTTTCAAAATTTCCAAAAATACGGAACTTCGCCAAAATACAGGAAAAATCACATGTCTGCTACTAACATCGGCGAGTAACTAAGATCACATGCGCCATCAATTGAGAAAAAAAATGAGGCTTTATTTATTTTAAAAGCGAAAATTACTATTAAACGGAAGAACGGGAGATAGACGCAAAAAACGGGACTCTCCTGTAAAAACTTGGCAAGTATGCATCAATTTATTTATGCAAAATAAAAGTTATTTTCAATGGTCAAAATTCATACAAGCAATTCAACAATACTCTTTCAAAATACGAACAACATAACTCTGAGAATAGAGCACGAAGCATGCGCATGTGGGGAAATCGCAACAAAAGATGGGCAGGATTGTCAGCTTTTCCAGAGAACAAGCATCCAACACTTTGTCTCTATGTTTTTCATCTTTTACTTAATACATAATTATGTATATAACTTTACTTCTTGAACGCTATTTTAAAAGAATCTATGAATATTTGTTTCCGAAGTACAAAAAGGAGAAAAAGAATACTTAAGCAAACAGTCGATTCGCTCAAAAAAGTAGCCTAGGTTGGGGATGTTTTGCCAAATCTGGCAGTAAATGTTTATTACAGTCTTCTGTTGAGCGTGCTTGGCTTACTGCCAAAAGGTGTTTTTTTTTTCTCTCTCTCTCTTTTTTCTTCTATTCAATGGCGCTGCCAATGCCAATGAGCATCATCAGTGCTTATCATTTGCTGCGTTCATAGCTTATTTTGTTTGGAAATTTTTGAGCTGCATTTCCAAATCAATCGAGCATTTAATTGTCAGAAAAATAGGACATGCTATAGCTTTTGTAAATATAGGACAATTTTGGAGGAATTTCTCGAAATATAGGAAATATAGAAAAAAAGGACGGCTGCAAGCACTGTTTATTTCCTATTCATTTTATTTATTTACTTTTCTAAATTTAAAGGATTCTATGCATAAGAATTGCACTTTGCCAATGTATTTAAAGTAACATTTTTTAAATTTCAAACACCTTTCATAAATTTCAATGCTTTATTCTATTCTTCAAAACTCCAGACATGCCACTAATGATTAAATATAATAGCGAATGAATGCCAAAAAATGGAAAATCAGATTTCAATGTAAAATAGGAAAGTAACGTGCATTAATTTCTTCCTTCACAACATGTAAAATCTTACAGTAGAAATCAGGGTTGGAAAAAACCTGTGTTTTTTTTTAAAAAACTTTTTTTGGTTTAAACCAGGTTTTTTTGGTTTAAATAGCATTTGTAGGAAAAACAATTTAACTTTTAGAAAATCATGGAGATTTTAGATCCTTAATTGTAAATAAATGTTATTGATAGTTAATAATTTATTGATAATTAATTACGTAACTATAAGTTAAAACCTTAAATTTTAATTACCTTATATAGGTGCAGCACTTTAGTCGTCAACTTATAGAGGGTGGAGATTTTTTTTGTCATTTCTTACGCTATGCGTTTATTCATTTGTGACTAATTAAAATATAACATATTGTATTAATGTTACTTTAAAATTAGTAATTAGCTATTTTTAACAGTTATCTAAAATACCATTAGATAAATTTAATCTGAATGACTTACAATGTATCCTATACAACTTTAAAATTAAAGCACTTAGTTAAAGATAAATGTGTTAGTTTACTTAAGTTTACTTATTTGACTGTAAAGATTCCCTAAAAATACATAATTTTTCAAAATGACTAGATCAATTAGAAGAAAAAGAAGAAACTTATTTAAAGAACAAAAGAGTGAGGCTCATAGTAGTTTTCTAGAATAGTTAACTTACACAGAGGTTTAATCCATCCAGACAAATACTGGTCTAACATTATAGCATAAAAAATATTATCCTGGAGAACTTATATAAGTTTTTTTTATCTTTGCAAAAATAGATAAATAAATAAATATAGTAATAATGAGGCAGCCAACTTACAAAGGGTTTTTTATAATACTCCCACCCAAATTTGGTACTTAAGTGGTCAATATAGACAGGTGGTCAAATTACAAAGGTTTTCCTACATTAAATAATATAGGGCTGATTCCGTTTCTGACCAAAAGTGGTCAACTTCAACAGGTGGCCAACTTACAACGGTGGTCAACTTTACAGGTTTTACTGTATTAACACATTATAATACTCTACTTACACAGGCCTCACCGCAAATTATTAAAGAAATAATTATTATGCAGGTTGAGTTTTAACAAAAGCATATTTTACTAAATCAATAAAAAATAAGCAAAAATAAACGATACATTAAAAATAATGTGTGTTGATTTACAGTATCAGTAATATCAACAAATGATTACACCATAACACTTATACAAATCAGCAACATTGGCTTAGAAATTATCACTATTATTTTAATTTTATTTTTTTAAATACAATTTTTCCTGATTAAAGAATAAATATATTTTTAAAAAGAAGAGAATAATTTAGGAAAAAAAGAAAAATTTGCACTGATTAAAAAAAAAAAGTTTGTTACTTTACAAATTCAGTAATTCATGATTTATCTAATGCTGTGCTTGCAATTTCTGCACAAATTGGATTTTGCACTTTTTTATAATGCGAAAAATAAATGAAAAAAGATTTGGTTTCTTAAAAATTGTTATCTGTAACATACATTTGCAAATTGGTTATTATGAAGTTATTTTATTATTTCTAAAATATATTCTTTAACTCCAGGAATTACAATTGCAATATCATTTTAATTTTTGTAATGACTGAGAAGAGTTTTTCTCAAATTAGCTTTTTCAGAGCTAATTTTTGAAAAACCCAAATAGTCTGACATAGGAAGTCTGTAATTAAAAGATGAGAAAAATTTGTACTGATTCAAAAAAAGTTTGTTAATTTTCAAATTCATTAATTACCCAGTGCTGTGCTTGTAATTTCTGCATAAATTGGATTTTGCAATTTTTAATGATGTGCAAAATTAATGAAAAAAGATTTGGTTTAAACCAAGTGGTTTTTTTAAAAAAACCATTTGGTTTAAACCAACGTGGTTTAAACCAAACAACCCTGGTAGAAATAAATTGAATCGATCACCAAATCTTTTAGAAAATAAACCAATATCAACAGAATCACTCATGCTACATTCCCATGATTAAGTTAATAACACTACTATGGAAGAGTTCAGTGTCTTGGTCTTTAAAAAAAATCTTGAAACTTTATGAAGCATTTCATGACACATAATGATTACATAACATTGCAATAGTATTTACTAAGACTAATTGTTTAGAAAAGACAATTAAAAATTTTACCCAAACAGAAAGAGATCGGTCACGACTTCCTATTGCACAGCAACAAAAATGTTCTATCTAAATACACAAGAGCAATACATTAAATGCATGAAAAAATATTAGATAAAAATTAAAGCCAAAAATGAATTTCAAATACATACTTTTTCTGAGTCTTTACTAATTTTACAAAGAATATTGGGATTAAACCTCTGCAAAAAATAAATAAAAATAAGCTGTATAAAAATTCAATTAACATACACGTGCATGTAAGCAAACATTAATGAACTTTAAAAAGAGTAAAAAGAATTATATTAATTTACATGATTTATTAAGCACCATTGAAAAGAACAAGCTGTTAATAATACTAACAAAACAACAAAATTATGAAGACAATAATGGCGATTAATAACGTATACTTGGTTGGTAATGATTAAAAATACCGAATTTTCCCCATAATTTAAGAAAAATATTAGAAATACTAGATTAAAATTTTGAAAAAACAACCCCAATACCACCATCTACATCTGAGCAAGAAATATTTATATACAAAGGCAATACCGAAAGGTGTACAGGGGTTTGAGGGGTGAGCCATCACGCTTAGGGGGTTGACATCCAATAAAAACAAATGTCCATCTCAACAGAAAATATTTTGAAAATGCAAAAAAAAAAAAATTGTCTAAAAGTGAATATTCATTTGAGAAAGTCACTATGCAATGGATCCAAAGGTTGAACTTTTGCATGCTTAGCAATGCAGAAATGAGGCTTAACAACCTACCTTATCCTCACACCCATTTAAATGGATTAGTTCATCTGGTGCCCAACAGCTTGCTTGTAGCTCAATTGATTTCTTACTTCTCCTTTTCATATCAAAATACACAAATTGTGGCTTTTTTGGGGACAAATATTCAGTCTTTTATTTCAAAAGTATGTTTCCTGGCTTGTTTTTCATTTTTCGTAAATATAAATGAAACTAAAATTACTATACATACTATACTAGAAGGCACCATAGGTTTATTTGGCCAGAGAGCCCCGTCTCCAGTCACCCCTGTCTATAACTATGATACTTTCTATTCCATATATATGTTGCTGTAGGTACTTAAAATGTTCCTGTTATTACATCAAGTAACTAGTGTATTTTTGCTCTTTTAACACTGCTTTTAGAAATTGTTATTACAATTTAAGATATTGGTTGCCAACAGATGCTAATTACATTTCTTCAAATTAGTGCCATTGCTTACACTTTTGTACCTATTATACCAGAGTTTTAAATTAGGAAAGTAAGTACCCAAGTATTCATCTCATCATTTTGAGAAGAGTTTTTAATACATTTTAGTTTTGTTTCAATAAGGCATCTACATGCAATTATTACAAGTCAGTATTTTTATTGCCAAAGCAAAATTTAACATTTATTCCATTAAAATATTATATTTCATACATTTAAAACAGGTTTTGAATACTTGTCTTTCTTGTGAATTAAAGAGGTAGAGCTTCTAAAGTGTCTACATGAGTACCCATGCTTCTTTTTTTACATCCAACAAACAAAGTATTACCTTAACATTTGATCCAAGTTGTGAAATAATATTATTTGTCCTCTATTTGTTGTAGTTCCGATTAAATCAGATCAACTTAAAGATGGTAATTAAATGACAGAATTACTTAATTTGAGTTATACTGAAAATAGTTGCAAGTACAACGTGTGGAAATTAATATGATGAGCTAGATTATGCTTAATCAAATCATATACATTCAATTTCACAGTCAAACCTCTCTATATTGCACTCACATACAAGAAAATTATTCCTGCTGTAAATTCTAAATTTAATTTACTTTTTTTCTGCTTGTGCTATTAAATTAAGAAAAACTAATTAGTTTTCTTCTTAAAACAATACTTTAGCTTCTGCTCTCTTTCTCCCAGTTATGAATTGCACAGATTTTAAGAAACAAGAAGATCTGAAGATGAACTATGTCTTTTAAAGTAAATTTTGTAACTGACAATTGTTGTCAATAATTAGGTAAGAAATGAAAATTTATAGATTAATTTCTTATGACTCCTTGGAAAAAGAGTTCTTGCAAGGAACTTGCAAAAACTCTTTGAAGAAAAATTTCTTTACAAAGTATGTTCCACCAAATATAAAAAAGTCTAACTATGTAAACTTTAATGTTGCACCTTCAGATAAATTTTAACTTAAGCAAAATATTCATTGGTAAGTAGGAAACAATGATAGATAAATAAGAACTTTTAAGAAAAAAACACACATTCTTGATCCCAGGTAGGACTAAACATGGAAGATTGATTTGGTCAAGAGACCAACTGAGAAACAGATCATAGAAACAATAGAAATAAAATTTCACGTTAAATTAAAGCACAAATGAGCATTAGCTCATTTGTGCTTTAATTTAACGTGAAATTTTATTTCTATTACTTTGCACAAAGTTTAATCATTACCATAGAAACAATAGTATTATTTTAAGAAGAAAGGTAACTAGTCTTTCTTAATTCAATTTTAGAATAAGCAGAAAAAATTAAGTTTAGATTTTACAGCTTAAATAACAAATGATAAGAGAAAAATTAAACTTTTAATTCAACAATTATATCAAAATTTGAATACAAAATAAGATGAAACTATGCTATATATAATTCAACATTCAACAGTTTGATAGAAATTCACTTGTACACTTACAACACAAGTAATAGCTTTCCTATGGCCTACAAAATCCCTGTTTGCTTTCCAACCATCTCTCTCAATAATTTGAGCAGTTGGCCCAGAATTATTCATGGCATGGGCAGAAACCAAATACCGGCCATCGGGAGACCAGCTCAAACGAAGGACATGTGTCGTACCTCCACACTAAAACAGAAAAAAAACTTAACATTAATATTTTTAAATATCTTTTAAAGTCAATCTGTTAATCATTTTTCTTCAATACCAAAAAAAAAATTTACAAATTGGTAATTTAAACACTTTTTTTTTTTTTTTGTATACGATCAGTTTTAAAAAAAAAGAAAAGTTAAAATGACAGAACTACTGATGTTTTGTAACTAAGAAGTTTAAAAAAAGGCACATTAGTAGCCAAACTTAGACACAGAGCAACACATTGTAATATACATGAAAAATTGTACAGTACCGAGCCCCAAATTCGGGATCCTGAAATTCGGAAAATCCTAAAATTCGGCACTTTTTCCAAACAATTTTTTTTTTTTGGAAAATATTATCTAAGAAGTTGTCAAAACAACAAATGCAAATATATTTTCATTCAAAGAGAAGCGATCTTGCCAATATTTTGCTGAATTACAGAAGCTAATCTTAGTAGGAGACCTAGCTAGTTAATGAGAACCCTTCTCCTAAACCATGTTGAAAAGCGAAAATAAGGTTTCTTGGACAGGAAGAGGGGAATGCAATGTCTATTCATCAATTTATCAACACTTCTGCTTTCACGATGAAGCAAGGTCACATGCGTACGAACTTGGTACTACAGCGATGAAGATCTTATCTTAGACCATATAGTTTATGGCCTAAAATGAAGATGCAGTGGCTCCTGAGGGAGAGGTGAACTCAAGGATGAAATTCTAGCTCTCCCCTTCTTTCCCGTGGAGCTAATTCGACAATGATTACTCTTTTTTTCTTTGGAGGGGGGGGGGGAGGGAGGGGTGATCAATTCGGACATAGGAGGTATGCTAATGAGAGTTGGTACTTTCATATGAATCTTTTTTTCGATACTGGTTTATGGAAAGATTAATTTTTTGCGATCGTAAATTCTGAAACGAATTTGTTCTAGAACATAAATAAAATGCCCTTTTGGAGAAGAAGATTATTTTAAAAAGTGTATGCATTCCACCTTTTTGCTCTAAGGTCAACATTAGAAATAACTGGTTCTTTAGTGGTTTGAATTTGTTTTACTATAAATACAAACCTTTGCAGTGGCCAAGGAAGATTCCCTTTTTCCACTCTTTTTTTTGATTTTGTCCTCTGTGAATAGAATGAAAGAAGATGTCTGCATTCACAAAGGGCTTAAATTGTTCAATAATCCCAAAAAATGAAGTTGTCAGTCTTTCCCCCCATCTTATTATATATGTTAAAAAGGGCTCCTAGATTCTTCTTTTTATTAATGGGGATAAGATGGCTGTTGAAAACCAACATACTCTATTTAGTTTGTATTGAATTATCAGTTTAGAATAGTTTCATTTCGCGATGTTTTGAACGCTTGTCCGATAGTTGCAGGAACAACGCGCAAACAAACTTTTTTTGAGCGGGATTTTAAAAAATATTGCGAGAATCGCTCGTCTCTTTTTTTCCCCATGTATGATATATTGTATTATTATTATCAACATTACTTCATGGTAAGGACAAGTCCTTAGAAAAGAAAAAGCTGCATCATAGGAGGGTGGCGGGTGGAACTACAACTTTGTCTTCAGTGTATGGTCCAGGTGTTCTTCTCTGGAAACTTTTCTAAACTGAAGAACTAAATGTAGTTTTTATAAATAAAGTTGTCAACTTAACGAAATGAAAAACCAGGTGATTTTGTCACATAAAATACCAGTACCCAAGCTTGTCTGCATGATGCACAAAAGTTTTCTTTAAATGCATTGAAATGCTCCAATTTGTAATTTTATCATTCAAAAAATGAATGACAGCTTATTGGTATGCATTTTTTATTTACTTATATTTTGAGAGGAGGGGATTGCAAAATTTTTTAACAAGAAGCTTTAAAGGCAACAAGGTATCTCATTACATGCGCATTGATAGAAAGGGGCTTATAAAAACTAAACAACATTTGAGTAGGGATTATCATCAATGCTTCATCAATGTATAGTCCTAAAAATGCATAACAGCAACAAGAATTTTTTTAGTTTAGATTTCAGTGATGAATAGCAATTAACAGCTATTTGTTATCTTTTAAAGAACCTCTTAGAGTAAAAGTGTGAAAAGCCTTTTATATCAAATATACCAGGAATTGAAAATTGGCACAATTTGGCGCAGTTTCCATCCTTGAAGATAAAAAGATCAGTCAACAGGGTGGCGTAGTGGTAAGGCGCAAGTCTCGTACGCCCAAGATCGCAGGTTCAAACTTAGCCCAAGTCGGTGGATTTTCAAGACGCAGAAAATTGTTTGCGCCCATCTTGCATGATTGTGCGGCATGTTAAAGATCCCTTGAGTATCCGTTTGGTTTGGATACTCTCGGCTAAATTAAATACCTAGTGCAAGTCACATCCAATGAGAGCTCAGGTGCCAAACTCTAGCGGTAACTGAGTGTACAAATTCTCAGTGGCAATGCCATCCACCGACAATGGTGCTACTTGAAAAAATGGATGCCAATTACCGGGGTACGCACTAGGTCTGCAAAGGTTAATGACCATAAGCAGCCCCATTAGAAAAAAGAAGAAGATAAAAAGATCAATTACTTATACCATCTCTCCAACCCCCCTAAAAAAAGTAGATGAACATGGAATGGATTAATAATCATGACATCACAAAAAAATTATTATTGGAGTGATGAAATGAAATACCTCAAGGAAAGGCTCTGTGATGACAGCTTCTTGTTGCCAGTCATGGGTTCTCCAGACTCGCAAAGTTTTATCATCCGACTGAGATGATATATATTTTCCAACAGGATCCCAAGAAACGCCTTTAACTAAACCACTATGGCCTTTAAGAACAGCAGTTATCTCTGGATAAAGAGCAGTAAATTTTAAGTTCATAAATACATAAGAAACCTGTTGCTCAACCAGGTTTTTCACATAACACATTACGTAAAATTAGAAAAAAACAATTCTACACTTATGATAATTAAGTAGTTCTTGACTACAAGTAGAAAAAGAAACTATACTATTCAATACCTTAATATTGACATTTTTTTCCTTTTCTTTTTTCTAATCAAGTTTTGATTTGTAGCTAAGGTCAATACTTTTTCAAATTTATATAAAATTCAAAGCCCATTTTCATAAATATTAAAATTACATTTCATAAAAAGTGAAAGCTCGTAAGAGAAAATGAATGGTGCAATTTCATAAAATGGAATTTAATCAAAGGACTTTGAATGAGTGTTTTTGCTTCTAACAATATAAGTCCTATATATGATTTTAAAATATAGTTGAAAATGCTTCAATACAAATAGTCCACATTTTATGACTGAGTTTCGTTCCATTAAATTAATTAAGTGAATTTGTCGCTAAGTGAGAAGTTTGAGCCAGAAAAATTAAGGGTTTTTTTCATTTTAACTCTAAAGATAAAATTTTCAATTTATGAAGTTTTTTAGTACAAATAGTCAACACAGCACAACTCCAGAAAGAGCTTGGATTTAAAAAAAAATACCTTGCCATTTTAGAGTGTTCCATATAACAATCGTGTTATCTACACTGCAAGAAGCAAGCCAAGCATCTCGAGGTGACCACGCCAAATCAAGGACATCTATAAGTATTTCAAACAAAGATCTTAAATTAGATATGCACATTTGTAGTGAACAAGATATGAATGACTGCATCAATAGTTTAAAATTGTTGCCTTTGGTTAGTCGGAGACAGCATTGCATGATTGGGTAGTATGCTAGTAAATAATCCACCAAGATATTTTTTAATATCATGGAATAAAAACCAGGCAAATCAGTTTTAAAGTAATTAACAGTCTCTAAAAGAAAGTTTTGATGTCCTAAAAGTTAATATATCATCTAAATTAGTAACAGAAATGATAATGTATAAAAAAATATCTTTCATCCTGAGATTCAAAATTTTATAGTGAAAACCACTATGAAAATAATACCAATGACCTAAACTTTTTGAAAAAAAGAAAAAATACTAGATAAATTTTCTTTAATATTTGCTCTTGACCATTTTATACATTCACCACCAAATTAAACTTGGTAAATATTGTTGTCTAAGAATTTTTTTAAGTGTGCTTTTTCTGAAAAACATGAAATTAACAGGCAACATTAATATTATTCAAGAAAGTGCTAAATCAATAAATGCCAGTAAATTTTGATTCAAATAGACACAATATTGTTGATTTTTTTCTGATTTACAGATTAGAAAACAAAGATAGAACCAGAAAATTCTAACAATGAACCGTGTTTAAAAAGGAAAAGTAAGGTTTCTTGGGCACAATCAATTTTTCTCCAAAAAAAGGTCCCCTTTATTTCTTACCATAAGTCCCTAAAAGTCTTTTTCTTAGTAAATAAATTTAAAAAAAAAATTTTTTTTTGATTTGTTTCTACTGTGATCATAAATCAGGTTTCGTGATTTTTTTTTTATTTAAAAAAAAAATAAATCAAAAAAATAAAATCTGATTGTTTTTTTATTTAAATCCGATTTTTTTTATTTAAATTGGATTTTCTTTATTTTTTTTTAAAAAGCCCTTAAATACTTTGGATATTTATTATGTTACATTCATAGAAACAATATGGCTATTTACACAGCAATAAATATTTTTTAATAATAATAATAATGCTATAAACAAATTTTAATACAAATGCATGACTCAAATGAAACTTAACCTTACCAGGAATAATAGTACACTCATAAGTACAGAGAAAATGAAAAATTTAATCTGAATTATTTTGCTGTTGAAAGCTGAAAAAAAAAGTGTGTGTACTTCACTTTTACATTGAGTGTACTTAAATCATTTTTCTATTTTTTAAATGAAAAAGCCTGGAATTATTTCACCCATTTAGTACAATCATATGCCCACACCACTCCTAAAAACTGAAACTTTTTGTTTTAATCAAATATCTTTATTGAAAACTTCAATGACAAAAAAAATATTTTAGAAGGAAGAAAACCTTAAGCTATTAGGGAACATGGATCAAACTTTAAAGATACATATTCTAAATTCTAACAACTGTTGTTTTAAACACTATCATTCTTAATTATTTATTATGTGGCATTTATTAAATTGATCTAAAATACTATTTTTAAGATAAAAAACACAGAATGGTTTATGATTATTATGAATTACAATATGAATGATTGAATAAATTGGGCTTTGCTGTTAAGATGCTTGAAGAATAAGAGTAATATGGTAAAATTGAAAAAATAGTACAGTACAGAAACTCTTATCCGGCACGCTCGGGACCATCGCTATCCCGGATAACTGAATTTCCCGGTTTTTTGGATCGCTAAAAGATGCCGATATCGGAGGTTTATCGAACCCAAATAACAATAACAAATGGTAATAATACTTCAAGATAAGTAGAAAACAGTAAATAAATACTTCTAAATTAAGAAATATTAAAAGAAAAGAACTATATTTAAAAGATAAAAATCAATAGCATTCACAAGTCAAAACAAGATAGGGGGGAGGGGTTTTGAAAATGACATTTATTAAATGATTCAAATACAGTATGGGACCTCAAATTCGAAACGCTCGGACCCGTGATCTTTCCGAATTTCGGAGTTTTCCGGATTTTGAGTTCTCATTCAAAACATTTTGTATGTAGCATCAGGGCTCATTATCATTTTGCTCTTTTATAGCATTTTTTATTATCGTATATACTCGCCTATAAGTGGCGGAATTTAGCACAAAAAACGAAGTTGGAGTCTGTTTACATTCGAGGCAAACATTGAAAAATCTAAACTTTTCTCGATATTAATTTAACCTCATTAATTAAACAATAAAAAAAAGGGATACCGTCAAATTCTAATATGATTTTATATTCTTTAGCCACTTACTAAAGATTTTAAATTGCAGTAAAAGATCCGACTATACTATCGGGAAAATGCAAGAAATGCCGAATTCCAATTTCGAGAATATTCTATATCGCGCGAAAATTAGAGCTCATTTAAAGAAATTAATATAATGAAATTACAAGAAATAAAAAACAGCAAAATTTGATGATATTAGCACTGAATTAGAGCAACAATTAATAAAAATTCTAATTGCAAAAACGAACCCTTTTCAGAAAATCGCGGAATAACGCTTTTGAAAACTGCAAATTTCCAATCTTAAACATGATCATTACATTTTATTTTATTTTAAAATACCTATTCAAAAAAAAAAAAAAAAGGTGTTTACATGCAGAAACGCGTAAATTTCATACTCTTATATAACGACTTCGCTTTTGCGAAATCGATTTTAATAAAGAATTCATTTTCACAGTCATTATTTGCGTTGCGTTAATATCAATTTTAAATTCTTATTGCCTTATTGCAGCTCTTAAATAAATGAAAAAATATATAAAACAAAAAAGTAAACAAGCTCTAATTTTCACACGACCAGCTATTACAGGAAATTCGCGAATCTGCGATACTAGAAATTTTTCGAACTTTCATATAGTCCGACTTTTGTTGCAATTCGTTTTCAAATACTCACCAGACAATTAAATAAAGGAATAAGAATCTAAATACCAATTTATTTCATGTTTAATTATTGAAATAAAATAGAGAAAACATCTGGTTTTCTCAATTTTCGTTGGAGAATTTTTTTTCCAATTTTCTTCTGCAAGTAAGATGATGCTCCCTCCCCTACAAAAAGATCGGTTTTAGACTAAATTGTTCGACTTATAAACACTGAATCTGTTATTTGTAACGGAAAAATGCGTATTTTGAAAGGTATTTTCAAAAAATCGCATTTTTACTAAATAGGCAAAGAAACACGAACTTTTCAAAAATGGCGGGAAATTCGCGAAAAAATTCCCGGTTTTCTGGTTCCCGGATAAGAGGTTCTGTACTGTAATTAGTTCTAAACTTATGAAATATGTTATGCACACAGACAGATGGACCTAGGAAGTTTTGTTTGAAACAATGGCTGCAATTGCAACATATTTCATTTTTACAACACTTTCTAGCATTGTAAAACCAATGATTTTTCTTTTTTTTTTTAAATCACATGATTTAAATCCATGATTCTTTTTTTTTAATCACTTGATTTAAATAGCGATTTAAATCATGATTTAAATCAAGCTGATTTAATTCAACGAACCCTGTCATAAATCCCAGCCATAAAATCCCCAATATCGCAGCCTTCCATCGTAACCCATTTCATTATTTTGAGGGTACATTTTTGGGGAGAAACAAAAAGCAATTTTGTTATTAACAACTAAATGGTTTTGTAAATCTTAACCATACAATCCAGCTTGTGCTGCCATTTAGTTTTGGTAAATGAAAGCTTCATATAGAGAGATTTGATATTCCCAATGGGATCTTACTTCAAATTTACATCTTGTTGAGAGAGTTTGTTGGCGGGACTTTAAGTCCCATTGGGATATAAAGGGTTAAGAAAGAAAAAACTGTCCACATTATCTTTTTGAAAATGTATTGGAAGTGAGAGCTACAGATATGGTAAAAATCAAGTCGACAGCACTGTGGCCCGTAACCAATATGTATTATGTAATCACAACAAACGTACAGCAACACATTAAATCTTAATGTTATTAATAACAAGAATTCATATAATTTTATTCTGCAAATACAAATATAAAAGTGATGACCAGCAACAGGCTTTAGGCCCAATTAGGCTGGTCCCAGTAATAGATATGTATTCATATTTATATCATTTTGACAATACTAGATATTTTAACGTTGATTACCATTTTATAACAATTACAAAATAACAATAGTACTGCAAATCCCAAACTGCAGTATTATTGTTATTATGTAATATCAATAGTACTGTAGTTACTATTGTTTTTATAAAATAAATATTGTATAGTACAATTGTAAAATTCGATCATAAGAAACTTTATTGAAAGTAAATTTCACATATCAATAGAGAAACTAACACCAAAGTTCTATAATAGAGTTCTTACCTCCAGAATGCCCTCTTAGCGTACTAACACATCTCCAATGTTCAACATTCACCATTTTTCCACCACTACCAAATGCTGTTGAACCAGTGCCATATCTTAAAATTTATAAAAAAATAAATGAAAGAATATATTTTACACATTAATATCATGCATTTATTACACAATAATCATTTGTCTTTAATTTTAAACACAGCTTAAATCAGAGGCACGGAGAAGTGCTTTTAATAAATTAATCATCCTGAATCGCAAAAAGCATTTCAAAAGCTTTATCAAGAAGAAATGTTTTTATCAGTACTCGGAAATATTTTTATTCAAAGATGCAAATGAAAAGGTAAAGTGATAATTGCAACAAGGCAATAAATAAGCAGCAATGGAACAATTAAACAGCTTTATGAGTTGAAAATTAATCTGTACTTTTTAAGAATCTTTATATTTTTTTCACAAGACTCATTCAAAAACTTTTTTAAAATTACAAGAGTTCATAAACACAATAATAAATGTAAATACTTTAGTATCAAAACAATTTTTCTACTAGGTTTTACAAAAAGAAAAAGAAAGAGAAAAAAAAAACTAAAATAATTTTAATTTTTTGCATATTAATGAAGTTAGTGATAAATTAAAAATTCAAAGAGCAACTAATACAGAAGATCTCCATTATACTGCACCTGTGTACACCACAGAATCAATTATATATCATATGTTGCAATATTGCAAATGCCATCCCCAAGGCTTCCCCAAGGAAAAATTTGAAGTATAAAACACAAAGAAAAGTTTTAAACACCAGTTTTATCTAAGGTATGGAATAACAAACATATAATTAAAAGTTTGACAGTTTTCTATAGTATTTGTTTTTATGACCTTTTAAGGTACCATGTATTTCTGGTGACATGCACATGCCTGTGTTTCTAACACTTTTCTACATTCTTACTTACCAACAACTTACTTTTATGAATAAAAAGGCTAAAAAAATTTCATACATGCAAAATAATAAATTTCAATTAGAAAGTAAAAAGGCAAAAAAAAAGTAAAAAAAGCAAATGTTTAAATATTAAAAGTAATGAACAAACCTTCCGATTTGCCATATCATGAGGACCTTGTCATCGCCACAAGAAGCTAAATATTTACCATTTCCTGACCATCTCACACAATTTACACAAGCTAAAACATGAGGGAAGAAAATAATTAATACTCCTTTCAGAAATACTTTTTTATCTATTTAGCTACTTAGCGCATAACATAATTAGTAACATAAATCATGACTAAAAAAGAAAAAAATTTTACACAGAAGCATGGGTAAAATATGGGTTCATTGTGACACTTGGCAAGTTGCTTACTTTCACCTTGGCAACAGTCGAGAAATATTGTTCTAATGTATAATACGTACCCCCAGTCAGTTTTAAGGTAAAAGAATGAAATCTTAAGAATGAGGAAAAAGAATCTTTGCAAAACACCGCCGATATGATAATTTATGTTGTAAATTTTCTTTTTACAATCATTATATATATTCTTTTAATTTATGCACGATTGTACCTAATAATAAAACATATTAGAAATTTATATTTAATTTAAAAGCTTTTGTGTATATGATGAATATATACAATGGTTAATGTCCCCTTGTAACCATAAACCATTCAGCAATTAATAATATATTCTATTTAATTTGAAAGTTGCTAAGAAATAAATTAAGTTACATTAGATTATACTTAGTTAATATTTGTAGAAATAATTATATGGATATCAGAACGGGTTTTTCTACCCTCCCTTTTGAAGCAAACTAAAGAATGAAGAAATTCCACATGTGGTAGCATGGGGGAGGGGGGGATGCTTTCCACTATGTAAAAAAGTTATTTCAGAGACACAGAACAAGTTTGTCCTACCACCTCTATTTTTAAGCAAACAAAAAAGTAAACAAAACAATAAACGTTCCTAAGTAAAATGTGGGATTTGTTTGTTTTTTCCACTATGATAAGAATTTTTAAAAAGGTGAACTGAAAGTGATATTTTAAAAAATAATGGAAATATTAAATAACTTATATAATAAGTAGTAAGCACTTTTACATTGCCTTTTTAGAGCAAATTTACAACAGATACTAGAAAAAACAAGCCTATGCTCTAACTCTTATTATGCAAAATGAACATTTATATAAAAATATGAAGGAAAAGTGAAAGATATAAAATTTTGATTTCATTTGTTACCTTAAAGGAAAAGCTGAATTTTTAATTAAAATTTCTTTACAAATAAAAAAGTTCTGAAATTAAACATACTAAATGTTTTATTAAATATAAATACTAAGGTTAGTTAAAATTGCTAATAATTCCCAATTAGAGTTCCCTGCAGAACATGATTTTAACATTACAAATAATGCTTCATATTTGCAATAAAAAATGAACATATATCTGCTTTTCTGGTACAACCAGTGCAAAGCAAAAAAAAAGTCTTAATTGGTGGCCCAGTAGTGGAATTTTCTATCATCAATCTGCAGCACAATGTATCAATCTGCAGCACAAGGGTTTCAGAAGTCAAAATTTATCTGCGGCACCAAATGATGTGGAACCAAATTTACAATCATAAAAAATAGCAAACTATGTATTTTAAAATAGTCGACATTTAACAATAATACAGGCAGACAATAAATAATTATTACAATTATTCAATTTATAAAACCTAAAATTGAACATGCAATTAATGTAAGTTAAAAAAAATTTTTTTGTAATGTGGTTAATTAATCTGCAAGCTTCGAGATAAATCTGCAGCGCTTGCTGCCGCTCTGCACGACTTCTGCTACTGGGATTGGTGGTACTAATTTTTAAAAATACACAGTAGGCTGAAAGCATTGTTTGAAACTGAGAATATTCAAAGAT
Source organism: Octonoba sinensis (assembly GCA_038502835.1). NCBI lineage: Eukaryota > Metazoa > Arthropoda > Arachnida > Araneae > Uloboridae > Octonoba > Octonoba sinensis. The sequence continues at coordinate 55,211,385 of CM076599.1, read as the reverse complement.
ATGGAGCATTATATAAATTATATTTTATAAATTTATTTATTGTGCGTTCAATCTTGAATTCAATATGTACAGCAGCCGAAACTTTGGTATTCAGCGCTTTGTGCTATCTCTACTGAGAATACCTAAATGATTGTCCATTTGGCATAACAACTTGGGAACATTTTCATCCTTTTCATCGGTCTCATCAATAATGGGAGACATATTCCATATCACAATACGTCCAGTATCTGCCCCTGCAATAATAAAGGCAAGAATAAATTCTTCCAATTTAAATTGGAATAAACTTGAAAAAATGACTTACAGCATATTTTAGTACATTCTACAAAATCTTATTTTATATGGCCAATAAAAATTTCATTATTTTTTGCATTTGATGAACTACAATGTACAAAATTACTTCTTTCACTCCCACTTTTTTTAAAAAGCACTCCTACATCAAGCCTATAAAAACATCCTAAGAAACTTTTTATCATTATTAAATTTGATTGTCTCAAGCTTCCAGAAAATAGCTTGAGAGACTTGTTTCTCAGCCTCTCAAGTGGGCTTGGAGAAGTATAAGTATTAAAATATAGAGAGAGAAACTTTGAGAAACATTAACTACATAATAAATTTATTAGCATCTTAGCTTCAACAAGAACCACAGACAAAATTAACCAAAAACTTTCTTATAGACAAATAATTTTATGGTTGATATTAAGGACTTAATGTTTATTGCAATTAGATTGCTATGTTAAAATAGTAATCTTTATTAATTGCCATGCCTTTTTTTTCTTTTGGCAGTGAAATGTCAGAAAAGGTAAACTTAAAGGTATTTTAATTGGTTAAAAAATGAATATACACATGGTAAAAAAAGACAAAATAATAATAATATATTAATAATAGCTAATGGGTACCTAATGGTTGAAATTCCACCACATCATTAAATTTTTAAGTTCAACATTAATGAAGTTTTCTTTTGTTAAAGAGTTATTATACCTCTATATTCTATAACCATTGCATATAATTTTTTTTTTCTAATTTTTTTGGGTTATATCAGCTGCGAGCATTGCAAATACGTTATTGTGAATCAATTTTCAAGTTATTTGAACAATGAGATAAAGCTTAGATAAAGAAAATTTAAAATACAATGCATTTTTGGACTTTTTTTTTATTGCTATATTGATCAGCTTTGTCAAGGCTACAGTTAATTTTCCTGTCCTCTTTAAAATATATGAACTTAAAATAGTTTGAAAATAAATTAATGATTCAAAACTTTTTTGTAACTGTAGATGTTTTTATGAAATCTCTACTCCGTTTGATTGTTTGAACACAAACTAATGTGTGCTTAACAGAGTTAATTCATTTGCATTTTATATTTCACTTAAAAGATTTTTTTTTTTTTTTTTTGTTAAATAAATAATCTAAATTAACTCTCTTGCAGTGAATTTCACTGCAGGACGGTTAAATTACAAATAATCCACTTTGTATTTTTTGGCCAGATTGCGACATCTTTACATCTGAATACCACCTTTAAGATATTGTGATGCCCCCTAAATTGAGAAGCGAGCTTTAGATCAGAGATCCTCAAACTTTTTTGTGCCAAGGATCCTGTTGCCTTTTCTTTCAATTTTCTGCAGACCCTTTTGAAGGAGTCTTTAAAAAAAAGTGGATTAGTGCAATATTTATATTTTAACGTATTGAAAAACAGTAAAACCAAGGGGGAAATTGGGGGAAGGGGAACCTAAGATTGAGGAATTGGACGTTAAAACAAAAAAAAAAAATTTTTTCTGTGTTTTTTTTTTTATCGTGTAAAATTTTACTTTTCAAATGATAGCATTGCATGGGAAGGCCCCATCCTTTCTACTGATGTCAAAAATGAAAGATTTTACAAGTTATGAACACAAGGAGAATAGGAACGTACTAACACAGTTAACTTATATGCTCATTGCTCATTACACATAAATAAATATCATGTAAGGACATTGGCAAATTCTGTGTCAAGTGCATCATGACTAAAATTTGGTGACAAATGAGAACCAGTTTCGTAGACCCCTAGTTACATTTCCCCCTTGCACTCAGTGTTTCCTTTTACTGACATGGAATCCTTGCAAGTCATGATAGACCTCAGGGTGTCTATGTGGACCACTTTGGGAACCACTACTTTAGATGAATAAATGTGTTTTATTAGAGAGCAAATAAGCTGTTAATTGTGTAAAGACAAAAAAAAATGATTTTCTGCATTCCAATTTTATTCAATTTCTTCACAATAGCATAATTCATAAAATTGAATATTCTAAATTTAAATAAACGTTTAAAATCCTAATCACACTTAAATTTCATTTTTAGTCGAGTGATACTATTGCAAAATCAAAAACTTATGACGATTATGAAGTAAAGAACGAAAAAAAGAGATTGATGAAACCAAAAATCAATACATAGCTGAAAAGCCAACACAAAATTACACAGTACGGCGGACGTCAAAAACTTTTTTTGGAAATTGTTTTTGCGTGAGGGCTTAAAATTTTTGGGGTGGCATGAGGAACATACACACAAAATTTTAACTTAATCAATTAATATCTTCCGGTTCCAGTTCTGGGTCAAAAAACGTAAAAATTAAGGTAAACTTCAACAATTTTGAAAATTTTTAAATTTTTGATTTTCTTTTTGTAATAGTGACAAACATTTAGCAGAATGTACGAGCAGGGTTCCCACCAAGAATATGATACCAAAAAAGTGACCATTTAAGAAAAAAAAAATGACCAAAAAAGTGATCAATTAAAAAAAAAAAGTGACCAAATGAGAATAAGCTTTGAGTTACCACTAAAACACATGTAGAAAAAAGGTTTATAGGTTTTTAAGCATAAAAAAAATATACCATTATTTATTTTCTTCACATGCAAAAATTCCATCTAGAACTATGTGAGCTTACTTTCGTACATTCCAACTTCAGATTTATACTCTTGCTATCTCTCTCTCTAAATTCTCATTTAGCTCTAGTTCTTGATTATTTCAAATGTACTGTTTTCAATGGTTAATACATATTCATTCACTCATTAATTAATTTACCCGTTCATGAATTTGTACTTATTTATTTTTTCACTCATTCATTTGTTTATTCCTTCATTCTTTCACTCATTCAGTTATTCATTGATTTATTCTTTCACTTATTCATTCATTCCTTGAGAAATATCCTTAAAAATCCCAGTCAACAAATTTCATAAAAAATAGGCTAGCGTAGTTCAAGTTGAACTTCATATCTGTACATGTTCTTTGGCCTAACATCTTTCCGATAAAGTTTGTTCCAAGCAAATCCGTCAGCCAGATTAGGATTTATATAGGATTGAAATTTCCCCGTAGGCGCTAATGTTAATTTTTTTGAACTGTTCAAAAAGGAACAAAAATTGTTTAAATCTAAAAAAATATTTCACACCGAGAGCTTCTTCCAATAAGCTTGTCCATTTGAACTTGGATCAGCCTAGTGTTTACATAATGTGCTTTATTTTTGCCCATAGGCGCTAATGTTAAGATTTTTTTAACGGTTCAAAATTAAACGAAAAATTGTTCAAATGAAAAAGTAAAATATGGAAATGAGATGTCCTGGCCAAGATCTTTTGAATGGGCCAATTTCCTCAAAAGTTATTGGGGGGGGGGGGGGGGGGGACCGACAGACGCACATTTTGCCCATCTCAAAACCCTACTTTCAAATTTTTCATTCCTTATTTAATTACTTCTTTGACTTTTCTTTATTTTTAATGATATTTTTACGATACATTAAGCCTTTTTTCACACTTTATCTTTTGGGAAAGTAGGCTAAAAACAGCAGAAAGTTCAATCCTTAACTAATCTTCCATAATAACATCACTATCATCGTTAAAAAAAATCATTTTAAAAACCCAATGGTTTTTCATCAGACACAGAAAGAAAGCAGTCATACATATATATTTGCCAGGGGTGACCGATAATGCTAGCAATCTACAGAATCAACTTTATTTTTTAATGTGTGAAACAAGAAAAGGTATTTTAAATGTTTTATCACAAAAATAAAATTAATTACAGGTACCTAATAAAAACATTTAGAATATCAGAGGAGCATGTGCAAAATATTTGAAACAATTAGATAAATTAAAGGTATGTATATACAAGGAATATTTTAATCCTTTATTGAAAAATTTAATTCAGAATATTCTTTGATGCCAAAATTAAAACACCAAAGCTAAGCACAGTGAAACCTGTGTAAGTTGACCACTTGCGGTGCAGAACTTTAGTGGTCAACTTACAGAGGGTGAAGGGCTGATTCCGTTCCTGAAAAAAGTGGTCAGCTTAAAGAGGTGGTCAACTTACAAGGGTGGGCAACTTTACAGATTTTACTGTACTTCAAATGCATGCTAGTGCAAGGCTCAAAAGAGAAAAAAAATTTAATATTTCAAAATTTGCTTTCATTGGGATTACTACAGAATTAAAGTTAATTTGAATATCATTTATATTTATGTCAAATTACATATTTTAGAGCAAGTAAAAATAAAAATCTTTTGGTTGACCACTAAAGAAGCAAATAAAATCAATTATAAGCATGAAAAACAGGAAAAGGATCAATGCCCAGTTAAATCGAGCAAGGAAATCGCTAAATTAAATGCATTCTGTTCAAATCATTCTGCAAGAAATGATTTTGATTATAATCCTTTGTCCAAAGCTAATTTAGAAAGTACAGATACCAAAAGTAAAATATTTGAAAAGTACACTTTAAGTGCTTACTTATCCTGTAGCAAAAAGTTTTTTACTTGCAAATCATTCAAAGGCTAAAAATGAAAATGATATGATAGAATAGACCTTGAAAAGCAAAAAAAAAAAAAAATCAGAAACGAAATTCAATACAGTAGGAATGCTCAAAATTTTTAATGTTAATACAAAAATCTCAGAAAAGAATGGTTCAAAATTTTAGAGAACTGTCGCCCCTGGTATATAAATGGCAGCATTCTGTAAAAATTCCAATTTAATCAGTCTTGGATTTCTTTTGAAAAAATGTTGTGATTACGGAAGATTTTTTCTTCTGTAATTTTTTTTTTTCAAATTTATGTGCCCCTTTGCTCTGTGCTCATCTTCACCAGCTTTTATAGATTTAGCCCCTTCTATCATTGCCCGAGCAAGCTGTATTTCTGTAAAATCTTGATTTCTAATGCCCTCCTTAAACTTTTCATTTGCTTCGGCAAGTAGCTTTGTGGAAACTATTTTATAAGCATTTTTCCTGGCATTTGTACTTTTCCTGGTGTTTATAAGAAAAGGTTGGTGGTTATTTATCACTTTATGAGATACCCCATAAAAAAGGTGATTTTAGGCGACAATTTGCTACAAAAAGTCACTTTAAGTGACCAATGCAAAAAAAAAGTGATTTTAGGTGACAATTTGCTACAAAAAGTGACTTTAAGTGACCAATGAAAAAAGAAGTGATTTTAGGTGAAAAAAGTGACTTGGTGGGAACCCTGTACGAGAAACATAAATAAAAATTTTTAAATTAAACCGTCCATATCTTCAGGTTCCACTTTCAGGGGTAAATGTGCAAAATTATCCGAAAATGAAGTAAATTTCCACATTTCAGATTTTACCTTCGCAAAAGTGTGGAAAAGTTGTGTAATAATATAAAAAATTATGATTAAATTGTAGACTAATCAATACTTCTCTTTCGGCTACACTTTTTTTTTCTAAATTACCAAAATCGACAAATTTGATGAATTTTGGACCTATGAAATTCTTTGTATTTCAGACCTTTGAAATTCCGGAACTGAAGATTCATTTAGTTATGTGAAAATGGTGTTTAGTTTACAGCTTAGTAACGTTTACAGCTCAATGTTCATAATTATTATTTTCAAACATCTAAGTTTTCCAAAATATATGTTTAAATATTTCAAACATTTTTTCTATTTTTGCCAGGTGTTGGTAATTCAGAAAAAAGAGTAGCCCAAAGATAAGTATTGATTAGTCTATAATTTAAATAATTTTTTATATCATTACACAACTTTTCCACACTTTTGCAAAGGGAAAATCCGAAACATGAAAATGAAATATTATGTCAAAATTTGCTTCATTTTCGGATAATTTCGCACATTTACCCCTGAAAATGGAACCGGAAGATATAGATGGAGTAGTTTAATTTTTTTTATTTATGTTTCTCATACGTTCCGTTAAATATTTGTCATTATCACAAAAAGAATATTAAAATTTTGAAAATTTACAAAATTGTTGAATTTTACCTTAAATTTTACGTTTTTTGACCCGAAACTGGAATTGGAAGATATTAATCAATTAAGTTAAAATTTTATGTGCATGTTCCTCATGCCACACACAACTTGGCAGCCTTCACGTAAAAAGAATTTCCAAAAAAAGTTTTTACTCTCCGCCCTATTGCATCATACAGTTCGACTCCTCCTAACGAGCTCTTAGGCGGACAGTTTTTAATTCCCTAGAAGCAAATCATTAAGCCTTAAAAAAAACTTTCTTTTCCGGACACCTTTATTATGGACAAATATTTGTCCTGATGGTGTCCACTGTAGGAGTAGTTTTACCGCGGGACAAATATTTGAATTCCCTCAAAACAAACTTTTTTAAAAAGCTGTTTTTGCAGCAATTTGCCATTAAACTGATTTTTGTACACATCTTCGAACTCCCAAAAATCTAAAAAGGCCAGAAAAAAAAAAAACAATAACAAATAACTACTTTAATTGACAATCGACTTAGTGTACAAGTTTAAACATGAATGAATAATGCATTATAAACAGAAAATATTATAAATGAAAAGATATGGTACAGTCAAGATGTTTACCTTGTCCCCCTGTAGCAAAACGAGATCCATCAGGATGTATATCAACAGAGAATATAGGATGGCCTAAAAATGGTTACATATGAGATTATTAATTATTAAAGTTACATAAAATTATCTATATAATAAATGAGATTAAACATTTTTCAATCCTCCCCCCCCCCCCTCCCCTTCCATTCCAAGATGCAAAAATCTTAAATAGTCACTAATATAAAGCTTAATTTTAAAAAAGGGTCACATTTTGCTATTTTTCCCTAACAATTTATATTAATAATTTTACAAAAAATCAACAAAACTTTGTTGAATTCATTGATGAACATTAGTGAAAATCATCAATAAATTCAACAGAAGCTTAGCCCCTTCCCTTAAGCAGGTATTTTTTGTTGTTATTATTATAGTATTTGCTACTATTATTTGTTTATATTTATTATTAATTGTTGAAGATAGCTCAACTCTGCGGTTTGCAGAAGCATACCCATTCACTCAGTAGCACTAGGTTCTGAAAATCAGTGGGGGTGCTCAAACACAAAATGGGAGGTGAGGGAAAAGGATGAAATTTCAAATTTAGCGCCTCGAGAAAATGTTTTCCTGGTATTTTTTAATGAGAGATATTTGATGGGAACACAAATAGCATCATATTGGATGCTTTTTCTTTCAATAACAGGGGTCGCGTCAGAGGAAATTCAGGTCCATTTTCGGAACCTTCACAAAATTCCAAATAATCAAAATGGACTCTTCACAAAATTCTAATCAATCAAAACAGACCCTTCACAAAATTCAAAATCAAAACAGACCCTTTACAAAATTTAAATCAATCAAAACAGACCCTTCACAAAATTCAAATCAAACAAAGTGGGCCCTTCACAAAATTCAAATCAAACAAAATGGGCCCTTCACAAAATTTAAATCAAACAAAACGAACCCTTCACCAAATTCCAAATCGTACTTTTTACATCAATATATTAAAAATGAAAATGGCAAATAAAATTTTTCCTCACTACATGTTTAAATTTTCAATTTTCACAAAATTATTTGATTTTTCACAAAAATCTCCTTAAAATTCGCAAAAAACAGACTGTTACAAAAGGCTGGATCGACCCCTTGCTTACTGAAGCAAAACATGCCCCTCCCCTTTCTTCTCCAATCCTGCAAAAACTTGATTACTTACTTATGTATATTTTCTTAATCAATTGAAAATAACTATGATATAGAATAGCATATAAAGGAGCAGTTGCACCTATAACCCATAATAAACCACTTCCTGCCAGCGATAAAACATTTAAGGTTTCGAATTTTGAAGCATTTAAGGAATGATGGGACAGATTGATATTTTTTGCAAAAGGAAATTCCCTTGCAATAAAACTTTAGTGTAATGGAAAGTTTTGCCTTTTGTCCCTGTAATGCAAATGTTCCATCATATTTCATCTACGTACCATTCTTGCAATAAGACTAAAAATAAAAGAACTTTGTCCCTTTTAGTGGTTATCCCCATTTAGACCTATTGACCTTATATTCCAGTTAAAATCCCATTACACAAATAAATTCAAAGGACAAGCTAGCAGCTAATGCAGTTCTAGATAATCAACACATAAGTAAACAGCAGTACAAAAATACATCACAAATTCATAACAAAATTAAAGAGGATCAAAAAGTTTGGTAAAAACCGGCAATAACTACGGATACATATATTATTCCACCGTCAATAATATTTTCTTTAACCGAATCTCTGAACCGATTATCATAATTATTATTATTATTACGCTATGTACATACAACTTAATGCTATGTAATTAGTCAAAATTTGAAAAATTATGTGCCATTTTTTTAGTAAAAAGCAAGAATTTTACAATAAACAATTTAAAAATTATTACATCAACAGAAAAATTTGAAAGGAGATCACGAAGTTGAGATATTATAAATATAATAAATATCTTATCTAAATGCTGCGAAAAGTCACAACAGTTTTATGGATTTTAAAATTATTCAGTTCTGTGAGAGCGGACAAAAGCAAAAGTCAAAAATAAACGGTGTAGCACAAAAACGCCGGCAAAACTCGAGCATTTTAACGAACAGTAAAATGTAAACAAACACTGCATAGATGCTTAAATAAGCAGAATAAAATTATGCAGCGGTATTTTAAGTTACGTAACAGACATAATACTTGCTGGAAAACATATTCAGCAAAAATAGTTTACATAAATGATTAAAATATGTAAAATAATTTTACCATCATGAGAGACCCAGTTAGGTTTCAGCAATTTCATTTTGACAGGAACACAATATAAAAAAATTCAGACAGAAGGAGATATCAAGGGGCTGCTGAAAACAATTTTTTGTCAACGAGTGCTAAAGTTATTAAACTGCAAAAATTACAAACTTAGGAGAAATTCATTTTTTGAATATGCTGAATTGACGGCGTGCAAAACATAACCTCGATAACAGTGGCCAGTTTAATATCTTTTTTGTTAAAAGAAAAGCTAATCAAAAACTGTGTTGAGGTGTTTAATAAAGAAGATAAATGTGAATGACGCAAGAATGGGGCCTTCCCACAGCAGCAGTGTCTTTTCGCGAGCGCGAATCAGATATATTACATATATGGAAACTAATATTTTACTTGAGCCGTAAAAAATTAATGCATGTTATAAATAGACTAACTGCCACCATTTATTTCTATAACACATTGTATCTATAAAGTGTTCCCCAAAAGGCCTGCGCTAGGGCTGACCGCGATGCCGTTGTGTGAGTGCGTTTCTTTTTAGGCGGGAAAAAAAACTTTTTTCAAGAAAAAAACCTAATGGGGTTTTTTTTATAATAGGGTAGAGCCCGGCGCCTTATTTTTTTCGACTCAGTGACGTCGCACACATGGACGGCACGGGCAGTCCGAGTTTTAAATTAGTTTGAAGAACTCACAACACAATGAATGTCTATAATATAATTTAACAAATCAAAAAATAATTATCCTGTTTTATCCAATTCCATACTTAAACACATTTTATATGCTGTTTCAAAACAGCAGATACTGCACACACACGCACAACACTTTTATATGGGCAATATATTTTGTTATGGAGAGAGGACATTAGTCGAACTTCAAATGTGAAAAAAGTATTTTCAGCAAACAGTTTGAAGTCCTCTGTATTTTCAAAATACAGAGGACTTCAAACTGTTTTGCGTCGTGAACAGGGGTGCAAAGGGGGGGGGGGACAACAGCGGAAAAATCCCCTGGGCCCTACCCCGTAAAGGTGCCCCTTTTTTGACTTTAAGTACTTAACTGTCAAAATTTAGTAATGAGATATTGCTCGAAAAAAATAGTAACTTTTTTTTTAGTTTTTATTTATTTTTGTACAAAATTATAAAATATCCAACACCATCAGCTAACATAGCCCACAGCTGAAGGCAAAGATCCTTTTTAGCGACATCCGATCCCTTGCTATAGTGTAATCCTTTTTATTCTATATTTTATCAATGTAAATCTTCAATAATGACATCTCGGTTATTTATTTAAAGACGTTTTAGTCTCTTTTTTGTCTCGGGGCAGGCACCCTTCATTTGGGGGACCAGCAGAGGGCTATTGCCCTTCCCCCAGTGGTGTTTTCCTATAAGAAAGGGGGGGGGGACGCTTATATATACGAACATTAAATTAAAAAGTGGGAGGACGCTTATGTTAAAATCTTCAGTTCAAGACAAGTTGGAGGACGCCGTTCCCCTTGACTACAACACTGCTTCTCCCTCCCCAAATTTTAGAAGCGCAAAAGGTGTTTATAGATGTCTATGCATCTTGTTGTTTTTTACCAATAAAATAAGCATTGAATATCCTTTGCTCTCCTTGGAAAATATTGAAACGACGTACCCGCCTTATCAGGGCCCTTTCTCGGTTCCTTTTTTATTCTTTTATTTCTAATGGGCTGCATAGTATTGGTTCTTAACCACTGCAGACCTAGTGCGTTCTCAGAGATGGGTACCAACACCTTCAGCGGCACCACAATGAGCGTGGTACCATTGTTGCAACTTTTTTTGACGCTCTGTTTCCCCCTTGCTGGCGGCACCTGAGCTCTAATTGATGTAACCTGCACTTAGGAATTTAATTTACCCGAGACTATCCACGCCAAAAGGACACTCAAGGGATCTTTAACATGTCGCATAATCATACGACGTCAATTTTCTGCATCTTGAAAATCCACTGACTTGGGCACTTGGGCCAGATTCGATCCAGCGAACATGGGTGTACAAGGCCTTCGCCTTACCACTACGCCATCCTGCCGGTTCTTATTACTATGATAATAGTTTCCCCTCTACCCTCGGGGGTAGTCGATGGGGTCCAACTGTGCATACCGATTAAATGACAAAAATAAAACATTCAGATTAAGAACATGTTACAAAGGTATAACCAACTCAGTTTTAAAGTATAATAGTTCTTATCGCAACGTATTGGCGCTAGCACGAAAGGCGTCCTGAGGCAAAAAGCCTTTTTCCGCCCTTACTATCTATTATGAAAGGATAAAGATTGAAAATGATCGATACAAATTTTAATTATAGATCAAAAAGCTGAAGGAAGACAATCGCTGATCACAATGAACTGAATAAGGAAAAATGAAAAAGAGAAAAAGCAATAGATTGCGTTTTGCTCGTCATAAAATAGAGAAGACCCTTTCTGGAACTGCAAACACTTATATAGCGCCCCCTCTGAATACATTGAATCCGCTTTGTGGGGAAAAGGTTAATGTGCAAAACATGAAAAGTAACCCAATAAAAAATATATCCTTTCAACAAAGGATAGAAAGAGACGGAAACGTTTCAAGATGTTCCTGATATGTTTCTGTGTTTGATTTTATCAAAATTAAACGTTTATTATATAATGAAATTAGATGAAGTTTTGATGCATCATTTGCAAAACTAAATAGTTAAAATAGTATTTAATTTTTTGAGATAAAAACTATTGTTTGTTACTTAAAACGATGCAGTCAATATTTATGGCCAATGCGCCCCTAAGAACGACGCGCCCTGAGGCGGGCGCCTCACCGCCTCAGCCTAGCGCCGGCCCTGATAATAGTACTGTTAAAAAACTTGAAAAACTAAAATTTGGAAACATGAATAATAATAATTTGGATACTCAATTTCAAATTGTCATAAATGTTTGTTTTTTTTTAATTTTATTGATTGATATACTTTATAAAGAAGTATGCCATTTAATTTTTTTAATGACTAACTTAAAAGAAATCGCAATCTTTCAAAAAGTCCTTTTCTATTGAAGAGTAGGGACTTTGTCTTCATTTCTCTTTTCTTATCGCAACGTATTGGCATCAAATAAAGTGAAATGAAATGAAGTTCTGATGACAGTTTCACTTTTGGTGACTTTTGGAAATCACACGCAGTTGAAATGAAGTTTTTTGCCAAAAAGAGCGACTGTATCGCCAATAAGTAGTCACTTCCATGGTCGTCTCTGTCGGCCAATCACAGTAGCGTATGCTGCTGGAGTGGTACACACTTCCATCAGATATATTACATATATGGAAACTAATATTTTACTTGAGCCGTAAAAAATTAATGCATGTTATAAATAGACTAACCGCCACCATTTATTTCTATAACACATTGTATCTATAAAGTGTTCCCCAAAAAGCCTGCGCTAGGGCTGACCGCGATGCCGTTGTGTGAGTGCATTTCTTTTTAGGCGGGAAAAAAAACTTTTTTCAAGAAAAAAACCTAATGGGGTTTTTTTTATAACAGGGTAGAGCCCGGCGCCTTATTTTTTTCGACTCAGCGACGTCGCACACATGGACGGCACGGGCAGTCCGAGTTTTAAATTAGTTTGAAGAACTCACAACACAATGAATGTCTATAATATAATTTAACAAATCAAAAAATAATTATCCTGTTTTATCCAATTCCATACTTAAACACATTTTATATGCTGTTTCAAAACAGCACATACTGCACACACACGCACAACACTTTTATATGGGAAATATATTTTGTTATGGAGAGAGGACATTAGTCGAACTTCAAATGTGAAAATAGTATTTTCAGCAAACAGTTTGAAGTCCTCTGTATTTTCAAAATACAGAGGACTTCAAACTGTTTTGCGTCGTGAACAGGGGTGCAAAGGGGGGGGGGACAACAGCGGAAAAATCCCCTGGGCCCTACCCCGTAAGGGTGCCCCTTTTTTGACTTTAAGTACTTAACTGTCAAAATTTAGTAATGAGATATTGCTCGAAAAAAATAGTAACTTTTTTTTTAGTTTTTATTTATTTTTGTACAAAATTATAAAATATCCAACACCATCAGCTAACATAGCCCACAGCTGAAGGCAAAGATCCTTTTTAGCGACATCCGATCCCTTGCTATAATGTAATCCTTTTTATTCTATATTTTATCAATGTAAATCTTCAATAATGACCGTTCTTTCTGCCATGTTACTGCAAAAAGAGAGGGATAGCTAGCTCATTATCATAGATGTGTAGAGAATAGTTTCCAGAGTAGAGAATAGTCCTATTCTCTACTCTGTGCTCCCTATAGACCATGAAGGCATGTTGGCTCGTCTATGATGAGCAGATAGGGGAAGTGTCATTGGAATAACCAACTCGCTGCACGTTTTCCCACAATACATAGAACCTCATGAAATCATGGGGATCGAGGAGCATATGTTTGCCACCCGCGTTATAACATATATAACCGCGGTAAAATGGACCTTATTTATTATTATTTCAAGTAATTTCTGTGTAAGAAATAAAAATCTCAACTGAGTAGTACCGAGCGATAGGTTATTCAGATTCAAGTTCTATATAGTGATCTCCTAAAACCATATTAAACCGAGGCGGACGAGATTGACAGGCTCTGGCACGGAGGAAGGAAAATAAGGTCACGTGACCAACTGTGTGCATTATCGGATCGCGGTGTTCATTTCGTTCTGCTGTTTAACCGTACCTTTTTCTTTAATAAAGATTGGTTTTTCCATGGCTGCCTGCGATCTTACAGCGGCTGTCCAAACGGGCGAAAAAGTGCGTGCAATCAGAACTTACATTTTCTGCCATTTCAGTCAATTGGCGCTGTTAGCATGTACTTAAAAGCGAGGATTTAGAGGACTAACCATAGCAATATCATCGCGTATAAAGGCTTGAATTGCAAGACAGATAAACATTTAAGTGTTGAGGGCAAAAGTAACTATCAAAATAAGTTGCAGGGTTATGTGTTTGCCATTAAAACGTTTTAATACAGAGTAAATAATAAAAATATCGTTTTTTTTTTTGGTAGTAACACATGCAAACTTTGAAGCTGCTCGTTAAGATACAACTTTTCTTACATACGTATATTTTTATATATAATGAACACAGAGAAAATTTTCTTCGCAATTGGCTGATCATATTATGCTTTCAGCTTAATTTTTATTTTGAACGACAGTAATTGTGCATAATTTTATGAAATACATTTATCCTCTCATATTGTGCAGCTCAAATAAGTTGGCTAGCAGGTTTTTGAAAGCCGTATTGAATAGTCTTTAAATGGTTATTAGTTACTTTATTATATTTATGATAAAGTTATTTTAAATATATGTGTTAATTGAATTATTTCAATTTCATTTATTGTAAATTTAATTATTTTAGGAAAGTGGAACAGTTAGGTTGTGAAGTGACTTAACAAATAAAGATCAGTTGAACAATTATGTCATTAAGTAAATGATTAATGCACCAATTTTTTACTGTTATTAATAGACTAATAGCATAATACTAATGACTAGTATTTAATTGTATAGCGTGGCTGACTTCAGTTAACTTCATCAGATGGATTATCATTTAAGAGTGGCGACTTTTTTTGCTGATCTCAAGCAATTACACTAGTTAAATATTTAGAATAAAATCCTAAAATATTAAGAAAGGTCAAAGATTAGGCCTTGCAAAAGAAAACGCTTCATGATGAGCCTGAAGAATGTTGACCTTCATTTCCATAGCATTTTTTTAATCTTTTTTTCTTGGTTCGGGAAGAAAGGGAAGAAAGGAAGGATTTATGATAGAGCAGCGGGGGCAATGAGTATTGAAAATAAACAAGCTGGCGCTTTAACTGGATCAGATGATATTAACACATGCAAATGGTTCGGATCATTCCAAATATTTTTATTTCTTTTTTTGCCAATATAAAGATATTCAGTGGTTTGCTTCCTTGTCTTCATTTCTATTCGGAGTTGGCTAGCGCTGCAAATGCTTTGTTATTAAAACGGCAAAGAGAAAACTATATTTAAAAAAAGAGGAGTACACATAATTAGTGAATGATTCGTTCTCAGATAATGATGACAGTTTCGAGATTTCAAAGGAACTGGAAAGTGATAGTGAGTCTGATACTGACATACTATCAGACACAGAAAAACTTGCAGCATGCATGCCTTCTACATCCCACAACAGCAGGGATAATTTTTATCAATAAAATAATTTGTATTATTTTATTTGTATCTATATCTCTTATAAAATGTATGAAATCACTAATTTAATGCTTAGAAAAAACACTCCATTGCTTTCTTTCGTTTTTATTTCATTTACGATGAAAAATTTCTTTAAAATAAATATATATATGTTAGACACAATTAAACATCGGGAGACATATTTCCGATCAGTAATGCATAAACTAAAAATTTACCAAAAAAAAAATCTTCATGATGCATGCTACAAACCCGACAAAAACAATGCTTTCGTAATGTATTTCCATACAAATCTAGTACATGCTTGCAGCGCACCAGTGAGGAAAAAGATAACTATCGTTTAAACGCTTATTCCTTTGTTCTGGCTCCGCGTTTGGACAGCCGCTATAGGATCGCAGGCAGCCATGGTTTTTCAAACGACAATAGAAAATTTTCTCACAACAGGGGATGAAACATTGATGAAAAAAATTATTGAAACAAATGATAATTTTCACTCTGCGTATAAGAGAAATTAATTCACTTCTATAGCAAAAATATAAGTCATTAAAAATAATAATTTAACGTTTGTTCAAACAATTGCTTGTTTGTTCAACAATGTTCTATTTAGTTAAACTTAAACATGACTTTAACATCAAATGAAAAGGCCCTCCTTAAACATTTAAAAAAGTAAATGGTTACAAAATATAAAAAACTTGTCTCGTTTTTTTTTTTTTTTTTTTTTTGTTATTTGTACGACCTAGCAGGTAGATGATTTTAAAACTTTTACAAGTATTACTTTCATTTACCATTAGGAAAATATTTGCATCCTTTCACTGTTACTATTACTTTTAATGGTCAAAAATGTGCAGTTTAACCCATGATCGTGTAGTTATAACATTATTTTAAAATAAAAGTAGTCAAAATTTATGTTTTAAAATTACTAAGAAGTGGATATCATTTAAGCTTGTTTTCAACACAGTGTCCTCACACCTGGAGTGTTTTAGGCCTCGATTAAACGCATATGATCAGTTCCTCATTTGCGAGAGAAACCAACTTTGTTCTGAAATAAAGTCGGGGGCTTAAAAATGTCGTTAAGTTATTAACATGGGATTATGAAAGGGAAAAGATTCTTACAAAAAAGATCGTTGGAAGCGGGAGGAACGCTTTTCTCAAAGAAACTTAGTTTTAGACTTTTCATATACTCTCACGGCCCATACAGACTCCATGCCCTCACGGCTCAGACTAGAGAATGTCTTTAAGACGAATCTTCTACGAGATCATGAGTTGAAAAGTGGACCCGTTTTGCATTTGTTGCCTGTTTTTTTTTTTTTTTTTTTTGCCCCGTTTTTCCAAATGTTAATAACATTTGGAAAACAAGTAAGGGACCGTTCATAAATGATGTCCAGGCATTTCCCCCATATACTTCCCCCTCCCCCCTTTGTCATAAAATGTCACACATTAACATACCCCCCTTTTGTCACGTGCCACGCCGCTATGTTGGGCAAGAATGATGTCACACTTCTTGCTACCCCCTCCGCTCGTCACAATTTCATGACCCTCCTCCTACCTAGAAGCGTGACATCCTTTATGATTGATCCCTAAATAGAGTTATAAGCATCTTTTTTTTTTATCAGTTAAAAATAATTTGAAGTGAAAAATTATTTAAATTTTAATTGTGGTTAAAAAAATAATAATTAATAATAATTTAAAAAAAATAAGTATGTTAACTTTCAATGAAAACTGCAAGCTTAATGTATTAACTATCTAGAGAAACAGAAAAAATTATTATTCCTTGTACACGAAATTTCGAAGAATGCAAAACGCGTGGCATAAATAAATAAATGAAATTAATTAATTAATACTTGATAACTAATATTTATATATTAAAAAAAATTGGAAATCAAGTAAATAAAATTATAAGCATCTTTTTCTACCAGTTAAAAGTAATTTAAAGCGAAAAATTATTTCATTTTTAATGATGGTTTTCAAAAGAAATTAATTAATAAAAAAATAAGTATCTTAATTTTTAATGGAAACTGCAAGCTTAATCTATTAAGTATCTAGCGAAATAGAAAAATTCCCATTCATTACACGAATCTTCACAAACAGCGAATCGCGTGGCAACTGTCAGCTGTCATCTGTCATCGGTCGAACTCGGCGAGTTTACAACCGCAAATAAATTGAACATTTGCTATAAAAGTAGTGTACCAATTTTAGGCAGAAACCATATTTATAGTTCATAATGTTTCTCGATGATTAACACTGATTTCAAGTTGAAAAAAATTTTTTGCTTTAAACCGCAGCTGCTAAAGAATGACGTTAGTAATTAATTAAGTTTTTAGTATCGTTAACTGTTAACATGGATTTGGCTCCCACACCCGGGAGCATAGAGAGCGAGCGCTCTCTAGGAAACGTGAACAAACCGAAGCCAGTTTCAGATAGTGAAGATTTCGCTCCTTCCTAATAGCCATGGTCTTTACTTTCTTTACTATACTAGTAAAATTCTTTACTGTACTAGACTTCTGAAAATGGAGGATAGGGGTTAGGCATTGAATTTGACAAAATAATGTAAAAGGAAGGAAAAATTTTTTTTTTTTGTGTGAATAATGCATTATTAAATGCAATTAAAACAGAAATATATTGTCCCCGTCGAAACGATTTTTGTTTTGTTATTATTATACCTTTAAATCATTTGCTGTAACATAAAATCAGCATTTATTCATTTGATTACACTTATTATATTTGATGAATATAAGAAAAAAATTTAAAATCGTTCTGGAGAGGACAAGTAAAACTTTCAAGGTGTCCCAAAGCATCAATTTCCTTCCCCCCCCCCTCCTTTTCTCAATTTAATTAAGCTATAATTCTAAATTACCGTTGTTTGAAAATAAATAATATTTTTTGTTGGCATTTTTGAATAACTTCAAAATGTGTAGATTAGATTCTAAAATATATGTATATATATTTCTTCCTTTAGAGCATATATATTTTTTAATGGCTTTTAGGACCAGTTAGCGCGTGGTTTGGCGGCTCATATGTGGACACACACAAACACACACATATATATATATATATATATATATATATATATTAAGGTGGCCCTTAACCATATGTAATTTTTTGAAGGTTAAAATTTTGCTGCTCCCAACCCCTGATCCTGTTCAAATGATGAAAAAAAAGGGCTATGCAAAATTTCAGCTTAATCATTTAATTTTTAGGCGACTCTCAAAGAGCTTGAAGTAATGCATATTGATTAATTCCATTACAAACATGTATATTCTTCCCTAGCTCCTAGCTTGTCCGTAACTTCTTTGAGAAATGTATGTGGAATTGTCTGGTCTTCCCAGCAATTGTTTAAAAACATTTCAAATCAAATTTCTCCTAAGTAAATTATAAAAAAAAAATCAAAACAACATGAAAAATTAAGACACATTTGATTTTAAAAATAAATTACATAACTTGGATAAGGGCAAAGCGTTTTTATTTACTATAATACTTTTGATAGAATTACAACATAATGTAAGCGAAATAAAAATAAATATTTTTTTTTCATGAGTGAGGATTTAGTAGCAGTTGGGTTTCTTTTACGCTCTCCGGCAACAATTTGTAATATAGATTGTTTATCAACTTCATCTTTTCTAAGAATGTTATTAGTGTAATCTTAAATGAGTTTAATACCTCTTTCTGCAACGTCATTCACAACAATGATGGTCTGAAGTTTTTCAATTCCACTCATATAACCAACATCATCTTTCCATGTTGAAGGGTCTTTGTACAGAAAATCGGTGCTGATAGAAAATCTCGTGAAGAAATTTTTTGTACTAGAAGTTACAAAAGACGAAAACTTGACTTTTGAAAATGATGAAAAATCGCTTGGGTGAAGAATGTATTGCTTAAATTGATCTGTATCCTTCTTCCTGTTCTTCACTTCCTTCAACCTCCACCATAACTTGAGCCATACTTGTCTTAACATCTATTGGAACATTTGTCATCAAAAAAGGAAAGAGCCGCAGTTTCGGGAGCTAAGTACCAGATATGTTTTGAAAATTTCTTTGCAGTAGCCTTACTGATTTCTGTATCAATAGCCTGATAATTTAGCAATTGATACATGAAAAGAAAATTATGATAGGTTGCTTTAATTGCATCTGGTGACAAGAACCATGCTCGAACATACACTCAAGCAAGAAAAATACATATTCTTTTTAAGGAATTCTTCACCCTATGAGATAATTTAAATTGATCTTGAAATAAGAATATTTTAAATGCATAGATTGCTTTTGAAATCCATCTAGCATGACATACAGCTTGTGGTATATGAAAAGATATGCCATTCTTTGGAATGCCTCCAAGAAAGATCATTCTTGACTCCAACAATTCTCGATAATCATCCCGCAGTTGTTTATGAGTAGGAAGCTGATCATCAAAAAAATGAATAATGTAGAGCGGACGTCATAAGGCACTTCATTTTTATCAGTTATGTAAATATTTTTGTCGATTTTAACTCAAGTTTCTCTAAATCTTTTGACACGTGGCATGTCTGGACCAGTAGTCGCATCCATCAGCAAGTCGAAACAGCTTCTCAACACTAATTCAAAAATGTGATGACGACAAGGGAGGTACAACAGGTCATGATTGAACAACATTTCTAGATTTATGCAGGCACCATTTATTCGACCTGTGTTGCTTGCTGTAGTATCACAGCAAAGTGCCAGAATTTTGTTAGTTATACTCCATTTCTCGACTGCCACGGTAAACAGCCAGCACTTGCTCTTCTCCTGAAGATTTTGGGATTTCAGGCACTCCCAGCAGTTGCTCTTTGCCTTGAAAGGTGACTGTTATTGCCAGTCTATCAACCTTTTCTACACCTGTTAGTGCTGGGAGTAACTTTGCCATCCCAAGGTAATACTAATTCTTGGCAGTTGTCTAATTTAAATTTGTTCTGTATTTCTGTGTATCTTGCTTCCCTAAATTTTTTTCTGAGATTTTGAAAATTTTGAAAAGAAGTACGATTTATTACTAGCTTTTCAGTATCATGCCAGAAAGCTTCTGCAGCAGCCATTAATATGAAAACTGCATTTCTATCAGTAATTTTGAACCTATCAAAAACTTCACAAAGACGGGGAGTAACAAAATGTAATGTACCTCGACGGGGCTGGATCTATGGCTGCAGTTGATACTGTTGGTGATATCTGTTGAACGATGGTAGAATTTTCACTGTCGTCACCACTATCACTGTTTTGGTTGCTTGGTGTTGAATCATCAGTTTTCACTACAACAGGTTGACAAGTAGCAAATTGTTGTTCCATTTCTTCATAAGTTCCATTTTTCCTGACACTTTCCATTGCAGAGCGTTTTAGTGCTCTTTCTTCCCTATATTTTAGTTTTTGATCAATAACAATCATGGAGCCCGGTCTTCCTTTTTGGCGCTGAAGAATTAAAAATTTCTTATCGTCTTCATTTTTCATCTGTTCCAAAGCATCTGAATGAGCTTTGTCAAAGAAATCGTCCATTTTTTCTATGAAAAGATCTCTTTTGTCTTTATCTTTACCCGAAGTTCTTGTCAAGTTTTTCTGTAAACCTTTCCATTCATCATATAGTTTAAGTAACTTATCAATGCAGTGCTCAGTTCTTTTAGAAGGAATTCGTGCTTTTTGCATTTCATTCCCTCTTCTCGAAAATTATTAATTTATACAGTAAATATTAAATAACAGTAATATCTTGAAAAATAACTTTACAGATGACAATTTCAAAAACTCATGGTCGATGAGGGCCACCAGAATGAAGTCCGATTAAGCTAAAATTTTACACGTATAATTTTTTTGTTGATTGGAACAAGATAGGGGGTTGGGAGCTAAGCTTTTCGAAAGTTGAAAAATAAGGGCCACCCTAATATATATATATACATTAGAAAACAGATTTGAAAAAAGGTAAAAACAAAAACAAAAAAATAAACACTTATCATCTATAAACTATAAACATGCAAAAAGCTGCAAAAATTTAAGTAAAGCAATATATATAAGAGAATTGTAGTAAAACATTTTTGAAGGGTTTTAGAATCACTAATTTAAAAAAAGAAAGGTTTGAGAATGAGACAAAGATTTATCAGTGTTGGTTTGCCTCATTGAGCGATGCAGAGCACCTCACATATTTCAAGCAAAAGCACACTAGAGTCGACTGCAACATGGGCCAGAAAATCATTAAAACAAGCATAAAAAGCCAAAATTGAAATACAAAAAGTGGGGGTTCGTCCATGCCACAGTTCTAAGACTAAAAATTAGCGACACACCGACAGACCCGCTCCTAAAATAATTTAAATATACCACTTTTACCTAAAACGATAGGAAAAATACCAAATCCTTACGCGGACTTTAGTTTTAAGGACTGCGGCATGGACGAAACACTACTTTTTTGCATTTCACTTTTGTTCTTTTTTTTAATGCTTGTTTTAAAGATTTTCTGAGCCTACGTTGCTGTCGGCTCAAGTGTTTGTTTGTTTGTTAACGGCCATTTCAGGTCACATAAACATTCGAGTTTATTTGCAATTCTCAAGGATGTGCCTCAAACTCTCGTCCAATCCAATATGACAGACAGAACAAAACACTGCAACAGATTTACTCTATAAGCTCTATGGATTTACTATACAAAGAAGGAAGGAAATACACCCAGGGGAAAGTCGGAATCGAACCGACGCCTCTTCACTGCGCAGGCAGGTATCGGAACCAGTCGGCTCTAGTGTGTTTTTGGTTTTTGCTGAGGTGGGGGCAGGGAGTCTAAAAGTAAAGAAGCCTCAACTAAGCAGGGAACGGGACGAAAACATGGCGTGATTTTCCACCGCCGTCAGATGGCGCTAGAGTAAAATGTCTTGCCGTTTGATCAAGTAGGGAAAGAGAAATTTCGTTTGACCCCGAGTATTCGGAGAAAGGTAGCGGAAAATCAGCTCGTTTTGGCGGCAGCGGCCAGGCAGTTCGGGCGTTCGGGCACGCATTAGTCTCTCGTTGTTCCAACAAATGAAATTATTATTTGCAATATTTTATTCCATTTTATTATAAGTTAAACATATAATCAGAAGGTTATTTCAGTATCTTAATTAATGTCTTTTTTTCTTTCGTAAAAAATCACTGTAATTAGCTAGTGACTAGATATTTAGGATTAAAATGGGGGTAACAGACGGTCAGCTGGTATTCGTGCCATAATGAATGCGTGGAAAATGTCGGGGCCAGGGGGCACCCCCCCCCCCTCCCGACCCTCTTAAATGGAGGGAAGTAAAAACTAATTGTACGTTGCATTAAAAAAACACAAAATACATGCACATACGTAGAAATACATTAAATTATTTTCCAAGTGAGGGGGGAGGTGCAATTGATCCCCCTAACACATCGGGTCTGTTGGGCACCCGATTTTTGAACTCCGCACGTCGTTTCTTTTATCTAACGCTTACTGTACTTCATTATTGATACCTTTAATAATCTGGAATCAGTTAGTTCATAAACTTTAGGAATGTAAATGTTTTTGAGTGGCTTCCAACACACCACACACACATGCTTTTTTATATATAAATATATTAAGGCGACTCCCCCTCCCCAGAGCAATGGCACCCGCACCAATAAGTGATGACCTTTTTCAAAATTCTGCTAAGGGCCGTCCATAAATGATGTCACGCTTTTTTCCCATGTATTTGACCCATTCCCCCCTTTGTCACAAAATGTCTCACTTTAACATACCCCTCCCCCCTTTGTCCCATATGCCACGCTATGTTGCATAAGCATGATTTCACACTTATTGTTACCCCCTCCCGCCCCCTTGTCCGAATTTCACGACCCCCTCCCCCGAAGCGTGACATCATTTATGAATGATCCCTGAACTCCTAGAAAAGGACCCCCATAAAAACACAATCTAAAAACATATATAAATATATATATATATATATATATATCAGTGGCGTCACTACGCAGGGGACCCTTTTGTTGAATGTTGAAGGTATCACCTAATGCTATTTCAACGTATTATAACTGCAAATAAATGTAGTGAACTAAAATTTGCACAAATAAATAAAATTGAATTTCTTAAGATTTTTTTTTTTTTTTTTTGCACGATTGAAAATATATAAACTACAAGTTTATACAACACAACAAGTGTGCAGTTTTTTTTTTTTTTTTTTTGAGTGTAAGGGGGTGTGGCCCACAAATTACAAATTACCGCCCCGGCAGGTGACATTCATGATAGGAACGCCACTGTATATATATATAACACACACACGTATATATATATATATATATATACATCGCTCATCGAGGGAATGATCACCCTATATATATACATATAGGGGATCATTCATAAATGATATCACGCTTCTTCGAGGGGGGAGGGGGGTCCGCTTAAAAATTTCAATGCCGTGTGGTTTGCACAATACCCACCACCACTGGAGCTCGCGTCCTTTTTTTGGAGGGGGGGGGGGAGGACCTGATTTTGACATGTTATGTTAAGGAAAGTCTCAGGGAGGAATACATGTTACATCACGAAAAATTTCTGGATTTCGGGTCGAGGGGGGGGGGACACCGTGGGTCCCCCTCTGAATACGGCCTTGGAGAGGGAGGGTCCACAGCTTTTGGGGAGGGGTGCGGTATCACATTTAATGCACATGTTTTTTATTTAACTTTACATTAAAGTTGAAACCGTTTTTAGTTAAATTAAAGTTACAATTAGCTTTGCAAGGATTTCTAAACGCCTAGTTTATTTCCGGAAAAAAACGGTCCTCCCCCCCCCCCCCGGGAATTTAAAGCAAAATCGGGAAATTTCAAATTTTTGAAAACCGGAAATTTTTTTTTTTTTTTTTGAAATTTTAACGCATCAAAAATAAATAATTTTTTATGAAATTTTCGTTATAATAGAATTATTTTCTCGAACATTACTGAAAAGCATTTTAAAACAGACAACATATTTATTTCGTCCTGATGGTATCTGTAAAAAAATGTTTCTGTTGAGAATGAAAAAAAAAGAAGTCGTTAATATTTTTTATTTACATTGTAAAACTTGATAGTTGTTTAAGTCATCAATAAAAAACAAAATAACGCATAAAAATATTTAAAACCTGCCTTTAAAAAAATTATTGAAATGTATAATAGTGCTTTAAATAGTGTTTCTTGTCAAAATATTACCCCTCCAAAAGTGTCGTTAAAGTTGTAATAAAATATGTTATAACTTTACTTAACTTTCGAACATTGTAACTGAGGGAGATGCGCAAGGAGAAGCAAAGACGTAGGCATTGTCATCTTTTTCATTATTTAATATAGACATATCACAAAACACACACACATACACAACATAAAGTATTTTACCAGACTACTTAACATTCGCCATACTTCATCTACCACTTTCTAATCTCGTTCCCGTTATGCTTTCGTTTTTTAATACTTCAATTCCACCGTCTCAGGCGCCCTCTGTTGGTCTTTATATTTAAGAACAATTTTATAAGTTCTAACACTCGGCCTTTCCTGACATCACTAATCTCCTGATTAGTATGTTATTACTTAAGACATTAGATAATCATAAACACTAAACAAAATTAATATACATTCAAATTGAACAATACATAGACATATACAATCAAACACAACATACTTACATTTTCTTCAATTACTTACACACAGCTTTCAACATTGAGAATGATACTGCAAAACTACTACAATAAAGAATAAATTGTTATTTTACATAATTTTACCAAATTTGAAATTCAAATAATAGAAAAAGAAAATTATTATGCGTTAGAGTTCAGGATTATAATGTGCTAGTATGGGGGAATTAATAAGATTCTTCTTTAGATCTTCGAAGCTTCACTTTGGCTTGCTTCCCAAATAAAATTTTCATTCTTCTTTGTAAGCTCAGTTAATGGTTTCGCCTTATGGGAATACTCTGGAACAAATCTTCTAAAGAAACTTGTTAGACCTAAAAATCTGCGAACATCATGGACATTCTTTGGTACTGGAAAACGTTCTATAGCTTCTATTTTACGTGGTCCTGGTTGTAGTCCATTATTACTGATAATGAATCCCAAGAATTCAACTTGTGATTTTCCAAACTCGCATTTTGACAGCTTGAGAGTCAAATTTGCTTTTCTTAAACATTCAAAAACTTCTTTCAGTTTCTCGATCATCTCAGACCATGTTTTTGATGGTATTACTATGTCATCTAAGTAACACAAAACCTTTCGGTTAAACAATGGACCTAGTACAAAATTCATTAACCGTCGAAACTCTGCTGGCGCGTTGGCCAAACCAAAGATCATTCGTTCAAATTGACCCGTGTCATCTGGGGTAATGAAAGCAGTTTTTAATTTCGCTTCTTCAGTTAAGCCCATACAACCAATGTCCTCCAATTACCATCCAGAATACAGCCATTTCATCCATATGACGTCTTGCAGCCAAGAAAGACGTCAATATGAGGTCGAATCAGAGCATCAACTGGAATAAACCATGATGGATGTCAACATTACGTCTTTTCTGCACGTAAAAGGGATGAGCCAGTTTTTGTCCCTTTTTGACATGTTTTTGACGTACTTTTAAGCTCTATTCAGGGACAAAAGCGATAGTAGCGCCACACTTTCATGCAAAGCATCAAGAATCAAGAAATCGGATCGGATCGTACGCCATTTTGTGCTTCGCTTGATATGTAGATGACAACGTACGATTTGGGTTCAGCATTAGTTTTATTTGTGTAAAATGTAAGTAAATTAGCTTTTTTTTCAGACTTATGTGCTTCACTTTTCTATTTTGTTAATATACAATGGGATATTTTCACGCTGAGAAGAAAATACCGTGGCAGCTGCTGTGTATACGCACGTGCTAATATTACTTGAAAATTGGAAACATGGTGCTTGCTGTGAAAATCATCGATCATTTATCCTAAGATCCTAAGTTACCGAAGAAATGAAAGAAGATGAATAAAATGTTTGAATCTTTTAGTTGCACAGTAAGTTATTTCATCATTAATCGGTGCATTTTAGTCGTAATGTTTATAAATTTTTCTCGAACGCAAGTCAAGTATAGTATAATATGCTGTTTTTAATAACTTATATGTGATATTGTTCAGTCAAGTATAGTATATAATATGCTGTTTTTAATAATTCATATGTGATATAGTTCTTTTATTTCTATTTAAAAAAATGAAGTAATTGCAATTTTTAATAATTATCACTTCTTTAAAAAATTAGTTTATTTTTAAGTTAAATTTTTCTCATTGGTAGGATTACTAATATTACAATTTTTTAAAATCATATGTTGATCATTAGTTTAAATACAGAAATAAATCAACTTTTTATTGCTGAACATCTTACTGATCTATTTTTTAAAATTATACGTTGATTATTAGTTTAAATACTTATAGCAATAAATCAACTTTTTATTCATTTACAACAATTTATTCATTTTCCACATATCCACAATTAGTTTAATGTGCATCCCCCCCCCCCCGCAAAGTGTAATGCTCTAATACATATTTTAAAAGAACATTCAATTTGGAGAAAAGTATCCTTTTCTATTTAATTTTAATATGTGTTCCATTTACTACTGAAAATGCCTTATTTTTTAAATAGCTATGTAAAGCCTTCAAAATCATAGTTAAGATTGTTAAATATACAATGGTTTTGTACTGTACTTTTATTTTCTTGCTAATTTTCAGAAGAAAGAGCATTTATAAATGGACAAATTTCCTTCTTACTTTTACATCACTAATTGGATCATTTGCTCAGAGTCAGAGTTTGCTATTAAAATTCTCCCCTGTGAATGATCTTGTTGGTAGAAAAATTGGTAAGAATGGATTGGAATTCATAAAAACATTAGTTTAATAACAATCGATGAGGAATATGGATTCTAACATAGGTATAGTATTATTTTTGCTTCAACATTAATTCTATTTAAAATTGAATAGCAGCAACAAATATTTTGTTGTTCGAAAGGGTAGAAAAATTAATTTATTTCGTAGTTTTGTGCTCAAGAATAATAATACAAGTAAATATATAATGAGATCCTATTCAATGAAATATTCGACGTCTGCTTTACGCTCTCAGTGCACGTCCGATCGATCTCCATTCTACGTCAAATGCACGTCCTATGGGTGGTCGCTGGTGTAACAAAAGAGGTCGAAAATACGTTCTATGTACAGCCGCTGCACATAAACTGCACATCCATGGACGAGCCAATTAGGTTCAGAATACGTCATATGGATATAAATTGAACGAGTTTGGCTGTATGGGAGGGTATCTGGAGATAGCCACTGGCCAAATCCAATGTCGTAAAATATTTACTTCCTCCAAGACATTCGAGAATATCGTCAATTTTTGGAAGCGGAAACTTGTCTTCAATAGTTTGTGCGTTGAGTTTTCTATAATCTATTACTAATCGTTGTTCGCCAGTTTTTTTCTTGACTAGTAATACTGGACTAGAATAGGGTGATCTTGTTTCTGAAACTATTACATTTTCTTTCCACTCCGAAACGATTTCTTTAATTTGTTGTCGTTCTTCTGAGTTAGTTTTAAATGGCTTTTGAAACACTGGTTTATTACCATCGCATTCCTTAATGTCCATTTTGATTATATTGGTGCATCCTAATTCACTTATATTTAATGCGAAACAGTCTCTGTATTCATTTACTAGTTTTAAAATATCTTCCTTTTTATCTGTAGACAGTGATTTTTCAGTCTTTATTTCATCTATATCAATAGGGCTTTTAAGCGTGGTAACTGTATTAATGTCTAATTTTTCACTTAACTTTTCTGTTTCTGCCATGCCAATGCTCTCCTCGTTCACCTCTATTCCCCTACGTAAACATTGATTTTGTTTCATTTTTATTGTAAATTTTTCCGAATTAATCACCGGAACTATCGTTTCACCTTTAACAACCTCAAGAACGGAGTCAAAATTTTGGCCTATACCTTTAACTAAAATAAATCCACTATCAATTTCGTCAGTACTTGCTCTGATTAAATTAATTGAATTACCCTCAAGTTCAATTTTCTGTTTTGTTTTTAATCTAACTTTATTTTCATTTACATCCGTTTGTATTTTTGAAAACAGATCGTTATCTGCATAACCGAATCGTATTTTACCTCCAACACGCGCGAATGCAATGTACGGTAAATCGATCCAAGTCCTACCCAAAATTAAATCACATGGTTGTGAATCATCTTTAACAATGAGCAATGTAATAGATTTGCCCACTACGTCATCAACACGTATGTTAACTACAGCCTTGCCAATTGCCCGCGTCACCGGTTTATTTTGACTACCGAAACCAAACAACTCACTTTTATCAGGCACCAAATCAAGGTCCAATTTCGAAGCAATACTTTCTTTTAAAAGACAGCTGCTACTACCCGAATCTACTAAAGCCTGAACTTTACAATTATAAATAAAAGCATCTTTCATATAATTAGTAGGAGCCATCGTGGCGTTCAAACTCGGATCATTTTGATTAACAGATAAATTATTGCTCTCTTCCTTTCGATTATCGTCAGCTTTACATGAGCGCTGCGTGTGACCTTGCTTTTTACATTTCCTACAATAAATCACAGATTTTGGTTGAGGACAATCTTTAGCTATATGTCCATAAAAATTGCAATTAAAACATTTAAATTGCCCCTTTTCATTTCTAATACTAGTATTTACAGTTTTTTTTTTATCCCTAATATCATCATTTAAAGTACATTTCTTCTCTATCCTTGATTTGTCGTAACGAAAGTTCTGATTTGATGTACTTTCCCATTTATTATTATTTTTAAACCTCACACTATCATAACTGTCCAATTTCTCTGGATCATTAAATTTAGACCAGTCGTCAATAAAATGTTCACGCGTTGTAGTACTCACTTTTCTTTTCATTTGTTCCGTTATTATTAAATTTTTCAAACTATTAAAATCAGTAACACCGACGCCCGCTACCCATTCGGTGTAATAGCTTTGCAATTCAAATGCGAAATCCTTCCATGTACTTTCCGAACTCTTGACATGATTTAAAAATTTTACTCTAAATTTGTCAGGACCTAACTTTTCAATAATAAAGACTTAACGTGTGCATAGTCGTTAGAATTCTCTTCATTTTCCCGCGCAATAAGTTGCGTAATTTCATAAGGGAGTAACCCAATTAAATGTGACACTCAATCCTCTTCTCTAATACCCATACGTTTAGCCTGACGTTCGAATATAATTAAATAAAAATTTATATCTCCGTCCTTAATATTATATTCATGCATCAATTTTCGAAAATCTGAATGTACGTTCCTATTTCCTACCAGAATATTACTTAAATCTGCATTACTTACAGACTGCGAATGCTCTATTTTTAATTTGGCTAGTTCGTATTCACGATCTGCTATAATTTTTGCTGTCTCAGCAGCTGCTTTTCTTTCTACTTCCGCAGCCATTCGTTCTTCGGCTATTATATTCAATAAATTCAGACAGAATTCTTCGTCGAAATTTTCATTTTCCGTTATGATACGTTTTAAATCGATTACTTTAGCATCTGGCGGAACAACAAGTCCTAACTCTGATGCGAGTTCAATTAAATCAACCTTTTTACTTTTTGCTAAGAAAGCCATTGTTTCATAAAATACTTTAATACGTTACTGAAAAGAATTATCTCCCTCTTTCAAAAACAAAATCGAACTACAATTAAAAATACTTGAATACATACAAAACTTTCATAAACGACTCTTAATAATATAATACTTCATACGTTAACGTCTACTGAAACGTATTATAAACATTACTTTCGGAATCGAAATACGTTGACTACCGAAATTACTTTATAATTACTTTTTACTTTGTAAATACGTAATACTTTCTAATCATGAATGAAAACAAAACTATTCCATCATACGTTTGAAATACTAATTTTGTTCCTTCTACACAAATTATTCACTACGGTAAAGTGCAATTCACGAATGAGAACAACTTTCTTTTACTTTCAAATACTTAACTAAATAAAACAAATAAAAGATCGCCTACCTGCTATCCAGACGGTCCGATCAGTTTGGCGCGTCATTTTGGAGCCTAAGCTAATATCATATCTATCATATATCCCACTTCTGAATTGTTATAACTTTACTTAACTTTCGAACATTGTAACTGAGGGAGATGCGCAAGGAGAAGCAAAGACGTAGGCATTGTCATCTTTTTCATTATTTAATATAGACATATCACAAAACACACACACATACACAACATAAAGTATTTTACCAGACTACTTAACATTCGCCATACTTCATCTACCACTTTCTAATCTCGTTCCCGTAATGCTTTCGTTTTTTAATACTTCAATTCCACCGCCTCAGGCGGAATTGGCGGCTGTTGGTCTTTATATTTAAGAACAATTTTATAAGTTCTAACAAATACTATGAATAAAACAGATATATTAATGCTTATATTAATTTAAATCAAGGAGAAAAGAAACAAAAATATTTTGAAGGTTAATCTTATTTTCTGTAAAGCAACCAAATCAAATAAATTTTTCGAATCAATAATACTGCAATAAAAAAGCCTATTGAATTTACTAGTTAATTTTCTCAATTATAGATTTGATATAAAATGTTATGTTTGACGCTAGGTCATGTATCTAAAATAGGAATAATATAGCGTTACAATGTTATATGTTCTGTAACAATATTTGAAGACTGAAAACATTTCATATTGAGTAAATAATTTATGATTATTTGAAGAAAGCTTAAGTTCGTTTTTTCCTCTCAAAATTCCCAATGTTCCCGAATTTCCCAGTTTCTTCCCGAAAATTTACGGGCTTTTTGCATCTCTAGTTACAATCATAGCAAACCGAAACCATCCGTAGCAAACCGAAACCATCAGTAGCAAACCGAAACCATCAAACTAAAATGAACCAAATATAATAGAAAGAAATCACAAACACATTCTGAAACTAAAAGTAGTCCATGATTATATAACCAGCTTCTCAAAAATTGACTATATCGATTTAAATACTCTTTAAAAAACCCTTTTAAATAATTTTATTTGTAACGCTGAATTATGTTGCGAATCACCCTCATGGCAAGACATTTTACATGCGCGCCATCTAGCGCCAGGGAAATCGTCCGGACAAACTTTTAATGGAGATTCGGTGGACCCTAGTTCGCATCCCATTGGAATCGTGACGTCACGCCAGGGGGCGTGGAGCTCTTACGTCCCCGATTTCGTTTTCTGCGTTGAGTATGTGAGTATAGTTTTTGCTTCTAACAGATCTAAGGAAATTAACGTTCCAGATAAGAGGAGATTGCTCTCATTTATTATTGTTATTAAAGCAATACAATTTTTTTTCAACAAAAACTTTGTGTAATTTTTTTTTTACTACTGTTAGTTTTTTTTTTTAACTTTGTGTATTTTTTTTTTCAATAAAAATGTGTGTTTTTCCATAAAACACACATTTTGTTTTGAATAAAAATAAGGAATATTGGGAAATGTACGATTTTTTTTTTACCAGAATACTGAGGATCTGACCTATTGTGCTAGATCACTTCGAGGACACCTAAGAGCATGCTTGATGTCGGGAGTTTTCACAGACTTTTAAGGAAACAAATGGTACTGTAGATAGGATAAAAGTGTCGACATTTACCATTACTCTCTATTGCCTCTGCCGAAGACCATTCTTTGAGTCTGATGAAAACTTCAAAGGAAAACGCATGGCACAATGTAAAAAATGCAAAGAGTGGTTCCATGAAAAGTGCGATGCAATTAATGAACAAATTTTTACTTTAAAATCATCAATTTATTATTGTAAGAAATGTAAAGATTTTCTCACCTAGATTTTTTTTTGTTTATTTCAAGTATGCAAGAATTTCAAAAAATATTTGTCTTTTTCCCCCCTTAAATTATGACTACAACATTTTTTTAATGCAAAATATTATGAATTTTAATGTAAAATCAAGCTTTTAATGGGTGTTGTTATAAACAACTGAAAAAAATGGAGGTTTTTATTAGATTTAATGTCACGTTTAATTAATTATATTTTTAATGCTGCATATTTTTCATCTTTGAGTATTCAATCGATATATATATTTTTTCTTTCTACAAGATGTTTTTATGTTGTTTGATTATTGCTTTTGTAAATATGGTTTTGCCTAGTGTTCAAAAAAAAAAGTGTGCACACAAATTTGCTTTATATACTTTGTACATTATCTTTGATTTTTTTATTATCAATTTAAAAAAAAATTGGATTTGTTTGTTAGAGATCCATTGATTTATTTTTCAAATGGTATGTGTGTTGCAGTTTTAATTGTTCAGTTTGATCCTTAAAATTTGTAATGCTTCAAAAATTCTGTCCTTCATATTTTTTTCAGTAATCTTGAATTTTTTTGAAAGTCTCCAAGGATTGAATGTCAGCTGGGTATGCAAGTATCTGTTGCATGATTACATGATGTGGTACTTTTATGTAGCACAAATTATTTTCCTACAAAGATTTTGCTGTAGATTCAAACTTGTTTGATGCTAATGCAATTGTTTTTGTTTTGTATTGTTTTCAAATTTGTCGAATGTGATTGCTAATTTTAATTTGTTTCTTATTTATGAGAATTTCGCACCTAGTTTTTTTTTTTTTTTTTTTGCGTTCAAGTAATCCAATTTGTTTTTTTTCTTTTTTCTTTTTTTTTCAAATTTGTCAAATGTGATTTCAAATTTTAATTTGTTTTGGATTTATGCTATAAAAAAGAAATAAAGAATTATGAACAAATGTATATGATTTTTTTTTTAATCTAAATCATACTTCAACTTAATGTTTGGTTGCATTTTGACAAAGTTTTAGTGAACAATCTCATATTCTAAATCAAAAGTATTTGCAAATTATTTCTGTCATCAATTCCTTTAAAATATGCTACACACAATATTTTTTTTAAAACTAGTTGGAGGTGATTTAAATTTTCTCAGAAAAATTAACTGAAAAAAAATCGTACATTTCCCAATATTCCTTATTTTTATTCAAAACAAAATGTGTGTTTTATGGAAAAACACACATTATTATTGAAAAAAAAATACACAAAGTTAAAAAAAAAAAATAACAGTAGTAAAAAAAAATTACACAAAGTTTTTATTGAAAACAAATTATATTGCTTTAGTAACAATAATAAATGAGAGCAATCTCCTCTTATCTGGAACGTTAATTTCCTTAGATCTGTTAGAAGCAAAAACTATACTCACATACTCTACGCAGAAAACGAAAACGGCAAGTCCACCTTGCCATGGCTGTATTCTTGTAATTTCCTTGTTTTGTAATAAACTATTGTACTGTCCTGTTCTATCTGTAATATTGGACGAGAGTTTGAGGCATATCTATTGAGAAAAGCAAATAAACTCGAAAATATATGTGACCTGAAATTGTTGTAAAACAAACAAACAAACAATATGTGAGGTGCTCTGCATCGCTCATTCTTTATTAATAAGACAAACCAACACTGATGATGAGTTCTTGTCTCAAACCTTGATAAAAATTTATTTGATTTAAAAATTTATATTTATGTAGACCCCATAGGAAATCTCTATATCAATGAAATATTTCTTTTTTTTCTCTCTACTGAACTTATGGAGGATTTATATTATGTAACTGTTTGATTTTCTATAATGTTAAAGAATATGGCAACATTAATTTTGTTTTTATCTCTATGACAATGAAAAGAAAGAAACTTGTTGCAATCAGGAGTTAAGTATAAGTACGCGCTTCACTCATTAATATTTTCAGTTGTTTGTACTTTAACTCAATTTTATTTTTTAATTCTTTGGTTGTTATTTTGAACAATTGTAACTTTGATAAAATTTTATCATTTGTAATAAATGTGGAAAAAAAAAAAAAAAACCCATGAGACAACTAGAATATATTATGTGCTCGATAACGTCATTTTCTTAATACTATCAAACTTGTTCATTTCCTTGAAAAGAAATTTAACTATTTTAATATTGTTGATTAATAGAAACTAGCTCAATGGAGAAAGTATAAAAATGTACTTAAAATGCTTTAATTATCTTTCAACTTGTTACAAAAAAAGGGAAAAAGAAAAGATATTATCTATGGATTTACGGAGTTATATTTTTCGTTTCCTTTTCAATTTCCTTTATTTAAAAATGCCTTTTTTTTAAATAAAATTTCCGTTTTTTTTTTTTTTCAGATAAAAAGACTTCAATTTCTCCTGTAGGCGTTAATATAAGAATGTTTTTAATTATTCAAAAACATATCCTTAAAATAATCAAATAAAAGAATTATTTTTCGACACATTCTATGTCAAAATCTCTGTATGATAAATATCAAGATTTATGGGTGCTTCAAATTTTACCTTAAGTGCTAATATTGTAAACTATTGAACTCTTTGAAAAATCCTTTAAAATAATCGAATCCGGATTTTTTTAAAAACATGTTGTTCTACATGGCTATTTAATACAAATACAAAAACAAAAACAATTTTCTGTTCTTGGACCACTCCTATTCATAATATTTATTGAGGACATAACTGAGGGTATACAGGGCAAAGTTAGTATTTTTGCTGATGACTTAAAAATAATGGGAATTGTCAACACAGAGGAACAAATAGAACGATTTCAAACAGATTTATTACGAATATCGGAATGGGCTGCTAAGTGGGGTATGTCATTTAATATTAAAAAATGTCAAGTTCTACACGTGGGCCATAAAAATAAATGCGCAGCATATAACTTGCAAGGACAACAAATTAAATCAGGGAATAGTGTAAACAATTTAGGTGTAGTGGTTTCTAGTGATCTTAAAATGGGGTATCAATGTAGAGAAGCAAATAATAAGGCAAATAGAATGTTGGGGTATATTAAAAAACATGTTTCGTGTAAATCAAAAGACGTTATTTTGCCATTGTACAGAGGACTGGTTAGGCCACATCTAGAGTATGCAGTACAATTTTCGTCACCATATTTCAAAAAAGATATTGACATGTTAGAAAAAGTTCAATGCTGGGCTGCAAAAATTATTAAAGGAACCTCAGGTATGGCTTATGAAAACAGATTAAAGAAATTTAACATGTATAGGCTACAAGAAAGAAGGAAACGGGGAGATTTGATTCAGTTGTTCAAATTTATAAAGTTAAATGAAACAGAAGGTTTACAATTTTCTCATAGTAATAGGACTCGGGGAAATGGATTGAAATTATTTAAATCACAATTTAAGAGGGAGTGTAGGAAACATTGTTTTTTCAGTAGAGTGGTCGACGATTGGAACACTTTGCCTTTGTAGATTGTTAATTCTAAGGATGTTAAATCGTTTAAGGAAGGTTTGGATCGTCACTGGGGGATTGTGAATAGAGCAGCCAGTTGAAATCTGATAATGTTTCTCTCTTAGCTTTTGTTCAAATAGTTTTTTATGTAAATTGATACTGCTTTTTCTTTTTCTTTCATGCAAATGGGCGTTCAAGATAAAAGTAGGGACAAGAAGAAGAGAAAGAGGAGCACGAAGAAGTAAAGCAGGAATTACTCATCTATTCACCAACCATGTTGGGCATAGCGCCTGTTGTTGGTGTACTTTTTGTATTTGTATATAAATAAACACTGGACCAATTATACTAAAAATATTTACACAGTTTTATTTTTCAGTTAGAAATGAATTCTGCAGCACATTCTTTGTTTACACCTGACTACAGCCACCTTACTGGATTGATTAAGCATTTAAATGCTGATGAATTGAAAGGTATTTTAAACAATGACGAAAAATCGGAAGACATAATTAAAGATTTGAAACAAGTAAGTTAGCTAAATTTTATGGGTACTTTTTCGTATTTTATGTAATGTATTATCCAGAAACTCTTGACTTCTTTTAAATTCTGAGGTGACTTTGTAAATTGCTTATTAAGGCAGAATTGGCTTTATTTTTCCAAATAAGAAAAACAGCGTTCATTGACATATATCGATATATATATCAACTATAGGATAATCTAAGATTAACACTTTAATTCCTCTTAGTTATTCCTATTTATTCACTTCTAAGTTAATGAAATAATGAGAAAATATAATTATGTAAGGGGAAGCATAATGGAACTCGATTTATAGTGATGTGCAGGATGATGATGAGACTGAGAATCAGAAAATCCACAATGATAGTGATTCTCTTTTAAGTTGACATTGAGTCACTCTTAAGACAACTAACATAACTCTACTCGTAAAAAAGTTGTTTTTCTGGCCTAATTTTTTAACTAAGCATGACACAAATCAACATCAACAAGAACTTTTACTATAATTATGGTATTGTACTAAAACTAAAGTTATACGTATGAGATGTCGCCTAACTGATATTTTCTTATGATCAGAGTCCGACAAAAATGCGAAAATCTTAGGAGCCAGGGAAAATTTTTAGGAGCCAGCTATAATATTTCCATTTGTCAACACCTGAAAAACTAGTCGCCAAGGCATTTATCTAGTCGCCCGGACGACCTGGCGCCCGGGATTTTTCGGACCCTGCTTATGATGATCAAATTTATATTGATCACATAAGATTTAATTGCTAAATAAAATGTACCACAGACAACATAAGGCATACAGATTTATAGGACTCTAATTCTTGTTTTAACCCTTTATCTACTGATGGTACTTATAGGTACCATTCTCTATAAACTCCATCCCAGCAACCATTTTTACCAATATTCTGGTGGTACTTTGCCGGGACAAACTTTAAATTCCCCTTTTTCAGGATACATATCAGCAAGGGTTCTATAAAGAGTATTTTAGCAAAGAAAGGAACATAGATAGTTTTGAAACCGATGCTGTGTTTTGAACTTCCATTTTGTTCAGATTGCTCCCTTTGAGTTTCGTTCCAGAAAAGCAGTAAAATTCAAGAATCAAGTCACTGATTTTTGTGTTGGTTAAGAACTTAGAAAACTATTTGACGAAATATTTTGGTTAAAAAGTGTATGTAATTAATTTCACTGGATAAATACTCTGTGGCACTTATTAACTGTAAAGAAATAAATACTTATAGACTGAGCATTTTATTTATGTAAATCCCGTAATTTTCAGTGTAAATACCTAGACAAACTATTTCTGTAAAAAAAATTACTGCAGATCATAATGCAGTAGATAAAGGGTTAAATGAAGCAAGAATTACAAAAAAAATCTTGATATATTAATATTTTTTGTCAATACGAGCCAATTTGTACTGACCAAGTGAGGTTTAGTTAGTACAGTAGAGCAGCGCTTATCCGCACTGAGCTAAATAAGAGACATCTGGAGCGAGGACTGAGCGGTCGAACCGCTGCACACCCTTTTCAGCCATCAAGGCAAAACACGCAAACTACCAATTCGCGCAATGATAAAACGGCTAACTTTAAAGAGCTCTTGAGCTCTTAATTCTTTTCCGAGTTTTCTAAAAAATTTTATTCTAATGGCTGACATATAATAAGTTAAAATTTCTCATAGCATTTTAGCACAATTATTCATACATTTTAAATATATGATAAAAAACATGCCATTGTTGTGTGACACTTTTTATTATCTTTGAATGCTATATGGGAGTGTGACTGTGGCA
This sequence comes from Octonoba sinensis, assembly GCA_038502835.1. Classification (NCBI taxonomy): domain Eukaryota; kingdom Metazoa; phylum Arthropoda; class Arachnida; order Araneae; family Uloboridae; genus Octonoba; species Octonoba sinensis. The sequence goes on along the minus strand of CM076599.1, from coordinate 55,173,691 downwards.
GGTTTAAAAAATGTTTATTTAAACAGGAAGACAGCTTGATTAATTGGTTTACTCTCCGCATCTACTGATGAATAAATATTTTACACAGTTAAATTATAAATCTCATAAGAAGTTTCAGTGAGCAGCTTCGAACACATCAATATAAAGACTTTTATTCCCAAAAACAATAAATGCGTTTTTAGAGTTTTTACACTTCGATATTGCACTTAAACATAATGCAATTAAAAGAGAAGAAGCACTTAAAATAAGAAGAAAAAAGTCAATTTTTGGAGATAATATAGGATAACATTTTTATTAAAAAAAGCTTGCAAATAACTGGAATGGAACATGTCATTTTGAGATGATTCTAAAATGTATGAGCTTTTACAAATTTTATATTTTACAAGTTTGCTTGCCTATGACCAAGTTAACAAATATTTCTCACAAATGGAACATTTCATTTTTGGATATTAAATGTAAATAAGACTAATAAATAAATACTTCTTCTGATTTTTTTAACCATGCACAAATTCAAAATCTTGCTGATCAGTGTATCTGCTAGGAAAAAGTGTGTGTGCTGTAATTCAAAGTTTTATAAGCACATTAAAACTCTTTGAGTGCAGATGTTAATTTAGTAACAAAAAAAACATGATCATAATAATATTTATCTTGATTTTTTTAATCATGCACAAATTAAAAATTCAGCTGATCAGTATATTTACAGGGGAAAAGTGCTGCAATTCAAAGCTTTATGAACTCATTAAAAATCTTTGAGTGTAGATGTTAATTTAATAATAAAATAATAAATAATCATAAAATAAATGTTTTTAAAAAATTGTCGCATTTTGACAAAATAAAAATTAACACACGTAAAAATCAAAATTTTACTCAAATGAAAAGTTAATTCGAAAACATCAAACTTATTATTAAAATTTCCATTAATTAGCAAAGTAAGATAAAAGCAAAAAAGATACATGATTTAACTATTTGTATAACTGATATTTTCACTTATAATACAATATTACGTAATGTTTGACTATCGAAAAACAGGAGAAATATTATAAGACTATGATGCTAAAAGAAAAAGTTTTTCAGCAATGTAATTAAGCTGTAGTATTGTGGTTTAAGGTAAACTTTATTCATCCAAAAAACAATTTTGTGTAAATTATGGGCATAGTAATTAAATTTCTATGAAATAAGTCTATTCAAAGATAGAATACGAGAACAAGGCATTGAAAATTTAAATAGTCAACTCCCCATCAAAATGACCTTTCACACTGTTTTCTTTTAAGTTTCACGAATTAATTTTTACATTACTTTGCACAACAGGATGCAAACATATTTGCTAAGTGAGGAAAATAAAATTTTTTGATAAACTATGATAAATTAAACCGAAATTTGTAACAATACACGATACGAGCTAATGCTTCCACAATGGGAAGTCTGCGATGTTTTGCCTCGATGGCTCGAGCACTGTATTCATGCGCATAGGCTCGCAAGCTGCCTTGTTGAAGCATGGGGAGTCCTGGCTCCAGATGTCTCTTATTTAGCTCAGTGCTTATCCGAGGTAATGTGGACCAAGGTTACATTGGATAATCAAAAACTCGGATAACACAGACTCTGTCCAAATCGAGAAAAAAGGTGGGTAAATGGGTAAAATGAATGAAAAGGTCGTCACAGATGTGAAAAAAGGCTTTTAATGTACATATTCTAAAATTATGATTCTCCCACACCAGGGTTTGTTGATTTAAATTGCGATTTAAATCAAGTGATTTTCAAAAAAAATATTGATTTAAATCAAGTGATTAAAAAAAAAAAAAATCAATGATTTTACAATGTTAGAAAGTGTTGTGAAAATGAAATATGTTGCAATTACAACCACTGTTTCAAACAAAACTTCCTAGGTCCATCTGTCTTTGTGCATAACATACTTTGTAAGTTTAGAACTAATTACTATTTTTTAAATTTTACAGTATTACTCTTATTCTTCAAGCATCTTAACAGCAAAGCATAATACATTCAATCATTCAAATTAGAATTGATAATAAACATGAACCATTCTGTGTTTTTTATCTTAAAAATAGTATTTTAGATCAATTTAATAAATGCCACACAATAAGTAATTCAGAATGATAGTGTTTAAAACAACAATTGTTAGAGTTTAGAATGTATCCTTAAAGTTTCAGCCATATCCCCTAGTACCCCAATAGCTTAGGGTTTTTTTCCTTCTAAAATATTTTTTTATCATAGAAGTTTTCAATAAAGATGATTAAGCAGAAAGGTTAAAGATTAAAACAAAAAGTTTCAGTTTTATGAATGGAATGAGCATACAATTTTATTAAATGGGTAAAAATATTTCAGGCTTTTTCATTTATAAAATAGAAAAATGATTCAACTACACTCAATATAAAAATTAAGTACACACAATCGTCGCTTTTTTTCAGCTTTCAATAACAAAATAATTCAGATTAAATTTGTTGTACTTTCTCTGTACTTATGAGTGTACTATTCTTCCTGGTACGGTTAAGTTTCATTTGAGTCATGCATTTGTATTAAAATTTGTTTATCGTTATTATTATTTAAAAAATATTTATTGCTGTGAAAATAGCTTAAAGCGTGTTTTTGCATATTGACTAACATGCCGTATTGCTTCTATGAATGTAACATAATAATTATCCAAAATATTTAAGGTCTTTTTAAAAAAATTTAAAAAAAATCCAATTTCCTTTTATTTAAAAAAAAAAAATTAAAAAATCATGAACCCTAACCCACACATAAATCTGAAGCCACTTTTTTAGTTGTCTCTCTTTTATCGAGTCTGTTCATGGCTTGTAATTTAGTCGCCAAAGACAAAAAAGTTCGCTTGCATTTAGCACTCATCACGTAACTAATACAGTATGGTAGAGACAAAGACAAACAAACCGTAAACCAACTTTTCACTAGCACAATGAAAAGCAACTGACGTCCATCGTTGGCAATCGGTGACGGTGCCATCAGCAAGAGTGCCATTTGACCATCATTATAAAAAATAATAATAAAAAGGGCCCAAACCAAAGGCGTTTTTATCCGAGACTGATGTACCTCGGTTAGTCGGGACTCGGATAACCACGGCTCTACTGTAATTCATTTATTAAATATTATTCTGGTTTATGTAATATCACACATTTAAATAAACATAGTTTTTGAATAGTTTGCGTGAAATCATTTGTCGGATATATAATCGATATTTATCAGGTATATATCATAAATATTCGATATTTTTATATTTATATAAATATGATATTTTCCAATGCTGAAGAAAAACCCTTAGCATATTTTTTGAAAACTGTCAGTAAATTAAATCTTTAACTGCCATATCGTCAGCATTTGGGTAAAAGTCTAGCCTTTTTTTCCAAAGTTTACTTTCATTTGCATATCAAGTTCCTACTCCATGATAAAAATTTCATCTGGCACTGTAATTTCTTCTATTGCTAGCCTCATTTGGATTCTGTGTTGTCATACAACAAAGTTCTTCTTATACTTGATACCTTTTTAGCAGAGTCAGAAAATCCAGAAGACAAGTTTAAAATAAATTAAAAGGCTTTATTTAAGCTCTTAGAACATTACAAAAAATACTTTAATACCATTACTCAAAAACTAAGACCAACATTTCTGTCAAATGACTAGTTAAAATGAGGTGTAATTTAAATAAGACCGAGATGATAATCACCGGTATAAAAGAAGACGCTCTGAGCTTAACAGCCCGTCAAGAGCTAAAGTCGGTCGGCTTACATAACCTCTTACGTGCAATGGTCTGCTCTTGAATCGGCAGACAGACCTCTTAAATATCCCTTCCCTCATTTACATAACATACGGATTCCGTTAGGGTAACGCCCAACGCACGTGCGATCCATGATTGGGTCAGGAGCCGGTGACGTCATGCTCGAGTACGTCACTTCCCGGCACCGCCCATCTGTTACACGTCTAAAATGTTGGCACGTGTGTTGGGACGCTAGCGGAATATGTTACTAAGAAGTGAGATGTTTAATATATGGCTATCAATGCCCCCCCCCCCCTCTCACTTGCTTACGAAAAAAATATTTAACCAAATCCTTAATACCTTATCAGTTGTTGGTCCTAGTTAAGAGTTTAACAAATTCAAATATTTTCCATTTCAATTGAAAAGTAACGTCACATAACAATCAAAATAACGTGTTTTTTTTTCCAAACCCGCAAAAATCTTAATGCATTTCTTGACAAATATTAATCCTCTGATAATCCATCAATTTCCAGGATAGTAAAAAGTTCATAATATAACATTCAATCTATAATCAAATAATACTTATAAACAGATTAGGACACAATATCGCAAATATAAACATGTTTGAAGAATTTTAAAAAATATATTTTCAAAATCCTTAAAAAAATATTCATATAATTATTATAAATTTCTAAAATTATTTCACTCTCGCAAAAAGAATTACGTTAATTTTAAGAACGTTAATATTATTATGAAAAATTTCGAAGATTAAACTATCAAAAATTAGGGAAAATAATTGAGATCAAAAATTTACGGTAATTTAACTTTAACAGTTACATTTGAACTTTGACAAAAAAAATTTCCCCTAAAAAAATTTAATTTTAAGCCTAATTAAATGTCCAAAAACATCCATTTACACCCCCCCCCCCCTTAAAAAATATCCTAACAAAATCAGTGAAAAACGTTTTTCACCAAATCTATCTAGTTCAGTACGGGTGAGAGGTTTGGTGAATATATCAGATTGATTTTCTTTGCTCCTAACATGCCTAATTTCAAACAGTCCTTTATTAATTAAGTCTCGTACAAAAAATAATTTTACATCAATATATTTCGTCCTATAATTTTCAATTTGTGATTTAACAAAATCTATAGTAGCTTGATTATCTACCAGTAATAAAGATTTAGCAATATTTTTAGTAATTACCCCCTTGTTGACACATTCTTCTAAAATTCGGTTGCACCATACTAATTCTTTGACAGCTTGAGTCATTGCTACCAATTCGGCTTTCATCGTTGATAGAGTGATGCTTCTTTCTTTAAAGGTACGCCACGCGATAGGAGAATTGTCTAGTAATACCAACTGACCACCTAAGGAAGTGCGGTCGTCGCGATTTGTTGCAAAATCGGCGTCGGAGTAAACTATTAATTTAACTTTATTGCATCTTAAATTTAATTTTATATTACAGGTATTCGCTACATATCCAAGAAGTTTAAGGAGACCATTCCAATGTTCAAAACCGGGATTATGTTGAAACTGACTGAAAATATTGACAGCATAGCAAATGTCGGGTCTCGTACGATTCGCGATAAAAGACAGACAGCCTAAAAGATTTCTGTACGGAATTTTTGACATTTCATTTTTCTCGAATTCGGTCTGCGGACAATTTAAGGTCGAATAAACCGTTCCCTTACTTATGGGTAGTTAAGTAATTGGAAATTTAAAATTTTTGAACCGTTCACATACTTCTAGTATATAACTAGTCTGGTGAATTCTCAAAAATTCCTCCGTTTCTTCAAATTCAACCCCAAGTAACTTTTTAGTTTTTCCCAACACCTTAAGATCGAAATGTTCTTTCAGAAGATTCAAAACATTTTCAATATCTTTATCCTTTTTGCCGAAGAGCACAATATCATCAACGTACAATAATAAAATCACTTTAGAATTAAAAACATATACGCAATTACAACCCGAAAATTTGCTAAAACCCAAATTACCTAAAACACTATCAATTTCCATAAACCATAATCTCCCGCTTTGATGCAACCCATAAATGGCCTTGTTTAACTTACAATAAAAATTTTCTTTCCCTTTTACGATAAATCCAGGAGGCTGACACATAAAAATGCAATCCTTTAGCGGAGCGTACAAGTATGCACTTCGAATATCACATTGAATATGTTTCCATTTATTTAAAACAACAAGTAACGTAAAGAAAAACCGAATAATACTAAAATTAACAACTGGGCTGAAGGTTTCGTCATATGTTTGCCCTTTTATCTGACTACTCCCCATTGCTATGAGACGAGCTTTAAAAGTTAAAATTTTGCCCTTTTCATCTCTTTTTACGGTAAAAACGCAGCGGGATTTAATCGGTTCAACTTTTCCTTTCAATGCCGATAAACTCCATACATCACGCTCATTCATGACTTGAATTTCCTTTTCCATGGCATTTTGCCAATAAGCGCTTTCGTTTGATTTTAGTGCTTGTTCATACGTTTTAGGAATTTCTACATCACCATCTAGTCATGCTTGTGTAAAACTTTAATTAAAGATTGTTCCTCCTTCGGAATTTCCCCTTCATATAAATCATTTCCTTTAAAACTAAAAATTTGAGAATGAAAGTACAGATTCTCTTTATCACAATATTTTTTTACGTCATTTAAAGATCTTAACCTAGTTTTCTTATTCTTTTCATAAAAATAAATATCATTCCTAGTACCATCAGGTCACGGAACTACCTTTCGCTCCCAAGTTGTTTCCCGCAGTGTTTCTGAGCTTTCGTCGTCAGAAGAAATTTCGGATACATTTTCGTCCCCCCTTTCAGATTCACTTTCACTCGCACTTTCCTCGACTTCCGGTAAATCAGGAATCTGGATTTGGATCGTTTCTTCGCGATCAGATTTATTCTCGGAATCTGGGGATTCTGACCAGGTAATGTGGCCCAATACTGCTCCACTGCGTATTTCATTAAATTCATTTCTAAAAAAGCTATTTTCCTTAAATGACACATTAATGCTTTCTATTACTTTATCAGTATCAGGAAACCAAATTCTATATCCTTTTGTTTTGAACGCGTAACCAATAAGTACACCCTTTTTAGCTTTTAAGTCTAGTTTTCTCCTCTGCTGTTTAGGAACACCAGCATAAGCTATAACCCCGAATGGTTTGAGATGTCTTACAGATGGTTTATTCCCCACATATAGCTCAAATGGAGTTTTCTCCTGATCGGTATGGCAGATACGGTTCCAAGTGTACGTGAAATGAAGCATAGCGTCTGGCCAGAAAATTTTGTCCAGTCTGCTTTCTTCTAAAAGTACCCTTGCACCGTCTGCTACCGTCCTGTTAAATACTTCTGCTACACCATTCATCTCTGGGCTGTACACATTAGTTAATTCATGAACAATTCCATTTTGGTTACAAAAATCATCAAAAGTTTTATTAACGAATTCACTACCGTTGTCTGTTCTAATAAATTTTACCTTTCTTTCGAGAAACCTCTCCGCTCTTTTGATATGTTGCATAAAAATGCTTGCCACTTGGCTTTTCTCCCTAATTGGGTAAAGGGAGGTTTTTCTCGAAAAATCGTCGATAATCGACAAGTAATATTCCTCGCCGTTACAACCTCTTATATTACATTTTCCCCAGACGTCGGCGTGCAGTAATTCTAAAGGATAATGAGATCTAATTTTATTGATTGGTTTAAAAGAAACTCTTCTAAATTTTCCTAGCTTACAATTTTCAATGTAGTTTAGTACTTTTGATATTAGGCATTCCCCCGACACCTTGCAAATCGCAAGTTCGTTTAATACTTTCAGTATTAACGTGCGCGAATTTCTTATGCCAATTTTCAATTTTTTCTACCTTTGAAACTTCAATTTTAGAAAAATGACTAGAGTTATTACAATTTTCCCGATACGAATTAGAATTTTGACTAGAATTTTTAAAATTTTCTTTTACTTTATCCGGTTTTATAACATAAACTCCATTTTTGAGTTTAGCTTTTATGGTACCTTTTCCACCTGATATCTCCATCAAACCTCCACCCCCTGTAATAGTTGCACCACCAATATCACATTTAGGCCCTGATAAAAGATTTCTCCTTAATTTTGGTGAATACATTACATCATTTAACAGAATTTTATAATTGTTAAATTTAAGCATAACCTGGCCTTTCCCTTCAATCGGGAATTTTCGACCTTTAACAGCAATGGCCAACTCTTTTCCCTTTAAAGGAACAAAATTAACAAAATCCTGTCTATTATGACAAAAATGATGCGAGGCGGCGGTATCAAATAACCACACGTTTTCATCTCTTGAGTCAATTGTATTGGCCTCACAGATAAAGTAACTTCCGTACTTACAGCGTTCAGCAGATGGGGATCCTGACCTTCTTTCGTCATTTCTTTGAAATTTCTTTCCTGGTCTCCCTCTTGTCTGTTGTGAGTAGCTGGATGGGCTACTACTCCTTGCCGGGTAGTCTTTCTTCACGGAATTCTCGGTCTCCCTATTTTTCCAGCAGTTCCGTCGTATATGGCCTGCTTTTCCGCAAGGATGACATCTTATGATTCTATTCTTGTAATTACTTTTGTTTCTGATGAACGATGACTTGGCGAAGACTTCGCCAGAGTCCTTTTCCTTCAGGGATAATCTGTTTTCTTCGGCCACCAATTCCGTGATAATTTTCTCATATTTGAAATCTTTGTTGTCATATCTCAAAATGTTCTGCACAGTGGTCTCAAAATTTTCTGGCAGGTAACGTAATAACTGGTAGCACAGGAATTTTTCCGATAGTCCGTTTTCGTCGAATGCTGCGATTCGGTCGTAAAACTCCTTTAGTCTTGAGGCGTACAAGTTGACTTTTTCATTTTGTTCTTTTCTGCAATTCAGGAACTCCGAAAAAAGGTACATTTCCATACTCCTGTTGTCAGGTAGATAATGAGCTTTGAGACGATCCCACGCTTCTGCCGGATCTTCAGTCATTCCCATCAACTTCTGGTACTTCGACTCTATGTGCAGATATATTAAGGACAGTGCGGATCTTTTTCTTTTATCGAAGTTTTCTATATCTGCTTCCGAGACTTTTCCTTCTTTTGTAATTACTGGTTCTTTCTCTTCTCTCGTTAAAATCTTCCAATAATTTCTTTCAATCAATAAGTACATCATATCTGATGACCAGTCCTGGTAGTTGTCTTCTTTTAGTTTGTCCACAGTAATGGTGGAAACAGCCATCTCGAATTTTCAGAGTCTCTTAGTTGAAAAACAACTTCAAATTAGTTGTTGGCCCCCCTGTTTCGGATTATCACCGACATCGGGGATTTTTGATTTTTGGTCTTCTGGGCAACAATAGATGCGTTACCGATTATGGCAATTAGCCCATAACCATTCTTGTTGTCATACAACAAAGTTCTTCTTATACTTGATACATTTTATAAGACAAGTTTAAAATAAATTAAAAGGCTTTATTTAAGCTCTTAGAACATTACAAAAATACTTTAATACCATTACTCAAAAACTAAGACCAACATTTCTGTCAAATGACTAGTTAAAATGAGGTGTAATTTAAATAAGACCGAGATGATAATCACCGGTATAAAAGAAGACGCTCTGAGCTTAACAGCCCGTCAAGAGCTAAAGTCGGTCGGCTTACATAACCTCTTACGTGCAATGGTCTGCTCTTGAATCGGCAGACAGACCTCTTAAATATCCCTTCCCTCATTTACATAACATACGGATTCCGTTAGGGTAACGCCCAACGCACGTGCGATCCATGATTGGGTCAGGAGCCGGTGACGTCATGCTCGAGTACGTCACTTCCCGGCACCGCCCATCTGTTACACGTCTAAAATGTTGGCACGTATGTTGGGACGCTAGCGGAATATGTTACTAAGAAGTGAGATGTTTAATATATGGCTATCATTCTGACATATCTTGCACCGTACCAGCGACTTTTGCGCGCAGTATTAAATAACATGTTTTGTGAGACGGATCCTATTAGCAGGGTTCGCGCTAGGCCGCGCGATCGCACGATTCCCGCAGTATTTTTGAAATCCCACTCAAAAAAAGTTTGTTTGCGCACTGTTCCCGCAACTAGCAGACAAGCGTTCAAAACATCGCGAAACGAAACTACTATTCTAAACTGATAATTCAATACAAACTAAATGAGTATATTAGTTTTCAACTACTATCTTATCCTCATTAATGAAAAGAAGAATTTAGGAACATTATTTATTATATATAATAACATGGGGGAAAGATTGACAACTTCTTTATTCCTTGGGATTAGTGAACAATTTAAGCCCTTTGTGAATGCAGACTTATCTTCATTCATTCTATTCACAGAAGACAAAATCAAAAAAAAAGGAGTGGAAAAAGGGAATCTTCCTTGGTCACAAGGTTATAAGAGAATGCTAGTTTCTAAAATATACTGTTTTCATTGAAAAACATCACTAGAGAAAAACGACATATGATCAGAAAAAATAGAGGAGAAATTAAACTAATTTTAGGATTTTTTTTTGTAAAAATCACACATCAAGGAATTTTGGTTAAATAAAAAACCAAAATACCAGAGGATCTTTTTCATGCTTAACATTTTATAAAGCACCCATTTTTGCGATCGCGAATTTTGTGAAGAATCCATTTTGTGTGAACCTTGTTGATGTTTATTCTTTCCTTGCTGAGCATAGATGAGATTATCATCTTTTATTACATAGTTTGTATTGGATCATGATCGGGCAATTTAGTAATATTTTTAAAGACAAAAACAAAAAGAAAAGTTCCCACTTCAATTTTAAAAATCTCACTTAAAATTTTGGTCAAGGTGGGAAATCCCACCTTGTACTTTTCCCCAGTGTGAACCCTGATTAGTTTTCAATTGTTTATTTTGAAGCATCACAAAAGAAATCTTCAGAAGGTGTTACTAAATAGCACTTAACATTTTAATTTGAAAATAAGTTTTTTTTTTTTAATTTAACTTTTAAGGGCAGTTTGCTTTGTTCCTAATTTGATTCATTAAAATTTAATCAAAAATATCTTTATATTTTTTAAAAAACACAGTTTTAAATAATTTTTTACTATGTAATAAAAATTCGAAGCATGATTTTAATTAAAAAAAATATTAGTTTTATGTTATTTTGCTGTCCCATTAGTCCAGACACAAATACCAGAGTTGCCAACTGCTCTGCCTTTTGCAGAGTTTTCTTGGCAAAAAAACTAAATATTCTACAACAGTGCAAACAAGTTATTTTGCTCCCAAACAAGTTTTTTTCGGAATTTCTAGAGTGCTTTAAAGTAATTGCACAAATGTCTCTCCTCCCTTCCCTTCTGGGATGAGTTCCTCCTCAGGAATTTTGCTGACCCACGTTTTCTTTCTGCAGTCCAAAGATCATCCAAAATTCCTTTCATTTTGAAAAGAGGAGGGAAGGAGATTGTGTTTGAGAATGGATGGTGTGGGGCTAATCAGGGTTTAAAGTTCACCTCACTCTGTGGTGTGAAGACTAAAAAGCCTACTTAATGCGGTTTTGAAGCAAGACAATTGCTGTTTAGATGCATTAATGTGGAAACAAAAAGCAGGCCTTGATGTTGTTAAAGGGGAGGAGTCGTATTTCACTAAATTTTTGACTCAGCACAATTAACCTTTGGCCTTCTGTTGTAGCAGACCATGCTGTGCCTTTGTTTAAAAAGATTTTCTGGGGGCACACACTTTAAGCTTGGTTCCTCAATATGCTTGGGATAAAAATCACTTTTATTGCTAAGACTTTGGGAACTAAAGATGTTTGTTTGTACTCCAAATTTGACCTTCTTTTTATACATACATACAATAAAAAATACTTAATTTTATGCTAAAGTTTTAGAGGGCTATTAAAGTATAAACTCGGATTTAAGTAAGTGGCTGTTTTTTTATTTTATTATTATTTTCTTTATTTATTATTTTTTTAAGCAATTTTTTTACACATTATTAAACTGCTTCGCCAAATTTGCAAAATACTCCTCAAAATCACAGCAGGTGCTCCTCAAATTGTTTCTCTAAGGTTTACAACCCTGCAATACCCCTTATAACTTTTTGAACTGATAAAGATGTTCCTTTTTAACCCTATAACATGTTCCACAATTTTATACTATTTCTGGGTTTATTAAGTTGATTTTCTTATTTGTTATTTCCGAACAAAGTTAAATATTTGCTCTATCAATGAATTCTTTTCATCCTTGGCAAAATTTTATTATAACTTTTTCACAAAAGCAACATTCTGGACTGCAAAACGTTGCCCTACCGCAATTTATTTTAGTATTTTGAAACGAACCTGCATCTGAAGGGAAAATGTTGTACAGACTACACACACAAAACATGAGGCTATGATAATATTATAACATAATATAATGTTGTGAATAAGGCTAACATCTGCTGCGAGTAACCGTCCAGCAGGGTGGCGCACTCGGGCGACACCCTTAGCATCATGGCACAGACTGCAACATTAAAATTTTTAGGGAGGTGTTTTTTAGGGGCTTTTGGAGGGCTTGGCCTCTTTTCCATCTTCCTCATCTCGTGATTTGGGAAATCATCAGTTTTGGGGCTTTGGCATAGTTTTTTTTAGGGAGTGTGCCATCACACTGAGAGTAGTACTGGGCAATGTCTAATTTTTGATACCGCGATATATCGTCACAATAATATCGCGATATTTCGATATATCGCGATGTGTCAGTACAGTATGGGACCGAAAATTTGGAATCCCGAAATCCGGAAGAACCAAAATCCGGAACTTTAAAAAAAAAAAAAAAATGGTAGCTGAAAAAAAAAAACAGATTTTGTTTTTTAAAGAAAAACCGGAAATATTTCGCACCGTTTTTTTGGAAATAGACATTTTAAAAAGAAGTAAAATAAAATGTAATGAACATGTTTAAGATCGGAAAAGTGCAGTTTTCAAAAAAAGTTATTTCAGGATTTTCTGAAAAGGGTTCGTTTTTGCGATTAGAGTTTTTATTAATTGTTTGTTTTAATGCTGAGTTAATATCATCAAATTTTGCTTTTTTGAATTTCTTGTAGTTATATTTATTTTTTAAGATGAACTAATTTTCGCGCGATACAGAACATTCGCGAAATTGAAATTCGGCGTTTCTCGCATTTTCCCGGTAGCCTTATCTTTTACTGCAATTAAATGACTAGAGAATATAAAATCATATCAGAAAAGTCTAGATTTTTCGATTCAAATGTAAGTCGACTCCAACTTCGTTCTTTGTGTTAAAATTCCGCGACTTATAGGCAAGTATATACGCTATAAATGAGCAAAATACTAATAAAACTTCCAGAGCAAATTATATGGGCTCTTATGCTACTTACAAAATTTTTTGAATGAGGACCCAAAATTCGGTAATCCGGAAAAATCGCGGCCCCGAGCGTTCCGGATTTGAGGTTCAAAACTGTATGTTAAATTCGCTGTATAGCTAAGCAAATATATAAAAGAAATTCGTTTGTAAAAAATCAAATATAAAACACTAATAATAATATTTTGAAATGATATTTTAATTTATTTCATATAAATTTTGAAAAAAATAAATGCTTCTCTCAAAATGACATAGTACTTCCAAGTATATAGACATCATTTTTATTGAAAACAACTTACATACATTACCAAGTTTAAAACTGAAAATAATTATTTCGGAAATTGAATTACGAGCGAACGAGCGCACGCCCCCCCCCCCCTTTCTTCCCGCGAATTTCCCTTAGGTGAAAATACCGATTAACCTCCCCCCCTTTGATTGACATTGTAATTATAAAGAAGAAATAATTAGCAAATTAGAAAAAAAAACCTTTTACAGAAATTGCAATCGCAAAAAGACAGACAATGAGTAAAAAAAAAATGCTTAATTTACTATCTTTAAATGTTCCCTAAATTTTATTTTCAGTATTTTAAAAATATTAATTTCAACTTTAAGATAAGGAAATACAAAAAAGAAATTCTTTTATTAAAAGTCATTTATAGAACACCAATAACAATAATACAGTACCGAGCCCCAACTTCGGTATGCTCGGGGCCGGTGCTATGCCGGATCCTGACCCAAAATGGCAAATTTACAGAACCAAATGTGGCCGACTTACGTAAGTATCAACGCCGACATACGCATTTTTACTTCGCATGCAGTGTTTTCTCAAGTGGTAGATAAATAAGTATTTTTTTTCTTTTTTAGAAAGTAACATAAGTAAATCGATGCGTTAATATATTATATTTTTACAAAACAAAAAATAATTTATTCATGGATTTTGATAAAACGCTCCAAATTATAACACACAATTTAGCGAAAATAAACAATAACTCAGTACTACCAGACATAGTAGCTCTCCATTTCGCTTTCAACTGCATGAGAATGAAAATAGAACAATTTCACAGACTATCAGTCTGACAGATTGCAACATTAAGTGATGTGGTACGGCGCCACAATCTTCCGAAGTGTAACCATAATAATAAACGATTATCCCCCCCCCCCCCCCCAAGCTCAACACAAAAACTGTCCCCTTTGCTATCAATTTAGCTAAGATCCGAAGCAAGCGGAATTTTTTCTCGTCCATCAAACAGTGTAATAAAAACAAATTTCAAGTTAAGAAAGCATAATTAAGCATTAAAATGCTGACATGTTTCCGGATTGCTTGGAATCCCTTTTTCAACACGATAGGGAGCTTCTAGATGCAAAAATATAGTCTGAAAATACTAGAATGCTGCAGAAGCTCGAAGCTCAAAAACTCCGTTTGGGGAAAAACAACCATTGTTCGTGGACCTAAACATGTGCTAAAAGGATGTTTGCATTAGTCGAGTTGAAAATAAAACGTGAGAGAAAAAGAGCCAACTATTCATATCAATTAGCAAAGATATTTAAATATTTCATTTTCAACTATATGTATTATATTAGGTTAGGTATTTACGTTTTTAAGGCAATTGCAATCCATTCTTCAATTCGAAAATAAGAAGATTTTTTAAACATCCTTACTATGAAATGGCACTTCAAAAATCTTAGTTCTATACGAGTAAACACGACCTCTGTCAAATTAAACTGTGCAGCATTTTATTTTCCTACGATCTTATTTCGCCCCTCCTCTCCCTGCGTAGATCGGCCAAATCAGGGGGTTTTCTGAAGTTACGGAAAATATGTACGTATGTGTATGTACATGTATATATCAGTAACGTTACTACGGGGGGGGGGGGGAGCGGAGCTGCAGTGGATCTAGAGAAAGTATTTAGATGTCGGAGCGAAGCAACTCAGAAAAAGTAGCTGCTCCAGATTTTTTATATAAACTGCAAAACTACAAGTTATTCAACCCAACATTCTTTTTCTTTTTGTGGAAGGGGGGAGTGCTGACACCCATGCTGGAGTACGCCACTGCTGTAGCTTCACTATTTAAAAGGGGGGGGGGAGATGTTCACGAAAAAATAACACTCTCGGAGAATATTATCGCATTGTATTCAAAAAGCCAACCGTTTTCCATCTTCTTAATTTAATAATAATAGCTAAAACATCTACTTATTTCATGAATTTAGAAGAATCACGCATTAATAACGCATTAAAAAAATACAGACAAATTGCCGTTACACAGATTTACTGAACACAAATTTATAATTTTACTATTAGTAAACTGTTTGTGAAAATGTACTATACTTCCTATTTTGTAAAAGGAAATAACTTGTTTTCGGTTGAACTTTTTCAGAAACTGAACAACATTTTTTGTTGTAAAAGAGAATGAATGAATTATTTTAAGATTAATTCAAAAACATACATCTTGTTTTTTCAAACTTATTAAATATATTTTTCATGCATTAAGAAAGTCTTAAATACCATTTACAAACTTAAATACAAAAAATAAATAAATAAATAAATCACTTAAGGCTTAAGGCATGTTGCAGATTTTAACCTATTTTAGTAAAAAGAAAAAAAAAACACATTTCATTTTACCGAGCGTTTACCGCTTGTCAATTAATAAAAAACAAAGGAAACGAAATATTTTCCTAATCATAAAGAACCCCATCACTTCCCATTATTGCCGTTAGCAAACCCAAGTCAGAAGTTAGGAATGCACACGCCACACTAACGTTTCGAAAAAAAGAACCAACACACGAAGGAGCGCCGACAACGATTTCCTGGGCAAAGACCGTGACCTTCGAGACTCTTCTCGAAGGTCACGCAAAGACGCGCCACAATGATTTCATCGGCAAACGCCGGCAGCACATGTTTTCCCCCGCGTCAGGAAAAGCAAAGAACAAGAGCTTACGAAGAATCCGGTATCACCGTCAGTCACGATAAACCGTAATGTATCGGAAACCGGTATCACCGTCAGTCACGATTAACCATGATGTATCGGAAACCGGTATCACCGTCAGTCACGATAAACCGTGATATATCGGACCGCGATATACCGTGATATATCGCCAATCACGATATATCGAAAGATACAGCAATGTAAAATCGAACATCGCGATGAATGTGTAATACCGGTATTTTGCGATATATCGATATATCGCCCAGTCCTAACTGAGAGGTGGGTACCCCTTCTTCCTGCACATAGCTTTGAATAAATTATGAGGCATTTGTTTCTCAATAATATATCAGGTTAAACCTGGTTCATTTTAAAGCACTTGATATTTTACAGATAATTTTTTTTTTGATAAAACCTTCTGGATTAAGGAAATGTCAAGTGAACCATCTTGGATTATAAGAGGATTATATATGGTACAATAATAGAAACTCTGCATTATCATCTGCTACATGTTAAAATTTAATTATGAAATGCTTTAAATGTTTCTCTCTTTTCTCTTTAGGTTAAAGATATAGAAGCTGAAAGAGAGATGCTTATAGCAAGTAACAGGAGTATTTCAGAATACAACTTATCAAAGAAAGCCATTATTCAAGAGCAAAAGAAAGAACTTGATGAATCTTACAAAAGGGCTCTTGAATTAAAAACTCAACTGTTAAAATCTAGAAGTGAAATAGGTAATTATGTGTTTATCTTAGCTACTAGTTGAGTGCTAGAAATTTAGAAATTTCATTTATTTGTTTATACATTAATCTTTACAAAATGCTGTACTGAAAACTGAAAGGCTTTTCCGAAGAAACGTTTTCTAATTTGGTGATTAAAAAACACTGTGAAATGCATGTTTTTTTTTCTATTTGTGTGAGTTTCCTGGAAAATTGGAGCAAGAAGCGGGTATCAGGCCCCTATCTTTTACCAATATTCCTGCTAATTATCCTGGTGAATTTCTGTCCTTTTGGACTATTATTCAGACATTGTCCTACAACCCTTCATAGAGTTTGGAAAACTGCTTAACGCATTACCCGCTGGTGTTGCGTTGACGCACCGGCTACTACGAAAAATCATAAAAAATTCACTAATGAAGTTATTTTTGTATCAATTGCAGTTTTATATTTAGTACTATCAATAGAAGTGCCGCAACAAAAAAAAATGCTTCAAAAAATTTTTTTTGCTTCTAAAAAGAAGCGCTATTTTTGTTGATTTTTTTTGTCCAAATTTGAGATCTCATATTTTTTTAGAAAGATTGTAAAAAAACAAAAAATAGGGCTTGGAAGTAAAATACTTTTGTTCAAGGTCACAGCTTATCAGCTTATTTCGCAAATCAACTGTTAGTATGGGGGAGGAGGGGGTAGCAAAGACAGGTGTTGCGCTCCAGCAACATCAGCGGGAAAGGGGTAAAATATTTCTACTGATTTCAGGGTGAAGACATTTCCTTTCTATTCTGTGCAATTTGCATGTGCGAATTGGATTCTCTTCTCCTTTTTGTAAAAAATGCCTAGAACAAAATATCTTGAATTAGAAAAAGCATTATCACGGATTTTAGATGAAAACTCCGATGAGGATGCGAATGCGAAGGAGGATTTTGGAAATATTGAGCCTGTAAAAAATGTTTCTTGCTACTGCAAAATCCAGAAGAGAAAGATTTTAGTTCCCCAGCCTCGTATCATTGAGCAATATATCCTGAAAAGGGGGGGGGGGAGGGGTGTTCATTTGTGTGACAACGTGGTTTCAAATTACAGAAGTAGAGTTTGAGGTAAAAAATGGTGGTGGACAATATTTACTAAATATATCTCTGTTGCATTGAAAAATGCTTGGAAACTTTCAATATTATTTGAAGAAGGAAATAAGGCACTTCTGTTAATTTAGATGGGTAGTTGCACTTCATCTTTTACAGACCCCCCTGCATTCCCTGATAGTGATGTAAATCAGAAAAAAAAAATCAGCGATGGGACGGCCAAGCAAATTCAGCTTTCCAAAGCCAGTAACTGGAAAACATTTCATTATAAAGTCAACTGACAAGAAAAGACTACACTGCAAGCATTGCCACAGCCAAACAATTTATTGCTGCAGTGTTTGTAATGTTGCTGTACCACATGACTTCTGCATATCATGGCGTGAAAAATAGTTACTGTATATTTTCCCAAATGTATAATTTCTCAAGTGTGCTTATATCCTTATATTTAGTAAATTCTAGTATCCTATAAGATGTAATACATGTTTTAAAACTGTAATAATGCTCGTAAAATTTTCCAATTTTTAAAACACATTGAAATAGCAGCAGACTTTTTGACGAGAGTTCTTTGCATCCGTACTCCTTTTCCACTGACGTTGCGTCAAGGCAACACCCCATATTTCTAAACATAATTTCAATTTTCTTCTTTTTGCAGCGTATTACTATTGTATGTGACCTAAATAACAACTTTTGTTAATTGTACCGAAACAAATAATGATTTTGACTTTTGGCGGTTAATGGGTTAATAGAAGTGGGCCAAAAGATCTCTGTCATGCTGTGAATTGTATTATTTTTACAGAAATTACGCTGCAGAAAAGCAGTTTGGAATAAGGTTTATCAAACATAATAATTATATAAAATGTTTCTGTCTGACTATGAGAATTGTCTAATAAATGTGTGAACAGCTTCTGTAATAAACTCTTGCCTAGGCATTACTTGTTTTAGGAGTCTTCCTCAGTTTTCTGTTGATTTTAAATTCAATCCAACACTGAGCTGTCGACACTGAACTATGTGTATTAAGTAGGGAATTTTCTTGATGACAAGATGTTTTGTCTGCAACCAAATAGTGCTGGATCAACATTATGGTTTAAATTATGATTACAAATTATTTGAATAATGTAAGATTGCTGCCTTCCCCAAATTATTCTGCTTTTGGTTCAATGGATATATACAAGTTTTCCGTCAACAAAGACAATTGCTTAATGTGGTAGTCATTCATAATTTTAAAAGAAGAAAGTCTTTTTTCTTTAGTTGCTCTGCTAACAGCTTGTATTTGTTTAGGAATCAGTCTAGAAACATTTCCTGTAACTTTTAATGAATGTAATTATCACTACTTTTGAAAAATCTTATACATGTTTAATCTTAAATGCAAATGAAAATAATCTTGCCTAACATTTCTCTATGATCTGATTTAAGTTAATCTAGTTAGATTAGCTCTGCTGACAAAAAATAAAACCCCAGAAATGAAATAAAATTCAAAAAACTAAGCTTTTTTATATCTTTTATTTTTTTATATTTTTCATTTATTTTTTAGTATTTTTGCATCTTTAAAAAATAAAAATTAATTTTTAATTCAAAAAATATCTGAAATTGTCACAATGTATTTATATGTATAATTATTATTAATTTTTTCAAAATTGTGCTTATATTTGCATAAAAGTCAAATGCCGTAAAATCCCGAAAGTAGCCCCCCTCTTTTTAAAAACCAAACTGGTAAATTTCAGATAGGGGGGTTATAATCGAGATTTTCGAAAAAAATTATGAAAAAAAAAAATGTTTTTAGATGAGAATTTTTAGATAGTTTGTTTTAGATAGCTGAAGATAAATAATAAGTATAACCCATTTAAAATTATTTTTAAAACATTAATGTAAAACAAGATTTAAAAAATAAATAAACAAAAATCTGTCTTATAATTTTCTAATATAAAATTGATCGCATGGGGATGGCATCTTTGACTGAAGAAAGAATTTAGCACTTAAGTTATCAGAAATCCCTATAATTTAAATTTAAAACTCATAAAACGCAAATTTGGCATGTTCGGGGGCTAAATTTGGCTACATCGGTATTTCGTAATGTGCCGAATTTCAAAACACGACCAAAAATGGCGGACTTACACAATCAAAGATGGCGGCTAATGAACGAACCAACGCCAAGAAAGAATTTAACACTTAAGTTAGCAGAAATCCCTATAATTTCAATTCAAAACTCATAAAACGCAAATTTGGCATGTTCGGGGCCAGCGCTATATCGGTATTTCGTAATGTGTCGAATTTCAAAACACGACCAAAAATGGCGGACTCGCAAGATCAAAGATAGCGGCTAATGAACGAATCAACGCCAAGTACATGAAATTTATTTTTAAGCATATAGATCTTGAATATTTATGAAAAATAAACAAATAAAATAAAACACAAAATACAAAAAGAAATTGGAAAGATTTAATCTTTATCTCAAGAAAATAATACAAAATTTGTTTTAAAATTATCAGCCATTTGGGGAGGGGGGTTATATGAAGGAATATTGAATGATTCCACTTTCGGCGAGAAAAGGGGACACATAAGGGGATACATGATTACATTCGATGATTCGATGGGGGGGGGGGGGCACTTTCGGGATTTTACTAAGCATTTTCAATCAAAGTAATAAAGTCTTTTTGCTTGCCTTCACCTTTTCTTCTCGCACTGCAGATGGAAATAATTACATTAAACTGAAATCCTTTATTATTTCAGTGTAAATGTAATGAGGTTGCAAAACTAGATGAAAATAAATTGACACTCCATAATATTTTTGTGCTTTTAGAATCAAAACTTGGAGTTCAATCTGAAGAGACTGTCCTAGCTTTATTACAAGCTGCAACTTCTGAAATTGATGAAGAAGCTGAAGTATTTATTTTTTCTTTATATCTGCCTCCCCTTTTCACTTGCATTCTATTTGAAATTACAAAAAAGGATTAAAAGAAACAATTAACAAAAATTTCAAATGAAAAAATATTCCAAACATTTGCAATTTTAAAAATAGACCATTCTTAAACAAACACTTTGCACATATTACAATCTGAAAATTTATTTATTAGATTTTATTTTAAATATTTTCAAAATGTTTATTTATAACTTTCACGACATGTTTAAAACTATGTATTTTGAAAATAGTGGAAGTATCGTCATTGCAGGGCATATAGATCTACAAAAATCTAATTTTACAAGCTGCAATTTCAATAATTATATCCAATCTGAAGTGAATTAGCTACAAATAAAAGTAATGTTTCTTTGTAGCAAATTCAAGTAACTAAGAAATAAAGACCGTTGGAGGGCTGAATAATCGGGACAAAACTTTTGCATGTGTCTTGGTCGCTTTAGTTGATGTTGCAGGGTGTCTACTGTTACTGGAAATATGCGGGAGTTTTTTGTACATACTGAAAGTTTTATTAAACTACTGTAAAAATTTTAAGAAAATGTTTTTAAAGGGAATTAAGGATGCACCAATAAGCAAATTGGCCGATTACCGATAGCCAATTACTTGGGAGAAAATATTCATTCTATTAACCGGCAACCGATCAATCGTAATGGTTATTTTCAACATTATAATTTCTCGATTACCATGTATTTGTAAAAGAAATTCCATGCTATGAAAGCACAAGTGAGCATTAAAATGCAGACATATGTTTCGGGATTGCTTGGAATCCCTTTTTCAATTCGACAGGGAGCTTCTAGATGCAAAACATCCAAATGTTGGGCTTGGATGTTTTTACATCTAGAACTCCTCTATTGCATTAAAAAAGGGATTCCAAGCTATCCCAAAACATACGTCTGCATTTTGATTCTCATTTGTGCTTTCATAACATGGATGTTTTTTTTTACAGTTTATTACTTGTGCACAAAGTTCCTTTATTATTTTTACCATGTATTTGTTTAAAATTTTTATTTTTGAGAACTTGTTAATAATTTATTTCTGTGAATGGAAGTTTTGTTTTATTCCTCTTTTTTTGCTCTTTTGCCATAATTTATTTTTGGATAATCTTTTCAAACTATTCAAATTTATTACAACCAAAAAATGCAAAAGTGAAAAAATTCTTTTTCAGCTGCTTACTCTGTCTATTTAGAAATTCAGTTCGGCATATTACAAAAAAAAAAAAGGAAAGAAAAAAAATTAGCAATGTAACATCCACATCACTGCCTTCCCTAGTTCTTCACGTACATAACAAATAGATGGCGCTGTTGCCACAATAGTGATAGTGACGTCAGTCATGGGAGTAGTATCTTGTTCGTTCTGTGTCGAGGTGTTGTGTTCGTTCTGTGTCTGTGTCGTTCTTGAAAATGTGTTCTACGTGTTCCAGCAGTGTAATTTTGTTTGTGAGTCCATTAAATGTTGTTTTGTAATTGAAGAGAATGTTTGTCAATTACAAAAGTGGCGTTCAACCGCAAGATGTTCCCGCCTTTCTACAAAAACGAAACACCATGTTTCGTATGGAAAAGCACAGCTGTGCTCAATACTCATAAAGTTCCAAGCATGTAAAAGAAAAGCTCTCCGCTGCTGTTATTAGTGTATGGTACATACTAGAAGCTCTCCGCTGCTGTTATTAGTGTCTGGTAAATACTAAAAGCTCTTCTCTGCTGTTATTATAGTGTATCGTAAATATTAGTCTTCATCAAAACCGCTGATCGTCTATTGTTCTTCAAGTACCTGTGGAACACTGGATTTGGTTCTTGGATGCAAAATTTCGAATATTATCTCCTTTCAAGTCTGTGAAGTGTGTGATTTAAAAAATCTGTTTTAAAGCAAAAAGCGTTACAATGCTACGTAGCCAAGTGCTTCATGGAATCGGAATATCGTGTTCCGCTAGCTCATTCTGTTAACGAATTTTGTGTTCCTGATCTTATAGTTTTCAAGGTGAATTGTGTGCTTTTGATTTCGATCATTGTTTTGCTGCAATGAAAATTTGCTGAACTTCGTGTTCTGCAGAAGGGCCTCAAGGTACAAGTGAAACAGTTTTCTCATCAACAAGATGAGTCATCCGTGAATTATTATTTTACTTCCTGGTTGATTCTTCCAGACTGTCGTCAAAAGGATTTTATGCGAAATCCAACACATTATTTCTTTATTTTTTTCTCTAGTTTATTCATTGCAAAAAAATTTTTCTTTTTCGTTTAAATCCAGCTGGTATATTTTCGAGTGAATATATTTATGATTTTTTTTTATTTTTTTTTATTAGATGAAATATCTGTTTATTTTGTGTTTCGTATTAAGTAAAAATTTGTTTTTCTGGATCCAGTTGAAAAGTTTTGATTTTTTTTTTTTTTGTTTACTTAAATGCCACATATTTTCTTTCTTTTTGCTATAAAGTAGATATATGGTCGACCATTTATTAAAGATAAAATTTTATGTGTTAAAGTTTCTTTTCAAGAAAGTAAGTAATTTTTTGAGGTATCTTATTTTACATTTTCGAAAATAATTAGTATGTTCATTTGTTTTTCGGAATGGAGTAAAATATTTTGGTGTTTATTTTTTTCTAATGAATCACTTTTATTGAACGTATTTTGTCTTTTTGTTTCTTTTCAAAAGTATAATAAGTAAATTAATTTTAATGTGGTTTTAAGTAGTGGTTACAATTATTTTGCATAAAACAGAGATCTTTCAATTGACTAATTCAAAGTTAATGCAATAACTTCATGGTTATTATGTGGTATATTTTATGATTTGTACGCAAGTTAGACATTTTATTATTTTTCGGTGTGTTTACCCATTGCCCATGAGTTTATACTAGTAATTTTACTTTCTTGTAAAGGGAAGGTAGTTCGTTAATTCCTAAGTAATTATTTGTTGTCATTTGCTTAATTAAAAAGGGTCAATTCTCAAATTTTTATGTTGTCACAATTTTAACACTGATATTAATACATTTGCCAGGTATGGTAGGTGCTAAGTATAGTGGGTAAACATGGCTTTTCTAAATAAAGGAAGGAAAATCGATTTGTATAATTTGGCTCTAGAGTTAGGACTCGATGTCACTACCGAAGATAAAATAGTTGACCTTCGTGACAAAATCACTAAATGCGCATTTTTTCAAGATGATAATGAATTTGTAAAAGATACATTTACCACTCTTGTGGAAGATTGTAGGAAACAGGAAGAAGTAGAGGAAAAAAGTTTACAAAAAGAAAAGGAAAACTTGCAGAAAAACAGCTCGCTGAAGAAAGAGCCTATGAATTAGAAAAATTAAAATTAACAACCCAAAATCGCGACGCGACAATTGTAACAAGCACCCAAGGTGATGCTAATCAGATGCGAATTGACGTTAAAAATGTCCTACCTTGCCCCTGAAAGAGATGACATGTCATTATTTTTAACAATGTTTGAAAGGCAAATGAAGCTACTAAAGGTGTCCCCTGACTATTCGGTATGCCATTTGATTGGAGTCCTTCCAAATGATATTTCTAAACTAGTAGCAAGGGAAAGTGAAGAAATGTTTAAAAATTATTCCCACATTTGCAGTATATTATTGCAGCGATGCAAACATATACAGCTGAAAGATTTAGAATTCTTTTTAGCCAACATCAGAAACGTGATCATTGCACAAGGAAAGGTTTCTATTTTGAACTGAGAAATTAGTTCGAGGGTTGGTTATCTGAACTAGAAATGACATCTTTTGATAATTTAACGGACTTGATCATCGCTGACCAAATTAAGAGAAAGTGTCCACCAGATTACAAGACTCACTATTTGGATGCTTGGGAAAAACTTAACCATCCTGTCCTGTTGGCGGAAAAGCTTGACGTATATGAAAATATCAAGCCTCCTTCCCAGAAGATAACAAACGCTTCCAAAATGCACGAATTTTAGAAACCTATTTTTCTTAAAAATGTACACAGTCCAGAATTCAAGAAGAGTGAATTTGTCAAAAATGAAAATAATAATTTTTCGGGTAGTCATAAAAGTACCTTTCATAATCCAAAACTTATGCCTTCACATACTACAAACAACCAAGAGAAGCGTTTAAGGCCGGAGCCTGCTTTAAAAAGCTCAAAAAACGAAATTTTTTTTATTGCTTAAATCGATTCCTAATATATCTAAGAATATGCCTGTAAAGTTATAGAGGCTAATTTTCAATATTTTTTAAAATATAGCCCTAAACGTGGCCAGATGTTGAGCAGGTGTACGAGCACTCGGGCAGCTGGAGCGCGCGAACGTCCCCTCTGTCGAACAGCTCCGAACTATGTATGTGAAAAGGTTCAAAGGTCGTTCGAAATAATATTTTGAATTCGTAGAAGTACCGACTCAAGTTGTAATACAGATTATAACGATTTATTCGATTATAACGATTTGGTACATGGCGCAGGAATAGCTGAAGTATCCTCACTGTAAGTAATAGAAAATTAACATTTTTCCGATCGTAAACTTTCAAGCGTGTTTTCTCGAGTTTTTGTTTTTATGTTTTTCCTAAACTGGCGGGCGTGATTGCGAGAAAACTAGACGACCAAGAAAAATGAAACAAAACTTGTCAGCTTCAGTTTTGTATTCTCTTCTATTTGAACTAAAAAAATTCTGAACAACTTTTTTAGCAAGTTAAAACGATTTTTTTGTTGTAAAAAAGACATTTTTTTTTTTCAAACCTGAGAAAACTTTTTAATTTTTCAAAATTTCGGGGTTTTTTTAGTTTAAATAGAAGATAAATATATGAAAATTAAAAACATTTTTGTTTTTTTTGTTTCGGACAAAAATTACGAGCGCCATCTTTCCCGCCGATCGGAGATCGCAATTGCAAGGTGTTGCACAAATGTGTATAAAAATCGGCTGCATTTGAATATTTTTGTCTTATTATTTTTTTTTTACTTGTTCAAATATGTAATAAACTGATCTGAAATCTTCGCTAGACTTGCTTTCTTTCTTCTGTCCTGAAAAAATTCCTCAAAAAACGCTTCTTTTTGGCCTTCTAAAGCAGGCTACTGCCTTAAGCTGCTATGGTTGTGGAAAACAGGGTTTTATTAAAGCAAAATGTCCAAATTGTTCCCCTTCAACAAAAATACAGTCAGCAAAATTCGAGACTCTTCATTACCAATCTTGTGATACTATTAACAAATCAGTCGCACCCCTCTTGCACTTAAAGGTAAATGGCACGACTGGAGTTGCCTGTGCAGATACTGGTGCTACTCACTCCATTGCTGGAGAAATGCTGTTCAAGATTCTAAAGGAACAAGGAGTTCAGTTCGAGAAATCTACTTTAAAAGTAATGCTAGCTGATGGTCTACAACAAGACACAGACATCCTCCAAGCAAAAGTCTCCATCAAAATAGAAGGTCGTAAAACTAATTTAACAATGTTTGCTTTACCTCATGCTAAAAGAAATAGAACTTTGTTAGGGACTGACTTTTTAAATAAAATGGGTATCGTTCTAGACATCCGAAAGAATGTTGTTATTTCTGTAACAACCCCAGATATAAATTTGCTTTTGCTGAATCTCCTTTTCAAACAACACTTGATCTCTCACCGAGTGAAACTAACCCAGCTGTTAGGTTGAGAAGGAATGAAGGTCAGCAGTTATCTCTCGATCAAAAAACGAAATTTAATCACTTACTTGAAAAGTTCTCCAACATCTTTGAGGCAGGGGGAGAGTCAACACCCCTCATAGAACATCACATAAAAACAGGAGATCATATACCTATTTCGGTACTACCGTACAGATTGTCCCCGGCAAAGAAGGAGTTGCTGCGAACGGAAATTAATGACCTTCTTGACAAGTGAATCATTGAAGAATGGGAATCACCATACTCAGCCCCAGTAGTACTCATTCCAAAGCTGAATGGTAGCGTGCGTGTTTGCGTTGATTACAGAAAGTTAAACGCTGTGACTATACTGGATACTTATCCTCTTCCACGTATGGATGATCTACTCCATCAGGCCAAACCTGCTGAATTTATGTCAACTCTCGATTTGAAATCTGGTTACCATCAAGTGAATGTCTATGGACCTGACTGGGACAAGACAGCTTTCGTATGTCCACTAGGAACATACCGCTTTAGAAGTATGCCTTTCGGTCTTCGCAACGCTCCAGCAATGTTCCAGAGACTGATGGACAACTTCCGTAAAGGTATACCAGACGTAAACATTCTTATTTACCTTGATGATATAATTGTTTTGTCAGAAACTTTTGAACACATTTGTCTGATCTTGAATCTGCTTTTGAAAGATTAAAAAAATGGAAACTTTCAGCAAATCGAGAAAAATGCAACTTTGCATCTACCAGAGTAAAGTACTTAGGACACTGGATCACTCCCAATGGCTTATAAGTTGATCCTGCGAAAATTGATGCTATTACGAGGATCCTACCTCCCAGGAATATAAAGCAACTGCAATCCTTTTTACAAACATGTTCTTGGTATCGTCGGTTTATACCAAATTTTGCACAATTATCCAGACCGCTTACAGTGGCACTTAGCTGCCGATGAAAAAAATGCGTTTCAAACCTTGAAACGGTGCTTGGTTTCAACACCCATTTTGAAACAAGCTGATGAAACAAAACCTTTCACCATAAGGACTGATGCAAGTAATTATGCTCTCGGAGCAGTGCTTTTACAGGGTAAAGATGCAGATGGGGCAGACCCAATTGAATATGCAAGCAGATTGCTGACATCTGCGGAACGTAACTATTCTACAATGGAACGTGAAGCACTTGCTGTTATTTGGGCTCTTAATAAATTTAGAGGATATGTTGATGGAACAGAAGTTACAGTGGCATCCGACCACCAGCCTCTCCGTTGGCTCATGAGTCTAAAGTCATCGTCTGGAAGACTTGCCAGATGGGCCTTACAGTTGCAAAAATTCAATTTAAAAATAGAACATATCCCTGGCAAAGCGAACTTTGTAGCTGACATGCTGTCTCGCCCCGCTTGTGAACATACAACTCCAGAATCATGCGATATCTGCTCTGTTATTGTTGATATAAATGCTAGAAAATCTAGTGATGAAAAGGGTGTAGAATACACCAATTGGACCGAATGTGGTTATATTATGAACTAAGTTTTGTATAGGTATTCCCCTACTTCGGAATCAGAAGAAGCACAGTTAGTTATACCCTCACTTGAAAGGGAGAAAATTTTGAAAGAACACCATGACTCACCTATGGCTGGTCTCTGCGGTTTTGAAGGTACTTTAAGTAGAGTATCAAAACGGTACTATTGAACTGGTATGCGTTCATTCATTACAAGCTATGTCAAAAACTGCTGAATGTAATAGATACAAACCCTCAAACCAAAAGTCGTCCGGGCTACTCCAAACACCTGTATATTCTCAAAGATTCGAAGTTCTGACAATCGATCTGTTTGGTCCTTTGCCAGAAAGCAAAACTGGTAAGAAGTGGATTTTCATCGTAGAAGACTATGCTACAAAATGGGTTGAACTATTTGTTCTAACACAAGCTACTGCAATACAATGTGCAACAACATTACTAGAAGAAGTCATACTTAGATATGGCGTACCTAGGCGTATAATTAATGACAACGGAAGCCAATTTGTCAGTGCTGTAATGCAACAACTTTGTTTTCTCTTAGGCATCCATCAAAGCCTGACTCCCATATATCATCCACAGGCTAACCCTGTTGAGAGAAAGAATAGAGATCTCAAACCAAGACTCGCAATCTTAGTAGAAAATGACCACACGTCATGGGAAGAAAAACTTCCAAAAATACGTTTTGCAATGAACACTGCAAAATGCAACACCACTGGTGAAACTGCAGCATTCTTACAGTTTGGTAGAGAATTCCGAACAACGAATGATGTTCAACATGACATTCGAGCAGTCATTCACAATGACAACTTTGTACCTGAAATCACACCATACCTAAAGAAATTAAGGAACAGGTCGAAGCAAACAAGATCAAAGAAAGAAGTATGCTGACCGTAAGAGACAAAAAGGACATTGTTTTGCTCCTGGAGATAAAGTCTGGGTTGACTTATCCTGTAAGTAAGGCTTCAGCTCAGAAAACATCCAAATTCATGCCTAAGCGTGATGGACCATACACAATTCTAACCCAAAAGTCACCCACTGCATTTGTAATAGCAAGCATAGACAATCCAAATGACCCACTTGCTACCTGCCACACATCGGCTCTAAAATTATGTAGTAATTCTGACACTATGCCGGTCACTCCCATCAGAAAGTGCGGTCGTCCACCTAAAAGGGCTGCTGGTTCCTCTACCGGACGTCCGAGGAACCAGAGGGGGAGGTTGTAACATCCACGTAACTGCCTTCCCTAGTTCTTCACGTTCATGACAAATAGATGGCGCTGTTGCCACAATAGTGATAGTGACGTCAGTCATGGGAGTAGTAGCTTGTTTGTTCTGTGTCGATGTCGTGTTCGTTCTGTGTCTATGTCGTTCTTGAAAATGTGTTCTACGTGTTCCAGCAGTGTAATTTTGTTTGTGAGTCCATGAAATGTTGTTTTGTAATTGAAGAGAATGTTTGTCAATTACAGCAATAAGCATTTAATAAATGTTATCAATAAAGTAATAAGTTGGCAGTGGAAAGTTTCTAAATCATATTTACTGTATGATAAACTAATGTGAACAACTTCACTGTACAGACAAAAAAATTTAATTCATTACGAGAGCCTTAAATTTAGGAGCACAGGCTTTCCATGTGGTAATCTGTCCCTGTACATGAAGTAAAGAGACCCACTTGTTTACTTAGATTTGTATCAGTTAAGTGTTAAAAAATATTTCAATTCCAATACAGAGAAATATGTGCAGTAACTCTATAAATATATAATTCAAGTTCTGCTGGAAAATACATTGATTTTTTAAATTATTTTTCCTTGTCCAGTAATATTCACTTTTAAGAAAAAATTGTATTATCAAATCATTTATGCTGAATTTTCAATTAAGTAAAAGAAGCACCCAATATGATGCTTAAAATGTTACGTAATTTCAATATTTCTATATTTCCATTTACTTTATTTCTTTCAATGTTGATTTTAAACAACCACTGAAAACCTAGAAAAGTTGGAGAAATTTATTCTCTAAAGGATGTTTTGTTGAAACCCTTGGGACTACAACAATTAATTATGTTTAATTACATATTCCAGAATTTTTTGAAATTTTGACTCGAGCAATTTTTTAATAGTACTATTTTATTTTTCAAAAAGTGTGTGAACAATGAATGTACTCGGCTAAATTACTTGAACATAGCTTTTGTAATTTAGGCTAGAAAAATAGAATCTTGTTAAAAATGATTAGAATGGAGGTCCTGAAAAATTCATTGTTACTGTAGTTTAGTTATGGGAGAAGCACTTATTGTGCATTATGTTTCAAAACTTAGTATTTTTTCTTTAGAAGTGTAGTTAAAATTTAAGAAATGGCTTAGGTAAAAATGGTTATTATGTCCCGAGGAAAACAGCATTTAAAAATGAATTGCTTAGGTGAACATTACACCCTAATTGTGCTGGGTTTAAAAAAAAAATGTGGATATATATTACTTTGGCTCTCACTTTACTATAAATTGTGTCCAAAAAATGTAGTGAAGTGATACTGGAAATTTTTAAAATGTTATACTGGAAATATAGAGGAATTTTGGATCACAAATACCGTAATTTCTGGAAGAAACACCGCAGCGTTTACGTGTTTAAAAGTTAAAATTCCTTCAGTGTGGCGCTTATGTCGAATCGGCCTATACGACTAAAAAAAACACGTTTGACATTCGACTATTTTTTCTGGCACCACCCTGGGAAGTCTCAAAACTGGTCTCAATCACGGCCTTGCCTCAATGCGGTACCGGATCTTGGAGTTTTCCAAGGCGGGAAAAACTTAAAAATGCCGCCCACCTCCAACCAATTATTGTTGATATTTCATATAACTTTTATGAGCTGGCTTTTTTTCTTTTTTTTTTTGAGGATTTTTCCTTTTGGGGTCACTGATAAACCCATAAAACTTTCGTTAATTTTCCCAAGGCATGGCCGTTTCAGTTCAACATTAGGGGAGGTAGAGCCATATGAAAGGTCCCTCTTAACTGGAGATATGAAATTCTGATATTTGTAGGGGGTCTGGGGGATTATTCCCCGGGAAAATTTTGAAAATTATATGCTAACTGTGCATTTTGAGGCTTTAGAGACACTTTGGGACTTCAAAAATTTTAGGAAAATAAAAAATCAGACAAAAAGTTTTTGAAATTTAAGCATTTTCCCTCATAAAAGTAATATTTAAAATTCAGAAAAACATTGGCATTTTTTTTAATCCAGAGGGCAGGACTCTTCCCTCTCCCTCCTTCTTACTAACGCCCATATCAAAGAGCCATGTGTTTGTCTTCTCAAAAGACACTTACAAGCTCCGACCTCTTCTAAAAGGCTTCTTTGAAACTTTCTAAAAGAAAAACCATTGGGTATTGTTTGAGCTTAGCTTATTACGTATTTCACTATCACAAGAGAGAAAAAACCTTGACTTTTTAAAGTTAAACTTTTAAATTTTGACATTGCAAAATTTGCCGCCCCCTAACCTAAACTTTAGAATTTCCGACAGTTTATACAGATAAATAATTTTATTTATCGGTTTTAATGGTTAG
This sequence comes from Octonoba sinensis, assembly GCA_038502835.1. Classification (NCBI taxonomy): domain Eukaryota; kingdom Metazoa; phylum Arthropoda; class Arachnida; order Araneae; family Uloboridae; genus Octonoba; species Octonoba sinensis. Next base: position 55,142,410 of record CM076599.1, on the reverse strand, counting down.
CAAAAGAGCTGATCAATGATAAAATCAGAGCGCAGAACTAGGATTTTAATTCTCTTCCAAAAGTAAATTTTCTTAATTAAATATTTTTTCTTTTTTTCCTTTCTTTCTCCTTATTTTTCTTTTCTTCTTTTTTTTTTTTTTTTTTTTTGTGCATCACAGTTGAACTTGCCACCCCCCAAAAGTGCCGCCCGGGGCTTGGGCCCCGGCTTGCCCCACCCTAGATCCGGTACTGCCTCAATGACCTTGGCACGTGCTCTGCCGAATTCACCTGACTATACTTAGCAATAGGGATGTAACGACTAGTGATTTGGCCGAATACCGAATATTCGGCCACCTCTCCCAGGCCGAAGCCGAATATTCGGCCATTTCTCCTGGGCCCTGAAGCCGAATATTCGGCCAATGTCTTAGGCCGAATACCGAATATTCGGCGGCCGAATATTAAAATTTCTAGAAAATCGTTGTAATAGAATGTATTTGACAATTTTAAAATTATTGACAAAGTCAAACACCAATTACACACAATCTATGATGCATGATTTAATTCTGTTTGTTAAGAATTTAAAACTGTTCAAAGTTAATCTAATTTTTGTTTTGAATGTAATAAAACTAAGAATTTCACCCACAGGTGGAATAGCAATAACAGGTTTTATGGTAGTAAGCATTAGCATTATTTTACTAATTATTTAATTCAAATGAAAGAACTACTATTGCTTAGTGAACTTTTACCTTGCTCAAAACTGATTTATGAAGATATTTTAGAAGTTATAAAAGTTAATACTTTTATTTTATGGTTTTTTTACATACCTATCTTTAAACGATCTATTAAATTTTGATACACTTAACTGGAGTATATTTTTATTTTCAAAAACCCCAATAACTTAAGCTATCTTAATATTCATGATATATTCTAGGCTTTTCACATTTCTCTCTTACCCAATATTCACAATAAATCAGTCTACCCAAACAAAGTCTGACTTCCACTTTGTTAATAATAACAAAATTAATTTTTCATATATCATAATTAACTCTTGCCAGCTTTGGGAGCAAATGCTAAATATAAAATACAATATTACAACTTTAAAATCTGTTTTTCCTCACTCAAGCCTAAAACTAGGTTTAAAAAAAGTAGTATTTTTCTAAATTATTTTTATTTTTTAAAACTATAAACTAATGTATTATTTTGCAATAATTATAATACAATTTTAAATGTTTAAAATCTACTAATTTCTTTATTTTTTTACATTTCTACTGCAGCAGAACTATTCGGCCGAATAGTCCATCAATATTCGTCCAGGCCGAATATTGACCTTATTCAGTATTCGGCCAGGCCGAATATTCGGCTTGGTGAGGAAATGATTATTCGGCCAAAGGGCCGTATAGGCCGAATACCGAATAGTGGCCGAATATTCGTTGCATCCCTACTTAGCAATACAGTATTTGGAACATCAGTTTCGAGTTTTGTATCATTGCTCAGAAATCATCCATAGAAATAAAGAATGAAAATCATAACAAAGGCAACGACGATGATGTGGTCTAAATTGCGTTAAAATTGAGAAGATAATGACGAGAATAAATTATTTCAAGCTCCCACCATTACTTCAGCAACGAGCGCGCCTGCGCTTGTCATATCGGAGGAAATCCTGCTTCATCGCGTAAGTTTGCACCGTTTGGTGATTACAAAGGAAGTGTTTAGAAGTTGGCAAGGATTGCGTTTACAGTGTCAGAGCATAACTGTTCGGTGGAATTCGCCAGCTTGGCACCTCATCTTCGTGCTGCATTTCTTTTGCTCGTACTCCGATATGCGTTTGAAGTTTCAATTTTTTTTCATACATTAAATGAACATTTTGGCTAGAATTTATTTCATTATTAAAGAAAGATAATAAACATTTTCAAGACTTTAAAACTTTTAGCTTTTTTGCGATACATATTAATTTCAAGAGTATTTGTTATGCAATCTCCAGACCGATAGTGATGACTTTGGTAGTTTCCCACTTGTGAATTTTTTATTAATATTTAAATTTTTAATAAGGTAATTTTATAAATGTAAAACATAAATTTGAATGACACAACCAATCCTTTGAAATATACCATGGGTGGCTCACAGTAACTCAGCAATCTTGACTGCGGCGTTTATGCTGATGCGGCATATCTGTGCATATTTATTTTTTTCTAGGTAATTGGGTAATTTGCCTCTGGTGCGGCGTTTCTTCCGCAAATTACGGTAGTGTGTTATGTTCTCATGTATTTAACCCCCCTTTAACTACGGGAATATATTAACAAAACTGTTTGTCTGAACGCCAAAAAAAAAAGTATTCAAAAATTGCATAAATGGCGATACATCTATTTCTTGCATTTATGTCATGAGTTTCTTATATGAAAAGGGCAAAACTGGAGAGTTCTAATCAACATTAGTCGTAGACTCCCCATTTTCGACCTACTCTGATTTTTTGAGAAAAAAACGCCTTCGCCATAGAAAATTTTGTTATTGCCTTTGTTTTGTCATATTTGGTTTGGTTATATTTTGTTTTGTTATATTTTGTTTGGTAATGTTAATTGGAAATTTTTTGTTCAAAATCAAAATTCCTATGGAGATGTAGCTTTTTTTGCTTGCAAATCGGCAGCACACTGTATCAAAAGCAAGTGGTCACTATTCCCTTCTGCACCTCTAATTTTGTCATTTTCAATTGATTAAGTTATTACTTACAATGTAAAGAACGAATTCATTTCCATTTGTTCAGCTTTTTATTTTGAAACCTACATTTTTAGCAAAAATTCATCAAATCGCTTATTGACGTTACCCGTACCACAGGAAAGTTTCGCCAAATCGTCTATTGACGTTACCCGTAGTTAAAGGGTTAAAGAAGAAAATGTTTAACAGGAGATTAAAAGCAGAGCTGTGTTATTAACACGCTCAATATTTGTTTCACCATTACTTTTTTATTTAAAGAATTAGAAGGAATGTTAGTTACATGAATGAGTGATAGACATGCCTTTACTGTACTATTGCTTTCAATTTATTACGAAGCACGTGTATAATCGGTATGTTTTTTCACTTGTACCGTTTAAACGTCCCTCCCGTATTTTTGCAAATTTCAGCAAAATTAAGGGGCGCTCATCTGCTGTTTTACAGTAATAAAGTATGCATGTATACGCACCCATAAATATAGAGCTTTCTTTTTAAACTTTTTAAACATCTAAAGGTGCATAAAAAAAGATTAGCAGAAAAAAGTGAAAGGAAGTTCTTAATATAAGAAGGGCTGAGAATTTTCTGATTTTCAAACATTCTAGAAGGGGAAAGGAAAAATTCTGGGTTTTTTTTTTATTTTTTAAAGCTGTATTTTTTTTTGATTACCGCATATTTTTAGTGAATCACGCAAATGTATTACTAGAAAATATTTCCTTAAGCTTAAATATTGATAGTGTTGAGGCAGTGGATGGTTTTAGAGGTATACTCTGAAATTTTTAAATGTGTGCCTTTGTATATTTAGCCCTTTATTTGCATTAAAATGTGAGTAATAAACTAAAACTATTTCTTTCAGTCTGCTGTCGATGTCTTTTTAAAAGGGGAAATCACTGTTGAAGACTTCCTAGAAAAATATCTAGAATTAAGAAAATTGGCTCATCTGAGAAGGATCAAGTCTGAAAAGTTGGCAAAAATGTTGCAGGATGGTGGAAATAAAACTTCAACACCACCAACTCGCCCTAACAGACACCGAAAAGCTCCTCCTCCTCCGCCTATATCAAATAATTTTGTTTCACCTAACTCCAACTTTTCTCCTAATCAAAATGACATGATCATGCCTGTAAGGCAAGCTCCTTACCCACCTGCACCTACACAAATTTCAGGCCCTCACAATATTCCATATTTTGGTGCTCAAACTACAACTCCTTTTCCTGCCCAAGCTGCTCCATATCCTGTTATGTATCCGAACCCATCGGCATCTTTCTCATACTGTTCCCCATACCCACAGCACCCAATTGTCCCTAATCCAAGATATCCCCAGCACAAATAAAGAATAATTTCTATTTGAGTGTTCTTCTATCCCAGTGAAAATAGTCTCTATTTTATTATGGAGTAAATTTGTTCTGTATATTTGTTCTACTTTCAGAGGTTACAAGGAGATATTCTTGCCTTTATTGTCTAATATTTATAATCTCTTATTGTCACATATTACTATTTTGTTCATATTAGTTATATTTTTGGATTACCTTCTTAATTTGTGATGTCTTAAGTCAAATAAGTTCACAAGCAAATAAATTTTTATTTGAGATTTTTATGATGTGTTGTTACTTTTTAGAGCAGAACCAGCTCAAATTTTGTTATTTAGTAATTTTTAAACATTAAAAGATTAATCAATGAAATATTCTGATAATCAAAACATTTTAGTACTGTGCTCAATCTAATGAAAATATATTTTTTACTAAGAAATCAAGTGAAATATTTCCAATAAAAATCTGTTATTATAGAATTGAAATACTATTAAAGTTCAAATAGCATTATAATTTTATTTTTTAAAGTGTTTTCCCTCCTCAATTAAAGCTAAAAATGAATAAACTGTTGATAATTATAAAACATTGATTTTTATGGCATAGAATCAAATGATCATTGCACCCAACAAATTTTATAGCTTTACAAATTTTATAGCTGATGCTGATGCCTTTTGTGTTTTCCTTGAACTTGGATGTACATCAGATCTGAGACTACGTTATTATTTAGCTTTTTTGGCTTGTCCACATTATACGGACCTAAATGAGCAGATTTTAGTCCGGTAGCAAAGAAACAAATGCCAGAATAGTAAAAAAAAAAAAAACAAACATAATACAAAAAAAGTAAATTATCCTTATAGCTGTTGAGATTGAAAATACTTAAAATTTTACTTATTGTAATATAAAGCATAATAATTCTAATAAGATGTATTACAATTGTTATACTTAATAATAATATAGTGTATTTTATTTAAGTAATATCAGTTATAGCATGTAATGTAGTGTATTAAGTATTATCTTTTATTTAAGTGTTTTGTTGACTTATTTCAGTCATGATAAGAAAGGAAAAATTAAAACTTTATATTTTCTTTAGATTATATTATTCAGTATTTCCTTTAACCAGTAAAAAGGTGTGGTGATGTTAATCTTTTTCTGATACCTTATTATGTTATAAAATAAATTGATGTAACTAAACTCTTTAGTGATTACGAAGGCAACAGCAAATTTTCTTTTTATGCTTTAGTACTCATAGAAAGCAATTTTGAACTTATGTGTCACTTTTTGTTTTTTCTTATAAACAGCTATAATATAAGTAAGTAACTCTGTTTTTCGTTTTGAGCTATCTTTTGTCAGCAATTTTTCAAAAAAAAAAAGTGTCCCTGCTGACATTGAAAACGTGATTATGTTAATTAAATAGTTACAAAAATGCAAAATCTTTCTCTCAGTGGCCAAGTTTTGCTCAGATTTGCCAAGTCCATCTTCGTTCACTTGATCTTTGTATATTATTTCACTTGCATTAATTGCTTTATGGATGGGCTCATTGCAAACCTTTTCTATGCATATATCATTTTTATTCACACAAATGTATAACATGTATAAGTTGAACTGTGTGCCAAGTATTAAAGTGCCTAAAAACAATGTTTTTGAAAGTGCCTACATAGCAACAAGATACTAAGAATGAAAATTTAATATTTTTACAGGAGATAAAATACAGACATCTAGTCAGAAAAAAAAAATTGTAAATATAAAATGAATTGTTTGTTGTGTTACACCAGTATGTCATTTTAGTAAGTTGGTAATTGCAATAACCATAAAATAAAAAAGAAATCTGATATAAATATGAATATTAAAAATAAAAAAAAAAAACTTTTTTTGTAAATTTAATTCTAAATCATAATTACATTCCATTATTTATATTGTTGTGGTTTACAGAAAGTACCATAAGTGATCAGTATTACCATAAACTGTGATATTCTGCCCCCCCCCCCCCCCCCCCAGAATGCAAGAAATTTTTCTGGGTAGGATTTCTTTTATTGAATGCATATCAGTTGGGTATTAATTTAAAATTTCTTACATGTATGGAAAAATGCTTTATGGGATTTAAACATGAACTGCAGTAAGAAAACTGAAGAAAACTTGATTGATCTTATTCAAAATGTTTTTTAAGAATTATTTCCTTTCACCTTCAGGTTCTTCCAATCCCTTTCATTTTTCTTGAGAATTCAAAGCTGAACTATCATTTGATAATAATTAGTTATCTAAATTCTTAATAGAATTTGTTCTTTTAGTGCCAATGAAATTAGTTCTTATTCACTTAAATTTGAAGCCACTTTTCATTTTATGCTCACTAGTTTGATTTAGTAAGAAATTTATACGCAGAGCTTGATAAGATCCGTTGCATCTCAAAAGGAATTTGAGTTCATTCATGAAATTTTTCAAAATAATAATAATAATAATTTGAAGTGAAATCTGTATAGTTATTATGAAATATATGTATAAATAATTATTGTGAGCTGTAATAAAAAATATCACCTTAAGAAAGCACAAATAATCATTTAAATGCAGGCATATGTTTCGGGATTGCTTGGAATCCCCTTTTCAATGCAACAGGGAGTTTCTAGATGCAAAACATCCAAATGTTGAGCGTGGATGTTTTCCATCTAGAAGCTCCCTGTCGTATTGAAAAAGGGATTCCAAGCAATCCCGAAACATATGCCTGCATTTTAATGATTATTTGTGCTTTCTTAATGTGAAATTAATTTTTATTTCAGTTTACTTAGCACAAAGTTAATTTATTATTTTATTGTGGGTTATTTGACTTTTATTTACAAATTCGGCCAAACCTTTTCTATTCATTACATCTCTAATATTAATTGAGTACTTGTAGTCTCAGAAAAATGTATATAATAAGTTCTTAAATGGCAATTGTTACTATTAGAGAGACAAAAGACTTGACACTTCCTTTTTTATGCCCACTTCTGTCTATCCATGTACGTTAGAAAACAATAACATTCAAGATTATGAAAATTAACAGCAGACTCCTATCTGTGCACACATGAGAGTTCGTGCCAGCAAAAGAGAACTTTTTTCTTATAGCTAGTTTGTCCAAACTTCGTACACAAACTCTTTGTACTGAATAGATTTCTGATCAGAAATGAAGGAATTTGTTTTCTCATCGACACAAAGGGGGGGGGGGGGGATAAGCAAGCCTATGTTGTTTCCAAAAAAATGAATGTACTTTTCTAATACACATTGTAATATTAACAAAACAGCTCAAAATATTTCAGAACTTATTTTTCAAATGAAAATTGTAAAATATTTCAATACTTATATAGTTCCATTTTCTAATGAATGCATAATTTTATAACTGATTTATGTTGACTAAAGTATAATAAATGCAGGAGGGTATTAAGAAGTTTGGGGGCACCTGGAGGTAAAATAAATATGAGCGCCTTCTCTTTTTTTCTGCTTAATACAATGGAAGATATCGGTATAAAATAAAACAAAGAAAAAATTAAAATAACAAAGAGGCCCCTTTTTCATCCACCTCTGAAAATTGTTTAATTATTCATACTTTCAAAACTCTTTTCATCAAATATGAAAAGCCAGGTCATGTTGTATATAATGCATACAACAATGTAAATGTTTCAAAATTCGTTTCTGTTATAAAAAATATCTGTTTTGACATTAGTCTAGAAAGCTTTGGGTTTCGCTCAATACATTGTTTCCAAAAATGTGGGTACGACATTCAAATCTTTCTGGGGCTGTACCCAAAGTGATGCCACTGGTTCAGTTCTTATGTTAAGAAATTTTATAATTTATATAAGGGTTATAAGCAAATTGTGTACAACCTTAATAGATCTCAAATTTGAACAGAATTGTTGTATTGATATGCATTATCTGAATTTTTCCCTTTTCGTAAACGTAAAACCGGTGATTTCAATTATGACAAATGTTTTTGTTTCCATTGTCAATATTACCATGCAATAAAAACTAGTAAGTTAGTGTATCAAAGAGGATTTTATTTACTGTTTTGTTTGTTCCTATTTTAAGCTCAAAAATAGATACATTATTCTGTATATTACATTACTTTCAGTATTTGCATATATCAAATTCCTTCTCAAATGAAATAAAATTTAGATATTGTTATAAATGTAACAGAAAATTAAAATAAATGTATTATTCTCTTTTATAAAATATTTAAATCTAATCATGTGCCATTGTGCCTTCTTGTAATTTTACTTTTGGAGCATTAATAAATTTTCTTTTGAATTTGTATTTGTTTTAATGAAGATATGCATTCACAGTTGAATAAAATGTACACATCCTATTTATTATTGTTGTATGGAAATGTTTTTTCTAAAGCATAAATAAGGATGTTCCTGTTATGCTACTTATAAGTTCAGCCTCCCATTCTCAGAGAAAAAAATAGGAAATCTGTATGAGTGAAATAACATTATTTTCAAAAAATATATATAAATGAATAAATAATAATAAAAAACCTAGAACATTTTGGCACCTATGTTAGAAAATGAAACTGTTTTGAAAATAACAAAAGTTAAATATACAGCATGTTCAAGGTTGGAAACATGCAATTTACTTATATTTGAAAAAGTTTCCTTTTTTCAATCATCAGTTTTGTAAATGGTTCATTTTCCCAATTAGATTTTGCTGATTGCTTTTATTCTGCATTATAATGATAAACTTTGCCTTTTCATTTCTTGTCCCCTTGTAACGCTTAAATTTTTGAAACAAAGAATTTTTCTGTTATCAACTGTACTGAAAATTTGTGTTAACCTAAAATTTGGCATTTCCAGATACTCAACTTAAATTAAAGCTTAATGTTTTCTTAAAGGAGAATAAAATAGCAAGTTCTAGTAAAATATTAATAAAAATTCAGGAATTTTTTTTCAAGCAAAATGTTTTTGAACAGTATCAAACTATATTTTTTATTATGTGTTTAAAAATATTTTATATTTGTGCATTTTTGGGAGTACTGAAGGTCTTTATTTGTTTATAATGCTTTTTTAAGTTATTCTAGAGAATTCAAATTATACTGGAACTGATTTATGAGCTAACTCTATATTTATTCCTGCAGTTTCATCTGTTTATCTCGAAAACCTCTCACATTGTAATTTTTCAATCCTCTAATCCATAGTGTAAATTCAACATTTTCTCAAGTTTCAAATAAGGTTTTCCTAAAATCAGTATACCTCAAGCTCCGGCTACAACATTGTTTTCGGAATTAAGAGCTCCACTACCTCGTGCCCGGCAGAGGCATAGCTAGGGTTTTCAGCGCCCGGGGACAACTGAAGATTTTGCGCCCCTCCTTCCTCCACTCCGCGCCCCTGGAAGGGAATTAAAAAACTTTTATGTTTCCGAAATGATAAATAGCTCTAAAAAGCAGCACTTTTAGTTTGCAATTTTTATTAGCGACCATTCACTTTGAAGGGCAAAATGGGACACTTTGACTTCGCAAAATTATGTTTTTCTTCTTTCTCAAGAGACCTGTCCTGGGTTCTCTGGGAGCCCAGTTCTTTTATCTCTGCTGCTCAAAGAAAACGCACATAGCCCCTATAGAGTCTTCACGGGTCCAATCCCTAGAAAACATCCCAACTCAAACTCAAAAGTTGTTTCTCTGCCTTTAGTCTATTTTCCACACACTCCTGTGCTACGGTCATTCCCGATATGCTTTGCGATGCTCCTACTTTTTTGTCGAACATATTCACACCTCTTCAGTTCAAATAATCTTCTCTTCGCATTTAAAAATAAAATTAATTAACATTAATTTGGCGCCCCTTTGAGGCTGCGCCTGGGGACAGCTTTCCCCCCTTTAGCTACGCCTCTGGTGCCCTAAGGCCTAACGCTAATAGGGAAGGAGGGTGAAGGAGAAAAGTCATAGGAGACAATAGAACCTAAGGAAAACTATTCAAATAGTAAGTCTTCTATGAATTCCACCCCTTTGTACCACAGGAAGAAGGGGCAGGGCACTGATGAACAGTACTAAACTTCTTGAGATTTACATTTGAAAGCTACAAACAAATTATTTTGTTGTGTTATTTAGGTTATGCCATTCCAGTGGTGTAGCTAGCAAGGGTGACACACGGGGCGGTTATTGATGGTGTCACACCATGGAAAAGATTAAACAACAAAAACATGTAAGCGCAAATTATGCATTGTGATGCAATACATTAAAAAAATCATCACAACTTTGCAACAGAAAAGAAGGGGGGAATGCCATTCTTATCATCGGCGTCTTAATATTTAAGGTATTTGTTGACGGCAATGGTGTGTTTAGTAGTTAAAAAACACATTGAATATATTTTTGAAAGGAAACACTTTTCTATGTTGAAAGTAGAAAGAGATTGATAGAAAAAATTATCCAATTTTAGGTATTTGCTTTGTTTAATGGAGCTTTTAAGCAGTGGCACTCTCAATTTCTTTGTCTTTCTCTCAGAATCCCACGGCAAAGCAAATACAAAAAAATCCTATCTCCCCCTCGTGTGGTTTTCCTGTCTGATTTTCCCAACCTTAAGAACAAAGAAAGGAATTTATTCCTCATCACCTTGAAGGTCAAAAGGCGATGAAAATCGAAGTGGAAGATAATATGATGGATTAAGGGGGTATTCTAGTGTAGAATTTTGAAAAATTGAAAAGTTTTTTTTTTTCATATTTCCAAAGTTTAGACATACAAGAACATGCCATTAAAAGGAATTTTCAAAATTCCTATTATTTCATGAGTTATAGCCATTTTAGTGATGTGGCATCGGTTCCAGTTCAATCGCTACAAGTCAACAAAAGACGGTAGGCGTTCCCGAGTCCCTACGGTTGAATATCCCTCATAAAATCTTTATTGTATAGTATCCCTTTTAAATCTATATTTAATTGAAGGACATAGAAACTTGTTTTGTTTTAATATTCTCCTTTTAGTTTTATTTTAATTTAGTTTTGAGCCAACCTTTGCAGTTAGTATTTTTAATGAAGGTTTTATACCCATATTAAAATCTTAGATGTTATGGGAATCACGATTGGCCCAGAAGCTAATGCTTTTGCAGCAAGACGGGATGAAGTGCGTATCGAGCTCTCTGAACTCCGGACTTCAGAGACGTCAAAGGAGGGTAGAACTGCTCGTCTTCACAAGAGAACATCAGAGAATGAGCATTTTGAAAAAGAGGAAGGTTTCTTATATGAAGCAGCAATCGTCGATTTAAAATATGTAAGTATTCTGTACCATTCTATAAGTAAAACTGCTGAAAACTTGTCTCAAAACTTTGAATGCGTTTTTCTCGAAACTACTTTTTTGAGCTGGCGGTAAGGATATCTCGAGTTCTAATGGACCGATTTACTTCAAATTTGGAGAGGATGTTCTTTGTCCATCCCTTTATCGTGTGAACCTTGCCCAAAACTAACTTTTCATTTAGTATTTTTTAAAAATTTGTAATTGTTTTGTTAAAAAATATGCAAAAAAGAATTTTTTTTTTTCAAACAGCCGCCATTTTCTAAAATTTTTTTTTTTTTAACTTGTCCAAGGTTCATACGATAGCAGCATCTATAATAATTAAGAATCCGTCTGTTTTTTATTTTTCAGGTCACCAGGAGGGTTGGAATAATGCACGCCAGGACACCCTCGTTTTTTTTGAATCCCCCACTTTGACTGCTCATAACTTTGTCAATTTTAATTTTTTTTGTAATTTTTGTATGTAATAATAAAGCATCAATAAACAAATGATAAAAAAAATGGATAGTAAAAATATTTTTGTTTCCTTTGTAGGAAATAGCGCTTCAGAAATTTGGGCGAAATTCATGCCTCTACGCTAGAATACCCCCTTAACAGAGTCGTAGTACACTCATCCTGACAGTTTATTAGAGTACAATAATATTATTTTCCTATCTGGTTGGCTGGGACTTTTAAAATGATGGTACATCAGGGCTGTGTGTGTGTTGTCTTAGCAGGGTTTAGCATATTAATTACAGTACATCGTGTAGTTAAACCTTAAACAATATTAATACAGAAGGATTTTATTCTGAAGAATATATGAACTTTTCTAATTTTATTCAAAATGTATTTTATAATTTATCATTACTTTTGTATCTTAAAACCTCATCTCAAATTTTTCTTCCTTCCCGTGAAAATCGAGATAGATAGATTTGACTATTTATTTTGAAAATTGTATGTACATTTAACATCAATAATTCTCCCATAAAATTATAACGATCAAAAACATTATTTGAACCTAAACAAATGCAAATTAGAAAGAAAAAGAGATTTCAAGATTATGGTTGAAATTTTCAAACACCTCTTTTGAGAACGTAGTCATAATTTGGCAAAATTCGACCATGCAGGGCAGAATCTGTTGTGCCCATCTATAGTTGCAATAACTATAAAACTATGAAGATAGTAATACTTAGCATTAGGTTCTATGGGATCTCACTAAATATAACTAATTATTGATTATCTGACACTGGATTTAGAACTTAGAATGGAATGTTCCTTTTTTGGAAAATTTGAATTTTACCCATAAATACAAAAACCTGTATTCATAAAATGAAAAATTTACCACAATTTTTTGAAACAACCTCAAGATTTTCTAAATGCTAATAAAAGTTATAATTGCATACTAAATACTACTATCTCGTCTTTATTGAATGTTCTAATTGCAATGCAAATTAAGTAGAATATTTTTACAAAATCTAATTACCTATAATAATTATTTTTTAAAAAAAGTATTCATCCCTCAATAAGCATTCTGTAATATCTAAATAAAATTCTCCTGATGTGAATGAAACTTATGAAATATGTTTGAATGTTCAAAATGATATGCACAAATAAAAAAAGTTAGTTAATATAATCTAAATTAAATATTGCAATCTTGCTTTAGCATTGATTTGGCATATCAAACATATTAGTGCATTACATGTACATTATATATATGCACATTTGTATAGATTGGCCTTTATATATAGTGCAAATATAATATTTGTAGACAAAAATTTTATGTTTAAACAAAATCTTCTGCATCCCTGTGTTGGAGTGCGTTTGTACTCCAACTGCGTGTATATAATACCATCATTACAAATTATAATTAACTATGATAAACAATAAATTTTGAATAAAAAAAATCATTTCTTTGTAAATTGTATTTATTTATTATCACACTGTTTACCAAAACTTTAATACTAATATTATATTTTAACTAATCATTTAATTTAGTTTTCTTTTCTACATCATAATACAATGGCCCAGATTTTTTACGGGGTACATCTGGATCAAATATGTTCGTAAAAATAAATATCACGACAATGAAACACCACAATGTCATAAAATATAAACCAGCACGACTTATATTAGGATACTGGTTTTTATAAGCATTTCTGTAATATTCATTTCTCTGTGCTTGCTGTTGCTGATAATAATCTCCTGTAAAACCATGCCGGCGATAATAATCTGCCCTCCATCTACGTTTAAAATATTCATGTTCACTTCTCATTTTTTCTTCATAAAACTCTTCGTAATGACGTCTGAAGTGCTCTTCGTAATCAAAATCTTTAGTCCTACCAGAATGTGTTCTCGGATAATCATAGTTTTGCCAGGCATTTTTTTGTTTTAAATTGTCAGAATAGTCAGATCGGAAAGTGATATTATCATCATATTGTTGCTTTTTTGAAGGATTACTTAATATTTCGTAGGCTTCTGTTATTTCCCTAAACTTGTTAACAGATTCTGGACTGTTATTGTTTTTATCAGGATGATATTTAAATGATAATTTGTAATAAGCAGTTTTTATATCTTTAGGGGAAGCAGAGGAGTCCAGTCCCAACGACGTATAATGTGATTTCTGTCTTGAAGAAACAAAAAGAAATTTTATGCTTCTTCGATATCGTATTGCATGTTTTGAATGGTTACGTTTTTCAACTGCGTTTAAAAATCTCAGCATTTTCTGTCTTAAATAGACAAGAAAACATAGTAAAGTCAATTTACGTTGCGTAATATACGTATATTTAACTGACCGTGTAACATATTTGTTTATATACAATCTCTGGTCATTGCCACCTAAAGAAAAGTCCATCTAGAGAAAAAAAAAGAGCCGCACTGACTTTTAAAGTTTTTTTTTAAACTAATCCAGTCGTAATCAGTTTGATCTCATTATTGTGAATCATTATTTGCATTGATCTCTTTTTTTTTTTATTATTCAAAGTAATTTTGAATAATCTGATTTTCCTTAATTGTGACCGCTGAAAGCTTGGTCCCTTTTTGCTTACATTTGTAAATTTTTGCTAGTGCGAAACGAAGATATGTGTCCAATAAACGAGTAAAATATTTTGCTGTACCTTACTGATGTTCAATGCATAAAACTTAGTGAAGTTCATTACCAATTTTTCGTTGCATTATGATTGACATAATAGTCACGAATTCCACTCGTTGGTTATTTCACTCCTTGAAGTTTAAATCGAATTTCTTTAAAAGCTTCACATCTCATCTGAAACTTTCTACAGATGTGACTACAAATTATTATTCTGTATTAGGTGTGAAACCTGAGTCAACAGACGAAGAAATAAAGAAAACATACTATGCTCTTTCGAAAAAGTACCATCCTGACATGAATATGGGAAATGAATTTGCGAAATCGAAAATATTAGAGATTAATGAAGCATTTGAAGTCCTTGGGAACAAAAGTGCAAGAGAAAAGTACGATAGTAGAATGTTTCCAAAAATTTCCCAGAAAAAAATGACTTTCAAAAATTTTATTTATGATTACGATGAATTCTATTGTGATAGATTGCAGTATACATACAAAACTAATCTAAGAGACAATGTTTTAAACTCTTATAATATGTATACGAAAGGTAAAAAAGCTGATAAAAAAAGGAGAAGTAAGCATATGCATCAGAACTGTAGGTTTAGCAAAATGCTGGGCTCAAAATTAGGGTCAAGAATTCTGTCCCAACATTAAATCAATAATAATTTTTTTACGAAAGCTTTTGTAATGTAATATATTTTGTGTGAAAGAGTGCTAAGGTTCATTGCAATTTTCTTGTAGGTGTCCTATCATACTGTTTGTGTGTGTGTTTTCATTACTTCTCTGGCGTACTAAGAATTTTATCTTGCATAAAGATTGAAATGTGTGGGGAGTTAGCTTGTGTATCAGTTAATAGATAGCAGGATGTACCTACTAAATTGAAAATGTGTGATTTCCCCATTAACTTATGCACAATAAATATTTATTTTGCATTCACTTGAAGTTTTTTAAGTACAGTGGAACCCCACTATTCATACACAATTTCTTCCAGAGGTTGTTCGAATGGCGATTTGTACGAATGGTGAATTATTTTTTCACATAAGATACAATGTAAGTTGGATTGATCCGTTCCCGACCCACAGATGTTCCCTGATGTACCACAGATGGTTGCTTATTTAAATCTGAAAAACAAATATACAGTACTGTACGTGAAATTTTACATAAATAAAAATTTAACTGCACTTTGCTGGTACTAACAAGGTGCGTAGCGGTGCTTATAAGTGCTTATATTTGAAAATAAAATATAAGGGCCCTTACAAGTGCTTACTTTTAACTAAAATGTTTATTTTCTAAAAAAAAAAAAAACGAATGTTTAGTTTTCCCCCTAGCAGAAATCGAACGTTAGTTTACTCATCGGATGCATAAAATGGCGTTCCGATTGCTGAACCAGCTGGCTAAGATCGCCGTTCATAGTCAAAATGTAAAAACATTTGTCTATGAGTGAAGAAAGTATTGCAAATTTGGCGTAAAAAAACGCGTGTCAGCGCCGATGCTTCCGAGAATCCGCCATTTTTGGTTCTGTAAATCCGCCATGTTTGGTCGTGTTCCAAAATGCTGCATAGCGTTGGTGCTGAGTTTGCCAAATTTGAGGTTCGGTACTGCATACTTGCCAAGTCCACTGTTTTTAACGGGAGACTCGCTTCTTTGCGTCTGTCTCCCGATCTCCCGTTTAACACAATTTTTTCCCGTTTTTTTGTAATTTTCGCTTTAAAATAAATCAATGAAGCTTCAATATTTTTTTGTTCAAGTCAATAGACGGCGCTCGTAATCGTAGTTACTCGCGCTGAATAGTTTTCATGTGATTTTCCCGTATTTTGCCGAAATTCCATATTTTTGAAAAGTCAAAATTTCGGTTCCGCGATTATTCGGATTATCGCAATTATTTTGGAAATTTTTTTCTTCTTTAAATGAGAAAATCTTGAAGTAGCATGCGTAGATACTTTACGAAACTTTTATAAATTAGCTGTAAAACTTCCGCATTTTGTCTTTCATATGCTTTCAAGGGTGAGTCCCGATTTTTTTTTGAAATCCGATTGCATCCGCTTCGGTAGAAGTCCCTAGTTTTTGTGTACTATCTCATTCCATCTCTTGGACAACAATAACTTCTGGTTTACCATTATTTTTATTATTTTTTACGATTTAGCCTCTGTAGTAGGCACTTCTCATTTTGCCACACCCATTGGTAATTCCAGTGAAAAATTTTGAGCCTTTTTAAAAAATTTTAGTGATTCTATTAGTTAGTTATAACTATTAATATTGCATCCTTGTTAATAATCTTGTTTTAAAAATATTTTTTGCACAGAATTATTTTTTTTCCCCTTCAACTTAGGGTTTGGGAGTCATTATATGTATTGTTACAAAATAGATAAAGAACATTTCTTCCCATTTTTATTCAATATATAACTAAAAAATGTCTAAATTAAAAAAAAATATTTTTGGATAATTTATTTGTTAAGTGCACACCAGACGTGATCGTGATATTTTGTTTGAATTGTTGTGGTGTAGATGTAAGCTAGTAAGTATTTGGGAGAATTGGCTTTTTATAATCTAACTAAATGTAATTCTTGGGATTTTGTGCATTCCGCACAGTAATGCATTTTCTGTAAAGTGAAACCAAGTTTCCTCCAATGTTGTCAAATGAAAATCTAGAGAACATCCTATTGCTCATAAAAAATAGTTTTGCTGGAAAATGTTTCGATCAAACATTTAATGATAAAATTTTATCAAATACTGCTGTAATGAACATTAAAATGTTTTTTTTATTTGTAAGTCAGTTTAATTGTTCATTTTGTGTGTGGGGGGGGGGGGGGGGTCATTGAAAAAATCTCCTGTTTTTTCCCCCTTCAAGGTTTGCAAGTATGGTACTGTACATGATATTGCAGTGGCGCAACAAGGGAGGTCATAGTAGGCCATGCTTCTAACAGAATATATACTAGTTCCATATACTTCTAACAGAATGTCCCATGTGTCCTCCCCCCCTGAGTGATTTGAATTTTTTTTAATAATTTTTATCAACCAAAGACAATATGCATCTTGAGAAAATAAAGTTATATTTTTATCAATAAATCACTAGATATTGATGGCAGGGGGATCTAAATTAAAAAAAACAACTTAAGATTTTAAAAATTTTCAGCCGTGCCATATTATGTTACTCAGAAAATTACATTATTTCTCCCCCCCCCCCCCCCCGAAAAAAAGAATTGCACAAAGTTCAGGTGAAATAAAAAACTGCCCGCCCCCCCATAAAGAATATATATATATTCATTATATTAAGTTAGATTATCAGAATATTACTTTCAATAACTGAAATTTATTGCTTTATTATATCTTTTTGCTAGATTATCAGAATAATACCTGCAATAACTGCAATTTGATACTTTATTGTACATATTTGATCAGTGCTTTTTAGTCAATACTACAATTAAACAGGCTCTATAAGCAATGCATCTGTTTAATAAAACTTATCTTTTTCCTTATGTAGTGCAAAGCCTCTCTTCTCATTTTTGTTAGCTATTTCTGTTAGAAGTATATAATTTTGTCAAGTCGTGTTTTTCTTCTTAATTATGCAAGTAATAATGTATATGTGTACTTAAACAGGTGCTTATTTTTTTCTGAAAATGTGCTTACAAAGTGCTTATAAGTGCTTACTTTTTGAACTAAAATGTGGCTACTCACCCTGTACTAAGGTGAGCTGATGGCATAAGTGGAATTTTGAGAAGAGGAAGAGAAATGTTGATGTTACTGTTTGGAAGAGGAGTCGCCTTCTATAAAAACATCGGGTAACATCCCTTCAGGTGTTTTTTCCCTTTCTGCTGGTCGCCCTTTTTTGCACTAGAATACTCTTGGGCAGGGTCCGAAAAATCCCAGGGCCAGGTCGCCCGGGTGACTAAAAAAAATGCCTTGGCGACTAGTTTTTCAGGTGGCGCCAAATGAAAATATTATAGCTGGCTCCTAAGATTTTCGGATTTTTGTCGGACTCTGCTCTTGGGTTTCTTTCTCTAAAAGCCTGTCCAATGTTGTCTGCCTTAGACGATTTTTCAGAATATTTCTAAGATGGTCAATAACATTATCGTTGAACAAGTTGATACTCCTGTTGACCATACCAGTGTGAGGATGCCATTTTTCCACCACTCTCTATGTTTTCTCCTAGTGGTAACATAGCTCTTTAATGTCTGCATAGGAAATGCTTCCCTACTACTTTCCTCCTCTGAAGAAGAAAGTTCTTCAACCACTTCCTCTTGTTGCTGCCCTTAAAAAGTTAAAATTGTCAGTAAAATCTCGAAAAGTATTAAAATTTAAAAAAATCCAAAATGTCAAACAAATTATTTCCAGATGAGTTCAAACAGTGCATAATTTCTCGATTTTTTTTTCTTAAAAAATGCCAAACTGGCATACCTGACCCCTGGTGCTGTCCAAATCACGGGGGCAAGCATAGGAATGACAAGTTGAATTTTGCTTGAACAAGTTGGACGATTAACGAGTTGTACGAATAGAGAGGCGGGGTTCCACTGTATATTGCTTTCATTTGCAGAGCGGCAAGAGGTGGAGGAGGGGAGAAAAGGCATCAGGAGCAAAAATCCTTGTATCCATGATGCAGAGACCCTTACATATACAAATATCCAAAAGTTGGATTACGTTTATATTAAAATTCAAAACAAGTGGGGGACCCTTCTGTAAAAATTAAAAAGTAGTGGGACTCCATCTCCCTGCATCCCACCTCGACTACACCACTGGTCTAAATGGATAATGGCACAAACACATTTTGTGCCATTATCTGAGAATTTTTTAGTAGTATTAAATTCCCAAAGTACATTTTATTCAGAATAAATACAAAAAAAAATATATTGTGGATAGTTTTAATTAAAAAATAAATTTATTACAAAAATGAACAGTGTCGTCTTTAAAAACGAATACTGGTAAAAATTAAGATTTTTTTTAATTTAGTAACTTTTGCATCCACAATAATGACCTTTCCAGCAAAGAAATGCTGGTCTTGAAAGAATATTTTAAAGCTTTTCTTTCATTCAGAACAAATTAAGAAACAGTCTGGGTTCAGAAAGGTTAGCAAAATTAGTCATATGCTATGAAATGCTCTGTGTAAAAAGTAATAGTATATTTGAGTTCGAGTGGTAATTTTGAAAAATAATTGTAAGAGATATCTCATTTAAAAAGATTTCTGATATTTTTTGTGCTTCTATTATTTACTGGTATATTTTCTCAAGAACCATTTCTATTTGTATATAATAGATAATCTTAAAAGTTATTGCCATTGCATTGTATTATTTATTTAAAAATACTCTGAAAAATGATTTGCTAAAATATCATAGAATTTGTTGTAATTTTTTTACCTTTAAATATAAATTCAACTGTAAACAATAATATTAATAGTTAAACTTGTACAGCATCAGATTACCATTATGATTTTTTTTCAAGTGAAAAAAAAATTAGTATTATATAAACAAAGTATATTTATATGATCATTTTGAAACTTTTTGCTACTTTGAATAACATTCATTATCTTTAGTTTTAATTTTTAACCTAATTGTTTACATATCAAATACATGTGTGAATTATGAATCGCATATTAAAGTTCTTATTAGTATTATTTTTTAGTTTCTGCCAGTTTTTGCCACTTACGGCCTTATTCACAATCGCGAGTCACCCACAGAGTTACTCTCTACCGTAGGTTACTCGCAGATTTAACAGAAAACTTTATTCTCAATCACGAGTCGGAGGGAAACTCGCGAGTTCGCAGCCGATTCTCACCCCAGCGTATGACTCGCCGTTTCTGGAGGGTTACTCTCGGGTTTTCTCCCATCATGCAATGCGGCATTCGTAAACAAACATGGCGGAAAGATATCATGCGTTTGAACTTTCTGATTTAGAAGCTCTGGAGAACTCGGAAAGAAGATTTCCGGTTCTGCCAGAAACAAGAAAAAATGATCTCTATGAATTAGATGACATTGATTTTAAATACCGTTATCGATTGAACAAAAGCACCGTTGAAGAAATAGTGCAAATTCTTCACACCAAATTGCAATCGAACACTGCGAGAAACATGGCGATTACGCCAGAGGAAAAAGTTTTAACTGCTTTGCGGTATTATGCCACTGGAATCCAACATGTAAACGTTGGGGATTTAGTGAAAATGAGCCAGCCATCTGCAACCACCCGGCAGAAACTTGCCAGCCCTGCCCCCCACACACACACCAAATATGTGAATGCAGCTCAATTGGTGCATTCAACTGAAACATGTTCGATAGTACACAATTCGATCCTTTTCTCATAGCAAATTCGAGCGTTTTTCAAAGCGCTCAAAAAAAATCCACTTCACTTCTGACATTCAATCTTGGACAGGGTTGCTTTTTTTGAAACATGTTATTTCCTATTGGTTATATTTCGATGGTTAAAAGAAACATGCAATTTAAATACGAAACTTTTCTATAAATATTTGTTCTTTTATATTCTTCATTTTTATTGCAGTCCAAAAGCTTATAAACAAAGACAAATCCATGAATATCCACAAAAGCGATAGCAATGTCATGAAACAGACATACCTGGGATATCTTACAGTCATCCACAGGCGATCTAAATATCTATATCTTATACATGTAACAGTTTGGATATCCGTAGGCTGTCCAAATATCTATATCCAAAACATTTTACATTCTGGATATCTCGGGGATATGCAGAAATCCAAATCCATGACTTGGATGTTTCTGGATATCCATAGGATGTCCAAATATCTATATCCAAAAAATGTTACTATGTGGATATCTCAGGGATATGAGGGAATCCAAATCCAGGATTTGGATATATGTGGATGTCTGTTAGATATTCAGCAGACATTCAGGATGTTTTTTGGATCTATTTGGATGTCTAAGAGGTGGTTGTCTGGGATCCGCAGTGCCCAAATGCTCTATCTTTTGTCCTGTAAGAAGTCGTAGAGCAACATGAGCTCAATAATATTCTGAAATTAAACTAGATTCTATGTACCTTAGTTTGATGAAATATTCCAGTTTCGTATCTGTAGTATTAAAAAGGTGAACATCTAGAGATAATTTAAATTTTTCTAGAATTCACCAACCTTATATTTTTACGTACGTGTAAAATAAGATTTACATTTGTGAAGCTGCATGCTTAAATAAGGAACATGACAAAATTTCTTTCATGTGCACATTCCATGAAAAAAAAAGCAATTAATCCGCACAATGCCGCAAGAACCACACCTGCATATCAAATTCAATTTTTTGCTTCCTGACCATTTCCCCAAATCATTGGCTTTGCAAACAACAAAATAAATTGTTGTTGAAACTGAATTTTGTTGCGCAATTCAAAATTAGAAAGCACTGACATATCGGGATCGGGTATCCACCCAAAGTTGTGCCCCTTCCTCAAAAAAACTATATTGGTATATGTAGTCAAAACATTTAGTAGTTCCTGTTTTTAATTCTCGCTATCCTACTCCTACCCTACCACTCTTGCTTACTATTTTTTGAAGAACAAATTATCAAACCTAACCAAGGGCATAAGCAGGGGGGGTTGGGGGTACAACCCCCCTCCCCATTGGGTATTTATTTATCTGTTCATTTTTTTTCCTCAACTTGGTGAAAATTATGTCAAGTTAATCGGGTTGTGGGCTTGGAAAAATTTTTTTTTTTTTTTTTACTCTGCGTGTGAACAACATAGGCGACAAGCTGTGGAATTCCTCTCATCTCTTTCCTCGGGCAAAATCGTGGACATGAAGTATAAAGAAGGAGACATATCTCCTACGTTTGGCAACAGCTAAAAACGGCACAAAAATTTCACTTTTCCGCCAGGATCGCTGCAGTAATTATAGTAACTCGACGCATGCGCAGAAAGCACGTTACGCATGCGCAAAAAGTGAGACGCAGAAATTTAACAGACGCGAAATGTTTACGCTTTTAGTGATCTGTTTTCTGCACAGTTAACTTTTGTGCTTCTATGTACATCTGTGATTTCCATTACATGCCTCTTGGAAGAAATTAATTTAACTTGCAGCGTATGCTCAGAAATAAATTCACAAAAGCCAAGATTACCCTAGATCTAATTTATTAAAACTATTAGTTATTATTAACTTAATGTTCATCGGTCCAACGATGAAGAACTATTTCAATAACTGCATACATGTGATTTTTCCACTAATTAGCAGAATTCTGTGAATTTAATCCTTCAGATTCGAGGACATTCGCTTATGATTGTTTTTTGTTAAATTAAAAAGGAATTTTTTTGCGTTCTATTCATTTTGCAATGTTTCACAAGGCACATCTTTTTTTCATTTCAACATTCAACTGTTTATTAAGTTTTGATACAAAGTAAATACACAAAATTCCTTTTTATTTTTAAAACATTAACTTTGTTTGAATAATCGTTGATATAAGGCAAGCATAAAGTTTCTAAATCATTTAAATAATTTAGAAGCAGCTCTCAACAAGTACTCACCATCACCAACAGAGGTTTTTTAAAACAAGATTTTTAGTTATGAAATTAAAACTGGAAGCCATAGTTTTGTGAAATAATTACTTAGTGTATTCTTTTAGTTTATTTATTGTGATCAACTAATTGATGTATGCTTCAGAGAATCATGTCATTGATTTCTTGCTCAATAAACAGATACAGAACTAACTGTTGTAGTCGGGGGAGGACACCGGGGGACGGTGTTTCCCGACTTTAAAGTCCGAGTCCCCCCACTTTTGGATTTCAATAACTTAGTTTGCATATGTAAGCGCCCTCCCCCCCCCCACCCCCAACATTTTTTACAGGACTAACACCACTGCTAACTAATATGTGTGCAAAACACCGAGTCGCATACGCTCGGAGAAAAATATAAATTTTTTAATCGATAATCTGATATTGCCGAAAAAATTAAAGGATGTAATTACTGATATTGCTATACGAGGGTAAAAATAATCCACTTTGTTAGTAAATCCAGGTATGTGATTATTCTGCAGTGCCACAGTTTCCCTCTTCTTTTTTCTCTTTTTTTAATAAAGTTCTCTTCTGCCACTCATCACATGGCATACTTGTTAAAATTTACGCATTTTAACATTTTATATGCATCCCCCCGTCCCCCATTTTGAAAGCCAATTGCATCTGCTTCAGTAAAATTTGCTCGTTTCTATAATACCATGTGATTATATTGCCTATTACCATTATTTTCTATCCTTATTATTTTTTATGCTATGTACTACGTTCTTGTGAGGAAAACTTTTCATAGTTTGACGTGTAATGTATTTGTGCAGGCAAACGTTTCTTCAATGAATATTTTTGAGGATTTTATTAGCAGCAAGAGACAAAATTCTACAAAACAGTCTGAAATGTCTCAATTTTTGTGTAAACATACGTAATTGTATTCAAAATTTAATTTAAATTTAAGTGAATTTTTCACTTTTTTTAATGCGGGAAAACCTGTACGTAAAAAACACAGGTTTCACTGGCGTAGATAAGGGGGTGGTTTTGGAGATGGGACCCCTCCTGAAGTGGTAAAGATTATTTAGAATTTGACCAATTTTTCTTCGAAAAGAATGAAATTAGCAGACTTCTCCCGAAGAACCCCCTCACCCACAATCCGGATCGAGCTACGCCACCGATAGGTTTCATGTATTTTTTAGTTTCAAAATTGTATTTTTTTAAAAAAGTAATTGTATGGTGGGATTGTTCTGTATTTTACATGTTATTTGTAAGATGGTTTATAAATGTGTTGATACAGCATCTTTAATGCACTGGTGTAGTCCTGAAAAAAAAGTTGGGGGGGGGGGGGACGCTTATACATACGAAAAGCAATTGAAATCAAAAGTGGAGGGATGTTTATGTTAAAATGTAAAATGTTTGGGGGGACGCTTGTATTAAAATAAAAACGTAGGGGGGATACCGTCCCCCTTCGACTACACCACTGCTTTAACCCCTTGCCATACTTTAACGAGTCTGACTTGTGATGAAGATTTTAACACAAACATTAATATCACAAGTCAGATTCATGAAGGGATAATCGGGCCAAGCATGAATGTCACGAGTCAGACTCGTGAAGGGATAATCAGACGACTATCGATTACGCCCGAGTTTGGTCAAGCCAAATGGTACGGCGAGGGGTTAATGTGCATATTATGCATACAGATTGCCATCCTGGTACATGATCTTATACAAGACGATGAATAACTTGTGGCATACCATGCAAGGCCGTATCCACAGTCCCGCCTCCCCTCGAAGTCCCAAAAATTTTCGCAATGTGGCCTATATTCCTCCCAGAAGCTTTCCTTAACACATGTGTCAAAGTCATGCCCCCCCCCCCCCCCCCACCGAAAAATTTCTGGATTCGGTCTTGATACCACGGTTTTGCTTTACACGATCAAAAGATTCAAAAACCTTCATACAAGAATAATCCTACAGTGATAAAGAGCATGATTTGCATTTAACATTTTTTTATTAACACAGTACATAATTAGAGAAAATTGAGAAAGTTTTTAAAATCACATACATGTCTGATTGTCAAAACAAAAAGCAAGATGTAAGCGGAGTAGTTTATTTTCCAAATTAGTTCGAAGTTTTAAAATATCATAAGTTATTTTATTTATAAAATAAATGCACTCGATAAAACATTAAGTGCTTGAAAAACATGACACAAAATTTTTTAATTTAGTAAAATAAAGGTTTTTTTCCTTGGTAAGTAGTTGGTGGTATTCTTGGTAAGGTTAGACTCAATATGAATCATGCATTTGAATTGAAATTTGTTAATCTATATTATTATTGGAAAATTGTCTAAATGAGAATAGCTTAAAATATATTGTTTAAAATGTCACATTTTTATAAATAAATATCCAAAATATTTAAAGTCTGGTTTAAAAAATTGAAAAAATCAAAGTCTGATGTTTTGAAAGTAATATGTTAGTGCATAGCAATTTTAAACAATTGTGTTATACAGCCATGGAAAAAATTATAAGGACACGGTTGAAAAATGAGTATTATATATTAAAATAATCATCAACTGCAAACAAAATCAAATTTAATTAACTACTTGTAATTGGGAAACATTAAACTTGTTAATATGAAATTAAATTACAAAATCAAATTACTACAAATGTATTATATGAAATATGGAAAAAAATATAGGGACATTAGCACATATGTCTCGAAATAAATTAGTATTTTACAAAATCACCTTTTTTCTCAATTGCCTTTATTAATCGTCCAGTCATTGACTCAGAAAGTTTAGTTAAAGTTTGTTTAGAAATGTTTTTCCACGCGAAATTAATGGGTGATATCAGTTCGTCTTTATTTCCATATTGTGTCCCATTTTTATACACTTTTGTAGCTAAAATGCCTTACAGATTTTCTATGGAGTTTAAATCAGGGCTTCTTGCCGGCCAGTCCAAAAGTTTCACTGAATTGGCCTCGCACCATGAACATGATGCACGAGACACATGGCAACTTGCATTGTCTTGTTGAAACAAATAATCACCACTTGTGATAAGGGGTGCTTCAGGTAATAAATTTTCAGCTAACATGTCAACATATGATTCTGAATTCAAGGGACCTCTAATGGACACCATTGGTGTTGTTCAATTGGCTGCAAAACCTGCTCACACCATCACAGAACCTCCTCCGAACTGTCGTTTGGAAAAAAATGGTCTGTCTTTTTGCAAATCATACCAGTAATGGCAAAAACCATCTGGTCCGTCCAAATTAAATTTTTTTTCATCAGAAAATACGACGTCTTTTCATCTAGACACAAAAGAAACGTATTTCTTCAAATTCCAATCTATGCTTTTTGTGAAGTGTTTTGTAAGTGGCGGACGTGACCGTAGTTTAGTATATCTAACATTGGAATCCTTGGCAGAACATTACGCACTGTTCGGCTAGTGCACAGTAAATTAATATTTCTGTTTTAATTTGAGTAGAACTCTGTTTTGTTAAGCAAGCTTGAAGGACAATTGAATGAAGAGTAGGAGGCCTACCTGTACGCTTTTTCTTTCCATACTCCTTTGGATTCCGACATTCTTTTGTAAAATTTCTTATTTCGAGTAATTATTGCAATCATAATCAAGACTCAGAGTTTGATATGTTATACATATTTAAAGCAAATGCAAAGATATGCTAAAAAACAAATAGCACTGTAGTAAATACACAAGTTTTTGATGCATTATTTAAAAAGATTTCAATGTACAGTGATTTTTTTCAATTTTATTTATAACATTTAATCGTGCTAGATGAACAGCAAAGCAAAGCTACTATTAAAATTCTTCCAGTTTAGCGTTCCAGTAAGAAAACTACAATGCACATAAATTAAAAACAACTGGAAGCGTTTAAATTAGTTCATTTGGAACAATACTTCAAAATGCTTCTATTACAAAATGAAAAATTCAACTTTAAAAATTCGAACTTGTAATCAAAGTTTTAAAATATGGTGGGGCACTCTTCGTGTTTCAAAATAATACACATTTTATTTTTAAAAGTAAATTTTGCATTTTCAATCAAGATACATTGTATCCTCAACAAATTGTGTCTTAAAAACTAAAACAGTAAAAAAAATCAGAGCAGCATTGAAATATTCACACAAAAATTCAGAGGCACTTCCAAAATAAACAAGAAAGAAAACGTAGAGTCCCGAACTGCGAAGTTGAAGTAATTCACACAAAAATACAGAGGCACTTTTGCAAGAAAAAAGCGAGCCGAAATGTGAATCTAAACCCAAACGACCAGAACCAATGAGAATCACCAAAATCGTAGCAGACGACGGAGGGCGGGGCTTTGTAACCATATATAAAAGTATTTTTATTTTAATATCTAGGTGCCTCATAGCATATTGAGGCGAAACATATTAATCTACATGATCTCTACTAATTGTGTGAAAAATAGCTTTTTTTTCCTCTCACGTTTTCTATTTTTCCTGGCGAAAATAAAATCGTCCAAATTAGCACTGAAATGACCTAGCTTTCCGTACAAGGTAGTTACTCTGGCAGAGGCAGCGCCATCTGGAAAAGTGAAATTTTTGTGCCACTTTCCGTCAGCGGAGATCTAGCTCCTTAGCCTATAGACTCCATGATCGTGGAGATGGACGTTGTTGAAGGGCAAGACCCTTGGGGCCCGGAGCACGGTCCACCGCTATACTTCACATTCGTGAGAAACTGAAACGGAGAGTCACGTGATAAAAAAAGGGGGGGGGATGCATCTGTCAATCGCAAGATCCACTTCATAGAATATGACCTGCTCAATCGCGAAGTTCCTACGAGGTTTCCTGTCCGCTCCACCACGCCCCAAAACAGAGGGAATGTGTCGCAATCAGGGAGTCTAAAAGGAAGGAGCCTCAACTAAGCGGGGAACGGGCCGAAAACATGGCGCGATTTTTCCACTGCCGTCAGATGGCGCTAGAGTAAAATGTCTTGCCGTTTGATCAAGTAGGGAAAGAGAAATTTCGTTTGAGCCCGAGTATTCGGAGAAAGGTAGCGGAAAATCAGCTCGTTTTGGCGGCAGCGGCCAGGCGGTTCGGGCACGCATTAGTCTCTCGTTGTTCCAACAATTGAAATTATTATTTGCAATATTTTATTGCATTTTATTATAAGTTAAACATATAATCAGAAGGTTATTTTAGTATCTTATTTAATGCATTTTTTGCTTGCGTAAAAAATCACTGTAATTAGCTAGTGACTAGATAATTTAGGATTAAAAGAGGGGTAGCAGACGGTCAGCTGGTATTCGTGCCATAATGAATGCGAGGAAAATGTCGGGGCCAGGGGGCACTCCCTCCACCCCGACCCTCTTAAGTGGAGGGAAGTAAAAACACATTGTACGTTGCATTAAAACAACACAAAATACATGTACATACGTAGAAATACATTAAATTATTTTCCATGTGAGCGGGGAGGTGCAATTTATCGCCCTAACACAACGGGTCTGTTGGGCCCCCGATTTTTGAACTCCGCACGTCGTTTCTTTTATCTAACGCTTACTGTACTTCATTATTTATACTCTTAATAATCTGGAATCAGTTAGTTCATAAACTTCAATAATGTAAATGTTTTTGAGCGGCTTCCAACACACCACACACACACACACATGCTTTTTTATATATAAATAAATTGAGGCGATGCCCCCTCCCCTACCCTCCCCAGAGTAATGGCGCCCGCACCTATGAGCGATGACCTTTTTGAAAATTCTGCTAAGGGGCCGTCCATAAATGATGTCACGCTTTTTCCCATGTATTTGACCCCCTCCCCCCTTTGTCACAAAATGTCACACTTCAACATACCCCTCCCCCCTTTGTCCCATATGCTACGCTATGTTGCATAAGCATGATAGCCCACTTATTTTTACCCCCTCCCGTCCCCTTGTCCCAATTTCACGACCCCCTCCCCCACCCGAAGCGTGACATCATTTGGAATGATCCCTAAACTCCTAGAAAAGGACCATATAAAAACCCAATCTAAAAACATATATATATATATACATATCAGTGGCGTCACTACGCGGGGGACCCTTTTCGTTGGATTTCGTTGGCCGGGGGGCCCGAGGGCCCCTGTCTGGATACGGCCTTCGCGGTGCATTCCCCCCAAACGATGACCCCTCTCAAAATTCGGCTCACCTTCACCCTTCGTAAACAACCCCTTAAAATTTTCTATGGAGCAATCGGCAACATGTCCCCCTCCTTCCTTTCGTGTGCGCCCTTGATATATACTATATTTATGTATATACCATTTCCGCTCCAAGAGGATGGTGCATCCCCCAAAACGATGTTCCCTTCAAAATTCAACAAAGCCAAAACGACCCCTATAAAATTTTAATGGAGCAATCTGTGCCATGACCCCAAAGGGCACCCCTAATAAATATATACTTACCCCCCAATTGTTCACCCCTGAAAAAAAGAAGCCTCCCCCACCCCTTAAAAGAAGCAAAGACACCTAAAACAATCCCCTTAAAAACTTCAATGGCGTGCGGTTTGCACAATACCCACCACCACTGGAGCTCGCATCCTTTTTTTTTGTGTGTGTGGGGGGGGGGGGGGGAACTGACTTTGTTACGCCTTGGAGAGGGAGGGTCCACAGCTTTTGGGGAGGAGTGCGTTATCACATTTAATGGACATGTTTTTTACTTAACTTTACATTAAAGTTGAAACCGTTTTTAGTTAAATTAAAGTTACAATTAGCTTTGCAAAGATGTCTAAACGGCTACTTTATTTTCGGAAAAACCGCCCCCCCCCCCGAGAATTTAAAGCAATATCGGAAAGTTTCAAATTTTTAAAAACTGGGATCGTTTTTTTTTTTTTTTTTTTAAATAGTAATTTTAACACATCAAAAATAAATACATTTTGATGAAATTTTCATTATAATAGAATTATTTTCCCGAACATTACTGTTAAAGCATTTTAAAACAGACAACATATTTATTTCGTAATGTTGGTACCTGTAAAAAATGTTTCTGTTGAGAATGAAAAAAAGGAAGTTGTTAATATTTTTTATTTACATAGGGATCATTCATAAATGATGTCACGCTTCTAGGGGGGGAGGGAGTTTCGTGAAATTGTGACAAAGTGTGACAAGGGGAGGGGAGGGGGTAACAAGAATTGTAACATCATGCATTATGCAACATAGCGTGACGCATGACAAAAGGGGGGGAGGGGTCCGCTGAAGTGTGACATATTGTGACAAAGGGGGGTAGGGGGTCAAATATATGGGAAAAAAGCGTGACGTCATTTATGAACGGCCCCATTGTGAAACTTCATAGTTGTTTAAGTCATTAATAAAAAACAAAATAACACATAAAAATATTTAAAACCTGCCTTTAAAAAAAATTGTTGAAATGTATAATAGTGCTTTAAACAGTGTTTCTTGTCAAAAAATTACCCCTTCAACTGTGTCGTTAAAGTTGTAATAAAATGCTATGAATAAAACAGATATATTATTGCTTATAATAATTTAAATCAACGAGTAAAGAAAAAAAAAATATTTTGAAGGTTAATCTTATTTTCTGGAAAGCAACCAAATCAAATAAATTTTTAGAATCAATAATACTGCAATAAAAAAGCCTATTGAATTTACTAGTTAATTTTCTCAATTATAGATTTGATATAAAATGTTATGTTTGACGCTTGGTCATGTATCTAAAATAAAAATAATATAGCGTTACAATGTTATATGTTCTGTAACAATATTTTAAGACTGAAAACATCTCAAAATTCCCAATGTTCCCAAATTTCCCAGTTTCTTCCCGAAAATTTACGGGCTTTTTGCATCTCTAGTTACAATCACAGCAAACCGAAACCATCCGTAGCAAACCGAAACCTTCAGTCGCAAACCGAAACCATCAGTCGCAAACCGAAACCATCGAACTAAAATAAAATGAACCAAATATAATAAAAAGAAATCACAAACACATTCTGAATCTAAAAGTAGTCCATGATCCTATAACCAGCTTCTCAAAAATTGACTATATCGATTTAAATACTCTTAAAAAAAACCCTTTTAAATAATTTTATTTGCAACACTAAATTATGTTGCGAATCACCCTCATGGCAAGACATTTTACATGCGCGCCATCTAGCGCCAGTGGAATCGTCCGGACAAACTTTTACTATGGAGATTCGTCTCCTTCTTTTTACTCCGTGGTCGCAATCTAGCGGCGTTCTCGGTAAACTTTAACATGGTAAAAACGAAACTTCAGGGATTGGCGATTCAGTTTAATGGGGCCGTTCAT
The DNA here is from genome assembly GCA_038502835.1 of Octonoba sinensis. Taxonomy (NCBI): domain Eukaryota; kingdom Metazoa; phylum Arthropoda; class Arachnida; order Araneae; family Uloboridae; genus Octonoba; species Octonoba sinensis. The sequence goes on along the minus strand of CM076599.1, from coordinate 55,111,421 downwards.
AAATGACGTCACGCTTTTTTCCCATATATTTGACCCCCCTCCCCTCCTTTGTCACGCGTCACGCTAGGTTGCATAATGCATGATGTCACACTTCTTGTTACCCCCTCTCCTCCCCTTGTCACACTTTGTCACAATTTCTCGAACCCCCCCTCCCCCCCCTCGAAGCGTGACATCATTTATGAATGATCCCAATTCGGAAAAGTTGATGAAAAGCGATCATGAAAACGTACGAATTTTCATGAGAAAAATAAATAATAAAGAAATCAAAGAATGGAACGAACTTCTTTTTACTCTGTCTTCAAATATTAGAAAGAAATCTTTTCATAAATGATCTTGAAAATGTTTGTTTCAATATATATTCACTTAAATGCATTTAAAACTTTGAATAATTTACTAACCAATGTAAAATGTGTTTATTTTTCTACATATCGGCATGGAATTAACAGTATTTGTCGTCAAAACGTGTTTTTTTAATTAAACTATTTTTCACAACTTTCTTTTAATCTTCTAAAATTCAATTGTACGTTACGATTTTTTGAAACAAAGATCAATTTATAATAACTTCCGATCGAAGAATGGAACGAACTTTTTTTTTACTTTGCATTCAAATATTTGAAAGAAATAGTAAAATGAACCTTTTTTTGAAATTTAAAAAAAAGAAGCTTCAACATTACATCCAAGTTTCAAAGAATTCTTCGTAATTTGTTGCAATTTCAAATGCAACAAATTGAAAGTTGAATTTATTATTGGAATAGAAACAATAAAATTGGGATATTATTGGAAATGAAAGTTTCCAACTTTCAATTTGTATATTCCAATAATTATTGGAATATACTATTCGTATATTCCAGTATAAATATCCAATAATATTCAAATTGGATTATTGGTATTGAAAATTTATACAAGATGTCTTGTACAAATTGCTTATAGAAAATACAATTGTGTAAACTGTATTGATCCTGTTTATGTATATGTACCAATATATATATAAATAAACAGATAAGGGTGTTAATTTTTCCCTCTTCATATCTCTAATTTATTTAATTTTTAGTTGCAACCAAGAATAACAAGTTAAAAATTTAACTTTTTTTATTAAAACAAGTTAATTTTTTAACTTGTTATTATAAATATTTACCTTGTTTAAATTTTTTTATTAAAACAAGTCATAATTTTTTTTCTCTCTCTTAAGCATTTCAGTCACTGAATTGAATAAAAAAAGGATCTGAACAAAAATTTTTACACAACATATTATGAAATTGAATTAAAGAAGAAACACAAATTCTTTCGTAATGGTTTTGTTAGTGTTCCAATTTCTAATCCTTGAGGTTCTAACATCTTTTTCCAAACAGTCACTCTATCGAAGCTTGGACTTGACAATCTTGCAATATCTGCGGATAGTTTAGGCAACAAAAGTTTTTGGCAATTATATTTCCTTGTAATACAATTACATATGTGAAGCCCATATGTGTAATTTTAAAGTTGTAAAGGAGGCATAGAAAATTTTCATATTTCAATGCTTACATATATTTTACATAGATATATAAATAGGCGAACAAACATCTGTATTAATATGCGCAGCTGGGTGTTGAACCTGTCCTTGAAGTTGCTTTTGGTTCCAATCTCTAAAAAAGTGTGATAGCCTTTAAATATTTAGATTTTTAGCTTAATTTCATAGATAATATAGGAGGAAGTTCTTTGATGTTTCTGTTCTACTGTTCTTTGATGGTTCTTTCTACTGTTTCTTTTACTTCAGCAAGGTTTGGTTACGATATTAAATGATAAGAATTTATCAAAAATTAGATATTTCTGCTTCCTGGCGGAAGTAAGACCTTCCTGGCGGGGGGTAAGACGCAACGGGATAGCCTTTTGTATCAAAAGCTTGAAAGAAAATCGCAAAATAGTTACAGATGTGCTATGTCTTTTTTACCAATGTGCTGTGAGAGCCATGTGCTTCAGTTTCTGCAGTTGAAAAATTCAGATTCATGCATCACTCATTTAGTATCAAAATGCGTAGCATTTTAATTCCCTAACTTTCCTTTTCAGTTTAATATCAGTAATATTAAAGGATTATAAACATAATTTTAAGTGACTTAACCCATAAAGTTTTTTTTGGCGGGGAGGGGAATCACACAAACGCTGAAAAGAACAGTAAAATTTAAATAAAAAAAATTCCTTTTAATTTAAATTTTGGTAAATTGGGTGAAAGGCATATAAAGACTTGTAGCTGAAGAACAGAAAAAACAAAAAACTGAGGGACAAGAATCGGCGTATAATCATGAATGGGCGACATCTCATTTATGACACGTGAATGAAGGTAAAAGTTTGCCTTTACATATTATCATGCGAAATGCCTCTTATGAAATCGAAATTTTTAAGAAAACGAAATTTTAGTAGATATCATTAATTTAGAAAGATAAAGACTCATTATTTTATTCAGGGACGTTAAAGGGTCTTTCTGATCCCTGGTTTTATTATTACGACTTCAGTTTTATTAACCACGGTTTTAACTTCAAAATTTTGTGTCAACCGTGTAAACATATATTTTTGGTAATCAATGAATGGCAGCAATGCATAGAACTCTTTTTCTCGTGTGTAAGTGAATTGTATTACGATTGTAATATCTGTAAATCGTAAATTAATAGATTGAAATGAAACATAAGTAAATAAGAAATTACTATTTTAGAGTGTTTACATTACTTTGGAAATGGTTTTTAATGCTCTCTTTGTATAGTTTCTAAGAGAAACCATGTTTTGAATAATACTCACGTCATATTTCCATACTTGTGATCTAGTTTTTCGTTTATGTGAGTTAGTAATTTAAGTTTAAGTGGCGTTAAGTTAGTCCTTTATGTGACAAGTAATACAGATTTTCAACAACATGTTTTGAAATTACACTTTTGTTGATGACGACTGTCAGTTTTTAGTATGTTGCTAATTAATTGCAATATCTTTTTGTAATTAATCCGTCTTTTATAGAAGCAATCACAAAGGGTAACTTCTCTGAATGCTTTAAGTTTGACGTAGTTCGTTATTAGAAAATATTTCTCGAGAAAGGTTTTAATAAGAGTTGGTTAAGTTTAGAAATATTGTTTTTCTAAAGATATGTGCGTGTGAGGGTTAAGTATTTATTCCTAACGCAGTACTTATTTCTGGGATCACCTATCATTTCCTTCAATGAAGGGGAACTGGTGTAATATTTTCATTTGCTGTAATGTTTGATTTCTAAACAATATGTAACTTAGCTATTTTTTTATAGGTGATTTTGAATTCAGCTGATGTACTCATCTCGTAAAATTACTAATACGAAGGTATGGTATTACTGAAAATATACACCCCTGTCTTCTTCCACTGGAAATTAAAATTATCTCAGGAAAACTTATCCTGTATTGAAATAAATTTTTTATATTTAGCTAATTCAGTTTATAAATAATCAAAATGTTGTGTATCTAAAATTGTTTCTGAAAATATCAGGTTTTATACAAATAAAAATATATACAGAACAAGTGATTGTAATTTACCAAATTAATTTTGTATTATGTGTCTTTAATTGTAGAATGAAAAATAACAATATCACTACTATTCCGTAGAAAACTATCTTTTCATTACACAAAAAAATCTCAAAAGTGCTTTGTGCTGAGATATGAGTGAAAGGAAAAAAAATCAATGTCAATTATCAAAATAGTATTGCAAATGTCTAATCCCCGGCTACAATGGAGCCCTTCCCTCAGTGCGAGAAAGGGCTCAACACACAGCAAGAAAGTGAGTGAAATTGTTTTGGCACTTTGATTATTCATGTTAATTTTTTCCTCTTAATCATATCTCTCCATTACTGTATCAAGATCAAGCATTCAAAAGTCAATGTTGCCGATTAAAATTTTCATTAGGTAAAAGTAATCAGTGCTATCTTCATGATTGTGTTTTTCACTTTATAGTATTAAGAACATTTTGAAAGTTCTTGAATTAGAAATTGTCGATTAAAAGCAGGGTCGGGTTTTTTCCTGGAAGAAAATAATTTCTTATATTTTACTTTTTACAATTTGCATTTGTTTTTATTCAAACTTTATTCACTACTGTTGTGCAAATAATTATAAAAGGATTTTGGTACAAACAAAAATTTCTTAACTTCTCTCATATTATCAGTTAGTTGCTGTTAGAATTATGAAAACATTGGTGTTTAGAAGACTATTTCTGAAGGGAACCCATACACTGTCACCTCAACTATCTTGTGATGAATTGCTCAGTTCCCTAGAAATTCTGAAGGCTTGGTATAATCATTTTAAGGTTCAACTTCAGAAGAGATAAAAATTAAGCAAACATCCTTCACTAATTTAAAACAATGAATTTTATTAAAGTTTTGTTAACATAAAGTTAATTTCTTATTTTTATGGTAGTTTTCCTTATGTTTAACAATAATATTGACTTTTTCTATGAACCCTCCATTAAGTGACCACTAGCGAAGTGAGGAAGAAAATTGTGCACTAAGTTTTCCATTTTGGAAAGTTAATTTTAATTTTGTAGCATAATTTTGTGTTTTATAATAAAACTTCCCAAATTTCCTTTCATTCATCAATTTTAGCATCATTCAAACAAAAATTTTAGGCTATGATTCCTATTTTTATTGTACATTTATAAAATTACTAGTAAGCCTGGCAGTCGTACGAAATGACCGCTCTCCTAGATATTATAAATTGTAATTAAAATGATTTGGTGGCAAAGGTGCCTGCTAATTCAAACTGAATTACCCAGGTCAGGCGGTGAGGACGCTCCTTTGCTTACTGTCCCACACTACTATATATATTTATTTACTATATAATCAAATTGTTTGTGAAAAATATATGTTTATTGTTGAAATAATTTATTGAAAATTTTATTATGCTTTTCAAAACAAAAGTTTTAATGAAACAGGGCAAAAAGAGCGCTGCCACTCTAATAAGAAAAATTTTAAAAGCGCAAAGGATAAAGAAATAAAATAAAAGAAAGAAAGGATTGAATTAAATTCACGTATACATTAATTTTTAACGGAGATTGAAAATACAGCAAAGCCTCACTCAATATGCTAGAGAAACGTTTTGATTATTATTAGTATATTTGTTACAACAATGGCAACTGCATTGATTTGTTTGTTCACACGGCAACTGTAATTATGTGGTTGGAAACGAAGGCAACAATGCAAAAATAAAATAAAACGGGTCAAAAAAAATCATTAAAAAAAAAAAAAAAAACTAATTGAGTCGCAACTTTCATTTTTGCAGTGATGAGTTTCTCGGGTCGTAAACATTAACTGTGCCGAATGTGGTCCCGATGGGTAAAACGGCCTTGGATTCTATAGCGGACAGACAGAATAAGCCGCTTATATATAAGAAGTTTGCTTTTAATTTTGTCATGCTCTGCATATTTTTCTGTTTGGAAAAATAATAAACTTCCCAATGAATATAATAACCTAACAGATCACTAAGAGGCAACTCACCTTTCTCTTGGGTAAAAAACAAATAAGATTTAGTAAAGGATTTTTGACTTTTCCACTGTCGATGGTGCTACTAGTAGCTTCAATTTTAAGGGGACTAACCTTTATGTAAACAGCCGTAGGTTGAGATAAAAAACAAAAGTCCCTTCATTCTACTCTCTGCTTAATCACATTTAAAATTATTTCTGCACCTTTTCAATTTTATTTCTGCTTTTCATGAAAGGCTTCCCACCTGGAAGCATAGATTGCAGAGCACAAGACTCTGACATCATGTATTTTCTGTGGAACTTCTATCCAATAAATGGTTTTTATTGATTGGTCTAGCAATTCCTCCAATCATATTATACAAATAGTGCTGAAAAAATGAGCACCAACGAAAGGTTCTGGGGCAAATTAGGTGGGTCCTGTTCAATTCATCAATCCCCAATGAAAATCAAGATCCCTCTTAAAACTATTCACCCCAATGCAGATAACAGATGTTTCTTACAACGGACAAACTATTCTGAATGTCTACAATTCTAATGAAGTATTTCCTTTTTTTAATTTCAAGACTAGCTTGGTATTTGAAAAGCTTAAAGCAATATCTTCTGCGTGTAGCCTCAATAGCCATAGCCTGTTATCTTCCTAGTAAACTTCAAGTCAGCTGCATGATAGCCCACTGAGTGTTAGTAGCAGGTAGTCGGCCTGATGTGGAACCCCCAGTGCTTAGTTTCACTTTAAAAATATCAACAGCTCACTCATGACCTCTCCAATTATGTTCTACTCGAGGCTATGCATATTACTTCTTTTAGCTCTGGGATAAAAATCTACACCTGAAAGTCTTCTTACCAACCAAGTGACCCTCCTTTGAACCCTTTCCAATGAGATAATATGTTAAGGATAAGATCAAAATTAAACATTCTGCAAGTAAGGTCTTATCAAACTTCTATATAATGGTAAAACTTCCTTAGAATTATTTAAAATAGATCTGTTGATAACGTCAAGCGTTGTGTTGGTTTTGGAACTTGCTATGCTGCCCTGTTGGCTAAACTTAAAAGTCCTGATTAATTACGACTCCTAGATCAACAACTTTCTATTTCGGTAATGATGAAAACTTGTAAGCATTTATTTGCATGCATATTTCCATGATATAAATGAAGTACTTCACATTTCCCAACATTGACTGACTTACCCCACTGTACTGCACTTAGAAATTTAAGCCGTACATACACTCCCTGGCCAAATTAATAGACCCACTACAGAGTTTTCGTAATTTTATACTTAACACTCAGTGTTGTGCAAAAACCCATTTTTTACTTATTTGGTCATGTTTTAACATACAATGTTCACACTTTCCAGTAAAAATTCATTCGCTCCTGCATTTAGGGGACTGTCAACAAATTGTAAAAGGAGAAAAATGTTTGAGATGATCCTGCATCATAAAAAGCTGGGAATGAGCTGTAAATTTCAGAAAATAGTTTAATCGCTATGCACAATTATTCTGCATTTTTGAAAAAATTGTATTCTACTCAGGAAAATATCATTTCTCCAATTTCCTTCACATGTTTTTGGCTTATAGTACGCAAAGTTTTTTGCAAAACATTACCCAACTTTCAGAAAACTTCACAGCATACAAGTGAAGTATTATCCTGAAATGTGAAATAAAAATGTTGAATATTCGATAAATTATAGATATTTAGTGGGATTAATTTTTTACTGCTCATGCGCAAAAGATAGCAATTTTTAGTTGTGATTTGTGATAAAAATTGAATTTTTGTGACAACCCTCTCTATCCATATTCTTGGTAAGGAGGGCAATTAATTCTTTACGCCCAGTTTTTATCTCAAATCACAGTATAAATGTACTGAATGATTGCAAGAACTTGTGACTGATTTGTGAACATTCCCTTAAGAAATAGGACTTTTTCCAAAAAATGTTGAAATATACCCTCAATAAATTGCACATCTCTTCCTGAATGTTCAAAATATGCAACTGAATTTTTTCTTATGAGTTGCCCTGTACACTTGGGTTTAAAATTATGAGTTACAAATTGCTATCTTTCTGGGCATGCATTCCTTTAACTCTGTAATTTATAAAAAATTCAATTTTTATTTCAAATTTCAGTATGATGCTTCATTTGAGCGCTCAAATTTTCTGAAAATTTGCTAATGTTGTGAGAAAAGCTTCACGCCATAAGCCAAAAATGTGTGAAGGAAATTGGAGAAATGCCCATATCTTCTTGAATATAAGTATAATTTTTACGAAAATGTACCAAACTGTTGTATATGGCAACTACATTATTTTCTCAAATTTACAGCTTATTTCCAGCTTTTTACGATGCAGGGTCATCCAAAACATTTTTTTCCTTTTGCAATTTGTGGATGGCCCCTAAATGCTAGAACAACTGATTTTTTTCCTGCAAAGTGTAAACATTGTATATTAAAACATGACCAAATAAGTAAAACTTGTTTTGCATCAGACTGAGTGTTAAACGAAAAATTATGAAAACTCTGTAATGCGTCTATCAATTTTGCTAGGGAGTGTATATAGATAGGGTAGCTGGGTAAGCTATAGGTCCATAGTATCACTTCAAAGCTGGTCTGTTTAGCCAAATACTAGTGCACAAGTGGTCGTCATTAAGTTACAACAAAAATACTCATAGAATATGTGACCTGACTCCCCTAATCCCCCTTTTTTTTCAGTTTTGTTAAAGAAATCTGAAATTACTTTAGATTATATTTTGCCAACTATAGTTCTTTTTCCTTTAAAAACTCATGATTTCTGTATTTTAGTAAATATGTAATTCAGCTTACAATTTTAGTTAAAAGAGATCAACTCAAAGAGAACAAGCAACACATCAAAAACTCATTAAGGGAATTCATGTGCAGGTTTATTTGCAGCCTCTAGTTCATAAGAATTTAATTTTACGAAGGGTTGCAGACATCCTGTATTCTGTAGTTTTCTAAAAAGTGGAGAAAGCATCTTATATTATCCTGTATTTTAAATTTGTCGTATATTTTCAAACTTGTCCTATGGTATTCTTGTTCTTGTTTGTTTTGAAATTAATACTCAAAAAACCATGCCTTAACCTCTTTGGCTACTGCAAAGCTGCCATTTTTGCTCGTGTAATTCCACCATTTTTGATCGTGTGTCAAAATTCGGCAAACTTCTGAAATATGGCATAATATTGGTCCCAAGCATGCTGTATTTAATTTAAATTCTAGGGGTTTCTGCTAGTGTAAGTGCAAAACCCTTTCTTTAATAAAAGATATCGCCCCCGTGAAGTTTATTACTGCTAGAAGATTGTAAGTCAGATCTTTGTGTGTTTATTTTTTAATTCTTGTTTTGTATTAATGTTTTTAAAAATGATTTTAAATATTTTATACTTACTATTTATTTTTTGTAGAAACTCTTAATATTAAAAGCAATTTTTTTTGATAATTTTTTTTTAAATTTTGATACCCCTCACCCCCATTTGAAATTTATTGGCTTGATTTTGAAAAGAGAAGAGGGATACTTTCACAATTTTATGGTGCATATAAAATATGGACTCTTTTGCAGCTTTGTAGGTTTTTTCTCTTAGCAATGTACATAGTACAAAATGAAGCAATTCATTTTTATCAATGTACAAACCATTTGATCAAATATTTAGGATAAATTTAAATAACATGAAGAAAAAAAAGCAGTAATCTGGTTCATTTGGTCCTTTTAACATCCTACAGAACATTGACCCGTTTAGTAAATAAGTTTTAAGAAAAACAATATATTTTTTAAATTACAGCTAATTAATATTTATACCTTACTGATATTGCAAAACAAATTGATTAAATTAGATCTCTTTAGCTTTAACATATTTCTGGATAGTTTCAGACAGTTTTTAAAACCTCCTGTTTGTCCGAAACCGTAACCACAATCCAAGATATTGAAGCATCTAAAACCATTATTGATGCAGTAAAAAATATATGCAGGCTTGATATGTGCAAAAGAGCTGAATTAAACCAGTGGCGTTCCTAGCGTGGGTGTCACGTGGGCGGTAATTTGTTTTTTCTCCCCCCTCCCCACAAAAGAAGTAAAGTTATTGTGTTGTATAAGCTTGTAGTTTATATCGGGCGATCTGGAGCAGACACATTTTTGAGCTATGTGCTCTGATTTCTAAATACTTGCTCCGGATCTACTGCAGCTCCACTTCGTTCTACAAATAATTTTAATAAATTATGTTAATCTCAAATTTTTTTGCTCCTGTTGCACTCCAGTTTCACGCAAAATTTAATTTTACCACTGCTCTGCGCTTATACTGCACATTCTGCTCCAGATCCCTGCTTCATATTTTCAGCAGTGTAAAAAAAAAAAGCAATCCCTCAAACATTCTATTTTATTCATTTGGTGTATCTTTCAGTAAACTACGTTTATGTTTAGTTAACGACACGTTGAAATAGTATTAATAGAATTGTATAAGTACTATATGCATTTTTCAAAAACTCTTTATTTCATTTTGGGTGTCCCTTTTCAACACTCCCCAAATGGATGTCTTCTATTGAGTTTTACCCCCCCCCCCCATAGTGACACTACTGATTAAACACATATAAATAATTTAATGTTTATTTAGCCTTCTGATGCTTATGTATATGAAATTGTACTATTTCTTTTAATAACATACATAAATTATTAAAATGCATCCTTTTTATACCATTTTTTCTTTTGTATGAAAAATTTCTATATATATTTTAATTTTTTCACTGCGATCCTTGTTTTACGAAATCTTCATACTTTATATGCTCGGAAAATTTTCCATTTCAAAATTGTACGAACAACCCAGGTATCTAGTGACCACCTCTTTTAATGACTGATTTTCCTCTGAACAAGAAGTGCTGGTTTTAGATAGGTTTCAATGTATTCTAACTTTTCATACTATAAATATGTTTTTTCTGCAATTTTCTATTACCTTTCTGTGTTTCTTAATCCAACAAATCAATGTTTTTTGTATTTGATTAATCACTAATGATAATAATAATTTAACTTTGTGCAAGTAAACAGTAATAGAAATATAATTTCATGTTAATTTAAAGCAATTTTGGGTTTTAATGCTCATTTGTGCTTTAAATTAACGTGAAATTATATTTCTATTACTAATCACTAATGATGCTTTTCATGTCTGTCATACCCCCTTCCCCAAATTAATTTATTTTAACCTGCAGAATCACTTCTGCAAATTTTCAGTTGTGTAGAGCAGTGGTCGGCAACCCGTCGATCGCGAACGACCGGTCGATTGTGATAGCATTTTGGACAGTTTATAGTTTAAAAAAATAAATAAAATAACTTTTGAATTGGATAGCGAATTTATTATTTATTTTTTTCCCTTCGGATAATGTTTATTAGTTTGTCAAACCATTCACCAGCCCTAAAAAAAAGCTTCCAATAATATGGAGTGTCAGTCGTCACATTAACTATGCTCTTGGTGACAGTTAATTCAAGAATGTAACTGCATTTCACATGTGTGTTATAGTTAAAAACAAAACAAAAGCAAACTTTTTTTTATCAAATTCGAAGGAAATAATATATTCCTATTGTTTGGATGCGAGGTAACGTTGTTAACGAAACATTATTTTAAAAATTTTAAAGTAGGTATTTTATAAGCATCAAAACTTGTTCTGACAAGAATAAACGTACAATTTGAAGACGGGCGCAATCCCAACATGCCCTAAGTGTATAACCTCCCCCCCCCCCCCCCCCCCGAGGCTATCTTGGTGTTCGCTGAACTTGGAAAGTAGATCTTCAGTCAATTTAGGTTCCCAATTTCTGGTGTAGAGCATTCCATTTAAAGCAAAAATAAGCTATTTAAATTATATATATAACTTTTTCTTCAGAAAGTTTTCTTGTGTGTCAAAATGCTTGAAAAAGAAATTTTTAATTTGTAAATTTTTTTATAGCTTTAAAAAAGCATGGCTGATTTCCTTGAAAGTGAAGCTGAAGAATCAGAAGATGAAATTATTAACAGAAAAAGAAAAATATCTGATGATGAAGAAGATGAGGAAGAAGAGGAGGATGGTATATTAAATATATTATTTTAAAAAAATAAACAAATCTCTGAAACATTTGTGGCAGAAAATTTTGTGTTCAGTTAAATGTTTTGCACAATGTTGGTGCTTAATTTAATAATTTACCATGACAGCTGAAGTGCAACTGCACACTGGGAAAAAATACAAGCTTGAGATTTCCCACCTTGACTAAAATTTTAAGTTTGATTTTTAAAATTTAAGTGGGATCTTTTGTTTTTAAAAGTATTACTAAATTGTCTGCACATGATCTAATACAGAAGTTTAACTAACGTTTAGTTAACGAATGGTTCAATTTTTACGATCGTGATTTTTGCGAAGGATTTGATTTTATTGTCGCGTTTCTTAGAGAGGTTCGGTTTTGCGTTTTTTAAAAATTATTACTTTTATTCTATGTGAAAAAGATTCAAATTTTACTGTTTGATTTCTTGAAATACTATTACACTCAATATTTTAAAATGAGCTCAAATTTTCAATTGATCAATTATCTGAAAAATTCGTGCACATGGAATTCTGCCTTTTATACTTTCCTAATAATAGAGGCATTTTACTACATATTTTGATGGTTGGTTAAACACAGGCTGAAACATTAATCCATTATAAAGTGAACTAAATGACACAATAAAAGAATGTAGACGTAGGAGGTATGCTAATGAGCGTTGGTACTTTCATATGCATCTTCTTTTCGATCCTGATTTTACGGAAAGATTAATTTTTTGCGATTGTAAATTCTGAAACGAATTCATTCTAGAACGTAAATAAAATGCCCTTTTGGAGAAGAAGATTATTTAAAAAAGTGTATGCATTCCACCTTTATGCTCTTAAGTCAACATTAGAAATAACTGGTTCTTTAGTGGTTTGAATTTGTTTTCCTATAAATACAAACATTTTCAGTAACCAAGGAAGATTCCCCTTTTCCACTCCTTTTTTTTGATTTTGTCCTTTGTTTCCTCTGTGAATAGAATGAAAGAAGATGTCTACATTCACAAAGGGCTTAAATTGTTCAATAATCCCAAAAAAGTTGTTAATCTTTCCCCCATGTTATTATATATGATAAATAAGGCTCCTAGATTCTTCTTTTCATTAATAGGGATAAGATGGCAGTTGAAAACCAACGTACTCTATTTAGTTTATATTGAATTATCAGTTTAGAATAGTTTCATTTCGCGATGTTTTGAACACGTGTCCACTAGTTGCGGGAACAGTGCGCAAACAAACTTTTTTTGAGTGGGATTTCAAAAAATAATTTCGGGAATCGCGCAGCTTAGCGCGAACCCTGAACTGTAATTTATTCAGTTAGATTTTCATTTTTTCCAGTTATAAATTTTGTGAAAATCAATTGCTTAAAATATATTTTTACAGCTTTTTTGTTTAAAATTTCTCTGGGGGCTTTAATTTCTCTACATGCAGAGCGCCAAAGGAAAAACCTGGTGTTTGCCGACCCTTCACAAAATTCCAATAATCAGATTGAACCCTTCACAAAATTCCGAACAAACAAAACACACCCTTCACAGAATTATTTAATCAATTAGTGGCAAATAATAATAACTCTTTTTTTCCGCTATATATATGTTTAAGTTTTAAATTTTCACAAAATTATTTGATTTTTCACAAAAATCTTTTTAAAATTCGTAAAAACAGGACCTGTTTAAAAAGCTGGATTGACTCCCACAGATTTTAGAGAGCCAAAAGCAATTAGTTTGTTCAATTAATTAAAAGAATTAGGTTTTTTCTGGGGGGGGGGGGAGAGTTTTCAAAATTTTGTACATATTTAACTTTGATTTATTATTTAAGCATTTAAGTTAGTGTAAGGCCAGTCTTAAAAGTTTTCTTTCTTTCATTCATCTTCCTCTGAATTCTTTTTCTTCAAAATTGTAATACTTAAAAAGAAAAAAAAGCAAAATTTTCTTTACAGAATAACATTAACTATTTTGGTAGAAGTAGTGTAATTAATTTTGAATTTAGCATGTGGTAGTGCATTTTTTTTTTCTTTTTAAGTACTGCTGTTAAAGCTTGAAAATCGCTCTTGAACATGCAGTTGAACCTCAGTTATCTGTAGTAACCAAAAAGTTCGGATAATTGTGAATGTTTAAATTTTAAGGTTATATATGCTATATCTTATGCATGATCAAAAGTGTTAGAGAAACTAAAACAAAAATACTTTTGAACCCTAGTTGTATACATACTTATGTGAATTTTGATTTTGAATGCTTTGAACATAAAAGTGTAATAATTTCATAAAGATTTGGAGTCAAGTTTGGTTAAGTGCAATTTCTATATTCTTTGCTTTGCATCTCTATCACAGAATTTCTTTAATTTTTTCTCAATAGTGTCACATTCTATTTGCTGCCCCAGCCATACCAAAAACTTTTGAAAAACATTCGAAAACTTCGAGATTGCTTTATTTTTTTTTCCTCATTACTCTCGTCTTCATTGCTTCGAATATGAAACAAATGACTATTGCGTCAGAATTTCACCAATTCATTATTTCTGTAAAATGAGTAGTTTCAAATATCTATTTTATCAAATATAGATTTGAAAGTGGCAGTTTCATTCCCTTTTTCATTTGTAAAGATTTCCTGAACTCAGTAGCTAAACTTGGAATCAGCAGTTTTCTCCAGCTTCTAATGGTTGTTTGCTTCTGCAAAGAATCTCAAACTTCGCTGCTCATGAATGTAGTGTTTTGTATACACAAATTTTCAGTTTTCAACAACAAAAGTTTCATTACAATCTCTTTTGATAAAAGTTTTTATTATAAAAACCTTCTGGTAATGTTGCTTTAAAGAGGCTTACACCTCATCATCTCTTAGCTGCAAAACTGCAGGCAAACCACATTTGTTGGAAGTGAACATTTTGGAAAGGGAAAATAAAATTTGATCAATATCTTCAAGATTAGAAATGCAAAATTTTCATCCTTGTGTATGAAGCTTTTGATTTGTAGTATCAGAATATACTTAAAGGTTATGTTTTTAGGACTAATTTTTGTTAATTGTTGCTTTTATTATGAATTAGTATTCAAATTTTGCTTTGTAATTTCTCGTAGTCTCATAAACATTTACTTTTTTTAAAAATGAGCTAAAGTTTTCACTCAACTATGGAAAAGTAGGAATTCAATGCTTCCTGCACTTTATAGATGGTTGATCTTTTAAAATTATTCAAGGCAATGTAAAATTGTATCAGAAAATGTTAGTATTTATTTCTAGGCTGTTAATTTAAAAGTGTTGTAGTTGTAGTAAAATTGGTAAAATGTCCGGATTTCCAACATTCCAACTGTGCTTTTTTCAAGAAATTTTTTCGACTTGCCTTGCATATTCAGTTTTGTACCCTCTTTTTATTCTAAATTTCTTGTCTTATCCACAAGAACATATGCTACTTTTCCTATGTTGTATCTTTACAAAAAGTTTAATTCATCAATTATTGCATTTTTTGAACAGGAATGATTTTCTACATTGAATTCTCGTCTTGTTTTTAAAGACGTATTCTAAGTCGGGGGTCGCAAAGTGTGGTTTGCAGGCTGCATGCGACTCTTTGACTACTTAAATGCAACTCTTCACAATTATACTGACATTCAGAGTTAGGAAATAGAAAAATGCACTTTTCTTTCAAAAATACATTCTAAATATTATCAAAAATTTAGAAAATAAATTATCTCCAGTACAAAATTTTACTAATTATAACTTGGATTCATCGTTGAAAATAACAACTTACTCAGGTAATATTATAAAATTTTGTAAGTAGCTTCAAATCTTTGCTCTCATTAATTAACATTTTTTACTACTTTCAGGATAGTTTTTTATGAATATATTTTTTACATAAATGTATGCATGATAGTATATTCATTATTCAATGAATTACATTAAAATATTTATTAAAGTGTCTCAGTTTTTCTAACTCCTTAAACGGTGAAATTGTTTTGTTAGCTTCTAAAAGTTTGCATACCACTGTTCTAAGTCATCAGTCACTGGGTATTTTTCAGTGAATTTATTTATATATGTATGAAAACAAGTTTTGTGCCAATGAAGATTTTTTACGTAATTGTAAAGTTAATAGAATTTTATGAAAATATATGACCTTGAAAAATCCGAACTGGAAACCCAATCCCATAGCTGCCAACTCTTCGAAAAAATCTGAATCCCCACCCAAAATCTCCGAGTTGTAACTTTTTTTAAACTGAGTTCTCATTTCTCATGCCTGCCAACTTTTATACATTAGGTGTAAATTTTATGCATTTTATCTGTTACTTGCTTTTCTGTTCCAGTTCCGATTTTATTTTCTCATTTAGAAATGATTGAATCTGCTTCTGTGAAACTTGGTCATTTGTGTTTACTATTAATATGTACTGTATAGACATCAATAATTTTGGGGTTACCATTACTTTTAACCCTTTTTATTGTATTTCTGTAATATAAAACTTATCATTCACCCATTAGAAAATTTATGTTTTGTTGTATCCATGTTGAATCAAGCCAGCACCATTCTAAAAAGTTAGCAATATTTTTAACAATGAGAGATTCAAAATGACACTTTGTAAGAATTAACCTTAATTTTTAGCAGGCTTTATATTTGGTTAATGAAGAATTTGGAAAATGAAATAGATCTAAAAAGTTGTTAAAAGCATTTTGGATGGTGTTAAGAGTCTGCAAATAAGGGGATCCTATACTGGAGCGATTGGGTTACAACTGGGAAATTTGTGAGTTACCACAATTCAGAGGTTTCAGACATTTTATTCAAGTCTTTCTTAAAATTTTCGCAATCATGTCAGTTATTGTGCTTGTTAAATATTGTAGAGCCTCATTAATGTTATAGTTCTAAAAATATTTACTCAAAATAGTTTTTGCTCTTCACTTTAGTAACAGTTTTTTCTTTCATGTCAAGTACTCATATGATATTTTTATGAAATAAAAAATATTAATCAAAAATAATAAGGGACTTTCTAAACCTAGCTAACAAAAGGTTACATTCTAAACTGAGAAAAATATTTTATAAGCAGACCATGAGAAAAGCCATGCATAGCGAAATGCTCAATCATTAGTAGAAGTTTTTTTTACTCATGATTTGTTCCTATTTTCCCCCCAAAGTGTTCCTAATTTTTGTCTCCCAGGGTTGGCAGGTATGAAATATATATAAACTTTTAAAAGATTAACTTTTGTGTGAGACTGTTAAGGGAGTTTTAGAAATTTTTTTTTAAATTCAGTCATGCAATGTGAACTTATACCATGCTTTTAATTTGATCCAACATTTTTATCACACCTGTTCAAATATGTCTTGTAGCTTAGAAGTGCGTAATATAAAAATATATGAATATGAAAATTTCATGCATATGTTTTCCTTATCTAATGCTTTCCTTCCTTTGGAAATTGAAGAAATGAATGGTAATTTTCATATTTATTAACAATTTATTTCTTTATAACTAATATCTACAAGTAAAACTCCCTTAATTAAAATTTTGAATGTATTAAAATTGTTATTGTATTTCTAATTTAAATTAGACGATGAAAAATTAAGAGAAGAAATGAAAGACTTGATCAATGATGAAGAAGAAGAAGAGAAAGATTCTGATGATGAGATAGTTCGGAGAAAGAAAAAGCGGCATGGTTAGTGTAGACATTTTGAAATTTTCTTTAAAATGATTTTTAAATTTTAAGTTCTGGAATCTTCTTCACATTACACTCACGTTTCATAGTATGTTTTCTTAGGGGTCACAGCTAACACTAAAAGTAATTCTTTTTTCACCTAGTCAATTTTCCTTGCTAATTTTCAAAAGTCAGTGTTAATTTAAAGATTTAAATTATATAGGAGTGGTTGGGGGTAGTTTCTACATATCCTGAATTCTGAACTTTCCCCCCCAAGTAAGAATTTTTCGAAAAACAAAGTCTGAGAACATGTTGTGCATGTAGATACAAATAATTTTTTTTCTGCCAAACAAAATTTTTATTTCATGTACTGTATATTTCCGTGTATAAGCCGAGAATTTTTTGCCCTTTTTTGAAAGCTAAATCAGGTGGGTCGGCTTATATACAGGTCCGGCAATCTAAAAAAAAAAAATCGGTCTATATATCGAGAAATATCGACTAATATAGAGCTCCAATTATGTAATTCATGTCTCCTACATTAAGGAAATATAATTAACTTAAAATCAGCAGAGTTTTATTTAAAAGAATATACATATATTTTATAGCTGGATTTTGTAAAATCATCGCTGAAACAAAATGGCGAAATTCGCTCCCGACTACAATAATACGCTCGCGACTAGCTGTGTATGCTTTTCTATTCCCGTTCATTCTTCTAATAGAAATGTAGAAAATAATTGAATAAAAACAATAAAAATGTAAAACAAACTAGCAAACGCAGGGGCAAAAAGCAATGAATGCCCCCGAGTGCCATGTGCTCGCGCTCGCGCTAGGTCACTCGGTGGTCGGCGCTTGCCTCAGACAGGGTTACCAGAGATCAATTTGTCGCCATTGGCACCAAGCTTCTCACTTTCAAAACGTCTTGATAGGAAAATACTTGATTTGTGTTACCTGCTTAGCGAAAGTTTCGCCAATTTTTGCGATTTTCTTTGAACTGTAAATTTTTCCCTTCCTCGGCTTATATACGAGTTTTGAATTTTTGGTACATTTTTGAAGGAATAATGCACTCTCAGCTTATACACGGATCGGCTTATATTCGGAAGTATACGGTATATTACGTAATTTTACGGATTTTTAGAATCACGTTTCAATTAGGTGGACTAATATTTTTTTAAAATTTACTTTTAATTCTAGGTAACTCTATAACATATTTAGCATTTTTATGTTTTATTTATGTTTGCAAAATGAATGGCTTGTTTTTGTTAATCAAGACTTAAGCTGTATAATGTATTGTAGTTTATTTCCTTTTAATTCTAGTAAATATTTTCCATGATAATATTACTATTTTTTCTAATGGCAAAAATTTAAAGAGCTTCACTACTTAACTTGCACTATTTTCATAATTTTGAGTACTTTCTTCGTTAGCTGAGATAAAACAACTGTTTTGTTTTTCAACAGTTTCTTAACTTTTCTAAACTTGCATTTCTGCCAAATAGGTAAAAATAATGATGTTTTTACTTCATCACCATTTGCTGTATCCAATAAGCCATCTAATCTCACTTTAAGTAAAATTTATTAGAAAGAAGAAGCAAATCAAATGTTTTTTTAGATAATGTAAAACATTGTATTACACTTTCTATGTTACATTGCAGGTAAATTATTCTCCTCTGATTTTAATTGATTTTCCTGGGAGTGCAATGTGAACTCTTTCTTGTAAAAAGTAAACCTTTCTGCAAAATTCTTCATTTGTTAGAATACTGACAAATGTCAGTCACTGGGGGCTGCACAAGATATCTGGACTGTTGCAACATTCCCTAGTGGAGGAAAAAAGTGATGTCTCATGTTCAAATGCCCATCAGAGAAGGAGAACAGTTCCTAAGTAAAGTCAACGGCCGCTAAAAATCCCTATCAGAATAGTGACAACAATCACTAACAATCCTCCTTTTTATAAATAAAACAATTCCCAAATATTGCCATTAGAACAAAGACATCAATCAGTTAAAACTCTTGATAGAATAAGGGAAACAGTTCTGAAATTAATTTAACAGTTCCTTTAAAAACCCATCTTAGCATAAGGGCAGCAGTTCTTTTAAATCCATTTTAGAATAAAAGAATCTTTCTAAATAACGTCAACCATCCTCCTTATCAAAATACGGACTACAATCTCCCCCCCCCCCCCAAAAAAAAAAGGAGTAAGGACAATAACCTCTAAAAATACCCTTTTAAATAATTACAAAACTCCCTAAAAGTTGTGTTTTTACACCACTTGCCTTTTATACCAAGCAGTTGCCTTCAGCACTTGATGTGCCCGGCAATGCCTGGGCTTGAAATACAACATGTGCATTATACCACTTTATTAGTTATGGAAACTCTAAAGATCCACAATAGGATATGAACAACTCTTCCTTAGAATCCTTTTAAGAATGAAGACAACAGTTAATAAATTCTACCAACAGGCCTTCTACAAATCTCCTTTTGCGTAAGAAGCAGTTCTTAAATAAGGACAACAGTCCCTAAATATCCCTATTAGAATAAGGACGGCTGTCCAGAAAAACCTGCATTGCATTCAGGACAGTCGTCTCCCCCTCTTCGAAGAAATTCCCATTAAAGTAAGGATAACAGTTAAAACTCCCCATTGGGAATATGAACAATTGTGCTGCAAAAATCCCAGTCAGAATAAAGAGAGGCACTCCTTAAAAGTATCTGTTAAAATATGGAAAACTTTGCCCCCTGTCTTACTGCATTTTTGTTTAATTCTTTATTTATCAGTTTTTGTAAGATTCTGGATTCTGTGAAAAATGTCTCCTTAGTATTTAAAATGGTTCAACATGATAATATTAAAAAAAAAAAAAAAAAAAAAATGATTGTACTATCACAATGGTTTGAGGGAAATCCTATGATCAAAAAGCAAATTTTGGACTTTTATTAAAAAAAAATAAGAATTTATTTTTATGTTGAATTTTGTAAGATAATTAATAATTTATATTTTCTCTTTTGATTTAGAAGAATTAGATGATGAGTTTGAAGATGATGATTATGATTTGATTGAAGAAAATTTAGGTGTCAAAGTGCAGAGGGCGAGTATAATTTTTTTTTGCTGTGCTTAGTGCTTCAATGATTTGAATTGTGACTATTATATGCTGGGGGGGGGGGGGGGAAGAACATGATGCCCAAATGTTACTACTTGAATGTGGAAATGTGGGAATAGATTAAGTTATTTAAGGTGTACATATACCTTGGACAAGTTTATTTTTATTTTTAATTTTAATGCCAGTCTTTTTAAATTTTGGGAGGATCACAAGAGTATAAAATGTAACATATTTGCATAATTTTTAAAAAAAAACATTAATAATTATTTAATTAATACGAATTTAGTTCCCTAATTAAGGTTTCATCGCAACGGTACTTCACACAAATATAATTAATTTTGAACCAAATTCCTAACTGGACATCAAAGAGAAGGTATTCATACACGGGCCCTCCTAAAATATAATGTCTAACTTAATTATTTTTTGAGTTATAACATTTAACCTGAAAAGTATCATAAAAACAGCATTTTTTACAAATAAAAATGAAGTAAAATAAAACTATTATATTTTGATAGAGCCCATTCTCTGAATTGTTATATAAATTATAGAGTCAAAATTTTAAACAATTGTTAATAACATCTTAAGATATCACCGTTGGAGAATAAACATACCTTAAAAAAAAGCAATTCTGCTTAAAATGGATTTAAAGTTAGCGAATTTATATACAAGTTGGTATAAAAGATAACATTTTTATGCCAGTTTTACAAAATTTTGTGAGGACTGTAGATGCATAAAATATAACATATTTGCATTAACAATATTTTAAAAAATTAAATATTTATTTAATTAATTAAGATTTAATTATTAATTACCTTTACAAAACTGTATGTAAATAAAAAAGTATTTTGCAAATAAGAAAGTTATTGGTATCATTTTAAAGAAAATTAACGGAATCTTAGAATCAAAAAACAAAAATGCATTTCTTGCGATTTCCAACGTATATGTATACCTTAAAGAAATTCTAATATTAATAACAATTACTCTTCAAAAATTAATAACGAATGTGTGAACACTTTTACATTGCTAAACAAAAAATAGAAAAGGAATTTTAAATACTTATCTTGAATTTGTTAAAAAAATTAAATTTTTCCTTTTCCCCCTTTTGTTTAAATCAAATGAAAATTTTAATTGTTTTATTCTGATCTACTTGGATAATAATAACTTGAAATTTCATTTATACAGAAAAAAAAATTTAAACGTCTTAAACGAATTGAAGATGAAGAAAGTGATGATGAAGCTGAAGATAGTGGAAAGGGTGTTGATGATAGGGAAGCAATTGCAAATGAATTGTTTGAAGGGGATGATCTTGTAAGTAGCTTTTGTAAAACTTGAAGTTTAATCAATTAAATATAAATGTATATATATATATTATTTATTGTTATTATTATCATTATTATAATAATTATTACTTTGTATAAAATGTTGTGATAAATTTCTTGTTGCTTTCTTTACTTAATATTTTCAAAGATTACATTGAAAACTTAAAAAAAGTTTTTTCTACATTTATTATTAGATTCTCTTGATTTGCAATTATTTTGCATTTACAAATCAGGCAATCTTGTAAAAGTTGTAGAAATTAGAAAACCTTCTAGCACATCTGTGAACTATTTTAAAAATTAGATAAAAGTTGCATCCTCCTTTTACTTCTTCACTTGATCAAAATAAAAACAATTCTGAATTTACTGATGTGCTTAATCTGGGCATGAAAAGAATTGCTGGAGCTGTGTGGTCTTCAGAATTTATTTTTGTACATAAACAGTCTGAATTTTGTCTGATGTAAAAACTGATATAAAATTGAGAGGTACATGAGCGGAACTTCCATGGCATAGGAATGATCGAGAAATCTCTGTAATCGGATATCAAGTGAATCTCTCTAATGGTTTCAGAATCAAATGAATATCTTAGTTCTTTCAAAATTGAATGAACTTCCCAAATAGTACTTTTGTGTATGTCTCTCGATTATACTACTTAATTGTGGAATCTTTTCCAACTTACTATTGCATGTAAATGTTTCAAATTATAGAAATTTTAACATGTCATCTATTTTCTTTTTCTTTCTTTTTTTATTTGACGTTTCATTTGATTTTATTCTATTTCACTTTTTCCTTTTTATTTTCTTCTATATCCAATGTATGGAAGGAAGTATTGAATTTGAGAAAATTTTCAATTCTGGAATGACAAATTTACACATTTTAAGGAGTTCTGAACCCATTTTTATAATTTTTGATCTTGTCTGTGTGTATGTGGGTGAAATTTTTTTTGTGGGTACTCTAACTAAAAACGTAATGCATTGAGTCGAATGGAAATTGGTACACTCAGACCTGGTTGCAAAGTAGTTCTGATTAGTGTTTGGCTCCTATCCCTTCAAAGTTTGTGGCTCAATCAAACGTTTTTCTCATAAATCATGATTGCTATATCTCGAGAAGTTATGGAGGAATACAAATAAAAGTTGAAAAATTGTTATACAGATGGATCTCAATAGAAATAAAATGTCAATAATTATTTTAATGTGCCACTAGTTATTCCCTTCTTTGTTGAAATCTGTCGTTTTTTGCTTTGGGGCTAAGCTTTTAACACTGAAAGGCCAAAAGAGGTCACTGTGTGGCCACTTAGCCACAAACTTCTTGATTTGAAAATGGTCTCTTTTCAGATATTAAACAGGGTTGGTGTTTTGTACATCCAAAACTTGTTTTGGACAGGACAAGGGGTTTTTACCATTCAAAACTGTTCGAAAGGGTCCTAAACTGTCCTAAAGCTAAAGGGATCTAATCTAATCAATTTATATCTAATGCAATATTAGTAATGTATAAATATAAATATTAATTAGTTGTAATTAATGAATATTTGTTAATATTTTTCTCTAAAATGTTAATTTGAAAAACATATTTTATGGGAAAAAAGTAAAAATATTGCTAATAATTCTATTGCATAAAAGCTTCTCTATGTAAGAGTTGCTAGTGTTGTAAAAAGAATCTATCAAAGTAACTAATTTCAGTTCCATTTGCATAATTGCTATTAAATGTTATATTTAGACGGGAAAAAATTTTAAAATTGTTTTTGGTGATGTTTCACATGATGTTTTAACAAAAATTATTTTTTAAAATCCTAGATTGAAGAATAATAAACTGATGATAAAATGTTGGCCCTTATATTTTAAAACTAGCGAAAATTATTTTATTTTTAACATTATGTATTCTGTAACAATAATAAACAAAAAATATAGTAACTTGATAATTTTTAGAAAACATATCAGCATTTTCCTAGAGTAGATTGGTGGTAATTTAGTCAGAACAATGAAATGGTACTATAGTCATTTTCTTGAAAGTAAAGCAATGTTAACTTAGTAAAAGTAGACTGACCAGTGTTATTCTTATTCAACTTCTATGTAACTAGATTAAAATCATCTATGTAAGTTGTATTAAGTTTATTTACATTTTAATATTAACAAAATATTACTTTAATACATTTTATTCTGTTTTTGATATTTACTTACAAGATGCCACTTCACTAAAAATGTAGTTTTGGACAGTTTTAGGCACTTTTGGACAGGATGGTAAAAAACATGGATTTTACCTTAGTGTCCGAAACCTTCATACTCACAAACTAAGAACTGATACTAACAAAATATAAAACATGCAAAGCTTACCCATAAGAAAGCACTTTCTAAATTCTGACTGTGATGCACCATAATCACAATCTTCCTTTGTCTACACAGCAAGGACTCATTAGGAAGATAATAAGATGAATAAAGTCTTACTAGTGAGACCTTCCTGCGAAAAACCTTTTGTCAAGACTGATTATATTAGGCTCTGTGCGGCATCAGAGTAGAGCAGAGGGTAAACTTGGCTAAGATGCAAGAGGAAGGGGGGTGGGGGGCGATGACAAAACTGACAAACTAACATGACCCACCTTACCTCTTGGCGGCCCTGCAATGGGTTAGTTATATGTCGCAGGTATCAGCGCTAGGGTGGTTCGAAAAAACTTTTTTTTAAATTTCAGATCGCTATAGTGCGCAAAAGTTGCCATTGGTATAGACGTGAAAAAAGCACTAATTATTATTTTTTTATTAATTTATCTTCCGTTCGCGCAATGCCATCGAAGTTAGCAAAAATTTGTGAAAAACTATTAATTTTTCATAATTTTTTTTAACCACGCCAGATGGTTTTAATTGCGTTCCTATACCATGAATTAACTACTAAAAGGATGTAAAATCAATATATATGCACTTATTATACATTTGTTTCTTATCTTTTAGTCGAGCAACATAGTACAAAATGAGTAAAATTAGTAGTTTTTTCAAATTTTCAAAGTTTGACCGTTTATTACATTTTAATCAGACGACTTTTAGAGATGCTATAGTTTAATCCTGTTAGAATAATGTATTAAAAATCCAAGCATATAAGATAAACTTTAATATTCAAGTGGAATTCTGTTGCTCAGCTTCGTCAAAAACAGCAGAGTAGCCTAAATGAACAGAGAGGCTAGGCGTAAGCAGGCGGTAGCAGCCATTATCGTTGTCTGACAATTTCTTGTTTGACAATGTTTCCTTTCAGATAATTTAGAAATTTTCTAATAATAAATATGTGGTAACTTTTGTGTTTCAATATTCATTTGTTTTTGCAGCTCTTCGCTCATTTTGTTTACAAAAAGACCCAGAACTCACCATGGGGAGGTGGCTGCACTTCGAGTTCCATCCACACCCTACGCAACCAACCATCCAATGTAGGGTGTGTTATTTACAGTATGTACGAATTTATTTCGCTTTCTATCTCTTTATGTTTCCTTTATCTATCGATATACATCGAAATTCGGATTAGTGCAAAAAAGTTGGCATTGCTGAGAGTGACAGTAAAGTGGTTCTAATATAGCTGTCTCTGGAACTGTGCCCACACACTTTATTTGAAGCTTCTGTCACTAGCTTAGCGCATCTTTGAACTGCCTGTGTATGGCATGGGAAAGCATGTATACTCATAACACACTTGAAGCATGTTATGAGTAAGCATCTTATCTCTATGACTAAGCGTCTACATTATGATTAAAGCATCTACATTGTGAGTAAAACATCTATATTTACAACAGGCTTCATCTAGCATCTTATCTCTATGGGTAAGCATCTTATCTCTATGAATAAGTACCTTATCTCTATGAGTAAGTATCTCTACGAGTAAGCATCTACATTATGAGTGCAGATGCTCTCCCATGCCATACACAGGCAGTTGAAAGATGCGTTAAGCTAGTGACCGAAGCTTCAAGTAAAGTGTGTGGACACAGTTCCAGAGACGGCTATATTAGGACCACATTACTGTCACGCTCAGCATGCCAACTTTTTCGCACAAAACCGAATTTTGAGGTATATCGATAGGTAAGAAAAAAAGAGAGAAAGCGAAATAAATTTGTACATATTGTAAGTAACACACCCTACATTGGATGGTTGGTTGGGTACGGTGTGGGCGGAACTCGAAGTGCAGCTATCTCCCAGTGGTGAATTCTGGATCGTTTTGTAAGCAAAATGAGCGAAAAGCTGCACCAACAAATGAATATTGAAACATAAAAGTTACCAAATATTTATTATTAGCAAATTTCTAAATTATCTGAAAGGAAACATTGTCAAACAACAAAATTGTTAGACAACAATAACAGCTGCTACCGGCTGCGAGTGCATCGCTGGCATTCGTCACTGATAGGAAATGTTATTTTTAAATTCTCACCACTTAATTCAAAAGTAAAAAATTAATTTTGTTAACTTACTTCTTTATTTGGTTTAAGCCTTTAACATTGTAAACAGTAAAAGTCAGTTAAGTTGCGACGTACCTCCCGACACTCAAATTTTTTTCCAAACTGATTAGTTGGTTAAATCCGCCACTTGGGGGCGTTGCCGGTTTTCCCAATCGAGAAGTTTCTCGAATGCACATCACGTGTCATCGACGCATGTGCGTACACGTGCTCAGCGGTATACGCAAATCACCCTCTGGTACTTAAGCATAGTGCTCGCTTGCTTTTCTCTCTTAATCCTTTTAGAACTTCCTTTGCGACGTTTGCTCAGAGGGCGAGCGGGAAGTTGACGTTTTTTTACCCGGTGAGATGGATCATATACCATAGGATACTTTATTAGGGATAGTTGTTTCTTTAGCTGCATCGACTCTGTGTGAAATGCCCGATAGTTAAGTTTTTTTTGTAAAATATAAAAATCTAGTCAACTTTATTTTTTTCACGAATGGCTTTAGGTGATATTTTAATGTTGTATTTTGAATCAGTTATTGTGATATTTACATAAATAAATCTCTGCTATTCTTTTAAGAATTGTATTAGCTTCGAATTATTTCTTAGCAAAAATAATGGGTCCTTTTGAAGGGATAATGGCCCATCAGTCACGCTGCTACCGGTTGCGAGCGCATCGCTGGCATTCGTCACGTACGCCTTGCCCCTCCAGGTAGGCTATTCTGCTGTTTTTGACGAAACTGCACGACCAAATTTTACTTGAATATCAAAGTTTATCTTATATGCTTGAATTTTTAATATATTATTCTAACAGGATTAAACTATAGCATCTCTAAAAATCAAAAAATCATCTGATTAAAATGTAATAAACGGTCAAAATTTGAAATTTTGAAACAAAATACTAATTTTACTCATTTTGTACTATGTTGCTCGACCAAAAGATAAGAAACAAATGTATAATAAGTGCATATATATTGATTTTACATCCTTTTAGTAGTTAATTCATGGTATAGGAACGCAATTAAAACCATGTGGCGTGGTTAAAAAAAATTATGAAAAATTATGGTTTTTCACAAATTTTTGCTAACTTTGATGGCATTGCGCGAACGAAAGATAAATTAATAAAAAAATAATAATTTGTGTTTTTCTCACGTCTATACCAATGACAACTTTTGTGCACTAGAGCAATCTGAAATTAAAAAAAAAGTTTTTTTCGAACCACCCTAATCAGCGCTCTCCTGCCCCACTGAAAGGACAGTTTAAAAATTTGTAAAAGAAAAACTATTGTATCGTTTGAGCATAGCATGATTTCTATTTCACTACCACAAAGGAAAAAACCTTAGCTTTTTATAATTCGAATTTTTAAATTCTGACCTTGCAAAATTTGCCTCCTTTCAAAACTGCCTTCCTAGGAGCCCTTGCCTGCCACAGGAGCCATCCGACCAATCAACAACGCAACAAATTCAGTAAACCCTAATTTTAGAAATTCTGACAAATGATACAAATAAATAGTTCTATTCATTGGTTTCAGTCGTTAGCAAAATAGCCGAATAATGATCAAAAGTCAGAGCTCCGAACTAGGATTTTAATTATCTTTCCAAAAGTTAAACTTACATTTTCTGAATTAAATATTTTTTCTTTTTTCCCCTTTTCTTCTTTCTTTCTTTTGTGCATTTCCATTACGAGTGTATTTGCACCCCTTCAGAAGTGTTGCCCGGGGCAAGGGCCCCAGCTTGCCTCCCCTAGATCTGGCACTGCCTGCAACAAGGAAAGAGAAGGTAGTTGAAAGGAGTTGGAAGGTTTGGATTTTGTGGGAGAGTCTTGTTCATGTTTTTTTATATTGATGCTCTTAAAAGTGCTAACTGTTTTGTATAAACTCCCATTTTAATCTGAAAAAATATGTCACAGCTGTTGCCATTACCTTTAACTGTCTTTCTAGTCAAGCCTGTCATGTGGACGATCAGGGGGCGGGGGAGGGGGTTCAATTGGCCCCCTGTCTTAGAAATGAATTTAGGCATGTTTTTATGTATTTTGTTGTTTTTCACCAATAATATGTATTGAAAATATACTAACCCCCTCCTGGAAAATTTCGAAATGACGGGCTTGTTTCTAGTAGAACCTAACTTATTTCCTTCAAGAATGAGGGGTATTTTGATTAAGTATTTTATCCATTCTGTAATATTTTTAATCTTAAAAAAATCTTTTATTTTAAGGAAGGGGAAGAAACTCCTCGTCCAGCAGTTGAAGACACACTTGGAGCTTTGGAAGAATCTGAAGGAGAATCAGGTAGTTTTTTAAGATTGAATTTTGTCATGGCATTTATTCTGTATTTTTACTAGTTTGGATGAATGAGCACTACTTCTCTATCTGGTAGATCTGGTAGGCCTTGTATTTTTTTAAGGAGTAAAGTGGAAGAAATAATGTGCTTCTTTAAAATCGACTTTCTTCTTATGCAACTCGTGTCATTCTCATATTATTACTAAAAAGCTTATATTATTCCTCAGATGCAAATGAGGCATTATTTATGACAAGATTCAATGAATAGCATTTTAAAGGTATTTAAGTTTAAAAAACAAATGTTTCTTTAAAAGTAACCAAGTTTGCATGGAACTTGTAATAATAATTTTTGCATTATAGCATTGAAGCCTATATCTCCTGAACTAAATGAGGTAACATTTATGACAAATAGTGCCACAATCAATGCGATAATTGGGATAAACATGCTGCAAAAAATGCCCTTGGATTTTGACACAAAATTTTTCCTCCACTCCAGAATGTATTAAATTAGTTTCATTTTCAAATCCTTGCTTTCTAGTATGAGTACAGGGTTCACGCTAGGCCGCGCGATCGCGCGATTCCCGCAATATTTTTTGAAATCTCACTCAAAAAAATTTTTTTTGGGGCTTTAAAAATCCCACTTAAAATTTTGGTCAAGGAGGAAAATCCCACCTTGTATTTTTCCCTAGTGTGAACCCTGGAGTAGTAAATTTTTAACAGTATTATGTGTGATATAATTGTTTTTGAATGTTATTTTTTGTAAATCAACTCTATTTGTTTATTGTATTTCCAAAAAAATCAAGAATTATCTAGGAAAAGAAACATTGCCTTAATGTTCTATTATAAGTCAAAAAATTTGTTACATTATTGGTAGGGTTTCAAGTTTGTTGCGGAAAAAAGCGCGAAATTCACAGGACATTCGCGGCAAATTTCGCGCAATGTTTGCAAGAACACAAATATAATAAAAGATAGCATATCTGTTATGAAAGTAATTCTTCATCCTAAAATATAGGGCTATTATTAAAAATGGAAGGATTATTAACTTCGTCAAAATGGGATCAAAAACTCAGTATGCTTAAAGCATTTTTGAGGTTAGTTGGCAAAATCTGTTTATTTTTACTGCTTTCAAAAAAATAATTTTGAATTTTTTCTTGGCACAAGTTTAGAACCTTTTTTAGACTTTGGTTGATTAGATTTTATCCTTGGTTTCTGAAATCTTTTTAAAATCGGACATTTTGCAAGTCAATCATTAAAAAAAATTAGAAAAATTCGCAGAAGTTTGGAGAAAGCTTTAAAAATCGCGAAAATCATTGCGGGAATTCCCGGCACGACAAACTTGCAACCCTAATTATTGGTATTAATGTCCGGGTACAATCCACTGCAATTATATAACAGTTTGCTTTTTTAATTTGAGAGAATGGTGTTCTTTAACTTTTTTCTAATAAACTACTGTTTCATTTTGAATATCTGTAGTTAATTACTGCACACATTATTTTGCCTAGGATATCTGGATCTTTAAATCGCTGCAAAATCAATGGGGAAACATCAAATTCTGTTTAAAATTTTATGCTTTGTTCATAAATATATATTGAAATTTCACCATCCTTTTGTTTAAAAAAAAATACGTATTTGTCATTATTTAATTTTAAATTCAATTTAATAAAACATGATGCTGTTGTTTTCCCCCGTTTGGAATCATATGATTCATGAGTAGTGTTAAGTTTCATTATGTATCTTTTTACTCTATCTAACATTTACTGCCATGTTTTGCACTGCTTTGGGAGTTCTTCAGCATGAAGTTTATTTTATAATTATATCACTAATTTCTCCATCTGTTTTAGACAAATTCAGCAGCAACTATACTAATAATGCAGAATTCTTTTTAAAATAATGGAAAGCAATCACTAAATTGATAGCTTTGAGAATTCAAAGCAGTCATTACAAATTGGAAGAGATAAAAGTTATTATGGTACAAAATTGTATTGAGCTTTCCAAAATTTTGAATTCCATAAATTTGTTCTGATATTACTTTAAAAAATGAATCCTCATTCTTGTGATTTAACAAATAACATTCTTGAATTTGATCACTTCATGATTCATTATCTATAAGTTGAAAGTTTTATAATTTGTTTATTGTCTTGCACAAGCCCGCTTAGTTTGTCAGTTGTATTTAGACGTGAATGTTATGTTTTTTTTCAGTTATCAATCTATTATAATCTTGAATATTGATTTATTGCATAATGATTTGATTTTTAAGCATTATCAAAATGTTCCGGTTCAAAGTCTTTTGTATTCCTGACATTTTGTTTTGTTTGATTTACATTAAAGTGCATGTCATTTAATTATAAATTATTGTAAATATTTTCTTTCTTTTTTTTTTTTTGCAAATTATTCAGATTTTTTAAAAAGTGCAGGGTTGCCACAGGCGACTAAAAAGCAACTATTTGCAACTATTTTCAGCCTCAGGCAACTATGGCAACTATTTTTGTTGAAATCAGGCAAAAAAGCAACTAATTTTACTAAGAGGCGACTATTAGGCAACTTTTTTTTTTACCTCTCTTGAAATTCTTTTATTCAAATGTACCAAAAAATATTTTCTTTTATTTCACGGAAAATCGTGCCGTAATTTTTCAAACTTCCATCTTGGCTCAAGCGACTGCCTACACTTCATATTGACCTTGAAGCACCTGCCAATGAAGCTGACGCTGTGCTGCCAACGAAAGGAGTTAGTTTGCTTTTTTTCATGTGTGATTTGGTAGTTACCACGGAAGCTGCGCCGCGTGCGTGCGATATGCGTTTCAATATTGCAATATGCGATTTTTCTCCTTATTTTTTGGTAACCCTCACCTTTTCTCTCGAACCCTGGCAACCAATAACACTCGTTCCTAACCACAATATCCACGATGTTGCACGGCCAAGAATTGCAACGATATGTCCGAAACACCCAATCATCACATAGACAGACATGTGTTTTTTCCGTATTTTTGGAAAGTAAGAATTTCGTTTCTACGAAAATCCCTTCTTTCTTTTCAATGAAAAGTTTTGTAAGTAGCCTAGCCTGCCAACTTTTACAAACTACGAGTAAAATTTACGCATTTTTTTGTTTTTCGCTCTTTCAAGGCTCCCTATGCATTTTTTCTGTTTTTCGCTCTTTCAAGGCTCGGACCCGATTTTTTACACGTTTCGAAATCCGATTGCATCGGCTTCGGAAAAACTTCCTCGTGCTCATTTGCTATCAAATTCTGCCTCTTGGAGCTCAATAACTTTAAAACTTACCATAATTTTTAATCTTTGTTGCATTTCAACTTCTGTAGTACAAACTTGCACGGACGTCATTTTGTTACGCCCATTTGAAAAATTTGGCCGAAAATAAAATAATTTTTGACAAAACTCTTGTAAGTTTTAATGATCATACAAGTTAATTACAAGAATTAAATATTTCAGCCTTGTTAATAATCTACTGGTTTAAAAAAAATATTTTTTCCAAAAATGTTTTTTTTTTCTTTGCCTTGTAACTTAAAATTGAGTTTTTAAAATTTTTGATTATCTTTAGCAGTTGTCTATTGGGTGATTTTTCCAATATTATAAAACAATTGTTATATTTGGAAAAAAAGTAAATCCAATGTTTTTGATAGTGCCTCCTCTTGGTCTTAGAATTTCATTAATCAAGTAGCTCAATATTATACATGTATCTAAATAAACGATCAGCTATTGTGTGCTTAAATCTTAAGTACGTTTAGTTTGCATTAATAATCTTGCTCTTCTCATACTGCAATCTTTTTTTTTTTCACTTGATTTTTCATTTCACTCCTTATTTGTTGATATTTTTAATCTTTGGTAGATGTGAAATAGTTATTTCAGTTTAAAAGTTAATGCTCGGAAACGTGTTTATTTCTTATAAAAATGCAATTGGTTTTTATAAATTACACTGAATTCATAGCAACTCTTTATGTATGAATATAAGATCTGAATGTAATAAGTAAGTACCCATCACTGAACAAGTTAATTAAGGCTTGTTTGTCATTGAGCCATGGCTACTATTTAGGCTACTATTTTCATACTTTTATGCTACTAAAGCAACTATTTTTGTTCCATTTCTTCTGTGGCAACCCTGAAAGTGAAGTCATAACTTAGTCTTTGGAGTACAATTTAAATTTGCTTCTACATATTTAAACAAAGTATTAAAACATTTTTCTGAACTTATAAGTAATATATAAAATTTTTCAGATGAATCTGACTTTATTGTGGATGATGATGGACAGCCAATTACAAAAGGAAAGAAGAAAAGACATATAAAATATACTGATGCGTGAGTGGCTTATTTAGCTTCATATTTTTACACACATAAACAAACTTTAATTTTCATCAATTAAGTATTAGTTACTTTTTTGAAATAATGTCCAAAAAATCAAAATGGCATAGTTTAGGAAAATCTGTTATTACGTAATAGTGAAGTTAAAAAAAATATGTTGCTTATTATTATTATTAATATTTTGAAAAATCTCGAAAATTACAGGAGTAGACAAACACAGTCTACTATGTTTGTCCTAGCCTAGCAGATGTTATGAATATAAAGTGAAGGATAAGATTAAGATAAGTTGTACAAATTAAATTAGTAGGGAAAAAAATACAGCGAAAAAATATTTGTCCACAAATTATTCAGTAGTGGTATTTTAAAATGTAACACAATTGTTTTATTTGAGAACATATGCACATATAGCCTAACTTATGTATAATGACACCACTTTTAAAGCATTTTGGTTTACAACTTAAGTAAATCTCTGGTCTTGTTAAATCCTAAATAATGTTAAACCATCTTGCTTTTTACATTATAGATAAAATAGAAGTTTCAGTTTTAACATTTTTCAACTTTAAAGTCTACTGCCATGATTCAACATTTCCATTCTTCCCCTGAGCCAATAATCTCTCATTCTTAAAAATATCTGTATGAAATGTCCTTTTTAATGTGTAATCTCAAGTGAAAATAAACAAATAGCTTTAAAAGAAGAAAAAAAAAGTTATTACTAATAAGTTCTGTTATTTCTTTTCAGCAGTTTATTCTTATTTCATTACAGCAAATATTGCTCTCAAGTATTTTCTTTGAAAAGTCCTAATTTTAAATGTCTCTTTGTAGAGCTCTACAAGAAGCTCAGGAAATTTTTGGCGTGGACTTTGATTATAATGATTTTGTCCAAGAAGCTGATGAGTACGAAGAAGAAGAAATGGAAGAGGTAATTAGTTTATGTACTGTTAGTTGATTATAATGATTTTGTCCAAGAAGGCAATGAGTATGAAGAAGAAGAAATGGAAGGAGCGGTAATTAGTTTATGTACTGTTTGTTTTATACAGGTAATTAATTAAACAGTATTTTAATGCTATAGTATTTAATTGCTACAGTACTTTCATGCTAAATAATTATGCGAAGGTGAGAAAAGTTAAAGTAGAAAAATTACACTGAGTAACAAATGCTTTAACTTGTTTTATGACATTTTCCTCATCTCAATAACGTCTGGGAAAAAAGAGCTTGAAACTTGAAGCCTATCATTATGTTGAATGATCTTAACTCTAAAATTCATTAATTTTGAAAGTTTTGCATTTTTTTTTTTGCAAACTTTCACCTGTGAACAGTTTATCTGATGCTTCCCAGTAAAAACATAATTCGAGATAACTTGTTAAAGCAGTCACATTTATTTAGGTGCAACATTATATGTATTTATGACAAGGTAATGCATGAACATGCAATATCAACTTGAAAACTTAAGTATTCACTAGTACGCACTCACCAAATTGCAATTAACTAGTACTCTTTGTTGTCTCCAGTCAGCTAATTTTTAACCCAAATTAAAGTTTTTCCACCAGTACCAATATGAGCAAATTTTCTAAGAGCTGCATTAGGTACTTGATCAAACACTTTCTGGAAGTCAATATAAACAACATCTATGCACTTTTTGTTATCTAAAGTCATGGTAACCTTGTCATAGAAATGCAACAAATTAGTTGTACAGGACCTACCCCTCCTAAAATCATACTGCAAACTAGTTAACACTCCATTTGTCTTGAGGAAATTCAGAGTTTCAAAAATTTTAAATTGCTGAAGTAAGGCTCGTGGGCCTATAATTTCCTGCCTTAGCTTTAGACCCTTTCTTGAAGAGCACCATTATGTTTGCAAGCTTCCAATTCACTGGCACAGTTCCAGACTTATATGAAAATATGAAAATAGTCAAGACAACAGCCACTAATTCCTCTGCACATTCTACTAAAATTGTAGGGTATACATTATCAGGTCCTGGAGCCTTATTTGCTTTAATCTTTTTCAAAAGAAGCAACACATCATCCCTAGAAAATACAAAATCCTAAAGCTGTATATTAGCTTGTGTCTTGCTTATGTCAACCATTGAAATAGTCAGGGGTGTCGCTGACACGCTATAGCGCATAAAAGATGCGTGATACGCAAAAAGGACCCGATATTTGAAACCTCCCCGGACGCGCTATTTTCCTTTCATTACTTTCTTTCAAGTTTCTTAAAAGTAAAACCAGAGTTGAGTAGAAGTTATTTTTTCCTGAAAAGATTACTAAGAAGTCCATTATCCACTGAGAACAAGTTCCTTACAACCTTCCTTATCAGTATTTTCCTTCCAATCGCACCATACACAATCGGCCCAATGGAATCTATTCCTCACAGGGGGCTCAATCTTTGTCCCCAGGGTAAAATCTCACTCTGGTTGCTTCTTACCTTACAACATGTCATATCACCTCTATTCTTTTCAAAGCCCCTCCCTCACCCCCTTCATTACGACAGGCACGTGTCAGAGCCGAGTTATTTTTCTAAACGTTTTCCAAATTTGGTACGATCATGTTGACAATTATTACTTCAGATAACCGGAGGAGAAATGTTTTAAGTGCAATTCTAAAATTATTTTATTCAGAGAAATTTGTTTATTTGACGATTTTTATTTCGATCGCATTTTGAAAAATGCAATCTTTTTGCATCCGCTATGGAAGTTGGAAGTTTTTCATTTTTTATGCTTAGTAAGCTTTGTTAGAAGGCAAATAAATGAAATTAATATTTATTTTCATTAAAATTTGATCACATGGTGTTTTAAAAAAATTGTGTTCTCGTTAAGAGGGCAAACTTTAAAAAGTACACCTTGGCTGCTTTATTACAGCGATAATCACCTAAAGTCAAGTCTTTTTTTTATCACCAAGCAAAAGTGCAAAGCGGGGGGGGGGGGGGGGGGATGAATGGTGCATCAGTGCACTACAATTCCTTATGTGTCTTATTTTCAGTGAAGAAAACCTAATATTTTGTTAAAACTATCAAGTCTTCAAAAAAAAAAAAATGTACAGTAGAGCGCCGATTATCCGGACTGTTCGGGACCGAGGTAGATCCGGTTAAAGAAAAATCCGGATAATTGGATTGCCAACTTTAAAGCACATTATAGGGCTGTTTTTTTTTTTTTTTTGGAAGCTTCCCTTCACACTTTTTCCAGCCTTAGGACTGGCATTTGTAGTGGTGCATATTTTATCACATTACAAATGGCGTGTTTTCCATTGCATCGCCATTTTTTTTTTCATATCTTACACAGTTGATGTACCGATGCCATATTTAAGGGCTATGTTCTATCCATTTTTCTTTTTTATTCAATCTTTTCACAATTTCTATTTTTTTATCAAAAGATAACACTGCTCCTTTGTGCTTCCCAGACATGTTAAAAAAACGCGTTCTACACTTACAAATCGCAATCAGAAAAATGTGGGTTCCTTTAGCTTTGTGTAACAAGTGTCCACTGTCCAGCATGAAAGCGCACAACCATGTGATCATTTCGCGAGATGCATGGTCTATCTTTTAGTCAAGTGAGTTTCTTAACAACAGTTTTCCTGGAAATTTAGTTAAGCATAAATAATTTAACTTCACCCCTTGACAGTGAATACAGTACTTCCTCTATTTTCCTTCTGTTAGTTTCAATACTTTACTTCCGCTCTAATGCCTCTGAAAAGAATTTTAAACCTTTTGTTCAGTTCCTTCTATTCCCCATGCTAATTGTAACTCAATCGAACATACCTGAGCGGAGGGGGGGGGGGGAGGAATTCTTCTTTCTTGGAACACCAGAAGGCAAAGGAAGGTGGTTTTCGACGAAGGTCAGGACTTTAGTGTTTAAAAAATATGTTTTTTTTTCTTCAGAGCGCAGGGGAAAAAAAACGCATGATCCCCGACCGATCCGGTTGATTGGACATCCGGTTAAGCGGCATCCGGATAAGCGGCGCTCTACTGTATATGACTTTCAAGTCATCACATAATACACATAAGTAGTCAAGTCATCACATAATACACATAAGACACATAAGTAGTGCATCAGTGCACTACTTATGTGTCTTAAGACACCTTATGTGTCTTATTTTCAGTGAAGAAAACCTAATATTTTGTTAAAACTATCATGTCTTCAAAAAAAAAAAAAAAAAATGTATATGACTTTCAAATTGGAAAAAGA
This sequence comes from Octonoba sinensis, assembly GCA_038502835.1. NCBI lineage: Eukaryota > Metazoa > Arthropoda > Arachnida > Araneae > Uloboridae > Octonoba > Octonoba sinensis. Next base: position 55,074,782 of record CM076599.1, on the reverse strand, counting down.
AAAAACTTGCTTCCTTGGCGATGGTAAATTAAGGGAATATGAATTTTTTCAGTACAGTTTTTCATGTTTAATGTTATAGAGCACAAAAGATGTAAATGCAAAATTTTACTTGTTTCATCATAGTAGCAACAGATAACAAAAATCCCCCTCACAGAAACAAACCTTCTACAAAAACCGCGATCACCAATACGAACCATTTTCGAACACAAGTATAAAAAAATTTATATTTCCAGTTCTAGTTTTGTTTAGTACATTTAATTTTCATTCTTTTCAAAACTCTTTTTAAAGCTTTCACACTATTTTCAAAATGGCGCGACACTCGAGTTCGATTTTATAAAGCGAAAATGGCCGATCTGAAATGTAAGTTTGGAATGAAAGTTATGAAAAAAAAATCAAGATTAATATTGTTTCCTACTATATTTTAAAAAATTTATATGGCAGAGAGAAGGAATTCAAAGAAAAAAAAAATAGCGTAATCGGGGAAAATTTTCGCCATTTTTTTTTCTTGTGAAAGGGGAAATGAGAACTATCGGCCGAAATTCCGTAACTTGAATGCCGAATTGATGCGTTTTTATTGTGCTTGCATACATGAAAGAAGCAAGAGTTGAAAATTCCATAGAAGGTATTTGAAAAGGAGGGATTTACTTTAGAAAATTTTTTAAAAAAAAGGAAAGGTGGCGATCGCTCCTAATTTTTTGAATCTCCACTTTTTTAAACAAGGTCGCCACGTGGAGAGTGGCGACCGCGAATCTTGACCTTTATTCTGCAGAACATATCGTTTTTTTTTATTTATTTTTTTTTATCCTTTTGCGTTTGTGCTCGCGTTTTTTTCCCTCTTCTTTTTAAGGATGAAATGTTCTGCAGAGATCGCGTTTGTTCTGCGACGTACGTCGCACTTTTAAGCACTTTCTGCTCCCTGGATAGTTAGTACATAATATAGAATTTCGTTACCTACTTTCAAAGCGAAATGTTGTTTCTAGGGCTGTTAAGGAAGATTTTGTTTTTTTGTGCATTATGGTTACTGTATTTTTACAAACTGAAGCAATAGCAACATACGAAAATGCTAGAAAAAAATGCTTTGGGGACCCACAATTTTCAAGATGGGACTTGCATTTTTTAAAATTGGAGGTCCTTGGGACCCAGTTCTCTGAATACCCAACGACACCCCTGACAGTTTCTGTTAAATACACTGGAAAAAAATATTTAAAATATCAGCAATATCCCCATTCCTGAAAGGAACATAATCCCTCTCCATTTTTCCCTTAAACTCTTCCCAGTGAAGATCAGCTTCACTATTCTCCAACCCAGAAGAAAAAAATCTCCTTCAAACCCTGACTAAGTGCGACATAATCAGCATTCCTGAAGTTAGGTGCAAATCTGAAATTTTCACCTTTGTAAGCATCAAAGTTGATCCTAATAGTATTGTGATCACTATCTCCAATATGATCCCCTGTATTCAGCCCCTGAACTGAACTTTCAACATCACAAAAGAACTAGATCCGCAATAACTTCAAACCTTATCCACTGGTGTTATAATGGGAAGGCCGGATATATGAAAATACTAATCAAAATAATTATTCTCATTTCCCCAGAAACGATCCTAGAATAAAAGAGAAGTGCTTCACAGTATCTCTGCCGATGTTAGTGTGGTATTGGGAAAAATGAAGATGTCACTCACCCAATTTATGACACAAACTTGACTAATTAAATGTTTATTTGATCCTTGATCAATCATACCACACAGTTCGATAGGCGTAGTTCGTTTTCCCGCTTCCTGATACAACGGGCTGGGTGGTCAGAGATGCGGATGAAAAATGTTCCTTGTTGATTTTAAACGGCAGTTCTTCAGATCCTGTGGAACTTGGGGATTAAAATAATTTTCTGCAAATCAGTCTCCGCATATCGAAGGTGGTGTCGGAGCAACTGGATATTTAAGGACATCATCAAATATTCTTACTTTATCAGTAAAATGCGACTGGACTCGCTGTGGTGGGATTTCATTCATTGTTATTGCTGCATTCCACAGGGTTCCCACAGCCTTAAAAAGTCCATAAAAAGGCCTTAAATTTGGAAATTGATTTAGGGGCCACTAAAAGGCCTTATTTTCTTCCAAAAACTCTCAAAAGGCCCTAATTTTTATTTTTGAGGCCATAAATTTATTTCCCCTCTTCCTTTTCAACTCAGAAGTCTTGGTCATGAAACACTGATGATTCATTCATGACATGGATTTTTCAAAACTGGTAAATGAGATGAAAATCTACATGTATTGATATATATACGTATATTTTTACATCTGCACAGTGGCAAACTTGTATGGATTTTCTATTCTAAGGGAATTTTCATTTGATGTTACGGTCGTTCTGGAATTTTACAAATTATCTCAGAAGCTAAGTGGTCACAGAGAAATCAAGGATAAATTATTTTTTAAATAATCTGCCTTCAGAAAGAACATTGATTCAAGACATTGCTATTGCTTGCTTTATAATGGTTTAAAAGCTTGTTTTTATGAAGAAAAAGATACATTTATTTTAAGTCATACTTCTGAGCAGATAAAGTGTGATTTAAGGCAATAAACGGATACATCTTTAGTTGGATGCTTTTACCTAAATGTGCACTTCTGCATTGAAAAAGGGGTTTATTGCCGCCTCAAAATCTTTTGCAAAATTTGCTAATATACAGTAAAGCACCGTTTATATGTTTTTCAAGAGACTGAGCCGGAAAAACGTATAAATGAAAAAACGCATAAACGAAAATCACAAAAAAAAAAAAAAGGACAATTTTGTAACAAAAAACAGAACAGTATCTTAAAATATTATGAAAAATAAATAATGAATACTTTTAATGATACATAATAAACATATAATATATACATAATCTATATATATAAAATGAAAATTTGATGAACTTTCGAGTTGGCAACGACTTTGTGGCTATACGCTCTACAGCAAAATCTACGCTACGTACGATTACGAAAATTGGCACAAAATTCTATCATATCTTGGTGGTTTGCACTTCGAAGCTGTTTTTTTGAAATTCGTTCAATATTCTTTAAATTCAACAATTAAAATATTAATCCCCCATCGTTTTCTTTACTTCACACGAGTTCTTGAAAGTGAATTAAAGTGAAGTGAGTTTCAGAAATTCCGCGGATGAATGTAAACAATAATGGCGCCGGCCTTGCGTGTAACGAAAATCAGTGTGTTTTAGAAAGTCTTTTCAGATTTGATTGATTCTTTCAATGAAATTTATTTTTTAAAAGATGTAATTCATTAAAAATTGCAGTTGCAATTACATGAGTAGTAAATAATGTTTACTGCATCTGTGATTCTGATCCGACATTTCCGAAAATCTTCGAGCACCTGTTCCGAAAGTAAAAAAAAAAAAAAATATCCGAAATTTTTAAAATTTACTTATCTTAAGATTTCTTTGACAATTAATATCTGAGTTTTTCTTTCTACCTATTTTGTACTACTTTAAAATACTTTCAATACAATAATTCTTTCCAGAAAAAAAAAGGACTTCTGGTATATAAGTTCTTCAAGGATTATTTTTGAACTTATATATATTACATATATATATATATATATATATATATATGCGTATGTACTGTGTGTTGAGGCGGTGTAACCTATATAGTTTTTTATTTTATATTGATGGTGCATACTTTTTCTGAAAATTTTGTGTGAAGTTCGGAAATTTTTTTTCCGCTTTGAATCACCCATGGTTATTGGAGAGGTGGAAAATTTGATTTTCTTTTTTAGAATGTTGTTGGGCCTGTTTAAACAATATATATCGATTTCAAGCATTATAATTCAATTAAGTGGCTCGCCCAATCAGTTTAATTCAACTGGGATGAAAAATTTTAATATGTTATATATAGGTTATTAAACTTATTAGTAACATAGTATCTACTCATAAAAATAATATTCATTCATTTCCAAAAACAAATAGCGAACAACTTTCACTGGAGCGGTGAAGAATTCAATTTTTCTTTTGAAAATGTTGACAGGTCACTGCTGCAGTGCCGGATTAATGGAGAGGGGTTGCAACCTCCCGTGATACACACATTCAAAATAGAATAAGTACGTTGTTTTTAAATAAAGAATTTTGAAAATAGTTGAGGTATTTATGCATTTTAATGAATGTAAACATGGTTTTGAACTGATTCGAACTCTCCGATTTAATTTATTCATCCTAGGCATTTGCCTTTTTTCGAATATGCTTTTAGTATTTCAATTTGTAAGAAATACAGGAAGAGATCTGGGGCCGTCCACCTTCCGCTAAACGCGTCGAACAACAGCCTATGCAAGTAATTTCAGAACTTCGATTTCAACTACTTTCGAGGAAGATCCCCTTTTCCCCTCCCCTAATCTTACCAAAAATAGTGTAAAATTGAGTTTTTATATTATTATTTTATATTTTACTTTGCACGCTATTTTACTATTTGCACGCTTTCCGCTATTTTAACTTTGCACGGGCAACGCTGTTGGGGGTACCGCTAGTAAATAATAAAATGAATATTAAATAAATAAACACAAAAAAAAAAGACTATTAAATAAATACTTAAAAAATTACATAATAAAATGAGATGATGTATAAGTATACTAATGTTTGTATTCATGAATTATGAACAAAATAATTTGTTATTTTGGGTTGTAGCGCGTGGGTCAAGGTCACACACAATTTCTAAAACTGGACAATCGCCAGCGTAGAATCTGAGGTTAAAATGAGCATTTTCTCTTTATGACTTGGAAAAAAAACGTGTAAATGAAATTTGAAATTTCAGGAACACGTATAAACGAAATTATTTAACATTAATTTGTATGGGATTTCGCCGGGACTGCTCAAAAAAACGTATAAATGATAAAAACGTGTAAACGAGAAACGTATAAACGGTGCTCTACTGTATGTTGTTTTTACTCTTTCAAAAATTTTAGTTGCATGGATTTACATGTATAAAAGGCAGAATCAAAAGACATATCATATTATTTAGATGATACACTGCGGCACTGCAGATTATGTGCTGAGAAATGTTGTTGGAGACAAAATAAAATCTGGTTGTGGTTTATAGATTGAAAAGTTAGCTAAGCATAATATTTATTACTCTGAAGGAAATATAACTATTAAAGGATCTTTAAATTTAAGATGAAATTTGAAAAAGTTGACATGTAAAAGATTTAATTCAGTGAGCTGTTCATGTTGCTGCTTCATCATTATTCTGAGGTTAAGCATTTATTCATAACAATGGATTGATCGTGCTTAAAGATGCATTAAATGTACATTAAAATCCAGTGGAGGAAAAAAATTAGTTCCTTAGTTGTGATAGGAAAGTTTTAATGTCGTTTCCAGAATTGTTATTATTTTTTTAAAAGTTAATTTCAGTGTTGAACATTTGACTATATTTACACAACATACGATATCATTCTTATTTCTTCAAAGAAAAGTCATTCTAAATGTTATATGTAATGTGGCCCTAAAAAAGTTACACATGACCTTGAAAAGGCCCTAAAAAGGCCTTAAATTTGACTTGGAGATGAGAGTGGGAACCCTGTTCCACATTGAAGTTGTGAAACAACGCTAACTCAGGAATTATCCTCCCCGAGGGTATTTGAAATCCGGGAGCACCCAAAAGTCTCCGCCGGCCAATCAAGCTCTGCTTTTTCTTTCTCTGAACGTCCCTGCTTTATCGTCTTCTCCTCCTTCCATAAAGTTCGGTTCTCGAAGGATCAACACCCCTCCGGAACACAAGGGGTCAGACTCCAAGGTCGCGTTGTACGGGGGAAGATGCTTGGGAAACGAGGCGAAAGGAAAATGACCACCTAACACCGCTGTATGAGTGACGTATCAATCTCAATATGAGACCTGGGTAATAACTTGATCCAAAAAACAGTCGCGAATCACTTTCAAAAAATCTCCTCTGCCATTGCAAATTTAAAAACTATTCCACTCTATGCCCGGGGAATGGAAATCCCCCATCTTAATGACAGAACCTTTACCAGACATATCGGTAGTAACACAATGCATCTCCTCGTCTTGATCCTGGTTAACATTACGTGGCCTGTAAACACCATGAGAGTGTTTAGTGAATGAAAGGTTCATAGAGCAGCGGGAATCCTTTCACAAATCTTTTTGGGAAGAAGAAAAAGGGAAATCCCTCAGCAATTCACCAAGTAAAGCAAAAATTTGAAACTTCAGTGACAAAGTTGTACTTGCTGTTTCATCTAGCTATTATACTGATTTTTATGTTTTTAAACTTACTGATAAAAGTAATAACCGACAAATACTTATGTTTAATAATGAAATTACTTCCCTTGTAACAGAATTGTTATCAAGCGTATGGATTTTGCAGCTGCCGACTCTGTTTTTGATATAAAGTTGAATGAAAGATGTCATGGTGGTTACTTTATTTCCCCCAAATTCAACTTTACTCCCCTTTAAGTTAGAATTTTGAACTAATCCAACCAAAATAAAGCCAAGATAAACATTACAAACCGCCAGACCGATGATCGAAAATGGTTAGCAAAAATCACCCGAAATAAGTCAGGCCTGAAACATGTGCCATTTATGTTGTTGTTTCAAATGCCACTTGGATATCCAAGCTCCCTTTTGTGGAGCTACTGGGATTTAAGGCAGTAAGGAGCGCCTTCCATTTCAAGCTGAGCACCAATGGTGAAAGTACGACTTGGCTCATAATGTACTTGGATGACACCAAATGGCGCCACCACAAATACGCCAAATTCCTTTTTAGACCTATGGGTGAAAGGAAGGGAAAAGCTCCACCCACCGGTACCCTCGGTACTGCCTCAGGACTTCAGGGTCCACAGATTTTACATGCACGTATCCCTAAGTGTATATGGTGGGTCTTCAGTGGCTCGAGTCTCGAACCCGATATCCTTCTATCAGAAGCTCGACATCCTAACCGCTAGGCTACTACAGCCCTTCCATTTTCATGAAATGAAGAAATTTGGAACGGCTTTCCTTAAATCATTCATTTATTGGTTCACAAAATAAACCTGGGGAGCTCCACCAAAATAAACTAAAAAAATACACAATCTACATTAACGTATTTAGGCAGGCACGGGAATCCAACATTTTAGTGCACTCTCATGAGCACGTTGCTTGAAGAAAACTGCTCCAAAAATCTAATTTGCGAAAAATTTAGAGTCGCCTGTTTCATTTTTTAAATGCATCATTTATCACTACGTGCAGGGCTTGATTTGGCTATTTGTTGCAATGGCTGCATTCGGTTTTTACGGTGGCTCTAAAATGTGCTCTGTGCTAGGCTAACCTTTCGCCCGCTTGCAAATCACAACGCACTTCCCGCCGTCCTAGAGAGAGAGTGTCTGCTCCCAGATCCAGGCAATTGACTGCACATGCACCAGAAGATCTATCACGTGATCGCCACCGGCCTATCCCGTGCTGCCTATGTTTTCCCACTCAGAACGAGCTTTGCCAATGCACAAATTCTTTAATTAAATTTTTAATGAATTCAGAAAACATCGAATAAAAGATAAAAAATAAATAAAGAATTTTGTGAATGACAATATAAAAACTTTGAGAAAAAAATGTTATACAATACCACAAAAGAAAATATCAAAAATCAGATAATAAACTAGTCATTGGGGCTAAAACATGTTAGTTTTTATAGGAAAAACATTTTTCTTCTTCAGAAAAAGAGAAATTTTATGGTTGTGTCCTTAGGTTTTTTTCCCACAGCATGCTCAAATATTGTTAAAAAAGGTTCATTCAAAGATTTTATTTATGAACATGCTTCAATTGTTGATGTGAAGATAAGAAGTAAAGTGAAAATATAGTCTCTGCAGTTTTTCCGAGACTTTTTTCAGTATTCAAATGATATTAAAGAATGCTTCAGAATCTGAGTTTGCTATATATTAGATGGATTCACGTAATGAGGAAATATTATTCTGTTCAAGAGCAGACAAGGTGGGATCCCTCATAAAAAAAAACAAAGATCACAAAGGGTCTGTTAAGGATAATGTTTTCCCAGACTTGATGCTGAACATTCTATCGATGCCATACAGTAAAGCCCCTTGTGAAAGGGTTTTCAGTCTCTAAAGCAAAATCTAACCAACTACAGGAGCAATTTAAGTAATTAAACCTTACAAGCTTTATTAATGGAATTTTTTTTATCTAAAGCTACAGGAAATGCTTGCTATCATCAAAGAAGACTTGCAGAAAGCTAAAAAAGCCATCTGTTCTTCATCTAAGTGAACTTTACATCAGATTCAATTGTTATTCATTTTTTTTACAATGTGCATTATTGTGTCTTGTGTATATTTAATATTCAAAGACCTAAATTTGTAAAGAAAATTAACTTTAAAACTTTATACGTTTTAATCTTTTCTACTTTTTTTATATGTTGTTATTTTTATGTAATAATGACTGACATGTGAATCTGGGAAACTAAAGTTGTTTATACTTAAACTATGACCTTGTTTTTATAAATGTTGATTTGTTAATGCTAAAAAAAATGCTTAATTTTATGCTAAAGTTTTAGAGGTCTATTACAATACAAACTCTGATTTAAGTAAGTGGTTTTAAGGGGTTTTTTTTAAACGATTTTTTATACACAATATTGTACGAGCACTTTAATTATTGCAGTTTTTTTTAGATTTTTTTTTTGTGCATAATGTATAATTTTCTCAAGTAGTTTTTGAAAATTTATTTGGAGTAGAGTTTTAGTAATACCTTTTTTTCTATATTTTTTTTATTATTCTTCAAATTCTGTTTTCTTAGGGGAAATGACTTATTTTCTAAATTGTTAAACATGTCAGTTTAAGTTATTCTTTTAAATTTTAAAATAGGAAGTTCCTGCACAAGGATTAAAAATTAGGAGGAATAATGGGGAATTTCTCAATTTTTATCCTTTAAAATAATGTGGGTGAGCGACTCGGGATTCTCCAAAACTCATGAAATTCTATTTATGCTGCTAAATTTGTTACATTTTACAATGGTTGTTTACATTTTGTGGAATAAAAGTTGGCTGGAGCTTAGAATGTGAGGACACACCGAAAGTTGAAATAGTGAAATAATATTGCTCATTTCCCACCTTGAAAAAATGTTTGATCCCCTCAATTTGAACACAAAATTCTTATTAATCAAACGGACCCTTCATAAATTCCAACAAATCAAAACTTTCACCCAATGACTTTTCTGTTGTGTGTTAAGCCCTGGTTTCTAATAGCAGTTGCTGTATTTTGTTCCCCGTGATTTGTGCTTTGCTAAACGTTGATATAATGAATTTTATTCAACATTGTCATTATCATGTTTTTTTCCCTTTCAAGTATGAAGATGAAGAAGAAGAGGAAGGTGTTGAACGACCAAAAGCAAAGAAACAGTCTAGGAAAAAGATTTCAAAAAAGAGTATTTTTGATGTATGTTTATCATTCCTCTATTTAGTTTGTGAATGAGATTTTTAAAAAAAATCACATTACTATGTAGTTTGAAATCTTGCCTTCCCCTCCATATAAATGAAAAATTTTAAGAAAAATGTTTTAAGTGCCCTATTTTAATTAATAAGATAAATTTTTCTGCTTTCAGTAATAGCACTGATGTTTTTTAATGTTATTTAATTTCTGTTTTATTTTTACATTTCAATTGGAGTTCAAATGTAATTATGTACGACTCTATTACTTTACATGATAATAGGATCATTAATTTGCAAATCTTTAGTTAAATCTAATATGTTTTCTCTTCCTTTCTACCCCAATGCTATTACTTAATTTGGTATTTGCTTAGAAAGTAAGAGTTTAATTTTAAAAATATATATTATGGTGATAGTAAATGATTTTGTATAAAAAATTCTACAGTTCATTTATATATATGTCTGTGTTTCTGTTAATAATATTTCTTGTGTATATATAACTGAATTTCTATGTACATAACATTGAAAATGTATCAAATTTTTTTACATACAATATAATTTTTTTTTAGGTTTACGAACCTGTAGAATTAGAAAGAAGTCATCTAACAGATGCTGATGTTGTTATAAGAGCTGCAGATGTACCTGAAAGATTTCAAGTAAGTTCTTTTAAGCTTATAGTTTAGACATTTTTTTCTATACTTTGAAGCTATGCTTTCATAAGTTGAAATGGTTAAAATTAAGTGTTTATGTATGGTAGAAAATTAACATTGTGTAGTAGAACCACGTTAACGCTAACAATGTGAAGCATTGCTTTACATGAAATTAATGTTATGTTCTGTGAGTTGACGATCAATTAATATTATATTTTACACGCTTAACAGGAAATTTTCAAGCTGATTATCACTTAACACTAAAGGAAACTGGACGTGTAAACACAGATAAGGATGTGAATAAAATATCAGTTATTTATTCTGAGGAATTTCAACAAGTAAACACATCTTCTACTATGAATTGAATAATAGAAGAGATGCAGCAGTTCTGAAATCAGTGTAAAAATGAAAAGAAGAAATAACAATCAATTATGGGTTATTTCAGTTCAAAATAAAACTTATAATTTGTACATATTTAGCATTACATTTTTCATTTGTCAGTTTTAAGCATATTTTAATTTTGTGCTACATAATATTGTCTACAGACATAATACATGTATTAATTGCAGTACGTAATATTGTTGGAGCGTAATGAATCGTTTTCATGATTCAATGGGTAGGATGAAATCCGGCTAACATGAAATGGTTATTCTGGTCCCACAAATTTTTGTTAACGAGGTTTGACTGTGTGTGTGTATATATATATATATATACAGTCGAGCTCCATAAATCCGCCGACCTGAAATCCGCCAACGTCCGAAATCCGCGTTGATTTTGTCCCTAACTGGTTTTGCAGAAAAGTCATTTTTGCAAACGTAAAACTAATATATTTTTGGGCCACAATCTGCCGATGACAAATTTAGGCATATTAAATCCTCAACTATGGAGTAAAAAGATACTCCCAACGTTATTACAGTATCGAACCCCAAATTCAGAATCCCAAAATTCAACACTTTTCCCGAAAATTTCCGCTTTTTTTTTCTTGGCCAATTTAGAAAAATATTTAATCTAAGAAGCTGTTAAATTAATAAATACCAGTAAATTTTGATTCAAATAGAAGCAATATTGTAGATATGTTTCTGATTTACATGAACTAAACTCAGGATAAAGGACCAAGATAAAATCAGAAAACCCTACTATGTTGAAAGATGAAAATTGATTTCTTGAGCTCAGTTAAATATCTTTTTTCCCTATAAAAAATTAATTTTTTTCCCCTTAAGTTCTTAAAAGTTCGTTTTTCAAGTTTTATTCCCTTAAAAAAAAGAGAAAGAAAGATAAAGGAATTTGTTTCTCTGTGGTCATAAATGGCGCCCAGTAACTTTGCAATTTGTACAAATGGTGCTAGCGTTTTGGTTTGACTTCTCTGTTAATATTTTTTTAGATGTTGATGCAGCTCCTATTTTCTTTTTTATGCAATTGCAGGTGATTAGTGAAATGGTGAACTACCATGTGGGTATGGTTTATTTTTGCTGAATTGTGTGTTGTAATTTGGCGCTTTTTATTAAAATCCATGAACAAGTTATCTTTTTTGTTTGGTAAAATATATTAACACATGGATTTACTTAAATTACCTTTAAAAAAAAAAAAGTTACCTATTTATCAACCCTTTGACAAAACAGTGTAATTTGAAGTAAAATGCACTTATCAACGTTGATGTTTACGTAAATCCGCCATTTTTGATTCTGTAAATCCGCCATTTTGGGTCGGGCTCCAAAATTCGGAAAATTCCGAAATAAGGCCTAGCACTACCTTGTGGTTAAAAAATAATGTTCTTAAACATGTTTAAGGGTGGGGGAAAACAAAAAGATCTCCCATTCTTTGCTTATAATTCACACCTGGGAAACTTGTGAACTTTTTTTAACATAATTAACTATAGTGGCCTGAAATCCGCACAACCACTTCTCCCAAGTTGTGCGGATTTTTGACCCTCGACTGTTTCTTATTTTTTTTTATTTGTAAATCTTTCATTAATATTTTGCTACATTTCAGCTATTTATTACTTTACTTAAATTTTTGCTGCTTTGTGCATGTTTAGGCGATAAGTAAAGTGTTTATTTTTTCTGTGAATGAAATTGTTGTGAATTTTATGCTCCCACATGGGCTAGCCCCTGCATACAGATTTCCAGCTGCAAGACAGTATCATCATCACCAGTGCTCAATTCCAATTCACAAGGTTTTAAAGATTGTAGATGCCCCACTTCTTATTGATTTACCGGGAAAGCATCACTCAATATCGAAGGAAGATACAGATGCAGTCCTACAAATTTTTAATTTGGAAATTTTCTAATTTTGGTTCCAAGCAGAGAGGAAATAGAATATTTTTTTTTGAACATTCATATTTTATAAGATTTAATATGTTTTTGTTTGTAAAATGCTTCTATGATTTTTTTGGGATGTCGAAGAAAGTTAAATTTTGATTTCATGAGACCAATGCGTGAATACAGTTAAAAGAAAACTGGTGAAATATATGCAAAATCTTAAATTGTTTCTAAAACACGTTAAATTCAAAAGTGGAAATTCTCCTTTTCAGGGAATGTAGTACTCAATGGTATTGACCAACAGTAAAAAAATAAAAAATTTTGAGTTTGGCTTTTTGAGAAAAAAAATATAAAAGATTTTTTTAAAAACTTTACAGAGGGCTGCAGAAAAAAAATGTTGAACAGATATTTAAAAATGAATAAAAAAATACCCAACAAATTGTCTTGCCCCGTTCGAGAAATAGAGCACTTTAAAATTTTTGTCAAATCGCTAGTCAGAAATGGCGCTGAGGACGCCATCTTTAACGGCCTGTATCTCGGGCCCGAAATTTTTTTGAGCAAAACAAAAATATACCTGTATTTTACTTTGTTCTAAATTTTAACATATATTCAACTCCAAAATTTTCTGAGACTATGAAGGTACCCTGCCTGAATCGCGATATGAACTATACCCTTCGTTTTTAAGATTGTGATGCTTGCAAATGGTTTGATTTTATGATCACAATTTTTTGAAAATGCTCCTTTTTGCATTTTTAAAAACCTTCTTTGTGAAAAAGATTGAAATTTACTGTTGGATTTTTTTGAAACCTTATTACATTTAATATTTTCAAATGAGCTTGAATTTTCTCATGCTCAATTTTCTGAAAAATTCTCATACAGTGAAACTTATGTAAGTTGTCCACTTGCGGTGCAGTACTTTAGTGGTCAACTTAGACAGGATTTTTTTTGTCATGTCTTACACAATCCATTTATTCATGACGTAATAAAAGAAGGTAGACACAAGGGATATGCTAATGAGCATTAATACTTTCATAAGCATCTTTTTTTGGATCCTGATTTTCTTGAAGGATTAATTTTTGCGATCATAAATTTTGAAATGATTCTATTTTCGGACATAAAAAAGTCCTTTTGGAGAAGTAGGTTATTTTTAAAAAGTGGTTTTCCACTCTTTTGTTCAAAAGTGAACATTAGAAATAACAAGTTATGTAGTAGTTTGAATTTGTTTTACACCTGTACAACCCCCACTCCATGGCTTTTCAATGACTAAGAAGATTCCATTTTTCCACTCCTTTTTTTGATTTTATCAACTGGATGAAGATTAGTCTGCATTAACAAAGGCTTTTGAATGCGTAATAATCCCAAAGAATAAAGAAGTTGTCAATCTTTCCTTCATGTTAGTTACTGTGGTTTCTAGATTCTTCTTTTGATTAATGAGGATAATATGGCAGCTGAAAACCAACATACTCTTTTTAAGTTTGTGTTGAATATCAGATTAGAATAGTAGTTTCGCGATCTTTTGAACGTGTGTCCGTTACTCGCGGGAACAGCTCGCCAACAAACTTTTTTTGAGTGGGATTAAAAAAATACTGCGGTAATCTCTCAATCCCACAACCTAGCGTGAATCTTAGTATGGATGTAGCTTATACTGCTTTGTTATTATAAATTGTCATTTTGTATGAGACTAATGATAATAATAAGAAAATGAATAATCTAAACTGATATTTTTAGCTTCGCAATGTTCCGGTCACTGAAGCTGAAGATGATGAAATTGAGGAAGAAGCTGAATGGATATTTAAGCAAGCATTTAGTATGCCCACTATTTCCATTCAAGAAGGTGAACATTCTGGTAGCGGCCATCAGCCGATTGCCGGACGTAAAAATGTCAGTGCTGTTGGAAAGATCAGGGAAGCTTTAAAATTCATTCGAAATCAAAATTTTGAGGTATAGTTTTATTTTCTGTTGTAGTATTGTTCTTTGAGGAAAAAAGGTAACTGATTTATCAGGTACTTATTCTTTTTGAACAATAAATTTATTGCCTATATTTTTGTTATTCAGGTGCCATTTATAGCATTCTACAGAAAGGAATACGTAGAACCAGATTTGAACATAAATGATCTTTGGACCGTATACAAATGGGATGAAAAGGTAATGTTTTTTTAGTGGAGTAGAATTATTATTATATTTATTTATTAATTATTATATATTTTTTTTTATTTTTTAGACACTATTGTAATTTGAAAACGTAACTTCACTTTTGACTTTTGCATCACACTATCAAATGCAAAGTAATCGGGCAGTTTTTGCTAGATATGATAATCTTGTAACAATAAAATTTTTAAATGACTTGATTTGAACTATACTTATATTTTTTTAAAAGCTAAAGCCTTTCCCTGACAATATATTTTTTTCCCTGGGAAAACAATTCCAAGGGTGGGAAGGGATCAATTTGATGGACATATGTGTCCCATTAGCACTTTTTGGTGGGTATATATCCCGGTGGTACTGAAATAATGATTGACACAAAATGAAATGAGAAGCTATTTTATTTTCACTCAGATTACATAGGTTCTTTTGAAACTGCCTGAGGGACGTGTACTGTGCAACCACTATTAGAAAAACCTCAGACAGCAGATACACGAGTGGCGGTCGCTATTTTAATGGATTCTTCCATAGCAGTTTAGGTAAGACGGTGAGTTTTTCGTGATTTGGTGCCAAGAAAATAGACAAGAGGTGCATTTTGCAAATTTTTCGATAGACGTTGACAAGTATCTACAACTAATAAATTTATTAGCTCATTGAAAACAATTGAAGACATGCAAAGTCAGCAGGATTGATGAAAATTTAAACCTCTACATATTTATGTAACCCCTTGGCGTCAATGACAACTTTGACTGTATTGGGATCTTCAGGTCTTCAGGTTTAGGATCACAATTTTGGATTTACAGTGAATATATGTATAGTATAATGGTACGTAATATTATTATAGTATGTAATATGTATAACCTCATGCAGAGGAGAATCAAAGGAAACATGATTAAGCTCTTTAAGGACACCCTTTAATGATCATGCTCTTAGAAGATGATGGGCTACATTTTTTTCACAGAAGGCTGAGCTAAAGATCATTGTTTTAAGCTTTTCAAAAGTCCCAGGGTTACCTTAAAATTATGCAAAAATTACTACTTCAACAGGGTATTTGGATAGTTTATTGGAAACAGCTACTACTTGAATTCGGGTAGATATTTTCCGGACTGCTTTTCATCTTCTTTGGTGGTAGACAGATTGACAGGGACCAGCCGCTCTGGACCTAGAGCTGGTTGCTGATCTTCACTTTTTATATTTGTTCTTGTATTTTTTAAAAAAATAATAATAACAATAATAATAATATAATAATGATAATCTTAGAAGTTGCTGAATTGAAGGAGCTAGACTGTAAATTTTAACATTATCAATCGACCGTTGGGCGAGGATATTCTCTATTTTTTTTCCAAATACCAGTATCTGTTTTATTTTATCCTCTGTTGAATACTTCAATTCATTGTTTATGCTGTTTTGATTTTGACTATGGCTGCTTACTTATGGTTTTCTAGATTTCACCTACAAAATTGTTTTACAGATATGTATTTAACATTGGAGCATTTGAAAATTAGCTTACGAATATTAAGATTTTAGACAAGTGTAAATATTTTTGTAACAATTTAAAAATGCAAATCTGTACACAGTAACAATTTAAGTATTATTATTAAAATAATTTCTAAAGTTTGTTATTATTTTAAATTTGAAAAATGATACTTTTTACATGGAAATAAAATATTAAAGCACTTAAAAACTTAGTAACTCTATACATCATTGTTTAAAAAAATATATAATGAAGCTATCCTGAAGAAATTTGAACTTTCTTATATTATTGTTTCTTTACCTATATCTATTGTTCATATTTTTTGCCTAGTGGTGCCAGTTGAGGTCTAGGAAACAGAACTTACAACGACTATTTGAAAGAATGCAGCAGTATCAATGTGACGTTATTTTGGCAGATCCTGATAAACCTTTGGCAGAAGACCTGAGAGCTTTAGATGCTGGTGATATCTACAGGTAACTTCTTTCAATGACAGTATTTTTTGAAATTTCAGATGTTTTGGTTAGAAAGTGATTTGCATGTAAATGTTTATTTAAATCATAATTTACTAGACTGAAAATGTGAATTTAATAAATAGGTTAAAGAAAGCACAGAATGTAGAAGAAGTTCAAGATTGCTATTTACATTTTATGTTATATTATGGGCATGATGTTCCTCTTATGAAAGAACATTTTAAGAAGAAGGAACAAAAAGAAAGAGACTTAAATTGTGATACTGCTGAAAATGAAGGTGCTGATGGTGATCAAGAACAAGAAAGTTCAAAAATTAAACATGTACCACACAAAAATTCATATGTGGTTTGCAAAGAATGTGGCATTGGTCAGTGTTAATTTTCCTAGGTCATTTATTTTCAATATTTAATCACTTGGCTAAAATGTATTACTGAATAGACTTTTCTTCACATGTGCTTTGTATTATATTTCAGATGGTTTAGCTAAAAAATTTGGCCTTACTCCTGAACAGTTTGGGGAAAATTTAAGAGACAATTATCAAAGGCATGAAGTTGAACAGTATCCTGTTGAACCCAAAGAAGTAGCATCTGATTATGTTTGCAAGTATGGATACTTTCTTTTTACATTAATTCAAAAGTTAACAATTGAGAATGTATAAGAATTATTATTATTTAAAAACTAAACATTAAAATTGAAAGCACAGGAAGTAAAGAAGCTTGAAACATCTCATGTTGATGTAATAGTACAATTGCATCTATTTAAGCAAAAATCAGAAAAAATATCATTTTCTTTTATAGAATTAGTTTACCTTTTGTTTCAATGTTCTACTACTCTTTGATATAAATCAGAATCTCTAAAATTTGTGCATCACTTTTTTATATTACAAAATTCTGTATTTAAAGATAGTTATATGGTATCTATTGTTTATATCTATTTCTTTGTTCCTAACCAAGAAACAAAAATTTCACACCTAGTGCTGTGCATGTCATTATTAAAGTGGTGCATGTTAAATTATTTAGCTATTTAATCTTTTTGTTTTGGTGTGCCTAGGCATTTGTTCTGGATTGTGATCTTTAAAAGATGATTGTTTGAAAGTTCCTTTCATTTATACAGTGTAGAAAACAAAGACTGTTCCTTAAGTTTTTGATATTTTTTCATTTTAAAATTCTATCTTAAATTTGAAATTGAAAAGTAAGCAGGTGTATGAGTTAATGTATTCACTTCGAAGTGGATGTATTGCTTTTACAGCTCACTATACCTTGGTTGTTGAGTGGTTATTTTTTCCCTGTGAAAGATGTAACTTATAAAATATAAGTGTTTATGATTAATTTTATTGATGATTGAAATCTTTATGAAGTAATTGTATTTTATTTTCATGGTCTTATTTACCATGGCTTTCATTAACATTGGTCAGTTTACCATAATTGCTCATTTTTAAAAATGGTCAGTGAAATTACGTAGTATTATTCAAAGATTGATTAAAATTTGAGAGCATTTTTACGGAATTTGTTATTGAAACATTTGTAGTGAATAATTTCCAGTGCATTTAAGTTCTGTTTTTATACTTCTCCTATTATATTTTTGTTATTCTGTAATGATATCCTTTAAAGAAAGTATTAATTTTTTAGGCGTTTTCCAACAAGCGAAGATTGCTTATCTGCTGCAAAATTCATGGTAGCTACTCAAATTTCAAGAGAACCTGCTGTAAGGCAGTGTGTTCGCCAGACATATTTTGAACGAGCCAAGATTTGTGTGGCACCAACTAAAAAAGGAGTGAAGGTAAATGCAGAAATAATAATTATAGCCATTTTTATGAAGCTTAAAATTTAAATTTGGTAGTTGAAATGTTTAAAATTTACTACTTCATTTTGTAGGAAATAGATGAAAATCATCCATGTTACAGCATGAAATATTTGAAAAATAAACCTGTGAAGGATTTGAGAGGTGACCAATTTTTGAAGCTATCAATGGTATGTGAAGTTGAAAAAATGTATTTATTGTAATGAAATTCTAAATTTCCTATTAGTGAAATTGTATAATATATTGCAGAATATGTTGTGATTTAGTGGCTATATATTCACGAACAGAAGTTATAAATCAGCGTTTCCCAACCGGTGGTTCGCGTGGGGTCGAAAGGGGGTTAACAATATTGCAATGGCGGAATTTTAATTTCTAACTGGGGACTGGCATAGGAAACATATGTACAAAATTTGAAATGCACTTATTTCTACTGTTACCTGATTTCGAAAATTTGAATCTTAAAATGGTATTGAAAGATAAATTTTGAACATATAATTCTACCATTTCCCACTTCTTCCTCGTTAGCGCGAAGAAAGAGTCGGAAATTAGAAAATTTACTAGAAAAATTTTGCGTATTTCAGGGGTGATTGTATTCTGGGTGTACCCTGGAAATTTTTTATCAGGGTGCGTACGCGGCCTTTAAAACCTTGAAAGTCCTTGAACTACATAATTTTTTTTCAAGGCCTTGAAAGTCCTGGAAATTTGGAATAATGTACAAAAATGTCTGGAAAGTCCTTGATTTTCGCATTTTTACTATTTCTTTGCAACTTCTCAACAGGAAAATTCACTTTTCTTCAAATTCCTACCTGCAGACATGTGATTTTTCCGTATTTTGACGGAATTCCGTAGTTTTGGTAATTTTGGAAATTAAAAATTTCTCTTCTGCAAAAATTCGTAATTTGGATTTCTTTTTCTCTATTTTTTTACCCTATGAACATTTTTGAAAGTAGCCTGCTTACATTCCTCCGAAGTTTCACAAATTACGAGTCAAATTTACACGTTCGATTCGTTTTTGGCGCTTTTAAGTGTCAATCCCGATTTTTTTCAGCACTTCGAAATCTGGTTGCATCGACTTCAGCAAAACTTCCTAGCTCTCGTTTAATATCGGATTCTTCCCCTTGGACATCAATAAATTTGAGCTTATCATTATTTTTAATCTTTCCTAAGTTTTAGCTTCTGTAAAGGACTTGAGGAAACGTCATTTTGCCACGCTCACTCTAAATGTCGCAGATAATCAAGGAATTTTTAGTTTTTAAGTTTTAGTGATACGTCTGTTGAATATAATTATTTCCATTAGAACCTTATTAAAAATCTGTTTTAAAAATTTTTTTGCCAAAAATGTTTCGTTTTTTAAATTGTTTTTTTTTTTTTTTTTGCATGTAATTTATAATGTGTTTAAATTTTAGATCGTCTTTAACATTAGGTCCCCCTTTCAAGTACTCATTTTACATTGTTACAAAATAAATAAATAATATTTCCTTCTATTTTAATTCAATTATATAAAAACATGTAAAAAATTCGTCACGCCTAATTCTGAAGTTATTTCATTTCATTAAATTTTTTATAGTTATCAAGTATGAAATAATTATTTCAGTTTAAGAAGTTATTGCTCAGAAACATTTTCTTTTAAAAATGCCATGCCACTTCCACGCCTAATTTTGGTTAGACATAATGCCCCAATCATTTTTTATATTAAGGTAATGAGTTGACTTGCTTAGTATTTAATAATTCTATTGCATAGTAATTTATGCTTGTAATATAAGACTTTTTAATAAGCTTTTACACAGCGTTATGTCGTGTTTTTTCAGTATTTTTTTTCTCAGTGAGGCACATGTCTGACCTGACAAGCAATTAAGCTATGGCTCGTTACATACACAGCCGATACAACACAGAAATCTAATTAATGTGCAATATGACAAATTTTTATAGTATTGAATATGAAGTTACTTTAATACAGTTAGAGTGCTCTAAATTAAATAGTATTAAAGAAATCTAATGTAATGTAACTAGTATCCGAAGTGGTTAGACTTACTTCATTTGAAACACTTGATTTTTGTTATGAAGAGTCCTGGAAAGTGCTTGATTTTTACTCAGAGAACAGTGTACGCACCCTGTTTTATTTTCCCCCGGGTTTTGCATATCCTCCTTCCGTGTTTAAAAAATCGGAGTTTTTAGTTTTCAAAATTGCAAACGATACCACGTCCCACGTGCTTTTCGTTGTTATGGATAACCGGGCTTTGGCGCCATTTCGGAATTTTTTTTGTCGATGTTTACATTCCCGATTTAAACATCGCCAAAAGTGGTTTTTTTTTTTTCGGACTTAATTTTTATTTTTAAAAGAGCGATTAAAAAATAAAAACTTGGAGTTTTTTTGGATTTAGTTATTTTTCCGATAAATATCGCAAAAAGTTGAACTCATTTTCCGAACTTAATTGTTTTGCATAATAATGCATTTTTACGTCCTTTTCCTGAAATCGGCGCTAGACTTTGATTTATTTTCTCAACTTTTATTTTAAAAGTTGCAGATATTTTACAAATAAATGAAAAAGTAAGAACTCTAAATAGAAAAAGTATTTCACTACAAAAATTTGGCAAAAAATATATAGTCATGGGAAATTCCTATTCATTATGTTTTACTATAAATTACAATTTATTTGCAAAAAAATAAATAAATTAAATTTTTCTCATTAGTTAGAAGTTGGTAAGTAAAATATAAATTTTAATTTCAAAAGTTATTTTAAACATGCCGTTGTAACTATATGTGTATAAAAGCTGTCATATAATTTATGGTGCATAAAAAGTGACACCGACTTTTTGCATAAAAATTTTTCAGGGTTTTTTACTTTGTGTCGCAATCACCCCTGATATTTTGGGCTAATTTTTCGTATACGGAGACCAAAGAGGAACCGGCATACATTTATTCATTAATTTTAAATTTTGTACTCGCATTTATTGCATTTTAGTCCAACTTTTGTGAATTTTGTACATTTCAAGCTGGAAGTGGAACAGAACGATATAAATTGATTAAATTCAAAATTTTGTACGTATATTTCATTCCACAAATATTTTGCACTATCAGGAAAATAATTTTTAAAGATATTTTTTGCGAATATATATGCTGATTGTCTCGTTAACAATTCAAAAATAACAGATAATAAAAAAAGTAATTTTGGTTTTTATTTAAACTTGGATGATTTGCAATTATATTTTCAAATCTTCTTATGAACTATTGTGTAACATGGAAAATAAATGTGCTAATAAATTTTATAGTTTCGTTATTAATGGCCACAGAAGGGGGTTCGTCGTTTTCTTTTGTATCTGAAAAAAGGTTGGGAACCACTGTTATAAATAATACTTAAATGACTTGTGTAGAAACAGATGAGTAGTATTTTGCATAAGATTCTTAAAGTGTGTAAGATTCTTTTTCAGTTGTAAAATGTTTTAAATTCTTGTTCAAATTTAACTTCTTTACTCTTAAAATGAATACTGTTAAAAATGCCTTTTACATTGTATGTGCATCATTTTCATAACTTATATATTTTAATTTTTGTCGTAATTTTTTTTTTAGGAAGTTTGATTTAAAAAGTTTATTTTAGAATGCATTAAAAACTTGTGTTAAATGATTAACATGAAATTTCAGAACTTTTTCTAGTAAATGTAGTCATATTTATAAATATACAAGAAAACAAAAAATAAATAAATGGGTGGCATGAAAATGAGGAAAAAATGTTATTGTGTTTACTGTTTAAAACAATGGTAAAAAGTAGATTGCATTTGTCTCAAAATTAGCAGTTTGTTACTGCTGTAGGGAAATCAGTAGTTTCTGTGCTTAGCATTGTTCAGTCAAATTTATTTTTGTGCAAGAGCTGAGTAGTAAGTGCAATGCTTTCTATTTCCTTTTTTGCTGTTATAGGCAGAACGAGATGGGTTTCTCAAAATCTCTATATCTATGGATAAACACACTGGATCTGATGGACATCAATATCTTGAAGAAATTAAACAACTCTATGAACGTGTATGTAATTTCATTTTGGATATTTCAATTTTGGTCATATTCTTCATTTTATTTTCTAAACATGTTTGATGTGTAGGATGAATTCAGCAAGAATGTTCAAGAATGGAATGTACAGCGACAGAAGGCTTTGGAAATTGCATTGACAAAAATTTTATATCCAACTTTTCAAAAAGAATTAAAACTACGCCTTTTAAGTGAATCTAAAGAAGGTGTCATTAAGGTATTAATAATCAACTACAGCATATATTTTTAAAAAAAGAGTGCATATTTTCTTGCTTTCTTTTATAATTAAAAAAATCTTTCAATAGGCATGCTGCAGAAAATTATATAACTGGTTGAAAGTTGCTCCTTACCAAGTTGATGGTCAAGTTGAGGAAGATGAAGATTTTGATACAAGAGAGGGTGTTAGACTATTGGCTATTGCTTATTCCTCTGATAGGTAGGTTTTGAATTTTAATTAAATAAAAATTTCATCCATAAGCCACTTGAAATGTGTCATGTCAGACTTAATTCATCCTATTAGAAAATTGTTTATGCCCTTCCTTCCCTTTTTTACTTACTAAGTTTTTGTACCTGTTTTCAGGAGTTAAAATGCATACTTCTAATACTATAATGCATATATTATACTCATTTAACTTAGTACCTAAATTAAGTATGAATAGCATTGATTTGAAACTAAAATTTATTTTATCTGATGTTTTAGTTTAGGTGCCAAAGAAAAAAAAATGTAGACAGTGAATACTATTTTTACCATTTTTGCCGGGACGGTTTTTACCAGGTTTTTGTTTATTCCGCCTATGACAAAAACATACTAACCCTGCTTATGAGAGTTGGAAAAGGTACAATTTATACTGTATTATAAGAAAAGGTTATGAAATCTATCTTTAAAGCTGTAAACTTGAATGAGTACGGGTCTGCCTACCCCCTTTAGAGGTATGGCTCACCCTCTAAAAAGCTACGGAATCCCCCGTAAGGATAGCCCCCCATATCAAATCAACAGTCAGCTAAGCCCCCAACCCCCTGGAAACAACTTCCCCTAAACATTTCAATGGCACAGTCTGCATTATGACCTCCCCCCCCCCCCCTGGCACATGTAAACTTTTATGTGTTGATCACAATGCATGACAATTATAACTAAAATTTCACTATATATTTTTTCTCTTATTTAAAGAGAAATACCAGCATTTTGTGCAATGATTGATGGAAATGGAGAAGTAATGGAATATCTTCGTTTGCCATATTTGCTGAATCGCAAAAATTCGTGGAAAGAAAAAGATAGAATTTCGAAAGTAAGTTAAGTCTTTAATATTTTTGCCTTGAAACTTTTTCATCATATTAACCAATGTGTAATTAACATTTTTGTGATACATATCTTTTTACTTTCTTCATAACAACTTTTAAGATCACTGTGTAAATACATTTGGATGACATATATCTGTAACCAGTGTATTCCTGAGAATATTTTGCTTTATAATATATCCATGGTCCATTCAACATTTTTAACAAGGTCTGGCTTTTGTGAATTTTAAAAAGATATTTTTGTGAAAATCAAATAATTTTGTGAGAATTCAAAATTTAAACAATTAATAATAAAAAAATATATCATTATTTGCCTCTTATTTAATAAATAACTCTGAAAAGTACGATTTGGTAGCTCGAAATTTGGTGAAAGGTTCATTTTGACTGACTGGAATTTTATGAATGGTCCGATTTGATTGATTGGAATTTTGTGAAGGGTCCGAAAACGGACCTGAATTTCTTCTGGTGTGACACATGGTATCTATATCTATATATGCTTCCAGACTGCATTACAAAAAAAAAATCTTACCTTTTAAACACTATATGTAGCAGTTCTTATGTTGGTTCTTGAATATGTTTGAAGGCTTTGAAAGTCTTTGAACCTTTATCAAAGTCCCAAAAAAGGGATTTAAAATTTTTTTGTCTAAAGAGAAAATTTGAGAATTATTAAATACCATAAGTTTTAAAGGACCACACTTGATGATTGTTCACTGGAATTCTGCTTTCAAATGTTGAATTTTTATATCTGATATGATACATATTTTAGAATTAAATATTTTCTAATCCTAATCCAGTGTGATTACTGCTTTTAGGATGAGCTCAAAGTTGGTCAGAAACATGGAACATTTTATGAATTTGTATTTAGTGCAGATAACATGCAAAACCAGACATATTAATCACAGTAGATGCTTCAACTTTGTTAGGGACACAATTCTTCTGATACATTGGCAGTAAATCAAAGGAATGAAAAGTTTAGAGAAGCAGGCAGAGTTTTTGATCTTCCCAGAAGTGGCAGGCTTAGTGTGAATGAAATAGTTGTTAGACCTGTTTGGTAGTCATATCTGTAGAGTCATAAGGAAATCAGTTCATTTATAATGCAAACAAATATGTTTGAAATTCTTCATAAAATGCTTAGCTTGCATGCTTATGAAATACAAACCATTCAGACCCAACCAAATAATTTACCAGAGACATGCAGAATTTGCAAAAGAAATTCTGAAAATTCTTGGTGTCCAAAAAAAAGTTAAGTTTTGGTGTCAAAAAAGATTACGTAACTGTATTTGTTTTTCTGCTAACTTGACCTTGAAGATAAGTGAGCATATAATAATGTCTGAAAATTAGTGACTCCACATGTTTCTGCATAAGTAATGAGAGACATATCCCTGAAATAAATATTTGGTGCAGCCTCAAAAATACTAAGGTTATTGTGGCATTATTTTTTTTACCACAAAAAAGCCCTTACCATTACTAAGGCGTATTGGAATTATATTGTGACTCAATTAGAATTTCAACAATGGGGTTTTAACCACCAATATGAGTACTTATTTGCCTAGGTTCTTTAGCTTCGAGTTTCTAGATAAAAAATTTCTGAGCCCATGGACTATGAAAAATAGACCAACATAGTGGCCTTCACAGTCTTCAGCTATTTTTGCTCTCGATTTGTTCTTCTAAGGCTGTATTGGAGACGGAGTCTTCGCTTCACCCCACTTGCTGATATTGAAGAATTGAAGGGTAGAATAAAGAAAGCTATATGTACTGTTACAAAAGATACATAGTGAGAATACTCCTTTGACATTCTTTGAACTATGAAAAGGGGCATATAGAATGCACTGAGTTTTATTAAAAAATTCTACTTGTACTTACTATGTATTTAGAGAACTGTATTTCTGTATATAGCAGGTTTATCACAATTTTTATTATAATTATTTTCTTTCTAATTTGAAATTAATTCATTAATTGTTAGTTATTATTGATTTTTTTCTCTGAAGTAACATTATCCTCTTTTTAGGAAAAAGATTTGGAGTCATTAAAAGGTTTAATTTCTTCCAAGAAACCTCATGTTGTGGCTGTTGCTGCAGAATCAAGGTAAATGTAATGTTTACTTT
The DNA here is from genome assembly GCA_038502835.1 of Octonoba sinensis. Taxonomy (NCBI): domain Eukaryota; kingdom Metazoa; phylum Arthropoda; class Arachnida; order Araneae; family Uloboridae; genus Octonoba; species Octonoba sinensis. The sequence goes on along the minus strand of CM076599.1, from coordinate 55,049,184 downwards.
TTCAGGGTGCATACAGACTCCTTTGACTCCTTGAGAAAATTTTTCAATTTCCAAGGGGCTTAAAATGCATTAGATTAAAATTATTACTCCTTAGAGGAACACTTATTAGAGAGAGACCTTGAGAAAATTTTTCAATTATTATCAATAAAATTTGATGCAACTTCATTAATGCAGAAATACGACCGCTGAGTCCTGAAGTGTCAAAATGGATATTTTGCACCATGTTGAGCCAAAAAGGCACTTTTTTTGTGGATTTGTGCCACTGAACCAATTTTGGGTTATGATGATTTTTTCAACCTCTTTACTTTGAAATGATCATAGTTTTTTGCTGTGAGTTAATTGCAGGGTTCCCACCAAGTCACTTTTTTACCTAAAATCACTTTTTTTTTCATTGGTCACTTAAAGTCACTTTTTGTAGCAAATAGTCACCTAAAATCACTTTTTTTTGGGGGGTATCTCACAGGGTTCGTTGATTTAAATCAGCTTGATTTAAATCATGATTTAAATCACGATTTAAATCAAGTGATTTTTTTTTAAAAATCATTGATTTAAATCAAGGGAATTTTTTTTCAAAAAAATCATTAATTTTACTATGTTAGAAAGTGTTGTAAAAACGGAATATGTTGCAATTACAACTACTGTTTCAAACAAAACTTCTTAGGTCCATCTGTCTGTGTGCATAACATATTTCATAAGGTTAGAATTAATTAGTATTCTTTTAATTTGACAATATATTTTTTTTAATTTTACAATATTCTTCAAGCATCTTAACAGCAAAGCATAATTCATTCAATCATTCAAATTACAATTCATAATACATAATCATAAACCATTCTGTGTTTTTTATCTAAAAATAGTATTTTAGATTAATTTTATCAATGACACACAATAAATAATTTGGAATGATAGTGTTTAAAACAACAATTGTTAGAATTTAGAATATATATCTTAAAGTTTCATCTACGTCCCCTAATAGCTTAAGTTTTTTCCCTTCTAAATTATTTTTTTTATCATAGAAGTTTTCAATAAATATACTTGATTAAAACAAAAAGTTTCAGTTTTAATAATGGTGTGAGCGTATGATTTTATTAAATGGGTAAAAATTATTTATGGCTTTTTCTTTTTAAAAATAGAACAAGGAATAAAGTACACTCAATGTAAAACTTAAGTACACACAATTGGTACTTTTTTCAGCGTTAACAGCAAAATAATTCAGATTAAATTTGTTCATTTTCTCTGTACTTATGAGTGTACTATTATTCCTGGTAGGGTTAAGTTTCATTTGAGTCATGCATTTGTATTCAAATTTGTTTATCATTATTACTATTAAAAATATTTATTGCTGTGAAAATAGCTTAAAGTGTTTTTGCATATTGATTAAGATTCCATATTGTTTCTCCGAATGTAACATAATAAATATCCAAAATATATAGGGTCTTTTTAAAAAAATAAAAAAAATCTGATTTAAATCAAAAAAATCTGATTTAAATAAAAAAATCCATTTTTTTTTTTTTTTAAATTTTTTTTAAAAAAATCAAAAAAATCACGAACCTTGGTATCTCATAAAGTGCTAAATAACCACCAAACTTTTCCTATGAACACCAGGAAAAATGCAAATAAAATAGTTTCCTTCTACAAAGCTATTTTCTGAAGCAAATGAAAAGTTAAAACAAGGCATTACAAATCAAGATTTTACAGAAATACAGTTTGCCCGGGCAATGATAGAGGGTGCTAAATCTGTAAAAGCTGATGAAATCGAGCACAGAGCAAAGGGGCACATGAAATTGGAAAAAAAATTACAGAAGAGAAAATCTTCCGTAATCACAACTTTTTTTTAAAAAGAAATCTAAGACTGATTAAATTGAAACTTTTACAGAATGCTGCCATTTATATACCAGGGGCGACAGTTCTCTAAATTTTTGAAGCATTCTTTTCTGAAATTTTTATATTAACATTTAAAAATTTTGAGCATTCCTACTGTATTGATTTTCTTTTCTGATTTTCTTTTTGCTTTTCAAGGTGTATTCTATCTTATCATTTTCTGTTCCACCTTTGAATGATTTGCAAGTTAAAAACTTTTTGCTACAGGATAAGTACGCACTTAAAGTATACTTTTCAAGTATTTTACTTTTGGTATCTGTACTTTCTAAATCAGCTTTGAACAAAGGATTATAATCAAAATCATTTCTTGTGCAGAATGCGTTTAATTTAGCGATTTCCTTGCTTGATTTAATTGGGCATTGACCCTTTTCCTGTTTTTCATGCTTATAATTGATTTTATTTGCTTCTTTAGTTGTCAATCTAAAGATTTTTATTTTTTACTTGCTCTAACATACATAATTTGACATTAATATATAAATAATTTTCAAATTAACTTTATTTCTGTAGTAATCCCAATGAAAACAAATTTCAAAATATTAAACTTTTTTTTCTCTTTTGAGCCTTGTGCTAGCATGCACTTGAAGTGTTTATTTCTGGTGTTTAAATTTTGGCATCAAAGAATATTCTGAATTAAATTTTTTAATAAAGGATTATAATATTCCTTGTATATACATACCTTTAATTTATATATAATGTTTCAAATATTTAGCACATGCTCCTCTGATATCCTAAATGTTTTTATTAGCAATAATTAATTTTATTTTTGTGATCAAACATTAATAAAAATAAAGTTGATTCTGTAAATTGTTAGCATAATCGGTCACCCCTGGCATATATATGTATGGCTGCTTTCTTTATGTGTCTGATGAAAAACCAGTGGTTTTTTAAAAATGATTTTTTGTTTGAGATGATAGTGATATTTATTTATAGAAGTTTAGTTAAGGATTGAACTTTCTGCTTTTTTTAACCTACTTTCCCAAAAAATAAATAAAGTGTGAAAGAAGGCTTAATGTATTGTAAAAATATCATTAAAAATAAAGAAAAGTCAAAGAAGTAATTAAATAAGGAATTAAAAATGAAAAATTTGAAAGTAGGGTTTTGAGATGGGGAAAATGTGTGTCTGTCGGTCCCCCCCCCCCCCCCCCTCCCAGTAACTTTTGAGGAAATTGGCCGATTCAAAAGATCTTGGCGAGGACATCTCATTTCCATATTTTACTTTTTCATTTGAAAAAATTTTCGTTTAATTTTTAACAGTTCAAAAAATTTTAACATTAGCGCTTATGGGCAAAAATAAAGCACATTACGTAAATACTGGGCATATGATCCTAGTTCGTATGGACAAGCTTATTGGAAAAAGCTCTCGGTGTGAAATATTTTTTTAGATTTGAACAATTTTTGTTCATTTATGAACAGTTCAAAAAAATTAACTTTAGTGCCTACGAGGAAATTTCAATCCTATATAAATCCTGACCTAGCTGATGGATTCACTTTTACCAAACGTTATCAGAAAGATGTTAGGCCGAAGAACGTGTACAAATACGAAGTTCAACCTGAACTAAACGAACCTATTTTTTTAATGAAATTTGTTGACTGGGATTTTTAAGGATATTTCTCAATGAATAACTGAATGCGGGAAAGAATGAATGAGTAAATAAAGGAATGAGTACAAAATAAATAAGTACAAATTCATGAACGAGTCAATTAATTAATGAGTGAATGAATATGTATTGACCGTTGAAAACGGTACATTTGAAGTAATCAAAAACTAAAGCTAAATGAGAATTTAGAGAGAGAGATTGCAAGAGTATAGATCTGTATTTGGAATGTGCGAAAGTAGGCTCGTATAGTTCTAGATGGAACTTTTGCATGTGAAGAAAATAAGTGTAATGGTATATTTTTCTATGCTTAAACACCTACAAACCTTTTTTCTACATATGTTTTAGTGGTAATGCAAAGCTTATTCTCATTTGGTCACTTTTTTTAAAAATTGATCACTTTTTTGGTCACTTTTTTTTCTTAAATGGTCACTTTTTTCGTATCATATTCCTGGTGGGAACCCTGTAATTGTATTTACTTAATAAAAATTCCAACTAAATATCTTGCAATATTAGACTAGCAATCCCCCTGCCCCCCTTTTTGTTAAATATTTTTTCTGTGTTATCTGTCTCCCCCAAAAATTCATATCTCATGAGAGAGTTCCTTTAAATTTGCACCGTAAAAAAAATTAGCAAAAATTGGGCAGATGGAAATACTTGTAAAATCTGCACACTTACTTATTTGGATTTCCAGCAATAAAATAAATGCAGAAATTAGTTATTTTCTTATTAAAAATTCATTTTTCTGGCCACCTTGGATCTATAAACTTTGGTGTATGAACCCTGCTTTTTCTTTTGTTTAATATATTTTTTATATAAAAAAACTTAACCTTTAAATAAAACATTTTTTAGAGATGCTATAATGATTTGTGATGATGTCAAAGGTATCATCAATGAATTGATGGAAAGTGAACAGTTTCCTCCCATATCTGTTGAATTAGTGGATAATGAACTTGGAGCACTTTATATGAATTCCAATAAAGGAGAAGTAAGTGTGTTTCAAAATTGCTGTTTATTCAGTAAGTCATAAAAATTAAAATTTTATGGTCGGCGTTGGCATATATCATGATAAATGTTCAGATATAATATATCACAAATACTTTCAAGCAAGCAACTTAAAACTATATTTTTTATATATGTATGTGACATTATATAAACCAGAATATTGTATGAGTTAATTATCAATTAAACCTTAATTAGCAAGTACAAATTTGCTTGTATTTATAAAAAATATTAATATATCAGGGTTTTTAATAATCATCCCTTGAATGAAAACAAAAATTAGGTTTATATAAATGTGTACCCCTTATGTTGTTAGTGGTACATTTTATTTAACATTCACATTTTATGCAAGCAATGTAAATTAGTTCATTATAATGAGAAAACATCAATCATGCAATAAATGATACATACTTCTAATTTTGATATACTACCATAATTGTAGAAACATAACAGTAAACATTTGATGATGATTGGTGTCATGTTTAGCATTAGAAAATTAATTTTGAGAAAATAATTTAATGCTTCCAGTTTAGTGTCTTACTCACGTGAGTCAAAGTAAACTTTAAAGAGAAAATTATTATCATTGTGGACTTTCTGATTCTCAGTCTCATGATTATCCTGCTAATCACTATGAATCTAGTACTATTATGTTTCCTCTTACATAATTATACTTTCTCATTAACTTTATCAACTTAGTAGTGAGTCAACAGGCTAATCTAAGATGAATTTTAAATGTTTAAACTTTAAATTGTTTAATTTGGTCTTTTAATGTATATCATGATATATAAATATATCATGATATACATCACAATATTTATCATGAAAATATATCAAGTAATATATATCCACCAATGCTCAAAGTATGTGTCAGATGTAGCATAATTGATATTTTCTCATCTTGATGAACAAATTTACATTGATCACATAAGAGATAAATGTTAAATCAAATGCACCACAGACAACATTCAGGGTATACCTTTACATGAACCTAATTTTTGTTTTATTCAAGTAATAATTATTAAAATTCTTGATATATTAACATTTTTTATAAATAGTACAAACACATTTGTACTGGCAAAGTGAGGTTTACTTGGTAATTAACTCATTTAATAACAGTCTGATTTGTATAATATCACAAGTTTTAAATATACAGTTTTTAAATAGCTTGTGTAAGAATCTGTGATATATATAATTCATATATTTCCCATATATATCATAAACTTTGGATATTTTCATATTTAGATAAATATTATGATATTTTCCAAACCCTGATTATGACGATGTTGTTTATGTTTTAAAATATAACCTGAATATGTATAAGATATCATTTGCAATTTGCATTCTAACTATAACAAGATATCAAATCATGAAAATTGGAATGGAGGATTTCAAGGCAGTTATCTTTGTACCTTTCAGAAGAACCACAGTTTCCTTTGTAATTAGATTTTCTTTTCTCTGTATATTCTTTATTTTGTACTTTCCTCCTCTCCCCATTTTTTAGTCCTAAGTTTCACCTTTAATTATGTTATTTGATAAATTGAGAAACTTTAATATATAAAATTCTAATTTTAACTATTTTAAAACAATTGTCATGTTAAAGTTAACATTAATTTCAAAACATGCAAAGAAAAGAAAATAATTTTTTCACCAAGTGTAAAATGTACATGAAGTTGGCTCAAAGTATCAAGTTCTGCATTTGATTTTTGTTATTGTTAACCAATTCTGACAAATTATCATGCAATGCAAAAATATATGTTTCTTTTTAAAATTATATTAAACGTGTTAATTGTATGTTAAAATGGAAATGTTGTGGGACATATTTTTTATGTATGAATTGCTTTACAGAATGATTTTCGAGATTACCCTCCACTTCTACGACAAGCTGTTTCTATTGCCAGACGTTTGCAAGATCCTTTGATGGAATTTTCTCAGTTGTGTACTCCTGATGAAGAAATATTGTGTTTGAAATATCATCCTTTACAGGTATTGTCAGTAGCGGATTTATGGGGGGGGGGGGGGGCCCAGGGGGCACATGCCCCCCCAAAAAGTTTTTCCTGTTAAATATTCTTTAAATTTCCTTACTGAAACAAACATAATTTTAAAATATTATGCAACAAAAAAGAAACATATTTGAATAAAATAAATTTTATTCAAGTGCCTCTTGGCAGTGCTTCGCATAATATAAGTTTTCAAAGCTCCTTCAGCTGCTGAAAAACAATTCTTTTTTCACCTTCGGATTGACCCGGCTCGGCTGTGCGCTATGGATTTATGTATATGGACTGCAGCAAATAGATGACTGTTGCTCTCTTTTATAAGAAAGCGACAGTCATCTGTTTACTGTAGCAAAGGCAATCAGGGCCGTCACTAAGAGGGGGGGGGGGGGGGAGATGCTAAAAATTTTGCTGTAAAAATGAAAAAAAAAAAAAATAAAAGGAAGGAATGGATGATCAAAAATTACAATTTTTTTTCCTTCTGAAAAATGTATAAAAAAAAAAAAAATGCAATCTTAAAACATTATTTACAAACATTGACAAAATTATTATTTCTTTTATTACTTAATTAAGGGCCGTCAAAATGCACGTTTCGTTTCAAACCTTTCTTAGTGGAAAGAAAAAAAAGCATTCAAGATATGATAGAAATACAATGCAAGTATGAGTATGGGAACAAATTATATAAATAAATAAACATAATAATTTCATAGTCGGGCAGTCGAAAGTTTTATATTTCTATATAAATATATATGAATTTTTTAATCAAAATACCATTACGAAAATCACAGCAAAGAGTATAAAAATGCATGGGCACAGAAATGCGTTACAAACTGATGGATAAACAAAGAGAGAGAGAAAGAGATTCAAAACATTGTAAGGAAAATTCACAATAAAATAAAACTTCAAAAGTAAGATTCAGGAGGCATGATATAAAAATTTTTGAAAAATTACTTACAGTATCACTGCAAAATAATACCACAGTCTGAACTGTTAAAAGTTTTTTGCAGGGCCGAATAGGTTGTTTGTATTTCAAATAAATAAAAAAATGAGTTGGGAAATAAAAATTAGAAGACTAAAGCAACAACATGTTTTTTGAAGAAAAGGAAAAAAATGAAGGGACTGTTACTGCACTTTTATTTGAAATAAATGAAAGAAGGCAGGGAGAAGGGTAGCAAAGGTGACTTGAAGAAGAGTCGGAACTCCCATCACTCCACAGACACTGACACATTCTTTTTTTCTTGTTCAAAGTCGTCGTTAAGATGCTGTGTGTTTGGGAGACTTGAATTTGAAAAAAAAAAAAAAAGTTAGAAAAGGAGCCTCGAAACCCCCTTTTCTCTTACGTCATCAATGAATGCCCAAAATTGCGAATTTAGAACTTCAATTTTGAAAAATTTTTAGTGGAGAACCCCTGACTCCACTTGTCTTTTAACGTCACCAAAGATAGTTTAATATGCAATTTAAAGACCTCAATTTCGAAAAAATTACAGGGGTGAGCCCCCAAACCCCCATTTTGTCTTATCACATTCTCAAAAATCGTCAAAATTGTATTTTTAGAACTTCATCTTGGAAAAATTTCAGCTGTCTCATAATGTCACCAGATATAGCCTAGTATGCATTTTAAAACTTGAATTTCATAAAAAATGAGAATCCCCCTCCCCCTTTCTCTAACAGTATCAATATTCTCCACAAATTACGAATTTCGAACTTCAATTTCAAGAAATTTCCACGGTTGAATCCACCTGCCTTTTGTCATTACCAAAGATATCCTAATATGCGCTTTTAAGACTTCAATTTCAAAAACTTTCCCTGTGATATTGCATCACATTTTTTTCTATTTAAAATATTTTTTTCATTATTAATTAATTTATTTTTATTTTTCTAAACTTTTTATCATTTCTATTTTTTATGTAATGCTTCCTTTCAATTAAATTATTCCAAATTATTTTATTTTTCACGAAATCGGTATTTTTTTGGCACTAAATTCATTTACATCAAAAATTTTGCTTGTTTTAATTACCGATTCGTAAATTCTTTTACCATGCTAAACTTTTTTAATATAAATCTTTTTCATTCCTTTTTCCAAATTACCATTTTTTTAACCAAATAGCCATCTTGTTTTCAACGAAATTGTCGTCCATCTTCGAACATCCTGTCTGGAAGATCTTATCAGGTTGTTTTTGATGCGTCATAGCGATGCCTATCTTCGGTTTCGGTTCACGATTCACGGGTCACGCTTCGATTGGTTCCCGCCAAAATTCCTCCTGCGCTCTCATTGGCGCACGTGACGTGCGCCGTTGCCATCGGAGAAATTGCGTGAGGAGAAAGTGACGAAAAACGAGAGAGAGTCGCCGTGAGATCCGTGCCGTAGAGTCATCGGCCCTGTGCACTCCTGTAACGCGAGCGATATTGTTGGAGACATGGATGGATGCTGGCGCGTAGCTGTTGCCAAGTCGTCATATTTTAAATTTATTTAAAATTTTATCCAATCTCTCGAATTAACGACTCCTTCATCGATGCCCCAACCTTTTTCCGCCTAGCGACTCCCAATCCTGGGTGACGTCGCATCATTATGATATCCGAGCCGAGCGGCTTGTGGTTGTTAAATCAGAGCTGAAACAACAGTCTCATTCGCATGGCTACAAAGTATCCCTGAGGATCCTAACCAGTGGTGATTGCGATTGAGTTTTCACCTTCGTTCGGCTTCCAAGCCATTTTCTATAAAATTTTCATCATCTGAACATCCGCTTTTTATTCACCACCTTTCAATAATGGCAACTGTATGCCAGGTCAAGATGTACAAAATTATCCCTATGTTCATTTTTTTATAATGAGTAATTAATGCATTCAGTTTTTGAACCATAGTAAAATATTTTTATCTTTTTGGTGATCACCTAAATTTTTTTTATAATATGTGACCCTCCAAAATAAATTCCTTGCTATTTTTTCTGTAAAATTGTTGTTACGTATTTTTTTTTACAACGATCTACACACCAGCAACTAATGGGTAAGTCGGAATTTTTCTGTTTTTAGTAAATCTGTAAAAGCATTGGGGTGTACTGATTTGGTAACTCCAAATATTACATTAAGAAACTCTAATCCTATTAAAGCTTTACCTTTTGAAATTCCACAAGCATTAAAGGGGCAAGTTAAAGAGGAATTAAATGAATTAGTGGAAGCAAATATTATTCATCGGAATGCCAGCCACTGGAGTTGTCCAATGCTTATGGTTCGAAAAAAGGGGGATCCTACCAAACCTGAGGAACCACCTAAATATAGAATGGCATTAGATTTAAGGTTACTAAATTCTGTTATTGAAAATTCTACCTATCCACTTCCCAAAATATCTACCTTGATTAATGAAGTGTCCAAATACCAGTTTTACAGTGTTTTAGACTTGCACTCTGCCTATTGGCAAATTCTTTTACCTGAACATCTTCAGGATATTTTAACTTTTTCAACTGAATTTGGCTCTTTTGCTAATGACCGCCTTCCTTTTGGATTGAAAATAAGTTCCAATTCATTTCAAGCTCTTGTTGATTTAATTATTGATGAACTTAATGCTCAAGGTATTGATGGTATACATGCTTATCAGGACGACTTTTTAATTGGAGCTTCATCTTTTGACGAAATGGTCCTGAAGCTCAAATCTATTTTTTCTGTCCTGAATAAGCATAACCTGACCTTATCTCCATCAAAATGTGTATTTTTCCAAACTGAAATAGATTATCTGGGTTTTCATATTTCTCATAAATTAATTCGGCCTATTACTTCCAATATCGCCAAAATAACAAAATTTGCTCCTCCTCGTACTGTACGCCAAGTAAAGAAATTTTTGGGTTTATGTGGATTTTACCGTCATTTAATTCCTCAGTATGCTGAATGTACTCATGTTTTAACTCAACTAACGTCTAAAAATAAACCTTTCTTGTGGGAAGATATTTATCAGCAAGCCTTTGATAAACTACAGTCAATATTTTTCAACCAACCTTTTGTCATTCTTCCAAAATGGGATGAAAAATTTTATTTAAATACTGATGCAAGTAAAGAAGGTATTTCTGCTGTATTATTGCAAATGCATGATGGGGTTCTCAAATCAGTATCTTATTTTAGCAAAGCTCTCTGAACGTAATTATCCAGCTATTAAACTTGAATTATATGCCATTGATAAGGGGATAACTGCATTTAAGACTTATCTCTTTAATCGTTCCTTCGTCTTAATGACAGATAGTAAGCCGTTGCTTCACTACAAAAAGGTCACTTCACCTGCAGATATTATTACCCGATGGTTGTTGGAAATCAGCACTTATACTTTTAAATATGAATATGTCCCTGGATCCCAAAATGTGCTTGCAGATTTTTTTTCACGCAGTCCTGATCCTAATCTTCATGACTCTGCAATAAATCAAAATTCACAGGATAAATTGATTCTTCCTTTTGTTGATTTAAATAATCAGATATCTGTTGCCTCTACAAGTAACTCACCTAATGAGAATAGTAATCCCACTTGAACAGGGTATGTGTGTTCAATTACTGACTCACCTAATGAAATTTCAATAGAAACATTTTTCAAAGAACAATCGAAGGATCAATTTATTCAGGAAGCTATTGCTAGGTTGCAAAAACCAAATCTTGCAAATGCTCGCAAGTTTAAAGATTTTTTTGTTTGTCCTTCAACCAATTTGTTAATGCACGTACGTAACAAATCCAGTTCTCCAACTATTGTAGTGCCAGACTCTTTAGAACCTAAAGTGCTAAAAATTTGTCATGTTTCTCACACTGGTATAAAGAAGACCTATGAAATTTTAGTCAGTAAGTTCTTCTGGGTAGGAATGTACCGAAATTTGGCAAATTATGTTCTGTCCTGTGATGTTTGTCTCAGATTGAAACCATATTCTATCAAGCCCGCACCCTTCCAGAATGTCTGGATCCCAAGACGTCCGGCCCAGTTTGTTTCCATAGACCTTCTCGGGCCAATAAAACAATATGGTCACCTTTTGACAGTGGTGGATCATTTTTCACGTCATGTGGTTCTGTACCCTCTCAAAAATATTACTGCCAATACCATTGTAAAGCATATGTTGAATTATATTTCTCACCATGGCAGAATGTCATATCTTCTTTCTGATTTGGGTACGCAATTCAACAGTGATGTGTTTCATTCATTAAACAAAGCTTTGGGTGTGACAATCCAGCACTCTTCTCGTGCTCACCCTGAAGCGAATGCCATCTCTGAACACATTAATGGTGCAATAAAATCTTCCCTTTTGTCGTTATTAGAACAAAATGTCTCTATAGAAGTAGCAGTTATGGTGCATATGTCTATCTATAATGGGACTACCCATTCATCAACTGGTTTTACACCTAATATGTTGCATTATGGAAGGGAACTATCCCTATTTTTTGATACTTTTGATAATGATGTTCAACCTCGTTTTCTTGATACTTCCCATTATGTACAAAATGTTTTGCAGGATCTTCGCTTAATTTATTCGGAAGCTTATTCCTCATTAGAACGTAAACAAATTCAGCAAAATCTTATAGGCAATTGCCTTCATCACGTATTCGAAATTTAAAATCAGGAGATATTGTTTATGTTAAGTCTTCCGACACTTTTAAACCCAGATTTTCGGGTCGTTATTCTGTAATCAAAAAGTTAGGCGAAGTTAATTATGAAATCAAACTTTTGGGCGACGATACTGCACAACCTTTTGTCATACATATTAATCATTTGCGTCATGCACCCTCTCGTAATAGCAAATTGGTATCTGTTGAATCACCTGTTAATCCTCCACAGCAGACACGTTATTTTCTCCGCTCTCGTAATTAGTAATTCTAGTGTTTTTGGTGTGCTTGCTCTTGCGAAAGGCAATCGTGCTGGTCGTGATTGTAATTCCGGAATCTTTTTGCAACTTGCTTTGTGCTCTAAAATACTTCTAGTTTTATATATTTACGTAAATTTTTTTAAATTTTTCTTTTCATGTATTTGTTTTTAAAATTTTTCACCCTATAAATTTTTTTTCATTTTTTGTTTTATGGCCATTTGTGGAACCTTGAGATGATTTCTGTCAAACAAATTACTTGCTGATCTGCTGTTTTTTTATATATGTCAAATTTTACTGTGTATTCAAATTTTTGTACTTTTCAAATGTATGACAGGACGCTGTCTTATATTGTTTACCATGAATTACAAGATTGTGTCAAAAATTTCCATGGATCACTCTAATTATGTCTGCAGACGATTACAAAAATTATGTAATTACCTCAATTATGTCACGAAGCGAAATAGTCTGTTAATGATCAGACTAACAAGTCAGTTACTGGCTCTATGCGAGCATACAGTAAATTTTTTTCAGCCAAGCAATGATGAACTTTTAATGAAAGAGAACATTATATTGGTAGATCGCCATCATAGATATACATACTAGGAGTAACTGGATAGCCTGTTCAATGGTGAAAAAATGCAGCCGTTGCCACCGCGGCCGCCGTGCTGTTGGGTGGACGAATTATTCACCCCTTTACGGCGCTTCACGCTATGAATGAAGTTCTTCTGCAAACAATCAACAATCGAAAGCAAAGATTCCCAAAGCTTGAAAAAATATCAATGTTTAGATTAATTTATGCTTTTTGGGACTTCTGATATGCATGCACGTAACACATTGAAAGCGAAAATAAAACGCAAATATTTTGAATTGCGTTTTAGTTGAATGAAACGCAATTCAAAGTATTTGCGTTTATTGTTTAAATATATTTCACATTATTACACATTCAGCAAACAGTTTTACTTGGAAAGTGATTCTAAATTAACATATATTAAAACTATAATACTAGATTAATATTATATTTACTTGGAAATTTTGCTTCCGATGAGTAGAGTAGCTTCAGGGTTCTGTGGATTTAATCATTACAAAAATCGAGATTTTTATAGTATTTAAAACTCTGAACAAAAAGAAAAAAAAAAAGATTTATTGCAAATTTGAATCGTTTTAAATAGTTTTTTTAAAATACTTCTGTCAATAAAAATCATGATTATTTCAAACCAGGGTTCGTTGATTTAAATCATTAAAAAAAAAAAATCTCTAAAAGTTTATTTTAGTGTTAGAAAAAGTTTGTTTTAAACATAAATGTATTCCATTTACAACCTCCATTTCAAGCAAAACTTCATCGATCCCTCTGTCTGTGTGTATTATATATTTCACAACTTTAGAACTATTTTTTTTTATTTTACGAAATTATTCTTACTCAATAAAGATATCTGATTAAAACATATGATTTTACTAAATGGGTAGATTAAAAAATATTTTAAGTTGATATTTCAATTATAAAATAGAAAAACGAATAAAGTGCACTCGAAGTAAAATCAAGTGCACATAATTAGTTGTTTGATTTTGTTTCAGCTTTCAACAGCAAAAGAATTCAAATTAAATTGGTTCTTTTTTTTTCTTTATTTAGAGTGAACTATTATTCCTGGTAGTGTTAAATTTCATTTGAATTGCTCATTCATATTAAAATTTGTTCATTATTATTATTATAATAAAATATCTACTGCAGTGAAAATAGCTTTAAATGTCTTTTGGCATAATGTCATATTATTTGTATAAGTGTAATATAATAAATATCCGAAACTTTTATTTTAATATGTATCTGTTTAATAAAGTTAATAGTTTATGTTTTTAAGAAGTAACACATATTCAGCAGTTGTTGTAAAATGAAGGGGTTTACCCTTAATATCAATTTAAAATTCTCCCTCTGCCCAACCCCCATTCATTAACAAAATATCTTTGTAACGCGCATGCTTTGGAATTGAGATTATTTTATTTTAAATTTTTTCAAGGCAGGGTTGGTGATATTTTTTATTTTAAAAATTTTTTTTTAAAAATAGTACTTTTTTATTTAAATCAAATTTTTTGGATTTTTTTTTCAGCAAAATATGTTTGCGCACACAATTACAGTAACAAATTCAGTTGATTATTTATGTCTTCAAACAATTTTAAAATATTTCAGTTGAAATAATTATTTATTACTAGTTTAAAATTAATTATTAATTTATTATATTTATAAAAAATGTATTCTTAATAAACAGAGAACAACAAGAAACAGAAGAAATAGCTTATATTTCTGGACTAAATGTATTATATTTTCTTGAATATATACAAATAAGTTGACTGGACTATTATAATTTTTTGAGTATATAGAAATTTCTTGAATATATAAACAGACATGGCAAATATCACATAAAATGTTCAATAGAGTTTAATCAATTTTACTATTTAGATGCTTCATCAAGAATAATAGTTTTGATGCCTTATCAACCCCAAATAAGTTTCTTAATTTTGAGTGCACTATTCCAAATGTAGAAAAAATCCTTTCCAAACGTATGGTTGATGCTTTTGCTGTAGCCAGCATGTCCAAAAACTTAATGTTCTCTAATAACTTGTCATTCTTTGACACCTTAACGGAAGCTATTCCATCTTTTCCTAAGGGACCAGATGCATTAAGGCTACCATATAATGAGTTAAAATTCTAATGAATTATTTGAACCCAGAATATATTAAAATTTATAATAAAAATTGTATATAGTTTAATAATTTGGAACAAGCTGATATAATTTTTTTAATCATAAAAATCAATATTTTGTCTAAAAAAGAATCATAAAAATCAGTTTTTTTCTGAAAAAATCATAAAAATCAGTATTTTCTTCTAAAAGAAATCCTAAATATCAGTATTTTTTTTCTTTCTTTTTATGTTTTATGGTATCCCAAACGCATGCATGGTACTGGAGTAGAAGTAAAGCTTCCCCACTATAAAGATTTGGTCTTTAAATGAAACTTCATTGTGCATGTGCTGGTGCGGGCCCTATTTATTGATTATATATTAGAAAGCTTTTTCTAATTTGCGTAAATACTGCAATAAATATTATTTTTGTGAGTATTTTTTCAATATATAACATAATATAAAAAATAAATTTGTGTGAGTAATATTCATAAGCTAAAAATTTAAATAATTTAATGTTTAAAAAATAGATTAATTTTTTTTTTCGAAAGTAGTTGTAACTAGTAGTTGGGAAAAAAGTAGTTTAACTAGTAGTTAACTAGTTAAAAACAAAAGCAGTTGCAACTAGTAGTTAACTACTAGTTAACTAGTAGTTGCCACTAGTAGTTAACTACTGCCGAACACTAGGCAAACGTTTTCCGAGGGTGTACAAATATAGAATGGAAGCCCAAAATTGCTAATTTAGAACTGTAGAAAATTATTGAAATCACAGCATTGACATTGTATTATTTGAAATATTGAATTTTGAGAAGAAGAGTCGTAGTGTTTAAAATGCTGCTTGGACCTACTACTCATTGTCAGGCATTATTATAATCTTGAAAACAATTTTTTTATTAGTACGAATTAATTATGATGGTATTTCGCAAAATTATCGGAAGGGATTGGCGTTTAATTGTATTGTACGTTTTCATTTGATGTAATAAAGTATGTTTTTCGTACTTTTAAAAATAGTAACTGGTATTAAGTAATCTTAAAAAACATGAAACAAGCTTATGCATTTTTTATTATGCAAAATTTTACGATGGGCAACTACTTTTCACACCCGGTGCCCCCCCGCCCCCCAGAAACTTTTCCTTGTTCCGCCCCTGGGTATTGTTGTGTATGTATATGTGTATCATCGTCATCATCAACCTTTATGAATCCACTGCTGGATGCTAATCTGTACGTACCTTCTTCTAATTCTGCTGCATTTCATTTCCAATCGACTTCCACGAAACTCTAATTTCTCTGGCAGACCATCTTTGCCGAGGATACTTTCTGGGATGCTTGACACTTAACCTTCTCGTCACCTCATGTGAGGCTCCTACTTCAATCCCGTCTTTTATCACCTGTGTAATAATAGGGTTGGCAAGGTTTTTGAACACTACAGTAAAATCATGGTCCTGCCCAAAACCCTGCTTGTGTCCAAAAGTACCTAAAACTGTCCAAAACTATATTTTTAGCATACTTTCATTTTGTAAGCAAATATCAAACACAAAATAAAATGTTTTATAGTAATATTTCATTAACACATTATGGAGCGGGCATTACTGTTTAAAAGCATGTGTGGTATTTGTACCCGTTTAAAATCACCACTTTTAAGTCACACAAGGGAAAAAATGTTTCATATAATGTATGAATTGGTATATTTTTTAAGAACATTTTTTAACAGTCAATTTAGCTATACAACATAGTTGTGCGTGCCAGTGCTGTAGTTGGAAAGAAATATTTGTGGGAACTCACCTTTTCATAGCGTACATGTTGCCACCAAATTTTTACCTAATCCAAAAGGCAATTTCAAACATTTAATCAAAAGCCGACTTTTCTTTTTTTTTAATAAGTTTAAAGCTAATTCGGATTAAATTTTCATGGTTTATTCTTCCAAACATTAATACATATTTTTGCTAAAATAATTATAAAATAATGAACTTTATAAATTTCTATTAAGAGAATACAATGCTTTATTAGTACAAGAGTACTACTCAGTACACATTCCATATTTATTAATTGTATATCATATTGCTTTTAAACAATATATTCAAAGTTATTTGTATATGCAAAGAAGTGAACACATTAAATAAGATATCAAGATGATGTTTTGAATAATATTTGTATAAGTTAAATAACAACAGCTTACTTTCTTCAGCGAGATAATAAAATTTTAATTGAAACAGAGTTAAACTGTGAAGTATAATTTAGTACTTTTTGATTGTTAAAACGAGTTAATCTTCTTAAAACGAATATAAATTATCCTTTCACTTTCACTTACGGGAGAAAAAAGAAAAATGTTTTTTTTTTTTTTTTTTAACAACCTTAACCCTTTCGGGATGGGTGTGACGTATACGAACTGCCAGCGCGAGCTACCTCACAGCCGGGTGTGACGAATACGTCTCGCTGTTCTAATAGAGCCTTGAGGACGGGCGTACTTTATACGGGATTTCAGATGGAATGAGATATTAGTATTTCTCTTTGATACTAGATGGGGCCCTATGACTGTTATGGTGTACTATGTCGAGACTGGAGAATGTTGACCTTCATTTCCACAGCATTTTTTTATTCTTTTTTTCTTGGTTCGGTAGGAGGGAAGGATTTATGACAGAGTAGCTTTGGCAATGAGTAATGAAAATAAACAAGCTGGAGCTTTAAATGGATCAGCTGATATAAACACATGCAAATGGTTCTGATCATTCCAAATACTTTTATTTCTTTTTTTGTCGATGTATAGATATTCAGTGGTTTGCTTCCTTATCTTCATTTTTATTCGGATTTGGCTAGCGCTCAGAGGAGATTTTCTTGTATCATTTGACAAAACGCTTTATTATTAAAACGGCTAAGAGAAAAAAACTAAATTTTAAAAAAGAGGAATACACCCAATTAGTGAATGCTTCTTACTCAAATAGTGATGATAGTTTTGATATTTCAAAGGAGCTGGAAAGTGATAGTGACTCTGATACTGACATACTATCAGACACATAATTTACAGCATGCATGCCTTCTACATCACGCGACAGCAGAGATAATTTTTATCAATAAAACAATTTGTATTATTTTATTTGTACCTATATGCTGCGTGAACTAAATTGTGATTTTTTTAAAAAATATTTTTCATACATAACTTTTTGAGATGAGTCAAGAATTTCATCATTCTAAAATTAATTTTATAGAATTTTTACGGAAAATATTATGATGAAGTTTTAAAATTTATCCTTATAGCAGACAATAAGTTTTTCTTATAATGTACCAAATTTTGAAGCAATTGAATAAAAAATTAATTTTTTATGAATTGTTTTCCAAAGTTAGGCTTAGCAGCTCAAATCGCCCGTCCTCAAGTGACAATCCATTCTGCTAGAACCCCGTCTGGTGGCGGCGGTTCGCTGACTGCGGCGGCCGTCCCGAAAAGGGTTAACAAACCAAATATTTCTGGGAACGGCGTTCCCATGCGTTCCCACCCAACTACAGCACTGGTGCGTGCTAAATCGCCCACTCATAATGTGTTAATATTGAAATTTAAGTAAACTTAATAAAACTTATACAGATGATTTTAATCTGGTTACATAGAAGTTCAATAAGAATAACACTGATCAGTCTACTTTTACTAAGTTAACATTGCCTTCAAGAAAATGACTATAGGGCCATTTCATGTTCTGACACTAAATTACCACCAATCTGCTGTAGAAAAATGCTGATATAATGTCTTCTAAAAATTAGCAAGTTACTATTTTTCTGTTTATTTTCATTACAGAATACATTATGTTAAAAATGAAAAAAAAAATTGCTAGTTTTAAAATATAAGTGTCAACATTTTATCATCAATTTATTATTCTTCAATCTAGGATTAAAAAAGGAATTTTTGTAAAACATGTAAAACATTATCACACAAAAACGATTTTAAAACATTTTAAGTTTTCTTCTAAATATATCATAGCAATTATGCATCATAAATGGAACTGAAATTAGTTGTTTTGCTCCTTTCTTTTCACAACACTACCAACTCTTACATAAGAAAGCTTTTATGTAATAGAGATATTAGCAATTTTTAAAACTTTTTACACAATATTTTTCAAATTAACATTTCCGAAAAAAAAAATTATCAAATATTTATGAATTACAACTAATATTTATATTTAAGCATTACTAATATTGCATTAGCTATAAATTGATTAGATTAGAGCCCTTTAGCTTTAGGACAGTTTAAGACTCTTTCGGACAGTTTTAGACAGTAAAAACCACCTGTCCTGTCCAAAACCAGTTTCGAATGTCCAAGAGCCCAATCCTGCGTAATAGTGATATTTCGGTTTAAAAAACTGCAAAAATTATCTTTATTTCTCTCGCCGATACCTTTTCTTCACGTATAACACATACAAGAGCTAATGAGTAGAGACAATTTTTGAACATCATTGCTAGATTATTAGTATTTTTAATTTATGTACCTTCATTCATTTGCTTGTGAAAAAAAGTTGTATATATCCATTCAACTGTCGAGCAATTTTTTAGCATCTGCATTTGGTTTATCATTTCTTGTGTTCTAAACTGTCAACAGTACAGATCATATTAGGCTAAAATATTATGCAGGGGTCGGCGCGAGTCACTTTTTTCACTAAAAGTCACTTTTTTTTGCATTGGTCACTTTAAGTCACTTTTTCAAAAATTGGTCACTATTTTCACTTTTTTACCCTTTTTCTGGCAGAGCAACCAAAAAAAGTTACTTTGTCTGTCTATGAGTTAGAAAACTTTGCAATTTTGCATAAAAATACGTGTGCCAGGTTTGAAGCTTATGCATATTCACCATTTTTGGTTCTGTAAGTCCGCCATTTTTGGTCGTATTTTGAATTTTGGCGTGGCGCCGCCCCCGAGTGTGTCGAAGTTAAGGTTTGATATTGCAGTGTGGTGCAACCAGAAGGGGAGGCCTAGAGGGCCCGTGACCTCTCCCCATCTAGAAGGATGATTTTAATTGTTTTTTTTTAATATTTTTTGCTCAAGAAGAGCAAATCCTAAGAAAATAAAGCGATATTTAAATTAGAAAAGAAAAAAAAATCAGACTAAAAATTTTTAGCAGTTGCAGATTACATCACTCAGAAAATTACCTTAATTTCTCTTTTCTTTCATTAACCCTCCCCCACTGTTCGAACTAACTGTCATAATCACAAAAGAAAAGTTTTGGAGGGGATTTCTCAACGAAAAGACAATACGCATCGTGAGAAAATAGTTATATTCTTGTCAAGAAATTATTAAATAATGATGCA
Organism: Octonoba sinensis; assembly: GCA_038502835.1. Classification (NCBI taxonomy): domain Eukaryota; kingdom Metazoa; phylum Arthropoda; class Arachnida; order Araneae; family Uloboridae; genus Octonoba; species Octonoba sinensis. The sequence continues at coordinate 55,028,943 of CM076599.1, read as the reverse complement.
GGGGAGGGGGAATCTAAATTCTTAAAAAAAACTTTAGATCTGAAAAATTCTTAGCAGTTGCAGATTATATATATTGCTCAGAAAATTACATTATGACCTCTTTTTATTTCCATCCCCCCCCCCCCAAAAAAGGAATTGCACAAAGTTAAGGTAGGAAAAAAAATAGTGCACCCCCCCCCCCCCTCGTAAAGAATTTTTCTGATTGTGCCACTCATACTGTCATTATGTATGACAGTGATACCGTGTAACTATCACAACTAAAATTATAAAATTAAGGAATTTTTTGGAGCTCAATCGGGGAATTTTTCTTGGATTTTGTTACTACCATGAAATTACGAAAACAGTATGGAATAATCAAACGGTTTGTTTCCTACAATGATACAGAAGATTAACACAGTAATTTCAGTCTGAATAATTTTGATAAAATATCAAATTTAGATTTATGTCACGTGAAATTTTCTAATATTTGAACAAGTATAAAAAATATTTAAAAACTAGCATTTGCTAAATACATTTTATTCAATGTTGAACATAAATTAAAATTTGAAATTTCTGCCGATTCATTTATATTTTTAAATAAGTAACAATTTGAGAAAGAAATTAATTAAAAGAAATAACTTTTGTCTCTCTCACTCTTAGCCGTTTATGGGTTTTAAAAAGGTATTTATGAACATAGTTACAGGTATAAAAATTCTTATTTTTGAATAGGCTATGCATTTTTTTTTTAAGTTGGGAAAAGCTCTATTTATTCAGGTTTAGTTTTCAAAAGATGTCGAAACTGCTCTTTTTTAAGCTATATTTAGTTAAAATAAAAAAAACACACACAAGTTTACATTTTAATGGTCACTATTTTGGTCACTTTTTTTAAAGCTGTGGTCACTTTTTTCACTATTTTGAAGACTCCAAAGTGCGCCGAGCCCTGCATTATGTCTCCCCTTCAATTTTCAAGGCTTCCCGTTTTAAATTAAAAAAATATGTTTAAAGTAGAAACTTATTACCCGATTTAAAATAAACTATACTAGTGATATATAATGTTGAACTAGTTACTGGTAGAGAAAATTGGCAAGATTCACCAATAAAAAGGCTCTCGGAATTCATTCTTGATGTCGCTAAATGGGAAATTTGAGAGCCACGGCTGGAGGGGGGGGGGGATAGAAAGGTCTGGGATAATCTTCTAAATGGGAGCTAAAAGCTACAGAAAGCTGTTCAGTATGTCTAAGGTGGGCAATTGACCAGAAAACCAAAAATAATCAGGGTAATTTTGCAAAGAAACTGGACGTTTCTTCTGTTATCACCTTTAGCTCTGGGCTTTAAGATTATTATATCAGTGGCAGAGTTAATTGTTGTTTTCACCACCTGCTATTTTGCTATAAATGGATTCTTTAGTAGATAATTGGGAAGTGGGGGGGGGGGGGCACCAGGTAATCCTGTATCCTCCATCTTTCTATTGACTGTAAGTAGACATTATTTGTAGCTATAAAAAAACTGATATCTCATTCTTTGACAGACACATGTAGAATCAAATCAATGTTTCAAAAATGTGTTAGTGCATTCAGTTTCTCAATAAAATAATATAAATACAAATACAAATACAAAAGTGACGACAAGCAACAAGCTCAGGGCCCAGCTAGGCTGGTCCTAGTCAATTTAGCAGTCCCCAATGAACATCAAGAGATTTCTTAAATGTTTTTACCCCGCTGCAATTAACAGTCGCTTCTGGTAAACTATACCAATTGCCTATAACCCTATTGAAGTAGTAATTTTTCCTAATTTCAAGATTAGCCTGAGATTTGAAAAGCTTAAAACAATGACCTCTGGTTCTACTATCAGCACATAGCTGCAGTCCATCAACATTTCCCATTTTAATGAATTTAAACAACTGAATCATGTCCCCTCTAACTCTCCTTTGCTCAAGACTATACATATTGAGCCTTTTAAGCCTAACCTCATAATCTAAGTCTGAAAGACCACTTACCAATCTAGTAGCCCTCCTTTGAACCCTTTCTAATAAGGTAATATCAATATCTTTTTTTAGGTACGGAGACTAAAACTAATTGGGAAACACATGACTGCAATTTGAAATTACTATTTCCTTTTCCCATTTGTATATCTTTACTCATATGTTTGATATTTTAGGAGGAATTAAATAAAGAAGAACTCCTGAATGCTCTCTATTTGGAATTTGTCAATCGAACTAATGAAGTTGGCGTAGACTTTAATCGAGCCATCCAGTTTAGCCATACTTCAAATTTAGTACAATTTATTTGTGGACTTGGTCCTCGAAAAGCTGCTTATTTTCTCAAGGTGTGTTAAATTATTAGTTTGATTTAGTTTAAAGTGATGTTTATTTAGTTATTTTAAATATTTTTTGTAACAAAATAAGAATGAATAATTTTGATTTGTATTTGTTAATTGAATTTTTGATTGAATCATTTCAGACTTTAAAAACAGCTAATGAGCAGTTAGAAAGCCGAGCCAAGTTGATCAATTTTTGTAAAGTAGGCCCAAAGATTTTTATTAACTGTGCAGGTTTCATAAAAATTGACACCTCTTCCTTAGTTGACAGGTATGTTGCATTATTAGATATTATCAATCAGTTCTGGAGGGGAAAAAATTTGAGAGGTTATTTGTTTAATTGCAGTGATCATTCCTTAAGTGGATTTTATGGTACTTTTTCTTTCAGAAAACTTTTCAAAGAACTTAAAAGAAATAATATAGAAATTATAATACAAAACTCATTTTGAATCAAAACTCCTGTGGGTTGTTGCTGTTGGCCACTTCTAGCTTTACCTCTGAGCACAATATGCCAGTACAGCTTTAAAATTCTTGAAACTGGTCAGGGTTGGGGTTGATTTTAAAGCACTTAATTTAAACTCATGATTCAATTTTTGTTGTTCAAAACAATGTTATTTTGTTCATAAAGTATGCTAATATTTTCTATCCCAACAAAACATAAATGTGAAAAAAGGGCCAAGTTCAATAGAATGAACGTCCTTCGGAGTAGTATGTGTTGGAGATAAAAGAATTGATATCTAACGGGTGCTAAGTTTCATAGCAGACCCTTTAATCATAGCTGTAAGAGTGTACAATGTTCTCTAATTTAATTCAAAAACATTTTTTTTATTGAATTTCTAACTTGGTAAGTTTTAATTAAGGTAAATTACATTCAAAAAATTTAACTCATCCAATTAGAAATTTTAAAAAGTTAGTAAAATCATGTGGCTATATAGTTTTTTCTAATTGTTGTATCGTCTTCTTGAACATTTTACATTGAACCTTATCAGCTTCTTGAACCCTTTTCTCACATTTATGTTTTGTTGGGATATCATTCATTTTTGAAAAGCTAAAATTTTTGTTTTTATATTGACAATATGTTATACTAAATTAAACTAAGCTAAATAGTTGCTATTAATTATTTAAGAATTTTTTCTTTTCTTTACATTTCTCCGTAATAAGTCTGTAAGCCAATCTTTAATTAATTAATCTTTTATTTAAAACGTTGAAAAACGTTGCATAACAACTAGACTGGATTCTTAGTACTCAGCTTGAGTTTAGCCTTAAGGTGAAAAATTAAAGCAGAAAGTGAATTTCAATGCATTAATTATTTTCTTTTAAGCACAAGAGAGTATTGTTCATGTTAATGGCACAAAAATATGACTGCCGTTTGAAGTTTATAGGTATGGTGGTATTTATAAGTATGCTAGTAACTTCGAGTACAATGTAATTTTTTGTTTATTATGTAATTTAAAGTTTTGGATGCTTGGCTTTATGTATGCTAAATTGTCTACCTAAATGCAAAATTTCAAGTTTCTAAGTCATTTAAAAGTAGGTTAGGTTTATGATGAGTGAGGCGGTCAGTAACTTTTCATGTAGTGACTTTGAAAGTAATGTAATTTTTTGAAGTTTCAGGTTTTTTCCTTTATATATGCTCAATTGTCTACCTTGATTGCAAGTTTCTAAGTCACTTAGAAGTAGATTAGGTTTATGATGAGCGAGTTAGCCAGTCAGTGATAAAAATGACTTTTCAGACTTTAATCATTCCATAACTAAGTGAGGTACATCAATGAAATTTGTTATATTTAGGGTTAAAAGGATCACTATTAGACGTACAAAATTTCAAGTATGTAGGTCTAACAGTTTTTGAGTAATGATGGGGTCGAGAGTAGCTCGAAATGGTTCGGGTAAATATACACATTGTCCACTTCTGAACTTGGCTGACACAGTGCTGTGTGCCTAGATTCAATAAGATATAAACATAAAGTACTTATAAAAATTTCCTCAATATACGTTATTTAGAACCTGTAATGCTGTAATTTCTTCTGAAGAGCTAGAATTTTCCAAAATGCTGACTATGCTACTGGGACTGAGTGCATCTTTTAAAGCTTTGGACTATTTCACAGCTAAGAAACAGAATTGTTATTGGATGCTTTCACACCAAAGGCGACAAAGATAATATCCCTTTCTTTCTCATCTGTGTAAGTGCGGAGCATATTTTTGCCATCAAAAATATGCTCTGCGCTTGGGAGAAAACAGGAATAATGTCTTTATCGCCTTTAGTGTGAAAGCTTGTCATTTTAAGGAAATAGTTAAACATCTAAATATTATAAGTAGCAAATTCTGAACAGTATCTGCCCCCCCCCCCTCCCCACCCGACTATAAATATAAATCGAAATTTTCAATGTAGAGGTTTTGTGCATGTAATAAAAATGCAGTAAAACTCTATTTTTTTTTTTTTTTTTGCTTTTTGAAACTATCTCAATTATATTTATCCTATGTCCTTTTTTGCATCTAGATAACATTTCATTTAAAAAATGCATGAAATAAATTATCTTGAAAACTTTGTATACAAAATTATAAGCTAATCAAAAATGATGATGCTGACATGCATGAGATATCCCCCCTCCCTTTTTTTTTTTTTGCTCCAATATGAATCGATGGGTAAAGGTTTTAAATTCAAAAGCATCAAAGTGTGGCTGCCCTCCCGATACAGTCGCCAGTTTATCAATTTTTGGAGAAATATTTTTCTACTCTTAGCATTTATTTACCAACTATTCTGTCTGAAAAATGTTTTTGTTTTAAGATGGTATTAATCTGTATTTATCCAACATGAAATTTATCAGTAACCCTATTTTATTATAATTGTTTTAAAAAAATAACTACTTCAACTGAACTTTTGTTGTTAAATCATGCTTTGTACAAGTTGTTATCTTAATCAAAGTATTTTTGTAGACAGTGCTCCAATGTTGCATAATTTGTCAGTAGTACAGAACTGGTAAGGAAAAAGTTTTAAAAGAAAAAAAAATGAGAGAGAGATGGGAAAAGATATTTTTTTTTTTGAGTACTTGAGTAATGCTTTTTTTTTTTACTTAAGTAATGTTTAAATTATTTTTATTTCTTAGTTACTCGTATAGTTTGCTTCAAACTTTGACTTCCTGATATTTACATTTAATTCCATAACTGCCAACCTGCATGGTTTGGGCCTACAATGTACGTTATTTTACTTCAATGTAAGAACGTAAGTTAAAGGTATCAAATTGTACGCTTTTGATATATTTATTGCCAAATCTAATGGTCTTTTTGAATTAAAACAAAATTTGTGCTAGTATCTGGCATTAAAGGGCTTTCCAGGGTTACCAACACTTCCACTGTTTGGGAGACTCCTGCTTTTCATCCAATCTCCCCTTTTTAAGCCAATCTCCCGCATTTTCGTTTATTCTTCCAGATTTTTTGTTATTCTTAATAATTTTCCTAGTGTTTTGAAATTTAGATTAATGATTTGATTTATGAGAAAAATGTTTGGCAACCAATATTATCACCTCTTAATTGTTCATTGTGTAATTTACTGTGTGAGTAGATGAGATTTTCCTATTTTCTCTCACCATCGAGCGCGTGTTAATCAAAAATCATTCTCGTGAGATTTTCTTTCAATTTGTGCCATAAATTCATTGGTAGTTTTCATGAAATATAAAATTTTAATTGAGTTTTCTTGATTTCTACAAGATATAGGTAAAAACATATTTTGGAAGCATGCCAGCATTCATAGCTGCCAAGTGCTCAGTTTTTCCAATTTTATTTGTAAGCTTTGAAAATCCGATTTCTCAAGTTCTGATGTATTTTTCATCTGTAAGGACTGTAGTAATAATAAATGGTATTAATTAAATTTAAATTTGTGTTTGTGGATAACTGCAGATTACTCTATTTAGAGTAGTTTGCTTTTAAAGTTAACTTGATTTTTATTTTAAAGTTAAGTTGAAGCCCTTTCATGCTTTGCTGAAAACTTATTTATTTCATTTCTCCCTTGGCATATTTAACTTTCCATATTTGAAATTGGTACGATAATAATCTAATTTCTATTAATAATTTTAGTACTGAAACATACCTTGAGGTACTAGATGGCTCTAGAGTTCACCCAGAAGCTTATGAATGGGCTCGCAAAATGGCAGTAGATGCTTTAGAATATGATGATACATCTGATGATGTGAATCCAGCTGGTGCATTGGAAGAAATTTTAGAAAATCCTGAAAAATTAAAAGTATATTTTTCATCAAATTTTTTAAAAGAATTTTTTTTTTTTTTTTTTTTTTTTCAATAATTTATTTATTTGCAGTATTAAATTGTTTTTATAATTCTCTAAAGTAAAGTTAAAAAGTACTAGAGGAGTACAGAATTCCACACTAATTTGGGAGAAAGGACTTTATGAAGAATAGAAAAAAGCAAAAGGGTGTTGGTACAAAAGAAGACATGTACATCAGTACAAATATCTGTCACAATTTTCCCCCCACTATTATTTAGGTATTCAAAATAGTAAAATAATCACAATAACAATGATAGTTATTTTTATTAATAGTGTTCGTTGCATTAAAATACACTAATGAAAAAGCTCAATTTCTGGGAATAGTTACTGTTTGTTGGTTAAGCTCAACCCATTCATAATACAAATGAATGTGTAGAGTCTAGCGATTGCAGAAGTGTAATACACAGACGCAGCTAAAACTGTTCAATTTGCTACACAATAAAAACAGAACAGTTTCCTGTTTGTTTACTTGATACCAAAGGGCGTCAACATACACAACACCAATTTGGCATCCATTAAAAGACGTCTTCGTAGATGAATTTAAGTGTCAAATTTCAGAGAAGCGATACATTTTAGACTGTTGGTCTAAAAATGGGTGTACCGTGGGTGTTAAATGAGGGGTGGGGTAAATCGTGGAATTTGATAAAGGAAGAAGGAAGATCTCGCAAAGCGACAGAAAAACAGGCTAGAGAAATAATATATATAAATAAATTAAAAATAATAATTAAGTAAAATAATTTCTATGGTAACTAAGGCTTTCACAGCCGGTGTCCATACCAAACATAATATTATCCTGGCTTATAGGGCATGGTCCAACCAAGATGTTTCTGGCTGACGTTTTGCCTGACATGTTTCAGGCTTCTTCAGAGTGAAAATGAAGTCAAGGCAGAGGTCTGGTCCATATATATGAAGCAACACATGTGCTTAACCCTCATTGGATAAGCCACCAATCTCAGGCTTGCTGGGAATGGTTCTGATTGTTTCCTCATTTTTGTTCTTGGCATTGATTGGTGCTTTTTGAAGCAGTTTAACCCATAACTTGCTCAATTTCAAAATTTCGTCTTTTCTATTTATGTTGTGAGGATGTTTATGCATTTCAATAGTTTCTCTATGAAGGCGAGCAAAGTAATGAATATTAGTAGAGAGCACTTTAGTTTCTTCAAACAGGGGCTGGTGTCCCGTAGCAATAGTATGCATACTTGCCAAGTCTACTGTTTTTAGCGGGAGACTCCCGTTTTTTGCGTCTCTCTCCCGATCTCCCGTTCAACACAATTTTCTAACGTTTTTTGTAATTTTCGCTTTAAAATAAATGAATGAAGCGTCAATCTTTTTTTGCTCAATGGACGGCACTCGGGATCGTAGTTATTCGCCGAGTAGTTTTTATAAAATTTTCTTGTATTTTGACGAAATTCCGCATTTTTGGTGTGTTTGAAAAGTCAAAATTTCGGTTCCACGAATATCCGCAATTTTGGTACTTTTTCCTTTCTTTAAATGAGAAAATTTTGAAGCAGCATGCGTAGATACTTGCTTTACGAAACTTTTACAAATTAGTAGTAAAACTTCCGCATTTTGTCTTTCATATGCTTTCAAGGGTCAGTCCCGATTTTTTCAAAAATCCGATTGCATCCGCTTCGGTGAAAGTCCCTAGTTCTTGTGTACTATCTCATTCAATCTCTTGGACATCAATACCTTTTGGTTTACCATTATTTTTAATATTTTTTACGATTTAGCCTCTGTAGTAGAGGATTTGCACTTCTCCTTTTTGCCACACCCACTCGAAATTTCAATGAAATATTTTAGCCTTTTTTAAAAATTTTGGTGATTATTTAGTTAGTTGTAACTATTAATATTGCATCCTTGTTAATAATCTAGTTTTTAAAATATTTTTTGCATAGAATTATTATTATTTATTTTTTTTTTTTTCATCCTCTTAGGGTTTGGGTTTTTTTTCCTTTTTGGTAATCATTATATATTGTTACAAAATTGATGAATAAAATTTCTTCCTATTTTCATCGAATATACAACTGAAAAATGGCTAAATTTTTTTTTAATAAATATTTTGGATAATTCATTTGTTAAGTGCACACCAGATATGGTGGTGATATTTTGTTTAAATTGTGGTGTAGATGTAAGCTAGTAAGTGTTTGTGAGAATTGTTTTTTTATTATCTAACTAAATGTAATTCTTGGGATTTTGTGCATTCCGCACAGTAATACATTTTCTGTAAAGTGAAACAAAGTTTCGTCCAGTGCTATCAAATGAAAATCTAGAGAACATCCTATTGCTCATAAAAAGTAATTTTGCTAAAAAATTTTTGATCAAACATTTGATGATAAAATTTTATCAAATACTGCTGTAATGAACATTAAAAAAAAAAATCTTTGTATAAGTCAGTTTAATTGTTCATTTTGTGTGTGTGTGGGGGGGGGGGGGGTGTCATTGAAAAAAATCTCCTGTTTTTTTTTTTCCTCCAAGGTTGGCAAGTATGAGTATGCTCAGCAATGGCTGACATCTGAGAATGTTTAAGACGGCAGTGTGTCTCATGCTCTTTTATCCTTGTATTGATACTCATTGTGGTGCCTATGTAGACCTTACCACAGTTACGAGGGATTTTATACACACCTGCCATGGTAAGGGGGTCCCTCGTGTCTTTTGCTGACTGAAGGGCTTTTTGTAATTTTGATGTTGGTTTGTAAACTGTCTTGATGTTATACTTCTGCAGAAGTTTACCAATGTAGGCAGTAACTTTCTCGGTGTATGGCAAAAAAGTTTTGCCTTTGACCTCGATGTTTTTTGAGCTCTTGTCTAAAGGTCATGGTCGTAAAGCTCTTTTGATTTCAGCTTTATTATAACCATTGGCTTCAAGTGCTGCAGTGAGATGCTTAATTTCATCATCTAAAAGTTTGGGTTCACTAATTCTCCTTCAAAAATCACCAATCAATGCCAAGAACAAAATGAGGAACCAATCAGAATCATTCCCAGCAAGCCTGAGATTGGTGACTTATCCAATGAGGTTTAAGCACATGTGTTGCTTCATATATAAGGACCATACCTCTGCCTTAACTTCATTTTCACTCTGAAGAAGCCTGAAACATGTCAGGCGAAACGTCAGCCAAAAACATCTTGGTTGGACCACGGCCTTATTTAAATCAGTCTTTTTCTGGGTCCAGGAAACAGGTGGAACAAAAAATGCCGCCCTTAAATTGCAAATATAAATATTAAATAAATGAATGAATAAAAGAATTTTAAAAGCTCAAATGTTGGTAAGACAATAAGCTAATATGAGTATATAAATATATATATATCTAGGATTCCACTGCTGATGCAGGAACGCTTGTCAGGTACGGATATTCAGAAAGTATATCTTGTTTTCACATAAAATGTTTTAAATTTAGCAGCTAATAAATTAATAATAATAGAGTATGTTTGATGAATTCATTCCAAAAAGTTATTTTATGCAATGAATATTTAATTTAATAAATAACTTTAAGCAGAGTTGGGTTTTAGCCGTCAAAAACTAGTTTTTGACTCCGCAGTTTTAATGCAATTATGCTGTTTTATGTAAAATTTATTGGTTAAAGTCTCCGATTCTGCTAAATCATTTCTTTGATATTTTTTTTTTTTTGCAAATTAGGTTTTTGACAGGGAGGTTTTTGATATGCCAGTTTTAACCATGGTTAAAACTGTCGCATATCAAAAACCTGCCAGCCCTTAAAGTGACCACCTCTCTTTCGGCCAAAAAGCGGTTGTTCAGGGAGGTGGTTGCTCAATAGAGGTTACTTGAAAAAATTCAATAATAACGTGAAACATATCCAGAAGTGTCCAAAATAAATAATAATTAATTAAATAAATAAACATAAATGCTATTTTAAAGATTTTGCGATCACAAGAGCTTTTTCTTTCTCACCTAACGCATTCACCCAAAAAACTAAAGTTACGCGTTCTTTCGATCCCCCTCCTCCTTTTTGCATCCTCCGACTTTTCTGTTACTCTTTCCGTTGTTTAAAGCACGAAAAATTACTCCATATTCATCAAGATTATAAATGCCTTTATCATTATAACCCGCGAAACGACACCGTCCACATGCGCATATTCCAGTCCGGGCGTAAGCTCTCATCCATGTCATCACTTTCTCCACAAAGTGTTTTGAAAACAATATTGTTTCAAGCCAGCCAATGCCCCGGGAGCAGAAAGTGCTTAAAAGTGCGACGTACGTCGCAGAACATTTCATCCTTAAAAAGAAGAGGGAAAAAAACGCAAGCACAAACGCAAAAGAATTTAAAAAAAAATTTAAAAAAAAAAAAAAAAAACGATATGTTCTGCAGAATAAAGGTCAAGAGATTCGCGGTCGCCACTCGCCACGTGGCGACCTTGTTTAAAAAGTGGCGATTCAAAAAATTAGGAGCGATCGCCACCTTTCCTTTTTTTTAAAAAAATTTTCTAAAGTAAATCCCTCCTTTTCAAATACCTTCTATGGAATTTTCAACTCTTGCTTCTTTCATGTATGCAAGCACAATAAAAACGCATCAATTCGGCATTCAAGTTACAAAATTTCGGCCGATAGTCTTAATTTCCCCTTTCACAAGAAAAAAAATGGCGAAAATTTTTCCCGATTACGCTATTTTTTTTTTCTTTGAATTCCTTCTCTCTGCCATATAAATCTTTTAAATATAGCAGGAAACAATATTAATCTTGATTTTTTTTTTTTTCATAACTTTCATTTCAAACTTACATTTCAGATCGGCCATTTTCGCTTTATAAAATCTTACTCGAGTGTCGCGCCATTTTGAAAATAGTGTGAAAGCTTTAAAAAGAGTTTTGAAAAGAATGAAAATTAAATGTACTGAACAAAACTAGAACTGGAAATATACATTTTTTTATATTTGTGTTCGAAAATGGTTCGTATTGCTGATCGCGGTTTTTGTAGAAGGTTCGTTTCTGTGAGGGGGATTTTTGTTATCTGTTGCTTCTATGATGAAACAAGTAAAATTTTGCATTTACATCTTTTGTGCTCTATAACATTAAACATGAAAAACTGTACTGAAAATATTCATACTCCCTTAATTTACCATCGCCAAGGAAGCAAGTTTTTTCTTTTTCCAAATTGAAAGTCATATACATTTTTTTTTTTTTTTTTGAAGACATGATAGTTTTAACAAAATATTAGGTTCTCTTCACTGAAAATAAGACACATAAGGTGTCTTAAGACACATAAGTAGTGCACTGATGCACCATTCATCCCCCCCCCCCCCCCCCCCCCGCTTTGCACTTTTGCTTTATGATGCATAGGTGGCCACCAAGTTAATCAAGTTTAGTGGCCACTGGCCGCTTGCAAAATTTCTGAGTCTTGACCTTTACTGCAGAACAACTGACAAAAGAATGTTTATATATTCCAATGGTGCACCACCTGGCCATAAATCCGTTAGAAAGTTGTTAAAAGCAGCCATTGTCACAATGTACGGGCCAAATTTTTATAAACATTTTGTAAACAGTACATCTGCATTAATGTCGCAGTATCCGACTTCAAAATCATTGACAGAATTGTAAATTCTGAATGTATGCCTTGGTTTTAAATAAATAATTTAATATGTTTTGTCAAAAATGAGTAATAAATATTCTACTTGTTAATTAATATTCTTATATCTATTTTGTGTTGTACTGTGGTCCATCAAATTTGGACGACATGCCTGCAGAACATTTGGAACTGTTTGAGGTCATGTTGCAGAACACTGAATATAATTCTGCTCCTGGGGCCAATGCTTGATGCAAAATGTATAATTCCAATGGCTTCATGAATTTGAGTTCCTTTTTGTTTTATTAGCGTTCCATTATAAGAATTTTCTTTGACCTTGTAGCTCCGAACCAATCCATTGAAACTTAATTCACATTAGAAAAATTTTCTCACCTCGACTTTTTTTGACTGTGCCCACTCTTTGATGAGCATTTCTTTGTTTGTTAAATTGTCATGGTTTTGAGTTTTACCTCATTTAAATTTTTCTGCCGATTTTCTTTCGGATTTACCACTTTCTTACTCCTTTATCCTATCTTCTTAAGTAAAGAATCACTCTTTTTGATAGATACTACTTAATGTTCCCACTGCTCTATCAACATCATTCGCTCTGTCAGCGTATCAGCATCCATTGCTCAGTTTCTTGTTCACAAAAGTGAAACACCTAATAAAGGCTCTGAGACCTACAGAGACGTTCTGGGAAATGGGGTAAGAACAACGCACCCCAGGGTTTGTCGGTGAAAAAACGGGGATATAAATGTGGCAGGCCTGTTTGTTAGGGCTAATGTATTTTTGCCCAGAAGGAGTTATTCAACGTACATGTGTTGGGAAAGCTAACTTCCTCGTTGAATTTCTGTAAAAAATGCCCAACAATTGACATCTGAATTGAAGGGTTACATGTCCCTCCAGTTGAGTAGAAAAAGACACAAAAATTAAAGTACCGCTTTTTACTGATTGTAGCAATTGAATGATTCAGAAATTTTTTTTTCCCTGGAAGAAAATCTGGTCGTTTTGAGAGGGGGAGTGTTTAAGTGTGATGGCTTAATGGAGGTCAAGTTAGCATTAAATTAATGCGGAGAAATTTTGTTTCAGCAAATTTTGGTCGTTTAGAGAGGTGGTCTGCTAGAGAGGTTTCTCTATATTTTCTACTATTTTTTAATTTACTGCATGAAAATAAAAACACCAAATAAAATATAAAAGAGCCCTTTTATATTTAGTTTATCACAAATCAACGATCCAGCAAAACAATTAATTGGAGGAAATGTAAATGAAACGCGAGATTCGAACCATGGGTGTTAGGTATACCAGCCTTGCGCTCTTAAGCACTCGGCCTCTAACCAGCAAACACAACATGAATTTGGCACCCATTAAAGGACCTCTTCTTAAATGATTTTAAACTTCAAATTTAAGAGAAGCGGTACATTTTTAGACTGTGGGTCTATTTTTGTCATTAGCCAGCACAATTAGCTTTAAAATGAGGGGTAAATCATGGAATTTGATAAAGGAATAAGGAAGATATCGCGTAGCAACAAAAAACAGGCTAGAGAAATAATATATAAATATTTTCTGGTCAAAAGATTATTCAGAATTGTCTAATTAATTAATGTCTAGGCTATTCTTGTTATGTTTAGAGAAGTAATGCAAAAAATCTTTTGTTCAGGATTTAGATTTAGATGCTTTTGCTGAAGAACTTGAAAGACAAGGGTACGGAAATAAAAGTATTACATTGTATGATATAAGGGCTGAATTGAATCATAAATACAAAGACCTAAGAACACCTTACAGGTCATCAAATGCTGAAGAGATTTTCAACATGCTGACTAAAGAAATTCCAGAAACATTTTATATTGGTAAGTTTTCCTCTATCCTTCCATTTAAAATGGAATCATTCATTCGTTAAAAACCTTATTTATTTATGCATTAGTTTATTAATGTGGAAAGTCTTAATTTTGCTAATCATGCATTTGTGAATTTGAATTTTATTCATTTTTATCATGAAAATAAATTATATTTCATGTTGATCATAAAATCAGTCCTGACTCAATGTTTGCTGAATTTGAATTTATTAGTTTTATAATTATTGTTCGTATTCAAAAGATTAAATTTAAGTTTAATTTAGTTGTTACTTTTACAATTCTATTTAGTGCTTAAAAACTGTACTTTTAAACAAAGTTTTATTATTACTACACTTATGATTAGGTATCTTTTTATTCTATTGGTTGCAAGAGCTAAATATTTTTTAGTTTATTGAATTTAATGTTTGTTTGATTTCTTTCATGTTAATTTCCTTCACTATTATTTCACTATGATCTTCTTTCCAACATAATGCAAACTATGCCCACAAAGGAAAAAGTATTACTATTACAGTCGTACCTCGCCACTTTGTGCTTCAACTATTCTGACTTATCTTGATCTCATTTTTTTCAAATAATATTGCTTCACTATCGAACAAGTTGCACTATTTTTGAGGTTAGTGACAGCATGTGAGAAGTGTATGTATGTGTAAATAATACAGTGAAACCTCTCTAAAGCGACCACCTCTCGTTCCCGCGAAAAGCGGTCGTTCAGGGAGGTGGTCGTTTAACGGAGGTTGTTTGAAAATATCCAATAATAACGTTAAACATGTGCAGAAGTGTACAAAATAAATAATAATTAATTGAACCAATAAACATAAACGCGGTTTAAAGATTTTTCAATTATAAGAGCATTTTCTTTCTCTCCTAACGCGCAAGAACTAAAGTTAAACGTTCTTTCCATTCCTCTGCCCCGTTTTTGCATCCTCCGACTTTTGTCTTAAAACTTTTCGTTGGTTAAAGTACGAGAAAATATTCCATATTCAGGAATATCGTGGCCTTTTCCATCATAACCTGTGAAAAGGTACCCACTGCATGCACATATTAGAGTCCTGGCATAAGCTTTCCACCACGTCAGCACTTTCTCCACAAAGTGTTTTGAAAACGATATTGTTTCAAGCCAGCCATTGTTCGCAGCAAAATCTGTTAATTCCAATGGCTTCAGCAATTTGAGTTCCTTTCTCTTTTATTAGCATTTCGCTAATAGGAATTTTCTTTGACCTCTGAACCGATCCATTGAAACTTCATTCACATGAGAAAAATTTTCAGATCTCTATTTTTTTTGACACTGTTCTTCCCACCCTTTAGTAAGCATTTCCTTGTTTTTTAAATTGTCATGGATTTGAGTTTTCCCGCATTAAAATTTTTCTGCGATTTTCTTTCAGATTTACCATTTTTGTACTCCTATCTTTGTAAGTAAAGAATTGCTCTTTTGTTACATGCCATTTTAAAAAACGTTGAAAAAATGTCCTTTCAGTATCGGTTGCTGGAAATCAAAATGAATTTTCTGCTGAAAGAAAAGGCCCATGTTCCCACCGCTCTATTAACATCAGTTGGTAATTTTTTACAAAAGTGAAACACCTAAAGGCTCTGAGAGGGAGGGAGATGTTCTCAGAAAAGGGGTTAAGAACGACACCCCAGGGGGTGTCGGTAAAAAAACGGGGATATCACTCTATCCGTATCTCATCAAGAGGACAATGTGGCAGGGCTGCTTGTTTAGGCTAATGTGTTTTTGCCCAGAAGGAGTTATTCAACAGACACCAAAAGCTAACTTCCTCGTGGAATTTCTTTAAAAATGCGAAATTGACATCTGAATTGGAGGGGTACATGTACCCCCAGGGGTGTAGACGACTACACAAACATTGCAGTACAGTTTTTTACCGATTGTAGCAATTGAATGATTAGGAAATAACAGTGGCGGAATTTTTTGTTTGTTTCTGGGAGAAAATGTGGTCATTTCAAGCGGGCAACTGTTTAAGTGTGGTCGCTAAATGGAGGTCAAGTTAATATTAAATTAATGTGGGGAAATTCTGTTCCAGCAATTTTTGATCGATTAGAGAGGTGGTCGATTAGAGAGGTTTCACTGTAGTATAATAATCCCTAAGTTGAGATTCATATGAAACATATATTTTGGATAATTAACAATCAAAAATAGTGTACTAAAGAAATAATTTAATTATTAAAGACTATCTTATTAAAGACTTTATTTTAAAATTGTACCTAATTAATTTTTTTAAGTTGTTGGTAACAGACAATGGAAACATTGAAATATTTAGCTTGAAAAAAGGTCGTCCTTGCTACATCTAGACAATCATTTCTTGAGCTATCACAAAATAGCTGAAAAAAGATTAAGCATTGCCTGTTTATGTGTACAAATAAAACTTTAACATTGTAGATAGCTTTTTATGCTCTACTAATTGATTTTGATGTATTTTTGCAAGGAGATCAAGTATCCCCTATAGTGTAAATAATAATTACTTTTTTTTAATTTAAATTTTGCAATAATTAACTTATTCTAATTAATATGCCATAAAAATAATATGTTTGTTTGAAGTTCTGAAAAAAAATCAAATTGTTTTGTAATTATGATTATTATTATTTTTTTAATAGGAAAATTGGTCCTTGTTAGAGTTATTGGATTTGCCAGAAGAAAGCCTAAAAATGATCAGCTAGAGAATGCAAATCCTATTCGAAATGATGAAACTGGCCTTTGGCAGTGTCCTTTTTGTTTGAAAAATAATTTCCCTGAGCTGAGTGATGTAATTGAATTTCTGAATGTTATTTTGAAAACATTTGTGCTTTATTTTCTGTAGTACTTCATTGTTCAACAACTCTAATTGAATTTAAATTACAGTACATTTTTGAAATGGAATTACATAGGCAGAGACAAATTCAAAAAACTTGAATATTATTGGTTCTTTTATGAAATGTATAAGTATAAATTTTTATATTAGTACCAGTATGAATAGAACAATTATGCTAAAACAGAAAGCAGTCATTGAGACCTTTTTTTTTTTGTGCGTTTAATGTAGAAAACTGATACAATGTATAGAATTACAAGTTTTTTCATTTTCAAGTAAGAATGTAGTTTTCACAATTTTTGCCATTTTTAAAGTAATTATCTCAAAACTTCAGAGTTCTAAAAATGTTCTTCATTTGACAACTATATTTCATTCAACAACTTATTACATTCAACAACTTATTATGACAACTATATTTCATTCTTCCCAGAAGGAAATATAGTTGTCATAATAGCATACCATCATCAGTTCTTTCTCACCTCTCTGTCTTTTTAACAAAGAAATTATCATGCGGAGTACTAATGTAAACTCTGCCACCAGCTCCGTGCGCAAGCAATCCTAACTCCTCAGCAAACAGGTCGGGGTCTGGTGGAGAAAGGTATTATGTAAACTGCATGTTTTTTTTTGTTTTTTTTGTAAGACAATTTTTGGCACCTATCTGAAGATTTCCAGAAATTGCGTATTTGGACTGCAACACAAGAAAAAACTTTTTACACAATGAAAAAAAAAAACCTTAACTCCTCTATTTTTTTTTTTTTTTTTAAAGCACTGATTCACATTTTGTTATGGGTCTAGGAAACTTGTGGAGTGATCCATATGGCCAAAAACCTGATTCAAATCTTTACAAAAGTAAAAATTACAATTCGTTGTGAAGTAACTAATTATGAGAAAAATGGGAAGTATATATTTTTTTCATCTTTTATAATCTTTCAATAGGTATTTCATATTGTTAATAATACTATGCTACTAATTTAGACTAATAATTATTACATATATGTTTATTATATATATATAAATTTATAAATGCAATAAATCTTTAATTATTTGTTTGAAAGGTGCGCAAAGGACACACGAAAAATTTGTGTTTCTTCATAATTTGACTTATGCACTCCATACAAATTGAGTCTTTTTTTTTTTTTAATTGTGAATTTTTTCCAGGTTTGGAGTCATTTTGATGATGCTAGCTGTCCTGGACAAGCAATGGGTGTACGAGTCAGGATTGATAATGGAATTTCTGGCTTTATTCCTACAAAATTCATTAGTGATAAGCATGTAATAAATCCAGAAGATAGAGTACAAGTAAGAAATGAATAAATTTTTACATCCTAAACATTTTCTATTACTATAACCAAAGTATATTTTTTATGTTTGAAAATTCTATCTACTTCAACAAGATTTAGGACTCTAATATATCTTTTAAAGAGTTGACATTTTGTAATGATATGGAAATAAGTATATCAAGATATTCAGTGCCATTTTTATCAATATGTATGCTGTGTGCCTATTTTTATTTCAACAAGAAAACTGAAAGTAGAGGACAAATTAAGTAAACCACTTTCTACAATGAATATCATAGAGAACAAAAGTTGTAAACGTTTTTTTTTTAATTAGAAATTTAGCCCATATTCTAAACATTTCTTAAAATGTTTAGAATATGCATTTGTTGAAACTAATTCAGTAACTTATAAGTATATTTTTCTCGTATTTAAAATGTACCGAATAAATATAGAATAACTATAGATATATTTAAATTTTTATTGGTGTGTTTATTTTTGTAGGTGAATTGCAATACTTTTTTTTAGAATACAAATTGTTTTAAAATTTTGTTTTCTTGGTTAAAAAAATTAATCGACGTTTAACATGTTTTGTGTTGATTTGTTCTCTTTTAAATATATATATATAATATATATATATATATATATATTTAGTATTCAATTGTATTTAGTTTTATGTTATGTTCTTAGATTGGAATGACTCTTCATGCCAGAATAACTAAAATAGACATAGAAAGATTTGCTGTTGATCTCACTTGCCGTTCTTCAGACTTGATTGATAAAAACAATGAATGGAGGTAATCATTTTAAAGAAATTTCTTTAACTCTGGTAATTCTGTTGTAGAACTTCTGAAACTTCGGTTTTCCCATGCACTTTCATCTTTTGACTTTTATCATATTATCAGTTTTTCCTATGCACTTTTATCATTGTAATTATCAGGGCTGGTACTTTTCTGGCCGTAGGCCGAAACTTCGGATATTTTAGGGTTTTAAGTCCGGAATTCCGGATCTTAAAAAATTATTTCTAATTTTTTTTAGCGCTATCCTTATGTTTTTTGAAAATTTTGTGAAATATGTTAAGTTAATTTTCAAAATGTGATCAAGAATTTTTCATAGGTTTTACTATATTTTGTTTGGAACTGTAAGATGGAAGTTATGCAGTTAACAGTGCATTCAGAATGTTCTTCAAAGATTAATAGATCTGTGAATACATAAAAATTTATTCAATTCTTATAAAAGATGTACCTGCATTTTTATGTGACAAATGACACGATTCAAAATATAACTTTTCTTTACTAATAGTAATAATACCGTATATATACATATAATAATAGCTTAAAACCTTGTTTCAATCTTAAAGATTCCGCAATTTAGTTTCAGGATTTTTTGGGGAGGGCCAGTACCACCCCTGAATTATTTTGTTCAAGAATTTTCTACTGTAGTGGTTTAATTCTCCCGATGTTCTTGAACTCGCCTAATTATTTAAAGAATTCAATGATCTAATTGACATGAAAATTATACAATTAATATGGAAATACTTTTACTGAATAGCACAAATTTGATTGAGATAGTTCTTATAAGGAGGTTGAGATAGCTTTAATAGACTTAAGATAATTTTTTGGCTCTATGTTTCTTCTGCAATAAGAAACAGTATCAATTTTTTATCAACCCATAAATAAATTGTTCCTTTATATGAAAATCTGGGACAGAACTGAGGATTTTAATGCAAATAATAATAAAGTTAATATTTTTTTTCAATTAAATGTTCATTTCAAATCAGAATGTAGTGATTAAAGTAATAAATGGATAAATAAGGTTAATTTTAGCATTAATTTTGCACTTTGCTTATTCAATTAAATAGTCAATCATAAAATTTTTGTAAAATGCTGCACTTGCACCCCTTTTTTTTTTAATAGTTGAAACATTTTCACATCTTTAGTTTTATTCCATCAAGATAACAGAATGTGATGACCACACGATAAGGTAGTTGCATATATAGTTTAACATTACTTGAATAGACATTGAATATTTCACTTTCAAATGGAAATTAATGTTTTTATGTTTTAGGCCTCCGAAAGATTTGTATTATGATCATGAAGCTGAAGATAAGGATCACAAAACTGCTGAAGATGTTGCAAAGAAACAAAACAGACAAGGTTACTGGCATAGCAGTCATTTTCTATATCTTTTTAATTTATGGTCATTTTTTTTTCTTATTCTCCAGTGTGTGTATCAAAATTCATAGATAAATCGTGCTGGAAGTTGAAAATAGAATCCGAGAAGACTCGGTTTTGGCCCATTTCAGGCAGTTGGGGTTAAAATGGGTTTTGTCGGCTTCTGTTTCAGTTGGAGTGTTTTGACATAATTGCAATTGGCTGAAATACTGAAAAACCTTTGTGTTGTTGCCAATAAATTATGTTAACCATGCACACTCTTTTCATTACATAGGCAATTTTATATAAAGTAAAGTAGGTTTTTTATACTTGATAGTATATGAAACAGCATTTCATTCGGTCCCTTTGATCAGGGCCGTCAGGAGGCAGAGGCTTGCCTCATCGTTCAACACCCTTAAGGGTGGCAGCCATTAACACCTAATTAATTTTTATGTTGTATTACGTTTCGAAAAAATAATAAGTCTATTCTATAGATATTAAATATTACTTTGAAAAAATGTACGTATTTAGTGGATCTTGTTCATGGTGCCGTTTTTACTTGCCCCGGACGTGCCTTTGATCTCGTGCTTGCAATCGGGTGTCAAGTGCCATGGCTTAATCTTAGAAACATACTGGGAGGGACACTTCTTTTCCATGTATGAGGTCATGTGCATGAATTGAAATCAGCTTTTAGAAGATACATGAAGTTTTTTCTTTTGAATTGGCGCAGTGGTTACCGTTAGAGCATTGTGTTTTCATTTCAATTCATACTCGAGTAAACTATTGTAGGGGTATCGTCTTTGTTTTCAGTTTCTTTGTTTAATATTTTCAATGTAGTTTTCTTTTTTACTGTTGGAATATACTCAGCGTCATGCCAAACAATTTCAACATGATTGGAAAGAGTAAGTTGCTAATAATGGAACAAAAGTTTATGAATGGTGTGTTAAAGGCAAAGATGATTTTACTGCCTTTTGTTCTTTTTTTTTGCCAAGCAAGTGTTGATATCCGAAATGCCGGAAAAAAGCAATTGTTGCAGCATTCAAATACTGAAATACATAAATTAGTGGACAAAGTACTTAAAGATACGTCGCAATGCAAATTGGTTACAACTCCTGAAAGCAAAGCAATTAATTTTGATACCAAACAAAAGAATTCTGTGGAACTTAAAACTAAACATGGGTACTCAATGAACAGGATAAAGTATGCAAATGTGAAACTTTGTGGACTATTCACGTAGCTATAACTATTCTTTTCCTTCTTGCGTTTCAGCTTAAGAAATGTTTCCAGATTTATCCATACCAAAAGGACTGCATCTTTCTTCAAGGAAAATATCGTATGCTATTTTGCATAGCTTAGGTCTATATTTTCTCAAACAAATTGTGGATGAGTTTTCCAAAGGAATTACCATTTTATACCGTTTCATACGATGAAACATTGAATGATCAAAACATTAAACAATTAGATGTCAATGTTACATATTGGAACTCGAAGAAAATTATATTTTTGAATCATATTTCGGAAGTGAATAAATGGGACATTTTGCAACAGCACTGGACATTTCTGCTGGTATTAATTCTATATTGAAATCTTATAATATTAATGTAAAGTATTTGCTTATTTTAGGCTCCAATATCCCTAATGTTGATAAAACCGTTTTCCAAATTGTGTTAAAGAAGTTAAATCAGTTAGGGATGATAGCTTAGTTTAGCATTGGAACTTGTAGTTTGAACATCATTCACAACACATTTGGAAGCGGATTAACGATTGTGGCATTTACAAACATTATTGATTTTTTTAGAGAATATTTATGTATGGTTCGCAAAATTTCCTGCCAGGCAAGAAGACTTAAGGAAAGTAATTGGAAAAACAAGCGAAGAATTTTCTAAAGTTTTAAGATATATGTAAGTAATCGCTGGTTATCTGTCGTTGTAGTTTGTGAAAGAACATTAAAATATATTGCCCACGTTAAAAACATTCTGGAAGATTTGCCAAAAGATAACAATTGATTAGTGAAAAATGATCGGTATCAAATCATGGTAAAAATGTTGAAGAGTCCTCTGACTGTATTACAGTTAAATTTTTTAATCAGCATTGGCTCCCTATTTGAGGAGTTTTTAAAGATTATGCAGGGGGGGGGGGACATTGGTTCATATATTATATGATGAGTTAACAAAATTGCTATTACGAATTATACAGGGTGATCGGCGAATGAGCCCTGATTTTAAAATTAAATATCTCAACAACAAAGATCAATAGAATGATGCGGTAAACGGTACATTTATTAGCAAAAGTGTAAAAATGGTGTGCAGAAGTTTGGAAAATTCAGTTACAAAACTGTTAACAGATGGCGCTGTAATCGCAGTGCTACCTTAGCAATGTATAAATAGCCTGTAAAGTGTGCTTCGAAGCTTAAAGCGATCACGACTGTTGCATAGAGATAAGAAGCTAACGTACAAATTGAAAGGATGTATACTATTGAACAACGTGTTTTTTTGGTATTGGAGTACCACAGATTAGAACACAGTCCTACGGCAACAAGGCGCAGTTTCCAAACGCGATTCAATGTTCCAGTTGGACCCAATGCGAAAACGATTCGCATGCTCTTCGCCAAATTCGAACGGACTGGCAGCGTGGATGATGATCGAAAGGGAAATGTTGGGCCTACGCGAACAGTAGTTACTCCTGAAAATGAAGCCAAAGTTTGTGGAATTGTTCGGAAAAATCCTAAGAAAAGCATCCGAAGAATTGCATCAGAGGCTGGTTTGAAGTACACGAGCACGCAAAAAATATTGAGAGGTAGCCTACGGATGTTTCCATACAAAATCCAAAGTCATCAGGCTGTACCCATGACAGCTGTGCGACAAAGGGTTGACTTTGCGAATCAGATTCTCACAATGATCGACAACGAAGGATTTGATGTGGGTAGCATCTGGTTCACAGATGAAGCCCATTTCCACTTGAATGGATTCGTAAATAAACAAAACTGGAGATTTTGGGGTTCCGAAAATCCCTATTTGTGTGAAGAGAAATCACTGCATTCGCCTAAAGTTACTGCATGGGCTGCGGTATGCGCCAGAGGCATTATCGGACCCTTCTTCGTGCGAGAAACGATTACTACTGAACGCTACGTTACAATTTTGGAACAATTTGTCAGCACACAACTAGCGTTGGAGGATCGACCAGGTATAGATTGGTTCATGCAAGATGGGGCTCGACCACATCGAACAGATAAAGTTTTTCGCTTTCTTCATGAATACTTTGGGAATCGAGTAATTGCGTTAGATTATCCAAAATGTACAAACACAGGAATAGATTGGCCTCCATATTCTCCCGATCTAACTCCTTGTGACTTCTTTCTGTGGGGCGCATTGAAAGACACTGTCTATAGAAACAAATACGCTACTCTGGATGAGCTTGAATCGGCGATTGGTGTTGCATGTGATTCCATTTCCGTTGAGACATTGCAAGACGTGATGTCAAATTTTATTGTTCGTTTACGCCACCTCATTGCTTCGAACGGTGAACATTTTGAAAAAATTGTGTTCTGATTGCAAAGACTGCTTGATTTTATTATTTTTTGTTTAGCCTCCTTTTAGAGAAAGAGTTTTCAGCGCAGAGCGCCATCTGTTAGCAGTTTTTGTAAATGAATTTTTGAAACTCCTGTACACCATTTTTACAGTTTTGCTAATAAACGTACCGTTTACCGCATAATTCTATTGATCTTTGTTGTTGAGATATTTAATTTTGAAATCAGGGCGTATTCGCTGATCACCCTGTAGGTTGTTTTGTCGATGAAAGTGCTCTAAAAGAAAAAAGTGGGGAAGAAGGACTCTAGATATTAGAAAGGAATCACAAAATGTTAAGAAAATTGATATGGGAAATATTCGAGACAAAGTTTTATGCTCTTTAACACCAGAATTGAGAGCAGCCTTTTTGTGTGATGCAAAAGAATTTTATATAACTGTCTCTTCGTATGTACAAAATGCTGTTAAAAAACAAATTTCTGCAAAGAATACAAGTGTTGCACCCAACTGTCTGAAAAGAATTACTAAATACTTCTCTGTCATGCATAGAACGACTCGCAAACTTATTGCCAATGGTAATTCTGTGAAATTGTGTTGATAAGATATTAATTGTGTGATCCAGATTTTAAAGATAATTGTGAAAATTCAGAATCAGTGACATAACTAGGTCATTTTCTAACAAGGGCAAGACTAGGCTGTAACTCCCCCCCCCCCCCTCCCCAGACAGGCACCATAAAAAACACATAGACACTTATGTACGCCCACACACATAGTCAATTTAGTCCACCAAAATTTGGCGCCCGGGTAGCAGGCCCCCCCCTTAGTTACATCCCTGTTCGCAATCAAATGATTTTTATTGGAAAAACATTTTTGCTTTAGTTGATACATCCTTTGGGAAGCCAAGGTATCCGTATTTAGATGATTTAGTAAAAGCTGGACAAGCAGCCATCAAAAGAGAATTTTCTATGAATAAATAATGCCGACTGCTAAAAAAGCATCAATGAAGATCAAAAATACTATTGGGTTCAGATTAATAAAAGGTGCAACTCACAGAAAAGTTTTGGTTTTCTCTGTCACTCTAGAAATAGTCAAATTTTATGAAGAAGCTTATTCTAATTATAAAACTTTCAAAAACCGTTTAAATCAGGAATGCTTGAAATGAAACATTACTGAAACTAATGATAAAACTGCCAACTTTTGTAGTAAAAATATTTTAATTCTGCATTTACAGTTACTGCATAGTGAATGTTGACACTCGCCGGTGTAAGTCGGAAATGATTAAACTCGGCAAATATTTAAAATATACACCAAGGAACTTCGTGAATTGTCATCAGTGATTAAAGGTTTCTGGTTGCCTCAACCTGGTCCTCCAGGCTGAGGCAATTTTCACTTTCCAATTAATAATTGCAATTTGCTGTGTGTGTGTATGTATATATATATATATAATGTATATTTTTCTTTGTTTTCAGTTTACTTAAAGAGAGTAATAGTTCATCCAGCATTTAAAAATGTCAGTTTCAAAGAAGCTGAAAAAGTTCTTGATACCATGGATCAGGGTGATGTAATCATTAGACCTAGTAGTAAGGTAAAACTTTATTTTATTAATTCTTTGTCTTTGCTTTGTGTTATATATTTGAAATCATACAAAGGTTCATTGTAATATTATTTTCCTTTCATTTCAAACACATAAAAGAATCTCCCTCAACCAACTTTCTCTTGGTGGGAGGGTCATAAAAGGGTCGCTACATGCATAAGTATTATTGTACTAGGATTGGAATATGGCCTAAAACCAAAGATTTGGGGCAGAGACTTGACCTTCCTCCTTGCTGCTCCCCTGGAAAGTACAATGTTTTTTTTTTTTTTTTTTTTTTTTGCACATTGTCAACTTTTGAAAATGTATAAATTCAAGATGTTACCAGATAAGAAAACTTGGAATTTTTGAAAGGCATGAGTATAGAAGTCAAAAATATAGGTGCTAAGGCTCAAAAAAAAAAAAAAAAAAAAAACTAATATTTCAGATTCAGACAACTGTTTATTCAAATCACTAAAATTATATGCTAAAATCTCTGAACCTTCACTGAAAAGTGCAAGTTAAAGCTTGTTTTTTATGTATCATAGCTTATGTATAGGGCCTTTCTGCCCCAAATTTTAGGCCCTGAATGTATGTGTACAAATAAAAAGTAAGACAATGCCTTTTGTGTGTAAAATGAAAGTGTTTTTTAAATGTTTGTTTGAATATTATTATTTGGTTTTGTGCAGGGCAACAACCATTTAACTGTTACTTGGAAAGTTGCAGATGGCATACATCAGCATATTGATGTTAGAGAAGAAGGAAAAGAAAATGAATTTAGTTTAGGTCATTCATTAATTATTGGTAATGAGGTGAGTTTCTTTTAAAAGTTTAAGTATAACAATATGATTTTTATACAGTACCTTCTTCATTAGATTTTCATAGAAGTAAAGTTTCTTCATTTATTTTGTTATAAAATTGTAGATTGATTTGTTTAATTTTTTATTGGTATTATTACTTTTAAATTATTTTATTATTATTATTTTTTAAATTATAAATGTTATAGCTTTACCTTCCTAAAGTTGATGTTTTAGGTTGCAAAACTTGGTTTAAAAAAAAGGATTTGGGAAAGTAGGAGTTGAGATTCGTTTAAATTAATTTTAACTTACAGATTCCCTGAAATAAGTTCCAACTTGCCCATCAGCCCTGAAAAAATGTGTTCTTCAAGAGTTGTTACTCCTCTTGTGGTTTTTGTGGGAAGCTGAGGTTAGGCGATATTCACACATCATCATTCTGTGTTCGTTGCAGCGCTGTAAACTTTACTGGCAACCATTGATTTGAACTGAGTTATCAATGTTAGGTTCCCTCTATTCTCCAAAATCTAAAAAAATTTTTATTTAAAAATATGAGTTTCTAAGGTTGAATAAATAAATAAAGTAATAATAATAATCGAATTGAAGATAAAAGAGCTTTAAGATCTTTGTTTCATTATTGAAAAAATCTACATTTATCCATTACCAATATTTCTACTCAAAATCATATGGCCTTAAAACCAGAGGTGTAGAATAGGTTCAAGCAGTCATATTATGTTCCAGAGAAATTTTAGCACTTTGGTTTCTAAAATATGTATCTAAAATGTAGGAACAAATTTTCCTTAGATTTTGATGACCAGTAAAAATTCATTTGTTTATTTATTGATGCAATGCAAGTATTGTTTGTAGAAATTAGGACAAAAAGTTTTATGTGCAGTGGAAATTTCTGCACACCTGCTAAAAGATATTCATTAAAAAATGTAATAATAATAAAAAAAAAGTCAAAGATTTCTCTCTCTCTCTCTTTTGAACAAGTGAGTGCATTGACAATTAAGTTCCGATTACCTAAATAAGATTCTCATTCTAAACTTCTTTTAAACATTGAGTCTTAGTTATTTGATTTCCAGTGAGGTTTGTTACAAATATTTCTTAAATTATCATCCTTCAGTCAATTATGTATTTTAACTAAATTCATGTTTTATACTGTTAGGAGGTAAATTATTAATTTCTGTTTTTTAAATGCAGCACATCTGCACCAGAAGCATTTTAATCTGAGAAGTTATTATTTCAAACTTTCTTGCTGTCCTTCAACTTAAGATTTTGTTTGAAACATATAGATTATAAATTAATTGCTGAGAAACAAGCAGGGATATGTATATCTTATCATCCAACTTCTGAGGGCAAACTACTTTAGGTACAAATGCTGTACTACCCAAGGTTAATTAACAGTATAAACTTTAAATTTTCATTTGTACTTATTTTTTATTTTTATTGCAGTCATTCGAAGATCTTGATGAAATAATTGCCAGGCATGTGCAACCCTTATCCAGTTTTGCACGGGACCTTTTAAATTTTAGATATTTTGTTTATGCTGATGGTGGTAAAAAGGAAGAAATGGAAAAAACCTTATTTGAAGAGAAGAAGAAAGCAACAAACAAAATACATTACTATGTATCAGCATGTAAACAGTTTCCAGGAAAATTTCTACTATCATATCTACCTAGAAATAAGGTCAGTTAAGTAATTCTTTGTCACATTAAATTTGTTAGATCCTTTGTAAGTATTAGCTTTCTTGATGCATTAACACTTTGAGAAATGAGAGTTTTTGCGTAAAAATATTTCCTTTCCTATATTACAATAATAAGATTATTAAAAAGACAGAGCAAAATTCTGATACACCTTTTTTTTTCTTTTTTCATATCAGTAAACTCAAATATTGACCTCATAAAAGCAGTTTCAACTGTAGAGCCATTCCATTTTGGATCAGGCATTCTACAATGACCTCTGTTGCTACTTTCTGTACAAAAATTATGGCCTTTTTAATAGACTTCACAAAGGAAGGAGGCTATACATTCATGCTGTATGTATGTCTTTTTTTTTTTTGTTTGTTTGTCCATTCATAACTCCGCACCGGATGAACCGATTTCAATGATTTTTTTTAAAATCGATTGAGGGTGGTTTCCCATAGGTCCCGCACCTTCGTTTGACCATATTCGATTTATGAACAAAAGTGATGGGCAGAAATGTATTTTTGTTTTTTTTTGTTTTTTCATCCATAACTTTTGACTAAATGAACCGATTTTGACGATTTTTTCTTTAATTGATAGAGGGTCATCTAACTCAAATATCGTGCATCAATCTGATTACATTTATTTTTTAGAAAATTCGTTGCGGGTGAAAAATAAGTATTTTTTATTTTAATTGGAAAGGCTTGTCTTGATTTTTCTTTGTTGGGAAAACTATTAATAAATATAAAAGTCATTGTTTAAAAAGTGCTTGTTGCCATTGTGCTATAATATTAAAAGCAATTACAGCAAGAGTTTGGCTTCTCTGAGGCAAAAATTAATCCAATCAGTTTGTTTGCTAAAATCGACTTCAAAACGGAATTTTTCATACAAATGATTAGTTTTTAGTGCCATTTATTCAAAGAAGGTTCGCCCTTTGATATGGATTTTAAAAAAAATTAGAGTACTTATATAAAAAATGTATTTACACTAAAAAGAATAAAATAAAATAATTTTTATAAAAAAATAGAACCAACTTCAAATTACAAATTGCGCTAAAAAGTGAAAAATAAATTAATTTTTTAAACAACATCGATGTGACTTTTAAACATAGTTTTAGAAGTCTGTGCAAAATTATGAGTCTAATTACCATTACTCCATTTGCTGCTTCATATTGGAACTGTTGTTAATTCTGGGAAAATATATATATTTGTAATTGGGATTCATGATTACAAAAGATTTTATCTATCCTCATTTTGCACCAACTTCTAAAACTATGTTTAAAAGTCACATCCATGTTGTTTAAAAAATTAATTTATTTTTCACTTTTTAGCGCAATTTGTAATTTGAAGTCTGTTCTATTTCTTTATAAAAATTACTTTATAACATTTAAACTATCATATCACCTCTGATTCCTTTGCTCGAGACTATTCATGTCAAGTCTATTAAGTCTCTAATTATAATACAAAATATGAAAGCTTACTTACTAGCCTAGTAAATATCCTTTGAACTTTTTCCAGTAAGGAAATATCTTTCTTTGCATGAAAAGACCAAAAGAAAAACAGCATATTCTAAATGAGGTCTTGACGAACTTCTGTATAAAACTAGGACTTCTTCAGAATTATTTGTAATAAATCTGTTGATAAATCCAAGCAATCTATTGTGTTTGTTAGTTGCAGTATTACACTGCTGCTGGCTAAGCTTGGTAACGGAAAAAAATTACTCTCCCATTTAGGTTAATATAGTTCTTGTTGAGCAGTTTTTGTCAAAGGTTTTCAAAAGTAGTAATGTCACTGTATGAAAACATATTATCATGATGCAAAACTTAATACATTAGTCAAGTCTTTTGTGATGAATTGCCCAACATAAATGTCATAAAGTCCTTGAACAATTTCCGGTATTGACAATTCTGCCAGTTAGTATAAAGTCATGATGTACAATACAGTAAAACCTCAACTATCTAAGCTAATTGGAACCACTACTATCTCTGATATCAGAATTAATAGAAACTGTGTATAAAAACTCACCATGTTTGTGAATTTAGCATCTTTTAAAATAAAAACAATAGAACACTTGTTTAATGATAAAAATAACCATTCATAAAGTTATGTTTTACAGCTCACCAAATTTAAAAAGGAAGTCAACTACAAATAGTAAATTTTAAAAAGCAAATGGACATTTTTTTAACTACTAAGTTAAATATTGAAAGGTACATTTTCCCAAATAATGCATCTCAAGAAAATATTTAATTTTTTTAATATAGTGTACATCAATTTGTTAAATTTACACTATGTTATAAACTCAGCTACTTTTAGGGGGCAGAAAAGCCCATAGCATGGTGAGTGAACTAAGAAATGGGACCTTTTTAAGGGATCATTTACAAAAAAAAAAGACATTTTTATCGGCTCTGTTAACAAAAACCTTAGTTAATCGAAGCTCGGTTATTGGAGGTTCTACTGTACTATTAAAATCAACATCGCCCAAATTTTTGAGTTATTTTGAAGTGATCTTTTCCATTTTGCTGAACCTTTTATTAACCGTTCATATGATTGTTGAGCTCTTTCTGCACCAAAAATGAAAGTACACTGATAAAAATGAATTTAAAAAAGGAATTGTTTTGAAAGATCATCACTTGAGCCACTTGAACTTATTGTTTTTGAAACGACTTGAGAAGCAAAATATTAAATATAAATCATTTTCCAAAATTACTTGCTTTATTAACGTATGAACTTGCCATTTAATATATCTGTAATAGTTCAATTTGGATCATTAAGTACCAATTTTCTGATTTGATCGGCATGATGATGATTGGTGAAAATGCAAGGTTTATCTGAGTATTTTTCATTTAAGACTGATTCTGTACCTTTTTAAAATTCATATCATTTACAAATTTATTTGATAACATTTTTTAAAAACATTTTGTAGCATTTCAGATTTTTTGATAATTTCATTGTGAAAACAAAATGAACACATGTTCTTTTTGTTCAATTTGTAACAATTAATATATTTAAAATTATTCATTACAGGTTCGCCATGAATTCATCACTATTACCCCTGATGGATTCAGGTATAGAAACCACACATTTCGTTCAGTCAATTCTTTGTTTCGCTGGTTTAAAGAACATTTCAGGGATCCAATACCTGGGACACCTACTGCCCTCTCAGTGCGCACGCCTATGGGTCAATCTTCTTATATTGGAAATACTCCTAGCATTAATCTTGCAAGTAAGTTAATCTTAACATAAAATATTTTATGTGTTTGTTGCTGAATGTATTAAATTTTATTACATAGCATATTTAGATAGGAAGTATTTCAATCTTCTCATGGTCATTCATAGCCTACAACATTTTGTGTCTTACTTTTTTCCTCTAGCAATATAAATTTTGTACTAGTAATAATTCATGATAATGCATACTTATGTATTATCTATTTCTTTTTCTTCCCTTTTTTAGCCTACTTTCCCGTAAAAGTAAAAAATATATATATTAAAGCATGAAAGAAGGCTTAATGTACCAAAAAATATTGTTAAATATGAAGAGAAATAAAAAATAGTGAAGTTATTAAATAAAGATTGAAAAATAAAAAATTTGAAAGTAGGGTTTTGAGATGGGGGAAAAGTGTGTCGGTCGGTCTGTCTGTCTGTCGGTCTGTCCCCCCTAATAACTTTTGAACAAATAGTCCGATTCGAAAAAGTCTTTTTGCTTTCGAAAGATCTCGGCAAGGACATCTCATTTCTATATTTTACTTTTTGATTTGAACAATATTACGTTCAATTTTGAACAGTTCAACGAATTTTAACATTAGCGCCTATGGGCAAAAGTGAAGCAAATTATGTAAACTCTGGGCATAAGAATCGAGTTCTTATGAACAAGATTACTAAAAAGTTCTCGAATTAAAATATTCTTTGAGTTGAACAATTTTTGTTCATTTTTGAACAGTTCAAAAAAATTAATGGTACTTTTTCCTTTATCCCGGCGCAGGCGATAAAGTCACCAATAATGATTCAACGAACGCCAAACGGAATACCTCCACTGCTAACCTTTTGCGTGTTTTGCCGCCTTGGCAAGATTTGCGCCGGGATAAAGGAATTCATTTTGAAACAGTGAAAAAAACAAGGTTCCGTCCAGAACTATACGAGCCTAATTTCCCGTATTCACCAACTTGAAATTTATAATCTAGCTAACTCTCTCTCTCTCTCTCTCTTCCACATTTAACTTTAGTTCTTAATTACTTCAAATATGCCTTTTTCAACAGTTAATACATATTCATTCACTCACTCATTCTTTCATTTATTTAGTCATTCATTCATTTATTCATTCATTTTTCTCATTTATGTATTTATTCACTCATTTATTTATTTTTCACTTCATACATTCATTTATCTATTTTATTATTTATTCACTGATTTATTCACTCATTTATTCGTTTATTCCATCACTCATTCATTCATTCGAAAATATCGTTAAAATCCCGATCAAAAAATTTCATAAGAAAATAAGCTTGTTCCGTTCTGGTTGAACTTCGTATCTGTACATGTTCTACGCCGAAACATCTTTCCGATAAATTTTGTTCCAAGCAAATCGATCTGTTAGATCATGATTTATAAAGGATTGAGTTTCCCTGTAGGTGCTAATGTTAATTTCTTTTTTTTTGAACTGTTTCAAAATGAATTCCTTTATCCTGGTGCAAATCTCGCCAACTCAACAAAACACGTAAAAGGTTACCAGCGGAGGTATTCCGTTTGGCGTTCGTTGAATCATTATTGGCGATTTTATCGCCTGCGCTGGGATAAAGGAAAAAGTACCGTTAATTTTTTTGAACTGTTCAAAAATGAACAAAAATTGTTCAACTCAAAAAATATTTCCCTTCAAGAACTTTTTAGTAATCTTGTTCATAAGAACTCGACTCTTATGCCCAGAGTTTACATAATTTGCTTCACTTTTGCCCATAGGCGATAATGTTAAATTTTTTTGAACTGTTCAAAATTGAACGAAATATTGTTCAAATCAAAAAGTAAAATATGGAAATGAGATGTCCTTGTCAAGATCTTTCGAATGCAAAAAGAATTTTTCGAATTGGACTATTCGTTCAAAAGTTATTAGGGGGGGGGGGGGACAGACCGACAGACAGACAGACCGACCGCCACTTTTTCCCCATCTCAAAACCCTACTTTCTAATTTTTTATTTTTCAATCTTTATTTAATTATTTCACTTATTTTTGACTTCTCTTCATATTTAACAATATTTTTCGGTACATTAAGCTTTCTTTCATGCTTTAATATATATATTTTTTCTTTTACGGGAAAGTAGGCTAAAAAGAGATTAACATTAGCGCCTACGGGGAAATTCAATCCTTTATAAATCATGATCTAACAGACCTATTTGCTTGGAACAAAATTGATCGGAAAGATGTTTGGCCGTAGAACATGTACAGATACGAAGTTCAACCAGAACGGAATGAGCCTATTTTCTTTTTTTTCAGGATTTTTAACGATATTTTCGAATGAATGAATGATTAAATGAATGAGTGATGGAATAAACGAATAGATGAGTGAATAAATAATAAAATAGATAAATGAATGTATGAAGTGAAAAATAAATAAATGAGTGAATAAATACATAAATGGGGAAAATGAATGAATAAATAAAAGAATGAATGAGTGAGTGAATGAATATGTATTAACCGTTGAAAAAGGCATATTTAAAGTAATTAAGAGCTAATGTTAAATGAGGAAGAGAGAGAGAGAGTTAGCTAGATTATAAATTTCAAGTTGGTGAATACGGGAAAGTAGGCTCGTATAGTTCTAGACGGAACTTCTTGTTTAATTTTCACTATTAAATATTACACAACAATAGTACCAAAAAATTGTATCTCAGTCATTATGATAAATATTCTATAAATGCACATTTTCATTATGAGCAATTTGATGTGTTTTTAATTATTCAAGTTAATAAGACCTCAATTCATAATACCTGTGCAAACTCTAAACATTTATATACAAGTAGAATGGAACATTAACTGTTTGCTGCACAAATATTAATGAAATTGGATTGTGGAAAATAATTCACTGCAATAACTTTGAACAAGTTGTCATCTATCTAGTGCATTGTTTCACGAACGATGCTTCACAGACTAAAGGTGGTCCGTAAGAGCCTCGGTGGTGGTCCGCAGGAGAATCCGGTGACTGCTTATAAAAAGTAATATTTTCCCATGATTAAATCAAAACTTTGATTTTCGTTGAACAAGATTAAATAAACACATTCATCCTGATGGATATCAGATATTTATTGAATTCTCTTAAAAAATAATTGTTAGAACGCAATCATGATAATATTTTTTAACAGCATTATAACATGTGAACATTTCATAGCTAGGTCTACGATTGTTGCACAGTCAGTGATCTTGTGACTGTGCCATGCAGTCTTGCAGAGCAGTGTGATTCTGTTTTATAGTTGTTCTGTGTTTAATAACTTTAAATAATAATAAGTCTAATAATAATTAATAAGTACTAGAGCCCCTCAGCTTGCCTGAAAATTCATGCACTAAAGCACATTGAGAAAATGAAGTAAATGTTCATTGATATTCTTGACTAAGTAAATTTTGTATTCTTTATTTCATTAAAAGAATTTACAATTGAAATATTTTTTACTTTTTGTGACACACAATGTAGCCTACAGTCTGAAAATTGCCATATATATTCGTAATATTGTTAATTATAATAGTTTCTTTGGTAATAATAATACAGTAATCCCTCGTTATATCACGCCGCAATATATTGCTTATTTTTATATATCATGCTTTTTCAATGTCTCCCAAAATTTTACGTTTGAGGTTCCGAAAGCAAAAATTTTGCATTTGGAAAAAGCTTACACTAAATGCGAACGAATAGTCTAACCACGTAACTACAATGCAGTTAGTCCATTTTTGATCGTTAATATTAAGTGAAAAACAAGTGTTAAATGAAAAACAATGGCAAATGACTTAAGACTCTGATTTCACCAAAAAGCAATAGAAATATTCTGAATTTATATTGTCAGAACTGTGCATGAAAATAGCCATTGGTAAGTTTAGTTTTATTTGCTATTTTTATTAAGAATGTTGTCATTATGTAAGATTAAATGAACTTTTTTACGTTGACACTCAGTTTACTTGTACGTTTTGAGTTATTTCTGACAGTATCGAATATATCACGCTTTTTTTTTGCTGTCCCCCGACAAGCGCGATATAACGAGGGGCTACTGTAGTTTGTTTTTGAAAAATTGTTGTATTGAATCATCTTTGAGTTTGGTTACAATTGATAAGATGTATGTAATAATGTGATGGGGTTGACAGGGTGACGTAGTGGTAAGGCGCAGGTCTCGTACGCCCAAGATCGCAGGTTCAAACCTGGACCAAGTTGGTGGATTTTCAAGATGCAGAAAATTGTCTGCTCCCATGTCATATGATTATGCAGCATATAAAAGATCCCTTGAGTAGACATTTGTCTTGGATGCTCTTGACTAAATTAAATTCCTAGTGCAGTCTGCATCAATGAGGCTCAGGTGCCGCCATCGAGGGGAAACTGAGCATCCAAATTCAGTAATAATGGCATCCGCCGATAGTGGCAGATTGTGAAAAAATGGATGCCGATTTCCGGGGAAAGCACTAGGTGTCTGCAATGGTTAGTGACCATACTCTGCCCCATTATGTAAAAAAATAATGTGATTGGCGGTTCGTGGTAATTCCCTTTCAGGTTGACATCTGTGGGTTGGGAACCACTGATCTAGTGGATGGTACTTCGTGAGCGAAAAAAAGTTTGGTGAATCTAAAAAAGCTAATGGAAATATGGTATATAGTTTAAATATGGTATATAGCACTTAACTTTATTAAAGTAAGAACACTGAAAAGTTGGCTATGATAAATAACTTTTTCATATAAGTAACGTAATAGATGTGTGCTGCAATATCCCTGTCGATTTTTATTCTAGTCTGGCACTGGATTTGAATATATTTGTATTCAAATCTATACATCTTATTTGATGTTTGTTAGTGTTACAACAATTGTTAAACTAAATAAAATTATAGTGATTAATTTGTCTTTTACATTT
Source organism: Octonoba sinensis (assembly GCA_038502835.1). NCBI lineage: Eukaryota > Metazoa > Arthropoda > Arachnida > Araneae > Uloboridae > Octonoba > Octonoba sinensis. Next base: position 54,993,121 of record CM076599.1, on the reverse strand, counting down.
ATATTTAGTTTTTTTTTTTTGTAACATCAGCACATTTCTGAAGTGTTTCATTCTTCCTAATAGATCTTGATCCGCAAGCCATTCAAAGAGCTGCTGCAAATATGCCAAGTCATATGTTTAATACCTTGTCACAGGTAGCTGGTCAAACTCCTGCGCCATATCAGGGTGCTAATTATGCTGCTGGTTATAGTGGGGGCTCTTATTATCAAGTAAGTCAACAGAGAGGAAGTTTGACTTTTATAAACTGCATGTCTTATATTTTTCCTAAAATTCTGCATTAAAAAATGTCTTAATATTTTACACTGACTGTAAAACCTGAATTTAGGCAGGGATGCAACTGAAACGCTTTTCGATCGTTTTACCATTTTTAATCGAACGCCTCGGTCGAAATCATACAATTCCGATTCCACTGAAACGCGCCGATCATTTTTAACCACGTGACCAATACAACTGCTTTCATTCGATCAATTTCACAATTCGATTGGTTTTTTACCTGTGATATTGCATCACATTTTTTCTATTGTAATTTTTTTTTTCATTATTAATTAATTTATTTTTATTTCTCTAAACTTTTTTATCATTTAATTTTTTATGTAATGCTTCCTTTCAATTAAATTACTCCAAATTATTTTATTTTTCACGAAATCGGTATTTTCGGCACTAAATTCTTTTAACATCAAAATTTTGCTTATTTTAATTACCGATTCGTAAATTCTTTTACCATGCTAAACTTTTTTTAATATAAATCTTTTTCATTCCTTTTTCCAAATTACCATTTTTTTACCAAATAGCCATCTTGTTTTCAACGAAATTGTCGTCCATCTTTGAACATCCTGGGTCATCCATCCATCCCATCTTATCAGGTTGTTTTCAATGCGTCATGCCGACGCTATGGAAGTGGTTTTGGTTCACGATTCATGAGTCACGCTTCGATTGGTTCTCGCTGAACCTCCTGCGCTCTCATTGGCGCACGTGACGTGCGCCGTTGGCATCGGAGAAATTGCGTGAGGAGAAAGTGGGAGAGATGCGAATCATTCTTGCCTAGATTGCCGTGCAGAGAGGTTGCTGGCGCATCGATTTCCTTTTTTTTGAAATAATGGCCAAGGACCGCCGATAGGAGGCTTTCGATCCTGCCCCCGACACCGTGTGAGCCACACGTTATGTCTTAAAAAAGTAATCTGCAAATATTTCAAATTATGGCAGCAATTATTACCAGCAAAAGTCCAGCGAAATCCATGAGAGGACGCAGCTGCACCAGTAAAACGGGAGCGATGCCCGCTACTGCAATCGTTTTTCTCGGAACCAGGAGGGGCCCTCATCATAAGTTTATCAGTCATACTTCAAATAAAAGTTTTTGCACGCATATTTTTCTCTTCAACTTTTTCCCAAAAGGATGCGCCTTGTGGCCATCATTGCTAATATTACACCTACCTGATCGTCATGCCATCCAACTCAATCATCGGCTGAAGGCCTGCCTTTTGTTTTTTTTTTCTTTTCATCTCAGTATTTTTTTGAACTTTTTTTTATTGATTTTAAGTCATGGACGATCTCTTACAGCAAAAATGGATCAATAGTTTTTTTGCACCGTCTGAGGATGCTCAAATGTAATTTGTAAAAAAAAAAAAAAAATTCAATGTCTAACAGTCTAATCTAATATAGTAATTGTGCAGGTGATCACCTATTTTCTTTATTTTATAAGAGTAAAAATGCAGCCAGTTCCTCCATAAATAAAATTCTTTATTTGTTAAAACTTGTTAAGTTTTCTTTTCATGATCAACACGCCATCCACAAGGGGTAAGGCAAATTTTTTTTTCTTTTCATGCCAATCTGTAAACGCATTCAAGGTAGTCGTTGATCTGGGGAATTATTGTGGCACTTCGCGATTAAAAACGTTATTATGTGCAACCACTATTTCGGCCTATTCAAAATTTTCTGTGAAATTAAATTCTAAAAACATTAAATAAACGAAATCTTAATTCCAACTGGGGGGGGGGGGGGGTGTAACAACACAAATTTGTGCCGCGGATACCGTAATGGCAGCCATTTTGGAGATCAGAGGTCGCACCAGGCAAACAGTTCCACGATACTTGCAAGTCCGTGGAAATCTATTAGATTTTAGCAAACGGGAGTTTATGCACCGATATCGCTTAGATAGAGAAACATTTATATTTTTATGTGATAAGCTTGAAGGAAAACTGGCACACAAAATGTCAGGTTAAAAAAAGAAAAAGAATGCAAATTTGTCATTAAAAAACATAAAGTCACTAAATCGTCTGAAGGCTTGTTCTTTTCTTTGCCCATGTTTTAATAGCTTATATATTTTAAAATTAAATTATTCTAAATGTGTGATAAAGTTATTTCCTAGCCTGCTGCTATTTGCCATTCGAAAAAACCGACTACTGGGAGGAAATATAAAATAGAATTGAACGCATCTAATGAGCAAAGGAAGGTATAGATTCTACTCTAGGAAGATATAATTCAGTAAGAATACAAACTACTTATTACCTTAGGAATATTCACTACAAATGATAATCAACAGGATCGAGGAAAATTGCCAGAGTGACAAAGGCACTTGTTGATGTTACGATCACGCCCTCCCCCCTCATTAGGTCCCAAGGTTTTTTTTTTTGATAATATCTACAAATATATTTGTTTCATGACTCATTCTGTATTAACAATCAGCAAAGCAACACAGGGAACAGCATTGCAAAACAACGAATCAAACCAAAACAATAACTAAAACCCCAACAGATAATGTTACAGTTAAAATCGCTTAGCTTTCTCATTCAATTTTTTCATTGGTTCAGCTTAAAGTTCCGGTCATGTGACGAAACGCCGAGCGAGGAAAGCATTCGATGGCAACCCTACGCATTTTGATCGAAGTCCAGGAAACAAGTTAAATGCCAATACAGTAGAGCGCCACAAATCCGCTGATCTGAAATCTGCCAAGGTCCAAAATCCGCGTTGATTTTGTCCCAAACTGGTTTTGCAGAAAAGTCATTCTTGCAAACGTAAAACTAATATATTTTTGGCCCACAATCTGCCGATGACGAATTTATTCATAGTAAATCCTCAACAATGGAGTAAAAAGATACTCCCAACATTATTACAGTACCGAACCCCAAATTCAGAATCCCAAAAATCGGAAAGTTCGGTACTTTTCCCGAGAATTTCTGATCGTTCTTTTTTTTTTTTTTTGCCAATTTAGAAACATATTAATCTGAGAAGTTGTTGAATTAATAAATACCTGTAACTTTTGATTCAAATAGAAGCAATATTGTAGATATGATTATGGTTTACATGAATTAAACTCAGGAAACCAAGATAAAACCAGAAAACCCTACAATGTTGAAAGATGAAATTTGATTTCTTGAGCTCGGTTAAATATCTTTTTTCCCTATTAAAAAAATTAATAATTATTTTCCTTAAGTTCAAAAAGTTCGTTTTTCCAAGTTTGATTCCCTTAAAAAAGAGAAAGATAAAAGGAACTTGCTCTATTTTTTTCTGTGGTCTCAAATGGCGCCCAGTAACTTTGCAATTTTGTACAAATGGCTGTCGTTTTGATTTGACTTCTCCGTTAATATTTTTTTAGATTTGATGCAGCTCCTATTTTCTTTTTCATACAATTGCAAGTGATAGTAAAATTTTGAACTACCATGTGGGTATGGTTTATTTTTGCAGAATTATGTGTTGTAATTTGGAGCGTTTTACTAAAATCCATGAATAAGTTTTTTTTTTTTGTTTGGTAAAATATATTAACACATGGATTTACTTATATTTCGTTACTTATTTATCAACCCGTTGAGAAAACGGTGCAATTTGAAGTAAAATGCGCACATCAACGTTGATGTTTACGTAAATGTGCAATTTTGGATCGGGCTCCAAAATTCGGAAAATTCCGAAATAAACCCTAGCGCTACCTTGTGATTAAAATATATAGTGTTCTTAGACATGTTAAGGGTAGGGGGAACAAAATTATATCACATTAATTGCGTATAATTCACACCTGGGAAACTTGTGAATTTTTTTTAACATAGTGAACTAAAGTGGCCTGAAATCTGCAAAATCCTGAAATCCGCACAACCCCTTCTCCCAAGTTGTGCGGACTTTTGACCCTCGACTGTATTCGATCAGTTTGAAAATAATAGAATTCGAGTTGAAAATTCAATCATTTTGGATTTGATTGAACGCATTTCAATTGAATCTACCCCCTTAATTTCCTCAATAGTTCTACAGAGATGTTTATTTATTTTATAAAATGTTTCTAATGCCAAGTTACCACGATTCACAAACTACATGAGAAGACACCGTTCTTCAGAATTCTGCCCGTTGTGTTTTGAAAACACCTGTCGCAAGAAAAGTTTTTTTGGTAGGTAAGCCACATTCATGTGAAGAACTTTTTAACAAGGAAATCACAAATGAATTGTCAATATTGAAAGAAAATGAAGTTGCTTCCACAAGTAGCTCAAAATCATTATATTATGGCTTGTTAACATAGGACGGAAGAAGCTTTCTTATTTATTTGAAAGTTTTAAATTTCTAGATTCAAAGGAATTAAATGTAGAAGCGCTTTAAAAAGACAAAAATTATCTATTGATGTTCAGATAAATCTTTTGTCAGGCGAATGGAAAACTTTTACAACTGGAAAAGGATGATATAATCTTTGAAACAAAAAGTATTGCTGATTTCTGGCATAAATTTATTTCAAAGGATTTAAAATTTCCAGCTATTACAAAAGTGATAAAAACTACTATTACATTATCTCATGGAAATGCTGACATAGTAAGAATATTTTCAATTTTAAAGTATATACAATATGAGACCCCATATTTGTAATTCTAAAATCCTTAACTTTTCAAAAAGAGTAAAATTCAGTTTGTCTCAGAAAAATGTAAAAAGGGATGGTCAGATTCAAAATTTAAAAGAAAAAAAAAAGAATTCTCCAGTAGAGGATGATACGACTTAAAGATAGGATGCTTTTATCTTAAGCATTTTTTTTTTTGGAGGAGGGGGGGGGGGGATAATATGTAATATAGATATCAGAAATTTGCAGTTTCATATTCATGCATGAAAGGGTTTCTTTTTTGCGATCGCAATTTTTATTAATTTTTGCCTTGATGCTGACTCTAGTAATCTATTATTATTAAAATTTTGCTATTTAATTTTCTTGTAACCATATTACATTCATTATTTAAATAAAAATAATATAATATTTATAAAATGTACCATATGGAAAATTTCGGTGTTTCTCGCATTTACTCGATAGTCGGAGCTTTTATTGGAATTAAAAACTGTCAGACAATATAAAATTGTATCACAATTTGTCGGTATTTTATTTCTTTTGTGTTTTATTAAGAGTTGAACTAAAACTTAGAAAATGTTCAGGTTTTTTGATGTTCTGCTGCATGTTTGTTCACCTTATTTTTTTTTTTTTTTTTTTTTTTTTTTGCTAAATTTCTCGAATTATAACTGGGTGTATTAGACAAGAAAAAACGCTACATTTAAATCAAATGCTATAGGCAAAATATATGGCTTTTGATGCTACTTACAAAATTTTTTTTGAGTGAAGATATAAAATCTGTAGAGTTTTGAATCTGGAAAGATTACAGTTCTGAGTGTTCTGGATTTAAGTTGTCATATTGTATTACAATTAGATGACAAATTGGCTATGATAGATAGGTTTTAAAGTAGCATACTTTGAAAGAATACGCTCATTTTCTTAACAGTTGTTCTGAAAAATTATAAAATATTCTTAAAAATACAAATTTTAAAGCTAAGAGGCCAATTATAGGGCTTGCTTAAAGCTTGGGAGGTGATACATTTGTCCCATTGGTCAGCACCAGGGATTATGCCAGTGGAAATTCAGGTCCATTTACGAATCCTCCACAAAATACTAAGCTAACAAATCATTCTTTTCCCAGAATTATTTATTAAATCAGTGGCAAAAAGTAACAACATTTTTTATCACTATGTGTTTAAATTTTAAATTTTCACAATTTTTTTCTAAAATTCACAAAAACAGGACCCTTTTCAATCAGAAATAGTTCATGAAATTTCACAATAATTTGCTCCTACCGTTTTGGGTGAATGTCCCTAAAATGAAAAACTGTACTGCTACCCCTGAGAATCAAAACAGAAGATAAAAGAACAAAAGAAAAAAAAATAATTATAAAGAAGAGCTGAAACACATGGAAAAAATTAAATTGGCAATTTTTAATGTCAGACTTCTGTTATGAAAGAAGGAAAAAAGAAATTAAATCAAGGAGAGTACTGACCTATTTGTTGGAGCATCACATGATTTAAAAGGTTCTTGAAAAAAAGAAAGAAAAAAAAAAGGTGGCTCAGGGTATGCTTAAAGATGTAAGAAGTCTCCACACTGGTAAGTTAGTCTAAAGTAAAGGTTGAGGAATTGGTAAAAAAAAAAAAAAAAGAAAACTTTCAGAAGAAATTGGAAAAAAAAAAAAGAAATGTGATTACAGCCTTTTTTTTTTTTATCAAAAGACAAAGTTGTGTATGCGCCAAAAAATGGTTTTGTCATTGTTTTTTTATTGTAAAATTATAATGTGGCAATAAAGTAAGCATACCACATTAAAGATTGATTAAAAAACAAAAAAAAAATTATGATCTTATGTGCCTATTTTAGTGAGGGAAAATTTTAAAAATATCACTATTTATAAATCTGTACCTGAGAGCCATACTATCTTGAGTCTATTTTTCAAGTTTTTGCGATTAAGCTAAAAATATTTTTAGGTTCTAAAAGACTGTGTAAACCTTAGAATAAAGACGTTCGATGGGTGCTTTAAAAGTTTGGAACCCTCGTGTAGCTAGTAGCTTTGTCGTAGGTACGCTGAATGTCCATTAAAATGTAAACTCCCAAAAAATCGAAAAATGGGCATAAGGTACTATAGCTCTCAGGTACAGAAATATGTTTCTGATTATTTGTCATTCATCTTTTTTTTTTTGTAAAATTTGACTTTTGTATCTTAAAAGTTTCATTGGATGCATTTATTATAATATATTCGAGTCTGATTTTAGGCTTATACTCCATCTCAACCTGTTGCCACACCTTTAGTTACACCGTCGTATCATGCTGTCCCAACTCCAGCTCATTCACAAGTACCTACACCAAGGTATTCACAAACACCACAGCAAAACAATTGGATACCTCCTGCTGCCCGGACTCCATCACGTTCTACACCAAGGTAAATAAATAATCTAGTTATTACTTTGGTTTTGTTTAGACTGGTTTAAAATTAAAATTATTGTATGCTATCATCAAATATGTAGCCAATGATTTTTTTGTTTTATATTTCATTTATTGAATTTAACAACAATTATTTGAATGGAAAAACAGTGAGCCACTTCAAATTGTTCATTATCGATTCTTTTTGCATGGATCAAGCATTTTTCAAGAGTATAATTTATATACATATTTTTAAACCATAAGAGTAAACTAAAATCCAAATTACCAAAGCTTTCAATTATGGGCATTTTAAATGTAGTTTTAGATTAAATTTGCAAGCACACTATTTTGGTTCACTTCAACCAGGGTTGCTACTCAAACAGCAGAATGAAATTCCCTGACTTTTCCAGGTTCTCCAGACATTTTTAAAAAATCCTAGTCTTAACACCATGGTATCATACCAATAAAAAAAACATACATTTGCCAAAATATTCTTTTTAAAATAATAGCAGGGATTGCTATCTTTAAAATAATTTCCTACAAACTTTTAAGCATTATTCAGCCAGGCGATAAAAGGGAGCAAACATTTCAAATAAGAACAACTAGGTACTTGACAAAATGTGTTTTTTTTTTTTTTGAAGATCTACTAACTCAATTTCTTGATGAGAAAATTTATTCCTATCAAGAATTTTGACCAAAAAAAAAAACTAGATTATTAACCAATGCATTTGGAAACAATTTGAATAACAATAATAAAATGTTAGTCACTTATAACTATTTACAAGTTAAAGAAGGAGTTGATAAATTAATGATGAAATCAGTGGTTGAATCACAGAGCATCAATCTTGGCAGCTCCCTTTGTATGTTTCATTTTGAGTCTAAATTGAGGAAATTTGCTTTTTTGCATAAATAACTCAGTCTATCATAGAGATTTTATTAAATGCATACAAGACATCTGTTCAAAAAGTCCCAATGCTATTTGACTTTTAAGGCACTCATAATGGCTGATAATAATTCTAGCATGATGAATTTGATAAACCTCCCTTTTTTTCTACTTCACTCTTGTTTACAAGCCATAGTGCCTTTTGTCAAAGTTCCTCTTCCTCACTAGAAATTTCTCAGCAATCTCGTTTGTTTTCAACCCACTCATGGTTTCTGACTTGAATGTGCTGTTTTCAAGATGTCTTTGTTAAATTTGACTTTTTCATAAAAGTCGGGAGCAAAGAGAACGCCAAAGTTTATTTTACCTACAATCAATGCTCTTGCAGTGGACTTTCTCATTAATGCTCTGTCATTTTAAAGATTCTTAATGTCTTCAAAAAAGATTCCTAAAAACATAAATTCATTACTTTTTACATCTTACAGCTGTTTCCGGGACATTGATAAAGCTGGGCGGGACACCGGGACAAGAGAAAAATACCGGGACTGTCCCGGTCAAACCGGACGTATGGCAAGCCTATATAATATATATGAACAACTATCAACGCAGATGCCACTGGGTATTTGCCTGGAGGATTGATCATGTTTTGGGTCAAAAGGACTAATCGCAATTAAAATATTACAGCCAATCTTTTTTTGTATAGAGAATGTTCATATGTATGAAATTGGGTATATCAAAAGATTTTTTCGAACAAAGTTTCTTATACTGGTACAATAGGAACTATGGGTATAAATACCAGGGCCAGTTTTTGTAGGCAATCCACCACTAAACAAATTATTTAAAGGGAATTCACTAAAACTTCTGAATAAAAAAGGGACATGAAATTAAGCAGAAGTTAATAAATATAAAAAGTATTTTTAATGCATTGCTTCTTTTCTTATTATCTTCCTGGAGACCTAATATTTGTTAGCAAAATGGATGAAAATATGTATGAGTATGAGTGCTTGGAAAGTTTATATACAGTCAAAATCTTATAGACAATTACTGCACAAAAATATTTTGCTTTCTGTTCTATAGCAGTTGTTAGCATTGAAGTTGTAAATGAAGATATGCCATGCTTTCTCCAAATATTAACATTTTTTGTATGTACCATTATCAGATTTTCATTAAGTTTTAAGGACATTTTGCAAAAATTGTTACCAGAAAGATAATTTTGAAAATGTGCTCATGAAAAAATACTCGCTAAATCTGAGTTATCCTCGTAATAACCAAGTTTTATATTTAGACTTTTGACATTAACCCAACTATTCATTAAAATTTCTCTGAATTAAATCTAGGCTTGCAATAGCAAAGTTGGACTGTATTATGATGATTTTTGTCTAAACTGCCATCCCCCCATATTGACGCTATAATAGTTAACAATGCAATTTACTCTATTTTCATTCATCATTTTTTTTTTCTTTTTTATGACCCCTGACCCCATAACCAACATAGATGGAGTTTTGCTAAGCATGTAATCAATTCTTCCATCCACATGTCCTCCTGATTTATTGAAACTGTATAACATGATTGTAGACTCCGGAAATGTTTTTATACTTTTAATTAACCAGATTTAGTAAACGAAAACTTGACAGGGTGCAGATCGCAGATAGCTGTAGAGGTTGTGTGTCAGTTTTACAATATGGATGGCAACTATATGAAATAATTTATATAATTTTCTAAAGCTGCTTTCTAGTAACTGATTTAATCCACGACTTCTAGTGATGCAATCAGCCTATTCATTTGTTAGTAAAACAAATTAAATATTCTAAACATATATGCAGCTAGGATTGTGAATGAAGTATCAAAATAAAACAAGAACTCCAACAATGCTTTTTGCTGAGAGCACCTGTTAAATCCAAGTAATGCAGATATGGTTGAAAATTTTCTCTACCGTCAGGGGAAATATATATATAACTTTTTTTTTTACCATCCATCCTTCTATTCTATTGTCCAAATTTTACTTAATTCATATTGATTCAATATTCATATTAATTTCAATTAATTATTAAACTTGCTTCTTATTAATTTTCAGGGCTGCTCCAAATCCATCTGTAACAGATTGGAAGCGAATGGCTGAACTGTGGGTTAAAGAAAGGCAAGAAACTCTAGGTCCTGCTCAAATGTCAACTCCAAGAACACCATTAAATCGGGGATCGCCTAGTCCTATGATAGAGTCTACGCCAGCTGATGCTACACCACTCATTGACGAATTTTAAGACATTTTTTAAATAGATAAAATTACTGAATTTGTTAGCAAAAAACATTAATACCAAGTCAGACAAGGTATTTTTTACAATTGAAAAACTCTTCATTGCATAAGTTTACTTTATTTTGCATGCTGTTTTTTTTTTTTTTTGCCCCAATATGTATAATGGACTGCAAAAATTATTCTACTTTTATAGTGAAGTCAAAGTGTTGTATGTATTTTGTTCCAAATGTAGAAAAAATAAATAAATATTTGTGTACTAAAATTTTTTAAAAGGGGTTTTTTGCATTTTGTTTTATTGAATATTTATTGATCAATTTCAACTGTTGGTACTAATGCACTTATTTAACTCCTTTTTTTTTACAATTTATTGTAGTTTATGTATTGTAAATAAATATATCTATATATGTATGTATGTATAAGAAGTCCAAGTGTAAAAACCGATTAGAATTTTTTATTTTGCTCAATAAATTTCTTCACGTAGGTTAAGTTAGCGCTAAATTATGTCACCAGAAAAAGAAGGAAAAAAAATCTCCCAAAAAATAGAATGTGATATGTTGTAATATTGATAAGACATTTTTCTATGAAAATCATGGATGTTTTTATTATGAAAAATAAATATATTGTTTACAGTTTTGGATTCTTTTTTGTTTGTAAACTTATTAATGATGCAGCAGTAGGCAGATTTTCAATTGATGTAACACAACATGTTTATAATAAATATATGAGCAATGCACAGCATTATTTAAATTTCTTTAGTAATTTGTTTTCAAGTTCTACTCCCCCTATTTTCAATGAATTTCTATGAGTAAAAAGCAAGAGGAACTCCATCACAAAGGATGCATGAACTTTCACCTATACAAATATCAATTGCTACTGTTCTTTAAATCAGTATCAAATACTTTTTTTTTGCATTGATTGAAATACTTCTTCAAAAATCAAATAGAATATTTATACAAAGGGCAGCCATTAGTTGTTCTAAAAACTTCAGATTCAAACCCAAAATTATTTTAGCATTCATGCACTAAAACATATGGGAGAACTACAAGGCAATACCAAATGAAATTGTTAGTATTTTGATTTATGACAAAAAATGCAACAACAATGCAAAAGTCAAGAAAAAGAAACTATTTGTTGATTTTTAATATAAACAATTATAATTTACAAGCAGTTAATAGAAAGACAAGATTTTGTTTCAAACAGAATACAAAAATACCGACGATGTTCCATCTAGAATCATACAAACCAACATCAGATTTGTAAATCTAGATATTTCTCGTTTAGCCCAAGTTCTTCACTATTTCAAACATACCTTTTCAACGGTTAATAGAATTAATATTGAAACATAATATATTTTTAAAAACTATTACCTGCTATGAAACGAAATGAAATTTATGCTCTCACACTCTTTGGCATTATATATCAATACTTTTAATAGTTTCAAATAAGAATTTTTCAATTTGTATGAAACAGAGAACAGAATTTCAGCAAAAATTTTTAACTACTCTTTTTAATTTCCTTCAAACTTTAGCTTCCCAATATTTAATCATTTAAATTCTCAAATTTTAATTTTTTGCTTCACAAGTAATGTTTGCAATTACAGTTCTATCAATGTATTTTACTAATGTACACACACAAACATTATTTAATGTTTGTGTGTGTACATTAGAGAGAGGTTTTTAATACTTTAGGATTAATGCTCTGCTGCTGGGAAATTAAAAACAATCCACATAAGAGAGATGTCAATAATGAAGGGTTTTACTGTACATAAATTAGAGATTTCAAAGAGTGATTTCCAAGAGTTTCAGGAAAATCAGGTCAGATGCTCAGGTTGAGTATCACCAAATGTTGTTTTCATTTTAGATTAATATCACATGCAGTATCGATCATCTAAAAAAAAATATATACATGTATGTAAGAATAGAGACCTCTGTTATAATACAGACCTGTCCATTTAACTACTTTCCTACAAAGTAATTGTTTGCAATATTTGCTCAATGCATAATGCCTTCTCTTATTGAACATTTTTTTTCTTCCGCATGTTCTATTTATTTAATGGTTTTGAAGCAAAACTTTACTTACCAAACTACTTTTGTGGCTTACCAAGCAACCACCTCTCTTTGCAAAGCTTCCCGCCAAACAGCATTGAAAAACATTTCAAGGATCTATCCAAACTGGTAAGGAGTTAGCAGTGGGGGAGGTTCTAATGGAAGTGTGATGAAAGGGGAAAACAGGGAGGATGCTAGTTTGTCAGGCCAAATATTCTTTGCAGTCAAGGGTTTTGTTTTCCAAAGACGGGGGAAAAGATACATGACGGGCAAATTGGATATTGTAACTTTTCACGGCCGATCGTTTTGGGATTTAGCATGAAAGGGTCCTTTTTTGCAGATAAGATTTTAAGTTTTCTTGGCAGTCAAATTTTTACAACAGGATTGTTTTTGAGGAGATTCTTATTACTATCCTTTAACTGAAATTCAAAATTGTGGAAAATGAAAAAAAAAACAGTTCGCTTTACATAGCGACCTCTAGTGATTACAAGCGGACTGGCAAATATTATGAAATGCACAGGTCTTTTTTATAACGGAGGTCTCGGTAAGAATAATAACAAGAAATATGTACACATAAATATACTACATAATCCTAAATAATGCCAGCACCCCTATTATTAAGGCTGTAGATTTGGAAAAAAAATAGTAATTTTAAAAATTGCATTCAATTCTTACATGACTGATGTATAAAATGGTTTAATTTGATACAACCAATCAAAAATTCATTATCATTCCAATCATTATCATTAGAAGCACTATCATCTATCTAAATTTTCATCAATGCCATTTTCCCATATCCAACAGCCATAAATTTAACTCAATTCTATGATGAATAAAAAATGGTATTTTTACTTATAATAAAGTGTGTGAGTAGGTACTATACCTGTGACTTATGTATGGCCAAGACTTCATTGGTTTTCATGAAATTCGGCACAAAATTAGTATGGTACTTCAAAGCATTTTTTTAAAAAAAATTCCTTTTTTTTTTTGAATTCCAGTTTGAAGCTGAATTTGCATAAATTTGCTGATAGAGGGAAGAAGTTTGCACAGTTTTTATTTTTATGTTATTTGAAAGCTAGGAATTTTCTCCATAAGATGTGTGTGCATAATTTGTTCGAAGTTTCAACGAGATTTAGAACAGCAATGAGAATTGCTTTTAACAAAACTTGGATCTCATGCAGATTTTAATTTAGCTCAACAATAAAAATGCATTCGCTTCTGCATATACCTACTGATTCCACTTTATAATGTTACTGTTTTTTTTTTTAAAGAATAATGAAAGCATTTCCATCAATGTGAAATCCAAGATCAAGGCTTACTTGATTTTTTGTTTATAATTTGTTAGATTCCTGGATATTTATTAATTTATTACTAATTAAATGAACTTAAATTTCAAATATGCTAATATTTTATCACCATACTTTTTTGTGCAAATTTTATTTAAAGAAACAAAGCATGTTCCTCCCCCCTTTTTTTTTTGTATTTTTGTGACCAAAAATGTTACTTTTATGAAGTACCATAATTTTAAATCAATTATACCAACTTACAAACTGATGGCCATAGTCGGATAATTTTCAGTTCTGCAGGACTGTCATAGATCTTTTAAAAAAAGTAACATTGCTAATCAATTGATCTTTTAGTTTTTTACTTTGTGCAAGGCCTTGCGAGTACCACTTGTAAGAAATAAGTGCATAAATTGTGTAGAAGTAAGCATGGGGTGAACAGATACCAGATAGTAGGTGTTATGAGACGAGAAGAATTATGACCTCATTCCTTTAAGTAAAAAAGAAACAAAATGCATGATTTCTCTCCTTAAGTAAAAAATTGGTTTCTAAGAAGGATGGACAATCCATACACAAACCTTTTGTCTTACTAGAATTAAAGCAAAGATGGTGAACCTGTAGCACACAGAGGGTGGCACACAACAGGCATATTAAATTACTCTTATTCAATTGCATTTATTTAAAGCAACATTTCAAAAGCAGAAAGAAAGGGTCTTCTCAGACTAACGACCACTTTGCAAAAATGAATGATCTTCATAGAGGATTTTTGAAAATAAGTATAACAGGTGGCACACTGGACACCTGAAAATAGTAAACTGTAATATGACTGGCACACTAAGAAAAAAAAGGTTCGCCATCCTTGGACTAGATTAATGTTGCAAGCAATGTTTTGAACATGATAAAGTGGTGAGAGCTCAACATGAAAAGAAAATTTAAACAGTGGTGTGGTCTGGCCACTGCAAAAATAATACAGTAACACAATATTAAATCCTTTCTTAAGACCTGCACCAGAATCCATTGCTTCTTAATTCATTTTCCAAATGTCACCCAGATTGACATGCACCAATATTTTGCAAAACTGTTAAATTTTCGGGCTTAAATTTGTTGAAATACAGGTAAAGGAAAACAGGCTGTACGGATTATGGAATAAGTACAATGACAAATGCTGGTGTTAAGAGGAGGGTGACAATTATACAACACTTATGATTTTCTTTCAATTGCAGTGCTTCAAATTTTTCTTGAGATTTGATAGAATCAAAAATGAAATCTCGAGAGAAAATATTAAAATCAATGTCACCATTTAAAAGTAAGTGGTGAAAAGAGAGCTTTTTAAATGAAATTGTTAATGATAAATGACTTTCATTGCATGTGCGTGTACAATGTACATACAAACAAAAACACGTAAGCTCAAAAATTATATTTAAAGCTAAGAAGGGAAAAAATAGACAATAAAATTCATGATTCAAACTGTTTTTTATTATCTATTTGTGTATAATTAAAGACTCAGCCTTTTATCCCTTCAATGGGATCGATAAAATGAGGACCAAGCATGCTTGGGAACTAACACTGGGAATTAATTCCGTGCCAGGCTGACCACTTCACCGAAACATCTGCTTCTGCACCTCAGTCTCAAAAGCTGGGATGGGCACAGTAGGCCATGGCCCCAGTGGGCTGTTGTGCCACTGAATTAGTTAGTTAGTCAGTATAATTAACTTTATGGTCAAAGTTCAAATCACTTACATTTTCAGGAACCATCCATGAATAGAAGAGAAATAATAAATGTTCAATTGCTTGTAGCAGCATAAAAAATCCTCCAGCAATGTACCCTTGTTTCCAAAATCTGTAACAGAAGTTAAATTAAAACTTTCTAAATTTGAAACATTAAAAACTGAAACAAAATATTATCCCTCATTTAAAAATTAATTCATGTAAAAATATTACCAGTAATTTACTGCCATTTGGCAGTAAATTACTTATTTAAGTTATGTTTGATGGAACTTAAAGGTTCTATAAACCACATGTTTATTCAAAATTTTAAATTAAATAAAAAAATTTGTTATTAAATGATAAAAAAAAAACTATAAAAAATAAATACCATAATTTTTAATTTATAGAAAAATTCAATGCTGCTTCAGGTTTTATTCTTTTAATGGTAAACCACGAATCAAATTTTCAATAGACATAGAGGAAATAATTTTATGAACCATAACAGTAAATAAACACTATAATTTTATTTGTGCCCAAGGATATTTTTTAAAACTATTTTTTGGAGATGAATGTAGTTCAGTAATTTCATAAAATTTTATGCATTTGAGCAAACACCTTTACTAACTGATCAAAATTTAAGGAATAGAATTTTCATAGACTTACTGCTACCTTGTCCTCCCTTTCAAAATGACCATTTTCCTTGAATGAATAACATTATTTCCCTATCTGTTAAGTTTTATATCTATATCTTTATTAAGTTATGTATTTTTATTTTTGGCATCATTTCAATTTATAAAAGCACAACGATTGTACCACAGTGATAATGTTTTTAAAGCCTTTAAAACTCAGACTGTTACTAAAAAAAACACACACACACACCTTTTTATTATTACTGCAAATTTATACCTAATAACTTTCAAGTCTAGACAGATTTTTATTAAAATTTTAATGCCTTAAATTTTGTTTTTATGATACTTTTATTAGTGAAAATAATGAATTTACTCATTTTGCAAAAAACTTTTATTAAGCAATGATCTTCCGTAACAACTGATCCATGGAGCAAAATGTGGTATTTCAGGGAAGTTTCACTGTTGTACCTTTCTTCATTTATAAGTATTGAGGTTTCACTGCACCATACAATTTTATATACTTTTCATAATAAATCACCTAATAACACAAATCCAGAACCTACTTCTTTAGTCTACATGGAAAATCATCAATAGGTTCATTTACAATGGTATCATAGACATGTTCAGTTCTTGCTGCAACATCATTCCACTGGTACATTTTTGAAAGTTTTTTATATGCAGCATCTTTTGGAACGATTTTATTATTAGTACGATCAGATATTGCTTGCTCTAGTCCTTCAATTAATCCTGCAAAATTAATCATGCCATACATAAGTATAAAACATATAATTACACATGTGCATATTTTTCCAAGAGTTAAAGTATAATAAGAAATAAAAAGACTGAGATATTGTAAAATGGGTGACTAAACTTCAATACAAAGAATAAGAACTTGTGGCGAAAATGGTAAATGAGTTATTAAAAGTACAGTACAACCTTGATTTAAATTTGGCTTCTGGACTGTTAAATGCTACCATTAAACAAGGGTATCGTTATATTGGGGAAATATAACAATCATCAAAACCAAATAGTTACTTTTAAAAACCTATTGCTGCTTTGAGGAAATTCTTAAATCAAAATTATACTGTACTGGAAGAAAAAGGAAATAAAAATTATAAATAGTAGATAGGAAACTGAAAACATTTGAACTATTGTAATAAAAATAAGGAACAAAATAACATTCAAGAGTACAAATGAAGTTGCATCATAGCTAAAAAAGATAAGAAAAAAGGAAAGAAACAAACAAACGATTTTAAAATAATTGTACAAATGCTGTCCTTATCTAGCCCTCATCATCAGATCATAATTTTGAAATGAAATGAATTAAAAGAAAATGAAGTATAAAATTCAGTTGGCTGCTAATACTGAAATAAATACAGTTGATTATTGTTTATAAAATGATCCTTTATACGATGTTTACATTCATACAACACTTTAGTGTAGTCCCAAGTCTTGGATTTAGTCAGAAGGGTAAATTTATTAAACAATGTTATCATTTATACAATGTTTTTTGATAGTCTCTTCGTGTCGTATAAATGATACTCCATGGTACTAAATGCTGCTAGATGGCATGGACCGATTTTAAGGGTAAAGATATCAATTAAAATCTAAAATCAACAAGTTAGATATAAAGTAAAATAAAAGGTACAAATAAATCTTACTTTAATTCAAATTTGTAATGAAAATCGAGACATATACGTGTATTGTATTTCATTACATGCTTTAAACTTTATTGCAATATAAAGTATGTGCATAATGTATTAATAATATATATTCAAGTAGTCACACATAAAACATTTTATGCGTTAATACTACAAGGAAATAGATTTCTATTTTGAAAATGTAAAAAAAAATTTTATTTTTATACATATTTTTTCAAAAATTTTCTCTTACAGTATTAAATTTCAGCTTAAAGCAAGCAATAACTAGAAAGGTGAATGGAAATATAATTACCTTCTACACTAGGTTCAGTTAACCACACATGATCAGGAGGTAAAACTTCAGGAACACCACCAACACTAGTACTTACAACTTGTAGCCTAACTTTCAAAATAACCAATAAGTACATCCATTGAAAAACTTGATGGATTTTTGAAAACTAAGTTATACATTTCAAATCTAATACAAACTTATATGAAATAGATACAAGATATCTCAAAATGAAATCCCAACAAAAACATAAATGTAAAAAAGGGGCCAAGTTCAATAGAACAAACTACCTTTGGAGTAGTCAACGTCACCAATAAAAGAATTGATATCTAATGGGTACCAAATTTCATAGCAGACCCTTTAATCATACCTGTAAGCTGTAAGAGTGTACAATGTTCTCTAATTCATTTAAGAACTATTTGTTACTTTTTTTGATATTGGATTTCTAACTTGGCAAGTTTTAAGATAAATTACATTCAAGAAGACGATAAGAAGACAATTAGAAATTAACTATTATAGCTTGCCACATGATTTTACTAACTATTAAAAATTTCTAATTGGAGGAGTTAAATTTTTTGAACATAATTTATCTTAATTAAAGCTTGCCAAGTTAGAAATCTGATATAAATAAAGGTAACAAATTGTTTTTAAATGAATTAGAGAACATTGTATGTTCTTACAGCTATGATTAAAGAATCTGCTGTGGAACTTAGTATCCATTAGATATCAATTCTTTTATCGGTGATATTGATTACTCCAAAGGTCATTTATTCTATTGAACTTGGCTCCTTTTCTACATTTATGTTTTTTCAGCGATTTCATTAATTTTTGAACAGCGAAACTTATGTTTTATATTGACGATAAGTTATACTGCCTTAAATTAGGCTAAATTATCATTATGAATTATTTAAGATATTTTTTCTTTACATTTCTCCGTAATTAAGTCCATGTTGAATCTTATCTTTTAAAAAGTTGAAAGCTTTGGTATAAGTATTATAACTGGACTGGATTCTTTGTGTTCAGCTTGAGTTTAACCCTTCGGCAAAAAATTAAAGCAGAAAGTGAATTGCCATTCATCAATTATTTTCCTTCCAGCACAAGAGAGTATTGCTTGCATCAATGGCAGGAAAATATGGCTGCAGTTGGAAGTTATGATGTATGACACTAGTTATAAGTATGCTTATCTCATCGATCATCATGCTATGCTCATTGATAATAATTAATTTTTTGAAGTTTTGGATTTTTCTTTTATATATGCTCAATGATCTGCCTTGATGCCAAACTTTAAGTTTCTAAGTCGCATAAAAGTGGTTAAGATTTCTGATGAGTGAGTCGGGCAGTGACAAAAATGACTTTTAAAATAAACTGAACGTAATAATTCTATAACAGGTATATCAATCAAATTTGATATTCAAGGGGTTCAAGGGCATAATTCTATTCTATTAGGCATAATAAATTTCAAGCATGTTGGTCTAATAGTTTTTGAGTTAAGATGGGGTCGGACGTAGCTCAAAATGGTTTGGGTAAAATACACATTGGCGGGTGTTGCTGTTTCTGAACTTGGCTGACACACTGGCCGAGTGTCTAGATTAGGGTTTCTCAACGGGAGCCATATGGCCCCCTTTGGGGTAACAGAACAAATCTGGAGGGCAACAGGGGAAAATAGTAAAATAGGGGAGACATAAATTTTGGAAAGGAGACCATGAAACAATTACTTCAAACTGATATTCTGCACAATGCCAAAATATTACACATTACTCTGATCAAATATATTACATCTATAATACATATATGACAAGTTGTATTCTTCCCCGAAAAAATGAATATGTTTACTGTACTCAATGATATATCAGTGGAATGCTGTGGTCATGAAATCAACAGTTGATTTGAACTTTCTTATAGACAAATTAAACGAGATGTGAAGAAGCAGTTTTATAATATAAGAAAAAGTTCACACAAGTGGGGCTATGACAAAATTTGGTACCCTTAAGGGGTACCCCAAGCCTAAAAAGGTTGAGAACTTCTGGTCTAGGTAACATTCTGATTATCTCTCTCTTTTTTTATTTAAAGTGATTACAAATTCACCTAATGTGACGGCTCATACGTTACAAGGTACAGCTTATTTTAGCATACAATGCATAAGAAAGTAAAAATTATTCAACTAAAAAAATAGATACACAAGAAATTGACTTGAAAATAACAAGCAATACAGCGGAAAGCTGAAGAAGCAAATTCAAGTACTTAAATCTCCTGAAATATGGATAAGGAACACAATAGATTAAAGTTAGTTGCAATTATATATTTCAATTGTAGTAATTAAAATTGGTTCCTTTTTCTTTTGGAATATTTTTGATGCTAGCAACAAATGGAACAATGTAAACACCAAGTTTTATTACATGAGTATGATTTCGAACTGGTTTTTATATTCATGAAGAAAAAGAAATTACCCACAACATGCTGCTTCTAAAATCGCCATGCAAAACGCTTCTGTTAAAGATGCATTGAGATAAATATCCCCTTTCACTAAAACCTATAAATAAAAAAAATATATACTGCAAACATAAATATTATGTAAATCTAATGAAAATTGTACTTCATGTAATAAATCACCTACTTCTTTATTACATTGTAAAAAAAACATCTTTGTAAACTTGAATGAGTAAAAAAATTAGAAATTATACTTCATGATTCAACTATTTTATACAAGAGTGTATAATTGTTAAATAACAAAGTCCGTAGTTTGAATAACTTCATAACATATTCAGTTAACAACATAAGAAAGGGATTACAACCTTATTTTAATCTAGTAAAATAGTTTATGGCTCAGGATTTTTTAATGTATAAAAGTTAATGTTAATCATCATTTAAATTGAAGATATTGAATAAAAACATAATTACATCTCGCACGTTTTCATGCTTTATGGAACCAAGAAGAGTTATTCTTTCTTGCAGTTGACAACGCTCTCTCACTTCTTCTAAAACAATTCGTTTAGGTCCATCACCTCCTAGACATTCGGAATATTATTACAGACAGGTCAACAAAGATACAGAGATTTGATAAAAAATGGATAACTTCAGAATGAAATGATAACTTCAGAAATTCAGTCAACTCTCTCAAATAATTGAGGTCAAGCAGTTTTAGAATTTTGTGGATTTCAGGTCAGTGATTTATTTACTAATTTTGTAATGTTACACTGCAAAATTATCGCCAATATATACAGATATTCCATTACTTCTGTTTAAGAAAAAAATATTTTGTGATGATAAAAATATTCAGTTAAATTATTTTAAACAGCAAGTTTTTTTCTGTAATTCAATTCATGAATTTTCTTTACTATTTAATTTTTTTTGCTGATCTACACTTTTTAAATTTTTGCTAATACTTCATGTTTCCTTTTCTAGAAAATATTCAAAACTGAAGTCCTAAAAATGCAATTATAAGACTTTTCTGAGGTACATTTGCGGAAATGTTTCGTATTTGGAGGCTTAAAAATGCAATTTTAGGCTTTCTATGGGGTTTTGGGGAAGGGTGGGGAGTCGGAGGTACTGTACTTGAGATATTTTGCAATTGAATTCCTAAAAACCAAATTTTAGGCCATCTTTTGCGGCAGTGGGAGGGCTCAGGGTTCACCCCGAAATTTTTCCGACATAAAATTGCAAGCGTAAGCTTTCTTTGGTGACCTTAAATGTGGCTTTATGGGTACCTTCTCAGAAAGTTTTCACAATTAAAGCCCTAAAACACAATTTAAGACGCTTTTGTGACGTTAGGTTGAGGGCTCAGGGCTATACTTAGGAATTTTTCAACCACTGAAGGATTGAAGTTCTAAAAAACAATTTTTGCCGAGGGTAATTCAGGGATCTCCCCTGGAAGACTAAAATAATTTTATGCTATCTTTGGAGAGGTTAGGGAGGGAGAAAAGGAGCCAATCGTTCTTTGCCAAAAGTTTTTGAAATTGTCCTCCTAAAAAAGTAATTTTAGGCTTTTTTTTTGCGGAAGTTAGGGGTGAGGATTTTATGTATATAATTCTTTCTTTCCAACAATTAAATTCTATAAATTAAATGTAGTTTTTTAATCTTTATTTTTTGAGCATCAGTTGAATTGATGCCCCCTTAGAAGTGCTGCCCACGGCAAGAGCCCTGGTTTATTCCCCCCACCCCTAGATCTGGCACTGCAATCAACATCCACATATCTAACTAGATAATTCTTGCTGAGGATATCTGAAGTAAAGCTATTATGGCCAACTATACGAAAAATATTGAATGAAATAGCATACAACAAGACAATCCCAGTAGCAGAATTTTCTGTATCAATCTGCAGCACAAGTTTCAGAAGTCAAAATTTATCTGCGGCACCAAATGAAGTGAAACCAACTTTACAATTACAATCATCAAAAATAGCAAACTATGCATTTTAAAATAGTTGACAAATAACAATAATACATGCAGACAATCAATATTATAATTATTAAGTTTATAAATAAATTAATAAAATCTAAAATTGAACTAATCTAATTTTAAATCTAATTTAAAAAATGTAAGGTGGGTAATTAATCTGCAAGCTTCAAGATAAATCTGCAGCACTCGCTGCCGTGCTGCACGATTTCTACCGGAAGACAATGACGATTTTCCTAGGGACACAGGTTTAACAACTGTTTTAAATACATGACATTAAATATATGTCTAATAAAGTTTCATTTTAAAAAAATCTCATCTATTTATACCAAATCTTGAAAAAGCAGTTAGCTCTGGTGATAAGCCAAGACAATGATTTTAGAGCAATTAACATTTTTTTTAAATATGATCCTTAAGAATTTTTCCATTTTGTACTGCATTTATAGGTTGGTTTCAAGTACATCAAAGTAAGAAAAGTATTTTCAAAAGTTATTACTTCCATTTTTTAACAGATAGATGGCAAAGACATGTGTTTTGTCAGTTTTGTGAGAATGACCCATGTACCATTTTAATTTTAAATGTTGCTTTTTCATAACAAAATTAACTGAAAATTGTTCAGTAAAAAGTTGAAAAGAAAATTACCAATTATAAAATTTACTTCTGGATGTCGTGCACAAATGACTGGTATCACGCCAGCAAGAAGATCAATACCTTTTCTGTATACAAGCCTACTTATGACTACAACAGTAACTGAAAGAGATGATAATTTGTTAAAAAATATATTTGAAGGCATTAAGATGAAAATAAGTAATACAATAAGACCACCATAGCATTAAGGTAAGTGCTTTTTATAAAAAGTAAAACTCAAACAATGTAGCACAAATTTGAAAACAAATAAAAAGCCAGTATTTTAAGTAAATACATAATATGTTAGTTACTACTACTACTACCACTAATAATAATAATAAAAGAAACCATAATTAATTAGCACTAAAAATTAAAATTTTAGTAAAGATTTTCACACAACATAACATATGGCACGCAAGAAAATGTGTCTTCAACAAAAATATTTACTTTCATTTTTTGCTTAGAAATGTGTAAGAGATGAATATAAAACAAACTTGTTTGATTTTTGTATAAAACTTAAGGTTTTTATATTTTTATGACAAAAATTCAGTTTTTCTGAACCACAGAACAATCAGTCAGTTGTCGAGAGCAACAAATTTTACTTTTTCATACATACATGTATTTGACTAACATTGAAAACAAAGCATTTGTAAATTCTATTTTTTATGTTGATATTTTTCTTTTCATTAAACAATATTCATTTTCATCCACCTCGAGAAAAAAAATATATTTTCCAAGCATAGTGATAAATAAGTTTAAGAAGTTCAGAGGGGAAGGAAACTGGCAGATTTCAGAGTTGCCTTGAAGCTAAATTCATCCCTGATTCTCATGTGAAGGATATTCGAGTTCTTTTGGTTTACAGTTGAATCATTTGCAAGCTGATAAAATTATGTAGATGGCGGCCATGATTTGAAAAGAGACAATTCATTTCTGAAGCTCAGGTGGCTTTATATCTCAAACTTCACATGGCATTACAGTGCATGATGCCCCACATGGTGTAGAAGAGGTTACAAAAAGTAAATAAATAAATGAAAATGTGCATGAGTTAATGACTACACATTATAAAAATTACCTGTTTTCCCCATCTCTTTGGTTAGGTCAGGTTTAAAAATAGCAGTATCAACTGCATTTGGTATAACAGAAATCAAATCTGGCCTCACATTAGCTCTTAAAGCAGTATTTTCTTTCCTAAAATTGAAAACATAAATGTTTCTTTAGAGAAAAAGGGATGAGGTTTAGTAATTTTAAGCTTAAAAATATTTCTTACATGCCAAAATATACAGATAAATGCACAAATAAAAGACTAATAATAAAGGGGAAGAGCTTAGATTTATGTATAAAATCGCACAAAAAGAGTTTAAATCCTAAGAGAAGTGCCGGGGCTCTGTAGTATTCAGAACATATTTTCAAACGTAAATTCCATCTAATGTGAAATTTCTGAGATCCCATCAGCTTGCTTGCAAACTAAGCCTTGTTCAGAAGCTTAGTGCGGAATGAGAGATTGTAAAGCAACTAAAGCTTTAAAATCTGGTTTTTCATCGATTATAATTTTTTAAAAAAATGCATTTTAAACTGTTTTCAAAAATAAATAAATAAATTATATACAAGTATTCATTCAAGGTCATTAAAAACTCTATTGATCTTCTTTTAATAAATATTAATAGAAAAATTAATCCAAATGTATACTTATGAAGTTTACTTATGAATGTGTCAAATAATTAACATTTTCAACATGCATTTAAGAAGAATAGTTCAACACTTCTATAATAGCTTCTGTTTATTTTTCCAATTGTAGAATATATATATACAGTAGTTGATATTGCCCTTTAGTTCACTGTATGGAACTCAACCTCAAATTTCCTGACATTTTATTGATCGAGAAATGGAAAAACACTGCGGTTAAGTCTAAAATTCAATTTGCTATACAAAAATCTGCTACTGACTTTTTTCTAAGAAATTTTTTACCATAAGCTACCTTCATTTTTTGCAGTATGTATGTATGTACAGTAAATTTATACAGTGTGTACAGACCCGGACTGGCTCCCTCTGGGGCCCTCGGGCAGGTACTGAAAGAGGCCCCTTAGAAGAAAATTTTCCCCGGTAATTTTTTGAAGATTATTTGTCTGAAAACCATCTTTTGCTCTTTTTAGGGTCTTATACAGTATTTAAACTAAAGCGATTTTTATATTAAATAAGAAAAAAAATCAAAACAGTGTTTTAAAGTTTTGTTTGTCTAACTGTTTAGTACACCAAAATTTCATACTATTTTTATTATATCTCACTCACTTATTATATCTAAGCCAAACCCACTGACTAAATAATAAACTACTATTTATTAAATTAATGAATTTTTTGAAGGATTTTTCACTTGGGTGCCACTGATAAACCATTAAAATTTTCAAAACTGTTTCCATGGCCAGGCCCTTTTAGCTGAACATTAGGGGGATATAGCCATATGGAGGGTACCCCTTAACTGGAAATATAAAATTCTACCAATTGAAGGGGGTCCGGGATTCTCTCCCGGGAAAATTTTGAAAACTATATGCAAACTAGTTTATTTTGAGGCCTTAGGAGAGACATTTGGGAAAGAAAAATATCAGGAAAAAAAAGAAACAAATAAAAACTTTTTAAAGTTTAAACGATTTTATTCATAAAAAAACTCATAAAAATGCAGAATAAAATTAGCATTTTTTAAAAAATCCAGTCCTTCCCCCCCCCCCCCTTCTTATTAACGCTCATATCGAAGAGACATGTCTCTGCCTTGTCAAACGACACTTGCAAGCTAACCTCCTCCCCGTCTTTTCCCGAAAGGATGCTTTGAAAATTTGCAAAAGAAAAGTTATTACATTGTTTGAGCATAGCATTATTTATATCTCAAGGCCTGCAAAAAACATCGACTTTTTTAAAAATTTCAATTTTTAAATTTTGACATGCAAAATTTGCCGCCCTCTTAAAACTGCCTTCCCAGGACCCCTTGCTTGCCACAGGAGCCAGCCGACTCATCAACGACACAACATTATTCGAGTATCGGATTTCCACCTGGAAGGTCGCGCGTTCGATACCCGCTGAAGACCCCCATGTATACTTGGGGATACGTGCCCAGTGGACCCCACTACCTTGCCCCGTGCGCAAGCAATCCTAAGGCCTCGGCTAACAGGTAGGGGTCTGGTGGAGAAAAGTATAACTCAGTTTTAAAGCTGATGAGACTGCGGAGACCTGTGCACATGCACAATGGATTTCTCGACACAGTGTACCCATTAAACTAATATTTGACCAGGGCCCACAATTTGAATCGCATCTTTTTCATGCTTTCAATTCATTTTTTGGCATTCACCACATTCATACTACAGCCATTAACCAAAAAGGGAGCGGTTTAATTAAGGTTTTAAACAGGCAACTAAAACAGGCTCTGCGTGTATGCTTGACCAATGACTGCCAACCATTCTTTTAGGCCTGAGAACTTACTTTTGAGTGGACATCAAAGCCACCACATCGAAGATGCTGTACAGCCAAACGCTGCACCTCCTGAATGAGATCCTAACCACCACCTGACATCTATGAGAGGAGACTCCAAGATGCGGTGAGTGCTGTCAAACCAACACCCACCTCCAGGCATGGATTCCAGCGTAATGTTTTTGTTCCACAAGATCTTGCCACCTGCAGTCACATTTCCCTCCGTCATGATGCGACCCGCAAGCCGCTGCAGCCCATCTACGATGGTCCCTTCCGAGTAATCTCTAGAGATGACAAGGTATTTAACATCTCGTACAAAGAAAAGAGCAAAGTCATTGGCATCGACAGGATCAAGCCTGCATATGTTTTAAATGAATAGTTGCTGGACTCGACCGAGTTTCCCCTTCCAGAGGCACCGGTTTTTGTCATCCCACCCACCCAGCCTCAACGAAGGGTGACTTTTACCCAACCTCCTGTTCAAGCTACGACACCCCCAACAACAAGCTACAACACCTGCTGCGATCGCCAGATCTGACCTCCCAAAAGACTGGACCTGTGAGCACAACTCCGTCTCTAAGAGGGGTAGTTATGCAGCGAACAAGCTTTAAACTGCAAGTCTCCTCCTTAGATGGCAGCATGTAGCCACCTTTTTGCCAATCGTTGTCCTCGCATAGCCTTTCGACCACTCTACGGCTGGACCCTGACACGGAGACCTCGTTTTGAACTATGCGCTCTGAAATTCATGTTTTTAACCTATTTCACTCAGATCCTTCATTTGCTTATTTACAGATGTAAGTAAATGATTTATTCGATTATAGTCTACCGAGATTCACGTGCCAAGCCTACAGTTTCAAAACACCAGTTCCTAACAGCTCCATACCAAGAATGACATCAGTTGGGGGGGGGGGGGGGTGAGAGAATGAAAAGGAGGTGTGGATAAATAATATTTAACAGAATATTCAAATATCTTTTTAACATTTTCATTACAATTATTTCAAATTAGTAGTGTATCTGCTAATTACCCTGTATGCGAGACACATATTACATGATTACAAATTGCAAGTGTCATCTGGAGAAGTTTGTTAGTAATTATTGCACTTGCATCAGCAAATCCAAACAATGAATGATCAGTGAAAACTGTTTTCAATCCCATGGTTTTGGCATGAAACATGGCTTCATGTGCTAGTGCTGAAAATGCCTAAAGGAAACAGTAAATAATAATAATAATTATAATAATAAATGCTACAACCATTCAAATTTATGTTCACTTTCATGACTTTTTCAAACTTTAATGTTACTTAGTTTTTGAAGACAAGAACTAGTTGTCCTTCAAGGTACATAACTTCATTAATGAGTTTAGAAAACACATGAAATAATAAAGAACTTATGATATCAAAACACATAATTTATTAATGTCTATTTATTTATTTATTAAAAAAAAATAGCACATTGCTTCTAACATATAAGCTTCCTTGGCCAATTGTGAGTTATTGACATCATTATTCAAATTCAAGCCAAGTATGCTGCAAAATAACCAGTTCTTTTTTTTTTTTTTTTTTTTGAGTACAGTGAGAGAAGTGATGCAGCCAGAGGGATACTATATTTCTTAGGAAACTAAATATGAATAGATAAAATTAAACAATGCAGAATAAGGAATACAAAATTTATGTAAGCAGTGGTGGCTCCAGAAAGTACCTGACTGGGGGCAGGTCTTTCTGACAGGAGAGCAAACACATACTACTTATTCAAGAAGTTTTTTTTTTTTTGTATAATCAACTTTTGCAGAGTAAATATTTGTACATAACAAACATTGAAATAAATAATTTTTCTATGTAAGTAAAAGTAATCTTTAGTCAATACTACTAAAAAAAGAATGCATGTTCCCAAGTGGAAACATGCTCAAAATTGTATATAATTTCTATTTTTGTAAACTTTTTTCATTGCTTAAGACGTTCGCTGCTGGGTCACTTTTTAATTGATGAACCTTTACATTATGCAGTACTAGGAAACATACCTAACATACAATGCAGACGGAGACAGATTGAAACAAGGGCACAGCCTTCCCTCCCGTGAACAGGTAGATGGTTACCGAGACACCACGCGCAAGCCTGTAGCACTTGCTGTCAATCACTTAAGGGTGAATCTTTATGCAGCAAACACATCTAAAATGACCACAGTAGCAGAGAGCAATTGCAAAAGTGAAGTTTTTTCCATGCAAGCCATGACTTCACACAAAGCTGTAAACTCTAGCATGTGTGATTGGCATTGTGGCAAATGATTGACATTACACACTGGCATGGGGTCAACAGCAAATGCGTTAAAGGAATGCCTCTCAAGCTTAACTTTATGAAGTATATTTTTAATGCCTGAATCATAGCCCAACATTTACAAGGTCAATAATAAAGTAGGAGCATCTGCCCTCAAAGCAGGTGGGTCAGTCCAAACCTGGGTGTATGAATTTCTTGGCTTTTCAAACAAGCAGTTTTGAAAAGACACTTAAAAATAGATGGCTACATTGGTCAAAACCTTTCTTTCAAATAAATTTTTCATTATATACACAAGTATTGATATGTCAAAGACAAAAAAGAAAGGAAAGCAAAATAAGAGATGTAATCAGAGGATTAAAATTAAAATGAAATTTTGTTATCAGTTAGAACCAAAATTCCAATTTTGAAGAAAAAACTGGAATTCTGGTGTGTAGCAGAATACAATCACCTCTGCACTAAAATGTTTTTAAAATCAAATTTAAGAATTTTGAAACATATATACTATGTCAATTAAATTAACATAATAATTTCAAAAATATTATAATTTACTCACAGAATGCCCATGAACAATTGAAATCTTCTCCCTCAAAAGAATGTATCTAACTAAGGGAAAAGTTGTAAAAAGAGTTGGAAAGGTACACTGATTATACACAACCCAGACTGGTATGTAATAAACCTGAAACATAAAAACACATGAAACAATTTTGACTTGAAGTGAAAAAAAAAATAAAAAACTTTATTTACAAGTTGAGTAATTTTCAATATCTTCCTCGCCTGGAATTTAAATGTAATTATCGAGCTAATTTATGACACAGTTCGCCATCATGTATTAGTTTTATTCAAGAACAACTTAAAACTCTACCCAGAATAAGTCACAAAATGTATATTTACTACAAAATTATATTTATATCCATTCATATACTTTTGTAGAAAAGATAATTTTGTTGAAAAGATTTAATATTAAAATATTAAATGTTAAAATATTATAAAATGCAGTAAAAAATTATGCAATATTTGTTTTTAATTATAAAACATTTAGTTTTTAATAGTTTTACTACGTACGAACTTTTACAACAATGTATTTTATAGATGAATCAGATAACTATAAAAATAATATTGTTAAGTTTCTGTATAATGACTAAAGAACAAGCATAGACAAAATTAGCATTACTACTTTAAAATAAGTAGTACAAAACTTTTGCTTCAAATAAAAAAAAAGCCTTTCATAACAGAAGTATCAATGTAATTGCACTTATGTTATTCCTTGCCAAAAAATGTTAGTTCATATTGTTACGAATTTTGGGGTACCGATGTTGTTTCTCGCCAAGCTTGGCACCATCTCGGATCGCGTGATAGACAATTCTAGTCTTTGATTTGAATTTCTTGAATATTCTGTCACGTGATCTGCAATGGTATATAAATAGCTCCGGGGAGAAGTTTAGGAGAGGAGTTCTGAGAATCAGTTACGTGTTAGACTTTGGCCGAGTGCCTGATAAAGGTCTGAGCCATTGTGCTGCAAGCTTCGTGCTTGGTTCTTTTCGTATTTTGGTTAAGAAATACAGGATTACCATTGGTGTTACAGTAATGTGTGAACTCCGAGAGGTATGTTTATGAGAAATTTGTATATAGTGTAAATAGTTTTGTAGAATAAATTGCTTTGTGTATTTTGTATAAGGAAGTAGTCATTGAAGTTCAAAGAAAGACAAAGAACCTATAACAATATTTAAAGCAATCTACACTACATCACAAATTACTGACATTTTTAGGTACAGTCCTGGTACAAAAATGAGCAAAGCTTTTTTCATTTGAATACTTTTTAGACTAGAGAAACATAAAATGTGTCAATTTATCAAGAACACTGTTAGGCTAAAAATGTTATTAATAAATCTGTTAAGTGCCTTCTTCATATTAAAATGAACATCAACTTTGTAATTTTAAATGACAACCATCAATTTTTATTACAGCTTTAATTAGCACCAAAATTAAATCTTGTATTACTAATTTTCATGCAATTTGGTTCACTTGTTGATTCATAATTAAATTGAGAAAAATTCACCTAACAATATTAAAATGCTCTTCGAAACATTTGCAGATAATATCTAAACTACTGTGTGTACATAATGAATCTTATGCATGAATAAAAGGGGACTGACCAATAATAAAAACATGTTTTAAGCAATTGAAAATATTAAAATTTTGTTGTGAATTATAAAATTACTATTTAAAAAAGAGAGAGATCTGCAACTTTAAATATATTTCAATGAAAAATTAATCTGGAGGAGTTTTTTTTATAGGTATCTAAAAATTCTTCTCAAAATGTTCAACAGGGCTTTTTGCCGTACACATTTTATTGCTATTGTATGGCTATTTGTTAAATGACATGACAATATCAGAAAAGCTTTATTTGATTTATTAATTAAACAAAAAATAGATAAAAATAACACAGTTGCCCCTCCCCCCCTTTTACAGGGCATTTGAAAATGCTGTACAGCTCAGAAAGAACCCGAATAAGACAGTTTCCCTTTGTCATCAGTAAGTGAAAATAGAAATATCTATATATATTATTTCTCTAGCCTGTTTTTCTGCCACTCTGCGATATCTTCCTCATTTTTTTTACCAAATTCCATGATTTACCCCTCATTTTAAAGCTTACCATGCTGACTAATGACAAAATATAGACCCACGTTCTAAAAATGTACCGCTTCTCTTAGATTTGAGATTAAAATCACCTAGGAAGAGGTTCTTTAGTGGATGCCAAATTGGTGTTGTGTATGCTGGCGCCATCTGTTATCAAGTTCACAAACAAGAAAGTCTTCTGTTTTTATTGCATAGAAAATTTGACAGTTTTAGCTGCGTCTGTGTGTTAAACTTATTCAATCATTAAGCTCTACGCATTCATTTATATTATGAATGTGTAGAGCCTAACCAACCAACAGTAATAATAAACAGTAAACGGTTGTTTAAATATTTTAAGTAATGGAACTGTTTCGTTATTGTATTTTAATGCTATGTATACTAATAATAAAAATAATTATCATTATTATTGTGATTATTTTATTATTTTGAATATCTAAATAATAGTGGAGAAAAAATGTAACCACTATTTGTACTGATGTGTTCAATTACATGCCTCCTTTTATACCAACAGCCGTTTACTTTCTTCTATTCTTTATAATGTCCATTCTCACAAATTAGTGCGGAATTCTGCACAGTTCGACTAGTATATCTTTTGATATTTTATGTTAAATTTCTTTCACTTCTCTGGCTCATTATCTGAATGCACAAAATATATTATTAGCTCTGAATACTTGGAAATTACATAATGACTGTGGATATATTGCATCCTAATCTTGAAATTAGGAAACATTTCTACTTCAATAGGGTTATAGGCTTGTAGACATTTTGAACAGTTTACTGGTAGCATCTGATAATTTTAGTGGAATAAACAGCTTCAAGAGGGCTCTTAATGTTTATTGGGGATTGATAAATTGACTAGTGACAACCCGATTCCAGCCTAGCTGGGATCAGTCAATAGCCGGTTGTAACTTTTGCATTTATATTTGCATAGTCATGCTGGTTTCAATTCACATCAAAGTTGTCTTGATATTAAAACTATTTAGAATTCTATGACAAAAAAAAAAATTGAGAAAAGTTCATAACCTAAAGAAAAGTAAGCTTCTTGTGAATTTTGTAAGCAAAATGCAAGAGTATTTTTATTGCATATAAAATTCATGACCACATATTTTATACAAATGTTTTTCTTTGGTGAGGGAGGGAGAAATGAAATAATTTAATGAAATTAAAACTTATTATAATTCTTTCATTGGCTGTTTTTAATGAATCTGAAGTTAAATTTAAATCAAATTTAACTTCAGAAGAAGAAGAAAGTTAAATTTAAATCAAATTAGACTCACCTTCAATCCATTAGTTAAATATCTTACTCCTTTACGATTATCATAAGCATGTGTTATTACTATGACTTTGTGCCCTTTTTTGAGCAAACATTGAGACAGTTGGTATATATGACTTTCTACTCCTCCAGTATTTGGGTAGAAAAAGTCAGATACCATACTAAAAAAGTAAAAATGATAAAAATTCATTGTCTAGTCAACATTTTAAGAACTGAATTGTAAAATAAATCATTTTCATTTACTTTTCATTTTTACAAACCATAATGCTTTCCTAGCATTATTAAACATTAACTCTTTCAACACAATAATTTACAGTTATACATCAATCTTGACTTTAAAAATGACAGGATAAGGAAGCACCACACTATAAAATCAAGTACTCACAAATAAAAGTGTGCCATGAAACTTTTCATACAAAGAACATTAATTCACTTGCCTTAAGAGCAATGGCGCACCCTGCCAAAAACTATAAAGCTCCCCCAAAAATGATGAACCCTCAAAAATTGGCTAAAACCCCTTGAAAACACCTCCCTCCTAAAATTTCAATGGTGCAGTTGGTGCCACGACCATCAGCGCCACACCCTTAATTTTTCCGATAAAGACAAAAATTAAATTTTAATTATATATTAATTATAATTATATATTCAATATTCGGCCTGATCGAATATTGATGGTCTATTCGGCCGAATAGTTCTGCTGCAGTAGAAATGTAAAAAATAAGTAAATTAGTAGATTTTAAACATTTAAAATTGTATTATAATTATTGCAAAAGAATACATTAGTTAAAAGTTTTAATAAATAAAAATAATTTAGGAAAAACTACTTTTTTTAAACCTTATTTTAGGCTTGACTGATCAAAAACAGATTTTAAAGTTGTAATATTGTATTTTATATTTAGCATTTGCTCCCAAAGCTGACAATAGTTAATTATGATATATGAGAAATTAATTTTGTTATTATTAACAAAGTGAAGTCAGACTTTATTTGTGTAGACTGATTTATTTTGAATATTGGGTAAGAGAGAAATGTGAAAAGCTTAGAATAAATCATGAATACAGTCGACGCTCGTTATAACGACCACACATTATAAAGACCATTCCATTATAACGACCAGTGGGAAAAGTCCCAGCTTTATCCCTATAAACTCTATGTTAATTTACTTTCGGTATAACGACCGTTTTGTAATGTCTAATCCAATACAGCGACCGCATTTAGTGGACAATATTTCTGGTATTTTTCCAAATAGAGCATGTTTCTAAATTTTTAACTGCAAATGACCTTGGTTTTTACGGACAGGCTTCATAATAGAGTCCTCAGAGTTCAGTCCAACTATGACAGGGGTGGGGTGTGGGGGGGGTTATCTCTCATCACAGTACGGAAAGAATAGAAGGGGAGAAAACGGGGAATTTCTGGATTTCTTAGGAAAAAGAGTTGACAGATGTATTAGTAGTTGGTCGTTTGAATCGCGGGGTTTTCCAATAGTCGATTCTCTGAAATAAGAGTAGTCATGCTGTTGTGCTAGGTGTCATGTCACCTCAGAAGTTCTGCTTCTAGAAATGTGTATGTAATTTTTGTTCCTATATTTTCTACTTTAAAATCTGTTTAATATTTTGCCCTAATAGTTTTTTTTTATAATTCCAATGACAAAAAAATAATTTAAGCGTTTAGTTATAATCTTTGAAACATTACCAATTTTAATGGAACTACAAACATGCATGATGCTTGTATATTTTTTTAAAGAAAATTCTACCTCTTATAGCGACCACTCAATATAAAGACCTTTTTCTGTGGGACGCAGATGGTCGTTATATCGAGCGTCGACTGTATTTAGATAGCATAAGTTATTGGGGTTTTTGAAAATAAAAATGTATTCCAGTTAGGTGTATTAAATTTTAATAGATCCTTTAAAAATAGGTATGTAAAAACCCCATAAAATAAAAATATTAAATGTTATAACTCCTAAAATATCTCCATAAAACAGTTTTAAGCAAGGTAAAAGTTCACTAAGCAGTAGTAGTTCTTTCATTAAAATTAAATAATTAGTAAAATAATGCTACTGTTTACTACCATAAAACTTGTCATTTCTATTCTACTTGTGGGTGAAATTCTTAGTTTTATTACATTCAAAACAATAGAGAAAATAGATTAATTTTAAATAATTTCATATTCTTGACAAACAGAATTAAATCATACATCATAGATTGTGTGTAATTAGTGTTTGACTTTGTCAATAATTTTAAATTTGACAAACACTTTCTATTTTCTAGAAATTTTAATATTCGGCCTAAGACATTGGCTGAATATTCGGCTTCGGCCTAGAAGCAATAGCTGAATATTCGGCTTCGGCCTGGAAGGAGAGGCCGAATATTTGGTATTCGGCCAAATCACTATTCGTTACATCCCTAGTTAAAACGCCTTCGTTAATGAATGAAGATGTGAGTGTTTTGGGGTGTAAGTAAGCCGATGTAGACCCATTAACTAAATATTAATCATCACTAATTAAATAGATAATGAGGAAAACAGGATTTTTAGTTAGGAATGCCCTTTTTATTATTTTTGTTGCAAGCTATTTGATTGAGCACCAAAAATTCCCCTTATTTTAACCTAATTAAAACAGTAATGACTCAGCAATTAAATATTTGCACATTGCTCTTTTATAATAGCTATTCAGACTAGGGAAAGCAAAAGGGGTGCCCTAGTCCTAAAGGTCAAGGTCTCCTATTTAGTTAAAAATAGAATTAGTTCAGTTGTTTTGAGTTCATTTGATTTTAACACACGCACTGTTTAGAATTTGATGTGGTGAGAGCCTTGGAATCAGAGGTATGATACATGTCCCCCCCCCCCCCCCCATTTTTCACAGGGCCACCTTGACAGATCATGCCATGGGCCCCTTCTATTACGGTAAAAATTAGAACAGATGCATAAAAATAAATTTTAAAGTCATTTTGTTTCTTCTCCCTAGCACCCCTCATGTTATGGTAATGTTGTCATAATGAAGTTTGTGCTCTATTTCTGGATTAAAATATCTAGAATATCCGTGATGCATTTAGCTTTGAATAAAACCATTAATGACCACCTCAATTTGAATGAATGCCTCAACTTTTTTTATCTAAATTAATTACATTTTAAATTTCGACTAATAGCAAGCAATAGTTTTCATTTACGTTTCGCGATTTCACATCTTTTCAGGGCGTGGGGGACTCCATGTATATTGAATTAAAAGAACAAAATACATACATACATATGTATAAATGCATTACATCTCTCAAAACAGGGGGAAGGGTTACTACCCTTCTTCCCTAAATGACGGACCTGAGCGAAAGCATTACTTTATAAAGAGGGTGACTATATTTAACCGAAAGGTCTAAACAAAAAATTTTTTTTAATAAATTTTAAAAAAATGGCGCAACATTTGCGTAATTTTTAGTTTATAACCCCCCTCAAGATAATTAAAAGTTCTGCATTATTTAATTATTTAGGGAATTATTTGAAACTCCTTAAAATAAATTCTTTTAAATTGTTTTCAAATGAAACTAAAATAAATATTTAAAACATGAAACTGCATAAAATGGCTTCGAATAGCATTAATAAGAATATTTACCATATTCTATGTTTTCGTTTTTTCATATTTGAAATCTAAATTGAAAAATGAAAAATTTTTCTTTTTTCTGAAGTAAACCCGCTCGCATAACAACGCATTTGTTTACAAGCGGAGACAACAGTTACAATCAAAGCTAATACCTTCAAAATGAAAGTTGCTACATAGGTACAATTTTTGATGTGTAAGTTTATGTAGATAACTTTTATGATTGAGAAAGTTTCACTTGAAATGCTTCATTTTATGGTTTTTAAATCATTTTTGAATAGAAATAAAAAATATATACTAAATCTTTACAGATTGGTTTTTCAGATTGGACGGGCCTTTGAAAAGCAGACGCTTTTTACGGTTTTTAAAAACCACAACAATGGAGAGGGAAGTATGAGTCATGCAGGTTGTTATTAAAATGTATTATTTGTTTTTCAAATGAAGCAATGGCACCTGAGGTTTGTAAAAATAATATTTCGAAGGAAAAAAAAGTGCTAAAATTTACAATTAAAGTAACATTTCATTCAATTATTTTTGCTTAAAAATTGATTAGTTTTGTATTTCAGGTTGAGCAAGTCTCGAACAATTTTTATTATACAAGTTTATTTAATCCGAATCACTCTATTCACACAATGGAAAATACTGCCGAAGAGAGAACAATAATGAAATTTCCTGTGGTACGTAAGAATCTGAACCAAGAAGCACGAAGAAAATATGCATTCTTTTTACAGATTCGATCAAGTGCATTTTGATTTATGTAATGTATGCCTTCTGTAATATACTTGAAAACAAGTTGAGTTAACACTAATTTTTTTCAGGGGTTCGCATTTCTTGGGAGCCGTTTATTAAAGACTGTGGACTTTTAAAGGGCTTATTTTAGATATCAAAATTTTGAATGGAATATATCCCAATATCGTCCTCTAGATACACCCATGTTGCAAGCTGTCCTGTGAATAGTATAAAATTAAATAATAATGAGACAGATCGACTAGTAGATAGAGGGGGAGGGGGGCAAAGGAATATACTCAATATATGATGATGAAATTAAATTTCGATGAACTTAAAATTAGCCCCTGAAATCATTTGTCATAACCATGGTGAATCAAACTTTTTAATTACCAAGATGGTACATTCATCATGCTTATCAAGTTTTTAGATTCTATAAGTTCCGTTTGAGTCCTTAACAAGACCTTTAGTTCCAAAGGTCTGTAAACCTATAAAGTTTGAAGACCACTGACCTAAAGTAATTTCAGTTTTTTGGTGTCCTTAAAAGGGGCCTTACAGTTCTCAGTACTTTTAAAACTGGTTCACTGTTCTATGTTTTTTTTTTTAATTCCATTGTAGTAATTCTAATTTCTAGATAATGCTAGGATTGGAAAAAAGTTTGAATATTTTTCCTTTGTCTCTATTTTCTGACATGAAAGGTGAAAGAAGGATTTGTATGAAATCTGATCTTCAGTTGGAATTAGCAAATAGATAGTTCAGTTAAATTGAACCTAAAAGCCTGCTTCTGGTCAATTATCTTTTATATTTACATGGTGAATTGTTTCATTTTAGTTAGAAACTAAATGATGCACAACTCATATCTTTCGACAGAATCTTCTTGTTGTAGCTATAATTCTTGTGAAAAGCCAACTTTATAGTTGAAAAAGTGGTTAACAAGTATAATTATAACAAGTTACAATTTTCTATTATATGTGCATTCATTGTATTAGGTTGCAATAATATAAAAATCTCTTCATTTACTTATTGTATCATTTTTATAGCCTTTTGATGTGCTTTGTTCACCATATAAAGAAAGAGAATTTTCTGCTGAAATTTATAATATTTGCTACAAAATCAACAGCAAAAATGTAGATATGTAAGTATTTTTTATGACAATCTATTGTAATTTTTTTTACAATAATTACTTTTGTGAACTTCTCTAGAGCCTTACAAATTCACCAATTTACAATAACTAGAGTTTGCCTAGAGGTTGAAATTCGACCGTAATTCATTAAGTATTTCAAGTTCAGCCTCGAAGATTTAAACAATTTTTAGACATTTTAGCTTTTCTGTTTGATGAAAGTTTGTTTTGTTTAAATATTTCAATTAAGATAGTATCTCCTCAGTGCGACTGATCGAGCACTGAGTTAGTTATATTATTTAATGCATTTTTAACACATATTATACATAATGATTATCTTTCTGCACTCCTTCTTCTGTAAAGATAAATAGAAATAAAAGTTTTCATGCTACCCTATCGTTATTAAATTAATTAATAAAATAGTTTTTGGAAAAAAATTAAACTGACTTCAAATTATAAATTGCGCTAAAAAGGGAAAAATAAATTAATTCTTTAAACAACATCGATGTGACTTTTAAACATAGTTTTAGAAGTCGGTGCAAAATTAGGATAGATTAGTCGGTGCAAAATTAAGATAGTAATTAGGCTCATAATTTTGCACAGACTATGTTCTGAAACTATGTTTAAAAGTCACATCGATGTTGTTTAAAGAATTAATTTATTTTTCCCTTTTTAGCGCAATTTATAATTTGAAGTCTGTTCTATTTTTTTCCAAAAATTATTTTATTTTATTCTTTTTAGTGTAAGTACATTTTTTATATAAATGCTCTATTTAAAAAAAATCCATATCAAAGGGAAAACCTTCTTTGATTGAATGACACTAAAAACTAATCATTTGTATGAAAAATTCTGTTTGAAGTCGATTTAAGCAAACTGATTGGATTTAATTTTCACCTCAGAGAAGCCTTCAGTCAAAATCTTGCTGTAATTGGATATATTATTATAGCGCAATGGCAACAAAAACTTTTTTAACAATGAGTTTTATATTTATTAATAGTTTTCCCAACAAAGAAAAATCAAGTCAAGCCTTTCCAATTAAAATAAAAAATACTTATTTTTCATCCGTAATGTTCCTTCTAAAAAACAAATGTAGTCAAATTGATGTGTGATATTTGAGTTAGATGGCTCTCTATCTATTAAAGGAAAAGTCATCAAAATCGGTTCAAGTTATGGATGAAAAACCAGAAGAATGACCCTATTTCTGCCCATAACTTTTTTCTAATTATCGAATATTGTCAAACGAAGGTACGGGACCTATGGGAAACCACCCTCGATCGATTAAAAGAAATCATCAAAATCGGTTCATCCGGTGAGAAGTTATGAGCGGACAAACAAGCAAACAAAAAAAAGAAAAAAACATACATACAATATGAATGTATAACCTCCTTCCTTTGTGAAGTCGGTTAATAAAAATACAAACATTCACTTTCAATGTAATCAAGAGTTCAAAATGCTAATGCAAATCAACAAACTGGAGACCAAGGTCATAGCTAGAAATTTTTTTTTGGGGGGGAGGGGGGGGAGTTTGAAACACTTATGTTGAGAAAAGTTTCAGGGAGGAATATATGTTACATTGAAAAAAATTTCAGGATTTCGGGGAGGGGGGACCCGTTGCCCCCCCCCCCCTCTGAATACGGCGGAACTACTGTGATATAACCCCCCTTGGCGACTTTTTCGTTGGCGCCAAGAAACCGTCGCTAACAACAAGATTTTTATGTCGCCAACTTCAAATAGAATACAACACTCTTGGCGATGATTTTATCGCCAACAATGTCACATCATACACATAGCAAACATGTCAAGAAAAATCACTAAAAAAACAGTAAAATACCAAAAATTGCAAGTTATATCTTAGACACAATATCAACGCTACTATGTAAAGCACGTACAGCATTTTTCAACAGCAATTCAATACATTAACGGATCGATAATTACTCGAAAAATAGAAATATTTACTTTACAAACACTCAAACTTGATTAAAAACAATTTCTTAAAAGAACACGCAATTTATGCCCAATAATAACTATTGCAATATTTCATTATTGAATAAAATGATATGCATTCTTTAATGAAAAACATAATTAAAATATCGCACAATTCAACGCAAACCGAATGTTTATTAAAGCTGTAGGAATTTTAAAATAAGAGACTCCATTAGAAAATATATAACAGTGATCAATTAAAGCACATATTACATCAATCTATTGGAAGCCTACACTAAAACTAGCATAAAAACTAGACAACATAATTAATAACGGTCATCATTCAAGTACATTTTGTCTTAAACTATTGGAAGCCAACATTAAAAATACCATAAAAACACTGCATTGAAAAAACACGCATTTTAGGCAAAATAATAACTATTGCAATTAATTATCATAACATAAAATGATATGCATTACTCAACGAAAAACATAGCAAAAATATCGCGCAATTCCAAGCAAAACTTCAAGTACATTTTACATTAAACTAACGGAAACCCACTTTATCAAAACCAGCAACACCACTAATTGCTACAGGTAATATTTTAGAACAATTGAAAATTCATTGTTTTATAACCTTACAAACACATAAAATAAGCAAATAATAAATTTAGAAAAATAAAGAACTCACTTTAAACCAGTTGGCTTTTCAATATTAATCCCAAATCACTACAAACTTGCTATCCAATATGACGAAATGGTCCGAAAATTACCACTTAATTTTTCATTGCTTTTAGTCACAATTAACCAAACTTATGCACTTATCAATCAAAACAATTTCATACTTCAGATAGCAAAAGCACCAAATCACGTTTCCGTCCATTTTAACGCATTCAAAAACATGGTGCCTTAACAAACTATTGTAATATAGAATCATTCCTCTGGCCACAATAGAAAACAATTGAACCAAATTAATGCACCTTAACGCTTTACATTCTTCCTTTAGCAACAGGAAAAATCTCCACAAACTTTAAACATAAAATAAACTATTAAAAAGCTACTTATTCGCAAAAAATTTTTTCTAAAAGTTCAACAATCACACCGACACAAGCCATTCCGCATCATACACTGAGGGTTGCCACACATTAGGTCAGCCAAAATCGATGGCGCTGGGTTGCCACTGAAACTATCGCCAACCGAAAATCATTACAAATTGGCGCGCTAGCTCGAATGTCGCCAAGGGGGGATCATATCACAGTAGTACTGATACGGCCTTGCTGGAAGCGTTGATTCAAAGCAAAATAAATCAGCACTGAGCTTATTATGTCACTTTATATTATATTAGACATTGCTAGCTTCAAATTGTTTTTTATTTTGTTTGACATTGTACTGGACATTTTATTATCATATATCTACTTATATTTTGAAAATGGATTAATTGGCAACTTAATATTAATATTACAGTAGAGCCTCGATTATCCGAGGTATTGTGGACCGAGGGTACCTCGGATAATCGAAAAATCGGATAACACGGACTCTCTCCAAATCGAGAGGGAAGCAGGGGTTAAAATGAATGAAAGTGTCGTCAAAATGTAAAAAAAAAAAGGCATTTATCGTACTTATTATAAAATGAAAAAAGGACATCACATATACATACAAATATCTAATTTTACATGTACATAGCAGTATAGTACATGTTCCAGTTAAAGTTGTTTCTTGAAGAAGTTTATACTTATATATTTGTTTCTGTTTAACAGAACTAGCTCTTTTCTTTGCTGCCGTTTTACGCAATTGTTGTAGCTGGAAAAAAAATTCTTTTGCCGCCCGATGGCGGAGTGCCATCGGGCGCCAAAAGAATTTTTTTTTTTTTAATTGCAAATGTACCTTGGTTAACCCGGAACTCCGTTAGTCGGGGCTTGGATAACCGAGGCTCTACTGTACTTTGTTTTGACAGTCATTTAATGCAGTGGTGTAGCAGAAGAATGGCATCCCCCTACCTTTTTATTTTAACACAAGCATCCCCCACTTCTTTTGAATTTGAACTTAAGCGCGCCCTCATGTTTTGATGTTTATATACGTAAGCGCCCTCCCACCTTTTTTTTCAGTACTACACCACTGAGTTAATAAATTACATTTCCTCTTTTATTTTGTTCTTGGCATTTCTTCTTTGAATTATAAATAGTAAGAAACAGTGGCATAGCTGAGGGGGGAGGTAGGGGTGGCATTTGAAATTTAAAAAACACTTCATTTAAGTAAAATTAAAATTTTTGTTTTTTCCCAAAAATTTTTGAAGCTTATTTTTTTATGAGTAAGTTTTTCTTTTAAACTCTGTTTAAAAATGTGACTAGCTATTTATTTTTATTTGAGATAAATTCTTCACTTTTTAAAGTTTTAAAATGCTAGTTTACCTGATTAATTATTTTTTTTTTTCAGGTTAAGAATATCAAAAGTTATAGTGGTTGGAGATGTCGCAGTTGGGAAAACATGCCTTGTTCGACGGTATTAATTTTTCTTCACAATTTTTATTCATATTGTTAATTTAATAACTTCTATTATTATTTGAACATGTTTAATAATGCATTAGGTTTAAAATGTGTCAAATCATTAATTTAGTACATGAAAACTCATCAAGATTCAAGGGAACAAAAATTTCTTTCAATATCCTTCACTGAGAAAAAGCAGATATTTTTGTGCTGAATTGAATGCAATCCTCTCCCTTCCTTTATATGCTCTTTTAAAAATTCAATTAAAAAAAGAGAAAAGGAAGGAAACCTGATGTAAAGTAATCTTAAAACACACATACAGAATCAGCGGTCATGAGTTGTATTTTGCACCTAAAAATTTCCATTTGATGACTATGATTTACATCCAGTAGTCATTTTTTATGCCTAACCTTTTTAAAAAAAAAATGTCAGTTTTTCACCCAGTCATTAATATCATCCATCTATAACTTTATGCATATATTTTCCATCTATAACTTTATATAATTATATTTTTACTTAAATATTTCATCTCATCTTCTGTGTTTTGATTTTTTTTACGATACCTTTAGTAATTTCTTGACTTTCAACTTTTTTAACTGTGAAATTTAGAAGTATAACACTTGAAAAATAGCTGTTTAACTCATTATTTTTTTCATTAAGGGACTTGTTAAAATATACATTTATATGGATACAAACTCAATTATTATTGCCAACATCTCAAAAGTTTCTAATAGAAATTTTTCTTTTACTTAGAATAATTTTCTCAGTAAGGTTGTAATGTTTTGGGATATTTTTCAACAATTTCACAACTGTCTTACAGCTTATCATTTGATATATCTGCTTAAGCAATTTGAATTATCTTAAAATTATGCCTAGCAGAACATTTTTAGCAACTAAAACAAAAAAAGCTAGGTGTTATTCCTAACCTTTACATCCTAATTCCAAACCCTGTACAGAATATTCCTTTGGAAGATTCATATTGCTATCTTCAGGCCTTCCTTCAGCCTGTTTTGGTCTGTTTCAAGGCAAGGGCAATGTTGTGCCCTAGGGAAAGTTTGAGAAGTTAGCTATAATTATTGAGGGCTGAAATTTGCACTCATTCAGG
The DNA here is from genome assembly GCA_038502835.1 of Octonoba sinensis. Classification (NCBI taxonomy): domain Eukaryota; kingdom Metazoa; phylum Arthropoda; class Arachnida; order Araneae; family Uloboridae; genus Octonoba; species Octonoba sinensis. Next base: position 54,949,621 of record CM076599.1, on the reverse strand, counting down.
CCCATCATTTAAAGGGCAGGAAGGGGAAACTGTCCTGTCCCCCTTCTTTTTAGCCCCACCCCCTTTGTTTCTTCAATTTAATACATAAAAAGAATATCCTTTGCCCCCTGCCCTCCTTCTTGGAAAAATTCAAAATGACGGACCTGCTTATAGCTAAGAACGGACCTGCTTATAGCTTTGATGTTTTTTTATTTGTTAAGTCTCGACATTTTTGAGGCAGCAGTCTTTTTTCTCCTGGTTTGCATGAATGTTTGGACTAGTATACTAGTTACTTGTTAAATGTTAGATTAATTCCTTATATATAGCCCAAAGTAACTTGAATGTTTTTTTGTCTTTCTTTTCAAGCTATTGATTTCAACTTAGCCATTTTAATTCCAACCTTTCACAATTAGAGGCTTCTTCATTGCCATAATGCCACTCCAACTTAAATATCTTTTGCCATTTTAAAAATGCTTTGTTTTCAAACAAGCATGAAAGCTAGAAAAAAATATTTAGAAAAAATGGAAATAAAATGCTTAACTTAGTTCCGTAAAAAATGTATAAAATTTCCATACTTGTGTATGTTAGGTGGTCTGTTCTCACGTGATAGCAATTTTTATAAAAGATTCTCTTCCAAAAACCAAATTGTTTTGATTGATTTTTTATTGATTGTTACTTCTATTTTGGAACAAGAGCTTAAATTGTTTTCTTTACTTTCTTGAAGGTAAATTTTATATTAGAAAGAAATTTTGAATTTTCGCTTGGTTCAGAAAGTTTGTATCCCAGAACTTCATTGTCTGGATAGTCAAACTTTTACTGCATTCAATAAATTTATGATATGAAAAAAAAAATCCAAAAGGCAGTTCTGGTGTTTTGATTTACCAAACAACATGTATCTTATCTATATTCTCTTCTTTCCATTCTTTTTCTTTTCAAGTTATTAAACAATATGCAATGAAAAATAAAATATTTCTGAATAGTTTCAGGCAACTTTTTATTACTTTATTACCTATCCATTGGATTTTGTCTTTTGTATCTGAATGATTTTGTATCTATGTATTAAACAATCATTTTGCAATTACTGTAGTTTCATTTTCCTTCATTTAGATTCTGTTTGCAACCATTTGATACAAATTATAAAGCAACTATTGGTGTTGATTTTGAAGCAAAAAAGTTTTATATTCTTGATGTACCATATATTTTACAAATGTGAGTAAGATATGTTATTTCTTAGTTGACAAATGTATTTAATTTTCTTGGTTTTTGATGAAAAAAATCTTATCTTTTTTGGGGGTTTTCATTGAACTTTAAATCTCAATTTCTACTTAAATTCTACTTAAATATTACATCATCCATTGTTTTTTTTTTTTTTTTTTTTATACATTTTATAAAGCTTTGTATCTTTTTCAAGTCATTCATCAATGTTTTACTGATATTATACAAAAACTCTCAAAATTAGATTAATTTTTAATTGTTGTGTTGTTTATTAGTAGTAATTTATTTTTCACCAACTGTTAGTGATGTTTTCTGTTCTTCTCCCCCCCCCCTTTTTTTTCACTTGTTTATTGCTTAAGTTAACAATTTTTGGAAAAGACAAATAAATAAAAACTGAAAAGCTTTGCGGTTTAAGTGTACAATGAATTATTTTTAATGGCTTTATATTACTATTTGTCAGGTTCTGAATTTTTTCAATGCAAATTGTTTTGCTTTATAAGTAGTGTTTTTTTACAGATGGGACACAGCTGGTCAAGAAAAGTTTAAATGCATTGCTTCTTCATATTACAGAGGAGCTAAAGGTTTTTTATATTTAATAGTTTGACTTAGAATCATTTGAATTTGTATTTTAATATTTTTTAAAGCAGAAAATTGTTTTTATAATGTAAGATTCAGAAGTAATAAAAATTTGATTTCCAGGTAAATTAAAACAATTTAAACTTAGGTGAAGTTATACATTGGGCATTCTGCAAATTGAAATTTAAATACCTTAATCGAAACAGGAAAATTTCAAACGAAATAACATAGTAAGAAAGACAAACCCAGCAATTAAAAAAGTAATACATAAATAAATATGAAAATTAATAATGGAAGAAACTGTCTAAAAATTAAAAAAAAAGAAAAAAACAAATATTATAACAGGTAATTGATGTATACCTTCTATTTTAGGCCAAAATAGTCTTCAGATTTCTACTTCGCACATTAAAAAAAAAAAGTTTTGGCATCAGCTGAACCATCTCTGGCCTCTGGAAGACTCGAATGTCTTCCTTGCTTGTAAACTTTTTGTCCTGTAAAATTATTTTTTATGCTCATGATATGTATTATTTTTATTCTCATGTGAAAAGATAATAAAGGAGAAATATTTATTTTGTAAAATAGATATAATTTTGGTTCATTGGTAAAATGCATAATTTTCCGTTATTTTTCTCTTCTGTGTCTAAAGTATGCAGAAGAAACTATTAAAAAAACTAAAACTTTGTTAATTTTGATTTACGCATTTTAAGGTACACTAAACAGCAGTTTTATAAAAAAACATATTTTTAAAAAATGTTTACTTCTGATATTTTGATTGTTTTTGCAAAATGTCTGTATGTGTGAGGATGAACACTTTTTAGTAAGTGGTATACCTCAGAAAGTACTGTAAGAAATAGAATAAAATTTAGTATACAGATGGATTGCAATGAGAACTGTTGATTATGTTTTGGCACCAGTTGCTCTAAGAGGATAGTTCAATTGAGTATTTTTGGTGTTAAATGTGACTGCTATATCCTGAAAGCTTAATGCTGGGATTCAAACAAAAACTAGTGCCCTGGTATCAGATGTTTTTTTATTTCCATTGCTCAAAAATTGCTGATAGCTTACGGATCTAAAAGTTTACAAAAAATATTTAAATGAAAGATGAAATTTTGTTATTGGAATTAGTGTTAAACCTAGTATTTAATGATATCATTTTTATACTGAAAAAAAGTTGATTTAAATACACAACATAAAATATTTTTATAAGTTCAATTCAAAGAAAGATCATTCCTTGTTTAAGTTATTAATGTTTATTACCACTTTGTTATTTCTTTTTTTCATCTTTTTAGTTGTGATTTTAGTTTTTGACTTTTCTCACATTTCATCACTATACAACATTCCAATGTGGCTTGAAAGAACAATGAAATGCACTGAAAGTCCTCTATTGTTTCTTGTTGGTACGAAGAAGGATGTTGTTGTAAGTTAAAATTTTTATATCACTTTGATTTATGCTTTTAAATTAATCTTAGTTGAGCAAGCATGTTTAGTTACTTATTTTTAAATCTATCAAAATGAATGAACATATTATAAAATGTGTGTAAACAAAGATTCATATTGTAATTGACTGTATGATTAAACAAATACAATAGGGTAAGGCTCATATTTGCACTGAAATTTGTGTATACTGTGCCTGAAAATAATCATTTGCCACTGGCTACCTGACAACAATGCATTAAATATTTACCATTAAATAAAATAGACCACCAACATGAATCATTTTTACTTTACTAATAATTTATTTTTCAGTCCAAAACATTTCTATCTTTTAAATAAAATATACTGCTAAACTAAGTGCTTCTTGGTCACCTGGCTACTAACTGAAAATTTGAATTTTACGTTTAGCATATGCATGTTTCAAAGTTATCAGTAATGTCTTCTTCAATGAAAGAAAATTAAAATAAGAGGCAAAAATAGAAAATATTACTATTTTTGTTGCACAGCTCCATTTTCTTGTCCAGATAAAGGTGTTCATTATAGTTTAGAAACCTGTGTATGTAGTGGTGCACCAATGGGGGAAAAGGGGGGAGAGACGACGGGACTGGATGCGACAACGGGACTTGCAATTTATTCATAATTTAAATTGCAAGAATAGCAAAGCATTTGACATTTAAAGTGAAGATAAAGAAACATTATTTTGATAAAACTTTCTCAAATCGGCATTTTTTTAAATGAGTTGCATTGTACTTTAAATTTAAAAAAAACTTTTTGCAGGCAAATTCTGCATATAAACTCACAGAAATTGAGGCCATGAAAATTGCTAATGCTATTGGAGCTGAGTATTGGCCAGTCTCTTCTAAAACAGGTGATAAATTTTAATGTGATGTTTATCAAAATGTAACATTTCTTTTTTCCTATTATTTGCTTCTCTTCAATTTGCATTTTTAAAATGTATTTAATTATTGAATTTTTGATGTCATTTCTGTTCATTGCATTTGCATGCTTCTTTCTTCCTTTCTTTCTTTTTTACAAGCTTACTATGAGCTTTGAAGCTGTGGGATGTTTAAAAATATGTATATAATTTACAAGTTTGAAACATCAGAGCCGATTAACCGGTACATATATGAAATTCAGCAGTATGTTGAGAAATATCTTACATTTCAATCTATAGTATTTGTAAAAAGAGTGCAATTTTTGTTTTCTATAATGAAAGTAAATAAATATGTAAAATAAGATAAATTACTTTACTGTTTTACATTTGTTGCTGATTTTGTTTGGATTGCTTTCCAAAATGAAACCATATATAACATATATTGGTTGCCTATAGTTTTTACTGAGAAGTACAAAATATTTCATGAGATGGTCTTGCCATTAAAAATAAAGTGAATTAAAACTGCATTCAGAGTTATTAAGCTAGAAAAAGACATTTTTAAATTGATCATCAATATATTTTGTCATCTTTTCTTTTGTTACTTAAAAATGCTAAAGGGTGGCGTAATGAGAAAATTTCCATGTAAACTGTAAGAGAATTTATCATAAGATTTTAACACATTATATGAAGGTAAGAGTGAATGATATAATTAAGTAATAATTTGCAATGAAAAATGCTTCCCTGTAATTCCAAAATTCATCTAAATATTTTCATTGAAAATTTACACCTTATCATGTTGCCTCTTGAAGCTATAGTTTGCACAAATGTAATCATTTTTAAGACAGTATTTTTGTATATTGCTTATCAAAATTAATGAATCGTGATTTTTTTAAATATTACAGGTGAAAATGTTGAATCACTAATAAGTCGTATTGCTGTCTTGACTTTTAGCCAGGAAATAACCAAAGAAACTGAAAGCAAGGTTGAAAAACTTTCAGATAACTTCGTTAGTAAGTCAAACCATTTTATTTAAAATAGCTTCAGCCACTTTTCATATGGGAGCTACTCTAACTGCATATTTTAGTGCCAATTTTTTTAAAAATTGTCTTTATCAACCAGAGGTTATCAATTATTATTATATAAATAGGCATAGGTAATATAAATATATCTGTGTTTTCGACAGTGATATAAATATATCTATCTATAGCTTTGACAGCGTGTCAAAGAATTTTTAATATTGGAGCTGGAACTAAGCTTACAGTGGCGCTACCTATGTTATCGAGCATTCGTGAAACTCCTTAACTAACAGCTGATCCACTGCCAAAACCTCAGTTCATTTGTTTACTTTTTTTTACTTTGACGATATTGACACTATACCAACAGCTTTGACGCAAGCATTGGAGGCAGTCTCATAATGGGGATGAGCTGGAACAGGCATTCCAATCATTGATAAATCGCTGTAACAAATGTACTGAAGCCGAAGGAGCTTATTTTGAATAAAAATACTTTTAAAAATGTAATTACTAGTTTTTTTTATTTCATAAACCTGGTCTTAAAAATTCTTTGATCGGGCCTTAACTTTGACACACTCATGTTAAAGAAAGTTTCAGTGAGGAATAAGGAATATAATGCTACATTGAAAAAATTTTGGGATTTCAGGGAGGGGGGGACTGCTTTTGAATACGGCCTTGGTGTATTTGTTTTACTCTTTTTAACTTATAAATTAGGAAGCTATGTTAATGAAAAAGCAAATTTTGTTTTTGAATATGTAGCAAATATCAAAACATATTTACAGTGTGAACAAATAAGTTATGTTTTTTTTTTAATACAAATACGAAAGAGAGGCTACCAACAACAGACTCTGGAGTCAAGTAATCTGCTGCATAATAAATATATTTTGGTAAAGACAAAATCACCAAACTGTATATAGTTTCTGCTAAAAACACTAGGAGAAAAAAGTTATTTTAGAATGCAAGCAATATCATTGTCATTATGATCTATGTTTCCGTTCTCATTTACCAGAAAATCTAATTGTTTTTGGGAGCTTTCTCTGCATTCGCATAAACAAAAAAACCTCTTAGGTTTTTATCAACCTGTTGCTTTTGTTCACATTTTTGTTTTTTATTCTGTATCAAATACTTAAAGTTATACATAACCGTATGATATAAAAACCTGTCAAGATAACTACCACTCTCTTTAAATTAATGAAAAGTTCCTTGTTTGTAGTTAGGAGCTTCTTTTACTTTCCTAGATAACTTTTTCCTGAATGATACACTGTCTTTAAACATTTTCTCTAACTACTTCTTTTTATTTTGTCCACCTCAGTTTCATTTGTTTTTAACATTTGTACATCAATGAATATTAGAAACTATCATGATGTTGCCTGAAACAGAAAAAATCTTCTTTCTCATCCAAAATTTGTTTTTTGATTCTGGGGCTTCCAAAATCCTATCACTTACATTAGTGACAACCATACTACTCGAAAGCAGCCTAACTTTTAGTAACCTAATCTACCTTACAAAGGCTCTATACATCAAAGAACCTGATTTGATGCCTTTTTCAATGTTTTCCAAGTACCAGCTTCTACCTTACTAGTTTAAACAAACTTTAATGCGCCCCATACCTAGAAAACTATTCAATCACTTAAGCATTAGTCAAAAAATTGGTTGCTTTGATTTATTTCCCAGCCCTTAGTAAATCCAGCATTTGTGCTGGATCCAACATCATTTGTTCTGCCTAGTTTGTTATTGAACCCCTCTTTCTGAACATTCAACACTTCCTCTTTATGATTTTGAAGTAAATAATTTTATTTTTTCTTTCTCAATTTGACTTAGCACAAAGCATGATGAAACTGAAATTTTCGTATTTTTATGCTAAATAAGCTTGAGAAGTTTACATTAAAATTATTTAATGTATTCAATTCTTTTTATATGTTTTCCATTTTTAATTAATTTTTTCTGCTCTTGGTTTTCTGTTTGAATTAACCATATGTTTTATATGCCACTTATTTGTTTTTTCTCCTGCAGAAATAAGTCGTCCATCTACTACTGGCAAAAAGAGTAGAAAATGTTCAGCATGTGCTTAGAAACACATACATAGAATTTATAAGCAAAGCACCTTTATAGAACTATTGTGATAAATCATTTAAGTTTGTATTACTGTTTCTATGTCACTTTAAAACTTTATTTTGCACATTTATTACAGAAAGATTAGAGTATTATTATTGTTGGTATATTGTTTAAAGTTTATTATATACTTGGTGTTTTTCCCTTGCATAAGTAATTTATTGTCATTATTCATGTATTAATCGTGTACTTTCTGTTACAAATGTTGAACTTTTTGGAAATATTTAATTTTAAGCATTTATTTATATCTTTGTCTTGACCCAAGTGTCCCAAAATGGACCTACGTTACTATTTTGTGGGGATGGATTCTTCTCTTAATTATTAGCAAATAATAATAATAATATTTTAAAGAATGAAAATTTCTATATTGCTTCATTTTCATATTCTTAATTTCATTCAGTTTATTTTAGCTCAATGTACTACTGATATCTTTCTACATTTACAGTTTGATAACAATTGATTTATCTGTTACTTCACACATAATAAAAAGTAATATATTTAGTAATTAATATCATTTAAACAGAGTAACTAACTTTTTACCTGTGGCAATGGAGCTGCTACAGTACTTGAGAAAGATTCTCTTTTTCTGTTATGATTGTGTAAGGAAAACATTCTTTTTCCTGGTATAACATTGACGTAGATTTTTTCTTTTTCTTTTTTTTTTTTTCTTTTTTTTTTTTTTTTATTTTTTTTTTTTGTTGGCTGTTAAAAATGACAAAAAATGTAGTTGACTAATACATAATAACAGAAATGTACGCTACCATAGTTTTGATTGCCTTGTTTGCCAACCACTGAAAATGTTTTTTTTAAATTTAATTTTATTTTATTATTATTATTATTATTATTTTAATTTTTATCTTCTGATAGTATAGTAGGAACTATTTTACATGAAGTCCATAATCATATATGTTTTGACAAGCTTTTATTTATTTATTTATTTTTTTTACTTGATGATAAGTTTTACCAAATTCTCTCAAACTCATAAGTTGCTTTCATATGGTAATACTGAATTCAAAGATGTTTTTGAAAATTTCTTTTTTAAGTGCAATAAATCAAAATCATTAAAGTTTGCTTTACTATAAATCTAGGATTAAGTGAAGTATTTCAATTCAGAATGGTTTTTTGAAATTTTACTAAAGAACAAAATTATATTCTAGTTGTTTTTTGTAATTTCTATTCTTTCAGGAATTTTTGAATGGGTGATTTTTTTGTGATAGAATTTATACTTAAGATATTTCATATGATTAGAGCTTGGACAATAGTGGCATTTATACTTAATTAGATACTTGTGCTTGTGTTCATATGGAGCTTCAAATTCAACTGTTTTAACATGTTGGATATTTTTACATGTATATTTTAAAATATTTTTGATGAATATATTTCTGGAAGAGAAAGAAAGTGCTGTTTTTGATATTGTAAATTTTGGTGAACACATAAAAAAAACCTTGGATTTTTTGTTTTATATTATTGTTTTTAATTTTTATGTATTGGCATTTTGTAATAATTCTTTACTGCTGGCTGTACTCAGAGCCTTTTACTGGTTAACACTTTTGAATTTCAATTTGTATTAATTGCATTTGAATTTTTATTTTAGACATGCAACAGTCAAACAAAAATTCTTAATTTTAATAATGAAAGGAGAAAAACATATTTTAAATTTACATTTCGTAAGACAAAAGTTTTCACTTTAAGTATATCATGTGCCTTAATTTTTATTCGACATTGCACTTTATATAATCATTACATAAAGATTGATTTTTGTGACTCATAAAGTTTCTGTGATTTGATAAATGTTAATCATTTGGAAACCATTCTCTAAACAAATACTTATTGTACAGTATTTAAAGACAAGTTTTAAAACCAAAAGTTTCATCTTTTTGACAAGTTCCTTGCTAAGAATATGTACACTGTGTACATTTGAAACACTTAGCTCTTTCATTACAACAAATAATAAAGTATATTAGAAAATATTGAACAAACCAAAAATATTACCCTCTAAATTATCTTTTTTGTTATTGAAGATGCTAATGTAGCAAACACATCACTGAAAATGTTGCGTGTAGAGTAGGATTCAGCCTGCAAGCATATTAGTCTACTCAAGTTTATGAATAATGACTATATAATGAATGTTAATTTGAAAAAAGAAGTGAAGATTATTTCAGAGAAAATATATGACATTTTGTCTATTCAGCCTCGTCTTTTTTTTTTTTTGTGTTCAAATTTGTCAAGTTGACAATTTTTATACTTCTTTTGTAATTTTGGCCTATATTGTTGCACCTGCAAAGCCAGCTATGTGTATTTTTTATTTATAAAATAAGTAACGTGCCCTACTAAAGTTCTGCTTAGAATAACATTTTGTTTGTCAGAATGAAATATTAAAACCAATATTTTGTTTATCAAAACAAAATGTTATAAACTAGTGAAACTGAATCTTGAAATTCTGTGTTTGCGAGAAAGACATAGTGAATTCAGCTGTGTGCTGTAATTTAAATCCTGCTTGATTTTTTAAAAAATGTATATATAATTAGTTAATGCATTCCATTTCTATTAATGCAAACGCCTAGTTTCTCATGTAGTAAGGCAACATGAGAAACTGCTACAGCACATTGCTCTGTACAACAAATTATTTACAGAGGTTTTCCACATTGTTGTAAAATTGTCCTTATTTCACATAACCAATTTTGCAAGAGCAGCAATAATGTCTTTAACTTTTGTGGTCAATATTATTGACTTTTGACTAAATAAATAATTCCACGCTGTAATGTTCATAAAATTCAAACTTTTTGAAAAATTTTCCTTACAATGGTACATTATAACATTCATCTGATGTATTTTATTATTATTATTGTATAGTCTATAAGTTTATATAAAAGATAAATTGTTCTTTTATTTAAAAGAGAGACCCATGTATACTGAAAGCATGCTTAAGTTTAACTTTTCTATTTTCATCATTATCTGAAGTATCCATTGATATTGTACTAATATACTTGGGATTTCATAAATTATGGCATTGAAAATATTAGCATTTTGTGATATATCTAGTCAAATATCAAAGCAACATTTTTGATGTTCACTTTTCTACGAAAATGAATATATTTTATGTACACTATATATAATATGCTTTCTTGAATATTTTTTATAAAGAAATAAGAGTAACTCTGCTAAAGTGTAAATATAAGGCATCTTAAAGGTAATCTTGAAGCATTTTTTTTGCATAAAAGCTTTGAAAAGGTTTTTAACTAGTGGCAGCTATGGATTTAGAAGCATAAAGGGTCGAAATCCATGAAATAAAGAAACATAAATAATGTCGATCATCTTAATGAATTTTTGTCAAATGAAAATGTTTTCTAGCTACTGTTTTTAAATGACCTTCTGGTTTATGATACAAAGCCAGTGATGGAAAACAAATCTCTTACACGAAAGATTTTAATAAAAATTGGCCTTTCGACGTAGTTAGTTTTAACAATTTTTAAGACATCTGTTAACAGAATTCACTTTAAAATGCAAATGATATAGTGATCATCATGAGTTTAGCTGAAACTAATTAATGGGCCTTGACATTTTGAATCACATGCTCATTGGATGAAATTTTTTTCTTCATTAAAATTGTTTCCTGAAATTCATTGAAGCTTTGCACACTATTGCTCATTATCAATTGATCTCTTATTGGTACCTCTTTCCTCCGACTTAAATGTATTATTGTTTTTCTCTCTTTTGAAGTTAGATCAATTTCATACAGCTTATTCCATCGCTCCAACAAGCCTTGTATTAATTGTATTCCAAAAGGTCATGGTTCCAAATGGTTCCAATTCAGAACTAGTCCAACCACACCTGAACAAGTATTATATAACTTTAGTCATGTTTTTTTTTTCCCCTCACTGGTCCACGAATTTTAGTAATATTGAAACTATGGCAAGCAAATTAAGTAGGCTAAACGAGTTAATTAAGATGTAAAATAAATATTTAACTAATTTTGACATTCATTTTTTGCCGCAGAAAAGTATTATTTTCAATTATTTGTGTTTATAAGTGATTTGAACCAAAATATGTTGATCTTACACTACTCACTTGCTACTTAGTAATTTCATTCTTTTTGTAATGTATCATAATTTCAGATGTTTAAAGAAACAATGCATATATGTCTACATCTTGTTAACAATTCAGATCAAACCCATGTTTGAATTTTCTTTCCGCTTTCTTATAATTCTTATGAAAATAAAAATTAACCTAAAGCTATTTTCAATGAGCAAAATTCTACTTTTTTTTATTAAGGAAAAGAATTGAAATCTCATATTAAACAATATTAAATTTATAACTAAGTAACAATTTTGCTCTACATACTGAAATTACTACTTTATTAACTGCACTTGCTCTGATTAATATCTATTTCTCTCTCCCTCATGGTCAGAATTTATCTTCCTGGAGATACTTGTCTGATGCATGATTTTGTTACTAAATGTTTCTTCTTTTCCTTGAATCTTGCACTTGAACTGAGCTTGGACAAAGCCGGAAATCTTTTTACCTTATGACATGCAACTCACTGAATGTCATTCACACATATTTACATTTCTTTTGTGAGGGAATAATATGATCTCTTTCACCCTCAGTTAGTACTATAAATTTTATGTTTATTATTATTTTGCGTTATTTACTTAGTATTTGCTTGTTGCTTTCCTTTCAGAGGTTTGCACTTGTCCTAATTCATTACATGTATGTTCCTATTTTATGGCATCCAAATTTTCTGTTGGATGATGCTAGTGTACTTTTCTGTTCCAGATTTCGCTTTTTTAAAAGAAACTTGTAATTCCGATGTGAAGACATAATTAATAATAGCTGGGTGCTTAATCTAGCCAGTTCTAGTCACTTTGTTTAGCTTAAAAAAAACAGACCTTCACTTCCAATTAGCTGCCACTCAAAATGAAACAATATTGTGTTTGAAATACATATTTTTGCACATTGTAATTAGTATTTGCAATTCAAATGTATCATTCGTTGCATCTACAAGTGTGCAGGATTCAAAGAAAACGAAAGCAAGTTTGTGCTAGGCAACAAATTCAAATTGTGTAGCTCTTCTCATTAAATATCTTAAATTTGAAGCTATAAACTAGTGTGCAGGATTGACGTGCCTTGCATGACTGTTTTTTAGGAAAGAAAACTATATGAGGCACTGGAAGAAGCAAAGAGGTGTAAGTGACAATAAAGTTGGAAATTTGGAGATAAATACAAGTGATAGCGAAAGCATAATTCTATATTGTGGCCAGTGGTGTAGCTAGACCCATATTTGGGGGGGGGGGGTTCTTGGGGAGAAGTGAGCTAATTTTATTGTTTTACAAGAAAATTGGTCGAATTCTAGACAATCTTTAACATTTCAGGAAGGCTTTTATCCCCAAAACTACCCCCTTATCTACGCCAGTGATTGTGGCAAGAGATGTTAGATGTAGCCCTAACAGTTGCTGCCCCCCAACATGATTTAGCAAAAAATAGCATTAAAGGCTCCAGAAGATCCAAACTTTGAACGCATTTTTCTCGGAATCGTTTTTGGTCACTTACATCCCTTTGCTTCTCTCTGGCTTATATTTTGTCAAAGACATCTTTTTTTCTTTCTGAAACAAAAGAAGGTTTAAACAAAATTAAAGAACGAAAGAGAACTTTTTATAAATATTAAATTATTTATATTATTTCTTGACTAGAAATTTATCAGTTGAACAGTGAATAAAAATTTTAGTTCTTAAAAAAATTAATGAAATAACTTCTGCACTTTTTTTTCTCTTGGGGGCTTCTTAGAGTTGGGTCACTTTGCCTAGTTTTATCCATTGAGAAGGTATAAAAGGTAGAGGGAAGGTAGTCCTATACTCTTGAAGCGGGAATCTAAAGTCACGTGATGACTTTTGACCAGTGAAGTATTGGAAGAAAACTGGTTTCCTTGAAAAAGTTTGAAAGCATTGGCGCAAGTAGAGTCACGTGATTTAAGATCTTGGCTTCAGCTTTTCTTAACGTAAGCATTGAACTTGCTCCCTCCAGTACTAATCCATGCTCTAAGGTTTTATCCCTCTTGCTGAAAGTTATGCGTACATACATATTAAAAGCTATCCTTTTATGTTCTCTTGTAAATTGTGCTCAATACATCTATTAACTCCTTAACTGGTTAATTTTTTTACCACAAATGTTCCTTAAAAAACATATTTTTATTGCAGTAATTAAAGTCCTAACTTGGTATAAAAGGAAAACGAAAGATTTTTTTTAAAAATTCATAAATAATGAATTTAAGCATTTTTTAATTTTATAACTATGAAACACAAATGCCCCTGAATGACTCTCTTTCAATCTATTAAAAATGCGGGCAACTCAAAACAAGAAAAGCGCAAATTTCAATTCCCGTACGCTGTACGGGCCAGTTCGAGCCAACTTTGGGTAGCCCGTATGCTGTACAGGCAAACTAGTTAAGCAGGGTGTCTACCGGTCACGGAAGTTCCCAAAAAGTCACCAAATCGCAAAATGAGTCACGGAAGTCCCCAAAACGTAACGAAATTGAATCCCCGGTCACGAAAAAATTTGACGGCACTTAATGTTTTTTTCTCGTCCCGATGATCGCAACAGTTTGCGGTGCAGTTAATTTGAAAGTGGCGTTGATTGGGCGCGTTGGTTCCTGTTTGAAGAAATATGTTAAAGGTATAAAAAATAATCCGCCAAATACTAAAAACTTTGAAATTTTGAAAAATTTTTGGCTGATGATCTATTGCTTGGCTTTATGCTGTTCATAACTAAGGAATTGGAAGAATTTTTTAAAAAAATTTCAGGCTGATAAACCTCATGCACCACTATATGATCATACATGTGGCTTATCCGTATTTTGACGGAATTCCGTATTTTTGGTTATTTTGAAAATTAAAAATTTCATTTACGTGAAAATTCGTAATATTGGAAGGCTTTCTCTCTTTTTTTGCTATGAAAATTTTTGAAAGGGGTCTGCTTACATACCTGAATAGTTTTACAAATTAAGATTAAAATTTACGCACATGGTCCGCTTTTTGCGCTTTGAAAGGTCAATCCCGATTTTTTACGCATTTCGAAATCCTGTTACATCGCTTCGGTAAAACTTCTAGTTCTCGTTTACTATTGGATTTTTCCTCTTGGACATCAGTAACTCTGAGCGTACCATTATTTTTAATATTTCTTAAGTTTCAGCTTCTGTAGTAAAGGGCTTGCATGGGCGTCATTTTGCCACGCCCGTTCGAAGTTTCAGCCGAAAAAATTATTTAAGAAATATATTTTTTAAAAATTATTTTTGGCATTTAAGTTTTTGTGATCAAATAAGTGGCTTATTATTTTGAAATATTACATCCTTATTGATATCCTAATTTTAAAAATATTTTTTGTCATTTTATTTAATTGTTGTTAAAAATTAAGGTTTTTAAAAGCAAGTTTTATGAAAATATACTAGGTCACTAAATAAGTTTACAAAGTCCCCCAAATGTCACTAAAAAGTCACCCAATTGACTTTGAGAAACTTGGTAGACACCCTGTTAAGGGGTTAAAGCCATTCGGCATGAGTAAATGCTTCTCTTACAACACCAGACCATTGTTTAACAATTCCACCAACTACCAGAAACAACATCAGATCACTAGGCGATTGGTTTATTTTATCTTTCTAAATACCGCAATGCATTAAACATTACATTTAGATCACAATCATATGCTGCTAAAAACATTTCTGGTACTCAATATCAAATCCACAATACGATTATATGTAATTATATAATAAAACCATAAGAGTTAATATTTGAATTTGTATTAGTTGTTGATGCTTCTGTGGCACCGTTTCTGTATTATTTAGGGTATTCAGGTGAGAGTTGTGATTTTAATTAAAAATAAAATCAACTATATTAAAGCACAAATTTTAAAACTTATTTATTTCTTCTGCACAAGGTACTATATATTTTATTTTGTATTTATTAGTTGATTGAAACAAAAGAGAGTAGCTGCATTTGTTTACTGACTTGAATTTCTCGTCACAGGATAAATTATCTGGTCATTTTTCAATGAGATTATATAATGTATTTTTGTGTGCAATCTACTTACAGAAATATTTGATACTCATGTAATGTTTTTTTATTGTATTTAAAAAGGTTTTAGATATGGTTTGCTAAACACAATGTTGTTTATTGTGTAAAGTTTTATATTCTTTTAGAGTTGTAATAAAACATCTTATTATGAAGCTTTTTAATGTGCACATTGTCATTTTCGAAGACACGCACACATATGTATATATATGAAGTAGGCTTGGAGTTCATTACGAAGAAAAAGAGAAAAATTTAGAGATTACGATTACTATTGTAATCCTTTCCCAAAAACGATTACGGCAGTGATTACAGTAGTTAAAAAAAGAACCGATTACAATTATGGCGTCCGATTATGATTAGATTAGCGAAAAATTGTTGATATTATGCATATAATTCTCATTTTTGCAACAGTTTCACAAATGAAAAATTTATGACTTTTCATTAAATTTTTGATTTAATAAGGGATAACTGAAATGATGATAATTGCAATTATAATGAAATAACTTCAACATGTGTGTCTATCGGTCTGTCCGTCCCCCTCCAATAACTTTTGAGGGAATTGCCCGATTCGAATTTTTTTTTTTTTTTTTGCATTTGAAAGATCTCGGCAAGGGCATTTCATTTCCATGCTTTTTGATTTGAACAATTTTTCGTTTCATTTTGAGCAGTTCAAAAAATCTTATTAGCCCCTATGAGCAAAAATGAAGCAAATTATGTAAACTCTGGGCATACGATTCAAGTTCCTATGAAGAAGGTTATTGGAAGAAGTTTTCGGCGTGAAATATTTTTTGATTTGAACAATTTTTGTTCATTTTTGAACAGTTAAAAAAATTAACATTAGCGCTTACGGTAAAATTTCAATCCTATATAAATCCTGATCTAGCGGACAGATTTTCTTGAAACAAACTTTATCGGGAAGATGTTTAGGGCCGTAGAACATGTACAGATACGAAGTTCAACCAGAACTAAACGAACCTATCTTCCTATGAAATTTTTGATCGGGATTTTTAAGGACATTTCTGAATGAATGAGTGAAAAAATGGATGAATGAATAAGAATAAGTGAAAGAATGAATGAATAAATGAGTGTCTAAATGAAAAAATAATTAAATGAGTATAAATACATGAATGAAAGTAAAAATGAATGGATGAATATGTATTAACCGTTAAAAAGGATATCTTCGAAGTAATTAAGAACTAAAGCTAAATGAAAGAGAGAGAGACATAGCTAGATTATGAATTTGAAGTTGGAATATACGGGAAAGCAGGCTCGTATAGTTCTAGACGTAACTTTTTATTCACATTATACATTAACCTCTTAAAAGATGGAATCGTGACATAAAACTCCATTCTCTAACTTGATAGCTTTTCATTGAATTTTCAAGTAGTATTGTATTTTAGCTGTACAATCAATGTAAACAGTTATTTAATGTATGAGTATCGATCAACGGTACACTTTTCGGCTATTCATAACAATAGGATTGATTATTGTACCGATGATATCTGGCCTTGTTCAGATTCCTTGGGAAAATAATGCTAAAACACGTGTATAGTAAAGGTAGTCTGAAAACTAATATATATATATATATGTATATATTAGTTTTCAGACTACTACTAACAAAACAAATATGTTATAATTCTTTCAAGAAAATAAGCAAAAACTAACTAATATGAAAGGTATACTAACTAATATAAAAAGTTGATAAAATTATTTCAAATAAGTGCTTGCTGCAGTAGCAAACAACCTTTATTAGCATTGTGAGCTACAAAGAAGAGAGGTACTGATCATTGCTCCCGCTGCTGCGCCAATTGCGCAAAACTGCGCCAATACGATTTTTCTGCTACATTCTGCTACAAAATGCGTTTTTTCAGAAAGTTTGCGCCAAATCGCGATTTTCAGAGAAAACATTTTAGATATTTTTTTCACCTTAAAATCGACATCATTTGTTACATTTTTCCTTTAGTCAACTAATTTTTTACCTTTGAAGCAGTTTATTAATGAATATTAGCTTTACCCTCTCTTAAGAACATCAAATATGGATGAGAAAATTGAGCAGAATGAGTGATGGTACCCCACGCTTGTAGAAGAAACAGTAAGACGATTTCTAATATTTTGTAGTACTATAGCGAGAAAAATCATACCTCTTATCACTATTTATGTTGAACATTTTATTTAGTAAGTTTTTCTTGAAATAGATAAAAAGTTTACAATTTCATGAAACGTGGAAAAAATTAACTTGGCGTTTTTCCTCAGTGCACTTTGTGTTTTCTAATGTTAGGAAATACTAATCAATGTGAAAAATCAAATACAGAACAGATGTTAAAAAGATTGCTGCTTCATTATAACAATTCTTTAAAATTCCTTCAGCCTACTTTCCACGTGCAAGCAAAGGAGCGCATACGTTCTACAATATTTTTGCATCCGCTACAAAAATCAGATTTTTTTTTTTCATTTCAACTATTTATGATGTTTATTCTCAAAGTAAATAAATAAAATGTATTTTTATTTTAAATAAAAACATTGTTTGAAAATATATATTTGTTCCCGAAAGTGTTTAGAGGTAGACTTTCAAACGTTGTAAAATTAAATATTGAATTGCAGCTTTTTTTTCTTTTCTCATTACTCTTTAAGCTCTGTAATCTGTATCATGTAACCACAAGCAATTAAAAAACATAAATATAAAGAACAAAACAAGTAAAAAAATTACAGCTAAGTAAGAAAATCATTAAAAAAAGCATATATATCTTAATGAATTGATGATCTTTAGCAAATATATTAAGCAATATTATTAGAAGAAATAATAGAAATTTTGTTGTGGATGAACGACCTCATAAAATTACAAATTACTCTTGCTGAAAGTTTCAATTTTTAAACTAGATTTGAAAGTTATGAAATTATCATGCTTTTTCTTTTAATTCAATGTAGTTTCTTTCAGCATCCAATTGCTGTAACCCTAGGACTCTTAAAATTTAATTGTAACTATTAAACAATTTTTGAAAGATGTAAAGATAAATTGTTGGAAAAAAATAAATAAATCATTAGACATTAAATTATCGACATATAATAAAAAATACATTTTGCTTTCTATTATAGAACTGAAAAATATAATTTGGTTCTTGAATTTTTTTGCTGCAAAATTATGAAACTCGGCACTTTACTTTTAGTGCCATTAATTACTTCCAAAGCATCTAAGGGAGTATTTAGGATTGAAATTTAAAGGAATATTTCTTAATCAGAAAAATAATAAATATTACTGCAGGTAGATAATAGGATCAACTTCAAATATATTTTTTGATAAAATATGAAATGATATTTAATTCATTCAAAATTTTACTGTTGCTATAATCACAATGGTTATACCTAAATAAGTACCATTTAAAAAACAAATTTTAAACAATGATAAATAGTTTAAAATAGTTGAACCTTTCATATTAGTTAGTTTTTGCTTATTTTCTTGAAAGAATTATAACATATATACTAACTATTAATCAAAAAAGAGAATGCAATGATTTTTGAAAAGAAGAAAATTTTAAGCTTTCTTCCAGCTGTTCTTAACTATTAGAAGAAGAAAAAAACAACAAAATATTTTTTTAAATAATCCGTTTCTTGAAAAAAGTATTGAAAAACACCTTTATAAGGGTATAGGTTAAAAGAGTCTTACTTTTTGAATAGGTTATGAAAAATTTCTTAAGAAATATAAAAATAATCCAGTTTTTGAAGTAATCTAATCCAGTTTTTGAAGGATGACTGACGTTTATATTTCCTATCATTTTGAAGACTTGAAACTCCTCTTACCCTTGATGTATGAAAATAACATTGCTTTATAACAGCCATTTAATATTTAAAAAATAAAGAAAAAAAATCCTTCAAAAATGGTACAAAGTTGATATCTTCGGCTCCTAGACTGATACAAAAGTCGATTTCTTCTGCTCCAAACTGATACAAAAGTTAAATTCATCTGCTCCAAACTGATACAAAAAGGACATTTTACCTGCTCCGAAAGCTGCTACAAATTGTGTTAAGGCGGTGGAAGCCCTGACTGATGATGGAATGCAATTTCCTTCTTGTTTTTTGGGAGAAGTAAAAAATTGTTCTTTTGGCATAAAATCTGCTTTAATTTAATGGAAATATTTGTTTAGACTACATTTTGAGAATTGTGCAGAAAAAAAAGCCCTTATTTAAAACTATTCCAGAAGTCAGCCCCCCCCCCCCCCCCCCCCCCCGCCGCCGATTTTCTCCGGAAAATTTTTGAAGCTGAAGTTCTGAACGAATTTTCTGTCCACCTTTGGTCACTTAGAAGAAGAGAAGGGGAGGCATCAGCTTGTGCAGAGCTTTAGAAATGGAGGTACCACTGTGCTAGTAATGGTACCAATGTGCCGGAAGTTCAGGTTACACCCATAAGGTGGGGTCCCAAATGCACCTCCGTGGAAACTTTTGATGAGTTAAGCTTAAAAAAGCATTTCTAATGCATCTCTCTCTGAGGTAAAGAACTAGTGAATCTGAAACGCAAGAAGTTTGCCAGTTTCGTATTAGCGTTCGTTTTTATGTGCTGCTAAAGGGGGTTCCACGGTACCGCTGGTGCTCCCCGTATGCACTCCTATGGGAAAGAAGGGTGGTGTGGAGGGGATCTCCTTCAGAGAATTGGCGAAATTCTAGTTCTATGTTTTGTCTTTTAACAAAAAATGTTTAATTTTTAAATGAAATTAACTTGTTAAATGAACCTAAAATCCTTTTTTTTTTTTTACAATTTTCAATAAAAATAATCATAATGAGAAGTATTTACTGGGGAAAAAAGAGATGAAAATAGTTTTTGATGAATAATTCTAAATAGGAAATGCTGAGTAGAATTTCTATATTTCCGGTAATGAAGACGGGCATCTCCCACCAACCTTAACTAATCCTTTAAAGTAATTTCTGTTCTTTAAATGAATTGCATAACTCTTAAAAAATAATTCTAGACGCGACCTAAAGGTGACATGCTTCCACGACAACTGAACCGATCATTCATAAAAGCAGACGAACAATTTTACACGCTCGAAAAGATTTCAATTTCCAGAGAACATAGTTTACCTTATTGTTTAGTTTTTCATTTTTTCTTCTTTTTCTTTCTCTTTTCTTTCTTTCTTTCTCAATTTTGTTAAAGAAAATTATATACATACATATATATGGGATTGGCAAGGCATAGACACACAATGAATTACGTTCGATCTAGATATACAACGCATGGCAAGTAACTCATACAGAGTATTTCATATACATATCCTTATCGATTGTCTTAATTTTAGCCAACATTGTTGGTATTTTAATTCATGTCACTCATCAGTAAAAATATTCCTAGTTATGGAATATCCGATATCCACCCATTCCTTTTCGTTCAATAGATAGGTGCTACAAATACAAATTTCATTTGAGGGTTCCTTTTACTTTTGAAAAACTTTTTAGCATCTGAAAACTTTATGATCTCCAAAAAAGTAAATTGTTTTTTCACTTTTATAAAGTTTTTTAGGAGCAAAAATTTAATAAACTTATTTTACTTCTGTTGCTCTAAAAATTGATATCGTTTTTAGCATTCAACGAAACCTTTCTTTAGAACCCAAGTATAAATGTTTTTAAATTAGCAAAAATATAGCACAAGTATTGCAAATCCGTCTGTTAGATCAGAGTTTATATTGGATTCAAATTTCCCCGTAGGCGCAAATGTTAAAAAAAATTTGAACTATTCAAAATGGAACGAAATCCAGAAAAACATTTCACGTTGAGAGCTCTTTCCAAGCTTGTTCAAAGGAACTTGGACTTTATGTCTAGGGTTTATTCCATTTGCTTCACATTTCCCCATACGCGCTAATGTTAAAACTTTTTGAACTGTTCAAAATTGAAGGCCAATCTTTCGAATCTGACAATTCCCTCAAAAGTTATTGGGGGGGGGGGGGGACAGGCAGAAAAACACGCATTTTCCCCATCTCAAAACCATACTTTCAAATTTTTTTTTTTGAACCTTTTTTTAATTACTTCACTTATTTGTGACTTTTCTTTATTTTTAACGATATTTTTACGATACATTAAGCCTTTCGTTCATACTTTCTTTCTTACTTATACGGAAAAATTGGCTTAAAACAACGGTTAACCAAGCTCTCACACAGAAAAACCGGAATAGACCCTCCCCCCCCCTCACTTTTGTTTTTGGTCTTACCTCACAGAAATTAATCAGTAGCAGTATATAACGTACGTATAATTTATATTCTACCAGTTTAGAGAGTTAGTTTTGAAGTAATTTCATATTCAATTTTTATCAGCTTTAAAACGATATAAAATTGGAGAAGTTTGGACGATTAAATCTATTGCGCATTACCTACTTTTGAAATTAAAAAAAACAAAAAAACCTTCCAATTTTCCAGTGATACTTGACCTTGTAAGGAAAAATTTAAAGTGATCCTCATAAGAAGAAATTAAATTGGTACAAAATCTTGCTGCAATTGGGCTAGGGGTATTTGTATAGCCATTCAAACAAGCAAACAAACACACCGACATTTAGATTTAGAATCCGTCATCTTTTTCCATGCAATAATTTCAGAATTTTAAATTGTAAAATTTCAAAGTTACCAAATCAAATAAATACCATATTATGAAGAATAATTAATTCAAGTCACCAATTTACAACATGAGTCAACGAGGAATGAAAAAGTTTTAATTGTGTTTCATAAAATCATATGTTTTCGCAATTTTTTAATTTTTTAAAAATTTTGAAAATTGCGATTTTTTAAACAAATTTCTTCGATGGTAAAAAATAAATCTCACTTTCGGATTTAGCGTCAAAAATACATTAAATTTTAACAGAAACTAAAATCTTAAAGCTTTGCAGACTTCGTTATTAGAAAGTAAGAAATTTAACGCTTTTATGAAGAAAAAAAGAAAAAGAAAGGAGCTAAAAAAGCATCTCACGTTCTTTGACTGGTTTTGACAAATACTTTCATCTCTTCCGGGTTCCTGCGATGAACAAGTTCGACAAGTAATTCTCAGTTCTAAACGTCGCTGGATTATACTTTTCACTTCATTTCATCGTTAAGAAATGTAGACTTATCCAATAATAATAAATTGCGTTCTACTTAACTGAGAAAGAACGTCTTAATCACGTCCATCAAAATGCTTTCTGTAATTCCTTTGTAATTGTATTATTCGAAAAAGAGCTTGTAGTACTCATGTGATTAAGAAGAATGCACAGTATTATAAAATGCTCTCTGCAATCATTTTAGATTAAAATGTTTGCTGCACAAAAACATTATTGGCATTAATTTATCTCAAGTGAAATGTACCGTGAATTCCTTCGCTTGTTAAGCATTAAAGCTATGTTTTTCATTTTATTTTCCATTTCTTCTTTTTGAAAGGCATGCTTGAAGTACCATTGCTTCCATTTTAGTCAATGTGAATATAGTAACTATGATTCTAACATTTATTAATTTTTTTTCGAAGGCTCATGAAATCGACTGAAATGATTAGCGTCCTGACTACTAACGTACTGCTGCCCGAAGATCAAAACCTTTCGCATTAAACTTCCTGAGACCCGAGCAAAATAAAATACACATATCCTCTCAACTATTGATTTTTCTGAACAATTGGGCATTAAAAGTGATGTTTTCCAAAAAAATAATAAACTTGAATTTTCAAATTTTTCTATGGGGCACATCCATTTGAATGTATGTTGACGTCAAAACTACAGTAGAACTATGCGATACTAACACAAAAATAGATAAATTAAAAAAATTTTTCATTACTTATAACGTAGGAAAAGAGATTAAACTTGTATAAAAATCCTAGAACAATATTAGAAAATAAAAAAAATAATGTGAAAATCAAAACAACAGCGAAAGCGCCAAATTCCAACTTGACTCGTGTTCTTTGCCATATTATAAACAAATAAACTACAGTCTCCAAATTCTCTAAGTTAAAACGTGATTTCCTATTAATCTTTTATAATTCCAGTCCAGGTCTTGCTTGCTAAAATAAAATGTGTCACAACAGGGAGAAAAAGCAAAACATCCATTTTATTGGATGCCAGGTCTCAGAAGGTTAAAAAAAATTTGGTTCTTTGTATCCCTGAAAGACGTGCATGTATATTCTCAATAGCAGTGATTGAACTCTGTAAAAATAGTTTCTCTACCAGGGTAGTGTCAATGCGGGTAAAACGGACAGCCCTTATACATAATATATGAGTATATTTGCATGTTGATGTGTGTTTAGATTTTTTTTTTTGGTCCCAACCGAGTCGTCACAGAATAATTAACAATGTTTTTGGATAAAATTAGTTTCTCAAAATACGAGATTTCCTGTATGAATCATTTTTTGTCGTTTTCATTTTGTGCTCCTTTTATGTCCTCTGAAATTCTAATTTAAGAACCTATTAATTTTAAAAAGAAAGGAGAAAATTAACAAAACTGTCCGGTTATCACAATTTACTGATGATGATGAGGATGATGATAATAATGATAAGAATTATGAATGAAAATTGCTTATAACAAAAAAATTTCTAACCCTTAATCTCTCTCTTTATATAATATATATCCTACTCCATACATATATATGTATATATATTGTTTCTTGTAGTCTACCTTTTGTTTGGTTTTTATTTTTTGTATGTTATATTGGTGTTTTATTTCGTTTTATTATGAAATTGTATATCTATCTATATATATATATATATATATATATATATATAGTATCCTTAGCGAGGCGTGCCATTATTTGCCAGCCATCGCTAAATTCTGGAGTGTGCAAATCCTGCTCGTAATAGAATAATGCCATGCCCTCTTTTTAACAAAATTTCTTCTTCTTCTTTTATTTTTCTTATTTTGAAAACAATTAATAATTTTATTTAATTTTTCCGATGTATCTTTTTTTTAGAGCTAAATGAAATTGCTGAAGTCAACAGCCTTTATTTTATTTTTATTTTTTATGCGCTTTTCTAACTCTAAATATACTTCCTTCATTTTTCTGAAAAAAAATCTTATGACTTTTTTTTCTTTTTAAATGCTATTTTATGGAGACATATTATAAAATCGTTATTTATTCAGGGTTAATATTTAATAATAATTTACACAGCGTGGTTTTCGCCGTATTACTTTTATTACACTTACAACACTCTACTTGAACTTAACAAGAACTAAGAAAAACAACCAAATTAGTAATTAAACCAAAACACTTCTTTTGATTGATTATTTAGGGATTTAGTTTTTCGTTCATTGCAAAATGATCAAGATACTCTATGATATTATTTTATGCTTTTATTTTACCACTAATGCTATATGTGTTTTATACTTTTCAATTTCATGATTTTAAACGCATGTCTATTATTCGCTGACTGTATCGACTGTTTTAAAAGTTCGCTGTCTAATAACTCATTTAAAAGAGAAATACATTCAATATCATCATCAGTATTTATAGTTTCTTTATAAGTTTCGTGAGCAAATAGTTCAGTAGCATAGTTCGTACAAAAGTAACTTGCTTGAAAACAAACGGCAAACTTACGGATTTTTGCAAGTTTGCCGTTAAAATAGCAATTAAAATATTTTCAAGCTTTTAAAGGGGGGAAAAGAAGCTTGTCTTGTCACTTAAAAGTGTTAAGCTTCAAGAAAGTCCTGTTCTTTTTAATTGGAGAATCACAGATTTCGGCATAAACACTTGCTGGCAGTTTTCTCGATTTCTCAAGACATGTATATATATATATTCCCCAAACTGATCCCATGTGTATGTGCATCATATAAAAAGTCAGTTTGGTGAGACTGTATGAGAACGACTATTTTAAAAAGAATAAAAAAACAAAAAATAAATAAATAAATGCAAGTCGGAATTATGCTGCGATATAACATGATAAAATCTGAAACAATTTACTAACATAGTTTTATGAATTCATTTTACCTGCACAGAATATTAAAAACTTCATAATTCTATACTGGAATGTGTGAATCAACCCTTTTGAACTGACATACATTTCTCATTCAGATAATAACCGAGTAAACCAAAGCCCGAGATACCGGCGTTTTGAATTTTTTTCCCCTGCTAAGTCGCTTCGATATCGTGTTGTGTTTGTTTTTGTAGGCCGCAGATTGCCGCTTCAGTTGCAGCCCGCCGGGCTCCAACTTCCGCAGGGTGTTGACTTTTCTTTACCGCAGAGAACAATGAAGTGGCTTTTATGTCGTTATGACAAGTGAGGTACTTTATTGAAAGGAGAGGGTATTGCTTGGTGAACTTTTCGCAATGAAACTTTTTCTGTTTAAATAATAGAACGAATTGTTTTGGATGTCAATCAAATAGCATCTGTCACTGTTAAGTCGACAGAGATATTTATTGCATTTTTTATTCGAAACTTGGTTTTCCATTTCTTACTTAGAACAGTGATGGCGAATCTTTTTTTAAGCTCGGCTCGACAAAATTCGGAAAATCCGTAGCTAAACTTAGGTGATGCGTCACATACAAGAATAGGGTAAATCGACCCGTGAATGAACACACCTCAACAAATGAACTGCTTGTAATTTTGTTTTCCAAAGCAAAGTTTCGAAGGATTTGTTCTCGTCTAGACGCATTGACAGCCGCAGACTCCTTTCAGGCAATTCGAAGCTATTTGACACCAGAATGATTTTTTGAATCAATATCTGATATGTTAATTGAATGGAGAATTTTGTGTTCATTCACGAGTCATTTAGCACTTTTGTTTGTACCACTTTATTTGCACGCCCCAAAACACCCGAAGCAGTGACGTTTAAATTTTTGAACAGATTTTTATCCCATTTTTTAAAAAACTATTTACACACATCAGTAAAAATGTTTTTACTGGCGTGTATGAAATGGTACACATTAAAAACACATTATGATTTTTTTAAAATGAAATTCTGCTTAAACATTCATTCACCTGTGGTCAGATCAACTTAGTATTCATATTATTTTTGTTTATATTTGCAGAGCTAATATATATATATATATATATATATATATATAGGATTTACTTGAAAACAAATTGAAGAATAAATAAACATTTTTACAACCAAATTAAATCAATGTTCTAAGCACAAAGTTGATAAACTAATTTGTTCTGATCTAGGTAATGATTCATAGTTCCGTTAGTAATGATTCTTGTTTCTGTATGATTTTTTAGTGTTAAATTTCAAAACTTGAAAATAAATAAATAAACGTTATTCGTTAAATTACATACACGTTTGAAATTAAATATAATTTTACAAATTGACCATAACGGTACTTCTTTGGTTTTCCAGATTGAACACCTTGTATTTATGAGACTTTCCTGATAAAAAGAAAACCTGAATTTTAAATTTCGTTGTGATTTTCGTATTTTCATTATTAATACTTCTAAGATACTTTTTTAGGAAAACGCTTGAAGTGAAAATTCACATCAATTAATTTAAACAGAAAAAGACAGTCGCAAAATAATTTTAAAACTTCAAGACAATTTTGGGGAAAATATAAATAATTAGATAGATGCATCTAAAAACAGCTTTTCATTTGAGTTCATTGGTCTGGAACTAATGTAATAAAAATTCTTTTGGTTCATTACATTCCACTCTTAAAAATGAAATCAAATCATTTCAGCATAAAAACAATATAATTTTGAGCTTTCTGTTGCACGCATTTTTTCTTCTATGATAGCAATTAAAATATTTTCAAGCCTTTAAAGGGGGGGGGGGGGCAGCTTATCTTGTCACTTAAAAGTGTTAAGATTCCCGAAAATCCTGTTCTTTTTAATTGGAGAATCACAGATTGAGGCATAAATCAAGCACAACTAATGATGCTTATTGGCAAAATCCCTGAGCCGTGCAAAACTTGAAGAAATGGTTGTAGTTATGAGACTAACTCAAAAGGAACGCTTAAGGGCATGTAGCACGGTACACTAAGAATTACGTAAACCACGCCTCTTCGACACAGTGCACTTGAGCCATTTTTCGATGCATCTTTCAGTTATACGGCATGGGAATATGAAGGAAGCTAACGATTTCTTTTGAAATTTCATTCTTACACGAAAAACGGAATAACATTTTAAATGCTATCGTGCCTTGGGACAAAAGTAAATTCTGGATTTCGTAGTCGTTCTACACTTGGAAAATATGTGGTGAGTTTATATTATAAATTATTATATAATGAACATATGTAAAAGCTAAATTTAAAAAATGCATTTATTATTCTATGTAATCAACGTGTATTTTATATAAAATATATCTTTATCAAATTTATTTATTTTATTTTATTTATTATTTTTATTTTGTACTTTAAAAGTTTAAGTATATAATTACGGTTCACTTTTCTTAGTTTTTAAATTAACTAGTCACGTATAAAAACGATACACATAATATTTTAATTTTTGTTGTACGAAAGAAAACTTAACAGCATGCAACACGGTAAAGTTAATAAACTTTCGATTTTTTAGTAAGATTCAACAATACCAAAAAACCATCTTTCCTCTAAAAGACCTTTTTATATAAAATATAAAAAGGGTGCGGCCGTTTTATATTTTATATCAGATATTATTGTGAACATTTACACTGTTCTGTAGAAGCAGAAAATTCAGTCAATTAGATGACGCTATTATTTTCTTGAAAATTTTAGATAAAAATCATCAATCATTACCTTTATATTATTATTATTATTAAAATATTTTTTAAGGAAATTTTATTCTAGTTTTAAACATTTTGTAATACAAGTGATTAATTTTGCGAAACATGGTTTTCTTAGTTGTCAAAATAAGCAAAATAAATTAAGAATATTAAGCAAAAGAATTAGGCGAGCTACTTACTCAGTAGGAAAAAGCTGTTAGGTTTAAGTCTGCCAAGTGTCAGAAAAAAAAGTAAATGAATAAAAAAGAAACGTTTAGTGGAGTAAATGCTTAATATGAATAAAAGTTTGTCATTTATTTCATATTAACAATGCATGATTAAGTTTATGTATGAGCGTACAAATTCCAGAAAACAGAAATTTCTATGACGACTAACACATAATCTAATTTTCTGATTCATTTTTTTTCTCCTTGTGTGAAAATTACTTGTATGCGGCAAAAACTAAATTAGACATCAATTTAGATAGCGGAAATTGAGAAAGGAAATTGAGGGTTTTTCTTAAAACGTTATTTAAAAAATCTAGAGAGGAAATTAATTTTCATTTGTTGAGCGAAAGTATTAAAAGGGCTGCGTGTCTTTTGTTTTCGCAGAAAAAGTGAAAAATATTTTGGAAATTATAGAAAGCGAAAGCGCTTAATAATGTTCTTGAAATAGAAATAAATTTTTAAGTTCACTCAGTTATCCACTTTGCTAACTGCGTAAAGTAATGATAAGTATACTGCTTTTAATCGCACTCGGAATGCACACATAATGTTTCAATTGGTACTTTTTGAGATAAATACAGAACTATATTTTTTTGTACAGAACTATATTTTTTTGTTGGGAGGAAGGAGGGGGAGTGAAGTTTGAAGGGGGGACGTGAAGAAGAAAAGCATTAGCAGCAGGGATGTAACGAATATTCGGCCACTATTCGGCCTGGCCGAATAGTCATTTCATGCCTTAGCCGAATATTGCTGGACTATTCGGCCGAATATTTCTGCTACAGTAAAAATGTAGGAAAATAAAGTAATTAGTAGACTTTCAACATTTAAAATTTTATTATAGGTATTGCAAAATAATACATTAGGATATAGTTTTAATAAATAACAACAAATAATAATAATTTAACTTTGTGCAAAGTAATAGAAATAAAATTTCACGTTAAATTAAAGCACAAATGAGCATTAAAACGCAGACATACGTTTCGGGATTGCTTGGAATCCCTTTTTCAATGCGACAGGGAGCTTCTAGATGCAAAACATCCAAATGAAGCCTTCATTTGGATGTTTTGCATCTAGAAGCTCCCTGTCGCATTGAAAAAGGGATTCCAAGCAATCCCGAAACGTATGTCTGCGTTTTAATGCTCATTTGTGCTTTAATTTAACGTGAAATTTTATTTCTATAAATAACAACAATTTAGAAAAAAAAAAAAAAGCCTACTTTTTTTTCAACGTTGTTTCTAGGTTTGACTGAACAGAAACAGATTTTAAAGTTATAACATTGCATTTTACTCTTAGAATTTGCTCCTTAAACCTAACGCTAAGTAATTAGGATGGAGAATACGATTCATTTATTTTGCTATTAATAATAAAGTGGAAATCAGACTTTGTTTAGGTAGACTGGGGTAAGAGAGAAATGTGAAAAGCCTAGAATGTATCAGGAATATTAAGATATTATAAGTTATTGGGGGTTTTGAGAATAAAAATGTATTCCTGTTAAAGGCCTTAAATTTTAATATATCTTTTAAAAATATGTATGTGAAAAAACCCATAAAATAAAAATATCAACTTTTCTAACTTTTAAAATATCTTCATAAAACTATTTTGAACAAGGTAAAAGTTTACCAAGCAGTAATATTTCTTTAATTTAAATTAAATAATTAGTAAAATATTGCTAATGCTTACATTAAAACCTGTCATTTCTATTCCCCTTGTGGGGGAAATTATCAGTTTTATTGCATTGAAAACAATACAGGAAATACATTCATTTTATATAGTTTTAGATTCTTAACAAACAGAATTAAATCATACATCATAGATTAATGTGTGGAACTGGATTTTAATTTTGTGAATACTTTCAAATTTGACAAATTCGTTCTAAAACAACGATTTTCTAGAAATCTTATTATTCGGCCGCCGAATATTCGGTATTCGGCCTAATACATTTACCGAATATTCGGCTTCGGCCTAGAAGAAATATCCAAATATTCGGCTTCGCCTTGGAAGAAATGGCTAAATATTCGGTATTCGGCCAAATCACTATACGTTACATCCCTAATTAGAAGGTACCGATACCATGTGCCTCAGGGCTTGTGTAGGTATTGACAATTAGTAATTGCCGACTGCTTAAAACAAATCTTGTCAAGTGTTGTTGACTATTTAAAGCACTGTTTTCTTTTTAATTTTTATATTTATTTTCATTTCTATTATTGTTTCAGGTGAAGAAATTTTTTTTTAATATTGTGATTGTTATAAAATTGTGATTAATGTATGAAATAATGGTGACGTGATTCCTCGAATAACAATGACTCTCATACCGACGAGTACATCTCATTTGGATCGTGTCCTACTGCTGGTAGGCAGCCCAGGACGATACCACTTCCTGATAGCCTTTTTACTTTGTTGTATGCAGTTTCCAGTGTCCTTCAGTGACTATCTTCTTGGCTTTTACACCATAACACCCAAGCACAGATGCAGAGCAGAGTCGAACTTGACGCTCGGAGATTACGACCTTAGGCCCATCGAAACAGTAAATGGAAGAAGACAGTACTCTTCTTGCGAACTGTATAAAGATCCTATGGATCATTCCAAAGGCACTAAGCCTTGTGATAATGGCTGGGAATTCCTGGTGAAAAATGGGGAAGCAAGTGTGATAACTGAGGTAAGCGAAAGAAAATATCCAATGAAAAAACTATTATGTGCATTGATATATCATTTTTGAACTGCCGTATTGTACATGACATAAAAAAATGAGCAATTTGTGTGCATGTGTGTAAAAGGTTGGTATATCCCTCGTGGGTTTCACTCACTTTGGTTACACTAAAGACCCTTGGGGTCCTGTTTGACCCCAAGCGTTCCTTCAAGTACATTATTAAGATTTCAAGTTGGATGTATTTTTTAAAGTTACACATCACTTAACTATAAACAGAAAAAAATTAAAGACACAATGAAAGTAAAAATTAGTGTGTGTATCAAAAATATGTTAGTTTTAAAGGAGAACGTAAAATAACTGGAGATTTATTACCTGAATTAGATTTTAGACCTTATATAAACCTGAAACGGGAATGATTTTTGCAAGTGTATTTGAAAGACCATATAACATTTTTCATTACATTTTCTATCCAGTTGTCTCGTGTGCAAAAAACGCAAATTTAAGGAAAATAAAATAGAAACAAAATCATAGCATTATTTTATATAAAAAACCAAATGAATAAAAGTCTCAAAAAGAAATTAAAAACAAATGGTTAGTCAACAAGATATTTTATTAAACTGAAATCGCGTGGGGTCATATGTGACCCCAAGGAACCCACGAAAAATATGCTGATTGCTTTTGTGTGCACGGTAATAACATAAGAATGGAGTTGTGAGGCTCTAAAATGTATATCTACATATCATTTGATATGGTATGTAGTTGTATATTTCACAGTGGTGTTAATTTCATAAATTATTATTGAAAAAAATATTCGTTCGTAATGGAGGGGTGTCCGCATAAAAGTTTCTTTTTTTAATTTTGATTTTTTAAATTATCTCTCAAATCAAGTATATTTATACCATACACTTTCGCATCTAGATAACTTTTTTGGTTAACTATTTCTTTAAAAAAGTGCGTAAAATAAATTATCTTACAAACTTGCTATCCAATTTTATAAGCCAAGCAAACTTTATGATGGCTGCAATCTACGTTTTTTTTTTTTTTTTTCCTGCTTTAAAGCCGGAAATATTTTAAATTCTGACTTTAAAGCGGATCGAGGCCTGGCTGCTCTCCCGACACAGCCGCAAGTTTATCCATTTTTGGAGAAAAAAAATTTGTCCTCTTAGCATTCATTTACTATTCATTTTAATTGAAAAATGTTTCGTTTTAAGGCGCAATTAATCTGTGTTTATCTAATACCAAATTTATCAGTAATATGTAACAATAATCAGTAAAAATATCAGTACACCTGTTTCATTATTATTATTATTATTATTATTTCTGAAAACTTATTAGTACTTCATTTCTTTTTTCGACTGAAGAGTACGATACAGGCGCTTACCATTGACAGCCATTCTAAGAACATTTGAAATACTAACAGCTTTTGATTTAAAATACAAGCAGCTACCCTATTAAAAATACTTTCAACTCCTTTATCTACTGACGGTTCTTATAAGTACCGACCTTTAAAATTGCACCTGGTAACTATGTTTACGAATATTCTGACAGTACTTTGCAGGAACACTCTTTTAATTTCACTTTTTCCGGATACATTTCAGAGAGGAGAGAGGGTTTTGTAAAGAGTATTTTAGCGAAGAAAGAGGACAGCTTTGAAACCAAGGCTGTGTTTTGAACCGCTATTTTGTTCAGTTTGCTCCACTTTTCTGATTTTTGCTCCGGAGAAGGGGTAAAATTCAAGAATTAATTATCTGATTTTTTTAAAGTGATAGTTAAGAGTTTAGAAAACGATTTCACCAGAATTTTTAAGTGAACAATGTAAAGTGTATGTTGGTTTCACAGTTGAATGACTCTAGGCTACTTATTAGCTGTAACGAATTAAACTTCCACAGGCTCAATATGTTATTTATGTAATGTATGTGTATTCTAAATGTAGTTACCGAAAAAAGAAAGAGAAAAAAAACCCTTAAAAAATTTCTGCAGATCATAATGCAGTATATAATGGGTTAAACCAGCGGTGCGCAAACCGTGGGTCGCGACCCCCGGAGGTGTCGCGAGAAAATTTTTGGGGGTCGCCAAATTCAAAAATCATATTTACGAAAAATCTGCAATGATTCATTTCAAAGGAGGGACATATTGGAATATTGCAAAAGACATCGATGAAGAATTGCAGAAAATATTAAATGATGTTTTTAATGTAATTAATTACATTTAAATCAACAGCCTAAACACTCGTCACTGTTCAATACTCAGTTATGAGATCAGTTCTGTGTATGAGTCATTATTACTGCATACTGAAGTCAGGTGGTTCTCACGCGGCAAAATATTGCGACGTATTTTCGATTTGAGAAACGAAGTTTACATATTTTTGGTGGAAAAGAAACATATATTGGCACCAAGGCCGTATCCAGAAATTTTTTTAGGGGGGGGGGGGCTAATTTTTAAACACTTATGTTGAGGTAAGTTCCAGGGAGGAATATATGCTACATTGCGAAAAATTTCGGGATTTCGGGGGGGAGGGGGGCTTCGCGCCCGTGGGCCTCCCCTTCTGGATACGGCCTTTTGTAAACCATATTTCGTTTGATTAAAAAAATGTATGACGTCACACCTACCAGCCCTTCCGTTGCATACAGTGTTTCTTTCAAACCTGCTGCTCCGGGGGCGTCAAGTAAACAATTAGGAGGGGCGGTGTATGCTTCCAAAATCACTAACTTTTTATATTTATATGTATATGTGACTAGAAATGATGACAATATGAATATATTTTATACAGTATATGATAGATTTTTGATACCATGTACAGTATAATTGCATTTTAGACTATCTTTGGTGAAGATAGACCAGTGTTTTTTGGGGGCTTCTGCATCTTAAATTTTTGAAACTGATCTTACGCAACCATAATGTTCACTTTAACTCGCATTAATTAAGAACAGTTAATTTATGTTTCAAGCGACGAAACACTGCGCATTCACTTTAACTCTCTGACTTGCCAAAAATTTTAGTTATCAATTGGAAACGAATATGCCAATTCGGATAGAAAGACAATAATATTTTGATTCAGTTTGCATCGACCTACTCGTGTGAATCCGATTTTTCAAAATTAGTTTCCATTAAAACAAAATATCTCGATTGGATCCAGTGGAGGACTTATAAGGCTTGCGATTTCCAATACAGATCTATACGAAGAAGCAGTCATGAGCTCTTTGCAGGCACATACCTCACCTTGACTTCTTATGATGTAAAATTTTTTAAAAGTATTTTCCATTAAAAAAGTATTAATACTCATGTGCATAAATAACATTAATAAAGCATTGTTTCGTAAAAATGTGTTGATTCATTAACTGATTTTTAGGATGCTACAACCTTTATAACATTTTTGTGATGGTTTATAAGTTTGGTGCGCTATTTTAAAAACGCGTTATTTCAATCGATGACGTCACGGCATTCTTTTAAAAACACCCTGTAAAAGCAAATCGCAGGAAGAAATTTTAATGTAACTTCGTTGATGATTAAACAAACCGTCTTCTGTCTATTCAGTGGTCGCGATAAAGTTTTACTCTAAATAGGGGGTCGCAAAAGAAAATAGTTTGCGCTCCACTGGGTTAAACGATGCTCAAAAATGCATAATTTGCCAGTAGCCCGGAATAGAATAAGACCATTGCAAGGAAAAGAAAAAAAACCTTGATAATATATCCCCCTTTTATTTTTATTTTTTTGTAAAGCCTAAAATTTTTTACATGCGTGATGAAGGATAAAATTCTCAAATAATGCTTAAATTAGTTTACTTTTTTAACTACCCGTATAATAAGCTTCAACCTTTTACCTCCCAGTATTTAATCTCCTAATTCTCGAATTTTTAATATTTTGCTCAAGAAATAGTGTTTGCAATCAGAGTTCTCTCAATATAATTTGCTTTCAAATATTATCCGTATCCATAATTGAGTGTGTTCGTTAGCAGGTATTTTACTGTGTATATCATAGGCGTAACCAGGGGGGGGGGTTGGGGGTTCACCCCCCCCCCCCCATTGGGTATGTACTTATTTAGGCACACAGAAAAATTTCTGGCTACGGCCTTGCAAAGCACAATTTTTTTCCCCCTAAGAAAATTAAACACATATGCATATGATTTTTTTTTCCTTTTTCTCCAAAGGGTTGCGATCATAGCCAAAGTATGCAGCTCATAATAAAGAAGACTTTTCAGCTGGTTATAAGGTTATAATCAACCCCCTTATCACCTTGGGGGGGGGGGGGTTAACAGCAAAGGTGGCTTCAATCACCGTACCACACACAGACAGAGATCCTTTCAATCACTCCAGAGGGATTTCTTTCCTTCTTGATGTCTTTTTTACCCAAAGGCAGCAGTCTGGGAATACAATAGCACAAGTAATAAGTTTCCTGGAAAATATTCTCTACTGTGATGGAGTCCTAAAGTCCGATTGTCCTAATGGGTTAAACCCTCAAGCCAGGAAGGGATGCTCATTAAGAAACTTAAAGAGCAGTTTGTATTTATTTATGACTTTCTGTCCAAACACCCATTTTGGTAAAATCTTTTTTGTAGATGAGCCGATTGGAAAACTGATGAACTGTATTTGCATTGCATTCTCTTTACAGATGTTCTCTCATCTCTTATATTTTAAATGTTTTTTTTTTCTTATTATGGTCCATCACTGATTGCATTACGACTCTGGAAATCATCCGTTCAACGTTTCCAATCTCACTGCTACGGTTTAATGCTGCATTTTAAATTACAATAAAGTATTATTTATATTTTAGCTAAATTTTTAATTATTTTCGATACATAATAATGTTTGCACTCCTGCGATGGATACGTTCGTCATCCAAAAAGAAAAGAAAATTTGATTCAGATGCTTCCACTTCTGAGGTATGTTTTGCTACAAATTTAAAATTTTTTAGAAATTTATTGTGGGATGAGCATTTTTGTAGGGGAATTTGGATTTTTTTCTCTAAAATTTGACTATTTCCCGGTTTTAATATTATGAATGCCTGGACATAAAAGATTGCTTAGCGCTAAATATTGAATTTTCTATTGCGTTTGAATTAAAAAATAAACTAATAGATCTAGTAAGGAATGTTTAATGTTTTTGTTAATCAAGGCCGTATCCAGAGGGGAAGGGGGACCCACGGGCAGCCCCCCAGAAATCTTTTGCAATGTATTATATATTCCTCCCTAAAACTTTGCTTTACATAAGTGTGTCGAAGTCTGCCCCCCCCCCCTCCCCCGAAAAAAAATTCTCGATACTGCCTTGGCTCCGGATCAGGGGGAGCATGTTAAGAATTAGGAAGGCAGTGTATGCTTCAAAATCATACCCTTTATATATACATATATATAGATATATATGATTAGAAATGATGTTGATATGAATTTTTTTACATATATGATAGCTTTTTGATGTATATATAGTAGATGTATGTTTAGATCTTTGGTGAAGTTAGAGGAGTGGGTGTTTGGGGCTTCTGCAACATAAATTTTTGTAACTGGTCTTACATGTATAATGCTTAGAATAACTCAGAAGGCAACTTAGAAGGCAAGGCTTCGAGGTCTCTCCCCAGGAAACTTTTTGAAATCTTCCTAGCAATGCAATTTCGGGATACTTTGGTAATGTTAGATTAAACAGAAAGGAGTTAGGTTACTCTCCCCCCCCCCCCCGCAATTTTTTTCAAAATAAAGTCGTATATCTTTTAAGTTACTTTTGGTGTCGCTCGTGATAGTGTTCAACGTCCTTTCCCTGAAAGTGTTTCTGAAAGTAAAGTGTCTTAAAAGCGTAATTTCTCTTTTCTTTCTTTTTTTAAAACTTGTGATCTGAATTTTTTTGCCGGGGTGGGGAGGAGTTGACTTGCTCCGAGGGGGTAGCTCCCCCCCCCCCCGGGAGATGCCTGAAATAAACACGGAGTATATCTTTAGAGACATGTATTTATGACTAGTAAATTTTCAACTCTTTTACCCTTCGTATTGGTGTTTAGTCTGTACATTTTTAGGGTGACCCCCCCTTTTCTCCAACTCTAGTTACGCCTATGGTGTATATTACATATATATATTTACTTATTTATTTATTTGAGCATGCGCATGGGAAAGTTGTTTCGTGCTGTTTATTTTCCAGAATGTGTTCGCGCTCGCGCGATACTGATTTTCTTAACCTTACCAAAAAAGCCTTCGGAACAGGAACGTTAAAGTTAAGAATTATCATAATTCTTAATCCAGAAGTTTGAAGTAAACAATTTAACAATGTATAGATGAAAAAATAAGTTTTTCAATGCATAACTTATGTATACAGTTCAAATTAAAATTTATGTTTAAAAAATGTGAATTTAGTTCAAAGATCCCCCCCCCCCCCCGGTGACAAGGAAAAAGTTGCCACAAACAACACAAAAAATAAATTTATTTAAAACCGTCTGACGAGAGAGCGAGCTGTTGTTTTTTGAAAAATACAATTTCCTGTACTCCGGTATTCTGTTAAAAAAATTACCAAATAACGGTGTCGTATTCTTGATCAGATAATGTAATCATTAATTTACTGACTGAACAAATACGCTGAAAACATGAATTTAGCTGAAAAAAGCATTTTACTTTGTTGTTAATGATGTGGATGTTCACCGAAATTTGTTGGTGCTTCTGTCAAAAACGCAACGAGTTTTTTTTCTTTTTTTTTTCTCCATTGAATTCTAATGCTTGTAAAAATATTTTTCTTTTTTGCTCGTGCATTGTAGTTACCAACATAAATTTAACATCATAAATATTATTGAAATAATTATGTTTACATCAACTTGAATGTATGGCCAAGTGTTGTAAGAGTAAAACAGAGTATATTTTAAATAAATAGATAAAAATTATTAATAATACAATTAATAAAAACATGTACCAAATTTAATTTCAATCACAAAAAAAAAGCTCTGCATTGTTCTTGTGAGATGTTTTACACTGTAAAAGAATGACACGGACAAAAAGTTGACTTGAATCTAGGGATGTAACGAATAGTGATATGGCCGAATAGCCGAATACCGAATATTCGGTCATTTCTTCCAGACCGAAGCCGAATATTCGGTCCTTTCTTCTGGGCCGAATAAGCCGAAGCCGAGTATTCGGCTAGGCCGAATACCGAATATTCGGCGGCCGAATATTGAAATTTCTAGAAAATCGTTGTAATAGAAATTATTTGTCAAATTTAAAATTATTCACAAAGTCAAGCACCAATTACACACAATCTATGATGTATGATTTAATTCTGTATGTTAAGAATTTAGAACTATTTAAAATTAATATATTTTCACTATTGTTTTGAATGTAATAAAACTAAGAATTTCACACACAAGCAGAATATAAATGACAGGTTTTACGGTAGTAAGCATTAGCATTATTTTACTAATTATTTAATTGCAATGAAAGAAATACTAGTGCTTAGTGAACTTTTACCTTGCTCAAAACTGTTTTATAAAGACATTTTAAAAGTTATAAAAGTTAATATTTTTATTTTATGGGGATTTTTACATACCTATTTTTAAAAGATCTATTAAAACTTAATGCACTTAACTGGGATATGCTTTTATTTAAAAAAAACCCCAATAACTTATGCTATCTAAATATTCATGATATATTCTGGGCGTTTCACATTTCTCTCTAACCCAATATTTACAATAAATCAGTCTACCGAAACAAAGTCTGGTTTCCACTTTGTTAATGATAACAAAATGAATTTATCATATTGTCTATTATAGTTAACTATTGGCAGCTTTTGGGAGCAAATGCTAAATATAAAATACAATATTATAACTTTAAAATGTGTTTTTGCTCAGTCAAGCCTAAAACAAGATTTTAAAAAAGTAGTTTATTCTAAATTATTTTTATTTATTAAAACTATAGTGGACTAATGTATTCTTTTGCAATAATTATAATACAATTTTAAATGTTTAAAATCTACTAATTTCTTTATTTTTTTACTTTTTTACTGCAGCTGAACTATTCGGCCGAATAGTCCATCAATATTCGGCCAGGCCGAATTTTAACTTACCCAGTATTCGGCCTGGCCGAATATTCGGCTGGGTGATGAAATGACTATTTGGCCAGGTCGAATATTCGGCCAAAGGGCCGAATACCGAATAGTGGCCGAATATTCGTTACATCCTTACTTGAATCACAAGATCTCGTAGTCAAAACCAATCACATAACGGGTCGCAGTAGTTGATTGGAGGAACATCTTAGTCGAAAAGCACACACAATACATGATGAATGAAAAGAATATTTATGGAACATCAAAAAAATGACTTTGAAAATTTAACAGAGTTTACACTGTAAAAAATTTAAAATGTTATGTAGCAACAAAAAACCGTGAAAACTGGTATCAATTTCCCCAATGAAATTAGACTTTACATACAAAATAATAAAAATTATTATAAATTGAACTATAATAAACAAGTTTTTAAGAAATTCATTTAGCATATTCTGTGTACAAATATTGTACTACAAGAATTTTACTTCCTAATTAAATAATGTACATCTCAGTTTTAAATAATTGTTATGATGGATAGTATGGATTTCCTTTAACAATTATCATACAAACTATTATTTTAATAACATACATATTTAATAAAGTAGACAGGGTGGCGTAGTGGTAAGACGCAGGTCTCGTATGCCCAAGATCGCAGGTTCAAACCTGGCCCAAGTCGGTGGATTTTCAAGATGCAGAAAATCGTCTGCGTCCATGTCGTATGATTATGCGGCATGTTAAAGATCCCTTGAGTATCCGTTTGGCATGGATACTCTCGGCTAAATTAAATTCCTAGTGGAGATTGCATCAACGAGAGCTCAGGTGCCCCATCTAGGGGAAACTAAGCGTCAAAGAAATTGCGGCAATGGTACCACACTCATTGCAGTGCCGCTGAAAGAGTTGGTACCAATATCTGGGGACGCACTAGGTCTGCAATGGTTGATGACCAATACTGCAGCCCCATTAGAAAGAAAAAATATATATATATTTAATAAAGTACATGTTTAACGAACTAAACAAAGATAATAAATAAACTATTCGTTGTACAAATATAATTACGTTTACATTTAATTTTTATGTTTTTAAAAGTATCTTAATTAATTGGATAGAATTATTTTATTTAACTCACTTATTATTGTAAAATTAGATTTGATTGACATAAATAAAATTTTTATGACTGAAACAAAAATACTAGTTTAAAAGATTGTATAGCTAAAAACGTTTGTTAATCAGAGTGTTTCAGATTCAATTTTTCGAGCTAACCGATTAAAACCGGTATTTTTATCTATTTATTTATTTCTTGCTTCTCCCTCCCTACCTTTTGTTTCTTTCTTGCTTTTTCTTTTCCGCAGTAAGTACATCAGCTATATTTTCCAGCTGATCTTTTAGTATATTCCTATTACAGTTGATTACATACAAATGTATTGTAGATACAAAGTAATTCAATGATAATTGATAATAATTGAAATTAATATATAACAAGGATATATTAATTTCAATTATTATCACTTTGGAGTTCTTGGAGTTGAATCTTTCCTATCCATTTTGGTCATTGATATTCTTTATACAACTTTTAAAGCAACCAGCAATAACAAGCGTTTTTTTTTTTTTGTTTTATTTAATTGCTTATTTATTTATTTTTTCAGTGGGAGCTTGTTTGCGAGAGAGAGTCCTTAGCAGCCCTCCTTCCGTATGTGACGGCTGTGTCTGCCATGCTTGGAGCTTTAATGTCTGGAATTTTAGCAGATAAATACGGACGGAAATACGTGCTTCTGCTTTCCCTGCTTTTTCACACAAGCTTTGGAGTATTTTTACACTTCCTTCCGTTATTTGGAGTATTTGCAACCGTTTTCAGCATGCAAAGCTTCCTTATTGCGGTATGGAAAATTTTCAAATTATTGCATTAAGTTGTAACGTTTATCTGTTAAATATTCAGTGCTTAGCAGTATTCTTTGACTTTTCATTTTATGGCAATTTCATTTCACTCATAACTATTCCAATTTGAATAAATTATTAAAAGAAAGAAAGAATAGGGGGAAAAGACAGGAAGAAAGGAAAAGAAAAATCAGTCATTATATTTGGTTATTGAAAAAAATAGTTTTATTTCACA
Source organism: Octonoba sinensis (assembly GCA_038502835.1). NCBI lineage: Eukaryota > Metazoa > Arthropoda > Arachnida > Araneae > Uloboridae > Octonoba > Octonoba sinensis. The sequence continues at coordinate 54,908,787 of CM076599.1, read as the reverse complement.
AAGTACCCCCCATTTGCTTAGTATGTTGTTAATATACCTAAATGATAATCCTTCCCATGGGAGTGTGTCATATCGGGAAATGGGTCAATGTTGAAATTTCTAACTTTAGAAAACAAAATTTCCACTTTTCTCTGTCTTTTCTTTTTGGCTTTCTTAGGAGCAAATCTAAGCGTGGAACGTTTGGTTTGGGAAATTTCGTGAGCAAGAAAGAGAATCCAACCAATATTCTGCTGTCGTTCCAATATGCATTACAATAAAAAAAAAGCTTTGATTTCGAATTATGTCATTCAATAACCAAACATTCTACGAATTGTACTTGACACAAATTGTGTTTACCATCATGCATTATGAAATTGAAAGGGTAGTTTAAAGTTATTAGTATTTAGTTTTTTTTTTTTTTTTTTTTTTTTTAATGTATGATAGATTTTAAGCGTTGCCTGGTGGAATAAATTGTGTTCTTTTCTTTTCTTTTCTTTTTTCTAATAAAATTATCATAAAGATTGAAACAGCTAAACTCTTCAGCACTTGACCCATGTTCTTATGATTCAAGCAGTTCAACTTATGTCCTTCAAAAATGACTTAGAATAACTGCTCCAAGAGACAGCTCTCAAAATTTAATTTGAAATTATGAACGTGATATTAGTTATGTATGTGGCTACATAATATATAATTCAAATGACCATGAAAGAATATTACAGTCAGGTAATGTAGCGACCGTTTTTCAATATCTGGTCCAAATGACGGTGAACGCAATGGTGGATTTTAAATAGATTAGCTAGGATGGTATTCTTAAAAAGCAAGTAGCATAGTTAAACAAAGATACATTTAGAGATTTATTAGGAACGACGACCGTTACACACACACAAGTGAATCCGTTAAAGCATGGTTACAAGTAAAGTTAAGATTTTAGAACACAGTTAAGGTTAACAGTTAAAACTACAGTGACATTACAAATCAAGTTATAAGACAATATATTTCAACAGGTATAGCTCACAACGACAATTTCCCGATTGTGGTAAGGCGACGAAATGTCCATATTTGTAAGTTACTAAACTTTTTCCTCCCGTGAATCTAGGGCCTTGAAGAGGGGTTGCCAGGCATTCCTAATCCATGGGGTCTCGGTTCGTCATCACTGTCCGCCTTGGCTCCCTACGGCCCTGCGTGGATCCCTTATTATTCCTTTCTGTTTTTCGTGGACCCCCCTTCCTAGGTGGATCATTCCAAAAGAAGTCAATTAGTACTATGTGCAACATTTATATTTGAAAGTTCCAAAACAGTAAAAATAAAGTTAAAGTTTTTCACAAGAACTTCTAAAACACTAGAGAGATAGATAAAAATGTTTTGAAATGTCATATGAAAGTTACAAAATGTAATTTAATACAAAATGTTTGGAATTACTTTTTCTATCATGGAAAATTTTAGTTTTATACATCAACATTTAAGTGCGAGGTTCTTCCGGCTATGGCCTTTATATTAACATTAAAAAGCGCAAGATTTTTCTAGGTTCAAGCACAAAGAGAATGGGTAGGTACCTACTTGCAGAATTTATGAAATATATTTTACGAATGTATAATTAGAAAATTTATATGCTTTTTATATAAATAAGTGACATTGGCAAAATTTCTCTTAGGTGGCGCATCAAGTATAAAATTTGATGATAATTTGCTTAAATGAGAGCCGGTCTCATAGACCCCTATTTTCATCACATGCATCCCCAATCTTTTCTTTCGTTGACATGGACTTTTTGTAGGTCGCAACAGACGCCTGGGGTCCATATGAACCGCTTTGGGAACACCACGGGTTTAGTTGATATTAATTAAATATGCTCATGCATGTCCGAGAGCAGATTAAACAATACAACAGTTTTATCAATCAGTGGCGTAGCGAAGGGGTTGCACACCTCCTACAGGGAGAATGAAAATCATATGGATATGCATGTACATATGTACAAAATTATGTTAAAAGGGAATCCCCCCTCCTCTTTTCGTGAAAAATTTCTTGCTCCGTCACTGTTGTCAATTGAACCTGATTCTGAAAATTCGATTCCATTTGATAATGTTCTTAAAATTTTCTTTAAGAATAAATTCAGACTATAAATAATGTGAGTGAAAAGGAAGGTAATTTCTATTTAGTTGAATATAATACGTAAACATGTTATAATGCTATATGAGGTTGTATATTCTTTCGGATTGAAGTTTTGTTGCATTTTATGTGATTCTAGTTAACATATGCATAACTTTCGTATCCCTTATTTAATTATGCATTCTTAGTTTTATGAGAAATATAGCATAAGGAGCACATTTGTAAATCTGCCATAGAATGAACTTATTATAGTCAGGTAAAGTGGCGAATTTTTCAGTACAGCGAGTTTTTTAATATCGAATTCGAATGGCCATCGACGTGATTTTGAAATCATATTATAATAACACCGGTTTCCAAAAGCTAATTCAAACGAAAATGGATGTGATATTACTTATGCATCGTTCATAACTATTTGAATTATAATTGTTACGGGATGACAGATATGAACATTTGTCAAAGAAAGGTTACCTAACGACATTTGTTTGAGCATTAATTAAGAATATTTATGCTTTCTTTAATTTTCACTTTTATTGTTTCAGGGTGTGCAATGTACATCATACTTGCTGTTGATGGAAAACTTGCCCACGAAGTGGCACGGCAAAGCAGCTCTCGCAATTGCTGTTTTTCAGTGCTGTGGACAATTAACATTAGCAACTCTAACATGGCTTATTAGACATTGGAGATATATCCAACTTGTGATATCTGCGCCTGGAGTTGTAGTCATTGGATATTTTTGGTACGACTTCTAAATATTATTTATTGCCATGAAGTAAAATTCTTATTTTTTCTCCCCATACAAGAATAGCATTTTCGTTGTAAAGTATACTACTTTAAGAGAGAAAATTGCCTAAAAGGTATGGAATTCATTATTTTGTTCTGCATTTTATTGAACTGCACTTATAATGTCATCTTTAAATCATCGATTTCTGCTCATCTGCAGAAATCGATTTAGTTAAATGTATCTTTTCAATTGTAAGAATAAAATCAATAAAATAAAACTGCTTAGAAAGTGGCCTTATGTATTGAATGGGTTTTCTGATATATCTATCTGTTTTTTTATTATTCATGTTTATATTCTATATCGGGAGTCTCAACGAGAGGTAGTTTTTCAGAGCTATCCGCCCACCTAGTTTTGTCATGTTGCTAATCTCAGTATGTTAATATGCATATATGATGCATACATAAAAGTCTGTCAATATATATATGAAAGGTTTAGGTAAATATGTATGTATGAAAGGTTTGTTATGAACCAAATCATGTCTCCCTCCGGAGAAATCCTGCTTGCGCCTCTGGCTAGATTTATCGTATGTAGCAATTTCTTTTTGGATACCACAATGTTTTCAAAACATTACTTCTGAAGGTGAAATGCTTTAACCATTTCTCTGCAATCCCGACATTTAAAACAAAGATGAGGGGGCAATTACCACCCGTTTACTTTTGAAATGTAATGTGTTTTTTATCCATGTGTGTTAATGTGTTTTTTTTATCATGCAATATGTATTGAGTTTATAGCCTTTGCCCCATCCCCCAGAAAATTTCGAAATGTCGGGTCAGGTTCTCGACCTCATGCACCTCAAACTTCGTAAAAAATTCCTAAATTTACAATCAATAATTCTCTGAAATTTTCATTTGTGCAAAATTTAGTTATGGTTGATTTAAATAACTTGTTGATTTCAATATTCCCCCTTCCAGGCTTCTCCCACGCTCTCTAGCTTGGCTCGTGGTCGAAAATCGTCAGCACTCTGCCCAGCTGCAACTGGCCAGATTCGCCAACGATCCTTCATTGTCTCTGGTCCCCAGCCTCAGAATGCAAGTGCTGAAGTCGTGCCGAGTGGCCCTTTCCATGCCCGTTGGATACGCAGCCAGGCACGGCTTCGAGACAATCATTTGCTCCGCAAGGCTTCGGGCCCTCGCTTTTACACAGTACTACGTTTGGTAAGGTCAACAGTTTTATGTCACTTAACGGCTTGATGTCGTCTTTTATCTGTTGCACGGAAGATCATTATCTTTGAACTGAATCTAATAAGAAGCAAATGGTGTAATTCCTTCCGAAGAAATCTAAGTTTTCATCAGTCCCTTTATTTACGCAAAATTATAACAGGATGCTAATGCGTGAAAAAAAGTCTTTTAAGTAGGTCGGTGTGAGGATAACAAGCTAGAATCATAAACTGTAGGTTTCAACTGGATCTAATAAGAAGCCACTTCTGCCTCGTCCTTCGGTGCAATCTGAAATTTCATCAGCTCTATTTTATAGTAAATGTTTTTAAAAAATGAGTGAAAACGCAATTTAATGTTAAATTAATAACGTAGTAAACGAAAAATAACACTAGTGCCGTGAAAATGAATGAATAAATAAATAAAAAATTAAAATAAAAAAATAAAAAATAAAAATATAAAAATAATCATTAGCATACGTAAAAATCAGAAAGATAAATAAATTCTAATAATTTATTTTGCTGTCATAATTTTTCTCACGACAACTTTTCAGAAAATATAAATGGTTTTCCTTTTACAGCTTTTAAATGATATTATGCTGTAGTCCGGGGCGGATTAACCCGTAAGCAAATATGCAAGTGCTTAGTGTACTAAAGAAACGAAGGGCACCTCAGAAACTTTTCAACAATAACGAAACTAAATAAATAGCAAAATTAATTACAATTTATAACTATTCTTTAAAAAATTAAGAACAAATAAATAAGATCTGCTCATTTAAAGAGTCATCATGTTTATACTGCAAAATTAAGTACAAGTCCAGTTCGTTTATATTTGCATGTTTGAAACAGCGTGAGTGAGAAAAACACTTATGTTAAAGACGCAAAATTTTTCATCCATCTCGACTCAATCGGTGACAATTGGAAAAAAAAACCTTCTTTTTTGAATATTGATAGAAGTTTTTTCATTGTGACGTTGTAGCTTCTAAAAGTTCATACTTATGTATTGACAGATAATGAATGTCCGAAACTAAAACATTAAATAAATCTATTACTTCAAATTCGTGTCAAATTTGCTTGGAAGCTTGAACTTTTACTTTCACGGATGAAATGCATTAAAAATCCCCTTAGATTAAATATGCGTCAAGGCAGAATGAAAGCTTTATCTCTCTTATTATGTATGCAAGCAGATATGTTGCATGCAATTGATAAGTATTTGATCAGAGACTTCGTAAAGAAAAGAAGTAAAAGAGTTGCAGAGTTGAACTCAAAATAAAATTAAGCTCACTTAAATAACGTTTTTATTTTTATATTTTGTACTAAGGTTTCGAATTTTCTTTCCCAAAATATTTTAAAATCTTGGGGGCGCAAATGTGTGAGTTCACCAAACGTTTTTAGTACTTAATGCATCTAATAGTCTTCATCCGGTGCTAGCCACTTTTGACGAAGATCGGACGTAAATTGTAGATTTGTAAAAGAACACATACTCGCAACTTTGATTGCAAAGAATTTTTTCACTACTGCAAGAATTCTGTTCCAGTTGCAGAAAAGATACATCACTTGAGATACATCTCAAAATAAAGTTGCTTTACAGTTTTACAAACACTTGGTTACGATAATTTAAAACCACCATAAGTTTGTGGCTTTTTCGCAACCCTTATAAGTCTGCCAGCTCTTTGATTAAAAACCACAGAATGCAAAAATTGCAAACAACGCAATTAAAATTAAACATATGCTTTCCATTACACATCCTTGACATTGTTTATAACATTCGCTATAAGTACTATATTTCTTTCTAGTTTTGTAGTATATATATATATATATATATTTGAATATGGACTTTTAGTGAATCACAAAATTGCAAATATGAAACTAATAGTTATTTCTCATATTGAAATTATTTTACGTACAAATGTGAAATACATCGAAGCAGAAAGGATATCTTTGGCATGAGGAAGCTTTGAGGCTTACTAAATAGGGTGCGATGAGAAAGTTTTTTTTTTTTAATTTTAATTTTCAAAGCGTAATAGCGACTAAAAATTGTGATTTGTTGATTAAGTGAACTACCTTTCAGAATTTTTGGAATACATTTTGAGAATCCGCCCAAAAAGTCCTAATATTTGCAAAAAAAAAAAAAAAAACAATTTTACTATTCATTGTAATGCATAATTTATAACCTTATTCAATAGTAACCAAAAATCGCGTTAAATTCTATTTAAGGCTGCGTAAAATTTGAATATTGTCAAAAAATATTTTGAGTTTCCTTGTCCTGAGAAGAATAAAAAATTTACTCCTAAACTTGTTTCTGCTCAATACTACAAGTACAACCTGGTTCCCGGTACGATTCTTGTAGGATCGTGTCAAATTAAAAATAAAATGAAGAAAAGAAAAGAAAAGTTCGTATTATGTGTCATGATATTTTTTGATAATATAAAAATTTTACACAGCCCTTATATATTAAATAACAGTTAACTCTTCCTCACTATTGGAAGAGACACATAATTATGCACCTATAATGAATATTAAAACGCTATTTTCATTTCTTTCTTTCCTCTTTTTTTTTTGTGCTAATTTTAGGACATTTTATTACAAAAACGGGTGTTTTGTTGCAAAATATTCCAAAAATTCTGAAATTAAGTATTTCTCTTATTTAACGTAAATCTCAATTTTTAGTCGCTATTAAATTTTAATGCTTACAACAAAGTTTTTTTTTCACTTTTTCTATCACTCAACCCATTTTCAGAAATCAATCGATATATAATCGAGAGATTTGCATGATCATCTCGACTAATATCATAATCGAATGATCATTTCGAGTAATTTCAAAATCGAATGATCAACAATCGGATGAACCTTTCTACTGATTTCAGAATCGAATGAACTTTTCCAAGTGATTTCATACTATTATACCCATCACTAACATGGGTTGTGCTGACAAACAGAAAAGATTAATTTCTTAGCATTTTTTTCCGGAAATATATCGTGTGATGTTGATTTAGTTTTTTAATCAATATTAAAAAAATACATATTAATTTTGAACTCTCAATTAAAAATGATTTCTCAAGAAAGTCGAACATCATAGTAAGTAAGTAATTCATTATAGTAATTAAGTAATTAATTTTTGTAGGTTCGTTGTTTTCTTGGTATCCAAATGTCCTGTGGAAGATTTGCCCGCTTTAAAAGAAAATCCCTACTCCCGGTTATTCATTCATGGTGTCTTAGAGCTTTCGTTCGTTACTTTGATGTTTCTTGCTTCGAATAGGTATTTATAGTTCATATTACCGTTAGTTTAGCATAAATAGGATTATTTATGTTTATGAATGTGTGGGTGTAAATAAAAAGCGAAAATTCGGATGCATTCTGCTTTAAAACAATTAAAACTAATCGACGGTCAAGTAAAAAAATTGTTTTTACTTTTTTCACCGTAAAAAAATTACGTTTGACCGTAAAAAAAAATATAGGTTAACCGTATTAAATATTATTATTATTATTTATTTATTTATTTTTCAACACTAGATTTTTTTTGCAACCCAGAGTCTCTGGGGTAAATTCAAACAGGGATTGACGTTGATGGAAATGGAAGACCATGGTATAATTCTGAAGCAAAAAGTTCTGGAGCAATGGTCTTCCTTCTGGGGCCCACGAGACTTATGTGGTTTGCTGAGTTATTTTTGAGTGAGATCAATTGATGAGAAATATCGTACAAAAATCAAGTAATAATTTATGTAAAATGGGTCCCGCAGTAGATCTGCAGTAGTAATGCATAAAGGACAGACAGACTCCCGGTTAAGCTCCCGGTTCCCACAGAACACCGAAAGTGATGCAGCGCTGGCCGTGGTCAATGCTTGGGAGGGTGACCAGACCCCCTCCCGCGGCTGATTGCTCTTTGACCGTGTACGCTAAAGGGACCTAGTGCACGCAAAATCCGTCGTGGCTCCAAATGTCCTATAAGTTTGAAAAAATACATCTACTAGGTGACGATGTCTCATCTGGGAGCAGGTTCAAAATTAGGACCTCACTGAGCTAAGTAGTACTTCCACCCAAGCGTAGCTCATTAATAAATGGAAGGCGCTCTGCGAGGGAAGCTTGAGCAACTACAACAACATTTATGAAAAATAGAGCGAATTGGAAATACTGATAAGTGTTTACAATTACTCCAGAGTACAAAATATATGGGATCAGTGTAAACACCTAACTTAAGCATGAAAAATAACCAGGGCGGATTATATCCATAACTAAATGTTTTTAGAAACATTCCATATAACAAATAAGAATGGTTAAAACCGCTTACTTCGCGTTTGTGGATGAGCTGGAGAGGAAAATGTGAGATCACTAAATTTTGTTAAACAACTTTTTCTGTGCGTCATTTTAAAACAATAGTGACACCTCCACAGTTGTTTCGAAACGTACGAAACTCTTCCAATGTCTCCCCTATGTTACCAATTCATTACTCACCAGCAGTTAACTTTTCGAAACCACCACAAGTGTATTTATGATGCTTGTGTACATTTACACCCATGTTTACATTTACCCCAACTGACCTTAATTATTTTAGCGTTTAGTTCATCTTCTTACAGGCAGGGCCCGATTTACATTTTGAATCACTATAGGCACAACTCATGTTTGGGGGCCCCCATGCAACAAAATTTTTTTAAACATAACATTCAGTATGTGTTTGTAAAACTTGTCAGCCACACCAAAATTTGGGGGCCTCCAAAGCGCAAAAACTAATTTGTTTTTCAAATGTCAAGGAGTCAGACTAACATTTGGGAGCCCCCAACTGCAAGATGATTTTGTTTTTAAATTACAAAATGTTTGAATAAAATCTGGGGGCCTCCAAAGTGGAAAATCGATTTTGTTTTTCAAATTTCAAATTGTTAGACAAAAATTTGGGGGGCCCCCAAAGTGAAAATTTCTTGTGGTTTTGAAATAATTTAGTAATACAAATTTTCTGTGAAGCAACAGAACACTAACAGTTTATTTTTAAAAGATGCTATTCTTAAATATTTTTCTAAAAAATTTTAAATTACAAATAATAATAATAATAATAATAATAATAATAACCAAAATTAGGGGACCCCTTCAAATTGGGGCCCTAGGACCGGGCCTCACGTTCCTAGTTGTAAATAAGATCGTGTTTACTGGGAAGGACCATAAATGGTTTTAGTTCCTATTATTTTCTATTCATATTCTGGGAGGAAAAAAAGAATTCAATTAATTTTCTCACATGTCTCCTTTTTTTTTCTGCTTAATCAATACTATGAAAAATATTCTGAAAATTCTTTTCAATAGGGTGGATGTCATTATCACTGATTAATGCTTTAATCTAGTTTTCATTATTACTTATACCGAATGGTGTTTTTCCCTTTGGTGATGATACCAAAGTTTCTTGATATGTATTGAAATTGGAACATCGTCAACGTAGAAACATCGCTGTTCAATCTCTCTTTGCACTCAATTAAAATGCTGATACTCAGATTCAGTTTCTCCTGATGCTTGTAAAGGCTACATTCATCTAAGTGTACTGTATTTCTGAATCAATGTAATTAACCCCACTATATTTAAAATAGTTAACAAATTTCAAATTATAAAAAAATAAGGAATTTTGATAGTATTTTATGAGCATTTAAGTATGGAAATAAGAATCAATTTGTTCTTTCTTCTTCCTAGCGCTGGCTTAAAACTCACTCAAACAACATCACTTTCGATTAGTGGTATCTGCTGCATGTTTTCTGCAATCGTCAGTCATCAAGTAGTACAAATGCGATTTCGCTGTAAGTTTCAATCATTTAACTTATTTCTATGAAATTTATTTTCTTCTTTGAGCACCATAATTTTAACATGCAATGGTACTATTGTCATTCCTATGTCTTATACGCATTTCTACATTTTATTCTTTAATATTAAAGCTAAGTATCGTGGGGGATACTAAGTTAAAAGCGTAAAGCTGAGTCAAAATATCTTCAAAAATAGCAGGAAAATGATCGGTAAATAACTACATACATCGGGCAACTTGTTACCGATTTATTTAAAATATGTTTATATAAGAACTTCAGTATGAATAAATGATTTTAAAATTTCCTGGCCCTTGGAAGGGTAAGTAGTGCCCTCCTCGATTAACTGTCCATGGGAGGATTTGCTTATTCAGATATTAAATGTCAATACTTGATCAATTACTAGTGTCTTATAGCTTCTTTGGTGCCTGGCTGAACTAATACTTTGTTTTAGATAAAAACAGGCGTTACACAAGGTTGTTTCAAATATTCAAATGGGACTGCGTATAAGTGCCTCAGCATTTTCAGACATGTGGTGGCTTGGGTCACTTTCAACCCGTCTATTTTCATCCCCTAGTAAAATTCGTCTATGTTCTCCATTCAACAGTATGTTAAGGATGGGAAAGCTGCCAATTTTCTGCATCTCGAAAATTTATCGGCGTGAGCCAGTTTGTAATCTACAAACACAAATATGAGTGCATTGAGCGTAAGAGGCAAGCGCCTAACGAATACGTTACCTTGCCGGCTCGTTAAAGAGAATGTTATGGAATAATTCCAACTTTACCATTACTATTGCCTTAACAGGTAGCAAAGATTGTATCAATCTTTCAATAAAATAACTAAAATTAATACAAATATCACGTCATATCCATATTACTGCCCTAAATACCGTAAAACATTTTATACAAACGGTAAATTAGCGATATATTTTTAGTGCCAATTAGACCGGATCGTTTGCAACAAGACAAATGGGAAACAAAATGCATATAATGCAAATTCAGTGTCTTAGAGCTTTACCTCATTAATCTCCAAAGATGCCTTCTGCAAGTGTTAAACAAGCTACTTGTAGCTTGTGCAACAGATGGTTGAAGGAGAGAAATGAAAAATACAATTTTCTTTCAATGAGTATCTCATGTTCTTTAAAATAAAAGCAAGTAAACAATAAATAATTATTTATTAGACTTTTGGTTAGTATTAGTTCTTATAAAGTTGTTTCAGAAAGAAATCTTCACCATTTTGCACCAGTCTTTGCTTTGTTGGGGAAATGTGTTGCTAAAGCCTCGTACATGACTCTGTGGATCCATGCTGTGAAGACATTTCCAACCGGAGTAAGGTAAGCGTTGTTTATTTTATTTTAACTTATTATTATTATTATTATTTTAATGTTTAAAAAAATCTTAACGGAGGAGGAATACTTTATTTGTGTTCTGCCTCTTCGTAAAAACTGTAAAATAGTAACATTTGTCTTAATTTATTAATTATTACCATTAGACATTTACAACCATAGAACCATAAATCTGCATTAATCAAATTAACCAATTTTACCTCATTCTTTCTTGACAGCTTTTGAAATTCAATTACATAAATTAGAAAAAAAATTATTATTTACAACCATAGAACCATAAAGCTGCATTAATCAAATTAACCAATTTTACCTCAGTCTTTCTTGACAGCTTTCGAAATTCAATTACATAAATTAGAAAAAAATATATTATTTGCAGTCGCATATATTTATAACATTTTTCAGACTTCTTAAGAAGATATTATGTCTGTTCTTGATTTTATTGTTTTTTATCATAAAGAATGCAATATTTGCATTCGGTTTTATCTTCTTATAAAGCAAACAGATGACGTTAAAATCCTTCACCGAAGATATTTCTTTTTATCTCGTAACAGGCGGCGGTTTTCTTTTTAAAATTCTGTAATCCTTTGTACTTCAGTGGCGTAACTAGCAACCTGCAGCCCCCGTTGCTGCGAATGGGGGGGGGGGGAAGGATGCAGGGACGGAGTAAGGGACGTTCGGTCAAGTTTCAAGTAGGATGCACTATACTGGTAGTGTGAACGCAATTAACGTGTGAGAGAGCGTTTTCATGATGAGGGGGAGCACAAATAAGTCAAGTTACGCCTCTGTTGTGATTAAACACAATAAGCTGAAAGAAATTATTTTAAATAATATTTTTTTGTTTTCATTATCTTGAATTCCAATTTGGTATAATTTGGGATCGAGTGCAACATTGCAACTGTTGGTAAGCCTTTTCTATGCAGTTAGTTGTCAAAGTTTTAAATGTATGCACAAAGTCTTTGCTCTATTGTGCATACATTTCTTGTTCTATGCATCAAATACTGAGAACGTGCTAGTTGTAGGGAGCAAAATATTATTCCGACGAATACAAAGAGTGAAATACTTGCAGCATCATACTATCTTGAAAGAGAAACCCTGATTTTAACCCAGATACTATTTATTTATTGTTTTGCTTTGTTTGATTTTGAAACATTGCGAAATTTTTATGAATTTTGTTTATTACATTTTTTTCCTCCTTTCTTTACAGCATAATCATCTGGATAACATTCTTTTGTTGTATAATTATCAGATTTCGTAGCCTGTAAAGTTTTTAGTTTTAACACTTCAATGAAGAAATGCTTTATATGTATATATTATATTAATTCAACTATTCCTTCGATACTTGTGCTATAATAAAAATGTAAAAATCATAAATGAAATAGATTAAAAAAATTAGTTTCAACTTTTTTGATACACTGGAATTTAAAATGAACTTTGATTACCTCTCAAAAAATATTTAAGAAGAAAAAAGGTTCACATCCAAATTAAACCGCTTCAAAAATATTTTCATAAACAAAATAAATTAGAATTTAATTTTGAAATTCTTTTATGAAATGGAGTTTTAATTCCTTAAAAATTTATTTTTAGAGCTATATATTAAGCTAATAATATTAATACATAAATAAACAAATAAATAATAAGTAATAAGTAAAATTAAAAAGCAAACTAAAAGGATCGATTCACTGAAATACCTATGAGACAACTATCAGACTCTTAAACGTCCTATCCAATGTAAAATGAAATTAAAAGTTGGAATGATTGCTGAAAGTTTGAGCAAACATAAAAAAACGCTGTTACTACAAGCAAAAGAAATAAATTCACTTCAGTTAGTGTACCAATAAATAAATAAATAAATAATAAAATGAAGAAGAAAAAAAAAAAAAAAACACACACACACACACACACACACTCGTTAAAAAAAAATAAAGTAAACTTTTTTCTGGAAACAATTTGCAAACGTAAAATCTCTTTTTATATCAATATCAAGTTTTCTACCACATTTAACAATGAAAGAACATATCTTCGATCAAAGCAATGAAGGTCAATTTTCCTTAGGATCCAATTCTATAGAGTCTTCAAACTGATTAAAAAAGATACGAGCATTTCTCATTGAAATACAAAACGCTTCTAGAAAATTTTGAAGAATAAAGAATTTTCAGTTTATTTGGAATTATACTTAAGATAAAACTTCTATTTTATACAGCATTTAAAAGAAGAAAAGAAAGGAGATTAAAATAACACTGAAGTAAAAGTTAAAGATAGAGCTAAAGAGTGAATTGTGTGAAAAATCAGATAATATATTGTTTATTTAATTGGCTTGAGTGAGTTTTGGATTAAGAACAATAGTATGCAGTAGGGAAGCAGAGGGCTAGTCTGGACAACGTGAATAATTCTGTTATTTTTCAATTTAAGTTTCTTAGTAAATTTTTGCAGTTTTGCAAAACTGAAATACACTTTCACGTGAAGTTTTATGAAATTTCATCAAAAGTTCATTCGGAATTAATAACGTAAGGTTTTTATGGTGTTAAAGTAAGTTCATTATTTGTTTTTAAACTGCTAATTTTGACTATTTTTATTAAAAGTTTTAAACGGGGATAATATCTTACAAATGAATACAATCACTACATGTTTTGATATTTATTTTTTTTCCGCAAGGATTAAATTTACTAGTGTTTCGTGATATAAGCTATAATTGTCACCATGGGGCTAGTGTGGACACGCGGTGGTGGGGATAGTGTGGGCATTTTTAAATTAGCCTTATTCAGCTTTCAGTGGCAAAAATATTAATTTAATACGAAGATCATATGTGCACTCTCAGAAACGCATGCTCAAATCGCACAAAACTTTCGTCGTATTTGACGAAATGGTTTCGTGAAAAATGCCCCGAGTAAACCTTTCGTCAAATTGGCGAAATTTGTGCAGTAACTTTTTAAAACCACGTGATCGCGCGAGGAAAGACTCGTTATAAATGACGAAATTTTCTTGACGACTGAAGAATGGTCAAAAGTGAGAGCTCCATTTCTGAGAGTGTGGTAACAGTGTAAGCAACCTTTCTTGACACGGAATCTGATGAACAGAAAATTGAAGAACTAAAAAAGAGTGAAAACACAAATCAAGGCAGGACATTTTTTTGTTAAATTTTCTCCATTCGTTGCAAGAAGTCCGGGCCCAGCACATTTCAGGTACTGTTCAAGAAGGAAGAATGTTAATTACGTAGTTTTCTCAGTGTAATCACTAATGTTAACACATATTAAAGTCATTTTTTAACAAAAAAAAATATTTCTACAAATAGGCTTAAGATTTAAAACCCGATTATAATGTTGTTGTGTTTTGTTCTATTTATCAATTAACAAGTAAAAATTAAGAAATAAATTCCAATATTTTAATTTGTACATTTTAATTTGCCGGTTTCTTTTCCCATTTTTTCTTCTATCTTTTTTTTTTTTTTTTTGTAATTATGCAATGCACATCAGCTTGCCTTAAAAACAAAATCCTGACATACCCAACTTCAGTCTTTCATAACAAAGACATTTTAGGCACATCAACATTTAAAATATTATTTATTAATATTAACACAGTGCTGAGGAACATGCTGTTTAGGTTGAAATTTATGTTATTAAGTTCTTCATACACTTTTAAGAGCTGTATTACATTGTCTGAATTGGTATTTTTAGACTGTCCACACTAGCCCCACCACACGGGGCAACATGGCCCAAAAACAACTTTTTTAATAAAATGCATTATTGCAAAACTGTAGAGCCGAATAATTTCATATATCAGCTAAATTAAAGGTAAAAATCGAAATACTTTGAAAAAATACTTGATGCTTAAAAAAGATTGTGTTTCGTACATTTTTTTTCCAACAATATATCAAAATTGTTCACCCCAATCTTCCTTCTCCCCTACTGGACTAAACTATTATTGAAGGCCTGTACGAGACAAAATGTAAGAATTAAAATGTAAAATATGCTTCTAAAAAATTTCTAGAAATACCATCAAACAAATTTCGTGCAAAATCTTGAATTTTCGGCTCAAGTTTTTGCTAAAAACCTCGACCCAATCAATCCATTTTTCTTTTTGTCACTTCGTACGAAAAAGCTCTCTTTACACAGTACTCACCAGTTAAACGTATGTTTTCTTCCTATATCGTTTTCCTCAATATTCATCATAATGAACATACATTTAAATATTTTTGCGTGAAAACTATTGTTTGTTTAATGTGAGTTGGTTGGAAGAAACATTTTCTTGCCACGAAACAAAACTACTTAAAGGCACAAATTAAGCTTAGAATAGCGTATACAGAAATGTTCCTCTCTATCGTATTTTGATTTTTGAAAAATTTGCATACTTTGAGGAATTTTCTTGATTTAGTTAATAATTAACTAAATCAATTTTAAATGTATGTTTCTTTTTGTTTGTTTGTTTGTTTGTCCATTCATAACTTCTCACCGGATGAACCGATTTTCATGATTTTTTTTAATCGATTGAGGGTGGTTTCCCATAGGTCCCGTACCTTCGTTTAACCATATTCGATCATTAGAAAAAAAGTTATGGGCAGAAATAGGATCATTTTTCTGGTTTTTCATTCATAACTTTTTACTAAATGATCCGATTTTGATGACTTTTTCATTAATAGATACAAAGTCGTCTAACTCAAATATCGCACATCAATTTGACTACATTTCTTTTTTAGAAAAAATGTTACGGATGAAAAAAAAAATCATGAAAATCGGTTCATCCGGTAAGAAGTTATGAGTGGACAAACAAAAAAAAAAAAAACAACAACAACATACATACAGTATGAATGTATAACCTCCTTTCTTTGTGAAGTCGGTTAAAAATAAGTATTTTTTATTTCAATTGGAAAGGCATGGCTTGATTTTTCTTTGTTGGGGAAAACAATTAATAAATATAAAACTCATTGTTAAAAAAGCCGATTTTCAAGATTTTGATTCTTTTTTAATCCATCGAGGGTGGTTGCTCTAATGACTTTTTTAAATCGATTTCAAAACGCAATTTATCATACAAATGATTAATTTTTAGTGTCATTTACTCAAAGAAGGTTTTCCCTTTAATATGGGTTTTTAAAAAATAGAGTATTTATATAAAAAATGTATTTACACTAAAAAGAATAAAATAAAATATTTTTTGGAAAAAAATAGGACCGACTTCAAATAATAAATTGCGCTACAAAGTGAAAAATAAATTAATTCTTTAAACAACATCGATGTGACTTTTAAACATGGTTTTAGAAGTCGGTGTAAAATTATGAGTCTAATTACCATTACACCATGTGCTACTTCATATTGGAGCTGTTGCTAATTCTGGGAAAATATATATATATTTGTAACTGATTCATGATTACAAAAGATTTTATCTATCCTAATTTTGCACCGACTTCTAAAACTATGTTTAAAAGTCACATCGATGTTCTTTAAAGAATTCATTTATTTTTCACTTTTTAGCGCAATTTATAAGTTAAAATGGATTCCATTTTTTTCCAAAAATTATTTTATTGTCCTTAAAGTTTAGAATTTTTTTTTTTTTTTGTGCTTTTGCTTTTCAAATCAAATTTACAGAATTTATAATGTTACTATTCTCTTAACATTCTGATCGTTTTGGCAAGAGTTTGTATTTGCCAGATTTTTTTAATCAGTAGAATTAGACAAGAATCATTCTTCTATAAGATTTTCCTATTTTAGAAATACAGCTTTATTTCTTCGCACTGACTGGCAATGAGTGGCTTTTGTTGGATATCTTTTCATCCATCCATGAGCTCACATCTTTTTCTTGGAAAAACGGATTCCTTGTCAACTCGAAACATTGGCCAGTGCTATTTTGCTTCGATTTTGATTTTTAATATCACAGTGCAAAAGAGAAAAATTTTTATTTTGCAGAACTAATTATGTTTATTAAGAAGTGTCATTACCTCTTTCAGGGGATTAGGATTGGGCTCATGCATGTTTTGGGGTGGAGTAGCTCATCTCTTTATTCCTGATATAGAAATGTTGGTAAGTATAGGAAATATATACTTATCTTTGCTACCTATCATTGAATATATCCTCGTTGAAGCCTTACTAATATAGAATATTCACACACACACACACAACCCTTTTCTTTCTAAGGGAAATTCCCCATAATACTATTAGACAAAGTTGAGGGTTGTTAAAAAACAAAAACTTATTATTCATCTTTACAGGTAATCCAGATCTGGGGTAGAACCAGCAATCAACATTTAGAGGTTCAGAATGACCAAATCTAATACAAAACTATAAAATAGTGGACAAAAGTTTAAAAATAATAATAGCATATAAATATACTAATTTTTATACACATTTAAACTTTATATATCAATGTTGTTTTTCAAAAAAAGTTCATACACTTTGTTTTTAAGATAGTCTAAACACAAACTGATTACTGAATACAGAATTGATAAAATATTTCACGCGACAAATGTTTCGCCCACACATATGATTGTGAAGATATTTGTTGGTGACTTGGCGACATTTTTTTACTTTGTCACCATGTTGGCGTGAATCATAGGTACTACTACATTATCATAATAAATGGTAACACTTCAAAAATTTGTTAAAAACGCTTCGATTCTAATTACCCTGGTAGGTTGCAGCTATGAATGGTAAAGAACGCGCATAGTCAATCATTGAATAACGTCATTGGATTTAATATTCAGATTAAGGACAATTTAGTGTCATCT
Source organism: Octonoba sinensis (assembly GCA_038502835.1). NCBI lineage: Eukaryota > Metazoa > Arthropoda > Arachnida > Araneae > Uloboridae > Octonoba > Octonoba sinensis. The sequence goes on along the minus strand of CM076599.1, from coordinate 54,890,943 downwards.
GTTTCAAATTAAGGGGAGATTTTCCCTCCCAGATGAAATTACTATACTACCACGGATTAGTTACACGGAATGTAAACGCGACTTTAATTTAATCCTTCTTTCTTTGTTTTAATTTATTTATCGTCTGCACTTTTTATATACATTAAAGTGGCAGCGCTCTTTTTTCCAGTTTCGTTAAAACTATTGTTTTGACGATGATTATGTTGGATGTAAATAAATATTTTTCACAAGCAATTTAATTATATAGTAAATAATATTTTCATATTACAGATTAATATAACTTAGATGCTTTTTTTCGGTAAGAATATTTTTTCCGAAATTATTATATGTTTATTATTTATTCATTAAAATTTTCTGTTCTACCTGATAAATATCTCTTTGATTTGATGTGCATTTCCGGTTACATAATTGCATATTTATAATATCTAGAACAGCGGTCTTCTCGTATGACCTCCGGGCTTACTAGTAATATATAAGCGGCTTAAGTGTCTGTTTGTCGCCGATAGCTTATTGGTTGCTTGGATGTGCTGCCATCTAGACGTTTAAGTAGAAACGAAACATTTTTTGTAAAGCAATTTGTTTGCATTAGCAATCATCTGTCTTTGAAACGGTTTACAACTGAACACAAATTGCGCTGGTCAGAGGGAAGGTGAACATTTGTTTGCATTAGTATTTATAATATCTAGAACAGCGGTCATTTCGTATGACCTCCAGGCTTACTAGTATTTATATACAGGCGCTGTTGCCAGATACCCTGGCTTCACTTGTATATAGTACCTCACAAATTTCTCACGCGAACGTGGTTGGACAGTATATCTGACTTTTTTTGAGAGAAAAAATATTTATATTAGCGATTCTATATGTTTTGGCTTTGCTACAATTAGGAGTTTGGGCGAATTGATTTGCTGGCATGATAACATATTATGTGTTGCCAGTGTTGCATGTCTCCAGAAATACAAGCAATGAGTTTACCAAATTCACGTAAATTGAGTTAGAAAGATGTCACAATCCGTCCATAGTATTTTTCTCGGTTTACTTTGCACATTCGAGTTGTTCCAGCAAACCATTCAACTGTGCAACAGCGACTGTAAGTATTCTAAAACTCGATACAACATTAATAGGCATCTTTATTTATAGGCAACCCATTCTCGGCTCACAGTATTGGCGTTCGGAGGAGCACTAAACTTCATCGGGGCTATTTTGACGTCATGGCTGTTTCCAGATTGCACAGAGCGTCCTCTTGCTACCATAGCCGAAGAAGTTGAAATCGGACGCTCCAAGATCATCAACGACAGTAATCTGGATTTCCGGGATGCTTCCATTACTTCTGGATTCGTCCCAAACATCACCGCGGATGAAGTAGAGGAGTCTGCGTCCCGTTCTACTGGCAGCCTAAATGACACGCAAATCGTGAATGTTGGTCTGTTGCGACGCCTGGCAGCTCTTGTCCAGCTCAAAACTCAAAGCTTACTACGTCCTTCGGCAAGATCTGTTTCCATGCATTTGAGTACGTCCAAGCAACTTGCACCAATCAGTGTCGTGATGGGCAGCGATATGTTTGAACCAGTCACTGGTTTCGTCTTCAAATGGGACAAAGCAGAACCAGCGGTGAAGATATCAGATTTTGAGAAAGAGATGTCCGCTTATTGGAAACCAAATAGTGATCCTAATGAGAAGGAAATCAACGACAGGCATTTAAACAGTTTGAATATTTTGTATAACATTCAGAGCGATGATACGATTAGGGAAGAAGAAAACAATAACGCAGAGGAGTGTCTTTGCAATTCTGAACAGTGTACAGATTCCAACCTTTAAGTATATCAACAAAATCAGCGAATGTCCAGCATTTAGATTTCACAACGAACATAACAGTAAGCATATTCAATCTTTAAATCAGAAGATAGAGGAAAAAAATGTACGAACTCTGAGGAAAAAAAACTAAGTAATTTTTGGCAATAGGAAACAGTTGCAAGAACAAATTCACCACAAAATCGACGAATTTGGACTTCCAGTTGAAACCATTAGGAAGGAGGTGGACCACATAATTGTTCGCAACGAACAATAATTTATCGTCTAATTTCCGACAAAACCGACTTACCGAGTCGACGTGACAGACATTGTTCGTTGATGACAGTCAACCAGTAACACCTGTTGAAAAAAAACTGAGAAAGTTACAATCATGTTTATTTATTACAAAAATTTCATAATCAAAAAATGTTCATTTATAATTTTACTTATTTATTGGGTATCTTTTTTTTTTTTTTTTTTTTTCGGAATTTTATTTATTTTTTATTTTTTGAACAGTCATGCCATCATACTACTAAAAAGATGTTTCAAAATAAAAGCATTTATACACATACGAATCTGAACTACTTCTGATATGAGCGTTTGTTGGTCTCACTTGTTATATATGGTTCTAGCCCAGAAGGAGAATGTATGAACTAGCTACTATTTATTAAAATTACACAACTATAATTTAATACCTAAAAAATGCTATTACAAGACAGACGATTATTAACTTTTTAAAGAATTTATCAATCAGTTACTTAATTAATTAAAATATTAAATAATCTGAACCAAAGCAGGGCTTATATGAATTTAATTTGCAATAAAGAAGATTCTGACTGAGAATTATACCAATTTTTATTTTGAAAGCAATCTCTTTGATGTCTCCAATGAGGACTCTTAATAACAACTCTTTTGGTTGATATTTTGAAGTATTAAATGCAACTGGAGCTACATGCATCTGCATCAGAGCTTCGAAGAACATTTTCATGAAACAAAACAATATTACTGTATTGTTTCGTTAATATTAAAATAAATAAATAAATAAATAATAAAACACTAGAAAATTTGGTTGTTAATTTTACTTAAACAAAAACATCATTTTCAAAACTAGTTCGTCCGTTCGTGAGTCTTTAAGAGCATCATCATCGTCATTTAGATCTTTCTCCCTCCTGAATTCTCTTTCATTGCAACTCTATAAATCAATTCTTCAATTCTTCCCAATGTATGCAATTAAAATTTCATGTAAGATTGAAATATTAGATTTACCAGTTTTTATTCTTGTTTCAAAATCATAATGAATGAGACAATGTTAATTTTACTAATTAATTTAAGAGAAGTGTCAATTTAGTTTCGTTGATTTTACATAATATGAATTTACTTCAATTACAAGAGGGTAAATATCAGATATTGAGGGAAAAGTTTGAGAGGTGGGTTAAATATGATAAAATAGAAATGTCAAGTTTCAGTTAAGTTTAGGTTGATCAGAATAATACATAAACATAAACTCAGAGTCTTAAATAAATTAAATCCAAATTTCTTTGATTTAAGTTAGAACATTTTATTTAAACCTAATTAAATTTTATACACTTGAAAATGATGCATCGTCACACTAAACTGAATTGAGAGCTTTGATCCGGATCAAACCTCCCTAAGTTGATACGGGACAAATCCCTCTTTATAGTCATTTTGAAAAAATGTTAAATATCATATTAAAATAATAAATATAATAAAAAAATTCCATCTTGAGTTTTCGTATTAGTGAATTTATGTGAAAAGTCAAAAAACTAATATATACTTAACATGATTCTAACTGATTTTGTGCAAATTTCATGAAACTCGATAGAATGCTGTTGGCTCAACACGAAACACAGGCACAGTTACTGACAGACAAGGTTTCTGTTTTATTAATAGTAAAGATTGTGCGGCAATCTTACACCAAAAATTTTTCGAACATTATTTTGTCAAAGGAAAATTGTTTATGTACAAGTAATTACACGTAATGTTTATTGAACCCTATCAATTTTTAATTAATATTAGACAGAATATAAATATTGTTTGATAACAGATGCAATCCTTAAGTTATATAACACGATTTGAAGATTACAATGATGCTTTCTTATTTCAATTTATAATTTTTCTTTTGATGCTGTGAAATAGAAAATATCTCTCTCTTTTTTTTTCTTTTCTTTCCATACAGATGTAGAAATCTGAAATGATGTTATCGTTTTCGATAAGAGAAAGGAAATCAAACTCCAGGAAACGTAAAAATGAGTCAGAGAGCAAATAGGAAAAAGCTGAAGACTACAAGGTTCGTCAAAAAATATATATATATATATATATATTTTGCAGTGAAAACTGCTACAGACTTCAATTCGGTTTTGTAATAGCTAGATATTTTTCATTCCTTAAAAATCATAAACTACCATTCAATAAATTATTAATTAAAAAACATAGCCTAGGAAAGGTTTAACTTTCTGTTTCCTATTAAATTTGCCCACAATTAGAAAAAGTATTAAAAATGAAATATGGTCCTGGTAATTAATCTGAAATTAATTACTAGAAAATTTGGAATTTCCATTTACAGCCATCAAACTGAAAATTTTAACATGTGAAAAGCTGAAATATACGTAACATTAATAAAATATTTTTTGGGGAAAAAATAGAATCGACTTCAAATTAAAAATTGCGGTAAAAAGTAAAAAATAAATTAGTTCTTTAAACAACATCGATACTCCTACTTTAAAACATAATTTTTGAAGTCGGCGCAAAATTGAGTTTAAAACCATAACACCATGTTACTTTACATTGGAACTGTTGCAAACTCTGGGCCTTTTATATTTGTTACCGATTCATGATTACAAACTATTTTATCCATCATAATTTTCCTCCGACTTCTAAACTTTTGTATAAAAGTAGTACTATCAATGTTGTTTAAAGAATAAATTATTTTTTTTTTCCTTTTTTGGGCAATTTTTAATTTGAAGTCTCTTCTACTTTTTTCTTTTTAGTGTAAATACATTTTCCATATAAATACTCTGCCTAAAAAATTTTAAAAAAGCATATCAAAAGGCACCCACTTTGAATGGCTGGCTCTAAAAACTAATAATTTGTATGGTAAACTCCCGTTTTGAAGTTGATTTTAAAAAGTGTAATTTAACTTATTAATGGAAAGATTTAGTTTTTGTTTCAGAGAAACTTTCATTCAAACTCTTATCTTAATTGCTTTTAATATTACTGCTTAATGGCAACAAACTATTTTTAACAATGAGTTTAATCTGTAATAAAAATTTTCACGTTAAGAAAACACAAATGAGCTTTGCACCCAGAAGCTCCACTATTGCATTGAAAAAGGGATTCTAAGCAGTCCCGAAACATATGTCTGCATTTTAATGCTCATTTGTGCTTTCTTAACGTGAAAATTTTTATTACAGCTTATTTTCACGAAGTTAATTTATTATGTTAATGAGTTGAATATTTATTTATATCTAGTGGTCGAAATTCGGCAGTAATTTATTTATTTTTTTAGTTTGTACATTAATGAGGCTCTTTGGTCGAAGCGTATACCTTTACAATCACTGCGTATAATTTATTAGAATGTTGTTTTATTACGTCAACTACGAGCATGTACTTCATTAATGAATTAATTTTCGAGTTATTTGAAAGATACGGGCGATAGGAAAAATGAATTATAAGCTTGTCTAAGCCATGTATATATATTTTTTAAAATTCTGAAGAAATATTAAACTTGTTGTTCTATATTTTGCACCATGGAAAGAAGATACTTAAACTCACATTTAAGAAACAAAATTCAGGCTTAGGGCAATTAGGGGGCGGTCAAAAAATTAAAGAAGAAAAAAAAACACTTTTGAACATCTTGTATCAGAAAATGATCGAAATGTCCTGTAACTTTCGCAAAACATTTTTAATTATATACGAAATGCTTACACCCGCTTTCGTCAGAATAGCAGTAATATTCATGAAGATATGGGCATTTGTTTTAAATATTCGAAAATTTTCGCAAGTGTTTTGCTTATAACTCGCTAAGTTCTATCTCAAATTACATGAAACTTGCAGACAACTTGACAAAATAAAAAGTAAGTATGGTACTGAAACGTGGGGAAAATGTAATAAATAGTCGATGAGATTTGAGCAGTTTTATTAAAACAAATGTGATTGCGCATGCGCGAAGGATATTATAATTATTATTATTATTTTAATAATTTGGTAGTGAGATCTATGGAGCAACTTATGTAAAAGTTTCAGTTGAATATTCATATTTTTCAAAGAGATATAGACCTTACAGTGAGCCGTATTTAGCAAGCTCTCAAATTGGAGAAAAAAAGATAAGGGGTTTTCCACAAATTTTTATATTGTATGATAATTTTGGCAAAGTAAACAATAGCGTTCAAATTCAGACTCCATAAACACAAATAATGCAATTTAATTCAGTTTAACATCTGTCAATTTTCCAATTTATCATGCAATATAAAAATTTGTGGAAAACCCCATATCATTTTTCTCCAATTTGAGAGCTTGTTAAATACGGCTCACTGTATGGTGTATATCTCTTTGAAAAATATCAATAGTCAACTGAAACTTTTACATAAGTAGCTCCATAGATCTCACTACCAAAATATTAAAAAAAATAATTATATCTTTCGCGCAATCACATTTGTTTTAACAAAACTGCTCAAATCTCATCGACTATTTGTTACATTTTCCCTACGTTTTGGTACCATACTTACTTTTTATTTTGTCAAATTTTCTGCAAGTTTCATGTAATTTCAGATAGAACTTAGCGAGTTATAAGCAAAACACTTGCGAAAATTTTCGAATATTTAAAACAAATGCCCATATCTTCATGAATACAGTCGACGCTCGATATAACGACCATCTCCGTTCCACAAAAAAAGGTCCTTATAACGGGTGGTCGCTATAAGAGGTAGAATTTAAAAATGTATATGCATGCATCATGCAGTATAGTAATTCCATTAAAATTGCCAATTTTTCAAAGATTCCAACAAAATGCTCAAATTATATTTTATCATTGGAATTTAAAAAAAATTATCAGTGCAATATGTTATAATAAAATGTTAAACAGATTTTAAAGTAGAAAATATAAGGAAAAAATTACATACTTGCAAATCATTCATTTTCGGAAGAAAAAATCAGAAATGGTTGTTTGCCTTTTTAGCACATGTGATTTTTGCAAAACATAATTTTCCATTTCAGTTATTGATGACAAATAGTGTTCTGTATTCTCTTGCCTTTCAAAAAAACATTTTAAAGTCTCGATAGCATTAGACACATTTTTTATGCTAGGAGTTTTTGTTACAATTTCTTCCTCTTCTTCATCTGATGATGATGCATCAATTTCTTCCTGTCCACAATAACGGGAAATTAGTTCATCTTCTGACAGATGCTCGACACATTCCAAGTCATTATCGATTTTAGCGTAATCGTCAAAGTTCAACGTTGCATCCATGTTCATTTTCTGAGAAATTTCTTGCAGCATTTCCTCTTCTTCAACGAAATTTTCATCTTCGATTGCCGGACTAATTATTTCAGCAGTAGATTCCCTTTCCTCTTGCTTTTTAAAACCAGCATGATGGAAGCAATTCTTGATGGTTTTTTCTGAGACGTCATTCCATGCTGCTTTAGAGAGATGCAAAGCTGTTAGGACATCAACTTTGTAATCTTGATCTTCGTCGAGTGCAGAAACAACTCTTCGCAGTAGTAACTTCCTATAATTGCGTTTAAAACTCATAATGACCCCTTGGTCTAGTGGCTGAAGAACAGATGTGACATTAGGTGGAAAATATTCCACGGTGATTGATTTCAACCCATTTAGTTTGGGATGAGCCGTGCAGTTATCAATTACAAGAATAATTTTTCTACCTTGAATTGTCATTTGCTTATCCAAGCAACGTAGCCATTCCTCAAAAATGACAGATGTCATCCACGATTTGGAGTTGTTTTTGTACGTGACAGGTAAGGTTTTGAGTCCTTTAAAACATCTCGGCTTTTTTGATTTTCCGATCACTAAGAGTGGAAGTTTTTCAGTACCAGACATATTTGAGCATAAGAGAACTGTTAGTCTTTGCTTGGCTTCTTTCCCTCCACTCGCAGTTTCGTTTTTTAAAACGAAAGATTTATCAGGTTTCATCATGAAAAACAGTCCAGTCTCGTCTGCGTTAAAAATATCCTCTGGAGTATAATTTTTGATAATTTCTTCCAGCTTTTCTTTTTTCCATGTGTCCACTGCTTCTTCATTCACAGAACCACTTTCGCCACAAAGCTTCCGGAATGAAAGACCATGTCTGGTTTTAAATTTTTGCAACCATCCGTCCGAAGCTTTGAACACAGTTTCGTCAATGTCCATTTTTTGAGCAAAAGTTAGAGCTTTTGACTTCAGCAAATTTCCATCTATTGGGACATTTTTTGATCGCATTATTTTCAACCATTCATATAAACCTTCTTCGATCTTCTGAAATTTCCCTTCACGGGACCGATTTCTAGAAGATTTGACTCCAATTTCTTCTTTTCTTAAAATTGAGTCCCGGTTGTTAATGATGCCAAATAAGGTGCTTTTGGGAATTTTGAAAACTCTAGCGATTTCGCATTTTTTTAAAACTTTTTTATCAACTTCATTTAAGATTTTAATTTTAGTATCTAGACATATCGCATTGCGCTTGTTTGAACCTGCCATCTCGTTCAATAGCGAAAATGCAACTCCTGTTTGCAGTATGCATTTCACTGAAGAACCTTATTCTTTTTTCGCTCCTTCCCCCAGAGGATAACTAATCCAAGGCACGTGACCTGGAACCTGTCAACATTCAGGTTGAAGAGCAGGTTAATTTTTCTCGAACCCTCTCATTCACATTTCTGGAAGCAGAACTTCTGAGCTGACATGACACCACCAGTCACGGACAGCAAGACTCCTCGTATTTCGGAGAATCGACCCTTGGGAAAACACGTGATTCAAATGACAAAAACTACCAATACATCTGTCAACCCCTTTTCCTAAAATCCGTAAAGTCCACGTGCTCTCTCCCCCTCTCTATTCTTTCCATACTATGGTGAGTGGTAATCCCCTCCCCCTGTCAAAGTTGGACTGACTGAACACTGAAGGCTGCATGCAGCTTGTCAGTAAACTATAATCAAGGTCATTTCAAGTTACAAATTTAGAAACATGTTCTTTTTGGAAAAATACCGGAAATAGTGTCCGTTGAATGCGGTCGCTGTATTGGATTGGGCGATACAGAACGGTCGTTATACCGAAAGTAAATTAACATAGAGTTCATAGGAAGAAAGTTGGGGCTTTTATCACTGGTCGTTATAATGGAATGGTCTTTATAATGCGTGGTCGTTATAACGAGCGTCGACTGTATTGGTATTGGTGGAAAAACTTTAATTTGGGTTAAAAATTGGCTGACTGGGAGGAAACAGAGAGTAGTAGTGAAGGGCAATTATTCTCAGTGGATTGATGTTTTGAGTGGGGTTCCACAAGGTTCAGTTCTAGGGCCAATATTATTTATTATTTTTATTAATGATATTACTCAGAGTATTTCTGGGAACATCAATATTTTTGCTGATGATGTCAAAATCATGGGTATTGTGGACACGGAGGAACAAGTCAATCAGTTTCAAGAGGATTTGAATCAAATTTCTAGGTAGGCAATTAAGTGGGATATGTCTTTTAATATTGGGAAATGTCAAGTGCTTCATTTTGGTCATGGGAATAAACATGCAACCTATTATTTACAAGGTTCTGTCATTAGGGAAGCAGAAGCAGTTGTTGATCTAGGAGTATTGATTAGTTATGACTTCAAGTCCAGTCAGCAGTGTAGCATAGTAAGTAACAAAGCTAACAGGATGCTTGGGTTTATCAATAAGGCTATTTCGAACAGGTCTAGGGAAGTTGTATTGCTATTATACAGAAGTTTGGTAAGACCTCATTTGGAGTATGCTGTTCAGTTTTGGTCTCCGTACCTAAAAAAGGATATTACCTTATTAGAAAGGATTCAAAGGAGGGCTACAAGATTGGTAAGTGGTCTTTCAGACTTAGATTATGAGGTTAGGCTTAAAAGGCTCAATATGTATAGTCTTGAGCAAAGGAGAGTCAGAGGGGATATGATTCAGTTGTTTAAATTCATTAAAACGGGAAATGTTGATGGACTACAGCTATGTGCTGAAAGTAGAACCAGAGGTCATTGTTTTAAACTTTTCAAATCTCAGGCTAATCTTGAAATTAGGAAAAACTACTACTTCAATAGGGTTGTAGGCAGTTGGAATAGTTTACCGGAAGCGACTTTTGATTGCAGTGGGGTAAAAACTTTTAAGAAAGCTCTTGATGTTCATTGGGGACTGCTAAATTAACTAGGACCAGCCTAGCTGGGCCCTGAGCCTGTTGCTGGTCGTCACTTTTGTATTTGTATTTGTATTTGTATTTAATATATTATAGAAAAATACTAGGACAATTAGGAAATATAAATCACACTATTTTTTATAGTTAGTGCAGATAAAAGGTTAATTAAAATAAAGCTCTAAGGGAAAAAAATATATGAAATATATAAACTATATTTTTAATATGTACTTCCAAAACAGCATTAGAAATACGTCTTTAAGTACAAAATACCTATTAAGTAAAAAAAATGAAAAAACAAAATTAAGGAAAAGGTTGCTGCTGCATAGCAGATACAAGCAAGGGGATATCTGGTTCAGTAGAAGTTAATTTTAACCTCAAATTTGGCTCGACTTTTAATTTGCTTCTATATTTATTTTTAATACATATCATATTGGAAAAAGCAGTTTCACAAAGACAAGTCTTTGGGAACGGAATTAAAAACAGCAATGCTTTTCTTGACAATAACGGGAATTCATTTTTAACTTTGAGACGAAGTTTTCCCGACTCTAATCGCGCAAATTCGATCTTCAATCCCGAGTTATATGATAGTTCCATTAACGACTTGTTGTTCCTCATTTGATAGAGTGGTGGGTAGTGTTTTCCACACGAATGAAATTTTTATCCAATAGTCCCGCAGCACTGTCTGTTGTTCTTTTAATCCACCTTCCCGTGTTTAATATCGAATTCGATTTATAAAATAATATCAAAATTATATCACATAAAATAACTTCACGTAATTGTATTAAGTAAGTACCACTCAAAACAACCATAACAAGTAATTGAAGCAATTCAATATTATCTTTATATGTACGACTGTACGTTTCTAAATAGCATAAAGATTTTGGGCCCCAAACTAATAAAGTGATTTTAGAGCTGTTTGCGCCAATAGATAGACTGATTCATGACGAAGGTTTAGGTATATAATTTGGGTAAATTGGTTGAAATATAACGGAGATATAATTAAAAACCTCATATTTCAAACCATTTTCATTGTTCATTTCTTTTCAATTATTGCCATTTTGAATAACGTTTGCCCGAAAGGCTTACCTCTGAGTTCCTTCGCTCCATTTGAATGTTTTCGCCAAAATGAAGAGTACTTGTGTCGCTAAATAGATGATTTCTGTTAACGTAAAACTAATGAAAATTATTTTTGTATTAAGCTTCATACATGTACACTAGATTGTTAGGTTTTTGATATCGCTGATTTTGTTTGAAATTTAAAATTTCGAAGTTGCGAAGTAGTGACTCCGCCATGCAGTTAATTGTTCTCAATATATTATTTTGCGCTTCGGAACTTTTCCAAACTGCGCCAAAAATCCTTATTAGTAACATTGTTCTCATTTAACTCAATACGTGATTTACATTTTTGGATCACGGCCCATTTGTGCTATATTATTATAGTGCAATTTGGCGATCTTCTGCTTTATTTTAACCCTTTAACGTTGCGGTTTTGATTGATTCTATATTTTACTCAAGTGATTTATTTTAAAGTATTTATTTAATTTTTTTACTGTCTATTTAAAACCATTTGGACATTATTTAGTTATTTCTTTCTATCAACTTAAATTTCGCACGTCAGTTTTGGTTCAGCAGTGGTCATTTTCTAGCATAAATATACAATGTGCATGTTTATTTGCCTTTGGAAATAATGCTCTCATTTCTTCTGTTTTTAGCTGAATTTTACAAAAGTGCTATTTTATTGAATTTTCAGGAAATGTTTTGCCAATTTGGCAAGCGGGATTTTTTAGGAACTGGTGTCGTTATTCTGAAGAGGATTTAAGATGGACTGTTGGTAATTTTAGGAACAGCAGCTTTTAAAGTTCTGTAGTCGAATGGGTATTTTTAGTCACTGACGTCTTGATTCTAATGGAGATTTTTTGGGACTGATGTCCTTCTTCTAATAGGGATATTAATTTAGGAATAGTTGTCTTTATTCAAATGGGATGACTTTAAGGATTGTTTTCTTTATTGTAGCAGAAATATTCAGGGATCGTTGTTCTACATCTGATGGGAATTTTTAAAGAGAATACAGAACACAGCTCTTATTCTCATAGGAGTTCTTAGATGTGGTGTTGTCCGTATTGTAATTGGGATTTTTATGAACTTGATGTTATTTTGTAATTATTGTCCTGCATATGCGTATTTTTGTTTCTGTTACTTTTACTCTATGGCGATTTTTATGAACTGTAGTTTTCATTTTAATGAGGATTTTTATGGAGTTATTTTTAGGCTAAAAGGAATTTTTAGACTGCTGCTTTTAATGTAATCGTGATTTTTAAGGAGTTTTACTATTTAAATGGGATTCTTTACGACTGTTGCCCATCTTCTACTGGAATTTTTTAACTAAGTTTTTCTTTATATATTTACAACAGAATTTCGCACATGGTGTCACTTGGCCTGGGAATGACGCAATGTTACCCCGCGCAACGCCGAGTAACATTGCATCATTCTACCCGGCTTCATCTAGTTTCAATATAAAATATGGACACACAACAAAGCAAATGATGAACTAAAACAAAAAAAAAAACGAATTATCCACCCCGAGTTGAGCAAAATTGAAAATGTGGTGACTTTAGGCATCTAGCATTCGCGTCGCCTCGGTGCGCAAATGCCCAGCGCGTGACACCTAGGCTCATGTCACTTCAAACAGTATTTTAGGTATTTTGATTTTAATTTTTTTTATGTTTTAATCTTTTTTAATATTTTTTTCATTTTCTTTTTTTGCTTTTACGCGTACCACCTGGAGAGGCTTTGCGTACCACTGGTAGTACGCGTACCACAGTTTAGGAACCGCTGCTTTAGAAAACATCGATATGACTTTTAAACATAATTTTTGAAGCTGGCGCAAAATGTACTATCTAATTATCATTACGCCATTATTTTTTTTTTACACTAAGACTGTTGCAAACTCTGGGCCATTTATATTTGTAATTGATTCGTGTTTACAAAAGATTTTATCCATCATAATTTTGCGCCGACTGCAAAAATTATGTTTAAAGTTCGTCAAAGAATTTTTCTCTCTTAGCGCAATTTTGAATCTGAAGTAGGTCTTTTTTTCTAAAATTTGTTTTATTTTATTCTTTTTAGTGCAAATACATTTTTATATGACTACTCTATAAAAAAAACTGTATCAAATGGCACACCCACTTTGAGTGACTGTATCTGAAAAATAATCATTTGTATGATAAGTTGCATTTTGAAATTGATTTTTAAAAGTCAAAAACAGACTGAATGAGTTTAATTTTTGTTTCAAAGAAGCCATCACTCAAACTCTTATTATAATTGCTTTTTATATTACTGGTTAATGGCAACAAACTTTTTTTAGCAATGAGTTTCATATTTATTACCTATATCAAGGCAAGCCTTTCCAATTCAAAGAAAAATACTTATTTTTCATTCATAACGTTCTTTCTAAAGAACGATTGTAGTCAAATCGATGTACGATATTTAAGTTAGACCACCCTCTATTGATTAAAAAAAATCATTAACATGGTTCATTTAAGCATAAGTTATGGATGAAAAACAAAAAAAAAACTATATTTCTGCCAATAACTATTTTTTAAACTATCGAATATGGTCAAACAAAGGTACGTGACAAATGGGAAACTACCCTCGATCGATAACAAAAAAGAATCATGAAAATCGATTCATCCGGTGAGAAGTTATTTTTTACAAGTTATGGGTGGTCAAAAAAAAAAGAAAAAGCGACATACATACAGGCACGTCATTTCAGAATTTTTCCTGGGGAGGGGAGGGTATAAACTTAATGCATATTGCATTTAAAAACAACAAAATGCAACATTGTATTTCCCAAGCCAGTCATAGCCAGACAGGGAGGGGGCAATTGATACCCTCTGCCCCCCCCCCTCAATGACGGGCCTACAAACAGATGGTATGGATTTTACCTTTCTCCTTCGGGAAGTAGGTTAAAAACGAAATGATTTACAATTGATGATTAACAATAATAAACAAACTTGAGAGATACCTTAGCTTGTTTTTTGTTAGAGTATGAAAGCCTTTTCTCCAGCTGTTGACGATCTACATTTCTATACTCGACATCCCTAAACATAGGCGTAACTAGGGTTGGTGAAAGGGGGGGGGGTCACCCTAAAAATGTACAGACTAAACACCAAAGAAGTGTAAAAGAGTTGAAAATTTACTAGTCATAAATACTTGTCTCTTAAGATATACCTGTACTCCTTGTTCATTTCAGGCATCTCCCGGGGGGGGGGGGAGCTACCCCCTCGGAGCAAGTCAACTCCTCCCTCCCCCTCCCCCCCCGGCAAAAAAATTCAGATCACAAGTGTTGGCAACAGCCCGACGTTTGCCGAGCAACATCTCGTTCTACAGAATTGAGAGTCGATTAACGGCCGTCGCCGGTGTAGTTAGCATTTCTTAAATGTCTTGTAAATATGTATAATAAATAACCCACTTTTCGTAATAAATTATATTTGTTGTATTTGTGCCAAACATCACAATCACGTCAAGATACAACAACGTGGCGACGAGGATTTTCAAGAATCTTTTACATTTAAAAGTCTCGAAGTATCAGCAAGCGGAAAGAAATGGCTACAACCGAAGATTTGTTACAGCAGCTGACGGCTTTGGTAATCTCAACAAATAAACGACTTGAACTTTTGGAAGAAACCAGTCGTCAAAGTTCCTCAACAACTGCAGTTTCAAATGTAGCAGATAATATTGAGTTTTTAATGGAAACTTTGGCTAATGGAATCAGTGATTTTGTTTATGACGCAGAAAGTGGACTGTCGTTCGATAAGTGGTACACACGGTATGAAGAAACGTTCATTACCGATGCAGCTAAATTGGATGACGCCGCAAAGGTAAGATTGCTTCAACGTAAGTTAGACCTAGCATCTTACAAAAAATATATCAATTACATTCTTCCAAAGAAATTCAAAGATGTGTCATTTAACGATACAGTTAGCCAGCTGAAATCTATTCTTAGTCCCAAACAGTCAGTATTTCATAAAAGATTTAACTGTCTTCAAATTAAAAAGAATGACTGGGATGATTTCGCCACATATGCAGGCATTGTTAATAAAAAATGCGAAGATATTGAGTATAATCAACTCGATGTAGAACAATTCAAGTGTCTTATTTTTATCAGCGGTCTTAACGCGCCAAAGCATTTTGAAATTCGTGCCAGATTGCTACAATTAATGGATAAACAATCTGCCACATCGCCAATTGACATTCGTAAATTGGTAGAAGAATGCCAAGCTTTCACTTCATTAAAAGAAGACGCAGCGATGATACAACAGTTCACCCCCGCAAAATCATCAATTAACAAAGTTTCAAATGAAAAACTTGCAAAATTTGGCGAGGAAAAATTTGGAGACTCCCGCACTGTAAAATCGTCTGATTTTAAGTTTGGAAAGAATTACGCCAAGCGTAGTGCGTCATCGCCAAAGCAAGATAACGGCGGACTAAAGCCGCCAAGATATCCTTGTTGGTTTTGTGGTGAAATGCATTTCGCAAAGAACTGTATTTATTCGAAGCATGAATGCCAAAAATGTCATAGAATAGGACATAAAGAAGGATATTGTAATAGCGGTCGCCAAGCAATTCCGACTAGACGAAGGAAAAAGAAAATAAAGAATTTTTCGCCAACTATTCAAGCGATTACGACTAGACAGGTGCAAAAGGAAATAACGACGTTTTCGCCAAATACTGAAGCCCTTTTTGCTGTAAATAAAATTTCTTTCGAAGATAAAAGAAAATACATTACAGTTAAAATAAATAATGAATTGGTTAGATTACAATTCGACACAGCTTCTGACATCACCATTATTTCTGAAAGTACATGGGAACAAATAGGAAAACCTATGGCGAACAAAACCAAATTTTCTCCCAAAGCAGTGCATCTGGTAATCCAGTAAAACTAACTCATAAATTTGACTGCGAAATTACAATTAACGATACTACAAAAACTGGAACTTGTTTCGTGACAGAAGTGCCAAATCTTAATTTATTTGGAATACAATGGATAGAACTTTTCAACTTGTGGGATGTTCCGATGTCTTCAATATGTTGCAGTGTCCGCTCTGCATCGGACGAAAATTTTAATTCGCAACTTGTCAAGGATTTCCCTGCAGTGTTTTCGACAGAATTAGGTCGTTGTACAAAAACAAAGGTAACACTACAGTTAAAAGATGGTGTTCAACCAATTTTTAGAAACAAGAGACCAGTGTCTTATGCAGCACTTCCAAAAATTGAAGAAGAGTTAGATAGATTGGAAAAGTTAGGAATAATTTCACCAATTGACTATTCAGCATGGGCAGCACCTATCGTAGTAGTCAAGAAGCCTAATGGAAAATTACGTATATGTGCAGATTACTCAACAGGACTGAATGATGCATTAGAATCCAACAATCATCCGTTACCTGTTCCAGAGGATATTTTTGCAAACTTAGCTGGAAATTGTATTTTCAGTGTGATAGATTTGTCCGATGCCTATTTCCAAGTTGAAGTAGATGAACATTCAGGTAAATTGCTTACCATAAACACTCATAAAGGTCTTTATAAATTTAATAGATTGCCTTTTGGAGTAAAACCAGCACCTGGAGAATTTCAGAAAATTATTGATGCTATGATTTCTGGTCTTAAAAACACCAGTGCTTACCTTGATGATATCATGGTCGCAAGCAAATCTGTTTCTGAGCATAAACGGCATTTAAAATAACTTTTTGCAAGGCTTGAGGACTACGGTTTTGTAGTGCGTCCTGAAAAATGTCAACTGTTTTTACCCCAAATTGAATTTTTAGGGCACGTAATAGATGGAAATGGACTTCTTCCAAATCCAAAGAAAATTCAAGCTATTAAAAAAATGCCTGTTCCAAAGAACATTTCTGAGTTACGATCTTTATTGGGAGCTATAAATTATTATGGAAAATTTGTACACAGACTTCAGCAACTCAGACAACCATTAGATAATCTTCTTCGTAAAGATATTGAGTGGAAATGGACTAAGCAATGCGACAAAGCTTTTGATGACATCAAGAAAATTTTGCAAAGTGATCTTCTTTTGACTCACTATAATCCAGAATTGCCAATCATTGTAGCAGCTGACGCATGTAATACTGGAATTGGAGCTGTAATACATCACGAATTTCCAGACGGTTCAAGAAAAGCAATTTTTCACGCTTCACGAACTTTGTCAGCTACAGAGCAAAAATACAGTCAAATAGAAAAAGAAGGACTTGCATTAAATTTTGCCGTAACAAAATTCCACAAAATGATCTATGGTCGGGAGTTTATTCTGGAAACTGATCATCAGCCTCTGTTACGCATTTTTGGATCATCAAAAGGTATTCCCGCTCATACTGCAAATAGACTTCAAAGATGGGCTTGTATCTTATTGGCCTACAATTTCAAAATTAGATATATTTCCACTGATTCTTTTGGTTACGCAGATATATTATCAAGACTGATTAATTCCAAAATCCAACCAGAGGAGGAAATCGTCATTGCCTCAGTTCATCTGGAAACAACAGTAAATCAAATTTTGGAAGATTCAGTTAATTCAGTCAACATCACACACAAATCTATCCAGGAAGAAATTAAGAAAGATGAAGTCGCTCAAAAAGTTATAGAGTTTCTTGACCCTGGTTGGCCATCACATAAAAATCAAATTCCCGAAGAGATTCGACCATATTTTAACAGAAAAGATTCTCTATCAGTTGTGAAAGGATGCTTAATGTTTGGTGAACGAGTCATTATTCCAGATAAGTTTCGAAGCAGAATTCTAAAAGAATTGCACAAAGGACATCCTGGAATGGAACGCATGAAATCATATTCTAGAAGTTACGTTTTCTGGCCTTCAATAGACAAGGACATTGAAACTTACGTCAAAACGTGTCATTCATGCCAAACTTCTCGAAAATCACCAACCAAGACATTACTGCGTTCTTGGCCATTAGCAAAAGAGCCATTTGAAAGAATTCATATCGACTATGCAGGTCCAATAGATGGTTATTACTTCCTGCTCATCATAGATGCAAATAGCAAATGGCCTGAAATCTTCATTACGAAAACAATCACTTCATCTACAACATTGAAATTTATCGAACAAACTTGTGCCAGATATGGAGTGCCAAAAATTATAGTTTCTGACAACGGTACTCAGTTCACAAGTAATCTTTTTGATGATTTCTGCAAGAAAAATGGTATACAGCACTATAGAATACCTCCACATCATCCTCAATCAAACGGTCAAGCAGAGATTTTTGTAGACATTTTCAAAAGAGGTAATAAGAAAATTCAGCAAGGGGGAGATCTACAAGCTGCTCTTAATACATTTCTATTCACTTACCGGTACACACCAAACAAATATATCGGAAATAAATCACCTGCCGAACTGATGCTTGGAAGAAAACTGAGAACAGTTTTGGACTTGATTCGTCCTTCTGACGACACAGCTGCCAAAATGAATGAAAAACAAAATTTTCAGTTTAATAAACATCATGGCGCAGAAAATAGATTCTTCAAAGAAGGTGATTTAGTTTATGCTAAAGTATACTCAAATAACAACTGGAAATGGGAGCCAGGAAAAATAGCAGAACGTAAGGGGAATGTCCTTTACAATGTGTTTCTTGAGTCGAATGACAGAATACGACTCGTTCGCTCTCATGCAAACCAACTACGCTATCGGTATGAAGCAAGTACAACACCATGTCCTAATTCAAATCCATTTGTTGACGAGTTCAGAGCCTCTGACTCGCTGCAGCAGGACACATGGTTCAACTCCATAACTGAGAGATCAGAAATAGATGAATCTCTATTGAGTGAGTTTGTTACTCCACCCGACACTTCAACAACTTTGCGGACCAGACCACAAAGAACCATCAAACGTCCTGAAAGATTCAAGGACTATGTCATGACTTAAAAGGGGAAGATGTTGGCAACAGCCCGACGTTTGCCGAGCAACATCTCGTTCTACAGAATTGAGAGTCGATTAACGGCCGTCGCCGGTGTAGTTAGCATTTCTTAAATGTCTTGTAAATATGTATAATAAATAACCCACTTTTCGTAATAAATTATATTTGTTGTATTTGTGCCAAACATCACAATCACGTCAAGATACAACAACAAGCTTTGAAAAAAGAAAGAAAAGAGAAATTACGCTTTTAAGACACTTTACTTTCAGAAACACTTTCAGGGAAAGGACATTGAACACTATCACGAGCGACACCAAAAGTAACTTAAAAGATATAAAACTTTATTTTGAAAAAAATTGCGGGGGGGGGGGGAGTAACCAAACTCCTTTCTGTTTCCTCTAACATTATCAAAGTATCCCGAAATTGCATGGCTAGGAAGATTTCAAAAAGTTTCCTGGGGAGAGCCCTCGAACCCTTGCCTCCAGAGTTTCAGGGCCGGCGCTAGCACGAATGGCGCCCTGAGGCAAAAAACTTTTTCCCGCCCCTACTATATATTATGAAGGAATAGAGATTAAAAATGATGGATACATATTTGAATTATATATATTTCAACTTTCAAAATGCTGAAGGAAAACAATCGCTGCTCAGCAATCGCTACTGAATAAGGAAAAATAAAACACAGAAAAAGCAATATGTTTTGGCTCGTCATAAAATAGAGAAGACACTTTCTAGAACTGCAAACACTTATAAAGCGCTCCCTCCGAATGCATTGAAGCCGCCTGTCGCTGTGAAGAAGATAAGGATAATGTGCAAAACAAGAAATTGTTTGTTATTTAAAACGATGCAGTCATTATTTATGGCCAATATGCGCCCCTAAGAATGACGCGCCCTGAGGCGGGCGCCTCACCGCCTCAGCCTAGCGCCGGCCCTGAGAGTTATAGCCTAAGCATTATAGATGTAAGATCAGTTACAGAAATTTAAGCTGCAGAAGCCCCAAATATCCACTCCTCTAACTTCACCAAAGATCTAAACATACATCTACTATATATACATCAAAAAGCTATCATATATGTAAAAAAATTCATATTAACATCATTTATAGTCATATATATATGTATATATAAAGGGTATGATTTTGAAGCATACACTGCCCTTCCTAATTCTTAACATGCTCCCCCTGCTCCAGAGCCAAGGCAGAATCCAGAATTTTTTTTCGGGGGAGGGGAGCAGACTTCGACACACTTATGTTAAGCAAAGTTTCAGGGAGGAATATATGATAGATTGCAAAAGATCCCCCTTCCCCTCTGGATACGGCCTTGATTCACAAAAACATTAAACATTCATTACTAGATCTTAATTCAAACGCAATAGAAAATTCAATATTTAGCGCTAAGCAATGTTCCATGTCCAGGCATTCATAATATTAAAACTGAGAAATAGGGGAATTTTAGAGAAAAAAATCCAAATTCCCCTACAAAAATGCTCATCCCCACAATAAATTTCTAAAAATTTTGTTAAATTTGTAATAAAACATACCTCAGAAGTGGAAGTGTCTGAATCAAATTTTTTTTGCTTTTTGGATGACGAACGTGTCCATCGCTGGAGTGCAAACATTATTATGTATCGAAAATAATTAAAAATTTAGCTAAAATATAAATAATACTTGATTGTAAATTAAAATGCAGCATTAAACCGTAGCAGTGAGATTGGAAACGTTGAATGGATGATTTCCAGAGTCGTAATGCAATCAGTGATGGACCATAATAAGAGAAAAAAAAACATTTAAAATATAAGAGATGAGAGAACATCTGTAAATGAGAATGCAATGCAAATACAGTTCATCAGTTTTCTAATGGGCTCATCTACAAAAAAGATCTTACCTTAATGGGTGTTTGGACAGGAAGTCATAAATAAATACAAACTGCTCTTTAAGTTGCTTGATGAGCATCCCTTCCTGGCTTGAGGGTTTAACCCATTAGGACAATTGTTGGCTAGGGGTCCTTCCTTTTCAGACCCCAGCGCCTTCCCAAATTGCTGCCTTTGGGTAAAAAAGACATCAAGAAGGAAAGAAAACCCTCTGGAGTGATTGAAAGGATCTCTGTTTGTCTGTGTGTGGTACGGTGATTGAAGCCGCCTTTCACTGTAACCCCCCCCCCCCCCCAAAGGGGATAAGGGGGATGATTATAACCAGCTGAAAAGTCCTCTTTATTATGAGCTGCATACTTTGGTCATGATCACAACCCTTCAGAGAAAGAGGATATAAAATCATATGCATATGTGTTTAATTTTCTTAGGGGAAAAAAAATATGTGCTTTGCAAGGCCGTAGCTAGAAATTTTTTTGTGTGCCTAAATAAGTAAATACCCAATGTGGGGGGGGGGGATTAACCCCCCCCCCCCCCCCACTGGTTACGCCTATGTCCCTAAAATAACAGAAGACTGGTCACTGTTTCAGGCAAAACCGTAGCCAGAAATGTTTTCGGGGGGTGGGGCTGACTTTGAAACACTTATTTTGAGGAAAGTTTCAGGGAGGAATATATGCTACATTGCGAAAACTTTCGGGATTTCTGCGGAGGGCAGGGCCGTGGGGCCCCCCTCTGGATACGGCCTTGGTTTCAGGCTACTTTTCTTGTAGCAGTTGATTGGCTCAAAACCTTATTTGAATGCGAAGTGAAAAACGAAATATTCTCTCATCGCTTTGTAAAGAAAGTCTTGTACTCAAAAGATAGCAACACAGAACCA
Organism: Octonoba sinensis; assembly: GCA_038502835.1. NCBI lineage: Eukaryota > Metazoa > Arthropoda > Arachnida > Araneae > Uloboridae > Octonoba > Octonoba sinensis. The sequence goes on along the minus strand of CM076599.1, from coordinate 54,869,111 downwards.
TTAAAGTGTAAAATCATTTTATCACAACAAATATGAAAAATACATTAAATTATACTGAATATGTAAAATTTGGAAACTTTATTATGTCCGCAAAAAATTTTCTAATAAGCGGAACATTCTATCATCCGGGATCACAGAAATAATATGCTATGGCTTGGTACTTTGAAAATTTATTACATTAAGTCGGATATTCTTTTAACCGATATTCCATTAAAAATCTATTCAGTTGTATATACATAAATCCACTTTCACACAAATACACACATACGGTCAGATGAATACGAAGTGCTAGATTCGAATTTGTACCGAAAGCCAGCCGGTTGTAAATTTGTTTATTTTCCTATGTGCAATGACATTGTGAAATAAAAGTGGGCTTAGGCTAAAAGACTATTTTACGAAATTTTACGATAAATAGACAATTGACACCTCACCTTAATGATCTCTTCTGATCATTGAGGATATACTACTGTTTTTAAAAGGTACTTAATTATTTTTTTCAGTTTCTTTGCTGAAAAAGAAATCCCATATTTTTTGAAAAGGAAACCTATAAATGGTTTCGTATTACCCCATATTGAGTTTAAGGCGAAACCAGAATTTTCTCCCGGGAAAAAAGGCGGGTTCTTACACTGTACACACAACTATAGAGACATACATATATGTATCTATGTATCAGGCTTGGAGTCGATTACGAAGAAACGTAATCGATTACGATAACGATTACAAACAGAAAAATTGAGAGATTATGATTACGATTACGATTGTAATCCTTTGCCAAAAAGTAATTACGATTACGGCAGCGATTACAGTCGTTAAAAAAGCAATCGATTACGATTATGATAACCGATTACAGTCGTTAAAAAAGCAATCGATTACGATTATGATAACCGATTACGATTTTGCGAAAAATTAGCTGATATTATGCACACAATTCTCATTGTGGGAGCAGTGTCACTAATCAAAAATTAATGATTTTTGACTAAATTTTTGATTTAATAAGGGATTACAGCTTTTTCCCTTTAGATTACGATTAAAATTACCCAAGAAAATGGATTACGCAATTTCGATTATGATTATAAGAATATGCCATTGTCAGATTACGATTACGATTTCGATTTTACCAAAATGTAATCGATTACGGGAGATTACGATTACGTAATCGCGATTACTCCAAGCCTGATATGTATATATATACAGCGCTAAGCTGCTAAGCTGCTCGAAACAATTTCAGCACATAAATAATCAAAATTAAACAGAGAAACTGCATAATAAAAACAAGAAAAGCAAGACACATAAATTATAAAAATGGAAAAACGTAAAGAGGAGCGGTATTTAGAGATGCAAAAACCCCGGAAATTTTGAAGTGAGGGAAAAAGGGAAAAACCCGGAAATTTTCGGGGAGAAACTGGGAAATTTGGGAACATTGGGAATTTTGAGAGGTAAAACCGAACTTTAGGTTATAACCGGGGGAAAACCGTTTTCTTTTTCGGGAATAAAACCGGTTTTTTCAGGGAATAAGTTTTTTTCAAATAATCAAAAATTATTTACTCAATATAAAAATGTTTTCAGTGTCTAAATATTGTTACAGAACACATGACATTGTAACGTTATATTATTTCTATTCTAGATATATGATCTAGCGTCAAACATAACATTTTACATCAAACCTATATAATTGAGAAAATTAACTTGTAAATTCAATAGGCTTTATTATTGCAGTATATTAATTCTAAAAATGTATTTGAGTTGGTTACTTTGCAGAAAATAAGATTAACCTTCAAAATCTTTTTTCTTCTTTATTCCTAGATTTCAAATTACTATAAGAAATAATATATGCATAACTTATCTGTTTTATTCATAGTATTTTACTGCAACTTTACCAACATATTTGGAGGGATAATTTTCGATAAGAAACACTATTTAAAGCACTACTATACATTTCAATAATTTTTTGCAAAGGTTGGTTTTAAGTTTTTTTTTAATGATTTTTTATTATTGATGAATTAAAATTATTATTTCAAGAAAAAAAAAACACATGTTCCCAGTTTTTGGGAAGTTTGAAATTTCCCGATTTTGTTTTAAATTCCCGAGGGAAAACCGTTTTCTTTTTCGGGAATAAAACTGGTTTTTTTTTCTGTGAATAAATGCGTTCGGTCGAGCGTTCGATACCCGCTGAAGACCCACCATGTACACTTGGGGATACGTGCACGTAATCAGTGGACCCCACTACCTCGCCCCGTGCACATGCAATCCTAAATAAGGCCTCGGCCGGCCTCGCCTCGGCTAATAACAGAGGGGTCTGGTGGAGACATTGGTGGAGAAAAAGCCTCCCCTTCTTCCCCTTCATCACAAGGCTCTATCTGCATTGCAAGTACGATGTCACTCCATCAATTCAGTTTTGTTATAGAACTCAATGATCAACCACCACAAATGCGAAATGAATAAAAAAAAGGGTATCTTTTCTAAGAAAAAACATCATCGACGTTTGACATTTTAACAAATTTGTTTGAACTAAACACTTCTGAGAAAAATTATCAAAGGAGTGAAAATTAATGCAATACGTTCATTCTAACTTTGATAAAACAAAAATGTGCATAAAACAGTCAGTTGTCGTAAAAAATATATTTTCAAAGAAAGCTTTAAAGAAAAGAAGGAAAAGAAAGAAAGAAAAAAAAACTTTTGCAGTTGAGAAACTAATTGGCAACAAAATAATTAAATACATTTAGTTGCGCCGCCCTGGCAACTTGGTTTCAGGGTCAGGTAATTGGAAATAGTAAAGAGGTCAATTCATAGTTCATGCATTACTTAGAAATACAAAATTTCAATAAAGATTAAATTTATTTTTGAAACTCTTAAATATAGGTTTCCGTAACAAACTTTCATCACTAAATTCTTATGGCTGACACCGAAAAGTTAAATATTGATAGCATTATTGCTAGGTTGTTGGAAGGTATGTAACCCTTTTTCTCAGTCATAAAATAACGTATCTTGTGTAATTGAATAATTATCATGTATATATCTGAATAATTTTAGATACGGAAGATTCTGTGTGGTATGTTCTTTTAGTGTTTCGTTTGTCTAGTTTCACTCACTTTAGTGTTGTTGTAATGCAAACTGAATTAGGTGTTAGTATGCTAAGACTTTATCCATTTACTGACTTTTGTACGTGTATTTCATTTTTCTTTATTCTTTAATGTAGGTTGTGGCTGACATTTATTATGCTATATCGTGCTTAACTTTAATAATTTTAGTCTGACTTATTCGCCCGTAACCTTATACTGAGTTAGCCACAACATGTAAAATGCCGATTTTAAGTTTTCTAACTTTGTTTCATTCCACCCCCCACACACATTTCTATCCCTTTACAAGATGTTTATTACTTTTATCTTATGTAGAATATATTTTAGTTTCAAAACTTTACTACGTTTATTTCACGTTTCTACGTTTTCAGTATACCTACCTACTAAAATTTATTGCTGCTGTTCTGCATTTTTGTTTATTTATTCATAACATTCAAATAAAATTTTCCAATAACTTCATTCTGCATTCTAAATATTATTGATAACTTTTCTTTTCTTAAAAAAAAAAATATATATATATATATATATGGCATCAGCAAAGCAATCATATACTGGTATACTTATTATATGTTTTTATTTTCTTGATGTTGACAATGAAGTTAAGCTCCATAATTTGAAAAGGAAAAATATATTTATTGTTTTGCCAACACTATTGCTAAGAATTGTTAAATGTAAGATAAATTGTTGAAACTACTCTTATGAGCAGGGACTGATTAAGGCAAGGGGGGCCCCAGGCAGAAACAGCAGCTGAGGCTTCTACCAAACATATGCCACTATTTTGATCTAGAATGTACCTGACACACGTTTTTGTGGGGACTCTAAAGACCTGGGGACAGTCACTTGATTCAGTTGCATAAATCTGTCTCTACCTACTGCTCATGAGGGTTTTTTCTGATAAGGATTTCAAGCTTAAATTGTATGCAACTGTTGGATTATTCTAATTTTAATCTTCCATTTATGAAATGCTAATTATATAATTTGTAATTCCTCAAAAGTGTCGGATATTGTATCCTAAATCAATCAATCGCAAGATTGGTAAATAATATGCAGTGAAACCCCCTTAAAACACGTGTGTCGAGGGACATGTTTGGCACAAGCCTTATAACATAACCACAGTATAATGAAACTACTGCGGAAGCATATTCATGAAATAATACACTTGCTTTTGTTGCACCATTTTTAACTATATCAATTATTTGCAACTTTTCTTCTGTAGTAAATATTTTTTCTTTTTTGCTGCTATTTTATTCAAACTAATTGCTGTGCAAGAAGTCACATCTTAACTGGGCAGTCAGTCTGTCAAGTGATAGGTTATTAAACAAACTGTTCTGGGGAAAAGGGGGGCTTAAAAATCTCTGTTATTAACATGGGATTGTGAAAGAGAAAAAAGCTTCTCAAAGAAACAATGTTTTAATCCTGCATACAATCACTCAGACTGGAGAATATGTTTACTTTTCTAAAATTATAAAGAATCTAATACAAAGGTTGATGACACTACACAAAATAAGTTACACACAAATAACTAGACTTCTGAAACCAGAAGATAGTTAAGCATTGAACTTGACAGATTGAGCTCCATCCATGTCAAGAGAAACAAGTCGGCCAGTCAGGGCAGTTGCACCCGATTTTGAAATCAAGCTATATAGTATCCTAGGGTGAAAGACTGAAAAAGCGTGAAGCAGATTTACACCAGGCCTATCACAATAGAGCTTTATTTATTAGTGTGTGTGGTGGGAGGATGGTAACTCTTTGGTTGGAATATTTGTTTGCTCAGCAGAGACTGCTGCGTGGCTTTTGTTGTAATGATAAAAAAAGAATCACCTTTAAATAATGATAACGGGTGATTTGAATGTCGGGGGGACATGATAGTAACTGGTATAAGAGGGTTTTATTGTATACAGTAAAACCCTCTTATACCTATGTTATGTTTTTCCTAAAGTATGTTTTATGTTATGTTACCCTATTATGTTTTTTTTAAAAATACAATAGTATTTTTAGAAAAAACATTTATGTAAGATACATCTTACATAAATGTTTTTTCTAAAAATACTTTCCTATAAGGAATATATTGATCAATTAATTCTTTTGTAAAAAAAGTTCTTGCTTCCTGCTTCTTGTAGAATATAAGGGATGAGTGTCCAATTATAAAAATCGTTGATATGTTATCCCGGGTCCAGGGTTGGCAGGTGTTTATGACATATGACAGGTTTAAACCATCATGTAAAAAAAACCTTGTCAAAAATGGTGTCAAGCATTTGGTGTGCTAAAAAAAACTTAATTTTAATAAATTAAAATTTAGTACTCTTTTTTTTTTTAAATCTTTTAATCAACTGAAAACATAATGAATTGTTTTTCTCTCTCTAAAATAATTCTATATCTTTAACAGTCAGGGGATCCCGTCCCGGGAAAAATGTTCAACTTAGTGAAGCAGAAATTCGTGCTTTGTGTCTGAAATCTCGAGAAATATTTTTAAGCCAACCAATCTTACTAGAACTAGAAGCACCATTGAAAATATGTGGTAAGTTACAAGTTTTATGTATGTGTCTCTTTTATGTGCATAAATATTGGTATTTACAGATTATACTCATATTGTGGTGGCCTGTAAAGGTTTGAAGAAAAATATAAAGCTCTAACTATAGTTTTTCTACTTTTGTTATATTGTTAAGAAAATGAACAATTATGTTATGTACCTTAAAAGCTGGATTTGAAATTTCACACATCAAGAGAGTGTCGGGTGATGCCATGAAAGTTACTAAATGAGTCTTTGTCGAGGGTTATAAAAATTTTAGCAAGGAGTTTTCACCACTGGCCACTAGTGAAATTTCCCAGTTTTGCCCTCTATCTGGCGAGTAAGTTTAGTGTTTTAAAATGTTGTTTCAGAGCAATAAAAGAAATAAGTAAATAACTAGAGAAGAAATAAATATTTCTTGTGTTTAAATTTGAACTGAAGTTTCCTCTTCAATGAAAAACTTTAATGAAGATCCCTAGGCTAAGAGTGATATCTAAACCTTGTGTCAAACTTCAAAATGTTATACATTAGTTAGTTTGATTATTAAAAAAAATAAAGCAATTATTTTACCTTTAAGCGCATATAATTTACTACTGGTAGTGTAATTTGAAATTTTGTAACATTTAAAATAATTTGAGAAGGTTTATGAAAAAGATTCGGACAGTCCAGGTGAGTAATTTTTAAAGAGTACCCTTTTATGTGCCACTCCCAATTTTTTTATGCACTTCGAAATCTGATTGCATCTGCTTCTGTAATGCTCACTCATTTTAGCTTTCTAAACAATTCTACCTCTTGGACAATAATTTTGTGTTGATGATTATTTTCAACCCTTCCTATATTTTATCTTCTGTGGAGGACTAGCACACTCATTATTTTGCTATGCCCATTCGAAAAATTTAAATCCAGTTGCATCTTCAAGTGTAGCACCACTCGTAAAATTAACATTAATGTTTACCAGGCTTTATCTTTAGTTTATGCAGATTTTAGGAAAATTAAATGAATCTAATAAGTATCAAGGATTATTAGGATGCAGAACATTCCAGAAATCAAGGCATTCTAATGTTTTGGAAAAAATTTGGCAACAGTGTTTGAGTGTAAGTTATTTATTTCAAGTCTGGGATTATTTTCAGCCCTTTCTTTAAAATATTGGTGATTTTCGAACATCGCCAATAGATAATATTTTTTCTGTAATTATAAATATATAGCAATAATAGTATATAAAACTTGGAAGGGGAGCGAAGATGTATATACAAGTATGTTAGATGGCGTTAGTAGAATTTATAAAACTTTTATATACTTACTATCGAAACATGAAAATTATTTTACACATTGAGTCTTTCAGAAGTAAGCGGGTATGAATGAGTTATATTTAATGAGTTACGAGCAATGCTGAAGTTATCGATCGATTGAAGTACATTTATTTTCCAGTTCGTGGCTTAGTCTCGGGACTCGCTTATGAACTGTCGTCCGATATGACAGATAGCACAAGGCAATACATGAAAGATTTCATTACATCACAAAGGGAGGAAATAACAGAAATACACCCAGGGCAAGGTGGGAATCAAACCCACGACCTCGTTACTTCGTACAAGCAGCGGGCAGAAACTGGTACTAAGACCGCTCGGCCACCGAGGCCCCATGCTGAAGTTATTTCTTACTTCTACCTGGACATGTTATTGTAAATGTTTTTGGCGAATCCCCCTTAATTATTTTAATTGGTCTTTCATTAATGATTACATTAAGTACATTTAAATAAAATTATCTACTTTATTATTTATTTTAATTGTCTACATTTTGTCTGGTATATTTAGTATTTTGTTAAATTCTCTAAAATGAGACTTGCCCAAATTTTATTTGTTTGCAGTTTTCAGTATTTTAAATGTTAGCTGCGTGCAGCCATATTTTTTAATGAAGATTCCATGTATTCAAAATATTCTAATCATAATTTTCTCATTTATAGGTGATATTCATGGTCAATATTATGATCTTCTTCGTCTTTTTGAATATGGGGGTTTTCCTCCAGAAAGTAATTATTTGTTTTTGGGAGATTATGTTGACAGAGGAAAACAGTCCTTAGAAACAATATGTTTACTTTTAGCATATAAAATTAAGTATCCAGAAAACTTTTTCCTTCTTCGAGGCAATCACGAATGTGCTAGCATCAATCGAATCTATGGATTTTATGATGAATGTAAGTACATTTTTCCTGATGTTTTGTAAATTATATCTGTGCCTCAAAATGGGCTGTTCCTCCTATTGTCATTTGATTATCCGGGCACACTTAAGTCAGGTTGTCGCATTTATGGCAAGAGTGTAGAAAACCACAAAAATAGTTCGTAAAAACATTCCCAACAGAAAAGTTTTATTTACAAACAAGTTTAGAACTTTTGATACATCATTAAAACTAGGGATGTACCGAGTACTTGGCCAGAATTTTACTACTCTGCAAAAATTCTAGCCAAGTACTCTCCCATTATCGAGTATTTGTAAAAATTTTGTAATTTTTAAAAAAATATTACTAATGGTAAATAAATTTATAACCGATTAGAACAATAATATGCAAATATAAATAACGGTGTAAAACACAAGTTTTTATGCATTTTCTGGAGATAGGCAATTTCTTTTTTCAATATAAATGTCTTTTAATATCTTTTTATTCACAATTACTCGGTATTTGGTACTCTGTACTAAAGATGAGTTCGAGCTCACTTTTGCAGGCCCGATCCCGAAGATTTGAAGTTTGAACCCGAGTGATACTGTTCTGTGTCAAAGCCTGAGCCCGCCCGAGCCCAAAATGATTTTATAAAGTGTTGTTAATGGATGTGGTGCTAGATTGATTAAATGTAGTCTTTTTGTTGCCATCGTAATTGGTTCTAATGATTTTTCTTTTAACTTCAAATAAAGAATGCATATATTTTTAAACTATCATGAAATGCTTCAGTTGAAAATAAATTCTGGTGAGCTAAAATGCATGAAAAATGATGTTGGAAAATCCTCGGTTTTTCAGCATTTTCGGGAAGTTTTTGATTCGCAGTCGAATTTAAAGCTGGAATATATTTAGTGCAACTCCTGCAGTTAGGAGACCTACTAATAAGATGGGTCTCTAGTCTGGAAGAGCAAATTGAAAATGAAAGGGGACACAAGACTAGCAAGAAAACTTAGTCCAGACTGTAGGTTGATTTATGAATATTTTACCATGAGCCCGAGGGGGTAACTTGAAAAGGTAGAGCCCGAGCCCAGCTCATCTCTACTCTGTACTCGGCTACTCAGAAAAGTGGGGGGTTAGTTGAGGGGGGACACAGGGGGACGGCGTCTCCCTACCTTTTTATTTTAATACAAGCTGTCCCCCCCCCCCCCCCCCAAATTTTTTACATTTTAACAAAAGCGTCCCCTACTTTTGATTTCAACTGCATACCTTCTTATGTATAAGCGTCCCCCCAACTTTTTTTCCAGGACTACACCACTGCTACTCGGTACATCCCTAATTAAAACTAATATAAATCTGGTTGTGCCAGAGAAAATTAGTCTCCGTTTTCAAACCCTTCAAAATTCCAAGCTTCCAAATCGTATTTTTCACACCATTGTTTATTATAAAAGCGGCAAATAATAACATTTTTCATCACTATGTATTTCAATTTTCAGAAAATTATTTGTTTTTTTCACAAAACATGGACCCTGTTACATCATTTTTTAAAATTTGGGATTGATTCCTGTAAATGGTATGCTTGTAAGTTTCAGTCAAATACATTTTTAGTTAATATGAACTCAGAACAAAAAGAAGTGGAGGGTAAATATAAAATATTTGACTTTGATTTAAAGTTAAAAAATTCAAATATTGAACAATGATTCGTTTTAGAAGGAAACTTGGGAAATTAGGTCTGTTTAGAACATTTCATGTGATTCCAAACTCTGCATAATATACCATTCGCAAAATTCCAAACTCTAAAAGTGGAACCTTCACAAAAGTATAAAGTCCTCCTGAGAAACTAAATCAAGTGTTTCAGTTTTTTTAACATAATCTGATTAGTAATACCAATTTGGTACAGCATCTAAAAATAGAATTTGAAGACATATACAAGTATAATTAGTATGTGATATTAAAAAAACAAGTACAGCACATATCAAACTGTATTGCTAGTTATGAAAAAGAATTGCACATAAAACAATTAAATATTATCAGCATTCAATTGTATTTTCTGCACCAGAATGCATGTTTTTTGTTTCAACATTGAATTTAAAAAAAAAAAAAAAATCAAGCATTTTCTTTTGTCTATTTCCAGTTATTCAATGCACAAATATTCTCTTTATTGAAGCCCCACTTGATTGATATATTTGCAAATTTGCAGCTCACTTGCAAAATTTTTTAGAATCATCACCATATTTCTTCACAATTTTTATTACAGTTGAGTTTTTAATTTCAAAATTTTCACAATAAAACAATCGTAAAATATCTTGAGGTTGTAAATAAAATTTGGACACAAATTTTTATAAACTGTTGTGGAGACTGAAATTATTTACTATTTGAAGAATAGTGGCATGTGATTGTTCATAAAAGATGTCCCGCTTTTTTCTGATATATTTTTCCCCTCCCCCTCTTTGTCAATGTCACGCTATGTTGTATAAGCCTGATGTCATACTTGTTTCCCACTCCCCTCATCACAATTTCACGAATCCCCCCTCGAAGCGGGACACCATTTATGAATGATCCCCATGTATCAGGAAACAGCTTATACATCAAATTCAGAAAGTTTATGGCAAGGCAAGCTACTTCTCTTTACTAAACTCAACCTAGAAGCCAATATGATAAGATTTTTGTAGAGACATTCACTTTAATTTTTAGTGCATTGAAAATTTTTTTCTTGTTTGGTAAATTTGCTTTAACAAATTTCAAAGAATAAACAAATGCACTGTACGGTAGAACTTGGATCATTCGAAGCTGAAGAGACCACAGTTAAACTTCAAATTATAGAAGTCTTTTCTTTTTAGCTTAATTTAAAGCTCAAGATTGCCGATAATGTTTATTCCGTCAAAATCAACGTCAATAATCTTTTCTGGAAACTGTCGAGGCATACAAAATAAAATTTATTTTGCACATAATATAAAAGATAAAACTACAGCATATACATACGAAAATAGGAATATTTAAGTAGGGTATTATTTTTACAAAATATTCTTTAGTTAGTTAGTAAAATTAAATAAAATTACCTGCTACTGTTTTAAAAAAATTGAGAAATTTCATATTGCTTCGCTGAATTGAGTCTTTTGATTTTAACAAAAACTTGTAAGAAGTTCAAAGAATGAAAAGTAGTCTTGCTCACATTAGTTTGCCCTTTGATGAATTGGCGAAATTCCGCTAAATGAGCAAGTGCTTCCAACAGTGTAGGAATTAGTGATAGTGCTTGTTATTCCTCCTCCACAACGTCATCTTCTTCGGTATTTTTATTGTTGAATACCTCGAACAAAATGTCTTTATTAGATAGTTCTCCACAAACATCCACGTTTTCATCCAAATCAACGTACTCTTCGAATGTTAAACCCATGTTTCTATCCCATGAATCTGGTGCGGGCAAATTTTCCTCTCTGAACACAGTTGGCTGATCTTTTTATGTAAATCCGGCCTTTCAAAAACAATTTGTAATTGTTTTTTGTGTGACTTGTGACCATGTATTGTCACTCATTCGCTCGGCATCCAGCAGTTATTGCTGAATTTTTAAATGAATCCGTTAAAAGATTTCGTACAAGAAGGCACCTGTAAAAATGCTTGAAATTTTTTATGACGACCTGATCCATCGGTTGAACCACAGAAGTCATGTTTGGAGGAAAAAATAACTTTTACATAATCCATAGGTGGAACGCAATTACGTGCAGTGCAATTGTCAATGAACAAGAGGATTTTTCGGTTCTTTTTTCCGATAGGATTTTTCAATTTTCAGCAACTAATCTCTAATAATTTCTGCAGTCATCCAGACTTTCTTATTAGATTTATATTCCAGTGGTTTGGATTTTACATTTTTGAAGCATCCTGGATTGGCATCGGCAATCGCCAATCATCAACAAAGGTAGCTTTTCGCTGCCGTCCATTTTGGCTCCAACCAACAAATTGACTCGCTCTTTGCTGCTTTTTCCTCCACTGCAACGCTCTCCCTTAAATGCAATGTCTTGTCTGATGTGCATTTAAAAAACAAACGTGTTTCATCAACATTAAAGATGTTTTTGGCCAGTGTTTCCTCAATCATTTTTAAAAGTTTGGTTTTCCAAGCATTTTCTGCCTCTTGACGATCAAACTAGAGCACTCTCAGAATGAGCAAGACATAACAAAGAAAAATATTTTCTACGTATAATCTGCCCATTCGAGCAACAATAATCAGTCATGCAGGAGGTCAGTTGTCACATTCCCAAAAGGTGAATGAAAGGGGAGAATCTTTCACAATAGAAAGCAAGACGGAAATCCCGCTAATCTACCATTTGCTGCAAACAAGCAAGTAGGGTAAAATTTTAGCAGACAAAAATGTATTTCAACAACTTATGTCGATTTCCGATGAGGAAAACCTTCAAATTAAAGACAAGTTAAGCTTTGAATTATCCAAAAATTTTAGCATTGATTTCAATACAAAGTTCAAGGGACCAAGCAAAATCTTCGAATTGAAGAAAAATTCAAATTAAACGTTTAAATTATCCCAGTTCTGCTGTATTTGAGAAACTGGTATACCATGCATTCTTGAATAACACCAGCTCAAGATTAGGACTTATAAGTTAAGGTCAGTGGACAGTAGAACTTGTGACTATTTTTTTGTCATAGTACAAGGATGTAACTAGGGAAGTATTTTTAACCTTTTTCTCGTGGGTGCGAAGCATACGTCTCAAAACCAGATGTTCATAAAACATATGGTTGGGATCTATCTGTCCCAAAAATTTCTTTCAATCTATGAGTTCAGGTGCTCATTTAGAGGAAATGGAAGTTAAAGTGACTGCACTGCTTTTGGCGCATACCGCAAGGCAAAAGTTTTGCGATTATCTTCTTAATTGAACACAAGCCATCAAACCCCAGCAAAGGAGTCTATGGTTAAGAAGGAGAAAGAAATTTTGGAATTCTTTTTGTTCTATGGCCCATTTTGTTAGCCATTTAGAATGACTAGAATGCATACTTCTTAAGTCTTTAGTGTTTGGTATATTATTCTAGTAAAAAACCAGTATCAGATTTTCCTTTGTAAATGCAGCTATGCAAACCATGAAACAAGCAAAAGGGCAGAAAAATGAAATTTTTAATGGTGAAGCATATTTATTTGTGAATGGTAATTAAGTTGAATTACTTACTTTTTAACATTCATTGTATTTAAAACTTACTCTAATGTGCAAATATATTGATCTCTTTTGATAAATTTATGAAATGATCTATATCAAAATCTAAAACTCAAAACATCTAATCCCAAGGTGTGTGTTGCTACAAGTTTTTTACTGTATATTTTTTGCATGATAGTATCAATATTAAAATGAACATGTAATGTAAAAATGCTGTTTTATTTTACATGGTTTAATGTAATCCTTCCTACTTTTGAGCATGAAACATTCTTATTTCTGTTTCCAGAGGTTGGCAAATATGAGAACAGCTTTTATTTGAATTTTTTGAGATTATTTGTTGAAGAAAAAACCAATGTATTTTTCAGGTAAAAGAAGATACAATATCAAGTTATGGAAAACATTTACAGATTGTTTTAACTGTTTGCCTGTTGCAGCAATAGTTGATGAAAAAATATTCTGCTGCCATGGGGGTAAGTTATTTATAGAATTTTCATTTTTTGTCAAAGTTTAAAAACTGACTTTATTTCATACTAGCGGTACCCGCAACGGCGTTGCCCGTGCAATGTTCAAATAGCGGCGCCTACGGTGCAACTTGTTTTTTGTCCCAAGCAAGTCACCGAAGGCGACCTCTTAAGTCACTTCTGAGCCGATAAAAACTTATTTCAGTCTGTATTTTTCTACAAATGTATATCTTCCTTGACTTAAATGTAATTTTTTTTCAATCTATCACTAATAACCTATATTTATTGATCTACATTTGTACCATGTGGCATATTTATCTTTATTACATCATCAAAACTTTTACATAGCTTTTTTTTTTTTTTAATCTGACTCTGATAGATAACAGTACATTCTTTCTGAGTCTGAATTCAAAAATATAACTGTTATTTCATAAATGTTTATTTAAACCAATAAAAAGAGTAAATTGTGATGCAAAAATTAAAAAATAAGTGTATTAGTAGCTTTATACATAAAGATACATTTTGAAATTAAATCAGAGAAATGAATTTATATAATTGTAAATATGAAATTTTAATTGCCACAAATTAGTCTAAATGGGGAATTGATAAATTGATCAGACAAAGCCATTTAATGAAGATCATCTGAAAAATCTAACAGTTACTGATCATCCTTAGTCTATTCAAGAAAAGCAAAAGCCGCGGCGAAGAGATGCTGGACTATGTATATGTAAGCAATTTGATGAAATAAAAAAAAAAATCAGTGGCAGCTATATGGGAAGTATGTTGATAGTGAAAATTGTATGGAATGCAGTGGCGTAGCTAGCATGGGTGTCACCCAGTGACCCAGTGGAAAAGATTATGCCTTCCCCATCCAAAAAAAAAAAATCATGTAAACCGTGAAGTATGCGTTTTAATGAAGTATAATAATTTTTTGTTAAAAAAATTGCAGTTTTGGAAACGAAGAACACCATTTGCATCATGAGCCTCATAATATTTAAAGTATTTGTTGAGGGCACTGGTTATGATTAGCGGTTAAAAACATTGTGAATATTTTTTAAAGGAAAAACTTTGCTCAAAAATAGAAAATTAAATTGGATATTTTTTTCTCCCATTTTAAGTATTTGTTTATTCTAGGAAGCTTTTAAAGGTTAATTTTTTTCTCCGTCGGGGCTGGTTGTCGACCCTGAATCGGTGACATCCGGGGCGATCCGCTCCCACTTAGCTACGCCAAAGACATTTCTTTAGTAGCGGATAATAGGAATATCCTGCCTATAAATTTGCTTTTGGAGTATCACATCAATTTCTGATACGCATCGCTTAAGAGACATATCTTGACAAGAGTAAATTCAAAAGTGAATGTGAATGTTGAAAAGGGAAAATTTATGGTTCAAAGCTGAAAAAAAATCTGTTACTAAATTAGTACACTAAAAATGCAAGGAAAATTTTATTCTTATCGCGGAATCCTACCTACAGTTCTTAAATTAGTGCAATGGACACTTGCTTAGTTATGAGCAGAACATGGAATATTGCTCTTTTTTACAGCATTCAATGCCACAAAAATGGCAATCGGGGTGATGTTCTGACACGAACATATATATTTTAATACGCTCAAGTCGTATTTTTTTATCTAGTGGTCTCTTGGCTAATTCAGTGGTGAAAGTTTTCTCTCTGGCTCTGATTTCAACTCTGTAAACAACACTTTCTTATAGGTAGGCGAGGCATTTTCAATGAAACTGATAGACTAATGATTTGAATTTTGTTATGAATGATGAATTCTTTAAATTGTTGGGAATGTTATCCTTTTATGCTACAAATGATGAATGGCAGATTTCAACTCTTTCAAAAAGTTTAATATCTATATTTTCGAATACATACCATTTTAACGCATTTAATTATGAATTCTGGAATTTAGGTTGAAAATAATCTGTAATAGTGGATTATTTTTTAGTCATGGAGCTGAAAGTGAATGATGAATCGTCCAGTATTGAAATGCTTTGCAAATTTTTTCCCTAGTCCTACTGAGAAAGAAAATATTTTCCACTCTTTGTAAAATGTCCACTATATGTAAACTGTTCCGTCCAATAAGAGTACAGTACATAGCATGTAATAGCAGAGGCATAGCTAGGGTTTTCAGCGCCCGGGGACAATTGAAGATTTTGCGCCCCCCCCCCCCCCTTTGCCCTTGGGAGCCTAGGGGCGCCCCTAAAGGAAAACAGCTCCCTGGCCTAAAAAAACTTGTATACTTCCTAAATGATAAATAGCTCTAAAAAACAACCCTTTTAACTTTCATTTTTATTAGCGACCATTCACTTCTAAGTTAAAAATGGGACACTTTGGCTTCGCAAAATTATTTGTCTGATTTCCCACGCACTCCTGTGCTACATTGGACATTCCCTATATGGCTTGCGGTGTTCCCACTTTTTTGTCGAGCATATGCACACCTCTTCAGCTCAAATAATTTTTTCCCACATTTAAAAAAAAAATAAATTAACATTAATTTGGCGCCCCTTGACGCTGCGCCCGGGGACAGCTGTCCCTCATTGCCCCCACCTAGCTACGCCTCTGTGAAATAGTGACATGCTAACGAAATTGTCTTTGGACTCGAAATGTTGGAGCTTTGTTGATTTATAAAATGGCAAAAAGAACAAACTTCTCCAGTTCCATACTGGAAACGAACGAACTTTCTCACACCTTGATCAACTCGAATAGCCCCTTTTTGAAATTTCTTGCAAACAAAAACAATCCTCGATTGTGATTTATTTTGTGAGAGAGTAATAATTAACTTTTAACAACATGCTTAAAGCTTTAAAAAAGGCACAAAAGGAAAAATATTTCTAATTTTAGAAAATTTTTCTTTTTTCACTTACGAGGGAAAACATAAAATATGGATAATTCGATAAGTAACAAACTTAGAATCTGGGATATTTTAACATCAATTAGGATACAGAAAAACTGGGACCTGATGAAAAAAACGTAAAATGCGGGAAAACTTAGATTGGCGAGACGTTAAATCGGGGGTTTCACTGTAGATATGAAAACTTTTCACTTATAATATGATAGAATAATGATAAATATGATGAATTCTTGAAATTGTTGTCCTTTTTTAACAAATGATGAATGGCGAATTCTTGAAAATTATGTGAACACTACACATTTATTCAAGTGTGTGAGTATATTTAGAAATAATGAAGGATATTAAAGTAATCACAAAATATTAAGCAAACATTACAAATTTACATAAGTAAAATACATAAATGCCTCAACTATTTTTAAAACTCTTCATTTAAAAACAACTTAATTATTTTATGTTGAATGTGCATATCATGGGAGCTTGTCCGAGGCGTAGATAGGTGGGGGCAAGGAGGGACAGCTGTCCCCTGGCGTAGCGTCAAGGGGCGCCAAATTAGTGTTAATTTATTTAATTTTATTTGTAAATGCAAGAAGAAAATTATTTGAACTGAATAGGTGTGAATATGTTCGACAAAAGTGGGAGCATCACAAATCATATCGGGAATGACCAATGTAGCACAGGAGTGCGTAGGAAATCGGACAAATAATTTTGCGAAGCCAAAGTGTCTCATTTTTCCCTTAGAAGTGAATGGCCGCTACTAAAAATGAAAGTTAAAAGGGCTGCTTTTTAGAGTTTTATCATTTAGGAAGCATAAAAGTTTTTTTAAATTCCCGTTAGGGAGCCCCTAGGCCCCCAGGGGCACAGGGAGGCGCAAAATCTTCAGCTGCCCAAGGCGCTGAAAACCCTAGCTACGCCTCTGGAGATTGTAACCCCCTTTCCCTACAAATTCGTCACTGAAGCAGTGCTCCCGCCAACATCCTCAAAAGTAAAATTAAATTCCCTATCGATCGAGTGAAAGTTGATTAAGTAACAAACTTAGAATCTGGGATAGTTTAACATCAATTAGGATACGGAAAAACAGGGACCTGATGGAAAAAAACGTAATATGCTGGAAAACTTAGATTGGCAGGATGTTAAATCGGGGTTTCACTGTCGATATGAAAACTTTTCACTTATAATATGACAAAATAATGATAAATGATGAATTCTTGAAATTGTTGTAAATGCTATCCTTTTTTAATACAAATGATGAATGGCGAATTCTTGAAAATTATGTGAACACTGAAGCAATGCCCCGTCAACATGATCAAAAGGAAAATAAAATTCTTCATCAATTTAGTGAAAGTTGTTTAGTACTTTTTTTTTCGCAGTTAATGAATATTATTTTTAAGAATAGATACTATGTTACTAATAAGTTTCATAATCTGTTAACATCTTAAATTTTTTAGCCTAGTGCGGGTAAAACGGAGATTGGTGGAATGTTAAATCGGGGTTTTACTTAGATATGAAAACTTTTCACATATAATATGATAGAATAACGATAAATGATGAATTCTTGAAATTGTTGTAAATGTTATACTTTTTTAATACAAATGATGAAAGGCGAAGTCTGAAAAATTGTGTGAACGATGCACATTTACTCGAGTGAGTATATTTAGAAATAATAATGAATATTTAAGTAATCACAAAACATTATGCAAACATTACAAATTTACATAATGCCTCAATTATTTAAAAAATTCTTTATTTAAAAATAACGTACTTATTTTATTTTGAATGTGTGTATAATGGGAGGTTGCAACCGTCTGCCCCTATAAATTCACCACTAAAGCAATGCCCCCGTCAACATGTTCAAAAGGAAAATTAAATTATTCATCGATCGAGTGAAAGTTGTTTGCATTTAATGAATATTATTTTTATGAATAGATACTATGATACTAATAAGTTCAATAATCTGTTAACATATTAAATTTTTTAGCCCAGTTGAAATCGATATATATTGTTTAAGTAGGCCCAACAACATTTTAAGAAAGAAAATCACCTCTCAAAAAGAAATTTTTCACCTCTCCAGTAAACCATATGAGATTTCAAGCAAAAAAAAAAATCGGAACTTCAGACAAAATTTTGGGAAAAAGTATGCACCATCAATTTAAAACAAAGTATATAGATTAATAATCCCCTCCCCAAAATAAGCTCAAAAATAATTCTTTAAGTAATCAAATGAAAGGTCTACTATATTCCAGAAGTTTTTTTATTTCTGAAAAATATTGTATTGAATTTTTTTAAAAGTAGTACTAACTATTTTGCTTGTTTGTAGGTAGCAGATATTAATTGTAAAAGAAAGCTTATGATTAATACATTAAATTTTTTTGGGAAAACCGTTATTTTTATTAAAACTTTCGGAAAAGGTGCTCGACAATTTTCGGAAATGTCGGAGAATTTCGGATCAGAATCACCCATGCAGTAATCATTATATGCTACTGATGTAAACTTTTGGTAACTGCAATTTTTAATGGATTGTGTTACGCATCATTAAAAAATAAATTCATTAAAATAATCAATCAAATCACAAAATACTTTTCAAAATGGGTCAGTTAAAACACTGATTTTCGTTACATGCAAGGCACTTGGCCTCGCCTCATGGCTCAAACGATGTTTTGTTTACCTTCAACCGCGGAATTTCTAACCAACTTCACTTCATTTCTTGAAACAGCTCGTAAGGAGTAAAGAAAATACTGGAAAATTAATAGTTAATTGTTAAATTTAAAAAAATAATAGGTCAAATTTCAAAAAAACGGCTTCGTCTTGCAAAGCATCAGGCTATAATAGAATTTTGTGCAAAGTTTTGTAATCGTACGTTGCGTAGATTTTGCTGTAGAGAGCGCAGCCACAACGTCAAAAGTTCATTTTATATATATAGATAATTCCTTTGTTCTAAAATAAGTGTTAGGCCAAATGCTGGAGAAATCCGATTAAATTTTTGTATTAACTTTATCTTTTTTTACAAGATAAATAAAAAGTAAAGAAAATTTGATATCCTAAAGAGAAAAATTCTTGCTTTGTGTAGTCTTTAAAAAATAATTTTTAAATCTGGTTCTTTAAAAGAAGAAACCTCAGAAAAACTCCGAGGCTAATGTGAAAAAAACTGAAAAAGTAATTAAAAAATCAAAAGAAAACCGGGTAAGTTTTTTTTATCATTATGTATTTAAAACATGTCTTAAATGTACAGTAAAACCTGTAAAGTTGTCCATCTTTGTAAGCTGACCACTTTTGTCAAGAACGGAATTACCCCTTTACCCTCTACAAGTTGACCACTAAAGTGCTGCACTGCAAGTGGTCAACCTACACAGGTTTCACTGTATTTGTTTTCCAATATTTGTTTTGTAAAAAAACATTCTTTTTAATATTTCAGGTCTCAGCCCTGACCTTCAATCTATGGAACAAATACGTCGTATCATGCGTCCAACAGATGTTCCTGATCAAGGTTTATTGTGCGATTTGCTTTGGTCTGATCCAGACAAAGATGTCATGGGATGGGGAGAAAATGATAGAGGTGTTTCATATACATTTGGAGCTGATATTGTGGGAAAATTCTTACACAAGCATGACCTGGACTTAATATGCCGTGCTCATCAGGTATACTCGCTTTGCTATTAACCTATGATAAAATTATCTTCTATTTTGCATTTGTTTCATAAACTAAATTTATGCATCAATAACTTCGTCATACCTGCCAATTTTACTCAATTTTCACCCTCAGCTTCCATAACCCGTTAAAATATTTTAAAAAACTTGAATTTGTGTAGAATCAACATTTCAATCCAGACCTATAACAAGAAAAATGTGGCAAGTATCTCAGTTAGTAGTGCAATGAGCTGTATGTTTAAAAACTATGTACCGAGTATACCAGGGCTATTTCTGACCGCTTGCATTTCAGGGGGCAAATAATGATCATCTAACGTTTATTAAAAAAGATTTTTATGAAATTTGAAACGGCTATGATTTTTTGAACATTTTACTTAATGTTTTCAGAATAAAAAATAAATAAATAAAATGAAACAAAATAATAGCACTAATCAATGACTCGAGAATGAAGAAAGTCTTCAAAAATCATGTTAAATAAAATCAACTCTTGTGCTTTAAAGTTGGAAGAAATTTCATTTGTGCAGGAAAATCTATTCTTTAAAACAGTATACAATATAAATTCATAGCTGCCAACCCTTCCGCATTTAGTCCCCATCTTCTGCTCTTCCCATGTAACGTTCAGATCTTCCGCGTTTTCGCCAAGAGTAATAAAGTATGACACACAGTGGTCCAGATTAGGATGTACAGGTGCATGCGTTGAAAAGCACTTATCAACTGCGGAGTAATCACGCATACTTGCGCTGGCAACCCTTAAATTCATTCCACATGCAAATCTAGTCACGGCTTTAGGAAACTAATGACGTCATTGGCAACCCTCTACATCTTTGACCAATTAGCTCAGAGCTAAACAATCATCAGCGAGGCGGCGATGGCCGGTTTACAATTTATCGATATTTTCACCCCTCATGGCGATCTATTTGAACATGACGATTTTTTTCTTATTTTTCTTTTGGTTATGCGGGGGGGGGGGGGGTCTTTAGTTTTTGCTGCTGTTTCGGAAAACAATGCATTTTTAGCATGTGCAAATATGGATACGCTTATATTCAGGAATATACCGATAAAGAGAACAATGCTTCACTGGATTCGATTGCCGCTTTTCTTGCATTTATGACGTCATGCCTTCACCTGTGTTGATAAGGTAGAAAGGGGGAAAGACAAAATTTTGACCATCGCTTTGCATTGTAGCTTTTATTTGAAAAGAGAATTTCCTTTCACTTTCGTTTTGTTCCTTATTTGCATTTTGTCTAAACGTGTGGTGTGTTCAATGCAAGTGGTTTTTGGAACATTAATTATGCGCATAATTTGTTTGTATTTGTAATATGGCGAAGGAGAAACAGTAAAAACAGTCTTTAAAGAATCTTATTCAGTTGAATTCCCGTGATCCAGTCTGGGAAATAATGATGCACTTTGCGAAGTTTGATCTAAATATTGGAAATGAAGCTCAAAGTATTGTTGAAAACTTCACTATAGAAGAGAACTTTTTTTTTTCTAGATTGAGAGTATTATGTTGCTCTTAGTAGTTATATAATTAATAAATTTCCTCTTAAAAGTGAAATTCTAGAAAATGCTAAAGTTGCAGATCTGTCGAAAATTTCAAATATAGTATGGGACCTCAAATCCGGAATGCTCGACCGTAATCTTTCCGGATTTTGGGTCCTCATTCAAAAAATTTTGTAAGTAGCATCAGAGCCCATATAATTTGCTCTGGAACTTTTTATTAGCATTTTGCTCATTTATAGGATTTTTATTACCGTATATACTCGCCTAAAAGTCTCGCAATTTAGCACAAAAAACCAAGTTGGTGTAGGCTTACATTCGGACGCAATGCATCGAAACGTCTAGACTTTTCCCGATGTTATTTTAACCTCTTTAAAACTAAACAATAAAAGAAAATAATTCTGTCAAATTTTGATATGATTTTATATTCTCTAGCCACTAAATTGTAGTAAAAGGTCAGACTATCGGAAAAATGCGAGAAACGCAGATTTTCAATTTTGCGAATGTTCTGCATCTCATGAAAATTAGAGCTCGCTTAAAAAGATAAATATAAGAGAACTATAAAAGATTTTAAAAAGCAAATTTTAATATACTTTTAATTTGGACTTAAAGCAACAATTAATAAAAACTCTAATCGCAAAAACGAACCCTTTCCAGAAAATCGCGAAATATATTTTTTTGAAAACAGCACATTTCTGATCTTAAACATGTTCATTACATTTTATTTTCCTTCTCTTTAAAACGCCTATTTCCAAGAAAAAAACGATGCAAAATGTTTCCAAATATCTTTTTTTTTTCAACGTAACACTTAATAAAAACTCGCAAAAAAGCGAACCCTTTTCAGAAAATAGCGAAATATTTTTTTTTTTGAAAACGGCACATTCCAATCTTAAGCATGTTCATTATATTTCATTTTCCTTCTCTTTAAAACACCTATTACCAAAAAAAAAAAAAACGATGCAAAACATTTGTTGTAAGTTTGTTTTGTTTAAATATTTCTTTTTCCGTAAAATCCCGAAAGTAACCCCCCTCTTTTTAAAAACCAGACTAGCAAATTTCAGATGGGGGGTTATAATCGAGATTTTCGAAAAAAAATATGAAAAAAAAATTTTTAGTATTAATTAAGAGCATCTACTGAAGATAAATAATAAGTATAACCCATTTAAAATTATTTTAAAAACATTAATATAAAACAAGATTCAAAAAATAAATAAACAAAAATCTGTCTTATAATTTTCTAATAGAAAATTGATCGCATGGGGATGGCATCTTTGACTGAAGAAAGAATTTAGCACTTAAGTTAGCAGAAATCCCTATAATTTAAATTTAAAACTCATAAAACGCAAATTTGGAATGTTCGGGGCCAGCGCTACATCGGTATTTCGTAATGTGCCGAATTTCAAAACACGACCAAAAATGGCAGACTTACACGATCAAAGATGGCGGCTAATGAACGAATCAACGCCAAGAAAGAATTTAGCACTTGAGTTAGCAGAAATCCCTATAATTTAAATTTAAAACTCATAAAACGCAAATTTGGCATGTTCGGGGGCCAGCTCTATATCGGTATTTCGTAATGTGTCGAATTTCGAAACACGACCAAAAATGGCGGACGAACGAATCAACGCCGAGTACATGAAATTTATTTTTAAGCATATAGACCTTGAATATTTATGAAAAAATAAACAAATAAATAAAACACAAAATACAAAAAGAAATTGGACATATTTTCTCTTTATCATAAGAAAATAATACAAAATTTGTTTTAAAATAGTCAGCCATTTAGGGAGGGGAGTTATATTAAGGAATATGGAATGATTCCACTTTCGGCGAGAAAAGGGGGGTGTTACATTCGATGGGGGGGGGGATACTTTCGGGATTTTACGGTAATTCAAAAAAAGTTCCGGCTTTTGGGTCTTACGGATTTTGGGATTCCGAAGTTGCGGTCCCATTCTGTATGTCTTTTACTTGCGTGAAATATTTCGTCAAAAAATGCCTTTTCTGGTGACAAAAGATGAAGGGAAAACCAAAGATGATGCAATGGATGAATTAGAAAGTGAATTTTGCAAGCTTCAAGTAGAGAATTTGGAAATTTCAAATGAAAGGTTGGACAAACAGTTTTCCAGGCTTAGTGTCATTCATAATGCTGAGGGGAAACTAAAATATGGAAAAATTTCTAAAGTTCTTGCCATTCTTTCAGTTCCATATAGCCATGCAGAGTGTGAGAGTGTTTTCTCATGTTAAAAAAAAAAACTGTAAACTCTTTCGTTCATCAATGTCCAATGAAACTTAAAAAAAAACTATTGATTATTGAATCAACAGAAAAAAAAAGTTGCTATAAAGTTGACTTTTCTAAAGAATTTTTTAAAAAAGCTAAGAATGCAACTGCTTCTGTTTTGCACAAGAAATAAAAGAAATTCATTTGCATACAAGTATTTACTTTATAAATTTACAGCATTTTGATTTCATAATAGATAATCAAATGTATTGAATCTTATTAATAATCATGATGGCAAAATATTTGTTTTTATAATATAATTACATTACTAGACCAAATCTCTCATTTTATGAACATGTGTTTTGTTGAAAATGTTAACATGAAATAGTTCTAAGTTGTAAGTATTCAGTAATGATACTGAAACTTAACTTTTACTTACTTTAATCATCTATGGTATAATTTGGCATCGCGTTAAATCTTCTGCATTTTTAACAGACTTCACAAAGGAAGGAAGTTATACATTCATACTGTATGTATGTCGTTTTTTTTTTTTTTTTTTTTTGTCCACTCATAACTTTGCACTGGATGAAGCGATTTTCGTGATTTTTTTTTTCAATCGATCGAGGGTGGTTTCCCATAGGTCCCGTACCTTCGTTTGATCATATTCAATAAATAGAACAAAAGTAATGGGCAGAAATGTAGTATGTTTTTTATTTTTTCATCCATAACTTTCGATTAAATGAACCGATTTTGATGATTTTTTCTTTAATCGATAGAGGGTCGTCTAATTCAAATATTTCAAATCAATTTAACTACATTCGTTTTTTAGAAAAAATGTTACGAGTGAAAAATAAGTATTTTTTATTTTAAATGGAATTGCTTGGCTTGATTTTTCTTTGTTGGAAAATCTATTAATAAATATAAAAGTCATTGTTGAAAACATGTTTGTTGTCATGGGCTATATTATTAAAAGAAATTATAGCAAGAGTTTGACTGAAGGCGAAAAATAATCCAATCAGTTTGTTTGCTAAAATAGACTCCAAGGGGGATTTTATCATACAAATGATTAGTTTTTAGTGCCATTAATCCAAAGAAGTTTTGCCCTTTGATATGGATTTTTTTTAAATACAGTATTTATATAAAAAAATGTATTTACATTAAAAAGAATAAAATAAAATAATTTTTATTAAAAAAAAACAGAATAGACTTCAAATCATAAATTGCGCTAAAAAGTGAAAAATCAATTCATTCTTTAAACAACATCGATGTGACTTTTAAACATAGTTTTAGAAGTCGGTGCACAATTATGAGTCTAATTACCATTATACCATTCCCTGCTTCATATTAGAACTGTTGCTAATTCTTCGAAAATAAATATATTTGTAATTGATTCATGATTACAAAAGATTTTATCTATCCTAATTTTGCACTGACTTCTAAAACTATGTTTAAAAGTCACATCAATGTTGTTTAAAGAATGAATTTATTTTTCACTTTTTAGCGCAATTTATGATTTGAAGTCTGTTCTGTTTTTTTTTATAAAAATTATTTTGTTCAAAATAGGGGTTGGCAGGTATGTAAATCTGATCTTTTTTTTTTGTCTCCCATTATCAAATTTGTTAAGTGCTTAAAATTAAAATGATCATAAAAAATGTTTTGAAGTGATGAACACTCCCATGATCAAAACTAATTTTATAATTGTAGGTGCTATACCTTGTGTTAAGTTTGAATCTTATTTGCATTTGTACTAATGGACTCATTTAAACTTAATGTAATTTTAAATTCTACTACCAAAATAAGCTAAGCTACAGACAGAATCTTACATCCTCTATGTAGTTTTATGAGCAGAATGGTATTTTATACAGTGCTTGGCATTTTTTAATATAGGATGTTGAATCAATAGCAGGACCCATATTTTAGATTTATGTAGCTTAATCAATAGCACAACCCATATTTTAGATTTATGTAGCTTATGGTTAACTTTAAGAGGTGCCATTAACAGTATTGAACTTTTGAGTGATTTCTTTTATTCACCAAATATTACTATCCTACCCGTCAGAAAAAATGCCTGCATCATTTTTAATAATAATAAGTTTTTAAACTACACTAGTGTAACCGTTCAAGTTCTTTACGTGCCACAAAATCAATTTGGCCTTTTTTTAATTAAGTTCCTAGAAGTGATATTGCTAATGAAATTAATTTTAATTTTGAATTAAAAATAATAAAATTATTCATTCATTTAAGCAAATGTATAGCGGCACATGGCACAAAAATATTTGTGTGTCTTAACATAGCCTTAAACTGTATCTATATATATATAAATAAAGCTAATGAAAATGTCGGCGGAGCCAATCAAATCATAGCCACTATGACGACAGCAGCCAATCAGGAGCTAGATCTAATCAGTGGCACACTCGTTTAGAATTCAGATAATGGTTTATCTTAACAACTGAAACTATTATGCATTTTTTAAAATTAAGTTACTTTAACTACTTATACAGTTAACTATCTAAAGTAGCAACACTTTTAGGGGATATTTCAATAACAGACTTTTGGCACTACTTATGTTTTCATATATTTTTTTAAATTTCACCAAGGAAAACATTGCATTTCTTAAGGAGAGCAGGTTAGCAGGTACCATGAGACCATTTTTTTCCTCTATGGTGTTTTTATTTAAAATTTTTGTCTCATGTCATGTTATATCACTTAATAAGAAATTTAATATTAAAAATACTGGATTTCTTAAAGATAATTTGAAAATTTTAATTTTTAAAACAAAATTTAGCAATTTTTAAAAATGCATCTTTTTTAAAAATTGGGGTAAAGTCTCGAAATTGTTATTGATTCATTACTGATAAAGCAAAGCTTTTATGCTTTGAATTTTTTATCCTTTTTTGAAAAAAAAAAAAAAAAAAAACACTGAAGTAATGCAGAAAAAACAACAAAAAATTCTAAAAACCTACAATTTTTTTTTTTTAAGTACTGAAGTTATCATAAAAGTAGAGCATAAATTTGTTATGTATAGTTTCAGGAACATGGGAAAAAATCCACATTATAGATCCAAATTTAAAAAAGCCCTTCCATTTTAATTGAGATGAAATGCACAAAAAGCAAAGTGAGAGAAAACAGCATTTTAAGTTTTCGGCTAGCAAAAACTTAAATCCTTTCTGTATCAAAATTTCAAGTAAGGAACTTTTTTCTTCAGTTAGTCACGATGAAAGTGCTTCTTGCTTATTTTATTTTAAAATATAAACATGTGGCTTATATTCAGCACAGTTGCTGTTTCGGAATGAAAAGGTGGCACCTTGCACCATAATAAAATCAATGATAAATCAATAAATATTGCTTTAATTTTTCTGAAACTCTCAGGGAACATTTTTAAAGATTTATTTTACTACTTAAGCCAATAAAAAAAATTTTGGTGTTTTTCAACATTTTTGGGTGCTGGCTTAAAAGCAATAAGCAAAAAGCTTAAAAGCAATTTCTTTGTTGCTAAATATGAAAATGTTTTTACACAAATCTTAAAATATACAATAAAGGGTTGAGTACTAAAACTCTTCCTGTCATCATCAAGATTAATAATTATAAATAAAACATGTATGTAAAAATATAAGTATATAGCTTTTAGCATTTTGACTTTAGCATAAGATTTGTTTTATTTTAAATTTCCGAGTGAGTATATTTTGTAACTTTAATACAGGTTCAATTGTCTGTATTAACAGCAACATTTCGAATCTCGCCAATCTTCTGATACTGTGTAAAATCTATGCACATTATGTTAAAAGATATTTATTATTGATTCTAGAGTTGTGTGCAAAATAGAATGTTATTTCCGACAGAGAACAAGTACTTTCCATAAAGTCACTCTAAAAGTTTAGTTCGCAATGAGTGAGCAAAGCAATCCTAAGGCTTGGGGTTAGCAGTACTGGGGATTGGTGAGCAAAAGCAAGTAGGGGGCTGGAGCACCCTAGTCATAACAAAACAGAAACAAAACCACATTGCCATGAGAAATATCGGAGTGAAAATTATGAAAGGTTTCAATGTTTATGAATTAAAGTTAAGACATTGTAAATATTGCCACTTTTGATATGCATTTTCCTCTTCAATAAAAATCCTGATTTGTAAAATACTTTCTAATAAAATTAACTTTTGTCATTGTTAACTTATTTCAGGTTGTTGAAGATGGTTATGAGTTTTTTGCAAAAAGGCAATTAGTAACATTATTTTCTGCTCCTAACTATTGTGGCGAATTTGATAATGCTGGAGCTATGATGAGTGTGGATGATACATTAATGTGCTCATTTCAGGTAAGCTTGAAAGCTAGCATGATGTTTGAATATGTATGCTTTATTAATATTGTAAAGCTGTATTTTATTGTCCCTATTTTAGTGTCATTGCTTTAAATCTTCTAATGAATGATCCCCCAAATGATGTTGAAAACCATTTTTTTTTAAAGATTTTAATCAGTGTTTGTGGATATGTTGCCTGATGCAGGCTTGTCATGTAAGGGAGTCAGGGGGGTGAATTTCTCCCCCCCCCCTGCCCAACTTTGAGGTTGCATGGTATTTTTGTGAATGGGGGGGGGGGGGTTGTACCCTTTGTCCCCTTCTAGAAAATTTTGAAATGACAGGCCAGGCCTGAGATGCATCACACTGTCAAACTCTCCATGTTTAAAAGTTCAAACTGCTTGAAATTTTTCTTAGAGTATACTACATTGATTCATTTCTGTGCTGATGAAGTAATGAAAGAATATTTAGAATGATGTTCTAAACAATGTGAAAGCTTGCTATTAACGAGTATGAAAAATTCAGCTTTTAGAATTATGATTTATGTTCACACATAAGTAAATTTTAATTTTTCTTGCAGATTTTAAAACCTGCTGACAAGAAGAAATTTCCATATGGACCTATGAATGCAAATCGTCCGATCACCCCACCACGGGGCCAAGTAAATAAGAAGAACAACAAAAAATAGTGTTGGTTTGTTGAAGCATTTGCATAAGATATTTCTGTATCCTGATCCTTGTGTCCATTAATGTGTCTGCAGGTCAGGCCGTAAGACTTTTCCCTCTTTGGAGTCAGTTCACTTTTCATGAAACTCTTAGTTCAGTTCGGTACTTATCCATTTATGTATTGTACATACCACAAACTATACAATATGTACAAAAATGGATTGTCACATGTTTCCATTTCGTCTCTTGAATAATAACTCGTCATTTATATGCCTAAGTTTTCCTATAGCAATCTCTAATAAAATGTCAGTATGTTTGTTGTTACCCTCGGTTAAGTTGTAGCTCCAAGTTATCAGAAATATTTTCCTCCTTAAAATTCATGTTTCTGAGCACCATGTAAATGTATTCTCTATACCCTTGGAATAGCCAATCTTCTCTATGCAAACTAAATGCCTAGAACAGTTGTGAATTTTTGAAATGTTAATTTTTGATATGGAAATAAAAAATACTATATGAAATAATTTTTTACTAACAATATAAAAGGCTCTTTGAATTTTGATCAATTTTAATTTTATTATAGTTTATTACAATATGTATAGATCTGTAAATAATTTTCATATAAGATAGGAACAAAATACCAATGCTCTTTAATAAATAAAATTATTAAAATTGCTATCATCGTTCTGATAAAAACTTTGCTTATTTTTTAATGAATTTCTGCCATTCTGTTTGGTAATTTTTAATGCTAAAACTCATTAGGGGAAGAAGGAAAAAGAAAGTTTCCTGTAGTTTTGTCAAAATGAAGTGTAAAAGTGCTCAACAAAGTTTTTTTTTTCTTCACTTGATATAAATACTAGTTCAAAGAGTCATATATTCATGAACCTCATTTCAAGGTTGAAAAGTGGCGAGCATCATGAGTACTTTTACTGCATGTTAAAAAATTTTTAATATGGTTTTATTATAAGACAAAATTTCAGTTGTATATGTACTATTTTTATTGTTGCCAGTCTTATGTATTCTGCTTAGAAAATTTTGTAAACAGTTTTAAAAATCATAATTTTTGTAAAAGTCTCCCTAGTTTTTATGCATCAATAAAAACATTTTTTTAAATAGTTGTATTTATTGACTTATTTTTTGTCATGCTTTTTTTTTTAATTAAATTTAGAATATAGAGATTTATTATTATTTGAAATATTGAAAAATTCTGCACACATAACTGAAGCTAAAATTCAGGGACCTCTGCCCAAATTTCTTAGATCCCTCTCCTTGAAAATGTAATGGATGGGATAATCCCAGTCTAAAGACTATATCTAACTTTTCGGGGAAAAGGAGAAATTTTGCATTTTTTTCTCTTCTATGTAAAGTTACCGATATTATTTTTTAAAAAAGAAATTTCAGGTGTGTATGTAGATAGTCAATTTTTCTGCCTTCCAAAAAAATTATGATCTCTCCATATACAAAGCTTGGATGGTAGTCTACCTTCTAGGGAATTTGAATTTTGGCCCCCGTATAAGTTCATGTCTACATTAAACTGCAGACTTAATATGGTACAGCTCCATGTCTTTATTATATTTATCTATTTCTAAGATTGCAAATAACAAGACATTCTTATTCAGGGTTCGTACGGTCCTTAAAGGTCCTTAGAAAGTCCTTAATGTTCATTTTCATTTTTAAGGCCTTAGAAAGTACTTTAAAAGTACTTATTTTTATTCCAGGTGCTTATTTTTTTCCTGATATTTCGTTTTAAGTCTCGGTATTTCATTTTATCGTATTTTCCAGTAGAAACACCGCACTATCATAAGCTCCGGATAATGCCGGTCCTTCGCGATCGTTACCGTGATGGCCCCGCCCCGGTATTACTCGCTATTGCTTATCTCTTCGTGAGTCATGATGAGGTTGTTGTTGAAGAGCATCGGAGAGTCCAACAACGGAAGACGGAAGGAAAACAGGTGACGCGCGTAAAACCTTTAAAGTAAGGGTCTGGATTTATTGATGAATTATAATTATGAAAACTCAACTAACAATTAATGCTACCAAACAAATACTGGTGGCATCAAAATGTAAGCTCGTCTATAGAAGTCAGACTAATCTACCTCACGTGGCACGTTCGCCGACATAGAAAATCTCGGACGGTAGTGGCGGCGATTCCGGGAGGTGGTCCCCCCCCCCCCCCTTTTACATCAGCAGAGATCGACTAAGTGTTTTAAAATTTTAGCATAAAAATTTGTCCAAGAAGGTCTCGAACCTTAACGTCACAGCAAAGATAGCTTGAAACTGAACTTTTGGACTGAGGAAAATAATTGGGAAGAGAAACACCGAACACTTCATCGTTCACCTAACCTTGAATGTGGAATAAATTAGCTTTAGTAAAACTCCAGTTTTGGAGTTTTTTCTAAGAAAGCCCCCCCCCCCCCCCCCCCGCCGTCTTACGCACCTTTACATCAATAAAGATAGGTTAAAAATTGATTTTTTAGGACTTCATCAGTTCCGGAAAATTTACGTGGGGTGGGGGGAGGCGCCGAACTACTTCCTCCTTCAGTCACCTAAAAATAGCGTAAAACATTGTTTTTAAAAATTCATCTTCGCAAAAAAAATTCGGGGAGCTACCCCGAATCCCCGTCATTAAGTCTGACAAAAAGGGCCTAAATTTGCGATTTTAAAACTCCACTTTCGGAATTTTTTTTCCTATTAAGTGCCCCGTCAATTATCTTTACACCCCCAAAAGCAGCGTAAGAAAGTTTTTTAAGATTCCAGCTTCTTTTATAATTTAACGGGGAGAGCACGCGAGCTTCCTTCTGCTTCCCCTGACGTTGACAAAGGTAGCCTAAAATTACCCTCCCCCCCCCCCCCCCCCCCCCCATATCATTTCGGTGACTATTTGATAAAAAACACTAGAATTTAGTGATTCATCAAATTTAGAGCGAGCAGAGCATAAAAAATGCAGGAACTGCCCATCGCTGTTTGAATCGGTGACTGATTTTTTTCCGAATCACTCAAGTCCCTGATAATTTCCGGTATTCCCGTTCTGTGAGCATCTTGTTGCATTTTTTACTTCTTTGTTCTCCTATTCTCTCAGAAAACATCTTAGGGATCAATTCATAAATGATGTCACGCTGCGAGGGGGGAGGAGAGGTTCGTGAAAGTGTGACAAGGGGAGGGGAGAGGGTAACAAGGCAGTGTGACATCATGCTTATGCAACATAGCGTGACATGTGACAAAGGGGAGTAGGGGGTCCGTTAAGGTGAGACATTTTGTGACAAAGGGGGGAGGATCAAATATATGAAAAAAAGCATGACATCATTTATGAACGGTCTCTTAAACTTTTTTTTGAAGTAATTTCATTGTTTGCTGCCCGCTAGAATAATTTTCAGGACTTTGTTGTCTGAAATGTCCCCCCCCCCCCCCACACACACACACTTATAAGCCCCAGCCGCCGCCACTGTCGCCGATGAAGCCCATACCTATTGTAGGAGACTAACCCGACTGAGAGATGCAAGGCTCAGGGTTAATCTGGAGCCACTATAAAACACAAGTGGGCTACTATATTGGAACAGTTATTGCTTTCTCTTACAATGCTTATCTTAGCCACGCACTATTAAATACGAATATTGGCGAAGTGAAAAAATTCAACTAATAATTAATGCTGCCAAACAAAATCGAATGAATGAATCGGAAGAATCAGCTTGCATTTATCCATTTCGTGACACGACCGCCTAAATATGCGAAGTCTTTAATGAATGCAATTTCAGTTTTGGAGAATTCATAAAGAAATTTCAGGATGCCTGGAAACTCCGCTTTTAATATTCTATGGCTCACCATGCCCGAATATAAGGATTGGATTGAACAACACACATCTGTACATAAAGCAAACTGTTAACTTTGCAAGAGGACCATTGATTTGAAAAGCATGGGGGAAAGTGCGTTGAAAGTGCATGCTTCTGGTAAGTACCCTCTTTAGAGTATTATTATATTATTGTCTTTAAATGAATTTTTAGTACTGGACGATTTTACCTTAAACCCATAAAATAAATGTTTCAAAATCATAACGTTATGCCTGCATTTAAGCGCATAATTTGAGGCACTACCTCTTTTCGCGGTGTTATAAGAGAGTAGAGAAATATCCTTTTTTTATTTATTTATTATTTTTTTTTAAAGCTGAAAAGTATGTAGGGCAACATGCAATAGAATTATTAAAGTTTATTTTTTTAATGACTTGACATCACTAAATTCTGAACATCCACTTTAAATACGAACGAACTCTGTTACGAACGAAAAGTAAACATTATTTTCGCGTAGACATAGCTCCTCCTCCGATTACTGTGGGAAAAGATTCGATTTTACGTCTCTAGTAAGACGTAACTGGAAGTTAGCAATTTTTTCTTTTCAATAACAGTTAATTATAAGACAAATAAATGATCAAAATGTTTTGGGTTAAAATGTGAGTAAAAAGATAAAACGACGTAACACAGCACAAATTCAAAATAAAGAGATCAGTTAATTGTTTATGGTAAAATTAGTTAAATGCTTATTTTCTGTTTCGTCTTAGAAAATAAAATTTAAAAAAAAAGCGCATAAATTCAATTTGTGTGTTATGTACTGCAATTTTAAACACATATTCAGTATGAGTCCGCAAAAATTTTATGCTAATAATTTTCTTTAAAAAGAGAAGAAGCTTTCATAAATCGCCAAGGATAATGGCGCATCTTATCGAAATTATTAGTTCATCTAATGGTTTGAAATTAAAACGAAACTTTATTCGTTATTATTTTGAACAACTTTTTAAATTATTTTTTAATCAGCGCATTTGTAAAGCATTTAAAACTCTGAGGTGGACTTTTATCACCATTAAACATTTCCATAAATTTGCGAGATAGAATGAAAATGCGCTGAAAAGGAAACCTAGCAACCACTATAGTTGTTTCATTGGACAAGTATTTTTTTCATTTGAACTCAAAAGACTCGGTACATGTATTCTAACGCTGAAGTCGCGGAGTCGCGCCTTTAATTCTGCTGACAAATTTTTTC
Source organism: Octonoba sinensis (assembly GCA_038502835.1). Classification (NCBI taxonomy): domain Eukaryota; kingdom Metazoa; phylum Arthropoda; class Arachnida; order Araneae; family Uloboridae; genus Octonoba; species Octonoba sinensis. The sequence continues at coordinate 54,835,578 of CM076599.1, read as the reverse complement.
TCCCCTTCTAGTCTGGTACATTTTGTTTTAAACTAAACACTAAGCAGAAATGGTAGGAATTATTTTCCGTCCGCTCTTAGAAATCAAAACAAAACTAAAGAAGAGGTTCACAAGAAATAATGAGCTTAATAATTTCTCTCTGAAGTTCAAAAGTCATGTCTACAGCGACATATTAAAGGAGTGAATCTCCGCCACCCGAATCACTTGAAAACTTGGAGAATCATATACAGTGGAAGCCTCGAAAGTCCGCGCTCGTCGTCGGGAATTTTTACCTTCCGGATTTTAGATTTCTTCGGAATTTTAAACACATTAATTTAAAAAGAAACCCTTTAATTTAAAAAGACTCTTTCAATGCCGATAAATATATTTTTTAAATTGCTAGAAACACGGGAATTTAAAAAGCGAGCTATGAAAGTAATAATTTAAATAACGCGTATATAGAAATATACATTTTTTTTTTTTTTTTTTTTGAATTAAAAAACACTATTTCTTTAGCAATAAGAATTAATTATGGAATAGCCATCCTTCTTCCCTCCTCACCTAGGGTCATCAGAATATCTTTCCTCCGATCAAGGTGATGTCCCTGTTTGTGTAATCAACTCAAATATGTTATACTGTTTCATATAAAAGAAAATGCTAAGCATCATTGTCCTTTCTTGAGAAATCTATGTATTTTTAGGAAAGAAAAGGTCTCACGATGTAAAAATGGGGCGCTTTTCTCGAAACTACTTTGTTCGAATTTCCGTACACGCTATCTCGCAGAGTTTTTGTTCAATCCTTATCAAATTTAGCACACATTTTCTTTATATATATACGCTTTAGTTGAACTAGAATCATAAACATATCTTCATTTTTACTTTTTTAATCGTAAAAAAAAAAAAAAAAAAAAAAACGGTTAAAAATCGTATTTAATTTTCCCATGCTAAAAAAAAATAGAAATTTTCAATTTTCTGTGATAATTTTAGTTTAACTAGAAGAGACACTGATAAAAAATGTAAATTAAAAAAAGAAAATGATTTCTGATAAAAAATTGTGACCTCCAGGATGTACGCAAACTTCTGATCCGGGTGGCGACTTACAATGTGCAGCAGCTAATATCTTTGGGATTTTTCAAGAAAAATGTTTGAAAATTTTAGTAAATATCCTTCAATATATCTATAAAACAACTTCGAAATCTCACTAAAATATATTTATTCTTTATATGTTAAAAAAGTTCATTAAAATAACTCTTAATACGCTGTTTTACACCTATTTCCCCCCTTAAAGGGCATATTATGTAATCACAAAAGAGAAACAGAACAAGGGTGGGAAGAAGAATGGAAGATAAGTATTTTTGAGGTTAAAAAAATATTATCATGGTTTTAGAACAAATGGTTTCCTTAGAAAATTCTTTATTATGAAATTAGTTAATTCAGTTATTCTTTTGTATAACTCATTAAATTGTTCTTCTTTTCTTTTTCAGGTGCTAAGCATCGAACTGCTATTAATATAAAGAAACAACCAAATTTGTTGCATTTCTTACCTAAACCAAGTGTCTCTCCATCCCCTTCAACTGATACAACTGTTGAAGAGACTCCGCAAGTTTTGTTAAAAGAAGGCACATCAATCTCTAATCCCACCATTTCTAACTTTGTTGAAAAAAAGCAAGTTCAAATTGCAGAAATTGTTTGGGCTTTGAAGTGTGTAAAAAGCCACTATTCTAATAAATCATTGGAAGACATCAAGGCATAGGCGTAACTAGGGTTGGGGAAAGGGGGGGGGTCACACTAAAAATGTACAGACTAAACACCAATAAGCAGTGCAAAAGAGTTCAAAATTTACTAGTCATAAAGACTTGTCATTACAGATATACTCCGTGTTTATTTCAGGCATCTCTAGGGGGGGCACCCCCTCGGAGCAAGTCAACTCCGCCCCCCCCCCCCCGGGCGAAAAAAATCGGATCACAGTTTTTAAAAAAAGAAAGAAAAGAGAAATTACGCTTTTAAGACACTTTACTTTCAGAAACACTTTCGGGGAAAGGACATCGAATAATATCACGAGCGACACCAAAAGTAACCTAAAAGGTATTAAGAAAAAAATACCCCGGCAATTTTGAAAAAAATTGCCGGGGACAGAGTAACCAAACTCCTTTCTGTTTCCTCTAATATCACCAAAGAATCCCGAAATTGCATTGACAAGAAAGATTTCAAAAAGTTTCCAGGGGAGAGCCCTTGAATCCTCGCCTATGGTTTTGGACCTACCTCCTGTCCGGATACCTTGCTGAATACGCTGCCCTTCCTTAACATGTCCCCCTTCCCCTGGAGCCAAGGCCGTATCCAGAAATCTTTTTCGGGGGAGCCCAGACTATTAATTTATTTTTTATTTAAAATTCAATAGAAAATTCAATATTTAGCGCTAAGCAATCTTCTAAGTTCAGGTATTCATAATATTAAAACTGGGAAATTGTGGAATTTTAGAGAAAAAAAATCCAAATTTCCCTACGAAAATGCACATCCCCACAATAAATTTCTAAAATTTTTGTTAACTCTATAGCAAAACATACCTCAGAAGTGGAAGCGTCTGAATCAAATTTTCTTTTCTTTTTGGATGACGAACGTATCCATCGCTGGAGTGCAAACATTATTATATATCGAAAATAATTAAAAATTTAGCTAAAATATAAATAATACTTTGATTGTAAATTAAAATGCAGCATTAAATCGTAGCAGTGAGCTTGGAAACGTTGAACGGATGATTTCCAGAGTCGTAATGCAATTAGTGATGGACCGTAAGAAAAAAAAAACATTTAAAATATAAGAGATGAGAGAACATCTGTAAATGAGAATGCAATGCAAATACAGTTCATCAGTTTTCCAATCGGCCCATCTACAAAAACGATTTTACCAAAATGGGTGTTTGGACAGGAATAAATAAAAACTGCTGTTTTCTTAAGTTTCCTTGATAAGCATCCCTTCCTGGCTTGAGGGTTTAACCCATTAGGACAATTGTTGGCTAGGGGTCCTTCATTTTCAGACCCCAGCGCCTACAGCACCATTTTATCAGAAAACAAACCTCCATCACAGGAGAATATTTTCCAGGAAACTTGTGCGATTGTATTCCCAAATTGCTGCCTTTGGGTAAAAAAGACATCAAGAAGGAAAGAAAACCCTCTGGAGTGATTGAAAGGATATCTGTTGTCTGTCTGTGTGTGATATGGTGATTGAAGCCACCTTTCGCTGTAAAATTCCTAAAGGTGATAAGGGGGTTGATTATAACCAGATGAAAAGTCCGCTGTAATATGAGCTGCGTACTTTGGTCATGATCACAACACTTCAGAAAGAGGAAATAAAATCATATGCATATTTTTCTTAGGGAAAAAATAGATATGTGCTTTGCAAGGAGTAGCCAGAATTTTTTTTGTATGCCTAATAAATGTGCCTAAATAACTAAATACCGAATGGGGGATGAACCCCCAAACCCCTATTACGCCTATGCGAGCAAAATACCATTTTACAGAAATTTTAACAGGACTTTCGTAAAAAAAAGTTTTTATGCATTTTCATTATTAGTATGTACACATTAAAATCTTAATACAGTAAAACCTTTTCAAGAAGTTTTTAATTTCAATACCAGTTTCATTCCCATCTCCCTAATGTTAAAATAACCCTTTTAAAAAGTTTTGATTTTATTTTTTTCCCGCTGAATGACTTTTCATATCAAAAACAATACCAATTTAGAAAGTTTACGTTTGCTAACTCAAGATCGGAAGGAAAATATTAAAACTTACCTAATTACAGTGCAATAGCGCAAAGAGGAATAAAAAACAATATATACACATAAATATAAAAATATCATTAGAAATATATAATATATATATATTAAGTACTTTCATATTGTACGTTAATTTTGATTTTGTAGGAATATTGATAATATAAGTCAGCAGAAGTCACTTAAAATTACGTTTATAATCCTTTAATATTACTGTTATTAAACTGAAAAGGTAAGTTAGGGAAGGAAAATGCTACGCATTTTGATACTAAATGAGTGATGCATGAATCTGAATTTTTGAGCTGCAGAAACTGAAGCACATGACTCTCACAGTACATTGGTAAAAAAGAAAAGAAAGACATTGCACATCTGTAACTATTTAGTGACTTTCTTTCAAGGCTATAGAAACAAAAGACTATCCCGTTGCGTCTTAACCCCCCCCCCCCCCCTCCCCAATAAGCTCACATCTTAGACCATCTAAGGCTCACATCCCTCCGTTTTCTCGGAAGCTTAGTTGCCGAAAGCAATAGCAACCCCTCCACCCCGTTGGCTACAAGTGCAGACGATTGACACCCCTAAATGACGATTGACAGATGCATCCCCCCCTTATCACGTGACTCTCCGTTTTAGTTTCAGTCAGTTTCAGTTTCTCAACGAATATGAACTAGCGGTGTACCGTGCTCCGGGCCCCGAGGGTCTTGTCCTTCAACGTCCATCTCCACGATTTTGCCCGAGGAAAGGGATGAGGGGAATTCCACATCTTGTCGCCTATGTTGCTCACACGAAGTAAAAAAAAAAGGTTTTTCCAAGCCCACAACCCGATTGACTTGACATGATTTCCACCAAGTTGAGGGGAAAAAATGAATAAATAACTAAATACCCAATGGGGGGGGGGGGTTTGAACCCCCAAAACCCCCCCCTGGTTACGCCCTTGCATCAAGGAGATATTTAATATATAATGTTTCCAGACAGTGAAATTGTGAAGAAGTTTTCATGTGGAGAGAAGAAAATGGCATACATAGTATCGTATGGGATTTATCCTTATTTAAAAGACCTTTTGTTGAATTCTTTGAATAAATCAAACGAATTTGTTCTTCTATTTGACGAGACACTAAACACTTCTAGTCAAGAGAATCAAATGGATGTCTATGTCAGATTTTGGCACAAAGAAACCAATATGGTTTACACAAGGTACCTATCATCCACCTTTTTAGGTCACACTACAGCAAAAGATCTTTTGAGATCTTTTTTTTTTTTTTTTTTTTTTTTTTTTTTTTTTTTTTTTTTTTTTTTTTTTTTTTTTTTTTTTTTTTTTTTTTTTTTTTTTTTTTTTTTTTTTTTTTTTTTTTTTTTTTTTTTTTTTTTTTTTTTTTTTTTTTTTTTTTTTTTTTTTTTTTTTTTTTTTTTTTTTTTTTTTTTTTTTTTTTTTTTTTTTTTTTTTTTTTTTTTTTTTTTTTTTTTTTTTTTTTTTTTTTTTTTTTTTTTTTTTTTTTTTTTTTTTTTTTTTTTTTTTTTTTTTTTTTTTTTTTTTTTTTTTTTTTTTTTTTTTTTTTTTTTTTTTTTTTTTTTTTTTTTTTTTTTTTTTTTTTTTTTTTTTTTTTTTTTTTTTTTTTTTTTTTTTTTTTTTTTTTTTTTTTTTTTTTTTTTTTTTTTTTTTTTTTTTTTTTTTTTTTTGAATTGTAGAATGCGTAAACGAGCAATCATATAAGCACCGAATAATTTGCGCTTTGTGCACACTCAATTTCCAAGCACATATTTTGTTGTCTTTAAATGAAAAATGCGTTATTGACGTTTATAAAGTCAGTCTGAGAACAGCATGAACACCTCATAGGATCAGAAAAATTCCTTCGTAATGGCTTGTTATGTAAAACGCATCTTTACATCATTATATCAGTATTTTAAAAATTAGTTTGCATAAAAAAATTGTGCGTTTTAATATGTAATTCTTACGTAACATAACAAAAATAGTCAAACTTTTTAAAGTTACCATTGTGCCAAATATTAGTCAGCGTTTTTCCAAAGAAAATAAAAAGAAAGAAAAAGGAAAAACGAGCTTGTCCCATTACTGCTGATGTAATAATTCCTCTCTGCAGAATTGAGTTTATTTTCACAGTTCGACGACGGACTTTTGATATTTGGACGCTTCTGCGCATGGCAGAAAAAAACGAATTCATTCGAGTTTTAGGGTGTGCAGCAGGAAGTAAAATTTACTGTTTACTTGTCTCATAACCTTTCTTAGAAGCAGCTACAAGCATGAATATCACATTAATCTTCACCTCTGGGTAAAATTTAGCCCTATCTCCAAGTTCAACTGCAAATTAACATAAAGATGCTTCTCTACTCTGTAACAGTTAACTTTTGCTTTACGATATAATCCGTTTCCGGTTTGCAATGCCGTCAGATCCCCAACAGACCCCCCTCTTTTTTTTTTTTTTTTTCAATTTTAAGAGAAAATTTGCCATTTGCACTTTTGCATTTATGTTTTTCCAAAGCACTTGTGCCCTTTTATAAAAGTGAATACCGTGGTAGTAGTAGTAGTAGCTATTACTCTTATATAAATATTTTTTAAAGATACAACATAAAAAATATATACCATACACGAACTTTCCGGGCCTTTTACTCAAAATTTGTCCCTTGTCACACCCATCTACATCATTTTGCTCAGCTAATGATGCTACGTCAAATATTACTGCACATTATAGGGCAATCTATTCAAAATAGGATTTACGATAATCGACAGTTTTTATTTCACTTAAAAAAAATCATATTATATTTAAATATTTCCAAGTTGCCTTCTTCCAAAGAAATTCGTGTCATTTTGCCCAATATTTTAGGATATTTTTTTCAGAAATTGGAGACTATGAGAGATATAAATTGATTTTATGCTATAAAATCATAAACATCATGTTCTAAAAATAACAATAATAAGATTTGAAACACTAGTCAAATACCTAACAGATGAACATCTTGTCTATGAATATCATCATCAGAGATCACTAACAAAGAAGTTTCTACATGGCTACAAAAACGTTGTTTGCGGTTGTCCTCTAATTGTTTCAAATTTTTATACCTAGATGTAATGTTTTGATACCTAGATGTAAGGTTGAACTTGTTTAAAAGAAATGACATTTCTTCTCTATTTTACAAATAGTTTTTTTCGTAATTTTTAATCGAACTGAGCAATTAACAAGCCATATGTTAGGAAACACCCTACAGCAGTCAAGATCATGTTTCTTGTAAAATGAATGAGTTCGCAACCAGAGAGAACTATAATGTGTTTCTCTCTCAAGCTCTTTAAGAATACCATGCAAGTGTCACTAACTTTAAACACTTTCTCATTCAACAGCATAACATCATAAAGTTTGTCCAAGGTCACGTTTGTCTTTCGCATTTCAATTGGAATTTGAGAAGCCATAACAATAGTGAGAACTAGATATGTCCCAGAAGTTGCCAGATGCATAAAGTCCTCAAGGATAATGGACGGTGGCAAGTAAGCATTTCTGAACACAATAAACGTGGTAAGTACAGTAAAAACGTTGGTGGCACACGAGATTGTGACATAAAAGATTATGGTTGAAAATGTGTCTTGGGTTTCCTCAATGCACTCAAGAACATTTGAATAACTTTTTAGATAGGTGGAAATATAATAGCATGGGATTTCCTGACGATGAATGGCGAAGAATTTTTTTCTATAAATTCTAAGGATCTTGCATATTTTGAAGCATACGTTGCAGTATAGAGCAGCAATCAGTCCATTAAATACATACTTCAAAACTCCAACTACAATGAAGTTGAAAGCAATTAACAGGCGGGCAACAGAAGTGTAGGAAGTTCCACATGCATAGAGATAAAACTCTATCCTAAAATTAGCATTAGATTTGAGTTGATCATGCAAAATTGCTGCAAATACTGGCAAAAGCAAAACTGAAAGTAATGACGCATTTAAAACGTATTCTTTGGTTCTGACACTATGTATATAATTCTCAGCTATGAAAAATGACTTCAGCAGCTTTTTTATTATTTTCCTTTTGCGGAACACTGCGTACCACAAAATGAATACAATAGTTGCACTAAAAATCATAGACGTGCCCGTTTTGATGGATTTCGGGATTTTAATAAAGAACAACACAATTAACAACGAAAAATTTACGTAAATGCCGTGAAAGAAAACAGCAAAGAGAAGGGTAGAATAATTATAATCCAACAAACTTTTTCGCCGATGCTTTTTTGTAACATTAATCATGTCAATTCCAAAAATTTTCAACATCTTAAACAAAAGTTTGTATTCAGTAAATGGATCTTCCGTAGCGTAAGAGACACTCTCTTTTAACATATCGTACTAATAAGTGTTCACTAAATTTATGATTTATGATGAAAATTTTAATTTTAAATTTAAAAGCTGGAATTAGAGTTTACTTTTTCTATTTACAGAACATAATTAAATATACGTACTGTAATGAATATGCTCTTTCGAAAGATTACTAATTTAGTGCAGCAAATGTATTCAAAAATAAGTCATCGCATATGAAAATATTTTGAAGTTGAGTAATGTCAAATGTTGCGATGAATATTTCGTTTTTGGTATCCGTTGAGATTTGATCTTTTCTTTTTTCTTTCTTTTCTTTTCTTATATTACAGCTTAACTGTCTTTAAACGTTATTCCTTTTTCCCAGAAAAACTAAACATCAAACATGCTACATAAAAAACGTTTGACACACATCACATGTTGTAAAAACACGATTGAACTTGCATTGCTTTTATGGTACAGTCTTTAAGTGGAAAGGTAATATTCACTGTGAGAGCTTTTCCGAAAAATTTCAGCAGAATTGTGGTGTTCTTCATATTAGATATATAATAACTTCATTCTTCACACAGTCTATACCACTTGCCGTAATTATTATCTAAAAAATATCTTACGCAAAGCTATACCTTCCTTTTCATACGTTTAATATGAATTATAACACAAAACGTCTCTTACCTTAATGCATTCATGTTCACGAGAAAATACCAATTTCTTTCCTCTACTGAAATAATATTTCTGTTATTAGTATTCAAAAATAATGATCACAAAAATGGTAGTCCGCAAAGTAATATACTTTTCTCACAAATTCGTACCGTAAAGCAACAAAAACAATACATTCCCAGCAAAAGTCAAGAGATATAATGCAGGTTTAATGTTTAAGCGGAAAACAGCATTCGTTAGTTCGAATCAATAATCCGCTTTTTTATTTCTTTTGAACCTGCTTGATAGTGGAAAACAAGTTGTCGAAGAAAAAATCTATACGTGAATATTTTAAATCGAAAACAATTTACTGAAACAGTGCATTGTGAAACTTTGCAGCGCAAGTTATTAAATAATTTAATATGAGCCGGTTGCATGCTTTTAGATATTTACTGAAATTGTTATTTTTACTTAATCCCAGGAAAACAATTTTAATCATAGTAGGAATACATTTATATGGTATCGTAAATATAGTCTTGAGCTATTTATTTGACGCTTGCAAAGGTAATATATTGCATTGTTTTAATATTTTTCATTCTTTTCAATTAAACATTTAATCCAGGATAGTTGGGGAGAATTTACATGCTATGGAGGGGGTAACTAAAAAAAGTAAGAATAATTATTCATTTATTTATTATTGTTATTTTTATTATTTGTTATTTTTGTATTTATAAGAAACGTATTGGAAACATCAATTCTTTCAAAAACAAATTTGACATTATATAATATTCTATTGATTACAGTAGTATGGACAGTAGTAAGGTAGCTGACGCGGTATGCATAATGTAAATTAAGACCGGTTGAGAACTGTTACATTGGCCAAACTCACTTGGTTTAGTTGGTTAGTATAAATTATAGGCTGGCAGTGTGGCGTAGTGTTGAGCACTGGCCTCGTACGCCCAAGTTCGCAGGATCAAACCTGGCCCAAGTCGGTGGATTGTCAAGATGCAGAAAATCATCCGCGCCCATGTCGTATGATTATGCGGCATGCTAAAGATTCTTTAAACATGTGTTTGGGTGGGATACTGTCGGCTAATTCCGCCGATTGTGCTGCTACTTGAAAGAATGGATGCCGGTGTTCCGCAGTGGACCAGTCGGTAGAAGGTCGGTTCCCGCAGAACACCGAAAGTGAAGCAACATTGACGGAGTCAGTGTTTGGGAGGATGAAAACCTCTCGCAGCTGGCTGCTTGCGACCGTGTACGCTAAAGGGAGTTGGTCCGCATTAAATCCGTCGTAGCTTCAATGTCCTCCAAGTGAAACGATACCTTTGGGGGTGCCAACCCCAGGTGACGGTCTCTCATCTGGGAGCTGGTTCAAAAAATTAAGAGAGGACATAAATGAGGTTTAGTTAGTCTTCAGTCCTCGTGGTTCCTCGCTCAAGTGAAGCTGCATATCACCCTTAGTCATGGGTCAGTCGTCTTCAGCGACCTGATCTTCTGGACCTGGTGTAGGCTTTCCTACGCCAGGCGGATAAGAGACAGCAACATGGATACCGGTTTCCGAGGATGGCTAGGTCTGCAAAGGTTAGTGACTATACTCGGCCCCATTAGAAATTAGAAATAATAGTCGTTATTATTAATAATAACCGCTTGAATAGCATTGACCGTTAAACACACAGACACACAGGCACACACACCAGACACTTAAATAAAAATTATGCTTTCCACTTCCATGACAGAAATCATGCTATGATTTACCAGCCATTAGTTAGCATTTTACTGCATTCAAAATGTTTTACAATGACTTATTACACTTTCAGTTTATGAGTTTTTACGAAATAAATTATAATTCATGATTAGTCCTGATGATCATTTAGTAATGTGACATTTATCATCATGAAACAAAAGTTAGCTTCTTCTAAAAATGCCCAACAAATTTAAAAACATCTGTCTAAGGCTCTGGATGAAACCACCTCTCTTGTTCATTTCTAAAATTAAATAAGTATTCAAATTAATTTCTTTTTAAGTTAACATCTCGTAAGTATTTAATATTTCATATCAAAGTCAAATTTAATGAAGTAAAAAAATGTCTTACACCGCTTGAATTTCAGCCTTAAACTTCTAAATTTCTATAATTAAAATTTTTACCTACGTCACTGTATGTCGCCGCTTGTTTTAAACACAATCTGTGGTTGAAAATCAATGTATTTTAAATTACTACAATTATCATGATTGAAGTTCATTGGTTCATTTGCATGCTAACGGAATTTTGGATATATTATTCAGAATACAAATTATTTAAATAAAACATGGAAGCATGTGTGCCACTATTTATCAGTGTAAAACTAAAAGTAGCTGAATAATTTTCAGGAATACTGAATTTAAACTTTAGATGGTTGTAGTACATCACAAGTATTTAATTAGATATTTTCACAATAAAAGCCGATTTCTTAAATCTTAGGGCAATGACGCCAAACCCAATAAGGGGGGAAGCGCAATCGAACATGTTTGTTTTCAGGTTGTTTCTTATACTTGGAAAACAAAGCAAGAAGTGAAGCCAACGCCAGCACCCATAGGAACTAATGCTGATTAGTTTTTAATGGGGATGAGGGGGAGAACATCGTCTGTGCGCGCGTCGTATGCTTATGCTGCATGTAAAAGATCCCTTGTGTAGACATTTGAGCTGGATGAGCTCAGCTACATAAAATTCCTAGTGCAATTTCGCATCAACAAAGTCTAGGTGTTCACCGTTCCAAGTAAAGAAACTGGACGTCAAAATTCTCATTAGGCGATGGTACCACACTCATTGTGGTGCCGCTGAAAGATTTGGTACCAATCTCTGAGAGCGCACTAGGTCTGCAATGGTTAAGAACCAATATACGCGCAGCTCCATAGAAAGAAAATATATATATATGTATGTATTTTCAATCAAAGGTAATTTGTAAGTATTTTTTTAAAAATAGGTACTATCTTTCTTTAGTTTTGAACTTACTTTCATGAGTCTTAATGTACTTTAGATTCTCCGGACATGAAGACTGGCTCTTAAACAGTGCTGAAGACAAGACAGGATCAATGTTAGATTCAATGAGGGCTACATTATTTAAACTTTGTCTGTGCGATATTTGTCTTTCAGCTAATTCCATCAGAGCGTTGCTTAAATCATCAGACTGGTCAAAACCCTCTGCATCCGAAGCCAGTGGTTCTGAATGGGTTGTTGAGCCCGCTTCAAAAGACTCGAGATTAGCTGAGTTTTTCACTGTATGAACCCTTTCTTCAACAATAACAAAAACAGATAGTTAATTCATATCGAGGATTTTTTCATAAAAATCAGTACTTATCTTAACCAAGTTTGTATGAGTTGATGCGTTTGATTCGATTGTGGTTGATGTTTCATTTTCTTTTTTGTAATTGTATGGATAATATTTTTCTAAAGATAACCTGAAACATGATCGGTAGATTAAGAAATGATGGTCTACAATCTTGACTGATGGAACAATGTACTGAATAATCTTAGGGAACGAGAGAACAGCAACATATATGGAAATTTGCTTTTTCGATGCGCACCTTAGAATTTTAATTCTTATGGCAGTAATTCCCAGACTAGGGCAAATTGCTCTTTGACCATTTTGTACAACATAAGGAGTATACGTCCATCTCTTTATCTACCAAATTTGCGATAGAACTTGATTTAAAAACGGTGTTCAAAAGCATTTAATTTTTAAATGCCAGCCGAACTGGTCACCATATTACACATTTACAGCAAATAAATTTTTTATAGTGAGACTTTAAATAAATAAAATACGAAAGGAAATGTCATTAAAAAAAAACTTGTTTCGTATATTTCGTTGTCGCAAATCTATTTAGAAAAGAATACAAAGCCTCAATGTTGCACCAAAAGCCAGGCTTTATTATCATGATTTAAATCTTGCCTTTTGATCTCTTCTTACATCATATTATTATTTCTAGGGACGGTTAGCGCTCCCTTAATCGAAAAAACAGGGGTGGTGGGCAAAAATGGCGATGGACTTAGGGAAAGGTACAAATAACCACTGCGACCTGAAATAGCATGCAATGCCTAATGTAGTAACAGGAAATATGAGTATTTTATTAAATGTCAATTTGTTTGCAAAACAATAACATACATTAAGCTTTATACGATAATTCATATTTTGTTCCAAAACATAAGTACATATTTTCGTTTTTTCAGGATCGTAAATACAGAAATCTTTCCTTGATCTTATCGCCAACATGCAAAAAGAAAAAAAAAAGTCGCTAGAAATTATAAAAAACTTCAAACACCTTCATAACAGACTTAAATGCTTTCGCCAAAGTATTTGGCATGATTTTAAGTGTCACCAAAATCCCTATAACAGAAAGGTTTTCTATCAAACCCTGAATAGCAAATAAAATTAATATACCCATAACATTTTAACCGTTTGACAAGAAATTTGTGTACAGGTATCTACTAATCACCATTGTAAAACTACAAAGGTACTTACTTTTACCAGATATATTGTTTTCTTCCATTTAAAACTTCAAAAATCTTTTAATGCAATAATTTGTCAAAAAGTCTCTAAAGCTCGAAATTATTTATTTACATCTTGATATTTTTAGCTATAAATGTTCATCTATTTTAATTTTGTACCTACTGCAGACTCATATTATGAACTTGAATTTTGAATTGATGCTTACTTAAAAAGCGCGTGCCTTCAGTTTTTAGCCTACTTTCCCGTAAAAGTAAAAAAAAATAATAATAAAGCATGAAAGAAGGCTTAATGTATCGTGAAAATACCGTTAGAAATCAAGAAAAGTCAAAAATAAGTTAAGTAATTAAATAAAGATTGAAAAATAAAAAATTTGAAAGTAGGGTTTTGAGATGGGGAAAAAGTGTGTCGGTCGGTCTGTCGGTCTGTCTGTCTGTCTGTCGGTCTGTCGGTCTGTCCCCCCTTAATAACTTTTGAACGAATTGTCCGATTCGAAAAACTATTTTTGCATTCAAAAGATCTCGGCGGGGCATCTCATTTCCATATTTTACTTTTTGATTTGAATAATTTTTCGTTCAATTTTGAACAGTTCAAAAACTTTTAACATTAGCGCCTATGGGCGAAAATGAAGCAAATTATGTAAACTCTATGGACAAGATCCAAATTCCAATAAACAAGCTCAGTGGAAGAAGTTCTTGGCGTGAAATATTGATTTGAACAATTTTTGTTCATTTTTGAACAGTTCAAAAAAAAAAAAAAAAAATTAACATAGCGCCTTCGGGGAAATTTCAATCCTATATAAATCCCGATCTAACGGTCCGATTTGCTTGGAACAAACTTTATCGGAAAGCTTTTATGACGTATAACATGTACAGATAGAAAGTTCATCCAGAACTAAGGAGCCTATTTTCCTATGAAATATTTTGATCGAGATTTTCAAGAATATTTTTGAATTAAGGAATGATTAAATGAATAAGCAAAAGAATGCATGAATAAATGAAAGAATCAATACATGAATGACTGAATAAATGAACGATTGAATGAATATGTATTAACCGTTGAAAAAGGCATATTTGAAGCAATTAAGAACTAAAGCTAAACGAGAAAGACAGAGAGGTAGATTACAAATTTGAAGCTGGTGTATACGGGAAAGTAGGCTCGTATAGTTCTAGATGGAACTTCTTGTTCCAATTGATTTAGTGCAAATCATGCAGTAGATAACTTGCTTCTATTATTTGATCTTTGATCCTCAGTATTCTCGTTATTATTTAGTTTATGTATGTGGGTTTTTCTATTATTATTATTAAAGAAATTAAGCGAATAACATTTCATGCGCATAAAATTCTTCCCTGCTCCAACACATCATTATTTAATAAGGATTTGTTTTTGCTTGCCAGAAGGATTTTTCTGTGGGAGTTAAGCTTGGCGATCATTTTCTCGCCAAAAATTTATACACAGAAATTTTCAGGATTAACACGCCTTTTACGTAAATGGTGAAAATTGTGCTGTTATTATGTATCGCAACGAAAACATAAATGTGAACAAGAAGTTCCGTCTAGAACTATACGAGCCTACTGTCCCGTATACAGCGAATTCAAATTTATAATCTAGCTATCTCTCTCTCTGTCTTTCTCGTTTAGCTTTAGTTCTTAATTGCTTCAAATATATCGTTTTCAACAGTTAATACATATTCATTCAATCATTCATTTATTAAGTCATTCATGTACTTATTCACTCATTTATTCATTCATTCTTTTGCTTATTCATTTAATCATACATTAATTCAAAATTATTCTTGAAAATCCCGATCAGAAATTTCATAGGAAAATAGGCTCGTTAGTTCTGGATGAACTTTCTATTTGAACATGTTCTACGTCATAAGAGCTTTCCGATAAAGTTTGTTCCAAGCAAATCGGTCCGTTTGATCAGGAATTATATAGGATTGAAATTTCCCCGTAGGCGGTATGTTAATTTTTTTTGAACTGCTCAAAAATGAACAAAAATTGTTCAAATCAATATTTCACGCCAAGAACTTCTTCCAGTGAGCTTGTTCATGGGAACATAGGTCTTGTACCCAGCGTTTACATAATTTGCTTCATTTTCACCCATAGGCGCTAATGTTAAAATTTTTTGAACTGTTCAAAATTGAACAAAAAATTGTTCAAATCAAAAAATAAAATATGGAGATCAGATGTCCTCGCCGAGATCTTTCGAATGCAAAAAGAAGTTTTCGAATCGGACAATTCGTTCAAAAGTTATTAGGGGGGGACAGACCGACAGACAGACAGACACACTTTTTCCCCATCTCAAAACCCTACTTTCAAATTTTTTATTTTTCAATCTTTATTTAATTACTTAACTTATTTTTGACTTTTCTTGATTTCTAACGATATTTTCATGATACATTAAGCCTTCTTTCATGCTTTATTGTTATTTTTTTTTACTTTTACGGGAAAGTAGGCTAAAAAGGGGCCGTGTTCAATGCAGCAAACGACCGTTGGAGTAGTCGGTGTCACCGATAAAAGAATTGGTATCTAACTAGTGCCAAGTTCCATAGCAGATCCTTTAATCATATCTGTAAGTGTGTACAATGTTCTCTAATTCATTTAGAAACAATTTGTTACTTTATTTGATATTGGAATTCTAACTTGTCAAGTTTTAATTAAGGTAAGCTACATTCAAAAAATTTAAATCTTATATTGAACATTTTTTCACATTTTTGTGGGGATCTGGCAACGATCCAGCACAGCTCTGCGCAGGGTCGGATTTAGCGCATGCGTGGATTGAAGAGATCAGTACTACAACTAGTAGCGAGATGAGAGTTCGAAAACAGTGCTTGTGCTTGTGTAACTGTTCAATGTTCTTTAACCTATCTTTAATTAAATATGTATAAAACGCAATAAAGCCTTTAAGTTAAACTATATGGAGTCATCATAATTTCCAACCTTCATTCGATACTCGCTGTCGAAGCAGCTACAGATGGTGACCCGCTTGAACGGTAGATATGGAATTCGAATTTGAGTATCGAAACCAAAACGTTTGAATTGGTGCCATAATGTCTTTGTCAGAACAATCTCCAGACGAAAAGCCTGCCGTTAGCAGAGTGAGCGTGAAAGTTCCGCCGTTTTGGAAAAATAATCCTCAAATATGGTTTACTCAATTGGAAAGTCAATTCGAAAATGCTGGAATTACAGTGGATAAAACCAAGTATCACACGGTGATGGGTAACATTGAAACGGAAATTTTGTCACAGGTAAGCGACATTATTATTTCTCCTCCTGCCGAAAATGCTTATAAAGTGTTGAAAGAAAGACTTATCAGTGTTTTTGCGGACTCGGAAGAACGGAAAATAAAAAAATTGCTGCAAGAACTGGATTTAGGGGATAAACGTCCCTCAGCATTATTTCGTCAAATGTAAGATTTGGCTGGAAGTAGAATTAGTGATGACTTTCTTAAATCGCTATGGCTCCAGCGTTTGCCTTCACAAATGCAACCTGCATTGTTGGCTATTTCCGATGTAGATATTTCTAAATTAGCTGTGATGGCAGATAAAATGATCGATTTCGCAAATGCGTATGCAATGAATGCAACTGAAATAAATGCCGGTAGTTCGAATAATGTAAATATAAGTGTGCATGAGTTGCAAGAACAAATTTTTGAAAATAACAGAAAAATTGATAAGTTGTTCAAAATGCAAAGTCGCAACAGATCATTTTCTCGGAATCGAAATGCACAATCTCGTTCTCCATCTCGTGAAATAATATGTTGGTATCATTCAAATTTGGTGACAAATCTACGAAATGTGTTAAACCATGTTATTATAAAAGTAAAAATTCACAGGAAAATGTGGTGCAGGAAAACTAACTGGCCAAGCGAGGGCGGCGACGACCGCGTTTGACCAGCCTGATTGTCGCCTTGTTGTTTCTGAAAGAACTTTAGGAATATCCCTACTTATCGACACAGAGGCTGACACCAGAAGAACGTTCGAAACCAGTTTCAGTTTTTAAATTGGTTGCTGCAAATGGTACCAATATTGATGTCTATGGAAAACGTTCCATAAATTTAGACTTAGGCTTATGTAGAATTTTTCCGTGGACATTCACAGTCGCGGATGTGTCACGACCAATTTTGGGTGCGGACTTCTTACATTATTATGGGATTATGGTAGATTTAAAATCTAAAAAGCTCATAGATAATTTAACCAATGTCTCCTCACAGGGTAAGATACATTCCGAACCTATTCCAAAAATAACATTTTTACATCACTCTGAAAATTTCGAAAATGTGTTAAAAAAGCATACTTCTTTGAGGATGGAATTAAATTGCCTATAAATTCGCAATCTAATGTATCACATGTGATTGAAACAAAAGGTGCTCCCGTGGCTGCTAGGGCTAGACGCCTAGCTCAAGACAAGTTGCTGCAGTCAAAGCTGAATTTGCATATTTAGTGCAGAAAGGGATTTGCAGCCCATCAAAAAGCTGTTGGAGTAGCCCCTTGCATTTGGTTAAAAGACCTGACGGATCATGGCGCCCATATGGCGATTACCGTGCACTTAATGCCATTACTATTCCCGATAATTACCCGATTAGACACATCCATGATTTTACAGCTAACTTAAATGGAAAAATAATATTTTCTACTTTAGATTTAAAAAAGGCTTATCATCAAATTCCCATGAATAAAGATGATATTCCTAAAACAGCAATCATTACCCCCTTTGGTTTATACGAATTTAATTATATGACTTTTGGCTTTCGCAACGCATCCCAAACTATGCAAAGATACATGGATCAAATTCTTTCTGATTTAGATTACTGTTTCGTGTACATTGATGATGTTCTAATTGCATCTTCCTCCATTGACGAGCATGTACACCATTTGGATGTTGTTCTCCAACGCTTAAAAGAAAACAATTTGACAGTTAATTTGCCAAAATGCACATTTGCTGCTGAAAAAGTTAAATTTTTGGGACACCTCATAGACAAATTGGGCATATCACCCTTACCTGATAAAGTTGAGGCCATTCGAAATTTTCCCAAACCAAACACTGTCAACGAATTACGCCAATTTTTGGGAATTTTAAATTTCTATAGAAGATTCCTAAATCATGCCGCTGAAAACCAATTAAATTTGTATGCAATGTTGGGGACCAGTAAAAAAAATGGCAAAACTCCTCTGTCTTGGTCTGAGACGGCAGACAGAGAATTTGAGAAATGTAAAAAAATGTTAACTGAAATAACAAACCTAGCTCACCCAGATTTAACCAAAACCATTGCTCTTATGTGCGATGCTTCTGATAAAGCTATTGGAGCGTGCATACAGCAACGTACAGAGAAAGGCTGGGAACCCTTGGGATTTTTTTCACGGAAATTGAGCAGTTCAGAAATTAAATACAGCACATATGACCGCGAACTCCATTCAATATTTGCCGCAATTAAATACTTCCGATTTCTGGTGGAAGGGAGAAATTTCATAATTTTTACAGATCATAAACCCTTAACTAAAGCTTTGATAAGAAAATATGATACACTCTCTCCTAGGCAAATCAATCAATTAAATTTTATCGCACAATTTATGACTGACATACGCCATGTGAGCGGTCAGGAAAATGTGGTTGCTGACACGTTTTCACGCCTGTGCAGTGTCAAGTACCCCGAAGCGATTGATTTTGCAGAAATCGCAAAAGCTCAAGATAATGATTTAGAACTAAAGCAACTCCTCGAAGAAAAAAAATCGAGCCTTAAACTCCAAAAATTACTTCTCAATGACAATTTGCATATGTATTGCGACACTTCAACTAGCAATGTCCGACCATATATTCCAATGGAATTCCGAAAAGCTGTTTTTAATGGTATTCATGGTCAGGCGCATCCTGGGGTGAAGCCCACGGTTAAACTTCTCACCGATAGATTTGTGTGGCCGAACATAAAAAAAGATGTTGCTTTACTAGCAAAAACATGCATACCCCCAGATAGCATGCTTACTTGCAACAAGTTTGATTTTTCCATGATATGCTTTTGTTACGACAAATTAGACGAAACAAATGTGTAGCAAAGCTGTTGCAAGGTTGACAACTTGAGCAATCACTTCCTTGCAACACAATTTTGCTGCAAAAGTGTGGCAAGTCTGTCATTCAACGCATGCGCAGGCCATGGAGTGGAAGTTTGGCGGTAAAGAATGCGAATGTTGCATCTGGCAACACCCACCACCCACAACCATGTGCTAAAAAGAAAGAAAACGGCGTGATCGTGCATCTAAATAATTCTTCTTCGGAGTTTTATTTCCTGATCGGATTAAGATGTGAGTATGTTTTCTTATTTGTTGGGTACTTAATTTGTTGAGATTTAATTTTAGCATGGGGTAATATTTTAAGAACGATTCATTTTTGTACTTCTAAAATGCTGGCAGTGAAAGATTTAAGGGTTGACTAGTATGTACTGTATTATTAGTGATATAGCTATTTATTCATTTAAGTAATTTACTATCGTGTTATTTCACTAGTAGATGTTCGATTTTTCCTCAAACACGAATTTTTTATTTAAAAAAATATTCTGATGATTTTAGATTTCATTACCTCGTATTTATAGATGCATTTTTAATTTTCTCTTTGTGTCGTTATTTTTTAGTTTTCAAATTTTGTCTGTTGCATTTATTTAATAAAAACTTTCATTTTTTCGAGATTGAATTTCATTATTTTGTAAAATATTTAGATAATTATAGAGGTTGCATTTTTTATTTTGTGTTTGTTAATGTTTCTTTTTTTTTAAATCTTCTCTTGAATATTAATTTCGTTTATTAAATTAATTTTGAAACTGAATCGATTGACTCTGTATTTGTTTTTTCTTTTTTAATTCGCTTTTTAATTTTTGCTATTGTATCACTTTTGTGAAATTTAGATGCATTTTTTGTTGCAATTCTTGAATTTTATTTTTATATTGATATGTATTTATTTAATTTGAGTGTTAAAATTACTTCTTTTTAATTTGATGTTTTTAGATTTCCTTTTTCTCGTACTAAGATGCAATTTTAATTTTTAAGATTCCAAGAAAAATCTTTAATTTTGCTTTATAATTTAATTAGGGTTTTTTTAAAAAATTCGTTATAATTTATCTGATATATAGTATCAATTTAATTTTGTTGCTGTGGTACTTTCTTGAATATTATCTATTGATATGTGTTTAGTTTTTAGGGTACTTAATTTAGGGATTTCTGTTTAATGTTTTCAAGAAATAAGGTTCCTTTTTTATCATTAAATTTTGTTTGTTGCTATTAGGACTTCTTGAATTTTATCTATTGATATTCCCATTGATTTTGAGGGCTGTTCATTAATGATGTCACTCTTTTCCCCATATATTTGACCCCCCTCCCCCCTTTGTCACATATTAAGGCAGATTTTACTTCTCTATTAACTATTTTGTTTTTAGTTAAATAAAATTACAGAGACCTTTCTTTAAGAAAAAGTTGTTCAGTAGATCACAAAACCAAACTGGATTCTATACTTAATCAATATAAAATATCTTCATCTGTTTTTTCATTGTTATTATAGATATATCTAGAAGTGAATCGGTTTTTAAATTCTTTTTATTGAAGATGACTATTCCTTACTTTCACCACTTTGATTCACATTATTGTTTTTATAGTTACATGAAAACACAAGTGCAATTTGTGATGAAGAAGAAAAATTAATTATGTTTTTTGAAAATTCTGACCTGATTGTTAAAAAAATAAGCAAAATAGAGTTGTTTTGTGATGGCGAAAGAGCTGTAAGAATGTAAAAACAAAATTTTGTTTTTTATCTGATCAGGTTATCATTTTTGCTATGTGTATTTAATTGTGCGACTGAAACATTTAATATCACCTGTGGATTGAGCTATGAATTTGGAAAAAAAAATTAATCAACCATTTTAATTATCAGTTGATAAAGTTGTCTCCGAGAGAGTGTAGATTTCTTGCCAAGGAACTAAATCAAAAGCTTTAGCAACCATATGGTTCACCAGCAACACCTTGCAGATTTAGAACTATCCACTACCTGAACCGTTAATTTTAATAATTTAATGAATTTTATTTTAAAATTGATAGCTATAAAAGTCTCAAATATAAATAAAAGCTCAATTTTAAATAAAAAACAGTTAAAACATTATGTTATAATAATCCATTTTTTAATATAATTGATGTTAAGGGGTACATTGAATTTTTTTTTTTTTTTTAAGCTTTATTTATTAAAGTTTTCTTGTCAAGATGGAGGCAAATGAAATGCTGAAGGAATGACCTTGATTATCTGAGCTTTACACCTGAAGTGGCAAGAGCCCAACAAAAAAGACTGAAAAATTCCTGCCTTGCAACAGAAGCTTTCAAAATTGATTTTTTGTAAGTATGCTTTTCCTTGTAAAAACATTTTTTTAAAAATGAAATAAATATAGGAATATGGACAGGTTTAACTGTTGAATTTTGTCTGGCATATTATTTAACTGTCTAAAAAGATTAAGGGATTCATAGAAGAGAGGGTCTTCATCTTGCATGTTACTTTGTTTTTCCCTCTTCTATTTTCGAGTACCTCTAAACCAATTTGATGCATTTTTTAAAATATGTTTCTCTTGCAGCATAATTTATATTTGCATTTTCTTATTGAAATTTATTCATCCTCATTGACTTGTATATTATTATTAATTGTCTTGAGAAACTATTTAAGAATGGTTTAGCATTTAAGTTGCCTTTTTTAAGGTCATGTACAGAGAACAATTTTTTCTAGAAGAAAACTTTAATAAATAATAAGAACTGTTAAACTTAGGGCTTAAAAATGTACTAATGCAGCAAAAAACTCTAATATTCTGTTTAATTGAACCTTGAAAGTTTTTAAAATATTGTGAATAATTTACCTTGACACTGTAAGCAAACACATATGAATATTCTATGTACAAAAATATAGAACTTAACTGTAACTTACATTAGTTGTAATTTTTTCTTTTGAAAAAACAATTTTTCAACCGACTTTCAAAAGAGGTTCTGGCTGATTAATTTTTCTATTTCAAGCCCTTGTTAAACTTACAAGCTTCTGTAACATTTCTCATAGTTTATTATATTTTTATAGTGATAGTTAATGAAATCCTCAAGTCTGATTTTGTTGTCTATGGCTTATTGCAGGGAAAAATTGATTTGTTTCTTTTATTGATTTCTTAAAAAATTAACATTATCCAGCTGGTGTTTTCATGTGAATGAATTGCCGTATAACGACAGTTCTCAACATGAGGGCATACCCCTTGGGAAGGTGTAGAAGAATTTCAAGAGTGTAAAAGTAACTGCAGTTTCCTCGATTTTGTGGTTACAATATAAACTATAATGTTTTTTTAACAATACAGCACCTATTTGTACACTCAACTATCTACTACTATTGTAAATGATTCCTTTTTTGCAGACAAGTTTCTTCAGAAGTTTTGGTGTTCTTAGTGCAGTTTTCATACACATATCTATGAATACAGAATTTCAGCAATACCATACATCAGTGATTCTCAACCACTCTGTCATGGCACTTTAGTGTGCCGTCAAATTTTAGAAATCTACGTAATAAAAATTATAATGCTTCTTATTACAAGTAAAGTTTGTTTAAATAAAAGAAGAGTACACTATAGAAGAAAACTTGTTTGTACAGTTAAATACCATGTTTTTTAATTTAAATTAATTAATTATTTTACAGTGTTTTATAGGTAAGTAAACAACTTTTTAACTTATCGTTTTCTTTGTGTGCTGTCAAATTTTGAAAACGTCCATAGTGTGCCCCGACAAAAAAAAAAAAAAAAAAAAAAAGGGTTGGGAATCACTGGCATACATGACCAAATATTCAGCAAAGGTGGATGTGGTAATAACCTGAGATATGCTTTGTCACAGCTACAACCAAATGTTCAAAAACTTGTCAAGAACTAATTAATGTTGTGAAAATGACAGCTGCATACCAACCTCACCTACACCCTTGATTATCTCAAATACATTTGATCTATATTTTAATTTTTTGGCAACTTATAATATTAATAAAAGCTTTTTGTTTTTTCTGTTGTAGGATGGAAAGATGCTTCTTGTGTGACGGAGATTTCAAAATTTTTACATGATTCAATTATTTTAGAAGTTATTTTAATAAAAGATGGTTTAGAATGGCTTATTTAAATTTTTATTTTAATAGTTTACATTTTTCCTCTTTTTTCTTTATTTATTGCTTGTGAACTTAATTTAATAATTAAAAATTCATAATTTCTCTTTTCTTCGTAAAGGGTCACTACCAATCTTAAAGTAACAAGCATTTACTTACCTACTTGATCTTTCATTTTATTTTTTAGGTGAAACACATATGAAATAAAATTTTAAAATAAAAATTGAAAAAAACTATAGAAAAGGAAATTTTTTATAAAAAAATTGGCTTAATGATTAGATATTTATTAGTAATGAATAAGGAGTTTGAATTTAGCTTTAAAAATAGTGATGCAAGTTAAGCCATCTCTTTTTATTTTTAAATTATAATTTCTGTTTAGTGAATTTTTTTAAGGTCATAAATAAATAAAAATCAATCTGTAAAGTATATAAATACCAGTCAGAACAAAGATTCTAATCCAATTAGAACAAAGATGTTTCGGAAATAAAAATGGATTTGCTTACATTTTTTAATGCGAGATTGCAGTAGTTGCACTGCTGTATGTCTCAGTATTACTTTATTGTTCTTATTTATTCATTCATAAACGGGATTTTTTTTTTTTTTTTTAATTTGGAATATATGAACTAAATCTTGTTTGATCATTTAAATATATTTTGCAAATTTCATTCACTTCCAATCTTTGTAAATACATGCAGCGTCCGAAAAATCCCGGGGCCAGGTCGCCCGGGCGACTAAAAAATATGCCTTGGCGACGAGTTTTTCAGGTGGTGCCAAATGAAAATATTATAGCTGGCTCCTAAAAAATTTTCATTGGCTCCTAAGATTTTCGGATTTTTGTCGGACTTTGAATATATGTATACATACACTGTGTACATACAAGTTTTATATCTTCTGAAAGCAATAGTGGTAATTTATTGCTAATAATATTGATGCTACTGCTTCTTAATTTTGGTTTTATATTGTATATATAAATTAAGTGTTCTTATTCATGTAACATTAAATGTTCTAAAAATAATAAAAATAAAGCTTGTATGATAATAAGCAATTTTAGTCTTGTTTTATTTATGTTTTGTACCTAGTTGAATGATCCTATTTATATAAAATTTGTTGAATGCATGATCATACATTAAAAATGTATATAATATGCCCAAAATAACTAGAAAATTCAACTCTATATGCAAATTAAAGTATTAATCTATATAAACTAAACCTGAATCAAAGTTGTATGTTTCTAATTAATATAGTGCAAAAAATCTTACTTAAGGATTAAAAATGACAACAGCAGCATTTGACAATCTAGACATTCATATGCAAACTGCTTCTTTTCCTTAAAAGTGGTAAATGTGGATATATTGGGATAGGGGCCATTTCACAGTATTTTCTAAAATTGTAGAGTCCGCAACATGACACTTTTTTTGTTATGACTATGTAATTTCCAGTTTAATTATCGCTAAATTTTATTTTCAAATAATGTGCTCAACAAATTATTTGAAAATAAAATTTGGTGATAATTAAGCTGTAAATTACGTAGTTATAACAAAAAAAGTGTAATGTTGCGGACTCTACGTTTGGACAAAATACTGTGAAATGAGCTTAAATGCCACAAATTTGCATCAAACTTGATAGGACAAAAGTGAACTTGCAAGGGATTTGCAGCAAGTTTGATACAAGAAAGGTCAATTTGATATTACAAAGCTTGCGTTCCAACTAGTTTGCTACAAATTTGTAGTAAACTAGCAAAGAGTTTGCAGCAAATTTGCACGTCAATGGTACATTCACGAGGAACTTGCTGCAAATTTGATTAGCAAAGCTAGCTTTTGTACCAGTTTGTCTCCAACTTGCAGTGAACTTGACGTGACTTGCATGACAAGTTCACTGCAAGTGCGAAGTGTGGTGACTTCGGCACTTGCGTAAACTTGCTACAGTCTTGCTTTGAACTTTCAGGCTTGCATTATGAACTTGCTGCAAGTTTCCAATTTTGCAAAGCAAGGTTGCTGCAATTTTGTTGCAAATAAAAATTGCTATCTGGGCCGTGCCAAAAAGCAAAGGTTTTAAGACATGTGTTTTCACCCTTTGCCGAATTTAAAGTCCCCAGTGTGCGATTCAGTCATATAAATATCGATCTCGTCGGACCTTTAATCATCACAAGGATTTACGTTCTGCCTCACGTGTATTGACCGATGTACTAGGTGGCCGGAAGCAGTCCCCTTGCCATATATAAAAGCTGAAACTGTAGCTCAAGCCTTGTACAGTGACTGGTTCGCCAGATTTGGCATACCAGAACGCATAACAACTGACCAAGGTAGTCAATTCAGGAGTGAACTGTTTAACGTCCTATCGAAAAATTTTGGCATCAAGCTGCCCCCACACGTCCGCCTACCACCCGCAAGCAAACGGAATAATCGAACGGTGGCACCGGACATTAAAACAAGCCATAATGTGTCATACATCCATCCAATGGACATTGGCGTTACCTGCTTTTTTGCTAGTACGCACCGTTTTCAAGAAAGATCTCAATTGCTCAGCAGCAGAATTGGTATACGGCCAAAACCTTCGCCTGCCTGGACAGTTCTTTGCTGAAAAGGACATTCCTAATGTATTAGTGAGTTTGAAAAAAAAACTTAATGAACATTTTCAACAGTCTCTTTCTAAATCAACGGCTCAACATAACAAGCAAAAAATTTTTGTTTTTAAAAACCTGAACACTTGCTCACATGTGTTCTTGCGAGTGGATGCAGTAAAGCCTTCTTTACACACTCCGTACACCGGCCCTTATGAGGTAGTTACCAGGAGTGGAAAGACATTTTCCATCCGGATAAATGGGAAAACCAACTCAGTTTCAATAGACAGATTAAAGCCAGCGCATCTCACTCAAGATGAACCGCAAAAAGGGTACAGAATTTAAAAACCCCCAGAACTGAGTGACCCACGAACTGACCCATCATCTTCTGACACTGGAACTAAACCACCTACTCGTCTCCCTACAAGTCTTGTGGATTCTGACGCAAGACCAGTCGTCACAACCCGATCCGGACGGCATGTCCATTTCCCCAAAAAATATGCTGAAACTGTGTATTTTGATAAAAATTAACTTTTCATTTTTTCAGGAGGGGAGATGGTGTGGGGATCTGGCAACGATCCAGCACAGCTCTGCGCAGGGTCGGATTTAGCGCATGCGTGGATTGAAGACATCAGTACTACAACTAGTAGCGAGATGAGAGTTCGAAAACAATGCTTGTGCATGTGTAACTGTTCAATGTTCTTTAACCTATCTTTAATTAAATATGTATAAAACGCAATAAAGCCTTTAAGTTTTAAAATATATGGAGTCATCATAATTTGCAACCTTCATTCGATACTCGCTGTCGAAGCAGCTACAAGTTCAAATGACAAGTATAATAATTCATTTCTAATTGTCTTCTTATTCTAATCGTCTCTATATTCTTGAACGTAATTTATGTTAATAAAAATTTGCCAAGTTAGAAATCCGATATCAAAACTGTGGCCAAGACCGTGGTAGCCTAGTGGTTAGGACGTCGGACCAGAGCCCCTTACGCTAAGTATAGGGGGCTCTGGTCGGACTTCCACCTGGAAGGTTACGTGTTCTATACCCGCTGAAGACCCACCATGTGCACTTGGGGATACGTGCATGTAAGATCCGTGGACCCCACTACCTCGCCCTCTGGGCAGGGCATCCCTATGGCTTAGTGCTAACAGGGGAGGAGGATGGAGGAGAAAAGTCTGTTGTAGCCATCACGGAACCTTCTTCTACATCCTTCATTTGAATATCACTATTCGCCAAATTGTCCCTATTATGATACAAATCCTTATTAAAAAAATTAATAAATTGTATAAAAAGAATGATTTTAAACTAATTAAAAGGTTTTGCTATCAACAAAGCCTCAAAAGGCGAAAAATATTATTAAGAATTTTATTTGTTAACGTATAGTTCAAATGGCAACAATACAAAGAAAGCGAAGTCTCTGCTTCCTTGGCGCGATTGGCGTCAGAATATAAATTTTTGAAATGTTATTCTTGAGATATATGCTTAGCGAGAAAACAGTTGGATTGCTCCAAACCCCATGGATTTATTTAATAAAAACTTTCATTTTTTCGAGATTGAATTTCATTATTTTGTAAAATATTTAGATAATTATAGAGGTTGCATTTTTTATTTTGTGTTTGTTAATGTTTCTTTTTTTTTAAATCTTCTCTTGAATATTAATTTCGTTTATTAAATTAATTTTGAAACTGAATCGATTGACTCTGTATTTGTTTTTTCTTTTTTAATTCGCTTTTTAATTTTTGCTATTGTATCACTTTTGTGAAATTTAGATGCATTTTTTGTTGCAATTCTTGAATTTTATTTTTATATTGATATGTATTTATTTAATTTGAGTGTTAAAATTACTTCTTTTTAATTTGATGTTTTTAGATTTCCTTTTTCTCGTACTAAGATGCAATTTTAATTTTTAAGATTCCAAGAAAAATCTTTAATTTTGCTTTATAATTTAATTAGGGTTTTTTTTAAAAATTCGTTATAATTTATCTGATATATAGTATCAATTTAATTTTGTTGCTGTGGTACTTTCTTGAATATTATCTATTGATATGTGTTTAGTTTTTAGGGTACTTAATTTAGGGATTTCTGTTTAATGTTTTCAAGAAATAAGGTTCCTTTTTTATCATTAAATTTTGTTTGTTGCTATTAGGACTTCTTGAATTTTATCTATTGATATTCCCATTGATTTTGAGGGCTGTTCATTAATGATGTCACTCTTTTCCCCATATATTTGACCCCCCTCCCCCCTTTGTCACATATTAAGGCAGATTTTACTTCTCTATTAACTATTTTGTTTTTAGTTAAATAAAATTACAGAGACCTTTCTTTAAGAAAAAGTTGTTCAGTAGATCACAAAACCAAACTGGATTCTATACTTAATCAATATAAAATATCTTCATCTGTTTTTTCATTGTTATTATAGATATATCTAGAAGTGAATCGGTTTTTAAATTCTTTTTATTGAAGATGACTATTCCTTACTTTCACCACTTTGATTCACATTATTGTTTTTATAGTTACATGAAAACACAAGTGCAATTTGTGATGAAGAAGAAAAATTAATTATGTTTTTTGAAAATTCTGACCTGATTGTTAAAAAAATAAGCAAAATAGAGTTGTTTTGTGATGGCGAAAGAGCTGTAAGAATGTAAAAACAAAATTTTGTTTTTTATCTGATCAGGTTATCATTTTTGCTATGTGTATTTAATTGTGCGACTGAAACATTTAATATCACCTGTGGATTGAGCTATGAATTTGGAAAAAAAAATTAATCAACCATTTTAATTATCAGTTGATAAAGTTGTCTCCGAGAGAGTGTAGATTTCTTGCCAAGGAACTAAATCAAAAGCTTTAGCAACCATATGGTTCACCAGCAACACCTTGCAGATTTAGAACTATCCACTACCTGAACCGTTAATTTTAATAATTTAATGAATTTTATTTTAAAATTGATAGCTATAAAAGTCTCAAATATAAATAAAAGCTCAATTTTAAATAAAAAACAGTTAAAACATTATGTTATAATAATCCATTTTTTAATATAATTGATGTTAAGGGGTACATTGAATTTTTTTTTTTTTTTTAAGCTTTATTTATTAAAGTTTTCTTGTCAAGATGGAGGCAAATGAAATGCTGAAGGAATGACCTTGATTATCTGAGCTTTACACCTGAAGTGGCAAGAGCCCAACAAAAAAGACTGAAAAATTCCTGCCTTGCAACAGAAGCTTTCAAAATTGATTTTTTGTAAGTATGCTTTTCCTTGTAAAAACATTTTTTTAAAAATGAAATAAATATAGGAATATGGACAGGTTTAACTGTTGAATTTTGTCTGGCATATTATTTAACTGTCTAAAAAGATTAAGGGATTCATAGAAGAGAGGGTCTTCATCTTGCATGTTACTTTGTTTTTCCCTCTTCTATTTTCGAGTACCTCTAAACCAATTTGATGCATTTTTTAAAATATGTTTCTCTTGCAGCATAATTTATATTTGCATTTTCTTATTGAAATTTATTCATCCTCATTGACTTGTATATTATTATTAATTGTCTTGAGAAACTATTTAAGAATGGTTTAGCATTTAAGTTGCCTTTTTTAAGGTCATGTACAGAGAACAATTTTTTCTAGAAGAAAACTTTAATAAATAATAAGAACTGTTAAACTTAGGGCTTAAAAATGTACTAATGCAGCAAAAAACTCTAATATTCTGTTTAATTGAACCTTGAAAGTTTTTAAAATATTGTGAATAATTTACCTTGACACTGTAAGCAAACACATATGAATATTCTATGTACAAAAATATAGAACTTAACTGTAACTTACATTAGTTGTAATTTTTTCTTTTGAAAAAACAATTTTTCAACCGACTTTCAAAAGAGGTTCTGGCTGATTAATTTTTCTATTTCAAGCCCTTGTTAAACTTACAAGCTTCTGTAACATTTCTCATAGTTTATTATATTTTTATAGTGATAGTTAATGAAATCCTCAAGTCTGATTTTGTTGTCTATGGCTTATTGCAGGGAAAAATTGATTTGTTTCTTTTATTGATTTCTTAAAAAATTAACATTATCCAGCTGGTGTTTTCATGTGAATGAATTGCCGTATAACGACAGTTCTCAACATGAGGGCATACCCCTTGGGAAGGTGTAGAAGAATTTCAAGAGTGTAAAAGTAACTGCAGTTTCCTCGATTTTGTGGTTACAATATAAACTATAATGTTTTTTTAACAATACAGCACCTATTTGTACACTCAACTATCTACTACTATTGTAAATGATTCCTTTTTTGCAGACAAGTTTCTTCAGAAGTTTTGGTGTTCTTAGTGCAGTTTTCATACACATATCTATGAATACAGAATTTCAGCAATACCATACATCAGTGATTCTCAACCACTCTGTCATGGCACTTTAGTGTGCCGTCAAATTTTAGAAATCTACGTAATAAAAATTATAATGCTTCTTATTACAAGTAAAGTTTGTTTAAATAAAAGAAGAGTACACTATAGAAGAAAACTTGTTTGTACAGTTAAATACCATGTTTTTTAATTTAAATTAATTAATTATTTTACAGTGTTTTATAGGTAAGTAAACAACTTTTTAACTTATCGTTTTCTTTGTGTGCTGTCAAATTTTGAAAACGTCCATAGTGTGCCCCGACAAAAAAAAAAAAAAAAAAAAGGTTGGGAATCACTGGCATACATGACCAAATATTCAGCAAAGGTGGATGTGGTAATAACCTGAGATATGCTTTGTCACAGCTACAACCAAATGTTCAAAAACTTGTCAAGAACTAATTAATGTTGTGAAAATGACAGCTGCATACCAACCTCACCTACACCCTTGATTATCTCAAATACATTTGATCTATATTTTAATTTTTTGGCAACTTATAATATTAATAAAAGCTTTTTGTTTTTTCTGTTGTAGGATGGAAAGATGCTTCTTGTGTGACGGAGATTTCAAAATTTTTACATGATTCAATTATTTTAGAAGTTATTTTAATAAAAGATGGTTTAGAATGGCTTATTTAAATTTTTATTTTAATAGTTTACATTTTTCCTCTTTTTTCTTTATTTATTGCTTGTGAACTTAATTTAATAATTAAAAATTCATAATTTCTCTTTTCTTCGTAAAGGGTCACTACCAATCTTAAAGTAACAAGCATTTACTTACCTACTTGATCTTTCATTTTATTTTTTAGGTGAAACACATATGAAATAAAATTTTAAAATAAAAATTGAAAAAAACTATAGAAAAGGAAATTTTTTATAAAAAAATTGGCTTAATGATTAGATATTTATTAGTAATGAATAAGGAGTTTGAATTTAGCTTTAAAAATAGTGATGCAAGTTAAGCCATCTCTTTTTATTTTTAAATTATAATTTCTGTTTAGTGAATTTTTTTAAGGTCATAAATAAATAAAAATCAATCTGTAAAGTATATAAATACCAGTCAGAACAAAGATTCTAATCCAATTAGAACAAAGATGTTTCGGAAATAAAAATGGATTTGCTTACATTTTTTAATGCGAGATTGCAGTAGTTGCACTGCTGTATGTCTCAGTATTACTTTATTGTTCTTATTTATTCATTCATAAACGGGATTTTTTTTTTTTTTTTTAATTTGGAATATATGAACTAAATCTTGTTTGATCATTTAAATATATTTTGCAAATTTCATTCACTTCCAATCTTTGTAAATACATGCAGCGTCCGAAAAATCCCGGGGCCAGGTCGCCCGGGCGACTAAAAAATATGCCTTGGCGACGAGTTTTTCAGGTGGTGCCAAATGAAAATATTATAGCTGGCTCCTAAAAAATTTTCATTGGCTCCTAAGATTTTCGGATTTTTGTCGGACTTTGAATATATGTATACATACACTGTGTACATACAAGTTTTATATCTTCTGAAAGCAATAGTGGTAATTTATTGCTAATAATATTGATGCTACTGCTTCTTAATTTTGGTTTTATATTGTATATATAAATTAAGTGTTCTTATTCATGTAACATTAAATGTTCTAAAAATAATAAAAATAAAGCTTGTATGATAATAAGCAATTTTAGTCTTGTTTTATTTATGTTTTGTACCTAGTTGAATGATCCTATTTATATAAAATTTGTTGAATGCATGATCATACATTAAAAATGTATATAATATGCCCAAAATAACTAGAAAATTCAACTCTATATGCAAATTAAAGTATTAATCTATATAAACTAAACCTGAATCAAAGTTGTATGTTTCTAATTAATATAGTGCAAAAAATCTTACTTAAGGATTAAAAATGACAACAGCAGCATTTGACAATCTAGACATTCATATGCAAACTGCTTCTTTTCCTTAAAAGTGGTAAATGTGGATATATTGGGATAGGGGCCATTTCACAGTATTTTCTAAAATT
Source organism: Octonoba sinensis (assembly GCA_038502835.1). Lineage (NCBI taxonomy): Eukaryota > Metazoa > Arthropoda > Arachnida > Araneae > Uloboridae > Octonoba > Octonoba sinensis. Next base: position 54,803,304 of record CM076599.1, on the reverse strand, counting down.
GTAGAGTCCGCAACATGACACTTTTTTTGTTATGACTATGTAATTTCCAGTTTAATTATCGCTAAATTTTATTTTCAAATAATGTGCTCAACAAATTATTTGAAAATAAAATTTGGTGATAATTAAGCTGTAAATTACGTAGTTATAACAAAAAAAGTGTAATGTTGCGGACTCTACGTTTGGACAAAATACTGTGAAATGAGCTTAAATGCCACAAATTTGCATCAAACTTGATAGGACAAAAGTGAACTTGCAAGGGATTTGCAGCAAGTTTGATACAAGAAAGGTCAATTTGATATTACAAAGCTTGCGTTCCAACTAGTTTGCTACAAATTTGTAGTAAACTAGCAAAGAGTTTGCAGCAAATTTGCACGTCAATGGTACATTCACGAGGAACTTGCTGCAAATTTGATATAGCAAAGCTAGCTTTTGTACCAGTTTGTCTCCAACTTGCAGTGAACTTGACGTGACTTGCATGACAAGTTCACTGCAAGTGCGAAGTGTGGTGACTTCGGCACTTGCGTAAACTTGCTACAGTCTTGCTTTGAACTTTCAGGCTTGCATTATGAACTTGCTGCAAGTTTCCAATTTTGCAAAGCAAGGTTGCTGCAATTTTGTTGCAAATAAAAATTGCTATCTGGGCCGTGCCAAAAAGCAAAGGTTTTAAGACATGTGTTTTCACCCTTTGCCGAATTTAAAGTCCCCAGTGTGCGATTCAGTCATATAAATATCGATCTCGTCGGACCTTTACCATCATCACAAGGATTTACGTTCTGCCTCACGTGTATTGACCGATGTACTAGGTGGCCGGAAGCAGTCCCCTTGCCATATATAAAAGCTGAAACTGTAGCTCAAGCCTTGTACAGTGACTGGTTCGCCAGATTTGGCATACCAGAACGCATAACAACTGACCAAGGTAGTCAATTCAGGAGTGAACTGTTTAACGTCCTATCGAAAAATTTTGGCATCAAGCTGTCCCACACGTCCGCCTACCACCCGCAAGCAAACGGAATAATCGAACGGTGGCACCGGACATTAAAACAAGCCATAATGTGTCATACATCCATCCAATGGACATTGGCGTTACCTGCTGTTTTGCTAGTACGCACCGTTTTCAAGAAAGATCTCAATTGCTCAGCAGCAGAATTGGTATACGGCCAAAACCTTCGCCTGCCTGGACAGTTCTTTGCTGAAAAGGACATTCCTAATGTATATAGTGAGTTTGTAAAAAAACTTAATGAACATTTTCAACAGTCTCTTTCTAAATCAACGGCTCAACATAACAAGCAAAAAATTTTTGTTTTTAAAAACCTGAACACTTGCTCACATGTGTTCTTGCGAGTGGATGCAGTAAAGCCTTCTTTACACACTCCGTACACCGGCCCTTATGAGGTAGTTACCAGGAGTGGAAAGACATTTTCCATCCGGATAAATGGGAAAACCAACTCAGTTTCAATAGACAGATTAAAGCCAGCGCATCTCACTCAAGATGAACCGCTAAAAGCTACAGAACTTAAACCCCCAGAACTGAGTGACCCACGAACTGACCCATCATCTTCTGACACTGGAACTAAACCACCTACTCGTCTCCCTACAAGTCTTGTGGATTCTGACGCAAGACCAGTCGTCACAACCCGATCCGGACGGCATGTCCATTTCCCCAAAAAATATGCTGAAACTGTGTATTTTGATAAAAATTAACTTTTCATTTTTTCAGGAGGGGAGATGGTGTGGGGATCTGGCAACGATCCAGCACAGCTCTGCGCAGGGTCGGATTTAGCGCATGCGTGGATTGAAGACATCAGTACTACAACTAGTAGCGAGATGAGAGTTCGAAAACAATGCTTGTGCATGTGTAACTGTTCAATGTTCTTTAACCTATCTTTAATTAAATATGTATAAAACGCAATAAAGCCTTTAAGTTAAACTATATGGAGTCATCATAATTTGCAACCTTCATTCGATACTCGCTGTCGAAGCAGCTACAAGTTCAAATGACAAGCTATAATAATTCATTTCTAATTGTCTTCTTATTCTAATCGTCTCTATATTCTTGAACGTAATTTATGTTAATAAAAATTTGCCAAGTTAGAAATCCGATATCAAAACTGTGGCCAAGACCGTGGTAGCCTAGTGGTTAGGACGTCGGACCAGAGCCCCTTACGCTAAGTATAGGGGGCTCTGGTCGGACTTCCACCTGGAAGGTTACGTGTTCTATACCCGCTGAAGACCCACCATGTGCACTTGGGGATACGTGCATGTAAGATCCGTGGACCCCACTACCTCGCCCTCTGGGCAGGGCATCCCTATGGCTTAGTGCTAACAGGGGAGGAGGATGGAGGAGAAAAGTCTGTTGTAGCCATCACGGAACCTTCTTCTACATCCTTCATTTGAATATCACTATTCGCCAAATTGTCCCTATTATGATACAAATCCTTATTAAAAAAATTAATAAATTGTATAAAAAGAATGATTTTAAACTAATTAAAAGGTTTTGCTATCAACAAAGCCTCAAAAGGCGAAAAATATTATTAAGAATTTTATTTGTTAACGTATAGTTCAAATGGCAACAATACAAAGAAAGCGAAGTCTCTGCTTCCTTGGCGCGATTGGCGTCAGAATATAAATTTTTGAAATGTTATTCTTGAGATATATGCTTAGCGAGAAAACAGTTGGATTGCTCCAAACCCCATGGTAGCGAATGGCGCCAAAATTCAATCAACATTCCTATCAGGATGTGCGTCTGTACCAAATTTCGCTTAATTCTATTATGTCTTTAGCTAAAGCGCCCACAAAAATCTAATAAAAAGTTTGATTGCTCCACTCTCCTTAAAGCGAATGGCCCCAAACTTTAATCATCTGTTCCTATTGGGGTCCACTTGGATACCAAATTGTGTTCGAATTCTAATATTTCTTGAGATATAGCACTCACGCTAATCTAGATTGACGTTCGATTACCCCGCTCCCTTCGAACGGATTCACGACAAGAACTAATTAGCACCAGGTCCCCTCAGGGTCCATGTGTGCACCCAATTTAATTGACGGTTATGATGAGTTTTCAATATTTATATTCTTTCTTTGATTAGTATTTCTGTAGTTTTTTTTTCCTGAATCATTTTTCGTATAAAAACAATTGCATTATTTTCTACGAATGGCATATCCAGAATAGTTTTACATTCCGCTAACCAAAAAAAAAAAATCCTTGGATGATTCTTTTCTATTTGTGGAGTTCCACCTTTAGTTGAGCAGCTCCACTATCATGGCACTTCGATTTCACCACATAGTGGTAATTATTGATGTAACGAATATTCGGCCACTATTCGGTATTCGGCCTATTCGGCCCTTTGGCCGAATATTCGGCTGGCCGAATAGTCAATTCATGACACTAGCCGAATATTCGGCCTGGCCGAATACTCGGTAAGATGAAATTCAGCCTGGCCGAATATTGATGGACTATTCGGCCGAATAGTTCTGCTACAGTAGAAATGTAAAAAAATAAAGAAATTAGTAGATTTAAACATTTAAAACTGTACTATAGTTATTGCAAAAGAACACATTGAGGGTATATAGTTTTAATAAATAAAAATAACTTAGTAAAAGCCACTTTTTTAAACATTGTTTTTTAGGTTTGACTGAACAAAAATAGATTTTAAAGTTGTAATATTGTATTTTATACTTGGTGCTTGCTTCCAAATGCTGGCAATAGTTAATTGTGATTGAGACTTTTACTTTGCTATTATTTAACAAAGTGGAAGTCAGACTTTGTATTGGTAGACTGATTTATTGTTAATATTTGGTATGAGAGGAATGTGCCTTGAATGTATCATGAATATTAAGATAGCATAAGTTCTTGGGGTTTCAGAAAGAAAAAGTATATTCCAGTTTATTTCAATAGATCTTTTTAAAATAGGTATGTAAAAAAGAAGTCCATAAACTAAAAATATTCTTTTATAACTTTTAAAATACCTTCATAAAACTATTTTGAGCAAGGTAAAAAGTTCACTGAGCAATAGTATTTCTTTACCCCTTTACATTCGAGGCCTTTTTCGCTTGCGCGAACCAGCAACTTGAGACGATTTCGGCCAAATTCGACAAACACTTTACAAGTGTTTTAAAAACATTTATAAACAAACAAACGTTTACAAATAATAAAATTTCACCAGTTTATTCAGTTATATGTCGCAGCAAACTTTGATAAATATTACACAATGTCATTAGTTAATCGGCGCTGCTCGAGTGCGTAGGATTAATCTGAATTAAATAATTAGCAAAATAATGATAATGCTTACATTAAAACTTGTCATTTCTATTCCACTTGTTGGTGAAATTCTCAGTTTTATTGCATTCAAAATAATACAGAAAACACAGTAAGTTAAGATAGTTTTAGAATCTTAGCAAACAGAATTAAATCATACATCATAAATTTATGTATGGAATTGGCTTTTGTGAATACTTTTAAATTTGATAAACTATTTCTATTTCAATGATTTTCTCGAAATTTTAATATTCGGCCGCCGAATATTCGGTATTCGGCCTAAGACATCGGCCGAATATTCGGCTTCAGCGTAGAAGAAACGGCCGAATATTCGGTATTCGGCTATTCGGCCAAATCACTATTCGTTACATCCCTAGTGGTAATATTATACTTTTATCAGGGATCTCTGGAGCGAAGCGTGAAGCAAGACCGCGGAACTGTGGAGCAACGACATTTTGCTTGAAACTGGAGCGGAGCGGAAGCAAAGAAATTTATTGTGCTCTACGGCTCCATTTTTTTTTAACTTTTTAAATTTTTTATGATATAAAACATTGATTTATTTAAAGAAAATAAATAAATAATCCAATTTATTAAAATTATTTGTGGTGCAGAGTGGAGCTGGAGTGGAGTCGGAGCAAGTATTTAGAAGTCGAAGCGGAGCAACTTCAAAAAGTGGCTGCTCCACATCCCTGAGTTTTATAATATGCATTATGTTGCAAAATATATGTACATACTCAGAAAGTTTGAGTCGCTCCAATACAACTCGGCATGTGCATACAGTTTGCGTAGATGAGCAGATGGGGATCACAAATTCAGAAAGAAAAAAATATTTTATTGGCTAGTTTTAACGCTCTGGCTCAATGTTTTCAAGATGCTATTTCTGTTTTTCTTTTTCCACAATGCATTACACATGAAATGCTAAACATCCAATATTTATTTTCAAGAAATTGTATTTAAGCTCCTTTCTAAATTTTTTCCGCATATATGTACGATACCTATTAAACAGGGATCTAGAGAAACCACTTTTGAGTTGCTCCGCGCCGACTTCTGAATACTTGCTCCGGTTTCGCTGCAGCTACGCTCCGTGCTCCGAATAAGCTTAATACATTATATTATATAGCTCTTTTTTAGTTAATTAATTTTTTACATGATAAAAAAGTAAAAAATAAAATAAAAAAAATCGGAGCAGTGACGCACAACAAATTAATTTGTCCCTGCTTCGCTGCAGTTCGAGCAAAATCTTGTTGCTCACTGCTCTGCGCTCCGTTCCAGATCCCTGCAGTTGAAAACTTTTCGGGGCACGGATCGGAGCTGCCCGAGCAAGTTCATAAAAGGCGAAGCGCAGCAACTCGAAAAAAATTAACTGCTCCAGTTCCTTGATTTTCAAATTAACAATAACACTGTGAAACAAATTTGAACTCGTTATTTTGTCCTTTAGATGAAACCATGTGATTCTATTTAAAAAAAGGTGCTTGATTCAAATATCCAAACCAAAATGGTCCATCACGTACCGCTTTCTCTGGAGACCCACTTCACACATTCATACAATTTGGTTGTAGAAGAATGTAACTGAGGCTTACTTATTGAAAACACAAAGACTAAAATGATTTTTTTGGCCGTTTCATCTCGTAGGCATCTGTTGTTGTGCCCTGATAACAGATCAGAAATATTCAATTCGTATACTTCCATTCCATCGACCGCTCAAACGTTTTTCAAACACAGAGATGTCCTGATGAAACCTTTCCCCTTGCTCATTATTAATTGCACCAATGTTTTGAGGAAAGAAGTCGATATAGGAGTCCAAAAAGTGTAGCTTTAATGACATATGGCTACCTATAATACAAAAGCAATTTATCCTGTCACCAACAAGATCTTCGTAGTTTTCAGCTTTCGCATTTCCAAAGAAACGTGAGCACACTGATTTGAAGGCCTGCCAGACAAATTCTTCGTCTTTTGACTGTTTGTTTTCCTGCTCTTCATCCTGAAAGAACTTTCTTAAGTTGTGGGCCAATAAAATTCCTTTCTTTTACTTTTGTCTCACATAAATTTTTCATTTTTTTCCTGAGATGCAAGAAAGCCACTCCTTCTCTATCAGGAGTTTTACAAATATTTCGATAAACGAAGTTTAATGTGCAATTGTGGAAAAAAAGCACATTGCAGATTCACAAGTGGCTCATTTGATATGTTTTTTCCACTCATAATTTTTACATTTTCTTTATGCTTGCAGAATATGCTACAGGAATAAATAGGGAAAAAAAATCTTTAGATGGAGGAGCACTGATAAACAAGGGCCACTATGTTGAATTGTGTTCATGTCCTAATACTTGAAATAGTACATTCACATCACAGCAGCATACTATTTCTTCTTTCTCCGCAAAATAGTCCACAAAATGCGTTTGTCGCCTTGCAAATAACTCGAAACTTCGAGAAAATAGATAAAGCTTTTGTTGCCAAATATGTCGTTAAAGTAGCCAAGTTCGTTAAAAAGGTCTCTAAACTGGTAACGATCCCACTGTCAATGAAAAATATATAATTTATAATAAATCAAGTCAATAAATTACGAATATATGCACATTTATCCAGAAAATACGAAAAAGTTAAAATTTGGAATTTTGGGAAATGGTACGGGATAGGCAAAAAATAATTGCAGATTTGTAATTTTCAGCCAAAAATACATAAGAAACAGACATTTTCATCTAAAGGACATTTTTCGTGTTGCACAGTGTAATCAGGCAAAGAAGGTTTTCAAAAATGCATATGAGAAACAAAGCGAAAAACTTAAGAAAAATAAAGATGTCTTAAATTCTTTAAAAACTATTTCTACAATTTGAGCGAAAAAAAATATTTTGTGTGTAAGAATTTTTAGCATTCTGATTCTTCACGCAAAATATCTTAACACGAAGCAGTTTTAACTTGATGATCGACCACGCTGTGTTGCTTTGCGTGTATTATGAAAAGGAAGCTTACCGTTGCATTATGGAGGATACTCCCTATCATATATAATTCATAATCCTGCTTTGGCGTCACGCAAGGCAAAGAAACCCGTCAAGTGCAGACGGAGAAATTTTATAGTTCAGTTTCTTGAGGTAATAGAATTTAAATACCCATCTCAAAGATTCGTGTAGATCTCCCATTGAACTGAATTCAAGTTCAAGTGCAATTTCATTCTCCATGCGTTTCTTCATTAAGCATGACGACATGTCATTTTTTACCACTTATTAGCATTCAAGAGATGAAATGCCTTAGATGAATTGTCTGACAAATTAAATATTTGTCATTGGTTAATTTTTTCCAAACGTTTCCCCCTTTATTTATTTATTCTTTTAGTTCACATGTATTTTTAATCAAATAAACGTTCTCTCTCTTAATACTTTTAATTATTCTTCACATATTTTAAGTGTTAGATATATAAGGTAGCACCTGGTGAGATGGCGTGTCCGGAGAGATGGCGCACTTGAATTTTTGGAGGGAAGGGGAGGTGTGAGTGCACTGTAATGTAGGGTAGTTATACAGCCAAAACAGCACAGTGGCTACTTGAATTCATGATTTTCTTCTCTGAAAATGTATAATACAACTTGAGTTTCTATTGCTTGTTTTCCAACTGTAAGGGTTTGAATTTTCATTTCTGTTCCTCTGATTTTCATTGTGAAATAAAAGCGTCCAGATACCTTTTAAGAAAACCTTTTTTTTTTCAGCTATTTTGACAATTTGCTTACAGTTATTTTTAATGTAATCTACTTATCGAAAGCCATCGCCCATGTGCGAAACCACCCATGTGTGCAATCTCACTCGCCATATAAAGAGAGAAACGAAAAATAGTTGTCTTGGCTTTATGCCTGATGTCGCTCTAAATTACAGCATAACTAGGAAATAGTGATGGAAATGCACACAGAAAGAGTACATATTCACCAAAAGTTGGCAAAAAATAAACGTTTTCATTTTCTTAGCATGTTTTTCAATTGTTTCCCAACTCTACTGGATTTACCCTATACAGTAGAGCCTCGGTTATCCGAGGTAATGTGGACCGAGGGTACCTCGGATAATCGAAAACTCGGATAACACGAACTCTGTCCAAATCGAGAGGGAAACGTGGGTGAAATGACTGAAAACGTCGTCAAAGATGTGAAAAAAGGCATTTACTGAAGCATATTATGAAATGATGATTCTCTCACACCTAAATATAAAGCCACTTTTTTAATTGTCTCTCCTTTATCGAGTATGTTCATGACTTGTAATTTTGTCTCTAAAGACACATCAACTCGTTTCCGTTTGGCACTCATCACGCAACCAATACAGTACAGTACGAACGAAAATAATCAAACGGTAAACGAACTGTTGACTAGCAAAATGAAAAGCAACTGACATCTGTCAGTTGCTTTTAGGCCATCGGCAGGAGCCCCCGAAAATGGCCCGTGCCGAAGGCGGCGCTTTTTTCAAAGACTAAATGTACCTCGGTAAACCCGGAACTCGGTTAGTAGGGCTCGGATAACCGCGGCTCTACTGTATATATATTATATATATATAGTTATACAGAAGCAATGAAACTTTAGTGATCCAAAAAGATCACTTAGGTCAGCAATGGCGAACCTTTCTCGGTTAGTGTGTCAGTTAAATTACGGTTTACATTTTCAAGTGCTCAGTGTACCACTTTCTATATTTCGTTTTAAAAATTGTAATTAAACCCTAGTACTGATTTCAAACTACTGATGATTATAACTTGTAACTATATTTGCCATATAGCTATTAACTAATTTAGAAAATCAGTCGGAATTAATAAAGAAGACGACAGCCTTCATATGCCTCACAATAATCATTCCGGTACGTGACGTAACATTAGTTTCCGTATTCAAACATAAGGAACCAAAACCGCAAGTATATCATAATTTGAAATTTAACTTGGCTCCTGTGTTTTATCTCCGCAGTTAATATTGTTTAGCCACTACATATTAAATTAGCTAGTACTTAAGTGTTAATAAGTAAATTAATCATGAATAATATTTTTTCAATAATTTTCTTCATTCTAAACTAGTATTCTTTCATAAATACTAGTGTCTTCCAAAATCAAACTGTCGTTTACAGCGCCAAAATGTTTAAAATATCGTATTCTTACGAACCGGATATATTTTTCTTTTTTTTTCTAGGAAAATTGATATGGCTAGCAATTTTTCATATACGTTTCCAGAAACATTCCAGGACGTGTCTTATAACATGAAAATAAAATTAAAAAATATTGAAAAAACACATGTGTTATTTTAATATGACAATGGGGCGAAATTGTTTTGCACGTCACGCTTCTAAAAAATGCACATAAAATATAGTTTTCCAGATAAAAATGCTAATGTAAATGAAATTCAGCATGCAGTGTCATTATCAGCACATAAAAGATGTGAGGGAAATAAAACACTTCAGACACACCCAAGTTATGAATAAATGCAATAACTAAATTCTTGACTACGTGAAAGTCGGCATATAAAAACATCTTCTCTTGAATCTCCAGTCACACATATACACATCAGTCCCAAAAAAAAACTGCAATGGCTTTCTTATCTGTATTAATCTCCTTCCTCATGGGAATGATCGCTCTCTCTGCTGCTGAACCAATATTCGTCTCTCCGTTCCTCAGCAATCAGGTCTTGTTGGAATCGCCGAAACCTTATGAATTTGGCTATGACTTTGGCAACGGTTTGGGAATGACTCAACAAAGACGTGAGTCAGCCGATGGCTCTGGTCGTGTGCAAGGCAGCTACAGTTACTTGGATCCACTTGGAGTAGAACGAAAGGTTGAATATAAAGCCGATTCTGACGGATTCAAAGCTACCATTCACAGTAACGAACCTGGTTTAAGTAGTCACAATGCCGCCGATGCCTCTTACTTAGTTCAACCACCTCCACCTGCTGCTTTACTTCCTAAAGTATCCGTATTTTCTCCATTTTTCCCAAATCTGAAATGATTCCTTCGAATGCCAAGTTCTCATGAGAAAAGAGGTTTCTTCAGATAAAGTCGTCAAATTTTCCGGAAACGAAACCGGACTATGATTTCAAATTGGTTGCTCCTTCAAATGTTCCAGAAAAAGTAATTAATGATGTGATTTGCATTAGGCGTTCCTACGTTTTGAAGGTGAAACTGAAAGAATGTAATGCTGAGCAATCACGAGTATATAATATTTTAAAAACAAACATAAAAATATATAATTTGGAATTGTAAAATTTTCACTTAATGGCTTAGAAAATGTTGATGTTACAGTGTTGCATTTGTGAATGTTTCAATAAAAAAATTTTTTACTTATCTACATATTATTTATTTATTTAAATAATGTTTGTAAAAAAAAGTCTGTAGCATTCACGACATAAAATTCTTTAACTTTTTATAAGAATATTTCCCTAAAAACGTTACTTTCGATCAACGTAATGAAATATCAGACTAAGGACAAATAAATTTACAGTTTTATTTTTATGTTAATGAAATTAAATACGTGCAGAAAATTATTTGAGTTTGGTATTGAAAAATCTGGACGATGCCGAATATCATTTACGTGTCATTCAAAAAAAAAAACTTTGTTTCGACATTAATGTTTGAAGAACTACATCTTTTTTGAAAAGGTCTGCATTTCTTCCAAATGGCTGCTTACATCCCGCTGTCTAATATTAAAGCCATCAAGTAGCATTTTCAGATAACTTTTGGGACATAAAATTTGTTCTCAGCCCATATCATTTTATCTACAATCATTTAGAGCTCTTTCTATCATTTTTGAGCCCCAAGAACCATATTGACGTTTTTAAAATGTCACATCCACTAAAACCAGAAAACGTCGAAATTAGAAGAGATTGTAGCAGTAAAATGATCAGCACACATTAAAAAACATTAAATTCGATCACATAAAAATAATTAAATTTCATTTAGCAAAGCTAAGATTAGCTGTTCTTTCGTGTTAAAAAATTGTAATTGCATGAAAATGTTCTTTTTTTAAATTAAAAATAATAATACATGAAAAAAACTTTTAAAAAAGGGTTAAAAAACATTATGAATTCACATCAAAACTGTTTAAGATAACCCAAAGCATGAATTGAATAAAAAGAGAAAAATCTAGTTTTTAAAGCAAAGAAATAAAAAAAAAATCCAGTTTCCTTTGATATTTTTCAATTGAACCGGACCGCTAATCCAATATACGAAACAGTTTCCGATTCAGTAAAAGAAAGTTATTCTACGAGCACGTTTTTCAGAAGTTGCACTATCTCCTCGAAAAATAAATTATTGTTACCGTAAATACGGTTTAAAAATACATAACAGTTTCCTCAGCTTACAATTATACATTCTTTACGTTATTCAACCAGATTTTTCAAAATAGTAGTTTGCGAGAGCAAAAATTAAGCAACGTTGCAATGGAAGCCGCGTAACTCGAAAACGCTTAAAACTTCGCCAGTATATACAAGCATCCTAACACTGTTTTTTCTCTAATACAGTGTTTCTCTGTGGTACGCGTATCCATGGGGCTGCGGGAGGAGTTTGGGGGTTGGAGGTAGACGGCGCACCGGGTTGAGAGCATCGGGTAAAAGACTTTCTCAAATTCTCTCAACTAATCGTTACAAAAGACTGAAACTCATTATTTTACATTCGAGATAAAGTGAATTATACCTTTACAAAATTAAGTTTGTAGCAAAGATAGTTGGTAACGAGAATATTGACTCATATTCTCGTCGTCTCTATTGATATTCATCCCCCTCCCGCTTCACGATAAAAAATTCAGCTGGAAAAATTTCCCCAACCACTCTGAAAAGTAAAGCAAATGCACAACATTTAGAGAATCACGAGTGGGCCTGAGAAACGATTTTCCTGATTTAAACAAAAATATCCATTTTTACGTTAATACATGTGTGTCAGAAGGAATTTTACATGTGGAAGGAGAAAAAAGATTGCAGTTAGCTTCAGCCGGGCTGAAAAATAAGCGTGAGATATTTAACTTTAGCATTATTCTGGTTGCAAGTTTAGCGTGTATAGTTATCCAGTTTTTACGGAGAGAGTCCTGACAAATTACATTGATTTGTCTTTTCAATACACCAAATTTCATGCTTCTCATTGATTATTCTGAATATTATACATGATATAACTTTTACTCATTTCATTGATATTTTATTACGAATTAATGTCATTTTTCGTTCATTATTATTGTGTTTTTGCACTGAGAGCAAAAAAAAAAAAAAAAACTATTTGATTGTTATATACTATATACATATACATTGACGAAAATACTTTGTATTACAGAAACTACAGAAGTGGTGCACAGACCTCTAAAGTTTGTAAAACACTGCTGAATAAATTGCAGCCAGCTACTATGTTATTTTGTTTAAAGTTCGAATTTCCTTAAATGACTTAAAAGAAACATATCTAGCCTTGTTTTATACATTTTGGGAAAAAACTTTTTACAGCGCAAATGAATTTTAAAAAAGAAAAAAAGTACTCAATTGATATAGTGAGATACAAAGGGGTATAAATCATCAAAAATAGATTTTCATTGAAACGCGTGCAAGGTTCAAATAATATGTGGGAACCTAAATGTTTTCTTTCATTTTTTTTAATCACGCTGGATGGCAACATTTGTTACAGCTAGCACTAGTAAGCCTTACCACAACACAGATGGGACTCTTGAGTACCATGTTAGTTATCTGCAAATTTTCAAATGTATCACTCACAATGCTTTTTGCTTCTAATTAATCAATTTATTTTCTAAAAGCTACATACTTAAAAGATTATTAAAATAAAAAAAGATTAAGACACATTCAGAAAAACTATGTCGCGAATGAGGAAAAATTTTACAAATATTCATATCTAAGACGCACTACACAAATACGTCGTTTCTTTTCACTACACTCACGTATATAGACGTCCCAGAGAGGTCTAAAACTTGCACGGAAAGTGGATTTGAAACAAAACAAACCTTCGCAGTTTTCACCCCTTTTCTTTTTTTTAATTTTATTAATTGAATTAAAAGTTTCTTTTAACCAGCACATTGCTCATACGTCATAACTTCTTATCAAACACTGTTTTTTGAGAAGAGATGTTTTTCCTTTCTTCCGTTATTGATTTGTATTATATAGGACTTGGGACGTCATGTCTAATTTTTGTAGTTCGAATATTATTAACTATTTCAATCATTTTGTTAATTATTTCTTCTTTAGTAAATCACATTTTAGTATCTCTTCTCTTCTTCTTTAATTTATTGGTGTCCAGAAGTGATTCACTGTAATTTTCCTTTGAAAAGTATTAAAATATTTTCCTCGGATAGAAAGTCATATGTGTAATACATATTCAAATATCAAGACATTTTGAAGCTTGTTAATGAACATCCAAACTATGTTAAGCACGTGCGCACTTATATAAAAGTAACTTTTTCTATACGTCTATACGTGATGCCAAAAAAATGGGTAAAGGTGTACAGATGCGTAGAACGTAGCCAAAAAGGGGAAATATAAAACATTTATAGTATGCATTATTAATTTCTAATTTCGAAAACAATTTTAACTATTGCCTTTATAGGCCTCTGGTCCCGTACCGTGTGGTATTTCCTGACATTAAAAATAATAACGTAAAGGAAACATAATATAACGAATTTTATTTTCTAAAAAATAAAACTGAATTACAAACAGACCCGTGGCTTGAGGGGTTAAACGAGGGCAATTTCCCCCTTTGGCTCTTAAAAGATTTGTGCTTACATGTGTACCCATGAATGCCTGCATATACTTTACTGTTCCTACATATAACATATATATCGAGTATGTACATAACCTCCGTGGAAAATATTGAAATGAACCTGAAAGAGCAAGTGTATTTTTGAAAAGGAAAGCTCAAAGTGTAAATAATGTCCATAACTGAGCCAAACTTTACATCACACTATACTATGTTTCCCTTTTACTCACTAGAACATGCTTTTCTTGGTTTTCGATTGCAGATTTTCTAACTAAATTAACTCTTTAGAATTCTAAATTTTGATCTTTGATTGTTCCTTTCATTCAATTGTATATGTCCCTAAATTCTTCTCAATTGTCGTAACATTTCGACCTCTCATTAAATTTAACTTCCTTTCAAAATTCACAGCGTTGTTTTTTGGTAATGGCTAAAATGGCTTTTGTAAGCATTACTTGGAAAATTATTTTTATAGCTGGCCTTTTTTTTCGGCTATATAACGGCCAGGGCTGAACGTAGAAGTTATTAGATATTGCGAATATTTAACCAACCACACCCAATCAACTAATGAAACTTTTTTTTCACATTACCCTGAATTTCTGAAATTCCCAAATATTAGTTCTATACATTTTTTTCCTAAAAGAAAGAAAGCCAAAGTTATTCATTGCTTGTTAAAAGAACGCAAAATGCGTTTTCATATTTGAAGCATTATAATACGTCTGACTACAAATGCATGAGAGAATAAATATCATGTATATCATTCAACTCAACCATACAAAAAAAAGCGATTTGAATTGCATTCTAAGAAAAGCGCAAATGAAATTCAGAATGAGACTTCATTAACAATGCTTGGAAGCATAAGGGGTAAAATAGACACACCCTGAATATGAATGAACATAGGAAGGAGAGTTCTTGAAACAGGCCACCAGACAGGTATAAAACCATCACCTGCTAAACCTCCAAACCACACACACATCAGATCCAAAAAACAGCAATGGCCTTCCTATCTGTATTAATCGCCCTTTCCATGGGAATCGTCACTATATCTACTGCTGAACCAGTATTGGTCTCACCCTTCCTCGGCAATCAGGTCTTGTTGGAATCCCCGAAGCCGTATGAATTTGGCTACGACTTTGGTGACGGCTTAGGAATGACTCAACAAAGACGTGAATCAGCCGATGGCTCTGGTCGTGTACAAGGCAGCTACAGCTACCTGGATCCTCTTGGAGTTGTCCGAAAGGTTGAATACAAAGCCGACTCTGATGGATTCAAAGCTACCATCCACAGCAACGAACCTGGTTTGAGTAGTCACAATGCCGCCGATGCTGCCTACCTACCCCCCCTCCTTAAAGTAGCTGTACTCGCTCCAGTTGTACCAGCTCTAAAATAAGTTCCTGCTCTCCATGTTCCCATGGAAAAGAAGATTATGCTGATGAATATGCCAAATTTATAAAGCTGTGAATCTATACCGGATTTGAAAAGTAACTGCTAACGTAACTAACATGAAAAGTCAATATCTTTCTGCTAAATTCTATTTTCCTAAATAACCATTTTATCCAAGATTCATATCACACGAATGAGTGATGCATCACCTTTCAAAAAACATTGAATAAGTTAAAGGAGCTTGAGCATGGAATCAATAGAAATAATTTATTGAAAATTAGTGTATTATTATTGGTACAATATTATTTTCAATAAATAACAAATTATGTGCAAATTACTAATAAGAAAATAAAGTTTTCAATAAAATTTTGAAACATATTTTTGAATTTGTTTTTCATGTTTCAATTTTTGAACATATCTTTCCATTTCTTTCTGGGTTGAAGTCAAAAAAAGTGGTTATTTTTCCGCTCCAAGATTTCTTGAAATCTAAAAAAAATTGTGAATTACATGAAATGACTTATTTTTTCTGTAAGAAGAAAACTATAAATTCGATTTTTTTCCTCACAAATATCTACTTTTGTCGGTAAGCTGTATAAAGATGCCATAATAAACACAATCTTTATTTCCTATTACTTAAAAATATATTTTAATTAAGGAGTTTACTATACAATATGTAAGTCATATCACAAAGACAAATTTAAAACAAACATTGCATTACCTAAAAAAAATGATAGTTGGTAAAATGTAATTGATATTAGAATTTATTTATGTATTATTTTTTAAATCATTGAATTAACCTTGGACATTAGTTTTTTTGTTGCTCATAATTTACAATATAATGTAATAATTTACTTTACTGCTGTACATTCTACAAAATTAAAATTTTAAAAATAATGTTAATATTTGAAGTCAAAAAGAAGAGAAAAAGTTATTGGCCAAAATTTAAGCTTTGAGATAATTTTAATATCTTTTTAGCACATGCAAGTAATAAGACAAAAGAAAATTATAAACGACTTTTGTCCTTTTTTTGTGTCCATAAATAAAAGTCATTGCTTTTTGATCAGATTGATTTTGGGGGGAACTGCTGAAAAATAAAACTAATCCGCTGCATGTGAAATCATGAAAGAGGGAAGAACTGTGAAACTTTTTCAAGGAACCACTTCTGAAGCACGACTTACATATGTTTCATAAAAGCGCAGATGAAACTTTAATGCAAAAACAAACAAGAAGTTCTGTCCAGAACTATACGAGCCCTACTTCCCATATACAACAACATCAAATATATGATGTAGCTATCTCCCAATATTTCTCGTTTATTTATTTATACTTCGGGCTACCTGTACTGTACCTGTCATGCAATGACTTCACCAGCGCAGGGTAGTCGATGGACGACAGAGGGACTTACATTCCTAAGAATATGAACTTAACGTGTTTGGCAAAGAGGTACTATATTGCATATAAGTGGGTGGTTGCAAGATGAAGTTAAATTTAAGTCGTAATGGATGCAAGGAAATTGATAACTGATATAAAAAGCACTAAAGTTAAATAATAAAAGACAATGAGGTATAAACAAAATGTTAAAAATGAGATAAAATAAAAATGAAGATGAAATAAAAAAACAAATACACACACACATACAAAAAAGGGGGAAAATAAAAGAGTCGCTAAACAGTCAAAAATCGTTTACTTGATGATGGAAAGTGAAGGGGGGACTAGGTCGCTTCTTGCAAAGCGTACTCTTCGGAGAAGATAAATTCCATTAAACGGGAAATAGACGTTTAGCTTACTATCTAATTATATTTCTCGTTTAGCTTAATCACTTCAAATATACCATATTCATTCATTCATTCATGTATTTCATCATTCATTCACTCATTTATTCATTCATTCTTTCACTCATTTATTTATTCTTTCATTCATTCATTTGGAAATATCCTTAAAAATCCAGGTCAAAAAAATTCATGGGAAAATAGGCTTAACTAATTCTGGGCGAACTTCGTACCTGTACATTTTCTGAGTAATGAGATCATTCCGGATAAAGTTTTTTTCAAGCAAATCCGTCTGCTACATAAGGATTTATATAAAACTGAAATTTCTTCGTTGGCTGCAATGTTAAATTTTTTTTGAACTGTTCAAAATCAAAGAGAAATTGTCCAAATAAAAAAAAATATTTCACGTCAAGAGCTCCTTCGAATAAGATTGTTCAAAGGAACCTGGATGTTATGTCCGGGGATTATATAATTTGCTTCATAGTTTCTCATAGGTGCTAATGTAGATTTTTTGATTGAACGAAATTTTTTTCAATAAGAACGAAAGTTTCTTATTAAAACGTTCTGTATATATACATTTATACCACGTAGCTTTCATTTCCTTAAAGTAACATTTTTTATGATAATACGACCAGCAACTACGGATACGCATCATGTATTTTACATACTTCGTTTATACAAAATTGTTTTTGAAAACCAGATTTTATGCGTCTTAAGCTTTAGAATAAGTCATTTCAATTTGAAGAAAAATATTTTGCATTGAAAGACAAAAATAATATAAAGTTTGTGTTAAAAGGAAAGATGAAGTATAAATTGTAGCTAAAAATTCAGTGAGAACCAAGTTACAGCACAAAAATAAATTATGCTAGAAGGATGATAAATTGTAAATAAAATATTCTCATACGTCATTGAATTACACGCTATAGTCCGAGTGTTGAAATTCTCAGAAACTTCCTTAAGAGCAGTTTCTGAGAATTTTGGATACAATTTAAGTACGATTCTATGCATCATAAATTACGGAAGCCCATGAAATTTATTTTATTTTTAATGGCATGTGTTTTGAAATATTCCTGATTCTGCATAAATTGATTACCTGTTCATATTTCATAATCAACAACACTGCAGTCCAGTTGGCTTTCGTTTAATTAAGTTTATTGATTTCAGGAGACTTAACATCGGAATTTAAGAAGCAATCAAATGCATTACTTCTGAATTAATCGTGAAATAAATAACTATGTAATTGCAAACTTTAATAAAATAATTTGTGAATACATTATTCTAAAAACACACACACACACATTTCATTAACAACTTTTTCGTATTCGATTTTGCAAAACCAAGAGCATAGTTTATTTTAATTATTATTGTTATTATTATTAATAACAGTATCTTTTAGATTTCCCACAATAACTGAATTTAAACTATTCATTGCTTTAGAAATAATAGAGAAAGATTTTACATCTAAATTGGTATTTCAGTGGTTACGCCTTGAATGCTACAAATAATGCCAACTTAATTTCATATCATTGTCTGGTGTTTAAAATTTTTTGTTACTCATTGTTAATAAATATCACGTTTAAATTTGAAGGGTACATTGTATATGATAAACATTTATTTGTTCTATATATTTCTCATGATTTGACTCTGAAATTTTATTATTAACGAGTGCATTCCTTTTGAATGAGAAATATATTTGAATAATTGAGTATGCAAAATCTATTGAACAATAATACATATATTTCGAAGACAAAAAAAAAAGAAAAAAAGAAAAATATATTTAAATTGGGCAAAGTCGACAGAAAATACCGTGCATTTCAACGATCAGATCGCGCAAATCGAAGCTCTTAGGCTGTGTTGCTAAAGCAACAGTACATATTTTTCAACAGCCACACACTCAGGGTCTTCTGTCATTGAAGAGATAATCTTGATATATCACGTTTAACTGTTTGTGAAATTCCTATTGATGTTTTACTGTTTATCTCAACTGATAATTAAAGGGATGTATATATAAATAATAAATACTTTATAATAACAATTAATATGATAATTCTATTACATTTTGAAGGATGTTTAATTAGTATCAAATACAGTTTTAAACGAAACAAAAAAAAAAAAAAAAAAAAAAAAAAAAAAGGAAGAAAAATAAGTAAAGAAAAAAAGAGAAAGAAGGAATGAATTTAAATATATTAAGAAAGTTAAACGTCAAATATTTCAGCACTGTTAATATCGACAATTGTGATATTTATATTTACTTCTCATAAATAGAATAATATAAGTTAATAAAATAAAGAAAGCTTCATTGTTTCCATTATATGGAAAATGCGTTCAACATTTCATTATTATTACTATTATTATTATTATTTATTTATTTATTTATTTTTGAGTTAAAAGTTTTTTTTTCTTTTTACTAGTTAGAAATATTATTCATTGTGAGGAATGCTGAATTAGGATATGCATGATATCGAAATGAAATCTTGGAAGTAGAACGTTCTGGAAATGGACTGTCATTCAAGATTGGCAATACAATGGAATGCTTAGCAGACAGCAGCAATGGAAGACTTCTAGCATATCAACCTTCAAGCAGAGAAGCGTGAAGTTCCTTAGAAACGCAAAAATGTTCGTCGAAGCCACGCCCTAACATTGCTGAAAAGGGATAAGTAAATTTCAATAACAATCAAGGCTCACAGATATAAAAGCTGGTATCACTCAGTTTATGTCACTGGTTCCCTCCACTCCAGCATCAGCACAGGCAACATGAGTCTTCCATCAGTAGCAATCATCTTCTTCATGGGCTTCGTTGCCCTCGCCTTGGCTGAGCCTGTACCATTCCTCAGCAACCAGATTCTGTTGGAATCTCCAAAACCCTACGAGTTTGGCTACGAATTCGGTGATGGATTGGGCATGACACAACACCGACGAGAATCCTCCGATGGTTCAGGACTCGTGCAAGGGAGCTACGGCTACGTGGATCCTCTCAAGGTTTACAGAAGAGTGGAATACAAAGCCGATTCCAATGGATACAGAGCCATCATTCGAAGTAACGAACCAGGTTTGGGCAGCCATAATGCAGCTGATGCCACCTACGTAGTAGAACCACCTCCACCAGCAGCTCTTCTTCCAAAAGTAGCAGTGTTTCCCGTGGTACAAGCTTTCAAATAATGGACTATCTTACTAACCTTTGAGGAGGATGATTGTTTCGATGAAGGCCTGGCGAACAATACCAATAAGTGATTGCTATTTTTTTTTATTTTTAACATAACTTAAAAAAAATAACAAATAACTTCTGATCTAACTACATAGGGAAAATTTCAAAATGTTGTTGACAACATAAAATTTTAACTACTGAGAGAACAGTAGAACTTTAATAACTTAAGGTCTCAATAATACAATATTTTTCTTGCTCCAAAAAATGTCATTTCAGAAAGAAGTGTCTTACAAGAATTTTGTTATTATTAAGATAATAAATATTTTTGCAGGTAGTTTTTGATATTCAATTACTGTTTATTATTAATTCTTTCATAAATATAATTCAGATTTTAAAATATCATCATAAGGTTAAGTACATTAAAAACAATATTTTTCCCATTCAAAGTTTTTCCCTTGATTAACTTTTTCTGAATATATGATATTGGTAAAACGTTTAGAACATTAATTGTTTATATCATGGTTTATTCTTTTATTTCAGTTAGGTTGCAGTTAATCAAAACAATTTCGTAGTTAAAATATGTGTTATTGTTGGAAAGATTTAATGTAAAATTAATTTAAGTTTTGAGGTTTAAAAAAAAATAATAAGAAAACGAAGAAAATGGAGTGCTTGATCGAGTAATTTTTCTCAAAAAATAAGGAAAATCAATCATTTAAGAAAATAACTGCTTTTTATTTTCTTTTACGTTATTGAAGAATTTTTAAATTCTAATTATGCACTGATTTTTTTCCAATTATGCATTTTTCATAACTGGTAACTGTAACTGGTAAACTGTAAATGGTAACTGTAACATTTAAATGTTGCTTTATTGCAGCCCCATTGACTTGAAATCAGAAGCTGTTCTAAAATACTTAGCAGTTCAACCAACATTAGGGAAGACTTGAGATTCTGATTTAATGTGTAAAAACTTTTTTATCTATTTGTTAAAATCAAGGTAGCGACCCATTATTTTATTTTTATGTAGCTCATAGAATGGGGCAAATATTTATACACTTTTATAATTTAAAAAACACTTAAAACACGATTTAAAAAATGCCTTTCCAAAATCGCAAATTTTGCGTCTGACATTCTAACTTCGGAAAGATTTTAACCACAACGAAGAAAGTGAGATTCTCCTATATACTGAAAACAAAATATAACTTCGTTTAAAAACAATAAATGAACAGGTACTGATTAATTACGTGTTCCTTATTTATACCTCTTTTCAAAATCAAATTCGAGATTAAATATGAGAGAATAATATTATGACGGCATTAAAATTACAAAATGAATTGCAGGGAACCCTTTTAACAATGACACAATTTGTGAGCTTCAGGATATGAAAAGTAATTAAATAAACTATAACATGAATGGTACAAATATGACTTGATCAGAATTTTATTCGAGCATTTCTGAAGTACAATTTTCCAACCATTGTAGAGTTCTTCTATAAAGTTGGGCATAGTATAGCTTTAAGGTTCTTTTTCGCCAATCGATTTAATGCAGCCAATCAATCAACCGTATTTATGTCGAGAGCCGTGGTTTTACCACTTATAAATAATTTTATATGAAAAATGTGTAAAAGCTTTACTTAAAAACTACTGCTTTTTAATCAAGCAAAAAATATTGTATTAGAGATCAAAATTAGTTTTCATATTTTATTTTAATGTGACTCAATTGAGATCCTCAAAAGCGTGCAAACAAATAATTGAGAATTTAATCTCGATTTTGAAAAGTTTTCTCTTTAACTTAAATCGTTATTTTAATCACAAATTTGAAAATTTCATTCCACTTTATAGCAGCTAGTAATTTATTCTTCAGTCGGAAAATTTCATTCCTTTTCATGTAAATGCGAAATTTAATTTCATGCTGATAAACTTCGTTACGTATCATGGAACTGAATCATTTATTCTCGCTTTCAGAAATTTCATTCCTTTCATCTAAATCCGACATTGATCTCGAGCTCAAAATTTTATTCAGTTTAATATTTATAATAATGTAGAGGAGAAATATTTTTCATTTGGAGAAGAACGACAATTTATTTTACGATTAAAATGTTTCTTTACATTTTAAATGTTTTACTTCGTTGAATGCTAATCAAAACGTTTCAGGAAAATCTTGTTATTCTCCTTGCGAAATGAAACAAATTTGTCATAAAATAACAAATATACTTTTTCATGCATATAATTGGTTTTAAGTTGTATGAAAAAGAAGAAGAGAAAAGACAAAAATAATAACAAAATTAGTTGAAATCATTCATACTTGGTAATAAAAATGTAGGAATTAGTTTTTTACAGGTTAATGAATGTTTTTACTTATTAAAAAAAAAAAAAAAAAAACTAGTGTTTAATTATGTTGG
Source organism: Octonoba sinensis (assembly GCA_038502835.1). Lineage (NCBI taxonomy): Eukaryota > Metazoa > Arthropoda > Arachnida > Araneae > Uloboridae > Octonoba > Octonoba sinensis. The sequence goes on along the minus strand of CM076599.1, from coordinate 54,780,675 downwards.
CATCAACCCGAATATCCCTTTTCGTGCTCTCGCGTGCTAGTTGTGATTTATTTATGACACCGGCAAATAATATTCTCTTATTTTAGAGCGAATTCTAACCGTCAACTTTTATTGTAACAGAAATGCGAACCTATATTAATAACGAGATAAAATGCACCTTCACCATAACACCCCATAAAAACCCTTTCACGCCTTTTCTAGCTACAGCTGTTTTCCGATACACTCTGTCAACCAGGCTTGGAGTAATCGCGATTACGTAATCGTAATCGGCTGTAATCGATTACATTTTGACAAAATCGTAATCGTAATCTGACGATGGGATATTCTCATAGTCATAATCGAAATTGTGTAATCCCGTAATCCTTTTTCTCCCGTAATTTTAATCGTAATCTTAAGGAAAAAATCCGTAATCTGCTGGTCCTGCAATAGTGTAATCTTGACCTGCTGAAAGCTGAAACTTTTAGCTCTACCATTAGATAGAAGAGATAAGATTACAAGAAAAAGGATTGAAGCTGTGTACTGAAGTCCTATCCTAAGCGGTCTGTAACCTACGGGCGATCATAATATAAAAGGTTCTGTGGGGCGGTCGCAGAGCCTTGATGGCAGGACCATATAATAGTCTGCTAGAGACGCTTGTTGTCCTACTTGTTGCGGTCTCTCAGAATTCTTAATTGCGGCTCGACTCTCCACGGGGAATGGCTGGAGAGCCCGAGAAGAAAGAGAGTGGATATGTCACTCGCTTGGAGCTCTCACGGGGGGGGGGGGGGGTCTCCGGTCTCCTCGCGTCGTCCAGTTTCGATAAAAGAGCGGTAATCTGTCCGCAACTCAAAGATTTCGGGGTAGATAAGAGAGGGGAAGGTGTTTATAGAAGGACCAAGGCCCTGAAATTCATCGGTCATTTTGCTTCCTTAATTACCCCTTCAAAGTATATTCAAACGGTTGGGCAATAGGCGAGAGTCTGGACGGGATCGCCGCGAGTAAAAGAGAGTGTCCCATTTCTTCTCTCCGCGTGGGTCCCGTTCAATAATCGAAGCAGACTGCCCCCTGAAAATCTAGTGGAAAGAGTACTATCACCTACACACATAAAGAGATACGAAATGCCTTTTGCGTTTTCGCCTTTCTTTAAAGAATAGCACATTTACACTTCATCAATTTCGGAGCTGGCGTTACATGATGCTCTATGCTTAAGATGCATGAAATCTTAACCCTGGTACGTGTGATTATTATTTTTTTTTTAAATATGTTCTTCGAATATTTAAAAAAGTACATACATTTAAATCTTAAATTTATTTATATTTTAATGCTAATATTCTTTTTAATTAATAGGTATGTAAAAGAAAAAGTGATTTATGTTCAGACATTCTCCTAATTGTTTTTTTACATGCATGAATTAATATTTAGGAATTATTTTTAAAAGTTAATTATTTTTTTCTTCTTAGAATTACCTCAACAGAATTTTGTATCTCAGTTTAATCTTGTACGTTAAATTTGTGTTGTAAAATTACTTGCACTTTATTTTTTTATTTAAACAGTTAGTACATGGGAAAACATTATATGCTCGTGCATGTTAAAAAAAAAAACACCACAAAAATCTATTTAAAATATTATAGCCATTCGTATTATAATTATTCTTCATATTACTTTTTAACGATTACTAATTTTGCTGAGAGTTATTTGAACGTTCATGTTCACATTTTTTGAAATTATTCTAAAATGCAGCATTTATTTTCAAAAGATTATTTATCTCTTACACTATCTGAATATTTTGTTATCCCGTGCAATTCATACACATCTTATAAGTGATTTCATAAAGAATCATACAAAACTATTATTTTCAGTAAACTAATTGGTGTTATGTGAAATATTTGCACAATTTAAACTAGAAAATAAATACAATGGAGAAATATACTACATTTTCAGAAATTGCGGCCAACTAAATTTTGATTGTATGCACACAAAATAACAATGAACCAGGTAAATCACTTATGCATTATATATACATTTAGTGCATCGTCTTTGCTTATATACAAAATACGATCAATGTAGTTATCCCTCAAATGAGCTTTAAATATTCGAAAAATACTGAATGTGCCTTTCCTGATTATATATATATATATTACAAATTTTCATTTCTGCAACGACGTCATAATTCCAGAACTGTGATGTTGAAATTATTTCATTATAATTGCATTCATCATCATTTCAGTTATGATTTTTAATTAAATTTTTGATTTAATAAGAGATAACTTTTTGATTTATGACACTATTGTAAAAATGAGAGTTGTATGCATAATATCGGATAATTTTATGCTAATCTAATCGTAATCAAAATCGTAATCGGATGTCATAATCGTAATCGATTACATTTTTCAACGACTGTAATCGCTTCCGTAATCGTAATTACTTTTTGGCAAAGGATTACAATCGTAATCGTAATCATATTCTCTCAATTTCTCCCTTTGTAATCGTAATCGTAATCGATTACGTTTCTTTGTAATCGACTCCAAGCCTGCTGTCAACCCACAACAGCCACGCAATGACTTATTCAATTGAAAAAAGAAGAGATGAAACGGCATCCTACTTTTGTCGAAGGAGACCCTTATTTTAAACAGCCGCGGGCCCAAACATCTGCTTTATGGCGTACGAAAGTTCCGAAAGTGGGGAATGCGGCAAGTCGGAAAAGGAAACCAAAAGTCTCCTTCTTTAGCTGCGCCCACAGAACAGCTGGGATTGAGAATTGACTGGCTTCGCTTTTTGGGTAGCCGTCGAGGGCGAAGGGTTGCTCAATAATGAAATGGCTTCTTGACTTTCTCAGCTGATAGTTTTTATGTTTCATCGCCAAGTTATTCTCGCCAATGCATTATAGGCTTTGTACATCGCTGGAAGACAGTAGATATTTTAACACACCTCACTTTTGTACGCATCGTTTCCTGTTTGGTTCTTTTTGAGTTGTAAAGGAGTTATTTCAGATTGAAAAAAAAAAAAAAATACAGCAAGGAAAATTAATAAAAACTGTAAAGAAGTAAGATAATGAGCAATGCCAAGATAAGCGACTGGCCTGGAGCTCAGCACATGCGCTTTTAGGCTTCATAAGTCAAATTGACTGCTTAATTCCACCCACCAAATAATAAGAACCAAAATTTGACTCTTAAACCCATGTTCCCAACGTTCAACTATCGTGGGAATGGTGCAAAATGCACATGACTTTGACGAAAGATAGATTTTACTTTTTGTGATGTTCTATTTTATGGATGTAAAAATGTTTCTAGATTTTAAATGAAAATGCCGACCTGGGATTTGATGTTGAAAGCGAAGTTTTTTCTCGGATTATTATTCGATAGCACCTTAGTTAGTTAAATACCATGTCGGTGATGAAACCTTACTTTTCATTAAAAATGAGACCCCCCCCCCCTTTTTTTTTTAGATCCACAAAACACTCTTCATCCACAAAGCACGGTCAATTTACCCAGTTAAAGTACATGACTCAGAAAACATCAGATAATTGCACAGAAGGTTTTTAATAAAACTCGTGTGAGCATTATAAGAAGTAATTATAGAAAAGTTTGATTTAATAAGATTTTTCCTCTAAAATTATAATTAGTAATTTAGTGGAAAGACTTAATTCAATCCTAGCATGCGAACGTAAACATATTTTAATCTTTCTCAGAAATAACATTAATAACAACCAAAACTTATTTCAAATTAATAATACCAATCATAACTTTTATTCATTGAAGATTTATGTTAGCTTAAAATTATAAAAAAATTTGAACACACGACACGGTTTATTGATTCTTAATTTGTAACTTTATTTTGTTTTAAACGTGTTTTTTTTTCTTTAACATAGCTCAGTTGAACATTTTAATTATATGTGTTTTTTCATGCTGCATAAAATTTTATTTTCAGCTTTATATAAAATAGAAGATAATGTCAGTCCAATAAGAAGTTAATCCCTCTCCTGAAATAATATCCGGTTGTTTAATTCCAACTAAAGACAATTATTGGAACTTATCAAGAATGTCGTTTCAATGTGAAAAGTGATAACGCGCCAAAGGTGGAACGAACAGAACTTTACGAGGTCAACTCCCGGCTATTTCACGAGGAAGATTATTTCTTATGCACGAAAAATTAACCAAGAGATGCAGTGATATTGAAAGAAAAGATAAATTTATCGCTACTAAACTAATATCACTTATAAATCGCACATCATGTAAAATAATAATGGTTGATTGGATTCCACAAGACCTGATTTTGAAGTTAACAGAAGAGTGAACTATGTTCAATTCGTTAATCGGTTGTATCCTTCCGCCCAAAGTCCGCAAAGTTTGTACGCGCCGAATGTGTAATAACTTCCCCGCCTCGTAGGAGCGAGCAGTGAATTGTGTGTGCAATCTAATTCTCTTCACCGCGTGCTGTAGTAGTTGTCAAAAGTTCGTTTGTGATAACGTGTATTCAAACCTCTTGGATTTCTTCGTCTTTGGAAAGCCTGTAACTTCTTGCTAAAAGGTGTGTAAAATAATTTTTATTTTCAATCGTAGCTGTTTGATTTTCTACAGCATTTGTATGAATACTAATTCCATGTGAAGGGCTGTAAAATTTCTTATACATCACTCAGAATCGTACGTATATAGGAAAATATTATATAAACTCTGGTTTTGAAAGAAAAGTTATGTGTATATACAGGGGCGCATGTAGGGCCGGGCATTTCGGACGACCGCCCAGGGCCCCGCGAAGGCTCATTACTTCCAGGGATATGGAACGGAGCAGCCCCTTTTTTCAGTTGTTCTGCTCCGACTTCTATGTACTTGCTCTGCCTCCGTGCCATATAATTTTAATAGATTATATTATTCATATATTTTAAATTAATTATTAATTTTTTATAGTAAAATTTTAAATTTTAAAAAATCAAAGCAGTGGAGCACAACAAATTTCTTTGCTCTCCGCTCCGCTCCAGTTTCAAGCGAAATCTCACTGCTCCTCTGCTCCGCACTCCGTTCCAGATCCCTGATTTTTACTGCGATTTGTAATTAAAAATAATTTACGGGGATGTTAATGAGGAACCCACAAAAGTACTTCTCCCGGGACCCGCGAGGACTAGGGCCACCACTGTTTATATATTATTTATGATTAGTTTAATCAAAAGTTTAATTGTTTACATTTTGTACGTGAAATTACTCTGAACGCTATTTGATACTCCTTATACGGATTTTTTTTAGACTTTTTAAAAAATCAAAACTAACTTAGAGAAGAAAATTATGATTATGATAATAATGTACTTGAATGTTTACTATATTTTACTGTAAAAATATTTTCATTATATTATGCTAAGTTAAATTTTTAAATGTGAATATATGACATTTTTTTAAAAAAATCATTTGAATAATTAATGAGATTGTTTTAGAGTAAACTAACTATTTTATCTTGCAACTGTTATTAGATATAGTTGCATTTGGAAAAATACAATGGCTGAAATTTTCTATACACTGAATTTTTAAGAAAAAGCATATGTGTATATTGATGAGATTTTTTTTAGAGTAAAGTAACAGTTTTTTCTTGTATTATACCTAATAAGAATTGTATTTGGAAGAATACTGCGGATGAAATTTTCTATGCACGGTAGAAGAAACTTTTTAAGAAAGTGCAATCGGAAAAATTTTGTTGCTTGTTTCTCCTATCAGGTTATACGTTATTTTAAAAGGAGGAGATTTGCTATGTTTTCATACTATTTCTGCACTCTTGTTTGGTAGGTTATTTTTTTGTTTATTCCAGTCCTTTTTTAGGCTATTAATTTGTGTATTTTCATCCCTTTTTGGGACAGGGGGACAACTTTAGATTAGAACAATGAAAGTATTTCTGATGGACGCATAATTCACTTTAAGACTCAGTCATTTTGATTGGACCCACAATTAACATGGGGTTTCACGAAAAGTTTTTAAGCAGCCCTGGATGCCTAAAAACTTATCGTTAAACTGCAGTGTACAGTATTTTCAATACCTTGTATAAAAATATTATATTACAACAACTTAAAGGTTTAGTTGGTAAAAAACTTCAATCACAACCTGTAGGAGTCGAATGTAAAGCGCTCTAACCACTCTGCCATGACCGCTTGTTTAGTTGTCAGGTTAGTTAGGAATGAGAAAAATTAATCCACTTAAGCATTTTTCGTACATAGACTTGGTTTACTTCCTCTATTGTTACTTTTCCCAACTAGATGGTTAAGTAGTTTAAATGGAAGAATGGAACATGTCATATTCATGGCTTACTAACCCCATCAGTTGTCTAGTGAGTTCTTCCGTTAAAGTTTTGAAACGTCACAAAAGTTCAGCTTGTAAGTTGTTCTTGGACTTAACCCTGTTTTCCAACTAATGAGCACTTTTCCATCTTATGTCACATACAACCTAACATTGCCGTTTTATGCCGACCGGCACATCTTGTTTAGATGTGAAAATACAATTTGGACGATATGAGTAAAATAACACAATCTCATTATTTGGAGATTACAAAATTTATTGAAGTTACCCCCCCCCCCCCCAAAAAAAAAAGAAGATAAATGTAATTGAAACTCGTGTAAAAGATGCACAATTTGTTCACTAGCTACTCTGATAATCATAAAAATTTCTTCTATTATTTTATTTCTTTGAAGTACGAAGTACGATTTAATTTTATTTCTTTATTTATTTATTTCACAATGATATTGTTTAACGTTAACTGAGTATTTAATAAGAATTGAAATACTATCCCGTTGATAAAGAGTACTAACGCTGTTTTCGTTTTCTTATTAAGCACATAAAAATGTTGTTTTTTTTTTTTTTCGCGGAATAAGATAATACTTTGATTGCTTGAGAAATATTACTTTTTGATTCATTTTCATCATTTTGTTAATGCGACCTTTACAATTAATAAAACAATAGAAATAATAATAGCTAAATTAATTTATTACATTTTTAGCTAAGAATATTTGTGTAGTGATTTAAAACGTACTTAAATAACGATTTCTCGTTTTCATTTAAAACACAGTGTTGCATTATATTATGTGCGTCAAAGTATTCACTCCAATTGATTTTTCACATGTTTGCGAAGCTCACTTCATCGAAAACTACATTACCTAAGAAACAATTCGTACTACTGAAGCTGCAATTAAAGTGTTCGTCCCCATGAATACAATGGCAGCTGGAACAATATCTCGCGAAAGATATGAATGAATTTGACCGAACAGACTTGCAATTCTTATCATTATAGAGTATCGTGATAGGAGAATTATACGAACTTTATTCTGTGCATAGCGCTTGTTCCAACAAGTTTTTCCGAGCATTATTAACTCGGATCACGTTGATCAAGGCGATATGTGCTTGATTGGCTCTGAGTGCGTGTTTTTTCCCAAGAAATAGAAAAATGAAAATGTTCTTGTTGATCGAGTGCGTGCTTACTGTGGAAAAAAAAGCATACAAGTCTGCAAAGTTGATACAGGAAATAATCTACGACATTCAGTTATCAGTCTTGTACGATACATACAGAAATTGAAGTAAAAGTAAATTATCTCTATAACGAGAGCAAACAAGTGATTTCTGTACTGTATAACACATGATGAAATACAAAAAAGTTCTTCTTTGCTCCTACAGCAAATACGTGAGTATTTCAGAAAATAAATATTTCAGGAAAATTTTTTCTTGTCTTTGAAATTCAATGTAAATCGCAAAAGTATTTGTCTTAACGGAAACATATAAACAAGATAAACACGTTTTTTACTTGAAATAAAATGTATGGGTCAAATTCTATTCTGAAGAGGGCATAAAGAAAATTTGGAAGTCAGGTGCATCAAATGGGCTATCAAAAATTATTACTAAATATTGTATCGAGATTGAAGAAATTGTGTCAGGTGGGGTAAATTAGTCATAAAATCCACGTTTTTCAACTTCTGCGGATAATAAGTATTAAAATTTGTTCAAAAACCTCAATTTTCTGTTGGATATTCTACATTACATTATTAAAGAACACATTGAATTAACTTTTGGGCAGGAAAAATAGAGTGAAAAAGTTTTGTGGTACTTTCTTTTCGGGAGGTATTTATGACCACTTTTCCCATGAGGTGGGGTAAAGTGAGTAGTACATCAGGTAAAGGGGCCTTAAAGAAAGACATATACACGTATTATTAATCAGGGGTCGCGCCAGAGGAAATTCGGGTCCTTTTACGGACCCTGCAAAAAAATTCCAACGAATAAAAAACGGACCCTTCACAAAATTCTAAGCTTCAAAATCGTAATTTTCACACCATTATTTATTATAAAAGAGGTAAATTATAGTAAAATTTTTCATCATATATGTTTAAATTGTCAATTTTCACAAAATAATTTCATTTTTCACAAAATTCTCTTTACAATTCACGAAAAACGGACCCTGTTAAAAAATGCTGGATTGACCCCTGTTAATAACCATAATGTTTAGAAATATTCTACAAGGGTTCATCTTTTAAAGAAAACAACCTCATTTAAACAATTTGATTTGTTTAATGTCTTTTACAGCCAAAAGTTGGCCCCATCTTCGTATCGGCTCGTAAGGTAATTCCTCTCTTCAGCTGCACAGTACATGGTCTTAAAACAAATATGTGTACCATAATGTTTAGGAATATTCTACAAGGGTTCATCTTCTAAAGAAAACAACCTCATTTTAACAATTTGATTTTTTTAATGTCTTTTACAGCCAAAAGTTGGCCCCATCTTCGTATCGGCTCGTAAGGTAATTCCTCTCTTCAGCTGCACTGTACATGGTCTTAAAACAAATATGTGTACCATAATGTTTAGAAATATTGTGCAAGGGTTCATCTTCTAAAGAATACAACCTCATTTACACAATTTGATTTTTTTAATGTCTTTTACAGCCAAAAGTTGGCCCCATCTTCAAATCGGCTCGTAAGGTAATTCCTCTCTTCAGCTGCTATGTACATGGTCTTAAAACAAATATGTGTACCAAAACATTTTAGGATACATAATAGGTAGGCTTAAGTTTTAATCCTTGAATATTAGTCTGTAAGTCTGTCCTTTACGTTATTGTAACAAGACTGACGTTCCAAAAATTTTCGTGAAGAAACTAAAATTAACTATTAATGAATGACTAAACTATTTAAATTACATTTTTTAGAAAATAATATTGAGATAATTATAGATTATTAACAGTTAAAAGGGGAAGAAAATGCATGTTTTATTTATGAAGTTAGTATTTAACAAATATCTTCCTTGGAGCTTAATTTTTGGTTAAAACAAGAAGTTCCGTCTAGAATTATACGAGCCTACTTTCCCGTATGCACCAACATCAAATTTATAATCTAGCTATTTATCTCCTCCTCGTTTAGCTTTAGTTCTTAATTGCTTCAAATATATCTTTTGCAACGGTTAATACATATTCATTCACTCATTCATTAATTCAGTTATTCATGTATTCATTCATTCACTAATTTACTTATTTTTTCATTCATTTGCTCATTTACTTTTTTATCATTTATTCACTAATTCATTCATCCATTCGTACACTTATTCATTTAATCATTCATTAATTCAAAAACATTCTTCAAAATTTCGATCAAAAAATTTCATAGGAAAATAGGCTTGTTAGTTCTGGATGAACTTTGTATCTGTACAACGTTCTACGTTATAAGAACTTTCCAATACAGTTTGTTCAAAGCAAATCGGTTCGTTAGATCAGGATTTATATAGGATTGAAATTTCCCCGTAGGCGCTATGTTAATTTTTGAACTGTTCAAAAATGAACAAAAATTGTTCAAATCAACATTTCACGCCAAGAGCTTCTTCCAGTGAGCTTGTTCTTTGGAACTTGGATCTTGCACCCCGAGTTTACATAATTTGCTTCATTTTCGCCCGTAGGCGCTAATGTTAAAATTCTTTGAACTGTTCAAAATTGAACGAAAAAATGTTCAAATCAAAAAGTAAAATATGGAAATGAGATATCCTCGGCGAGATCTTTCAAATGCAAAAAGATTTTTTCGAATCGGACAATTCGCTCAAAAGTTATTTTGGGGGGGGGGGGGGGAGGATAGATCGACAGACACACTTTTTCCTCATCTCAAAACCCTACTTTCAAATTTTTTATTTTTCAATCTCAAAATCAACAAGTATTTATATGGAAACGAGATGTCCTCGCCGAGATCTTTCGAATGCAAAAAAAAAAACAACTTTCGAATCGGCCGATTCGTTCAAAAGTTGATGGGGGGGGGGGGGGGGGTAGGACAGACCGACCGATAAACCGACAGACACACATTTTCTCCATCGCAAAACAATACTTTTAATTATTTTATTTTTCAATCTTTATTTAATTACTTAACTTATTTTTGATATTTCTTGATTTCTAACGATATTTTCACGATACATTAGGCCTTCTTTCATGCATTATTATTTTTTAAAAATTTTACGGGAAAGTAGGCTAAAAAGAAGACATGCGGAGCGTAATTAGTTTTCAAAGCTTATTCACATGTATCTGAACTTATGTTAACAGGCAAAACATCACAAAAAATTGAAAAAAAAAAAAAAAAAAAACTGAAACTGAGCTGACGTGAGTTCCTATGCAATTAAGCCCTAGCCTACCTCATAAATTAACCTTAAGAAATTTTGGATCATTGGTGCCTGTTAAGCCTAATCCATGACCACTTTACCCCATCTCACTTAAACTACTGTAAAATAATATATACAACATATATTGCTTAACTGTTAGTGAGGAAGTATTTTTGAGATGTGTGTAAAGTTTTCTGTACCGTCAATTTGCTAGAAATTATTTTAAACAAAATTTCAGGAAGAAGTTGAAAGAGGTGTTTCCATTTCAAATTGTTATTTAACAAGCAAATTGACCGTTTTCTTCGCCTAAAAAGTTGTCAGCCTAAAGAGTAATATAATTTTGCGTCTAACTGCAATACTTAATTCTTGAAAGCGAAAATAAAAAAAACCACCACCAATTCCTTTATTTATTTCAAAGTGATCGCCTTTTATTTACTGTATGACCCCCATTGACCAGTTTACCCCGCCTGACCCTACTCAACTTGAAGGAAGAAAAGGAAAACCCGTAAGCGGGGAAATAAAAGAATCATTCATGGTTAAAAATGAAGTAAAAATCAGATCTAATTTACGTATATTTTATATATCTTTGGGAGCGTTTGTGATATTTCTTTTTGGTTTGTTCTTGTTTCTGAATTGACATATGAAATGAAACAAATCAGCGCAGGATCTAGTTCAAAATAGAATTGAATATTGCGTTTTGAAGTACACTATCTACCAAAAATGGACATTTTTTAAAAAATTCTGGTGAAATATTAAACTTGTTGTTCTGTATTTTGCACCATGGAAAGAACATACTTAACCTCACATTTAAGAAACAAAATTCAGGCTTAGGGCAATTAGGGGGCGGTCAAAAAATTAAAGAAGGAAAAAAAAAACACTTTTGAACATCTTGTATCATAAAATGATCGAAATGTCCTGTAACTTTCGCAAAACATTTTTAATTATATACGCAATGCTTTCACCCGCTTTCGTCAGAATAGCAGTAATATTCATGAAAATATGGGCATTTGTCTTAAATATTCAAAAATTTTCGCAAGTGTTTTGCTTATAACTCGCTAAGTTCTATCTCAAATTACATGAAACTTGCAGACAACTTGACAAAATAAAAAGAAAGTATGGTACCAAAACGTGGGTAAATGTAATAAATAGTCGATGAGATTTGAGCAGTTTTATTAAAACAAGTGTGATTGCGCATGCGCGAAAGATATTAATTATTTTTTTTAATAATTTGGTAGTGAGATCTATGGAGCAACTTATTGATAGTTTTCAAAGAGATATAGACCGTGCAGTGAGCCGTATTTAGCAAGCTCTCAAATTGGAGAAAAAAGATAAGGGGTTTTCCACAAAATTTTATATTGCATGATAATTTTGGCAAAGTAAACAATAGCGTTCAAATTCAGACTCCATAAACACAAATAATGCAATTTAATTCAGTTTAACATCTGTCAAGTTTCCAATTTATCATGCAATATAAAAATTTGCTTAAAACCCCTTATCATTTTTCTCCAATTTGAGAGCTTGCTAAATACGGCTCACTGTATGGCTTATATCTCTTTGAAAAATATCAATAGTCAACTGAAACTTTTACATAAGTGGCTCCATAGATCTCACTACCAAAATATTTGAAAAACTAATTAATATCTTTCGTGCATGCGCAAGCACATTTGTTTTAATAAAACTGCTCAAATCTCATCGACTATTTATTACATTTTCCCCACGTTTTGGTACCATACTTACCCTTTGTTTTGTCAAGTTGTCTGCAAGTTTCATGTAATTTAAGATAGAACTTAGCGAGTTATAAGCCAAACACTTGCGAACATTTTCGAATATTTAAAACAAATGCCCATATTTTCATGAATATTACTGTATTCTGATGAAAGCGGGTTTAAGCATTGCGTATATAATTAAAAATGTTTTGCGAAAGTTACAGGACATTTCGATCATTTTTTGATACAAGATGTTCAAAAATGTTTTTTTTCTTCTTTAATTTTTTGACCGCCCCCTAATTGCCCTAAGCCTGCATTTTGTTTCTTAAATGTGAGTTTAAGTATGTTCTTTCCATGGTGCAAAATACAGAACAACAAGTTTAATATTTCTTCAGAATTTTTTTAAAATATCTAAAATCCAAAGTGTCCAAATACTTTTTGGTAGATAGTGTATATTGTTTGTTAGTTACATCAACTAAAAACTGCAATTAGTTTTTAATTTTTCTACTGCTGAACTGATTAAAACATTAGCTATTTTATGAACTAAGTATTTTTTACAGCAAATACATTCTTATATTTGAAACATGTTCAATTAATTTTTATTATAAAATCCTGGCCTCAACAGCTCGGCCCTTTTTCTAGTCGCAATCGATTAAAAAATTTCTGGTATCAAAATAATAAAAAAAATAAAAAAAAAAAAAAAAAACAATTTTATTTCTGAAATTCAAGCGATGTTATTTTACTGTTTAAAAATGCCTTTTCAGTTCCAAAATATCTTTTCTTTTAATACCTTGCGAATATCTTTTCCATTAAGAATATCCCCTTAATATTTCTATAAAGAACATTCCCTTAATTTCTGAACTAATTATAAAATATAGACTTCCTTAAACAACTTTAAATCCCTATCAAAAACTTTAATCAGGTTATGCACTATTCTTTTAAGTTTAAAGATAATACGCCCTATTAAAGGGAACTGCCGTAAAAACAAAACACCACATACCATATTAAAAGAAAAACAAACAAAAAAGATTGTTCTTAATTGGTGCTTGTGGTATAAATAGGGGTAATAAAGCACGCAAAAGATATTTTCTTCCGCAAGTGATGGAATCAAACATCTGTAATAGTGGCAATTTGGACCAAAAAGCTCAACAAACGAGCGTGATTTTCATTTGATTTTTCGCATTAAACAAAATCCTTTCTCTTATAAATGTGTGGCTTAAGTTTTTGTTCACGGAATTTGTGCTTTCGCAAACATTCTGTAGTTTTTATGAGATGTCAACAGCGTTTACAGTTTCGGTCATGAGATTTCCCATAAAACGTCTTTTAGTATTTTTCAGGGTTTCGCTTTGAATGGTAGTTGTTTGTCTTCCCCAGACATTTAAACTGATATTTTTTTTTACTGTTACACTGAAATAGTGCTCCGCGTATTATCCCATTAGGCCGTTAAGAATAGTAGTATTAAATTTGTCTCAGATTAATGCACTTTCCATTTTTCATGCTTTAGCTTATCTTTTCAAAATTTGAAATTATGCTACAATTACTCTTTTTAATTATCTCAGTACATTTTAGTATTTTTTAATTATCTCAGAAGCTATTTTTCCGAAACGACGTAAAAATTGCATAATACAATACATTCTATTTTAACGCTAAAACCACTCACAGAACATCTGCATGCAAGGACTAATTGTTCTTCAAAAATTTGCACATCGTGGATAACGGAATCTTTCGATTTGTTAAAAATTTTGTCTCTTTCCCTTTAAATTAGAAAAGGTCATCAGCGTTTTTAGTGCTTAGTTCTGTAGTTCCGTGATATTATCATTCTGAAAAAAAAATTATCTGTTTTTATAGAATATTTTTTGTATCTCTGTATTGTGTTAATTTTGAAATAGTATTTTCTCAAAGTAAAAATGAAAATAGACTATTTTTTGCAAAAGAAAATTGAACTGACTTCAAAGCAATACAACTCTGAATTGCGCTCAAAAGTAGAAAATAAATTCATTCTTTAAACAATATCAGTACTACTTTTAAACATAATTTTTGAAGTCGGTGCAAAATTATGAAAGTTAAAATGTGTGTGTCTTGCAATCATAAATTAATTACAAATATAAATGGCCCAAAGCTGGCAACAGATCGTCGGTAAAGTAAGTAATACATGGTGTACCTAATGGTAATTGACTCTCCCAATTTTACGCCTACTTCAAACTTCAAAAATTATCTTTAAGCGTACGTAGCAACGATGTTGTTTAAAGAGTTAATTTATTTTTTATCGCAATTCATAGTCGCGTTTCTTTGAAATGTGATCTATTTTTTTCCATTTTTTTTCTTCTTATTTTTAGTGTAAATTTCTTTTTTTAATGATTACTCCTTTTTTTAGCCTACTTTCCCGTAAAAGTAAAAAAAATAATAAATAACGCATGAAAAAAGGCTTAATGTATCGTAAAAATATCGTTAAAAATAAAGAAAAGTTAAAAAAAAAGTGAAGATGTTAAATAAAGATTGAAAAATAAAAAATTTGAAAGTAGGGTCTTGAGATAGGTAAAATGTGTGTCTGTCGTTCTGTCATGTATGTCTGTCGGTCTCCCCTAATAACTTTTGAACGAATTGTCCGGTTCGAAAAATTCTTTTTGCATTTAAAGGATCTCGGCGAGAACATCTCATTTCCATATTTTACTTCTTCATTTCAACAATTTTTCGTTAAATTTTGAACAGAAAAATTTTAACAGCGAGTAATGAATAAATACATGAATGAGTTAATGAATAAAAGAATGAATGAATGAATGAGTAAGTGAATGAATATTATCCTTTGAAAAAGGTATATTTGAAGTAATTAAGAACTAAAGCTAAATGGGAAAGAGAGAGAAAGATGTAGCTAGATTATAAATTTGCATTTGGTGTATACGAGAAAGTAGGCTCGTATAGTTCCAGACGGAACTTCTTGTTAATAGTAAAAGACACACCACTTTCAGTGATAGACACTAAACTAATAATTTGCATGATAACTTCCGTTTTGAAGTTGGTTTTATAAAGCCACCATAGTAAGTAAAAAGATCGAACAAATTTCATTTTTGTTTCAGAGAAGTCTTCACTAAAAATTATTTTAAATATTACTGTGTAATATTAAAAACACTAAAAAGTGTTTTAAATATTACCGTTTAATGGAAACAAACTCTTTTCAACAGTGAGTTTTATATTTATTAATAAGTTACTCAACAACGAAAAGCCAAGTATTTTCCAAATTGAAAGAAAATACTAATTTTTCACAGATAACGTCTTTTCTGAATACAGCTGACTACATTTGTTCATTTGAACAAATGTAGTAAATTAGATGTGCGATATTTGAGTTAGATGATCCTCTATCGGTTAAAAAAATTCATTAAAATCGGTTCATTTAGTCAAAAGTTGAAAATGCAAAAAAACAAATTGCCAAATTTAAACCCGTATCTTTTTCTAACTACCGAATATGGTCAAACAAAGGTATGGGATCTATGGGAGAACACCCTCGATCCTTTAAAAAAAGAATCATCAAAATCGGTTCATCCGGTGAGAAGTTACTCATGAACAAACAGAAACAAACGGTATGAATTCATAACCATCCTCCTGTCAGAAGTCGGTTAATAATGTATAAAGTTACCGCATTTGATGCACTTAAGTCGCACAGCAAAATTTTTGCGCAGCAAAAAAGCATTTGATTTTTTCAAAATGCAACAAAGGAGTTTAGAAAAGAAAAAATAAAATTTAAACCGGAAACAAAAAGAAAAGAAACTTTCAGAGAGGTTACAAAATAATCTTTTGTTATTTATATGCTGTAACCATATGTCCAGGGTAGATTCTGATCCGAAATTCTCCGACATTTCCAAAATTTTCGAGGGCTTGTTCCGAAAGTAAAAAAAAAAAAAAACTGTTTTCCGAAAAATTGTCAATCTAGTAATCTTAAGATTTCTTTGAAGAATAATATCTGTACTTTTCTTTCTTCCTTCAGACAAGCAAAATATTTTGTACTACTTTAAAAAACTTTCAAGACAATAAAATAACGTTTGCGGGGGAAAAAGACTTTTGGTATTAATATTAGACTTTTCATATTAATATTAGGCTTTTCATTTGATGATTACTTAAAGCATTTTATTTTGAACTTATATATAAATATATACATGTATGTATGTGTTGGGTGGTGGGGGGCATGATCACGTAAGTACATATGTGATTTTTATTTTAAATTAATTGTGCGTACTTGTTACCGAAAAGTTTGTGTGAAATTCCAAAAATTTATTTTTGCTAAGAATCACCCATGCATATGTCCCAGCAGCTTAAATGTTAGGAAAAAATTTGTTTTATTAATTTAAATAATAGCTTGTAGCAAGCCTAAGCAAGAGTTTTCATCTGTACTTTAATGTTTTTTAGTGTTTTAATGTTAAACACAGGAAGCAAATGTAATTAGATTAAAGTGCAAATGCAAAATGTCACTAGCACTTAAATAATTAAGAAAATCACTAAAGATAAAAGTGTTAAAAGTTTATTTTCTTCGGGTTTGCTTAATTTCCTGCTCTTTTTTGAAAATAGTTATTAAAATCCAAATTAAATTTTCGTTACACTCTATAACTTCAATGAATTGTGAACTCGAGAATATAATTAAATGAAAAGTGCCCTTAGGAGAGAATTTCTGTTAAGAAAACTACATGTAACTTGTGCTTCCTTTACTTATTCATCGCTTAATTTTTCTGTTTGTTTTTTCGTTCACCTTCCAAGATAAATAAATCTGTCCTCTGCTTGTAGCGAATTCTATTTCATCATATCTTATTAATTTCTTATCACAAAACGTAAGATGTACTTTTAGCTAATGCGCGGACTTCACTTCTTATCTTTACAAGAATATTTCATGTATTTTGATAGGTTCGACGAACTGTAATTGGTTCCAAAACAGAGAAACTGCATTATTTTTAACTCTTAAAATAAATATTCTAGAGTAAACAATATTCAATGAAATCACAATTAATGAAAGTTGCTTAGCGTAAAATATCCAAAATTGTTAGAATTCGTAGATTAAACAGGCTTTATGCATGAATTGCTATAATTAAGAGATACAAGGTTTTACTTTAAAAATTGAACTGGAGCTGAACTGCAAAACGAAAAGCACTTTAATACAAGCAAGTATTTATGCTAATTCATAAAACCTTCCCTGAGAAACGTTTTTAGAAATGGGTCAAGAAAGGAAAAGAAAAAGAACATGCAACACTATAATTTATTATAAGCTGCAACAAAGGAACAATAACAATTACTACACACAAGTTTATTAATTGTTATAAATAATATAGATATAAATTGTTACAAACTCATCCATTATTATTGATTGTTAAAAATAAAAAAATTCTTAGTTTGTTTAATCAAAACAAACAAAGGGAAAAATAACTTAAAAATTACTTAATATTATCGACAACGATATTTTGGCTCTGAAAAAGTAAGAACAATACGTTATTTATTTAATATTTTTTAGCATTTTTTAACAATTTTTCTATTTTTGAATATACAAACTATATTTCAAAAACTTTGAATAGACATTGATTTTAACAGAACGCATCGTAAAGGAATTTTTAAGGAAAACATTTAGATTATACATATATATGTATATGTATACGTGTATCATATAATATTAAGTCTGAAGAAATATTATGTACAACGTTTTGACCTAAGTTTATGCATCCTCCTAATCCTTCATAAATCATTTCCTCATATTCATCTTTCCGTATAGCTATCAATTAAATGGCCTTAATGAATACATTATTCTCGTATTTTGAATGTAATTACTCAAACTCTGATCGATAGTTTGAAAATATGCTCCTTGTTTGGTCATCAATTTCCCCACTTTACCCTTTAATAAGTTCGTCCCTGAAAGTTTCCTAAATCCTCATTGAAAAGCAAACAATCTTGTCAAACTTTTATAATTTGCTACTAATTAGTTCGCTGAATCAGATAATCTCTTTGATACCCGAAATATAATGCTTGCAACTAGTCATTGCACTACCGGTATTCTGGTATACCGAATACGGGTGTTTCGTGCTGTTTTACCATTCGGTAAAATCGGTATTCACTAGGGAAAATACCAGAGGTATTCTTCGGTGTTAGTTATAAATAATAAATATTTTCTCAATTAAAGATATTTTAATTTTACTTATTAGATAGCTACTAGTTATTTTAACATCATTCATTTGAAGCCCAAATTTGACTTTAAAAACATCAATTAACAGAGTATCAATGATTAAAATCATATGATAGAACAAGATATGCTTATGATGTGATTATTAGGCTAAACTTGGCTTCCCGCTTTGTAAAAGTTCATTTCTGGTATCTGTTACAAATTTATTTTTCTGTGAATAGTTTATGCTAACCGTCAAGGGCAGTCTTGCTTTATATTAATTTTTCTTTGTCGCAACTATACTGGGTTTCGAGGAAAAAGTTTTCTGTTGCCATAACAAATGGTAATTTGTTGCGGGGTTGGTTTGTTATCGTGTCTCGCTATTTAACCCTATTATTGGCCAATTAATAAGGTACTTGTACCCAATATGGACAGTGCTCTCGATATGGACACCCCTACTACCTTTAAAAGTAACAAATTTGATCGAGAAATAGCACTACATGTCCGTGAAGAAAAACAGTTGAAAAGATAATTTAGCCAGGAAAGTGAAAAAAAGCGCGTTGTTCGCCATTTTGAAGGAAACTTGTTTTTTCGTGGTGTGCTTGCTGATCGTAATTACTGGTAAGTTTAAATTTGTATTAGATATGAAAGCTGATAAAACATATTTTTGATTGCTATTGCATATATTGCTTTAAAATGCTTTCTTTGGTTATTTATTACAAGATTTAGTAAAACTACGCGTGATTCCCGATATGGACACCTTTTGTCCAAATAAAAACTTCTTCATCATGGGCGCTAAGTCCCACACAGTTCTCATGGACATCTCTGCCCCGCAGTTGATGCATGGCCGCATGTCTGCAACTGCATCAATACTTCATAAGCAGCAGTACCAGCTCTCCTGTGTTGAGGAAGTACAGCAAGTGAATCTTTGTATTCACAAATCTGTAAAATATCTGTTTAATGTTATTTTGTTTTGCTAATTCTTAATAACTTAGTGCTTATATGTATTTTTAATTGATGCTTTTGCAGACATGCGGCCACGCATCAAATACTACAGATATGTCCATGAGGATTGTGTGGGACTTAGCGCTCATGATGAAGTTTTTATTTGTCCATCGTGTGAGTAATAGCAGATGTTAAGTCTGCAGACAGATGCAATAAAGCTAAGCAAAAGCAACTATATTATTTCATAATATTTTGTAGTAACTGAGGGGCTTTGCATGGCTCTTCGAAGAGCCACAACCGAAAATAACCTCCCCCTTCTAAAGTGCATGTTCTGAAGATATTTACTGTGCCCCACCCCTGCCCCGCAATTCTTTAAGCTATATTTTTTATCCCTTCTCTATAATCCCTTGGAAGACACAGGGTGTCTCTTCCATACACCCTGTGTAGTAGGTCAATAAGAAGCCACATGTCCCTAATATGGACATGCATGTCCATAATAGGGACAGGTGGTTCCTTATATGGACACTTGTAATTTTTTTTTTTTTTTTTTTTATCATTTAAAATAAACCAGGATAATTACAAGGTCGCTAATTTTAATAATGATAGTCAATAGTCCAGGGATATTGGTAGTACATTTTTGGAGTCCTATGACGTGTACACGGGGGTGAAAAAAATACATTTTCCTTAAGGTGTCCATATTGGGCGCAGGTACCTTGTATCGTTTCTTTGCGAACTTTTCTTTTGTCTAAGCTCTTTTGCTTGTTACAACTGTAATTTGCCTTCAAGTCTCACTCCAAGTGGGTTTCTCCTAAACAGTGCCAACCATTATGAGAAATATCAATTGCAATTATTTTGGAGTATGTTCATGGTTTTGTGATGTGTATTCAAGCGTTCAACTAGGCGCTTCTCTCTCTTTTTCTGTGCAGTGTTAAGGTCAAGAATGAAACCTGTCGTAGAGAAATCGTGTCTTATTATTTTAAATACTTGAACTTTTAGATATTTTTAAATTGGAATTTTTCCCACATTAGTACATCTTACAATGTATTTTACCGTTCAAAATATCTACATTTGTTCCGCATATTTTTTGAGTTTCATCTATTCGTTATAAATAGTGATGATTTTAAAAATTAGGAATACTTGATTATAACATTTGGTCCTTTATTTTATATTTGTGCATAGAAAAATTGTTTATATTATTTCAGTTTATAGATTTTTTGTATAGAACTACGAAATATGTAATGAAACAACTATGATTTTGTACCTTTTTTGAAAAATTTATAATACCGGTATTCCTGTATCACGCTTTAAAAAATAACAAATACCAGTATTGTATTTTTGATCCGGTATTGCAAACACTACTTGCAACGCAGGTGTAAATAAATATCAAGTAAGTACAATGCTTTTTTTAAGGTAACGTTTCGGTAATATCTAAATATTTGTTCACAGAAATTTTTATTACTTCAAGGTTATTGGTACTTTTTAGTAGAACGAAATCGGCACTGGAAAGGGTTTTTTCTTTCTTTCTTTTTGCTTTGATGTCTTTAAAAACATTTTTCAATCATGTGAACAGCTTAAGGAATGTTTTTAAGTCAATCAAACGATGATTTTTATTGTTTTAAAACAGTTTCCAGAAACATTTTCACTTTCTATATGTATTATCAACTGTATAGCATCCACTTATATCATAATTCATACCTCTAGTTTTTAATCCAGTTACAGTTTACTTGATTATTAAGTGAAAATATTACTTTTTTAAATGTATGTGTTTTTCGTTAAATAGGAACTTAAGGTTATCTGGTTGTTCATTTCAAAAATTTTATTGCAAAATCGCACGCAAAACATTCGCATGCAAAATATTTATGAAAACGGAAAGGAACAAAATTCCAAATCACATCAAACAATGTTTTTGGTGCTGCTTAATATTTGTGTAGTAGTACTTTATCCTTTTTTCTGCCATTTTTATGTTTATTTACAATTTTCTCAATTGTAATCTTAGGATTTCTTAACCCTTAATTAATTCTCTTAGTTCCATTGTCACTGTTGGTGGTAAACATGTATAAAATCTTGCATATGAATGGCATGTTTTTGAAACTGTGAAGAAACATTTCGTATTGAATAAAATCATTATAAGGCTTCGGAACGCATCACATCCTACTTTTTTAGAAGCCACACTTGCAGCTCAAATCCACTTCACCCACTTCAAAACCAGAATAATAAAGCGTTGGTGCCAATGAGTTACTTGCACCTCGTGAGCCCTTTCTTCGAAGAAAGAACTCTGGAGAAAGTGGCTAGGCCCCGCACTTCACTTAACCAGCTTCAAGTGACCATTGCATCAGCAGCACCAACGTTCTTCGCCAATGGATCTCCTTCCCAATCGTAACGCCGAAATGTGCTTTTGTGTGAATAGATCGCTCTAAAAAAAGAAACGAGGAGTGAAACTTTCTTGTTCCGTTGCAGAGTTTTTTTTTCTTTCCCTCTATTGTGTACTATTCCCCAGGTTTAACTTTGCAGTGGAAACAATTCTGAGTGATCGGCGCGAGTGAGTTTCAATTTCTAAAATTGAAATTGAAGAAAGGTTTTCTGTCTCCTAAGTGAATAGATTTGCCAGAAAAGTTGCGGGTTATTCGGGTATGGAATTGGTTTTCAATGGAGGAGGGATTTCGTTTTATTTTTAGAATATCTAAATGTAGAGGCTGACCTATAAAGAAGTATTTTAACATCAGCCATTGTCGAGTGAAAATGTATTGCTGAAGTGCATTCCTGTAATACAATTCAACCTGCTAAATGTTCCTTTAGTACCCTTGGTGTTATCAGCGCTGAAAATCTGTGTTTAAGAATACGTGATTTTAATTTTTCGAAAAGTCATATTCGTAATTTACTTTGGACAAGACATCTTTGTTAGTTTACCAAGTGAAGGCATTACAATTTGGTTATGCCAATGAAAAATGCCGAGAGACATTTGAGTTTGTACAATAGATTTTATTTTTCTAAGCGAGTTTCTAAAGTTTTCCTGCATTTTTTGAGGGGAAAATTATAGCTGAAAACCATTCCTGAGATATTATTCGGATTCTTGAAGGTTCAACATGATCTTTGAGCACCGAGAATCAATCTTTAAAAATTGATTTTTGCGAAAAATTCCCAAGCTACTTTTGGCACGGCATTTGTGGATTTAACAAACGAAGACATTAGTTTGGTTCTATGTACCTGTGAAAAAATATCCAAGGACACTAAGGACAATATATTTTGTTTTTCTGATACCTAAACGGATTTCCTACAGCTTTTCAGTGAAAAACGCAACATTCAATCAAATCCATTCATCAGATATTTTTTAGATTCTTGAGTGTTCTGTTTAACACGCCAGGCTGTGTAATCTGAGCGTCAAGAGCAGTTTTCTTTGTAAAGTTGTTTTTTTTTTCTTTCGAAAAGCCATATTATAGTTCAAGCTGTTTCCTTTAACTATATTGTTGCGAAAACACTATGAATCAATGCAGCGAAATAAATAGCTTCTGCGAAAAATCATATTTCCTTCCTTTCTTTCTTTGCTTTTTTTCTTCCCCCCGCCCCCAAGAGTTTTCTGTGACTAGGTCATTCTGTCATTTTAGTGCTTAAAGAGCTGATGCTATGAAAGTGGGACGTATATTTCTACATAAAGTTCTTCATATTCAGTTGATAATAGATTTCATTTTTAAAACATAAGTACGAAGGGTTACTCTCTATCAGTGCTTCAGTAAAAGTTAGCTTTGAATAAAAATTAATTTTACTTTTTTAAAATTAAATTGCCTAGAAACTGATTGCTGATAGGGCCTTTTGGTATGTTTAGTGATGTAAACACAACAATTGAGCTTTAAGAAATAATATGTGAATTGATGCATGAAAGTCATATTTTCAAAATTTTTAGTATTTATTTGAGACGGCATTAAGCTTCTGAATGTGTAAATCAGGTTTTTTACGGAAAAAGTGTTAAAGAACAACTATTAACGAGTAAAAATGTATTACTGAAACTTTTCAGGTTCTTAATTTCATTTCTTCATCTACACTAAAGAATCTTTGCTAGAAAAATGAGATGCTTTGCCAATAGACACGACTTTAAGATCTTTTTGACCAGATTAATCCGGTACTTAAACGAATTAATCAGAAATTTCATATCATGTGGTTTCATATACATTTAAAATGCTTGTCATCAATTGCACTTATTTTTACTGTAAGGTAGTCTCAAAGTTAATTTCGCTTAATAATTGTCACTTAGGAACAATTTTATTTTAATATCACCTATATGTTTATTATGGTGTTTGAGAAAAAGTAAAAATATTAAAACAAAGCAAGATATATATAAAAATATATTTCACAAACTCTAAAAAAATACTCGCCACCAATAGTCGAAAACGTCCGGTCGTTAGTAATCGAATAGGGCTCGAAATCATCTCTAAAGGAATGATCCAAGAAACCCGATGAAGTTGAAACGTTTGTTGCCAATAACAAGAGGATAAATTTAATAAGCCAGAAAGTAATTTCAGCCCACCAACTCTACAGCAACCTACTACTAATGTTATTAAGTTCCTAAAAGCCACCCACAATTTTCTATAGCAAGACAAGTTTTCTCTATAGATACGTTCTTCGTGCTTGTGTCTCGATCCTCCCCTCTGGGAGGAAAAAAGGGACAGAGAGAGGGAAAGTGAACTATCAATCATATCAGACAAGGGCTTCAGTAATTTAATGGTTTTCAGGAAGCGACGTAAAATTGAGGTCAACGAATATAATCGGATTTTTTATTAGTTACGTAAAATGACTCAAAACTCGCGGGGAGGGGTGACTTTATTCCCTGGATCGGTTTACTAGAATTAATTTACTTACGTGTTCAAAATATTTATTATTATTATTATTATTATTATCGTGACTTTCACTCGGAAGTCTAAAACACAAAGTTTAACTGTATTCACACTGTCGAGAGGAGGAAAAATGCCTCATTCAATGATTTTACACATGAAACGACAGATTTAACTTTTTCTTACTGCATGGGTGCGACATTTATTGTCACGTTATGAAACCAATAAATGGTCCTTGTTTATTTCTTTAGTATTAAATCTGCGCCGATAGGGTATCGTAGTGGTAAGGCGCAGGCCTCGTACGCCCAAGTTCGCAGGATCAAACCTGGCCCAAGTCGGTGGATTTTTAAGATGCAGAAAATCGTCTGCGCATGTCTTATGATTGTGCGGCATGTAAAAGATCCCTTAAGTAGACATTTGGCTTGGATGCTCTCGGCTAAATTAAATTCCTAGTGAAATTTGCATCAATTAGAGGTCAGGTGCCGCCATCTAGGGAAAACTGAGCGTCAAAATTCTCGGAGTGGTAATGGCATCCGCGAACAGTGGTGTCCTTTGAAAGAGTGGATGCCTGTTTTCGGGGAATGCACTAGGTCTGCAAAAAGGTTAGTAACCATATGCAGCCCCGTTGGAGAAAAGAAAAAAAGAAAAAGTATTAAATCTGGACGCCTCTTTTAAAAATAATGTTTTGGTAATTTTAGTGTATTCCAGTGTTTATTTCACTTAATTTGTAGTATTTTGTGCATCTTATATTAACAAACAAATCGCCGCACTGTTAGTGAGAATAGTTTGATAACATAAAAAATTGTAAAAATATGTTTTAAAATATCATCACAAATATGCCGTTCATCTTTATTTCAACATTGGTAAAGAAAATATTTTATTTCAAAGGTTAGCTGTTGCTATGGAAATAATATTTGATATGTTTCTGGTTCAAATGCAGCTATGAAGATGCAAATCTTCGTACATTCAAAGTCTATATATCATCAAAATATTAGAGTTTGGGACTGGCCTGCCTTGAGATCTGACTTATTAAGCCCCAATGACAATGTTGTCTGGGGTATCTTAATCCGTCAAATTTACAACTATGGTAAGTAGTATGACTAATGTTAAGTAGCTTATATTGTCTGTTAAGGAGGTATGGCAGTTCCTGCAAATAGAGATATTACAAAAAATGATTTTGTCAATGAAAACACCTTTGTCTGAAGTGATACGAAATTATGGACATATTATTTAAATGTAATTATGTTATGTACATTTTATGCCAAGCTTATTTTATAAACTTTTGAGATAATCTATAACTGATTTTTTTAAATTTTGTATCAAAGCCATGATAAAAAAAAAAAAAAAAAAAAAGTTCATATATTTTATAGATTATATAAAAAGATGTACAGTAAAAAATGTTTTTGTGCGGTGGATAGGGACCGCATAAAAGAAATCGTACAAAAAAATACTCAAAAATTTTATAAATTCTTACATATAATAAACAACTTTGTACGATATACTACGTAAAAATTTTTTTTATGCTGTGGATAGGGACCGCATACAAAAAGTCGGACTTAGAAAATACATCAATGATTTATGAAATAGATGAGATAATGCTTTCAATTAAATTAAATAATTAAATTATACCTAAAGAAATTGTAAAAATATTTAATTCTTCATTGTACATATACATGGAGAAGTTTTCAAATTATACATTAAATAGTTTGCTCCTACTCTTCGTAATCCAAAACGCGCATTTTCTTGTGACGAATTGGTTGAAAATCGCTTTCGTCGCTTGAAGATAGGATTTCAATTGATTTCTTTTTTGGTACCATGAAGTCAGTGATCAGTTTTTGTGACGACGGTCGACTGGTCAATTGCTTGTAAACGTCGCGATAGTGAGACATGCATGATCTCAGTTCTTTTTGGAATTTTAAGCGTCTTTCCGCATTGGTATCTATTTTAAGAAAATGCGTTTCCAATTTTTTAGAAATCTGGATTCCTGCTTATTTTTTATCTGCTGTAATAGATTCCGGTTCTTCTTGTCCATTTTCATAATCTATTAAACTATTGATAATGTCACTATCATCGATAGTTTGGTCCTCAATCATCTCGACAAGGTCATTTTCGCCGAAATTATCAAAGCCTTCTCCTATAATTTTGATTTATACAGTGTGCACATGGGCACTTAACATGTGCTTACTGTATAAATAAAAGTTATAATTAGTTGTCATTTTGAAATATGTATATGTACATTGATAGGAAACATTAAACTGGTGCTAACGCCGCTAAGATTCATATACCGCATAAAAATAAATCGCACGAAAAAATCGCACAAAAATAAAATCGAAAAAATAAAAAAAAAGGGGCCGCACAAAAACTGGTTTTACTGTATAGTACGTAATGAAAGAATATCACTTTGCTTAATTTTATATTTTGTTCTCTTGTAGTCCCCATTTCCCAGCTTAACCTCAGAGACGAACTGATTATTGTATATATATTTATTACTGTGTTTGTGAATTATACAATTTTATTTGAAATATCTCTAACGGGTAGAATAATAATGTAATTACTTTATCCTGACATTAATTTTAAACAAATTAAAATATAGAATTGTCGTAACATTATAGGCAACCAACAATCGTACTTTTGATTCGGTTCGTAATGTTTCACTTGAAGAAAAACACTTCGTTTAATTTTCTTTCTGTGCCTTAAGTTCGAAAGGCAACGATAAAATTCGTAAATGTTTATTTTTCTGTTCTCGATCACTATCATTGCTTACTTTATCTACTTTGCCTCGTTCATCACTTGGGTGATAAGAGTGAATTATGCTTTAAAGTGTAATCGACCTCTGTTTGCGGCGTGTGTCTCCGCGTTAAAGATGTTGAAATCAACTCTACACTTTGTGCGACTTTGGCGAGATATTTTTACGTTAATAATGGTTTCTGAGGGTTTTTTAAAACTTTTTTGACAAATGTAAAATGATTAGACAATTGCAACTTTAGTTCCAATTTTGTTATTTATTAGGTTATTTCTTATTTCAGAAAGAGGTGCGAGAATTGAATTTTACTGTGCAGATTTGTGCATGCATGAATAAAAATCATAGAGAATTATTTTTTTTTTCTAAATTCAGCACTGTTTTAATTACTTTAACTTTTTTTACAGACATACACAGTGTCAAAGACTTTTTAAGCCTATGTTCATAAAATAAAATAAGAACTAGTAATTATATATTTTTAAGTATTTTTTTGTAAAGAAGGCTTCAATACATTTGTTACAGCTGTTTAACAACGATTCGAATGCCTGTTTCAGCTTACACTGTGGGAGTGCCTCCAAAGCTCGCGTTGAAGCTGTTTGTATCGTGTCAATGTCATCAAAGTAAAAAAAATGGTAAACAAAATAACGCAGATAGCGACACTGTAAGCTTAGTTCCAGCTGTAGTCTTAAAATTTCTTCCACACATTGTGTACAAACTACTTCGGCGCGAGCTTTGGAGGCAGTCCTACAATATGAGTTGGAACAGTCATTCGAATCGTTGTTTAACCGCTGTAACAAATGTATTGAAGACGAAGGAGCTTATTTTGAATAAAAATACTTCAAAAATATAATTACTACTTTTTATTTTATTTAGTAAAGTCTTAAAAAATATCTGGCACACTGTGAATGTGAAACATATGAATGAAAAAATTTATTACTCACAATCATTCATACGTTATAAAATTAAATGCAGAGAAAATTTATGATTAGCCAAATAGTAACCAAATTTTAAAATTCAAAAAAAAAAAAAAAAAAATTCTACACAAAACCCTTTTAAACCCAAAATCATTTCGAAAGTAAGAAATATTGCAGTTTTGAGCTGTCCCCACTTGAGTCGTGTCCACAAAAGCAAAGCGTCAAAACCAAATAACCCATACATTCTTTGAAGCTTATTACACAAGGGGGAAATTCGAAAAATAAAAAGTACCAAATGTTCCGAAAGTTTCTTTATGACCTTTAAATATAAACCTTTAATGTAATAACGTACAGATACATGTTATATTTCCTTATAGTATCTACGGTTGTGGAAGCATTTTCTGAATTACTACACGGACATATCGCAAGTGTCATTTTGCAATCAGCGTCATGGTCGTGGAGTTTTTCCAATTTCAGTATAAGACATAAATCGGCAAGATGATACAACAGAAACTTCCCAAAGACGTTTCGGATAGATAGAAATAATTTGGTGTTGGGTCTTAGCTGAAAGTAGGGTATTTTCAACGGTTCGGTTTAGAAGTGGAGAGCTAAATTTCGCCAAACTGAAACTATTTATGATCGTTTCTGTCTTGTAAAAACCGAGCACGTTACCGAAAGCAGTCTCTGAAGCTTCCTGTCGGTTAAGCCGCGTTTACACGTTGCCAGTTGAAGAGACGATTGTCGGGGCCAATTGTCTCAGGACAGTTGGGGGGAATGTCATGGCCAGGCCATTTGGAAGAGAACCTGTTCACACTGTGAAAGTATTGGCATGGCAGTTGATGACGAAAAATAGCAAACACAGCAGACTTGACTGACACGAGTGAATTGGCACAATACGAAGCAAATCAACTGGCTGCAATGTTCACACGGCGCCAACTGGCTCCACAACTGTGATTCAGAGTGGTGGGGGCGTCACTGGGCCCAGTTCATTGTCATCTGTCTTCTCCTCGAGACAACTGAATTTCATTGCAACTGTCGAGGCAGTTGGCTCGCCAATTGGCCTGAATTGTTCACACGTAGCCAATAAGGTATCTCCAGACAATTGTATCTTCAACTGGCATCGTGTAAACGCGGCATTAACGCTGGTCACCTTTCAGATGACTCTTTACAAATGACCAGCTAGTCCTGTGGAACTTTGGTAAGGGCGAACGGTGACGAGCCAAGTGCCTCAACAGAAACATTAGAAAAACAACATTCAAACTGAGCACCAGTCAAATCTTCCGTTTACTAAGTCGACTTTCGACACACTATCGCATAAGCACCTGCATCAATCAGTGGTGCTCAAAACATGTGATCGTTTTATCTGTCCAGGCAGAGATTTTAATTAATACTGGAAATTTGTACAGAAGCAGCCAAAGTATTTGTTGCTCTACTTTTCGAAGCACCCTCCTATGTGTCGCTCCATTTATGAATATTTATGCAGGAGTAGAACTGAAATGGTCAAAGGAAGTAGCGCAAGCTCAATTTTCTCCCAGGCAGTGGACAGAAATGTCGGTTCATAGCATTCCTTGCATAGCCTATTTATACTAATATATTAAAACTGCGAAAAGGACTAAACAGTAAGTGTTCTTGGAGGTTAATCCTGAAAACCCCTCTTGGTTGCGTCCCTGGGGGTAAGTGCCCTTAGAAAAATCGCAAATAGATTTTCTCGAAAACATAATACCAAAAAAAAAGTCTTTGATTGATTTCATTATATATTCTAATACTAATATTTTATTAAGAACTAGAGCAATAGAATGAAAATTTTTTATTACTTCATTAGGAATTTTCTTTCTGCGATATTACAGAAGTAAGTTTTGATGTAATATTAATAATACTTAGAATATTACATATAACGTTCTGTGCAAGTATTAAAGGCAAAGTGGTAATACATTTGTACTCCGTGTTATTGTATTATTATGCTATAATCATAAATATTTCTTGACGCATAAAACTTCAACTGAGAGTTTTTAGCTGGCAGAAATTTTGCTGCGAGTCTTTTATGCTACACTTATTGACGGGCTTCCACAAAATAAGAGCTATAATGAAAAACAAATATTTCAGAAGTATTTTAATCCAATTTTAAAATATAATTTAACGCAGCACAAAGATAAATTTATGATACAAAATACCACCTGATCATTTCAAGCAATTCCGTTTTCATTACGAAAGTCGTTTCGATTTGAAAAATTCCAGTGCCTCTGGCAGAACAAAATCAACAATTCTAGTGGAACACCAGAAGGGTCTCTAAGAAACTACGTTACTTACAATGTTCCTTTTCTATTCGCCATTTTTGTTCTCATTTTGATCCGGAAATTTTCATCAAGTTTCTGAGTAACTGTTATCTTCACCAAGTAGTGTTCAATGTTGATTTTGTTTCACTCCGAAAAGGCTGTTCTATCAAACTTCGTTAACAACTAAGAAGTGTTGAAAGAGAAACGCGTGTTCAGCTTAAGTCTTCTCGCGTGTTCATGATGAATGAGCTCAGAGATTGGAAAATATTTTTGCAAAGTGATGAATGGTATAGAAAAAGTAATGAAAAAATGTATTAGTATAAGTTTTTTTTTTTTGACTCTTTTTAAAATTTTCCTTCGTTGCATCTTCTGCAGTTTCCGTTTTCTAATATTTGATACTGTGATAGGTGTTTCGTAAAAAGGGGAGAAAATCGTTATATGTAATATACAGTAAAACCTGTAAAGACCACCTTTGTAAGTGGACTACCTCTCTAAGTTGACCACTAAAGTGCTGCACTGTTAGTGGTCAACTTACACAAGTTTCATTGTACATATAGAGGAAGTTCACCAATGTCGGACCCTACTCCCTAAGTAGGACCCCTGGATTATCTTGTGCATACTATCGGTAGGCATCTTAACTATTTCACTTCTTTGTTAACCTGTTGGATCGCCATTGCTCTGTTCGAGCCAGTCATTTCTGAGTAGTGTTTGAATGTTTGTTTTTGAGTCATACGTGTCTTATATATATATACATATGTATATATATATATATATATATATATATATATATATTACCATTATTTCTCAAAGAAAAAAGAAGAAAGAAACTTTATTTCAAAAATTAAATTCACGTCTTCAAGGACCCAATATGGAAATCTAGGAGTATTTAGTTTAAAATAGTGTTTAATGATGTCAAGGAAAATAAATCTGAAAATATTACCTGGAATTGAAACTTAATCGTTGTAGGTATTTTACGTATTTTCACCTGTAAACAACGTAAAATTACTTGTTTTTCTTTAATCACGTTTACGGAAAACATTTCTTGAAGCCTCGTTAGAACACTTCATAGCTCAGACGCTGAATAGAACATAAAATTGTTTCCCCAAATAAATCACATACCACTTTCCTAGGTAAGAAAGTTATCATAATTACCTGATCAATCTTCATCACGGCGTGGATACTTCCCTTGCGACACCTCCATCCCCAGTCCTGAAAAGTTTTGTTGCTGTTCTTTGCCTCGTAAAGTAACGCGTAAAGTCCGTAATTCAAAGCATTACTTTAGAGCCCAATGTGCGAGAAATATGTCGAGAATTATTAAACAAAAAGTTTGCTAAGAGATAAACGAGCCTACTTCCGGTGACCGGGAGACCAACAGACATTTTCCCATCTCAAAACCCTACTTTCATTTTTTTTTACATTACATGTTTATTCAGTTGTTTTTTGTTTTCTTACTGAGTTTTTTTGATTCATTAAGCTTTTTTCATGCTTCCTTTTTTTTTTCTTGTTTTACGCAAATGTGGCTGAAAAATACAGCTAAAGTATAATAATGCATGCCGTTGCCGTTAATGTATGGCCAGCAAAGTTATCTTCATTCTAATAATTTGATACATGTTACAACTAATAGAAACAGTAGATAATTATTGATAAAGCAAATTTCGTTTTTTCAACCCTAATAAAGGCGTTCAGCAGGAATTCGCAGGACGACGCCCAACAGGCCTAGCGCGGGCCTGAATTAATATACATGTACATGAGAGCCATCATAGTTAGCATAGAGAGCCGATGAAGTTAGAAGGTAAACGTTTTTAGTTCTAAAAGCCAAGAGTTTTCCTTGCGAACCTTAGAAAAAAGTTGTCCGATGGGAGCGATAAAAATTCTGAACCCTCATACAGCTAGTGGTTTTGTCTTCGTAAAATCACAGAACGTCGGAAAATGGACTTAAGATACTATGGCTCTCAGGTACAGATATTTAAACATAAGTTTTACTTTAGATTTTAAGATGATAGCAAAAACGTTTACTTCTAAAATATTGAATTAGTTGAAAAGTCTCGAGAATACTAATTTCCTTCTCCCAAATAAATTATAAAGGAACAGGAAGTTCGTGCCTAACTAAGCTGGCCTACTTTCCGTAAAACAACATAGAGTTTGTAACGTTATAGTTATCTCTGTCGCTCTCTCATTAATCATAAAATCAAAATTATTTCATATGTCTTTATCAATATTAAAACAATTATCTGAAAACAAAATGTTAGCTATATAGATGTTTACACTTCCTTGTTTTCTTTACTATTTTTACGGAGAAGTAGACTAAAAAAGTGGAAAATTTCCTTCGAAGACAACTATTAACTTCTGAAATCACGCAACAATATGAACCACGGGAACCAAATATTTATGACACTGAAAGCATAAAATAACCGTATTTTTGCTTAGCAAGAAATACTTTTTTTTTCATTGTTAAAAAAAATATTCTTACTTTTTGTATAAATTTGTACTATACTCAGTGAATGTTCATATTTGTGGTATGCATATTGGAATTTACGAAGAACGTAATTTACGTAACAAAAATTCCAGATATTTAATCCTATTATTTTCAGTTTATGGAATCTTTATAGAAATCTGAATTTTGTTTTTAATATTATATATTTCCATAAACAGCTCATTTCAATAAACACTTTCGAAATTTTATTCTAATCTTTGGTTTATAATGACATTCCATAATCCTAAGCAAATATTTTGCATCACCACAATAACAAAATCTTCTCTCCTTTACTATCAATAAATTTCTCTCATGGCTCTTCTTGTCATCCTAAGCTTCATGTCTATTACTTGGGTGATTTGCTCACATCTTCTACATCAACGGTACTTATCTAAGATTTAGTAATAAAATAGTGGAAGAGATTACTACTCATAGGATTAAATCCCGAACTATCCCTCCGATTAATCACACCTAATCAAACCAGTTCATAATAAAATATTAAATTAGCTTTGTGCACAAATAGACTGTAATAATGCTTATTTGTGCTTTCTTAACGCGAAAATTTTATTACAGTTCATAATATTTTTGTTATTATGTTGTTGTTGCTTATGCTGCTCAGTGGATCACCGCTACCAAGTCCCAGGTGGTACGACCACCTGGATTTTAATATTTTATTGCGTTAAGTTTTCTAGAAAATTCTTTGAGCATCTTATTTTGAAAAAAAAAGGAAACAAAAGGGGGGGGGGGGCAGGTATCCATTCGTGTCAAACGTAAAGACTTACAAAAAAATGTGATCTTTTTTTCCCGCTTGTATTCTTGATATATGTATGTAATTATTTTTCGTATGCTGTGTAATATAAAAATAAAAGTTCAAAAATTATGTTGCTTTGTAAAAGTATTAACTAAAAAAGTTTCTATGAGGTCCTAGACATGGGCGTATATAAAAATAATTTAACTTTGTGCAAGTAAACAATAATAAAAATATAACACACGTTAATTTAAAGCACAACCGAGCAAAAAAATGCAGACATATGTTTCGGGATTGCTTGGAATCCCTTTTTCAATGCGACAGGGAACTTCTAGATGCAAAACATCCAAATGAAGCAGACAAAACAACAAATACAAAGCTTATATAGCCAAGAATTATCTGTAAACCAATGAGAATAAAGGCAGCGTGAAGTGGAAGTAGCAGTAGCAGGAAGACAACAATAAGAGAGCAACAAACGAACCCAGTTGAAAGTACAGGAAGTAAAAAGGAATATCAATAAAAATAAAGCAAAAAAAGGCAACAGCATGCATAAAAATGTGAGAATACATGAAAATTGCAAAAAATAATAAAGTAAAATACAAAGAATAAAATTGAAATAAAAATAAGTACAGAAAATACCAAAACAAAGTACACATGTAAAGGAGGGGGAGGGGAGGGGGGAAGGAGAAAAATAGACACAAAAAAGGAAAACAACAAGAAAACCAAGAAAGAACAACAAATTAAAGAAACTTATGCCAGACCTGTGAAAAATAAGGAGTTGAGGAAGAATCATTAATTAACCAAATTAGAAGTATTCCTGTTGATATGATAAGCCTCCCAAAAGTCAAGCTCTAAAGGGGAAGAACATTTTTGAATAATTTTACCAGAATTGAAATCAAAAGGGTGGTTGGAATTCCAACAATGTTGAGCAATGCTAGACTTATTTAACTCTTGCTTTCGTACATAACCTTTATGCTCATTTAAGCGAATTTTCAGAGCACGTTTTGTCTGTCCAATGTAAGAAAGGCCGCAACGGCAACTAATTTGGTAAATACCCCAAGTGTTAAATTGATCGACAGGATCCTTAAGAGAAGAGAAGGAAAGTTTGTTACTAGGAGCAAAAACGACTTGACATTGAAACCTTTTTAGGATTTTAGCAATACGGAAACTGACAGAATGAAAGAATGGTAACACTACCAAATTCTTTCTAGAAACCACATTATTGGGACCAGAAGTTTTATTAGAAAGTTTGTTATGAATAGAATCAATTAAAGAGTGAGAAAATCCTCTATCAACAGCTACAGCTTTCAGATAGTTGAGTTCAATCTTCAGAAGCTCAGGAGAAGAGCAAATATTAATAGCACGATGGACCAGAGCATTAAAAGCCGAATATTTTTGGTTGGGAGGATGAGACGACAGTCTGTGAGGAGGTAGAGAAGCAGCGAAAGGTTTACGATAGACAGAAGTAGTGAAACCAGACTCACTCTTAGAAATAAAGACATCAAGAAACGCGAGGCTACTATTAAGTTCTTTCTCACAAGAAAACTGGATATTAGGATCAATGGAGTTCATAATAGAAAGAGCATCATCAATACCTAACAAGTTATTGTCCGTTAGGACAAAACAATCATCCACATAACGAACATAAAATTGAAATTGCAATTTCTGGAACAGTTTTTCCTCAAAATAATGCATATAGAAATCACTTACAATAGGACTAAGAGGACTTCCCATAGCCAGGCCATCAACCATAGCATAGAATTTACCATTAAATACAAAATTGCTCTGTTGCAAGCGCACACGAGTAAAAAAACTAATTCCTCAATTTCCACAGAAGTAAAATGGAATTCAGAAAGCCTTTTCCTGAGGCAAGTCAAAGCGCCATCAACAGGAACATTAGTAAACAGAGAATTAACATCAAAAGAGGCCATAACTGAATCATTCGGAACGAAGTTATGAAGTTTCTTAACAAAATCGGTGGAATTTTTAACAGTGGATGTTTTGGATGTTTTGGATCTAGAAGCTCCCTATCGCATTGAAAAAGGGTTTCCAAGCAATCCCGAAACATATTTCTGCATTTTTTTGCTCATTTGTGCTTTAAATTAACGAGTCCATTCTGACTCCTAAGTGGAGAAAACACAGAAACTAAATACTTGGAAAGTTTATATGAAGCAGTGCCAATATTGGAAACAATTGGTCTGAAAGGAATACCTGTCTGGTGTACCTTTGGTAAAGCATAAAAACGCGCACAATTAGCAACAGAAGGAATCACAGACCGTTTAGCACTCAAAGGAATAGAATGAACAGACTTAACAGCAGAAGAAATAGCATTTAACTCCTTGTCACTAGGATCTTTATAAATTTCAGAATAAGGACCAGAAGCAATTAAGTCATCAGTTTTTTCAACATAAGATGATTTATTAAGAACAAAAATCTGACCACCGTTGTCTGCTTTGGTAATAACCAAATCAGAATTGGAAACTAAATTATTGACACATCGTTTCACAGAATGGGTAAAACCAGTATTAGGAACTTTTGAATTGAAATCAACATTGGAAGCAATAAGATGCCGAACCGACTCTTTTTGAGTGGAAGTTAAGGCACTAAATTTGAAAGCTTTTTCAACCGGAGCAATAAGTTCAGAAAAAGAAGGCTTTTTAGCCAAAGCAAAATTGTTATTACATTTCAAAGCATTAATTTCATTTTTATTCAAAGGAAATTTCGAAAGATTTACAACCGTGTTCCTATTAACAAGAGGCAAATCAGCCGGAACAGGAACATTTGAGTCTTCCTGCTACTTCTACTTCCACTTCACGCTGCCTTTATTCTCATTGGTTTACAGATAATTCTTGGCTATATAAGCTTTGTTTTTGTTGTTTTGTCTGCTTCATTTGGATGTTTTGAATCTAGAAGCTCCCTATCTCATTGAAAAAGGGTTTCCAAGCAATCCCGAAACATATTTCTGCATTTTTTTGCTCATTTGTGCTTTAAATTAACGTGTGTTATATTTTTATTATGGGCGTATATGTAATTTTAGAGAGAGGAAATGCCTAAATCAATGCATAATTTAAAGAAAAAAAATCCTTTGACTGTTATATCTGAAGAAGTATTGCCAAGAAATAAACAAAATTAGGTATATAAACTGGCATCATATTAATCAGTGATAGAATTAGCTTATTCTCCTAACGATAAAAATGGTGGAACGTCTTGATTATTT
Organism: Octonoba sinensis; assembly: GCA_038502835.1. Lineage (NCBI taxonomy): Eukaryota > Metazoa > Arthropoda > Arachnida > Araneae > Uloboridae > Octonoba > Octonoba sinensis. The sequence goes on along the minus strand of CM076599.1, from coordinate 54,744,150 downwards.
TTAAATTATTAATATACTAAGTAATAACGTGAACCACAGCCTGGGGAGCGCCTGATTTAAGCCATACAAACAAGTGTTTTTTAGTTTCAACAATTTTTTAGTATAATATTTCGTGCTAAAAATTTACTTAAAAATTTTGGTACTGGTACTTGCTGATATGGGGAGAGGTCTAGGGGTTGGACTCTAGGTTGCTTCCTCTTACAGGCATCGATGATTCTAGGTGCTTCGAGTTCAAAAAACAAACAAACTAGTAAGTGCACTTTCGAGATACTTTTCTGCTTCTAAGACTAGGAACAATTATTTTAAATGACCATAATTTGAAGTAACAATATGATAACTAAGTTTCCGTGCATATTACTCGAAATTATTTTCTGGGAATACTGGTAAAACGCAAAGTATGTTCTGAAAAATTGAGTCAACTTTAAACAGAGTTTGTTTTAGAAGAATTATATTCTTCTATGGAATCATAATCTATTATTATAGAACATTGTTTTAGAAGAATTATATTTTTATTGCAGAGTTATAAATGAGGCTAAATACAAGTTTTAATGCATTTTTCAGCTCTTTTTTTTTTTTTTCAAGCTACGATTTGTTATTATATCAGATAGTAAAATTTAAACTCCTTCACAGGAAAAAATACCGTAACTTTTGCAGATAATATCGTAAGATTACCATAAAACATGTAAAACATATTTACTCAAAAAATTTCACTTGTGAAAGCCTTTTTCAGTTGGCCTATACTATGCTGTTGAATCCCCCCTCCCCCTCCCATTCAGTTTTTTTAGCTTGAATCATTTTTTCTAATTATTACATTGTGAACAGAAATTTGCAACGAATCATTAATCCAGCTGTAATCATAATAAACTGCTTTAAAATTAGGAATGTGACCCTTTAACATGCTATTATAATTTCGCGTTGCATTTTTTGCATAATAATTGCCAAAAGACCGTCCCATTTAAGTAACATGTACTTGTTATTCTCCCATTGCGATGGCAACTAAGAAATTTTTGTCATTTATTATATTAGGGGAAAAAAAGCTGTACTTAAAAGATTAATTCAGTTTTGCATCGCTGTGTTATTCCTAAATGTCATCATAGGAGACAAGAGAGGGTGTGGTTCTATAACACGGAGAGTGACATTAGTTAAGAACGCAACAGCAGTTTTTGTTGGAGATTATGATTCCATAGATCTCGATTGTTAAAATATGTACTGCTTTTCGTTTATACTTTGCATATTGAAGTTTACATGATGCGTCCTCAAAAAAATATTTAAAGCAAATAATAAAAGATGCATGGTAAAAACTTATTTGACCAACAATAAGTTGAATTTAGGTGCTATGAAATGATTACGTTGAACTGACAAAAATGGTAACCTAAAATGTTAGCTTGATATATTTTTGATTCTAAAATATACAATAGAATTTGAGCTAAACAAAGTTTGTTTTGTTGAAAACCATTTCTTTTTTTAGGTTGAAGTTTGCTTAAATTTATTAAAAACACAATATACTTAACTTTAGACGATCCTTTGTAAATAGTTTGATATTCTGCACAGAATGTCTAAATGGATTGCACAATATTGCTTTTGAAAGAACACTTTGATATTGAGTTAAATTGGCATCATTTAGGTAAAACTGCGCAAGAAAAATCAAAATATTACACTACAGAGTAAAACGTAATTTTTAAACTTAGCGAACAGTGAACAAATTCGAATGCACTCTGAAAACCATGTTTTTAGATAAAAAAGTGTCCTTTAATTAAATCTTTTTATTTTTACACACTGCGCAAATTTCAAAAAAAAAAAATTGTTAATGCACCTTAATTGAGGCATAAAGCGCATTGCAAAACCTTAATTAACAAAAGACTACATTAGTCTTTAAACAAGTTATGTGCAAAAGGAAATATTTAAGCTTTTGAAAACTGCTGGTATTATTTTTCATCATAATTTTCTGGTTCCACGAGTTTGAATGTTAATAAATGCTTTTAAAAATTTGCCTAACAGCCCACTTCAGATGAATTATTTGAGTTTGTTTTGCTTAATTAATGTAAAATTTTGCGGTTTTCTTTTCAGCTTTTAAAAACAGTTTAATATATCTGAGTGATGTTTGAAGTATTCCGTGATGTTTTTTCTTTTTTTGTTTCGTTAAATAATGCTTAGCATATTTGGTAACATTTTTTGCAGAGCATGAAACGCTGCTCAAAGAGATTAAATAATGTAGAAGTTCTTGATGCATAATGATGGGTAAAGTGAGAGTTTTGGTAACTGATACAATATATACAGGCTCAGTGTGCTACAAGAAACGAAGATAAACGTAAACTAAAGAAATGAAAGAAAATACCTTTTATTGAGTTTTCTTTAAATGATAAACACATCATTTTTATAACTGAAAAACAATCGAAAATGCTTGATTTTAAAAACCTCCGTTCTAATAAGAGGTATCGTTTCCCCTGATGAGACGTACTATTTTGAACAAATTATCAAGTCCTGCTTTTAAGAGAACGGTATCCTTCATTTCAACCTCTCAATCCGCCCTAAAATAGCTTATTATCGCATGCAAGTGATCTAGACATTGTGAATGGGTGATTCTGATCCGATATTCTCGTACATTTCCGAAAATTTTAGAGAACCTGTTCCAAAAATTGAAAATAATGAGTTTTCAAAATATTTTCAACTCATAATAATCTTAAGACTTCTTTAATGAATACTACTTGTGCTTTCTACCTTGAGACAAAGCAAAACATTTAGTGCTTTAAAAACACTTTTCAACAATATTTAAGCAAAAAATTAAGTTGTACAAAAGTAACAGAATTTGCATTTAATCAATTGATGTTTTTTTTATTGGAACTTTCCTATTATTCGTATATATATATAATGCACATACGAATGTATTGTGCTCAGGTAAAAGGGGGTATTCACCTAAAAATATCTTCTTTTTTTGTGGCGTAACATTTTCCAAATAATTTTTGTTCCGATTTTTTTCGTTTTACTGAGACACCCCTGTCGTAAGGATCAGCCTTATTTTTGTCCGTATTGGATGATCTTTGCCATCGTTTCTCGCCAGTCATAATGTATTGACATTCGATTCTCCTAGGTATCGAATTTGTTATCCAAAAAAGTCATCTCCAATGGTGGGACCGATTGCGGGAGTGGTGTGCAGACACGAGCTCATGCATGCCTAACATAGTCTAGGTACATTTCATTGAGTTAATGTCACCAGAACATGCTGTCAAAAATATTCCGGTATGATTCATCCTTCGTGGATTAAAATAATTATAATATAAGATGTGATGTGGGGGTGGTAGTGGTATGGTATTACCTCAAGGGGTTGATGTAGTACAACAGACTGGCAAAAGCAAAGGATTTAGAGTGTTTATGGCTTAAAAAATCCTTTAAACATTAGTTATTTTATTGCTGGTTTAAAAAAAAGGTTTTGTCCTCAGTTGGTGATTTAGATATTACCTTGCACTCATGCAAAATGTAGAGAGAGTGTAACAAAATTATATATATATTTTTTGCTTGATGTAAAAGCAGCCAATTTAAATAATTAAAACTGAGGTCCTAAGTTTTGCTTAAAAGGAAACAAGAAATAATTGCTTTAAGATTTTTGCTTGGAAGCTTTTTTTTTTAATAGTAACTTGCCATATCTTAGAAAAACTATTTTTACACTCACTGAAAAGTTAAAATATTATATGAAGTTAATATCAAATCCAAATAATGCTTATGATATTTTTACTTTTCATCATTATAAAGTTATTCGGCGCTTTTCATACGAAAAGTAAATAAGTAAACGCTTTCAAGTTGAATTATCATACGTAAGCGTATTGCGCCAGCTATGATTCGCGAATAACGAAGTAAATTAATCTAGTGTTGACTAACGTTAGAAAACCCTATATTGAAATGTCTCATGGTCATGTCAATCAAGTTCTTTAAACTGAAAAGAAAAGGTGAAAGTGGAATAGTAACGTCTTGTTATAAAAAGCGAGTTTTTAATGTATTAGGGAGAACTTCTTTTTCATAGTGTTACACGAATTGTAATTTCTCAATAGGCTTCAAAGCTCATCTTTTTGAAGCCGGCCATTGTTTTAGGGTAACTATATTAGAATATTCAATAAATTAAATTAAACGGATATTTTTTAATGGAGAAAAAAGGAAAAGGATATAACGTAATAAATATTTTTTTTTCTTCTGCACACTAGGTTAATATATCTTTTGCTCCCTTTAATAAATTCCCTGCTGCACCATAAAATATATTCCTCATTTTTGTCTTATTTATTAACCTGCATCAAAATACCAAAACTGAAAGTTTTTCTTAGCTGTTCACACAAGAATTATTCAAGAATAAAATCTTGAATTTGGAGAAAAATTCGCAACTTTTAATGAACTATGTGTATCAATAGAAAGCAGGTACTTTTATAGCTGAAAAATACCTCATTAGCATTCGGTATCTTCGTCGAGAAAGCATTTTAATGCAAATAAAATCATATTTGCTTTCAGATGAATGCCGTAACACCACTGATGTTAGAATAATAACTAGTTCCCGGAAAGAATTTATACACATTATTTTGCGTGCGCCCATGTTCCCAGTATTTCATTTTCATCTTCTTCCGTCATTTGCGAAATTGGTTTACCTTCCGATCTGAGAAAAAATGGAAATATTTCCATGAAGTGAAGTGATAAAACCTACGAGTAATGCAAACGGGTTGCATGGAATGCAATGTATAACTTAGGTATTGGATATAAATGTTTTACTTCTAACAACAATTTTGAAATTAAAATTGCTTTTTTCTCTTTTTGTAAGTTTAGTAGAGGCATATTTAGTGTGTAAGGGACTGACTGCAAAATTCACATAGATATGGAATAGATTCAAATATAAATGTCAGTTTTAGAACACACGAATTTTCGGTAAGATTGATAAGAAACATCAATAGCATCAAAACCATACACCGTTAAAAATTTCCGAAAGAAAATAGTAGTATAACCATTTATTTGATTGTTATTTTACCATATTTAATTGCAACAGTTGAATAACCGCTAAAAAGATGGTAATCAAACCGCTGATTGTGAAAAGAAATCCTTTATTCTCTGTTTCTCCTAAGAACGTTTAACTACCGTAATTTACAAGCGCCACTAGGTCTCGTAGTCAATAAGAATCGGGCGTCCAGCTTGGTTGTGGAACCTTACCAGTCGTACGTTGTTGTTAAAATATGAATTAAGATTTATCAGTTCAAATCTGCATAGGTATATAAAAAAGAAGAAAAAAGTGACTTAAGCAGTGGTTACTAAATAGAAACACATACACACGTAAATCAGAAATTGGAGACATCGAATGCCCGAACTGCTTGAGAATGAGCGAACCCATAATTTAATTAGCTGAAGCTTGTTTGTATTTAAATTTTTGCGGCAAATAAAAATGATTTTCGTCAATATACAGTAAATTTTGACCAAAAATGACTTTGGATCCAATCAAAAACTGAAATCTCAACTTTAATGCATGTTGGAAAAGAAGATTTATTGATAACGACCGCTTCGAGTGGTGTAGATGGCCGAATGATTAGAGCGCAAGGTTGGTATACCATACATCCGGGGATCGATTCCCGCACGTTTCGTTTACGTTTTCTACCCCTCGAAGATTCTACACCTCGAAATGGCTCAAAAACAGTAAAAGTTTAGTTTTGAAACTATTTTTAAATGATTATAAAACCGTAAACTTTTGTATTTACGGCTTTTTAACCAAGGTGATTGGAAATGGTTTAGGTCCCGTAAGAGAGAAAAATGTTCCAAACCGTAGATTTAACGGCGAATTAGATGGACAGACTGCTGCCGGCTATTTAACCGTAATTTCATGATGCAATTTCTAACAGTAGTCTATTATTGACAAATTTCGCAACACTGAAAAATTGCACACAATTGTATCTCCTCAATACGTTACTACGTTACACTCCTTATATAGTCCGTGGTACATCTAGGAAACATTCGCTAAAAATCGAGTTCTGTGAAAAAATTAACACCCAAATAAAAATGTCTCCTTTCAGTACAATGATATGATGTAATTACGAGGGAAAAATGCCTTAATAAAAATTCTAGAGCTTTTATGCAGAAGTTGAAATTAAATAAGGTACTTTTTATTTGTAAAAACGAAAGTATCTTCTCGATTTCAATAAAACGAACGGATTCACACAGTGACAGATATAATAGCTTTATTTCTAAGCTTCATCTATTATCATTTGCTTTAAATATGTTATTAGTACATTTCCTTAAGAGCGAATTTAAGCACGTGCTATTACGACACAGTGTGTCAAAGAATGTTAGGATTTATAAAATAAAATAAAAACTAGTAATTATATGTTTTCAAGTATTTTTATTCAAAACAAGATCTTTAGGCTTCAATAGATTTGTCACAGCGGTTCAACAACGATTCGAATGCCTGTTCCAGCTCACATTGTGGGACTGCCTCCAAAGCTCGCGTCGAAGCTGTTTGTATAGTGTCAATGTCGTCAAGGTAAAAAAAAAAAAAGGGTAAGCAAATGAACTGAGGTTTTGGCAGTGAATCAGCTGATAGCTAAAGATTGTTACGAATGCTCGATAACACAAATAGCGCCATTGTGCGCTTAGTTCTAGCTGCAGTCTTAAAATTTTTTTTAAACATTGTATATATATATATATGATTTAAAGAACTGCAAATTACATAAAAACAACTGTGAGCTGATGCACTGAATAGTGAATTTAAATATTAAAAAAAAAGTTTCAATGTATTCTTGAACAAGTGTCAATATTGTGTTTAGGCTGGTTCAAGCTACAACATGATTATCGGCTGTTCTGTGGTATATTCTTAAATTGCATAATTAATTCTTTTATTACATAAATAATTATCATTATTATTACACCATTTAAGGAATAGTTTAAATAATTTGTCATATAATCATGATTCTAAAGCCTAATTTTCTGATGCTTAAATTATCTAAAAAATTTAACTAATTTTGGGGAAACAGTGACTTCTGAAATAATTCGAACCTATCCAATAACTCTGCCAGCCGAAGAGGAGGAAGATCAAAAAGACGAACTAGGATATTAACAGACACACCAAATGGGAAACGAAAAAACAAACTGAAACTAATTAAAGTACTGTATCGTCTCTAAAGAGGAAAAAGCATGCAGTGAGTGAAATTTAAGTGATAGAAGTTTGTTTCGCAATCTATTTTTGAAACTTCCAGAAGTGACGAAAATAAAGAAGCTACAGAAGTAATCAAGATACTTTGTTTTGGTTACTTATGAGGAAAGACGAGAAAAAACATTGTTGCAGGTATTGTAAATGTTATTAGTGATGGATATGTAGTCAGTTTGTATAGAAAAGTGATTAACTCAATAACTTTTTGTCAGATAAACATAGTATTGTGAAGAAACTGGGGATTACCTATGTGTAACAGATGTTTTATTGCGCTATTTAGCATAATATATTTCCCTGTGGACTTCGGCACAGTGTGTAAAATATTTGATACTACTCCTGAAGCTATAAATTTTTGTAAATTCCAATGAAATATTGTTTTTTATTGCATTTATGGATTAATCTGATTTATTATACCTAAAAAGCTACTTGAAAAGGTTGTTAGAAATAAGTTTGAATTACATGAATACCTAGTTTCAACCAATTAACAAGTCTATTTAATAAGTGTAAAGTGTAACACCCATCTGTCAAGGTACAATATATGATGGCCCAAGGTACAAAACCGTGTTTAACCTTGGACCAATTTTCCTTCCTTAATTTTCCCTTATGAAGCACATGACAACTCCCCCCCCCCCCCCCTCGACCTTTTTTTAAATCGAAACCATAAATAATCTACTCGTTTGCTTCAACTAAATGGAATGGGCAGATTTTGTCTGAGACAAATAAAGTGCGCTATTCTTAAGTATTATCTTTTAAAGGGAAAACAAGAACTTCGCTATTTTTAAGTATTTAGCAGACGGAGTTAAGTGCGATTAAAATAATCGCGACGATATATATTTATTTATTAAAACGAAATTTATTTATTTATTTGTTTTTTAACACAAATTTGGGACACGTATCATTCTATCGCTTCGGTAAGTTACTCTGTTTTTTAAACCAATTTATCGAAATGTTCCCGATAAATAGAACGCACGTTTTAAACAAAGACAAAGAAAACATTCTTAAATTTCATCACCTCGAACTTGCATTAAACAGGTTATAATATCGATCGCTAACCAAAAAGGTAGGTGAAAAGGTGAAAATAAAAAATTAGAACTGGTTAACTTTTCTTTCCTTAAAAAACGAAGAAAGTTGGCAATGAAATATCCATCTTCTTGAGGATGTGCTCTTCGTAATGAGAACTTTTACGAAGAGCACATCCTCATATACCTACATATATATGTGGGTATTAACTTAGTGATGGGCATAATCGAGAGATTTCAATAATCGAGTGATTAGTATTCGGGTGGTTTTGATAATCGAGTGATTAGTACTCGAGTGATTATCTCGAGCTCTCGATTGATGATCTCGAGTTCTTGAGTTCTCGAGTTCTCGATTGATCTTTTCGAGTTCTCGATTAATCATTTCGAGTTCTCGAGTTCTCAATTGATCATTTTGAGTTCTCGAGTTCTCAATTGATCATTTCGAGTTCTCGAGTTCTCGTTTCATCATTTCGAGTTCTCTATTGAACATTTCGAGTTCTCGAGTGATCATTTCGAGTTCTCGAACGATTTCAGAATGGAATGAATCTCTAACAGGAAGGCCATTTAGTGAGTCAGAAGGGAAAATTTTCCACCCCCTCCCAAGCCTTAATATAATGTATTTCTCCGTAGGTGCAAGTATTTTCGTGTCAGGGAACTGGAGCAACAAAATTTTTGAGTTGCTCCGATCCGACTGTTAAATATTTGTTCCAACGCTGCTCCAACCCTGCTCCGTGCAGCGAATAGCTTTAATAGAAATCATCTTTATTTATTTAATTAAATAATTAAATGATAGTAAATTTATTTATTTATAGACAATTTATTTTGAAAAAAATCTTTTTAAAAAATCACGTTTCGTTTTAAGTTGTTGTTCACTTAAAACTAGTTTTAATGAAGAAAGATGTCATGTTTGATGAAATTTTAATTTTAAATGATCAGAGCAGTTAAACGCAACAAGTTTCCGTGTTTTGGCTCCGCTCCTACTCCAAGCAAAAGCTAGTTGCTCCATTGCTTCGCTCTGCTGCTCGGCGCTCCGCTCCAGATCGCTGTTTATTGTTTTTTATTTTTTTCATGTAACATGTGCCGAGTTTATGCCCCCCTCCCCCCTTTGAAATGAAGGGGAATGATCTCGACAAGTTAGGGGTCATTCATAAATGATGTCACGCATCGAGGGGGGAGGGGGTTCATGAAATTTTGACAAAGTGTGACAACGGGAGGGGAGGGGGTAACAAGAAGTGTGACATCAGGCTTTTACAACATAGCGTGACATGTGACAAAGGGGGAGGGGGGGGGGTCCGTTGAAGTGTGACATTTTGGGACAAAGGGGGGGAGGGGGGTCAAATATATCGGAAAAAAGCTTGAAGTCATTTATGAACAGTCCCTTAGCGATGATTATTTCAAAAGATTTCTGCGCATGAAATTAAAGATGGCCCCCTCCCACCGCCCTCGAAGCATACAGATTTATGGGCATTGAAGGGATTTCGGCAAAAGAGGAAGTAGCGAAAACTTTTAAAGCGGAAGGGTGAGTATGGGAGTGTTATTTCTACTACGTTCATGATATTAGTTAAACCAAAAAATATGCTAGCCTAAGGCTGCATTTCCTAATTTTGTTTCGTGCTAGACCTGTTTACTGCTTAATGCTTATGATTATTTTGTGAATAACCGAGTAACGTTCTTTATTGATGGCATATTGCAGCATTTGTTTATTTTATGTTTCTTTATTTATTTTATCGGCTAGTAAAGTGACAGCAGTTTTCTTTTTTTTTTTTAAATTTATTGACGAAAAAATATTTCAGCAGAAAACTTAGACCGAAATTGGTTAATGTCAACATTCACGAATTCCATGAAAGTCCGAATATTTGGTTATATCCTTATACATTTGGACATTCAATACTGTATGTCGACAATCACAGATGTGCCATGGTGAAAGTCGAAACAAACAGCCTATGCCAATAAGAGCTGCGGCGGTCTGACGAACTTTAGTCTGAAATAAGATTGTATAACGTTAAATCCTTAAAATTTTTGTTTGTATTAATTATTATTATATTTATCCATTTAGAGTGTATAATTCGTTTGACATAAATCAAAGTGTTTCAATAATGTATGATTTAAAAACACTAGGGACTCCGCATTTGCTCGTTCCGCTTGCCAATCCCGTTGCGTGGTTAAATGCTCCATAAAAATACAACATTAAATACCTCGGAATAAATAAGATACTGCCATAAAAATACGTCGGTGTAAATAAGAAAATGTCAGAAAGACTACAAAGTAAAATCAATATTTATTATTAGCAACTAAAAGCAATATTCAATTTCAACTAATTTTAATTGTTAAAAGAACATTTTAAATCTGCTCTACCATCAAAATGAGTTGAAAAATTGGTTACTAATATATTATGTGCAACACCAAATTTACGCTAAAAATCTGGTGCTCCTACCAGATCCCCCCCCCCCACCCCCCACCTCTCGGGGCGCCCCTCGAAGGGAATTTTAAAAACTTTCATGCTTCCTAAATGATAAATAGCTCTAAAAAGCAACCCTTTTAACATTTTTTTTTAGCTACCATTCACTTTGAAGGGCAAAATAGGACACTTTGGCTTGGCAAAATTATTTGTCTTTTCCTTCTTTTTCAAGTGACCTTTCCTGGGTTATCTGGGTGCCCGGCTCTCTCATCTCTGCTGCTCAAAGAAAATGCCCCTAGAGAGAGTTTTTGTCGAACATATTTATACCTTTCCGGTGCTTTTCTATGTAGATCAAATTTAAGCCATGGTAATTTTCTCATGTCGTTTAGTTGCATATTTAGCACAGATAATATATGTATGCATTGATGATGTTTTACATATTAAAGACTTCAGTAATAATGAACTGCATCACGTTTTTTAGCTTTTTCACAAAATTACTTGTAATATAAAACTAATAGATTAAATAAATAAGATATTAATAATATTTTGTTTATAAAGTAATAGTTATATATATATAAATATATTAAACTATTGTGGAAGTCCGCTCTTCTGAACAATTGTTCATGAGCGAATACAGGGAAGGATCAAAAAATGGAATTAAAGAGGTCTATAATTAGAAATTATATGATTAACAAGCTAAAAATTTAGCAATTCCCCCTTTTGGCGCAAATTTTTTGGGAGCAGGGCTGTCATTTAGGGGGGGGGGGGTCAGGAATGGGCAATTGCCTTTCCCTGGCTTTGAGAAATATAGTGTGTATTTATCAATGCATGTGTTTTTTTTTTGATGTAATAAAAAGGAGAATATACCCCTTGCCTCCTACTGGAAAAATTCAAAATGTCAGTCCTGATAAGGAAAGCTAATAAAGCTCAGGTCCGACTCGGGGCCCAGTGGTAACGTGTTCAAGAGTTGTAGTCGATGCTTTGGAACTGAGGAGGGGAACTTGTTATTGTAACACGATATATAACACACATCCTACTCGGTAAAAGAACCGGCGAATTCTTCCAAACCCCTACCGTTGCCCTAACATTTCGCAATACAGTTTAGGAGTCATTCATAAATAATGTCACGCTTCGAGGGGAGAAGGGGGTTCAAGAAAATGTGACAGCTCGTGACGAGGGGAGAGGGGGGGGGGACAAGAAGTTTGACATCGCACATTTTGATTTCTATAAAAACATTTAAAATCAGAAAATAAAACTTATTTTATGCTAATGTAATATAGCGTGAGATGTGACAAAGGGTTGTAGGGGGTATGTTGAAGTGGGACACTTAGTGAAAAAGGGGAGAGGGGGTCAAATATATTGAAAAAAGTGTGACATCATTTATGAACGGTCCCTTAAAACCCTGATTTTTGAATGTCAATTTAAAAAACTTTTCAGTGGACCAGCAACCGAACCTCCCTCCCCTTATGCTCTTACCCCTGATGACACACTAACGATAACCTAGAAATGCATTTGTAAAACTTAAATTTCGAAAAGTTTTGGGAACCCCCCCCCCCCCCCGTTTTTTTAACGTCATCAAAAACAGTTTACCATTCCGTTTCCTGCAATTTCCGGGAGATGTCCGGAAGTCCCCTAAACTCCTCAACCACTTCCCATCACCAAAAATATACTAAAATAATGCACATTTCCGCAGATAATTCCGAATATCAGCCTTCCCATACAGCTCTATAAATACAGCATTAAGCTGCGAATTTATCACTTAAATTTCAAAAAAATTCTATAATTGTGCCCCCTCCCCCCCAAACGCCACCAAAGAGTTCAAAACGTTTGCCAATAGCACCACCCAAAATTGTGTTTTCAGGATTTCAATTTCGAAAAATTTCCGTCACTTTTTATTTCGTTAACATGATAAAAATAGTCTCAATTTCTATTTTTTATATACTGAACTCTAGATTTTTTTTATTTTTCCTTCCTCTCTTTTCCCAGGAAAAATAGCCTAAAGTAACGCTCTCGGGAGGTGGGGGGGTGGGGGGTCCCTTTTTTACTAACATCTGCAAAATGCAACACAAAACTGCGATTTTAGCGTCTAAATTTCTAAAACTTTCGGAGAAATTGTACGAATCCGTTCCCCTAATGTCACCAGTGATAGCTTTAAGATATATTTTGAGGATTTTAATTCAGAAAATAATCCTCAAAGACTCCCCCGTGAAACCCCTTTTCTCTAGCACTTCAATTCCATAAACTATTCAATTTAAAGAGATATGTAACCACACCTAGATATAAAGCAATTCTGCGAAGATAAAAAAACGAGAGGTGCGAATCAAATAAACATGTCAACTTTAAAAAAATGCATTGCTTTCGAAAATACGGGAGTGCTTCCCGGCCACTAAATTTGTTTATAGCAATGACTTCCTTTTAAATAAGCAACTATCCGCCTTTGTTACCTACTCGCACACATAGCCCTTTTCGCAATCACGTGACTATGACTCCAAATGTATTTACCCGAGAAGAAAATCATTCGAGACATTCATTCGATTCTACCTTCCGAGAAGTAAACCAACCGAGTTCTCGAGAAGTTCAACCGAGCTCTCGAGATGTTTAATCGAGCTCTCGAGATGTTTAATCGAGTTCTCGAGATGTTTAATCGAGTTCTCGAGATGTTTAATCGAGTTCTCGAGATATTCAATCGAGTTCTCGAGATGGTCGTCTGAATCGAGTTCTCGAGATGTTCAATCGAGTTCTCGAGATGGTCGTCTGAATCGAGTTCTCGAGTTGTCCTGAATAATCGAGTTCTCGATTATGATCACTCGATTATGCCCATTACTAGTATTAACATATATGTTGAGTGGTACATACTATATGCAGACACACACACATATTTATGTCAACTATCTTGGCTCTAGTGCTTCAACTGATTTTTTTCACTGCTAAAAAAAATTAGTTATTGTATCATTAAAAAAGAGCAAGTTTTGAAAATATGTGCGTCTATTATATCAAAGTTTTATTTTTCTGTATTTATCGAAACAGTATAATTTAAAACGAATATTTTAAAAATATTAGGTTTCCAAACTAATAAACTCTTTTGAAAACGGTAAATTGTAGGGCTCGACCGATGGCATTTTTTGGCCGATGGGCCGATGCCGATTGTTGGCCGATTGTTCCGAGGTCGGCCGATGGCCGATTGCCGATTATTCTCCTCTTCCATCGGCCGATAGCCGATGCCGATGGCCGATGGAAAAAAAAAGTTGCCTTAAACCATTAAAACGTGTAGAATGCTTGTCAAAAATGTCATTTAAATCAATTGTTATTTATTTTAATGTTTATAAAAACATAAATGCATTATTCAAGCACCGTAAAACTGTTTGGGGTAAGTTTACATAGTAATTAAAACTGAAAGAATCACTCGCGATTCTAGTAAAGTAATACAACTATTTGGAGGTTAAAAAAATTAAAAAATGCTATATCAGAGGATTTTCAATTCTTTTTTCTTATCTTTGCAAAAGAAAAATACTCAACATCTATTGGATCGGCTCGGGTCTAATTCCCTTTCCTTCAACATTTTCTCTTTATCACACCTGCACCACAAATGCCAAGTGCAGCTGCCTTGATTTTCTTATTTTTTTTCATGGAGAGGAATGCTGATGTTATGACACAGACTAACAAATAATGTATGTTTGTATTTTTAACGAAACTGTCAACCCCCTCTTCTCAGATTTTTTTTATGATACCCCCCCCCCCCCCCCGTTTTTAAAAGAAAAGCGGGAACGATTACATGTTTATTTTTCATTAAAAAAGTTATTTTAAGCTCTTTTTCTGAAATACAAATAAAATATTTAAAAAATTCGCTCGCAGTATTATCTCTTGTTTTTAACCAAGAAATGCTGAATATTGCTTTAAAAACATAGACTTGAGATTTTTTTGTCATTACAAATGAATGCTGGGTCTTAAGAACTAATCTTATTAGATTTTTTTTTCTTGTGAGTTGAAAATTACTCTGAAATACTTGACATGTTCTTTATATTTTCATGAGCACAATATGTAAGGTCACCAAAATAAACCAATATTTTGAGCACCAGCAGTTTTCTGTTGACAAATAATCTTCTGAAAACACGTGATCGTTTATAAAAATTAAGATGTATTTTGAAAAAAAATATATATATATTTTTATATACGTTGACAATTTTGGAAATTAATGAAATTGTAGTATTTTTATTAAGGTATTGTTCCACCCTGTATCCCAAACTCGTTTTTAAAGAATTAAAATTTTGAAAATTGCAAGTCGAACTTGGACACATAAATTTTCGATCAATAAACATTTATACTGAAAAATTGATTCATATTTTTATCAATATGTTCTATGTTGTACAAGAAATATTCTAAACTGAAAGCAGAGGGAACGAGATTGTTGTACAATAGCAGAAAAACTGTCAACTGTCTAACAAGTGGCATCAAAGAAGCTAAAAATACGAAATATAAACGGGGAAAATTAAAATTATTATCGCATAAAAAATGTTAAGATGTATTTTGAAAAAAAATGTGCTTTGATCAATCTTTAAAAATAAAGTAATTTCAGCATTTTTACTAAGATGTTATTAATGTTATTAAGGTTGTCACGCGAACTCGCATTTTGAAAATTCAACTCGAACTTGGACACATGAAATTTCGATCAATAAATATTTATACTTTAAATTTTTTTCTTATTTTTGACCAATCTTTTCTATAATAGAAACTAAAAATGAAATAATGAGAACAACCGCACACCAAAAGCAGATGAAACAAGATTGCTCCACAATTGTAGAAAAACTGTAACACGTGGGATCGAAGAAGCAAAAAAAAAAACGCAAAGAGAAAAAAGTTTACGCTGGTAAAAATTAAAATTATTATCGTACTTTGATTGAGTTGACTTTTTATTGTTTACAATTTCGGAATAATAAGAAACATGACAAACTAAAAGCAGATGGTATAATATTATTGCACAATGACATCTAATGCACTAAGTCATTATTCAAAGAAAAACGGACAAAAATGAGGCAACTAACCTAGTGCGAAAAACAAATAGCACTCATAAGACGCTTCTATGACTTTTACTTTAACACATTCTATTTCGCGAGCATTCTGCTCAAAGAGAACTATTTTAATAATGAAGGTTTTCGGGCAGCGATCGCTTAAACTAGTTTTCCGAATTTTTTATCAAATACTTTGTAGAATAACATTATTTCTGTGTTTTTTTCTTTTTAACTTATGTGCTGCCTGTTATTGTATGGAAATAGAAATTGAGCTATGGAGAAAAAAATAAAGTGAAAGACAGAATGTTTTCTGGAAAGTTGTCCCTGCGAAAAACATCGGCTTTGCATCGGCTTTTAGATGTTTTTTAAGGCCGATGGGCCGATGTTTTTCTAAAGTTAACATCTGCCGCCGATGCCGATGGCCGATGGCAACTTTGTTGAACAATCGGCGCCGATGCATCGGTCGAGCCTTAGTAAATTGTAACGCAGCAGTTTTTATTACTGTGTTTAAAAAAATTCAAGCAGCAGATTAAAACACATCTTTATTCTCTTCGTTTTTGTTTAAAATTATCGTTATTTAAAATAAATTTATGTTTGCATTAAACCTAACAATCAACTTCTCTTAGTTGTATTCGTCAGTCAAATTAAATGTATTTTTCTTCGGCGATAAACATTTTTATTTTCTCTTTATGTAACATAATCGTGAAAGCACCTAGTCTTACAGAAACGTAAAAATTAAAAAGAACACCGCATTTTTGCTAGCAATCTAAATCTGGTTAAATTTATTAAAATTGAACATATTTATAAACTATCTGAAACAATTAAAAAAAGCTTCGTTTTTCTTATTTCCTTTTGAAATCAATTATATCCAGATCTTTTGATAAATTTTTATTTTTGTTTTAAATCAAAACAAACGATTACTTTAAGCTTTTTCTATCCCTGTGTATTTGTTGCTTCATGCTACAAAAAAGACATGAACTTGCTTTCTTTTGTTTTGTAATACATTTACTGATAATAAAACATAAGCTGGGATTATTTTCTACAGCAAAATGAATTACTGTAGATACATTTTACTAGCATGTTATATTTTACGAATGACAGTTATAAAGCTTTCTTATTTAATTCTTTCCGATAAAACATGTTTTTTTCCCATTGAATTGGATTTGAAATATTAGTCCAATTTCTTTTGTTTCTATGGCGTTCAATATGTTATCTTTATTTTTTATTTTATTTATTTATTACATCTAAAGCTGTTTTAAAGATGAGTGTTAAACGCCACCTAGTGTTGTAACACCAAAAGTGTAAGTTAAAGCTAAAAGTAAAAATGAATTTCATGAGTGACAGATATGACAAAGCACACCTTTTTTGTTACATTTCATGAATACAATATTAAAACAATTTATTGCATTTTGGTGTGCTTCCATTTTATGAATAAAATATCAAAACAATATATTACAGTTTGGTTTGCTTACATTTCATGAATACAATATTAAATTAGTTTATTATATTTTGATATGCTTACATATCTTCATGTTTACTTCAGAAATAACAGCACATTTTGCGCGTTTCAAATTTTCAACAAACCATTTGTTCAACGCATAAGAATGTTATATTCTTCATGAAAATAATCAGATTTTTTAAAAATTATACTTTGTTTTTGTTTTCTTGCTTTTAACAGTTTAATTTTCCTACACGATGACGTTGTGGTGTAGCACTGGCTTCTTATGTCCGAGTTTGCAGGTCCAAACGGACCGAAGTCTGGATTTTCGAGAGCAGACATTAATCATGTCGTATGGTTATGCGGCATGCTCGAGATCCCTTGAGTATCTATTTGGAATGGATATTCTCGGCTAAGCACTAAAAATACCTGCTGCCAATAGTGCATTTCTGAAAGTGGGAGGAACACTCTTCTCAATCATCATGCGCTAAAGAAAAACGAGTTAAGTCATTGTCCTATAAGGGGACATATACCGATTAACACGAACAAACTTCAAACACCTGTTTGGAATGCCCCGTTTTTTGACACCAGAATTGAGTTCAGCGTGCCTAAATTGTCCTAAGTACCAAATGTGAGTATATTCCGAACATTAGATATTGACAAATTAATTAATTTTAAAATTAAAACTTTTAAAGAAAAATAAATCATTTTCTCACAAATCAATCATTATCATCTGT
This sequence comes from Octonoba sinensis, assembly GCA_038502835.1. Lineage (NCBI taxonomy): Eukaryota > Metazoa > Arthropoda > Arachnida > Araneae > Uloboridae > Octonoba > Octonoba sinensis. The sequence continues at coordinate 54,726,390 of CM076599.1, read as the reverse complement.
GTATATCATAATATAGTAGAATCTCGCTATTCGTACACAATTCGTTTCAGGAGGCAGTTCGAATGGCGATTTGTACGAATGGCGAATTATTTTTTCACCTAAGATATAATGTAAATTGGATTAATCCGTTTCAGACCCACAGATGGTTGCTTATTTTAACCTTTGGAAAACAAATGAACAGTACTGTACATGAATTTATAGATAAATAAAAATTTAACTGAACTTTGCTTGTACTGAGGTGAGCTGATGGCATAAGTGGAATGTTAAGAAGAGGAAGATCAATGATTGGAAGAGGAGTACCCTTCCATAAAAACATCAGGTAACATCCCTTCAGGTGTTTTCTCCCTTTCTGTTCTTTCTTTTTTGCCTTTTTGCACACGAAGAGTCTTGGGTTTCTTTCTCTAAGAACCGTCTGCCTTTGACGATTGTTTAGAATTTTTCTAAAATGGTCAATAATATTGTCTTTGAACAAGTTAATGCTGTTGACCACAGAAGTGTTGGGATGCCATTTTCCCACCACTCTATGTGTTTCCTTGCAGGGGTAACACAGCTCTTTAATCTCTGCAAAGCTCTTTAATCTCTGCTTTCCTTACTACTTTCCTCCTCTGAAGAAGAAAGTTCGTCTTCAACCACTTCCTCTTGCTGCTTAGAAAGTTAAAATTGTCAGTAAAATCTAAAAAGTATTAAAATTTAAAAAAAAAATCCAAAACGCCAAACAAATTATTTTCAGACGAGTTCAAAATGAGCATAATTTCTCGATTTTTTCTTACAAAAAGCCAAACTGGCAACCCAGCTGGCCCCTGGCACCGTATGAATGGTGAGTTGAATTTTACATGAACAAGTGGAACGAATAGCGAGTTGTACGAATAGCAAGGCAAAAGAGCGGCAGGGTTCCACTATAAGCAAATGTTTTCCTTGAATATCGACACAACCTGCAAAAAGTAAAACCATTTGTAAAATTTATCAAAAAATAAAATACCTTTAACTTAAGTGCAGAAGAAAGTTGATATATGTTTTTGAAATAAAAAGCTTATTAAAATGAATTGTAACATAAAATGCTTCTGATTATTTAGTTCATTAAAAAATTGTGCAACTAAAAGAGAGCAATACATTTAAACTGAATTTTTGGACTTTTCTCTATTGTATTTATTTAATGAGCTCCTAATTAGTGGTGATAAATTATCTCATTTTGTTTTGTAATTGTTCTTAGCAAAAGGTAACTTTTAAGCATCGTCATCTGTTTTGATGCCTTTTTTACCCGTTAATTTACCTTTTTTTTCTCTTTAAAAGTATTTTCTTCTATACAATGGATGACTGCTAAGCTCTTAAGGAATGCAATCAAATTATTGAGGTTCCTACGTTAGGTTTATTCCTTTCTGTAAATTATTTTATTTTTCTTGTAATTAGGGTTTAGCATGAAAGCGGGAATTGATTTTCTTTTTATTTGAAAAATTAGAATAAGTCATTTATACAGGTATGTATTTTTTCGTTCATTGTTTTTTTTTTTTTTTTTTTTTTTTTTGCATGCCATTAAATACAAAGTAACATAATTATCAGTTTTGTGCTTTATCTTTTTTCATCCATTGATTTTCCGTTTCATTTGTAAGCTAACCAACACAAAAATAGTAATACATCCTTTGTATGTTTTCTGACTAGAATTTTGCATTTGTTCGTGAAATGAAATCAAAATTTATCATTTGCAAATTGTTTATCTTCAAATGCTTCAATTAATCACACGAAAACATTTTTTAAAATTGCATTACTACAGTTGAAGTACAATTTTCTTAGGCAAATAATTTTATTGTGATATGTAATCCGAAACAAAAAATTCATCTTCCTTTAACCTGTTTACGTACAGATTTATTGCCTACTTTCCCGTCAATGAAAAAATAAATAATAAAGTATAAAAGAAGGCTTAATGGTATCGTAAAATTATCGTTAAAAATGAAGAAAAGTCAAAAATAAGTGCAGTAATTGATTAAAGATTGAAAAATTAAAAAATTCAAAGTAGAGTTTTGAGATGGGGAAAATGTGTGTCTGTCGGTATGTGCCTTTCCTGCCATAATAATTTTTGAGGGAATTTTCCGAATCGAAAGGTTTTTTTTTTTCCTTCGAAAGATATCGGCGAGGACATCTCATTTCCATATTTTATTTTTTGATTTGAAAAATTTCTCGTTCAATTTTGAACAGTTCAAAAAATCTTAACATTAGTGGTATTGGGAAAATATGAAGCAAATTTTGTAAACCCTGGACATAAAATCCAAATTCCTTTGAACACGCTTATTTGAAAGACCTATCGACGCGAAATATTTTTTTTATTGTAAGAGTTCAAAATAAAAAAGAAACAGTAGCGCCTGCGGGAAAATTTCAATCCGATATAAATCCTGATCTAACAGACGGATTTGCTTGAAACAAATTATGTAGGAAGGATTTTATGGCCATGTATAGATATGAACTTCAACCAGAACTAAGCGAACCTATTTTACAAATTTTTTTTTCAACTTGAATTTTTAAGGATATTTATGAATGAATTAATGAATGTGTATTAACCTTTGAAAAACGTATATTTGAAGCAATTAAGAACTAAAGCTAAATGAGAGAGAGATAGAAATAAAATTTCATGTTAAATTAAAGCACAAATGAGCATTAAAACGCAGACATATGTTTCGGGATTGCTTGGAATCCCTTTTTCAATGCGACAGGGAGCTTCTAGATGCAAAACATCCAAATGAAGCAGACAGAACAACAAAAACAAAGCTTATATAGCCTAAGAATTAACTGTAAACCAATGAGAATAAAGGCAGTGTGAAGTGGAAGTAGAAGTAGTAGGAAAGGCACCAATAAGAGAGCAACAAACGAATGCAGTTGGAAGTACAGAAAGTAAAAAGGAATATCAATAAAAACAAAGAAAAAAAGACAACAGCGTGCATAAAAATGTGAAAATACATGAAAATTGCAAAAAAATAAAATAAAATACAAAGAATAAAATGGAAATAAAATAAGTACAGAAAATACCAAAACAAAAAGTAAAACAAAGTACACATGCAAAAGAGGAGGACGGGGGGAGAGAGGAAAAAAAAAAAAAAAAGACACAAAAAAGAAAAACTAACAAGAAAACCAAGAAAGAACAACAAATTAAAGGAAATTATGCCAGACCTGTGAAAAATAAGGAGTTGAGGAAGAATCATTAACCAAATTAGAACTATTCCTGTTAATATGATAAGCTTCCCAAAAGTCAAGTTCTAAAGGGGAAGAACATTTTTGAATAATTTTCCCAGAATTGAAATCAAAAGAGTGGTTGGAATTCGAACAATGTTGAGCAATGCTAGACTTATTCAGCTCTTGCTTTCGTACATAACCTTTATGCTCATTTAACCGAATTTTCAGAGCACGTTTTGTCTGTCCAATGTAAGAAAGGCCGCAACGGCAACTAAGTTGGTAAATACCCCAAGTATTAAGTTGATCAACAGGATCTTTAAGAGAAGAGAAGGAAAGTTTGTTGCTAGGAGCAAAAACAACTTGAAATTGAAACCTTTTTAGGATTTTAGCAATACGAAAACTTACAGAATGAAAGAATGGTAACACAACCAAATTCTTTCTAGAAACCACATGATTGGGACCAGAAGCTGTTTTAGAAAGTTTGTTATGAATAGAATCAATTAAAGAGTGAGAAAATCCTCTATCAACAGCTACAGCTTTCAGATAGTTGAGTTCAATCTTGAGAAGCTCAGGAAAAGAGCAAATATTAATAGCACGATGGACAAGAGCATTAAAAGCCGAATATTTTTGGTTGGGAGGATGAGACGATAGTCTGTGAGGAGGTAAAGAAACAGCGAAAGGTTTACGATAGACAGAAGTAGTGAAACCAGACTCACTCCTAGAAATCAAAACATCAAGAAACGCGAGGCTACTATTAAGTTCTTTCTCACAAGAAAACTGGATATTAGAATCAATGGAGTTCATAATCGAAAGAGCGTCATCAATACCTAACAAGTTACTGTCCGTTAGGACAAAACAATCATCCACATAACGAACATAAAATTGAAATTGCAATTTTTGGAATAGTTTTTCCTCAAAATAATGCATATAGAAATCACTTAAAATAGGACTAAGAGGACTTCCCATGGCCAGGCCATCTACCATAGCATAGAATTTTCCATTAAATACAAAAGTGCTCTGTTTTTTTTTTTTTTTTTTCCTCTCTGCCCCCGTCCTCCTCTTTTGCATGTGTACTTTGTTTTACTTTTTGTTTTGGTATTTTCTGTACTTATTTTATTTCCATTTTATTCTTTGTATTTTATTTTATTTTTTTGCAATTTTCATGTATTTTCACATTTTTATGCACGCTGTTGTCTTTTTTGCTTTGTTTTTATTGATATTCCTTTTTACTTTCTGTACTTCCAACTGCATTCGTTTGTTGCTCTCTTATTGGTGCCTTTCCTACTACTTCTACTTCCACTTCACACTGCCTTTATTCTCATTGGTTTACAGTTAATTCTTAGGCTATATAAGCTTTGTTTTTGTTGTTCTGTCTGCTTCATTTGGATGTTTTGCATCTAGAAGCTCCCTGTCGCATTGAAAAAGGGATTCCAAGCAATCCCGAAACATATGTCTGCGTTTTAATGCTCATTTGTGCTTTAATTTAACGTGAAATTTTATTTCTATTACTTTGCACAAAGTTAAATCATTACTATGAGAGAGAGATAGCTAGATTTTAAATTTGAAGTTGGTGTATACTTTTTTTTCTTTAGTGGTCTCAAAAATGAGATCGCAACCGGATCGTTTTTGAGAAAAGGGGTTACTTAAAAAATAAAAAATTGTTTTTTCAAGTCTAAGTCATTATGACTCGCTATTCCGAGAATGATGTTTTTGAAAATAAACCAATTTATCCCAATCACAAGAATTCTAATTTAACAGTGAACCTAAAACCAATTTACTCTAATTAATTTACCTTTCTAAAATATCCCTCCTTCCCCATTGTAATTCCTTGGTGACAAATTTGGTGACGATTGGGAGCACAATGTACATTTGAGTAAGGTATTCGTATATAAACACACACATACATACTGTTTTATTTACATAGATTAAGAAAACGTTGTAAATTATACATTTATTTTTTAATATAATTTAACCTTAGTAATGAATAACACTGATAAATTTAGAATACTTTCTTTTATTTGACAGGACAGCTAAATGTTAATCGAAAGCTTTTTATATTAATAAATAAATATTCATGTGCTTATAATGCTTTCAAATAAGCATTATAAGCATTGCTGCAAAACCTTGTGTCCAATATTCTTTAACTTTTAAAAAGCTAGTTAAGCGTCATTTTAATATAATTTGTTTTCATTTAATAATTCACTTCACTTTTTTTCAAGCTTTTCAATGGGTGTAAACAAGTTTTAAAAAGTCCCATTCAATATTTTTAAAATTAAATAGTTAGATTAAGTACATCACTTTAAAAAGTTCATATTTTTAATAATTTTTTTTCCACTAATTGCATACCAATTTCCGTCGAAGTTGAGAAAGAAATAAGTAAATATTTTTTTTTTAAAAGGTTTTCTTTCCGCTTTTATTTTAAATAACAAAGTTTTTTTTTCCTTTCAGTGTTTGTCTAAAGAGTAAAAACTTAAACTAATATGAGTTTTTTTAGATTCTAAAATTTTAATAAGATCAATGTGCCTAAATGCAAAGCGATTTCCACTAAGTTTGTCTCATTTAGGAAGTTTTTGACCAGATTTATGGCATTTTGGCATGAAAGAAAATAAAGATTGAATGCACTTATTCTTTTGATACTAAACTATGATTTTATCGAAGAAATTGAACTTTAATTATAATTATAGAAAAATTTGTATCACTGTCGTATTTAGGACACCTTTGTCGCATTTAGAATAGCTAAAATCCAAATGCGACAGTGCTACTTATGCATCCTAGTTACTACTTTTTGTCAATTTACAGAATTAGATTTTTAAGTGCACAAAATTTTGTAAATCAAGAGTTCCCAAACGAGCACAATGTTTCGTGTCTCCCTGGGGTGCCATACTGAGAGATGAGGGGTATCGCCAGGTACCATAAATCGTAAAAATACTCAATTATCACACATACCACGGATAGGTATTATGTGACTAGGGTTCCGGACTAACAAGGAAAGATTGGTTTTGACGGAATCGAGAAGCGCGTTAGAATAGTGACGTCACGAGAGCCCGTTTTTTTATAGCCCAAAAGAGGTTGTTTTGAGCAAAATATAAGAAATATGGGGATTCCGGTTCGTATGTTGCACTATGTTTAGAATATTTTTGGAAAAGAAAAGTAATTTTTCAATCAGGAGTACCCATCCCACCTAAGAGTGTTGACGCTCCCCCCCCCCGCCCCCCCAAAAAAAGCTACGGGGTCCACCCCCTAAAAAAGTCTTAATAATGCCCACCCACCCCTAAAAACCAATTCCTTTTTTTTTTCTTCTGCAATAAGAGCATTTTCTGCATATTCTTTTTATTTCCCTCTTTTTTTTTTTTTTTTGCAAAACAAGATAAGGTCAATTAGCCTAAATGTGAAAGTCCCTAAATGAGACAAAGTTCGCTTAGCTTAAATATTACTGCAAGAAATGTTGCAAATAAGACTTCCTAGATAGCAAGATTTGTTTGCAGTTCTATATGCGTTTTATCTGACAGTTTCTAGACTACTATTTCAGTCTCTGTCTACCTCCTTTTTGAATTATGTATGTAAAATTCGCATGCATGCGAAGGTGCGCACACATATATGCATGTATTTTGTTAATTTATTTATTGATAGAGTGCATAAAATGATATCTCATTTTTTCTGATATATTATTCATTTATTTATGTATTGACACATTGTATCAACATTAAGAGTCATTTTATTTTTCTGATTTCACTTTTGTCTTCGATTTCTTTCTTAACATCTGCAAAATCAATTCCAAAAGTACTGCAGGTCAAAAACAAATGACTACCATTATTCCGCTTAAAGAGAATTACAAAAAGCTGAAAATTCGCAAACCATAATGAACTCTTCAACAGAAAATAAAAATTGGGAGACCGATGGAAGAGCCCCTTATTTTCATTCGTTTTCTTTACTAGGAAAAGCCTTTTGATGCAAATAAAAACATCTTCTCGCAATGAAACTTGAGAACAGAAGCATTGGTGTCAGAATAATAACCAGTTCTCTCGAAAAGAATTTATATACATTATTTGCGTGTGCTTGAGATCCCGGCTTTTTCATTTCCATCTTCTTCCATCATTTGCAAAATTGGTTTAGCATTCGATTTGAGAAATATGGAAATGTTGCGCTGAAGTGGAGTGGGTGAACCTAATACGAATATAGAACATGGAGTGTGAAGAAATGAGAATATATTAAACAATGGATAAAAATCACCTTTTCGCCTTGCCGCCAATTGAATACCGAAAAGCAAAAATTCGTTCTTTTTGGGATGAGTGTACATCGTTTCAAATCTAAGGGGCTGTGCAAAAATATAATTTTGTTATCTTAATGTAGCAGTCTACTTAAGATGGGATTTTTGAGAAATACCAAATTTATTTTTAAAATCAATTCATTTTCTTATTGATTTGTATGTAAAATATTTCTTGCAAGAAAAAAAACATATGTTTAAAAAAACATTTCACGTTATTTTCCTTTTTTTTTTTTTTTTGCTATTCTTATCAGCAACTGTCATGTTGAATTATCCTTTCGTGTTTAGAAACATTGATTCTTTGACTTTAGAAAATCAAATATGATATATTTTTTCCAGTTTGTATACAATGCTGTGTCTATATATTTTTTTTATCTTGTAAATTGCTGTTACTTGTCAAAACAGTTACCATAAATATTTTTTTTTTTTTGTAAATGAATATATTAGAATATTGTAGAAAAAAATAAAATCTATGTTTCTGCAAAACAACAAATCAAAGCATAAAATCAAAACTATTAGTTTTGATTTGAAATGAAGCTGCATCAAACATACTTAAATTTACAATCATTCAAAGTGTAAGCATGCGAAATTGTAGTGATGATAGCTAAAATGGCGAAATATATGAATGTAGATGAGGAAAATCGAAATTGTGCATTCAAGAATAAAAAATAAAAATAATAATAAAGTATGTGATCTAAATAAAGTAAAAATAAATATATTTATACGGTTTTTTTGAAAAATGAAAATGAAATTGAGATCTGAAAAGGGGCAAAGTAAGAATATGGTGCTGAAATGAAGAGAATGAAAATTAGTTAATGTACAATGCCGAATATCTGTAAGAACCCATAAAAGCAGCCTACATGTGTAAAATAAGGAAAATTGGTGAAAGGATACTTCGATTCATAATTTTCTAAAATAATGCTGTAAATATAACGGAAAACATAAATATTGCAAATCAAACACTTTCATTTACATCTTTTTTTTTTTTCATTTCAGTAGTTTCTTAGTGGAATTTCTTTTTTATTTTCATTTAGTGAATGAAAAAAATATCGATCACTAAGGGGAGAAGGTAGAAGTGGAAAATTAGAACTCGTTTACGCTTAGGAGCTTTGGAAATAAAAAACCTAGCATGACCCAAAATAAAACTTAGTTCTCATGTTTGATATCAAATATCTAAAGGATCGATCAGAATTCCTTCGCTGTTAAAAGCATAATGTGTCGTTAAAAGACGAAACCTGGCTTTTTTAGGATTAATTACACCAAGTAAAAGAAATGTGTCAAAGAAAAGAAATAGTATCGATAAAATAACGATGCTTTTTCTTCGTATTTACTCGAAAGATTGAGTTTTATTGCTTTTAAGTAAAGTTTTTTTCACGAAATGCTTTAATTACATTGAAAACTAAGTAAATAACTACTGTTTCATCTATGCAGTGCAGATACATACTGATATAACATTATAGCATAAAAAATATCTAGAGAAAGTTACTTTTGTTATTAAATAAATAAATATCATGGTAATAACTGGGCATTCAACTTACAAAGGGTTTTTGTAAGTCTTATAAATTTGATATATATAAGCGGTCAACATTGACAAGTGGTCAAGTTGCAAAGGTTTCCCTACATTACAAAATATAGGGCTAATTCCGTTCCTGACTAAAGCGGTTAACTTAGACATATGGTCAACTTACAAAGGTGGTCAACTTTACAAGTTTTACTGTACTGGCATATATCTTGTAGTGTAGATAAACTTTCGCAGGGTCTTTCAGGCGGTGTACACTACTTGGAAATCTGAAGTGCTGTATTTTTTTAAAAAATGCTAATAATGATGATACATTATTCGAGAAAGACAGTTCAATTCCGAACACGTCATCTAGTAAAACATTTCTTTGTTATGAAATAAGCAATTGCAAATTTAATATAGTATTCTGCTTTACAAGGATTGTCTTTAGAAAGCATTGCATAAAAACTGTTTTTACACTATTAAGTTTAATGGTCTTAAGTGTAAAAGTACATTTGAAATATTTCTACTTCGCGGTTGGGGGTAGAACAAGGTTGATCTCGGAAAGAGTATGCACCTTAGTTGTTTAATTTCAGAAATCACCGTACATAACTTTTTTTAGGTAGCATATCCCGTTATCCTAGAACACATTTTTGGTACGCTGAAATAACCCGTTTAAGGAAATCTATTCCATTCCCATTTATCCGATACCAGAGAAAAGGTGGCAAACTCAACCACACATTGCTCAGTCGATCTGTTCTTGTTGAAGAAGATAGTGTTATCCTTTAGGATAATATATAATATTTCGCCATTAGGAGAAGTTCTTGATAATAGCACATGAACATTCAGATTACATTTTATGGTGCTTGGATTGGTGCTCTGATATGTCCCATAATGAGTGATCGTGGCTCTCAATTCCCAAAATAAAGATTTATCCTGAGCCTCAGATTATTGTTTACTTTATAGTTCTCGCAAGCTTAGATGAAAAATTGAATAGGAGTTCGTAACAAGAAATGTAAAGAAATACGTTAAAATTCCCTTAATACGATAGCATTTATTAAAACAATAGAAACACTACTTCTTTTATACTCACTGTGAGGCACTGAATAGTTTATATAAATTCTCTTTACCCTTTGTTATATTTTCAGAAATACAACTGCAGACTTCGTCGGATAAAGAAAAAGAAATTTCATCTTAACTTACATTTTAAGAAAAATACAAAGCTTATACAGACAAAAGCACCTCCAACACGGAAAGATAATTATAAGCGTGTGAACTTTTTGACTATGTTTATTTTTGTCCTGTATCAAATTATAAACCTAGAAAGTACCGCTGGTTTCTTTTTTTTTTTTTTTTGGAATTCCGAGAGAGTAATTACGACAAAACACTTTTGTAAAAACGTGTTTTCTTATTGTGCTCGAATTTCTCCGTGGTTTGCTGCTTTTCGCTTCTCACCATTCTTTTAATTAACTCATAAAGACTACAAATTAACCAAGATAAAGTAAGATTTCTCTTTCGTGTTGCGAAGAAATCCTTCAGCATTAGTGTTCCACTAAACTGTGTACGTGTGTATGTAACTGCATTTTTGTCTATATTGTATGATCACACATAAAACTATACATATAATGTGTAATATTAGTGTGTTTGAATAATACAGGGCAAAGTTTTTAATTTTAATTTTAGGGATCATTTAGAGAAAAAATATTTTTGGGAACATTATATTTTTGACGGCAAGGTCGCGTAGTAGTGAGGCAGTGGCCTCATACACCCAAGTTCGTAGGATCAAACCTGGACCCAAGTCGGTGGATTTTCAAGATGCAAAAAATCGTCAGCGCTTATGTCGTTTGCGGCCTGTTAAAGATCCGTTAAGTGTCTGCTCTGCTTGGATACTCTCGGCTAAATTAAATTCCTAGTGCATTTCCGCATCATTTAGAGCTTAGGTGCCGCGGGCCGTGGAAGCCTAGTGGTTAGCACGTCGGACTTCCACCAGGAAGGTCGCGCGTTCGATACCCACTGAAGACCACCATGTATACTTGGGGATATGTGCATGTAAAATCCGTAGACCCCACTACCTCTCCCCGTGCGTAAGCAATCCTAAGGCCTCGGCTAACAGGTAGGGGTCTGGTGGAGAAAAGCTTAGGTGCCGCGATCTAGGGAGAAAATTAACGTCAAAATTCCCAAGTGGTGGTGGCATCCACCGATAGAGGTGCTACTCGAAAGAACGGATGCCGGCTTCCGGAGAATGCACTATGTCTGCAAAGGTTAGTGACCATAAGCAGCCTCATTAGAAAAAAAAAATTCACTAGTATTTTTTGTAGAAGAAGAAAAAATTTGAAAGCATGTTTGCAACGGTACAAATGTAGTTTACTGAAAGTTACACTATTTTTTAGGAGGGGACGGGGTGCCACCACAAATTACCGTCTCGGGGACGCTCATGCTAGGGACGCCACTGCCTAAACTTACACACTTATTACACTCCCAAAACGCAGATCTATTTTCAACTAAGAGTTCCAAAAAAAAAATTCCTTGACTGAATAAAGTCTTCTGTATTTCTATAGAATGATTAAAATAATTTAAGCACAAAAAAAAGTAAGCCGTACTGGTTATTTTGAAGAAGATGAGTCACTGAAAAGGAGGTCAGGAGTGAAGGAGTTAAGAATATTATATGTACTATGTCGATTTGATCTTGGTCCCCTTAAAAAGTTTTTATAGTTTTGAGGTACAATACATCTTATTAATTTTTCTAATGAATAAATTGTGAATTCGTTTGATGTTTTTAAATTTCGATTACGACGTTATTTCTTCCATTTTTAACTCTGTTTATATACGATTACATAAAACACTCAGTTCCCTGTCAGCTGTCCCCCAAACGAATCGTTTTCGTTTAAAATTGAAATTGAATGATTTTTTTAATCTGAAGCTAATTTATTGATTATCGTTAATTTATTTTAAAGCAAGATTTATTTCAAAAAAAAATGTTTTCTTTTTTAATAAAAAAATTTAAGAGTAAGAATTTAAAATACAACTGATATAAGACTGCTCTGTAAGAAACAGAAACGTAAAATATTTCAAAGCAACTTTTACGCACAGAACATTTTTAAATCTATCAAGAACTATTTTTTATTAAACAATATATGAATTTTTCTTTCAAGACCTGTTGTTTTTATTATTATTGTTGTTGTTATTTGCTTCGCTCTTGAAAAATAGAATCACAATAGTGTGTTCGTTCCTTTCAATATTTTTAGTCCATAACAACTTTTTGATTACAGTATGCATTAAATTTGGTGAAGCATTCAAAATTTTATCCTTCAAAAATCTCCATTAAATTAAGTATGCTTAATTGCTTGATATATATGTAATTGTAATGAATGTCTTGAGGCAAATGTATTCAAAAAATTTTAATTTATTAATTAGGTAAAACTAGTTTAATGCGGCTGCGTTTTTTTTTTCTGTATTTTTCCTATTAAAGTAAATTTTTTTCTAATTACATGAATTAATTGCATTGTTTAAGTAAGTGCAAGTAAAAGCTTCTGGTATTTAATTGAAGTAAAAGAAGTAATTAAATATTTTTTCTTCCTTGTATTTGCTTTTATATCGATAACTTGATCCGTTCGGAAGTCCAAACTTGTGGCTTCTTAAGATTGTGTTCTTCGTTAAAGAAACCATAATCAGCAATAATAAATGAGTTCATTATCTTCAGAATCCCTCTCCATTTATTAATGAAGAATTTAATCAATCACAGTTTTATCTTTATCGCAATGTTTACAAAATTTTATAATTTCATATTCTTAAAGTTGATTTAGTGGTTATTCAAAGTTAAAAGGGAATTTGCATATTTGAAAAGGGCTTTATTGTTTTTCTGAAAGTTTGAAATTTGGTTGTCTAGTTTAATTTTTTAATCTATTTATGTTTGCTTCTAAACCGTTTAAACAACTCTTCAATGTTCATATCATTCTAATTAGCAGTAAAATTTAAAAGGAAGTAAATAAAATAATAACAGTGTGAAAGTAGGTTTAATCTTTAGTAAAAAATAACTACGCAAGGGGGGGGGGGGGTTGAGTGAATTTAAATGAAAAAAAATCTTTGACTTTAAGATTTACATGTGTGTATCAGATTGCTCTATCAAAGTATTAACACAAGATTTGTTTACATTGTCTGCAAGAAACATTCTTTAGTAAGGTAGAAAATATATGAATTGTGCATTTATGAAATAAAATGTGAGATGTATTTACTGTAGGAAGGAGGGAATTTTGAAAATATGTTACGAAAACAATCCTTTTTTTGGAAAAAAACAAAACACATTGATGCTCTTAGAAATACTGATTGAAACTTTTACGCCATAAAAAAATATTCCGCATTCCTATTATGAATGTATGCTGAATATTAGCTGAAAATAATTAACACATACTCTGGTGCGAATAGAAAAAACGTATAAATTAAAAAATGCGATTTTTTTTTCAAATATTCAACTGAAAATAAACAACTTTTAAAGACGAATTCGGAAAACGCACAACCTCCGAAAACTAAATACCATTCCAAGTTCTACCTAATATTGCTAATCTTAGAAAGCATTTCAAGTAAAACTTATTGCAAAACAAACCTTAACAATTTTTAGTTTCAAGAACCAATTTAAAATTAAAAATTTAATTTTGTCATCGCCATTTGTGTTTATTATTCATCACGTTTAAGAAAAACTTTTTCCTCTCTTTAAAAAACTACATTTTCTAGCATTTTTTCTACTCTAAAGAAATATTCAAAAATAAAAATATATAAGTAAAATGTAAAGTTAATTATTTTCGCTAAGTAAACTCGCGCGGCTTATATTTAGAATGATTTGTAACATTCATAAACAAAATGCGGCTGAAGAATGTAAATGCTTGAATATTTGAATTATAAACGTTGTTTTCATCTATTTTACTTGTCATTAAATTTCTAATCAGCGTTTGAAATTAAAGCGGATAAAAATGTTTTTATTAGTAACAAAGAACTATCGTTGTTTCCAAATTACTCCTTTCTTTCACAAAGTGTGTTTGATGTTAAATTATGTATAGATTTTTTTTTAAAAAAAGCTTTTTAAAAATAATATAATTGTAATTGTCTTCTTTACGTTACCATACTGCTTTTTGCTGTAGTACTTCAATGAATAAAATAGTTGAGAGAGAGAGAGAAAAGAGAAAAAAATAAGATAATAAGCGGAAATATTTATTTTCTTCTGCTAAAAATAAGTAAATCTGCAGCTTTTATGTTAACTGCAGTTTGACGTCGTGATAAGTAAAACATATATCTTTCTGATATAAATTATTCATCCTACATAAGCTTAAAAAGTAGAAATATGTAAAGCATTAATTAGTTTTGAAAACTTATTTTCAGGTTCTGTCGTTTGTTGCTTCATTGTTTATTTTCGCAGTTGCAGTTGTTTTATTTAGCAGTTTCAGCTTTAATGTTTAAAAACAGTTTATTAACATTTTAGAGAATTTTTAATTTCATGCAGGAAAGATAATTTCACAAAAATGTTTAGAAATATCTATGTTATAAAAATCTATAGGCTGGTTTCACGTGGATTTCTATAGTAATGTCGCCGAATAATTCGCAATATCGTCAATTTGACACCTCATATCTGTCGAGAAATCCCCAAATTGTCGCCAAATGTTTGACATCATTTCTACGTCGTTAATTCGTTTTGCTTTCAAATTTCGATTTCGTTGTGCTAAAAGATGTATAACTTTAAACAGAATATGCTGTTTCCCTCTTATTCTCTTTTGGTTCTACCTATAAAAAACTTCCTAAATGTATAGATTGTTAAAAAAATTTCCTGTCAAAAGGTTGATTTAGCTGTGGAAAGAAATCATAAATATTAATAAATGCCACATTATTTATCAGAATAGTTGTAATTTATTTTGAACCATTAAGGGATTTCATGCCGACAATCGACAAATAACGCACTGCGAATGTGTGCAAAGGTAAGCACTAAAGCATGAACTTCGAAATTTGTAATACAACCAAAATGTAATAGCTGGAAAGTTGCCATTGATAATAAGAAATAAATTCAAAAAATATTCCACCAGTTGGGAAATAACTTTTACCACCCACTGGTTAAGCAAAATTCCAAAAAATCAAAACTTCAGCTTTGACTTATTTTCTTCTTAAGCTTCTATCTTTTTGCACTAGGTTAAAAATTTGACTAAATTGCCGTTTAGTTGTTGTTCTACTTTACACAAAAATTAAAAAAAAAACAAAAAAAAAGTCTCTTTTTTTTTTTTGTAAAATACGAAGTATTCTAACCACTATCGCACTTTTCAGAGGAAAACATATTTTTATTAAATTATTTTTGCATTTTATATTTGATTTTATTTTTATTATATGTCTTCATCCAAAACTTTTTGTTCAAGAAAATATTTCCACTCCTTGAACAGTAATCTATCCATTCGTTGGCAAAGAACCTTTAGAAAATTATGTCTTTTCCCCAGATGCTTTCCAAAATGAAAAAAAAAAATATTAGTAATAAATTGTTATGTAGGAGTGGGATAAATTTTCATAACATCACCGTTCTGAGATAAAGTGGCGCCGAGGGATCCCAACTGTCTAAAATAATATTTTTTTGCAATTTCACCTTATTTTCTTCATGTCGGCTATTGATATTTTCTACGCTTCAAAAATTATCCGTAAAAAATTTTTGCTCTCGATATCATTTTCACGTTACGAGATAAGGGGAGAAAAAAATAAATGCATATGTAAAACTAAGAAACAGCATAATTTTGAAGGCTTCAGCTTCTTCAGTACTGATGCTACAATCTGAGTCTTGGAATACTTTGAGGCTCAAGCAATATCAAATACGTCGTTGGTTATGAAATTTCTTATTGACTCAGTTGTTTCATTTGGCAATACTTTCCTGAAAATGTTAGAAAACACGTTATTGGAAAGACACCTCCAAAACTTTCAGGTTGAAATTTTCTTAACACTAGATTTACCAGACTAGTCATTTTGACTGTTTCGAAGCTTACATTTTGCATAATTTGCTTCTGATTATAGTGCAACTTTCAATTGCATTGGCTTTTCCTAATACACGGTAAGTAGGACAAGTTAATTTAACTGAAAGTTTTATTATAATTAGTATCAACTTGGTGTAAAACGAAAATTTATGAATGGTTGAAAATGGCTTGGTAAATCTAGTATTAAATGCTATCTTAACTTTAAAAACAATGACAAAAAAAAGTTATATCAGAAACGTTTCCAAAGTTGTTATTACAGAAAACTTTAAAATACTTCCCTAGTAATAAGTGCATTCAATATAAATACAAAATATTTTATTCTATTTTATCGTTAAGGAAACTTGTTTGACGGTTTATTGAACATTAGTGAGTTCTCATTTTTAATGTCTTTTTTTCTTTCAGGTGAGTTTTGAAAATAACGGCACGGATATAACTTAGAAGAAAATATTCTTATTATTTCATAAGGTATGCGTTAACTTTAACATTCTTTCATTCTAATGATTGGTACGTATTGCTTTATACTTTTATCAATGTCTTCAAAACAAATGTGAAATGTGTTCTTATACTGATTTAAGCTGTTCAAATATATATTTAGCAAATTGTTTGCAGTTTTTTAAAAATTATTATTCTTTCTGCATCAGAAGTCTGCTTCACGAAAAGTCGTTGAAACACAGTTGTTTCACAAAGATTTTCTTTTGGTAAAAATGTGTCATTTAAAATATAATGCATAACGTTACAAAAATCATAATAAAATTAAATACATAAGAATAAGAGTGTTATCTCTCACATTAAGAAAAAAATAGAAAGAAAGAATTTATGGTGTGCGAAATTGTAATTTTTGTATTCTTTGAATCTTATTGGGTTTATTATGCAGTTTATTTTTAATTAACAATAAAACAATGTATTTTTATTTTTTATTTTTATTTTTTTCTTGTTATGAATTTTGAAAAATTCGTGTCTCTTCTCGCAAAGGGTATTTCTAACATAAGATTGAGTCTTTAATTTTCCGCCATTTTGTTTTAGTCTTTATATGAACTTACTATTTCCGGTTATATTCCTCATTTAATTTACTAACATATTTTACAAATGAGAATAGTTTTTAATAATTGTTTAATATCGCCTAACTTATGAAAATCCATATAGCGATAAACTATTTTATCGTATTAGTAAATGTGTTTCTTAGTTTGAATAAATACACTACCATTTGTATCTAGGTGTTTCATATGAATAAGACATGTACAATTCGGCTTTACATTTAGTTTCTTTTGAATTTGTGTCATTCGACTATCATTTTCGCTTGAGAAAATAATTTTTATACATAACATTTTTGCTCTTAGATATTTATAACAATATCAGCTAATTTTTCAAAGATTATATTTCTAAGAATATGTATCAATGGAAGCATGTGTATTTCTTCTTTTGTTTTTCGTAGGGCACTTTCTTTTCGCTTAATCATCAAGAACTATTTTAAAACTATTTATTGCAAGGTCCGTAAGAGCTAAAGGAAATAAAACACATTTCTCTCACAAGGTCGAATTAAAATAATAGTAATAGTAGTAAAATTGCAGTCAGTATCTTAGGTTTTAGAATTTTTTATTCGGCAACAGTAAACGCTAATTGCTTAAACATCTCATTCTACATTTTTACTTTAATGAGAAAAAAAATAAATGCAATCTATCATAATTGAAAAGAAAATATTTCTTTGTTGAGTGTTTTCTTTTCAGACGAGATTATGTTGCCTCCAAAACTAATTAGTTCGTAATCTCCGCCAATTATGATCTTATAGATGTATTTTTTCTTTTTGTAGCATTTTTAGATAAAAACGTCATCTTCGTAGTAAACAGATAGTAATTATTTTTAAGAAATTAGTATTTAGCTTGCTATGAATAATTCGTGCAATTGAAAACTTTTTTTTTTTTTTTTAACTTATGCTCTTATTGATTTCTTTCCTATTTGCTTTGTGAAATAAATGCATGTTGCAGCACAAAATCGTGTCGATTTATTCGCTACAAGTAATGGTGTTGAATTTTACGATAGTTTGGTGCCAAGTATGCTTTGATTATGTTTGCAACAATACAGTAAAATTGTGCACCATCTATTGTAACCAGTAAATTGGCACCATTTTTTTTTTTGGAGAAAATGCCACACAATTTTTTATAGTGTAGATACGGTTAACGTATTTTCCAACTTTAATTTATGAATGACTGCACTGTGGCAGATGAAATAAAAATAAGTAATGAAACTATATTTTCTCCAACTTTGCGTAGCTAAAGCCAACCTAAGCGTGACATTCTATATACCACTTTGCGTCTGTCATGCATCCATCCTTCTTACACTCCATTTGTTTGTCTCACTTTCATTTTATTTCCTCCTTCAAAACTTTCGCTTGTATGAACAATAATTCCTGCAGTTTCTGGCACCCCCCCCCCCCCTTCTTCCTTAAATTACGTTTTCCCTTTCTGTAAGTGTTTGCAATTGAAGGCCAAAAGATATTTCGACGAATTTCATTTCCACTGTACGAACTGGTGTTTCATTATCAGTATTAATTGCAGGAATATATAGTTATTTTTCATTACTAGTTTTTAAATCTGAGATTCACTTTTCCATAATATTTTTTGCATTGAAAGATTCATTGTACTAAACGATCCCACGATAACATTCATGTTAAAAATATAATAACAGTTCACTATATTATCTTCAAATGTCGTTAATTTTTTTTCAAGCACTGAGAAAATGAGGATTCAGATGCTTTCTTTAAACTCAGTTTCAAAATAACAATTACGCATGTTAATATATGCGTAAAATTCCTTTATTTTTTTACTATACACTTTTCGTTGAAACCTAAATTATAATTAATCAGGACTTTTTTTTCCATTCAAGTAAAATTTAGTTCTTACCTTTGCAACTTCTGACATTATCTTATATATTAAATTCCGAAAGTAAACAAACGTATGTATGTATGTTTCTCTCTATCTATTTTCCATGTCGCTCTATCTCCTCTCGAACGTCTGGGAGTGAAGAGTCAATCAAAAGCATTTAATGTAGCATGCGATGCTCAAAAGTTTTTAATGTATTATTTCATAATCTCTTAAGGGTTTGCATACCAAGAATATGCTAGTGTGGTATTTAGCGGTGACATTGAACAGCTTCTAATAGGAATTATTTTTGCCTTTAAGTAAACGTTAGCAAAATTCTAAGATATAATCAGTTGTTAGTGAACTGGAGATAAATACAGCGTTGAGAACTGTGGGTGGTCCGCTGATCCGAGATAACTAAAATCCGATTTGGATTACTACGAAGCAAACCTCGCTAGTCCCTGGCACCATTGATTGATCACCCTTAATTTAAGATTTTTTTTTTGTTATTGCTATTTTATTATCTATAGTTATAAGTTTTTTTTATAATTTTGGTTTTTAGTATTACAATCAGCTTTTTATGTCCTTATGTCCCAAAATGTTTTTATGTTTGTTTTTTTTTTGTTCCTTATGTTATATTGGTGTTTTATTTAGTCATATTTTAAAGTTTTATCCATCAATTTAATATATATATATATATATATATATAATCGGACCTCTATTTAACGAAGTCGCAAAATGCAGCGAAAAAGTTCGTTAAATGGAGAGATTCGTTAAATACAGATTTACATTTTTTATAATACTTTGGTTGCATGAGAACTCATTTTAAACTAATAGAAGCCCTATATATCATGTAATAATAATTATAGCAGTTTACTTTTATTCTTTCACTTAAGAAAGTATAAAACATAAAGAATAACCATTATAATCTAGAATTAAACCTATTCACTACTCTAAAAAAAGTGTTTATATTTATTTTAACACACAGTGTGCAGAAGCTTTAGAAAAAGTGTTTAAAGAAAGAAATACTTGAAAAATAGGTTGGAAATTTTTTTAGATTATCAGAAAAATGTCCGTTAAATAGAGAATGCGTTTCGTTATTTGGAGGTTTTTTTACATGGAAAACCTTAAATATTCTTACGGCCAAGAAGAAAATTCGTAAAATGGAGAAATTCGCTAAATAGAGGTTCGTTAAATGGAGGTTCGACTATATATTAACGGGATTCTAAATAATATACCATACAAGAAAGGACTAGTTTGCTGTTGCATTTTACGCGTCAAACACAAGCATAGCATTCACATGATTAAAATAAATATTGTTTTCTGTGGAATGCAAATAAGTTAGATTGCTCCAGGCATCTTAAACGACGACAGTTTAGAATTTAAATCAAGCATAATGTTGTTTACATTCCCTGATTTTCTTTACTGTTTCCAAAACTGGAAATCAATTCAATTTCTTTTCCCCTCGGAGGGAAAATTCCGGATGTCTGTGCGAGGTCTTTGTGAAATTGCTGGCATCACTTCTGCCTCAAATTATGTCTCCCCACCCAGCGTTTACTCAAATGCATCAAGATACGATGCAGGGAGTGTTGTTGGGAGCTATGGGGAATAATTTGTCTGATGAGGGGGTTTTCGGAGTCAAAGTGGCGCCCAGGAAGTGCATTCCTCCCCGTCATCATCTCTCGCCAAATTTTATCTTCGCCTGTTATTTATTTGCCGATTTAATGTTTCTCTCTCTTACAAAAGGTTCCTCGTTCATGCAGTACTTTATATATGAATGCAGTTGCATGATTGACTTAACGGTTATGGATTTGTGTTTAATTTTTCATACTGAGAACTTTAAATACAGCAATTAAAATACAGGGTGTTCATTAATTATTGTCGGGGTACCTCATAACTTTCGAATAAAAAATATTATGCAAAAACCGATTACGCATTCGTAAATTACAACTCAAAGAATTTTATTAATGACATTAAAAAGATTAATGAATTTGCACATGGCTGCCTTTCGTGGCTCGTAAGACATCGAGACGAAATTCGATTTCCCTCCAAGTGTTCTCCAGCATTTGTGGGGTAACATTTTGGATCGCAGTAACAATTCTGTGCTTCAGTTCATCAAAGGAGGGCACAGGGGTCTTGTACACAATGTCCTTGACAACTGAAGCGACGTTGAGTAGTTATGACTGATTTAGTTTCGAAAAACCACAATACAGACATTGCTTTTTCTTGCACGGTCGCTATTTTTATTTATGACGTCATAATTACCTAGACTGCAAATGCGCTAAGATTGCATTGTCACCACGTTAAATTCGTGGAGTTGTAATTCATGAATACATAATCGATTTTTGCGTAACATTTTTATTCTAAAGCTATGAGGTACGGAAACCCGACAATAATTAATGAACACCCTGTATTTAAACTTCAAGCTGTGTAAAGCTGAGTATCAGAAGTGTAAACATGCATTTGCTTTTCTCAGCTCTCAGGAAGGCGCCTTCTTGATGAGTAATTTTATTTTATTCAACAACTGAATGCAGTATTTCTAGAGGTACCAAAATTTTTGATGATTGGAAACTAAAGTTGACACTGCTTTTACCATAAATAGGGACACTAATTTGAAAATGATAGCCATGATGAAACCGATTGCTCTAACAGTTGGCATGTGATACAACTTAAATAGTTTCGTTAATTAAATTATATGGTGTTTTCACAATGGCTGCTTAGTGGCATAATCGTTAGAGCTTGTGGATACTACGCATTGGGTCCCGGCTACGCTATAAAGAACAATGCTTAAATGTGAGTACAAGGAAAAACAACGTAAGGTAAATGGCCCGGTAGTGGACACTTTTCTCCATCGGACACCCTTGCACCTTTTAGCCGAAGCCTTAGGTAAAAAGGTAGTGGACACTTTTCTCCACCAGACCTCTAAATGTTAGCCAAGGCCTTAGGATTGCTTACGCACGGGGAGAGGTAGTGGGGTCTACGGATTTTACATGCGCATATCCCCAAGTATACATGGTGGTCTTCAGTGGGTATCGAACGCGCGACCTTCCAGGTGGAAGTCCGACGTGCTAACCACTAGGCTACCACGGCCCTAAGGTAGTGGACACTGCTCTAGTAGTGGACACTTAGATCTTTAAGCTCCTAAAATAAGCGAATGTAACATTAAACTTGAATGAAATTATCAGAACCTATAGCGAACGATTCCTAGTGCTGGTTAATAGAACTAAAGTTGGCGTGGAGCATCTATGCAAGTACATGGATCATAATATTTAATATCTGCCTCCCCAACGGTCACATTTGCTGCTCTTTACTAAAGCCAATCAATAAGAAGGTTAAGGATTTGGGGAAAATATATGGGAAAAAAGAGTGACATCATTTATGAATGGTCACTTAGTCATTTTTAAAATTATTTCTCCAAGTTAACAACATGAAATAGATGATATTAATTTTTGTCCACTACTAATGCAAATACGTGTCTCATAAATGTCCACTATAGATACAAATTAAGCGTTTAGTAAATTTGACGTAAAAATCCTAATTTTTCTTCAAATGACATTTTATAGGTAATTAATTTTTAGATAAATAGTGGGCGATTAAGCTATATATGCAAATATTGATGTAAGTCCCTTGAAAAAATTTTGCTACGAAAATTTTCTTAACTATGTCCACTACCGGGTCATTTATCATAAAGCCCAAATTGTTAAAACAATAATGCAAATAGTCATTTCGAGGCTACAATGGATCCTTTTCATCAGTGCAGGAAAGGAAATGCTCAACACACAACTAGAATGTTGTGAGTGAACAGAGTTCGAACTGTTCACTATATAGCCAGAAAATTGTCACCATTTTTTGGTGCAACAGACTTCCAAATGTTTTGGCGTTAATATGCTTGAACTCGAGCAGGACAAGACTAGATTGACAAAATGGTATCTTTAAGACAAAGTCATAGCATAGCAAAAGTAAGAGTTACAAAAAATTGATAGCACTTGGAAGTTTTTATCAGCAAGTTTTGATGTCAAATGCCAAATGGCAAAAATTTAATGCCTCAAAAACTGAAAGTCTGCAAATATCTGAAATTTTTGTTTTCTTATTGATCTGATTTATCGTCTACGCACCAAAACATGCTCAATTTCTGAAATATCAAAATTCATACCAGTGTTTAATATTATATTGACTAAGGCTTTTAACTTGTTTCTTCTCATTTTTTTTAAGTCACAGTTCAAACACGCTGTGTCTAATTCACTTAAACCCAGTAACGGGTAAAATCTCAGTACAAATAAATAAACAAATATTCTGTTTTTTATAATAACATCAAAAGTAAAATAATGGAACGAGAGTGATACGTATTCCTTGCAGTACGTCTAAAGATTGAAGAAACTCATTATACATAGATTTTTTTTATTTTAAATGCTCTTTCATGTAATAAAAATGTGGAAGAGAACCAGCGAAACTCTCTGAAAAGTGTATTTTTAGCTGTTTGCATAATGCTCCACATTCTGTTCCCTATCTCACCCCTAATAAATCTTTCAATTTAATCTCTTCCTTGACAACTCTATGGAAATGGCGGATCATTTTACCTCCCCCCCCCTCTCGGGGTTTTTTTCCTCCCGATTTTTAGGAAGTTTTGCATATTTTCTCTCTGGAAATAAATTTTACACTAGTGTTCCATGCGTAAAGTAATAAATCTATTTGATGCAATTCTTCCCCAAAGAATTTTCTTTAATCAGTGGATGGGATTTTTCCAAATGGAATAATTATCTGAATGTAACTTTTTCCCTAAATTAAGTGCATTTGAATGTCGGAAAAACGTCTACCTTAACATTTTTGTTAGTTTTGTCGTAAATATAATTTGCCTTTAAAAACATTTCACCAAATTACGCTTTGCTATCACTAATACAAAATAAAAGTTAACATGGTATTTATACCTTCAAATACTGTAACTATTTAAAAATATTAACTCTCTTATCACAACCAGTATAAATTGAAGTAATGAAGCATTTTGTATTGTAACGATGCTGGTACATAAAAGTAAACCTTTGTATGAATGCGTAGCAATTTAAAAATATAAATCCTGAAAATGCATTTTTCATTTAATAGCTACATTTCAGTGAACTATTCATCTGAAAAAGAGACAAATCTACGGGGGGGGGGGGGATGTAGCAACAGCTAAAAATGGCTCGAAACATTCCCTTTTTACTGCATACTCATTAATGATTGGGTAACGTTGGCGTAGAGAAAAAAAGGTGTACCTTTGTCTTCGACTCTTTAATGAGTCGTTTATTTTGAAAGTAGAGCGTCCATTTTTGCAAAAAACTAAAACTTAATATGAACTTTTTGTCTGTAAACATATAGTAAAAAAAAAAAAAAACTTCAGGGGGAATTATAATATTTGGGCGATAGACGTTTTAGCCCTATAATAGTATTGTAAATATATTAAAATGCAAACCTTTAAATATCTCGCAGTAGCAAAAACTAGACTTGCCCACTTAAAAAAAACAAAATTGCTTAAATAGATCTTTGTTTTTAGGTTTCATGACTTTTACCCAACTTTTACTTTTCTTATTTTCGTACCTTTGGCAAGCAGAGAAAAATTAAAGTTTGTTGTCACAAGCTTCTGAAAGTATGCTTCAGTTATTTTCACCAAACACTTTCCCATTTTTTTTATTAAGATATGTATATTACTATAAAAACTGTGAGTAAAAACCAGTAATATGTTTAATTCAAAATACAACGGACTCCAGTTATTTGTCTATTTTGTATAGAATAAAAATAATGAAACAATGAGATTCTTTGTTGCGGAAGTAAAAAATACATAATAAATTTCTTTATTCGTGTTGTTCGTGCGGATACATTCCAGAATACAACTTGTAAAATCTTTATTTAAAGTGCAGCTCATTTTTCATCCAGAATAACCGTCAGAAATTTCAAGTGCTGACATTGATAACTCTGCCAACATTTCGGCATAAAACAAGTCAAGAAAAATTCTCAGTCCTTTGTCCACGGAGACATGGAACGTTTCCCACTTATGACAAATCGTACGCGAAAATCGTTTTGGGGCTTGTAAAAGAAGACTAAAAATGAAAAGAACAAAACTTCAACTCAAACGGAAAAAAAGGGAAAGTTACAAGAATGTGATTAATCAAATTCGTATCGTGCTGGGTCTTCCAAAAGAACATTTCTTTTTGACAATGAAGGATTACACTGTACTCCATATTTGGTCCCTTATTTTGTTCTCGTTACATCGAGGCAATAAGCTTATGGACATCCATGAGAGGGGCAATACCGGACATTTCACCGCTATGGAGATTCTTAGACATGTTCTCCAAATGGGAAGAAAAAAAAAAAAAAAAAAAAAAAAAAAAAAACGTGATAAAAGCAATGGAAAGAAATAATTAGGAATCTTAATTACATTATCATGATTGATTAAGTCAGTAATTAACTTTGAAATCAATCTAGAGAGCCTGATTTAATAATTTTATTTTATTTCTTGATCTCACTCCGTTAAAGCAATATTTTCACTTTTTGTTTCCTTTTTAGCCTACTTTCCCGTGAAAGTAAAAAAAAAAACAAAGCATGAAAGAAGGCTTAATGTATCGTAAAAATATCGTTCAAAATAAAGTCAAAAATAAGTGAAGTAATTAAATAAAGATTGAAAAATAAAAAAATTGAAAGTGGTTTTGAGCAGGGGAAAATGTGTCTTTCTGTCCTCCCCCCAAAAAATTTTAAAGGAATTATCCGATTTGAAAGATTTTTTTTTTTTTACATTTAAAAGATCTTGGCGAAAACATCTCATTTCCATATTTTACATTTTAATTTGAACTATTTTTCGATCAATTTTGAACAATTCAAAAAATCTTGACATTAGCGCCTATGGGCCAATTATGTAAACTCTGTAAGTAATATCAAAGTTCCTATGAACAAGCTTATTGGAAGTAGCTCTCGGCGTGAAGTACTTTTTGATTTGAACAATTTTTGTTCATTTTTGAACAGTTCAAAAAAAATTTAACACTAGCGCCTGCGGGGTAATTTCAGTCCTATATAAATTCTGATCTAACAGACGAACTTGCTTGGAACAAACTTTATCGGAAAGATGTTATAACGTAGAACATGTACAGCTACAATTTTCAACCAGAACTAAACGAGCCTGTTTTCCTATGAAGTTTTTTGATCTTGAATTTTAAGGATATTTTTAATGAATGAGTAATTAAATGAGTGTGTGAATGAATGAATGCATAAACTAATAAATAAATGATAAAAAATTAATAAGGGAATAAATGAGTGAATGAATGAAAAAATAAATGAGTGAATAAATACATGAATGAGTAAATGAATATGTATGTAGTTGAAAAATGTAAAGTTGAAGTAATTAAGAACTAAAGCTAAAAGAGACAGATAGAGAGAGCGAGAGATAGCTAGATTATAAATTTGAAGTTCGCGTATACGGGAAATTAAGCTCGTATTGTTATTAAATTTTAATTTATTATTAATATTATTTTATTATTATATTATTTATTTTAACTCTTTGAAAAATTGGGTTGTTTAAGTACAAAAATAATCCTGGCCCCACTGTGCCGCTCACAAAACTAATATTTCATGTTTTCTGAAAAAATATTGCACGATCGGTACATTTGTGAAAAAGGAGTGTATGTTGAAATGTAAATTTTTAAGGCATTAAAGGATGTTAATATATATATACATATTGTGTGTGGGGGACTTTGAAAGTGATACGTCAGTGGCATGAAATGAAAATGAGCTATCACCGTAATTAGAGTGGGAAAGGTAAAGAGAAATCACCATCATACCTTAATTGCTTTATCATTATAAATTGTGTGAACGAAGTATTTTTCCCAATTATAGTAGTTATTAGCTGTTTAAAAGTAGACAAAACACCAATCGAAACCTATTTTGAAAAATCTTATACTAAAAGAAAGGGAAATTTGCTACAGCTGGATTCGTTTTTTGGGTACTGAAACGCCAGCGCAATCTAGTGAACAGCGTCATCTACTGAGTCTCTGTGAGGTTATTTCGTTTTAAAGTTGTAGGTTAATTAAAAAACACCTTGTATTTAGAAGCCAAAGAGGAGTGCGGTTCCCTGGGCATCGCCGGGACTGCCCAGCCCTGGATCCGAACCTAGCCACAATTAATGAAAATTAAATTACGTCGTGGTCACCAAGCCGTGGCCACCCAATTATCACCAAGTGGGGTGGGGCTCCTTGCTACTTTCACCAATTGCAATCCAAGTTGCTACAATTGAAAGGGAAACCCTTCGCGTTGCTGTTCGACACGCTATGACATGCTTGGAACATGTGATTGAAGCAATTGAAATTCGCATTGATAAATTCTGTGATAAAAGAAAATGTTTTGCTTCAAATCTGAACCAGTGCCGATTGCTCAGCTGGTGGTAAAAATTTGAAGTTTTTTTATTATTATTATTGCAGATTTCTTTTCGTCATGATCCAAATCACATACGTATATACCAAGTTCTAATAACATACGTTTCTCAGAACGAGCCCTATGTAGGACTAAACGGTAATTGAAATTATAACCACCCTGCATGATCTTTAGCACTGGATGGCTTCAACTAAACACTGCTCCTGTCCTTCCCACCTTCCTCCGTGCTCTAAGCTAGTGATTACGCGTGGTCGAAAATGGCGAATCATGCCAATTCATTGCATTAAGTTTAGATGCGGAACTTACAAAGCGATACTACTTTGATTTTTCATCAAGACTACGAGAACGAAGCGACACAGGGACTACAACCGAAACAAATCGTTATTGGATTTCACTCAAGGAAATATTTTCATTTTTTTTTCTCTACTTTCCGTTCTCTTTTACTTCGCAGACTTTGTCCTCCTTTTTATCCATCGGTCGTTCTGAGAAAGACAAAGCCCTCCCAAACTCATCTTCGGAAAAGATTTTGAAGAAATTCGCTCTAAAGAATTGGGTGGATAGAACGGTATGGGAATATTATTTCTGCTTTATTTTTCCCCTCCCTCTCAGTGAAACCTCATTACTATATTTTTTTTCTTGTCTTTTCTCTTGGTGGTGTTAGTGAGGATTAAATGTAATGAGACTTTGGAAGCAGCCTATCCACACTGTTGGATTGTTAAGTAGATGCTGTCAGGATTTTGGATTGCTGCCTCACAGAAAAAAAACTATTTCGGCGGATTATTGTCTTTACAAAAGTGAGCAGGTGGTTTGAGAATGATTCGTAATTTTTCTGTTAATGTTGCTTTTTCATTACGTGAAACATTCGTGTTGTGAAAGTGAGACTGGCTTCTTATTTCTCTGAGATTTGTTCATGCTAATCCCGATGTTACTCTATTTCGTATTCATTTCCTTACATGAAAAAGAAATAAACCAATTTATTTAAGTTTTAACCGTGTAATTTGGAAAAGTAGTACACCTGCACTTTGTAGGTCAGTACACTTGCACTTTCTAGATTAAGATATAAGTTTGCTGTGAAACTTTCAGGTGCGGGTTTTCAAGGTGCAAGGAGCCTCCATATTAAGATTTATACCATACGCAGCTAAACCGTCTCTAGTTTTGTTGAATCTACAAACGCAATGTACTCAGACAGTTAGTCCATACTATTGTTTTGTTTTCCCTTTTGATATATATGCGTGTAACTTTGGTTCAATAGGAGACATTTCGTGCTCTTCTTTTCTTAAGTTTTTCTAAACGTTAGGTTTATTATGAAAAGTCAGTGCGTGCACAGAGTTTTCGTGCACTGTTAGAAAATATTCATAGTCCTAAATTTCGTTATTTATATAATATTATATTTTTTAATTTTTGATCAAGTATTTAGTTTGAAAACGATTGGCTGTACCTCTGAATCTTATTCGATCCTTTTTGTTCCCCGAATACTTCAATTTTCTAAGTCATAAATCTCAGTAACCCTTTTCTCGTAGAACTGTGATATTTAATATTATCATAGCTCAAATTTTTACGTTATATCAATCTTTATGTTTCTAAGCATTATTTAAATCATACATTACTAAATTTTGAATGTTCTATAATAGCCTACATTTAAAGCTGTATTTTCAACAGCAAAAACATTTTTTGTTCAGCGATTAATTTTTCATTAATAATAAACACTTTAATATGTTATATGCGATGCACTGGAAATGGCATCCATCATTGTGATGCGTAAAATTTCGCTATTTAATACACCACTATGCCATCGTATCTTGTGATGTGTGATATTTGAATGTTGGTCTCAAATCTAATTGCCTAATTGCTTGTGTACTGACATCGAGTTTAGTGACGAAATTCGCTTACGTAATCTGTACACATCTCATTATGAGACTGTTAATATCCGCCATCCGGATTAACTGACGTACGCAAGACTACGAGTAATCCGTTGATATTGCATTCAGTAGTCAGCATTCACATCAACAATATTGAATATTTGTAAATCCTGTATTACGTACATTAAACTTGCAGTCAATGTGGCCTAATTTAGTAAATATTCATGCAATGCGGTAATTAAAGGTGAGAAGGCCGAAGCACTAAAGCTTGTATGAAACGTATTAAAATAAAATTTGTTTCTTTACGATATCCCTCTTCAAGAATGAAATGTTATTAATATTTGAATGTTGTAATTGTTTATTAAATTATACAAAAATCAAAAGCAAGCGGCAAAAATGCTAGTAATTATTATAACTTGATTGATAAGTTATGGTACAGAAGAAATCATAAATGAAAAACACCATAAATTAGGAGTTGGTAAAATAAAAAAGACCGACGGAACTAGAAGAGGCAAATTCTGACTTTCTAATAATTTCTTTTGCAAGACAAAGCTTACAAAGTAAAACTGAACCTTGTTGTGCGATTCTACGCAAGAAAAACATAGCAGTGGGAAAAGGGGAGAAGAATAGTCGTAACACTTAAAATTAAAAAAAAAACATACACACACAATTATTAAATTTTTAATTTCTATTCAAGTGAGAGAAGGAGTTTCTTACGATAATCATTTTAAAAATGAATTTTAAACATAGTATGTCAGGGACTGCAATTTTATCACACGCATTGCTAGTGTTGTTAAACATAAAAATATATATGAACAGAAAGAACTGAAATGCAAAACGCAAGAACTATTTTCCCATTCAACTTTCAGAACTTTACCAGTATAAAAATGGCAGCAAAAATTCTACCGTCTTCAATGGATAAGATAGACGAAACTCGTTGAAAATTTAGATTCTTTCTTCGGCAAGTAAAGTATAGCTTAATGAGATAGTAACTCCTACCTTCATTGGGATGTTTGCTTTGAAAGTGTACTTGTAGGATAACTGTTCGGTCGCAGATGATGACCTTACTTTTTTCTTTTCCTCCTACTTCCAATTTGATAATTTTAATGATGCTTTCATAACGTTACATAATAATGCGTTCGTAACGATACAAGAAGAACTAAATTTTGTAAGATATTGTCAATGTAAACAGCCTTAATGTTTTTTTTTTTTTTGAAAACAAATGCTACTTATTTTAAGAATCGTAAACAACGATTACGTTCAGACCAATTTGTATTTGTCGTTAATGCCTAATAATCCTCTTTTAGCGTGCTGAATTCTTTAATGATATTTCAGTTTTTTACATAGTTGTAACTGTATAGTTGTGGTTTAAGAATTATTCGTTAAAAACTCTAAGTGGTGAGGAAGGGGAAAAAGAGTATTCTTTGAGAAATTTTATGCGTTCATTGATTGTATTTATGGATAATAACGTCTCATAAGCCTTACTTCTCACCATTGAAGCATAATGTGATATTAGTTTTATCCTCTTGATTTATTCTTATTTTCTCCCCAAAAAAAAAAATAAATAAAAAAAGACAGAAAATGTTAAAAAAACAACATAAAGGAAACTAGTTAGTTGATTGAGTTTTCAATAAGTAAATAACTTAACAGTAGTAATAGTAAAACCTAAAATGACAGAGTCAATTATTTATCGATGATGATGGAAAAAAAACAGCAGTTTGAATATTCTATCAGAGTAGTCTCATGGGTTTATGTTAGCATTTTCCTGAAAAAGAAACAAAATGAAACATTGCTTGTAGCACAGTTTTTCTTACACTATTCTGAAAATCAGTATTCAAGGATGGTATCTAATGATAATAGTTTTACATTAGCTTTTTAGAGGAAAAAAATAAAATAAAATTTATACTTAACAAATAATAATAAGTTATGACTAGAACATAACAGGGCGCTAGTCCCCTAAACTTTATAATTTTACCATGATTGCCTTTAACAAATAAATCTTCCTGACGAAAAAAATACATTACTATGAGATTGACGCATAAAACGTTTAGCATCATAGACCCAGCAATCGGACAAAATGATATCATCTTCATATTTCCAAAAATAATTAATTACTTGAATAATCTACAATCTGTTGTATGATTTTCTTATAGTATAATGCATAAGACTCCAAAGATAATTTTGTAAGGACTAATGGCTCTTTGCTGCAATTTGATGACTAATGTTGCCATTAGCTCTGCAATGAATGCGGTTTATTTTGAGTTTCCTTTTATAAAGGTACGAACTGAAGTGAGAAAATGAAATCTGGAACGACTTCACCACGAATTTCATTCTCTCGCGATGGGGTGAGTACCGTTTATCTTACTAAACGTTATATGGATTGTCTGATGATGTGGTATCATTTGCGCTGTGATCACCAAAGAATGGCTCATAAGAGATATTTCCTATTAAATTAGCTAAATGGGAATTCTTTACAAGATTAAATGCTGACATTATTGACAATTTTTTTTTTCATTCTCTCGCGATGGGGTGAGTACCGTTTATCTTACTAAACGTTATATGGATTGTCTGATGATGTGATATCATTTGCGCTGTGATCACCAAAGAATGGCTCATAAGAGATATTTCCTATTAAATTAGCTAAATGGGAATTCTTTACAAGATTAAATGCTGACATTATTGACAATTTTTTTTTTCATTCTCTCGCGATGGGGTGAGTACCGTTTATCTTACTAAACGTTATATGGATTGTCTGATGATGTGATATCATTTGCGCTGTGATCACCAAAGAATGGCTCATAAGAGATATTTCCTATTAAATTAGCTAAATGGGAA
Organism: Octonoba sinensis; assembly: GCA_038502835.1. Lineage (NCBI taxonomy): Eukaryota > Metazoa > Arthropoda > Arachnida > Araneae > Uloboridae > Octonoba > Octonoba sinensis. Next base: position 54,694,540 of record CM076599.1, on the reverse strand, counting down.
TTCTTTACAAGATTAAATGCTGACATTATTGACAATCTTTTTTTTCACCCTAACAAGTTCATCGGAGATCACAGCTTTAATAAAAGTGGTTGATAACATTTAATATACATTGACCAAAATGATTTATCGAATGAAAGTTGATATAAGTCATAATCATTTACTGTTGATAATGGTATCCGTAAGCACAAGGGGTATTTTTGTACAATTCCTGAATGCTAATCAGTTCCCAAAAAAAACTTTAAAACTGTGAAAATTAAATGTAACATTTGTTTGTTTCTAGGAAAAGAATCATTGCGTAAAACATTTTATGGTAACAAACAGATTTTAAAATATTATTACAAAAATGCTATTTTTTGCAGTAAAAAGATAGTGACGCATTTTTTCTGCCTTTTTGTTTCTTCAACAATTTAAACGAAGTTTAATTTTTGGTAAAACGATTTATGTATTCATAAGGAATTTCAACTACAACAAAAAGTAACACTAAATTGGTTTATAAAAAATTGCTTTTACCACAAACCACGAAAATTTTGCTTAGGGTAAAGTAAAATAAACACTCAATAAAAAAACTTATTCTTCTTCATTCACCCTGAAAAAAAAAAAGATTGAACACAATTCAGTTTTTCTATGGATTACAAAAATTATTACAGAAAATGAGGCATTAATATTTACTTCAAATACTGAGACATTGTTCTGTGCACATCTTCTTATAATTTTTATTAATTACAAGATTATCTTAAGTAGTTTAACAAAAACATTTTTTTTTCTTTAAGCGCATTTTTATAATATATCCATATCTAATATCTCTAGCCTGAGAGCTAAAAAATGTATTCTTAAAATTTCAGTTAATCTTAGCTCAAGTTAAGAAACTATTTTTCATTAAATTTTACTCAATTCCTTTTCTTTAAAGTTTTGAAAAACTTATTTATTAAATTTAGGAAGTACCAAAATCCCAGATTATTAAATAAATATGATAGCTAAATATTCTTTCTTGTACTTCAACAAAAGCTTCAGTATATTGTTCCTCTGATTAAGTGCGTCATACCATTCTAAGCGTTTTGTTTCTTGTTTCAAATTTCCTCAAGAGTATCTTCTTTAATATAATCTTCAAGTAATCGGCTTAAAATCAAAACACTGGATTCAATAACGGTACTTTAAGATCTTCGTTGGTGTCAAAGAATAATTTTCTAATCTACGAAATAAATGCTTTTGTGATTTAGAATTTCCAGTTTCGTGCATTGTTTTGACTAATCCGCTGTTCAAGCTAATTAGCGCCCTTTTGGAAATAAAATGTGGAATCGGATCTTTTCCAGTTTGTGAGTTTGAATAGGTGTTTACTGAGTTAAGTTTCTTTTAGTGTCGACAGGGGAAAAAAATGCTAACACTATATTATTGCAATAGCAGCAAAACGCGTCTATCATTTAAACAAAAGCAATTAATTACGGCAGCAATACTTCTTATATGCAGGATGAAAAGAACCAGATACACAAAATAATATACGTTGAAACCTCTATTTATAGTCACCATAAAAACGACGGCAATTTTCAAACTACGTTTTTTTTTTTCTTTCTTTCTTTTTTTTTTGAAGGACAGAAATGCCCAAGAGCTTTCTCTATACATAAATTATGATTGCAGAAGTCGATCCATTGTTTAATTACCCAGAGCATTTCATACTAGACTACATAGCACCCCCTTTCCAAATACGCCAGAATTTGGGACTCAGAAAAGTTACTATTAGCTCTCCATGTTTATGCATACTTTATTTTTAGTATTATGGTACATAATACTTTAGTATTAAGTAATATTTTTGCAGCAATAATTTTATCTTAGATACTCTGTTTGTTATGCTTGGAAAATACATTATAAAGAAACTAACTACCCTGCCTTTGGAAATCAGCAAAATGTAGACATCGTGTTTAATACTGTGCTTATGAATTTAGAGCTGATTACTCATGCGTAACGATAAAATATGGCTGACTACAAAATAAAAAAATCAATCAGAGTTAACGTTTCATGATTGTTATCCTCCTAAAAACCGCTACTTTTTCTTTAACAACCACACCAACGAATCGTTTCAAAGAATTTGTCCTTTGAAGACTTGAAGTCCATGAGAACTGTCTGAATAAAAGTTAAAAAATGAGAAAAGAAACCGGAAAATAACCAAATCTCGGATCGAGAGCTTAGACAAAAGCAGTGTAAAAGGACGCAGACCTTCATCGTTCACTGGCCTTATGCCTGAAGCGAAATTGTATTCCTGTAGGTGTTGTCTTTGCGTAGGTTAAGAAGGACACATTGAACACGGTTGGGTAGCATTTGTTTTTCATTCATAAGTTAAACAAATGTTTTTTCCAGTTCATTGATAAAACTCTTTACAAGCTCAAAAGAAAAATTGTACTTTTGACCGCAGAAATGGGGCATTTTACTCTTGCCTTTCCTTATCGGCTTTTCTTAATAAGTTGTGGTGCATCCATAAATATTATAGCATTTCCATCCTTCCGAATTCCGAGACCAATATTGAATTTTCAGAAGTTCCAAATAGGTAAAACAAGAGTTTAGAGAATGACCTTGCTAAAATGTGAGCTTTAAATTCACGCATCCTTGATGAAGCAGGTGGAGCATTGTTCTTCTTTGCCCCAAAACAACTCGTACGAAAAAAAACTCGAAAATAATGAACCGAAATATAATTGAAATTTACAGTTTGCAATTATTATATAATAAAAATGTTTATGAAAAATAAAAAAAGTCTTTCAAAACCAATAAAAAATTTAGGGCCCCAAGCAGAGGTTCATTCGGATTGGATGGATGGAAACCTTAAATCGTGCTGACGATTCCACAAATGCAATTCAAATTCCCATTGTCAAGCTCACAGTGGTTGCAAAACCCTGCATTTTCTTCCGTGGTGCAGGACTACTATGTTAATGAAAATGAGGGAATGAAAATGAGAGGAATATGTTATTGTAATCCGTTATAATTCAATCTCTTTCGCGTTAAATTAATTTTTGCAAGTATATCTCTAAATTATTTTCAAACAATAAGGTGTATTTCCAAGTACAATGTTATCTATTAATTGTGTACTAGTGTTTTTTCTTTTGTTTAGAGCCATGTCATATGTTATTTACATATGATTACTTTTATGGCAATATTAACTGATATTTTATTGTATTTGCTTTTGGGAGTAAATTGTTAGAAATGATAAACCATCTGTTGTGTTCATTGTCATTAAATTTAAAGGATTATTATTTTTTTAAACAATCTGATAAAAACACTAGTAAATGAACATTGATATTCCTTAGACATTGTCAAAAGTATTCCGTTAGGATGAAATGATTGGCAAGCACTATATTAAACAAAATATCAAATTGTCTTACACAATACGTAAACAAAAGTTTTTCTAAAGAAAAAAAAAAGCTGGGATTTAGTAAAGTTTCTTTAAAAACTTTTGCTTTAATAAAATGAAAGTAATCATTAGTGTTCTTGTGTAAACTTTAAAACTCGGATATATTTATCTGGATTTAATTTTGCGGTAGAAATATTGGGTTTAGAAAAAACGTTTTTGCGGTTTAGAAAAGAAAAAAAAATCAGGGGAAAACAGATAAAAAATAATTATATGCATTTCGCTAAATTAGTTCTTCTATAATCAATGCTGTTGGTTTTTTTTTTCTTTTTTTCATTTTTTGTTAAAAAAATTTAATTAGATTGTTAATTAAAGAGCTTGTGTTTTATGTTTTTTTTTTTTCTTCCAGATATTTGTTTCGCTTTTATCGTATTAAGATGTATCTATTTAAGATATCAGACTTTTTAAGACCAGTTACCAATAGTAATGCATTTTCAAAAAATCGCGCATTAATGCCTTTACAAAAAAAATATGTTGCTTTATAAAACTACTTTTATAAAGCCCCACCAGAGACTTTTTACTCTTGTTGAGAAAAACATTCCATAGCTTAAGAACTGCTTTTCGTTCTAAAACAATTTGTGCCAGCATTGAGCCATTGAATGGACGTCGTTTGCAGCATAAGAGAATTTCAGCAAAGCTCCTGAGAAAGCTTTTTTCCATAAACCATAAGGTTACTTTCATGCGTCTCTTGTTGTGTTTGTCGCACATTTTTTGTTTCATTTCAGGTACAAATATTTTTAAAAAACGTTATTGATGTTGCTATCTACTTCAAATGTAGTTAACGGTAATCGATGAAATAAATATTTTGATCAGGGATCTGGAGCATCCGCGTTTATAGGTGGCTCTGTTCCAGCTCCACTTCGACTTGTAATACTTGCTCCGACTTCTCTCCATGTCTGTTCCGTGCTCCGAATAATTTTAATAGAGCCGACAGGGTGGCGTAGTGGTAAGGCACTGTCCTTGTACGCCCAAGTTCGCAGGATCAAACCTGGCCAATGTCCGCGGATTTTCAAGATGCAGAAAATCGTCATCGCACATGTCGTATGATTATGCGGCATGTTAAAGATTCCTCGAGTATCTGTTTGGCTTGGATATTTTAGGCTAATTTAAATTTCCCAGTGCAGTTTTGCATCATTTAGAGCTCAGGTGCCGAAATCTAGGGGGGAACTGAGCGTCAACATTCTCAACTGGCATCCAGCGATAGTCGTGCTACTTGAAAAACTAGATGCCTGTTTTCGGGGAATGTACTAAGTTTGCAAAAGTTAGTGACGATGCCCCATTAGAAAGAAAGAAAAAATAAGTTTAATAGATTTCTTTTTCCTTCGGTTAATTAATTTTTTTTATATGATAAAATATTAAAATCTAAAAATAAGAGCAATGGAGCACCAAATCGCATTGCTCCGACTCCGCTCCTGTTTGGAGTAAAATGTCGTTGCTGTGTGCTCCTGCTCCACGCTGCTCCCCAGATCCCTGATTTTTAATTGTTATGTATTAGCATACCGTGACAGATGGGATATGGTAGGCAAGATATGTTTTTACGTTGTACAAAATTTTATTTCGTAGACTAACAATTTTGCATTGTTTTTAAAGTAGCGACAAAGAAATGTAAGCCTACCAAAATTTGTTTAGTAGCTTTAGTACCTGAAACAAAACAAAAAAGTAATGTGTGTCCCATATAGAATCTACCCTAAGCGTTTGTTTTGCAATGGTGCGATGAGCGTCAAATATGGGACTTTTGCGACGAATAAGGATACTTTTCTCCACCACACCCCTACCTGTTAGCCGAGGCCTTAGGATTGCTTACGCACGGGGAGAGGTAGTGGGGTCTACGGATTTTACATGCACATATCCCCAAGTATACATGGTGGTCTTCAGTGGGTATCGAACGCGCGACCTTCCAGGTGGAAGTCCGACGTGCTAACCACTGTGCTACCACGGCCCCACGAATAAGGATACTGCATACGATGTTCATTTCCGAGACTTGCGAAAACTGGCGAGGGACTGCATAACTCTAGATTATGCACGTAACACCTATCCTTCAGGTCGCTGTTATAGGTTGGAGTGGGGTTCATTTTTAGGTATGTCCTTCCTCACATGTATTGTCTGTTCTCTGACTACCTATGTCTCTCATGTTTGGTACATTGACTAGCTATGTGTCTGAAGTTTTCGTCGTAACTTACTTGCAATGTTTACCTGCTGCCATGTTTCAAATGAATAATTAGAAATTAAACGTTTGCTCAATTGAACAACAATTATTCACGTTAAGAAAGCACCAATGAGCATTAAAATGCAGACATATGTTTCGTGATTGCTTGTAATCCCTTTTTTAATCCCGAAACATATGTCTGCATCTTAATGCTCATTCGTGCTTTCTAAACGTGAATAATTGTTGTTCAATTTTACTGTGCAAATGTTCATTTATTTTACGTTGTTTTCAATGCTCAAGTACTTTGTTCAATGAATATTGTTAGCTACCTTAGCCTGCATGATCTCCATTTCTGTTGTCCATGTCATTGAGCACAGGTCTGCTATAGGATCGCGTTACAATCAATTCGGAATAATAATCTTTCGAATCAATTCCCTCAACAATTATTGGGGGGGAGGGCGCACACAGACCGGCAGTTGACAGTTACATTTTCCCCATCTCAAAACCGTTCTTTTACTTTTTTTTATTTTTCAATCTTTATTTAATTACTTAACTTATTTTTGACTTTTTAAAATTTTTAACGAGTTTTTACGATACATTAAACTTTCTTTCTTTTTTTTTTCTTTACTTTTACGGGAAAGTAGGCTAAAAAGAGATAAATAATATGATTCCTCTTAAAACTATTCGGAGCACGGCTTATAGCCAGAGCAGGTACTAAGAAATCAGTGTGCGGCTGGAGCGGAGAAACTGAAAAAAAAAAAGACTCCCTGATTGTTTTGGGAATGTAATAATTTCTTCTGCACCAGTGTAACGGACATACTTGTGTTGTATATATATATATATTTTCCTTTTAAACAAATTTTGAAATTTAGCAGCAAACATGTCATCGAAACAAGATTTTAAAAATTTAAGTAATCAAAAGTGTTGTGTATTAACTGCAACCGCAACAGAGTGGCAGGAGAGGAAGAATCTTAAGAACATGAGAGTTTGAAAACTTATATGTTGTCCTGTTTAACTTGTGGTTGTGTTCCATAAAGTTTATCCAACTGTGCCTGAATAAATGTATTTTATTTATATGTTTATGTTTCAAGTAAGGTTCCATTTAAATTATAAATTAAAGACCTTACACCTGGCGAGGAGGATGTTACAGCTTAATTTTTTCTGTCAATGAAATGGTAAAGCCCACGGTTGGCGAAAAAGTTTACAGTTGGCGACAAGTTGAGCCGGCAATCTGTGTTCCCTTTTTGGATGTGCTGAATGATAAGGAAATACTGCAAAAGGTTTGATAGGTACTGCAAAGGTTCTAGTTTTGATATTTCAATTTGGCGACAAAAAGTTATGGAAAAACAAATCGCTGCATTATTAAAGCAAAATCAGAAGTTGTTCGTGGTTTTGCAAAATGGCGAAAAAGCTACTCGAAAAGTAACTGCATTTTGAGAAATTTCATGATTACTATGAATTATTTGATATCTTTATTGAAAGATTTGAAACATATTTAGATGCTCAGAAAGTTCCGGAAGATATTAGAGCGAAAGTATTCATATCGTCCTTAAGTCCAAAATTAGATCAGTTACTGAAAAATTTGTTGTCTCCTGATACTCCGTCCGGCCAAACTTTGGATAAATTAAAAGAAGTCTTTGACCCCAAAACCCTTAATAATTCCCTTCAGGCATAAATTTTTAAATAGGAAGCAAAATGAGGGAGAAAGTATTAACAATTACATTGCTGAACGTAGAGCTCTCGCAATAAATTGTGATTATGACAATAACATGCTAAATATTATGTTACGCGATCTTTTTGTTGGCGGATTAAGACATAAATATATTTTAGATCAACTATTCGAAGAAGATGACAGTGACCTTGAAAAAACACTGCAGATAGCGGTAGCTATGGAAAAGCAGTCAGAGGAACAAATGATATAATGGGCCGAGGAATTAATGCAGTTTATGTGAATAAAACTAATAAGGATTGCAAATCTTGAAAGAGTATAAAACAAAGTCGTTCAAGCTGTCTGTACGCTTAGACCTTTTAAACTACGCAACGAATTTTAATGCGGCTTTCATCAACAGACAGAGTGATTTAAAACGATGTTCCGACCCGTTAGAAAAAAAACCGATAAGTAGTTTTTTTTATTCCAATTTTACACAAATTTTCACATAAATTCCCCAATATAGGGGGTTAAAAAAACCTTGCACATATTAATGTAATATATCGATCGAAAGCGCTAATTTTTTTGCACAAGATGAAATTTGTTCGAAGTTTCTAATTCAATAAGTACGCCAGTTATAAGCTTTTTAGTTCGATTTCTTAAGGCTTATCTTGACACAAAAATAATAATTAGCTGTTTCCTCAACTCCAAGTGAATAGTATTAGCTTAATTTCAACATAAAACTTTTCTTTTTCAAAATAGAGAGACATCAGTTTAGTTTTCAGCGGAAAAACAATAAGATTTAACGCTTTTCTCAAATTAACTATTATATGTTTTAAATTCAAGAGTGAACTTGATAAAAGTTCTGTCTCTCCGATTTAACGATTTCTTGATTTAGCAATAGCATTTAAATCAATATCGCCAAGAAAAGGAATACGAATTAGTCGTTGGCGATAAATCGGAACATACTAACGAAAATTGTGCATACATATTTTAGGTATGGTTTACAGTATTACCTTCTTCTTATATATAAGCGGCTTATTCTGTCTGTCTGTCCGCTATAGAATCCCCGGCCGTTTTACCGATCGGGACCCCATTCGGCACGATTAATGTTTTTGACCCGAGAAACTCATCGCCGCAAAAATGAAAGTTGTGATTCAATTAGTTTTTTTTTTAATTAATTTTTTTAATTTTTTCAATGATTTTCTTGACCCGTTTTATTTTATTTTTGCATTGTTGTCGTCATTTCCAACAGTATAATTACAGTTGCCGTGTAAACAAACAAATCAAGGCAGTTGCCATTGTTATTGTAACAACTGTAACAAATATACTTATAATAATCAAAATGTTTATCTAGCATATTGAGTGAGGCTTCGCTGTATTTGCAATCTCTGTTAAAAAAATAATGAATACGCGATTTTAATTTAATCCTTTCTTTCTTTTTAATTTATTTATTTATCGTCTGCCCTTTTCATATTTTTCTTATTAGAGTGGCAGCGCTCTTTTTTCCCAGTTTCGTCAAAACTGTTGTTTTGAAAAGCATAATAAAATTTTCAATAAGTTCTTTGGATGGTAAATATATATTTTTCACAAACAATTTGATTATATAGTAAATAAGTATATAGTAGTAAGGGGCAGTAAGCGAAGGGGCGTCCTCGCCGCCTGACCTGGGTAATTCAGTTTGAATTAGAAGACACCTTTGTACAAATCATATAATATCTAGAACAGCGGTCATTTCGTATGACCGCCGGTCTTACTAGTTTAATTATAGGCAGACAACAGTTTTTAATCTCTTAATACAGGCAGTGCCGACGTTTTTTAAACTCTTTGCATAGGCTACGCCGCCGACGACGTTTACTAAACGCTTAGCACGTATATCACTATGCAGTTACCGCTAGCAAAGCTTCATTTCATTATTAAACTTATTTTTCTGTTTGCGAGACAACAGTTGAACATGACCGGAAAATAAAATTAATATGATATTGAAATTTCATTCTTGCAATCAGTCTAAGATCATAGCCACGACACATTCCAGATGAAACATAAAGCAACAAATGATGCAGTGAATTTCGCAGTTTTAATTACTCTCCGGTGACCAATCTGACCCTGTTGACGGAATTGTCCCTAAGTTTTCTTAACTGTTCCTTCTGCATGTTATATTACTTTTTCAAGCGTTGATAATGTCTAATGTTTTTTTTTTTTTTTTTTTTGACAAATAGACAGACGACGTTTCTCAAACACTACAGGCTTTATGCCGGAGGCGATGTTTATTATACTCTTAGCAAGGACAGCGCCGTAGGCGACGTTTTTAAAATTCACGACGGGCAGCGCCGTGCGGGTACCGCTAGTATTTAAATAAAAGTAACAAAAATGGAAACATTACAAACATGCCGAATTTTGCGCACGATGCACAGGAGACAATCATATTAATGAAAATTGAGGGTTTATCAACAGTAAATGCAATTTCTGTTCTAAAATTGGCCATATTCAAAAAGCTTGTTTTGATGCAAGAAAAGCGAACAGAAAACCTGTTAAAATGTCACAGGTAAATGTAAATAAGCCAATTAAGGAAAACGAAGTTGCATTACTTAATGTACATTCCGATGAGGAAATAATTCACGAAGAAGTACCTAAGCAACCTCCAATAATGATTAATTTAAAAATTAAAGAAAAAAATTGCTCCATCGAGCTGGACACGGGAGGTACGGTTAGTGTAACGAGTATACGTAATTTCAGAAAGATTTCAAAGAAGAAAATTCAGCCAACTAACATAGTATTTAAAACGTACAATGGTGATAGATGAAAGCCCATGGGGTATGTCACAGTAAGGGTTGAATACAAAAGTCAAATTCTGAACTTAAATTTGTATATTGTAAAAGAGAATTTGGATACCATTCCCTATGTTGTGTATTAACTGTAACCGCAACTGAGTGGCAGGAGAGGAAAAAATTTAAGAACATGAGAGTTTGAAAACTTATATGTTGTCCTGTTAAACCTGTGCTTGTGTCCAATAATGTTTGTCCAACTGTGCCTGCCACAAGAATAAATGTATTTTATTTATATGTTTAAGGTTCTGTTTAAATTATAGAGTAAAGACCTTAGAAAAAGTATTAGGAATAGTTTGTCTGTTAAGAAGAAAATGTATAAATTGTTATCTACAATGCCTAAATAAACCTTTTCTGTTTACCTGAGTCTTGCGACTTGAATCGCTAGCAGTATTGACTGGTTGTGTATTCAAACCCTTTCAGCCTTCTTACTGAAGCTTAATTCACTCGGATCGCATTCAGAGGTTAATCTGCAGCGAGTTGGTTGTTCAATATGCAAAGCCTCTTACACAATTCTAATACAGATTAATGGACGTAGATGCCACTAGCAGTGTTGTGATTCTGGGCGTTCCAATCCCTTATTAAGCTCTTGGAGTGGGTGGTAAATCCTATTGCACGCTATCCCAAGCAAAATGCATCTTAGTTGCAAATTTAAAAGTAATTAATGTCAAACCACATATTTTTACTTGCTGAAAATGCATGTTTCGAAAATTTTAGTGCAGTAGGAGATTGATTGTGTAACGGTAAATGTTCTGAGCTCTAGTACCTCAAATAAAATTATGGCTCAATCGTTAAAAGATTTAAATTTCTTGAGATAGTTTACTTTCGAAAAACCATTTTTTTTCAACACCTTGAACCTATATCCCTTTCACGTTGATTAATACTATCTATATTGTAAAAATTACCTTCACATTTCAAGGGGTATGGCGCATATTTCCTCGAGAATCAGGTCTTTTAGCTCTTCTAAAGTACGGGGTGATGTTTCCAAACTTTCTCCTTCAAATATCCCCACAGAAAGAAGCTTCCGCTAGGGAGCGTAACATTACGTGGATATTGAAATGCACACGAAGAGAAAAGTGGAAGAATAGACTGCATCAGAGTATTGCTGCTGAAGGCCGCCATCTTGCTAAAGTAGTATTCAAAACACTATGTAAAAAAATGGGATTACATATAGATCAAAATATGAAACGTTTTAAGTCTTAAATTGTATTAGTTTTTTTTTCCATACCCCCTCAGAATGGGTCATTACTTCTGCCCCACCCTGTATAACATTTCATGAACATGAAAATAGGCCTCAAACAATATCAGCTGTCACATGTCCGAATTTTTTCTACATAACAGTTTATTTGTACTTAAGTATATTTTTAAGTTAATGTCTAGTTTATGTATACACCTAAGTTATATATATATATTTGTTTATTTTTTTGGTTTGCGCTTAACTTGTAGTTGCGCCTGGTTATAATTTTGAATATTTGTTTAATCTGTATATGCTCTTTTTTCAAATTTAAAGTTTGCTTCGAGGTTAATGTATGCATATATTTTAATATTGATTCTAACTATAATTTTAATTTTACGAGTTATTATACTTTTAAGTTTAATTTCAAGCTTGCGTCAGATCAAGTATATATAATTTTCAAATTCGCGTGGAATTGGTGTATGCAACTAGCAATAATTTTCACTGTGTCATTTTTTACATGAGACTAGGTATTATTCTGAATTTCTGTTAAAAAATCCAATTGGGGAAAAACAAATCTTTCCGTATTTTTAAATACGTGAACTAACAAGTTGTATTTTATTAGCCTCTAATGCACACCACTAATTAAGTAATTAAAAAATTATATTTGTGTTCCTTAATGCGATTTAAATTACGTAGGAATTATGATAGGAAAAATAAAATGAGATCATATTTTTATTTCTTACAAAATTGAAAAGTCTTTTCTTTTTGGAAAATTATTTCTATTCCTACAACTCCTATGTATTCCTTTAAATGTTTTTCAGTATTATTTTTCAGTTTAAATTCTTTTTGTGTTATAACAAAGCATATTTCTTATTTCTGTATGGTTACATATTATTTTTTTCTGTTTCAGAAAAGAAATGTTTCTATCCGCTTAGGATTTTCTTTGTCTTCCCCCCCCCCCTCCATAAAAAATGTATTGTTCAAAAAGAAAAACTGTGTGCTTAAGTTGCTTTTTAAAAAAAACTTCTTATAAATCAAAATAACTTACTTTAGATCTCAGAAATTCACTTAAGTAATCCTCTTTTATGCATTTAACAAACTATAAGTATAAGCATTAAGAAGTTCTTCGTAAATACCATTATATTACATTAAGAGTTTTTTTTTTATGAAGCGATTGAAAAGAACTTTCTGAAGACTAATATACCTAATGTATTCTTTTTTTAATTAGCTTAGTATGAAATAGTTTATATATATATATTTTTTTCTTTTCATTCCTTGAAAAATATTAGTTTAATGTCCTTATCATAAATATGGACTTAAGTCTCATTAACTTCCTAAATTTTCAAATTTTATGGAATTTCAGTTCACTTTGTTAAGTGCTTAATGAATATCAACTATATTTTTTAACTCTTTTGTTACACATTTCTTTAGGTTATAAAAGACAGTTGTGATAATTTCTGAAAAACTACATCCTTCGTTTGAACGTAATTCATTAACTTTTTCTTTTATTTCTGGCTTGAAATATGTTCATAACTGTTTGAAATTAATCGAATATTATACCCTGTACATGTCTCCCCCCCCCCCCCCGTCTCTTTCTTTTCTGAGAATTTAGAAGTTAATGTACCTTTGACGTAATTAAAAATGGCTATCATCTAAAACTAATTTTCATTCCTAAAATCAGCAATACGTATCTAAACCTATAAAACAGAAATGTCTATTATAATAAGTAAATAATTATGCTAATTTTTATTTTTCTAAAGTCCCATTGAATATTTCATACGTTTTGTATATACTCGGAACAAATTATTCCCTTCCTAAATTTTGAAGTTGCAAATGCCCCTTAATTCTTTCTCTAATTAAGTATTTCTTTTGGCCAACATAGCGATATTTCAGAAAAAGACATTGTAGCTTATGAAATGCAAAGAGTCATTTACAAACAAAAACAACTTATCGAATAAAGAATTTACTCCGGAGTGGAATCCAATACTATCTGTATATTACTCATTCCGAACCAACATAGCTCATAGAGACACTTAGACACACCTGACGTTTCTGAGCTAACGAAGTTTCTACTGAAATTGAATAATTACATAGAACTTAGAAACCTTTCAAAAAGAACCTATTTCACTAAGAGCTGACAAAGCAGAACAAAGCTCTGAGTTGTTCTTTTGGCCATTCTAAAAACACTCAATATAAAAAAGAATGTATGTTGTAGAAAAATCCAATAGAATTCTCATCGGAATCGATCAAAAATAACCTGGTTCGGTGAGAGTTTTTCTTGACACTCTGTAACTACAATAATTTCAGTTTATCACTTTATGCTAAAGTTTTCAGAGTATCGATTTCATTTCTGTAATTTTCAGTTTACATGATTTTTACTAAGTGCAAGAAAGTGTCTAATATCGTCAGCTGATTGCTTACATTACTATTACTTAGGATATGGGGGGGGGGGGGTATTTAAGATATTTCTTTTCATTTTTCTCACAACGCAATTTCACCCCTCTATAGGATGCTTTTCTAAAAAAGCATCCTGTACTTTACATCATGCTTCTGTGAGAATTTCATAATGTTTGGTGTCCATTTAACATTTTTCTGTAACAAACTCCAAAAAATGAAGCAGTTTTTCCCTTTTGTTGACTGTTAAAATTGTGATTTTGAAACTTATGAACTTCTCAGTAAAAAGTGATTTTCGAATTTTTTTTTTTAATTTAGTGGGTCAATAAAATTTAACAATTGACAATGTTGTAACAAAGAACCTCTAACAAGTTGCCTAAGAGCTTGGTATAATCACTTCTATCTTTTCTGAGTTTAACTGACTATCCCATAATCAATTAGAGTAATTTAATAGAAATATTTTATTAATTTTTCGTTGAAAGAAAATCACCAATTAACTGTAGTAAAAAAAATTCTGTTAGTATTACTTTTATTTTTTCGTTGATTAAATTTCGTTTTTTTTAAACAGAAAAAATAGTACGAAGACTTAATGGTACTTGTAAAAATCTCCCTTTCATAAGAATTATTTTTTTTTAGCAAATGTTTTTCTTTAATAATCTTTCTATTTCAATTGTTATTAATTTTTAACTTTAAAGATGTTTTTGTTTGGCAAAGCAGATTCGATATTTTTTTTCTCCAACTACTTTTAAAATTTAATACTTTGATCTGCTTTTTCTTCTTCAAAAGCACAGCACAGCACATATTTTTTAAAAAAAAGGACATGTATACCTTTATTTTTTTGCTTAAGATTCATTTCTTTAAGCAAATGTAATTTTTTTCCGTTATTTCAGTGGCGATCCTTATTAAATGAAAACGAAAAATGCTATATACTAAACAATCTAAGATCGCATGTGATTGATTTCTTACGTATATTAGCTTCGATGTTTAGAATGTCTTCATAACTTCAGGCTCAACTGATTGTGGTTCTTCTATGTTTAAAAAGCTAGAGTTCACCAGTGGCCGAAATTGGACCCTAAGTCATTAATTTTTCAAGTTCAAACCCAAACGTTTAAGCAAGTTTTAGACATTTTAATTTTTCTGTGTGACAACAGTTCGTTTTTTTTTAAATATTTCAATTAGCAATAATCTCTCCTATGTGCTACTGGTCGGCCACTGAGTTAGCAATTTAATTTAATGCATTTGTAACACATTAAACGCTAGTGTAAATAAAAATCTTACGAAACGCTGATTCGAAGCAAAAGAAAGCCTCATCGCACTTATGCATCTAATTTTATGTTATATTCGGCAATGTTAGCATCAAAGTTAATTTTGTTTGACACTATGCTGGACAAGAAATCAGACTGGCTTATCATCTATATGTATATCGGATATGGGTAACTGACACCCTAATATTTACAAAAAAAATTGATGACTTCAAATACTCATTAATAGCTATTAAATAAAAAAAAAGTAAGAAAATCGGTTGACAAACAGAGGAGAAGATGGTACTTAACTGCTTTGTCTTCGCCTATTTATAGACAGATAACCTGAATGGAGAAATCCTTGAAAAAGCCCCATCTTCACAATCTTACTTATTTGCATTGAAAAAGGAGTTCCTTGAAACTTCGAAAGACGTGTATGCAAATATTTTGCAAAATTTATGCTTAGTTTATGCTGTATTTAACTTTTTGATAAATCTTGTTTGACTGCAATTAAAAGTTTCTACGAATTCATTTTAGCATGTAGATAACTTTTCTCATACTTAATACAGACATTTTTAGAATACATTATTCCTGATAAATTAAAACTTTTCATGTGTCTTAAGAATAAATAGTATTCAAATTAAATTAAGTGCTTCTTTCTTTCTTCTCTTATTTGGATCTTTTTTCAAAGATTGTAGTATAGTTGAAAAATAAATGGTGTTGTTGTGTGTTCACACATCATATTCATATTATAAACCAGGAAAACTGAAAAAAAATGTTTCCGCACTTTAAACATTGTGCAGTCTAGCTAGAAAATAAAAAACATACAAGCAAGCCAGCTCTTAATCCTTTTATTATTTTTTGGCTTTTATATTCCGTAGCAGAACTTCTTTCTGTGGACAAGAGGTTATTATCGTTTGGTAAATCTTGACTATAATTGAATTTAATTACCGTCACCCATTCCTTTCTTTTTTTGAGTACCTGAACTTTTGAAAAAGGAAAAACAATGTATTAGCAACAACATAGATTACTTTTCGTCATAATGTTTTAGCATTTTTTCTGATTAAATTTTTTGTTATGTAAATAAGCCTTTAAAAAGATGCATCTCCTTGAATGAAAGTTTATGGAAGAGAGAAGAATGTTTTTTCCCTATATTTATGTAATTTTCTTAGGTGAAAGTTTTTTCTTTTGCTTCCACTCGAGCTTTGCTTAAACACCTCTTTTTTGTGCACCACAAGAAATCCACTTTCTTTTTTCCCCTTTTTTAGCTTAGATGGAAATTATCATTTTCTTAGCTTGTAGTGACTCGACGTGTTCTGAATTACGTTTAGTTTATGTGTTTTTACCTCTAAAATATTTTTTTTTTCTGTTTTCATTTATGTCTCTTTTTTAAAAAAATATCGAATTTGCTTGGCAGTTTGTACGAACTTTTACATGTTGAAAAAATTATGTAACAGATGAGAGAGCAAATTATGTCAGTAATTTTATGTCATTTGAGTTGGAAAACTATTCGTATAAATTATCGCACTTTTTTAGCCTACTTTCCCGTAAAAGTAAAAAAAATGTAATAATAAAGCATGAAAGAAGGCTTAATGTATCGTAAAAATATCGTTAAAAATAAAGAAAAGTTTAAAAAAGTGAAGTAATGAAATGAAAAAATTGAAAGTAGGGTTTTGAGATGAGAAAAATGTGTGTCTGTCGGTTTGTCTGCCCCCTTCCCCTCCTGATAACTTTTGAACGAATTGTCCGATTAGAAAATTTGTTTTTGCATTCGAAAGATCTCGGCGAGGGCATCTCATTTCCATATTTTACTTTTTGATTTGAACAATTTTCCGTTCAATTTTAAGCAGTTCAGAAAATTTCAACATTAGCGCGTATGGGCAAAAATGAAGCAAATTATGTAAACTAAGAGCACAAGATCCAAGTTCTTATGAGGAAGTTTATTGAAAGAAGCTCTTGGCGTAAAATATTGATTTGAACAATTTTTGTTCATTTTTGAACAGTTCCAAAAAATTAACATTATCGCCTGCGGGGAAATTTCAATCCCATATGAATCCTGATCTAACCGACGAATTTGTTTGCAACAAATTTTATCGGAAAGTTGCTACAATGTAGAACATGTACAGATACAAAGTTCAACAAGAACTGAACGAGCCTATTTTCCTATGAGATTTTTTGATCGGGAGTTTTAAGGATATTTCTCAATGAATAAATGAATAAATGAATGAGTGACAGAATGAATGAATAAATAAATGAAAGAGTGAAAGAATGAATGAATGAATAAATGAATGAGTGAAAGAATGAATGAATGAATAGGTGAATAAATGGAAAAATAAATAAATGAGTGAATAAAAACATGAACGAGTAAATGAATAAATGAATAAATAAGTGAATAAATGGAAAAATAAATAAATGAGTGAATAAATACATGAATGAGTAAATGAATGAATGAATAAATGAATAAGTGAATGACTGAATAAATGAAAGAATGAATGAGTGAGTGAATGAATATGTATTATTCGTTGAAAAAGGTATATTTGAAGTAATTAAGAACTAAAGCTAAATGAGAAAGCGATAGCTAGAATTGTAGATTGCTAAATTTGAATTTGGTGTATACAGGGTGAGGAGTGAGTCACCTTTCTCACCTTTTGTCACCTTTTCTAAGAAGTGGTCACCTTTTGTCACCTTTTTGCAGATTTGTAGTTATAAAAATTGTATTCATTATTTAATGCATTCAGTCTTTCCAGTCAATTTTGTCTGTTATATGTTGGTTTATAGATGCTTGAAATTAAGTGTAGGGGGTCACAATTCTGCTTCCTCCAATTCTTCCAAACTGCTTTAAAAGCATTATTTTAGCTTTTTCTGCTCTAAAATGAAAATTTTCTTAACTTTTCTTTACAACGATTTATTTCTTTTAAAGATAAAAAATGTATATTTTTATATCTCTTATCTATGATATACCCCCCACCCCCAACATGCGTTTCTAGTGCAGGAAAACAACAGCAATCTTTACTTCAGATTCAGATATCAGCATGATGCTATTGCATCACAGCACGAGAAGGAATTAAAAAATATACATTGTTAAAACTTACTATACATTGTAACTATATAAAACTATACTTATACATTGTTAGTTTTATTCTTTCATGCTTTTTTTAAAACTAAGAATGTTCATTTTAAGCATTAAAAATACTTCGATTAAAACTCTTACACAGATTTTATTTTTGTATGATTGGTTTTTTGCTGATGGGTTTAAAAAAATGTCAAGGGCAAAGGTGCAAAATCACACACACAGAAAAATTCTTTTTTACTCAAATTATAGATTGTCTAATTATAGACTCTGTTGCAGTTTGTCTAATTTTAGACTTAACTACAAGCAATTTATTCATTTTTTAGGTAATAAGAATTCGTAGGTCATTTGACCATGTATGATTATACTATTATACACTTGTAAGAAGAATCAAGAGCAAAAAAAAGAAAATTTGAGTTTTATTTATTATTTTTGTTTTTGGAATTATAATTTTTTTTTAATTTGAAAAATGGCCTATCTAATATAGATAGGCAAGTACAAAGCAGTTAAGTACCATTTTATCCTCTGTTTTCAACTAATTTTTTTACCTTTTTAAAATTTAGTGCTATTGATGAGTTTAGTGAGATATAGTGTAATAAAACAAAATCAACGATTTCCGAAATTGTTTTATTAATGTCCCAGACTTTCGATGTAGATCCGGGTTTTTGCTTTTGGAATTCTTGATTTATGACTACTTTTATAGTACTCCTTGCATCTACAGTCTAAAATATTTGTAGAATACTTAATACATTTTTTACTATTCATAATTCAAATAAGGAATGTCAATGACAAAATAAAGAGAGCATGTAATCTATTAAATGTGTGTAAACTCTTGATTAAATTGAAAGTGAGCGTTTGTATTTCTAATTTATTCAGTTATAATAGGTTAGCATAAAAAAATTTTACTGCTATTTTTTTGCAGGAGAAGGCTGTAGAAAGATAAGATTTATGTATGATATATGTTAGAAATGCAGTAAATAACTAACTCAGAGATCAATCAGTTGCACTGAGGAGTGATTATCGCTAACTGAAATATTTAAACAAAACAATCTGTTGTCAAACAGAAAAACTAAAATGTGTAAAAGTTGTTTAAACGTTTGCGGCTGAACTTAAAATATTTAATGAATTATGGTGGAATTTGGACCACTGGGCGAACTCTAGCATCTCTTATTAATGTTCAGTTTAAAAATTCACCGCTTGGAAATCTATATCTGGTCTGGTATTTTGCTGAACTTGTTTTATATTGTCAATCAACTTATATATAAAAAAAAGAGTTTTTGAAAATTTGGTTTAAATAACGTTTTGTACAATTTCTTTCTTGTGCAAATTTTTCTCTGTACAAGTTTGTTCCCGTAAAATGTGTTTTAATCTGCTGCAAGACGAAACTTTTATGCTGTAAATTAGCTATGTCTGCTGCGAAAGATTTTCCCTGCTACAAAAGTGTTTTTTACTGCTCCAAAGCCCTCTGGACTAATTGTGACCTCTGATATTTTAACAGTAAGAAACTATAAAAATGGAATGTTAAGATTATTGTTTATTTTCGTTTTCCACTTACATTAGTACTCACATTAGTGAGCACTTAATGACTATAAGAAAAATATTTCTTCGTCCCTTCTTTAAAAAAAACTAAGTCACCTTTTAGTCACCTTTTTTGAAAAATGAATCACCTTTCTCACCTTTTTTGAAGTGTTCATGTGCTCCCCACTCTGTGTATACGGGACAGTAGGCTCGTATAGTTCCAGACGGAATTTCTTGTTTAAGATTGCAATAAATATGATAAATTCACTACTGTTTCTCTTGGCTTGTTAATAAACTTCTGCACGATACTATGTTTTGTATTAGATGCATACAACCAACTGTGTCTGAGAGGGAAAAATGTGCTCGTGATCCGCTTCCCAAAAGCTATATTCCTTTTTCCTATCGTCCGTATTTCTTGAATAGCAAAGTTAATGCACATAATGGCGCATTGTACACTCTCGCAACTGACGTAATTGCCCAAAATTCAAGAAAAAAATGTATGCGAAGATTACATAGGTATACTGTTTGAGGGGGAAACTCAATCACGTTCTAACTTAAAAATTCAACGAATTACGGTAGAATTTCGATCACAGGGCGATTACTAGTTCACATTATTTTGATAATCGCATATCAAATTTTGAAGAACGCTTGTGGTTAAAAATGACGTCTATGCTTGCCCCACCTATAGTTGCTGCCTTTTTTTTGTTACTCCATATTTCGATTTTCTCATTAGGAATGCTAAAAAGAATAAACAAAGAAAATACTGAAGCCATTATTGAATTTTCCTCTTGTAAAAGAATTCGATCTTCCTTTGGGTTTTAGTAATGATGCTTTTCCCCTGCTCTTTAAAATTTCCTTAGTTTCCTTAATATTTTTGTGGGAAATATTTTTATGGACACAGCTTTTTCTAATGGAAAATCGTTATATTAATATTACTATTAGTTCATGTATTAGACTTATTTAATTTAAATTACTTTTAAGTAGTGCTATACTTTTCTAAACTTCGTTTCTATCTTCAAACTAGTCAGTTTTTGTTCTGTTTTTTAATTCGCTTTCGAAAATGAATATTTTTTCATCGTGTATTAAAAGAAAACAACTCACCTTAAATATAACACAATCCAAATGATTAGCTGAAAGAATAAAGACGATTCATTCAACTTGGTGATTTTTTTTTTTTTTTTTTCAAATTTATATTTCCAATATTTTCTAGAACTGCTGTAGCTATAAGCAAAGAGGGATGGGGAGTGACAAAAGGAAAATTTTGAGTAAAACGGGTATAAGTTTTTGATCCTATAGGGTTCGTCATTCAACATTCTTCCGAAGTCACGCTGAATAGTAGGAGTTATGGCTACCAATAACAACTCTTTTTACAAGACAAATAAGGGTCATTTGTCCCTTTTGCTACTAGGCTCATAAATTGACGCTTGCATTATTGTTCCGAACGGTTTTAGATACCTTATTAGTACAGTTTCTTCATAGATAACTTTTTACATATAACATTCAACATTTTAGCCTGAAGTAAAGCACGAGAGATCCCTTCCATTCTTCTCTAGTAAAATAGACTGATGATGAGGAGATATAGATGTCAAAACAAAACTAAGCCGGATTTAATTCGACACTGTTAAGATATAAGAAGAATATATAATAACCTGAAATAGTTTAATGTTCCAGCAATTTTAAATTTCATGATTTTTTCATTAACGTACTTAAATTGAAATGCTTATGACTTTACGGATACTAGAAATATTCAAAGCTTTGATATCAATTTGTGTTTGTTTACCGTTATAAATTTTAATGAGAAATAAGTATATATTTTTACTTCAAAAACGTATTTAATCATAAATATTTTTTGTGGCATGTACTAATCATAATAAAGTCACGTACATTATGCAAGCAGTAAACATTTTCAGTATAATTATTTTAATTAAATATTTTGGCTGTGGAAAATCAAAATTTACTTTTTTATATTTATAATGAATTCTAATAAGAATATGCATTTCAGAAACATTTTGTCTTTTACCACATTGCGCATTTGGAACGTTTTTTCCCCCTTGAATGCTTGTCAATTAATTTTTTACATAATTCTTCAGTGTACATGATAATACAATATTAGATTAAAGTATTAATTAGATTTAATTAAGTTTCTCCAGCAAAATATTTTCTTTTGTTAACAAAATATTGCAAATAAAACATTTTGCGCAATTGTGGCATATAAACAACTTAGTTTAATTAAAAACGAATTTACAAATGTACCTTCTTCACATATTTAATTACAGCTGCATTCTTAGAAAGTATTGACATTTTTGCTACTTTTATCATTTTCTCATTTTATTTACGTATTCTTGAAAACAGTTCAGCAATTGAAAAGCTCACTCAGATGTTGTTCTGTTGTTTTTTGCTTTGCTTTTATAACGCGCTTGAAAGAATCTTGTTTTAGAACTCCATGCAAAATTGAGGGGTTTTTTTTCTTTTTGCTGAGTTTCCATTAGATTACTTTTGAAATAACAATACTAGTACGAAAACTCAGTCAGCCGTTTTTGAGGCCATGGCCTACTGCGCCCATCCCAGTTTTCGAGACAGAGCGCCCTGGTGTGCAGAAGCAGAAGTTCCGGTCAAGTGATCAGGCTGACGCGGAACCCCCAGTGTTTAGTTTCCAAGCATACTTAGTCCTTATTTTATCGACCCCACAGCAGGGATGAAAGGCTGAGTCGACCCTGCCCATCCCGGGAATCGAAACAATACTAGTACATAAAATGTAATAATGCCACATTTGCTCTACTTTTCTAATTTACTGAGGAAAGTAAATGTAAAACGCGGAATTTTTTTCCCGCGAATGTTATAATTGTTAGTTAAAATGCACTTTTTAATGAAATAAACCGATTATGGTAACTCATCCTAAAAGCAGGGCTTAATTTTCGTGCTGGCTCTCAGCTCTTGTACTTTTTTTTTAATTTTACGTAAATTTTAATACATTAGACAAGATTCAGGCGATTTAAGTAGGAAAATCAGTTCTGAAGACTGTAGGGATCCAGCACTTATTTCCTTAGAAATCAAGCTTAGCTTACTAACACTATATGTAATGACCGGCCGTTGCTGCGACCGGCTTAAATATTTTTTTTTTTTTTTTTGCTCTGACTAATACTTTTATTTTAAAATTACATGATAAGAAGACCAATCCCTCTAGAAGTGTTCAACTTCTTTTCATTTATTTTTAAGTTTTTTTTTTTTTTTTTTTTTTTTTTTTTTTTTTTTTTTTTTTTTTTTTGCCGATTTGGTACTTTTAAAAATTTTGTATCAACATTTACAAAAAAAAAAAATAATAATAATAATAAAAAACAATTTAAGTGAGTAAATGAAACTAACTTGTCTTATCAAAATATATTAAGTTGATTATTTACGGCACAAATATTAGTACACAAACCAATCCCTAATCTACAATATTTAATGTACAAATTATGCATTATTTCTTTAGTTATTTTATTATTATTGAAAAGCACATTGCTCGCTTAAAAGAACAATGTCACAGCTCAAAAACAGACAGTTTTTGAGACAGAAGTAGAATTTCTTTTGTAAAAAAAAATGAGCTATGAAGCAGTTACTTAAAAATTAGTGCTGGAATTTTCGGTTCAGTGTTTTTTAAGTATTTTGTTCTTCGTTTTTATACTTGAAAGTTTTCTCTATCAACATTGTATCATATTAAAAAACGAAAAAATTTAAAAAAACATTTCAAGTGACTCAATGAAACTAATTTGCCTTATTAAAACATATTAAGTTGATCATTTATAGCACAAACATTAGTACTTTATTTTGTAAAACAAATGAGTTATGAAGCAGTTACTTAAAAATTAGTGCGGAAATTTTTGATGCAGTTGCATATACAATATTTCTAAAATAAACCATCTCCTTTTATTTGTAAGCCAAGGCTTCTGAAACGTTAATTATGACATCTAGAGTAATGCATCTTCTGGTAGTGCGACATGTTAAAAATTTTAGAACACCCAATGGAATAACTGCATAAGATTCTTCTCGTTAATAAAACAAAACTCTTCTTCATTACTAACCAAAAGTTGCGCGATTTTTTGTGATTTTGGGAACTTAAAGAGTATTAAAACTTATGTGTTATTATTTCACTTCTATCATGGTATTCCTTTCTTAATTTCGTTCATTTATTTATTTTTAAAAATTATTTATATTTCCAGGCATCTTTTAAGGCTAATTTAAAACGCACTGTGATATATTTCTTAAAAAATAAAATTAAAGTTAATTAAAGCACCTTCCAAATCGAAGCATATATTCTGAAAAATCAGCAAAACAAAAGTTCAATGAGCTATCCAAAACTGACTGTTTTGCATTACACCCTATCAAGTTTCTACATAGCTTCGTGACTTCAAACTCTCGAACGCAAGAAAGATCATGAAATAAGACACCGTCGCTACAAAACTAGTTTTCAGAGCCAGCCTGTATAAATAAGCAAAATAAAATGACAGCGATTGAAAGAGGAGATAGCTAGAAATGGAAAGAGAAATGTCCACTGAGTTTTCACCCGAGGCTATAATTTTGTCCTAATGGTTGTGGTGGACCTTCGTAGGTGTATCTTTGAGCATGTCTGGGTATCGCCCGAGACTTGCGCATGCTCAAAAACATTTTCATTCATGAAACTTGGTATTAAAGAATCAAGTTTCTCGTACTTTATTAGGTGAGCAGTAAGTGCAGCATTGGGTGAAATTCACGTTAAAGCATAGATTATTAAAAACGTTCTAAAGTGGTCTTTGCTTTTCTTTCTTTATTTATTTTTATATTTATTCACAGAGATTTCTTTACAGATTGTAGAGAACATGTGATTGGACCTACGAAGAAACTAAAGGCGGTTTTTCGATTTTACTGAATGAGATATTTTGAAATTAAAAATGAGAAGTTAAATATCTGTTTCAAAAGAATTTTCTAAAATTTTGCATTCATAGACTTTTTTGTCTGCTACATTAATCCCATTCTTTTAAACTAAATTTGAAATGAATCAAGTCAGAATCAAGTTAAAATTTATCTAAGAATTTTCCTGTTATTAAATGCATATTTACATTGAATTGTAATAAAGTAAATATTTCACCATTGTGTTTTCTCTAAAAACAATCAATCTCCCAAATGAGACTTATTTATGCTTCAGATTTGAGCCCCAAGACAAAAATAAGGATTACGATATTACGAATCTTTAAACCTTTTACAATAATGAAATTTATCATATAAATAAATGGCGAACAAGGTATGATTTCCAGTTTAACACTGCTAATGCTTTAGCTCATTTTAAGTTAGAAATCTGATCTAATCTTGTTATGCCATCTAATGATAAAGTTATCCTGTCCGTTCTGCTCAATTTATTCCAATTCCGCCTCTCAATTACTTTATGACAAACCTTGTGGGCAATGGAAGTTGAGATGATTATCTGTCAAGGGAAGATGCGGATCTTGTTACTTAAGTGATCAAAAGTGTTTGATACTTGATGGCTTTGAGGTTACCTGCTTCGAGAGTTTTTTTTTTTTTTTCACTTTGTGGGGAGAAAAAGGTTTTTCATAAATTGAATTTTGGTTTTAGATATGCTGATAGAAGGTAATTTACTCGAGTTTGTATTTAAGCATTATGAATCGATGTTGTTCGCATTAAATGAAGCGTTTCTTATGAAGCAGGTAATTCTTAAAAATGTTTAGTCTTATTTGTGTATTTAAGGATTTCTGTTAGAAAAATAACTCAGTCCTTCCCCCCTCCCAAGTACTTTTAAAATATTTCAAACATTAAATTTGTTATTTATTTTCTAAAATTTTGTTTAAAGCTTTTTAAATACATATCTTTCTCAAGTCTAACTGCATTTAGAACACGTTATGTCTTGTTCTATTGCATTTTTTGCTTGGGACCTTTATAGTATGAAGGAAAATAAAGAAAAAATGTACTGAAGGATTAGCCACGTTAGCGTATACGGATAATTTTCTCAAAAGTTTAGCTTTCCTGATGGCAAGTAGGAAAAATTTATTTCCCTGTTTTGACAATAATATATACTTTTTTTTAACATTTAGGCATTGTAAGTTAGATATTCAAATAAAAATCATAAAGGTCTTTTGTTCCTGCTAATCAGTAATGGAAGATTGCACATAGGGCAACAATAAAAAAATTTTGAAAAAAAGTTATATATTTTTTAAAAATATATTATGTTCAGAGTTTTGAAAAAAATACCGGGGGCAGTCATTTCAAAACGACAATGCATTCCTATTATACAAAAAACTATTTCCTTTGTTTTTAAAATTATTTATATTTAAAAATGCCTCTTATAACAATTAGTAAAAAATTACGAACACTTTTCACTAAGCTGCACTTTTTTGAATTTGTAAATAAATCTTCTGACGTAGAAAACAGCTGTATTTATATTTTTCTGACCAAAACTTGACCACTTTTAATGCCACTGAACACGGTGAGAGCACCGTGTTCAGTTTTACGTTTTACGCTACTATATAAGCGTATTCCGCAAGGTATGTCTGTGAAACTTATTATAAAGCAGGGATGGTAGCTGTATTTACATTTTAGCTGCCCGAAATATGACTTTTTGTTCAACGCTGTTTTCCTTCACCTTGTTCAGTGTTATCAGTTTTGCATAATATTTACTCATATAGCTTTCTCATTCTTCAGTGGCAGATCATAAACTATCTTACTCATTCATAACACAAAATACTCTCAACCTGCAAAGTGATTCTATCCATGCACTTAACAAATGCATATCCTGATTAATACTACAAACAACCAAGAGCTTATAACGAAGACATTAAACCATGCCTAAGAGATGAAATATCTATAGCCCCTACTATGCTCCCATTATTCCTAATTTTCAAACCCATATTAGAGAACTATCTTTCTGCCTGAAATTACATACCCATGCACAAAGTTAACGGATCATAAGGGAATTCGAGTTGAGCGGATTTTGCATATCGAACATGGTTGTTTCGCACCGAGTAACAAATAGCCGTTCGAAGATTCGATTTCCATTTGGTTCATTTGTTAATTCAGGCGATGGCCTGTATTTTCTTTTTGTTATTTGCATCACGCTTTATTTGTTGCAACTAAATTGAATGATAATGTTGGGGGGGATTCTTGAATGTGATTTGTGTTTCATCTATCTTTTAATAATATATTGTGACAAAAGGAGATGAAAAGTACTGAAATTTTAAATATCATGGTAAATATTTTTCTAAATGACAAGTTGGGATTAAATTTGATATTTTGTTGCGTTCACATGTGAACTGATTTTGAAAAATGTGCAAACGGTACGTCCATTCTTAACGGTTGAGATTAACCGCTTGCGCTACGATTTAACTTTCGGTAGCCGTGCTGCGCTCTACGATTTAACGTGCGGTAAGGCGTTACATTGACGCCATACCGCGTCTGCGAGAGCAAAGCTTTAACAAATACAATAACTGTTAATGATGGAACATTACCTGAATAACCCATAAAAGTAACTTAACCTAAATGATTAAATATATTGAGGTGATGAATGTGAGCAAAAAATAAATGTATTTAAACATCCCTACCCCCCTCCTATACATTATTATATTTCACGTAGCTCCTATCAGACAAAAACGTTATTTTAGCACTTACTTTCATTAGAATGCAACTGTGCCCACTTCTTAAAATTCTTTACAAAAAATTTCTCGGCTTTTTATGTAATTTTTAATGACCAGATAAAATAAACCACCTTAAAACAAAAGAGAATTATAACTATAGACATTAATCTAAATTTCCCTACAAGTTATTATGCGTATCTCGCTTTTGTAATATGTTGCTCTTCAACATTGTATCACGGTTTTTCGCTACCGAAAATGAAATTTAAAATAGTAAAGACAACATTCTTATGTATAGAGGGAACATAAGCAGGGAAAAATGGAGGACCAAAACAACAGTTTAAAACCGAGATAAGATGTGATAAAGGAAAGTAAATGGTTAGAAATAATAAAATACCAACGAAATGAAGGTACAAACACATACAAATACGATTGTCGACAGAGCACATTGCAATATAAAAAAAAAAAAACACTACCGACGTGGCGGACACGTCGTTTTTGTGTCTGCGACAAATGCCTATCGACGTGGTATACTCGTCGGTGGCGATTTTGGAACAAAAGCATCTCGACGTGCGTGGCACGTCTGTATAGCGCAAGTGGTTAAGGTAGAAATTACTCAAAAAATATGTTGAATTTAAATAGATTAGCGGTGGAGTAATGCTTTACTATGTAAGATTAAAATTGATCTAATATTTTAAATTATGATGACTAATCAGCGGAAGTAAAGCAACAATTGTAAAAAAAAAAAAAAAAAACTGCAACAAATAGCTGTTTTAAGGCTGCATTGTAGCCTTTTATCATCAGCAACGTTCAACACAGGCGGAGCCCCCTATTATTTAAAATAAACTCTTTAAGTCATTTGTATAATGAATTAGAAAGGAAATATAAACGAAAGAAAATTTAACTTGCAATGTAGCTTACATGTAAATAAAAATATATAAAACGAATTAAAGGAAATAAAAACTTATATAAATTCAGCAACAATAAAAAAGCAGTAAATGTCAGTAAAATTTCGAAAAATCTAGTTGGTTTCTCAATGCCACGCTACTTCTCCAACTATATGTTAAAGCGGGGAGACGGAACAATGCACACATGATTAAATTGACAGCCTCAATCACCAGAAATGTTTTTGAATATTGCGGCCGGACCAATGTGCAGGTACAACTAACTAGCTCCAGTCTACCCTATTATCAGTTCGAAGGTTCAAAGTGGCTGGTGAATAAAGCCGTTAGAGCAGTGTTCGACATCAGTGTGCCCCACGTCAGTTTATTCGTAATAGTCAAAACATATTTTACCTTTCTTTTAAGACATAAACTATATAATAATGAAAGAGGAGTAAAATTCATTCATAATGACAGATGAGTAAAATAAATAAAAGCTACGTTATGCATAACATTTATTACGATCAGTGAGAAGGATGAAATTGTGTGTTAGGAAAATTATCTTCATAATTTTTCCGGACTTCTCTCACCTAACACTGGATGCACATGTTGAATTTGGTCCAGGATGATGATGAAAGGGTGCTTTCACACCAAAGGCGACAACGACAATATTCCTGTCTTTTCCCATCTGCCCTTGCGTAGATGAGAAGGACAGGAATAATGTATTTTTCAGAACATTAGGATCATTTTTTTTTATAAACTCATTATGAGAAATACGTCAAAATCTCCATTACTAACTACCTTTTGCTACAAATTAAATTTTTTCAAGGTAGCTAAGCTATCGTCACTTCATATTGAATGTAAAACAATGAAATTTCTTTGCATTGTAACAATAAGTTAAGACAATTTAAAACTGGCACTTTACCAGATGTTCCTAGCCTGGTGTTGCATGTACCTAAGCTGTTCCCGTGACGCAAGAGGTGCGCGTACCACACTTTGGAGAACACCGCCTTAGTTGTGCTCATTTGCACAACTGTTTGAAATATTACATATATTCATTTTCTGTACAGTTTATTTGTTAAAAAATTATCAATTTTCCATAGCAACGAGAAGTCTTTCATCGAAAACCATTTTCTTTACCAATAATACACAATCGATATTTCAATGTTAGAAATCAGTGTTTTTATAATGGTCGGCTCTGCTACCGAAGCATTGATCCTAAGTTCGTAAAATTGTGTTTCATTATTGTGTCTTCGTAAGGTTGTTTTGTCTCTTTATTTTTTTTTATTAATTGCATGCAAATATTAATCTCATTTGCACTTGATATATTTCTTAGTGAAAAAATTCTTCTCTTCTAAGTTTTAACAATGGAGTGTGTGGAGGCGTTGTTTCTTTATCGAAACAATGCAATTTTTACGTCTCTTCAGAGAAGTTATTTTGCATTTTTTTAGTAAAAGAATGTTGAAAGAAAAGTCTAGAAAAAGTAAACGCAAAATTACTGGCATTCTTTTTATGTAAAAAGAAAAACGAATGATTTATTTTTCTGAAAGAATAATAGCTAATACGAAGTCTTAAAAAGGTTCGTATAGGAGATTTGATTTTGAACAAAATCGCATAATGCAGTTTCTACATATGTAGCTTTGTAGAAGGCTCTCTAAAAAAAGGCCAAATGTTCCTTTTTAAGATTGCATTCATTTTAGTATTCAGGAAAATCTTTTTGTTGCTTCCCTACACATAAAACTAAGAAAAAGAAACAAAGTGATTTTTTATGCCAAGACGCAACTAGATTCATTGGAAGCTTTTAGCAAAGCTGTGCTGCAAATATACGTGTCTATTTTTTACGTGAATGAGGGGGTTTTGTTCACAATTTGTTATTTAATACATTTATGTATGCCTCCATTTCTTAACTTACTATCGCGTAAAATTAAAAAGTAAAAGATAATAAGGAAGAAACACTAAAACAAAGCCTAATATTTTGTAAAAATATTTCTAAATGCCAAAGTAATTTAACAAATAAAATGAATTAATTTAACGAATGAGTTCAATAAAATGTGAAAGTATGGTTATGAGGAATATACATACTCCCATGCTAAGCACAAATTTAATATCAGTCTCTGAACTCAAAATGAGACACTGACTGTTACAATTTTGCACCTCCATACGCTTGATTCAGAGATCAAGTTTTCGGAAAAAATTAGAATATATTCCCCATTCTTATACGACCGCGAAACATTATATCTGAGTAAAATAAAATCACAATATAATGCCAAGGGACAGTAACCCAGTTTTGCCAAAAAGTGTAAATACAACTTTAGTGCTTAACACGGCAGCTTAACTCGGTCTATCTGTCAGCCCGTGTTGCGCCTGCCCGGTGCCCGCTTTCCTTGAGTAAGTGATTTTTATAAATCGTGTAGCTGGAACAAATCATGTTTATGCAAAAGATGACGGCAAAGATACCTAAATCCTATGTTTCATGTTTGGAGTTGAACAATTGTTTGTTCAAGTTTTAATAGTTACCATAAATCCTGAACTAAAGGGCAAATTTGCTTTATTGGTGTACCCGGAAACAAGCTCGTTTAGTTCTAGATGAAATTTTTGTTTTAAACTTTAATGAGAAAATTAGGCTCATTTATTTTCCGACAAACTTCTTGTCAAAAACTGTTAATATAAACTAAGCTAATAAGCCAGCATACAGCAATGCCAACACAATGTACGAGTATTGTAAACCGTATTCGTACACTTTTACTGCACTTTTAAGCACTGCACTGCACTTTTAAGTAACTGCACTTTTAAGCACTACATCAAGCTGGCATAACATTACGGTTTAAAAATCTTATAATAAATCATTCATTAACTGGAAAATTCTTGCATCGATATTCCACTGTACCTTTTCGATTATCTTTGCTAAATAAATCGTCGGTTAAAGTAAGAGGAGATGTTTGGAGAAGATACTCGAGCTGAGTTATAAAAATGCTCTCATGCAAATCTCACTACTCGATAAATTTTGCTGCGAATGCGGGGTTGAGGTTATATTTCATGTTGAAATTTGAAGCCGGATCAATTTATTGCTTAGTAAGTTTATATCTGCTTGACTTTAGATATCAACTTCTAAATATCTTGTCCGGAAGGAGAGGTTGACTTTGAAAAATTGTAGGCTTTTGCACTTTGTAGGGTTGCAGCACTTCTTAGTAACTCGCTAATGGTCAAAGTAACCAGCTAATTACTAGAGAAAAAGAATGTATAAAACTTTACAGCTTAATTTTTAAATTAGAAAACTAGTAAAATAAGCCATCTCCTCAGTCAAACGAAATCTTGTACAATGTAAATGCACACTATCAGTTTTAATCCGTAATTTAATTCAAACGGACACTGGTGACAACAGAAAGCAGGGGTGGTGGTAAAAATAGTTAATATTTTTATATTTGACGAATAAAGTACTTCATAACAGCAATGAAGGAAAGGTTGAAGTTTACTCAAGAAGCAAAATTAATTTTTCTTACAGCGTGAGATAGTACATTCTTGGATGGCCAAATGATGGTGAAAAGATATTATGGATGCAGGTTTTCTTTTATCCTATCTCAAAGTTTCGAAATGTTTACATTTTCAAAATCCTATACGTTATTGATTATAGCTTTATTTATTTATTTATTTATTTACTTTTTTTTTTAAATTTCTTTTGTCACAAAATAAGGTTTAATTTCTGATGAATTTTAAGGTATAATTCATGCTTATATGATCATTTCTGTAGATGTTAATGAAGAGCAAAATGGGGTGGAAATTTATATCACATTAATCGATACGTCACTGTTACTATAAATAGGCCGACACTTCACCCAATCTAGAAACTTTTACATTTACTTTACTTTTCTGCAGAACAGTACTACCAGCATTAATAGAAGCTCTTGGTTGGTGCCGCGTTCATTCATACTTCGCTGTTATGCTGAGCATTTTCGCCCTGATGATAAGACTGTACGAACCTTAAAAACTCTATTTGCTGCACTGATTGTCGATTTGCGCTTCTTACGTTGATTGATTATACATTTTATTGAACAGTATTACAATGAATTAATGCTTGCTTATTATATGAAATCCAATTTAAGGGTTTGATAGTTTTTTTTAAATATTTTTACTTATGTAGTTTATTTTTGTTTAGTTTTTCCGAAAAATTTAGACACTTCGAGCGCAGATGCTCTGCACGGTGCAGCAGGAGTACAATAAATACATTAGATACAATTTGCAGTTTTTAGCTCATTGTCTTTCCAAATTGCAAAATATAAGTTTCATTTCTTAACAGTTATTTTAGCATTAATTACAACTCAAACTTTCGAAAACCATTTCCAGATTTCTCAAGCATCTTTGAATTGATGTTTGACATAGCTAGTGCAATCGAAAAATTAAAATGGATCCTAAAGAATGAAATATAGAAGTAGTATATTTTTAGTGGTAACGATAAGTCCGGAAGCATAACGTTTCTACTATTGCTGTTGTTGTTGTTGGTGAGTCCTCGCGCAAAGCGAGGTAGAGTGAGTGCGCTGCTCCTGAGTTTAACGGAGTCCTTACAGGCTCCGTTAATTAATAATTATTAATTATTTAACTTAGTAATTATTAATTCTTTTAACTTAGTATTTTTAAATTATCTTGCCCTTTATATGTGCTCCATTTCGAGAATGTTCGGCTACCCTTTTGACAGGTCTGTTTTTTTTTTTTTTTTGTACCAGCTCCCAGATGAGAGACCGTCACTTGCGGGATTGGCACCCCCAGGAGTATGTTTCACTTGGGGCCGTGGTAGCCCAGTGGTTAGCACGTCGGACTTCCACCTGGAAGGTCGCGCGTTCGATGCCCACTGAAGACCACCATGTATACTTGGGGATATGTGCATGTAAAATCCGTAGACCCCACTACCTCTCCCCGTGCGTAAGCAATCCTAAAGCCTCGGCTAACAGGTAGGGGTGTGGTGGAGAAAAGTATGTTTCACTTAGAGGGCATAGAGCCGGATAACGACGGATTTAACGTGCAAGTCTCCCTTTAGCGTACACGGTCCCAGGGCAAACAGCCGCGAAAAGTTGTCACCCTCCCAAACATTGACTTCTGACAATGTTGCTTCACTCTCGGTGTTCGCGAGAACCGAGATTCTACCGAGGTGTCTACTGTGGGACCTTTCTACTATTAAAAAAGAAAAAGAAAAAAAACGGACACATAAGGCTGGAAAAAACTTGATGATTTACTGGACTGAACTATTAAATCCGAAAAAAGCACACTTGTGGATATTTTTTCCCAAACTTCTGCAGAAAATACTTTAAAATTTGGGACGATATTGACTTCGGTGTTTCAAGTATCAACCGCTAAATTTTGTTTGAGATAATTTACACTAACTCTCATAAAATAAGTGTAATAGTATCTAAAGAACATACATTTTAAGAATACTCTTATAGTAGAAATGATGATACATGACTTGTGGTATAAAAACATTAACAAGTGTTAAAAGCTTACAATAGTGCACGATATTTAACATTGGGCACTATATATGCTTTCTTTTAATATTTAAATACGTGTTCTTTTACTTTTTAAAAATTGTTATTTACTCAAAATTTTTTTATATACAAGTGCCTTATAGATAGAATTGACAATTTCAAGGGAAGGTAATCGCATCAAAAGACTTAAAAAAAAAAAAAAAAAAAAACTATTGCCACTAACATGGGAAAGTGATTGGTTAAAATCTGAAAAGACATAATGCAGTAATTGATGGGAAAATATATTTTGTCTTTGTACAAGTGGACGTTTAAGTGGATATTTTTCACGATGTATCAATAGATACTACGTGGTGTGATTGGAAAGTTTTAAGAATGAGCTTGTAATTTCACAATGGCGGTACTTACATGCTACTATGATGAATGTCCTTCAAATTAGTCCCTTTCTGACTGAACACACCGACTCCAGCGGTGTTTCCACTTTTGGAAACATTCCTGGAATTTTTTTCTGAAGTATGTTAAGGACGCTCGCCGTATTTGCCTGGATGACTTCAATCAAGTCAAATCACTTCCCTTTCCCTGAAAATTTCAGTTTAGGAAACAGGTAGGAGTCCGCAGGGGCTATATCAGGGGAATAGGGCGGTTGTGGAAGCACAGGAATGTTAAATTTGTTCCTGAGGACTTCTACCTGTTTCCTAAACTGAAATTTCCAGTTAAAGCGAAGCGATTTGACTCGATTGAAGACATCCAGGCGAATACGGCGATCGTCCATGACACACTTGAGAAAAAAAAAATTCCAGGAATCTTTCCTAAAGTGGAAAACCGTTGGAGTCTTTGCGTTCAGTCAGAAGGGGACTATTTTGAAGGAGCTGAATCACAGTAGCATGTAAGTACCACCATTGTGAGCCCATTATAAGCCCATTCTTAAAACTTTCCAATCACACCTCGTAAAGCGCTGACCATGAGACACTATTTTTTGTCTAATGGGCTGCCGTTGGCTGCTGCCAATTGCAGACCTCGTGCGTTCCCCAGAGATTGATACATCTCTTTCAGCGGTACTAGAATGAGTATGGTGCTATCGCTGCATGAGAATTTTGACGTCTATATTCTTCTCCTGAAAGGGCGAGCACACGGACTCTGTTGATGCAAAATTGCACTAGGAATTTAATTTAGCCGAGAACATCCAAGCCAAATGTGTACTCAAGGTGTATTTTACATGCCGCATAATCATACGACATGGTCGCAGATGATTTTCTGCATCTTGAATATCCACGGACACTGCCAAGCTCGATCCTCTGACCGGTAGCGCCCCTTACCACGATTCCACCATGCTATCTCTCTATGCGACACCAATAGAAATAAGAAATTTTTTTCTTAACGCATTGCTAACGGACTATCAATGCAGACTCTTATGTACCATTTTGGTTTTCGTTTTCTATGCAATTATCATTCCTGAACATTGAAAAAAACTCTTCAAGTTTGTGCCCATAGGCGCAAACGAAGAACAAATAGATGCTTCCTCCGAAAATTCCGTTCAAAAGACAAAATTTGAAAATGCTCAAGAGTAGTTGAATGAGAATGAAATGTAAATGAAAAAAATATTATAATGAGGCAAATATTTAACTAATATTTGCAAACATGTAATTAATCTGAATAGATTATTTAATAAGCTTCTACTATACTTATTGTTTTAATTTTTTTACATCTCTGGAGAATATCCTGAGGAGACTCATATTTATTATTTGTATTTTTTGAAACACCGTGTATATATACAAGTTATAGAAGTAAATTCTCCTGACCGGAGCTAAATATAACAACAAATATTCCCACATAAAATCTTTCAAGATTAATGTTTTAAACTAATTTGGAAGAATAAAGAAATATTTAAGTTATTTTTTTTTTCTTATTCCAAACAGTTCAGAATATGAAATTTTATCTACATTTGCGTCTTTAAAATGCTGCATTCGAATATTTGTAATTCTTTAGTAAGTTTTGGAATGACGAAATCGATTTTCAAATAAAAACCATAAATTTACTCTGACTTTATTCTGAGTTTAGCAAAAGCGCATTCTTAACAAACATCGCAAGAAAGCGGCGGTTTATTTATGCATATATTTATTAAATCCCCTCGGTATTCCTGTGGCGTATTTATTATTGGAAAGAAATTCTCCCAAGACGGAACGCTGTATTTTTCTTGCTTTTATCCTTTTACGCTCTTGCGTTATATTTAGTCAAAGTTACCAATTGTTTGTTGAGTTTTCTGATAATTTTGAAGAGTGTTTGAAACAGTACAGCATTTAATTCTTTTAACTTAGTATTTTAAAATTATCTTGCGCTTTATATGTGAGCCATTTTGAGAATCTTTTTCGAGTTGGTCTTGAAAACATTTCTTAAAAATCAATTTGTAAATACTTACCAGGGCTTAAAAATTCTCAAAACTTTTACATGCCCTATCAGACAAGTTTGTCTACAAAATGTTTGTCTACATGCCCGAAAAAGACTTTCACGTCACATCTTATTAAATAATTAAAATACAATATTAAAAATTTAAAACAAACATAGTATTTCCCACTTTTGTATATTCTGTAGGGTATAAGATAGCTCAGAACTTTTATTGCGACAAATACATTAGCTTCTCATTTTGAGTGGTTTAATTTGCTTATGGTGTATATGTGTTGCCGGAAAAGTATGAAACTCCTGGCATTCTATACAGTGCCTAGGCATTGTATACAACGCCGCATTTCTTATATTGCCGGCAACTATATTTGTATGATGTGTGTGTATTATTGTGGATAAAACATGTAACTTTTTTATCAATCTGTATTGTATGTAAAGACGAGATTAAATGATAAAAAATGCATTTCTTACGTCAGGCTTTACTTGTACAGCTTTTGAGTATGGAAAATATTCATGAATTCATGAAAACGGTAAAAGCCCCCAATTCATCTTCTTAATACCAGGGTTCCGGAAAACATTTAGCCATAAAGGGAAAAACATGTCCAACTTGTTCAGAAATTTCTGTCCATAATCCTTAATGCTTGATTTACATGTTCACGTCCTATTAAACAGATTGGCACCCTAATATTTCGTAATTAGGCGAAGTAAATAAATTAGCTTCGTTAATGGGACCGGACGTGGAAACTGGATCTGAAACTAATGCTTCACTAACTGTATTTCGATGTGCGTCCAATATTAAAGTCGGCTAATTTTGAGCCGTATCATCGTCAGCAAATCTTAAAGCTTTAGAGATTTATCGTGCAAAGCTATCTGATGAATTAGACTTATCTTGAATTGGACCTCAACTAAATTTCATATAATGTATGGCCACCATTGTACATTTTTTGTAACTTCAGTCGTTTAATGAGCTGTTAAGCAATTAATTTTTATTTGTTTATTTACGTTACTGTATAGTTTAATATCAATTTTAATTTTTTAATTTCTTTCTTTTAATTAGTTTTTTTATTTTATTCCAGCTTTGATTTTTTTTCTTTTTCTTTTTTTTATTCATTTATTTTAATATCAGGTTTAATTTTAATTATTGATTTATTTTCATTTTTTATTTATTTGGTTATTTTTCAACACTTTATTTAATTTGGTTTTAGAAAGGGACGAGGTGATTCAAGAGGTAATAAAACGACGTGTTCTTCGTTACATAAAGAGCAGCAAAAAAAATGTTTGTATTAAAAAAATAGGCTTCCATTCTGCGTAAAAAATAATCGTGTATATACACTGTATTTTTCTGAATATTAAACTTTTCGTGTAGCTTTTATTGTTTCGTTTATTTATGAAATCGCTTATTATGTTCTAAACTACTCGGGAAAATAGGCTAAAATTTAAAAAAATACTCCCACTAAATCCATGAATAAGTTCCAATTTAACTTAGTAGGAATATATAGAAATTACGATAAAAGTTTACTCACACAAAGAATAAATCGATAACGAAGCACTGGGCATTAAATCTGAAGAAAACCAGAGCACATCCCCAAATCGGCAGGACACATGTCTTTCGTATTCTACGTGGCAACGGCAAGAAAATTTAGGGAGGTACAGAGTAAGAACCTGTTGTAACCTTTCGTGCGTGTTAAAATTGTGAAGTAAGCGTCAAGTTTATGTACTATACATTTCTTTAGAAGAAAGAAAAAATTAATGCATACTTTTTAAAATTTATTTAATACACAGATTAACTTTGATACAGTTCTACAAATTATTAACCTTAACTAGAAAACAAAATTTCAATCTAAGAAAGAAAATGTTTCGATAGAAATGCAAGGGTATATTATTCAAAATTGCAATGCCCTCTGTCGGGTTCGATTACAAAAAAAAAAAAAGCAAGAAGTTCCGTCCAGAACTATACGAGCCTACTTTCCACTGTACATCAATATCAAATTTATAATCTAGCTATCTCTCGCTCTCTCTCTCTTTCTGATTTAGCTTTAGTTCTAAATTACTTCAAATATACCTTTTCCAACAGTAATATATATTCATTCTTTCATTTATTCAGTCATTCGTTTATTCATTCATTCATTTACTCATTTATGTATTTATTCACTCATTTATTTATTTTTCAATTCACACACTCATTTATTTTATTATTTATTCACTCATTTATTCGTTTGTTCTTTCACTCATTCATTTTCTCATTCACTCATTCGAAAATATCCTGAAAAATCCCGATCAAAAAATTTCATGAGAAAATAGGCTCGTTCCGTTCTGGTTGAACTTCGTATCTGTTTATGTTCTACAGCCAAACATCTTTCCGATAAATTTTGTTCCAAGCGTGTCTGTTAGATCATGATTTATATAGGATTGAAATTTCCCCGTAGTCGCTAATGTTAGTCTTTCTTTTTTGAACTGTTCCAAAATGAATTCCTTTATCCCCGAGCAAATCTCGCCAAGCAGGCTTTTTGGCAACAGAACACGCAAAAGGTTACCAGCGGAGGTATTCCGTTTTGCGTTGGTTGCATCATTATTGGCGACTTTATCGCTTGCGCCGGGAAAACGTACGGAAAAAACGTAAGGAAACGTACCGTTATTTTATTTTATTTATTTATTTTTTTGAACTGTTCAAAAATGAACAAAAATTGTTCAACTCAAAAAATATTTTACTTCGAGAGTTTCTTTCAATAATCTTGTTCATTAGAACTCGACTTTTATGCCCAGAGTTTACATAATTTGCTTCATTTTTGCCCATAGGCGCTAAAGTATTTTTTTTTTTTTTTTTGAACTGTTCAAAATTGAACAAAAAATTGTTTAAATCGAAAAGTAAAATATGGAAAGGAGATGCCCTCGCCGAGATCTTTCGAATGAAAAACAAATTTTTCGAATCGGACTGTTCGTTCAAAAGTTATTAGGGGATACAGACCGACAGACAGACAGACCGACCGACAGACAGACAGCCCAACAGACACTTTTTCCCCATCTCAAAACCCTACTTTCAAATTTTTTATTTTTCTATCTTTATTTAATTACTTAACTTTTTTTTGACTTTTCTTGATTTCCAACGATATTTTCACGATACCATTAAGCCTTCTTTAATGCTTTAATATTATTTTTTTTCTTTTACGGAAAAGTAGTCTAAAAAAGGGTCATGTGCCACAGGTCATGTCTCAGTGGTTAGGATCCCACGGTAAACTGTAGGTCCTGTTGAGCGGTCCTTTCGATGTGCTAGCCTGACAGGGCGCTCATAAAAGGGAAGACTGCATTTCCTATGAGTGTCCGGCGGGTTGGGAGGGATAAAGATTTATTAGAGCAGTTGCCTACCTCTGCCCCAATGAGACTCTTCCTGGAGACTCTGTTGTCAGAACTCGCCTGGGTCCGAATCCGGGTAGTGTCGTAATAGATCGGCTACGGCTGGGCCGTAGCCGATCTGGCAGAGTTATGTTGTCAAGCGATACTCCCGGAACTCGGCTCGGATTGCGGGCTGTCAGGTAAGTATTCAGGCATTACCAAAGATGAACGCAGCCGTTCAGGCACTTCCCAAAGGCTTTTCTGCTCGGTTCCTGACAAAACCCGTGATGATTAGTCTCCTTATCCCGTTTCTAAGAGTGAGGTTGTAACGTATTCCGCTCAATTCTTTTATCCAAAATTTGTTATATCAAAGACAAACGCTTTAAAAATTGAAAATAAAACACTTACATGTTAAGTGATTTGTAAAACGTAATAATGAATGCAATAGCAGTAAATTGTTTAATCATGTCATTATTCATTCATTAACAGACAACTTTTATTGTTGAAGTTTTGGAAGTGCTTATTGAGTCTTAATTACTTTAAAAAGCAATTGATCTGCGACATAAAAAGTCTAGCCGGCTGTGACTCCTATAAATATGAATGTATGATATGATCATTATGTAATACAATACGTGTTTTATGTTTTGTTTTAGTGGCATTAAAATACCAATGCATCAGATTGAATTTTTTGTCGCGCCTGAAAGAATCAACTGCTTTCAAAAACTCCTGTCTCCCCTTTTATTTTTAAATCTAACATCTGTACTGAGCTTAACCGTCCCTCTTAAATATTTATGCCACTTTTCCTAGTGCAGTAAAATTTCATTACAAGACAGTAATTCAGAATGGATGGGATCAACTTCTAGTTAATCCAACTTCGTTAGAGGAGTTTTTCTCCTTCACTTTCGCTAATCTTGGTGGCTATCGATTGTCGATCAACACTGGATTAAAAGCCTTAGTAATTGCTGTTCTTCCACTTTTTTCGCCTTTCTTTGACAGAGTAATTCTCTTCTATTTCGTAATTGCGTACAAAATGTGGGAGAAACTGGTAATACAATAGCCAGCCGAATTATACTTCAACTTTTGCATAGCATTCGATTTAAAATTAACGCTATGTAATCTTTAAAACCGTAATGTGGTTGAGATGTAGCATTACTGCTCAATAATTAAAAAAAAAAGTAATAATGAAATTTGAATGAAAACATGTAATTTTTATGCGTCATTTTTAAGCTCCTTTGAGAAAATAAAGAATGAAATGAAGTTCTTTTGAATTATGGTTTCGTATATATTTAACAAATGCAGGAAAAAAATTAAGTAAAGCGATTTCTAAGCCTTTTTCGTGAGCGTCTTGTCGCTGTTGTGTCCAATCGGCGGGAAACATCCACCTCGCCCTTTTTATTTCATCTAGAATTTAATACTGAATTTTAAAAAAAGAACTTTTTTTCAATTAAACAAGTCGTTTACTTCTTTTAGCTAATCTTAGTTCTTTACGCCCGCCAATCAGCGACAATACGCTCATGAAATGGTCATAGAAATCTGTTGTATATATATATATTTGTGTGTGTGTAGCCTACCCCAAAATTCAATGACTTCATTTCTTTCTTTCCCTTCTAAAAAGTCTCTACAAAAAGAAAAAAAAACGTTGTTTTAAAGCATACTAATTTAGGACACCCCCTTAATTCAAATCCTTTTTTACACCTAAAAATTAAAAATATTTACCGGACGTTAAACAAGATTTTTTTTTCACTGATAAGTAGCGTTTGGAACTTTTTTTCTGAACAAGTTATTTGAAAATAAAATTCTTTTACTAAATAATAATAATTCACAAGAGAAATAAAAGTATGTACATTTAAAATGAATCCAAATCCTAATTATTCTATGAAAAAATTTCCTAGAATGAATCTGTCGGAAAAATGTAGTAACTATTTTAAAGATAAAAAAAAAGAACTAGATATAACACATAGGAAATAGGTTGTTCGAAAAATGTGCTATTAAATTCCTAAAGAGAAATGGATCTATGCGAAAAAGAATTACTTGTTCCCAAAGCAAAATGCGGCAGTGGAAAAGTAGACAAATTATGCACAAAAGAAAAATCGATTTTCAATTGAGAAAACACCAATTATTATCAATGAAAAATGATTCAATAAAAGATAAGGGAGCCCAACTCTGCACCGTTGCATTATTTTTTGAGAAATACGCTAAAACAGATTACGTGATTTGCTTAATTGTAGCAACCCTTTTGAAGCTAGCTATTGTCACTAAAAACGAATCCGTAAATCAGTTCTCTTTAAGATATACCTGCATACCAATATACTTTTGTTTGGCTTCCTTGCATTACTTCTTGAGAAATACGATTAGAACGAAAAGAACGGAAAAAATAGCGACAGTGGAGTGAGAGAGGAAGACCTAATGAGAAAAAGGGTTCGCTTTCTACCCCCATTCCCCTTTATTAGAGCGAATGTCTCCAAAAATTAATCAGCACCTGTTCACATTGTGGCTCATCGGCTAGTTTTTAGTGGAAATTTATTTGCTCTACATCTAATCAAATGTGTCTACGAAAAGAGACCCGTAGTTGCATTCAACTGCTCAAATCTAAAAGCAGAAACTGGAACCCTGCGTTCTTATATTTCATTAAATTAAAAATTTTATAACCGAATTGGTCTTGTACGTATTCTAAAATTTTCAAGTAAAAAGACTTTAATAACTTTAATGTAAATACTTTTCAGAATAAAGTAGTTTATTGCACAATTTTTGTTCGAATGAGAGTCCAGAGCACTTTTAGAAATTTGTCCATCTTGACCAATGGAACAATACTTTTCGTCTCCAGATCATCCAGGAAATTTCGCATGAGATAAATAATTGATGTTGTGGAAAAGAGCCACTTCTATGGCAAGAGAATGGATTTGCGAACTGAGTAGTAGAGGTTTTTTTTAAGTTTCGCTTTTCTGAGACTCTGAGAAGACTTTGTTACCAAAAAGGTTCGGTTTCAAACATAATTCCACATGATGATAACGAACACTCTTCAAGACGAATTACATACCCAGGCTTACACCATCAAATTGATGTTCTGCAGAAGTAACTTTTGTCTTTTGCGGGTTACTTCTTGCATTGTACTTTTTTCTTTACGGGTATTACTTATGCGCATTTGACGTACCGATATGAATCTTTAATGCATCAACTGACTACTTTTTATTTTAACTAGGCATAATTTAATAATTCATTCACATTAAAATCGCTGTGCTCAAGGAAAATCATAATTAGGAGAGAATATAATTAATAATTGCTACAATTAAAGCGAAACTAGTAGTGTGAGGAATCATATCCAGATAATCTTTCACCCGCTATCCTTTCCTCTCAGGCTTCACGTGTACACGCTCCATTAAACAGATTGCACTCTAATACTTCTTAATTGAAGAAAAGGAATAAATTAACTTGGATAATGACCCAGAACTTCATTCTAGATTGAAACCAATATTGGAGGGTGAGGAGAAATCGATTTTGTCGTTAACACTGGTTACTTTTAGAGCTAATCGCCGATTTCGGAGAGCTGTGTCTTTTGCTAAACTTGTTCGCATTTTCGGATTATTATTTTGCGTTTAAGTGCTTAGATTTCTCAAGAGTACTTGGCCATCAAAAAAAGACCGTTCCTTTTATCTGCTGCATTACAATGTTGTAAATGAATATTATAAAAACTGCACCGCTTTCGATGTTTCAAGAGTTTATTTTAATTTTAATTAACAGTTCTGCACGCAAAGACTTACTGACGAACCAACGGAAGCTACCAAATTGAAAGGTTTTGGGCTCGAATCCCTGAGTTGGGGAACATCCTTTGAAGATAAAATGATGAAGGAGTTATTCAGAAATATGCTACTTTCATGGAGTTGCTAGATAAGAGTATTCCTGGTTTTCTCCTAATGGAGACGGAAGTGTGAGGCACGGCCCCATACAAGGTTTGTAAAAAAAACCGTCTCCTGTCTTAAAATAAGGACAAAGCCGCCTTGACAATGAGTATGAATTTGAAGCTGTCCTCTTTTTTTTTTTTTTTTTTTTTTTTGTGATTTTCGGCTGAAGCAAAAACAGCTGTTCTGCTTTGTATTTAGTATCGTAACTTTTAAAAAAAGCATTATTTTTGGAACTATTTTGGGGAAACTTGAAAGTTTTTCTTAAAACGAAGAGTTTTGAAATGTTATCTAACCATACGCACATCTTTATACCGTTTTGGAAATGTATCAGTAATAAAATAATTTTTATAAAAAAACAGAACCGACTTCAAATTAGAAATTGCGCTAAAAAGTGAAAAATAAATTCATTTTT
This sequence comes from Octonoba sinensis, assembly GCA_038502835.1. Taxonomy (NCBI): domain Eukaryota; kingdom Metazoa; phylum Arthropoda; class Arachnida; order Araneae; family Uloboridae; genus Octonoba; species Octonoba sinensis. The sequence continues at coordinate 54,651,148 of CM076599.1, read as the reverse complement.
TAAACAACATCGATGTGACTTTCAAACATAGTTTTAGAAGTCGGTGCAAAATGAGGATAGAAAAAATCTTTTGTAATCATGAATCCCAATTACAAATATATATATTTTCGAAGAATTAGCAACAGTTCCAATATGAAGTAACACATGGTGTAATGGTAATTAGACTCATAATCTTGCACCGACTTCTAAAACTATGTTTAAAAAATGAATTTATTTTTCACTTTTTAGCGCAATTTCTAATTTGAAGTCGGTTCTGTTTTTTTATAAAAATTATTTTATTTTATTCTTTTTAGTGTAAATATGTTTTGTATATAAATGCTCTATTTTTAAAAAAAATCCATATCAAGGAGCAAAACTTCTTTGAATGAATGGCACTAAAAATTAATAATTTGTATGATAAATTCCGTTTATAAGTCGATTTTAGCAAACAAACTGATTGGATTCATTTTTGCCATAGAGAAGCGTTCAGTCAAACTCTTGCTGTAATTTCCTTTAATATTATAGCCCAGACAACAAACAGGTTTTTAACAATGACTTTTATATTTATTAATAGATTTCCCAACAAAGAAAAATCAAGCCAAGCCTTTCCAATTAAACTAAAAAATACTTACTTTTCACCCGTAACGTTTTTTCTAAAGAACAAATGTAGTCCAATTGATTTGCATTATCTGAGTTAGACGACCCTCTATCGATTAAAGAAAAAATCATCAAAATCGGTTCATTTAGTCAAAAGTTATGGATGAAAAAACAAAAAAAATACTACATTTATGCCCATAACTTTTTTTCTAGTTATCGAATATGGTCAAACGAAGGTACGGGACCTATGGGAAACCACCCTCGATCGATTAAAAAAAGAATCATGAAAATAGGTTCATCCGGTGAGAAGTTATGAGTAGACAAACAAACAAAAAAAAAAAGACATACATACAGTATGAATGTATAACCTCCTTCCTTTGTGAAGTCGGTTAAAAATGAGTCAACATTTAAATTTCCTTACTGAAAATGCTTCCTAATGAGGGGTACATGCGTTTATTTTTTTCAAAATAAAGTGGATATTAGTTAATAAATAAATAAATAACTTGTTTGCGTAGATTTTTTTTCTTTTGGTGACGTCACGAAAATGCAACTAAAAACGCAAAAACAAGAACGGTTTCAGGTCGTGGGGCATTTTGTTGTCGTCTTTTTTTTTTTTTTTTTTTTTGGCAAATTACTGTAATTTTAATATTACTTAGTCCAATAACTTATTTTTAATCGCTAGTTATCATTGCCTTTTCATATAATTTATCTTTGAATTAGATCATTATGATACACCTACACAATTTAAATTTATTATTTTCTTTTTATATGTAATATCAAATCTTTCCTGGAATTTAAAAATCTTGCACTCGTTAAGCATCAGCACAACTTTGAAAGGATCAGCGGAATTCCTTTGGAGCCTCATAGATCTGTGAACCTACCATATCAAACCTTTGGGTTTGGTTGGCTTTCAAGAACAAAATTAATTCTTGCAATACTGATCCATACATGTACAAATTAGGCATCTTTCGACTTACATTATGCAGAGTTTTGGCGACTGTTAAAAAAGCAGTTGAGATCAGCTCGTTTTACGAAATTGAAGCCTATGTTTAATAGTTTGTGTTTCACTATGGTCTCCTAAAACTGTTTAACTGTCGTTTGAAGACAGAGGAACTCTTCGAAATGCTCATGTTTTAACGGCTTAGTTGAGATATTATTCTTTAAAAATCACTTTGGTACATAATGTAAGTGAAATCACAAATGTGTGAGAATATGCGATGAGAATCAGTTAAAATTTGGATAAATGTAGACGGTGGCTTTATAATAGATATTGAAGACACTAGTATATTAGGCAGAGCAGCAAACAGGACAGGGTGTTTTTTTTTTTTTCTTTCTTTCTCTTTTCTTCCCTTTTTTTAGTAACTCAGCCATTTAGAATTGTAGGTTCAATTTTTTACTTATTAAAATAAATTGCACAATATCTAAGCCCATTAAGTTAATTATTCCTATTTAAAAATATTTTAGTTTGTTAAATGTTTTAGACACAAGACACCTAAAAGTCTACTATTGTCTTTTAATTTTTGAAATACATATATTGCGTCTAAGCTATTGAGTTGCTCGGAATCTAGGAAGTACTTTTGTCGAAATCGTTTGAATAATAATTTGATCTAATGTTGCATAAACTCAACCATACTAAAGTACATCTTTATGAGAAATATTTTAAATGGAGAAACATTCCTTTCTACAATAAAAATCTTTAAAAAATCATTATTAATTGTTGAAAAATGTTGATCGTTAATAGAGTAATTTGTAACTGGTATCTTTTAGTCACACCAGCTTGCATGAAAATTTGATCAAATGCAAACATTACCGTGCTTTGCTGCCCTAAAATAGATTTCTATAAGAATTGTTTTAAACTGAGAAGTATTTTTCTTCACATCAAAAATCTTCCCAAATTGACTTTTAATTTGGAAAAGATTATTGTACCTAAAACAAAGTATTCGGGAAGAACACGTCTTTTGTCGTAATCACTTCTATAATTCATTGATCTTATCTTAACATAACCCATGTTTTAAAGCCTATCCTTACTGTGACTTAAAAACAAACTGAAATCTTAATAATCTTTCATACTTCCGTCGTCTTTATTTCGTCCATGCTTTTCCATGCGGACGCTCCATCAAGTCGATTGCCGTTCTAATATTTCTTAATTGAAGATGAAGAACAAATTAGTTTGCGTAATGGCTCCAGGCTTGCTTCTGAAACTGACATCGATACGAGTAGATGCAGCGAAATCGATTATAACTGTATAACAGTGACTAATTTGCGAGCTTATTAGCGCTAACAATTTGAAAAGCAGTATGCCGGTGGAGGGGAACAGTGGTCAGGAATTGGATGTAGGAAGGAATCTGATGAGCTCAAAATCTAAATTCGAGCTTTATATTTTCTGTTTAATTAGCGCAATAGGGCTTTCATGGATTTAATTTTTCTGAAATTTGAGATTTCATTCAGAAATTATTAGTTTTAATGAAAAGTTTCCGAGAAGATGTGATGGTAATGGGCACAGATATAATGCGGTTGGGGAGCAGAAGGGTTATATGGTTATTTATCAATTTTTTGCATAGAACTGAATCGATAATTTTTTGAACGGTTCAAAATTGAACCAAAAATTGTTGAAAAGAAAAAATCATGGAATTGAAGTTTTCTTGTTGGCATCTTGGGGGCGGGGGGAGAGTCGTGTTCGAATCGAATAGTTTTCCGAAATGTAATTAACGAAGACGAGCAGGCACACAAACCGATAAAAATTTCCTTCATTTCAAACACTACTTACTTTCTATTTTTTATTCCTTTAAGGAAGTTGTTAAATTAATGCCTTTATTTTTTGGACTTTTTTTGGTTTTTACGGGGCAATGAAAGGTTCTTTTACGCTCCTTCAAACTTATTATTATTTTTTTTTTACTGAAAACAACAATATTTTACTATAATTTACTAAGCAACGATTTTGTAACTATTCCTGCTTAATGAATTTATTTATCAACAATTTTAATCATGAAAGAAAGATTTCAATATCTAATCAGGGATCGATCCAGGATTTTTCACAGTGCCCCGGTTTTGTGAATTTTAAAGAGATTTGTGTGAAAAATCAAATAATTTTGTGAAAATTCGAAATTTAAACATATAAGTGATATATATAAATATATTCGAATTTTATAGCCGCTTTTTTAATAAATAATTTTAGAACAGGTCCGATTTGGTAGCCCGGAATTTTGTAAAGAGTCCGTTTTGAATGATTGGAGTTTTGTGAAGGGTCCAAAAATGGTGCCAAATTCACTCTGGCCCATCCCATGTTTACGCTATTTGTCGCCATTACAAGGAAATCAAATATTGTTTACTGCTAAGGAAATTTAAATTTTATTCACCTATATTTCGGTTTTGTGCGCTCCACGGTAAATTTTCTCCGGTGTTATAAGTCTAGATCAGGGGTTCTCAATCTTTTTCGACTCATGGTCCCTCTTATGGGTACCAAATTTGTCGTGGCGCCCCTCGTGTAAACTTTTATTTTTCATTATGAAATTGCTTCTTCCAATTTTGATAGCTGGTTTAATTTACCGTATATAAGAAATTCAAATCAACGGTTGATCAAATAGATACCACAGCATTCAACTGATATATCATTGTGTACAGTAAGCACATTCATGTTTTCGGAGAAGAATACAATCTCTTGTATATTACTGAATTGTAATATATTTGATCAGAATAATGTAATATTTTACCATTGGTTGGAATGTGGAATAGTTTATTAGTTTGAAATGATTGGTTCGTGATCTCCTTTCGGAGGTTTATGGCTCTCCTATTTTACTTTTTTTCACTGTGGCCCCCCATATTTTTTCTGTGACCCCCAAGGGAGCCATATGGCTCCTGTTGAGAAACCCTCGTCTAGATCAACCTTAAAATTTCGAATTCAAACAATAAACACAACAGACAAAGCAAAATATCACAAGAATTTCAAACCAAAATTATCTTCTACAGTGTTTTTCGTTCTGAATTGTACGAAAAAATGCTTATGAGAGTTTACATGCTATTTATATTATACGCTGTATGTGTTAACTCTTTGAGTTACAAGCTCATATGAATAAATAAATACGAATGCCAAAATATAGTGAATAAATGTATATGTTGAAAATTTTTGCTCATATTCTTGTAAAATTTGGCTTTGTACTCTGTAATTTGTGTGTATGTCTACTAGGATCATCTGGCTATGCCAGAAAATGAATAAATGAGGTCTCTATATGACCAATTTACAAAGAATTATTATTTTTTGTGTCAAATGTATGTTTTGTGTGAAAAAATTATACGTACAAAATAAAAACTTGAAAACATAAAACGATGAAAAGAAAAACAACAAATTTAAATTTAATTCAGTGTAATTTCAAATCCATTAGTACTATCGTTAGTAAAATGACTATCGACAAAATTGTATAGTTAAAAATATAGATGAACTCAATAAAATGTGACACTGTCTTTGTTTATTTATTTTGTTTTTCATATTGGGAAGGAAGGATCTAATTAGACCGATAGTCCCTTCAAACGCTTATAGAGCAGCGGTTCTCAATCTTTTTTTTTCGCATACGACCCTTTTTCTTGAAAACCATTTGCGTAACACTGCTAATGTAACTTTATTATATAGAATATAGCACTAATAGATCATAAAAAAAAAAATACTACGACGATTAGGTTACTTCAATCACACCATTTTTTAAAGCTAATGCAGAGAAAAGCGTTTATTAAAATAAAGCTGTATGTATAAAACAAAATATATGAAATACATAAAATATATTTTTAATACGTACTTCTAAAATAGCATCAGAAATACTTTAAGTACAAAATACCTATCATGTAAAAAAAATGAAAAAACAAAATTGATGAGAAGGTTGCTGCTGCATGGCAGATACAAGCGAGGTAATATCTCGTTCCGTAGAAGTTAGTTTTAACCTCAAACTTGGGTCGACATTTAATTTGCTTCTATATTTATTTTTAATAAATATCTAAGTGGAAAAAGCAGTTTCAAAGATGAGTGATTGTAAACTAAATTAAAAACAGCAATGCTTTTTTTTTTTTGACAATAACGGGAAATCCTTTTTAACTTTGAGCCAACATTCTTCCAACTCTAATCGGGCAAATGGTTACATGCCACTTGCGGACAGGTCAGATGCGGACAGCGGAATCGAACAATGAACAGTTGGATTAAGGGAGATAAGCAGTCACTTCTATTTCACATGGTTACAGCATTTTAATGGGTGACTAGAAGGAAGAGGTAATCGCTTCATTTGCGGTTGAAAAGGGAGTTTACACGTTTTTATTGGTCAGCATTTGTCTATTCACACACTTGTTATTTTATGGTAATAAGTACTACATGTGTACCATCTCTCCATTTGGTGCTTGATTGTGGAGCAGTAAACATATTGCTTTTCATTTCTGCTGATTTAAAGCATTATTGCTGTGGAATTTGTCTCAGTTGATTTAATATAAACTATGAAAAATAAACATTCTTTACTTACAAACGGATGCCAGAATAGAATGCATCGGAAGACCGAAAAATACATTTCATGGGCTTGCTCAAAAGATAAAAGGGACAAATGTAAGCTAAATATGAAGACGAATTTTGAATATAGTGTTCTACGCATTATATTCAATACGCTCATTCTTCTGCATCAAATGAAGCAAGAATCCAAGCCAAGAAAACGATGGCAATACGCAAAAAAAAAAAAAGAGTTTGGGAAGAAATATCGTCACCTATCCCTCGAATTTTTCATAAAAAATTTTCGGAAATTAATAATAAAATGACTTGGTAGCTGAAACGCCGCAGTATGAAAGCGTAAAATCAGTTTTATGTAGAGAAAGGAGTAAAACATAAGAGGAAATATGCAGCGGGGAAATGAAGACAAAACCTAAGTGACGCGATAAATTTCTCTTTTTGGTCACCCATATCTGTCTGTCCGCACAAGTGGAATGCAACCCTTGACTCTTGCGAATCTTGTCCCATTGTTGATAACCTACCCTCTCAATTTTCCGCATACCGTCCGCAACTGGCATGACACCGGGCAAATTCGATCTTCAATCCTGAGTTTTTGTGTTTTAACCTCTTCTCTTTTTTGCCTGCATACGTACCACCTGAAAAGGCTTCGCGTATCACAGTTTGGGAACCGCTGCTGTCAAGGATAAGACACCCACTGATAAACATAAAGACGCCTATTTTTCCCATTTTAGCAGCCTACTTTTTAAAGTGTTGAAGTTAAGGAAGCATTTACCCATTTTTACAGCCGTATATAGTGTCATAAAAGTAGACTTATTTTTGGGCTTTTATTTATTTATTTATTTCACCCCATTTTAATTTAGTTATTCATTTTCACAGTTAATTTCGATGAAAATTAACACGTGGAAAGGCGATGCAATTCCGTTTAATCAAAAACGTGTTTTACAGAAAATAAAACGAGCTGCAAATACTCATTCTCTCACTCAATATATTTGCCGAAAGTATTCGAGCATTAAGCATAATGAAAACAATAATCTTCAGCCATGTCGTTAAAGTAGCTAACGTGGAATGCTGCGAAGAGAGTTTCATTTCTGCGCCTTTATGAATTTTCTCTCCAAATTTCATTCTTCTTCTTATTTATTGACTGAAACCCGTAGTTAGCAGCTGAAGATCAAATTAACTGTGTGCCTCCTCGATGTTTATTTAACCATTATACCAGAAGGCCTGTTTTATCACTGAATTCCCCGGGCTGTCGTAAAAATTCAATAATCCTCCTGATATATTTGTAAGTGGGAAATCCGTTTTCCGCCGAAATAATTATTTCAGAATCCCAAGCTTAAGCCTTTCTCTGTTCTTAGAATTTTCTTCTCAGACGAAATTAATTTTTAAATCTTATTATTTGGAGAAACTTCAAAAATTTTGTTTACTACTAATTACATTTACGCCGATTTGAAATTCGATTGTTTATGTAAATTGCTTTTCTCTCGTCTTGTCTTTTCCCTTTTCAGTGCTTAACACTAAACAAGCTTGCCTGCTTGTTTAATATCGTGCGTGGTTACGCATTTAGATGATTTATTGTTTGGCAACGTTTCTAAAATTGCTGAGAAAATGAATTCTAGTTAAATATCAGCAATTGAAATAATGCGATCGTTCAGGTAGAAAACAAAAGGAAGTGCGGGAAAATATTAGCTAGTGCAAACATTGAAATTCTTATAAAGTTTGAAAGTAAAAGTAAAAAATTACTACTCGTAAATTAAAAAGATTTGTACTGATAATATTTTAAAGCTTCGAAAATCCGTATCTCAAAAGACATACGTTTTGTTTAATTGAAAGTGTCAAAATATTCGACGCTTTTTCTTTCTTGCTTGTAATAATGCGGTTCCATTCAATGCTTCGTGGAATGTCATTGTTATTTCGAAGGACACTTCCGCCGTTTTTTGGTTCTGCAACTCAAAAGAAAAAGGTATTAAAGCACTAAAAATGGAAAAAAAAATCTTTAATTTGCGAATTCACCTGTACATTATTGCGCTAATGATTAAAAGCATGTGTGTCCGTTTTTCCTAATTGTATCGCTAGAAATTTTCTTTTTTTCCAAATAATTTGAAGTTTTCAGTAATCCGAGGTAATGACAATGCAAACTACCTCGGATTTTGAGGACTCTACTGTGCTATTGGTGGTGCTTATTATGCAAAAAAATGATTTTCAAATAATAATAATGAAAACGGAGCGTTTATCTATCTCGGTGTTTTTGATGTTTCAACTCAAATAAACGTCAATATCTTTCTCATTTCAAATGCAAGCAAATTTTCCCTCCCACCTTTTTTATAAGCTCTTTAATTGTATTAATGGCTTCAAAACACTGGAAAGAAAAATTATTGTTAATCAAGAAAATAGCCAGATTTTTATCTTAGAACCTTAAATAAAGAAAACGAGCATTTTTTTTTTAAATTGAAAGCTTTATTAAATGAATTCTAATATTCGTTTTTATAGTTCATTTATTAATAATTCTTCAAATATGATTTTATTCTTATTTTATCTGATTTTTTCTCTGTTTTTCTTATATGTTTAAAAACTAACAAAAATTTAAATTTTTTTCCCAGGTAAGTTGCTGGTTGGATTTGATTTGGAAAAAACTTTTACTGCAAGTATATGTGATTTGTACTTTTTGGCACAAAAAAGGCACTTAAAATGTGTGTTTTTTTTTTTTGTGTAGGGGGGGGGGGTGACAGTAATCTCTCATTTCCATGTTGGCGAAAGGGACGGACTAAAAATGAAGCGTAAGTGACAGAGACCTATGAATGAAATTTGACTTTTCTTTAGATCAAACTTGAAGATGTAGTAAATATATAAAGTCTTAAGCTAAAATAGTAAGAAAAATGTAAAAAATAATTAAAGGGCACGGTACTTCCTCTTATTATTTTTTTTTTCGTTTGGCAATCAGATAAAACATAATGCATGCATTTAGAAATGAATTTAAAAGTAGGACTTCATTGTGTTCATCCATTAATCTAAAATTTAAAAAGAAAATGAACAGAATTCTTATGACTTTCTCAATTATATATATTTTTTCAAAAGATTTTTTTTCTGAGGAATACTTTTCAAACATTCTGGAATAAAAGTTAGCACGAAGTTAGCTATCAGAAACTAAGTTGAACTTTAATATATTTTTTCTTCAAAAGCTTAGAAAAAGGATTAAAAAATACAAATTCCATAAGTAAATAAAAACAAACTACAAAAGAGTTAAACCTTCGCCTAATTTTTGATAAATATACGTACTGCGCATAAAAGGTTTCAAAGCTATATCTTTAACTGAAAATAAGGCTTAAGGATTTTCTCCACGTAATTGGTGAAAAATGCGTTTACAAATTGTAATTGCAGAAGTAAATTAGCTAAAGTCATTTGTAAAATAAGAGTATCTGTTAAAGTATTGCTCACATAAGTTTAAAATTTTGCACGAGGCTTTAAAACCAGTCTCAGCTATCGGAGTGCGCAATGTAAAAAAAAAAAACGATATTTTGAACAATTTCGAAGTACCGTGCCTCCCATTAAAATAATAATAGTTTTCACTTTAGTTGAATTAACTTGTCAATGAAAAAATAATAAAATAACCTTATTTTTAATCTTACTCAAGTGTTCATACGTTAAAACTGGTAGTTATGAAATAAATATTACTTATTTTATTATTATAAGAGAATAGATAGTTTTATCTTTCAACACTTAATAATATAAATTAATCGTGCAAAACAGTCAAAAAATCATAATTGATGAAAAATATCGATTTGAGTATAAGTTACATTTTCCGACAATTTCCACTTTGTCAAGAGAACTAAGCATGGTTTATTTGAAAGTATTTAGAGTGTCACTTGCTAATTGTACTTATAAATCATTTAAACTTATCTGCTGATGAGCAGTAGAAAGCGGAATGCCAGAACCACTTCTCCCATTTCTGAAAATTTCTAAATTCTTTCACCGCAAACCAGATATTTTTCTCCCTCTTCGGAAATGCCTCAACGATGAAGGAAATGATTAGGGCATACCATTCAATAGAGTTTGAACTTTTAAAAATGCAAGTCAAAATTTTACCGCCATTTTGGGTCATTAGATAAATTGAAAGTATGACCGTTAATACTTCCAAAACCTTCATACTCAGAATTATATCCTTAATACTTTCAACGTCATATGAAATTCAGATCATATAAATGATGGATGATACTTTCATATTTGCGTTCAATCATAACATCATGTATTTAAGTGCTTAACCAAAATTTAAATATCTGTAAGTGTGAATTAACTTGTTCCCGCTCTTAACATCAGTCTTGTAACATGTGGATATTTTAGAATATTATGAAAAATGAAGCTTTCTATAAATGTGAGCTCGTTATACTTTTTCATATGTTATCATTACATAATATTTGTACAAATAAAAGTTCTCATAAATAAATATTAACTCTCCCGCCATTCTTATTTCCAGAGCATCACAGGAGCAATCTGCTAATGTGGTGTTAATCTGAGCATTGAATAAAAAGAGCATTAGATAATGTGATTTTGTTCATCAATAAGAACTCTTTTTCATGCCTTATTCGGGTAATATTTTATAACTCTGTATAGTAAAATGAACCGTTTTTTAGCCTACTTTCCCGTAAAAGTAAAAAAATAATAATAATAAAGCAAGAAAGAAGATAGAAAAATTGAAAGTAGGGTTTTGAGATGGAACAAATGTGTCTGTCGCTCTGCCATGTCTGTCTGTCGGTCTGTCTGTCCCCTCTAATAACTTTTGAACGAATTGTCCGATTCGAAAAATTCTTTTTACATTCGAAAGATTTCGGCTAAGACATCTCATTTCCAAATTTTACATTTTCCTTTGAACTATTTTTCGTTCAATTTTGAACAGTTCAAAAAATTATAACATTAGCGCCTATGGGCAAAAATGAAGGAAATTATGTAAACTCTGGAGCACAAGATCAAAGTTCCTAAGAGCAAGCTTATTGGAAGAAGCTCTCGGTGTGAAATATTGATTTGAACAATTTTTCTTCATTTCTTTAACAGTTCAAAAACGTTAACGTTAGTGCCTATGGGGAAATTTCAATTCCATATAAATCCTGATCTAACCGACGGATTTGCTTGCGACAAACATTATCGGAAAGATGTTACGATGTAGAACATGTACAGATACGAATTTCAACAAGAAAGGAAAGAGCCTATTTTCCTATGAAATTTTTTGATCGGGATTTTAAAGAATATTTCTCATTAAATACATGAATAAATGAATGAGTGAAAGAATGAATGAATGAATGAGTGAATAAATGATAAAATAAATAAATGAATGAATAAATACACGAATGAGTAATTGAATGAATGAATAAATGAAAGAATGAATGAGTGAGTGAATGAATATGTATTAGCCGCTGAAAAGGTATATTTGAAATAATTAAGAACTAAAGCTAAATGAGAAAGAGAGAGAAAGAGATAGCTAGATTATAAATTTGAATTTGGTGTATACGGGAAAGTAGGCTGGTATAGTTCTAGACCGAACTTCCCGTTTTTTAGCCTACTTTCATGTAAAAGTAAAAAAAAAATAATAATAAAGCATGAAAGAAGGCTTAATGTATCGTGAAAATATCGTTAAAAATCAAGAAAAGTCAAAAATAAGTGAAGTAATTAAATAAAGATTGAAAAATAAAAAATTTGAAAGTAGGGTATTGAGATGGGGAAAAAGTGTGTCTGTCGGTCTGTCTGTCTGTCGGTCTGTCCCCCCCTAATAACTTTTGAACGAATTGCCCGATTGGAAAAATTCTTTTTGCATTCGAAAGATCTCGGCGAGGACATCTCATTTATATATTTTACTTTTTGATTTGAACAATTTTTTGTTCAATTTTGAACAGTTCAAAAAATTTTAACATTAGCGCCTATGGACAAAATTGAAGCAAATTCTGTAAACTCTGGGCACAAGAGCCAAGTTCCTATTGAAAGCTTATTGAAAGGAGTTCTCGGCGTGAAATATTGATTTGAACAGTTTTTGTTCATTTTTGAACAGTTCAAAAAATTAACACAGAGCTTACGGGGAAATTTCAACCCTATATAAAGCCTGATCTAACGGACCGATTTGCTTGGAACAAACTTTATCGGAAAGCTCTTATAACGTAGAACATGTAGAAATAGAAAGTTTATCCAGAACTTACGAGCCTATTTTGCTATGAAATTTTTTGATCGGGACTTTCAAGGATATTTCTCAGTGACTCAATGAGTGAAATAATGAATGAATGAATAAATGAAAGAGTGAAAGAATAAATCAATGAATAAATGAATGAGGAAAAGTATGAATGAATAAATTATTGAATAAATGAAAATATAAATAAATGAGTGAATAAATACATGAATGCGTAAATGAATGAATAAACACTTGAATGAGGTAACGAATGAATGAATAAATGCATGGCTGAATAAATGAAAGAATGAATGAGTGAGTGAATGAATATGTATTATCCGTTGAAAAAGGTATATTTTCAATAATTAGAACTAAAGATAAATAAGAAAGAGAGAGAAAGAGATAGCTAGATTATAAATTTGAATTTGGTGTATACGGGAAAGTAGGCTCGTATAGTTCTAGACGGAACTTCTTGTTTTTTTCTGTTTTTAATGATGGGTGCTGCGGAAAAGTGCACATTAAAATTTGAAATGTGTAGGATAATTTCATTTTTTCCCTTAAATACGTTAAAATTTTTTTAAACAAATTTTGTCAAATTATTGAAATTATATTGTATTTCGCCGTGTATTTTTGTTGCAATTTCTACGCATTTGTCAAACGAACTAATTATCCCTCATTTTTTTAAATTTGAACTTAGTGCTTAATAAAGCAATACCCATCGAAATTGAAAAAAAAAATTAAATTATTAGCTTTGTAAATTTTGTTTAAAATCTGGCTTAAATTTCTACGCATTTGCTGCAGCAAATCAAGAAATTGTCCTGTTAACTTCAAATTTTTAATTTCTACTTTGTGCCACCAATGGCGTCTTTTCCTCAGTATCCAGCATCGAAAATAGAAAAAAAATCTTTCGGCCTATTCTACTGTATAAAGTTGTCATGTCTGTAAATGAGAGTTGAGTAGTCCTTTGTTTTAAATTAGCTTGAGGCAAGAAACTTTCCACAAAGACTCAAATTTCAATATGTAAAATCAACCTTGTAAATCTACAAGCCTTTTTAGAGCAATAGATTATGTAATGAATTTTCTTTCGTTCCTCTGTCATTTGTTGTAGACTACCATTTCCAATATTTGTGACAAAATATTTATTCTTATTAAATAATCCTGGCTTATTCGTCATTTGATTTTAAGTTTATTCAAGTTTAAAACTCCTATAAACGTGAGATGGAAAACGAAATTTTCATGCCCTTCTTATAACTAGCAAACATCTTTGGATTGTTAAATAAAGTTAACGGAACTGCAAATGACAATTGATGCCCATGCTGTTGTCCTAAAACCAAGAGTTGAAATAGTAGATGATTAAAAGAATTAGTCTCATGCAAACAGCAGTTTTGGAAACCAAAAACATAATAATTAAATAATAACTATATGAAAGTAAAAAAAAAAAAACATTTAATAACCTTTTATCTTAAATAAACAACGTGGTACATGGTTAGAACATTCCGTTTTGAACCGTTGCATATGTGCTAAAGAACTTTCTGCCCGAAGTGCATTGCTTTAAAATTGTATAAATTCGAAACAAACCATCAAACAAACAAAATTTATACTCTATGCTTTAACTACACAAGAATGTTATAATTGCTAACGGTTAACAACTGTTGCACGATAGTTGCTTGGTATGAGTAAAGAAAATGGTTTTCCTTATTTTTACGTTTATCGTTTATATGGGAATGTATTACGACAATGGCGTTCCTAGCATGGGGACCTCCAGGGGCCGTAGTTTGTAGTGTCAGTCCCCCCTCCCCCCCCCCACACAAAAAAAAAAAAGTTGCGTTGCTAGCATAAATTTGTAGTTTTTCAGTAGTGCATGAAATGCATTTATTTTCAGGAACACGTTCAAATAACATCAAATCATCAAAATTGTATAATCCAAGCATATATATTTTTTGAAAGCTCTTTAACTCGTTATAAGTGTCTCCCCTTAGCACCTGTCATCCAGGGTGGATCGCCCGCCGCAATGTCGCTGATAATTACCATACGTATCTTAGCTATGCGCAGTTTTAAGGAAACTGATATGAAGCATTTTAAGGTCACACTTCTTCTTCTTACCCCCTGCCCTCCCCTTGTTACAATTTGTCACAATTTCACGAACCCTCTCGAAGTGTGACATCATTTATGAATGATACATATGTTATGTTTGTATAAAAGTCTTTTCCTTGTTTGCTTCGTTCGATCCCTGAGTAAATGTAGTTGTGTAGGTTTATCGTTACATAACATTGTACTTTCTAAACTCAAAATGTCAACAAGAGGCGAATAAACCCGTCCTTTCAAACTTTCTAACTATATATCATCCAGCATCCAGCACATTTCTAGGATCTGTCAATAAGTAAACTGCCCGTCGACAGATTTCTATTACTCAACAACAACATGGTTGCCAATTCAGTTTGCATTCACAAGCTTACTCGCAAAGAGTGCTTTGAGAACTAGACTAGTATATCATTGAAATCTTCTCTCGTGTTCCTAAAGGAATAACGTATCTCACTGCGACTCTTCGTATAGCTAATTGCCACTTAAGGGAATATCGTTTTCCATTTAACTGCTCAGTTAATGGTCAGATATTTTTGCCGACAATATTAATATGTTTCCAGATAGGTTTCGGCTCCTTTTACAATTAGTTAAATAGCAGGTTTATGTGAAAGGGGTTTTGAATTTAATTGCAGAGTCTTGAATTCTGCAAGGAAATGTGCTTTTAATCACAGACTTGGAAAATGATGATGATTGGCGCAAAAAGCATTAATAAATTTGTTCGCCGACATTGATCGGCCAATCAGGTACTCCTAGCTCCACTTTCTAACAAGCAGTATAGCGCCAAATATGGTTTTGTATTTTACTTTTATTAACTATTTGAGGATTATTTTAATGATCGAGTAAATGAAGTCCACTTAGAAAGTGGTAGCAATAATACGAAGTATATCTTTTCACTAACCGGGACTTATTGCGTTTCATTCTCATTGGGTGCGTTATTTAATAACGTCCGTCCGATAATAAGTCAAACGTAATTCAGGTTTTTCATGTGAAAACTTTCCTCCGATTTCACTAAGCTGAATATATGTTACATGCGTAAGAAAATATTGGAAAATCAAACTATCAATTACAACCATCCCGTTCATACTGCCAATCCTCTACGGTCTAGATCAGTGGTCGGCAACCAGTCGATCGCGATCGACCGGTCGATCGCAAGCCCATTTTAGGTCGATCGCGACAACATTTTGGACAGTTTATATAGTTTTGGAAATTTTTTTATTAATTTGTCAGCCCATTTGCCGGACATAAAAAAAAACTTGCTAATAATATGGAATGTTAGTCGTCACATTAACTATGCTCTCGGTGAGAGTTAATTGAAGTATGTAATGGCATTGTGTGTCTTATTTAAAAACCAAAACGAAACAAAAACTAAAAATATTTCATAATTTATTAGAATCTGAAATATTGCTTTGATGAGAGTTAACGGTGTAAACATTATTTTCGAAATTTTAAAGTATATCAGCATCAAAACTTCTTCTGACAAAAATTAACCTGCAATGTGAAGTAGTCCCAACATGTCCTATTAATGGTGTTTGGAACCATCTCCCCCCTCCCCCCCCCCCTGTTCTCCGAGTCGACCTTGGTGTTCCCCGAACTTAAAAAGTAGATCTTCCGTCAATTTAGCTTGCCGACCGCTGGTCTAGATAATCCTAGATGTTAAAGGATTTTTCCAAAAATATTACAACATCGAGATGATGTAATAAGAGAGATTACAGATATAGCATTCATATTTGATATTACTTGAATATTCTGAGAACATATAATTGCTTTTAAGGTAAGTAATATTTTAATACAATTGCATGTTTTGCAGTAACTACATTCTTTTGCCAGGCAAAACTAAGACTAAATTCATTAACTCTGCTATTTTATTGTTGATCTGATATCTTTAACTATATGTTATAAAACAGTGTTAAGTCCTATTAATGTTTAAGTAGCACAGATAAAAATACCCCTCTTTAAACAGCTTGGGAAAAACAGTACTACGTTAATATACACGTCACTTTCAGGTTGTAACTAAAGTAGGCAATACATTTGTATTTATTAGAAATATGTCCCTGATTCTGTTTAATTGACAATATCAACTTTGGTCAAGGCTCCCTTAATCGACGTTCTCGGAAATAAATTCTAATTAACTTCCTAAACATTGCAGAAAGTCCTAAGTTATGACAAAAGTTCTGCTGGTATCTATTATAGCTTACAATGTTCTGGGAGCGTATTTGGGAAAGTTATTTCTGATAGCGTCAAATTCTAGTACTCCTGTCAAATGCTGGTATTGTCTCACGAAATAAATAAATTTATAACGCACAGATACGCGATAGATGACTATTATTATTGTTATTATCATTGCTATTTTTATTATTATTTAAATATGTTTTTTTACTCTCTTAAATGATCGTGCGTATAAAATATAGATACCCAACCTTCTTTGTAATCTTCTTAGAAATACTCAGCTCGTTTTTCCAATTGTAAATTTTGGTCCACAGATCTCAATGCAGATGTAGATCAAAAATTTTGAGCGAAATAAGGTCAATTGATCCTTTAAAGCTTCTTGAGCTCAAGTAGAATCTATTGTAGGCAGAAAAATTCGGAGAAAAAAAAGAGAAAAAAACATGAAGAAATGCGAAAAATATTTCTTTTGAAAACGCGGGTGGTAGCAAGTTCAAGGTCTTTTCTTTGTCTGGTGAAGCATAGGTTTCAGTTCCTTAACCAAAGTGCAGGTGCTTGGTTTTGAAGCTAGATTTTCTTTCAAGAACAGCAAGAGAAAATCACCATAAAATTTTCGCAAAATTTTAAGACCTTTTTTTGTAAAAGCATATTTATATAAAGTGAAACAAAAGTTTTTATGTGAGTGCAACGAATCATTTAACGTTTAAAATTTTTACTACTTGAGAGCCTATCAAGTATCATCTTTTTATCCTATATGTATCTCTTAAATATTAAAAACTTCAACTCACAATTAATATAATCCTGTTTCAATATTGATATATCTTTAAATTCTCGAATATATCTTTTTCTCGTTATTTAATTATAATTTTAAAAAATCAATTGAAAATAATGAATTTTAAGCAATTTTACCGACATGCAGGCGCGTCTATAATAGTAGAGGGAGAGGAGAGGTACCCGCCGGCACATTTTTAATAAGTTTTCAAACAGAAATGTTCGAGAATTATGAAGAAATTTGAAATAAAATAAGTAAATAAAATTGAATGATTATCTTACTTTACATTTTCTCTTTTCAAAACTAATTAACTTTAAATTAATTTAAAGGAAGTATTTATTAATGAGGTTTCTTTAAAAAAATGGAGGAAAATCTTGCTGCTCTTGAAAATAGATCTTCTCCCCCCCCCCTTTCGAAAGAAATACTACCGACGCAGGTATGAAATTCCTCTAATACTAGATTCTTAGATTCTAGCAACTTAATATCAGAATATGAGCTCACTATATTTTTAAATAGTAGACTTATTTTTGCTTAAAGGCATTGTTCTGACGCCCATTAAATTAATTTAATTCATGAATAAAGAATTATAAAACGGATTTTAAGAGCAATGAAACATTCCCATAACTAGCTCAAGACTTGCCGCAATACCAATTTAGTACCCCTAATAAATTTTAGATTTCTTAATCTTTTCTAGGCTACAGGAAAGAGAAAAGCCTTATTGAGACGAAGAATAAAAACACGGCTTATAAGCACTCTAAGTTAACAATGTTTAATTATATGATTAAACCCCTGTTAAGCTAAATCCGTAACTCATAAAAATATCATATCTTCGCATGAAAGGAAATTGTCGTAATTAATGTTGCACTTCCACGCCCTTTTTTTTTTCTTTCCTCCAACATTTCTTGTTTCTTCTATCTGAAATTAAAAAGACCACCTATCATCGTCGAAGAACAATTTTTTACTTCTTTCTTCTTCAGGCTTTTGTTATTTTTTACTAAAAACTTTTTTTTCCTCCTTTCTCATACACATAAATACCTGTTTCTGCAGCGAGAATTTTTGACATAAAATAAATGGGCCATATTTTTGTGTAACCTTTAATCAAGCTTGACTAAACTCTTCTAGTAAGCTTCCCAAAATGAGATGGTGGTCTGCCGGTATTATTTAATTCGCTTCGTTTATTTTTCGTTTAGAAAAAGTGAGTCCCCTGTTAATTGTTAAATTAGCAACATTTTAGTGGAGCAATAAAGGGAAGGGAGCATAATTGGTGTTGGTTTATTTTAATAGAATAGCGATATGAGGTTTTTTTTCCTTTGGCTTGTTTTGAAACAAATGTTTATTTTCCTCATCGAGGTATTTTTTGCTGTGTCTTGATTATGTTCATCCATTATTGAATTGCAGTTTCCAAGATTAGTCTTACTAAACATCATGCTACGAAAGTGATGGATGGAAGCGATTAACGCTTGGGGCCGTTCATAAATGACGTCATGCTTTTTTCCCATATATTTGACCCCCTTCCCCCCCTTTGTCACAATATGTCACACTTCAGCGGACCCCCCTCTCCCCCTTTGTCACGCGTCACGCTAAGTTGCAAAATGCGTGATGTCACTCTTCTTGTTACCCCCTCCCCTCCCCTTGTCACACTTTGTCACAATTTCCCGAACCCCCTCCCCCCCTCGAAGCGTGACATCATTTATGAATGATCCCCTTACTGTGTTTAGAAGCTCAAGAGAAAACATTGGATAAGTTCATATAGATATTTTCCATTAAGGGTTAAAAAAGTCTTTGCTTATATAGAAAAAATTAAGAAATATTATGATTAAAATAATTATTGATAAACGTAAATATTTTAAATACGCAAATAATTACGAAGGGAGTAAGAAAAGTAAATACTTTTGGAATTAATAAGCAAAGGGAAAATGTGAAACAATCAATGAAATTTGAAGTACACACACACACACAATATATATATATATATATATATATTTAGGTATAGTTTAGCAAAACGAGACCGGTCGAAATTAGCTCAAAAATTTTAGTTTCTGGCCGATGAGGTTATGGTTTTTTTTCCCTCCCTTTTTTCCGAATGATGCAGATTAAAAGATAACTTCAGCAGAGAAATAGTACAAAATATAGAATAAAAAGAAGGCAATCAGCTTGAGTGTATACATCCGAAAGACCCTTTTGCGGTCGAGTTAGAGCTAGCTGATATATTTGCCCGACTGTGTCTAGTAGCACTTTTCGACTCATACACATTTCCGAATCACGCTCATAAAAATCATACTCGTTCGGTGGTTGCTACAGTTGCACGTTCATTAGCTAGCTATTATATATTTTTGAACATGCAAGGGGAAGTGACAGTTGGGGTGACGTCATACGTCATAGCTTTTAGTAATCAAACGAATCATGGTTAACACTTTAGCAGAGGAACTCTCAGACGTGATCTGAACCTAGGTTCTCTCTACATTGATTGCACAATTCTTGCTCTTTTTAGATGACTACACGCAGTCAGTCATTATTTATTTATTTATTTCTTTTACTGTTCATTATTTATTTATTTCAAGAGCTACTTGTCATACTTATTCAAGAACCATGAAGAAAATTGTAGTTGTTGATATTTAAGATGTGGTTAGTTTAAAAAGGAAATTTAAAGGACTTTTAAACGAAAAAAAAGAGCTGTACTTAATTTTTTTTTTTTTTTTAAACAAAAGAAAACTTTCCTGCATTTGGTCTCAGGCAGTCTCTCTCATTGATTAGGACATGAAGTGCAATCGAGATTTTACAGTGATATGTGGTAATTAAGTGACTTTCGCTATCGTTAGAACTCGACGCATTCTATCCGTCATTCCATCCACTCTCAACAGACAGATATGACTTGCGAGTACGTCATATATTTTATTATTACTTTTTGATGAACCTAGAAGACCCGAGAGAAGATTCAACCAAAGGAGATCTGCTCACAGCAGCCAGATATAATTTATTTTGATGATTGAAGAAGGAGGGTCGTTAAATGGCGGCATCCTGTCTGTCACAAGGCAAAGAAACGAACAGAAGAAAAAAAAGCAATAGAATGTTGGGCCACCTTTTATGAAAGTAAAAGGAAGTTGGCGGGGACGAATGGAACTTGGAAACGGATCCCTCAATTACCATCTGCAACCGTGTTCTTGGAAGCGGGGGCTGTTTGCTGACTTCCGCATCGAGAAATAACTCGTTATACGAAAGTCGGTTATAAAATTGATTCATTTATACTAGTTTGCTGTGGGGCGCGTCGCCTAGCTATTGATGAGATTTTTGCTCTTTGCATTGAAATCGGAGGTACCGTGCATTCAATTCAGTGCTGTAAAAAACGAGTTTTATAGTTTCCCTTTTTCAATCAATTTCGATTGCAGGAATGAAGAAGGGTGCCCGCTAGGGTGAGTGTGTGGTGATGGTGGTGATTGCTAGATGAGGACGTCACAGTCATACCTTTGTAGTCTTTAAAAAGAGGGGACGCCACTTTCTAAATATTGAAGTCAAATCATTAATTTTTTTAAAGGACAAATCGAAGTTTTAAAAGTGCAAATAAATGAAAAAAGAAACTATATAATAAAAAAAACGTTTGATACAATTATTTTCACAAAATGTAAAAGAAAAAGAGAGATACAAAATATCGTTTAGCAATATCATCAAGGCAACAGTACAAATTTTTCATCTCAAATGAGTAAAAAGAAAAATTGATTCCAAACATTATTATGGAAGGTCTCAAAGTTAGAAGATAAATGTAATATATGCTCACTTTTTAGTATTTAAGGTAGATGTAATTTGCGATGGGAGAATATTTTCGGAGCCCAAGAGTGCTATGAGAATATTTTCAGTGAGTAAGAACATTATGAGAATATTCCCCTGAATTTGAAATTTGGAGAATAACATTCTTTTGACATTCATGACAAGAACATTCTTTTTTCTTAAAAGTGACTGTAAATTTTTGAAACGATTTAATATTGTGAAATAATGTTGAACTACCTCTGTAAACGCATATAAATATCATTATGTTTGGGTTTCCTTACTCCTTATAATCAGTAGCGGATTTAAGTTTAAGAGCGCCCTACGCCCGAGACGATATGGCGCCCCCTAGCATTAAAAAAAGATTTTAAAAATCTTTTTGTTAGATTTTTCAGATTTTAGTACTTGCCTGATTAATTATTTTAACAAAGAAATTCTACCCTCAAAATGGTACTATGTTTAGCTAGTAAGAGCGCAATAAAATAAACTTTAAAATTTGGTCTTACAGTTTACAGAAAACCCAATCGATTTTTAATTTTAGTCGTCTTAAAAATTTTGACGCCCCTCAAAATTTGTCGCCCTAGGCCCGGGCCTCACGGACTTAAGACTAAATCCGCTATTGCTTATAATGAATAACTTCATTTAAGAGAATTTTCTCTGACAGTATGAACGTTTCAGGTCAGTTGCGTAGATGCTTTGTAATAAAGTAGATCACCAAATGCTTATCACTAAAGAGTGATAATTTTTTTATGTATAGTACAGAGAAAATAGCTTAAAAGTTGAAAGAAAGTTTAAAAAATTCTTTTATAAATCTTACTACACAAACTATTTTGAAAAATTAATTACAATTGGATTTGTTTTAATTTAAATACAATTAGTTTTTAAGAATACTGTTCTGAAAGACTTTATTTGCACCTGAACCTGAGTCTTGTTATCAACTGTCAAAGCGAAGTTCCCCTAAGAATCTTCGGGGACCTAAAGAAATAATGCAAATATGACAGAAATGCAACCAATGGGGTTTGAGGTTAACCACCCCCAACCCCCGGAACTTTTGCTTTTAAGCCATATTTCTAATTCTTGAGTACAAATATGTAAAGACTCTGAAGAACCTACCAACACACTTAAGATTGAAATAAAAGTACGAAGATGGTACTTTTGAATGCACAACGAAAAAATTAATACATAAGTAGAGATATATATCAGATTAAGGAATAATTATAAAAATAAAAGCAAAATATTCCTAGCATGATAGTCATATTATAACAGAATAAAGAGAATAAGAGAATATGATGAGACACAACGAAATTCTTGTAAGAAAAAAAGAAACTCTTTATAAGTAAAGAAAAATAATCGTATACATTCGATCTTTTTCGCTGTTAAAAATGAAATTAATCCTGAAACACAACGAAATTCTTGTAAGAAAAAAAGAAACTCTTTATAAGTAAAGAAAAATAATCGTATACATTCGATCTTTTTCGCTGTTAAAAATGAAATTAATCCTTTACATACAATGAATTTTCATTATATGAGGAATCTCAAATTTAATGGTTTTAAATTATGTGTTTATCACTGCTCGGAAAAATCGAGTAGCATACAGCGATTTCAAACTTTGCATCACGAAATTTTTGTGATATAGCAGTTCTTTAGTATACCATTTTGCATACAAGCGACCTTACTTCAAAATTGAATTATAGCAAGCTCGTGATTTTGTTCGTAAACTCGTATACCTTAAGTTTAACTTTAACATCGACCGGGAATGAACCGCAATCCTATGCACAAAAAAACCTCTTGAGAAGAGAAAATATTCAACAACAGCCACAGGTAAGTACTGGTGTTTCATCTTGCATGAAAATTGTAAAACCCAAAAAGCTAGTATCTATGGATAAAGATGAAGGGAAAACTGTTCTTTGAGTCGCTAAAATGATAAAACGAAGGGAGGAATGGATGGAAAAGAAAGTCGCTTTTTTATGCGTTTGCGTTTTTTACGCGCTGTTAGAATGTTTTTAACTTGATATTTTTAGAAGATGAAAAAAATAGCTTCGCTTACTTTATTTTTTTTGTATTATTTTTTAAAGGAATATTTTTGGGAGATTTCTTTTATTTGTTCCTAGAATGCGAAATAAAAATGCAATATTCTTACTCACATATAAATATATAGATATATTTATACTTATCAAGAATTTAATTTTTTATCTTTTGAGGAAAATTCGTCTGTTTTGAATGGAAAGTGGCGAGAGCTTTTTTTCGTTCCAATGAAAGTAAAATATATTTTTTTCTATTTTGAAAATTCAATGCAATGTTTATAATCTATTTTGCTTCTTTAGCCCCTTAAAAGAAACTCTAATTATATCTGACGTGGGGAATAATAACTATTCTTAAAATATAATTAATTACGATTTTGTAAATCGAAAAGTCGCGTAACATAGTTTTTTCTTCTTTTGTTCATTGCAAAGCATATCTCTTTTTTTAGATCTCGTTTTATTTAGATCTTTGGCAGTTATAAATAAAGAAAAACTGATGGTTTTTAAAATGTATTTTCAGTACCATTTGGAAGATAAATATTTTTCTTTTAGATTTTTCAATTTTTTGCTGGTAACTTTTCAATGCAAAAAAAAAGGAGGGGGGGGGGAGACATGGTACTTTTTTAGTACTAGAATTAGTTTCACGTCTTGCTTATAATGAGGCTTTTCGCCTTTTAAAATGTGTAAATTTAAACATTTTCCCCCTGGGTTCTGCAGAAGAAAAATGCTCTTGCACTCGCGGATTAATTCTGTGCTAGATAATAATATATTTCTTTAAATATTAGTTCCAGAATATTTTGAACAGCCCGTCAACTCATGTTTCGAGATACAGCTACGAGATGGCGTTTATTTCATAAATAATCGCTTGGTGTCCCTTTTTTCTACTGTCTGTTTTTCTAAGCAGAAACCTTCCTTCGTTTTACGCATGCGTCATGACTGCTTCAATTTCATCGAAATAGGGGTAATGGAAGAAATGAAGATGAGGATATGTTTATTTTTTGCGAAGAATAACAAACTAGCTGCGTTCTTTTTTTTATTTCCTTTTTTGTGCTAAATATTCAAAATGTATCACCCCTTCGACAAATGGAATCATTCCCGACTGGTAGTCGCGGCTTTCGAGAACAAACAGTACATTTCTTTGTGCCATTGTGTTGTATTTGTGAACCATGTGCAGTGCTCTACTAGAGACTACCGTGTTAAACAAATTGCAGGAGCTACAATTTTGGGAAAAGCTGTATGTTAACCTAAGATATTTTACGCAGATCCCGCACTAAAAATGATCTAGGAGACTTATGGAATGATAGTTTGAGTCGAGCTCATCAACGAATTGTATCATTATGCGCCATTCCTTCGTGAATTTTGAGCCAAATGTCAAATGACAGTTATTTACTAGTCTTCCTACACATTCACAACCTTTGATGGATTTCTTAACTTTAAAAAACATAGAAAAAAGAAAAACATGCTGAGAAGATTGAAGCCATAAAGGAAAAAGCGCTGGGGCATTTCACAATTTCTAAAATTTTGAACGTTTAAAAATGAATTTATCCTTTCGAATATTTGAGCGTGCAAACGTTGAAGAAAAAATAGTAAAATGAAATTACTAAAAACATGGCCCCCATGAAAAATCCTGAATAGGTAAATAATACATAAATAAACAAACGAAAAAGATAAGAATTTTTTCTTACAATGCTATACTGATGTAGCTAATTTTAATGTTCTATCATGAGCAGCTTTTGTAAATTTTTAAACGTTGCCAAAAGAAAAGAAAAAATCCGACTAAATCGTTTACATCAAATATAAAAATCGTTTGTAACGTTTTCCTTTGAGTAAAATATAAAATGCTTCAAATTTGGTGAATTAGTGAAGTAATCCCTTAACTTCGTCAATGTAAAGTCTACGGGAAAATGTATTTTCTTTTCCATTAGTGTTTTTTCTATTTCTTTAAGCAAAAACAAATTAAACTCTATGTTTAGAATCTCTGTTATTCTCCTGTTTTTTTTTTTTTTTTGCTAAAAATAATTTTTAGTATAAGTGTTTTTTTTTCGAGATGAAAAGGATTGAATTTACCTAGAAAGCGTTAATGATTTTCTGTTTTATTTTTTTATTTATTTACTTTTTTACATGTTCTAAGCTATAAACTGTCTCCAATGAAGCGTGTTCAAAGTAAATGAGTCTGTTAGAGCAGTATTTATATCGACTTTAAATTTCCCATTTGGCGCAGTGTTTCAAAATTCTTTGAACAGTTCAAAACTAAATGAAAAATTTTTCATATCAAAAAATGAAACATGGGAATGGTGTCTCCTTGCAGAAAGTTTTCGAACAAAAAATATTTCGTGAGAATGGAACACCGCTCCCTCCAAAATTATTGGGGAGTGGGAGACACACATACCAACCGACAGGCACACATTTCCAATCTCTCAAACCTTCTACAATTTTTTTTACTTTTGGATATTTGTTGAATTGTTTATTTCAATTTTTCCTTTTTTTTTTACTTTAACGGGGTAATAAAAAACGTAGGCTGCTTAGCTCATACATATAGTGTTTGCCATCACATTACTTATGATGCTGTTTTTTTACATCTCCTAACAATTTTGTACAGTAAATTTTTAATGACCTATATATATATATATATATATACATGATTTTCTGCCACAATAGTTTTCTTTTGAATTTGTTTCAAAAGGCTTAAAAATATTAATTTGTAAGGGATTTCATTCCTACAAATTATAGCATTGAAAAATCATGGGCACGGAGGTGGGGTCAGAAATTATTTCGAATGATGTTGTTTAAGCTTCGTTGCTTTTCATTTGAAAGCATGATTGCTGCAACTTAATAAAATAAAATATAACATGAATTGAATTTTCTCTATCTTTTATAACCTTTTCCCTCTGAAATAACTTTTTTTAACGCGGCAGTAAGTGAAATTAGAAAGAGTGTAGAATGCATAGCAAAAAAACTACGTAAAGAAACAAAAAAAAAAAAAAAAATTAAAGAAAAAAAAAGTTACTATTTTCTTACATGCAACTTAGTAAAATTGGATCGCATGCTTCCTTTTTGCTCTAAAGTTGGGAAAAGATCTTATTTGCATATTTGATGTATTTATGCATAATGTATATACTAGTGAATAAAAATACAAACATCACGCTTTTTCAGCGAAGTTCCTTTTAATGTTCTTATGTAGAAAGCGCAATTTTCGTATTGCACAGCTTCAGTGATTCAACGTTCGTATTGTTTTTTTTTTTTTTTTTTGACATTCGAATTTTCGAACTAACACAAATGCAATATTTTTTTAAAAGGACGCGAAGTCCTCTTGATAAAATACACAAGGATAACTATAAATATGTAAAAGAAAATAGATGACGATGAATCATAGTTTGTTTAAAAGACATCAAAATTATAGCTCAGGAAAACTAGAGTGTTTAGGCCAGTGGTTCCCAAAGTTGACTGGGCTCCGACCCATCTTACAAAAATGTCCAATCCTGGGACCCCCTCTTAGCTGTCCTAAGAGAAAAGAGGGCACAAATATTGATAGTGCTCAGAACCCCTAGTGGCGAGTTGTGGAACGACTTAATGCTATCTTATTTGAAATTTGTTTAAATTGAAGATTGAATGTGAAATTGTTTTAATTGAAATTTAATTTTTTTGTGTTACCAATATAAATGAAAGAATGTTGAAATAAGAAACACAACTTAAATATTTTTTTTTATTACTTAAATACCTACACCTGCAAGGTTTTTTTGCAAAGTTACGCCAAGACGAAACTTTCTTCTATATTTTTCATATAAACGCTTCGACTTTTAAAAATTTAAAGTCGTTTTTAAATTTAGTTTCGTTTTTAGCTATACCCTTTGGAATGAAATTTTAAAGCTGAGTTTTTCATCATTTTATAGCACTGGTATTTTTAAAGTTATAAAACTGTTCTTGTCTGAAACAGCAAACATCATAACCTAAACGTGTTCCAAATATTATTCCTTATATAAACAGAGTATCTTTAACATATTTTGTTTGCACAGAAAAATTTTCAATTTAAGCGTTTCCTTTAGAACATGAAATTAAACGAACTCTAATGTTAGCATACTAAAAATTGAAATCTAACTGCAACGTTCAAGGAAACTTCAGAAGTTAAAGAAGTGAGGGAAATTTTATAGCTTCTGCAATGAACTGAGGAAAAGCTAACGATAAAGTTTATGCGAAATAGACAAACTGAAAATGCGTAAAATATTTTAAAGTATTTTTTTCGGGTTTCCGTGTTTCTTTAAATGTTATCAGTGTGTAAAGAGTATGAATTTTGTGATTTATGAGTTATTTTACGTCAGAAAGAAATGTGAAATAAATTATATTTGTTATAAAGTGAATCTAAATTCTTTCTCGAATACTCAAGGGCTTTTCTTCTTCTTCTTCTTCTTTTTTTTTTTTTTTTTGCTAGAACTTTGCATGGACATTTACCTGATAGTTATTTATAATGTGTACATCAATCTAGACCAGTTGACTTTTGATTTATTTTTAATACTTTAAGTCGGGTTCTCAACCTGTGGGTTGCGATCCCAGAGAGAAGTTGCGAGGTACTTCTCATGGGGTCCCCATATAATGTTTCTAATTTTATTTCAAAAACTTTACCACATAGACAAAATCACTCTTTCTTATAACTAAATATCGTTTTGAATTATTTTGTGCTAAACTTAAGGGCATATTACAAAGAAAGTATCTAGTGAAATGAAAAATTTTCTCATAGCCGACCAGCATAAAATCCATAAAAATATTTAAAAGAAAGAAATAATGTACGAAAAATATTCAAATTATATTAAGAGTTTGAATAAATTCAAATAATTTACAGAGATATTCAAATAAAAGCTGTGTTTATCTCACTATGTGGCGACAATCAATTTCTTTCATTTTTACTTCAGAGCGAACGAATCGGCACTGCTTATCATTATAGTCTATGTGTATACCAAATTTAGTTCCATTAAGTGTCTAAACAAAAATGTAATATTTCATTCCAACTCCACTGTAAATTTGTTTATTTTAGCCTTGGACTTAATGACAAAAAGTCACATTTACAATAGGATTGTATTTAGAAGTAATTTGATTTTAACGTATAGTTCTACCGACAATCAAAGTAATCTATCTGCCTGGCAGAGTGCCAAGAAGAATCCATTCATGTTCAGGGAAGGAACTGCTGGTATAAGGAAAGTGCCGTTTCTGATCTCGTTTTATTTCGATTAGCCTACTTGATTTCTTTCGAACTAATGCTATATACCAGTTTATAAATTTAGTTGCTTTCATCAAACAGCGAAACAGTCATACGGATTCGCATGCTGATAAACGCACATGCAGAATGTTTCCTAAAACTCGAATGGATTCGTCCTCTTCTGTCATGCGTAGAAGCGTCCAAGTGTCAGAACGTCGTGGTCCAACTGTATCGTTTTCGTGTCAAAATACTTTTGTGAAAGTGTGAGTGTGTATATATATCTGGGGTCGCGGGGGTTGCTTATTTTGGTAAAAATAGGGTCGTGACGTCAGAAAGGCTGGGAACAGCTGCTTTAACTCATTGTCTAATTTGGTGCAGCTTTCACGTCACTAATTTACTTTCTTAGAAACATGTTTTAATATTCTTTCGTTTTTAATCACGTTTGGGGCTCTTTGCAGTTACATTTGCGATAATGTAAATCCACTACTGTTTGTTTTCTTTTATTTTATTTATTTATTTTTAAAAATATTATTATTATTAATATTATTATTTACAGTTAGTGGCAGAATGAGATAACTTAGTGAACGGAGTTTTCTCAATTTTATTCAGAAAATCACAGTTTAATCAAGTTGGGTTGACTATGCCTTGCGCACATGTATTTGAAAAGATCCCTCCTTTTGGCAAACCATCTTCAGAATTTGCTGATAATCCGAGGCAGTGATTTTAATTTTATTTTGCGGTCATATTTTTGGATGCTGCCCAACTGGCTTGATTTTATTTGGCCTTTGTCCACTATATTTGCCCTTCGTGTTAGGAGCGAATATAATTCCGATGTTGTCTTTTCTCAATAAAGAAAGCTAATACTTCTTGTATCCAATTTTCGAGTTTTTTACTTTAGTGGCCAGTGAAACATGCTTCAAGTACGCTGCAATATTTTATTCATGCAGTTACTAGGCTTTTGATGTTATGAGATTGCAGTTTTTCTTTCAATTTGGCACACTGAAACATCAGTCTTACAACTACTGAGAATTTCTTTACGATAACAATGCTAACTTTTGTCATAGGAATGAAAATATTTTTAAATTTTGAGATCCCTCTTTATGTGTTTCAGAATCTTTTGACACAAATTGAAATTACAATAATTATACAACATCTACAACTGATGCAAATTTTTTTGTGATTTTATTTTCATACATTAAACAATTCATGAAATTTAAACGTAAACATGTCAAAAAGTATTTCATACTTTCAGTGCAGGATTATGTACGTTATCTCATACATATATTAATGCAAAATAGTTTAAATATCAAACGTAAAAATATCATGATATATTAGAAGTATTACATATTTTCGATTCAGTATTCATTTCACATATAAAACAATCCAGAGTAGTTTAATTATGAAATGCAGAAGCAGCAAAAAGTATTCTAACATTTCGAGATATCTGTCATAATTTGATTTTGAAATAACGGCCGAACGGAGTCCGATAGAAATTTGTATACACGAATACATTTTAATTCTGATTAAAAATTTGAGATGAAAATGGATGATTAGAATTCGAAATTATGAAATTGATGTTTATTTTAACCCTTTTCCAAGCTCCAGAGAAGTGGTAAAGTTCAAGAATTAATTCTCCGACTTTTTAAAAATGTAGTAGTTCAGAACTCAGAAAACGATTTGACCAGATATTTCATGTGAGCAGTGTATGTAATTGATTTTACAGTTGAATTGCTCTGTTGTTGTTTCTAATGCCACTTGAATATCCAAGCTCCCCTTCGCAGAGCGATTAGGAATTAAGGCAGTAAGGAGCGCCTTCCATTTATAGATGGGCATCACAACGGTGGAAGTACGACTTGGCTCAATATGTACTTGGATGACACCAGATGGTGCCCCTACAAATATACCACCTTCCTTTTTTGACCTAAGAGTGAAGGGAAGGGAAAATCTCCACCCTTCGGAGATTTTTCCCTCGGAACTACCTCGGGATTTCAGGGTCCACAAATTTTACATGCACGTATCGCCAAGTGTACATGGTGGGTCTTCAGCGCTCGGGTATCGAACCCGAGATCCTCCGATCCGAAGATCGACCACTAGGCTCCCACGGCCGAATTGCTCTGTGGTACTTTTTTGCTGTAATGAATTAAATTTCTATAGGTCAATAATATGTTGCTTCTATAAATCCCTTAATTTACAATGTAGTTGACCTCCCCCCCCCCAAAAAAAAAAAATGTTACTTGAAAATAGTTGCTGCAGATCATAATGCAGTAGATAAAGAGGTTAAGGGGTGAAGGGGTGATTCCCAACCAAAGATTTTAAATTGCCAATTTTCATGTATTTCATGTGTATTCTAATAAGTATATATATGTTCAAGAGGTATGACCGGGGAAAAAGAAACAAGTTGAGCTATTTTAAAATTTTGAGTCTTTTATTTAAAATTTAAAATTAGGCACAACTGAAACCTTGCAAAAAGAACTCTGAATCATTGTTTTTCCATCCATGCATCTATTATTTATGTCACCAATTGTTTCAAATTGTTTATTAAGTTTCAAGTTTTTTTCTTTTCTTACAGGGATTTTTAAAAAAATTGTATCAAGTCTTTATTTTATTCACTAATATAGTGTCTTTCACAGTTATAAATTCTTTCAGCAGTTTGTTATTTTTCAAATTTCACTCACAGCTCAAAAAAGCACGTAAATTTTATCTATGTGAATTTTATCTATTTACCTCTCCGATTTCCATGTTTTAAGTTTTCAATCGATCTTCTCTCATACACTAAGGCAAAAGCGAGAAAGTTCCGTACTGCTTGTTTCCTGAAAAATGTCATCTTGTCAATGAATAATGAAATCAGTCGGCAGCGAGCCCAAATCTTTGGCGCCAAAAAATCTGTTTCGTCTATTAGAGTTGTGAGGAGTTAGAATTCTGACTACAAAAGATATATCTCAACCAGGAAGTGCTATAAATCTTTGGATGAGTTTTTAGTATCCCCTTACTAATGCTCGTTTATTAAATGACGAAATGAGATCTGATCATTGAGAAATGAATAATTTTATGGGATTTAGACATGTTTGAGTAGACATATCTAAATCCCGATTTTTAGATATTCCAGACGGGAACACTTTAAAAAAAATTAATATTTTGTATTCGTATGTTCGTTAAAAAGAAAAAGAGGGGGGGGGGGGTAAGGTTTTTACTCTTTCATAACCTTTTGTATTGTGGTTTTTTTCAGCTATGTTAGTTTCAAAAGTCAAAATGTACCGTAAAATTTCATGACTTTGTGCCATGCGATGTGAATTTCTGTAACACATGTTACCTAGAGTTTAACGGATTCTAACAATAGCTTGGTACTTTTAAGAACTAATGCTGCTCCTGAGCAGTGGCAGATCCAAACATTCGAGTTGGGGGTGGGAGATTTCTATCCGTCCTTATTTGAGATATATGGAGAACAGGGGTGCCCCCCTTTCTCCCTCAGTGCGATGGCGCACCGCTTGAAAATCTAACGGACCCCCCTCCAAATCTGTCAAGCCTCCCTCTAAACCCCCAAAATCCGCTCGCAAAAAATATCAATCGCGCAATTTGCGCCATGATCCCCCACCCCCCGGTTGAAACGTGTAACAGTATAGAAGTATTTAGTTGCAAATTCAATTTTTGATTTAATTATGACTCCCTTCGACAGTCAAATTCCATGTCGCATCGGAGCAAATTATCGACAAAGTAAGCAATTAAGATTTAAATCGTCAACGACACATTGCTAAAGATCGATGTTATTTTAAGTTACATATTATAAATTTATGAATATGCATTTATTGATCTAAAAATGGTGCTAATTATTTAAAATATATTAAACTTAACTTTAAAAGATTTTTTACCGTAATACAGTCATATAGAACAAAATAGTCTGAGTGAAAATGCGTCACTTGAAAAATGACTCGGTTCTTTCTGTAAAAAGAAGTTAGAGGTACTAAAAAATACCTAATTGGTTGAGAAAGCCATGGATCTATCTATCTATTTGCATGCAGAATGGCGGGAAACATTAAAAAGAAAGGGAATTGAAAAAAAAAAAAAAAAAGAAAGACACACACACACACACACGAGATAGAAAAAGGGTGGGGAAACCATCTCGGTCGTTTTACGCACCAGACGGATGTCGCCAGATGTGTTTTCCGATCTGGTTCGCATTTTATGACGTGGCAAGGGAAGGTTTGGGGACCGTCTATAAATGGACGGTCCCTTTGTCACAAAATGTCACACTACAACATACTTCCCCTTCCCCTTTTGTCACATGCCACGCCATGTTGCATAAGTAGGATGTCACAGTTCTTGGTACCCCTTCCCTCTCCTTGTCACTATTTCACGAACCCCCCTCCCCCCTCGAAGCGTGATATTCATGAAGGATCCCTTATCTGAATATCTCTTATTGTAATAATTTTTTTTCTACCCCGTCCTTTAATGGAAATGTTAAAAATGATGACAGAATAGAGAAAAGCAATTGTGGCGTCCGCCACAGAGAGGTTGTTACACTCCTAAGTTAGATCTGTCGCGGCCACATGTCTAACTCCCTCCCCCGCAAAATGAAGTTAGTTATTAAACTCACATAAATCTGCTAATTTCTCTTTACGTATCAAGGTCAAGTGCAAACAATTCTTCGGAGACGAATAAATCAATCTCTGCCATCCCAGCATTTCTTTCCCCCTTTCGTAGAAGGATAAAATTTGCATTCGTTGGTAGATTTTAAGCAAGGATTTAATTTTCAAATGTTTTCGAACATGTTTTACTTTTTTAAAGTTTTTCATTCTATTTGTTTAGAACAGTTTTATTATATTTCTTGAATCTTCCTCCCCCCCTGTGGATCCGTCACTGCTGCTGCGCCTGCGCTAGAAAATTCGAAAACTTATTTCTAAATCTTTATTCTAGCTATTGTAACGTGTACATTTTATCCCTCATTAATTTGTTTGTCATCGATCCGGATTCCTAGTTTATTCGGATGGACAAATCTTCACAATAGTTAAAAATTTTGTGCTCTGAAAAAAAAAAAAAACACATTAGAGCAGAATTTTTGACACTGTGCTCCTCCGCGCTGCGAAAAGACATGTTTGAATTTTTCAAAACATTTGCAGCAAGTGTTCTAGAAACTTGAAAAAATTTTTATGTTCACTCCAAACTACTTATCGTTGAAAATAAAAAACAAGTTTTCTTTTCGGCCCACCATACTGTATCAAGTTAAAGCTCTCATAAATAAAAGCTGATTTACCCGCAACGTTAAGCATCAGTCTGACAATCTGCTATCATTTTAGATTGTAGATGACACAATAAGGTTTCCACAAAGGTTTGTCTGCAATTTCAATATCAGTCTAGTGCAATCTACAACCATTTTAGAGCATTGCATGACTTTTCAGCCCACCTTACTAAATGCACTATAATAGCTGCAGGATAAAATTAAGTGAGCCTCATTGAATTTCCAGTTTGAAAGGTGCTCCGTGACTGAAAGAAACTGTGAAAACCTTTTATTAGGAAATACAGAGAATTCCCTAAATATGTAAATTAATTCAAATATTCTGAATTATTAACAGGCACTTGAACCTGTTACTAATCCAGAACATTTTCCC
The DNA here is from genome assembly GCA_038502835.1 of Octonoba sinensis. NCBI lineage: Eukaryota > Metazoa > Arthropoda > Arachnida > Araneae > Uloboridae > Octonoba > Octonoba sinensis. The sequence goes on along the minus strand of CM076599.1, from coordinate 54,617,369 downwards.
CCCACTTTATTTAGTGTATCTAGTAACAGAATTGCCCCTCTTAGGAAGAAGATTGTAAACGTTCACTGTTTTGCAAAATTTAAGGAATCATCTATTTTTTGTTTTTACTTCAGTCTAAATGAGTAAATAAATAAATGTGTGTACATATATACATTTTTGAGTGTAAAACTCGAGTTCGTAAAGCACATGCCCCGGTTATGTTCTTCTATAAACCTGGCCCTGTGAGTCATTTAATTCCTACTACTTTTAGAAATGGAAATGTGCCCCTCTTCCCCGTTATTTGGAGAGGTCAGCGGTTATGACAACGGTCGATCTTCCGATGAACCCAGAAACATATCCCTAATTGCAACAAAAGATAAAACAGCAGCGTCAAGAAATATGCATCCAAACTGGTCAGCATCGCACTCTGAAAAATATACACCTCACACCAAACAATTCCTTTTGGCTACTCTTCAGTGCTCTCAGGCACTTCTTTTTAAGTTTTATATGCCTACTTAAAATCTGAGAGCCACTTTGAAGATAAGGAATGGCAAGCAGATTTTTCTTTCTTTCCCAGACTTTTCTCTACACTGCACTAAATTTGTATTGCTGATATTCTTTTTGTCTAGAATATTAAAGCAGCTGCATAATTCTTCGTAGCAAAAGTATTTTCAACTTTCTGGAACTTTTCGGAAAGTCAAGAGCTCAATTCGTGACTGTCTCCCGGAAAGTTGCTATGGAATTTTTCAAGAAGTGGAATTGTCTATTAACTTGAAAATAATTAAGTTCTGAGCTGCTCGTGCGAAATATCTATTGTAGCGAGCGACATAGATAATTACGTATTTTCGATGATATCTTAGAATACGCAAATTTTAAAACGTAAATTAGAGACATCGCGAAACGTTTTTGAAACGTTGTATATTGTGGGTAATAAGCGAATTGTTTTTGTTTATTTTTGTAACATGGGGTATTTCGCAAAAGCGGTAATAAATAATTTTTCAAAGCTAGAAACTGCACTTTGATCTTTCTGGCAACATTGCTATTATTATTATTATTATAATTAATATTATTATTATTATTTTGTGCTGTCTTTTCACATAGTACAGCTGCTTTCCCTTAATTTGTCGACGCATCAACTCCGTGGTGGCTTCATTCGATTTCAGCAGCTCACAATGTAATACACAAGCTGATTCTATCTTAGCTTCGACATTGAGGTTGATGCACGCCTCCAGAGCATGATCTCCATAAGCTTCATACGCCAATTCATGGCCTTCAGTTACTTTTTTTCAAATGGTAGCAAAAAAGTAAAGCTTTCCATAAATTGTGATTCGATTGAACTAAAATCGACACATTTAGAGTTAAACAAAAAAAAAAAAATGTTAGGTTATGGCAAAATGCACACTGAAAACTAAAAGGATGACGTTTTGTTATAATATGATCCGATTTGATTTAATACTTGTAACAGCGTGATTTGTAACAACCCCCCCCCCCTTCAATATATATGTTCGTGCATATTTGTGTAAAGGTGGATCTATCTTGTTACACCAGTGAAATACTCTAAAATCCAAATCTCTCGTGTGCCGACTATGATGTCCCGGTAAAATCATATAAACCTTGATAAAGTTCTATTATAGCCGCAGAAATCGATCTAACAGCTTTAGCGCCCTATTTAAGCGTCATTGACCACGACATTAAAAGCTAATTGGTTGCGTATTTCCATTATTTACAGACGCACACTTATACCAGTTTTGAGGCTCCTTAGCGTACATATAGGACAAAAAGAAACGAATCCACAGCTAAAAAGCAGAAAACAATACATAAAGCCCAGAAAAAAGAAAGAAAAAAAAAAATCTAAATGTCTTACGCTTAGGGATCATTCATAAATGATGTCACGCTTCGAGGGGGGGGGAGGGGGCTCGTGAAATTGTGAGAAAGTGTGACAAGGGGAGGGGAGGGGGTAACAAGAAGTGTGTCATCCTGCATTATGCAACATAGCGTGACGCGTGACAAAGGGGGGGAGGGGGTTCCGCTGAAGTGTGACGTATTGTGACAAAGGGGGGGAGGGGTTCAAATATATGGGAAAAAAGCCTGACGTCATTTATGAACGGCCCCTTATATGCTGCAAAAAACAAATATAAGATAAAATAACAGGTTTCATCAAGTATTACAAAGCAAGTAAAAAATGGAAAGTAAAAATGAAAACTGATAAACTAATTCATCATTAGAGATAAAAAGTGAAAAAAATAAATAATATATATATTATACAGTAAAACCTGTAAAATTGACCATCTTTGTAAGCTGACCACCTGTCTAAGTTGACTACTTTTGTCAGGAACGGAATGAGCCCTATGTTATATAATGTATAGAAAGAAACCTTTGTAACTTGACCACCTAAGTTGACCACTTTTCTATGTTGACTACGCCCTATGTACGCCAAATTTGGATGGGAGTATTATAAAAAACTCTTTGTAAGTTGACGGCCTAATTATTAAGTATATTTATTTCTTTATCTATTTCTGGAAAGATTTAAAAAAAAAAAAACAATTAGCTTCTCGAGGATATTTTTTATGATATAATGTTAGACCAGTACTTATCTGGATGGAAGAAACAACAATTTAAGTTTGCCTAAACCTCTGTTTAAGTTAACCATACGGGAAAACGACTATGAGCAATCTTTTATTCTTTAATTAAGTTTCTTCTTTTCTTCCTTGATCTGATACATAGCCATTTTGAAAAATATATACTTTTAGGAAATCTTTAGCATCATTGTAGCGTGTCGCGGGCCTTTCGAACTTCGTCCTACGACACAGTTGGTTCTTTTTACGTGGTTACGAGAAGTCTTCAAACTAGCATCAGTGCACACTAAATTAATCCACATAAATCTCCTGTTTATTATAAAATTACTTTTTAGAATTTGTACAATAATGATAGTTACATATCCACAAAAATACTTATATCAAGCAAAGTTATCCTAAGAAAGTATTTCGCTAGAGCCAGATTCTCGCAAACAGTGCGCCATACGACTCCTCGAGTCCTTCTCTCTCTTCTCATCGTTCGCATCCCTCTTCGCCCCCTGCGCGAAAGCCTCTGGCCAAACCAACGACCAGGAAGGATCATACACTACAATCATATAAGTAACTGACATAATTAATATGATATTTATCTTAATTTTAACTAAATATACTTTACTTTTAAAGTTGTAAAGGATACATTGTAACTCATTTGTGTTAAATTTCTTTAATGATATTTTAGATAATTGTGAAAAAAAAAAGCTAATCACTATTTTAAAGAAATGTCATTACATGAAGCTATATTTTAATTAGTTATAAATGAACAAATCAATCGCAGTGTAAGAAATAAAAAAAAAAAAAAAAAAAATCTTCACCCTCTATAAGTTGACCCCTAAAGTGCTGCACCGCAAGTGGTCAACTTGCACAGGTTTCACTATATATCCAAATTTTCAGGCTATTAAACCATTTGAGTACTGACTTATTTGAAGATTTTTATGCGCTGGGGACGGATTTAATTTGACGCTATATGGATCCCCACTTCTCCACCAGACCTGTTAGCCGAGGCCTTAGGATTGCTTTCGCACGGAGCTGATGATATGGGTCCTCAATAGGCGGGGGTGCCGCAAACATCAACGCCTGCTTCTTAATTTCAGCTTGCTTAATGCTTCTTAAATTCAGATGACGGGTCAGACTCGTCCACCGTAACTTCGCCCAAGTTAGCAGGTGACGAGTCTCACTCGTCAAATGTACCCAAAGGCGTAAAACTGTGTCCAGAAAAAAAAAAAAAAAAATCAGTTATTGGGAAAATTATATAGGGCAAAGTGTAAGTAATGAAGTGATAGAAATATTATAGTAAGTAATGGAAATATATTATAAAGCAATAGCGTAAAATAAAGAATAATAACGATACAATAAAATAAAATTAAAAAATTACATATAATGTGCAATAAAATGTATCAAAATACCCACTTGTGTATTTTATTGCTCGATAATGTTTTCACATCAAACGCTATTTGCACTGCCTTGCACACTATTTACAATGGCTGCTTTTCTTTTTTCATTTTTCATAAATACAAATTTTTGAAAAATGAAACAAAAATAACGTAATAAAAAAAAGCCTATGTGTACAACGTTTTTGAAAGAAACAGGGGAAGGGGGAAGTTTTTAAGTAATTGGAAAATCCAGATTCATTATTCAGCCAAAAAAAAAATGTTTTGCTGCTTGAGTAACGGTTCAATTTATTATTCCTAATCTCAAAAAGTATCTGCTTTCCTCAATTGCCCCGATCCGATAAAAACGAACCCTCCAGTAATAAACAAATGTGAGAGCAACCACCCTCTTGCTTTGCCCCTGGTACCCAAATCAAATCCACCCGAAAAACTCCGCTGAAAAAAAGTAGAGGTTCCAGCCAGCAGATCGCACCAAAAGCCTTCGAAAAGAAGTTCTCGCCGACCCCACTCCTTTCCCATGATTCTCTGCGCCGGAAACGGAGAGGGGAGGAAGGTCGGGGAGGGTCCGAGAGTGAGCCACCCCTGTCTGTTGTTCCCTGCTGTTAGTCAGCTTTCGAACTTGTGCGGGACGGTTGGCTTCTCTCACTGCAGCTATGTTGAGTAGTTTTATGCTACCCCGCACGCTTTACGCTGGCGTCGGTAATTTAAATCCAAAATTTTGTGTTTATCGCCGAAATTAAATGTTTACCAATCTCTTGGACTAACTTCGATTAAGTAATTAATTCTGAGGTAAGTGATACTTTGCTTTTCTTCTTAATGTTGTGAAATTTAATTAATATTACCGAGTGTCCCGTGTGTCTGCATTCCGGTCTGAAGGTTTCCTTCCCTCAATTTCGCTTGGTAACCTGTTTACCTTTTTTGTTGTGTGGGAATTTTATTTTCATTTCATGTGAACATTTGAAAAAACGAAAAGCTGCCAGAGATATTGATGATTTTATGTTGGTCGGCAAAACAAATAAATATTTTGCCGAAACAAATATTTTGTGACAGTATAGTAATCGTTTCCTTCTTTAATATAATTTCTTCCATTTCTTGTATAGTTGACAAAAAAAAAAAAAAGTATAATAACAACAATTTATTTTGTAATAAATGCGATAAAATAAATGGTTCATAGCATAACTGGTCCATTTACTATTTTGTCATTAAGTGGCACTAAATTCCATGCTGTTTACAGTGTTTTGAAAGCCCACTCTGCATAAGGATTTCATACTCGATGCGCATGAAAGTCAACGATATGTATATTATATGGGGGGGGGGGATGCTTCCCCCTCTTGATCCCTTTAAATGATGAGCCTTCCAAAAACCTTTATAAAGTTATGCTGTTTTATACGAGTACACCATGTGTCGCATCTCGCATCAAGCTATCGCTCTTTTTTGCTTTTTAAAATATTGCATGTTAGCATGTGAACCCATGCACTACTTTTCAACTGATATTGCTATTAATCTTCCGATTTTTCTTAAGTAAAATCAATGTTGAATAATTAATTCTTAACGTATTGCAATAATAGCAAAATTTTCTGTCATAGTTTCTATATAATCCTTAGGTTTACAAAATAATAAAGACGAAATAATTACAACAAAAGATAAAATAATGGAAGGTAATAATAATCCTACCGTAATAATGTCTTATAGTAATAATATTTGCGTTCTAATCAATGATGTTTTTACTTTAATTCCTTGCATTTTAGTGATCTGAGCAACTAACTATCCCTGTGTTTTTACTTTCTTTTCTATTTACTTCACCGCATCCCTCGTGTTTTTGCCTCTGGAACCTGTTGTAGCTTTTTTTATTATGCGTCAATTCCTTTTCTTTCTTTTGACATTTAACAGATGTATTACTCTGTAAAATAAATAAATTTCAATAAAATCATCAATTTTAATGATCTCGGTAACCATCCGTGTTTTTATATTCTTGTGTACTCACCCCGCTTAATTTTGCTTTTTAGTAACAAGTTAGTTGTAACTTTTTTGCGTCTTATGCGTCATTTTCACGTTTTTAATTTTATTGATATCTAATGTTAATATTTGAGATAAATAAATTCCATTTAAAAAGGGCGTTTTAATGATGTTAGCAACTGTCCTGTATTTTAATATTCTTCTCTTGAAACTCCCCGGTTAAATTCTTGATTTTGCTTCAACCGTGGTCGGCTAACTTCAAAAATTAAAGAGCCAATTTCACCGCCAAAGGCGTCCGTGAGATTTTGTGAGAGCCATAGGCCGCAGCTATAATTTAATTATTATTATTTTTATAATTATAATTTACTGAATAGTCAATGCACTATCATACATACTCTTATGTAAATGTTCAAATAGTTCGTAAACAATTTTAATTAATAATGACAATGTCTTTCATTTCTTCAGAAAGTTCTATAATATTATGCATGAATTTTTTAGCTTTTCTACTATGACTTCTATGACCCCCCGCAGTTTTCTTATTTACATAATAAATGGTGTGTATTTAATTGAAGAATAAAAGGAGCATTTGAACCCAAAAACTTTTCATTGTTTTCTACAGATTGAGTATTCTATTTAAAATTGCATGTTTATAATTCCATAAAGCCGCCTTTTTATGGAGCTAAATTTATTCCATCGAGCCAAAAAACTGCATGCGCCTCGCTAGCCACACTTTGCTGAACCCTGGCTTTAGTAAACTGTTATAGAATTTTACTGTTAATATCTTTTTTTCTTTTAAAAAGAGCTAAATTTCATTTCTAAACTGATGAGATTGTTATCAATTTCCTGATTCATTGCTCTCAATGAAAATTTCGTTATAGTGTTACATAATATTGCTATACGGTGTGTTCGTAATGATGTTCAATTTTGGTTAACTTGAAAAATTACGATGCGATATTTCATAACATGCTGTATTTTTCTTTTTTGTTTTGTATCACTAGAAAAAAATATATTTCAATTAATAATATCGATATAAATGATCAGCTTGTCTGCGTAGTAACTTTTAATAATGCTAAACTGATGATTTTATAATAATGTGAATCATTTACATATAATATCAGTGCTTCCCCCAGGCTTGGGCGGGAGGGCGCAGCGCCCTGCCCGCCCTTGGATTCGGGAAACGCGCCCATCTTGCCCTTTTGTTAGTGAAATTGCGCCCTTTCTGTAGAGCTCAAAACTCGCGATCGCCAGTCGCCGAAGGCGACCAATTTTCACGTTTTGGCGACCATTGTTTTCATTGAGGTCGGCAATGTGGCTACCATTTGTTAATGCTAAAACCCTTTCCCGAACTTTTATCTTGACACGAGACCTTTTCCCAATATCTCTTGTCCACTAAAAATTAAATAAAGAAGAAAGAAATAGGAGTTAATTTTTGGGCCACACCGAAACTAGTTTTTCCTCCGACTTTCACCGGAACTTGCTTACCGTGTTTGAAATTTCAATCTTTTTCCATCCTGGAATTATTTCAATTATCTTGAAAGTTGTAAGACATTTTTTGCATGCACTACCTTAAATCTGCTGATTTGTCGTTTCATTTTAACAGTTAAAAAAGAAAAAAAAGTATAAAGATAGAAACAGCCAAAATCGTGCACGTGCTTCGTCGAAAATTGGATTCTACGTTTGAGATTGTAATCCTTTTGCATCGGGTACAAATTTCAATTATTTTCTAAATTAGAAGCTATTTTTCACACATGCTACCCTAAATCTGCTTATTTTGAATTTTATTTTAATAGTTTCTGACTTTTTCTCTTTTTTTTTTTTTTTTTGAACTGTGCCGATATTGAACACGTGTTTGTCGAAAATTGCGTTTATCACTAATGATTCACCATTATTAAATCACTATTATTGTTTCCTTTATTTATTTACTTTAAATTTGATTTTAGTATTGGCAGCTATTTACTTTGTAGAAAATACTAAATTGTGGATAAATAAGAAATTTTTAGAAAATTTAATTTACCTGGATCCAACTTCTTTAAAAAACAATAAACAATTATTGAAAACTGTTTGCTAAATAAACAATTATTGAAAAGAAGTAGTATTATCACAAATCATAAAATAAATAAGGATTTTTTTTTTTAGTTTAAACATTTTACAAAATTAATAATGATCTCTTTTAGGGCCGACAGTTGCGAGATTTTTCGGGCACTTTTTGAGATTTTGGAGATTCTTTTTTTCACGCCATTTTATGTCTCTTTTTTTTGGCTTTGGGTAATTTTTGGTGTGTAGCCTGACACTCTTAAACGATTCTGTGTTTGATTACATTGCAACTCTTAAAGACTCTCTATCTCATAAAATTTAGAACAGTAGGTTCCCAAAGACTAATAAGAAAATTCTTTTTTTCATCTTTATAAGGGACCCATTTGGGTCAAGTATGCATTTATTACATACGTAGACGTTGAGAAAACTAACCAAAAATAAGAATGCTCTTTAAAACAAGAAACTATTTACTATTCAAAATATGAAAAGCATTTAATAATCCCAATCTAATGGTCTTTCTAGTTATTTCAAGAAAGAAAAGTTTTAAAATGTAATAAAACTTGCGGGAAAAAAGATGGCAACGTGTGAGGAATCCATATATTAGACATTTCCTTTTTCTCTCCTTATTTTAATAAACATTTATTTCAATCTTTGATGAAAATGTATTGTATTAATTTTGCTTCTTTTAAATCTTTTAAAAAATACTATTGCCATTTTAAGCTAAACCATTGCTTTCAATTGGTATTCTTGATTAGTTATAATGGCATTTTTTGAAATTTTGCTATTTTTAGGACATGTTAAAAATTTTAAAGGGTATTTTCAGTGAGCATTTAGGCCATCAAAATCCGGGCTCTAATTAATATTACTGAAGCTTTATTGTATTAAGAAAAGATATATTCTTATTTTCTTATTATTCCTCAGAGGTGATCAGATCTTCAGAACTACTGTAATGAACAAAAACACTCTCATAAATTAGTAAAAATGTATAACTCAGAAAATCCTTGCTAGATATTTTATTGAATTTAAAATCATTATTGGTTGATGTTGCCTTGAATATACAAGCATAATTTTTTCATGCTTTACTTCAAATATTGAAAATGATCTTAAAAATGAATATTGTCAAATTAGTTTATATATATTTTTCAATGTTCAGTTTCACTGTGATGATGTTGATGTTTGACTAAAATGTTAAATTATGGCAATAATAAAGTATTACTACGGGGGGATTCATAAAAGATGTCATGCTTCTAGGGGGAAGGGGGGTTTGTGAAATTGTGACAAAGTGTGATGAGGGGAGGGGTAACAGGAAGCGAGACATTCTGCTTGTGCAACCTAGCGTAACATGTGACAATGGGGAAGGGCGGTCCAACATGGAAAAAAGTGTGACATCATTTATGAACGGTCTCTACTTCAAATTACATGTGCTCTTTATTTCGGTAAGATGCCCTAAATTTGGAAAAGTGCCCTTTTTTTTACAGTAGCACCCTGCCCTTTTTCAATCCTGGGGGAAGGTCTGTAATATATGCATTTGTGAAATGCTATGGCGTTGTTGGAAAATTTAAATTATCCCATGCACTTACGTTTTTGGGATATTTTTTTTTTGTATGACTTCGCTTCCTATGTGATCATGCTTCATATTTTTGCAGTCTATTTTGATGTTTAGAACAACAATTCATATCATCACTTTTTAAAATTTTTATTTACATTTTCTTTTATGAGAATGGATAAATGTAAACTACTTCACATGGGTGTTCAAAATTAGTTTTATCTTCTGTTGTACCTACTTGTGTCTACTTGTAGATAAGAAGAGATAAAAAATATAATTCATGAATGAATAAGCAACCAAAGGTTTTATTTAGTGAATGGGGACATTTAATGAAGAGCAACATTTTAAAAATTATTTTCCCCCAAACTTCCACATAAATTAATTAATAGTATTCATGAAGCACCATAAGAAATTTGATTTAAATAATTTCCCTTTCATCCTTTTCCACACATTTTTAAGACCTCGCAAGTCAGCAAAAAATGACGATGGGATCCAGGAAGAAGATTTTTTCTCCCTTTCCTCGTCCACCCCGTCAGTAGGGGAGCAGGTGGCAATATATACCACTTTTTAAATTGTGACAAAATTTAGAATTCGAAATGCATTTATTGTGCCCGTCAGTAACATTCATATAGGATTGTGTTTTATAAATATAACGGTTTTTTTCTTTTTTTATAAACATTTTAAATTTTAGAATAAATGCAATTATTTATGAAATCTGCAAAATATGGATATTGGAGACTTTGCTCCTCCAACCTCCTTCCCTGTTAGCACTAGGCCTTAAGGATGCTCTGCATCCGGGGGCGAGGTAGTGGGGTCCACGGATTTTACAAGCACGTATCCCCACACGTGTACTACATAGGGGGTCTTCAGCGTCTATCGAACACGCGACATTCCAGGTGGAACCACTAGGTTACTACGGCCTTTTGGATATTGGAGACTGGGGTTGTAATATGATGACTGAAAGTGAAACACAAATGTTTGTTATTCATGTTATTTTGAACAATAGATTTCTTTTAGTACTCTGTTATAATTGTTTTACCACAGAATTACATTGCATTGGAAAAGTAACATTGGTTGCAGAGATGCTAGGAAAAAAATGGTTTAATCTAACCTTTGCCAGAAGTTTCATGCTTCTGAAAACAGAGCACTTTCTCTCATAATCATACACAACCTGATACTGATGTCAGCTGCCTTTGGTGGTAAAAGGGAAGCAGGCGATAGAAATTAGACTGGTTTCCGGAAAGTGGCATCAGCTAGTTGGCAAAAACATTGCCGTTTCAATTACAACCCTGCTTCATAATACCACAATACCACCTTATCCCCAGTACGTTAATTCCTCTCCGTCCACAGGATTGTCAAATTAAAAAAAAAAAAACTTCAAATACGGGACAGCAGGGATTCGCCGACGGGGTAAGGGAGTCGGGGCAATGGCATCAGACGCCCAGGAGGCATCCGATATTGAAATCCGATCTTGTCACTGCATAAAAATTACGTAAATTAAAAACTTATTATATATTTAGAAGCTATGGGGTGTTTAAAAAAATTATAGAATTTACAGGTTTTAAACATCAAAGCAATATCCGTTACGGACCCTTCTCACAAGAATCACCGGACATCTAATATCCGACAAAATCAATGTCCGTCCCGTACTGAAGTTCCCCAGGACGCAGGATGATTTTTAAAAATACGAAACTCTCTCGTAAAATCCGGGACGCTTGGCAAACCTGGTTGTCTGCCTTCTTGCTTAAACATGTCTTGACGTGACATGCCTTGACGTAAACTACTTTGGTTGTCAGTTGAGCTCGTATGTCAGAATTTACAGTGTCTTAACTGTTTATGTTGTTGTTGTCGAGTCCTCGCGCGTGGCGAGGAAGAAGTATGCGGCTCCTGAGTCTAACAGGGCCCGCAGGAGTCCGATTTCCGCTTCTTTGAAAGGTCTCTTAATTTTTGAACCGGCTCCCAGATGAGAGACCGTCACCTGGGATTCCCACCCTCAGAGGTTTGTTTCACTTGGAGGACATTGGAGCCACGACCTATTTAACGTGTACCAGCTCACTTTAGCGTACACGAAAACACCACAGCAACCAGCCGCGAGAGGAAGTCACCCTCCCAAACACTGACCTCTGTCAATGTTGCTTCACTTTCGGTGATCTGCGGGAACCGAGCTTCTACCGACTGGTCCACTGCGGGACTTCACTTTTTTTAGCAACATATGAAACAATATTGAACTTAAATTCAGTAACTAGTGAAAATTGAAAATTTAGTAGTTGGTAGATGTTAGATGTGAGAATTAAGTGATGTGAAAAAACAATTTATCTGTTGAAAAATTTTTAAATTGTAATTTTTAAAGTCGTTATTTTATTTATTTATTATTACAGCAATCGCTTTCTGTAAAACTTGCCATCGTCGCGCATTTGTTTTTAGATAAATATTAAAATTGAATTTGAATTTGTTGAATTTAATCAGAAATATTAAATTTCTTTCAACATAGGAATAATTTGAAGTAAAATAAATCACTTTCTTCCGAGACAGAAGTGGAGAAATGAAATTTCTGATCCGACTTCGTACTTGACGTCTGCCTAAAATTTGACGAAAGAATTCGGGAATATTTTATTATCCCGTATGAAAGATTTTCTAAATTTCTAGTCCTGGCTCAGAGTGGAACCTCCTTTTTCACATGGGGATTTTTTTGAATTGCATTTGCCTATTAGTTTTTGAAGATACAATCGGTACTTTATAATCTCTAATAAATTGAAAACCATGATATTTTACCTCTTTTTTTACTCCGATTATTTATGCTTGATTCTATTATTGTCGATTTCAATTGATAGATCTTCTGCGTAAACTGTATCGTCATGCAATCGTAAGTTTAATAATACTCGTTCTTCTTGTTTCATAACAGTTAGTGTAAGCTAATTTTTAGATTCTTATGCTGTACACCAAATTCTGATTTCGCACGATAGATTCGTTCCTGAATAATACGTGCAAAAAGGTCTTTGTGTTTATGGCAGAACAAAAAATTTAGTGTAAAAAATTCCAAAAATACATCAAAAGCTTTCCCGCAGACGCCACACCTTGCCCAGTTCCAATGCAATCGAAAATTTAATTTTTAGATCCAAATAAATCGTTTTCGTTTTGGTATGTTATGTGACATTATATATAACAGGGTTGGCAAGATTTTTCCATAGGCGGGAGAAACCTAGTAAAAACCGTCCAGGAAAAAATAGGTTTTTGCCACCAAAGTGGTAAAAAATGCATTTCATTGTGTACATTTATTTATTTAGTCTTATTATTATTATTTTGGCCAGCTAAACTAAAACATGCGATGAAAGAAATGTTAGTTTCAAATCAATGTTATTCATACTTAATTTAAGCACTAAGTTATATTAGTATAATGTATGTATTATGCAGGAATTTCTTACCCCCCCCCCCTCCCCGAGCGATTTTGCATCCCACACAAATTTACGGATGCCGCCCCCAAAAAACGATGACCTTCCCAAATCTGCCAAACAGTAACCAGCCTCCCCAAAGCCCCTGAAATGCCCCGCCCCTCTGGTGAGCATCTCTGCATTATAGTATTAGAAGTATGCATTTTACGAAAAATACTCTTCATAATGAAATTTGAAATGAAATCCATGTACAAAATTTACAGCAAAATATAAATAGAAAAATAAATAAATGAATTGGTTATTTTGTGATCATCCAGTTTCAAGTTTCTACTGAACAATTTCAAAGATATTTATAACTGATGTTATTATGTAGGCCTTTGACAATCCTATTGCTGAATTTTAGGAAGAAGAATTAAATTACTGGAAGTGATAATAAGACAGAACAGAAGTTGTATACTTAAGACACTGCACAATTTTGAGTTTATTTTGGCAACTTCTTTTCTTCTTCTGAATTTGTGACTTAAACTTTCGTTAAATAATTGTTTTTATTATAATACACAGATTGTCAAAGAATTTTTAAGACAAGGTTTATTATAAAATAAAATAAAAACTAGTAATTATATTTTTTAAAAGTATTTTTATTCAAAATAAGCTCCCTAGCCCCCTCGGCTTCAATACATTGTTACAGCGCTTTAACCACGATTCGAATCCCTGTTCCAGCTCACATTGTCACATTGTGGGACTGCCTCCAAAAGTCGCGTCGAAGCTGTTTGTATAGTGTCAATGTCATTAAAGTAAAAAAAAAAGTCAACAAATGAACTGAGGTTCTGGCAGTGGATCAGCTGATAGTTAAGGAGTTTCACGAATGTTCGATAACACGGATAGCGCCACTGTAAGCTTAGTTCCAGCGGTAGTATTAAAAGTTCTGTGACACACTGTGTATATATAAATTAATAACACAAAAGTATTCAATAATGCCCCAAAATTAATTTAATTATTTTGTCTTTTATGAAAGACCTTACTGCATATTATTTAAAAACAAACAGTTTTTTGCCGTTTTTTAAAAATTTTTACTTTGTTTTTTTTCCAGTTTTTGCCACCGTTCTGGCAACAATACCAACCCTGATATATAAGGACTAATTGAAAAACATCTCAAATTATTATGATAAAGGAATGAAAAATTTCTAAATTATTTATTCTAATTAATTTAGGGGGGTGGGTCGTATTGTTATTTACATTTCTTCGAATAGAATTTAGTTATTTATTCGTTTTATATATGCGATAATAATAGTAGATTTTAGTACTCGACAGATGTGTTTGTTTCACAAACTGTTTCATTTTGTACCTTATTGTATTTTGAGCTGCAAAAGCTTTTTATGTGCAAAATTTTGGACACAAAATGAACGTTTGCGATTAAATTTTGTTCATTGATATTTGAAACTACGTTTCTCATTTTCACAAAATATGATTATTTTAAGTGATTTATTTTATATTTTATGTGAGATGTAATTGGGTATAAGAATGAAAAAGCGCCAAATCTAAATTTATCTCAAAATTATAGTGAAGGTATGTATTTATAACATGTTCTTATTTGACTTGAACTTTTTATAATGCACTATCTTTACGTAAAAATTATTTCTTAATATATTTAAGAAATTAAATTCGTTAGTTTTAAATTTGAATTGCTTTTCTTGCGATACATATTTTTTTTCATTTGATATTTTCCATAAAAATTTCCACAGCTTAACCTTTACGCGCACGACAATTACAAGCTCTAAAATAATCAAAATAACAATTAACATTTGAGAATGAATATTAATGATCTTGCAACATGAAACACGTTCATTAAGTCTTTATTGTTTAACATAAGGTTGGAATTGTAACCTTTTTTCCTTCCTTTTTTTCCACTTTCTTATTTCTGACTCATTTTATCTTTTTTGATTTTCATAAATGCACTTCTTTTCTACCTCTGGATATAGCATTTTGTTCATTTTAAGGAAAAATGATGAAATATATTTATTTTTATTACTTTATTTACTTTTTATTTATATTTATCATTATTAACGATTTATTATTAATTATTTTTAACTTAACTAAAGTTGGTATTGAAAACAAACAAACAATACATAAAACGTTTAAATAAGAGTTAAAACATTTGTAGAAGACGGGAAGAAAATGGCATAACTGACACAGTAAATGAACCTTTTTTCGCATAGTTTTTCTTTTCTTTTTTTTTTCTTCATGCGCATTTTCTTGCCGAAAACCGATTTTAAAAATTGTTATAAAATAATACTCTAGTTTCGGCATTTGCTACAACAATTCAGAAGCATAAATTAATTTAATGTTATTTCAATTGACTCGCCTTGTAATGATCCTCAGTTATAACGACTGAATGCGCTGTAACGACCTTTGAAAGAGAAGCGATCGACTTCGTTTGAGATGTTAAAGATAAAGAGGTCGATCCAGCATTTTTTAACAGGGTCCGATGCTTGTGAATTAAGAAAAAAAAATGTGAAAAATCAAATAATTTTGTGAATATTCAAAATTTGAATTTACCGTTGTGAAATGTTTTATTATTTTTTGCTGCTTATTGAATAAATAATTCTGCAAAAAGTAGGATTTGGTAGCTCGGAATTTTGTGAAGATTCCGCTTTGATTGAGTGTAATTTTGTGAAGGATACGTTTTGATTGAATGGAATTTTTTTGAAGGATCCGTTTCGATTCACTGGAATTTTTTTGAAGGGTCCGTTTCGATTCACTGGAATTTTGTGAAGGGTCCGTTTCGATTCACTGGAATTTTGTGAAGGGTCCGTTTCGATTCACTAGAATTTTGTGAAGGGTCCGAAAACTGACCTTAATTTCCTCTGGCGTGACCCCTGGATAATGACATTTCACATTTGATACAGCGATCGTGAGGTTACACGACTCTGACGACCAGATATCTCTATCGACTCTCACGACTATGACGGCCATAATAACGAGTCTGAACCAGACGGGTAATGTTTTTCCACTCTGAAAATTCGGAATGTTTCATTTATATGGCGCAGAAAAATAATAGTGTTATCTTTCATTTAAAAGAATTGACAACATTTCTTTCAGAAATAAAATATTCTCTGCCACGCTGTCCACCTTGGCAAGCATTCTTTTCTCTATGTATAAAATATATTCCAGACTTTTATACGATACTTACGAATTTTTTTCTTTCTTTTTCCCCCTTCTTTTCTTGTTCTTTCTTTCTTTCTTTTTTTTTTTTGAAGTTCAGTTTAGTTGAAATTCTATTTTATTTATGAACTCTTTATCATATAATTTATACTTTACTCTGCATTTAATAGCACATTTTTTATTATTTACTCTAATAGCACTCATTAATGGTACTACAATTTTTATTACTTAGTCTAGTAAATTTTTTATTACTTACTCTGCATTTAATTGTACAACTTTTTCCGAATTACCACATGAAATGATTACTTTTATCAAATTTAAAAAAGAGTATATCAAATCCCACAAATTATTATTTGTAATCCGTTTAAATTTAAGCTTTTTTTTTATATTAAAAATATCATGCATTTCATTTGTATGCTTTACTGTGCCATTTAAAAGAAATGTTTTAACGAAATCTAAAGAAAAGGAAACTATTTGAATATAAATTATCGATTCATTTAATACAACCACCATTTAATATAACGACCCAAGTAGGGTAAAGTAGGGAAGTCCGGATGGAGTCGCTATAACGCAAGTCGACTGTATAACAAGGCTTTTCTTTTTCTATTTTTTGCTGAGTTACTATTTTATTCTGTTGCTTTTTCCTTTCATACTTATTTCCTATTTTTTTTTCTTTGTCTTTTTGTGAAATGCGAGTGTCCTGCCTTGAAAAATAGAGTTCATTCTTATTGAAAAGCATACATATCTGAAGGAATTAATTTTCATTAGTTAAAATCTTGCAGAGATTTGAAGGAACAAAAGTATTTTTCAAACCGAACACTTTTCTAACTTATTTTTTTCGTTTCGTTTTCATTGATTTTCGCATTTCGCCCTATCATTTTCGAAACAGTTTTCAGTTTCTTTTTTAATAAAGAATGGATATTTGGAGTTTGAGGAACGTTAATTTCAAGTGTTATTTCAAGTATTTAATTTTTCTATTATTAGATACTACTTTAAATTTTGTACCCTTCTTTTAATAATCAAACAAGCTTTCATTTCCGAAAATTAATGTCGAGTTTTGCTTTAAAATAAAGCAAGAATATGAGATACAAAATTAAATCAAAATTATAAAATAATTTAAATTTTTTTTGAAATTATAGGCTTTGTATTGTATTATCGGAAACTTTAGTCTTTATTATTATTTAAAAACAAAAACTATTATGCTAACTTATATATGTATTCATTTATTATTTTTAAATTTCTATTTATACTTTTTCCTCGTTTTAAAAACTTGTTGTGATAATGATAATAATAATAAACAAAATAATGATGGTAATAAAAGTGAAGAAATGTATTTGTTTTATTGTTATTTTCACGACAAAGAAATGTTTCAAGATTTGACCTTTAAGTTATAAAGATATTTAAATAAACTTACTCTTGAAAATTCATTCTTTGATTTTTCTGACTCGTAATTACTTATTCTCTTCTCTTCGTCGCAGCAGTGACACGGAAAAATCAACGGTGTGTAAAATAATAATTAACGAATGTAAATTAATATTAATTTTCGTAAAATACAAAATAAAACTTTTAATACTAACTTGTTCCTTAAATCTTAAGTTTGATTTGGAGCTAAATCTTTCTGTTTTTAACTATTATATTTACTTGTTTCATTATTTGTGAATTATTCATTTTCTTTGTCTCCTCTCCTCTCTCCTATTGTAATAAGCAAACGCATTTTAACTCTTGAAAATTAATTCCAACCCTCAAATTAAGAGCGAGGAATAATTTAAAAGTTTCAAGATTTTATGCTGTGAACAACACTCCTTAATTG
Organism: Octonoba sinensis; assembly: GCA_038502835.1. Taxonomy (NCBI): domain Eukaryota; kingdom Metazoa; phylum Arthropoda; class Arachnida; order Araneae; family Uloboridae; genus Octonoba; species Octonoba sinensis. The sequence continues at coordinate 54,599,532 of CM076599.1, read as the reverse complement.
CGATTCCTAAATGCATTATTATTTTAAGTAAATTAAAAACAAAAATGTTTTCTTTTTGTTGAAAATCATAAGAGTAAGTTTGTGAGTTTAATAAAAGCATTTCTGTAACGCCATTTAATACTCATGTAGGCTTTGAAGTGTGAAGTATTTTTTGGAAAACTTTTCACTGAATAAACTTTTAAAACTTTTTCGAAAAAAGTGAAGAAATTAATTTTATGCACTATTGAACAAAACCCGTTCTGTCGCCTGTTTACTATGCTTTATTCTTTTCTTCTTCTCAGAAACATTCTCTTTTAAATAATGTCACTTGTTAAAAATATTTGGCATGTATTAAAAGACACTCCAGGCAAATTTATTTAGTAGAGAGACAATTAATTGTTTAATTTCGTTCTAATGTAGATTCAATCGTATGCATTTTTATGCAAAGATTCAGGATGATCTTCAAGAGTAAATTCTTCGAGCTAAGAACCAAATAAATACTCAGGCGTTATTTGACTCCTGATTTTAAAAATGGACAAACTTTAACGCTTAAAAAATATTCAATTTAATTCATAAAATGTGTTATTGATCATCCATTTTTAAGTACAGATGACTATACAGTAAAAAAACTGCAGCGCCGGAATAACTGCAAATTTTCAGCTCCTGCTTGCCTTAAAAACGTATTAAACCACGCTTCCATGACAATGACAAAAACTTAAACTGAAACCGTTTTCTTTAGGACCGTCCATAAATGATGTCACGCTTTTTTCCCATACATTTAGCCCCCCCCCCCCTTTGTCACAAAATGTCACACTTCAACCGACCCTCTTTGTCCCATGTCACGCTAAGTTGCATAAGCATGTCACACTTCTTGTTACCCCCTCTCCTCATCTTGTCACAATTTCACGAACCCCAATCCCCCCTCGATATTATGAATGAGCCATTTACATTTTGCTACAATGCCAATTGGTCTTTAAACCAATGGTCATTGCACCATTTTTGCGCTGTTCTTAAGTGCATTTTGTATTCTTTCAAAGTAGCCGGCAGGGTGGTGTAGTGGTAAGCCACTGGCCACGTACGCCCAAGTTCGCAGGATCAAACCTGGCCCAAGTCGGTGGATTTTCAAGATGCAGAAAATCGTCAGCGCCCATGTCGTATGATTATGCGGCATGTTGAAGATCCCTTGAGTATCTGTTTGGCTTGGATACTCTCGGCAAAATGAAATTCCAAGTGCAGTTTCGCATCATTTAGAGCTCAGAAGCGGTCATCTAGGGAGAAACAGAGCGTCAAAATTCTCAAGTGGTAATGGCATCCGCCGATAGTGGTGCTACTTGAAAGAATGGATACCGGTTTCCGAGGAATGCACTAGGTTTGCAAAGATTTGTGACCATATGCAGCCCCATTAGAAAGTACTATTCTTTCAAAATAATAAAGATTCTAGTCTAGAAATAATCTTATTCAGTTTTCTTTAGAAATGTGCAATCAAACTTAACAGAATATTCTGTCGGATTTCCATATTGCATTTTTCAATAACTTCGAATCAAACTCAGTCTGGTTTTGCTTTTTGAATCATGTGTATACGTTCTTTTTAAAATATTGTTTTTTTTTTTTTTTTTTTTGTTGCTTTTTTAAAAATAATAATAAAAATCGTTTCCAAATCGATAGCTCAAGTTTCAGGTAAATGTATTGAAGATGAAACAAAAAGATTACATAAAAGCAGGCACGAAAAGAATCAATCTAACATCGCTCATCAGAACTTCTTCACATTTTACGATTCCGACTCTTGTTTTTTTATTTTGTGCTGGTTCTTCAAGTGCTCTCTCTTTTTTCCCTCAAGGAAGTAAAAGTTGGAACAGTTACTTCCATGCTTTTTACGAGTCGATACGGAATGTGAATGAAAAAGTTGCGTCCTTTTGTCACGACTCAAGACGGTCTTGTTTTGTTGATGCGAATCGTCATGTTTACATTCTGAGGACGGATCTTATTTTATTTTTGAAGTAGATTTTTTTTCCTTCGTTTTCTAAAGGGGAATACAAATGCATTATCTAACACAAAATTATTTTTTCTTTTAAAATTCTGCTTTATTTTGCTTCAATTAGTATTAAAAAATGAACCATAGAATATAAACACTTTTGATCTAATTGTAGTTTAAGTAAAAATAACGATTTTTACGAGCAGGGGTCACGTCAGAGGAAATTCAGGTCCGTTTTCGGACCTTCACCAAATTCCAATTAAGGGGAAAATACGTGTAAAGGTCTCAAAAAATTAATTTTTTTCCTTCATAAATCGATTCTACAACGATTCAATAATATACTCTGAAAATTTCAAAGCAAAATTCCAAGTCGTTTTAAAGTTATAAGCATTTGGGCGAGCGCCCCTTTTGGAGCAGTTGAGCAGGTAGTCCCTCATGAAATGACCTGAAGGGTATTAGAGAACGTTAGTAGATGTCCTTTTATTTCTTTTAACAATTGAGACCTCGGATAGAAATTTCTATAAGTATTAGTATCTATAAGTATAAAAAAAATGGATTCATTATTGCCTTACCTTAAATTTACCTTCTATACCACTCTTTTTTTCAAACGCGTTTATCTCGAAACTACTTTTTTTCGAATTTGCATACACTCTAGCTCGCAGAGTTTTTGATCAATCCTTATGAAATTTAGCACACATTTTCTTTATATGTACACGCTTTAGTTGAACTAGAATCATTAACATGTCGTTATTTTTCCTTTTTTTATTGTAAAAGAAGAGCAAAAAAAAAAAAAAAAAACGGTTAAAAATCGTATTTAATTTTTCCATTAAAAAAAATAGAAATTTTCAATTTTTTGTGATGATTTTAGTTCAACTAGAAGAGACACTTGTAAAAAAAGTATATTAAAAAAAAAAAATGATTTCAAATAAAAATTGTGGCCTCCGGGATGTACGCAAACTGCGGACCCGGGTGGCGACTTACAGTATGCAGCAGCCGATATCTCCGGGACTTTTCAAGAAAAATGTTTGAAAATTTCAGTAAATGTTCTTTAATATATCTATAAAATAACCTCAAAATCTCAATAAAATGCATTTATTCTTTATACGTTAAAAAAAATTCATGAAAATTGCTCTTAATACGCAGTTTTACACGTATTCCCCCCCCTTAACCATAACGGTTCACAAAATCTGGAGCTACCAAATCATACATTTCACAGAATTATTTATTAAATTAGTGGCAAAATTTTTTTATCACTGTATGTTTGAATTTTGAATACTCACAAAATTATTTGATTCTTGAATTTTTTTTAAACTCGCAAATCCCGCCTCCTGTTAAAAATGTTGTACCTTGGTAATGTTCATCAGAAAACTCTACAGGAACGGTACTCAAATTGGCGAATGAACTGCAAGCGGCCCGCCGAACGATTTCAAATATGCACCATTGTCCAATTTTGACAATGTACCACTGACATTAAGATATATGCAAAAAATACTTCTTTAAGTATTTAATTCTTATTTCTTTCTGGGAGCAAACTCTGGTATCATTCGTAAATGATGTCACACTTCAACCATCCATGTCTCATGTCACTCTACATTACAACTTGCAGTTCAGAAACAAAACACTACATTATAATCAGATTTCATATTTTATTATTGAATATTTTTATCACATATTGAATATTATTATAACAATGATTACTGTGTACTTAATTTGGATAAAATGAGATTAAGGTTTACAACAAAAATTAATTGGTACACAATAGTAAAAAATATTAATTAATCGCATTCTGTAAAAATTATCCACTATTTTGTCTTAAAAGTGTAAATGCCCAAGAAGATTTCCTTTTAAATTTAAGCTTTTAGCTAGAAGTTACTTTAAACCTTAATCAGCATCGATGTTTTCGATACAAAATGAAATTAATTAGAACACAAAACAAAAAATTTAAAAGTTAATCAAATAAAAATATTTAATCTTCTGATGTTAAATGTTTTTGTTTCACCCAAAATGTGTGATGTCACACTTCTTGCAGTCCCCTCTCCTTGTCACAATTATGTCGGACCCCCTCTCCCTACGAGTGACATCAGTTGTGAATGACCCCTATGATTAATTGTAAATCGTAAGAGATTCTAGTCTAATCAGGGGTCGCGCCAGAGGAAATTCGAATCCGTTTTCGGACCCTTCACAAAATTCCAGTGAATCGAAACGGACCTTTCACAAAATTCCAGTGAATCGAAACGGACCTTTCACAAAATTCCAGTGAATCGAAACGGACCTTTCACAAAATTCCAGTGAATCGAAACGGACCTTTCACAAAATTCCAGTGAATCGAAACGGACCCTTCACAAAATTCCAGTGAATAGAAACGGACCTTTCACAAAATTCCAATGAATTGAAACGGACCCTTCACAAAATTCAAATCAATCAAAACGGACCCTTCACAAAATTCAAATCAATCAAAACGGACCCTTCACAAAATTCAAATCAATCAAAACGGACCCATCACAAAATCGTACTTTTCACACCATTATTGATTATAAAAGTGGCAAATAACATTAAAGTTTTTCATCACTACGTGTCTGAGTTTTCAATTTTCACCAAATTGTTTGATTTTTCACAAAAGTCTGTTCAAAATTTACTAAAAAACTGCCAATCTATATATTTATATATATTGTATGCTTTAAATAAAATGTATTAATTTTGAAGGAAGGACAATGCAATTTAGTAATTCAATATTTTTCATTGGTAATTTAAAAAGTGAAGGCATTGCTCATTCTCTGCCATTGTAGGAGCCTAATGTTGCTCAGCTCAAGTAGCGCATTACTCTGAAAATGTTTCCCAATCTTTCTGGAAAACAGAGCTTGACATTGTGAGGTAGGACTTGTAGAGCGAACACATAATTGCTGATTTTCTATTCATATCCAGTGATTTATGACTTTTGTGTTGTGAGACTCGATGTGTTCTTTTCCTCTTGCTTTTGGATCTCGGAATAGAAAAGTTACAAACTATTCACTCGCGAGCTTCATTTTGGTGAAAGACAGGAAATGAAAAAATGCAGCCTTTTTTCTCCGCTGATACATAGACAAGAGTCCTTTGTAAAAAATCGGAAGCTATATTTACGATGAGAGCTTCGTTTTTTTATTTTTGGCTTCCGCTTTTACGTGATTTGGAGAGGATGTGAAACGTTTTTTTTTAAAGCAAACGCTTCTAAGTCGTGAAAATTTCCAAAATAGATAAGAATTACTGATTTTGTACAAGGGGGATTAATCATATTACTTTTCATACTTTTTACTATGTATTTGTACTTATTTAATTGAATCATTGACTCCTCCGATGATTTGACAATTTCCTTTTAGCAAACTGTTTGAAATGTTCAGCGTACAAAAATGATAGTTAAAGAATGAAATAAGAATGATATAAATAATATTTTTTCCGCAGGATATAGAATTGTTGCAGGAAAAAATAAATGCACATACTGTGGGAATCAAAATTGAACCTTATTTGCAAGAATGCGTAACTTACCTAGATATTTTTTAGTAGCCCCGCTCGACCCGTCAAGGTATTTAATTCCTAGTATTTTTATTTCAAAAAAAAAAAAGAAAAGAAAAAAGTGGATAAAAAGTAATTAGATAGAAACTCATTGATGTGGATATTCTCGAAAAGATTAACATTGGAAAATATCGCCGTTAAAATAAACTAAACGTGCTAGGAAATACATTTTTTTACGTACTTCCATTTCAGCAATAGCTAAATGGTTCATACCAACGATTTCAATTACTTGTCGTAAGAATATTTCAACATCGCTTTTGTCATGTATCTCTTAAAGCCACTTGATGTTTTTCATTGAAATTCCACTAAAACATCTCAATTGATTTCCAATAATATGAATACATTTTCAAGTACTAATTAAATCCTTACATTGTTGAATTGCTGAGCTTATTTGTTAAGAGTAAAATTATTGATTAAGCAATGTTTTCATTGTGCTAGCTGTTTCTTTCTTTTTCTTCTTTTTTGATAATTTTCTCGTCTAAATCTGATTTGAAAATCTTAAATATCACAAATAAAGAAAAGCGAAGGCAGCAACAAAAGATTGTTTTTCTCATTTAAAAAAGTAGACAGAATACTCGTGTGAAGGAACATTAAGCTTTTAATTTAACTATGTTTCGAACTCCGATAAATGGTGAAAAGTTTTAAAAAATAAATTCCGTAAGTAAATGAGATTTAAAAAAAAGTTGCGCTCATGAATTTCGTTTCTAAAAATAAAATCTTGATAACCTTTATTTCTTTATTCAATTTTGAGAATTGAGAAGCTTTAAAGGGGAAAATACTTAGAAAATACAACTAAATGCTTATCACTTCTACAAAGTAGGTTGTAAACATTTATCTCTAAATACGAACTGTAAATTGAGCAAATGCTGTTGAAAAGGGTGTTAACAGGGGGCGAATTCTGTGAAAAAGCTGAAATTGACTCAAATTTTAAAAATTAGTATTGGGCCACTTGTAAATACATCATTTTTTTTCAGGAATAACTTTTTGAAAATTGAAACATTTTTTGAGTTTGACATAATTTAAGTTTCAAAAGCTGTGCTCAAAGTTAATCTTTTATGAGTAACGTAGAGCTACGATGCCTTCGTAGAACTAAATAACATAATTTTAAATTAAACTATAAATTTTATCAATTATTTTATAAAAATTAAATAAATAGATTAACTGTTATACTTTAAGTGTTCCTTTAAGCTTTTCATTCGTTTAATAAATTTTAACAATATTTTTATCAGAAAAGTAGTGTATTGATTACTCAAATTGAACTTGTCCTTCCGTTACTGAATAAGTGGGTATCAACTACCCACTTTGTCCCCACAACGGCTCAAGGATTTTAAGTTTTTCTGTACACTGCAGGTTTAAGGACTGCATTAATTAGGCAGAGTCAAAAAATTTGAAAACTGTAATTTTAGGAGTTTTTTCATGGTAACGTAAAAGTATGTTACCAGTTGATGAATGTCTAAGAAAAAGTCATGCACATGATTTTCACACATATTTGAAAGAAATTCAGCCTTTTTAGCCTACTTTCCCGTAAAAGTAAAAAAAAACAATAATAAAGCATGAAAGAAGGCTTAATGTATCGTGAAAATATCGTTAGAAATCAAGAAAAGTCAAAAATATGTTAAGTAATTAAATAAAGATTGAAAAATAAAAAATTTGAAAGTAGGGTTTTGAGATGGGGAAAAAGTGTGTCGGTCGGTCTGTCTGTCTGTCTGTCTGTCTGTCTGTCTGTCTGTCGGTCCGTCCCCCCCCCTAATAACTTTTGAACGAATTGTCCGATTGGAAAAATTCTTTTTGCATTCGAAAGATCTCGGCGAGGACATCTCATTTCCATATTTTACTTTTTGATTTGAACAATTTTTTGTTCAATTTTGAACAGTTCAAAAAAATTTAACATTAGCGCCTATGGGTGAAAATGAAGCAAATTATGTAAACTCTGGGTACAAGATATAAGTTCCCATGAACAAGCTCACTGGAAGAAGTTCTTGGCGTGAAATATTGATTTGAACAATTTTTGTTCATTTTTGAACAGTTCAAAAAAAATTAACATACCGCCTACGGGGAAATTTCAATCCTATATAATTTCTGATCTACCGGACAGATTTGCTTGGAACAAACTTTATCGGAAAGCTCTTATGACGTAGAACATGTACAAATAGAAAGTTCATCCAGAACTAACGAGCCTATTTTCCTATGAAATTTTTTGATCGGGATTTTCAAGAATATTTTTTAATTAATGAATGATTAAATGAATGAGCAAAAGAATGAATGAATAAATGAGTGAATAAATACATGAATGACTTAATGATTGAATGAATATGTATTAACCGTTGAAAAAGGTATGTTTGAATTGAAGCAATTAAGAACTAAAGTTAAACGAGAAAGACAGAGAGAGAGAGATAGCTAGATTATAAATTTGAATTCGGTGTATACGGGAAAGTAGGCTGGTATAGTTCTAGACGGAACTTCTTGTTAATATGTACTTTGGCCCTTTTGTCTTCCGTAACCACGACAAAATATTTATTATTAGTAAAAAATGTAATTATTTAAAAACAAAATCTTTCCTAATTTACATTCAATAATGTAAATTATTCCGTAGATGCCCAAATTGTTTCAAGCAATTTCTTTAAACTGAACTTTAAAGTTGATTATGTAACCAAAATTATCATGTCAGAAAAATTTCCTTCCGTTACCATCTTTAAAATTTCATCAAAAAAGGGTATTCATTGTAAAACTTCAAATTTACTAATTTTCATATAACTTACTTTAAAGTAAAAAGATTTGATTGTCAGTTTTTTTATTACAGTTATTTTTTTAATATTGACAGGCTCACAAAGTCCCACTTGTAAAAAACGTCCTTCCGTTAGTTATCCAAGGAATTCACCGGGGGCAAATAAGTATTTCCTCTTCAAGTAATTATTCCCAGTTTAGGCAGAGTCGCATAAAATTCTTTCGCAATTAATGAAATCTTATCGATTATTTTTCAGTTAATTAAAATAATTCTTAGTTGAACTGTAATTTCTTAAATTATATTTAAGCAAGTTTTGTTTAAAGAAACTGCCTTGTTTTTTCTTTTTGTTAAACGTTCTAGTTTATCTTTGTATTGTTGCCAACAATACATGGCTATCAAAAATACGAATTTTGAATTATTATCATGGGCCTATTTAAGAGCCCATAACGTAAAGTTCACACAAGTCGCGATTGTAACAATGGAGCTTTCAAAAAATTGGACGACAAATGTACCCTTTTAATAATAATTCAACTTTGCAAGTAAACAGAAATGAAAAATAATTTCACGTTAAGAACGCACAAGTGAGCATTAAAATGCAGACATATGTTTCGGGATTGCTTGGAATCCCTTTTTCAATGCGACAGGGAGTTTCTAGGAGCTTCATTTGGATGTTTTGCATCTAGAAGCTCCCTGTCGCATTGAAAAAGGGATTCCAAGCAATCCCGAAACATATGTCTAAATTTTAATGCTTATTTGTGCTTTCTTAACGTGAAATTATTTTTTATTAAATGTACCCTTTATAAAAATCTTGACCTCAAAAACAAGATTTTTTGAAACAAACTTTTCACAAAAACGTAGATCTCGAAAAACGGACCTTGTGTAAAAATAGTGATCTCATAAAACGGACCTTGTGTAAAAATAGTGATCTCTTAAAACGAACCTTGCGTAAAAATAGCGATGTCAAAAAACGGACTCTACATATAAATTACTATTAGTACTACAGCATTTTTTTCTCATATAATTTTCGTATTTAAAGTTTTGATTACATCCTTATTCATACGCCAAAATTTTCAAAATAAAGATAATATTTTTGTAAAATTAATCGCATTTTTAGCAGGAAAATTAAACACTCATAGAGCCAACTCTATCAAATATTTCTGGACCTAAATCCTGAAAATAGTATTAATGCTTCAGAATTTTTATTTTTAATTCATTACAGTATAAGAAACTTGTTTTACTAAGCACACCTTTAATTCATTCATATTTTTTTTAAAGTTCAACTCAAATTCAAAGGAATTCAGAAAAGCTCTACTTGGTGCAGGGCGAAAAAAGAAGTTACTAATTCATAAGAAACTGGTTTTGATAAATGATCTTTCCAGCGGCAGCGTTGCTGGATGCTTATAGGTTCCTTTCCGTGGCAGAGTTTTTCCCCAAAAAATTTCCAAGTTTGGTTTTTTACTCCAAGTTTTAGAAATCTATTTTTCAATCGATTTTGTGATAAACTGTCACGGTCACACTGCTAATGTTTCCAGGTCGTCTCTCCCATTGATCTTCGACAATTTGTTCGTTTGTTTCAAATTTTCTTTTTATCGAAATTCGAATTCTGAAGATTTTTCCTATGTCTCTTTCAAAAGATACGAACTTATTTATTCTTCATTTTTGCGTATCCTTTATAGTGAAAAAATATTAATTGCATTTCAGTACATTAGGTTGGAATGAGAAATTAATGGGATGTGTATTTGGAATTCATCCGCCCAATTTCAAAATTATTGTTTCGAATTAATAGAATAAGTAATGTTTATTTTATTTCACCAATTTGGATTTACAATTGGATTTATTGATAGAACAAATTTCCCGTTCTATTACGCTCTATAAATGTACTTTTGCTTTGTAAAACTTTAAAATAGGCAATAATGAATAACTGATTTAATGTACGTTAATATATTATGCATGCTATGACCATTTTTTTAAAGAACTGTTTTAGAGAAGTTCATCTATAATCAACAGATGTCTGTCAATAAATGTGCTGCATATTCTTTTGATTTGAAAGCAAAGTTTTTCTCTTCTAAAGCATTGTAGCAGTCACTGTAATAAACTATTCCTATACTTGCAATTATTATCAGTAATGAGAATCGTAAAAGTGAAACTGAATTATTATGGGCTCCAATTTCAAAGGGCTACTCAACAGGTACAAAATAATTGCAATCTTCTTGAAAACATGACGAAAGAAAAAGTTGAAGAAGATTTATAGAAATACCCGTTGTATATGCTTGTGCGTTCCAATGTAATGATTCACAACAAAAGTCAACACATAACATATTTCTGTGCTCATTTTTTTGATTATTTATTCTCTACGTAATTGGTTTAAAAGCTTGGCATTTTTAGGGTGCGTTGTGGTAATATATCACCACCACATTTGGGTCTAGCCTTTTCTGATTAGGCTTTCCAGGAGAAACACAAAGTTACATAATGCGTATAAGTGATTATTGTGATCGTGGGTATAAGGGACCTGAGAAAATAGGGGACCCATGCATCGAATCATAGAGGTAACAGCCGCTGCTCTTGTACATCTAGCGCTGCTTAAGCAAGTGTGCCCCCTCATAGCGATAGCACACCCCCATAAAAACCTACGGAACCCCCTAACCAGTCGCAAAGGCCCCTCCCCCCGTCAGGAACTCCTGGCGTAAGGTCGTCTTAGACCAGTGTTTCCCAACCTTTTTAAACCTTGCAAACCCCTTCTAAAATCCGAAAGGAAATGGCAAACCCTCTTTTGTGGTCCATAGTAACGGGTGACAAAACCATAAAATTTGCTAGCACATTTATTTTCCATGTTGCACAATACATCTAAGTATAAATTAAAATTAAAATACATGAACAGATATTTCTTTATTAAATTTTATTATTTGTTCTTTTTTAAATTATTATTAGGGCAGTTCCTGTATTCCTAGAGAATTTTTAAAAATATTTTCTTGATAAGTTCCACTTTCTGGTTAAATATACAAAATTCGGTAAAGTTTTGGAAATTTAAAGAAGAATTAAAATTTACATATGGCATAGGTCCATTTCAATTCAGGCAGGTAAAAATAAAATCTTACCTTTATAGTCTCAAAAGTTTTTAAATTTCACATATGTTAAAATATAGAACTATGTGAGTTATAGGTATTTTTTGTTTTGCTCAAAAAAATTCCTGGCCCGAGATACAGGCCGCCAAAGATGGCGCCTTCGGCGCAATTTTTCACTTGCGATTTTCGATAAAAACTTTCAAGAGCTCTATTTCCTAAACGGTGTAAGATATTTTGTTGCGGTTTTTTTTCATTTGAAAGATAACTACATTTTGCGGAGAGAAAGAGGCGTGGGTTCGATTCCCACCTTTGCCCTGGGTGTATTTCCTTCTTTGTATATTAAAATCTATTGTGCTGTCCTGTTCTATCTGTCATATTAGACGAGAGTTTGAAGCATATCCTCGAGAATAGCAAATAAACTCGAATATTTATGTGACCTGAAATGGTCGTAAAACAAACAAACAAACAAACTACATTTTGTTTAAGATAAAAGGCTAAATTTTAAAATATCTATTTAACTTTTTATGCTGCAGCCTTTTAAAAATTTTTTAAAAAAATATTTTTTATTTTTTTTTTTCAAAAAAGCCAATTTCAAAAATTTTAATTTTTTTTTACTGTTGGTTAATACTATTTAGTACTACATTCCCTGAAAAGGAGAGCTTCCACTTTTGCGTTTAACGGTTTTTACAAGCAATTTAAGATTTTGCCATATTTTTCATCAGTTTTGTTAACAACATAGTCATATATTGGTCTCATTAAGTCAAAATTATATTAATTTAATTTTCTTAATAAATATTAGAAACATATACCCCCTTCCCACAAAAGAAATTTACCAGTAGACAAACAGACAGACATACATTGCCCAATCTTATTGCCCGCTACTTTAAAATATTTATTGATTTCCTTTATTTTTTTCAAATATCATTTTCTCATTTTTTCATAGCTAGAGTTAAAATCAATTAGTTGTTAATTTTAATACATGTGTTATTCAGTAAAACATAGCTTTTTATATTTGATTTTCATATCTTTCTATTGATGCTAAGAAAAAAAATGAGGAATACTATTAGGAGGGGGGGGGGGATCAATTTAGGATTCAATCCCTTTGCATTTTTCTTCCTTTTCTTTCATAAGGAAGTTAACAAAAACAAAGCACATGCACATAGCACCACTAGTACTTGAATTAATTGCTTGACATAATTTTGGGAAATGGTATGTTTTGGAACATGTCCATATATATTGTAAGCTTTAATATGGTTTTGGTTGTAAAATATTAGTGTTTTTTCTTTTTTTTCTTTCCTTATTTTCTTTTTTGAAAATATATTTCTAATATTTATCAGGCTGTACATAATTTAAAGCAGATGATTTTTTTTTTCAAAAAAAAGACATCATTGATTTAACTCAATAGTTCTAACAAAAAGGAAATCAAACAAAATGTTAAAGAATTTATTACTAATTTCAGTTATCATTATGAGTTGTGAGGTATGGGGACAATAAACATCTTCTCAATTCAAAACAAGAAAAAATAATTTCATTAATTATGTTGTCCTGATAGTAACGAAATGGCATTCGTCTTACCTTCACAGGTACAATGGAATGTAATATATCGTTTCATAAAAAGTTACATAAGCAATTGGCTTATTTTTATGCAGTTAATTAAAGAAAGAAATAGAAATTTAATAGCGAAATAAATATCAAAATATTTTCAATGAGGCAATGAAACAGAATGTTGAGGATCTGCCTAATCAATTAAAACCAATATTAACTGCTTTAAATGATTTGAAGAACATAACTAAATTAGCCGAAGTTGTTACAAGTATTCAGAAAAAGCTAGAAATTAACCTAAATCAGCAAGATAAAGTAACTATACAATACTTTTTTAAAAAAAATATGAACATGCATTGACACCTTTCTGTCTTTTTTCTTTTTAGCCATCTCTAACCCCAAAATAAAAATAAGTGGTTTAAGAGCCAATTAAATTTGGTTAAAGAGAACACTGAACAATGAAGTAATGGCTTGAAGTTTATAATGTGTGCACTTCCTTTTTGTGGAATTTAATTTGAAAAAGAAATTGCAGTCTATGCCCACATTTGAGTGTGGGAAATTGTAACTACTGCAAAAGAATTCATGGGTAATAAACAACCAAAAATAATTCAGATGCTCATTTCAGCAGCAATTGAACTAAAGTTTTCTGCATTTGCATTTGTTCACAACAAGCTCAAAAAATAACATTGGGGTAGAAAAGACAGCCAAACTTGTTTTCTTTTTCAAATTACTTGATGGCAAATGGAATCAAGAAAATACCTAACTGTATGTGTTATATAAAAATAAATTTAATTATTAATCAATTTGTGATTATGAATAAATAATAAACATAAATAATTTTAATGGTTGTTATACATGTATTTACGTTACTTGCTAACAACCTGGCGAACGTGCAGTAATTAATTTTTCTTACACATGCGTATTGGGTTGAAAGTACAGTGTATTGCATTTATTTTTCTAAATTTTTAGCATAAATATACACTTTTCAATGTAAAATTCTTATTTTCACTTAAATAAATATTATATTCATTGCATTTTACTCAGAATGTCAATCTTAAGTTATGTTTATGGTTATGCTAAGCAATCTGGTTTTAAATTAAAAAAAAAAAGTCATGATTTTTTCGCTCTAATATTACTTATTAAGAATTAAATGCCATGGCAAAGAAAATTAAATTAATATAATTTTGACTTAATGAGACCAATATATGACTATGTTGTTAACAAAACTGATGAAATATATGGCAAAATTTTAAATTGCTTGTAAAAACCGTTAAACGCAAAAGTGGAAGCTATCCTTTTCAGGGAATGTAGTCCTAAATGGTATTAACCAACAGTAAAAAAAATAAAAATTTTGAGATTGGCTTTTTTGAGAAAAAAATTAAAAAATATTAAAAACAAAATTTCAAAAGGCTTCAGCATAAAAAGTTAAATAGATATTTTAAAATTTAGCCTTTTATCTTAAACAAAATGTAGTTATCTTTCAAATAAAAATAACCGCATCAAAATATCTTGCACCGTTTAGGAAATAAAGCTCTTGAAAGTTTTTGTCGAAAATCGCAAGTGAAAAATTGCGCCGAAGGCGCCACTTTGGCGGCCTGTATCTCGGGCCAGGATTTTTTTTGAGCAAAACAAAAACATACCTATAACTCACATAGTTCTATATTTTAACATATGTGAAATTAAAAAAACTTCTGAGACTATGAAGGTACCCCCCTGCCTAAATCGGCACGGATTATACCATATATTTTTCAATTTCTATTTGCGATAATTCAGAAAAGTTGGAATTAAATGTTATAAATACAATTGGGGAGTCCAAATTTAAAACTAATGAATGAATATTTTCTGGTTGCACTTATGGGTATGTATAATAAGAAATTAGAATAAAATAATGCAGCATTTTACATTTTATGCAGCAAATTTTCATATTTCCGACTCGTTCTTCGTTCTTGCGATGAAAAAGTGGGAAATGGTAAGAGGAACATGCGCTCCAAAATTAAAAATAAATCAATAAATATCTTTCAGTACCAATTCGTGATCGAAATTTTAGAAATCAGGCAAAAGTAGAAATTATTGCATTTCAAATTTTGTGCGTATGCTTCCTATGTCAGTCCACTACTTTTCTGCATTATCTGGAAAACAATTTATTAAAAAACAAACAAAAAATATTATTTTTGCACTCCTTTATAATGAATTAAATGAAATGAATTTACGTATGTAAATTCATTATTTCATTTTTTCTTTTACGCTAGCGATAAAAAAATCCGACATTCTAATATTATTTTCGCGAACCCCGTTTCTACACCGCGCGAACCCCTTGGGGTTCGCGAACCACCAGTTGGGAAATGCTGTCTTAGACGAACGCTTATAATACTTTTTCTTTGCTAATATATATTTTCTTTTTTTACATTACTTTTCGAAAAATAGGTTAGGTACATCACTGGCTCGTTATAATTGCACAAATAATTTTTTTCACGAAAACGGGCTCTTTCTATAGCTTCCATTGGACACTTTTTTTCACTTCGAAATGGGCTAAATCATCGCATTTCAGCTTAAATGGAAGCAAATGAGTGTGTAATCATGTAATCATATCGAAATAAAAGTCTAATTTCGAAAAACTTTTAAAATTGCAAGTTGACTTATTCAACATACCAATTCTAATCTTTTCTGAAGACTATAATGTGTATATATGTATACGTAATTTATATTCTCTCACCAAACTATAAAGCAGAGTAAAAAGAAATTAAGTTTTGCTCTTTTGTAACATCGATTCATCACAAGAGTTCATCACAAGAGAGTTCATCACAAGATGAACTCTTTTCCAGTCATTCATGGTATTTCTGAGAGAGTTTTCATCGATCTTGAGCGATTTGTTCATTTGTTGGTTCTAAAATGTTCTTTTTTCGAGTGGAATTGGATATTAAAAAAAAAAAAAAAGTAACCCTTCGCTTATTGACTTTTGGGCAGTTCAAATGACATGCCGTTCTTTCATATTTTTTATTTCTTTTTCAGAAATAAAATTTGTTCCGATTCGTGGTATAATCGCCCTTCTGTAAGTTTCAAATAAAATTACTTATTATTAAAAGGCAAAAAAAAAAAAAAAAATCTTTTTTTTTTTTGTACTAACTATTCTGTTTTTTAATAAACATTTCTGTTCTGTTGTTAGAAACTTTTTCACCTAGGTGTAAGGATAAATTACAGCAACGTGTCAAGATGCATATTACGAGGAAAAAACATATGCACGCGTTTAGCAAGGCCAAATTTAAGAAAGAGATTATTCATATTTACATTGTTTGCGATTGATAAAAATATTCTATTATATGTTAAAAATAAATAAATAAGTATATAAATGATTAAATGAAAAAAAAAACTTTTTGCTACAAAACCTATGGGAAATGTATAAAACTGCCATATTGAGGTTTTCAAAGCTGAAAATTGGGAAAATAAGAAATTGAAATAAAATTATAAAGACCGGATATATACGGTACTCTAACCGAAATAACCGGAGGGATGGAAATGGAGGTGCTATGTATTTTTTATACTCAGACAGAAGAAGCTCCATGTACACTTTTGTAAGGTACAGCATGTATCTTTTAATTTAAAAAAAATCCTGCACATATTCTGTACTTTAACTTTGTACTTATAAGGTTTGCCTTCGTATCTTGTTTTACTCATAAACAAAGAGAAATGCAATGCAGCTTCTAGATTTATACTAATCGAGCCCAAGTCGCCTGGGTGAAAGACGGGTCCTAATCACCTATGGGACATGCAAGAACTGTTAAATTGTCTCATAATCCTTTAAATGAATTTTTGAGTTATTTTTGAGCTTTTTATTTGCTTTGGTTAATGGTTTGGTCCTTTATTTTGTTTTTTTTAGTACGCACATGTGTAAATGCATTTTTTACTACTGCTACAAAGTTAAATACAAAAACGCCATTTTTATTTTATTTCATTACACTAAACATTCCTGGTGTTACTGAACACCATTTTTGGTATTTGGTTGGTGTAAAATTAAAAATTATTCATTTCTTGATGTGTTTAATTTTTTTATAAGTGTCTGTCTAAAAAAACACAGACAGCAGAATGTTTCTTTAGCATATGATGTTCGTTAATTCATCTGCGCATTCAAAATTCATTACTATTGCTCATTTACCCTATTTTCATAGAAATGAGCAATCGCAATGAAATTTTGGTACGCAACAGAGTTAACAAATTTCATGTACTAAAAAACTTTATGCTGTCTATATATATATTTTACGGACACACAAAAATTAAAAGTATATCAAAAATGAATAATTTTGAACTGTACACCAACTGAACATCAAAAATCGTGTTCAGTAACACCAAAAATGGTGGCAACTAAACCAAAAATTTTACAGTGTACTAATATAAGAAAGAAACAGATCTAAATAATACAGATCTTAAATAATATCCTTAGATTTGGAAAAAAAAGAAAATCTTAACATTGCTAAAACTTAGTATTAAATTTAATTTATCTAGTAAACCAACTTGTAAGGAATGAAAACACGATAAAAAATCTCGGAATATATTTCAATGCTCTTACCAGCGCAAGTTACGAGTATATATCCCGCAGACATCTCCGTTATACGCTATTCAAAACATGAATCACATATTTTCTCCTCGATAGTTTTTAATAAAATTAACCGCTTCAGTGAGGCATATGCCACTTTTGTTTATTTACTTCCATTCAAAATTAGGCGTCTTTGAAATTAGACAAACTTCAATCTAGTTCCTAAATTAACTAAAATTTTGTTGATGAAAGCTGTGCTGTATTTATTTATTTATTTTTATTTTCGAGTCTTTGATGAATATGCTTTAACAACTTAAGAAAACTTTCCATAGTCGTGTTAAAATTCATGCGAAACATTTTCTTAAGAGCTGCTGCTTTTAATTTATCAAGGCGCAATTTTCACTTCGTCAAATATGCTTCTCAAGTATTTCTTTTGTTTATCGCTGAAGTGTGTTATTATTTTAGTTTTGGATCTTCGTGTCTTCCCCTGCAGTCTCTGAAGGCTGTTTGACCCAACTCTTTTTACTGAAAGAAATTTTTTGGACAGCAAATTCATTTTGATGCCGCTATCTTTTTTTAGTGGCGCCGCAATAGAAATTGTGATAATAATGTTACCACATTTATTACAATTTCTTAAGAGGAGCCATTTTTTTGAAAAGATGTTCAAAATTAGAATGTTTTTTTCTAACAGCTCATCGATAAATTATGAAAGCCCTAAGCTATATAGCAGACTGGAGTACTATCTGCTGTGGAATTATCTGTGGAGTTGTAGGTCTGCTGGTGAATACATTTTTGTGTCGACTTTGCATCTTAATTTTTGATTTTTACCACCGTTCCAGAAGAACAATGACGTAACTGCAATTTTTTGAATGACTGAGTTTTAATGGTTAATGATATCACAAAACCTTAAAGCTTCCTTAACTAAATTGTATCCCCTTACTTAATTGTATTTCGTTTCCTGGCCATTAGAGCGTAGTTGTGTCGTTCTTGAAATATCAGCTGTTTTCCCCCTGTAGTCAGAAGAACAACGTCACAAGTGATTTATTTCAAGTTTGTTATAAATTCCCGGGACGGGCCATTGCTTGGCAGCTTCGACTCAGCCTTCATCCCTTCAGTGGGATCGATAAAATGTGGACCAAGCATGCTTGGGAACTAAACACCGCTGGTTCCGCATCAGGCCGACCGCTTGACCGGAACATCAGCTTCTGCACCCCAGGGCCCTCGGTCTCGAAAACTGGGATGGACACAGCAGGCCGTGGCTCTCAATGGGCTGTCTGGTCACTGACATTGTTATTATAAAAGTAAAGAATATGTGCTACACATACACCTTTGTCATTATTTTCAGTCACTTAATTAATTTTCACTCTTAGTATTTCAAATAACTTTTTTTTTTATCCTTTTGGGTCTCCTATAAAATTGCAGTTTTTGCAGTTGCGTCATTGTCCTTCTATTCTCTGGATTCTAGAGCAGCGATATGTTAACATCGCGTTCCCTCCACTGAATGTAATGTTGAAATTCAGTTCTGGGCAAATCATGTGCTGCATACGGTATCTCAATCCGTTCTTTACAAGACATTGTCACATTTTCTCCAAACTGTACATGTTTCATTATTTTATAAGGGTTATTTATTTCTCTTTTACTCCCCATTTTTAATTGAAGGTATACTTGAATTCGGTGCAAAATTTCTGCATGCAAAACTTCTCTTTTGTCGCAATGTTTTAATTCATGCACACAAGAGTGTTTTGTACTTAAAGCGAAATTTGATTAAAGTATAAACCTAGTATTCCTGAGCTTTTATTCGGTACAAGCTGACAACAACGGTCCGCTCAGATAGCGTCCAGAGTGAAAGCAAACTTATAAAGAAAACGTTTGTAGAGCAAAAGTTTTTGTTTCTAATAATTAACTGTTTCGATATTTTGACCCCATAACTCAAGAAATTTACATTCATGGTATATATTTGAAATTATTTTAAGGAACTATTTTGCACTCCGCTAGATATTTAACATGATCTATTTTTATACAATGTAAACATAAATGCCATGATCATAAAATACTAATTTTACATTTTTAATTTCAGGTTTAAATAGTGCTTTGACTATATCATAAATATCAATGGTAACTTTTGAGTTACATGACTGAAGGAACTAATAGTTATTAAATAGGTAAGCTTGAATTTATTGCTTTCAAAAATTTTCATTTTTCTTTTGTGTTGAAAATTGTTTTGCCGGGCACTTTTAACTGATAATTTTGTCATTTTCAAAAAATGTAAAATTGTATGTATGAAGATCGATTTAAAAAAAAAAGTTACGTGTTTATTAAGAATGGAAAGAAAATATAAAGAGGAACTAAGAGGCATATACCTATTGGCTTATAGACCACATATTCAAATAACCACGAATACTATTTAGGCATTTATCTAAACGGAGGAACGACTTGTTTAACCCACAACTCAGAACAAACTCTTTGACCATTGAGACCATTTTCGACTGCTGTTTTCACACTATTATCTAAAGACAACTGTTTTCTAGATACGTATTCCTTCAGGGAAGTCGTATTCACTGGGTGCCAAATCTGGGCTAAAAAGGGGACTGCATTGCGTTTTTATCTAAACTGAAGAATTGATGCAAAAGTGCACAGAAGGAAGTGGCCGAGATGTGTGTGTGTCTTTCCCCGGGACGGGGTTAAATAAGTTGGTCCTGCGTTCAGAAAAATGCCGAAATAAATTTGGTGATTATGTGGAAAGTTGTCAACAGATAGGTCTTTTAACTCCCTTTTGTATTTTCTGCCTTCTGTTAGTAAATATTTTTTTAAATTAAATTTCTAACCTTATTCTTGGATCAATCCTTGTAAAACAAATACTATAAACATGAATTGAGAAATAGAAAACAAAAAAGAAGTGCGTATTATTTTGCATTTTTTCGTTAACGTATCTCTTGCATATTTTCCTTCAGAAATTTACATTGTTGATGAACACTACTTTTGCAGAAATGATGTCTTTAGTTTTTGTGTATCACGTTGAGCTTTGATTTATTTATTTACACTTTTTACAACATATCTTTGGAAACTTAATAGGTATGTATTCTAAGTTTTGCGTGATTGCGTCTTTAGTTCTTTATTTACAGTAAAGTTACAAGAAATTTCTGGAGACGCAGTGAAAATAACAGCAACGAGAACAGCAATTCCCTCAAAATTTGCTTTGTAAATTTGGATGTTCCTCAAAATCTATAACTACCGGACTTAACACGTTTTAGCCTCAAAGACATCAGTAGCAGTGGCGTATTAGATTATTGCAGTCTATACAGAATTCATAGGACAAGCGCTTATATAACGGAACTATGCGCGAGCGAAGGAACTCGAAACAACCCTAAATTAATATAGGTTACCCCAAATTTGCAAAAGAATTAATTTTCTTTTCTTACCTGAAATAGTCGAAATCCACAACTAATTCGAGTTTTTATTTTTGCTGCAATTAGTATTTAACTAAACTTAAACGAATAACCAAAGCGTCATCTGTTCTGTCGTTTTTGATGATTATTAAAAAACACGGAAAATATGATTTCATTTCTCCCTCTACAAAATAAGCATATAAAACTTAATATGAAATGCAGAGTAAAACGTCGTTAACCATTATGTATGAATTTACTTACTGTACCATATTAAAAAAAAAAAAAAAAAAAAAAAAAACTAGCTAAACTGATTTCGACAGAAAGCAAATGGACTAGTAAATAAGCCTTATAACTGTATTAGCGTCGCAATTTTCATTAGTTACAACAGATTTCGCTTCTTGGACCAGGCCCAATGATATTAACACAACGGAACTTTTCGTATAATTAAAGCAGCGGCAGCATAATTTTATGTGGGACGTTACTTAATTTGATTAAGGCATGGATAAATATGTTAGTTTGACTTTTTCTGCTTGCAGAGTCATTGACTTTTGATGGGATAGCTGGTTTCACATTAAAGAAAACCTGACGTTGAACAGTTATTTAGTTAATGCTCGTATAGTCGCTCGCTTTCTAATATTCTTTCAGTTAAGTTAGCAGTGTATGAGATCACTGAAATGAAAAGGGTTGATGAAGTTGTTGTTGAAAGCGTTGTTTTCTGCAGAGCTATAGGTGGCTTGAAGTCAATAAATGAATCAGTAAATAATAGAAATAAAATGAATTAGATATGAAATAAAACAACAAATAATGAAACAAAATGAATAAATGGACAATAACGTATATAAATAAATTTCTTAGATACGTGTATATGAGTACATAATTACTTTAACTTATAAATTTATTTATTTTTTCACAAGACATTATTTACCACCACGATCTTTATACCGACTCACAATTAAAATTTTCAAGCTAGGGTAAACAGTGACGATTTCAAGTCTCTTAAGTTTTTCGAGAAGGTAAATCACATTTTGGGGAAATAGCATCTTCAGTTGCTAACTATTGGTTCCGTAAATTTGATAATACATAATGTCAAAAGATAATCGGAGATTACACTGTACGAAAAGATAATTTGTCGCAACATTCTCTAAAAGTTTTCATACCTATTTAAAATAAGAAAAAGTAATCATTTGGGGGGGGGGGGGGAGGGCTGTGAATAATAAAACTCTACCAAAATCTTAAATTTAGATATCCTAAACACTTCACACTGTTAAAAAGTTAGCTGTGTCCAATTTGGGGCGTTTCATTCTATTTTATTTGGTTTTTAGTTTAAATTCATGGTTCATATGTTTTCCGAAAATTTTGTGTGAAGTTCCAATTTTTTTTAAAAACTAAGAATCATTCATGCGGAACTGCTGCGAAAAATACTGGGTCTAAAATAAATTAAATAAATAAATAAAAAAAAATGGCACACATTTATCAACTGCAAGGCGATTTGAACAACTTAATCACACACCTGCGATCGAAAACGAAAGAACTTCTTTTATTCATCGTAATCGTCTTGACTTTGCTTTGGACTTTGATCTCTGCCTGGCGGGGGAGAAAGTTCGGAAAAGAAGTAATAATAGAAAAAGCTATTGTCTCCAGGCCATTATGCAAATCTTACGGGCGCTGTTCCTGTGACCCCGGCAAGATGTGTTCTTTGTCTTTTTCGTTCTTTTCGTTGGTCATTCCGTTCTTTTAAAAACCGGTTCACTACTCACAATCTCTTGTTTTATTGTAGGCTACTAGACTCCATTTTTAAATTTAAAATGAAGGCGGTTAAAAATAGCTGATGAATTTGCTCAGGGTTGGGCTATAACAATAGATGAATATTGCGTTTTCAACTTTAGCTTATAATTTTGTTTAGCACCAGTTGTAAAATGCAGCCTGCTTTATAAGTCTTCAAAAGTTTGGGAATCATTGTTGCATTAAATATAATTTTGATCTTTTGACGAGTTGAAAATTTAATAAAAGCATTGATGCTACCTTTTCCATCAAAAGTTAATAACTAATTTTAAGAAGCCTTTTTAAAAATATCTCTTTTGGTGAAGTACCAAAAGATAGCACGTAGACCGTAATTTGATTCTTGGAAAATTTGAAATTGATAAAATTCATTCTTCAGTGCCTTAATTGAGTGTTGTACCAAACATCTTCATGTAAGAGTAACATATTTGCGTACTGTGTAATGCAATTGACCTTGGTTATAACACAATCGAAAGGCCCGAGGTGTTTATGACGTGGAAGGCGAGGTAATGTTACTAACGAGGTTGATTTTAGAATTTTCAAATGAAATTGTGTGCTTCGATGCAAGAAAAGTACCTTACCTGTTTGAGCAGGGACGGTAAACATTTTGTGAAACAGGCTTTATGACAGTAATGAGAAGCAGGTTTAGTAATTGATGTATTTATTTATTTATGTATTTTTTGCACTTTAAACATGGTACAATTTCATTTGACTCTAACAAGAGGACTTCCGATGGGAGAAGTTTAAACGATTCCATTTATAAAACTTACGGTGAGGAAAACAGGGTTACCTCTCCAACGACGTATTACGATATCTATTGACTCTATGCCAATATAAGAATTACTCTTGACTGTTTCCCTCTCCAAGCAGAGATGAACTCTCTCATTGTCACGCATCTTCTAGTCAGAGCCTTCCTATAAACTAACAAAGATTTCGTATTTTTTAAAATCATTTTCAAAAATGAAAAAAAAAAAAAAAAAAATTAAAAATTAAAAACATATCTATATATAAAATTAGTCGCGTTCCTAGAATGGGTGTCACCCAGGGAGGTGATTTGTGGTGTCACCTCCCCTCCCCCAAAAAACAAAAGGTGTGTTGTATAAATTTGCAGTTTTGAATAAGTAAGATTGTATAATTCAACATGTGGTTGGTCAAATGGGTTTTCAAAAACCCATTTTGAGTGTCTCCCCCCTCCCCAACATCCCTTAACAGGATGTCTCCCGAGGCGGGCCGCGTCCCCTGTGACGTTACTGTATATCATGGCTGCCTGCGATCATATAGCGGCTGTCCAAACGGGCGAAAAAGTGCGTGCAAGCAGAACTTACATTTTCTGCCACTTCAGTCAATTGGCGCTGTTAGCATGTACTTAAAAGCGAGGATTTAAAGGTCTAACCATTGCAATATCATCGCGTTAAAGGCTTGAATTTCAAGAAAGATAAACATTTAAGTGTTGAGGGCAAAAGTAACTATCAAAATACGTTGCAGGGTTATGTATTTACCATTAAAACGTTTTTAATACAGAGGAAAAAATAAAAAGACCGTTTTTTTGGTAGTAATACAAGCAGACTTTGAAGCTGCTCGTTAAGATACAACTTTTCATACATACGTATATTTTTATATATAATGAACACAGAGAAAATTTTCTTCGCAATTGGCTGATCATATTATGCTTTCAGATTTATTTTTATTTTGAACGACAATAATTGCGCATAATTTTCAGAAATACATTTATCCTTTCACATTGTGTAGCACAAATAAATTGGCTAGTAGATTTTTGAAATCCGTATTGAATCCGTGGGTTTTAATTTATACTTTTACCTAGCACCAGCAGAGAGTCTATATGGTAGTGTAAGCTACTAATGTGATACAACGACAATGAAGAGCAATTGTAAAATAGTTCAAGCCTTGACCGTGAGCTGGTCAAATATGATACTAAATACACTCAATCGTGGTATAGAGAAAGCCATCAATTTAATTTACTAGAAGTCTTTAAATGGTTATTAGTTACTTTATTATTAAGCAATTTTCAATACATTCATGTTAATACTATTAAATAACAGCAGTTAAAAGAAAAATGACATGGATTATGATTAATAAAGTTATTTTTAATATTTGTGTTAATTGAATTATTTCAATTCCATTCATTGTAAATTTTATTATTACAGGAAAGTGGAACAGTTAGGTTGTGAAGTGACTTAACAAATAAAGATTAGTTGAGCAATTATGTAATTAAGTAAATGATTAATGCAACAATTTTTTATTGTTATTGACAGACTTATAGCATAATACTAATAACTAATATTGCATTGTATAGTATAGCTGACTTCAGTTAACTTCAACAGATGGATTATCATATAAGAGTAGCGACTTTTTTTTTGCTGGTCTCATCTAAAGCAATTACACTAGTTAATTATTTAGAATAAAATCCTAAAATATTAAGTAAGGTCAAAGATTAGGCATTTGTAAAAGATAACGATTCAAAAAAAAAAAAAAAAACAATCAAGGGGACATATTTTCAAATATTACAATTAAGTACAATAAATGAGAAATTAAAAATAATTACTTAAAACGCTTCATTATATGCAGTTCAGAGTTATCAAGATTATTTTTTAAACTTGTAACTGACAATACATGGGTGCTACTGCTAACCCCCTAAGCAAGATGGTGCATACGAAGACCCCCAAAAAGACAACCACCCAATAGGGCTAAAACTCGATGAAAGCATGCCCCACCTGTCCAGGGGGTGTCAAAAATTTCATCAAAAAATTTAATGACTCAGTCTACGCCATGAACTTCCCTCGTGGGCACCCCTGGATAAGAGCAATTTTTCTTTAAATTTCCCTTTAAACATTTTAATTTAGATGACATACTCATTGTCAGCAAACAGCAATGAGTATTCTCAGTCGGGGGGTGGGGGGAGGGGAGGACCATCCGCCTACTTTTTTATTTTACACGATCGTCCCTCCACTTTTCAAAAGCCCCCTCCCCCACCACTATTTCATTACAATAATTTATGCTATTATCTGTAAGCTTCCCCCCTCCCACCTCTTTTTCCTTTTTTTCTGGACTACACTGAATATTCTCAATTTTTAATACCAAGACTTTGCGACCGGCATTTCTTCGATGAAATCTTCGATGACCAAAAGCTTTCTGATTCTCTGATTTTCGGTAACCTATGTAAAAAAAAATATATATATATATTTAAAAGCATAATCTAGACATAATATGAAGTTCAAAGTTTACTTTTGAGTGGTAAAAAATTAATGAGCGGACCAACGTTCTTATAGCGCAAGTTGCAAACGTTACTCCATACACGTTTTGGAATTAAAAAGAACCATTTTATCAATGCGTAAAGATTTGACCTAAAAAATGTAAGTAATCCAAGTGAGTGTAAATTACTCGAATTACTTGCATCCAGATGCGTACAACTCTATTCATTGAAAAAAGGATTCCTCTTGTCCCGAAATATGTTTGCTGAAATTTGAGCTATAATGACGTTTGTTTTCTTATTAATAACCTGAAGTACAAATAAATAGAACCAATGCATAAATAAGTAAAACCAGTAAAGTTCGAGACATAAGGGGAAAATGCAAATGTCAGCCCTCACTGGTTAAAAATATCATCTAAAGCATCAAACTCACGATTTCTATTTGCAGAATAATTGAATAGGTGGCATGGAGTGAAAAAACAAATAAAATGTATGCATATAAACCAAATGTGAATTTAGTAAATCCCTAAAATTATAAAATGTATGCATTCACTAATTTAATGCTTAGAAAAAACACTCTACTGCTTTTTGTCGTTTTATTTCATTTACGATGAAAAATTTCTTTAAAATACACAATTAAATATCGGGAGATATATTTCCGATCAGTAATGCATGAACTAAAAATTTACCAAAAAGAAATCTTCATGATGCATGCTGCAAACCCGGCAAAAACAATGCTTTCGTAATGTATTTCCATACAAAACTAGTACATGCTTGCAGCGCACCAGTGAGGAAAAAAATAACTATCGTTTGAACGCTTATTCCTTTGTTCTGCCGCGGCGTCTGGACAGCCGCTATATGATCGCGGGCAGCCATGCTGTATATATACTTGATAATTACTTGTTTTTATTAGCCTACTTTCACGAAAAGTGAAAAAAAAAAATTATGAAAGACGGCCTAATGTACCGTAAAAATATCGTTAAAAATAAAGAAAAGTCAAAAATAAGTGAAATAATTAAATAAAGATTGAAAAATAAAAAATTTGAAAGTAAGGTTTTGAGTTGGGGAATATGTGTGTCGGTCGGTCTGTCTTCGGTCTGCTTGTCTCCCACCTAACAACTTTTGAGGGAATTGTCCGATAAAAAAGATTTTTATTGCATTTGAAAGATATCGGCGAGGACATCTCATTTAAATATTTTACTGTTTGACTTGAACAATTTTTCGTCCAATTTTGATCAGTTCAAAAGCCTTACCTTTATTTTTGTCCAAAGGCGGTAATGCCAGCCAAAGCATTACCGCCTTTGGGCAAAAATAAAGCAAATTATGTAAACTCTGGGCATAAGATCCAAGTTCCTATAAACAAGCTTATTGGAAGAAGCTCTCGGCTTGAAATATTTTTTAAATGGAACAATTTTTGTTCATTTTTGAACAGTTAAAAAAAATAACATAGTGCCTACGAGGAAAATTCAATCCTTTTTAGATTCTGATATAACAGACGGATTTGCTTGGAACAATCTTTATCGAAAAGATCTTATGACGTAGAACAGGTACAGATACGAAGTTCAACCAGAAATAAACGAGCATATTTTCCTGTGAAATTTTTTGATCAGGATTTTTAAGGATATTTCTGCAGGATTGAATGAATAAATGAATTAGTGAGTGAAAGAATGAATAAATGAGTGGATAAATGAATGAGTGAAGGAATGAATAAATGAGTGAAAAATACATGAATGAGTAAATGAATGAATGAATGGGTGAGTGAATGAATATGTATTAACCGTTGGGAAAGGTATATTTGAAGTAATTAAGAGCAAAAGCTAAACGAGGGAGAGAGATAACTGAATTATAAATTTGAATTTAGCGTATACGGGAAAAGTAGGCTCGTATACTTCTAGAAGGAACTTCTTGTTTATGTTAACATAATGTTTTAGCGTGTTCAAACCTGCTGTAGCAGGTTATTCGTTTATATCGTTCATATTTTGACGGTGTTTTAAGTTGTGATTGATCTCAGATCCTGGGGTTTCTTCAATTGTAGCCAACTGTCGTCAACAGTTTCCTATGCACCCATATCTTGTTTGATGACTACATTTCCATGATTAAATTTGTTGAAACCAAGAAAGCGGACAATGCACAGTACAGGTGCGAGGCTAAATCCAATTATTCTAGTTAAAAATACTGGTGTTGGAACAAGGGCAGGGTTCGTACGGTCCTTAAAGGTCCTTAGAAAGTCCTTAATGTTCGTTTTCATTTTTAAGGCCTTAAAAAGTCCTTAAATAGTCATTATTTTTTATTCCAGGTGCTTATTTTTTTTGGTTAAAATAAGAAGGTACCTATATTTGTTTTTCTATCTTTTGTATTCTTCACAAGAATCAAACTTCTTTCATTTCAACTACTTAATCGAACCTCAAATTTGGTTTGCTCGGGTCCGGTACTATCACGGCTTTCGGACAGACCCAAAACGGCGGATTGACATTACCAAAAATGGCGGTTTTACATAAACATCATCGCATTTTTACTACAAATTGCAGTGCTTTCTCAACTGGTAGATAAATAATTAACTCTTGTTTTTTAAAAAAATTTTTGAAAAGGTATAAGTAAATTGATGTGTTATATATTTTTCCAAAAAAAAAAAAAAAACCTGGATTTTGATAAAATGCTTCAAACTACAACACCCAATTCAGTTAAAATGAACTTGTACTCACCCACATGACAGCCCCCAATTTGCTATTTCCTGCAATTGTATGAAAAAGAAAATCGATCTACATCTATTAAAAAAAAATTAAAATATTAGTAGGGAAGTCGAGTCAAAACACCAAGCATTTGTGCAAAATGAAATGGTGCCCAGTAACTGGGCACCATTTAAGACCATAGAAAAACAAATCACACAAGTTCCCTCATTTTGCTTTTAAAAGATAAAAGAAAAAGGAATCAAATTTGAAAAACGGACTTTTAAGGACTCAAGGGGGAAAAGTTTAATAAATAAACAAAAATCCAACCAATCGCTTGTATGATTATCGCTTATTTATTCTGTTAAATGTAAAAGAATGATTTCAGCTGATCTTTCGCTTAACAGTTTGTTCTCCCATTATTTTTTTTTTTTTTAGATCAAATAAATTCCCGTTTCGAAAATTTGTTTTAAAGCAATGTTTTAATTTTTAGTAAACTTTTATTGACCAATTTGGCTTCACGATCGTTCGCTGTGGGGTTTTGTTGTGTATGAGATGATGGATATTTGCTGCGTTAATCAAAATTTGTACCTCGTGAAATTCTTTAATTTGCAGTAAATTGAAGGAATCGACCTTTTCTTCAACCTAAACACCGTAGTTGCCAAATGCTCCGTTTTCCCCTAATTTTCTGTTTTTATTTGTGAACTTCGAAAATTCGATTTTTTTTGCAAAAAGATTCGATTTTTCAAGCTGGTGTACAAGTATTTTTATCTAAAGGGATTGTACAAGAAAATTTTTAAAAAGACATGTATTAATTTACATGAATTTTCATAACTTATAACTCGAAAATGTAATAACCTATTTTTCGGAAACCTGCTAACATCTACCACGTGCTTCGCCGAAAATTGCACGCAGCTTTTGAGACTTCTATCTTTTTGAATCCTGTAAATATATCAACTATTTAAAAAGTTGACAGTTGTTTTAGTATTTGCAGCCTGTAGTCTGCTTGTTTTATTTTTTATTTAAAAAAATTGTTCAATTTTTTGAAACTTTATTTTAGTTAAATTTTGATAGTTACTATTTGAGGGTAATGTACAATGTTTTAAGCGAATAAGCTCCATTTTTTATTTGTATGTTGTTTCCAAAATGAAATATTTTTCTCAAGTTGAAAAAAAAAAATTCTGAATTTTTGCAAGCTCTTCTAAATAATTTTGAAAAATTATCTATGGCAGAGATAAAAATTTAAGTAAGCCTAAATTGAGATGCTGGCAACATAAGTTAAGTAAAATGAAAAAAAAAAAATCTAAATTAAACACAAATGCTCAAGACAAAGTGCAGCGTTTTCTTTAACAATTTTTTTTTATTTAAATTGTTTTTCACTTAACTTGTGTTTATAGCACTAACCATTTTTGATAATTTTTCATATCATGATAAATTGCTTCTATATGATTAACACTTGTGTTGTGAGCTTCTCATTACTAGCTCCAATAATTATTTAACTCCCTGACTGTATTGGACATTAGAAAAGCAACAAGTCAAAGAGAGCTCCATAAAAGTGTTTCGGTTGGGTTCCTAATTAAAATACGATGTTAAATCAATTTCCTCTTTCAATAATGCTTTCTTTTGAAACAAACATAACAGTTTGTATATTTTGAAAAATTTGTGAGGTCCTTAAAATTTTTTGTAGGTCCTTAAAAAGTCTTTAGAAAGTCCATATTTTTGGTTTTGCCAAAAGCGTACGAACCCTGAAGGGTGACAATTGTACAGCATTTTTAAATCTATTTCGAATTAAACTCTTATTATTTTAACTGAAATACTTGGGAGGAATTCGCAGGAACCTTTGACTCCTGTTTCTAAACTGTTTAATTTTATTTTTTCAATTTTTTTTTATTTTTTAA
This sequence comes from Octonoba sinensis, assembly GCA_038502835.1. Classification (NCBI taxonomy): domain Eukaryota; kingdom Metazoa; phylum Arthropoda; class Arachnida; order Araneae; family Uloboridae; genus Octonoba; species Octonoba sinensis. Next base: position 54,569,241 of record CM076599.1, on the reverse strand, counting down.
AATTTTTTTTTAATTTTTGGTAGGGCCGATTGAATTTACTTTTATCCTGAGTTCCTCTAAAATTGATGTCAATCTGTCATGAAAGGAATTTTCTAGAACAGCATACCTCGATACTTTATTCGGTTTTGAGGGAAATTTCATCCCTGACTGTCCTTCATTTAATACAATATCTCGTTAACTAATAATGTCATTCATGCGATTAAAGCCGAAATAATTCATTAAAAATATAATTTTCCTGCCTGGTTCAGGCCATTGTTATCTTTAATGAAGTAGGAAGTTAATTCATTAATGATTTCTACTTTCATCATTTGTATAATATTTTTGATTAGTGATCTCGAGTTTAGGGACAAGATGTCTAGTCACCCGAAGATATAGTTCTTGTAACCGAAGCTGATGCAGTTAGTCTAAGTTCTAGTGCTTGCATTTATACGTACTTATTTAAAAGAATATTAAAGGTTTTGCTATCATTTAACTACAAAAAGAAAGAAAAGGCCAAAATTGAAAAAAAAAAAAAAAAAGAAAACATTCTGTGTGTCTCTCTCCTTTCTTTCTTAAATACAGTAAGGAGTTAGATTTACTTGTGTACTTTCACCATTTGAAGATTAATTTAGGTTTGTGGCCTCGAGTTTGATGACGAGATATCTCGTAAACCGAATAGATGTTTCATGGGGTCAAAACCAATGCAATTAGCTCAAGCTCTAATGTTTTCTTATCTGGTCTCACACAGTAATTACGTATAATGTGTGGCTGTCGTCCATTATTTAGGTTGCAAAGTAGGTGCTGTTTGTACTATTAGTAGGTATCTTCTTTAAATTATTTCGATTTATGATTTGAATCAAATTTGCTATTGGTAAGCCTGTATTTAGTAACAAAATAATCAAAAATCAAAGCTAAAATACATTTAGTTAAAGCTATTGCAATTAATTCAAGCTATAATGCTTGCCCTCAGATTCTCGTATTATTATCGAGAAGATTTAGTCCTAGGATCCTGTCTGGTGATCAAGACCGCAAGAAAAGAAACTTCTGAAAGGATTTTTTTTTGTCTCTTTCGCTTTAATGAAATAGGAAGTTAGCTCTTTGTTGGAACGGTTAATCCTTTTCTTATCTTTAATCAAGTACGGGTTTGAATCATTTGTAATATACTTAGTGGAATAATATCTTTAGTTGGCAATTGCAAGGTTAATTAATGCAGGATCTATTTATTATGTGAATCAAATATATCAATCCTGTGGTAAAACTAAAATTTATTCATCGAACATCTAATACTCCTATTTGTGTTTCATATGTGTACCAATATAGAAAAGTAGATCTTGGTACATTGATTTCCACCTTCTTCCTGCGATATAAATATTTTCTTAAGAATTCGTGTATTGTGGCAAAAAAATATTCAGTCTAAAATATCATTCCTTTTGTTAAATAAGAGGAAAAATGGTTGGAGATTTATATACCTAGGATGGCAACCTTGATTAATCCAGGGTGTCTACAGGTCACGGAAGTCCAGAAAAGGTCACGACTTTGAAAGTCGGATGCGAAAGTAACGAAAAAGTCACGAGAATTAGAAATAAGTCACGATAATTTTCCGTCTACTGATACCGACACCCCCCCCCCCTCAGAAGGCCTCGGATATTAATTATTTATCAATGAATTGTTTTTAATTATTTAACAATAATTCAATTATTGAATTTCTTATTTAAAGTAAAGGAAAGTGGTTAAAATCCTTCTAATATATGTGTTTTTATTCAAAAAATTTCATGAAACTTTTTTGGAGATTTCTTCTAATTGGCTACTTTTTTATAGCAACGATTTAATTGTATTTGCTGAGGTTAACTTCTCTTTTTCATGATTCTTATTTGTAAATTGGAATGGAATTAAAGTTAAAATTGCTTTTGATTCCGTTTCAACAATTCCTTAAAAAATAGACAAAAAAAGGAAAAAACATCTTGTGTATACGGATTCTAATTAAATTGGCATCACTGACTTTTAATGGTATAAAAAGTATTTGGGTGTACCAATGCAACTCGACTTCAAAGAAGGAAATTGCATTCATTCTTTTCAACCAGCATCCTTTAATTCGTAATTAAGGTCCTTCTGGCCCCACATTGTAGCTATAATCTTTTTTCGTACTTTCTATTTTCTGTCGCGTGGAGGCATTGTTTGTCTTATTAAGATGCTTTTAGAATGTTGTTTATCTTTTGTTTGAAGAACATCTTCTCATTCAATTTATTTTACGAAAATTTTCTCTATTGTTGTTAAGAAGTTATCTGATCAGCTATTTTTACGTAGACGAATTCGTAATTACATAGATGGCAAGTATTTTTAAATAAATGTACAAAATTTCTTTTAATCGAAGTAATTTACAGATATGTATAATTGCAATGGCAATTAAAAGGATTAAGTAGAAATGTAATCGTGTTTGCAAACAGACTGCATGGATCAATTTGAAAATAAAGACCGAATTTTGAAAATAAAGTGAGAGGAATTTTAAAAAAAAGGGTAAATTACGACCAAAAACAGTTTAAATGGTCATTCATATAACTGTAAATTGCGGTGAAGAGTAAAAAGTAGCATACATGTTATTTATGGAGGTAATTCATGCAAAATTATGAACGAAGTACACATAATTACTGTTACGTTAATGTGTTGTGTTATGTATGCAAATGTCATTTAACTGCCAGTGTTTGTTGTGAATTTTCGGTTTATATGTATCTGTATATACATACAGGCAATACAGAGACGGAAGAACTTAAATGAGGGAGATGAGGGTTAAGCTTGTTCAGAATACCAAATTTTCTAAATAAAAATAGTTTAAAGGCTTCCCCCAAAAATTCCTGAAGTTAATGGCTTAAAAAAAATATGAGTATATTTTATTTGTGAAATAATATACTTTTAAAATACACTAGAGAACGCAAAAAGAATCTTGCCGCGCATTTAAAAGTTTAAAAGTTCCATGATGACATTAATTATACTTCATATAAAAGCGAGAGACTACGCAACAATCCTAATAGAGCCAGAGCATTAGTATTGGAGTACGACTGCATGAGGAGTATAGGGGTTTTTCTCCAGAAATGGAAGAACCCACGAAATTTTTTCAAGATTCAATATATTAAAGAAACTTAAAGAAACATAACTAGTTCCGTATTAGCATTCTATGAGCTGATGGATAACCACTGTATTCCTGGCGACCCATGTGCGCACGCCTATGACAACCATTAAACTTAACATTTAGTGTTAAGAATGAGGGGTTGTAATTGTGGGGCTAAAATTGAAATTTAAAGATTTTTAAATATAATCCTTTTTCGAATTTGTTAATTTGTTTTATACTATTTTGCCTCTCTCTCTTTCCCTGTATATATATATATATATATATATACAGTAAAACCTGTAAAGCCGACCACCTTTGTTAGCTGACCACCTGACTAAGTTGACCACTTTTGACAGGAACGGAGTCAGCCCTATGTTTTATAATGTAGGGAAACCTTTGTAACTTGACCGCCTAAGTTACCCACCTGTCTATATTGACCAATGACCACTTATGTACGCCAAATCTGGATGGGAGTATTCTAAAAATCGCTTTGTAAGTTGACCGCCTAATTATTTCTATATTTATTTGTTTATCTATTTTTGCAAGGGTAAAAAAAAAAAAAAAAACTAAAATACCTTCTCCAGGATATTTTTTATTCTCTAATGTTAGAATAGTATTTGTCTGAATGGATGAAACATCAATGTAAGCCTAAACTTCATTGTAAGTTAACTATATTGGAAAGCTACTGTGAGCATTCTTTTATTCTTTAAATAATTTTCTTCATTTTCCTTTTATCTGATGTAACCATTATGAAAATTATGTATTTTTAGGAAATCTTTACTATCATATAAGTAACTTACATGATCAATAAGTTATTTATCTTTATTTTAACTAAATACTTTTACTTTTTAAAGTTGCATAGGATACACTGTAAGTCATTCAGATTAAATTTCTCTAATGATATTTTAGATAATTGAAGAAAAAATTGCTAATTACTATTTTACAGTAATGTTGATAAATGAAGACATATTTTAATTAGTTACAAATGAAGAAATGACAAAAAAAGAAAAAGTTCCACCCTCTGTAAATTGACCACCTGTCTATGATGGCCACTAAAGTGCTGCACCGCAAGTGGTCAACTTACACAGGTTTCGCTGTATATATACATACACACACACACCCACACAGTTGAACTTTGTTACAGTGACATCGTTTATAGACTCTGTTATAATATCGGAAAATTCCAGTCATCCATGAATAGTAATTGTGATCTCTTATAGATAGCATCACTTGGATGCAGCGTCATAGTTTCATCGTGTATATATCAGTATCATTCCTAGCATGAGCGTCTCCCGCGGCGGTAATTTGTGGTATATTCCCCCCCCCCCCCCGAAAAAATAGAAACTTTGTTGTGTTGTATATATTTGTAGTTTTGTAATTTATACTGTTTTCTGTTTTGCAAGAAAAAAATTATGATTTTCACTTTATTTATTTCGTGTAACTTTCGATAGTAAACTACATTTATTTTAGTTATGATGTGTTGAAGTAACACGTATCAATAAAATTGTGTAATTTAAGTACATGCATTTTTCAAAACTCTTTAATTCATTTTGGGTGTCCACCTCCATCACCCCTGAAAAGAGAGTTAACCGGAGCGGACAGCCCCCTCCCCATAGTGACGCTACTGATATATATATATATATATATATATATATACTAATACATACATCATTTGACAGCTTTGTCAGTAAAAACGAAAATATATTAACTTTTCACAATACAATTACAGTTGGCTTTTAGTGCAGAAGAGCTTATTTCTATAAATATCTATGGGAGCTAAGAATTTAATAAATTATTTTACTAGTGTTAAAAAACGTTTCTTAAAGTGACAGATTTTTCTTTAAAAATGTCGTGAAATTGCTTAGCAATTTATTAAATTATGTTAATATTTCATATCCTAAATTCTTTTCATTAAGTTTTATTTCTGGCTAATCACATTAGACGATTTTTTTTCCAGTAGCTGATAGAACGCTTTGCCTTAATAATAATTTTTGAAGCAGCATTTTTTCCTACTAAAAATTGTAACAGATGAAAAAAGTGTATCTTATTAATAATTTCTTTTATGTGCAGAAGTAGTATTTCGGGAAGAAAAATCGAATTTTAATGCGGAATTAATTATATTCTCTTCTCCTGCGAGGATTATGGCTGTCTTAAATTTTAGTTTAGTGATTTTTTTTTAATGAGTTCATGAATCTAAAAGAAAAACGGAAAATATGGTAGATAGGTGGATATATGTGTCGCGAGAGTAGAACGTAATAAAATAGTCTTTCTCCTTTTTTCTTTTCTTTTTTATAACTTTTCTTTAAGTAGCAGTGGTATTTAAGATTACAATATTATGTAGATTTTTTAAATACTTTTTGAGAAAAAAATACATCTAGGATAGAAATATTTTTAATTCAATAGGGATATGTCTAGAGCTTTATATTCTCTTCTTCTTTCCTTTGTTTTTTAACTGAATGAAACCCTTTGGTAGAGGAGCGGGCCGAACTTTCAAAAAAGATGTGCTCTCAATACCGGACACTCTGCAAAAGGCTTTTCCTAGTCACTGAAAAATTAAGCCCCTTATAAAAGTCGTAATTAACATAAAAATAATTCTTGAAAAGCTTTTAATGTCTTTTATGTCGTTTTTATATTTTTAAATTCCCATCTGTGATACCTCTGATTTCCTCTGTATTTTTCTAAGCATATGTCATTTCTTTCCCCCCCCTCCCCCCCGCCCTTTTTTTTTAAAGAGTGGAAAATGAAAAAAAAAAAAATCTTAGTTCTGCAAAGAAATATAAAATATCCCAAATCCCGGATGGAACAGTTTTTATGATTTTGTACAGTAAACATTTGATTCAGGTTTCCCCCTTACGCGTCCCAAGTAAGTACTGTTAGAATTGAAAATAATAGGTAATCAATGTAACGCCCCTTATATGGATACAATTTCTAGAATTGTAGGAAAGCATTGTTTGCTAATCATTCTTTCCAGTTGCTTACCGTAGCGTACAGTTGGGAAGAATGGCACAGTGTGAGGAGTGTAACAGTTGCATTTATGTCTAAATAAAACATTAGAATTGATTGCTAGTTCCTCTACTAGATGGAACAGTGACAGCTTCTGGCATAATTCTAATTGTTAACCAGCTACATTATTGTCTGTGTTTAAAATAAGGAAACCTTTTTTTTTTGCCTGAAAAGTAAAAATTCTTAATTTCTCAATTATTTTTTCAGTCACTTTTTGTCACTTCAGTCATTGTTGTTATACAAATAAAATAGTGACGACCAAAAACAGGCCATGGGCCGACTCAACTTATCAATCCCCAAAATACCAAATTAAGAGCCTTCTTACATTTACTGTTCTTATTATTATTAATTTCGTTTCATGTTAGAAAGATAAATGCATATTACGACTTCAGTAAAAATAAAATCCAATAAAGGTTTGCTGAGGAAATCTTCCTTCGTTCTTAATTTCAGCGCGATTAATTCTGCGCGACAATGCTACAGTTGGCTCAACGACTCTTCCACTTGCTCAAACGGCTATTATCTCGCCAGGAGACAAGGTTTTCGGCTTTTCTTCGCCAGATATTGGGTTTAGTGTCTCTTTGAATTCATTAACACTTACTGCCTTCCCATAAACTGGAATAGTTGCGGTAGTTTATTCGCTCTATAAATCTGTGGCACTTTTCTTACGCTCTGTGTTGGCCATCTCATCGTTGTAGATTGTCTGACTATAATGTTTATCTTTTCCTTTAGCTTAGATTTAATGCATGAATTTTGTTTTATAATGATATTGTTCAGCACGATACTGAATTTCGCCCCCTCCCCTTTCTGACATTGTGTTTGTTTTGGTTTCTTTCGTGACAGTTCTTCGCAACTGTTGTGTCCGAGACAGTAGTAAGTATTACGGGAAAAAGTATTTAAAATATCGTGTTCATGGTTAAGAATTTCCCCAAAAATTTCAATTTTTGATTTTTATAGTTGTTTTCCACAGAGGACGGGTTCTCTTCAACGTTGTGGCATGATAGTATACATTTCCTATTTTAATCGCTGTAACAGGCGACAAAATCTTTTGTTAATCAAACATTTAAAAAATTTAAATAAGATACAAAACATACTTTCTAAGGCTGTAAACATGAGAGACTTAACCTCTTCATTCTAAGTGTACCCAATTGGGTACATTTTAAAATACTGTTTATTAACTATTGTTTGTGCATTTGAAAGCTAAAACACCCAATTGTTTTTTAACTTAATCAACAGATAGTTTACTTCGTTTTAAACATGGAAAACATGGAAATTGATTATTATTTAAACTAATTACTAATTAAAATAAAAAAATTATATGTATTTTGTTTTGTAATCATTTTTTAAATCAGAGAACCAAAAAATTGCGTCAAGATTGTTTGTGCTTAGTTCTGGGGTCTGAAGAGGTTAAAAGTTTTCAGAAATCAGTTACTCAACTCCCCCCCCTTTTAGAATTCCTTTCAATATTATTGTTGAGCAGCAACGTGATACGTTTATAGAAGATGCTATGTACGTTCTTCGAAGCTGTACTAACAAAAAGATCGGGTCCTTAGAAGCTGTTCTTACAAAATAAATAAATAAATAAAATGAAATAAAATAATAGATTTAAACATTGCAATATTTTTCAAAATATTTCGCTCTCTATTTTTTAGTGAACTTTTCGTTTGCAGAAAGCAAATTGTTTATAAAGCAATCTCAGATTGTGGGAATCTTTATTAAACATCTGACTCAGTTTCTGTGCTAAAAATGATGATAATCTGGAATGTAATATGTATGAGTGAAAGAACTTTTATGACCCTCCCGCCCCCGCTCCCCCAAGAAGAAAATTCTGGCTGCGCTAGTGCTATTCATTTTATTATAAGTTATGTAAGTTACTTACATAAGTGTTTGAAGCATCAGAAATGATTCTTGAAAAGTAAATACTTGACTGCTAAAAATAAATTTTGCTAGAGTTCAAGCATTTTATGTGGTTTGCAAAGTAGGCTAATAGCGAAATGTAATTTCAGAAGGGTTGTTCAGAAATGGTCTGATGTCTATGAACTTTCTGTATTTTAAAGAATCATTTGACTTGTTAAAATTATGTGTGTGTTTTAAGAAATGGTTTCATTTCACGAAATAACTAATTTGAAGAAAATTATAATTATTAGACATAGTTATTACACTTTCATCTAAAATTTCCGCCGCACAGTTATTAGACTTTATACCTTGTTCGGCGAGCATCATCGTAATGCTGCAGGCGTTCTTGATTTATCATTGACCATCTATCAGTATCTAGCGAGAAACTACTTTCTTTTGGTAGACCATCCAGTAACGTCCAATATCTTCCTGAATTCATTATGACGCACTTGCCCATAAAGCCAATGACTCGATCTCGGTTTATTTCTGCTGTATATCAGTTTCTTTGTTTGCGTCCATTTCGGATGATGTCAGGATATCTCGCTTTCATGTTTCTTGCCCTTTTACAGGTTTTTGTTTGTTTATTATTTTTAATATTTATTGATTTGGAAGATTTGTTACAAGTTACGCTCTAGATGTACTGCTAGTATTATTTTTCTGTTCAAATTTTATTATATATAAATATATCTATATATATTAATTTTTAGTTGTGTACTAATTTCTTTATTACATATGAATATAGTTGCATACGTGATTACATGATATACGAGTGTATATAAATTATCTTTACAACTTCAGACTTTAATAATTGCTAAAGTTCTACTATGTATAAACAAAGGGCTTTAATGTGTGGCAAGATAGCTCATAGAGGTTTGGCTCCTCAGGCATACAACTCAATGTGTACCTCCCGATTGGCACAGACAACGTCCAGACTATGTTCAGTTTTCCTCGATGTATACACCAACAAGCCCATGGCGACATGTTCAAATGGATTGCGGATGTATGTCAACTCCTATAGGTTGGTAGTGTCGGTTCGGTACACCTTATCGTTTATAAGTCCTATAGGAAGAAGTTTAGGGGTGTGAAGTCGAATGTAATCGTTAAGCCACCGAATCGGGCCATCTAGTCCAAGCCATCTATTTGGAAGCCTTTCAACCATAATTGGAGTTACATTTACTGAGGTGGTATTTCATCCTGAAAGTTCATTGCAGCTGTTGGTACATTGGAATTCGTTTCTAAGAGCTAAGAAGCTCTTGAGACGCTTCCTGTGGCGTTCACATTTTTCGTAAATTCTGCGACAATTGGATTTTTTTTTTAAAGTCCGAAGTTGTAAAATAGATATCCTGTAAGATTAATCATTCGCTTGAACCAAGGGGATAAATCACTCAAGACGCCTTTGCGTAACCATGCCCTAATTGAGCTATGTATCCAGCCGACGGTGGTTCAATCCGACGAATTTTGGCAACTCTTCGAATTAAATTAAAAGTTGTAGTTTCTAATTCTTAAACAAAGAATTAGAAACTAAACTACAGTCTGAAGTTTCAAGCGTTTTACGGTAGAAAACATCACAAGTTGTAACTGTTAGCTTAAGGAAGCAAAAGGTAAACTTGCTGTTAAAATCGCACGCATGAATAAAGCTTAGCTGTACTATTCAAGGAAAGATATGTACTACTCTTAAGAAACCGTAAACCTAAATAAAAATAACTGAACTCTTTTAATAATCGAAATGATGGAAGAAACATGCAAAATAATGTGTTGAAGGGTTGATTTACATAATTGTAATGTATAAATGTGCAATAGTCCTGATTTGAATGCATACATCTCTTTTCAAAAAAAAAAAAATAAATAAATAAATAAATAAATAAGAGAGAGAGGGGAGAATGCTGGTTTAGAATAGAGTTACGCGGCATAGGCTCTAAATATTCACTTATCAATGAGACAGCTGCACGGTCTGCTTTTGATCTTCAATCCATTAATTTAATCTTTTTTCCTCATAACAATCATATGTTTTGGATCTCTTCGAAATCTGGTTCCAAGCAACAATCATTTATCCGAAATTGATTGCTTTTTCTGCAGCAAATGCCTGGTAAGAGAATTTCTTGTTTTTTAAAAAATTTCCTCGCGCTTTTGGAGGAAATGCTGTTCGACAGATTTTCTGTTTATTTCATTAGTGACTACGTTCGATTCGATATCTTTCCATTTTATTTATTTATACAGATGCATCGGAATTACTTTCTCAGATGTCTCAGAACGAAAGAAAGAAAATTTTGTGTACTTGGACCGATAATGTATTATTTATTGAAAATACACTTCTTTTTTTTATGTTTACATCAGGAATAATTTATGCTTTGGATGAAGTTTTATGTTGCGTGATGCTTCTTTTTGATGGATTTATTATTTTCTGTTTGGAATATTTGTTTTGAAAGAACTTCGAGAAGATAATTTTTATAGAAGTGCATGGTGATTTTTTTTCCTGTCTGCCAAAGTGCATCACCAGGAAACATGTTCTCCCTGTAAAAATCATTGACTTATTTGGAGATGGATGATGCATATAAGTAAAAAATTATCAAATTAAAATGGTTAAAATTATTTGGTGTGACCTGATCACATCCGGACTATAATTTTCCAAAAATTATCTGTGAAGCTTAATGCTGTTAAAATGCGTACTTTCGCATTTTATCAAACGTTGTCTGCGAAAGTCAACAGTGTAATTTATTTGTTGTTGAAAGGAAACCAATGTATTTGGCGAAAAAAATAATAGTAACAAGGAAAATATAATAAGATGAAGTAAATTATTGACTTGAAGGGTAAAAAAGAATAATCGATTGTAGATTGTGTGATATTTTTATGATACTCCTGAAACTTTTTGGAAACTTTTTTTTTACTGCGCACATTGACGCAAGATTCGAAGCGCCTTCCCCATCTGAGCAAGCGTGAACACCTTTCTGACCGAAATTTAAAATATATAATGTGCCACAAACAGAAAAAAAAAGTATCTTAATTGATAACAACAAACGAGGATTTTGATTACAAAAAACGATAAAACGATGATTTTTTTATTTTATTTTTATATAAGCGGACGGGGACTTAATTTGATAAGATTAAACGACTGATACGATAATATTCACTGTGATCACATAAAGCAGCTTCCAGAAATATATATAATGCATAATATTCTATCTGGAAAAATTTGGTAGCTTAAAAGTTTATCCTTCATCGTCTGAAGATGAAACTGACGGAATCTTCTACAGCATGTAAAAGAGGGTGCTTTAACTCAAACTAATGTACATACCAAATTTCCAATCATTTCCAATCATAATCTATTAGAGCGATCTCTATGTAGGTCTAAGCAGGGGAACTTATATTGTAATTACCATATTGACAATTGGGGAAAGTTTGTATTGATCTGAAAGCATTTCAAAGTTCAGAACGTTTTCTACAAATTGCGATTTGTAATTATAAATTACATCTTATTTAAAATCAGTTTTTTAAAGGGATAAGTGGGCCCCATGAGAAGATTTTTTTTCTCTATGGTGTTTTTATTTTACAATTCCTGTCTCATGTCATGTTATATCGCTTCATAAGAAATTTAATATTAAAAAAAACCTGGATTTTAAAAATATAATTTGAAAAATTTAATTAAAAAAAATTAATTGATGTAAAGTCTCATTTTTTTTTATTTATTCCTTTCTCATAAAGCAAAACTTTTATGTGTTGAATTTTTTATAAGCCAAATATTTTTTGAGATTAAAAAAAACTAAAGTTTCGCTGAAAAAACAACGAAAAATTCAAAAAACCTGCAAAAGAATAAAAAAAAAGTACTTAAGTTATCATAAAAGTAATGCATAAATTTGTTATGTATAGTTTCAGGAACATGAGGGGAAAAAATCCACATTATAGATACAAATTTTAAAAAGCCTTTGCATTTTAATTGAGATGAAATGCACAAAAAACAAAGCGAGAGAATACATCATTTTAAGTTTTCTTCTTGCAATATCTTTATCAAAATTTCAAGTAAGGAACTATTTTTTTTTCAGTTAAACTCACGATGAAATTGCTCCTTCTCGCTTATTTTATTTTCAAAAATAAATATGTGGCTTATATTCCGCACGGTTTCGGTTTCGGAATGAAAAGGTGGCAAATCGCACCGTAATAACATCAATTGATAAATCAATAAATATTGCTTCAATTTTTCTGAAACTTTCAGGGAACATTTTTTAAGTTTTATTTTGCTATTTAAGCCAATAAAAAGGTTTTCGTCCTTTTTGGGTGCTGAGTCCTCTTGAAGCTCATTAACTTACTAAATGCACTAATATTTTTATTATTTAGATGTTTTCAGAAAATTATAGATTGCATTAAATTACAAAATCCAAATTTTATAGAATGTTGTAAAAATATGAAAAGTTCCAGCTATGAACAACAAAGGTAACCCTGAATGGAAAAGACATAACTTAAAAAAAAAATGCATTTTTAATGTTTTCTTAAAGAATTCAAAATTGATAAACGTGAAACGCATTGATACAAGTGAAAAGCAAACAAAAACAATAAAGGACCCTTAATCACTTTATGAGATACATGAAACTTTATTAATGTGATAAAAACTGAAGCAGTTTTTAAATAAAACGCGTGCTCCTGAAACTCATCACGCAGAATGAAATTAAGAATGACATAACGAAGCGGAAAAAAAATGTGTTAAAGAGGGCACACAAGTCAATGTCGTTATATTAAATACTTCCGACTTAATGAAATTATGAAACTATGCTCGAATCAACTTAAATCTTAGTTAGAAATTTATTTAACGAACCTGACATAAAAGAATCAATAAGAAACTAAATTACCGAGCGTAAAAGAAAAAGAAGAGCGAGAAACAATCAGAACGTTTTCGCCTAGATGCACCGGCCGCTCTCATACATGTTAACTTAAGCGAAGTAATTGCATTACAAGCTGGGGCGCGAAAAAAATAAGTGCCCTAAAGTAATGCAACATCAGATTGCGTGAAAGGTCAAAGTGAATAGATGCAAAAGAAATGTGTAAAAATAATGAGCAAAAGAGAAGTGAAAACTACTGGGAAAGGCTGAATTATACCACGTACGTTTTAAAAGCGATATTTCTTTTTAAACATGACAGCAAATTTACATGCTTAGATGTGTGTCGCTTGAAGTATTTCATTTTAGTGCTAAAACATTTCAATGAAGATATGTTTTTTTTTTTTTTGTTATTGAAACGTACAGTAAGAATCGATGTGCTGATCGCTTGTGTATGACTTGAACGATCATACATAATTTTGGTTAGATCCGGAATTATTTTACAGCAGTGTAAAAAATCATTGCATGTAAAACAGAATTAAACGCCAGTACCACGTTTATCTATATATTTACAGATTTTTAAAATATTTTTTTAACCTGAGCTTTACTAAACAGTTTCATCTCAAAATATTCTGTAACAGTTTATCACTCATTCAAATTTTCTCATTGATGGATTTTTTTTTTGTGATTTTAAGTACTTGAATCGTCAGTTAGTTAAAACTTCCCATAATAATTATTAAATTATGCACAATAGTCTTCACACCCTTTTTTGAGTTTTTATATCAGGCGTCATTTTATTTGTAAGTTGGGTACATTGATGAAGGCTAAATTTTAGCAGTATATAAAATCAATTATGCATTTTTGTGCCTTTTGCTTCTTTGTTAATTAACATTCGCATCACGTGTTTATTTTTTTTTAAATTTATGCTTGGTTATTTATTTTCATGTTTTTATTGTTTCTAAATCGAACAGAAATTCATCGAAGAATGTAGCGAAACATGACCAGTAATGTCAAAAAACGCGAAGAAGAAAGCATCATCATACACAAAAACGTGTAAAAAGGTTCAGAAAAACCGCTGGTTAGCTTGAACTTGCTTCAGTAGAACGTTTTTTTTCCCTAACGGTGGGAAAATCGCTGGTACTAGTAATAATAATAATTCCTGTTTTAATGAGCTTTGATGTTTTTAAAATTTTTACATTTAGTGAAATGATATGTAATTCTTATGATTTTGGATAATGTTTTGTATTTCATTGACGATGCCTCTTTCAATCCAGTTCCTTAAGGTAACAGCAAAAACACCAAACGTGAGATTTTTGAGACATTAGCATTGTTTTCATTTTTTCCATACTTACTTGCTTTAGGTCTGAATATTCCACACCGTCCCCCATTTTTCTTCCTTTCACACTTTTGAATACATAGCTCAAACACAAACCCCATCCACCGTTTGGCACTTGCTCAGAAACTTCCTGGGTTAAGGATAAAGAGATGGCAGAGAAAAAAATTCAAATGGGTAGGGTGGAAGAAATAAATAAAAAGTCTATCCCATTCGTTCATTCCACATTTCTTTTATCGTCTGCAGACTGGAAGAATGGGCGGGTAGCAAGAACGCGGAACGAAGGAGGAATTGAGCAAAACAGAATCGAAAAATCTATTTTCGTGAAAATTTCAGTTTCGATAACTCAAATTTAAAGCTTAAGCTAACACTAGATGGCGCAGTCAAAAAATTTTCGTTGGTATAAGTTCTCGGGGGTTTGATTCGGAAACACATTTGAAGTACTGTCAATTTGCGAGCAAAAGCTGTTGAAAGCGAAGTCGTTGTAAACTCAATCTGGCCAATAAAATACATAACGAGAAAGTACTTTGAGGTTAATATTTTCCCCCCAAAAGGAATTGTAGTCACTTGCATCTCATTAAGAAATTTCAGTTCTGAACCGAGAAAGGGAAGGGTATTTGAGATATGAGAAAAAGGTTTAGGTGAGAAATATCCATTTGATTTTTTCGTCCACTTGCTCTGAAGTACACATTTTCTTTCTTTTCTAATGGGGCTGCGTATTGTCACTAACCTTTAAGACTTAGTGGAAACCGGCATCCATTCCTTCAAGTCGCACCACTCTGCCATTACCAAGGATGCCATTACCAATTGAGAATTTTGACGCTCAATTTCCCCTAGATTGCGGCACCTGAACTCTAAATGATGTGAAGCGGCACTAGGAATTTAATTTCGCCGAGAGTATGCGAGCCAAACAGATACGCAAGGGATCTTTAACATGCCGCGTAATCATACGTCAGATGTGCTGGCGATTGTTCTGCATCTTGAAAATCCACCGACTTGGGCCAGGTTTGATCCTGCGAAGTAGGGCGTACGAGGTCAGTGTCTTACCACTACGCCACCCTGCCTACTTTGAAGTAGATACTGAAGTAATTAAAAGGCCTCCTTTGTTCTATTTTGATCCTCACAGGACATTAAACTTATTTAAAACGTTATAGCGACGCCGTTTTTACCACCATCCGGTTGGTCAGAAAAGCACGGCTCTCACATGAGGCGCTGCTACTGCAGCAATATAGGCAAGAAAACGGGACCGGTATGAAAAATATGAGATTACAGTAGAACCTCTGTTAAGCGGCTTAATTGGGACCGATGGTGAGCTGGTTAAGTAAAAACACGGTTAAAGCGGAGGATAGCAAAAAATGGGAGATATATTATGCAATTTAAAAGACAGTAGAGGTGTGATTCATTTATTGCGTTTTAGTATAGTTACTTTGAGAGTTACATACCTTTCTCCACCAGACCCCTACCTGTTAGCCGAGTCTTTAGGATTGAATGCGCACGGGGCGAGGTATTGGGGTCCACTGATTTTACATGCACGTATCTCCAAGTTTACATGGGTGGTCTTCAGCCGGTATCGAACGCGCGAACTTCCAGGTGCAAGTCGGACACTCTAACCACTAGGCTACCACGGCCTTTGAGAGTTACATACCAGTTATCAAGCGCTAGAAAAAAAGTCTGTGACCCCTTTTTGCTGCAGACGGAAAGCTGGGCACTTCCCCGCATAGTCCCGCCATTTCTTTAAGAATATCATATCCATAAGAGTAGCTGTTGGTTGCTGCTCGACGTATCGCAATACCTCTTCAAGTGCGCTTTTGTCCGGGGAAATAAGGATTCGACGGAAAAGATTCCCTCAAGTAACCGCAGCACCTGCTCCTTCCATATAACTAGCACTCTAAAAGCTATTTTTGTATTTTGAAAATTTGGGCCGGATAAAGCGAAGGCCTGTTAATCCGGAGCCGGTTAAGAGAGATTCTACTGTACATCTTAATTTACAAACCTATCTCTGAGCTTGACAAAAATTTAAGGGGGTGGCATGGGCATAGTTCCGTTTAGGCATGGGCATAATTGGCAATTTGGCTCTATAATAAATGTGGGGGCCATGCTATTTACTAGCACTAAATATTATTTGAAGAAAAGTATTTTGATTCATTGTGATCACTTGAAAGAAAAGAAAAAAAAAAAAAGAAATAACTGCCTGTTTTGTTCAATATTTACGTAACTGAATGTAAAAAGTGCATTTAAACATTCTGAGGACTTACCAATTCCCCCTTATCCTTCTGACAAAGGTAATTTAATGTTGTGAAACGTTAGACAAAGATATCGATTCTTGATTAATTGTCTGAAATTAAGAAAAATGTATTTTTATGTACCGAGTTATTTTGAAATAGAATTTAAAGAGAAGCTTTTTTTTTTTTTCTTCTCTGTACATCTTCAAAAAAATCTTCATTGTTCATCGTGGATATTTTAATTTTTTAAACGTATGGATTATGAGAACTGTAGCGATTAGCCAAACTTTGATGACATAGGTGATATTTTAAAGATTTCCTCTTTATGAAATTTGATGGTTATCGCTGATATGAAGAGGATGAAAAGAATTATCATTACAAAATATTTTCATTTTGCTAAGTAGTTAAAATTCGTGAGTATGTTCTATATATCCCTTAATGATCTATGCTGGCTACAGAGGGGCCCGGTAGCAGAAATTGCCCAGCACGGCAGCGAGCGCTGCAGATTTATCTTGAAGCTTACAGATTAATTAGCCACCGTACTTTTTTTTTTTTTTTAAATGCGACCGGGAGAAAAAGTTTTCGGTTTTTTAAATGATTATGTTTTTTCCCCAGGATAAATACTCACCCCGCATTTCTAAATTGAATTATTATAATATTTATTTATTGTCTGAATGTATTATTGTTATATGTCAACTATTTTAAAATGCATAGTTTGCTATTTTTTATGATTGTATATTTGGTTCCACATCATTTTTGCCGCAGATAAATTTTGACTTCTGAAACTTGGGCTGCAGATTGATACAGAAAATTCAGCTACTGGGCAGAGAGGAAAAAAATCATGTTGGCAAAATATTTTAGATTTTGGAAAACAAGTCTATACCTTACTGACTTTTTTTGTAACATTTTATGCATAAAAAATACGAGAAGGAAAAAAATGATAATACACGCGACATCCTCACATACAGTTCCCACAGAATTCATCATAAAATATTTTTAATATTTCCACCCACCTTAAATCTTATTTTAGAATGATTCTTCCGGTTCTCGTCCATTTTATTCAGACATTCTCCAGGTGCTAACACGAAGAACAGAGCAAGTAAAAACAAAGAAAACCCATCCCATCACCTCGTTCCACATTCCATTTATTCTCAGCAAAATGGTTGGGAGGAAATGGAGAAACAGGACGAAATGATATGGAAAATACTGAAATAGAATCTAAAAATCCATTTCCTTGAAATTTCAATCGAGGTGTCTCGGATTGATTATATTCCGAAATCTTTTGGTAAAGTTATCGCAGGAATCATTCGTTTTTTACTTTTTTTTTTGAGAAGTTTCTGAAAAAATTCCAGAAATTTTTAACAAAATAATTAGTTTTGTTACTAATTTAATTTTGCATCCTTCATTACTAACAATTTTCAAATTTTGAGAACACAAAATGTAACTATTGCGTCATTTAATGAATAAGAGGTGATTTTTCTTTGGTAATTTTACGGCAACTTTCAGTCGGCAGTGATAGCATGAACTGAAACTACACCTACGAAACGCAATGACATTTGAAACTTCTCCAGTGCATTCGTGATGGTGCAGAAATTTTTCTGTAGGCCAGCGTTGTGAGACCAGTGAGTTTTGACGAATACAAACGAAGTGTTGATCCGCAGATTTGAAGAAACCTCCTTCTATATCTTCGACACATGTTAAGATGGCCTTACGATATGCCTTTTGCGAATGCTATAGACCTAAAATATAGGTTTTAGGTTTGAGTTTACATACAAAAACTAACAAGAAAACAAACCAGGAAGCTTGCCTGAATGCGCAGTAGATTTCTACGCACAAAACGTAAGACTGCCAGCGAATGCGCGAAGATACAGTTCTACCATCAATGAAAGCTATCTGCCTGGCAGAGTACCAAAACGAATCCATTCACATGTTTAATTGAGGAACTGCTGGTGTAAGGAATGTGCCGTTTTTGTTCTCGTTCTAGTTCGTTTAGCATACTTGATATCTACAAATTGATGCTATAGGCCAGTTTATAAATTTATTTGCTTTCAACAAACAGCGAAGCAAACATTCTGATTCGCTTACTAAATAGACTCACCGGCAAAACGAACTTCTCTAAAACTCAAATGGATTCTTTCTTTTCTGCCATGCGTCCAAATGTCAAAATTCCGTGGTGGAACTGTAGTCTGTTAGATTTCAACTTTTCTTGTCGGTAAGTGACGTCAGCGTTTAGTGTAGGAAGCCTAACGCAGTAGATGCTTACGCATAACACTAACAAACTGCACGTAAAAAATATGGTGGTATGTTGCAGCAAAAATTGGGGCCAAAATGCCAGCTATATAGGATTGATCTGTTTTTACTGTATTTTGTTGCTTATTTGCCTATGTCGCACCAATATCTATTGTAAAATTTAGCACCATCTTTTTGTTGCAAATCTGGCGAGCAAATTGGCATCATTTGTTTTGAGTACAACATACCACTAGAGTGAAGAAAACAAATAAAGTCATCATGGCGTACATCGTCCAGCTCGAGCGTGGCATGTTCTTTCAAAACGATAGAAAAAAATAATCTTTTTTCTTTCAAAATTTTTGTCAAAAACATTTACAGATATATTTTCAGTATCGGAATTACTTTTATGTGCGTTTGGACCTATAATTATTTTCTCTCTCTCTATGAACGTATAAATGTATATCCTAGTATTAACTTTTGTAAATCCACTACAAGATGAAAAGCTTTTCCTAACACATACATGCATCTATAAGCATAGCAGACGATCAGAATTCTTTGATGTAACTATATGTTCCCAAAATAAATTCTAGCATTTATCGTCCTTCAGTTGCATTGCACAAAACGGAGATGATGCTAATCCCGCAATTTCAACTCTTTCAAAAAATTTGTTCAAATAGAATTTCCCCATTTTGGCATCGGCTCAAACTGCTAATCCGCAAAATACAGCTAAAAAAGAAAAATATGGAATGCATGTGGTAAGAAGGATCAAGACTTTTTTCAAAAAATAATATCCGATCTCTTTCCTTCATTTCTATTTATCGTCTGCAGATTGCAAAAGTTTTAGGAGGAACGGAGGTTTAAAAATGCATGAAATATTGAAACAAAAAATCTAAGTACATTATCGTTCTGTTGAAAACTTGATAGACCAGTTGATTTTTAAAAACGTTGGTAAAATTAAATTTAAACAGTATCATTGTGTATTTTTTTAAGTAAAATAAGTACGATTTTTTACTATGATTTTTATTCAATGAAATAAAAGACTTTATTTATACTTTGGACGTTGCACAAAATGTATCCACATTTAAATGGAAATAAATACTTTGGATTATTACTGAGCGTTATTATATTAAATTTATATAAACCGCACCGGAGTAATATTGAGCACATTTTTGACAAGTATTTATCTATTTGCAATGATCTTTTAAAGTTAATAAAATTCATTTTTCCGCAAATGATCGCTTAGAGTTGAAGTTTTATCTTTTTAACTTTTTATTACCCTTTAGCTATTGCTTATCACTAAACTAAAATTGGAACCTTAAATAAAACAAGAAGTTCCGTTTAGAACTATACGAGCCTACTTTCCCGTATACACCAATATTAAATTGATATTTGGCTATCTCTCTCTTTCTCCCTCATTTAGCTTTAGATTTTAATTACTACTAATTTATAAATTGACTGGAATCAGATTAGCTGGCCCCAGTGCCTATTTTTGCACTCTGTTGTATTTGCACTGTAACAGGAAGTGACGGTTTTCTACGTTTCTCCGCTTTAATTCATCGTTCCTTAGAAATAGTAAGTTGATGCAAGGATAATTTCTTACATTAACGAAACAGTTGTAATGAAAATTTAAATTTTCAATAATAAAGCCAATACAGGAAATGACGTAAAAAATACTATGGACTAGAAAATTATTTATAATATTAAATTGATTTTTATAAGTGCCACACTAAATGTAGCTAAGTGCCTTTGCGTGTGCTTACATTTACGACTTTACCCTGGCTTTATCAAAGTTCGGCCATAAGTTAAATAAATAATATTTATAAAAAATAAAATTGAAAGCATTACCTTTTTGGATCCGTATTGCTACGAACACAGTTCACTCAACATACGTCAAATATATATATACAACTAAAAACTTACATTAAGAAGCTAAGTAAACATTTCCCTGAATGGAAAGTTTCACCGGAATTTCCTGTTTTCTTATCTTTACAATAAGATAAATGTAAAACTTCACATAAAGTTCTGAGTTTTCTTAGGCTGAAAGAAGTGAAAATAAGTAAAATGTCACTAACTATAGTAAAGGCCATTAGGTATCATAACCTAGAAAGAAGTGCCACAGCGCAAGGGAGCAAGGAGAGCAGAAGTAGGTAGTAAATAAATAAAAAAAATCTTTCATTCTTCTGCGTACTTTTGAAAAAGACTTTTTGCTACTTTTTTAATGGCAGAGATGAAGTCCTTCAAAAGTGTTTCATTATTTTCTAAGAGATGTGGATAAATAGCCTTTGACTTAGTTTTGCTGTATAACTTTTTGTAAGTAATGCCACGTTTGAATTGGTTTTTGGAAGTACTTATCACAAAGGAAGAAAAATAATTTTGAAGGAGAAAGAAGTCAACCTTGCTGCCATTCGCTGATCATCTAATTTCTAGCTCTAATGCTTTTCAATTTCTTTAATGTTTGATATTTGCCACTTTCATAATTCGTTTACTCAACGAATACGAACAGGAACATCCCAGTTTCGATGCGTGATAAGAGAAAACATTTTTGAGGAAAATATAAAATATATACTAACCGGACTTTAAGTGTTTTGCTAAAACTCGGTTATGAATGTAGGGCTTTCAGTGGTTCACTCATTATAATGAGAGCTATACATTCATAATTGAGTGAACTGAAAAAAGAGCGTGCGTCGAAGAGACTGAGCAATTTTCACTTGTCAGTCCTCATACTTATTCAAAATGCGTTAATTAACGTCGAAATGCGATGCATAAAATTTACAAATGTTACAAAAACCTCATGCAGAATGTGTTGATAAATTAGTTGAATTACAGTTTGACTAAAACAGCTACTAGTTCTGAAGTAGTTATTTGTCAAAGTTATGTAAAAAAAAATATCTTTCTTCTTTCTCTTTCCCTCTCTTTTTAAGGTACTCGACATTGAACCTTCGAATTGTACTCTTGGAGTCCAGCAAATGCACACCGTTCACATGAAAATTCATTCAACGGGAAAACTAGTCTCCGCATTCTTTAATAAATATCTGTCCTTAATAAGTCGAGAAAAGGCTGTATTAAAACTATTTCTAATCTCTTCTAGACTAGGAACTTAACCTAAAGATCACGAAAAATGCCGAAGCAACTAAATGCATCGCAAGTACATATACACTCATCACTTCCATCTTAAACGACTTGTATAGAGAACTGTCCGTGTTACCCGTGACTCGGATGAAAACTACAAAAGTTCCTGCTGAATTACTTCGTCACTATTGGACACATTGACGCTCCCATGGTTTTGCTTTAAAAGGGGGGGGGGGGGATACGAGTATATATTCAAAAAAAAAAAAAAAAAAGCGTGCAATACCTTGAGTGCAAAAGGAAAATATGGGCTTTGCCTGACATTTCCGAAAAATCAACCTCTCAAGTCGCGTTTTGAGTTTGTTCAAATAAATAAGATTATCTTAGTTTATTCACCAGCGACGCAAACACGCTTTCTGAAACCACACTCACCCACTGCGCCAGGGCTAAAACATTACAGTCTCTCAACCATGATTGCGTCTTGGGAGTTCTATTTTGTAGGGTGAACTTCATTAATAAACTTTGTTCGAACTTTTTAGTTATTTGAAATAATAGGTACGCATTATTAAGTAGGTCTTTTTGATGGTAACCTGTCTCAGTCGTCCCTTCAGTACGCCCTGATTGTAGATAAGTCAAACCAGACTTTCCTTCTCTTCATTTCTAAGCAACGTTTGCTGCTCAAGGATTTGCACCCGGAATCAATTCCAACCCCTGTGTGCTACACTACGACCTCGTGAAACTGTATAGTCATTACACCCCTTGGCGTGTTAGTTTCTTTTATCCCACCATTAGACATCTTAAGCAAGTACTTGATGACTAGTGACTTGTCCACAAGATGCTGGTTGGTCATTATTCATAATATGGCCAAATTAATTAACTAATAAGAGACGTTTTAATAGAACTTCGAGCTGAATATACGTCAATAATACTCTTATTGTGAGCTTACTCGAAGTATAGCTCACAATATTTCATCTCCTTTTCTATCCTTATTGGATATGGCGCAAAAGAAGAATTGTTTTTTACGTTTCATGTTTCGTAGGCTTCATAATATTAGTTGGAAAGCCTTGCTACGCCTTCTGTCATTTCTCTTTTTTTTTTTTTTTTTGCGGAGAAAGCAGTTATATCTGTGGAAAGGAGAAAACTTGGAGAGAAAAAT
Source organism: Octonoba sinensis (assembly GCA_038502835.1). Taxonomy (NCBI): domain Eukaryota; kingdom Metazoa; phylum Arthropoda; class Arachnida; order Araneae; family Uloboridae; genus Octonoba; species Octonoba sinensis. Next base: position 54,546,452 of record CM076599.1, on the reverse strand, counting down.
AATCTTATCTCACGCCAAAATACGTCTTTCCCGAAATCGGAATTCCAAGGAAAAAAAATTCACCACGCTTTACCGCATCACCGCACGAACCAGCGCTTCACCAGATTTCTATTACATACCTAGTACCTAACGAAAAATGCATTCTTTTTTTTTTTTTTTCCTTTGCCACCTGCCTTGTTTTGCAGTAGGGAAAACAAATGGAAAGATGAATAGCGGACGTGTTCCATTCTGATGCTTCGAACTGGAACGACAAGGCCAAGGGAAATCTGTCTCTTCTCCCTTATTTATTGACACCTGCCTCCACCCTTTTCTTCTATCTCCTCCTTTTGTCTCTCTTTTTTATTTGTTTAGTTTTTCCTGGTATTTTGCTTGTTACGATTGCGACCTGGAATTTAACGGGAGGTTTAAATTTGAAGGCAACATGTGTTGTACTAAGGAAGATAAGATTTAGGGGCTTTCTGAGTGCTTGTTCCGCTTGGTTATAAAATTTTAGGTTGTTGTTGGAAATGAATTTGCTCTGCTCTGTTGGTTCTTTTCCGTAATTTGTTATTGGGCTTTTATATTAAACGATTGATTGTGAGAAAATTTGATTCAAAAATAGGAAGAAGTACTTTTACTTTCGATTTTCACATTTAGTGCAGGAATAAGCTTATATATTATTTGAGTGACATGGCTATGCATTTCTTAAATGTCGTAAACTTTTTAAAAAAGGGGCAAGGCATAAATGTAGTTTTATAATTGATTTTAAAAAGTACACATTGCTCTTAAGTTATCCATATATCTATTTAATGCATATTGACGATAGATGCGGGAACGATGGACTGAAGTTCAACTGCCTGAAATTTTAAGCCATTCTATAAGAATAAGAATACAGGATGTGTCCCAGAATGGAACAGGATTATAAGGCATTCATTCAGGGTTGGCAAAAACCCACTAATTTTTTATTTTGACCGGGGCACTGGTCAAAACTGGTTTTAACCGTGCTTAAACGGTTTTAACCAATCAAAACGGTCAAAACTAAAAAAAAAAGAAAAAGAGAAATTTTGAAATTTTTTTAATAGTTGTTTATTCCTTTAATGGTTAGATGCAACACCCCCCAATTTAATAGGCAGTAAGTAAAAATAACTTAAACTGAGAAATAATAACAGCAACCAAGGTTGAAATCGAAATATTGTTTAAAAAGTAAGCTTAATGACTAAAATAAATAAGGCAATAAATATACTAAATTAAGAGGGATTGCAGTTTCAATATGCAGTATCAAATTTCCAATATAATATGAAATACGGATGCTATTTAATAAATAATGAACTTTTTTCTTGCATCACCCATTTTCTCATTGGTTGATTACTGCTTCTGCCCTGCCCCTTTTTATTGATTGGCTGCTACCAAAGCTAGCATGATGCAACCTTTCATCATCCTTATAGTAACTTAGTGACCTGAAAACATTGTATCTTTTTCAAGCTGATTGAATCGTTAGTTTTAGTTGAAGATTGTGGATGATCATGAATCAGATATTGATAAAAACATCACAAAAATAACAAATGATGTTTCTATATATAAAGAAGCGAAATCGTTATATAAGCAACTGAAACCCGTGGCTGCTGCATTGGATAATCTGCAATCTGAAGAGGCTAATATTTCTACTGCTTGTTGCGATTGGTTAAAGCTTGTAAACAACAATTAACTACAACTTTATGCTGACATCCTCAAATTTCGGTACGAACAGGCTATCACACCAGCTCATATCTCGCATATTTGTTGGATCCAAAATACATGGGAAAAGGACTGACAGCACCACAACAAGAAACAACACGCATTTGGTTATCAGAACTGAATCCTGCCTACCTCCCGTTTGTCATTTCCTTCCAAGCTGAAGAAGACCCGTTTCCAAGATCATATTTCACGTCTGAAGTGCGAAACAATGTAAAAGCATCAGTATGGTGGAAATCAATGAAAAAAAACTATGATCAACGAAGAGTTTTTAAATTTTGTTTTCCACCTTCACAACTGCCCATCAAGTTCTGCTGGCATTGAAAGATTGTTCTCAAATTATAGTTTTGTCTAAAACAAATTACTAAATAGATTAGGCTTAGAAAAAACCTCCAAACTTGTTGTTTGTTACAAAATGCTAACAAAAAAGGGGGCTGCAGCAGAATTAAATTGGTAATTGTTTTACCATTGTTTGTCACCTTCAGTCACTTCAGTGCATCAAAAACACAAAATGGCTCCAAATAAAGAATTTGATTCATATATTCATTTTGTTTCTTATATCTTGCAAATATGGACATATGACAATATGATACAATGCTGCACAGCATGGGTACTCTCAAGCTAACCTGGACAAGTAGTATTCTGCATAAACAGGGGATCATAATAACACAACGCATTACAGTATCATTTGAGTTTTGACCATTTTGACCAGGGCGGGTGAAAACCGGTCAAAACAGTGGTTAAAACCACCCCTGGTTAAAACTGGCCAACCCTGCATTCATTAGATGACTTTTAGAACATCATTTGTAGTAACTAAGGATAAATGGAAGCAAGACATAAACTGGGGGCCATTTTTGTTTTTCCTTTTCATATTTCAATTTCTAAATATGAATGAAACGAAGAAAAAGAAATTTGACAAACGCAACGGACAAGTTCTCAATGAATGTTACTCTTGTTTTCTAACTATATCGTATTGATTTCTTTATGTCTCTGCCCTTCATGGCAATGTATGACATGTCAAGATTCTGTTACCGTTCAATTGACGTCATATATTCTCACTTATGGTTTTATCTCATGCAACCAGGTTGCGTGCATTTGGGCTGTTACTTTGTGCAGTTATCAGTTTGTGATCGGTAATCTTTATGAAACTACACTTCTTAAGAGTTATTTTTTTCTTTGCGGTTGTGGTTCGTTCTTTTGATTACTCATCAGTTTTACTGTGAATATATTCGGAATGAAATTAAACGGTTCTTACGTAATGTAAAATGGATGTGCGGCAAGTGGGTGAATGATTTAAATATTTCTATCGATTAACAATTTCCATGGCTAGAAATCTGTTACGTAAGAAGTTATTTCCTTTTTAGTCTACTTTCCCGTACAAAAAAAAAGGAAAAAAAGCTTAATGTATCGTAAAAATATCGTTGTAAATAAAGAAAAGTTAAAAATGAGTGAAGTAATTAAATAAAGAATGAAAAATTTGAAAGTAGAGTTCCGAGATGGGGGAAAATGTGTCTGTTGGTCTGTCTGTCGATTTTTTTTTTTTTTTTTTTTTGCAATTCGAAAGATCTTGGCGAGGACATCTCATTTCGATATTTTATTTTTTGATTTGAACAATTTTTCGTTCAATTTTGAGCAGTTCAAAAAATCTTAACATTAGCGCCTTTGCATAAAATATTTTATGGTGAATTTCAGAAAACAAAAGATAAAAGTGTAATTCCCTGTTTCTTAATTATTATTATTACTTAACAGCTTTATAGATCACATATAGTTTTATTTTGAATCAAATCATTCTATACATACAGATGATGAAGTAAAATAATAATAGGGCAAGAAAATAAAGTAAAAATAATTTTAGTACTAACTATTGCGTTTTATTGTTTGGTTTTGTAATGGTGCAAAACAAAATTTTAGTGTTATAATGTTTAAAACTCCGGACTAGATAAATCGAGCTATACTGGCACGTCATACGTCTTAGTGCCAATTTTTCTAAAAAATATATTTTATTTGGATTACAAAATTAATTTTTTTAATGATTCTTTTGTGCTTGTAGCATATATTTATTCGTTTTATAGTACCCTCGAGTCTTCAACAACTATTTGTTCGCCTTAAGATTATACTAGAGTTATGACTATTTCTTAGTCGCTCTTGGGGTACAGTGAAAGGTTGAATATCACTGATTTCAAGATGGGCCTGATCGAGAGATTTGCTTAATAGAAAGATCGGATATTAAGAGATTAGCACAATCGAATGTTCGAATATCAAGTAAGTATGATAATCGAATGATCGGCAATTGAGTGAAGTCCTGCAATGGTTTCCTGATCGAGTCATCATCAATCAAATGAACACCTCCAGTGATTTCCGAATAGACTACACATATCGAGAACGCTTCAGCATCCAATTAACTTCTAGAGTAATTTCATGAAATTATCTTGCTTATGGACGTTGCTAACTTAAAATTTTTAGGGGTACGATATTTATATATTTATATATATATATATATCGTTCACTACTTAGGTAGGATTGACTCTTAAATATGTAACTCTTTTCAGATTGAGTAAACATTTTGAGAACTTTTCTGTATCCAATAATCTGGTGTAATTTAATGCAAATTTTTCAGTCATGCCATCTATATTGTAAAACATCTAAGGATCTCATGTACATTGTACCAATTAAGTAAGGTTAACTCTCTTCGGAATTGAATAAACATTTTTAGAGCTTTTCAAGCATCTAATGAGCTTCTACAGCAATTTCATGCAAATCTCTCGATTATGTCCGACACTTATTTAAATCATTTAATGGACTTATATTCAGTGTTCACTAATCCCAGTAGGGTTAATTCTTAAAAGTTTTAACTCTTTCTGGAATTGAGTAAACATACCAAAAACTTTTCGGCATCTAATGAGCAATTTTATGCAAATCTCTCGATTATGCCACTAATTTATAGCATCTAAGGGTACATTGCTCGCTAATTAAGGGGAGTTAAAGTTGAACTCTTTTCAGAATCGCGCAAATATTTCGAGATCTTCTCTGCGTCCTAGTGAACTTCTGGAGTAATTTCATGCAAATCTCTCGATTATACCCATCACCAATTTAAAGCATCTAGGGATGTTGTATTCATTGTTCACACTCAGTAGGTTTAACTATACAAAGATCTACTAATGCTTCATAATTGCATGATCAAATGATGTTATTTAAATGTCTTTTCGGATTCTATCCACGAGTTATCTTCTTATTTTTTACAAGCACCATTCTCCGGTGTGATTCTTCATTCGACAATGAAAAAGTCATGCGTCTCAGAAAAGTCAGCAGGTCCTTAACACGCGCGCGTGCGTCAAGCTGTTATTCAAATTCTCTTATTTAAATGTCTTTTCGGATTTTATCCATGAATTATCGTCTTCTTTTTTACCAGCATCATGCTCCGGTGTGATTCTTCACTGCGTCTCAGAAAAGTCAGACGCATTTTAATCTAGCATCCATCCTTTGTAGGCGCAGGTCCTTAACACTCGCGCGTGCGTCAAGCTGTTATTAATTCATTTTAGCCTCATTATGGCGGATGTGGGGAATTCCCACGTGGCTCACGGGGCGTAGACGCTCCATTCATTTTTAATGACCTCTTTTGTGGGTGACAAGTTCAGTGTTTGTGGCAGATGGATTATGTCAACGCAATTGTTGGATTAATATGCATGAGTTTCCGCCTGAGATGTTGCCGAAAATCTATTTTTATTCGTATTGCAACTAAAAGAAGATTCCCCAAAAGGTTTGAAGGGAATGGTTATCTTACTCAGTATTACTTTCCGAAAAATGCACGAAAAGTTTTTCTTTTATATTGAATATCATAGAGGAAATAAAGATTTGTGGAGTGAAAGAAAGTTCGTCTTAAAGCTACAGAAACTTAGGGAAAGTTCCTGATAAAATAAGTATATAAATAGTGTGGTAAGGCAAAGACAATATAAAAAACATTTAAGCAACAAAATGTTGTAACACAATTTTATGGTCTCAAAATTTTGTGGGAAAAGAGAAGAAAATAACAAGAACATTGAATAAATTAATACAACTTTGAATGGTGTTTTTGGCAGTCTAACTTGAAAGAGAAAATTTTCCATTAACACTGTTTACTCTTGTGAAAGCGTTCTATGCTTGTAGAATTGAAATGTGCTAAAATTCGACTTCTTTAGCAAAAGCAATAGCACATGTAAAACTGCTTCACATACCAAACAATTAGGTTAATTTTATTATTAAAGCTATATGTTGACACTTTTCAACGGACAATGTATTTTCATTTTCAGAAAACTTTAAAAACAGGAAAGAAAATATTTTATTTTCTAAGTGCAGAGTAGAGCATTGATAATGCAAACCATTTTCCGCAATTTTCGGATCATTCAGAAATCTTCAATTTCAGATTATTCACGATTGCATTGTTATCAGAGTTAAAATTTTTAAATGCCTTTTAATGCAAATAGTAATTTCACAATCATATTTGGGTTGAAACGTACTCTACAAAACTCTGATTGTCAAACACAAAATGATCCACATAAACGTATTCTTTCATTTGTTTTAATTCCTTTATTGTTGTGTTTTTACAGGTACTCGATTTAAGAAAAACGAAATATGCAATTAATGGATGAACCCAAACTGCAATTATTTTCATTATTGCATATTTCTTTCTTTTTTTTCTTTCTTTCTTCTTCTTCCTTTCTTTTGCTTTTTTTTTTGAACTGCTGTGATAAAAATTTAAATTGAGCTCAAGATTGTTAAAGTTCAAGTTTCAGACTTAATCCCTGTTTCCTGACTTGAAAGATTTAACAGCACTACAAATGGAAAACTTTAATTTGTTTATGTTATGTATTTCGAATTTGGTTTCCAAAAGTTATTATACTATTACGATTTGGTGAAGTTTAAGATCTACATTTTAGCGGAATTTAACATTAAAAACGGAAAAATATTTATTTGGCTAAATTTTATGCATTTTGGCGAAATTTAACTTTTATGTATTCATATTTTTCTCATATTATAGATGTCGTGTGTAAGTTCATTAGCCTTATATTACTTTTATTTTGTACAAAGATTCATTCTACAGATTTTCCTATCATTGCATTCTTCTTTTATGACCTGCGATTAACCTTGATTCTAGGCAGGTGTGTGTAATTGATATGTACATTACACTCCCCTTTCCGCCTCACGAAATCATTATGCTTCAGCGGTTAGCGAGTTTATGGTATTTTGTGTTGAGAGAGAGACAGAGAAAAGTTATGCAAAGTGGTTGATGTTTGAACTACTTAAGTCAGGCGTGGTTTTGAAGGAACTTTTGAAAAGTATAATAGTAGTATAGTTTTTATGATTTCTGTGGGTTAAAAGAGTGTAATTTGTGAGCCAAATTTCACAGGAAAATATACCTAAAATATACTTGTGTGCTGCAAGATACCTTGAATGGCTCAAAATTCCTCAAGATAAGAAAAACGTTGTGTAACACTGTGTTATAAAATGACGTATAATAAATGGCCCTTTTACATGCCGGAAGGGGGGGAAAGCCCCTAATTTGTATCCTTTTTACCGCTTTCATATAATAGAAGCATGTATATATTCACATTAGGAGGAAGAAGAAGAATTAGAATATGTAAGATATTTTTCTGAAATTGCTTCAAATATAGAATCAACTGTCAAGTTTAAAACATCAGTTGTTTTGCATAAATTTTCCCACAAATTTACTATTTAACTTCAAAGAGTTTTAAAAAAAAGGACGTACGAGGAGATATATTCATATATGAGAATATTTGGATTTATATAAGTGCATGTTTTTGTATATGTATACACGCGCAGGCATAAAAGAGCGAAAACAATGACGAGGCGAATCATTGACAGTGTGCTAAGTGTTCTTCTTCACACATGTGTCACATCCAGTGAAGAAGACACTCATTTGGAATTGCAGGCGTATTATTTTTAGTTTTTGTAAAACTTAATGATGGTTTTTTGAACTATTGTCTGCAACTGAAAAATATTTGTCGTGAGCTCAGACTCACAATGTGGTGATAAAAACGACTAACAAAATCCATTTTTCATTTTTTTTTTTATTATATTCGGTTTACTTCGTCCAGACAGGTTTTGATTGGGTACCTTTTAGATTCCTCCATTGCTTGCTAGGGACTGCCGACATATTCATTGATTTTTTTTTTCGGTTACAAACTGCTTATTTTATAATCATGCATAATCTAATCAATGTTTACATTAAATTCTTTCCGTGAAAGAAAATCTGAATAGGAAAAAAAAAAACGAGGATACACAAGTTGGAATTAGAAACCTTTAGTTCAGTTCAAAAGGAGCCCAAAAGGAATAAAAGAGAAATCGTCAAGAAAATTCTTTACCACTGAATAAATGTTCATGGATGGAGTCTCCCTCCGAAATTAAAGCTGGTTAAAGTAACTATTCCGCAAACGATGCTTTCGTGGAATACAAGTTAACGATGTGCTCCTCTAAAAGGCCTTGACGCACTGGCTCGTTGCTTTGGAGAATTAAAAATGAGGTATTTGATACTGAAGATGTATTTTTGTTGCTTACGTTGGTGGTTAAATGTGCCTGCTTTCAGAAAACTGAAATGAAATGGTTGATCATTAGGAGTTAATCTTTGTGTCTGATGAATGAATATTTTCCAAGCAAGCATGAAGTCGTGAGGGTTGGTGGGGGTCTCCTCTTACTGCTTGAGGAACAAATTTTGCAACTAGTCACGTGTTTTGAAGTTATACTTCTTTTGTCAAAAAGAGTGATATTTCAACATACGGAAGTAGTGAGACGAAACTGCTTTGAAGAAACATCATTAAAATTTACAGTATTTTTTTCTTTAGGTTTAGAAGTGCCATTCTGTATTACAATAGTATTATATGTACAACTAAAGGTTGTAGGCATTTACAATTTTCCTCTTTTATAGGCATTTTTTATATTGTAGTTTTTACTCCTAGTTTTTGTTAATTTTTCAGTTTCAGGTGTCAAGAAAAACATTTTTTACGCTTGGAAGTACCGTCTGTAAGGTATTATAGGAAAAAGAGGGCTCATTGGGACAAGTTTTGCATTTTTTTCTTCAAACTTAATACATTTTACACTAAATTTAATTCTACTGCGCTTTTAAAATGCTAAAAAAAGAAAAAAGTAAGGAAGAAACAAAAGTTTTTTCAAACTCTCTAAAGCGTTTCATTCATCTATCAGTAACATTATAATATATTACTTCCTTGGGCAAAGTTCAGGAAGTATTTTGATCGCAAAAAATTTCGCACTCAATTTTCAGCCTAAATTTCCATTTTAATCACAAATTAATCAGTTTGGACTGTTTTTTTCGCACTCTCTTTTGCATCACTGAAATATCGATTTTGACCATCCCCGAGTCCGTTTCGACACGTTTTGTCGTGCCGTCTGTATGTACGTATCTCGCATAACTCAAAAACAGTTTTTCGTAGAAGGTTAAAATTTTGTATGTACTACCTGTATATGGTCTAGTTTTGCACTACCCCTTTGATTGCAATCGATTGTTCCAAAAGAGATGTTTTATGCCATTTTGTGCCTATGGCATGGAAATTTCTAGTCGTTTTCCACCCGAAGATATTTACCCAAAGGCATTTACAACGCAAGCATGCCTTAGTATGAGATGATCAATTAAAAATTGATCACATTAAAAAAGTTATTAAAATATGATCAATTTAAGGAACATAACACGTAGCGTTCATACATCTATACACGCAGAATTTTTTCCATTTAGTTTATTTGTTAATTATCTTCATGAAGATGCTGTAGTTTTTATTTTGAATTACTGGTGGGATGAAATTTTGGGTGGGTCATCTAAAAAAAGATACCCCCCCCCCCAATGGGGGAAAAAATCTTTACTTAAAAAAAATACTTTTCGTGTAGCAAAATTGCAATATTTGCTTTGATATATTTCAAAAATACAGAAATTTAATTTTCGTCGAACTGGAATTCACAGACTTAAAATCTCAAGAAACTTCACTTTGTTGTCGGTATTTAGTACATTCTATAAAATAGTTGTTTTATCTGCTGGGAAGAAGTGGCACATTAGAACATGGATGCACATTGGAACAAGGCAAATACATAAGAGGTTTTGATTAATATCTTATTGCGTTTTAACATCTGTTATCTTTCATTTTATCTTTCTTTATGTCCAACACGAGTCAAAGACAATATTTTTCTTTTTTTTTTCAGTGTTTCGATTTGCCATTATTCTTAGCATGTAAATATTCTTCCCCCTCGCATTCTATTGCTTCCTTACTATGTAATCACGTAATTTCAAGAATTATGTGTTATCTAAGCATATCATTTCGACATATGTGTGTGTGAAAAATAATGTGCGCTCATTTAAAAAATATAGTTCTCCCGAAGTATCCCATAGTCGAATTAAAATTGTAAAAAATACTCCCATGAATGTTGGGCATTTTTCACAACTTTTATTGTTATAATAATATTATTATTGTTATTATTATTAGTTTGCATTTTGAATGTAGATTAAAATAATGATTAACTATATGTGAGATGCGCAATAGTATAACATTTAAAAGTAAAGGAACCTAAAGAAGAAAAAAAAAACTCTTAAGTTTGGGGAATAAATAAAATTTAGCAAAAAGTGCCCCAATGTATCACTTCTTTTTCTACTTAATTTATTAACTGTTAAAAGGCCTTGGAGAACAACCGAATTTTTCTTCATATTTATTGCTTTATGAATGAGAGTGAATGTTTTATTCGAAGCAGCCTAATTATGGTATCCACCTGTGCTCATTTAGTAATATATCTGGAAATATCAGCAACATTCGCAAATGTCATTTTATTATTCACTGTCACATTCGCGCAGATATTCCTATTTCTGCTAAAGACACTATCGGCCCTGATAATCCGAACATCTTTAATTATTCTAATCTAGCAATAGAACAGAAGTGAAGGATGGACTCCTTGTGATAAATATAGTCTAAGAATTTGGTGGCACTTTTGCATTCAATTCGAATTCATTCGAGACGGATGAAATGTTCCAAACCGCTCGCAGGCATTCCTTATTTCTGTTGAAAGGAATGTGCTAACTAATTATGCACATAACAAATGAGCGTTTCTTGACAATCCCATTCTAAGCGTATCGGAAGTAATCTGGATGCCAAAGTGCGAAATTATCAGTAGCTTTCTGGAATTAGGCTCTTATTTAAAAGCGGCTGTTCAGTTTAGATACGTCTCGTTTGAGGAGATATTTGATTGGACGACAAAGCTCACGGAATTCTTCACGCTGCATGTCAATCACTGGCTGTAGACTAATTTCAATTGTTGGGAAATCAGAAGGAAGTTCTGTGGAAGGTCTTCTCTCGCTTGTCGTAGGAAGTTAATGAATTTTGATGGGAGTTCGAAAGATACTTTAAAACGGGACTAAAAGGGGTCGAATTCTTCTTCCCTCGCAAAAATCGATTGTTCTTCATTTCATGTCACCTGAACTGAACATATGATAAAAATTTAAACTGAGCTGAGAAAAATTATTTTTTGTAAAAGTGGAAAAATTTGTAAAAGGTAATTTTAGGACTTTCGTATGCTAAGATGTGCTGAGAGTTTGTTTCTTGTATAATAATCTTTTCGCATTCAGTCCATAAGAAACATCAATACTAACGAGAATTAATTTCAACACCAACTTGTGGCTGGATCTGATTCCGGAAATTTAACAAACGGACGAATACTGATATCCCTTCAATTTTTAGAACAGAAAAGAATGGCGTAATATTTCTTCTGTGAAATGAAAATTACATTGTGTTTAGAAATCTACAGAAGACTTAAGATTTTAATTTTTAGTCGTGTATATAAATATTGAAACAACAACAAGAACAGCTGTTTCTATTCTATGCAAAATCGCAGACTGGGAATGCAACTTTTTGTAGGTTGGGGGTTTTTTTTTTAGTCTATTGATTTTAATGTGTAAGTAAACATTTAGAATGCTCAATGCTCATTTACAAGTTGTATTATTGATTCGAAGTTTCAAGAGGTTTTTCTATTTTGTAATCTAATTATGGTGTTGCGTACAATGTGCTTTTGGTTTCGTAATTTACATTGGCATAAATGCAGTGAACGATTTCTGTTGCATAGAAATGAATTATAAACAACATTGACGAATGACAAAAGCAAAAACAGAAATAGGGGTTGGCAAGATTCTGAGAAAGATATTTGGCGGTTTTTAGCCTACTTTCCCGTAAAAGTAAAAAATACTAATAATAAAGCATGAAAGAAGGCTTAATGTATCGTGAAAATATCGTTAAAAATCGAGAAAAGCCAAAAATAAGTTAAGTAATTAAATAAAGATGGGAAAATAAAAAATTTGAAAGTAGGGTTTTGAGATGGGGGAAAAAGTGTGTCTGTCGGTCTGTCTGTCTGTCGGTCTGTCCCCCCCTAATAACTTTTGAACAAACTGTCCGATTCGAAAAATTCTTTTTGCATTCAAAAGATCTCGGCGGGGACATCTCATTTTCCATGTTTTACTTTTTGATTTGAACAATTTTTTGTTCAATTTTGAACAGTTCAAAAAATTTTAACATTATCGCCTATGGGTAAAAATGAAGCAAATTATGTAAACTTTGGGTACAAGATCCAAGTTCCCATGAACAAGCTCACTAGAAGAAGTTCTTGGCGTGAAATATTGATTTGAACAATTTTTGTTCATTTTTGAACAGTTCAAAAAAAAAATTAACATACCGCCTACGGGGAAATTTCAATCCTATATAATTCTTGATCTAACGGACCGATTTGCTTGGAACAAACTTTATCGGAAAGCTCTTATGACGTAGAACATGTACAAATAGAAAGTACATCCAGAACTAAGTAGCCTCTTTTTCTATGAAATTTTTTGATCGGGATTTTCAAGAGTATTTTTGAATCAATGAATGATTAAATGAATAAGCAAAAGAATGAATGAATAAATGAGTGACTAAATACATGAATGACTTAATAAATGAATGATTGAATGTCTATTAACCGTTGAAAAAGGTATATTTGAACCAATTAAGAACTAAAACTAAACGAGAAAGACAGAGAGAGAGAGATAGCTAGATTATAAATTTGAATTCGGTGTATACGGGAAAGTAGGCTCTTATAGTTCTAGACGGAACTTCTTGTTTTAATAAGAAAAGCAAAAAAAAAAGAGGGAACAAATAATGAGTTCCTTTAAATAATTATGAAGTATATTTAATTGCTGAAATAAAAACGGTCTGATTACTTTAAAAATAGTCGTAATATCTAGAATGAATGGACGATCAGATATCATCACAAAAAGATTAAAGCAATTAAATTGCAGGTAATACAGCGAACGGAAGATTAATAAACGAGTTAGTTGGTGTTAAAAAAAATCTTCAGGCATTGTAACATCGAAGTTTGAAAAACACACGATAATAAAGATCACGAGAATTGGATTATTATTTCAAGTCCGGCAAAGCCGTCTTAATACAGTTGAGGAAAGACTTATGACGATATCCGCGGGCATTAAGAGACCTAAATTTGCTGATCATTAGTGAAGTTCCTAGGCAAGTTAAACCACGATCTGATGGAGCAGTTTATTCCATAATTTGTCACAGTTTATTCCATATCCCATAAGTCCATAATTTGTCACAGAAGGTTGGAGGTTAGATCCCAACAGGCAGTTTTTGCGGTCGTCAGGAATAAATCCAATTTATTTGCAAAATGTAATTAAAACTTGACAAAATTATAAATGGTGAAATTTACTCATTAATTACTACGTTCAACATCACCAAAACTGCTGACTTGATGCTCGTTGCGTCGCATCTATTAGATCTTAATATGAGGCTCTGTTGCTGTGATTATTGCTGCGTTGAGTGATTATATTGCTGTGTCGGGGCACCGAATTCACACAGGTAGGATGTCACTGCTGAGTTGTTTGCTCCTGATCTTCGAACCAAAATGACTTTTGTGTACCATGGATGTTCTAGTCAGTTTTGTTAATTATATGTATTTAAATAATTATAGATTGTGAATCACGTATAAATGATTTTTAAAACATGATCTACCCATACAAGTATTGTTTCTCCTTTCTCTTTTTAAAAAATAAATAAATTAATAAAAAAAATATCCCTTCCCCCTCTATGCACAGTCAAACATTTAAAAAAAAATGATTTTAATAATAATTTTAAATAGAGCTGCTAGTATTTGAACAGTTTCTTGACGTAGAACGATGGAAATGATTAGAATAGTAATCGCTGGTTATTGTTACTTTTCCTTTTGCGTAAGTATGAAAATTTCTTACGATAATGCTTCGAGTTCATTATAGTAGTAATAACTGATGTTCTAAAGCACTAGTGCGCGTAAAATAATAATAATGGTTATTCATAATTTATATCGATTGTTTCTTGTCATTTTCACTTGCTAATGCTCAGTCCGACACAATACTATTGCTTTTCCTTTAATGCTTCATTTGATTTATGGTGACAACTGTTATTTACTCTAACGATCTGTAATGGTGATAACTATTAATTAAGAATTGCTTAAATTAGATTGTTTTGATGTCATTATCAGTTGTTGTAAGTGATGCAAACATAATAGCTTTCAGCTGTTGCCGTTGTCAGATTGCAAAAATTTGTAATTAACCCAATGATTGTATTGTGATCTCTTTTTAAAAATGATAATGCTTTTGTAATTTTTGTAATGACCTTTTTTTTAAAAAAAACTTATTTGTCTGAATTATTTCTTTGGCATGTGGGCGGCTTGTTCCGTTTTATGAAATATCTAGTACTTTTCCTCATTTGTCCAATTAGAATGATTATTATATGTTCTTTATTAGCGGTTTTTTGTTTGAATGAATTACGCATTTTGTGATATAAAAGCTACGCAATCAGATAAAATTAACAGGGCTTAGTGATTTTGTTTTTTGTAATGTGTGTTCATTTTATTTTAACGAGACTGTTTGCAGTTTTTGATGCTTCACTACTGTAAGAATTGTTTTATGAACTCATTTCATATTCCAAATGAGATAACAAATAATCAAGTTTATGTTTAGGCTTGACTATGTCGCGAAAAAAGAGTTTTCATGTTTTTCTGATATTCAGCTGTTCTTATATATTTCTATTTTAAACGCTTCGGACTCTGTAAACTTTTTTAATAGCCCATACGAAGCTCTGAAGCTGTCTTTTACTGCACAGAAATTGGCATATATACAAATGTAAATGTATGTCGGTCAGCGTCTTAATGTGTATGTTTTATAAACAAATATACAGTTTACGTTGGATCTTCACCAAATTTGGCATCGAGGTAGAGGAGAGAAGAGCCTAGTAGCGAAACTAAAAGTCTTGCTGATCAGCAAACTAAGTCTTGCTGATTCAGTGGTGCTACTTGAAAAAATGGATGCCGGTTTCCGGGGGACGCACTAGGTCTGCAAAGGTTAGTGACCATACGCAGCCCCATTAGAAAGAAAGTCTTGCTGATTTTTCAAACCAAATGTATGGTTACTATGCTTCAACTGTCGTAGTATATAATGGAATTTTTCAATCACGCTAGGAGAAATTTCAGCGCCTGAAAAAATCATTAAAAAAAACCCAAATTAGCACTTTGCTCGATGTCGGCCACCTTGTGGCCACTTAACTTCAAAAAAAAAAAAAAAAAAAAGTGATCAAAATGGTTTAAACTTAAGAAATATTGTATTTTATTCGTAAAAAAGTTATAGAAATTCACAACACTTGGAAAAAAAAAAGTTTCCATCCTGCTTCTACTCATCTTTCTTTTTGTGTTTCTGAATCCCCCCTCCTTCTTTTGCCTCTTTTTCATCTTTACTAGCTTGGCTTCCAGTTTTATTTTTCAGTTATATTTTCATGTGAACTTGATGTCAATGTATCCGCGGAGTCTTACTTTTTTCGTTGTCAGAAAAGGAAAGAAGAATTTGCTCCGTGGGCAACAGCCACCACGCAGCATGGTCACTTTTTCCGGATTGATGCTATTACAAAACCGTTGTCCTTCTTAAAAACTCATGGGACTGATGCGATCCCAAAAACTGGATTTTGTATTTGAGGTACCATCCTTTCAAAATAATTTCCTTGGAAAACGGTTAGTGATTTGAATTCGTAGTAGGAAATGCACTAACTGGCTCTTACCTCATATTATTAAGTATAAGTTTTATAATAGCTTCAAGAATCAAAAGCTAGCCAAAGAATTTTTCTCAAAAAAAAAAAAAAACCTTGATTAAGTGGAACAAGTTCAACGTTCCATAGGCAAAAAGGTATTTGTCTATTATAAAGGTTGCCAAAAGGCGCCAAGAAAAATTTTCCCCAAA
The DNA here is from genome assembly GCA_038502835.1 of Octonoba sinensis. Lineage (NCBI taxonomy): Eukaryota > Metazoa > Arthropoda > Arachnida > Araneae > Uloboridae > Octonoba > Octonoba sinensis. The sequence goes on along the minus strand of CM076599.1, from coordinate 54,530,458 downwards.
TTAAAAAAATTAATTCCAATTGTAATATATTCAAATTGGCGAAGTTTTTCCTTGGCGCTTTTTGGTCGTCGTAATAATAGACAAGTACCAAATAATATAAGTTCAATCATGTAAACATTGTTTTTATATTTAGTAGCATATAGGAAGAGTGAGTAGCATTGAAGTTTTCCAGTTTAAATTTTCTATTTCTTGTCTGTTTCCTGATGAGCTAGTGTCTACTGTTTTGAAATAGATAAGGATAAATGCAATTTATTTTATAACTTATGTTATGTTTAAAATTTATTTATTATCATTTATTAAAAATGCTTTCATTAAAAATTATTTTGCTCTCTCACTCAAAACAGCAGAGTAGAAGTCTGAAAGAGCACAGAACACTTAATGGATTTCAAATGATAGAGAGCGTCACCTTGGAGCTAAATTACATTTAAAACGGCCTTAGTTTCCATTTCACATTTTGATGGGCAAGAGAAATTTCATTAAGCTTCCAAGTTAACATGTAAAGTGTTCGCTGTCATTTTGTTACAGTATAGATTCAGTTTTGAGTGCTCTGTATCAACTAAATGAACCTCTTCTGCTATTCTCAAGGGAAGAGCTCTGCTTCCTTTATTAGCTTTTTTCAGCGATGCAGCTGCGAGGTTTTACGACTGAATAGTTTTTGCATTTTTTATGCGTTGAATTTTCGGTGCTTTGTTTTGATTTTGGCCTTGATTCGATTTTAATGGAATAAAATGTGTCATTCTGACAGACGATATTAAAAATTTTAAAAGTACGTGCTTGAAAGATGTTGAGCTGTCTATTTATTTATTCCACGTTAAACAGTTTTTACCCGCATTAAATACATTATCTGATAGTATTTAAATCCTATATTATTAGGAGCTTGTCAGCAGGGACTAAAGTAAAACAGTTTTGGATTCGTTTAACATATTCTAAATCAATTCTTTGAATAGTAGGATCTTCACGACAGCTGTTGTTTAAATGTATTTTAGCAAATTCTTAAAATTATGATAAAATTCTAAAAAATTGTTTCTGAGAGCCATAGTATTTTAAGTTCATTGCGAATTTACATTTAATGGATTCAGAGTACCGACGACAAGGCCACTGTAGCTACATGAGGGCTCCAAACTTTTAAAGTTCCCATTGAACATCTTCATTCGCGGAAATCTCGTCTTTTAGTTCTAAAATTATTTATCTTTTAACTTCTTCACAAAAACTCCAAAAAAAAAAAAAAAAAAAAAGGACTCGATAAGATAGTATTACACACGGGGACAGAACTATACACAGTGTTCGGAATGAAGTTCTTCAAATTATTACGGAAATTGTTTCTACTTTTTGACTGCTTAATTTTAACACCACGGACTCTGTGTTTGTCTTACTTTATTGCTCAAGTAGATTTGCAATAGTTTCTTATTTTTCAACAAAAAATAATTACTTTAACATGCTACCTCTGTAACACTTCTTAAACCCGTAAGTTTTAGCTTATAAAATAATACTACTACTCCCACACATTGAAGATGAAGTCGGTTTTTTTTTGTTGTTGCAGCATTACTTTCTCCCTTCAATTAGTTGCTTATTCTTGTTTTTCGTTCCATATTTCTTTTACATACCCATTTTTTTGTATTTTTATAATATTTGGCGAGAATTTATACGTATGAATTTAAAAAAAATTACGTATTAGACAATGGAAGAGCTTTTTTTTTTTTTTTTTTCAAAATAATTTCTTTAACCCCTTGAAGCACGAGTTTTTTTTTTTTTTTTTCAGAAAAACTGGTAAAAAATAATAGTTTTTTTTTTTGTTGACAGAAAACGAATATATAGGTATGAATTGTTTTTGGCAGTTTCAGTTGTAGGGGTGACTAAAGGGGTGGGGTAAAAGTTATGTAACACAATTATTATACAAACAAAGCGCAAACGGATCTCAGACTGGCATTAGAAATAAAATAAGAGGTACATGAGATACATAATCGCCCGTGTCAGACACGGGCATGTGCAGATATGTCGGTAACTTTCGCCCGTGTCAGACACGGGCATGTGCAAATATGTCGGTAACTTTCGCCCGTGTCAGACACGGGCAAATGCGTTAAGTGGTTAACGCGCTAAAGTTGCAAGCAGCTATAAGAATCCCTTTAATTAAAGCGTGTCAAATATTTTACCAAATGTCTACTAATGATAGAAATCAAGACATGTATGATTGCATGATGATAACATTAGAACATGTTGATGGCATAATTTATAATTTTGCAGAAATATATTTCTGCAAAGGTAAAATGTAATCTTAAGTCCAATACCTCTTATTGATTCTTTGATGTTTCTATATAAATTATGACTGAAATGTGTTTCTGTGTAGATAACATTGCGTGTGTTCATTCGTCTCGAACTTACACTCACACTTAATTAAATTAAATACAAAACTAATTAAGTACGAAATACGAAGTAATCATTGAATTGAACAAAATATTTATAAATTATGTTTAACCATTATTAAAAATACAGAAAAATCGTTGTGGTTACTTGTTCGTTAGCTTAAGTTAATCAAAAGGAAATGTTTAAATCCCAAAAATAGATTGTATGGCTATAGAAAATTGCTGAAAAATGTAGTCGCAAAAGGCTGTTAAAATCCATGTAGTTAGTCCACAAAAACTAAGAAGCATTTGTGAGGCACTTTGATTATCGCTCATTGGTGAAAGAAAAAAAAAAAAAAAAAAAGGCCAGAATTACCAGCAACAATTGCAATTTATAGATTTTTTTTACAGCGAAACCTGAAAATAAGCCATATTTTTCTGTTTGATGCATTGCTGGTACTTTGGATAAATTTTATTTGTTGTTATTCGAGAAAAGAACCCCCTCTTTCGTTTTCTTACTTTCTTTCTTAAGTGCACATGGGGAACACTATTCTTCAGGCCCCCGCGAGAAAAAGGTGTGGCATTTATTGTATCTCAAGCTGTCGAGAATATTTTATATCTCCTTTCTAAATGTTACGCGAAGAAAAGTTGATGTGTTTTTCTCGTTCTTCTTGGTATCTTTATCCATCAGTCGAGAAATCTATTTTATAGAAGAAAAGTGGGAATTCTCCTCGAAAGTTTTCATCTTCTCTTTCCCTTTGTCGCATTGCAAAGTAACGTGAAAAGAAAATATTCATTTCAGCGTATTCATTCCTTTATTTAAGCTCTTTTTTTATTATACTGTTAAGTTTTAAACGTTTAGTTTTGCTTTGCATTATCTTAGTCATTTAGCAAAGCTCTGTTGGAAGTTCATTTATTGGCCCAAAACAAAACTCACGACATCACAAATGGACTCTTTACTACAAAATTAATAGTTTGCACAATAAATTTTAGGATTTGTGTACTGAAAAAAAATAGATTGAAGTCGGACCATTTTAAATTATATCTCATTTTCATAAGATAGATGAATGGAAAGAATTGTTTCGGTGTTAAGTGTTAAGAAGTGTTGTTATTGAAGAAAATAAAAACGTTCCTATTTGAGGCTATGTATAAACAGTAAAACTTGTTCCCCTAAAAATTTCGGCTCAGCTGTTTAAAAATTTGGTTGTGGATACAATGCTCTAATGCTGTAAAAAATTTAAATTTAAATTTTTCTGTGATTGCTCATGCATTATATCTCGGAATGTTGCAATTGCCGCTCATTAATCGCAACTGCTTTAGTTTCGAACTTTTCCTCAAACTGCTAATTAAACTGTAGAAAGTAATAATCTTATCAGGTTTGCTGAGCTAAACAAATGGAAGAATTCTTATTTCGCCGTAATTGAATTCGATTTTGTTTCCTTAAAAATAACAATTCGCATCTTCGTAGTTTTACGATTTACTTTACCCCTGTTCAGCTGCATCTGAAACAGGTTCTGTTAATTAAATATTTACATCTCGAGTTCATTTCTAGATCATGAAATATTTAAGGGAGTTTTGTTTTTGGAACACTTGATTTATTTTCATTCGTTGAAGAGTTAATTACTGCATGAAGGTAATTTGTAACACTTAAGAGAGTTATTTTTGTTCTTACTATTAGAATTTTAATTTTTTGAACACATCCTGACAGTTGTTTTCCTTTATTCAACACCCCTGTCATTTGTCGAAGAAATGAAAGTGTTGATGTTAGTATTAAAATCAAGATTTTGTATTTATAGGATGTATGTGTATTTATATATTTGTCAATCTGGCCTGTTGCATTTAGAAGCAATATTAGTGTATGTATCAAAGTAGTTTTATACTACATTTGTTGGAATACATGTATGAATCTATGTGGATGAAACTTTTTTCTTTCTAATGGGGCTGCGTAGTGCGTAAGGTCACTAACCTTTGCAGATCTAGTGTATTCCCCGGAAATCGGCATCCATAGCCCACTATCGGCGAATTATATTACCTCTTTGAGTATTTGGACGCTCAGTTTCCCTCTAGATGGCGGCACCTGAGCTCTAATTGTTGCGAAACTGCACTAGAAGTTTAATTTAGCCGAGAATATCTAAGCCAAACGGATACTCAAGGGATGTTTAGCATGCCGCATAATCATATGGCATGGGCCCTGCCGATGTTCTGCAACATGAAAATCCACCGACATGGGCCAGGTTTGATCCTACGAATTTGGGCGTACGAGGCCTTTGCCTTACCACTACGGCGCCTTGCCGGCATGTGGTTGAAACTAATCTTTTGCATTTTTCCTAGCGAAATATTTGAAATTATATGTTCTCAGACTCAAGGTATTTTAATCGTGAAGATTGCAACTGATTATATTTTTAAATAATGCGTACTGAAAACCATTTTTTTTATTGTTCATGCATCGTTATTATTATATCCTTTTTAAATGCTGATAATAATAATAAGCATGCCCATTACTTTAATTTTTTTTTTAAAATTCATAACGGGTAGTGTAGATATTGTTTTAATTGTTTAAGGATATATCGTATTAGTAAAAAGTGCGTAAATTTTCTTTTATAAATGACAAGAGTGAATGCTCGATGACGAGCAGTATAAGCTGGAATGTGTTAACCCTGTACTTGGCGAGAATTTTTTCCCGGTTGATTTATTATACATAATTTATATGTGTTCTTAGGCATTCGTTCGGGATAAAAATATTAGTTTAAATTTTATGGAGCGTTATCACATAAAGCACACTGCCAGACATAACAATCAATCTATGTTGGAAAATGCATTGTGCCAATAACAGAGTTAAAACACTTAATAATATGAAAACTGTTTGCAACAAGCGTTAAATACACTTACAATAATAACAATTGCATTAAAGTATTTATAAAATTTGCGTAAAGGCAATAAAACTAATATTAGCTCCGAGTAACTAACTCAGAACACGTAATAAACTATCGCAATGCTTAACAGAAAATGGCTAATCAATATCACCTTGATCTGCCTAAACCGTTGCAGTTCGCTTTTAGACTTGTCGTGCTTAGCAGCTTAGAAATATTGGAAGTTTCTATAGTCTTTAAATTTTTTTTCTTTTAATATTTTGTCGCGCAATCGCTAACTTATAGATCCCAGGCTCTTTGTATTCCAGTTTTCAATTGAAGTAAATGAATTCTGTAAAAGTCGTTTCTTCTCCAGCGCAGTATCAGTGCAGAGAAAACACCCTGCCGTCTCTTATTCTCTACATTTTCATATACTGTGTAATCTACTTTTCATTACGGTATACTCTTATGACTATTTAATGCTATGTTTGATTTTTTTCTGATCTGCATTTTAAATATTTATGTCATGGATATTTTCCCATTCTATTTACTTTTTCTCACTTGCGCTTTTTGCTTTCGATTTATAACAATTAAAACACTCAATCCTAAAATTAAGAAAAGAAAAAAAATCTTCAAAAGTATTGGAATTGTTAAAACCTTCGTTTTTTCCCAGTAGTTTTGTATTACGTAATGTTGCACACAATGTAACGTTTTTTTCTGTGTATGTGTTTGTGTGGCGCGGAAAGGGGAAGGGGGGGGGGGACTGAGTGAAAAATATGTTTGTTCATGGAGATTAGAACAGAAAATAAGCTATTACTTATGATTTATTTTGAGCAATTGTTATAACGTTTCATCAAAGCATTTGTATTTTTGTCTCCACCTATCAGGCTAAATTTGCATTAATATACTGTGATACAAAATTTTATTTTTTGGAATTATTTGAAGATAATTAATACTACAACCCTTTTCAATAATCAAATCCAAGTGCAAACTCTATGTTGAACATTTTGACATAACTTTGAGATTAATATAAATGCATTCCAACATGTGGAACAAAACTCTAGTGACTTGTTTTAATGTAAGCATAACGACTTTTCTCTCTTCATTGTTTATTGTTATAAATGCTCTCTAATGGTGATAAATATTCTCCATTTATCATTTTATATGCGTGGGTTTAACATTTTGTTACAAACAGCTGATTAAATTGATGGAAAATAGCCGTGGTAGACATATTTGCAAGTGGAAAAAGCGGGAAGTTATGTTCCGACATAATTGATGTGTTGTCTTCTTTGCGTAAAATACCACTTCCGTCCTATTTGGGGGAATTTTAGCGTACCATTTTCTGATTGGTTGCTGCTTTTTGGATGCAAATTTTGCTAATCTGGTATTTGCGATAATTAATTTCTGATTTTAATTGAGATATATGTTCTAGATATTTTTCTGTGCAGAAATATACTTTGACGCTTCCTGCATTAGTTATTATATGAAGACTTCAGACTTTGTTCAACATTATTTACTAAATGTACGCATTTACCTATTATGACGTCACGTGTGACGATTAGCCAATAAAGTGCTTGCAAAATAACAACATGCGTCGTTGAACGCAAATATGCACTTTGTTGGTTTAACCCCCAAACAATTTTCTCTACAACTTTCTTTACTTTTGTACAGAAGAACTTGATATTGTTATAAATCATTGTCGGATAGAAGAGGTTGAATTACTTAAACAATCAATCAGTTTAGTTATAAAACAGTTAGACCGACTTACGTTGGAAATTATTGTAATTTTAGGACTTTACAATGATGGATTTTAGACATTGACTGGGGTAATTTGAAGGTCTAGTTTTCGGTATTTTTCCGAGGTTTCCCCGCTCCCTGTTTTGAAAAGTAAAGAATTTTAAACGTGTAGTCAGATATTACTTAATTAAAATTATGAGTTCGTTCAGCTTGACAGAATTGACACGTTATCAAACTTGAACTTCGACATGTGTATTTTTTTTCTCTTTACCTTGCGTTACGTTTCAAAATAAAATTTTCCAAAATTGATTAGCAGCTATAGGTATGTGTGACGCCAAAGATGTCATATGAGCAGTGAATTAGGAATTCTTGAAAGCAAATCTGTTATATGTAACACAATATTGTTTGTAATTTTTGACTGTTTGAAAATTTGCAATCTATAAAGTAATTATTATAAATGCGTAACGAGTATTAAATATGCATGAAATTCCTTTTACCCTTTGGTTTTTTTAATATCTAAATGCAGTTTTGCGCAATCTTATAAATTAAAAACTATGTATTTCAGTATTGTAAACTACAGTTGTAGTAAAGTAAGGGTAGATTTTTAGCAAACATGAACGTATGTTCGTTTTGCGTTTTTCCACTACCAGCCTTTCTTCTCACTTTAGGGAAAAGAAAATTGGATTTCCTTAAAAGCATTTACCATTTTCACACATTTTTAGACTTTAAAAGCATAGAAAATCCTATCGGAAAATTCTGTTCAATGTAATATAAAGTAAGGAGCAAACTTACGAGGTAAATGATGTGTCCGTTGGGGAATTGAAATCTCAAGGAATTGGACATTTTGCTTAAAAATACATAAATTCAGGGAAAAACACACCATCGATTTTTAAAAATGTTATAAACTGAATGGTTTTCTGCTGTTTCAATGAAGGTTCTTAAATTTATGTAAAGAAAAAAATAAACGTTCTAGAATATTAGATGGGCAGAAATACGTTTTTTTAAGAATCAGTTCAAACTTTATTTTATTTATTTATTTATACTTATCTATTTATTTTGATTATTGAAAACGTTACAGATGTTAAAATGGATATGGAAAGTGTAATAATAATTACAGGTTCAATGGTTTTGAACAAGGAATACAAGTAGGTTACAAATATTTGTTTAGCTATGCAAAAGAGTCAATTTTGTTATGTGTAGTCTCATTTTAGAAGACATGAAATAGAAAAAAAAGGAAGTCGTCTTCTAGCTAGGACACCCTTGAGGAATACTGAAAAATTCTGCCACAACGGCTGTTCTAAGTTGGGCCAGATAAGGTGGTATTGTTTTCAAACATTGCGTTTCGGTGTAGAATCGGGTACCCCTTAGTTTGACGTTATATTTTGGAGATAATATTTTATTCCTGGGCGTCAAAAAAAAAAAAAAAAAACTTGCAAAAAATTGAGGTTACCCTGATTGTAAACTTATTTCCCAAACATTGAAGTGATATTTTGACTTCGTGCCACAAGTGCTCAACGTGATTGAGTCCAGGTGACTGAGTTACATATGGAAGGTAAACTCAGATTTACATTATTCAAATAAATCAATTAGAGACTGATTGAGCATAAAATTGAGCACAATCAAATCTACCAGGGGAAAATTAGGATGGCAGGTGATTAGAGATGGTATCAGGCGATGCAGAAAGCGTCTGTAGTCAAGATGATCACTAAGGAACTTCGGGGTTGAAAATCAAAAGCATCAACTCGTATAATCCGTTAGAGATGTCCTCCTTCATCCAGCAGTGGATTTATGAACGTTTAATTGTGATAGAAGGGGAATGATCTGAGACCATCGTCAAATTCTGTCGATGAAGAGACTGTTTATGAACTGGAATATAGTTTTAAAAAGAAGTGCTACAGCGAGAAAAATAAACATTCTTTTCCACTTTTCTAACTTTTTAAAGCCAGGCGAAAAAACTTGCCATAAGTTTTTCTTTAGATGTTGTCTATATTGATCATTTCTTCTAGACCTATATAATCTATATTGCTTGAGCAACTCAATTATAATGGATGCGAAATTATAAAATAAATTATTTCATTCACATTAGTAATTATTTTTGTTTCTTTAAGATAAACGACGTCAAGCATACCTACACCTGCTGAATGAAAAAAAATTAAAAAAAAAAAAAAGACACTCCAGAAGCCAGTCTTTAACTTAAAATTGATTTTTCCATATTTCCTAAAATTATTCTTTCATTAAGATACATTTACTGATGAAAATTTTATGTCTAAAGTTTTCTTATGTAAATTTCATGTCTATGCTTAAACCTCACTTAATTTCAACACTTGTTCCGTCTATTATACTAGTGATAAAATAGAAAAAAAAAAGAAATGTTATTCTTTATCTTCCTAAGAAATGAAATGTTTGCAAGACTTGGTAGAAAGCATTCAAACTTTTCCGCCGAAACCACTGAAGATAAAGTATTTATTTCTTCTCAAAGGCAATAAATTTCTTCGTATGCATCTCCCGCTGTTATAAACTTATGCTAAAAATTCACTGCGTGTGGTCTTTATTGTGAGTGCATGCTCCGTTTTCTTTTGTAGAGCCTTGTACGTTACCATTTCCATGAATTTGAGTGACAGCTTATTATATCTTTGTCGAACTTGTCGGCGCTGCAAGGAAAATGGCGATGATTTCCGAACAAAAGTTTCTTGTGTTAACATCGTCAGTTATACGAGTGCAGAGTTAATTAAGTTGTTGCTTTTTTACCCGTGAACAGCAGCTTAGTTTATTAGGCTGAATCTTTCGCACTTGTTAATATAAATTGCTAATTTTGGACCAATGCTGAGAGTTTATTAAGAATTAATTGTATGCTTTTGTGAATGCTTGTTGCATCATATGTTCTATGCATTAATTCGTCGGTATTCAAAGGTATTCTTCGTCACTGTGAAAAGCTGTTATGCAATATTTATTGTGATGACTTAGATCAGCGTGATATTGCATAGAGTGGTGCACAAAAAATCAGCAAGTTTTCTACTATTAGTACATATTTTTAAAAAATTGAAAGACAACTTAAACCTAAGCAAAAATTGGAGACACGTGTTTTGAGGTTTTTCAATGCAAAAGAATGAGCTTCTAGAGGAAGAACAGTTTTTGTGGGTAATTGATGGCTTTTTTTTCCCTCGATATTTTCTTTTTATGTTTCATCATGATATTGATGTATTTGGGTAGACCGGGACTAGTTGTCCACAGGGGTATAGGTCAACTGCACTGCTAGATGGGCGGGGCGTCCCAACTGCACTGCTGTGATCTTATCTCTAAGTCCGAGCTGCACTGGCACAGGCATGTCTCCGGGGAAAATGCCCGAATTACACCGGAAGTTCCCCCCTTCGATGTTTCAAAATACCCAGAAACGCCAGTCCGTATAACTTATGAACAGCCATTTTTGGCCACTTTTTCGTAAAAGTTAAAAAAATAAGAATACTGAAAGATATCTTAAATGCATTGTAAAAATATTGCACAAAAATCAGAAATAAGTTAAGTAAGTATTAAAATTAATTTTGGAAAGAAAGAAAAGCTAACCCACTTTAAAGCAGAACAGTTATGAATTGCGTTGAAAAGTAGAACATAAATTCATTCTTTGAATGACAATGATCCTACTTTTAAACATAATATAAAGTCGGCACAAAATTATAACAGTCTAATTGCCATTATACCCTGTGTCACTCACTGGCGTAGATAAGGGGGTAGTTTTGGGGATAAAACCCCCCCTGAAATGGTGAAGATTGTCTGGAATTTTGCCAATTTTTCTTGTAAAACCATGAAATTAGCTCACTTTTCCCGAAGAAACCCCCCCTGAAATCTGGGTCTAGCTACGCTACTGGTGTCACTTAAGACTTTTGTAGAAACTGCTGCAAATAGAAATTTCAGAAAGTTCATAAAATAGAAATATAAACTTCCACAACTTTTCAAAAAGTTGAATAAAACTGTTTCGAATAGCATAAAAGTTCGCTAAATAATAGTGTTTCATTTTAAGTCAATATTTATTTTAAAGATGCAAATACTTGCATGCGTATTTATTTAATTTAATGATACATACAAAGTATGCGTAATTTGCATTCAGGGGTAAAATTATCAAATGTATTGCATTCAAAGCAATGCAGGAAATACAGTTAATTATAAATGTTTTTTAACTTTAAAAGAAACCTAGAAGAAGTAACTAAAATATGGAAAAAAATACTTAAAGACATTGCAATTTCTTTTAAATTTATCAATACTTTCAATTACAATTAATTTTTAGAGATGTTATTGTTCGGCGGCCGAATATTCGACTTCGGTCTGGGAGAAAAGGACGAATATTGCGTATTCGGCTATTCAGCCAAAGCACTATTCGCGTTACATCCTTATTTGTAAAATGCAAATGTTTTCATTGTAAAACAGATTAACGATTTTTTATTTATTTTGTTAAATCTAATGCATTGTTTAATTAAGACACTTGATTGGTTATAGTATAGTAACCGATATTATTTTGATAATCCATCCATCTAAATATGAATCATATTTGAAATGTTTGGGATAAAAAATGAGTGGAATAAAATACCTTTGTACTTTGCACAATAAAGTTTTAATAACAAGAACAAGACTCATTTATGGGTAAAAGTTAAAAAATAAAACTTATGTTTTGTTACTCTTAAACTTTCCTTAAACGGAACCTTCTTACTGCTTACTCTTAAACGTAACCTTCGAAGGTTTAATCATATATTAATTACACGAAGCCACAATCGTGATGAAGCATAGCTCAGTAATAAAAGTGCCCCAAGATGGCGGATGACCCACCACGTTGGAGCCAAGGAACAGGTGTTTCCACCTCCCTACGGACATAGCATTGCAGCTTGACCATTGATAAAAATATCGGGGAGTGCAGCTCACCCCTTTTTTGATTGACAGGTATTATGGGGAGTGCAGTTGACCCTCGTCCGTCCACAGGAGGAAGTTGGCAGTTACAGCATTTTAAAAGTTTAGAGTGCACGAGGCTGTCAGCCCAGCCATGTGAATGTTACATCACCCTCCTTTAACATAAATATCGTTGAAGAAGAAGCGACCATTAAAGAACCGGAGTAGATTTTTCAAAATTTTACTAAAGTGAGTAACTTTCATCGCTTACACATAATCATTCTTCATTTTTTAATGGATCATGTTTTTCATTTTGACAAATGATATTCGAACGACAATTGTTCGTAGGTATTATAGGACCTGTTTGTTTTTTTGGAACCCTTTCGGAATAATCTCTTACGCTCATTCATGGAAAGCAAAACAATTGCTGTACGAAACAAGTTGATCCGTTTTTTAAATGGGGCAGTTGGTTCAGCAGATCAACATGCCTCATAAGGTCACCAATGGCATTTTCATGAGATCTCTGAACTTTTTTTTAACTTTGAACCGAATTATATTTCATATTGAAAGGTAGACAGTGTACACTTAGATATTCTAGTGTAGAACAAAATAATTGTGCCGTTTTACCTGTTTGTCAATAAATATTTTTATTTTAGCTTCTGCTGAGAAAATAAAAGACAGAGAGGGAGAGAAAGAAGGGGGCAAATTCGTTTTAAAAACATTCTTTTAATTTCATTTCAAATTTTAATTCATGAGCAGACGATGGGCTTACGAATTGTGTATGACTGAGGAAACAATATTTTATATTTGTATTTTTATTGTAATAATGAAAATAGTATCAGTAGAAAGAATTAATTAAAATTCTGACTTAAAGTAATTTAATTTTTTAACGAACTGTCCTTTTTTTTCTTCATAACTTTATAATTTTATAATATGTAATATATTAATTCTTGAAGAACAGTGCTTTTTTTCTCAAACTATCTTCGTTTTCTTTCGCCTCAGGAATAATACTTGTAATTAATGTTTTCAAATTCTACGATGAAATCTTCCTGAAGGCATGCTGATAGTTGGCTTAAATTTAAAAAAGTTGGCTGAAAGTTTAGTTCTAATTAATAATAATAATAATAAAAACATTTAAGAAAAAGGTTGGTCTAATCCGTCTTACTGCCTCACATAGCTGAGAACTCTTGTCTTTTGTTAGGAAGTGAATGAAATTTGTTAGAAAGTGAATAGAATTTGTTAATATGTTTTTCCATCTAATCTTGTAGATGTAGAATATACCAACTACTCTAGTGTAGCTTATTGTAGTGTAGTATATTTTTATTTTTATTTCTTAAAGCTCATAAAAATATTGTATCATAATTATCATTCATATTGAACATCTCAGGAAACTCCTGATAGTCGTAATATATATTAATCTATCATGTTTGTCACTTTGAACTTTCCGAGAAAAGCCAGATTTCCATGCCCTCCATGTTTTTGATTCAAATCCTACAATAATATTTTACTAAATATGTGAACTTTAGCCTACTTTCTAGTACGTTCGTGGTATTTTTTACTGTATTCATTTTCATAATTCAAGTTTCAATTATGCTTCACTATTAATCATGTAAACACGAGTTTCCCTCTTCTTATTACTGATTTTCTTCCTATTTTTAAGTATTCGTTCTATGTTCTAAAACAACTTTACACTAATGAATATAAAGTTTAAGATATTGAATGTTACGTTCCAATAATCCTCCATGCGTTTTCGAATTTCAGCTGAGGCTATTAAATTGTTCCAGCGTACTTCTCCTAAAGTGCCTATCTTCCCCAAGCATGCCTTGCAAAGCTAATAAGTAGTTGACTTTAGCAGAGGCCTCAGCTTTCAATGTGCAATTGCTCCTTCAGTGTACTTCAAATGGTTCTAGCTTCAAACACGAGTCAGAATAGCGCATTGTAGAGTGCTCTTTCCGGTTCCATGTGATTGTGGCAGAGGACATTTTAGCGTATATTTGGATTTCGAAAAGTATTGATTTCTAAAGGTCGATTCACATATCGTCCGTCCGTCCCGTTCGTCACTCTTTCCGAACGGACGGGCACCCGACGCAGATATAGGGACATTCACATACAGCGTCCGTTCATCAAACACGTGATAATTTTCACCCACTAGAGAGAAAGAGCGCTCATCGGGCGGAAACCAATGAAATGAGATTTTTTACGCGCTCATCCCATTCATATTCTCAGCGTCGCTCTTTCCCCACCAAATTTTCTCGTTCAATATTGAAGCTACTAATTAATAATGAAGCTGAATTTATTTAACGCGGTAGCATTACTTTCAGTGCTAAGCGCAAATTTTTTCCATTCCTCGTTAGTTAAGAGATCAATCAAGCAGTGGCGTACATAACGCACCCGCTGCCCCCGCGGCGCGGGGGGGGGGGGGGGAGGGCGCACGAGGTTGTACTTCGCTAGCTCCAGAAAAGAAAAAAAACTTCACGAGATACAATATATATGCAAAAATGTTTTTATACATATTTTTTAGCATTTCTTTTCCACTAATGCAATATCACTCCTAAGCTTTCTGAGTAAAATTCTTTGCTATTACGGCCACATAATGCACAATTAATCCCCTCTCACGTCCTCTTTCCTGTGTACCTGCATATTATAGTATAGGGATCTCTCATACTTATGCGCGGGCGCAAGAGAGCGCCCAAAAACGCGCATAATAAGTGAAAAACGCGCATAAATGAAAAGCGCGCTATGGGAAAAACCTCAAAAGGGAGCTAAAAGTAAACCATCAGTTCAGTGTACACAGTAACTGTTAATTAATATTACATTATGCATACAATCATAGGGAAAAATAGGAAAAGAGATTACATAGTGTCAAAATGCAAGTACGTATAATGCAAGTTAAGTAAGTACTGTACATTTGTTTGAACTATAAGAATATGAAATTGTACCCAGGTATCATTTTGTACTTAATATTACTCCCTCACAAAATAAATTACAATCGAGGATTGTTTTTGTTTTCGTGAATTTTTAAGAAGAGTTATTCGAGTTCATCAAGGCGGGAAAAGTTCGATCATTTTCAGAATTGACCTGTTGGTAGTTCGTTCAGAGGCGTAGCTAGGGTTTTCAGCGGCCAGGGACAACTGAAGATTTTGCGCCCCCCCCCCCCCTTTGCGAGAGCTTCTGTTAGCCGAAATGCAATAGAAAAGGGAAAATAGAGATACAAAATGAAAATTTCAATTTTTTTTCCAGGGGAATTTAAATTAAAGTCCATACTTTGAAAATACTCATTTTTTCTGTCCCTGATGTTTTAATATGTTTTTAAGATTCGCCAGTTTAACTTTAAACTCTTTACATGCCGTATGCCTTGTTTCTTGTGATGAATGTATTTCACTTTGATACAAAATACTTGTAAGCTTTTTTTAAATTTATGGTTCACAAATGTTTGGTACTTAAAACTTTGCACTGAAGAGGGTTGGAAATAAATGCGATTGTGATATGACTTTTTAACCTCTTATTGAATGATATTTTGAATCCCTTTTCACTGCATCTCATTGTCTTTAGAACAATCTGAAATACGTCAAAAAAGAAGAAAAAAAATCTCAGCGCGGGGGGGGGGGGAGTGTAGGAGTTGAGTTCCCCCATGCAAATAAGCTCCGATTTAAAAGTATAATGCTACGATAGCATTATTTGCTACGAAAAAGCATTAATTGATCTTTTAGAGAAAAAGTTTGTTTTCAATGTTTTCTCAGTTTAAGGCCCCATATTACTGTTTCAAAGTAAAAGTTTTCTATGCTGCTATTGGGCATAATGGTAAACCAAATTCATCAAAGGTTTGAGAGCATGTCCTCAATTTACAATATGTTCAATTTTTTAACTCCCAAAGCATTAACAGATCTATTAACGCTTTCGAGTGCACAAATAAAGAACTTGTGGAATCAGTGACTAAATTTTGTGAGAAGAACCAAAACGATGTAGCAATCTCAATTGCATCACAAATTATCATTTTGCGAAACATTTTGGAAAGTGAAATAGGAGAGAGAAACTTGACAAATAAATGTAGCTGAAGTTGCTCATTTAGTAATGATCGAGAACAATGTTTTATCATCCAAGTCTCCCAGACAAGTCTCGCATTGCCTTTTATATCTTTCTTACTTTACCAGTAACCATCAGCATCATCAGATAGATCATTATGCAAACAGAAGCTAATCAAATTTTACCTCAGAAGTACGATGAAAGAAGAAAGATTGAGAGGTCTTGCTGTTTTAAGCATAAAAGGCGTCAGGATTCCTAATTTAAACATCGACGAACTTGTTCAAAAATTTCTTAATTGCAAAAAATGAAGAGGGAAATCTATTAGCACAGATTAATATAACATTGATTTTCTTGTCCAATTAGTTCCTAATTTTGAGAACAAATAGTTTCTCTTGTATCATTAGTGTTACTTAATTCACCTTATAAATAAATAACAGAACCCTTAACGAAATTTTAGTACTTTAAGATAGTGTGTTATTTTCTCATATTATTAAAATAAATTTCATTCCAAACTAGTAAGAGCATGTAATGTTTCAATTCGTTACTTTTTCGAAAATCCGCCATTTAATGATAAATATGATTTTAATTATCTTAAAGAAAACTAATGGTTATAAATACTCGAATATACCGTCACCGTAGTGTGTTTGTTTCAATCTTTTGTAATAAGCCAAAGATAGGGCGCACTTCTAAATCTTGTGGGGAGGCACACCTAAGTCTATGTACGCCACTGCAATCAAGATTACTTGGCTATCATTGTTGATGTTTAGTGGAAATGATGCACATGTGCCAGGCAAAGCATTAAAGATAGGGCGGCAGTATAACGAGAAAGTGATAAATCTTTCTAGAATTTGATACATTAAGTTGTTTACAAATTTAAGAAAATATATACAACAAAACAACGAAAGAGGCACATTAATAACAAGCAAAAAAATTAGAGAAACGGCGAAAGCTCTGACTGAGTATAAAGCAATGTCTTTAATGCGGAAGATTTGGATTACAGAGTTCCTTCAAACTCGCAACACAAGAGGCGAGTTTATCACTTTTATTAGTCCGAGATTTAAAAGCCAAAGACCAGGTGACTTTCTTCACATACTTCAGGGTTTACTCAAAAAAGTAAGGCATTTAATAATAAAAAACCTTTAAATGTATTGAATTTTAAAAGCTGCTTAAATGCCCAATCCCCCCCCCCCCCCAAAAAAAAAGAGAAATATAAAATACCATTTGCTCCGAAAAATAAAAAATAAGTTAAATATATAAATAATAAGTTAATAATAATAAATAAATGAACAATAATAAACATATTAATCAAATACCATTAACTTATTTAACAAGACCTGATTTAATAATATACATCTAAATACTTTTTATTTGCTTTTCATTTATAACTCAATCATATTTCACTGCTAGTTTAAAATATATTCTTCAACGGGAAAAACAGCGAACATAAATAATTTTTTGAGATAAAGAAAAAAAACCCCAAGCATGTAAAAATTTTGCCCACAACTCTTTTACAGGGAAAATATAATTTAACTTCAAAAGGGTGTATTTACCTGTTTTTCTCAAAATTTAATTTTTGCATTTATTTTGTATTAAATCTATTAGTTACATTTTATGTTGACAAACATTTTTATGTCACTATACCCAATTATGCATACTGACATAAATTTTCTATGAAAAGGGAAACAAAAGTTTATCTTGCTTATTAATTTATTGGGAGTAAATAGGTATGTATTGCTTGTAATTTATTTTAAGTGTAAAAATATTTTAATTGCATGAAGATCAACGGAACTAGACGCTGCAATTTAAATTGAAGAAAAAAAAACAATCTTACACGCCGCTACTCAAAATAACAAAATAGCGCCCACCTTGTCTCTGATTGACTGTTCTTTTCTGGACGTCCGTCAAATATCAAGATTTCCTGATACAAAACGGGTCCCGTCAAATCGTCTTGCTGTCATGGCAACGACTAGAGGAAACCGGTTTTGGGTGAAAAAATCGTGCGGAACCTCGACGGACGGACGATATGGAAATGCAGCTTAAGGATAAGGACAAGCAATAACTGATCATGTCAGCAACCAGTCAGAATTCACCGATGAGAGATTGTATTGAAGTAGAATGGGGTTGCTGTTGATTAATTTGGAAAAGCATTTATTTGACACGAAGATTAAATTACCAAAAAAAAAAAAAAACTTCTTTTGGCGAATATTAATTGAAAATTTGTCTTAAAGAAATTAATCTATATGTAGTTCTACCTGGTCAATCATAGACTGAATTTGAGGCATTGAAATTCTATGAAGACATTTTTAATGAGTAATGTTAATGTGATAAGGCCCAAATTGACTATGAAAATTGAAAAGCACATCACAGTTACTCATTAATCCCGGTCCAACTTCACTGAAAAACACTAGTTGATTGGATAGACTTAGCTGTACGTACTGCACTGAAGTCGGATTTTTCTTGAAAAATTGCTGTGGCGAACGGTTTTCAATCATTGGTATCAGAAAGAACCCTTGGTAGTTATCAGAATCATTGCTTAGTTATGGAAGAAAACGGATGCTGCTTTTATTATTTCATCATATGCTAATTGATCTCAAAGCGCAGTTCGTTTATAAACAGTTTGAAACATACAACATTTAGATATTTCCCGTGGATTGCATTTAGCTTTTAATTCATGTTTTCTAACAATCTGTCGCATTGTATACCATTATGAATGAAATTAGGCGAGTTTCCTTTTATGTATGTTATCTGAATATTTACTTTCTTCAGTACTTCGTACCATTCGAAAGTAGTCATGATCTTTCACTGTAACCATAATATATATCAATCAGACGTAATTATAATTTGTTCCTTTAAAATGTCAAGCAATAATGGTAAAAGGTATGTTTCTAGATTAATGTGTAGTTATTGTTCTTCGTTCTTGTAGTTTTAGAACGGATTTGGCATATCTATTGAAGCAAAAACCAATGAAAGACCAGACCTCCCGTCCAACTCTAGAACTTTTCAAATAATCCTCCGTTTCATTATTCCGCCTTCCATCGAACTATTAAATAGTCTTCTAGCTCATTTTTGAGCTCTCCATTGTTAACTTCCCCATCTCTATTAAAACCCTCCAGGCAATTTTCCAAAGTTAACACTGCAGCTGCATTCCTTTCCTTTGTATTTGCTCAGAAAAGATTAAATCTTGGCTATCTGCCTTTTAGGGCGTTAGCGTCCATTTTACTTTCAGGCTGCTCTTGCTCTTTTGCTCTTGGGTGGAGTATTAGAAGTGGATGGTTTGTGTGAAGAATTATATCACCCACTGTGCTTGTCAAAATAAAACTGATTCTGTGATTTGTTTCTTTCTTAATACCTGGTAGAACTTTGAAAAATGTTGGTACTTTGATTAATGAAAACCGCGTTCAAATAGTTTTAATCCATGTTAAGTTGGATGGCTTCTTTTCTTCTGAGATTATGGTGCGGTACTTGATCTTTTAGGGTGTTTTGATTGGAAATATATCGCGAAACGTACAATGAAGATCTGTTTTCAGTGTTTTAAATTATTTCTTTTAATTCGTTGTTTTTTATTTTATTTAATTTTTTGAAAAAGTGGTTAGACCGTCTTAGGTTAACGAAACTCGAAGTCATGTGTGTGTTTTTACCATAACATTTCGCATTAATTTAGTTTTGAAATCTTTCAGGAAATGTTTTTTTTCTTTTCCCGCTAACTTTTTTTTTCCCTTTTAACTCGTATGTAACCCCAGCATTAATTTCATAAAAACCTGTTGCGCTTACTTCGAGGCGTTTAGACTCGGAAGAAAATTGAAAGGTTCTACCAAAAACCAAAACTTTAAAATTAACATTTATTACCTTTATCCATATTAAAAGCGCTTCAATTACGCTGACACATGGTTGTAAGCAAACTAGATCATTGTTTTCAATACTTCTGTAATGTTGGTTTATCGTATATATACTTGTAAAAACATTTGCACTTTGAATAAATTTACTTGCATTTGCCTCAGGATGTATATGATTTAAATCAATTAATTTAAATCAGTGATTGAAAACAGATGATTTAAAAACAAAAGCATTGATTTAAATTAAATGTTTTAACAAAAAGAAAAGAACCCAATAATGCAGAAAAATTTATTACTAAGTTGAATTTGCGTGTGGTTGTGAAAAATGCGGATAACAAACACCTGCTCAATTCAAAACAAACACAAAATTTATTTAATTATTAAAGTTTCGTCAAAACATCGGAATGGAATTCAGCTTACCTAAAGTATAGTAAAAATAATATATTTTCCTAAAGAGTTACGTAAGAAATTCATGTAATTTATATAGACTAGTTTTTATAGACATGTCGGAAGAGGAAAAGAGAAATTCTATTGACAAACAAATATCTAAATTTTTCAATATGGCAATATGTATAGGATCTACTTATCATTTAAAACTGATCTCTATTGCTTTAGATCAGCGGTTCCCAATCTTTTTTCTTCGCGTACCACCATTTTTCTTGCAAACTATTTGCGTACCACTGCTAATGTAACTTTATAAAAAAGTATAGAACACTTTATTATATAAAATAGAAAATACTAAGACAAATAGGTAATATAAATCACACCATTTTTTATAGTTAATGCAGAGTCACACAGAATTGTTGTTTTTCTTTTAATCCAACTTTCCATGTTTAGTAATGTTTAATATCAAATTCGATTTATAAAATTAAATAAAAATAAAATCACGTAAAAATAACTTTACGTAATCGTATTAGGTTTGTTTTGTATTAGGTACCTCTCAAAACAACCATAACAAGTAATTGAAGTTATTTCAACATAAAATATGAACACACAACAAAACAAATGATGAACTAAAACAGAAAATTAATTAGCCAGCCCGAGTTGAGCAGAGCTGAAAATGCCTTTAGTGTCTAGCAGTCACGTCGCCTCGGTGCCCGCACGCGCTCCGTGACACCTAGTTTACCGCTCACGTCACTTTCAGTTGACTGATTCATTTTTTTATATTTTAATCCTTTTTAATATTTTCTTTTTTTTAGCCTACTTTCACGTAAAAGTAAAAAAAAATAATAATAAAGCATGAAAGAAGGCTTAATGTATCGTAAAAATATCGTTAAAAATAAAGAAAAGTAAAAAAAAAAAGTGAAGTAATTAAATAAAGATTGAAAAATAAAAAATTTGAAAGTAGGGTTTTGAGATGGGGAAAATGTGTGTCTGTCGGTCGGTCTGTCTTTCGGTCTGTCTGTCGGTCGGTCTGTCGGTCCTTTCCCCCGAATAACTTTTGAACGAATAGTCCGATTCGAAAAATTCTTTTTGCATTCGAAAGATCTCGGCGAGGACATCTCATTTCCATATTTTACTTTTTGATTTGAACAATTTTTCGTTCAATTTTGAACAGTTCAAAAAATTTAACATTAGCGCCTGTGGGCGAAAATGAAGCAAATTATGTAAACTCTGGGTACAAGATCCATATTCCAATGAACAAGCTTACTGGAAGAAGCGCTTGGCGTGAAATATCAATTTGAACAGTTTTTGTTCATTTTTAAACAGTTCAAAAAATTAACATAGCGCTTACGGGGAAATTTCAATCCTATATAAATCCTGGTCTAACGGACCAATTTGCTTGGAACAAACTTTATCGGAGAGCTCTTATAACGTAGAACATGCACAAATAGAAAGTTCTCCCAGAACTAACGAGCCTATTTTCCTATGAAACTTTTTTATCGGAATTTTTAAGGATATTTCTCAGTGAATAAATGAATGAGTGAAAGAATGAATCAATGAATAAATGAATGAGGAAAAGAATGAATAAATGAGCGAATAAATACATGAATGAGTAAATGAATGAATAAACATTTGAATCAGTAAACGAATGAATGCATAAATGAATGGCTAAATAAAGGAAAAAATGAATGCGTGTACGAATGTGTCTTGTCCGTTGAAAAAGGTATATTTGAAAAAATTAAGAACTAAAGCTAAATGAGAAAGAGAGAGAAAGATATAGCTAGACTATAAATTTGAATTTGGTGTATACGGGAAAGTAGGCTCGTATAGTTCTAGACGGAACTTCTTGTTTCTGCCTGCACGCGTACCATCTGGAGAGGCTTCGCGTACCACAGCTCGGGAACCGCTGCTTTAGATGATTCGCAGGCAGATAGTTATGACATAGCAGCTGAAGCTGTTACTATTAATTACTCAAAACAATGCTAGAAAATAAGCTAAAGCATGATGCTTTTTAAAAATAGCATGAACAGTCGTAATCACGTGCCCATTTCTTATCCGTCTCTTGTCCCCAAAATACAAAGCAAAAGATGTAACAGCCAATTGGAATTTTAATTGAAAAAGAAATTTCAGAGTCTGTCAACATTCGAATGATGGAAAACTATAGCTGCTGTAAAAGAATGCATGGGTGATAAAGAGCCATAAATACTCCAAATGCTCACAATGTTAACTTCCAATAATTATCTTGCTTAACAACACATACCTATAAGATTTAAAGAATAATATATGATGTTTATTTCTTTTCGAAATTTTCAGCATAAATATTAATTTTTTAAACTCTTAAACTATTTTTTGCATTTTTAAAAGTATTTTACATACTTACATTTTTCTCAGATTGTCAGTCTCAAGTTATGTTTATTGGTTTGAAAACAATCTGATTTAAATAAAAAAATACAAAAAAATTCGCTTTATTTTTGCTTTTAAAAAAATCGTGATTTTTTTTCCCCCACCCTGATTTGTCTAGTTCTTCGAATTTTAATGTGTGCTTTAAAATTATTAATGTTTCTTCGAAAAACTTATGTGTCTGCATGAAATAAAGATTAGATATAGTCAGCTGATATCGTTAAAAGAAAAAAATGTAAAATTTTAATTTTCGAAAGTATCAATTATAGAAAATTAACACAACTTAGCACAAAATTTATCGCTGAGATTTTTAAAATTTTTTAAGCACTGCATGATGTTTATGTCACCCTAATCATAAAATAAACTCATGTATCTCTTCATGAAATGAATGTTACTTAACTTTGGTTATTAAACGAAATCCAAATTTGAATTTTCAAAAACATATGAAACAAATAACGAGGATAAAAAGTTTGATGGTAGTAAAAATTTCCAAATTTCGGTTCTTAATGCAATCCTTTTCCAGTTTCATTAAATTTTGTGTAGAAATCTGTTCTTTTTATACTTCAGAATTCCTTTTTACAATCTCACTCTCATTTCTTCACTTACTAAGGAAGAGGGGAAAATCATTATTAAAAATCTTACGTTTGAATAGAAGGTTGAAATGGAATTTATTCATGAATAGGCTTTTAGCAGAACTTTTGATTCTTTTTGAAGTGTTGGATGAAATTCGTAACCTTTTTTTCCTTCGGCGGGAACGTTCATTTTATTTTTACGCGACGAGTAGCACCATCATTGCATTTCTGTTTCTGTCTTCCACACATTTTTATTATAGTCTTTAATATTTCACACATTACTCTAATCTGCGAATTGTCAAGATAGTTTGAATATGATGATTTTAAGCTTTCCATTAACTATCTTATGTAGTATGTATGTATGTTTCTGTATTTATCTATAGCCCGTAATCTAGTTAGGCTGCTTATTAACATTGGTTAGGCGAGGCGCCCTCTGATAGTGAAAAAGAGCAAATGTTCTTTCTTCGTCGTACGATAACATAATAAAATATGAAAAGATTAGTCTCCTGCTACTTCCAGTAACTTTTAGCTGCTTTACTCTTTTATTTTTAAATTATTATTACAGTAAAACCCAGTTATACCGTGCTCAGTATACCGCGAAATCGGATATTCCCCGGTGACTATCATGTCCCCCGGCGTTTAAACCACCCTTTATCATTGCCATTTAAAGGTGATTCCTTATTTACCATTTAAAATAAAGCCAGGCCGAGCACACAAATATTCTAGCCAAAGAGCACCCATCCTCCCACCAGACACACTAACAGATAAAGCCCTATTGTGATAGGCGTGATGTACACCTTTTTCATGCTTTTTCTGTCTTTCAACCTAGAACATATAGCTTGATTTCAAAATCGGGTGCAATCGCCCTGACTTATTTCCCTTAACAGTCACATTACAGTGAATAAAATGGCAGCAAAGAAGAAAAGAAAAAATTATACTATAGGGGGTAGAAAAGTTAGGAGTAATTGATAAAATTAAAAATGATGCAACAAAAGCGAGTATTATTTCCTGAATATGGTTCCGCAGTGTACTCGTAGTTTCACTATACCGCGGCTATGTTATAACGCGGGTGCCTAACATGTCTCCCGACACCCGCGTTTAAACGCGGTTTTACTTTATTATTATTATTTTTCTTTTTATATTTATTTTTATTAACTTATTTTCCGTTTTCAATTTCTTGTTTTTGATTCTCAATAATTTGGGAAATTTCTGTTTTCTGAGTAAAATTTAATCGT
Organism: Octonoba sinensis; assembly: GCA_038502835.1. NCBI lineage: Eukaryota > Metazoa > Arthropoda > Arachnida > Araneae > Uloboridae > Octonoba > Octonoba sinensis. Next base: position 54,506,214 of record CM076599.1, on the reverse strand, counting down.
AATTTGTTACATTTTTTGGGACATGTTTATATTTATATGTGTACGACCAATGTTCATTGAAGATTTCCTTGAGTATTTTTTACTGAAGAACGGAAAAGGCCTTCTGTGCTTGGCAGGTTTGAAAAAGTAATGATAGTATTAATTATTTAAGGTTTTTTGTTTTTTTGTTTTTTAGCATAAATTATGTTTTTATACCGAAACTATGAATGATTGTTGTCTCACCCTCTTTTTTAGGTTTTTTTTTTTATTTTTTCAAATTCTAATTTGGGTTATTTTTACTTACAGAATGAAAAGTTTCCGGTAAAATTTTCGCATTGCAGAAATCTGATCTGGGAGGAAAAACGTAAGGTAAATAACTTATTATTTATCATGTACGTTGTACGTCCCTTGATGAATGTGAGTACAAATGTTTTCGAAGCTTATTTTTACTGTATGTCCAGGTTAGGGTTTTTCCATGCCTTCCTTTGGCAAATTTCAAGAAGAGATAAAATCGATCTCAATAGCAAAGAAGCAGATTGAAAACCGACACACAAGCCTGTAAAAGAAATTAAAACTTTGTCAAAACGTTTAAACATTGAACCTATGCAAGGAAACAAGGTGCCGTTATAGAAAAAAGTTTTCTGACATTTTATTTTCAAGCGTAATAAATTAAATGTAAAAAGACAAAAATTTGTCGCTCTTAGCAGCTACCTAATTTGAAATTTGACTATATTCCAGGAACCAAGGGAAAAACGGATGATGTATCAAATTATAAATTTATTCAATTATTTATAAAGGGTATTAAAATTTGCCTGTGCAATTGTGTCTCAAAGTATCACATTGTATTGAAATCGTGAGTTAGCTAAACATGTATAAAATAATGATTATAAATAATAATGGGTTTCATCCAATTATTTTAGCCCAAATTTTAGCGTAAAAAGGTGCAAGGCCCAATTTTACGCTAAAATTTGGGCCTTGCACCTTTTTTTTTTTTTACATTATTGTTGTACATTTTTTAACCTACATGAGAAAGGAGAAAATACTTTCAAGTCGTATCTGCTGCAAATAATTAAGGAAAAAAGCAATCAGTATCACCTGCCAAAAATATCTGGCCGACAAAAAGTATCGTAAAGACATTCTTTAATTTCTGAATGAGAATTCAAACAAGATTTGCGCAAAATAGGATGTATACAAGTGCTTTTAATGTGTTTTTTTCTTTCTAATAGAGTACCATATTTCATTTTGGCAGTACATGAAAAAAATCCCTACTTTTTTCATGCTGGTAATATTTTTTAGTTTATGTTACGCCAAAATAAAAACTTTAGAAATTGTTTGGTGGAACTCGGGAAGCTAGGCTCCAAAAAAAAAATATTTATTTTGTTTATTTATTTATTTATTTATTTATTTTTTGTATTCAACTGTACACTTGATACTAGTCATGCATCAACTTACTTTGTAATATCCCAGCAGAGGGCAGAATATTTATAACTCCTGTGAAGCAGCTTCAAGTTTTCATTCTAAAAACATGGTTCTGTCGCCGAAAGATCTTTGTGCCATATGTCCAAGAGTCAGTTTTTTACATAAATGCCCACCTTGGGAATTACGTGCAAGACAAATGCATTGTGAATTTCCATAAGTTGCAGCATGCGATAGTCCTTTATATTAACACTTCTTTTCAGTTGTTATCGGTAGTTTTTCACTTTTCTCCGAGAACATATATGCTGCAAAATACATCCTCATGCTTTAACGCATGTTTCTTCAATAAAATAATCGAAGTAAAACCAAAAATAATATTTAAAGCATGAAATTAAATACATATTAATGATTACTTTTCACTGACACTGAATATTGTGATTCAAAAATCTAATATTGTACTGCGCACTTTTAAAATGAAAATTGCGTAAACGTGTTTTTCATCACTGCAAAGAACCCCATCTTCAATGCAAGGCTATTTTGTTGTATAGCAAAACTTTTGAAACCGAAATCTGAATGTTAGTTCTAAACATCAGCTAATTCAGCTACAGAAGTTATAAAAAATACAGAGAAAACAGCATTAAGGGGAAAAATGAATAAATAAAATATAAAGAAAGTTCCAAAAACGAATGCCATATTTTTTATATAATGACGGAATACAAACTAAATCATTAAGTAAGTAGGGCAGAGTCTTCAAAATGTAGAAAACATGCTAAAACTCAAGGTTCGGATGAAATGAGCATTTCTGTGTCATGCACAGAAGTTAATTTTGAAGAATATTAGTTGAGTCAAAATTAAATTTTAAATTCAATTAGTTTGAGAATGATTGTTTAAAATATTTAGTGATTTCTTGCTAATGTCTTGAGGGAAACATGTATTGAAATTCATATTTATTTAGAAGTTAAGAATAAGTAAAACTATTTTATTAATAACAGGGCATATGACAAAACTTCAATCAATAACTAAGTAATTGAAGGAAACTTGATATTAAAACACAATATGAAAAAGAAAGAAAATAGTTTTGCTTATAACACATAAAAACACATTTATTTATTTTTTGTTTCATACTTGTACTACAAGTAAGTAATAATTCATCTTTGCTAGTATATATTGTTCTAGTTATTAGTCCTCTAAAAACGAATGAGAATTTTTCTGTATTTTTTAAAAGTCTATTAAGATGCATTTTTAAAATTTGATTATCTTGCTACTTGGGGAATCCTTTCAAATTATCGATGCCCGTTATATGATTACGCTCAAAATATTTCCAAAACTTTTTTTTTATCTTCGTAAAAGAGTGTTTGAGTTGCACTCTTTTTCTCCAATTACTTGCTATTTGCTTAGCTAAAATAAGTTCGAAAATATTGACTTCTTCCGCGCTCGCTGACAAAAACGCGAATAAAATTTGATTACACCTTTTTTCCAACAATGCTTTTAAATTTAATTGATGTTAGCTCTTGCAATTTTTTGAAAATAAGTTTTGAAGTTTTAAACTTCATTTAGTACTTAGATTGTGTTCAGGTGCAAGAATCTCCCCATCCCACCTCCACCACATCAAAGAGCAACATTACTCGTTCTGTTGCTAAGTTCTTTTTGTGCATTTTTTTACGAGTAAAGCGTGGATGAAAATTTTAAGTTGATATTTTTCTCTTAAGGGATGTTTTTTAAACGTTTTTGTACGTTTTCGATTACCGCCGTTTTTTTAGAAAAATAGAAATCCAGTACATTACAAATTACATTTTTTTTCCTTCGTACTGTCACACCTACCCTTCTGGAAAAAAAAAACCTACCACAAGCATCTTACTTTGTTCTTTTCTGGTGTGTGCATAAACCGCTTTCTTTAGATAGAACAAAACCAGAATTGTTGTGTACTAAAATTAATTTACTCTTAATTTAATTGAGATATTTATAAAAGAATGAATATTAAAAGTTAGATAGGGTTGTTTACATTGAAAAACTTCATAAATTCAATTTATTGCGCGAACTTTTTCTTAGGCGATTTGATTTGACACAAGCGGTCCAAGTTTCATTTTCTTGCTTTTTCAATTTTTTCTTTTCTTTTTTGTTGGGTAACCAAGAAAGGAAACAATTTTATTTCTGGCGTAGTAGATCGCTTTTGTTTTCTTTTGACAGCTTCTTAAAGAGGAGTATTAGCGGCTAAAATCGTCCTTAAATCTGGTAAAACATCAACATCAGGGGAGACTCGTGCTGATTATTCCCAGCAGAGGATGTTCACAACATTTCTAGTAATAGCGGTGATATTCCAGTAGTACACAAGCGCACACAGCATTTATGATCATAAAGTGAAAATGAATAAAGACACTTTTATGAGTAAAACTTTTTTTTTTTCATGAGTTTTGTTCATTTTTATTACATATGTGAACACAAAATAATACACGTGAAGTGAAATAATAAGATTCAAACGAATATTTTCATACGTGCTTCTAAAATTGTCTGAATGACTTTTTAGATCCGAAGCCATTTGTTTCTTCTTTCATAGATGCAATGTGTTTTTTAACGTATATCTTTGCATACTTCCGGAAGTAATTTGTCGTGTAAAAGTAGAATTGGGTATATATATATATATATATACCTAAATAATTAATATATGTATATATTAATTATAATAATCGATAATTTATAGTTATGTTAAATTTTATTCTAAAAATAAATTTTATTGCATTAAAATTGCAATTGTGAGCGTTAGTTGTGATCACCTGTAGCATATTGGGATCATAAAACCCTTGTTACGCTCCTGCCAGATTTAAAAGTACTTACAAAACGAACATGCTTTATAAATCTGCACTAGATTCCCTCTCTGAAATTCGAATCAACACCCATGTTCAAAATATTGCTTCATTAATGATAACATGGTACAAAACAATTCCGAATCTAATTTTATATTCTGAAAACTAAAGGGCTGCTTATTATTATCCTTCTCTTATTAATAAGGTTTTCTAATAACTGCCCATGGTAAGACCGTATTTTGATATCACCCAATTCTAATACAACCCGCGGATTATAAATTCCAAAGCTCAGTATGAGCAACCGAAGAACTAAGCATTATACTAATACTTAATGAATCGTTCACTGTGTGTCGGAATGAATTTGTTCGGGATTACTGGCGCAGAATTCGATGTTCGAATTCACGTTGACAGGTGATATGCATTGGTTGTTATTTTGAAGTTGCTCGTTAGGATTTGAACGATGGACATCGAACGGTTTTAAATTAGCGAACTGATACATTATCGATTTATAAATATGGGTTTGTTAAGCACTGGAATGCACTGATGAATTTGTAATATTCTAATTGCGTTTTCAAAGTACTCTTTAATGGTTTTGTAATTATTTGATTATATATGCGACAAATATGAAGCGACTATGTTCTGATGTTGAAATTAGGCTTAGGAATTTATGAGTCTTTGAATTCAGTTTGAATTGTGTTTCAGTTTTACAAATATATTCGTTATCAATATTTTGCTCATAAAAGTTAGATGTATGTTGTTTTTGAAATCATTTGCAATAAGTTCAGAGTAATAGAAAAATCAGTCAGAGCTATATTGGAACAATTTCACTTCCAAAGATTTCGTACAGCTGAACATTTTTGAGTTCCGTGCAATTCTAAAACCTTTAATTCTGATAACAGCACCGCAAAATAAAGTGTACAAATAACGTGTGATTATGGATGTCTCTGATACTCTAAACCAGTGTTCCCAAAGTTGATTGGGCTCCGACCCATCTAACAAAAATTTTCAACTTTGGACCCACCTCTTAGCTGTCTTAGAGAAAAGAGGGCATAAATATTGGTAATGCGCAGATCGCCTACTGGCGAGTTGTGGAACTACTTAATGCTGTCTTATATGTTCTGACTGAAATTTCAAAAAAAAATTAAAGTGTTACCAATAAGAATGAAAGTCTTGAAATAAGAATCACAATTTAAATATTTTTTAATTACTTAAATACTTACATCTGCAAGGTTTTTTTTTTACAAAGTAATGGGAAGGATGTATTTGTTTCTTATTTCTCTTCATTAAAGTTTTAGCGTCAACCTCAACTTTAGTTACTTTTATTCGCATACTTCCTATTTTTTATTTCATGTGTACAGTGGCGAGGGCCCACTCAATATTCTCTCGCGACCCATAGTTTGAGAAATACTGCTCTAAACATTTTGCAGGTCAGAATGTTAAAGTGAGTAAATATGAAGATGCCTTTTTTTTCTTCGGCTTTTTTTCCCTTTGACACATTTATATGAAAGGTGAAGTTAAGTTGCCATCTTAGGCCATTAAAGACTTTTTTTTCTCTCTCTAAAACGTTTATTACACACTAAATTTACGTTCTTGGAGTAAGATTATACTGTTTTTTTTTTAAATCTCGGATTTAAAAGTTTTTAAAAACCGGAAAAAACCTAAACCTTGACTAATTTTAGATAATAGGGCTGCAGAGTAAAAGAATATAAAATCCTAGCAAGCTGTTATCATATGGTAACCCTAGAGCTTAACGCTTTCAGTCCCAGGACTCTTTTTATTTATTTTTAAAATCTGAAAAGTACTGATTTTTAACCTAAAATAAAAGTTCAGACTTGATTTGGGAGGGGCGATTCCAGGCCCGTTATTCAGGGGAGCCCCCCCCCCCCCCCCCCGCTGCCTGAAAAAATAATATATAACTTTGTGTATATATATGTTGTTTTTAATGCAAAAAGCATTGAGTTTATGATACCCTTTGTCCTCCCTCACCCTCCGGATAACTGATCTTTGGGACACCTTAGTAAAATCACTCTTATCATTAAATGGCAAAATAGAGTGGAAAATAATCAACACGACCTTCAAACGGATATGCACATGCGCAGTCATCTAGTGTAATTAAGCTGTGTTAATAAAACCCCTTAGATGCCAATGTGAATCATAATATTTCATAGGTGATAAAAAGTCAAATCTTAAAAGTAATATACTTAAAACAAATTTACTTAAATGAAGTGTTTAAACATCATTAAAATAATAAGTGATATTGTACTTATAATTTCACCTCAATTATGTTACAATTAATTTTTATTTTGAGATATTTTGTCATTAAAAAACCTGCGTTATCAATTTGTCTATTAAATTTTTTTGCAATAGATAAATTAATAATACAGCCATCTATTAGTAAGATTTCAAAAAATGCGACGAATTTAGTGATTGCAGTTTCTTATCTGGAAAGTTCAGTTGTAATAATAATAACAAAATAAATAGGGAATTTGATTATTGTCGAGTGGGCATCAGTGAGACTAAAAGGATTAATAAGTTAGTTCAATCATTTAAATGCATCGCTAACTTTTTTTCACCATTAGGGCTTCAACAATACCTAAAAAAAAAAGAAGAAAGAAAGAAAGAAAAGAATTGGCTGACATTTGCATTAAGGGGGGAAATACGTGTAAAACTGCGTATTAAGAGCAATTATCATGATTTTTTTAACGTATAAAGAATAAATATATTTGATTGAGATTTTGAGGTTATTTTATAGATATATTGAAGAACATTTACTGAAATTGTAAAAAAATTTTCTTGAAAAATCCAGGAGATATCTGCTGCTGCACACTGTATGTCGCCACCCGGGTTGGCAGTTTGCGTACATCCTGGAAGTCACAATTTTTATCTGAAATCATGTTTTTTTTTTTAAACCTACTTTTTTTATAAGTGTCTCTTCTAGTTGAACTAAAATCATCACAAAAATTTGAAATTTTCTATTTTTTTTAGAATGGGGAAATTAAGTACGATTTTTAACCGTCTTTTTTTTTTTTTTTTTGTTCTTTTTTACAATAAAAAAAGTAAAAATAAAGATATGTTTATGATTCTAGTTCAACTAAAGCGTGTGTATATAAAGAAAATATGTGCTAAATTTGATAAGGATTGATTAAAAACTCTGCTAGCTAGAATGTACGTATATTCCAAAAAAGTAGTTTCGAGAAAAACGCGTTTGAAAAAAAAAAGAGTGGTATTAAAGGTAAATTTAAGGCAGTAAACGAATCAATTTTTTTTATACTTATAGATACTAATACTAATAGAAATTTCTACCCGAGGTCTCAACTGTTAAAAGAAATAAAAGGACATCTTGTAAAGTTCTCTAATACCCTTCAGGTCATTCATGAGAGACTACCTGCTCAACTGCTGCTCAAATGCTTATAAATTTTAAACGACTTGGAATTTTGCTTTGAAATTTTCAGGGTATATTATGAATAGTTGTAGAATCGATTTATGAAGGAATGTTTTAAAAATTTTTGAAGACCTTTACACGTATTTCCCCCCTTAATAGGAGTATTTATACCGTTACTTAGTAGTCGGTACAGGGACTAATTTAGTAAAATTCTAAGAAAATATAATATTTTTTCTAACAAGATGTCTGGAATTGAACATTTATTGTAGGTGTATGAACCGTTATCGTGAAAAAGGGTAGACAATTGGGATAGACAAGAAATTAGTGACATCTGATATTTGATATTTGGTCAGTTTTAAATAATTTAAGTTAATGTTCATAATTATGTAATCAATTTAAGTTTTTTTTGTTAAGGAATAGTTAACTTATATTATGACACATATTAGTTGAAAATGCTGCTGGCTTCAACCTTAAAGGAAGGAGGAAATTCTTTTCTCCTAGATTCATCCATTTTATTGTTCCATCACGCTTTGTGTTTCTGCGGTAGGTTTGAATATTTTTCAGCAACATTACAGATCATTTCGAATGCCCTTTAAAGCAAAATCATCTACTGAAAATTCCTTTCTTTGAAATACCAAGCAGTCGATGAGAAAATAATGAGTTCTGGGAAAGATATGTTCAACTTGTCCATGAACTAATTTTAACTCCTGGAAGTTAAAATGGACACTTATTATCCCCCCGCGGTTATTAATGAGTGCTGTTAATAATTCTCCAATAGCGATCATGCTTGGATTCTGTCCAGATATATCGAAATTGGTGAATCGTAAATTTTGCAACAGCTGTCGATACTCAGTACAAGGAACTGAAGAATTAGGCCTTATAAGCATTAGTAACTACCGATTCTGATTATGCCGCCGGCCGCTTGCTTGTTGGGAATTAGTGGCACGGAAATTGCATTTTGTATATGAATAAGAATTTACGAATAACAGCCGAGATGCAGTGATCGATAGTGTGGTTTTGAAAGCGCAAATCGGGGCTTGAACGGTGACTTTGCAAACATTTATAGATTACAGAGTTGTGTCCATATGCGATTAATAAGCATCTATTCGAACTATAATAATCCAGGAATATTTTTAAAAAGTGAGAGTTTTTAACGAATGTATTGGAGATGTCATAGTTAAATATAAATATATGAACACTGTGTCAGGGATCTAGAGCAGCCACTTTTTTGAGTTGGGGATCGTTCATAAATTGCGTCACGCTTTGAGGGCAGTTTGTGAAATTGTGACAAGGGGAAGAGAGGGGGTAAGAAGAAGTGTGACATCATGCATATGCAACATAACGTGTCACGTGACAAAGCAGGGAGGGGGTATGTTGAAGTGTGACATTTTGTGACAAATGGGAAAAAAGCGTGACATCATTTATGGACGGTCCCTTGTTCCACTCTGACTTGCTTCGGCTCTGCTCCGTGCTCCGAATAATTTTAATATATTACTTTATTTATTTCCCCTTTTTTAGTTTTTTTTTTATATAATGAAAAACTAAAAATGCTTTAAAAATTCGGGGCAGTGGAGCACAACAAATTTCTTTGGTCCAGTTTCGAACAAAACCTCGTTGCTCCATTCCTCCGCGCTGCTGCTCTATGCTCCGATACAGACTCCTGCTGTATGTATTTCTATGATAAAGGAGATGCAATACTTTTCTCCACCAGACCCCTACCTGTTAGCCTATTCCTTAGGATTGCTTACGCACGGGGAGAGGTAGTGGGGTCTACGGATTTTACATGCACATATCCCCAAGTATACATGGTGGTCTTCAGTGGGTATCGAACGCGCGACCTTTCAGGTGGAAGTCCGACATGCTAACCACTAGGCTACCACGGCCCAGGAGATGCAATACTAACTACTGTAGACCTTTTTTTTAAAAAATTTCTTTTCTTTTTGTTGCAGTATTATTCGACTGCATTTCGTGATTTGTTTTATAGAAACAAATTATAGGCAACTGCTTGTAGAGCAGAATAATGATGCATTTTGACTTTTATTAATTATCATTACTGTGAGTTTACTACTAAAATGAGCTTGTGTTGTAGCAATATATTTATAAAAGAAATGCTATTATCCAAATTTTCTAAGTAAAAATGGATGCATCCCCCCCCCCCCAACTCTGGTCAAAAGAGATACAACAAACCGCAGGGCTCCCACGGCTGCGCCAATTGCGCAAAACTGCGCCAAAACGATTTTTGTGCTACACGCTGCTACAAAATGCGTTTTTTTGCAAAATTTGCGCCAAACGGCGATTTTCGGGAAAAAAATCGAAAAAATTTTAGATGTATTTTTTAACCTTAAAATCGACATCATTCGATGCATTTTTCCTTTAGTCAACTAATTTTTTTACCTTTGAAGCAGTTTATTAATGAATATTAGCTCTACCCTCTCTTAAGAACATCAAATATGGATGAGAAACTTGAGCAAAATGAGTGATGTGTCCCACGCTTGTGGAATAAACAATGATACCATTTCTAATATTTTGAAGTATTATAGAGAAAAAAATCATTCCTATTATCACTATTTATGTTGAACATTTTATTTGGTAAGTTTTTCTTGAAATATATAAAAAAGTTTAATTTCATGGAACGTAAAAAAAAAAAAAAAAAAAAAAACTTAGCGTCTAATGTTTAGGAAATACTAATCAATGTGAAAAATCAATAACAGAACAGATGTTAAAAAGATTGCTGCTCCATTATAACAATTTTTTCAAATTCCTTAAGCCTACTTTCCACGTACAAGCAAAGGAGCGCATACGTTCTGCAATCTTTTTGCATCCCCTATAAAAATCGGATTTTTTTCATTTCAACTATTCATAATGTTTCTTCTCAAAGTAAATAAATAAAATGTATATTTATTTTAAATAAAAACATTCTTTGAAAATATATATTTGTTCCCGAAAGTGTTTAGAGGTAGACTTTCAAACGCTGTAAAATTAAACATTAAATTTCAGCTTTTTTTCTTTTCTCATTAATCTTTAAGCTCTGTAATCTATATCGTATAACCACAAGCAATTCAAAAACATAAATATAAAGAACAAAATAAGTAAGACAATTAGTTAAGTTAGAAAATCATTAAAAAAAACCATGTATATCTTAATGAATTGATCATCTTTAGCAAATATGTTAAGCAATATTATTAGAAGAAATAGAAATTTTGTTGTGGATGAACGACCTCACAAAAGTAAACTTGCTTAAAGTTTCAATTTTTTAACTAGATTTGAAAGTTATGAAATTATCACGCATTTCCTCTTTCTTTTAATTCAATTTAGTTTCTTTCAGCATCCAATTGCTGTAACCCTAGGACTCTTGAAATTTAATTGTAACTATTGCACAATTTTGAAAGATGTAAAGAAAAATTGTTGGAAAAAAAAAATCATTAGACATTAAATTATCAACATGTAATAAGAAATACATTTTGCCTTTCTGTTATAGAACTGAAAAATATAATTTGGTTCTAGAATTTTCTTGCTGCAAAATTATAAAACTCAGCAATTTACTTTTAGTGCCAATTATTACTTCCAAAGCATTCAAGTGAGCATTTTCGATTGAAATTTAAAGGAATATTTTTTAATCAGAAAAATAATAAATATTACTGCAGAAAATAGGATCGACTTCAAATATATTTTTTGATAAAATATGAAATTATATTTAATTCATTCAAAATTTTACTGTTACTATAATCACAATGATTATACCTAAATAAGTACCATTTAAAAAATAAATGATAAATATTTTAAAATAGTTGAACCTTTCATATTAGTTAGTTTTTGCTTATTTTCTTGAAAGAAAAGTGTTTTAGCTATTAAACAAAAAAGAGTGCAATGATTTTTGAAAAGAAGAAAATTTTAAGCTTTCTTCCAGCTATTCTTAACTATTAGAAGAAGAAAAAAACAATAAAACATTTTTTTAAAAATAATAATCTGTTTCTTGAGAAAAGTATTGAAAACACCCTTTTAAGGGTTATAGGTTTAGTTAGTCTTACTTTTTGAATAGGTTATGAATAATTTCTTAAGAAATATAAAAGTAATCCAGTTTTTGAAGGATGACTGACGTTTACATTTCCTATCATTTTGAAGACTTGAAACTGCTCTTACCCTTGATGTATGAAAATGACATTGCTTTAAAACAGCCATTTAATATTTAAAAAAAAAAGAAAAAAATCCTCCAAAAATGGTACAAAGTTGATATTTTCGGCTCCTAAACTGATACAAAAGTCGATTTCTTCTGCTCCAAACTGATACAAAAGTTAAAATTCTTCTGCTCCAAACTGATACAAAAAGGACATTTTACCTGCTCCGAAAGCTGCTACAAATTGTGTTAAGGCAGTGGGAGCCCTGCAAACGTCATAAAGCTTTCTTTTCCTTTCTTCCAATAAACAAGAATCAGAGTCACATTGCACCTTGTGCAACTCTTATGAGAAAATAAACTTTTCACCAACTATGTAACCAAAATAAAAGAATAATAATATTTATTAGCGCCATATTTGATTTTAAAATAAAAAATTCAAATTGTATCTGTTTCAGATAGGTTCAGTGTTTCTCATTTTAGAGTTTCTTGCTGGAACAGTAACACACGTAAAATACTTGATGTTGTTGAATTGATGCTTGCAAAAGTGTCCAGAAATTCTTTAATTAAAAGTGTTGTAGCCTCACCTAAATAAGGAATGAAGGATATATATATATATATATATATATATATATACAATCACGTATGTAGCATCACGGTTACATCAGCATTTCATTTTATCAAATGTCCGTCTATGAAGCCATCGTGGAAAACAGTCGTGACCAGTGTCCATTTAATCTTTGGTTTATTTGAGTTCCATCATAGGAAAATACACATTCAAAACAATACAAAGACGAACACCAACATCAACGTTTTTACAACAATATTTTCATCGTGAATCCCCGCTAAAAGCTTGCCCGCATCGTCTCGGGCATGCTCGAGAGGGTATACGAGACACGTGATGATGCACCGATATTGCTATTCGTTACTATTTTTAGTTCTCATTACATAATCTTTCCCGCTTTAGTTTCCCGGGCTGGGGAATATATAAAAAATATCTATGTTTCAAAAACGAAACAGAATTCAAAAAGGGGTCTAAAAAGATATTTAGTTTTCAATGTTATCTCTATCTCTATCTCTACTAATAATAAAGCAGTAAGTATGTGTGTGTGTCTGTCTGTGTACGGCGTAGGGCCCAGACCGTCCAGCGGATTTTCATGAAATTTGGCACGAAATTAGTTTGGAACATGGGGGTGTGCACCTCGGAGAGTTTTTCCTGAAATTCGAATTTGTTCTTCTTTTATTCCAATTTATAGCCGAAAGTTTCATAAAATAGTCATTTTCTATAGGAAGGAATTATGGCATCGTTTCGAGCTTGATACCGTTGAAAAGCGCGTGAAAAACTACCCCGGACAGAGTTTCGCTCTACGTGCGAAAATTCGAAGCCTCTAAATTAACTAGAAAAGAAGTTATAAGCATTTTTCTCTGCAGTTCGAAATTATTTTTTCACGGTAATTAACTTTAATTTTAATTGTTGCCATGCCCGACTGACTATTGATCCTTTTTATTAGCCTACTTTCCCGTAAAAGTAAAAAAAAATAATAATAAAGCATGAAAGAAGGCTTAATGTATCGTGAAAATATCGTTAAAAATCAAGAAAAGTCAAAAATAAGTGAAGTAATTAAATAAAGATTGAAAAATAAAAAAATTGAAAGTAGGGTATTGAGATGGGGAAAAAGTGTGTCTGTCGGTCTGTCGGTCTGTCGGTCTGTCTGTCTGTCAGTCTGTCTGTCGGTCTGTCTGTCGGTCGGTCTGTCGGTCTGTCTGTCGGTCTGTCTGTCGGTCTGTCTGTCTGTCGGTCTGTCGGTCTGTCCCCCCCTAATAACTTTTGAACGAATTGTCCGATTGGAAAAATTCTTTTTGCATTCGAAAGATCTCGGCGAGGACATCTCATTTCTATATTTCACTTTTTGATTTGAACAATTTTTTGTTCAATTTTGAACAGTTCAAAAAATTTTAACATTAGCGCCTATGGACAAAATTGAAGCAAATTCTGTAAACTCTGGGCACAAGAGCCAAGTTCCTATTGAAAGCTTATTGAAAGGAGTTCTCGGCGTGAAATATTGATTTGAACAGTTTTTGTTCATTTTTGAACAGTTCAAAAAATTAACACAGAGCTTACGGGGAAATTTCAACCCTATATAAATCCTGATCTAACGGACCGATTTGCTTGGAACAAACTTTATCGGAAAGCTCTTATAACGTAGAACATGTAGAAATAGAAAGTTTATCCAGAACGTACGAGCCTATTTTGCTATGAAATTTTTTGATCGGGATTTTCAAGGATATTTCTCAGTGACTCAATGAGTGAAATAATGAATGAATGAATAAATGAAAGAGTGAAAGAATAAATCAATGAATAAATGAATGAGGAAAAGAATGAATGAATAAATTATTGAATAAATGAAAATATAAATAAATGAGTGAATAAATACATGAATGCGTAAATGAATGAATAAACACTTGAATGAGGTAACGAATGAATGAATAAATGCATGGCTGAATAAATGAAAGAATGAATGAGTGAGTGAATGAATATGTATTATCCGTTGAAAAAGGTATATTTTCAATAATTAGAACTAAAGATAAATAATAAAGAGAGAGAAAGAGATAGCTAGATTATAAATTTGAATTTGGTGTATACGGGAAAGTAGGCTCGTATAGTTCTAGACGGAACTTCTTGTTTCTTTTAACGAATTAAAATTTATTGCTTGCGGTTTTTAGCATTTTGAGAAGCAGCCGATTTTTAGCCTACTTTCCCGTAAAAGTAAAAAAAAATAATAATAAAGCATGAAAGAAGGCTTAATGTATCGTGAAAATATCGTTAAAAATCAAGAAAAGTCAAAAATAAGTGAAGTAATTAAATAAAGATTGAAAAATAAAAAATTTGAAAGTAGGGTATTGAGATGGGGAAAAAGTGTGTCTGTCGGTCTGTCGGTCTGTCTGTCTGTCGGTCTGTCGTCTGTCGTCTGTCGGTCTGTCTGTCTGTCGGTCTGTCTGTCTGTCTGTCGGTCTGTCCCCCCCTAATAACTTTTGAACGAATTGTCCGATTGGAAAAATTCTTTTTGCATTCGAAAGATCTCGGCGAGGACATCTCATTTCTATATTTTACCTTTTGATTTGAACAATTTTTTGTTCAATTTTGAACAGTTCAAAAAATTTTAACATTAGCGCCTATGGACAAAATTGGAGCAAATTCTGTAAACTCTGGGCACAAGAGCCAAGTTCCTATTGCAAGCTTATTGAAAGGAGTTCTTGGCGTGAAATATTGATTTGAACAGTTTTTGTTCATTTTTGAACAGTTCAAAAAATTAACACAGAGCTTATGCGGAAATTTCAACCCTATATAAGTCCTGATCTAACGGACCGATTTGCTTGGAACAAACTTTATCGGAAAGCTCTTATAACGTAGGACATGTAGAAATAGAAAGTTTATCCAGAACTTACGAGCCTATTTTGCTATGAAATTTTTTGATCGGGATTTTCAATAATATTTCTCAGTGACTCAATGAGTGAAATAATGAATGAATGAATGAATGAAAGAGTGAAAGAATAAATCAATGAATAAATGAATGAGGAAAAGAATGAATGAATAAATTATTGAATAAATGAAAATATAAATAAATGAGTGAATAAATACATGAATGCGTAAATGAATGAATAAACACTTGAATGAGGTAACGAATGAATGAATAAATGCATGGCTGAATAAATGAAAGAATGAATGAGTGAGTGAATGAATATGTATTATCCGTTGAAAAAGGTATATTTTCAATAATTAGAACTAAAGATAAATAAGAAAGAGAGAGAAAGAGATAGCTAGATTATAAATTTGAATTTGGTGTATACGGGAAAGTAGGCTCGTATAGTTCTAAACGGAACTTCTTGTTAATTAATTTATTTCTTTTTTTGGAATTTGATTATTATTTTTTTAAAACGAATTTAAATTTATTTCCTGCGTCTCGCAGGCGATTGATAGCTTTGTTTTGATTTCCTTATTTTGACATGTATTTTACGGGACTATTTTCGAAAATACTGCACAGGGGTTTTTAAAAGAAATGTTATCCTTTATAGCGATTTTTGTTATTCCAGCTTATTATTAATATTTATACTTTCATTTATTTACTTTTTTTTTTCTCCAGTGAATTAGCACATATGTTATTTTCCTATTTGAGCTCGGATGAAAGGTTTATTCCGCTTTCAAATCTTTGCTTGCTGCTGTTTGTTTCTGCAGGCTACAAAATTTCGTCTTTATGTTTTAAGCCGGGTCCAGACGCTACGTTTTGCACAACCTTTTTTCTGCGCAGTTCAACACATTGCAGATAAAACGTTGCGTGTAGATTGGAAAAGTGCGCAGTTTTGAGTCCGGTGCGAAGACTGTACAGTTGCAGCGATAACTGAGCTAGAAAGCATATGTCTTTGAACTGTGCAGACAAATCGGCACATGTAGACGGTAGCACCCCTTTCCGATTCATTTTGTTTCTCAGTTTCAATTCGTTAGACGACAATGGCCGACTTTCGGCAATGTTCTCGGGAGTTTCTCACAAAATTTATTGCATTATGCGAAAGTTTCCCACGCGTTTGGCGTGTAAAATCCAAGGAGTATAGTGACAAGGATAACAAGAAGTTCAGTCTAGAACTATACGAGCCTACTTTCCCGTATACACCAAATTCAAACTTATAATCTAGCTATCTCTTTCTCTCTCTTTCTTATTTATCTTTAGTTCTAATTATTGAAAATATACCTTTTTCAACGGATAATACATATTCATTCACTCACTCATTCATTCTTTCATTTATTCAGCCATGCATTTATTCATTCATTCGTTACCTCATTCAAGTGTTTATTCATTCATTTACGCATTCATGTATTTATTCACTCATTTATTTATATCTTCATTTATTCATTCATTCTTTTCCTCATTCATTTATTCATTGATTTATTCTTTCACTCTTTCATTTATTCATTCATTCATTATTTCACTCATTGAGTCACTGAGAAATATCCTTGAAAATCCCGATCAAAAAATTTCATAGCAAAATAGGCTCGTAAGTCCTGGATAAACTTTCTATTTCTACATGTTCTACGTTATAAGAGCTTTCCGATAAAGTTTGTTCCAAGCAAATCGGTCCGTTAGATCAGGATTTATATAGGGTTGAAATTTCCCCGTAAGCTCTGTGTTAATTTTTTGAACTGTTCAAAAATGAACAAAAACTGTTCAAATCAATATTTCACGCCGAGAACTCCTTTCAATAAGCTTGCAATAGGAACTTGGCTCTTGTGCCCAGAGTTTACAGAATTTGCTTCAATTTTGTCCGTAGGCGCTAATGTTAAAATTTTTTGAACTGTTCAAAATTGAACAAAAAATTGTTCAAATCAAAAAGTGAAATATAGAAATGAGATGTCCTCGCCGAGATCTTTCGAATGCAAAAAGAATTTTTCCAATCGGACAATTCGTTCAAAAGTTATTAGGGGGGACAGACCGACAGACCGACAGACAGACAGACCGACAGACAGACCGACAGACAGACCGACAGACCGACCGACAGACAGACCGACAGACAGACAGACCGACAGACCGACAGACACACTTTTTCCCCATCTCAATACCCTACTTTCAATTTTTTTATTTTTCAATCTTTATTTAATTACTTCACTTATTTTTGACTTTTCTTGATTTTTAACGATATTTTCACGATACATTAAGCCTTCTTTCATGCTTTATTATTATTTTTTTTTACTTTTACGGGAAAGTAGGCTAAAAAGGGGGAGGCTTATGAGAGTTTAGTGGAAAAAATCAAAGACATTGATGCAACCGCAAACAGAGAAACATTTGTAAATAATTAATTCTTTGAGAAGTGTTTACCGGAAATAATTGGCAAAAGTTAATAAATCGATTCGATCTGGGGTTGGAGACGAAATTTACAAGCCATCTCTCTGGTACTTTGATTTGTTACATTTCCTAAATGATCAGGAGACACCAAGGCAGTCTAGGAATACCATGGATGAAAATAAAGAGATTGCAGTTGTCGAACCACCAGAACAGGCAACAAAAAAATATTTATTTTATGTAATCATTTGACCACTTTGAACGCCGGGTTCTTCTGAGACGTTCCAGTCTTTTTTTTTAACACGACACCATGTCATAATTGACCAGAGTAGTACCTCCTTCATGACGATATCGCACAAAACTGAGTGAAATATACAGATATCTCTGCACTATGTAGACGCATAAAAAACTGCAACGTTTTCATTTAGTCTTAAGACTGCGCAGACAAAAGGTTGTACAAAACGTAGCGTCTGGACCCGGCTTTGTCAATAAATAATAGATAAAAACTAATTGTACTAAAAATTTATTAATTAAAACCATTCTAATTTATTATAATCTTCCTTTTTGTGTGGGTACTTGAACAAAACAAACAAAATGCGTTTTTTTTTTTCAAATATTTTCTTTTTTGTTTTATTTCGTTTCTTTCTTTCCTTTTTCCTTTTTTATTGCGTGTTTTGTAAAAAAAAAATGCTTAAATGTGTAGGATCTCCGGCTGATTGCCGTGGGCAGCTAATCTTTAATTATATGGAATGCTATACATTTTAATAAAATAACATAATTTGCACCTAAAAAAGTTATCACTATATACACAATGGCAAACCGACTGGTCTTTTCATTTTTTAACACGGGCATAGCCGTGCGGGTACCGCTAGTGTGTATATATATTTTTGCATTTCTACTAATAATAAAGCAGCAAGTATGTGTGTCTGTCTGTCTGTCTGTCTGTGTCCGGCGTAGGGCCCAGACCGTCCGGCGGATTTTCATGAAATTTGGCACGAAATTAGTTTGGAACATGAGGGTGTGCACCTCGGAGAGTTTTTTCTGAAATTCGAATTTGTTCTTTTTTTATTCCAATTTATAGCCGAAAGTTTCATAAACTAGTCGTTTTCTATGGGAAGGAAATATCACATCCTTTCGAGCTTGATACCGTTGAAAAGCGCGTAAAAAACTGTCCCAAAAAGAGTTTTGTTCTTCGTGCTAAAATTCGAAGCCATTAAATTAACCTGAAAAGAAGTTATAAGCGTTTTTCTCTGTAGTTCGAAATTATTTTTTCACGGTAATTAACTTTAATTTTAGTTGAACGGTTACCATGGCGACTGGTTTATGATCCTTTTCTTTTTTAACGAATTAATATTTATTTCTTGACGTTTTTATCATTTTGCGGAGCAGCCGATTTTTAATTAATTAATCAATTAATTTATTTTTTGAATTTTGATTATTCTTTTTTTAAAACGAATTAAAATACTGCACAAGGTTTTTTTTAAAGAAATGTTATCCTTTATAGTGATTTTTGTTACTCCAACTTATTATTACTTTTTATATTTTTATTTATTCAATTTTTTTCTCCAGTGAATTAGCAAACATGTTATTTGTCTATTTGGGCTCAGATGAAAGGTTTTTACGCTTTCAAAGCTTTTCTTGCTGCTGTTAGTTTCTGCAAGCAACAAAATTTCGTCTTTCTGTTTTGCTGTCAATGAATAATAGATAAAAACTAATTATAGTAAAAATGTATTAATTAAAACTATTGCAATGGATTATAATCGTCCTTTTTGTGTGGGTACTTGAACTAAACAAACATAATGCGTTTTCTTTTAAATGTTTTCTTTTTCGTTTCTTTCTTTCGTTTTTCTATTTTTTATTGTTTGTTTTGTAAAAACCAATGCTTAAAGTGTAGGATCGCTGGTTGATTGTCATGGGCGGCTAATTTTTATTGATGT
Organism: Octonoba sinensis; assembly: GCA_038502835.1. Lineage (NCBI taxonomy): Eukaryota > Metazoa > Arthropoda > Arachnida > Araneae > Uloboridae > Octonoba > Octonoba sinensis. Next base: position 54,486,757 of record CM076599.1, on the reverse strand, counting down.
GGAATTCATTTTAATAAAATAACATAATTTACACTTTAAAAAGTTATAGCTATATACACAATGGCGAATCGACTGGTCTTTTCATTTTTTAACACGTGCATAGCCGTGCGGGTACCGCTAGTATATATATATGTTAAAAATCTCAAAATATATATATTGAGATTTTTATGAACTAATCCCCCATCCTCAGGAAAAACAAAACAAAAAATCTTGCTGCCTCCAGAAAGAAGGGTCATGCAGTTTTGCAACTTGATCGCAACTGATATTGATTTTTGTCTGAATAAACCCATCCGTAATTAAAAAACCAAGTGCTATTATTATAATGCAGAATTTTTAGTGTGTGTGTGCCCCTATCTTCTCGGCCAAAGTTCCCTTTTTGGAGCATTACTATCATCACCACATTTAAAATTACTCATAAATTAAATTTCCCTGCGTTTATTTATCTAGCTACATTTCAACTGGGTACCCCTCCAAGCTCTCGAGTCGTGACACCATGCTCCACTTATGGCTTTCCTATATAAGGGCGTAACAAGAAGAGAACGTTCGATTCGGTTCGACATCGGGTGCTACAACACTCTTCCTTTTACTTTAAAGCCGTCCCGTTTGACAGGTTCAGTGGTGAAGGGGGGGGGGGCACGCAATACGGTTGATGAAAATAGAGCGAAAGTTTTAAGTGGCAAGAAAAAATGATTTGAGAAGAAAAAAGGAAAAAACGTGTCTGATGTAGTGAGGTTGTAGCTAGACGATGTCAAGTGTGAATGAATGGCTTAGAGGATGTATTGGGAAATTCCTTCTTGAATATGTTCTTGCTTTTTTAAAATAATTTTATTCACTTTGGAGTTGCTATTGCAGTTTTCAAGTAAAGGATAAAATGTAGCAGTTTGATCTTTGAATCTTTCTATGAGAAACAGGAATCAACTTTATAGCTTCAAATGATAAGTAAATTTTTTGAAAGGTCCAGTTCAGTTTTATCCTTCTGAAATTTATTAAGTAAAAATAATTTAACACCCTTATTTACTACTGCTAATTGAATTCGTAAGAAAAAAATGGAAGAAAAATAACTAAATACACAAATTTGTAAAAAATTAAAAGAAATAACTGATAAACATAAAAAAGTTTGCAAATGCTCTTATTAACAATGTGGCGCTAGTACATTACATAGTTTCTTATGCGGAAATTTTTTTGCGAAAACCTGTAAAAACCGTCCCGGCAAAAACAGGTTTTTACCACCGAAGGGGCAAAAATGGCAAAAGATTCAGTATCTGTTTAGTTTTCTTTTTTTTAAATCAGTTTAAAAGTAAATTAAGACATTGGATTTAAAAAATACTTTACTTTCAAATCAATGTTATTCATATTTAATTGGAACACGAAGTTAAATGAGTGTAGTTTATGCATTATAGTATTAGAAATATGTAGTTTATGAAAAAATATTCTATTTTACAACAAAGTTAAAAGTGAAATAATTTAACACTCCTTATGCAGGACTGTAAATGCATTAGTCCATCGTTATGCATTTACAGTCATGGTTTTGAAGTGGAATTTCAATTGGCTCTAAAAATGACTTTTTTTTTACGGTTTGGGACTCAGCTATTGATATGCAGTTCATTGTCCTTTGCCCAAAACTGATCTTTTGCAAAATCAGTTTTTTGATTTTTAATCAGTTTTTTTTTCTCTTTGCAACTTTTGTGTTTTGCAAAATCATTGTATGTGAGTATAACTCTATTTCGCGCATACAATGTAGCTTCCGTGGCGGCCGTAGTCCTTGCAGACAGACCCCTGGGCGAAATAGTTTTCCTGGACCTTCATTATTATCCGCGTGAATTATTTTTATTTTTAATTTACAAGTCAGTAATTGATGAAATATTTTTGGTTTTCTAACTCAATCAATTTATGCTTTTAAGACACGCATCGCAACACTCTTTTATATCATGTATAGAGAACTCAATCCTAATCAATAAACTCGCGATGACTTATAGTAACATTTGCATCAACTATTTAAGTTACTAAACGTAAAAGAAGGTTAGGTATTTATTAGAAAATTTTATAATTTTATTTTTTAATGTGAAAGAGACATAACGCCTTTTCAAAATTTTATATTTCTTCAATAGCGTTCTTGAATGTTATGGAGAGAAAGACTAAGTTTCATTGAAACCTTGAGGGATCTCTGAGATCCCAGGGTTTCGAGAAACCCTTTTTAACCCCCCCCCCCCCTCTTGCTTTAGAGCAACAACAAAATATTAAGTAAATAATTAAAAAAAAAATAAAAATAATAAATTAAATCATAATTAAAAACTTTAAATAATCTTTTCGTCATTATGCTGCAGTCGAGTTAATATTTAATTGCTTGATTATACTATCGTTCCTTAACAATAAAGTTGTCTTCTGTTGCATAAGTCTACTAAATATGTTTCCTAAATTATGCATGATAATAAATTTAATTATTCACATATTTATTTGGCAAAGTACTCCACTTTTCTCTCTAATATAATGTTTATTTAATTATGATCAAATAGGTCTTTGACTGCTTCTTTCTAAAATGGTAATGTCATTTGTTTAAATAACATTAATAAAGTTAGTAATGTGGTGTATATTCGCTTGCTTGATCAATGGAACAATTATAAAATAGTAACTTATAAACTTGATAATTCTTGATTCGTGGCTATCTTTCTCTAATTTAATCTAAAACCAGCTATTCAGTCTATTGTGATTCGACAAATTTTTCTGCATTATGAGCTCCGATTTGCACTTGAAAACATTTGATTTAAGTGCATTGGTTTAAAACAATGCCTCCCGGGCACCTTTAACTTTGGGGAACAGCAATCTTAACCATTCCAAATTACTTCACCGAATAAATTATATCTTTTCTGATTCTGTTTCATGCTAAATAGGTAAAGTAAGTATTCTTTGTTGATTTGAATGCTACCATCGCTTTCCTCGCTTTTCGTACCCTTAGGGATGCATTTGTTCGTGAATTTTGAATTGGAACGGGAATTTATGCTTTAAGGAGTTATGATGATGCATTTACTTAAAACGGCGTTTATGTCTGAACATTGTTGAGGAATTTGAGATGAGCTTTTGGTGGTTTCGTTTCTACTTCAACAAAGAATTCGTTTATTATTCGATGTAACATACTTCTAAATATTTAACAGTTTTCTGTAAAACATTAAATCAACCTTTAACAAAATTAATTACTTTTTATTTCTCTTAAGGGCAAAATCATGAAAAGCGAGTCGTCAGAGTAAAAAAAAAAATGTTTTATTTATCAACGCAATTCTTGTTCTAGTTTGGGATCATTCATAAATGACGTCACGCTTCGAGGGGGGGGGAGGGGGGTTTGTGAAATTGTGACAAACTGTGACAAGGGGAGGGGAGGGGGTAACAAGAAGTGTGACATCATGCATTATGCAACATAGCGTGACGCGTGACAAAGGGGGGAGGGGGGTCCGCTGAAGTGTGACATATTGTGACAAAGGGGGGGGAGTCAAATATATGGGAAAAAAGCGTGACGTCATTTATGGACGGCCCCTTTAGAAGCTTAATATGCCAAGAATGTCTTGCGATCATTTGTAACAATCTGACTATCACAAGAATTTCATGATGTAAAATACACGATGGAACTTTCGCAATGGTCTTGCAACGTGATAGCCCAAGTTGTAGAATAAATCCTTTAGATACTGTTAAAATGTACTTTTGAGCGAAGAACTCCACTTCAGTACAGAGGTAGCTGACTTCATATGAAGCATAGTAAAATATTGAAACATTAGAATTAAATTAGTTTTTTGTTTGTGTTTGTGTATGTGTCCCGCCTAGTAGAAATATACCCGAAGGCCCTACGTACCCTTGGACCCTTCCCAGATTCACTATCGCAAAAACCGATTTTTCACCAATTTCCAGATAGTAAAGATGACCGCTTCCTAGAGGAAAAAATGAGATCCTACGGAAAAATCGAAACTGCGAAAACGAAACCTTTCATAAACTTGATTGCAAAAATCAACATTTTGTATAACATACTAGCATAAAACTGTCATTAAATAACTGCCTTCTAATCATTTGTGTGCTTAACATAATTCTAAGCAAATACTTTTTTCATGTTTAATATTTATTCAACTTACGGTTCGAGGACAATCTACTTATATTCCTGATTTACACTAATTAATATAAATATCATATCTATAAATAAGTTGTAATGTTCATAAATATATTGGGTAATTAAGTATTTTCACAAAGTATTGTATGCTCTTCCCTTCATAAATAATTCAAATAAAGAAAATAGAATATTTGTCACAAAGGCGTTAATGTTTTTCAGTATTGGGAATTCACGTTGCGATTTTCTCACCATTTTCTCTCTCGTTTCCATTAGCATAACATTATATTTCACTTGCAAAACTTATTCACTTTATTGTTATGTATGTTAATTTGTTTTACTTTAATTGTACTTTTTGCAACATAAAATGTTGTTGTATTTTAAATACATTAAATCGACGTATTTATTTTTGCTGAAAGACCTTCGTTTTAAATTTCCTCCCAAACTCAATCCAAATTTGTTTCTAATTCTGTCTTTTCTTTCTTTTTTTTTTTTTCATAATTCGTTTCTATCTTGCTTCATTTTCGTCTAGCAGTTGCGAGTTTTTAAAACAAAAAGTCATTAATGCCTTTTTTTCATTGTAATTGTTTTTCATTTTAAGTTATTCAAAATCTTTTAAAAGCAAAAGGAATTTGTTTTTAAATCTCTTTGGGGAATTGGTGTTACTACGTAAGATAATGGAAAATGAAGGAAACAATTTTCTTTCTTTCCGTCTTGTTTGTAAAAAAGAATTATTTTTCCATATAAAATGAAATTAAACAGTCATCTCCTTTTAGAAAAATCGAATAACAATTCTTTTCCCATTATCTTTTGTTTTGAGAGTCATAATTTGGAACTATTGACAACACAGCAACTACTAATTCTTAAGAACGTTGCTAGCATTATTTAAAATTTACCACGAACATTATATGTATATAGTTTTATTATTTGTGTAAACCACTTTTGTAAATGTAATTTATATCTTAATACTAACAATTATTGCTCGAACACATCGGTTTTTATTTTATTTATTTATTTATTTTTTATATTTGAATCACATTGTTTAACAGACAAAAAATGGCATCATTTTGTACTTGAATTTTGTAGCTTTAGTTAAAGTTTTACACCAATTTAACCTCCGAGAACCGCAATCCGTCAACTCTGTACCAGCAGAAGCTCTAGCCTTTTTTTTTTTAAATTAAATTCTTAAATTATTATGTGTTTTTGGAATTTATTTTCACTTTAAGGACTTTGATTAAGAGTAAGACAAAAGATTCTTATCCTATGTACGGATGGAGATCATTTTAATGTTAACCAACAGTGCTTGGACGGATAATGCATTTTTCATTTAATTTGTTCTTGACGGAACTGATGTTATCACGCAAGGAAACCAGTCTCTAGTGGGTGCTTTGTGTATCTGTACTTATAGAATTTTTCTTTAGGAAAAGGAAACCTTTCAATGATGGTTCACTGCAGTTTTCCTGAGTTCAGTTGCTTTATTTTCTGTTATTAGCTCATTAAAGACATCGTTGTTGAATCCATACTTTCCACTGATGAAAAGGTTTGATTACATCGTAGCTTTCTTTGTTAGCCAGTGCCCCGGTTTTGTTGAAATCAAACAACTTTATTGGACGTCTCGAATAGTTGAAAGGTTTCTTCATCTTCGAGAGAACTTTGAAGCGAAATAAATACACCAGCACTGTTTGGAAAGAAGTTTAGCATTCCTTTTTACGTTCCTCAATAAATTGAATTTTTCTGAAAAGTATACTAAAAAAAAAAAATCTGTTTTTATGTATTGCGAAATAAAAAACGATAAATTTTTAAATTACTATAGATCCGACGCCATGAAAAATGACAGTGCAATCCAGTGATTCTCAACCTTTTTTGTTTCTGTCACGGCACACTTTTAAAGATTTCAAAATTTGTTTTGTTTTAGAGAAGTTTTCTTTTACAGTGTACTTTTCTTTACTTTAAGCAAACTTTACTCAATAAATAACACTTATTTAATATTTACTTAATAAAAGCATTTTAATTTCTACTATATACATTTCTAAAATTTGGCGGCACACAAAAGTGCCGCGGCACAGTGGTTGAGAATCACTGGTGTAGTAAATGCAAGAAAACAAGTATGTTAGTAAAATTTTCCCTGATGCACTTTTTTCTTGAAACAAAGTATGAAGCGGCTGTGATTTTTTTTTCTGGTAGTAATTTACACTGACTTAATTTCAAAGAGTTTTGGTTGGTATTTGGCCTTTTTTGTCATTCTGAAACGTTTTGTCTTTGCCTTAATGCCGTTCTGGCAATAATTACACCTTTTTTGCGTACCTCTGGTTGATCCGCATGGAGACAAGGGGTACCCATATCACTGGTTATTAATCGCTAACATAGAGAAAAAAAATGCTTCAGAATTCCTTTTTAATAAGTGCTAAAGCTATTTTACTAAGTTCTCGAAAGCCACTTCTCGTTGCTCTGATACGGGAATTGTACATTTCACTAAGCTTGTCCTCATTATTCTCCCATTAGGCGAGCTCCGGCGGCTTTCGCATGTTTAACTCCTCCCCATGTTCACACTTATTGTATTCAACATTAGTCATTAACCGAAGTCAGGTTGAACACGCAACTCCTGCAGCCATCACGGCATTTACTGGAATCCAAAATTGAACTTCTCTGCCTACCCTTCGCTTTATAATTAAACGTGGCGAAATTCTTCGCACACCGAGCCTTGCTACGAGCGGAAATGTCATGCCGCTGTTCGGAAACCGAAAAGCCATTTATGTGCTGTAGATTGTGCGATTGTGGAAGGTTTTTGATAAGAGAGAAATGTAGCATTCATGTGAAGGCAATTATGAACACAAATACAGTTGTACTCAGTTTAATACGAGCGCGTTTAATACGAAATCGTAGCCAATCAAGCAACTACAACTTCAATTTCAGTGACGTTACTAACTATATTAAAATTGGCAGATAGTGTTTATCCAAAAATGAATATTATTAAAATCACAAAAACTGTCTCTTCACTTAATACCATCTGTCAATTTGCATAGGAGCAATTAATTTTCTTACATGCCTAAAGTATCCAATTGCCTTATTTTATCATAAAAATGTAATCTTAGGTCATTTTCTTTAGCTTTAAAATATGAAATTTCATTACAAATATTAGATTTTTTTGTTTCATATTGTCTAAAAAGTTCTTAAAAGCAATGTAAAATAATAATAATAATAATAATAATAATAATAATAATAATAAAACTGATTCGAATTTATCTCAACCCTTGGTGGCAAATTCTCTCGGAAATTATTCGAACGTATCCCCCATAGGTATAAAGGGCATCTTAATCCAGTGGTCATTAGAAGTTTTTATTCGTCACCTATCTCAGCGTTGCTTTTGCGTTTAACGTATTTTTAAAAAATTTACAGAAGGTAATATTTTTTTATACGAATAAATCAACCAGAATCTATTGAGTGTTTATTCAGTATGCTATGAATATATTTTAAACTGCACACTCAACCAGTGTCTCGCTTTCTACGATAATGCATCATATTGATGGATAACACAATTGTTGTATAGATTGCTTGTTCAGCCAGTCGATAGTTATCATAATATTGAATATGTCCCTAAATTATTCATATAAGAGCTTCGCACATATTTCGACAATGCAGTGCTGATTACATTAATACTAATTGCTTTTCTAAAGTACTCGTTATTAATCATGTTTGGTTAGTTTACTAGGGAAACATGCTTATAATGCTTTGTCAATAGGCTGCATGGTACAGCGAGGTTTTGTGCCAATATACTGGTGATCGTCAACATAATACCTAAGTATTTTAATTGAACTGATTGTTTGCGTCGATTTAATAATCAATTTGCACTGTCGGAATCTTATTAAATTAAACATTAGACATTATGAGTCGAAACCGATGTTAAATGAAATAGAATGCTACAGATCTACACGGAATACGGCCCTCTGGTTGTATCCTACCCGGGAGTTGTCAGTTTGTTGTTCATGAATTCTCATATTTTGGTGTGTCACATACATATAAAACTCTTTTAAGTTTATTACTGTTTTAGATTTTAGAATTTTATACTTTTCCGAAATTTTAATGTCAGAGAAATAAATAAGTTTTCTTAAAATCAGTTATTCGTTATCTGTCCAATGAATTTCTCAGTTTATGTCGTGAACCTTTTTATACCAGATTATAATTATGTACTACCCAAAGAATATATACTTAATTGAGGTAGTGTGTTGGTACTTAAAATCTCTAATTTATAAACACTCCGGTTTTTACGAGCAGCCCTGGAAAATAGGGATGAGCCGATTAATCAGCTGTAAACGGTAATCGGCCACATTGCCGATTAATCGGGGAAGAATTATTATTATTATTAATAATAATAAAATTACTTTAATACGCCAAAAGCAAGAAACCACGCTGAAGGAATTAACTAACAACACCTGAGGTGCACTCCTTCCTACACCGATGATGCCCCCCCCCCTTATTCCCCCCAAAAAAGAAAGAAAAAAAAAGAACTAAAAAAACATAGTCACCTAGTCTCATTTAATAATAATAATAATTTAAAAAAAAAAAAAAAAAACAAGATATAACAAAGGTCACGGATATTTACAACGGCACTGTTTAAATTGATTTTTGAAACATCGTCCTTCCTGAAATAATCAAGGGTGCAATCTGTACCCCAATCCCTTTTCCTTGTGGATACTACTGCAGTACAGTCAATGTAATTTTCTGCAGCATAAGATGTCGAGTAAATACACACGTGTGCATTATATTTCTCAAGCTTGGGGAGGCATTTGCTCCCTCCTGATCTCGCAAAGTAACAGGCCTGAATGACACACATTAGGGCTCGACCGATGGCATTTTTTGGCCGATGGGCCGATGCCGATTGTTGGCCGATTGTTCCGAGATCGGCCGATGGCCGATTGCCGATTATTCTCCTCTTCCATCGGCCGATGGCCGATGGAAAAAAAAGTCGCTTTAAACCATTAAAACGTGTAGAATGCTTGTCAAAAATGTCATTTAAATCATTTACTATTTATTTTTATGTTTATAAAAGCACTTGTAAGCCCGGCGGTCATACGAAATGACCGCTGTTCTAGGTATTATAGATTGTGATTAAAATGATTTGTACAAAGGTGTCTGCTAATTCAAACTGAATTACCCAGGTCAGGCTGCGAGGAAGCCCCTTTGCTTACTGCCCCACACTACTATATATTTATTCGCTATATAATCAAATCGTTTGTGAAAAATATATATTTATCGTCGAAAGAACTTATTGGAAATTTTATTATGCTCTTCAAAACAAAAGTTTTAACGAAACTGGGAAAAAGAGCGCTGCCACTCTAATAAAAAAATATAAAATTACAATAAATAAATCAATTTAAAAGAAAGAAGGGATTAAATTAAATTCGCGCATACATTAATTTTTAACGGAAATTTCAAAATACAGCGAAGCCTCACTCAATATGCTAGAGAAGCGTTTTAATTATTATTAGTATATTTGTTACATTTTTACAACAATGGCAACTGCGTTGATTTGTTTGTTCACACGGCAACTGTAATTACATGGTTGGGAACGACGGCAACAATGCAAAAATAAAATAAAACGGGTCGAAAAAATCATTGAAAAATTTTAAAAAATGAATTAAAAAAGGAGTTATTTGAGTTACAACTTTCATTTTTGCGGCGATGAGTTTCTCGGATCGTAAACATTAACCAAACCGAATGTGGTCCCGATCGGTAAAACGGCTGGGATTCTATAGCGGACAGACAGACAGACAGAATAAGCCGCTTATATATAAGATAAATGCATTATTCAAGCACCGTAAAACTGTTTTGGGGGAGTTTACATAATAATTAAAACTAAAAGAATCTCTCGCGATTCTAGTAAAGTAATTAAACTATTCGGAGGTAAAAAAAATTAAAAAATCTTATATCAGAGGATTTTTAATTTTTTTCTTATCTTTGCAAAAAAAAAAAAATCAACAACTATTGGATCCGCTCAGGTCTAATTCCCTTTCCTTCAACATTTTCTCTTTATAACACCTGCACTGCAAATGCCATGTGCAGCTGCCTTTATTTTATAATTTTTTTCACGGAGAGGAATGCAGATGTTATGACACAGACTAACAAATAATGTGGGTTTGTATTTTTAACGAAACTGTCAACCCCCTCCTCTCAGCTTTTTTTTATGATCCCCCCCCCCCCCCCGTTTTAAAAGAAAAGCGGGAACGATTACATGTTTATTTTTCATTTAAAAAGTTATTTTAAGCTCTTTTTCTGAAATAAAAATAAAATATTAAAAAAATTCGCTCGCAGTATTATCCCTTGTATAGTATATACCATGTTCATAACCAAGAAATACTGAATATTGCTTTAAAAACATAGACGTGAGATTTTTTTGTCATTGCAAATGAATGCTGGGTCTTAAGAACTAATATTATTGGTTTTTTTTCTTGTGAGTTGAAAATTACACTGAAATACTTGACATGTTCTTTATATTTTCATGAGCACAATGTAAGGTCCCCGAAAGAAACCAATATTTTGAGCACCCGCAGTTTTCTGTTGACAAATAATCTTCTGAAAACACGTAATCGTTTATAAAAATTAAGATGTATTTTGAAAATATATATATATATATATATATGTATATATATATTTTATATACGTTGGAAATTTTTGAAATTAATGAAGTTGTAGTATTTTTATTAAGGTATTGTTCCACCCTGTATCCCAAACTCATTTTTAAAGAACTAAATTTTTGAAAATTGCAAGTCGAACTTGAACACATAGAATTTCGATCAGTAAACATTTATACTGAAAAATTGATTCATATTTTTTATCAATATGTTCTATGTTGTACAAGAAATATCCTAAACTGACAGCAGATGCAACGAGATTGTTGTACAATAGCAGCAAAACTGTCAACTGTCTAACACATGGCATCAAAGAAGCCAAAAAAAAAAAGCGCTAAAAAACGAAGTATAAAATGGGGAAAATTAAAATAATTATCGTATAAAAAATGTTAAGGTGCATTTTGGAAAAAAAAATATGCATTGATCAATCTGTGAAAATAAAGAATTTTAAGCATTTTTATTAAGATGTTATTAAATCCTGTCGCGCGAACTCGCATTTTGAGAATTCAATTTTTAAAAATTGCAAGTCTAATTCGGACACATAAAATTTCGATCAATAAATATTTATACTGGAATTTTTTTTTCTTATTTTTGACCAATCTTTTCTATGTTGTAACCTAAAAATGAAATAATGAGAACAACCGCACACTAAAAGCAGATGCAACAAGATTGCTGCACAATTGCAGAAAAATTGTAACACGTGGGATCGAAGAAGCAAAAAAAAAAAAAAAACCGCAAAGAGAAAAAAGTTTACGCTGGTAAAAATCAAAATTATTATCATACTTTGATTGAGTTGACTTTTTATTGTTTACAATTTCGGAATAATAAGAAACATAACAAACTAAAAGCAGATGGTATAATATCATTGCACAATGACATCTAATGCACTAAGTCATTATTAAAAGAAAAACCGACAAAAATGAGGCAACTAACCTAGTGCGAAAAACAAATAGCACTCATAAGACGTCTCTATGACTTTTACTTTAACATATTCTAACAGCGAGCATTCTGCTCAAAGAGAACTATTTTAATAATGAAGGTTTTCGGGCAGCGATCGCTTAAACTAGTTTTCCGAAATTTTTATCAAATACTTTTTGTAGAATGACATTTTTTTGTGTTTTTTTTTTAAATTTATGTGCTGCCTGTTATTGTATGGAAATATAAATTGATCTATGGAGAAAAAAAGAAAGTGAAAGACAGAATGTTTTCTGGAAAGTTGTCCCTGCGAAAAACATCGGCCTTGCATCGGCTTTTAGATGTTTTTTAGGCCGATGGGCCGATGTTTTTCTAAAGTTAACATCTGCCGCCGATGCCGATGGCCGATGGCAACTTTGTTGAACAATCGGCTCCGATGCATCGGTCGAGCCTTAACACACATGAAGATAAAAGGTCCTACTTTGTAAATAGCAATTTGTGAGCGCAAATTACGACTAACTACCAATAGCTTCGAGTCTTCGAGTTGTAGCTCTCCTTGCCTCCATTTCATTCAATGTACTCGTATTAGCCGCTCCTAATACTCAAAAGTACTCCCAACTACAAAGAAATCGTACAGGTGGGAACACATAGAAAATTCTTAAAATCAACAGGCGCCCATTTAAATTTGTATACTTTTTCAGAAGCAGGAAATTTGAAACATTGCGCAGAAGGCACAATACATTGAAACACCGATTTACAAAATGTATGCTCTGCCCTTTTGTTTCCATAAGTTCCACTTTGATTCTCTATTTACTAAATAGTCCTATGTAGTGGTGGACGAACGCCCCCCCCCCCCCCAGAAGGCATTGGATAATCGGTATCCGACAGAATTTTTTAAATATCCTGAACCCGATTCGACCACGTCACGAAATATCCGATTATCCGGAATGTCAAATTTGATTTTTAAAATTTATTTAATTAGCATGTTGTGAAAATATATGTAAGTCAAAACCTTACTACGTATGCGTTGGGATAGTTAAAGTACGCATAGAATTTACTGGTTTCAAACACCATAACCAGATATCCGTTTCGAATAAGTCACACAAAAGAGCACTGGATATCCAACATCTGGAAAAATCAATATCAAGTTTATTCCTAATCTTAACCTTGGTCCCCTCCGAAAGCAAAATCCTGATTGCGCCACTGGTCCTGTATGATCCGTTCCCATTCTATGATAGCGTGCAAAACAATGAAATAAATAATTTGTTAAATTAAAAAATATAAAGAAATAGGAAGACAATGCCAAAATTATAAATAAATCTCAATTAAGAGTTCCAATTTCTTTTGACATCTTTTATGAGTTCGTTGCTTTAAAGAAAATTGCTGTGCAAGTCGGGTACAAAAACATTTGGTATAGCCCAGTTTATCGAATTTTGTGATTGTTCTACTATAATTAAATTTTAATGCAAATAGTGTGCATATTAGAAGAAGGAATTTTCTTGCTAGTAGCAGAAAAGAAGGAAATTATTTCAGCGGACAAAAAACCGGTTTAAAATGAAATTGTCCAAAAAAATAAAACCATCCAAATGAATATGAAATAGTATGCTTATAATATTTTTTAAAAAGAAAAAAACCTCCTTTTAAATGCTCTCTTCCCGAGGGACGGTTTTTTTTTTTTTTTTCAATTGAAATAAAGCTTAGCACTTTTTCAAATACTTTAAAATGTCGTTTCAGTGGTCAGAAAAATGCTTTTAAAGAGATTTTTCCCCTTCTGGCCACAAAATCCTTTAAAATGTTTGAAACCTTCCCGTGGCTTTTAATGCGGAACCATTTTATATTCATGGAATTTACTAACATTTTATCGTGTTTACTTTGCCGTAAATATTCAGCTAGAAACTATTTTTAAATGTCACTGTATCTAATATTTTCATGTTCCAAATTGTTTTGCAATTGTAAAATATGTAGTACATAACAAAGGAAAATTGGAAAATTGCCCTCAATCACGGTCCGACTGGCTGTAAAGCCTTCTCAATTTTACCTTATAGGTACCGTGATCGGGGTACTATTATCTTTATTGAAAACAAACAAAAGTACAATCTGAACGTAAAACAAACAATTTTGGAGAGCACATTATTTCCGAACAAACTTGACATAAAAGCGTAAGAACACAAATTTACATTAACATAAGAGCAGAGTAGTGCGATGTATAAGATGAGCATACAATTAGGATTAAGCAGTATATAGAAATAATAATGTAGTGTAGTCATTAAGAAACAAATTTATACAGCATCAGATAAACTACTGACAAAAACAGTACATAACAAAGGATGAAAAATATAACTTCCTAAATGAGGAACAGGGGTTAAATGACGGACAGTTATGAGTAGATTATTAAATAAGTGTATGAACATTGCGCAAAAAGAAGCAGTCATGCAGACTAATTTTTAAATATCCAGAATCTGCTTCGGCCATTTGCATAAAATATCCGGTTGAGCCGGATATCTGCTTCAAATTTGTGAGGCAAGTGATACCAGATATTTGATATCCAGAAAAATTATTTGCACCTTTGAAGTTGGTGGGGGGAGGGGGATAGGCACTCCTGCAAAAAACTTATACTTTGTTCATTTTAAATGACTTTTATATAACCTTTCGAAAACATTCATGCATTCTTCCATTTAAGAACTCAACAGATAACATCAAAATCAAATCCATCTAAGCACCTTCCATTTTCTGTAAAAGGAGAAAAAAAAATCAGCAATTGCTTGTCACTTGCATACAAACTAAATAAATGGCGCAAACAAAACACAGATCAGACCGCTTTACACATTTTGCCATTTACATCCCAAAAAGCTGCTTAAGGTTTTCGATAAGAAATGACTAGCTTTTTTTCAGTCGTGGAAATGGTATTTTAGAACTATACATTATGTCCCTTTTCCACAGAGAACGTGATTCGTTCCCACAAACAGTTCACTAGAATCTACGGGGAATTGAATTGCTCCAAATGTTCCTCCGCTCATTCCCAAATCATCCGCTGGGGATAAAGGCGTTTAAATTGGAGTAAAGAAACATTTTGCTTGCAATGCGTGACCAATATGTAACAAGTGACAGATAATTTTCAAATATTTGGGAGTCGTATATGCTGGTTATTCGTATTCGTCCATTTAAGCATTTCTGTCTGTCATTTTTTAATTAATTAAATGCAACCTACAAGTATATATGTTGCCTGATTATGAATTATTAATTGCACAGATAAATTGGGGTTTTCTATATGAAGCTAAATGAATTCACCAACAATACAAATGCAAAGTATAATTAAATGGTCATTTGTCAAAATTTTCTCAAACTAAAAAATTAAGGCAAAAGAAACGTCGTTTTCTTTTCCCTTGTTCTTGTTTAGACATTTATTTCTTTTTTAAAATAATAGAATTCCCTCCTTCCTCAATGCAGCATTTATCTTACCCTCATCATTCTATGTGTCGAGCATCTATTTCCTATTCAGTTTCAAGAATTCTTTTCATGAGGAAAAAAAAAAGATGAATTATAGCAAACCTCATTTCACGTAGAAAAAAAAGAGGATGATTTGCGTAATTACTTATGCATTAAGACGTTCGAAGGAGATATTTTTTGTAAGAATACAAACAGTATTTTGTCCACGTAGCATGTTTTTTATTCAATAACTTTTTGTTTCGCATTTTATAGCATCCAAAAGAAAAAAGGTCCTTAATTTATTATCTAATTTGTTTTTAAGTTGTTCAAAAGAGAAAAAAAGAGAGCTAATTATTTTGTGCCTTTCATAATAATGGTATTATCCTACTTTAATTTTAAGAGTTAATATCTTCGGAAATTACTTTAATGTGTTCAGATCGCTGTTTGAAATTCGTCAGTATGAAAATGACTTGTTTTCTGCATGGCTAACACTTTGTTGTTCACTAGTCATCGTTATTGTGAATAGAAAATAAATAAATAACTAAATAAATAAATAAGTTAATGGTTTAGTTGTAACTTAAAAAATGTGAATTTAATAAGACATAGAATTTTGTTAAAATTATACTTACTCATAAATTTTATGTGTTTTCTTATGCAGTAAAAAAAAAAAAAAAAGAAATTAATCTGTCGAATTTTACCAAGAGTTTACATGTTAAGTTTATTTTACAAACTACACATAATACTCACAATGATTTAATTTTGTCACTAGTTATGATACTCAAAAAAAAAAAAAAAAAAACATAAATAATAATTAAAAAAGACATTAAGAAAGAATGAATCTTAAATCCCTCATAAGCAATAATACATATGTGTATTTATTTGTTTAATATTTGCAAAGCACAATGCAGAGATTTCTGGAAGAACATATTACTGAACATAATTTGTACAAATGGATCACAAAAATACATTATTTTGTGTTACTGCTCGAAGTTTCTACAGGGAGACGAGATTGAAAAATTGCCTTTCTAATGCCCTGAAAAATTGCCTGCAACGCACACTGATTTTCGGTGCCACCTTTGTTGACTTTCAGTGACATTATCCGTCATAGGTTCCGCGTCAATCCTTTTTCCTTTCGATATTTTCTAACACTTTCCCTTCAAATTTGTATTTCTGTGAGCATAGTGTATAAAAAAGTTTCTAACTAAGATTATTATGCAAACCAGTTTAGACTTCTAACAACTGGAAAGAACAAGAATCTGGACGAAATTTCTCTATGAACATGAACTACTAGGGGAAGTCAAAAGTAAAAGGACTTTTGTAATTTCTCGCAGCAGGGTTCGGCAACACTGCTAGGGTTTGGTAGCAAACCGTTTAACATTGCGGCTCCAACTGCACCAAGGAGAAAATGACGGCAGTTCACGGAAGGCGTTAAACCTGTTGAAATTAGTCGTCGATTACAAGTACAGTATGGTGACAGCAGTTTATGGGGGGGGAAGCAAGATCAACGAATGGATAGAGCGATTCAAACAGGGAAGAACTTCTTTGTGTGACGAGGAAAGATCGTACACGCCATTGACGTAAACGACTGAAGACGATTTGAAAGTCGTTGAGGTTACGATGATGGAAAACAGACGGAATAACAATGGACGAAATCGTCAATACTTCCGATATTCAGCCATGGTTCAGCGTATTCCATCAGCAGCCGATGGAGAAGTTATTGATGCGGTGCAAAATGGATTACATAGGTGCAACCGAAAAACTTGTTGAACGCTGGGCAAAGTGCGTTGAAGTGCAGGGAGGTTATGTAGAAAAATACTATATTTCAGTTTTCTCTCATGAGAATAAATACCTCTTTTTTCTGAAATGTTCCTTTGCTTTTTTATTCCCGCTCTTATATACGAACGGCTAGAGTAAATGCGATGAGAATGCGTCTTTGCGCGTTGTTATACCTTCACAATTTTAAAAAGTCATTTGGTTCTATAAATTCACCATTGTGTAATGGTGAATTTATAGAACCACCATGGCCATTGACGTAAACGACTGAAGACGATTTGAAAGTCGTTGAGGTTACGATGATGGAAAACAGACGGAATAACAATGGACGAAATCGTCAATACTTCCGATATTCAGCCATGGTTCAGCGTATTCCATCAGCAGCCGATGGAGAAGTTATTGATGCGGTGCAAAATGGATTACATAGGTGCAACCGAAAAACTTGTTGAACGCTGGGCAAAGTGCGTTGAAGTGCAGGGAGGTTATGTAGAAAAATACTATATTTCAGTTTTCTCTCATGAGAATAAATACCTCTTTTTTCTGAAATGTTCCTTTGCTTTTTTATTCCCGCTCTTATATACGAACGGCTAGAGTAAATGCGATGAGAATGCGTCTTTGCGCGTTGTTATACCTTCACAATTTTAAAAAGTCATTTGGTTCTATAAAGTCAGCAGTCTTAAGAGCAATAGACCATAATTCAACAAAAACAGTTTACATAATCAAGCAAACTAACAGCATTTATTTCCTCAGGCCAAAGGAAAACTAAGCCATCCTGGAAAAATAGACAGATTTCTTCTAAGCGAGTTTTAAAATAGATGTAGTGAATCTTTAAAAACAAAGAAAATGGTAAAGGCCGATTTCGCTGAAAATTGAAAACAAATACTACTGTTAAATTAAAGAGGTATAAAGTTGCACATACTAACTGACAAAAAATAACAATGACTTTTCGATGCCACAAAGGAGATCAATTAGTTGCGTTGTTGTGAGAGCAACAGGCAAAGCTTAATTGTCATGTTGTTCCTTCTTTTCGTGATAAAAAATATTTTCTCCTTATTTTATTTATTACTAGCTGACATGCCCGGCTTTGCGCGGGATAATATTGCATCATTCGCAGGCTAAGTGACGCATGTCCAAAATTCTGCTGTAAATATGTAAGGAACAATTTTCTTTAAAAAACTAAGAATAGGAGATTGGCAAAAGGCCTTAAAAACGTTATTTAAACAGTAAAAACTATCAAAAAACACGATTGCATTAAAACGAACAGCCTAGAAAAACTCTTTTTAGACCAAGAATAACAGTCCATAAAAATCCACATTAAAATGCCAACAACAGTTCATAAAATTGCCATTAGAGTAATTGCAACAGTAACTAAAATGCGCACATCCAGAGAGATAATTGTGCCAAAATGATATCAAGAGTTCATAAAAATCGTAATTACAATATCTACCACAATACATCTAAAAATTCCCATCAGAATAAGAGCTGTATTCTGTTTTAAAATATCCATCAGATGAAGAACAACTGTCCCTGAATATTTCTGCTACAATAAAGAAAAAATTCCTTAAAACCCCCCCATTTCAATAAAGACAACTATTCCTAAACATCCCTAATAGAATAAGGACATTAGTATCAAAAAATCTCCATTAGAATAAAGACGTCAGTGACTAAAAATACCCATTAAACTACTGACCTTCAAGATGTATTGTTCCTAAAATTACCAACAGTCCATCTTAAATTCCCCATCAAAATAAGCACAGTGCCTATAAATCCCGCCAGCAAAATCGTCAAAGGATTTCCTGAACATTCAATTAAATAGCAGTTTCATAAAATACGGATAAATGCGAAAGAAAGGAAAGCATTATTTCCAAAAGCAAATGCACATTTAAGTTAGAAAATGTTTAGTACTGAACCAATCCTGACGTGTGAAATTTAAATTGATAGAAAATAACTAAATTATGTCCAAATAATGCCAAATAGACAGTAAAAAAAATTAAGTAAATGTTTTATAAAATAAATCCGTTGAGTAAAATATGGAAAGAAAAATCAACCTCCAGATAAAGTAATTGAAAATCGTCTGCAGTTTATAATCCACAAAATATGCATAAAAATGAAATGAATTTTTAGAATTTGTTTCGTTGATAAAACGGACACTCTACCATAAAAAATAATATGTTTCATGAAATTGTTGAACTGGTACCATAATACTAAATCACCAAAAAACAAAGAATAATCAATCTCAAGCAGTAATTAAAAATCGTCTGCAGTATGCTAAAAAATGAAATGATTTTTTGGAATTTGTTTCGCTCATAAAACGGCATGAATAAAGATAAAATAGCATTTTTTCAATCTTACATTAACAAAAATCATCTAGTTGGCGACAAAAGTACTATTTATTTTGGCGAAAACACGCAATTTGAGCAGATAAATTCAGAGGTAAGCCTTACTTTAAAGTTCGAAAACTACTTCAAGCGAATACTGCGCGTGTTCTATTTGTTCTACGAACTGCAGAAAGAGATCATATTGTGCAGTTTTTTACGGGCATTCAAATGCTGAAAAAAAATAATGCGTGGGACGTTTCTTCGATGAGATAAACCCAAATCAACAGTTTTGCTTAAAATTGGAATAAAAGAAGAACAAATTCGAATTTTCGGAAAAACGCTTCGAGGTGCACGAGGACCTGGTCCAAGGTACCTGTAACCAAAATTTCGTACTCTTAGACCGTTCCATCTCGCCAGGCGGCGATCGACAGACAGACACACACACACACACACACACACACACACAAACTTTTGGTTTTATTTATATAGATTATTATTATTATTTTTTTTTTTTTGCTTTTTGACCTCATATTGCTTTTTTTTCTTTTAAATATTTGTTTATTGTTATTTTATGTATGTTTCAACCGGAACGCAAGGCCTGCAATTACTGTACTAAAATGCATTAATGGTGCCAAAAAAGAAAGCAATTTGCGCCAAACTTCGGTTCTGCCGAAGTGCTCCCTAGTTATCGCGGTTCCTAGAAATCGAATCTTATGCTGTGACTCATTATTCACTAAAATGCGTAAATTAGTTGGGACAAAGTAAAAAATTCCTTTTTTTAGTTTGCTATTTTAATTCTGCCTGTCATAATGTGCGATTTTACAGCCTGTTAAACGTTTAATATTATAAAGCGTGCCCCCTTTTAGCAAAACTTATTCATTAAAGTTGTTTTGACCCCCGTTTCTCTCTCTCTCTCTCTTTGGTTATTATACTGCCTATTTTACCAACAAAGCTCCCCAAAATATTCCTTAAGTTCTTGATTGGAGACATGTCATAAAAACGATTATTTACCCGCATTTCCTTGGAGGCCGATTCTTTTGACATTGTCTCGTTTTGTGCTCTTTCCTCTTTTATTTTGATTTAATTGTAAGAATAAAATATTAATTTAAAATAAAAAAAGAGTAATTGCCTGAAGAAGGAAGACGTGCAAAAGTAAAATATACTTCTCTTCGCATTATAAAATGCTATAATATTTCAATAAACAACACCGCTTCTTCAAAACCATATTATTTTAAGAGACATTTTTTGAGAGAATAGTTTAGTAACAGAAAGATAACATTCTTAGAACCATTTTGAACAAGCATTTTTTCCCCTCTAACCTACTCCAATTAATTGCTCTTACCCTCTGGTCTTTTCGCAAACTTAATCAAAATATGCTTCCGTACATCGAAGAGAGGTTGAGGCACTTTAAAAGCTGCTTCTTAAATTGGCAGTCGAAAGGGCAACTCTTTGTGTGGAAAATAAGCTTCCTTTTAGAACTTCGTTTGATTCTTTTCCGTCAACAAAGTCCCCATTTTCATAAAGAATTGCATAGAGAACGCCGTTGTTTGTTATTATTCTTTAAGTGTTTGTGTTACTACAGTAAAGTTGAAATTTGCTTTGTTCCATCAACGGGTTGTCTCCTTTAGCTGAAAAATGCCGTCTGTATCAAATAATCACACGGTTGTTTGCTTCAAACTTTAAGATGAGAAGGGCTATATTTCCTTTACCGCTTTAATAATGATCGTTCCGATTCTACTATCAATCAACTCCAATAAAAAACCGAACAAAATTTTTTTTGATCAAATGACAATTCTTATTTAATTCTTTTTGTTTTTAAATACTTAAACTTTTTTTTTTTTTTGCAATTTTATCCTTGAAACCTCTTTATCAATTAACAGGAAGATGAAGGAATGTATCCATTCTATTGTTGTAGTATTTTGAGTTCCTCATTCTAATCTCAGTAGCGTCAAATCTAAATGGAATAATAAGATAGTAAAAACAAACGAAACACCGTAAAACTGGTTTTGTGAGGTGTGTTTATGCGTTTAATTAGTCTCTTGTTTTATTTTATTATAAACATTTGATAATGTATTTTCTATTTGTTCATAACAAAATTGCTTATATAATTTTAGTTTAAACATTTATTGTATGAAACTACAAAATATGTAATGAATCAAGTATATTTTATTCCCCCTCCCTTTTTTTTAATTTCAAGTGCCTGCATTAATAGCGGTATTCCGATATCATGTTTTAAATAATATTAAATCGCCAAAAATGTTTTAAGTTACATGGTTTTATTTAAATTCAAAACATCGTTGCATTATCCAAACAAAACTATTGTTGCCAAACGGCAAATGATAATGCTGATAATTTCCTCAGAGCCAAAATTATTAATGTTTTTCCCAATTAACGTTATAATAAATTATAAAATGGATGGATTATTGTATTGTCATCGAAGATACGCTTTTGGGCAAAATTTGAAGATAATTTATGCAGTAATAGTTGTCGAAAACCGCCTTAAAAAATTCCGCCACAAGTCAAGTTAAATAAAACCATGTAAAAATACCGAATACCCTGATTGTATTTCTGGTCCGTTGATGCAAACACTTAGTACGACTGTGTTTCCTTCCGAGTTGATTGTCTTTCTGAAGTTAAAACATATCGTATAGAATTATTTTGCATTACGTGGTTCATGTATTTTGATTTTTTTTGTTTTTGTTCAGTACTTAATTATCACTTAATTTTTAGTTAATTGTTTATTTATATTTTGGAACTAAGCTAGAAGAAGCCATTCAAGGCATCAATTATTGGATTTATTCTCCTTAAATGATAACAAAATTAATATTTTTTGGTCTCAAAAATTTAATGATTATAGTAATAGTCAGTTTTAAAGTTAACAACTTCAATCCCACTTCCCAACTCACAGATTATATACTTGGTTTTAAACTGCGTTTCTTTTCGCCTTTTAACTTGCTTCACTTTTCGTTCTTACGAAAACCCCATGAACAAAATTAAAGAAGCCAAACCGTTCAAACCATCATTTATCTGTCTCAATCTACTGAAGTGACGACAAAAACAAATATCTATCATAAATTGGTGAATTGAGCGAAATGAAACGGAATTCAATTTTCCCTAGAAATTCGATTGAGTTTTTTTTTTTTGAAAATGTCATCAAAAATATTGTCGTGAATACCAATGACCTTTCCTTCATTTCTTTCGCTTTCAAAAAAGAAAGTCCTCAGCAGTTTCTTCTTCTGATTTAATGTCTCTAAAATGCCCCATTTGTTATATAAATATGAAATGAGATGACTTGACAAAGTTCCCAATTTTCACAAATAGAAGAAAATGGCATCACAGTGGATGACTTATGAGAACGGTCCAAATGGTATTCATCAGCAGGATTGAATTTCATCGTTTCTTAAAAGTGTGAAGTTCGCCATTTCCTGTTTAATAAATATTAAAGAAATGCTAAAAGCCTCAATTTATCTTATTCAAGAAATAAAAATATTTATTTATTTATTTCTAAAGATAAACAATGAGTTAATATTTATTAGTTTCAAGAGTACCTCTCATTCCCTCTAACACAACAAAAGAAAATGGGGGAAAATGTTTTTTTTTTCCTTCTGAACAATAGAGTTCCTGCTACTGGGGGAGGAGTCCGCCTCAGGCGACACCCATTTGGGCAGTTACACCCTTAAATGAATTAAAGCGTTTTTAAAAAGTACACATAATAGAATTATACAATTTTACTGGTGCTATTTAAACGTATCATAACTGAATATAAATGTAGTTTAATGAAAGTTACACCAAGTAAATAAAATAGAATTTCTCAAGGCTTTTTTTTTTTTTCCCCGCATTACTGAAGATAAGATAAACACCAAAACTACAAGTCAACATTTTCTTTTTGTGTGTGCGTGTGGAGGTGGGGGGGGGGGGGCGTCACCCCAAATTACCGTACCAGGCGACACTCATGCTCTGTACGCCACTGCTTCTGAATTGTTACAAACATGACAATTTCAGTAACGAAAAACTTAACAAGGTTTTTGTAAATGTGCTTAAAGTAACAGCGCTTATATAATAAACAAAAATAGGTATTATTTATTTTACTTTTAAATGTACTACTAAGTCTCCTGTTACCATTTGAAATTGAAAAGCTTTTTGAAGAAAGACGGTGTATTTCAAATAACTGGTTATGAGAAGGTGAGCTTTGAAGTTTTTAGCTTGTTCTTCCTTTACTCGATTAGCATTGTTGCACGATGTTCTACTAATCACTATATTATCTTGTAGTTTAAGTTTTGAATTTTAAATTCTGTTTCACTTCGTTGTGCGCGGTCCTTTCGCAACTGTGCTTCTTTAACTTAAACGGGGTGCTGTACCAATGAAACAGCGTTATTTTGGTATTTAAATTGCAGAGAAGAAATATTCTCTTTTTAACGGGCAGAACAGCATGTTAGGCTACAAGATATTTAAGCAATGTGTTCACAAACACGTAATATCTTCATACCCGAGTGATATTATATTAAGTCTTAAGTAAGACTATGTTCAATAAGTACACTTTGTAGAAAGAGATGTTTACTGATTAAATGTAATAATTGCCCATACAAATAGCGTAAAATCTTCTTAGCGACTTTTGGAAAACTTTATTTTATTCTACTTCAAAAATTTAATGCTTGCCTTACAATTCAAGCAAATGATTTGAAGACAGTTACAAAGATTACATCGAGAAATAAAGGCGTTTGGAAGTTAGAGATACAATTTGATGCCTTATTTTATTCTTAGAGTATGTTTCTGGAGTTTTCTCGAACGGTTTATTTTTTATTTAATTATTTACTTGCTTATTTTTGAAAAGAGAAGTTTCAAAAATAAGCAATTCCCCTCTTGTTTTTTTGCTTTCTTTTTGTATATTCTCGTTTTATCTGCTAGTAAATGTGCATGGTCTGCTCAGAAATTTGATTGTTTAAGTCAACATCTTGAGAAACTTATTATTTTTTTTCTGAAAATTTTCACAAAACCACACCATACAATTCCCACCGCTTAGTGAAATCATGTTCCATCGGCATTTCCGAAGTTATTTTTATTTCCTATTGATATATTTTTCACAGAGAGTTATAGATAGATTTTGTTATCTTACGCAGCAGTATCCACATAATCTGTCTTGTGCAGTATAGCCTTGTAATAGGGCTCGACCGATGGCATTTTTTGGCCGATGGGCCGATGCCGATTGTTGGCCGATTGTTCCGAGATCGGTCGATGGCCGATTGCCGATTATTCTCCTTTTCCATCGGCCGATGGCCGATGCCGATGGCCGATGGAAAAAAAAAATCGCTTTTAACCATTAAAACGTGTAGAATGCTTGTCAAAAATGTCCTTTAAATCATTTACTATTTATTTTTATGTTTATAAAAGCATAAATGCATTATTCAAGCACCGTAAAACTGTTTTGGAGAAGTTTACATAATTAAAACTGAAAGAATCACTCGCGATTCTAGTAAAGTAATTAAACTATTTGGAAGTTAAAAAAATTAAAAAATGCTATATGAGAGAATTTTCAATTCTTTTTTCTTATCTTTGCAAAAAAAAAAAAATACTCAACAACTATTGAATCGACTCGGGTCTAATTCCCTTTCCTTCAACATTTTCTCTTTACATTTTTTCTTCCTGCACTGCAAATGCCAAGTGCAGCTGCCTTTATTTTCTTATTTTTTTCATGGAGAGGAATGCAGATGTTATGACACAGACTAACAAATAATGTGGGTTTGTATTTTTAACGAAACTGTCAACCCCCTCCTCTCATCAGATTTTTTTTCATGATCCCCCCCCCCCCCCCGTTTTTAAAAGAAAATCGAGAACGATTACTTATTTATTTTTCATTAAAAAAGTTATTTTAAGCTCTTTTTCTGAAATAAAAATAAAATATTTTAAAATTTCGCTCGTAGTATTATCCCTTGTTCATAACCAAGAAATACTGGATATTGCTTTAAAAACATAGACGTGAGATTTTTTTGTCATTACAAATGAATGCTGGGTCTTAAGAACTAATCTTATTAGATTTTTTTTTCTTGTGAGTTGAAAATTACACTGAAATACTTTACATGTTCTTTATATTTTCATGAGCACAATGTAAGGTCACCGAAATAAACCAATATTTTGAGCACCAGCAGTTTTCTGTTGACAAATAATCTTCTGAAAACACGTGATCGTTTATAAAAATTAAGATGTATTTTGAAAAATATATAGTATATATATTTATATACGTTGACAATTTTTGAAATTAATGAAATTGTAGCATTTTTATTAAGCTATTGTTCCACCCTGTATCCCAAACTCGTTTTTAAAGAATTAAATTTTTGAAAATTGCAAGTCGAACTTGGACACATAAAATGTCGATCAATAAACATTTATACTGAAAAATTGATTCTTATTTTTTATCAATATGTTCTATGTTGTACAAGAAATATTCTAAACTGAAAGCAGATGCAACGAGATTGATGTACAATAGCAGAAAAACTGTCAACTGTCTAACACGTGGCATCAAAGAAGCAAAAAAAAAAAAGAATTCCCTAAAAAAAACGAAGTATAAACGGAGAAAAAGTTAAATAATTATCGTATAAAAAATGATAAGATGTATTTTGAAAAAAAAAAAAATGCATTGATCAATTTTTGAAAATAAAGAAATTTTAGCATTTTTATTAAGATGTTAGTAAATCTTGTCGCTCGAACTCGCATTTTGAGAATTCAATTTTTAAAAATTGCAAGTCGGACTTGGACACATAAAATTTTGATCAACAAATATTTATACTGGAAAGTGTTTCTTATTTTTGACCAATCTTTTGTATGTTGTAAACTAAAAACGAAATAATGAGAACAATCGCACAATAAAAGCAGATGCAACAAAATTGCAACACAATCGCAGAAAAACTGTAACACGTGGGATCGAAGAAGCAAAATAAAAAAAAAACGCAAAGAGAAAATGTTTACGCTGGTAAAAATTAAAATTATTATCGTACATTGATTGAGTTGACTTTTTATTGTTTACAATTTCGGAATAATAAGAAGCATGACAAACTAAAAGCAGATGGTATAATATTATTGCACAATGACATCTAATGCACTAAGTCATTATTAAAAGAAAAACGGACAAAAATGAGGCAACTAACCTAGTGCGAAAAACAAATAGCACTCGTAAGACGCCTCTATGACTTTTACTTAAACATATTCTATTTCGCGAGTATTCTGCTCAAAGAGAACTATTTTAATAATGAAGGTTTTCGGGCAGCGATCGCTTAAACTAGTTTTCCGAATTTTTTATCAAATACTTTCTAGGATGACATTATTTTTGTGTTTTTTCTTTAAACTTATGTGCTGCCTGTTATTGTGTGGAAATAAAAATTGAGCTATGGAGAAAAAAAAGAAAGCGAAAGACAGAATGTTTTCTGGAAAGTTGCCACTGCGAAAAACATCGGCCTTGCATCGGCTTTTAGATGTTTTTCACGGCCGATGGGCCGATGTTTTTCTAAAGTTAACATCTGCCACCGATGCCGATGGCCGATGGCAGCTTTGTTGAACAATCGGCGCCGATGCATCGGTGAGACCGATGCATCGGTCGAGCCTTACCTTGTAAGTTATATAGTTAAGGAAAAAAAAAACCATAACTAGCTGCCAGGTAGTCTCTGAGTTATCTTATTTAAATTTTCATAATTTATGAAATTTTCTTCCAAAAATGAAAAATTGAAATTGTTAGTTGGTCTCCCTTTATTTTGGTTTCAAGCTTTTTATTCGGTAAATTTTATTTGCAACAAAAATACATTGCCTGAGTTTAACAATAAGAATTTAGATTAAATCCATTTTTTTCCCTTTTTTCTTTGGATTTTTAATCATAGAATGCATGCGAAAACTTTTTACCGTTTTAAGCAGTTGGAAAATTATCAATGGAAAGGAGGAAAAAAACAACTTTTTTAAATTCTTGGTTTTAGCTGGCATTTTTATGCATTAGTTTTTCCTAAAAAAATGCAATGTCTCAAGGGCTTTCTGTTTCGAATGCTTTGTGGAACTTTAATTAAGTTGTTTCTTTAGAATATGGAATAAAACAAATTTTAATTAAATTCTTACACTTCTTGACATACACATTTCTTTTCTTATGATTTCACTTATAATATTAAATTTTTTTACCAAATTATTAAAATTGATATAACTTTTCGGTTCAAACTTTTAGAAATATTTTTATTTTAAAAAACAGAAACGAAATGTTTCGACTTCTTGAGCATGGTTATGAAGGCCTAATATAAAAATTTTAAATAAATATATATTTTTTGTTATGGTTGAATTTAATTCCTGTGTTTAATGAAGACGGAAATAATTCATTAATTTTCCATTTTTATTCAATTTACAACACCAATTTTGAAGCTAGAACTTTCAGTGTGCTTAGGCAAGAGGTTTTAAGTGCAGTCGAACTCGGTTATAACGAAGAGACTATTTGCTCCTCAAATCTGAGTGGTCATCAGATTTACTACAACATAAATTCAAATGTTGTTGAATAAAAATGCATTTAATCAAAACGATAGCTTAAAAATGTCCTGTTTTTTTATTATTATTCTTTATTGTGCAAGAGAAAAAATTGTGAGATTTTTTTTTGGCAGTCGTTGGCGTTTAAAACTGTAGAATGGAAATTGGTTATACTGTTTAACTTTTTTATGCCTTTGTCCAAATCTCGTCCCAATCCCATTGTCCAATATTGAGAGGGATATTTTAAGATGTTAATATTTTTTGGTGGTTCTTAGTGTCTGTAGGAAGTAAATGCGTAGGGCTTGAGAAATATTGATGATGATGATTGCTAGAGTAAATCCTCTAGTACCGATGTTATTTACTTATTTATTTATTGCACTTCTGCAGAAATTGTATCGTACAACGTCGTTAGAACAATAATCGACCTGTTGATAAATAGCTGTTAGTATTTTTGAAATTTAGTTGTTGATTTAACATGGTTGTCTAAACGTCACGAAAGTCTCGAAAAAGTCGCGAATTTTGAAATTGATCACGTAAGTAACGACAAAGAGGAAAATTACGAATATTTCTCGAAAATGCTTCAACCAAGGGAACGCTCCCCCGGTCCCCCCAAAAGAGCATCGGATATCCGGTATCCGACAGATTTTTAAACATCCGGATTACGATTCGGCCACTACACGAAACATCTTGCTATCCGGCATGTCAACTATGATTTTTAAATGTTAATTAACTAACATGTTTTTTTATGAATATACGTAAATTGCACATTTACTATGTATTTTGAAGCTGCGGAATGCTTACGAATATGTACAGAATTTACAGAGCTCAAACATCAGAGCCGGGTGTCCGGATCTGTCGAACAAATGATACCGGACATCCAATATCCGGATAAATCAATATCTGATGTATTGCCGAAAGGTCACGAAATTTCACTTTTGAAAATCTGTAAACATCCTGTTTAAGTAATTTTTGTAACTTTCTCCGGCATTAAAGATAATCTAATAAATCG
The DNA here is from genome assembly GCA_038502835.1 of Octonoba sinensis. NCBI lineage: Eukaryota > Metazoa > Arthropoda > Arachnida > Araneae > Uloboridae > Octonoba > Octonoba sinensis. The sequence goes on along the minus strand of CM076599.1, from coordinate 54,458,122 downwards.
TTGGAGCAAACCTAAATTACTTCCATCCGTTGAAATTTCGCATGTATGATTACCGATAACGCCACGTTCTAAGTTTTGTTAAAGAAACGTCACTAAGACATAATTGTAAAAAGTCATAATTTTTCTAATTAAAATTCTTATGTCGTAATAATTAAAAACCTCTTTTTGTGCGAAATTTAGTTTTACATTTTTTTCCTGTCTGAATTCATGAAGATTCCTCCCCCACCCCGCCGTCAATTTCTTCTAAGAATTTCTAATTCGAACCAGAATTGATTTGATTTAACAGAGTAAAAAATTAACGAGCGACGTCCCCATTCCCCCTTTCCCCGTCTGCAAAAACTCACTTTTTTGAGCCATTTTTAAAAAGTTTATTTCTGCCTAATTAAACTCGCACTTCCATCTTTTAACTGAAATTTGGAAAATTTAATGATTTGTGTCAAAAGTAGGAACTCCTAGCACGTTCTACTTACAAACGGCAATGTAACGCATTGATTTCCGCTCCATTTGCATTTGTTAATGTTCTGGTACTAAATGGATGCATAAATTTTAATATTTCACTGCACCACGAGCTTCGAATAGTGCAATAAATCTGCAGTTGTGATTTAATGATACCTTGAAAGCCAAAAAAAAACTTCAAATGTGATTTACAAACAGTTAAATACTCCTACAGTCTTGGCAGTATTATTGAGGTTCTTCTGTGATATTCCTTATGAAATTTATTGCATTCACCTAGCATATGATTTTTAGCTATGTACGTTGTACTTTTTATATTTATTGCAGTCATTAATGTTTCATTTTATGTTTCTGAATAATTGCATACTTATCAAGATGCATCATGATACAGTAGACCGTAATTTTTAGAAGTGTTCCTCAAAGGAACTAAATTGCGGGAGTAGTTATTTATATTTGTGGACCGTTTCTGCATGTTTTAAAGATTTAAAAAGAAAGAAATGTATTGCAATGAGATTTTCAATACAACCATTCCGCATTTTTAAAAAACACAATTTACATTTTAAAAAAAGTCAGAAGTTATCAACACATTAACTGCCAATCATGAAATATTTTAACCAAAGAAGTGCGCAATTCTATGCGTTTCACTGATAAACGTCTTAACTTGATTTGTTAGGTCTTATCGTGTTGGAACATTTGCAGTTTACGGTTGTTATTTGTCATAGGTGTGTAAATTATTTACGGATATTCATTAACATTTCATTGTATGTTGTAATGTAATGTAACGTGAAGACTATTACCTACCATTGTTAGTGTAGAATTTACTTGCATAATCTTATTAAAAATGCTTCGCAGGTCTGTCATTTCGAATTTTTCTACGGGGCCAAGCGTTACGTTGAACTTGTGTTTTATATTTAAGAAAAGAATAAAATACATGTGCATTAAAAAAAAACTTAATGTTCTGAAAGTCAGGAAAGGGGTGGGGGCAACAGCCTCCTCATAATCTTCCTGAATGACGCGCCTGATGCTTGTAAATTTAGGGTATGAAGTATTTTTTCTTCAGTTTTTGCTGAAATTTGCCTGAAAGTAATTACTTCCACTTCACACTACCTTTACTCTCATTGGTTTACAGTTAATTCTTAGGCTATATAAGCTTTGTTTTTGTTGTTCTGTCTGCTTCATTTGGGTGTTTTGCATCTAGAAGCTCCCTGTCGCATTGAAACAGGGATTCCAAGCAATCCCGAAACATATGTCTGCGTTTTAATGCTCATTTGTGCTTTAAATTAACGTGAAATTATATTTCTATTACAATATTATTATTATTATTATTATTGCTATTGTTGTTTTGACTGTATTCTCCAGCAGTTGATTTATACTCTTACTGAAAAGCGCTTGTAATTTCCGAACAAAATTGAAGCGTTCACCCTTTTTCCCCACAGAGTATGTTGGTATCATGTTGTTAATTACATTTTTCTTTATCTCCATTTGCGATATTCGCCTACTATACATGATTTACTACGCCACGTTTTATGTGGAGGGAGTAGAATCTTTTTATGCCTGCTATTTCTCTAACCTCTTCCGAATTTTTAGTGTACATTTTTCTTTTTTTACCACTTTTGTAATTTTTTTGTCATTACACTTTGACATCATGCGTTGAAAAGGCATTTTTGCAATTTCCCCACTGAACGTAAATTCTATTTTCTAATCCCAAGGCATTTCCTCTTGATGCTTGAAGTGTTTTACGATACCTAATTTCATATTAAATTTTAATCCTATTGATTCCTAATATTAACTATGTCTAACGATATCTAATTTCGTTCCAAATTTAGTCTTCTTGATGCCTACTTTTTGTTAGTAAGCAAAATGCTTTTTTTATTTAAATAAATTTTAATCATAGAAACTGCGTTTTATCACTTTATGTGAATAAGATCATTATTTTATTTTTTTAATTTATGAAAGGTTTCGGGCAAAACTACGAAACAATCGATTTTATCTACCTTCGTCTTCTTCCTCAACATTTTGCCAAGATAACAAAGTTCGTACTTAGTTACAAACCTGAATGGTACGTGTTATCTGATATACGTAATAAGTTCCAGTTTCAAAGCCTATTTTCGAATATCTTTCCGGTATAAAACAGCTACTATTACTAGGAATAAAAACCACTTTAATTTTGCACTCGAATAAAATTTTTTTCCAATCTTCTAAACTTATCGTGTTTTTTCAAAAGAAATTCTTTATTTTTGAAATTAATGGCGATTGTATTTTAACTTCTTCTCAATTTATCCCCAGATCCTCGTTTAGAATATTGGTATTTTCATCGGTTTTAGTTGTTGGGTGGAAAATATCTTATAATCTTGAGGGAAAGACTTATTTCATTGATCCTTTTTATCAGTGAATTGTTGAATTAAATTTCGGTGGTTCTCTTTTTTTCCTGTTTTTCAATCTCATCTCCGGTTTTTCTCAAGTGTTATTTGAAATTGGATTTCCGGGTAATGATGGAAACTCTTTCTTTTATCTTATTTCATAGTGGGAAAAGTAAATCCATTAATTATAAGCTTTGTTTAGTTATATTTATTTTTTTAAAACGAATCAAAATATATCTTTGCATCCTAAAGAAATATTGCTTGGATGCATTTTTATGTAATGTCTTTGCCTTACAGGTGCACTAGGAAATTTCCATTCCATTTAAAGGTATATTTTGATAACGGAACAATATTGATGCTCATGTGTGTGTTAATACTCTCGGGAAGAAACACATAACCGATAAATTCAGTCTTGTGCACAAAGCATGTAGAATGTAGTTTGGCGCATTTAACCCAAGGGACCGTTCATAAATGATGTCACGCTTTTTCCCATATATTTGACCCCCCCTCCCCCCTTTATCACAATATGTCACACTTCTTGTTACCCCTCCCCTCCCCTTGTCACACTTTGTCACAATTTCGCGAACCCCCCTTCCCCTCGAAGCGTGACATCATTTATGAATGATCCCCAAGACATATGAATCAAAATCCATCCATGAATGTATTAGACGGCATATGAATGAACAAATCCATGCATGAATTAATGACGTAGACATGTATGTATATCAGCTCTTTCGTTTTGAGTTTTGATGGAATATCACTAATATTTCATTTATATTTTTGTCTTTTAACGAAAGAGAAAAAAACGCTCTACCACCCCCCCCCTTTTTTTTGTAGCATGTTATTTGATTTCCGATTTTATTTCGTTCCAGGAGCCATTTCCTGGTTTCGGTGAAACGTAAAGCTATTTTGCACATCGACGGCACGCTGGCACACAGAAACTACAGCGGTGCACCGAAATCACCTTTTTCATGGCATAAGTTATCGATGTTATATCCAAATTTTGAATCTTCAGTGGTATTTTCGATTTGAATACAATACACCGCGCCCAATCTTTCGGGTGTAAGTTCCACTGTTGTCTGCAGGTAAACGGATAAACGGATATAACATGGGGTCCTACTTCTACCACGCTATGGAACGCACTTACTCCATCTAACGTTCAAGAAGGTGGAATTGCGACCCCTCTGTTATAAATAAAGTCTGATTTAGGTATTTAAAATAAATCATGTATATTAACCCTTACTAAATAAAAATAAATTACATTTGCAGACTTTAACCGTTGCATACTACAAAAATGAAACCTTCTCAATCTTTACATTTAAGTTTTTTCATGAGGCGTGGGATATCACTGACTGTGTTTAATCTATGGAGGCTATTTGGGGGGGGGGGGGGACTAGAGCAGTAGGAATTACCACTGGCAAGTAACCTATCATATCCAATATGTGGCAGAAGTTTCTTCATTTAGCATTCCACTCGCACTTACCTCAACTCACCCTACTTTATTTTTAGTTGTTTACTTACGTAACCACATATATCATTGGTTCTCGAACAGAAACAAAAAGCAAAATAAAAGCTGCAAAAGTTACCTCCTCACCCCACTCAACCTACATCCATTTCTTGTTCTTTTATCTTTTATCAGATAGACGACGGGCCATTTCTTTGTTTCTTTTCTTTCAGAAGACTTGTCGCTTTCAGCATTTCTACCCGTAAGTGAGCTGCAATTGACATCTTTCTTAGCCGGACGATACTGGCCTGGATTGCTGCCATTCCGTAAAACTAAAAATATGTTTTTTAGAAAATAAGCATCAAATGAACAATGCACCATTATATATATATATGTATAGAAAAAATATATATTCGGAGATAGAGAGTGAGATAAAGGAGAAGGAGGGATGGGATTAAGAATAAGGAATAGTATATGTCCGTGCATCATGCAACTTTATCCTATTTTATCACCAGCGTGATCAAATTATCGAAAAGCTTTAGGAGTGCTGAAAAAAAGTAGATGTGTCATTCAAATTCATCTCGCTCTCTATCTCCTCTATTCCTATTGCTTCGCGCTCTCTCTTTTTCTTTGTATATATATATATATATATATATATATATACATACACGCATAGTTTAGGTAATTGGCTTATGCGTAGCTCAAAAAGAGCTTTTATTTATTCCTCTTGTAAAGCCACAATGTATCTTGCTTGCATTTAATAATTTATTTATTTAGCAGCAGAAAAGTATCAAGATAAGGCATACCTATTTGCTTGAAAGGATCTATGTATAGAACCGAAATCTCTTTCATGCGTGGCCCAAGTAGAAAATTTACTTTTCTTTCGCGGGATGGCAACGGTTTCTTTGTTTTCAAACCAGAATCGCTAAACTTGCGTTGGGTGTTGAGCGGAAAAGTTTGGCGACTTTGTTCACGATTATTATTTGGATGCGAATGTTTATTTTTCTGAAAACGAAAAAACCACAACTTACAATATTTTTTAGGCAGTTTCAAAAATTTATTTGCATTGAAACACGTTGGCGATTCCTACTTTTAAGCGCACAACGCTTTCTAAGTGTTCCGCAGAACAAATTATCAAAGCTTAGTGTTTCGCAACTTCAAGAACATGGAGAGGGACTTATCTACACGATTCAAATTTGGCGTGATATTTTTTTTTCCACTGATGAACCAGAAGACTTTACATCGGTGGCATTTATTAACTGTCATATGTCTAAAATCTTTTCAAAATGCTTGTTATGTCTTTTTTTTTAAAAAAATAAGAAAGACTTAACGTATTGAGGAAATTTGCTGTGTGCAAAATGTAACAACATCATCTTACATCACCGTAAACTAATTTTAAGACTTTATTATTTTTATTTTAGGAAAAACATTTAAATTAATAAAACTGATTCTCTTTTGCCTGTTTCGGATTCTAGAGAAAACGTAAAAAAAATCCACCTAAAATTACATACTGCAGAAGCTTTCAACGGAATAATTCTAACATAAATAAGTAATACTAAAACTAAAAGTAATTACATAACTTACTTTGAACAAATCTGTTCATCAGTCAAGGTAAGAAAGAATTGCCATGGAAGTTTCTTTCAGATAATACATTTTACGATTCTAATCTATTCATTTCATTGAAAGTCCAAATACGTACGGTTGTATTTCACAATCAAGTTACTTTATATTTTACATTTTTCCTATTCTAAATAAACCTTTTGAATCATTTTATTGAATATTTATGTTAAAATATTAGTAGCTGTGCATATCTTTCATCTCGCAAATAAATTTACGCTCTTATTCTCAAACTAAATCTTTCTATTTGTTTGTAACATTGAATATTGTTGTAAAAGTATTTTCTGTGGTGTGAATTTATTTCTCAATAAAGCAGTAATGTTAACAATTTTTTTCTCGTTGTAAATTCCAATGATTTAGTTCATGGAATATTTATTAAGTTAGAGGTATTTTCAGTTATAAGTAAACCTTTCTATTTAATAATTTTTATCATCAAATATTGTTTAGGTGTGAACTACTGTGCATTTTAAGGTAGCTCTATTTTTCCCCTAATGTCGAAGGAATCTTCTTTCAACTTATTCATTTCATTAAATATTGATATAAACATATGCATTCACTGCATTGCTGGAAAGTCAAGTTTCTTATTAAAGTAAAATAACAATGGTAGGAAAATAAGCGCACAGTTTGATAACTGTAACTCAAATATTGCACACCTTATAACATTTTTCATCCTTTATCTTAAGGATATATATCTAAAAGAAAAATATTGTGTTAAAGTTCATAACATTTAATTTACTAGAATTCTGAGTTGACAGAGCAAAAAGTGATTATAATGAAAAGAAAATAACTCCCTACTTCCTTTACATTATATTTTATTCCAAAGAACTAATGCACAAAACCTAATCTCAAGAGAAAAGTAAATACCCCTAACTTCAATTCCTTCGAGTGACTGTAATTTCCTTAAATCAACATATCTTTCCCAAAAGGTTTCTTATTTTTAGGGAAATTATTCCCTCTGTCACAATGGAATAATAGAAAATTTGAGGTGAATGGTTGTCTTTGTACGAAAATAGAGTGGTAATTGAAGACAATTTATAATCGGACAATCGAAGCATAGTTTAGCTCAGCGCTCTTACCTGGTGAAATATGTGATTTGATGATAATGCGAAATTACATGTTCCTATTTATTTTATTATTGACTTGAAATTAATGTGTTGATTTCCTTTCGCTTCAATTGCTCTTTCGACGTTAATTTATTGAGCATATTTTTCTCAGTGTTAGAATAAAGCTTTTGTTCATGTTTCTTTTGTTTATAATAACATGAAACTTTTGAAAGCGAATCATTAGTTATTTGCAGCTAGATTTAGTTTCTGTTTTCAGGCATTATGAGTTTCGCGTTGGCTCTAAAACGCTTTTGTTAGCTGTATATTTTATTAGCATAAATGTAGGACATTTTATTCCTTAATTATAAATGTTATGTCTGGTTTGTGTTTGTTATTCTTTGCTCGAATAGAAGTAACAGAGAGGACGCAAACGATACTTTTCATGAAATAGGTACAGTTACAAACCGCCATTTGTGGCATCAGGAATTTGAATTGTTTTCGCTTCAAAGCAAAATGCCTTTATGCATACTCTTCCTTTAAGGACGGACGACATAAACATAAAGTAAAAGTTATTATTGGCTGATAAGTCACTTGCTTGATGTTAATATTGCTTTATATCATAGTTGCTTTTGTTAATCAGTTTTAAATTCGAAAAAATATTATTCCATAAAACGATAAGAAGCTCAGTAAACCGAAAAAAATCAGAAGCGTATTAAAAATAAAAGCTGAAAGAAAATTGTTGCCTAATATTTACTAAAACTAATTTTGATATTTTTGAAGTCTTTAATATATTGACCGAAAATTTTGTGGCACTAGTTGGTACTCGTACTAAATTAGAAATACAGATGGTGTAAAAATAATTTAACTTTGTGCAAGTAAACAATAATAATAAAATTACACGTTAATTTAAAGCACAAATGAGCAAAAAAATGCAGACATATGTTTCGGGATTGCTTGGAATCCCTTTTTCAATGCGACAGGGAGCTTCTAGATGCAAAAACATCCAAATGAAGCAGACAGAACAAGAAAAACAAAGCTTATATAGCCTAAGAATTATCTGTAAACCAATGAGAATAAAGGCAGCGTGAAGTGGAAGTAGAAGTAGCAGGAAGACACCAATAAGAGAGCAACAAACGAATCCAGTTGAAAGTACAGGAAGTAAAAAGGAATAACAATAAAAATAAAGCAAAAAAGACGACAGCATGCATAAAAATTGCAAAAATAATAAAATAAAATACAAAGAATAAAATACAAAGAATAAAACGCGAGGCTACTATTAAGTTCTTGTGAGAAAGAACTTAATAGTAGCCTCGCGTTTCTTGATGTCTTTATTTCTAAGAGTGAGTCTGGTTTCACTACTTCTGTCTATCGTAAACCTTTCGCTGTTTCTTTACCTCCTCACAGACTGTCGTCTCATCCTCCCAACCAAAAATATTCGGCTTTTAATGCTCTGGTCCATCGTGCTATTAATATTTGCTCTTCTCCTGAGCTTCTCAAGATTGAACTCAACTATCTGAAAGCTGTAGCTGTTGATAGAGGATTTTCTCACTCTTTAATTGATTCTATTCATAACAAACTTTCTAAGAAAACTTATGGTCCCAATAATGTGGTTTCTAGAAAGAATTTGGTTGTGTTACCATTCTTTCATTCTGTCAGTTTCCGTATTGCTAAAATCCTAAAAAGGTTTCAATTTCAAGTCGTTTTTGCTCCTAGTAACAAACTTTCCTTCTCTTCTCTTAAGGATCCTGTCGATCAACTTAACACTTGGGGTATTTACCAAATTAGTTGCCGTTGCGGCCTTTCTTACATTGGGCAGACAAAACGTGCTCTGAAAATTCGCTTAAATGAGCATAAAGGTTATGTACGAAAGCAAGAGTTAAATAAGTCTAGCATTGCTCAACATTGTTGGAATTCCAACCACTCTTTTGATTTCAATTCTGGTAAAATTATTCAAAAATGTTCTTCCCCTTTAGAGCTTGACTTTTGGGAAGCTTATCATATTAACAGGAATAGTTCTAATTTGGTTAATGATTCTTCCTCAACTCCTTATTTTTCACAGGTCTGGCATAAATTTCTTTAATTTGTTGTTCTTTCTAGGTTTTCTTGTTGTTTTCCTTTTTTGTGTCTATTTTTCTCCTTCCCCCCCCCCTCCCTCCCCTCCCCCTCCTTTACATGTGAACTTTGTTTTGCATTTTGTTTTGGTAGTTTCTGTACTTATTTTTATTTCAATTTTATTCTTTGTATTTTATTTTATTATTTTTGCAATTTTTATGCATGCTGTCGTCTTTTTTGCTTTATTTTTATTGTTATTCCTTTTTACTTCCTGTACTTTCAACTGGATTCGTTTGTTGCTCTCTTATTGGTGTCTTCCTGCTACTTCTACTTCCACTTCACGCTGCCTTTATTCTCATTGGTTTACAGATAATTCTTAGGCTATATAAGCTTTGTTTTTCTTGTTCTGTCTGCTTCATTTGGATGTTTTGCATCTAGAAGCTCCCTGTCGCATTGAAAAAGGGATTCCAAGCAATCCCGAAACATATGTCTGCATTTTTTTGCTCATTTGTGCTTTAAATTAACGTGTAATTTTATTATTATTATTACAGATGGTGTACTTAAAAACAGAGGCAAAACAGGAAGGGAAGAGAAAAAAAAAACTTTTTTTACTGAAACTTTTTTCACCGTTTCAATTTTTACAAAAAAGAGAAAAAGAAGTTGCTGAATTTTTTCCGTGAAAATATCTTTTTCGTCACTGAATTGCCGCTTGCGTATTAGAATCGCGGATAAATTTGATAAATCGTTCTTCCTTTAAAAAGGTTGGAACTCTGCCAGCCATAAATAACACATCTATCTGCTTTAGAATCGATACAAATTTTCATTGTCCTTTTAAGGGAGCATTATTCAGTCTTGGAATTTTTAAAATTCTTAACACGCGGATCTGCGCGGTTAGAGTTAAGTCTTCTAAATTGCAGTGGTTTAAAAATTTGAGGAGTTTGTGATCCCGCGTGCCATTGCGTTCGGCGTTTGAATTAAAAGGGATGTGCTTAAAAATGAGTCAGTAATAATATGTGTGTGTGTGTGTGTATGGTATTAACATTCACATTATTAGTATTAGTAATACTATTTATTTTATTTTTAGAAAATAATATTATTGAGCAAATTATTTTATAGTAATTTAATTGGATCAATATCAACATTATTCTTCTAAGCTGGCTTGATTTGTTACTGATGATCACAGTACGAAATCATGTGATCATATTGACGAAAAATCCACCAAAAGTTCTGCCCCGTTTTTTTAAATGTTTAGAGCTTGCTCGAAATCTATTAGAAATCAACTTGTTTGAATTGCGTGAGCATCATCTTTGTTGCTCATGTACTTTATAAGTTAACTAAAACCATATTGAGCAGCATTCACGTGATTTCTCTTTCAAACCGATTAACCACTTTTTGAATAGGCTTAATGAATTGATTTTGAGTGAAGTGAGAAAAGGCCAATTCGAACTATTTTCCTGCACTTTCAATAGTAAATTAAAAAGTTTCAGCATTGGAAATATTATTGAACTGTGGACGTCATTATTCCAGTATCTGGGACGGTTGTGTACAGCTATCACTCTAAGGGTTTTATTTCATAATTATTTTACTCTGTCTGTGGAAACAGCTTACAGACTCAATGTTCTATCTTGCTTTACCTTCAACGTGGCCGTGTGGTAGCGAGTATTTTCCGTCTTGGACAAAACATGTAAAAGCATGCGTCTTTCTACCTTCCTTATTTTCTGATACACTTTAAATACACGAATTCAATAACCTGCTTATGTACATATTTACATTAACAGATAATTGTAAACGACAACACATTTTGTTATCAACTATTACAAATTTTCTTTTATAATGATTTTAATTAGTAATGGGACTGACTACATACATGTAATCTTCGAACTGTTACTTGATATTTAAAGTATATTTAGAGGTATTTGGTTGTATTTTGCGAGGAAAATTATATACATAGTGAAACATGTGTAAGTTGACCACTTGCGGTGCAGCCCTTTAGTGGACAATTAAAACAGGTGTTCAACTTATAGAGGATGGATTTTTTATTTTATTTTTTTGTCATTTTTTACACTATGCGTTTATTGATTTGTGACAAATTAAAATATAACTTCATGTATTAACGTTACTTTAAAATTAGTAATCAGCTATTTTTTTTTCCAAAATTATCTAAAATATCATTAAATAAATTTTATCTAAATGATTTACATTGTATCCTATACAACTTTAAATTAAAGCACTTAGGGGCCGTTCATAAATGACGTCACGCTTTTTTCCCATATATTTGACCCCCCCCCCCTTTGTCACAATATGTCACACTTCAGCGGACCCCCTCCCCCCCCCTTTGTCACGCGTCACGCTATGTTGCATAATGCATGATGTCACACTTCTTGTTACCCCCTCCCCTCCCTTTGTCACACTTTGTCACAATTTCACGAACCCCCCTCCCCCCTCGAAGCGTGACATCATTTATGAATGATCCCTTAGTATAAATAAAGATAAATGTGTTATTTTACTTATTTAATGGTAAAGGTTCCCTAAAGACATAATTTTTAAAAATGTTCAAATCAATTAGAAGAAAAAGAAGAAACTTATTTAAAGAACAAAAGAGTGCTCGTAGTCGTTTTCCCGTATGGTTAACTTGCACAGAGGTTTTGGCAAACTTTATATTGATGTTTCATCCATCCAGACAAATCTGGTCTAACATTATAGCATAAAAAACATCTTGGAGATGTTATTTAAGTTTATTTTTATTTTTGCAAAAATAGATACACAGATAAATATAGTAACAATTAGGCTGTCAACTTACAAAGAGTTTTTCATAATACTTCCACCCAAATTTGGCGTACATAAGTGGTCAATATAGACAAGTGGTCAAGTTACAAAGGTTTCCATACATTAAATAAAATAGGGCTAATTCCGTTTCTGACAAAAGTGGTCAAATTAGATAGGTGGCTAACTTACAAAGGTGGTCAACTTTACAGGTTTTACTGTATATTGTTAAGTTGCCCTTTCATCTTTGAAAATAAAATGTATAACAAGAGGTTACTCATCCTAAAAATTTCACCCATGACTAGAATTTTACGACTTTTCCGCTTTTTGGGCGGTAATCCTGCTTAAACCTTGTTCACCGTAGATATCTGTGTTATGAGACACGGTTTTTCACCATCCATCATTTTTAAAAGGTAATTTGTCAGTGGCTGTCGCTTCTGAATCGTTCGTAAGGACGTGCTTCAATTACAAGGAGAAAATTGGAACCCTGTATCTCTTTTGACTTATGTCATCGGTTCCGCTGCTGTATTATTATTTTATTTTATTTTTTTCAGTTTCATGTGGATGTTTTAATTCCGTTTGACGATTTTTGAGTCGCGACTCATGAATAAATGATAGAAATCAAATGGGGTGTTGCGAAGTCAAGCAACAAATGAGTGGGTAAATTCTAGTGTTGAATAAGCATGTTTAGATAATAAATATAATGTTTACATTTGCTGTAATAAATGTCAAATGTTTGCGTTTACATATTTAACTTTCGCCTTTTGATTCGAATTTGTGATCAAACACCTAGTTCTCCATGTTGATACTAGGTGACTGTTAAATAAATATTTTTTATTATTGGGATAACATGGCTTATTTTTTAGGACATCATGTTCTCGGAATAGCTCTGAGTCAAAGTAACTTAGATTTGGAAAACTGAGTTCATATTTTGTAAGAAACCCTTTCTCCGAAATGATCCGGTACGATCTCCTTTTTGACACACCACTGAAAAGGAAAAAAAAAGATAGATGTTTCTCTATATTTGAGGTAACACTCTATCAGAACAGTGTTTCCCCTGGGGGTACGGGAAGAGCTTGGTGGGGGTACATAGTGCACTGGGCTGAGAACATCGGGTAAACGTCTATGGTTCAATTGTTTAACTTATTGCTACAATACAAAAAAAACTTCATTGTTTTACATTCAATATCAAGTGAACACTACCATAATAAAAATAAATTTAACAAAAAATAGTTGTCAATGGAGGTTGTTGACTTATTTCCCTCTCTTGTGGGTTAATAACAAGTTCAGCTCACAAAAATGATGCTCATACTCAAATGTATAGCAGAAAAAATTAGAGAATTTGCAAGTTCGCCTGGAAAACTATTTTTAGAGTAAAAAAAAAATACTGAATGGTTAAAATGCCCATTTTTATAATAATACAACGTCCATGCCAGAAAGTTTATTGTATTCGAACGGAAAAAGAGTCGGAGGAATTAGTTTCAGGCGGATTTCTTGATGCGTAACTGTAATGTCACGCTGGTTTTAAATGTTGACGGGAGCTGGAATGTCACTTAGACATTTTCCGAACTAACAAGGGGCCCACGTTGAAGTTATTTAAGGCACATGGTCCGGAACAAAAAAGGAAAACAGTATTTACAATGCGTCCAAAGAAGCATGTGTCTTATGGATCACAATAAATATTTATAATCGGAACAAAACTTTTGGTTCACCCTGTATATACATAATTTTTATTTTATTTTTTAATTTATTTGTTTTTGACAAAAGGTACTTAGCATTAAGAAAATTATAAAAAAGGTACTCAGATGACGAAAGTTTGGGAAACACTGTATTAGAGAATAACAACATGTGTGAAGTAAGAGGACGTCGTCGTTGGGAACAGTAAAGCGGTATTGACGTTATGGAATCAAATTCGGAACTGTTTGACTGCAAGTGAATGATCTACCGTTTGAGCCAGGAAGACATCGAGCCCTCCGCGGAAAAGTTGGGTCTTTCAAACGTACCAGCTGCGATTGTTTAATGTTTAAGTACTTCCTTGCCAAATTTCTTCATATCTCAATCTAGAAGAGCTTTATTTATCCAAACGTTCTTTCTGTTTTCTTGTTTTGCTGTTTTCGATCCGAATTAGTTATCTTGTATTCCTGCTCCGAAGGACCAGACTACTCAAATGCTTAATCGTTGTGACGTCTCGCGTGGTTAACAGTTCCTTAATTTTGATACAAATACTATTGCTCTGAAGAAGTCATCGTTAAATAAAGCCCTGTAATAATTATGGACTTAAAGTTGCTCTATAAATTTTTAATTCATTGCAGTAAAAACAATATTTGCCTTTTCTACAACTATAGTGTCTAAGCATTTTTGGTACTTAAAACTGAGAACAACAGCGTTCATTTATTTTTAAGCACATCATTTTTAACAGTGTATGAACGAAATGTAATGGTAAAAAATTATTAAATTTTCATTGATAAAGGTATGACCGAAGTACTGAAGTTCAGAAGAAATTGAATGAATGAAGTTTATGTACTAAACAAGCTTAGGTTTTGAAAGAGAGGAGAAGAAGAAAAAACAGTTGGAATGAATTTTAATATTAAATTCTACTACAAATTTAGATACTATGTAAAGCTTTTCAAAATTCTTAGAAGTAATATTTTATCACATAATTTGTTGTTTCCTGCATATGATCTTAGCTACTTCCGTCATTAATTAAGTAATAAATGTGTGTTGACGGATGTTTCAGGACAATTTATCTTTCTTAAAAGCAACAATTACCAGAATTACCTTTGCAATATTTGCAATACTGATTTATGATCTCTAAAATGCAATGTTTTACCTGTTATTCAAATATGTTATTTATAAGTGAATGTGTGAAATTGAATTTATAAACACATTTTGTTTTCATATCTTAATTTTTAATATTTTTTCTTTTCAGAAATGTGGTCCTGACCCGGAGTAATGGCTAAATATCGGCTGCATTGGGGCTTTTGCCCCGCTCTGCTTGCAGCATTCTTCATTCTCAAAGTGACATCTGACGTTACAGACGACGCTCTTTGGTCCTTGGAATTTACTAAGCCTGAATACAATGTCTCCATTTCGGAGAATTCCATACCGAAAACGCAAGCTATATCCTCCGAGAAGATGGGCATTTTTGTTTCCGATCCAACGCTGGTCTTACGATATAAAATCGTTTCCGGAGACTCTGATCGATTCTTCAGAGCAGAAACACGCCTTGTCGGCGATTTTTGGTTCCTTGTGATCAGAGTTCGCACCGGAAATAGGGCTGTTCTAAATCGTGAGTATCAGGATACGTATCGTCTCCTGGTACGAGCGGCCATCTCTTCGGACCTGCGGCGTGATGTGAAGTATAAGGCTCAAACGATAGTAAATGTTCAAATTACGGACACTAATGACATAGCTCCGAATTTTTATCCATCATCCTATGAAGTTAGCGTTCCCGAGGACAAGCCTTTGCATACCAGTATATTGCAAATTAAAGGCCATGACCCTGACCTAGGTATCAATGGAGAAATATATTATAGTTTGAAAGAACCGAGCTTGCAGTTTGCTGTTCATCCAACTAGAGGAGTATTGACTCTGACTCGGCAACTTGAATATCAAAAAAAGCCTTTACATGAACTTACTGTCATTGCAAATGATAGGGGCATAAAATTCAGAGCTGCTGAGCCCGTAGAAAATACTGCAACTGTGAAAATCAAAGTGACACCAGTTAATTTATACCCTCCAGAGATTTTCGTCAATCAGTTTTCATCATTGCTGTCACCATCTGATCCAAACATTTACGCCATTGTTAGAGTCATTGACAAAGATCTGGGAATTCACGGAGAACTCGATGCTCTGGAAATAATAGATGGAGATTCAGGAGGCTTGTTTCAAGTGACTCCTGCTACTAAACTCAATGAATACAATATAGAACTTGCTCAACCTTTAAACCGAGATAATAACATTCCTCAAGATTACACCATCACGTTGAGAACGAGAGATCGCGGAACTCCACCCCGCTCAGCGACACAGGTTGTCACGGTTCGATTGACGGATACTTCTGACATCGATCCAACTTTTTCTCAAGCTGATTACGATGTTGAAATCGAAGAAATCGCTCCTCCTGGGTCTCGAGTGCTGCATCTGACAACTTCTGCCGCTGAAGGAAGACCAATTGCGTACAGAATAGAAAGTGGTAATTCAAATGGTACTTTTCATATGCACACTAAATCGGGATTATTAACACTTTCTATGCCACTTGACAAAGAAATAAAGCCATATTATTCATTGACTGTTAGCGCGTTTGATCCTTCAGCTAGAGGACCGAAAAGAAAAACCACTGCGATAGTGAACGTGAGAGTCCTAGATAATAACGATAATGATCCTGTATTCAACAGCACTCATGATTCTGTTGTCTTTGATGAAAACAAGCCGTCAGGAAGTGTTGTATACATTGCATACGCAAATGATAAAGATGAGGGTGACAATGGATATATCACTTACAGTCTTGCTAACTTAAACCCTGTACCATTCACAATGGATCCGTTTACTGGTGAAATACGCTCTACAGAGGTTTTGGATTATGAAACAATGCGTCGGGAATACATACTAAAAGTAAGAGCTTCAGATTGGGGTGCACCCTATCGTCGACAAGCGGAAATGTCTTTAAAAGTTCGCTTAAGAGACGTGAACGATCATCGCCCTTTGTTTGAAAAAGTTGGTTGCAAAGGATATGTATCTCAATCGGCACCTATAAACACTGAAGTGATGACCTTGTCTGCGATTGATTTCGATCTCGGGAGTACAGTGAAATATCGCATGGTACCATCGAATGACGATCCCTGTTTTCGTTTGGAGTCACTGTCTGGAGTCTTGAGAATCACATGCGATTTAGCGGCAATGAATATCCGTGAGAGGACTATCAATGTGTCAGCTACGGATGGCACGCATTTTGCGGACGTGATGTCGATACAATTAAAAGTCATTAGCAGTGGAAGTAATCAAAGACTCGCTGACAGAGGTGCGCTGATGGAATGTCGAGACGTTGGTGTAACGGAACGCTATAAAAAGCAGCTTAATCTAGCTCAGGCAAACAATAAGAATAATGATATTCCCGAACTAACACCTACCAGCTTTTCTGGAAATAAATATTCGCCTGAATTTCCTTTGGGCTTACCGACAGAAGTTTGGATAAATGAGAGCCTACCTGTTGGATCCGAAGTTACGTCGATGAAAGCCCGTGATAAAGATCGAGGATATAGTGGTCTTCTAGTTTATGTCATTTCTGCTGGTGACGAATACAGTTTCTTCAATATTGACATGCAAACAGGCAAATTGTATGTGAATGCTGCTTTAGATAGAGAATTTGTATCAGAATATACGTTAAACATATCTGCATTTGACCTTGGAAAACCACAAAAATTTACTTCTAGAACTTTAGTGATTCATGTAGACGACGTAAATGACAACAGACCCGTTTTTGAAAAAAGTTCATATAGTTTTGTGATAATGGAAAACGCAAAAAATGGTACTAGCATCGTTAGACTTCGCGCAAACGATAGAGATGAAGGTGTCAATTCAGCATTGACGTTTCATTTAGAAACAGATGTTGAAGAATTTTACATCGATCCTCAATCAGGACTTCTCACTGTTTTTGGCGTTCTCGATCGCGAACGCACCGACTCATACCAGTTGAAAGCGAGGGTTGTCGATGGGTCACCTGATAACCCACTCTCTTCCACTACTGTTGTTAATGTCCGCGTGTTGGACATCAATGACAATGCACCTTTCTTCAGTCTCAAACAGTATTGGGTGAAAGTTCGTGAAGATCTTCCTCTCGGTGTCGTTGTGATAGTAATGGTTGCTACAGATCCAGATTTGGATGAAGGTGGTAAAATAACCTATGCGTTATCTGGCGACAGTACTTTCTCCATAGATCCATTGATGGGTGTTGTTAGGCTAACAAAAACCCTGGATTTTGAAACTACTCAGCTGTACAATGTGACGATTATTGCAAGAGATGGTGGAGATCCGTCTCTTGAATCGCAAGCTGCCCTTGTGGTAGAAGTTGAGGATGTCAATGAAAATTTGTTTCCACCAGCTTTTGACGATGCGGTTGTTGTAGGACAAGTTTTGGAAAACCAGCCTAAAGGAACATTAGTGACAACTGTTACAGCCCACGATGACGATCCTCCTGGTCAAAATAGCCAATTTACATATTCCATATTGGATGGAGACGGAATGGGATACTTCTCTATTGATGGAAAAGGTAAGCTTTGCTTTTTTTTCCCGTGTTGATATGTTAATACCTAAAACATAAACAGGGTGGCCGCTCGACCTGGAAATGTCAGGCAATTTTTTCTAACCAGGGATAATAAGAAGAAAATAGTGAAAACAAGAAGTTCCGTCTAGAACTATACGAGCCTACTTTCCCCTGTACACCGAATTCAAATTTATAATCTAGCTATCTCTCTCTCTCTCTGCTTTCTCGTTTAGCTTTAGTTCTTAATTGTTTTAAATATACCTTTTTCAACGGTTAATACATATTCATTCAATCATTATTTATTGAATTATTCATGTATTTATTCACTCATTTATTCATTCATTCTTTTGCTTATTCATTTAATCATTCGTTAATTAAAAAATATTCTTGAAAATCCCGATCAAAAAATTTCATAGGAAAATAGGCTCGTTAGTTCTGGATGAACTTTCTATTTGTACATGTTCTACGTCATAAGCGCTTTCCGATAAAGTTTGTTCCAAGCAAATCGGTCCGTTAGATCAGAAATTATATAGGATTGAAATTTCCCCGTAGGCGGTATGCTAATTTTTTTTGAACTGTTCAAAAGTGAACAAAAATTGTTCAAATCAATATTTCACACCAAGAACTTCTTCCAGTAAGCTTGTTCATGGGAACTTATATCTTGTACCCAGAGTTTACATAATTTGCTTCATTTTCACCCATAGGCGCTAATGTTAAAATTTTTTGAACTGTTCCAAATTGAACAAAAAATTGTTCATATCAAATATGGAAATGAGATGTCCTAGCCGAGATCTTTCGAATGTAAAAAGAATTTTTCCAATCGGACAATTCGTTCAAAAGTTATTAGGGGGGGACAGACAGACAGACCGACAGACCGACCGACACACTTTTTCCCCATCTCAAAACCCTACTTTCAGTTTTTTTATTTTTCAATCTTTATTTAATTACTTAACTTATTTTTGACTTTTCTTGATTTCTAACGATATTTTCACGATACATTAAGCCTTCTTTCATGCTTTATTATTATTTTTTTTTACTTTTACGGGAAAGTAGGCTAAAAAACGGGAATTTTAATTGTCTTCAGTTTTTCTTTTAGCGCTCGGTGCCAGATGACAATTTCAACAATGCAACTGTTTATTTATTTATTATTTTATTTTATAGAGAGCCTAAAATGAAAAGCCTGCATTCAATACAATACCTCGTATGTAACGTCGGAATTGTATAGACTAGAGCATTTCATACTTTGTCGGTGACTACACTAAAATGTATCTTAAAGGAAATTTACCTAAAATTCTAGCGATTAAGAAAATAAAAGTAGTTTTTTCCCCTTGAAATATTAGTTTTCTTAAACATTAAACTATCTGAAAAGTTGAAATATGTAAGGTTTTTGAAAAGTAACAGCATGTGTAAAGCATGAATAAGCATTCGTATAGGGAAGATCTTTTTTATCTCAGATCGTATGAAAAATGATAAAAATAACAAAAGCAACCGATTAAATCTATCTACACAGAAACCGTTAAAAAGTGAGGAGAAAATGTTCGAAAAAATAGAACGTTTGGGCTCAGCAAAGAAAATTATATATCTAGGATCTTCCTCCAAAAAATCGATTTTTTACCCCTTTTCTATCCCTACCTTTAGTTCTTTTCATGTGAATTGGGCCTTGTGCCAAATATCATTTTAACAACATTTTTGTACACCTTAAGCTTTTTCGTATCCTTATTGTCGAAGGAAAACCCAAGTTCGGAGAAGTTTTTTATATGCAGTAGTATTACTTAAGCTTTATCCTTATAATAGTTATTATAATCTTGTGTATTTCATCATTAAATTATTGTTATGTATGACCAAGAAAATGCTTAAAGCGGTAGAGAAAATGTACGGATTAAAAAAAAAAATAATAATGGAAAAGGAAAGGGAAAGTTCTTAGAAATTGACATTTTGAAATACATTCGACTTTTGAAATTTCTTTGTTTTCAAGAAGATATGTGGGTGTAATTATAATGTACACACCATGTATGTGAAAAAATAACTAATGAGTATTATCGAAGATTCCTAGAACATATGAAGACTTTCTAAAACATCTTAATTTATTTACTATGCATTAAACTGGTTAATTGAAATATTGAAATTGTAATAACTTGCATAAAAAAATGACTGGAGAAAAGACTATTAACTATTTTGAAAACAGATTTTTGGGGATTGATTTATGCTGCAAATGGTTTGACTGAAAAAATTAGTATATAGAAATGAATATTCTACACTGGTCATTCTAAAATGGAGATTGTGTTATGTTGGTAGAATGATTTTATTGCTCTTAAAGTGTGTTTACGAAAAAATGAATTTTATTAACGTACGTATTTTTAAGTTACTAAAGCAAATTAGTAGTTAGAACCATATTCTGTTTCAGCCATTGATTTGAAGCTAAAATAGAATATTTTTAACTCCAACATATGACATTACATTTTTGAAAAAAAAATTCTTGTAACAATAAAGAAAAATTAAAAGATGAAGAAGAAAAATAAGAAAAGTTTAGACCATATTAAGGGTGAATTAAAAATTTCTAGTCTCGACAAATAATTTGTACTTATCAGTGAAAAACGAAGCTATATATATATTTTTTTTTTTGGGGGGGGGGGGAGGTTTTAATGTATTCCTTCAGAATAGTAATAAAAATAATTATTCATAAAGAATTCCAAATTTGTATAAATTATTTTGCTGGGTGACAGAAGCAGAATGTAATTCCTTGAAAAAAATTGTTTTTTACAATAACCCAGAATTTTCATTTCAATTACCTAGTCACGCATTCAATGTAGCCATTGCTATTTCGTACGTAGCTTGTTTTACCCTTATCGTCTTATTTCGGTTCACAAAGTTATTTCTCTTTTGTGTTATTTCTTTTCGCTACAGTATTTAGTTAGGCTTTTTCAATCTTTCTTTGTTTGTTTTGGTAATTGAAAATGTGCTTAATATTGCAGTTACTTCAATTACAAAAAGAACATTTAATGTGTCTTAATTGTTATTACTATTAGCATTATTAACGTGGTATTCCTGGCATATTTAAAATTGTCAAAATTAGCAGAAATTATAAAGATTATTAGTTACAACAAACAATTTTCTGACATTTTCTATGTATATTCTCTCTTAGATTTATCAAAAAATTTGGCGTCTAAAGTATGTACCTTCCTTCACCTTACCTTCATGAAATTTCGTCCAACTCTACATTTGCGCAAAATATTTAAACTTACTTATTATGGAACAAAAATGCACTCTTCTCAGTGAAAATTCCTACTTTGAGAAAATATTCCTTAGGAATTATTCTGTAACCATTTGCGTTTCATTTGGATGAAAATGAAACACATAGTTGCATTTTTCTGGTCTCCTTACATCATTACGTCGTGCTGTAAATGAATTGACTCATATACCGAGTCATTACGACGATGATTACGACGTGCATTCCTCATCACTCATATTTAAGGGAATGATTTGGCTTACATCCAAGTTGAGTGCAATTATCATAATCTGATTGAAATCGAGCTTAGCCTTCTTTTTCTGAATAGCTTTCAGTTTGTGGTTCGCAAACATTATTTTTCTGCCAAAAAACGGTTTCTTGAGACAACTCATTCTGTGGATTATTATTTTTTCTTTTTCAATACAATGTGATACTAGATGATTCATCTATCTCTCAAAGGATTATATCTAAAGCAAAACGCAATAATCGTATATTCCTGACTTATTTAGAGAAAAGTAGTAGCCACAATTCATTTTTTCTTTCTTTTTTCATTTCAATTGTTTCCGAGTCAGAGTTGTGCCAGTTGGTTCTTCTGTCTGCAAATCGTTACTCACATTGATGTATTACCAAATCCGCATATCCAGGCTGCGAACTGTAGTTTTTTCTCGAATCGAATTTGAAGATTTTTGTAGACCCGAAGCTCTTATTCGTACAAACAGCAATTAATTATGATTTAGCACAACTGATTAATGTCATTTTGACTTGGACCGTTTGATTTTCAAACATAAAATGTATTCATTTTAATCCTGCACTTTTTTTAAATTTCTTTCTTTTTCTCTCACTCCGTTTTTACCCCCGATTTTAAATTGGAATTCCTTTTGCATTATTTGTTTTATTTACAAAATTTTCATTTCTACTTTCCCACAAAAGTCAATAAAGAAAAAAAGCTTAATGTCTTGGAACAAATAAAAAAAGAAGAAAAAGTGTTTGTTGCGTGTTGCCATGTATTCACATTCATCGCATTTTTCATGGGAAATTGTATCCCGCTGTATTTTTTGCGCACGCAGAAATAGAAATGTGGTTGAGGGCTTTTCTCTTACACTGGTGTGTAGGGTAATAGACTATATCAGAGATTGTGCCAACTTTTTTGGTTGCGTATCACACTTATTGATACAATACCCGTACAACACTAAAGGACGTCAGAAAGGGCAATATTTATATTTGAACGTTACAAAACAAAGTGTAACCGAGGGAAAAACTTCTGCCAAACCATTTCGAAAAACTCGAGTAAAGCAAAATGTATGGAAATGTCGAATGACAATTACAAAAAATAAGATTTTAAGTATTATGTATTTTGTATAGATTCTTTCTACCGTTATGGAAAATTTTACTGTATACATCAATATTTTGTAGGAGGAGAGATGCCCCTATTCTTGTTATTGTCACATATATATGTTTTTTTTTTAATGGGCTGCTGCTGACTTCTTCCAATTGCATACCTAGTGCGTTCCCCAGAGATTGGTACCACCTCTTTCAGCGGCACCACAATGCGTCTGGTACCATCTCCGCCTGAGAATTTTGAAGTACAGTTTCTCCACCTGAACCAGCGAGCATCCGGACTGTTGGCATATGCACAAATACAAAATGTATGTCGGTCTGCGTCTTTATGTGTATTTTATTATTATTATTATTATTAGATACTTTAATGGGCTGCTTTAGGCTTCTGCCAATTGCAGACCTAGTGCTTTCCCCAGAATGGTACCATCGCCGCATGAGAATTTTGACGTCCAGTTTCTAATTCTGAAAGTGCGAGCACCTGGACGCTGTTGATGCGAAATTGCACTAGGAATTTAATTTAGTCGAGAGCACCTAAGCTAAACGTCTACTCAAGGGATCTTTTACCTGCCGCATAATCTTACGACATGGGCGTAGAGGATTTTCTGCATCTTGAAAATTCACCGATACTGCCAGACTCGATCCTCTGACCTGGGGCGTACGATCCCCGCGGCCTGTTACATATATCAATGCCGTCTTATTACATACATCAAGAGTAGGGATGTAACGAATATTCGGCCACTATTCGGTATTCGGCCCTTTGGCCGAATATTCGGCTGGCCGAATAATCATTTCATCACCAAGCCGAATATTCGGCCTGGCCGAATACTGAGTAAGGTCAATATTCGGCCTGGCCGAATATTGATGGACTATTCGGCCGAATAGTTCTGCTGCAGTAGAAATGTAAAAAAATAAAGAAATTAGTAGATCTTAACCATTTAAAATTGTATTATAATTATTGAAAAAAATACATTAGTTTATAGTTTTAAAAAATAAGAATAATTTAGAAAAAACTACTTTTTTTAAACCTAGTTTTCGGCTTGACTGAGCAAAAACAATTTTAAAATTGTAATATTGTATTTTATATTTAGCATTTGCTCCCAAAGCTGGCAAGAGTTAAGTATGATATATGAAAAATTATATTTTGTTATTATTAACAAAGTGGAAGTCAGACTTTGTTTGGGTAGACTGATTTATTGTGAATATTGGGTAAGAGAGAAATGTGAGAAACCTAGAATATATCGTGAATATTTAGATAGCATAAGTTATTGGGGTTTTTGAAAATAAAAATATATTCCAGTTACGTGTATTAACTTTTAATAGATCGTTTAACCATAGGTATGTAAAAAACCCCAATAAAAATATTTACTTTTATAACTTCTAAAGTATCTTCATAAAACAGTTTTGAGCAAGGTAAAAGTTCACTAAGCAATAGTAGTTCCTTTATTTGAATTAAGTACTTAGTAAAATAATGCTAATGCTTACTACCATAAAACCTGTCATTTCTATTCCTCCTGTAGGTGAAATTCTTATTATTATTACATTCAAAACAATAGAGAAAATTGATTAATTTCAAATAGTAGTTTTAAATTCTTAACAAACAGAATTAAATCATACATCATAGATTGTGTATAATTGGTGTTTGACTTTGTCAATAATTTTAAATTTGTTAAATACTTTCTATTACAACGATTTTCTAGAAATTTTAATATTCGGCCGCCGAATATTCGGTATTCGGCCTAAGACATTGGCCGAATATTCGGCTTCGGCCTATTCGGCCTAGAAGAAATGGCCGAATATTCGGCTTCGGCCTGGGAGAAGTGGCCGAATATTCGGTTTTCGGCTATTCGGCCAAATCACTATTCGTTACATCCCTAATCAAGAGTGCAATTTTTTCTAAGTTTCAAGCACAAAGAGAATAGTTACCTACTTAAAATTTATGAATTATATTTTAAGTATCGTGTAAGTATATTGGCAAAATTTGTGTTAGGTCCATTATGATTTAAAGTAGATGATAATTTGCTTGCTATTTATATTTCATTCACCCCCATCTTGGCGTGGACCCCTTTAAAAATAAACCCCGGAGGGATCATGGACGACTTTGGGAATCACTGCTCTAGACCCTATTCGAGAGTGGACGCCATTATTTAGTACTCTTGTTATTTCATAAATCTATTTAATTTTTAAATACCATAGTATGTTGTAAGTGATTTATATTAAATGTAGGCATAAATATATTTCCATGTTTGACGCAACTAAATTGAATATAATTGGTCATATCACTCAGCGAACTAAGGTAACAAAAGGCGTCGTTTTATTCTATTTATTTAAATGTATTAAGCAAAGGGCACTATTTTATTTCTTCTGTCATTGTTGTCTTTCCTTGTTGTAAAACAACCTCGGAAAACTCCACACATAAAATCCATTTCGAATCACTTCACCATTTGAAGATCATCATTATCCGTCCGTTCTGCCATTGTTTCTTCAAATTGAAACGAGTCCTAAGACTCGATGACAATGAGAATAGCGGTCACTTGTGTTTCATTCTTACAATATTATCTGAACTATTATCCTTGAGTATTCTGTTAAGATATCGTGAATGTCTGGAGCATTTTTTCTTTTTCTTGTTCAATGTGTGGAGTCAAGTTTTCTACTTCAAACTTGATGTCGAATTACGATCCTCTCTTTTATTGTTGCCACTTGAAAATAGGCTATTCGCAATCTTGACAGAATTTCATGGTTAGATTTTTATTTCATTGGTTTTCTTTGTCCTTGTAAAGATTGTATCTAAAGATTTTTTCCGTTTTTGTCTACAAGATAAGAAACACGCAACGATGCGTTTTTGAAATTTATTACTGACAGTTTATTTGGTTTATTTTTTTTACAGACGTTAAAATACAATTTGTTACCATGAGCCTAAATTTGTATTTTGAATTGAAATTTCGCTAGTACATGGCATGTAATCTTACGATGCTTTTGCACCAATCGCGAAGAAAACATTTTGCGTTTGCCGTTAGATAGAATGTTGCTGTTCTGTTAATGATTCTTAATAATGTTAATTAAAAATAATTTCTTTTTCCACTTAATGGCTGACATTAGCTCCTGTTATGTATGCTATTTAGAAACAAATTATGGGCGTACATATAATTGATACAAAATCCCCGAAGGATCCAGAAAAAACCCATAAACATTACTTATGCGCAGTTAAACAAACAAATACCCGGACAAACTGAGATTTTTGTACAAAAACCTGGGTTTTTGCCACTTTTTGTGACAAAAATAATAAGAACAAAAATTACCATTCGTAAAACCGAAATCGTCAAGTAAAATTGGAATGACTCATGTATATTCGAAAACTTTCTTCTTCGATTTTAAAATTCTAATCCCAGTTTTTAATTTCTAATACCAGTGATTCTTGACCAGACCCCTCCCGCCCTTTTGCCCCCTAATTTCAATTGTCTGTTCATATTTTAATTTCTATGTCGCACCTTCTGATTTAACTTGAAAACAAAACTTTTTTGGCAATTTTTATAAAAAGCTAACATTACATGCAGATCAGGGTGACTAAACATTGGGTTTTACGGGATAATCCCGTATTTTGAGAAATTGTCCCTCATCACGGGAAACTTCAGTAGGAGACGACAAAAGTCCCGTATTCTTGACATGATATTCATTTTGCCGGATATCGGACGTCCGGCGACACTTGTGTGACGGATAAATACCGAATATCCGGCCCTGATGTTTGAAACCAGTAAACTCTGCCTTTTTTAAACACCCCACAGCTTCCGAAGTTTTTAATTTACATATAAGCTCAAAATTATGCAAATCAGTTAATCTTGAAAAATTAAAATTGACGTACCGGGCAACCGCATCTTTCGTCTAGTTACCGGACCGGATTCCCTCCCCCCATTGGTGGGCACCTCCCTTCCTGTATTTGTAGTAATTAAATTTTGCAACTCTGATGAAGATACAGATGTTCTGCAATTCTCGCATGTTATCAAATTAAATCCGAACAAACTATATTCTATTGTTTTTTTATAGGAATTTAAAGCAACTTCTTAACCAATCTTTTAGGGGCTTTTCTACTTACATTTATCGAAACCTTTCTCAAATTATTATTTCGGTTTGTTGTGTTCCATTGACTGAATGAGTTCCACCCTAAAGAAAAAAAAACCTTTTGGTTTCACTTCTGTTAATTGAGTGCTTCGCTTTTTTTTTTTTTTTGCACCTTTTGTAACATTTAAGACAAGCACTTTAACATATCGCTTCATTTTCGTTTTCCCACAAAAAAATTTCCGCAAATGTACACCCAGGCAAAATAATAAATAAGGAAAGTGCTTAAGACATATAGACCTGTAGCTTCATAAAAAAAATCAATTGTGATGTTGTAGCTAAGTATTTCCCTTTAAATTACTCACATTCTGATATTCTCAAATGATTGATATTTTGTGCTATCTCAAGGTTAACTAAATGATCAAGTATACGTTTTCATCGTTTTACAGCAATAATGGTAAAATCTGGTTCCAAAATTTTCATGTAAAGTTTTCGCTAATTTGCAGAGATTATTTGACAGCCATATTTTTATTCCTTTACTTATGGCTCCAAGTCAGAAATAATTTTTGTTTAAGCAGTGTACGGTGGACAAATTACTAGGGGAAAAGTAATATTTAAATATACCAGGGGGCTCTCGTCTCCTGGGGGCTGTCGCTCACCAACCCCCGGAACTGTTTACGTAGCTCCTTCGGATCGCATCAGATTAGCTTCATGAAAAAAAATCGGTTCTCCATCAGAAATAACGTTATGTGTTGTGCACAACATTTTGGAATCAAAAATTGATATATATCTTCTAACATGGATTTTACACAGTGTCAGAAGCTTGGTGAGATTCCGAATGTCTACAGAAACCTTCATATCCGAAGTCTTCCAGCAAAACTCGCACACCTCAGTCATACCTACGAAATAGTATTCCGAACATTTTATGAATTAACACGATTTCACTGGTTTTGACTATTTTGAGATTGACTTGAAGGAATTTTGGTTTCTCTAAGCTTATATGTTTCATTGCTAACTGATATGCTTTGAATAATTTCTTCCCCAGTTTCATTTGGATGCTGTTCTGTCCTCAATTCATTACGAGAAATATTATGAGCTCTACATCATAGTAACTGCCTTCATCAGCAAACTCCCAAGTTTTGATCAATGTAGTTCGTAGCAAAGTAGCCTTCATCAGAGTATAGCAACGAACGTCAAAATGGCACATATTTTGAACAGGACTATCCTGGTTTTATGGGTAGTCTGTCCTGCGGTCCCCAAACGTAGCTTCGGGATGTTAAAATGTTCTGAAAGAGAAAAGTATACCTAGAAAACAATATATAGCAATAAATACAAAAAAGGAATAGAGTTTGAGACCAGATTACAGGCAATGATTTGATCTATGCAAATTATTGAATAGTTTTTATTATTGGATAATTAATTGTTATTGAATTTTTTTTTTTTAATTTATCCGAAACTCATTCTGTGCACCCGTAGAGGGGATCGTTTCTCATATGGATATTTTATAATCTGGTGAAAAACCGCAGTTGTGAATCGCAATTCTTCATTTTATTTATCAAAATAATTGTAAGAAGTCCCTTCAGGGATTTCATTCGTGTTTGAAATCAACAACAAATGTATGATTTTTTTCCTTCAGAAATTATAAGAACACAAGTTTTGTGATCACTTGCTCATTCCTGTTTAAAACCCACAAATTATAGAAAAAAGTTTTCCCCCTCTTGTTTTTTTGTTTAGGGTGGGGACTTGGTGATATCCCGTTTCAGTCGTTCCCAATTGAGTGGGTCGACAAATTTCGTCCTGATTGAGAAATTCTTCCCTCTTCTGCAAGTCTCAAATTTCAGTCAGCATAACAGATAATCTACATCTTGCAAGACAAAATGGCACCTAATTGGGAGGAGTCATTAATTAATCGAATGATATAATGAGCTATTGTTACCAATACATAAAATCAAGCGACATCTATTTAAATTTTTCCAGAAAATATCATTGGTGACATCTGATTAGGCGATATACTTGCTGAATCTTGAAAGCTTACCTGTAATTACCTCAAGTTCGCGTTTCTACGGTTTTGCAAAACTAATACGATTGCAATTTTTTTGTGAATATTTTAAAATTTTGTTGTTTTGTGATCGAAGGAATAAACCTTACGCTAAATAATATATTTCTTTTCAAAATTGTTATTTAATTTCTTGTTGACATTACGGGTTAAGAATACTGCCTAGCTAGTATTAAAAAGTTGCAATTTCGAAATTTAAATTGGAGTTTTTCATCCTAAAATTTCATATTTCGTGAAAAGGGCTCTGTTAGGCACAAATATACAGGTCTCTTTGAAGTTCAAAAATATATTATCGATTCATTTAAAACTGAGCCCTGGGGAACGCAAACAGAGGGAAAATAAATTCCTCGACTTTCAAATTAAATAATTATAAAACTACTCTTCGAATGTATAAATGTGTTACATCAGTGTGTTCACCAGAAAGTTCTTCATAATGCATAAGAGTTTCAGAATTGCTCATTGAATAGTTTTTGACTTGTAAGGGTTTGAAGCGCGCAACTCAGAATTTCTCTAAGATAGAGGCAGCAGCGCGAATTACTTTTTTTTATTATTATCAAGAGATTTAATAAATGAATTAATGTAATTGAAATAAAGTCAAAAATATTTTCATATTATCTAATGATGAATTGGAATTTTTTCATCATAATTGCTGCGTTGATTGTGTATAATATTATACTGTTTACATTATTTATGATTTTCCCCCCATTTTTGTGTACGCTGTGTGGGCTTATGTTGTTGATGTTCAAGTATTGATGTTTTGATGATAAATAAATAAAATTACAAAACTGGAGATCATGAATGGTATGAAAATTTGCAAAAGAACTTGACAAAGACAACAGAGGATAATTAAATCATGATGATGATCACTGCACCCATATAACTGTCGTATTTTTTCTATTATGCTATTTTATGCTACGTGTCTAATCAGATGTGGCATTACGTGTCTAATCAGATGTGGCATATTCCAAGAGTTATCCTCTTATGTACAATTTCTACTACTGCTCCTATAAAAATGTACAAGATCTTTTTAAATTTTACTCCTATTTTTTGTGGTATTGCACTTTGTATGTCTGCTAGATTTTTCATTTCTTGCACATTTCCCCATACATATTTATTACTCTTTTATGACTTATTATGTAATATTGCACATCCATGTCTATTGAATATTTCTCGTGTGGTACCTGTTTTCATCTAAAATTGCACTCATATATTTGTTAGAATTTTTCTTTTTACGTACTTTGTCATCATCCAACATTGCTCTCATATCTTCTGATATAACATTGACATGCATTATTCCTGTCGATTATCTTTTGTCTAATATCCGTTCAGCATTTGTAGTTATCGAAATGAGTTGTTGATATCTGAAGTAAATCCAAAATCTACCCGTTCTTACTTTGCTGTTTTTACCGACGGAACTATAGAATGAAGCACAAATATTTTATTCCAGTTCTACGTCATTTTTACGGCAAGGCATTTTCGATTCGATCCTAAAAGCTCTGATGATATATTTCCTGACAGAAGCCAAATACCGTTCTGCCGTCGTAAAGCACGAAATTTCAATTGTCTCCAGTGTTTGCGTTTCTTTTCTCTCTCCCGAAATCGTCTGCTGCAGTTGGAGTGTTTTCCTGTCCGAATTCCGGAAGTCACGAGAAAAAAATTATGGCTTTCATCTGCCTTCAGAAATATCATGTGACATTCTCATCCTGTTGCCTCGACCCATAAAATTGTTCAATGCCCTTTTTTATTATTATCCGGAGCGAGTAGTTTTAGTTTCTTAAGTATATGGAACTTTTCTGGTGCACCCTCGTGACTCCTATTTATTCCGTTCCTGCACGCAGTTCTATAGAGAAAGAGCGTCTTTTCCCTGTTCTTGTATTCCATTTCCTTCCTCCATTTCCTCTTTCTGATTTAAATGCCGGCTTATTTTTCTGCACCGACACATCAAATTGGTAAAAATAAATTTATACTGTTTATTTTAGGTGTTCTTTAATATCGTTCGCGCGTTTACGGTCTACTTTTATATTGTATTTTCATAAGCAATTATATGGCGGTTATTACTTACCTATTCAATTGCCTGTATCGAACAAATACGCTTTCAAATACCCGATTGTATGTTTAATATTACCATTATTTTTTATATTTTCCTATTCTTCAAATGGATTCTGAAATAGAGTTAATCATTTTTCAAAAAGCATAGAAGAGAATTAGCTAACCATATCAGGAATTGTTATTTCCACCTGTTTTTTCCGTACTTTCCCTCTCTTAATTAATAATTACAAAGGTCTCTAAATATGTATATACTTTTTTGCCAAATATATACTTGGAATAAATTTCGAATTCTTATTTTAAATATGTTATTTACTTACGTCACTGTTAGCTGATTAACATATCATCTAGAATTTTTTAGGAAATTGAGTTTTGTATGCATAAATATCTTAAATGTCCCCTCCCCCAAATGAATATGGCGTGACAAAACATCCTCTGATCTGGTTCTTTTTAAAGTCTCTACTAATCAATGACTGGTAGGCAGGACTTAATTTGCATGTGAGTTTTCGGAGAGTTCAGATCCTGTGCTGCTTTTCGATTTTCTGGGAATTTTTACATATCAGTCATAATTCAGAGTTGCATACACGCATGAAAATTGGTTTTCTAAGATTGGTAGTCCAACAAAAAAGTAATAATAACACTTTTTTTTTGTTAGAACTTAAGCCCTAACGTTATGAAATAAAGTTCTATAGATTATTACTTATTTTAGAATGACTTTCTCTTTCAAAGTAATCTTTGTTTGTGGTAGTATGCAAATTACTAGATGACTTCTGGGGGGGGGGGGGGGGGGGAGAGGGGTCCGTTCGTCCCTTTCGGTGCGCCCTTCAGTTATACTATTCACACTATGTGAAAGCTTCAACATATAATATTTTGCGAACAGTTCGTTTTGAGAAAACGAATTTTAAAACTTAAAAATTTTGTGATATATTTCTTAACACACAAATTTCCTAATAAGCGTAGTAATGATAAACGTACAAATAATGAAATGTATTAAAAAATATATTGGTATATAAATGGAAGAAGTAATTGCATAATTTTAACGGGGAAAAAAATTCTGAGGCGTATCATCTGTTTAGTATTTTGTTATGTAAAGTGGTTCTTTATTTTTATAAGAAAAAAAAAGAATTTCTGTTATGTTATCTGTCGATTTTATTCGATATGTTCCGGTTTTGTTTCATGATCCTTTTGCCTTAATGAAACGAAAATGTTTTGAAATTCATGATTTATGAATGATAGCCGTTTAGAATAATAACTAGATTAGTCAGTCATATTTGCGTCTGCATTTTGAACTTTTTGTTTTTGAATTTTATGGCATGTTAAATGCATGGTTTTGTGCTCCTGATTTTTTTTAAAGCCTACTTGTAATTCAGGAAAAATAGTTCTGTATGGTTGATTTGAGGCTTTATTTTCTCCCAGCCGGAGTACCCATTCTATCCCCCCCCCCCCTCTCTCTCTTTCTCTCCCTTCGCGTTTTCTGCTCGATTTAAGTTTTCTTTTTAGCTCTTCATAACTCATTTATGATGTGTTGAATATTCATAAATTCGCATTTTTCTCGAGGTGTTCGCATTCTTGAAACTGAAGACAATGCTGATTGATTCGAGAACGTTTGAGAATATGAATTAGTTTGAAAGTGTTTACTTTAAACAGACAGAAAATTTAATGCCTTCTATTTCGAATCGAAAGACTTTCTACCACCACCAAAACCAAAGATTTTTTTTTTTTTTTTTTTTTTAAATTTTAAACATAAATGATTATTTTTTGCGTGGTTTTAATTCAAAAAGATAGAGTCATTGGTGGAGAACTATTTTTATTTTGGACCGATATATGTGTGTTAATAATTTAAAATGGAAGCCGTAATTCTCATTCAAATAAATAAATAAATAAAAATAAAAAAATTGGATCAACTCCTTGAAAATGTCAATAGTTTGATGAAAAAGATAGACTTGTCCAGATGCAATAAAATGTTTTACCGTATTGCAGGATTTAGAAGTTAATAGATAAGTGAAATCCAAAAGAAAAAAAGGACAAAAATTTTTCCCCATTATGTTTTTCTTTCTTTTTTTTTTTCGGTATGGAGGGGGAGTGGGGGAGGTATCTAATTGTTTATGGAAAGCAAACTGGTTTTAAGTCACAAATTTATGCATTCGTATTTGCAACACATCAAATTTCGAAATTTAATGGTTCAATTAAATAAGCATCAGAATTATGAAAAAATCTATTATCTTCTGTCATTATGAAGTGCAATCCTTCTTTTATGGATTTCTTAATTTATAATTCAATTTAAATCATTCTATATGAATGCTTTTGGTTCTAATTTATTTTCTTCTGCTGGTTTTCCCCTTCCTTTCATTCCTATTCTAATGTCATCGTTGTCTGCTTTTTAATTCTCCCTAGTTCATAATGGTAGGCTGAATATTCATTAATCTGCATTCCAAAAGTGCTGTTGACATTTTTGAAGTTCAAAAGGGATTTTGACTGACGCTCTCCAACTTCTACTGGGTTTGTGAGTTTAACATTGGAAGCGTCATTAGGGTCACTGTTGACCTTTTAAATAGTTAACTTTTTTTTCCCGCGTGTGTTAAATTTCAACATGAAACAGTAGTAATGAAATGGTTTGTAAACGGAAGTGACGTCAGAAATTGGCCAGCAGTTATTAACAACTTGGGGATATATCGCTAAATTTTCGCCTCTCTTAAATTGAGTTGCCACGTCCAGTGTCAGTTTAGTTATATTTTAGGTTCCCAAGGTTCCCATTTTACAGTTAGCAATATTTCTTTTAGCAACTTGTGTAAAACTCCTTCTAACAACAATACGTTTGCAACAAACTAGGAAGAGCAGATAGTTAAAATGTTTCTCTCTTCTCAGTTATACTATTTGTTCTTATAAGCAATGTTCTTGTAATTGTTTTTTTAATAACACATATTAAATTCCGTTAAGTTTCAAAGTGTCATTTTCTACATTTACTATAGAGATGTTCAACCACTGGCCTGCTATTTGCCGACCCAAAAACTGCAGAATTTCGGGAAAACTCCGATTTTGTTTTTCTTTGCTATAATGTTATACTCCAACTGGCCCAAATCCCAATTAGTTGCTGCATTTTGGTTTAAAATTTTGTCCCAAGTTAGTTGCTACATTTCTAGTAAGTGGAAGTATCCGCAAAACTTGATATGTAATCCCGAATCAATATTATATGCAAGAAATTCTTTAAACATCCATTGAAAGTGATTTATTTGCTATTAAAATTATGACAGCTTGGTATTCTCATTCTCATTTTTTACTTTTCGCAAATGCAGCATTTATTTTGGGAAAAAAAATTTCGAGTCAATTTTTTACAGGCTGCGCACGCAGCCTGTAAAAAATTGCCACGCCCCATTTTAGTAAAACTCTACCACCAGTTAATGGTGGTAATCAAAAATCGTATTTCAAACTATTTGATGCTAATTTAAGAAGGGAAAGCTTGATAAGTAAACTTTGTTAATTAATAATATGCCAAAATATACCCAAGATTTGAGTGAAATCGAAAATTAATTTATTTACCATTGGCAACTGAAAGTTAGTAGTTGGACAGATGACAGTTTAGGGTTAATAAAAATCCAGCGCTACACAAAAGAACAACGCGTTTTCGTTGTTGAACAATCCAATTACTGCATGAGTTACTTCTCTCGTTTTGGTAATCAGAATCGGCCTAGATCATGTGATTTCACACCATTGGATTTTTTCTATGGAGTCATTTGAAGTCAAAGGTCAATGTCAACAAGCCCACATCCCCTCGCACATTGAAGGAGGAGATTCCACACTGGCAAGAACAGCCACATTTATGCAAAATGGCCATATACAATTTCGGCAAGGAGAATGTGTATATTAGGAAAGCTGTACAATACATCGGGCACATGTGCTATTCTACATATAGGGTCAGTTGGGGTAATTGTAAACGCTTTTTCACTTTTGATCCTTCCCTACCTCTTTTAATGAATTCAGAGAAAAAATTCAGCATTGTAGCCAGTACTGTACTTCTTATGAGTAAATGTGTGCAAAAATTTTGACATTATGACTATTTGTTAGCAAATGAGCTCGTGTTTACAATTACCCCAGAGATCTGGGGTAATTGTAAACAGTGATTTATTTTCGAATAAAAATGATAAAAATGGAAAATTGCTTCATACACAGTCAGCTTGAAGGCTTAAGAAGTTCCTGAGCAATGGTTCTCAATCTGCGACCCACAGGCCGCATGTGGTCCGCTGAGTTATGTTATGAGTCGGATGAGATCATATAACGAGAAATATCTTGAAAAAAATCAAGTAATGCGACAAATTTATGTAAAATTTGTTCCGAAGTGGATAAGTCGGTTAATCTTGGATCCCACATAGCACCAAAAGTGAAGCACAACTGACCGTGGTCAACGCTTGGGAGTGAGACCACCTCCCGCGACTGATTACTCGGAGACCGAGTGCGCCAAAGGGCGCTGTGCACGTAAAATACATCGTCGCTTCAAATGTCCACCAAGTTAGAAATAATACCAACTAGGGGGCCAACCTAGGTGACGATCTCTCATCTGAGAACTGGTTTAAAATCATTAAGCCCCTCTGAGCCAAGTGTACTTCATTTTAGCGGATCTTATCAGTAGGAGCTTCCTTAATTCTCTGTCGCCCTGCAAGGGGGCTTGGATTTCCAAGTGGCATTAGCAACAACAACAAGAGTTATGTAAAATAGACTCAAAAGTGTAATTTACATCAAAATATAATATATATTGTCCCCCAAAAATATTGGAAATAGGATAAATTTAAGTGTTTACAATTACCCCAGAGTACAAAATATATGGGGTAATTGTAAACACCTAACTTGCACATGAAAAATAACAGGGAGGATTAAATTCATAACTAAATGTTTTTAGCAGCATTCCATATGACAAATAAAAATGGTTGAAACCGCTTAAATCGCTTTTGTAGATGAGCTGGAGAGGAAAATGTAAGATCACTAAATTTTGTTCAACAGCTTTTTTCACTGTGCCATTTTCAAACAATAGTGACGCCTCCATAGTTGTTTCGAAACTTACGAAACTGTTTCAATGTCTTCCCTATGCTGCCAGTTTATCACTCACAAGTAGTTAAGTTTTCAAAACCACCACAAGTGTAGTTATGAAGCTTGTTTACAATTACCCCGTGTTTACAATTACCACAACTCACCCTAGTTATATCTTATGTACTTTACGTTTTAATTTTTAAAAAATATAGTTAAAATATTCTTTTTAATTTAAATCTTGCGCATATTTGGGACACCTTTTAGTATAGCACCCTGAATCAATCCCTCTCTCCCGCAAAAGTCATAAAATCATCAGTTTTAATAATCGGTGTAAAAGCATTCAAATGTAGCAACTTAATTGCTTGTTTCAAATCTTTTTTTTTTTCCTTTTAACAATGTTAATTTCGTTACATGTACCATTTTTTTTTTGCGGTTGTTTTGATTCATCTTTTATTTAAATTTAATTTCTTTATTTTTAAATTTTGGTAAAATGTTTCGGTTGATTTTACTTTAAATTTCTTTGTAGCTTTTGCTTTGTCTTGAACTTTTATTTTTTTTTTAGTATTATGTGCCTTGTTTCTTTATTGACTTATTCTTTTCATTTATTTTATATATGTCTTTCTTTAATTGTTAGTTTAGTCATATTTTTTGTTAATTTTTATTATTATTATAAATATAATTAAACACCTGTGTTTTAAATGTTTGTAAATATATTTTTATTTTTCTCACTCTGTAGTATAGAAAACATACGAGAATTTGCGGGGTTTTTTTCACGAACACAATAGTTCGCAGAAACACTAACGTTACGCGCTGTATCAATATGTTATTAAAAAAATATTTTTAGAAATTCTAAAAATTAGGTTGAGGTAAAAAAATAAAACTTCAGTGAGTGAAACTGTTCATCATGGGCTGAGTTGTTTTCGCTTTCTTTCTTATTTTCATTTCTTTTTAAACCTGTGTTTGTACTTGCACTCAAACTAATTTAATTTTCTTATTTTTTAAATAATGTCATGATATACTAGCTTAGAAAAGAGATTCAGATTTTTATTATGTGAGGGATTTTAGTTGAGTGCATTGTTATGTGGAAATGGCAAAAATTTTAATTACTTTCCTTGAAAGAAAGCGAATGTCATTTCCCTATGTCTTACACTGTCTTGCGCACATTTTTCTGGAGAAGAAGGAATTTAAAAGAAGCTTTGAGTGCTTTTATTATTTGGAGTAAATACGTTTACATCAGATATTTTTCTCCTTCTTACCTCATTCAGAGAATTTTGCTTGTTTGACCATCAAATATACTCGTTGAGACAATAGTTGCCACATTATACGTCCGATTAGTCAATAACATCTAATTATTAGTGAAGTAGGATAAAATGTTGTTTTATTTATTTGTTAAAGGGGTTTAAATATTGAAATTTCATAAATTTATTGTTAATGATGAAGATGCTTTCGCAATGTCACAATTAAAAAAAATCAAAGAAGAAAAGAAAAAAAGAGCAGAAAAGTAAGAAAAGAAAAAAAGAGAAAAAGAATTAAATACTAGAAGAAATGAAAAATAAAATAGTTTTCGGTGGCAAGGGTGTAAAATCTTGACATTTAAGCTATTTCCTCTTTCATGTTTAGATATTTGCTTTGTTTTGAAATAATAATAATAAAAAAAAATCTTGAAAAATATCTACGATGTTAAACCCATTAAGATAGTCATTGGTACGTCCAACTAGTCGTCAAGCCATAAAATAGTTTCCGTCATGTATTTATTAAATGGAGTGAAGGAGGGAAATGATTGAATTCATTATGATCTATTCATTCTTAATTGTTTTTTAAATAATAAAATTTCGCAAAAACTTATTGACGCGGGCAAGTTGACATTCTTATTTGTCGCATACAAAGAAGGAATGAAAAAATGCCATTAATTCACTGTTAATGATATAAAGTCTTTTATAATTATTTTTCAAAAGAAAAAGAAAAAACATTAAATGCGTAAAAAATGGAGGCGTAAGTACGTTGTCATTAGACTGTGTTAAGATTTTATTTCTTGGTAATAATATTTTTTGAAGTAATAGCTATGAGATTAAGTCATTGCAGTAACTCTCTAATGCCCCCAATCTTAATTGTTAGTTACTAAAATAGTATATGTGATGTGTGATTGATAACCATTCACTTCAATTACAAAATAAATTTTAATAAACACACACACAAAGTTGCACCCCCAGACCACGAAAACACATTTTACAACAAAACTGAACATCGACACACATAAGAACAATTCATTCGTCACTCACCATTTTCCAGAGACTCCTCGACAAAGTTATGAAACGCCATCTATTATTTGTTGCACTTGTATGTATAGAAAAATTGGAATTGCATACATTTACTGTAAATGATGAACATATTAGATGAACATATTAGACGAAAAGTAGATTTGTTATTGAAAACCTTTTTGTACTACAATTTTTTCTTAATAAACAAAAGAAAATATTGCTTCGTAATTCTTGTGAGTCAATTTGTTTAAAAGATTTTTAGACAGTTTTTATTTCTTTTTTTCTGATTGTATCGTCCAAATTATTAAATAATAAAACTAATTAAATATATCCCATGTTATACAGGTTAATTAATTTTATTGTTTAAATGTGTAGTTTTTCAACTACTTGTTTTATTCATTTAAATAACAGAAACATGTGAACTTCAGAAAATGATCAAAATGTCTGCGTTCTTGGTTTTGATAAAAATCATAAAGGACTGTCTTTTTGTATTTTTTATGTCAAGTTAGAAATTTTGAACTGCAGCTATTAATTAAAATTTAAATATGTATGCAATGTAGCACTTTTAATAACTAAAAACATGAATAAATTTTTCTGATGTATATTTTGAGCTTCTCTTAGTTTTGCTCTCTCATATTTTTGTATAAGCAAAGTTGGTTATTGTATAAGCTGGGGTCCCTCCAGAGTAAATGCGGGTTCGTTTTCGGCCCCTTACAACATTACAATCAAGCAACACGGACTTTTCACAAAATTCGGAGCTACCTAATCGGACCTTTCACAGAATTATTTATTAAATATGCGGTAAGAAGATCCGAATATATTAATATCCAACTATATGTTTAAATTTTGAATTTTCACAAAATTATTTGATTTTTCCTCAAAATCTTTTTAAAAATAGGACCCTGTAAAAATGCTGATTGCACCCTGATAAGTAATGAAAACAACGAATAGTCCCGAATATAGTAGATTTCTAAATAAATTGTACTATTTTTATCAAACATTACCTATCATTTGTAAAAAAAAAAAAAACAAAGCCATAAAAAATTCATTTTAACATCCCTTTGCCTCCCGCGTTTAGAAAAAATCATTCATATTCTAATCGATCCGCATCACATCATTACGGTTTTCATGTTTTTAACTTTTTTAAATTTATTTTTTTACAAAGTAATTTAACCCTGAAGCTATTTATAAAATAATCTTCTTTCACTTTTGCGGGTAATATATTTAATATTCCTCTGTGAAAGGTCTTTGCCCTTAAGGTTCTATTTCCTTCACTTTAGACCTTGATTTGTTTTTAAATTCTAAGCACGTTTTAAATTTAATGTTTTAAGAAGAATTTATAATGTATTTGTGATTTAGTTTGAAAAATGTTACGGAAATGGAAGTTTAATGTTAGCCTCTGTGCCATTTTGTTTGTTTATTGCATGTTTAATGTTATTTAGTGAAAACACATTAATTTTGATATTTTGCGTGTTTGATTACATCATAGAAATGTAGCTTTGGTTTATATTTTCTTTGATGTTGCTGTAATCTTCAGGTAATATCTTTTTAATTTCCCTCCGTCACGTGTTTTTTTCCTTCTGGATTATCTTTTTATTCATATGAACTGAAATATGCATTAATAAAAACTTCAGAAATTCACTTAACTCATAGTTGTAAGCAGTAAAAGTCATCTATGATGAAGATAAATGTCTGGGAAAATGGTTGGAATAGTGAAGACTTTTCATTATTACTGAATTAATCGGAAAAACTACTGTTCTTCTTTTTCCCTTCAGGAGTCTCATGATCAACTACATTTGGCTCAAAAAATGATGTACTTCATGGCTTTCAAGTGTCTCATGAAGGTTATGATTTCTTGATATATAATGAGAAAATTTTTGATTTTTTTTTCTTCCTCGATGATCTCATGAATCTCAAGAATAACGATTTTAAGAAGTCCGATGAAATGGTGACCATAAAGGATGATTTGTTTTTTTCATGAGTGGGAGATTCATGCTGAACCATCATTTTTGAGACAGGTAAAAAGAACAAGTACCTTTTATACGCTGTAAAAGTTTTTGGTGTTACTGAACACCATCTTTGGTGTTCGGTTGGTGTAAAATTGAAAATTATTCATTTTTTGATGTAATTTATATTTTTTAAAATGTCTGTCTAAAAAAATATAGACAGCAAAATGTTTTTTAGCATATGATATTCTTTAACTCATCCACGCGTCAAAAATTAATTGCGATTTTTCATTTATCCCATTTTCATAGAAATGAGCAATCGCAATGACATTTCGATACGTAATGGAGTTGACAAATTTCATGTGCTAAGAAAGGTTATACTGTCTATATTTTTTTTTAGTCAACCACATAAAATTTTTTTAAAGTACGTTAAGAATGAATACAGTGTTCCCTTGCTAATTCGCGCTTCATGTTTCGCGGCTTCAGTGCTTCGCGGGGTTTTCCAAAATATTCATCAAAAATTAAAAATGAAAAAATTCAACCACGTCGGCAGCCACATTGCGAAAAGGAGCGTTGTTTCATGTTGATGCGCGAGAGAGAAGGATCTCTGCAAGTCAAATAAAGAGATGAGTTGACTCAGAGTACATACCACGGGCTCTCAAAAGCTCCCACCAACACAAGACTCTTCGCCTCTCGTCAGAAAGCAATGTTGATCAATGTTTTTTACTGTATTATAAGGTTTTGTAATTAACCCTTATTCTCGTAAAGTAGCATATATGCTACCTGGGGTTTTCCCCTACTTTCTATTTGTTAAGTGACGTCAGCGCGTATGTTGCATTGTTATTTGCTAGCCCTTATTCTCATAAAGTAGCATATATCCTACTTTATGAGAATAAGGGTTAACCTTATTAATTAGCACCGACACGTTTAAGTAACCACGTATACTGTTGTAATTTTTGTCTTAAACGTGTAAACTATAAATAATGTTTACATATTAAAAACATTAGTGTACGAAAATTCCTAGGGGCAAATCCTACTTCGCGGTTTTTCAGTTTTCGCGGAAGGTTCTGGTCCCCATTAACCGCGAAAAACGAGGGATCACTGTAATTTTCAACTTTACACCAACTGAACACCAAAA
Organism: Octonoba sinensis; assembly: GCA_038502835.1. Classification (NCBI taxonomy): domain Eukaryota; kingdom Metazoa; phylum Arthropoda; class Arachnida; order Araneae; family Uloboridae; genus Octonoba; species Octonoba sinensis. The sequence goes on along the minus strand of CM076599.1, from coordinate 54,417,054 downwards.
ATCTGGTTCAGTAACACCAAAACTGGTGGCAACTAAACGCAAAATGTTTACAGTGTACGATTTCTTTGAAATTTCCGAATAGTTCCCGTCAACATAATATTTATTCCGTAACATTCCCTCTTTAGGAACCCCCGTTCCTTGAATATTTGCTGAATAAATTTGTTCAACTCCCTATTTTTTCTTCAGCTAGCAAATAGTTCAACTGAACTGTGTGTTAAGTTATAAGACTGAAATGCAATGTTTGCTTAAGTTTTTAATGTACGAAATTAATTTAACCAAACAGTGTTGAAATGGATAATTGATACTTTCAAAAAAGTATAAACACATTAATGCCTGAATTTTTGTTCACCTTAATTTGCAATAACATATTGCTTAATATACTGATAAATATAAGTGGGAAAATATTAAAGAAAATAAACCTCTCATTTTTTAAAAAAAATATTTCAAAATGTGCCGAAGGCCTAAGAAGATACAGATTTTCCTAAAAATACATAACTTTCTGAAAACACGTATAGTAATAATGACTTATCTTTTCTTCCTGAAAACCACGAAATACCATAAAATTAAAGCAACAATTACTTCCTATTTCGTAATTGCACAGTGTGCAGGAATATTATGATTTCAAATTCCGTCTGAGTAAGGGCTTTCCTCCAAAATATTTCTGAAAAAATTTAAATTTAAAGTAGCAGTTCAGTAACCATATGCGTCAGAAACAAAATCGGTTACGATGATTTTTTTTCCTACCAAAAAGTTCGATGCTTTTTAAACGCGTAGAAGTTAAATTTGCATTTTGCACGTTTGTATTTCTTTATGATTCGGACCAAAGAAAAGTGCTGAAGGAAATGGTTTTTTACAAAACCAAATATACATGAAGTTTTGTTCTTTTCCCCTCTTTCAAAATTCTGAAATAGTATATTTTTACACTTCGGGACCGTTCATAAATGATGTCAAGCTTTTTTCCGATATATTTTTCCGTCACAAATTGTTACACTTAAACGGACCCCCCTCCCCCTTTATCACATGTCACGCTATGTTGTATAAGCCTGCTGTCACACTTCTTGTTACCCCCTCCCCTCTACCCCCCTTGTCACAGTTTGTCACAATTTCACGAACCCCCTCCACCTCGAAGCGTGACATCATATATGAATGATCCCTTCTAAACATGTTCAAAATTTCACACACATAAAATATATTTTTATTTATTTTATCCTTGTAGTTATTCTTGTGCATCTTAGACATATTTTATATTTAACTACGCGAAATTACGTGTCATTTCTGCTCGTTATATTTATTAATTTTATTTTCAGTCATGCAATCGTTATAACAAATAGAATTATTCATTGTGTGTAAGAAAACACCCAGCGCCACTTACATGCTTTATTTTGTTCGTCAGAAGTTTTCTCTCACCAGAAACTTTTTTCTTTTCGAAGCATTTTTAAAAGTTGGGCTTTCTTTGAACTTGTTTTTCCTTTTCTGGGAAGCAATTTCTTGAAGAAACAACTCGATTATTTTTCTACTGTCTGTTGTACTAAATCGTTTGTCTTTACGTTTATCTCACCCGGATTTTAAACTTTTATTTTCTTCTGCTGTCTTTTTGACCGTTATTTGCTTTGTTTGTCTCATATTGCTTTATTGGTGTCAGTAAAAAAAATAAAAATAGTAAGTGCGGTAGAGGCAAGCGATTAATTTCGTTACATAATTTAGTTTCTGGAAAATCATTTAAAGTTCAGAAGTGCTCATGATTTTTTTTTCCCCATTAACAGGCGGGTAATTTTCAAGAAAACGTTCATAAAAGTGCCTATTTTTTATCCCTGAAAAGTATATAAAAATGTGTGCATGAAGAATATATATATTCATTTTTGATTTTTGATTTGTTTTTATTTTGAAATTTTAAACACTCCAGCCCGGAATAGAAGGGTGAAATCTCTGCCCGTCATTTTCACGGGAGCGAGAGGGAAGAGGTTAATACACTTGATATTATTTTGCAGTTTTCCTTGGTTCTTTCTAGTATTGTACAAGCATAGTTTTCTAAAAAAGAATTTTATTGCAATATCATCTCTATCTCTACTAATAATAAAGCAGCAAGTATGTGTGTGTGTGTGTGCGTGTCTGTGTGTCTGTCTGTCTGTATCCGTCGTTGGGCCCAGACCGTCCAACGGATTTTCCTGAAATTTGGCACGAAATTAGTTTGGAACATGGGAATGTGCACCTCGGAGAGTTTTTTCTGAAATTCGAATTTGTTCTTCTTTTATTCCAATTTATAGCCGAAAGTTTCATAAAATAGTCATTTTCTATGGGGAAGGAATTATTGCATCGCTTCCAGCTTGATACCGTTGAAAAGCGCGTAAAAAACTACTCCGGAAGGAGTTTCGCTCTACGTGCGAAAATTCGAATTCTCTAAATTACCTAGAAAAGAAGTTATAAGCATTTTTCTCTGCAGTTCGAAATTATTTTTTCACGGTGATTAACTTTAATTTTAATTGTTACCATGCCGACTGACTATTAATCCTTTTTAGCCTACTTTCCCGTAAAAGTAAAAAAAAATAATAATGAAGCATGAAAGAAGGCTTAATGTATCGTGAAAATATCGTTAGAAATCAAGAAAAGTCAAAAATAAGTTAAGTAATTAAATAAAGATTGAAAAATAAAAAATTTGAAAGTAGAGTATTGAGATGGGGAAAAAGTGTGTCTGTCGGTCTGTCTGTCGGTCTGTCCCCCCCCTAATAACTTTTGAACGAATTGTCCGATTCGAAAAATTCTTTTTGCATTCGAAAGATCTTGGCGAGGACATCTCATTTCCATGTTTTACTTTTGAACAAGTTTTTGTTCAATTTTGAACAGTTCAAAAAAATTTAACATTAGCGCCTAGGGGCGAAAATGTAGCAAATTATGTAAACTTTGGGTACAAGATCCAAGTTCCAGTGAACAAGCTCACTGGAAGAAGTTCTTGGCGTGAAAAATTGATTTGAACAATTTTTGTTCATTTTTGAACAGTTCAAAAAAATTAACATATTGCCTACGGTTAAATTTCAATCCTATATAAATTCTGATCTAACGGACCGATTTGCTTGGAACAAACTTTATTGGAAAGCTCTTATGACGTAGAACATGTACAGATAGAAAGTTCATCCAGAACTAACGAGCCTATTTTCCTATGAAATTTTTTGATCGAGATTTTCAAGAATATTTTTGAATTAATGAATGATTAAATCAATAAGCAAAAGAATGAATTAATAACTGAGTGAATAAATACATGAATGACTGAATAAATAAATGATTGAATGAATATGTATTAACCGTTGAAAAAGGTATATCTGAAGCAATTAAGAACTTAAGCTAAACGAGAAAGAGAGAGAGAGAGAGAGAGATAGCTAGAATATAAATTTGAAGCTGGTGTATATGGGAAAGTAGGCTCGTATAGTTCTAGACGGAACTTCTTGTTTATTTTAACGCATTAAAATGTATTGCTTGCGGTTTTTAGCATTTTGCGGAGCAGCCGATTTTTAATTTATTTCTTTTTTTGGATTTTGATTATTATTTTTTTAAAACGAATTGAAATTTTTTTCCTGCGGCTCACAGGTGGTTGATAGTTTTATTTTGATTTCCTTATTTTGACATGTATTTTACGGGACCATTTTCCATACTGCACAGGGGTTTTTAAACGAAATGTTTCCTTTATAGCGATTTTTGTTATTCCAGCTTATTATTACTATTTATACTTTCATTTATTTTTTTATTTTTTTTCGCCAGTGAATTAGCACATATGTTATTTTCCTATTTGAGCTCGGATGAAAGGTTTATTCCGCTTTCAAAGCTTTGCTTGCTGCTGTTTGTTTCTGCAAGCTATAAAATTTCGTCTTTCTGTTTTAAGCCGGGTCCAGACATTACGTTTTGCACAACTTTTTGTCTCCGCAGTTCAACACTTTGCAGATAAAACGTTGCGTATAGATTGGAAAAGTGCGCAGTTTTGAGTCCGGTGCGAAGACTGTACAGTTGCAGCGATTAGCTGAGCTAGAAAGCATATGTCTTTGAACTGTGCGGACAAATCGGCACATGTAGACGGTAGCACCCCTTTCCGATTCATTTTGTTTCTCAGTTTCAATTCGTCAGGCGACAATGGCCGACTTTCGGCAATGTTCTCGGGAGTTTCTCACAAAATGTATTGCATTATGCGAAAGTTTCCCACGCATTTGGCGTGTCAAATCCAAGGAGTATAGTGACAAGGATAAAAAGGGGGAGGCTTATGAGAGTTTAGTGGAGAAATTCAAAGACATCGATGCAAACGCAAACAGAGAAACAGTTGTAAATAATTAATTATTTGAAAAGTGTTTACCGGAAAAAATTGGCAAAAGTTAATAAATCGATTCGATCTGGGGCTGGAGACGAAATTTACGAGCCATCTCTCTGGTACTTTGATTTGTTACATTTCCTAAATGATCAGAAGACACCAAGGCAGTCTAGGATTACCATGGATGAAAATAAAGAAACTGCAGTTGTCGAACCACCAGAACAGGCAACAAAAAATATTTATTTTATGTAATCATTTGACCACTTTGAACGCCGGGTTCTTCTGAGACGTTCCAGTCTTTTTTTTTAACATGACACCATGTCAAAATTGACCACAGTAGTACCTCCTTCATGACGATATCGCACAAAACTGAGTGAAATATACAGAATTTTGCACTATGTAGACGCATAAAAAACTGCAACGTTTTCATTCAGTCTTAAGACTGCGCAGACAAAAGGTTGTACAAAACGTAGCGTCTGGACCCGGCTTTGTCAATAAATAGTAGATAAAAATTAATTGTACTAAAAATTTATTAATTAAAACTATTCTATTTTATTATAATCTTCCTTTTTGTGGGGGTACTTGAACTAAACAAACAAAATGCGTTTTCTTTCAAATATTTTCTTTTTTGTTTTGTTTCGTTTCCTTCTTTCCTTTTTCCTTTTTTATTGTGTGTGTTTTGTAAAAAAAATGCTTAAATGTGTAGGATCTCCGGCTGATTGCCGTGGGCAGCTAATTTTTAATTATATGGAATGCTATACATTTTAATAAAACAAGATAATTTGCACCTAAAAAAGTTATCACTATATACACAATGGCAAACCGACTGGTCTTTTCATTTTTTAACACGGGCATAGCTGTGCGGGTACCGCTAGTATATTATAAGCTCGTATGTGTCTGTAAATATTTTATTCATGCTGTTATTTGTTTATTTATTTTGTATTGTTCTTTAAAGCATTGTAAAGCTATGTTTTGTAAGATGTAACTTCTATAAATTACATCTTACAAAACATAGTTTTGCTACAATTATTATTGCATGCACCAGCGACCCGCCGTTGCAGTGTTCATGATATCAAAACATTGATGCTTAAGAAGCAAATAAAATAATTTTAAAAATTAAAATAAAAAAGTCTATATTTTTGCTCGAAAAAGTAAGAAATAAAAAATTAAATACCGAGTATTATTAGAATGGAGTTGATATAACCTCAGTTAATTTTCAATTACATACTGATTGCCATGTATTTTCTGTATTGCACAATACTTATAAAATATTTAAAGACAGCAGCTGAAAATTCGGAGTTTTGTTTGATGTTATTGTTCATATACGAAAACTTCCTTCCATTATTTCTCTGATTTATTCATGCAAATATTCAATTATATCTGTATCACTGCTGAATAGTATATGGGGTACGTGTTTAATTGAATCTGTCTTTAATATGTTGCAGATTTTCTTCACGTAACTTTACTTTTTTTGCACTGAGGAAAAAGTTTCCAGTAACTACTGAAACAAGTGCATAATATTTTCATTGCGGGGTTTACTCCGTTGAAAATATTATCTTTCATGAAATCTAATAAATGGTATACCTTTATGGTTGAGAACTATAAATATTTTTGACACACACACACGCATATATATGTATATATATTTTTTTACACACACGATCTACCAAAACGTATCTGGACACTTTGGATTTTAGACACTTTTTTTAAAGTCTGAAGAAATATTATATAAAATTTTTATATTGCATGATAAATTGGAAAATTGACAGATGTTAAACTGAGTTAAATCGCATTATTTGTGTTTATGGAGTCTGAATTTGAACGCTATTGTTTACTTTGCCAAAAATTCTCATGCAATATAAAAATTTGTGGAAAATCCCGTATCTTTTTTCTCCAATTTGAGAGCTTGCTAAAATACGGCTCACTGTACGGTCTATATCTCTTTGAAAAATATCAATATTCAACTGAAACTTTTATATAAGTTGCTCCATAGATCTCACTACCAAATTATTAAAAAAAAATAATTAATATCTCTCGCGCATGCGCAATCACATTTGTTTTAATAAAACTGCTCAAATCTCATCGACTATTTGTTACATTTTCCCCACGTTTTGGTACCATACTTACTTTTTATTTTGTCAAGTTGTCTGCAAGTTTCATGTAATTTGAGAGTTATAAGCAAAACACTTGCGAAAAATTTCGAATATTTAAAACAAATGCCCATATCTTCATGAATCTTACTGCTATTCTGACGAAAGCGGGTGTAGGCATTGCGTATATTATTAAAAATGTTTTGCGAAAGTTACAGGACATTTCGATCATTTTGTGATACAAGATGTTCAAAAGTGTTTTTTTTTCTTCTTCAATTTTTTGACCTCCCCCTAATAGCCTGAATTTTGTTTCTTAAATGTGAGTTTAAATATGTTCTTTCCGTGGTACAAAATACAGAACAACAAGTTTAATATTTCTTCAGAATTTTTTAAAAATGTCTAAAATCTAAAGTGTCCAAATACTTTTTGGTAGATAGTGTATATACATATATATACATAATATATTCCCACTTAATATTTAAAGTTTAGGGCTGTAAATCTCCGTGAAGCATTCCGGTAGAAACAATAATGCAAAAGCTTATTAAATGAGAACATAAAACAGGTTAAAATTTAGTGTGTGTAATTCGATATTAAAACACCAAATTTTACGCTCATTTAGACTCGAATCTTATGAATAATTTTTCGATTTTCATTTCTTAATTTTAAATTTCTTTGACTAAATCTTTTGCGAATACTCGTTAGAATATATTCTTTGTCAGCTCATTTCTCGCAAATCTGATTTATCTTTTTGCAAAAAATTCCCAAACGAATTGATGAAAGTGAAAGGAAAGAATGAAGATTTGAATTGTTCTCGCTAATTTTTCGCTCATTGATAAACGTTTTATTCTTCTCCGTTTACTTTTTTAAAAATCGTTTTCTCATCCCTTATTCCGGTTCTTCGTTCAAAAATTTGCATTTCGTCGCGTGTATTGGCATTTTGGGAAGGTTCTTCAAACTTTGAGTGATTATTCTGAAAGAAATGAGTTCGATATTTTGGAATGGAGTTAGAAACTGTAGATTTCGAAAATCTTCTCTTGGGAACGGGTTTTACTCCCTTTCAGTTTCATAGAATATTCATTAATGTAGGAAAAAATTGTAAGAGAACTTTTGCGTTGTTAGAAAATTTCGTCCGTAATGAAAAATAGTACGAAGCTCATACGATTATTCAAGCACAATTTTACTTTCGATATTAATAAGCGATATCCTGATTCACATTAGGTAAATGCGGATAAGTTGCAATTACTATGGTAATCGCAGCATTATCCTAAGCTGTAACTTGTAAGTTATTTGAGAGCAAAACTGAGCTGATGTCATATTTAGTAGCGACCCCGAAAATTTTCGAAAATCATATTTCTAATTTTTGTTGTATCTTTATTTCCTGAGCTTAACTGTAGTGATATATCTCATATTTAGAGAGTCGAAAAAAAAAATGAATTTTTAATAATAGTAGGTGGGTTGTGTTAAAAATATTGGGTTTTGCCACTTTTCAATCCACTTTTCTGTTTAGTAAAAAATAAACATAATAGTAATTAATAAGTATTATACTGTTAAAAATTTTCGTGAAAAAAATAGTAATATAACAATTTATTTGATTGTTATTTTACCATATTTAATTACAATAGTCGAATAACCATTAAAAAGGTGATACTGAAACCGCTGATTGTGAAAACAATCGTTTATTCTCTGTTTCTACTAAGAACGTTTAACTAAAACCGTAATTTACGAGCGCATCTAGGTCTCGTAGTCAATAAGAATCGGGCGTCTATCTTGGTTGTGAAACTAAGAAGTGTGAAGATTAGAATTCCATCGCATAATATTGTACAGTTCCTTTTTTATCTGCGGAAGGGGGAGGGGGGACGAAACGACGATGAAGTTAATAGTCATAAAAACTGGTTGTGGAAACATAACCCATTAAATTATTTTTTGATACTGCATTTTTATCTTTCTCAGAATAAAATAAACTTCTCAAAATCTTGGACATCAACTATAACCCAGGTTCCATGTTTCAATCTAATAAATTTAAAAGTAATTTTTTTTTACATATTGTGGCGGTACGATTCGACGCCTTCATAAGCCGACATCTGTCCTGGCCATTAGGTACCTCTTGACAAAGCATGGAAGTGCTGGCTTTCCACCCTAGAAGTCCGGGGCTCTATCCCTGCCTCTGGCAGACCACCGGCACCACCGTGTCCTCGCACCTCGTCGTCCGCCAGAATATAATAACTATGAATGGTTTCTACGCCTCTAAGATTCTACGCATATAGTTAATTACCATAGCCTGCAGTATGTTAGCATAAGTGCTACTAATCGAATATGTTGCTTATAAATGGTTTCAGATCGGTAAAATTCATGGCTAGGAAAGTGTGAGGGCTAGGAAAATTCATGGCTAGGAAACTGTGAATTTTTTCATTTACGGCTTTTTAACCAAGCTGATTGGAAATGTTTTAGAAAATGTTCCAAACCGTAAATTTAACCGTTAATTATATGGACAGACTGCTGCCGGCTATTTAACCGTAATTTCATGATGAAATGTCTAACAGTGTAAAAGTATGAAACAAGGCTTAATGCCTTGTAAAAATACCAGAAAATAATGAAGAGAAATTAAAAACTGAATTAAAGAATTCAAGAAGGAGGAAAATGAGTGAAAGCAATCTTAAAAAATGAGGCAAATTGTGTCTGTATGTCTGCGTGAGTTAACCTACCCAATGGGTTTAATTATATTGAAATAATTGTCTGATTCGAACAAATACAAATAATACGACCAGCAACAGGCTCAGGGCCTAGCTAAGCTGGTCCTAGTCTGTACAAGAACTTTTTTTATTAGAAATATTTTCGCCGGTACACCTTATTCTTTTATTTGAAGAATAATTTTTTAAGAGACTAAGAAATAAATTTAAAAAAAAAAACGTTGAAAGGGCTACAGGGATATTTTTATACTGTACAAATTGTGATCTAACCAAGGGAGCTTACTTCAGACAAACGTTATGGAAAATAAGTTTTGACGTACATGTTCAACGGAGTTTATTATTTAATTTGATTCTTTTAAGGCTGTTCCTTGAACAGTAGAAAAAAAATTACATTATAATCTACGGTTCGGCAGAAGTTCTTAACTTTTTATATAAAAATTGAAAATACATATTTTTTGCACAAAAAATCGCAAAACTTGAGACATTCTGAATATATATATATTTTATCTTTTTCATTCAAAGAAATTGAATGTTATGGCAAAGTAATGAAAATGTTTTAACGTATTTTCATAAAATTCAAAACAAATTTACAAGACGGGGGGAAGGTATTCTATGATCATTTCCAGGTCCTGTATGTAGTATTTATTCCACGATATTAGATGCGTAACCAAAAGTAAAGAAATGCTTGGTCTGTACGTTTAATGGTGCTGTAAAAGTAATGTAGAAATCATTGATTTTTTTAACGTAGTAAAGGCACAGCAATTTACTCTTCCGTGATAAATTTAGAAATTAAACATTCCCCCCTCCTAACATCAAGTTTTTTTTTCTTTTAGGTGCTTTCCTTGAATTTTAAAATCGACTGCGTTTAAATATCGGTTTTGACGGCTGTTTTAATACTTTTAATAAAATGTTAAATGTTTCGAAGTATAATCTACGATCTAAAGCAAAAGTCTTATCTAAGTATAAAAACGTAAAATCTGAAACAAAAAGCAACATAGTTTAAAATTAGAAAATTCTGCTTTCGTTGTCGTCCGCAATGTTTCTAAATAGATATTTCGCAGTTTACAGTATAACGTCCTGATTCAATCATAAAATGCGTTTATTCTTTCTCTTAAGAGCAGTTATTTATTTATTATACTCTTACAAAATGAACTATCTTACTACTCTTCCACCTGTTAAGTTTTATGTTTTCAAGCTGTGCATAATATTATTTCAAATGTTGTCGTTGGATGGATTTTACCCAAACGAAATAAATATGAAGGCTCTACGGTTGTAGTTTAAATATTCTGAAACTAATTCCTTTAGTTGCGATGAAAAAGGTCACGCAACATCTCATTGCAATGAAGCATGATTGGCTGAATGAAATATCAAGTAAACCAATCAGCTGGGACATTATTAATGAGCTCAAATCATCTCCAGAGGAAAGATTAGAATGAGCGTGGGTTAATTAGTGCTGTTACTTTTATCCTTGGATGGGAGAAACTTTTTCCGCTTAGAAATACGTGCTTGATTAAAGACGTGCCTAATATTTCGCCACTGAAATTTAAAAAAGGCGATGCTTCCTCAAAAGACACCTTTTTCAGTCCTAATATTTCATAAAATTACTTTCTCGACGAAACTTTCAAGTGAAAGGAATCCTTGGCGGAGTAGTGGTTTATTAAAATTCTTGATTTTTTGATGTTTTTATTTAGCGCGTGCTGTTTAATATATTTCTGTCGGGAAAAGTGAAAGATATGCGTGTCTCTTCATTCATTTTTCGCAGCTGGTGCAAAGGAAGAGTAGTGATATTCATTTTCTCTTGTTAATCCAATTAAAATATATATTCTTGCGTAATTAGTGTTTAAAATTTAGGAAATTCCTTTGTGAGAAAGGTGCTTTTAGTTTTTAAAAAATGTACTATTTAGTCTTAGTTACGTCTTTATTTATGTAAAGACTTTTACAGCGATACAATTCTGCTTTTTTGTTTAAGTATTTAACGCTGTATAAGGACTCTATGCATAAATTACACACACACACATACATGCTATATATATACAATCTTACAGGGATGCTCATTTTCCCAAAAGCGATCGTACGCGACCCCCCCCCCCCCCCCCACGAACCATATAAAAAGGCTAAGGCTCTCGAAAACAACCTTCCTAAAATTTTCTATTTGCAAAGTGTGAGTCGCGATCCCCCTCGTGGACACTAATTTTATATAGATTGTATATACAGACATAGAACACTATGCTTAGGGGGCATATAAAAACTGGCGTTCTGCAAATTTAAATAAGTGGATTTAAAGTTTTGATAAATGTTAAGTGAATTGAATGATATGTTGTTTGTTTGTTTGAATTTGAAATGTATATTTTTTGTTTGAAATGTATCAAAAGCGGGAGTTGTATTTATGTCTTCCAAGGGATACGTGACGTTTTTCGTCCTAACTTTTCGATTTCTAGCTTGTTGACAATATTGATATATACATATGTACATGCATGACAAAATTCACACTCAATTGTCTGTAGTAAGTCTAGTTGCATTCAAACAACTAGACTTACAACAAACTACACATTCTTAGATTTTTCTGCTTTTCTCGAATGACTACATTACCTGCACAAATTTAAAAAATTGAAGGTTCCTTGTAAAGGCGAGACTTCTAGATGAAATTTTTACTGCATTTTTTCCTAGTGCTAATGGTTTTTTTAATGTGATAATCTTTTGGAATAACCTTTGTAGCAATACAAATACATTTTGAAACAGTACATGACGTTTTATTCGAAGCTATAAAAAACTGAATGAATCTGCATCAAGTATTTCTTTTACTGCGCTGCTTTTCTTCAATTTCGCGAAACTTATTTTCTACATCCGTCAATGCTTCAGTGTCGAAATGAGCATTCGGTGTGTGTCTACGAAGTGTAACCAATCTTTTCAACGGGATATTAAAGAAGAGAAATGACGTATTCCTGACACGTCTTCCAAGAAAGACGAGCGTCCCGGCAGTCGTTTTGGTATTCCGCGATGATTGTGCCTTCCTTTTTCTTGTTCCTCAAGAAGTGGCATCAGTGCTTTGATGACAGATGTAGGTGACGTGGCGATCGCTACCCTGCCTTGAAGATTGTCATCATCATTTTCTGTTGTCGCCGGGCGAAAACTCGGGTTTTGTGTGTTGCTTTTATTCTGTTTCTCTGAAAATAAGATCAGTGACTGGAAATTGACTGACCTTCAATAAATCGTTTCACTCGTTCTTCTTGTTCTTTTTCTTAATGTGTTTATTTTTATTAGAATTATTTTGCGTTTGACTGTCATCAAATTTAAAGACAGAAGGAAACGTTTTTATGAAATATGTAATCAGGTGTCGCGTCAGAGGAAATTCGGGTGCGTTTTGGGACTCTTAACAAAATTCTAATTAATCAAAACGGACCCTTCACAAAATTCTAATTAATCAAAACGGACCATTCACAAAATTCAAATCAATTGAAAAGGACCCTTCATAAAATTAAAATCAAACGAAACGGACCCTTCATAAAATTCAAATCAATCAAAACGGACCTTTCACAAAGTTCAAATCGTTCAAAACGGACCCTTCACAAAATTCTAAGTTTCCAAATCGTACTTTTTACACCTATAAAAGCGGCAGATAATAATAAAATTTTAATAGATCAGTATATGTTTAAATTTTCACCTTTCACAAAATTATTTGATTTTTACCAAAAATCTCTTTTTCACAAAAAAACGGGTTAAAAACTGCTGGATCGACCCCTGGTAATGAGAATAAGATTAATGCGTAAAGGACTTGTACTCGCTATCGCTATCTATTAATCAGGGATCTGGAGCAACTACTTTTTTTAGTTGCACCGCTCCGACTTCTAAGTACTTGCTCCGGCTCCTCTCCATGCTCGGAATAGCTTTAACAGGAATTATATTATCATCTCTTTTTTTAGTTAGTTTGCTTTTTGTGTGATAAAACGTTTTAATGTTACTTATGCATTATTTATTTATCAACAAATTAATATTTATCACAATAAAAAAACTCTTATCAATTAATTTTTATGTTTCTGAGTGTAACTAAAAAAAGAAAGAAAACAGAGCAGTGAAGCAAAATATTTCTTTGCTTCGGCTCCACTACACTCCAGTTTCTAGCAAAATCTCAATGATCCGCTCTTCTGTCCCAAACTCTGCTCCAGATCTCTGGTAATTACTTATACATTGTACTCTATCAATTTATTCGTTCCCCCACCACTTTTCTGTTCTTTTTCTCCCGCTTGATGGTGTTATAATAACAGTAATCTTAAAACTGTTTGCTATAAATTTCAGCAAAATTCACCAATGTACAGTCGTTTCTTTAGCATGTGATGCGTGTCTCTTATGTGCTTAGTTACACTCTCAGAAATAGAGCTCTCACTTATGACGATTCTCCAATCGTCAAGAAAATTTCGTCATTTACAACGATTCTTTCCTCGCGCGATCACGTGACTTAAAAAAGTCCCTACACAAATTTCGCCAATTTGACGAAAGGCTTACTCGGAGCATTTTCCACGAAGCCATTTCGCCAAATACACTGTAAAAAATTCCGGTTCAACCTTGCACCAAAAATTGGTGAAATGCAGCTGCAACCAACGGTTGGTACTTATTTGAACCATTATAATGGTTTACTAGTTTCACCATGAATGTGGTTATGCATTGAACCATGATTACGGAATTTTTTTGGAACCAGTATTACGGTTCGACTTTGAACCAAGATTACGGAATTTTTTCTAACCAGTATTGCGGTTCAACTTTGAACCATTACTACGGTTCAACTTTGAACTAAGATTACGGAATTTTTTCTAACCAGTATTACGGTTCAATTTTCAACCATAATGATGGATTTTCCACTAACCATGGTTCGACTCTGAACCATGACAGTGGTTAGATAAAAAATCCAAAGTGAAGTTTGAGCTGCACCATTTTATGTTGCAATGGTTACCTTTAAAATAAATACTTTTAATTTCTTATGCTCAAGCCTAAAACAGAATACAAACTTGCTACCAATTTTAATTTACAAAGCGAAAATTTGCTATTTTTAAATTTGTAAATTTAACTTAAGTTTTTACTAATTATTAGTTTTTCATTATAAGAACAGATTCAAGCGTTTCAATAATTGATTCAGTGTTCTATATATATATAAATGTATTTATTTATATATTTATATATATCAACATCATAATGCACTGTATCAGAAACATATAATTTTTTTAAGTAACTATATTACTTAGTTATATTCTCCAAAAGTACAATATACGTCAATGTTACATTTTTATGTCCCCCCCCCCCCCACATAAGGAAAGCTTTTGCAATATATGTACACTTTTTTATGTTCGTCAACAGATAGTTTTAACAAAAATGGCTGTTGAATTTTCGTTTATAAGTGTGATTGACAGCGAACATTTTAAATTTCTGAATTATGTCACTTTTTTTTCAAAAATATATTGCAACACTCTTCAGCATCAAAAATATTACAAAATTTATTTATATGAATACAAAGATGACTGAAAACATATGCCTAGAAGCGATATTGAAAAACCATGAAATGCACAAATAATAATATAAACAATAATTAAAAATTATTGGGGTGCTCCGGCACAGATGTTACTCCAAGGCTAAAAACGGGCAGTAGTTCGTGGCACTTCAGACTAAGACCGCCCAGATGAGTCTGACTTCATCCTGCAAAGATATCAAATAACTGACAGTACAGCATATCTGATTTGCATGATGTCTATTCAATGTTCCGTTGACATTAACCGTATAGGGCAATGCACCATATTTGTTGATAAACTCCTTAAACATCAAATTTGTATTTGGAGATCTGAAATCTCTGATTGCAACTTTTTCCCTAATTTCTGGAACTCTATTATTGAAATAAATGTTTGTTAGAATTATTGGGACGAAAGTTGAGAATGAATTGAGTGAAAATTCTGCAAAATGGCAGTCGTGGTCAAAAAAATGAAAGTTTAATTATTTTAAAAACACAGCAGTGGTCAAGGTCGGATCCAGGAATAATTTCTTGAGGGACACCAAGAAGTAAAAAGTAGTTCTCCCTCGTCAATATTTTTTATAATAAAGTTCTTTTAAGAATTTTAATGTTTTTAAGGATGCCTTAAAACTAAAATAGTTTAAAGCCCAGAAAATGCGTAAAAAATATTTCATGGGATAATTACAAATTCCTTTTATTCGTTTTGGATGGGGCACATGCTTCTTCTACCCTTTCTAAAACCCGCCACTGGCAGTAAATTTAAAAAATAGATGTAAAGAGGTAAAGACAGAAAGGTTATAGCTTGGAAAAGGGGTTTGGTAGTAAAGAGGGGAAAAAATTAATGATTTAGATTAACAATCCTGAGAAAACGAGCAATTTTCAGTACGTAAACAAACCAATGTTACAATTGTAAGTGTAGATCAAGCGGAGCAAAATGTAAAATACATGGGGGAAAGTATTAAATCAGGTAAGAAGCAAGCATATATTGAAGCAAAATAAAGTAAACATGTACAGGTTGAAAATTTTGAAAAAAGTTAATTTAACTTAAAGGCGACAAAACTGCTATTTCGAAAATCGCGCAAAATCGACCTAATTTCTCAAAGAATTCCTATAGTAGAAATATTTTGAATACAAAACCGATTTTACCTGCTTTTGGTGGAATAGCTAGTTCGAATGATTGGGAAGTAAGAATAATTACAAATCAAAGCCATAGCCAGGATTTTTTTCCGAAGGGGGGGGGGGGGAGTTGAAAGAAGTTTTTTTTATCAGAATATTTTTAATTTTCTACTTTTCAAATTGTCTTCATAGCATGTAAAACTTCTAAAAATTCCAGGGAGGGATTCTGCTCCCTCCCCCCCCCCCCTCCTTCCTGGCTATGGCCTTGGAATTAAACACAAATAACTGAATTCATACAAATGAGTGTTTCTTATCTTTCCTACTTTTCAAATTTTCATTTATAGCATGTAAAATTTTTGAAAATTTCACCCCTTCGACTACGGGATTGGAATTAAAAAGAATAACTAACTGAATTCTAAACAAATGAGTTTTTTCTTATCAGAATACTTTAATTTTTTAATTTCAAATTGTCATTTATAGCATGTGAAACTTCAAAAAATTTTGGGAGTGCCGGTGGGTTCAAATCTTCAATCCCTCCCTCTCCACTGGCTATGCCCTTGATAAAAACTATGGATAAAAACTGCAAAATGGGTCGAACAATGTCGTGATCGAACAAAGAATAAGCTTAATCAATTTCAAAAACACAGCAACAGGCAATTAAAGTAAAAATTAAGAGGTAGATCTGGAATGGTAACACCTTAGAAAAGGATTCTTGGTAATAAAAATGAAAAAAAATAAATGATTTAGAGTAAAAAAAAGAGAAAAGATGCAATTTTGAAAATGCAAACAAGTCAACGTTACAAGTCTTTAAATGTAGATAAGGGAACCCAAAAGTTAAATGTATGGGGAAGAATGATAAATCAGGTAAAAACAATTAAATATTGAAGCAAAATTGAATGAATCTGCTCGGGTTGAAAAATTTGAATAAATTTAATTAGTCAATTTAACGTTAAAGGTGACAAGATCGGTATATGATAATAAAATTTGCGAAATAGGATTTACAATCTATTTTGTGCATATTAAGACTTTAAAACACAGAATACAAGAAATATAAAACAAAAAATTATATATACATCGAAATTTACTGACCTTTTTACTGTTATGAAAAATAAATAATTCAAGTCACAGCTTGACAAGATGGCGGCTCTCTGTTTCCGGCCGGGTGCCGGGTTCGTCTTCTTGGTTCAAGGATGAACCAAACTCATGGTTAAAGGTGTAACTTTAGATTTCGCATTTCTGCTTGAACCATGATTTTGGTTCAGTCATCGGCAGCCCTTCAGGTTTCACCATATTTATGGTGCAAAATTGAACTGGTTTTTTTTTTTTTTTTTTTTTTTAGCCTACTTTCCCGTAAAAGTAAAAAAAAAATTAATAATAAAGCATGAAAGAAGGCTTAATGTATCGAGAAAATATCGTTAGAAATCAAGAAAAGTCAAAAATAAGTTAAGTAATTAAATAAAGATTGAAAAATAAAAATTTGAAAGTAGGGTTTTGAGATGGGGAAAAAGTGTGTCTATCGGTCTGTCTGTCTGCCCCCCCCCCCCCCCTAATAACTTTTGAACGGATTGTTCGATTCGAAAAATTCTTTTTGCATTCGAAAGATCTCGGCGGGGACATCTCATTTCCATATTTTACTTTTTGATTTGAACAGTTCAAAAATTTTTAACATTATCGCCTATGGGTGAAAATGAAGCAAATTATGTAAACTCTGGGTACAAGATCCAAGTTCCCTTGAACAAGCTCGCTGGAAGAAGTCCTTGGCGTGAAATATTGATTTGAACAATTTTTGTTCATTTTTGAACAGTTCAAAAAAATTAACATACCGCCTACGGGGAAATTTCAATCCTATATAATTTCTGATCTAACGGACCGATTTGCTTGGAACAAACTTTATTGAAAAGCTCTTATGACGTAGAACATGTACAAATAGAAAGTTCATCCAGAACTAACGAGCCTATTTTCCTATGAAATTTTTTGATCGGGATTTTCAAGAATATTTTTGAATTAATGAATGATTAAATGAATAAGCAAAAGAATGAATGAATAAATGAGTGAATAAATACATGAACGACTTATTAAATGAATGATTGAATGAATATGTATTAACCGTTGAAAAAGGTACGTTTGAAACAATTAAGAACTAAAGCTAAACGAGAAAGAATGAGAGAGAGATAGTTAGATTATAAATTTGAATTCGGTATATACGGGAAAGTAGGCTCGTATAGTTCTAGACGGAACTTCTTGTTTTTTACAGTGTACGACGAAAGTTTCGTGAGATTTGAGCATGCGTTTCTGAGAGTGTACCGAAATTGTATCACCGAAGTGTATCAAAATATTAAGAAATAGCAACCTCATAGAGAATATCATTAACATAAATCAACCAGTATTGTTTTTAATGCTCAGGCTTTTTTTCCCTACTCTGCATAAGAATCTTTTATCACGCAACTCAACACAAAGATTGACGTAAACATTTACGTATCGTATTGATTGCGGCAAAAACAAATAAAACTCGGTCCTGAACGGTGATAAAACTTGAAACGTAGATCCAAACTCACCATAAAGTACATTCTTCAACGAATCTTTACGATCGGTTCATCACTATTACTTTGCTTAACAGTGTCGCAAACTTGAATGTTTGGTGCTCTCTTTTTTCAGAGAAAGCTTCTTCATCTAATCTTAATTCGTGTAACATATAAATCATCTTTTACCTTGTTTGTTTTGGTGAGCAATTCCAATTTGTCTGTATTTATTGTAGTACTATAAAAAAAGTACTGTTCTTAACTAGTACTTTTTTATATTCTGGACAAAAATTTTCTAGTGTATCCTAACCTTTGGATAAACATAACAGAATACTTATTTTTCCTTGTAGCGTCTTGTTTAATTTTCATTTTTTAACCTGTATGTCTTGTTTGGTATTGGTTCTTCTGTTTGAAATTGCTGCAAGTCCACGAAGGCCGAAGAAGATGGCATGGCTCCAGTTTCACTACAACTCCATCGTTCCGTTTTTTCAAAGCAAGGTTCGGCACAAAGCAAACTGCGTGCGATACCGATGGGGCAAGTTGAGATTAATCATAGATTAAAAATCTAATTGATACCTTATCTACTGTCAGGTCTTATATAGCTTATCAGTTTCAAAAATCCCCTTTCTTGAAGCAAATATGTTCTATTGCGCTTGAAGCCACAAACGCATTGGCTACCGGGTATGGCGCTATATCTCGGTACTCGGATATTATGGATAAATAAAATATTTGTCGTGCTGCTTATAAGATACTGAAAAAAGAAGAACCCCGTTCCAATATTATTACTTCGGAAATTGCATCTGCCGCACTACACGTGACTAGTGGGTTGATCAAATGCAGCCCTAAACGAGCAATCTATTTTTCATTTTTTAACAATAGGACTAATTATATGCTCTCAATGCAAATCTCCACGCATTACATTATTTAGCTGTTACAGAGTTTTTGACCGTCTTGGTGTATTGCGTGCAGCTTTGTGCTTTAGCTACAGTATTTTACACAGTCATCGATAGTCATTACGAACGAAATTTAGTTATATTTCTTCATTGAGAGTTCCCTTCAAACTTCGTTATGGACTGAAATTGTGTTTTTTCTCTTTAATGGAGTATTCTTTACTACTATCTTCTGTTGAGATAAACCCAGATGAGGTTTAGCCTATTTGCAAATTTACTCCTCTGATTATGATTAAGAACGAATTATAACGGATTTCTCGGATGTGGTTTATAAATCCTGATGACCACGAAAAAGTACACAATGTAACCGTAGGATTATTGTATTTTTATTTGTGTTATTTATTAACGGTATAGATATAGATTGTAGCTGCAGTTTTTTTTTTTCTTTTTACTCTGCATGTTTATGCAAATATGTTTTGAGCATTTAATGCATTATTTAATTAATATTAATTTTTAAAAAATCCGTTAACGCTACAACTACGTTATACTTATTCTGTGTCACTTAACAACTTACGTAAATTTGTGTAACCTTGCATAAGTTACTTCAAACTATTCATTTCTCGCATTCATTGCTTAATCTGTAATTACTCCTAATGTTTTAACGTCGTATTCCAGTGACTTTAGCTGGCGTAATAAGCGTTAATATCATCATTACTTATTTTTAATCTAATTGGAAAATGTATTCCTCTTAGTTTAATGAAATCCAGCAGCATTCGTCGGAAAACTAATTGCATTATTGAATATGTTGATTATTTAAGTTAAGTGATAGCATTATTCTTATTGTATTTTAAAGAATTTCTTAATTATTATTCTTAGTATTTTAAAGAATTTCTAAGTTTGATATTAGTTTGATGACCCCATAATATATTGTTCTTTTAATAAGTTTTCCATTTTACCCATTACCTTCTGAAGACTACGAAAAATATATTATATTAATAATAAAAGTTAATTAAATGCATATACAAAAGGGAAAATTTAAAAATAAGGTTACATATGAGGAAATATGTGTCTGTCAGTCTGTCTGCCCCACTCTCATCACTATTGACTGAGTTAATTCCAATTTAGTAAGTCATGTTTTGGTCGAAAGATATCCACCAGGGCACCCATACCCATGCTCAATTTCTGGAACTGAAAATGTTTTGCTCGATTTTGAAAGTAAAAAGAAAAAACGTTTGCTTTAGTTATTAAATAACAGTTAAAATAATATTTTAACGGTACTTTTCAACAAAGAAAAAAAAACAGAAAGGAGTTTCTCCGTAGACTTACTTTTGTCGGAAGAGCTTGATTGGACGAGAGAAAAAGTGAAGTGAATCCAAGTACCCCTTTTTCATGCAACAGAAATAGTTGGAAACGATTTGTTTTTGAATATATATGATTATAGAGACGTAAAATCTTTCTTTCCTTTTTAAGGGGGGAAATGCGTGCAAAGGTCTCAAAAATTTTTAAAAAAAATCTTCATAAATCGATTCTACAACTGTTCAATAATATACCCTGAAAATTTCAAAGCAAAATTCCAAGTCGTTTAAAAGTTATAAGCATTTGAGCGAGCGCCCCTTTTGGAGCAGTTGAGCAGGTAGTCCCCTCATGAATGACTTGAAGGGTATTAGAGAATGTTAGCAGACGTCCTTTTATTTTTTTTAACAATTGAGGCCTCGGATAGATATTTCTATAAGTATTAGTATCTATAAGTCTAAAAAAAAATGATTCTTTACTGCCTTAAATTTACCTTCAATACCACTCAAACGCGTTTTTCTCGAAACTACTTTTTTCGAATTTGCGTACACTCTAGCTCGCAGAGTTTATGATCAATCCTTATCAAATTTAGCACATTTTCTTTATATATACACGCTTTAGTTGAAGTAGAATCATAAACATATCTTCATTTTTACTTTTATGAAAAAAGAACAAAAAAACGGTTAAAAATCGTACTACATTTTCCCATTCTAAAAAAATAGAAATTTTCAATTTTTTGTGATGATTTTAGTTTAACTAGAAGAGATACTTATTAAAAAAAAAAAAGGATTTCAGATTAAAATTGACCTCCAGGATGTACGCAAACTACCGACCCGAGTGGCGACTTACAGTGTGCAGCAGCGGATATCTTCAGGATTTTTCAAGAAAAATGTTTGAAAATTTCAGTAAATGTTTTTCAATATATCTTTAAAATAACCTCAAAATTTCAATAAAATGTATTTCCTTTTTATACGCTAAAAAAAATCATGAAAATTGTTCTTAATACGCCGTTTTACACGTATTTCCCCCCTTAAATTCTATTGGCCATTTTCAAGAACAAACTAAAAACACTTTATTTAGACATAATTAAAAAGCAAAGGTTAGTTATGACTATCTATTATGGTTTTCATTAGGTAAGTGAATGTACAAATTTATACATTAATCTCGTGGCAAGATATTAACAAAAAAATACTACGTATTCACTTGTGGAAGCAGAAAATACTTTTGTGTTAAGAAAAGAATGTAACAAGTACGTACGTTCTTCTTCTTTCTTATCTTTCAACTGAGAAAATTGATTAATGACTCAGAAAAATCAGCACTCATCCAATTCGTCTTGAAGAGCTATAAAACATCATAAAAAATAGCCTCAATAATATCAAAGTACAGATTCTTTACTTTCTTGAAAAGTTCAACTAGTTCACCAAGTGTTATAAAAAAAATAAGCTACGATGAGGGGAAAAGTGACTTTTCTCTATAGATTGTACGATTGGAATCACCTCTTCATTATTTCAAAAAAAAAAAAAAAAGAAAGAAAGGGGGGGGGGGGTGGAGAATCACTCCCACAATTGCAATTGTAATAATATATAAATGTGTCATCACTTTTTAATGATAATATATACAGATATTATTGGGGTTTTTCCTTTCCCCCTTTCATTTTTTTACAATAAACACATATTAAGCTTTTAAAGAAATATTTCAGTTCTAAATATCTTTTAAAACTTTATCCGAGCTTACAAAACTCAATTACTTACAAACAGTATATGAGAAAAATTAATACATAATGCTGTTTCATTAAATTAATATCCTGTTGAATTTTTATTTCTCAGTCTTCTCTACCAACTTGATATAAATAATTTAATTTCGGCTTTCACAGCATGTGTCCGTAATTACAACTAATGCTTTCATGTCACACTCTTAGCTCCTTCAAACGCCATAATAAGCGTTAACTCCCTCAATTCATGTTTTTAATTTAATTCGAAAGTGTTTCTCCAGTTTTATGCCGGTTCTAATGTCGCTCTTCAGAAAACTAATGGCTGCATTCAAATTAATCGTAATTTAATTTGAAATTCCACTGCATTGTTCGTATTGTGTTTTACGACTTACGATTTTTTTCCCGTTTGGAATAAAGCATTCGATGTGTGCTCCTCTAGTGTATTTTATAATCATTTTATTTTAACATTTTCTAACTGTTAACTTTATTTCCTACTTTTGAGACTTTACTATATTTTGTGTCATTGCTTTTGTTCTCTTCGAATATTGTTGTAGTGAAACCAGCGTTAGCGGACATATATATATATATATATTACATAATAAGAGAAATATTGTGATACATATCACGATATTTATAAGTTAATACATCATGATATATATCCAAACCCAAATTTACATGATTTAAGGTTTAAATATTTAAAATGTATCTTAGATTAGTCAAGCGACTTAAATTGATGAAATAAGGAGAAAGTGCGTGTATGTAATTATGAAATAGAATAATTGTGTAAAGAAGCATAATGGAACTAGATTTAGTAATGAACAGGTTTTGATGAGACTGAGAATTAGATAATCTACAATTATTGTTATTATCTCTTTTAAATTAATGCTAATTCACTCATGAAACAGTTAAGACATTGAACTGATAGTGTGAAAGTTATTTTGTATAAAAAATTATTGCTTTATTTCTGTTATTATGGTATTGTACCAAAATTAGAAGCATGTATCAGATATAGTATATTTGATATTTTTTCATTATGATGAAAAAATTGACATTGGTTTTATAAGATGGTTATATTAATTAAAACGTACCGCAGGCAACATAAGGGGTACACTTTTATATGAACCTAATTTTTGTTTTAATTGAAATGCTAATAATTAAAAATCTGGATATATTTCATATTTTATTCATAAATACAAACAATTTTGTACCGACTAAGTAAGGTTTCCTTTAGTAATTAGCTGAGTTAAGATATTATGGCTTTAATAATACCACATATTTAAATAAACAGTTTTTAAATGGTTTGCATGAAATCAGCTGTGATATATATCATCGATATACATCCGATATATATAATAAATATCCAATACTGTGATATTTACATAAATATCATGGTATTTTGCAACGCAAAGTAATTCACAGTATGTATTCTACTTCGACCAGTCCGTTGGAATTCGAGAACCTTTTAATTCAAATTTAACAGAGAAAAATAATAATCCACTCAAAATGCCAAACTGGATTTCACTGCATTTAATGTCCTTTTTTGCACAATTTAAATATTGCAATGTATTCAATTTGCTTGACCATGTAAGTATTGCCTTAATTTGGAGGGAAGGGAGATAACTGTTGGCATAGATGAAGTTTCTATTAACTTATCTGGCTTGTGCATTTCTTCCATTTTGTTTTCTGTTGAAATTTGTTTTCATTGTATAACAAAATTTATTTATGTATTGATTTGAATTTAAAGCATCAATGTAATCGAATTTGATATACACTTCCTAAAACTAATTTTTATTTAGACAAACTGGAAGTTTATTTACAGTGGTAGACAATGTGCACATACAAAATTCCCTTCAGCCATAATAGCGCATAATTGCCGTAAAAATTCAGTTTAACTACAAACAATAATAATAATTTATTAATAAATTAAAACTAAATAAATAATAAATGCATGTAAACAAAATTAAAAAATAAATAAAAGGCAAATAAAAAACGTAAGTAAACAGACACAATTACGTTTTAGTTCTAACGCAACTTTCTTTGCGTACTGTGTTGTCTTACTTGAAGTCATTGATAAATGTCCCTTTTTCCAGCTTTGGTTTTCTAGTTTTCTATGAAAGTAGTTCTGCATAATTACAAAAGAAAATTGTAACTTCAAAATGAATGATTGACAATAATCAGGGTCCCGCCAGAAGAAAATAGGGTCCGTTTTCGAACCCTTCACAAAATTCCAAGCTTCTAAATTGTACTTTTCACACCATTATTTGTTTAAAAAGCGGCAAATAGTAGTGAAATGTTTCATTACTATTTTCCTTGCCATTACTCACTATGTGCTTAAATTTTAAATTTTCACAAAATTATTTGATTTTCCACAAAAATCTCTTCAAAATTCACAAAAAAAAAAGGATCATGTAAAAAAAAGGCTGGATTGACCCCTGATAATAATCTCTGAAATTTTGTTTGAACTTCTTATAATTCTATTTTCTTCAAAATGTGTTTCGAACACTGTTAAGAGGAAAAAATTAAAATTATGAAGCAGTAAGCGTATTAATATTACAGCTTAACTAATATTTGTTTCTGTGCAGAATTTTACATGCTACCTAGCTTATGTGAAATACAGCTCAAAAAAAAAAAAAAAAAATCTGAACAAATTCAACAGTGAGGACAACTCATCTCGGACACAAGAACATTCTTTTTAGTTCAGTTCCCCTGAGTGATTTCTTCCCCCGATTTTATTTTTTCTCATTTTTCTTCTTCGTTCATGACTCATTACCTCACAGTGAATATTCATAAATTCGCTTGCCGCGGGTGGTATTGGCATTTTGGAAACATATCTTCAAACATGATAGATTGCCATCATAAAGAAACGCTACTGTTTTCCTAAATTTCCGTGATGGAGATTAGTTTTCATGGTCGCAACCCAACTACACGACTCTTACTGGCTAATTATGTAATTTAAGATTTTAGTTTGCGCCGCCTACGCTTTCTAAGTTTCATATTTGAGCATGGGCACTTTCGCATGCAGCTGCTAGAAGCAAAGGATACTTCACTTAAATCCGTTATTTCACAAAAGGCATGAGAAGGGGTCATGATTTTCACTTAGTGCAGAAAGGATATAAATCACGTGCACATGCTTTTTCTGCTCTCAACGTCAATGGAAGTCGCACCGGTGAAAAGAGTTCGCGTATCCAAGAATTTTTTTCGAGGGGTGGTAGATACTACTTGGCTGTTTTTTAAGTGTTGGATTTTTGATGGGGATATATCCCGATATCTCCCGCCTCTGAACACGCCCATTCAAGTTAGTATTTCATGATTAGATTTGAACCAGATTTAGCTGGCTAAACAGAAGGAAAGCTGAACTTTCTTAACTGAAGCTTTAATTTTTGTTTCCTTTTTTTTTAATTAAGCGATGTATGATTCAGTAAAAAAAACAAAAAAGCATACACATCAAAAATTATACCTTAGCCTCTTAGATCGTTTTTTTTTTTTTTGTTTTTTGTTTGCTTGTTTGTTTGTTTTAATTTTCTTCCCTCTTTCTTCCTTCTTAATAAACAAAAACAAACCAAAATATTCATTCGTTTTATTCTTCATTCATTCATTCTGTGATTATTTAAAATTTTGTTACATCTTATGTTTTTCATTTTAGAAAAAATAAGTTTACACATAAAAATACCCTAAAACTATCCTTCAGTGATAAAAATTAATCGATTGTCGCTTAAAATGTGTGTCACTACCACAAGAAATTATCGGACGACCCACCAGTAGGTGGCAAGCCACAGTTTGGGTAGCGCTGCCATAGATATTTGATACAGCAATTCCGAATGTTAGCATGACCTAGCCGTCCTTAGTTGTATTCTTGGAGAAAATTGAACAGTGCTAAATCCCCTAAGTAGAATGCAGCTACTTAGAGGATTCAAAGTTATGCCTTAATATATATGTTATCATATTGGATGCCGTGGGACCCTGCAGTGAAAGGCGAGGGGTGTTGTGAGTTGCTTTTGTTATCAAATCTTTTTAAATAAGCAAACAAAAGCGCGCGCGGGTGATGGTTACAACGGAAGTACTTTCCTGAATCGTAATTATAAGTTATGTTGTTACTACTTACCTGCTGTGATTTTTTTTTTCCTTCATCATTATGATGTCATGAAAAAAATTTATTCACCCAAGGGGTTGCCACGACTCAGAAAATGGTAGTTGTCGCAACGAAAACTTGTTTGAAGGAGGAATACACTTTTTACACTATAACTTGTCTTTATTGTTAAAACTTGTTTTTTCACTTATTTTTAAACGAAATGAGAAGAACCATATTTAAAAATGACGTAAGGAAAATCTCTTTATTTCTTAAAATTTTGTTATAAATACTTATTCTGATATCCCCTCCCTAATGTGTGCTATTTTAAGTGCTTGTTATCTTCACTGATGCGTTTTTAAACTGCGGACATATGTTACTTGAGATGCAACGCATAAGAATAGGTGGATGATTTATGTGAAATTTTTTAGAAGATTGGAGTTTAATGTTCGCTGGGGAAATTTTTACTCTTTCGGTTATTGCTTCTTTAACCTCATTTATAAAGTTAAGTGTGTTTTCCTTTCAAGGTTGTGATTTATTTGTAACTTGTGATGCATATCTGGCCTTACTGAGAAATTTTTATTTGCATTTGCACCACAATGGCTCTATTGTATTTAATTTTGACGTGTAATATATTTAAAGGATAAAAGTTTTATTTATTCATGGAAGATACTTTTTCAAAAGCAACCGCCATTTTTATGGAAAATTAACGCATAATTTGCACAAAATATTGCAGCTTTAAATTATTTTAAACCGTTATTTTTTGGCGGAAAAAATTGTCAAATTAATCCACTTTAGTGCTTGTTACATTTACTTGTTAATAATTTTCTTGAACTTGTGTTAATTTGTTGTTAATGCGTTTTCCCTTCTTTTATATTTTTATTATTCTTTTTTTCTCTCTTGCTTTTTTTTTACTGTAGATAATATCTACGCAATGATTGGCAACAATATTTTGGTATAATTAAGTGAGTTGTTAAATTAATGTGGGGAAAAAAAAGTTTTGTTGCATGAAAAAAGACTTCTATTTAAGGCGTGAAATTAGACTTAAGTAGAAATACTTTTTGTTGTTTAAAAATGTTTTGTATTTAGAAATTAAAAGATTGGAGTTAGGAGCATAAATGTTTTGCTGCTTGAAGAAGGTCTTGTGGTCGTTTCCCAAAAGGTTTCATGAACGAAGAATTAAACTACTAGAGAAAAAAAGCTCCTTGGAGTGCAAGTGAGGGTATTTAGTTGCGAGAAACGAAGATTTTATCTTTACGATGGGAAAATTTAGTTGCGAGCTGTTATATTTTTAGTTCCATGAAGCATTTAGTTGCTTAAGGAAACGTCTTCAATTCCATGAGCGATGTATTTAGTTTCTAGAAGAAATATATATGTTAACTTAGCAAAACATTAGTTGCGTGGTGAAACGTTTTAGTTACATCAGTGAGCGTTTAGTTGCTAGAGGAGAAGGGGAAAAGGGCTTTAGGAAGATAAATATGAGGGGGGAAAATGTAGCTGAATGATGTCGTTGCATTTGAATTATATTTCAAAACACTTTACGAGGTTTTTACGATCTTTAACTTCGAAAATTGCCCACTACTAACATTTTAAGCATATAAAAAGCTAGCTTTAGCTGAGTTTAAAAATAGCTTTAATTACGTGAAAATTCACTTTTATTTGTGAGAAGACCAGATGGGGTCGTACTTCTTCTGGAGAGAAATAATGTTTCAACAAGTTTAAAATATTTTCTAATAGCTAATTTTGTTTTACGGAGGAGGTGAAATATTCCACTAGACATATCTGATCAACTTACATGAGAATCATTTACGAGTACTCTCGTATTGTAATTATACTTTGCAAAAATTCAGTCTGTTTTATTTGGCAAATGTTTGTTGAAATTCAAACATTGAACTTACATTTTACGGGTTCCAGATTTATATATTGCTTTGTTTCTAAATATATTCACTTTATTTGGTTTCCAATTTAATACTATGCATACATCCGTTAGATCTTTCTTGCATCAACGCCCACAATGTATTAAAGAAATTAAATATTAGTTATATATTTAAATCTAACAGTCATAGTATTTGTAATCATCTAAAATGTTTTTGATTTATTATTTGCATCAAACAAATTTCAAATCTCGTTTAGAATTCCCAGCGTTGCCCCATATTATTTCTCCAAATTCGTTGAAAGAGTTACTCTTAATGAAATACAAAACTTACTGCGCTAGGTCAGAATGGAAATTAAGACCCAAATTGAGAAAGTTCGCAGTGCTAATGATCCATCCGGTAGCTGTCTAACGGGATTTTAAATTAACCAATGAGAAAAGGCGTTATTGATGAGTTTGAAGATTTCGAGACGAAAACCCTTGTTGATTGGGTTTAGGTTAATGAAAGTGGTTACCGGAATTATAGAGATCTGAAAGTTTTTACTGCGCATAGAAAATGTGTGAAGTTAGAAATGATGAATATCTTAGTACGCGGTTTAAGGGGATAAGGGAAAATATTCCAGATTACTTGATTATATTTCATTAAGTAATTTTAATGAGATAAACGATGCGCAGTTAATTTTGGTGTAAAGATTGCGACTCGAGGTGAGTTTTTAGTATAAAATGAAGTAGATTCAGTCGCCTACGGAAGTTTTCTTTACATTAACGTATACACAAGTTTTTAGAACCGAGCACGAAACTCGTGCACTAATGTTCCTTTTTGTTCACCCATTTGCTTTTGAATTTGAAGTTCTGCAAAAAAATTAACTAAAAACAAATAAGTTTAATTCTTTTTTTTTTTTCATTTTGCATCTTTGCAATCGCTAAGTGAAATCATTGCATTTTAGTATTGCTTTTTCTCGCGATTAAGAAAAAATATAATATAAATAATTGCCTGTAAGTTACATATTGAAAAAATTGAAGGATAATGTGTAACAGGTACCCACCTCCCCCGCTGAGCTGTTAATTAATCTATTTATTTAATTTTTTTAATATTAAAACCTTAAAAACTTCAGTTTTCCTGAAAAATAATGACCATTAGATGCATTTGTCCTTCCTGTCTTTTTCATATTTTCACCTTTTCTATTGCTATAAGATGCATCCGGAACATTTTTCGTGTCATGCGAAATTTTTTCTTTTTTTTCTTTTGTCGAAAACCTGTTCAGTTTTAACGTTTTGAATGTAGCAAAATTCAATTTTTTATTTCAAAATACAGAGTGATAGAAGAAGAAAAAAAATGACTCGATCCGTTGGTGTCTACGTCTACGAGACATACCCAGCAGGAAAAATAGCTCTCAAATCCTTTCAATTTGAGAAAATAATTCACATTTCAGAAGGGTTTATCAACTTCGGTTTTAAAATATTTTCACTTCTGAAATACCTAAAAATTTAAATAAATAATAAAAAATAAACTTAGGAAGTAAATAAAAGTTTTCTAATAATAGGAATAGATTTTTCAGCAAAACCTTGTTGCTGAAAATTGTTTGATGTCAATTATATTTCATTTTATGAGAAATTCCACCCCTTTATCACTGGATATTTTAAGTCATTTCAAAACCTTTCTCACTTTACAACTTCTCGGGCAGCTGCTCTTCAGTCATAAAACTATTTTATGATGTCATTTAACCGTCTTTCTTTTGACTTCATTAAGCCTTTTATCTATCGCTTATTTTACTTTGTTTTTGTGTTCCAATCTTTATTCTTAATTAAATTCCTATGACGTCATTTTTTACCCATTTCCTGTTACACTTTCGATGCATTTTTGTTATTTTTGGATTTAAATCTAAATTTTAATTTTTTTTCTTAATATTTTTAATAAGTATCTCCTTTTTTGACTAAATAATACCGTTAAGTTAACTTTTATGAAACATTTGTCAGTTTTGTGCAAGTAAAAAAAGAATATTTAAAAAAAATCAATTTCCTTTTTAACTGTCAGGTAATAAACTTGATTGTTTTAAATAGCTAAAAAATGTTTTCATTCTATGTTTTAATTAACTTTCCAGAATTATTGTGAAAAACTTCATGGAGAAAAACTTTTAAAAGATGAAACAGCCAATTTAAAAATTAAAAGTTTTCACGAGTTTTTTTCTTTTTTTGTATTTATTAAATCTTATTTCAACACTTTAAAAGCTGAATTTCATTCTAGCTTTAGTTTCAAGCAGGAATTATATTTAATATTGTGTGTTTTTGTACTTAAAGTTTGGTTCTCGATGAAATTTTTCAAAATAATTTAAAGTAAAAAAGTTGACAATTGAAACATGTTTATTTTCTATGAACTAATCAAAAATGCTTCGTGCAAATTGTTTTGACACTTTCGGCGTTATTTACGTTGTTTGTTCCTTGTACTCATAATATTTCTTATCGTTAAAACTATTAGGTATATTTTTATAAAACTGTTTAGATGTTTAGTAAAAATCCTTTAACTATATCTACATCTTCAATTTTTAATCTATTTTAATCTGTTTGTATTTCCCACTTTTTACTGGATGTCCAAAAAAAAAAACCCTTTATTTCTTAGGAATTATTTAAGTTAAACAGGTTTTCTTTGCTGCTAAAATGTTTTATGCTGATCTTCTGTCTAAAATCAAAGATAAAAAAAGTTTGTTTCTGATAAAAACAGTCTCCAAAATATATGTCATTTCAGAGAGAATTTTCTTTCAGTCATTATTTTATCCTTTCATTTCTTTTAAATATTGTTACCTTCCTTAATTGTATGCAAAAAAATTCTTTAAAAAAATCCTTTTAGTAAATTCAGCTGTACATTTATGCTAAAATACTTGTAATTCACTTCAGTTCTTTTTTAGTCAGCAGTTTTCTTAGTTGAGGCATGGAAACGGCGTGGATAGCATTTATTATTGATTTGTTACGATCATTCAGAAATGTGCTGGGGAAATTTTCCAGGAGTCTGAGCGTCTGCGTTTGCCCATCAAAATGTGCTTTCCTTTTTATGACTGCAGACCCATCTTGACATCGTGTGCTTCATTTCTGATGCCGTAGCCTTCCTTATAAGTATCGATCTTTTATACTTGTCCAAAAGGGAGAAATCCATGCTTGCAGTGCATTTTGAAGATCAAGTTCGATTCAGCCTTCTAGTTTTAATCGTATTTATATGGTTTTAAGTTTCTGTCGCTCCCCTACTTTTTTCTACACATACCCAGTGTTAGTTTAGAGCAGCGTTTCCCAACCTGTGGTTCGCGAACCCCCACGGGTTCGCGTAGTTTAGAAAAGGGGTTCGCAAAAATAATATTGCAATGGCGGAATGTTTCAGTAGCTAACGTGAACAAAATAACGAAATAATAAATTTATGTACGTACTAGGATGGCGTGTAAAAATGATTTTTTTAAATAAATGGTTTTTCCGATGATGCGTACATGTTGTGGACTGGTATAGGAAGAGCATACGTACAAAATTTGAAATGCACTTATTTCTACTGTTACCTCATTTCCAAAAATTGAACCTCAAAGTAGTGTTGAAAGATATTCATTGATTTATTTTAAATTTTGAACGTACGTTTCTCTTACCATTTTCCTCACCAGCGCAAAAAAAAAAAAAAGAGTCAAAAGTATGAAAATTTACTAAAATGTAAAATTGTGCTCTATTTCCGTCTAATTTATTACATACAGACCCCAAAGGGGAACCGAAAGATATTTATTCCTTAATTGTACTCACATTTATCACACTTTTTTCCAACTTGCGAATTTTGTGTGTTTTAACCCAAAAGTGGAACCGAATGATATTCATTTACTAATTCAAAATTTTGTAGGTATATTTCTCTTATTCTATTCGATAGCGTTTTGGTACTATTGGGAAAATAATTTTTAGATATTTTTTGCGAATACATATCATATGTTTACTGCCCTAATTAGAGTTCAAAAAAAAATTATGAAAAGGTAATTTTCGTTTCTTTTTATGAACTATTGAGCGAGCAACATTGAAAATAAATGCGCTTGCAATTTTTATAGTTTTGTTACCTAATACCGTTACTAATGACAACAGAAGGAGGGTTTCGCCATTTTCTTTCGGATCTTAGAAAGGGTTCGCAATGAATAAAAGGTTGGGAATTACTGGTTTAGAGGCCTTGCTGAAAAGTTTTTATTTAAAATTGATCTTTTTTTAAATGTGCCCTGTAGCGCGGTTATTCCTAAGAATTATTCGCCTACAACAAATAGTCGATGCGTTGCCTGTTTTAAACTGAAATTCGTTTGTTATAATGCACGTTTATGGATATCATTTGTGGCATGGTGCATATTTACATACGATCCTATGATTTTACTCTTAAGTACCAAGCTTTAACGGGCCCGATCATATACATAGGAAATAGGTTTGAAGATACTACTGATCTGAGACACCATTTAATATTTAAAGTTATCTAACAATTACTTACCATTAAAAACAAGCATTTTTTAAATTAAATTACTATCAATTTATTACAAAAGTTTTTTTTTTTTTTCTTTCAACTTTTCCGTCAATTATAAATTGTCCGTAGCGATGTACAATATTACCAATTACTCAGTTTCCCTTATCAAGCCAAATTATCTTTTCATAGTTATTGACACATCATCTCACCTGTCTTAAACATAAGTTATAAAAGAACCTTCCGTTCTCAAATCCCAGGAAGAGGTCTGATTCAGGAATTCTTCAGATAAGAGTCCTTCAATAAAATAAAATATTAAAAATTTAAAAAAGAATCAGGAGGGGTGGCAAGTCCATCTAGGCTCCTCTTAAAAAATTTGATTTGGTAATATAAATTCTTCGTTACCGAAACGATGATGATGACAAACACAAGCAGGGGCTAAAATTCCCGCTCAAATTTCTCAGATCCCCTACTTGAAAATAGAACAGGAGGTACTCTCCTCCGCAGAAGATTCGAAAAAAGTTCGGTGAAATGGCGAAAATCCGCATTTTTTCACTGTATTTAAAGTTACCCATATTATTATCAAAAAAAAAAAAAAACCCTTCCAAAAACTTGTAATCCGCTCCATATATAAAGTTTGAAGGGGAGTCTCCCTCCACTTGAAAATTTGAATTTTAGCCCCCGAACAACACACACTACCACAAGAGCAAGGGATAAAGTGACGCAGTCTATATCATAACTCTCTTTTTTTTTCATTCCATTTAGCAAAAAATTACGCAGTTAAAAATGTTGCAATGAGTCAATCCAAAATTGGCAGCTGCAGTTTTGTGCTGCAGCTACAAAATATGGTAAATCTTCGTACCATATTTTGTAGGTATTGCGAGAATGTGAATGAAAACAGCCCGTTTAGCAATACCAAAAGCTATAAACTGCAGTTCAATACAAATCCTCAAGCGCCGTCATGGTTTGACCATTTTCCGACAAATGGGTCTGAATGTCTCCTGAATTATTCCATAATCACTTAGGCTGCATTCATTTTAATAAACTTGAATCTACATCCGCTTTCACTGAAAGGCTTTCTGCCCTAATGTGACAGGTGGTTCGTAAACCTTCTGCGAATTCTACTATTATTGAGAAGATTTAAAGACAAGGTTCAATGATATTAGCTAAATTTGCGCTTAGGCCTTAGGTTAGTATTTAAAGTAATTAATCACCAAATTACCTTAAGCTAGTTACCTTACCTTAACGAAAAATTAATAAACATCAATGGTGCAAAATACGTAGTTTATTTTCAGTTGAAATGTTTCAATGTACAATACGTTTTGGCTCCGGTAAAATGTTTGATATGCTGCTGCTTCTTATTGTTTTCTGCTGCTATCATTATTACTGCATAATCACGTCAGTTCATAAAGTTTATGGTTCAGTTCAGCCTCGTGTGAAAAAATAAAGAATAAAATGTGATAATATTCATAATAAAGTTGAAAACTTTATATTACATATCTAGGGAAAATACAAAAGGCATACAATATCTAAAGCATTAAGAGAGGGAAATAGATGTAGAGGTCTCAAAAAAAAATATCCTTCATAAATTGATTCTACAACTATTCAATAATATACCCTGAAAATTTCAAAGCGAAATTCCAAGTCGTTTAAACATTGTAAGCATTTGAGCGAGTGCCCCTTTCGAAGCGGTTCAGTAGGTAGTCATCTGGTTTCCACCAGATAGAGAAAAAACGGGGGAAAATCAAATTCAAGAAAACGTCAGTGGTCAAGTTACAGAGAGTAAATTTTAGATATTTAGTTCAAATAACCTACTAAAAAGGGGTCAACATACTACTTATGGAGGTGGTCAACTTTGGAGGTTTTACTGTATTGTCTTGTTTTAACGATCCCTTTTTACCAATCTACGTAGCTCAAATCTGAGCAAGTCTGTAACCACTTCTCCTTTGGACTCCTTACTTGAAGGGTCGAGAGAGGTACCATAGCACCCGAACTGTCCTGTGTTCATTGCGCTTAGTTTCATCCCTTCAGAGATTTACCAGATGGAGTTCAGTCAAAAGTCGTTCGCGTCTGTCTGTACTGTGGGGCACTGTGATTGACTCCAAATTTAGCTATGTATCACAAAGTAGTCTCTAATTCTGTCGCGAACTGCGATGCAGTCGCCGAAGGTGGATCGGCAGCAGTCAGGAAGAAAAGCCCCTGACACCGATTGACAGCAATTCAGTCAGATACCAAGCAACCACGAGGTTTAACAAGCTAAACCATCAACTTCTATGTGCATAATTTTAATTTTCCGCTCTTATGTCGTTTCTGAAACTACAGTAGGTTACTGTATCTATCGTTCAGGAATTTTACCGATTTTATAAAATGCTTTAAACTTGTCCCCTTGCCAACAGGTTTGACGATTATGCATCCTCTGATGAAGAGATTGTGCCATGACTTAATTTTTGTTTAAGAAAAAAGCGCTGAGAACATAGGAATAGATGATGATGCCGATGAAGGCTACACATATCCGGTTCCAACAATTGCTGTAGCACTTAAAAGGTTTGAAATGATTAGGAACTCGTTCTATTTATATGAATTAGGTGAAAGGAAAACAGTAACGTGTCAAAAAATGCTGAAAATTCATTGTTAGGTCTGAAAAGAAAAAATGATTGCGTACGAGCTAAAATTTCGTGTATAAATTAATCGATCTGTCCACATTTCTTTTGCTTCGTAAATTTTTTGTTGTAGGTGTAAATTTTTCGCTTCAGAACTTCTATATTTAATTATTACCGCATTTTTTTTCATACGTTAATGTTTAATGCTCACCCACATTCGTCGTTTTCTCGAATCTGTCGTTGAAAATAAATAGTCCTGTAAGAAACGATCAATCGAGGTTCTACGTAAAATAAATCTTAACTTTATATACAGAGTCACCATTAATTTTAACGAGGTTAAGATCGACGAAATAGAGAGCAGTAGTAAATAAACATTCTTCGCATTCCTTACTTTGACCATCCAGCGGCAAATATAATATTTCTAAATGAACTGATATTCTCCTATGTACTCGCATTTTAATGAACGAGAATATTCGTCCGCTTCCATTAAATGCCAGTTTGTGACTAGATCTATTCTACATGTTGCGAAAAGGATCTTTCGCATTTCTCAAGATTAGACTACCAGTTGAACGATTTCGGCACAAGATCAAATGAAATTATTCAAGGCATCATGCTTTTGCGTACCCAATCTTTAATTTCACTTGCTTTTAAAGCACTTTGTAGTTTTAAAGTACGTCAATACTTTCACACAGCTGACTAAATGCTTTCTTCTGATACACTCATGTAAGAATTAGCATAATTCAATATATTCAGTTAAAGTTTTCAATAATTCTGATAGCAGCAGTGTTAATGGAATTTTAATGTTTCGGTGTCTTTGAGCGAGTATATTCAATGTGTGTGCTGCTTTTTCTTCTTTTAAATTTATTTTCTCAACTTTTCCTCACTTTAATTTAGTGTCTAGCTTTTAACTAAAACACTCTTTATAATTACTTTCTTAATATTTTTTTCATCTTTTATG
This sequence comes from Octonoba sinensis, assembly GCA_038502835.1. Classification (NCBI taxonomy): domain Eukaryota; kingdom Metazoa; phylum Arthropoda; class Arachnida; order Araneae; family Uloboridae; genus Octonoba; species Octonoba sinensis. The sequence goes on along the minus strand of CM076599.1, from coordinate 54,381,019 downwards.
TTCAATCAGTTTATCTGCTTTATAGAGGGCTGCATTTTTCATAGAAGAACCCCTTCCCCATCTCTATTTTGTGCTCTTCATAGAAAGAAGGCGATTTTTAAAGAACAGTTGCTTAATGTTTCAAATTCGCAACGTTTTATTTCCTTATAATGCATCGTTAACTCTTATTTTCATATTTTAAAAGTCGGGCAGGGAATTTATTTACATTTTCCTTTATGTATTGAGTTACATAGTTTAGTTGATATGAACATGACAAATTGGAGCAATCTTGCTGTTTTGTGAATGGTTTGCTTTGAATAGTTCACATAAATGAAGCAGCATTTCTGCTTGTCCTTTATTCCAGTCGATTGATATGCTTCTGTTACGATTCCATGTTCAAGTTCAACGTCGAGTATTTGTGAGTTCGCTCGTATACCTTTTACGTGTGCGTTTATTTTCTGTACATCACATACAAAACACATTTTAGCTAAGTAAAAGATTTTAGATATTTTTGGCAACAATTATTTTCAAATCACGTTTATAATTTCAGTGTAACAATGTACGTTAGGGTGGAACGAAAAACACGAAATTCAAAGGGCTGGAACAGCCTGGTGCGGAAAAGTTGTGTACTTATACCACTAAGAAAAGTCTAAAAAAAATTAGCACGATCAGATAGTATCTTTTTGCCTCCGATTTTCGATAAAATTACAAGATTTTGGTAACAATAGCCTCTTTGCTTACATTTTTTGGAAAACATAAAACTCAACGGCTAGGTGCCAAAATGCTGTCAATTGTACGGCCTTGCAGAGTGTATAACATTAAACTGTTAAAATGATACCTTTTGCCTCTGACAGTTGGTTTAAAAGTCAAGATTTTTTTTTTAAATATTATCTTTTTATAAATATTTAGTTGGACTTTCTAAAACCTCAGAATCACTAAAGTAGCACATTATTTCTATAGAAAGTGTATAACTACAAGAAACAGAGCCAGATGTCCTTGTAAAATTACATAATTTTGTTTAAATTCCTATTTGAACGAAAAGTTTGCTTTTTATGTAAGTGCAGGTGAACATATAAAATATACAAAATATGACCAGTTTTGAAATTCATGCAGCTCTTCGTTTGCATATAAACTAATGGATGACACGGAATTCGCCAGGAGAAGGTGGCCGCACAGCAAATTTCACTCTAACCCTACTCAACCAGCTAACCATTAACGATTTAACACATTTAATGGGGTAAAATTGGTACAGAAAGAGAGACTAAAGCTTGAAATATTTAATATTAGAAATGAAATTAATTAATTTATCGGCGTGTTTTTAAATTTTTTTCTATGAAAATGTGTGATTTGCTACCCATATTACCCTACCTTACCATATATATATATATATATATATATATATATATATTACGTTTCAAAACAGAAACAGAATTCTTAACGTAGAGATTGTTCGCATGAGAGCTATCAAAAAGCAATGAGTGCTCCCTTTAGTGTTGCCATTCGGAAGATAAAAACGATGGTTCTTAAAAGGGAGAAAAAGACATTACCCCCGAATCTACTGAGACGTTAAGCTGGGCATAGTAACATGTCACCCGAGCTTTGTCGCAATTTGTCTTTTCAAAAGACATGATAGTACAAAAGACGTTCGGCTAAGTTTTGTTCTAAAAATAGCTACTATTCTGTTTACCATTTTCAGTTCTGTATTTGTATTTTTTTTTAAATCTTTCTTTTTTATTTGATTGATGGATTTGATATTTAACCGAAGAATTTTTGCGATTGTGAAATATTTTATGGTTCTGTAAATGACTTGCGCGAACCAAATAAAAATTTTTGCCATGTGGTAATGCGTAGCAGTTCTATTTTTGTATTCCACGCTTTGCTTACTTCGATTTATTTTAGTTATTCTTTTTTTTTTTCTTTTTCCTTTTCGTTTAAGATGAAAATTCGAACATTAGGAATACGTTGATCAAAGTTTTGATCTAAAGTTGGATTTTTGCCAACATAAATCTTGGCTCAAAGTTTAAACTAAATCGCGGAGAACATTTCACATTTTCAGATATGATCTATGTAACGGTTTTCGAAATGTATTCAAAATTATGTGTGTGCAAAGCTCTTTTGCGAGATTTTGTTTATATGTTTTGTTTTGGCGTCGTTTCAGTGCTGTTTTCTACTTTCTACTGATCGATGTTGTAACGATCTCAGATTATGTGCTAGGAGATGCAAAAAATGTGGAATATGCTAACATCCCGTGTGCATAAATGCTAATTGCAATAATTAATATTACAATTATTTACAGGGAATCATCTACTAAATTTCATGTTTGAATTTTTTGGAGTGGCAAAAGTATGACTTTAGTCGCGTTATTTATTGCTTTATTTTTGATGAACCGAGTTTCAAAGGATGAATTTTAGCACTATTGGTAATATTCTGCGGTACAGTATAAAATGTTTGGTTACCACATCGTCCTATGAATCCTGTTTCTGATGAATATATTTTCAAAATCGATTTCTAAATTGCTTTGTAGAAAACCTATATTTTCTTTCGTTTCAAAATTAATCGCTTCGTAACGAACTAAATATAAATAGTCTTTGTCTCTAATTTATAAAAGAACTTCTATAAGAGTAATATTTTTGACGAAATGCTTTTGATACTTTCCGTTTGCAACTAACCAATATCATATCAACTTATTGTGAAATGAAATGTGTACACTTTATTTTAAGTCTCTTTTTTGTAACGTTTGTATGCAGTTGCTTAAAAGTACAATAGAGCTTCGATTATCCAAAGTAATTAGAATCGAAATTTGGGAAAATTGAAATTTTCGGATGATCAAGAATGCTTCCAGCTTAAGACCCATTTATATATAACGTTACCTTTTCAAAAGCGTTTTGTAGAAATTAAATTGTTAGGAAAATATTAACACGAAACAATAAGTACACTAGTATTATGCATTGGCGACACCAGCTCCGTGCGCAAGCAATCCTAAGCCCTCGGCTAATAATATGCATTGATACCTGAATTTAAATTTTGAAGTGCCTTTTGCTGACTCTATTGATCATTACATTACAGCAAAATCACTTGTTGAAGCATGTGAGCTACAACACATAGTTGCTCAAGATTTAAATTTAATATTTCTGCCGCAGTCCATAAGTCATGATGCATTTAATATTTTTGCTGCAGTCCAGAGGCCACATTGCTCAGCATTATTTTTCAGTTTACTCGCTTTTGAAAGGGAATGTGTACATTCCTTTCCTTATTAGTACAATTGGTAAGCATTTACACGAAAATTGTTTTTGGAGCAGATCGTAAAGTTCGTAACGATCCTCCCGTGATAATGGTATGAAAACATGCAACCCGAAACTCATATTTAGCTATAGCTTACAAATTTACACCGCATATTTTCCCAAACTTCTGATGTAGTTCATTCATCATATTGACCATTAAACCAATACTGCTCCAATATTTGGAGTATTATGGGACTAAATGTATACATTTCAGTGCTTGTATTTCTAAAAGTCGTAACAGCTCTGTAAAAATAGTTTTAAAAGGGAAATTAGCTCAGAACGGATTTCATTGATGGTAGTGTAAAAATTAAGTCATTTGCACAAACGTGGTACTCAAACACTTATTTAAAAGGACTTTGTAAATTTTAGGTATACATTTTCGAAAACATTGATGCAAAACATGTAATATTTTTGGTGTATTTTAGATTTTACATTGTACAAAAAACCAACATCAACTTATAACCTTTAATTTTGAAACGATTTTAAATTTAATTTTAATTCTTTTACTTAGTCCGCAAATTTAAACCTTTCAAAATCAGTAACTGCTTCTAGTGCTGGGACATCTTTAGGTATTTCTAATCTTACAAGTAATGCGTAGGAAATTGTCTAAGAAATATCACAGTAAACAAACTTTGTCAAATATTGTGCTTTCATTCGGGAAGCAACAACAAAATTAAAAATCTAATAAGAAATTGAAGTAATGCTCTAAAATAAAGTCAAGTTGAATGAATTTTGCCAAGAGAGTTTGACTTTTTAAAGTACGAAGTCAAATTTGATGACGTATTTGATTACAAACGGCGTAAAAAGTAAAATTACTTCGTATAACTTATTGCTAATTGTATGAAAAGTGGGTCATTTAGATATATGTAGATTTTAACCCAAAATTTCTTTAAAAGTTGGCAATAAACGCTTAATACTTATGTAGACCAGTACCCAAAATCGTTCACAGTTTTTCAGTTTATAGTTCCAAATGAAATATGTATATTTTAGTCTTATTATATTTGTAAAATCGTTTAGCTGTTGGGCAAAAATACTCAAAAGGTGATATTTGTTCGCTTAACGAGTTCCTTGATGATGATATGACGACTAAATCGCTGGGGCGAGTATGCGATTCCAGGCACAAACCTCGCTGTCTATAGGGCGCTCTTTGGGAAATGAGATGTTAGCTATGCTGGCGCCAGGACAAGAAATAAAGAAACAGATATCCTAAAGGAGGACAAGACAGAGACATTTTTCCGGGGGGAAAAAAAGGTTCCGCTCCAGTCGCATCCCGTCTCCATGGTAACGGAAGGCACCTCAAAGTCCGGCGCCAGAAGTCTTCTTGAGATGGTGTTGTTGGGGTTGTTCCCTCCCTCCCATGCCCTGTGCGTTATCCATTATCCGCTTCAGAGGACAGTGTTGTTGCGGTTCGTTTTCTGGTCCAAAAAGATTGGAGCTTGGGAATTCATTGAAAGCCGGAATTTAATTTCGAGAAACCACTGTATGAGTGAATTGTTTTTGTAACGAAAGGAGGAAAAGATTTCAGAGAATTTCGCTGTAGAAATATGAAGGTTTCAAAAGTTTTCAGTGGGACAAGAGTGTTCTTGTAAGAAAAAGGTGTGAATTATTCGCAAGGGGTGCGATTTTATGTCTATCACAAAGTTATAGTTTTTCACACTTATGCAACCATGAGGTTAAGTTGTAAAAAAGTTCTTAAATTATAACATGCAAAGTATTTGGAAATTTTATGAGTTGGAAATTCACATCCTAAAACTGATTAGAAAACCATTTAGGACATTTTTTGCTCCCGAAAATTAATTTTTGTCAAAATTTTCAATCTCAAAATTAATCCTGAAAAAAATTCGCATTCGCATATATTTTATTAACTTTTTTATAAATAAGTTTTTACTTGCAATCATGATCCTTCATAAAAGTGGAAGATTCCTCCACAATCTCTCGGATCTAACAAATCCATAAAAATTTATGAGGTCCAAAGGAGCTATTCATAATTGATGTTACACTTTTTTTCAAAAAAATTTGACTCTCCTCCCCATTTGTCACAAAATGTCACATTTATTCTGATTAGGAAAAAATAAATAACTGAAAATATTTCCTTTCGCCTGCTTGTTGACTTAACTCATTTTGATAAAATGTGACTCGTGCTCTTTTTACCAAACACTCCAAATATGCAATATACATAAAACATGATGAAAGCTGTCTTCGGTATTTAATTGGATTTCGCGCTTTTTATAACCAATTATTAATAATTACATATCCAAATGCATTTTTCCTTATGAGTCAAGAAATGCCACCGTTATTTTATTATTTTTTATTTCGATAAATGTTTCATTCATCTTTGTATCGATTTTCGATTATTCTTTTAATAACACTTGAGAGCATTTCTTCTTCTGTTTCGACGACTTTGATTGCGAATATTGTTTCCTTTTCCTGTTATATTTCTTTAATGCTTTTTATCGATTCGTGCTTTTATTCCTTTCAAATAAAAAAAAAGTCGTTCTTTTTATCCGTTTAGCTTTTACACTTGATAACGTATTTTTAAATTTGCTCAATGACAATCCTTATTGAAAAAAAAAATGCTTAAAAGAATTTTAAAATTTTAAAAGCATTTTAATTTTCTAGTCAAAGCAATTTAGCTTGAGTGAAAGTTGTTTCTTACTGTGGAGCCATAGAAATCCGAACTAATTCCTTCGGATTCCGAAAAGTTCGGATTTACCGGGTTTCCTATGTAAACTCTTGTTATTAGTTCTATAGCGATCTGAAAGTCTTTAAGTCTCCAATCAATCGAGCACAAAAAGTGGCTGTGTTTTCCACGCCACACGTTTCACTGACTTTTTTTTTTGATAGAAATACATCTGATGAAAAAACCTGAGTAATGAAGTATTCAAAAATAAGTCAGTAATTTCATGAAGTAAATATCGATAGGCATCAGTCATGTACTGATTTATAATTTTCCTTATAAATGAACTATTTTGGGGAAAGATGTCAATTACTGGTGCACTCACCATATATTATTTTCCTCTTCTGTTTTTATGTTATAAACAGTCGTATCGAAGAATATTGCATAGACGTAACTGATGTAACATTCTAACAAAAGAAATATTTTGTTAGAATGTTGCATCATCAACAATCTTTACGGCGGGGATGCCCTATCGGGAACTAGCATTACTTCTTCGCCATGGTTTTTTAGTTGCATTGTATATAAACATTTTTTTTCTTTTATGAATGTTCAAATAAAGATCAAAGCGTCTTTCTATGAGAAAAAATGTATTTTTTCGAAATTATACTTCAAATTGGGGTTGTGCTATCGGATGAAAATGATGCTTTAAATGTATTTGTTAAATAACTTTTTCATTTACCTTATCAAATTTTTAATGAATGTCTTCAAACGTGCAAATGTCTTTTAGATACAATTTCATTTTATTAAATTTGAAACTTCAAATGAATTTCCGTCGAAATTCACTCTTTTTTCATTTTGATATTCTTGAGAGAACGTGCGCAAATTATGATTCCATAAATTAAGAGTTAAAAGCTAAACATTTTTTTCTTATTTTTTTTAAACGTTACCTTTCGCACAAAGCAATCATGAACTGGCATTTCAATTAATTAGTTTAGCATACTCACTGAATTTTAAATTCAACACTTAGACAATCGTTGTCTAGGTCTAGACAATCGTTGTCTGCGCTATTATATGATTTTCATGATTTGATTACAATATCACGCCATCTACTGTCTAGACGTTTTGCTTAGTTTGTTTTCCTTCAACTTTTGTTGACTTGCAGAAACTTTTTAATTCAGTTGCTGTTTTTTCTAATGTTCTTCCGAGAAATTGCTTTTAAGCGAAATATTTAAGATGCCCGCATGAGGAGAAATGACTTTTATATATTGTTCATCGAAGATAGTTGGTTTGCTTTTAAATATTTGAAATAAAGCTGAATTCGTGTATGAAATGCGATTTTCTTATGTTATAATCGTCTACAGTGGTCACTCTACTAATTGAAATAGAAATTTCTTTAATACCTGTATAAAACTTTTTTTTCCTTCAAAAATCTGTCTATACTCTTTTTTATCTGTGCACGTTTTCGTTCTATGAGAAGAACATCCTCATTCAGTATTTCTGTTAGCAAGAGTTTGTATCTTAAATCGTGTGAAAAATCAAAGTTATACATTTCTTAAAGCTCTGCAATAAACTTAAAACTTTTTTAGGAAGTTCAACTGAAAGTAACTTTGTTTTTGAAATGCATTGCTAGGATCATTTTCAGAATAAAACGAGAGAAAGAAAGAAAAGGGGGTACTCTTTTACAGTATCCGGTTCGTTTTTGCATCTTTCAGTTGTAAACAGCATTAATCTCGTATTATTTAATTGTTAAATAGATTATATAGATATACATGATGGTTTTAATTCATGTTATCCTGTTTAGAACTATGTTTGAAATGCATATTAAACAAACGTTGTGATAAAAAAAAAAAAAATTCTGCGCATTGGCTTTTTGTTCTTCATGCACTCTCAGAAATTCCCTTGAATCAAGTCTCCCTTGAGTATTGTGCTTTAAGTTAGTATATATATATATTTAAGTTAGAGCTTTAGATTTCTTGCTTTCAGCTCATCACCGACGACGGCAGAGTAAAAGCCTGGAAAAACCTGTTTGCTTTGACTCGAGAAAATTTGCTTTTTCTTTATAATTTGATTTTGCACAAAGTTCTCTAATGCGTTTTACCGAAAGTGATTGAAATATTTCACAATCTAATCAATGAATGGAAATGTATTTGTTCCACACAAAATCTATAATTGCTAAAAATTTAGTCCAAGATCTTTTAAATGATAATATAAATGAACGTTATAACTGGATATAAATAAAGGTGTAAATTCGAAAGTGTTATTATAATTATTAAAAATTATATAAATATTTCTTTTTTAATTTAGTTTTTAACGAAACTAAAAATATCCTGTTACCATTCAATCCTAAAATGTATAGAGAAAATCTCAGAAAATTTATAAAATAGTTGTTTAAAAACCTTAAGAAATTTTAAAATGTATGATACTGACATTTACCATTACTTCCAATAACCGCACAATGTTTATTTATTTAGTTTTTTTATCATTAATTTTCTGTTCCTATACTGATGGAAAAATATCCTAAAACAACGCATTAAATAATGCTCTTAATAAGAATCAAGCAAAAACTAAAATATACATTCTTAATTAAAAACAAAACAAGTTAATCATTTTTAATGAAAACATTTATCAATGTATGAAATAGTACTTGGAATTTGTTTAATTTTTTGCCTTCTAATTTAATTTTTAATTTTAATTAGGAAGTGAGAAGACGTTTTGCACAAACATTATTGAAATAACTAATAAGAAATGTTCTATTGCAAGAATCACAAACTAAGACGAATCAAAAATAATGTTAACACTTTAATGAATGTTCTACGATGTCTTTCTAACTTACGTTCTCTCTAGGCATGATAGTTATATGTCAAGATTAGATTATAAATTATATGGGATGATTTCTGTTTTGTTTTGACATATGAAAGTATTTATTTAAAAAGGGTATTGTTTGATCACGTTGATAGTTATTTTAATTGACTTTTATTAATTAAAAATTGAAATAGATTTTATTGTCCTTAAGGGAAAGTATATAACTTTCCCTCTTTCTCTTTATTGTTCCTTTTAAACTCAACTTGCAAAACGATAACGAGATTCTATTGTGCTTGGGATTTTAAAAAAAAATCCGTAATATGACTTCTTTGGCTGCAACTGACAAAAAAATTGTCGTGATGTCTTAAAATTTTCTTGTAGAAAAGAACGAAAAGCATATATCGAAACATCTCGAACAGAAAAACTCACCAACGAAAGAGAAATAATAAAAGGTTATTCTGTCAAAAGGTTGTGAATTCCAGAAATTCGCAGTTTAGTCTCTAGAATAGTCTGGTAATAAACGCTAAGGGAAGTCAGATTTCTGTGCTTTTTATTGGTTGATAGGAAATAACCCTCCGGGCAGAAGTTTCTAGAGTTGATTCTGGAATAAAGAAGTCTGGGGCTGTTTATTAAGGTAAATATTTGTACTTTTTTCGATCGTGTTTGTCTTTATTTGCGATCGCTAGAAATCTGGTGAATCACCTCCAATTACGAGACGGTTCTATTTCGTATTGAAGTTGGAAAAATGTAGTTTTACGCTCCTTCATGTTTTTTCAAGAACTTTCTTTTTTTTATGTGCCGAGTATTTTCAGAATTTCCTACAGGCATTTGATCCTGTCTGTAATGAGAAAAATAAGCGCTTAACTTTTTCTACGGTTCGGTTATGTATGTTTTAGCTGGCCGTAAAAATTTCTTGAAAGTTTTCAAGATTTGAACGTCGAAACTTGTTTGCAATTTTTTCCCCCTTTTTTGTGATGAGATGATATCATTTTACTGCACAGTTCTTTTCGTTTATGGGAAATCTTTAGAAAATGTGTTTCTGTATTATAGCCACTGTTTTGAAAATTGTTAATGATTATAGTGGCGCCATCCTCTGTTTTGTAGATCTTTTTTCCCTCTAAAATATCTGTATATTTCTGATTATTAATCGATACGTACGACTTTTTTTAGTTCTTTTGGAAGAGAATTTAATGCTGAAGAAAAGACTCAGTTAAATGGGTCATTTAGTTTTTTATCTATCACGCTTGCCAATCAGGGTCAAGCCGCTTGAATATAGGACCATGAAATAAACTTAGAAATATTTTATACTTCAGTTTCTATTCTTAAAATAGTTAGTTTTTGTTAAATATATATAAAACCATTCCTAAAAATTCAATAACATCATTTCTTTCTTTCCCTTCTTAAATTTTTTTTTTAAAAAACCCGCAGTTTTAGAAAATTATAATTCAGGACACCTCCCACCCCCGAAGTTAAACTTTCCATTAGGTTATTAATTGCCTCAAAAAAAAAATTTGCCCATTTCTTGAATCTTTAGTTTTTACTATTTTCGTCTCACAGCATATTTTTATCCCCCTAAATGACTATCTTTCTCTTTGTAAAATAAGTGCATTTTGAAAGGTTGCTGAAATCTATATTTTCCCGGATCAATTTGAGAACTAGTTATATAATCCAGCGAAAGTCATTTACAGCAATCACCAACTTTTATGACCCCAAATAATCAGGGGAGTATACCGTTTTAATCCGAAGTATATGTTTCTTCCTAAACGTAAATTTGGTTATCCATATTCTCAACCTTTCAGATTAAGAGAGTTGAACTATTATCTCTCTATGATGGAGATAATTATCTCGGAGAACCTAGTCATTTAAAACGGAAAGATTAAATGTTCCAATCTCAGAATATCTTTCCAACCTATCATTAATTTAATTTCCTCGAAGCTTTTGCTCTATCTGAGAGATTTTGAGCTGGAAAATCTCGCGGTAAAATTTTTTGCATTGATTTCAAAGGAGATTGAAATTCCATATTGCTTTAATGGTATCATACATTTTCTTATAAACTTTTTTCTTTCAAAGATTGCAATCCCGTGAAGGTCTTCTTGTATTACAGTCATCGTGCATAAGATTGTAGGTATCCTAATAATAATTTAATAAAAGAAAAAAAAGAAAAAAACCATCAACTTTTAAGTTTAATTTATTGCACTAAATGCTAGTGTTGATACAAATAAACGATTACATTTTTTAAGCAAAAATATGGTATCGAACGTAAAGGCGTTTTCACACCAAAGGCAACAAAGACAAAAACGGGTGTCTTTTCTCATCTGCGCTTGCGCAGATGTGGGAAAAACATGGTTTTTTGTCTTTGCCGTCTTTTGGGGGAAAGCACCCTAAGGTTTTATTACAGACAGCGGGAGGTGCCGTAAGTACTTCTATACGATGTAGCGTCGGAAAAGATTTTGATTCGTAGTAACTTAGTAATAGCTTGTGAGATTTATTGTATGAAACCAATGTTCAAATGCATTTGCTAGATCAGGGGTTGGAAAATTGCGGCTTGCGTGTTTATATTATTTAATAAATTATGCTAAAAATGTTTATTATAACGATGACTCTTACAGAGAAAAAAAAATATCGACCCTTCCTATGGTGAAATTGGTTGTTTGCCAACCAATATAATCCCAGACTAATGAATAAACAGAAATTACCGATACAAAGCATGTGTATTTATTTCTGCTTTTAAAAGATATTCTTCTCCGGAAAAACCGTAAATGTGTTTTCTCTGTAGCTGCAGTCTTCAAGTACTAAAACAAACATTATAGTAACGATTAGCGGTTCAGACAGAAACTACCTTTTTCAAATATTAACAGTCCCTTTTAATTTAATAACCATTCTTATTTGTCTTTTTTAAATATTAAGGAATAAATGTAAATATTGTAATATAAAAGCTTGCTTCAAAAGAACGTTACTGAAATATCATTGTATATACCGAGAATTATGGCTGAAAAAATTTAAATTCTGATTTAAAATGTTATTAATATACTGGTGGAAATGCAAGTTCAATGCCAACTGTTTTAATTAAACCCTAAAACTTTTTTGTGGCACTCTTAAATATCCTCGTTAGAGTGAATAACGGCATACAGTGTATAACATTTAGCTTTAAGATGATTTTCTATTTGTTAAATTAAAAGAAGTTCATATTTTCATCATCTTAGTGTCCCTGGTTATTGAAAAATGTCTTTCAGTTAATTAGGTTTGATGATTCTGAAAACTATTTCGTTACTTTATTCTCTCTCTTTTAATGCATTTATTTCAACAAAATTCGTGTCTTCCATTTGCTGAAAGGATATGTATTTAGATTTAAAATATTATTTTTCCTTCGTTTTGCATTTACCATAGGTAATGAAAGCTCATTATCCTCGACTCTTTGTGTGTATGTGTCTGTGTGTGTGTATATATATATATATATATATACTAAATTATAATATAATGCCTTTCGGAAAAATATATTATGTCCGTCTTTTCAGATTATATTTATGTAGGGTCAGTTGAGGTAATTGTAAACGCTTTTTCAATGTTTTAACTTTTGATCCTTCCCTACCTCTTGAATGAATTCAGAGAAAAAATTGTGAGCATTGTAGCCACTACTGTACTTCTTGTGAGTAAATGTGTGTAAAAATTTTGACTTTATGACTATTTGTTAGTGAATGAGCTCGTGTTTACAAATACCCCAGTGTGTTTACAATTACCCCAGAGATCTGGGGTAATTGTAAACAGTGATTTATTTTCGAATAAGGTTGATGCAAGTGGAAAATTGTTTCATACACAGTCTGCTTGAACGCTTAAGAGGTTCTGGAGCAATGGTTCTCAATCTGCGGCCAAGAGTCCGCATGTGGTCCACTGAGTTATGTTATGAGTCGGCTGAGATCATTTAACGAGAAATATATTGCAAAAAATTAAGTAATGCGACAAATTTATGTAAAATTTGTCCCACAGTGAATCAATCGGTTAAGCTTGGGTCCCACAGAACACCGAAAGTGAAGCACAACTGGCAGTGGTTAACGCTTGAGAAAGTGACCACCTCCCGTGACTGAATACTCGAGTGCGCTAAAGGGAGCTGTGCACATAAAATACATCGTCGCTTCAAATGTCCACCAAGTTAGAAATAATTTACGCTGAGGGACCAACCTAGGTGACGATCTCTCAACTGGGAGCTGGTTCAAAATCATTAAGCCCCTCTGAGCCAAGTGTACTTCATTCTAGCGGAGCTCATTAATAATCAGTAGGAACTTCCTTAATTCATGGTTGCCCTGCAAGGGGGGCTTGGATTTCCAAGTAGCATTAGCAACAACAACAACGGTTATGTAAAATAGACACAAAAGTGTAATTTACATCAAAATATAATACTTATTGTCCCCCCAAAATATTGGAAATAGGATAAATTTAAGTGTTTACATTTACCCCAGAGTACGAAATATATGGGGTAATTGTAAACACCTAACTTGCACATGAAAAATAACAGTGAGGATTAAATTCATAACTAAATGTTTGTAGCAGCATTCCATATGACAAATAAAAATGGTTGAAACTGCTTACATCGCTTTTGTAGATGAGCTGGAGAGGAAAATGTGAGATCACTAAATTTTGTTAAACAACTTTTTTTGCAGTGCCATTTTCAAACAGTAGTGACGCCTCCACAGTTGTTTCGAAACTTACGAAACTGTTTCAATGTCTTCCCTATGCTACCAGTTTATCACTCACAAGCAGTTAAGTTTTCAAAACCACCACAAGTGTAGTTATGAAGCTTGTTTACAATTACCCCAACTGACCCTACTATATATAAATACAAATAAATCTTAACTTGACTTTCAACTAATTAAATAGTTTTTCTAAGTTAAAATATGTTTTCGTAAAACATTAAAAGTTTTGAACGGAAAGTCCGTTTTTTAAACTAAAAATGATATAATTTAAATTAATATGAAAATTTATTATTTTATTTATTTTTTGTTTACTCTTTGTTTTGCTGTTCAGTAATCTTTTATTTTTTACGAAGCAAGACATTTATCTCCATAATTCTAATGTACTGTCCTATTAAAACGTATGCAGAGAGAAGTTTTTCTCGTGCTCTGCAGAGCATTTACTTCGATTCATCAAACCAGTTCAATCTGCCTTCAGCTGGAGTTCTGAAGCGGTAATTTCGAAACTTATTTATTGGATGCTTTGTAAAACTAATTGATTCTTCGTAATTATTTCTGGGACTTAATCTGGCGGACTTATGCAGCAAAGAATTTTCTCGGGACGTTCTAAATAAATTAAGGAAACTGGCATTTTCTGGGATTAATTTTAAATTTGTATCATTTTAATTTGCTTTCGTACTTGCAATTTCATACCTAAAGCTATGTAATTATGTGTCTTCATTTCATACCGCTTAATTGAGTAGTTCAATGAGAAGAGCATCCGAATTTATTTTTAAATGTGTTTTCATGATAAACACTGCTTCTGCTTTAAATGGAAAATAACTATAAATGTCATGGTTAAATGGTATATTTATCTCTCAATATTTTATTTTCTATTTTTCTTTTAATTTGAATATTGATGAAAATTCTAAGGTAGTGGAGTACCAATTATTTCAAAATACACACAGTTTTTTTTTTTTTACACAGTTCTAATTTTCACAATTCTTTTTTAATGAAAAGAAAATGAAAAACTAATACTACTTACTGTAGAAACAATGTTGACGTTGTATATTTAATTGTTAGGTCAATTGTAAAATCAATCGCTCAAATTTTTTAACGTTTTATGGTGTTCCAATTCACAAGGCTTTTAATGAAAAATGTACAATATTGATGTGCGGTACTTCATTGTGTATGCTCACTATTGTAAAAAAAAATAGATGTGAAACTGAATTATTGCAACAAATATAATCAGTATATATTTCCACAATAAATAAATGAAAAATAAATTATTAAAAATAAAGTAAGAACTTTTTTAAAAACTTTTACAATACTTTCAACAGGTAAAACCACATTGTACTGAAATCTCAATCTTTATTTTATAAGAAACAAAGTGGTTTACTACTAATCGTGTCTAAACAAAGCGAAATTTGAATCTGGCAGCTTTGCTCTAGCTGGTTCTCGAGTTTTTATTTTCAAAGTTTGCACTTATTCATCATTTGTGTGTGTTTTTTTTCACTTATATTTGAACATATGTCCATGTATTTGATTTTATGTTCTCTTTTATATTTGCTAGTTTAAGTGAAATTATTAAGTAGTTATACGTAAACAAATATCATGAAGATTTTTCTTTATTTTTTAGGTAAGTGAAAAACGTCTATTCTTCAAATTAACGACATTTTGTGCTGAATTTGATGGTAAGCGAATTAGTTTTTTCTCCGCTGTCCTTTGAAAGCGGACTCTTGTAGACCCTTTCAGAGACAGTAATTAGATTCATTTTTAGCATCTATTACGAAATGTTTCCAAGCAAAAATATAGTCCTGCTTAGAAAACGTTTACAGGAAAACTATTCAGTTTCCCGTTCTGTCTTTGCTTGAGGAATAATTGGCAAAGAACAATCAATTACGACGCATAACGCCGATTTAAACCAGTGTTATTTCTCTTTTCTTTACGCATGTTTTCGTGAGATTCCCAGTCATAGTTTGATTTTTAGCTTCTCGTTCCGGCCTAAGAGGAAATTCCCAAATTTTACGGAAGTGCCGCTGATTGGATTCGATGAAAGCTTTTGCACAGCGAGGATTTAGCTCATAATTCGCCCCGGTAATTGAAGATCAAACAGTTCCTTAAATAAATTATCTGCGCATTAGAAAGTGTGGCACAAAAGATGTTTTGATAATTAGGTGGGGCAAAGCTTATAAATATTTTAATATGAATTATATTATTTCAGTTTGTTTTATGTGTTTTGTACTAAAAGTGTTTCATTCAGCAATTGGATTGAAAATATTTGTTCTAAATCGGGGGGGGGGGGGCGGCTCTAATCGTCAAACCGAGAAAAATCAAATCAATATTTTTTTTAGTTTTTCAAAAAAAAAAAAACAGATAATCGACTATTAAAAAAACAAACAAAAATAAATGAAATATTTTATCCTCATTCACAAAATCTTCCTATTTTCAACACTAAATATTCTTAATTCCTAATAATGACATTTATGTTTATATTGTAGTCAATTTAATACTTGGAAAAAATATTTGCTGTTGGCTTGCATTATTTCTAATTGCAGTATTACAAAACATTTATAAAATGACATTAGTGATTCTTACTGATGCCTAATTTTTATGTTTAAAATGGTAAAAATTCTATTGCTTCTTAAGGTATCTTATCTCCCATATTCTTTTGTTTGCTATCATCACATATCCATCTCAGTAATCACTTCCAAGAACAAATCTGTGACACACGGAAAATTTCGGAAAAGTTATATTATCTCGAAAACTAAAGCACATAACTTTTTTTCCGGCGATTTACAGTCAATGGGAATTAAATGATGCGGACATATCCAGAGTAAATTCATTGTTGCATTCATCTTAAAACTTGCTGGTTGTCTTGGAGATAAACCTATCAAACATTCTCCTGTGGAAAGTAAAAGAAAAAGATTCTAGTTCTTCCTGTCAAATGGTGCTGAATTCCAATGCTTACAAGAAGTTTTTTTTTTTTCTTTTTACAGATATATCTTTTGGATAAAAACTGAAGAAAGTAAAGCATGCTTTTAGGAGATAGCAAGAAATAACCCTTACATGTCAAAATATGTAGCATTATCGTGCGATTTTAGGGTATTTATCAAGATAAATATTTGTTCTTTCTTTGTCGTATTTATCTCCATTTCTTGTTTCGTGAAAAAGCCACTAAATCCAGCTGTAGCATAGAAATGGTTCTACTTCACATTAAACGTAATGCTTCAGTTTTGTGTTCTTAGCATTGCGTTTATTTTCTGACATTACATATATATTTACTTTCACGTATTGTAATTCTCAATCATTGTGTGATCAAACATAAGAAGTATCATCAGTATTAATTTTATGGACATATTTGCGAACACGCTTCTGTTGCTCTATTTATTTACCAATATGTTTTAATAACTTAGTTTTGCTGATACATTTTACGAATTGGTGAAGCCAAATATCGATAATAATATTTTAGCCGAACGTCTATTATCGTTGTTATCACATTTTATTAAACTAGGCTAGGGCCGTGGTAGCCTAGTGGTTAGAGCGTCGGACGTTTTTGTTCGGACTTCCACCTGGAAGGTCGCGCGTTCGATACCCGCTGAAGACCACGCATGCACACTTGGGGATACGTGCATGTAAAATCAGTGGATACTACCACTACCTCGCCCCGTGCGCAAGCAATCCTAAGGCCTCGGCTAACAGGTAAGGGCGCTGTTGGAGAAAAGTACTTAGTGCTAAAAAAGCGGTAAATATTCGTGGAATATTCAGTGATTTCGATGAAATAAAGATGAAAACCGTTCTTAAAAAGAGTTAAGAAGAAGGGGAAGGGATAGAAGGAACGCATTGGGACAATGGCCGTAATTTCACAACGACTATAAAATAAAAGGTTTAAAATTCCCACTTAGGTGCATGCATGTTTTTTCTTTTGTAGCTGTAGGTTCAAGTGAGTTGTTGAATCGTATTTCTTGTGAGCTAAGAATGGTAGTTTTCTAGTATGATAAATATTATTTTTTGCTGGTTTGTTATTAATAATTTCTTAATATAAAAAAACTTTTATTTGAGCAAAAATCCATAGTATTTTTTAAAAAGGCATTGTTTGGAGTTTGTACTAGTGTTCCTCGAAGCATTGCAGCGTAGTTCCATAGTTGTGACATGGTGAGCTGTCCTGCTGGAAGAGTCCATTCCGTGTGAGGAAGATATTCTTGATATAAGGTTGTAACAAATCTGCAGTGATATTGAGATATCGCATAACTTTCATTTATTGTTAAGCTTTAAAAATAACAAAATATTAAGTAAGCCATCTCTACTTTCAAGCTGCCTGTGTGCTAAATTTCGCGGATGTCGGGGCAATAATTTCATTAGAACATCTCACACGCCCGCACGTACACGCACATTGCAGACGAATAATCAAACAACAAGGTTTGATTAATAGCCAAACATAGCTTCTGTACTTCCCAATTGCTCAATGACTTGTTAAATAGATCGCTGCATACAATAGGGAGCTATCTCTCTAACATCACTTGACAAAGCACCGACTAGACTTCACCAGTGCTTTGTGAAGCCTATTGATATTAGATGTGTTTTACTTTAGATTGCGTAAATTTCGCTTTAGAAATATTCGTTTGATTTGTTTTCTGTTTGAAATGCATACTCGCGTGCTACGCTCTTATGCAACTTATATTCATTGGGCTTCGCGGTTAGCCTAATCCCTCCGAAAATACGTTGATTGCGTGTCAAATAACAATCTTTACATAGTTTAATATCTCATCTAATTTTTTTACTTTAACCTCCAGTTAGCAATTGCAACTTACATTCAATGAACTTCGCGGTTAACCTAATCACTCCGAAAATACGCTATAACAGTGATTGCGTGTCAAATAACAATCTTTACATAGTTAAATCTCTCATCTAATTTTGTACTTTGACCTCTAGTTACCAACATCTCTTATCGGAGCATTCCTTTAGCAGAACATTTTAGAAATCTATGTCCCAACTTGCTTTCTTAAGTTCATCCTTAAATGCTCGTAAGGTGAAAGTCGAAGTACTACATTCAGTTTAAAAATCGACTATGTCTGCATCTTACAGCGTTAAACAAAGTTTATGCTAGTAACCAGCTTTTCTCGTTACCAAAACATTCTTTACCAGAAGACATTTTGGAAATTTTAATTGAAATTTCAGAAGGTTTTCCCATTCTGGAATTTAAAGTTATAAAGCTTCGTTATTAATTACTTTAAAACGGAAGTTGAATTACTGCTTTCGATTTGGAAAAAGAACATTTATTCGCGCTTCTAACTATTATTCTCTGTCACTACCCATTCTTAAGACGTGCAGTATTAAAATGTTCAAAGGCGAAAGTTACACATTTCTAATTATGAATTCACTCTTGGTGGCGCTCTACTTAGGGTAGACGTCGTACCATTGGAATTCTCGATTAACAGCTGAAAGTAAATAATTGTACAGAGTCAAAATCATTCGATTGTGTTCCATTGTGTATTAAAGTTGTTTAAATGATCTGTTTCTATTTCTTATTTTTCTCTCTTTATGTCGAAAGGAAATATAATAAGCCTTGCACATATTTTAAAAATAGTTTTTAATGTGTTAATTCTTTGACTAAGTATACAAAAGTAATTCTTTGACTAAGAACATAAAAGTTTTACATTCCAGAATGTTGCTTGCATTGTTAAATTAGATATGCTACTCTAAAATCTATATTTATTATCATACTTTATCAAATATAAATAATTTTTCTTGAAGGTAGAACATTTTGCATGTACTTTTGCGCATCACTTTTTATGCGAGTATTACATTTCTTACCTTTTAATACTCTTATTACTTTGAGTGTATGTTACATTCAAATATGCTCCACGTGTTTCTCACTTCCTTTATTATTTCCTAACTTACCTCCTATTGGTCGTAGAACGTTATATCACGTTCTTCAAAATCTATTTCAAGCGACTATGTACACAGTGCATTCCTAATATCATGTTCATTATTCTTTGAATTAATATGCCAACTAAGACCATACGGAAGACATGTATTCCACTCAGTGACAAAATCGGGGTTTTGGTTTGGAGAAGAAGGGCTGAAATTTTATAAAAAATGTATTCTCCAGGTGTCTTTTCACATATCCAAAATTTGCTGAAGTAATTATAGTGTGTGTGTATTTTTTTTATTTTTAAATCAAATATTACAAATTCGTTATTATTATGAATGTATGTATCAAAGGCTCATTACCATGCTTAAAGAGTTGACGATGATGATCCAGTTATAGAAAATATTTTCATACTTTATTTATTATTAAATGTTACAAACAAAATACATTGAAAAATCAAAGAAATGAAAATATTTGACTTTAGTTCTACTGGCTAGTCCCCTCCCTCTCCCCCACATACAAAGACACAAGGAATTTCCTACTCTCATCACAACATTATGTTATGGTTAGTTCTGTTGTGGCATTATCGCTGGCTCAGCTAGAACCGAGATATTTTTATTATCGAGATCGATTATCGAATTTTAGTTTTTATTTCGATTTATCGAAAAGAAAAATGAAGTGAAATGGAAAGTTTAACATGCTTTTTGTTAACATCCTGAAATATTTTCTTGAGTGATTCCAGCCCTATGTCTGCCTATGTCTAAAAATATCTTCTATTTTTCTTTCTTTCTTTTTTTTTTCTTTTGCATTCTTCTGGATATAGTTTGTCGCAACTAGAGAACGAACTGTCATAACTAGAAACTGCAGCTACAAAAATCACTGAACTAACTGCCTGCTTAACAAAATTGGGTCTTCTGGAATTCTGCGTATGAAAGACAGGATAAACTGCTGTGCACTTCTTGACAAGTTTATAGTAATCGTATCATCGAATCGTTGGCAGAAAGCCAGGTGAAAGTAAAATGCTTGTTGAGATGCCTTAGAATTAGCCAAGGAAAAAAAGAGGACAACCTATGTCCTTTTCACTTTCCACGGCCATTGAAAAGCATGATTTTATATGCATGAGACTTCAGCTGGTGAAATACCATGTTTATCCTGAAGCTGCATCGCTTGTGCTTGGGGGTCATGGCGCAACCTACGCCATTGAGATTTTTAAGGGGATTCTCAATGGGTTTTGGTGGGCTTAGCCAATTTTTGGGCGATTTGGGGAGGGGGTCATTGTTTTGAGGGGGTGTTCCATAGGTTTTTAGAGGGGTTCGTCATCACTCTGGGGGGGTACCTCTCCTTAAGTATTGTTTTTAACGTTTTTAATTATTTTTTATTATATTACTTATTTTGAAACATGTTTCCAAAACAAGTCGTTAATTTTATCGAAATACTTTGTACATATATCTTCTTATATATAAGCGGCTTATTCTACGACCCGAGAAACTTATCGCTGCAAAAATGAAAGTTGTGACTCAATTAGTTTTTTTTAATATTTTTTTTTTAACTTTTTCAATGATTCTTTTGACCCGTTTTATTTTATTTTTGCAGTATTGCCGTCGTTTCCAACCATATAATTACAGTTGCCGTGTGAACAAACAAATCAATGCAGTTGCCATTGTTGTAACAAATATACTAATAATAATCAAAACGTTTCTCTAGCATATTGAGTGAGGCTTCACTGTATTTGCAATATCCGTTAACAATTAATGTATACGCGAATTTAATTTATTCTTTTTAATTTATTTATTTATCGTCTGCGCTTTTTATGTTTTTCTTATTAGAGTGGCAGCGCTCGTTTTTCCCAGTTTCGTTAAAACTTTTCTTTTAAAAAGCATAATAAAATTTTCAATAAGTTCTTTCGATGATAAATATATATTTTTCACAAACGATTTGATTATATAGTAAATAAATATATAGTAGTGTTGGGGCATTAAGCAAAGGAGCGTCCTCGCCGCCTGACCTGGGTAATTCAGTTTGAATTAGCAGACACCTTTGCACGAATCATTTTAATTACAGTTTGTAATATCTAGATCAGCGGTCATTTTGTATGACCGCGGGGCTTACTAGTATATATATATATATTCTAGTTAGTTTTGAATGTGTCGTTATTGTGTGGATTGCATGTAATCCTCCAAACGTCTTTTACATTCCCTTATCTTTAACTTCACGCCGCTTTTTACAAAACTAATTAAATGCTAAATCATTTACAGTGATGGAATCGTGCTTAAGAATCTAAAAGAGAGCTTAACTTTAAATAATTTTAACGCTTCTAAACCACCCTATTTTGAATTCTTTTTGATTTTTTCTTTTGTACATATATGCAGAACTCTTAGAGAAAACCGTTTCTCAACCTGGAGATCACGTTGAGAAAATATAAGGGATGTCGACATCTGACTTTTAAAAACTGGAGACAATATTTTACTAAAAAAAGTTTCTCAAATTAAAATCAAGTATTACAAAATTCGGTGAAAAATAAAATATGGTAATAAAGGGGTCTTAAGGCATTTTATAGACTTTAACGGAGGTCGCAACACTCAAGGAGAGAGACTATGCTTTAGAAGGAAATCATCTTTAGATAGTTAATTTAATCGGAAAATTTTCGGCTACTTTTTACACGTGTTATGAAATTACGAATCCCTCAACGCACCCCACTGTAACTGCAACTAGCAGAGATGTCCATAGCAGAGAATATCTCATTCTTTTTATTTTAAATGCACAAGCGTGCCATTCATGCATTTTTTCCGCAAGAACTTTAAAAAAATTCCTGCTGTTTTTGTTAAATAATTTAACATTGCCCTGGAGATAAAACTTGTTCATTCTGTTAAAAAATGTTCGATGGTTTTTCAAAACAATACTAACAAATCTAGATAAGAATGTTAGCAGTGAAATTGTTTTTAAGCTCTCAAATGGAAATTTCATTGATTATCTTGGAAACAATTTGCAGAGTTCTCTAGAATCTAAATTGAGAATTCAGTCTGATGCTTTTGGGTTCAACTGTGTTCATTTGTTTTGTCAAATAATTACAAGCCTTTCGTGGTTTAATTAGGCATTTATTGTTTCTTAAATTCTCAATTTCACACGAGACACTGCTGCTCAGTTCTGATTGCTTTTCTTCGTTAATTCTCTTTAATTCGCTTTTTTTTTTTTTTTAATTTAAGTTTTACTGTTAAATTTCACTATGCACTGTATACGTCCCCTTTAAAAAATTACAATTTGAAATTTTCTTTGAAAATTGCC
This sequence comes from Octonoba sinensis, assembly GCA_038502835.1. Taxonomy (NCBI): domain Eukaryota; kingdom Metazoa; phylum Arthropoda; class Arachnida; order Araneae; family Uloboridae; genus Octonoba; species Octonoba sinensis. The sequence goes on along the minus strand of CM076599.1, from coordinate 54,358,522 downwards.
CCACTTACAAGAAGTGGGGATTAGGCCTATTGCAATTTTTTAATGAATAAAATGAAGCTCCATATGAGGCGTTGCGAATGCAAAAGGTAGTGCTCAAAATGCTCGTGTGTAGCATTTTCCATGCGACAGAACTCAACAAAAAAGGTATTCAAGGAGAAAGATACCACCAAAACTCTTTGAATACTTTTTTTTAGTTAGAAACTATGGAAATCTCTAAAGAGGTTTCCTGAAAACCATCTTTTGTTCAGTTCGTTCACTGTAACCGCAATGCCTCGTATCTACGTTATAAAACATTTTAATACTACCCCAAGATCAACAGCATCGAATTACAGAAGTAACAGAGCAATAATAATATTAATGGTTTAAGGGCTGTTTTTTAACATGAATACATTTTACGAAAACTCCTACAATATTTGAGTTTGATATTTTACCACTCAAGTATTTTATAATATGAGTATTTTTCCTCCCCTCAAATTGTTCGTTTTCTAATTACAGACGAGATTATACCCGAATGCGCGCATGTTTTGATATCACATACAATTTGCTTGAATTATGTTTCTTAGCGTACTCGTTTAAAATCTCTTTCATAGACCGTGAAAGACTTTTTCATTAAGACACGAAACTTCATCGCTCGTTACAAAGCGAGATTTTACTCTGAACTTTAAATGTTGTAGATGCTGTTTGCGGTATTAGTTACGTACTTAATTTTGGATAAATTAAACGTGATTCTTTACGGTCTCAAAACAAGCCATTTCCCATTAATGCCGCATGAATTTATTTAATTTATTTTTTTCGAGCGAGTTCTCATTCACAGCACTTAATGCTTTTGTACATCCTGTTTTGTAGCTTTTCTTTTTCTTCTTCTTTTTCCTTTCTTTCTTTCTTTCTTCTTCTTCTTCTTCTTCTTTTTTTTTTTTGCTTTATTATATTTTCCTAGATGCACTGATTTGTGGCAATCTTTCTTTCCGGATAAGCTCTCCGTATGTTTTTTATGCAGATAGATGTACTGTATAATTTCTTAATGGCGCTACAATTAGGAATTATGGAAAAAGACGTCCATTCCTCCCACTCCAAAATGGAAACTCTTCCGTCGAGATCGGAGAAGTAGAGGGAGTTTTGCGTAATGTGGTAAATGAATCTGAGATGAAATATTATTCGAGTAGTGAGTTTGTAAATTGCATTAATTCTAACTAAATGCATTTTTAAAGCCTCAATTAGCTTTAAAATTCTCTTGAAACGTGAAAAGATAAATAAAGAAAATAATAATAATAATCTAAAGTCAATTAAAAATAGATCATATAATCATATCAACTATTCCCTATCAAGAAAATCGTAGATTAAGTTGCTCGAAACGTATTAAATTTTAAATTCAAGTTTCTTCAATTAATCTAGTTAACTTTCGTAAGTTAAGGAATGTAACGCAAACGCATGTGGAAAAATACTTATTTTTATATATTTTTGCATTAAAATGGGATATTTGTTATTACTAATAAAAAAACTTGTAAAATGTAAGTTGTAGGGTGGACACAATGCCATTTTGTTCCATAAGAAAAGACATTGTACCCTTTTTTTCCATTTTTGCATCATCTACTTTATCAGCTTCGTAATACTTAACTCTGTTAACGAAAGTGATTGCATTTTTAGCACCTGAAAGTAATTCAAAAGCAAAAAGTTAATTTCCTTCACCTCTCTGAATTTCCGCTTTCATCGCAACGTAATGGTTTAAGTCGTAAAACTGCAGTTAATTTAGAAAGGTTAAACTTCTGAAAGTCTCTTTTACGTAAAACATTTGCTGACTGAAATCGTTGTCGAAATCGTTTCTTGAACGCTAAATATCGGTTTAGATACGAGTTCAATTACGTTACTAAAACACGTTTACTTCAATGTTGCGTTTCTTTTGTGAAACAAATGGCCAATGGCATTTTCATGATTCTGGTTTAAAATGTTTATGACCGCCAAGAGAATTCATTCAGTGATTGATGGTATGCGTAATAGTTTTAACTTTGATGCATGGGAGGAAGTAATATCAGCTCTGTAAATGTGTTTATCCGCTGAAAAAAAAAATGGGGGGGGGGGGGGGGTAAATTTCTATCGAGTTTAATTTGAGTTAAATTTCTATTACAGATGAAAATGGTTGTTAAGACATTTATTATTTCAACATTTTTTGTAGTCACTTTTAATGGGTTCTATCAAATGTCAATAAATTGCTGATATTGGTGGCAAGTTTCGTATTCCTTTGAACAAATTATTTTCCTAAAGATGATATTATGAAATCTTCTGCTATGAAAGATAGTATTTCAGTGTAAATAGTTTTAATAAAATTATATTCAGACTTAATTCAGATTTGTTTATTAAAACTTGAACTCTAGTTAAATCATAATTTTTACCTTTTAAAACTGCTTTTACTTTTTTAATTCGTTTATTTTTTCTCTTCCAGTCCTTTGCACTTAAAATCAGCTGAGATGAAATTCGTCTCTTATCGCTTGAAAAATAAATAAGAGAACAATTTTAAGAAATCATTTATTTTAAAAGATGTATAAATTACTGAAAACAAAATTAGTGTTTCAAAATTAAACAGTTTTATTTAAAATAATCGTTTTGAAATTCGCAGTTCATCATAACAAAATAAGAAATCGAATTTCGGAAGAAGCTGATTTTAAAATGTCATTCTAAAAATAACGAATTGAGCTTTGATACCGTATTGTCATGAACTTTTTTTGTCCTTTTGCTTTGAATATTTGTTCCATCTCTTTGAAAATAAAAATTATTTGGCCATTTGCTTGATAAAACAATATTTAGTTTCATATTTAATGATTTATTGATCAATATTTTTGTTTGCACTGTTATTTTGTAAATGATAGTTTTTATTTCACTTTGTCTAGCCAATTCTATTGTATCACATTGAGAATGTTATCTTTATGTAACTATAATCTGTCGTCTAGTTTATTGATTCATTTTCGTAAATGCACTATTAATTCCAAAACTTAAACTTGCCTTTTGGCACACCATCTCCCTACATCTCTTCTCTGCAAAATCTTTGAAAGTACAACAATTTATTATGATAATTACGTATCTAATTATGCACCAGAACATTTCATTTACATCTTACACCAACTGTTATCCTTGCCCAAGTTATTAAGCTAAAGCACTCAAATCCAAAGCGTGACTTGGCCTTATGCCGTGTTGTATAAATTAACACAATCTGAGTTACTCTGTGTCCTTATCCATTGAACTGTTTTAACTATCTGCGTCCTATTTATCAAAGGAAGCCATGCGGGATTCGGAGACTAGTTGTTTCTCTCCTGATTTATTCACCGCTCCTGGAAACTTAAATGCCAGTTCGAAATGTCCGCTTGATTTAAAGATGAATTTAACTCTAGTTTGTTTTGTTATTTCCAATTAGAAAGGAAAAATGCTTCGGTACTAGACCTGTGCATCAAAATATTTTAATTGCAATTGCCGTTTTAAAATCAATTGACGAAAGGTTAGTAGTAATAATGGTACTTGCTGTTTTTCTCTTCCCTTTTCTTCAATTGAGCATATTCGTCTGCTCATTGAATTCCATTAATAATGTTTTTTTGTTGTTGAATCAGTAATGTTCTTTTGTTTAGTTTAGAGCAGCATTTCCAAATTGTGGTCCGAGACCCAGAGATCGCTTAGAGTCGATTTTTGGTGTGTCGTAAAACTGTCGTAAAAAAAAATACTTTAATTCGCATTAAGTTAAAGGGTTGTTATGCAACTTACTCCTAAACTTATTTTGCAAAATAAAACCGTGAAACAAGGCGACGGATTTTGTTTCTTAATTTCAGAAAATTTTAGACTTATTATAACGGGGAAAGGCCTAAATAACCCTTTCGCTTTGGCCTAAAAAAGGGAAAGAAGAGTAATTTCCATCATTTCATTTAAGGAACAGAAGTTTTTACTGCTTGGAAATTTAGTAAGAGTTTTATTAAACATTTTGTAGCAGGAATAATCTAAATAAATTATTTACATTCAAGGTATTTTGACAATAGATTTTCGAGTTATCAAACGTAAAAATAAAGATTAAAGTAAAGAGTATAATCGAAATATTATTGCCTATTTTTAGATATAACAACTAGAAGATACTTTAAAAATTATGAACTACTTAATTTTAAACTGCTGTTTTTAAAATGCAATTTTGAACGGTTGCTAAGCTACACCTATTTGCACGAGAACAAAGTACAAATCTAGAAAATAAAAAGGAGTAACTTTATCCCTCATTTTGTGGCACAGAACTTAGATAACATTATTAACGTATTATTAAAAAAAATCTTTTCATGTAAGCTTGTGGTAAAAGTTGCTTTTCAGCTGTAAATGGATTGCTTCAACATGGTTAGATGTAACGTAAAAATACATTAGCATTAAGGGCATTAAGGCTAGTAGTATATATATAAAAGCAGAGTAGCAATATCTCTCAAAAATCTTTTAGATTATCATCCTTGCTCAGCTACCATGAGAAAATAGTTATAATACTTCTAATGAAAAAAAGTAAATCTGCAAGGAAAAAATTGAGTTTCAAGAGCAAAATTAATGTGTTATTCTTTCCAGTACATAATCTAAAATTCCTCTCTAGAAGCACGCTTGCCATGAATTTATTAAGATAAATAGTTGCAGGTTATTTTAATTCAAATATTTTATCTTTATTTTCTCGTAGCTAGTTTAAATGTCATTTCGCTGCGATAAAGCTTTCTTTTTACTCATGCTCGAAGTTGGAAAACTTTTTTTTTTTGCCACCAAAAATGTTTTATCTAGCTTTATGCATAGAAAACATTCTCCTACAATATTTTTTGTTGCCACAAAGTAAGAAATAAAATGAAGCTCGCATTGGACAATTTCAAGATTAAGTATAAACCGAGAGAAATTTCTTTCGCTCTTCTGAGGGTTAAACTTTTTTTTTTTTTTTTTTGTTAACTTGCATACGATACTTCCTATTAATAAAAAGTAAGCAATTTTCATTCTTTTTGAAAGTGCAGGATTTTTTTTTTTCTTAATGGCTTTCAAATTCTTGTAGAACGATTCTCTGTATTTGGAAAATAATGAGAATATTAAGCGTAGTTTTCATAATATTTTAAGTAAATTATGTTCTGCTACCTTTTTTGTATATAGTTTTAAAATTACTAAGCTATTATGTCCATGCTTGCGTTGTTTTCTGCTGCAAAGTGTTTTGTTATAATGTTTTAGTTTACAGTTGGAACTGTTACGTAATTTTTTTAATAAAATAATTTGATAACGTTTATGCTTCGTGTAAATAGCACGTAGTTGATGCGTTACATTTACTGTCTCTGTTTCAACACAAGTATTTTGTTAGTATTTCTTCATTTAGCAATAACGTTCCTGAAAATAATTAAAAACTACAAATCTATAAATCTATACATTTTTCATGTTTCCAATCTTGGCAAAGCATTAAACTTAAAGTAAGGTTAAAATTTCCTCTTTATATTCTTTCGTCATGTGCAAACACATTGCCTTATCCAGATAAATGTGTCTTGTAATATATTTTAGTCTGAAAACATTTGTTAGTGTTATCGCGCCTTAGATAGTAGAAAATATAAACGAGTCAAAAATAGGTGCACAAAATGGCGATAGGAAAATTCAATTCTGTATCCTGTATTCAGATTTCATGTTTGTTTTTTTATGACTATTGTTATTTAATGAAATTAATCGCTTAATTCCAAGAGCAAAAATTCTATCTTCCGTGACCTGGAAAAGTTTGGAAATCTTGATTTACGGTACTTCACTTAAAAATTGAATCTTGCGTACCCAATGAACAATTAGTTATTACCAAAGAAAGAAACCAAGAGCATAGAAAAAGAAAGAAAGATAAATGTGCGCATCACTACTTATAAAAACCTGCATATAAAAGCATCTAAAAAGTTATTTATCACATATATAGATAGATTCTATTTATATCACGCAACTTTTGGTTCTTTCTTTCTTTCTCTATTTATGTCCTTTTAATGTTTGATAACATATTATATAACAAACAAGAAAACTTTGAAAGACCTCTTCTCGCGTATAAATTTACTTAAAATTCGCAAAACTTCTTCCTGTGCCTCTGGCGAAAGATCCGAAATATGGAAATAAGTAGTACCGACAAGGAAGTTGTTACTGTCATAACTCATTATTTTTCGTTAAATCCTCCTCTAAATAGGGTTGAAATGTCGGCGCGAGATGGCAAGTGTTGTGATTAATTGCAGTGAAAAGTTTTCGCGCTATCTTCAGCAAAAGAGGCTTTTAATACACTAACGAATGCGGACGCTCTCGGAAGATAAGTAAATTTCAAGAAAGACTTTATTTGTTGTTCAGAGACGCTAGGTGTAAAATGTTGGATGGAGAAATGGGGGGGGGGGGCAAGGTTTAGACTGTTGAAGTGTTGATAGTTTTCTGTTTGCGAAAGATGCCATTAAATGGTTCCTCATTGCTCATGAATTTGGCATTTGTGAAACGAAAAATTTAACAAGAAGTTCCGTCTAGAACTATACGAGCCTACTTTCCCGTATACACCGAATTCAAATTTATAATCTAGCTATCTCTCTCTCTCTCTGTCTTTCTCGTTTAGCTTTAGTTCTTAATTGCTTCAAATATACCTTTTACAACGGTTAATACATATTCATTCAATCATTATTTATTAAGTCATTCATGTATTTATTCACTCATTTATTCATTCATTCTTTTGCTTATTCATTTAATCATTCATTAATTAAAAAATATTCTTGAAAATCCGGATCAAAAAATTTCATAAGAAAATAGGCTCGTTAGTTCTGGATGAACTTTCTATTTGTACATGTTCTACGTCATAAGAGCTTTCCGATAAAGTTCGTTCCAAGCAAATCGGTCCGTTAGATCAGAAATTATATAGGATTCAAATTTCCCTGTAGGCGGTATGTTAATTTTTTTTGAACTGTTCAAAAATGAACAAAAATTGTTCAAATCAATATTTCACGCCAAGAACTTCTTCCAGTGAGCTTGTTCATGGGAACTTATATCTTGTACCCAGATTTTACATAATTTGCTTCATTTTCACCTATAGGCGCTAATGTTAAAATTTTTTGAACTGTTCAAAATTGAACAAAAAATTGTTCAAATCAATCAAATGAGGTCCTCGCCGAGATCTTTCGAATGCAAAAAGAATTTTTCCAATCGGACAATTCGTTCAAAAGTTATTAGGGGGGGGGGACAGACCGACAGACAGACAGACCGACAGACAGACAGACTGACAGACCGACCGACACACTTTTTCCCCATCTCAAAACCCTACTTTCAAATTTTTTATTTTTCAATCTTTGTTTAATTACTTCACTTTTTTTTTACTTTTCTTTATTTTTAACGATATTTTCACGATACATTAAGCCTTCTTTCATGCTTTATTATTTTTTTTTTACTTTACGGGAAAGTAGGCTAAAAAGTATATAAGGTTTTTCATGTCTTTCGAAATGATTTGGCAATTTTTACAATGATTACAAATGCGCTTTGATGTACTTTTTTTTTACAAAATACGATGAGACGTCAATTATATAGCACTTAACTTTATTCATTTCTTAATCTATATTATTTGGCCATTTTTATAAATTGCTCATATATAAGCAATTAGTAGATTGGAACTGGTTTTATAATATTAAAATATTGAGTTCATCTAACTTATTAAAAATATCAGTTAAGTTTTTCGTTTCTATCCCTTCCCCTTTTTCGTGGATATGTTAGGTAATAAATATACTTCCCTCAACCTTAAAAAATGTATAAACTGATGAAATATGGCAATATTATTAATTAAAAAAGCTTAAACTTAATGAATTTGGTTATTTCCCACTGTCTTATAAATTGTTAGAAGGCTTGGTGTTTACCAAGGAATAAGATTTAACGAGAGATATAAAAGTATTAGGAATAAATATTAGGGATGACTACGAAACTTATGTTTTTTGTTGGGATGACTAGTTTTTTGCGTTTTATATCTTTCTAACGTATAAATCAAGCACTCAGTTAATGTATTGTAGAACGTTGAATGTAACGTTTACTTGTATTCAATGTTCTACAATACATTAACTGATTGCTCGATGAAATTTTTATCGAACAAATAAGTGTAAGCTCGCTTTTAAAAGTTCAACACACAAAAATCGACTTTTTGAACACCATTTGAGACGTTGAACATAGCTAACAGCATGCATTGAATATCGGTATTCAACTATTAATACGATATTTGAGCTTTTTTCAACGTTTTAGTGCTACCTGCGAAAATTTTATTCCCCTCGATGTCACAAAACTAAATTTTTCGTGTCTTTTTTGCCAAAATCTTGTGGCGAACCTTTGAATAAAATGCGCGGAGCGTTGAATTCGAATTCATTTATTATGCATCATATTTCATGAAGCCTTCCACTAGTACATTCTCATTTAAGTCAGACGAAATGGAAACCCGAACTCGTTAGGCTCTGACTTTTGTTGAGTTCAACTCGCTTGTTAAAGCCTCACAGCTCTGAAAAGGTTGCAATTAAGTTTTAGCATCAGGAAATTAAAATTTCCGCGCTATTTGAATTTTTTAAATGGAAGCTTAGTCGATCTCTTTTGTGGTTCAAACTTTTGATGAAATGAAATGAATTTCTCGTCTTCAAGTGTACTGCTAAATGAAAAGTAATTGCGTACTGGCGTTTGCAATGGAAGCTCGGCGTTAATTGCTTTTAGTATGCTTTTGCAATATTGCGTTAATTATTATTTCAATATTGAATCGATTGTGAAGTGTCTATTTTGCTACATTTTTATCTGATCCTTCCCCCGTCATGCTCTATAAAACGTGTAAACCAACTTTTGAGGACATTCGTTTATTAGAGCGAAATCTGTGTCTAACTAAAGAGAGTAACTTTTAAACCACAATGTAAATGCAGAGTTTTTATTAGATGAAAAAGGTAATAGTGCCTGTGGCTAAAAGCATTTGCATACATTTCTTGCCAGCCCTGTGCCCCTTAGATCTATTCTAAAGTAGCATTATCCACCTAAATCATGTGACTCAGTGTAGAATTCTTTAAATGAAATCGATTTTCTAAATCTCAGCAAATGTCCCTTTGTTGCCTTCAGTAAGATGTATCTGAAATTCATATTTTTTTCCGTGTTTTTATTCATTTATTTATTTTTAATAGTTAAATGTTTGTGAATTTCATATGTCAAGATGTACTTCAGACGACTTGCACTGTTAAAAATTTCCGTAAGAAAATAGTAAAATAACCATTTGTTTGATTGTTATTTTACCATATTTAATTACAACAGTGGAATAACCATTAAAAACATGGTACTCAAACCGCTGAGTTTGCAAAAACACGGAGAAGAAATAAGCGCATTTTTTCCTCCGTCTCTCTTTTTTTAAGAAGATTCAGAAAAAGCAAACAACGCTTTGCCTGTTTCTTGAACGCCAGAGAACGCCGCCAAAGGCATCTTTATCTAGCAAACTGAATTTCATTGTTGCTGTGCAGCGAAAAATATGGTTATTGTAAACAGAAATATCTTTTACTGGTGCCTTCACTTCTGCATGCATGTACATTTGGGCCCAAAAAATATTCTAACGATAATCGTTGCGAAATGGGGAGGCATTTCAAGTAGTGCAAGAATGGTAAAATACCTATTAAAAAAGTGATGTACTTAAGACTTTAAATCAGTTCCAGTTATGTACCTTCGCTGAAAGAACTTCTAGTATTTTTTTTTTTACAATTTTTGTACATTTCAGCTGGAATAAGCTATTACCCCGTATACTCCTCAAGAATTTCATTTGCAACAAAATGTCTTTTTTTTTTTTTTTTTTTTTTCGATTTTGAGGTGCTGACAGACTTGGTTGTGTTATGATAAGGATTTTTTTAAGGAAATTAATAAGAATGAAAGTAAGTAGCTTTTAAGAATCCGTAAATGAAGCTTTCTAGCCTTATTTCTGATTAGCCTAAAAGACCTGGTATAAAATTGAAAGAGCTAGAGTTGAAAGAAGAAAAGAGATTTTCAGTCTGAAATGCGGGAAGGGCAAAGTAATGTTATTTTGCACCTGTTCTGTTGTGGAGAAAAAGAGTACAAGTTAGCATGTTATCATATCCTTGTAGAATAAGTTGCTATTTTGTGTGCAACAAAACATTAGGATAAGTAATGGAGATATAATAAAAAATAACATGATCTCGCCTATATACGCTTTGTGATCATATTTCGGAATTATTTTGATAAATGGTCTTCTTGTGAAAATGATTTGCCTAGTCAGTTCTTTTAGTCGTCTTTATATCTCGATGTAGAATTCAAAGATCAAGTATCCTTCACATGTAAGCAGAGAAAATGTGTGATTGCTATGCATTTTGCAAAATTGGCATATAAGATTATAAGATTGGTGACGATTCCTTTGACAACGAAGTCTTACTCGTTATCATAACTTGTCGCACTTGCAACACTGCAATGTAAATATTTTAGGATGTTAGGAAGAGTTGTATTTATCAAGAAACGTACATATGACTGAATATTCAAACAGCGATAAAAATTGACAATATATGCACTACGAGATAAATTTTATTCTTACTTTTTGTTCTACTAAATTGAAATTTTATTTTTACTTTTCTTTCTTACGGACAAAAGTAAATATTCCCCGTAAAAGGTAAACGAGCTTCTTAGAAGCCCTATTTCAATTTTAATCCACAGTCCTTTACTTTGCATTGGTAAGCTATTTTGATTTGCATATAACATCCTCCGATGCCTTCTTTGCAAACTATAAATGAAACCATTCGTGTCTAGTTAAACATTTTATTTCCATAAAACCACCGAACGGAATAAACCACCTGGAATATGTTCCCCTTCAATGTGTGAGTAGACAAGCCTAATCCCACACTAACTGCATTAGCTCTGGCATAATACTCCGAACACAATTTAAATAAACCAAAACTCCATTCCTGGTAAGTTCTCAGATCAGGTACGAGACATATTATTTCAGAAAAGCTTGAAGAGTCGTTTTGCTGGAATTTCCAATGAAAATAACAATTCGTTCTAAATCTTTTCGGTATGGAAGTTTCTTAACATTTCGAAGTCGATACCAGACGTTAATAATTTCAATTGAACTTTCTTGGTAAATTCAAATTTGAATATTTCGATATTCCAGTGCCGTGAATTTCCTGTTGGCTTTGTAAATTAAGTTGCACGGAATTTAAAATATTTTAGCCAATGTTAACTCCATATTGTAAATAAACTCGTGCATTTTAATCTATCTTTTATTTTCAAACTTTTGTTTTCTACGAGTTGCTAACGGCGCATATTATTCAAATATTTAATTTGACTAGTACAAAATGGTAAGGTGGAATAAGTTTCAAATTGTGCCTAATTGCTTCTTCTTGAAAAAATTGTTTCCTCAAATTTGCAATGCTTCTGTACCGCAGTGTACTTTACATTGTTCCGCATTATTTGCTGTATTTTATAGGGGGCGGGGGAGGAAGTTTTTCCCTGTTATTAAAACTAATGGGCTATAGGAGGACGAATTAGTGGCACCAATTCCAAATGTTGTAATCCCTACTGAATAGATAGCACCCATACTGCCTAAAATTCGAAACACTCATTGACGTGATGTTACCTGAGTGTAGGTTGCCCACATGTTAGTTAACTGAGAACATTGTTTTTTGTACGTTAAAATAAATTTTATTGACGTTTTCTCCCATGAATGAGTACTAGTTTCTGGTGTATTAGATTGTTGCTTTTTTTCATGTTCGTTTTAGTGTAAGTTAGTGTAAAATTATTACTCAAACCTAATATATTTATGAACACCTGACTACGAATAGTCATTCAAGTAATTGCCAATTACTTCATCCTCGTGACGTATTTTGATATTGGAAAAACTTCTTAACTTTAAAAGCGTCGTAATATTTTATGCTACCAAAAAATATCTTCATTTATGACAGCACTGCTTAAAAATCTTTGCTGCCTAGCAAAGATCAATTACGAGCGTCTTTGTCGCGCTCATTCAAAGACTCAACGAGTAGTAAAACCCAACTCTTCGCTTAATATGCCCCCAGTCGGTTATAAGGCCTCTGCTGTTATTACTTTCTGGTCTGCAAGATGGCGACAGGTTTTAATAATTTACACTCTGTTCCCAGAAGAGTAGTCCAACTCATAGTTTTCTGTCCGTAATAATAACAGCCAAGAAGGGAGCAAATAACCGCTCGATATCGCCAAGTGTATCGTTTTCCGGTCGTTAGTGGTGCGCTAACAGAAGAGTTGGGAATTGCCACCATTCCTGATGCTGAGTGAAAAAGCAGTGTAATAGTTTCCCAGATTTGTTGATCTTGATGCAATTTGCAACTCCTTAGCGAGCGACGAGTTAATTCCTATGCTAATACTTGGATATGTGTTGCTATATAGTTTTCGTTGTAAACTGTTTATAAAAATGTAGCTAGTTGGGAATTCAAATGTTGCATAGTAAATAAACTTTTGAAGTTACGAAACTTATTTTATAGCTGACCATTTAGAGAATAAATTTTGTTAATTATTTTTATGCGTTTTCAGTTTATTTATATATTTAGTTTTTTTTTTTCCACTTGTCAAGATAATTTTCTTATTGAATAAATGAAAAATAACGTTTGGAAAGGAAAAGCATTTCATTTTTAAACGTTTTTTGTGGGTGATGAGACATTCTTTATGATAGAAGAATAATTTTATTTTCTGTTTAACGCTCCACAAAACAACTCCAGCAGAAGAAGCATAGGCCATACCATGAATCAGGGGTATACATGTACTGCGATATTACTTCATCAGTTCCTCTTGACTATATTCTTTCGTGGTAGGGAAAGGGGAACTCATCCAAATGATCACCAGTGATTGTTATGCAACTCGTATCATTACTTGGTGAAATATCAATATCACCGCGTCACAGACAACAGTAATGCTTTGCAAACATAAAGGACATCCACATTGCAAGAAAACTACACTTTCCGTATAATTTACAGGCCCCTTTCCCCCACTTACGGACATGCTTTTAATGCCCATACACTCCACGTCGCGAAACTCTTATGTAGCACAATACATATAAACGTACGAAAAAACTTCTCAAATCTATTAAATGACTCATAAAATTAGAAATTTATTTTCCCTTTGATTTCCAATATTAAAATATCATTGAGTCGCTTTGTGTCACGCTTCCTACAGTTTTCGCTCTAAGTAGATATTAAAATTATTTCTCACTAAAGCAGCATCTTTAAATTGCTCTGGCCTGTTTGAGAGAAAGTTACTTTCGCTCGTTTTAATAAGACGTTCTGCTGCTTATGAAATTAGCCAAGACTTGCCTGACCTCGTCATTTATTAAATTCGCCGCTGATGTTGTCCTCTGTTAGTATTCGGTGATTAAAAGTTATTCATTTTAACAAAATTCCTTTTCAACGCTTTGTACTAAAATTAATTATTGGAGAAGTTTGTTAAACTTGTATAAGTCTCTGTACTATTCTTTAAAAGCCGAAAATATGGAAAGATGTGTGCACTCTTGCGACATTGAAAATAATAATGATGATGTGTATTTGTAAAACAAACATAATTTGCATACTAATTCATACCTGTATATGAATATTTGTCATTTGGCTGACATAGCATTACTCTTTATACTCTTAGCAAAATACTCTTTATACTTCTTAAAAAGAATGACACGTTAATCAAATATAAAAATGCATACGTCATACATCTCGAATGAGCATGAAATGACGTATTGCATCGATCTGAGACAGTAAAAATGAGTTAAAATCGTTATCATTTTTAAAAAATTTTTATTATTTTTTTTATTATTACTATTTTTTTTTTTTTTTGGAAAGATGTGTTGTATGGAAATGGTGCCATTGGTGTCATGAAGGTCACACAAAAAATATAAAGTGTGTAGAGTAGTTCTTTCATTCGCAAATGCGCATTTTTTTTTTTTTTTTTTCTCGCGTTTTTTAAATTTTATTAAAATTTTTAAAAATTTTCTGTATCTTGACGTATATTTTCGGCTAACATTTCCACGCATTTGCGGGAAATGAAAGAATCAGTTTACTCATTTCAATTTTGGATTGTGTAAATTTTTACCGACTCGTAACAGAAAGATGTCTTCAATCTGTAACGCATAAATGAAACCCTAAAATAAAATTGTATATAGTTATTAATCAGGACTTTTTGGAAACCGACGTCCAACTAAGAGACACACAAAAGAGAGTATTATGATTTATTTATTTTACATCCTCTGTTTTAATCATATTTTAACTTTTCCTATGTTTTTTTCCTGAAAAATATTTTTATTAATGGAGTTATAAGTTAATTTGCGCCACGTATTATGTATAACTTATTTATTTATTTATCCCCTGATATAATAGAATTCATTACTCGGTCTCCTAAAAGTAACTAATAAAACCCATCCTCGTAGCTCTTAACGTTATTTCATTATTTCACTGTAGCTGTATTCGCATTTATAACTGTCTCGCGAAATCGTTCTATGTCCCAATAAAAGTTGATGTTCCACAGATATCAAATAACAGACTCCACGTCACGCTCATTGAATGGGAAAATGGCAACCAAAACCTACTCGCCCTTTTTAAGCTTCATTTTCCCTTAGCCGGGTACAATCCCTTGGTTACAATCTTTTATTTTATTACTTTTGCACTTCGCAAATGGCAACAAGCATTCGTGCTATCATCATTGGCGTCTGGAGTGTATTTTCATTTCCTTGCATTCTGGTGGCATAATAAGAACATTACGCGAAACTTATTCTGCATTCGAGCGCTTTTAATATATCTTTTCAGATCATTAAAACTAGTTCTACCTTGCGTGTTAGGAACTGCGGTTGGAATTCCGAAAATTCCACACGGGTAACAATGTTACAGCTAGCGGTCTTTTTGGAATTATTGTCTTGTCAGTAATTCCTGTAGTTGTTGTTTGTAATATATAGAAAATGAAAATTGTTCATTTTTGATATTAAATTTTAATCAGAGAACGGATTTATTTGATAGTAAATTTTAATTTAGATGGGCCCACAGTAACTTTTTGAAAATTTTGCGCATATGGTACTTGATGAAGTTGTTTAATAAACTGTTTTGTAATTTATTTATAGCAAAAATCTCCTAGAAAATGTCGAATGGTTTTGAATCCATCAGCTCCCATATTTTTGCATTGAAAAAAGGGTACCTTGTAACTCCAAAATACGTGTCTGTAATCTCCATTGCAATTTTTTGCTTGAAACGTTAATTTTTATTGCGTTTTCATTTTATTACGTAACTAAAAGTCGTCATTCTAGTTTTCTAACGCAGTCGGTTTCTAGGAATTATATTTCGAATTTAAAATATTCTCAGTCGAAAAACGAAATGTCAATAAATTTTCTACTGCGGTAAATACATCTCCACGTGCTTTACAGGAAAAAAGGTTCACCGGATTTTTTATTTATTTATTTATTTTTTTATTTTTTTGTATAATTTTGAAAATTAATTGCTCCAGAATTATTTTTTTAAAAGAATATTTCTCTCACGGAGCAAGATATACATGTACATAAAAGAAAGGGTTTTTTAAAATAAACTTCAAATAAAGAAAACAACAATAAATATTTTGTAGTAATTAAGAGATTCTTTTCGCGTATTTTCAACAGTTAAATAAATTAGAACGATGTTTTTGTTTATCTTGTTTTTTTAAGAGCAGCTCGTTTAAATTTGCGCTATCAATTTTACACCTTATTGACTGCTATGCATTCAGAACTATTTAATTAATTCTAGCTGTTTAATTAATGTTCGGTCGTTAATCTCCTGATACTTACTTACCTTGTTTCAAATTATTCCGAGAAGGATGAAGTAAGTCTGCCATGAGTGTGCGTTTTTAGATTATTTACCTAGTAATTTATGTAAATAAGCACTGTCCAATTATGAGCAACCGTTGAACTATTAGCTTCAGGACTCAACGATTTATCAGTCTTGTTTTAACGTTCAATGCAAGAAATTAAACTTTTTGACTGAAGTAAAATATTGTCATATTGAATTTCACGCATGGGTAAAAAAAAAATTTCTACCTTTCTCTTTATTTTATCAAATAGATTTTTTTATTAGTATACTTACGTTTCACAATGCCTTTTTAGCTGTAATTGTTTTTTTTAATTTATAATTAAGTTAATTAATAATTATGAAGTTGCTTTAAAAAGTTTGCAATTATACACATAGACAAACACACACACATATATATTTATGTAAGCAAATTTTGCATTTTAAAGATTAAGAACGACCGGCCTCTAGTGGAAGGCTTAAAATTATGAACCAAATTTAAATTAGCCAAATTAAAGGTGCAAAAATACTATGTCTCAAAAATTACCTAGATGAGCAGCCGTAAATAATTTAAGTAATGAAAGAGAGAATAAAATAAATTAAAATGAAATATTCGTCTATACTTTAAAAAACTAAGGCAGGTGTTCCCCGAATGCACGAAGTAGGAAGTGAATGTATGTACTTTCCCTAAGTCCCAATGAACATTTATTACGACAAATTCCACTGGTCTCAAATCAGTCCAAATTTCATCTTGATTCCAAATTAAAACGAAGCCAAAGTCAAAATCTATAAGCATGCCTGGTTGCCATTTTCTACCTTGCAAAGACATTCGAGAACATGGTTTCATGGAGGAATGAGAGGATGCCATAGACGTAGGAAACCTATGTTTATGGAGGATGCCCATATGTCCAACATCAATGTCAGAGCCACTTTTTGTTCATGCCACGTACGGTTTAGATAGACTTTTTTAAAAAGTATTAATAGCTAAATGACTATAGTGAAGCAAAGTGATCATAGAAAGTGAAACTATTTAAATAGGAATTTAAATAGGAACTTCTTTTTTCCCCCTAGGTAAATCCCTTTTATGAAAATCGTTTCAAAAGGAAAACTTGTGTTTTTGCAAATAAATTTTAATTTTTTAACGCGTCGTAATGAAAGGTATATAATAAATTTTCATTTATTCCGTCAGTATCACATTTCAAAAAATAAATACCAATATTGAAAAGGATTTCAAAACTCGATGAATATGTGTGATCTTAACGTTTTAACCATTTTTTCTGATGACTTTTTGTTTCTTAAGATTTTGAAGTACTGGTATAAATAATACTTTGTAAAAATCAAAAAAAAAAAAAATCACTAACCTATAGGCATAGACAGAAGGACAATAATTGCACTTAATAAAATCATGTACTGTGTTTTATTGACGAAATTATGTTCACAGACACTAGGGGGAAAATCAGCAATTAAATCTTACTATGTGGTCAAGAGAGTTGCCCTTGATTCCCTCGAAAGATATTTTACATCAATAAGCACCATATAAAATTCTTTATGCGCCTTCTATTATCTGGGATAGTAAATAATTAAAAATCTGGAACTCATACAAAATGTTGTGTGAAACAAAATATACAAAATGGTTAAAGACTATTGATGATAATTATTGTAGTAGACTGTCATACTGTATCATAATATAAATCATTTACCTCAAAGTCACTCTTATAATGTAGTGAATGTGATAATTATGAAGTTGGGGGGGGGGGAGTCGTTTAAGGGGACAGGGAAAGACATTTCTCCTACTTTTATTTATCTATGTTTTATGTAATTTATATGTTACTACCAGGGATTAACTTGAGTAAAAACTTATTCTCACTTCTACTTGGGACACTAATTAAACAAAACTGGAGACACCAGATGTTATTGTAAGCACATTTTTTTTTAATATGCATTGTTTTCTTTTTAATATTACTATCATTTTGAATATATTTATAATTTAATAATAATATGTGATTTATTCAAGATTATTACGAGTATCTTGAGTAGAAATATATTCTTAAATAAGCAAACTTTCAAAAATTGAAAAAAAAAAAAATGTATGTTTATATGTATTCTTTTTAAATTCGTTAAATATTCATTATTTACTCAAAATTTGTTGTTTGAATTTACATGACAGTGTCGAGAAACTGACGTATCTTATCAGTTGGTTAGATATAGTTTTTTTTTTTTTCCTGCTATATTTCGTCTTTTTCGGATTTGAATACATTAGTCATTGTACAAAGCTATTTCTATACATATGAGAATATTTGAGACATCTTCCCTCGAGACCAGTATTGAAATAACACGAATAAAGAAATTCTCTCTGCTTCTAGTTTTATTTCTAAAGCAAACGAAGTGCATTTTCGAATTCGGCCCGTCAATATATGATATCTGAGACATGCGGCTGGTAACAAACAGAATTACGTTGTTGATAACATACAGAAGTATATTCTTCTACGAAATATTCTTTATGTACGTTACATACGAGTTTTTTTTCCCCTCCCCTAGACTTCCCCAACTTTTTCTTCGTGGGGAGGGGGATAAATTTTGTTTCTGTATCTTATCTGTTCGTAAGCACTACCTCCCAATTTATTGCAGATTTTCTGTGGGTCCATATACTTAGCCTCCCCCGCCCCTCTTTTTTTCTAAAGAAATTATCAAATAATGTAATAAATTGCGAAACTGTAGTTCATTCGATTTAATATCAAAAACAGATTAAGAAGAAAATAAAATATGCTATTAGGTAATCGTACAAGTTATTTTTGCTATATATTTACGAAGCAAAGAGTTCGTTTCTTTCAAATTATTTACTTATTGAATGAAATTTGATTTGGAAATGTGCTTACCTTATGCTCGTATCTGTTGCTTATAATTTTCTCCTCCTTCCCCCTTGCCTATCAGCACAAGGCCTTAGGGATGCCTTACGCCGGGCTGGAGGAAGGGGAGTCCGTCGGTCGTCCACGGTTGACGTAACTCCGTCGAGATAGGTTTGCTAAGCGCCAGCCTAATCTTACTGTTCCTTGCTGTGTGAACCCTCCTTGGTATGTTATGCTTAAAGCCTACCAGTTGGAGGGTTATGCTTCCCCATGTTGCTTATAGTAGACCGAGTCCAGCTTTAGAAATTTTCATGGATCAAAAAACAATTTTTTATGAGAGGGAAAAAAATATTTGTGTTTCAAAATCATTAGCAGCCACCATAAAAATTTCGGCAATATAAAAAAATGGTATGTAATGACATATATAGCTCTTATTAAATAAAAAAAAAGAAATTCTGAATCTTAAACATTTTGCCCTCGTTTAAAATACGGATGGTCAGAACAGATTTTTTCCTCTGATTTGTAATTATTTATTTAACCTTTTCTCCCAAGTACAAAGGTTTTGTTAGCATTTATCAATTGCTGTCGGTTTTTTTCTTTTCAGTTTTTGTCGGGTGGTATAATGAGACCGAGAAAAATTCTTTGATATCGCTTACATGCATTACGTGATTTTATTTCGCTTTCGGGGTTTTTTTTTTAATCAAGTAATTAATCAATTTTATGTTATTAATTGTTTTATTATTATTATTACTATTATTATCTCTTTGAATATTTTTCCCCCACGCAAGAGTAAGCTTACTAATTTTAAATGTAAGTTTTATTTTATTTTATCTTGACACTGTTAACCGGAAAAATACACTTTAGAAAGTAGTTTCTTTAAAATAGTTTCAATATTAGTCACTTCGAGGCACTAAAGGCTGAGAATCACGTCATAGACAAAGCTATATGGATATACTGAAATTGACTATAACGTTTCGTGAAACAAGTGTTAATTCTTCAAATGTAAACTCTCAAGTAATACAGATTAATTGCATCTTAGTAAAATGTGTCATTATAAAGTTGGCTTTAATCTGCATAGTGTACATTATTAAAAAAAGATTTATTATTAAAAAAAACAGCGATTGAAACGAAACTCGGCATCACCCCCCCCCCCCCCCCATCCCCCACCGGCATCAAGACATTAAATTTTGCATTCACCCAAGTTGGAGATTTGCTTCCAATTTAATTACTACTGCAAAACTTATTTCAATTAATCTGCAGCGTTTCTACTCTTTTTTTTAGCCTACTTTCACGTAAAAGTAAAAAAAATAATAATAAAGCATGAAAGAAGGCTTAATGGTATCGTAAAAATATCGTTAAAAATAAAGAAAAGTCAAAAAAAAGTGAAGTAATTAAATAAAGATTGAAAAATAAAAAATTTGAAAGTAGGGTTTTGAGATGGGGAAAATGTGTGTCTGTCGGTCTGTCTGTCGGTCTGTCGGTCTCCCCCCCCCCCCCCCCCGAATAACTTTTGAACGAATAGTCCGATTCGAAAAATTCTTTTTGCATTCGAAAGATCTCGGCGAGGACATCTCATTTCTATATCTTACTTTTTGATTTGAACAATTTTTCGTTCAATTTTGAACAGTTCAAAAAAATTTAACATTAGCGCCTATGGGCGAAAATGAAGCAAATTATGTAAACTCTGGGTACAAGATCCATATTCCAATGAACAAGCTTACTGGAAGAAGCGCTTGGCATGAAATATCAATTTGAACAGATTTCGTTCATTTTTGAACAGTTCAAAAAATTAACATACTGCTTACGGGGAAATTTCAATCCTATACAAATCCTGATCTAACGGACCGATTTGCTTGGAACAAACTTTATCGGAAAGCTCTTATAACGTAGAACATGTACAAATAGAAAGTTCTTCCAGAACTAACGAGCCTATTTTCCTATGAAATTTTTTTATCGGAACTTTTAAGGATATTTCTCAGTGAATAAATGAATGAGTGAAAGAATGAATAAATGAATGAGGAAAAGAATGAATAAATGAGGGAATAAATGCATGAATGAGTAAATGAATGAATAAACAGTTGAATCAGTAAACGAATGAATGCATAAATGAATGGCTGAATAAAGGAAAAAATGAATGCGTGAACGAATATGTATTGTCTGTTGAAAAAGGTATATTTGAAAAAATTAAGAACTAAAGCTAAATGAGAAAGAGAGAGAAAGAGATAGTTAGATTATAAATTTGAATTTGGTGTATACGGGAAAGTAGGCTCGTATAGTTCTAGACGGAACTTCTTGTTCTTTTCTTTTTTTCCCTTTTAGCGTAATAGTTCGGGTAGAAGGATCTGTATTTCAATATGCAAGTTTAAAGTAGTTGCATCGCTCATTTGTGTTCGCAGAAGTGATTTTCAGCGTCGCTGCGGCATTAGGAAGAGATGTTAATTTGGTGTGTCATGGGGGGGGGGGGAGCTCTGTGAGTGTAATCTTAAAAGATTTACTTGCAAATGTCAGTTATTGTGGTGGTTTTCATAACGGCAGATGGGGAAAGCTAAGTAGGGATAGGAAATAAAACTTAGTCATAATGCGAAAATAAAATGTAATATTATGGAGAGATTAAAAGTGGATGGCTCTTCTAAATTTTTAGTATGTTTTTATTTGATTTTTATTTTGATTATTTTATATAGGTTTTTAAATAAAACCTGTACAACATCAAATTTATATAGCTATCTCTATCGCTCTCTTTCTTGTTTAGCATTAATTTTCTATTACTTCAAGTATACCTTTTTTCAACAGTTAACACGTATTCAATCATCCATTCATTCATTCAAAAATATCCTTAAAAATCTAGATCAAAACTTTTCATGAAAATTTCATAGGAAAATAGGCTTGTTCAGTTCTTGCTGCACGAAGTAGCAAAATATTTTTTTTTGATAACTGTATGTTTAAATTTTGAATTTTCTCAAAAATCCGTCCCTGTTATAAATACTGATCGACCCGTGACACGAGTAAAATATCTTCCAAGAAAATACTGATACTTAAGAGGTGTAAAGAAGCATTAAAAATGCAGTTTATCAGTATAACCATTTTACTACCAGTTATTCCACGAGACTAGACATTCATACTTTAAGGCAAATTATTGACAAAAGCATCAAGGAAGTTTATGTTTAAAATTTTATTTTTACTAATCTAAAATCCTAAATATGTACTTACCTTTCTAAGCTTCACATCTGTATCTAAAAATATATAACATATTATCTACCTGCTAAGTATAGTGGAATCAAATAATTGGCTGATTAACTAAGGCATCGTTTGTAATTTATAAATGTACTTTTATTTTGGGGAATATCTTATTAATTAAATAACGCAATCCTGTAAAAGTTTCACTTAGCAGTGTCGCTCAACCAAAACAATTTATAAACTCGGCTTAAAATAATCGGCTTGACTACTTTCCTCTTTGTCGTGAAATAAGCAAAACGTGCAATGGAAAAATCAGTTTATAACTTAGATACGGCTTTAATCATTTCTGCCGAGTCAATAAGTTCTTCGGAGGTCTGCTGCAGAAATTAAAAGCTTTTGAAGAGTAATTACAGTTATTTAAAACGAATTAATTTATTAACTTTTTTTGTAGTTACTGGTATGAAATTGTTTTATTTCTTCTTAAAATCTAAGTTAATACTTTTCATTTTTAGAATGCCCAAAAGTTTGTTACCATTAATCAAAATGCTTCACTTTGATTTCTCGGAAATTGAATTATTTGCATGAAATCAGCAAGTAAAATTAATGGTGTGTTTAACAGAGTGAAAGTCATCAATCAAATGCTAAACTTTTCTCTCAGCCTAAAAATCTTAGCGACTTTAATCTCGTAGTACCATTTGTTTTGAGCTATGTGAAATATATTTTCAGAAAAAATCGCAAAAAGATATTAATGTTATGCAATTGTAATTAAAAGCGTCAAAAATGCATTGAAGTTAGAACTTAACAGCTCTTAAAAAAAGATCATTTAAAAAGTACGTCAGCGTTGAAAATACATTTTTAACAAGAAGTTCCGTCTAGAACTTTACTAGCCCACTTTCCCGTATACACCAACCTCTAATTGGTATAATCTACCTATATCTCTCTCTATCTTTTCGATAAAGTTTGTTCCAATCAAAACCGTATGTTGGATCAGGATTTATATGGGCTTGCAATTTCCCCATAGGCACTAATGTTATTTACTTATTTATATTTTTTTTGAACTGTTAAAAATTGAAAAAAAAAAAAAAAATGTTCCAATCAAAAAATGACTCCGCCGAGAACTCCTTCCGATAAGCTTGTCTGAACTTGGATCCTATGTTCGGGGTTTAAATACTTTGCTTTTTATTTCCCCAAAGGCGCTAATCTTAAATTTTTTTGAACCGTTCAAATCAAAAAGTAAAATATGGAAATGAAAATGTCCTCGCCGAGATCTTTCGAAAGCAAAAAAAAAAAAAATCTTTGAATTGGACTCGGACATTTCCCTCAAAAGTTATTAGAGCGAGGGGGCAGACAGACCGACAGACACGTTTTCCCCATCTCAAAACCCTACTCTCATTTTTTTTTTTTTTTTTTTTTTTTTTCAACCTTTATTTAATTAGTTAACTTCTTTTGGCTTTTTTATATTTTTAACAATATTTTCACAATACCAATAAACTTCCTTTCATATAATTTATTTTTTTACTTTTGCGGGGAAGTAGGTTAAAAATGGTTTTCGTATAGTTTACCATGAAGCAGCACCAGTTATTTTCCGGATACCTGGCATCTGGTGTCTCTCGTGTGACTTATCCGTACCGGATATCCTGCTCTCCTGGTGTTTGAAACTTGTAAATTCCACAGATGAAATCAAATTTTACATTCCGGACAACCGGACTCATGTTTTGACCGGATAGAGGTAGCGGATATTTAAATAAAAAGGAAGATCCCGTTGCTCCTTCCGTCGGTGCGCCCCTAACCATGCGTATGAAAATACTATAGTATTTGTTTCTTAGGCTTGCACATTATTAAGAATGCAGATATGTTGACTTTGAAATGTTATTCTATTCACAATGGTCATCTATAATTTGCAATTAATAGGAAACGCGCTTCGTTAATTAATTATTTTTATTTTTATGACTGAAATATAACATTATTTCTCTCAGTTACAACGCTTGCCAGTTGTTAAAATAGATTTCTGACCTTTGCCAGAGATTGTCTAGCATTAGCGTGTTAGCTAGGAATGTTTCATTCATCTAACAATTAAAGTCACTTTCCATTGACAGTTTGAAAGCATTTGTCAAATAATTGCATTTATAGATGCACGGTTCAGCTTAGAAAGCGATAGCATTGTTGATTGGTTAAAGCGCTATTACAAAGAGAGATGCTGAACTCTCCTGTGATTGGAAATGGCTTCAGTAAATACCGCCAAACGTCGCTAAAACGAGATCGAAGTACAGAAGGAGCGTTATCGTAGTTACTGGTCATTGTATATCAAATCAACCAATGGTCTGTACGTTTTGGTGTCTAAGAAATTGATAATTTTTATTTCAACCTCTTTTATCAACGACTTTTTTTGGCTGCTAGGTTCTAAGTTACTGACTTTTTGAAAAGCAACAAGTAGTAAAAATGTGACCATCTTTTAACATCTGTAGATCAAAAACGTTTTGACAAAGAATTCAAATTCTCTTCTGTTTTCGTATAATCTTTAGTCTAATATAAAGCATGATTGTACTCGTAAAAATTTCAATTTTTAAAAACGATATCAAAGATTCAGGTTTAGAAAGCTAAAAAAAACCTCCATTGTTTTTTATGTATATAATTGTTTATTCGTTAAAAATGACATAATTTGTCTACCTGTGAGTCATTTGTTGTATGTTCTAACAGATTTCTAGGGAAATTAATCTTTTTGAACAACCAAAAACATATGACATGTCATCTAAAGCTGTATTCATGTCAAAGTAATTGACCTGACCAGCTGTCTTCTTGAAGAAAAAAAAAGCATAAACGTTTGATAAATTATGTTTTATCAATCTTAATTTCCCATTTCATTGTGTGCTGTCACTTTCAAATTTCATTACAATAAAAAATTTTGAATACAATGTTTTTTTTTAATGAAATCCATTTTGCTTTATTAGAATTTTTGTTCAAATACTTTGTGGTCAGGACGTTGTTTATAATAATATCTTAGAACTAGCTTAGAGATGCTCTATTCATTGTGCTTCCGAAATCTTATTCAACACATGTCTTAAAACAACAGACGGAAATAACACACCTAGTTTATAAAACTTTTGAATTTATCTGTTCCTTGAGACTTAGTGACTAATCCGAGACATTTCCTTTTGTAACTTCTTCGTATGAGTTATCACAGTAGCTTAAATTGTCCAACAGTTGTGACAGACCGGTCTGTCAGGAAATGCAAGGGAGGAAGTATGTCTTTCTGCCTAATTAAAATAATAAGGGACGTTTGCCATAGTCATTCCATTTACAATAAAAGGAAGTAGCCAGGTTATGAAAAGCAATGTATCCTCTTGTTAGTTTTCAAAGTTGAAACAGTTGGAATTTTAATTTAAGGCGGATTTAACGAGTCAAAGCTTTATGCGAAATATTTTACATGTGTTATTTTCTCTTTTAGATAATTGTATCGCATGCAGCAATAAAATATTTATTGCTTTGTTTCTTTATGTTGATTGTTGTAATCTTCTTGATACCTTTTGTTTTGATGAGAAAGTGAATAAATTTTTTGTGATACAATTACAGAAAAAAAAATCTTCTAAACCTGAGAATTATCAGAACGTGTGTAATAAGAGCCCCGGAATAATGGACAATCATGTAAGAAATGAAGTGATTTTTACAGTTTGAAGACAAGTTTTATTAAGTTTAGGAATAAAGTCAGTACTTTTTAGTTAAGTGAAGCTATTTTCTGATAAATATATTAGAATAAAGTGGGAATGTGAACTCAACAATTAAGGAAAAAGTATTTTTGATCATATTTGTACATAAAGGGGTATATACTTTAGACCAGCGGTTCCAATCTTTTTTCTTCGCGTACCACCATTTTTCTTTCAAACCGTTTGTGTACCACTACTAATGTAACTTTATTATATAGGATAGAACACTAATAGTTTATAGGCAAATGCTAGGACAAATAGGTAATATAAATCAAACCATTTTTGTAATTAATGCTCAGAAAAGCGTTTATTAAAATATAGCTGTTATATAAAATAAAATATATGAAATGTATAAAACGTATTTTTAACACGTAATTCTACTACAGTTTAGCATTAGAAATACGTCTTTAAGTACAAAATACCTATCATGTAAAAAAAAGGAAAAAAAAAAAAAATGAGAAGGTTGGCAGATACAAGCGAGGTGATAATATCTGGTTCAGTAGAAGTTAGTCTTAACCTCAAATTTGGGTCGACATTTAATTTGCTTCTATATTTACTTTTACTAAATATCATATTGGGAAAAGCAGTTTCGCAAAGAGTGTCCGTTAAAAACAGCAATGCTTTTCTTGACAATACCGGGAATTCATTTTTAACTTTAAGCGTGACACGTAGTTTGCCGCTCACGTCACTTTCGGTTGACTGATCAAAACAGTACTTTAGTTATTTTGATTTGAAATTTTTTAATATTTTAATCTTTTTTATCTCTCTTTTTTTTTTGCCTGCACGCGTACCACCTCGAGAGGCTTCGCGTACCATTAGTGGCACGCGTACCACAGCTTGGGAACCGCTGCTTTAGACCAATGGCAAACTATGTATGGCCGTTGACGATGAAGAATCTGACCTACTCCGTAAATGCATAGATATAGAAAAATCCGTACGAATTATTAAGAGATGAGAAAATGGTCTACAAAACTTTTACATAGTTTATGGAAGCAGCATTATGAAATAATAGTGATGAAATCTTGAAGAGGAACATTTCAAATTCCATACTTCTCATTAATTGTGTTTTCTTTATTTACTTTTTTATTATAACATTAATATTTTTATTTATTTGTTTATTTATTTATGTTGGCAACCTATAAGCCGCATTTATTTAGGCCGTTAAATATGTTATTTATTTATTTATACGACTCGAATGATGATAAGACATTTCATTCGGCCCACTGACGAAAGCAATTTCCCACCCTTGCTCTTGAATAAAATGAAGGGTTTTTTTTTTTTTTTTTTTTTTTTTTTTAACGTTAAACAAAATAAAATCTACTTCAGAATACGGTGAAGATAACTTTTAATAAAATGTTAGAATAAAAAGAAGCAATAATTTTGAGTAAAAGTACATTTTTTTAATATTCTTGTGAATTTAAAAGTTTTTAATAAAAATAATATTTGAACAACGACTAATTTAATTTACTTTTAGAACTAACACCCTCACGTTATTTTAATCAATGAGCATGAGTAAAAGGTATTTGATAAATAAAACAGTGCGAATATTTTTTATCATTTTTTAGTGTCATGAAAATATAGAAAAATTCTAATGTACTGGTTTCGTAATGTTTTCGAAATCCTTACCAAGTGTTATTTATAATAATAAATATGCAATTTTTTAAAATGTACATTACTTGGGCAATGCTGAGTGTCTCTGAAGAGAATCTGAAAGAGACTCAAGTTAGAACTAAAGCGATCACCTGTATTTTGTGAAAGAAGTTGTCAAAATAAAGGATATGTACTTGAGAAAGATATATGTGTAGTGTTAAGCAGAATGAAGATACATACGAAGTTACGCAATAGCAGTAGGGGGGAAATCAGTGGCTAAATAACATTAGTAAACAATATAAGTATGGATGAAAAAGATATTTATTAATAAAAATGATTCCTTATTATTTATCATGGGTTGTGAAATAACGTGAAATTCTCGTTGATGTTCCGATACGAATAGAAAACATAACTATTGGAAATAGTTATTCTATATTAAGAACTACTAGCTGATCCCTCACAGAACTTCTGCGGGCTATAAGTTGAAAATTCTTAGAACTTAAGAAAAATCGCTACTCCAAAGAATCGAAAATTAACCATCTTAAAATCGTAAAAAAGACGCTTTATAATTCGAAAGGCTTAAGAAAAGACAGCTATGGAGAATGTCCGCTCGGTACAAACAAACTAAGGTGTTGCCACTCCAAAGAGTTGGAAATCAAAATTGAGTTATTAATAGAAATACTTTTTAAGATATAGAAATAAATTAGTTAAGTCCGTATGTTACGATAATAAATATAAATATTATGTCTCTTTTCTATGCTGCTTATGAAACAATTGTTTAAATATCGTTTTAGCCTAATTTGTTTTGCATGATCTCAGTATCGTATCATACATCGTACCGCAAAATTTAATCGTAACTGGTCCACGTTAAGTGAAATATATATATTCAATTATAGCCAATCAATTGTAGCCAATTACAAAAGTTCTTTCCAGTAAGAAGCCATATTTTTTAATAACACGTAATTAAATTGCATGGAATTTATTTATTTTTATTTGAATAGAAAGAAATTGCGTTCCGTTACTATTCAATTTCATACATTCAATTCTAGATTCATGTTTTCCTTTGTTTTGCCACTTTTGCACTGGCTTTCAGCGTTCCTTATGTAAAGTATGAGATTATTTGTTAGCTTATCCATGAATATATTTCTACAGTGTGCAGTTGTCAGGCAACATAAATTTAATGGTACGAAATGGTTGAAAATTTAACAAAACAAATAAATAAGAATTTCTCTTCAAGAGATCTTTTGCGATGTGTACGTGGTATCTTTCAATACGCCCCAACCCTCCGTAGTTTTCCGTCTTTTAGCTAATATTGACAGATCAAATACAGACACGGTCGTTCAACACGGTGGTAATGAAAACAGAATTGAACTGTCGTGCCTGGACTTAACATTTCCCCCGTTGGTGATAACCCTTCTGCTTTTATTGCTTCTTAGCTTCCAGAATAGCACCGAAGTTTTGGCTAGTTGCACCGGAGCCCTCTGGGGTGAACACACTCACATTGCTGATCTTAATGCCTACATATCCCAGGGAATACTGCGCCTTGTATTTGCTGTAGTGTTCGCTAACGGGTGGTTAAATCTGTTTGGATTTACGAGTCGGCAATAGATAATGATTGCGACTCAATTTGCGAAAGTTATGTTAAAGTAGGACTGCAAACTCTGAGCTAGTAGTGTCTGATCTCGTTTCTAATTGTTGCAGTAAACATCTGAATAATGAATGCAATAAGCGAAAAAATAATAACACCGGGTATAATTTATGTATTTCTTTTATATTGCATTCAGTTACAATTTCTAGTAAATAACACAAAATGTGTAGCGTTCTGATAGTCCACTAATTAATCTCCCATTTTTGGGGAGAACTAGAAAATTGCCTGCACCCGATGAAAGACAAATAAATACAGGCTCTAGTGATAGCTATACACATTATTCCGAAATATGAAATTACATTACAAAAAAGCTGAACAGGATTTAATTATCTTGCGTCAGAAGACAGGTACCACTATTCGTATATAAAATGTCATTTTAAAAAAGAATTTTTATTTTATTTTTTTAATAATTGAATTTTTATTTCAGCTTTCTGTTCTAGATCCTTATAAATGTTTTATAGAGAAAAATACAATTTACCGGGTATTTGCTCTAGAAACTATTTAAAATCAAAATTCACGAAATTTATAACGTGATTTCATACAAACACATATACCATTATTCGTATATAAAATCGCATTTTGAAAAAAGATTGTCTTTTAATTTATTTATTGTATTAAAAATAATTGAATTTTTATTTCAGTATTCATTTCTAGACCTTTATTGTTTTTATAGAGAGCAGTACAGTTCACCGATATTTGCTCTAGAAAATATTAAAAATAAAAATTCACCAAATGTTAAACTTGATTTCATACAAACACATATTTAAAGCTCAAGCCCTGTATCTGCCCGTCAATAAATTGTATAAATGTATATATTCTTTTATACAACACTGTACTTGGCATCAGCTTGGGTAAAAAGTATAGACAGAGAGAGAGAGAGAGAAACGTTTAGTATTGCTTTTGTCTTATTCAAATATTTAAAAAAAAATGTATTGAACTTGTGTTCTAAGACCATCCCCAGCTTAAACTATCTCTATAATGTTTCTCCTTTTAAATAATATCAATAGTTACTCCTCAAACACATTAACAGTGTTTGAGCTTTGATGAATGAATACGGGTGCCTGGTAGCAGACGAAAAGAAATCAAACAAGTAATTATCACGTCCGTTCTGTAGCACAAACGACCCCTTGTTCTATTTAACTGCCTAGTATTCGCAGTTAAATAGCGAGTATTTTTACTTTGTTTCCCTAGTTGCATTTTAAAGCATCAGAATTCCCCAAATGGCAACAATTAGTGAAGCCCTAACGTTAAACAATGCTGTCTTTTACACGCTTTTGTGAGTGTGTGAACGAGTTTGTAGGATTAAGCTTCGGTAATTAACATTGACGACTTCAACAATGGTTGGAAGTTTCCAAATAACGAGTGGAAATTGTTGGTATGGATGTATCTCTTTTGGCGGATTAAATGGCTGATTTGGCGTCTTATGTAAAAAAAGAATGAATGTAAAGACATTGTATTTATATCAGAATAACGCTCATGATTAAATTACAACAAGTTTCGAGAAAGTTTTGGAACAAAATTTTGTTACTTTAAAAGTACTTCGATATAATTAATTTAACTATCATAAATAGTGTCTCTAATCTAGATTTATCATAGGAAACTGTATTCCAGACTTCCAAGAATTTATATAATATTGCCTCATGAAAATTCGAATGCCATAAAAGTACGCAAAAATGCTGGTTTAGATTAACGTAAATAGAACGTTCTGAACTCTTTGAACTTGAGAAAAAGAGTTGAATCCTCGAAAAAATGAATGACATTGAGTACAAAGCATTATTGTAATTAGGCTTGGCGTAGTTTCATTTTTCCCCTACAATTTCGAAAGATCGTTTGAGCCGATAAAGTTTTTCTGAATAAATTTTTAATGCAGTGGATTCTTTAAAAGTAAAACGCAGGTTTTCTCTTAACATTTATCTAGATTTCAAAAAGTTAAACATAACTATTTTCCAGTTAAGTGAAATATGCAAAAATGTCAACTGCTTTCTCATTTTTTTCCCGTGGTTTTTATCACAGCAATATAAAAAGGTTCAGACTACAATTGTAGAAAAGTACCATCCCCTTCAGCTGTAGTGATACATCCTAATTTTTGGAATGTTGATAAAAACGAAAACGTGCCGCTTCAAAAATATATAAACTCCTTCTCCTTTCTTTAAAATATTGCTAGTACGTTATACATCTTATACCAATGAATTATTCAAGACCCAATTTTTACTTGCCTTCTCGGAAAGTTGACTTCTTCCCATGCCTAACGTAACTTTTTCTTTGATCTTCTTGTTTCATTACATCCTTGCAGATACGCATTCTTAACTGGGAAGTTGACCGGGGAATAGGTATGCAAATAAATATTTATGAGAGCTATTTGAATTTTTCTTCAATTTCGATTACATTCTGTTAAAGTTTGGCATCAGCTTTGGACTGGATGATGATGTAAGTATCGATGAATGGTGGTGATTCGTGCTTGGACAATAGAAAGCATTTTGGACATAGTGAGTTATATAGGACGAGGGAGAGTTTTTCAAAAATACAAGGGGTAATTGCAAATTTATCGTAGCCCAACCATAAAGAATTAATATGTCTTTTTTTTTTTTTTCAAAATCGCTCGAAACGAATCCCTAAGAAATTCAAGTCAGAATTTTACTTGATGAAAGGAAAACAACGAAAACACGCATTTGAGCTTCCATTTTGTATTGGTGAAAAAGATACTTTACGATTTAAAACTTTATTAATTTATGATACTTTATTTTATTTGATTTTTTAAATTTATTTCTTCCCCTTCATTGAGAATTAAAAATTCACCCATAAATATATTCATCACATTTGTTTACGTTTTTTAGCTAAAAAGGAATTATTCACTTTCCACCTTCTCATCAAATACAATGCTTTTAATAAACAAATCAAATTGTTATACCAAAAATTCAAAAAAATATTGTATGTTCTTATTTTGTAATTACAAAGAACGCTTTTATCTTTTCCTCGTAATCCCAAAACGCGTATGTGCAATGTTTTTGGAATTTGTGTTATAATAATTTTAGTTTGTTCATTAATTGTTTCCGTGCAAAGGTAAACGTTTGCTTCTAATAGTATGCATTGTTTGCATACTATTAGTAACAAAGTATTTTTAAAGTATTTTTATTACCGATTTTAATTTCCATAACAAAGGAAATGCTTTTGTTTAGTCTTCAATGGAATATTTGTTTACGCTTCCATAATTAGTTGCGAAAATCGTTTTAAAAAAGTGACAAATTTTGTTATATTTACCATATGTTATGAAAATTTAGAAAATCTGCATTGCTATTCCTTAATTGCATACAAAATATATGAGGATGAGGCTTTATAATGGCAAAATATTTTATTCGCATATTTTCCCTTGGGTTCAAAAAAGATAAAAGGTTAAATTTTATCTTGTATTTTTTCTTCTTTGACAACTTTTAACTTTTTCACTCCTGGGATAAAAGAAAAAGTTCAGCGCATATTAATTTTACTTTTACTTTTCTTCTCCTATTTTCTCAAAATATCCAAACAAAAGACCATAAATTAAGACAAGCATGTCAGAATTTTTGAGCATCATACAAAGATTATTAATTTCTTCCCTCATTGTCTTTGAATAAAACAAAAAATTTGCTCTGGATATATGTGTTCATAATAGCTGTCTTTACATGCAGTGATGTGGAGTTTGTTGATGAAATTAATGCTTCGCAATTTATAATTTTCCCCTTTTTTCTGTTCATAGCATTTTCTATTAGTTTGTAAAACTTCTACTTTCCATTGTGCGTGCTTGTTGGGTATTAAGCCGTCTTAGTTTAAATTTTTCGATGATTAAAAAATTGTTTTTCACTTTTATCTTCTGGCTGATTAAACTCCTTGAGAAGTTTACGAAAGATTTCATAGTTTTGCGTTGACAATATTCTTTAATTAAAAATGTGTTCAAAAAATTGTAATATATTTATTTTTAAGCA
Organism: Octonoba sinensis; assembly: GCA_038502835.1. Lineage (NCBI taxonomy): Eukaryota > Metazoa > Arthropoda > Arachnida > Araneae > Uloboridae > Octonoba > Octonoba sinensis. The sequence continues at coordinate 54,325,840 of CM076599.1, read as the reverse complement.
TCTTTTTCAAAGGTGCTTATTATGAATCTTCTTTGAACTCATTAAAAACATTGCGGTTCATCACTGCATTTGTTAAGCAATACGTTTAGTTTGACCCCTTTATCTTTGAACATAATGCTATGTTGCTAGTCATGTAGATGCTTTGGGTTATTATTGAAGTTTTTTTCCGTCTAAAAATTTCTATGCTTCAGAAGAATAAAAAAAGTACGTTTATTAAATTATATTAATAATAATAGATAAAGTGCATCTATTCCAATAGACTGGCGATTCCCTTGGTCGTCAACAACACTCGAAGCCTTTTTCTTAATTTTTGTAGAATAATTGAAGAAAAACATTTTACTTATTGTAGGTGTCAGTTGAAAAAGTTGTTATAATAACTTTATTTTCATCTGTGGGGCGTAAAAACACATGGCAATTTTCGAATTTTATGTATATTTGTGGCATTTAAAACAAATTTGTTTGAATGCTTTGTATATTTTTTTCGAATTAAAAAAGATCCTAGATTATATTTCAACTTTTTACCAGGCCCGTCATTGCAAAAACTTTCGGGGGGAGGGGACAAGTTTATTGTCAATTCATATTATAGGTAAAAAACAGCAAAATACATAAAAACATGTATAAAATCAATGTATTTCTAAAAGTCAGGGGGGAGAGCCAATTGAGCCCCCCCCCCCCCCCTGATCGCCCAAATGACGGTCCTGTGTTTTACCTCTGATTATTCGGAAAAGAGGTGAGGTAATGTTGCAAAACTACTTGAAATTCTAATGTAATTGTTAAAACAAAATGGTTTACAATTTCTGGTTTCCTGGAGAGAAAATTCGCAGTTTTAAAATTTATAATTTTCTCTATCTAAAAACATTGTTGGTATTATTCATGACTTTTCTTTTTGTTTAACGAAAAGTAGAGTTAAAGCAAAAATTGTAAAACATTTTGTAATGAGAAAAATTTTGTGTCGAAAAGTACTACGCCGAACTTACTAATCCCTTTGAAAAAATAATATATGCTCAGATTTTTTTAAATTCTACTGTAAAATAAAGCAATTCTACATTGTTTTCATTTTACCGTGTGCCAATTGAAACAAAGTTAAATGCTACTGTGTGTGTGTTTTTTTTTTTTTTTTTTTTTTTTTTTTTTTTTTTTTAACTTTGTTTTTGCTGTTAAGTTTTTACAAATATTTTGTATTCAGCAAACAGCTCGAAAATTTTCATTTTATTTATTTTTACATTTTTGGTTTAGTAATTTGAAAAATATTTTTTTTGCAAAAATTCTGAATTTAAAAAGTTTATTCAGTATGAAATTCTGCTTTTTTCAAGCCTTGTTTAGATTTATAACTACTTTTCTAATTGCTTTACATAAACAAATAGATTTTCACTTAGCTGTTTTTCTTCAATAAACTGTTGAGTGTCCTCTCTTTTTTTATGTGATAAAACGAGTGTATTAAAATTTAAAGCAGATGTAAATGAATGAATTATAATAAAAGTAAATTATTATTATTGTACTTTTAACCAAAGCAGTTTTTAGTAATTTTTTGTGCTAATCGTATTTTAATTTAATGTAACGTTAATTGTTTTTTCAACGTACTTTCTGGTTTGAACCTTTTTGCATAAAAAAGCTCGGAAAAGTGGAAAAGTTCAATATAAAGTCGTTTTCTGGATTGCGAACATTTTTGAATGGGATACAGGTATAGCGAGACATAGTGTTTCCGTGTAGAGATTCAGGGGCATTTTTTGACTTCATAACCTTTTATCACTTCCTGGAAACGAATTTTTTCAGTGAAAATATACGAATTTAAAATGGTAATAATAGTAATAAAATCAGCGCCTCAGAAGCTTGGCTTTTTTTTTAAATTAACGCTGTTTGTATAACCTCAGTAATCGACTATCAACCCTTAGTTAGCTTTCTCTTCGTTAATATATCACATTATAGCAGCGGTTCCCAATCTTTTTTTTTTTCGCGTACCACCATTTTTCTTGTAAGCCATTTGCGTACCACCATTTTTCTTGTGTGCCATTTGCGTACCACCATTTTTCTTGTATGCCATTTGCGTACCACTACGAGTATAACTTTATTATATAGAATTTAATAGTAATAGCTTATAGAAAGCTCTATAGGTAAAATATATGAAACATATAAAATATATTTTTAATACGTACTTCCAAAACACATTAGAAATTAGTATATAGCACCAGTCTGTCTCTTTTTTTTTTGCCTGCACGCGTACCACCTGGAGAGGCTTCGCGTACCACAGTTTGGGCACCGCTGCATTATAGCATTTTCCCAGTCTCGTAGACTTTTTCTTTTTTTCCGTTGTCAGAGCAAGGCTTCAAATTTAATTCAAACTAAAAATGAATGAGGATGTATTCATGTATCCTGAACAGCATAAGTAATGTCACAAATGTAATTTTTATCCCCTGCTTCATAATATTTCTTAAATTTCCATTAGCCTCAGAATTCTGTTCAGCAGATTCCAATGTCATTTTACTTAGAAGGATTCTTTTAAGGAAATCTTGCAAAATAAAAGAAAACGGTGACATTTTCAATTCTGATACGCCTAAAAGCATTTTTAAAAGCTCTTAAAAGCCATCTAGTGATAGTTCTTTTAAGAGAAAAATGTATTTGTTTTTAAAGTGAATTGTTCGAAGCGATGTTTACTCTAATCCTGAGTTTTTCTTTGTTTTTGAAACTAATTATTTTGGTAGTAAGCGTAAATTACTGTAATTTGCTTCTGAATAGTATATTTATTTAAAAATTTCGGCTTTTCAATTTTGTATTTAAAAAAGCTTAACGTATCGTATAGTACAAATTTCATTCGCAAATGAAAATATTCTATTGTTTCTTGAGTTGAAAACTTAAATGCTGCTTTTAAAGTTAATCTTAATTAAATTGCTTTTTTAATCATTTTAAGTGAGAATTTATGTACCCATAATAAGGTTTTCAGCTCGTCTTATTCTTTCTTTGATATACTGTTTTCGTTCGATGTATTAAGTTTTTTAACTATATTATTTAACAAGAATTAGCCTAACGATTGAAATGGGACCGTAATTCATTAAATTTCAATTTCATTCATCAAATTTAAGTTCAGCCTTGAAAAACTTTTAGATACTTTAGTGTTTCTGTTCGACAGCAGTTTGTTTTGTTTAAATATGTCAATTAGAAACAACACTGGTAAACACATATCTTGTCCCTAGCATGAACTTTACTTATTCTGAAGTAATTTCATGCTAGGAATCCATATCTGCTATCCACATTTTTACTATCACGTATAGTTTTTTAGTTATGAAAATACATGTGCTCTCTATTTTTACGTTGTTTCCAGTGTTGTTTTCGATCATAAAAAATTATTTGTCCAAAATTAAGCAGAAATATTTCATTAGTGATGAACTATAATGATATTTCATTAGTTATGGACATTCTAAAACAAATTCATAATGCAGAGGAATGGCGGTTGTTTATTGATTCGTCAAAAATAAGCGTAAATGTTGAGTATCCTTTTTGTACAATGAAAAAAAGGCCATCAGTTTCATTAGCAGAGGCAGAAAATTACGAAAATATGTTAACAATTCCATGTAAGATACAATATGATAGTTACATGTGGAAACTTCTATTGATAGACATGTTGCTGAGTTTGCAGTACTGAAACTTATACATTTTCTGCAAAAATAATTTCAACAAATGTTGTTATCTTCATGTAATTTTCTTTCACAATATGTATAGAGAAAAGTCACTGATGATTCTTTAGCAGAACCCGCAGAAACAATCTTCCGCCTCTTCACATAAAATTAAGATTGGAAATGTGGACAGAAATGCTGGAGCATTTGTACCTAAAGAAGAAATTTCCTAAAATTTGTGAAGCGCAAATTATAGAAGGACTTTTTGTAAGAACACGGATTAAAAACCGTTGAAAGATAAAACTTTGGAAGGAAAACCAAATAAACGATAAAACTTTGGGAGGAAAACTAACTGAAGTAGAAAGATAAAAATGTCCATGGATTTCTTTGAAGAATGTTATTAAAAGCTCCTTTTAAAAATTAATAAATAAATAAATGAAAACTGCTACATTGGTATTGCAATGAGGTACTGGAAGCAGTTGAAGGATTTGGCTGCAATATATCTCTGGTCTTTACTCTCACTTGAAATTCTTTAGCAACAGCATGTGTACCGTAAGTAAAGAACGTGGAGAATGGTTCATTTCAGTTATGAAAAATAAATATCAAGAAAAGTTGAGTTCAACCATGGTAAAGACAAATGCTGGACTTAGAAAAGGGACCTTCTTGAGGGGAAAATATGGCAGTTTATACCAAAATTAGGTCTTTTAATTACGTTGAACATTACTTTATTTCTATATTATTGATCATAATGATGAATTTTTACAGTAGTTACACACAAAATCCTTACGTGTTAGAGAAAAATTGCTTTTATTTTAGAATTTAGAAAATACTATTAGAAAAATACTATTAGAAATATTCAATAAAGTCTTTAGGACGGATTTTTTTTCTTTTTTGTAGACGAGTTGTAATGTCTCCTTAGTGCGACTGATTAGTTATTTTATTTAATGCATTTGTAACACATATTACACATGAATGTTATCTTTCTCGCACCTTCTCCTGTAAAGAAAATAGAAATAAAACTTTTCATGCCATTCTATTATTATTGAATAGAAATACAAACACGCACTTAAACGAAACGCTAGTGCAAAATGCGCCTCACCGCACTTGTTATCTCAATTTGTGTTATACTGGACATAGTTAGATTCAATTAGTATTTTACTTTGTTTGACAATATAGATATTTTAAAACGCGATTTTTCGAGGGTTGTGTATTTGTAACCTCATCCGGCGAAAAGTTATAAAAGTCTTGTCTTCAATTCTCTAGCTATAAGAAAGTCCAAATATTTCTCCTTTTTCCTTTTTTTTTTTTTTTTTTAATGCAGAGAGGAATAAAATATCACTTGCATTTTCCTCGCCGTCAGTTTTCTCTTTCTCTTCGCTCTCTATGACTGTTACGTCATGCAATGACGTTTTTTTTTAAGGGACGAAAGCCAGTTTATTCAAAAATGAAAGCCTTTTTATGCGAAATAGCCGCTGAAGGCGGCAGCTTCGCATAAAAAGACGAATTGCTTTTAGTGTATACATATGTATATATACAGTTAATTCTCAATAACTCGAATCTAGAGGGACGAAGAAAAACTTCGACATCGGAAGAACGACTTACCCCTAGTTTCGGTTTCCAACATTTTATATTATGCAGATAGTTGATAGAATTACATAACTGATTACTTCTATTACCAAAATATGTACAATTTTACCAAAGACGTCAATGAAAAGACAATCAAAATAAATCTTACTTTCTATTCGTATTTCATATTTTTCTTAAAATAATCTATCGTTTTAAGTTTCAATAGACATTTTTTTTTTTTTTTTTTGACTCGTCATACAGGAAATTCTCAAGCTTTTACACGTGCATAAATTCAGCTGTCTCTATTCCCTCTCTACGCGCTAGATACTTCTGGAGAACTTCAAAAGAAGCACGCGCTTCTGATATGCTTAAAACAGGCATCTGTAAAGTTTTTCTTCAGTAGCACTTTCATCATGTTCTTCAGTGCCGTGTTCAAACTCTCCTTCGGAGACATCGCTGAAAACCGTGATGTTTTCATCAAGTATTAATATTCGAGTTATCGAACTTCGAGTTTTCGCGAATTGGCTGTATATATGTATAAATATGAATGAATCTACAGAATATTCATATATATAATATATATAATATATATATATATATATTATATATATTATATATATGAATATTCTGTAGATTCATTCATATATATATATATATATATATATATATATATATATATATATATATATATATATATATATATATGAATATACTATACATTCATACATTCATAATATACTATGCAAATACTACCTCCCCCCTTTTCATGGCGCTTGTGAAAAACTCTCCTTGTGAGCTTATGGGCAACAATGAAAAACCTATTTTTGTAATTAATTCCAAATGGTCTACGAAATATACGACCTAGCAGAACCCACAATTTAAGCTAATCTAATTTATTATTACTTCTGTAATCTACTTTTAAGGCTAGCTTGTTTCGCACACATAACTTTCCTGAAGTAAATGATTCATTCATTCACGTGCAACTCAGTAGGGAAAAAAAGCATTCATGCAGTGCAATATTACCGTAAAGCAAATGTCGTTTCCTTGTCAGCACAATAAACCGCACTTGTGCAATTTGCCTTTTATGCAATGAGATGGTTTCAAAAATAGAATTGGTGCTTTTAAGACATTTAATAAATTGCATCGATGTTATAGATTTTCTTTTTGCTTTCTCTCCATTAAACCTGAAACCAACGCGTATCTTAACATTTATCTAATGGAATTTTATTTTTAATTGCCCGGAAGCTTGCACTTTAAAAGCATTATCTAGTATATATTCATTTAGATGTAAAAAGGGATTTTATGCGATCATATTCAGAAAAGTAACCTGTTTAATGGACGGTATGTTCAGTTTTATTAGTTGCTATATTACATACTAAAGTTCCTTTTTAGCCTACTTTCACGTAAAAGTAAAAAAAATAATAATAAAGCATGAAAGAAGGCTTAATGTATCGTAAAAATATCGTTAAAAATAAAGAAAAGTCAAAAAAAAGTGAAGTAATTAAATAAGATTGAAAAATAAAAAATTTGAAAGTAGGGTTTTGAGATGGGGAAAATGTGTGTCTGTCGGTCTGTCCCCCCCTAATAACTTTTGAACGAAAGTCCGATTCGAAAAATTCTTTTTGCATTCGAAAGATCTCGGCGAGAACATCTCATTTCTATATTTTACTTTTTTGTTTGAACAATTTTTTGTTCAATTTTGAACAGTTCAAAAAAATTTAACATTAGCGCCTATGGGCGAAAATGAAGCAAATTATGTAAACTCTGGGTACAAGATCCATATTCCAATGAACAAGCTTACTGGAAGAAGCGCTTGGCGTGAAATATAAATTTGAACAGATTTTGTTCATTTTTGAACAGTTCAAAAATTAACATAGCGCTTACGGGGAAATTTCAATCCTATATAAATCCTGATCTAACGGACCGATTTGCTTATAACAAACTTTATCGGAAAGCTCTTATAACGTAGAACGTGTACAAATAGAAAGTTCTTCCAGAACTAAGGAGCCTATTTTCCTATGAAATTTTTTTATCGTAATTTTTAAGGATATTTCTCTGTGAATAAATGAATGAGTGAAAGAATGAATCAATGAATAAATGAATGAGGAAAAGAATGAATAAATGAGGGAATAAATACACTTTCTATATCTGAGAGAGTCCTCGCCAAGATTACATACACCTGTCATTTACCATAGGCGCCATCTATTATTCGTTACAGTCTTTCTATTACTTGTTAGAGTATTTAATAATATTGAAATTTTCATAGGAAAAAGTATCTTGGGTCATACAAAATCATTTGTAAGTTCATTACAAATTATACGAAAAACAACCCGTTATTTTGTGGAATGACACTTTCCTCAAGTATTCATTGTAGAATGGACTATTTAAGCTTAGCTATTTTTAACAAAAACTCTGTGTGGGGGCTCGAAACTGGGGCTCAAAATTATTTCCTAAGGATTATCCAAAATTTTGTAGAATTGGGAATTAGCCAAAGCCTGCTTAATTCCGATCGCGCCAGATTTGTCACCATTAGGAAACTGCAAGTTCTTCTAGAACAATGTATGAAACCTTTTGTTATAGACTGCCAGTAGAATTTAGAATATGCTAAACAAGGGTATGCTTTGATTTAAACTTATTCGACGGTACTTGTAATCAGTCCTTACAGAGCAAAACAAATTGCCCCAATCAAGAAAACTTATTTTATTTCTTTGATTAAAATAGAGACTTCGCTTGAAAGTAACTTTTTCTTCGCCTTTCCACAATGACTGTAAGCTATTGGTATGGGTTGGGTTAACAAGATAAAATATATGTTGTTCCCTATTTGTGGTAGAACAAAATTTTTCGAGCTGTGGTCGATATAAATGAAATTCATCTAATTGTTTTAGCTGTTAAAATGCTCAGATTCAAGCCCTTGCATTTGGTATACAAGCAAATAGAAATTTATGAATTCAACTAGACACTGTGGTGTTATGGCTGTATAATAACTATCTGGAGTCTCGGTGCATTCACACTTCCCCTTCCCTACAAAATTCAATTTCACCGTCTCACCAGGTTAAACCTTGTCAACTAATAATTAAGTTCAGAACCCATTGCGGTTCCAAAAAAAATTTAGCAGATTAATGTTTTTTAATACAACTTAAAGTGTATAGTGATTATATTACATTATTTTCCGTTGTTCTTTAGCAACTAAGCAAAATATCATCCTTTCCATTACAATTTCGAGATCAGGCAGTATCGAAAATCGGACTTAACTGCATAGTTGTTCTACATTGTTGTTCCTTTTTGGAAACAAAATTAACGATACATTTTTGTTTCCCTTTTCTTCTCTTGTAGTTTTTTTTTAATGTTGATAAAGTGATGAGTAAGAGAGTAAAAGATTTAAGTGAATAAAAAAAATTGTCGTAAACACTTAAGTGGAGATTATCTTGCATCGGTTAAAACTGCTTTTTATATGTACTAGAATAAGTGCACATTTGCGAGATAAAATTTAGCACATCGTGCTATATTTCCTCTGTCAAATGAGCTCATGCCTGAAAAGTTTGAGAACCCCTGAATCAGTGTTATAATTCAACTTTACAAGTTTTGAAGTGATGGTTTTCAGTAAGTCTGTTGCCCGTGTAAATATTGTTTTTCTGCTGTGTTACTATCTATGCAGTAAAAGTAATTCTACTGTTTTGCCTGGACGTACTAGATCTCAGTACCTTGTACTAAACTATAGCTTTATGAAATGGGGCGGGAGGACCGAAGCTTTTTCAAAAAAAAAAGGAATAGTTATTTTCAGCTAAAAAGCCTGTTGTATCTTAATTGAATTGTTGATGCATAGTAAAGTCAGATGTGTATAATAGGGAGTTAAAACATTGGCACTACTCTTAGAACTGCAATGAACTCGTAATAGAAGACATAAAATGTTAAAAGCATGGATTTATTCTGAAGCAGGAAATTTAGCTATACATATAATTTAATTATAATATTATTAAAATTTCTGACAGTTTTCTGTGCATTTCTTTTCTAACTTTATATCAAAGCTGGTAACCTGAAATTGTACTTTTTCGACAAAAGTAAAAATAAACTGAACTCTCAATTTAAGTATTTTAATATAAGATTATGCTTATTTTTAAAAATAAAATCGTTGATTGCTATCCTAAAATTTAAAGAAAAAAAAGAACAACAAACTTTTAACTCTGTACTTAAGCTATATCAAAACTAGCTTTTGTAACTGAGACTAATATTTAATAAAACTTTAATATTTAATCAATTTTTAAAATAGATAGGTTTCACCAAGCTTGTGATGTTTTTTAAAGCAAATACATCAAGATAAGATGGATACTAACATATTCCCTCCGTTACGTTCACTTCTAATTTTATTCCGGAAATAAACTGACGGTTGGGAAAACAGCAATGTAAGCTTGTAAGCATGTTTTGTTTGTTTCAATATACGTTCAAAAACTGAGCTGGTTTTTTTTTATACTACAGTATTTTGTGAGAAATTTTTCTTTTTGCTGTAAAATAATTTTTATCATTAGAAAAAAAAATTCGGGTTTATTTGAGTTAGTCTTTCTTACTTTTTTTTTACCCGCATTTTTATAACATGTACGGAAAATCTTAAAAGATTGTCCTTACACTCTGTTTCGTGTAATTTGAATAATTTTTCATCCTGCTTGCTTAAAGGCTAAAAAAAAGTTCTAAAGAAGTTTTTTTTTCTAAAAAGAAAAAATAATAATACTTCTTATGGTAAGAGTTTGTTACAATAGCGGAATCTCATGTAGATTACTTATATTTTTTCGAGAATTTGTTTCAAAAGTATGTTACTTTTTCCTTTAACTTTGCGTACCTTATAAATAGTTACAAAATATGTTATGAATTTCTTTTTGCATCAATACGTTTTTTACACGTTTTAAAATAAATCTGATACTATTATTATTTTATTTTGTTTCCACTGAAAACAATACTCAAAACATTCGCAAAAGTTACCTTTTGCAGGAAAATGTTAATCTATTTTCTTATGAAATGCAAAAAGTTTTCAATCAGAAGCTACAAACGCATAAAAAACTAAGATGTGAGAAAAAACGAAACGTTGAAATAAAGGAGGAAAATCTCATTATGTTAAATATGACTTCATTTTATTCGAAAAAAAAGCAAAAGAAAAGAAACCAACAAATGTATCTTTCGTTTCGGCGTTATTTCGTTCTCTTGCCATCCCACCCCCCTTAATACAGAAATTGCTTCTTTTATTTCATTTCAAATTAACTGCGGTTACTTGTTTCTATCCCTAACTACGCAAAATGAATTCTCGTCTTACCTATAATTTGGGCTGAAATTGCAAATATTAATTAAATTGCAATAGTTTTTTTTTCTTGTACAGCATAATTACTTACTTTCTGGTTGATTAATTTATTCAATTTTTTCTGAAAAAATCACAATCCTCAAAAAAAAAGTTTTTGCAAGTTATTCAGTTATTTATTTGTATTCACTTTTAAAATACGATGGAACTCTCCTTATGTTTTTCTGATGTAGTATGAATTTGTATGCAACAAATAACAATTTGGATTAATGGCGAACGTTTGATTGGATGTCACTTAACATTCTGGATATTAAAACATTAAAAGTGATGATTAAAAGCAGTCTTTTAAAAAGATTTGCGTAAAAATCTCTAAATCATTTAACAGTGGACTTGAAAATCATGCTTTAGAAGAATTCTTTCATTTATGTTAAAGCTATCCATCAACTTTGATTACGCCATTTTTGATGTCTAAACTAATTAGCTTGACTCAGAAAGAAAATGATTTCATTACATTTTTTTGTAAAGATGAAGATATAATTTTGTTTATTTTCTTTAATTTCAAAGTCCCGAATAGTTTTTTTTCTTTTCCCCCTTAATAAAAATTGCTATCGTATTTTGGTATTCAACTCTTGACAAAAGCTGCTTTTGGCATATGTAATATAATTACATTCCTATTAGTAGTGCGGAAGAAAGCAAAGAACGTGATTTGTTAAATTTAAGTCTCAGAAATCTTTAAAAGTCCTTATGTTCCCTGGTAGCTGCGGTTTTTGCTCATTTATTTTCTGAAAGAAGTGAAATTCATTATCTTGAGAAAAATCTCCGTCATGTGTAGTAAATATTTTGAGCCGAATAAAGTATCGTTGTGCTCAGACTTTTAGTATGAAAGTTCTTTTGCATTTGCTTAATGCTCTGTAAAGTTTTTTTTTTTAAATAATGTTTTTTTTTAACTTAAATTGCATTTTACATCGCATATTGATAAAATCCGTTTTCCTTCAGATTTTATGCATTATTTTTAACGCATATCTCATTACCATATTTTCGCCGCCCCTTCTCCCTTTCTAGTTTATAAAATAACATCCACTATAACAATTAAGCTATGTTTTTTAAAGAACATTAATGATCCATAAAATTGGGGGGGGGGATATTTCTTTATCACGAAAAATACTTTTGGCATGGAGTATTCGCCATCTCTACTCCAGTAGATTTTATGTATTATTTTGAGCGCCCTCTCTCTTTAATGTATCTATTATGACTTTTTCGAGATCGTTATGATGCATAAAATAACATCTGTCGCAAAAATTAGGCTATGTGTTTCCATTATATTTTGCTTAACTACTAAGACTACACACAACTCGGACTAAAACTGATTCGAAACTATTTTTTAACCGACTTCCAACAGGTTTTCAAGTCATACCGTATGTATATTTTTTTGTTTGTTTGTTTGTGTATCTATAACTTCTCTCTAAATTAACCGATTTTGATGATTTTTATAAAGCTAATTAATCAGTCTACGGTGGTTTCCATTAGGTCCCGTACCTTCATTTAACCATATTCGATAATTGGGAAAACAGTTATGAGTGGAAATTCGGCAAATTTTTTTTTGATTTTCATCCATAACTTTTGACTAAATAAACCCATTTTAAAGATTTTTTTTTTTTAATCGATAGAGAGTCATCTTACTCCAATATCGCACAGCTATTTGACTGCATTTGTTCTTTAGAAAGGACGTTATCTGTGAAAAATTATTATTTTCTTTTAACTTTGAAAGGGTTTAGCTTGATATTTCTTCCTTAAGTGAACTATTAATAAATATAAAACTCATTGTTGAAAAGAAGTTGTTTGCCAAAAAGCAATAATATTAAAAACAATTATAATAAGAGTTTTGAGTGAAGAATTCTCTGAAGCAAAAATTAAATACATTCAATCTGTTTACTCTAGTGGCCTTTTTAAATCAACTTTAAAATGGAATTTATCATACAAATGATCAGTTTTAGTGCCTTTTAAATTTAAGACGTTATAATAATAAAGAGTATTCATATAAAAATAAATTTACACTAAAAAAATAAAATAAAATTATTTTTGTAAAAAAAAGAACCGACTTAAAAGCAGAGCTACTGTAAATTGCGCTAAAAGGAAAAAATAAAAACTCGTTCCTTAAAGAACATCAATGCGATTTTTAAACATAAATTATAAGAGTATATTTTCCATTACACTATGTATTGTTCACTTTACCAAGGAACCATTGCAAATTTTGGGCCATTCATATTTGTAATTGATTCGTGATTACAAATGATTTTAACTATCATAAATTTGCGCCGACTTCAAAAATTATGTTAAAAGCAGTATCGATGTTGTTGAGTGAGTTTAATTTTTATTTTTAGCGCAATTTATAGATGCGCTGCTTTAAAGTCGGTTCTATTTTTATTTCTTTTCAAAAAATTATTTTGTTACTAATAAAATTAAAGATCTATGAATCTGTTTTTTGTTTGCTGTTTGTCTTTCTTCGTATCTTTAATCTGTAACGGCTTGGAAAATTCTTAGACCAAATCTAGAATGAGTCAATCAAATATTTTATAAAGAATTTGTTTTACCAAAGAGTTAATGGTTAATCAAAATTTTCTTTTAAAACATGTTAATTGTTGAGTGTCAAAATATATTTCATTTTTATTCAAACTCATTGAATAGTTGTCCCCCAAAAGGTTTTTTTTTTCCCCTACTTGTAAATAAACTTCATTTAAAGTATGTATCATAAGCTATATCAATCAAGTAGCGTATGTTTTAAAGTAAAGAATGGTCAAACATGATGTTAATGTAAAATGTTTGCAAATAAAATGGCTCTTTAATTATAAAAATGAAATGTCACTATAAATTTTGCATGAAATTGATACCATTCTCTCTTTTTTTTTCTTCCCAATAACGACTAGGTGCTGCATAGGAATTTATCACGGATTACCTTCATTTTTGCTTCTCCCCCCCCCCCTTTTCTAAACATAAAATTGCGCCAAAAGTTTCATTAACGTTTTTATTTAAGCTTCCACTGTTATGTTGGGGAGCAGCTTTTTACGATAAATAAAATTCTGCGTTTTACCAAAGATGAAATTAGTTGCAATTAACAAGCTATCATTAAAAATACACATATATAATATATTAGTTTAAAACATTATTAATTATCATCATTAATTATCAGCAATATGATTCACGCTTGCGACGCCATTAAGAAAATTTTTAATCCCCCCCCCCCTTCCCACCCACCCACACACAACATTATGATTTTTCTAATGTTTTAAACTTTTTAATATGAAAAATTCACGCCATACCACTAAGTTTTATTCTCTTACTGTCTTTTATTTCTACTGTATACAAAATTTGTGTTATTAACCGATAGAGGCTCCCCTATTTACGCATGACAGATGTTTATTTTTATCATTCAAATATTTTGGCTAGTTGATGAATTCTAAAGAAAAACTAATTTCGGCATTCAAATTCTTATTCCTTTTCTCAACAGTTCCATTGATAAAGCACAGACAGGCCTGTATAACTAGACACATTTCTAATCTTCAGAGAATTTCGTTTGCTTCGCTTCGGCAACTAGACTTATGGATTTCGCGTAGAACAAGCATTAATATGCAAATTAACAATAACAGTGAAAAACAGATGTGTCTGTGTTACAAAAACTGTCCACAGAGTTTATATTATAGCGTTTTTTTTTCAAACGCAGTGAAAACGGTCCTTTAAAACTACAATTTTTGTTGTTAATTTCTGCTAATGCTCGGTGTGTGTTTTCAGCAAAATATTCAAACAGTAACTTGTAAGCTTCAAAGACATATTAGTCGTTGTTTTCGATGAATTCGTTCACTAAAAACTTATGATTTCTGATCAATAAAACTTTTTAAATCTTTTAACGTTGAGTAAAAATGCAGAAAATAAAAATGTGGCAATTTGGTGCCAGTAAATAATCAAGCACAAAAAAAAAAGCAATAAGTGTTTTGCGTGAGCTGGTTATAAAAGTCGGTTTTGCTTTATGAAGCTTGAGAACATAGCATGAGAAATAAAAATAAAGAATCAAATGTTATCCTGCCACGAACTCAACAATAAAATACAACAGTTTGAAACAAAAGCATTTACAAGCTCATAAAAATCAACCATCTATCAAAATTTCGATTAGGAATTTCGCCGTGATTGAAAGAAAAAAATGTATTACATGAATCGGAGGAAAATAAAACACTCCATCGGGCTCGCAAAGATTCTTAAAAAAACTTAACCAAGGATGAAAAATAAATAATCGAAAAACCAATATTTTCAAACCTATCCAAGTAAATAACTTAAAATTCCACTCGTGACTATCGTAGAGAGGAACGTTTTATTGGAAACTGTGATGGGTGACGTGTTATTATCGATATCCTGTTCCTGATTTTTTTTCCGGTTGTGTGGAAGAAACGGGAAAACGTCACTTTCCGAGATTCGAATCATACATAAATATCGACAGATCTTTTAGGACGGAAAGGGGACAGAAATAATGGACTCTTGCAGCTAACGTTTGTCCAACTGTAATGCGTGTCAATATTTTGCCAAAATCAGTCCTAGAGCACACAGCAAAAGTATTTTAATAAACTGATAGATTTTCTTGTGTATTAATCGAGCTTGAAGTTTGGAAGCGCTGTTAAAATTGTGTTCTAATAATTTTGAGGCTTAAAGACCAAAAGTTTAATGCAAAGCTGAAATCTAAAATATGAACTATAAATTTCTTTCCAACCTTCGTAAGCGACATGGATTACTTGAGACTACTGATTCGTTTAAAACAATATATTTATTTATTTATTGGTTCTAATACCTTATTATTTATTTAATTACGTTAGTATCTATTTAACTTTTACAGCATTCGTCAATATTTAAAGTTGTTGTTTGTACTAATGTATGTGGGCAAATTAATCTCTTGAAATACTCTTGAAAAATTAAGCGACGGTTAAAATAGCCAAATTATGGTTTAAACTGTGTACGAATATTTTGTAAACTTTTTAATCACTTAGGAAACCCGTAAGGTTAAAGATATATGCAAGTAATTTGAAGACAATTTTATTCACTTAAAGACCGCTTACAGAATTCAATAATATCTGAGGTTGCCGAATTAAAGTACATATAAGTACTAATATTTTGTAAAGCGTAAATACCTGTGAACTCCTTTTTTTTTACAGAACTATTAAATGTGCCGTGTTTGTTTAAAATATCTGCCAATCTTTTCTTTTAGTTTATAAATTTTTACAAGATTCAGCTATGTTCGAAGCAGCCGAGTTCAAATCTTTAGTGTGTGCACCAATGACCAATGACATTTGCAACTCACGTTTCAATTGCGTTGCAGAGAACACAAATG
Source organism: Octonoba sinensis (assembly GCA_038502835.1). Lineage (NCBI taxonomy): Eukaryota > Metazoa > Arthropoda > Arachnida > Araneae > Uloboridae > Octonoba > Octonoba sinensis. The sequence goes on along the minus strand of CM076599.1, from coordinate 54,310,017 downwards.
ACGGCACAGCAAAGTGCCGGTGCTCAAATTCAAGGTTACCACCATTTTATATCGACCAGATTTTACAGAGAGATGTCTTCAGGGCATTTTCCACGTCGCCATGGACAGTTGCAAGTCTCTTTTACTTTCGCAGAAATATCTACAAGGATTTAACGTGGCCCGCCATGTCACCACTTCTTGGGACTTGTCGGGAAGATAACTTCATCCGTCTTGGATTGCCACCAAACAATTTCATCCTTTGTTGTATATATGGCAGAATCTAGTAAAAACATCAATCATTTAATAGAATCCATACCTCACTGCTCACCGCATTGTAGATAAGTAGTCAGAAAGGACTTTCTAACCTACTGAAGTTAACATTATTTTTGCTGCTACTAATCAATCAAAGGTTTTTTGCTCTAATTATGTAATCATACGTTTGTCTTTGATTGTGTATTTTTCCTACTATGTCAAATCATTTCAAAGATCTTTGCAAAGCTTAGTATAGTTGAAAATACGCAGCTGTCGTCAATGCATTAAAATCTTAAACAGCAATTATCAATATCGTAATATCGTTTTGCTTTTTAAAGGAAGTAACAGGGCTCCCACGGCTGTGCCAATTGCACAAAACTGCTCCAAAACGATGTTTCTGCTACATTCTGCTACAAAGTGCGTTTTTTTCGAAAAATTTGCGCCAAATCGCGATTTTCGGGAAAAAAATCGGGAAAATTTTAGATATTATATTTTTTTCACCTTAAAATCGACATTATTTGTTACATTTTTCCTTTAGTCAACTAATTTTTTACTTTTGAAGCAGCTTATTAATGAATATTAGCTCTGCCCTCTCTTAAGAACATCAAATATGGATGAGAAAATTCAGCAGAATGAGTGATGGTATCTCACGTTGTAGAAGACACAATGAGACTATTTCTAATATTTTGTAGTATTATAGAGAGAAAAATCATTCCTCTTATCAACTATTTATGTTGAACATTTTATTTAGTAAGTTTTTCTTGAAATAGGTAAAAAAAAAGTTTTCAATTTCAGGGAATGTGGAAAAAATAAACTTAGCGTTTTTCCTCAGTGCACTTTCTGTTTTCTAATGTTTAGGAAGTGCTAATCAATGTGAAAAATCAATAACAAAACAGATTTTAAAAAGATTTGCTCCATTATAACAGTTCTTAAAATTCCTTAAGCCTACTTTCCACGTGCAAGCAAAGGAGCGCATATACGTTCTACAATCTTTTTGCATCCGCTACAAAAATCGGATTTTTTTCATTTCAACTATTTATAATGTTTCTTCTCAAAGTAAATAAATAAAATGTATTTTTGTTTTAAATAAAATCATTATTTAAATTGTTCCCGAAAGTGTTTAGAGGTAGACTTTCGAACGCTGTATAATTAAACATTGAATTGTAGCTTTTTTATTTTCTCATTTACTCTTCAAGCTCTGTAATCTATATCATATAAACACAAGCAATTAAAAAACATAAATATAAAGAACAAAATAAGTAAAAAATTACAGTTAAGTTAGAAAATCATTAAAAAAAATATGTATATCTTAATGAGTTGATGATCTTTAGCAATATATTAAACAATATTATTAGAAGAAATAGAAATTTTGTTGTGGATGAACGACCTCATAAAAGTACTCTTGCTTAAAGCTTCAATTTTTTAACTAGATTTGGAAGTTGTGAAATTATCATGCATTTCCTTTTTCTTTTAATTCAATTTAGTTTCCTAGGACTCTTAAAATTTAATTGTAACTATTACACAATTTTTAAAAGATGGAAAGATAAATTGTTGGAACAAAAATAAATCATTAGACAATTAATTATCAATATATAATAAAAAATACCTATTGTCTTTCTATTATAGAACTGAAAAATATAATTTGGTTCTTGAATTTTCTTGCTGCAAAATTATGAAATTCAGCAATTTACTTTTAGTGCCATTAATTACTTCCAAAGCATCTAAGTGGGTATTTAGGATTGAAGTTTAAAGGAATATTTCTTAATCAGAAAAATAATAAATATTACTGCAGGTATAAAATAGGATCGACTTCAAATATATTTTTTGATAAAATATGAAATTATATTTAATTCAAAATTTTAGTGTTACTATAATCACAATGGTTGTACCTAAATAAATACCATTTAAAATACAGATTTTAATTGATGATAAATAGTTTAAAATAGTTGAACCTTTCATATTAGTTAGTTTTTAAAAAACAGATTTTAATTAATAGTAAATAGTTTAAAATAGTTGAACCTTTCATATTAGTTAGTTTTTGCTTATTTTCTTGAAAGAATAGTGTTCTAGCTATTAAACAAAAAGAAAAAATGCAATGATTTTTGAAAAGAAGATAATTTTAAACTTTCTTCCAGTTATTCTTAACTACTAGAAGAAGAAAAAACAACAAAACATTTTTTAAATAATCCGTTTCTTGAGAAAAGTATTGAAAAACACCTTATAGGTTTAATTAGTCTTACTTTTGGAAGAGATTATGAATAATTTCTTGAGAAATACTAAAATAATCCAGTTTTTGAAATAAGCTAATCCAGTTTTTGAAGGATGACTGACGTTTACATTTCCTATCATTTTTAAGCCTTGAATCTGCTCTTACCCTAGATGTATGAAAATAACATTGCTTAAAAACAGCCATTTAATATTTAAAAAATAAAGGGAAAAAAAACTCCAAAAATGGTACAAAGTTGATATTTTCGGCTCCTAGACTGATACAAAAGTCAATTTCTTCTGCTCCAAAATGATACAAAAGTTAAATTCTTCTGCTCCAAACTGATACTAAAGTCCATTTTTTCTGTTCCAAACTGATATAAAAGTCCATTTTTATCTGCTCCAAAATCTGATACAAACTCTGAGGCCGGTGGGAGCACTGAAGTAATTTAAAAGGTTTTTCTGAGGTTATATCATTACTTGAAATACTGACTGTGCTATTTATAGATGCAAATGTCATAAAACTATATACAGCAAAACTCTTTTATAGCAGACACGCGCGGCACTAAAACATTTGTCCGTAATAGAGAGGTATCCGCAAAGAGGGTCTTTTTCAGGCTCAATGATTTGCTGCTGGGGAATTAAATACGGTCCGGGGGAGGGGTGTCCATTAGGAGAAGTTTTACTGTATTTGAAATTTTAAAATCAGAAGTTTATTTATCGTCATTTCTAAGCAATTACAATGAATTTACATTATCGCGATCGATTACATTTGTCTGTGAAAAGACTTCCTAAAAATAAAACTATAACCCTCCCTGATTTATTACAGAAGATAATTTTGTTGCTTGTTAATTTCGTCAGTATTATTGTTCTGTCGTTGTTTATTTGTTTCTAATTTTCTGTGTTTTATCTTAAGGTAATATCTGGACCAGTGAAATACTAGATCGAGAAACCAGCAACCGTTATTGGCTCACCGTCTTGGCAATTGACAAAGGTGCAGTGCCACTCTCCGGAAGACTTGACGTTTACATAGAAATACTTGACGATAATGACAACGTTCCTTTGACAACGCTACCTGCTTATTATCCAAGTATCCCCGAGAATGCCCCACCCGGTACTGCTGTACTCAAACTCGACGCTTTTGACTTGGATTTAAACAACGAAAAGAATATACGATTTAGTATTGTAAGTGGAGATCCTCAAGGGTATTTCGCTGTTGACAATGCTACAGGTATGTTGTTCGTGTCTTGAAATTAACAGTATCAAACGAGCTATAAGTAATTATCTCTAAAACGTTTTTCGTTTTTGCTATGCATATCTTAATTTTTAAACTTTTCTAAAAAAAATTAGGGCATTTATGTTTAAAATTTAAAATTAGCTTATTGTAAAATAGATAATATATATATGGACACCTTTTGGGGGGGGGGGGGGGGAATTACATCAAAAGATTGCAATTAAGTATGTTTATTAAAGTTGATTTGTCATTAATAAAGATAGAATAAATCTTTTCAGAAATTTTGAAGAATTTAATTCGCTGCTTGAGTATAAAATTGTTTTCAAATTAATATTTCAAGGTAAAAATATTGTATGCTGTACAACTGAAAATCGTCAACAAAGCAAAGCATTTCATTCAATCAGTGGCAAATGTTTACCTTCAACGAATGATTTCATGATTTGTTAAATGAATAGCACTGCCAAGCTCTTTACTATTGATATGAGTATTAATTTCATCTTTCAAGTCAATTCATATTTATATTATTCACGTAGGACTTCAAATGCAGAGATTCGGCCTTTTTTTGCATGCTGAGTAGATTAAAACTACGAGTTTTATCAGACAATTCTATGTAGATAAGCCGTCTCGAAACATCCGCTTCATCCAGCAAACTCTGCAAATCGAAATAAAAACTCAAAAACATTGTAAAATGTTAATTTACAGTTTTTTACGTTTTGAAAACTTTAATTTTATTCATGGAACTGTTTATATTTTCCGAAATTATTGTGCAAACAATACTTTTGAAATTACGGTGAATACATTTTTTATCTCCTTCTGAATAAGCTCTTTTTATTTTCATGAAGCATTGCTTCTAAATTCATCAAATTTTGTTACTGATATTTTACGTTTAGCTAAACACTTGATCTAAACTTTAAATCGTTTAAGAAGCTTATAAATTATATTCTCCTTTCTGGAAGATATGCCGACACTTCCCACAACAGCTAAAGTGACATAATGCTTCCCTGAAGAACCCATAACTGCGGCTTCTTACCCGGGAACCGTCTAATCTCGAAGAATAATTGCAATTAAGTAACGCCAGTGGAAGATCCCCAGAGTTTTAATTTAGCAAAGCGATGTACTAACTGGATAACGACTGCGCATAACCCAATTATCTGTCGCGTCAGTGCGACTCGTCAGCGTCATTTTACAACCTAAGTCAATCTATCTTGAAGAATGTTGGAAGCTCTAAATGAAAGCATGTTTGGTGGTATGTTGGTTGTTTGCTAAATATTCTGAATATGTTGCTCGTTCAATTGAATTTCCAAGAATATGTTAAGAGTTTATCAGATTAACGTATCAGGTTTTTGTTCATTTTCTCGTGGAGATAAAATGATATGTATATGTATGTTAAGTCTTCAAATAATTACATGAGAACACTCAAACGATACAAAATATTCGAAGAATATTCTTCTTTATGCAAAAAGTAAAATAATAAATTATTGACTTTTGGCGCAATGGTATCTTATTTGGCTCACAACCGAATTTAGTCTATAAAGCCGAACTTAGAACCCATAGAGCTTATGTATAGAGTATATAAGCTCTATGTTAGAACCCCCTTGTTACAGTCGTTGTTCTGTCAGGAATGTGATGAAGTAAATTATGTGTTCTCTTTAAATCACTCAAGAAAAGATTCTAGGATGATAGTGCCATGAAAGAATGACATTTACTTCCTCTCAGATAGTTTATCATGTCATTGACAAGTTTTTTTGTCCCCAATTCAGGCGATAATGGTGCTAAACTTGCAATCATACCGCAACATTGTAGAGCGCGTGGCTCTTGTAACAAACAAAACAACAAATTACCTCGGTATTCGGTATGGTGGCATCGAAGTTTTCACCCTCTAGTGCAGAAAAATTTAATCGATAAAATGGCATGAAATTTTTGTAACTTTTTTAGAAGTTATAAAATTATTTCTATAAAAGTATAGAATTTAGCAGAGTATTATCTCCGGAGTGAATAAAATATGTGCTTGTGTGTACGCTTGTTCGATTAAACACTTCCTTCAGCAATTTTGCATTCTGTCACCACAGACTTTGAGTTCATTGTATTTTATTCCTCTTTCAGTTATCACAAATTGTGCTAAAAATATATTTCCAAACCTTTTTCTTTTATTTTTAAACCCATTGCCCTTCATGCCATTCAGTCTTTGTGGGAAAATTTAATGAACTATTAAAGCCTACTGATAAAGACATCCCAATAATAGAAACTTTAATAGCTGTAAAGATTCCTATTCATGTTATTTCCACATTTTTGTGGGAACATAATGCTTTAACTGGCTCCAATAAATAAGGTAAGCTTTATTTTACCTCGGCAATTAGGGCGAAAAACACTTAAGCCTCTGGCTATTTCTCACTCATTGGGTCGATTATTTTCAATGAGTTGGTGGTGTTGGGGTATACAATGTAGCAGTTCAGAATGCCTGCGAGGTATAAATAAGCGAAGTTATAGGGAAAAGATCTTCAAAAATAGTTCGATTGTTCCTCTTTTTTTCTGAGAAATTGTTAGAAGTTCATTTTCGAAGTTCATTCTTGATAAGAATGAACTTATAACTTTAAGCCGTATGTGTGTTCAAAGAAAAAATATTCAGTATTATTTTGTTACAATTAACTCTTGTGTAACTTTGCTTGCAACTCGGCTTATAGGAGTTCAACTTCAAAGCTTTCGTTCACCTTTCTCGTAATTTTATGCTATGGATTGTTGCTTGTATTATATATACATCACCATAACATTATCGTTTAAAAAATTCAGTTTGATTTTTTTTCTTTACGAAATTTTTAACAAATGAGTGAACATAATTCATGAAAATTAAGCATTAATTTTCTAGAAGATCAGTTTTAACACGCACATATACCCACCAAACCACTAACTGTAACATCAACCAAGAACGATAACTGCCAGCAATGTTTGTAAAACGCATTAACTAAAATATCTTATGAAGGATAATTGAAGGTAGTTTCGAAAATCCCATTGAAAAAAATATTTGTTATTCTATTCTTCTTAAAAGTGTACTGGAGGCGAGGTGCTGTCCCTCCACCCGCCCTCCTGGTCTAATAAAAAGTTATCAATACGCTTTCGGTACTACGTTAACGACATATGTGTAAGTATATTCTAAGAAATTAAAACCATGTATCTAGTATGTTCCTAAAATCATGGATTTGTTGTTACTACATACAGTATCATTTTAGATCGAGAAATAAATTTATAGTTTATTTGAATACATAACTTAGTTTTGTGTGTTCTCTCCGTTCGTAAACTGATTTATTTTCCCAGGAATCAGCTCGCCTAAATCGTGTCTTCGTGATTTATTCTTTTAGCAAAATAAGAAAAACTCCCGTGACTGCGTTTTTCTATCTGCTTAGCTACATCTTTTCTATGTAAATAAAATTTTCCTATACATTTTTCTTATACATGTTAGGCTAGGGATGCGTTGTTATACTTTTAAAGCAAAACGTGGAAAAGAATTTCGGCATTTTATTATTTATGTGTAGGCTTGTCCATTTTTAGTAACACAGTAAGTTACTTTTGTTCCTAACAGCTGCTACCTTTAAATACTGGCCGGAGACTTGAAGGATTTGATGCTTAGAAATAAAGTGGAATAATATCTATTGTTGTGCATTTAAATTTTGGAAAGGAATTTATAGAGCTGGATTTGTCAGTCGATTGAGCTCAATATTTCTGGGAATGCTCGCGGTTTATTATTCTTTCTTGGTTTAAAAAATGCGAGCTGGGGCCGGGGAGGGGGGGGGGGGTTGTTGCAATTCTGGTTGGTTGATTTGCTAGATTGGGTTTACTTGCACAAGAACCGCAATGTGCCTGAGTGTAGCAACCGATTGGTAAATGCATAAAAATGAAATAAGTTCATGGAAGACGAATTTTTAAAAACATATATTCAAATAATAATAATAAATAAATAACACGATAGTAATAGTAAATAAATAACACAAAGTTGATGACACAAGAACAGAACATTAATCGAAGACTAAATCCAATCTCCGGAAGAAAGTGGAAGAAATTGTAGTATATGTTGTTGTTCTTAGTAATTCTGTAAAATATGATCGAACTTCATCGAAACAATTACAAATTAAGCAGTTTCGAATGGGAAGCAACACCGTCTGATTGACATTCCATGTGTTGCCCATTGGTGCCGATTTGTGTAGAAAAAGTTTGTATGTGAAAACAGAGTGTGATAATTCGAAGTGGGATATTATAGCTTGTTCTAAATTCTGGTGATTTTCGATTCTTGAACCTTTTGCGGAAGGTTGAATGGAGTGCAACTTGAAGTTTTGAAATGCATAGCTACATTATTATATGAGATTTTAAAATCATGAAACACATTGTAGTTCGTATTTAACAATCACTGTTTTAAAAAAAATTCGCAATTTAATTATGAATTCTGACAGATTAATTTATGACTTGAAACTAGGTATACTAATGGTACAAATAACGCAGATCATTCTAAAGTTTTCTGCATTGTAAAAATTAATTGAAACTTCAGCTTAAGTTAACCCCATCCCATCACATAATCGATTATTACTCTTTTGCAACTTCGTGTAAAATTGATTTGTCATTTTTCAAACTCGCGTCCGTATTTAGTTGACCGGTAAATGTGTTATGCGTGAATCGAAAAAAGTGGCAAATTATGTTATCAAAAACATAAATAACATTTAATAAACAAAACAAACATACCAAATACACATTACAAATATAAGAGCACACTACTATCTTGAAAAACCATTTTCTATTCTTTTCATATTTTAAACAACGTATAATCTCGCGAGCTGATTAAAAGAAAAAGTTAAAGTTATTATTCTCAACAGAAATATATTTTTCGCTCGTGAGAAATATTAACACATCCCTCCTTTCACACGAAGGGAAAAATGATTCCAAGTTTCTGCAGATGAGTACGCATCTTCACTTGGCTCACATCTTTAGTCATCACATCAGCATCCATTTCCGTACCTGCTATATGATGTATGTCAAATTCTTTATTTTCCACTTCTTCTTTTATAAAATGGTATTTTCTTGATATATGCTTATTTCTGTTGTTTACTCTTGGGTTATATATCCAATCTATTGCGGATTGGCTGTCTGTATATATCTTTATTGGACGATGCACTAATTCCTCTTGTCTCAACTCTTCTAATAAATCTATCAACCACCGTCCTTCACATACTGCATCGCATAAACTAACCAATTCGGATTCCATGGTTGACAAAGTTACGATCTTCTGTTTGTTACTCTTCCATCCAATTAATGAGTTTCCTATCTTAACGGTATAACCACTGAATGATTTTGAATCTTTACTGGTACACCAGCTTGCATCAGAATTAATATGTAGCTTTTCTTTGCATTTACCTATCTTTAACTTGAATTCTTTAGTACCTTGTAGATAACGCAATACTCTCTTCAAAGCTTGTAAATGAATTTCTCTAGGATCTTTTGAATATTGAGATAACTTGCTGATACTGTATGCTAAATCTGGTCGTGTCCCAGTAACTAGATACATTATACTACCCAACATCTCCTGGTACAATTTCATGTCCACTGGTTTGGAATTTTCATATTCATCTAAATTCATTCCAACAACTCCTGGTGTTTTCACAGAGTTACAGTTTTGCATATCAAAACGTTCTAAAATTTCTGTTATGTATTCTTTTTGGTTGAGCATAATTCCTTCTTCATAAAAGTCTATGTCGATTCCAAGAAAGTTGATTTTATTCTTTATTTCTTTAATCTTAATTTCCTTTCTTAAATTCCTCAAAAAATTCTCAATGAGATCTTCAGATTCTCCAATAATGATCCCGTCATCAACATACATTCCTAAAGCAATATATTTATCAGTATCTTGGCTGATAAATACAGATGGATCAGATTTGCATTCTTTCATTCCTATTTTGTTCAATATTTTCTTTAGTTTATCATACCAGCATCTTCCTGATTCTGGGAGTCCATACAAACTTCCAGTGACTAGTAATACTTTTCCACTTTCAATATCAAAACCATCAGGAGGATTCATATAAACAGATCTTTTTAACTTACTATTTAAATAAGCAGTTTCCACATCAAAAATTCTAACTTTGTAATCATTTATAGCTGATATTTTCAATAGCGTTCGAAAGGATTCGGGTTTCATTACAGGACTGTATGATTCTTTGAAATCTCGACCCAGTTTCTCTCTTGAACCGTCAATAACTAATCGAGCTTTGTATCTTTTATTTTCACCCTCCTTTTTCAGTGTAAAAACAAATTTGCTTCTGAGAATTTTCATATTCTTAGGTCGATCAACGATCTTCCATACGTTATGTTGTTCCATTGATTTCAATTCCTCTTCTATAGCTTGTGTCCATTTTTGTTTCTCTTTGGAATTTAATACATCTTGATAAGTCTTTGGAATATTTTCTAAAGTGACATTTGCTGAGTATCTTGTGATAGGTTTCTTTTCCCTAGATGATCGTCTAACCCCTCGATCTAGTAATGGTAGTTCAATTTCTTCTACGTCTTCACTTCTTCCCTGAATACTACTTTCTTTTGAGTTACCAGGTGAACGCCCTCTTTTGAGAGCATTTTCTTTCGGGTCCTTTATTCCATTTGGATTATCTTCATTATCTTTGGGAATGCTCACTAATGATTCTTTATTCACTGCATCATGCTTTTGGCAGTCATTTACGTCACTTGATTGAATTGTTATGTAGTCAAGTTCTTCTATATTATAATTACTGTCATTTTCCTCTACATATCCCATTTCATTTTCTATAAAAATTACATCTCTACTCTCTTTGATTTTATTTTCTTCCTTATCATAAACCCTGTACGCTTGGCGATCTTTGGAATATCCTAGGAACACACCTGGTCTTGCTCTAACATCGAACTTCTTCCTGTTCACTTGATCATTCCTATAAAACGCTTTGCATCCAAATACTTTTAGATGTCGTACTGTAGGTTTCTTATTACTCCATAATTCCATGGGAGTTTTCTCTCTTTTCGCAGTCGGCGTCAAATTATTCAGATATACTGCGGTCCAAACTGCTTCTGCCCAAAAACATATAGGCAGACCTGCATCAACTAATAAAGTCCTGGCTGTGTCAATAATAGTTCTATTCCCTCTTTCAGCTATTCCATTGCTCTGTGGGGAATAAGCTGTAGTTTTTTCAACTTTGATGCCTTTTCTTTTGTAATATTCAAGTAATGTTTCGTTTATGAATTCAGTTCCGTTATCTGAACGAATCGATTTCACTTTCTTCGTTGTTTCATTTTCTCTCCTTTCAATAAAGTCAATAATTTTTCTCGATACTTCACTCTTTCTTGCTACAAATTCGACAAAATATCTCCTACTAAATTCATCAATAATCAACAACATATATTTACTTCCGTTTAAAGATTGAATATTCATAGGTCCAGATAAATCAACATGTAATCTGTCCAGAATTTGTTTTGTTTTCTCTTCAGTTACTTGCTGAAATGGGGACCTAGTTAATTTACCTTGAATGCATGCTTCACAAGTTTTCTCATCACCTTTTATATCTTCAATTCCTCTGACAAGATTTCTATTTATCATTTTGTCTATATATTTATAATTCACATGTCCTAATCTTTTATGCCAAATCTCTTTAGTTATTTCTTCTGTTTTATGACATTTTTCATTCATGTTTTCCTTCACCTCAAGTTTAATCAAAAATGCATCATCTTCAAATGTTCCTCTGGCAATTAGTTCTCCACTTTGTTTTTCATAAATAGTGGCACCTTTATCATCCAAAATAACTTTCTTACCCTTTTTCACCAGACTTGGAACTGACATCAGATTTCCACTCAAATTTGGAACGTATAGGACACCCCCTAATTTAATATTGGTGTCTTCATATTCATTGTGTGCAATAGCTTTCACATCACCTCTAAATCTTGACTGTATGCTTCTATTTTGTTCAGCTGTTGCAATTTTTACTTCTTCGACTTTTGGATTACTTACTATTTCTTCTTGATAAGTCATATGAGATGAACACGCTGAATCTAACATCCATGTTGTCTCTTTATCATTTTTATAATTATCTGATTTATCATGCAGTTTTGTTTGAAGAGCAAATCCTTTTGAAAAACAAGAGTGTTCTTTCTTTTCTTTGTGAACATAGCTACCTTGCTTGCCATTGAATTTCTCATTTTCAAATCCTCTGTTTCTATTCATTAGTCCTTTTGCATTTCCTCTGTTTCCATTTCTTTCATATTTCGAAATTTTCTTCTGATTGTTCCAACATTCAAAGGATTTGTGCCCGAATTTTCCACACGAAAAACAACATCCCTTTTTTCTGTTAAATTCATTAGATTTAAATGCTTGAATTTCAGTCTCAACTTTGTCATATTTTCTTTCATATGTCAACAAAGTTTCTCTCATCAATTCATAAGATATATCAGGATTTGAAGAAACAGCTGTAACAACTTCGCTATATTTCTTCGGTAAACCTTCCATAATATATCCAATCAGTTCATTCTCTTCTATTTGAGTTCCCAGATCAGAAATTTCATTTGCAATTGTCTGTGCTCTTATCAAGTATTCTTCTACTGATTCTCGGTTGCTTTTCTCAATCTTCGCTAATCTAATCTTCAAATTAATCTTTCTGTGTTTTTCTACTCCTTCATGACGTCTTTTCAATAATTCCCACAGTTCTTTAGCTTTAGTAATTCCTCTAACAGTCATAACTTGCTCTGCGGACAAAGTCAAAATAATTAATCCATACGCTTCATCGTTTCTTGCAGACCAGTCATTATATAATTTAATACTCGATTCATCTTTTTCATTTACTACTGGTTCTTCTTGTGCAATTACATCATACAAATGCTTAGCTTTAATGAGAGCTCCTACTCTTGTGCTCCATAAAGCATAATTTTTGCTATTTAGAGGTTCAATCCTCGAAATTCCGACACTAGAGTCAGCCATATTACAAATCTGAATTAGCGGTTAGTCTAATCTGCATGTAATATAAATATTTCTTTCATTCATTTGCTTAAGAAAGCTAACCCTAATGAGGAAATATCAAATTGCATTTACTTCACTTTTTAGCAACCATTAAACCACTTAACCACGCTCTGCTACCATTTTGTTATGCGTGAATCGAAAAAAGTGGCAAATTATGTTATCAAAAACATAAATAACATTTAATAAACAAAACAAACATACCAAATACACATTACAAATATAAGAGCACACTACTATCTTGAAAAACCATTTTCTATTCTTTTCATATTTTAAACAACGTATAATCTCGCGAGCTGATTAAAAGAAAAAGTTAAAGTTATTATTCTCAACAGAAATATATTTTTCGCTCGTGAGAAATATTAACAAAATGTGAAAAGGATAACCTTAAAGTTCAGGATGACCTGAAGTAACCTAAAAATTCCTTTTATAAATAAGACGTTTAAGGGACGTACATGCTTATTTCAACGCTACTTTATAATTATTCTTTTAAGATTATTCAAGTAAAATAGTCAAAAATGTTAAACTTTTTAGTCAACATTATTGTTATGTTTATCAAAAATCTCAGTTTGATCTTATTTTTTACCGATATAAAACTGACCTAGAGCATGACAAATTTACCGATCTCTTATATATATATATTAACTGAATAAATGGAAAATAATAGTTCCTATTCTTGATTTGAAAAAGGGCGGAAAAAAGCAGAACTTGTTACTTAAAAAAAAAAAATCCCCTCCTTCATTGTTTACTTTTGAAATACAAGTTACACTTACGTTCTTAAAGTAGAAGTTGAATATATTCCCTTTGTTTCGTATTTGTTTCTGAAAAGTAGTATATCTATCAATGAAATTAGAAAAACAATATTTTTCGGAAAGCTGTCTGTCCGAGGAAATCGAATAGAACTCGAATAAAAGCAGAAAGGCTTACTGTAAAATCTATCTACATTCTGGAGTACACGGTTAGAAGGAAAATGTTCTGATCAAAATAAGAAGTTTTATTATTGTTATTTTCTCCATAGGGACCGTTTATAAATGATGTTACGCTTTTTATCCATATATTTGACCCCCCTCAACCCTTTGTCACAAAATGTCACACTTCAGCATACCCCCTCCCCCCTTTGTCACACTACACGCTATGTTGCATAAGCAGGATGTCACACTTTTTGTTACCCCCTCCCCTCCTCTTATCACAGTTTGTCACAATTTCACGAACCTCCCCTCCCCCCTCGAAGCGTGACATCATTTATGAATGATCCCATAAATAGACTCTTTTTGATGCGAAATTTCGGATAGGTCTTCGTTTTCACACCACCTTTGCGAACTACGTTATTTAAAATGCTCATGTTCTACTTTCGGGGGGAAGAAAACCTACATATGAATAGCATTAGCATCAGATTTTAACTGAATAAATGTTAAGAAATCAGGCTTTGAATGCATGTTTACTTCTTGCACCTACATGCAATTTATAGCTCTCATACTTTCACCTAATCGACTGCTCCAAAATGCAACCCTGCGCAAAACTATTAAAACAGTCTCTTTATAAAGGACTAAATATAAAGAATAAGGCCACACCCATTAAGCTAAGCATGTGCAATAGTGCATAGTACTTTCTTAAATGAGTCGACAGGGTGGCGTAGTGGTAAGGCGCAAGTCTCGTACGCCCAAGATCGTAGGTTCGAATCTGGCCCAAATAGGCGGATTTTCAAGATGCAGAAAATCGTCTGCGCGAATGTCGCATGCTTGTGCGGCATGTTGAAGATCCCTTGAGTATAGGTTTGGCTTGGATACTCTCGGCTAAATTAAATACCTAGTGCAATTCGCATCAAATGAGAGCTCAGGTGCCGCAATCTAGGAGAAACTTATCGTCCAAATTCTCAGTGCCAATAGCATCCACCGACAGTGGAGCTACTTGAAAAAATAGATGACGATTACCGGAGTATGCACTAGGTCTGCAAAGGTTAATGACCATACGCAGCCCCATTAGAAAGAAGAAAAAAATGCTTTGATGACCAAATTCAGAACAAAGAAAGAAAGGAAGGAAGGTAGAAAGAAAAGAAAGGAAAAAGCAACAGATTATTAACCAGTGGAAAAACTCTTTGAGACATAAAATCTATTAAGTTACTGATATTCCTTGGCGGTTGATTATGAATGTAGCAACTGATCAAGTGCTTTAGTGATATCCCGAAACGGCTGAAGTTAAGCTGCCTTCCCAACGTCTTTTAAAAATTCAAAATCTAGTGAGCTGACAGGCAATGTAACGACATTATATCCTTGCCGTCATTGTTGCAAGAATCTGTGTGTATGTTTCCCAGTAATTGTCCTTTGCTGGTAAATAGCACGTGGAAGACTAGATACTACCGTAAAAGATCAGTGTGACTGATCGCAAAGTATCGTCATTACCTTCGAGCCGTATCTTTCGCAGCACCACAAAAATTAATTCCTCCTCGAACTGTCAGATGTTATAACGACGTGCCGCTCAGTAACAAATGATGAATTGAACCGTTGACTTCTATTGCATTTTGACTCCACGCTCGGGTGTCGTGGTCAGCGGCACGTAGAGAAAAGAATGAAATTTTCAGTAAAGTCTTTTTCAGTCGAGATATTATGCTATAGAACTGTCTAGAACAGTGGTCGGCCACCCTTCGATCGCGGAACAGTTTTGAAAAGAAAAAAAATTAAATGACTTTTGGATCAGAAGGCGAACCTTTTTTTTCTTCAGAAAATGCTTATTAATTCGTCAGACCATTGGTCGGACCTAAAAAAAACTTGCCAACAATATGGAATGTCAGTCGTCACATTAGCTGTGCTCTCGGTGAGTTAATTAAAATATGTAACGGCATTTCACATGTGTGTCTTATTTATAAAAAAAAAACTACCAGTATTTTATCAAATTTAAAAGAAATAATACGTTAGTATCTGAGTTTTTTTTTTAAATGCGAGTTGACGGTTGTCAACGGCAGCAATATTTTAGAAATTTTAAAGTAGGTATTTTATAAGCATCAAAACCTGTTCTGACAGGAATTAACCTATAATTTGAAGACAGGCGCAGCCCCCACTTGTCATATTAATTATTAATAGTGCATGTACCCCTGTGCTCTGAGTCGATCTTGGCGTTTGCCCGTACTTGGTACTTGAAAAGTAGATCTTCAGCTAATTTAGGTTGCCGACCGCGGGTCTAGAACATTTAAATGCAGTTAAACGTCTCCCAAGATTCACTAAACCTCGCCAACTTCTTTATTTCATTTTATTATTGTTATTATTAATTATATATATATATATATATTATTCAATTCATTTTTATTTATGTATTTATTTTTTTATTATTTATTTACTTTCATAGAAATATAGTTTAAAATGGAATGTTCTTTACGTAGCACATATATGAATATAAGAAAACTATTTTTCCAAAAGAACGCATAAAGAAGAATGTCTGTTACTTAAAAGCAAAATAATCAACTTATATCAAAGCTTTAAAATCTCCTAATTGTGTTGAGAAAAAAAATTAGTCCAAATCATTATTTTAGAAAGATCAAAATTGAAGTACGCTGTTTGATAATACTGAAATCCATACTTAATTTCTGTGTTACATCACGTAGGAAAATCCTACTGATGTTCTCATATTCCTTTGTTTTATGCATTTATCTTTTTCTAAAAGGCTTTTAAAGGCACTTTGTGTAGCTTTTGATTGTACCCTAAATGTTATTTTCGCTGGGGTACGATTAAACATTCTGTTGGTTGCCAACAAATTCGTTAGTCTTTCGATAAAATGCCTAATGCTGGTCTTTAAAAAGTTCCGTCTCATGTTTAAAACATACCCCGTTCGCCATTTTCCATGATCAAAGCTCTCAG
This sequence comes from Octonoba sinensis, assembly GCA_038502835.1. Classification (NCBI taxonomy): domain Eukaryota; kingdom Metazoa; phylum Arthropoda; class Arachnida; order Araneae; family Uloboridae; genus Octonoba; species Octonoba sinensis. The sequence continues at coordinate 54,293,498 of CM076599.1, read as the reverse complement.
TGGAGTTTCTCCAACGGTAGAACAAAACAAAAAATGTAAATAAAAATGTCTCCTTTCCCTTTGTTTATGAATCTTTAAAGGAAAGAAGTTTTTTTTTTGTCTCATCTGTATCTTTTTCGCGTACTGATTGCAATTTTTTATTGTGAAGGCGGAAAAGCGGTGTTCAGTAACATATTCTGAGGGCGTGAAACAGACAACGTGATTCTGTTTTTTAAGAGTAGAATGACGTTTCATCGGGATTTCTGTACTTTTTATCTTTTTTTCATATAAATTTAAGATACTTTTCATTTTTTATGATGCCTAACCTGGATTGAACATTTTAATGAAAATAAATTAGCAGTAACATTTTGGTAAATAACATTCTTTTTTTTTTTTTTTTTCTTAACAAACTTTTTTTCTCTCTTTCCTAGTTTTACATTTTGACTGTTTTTGCGAATTAACTCATTATTTACTTTTACTTCTTTGGGTTATGACCCCAAGTGAGGACATAAAGTGCTGGGATCACGAAATATTTAGATGCATGAATTTCCGGACACACATATTACAATTCTTTCATTGTTTTAAATTTTAATAGAGGATGCGGAAAACACTACCAAGCGGATCGTAATACCGCTGTCGCAAGTTTTAGCGTTTTATAATGTCAAAGGGTTGGGGGGGACGCGCTTTACTGTTTTACTCATGGCTCTCGCAGTTATTAAAAGTCCCCTTTTGCCCATTCATGCCATATGGGCTCCCTTCCGTATTTCTATCAAGTTAAGACTTAAGTAAATATAAATAAATTTTCATCTCAGATTTTCCATCCCGGGCCCGTGCTGTGGTAGCCCCTAGTACTGCTATTTGGTGCTATGGCTTTATTCGTAATCATATGACCAGACCTGCCTGGCCAGGCATCCCAGTTGCGACATCCCCCCCCCCCCTCCATTAATTCTCTCTTTCTTTGTGTTTTTCTTCCTTACAAGGTTACAAGGGAACGTCCCCCACCAGGGGGGTCATGGCGCTCACAGTGCCATTGAAATTTATAGAGTCGGGGTGAGTGTTTTCAGGGGTCTAGGGGGACTCTGTAGCTTTGTAAGGGGTTGTTCCATCGTTCTGAGGAGGAGGGAACCCCTGCTTAAAACATTAACTTTTTTTTGGCAATGAATCATTAATCATCTGATTTTTAATAGACAAAAAGAAACCATTTTTCATCTGCATCACAGCCAAATTGAAAAAAACTAAGTAAAATAACTTGCAAAAAAAATGTCCTGGTAATTTTTACCGTTTAGGTTTAAACAACAATTTAGTAGCATTTTAGTGTTAATTTCAAACTGTTAGTTGAATTTGCTGTTTCACCGGTTATAAATGCCAATGTTGAAGGGGAGTTTAATAAATAACATTAGATCAGTAGTTCCCAACCTTTTTCACGTCGCGACCCCATTTTTAACAACTAAACAGCCCGCTACCCGAAATAAGTGTACACACACACTTTCACACAAGTATTTTGGCAGAAAAATGATACGTTAAATTCAAACTGTTTCTAAATCCAACCTCACTGTAAATGTGTTGATTTTATAATGTCCGAGGACTGTAAAATAAAAAATTTACAGTAGAGTTTAATTGAAAGATTGCATTTTTACTTAAACATTTTTTTTTTCGTCTAACTAAAAATATAGCACTTGGAATGAAACTAAATTTAGTATATACACGTGAACCATAATGGAAGATAGTGCTAATTAGTTTTTGACTGTAATTCCATCAAGGAGGGTGGGCCAATTGAACATTTTTCTCGTTGCGCATAACTGCCCTCAAAAAATTATGGAAAGATTCAAACAAAAATTGGTTGTTTTCATTTAAAAATGTTTAAAAAACATTGCTTTTATTTGAATATTCCCGTAATTTTTTAAAATTAATTCAAATTCTGCACATCGCTTGTATATTTTTCGTGAATTATTTGAATATATTTTTCGTACATTATACTCTCTTTTAGATATTTTTGGAGGATTCTATTGTGGTCGTATATGAAGAAAATTGTCATGTCAGAAGATAAAATTATTTAATTAATGTATATTTTTCGTGTATTATTTGAATATTTTGCATACATTATTCCCTTTTGAATGTTTTTGATGGACGAAATTTGTCATGTCAAAAGACAATTTCTTTGTAAATTATGTATATTTTTTGTGTATTATTTGAATATTTTTCGTACATTACTCTGTTTTAAATATTTTTGATGGATTTTATTGTTATCGTATATGACGACAATTGTCATGTCAAAAGACAATTTCTTTGTAATTTATGACCTTAAGTTTAGCACAAAATGATATTTTGTAAAGGAAAGAGTCATTTTGTCTATGCGGTGAAGTTCTTTAGTTTAAAATTAGAATTTATATGGTGATCCTATACGGGGTCGCGGTTTATAGATTGGGAACCCCTGCATTAGATTGATGTAAAAGTATAAAAAGTAGCATTAAATTCAAAACATGAAAATGTATCCTATAGTTGTTACTTTTTCCAATTCTGTATCAGTACACTAAAGGTCATGATTCGCGGTCGCCACTCGCCACGTGGTACCTTCTTTGAAAAAGTGGCGTTTCAAAAAAAAGAGGCTCGCCACCTTTCCTTCTTTTTTTTTTTTTTTAATTTCCAAAGTAAATCCTTCCTTTTCAAATACATCTATAGAATTAATAACCTTGCCTCTTTCATGCATACAAAGCACAGTAAAAACTCTTCAATTTGGCATTCAAGTTACCGAATTTCGGACGATAGTCTTTATTTCCCCCTTTCACAAGAAAAGAAAAATGGCGAAAACTTTTCCGATTGCGCTATTGTTTTTATTTATTTATTATTATTATATTTATTATTATTTTGAAATTCCTTCGCTCTATTATATGAATATCTTCTATCTATTATATAAATGTAGGAAGCAATCTTAATCTTGACTCTTTTTTTTTTTTTGCAGCCATAACACATTTCAGATCAGCCATTTTCGCTTAAACTAATGAAATCGGACTTAAGTGTCGTTCCATTTTGAAAGTGGTGTGAAAGTGGAAAAATAATATAAAAATTTTGAAAAGAATGAAAAAAAAATGTACTGAACAAAATTATGATTGGAAATATGCATTTTTTTCATATTCGTAGTCGAAAATGGTCCGTATTTGTGATCGCGATTTTTTGTAAAAGTTCGTTTCTGCAATTGGAATTTTTGTTATCTGTTGCTTCTTCTATTATTAAACAATAACATTAAAATTTTGCATTCAAGCTTTTTGTACTCTATAACAGTGGTTCCCAAAGTTGACAGAGCTCCGACCCATCTAACAAAAAATTCCAATCTTGGAACCCACCTCTTAGCTGTCTTAGAGAAAAGAGGGTATAAATATTGGTAATGCTCAAATTTCCTAGTGGCGAGTCATAAAAATACTTAATGCTGTCTTATTTGTTCTAATTGAAATTTAAAAAAAAAAAAAATTTAGTGTTACCAATATGAATGAAAGACTTGAAATAAGAATCACAACTTAAATATTTTTTTTATTACTTAAATACCTACACCAGCAAGGTTTTTTTTACAAAGTTATTTCAATTGGAAATATGTATTTGTTTCTTATTTCTCTTCATTAAAGCTTTAGCATCATGCAACATCAACTTTAGTTACTTTTTATTCTCAGACTTCCCATTTTTTAAAATTCATGTGTACAAAGGCGAGGGCCCACTCAATATTCGCTCGCGACCCATAGTTTGGAAAATACTGCTCTATAACATTCAACATGAAAAACTATATCGCAAAAATTCATATTTCCTTAATTTACCATCGCTAACGACGCTAGTTTTTCCTCATTCTTTTTTTCCCTTTTCCCAGTTTAAAAGTTACACACATTTACTTATTTTTCTGTGTTGTAGACAGTTTTGACAAAATATTATGTTTTCTTCACTGTCACATAAGAAACTTTAGTGCACTGATGCATCATCCCCCCCCCCCCACCCCACCCCTCCCTTCGCAATTTTGTTTTATGACGCACAGGTGGCCAGTGAGTTAATTGAGTTTAGTGGCCACTGGCCACTTCCAAAATTTCTAAGTCTTGACCTTTACAGTACACACTTACTCAGAAACACTATGAGAAGTTATGTAAAAAACTCCATTTTGTGTAAAAGAAAACATTGGACAAAAAATTAGAAAAAATGATGCTGTAAAATTGAAAATGAACCTTTGTTTTCATTCATTACTATCTTAAAATTGAATAGGCCAAAAAAATAATTATTTTTTGAATAATTATAATGTTATCCTTTTAATTTTATTTTATTTATCTATTTATCCTATTTTATTTATTCTTGTTTTTGTCATGTGAGGCAAAAGTGGGTGTGAACATTTTAACTTGTGTTTTCTGATCTGAAATCTGGTCCTTTTGGCAGTTTGATTTGTGTGATATAGTTAATAAAAAAAAAAAATTTCTATGTATAGGCTTGATTTCTACTACTGCCTCAAGACGGTTGAATCGTGAAGTTCAAAATGAATATGCTTTAGAGGTAAGTCATTACCGCCATCTATCGGAGTTACGTGTAAAAATTTGGAAAGTTTTTAAATAATACTAATTAATTTTGAGTAAACGATTGAATTTTGTGTGAATATTTTATTACTCATGAGTTATTCATTTCATCAATAACTTATTTTTTTATTATTTAAAAGAGCATCATGGTTGCGATTTGAATTTGAATTCACTTCATTTATTTTGGCAACAGCCAGTTGTTTTGTTTTTCGTTTAAAATTTGAGCACTAAGTTTTTTTTAACGTTTTACATGTATATATATATATTGAAAATTTTAAGTAACTTAAGTTTTTGAAGTTTTTAAAAATTTATTTCATCTTATTCTTAGGTCTATGGTCAATCGCAATAATATTGAGGATTGAGTTGGTGTTGGTAAATAAGTAACCACACAAGGACTAAAGGGTTGCGGACGAAAGTAGCAGCATAAAGGGTGCAAACGCTAAAGGGATTCAATAGCGCAAAATGAGCCATTGAAATTTGAAGTGTAGAGGGGGATGGCCGATTTTTTTTTTTTTTTTGGTGTGGGGGGGGGGGGGGGACGGGCGAGCCCCTGAGATTTTGTTTTTTTTAATCCTTTCTTTTAATTAAGAAGTTAATATATTATAAAAAGTTTGTGTATGTCTTCCAAGTATAAGCACTTTTGTGTTTTGAAATTTATCTTCCTTCTTCATTAAAAACAATGTTAATACTCTTAATCACTATTTATTTATCAAATAAAATTCAAATATATTTTACTGAGGTTCCCCCCCCCCCCCCTCTAAATTTTTAACAAAATTGAAAAAAGTTTCCTTTGCAATATCATTTAAATTCCAACTTGTATGGCTTACAGTTTTTTCATGTATACCTAATATATTTCTTGATTGTAGTGCTTGGAAATTGTATAATTTTAATGAAAAATTATTTTTTATAGATAAAAGTTGAAGATGGGGGAAATCCACCATTATCTTCGCTCACCAAGGTTTTGGTGTCTGTTACTGATGAGAATGATAATGATCCTGAGTTTCGCTTTTCCCCTTACCTCTGTAAAGTATTGGAAACACGAGTTGTTGACCTTAACTTAGTTTTATGTCAGGTTTGTATCATATAAATGTGATTCGGCTCTTACTATTAGTGTGACAGTTGAAATTAACTTTTCTTAAACAGCATTAAAAGCAAGAGAATATTAATAAAGCATTTAAAATGTATGTATTTTCATACAGTGATATTACTATGTGCATTTTCCACAAAAAATGCAACTTATATGAACAGAATTTGGCTGACTTTAATATAAAAAAAATCTTTAAAAGTTGCAATCATTATACTTATTTATTCAGTTAGTTTCTAGTAGTGCATTTTCTAACTCCTATGAGTAGATGCTTATACAAACAACTTTTAACTAAAACCTTATTTTTATGTTTACATTTGAGCAAGCTAATGTAAATTAACTTTCTAAATGTCAGTTATGTATTAATTTTAGTTACACAAAGCTATTGTAAAAAAAAAAGAAGAATGATAATAAATAAATAAATTCATTGATTGGAACAAAAACGAACCTAATATATATATATATATATATGTTTGTGTTACTGGTAAAGCAAGAATAAAAGTTAAATTTAGTTTTAACCAGTTAACGTGAGGATTATCAAGGCTTTGTTGCTAGAGGCCCAAGAGCTAACAACACTTCCAGCTTTAACTGGCTAGAACTAGTAAATCCCAATGCACATAACATTCCCAAAACACAGAAAAACTAATTTAAAGACTTGTAAAATCTTTTTAAAAATTCAATCCTTGTCCAAAACAAAACTATGCTGAAAGTTTCGATAAATTAATCCACAAAATAACATTAATTGTAAACATAAATTTTGAATTTGACAAAATATGATATGAAAAATTATATGTAGCCTCAAATTCCTTCAGTAGTATAATCATTTCAAGCATGTACCAATGATTTGTTAATGTATCAACTACCAAAAAGAGTTTTTACTATCTCATTTTGTATTTTAAATTTGTGATTTTCCTCCCATAATTTTGTAAAATTCAGCTTTCCATAATTATTTTTATAGTAAATTGTAATTTTATTTTGTTTCCAGGTTGTTGCTACTGATTCTGATAGCGGACCAAATGGTGATGTAAGCTACTCATTTGTGCCTGGAAAAGGTTCAGATTTATTCACAATTCATTCTAAAACAGGTGCCATCTTTGCAAGACAAAAATTGACAGCTGGAGAAGCATATGATTTTTTAGTAAGTACTTGTTAACTTTCTTGATGGTCTACTTAAATATTGCACACAGTAAATCAGTTTTTTAATTTTTTTTCTTAAACCAAAAAATAATTCACTGAAATGCTTGCTATTTTAAGTAAATGATGAACATCACACATTTTAAGATGAGTACCTGAACCCGTGGGGCCGTGGTAGCCTAGTGGTTAGCACGTCGGACTTCCACCTGGAAGGTCGCGCGTTCGATACCCACTGAAGACCACCATGTATACTTGGGGATATGTGCATGTAAAATCCGTAGACCCCACTACCTCTCCCCGTGCGTAAGCAATCCTAAGGCCTCGGTTAACAGGTAGGAATCTGGTGGAGAAAAGTACCTGAACCCGTAAACCCTATCAAACCGATTTGAATTATCTAAATTTAATTACCTAAAGAACTTTGTAAGGCATATCAATGCATTTCTAAATATTTTTTAACTGGTCTCTTTTTGAATTGACATCAGTCTGCGCAATGGGGAATATAATCATCTTTCTCTTTATTATAGGTACAAGCTACTGATAAGGGCGTACCTCCAAGATCTTCAACAATTAAAGTGCGAGTAGATGTTTTTCCTCGACCATCAAAATCTACTCACCCTCCTGTGATGAAAGAAATGGGTGTTATGGCTGTAGTTGAAAATGATGCTGTTGGCCAATTTGTTACTTTTTTACAAGCAGAAGATGCTGATGGAGATACATTGTGGTATTCCATTGTAGGTAAGACAAAAATAAGAATGTTTATCAAAATAAATGCCATTTTAATTTTGAGTATCTCAGTGAACTTAAGATTTAATTTTTGGTAAGACTTATTATTTAACATTGATAAATATGTATGGACTTCTTAAGGGTCAATGGTCTTATTGGTCTTGTCAGACAGACTGAGGATAAGTCACAACACACAACAACAACAAATATGTATGCTTTATGCCAGTGTTTCCCAACCGGTGGTTCGCGAACTCCCAGGGGTTTGCGTGTTGTCGAAAGGGGGTTCGAGAAAATAATACGGCAATGGCGAAAGTTTCACTTGCTAACTTAAAAAAAAGAAGGAAAAAAATATGAATTAGGAAGCAGGGAAAAAGTGTTTTTTTAAGTAAATGTTTTTTTTTTTCAAATAAGGCTTAAAAGTTGTAGACTACTATAGAAAACATACGTCACATTTTGAAATGCACTTAGTTCTACTGTTACCTGATTTCGAAAACTTGAGTCTCAAAGGGGTATCGAAAGATACTTATTGATTTATTTTAAATTTTGAACTTACGTTTCTCTTACCATTTCCCACTTTTTACTCTGTAGTGCAAAGAAAGAATCGGAAATACGTAAACTTACTAAAATGTGAAATTTTGAATTATTTTCGGATAATTTCTCATATATAGACCCCAAAGTAGAACAGGAAGATAGTTTTTCATTAATTTTAAACTTTGCACTCACGTTTATCACACATTATTCAAACTTTTGCGAACTTTGTGTACTTCAACCCTAAAGTGAAACTAAACAATATATATCGATTCAAAATTTTGTACGCTCATTTCCCATGCCACAACATTTTCACACTATCAGGAAAATAGTTTTTTTTAAAGATATTTTTTGCGACACATGTTTACTGCCCTAATTATAATTAAAAATGAACAAATTATAAATAGAAAGTAATTTTAGTTTTTGTTTAAATTTAAGTGTTTTGCAGTTATATTTTAATCTTTTGTTATGAATTATTGTGCAATATGGAATATAAATATGCTAACAAATTTTGTAGTTTTGTTACCCGTTACTAACAACTACAGAAGGGGTTCGCCATTTTTTTCAGATCTTTGAAGGGGTTCGCAGGGAACAAAAGGTTGGGAACCGCTGGTTTATGCAATACTTTTTTTCCAAAGTAGCCAAATTCAAAAGTCCCTTTTGGCAAAGTTTCAAAAATTGCTGCGAGGTACTTTTAGTGGCTTTGAAATGTACCAGATTGGTGTAAAACGTTTATTTTGTTGTTATGTTTATTTAGCTCTTGATGTGCAGACCTGCTGTTAGCAACAGGACCAACTAACTGACAGTGCAATTTAAAACTCGTGAGTGTTTAGCAAAGGGAATGCAAGACTTTGCTTCACTACAATTCAATGACCGTTTGAATTCAATTTCCTTAACCTAAATTTTTTTTCTGTTCTAGTTTTACTTCCTCTATTCATCTATATCACTTGTTGATTTCAACATGTGTAACATTTAACTAACAAATTTTCCAGCACATGCTCATCTTATGTGACTTATTTAGTCTTTCTCTTAAGAATGCCTGCCACAATGTTCCCGAGTCTGTCAATACTTAAATAGTATTTGGTGACACTACAAAGTGAATCAGTTGTAAGCACAAATCACATTTTCAGAGAACATCTGAATATTTTTTGCCATAGTAAATCCAGCAAGTATAAAAGTACAATGGTTGTTTTTCAAATTTTTTTTTACTTTGATCATTGTTTAATTGTATGCAATATTTGTCAAGTAGTACTTCACCTTGCTTGATTCAGAAAAACACATTAAAATTTTAAAAAGTAGATTTTATGTGCATAATAAGGAGCTAACCAGTCATATTACAATGTATACTTGAAGAATCTAAATTTGTTTATTTCCTAGATGGCAATACTGATAATGCTTTCATGATCGAGCCTCACAGTGGAACTGTGTCTGTTGCTCGTCATCTTGATTGGGAAAAGAAAGCAATGTATAACTTAAATATTAGTGTCACTGATGGAATTTATGTAGTCTACCAGCAAGTGAGTCTCAAAATTTTTACCCAAGATCTTATTTCCGCATGCTTGATGATTATAAAATGTACTGATTATTGTTATATTTTTATATCCATAAATTGTAACCATTGGTTATATTTTAGTCCCAATATTTTTTTATCAAAGCAATAGAAATTTGAGAAATATTTATTTAATAAAAATAAAATTGTTAAAAAAATTTTATTTTGTTGTTTTGAAAGGGATTTTTCTAGTAAGTTTCGAACTTTATGTCATTATTTACTATTTTTAAATAAAAAATTTAAAAGGAAGGGAATTACTGCTTAAAAATTGAAATACACGACAAAAAAAAGTTTTATTTTAAAATGCAGAAATTTACAGCCATTGTAAAAATGTATAGTCAAATAAATATATTTTAATGGAACTCAAATATATGTTATGTACATTCTGAACAATTTAACTTTTAATAACTTAGATTTTGCGACTATATATTGAGAATGAAATATAATCTTATTAATTTCTAAAAAATCACACAATGCATATTATATTTTGGCTGCAAGGAGTTATGAGTGCTCTATTTTATTATTATTATTATTATTTTTAGCTTCCAATTAAAGTAGTCGATGTCAACGATCACAGACCAATCTTTACTAAAGATGTGTACTCTGTTGAAATTAGTGAAAATGAACCAGTTGGAAGTGCCATTCTAAAACTTGAGGCTTCTGATGTGGATGAATTAGACAAGAATCTTTTCTATTCAATTTACAATAGGTAAGACTGATCTTTCATATTTAAAAATTTTAAACTTTTCTTATGTTTTTGAACACGTAGGAGCTGACATACACAATTGATATGCGCTTATGTATGAAAATCTTCAAAACTGCATCATTGTTTATATGCATTTAAGTAAAATTCTTTTGCCTGCCTTCCTGTGAATAAATTCTTTGTACTATCAGGAGCCTTTGTACTTCTCAGTACATTCGTACTTTGTACTTGTCCAGTATGGTACCATATGGTTCTTCTGTCAGGAGCCATATGACTCCTGGCAGAAAAAGTTTGTGATGATATAAAAATCTGCTAACTAATAATATGAAGTATCTTAAATCTATGTAACTGTATATAAACAAGCACTAGAATAGGGGTCTTCAACTCTTTACGTCGGTAGACCGCATTCATTAGCTCGAGAAGATTGGTGGGCCACAGGCGATTTTCAGTTAAAAATAACTGAAACTTCACACAAAATTTCTTAACTTCACACAAAATTTTTCACGTAAAATTATACACCACGAATTGAAAAAAAAAAAAAACTATTAGGCGTCTCTCCGCCAGTACTGGATCTTGGGGCTTTGCGTGGCGGGGCAAAACTTAAAAATGCCTTGCCCCCTCCCTCCAATTATTGTTCATATTTCATAAACTTCTTATGCGCAGGCCATTTTTGAGTTTTTTTACTTTGTGGGCTCTTGATAAACCCATAAAACTATCACTAATGTTTCCACAGCATGGCCCTTTCAGCTCTATATTAGAGGGTACAGCCATATGAAGAGTCCCTCCTAAACTGGATGTATCAAATTCTGACCCCGTAAAATTTTTAAAAACTATGCGCACACTGGTACATTTTGAGGCCTTTGGAGACGCATTTGGGATTGCAAAAATATTTGGAAAAAGAGCAAACGAAAACGTTTTCAAATTTAAATGCTTTTGCTCATAAAAATGCTCATAGAAATTCAGAACAAAATAAGCATTTTTTTTAATCCAGGGGGCAGAGCCCCTCCTCCTCTTCTTACTAACGGCCATATCGAAGATCCACGTGTCTGCCTTCTCAAATGACACTTGCAATCTCCCCCCCCCCCCTGCCTTTTTACAAAAGGATGCTTTGAAAATTTGTAAAAGAAAAACTATTGTACTGTTTGACCATGGCATGAATTAGTTTGCTGTATTGCAAGGGGATTGTGGGGTAAAGGGTATTTTCTCCTTAGTCAGTTTTGAATCACTTATTATAGCTGCTTTGGAATGACGTGTGTGTCTACGCTTTATTTTGTAGCAATATGAGCAATAATAAATTATATCTTCTGCTTTTCCTTATTTATCAATTAATTATCTGCTATAGGAATAAAATGTATTTTGAGAGATTTTAGCTATTTATGATGTGTTAATTTGTAAAATAACTTTGAAATTGTTTATTTTTCAATTTAATTGTCTATCATTAGTTGTTTCATAGAATAACTAGGAAAAGTAAGAAAAATTTTAATCCTTTAACTGACTTGTCCAGTTATTTCATGAAATACCTAGTTATTTAACAAAACAACTGAATTGTACAATTTAAAGGTAACATATGTACTGAGTAAAAAAGCCATGCAATTTTAAATGGGCAGAAAAATATTGCAAATCACTAATGAAAGAAGCATTGTAGTTTTGTAGATTGTAATGCATTGTTATATACCTGTTGAGAACACAACACATATTCTAAGTAAAATTTCTTAGATCAAAAAATGCAGGCTGCATCTACCCGATGCGTGGTGTATGGGGAAAAACAGACAAGACATCCGTTCCGTTCGAATATAATATTTATTCTGAAGCACACATCACAAGTTGAACACTTAACAAAAACAAAAAAAAACCATCTGCCCCCAGGCGCCAATCGAAGGTCAAACTGGAACACTTCTTATGGCGTCTACATTCCCATAAATTTATTCTGGGATTGCATTTGTAACATCCTCCCCCCTTTGAGACTTGGGGAGAGTCTCAAATTCACATTACTCATAATTAAATAAACCTAATCTTTTCGGTGCCTTAACGCACCTTCCAAAAGAGGTAAATCTTTTTAATATTACATCATCAACATCAGAGGCTCCCTCAGGATCAGATTCCTCTTCCACCGCTTTATCTTCAACAACACAAGTTTCACTTGGTTGAATTTCTAATGGGTAAATTCGTTGTACCGGTCGAAGCACTGTTTCATTCTGCATTTTGAGTTTTACAGTTCGAATTTTCCCATCCCTTCCTGGGATCAGCTCAATTATTCTTGCTATCGGCCAAAACAACCGTTTTTTACTATCATCCCCAATTAATACTATTTCATTAATTCTCGGCTCACGCGAAGGTCTTTCATTATACCTCTGAACAAGTTCACATAGGTATTCTTTTCTGAACCGTTTCCTCAGCTCATTAAAAAGTTTGTTTCGATACTTTATTCTTTTTGATAACTTCTGAGAATCTATTTCATCAATATCTATTACCCCGTAACAGTGATTTTCTCTTAGAAACATAGTGGGTGTAAGAGGAACCAATTCCTGCGGATTCTCTGAAACATAGGTTAACGGTCTGCTATTAATTACATTCTCACAATCACAAATTACAGTACTTAATTCTTCTTGAGTTAATACAGACTTACCAAGAGTACGTCTTAACAATTCCTTGATTATGCGAACCAACCTTTCCCACCAGCCTCCCCACCAGGCTGCGGTGGGTGGGATAAATTTCCAACATATTTTGCGCATTGGAGTTTCTTTTGTAATACTATCCCAATCTAGACTTGAAAAATCATTAAAAGCTCCCCTGAAATTTGTTCCGTTATCACAGTAAATGGTGGAGGGTCTTCCACGCCTGGCGATAAAACGCCGAAGAGACAATAAAAAGGCATCTGTAGTTAAAGAATTAACCAATTCAAGATGTATGGCGCGGAAGACTGCGCAAGTAAATAGTTCAATCCACACCTTCTCCCCTGTTTGTAGAATTAAAGGCCCCGCCAAATCCAATCCCAAAATTTCAAAAGCTACGCAATCTGATACTCGCTCTGGTGGTAAAGGTATTGGTTTACTGTTCATGGCTCTAGCTTTAAATCTCTTACATGTCACACAATTATACACGATGTTCTTAATATTTTTTCTGGTCCAAAAATCTTCTCTGATTAGGGTTTGCATCATTTGAGCTCCAGCATGATTATTTTTTACATGCACAGAACGGATCAATAATTTAGTAAATTGACATTTATCTGGTAATAGTACAGGATACAAAAATGGCTTCTCATCAGCTCGATTAGTTATCTTAGTTTGCACTCTTAAAATATCATTATCATCTTTGAATGTAACAAATTTTAAAAGCTTTGGCCCAGGCAAAAAACACATTTGAGCTACTCTAGTCAGATATTTTTCTGAATGTACAATTTCAAAGAAAGTTTCACATTTGTACATATAACATAAGATTTTCTACTATTATTTACAAATCTTAAAACCCATGCAAACACTTTTATCATTTTATCATAACTAGAAAAATTGTTTAAAATCCAAACGGGTTTGTCCTTTGCCAGATCAACATTCACAACTTTAGTCCTTTTCCTCTCTAAATCTGCATCGGTAGGCTGACCACAAATTTCGCCAGTCGGCCAATTCTCAGGATTTTCTCTGAGCCAAGAAGGCCCCTCCCACCATCTAGAATTAAGCATTTTTTGAGGGGAACATCCACGTGACAATAGATCTGCAATATTCATATTCCCAGGAATATGTTTCCATGATTCAGTTTTGGTCAAATTTCGTATTTCCTTAACCCTGTTGGTCACAAAAACTGACCAATTTCCCGACTCCTTTGTCCACCAAAGGGCTGTAGTGGAGTCAGACCAAAAAGTGACCTTGTGTTCCGAGAAATCAAGAGCTTTCATAATAGAATTCAGAAGTCTAGCACCAATGTTACAGGCCATCAACTCCAAACGTGGAATACTGAGAGTTTTGAGTGGAGTTACTCTAGCTTTTGCTCTTACGAGAACGACCTTTACTTCGTCATCAATTATTGATCTGACAAAGACACACGCAGCGTATGCCCCTTTGCAAGCATCCACAAAAATATGCAGTTCAGAAGATGAATTTATATACATGTAACGAGGCAAAGTAACATCTTTCAATACAAAAATTTCGCTATACCATTTCAAAAATTCACTTGTTATATTAGGGGGTAACTCAGAATCCCAAGACATTTTCATTTTCCACAAATGTTGTAATAGTAGCTTTGGGAGCAATGTTGTTGGAGCTAATAATCCAATAGGATCAAAAATTCGTTGTACAATAGACAGAATTACTCTTTTTGTTATTTTCAATTCACATATTACCGGTTCTAAATCTATAGAACAACTCAAAATATCATTATCCAAATCCCATATTATCCCTAAGACGGAAGTACTACCGCAATGTTTGTCAACATTTTCACAAACAACATTGCTCTCAAAACCACGCAAATTAAAACAACCTTTGGACATAATATTTTTTGCTTGTGAAATAAATTGCTCTAACTCATTAACTTTAAAAACTCCAGATACCAGGTTATCAACATAGAAAGAACCTTTTAATTTTTGAGCAATTTCATTACATTCCGCAGGGCAATTCTCTAAAAGATGCATTAAAGATGCGTTCAGAAGGTAAGGGCTTGAACAAACTCCAAACACCACACGACAATGTCTATAAATTTCTTGCCCTCCTGAACTTGGGAAAAAGAATCTTAGAAAATCTCTGTCTTTAGGAGCAACAGACAGCATCAAAAATGCCTTTTCAATATCAGCACTTATACCGATTGGAAAAGCTCTAAATCGATCAAGAATATCGGGAATCATCTCTAGTAAATTAATTCCTTTATACAAACATTCATTTAAAGAGAGTTTCCCTCTCTGAGAGGCAGAAGCGTCAAATACTGGTCGAATTTTCGTTGTTTCGCTATTTAATTTCAATACCGGTCTATGTGGTAAATAATGACATTTATTACTCAATTCGTTTTTTGGCACTTTTTCAACAACACCCATTTTTTCCCATTCTGTGAATACCTTCTCATAATCATCAAAATAATTGCCACACTTTAACTTATTAATCATTTTTTCATGTCTCTTCCAAGTCAATTCCATATTATCATGCAAATTCATAGAATCATATCTCCATGGAAGCTCAACTTCGTATCTCCCACTAGGAAGAATTTTCATTTTTTCTTTATAATCATTTAAATAATCCTTATTTCTATCTGTCCCAGTCGGGTCAGATATCCCTAAAACCTCAAGTTCCCATAATTCATGTAAAGGAATTTTCCCTACATGCATAGACACAGTTGTCATCAAATTATCCTTTCCGCGAAAATTTTTCTTTCCTATTACCGTCCAACCCAGCTTACTTTCGACGGCTGTTAGGCCGGAATCCAATTCTACTACATTTTCTGTTAATAATTTTCCAATTACATCAGCCCCAATTAAAAGATCGATTTCCGTTGAATCACAAAAAGAATCTGACAAAGTTATTTTTCTTTTCTTTAAATCAATCAAAACTTTCTTATCTATTTTAGGAATGAATCCGCATATTTTTCTTTCTGAAAGAACTTCAAAACAACAAGAATAAGTCCTATTTAAATCGCTCACTTCAATAGCAAATACTCCATGTTCCTTCGGTTTTGTTTCCTCCCCCCCCCCCCCCCCCAAACAACGCATGAATCACTGTTTCACTTCTAAGAGGAGATAAGTTGAATAGATTTATTAGCCTTTCGCTGATGTAACTGCTCTGACTAGCGGAATCGTACAGCGCTCTGATCCTTTTCTCTTGACCTTGACACCGAAAGACCACACAAAGTGTTTGTAAAAACACACATTTGCTTCTGCAGCAATTAGAGAGGGAATTCTCTGCTCTACAAATAATCTCTTTTTCTTGTTTCGGACACATTATTTCAAAATGAGAATTATTATTACACAGTGAACAATTTAACTTATGTTTAAAATTACAGACTTTACTTAAATGACTAGCCTTTTTCAGGCAAGAAAAACATGCACCTTTCTTAATTAAAACCTTACGTTTATCATCTAATGACATTTTCCTAGCAGCGAAGCACTTTTCACTAGGATGGTTTCTTTCACAAAATATACAGTTCTGAAATCGCTTACCTGGATCAAGGCGAATGAGGGCAGCAGCAGTAGCAAAATCCCGATTTACCTTATTAACAAGAGACTATCCTTTTTAAAATTAAAGTGGGATTCTTTTGGCGTAAATCCACTTCGTGCAAGCAACATCATCTCTTCACCTTGCACTTCTTTGCGAATAAAATTCATTAAATGCTCCAAGAAACGAGAGTTCTTGGTGTCCGAACATTCTTGATTTCTACTCCGTTCCCACGCGAGTAACACATCCTCGGGAAGACAACTTTCTACTAATGGAATGAGGAAATCACCATATTTTTCTTGAGTTCGTCCCAGGCTCTCTGACGCTCGCAGCTTCCCCTCCAATTCATCATAAAGTGACGTTAGGTCAGTCTTGACTCGTCCTTTCGTGGCATTTTTCATTACGAGATTTAGCATATCTCGCATGTATATTTGCACTAGCAAATCATCCCTACCAAAGCGATCTTTCAATTGTTCTATAACTTTCGGGTAGTTCGCCGCCGTAGCTGGAAAACTTAGAACCAAACGCTCCGCTTTCGATTTCGCTTCCACTGATTGCAAAAGATACTGAAATTTGTCTTCGTCAACAATGGAGTCATCTTCATGAATTTTCTTAAATTGACTCCAAAATGCCAAAAAATCTTTTGGTTCACCATTAAATTTCTTTAGTTCAATTGTTGGCAATTTAAACTTTCGTAAAGGTGCACAACCTGGTTCAATAGCCGGTTGCACTCGGGCATCAATTTGAGTACAAAGTTCTAAATATCTGTCTCTATACTCCTCCGCTTCTTCCAAATCTTTCGCAAATTGGCTTTCGCCATCTTCGTGCGTTAACAACAGTTCAAAGATTTCAGTTTGACACTCGTCAAGGCGTTGAAATTTATCCATTATTTGCGCCTTCTGGACCAAACACGAAGTAGGCTCGCTGGCCTCCTTCAACAACACCGCTTCAATCTTCTTAGCACAGTGTGAAAGCGGTTCTCAATCCTTTACGTTTCAATTTCAAAGAATTCAGCTCCATATTGAAATTTCCAAATGTTCACAATTTGAAACCAGTTCTAAAAATAATTACTTCAAAGCTCTAAGCAACTTATTAAATTAAATCCAATACACCATGTCCCGCCGAGGGTACCATTATGTTGAGAACACAACACATATTCTAAGTAAAATTTCTTAGATCAAAAAATGCAGGCTGCATCTACCCGATGCATGGTGTATGGGGAAAAACAGACAAGACATCCGTTCCGTTCGAATATAATATATATTTATTCTGAAACACACATCACAAGTTGAACACTTAACAAAAACAAAAAAAAACCATCTGCCAATCGAAGGTCAAAGCCCGTCTGGAACACTTCTTATGGCGTCTACATTCCCATAAATTTATTCTGGGATTGCATTTGTAACAGTACCATATAATTCTGAGTTCCACTGACTCCTGAACATGACCTGCAATTATTGGCAGGACTCATACTTGTCCCGAATTCCCTGAAATTCTTGGATTTTACTTGAAGTTCCTGTATTCCTGTAAACTCCGGGATCTTTTTAATTTACTGTGCAAACCTGTAAAACTCAGGGAAAGTTGGAAGTTAAAGAAAAAAACCTGCAGTTAAAATGATTTATGGCATTACAATAGTGTTATCTCTGTCTGAGAATGCTTGGAATGTCTTTTCTTGCATTGTTATTCTTGTATGTAACTTTCATATTCATGTATGTTTTATGTCAAACCAGAAGACCCTTTTATAAAAGAAAAAAAATTCAAGATTTGTTGTTCTCTTTATATCATTACATAATTTGAAGTGGAAGAAAAAAAAACCATAAAATTCCATAAATCCAGGAAAAATTTCGAATTCAACTCTGGTAACTACCTAAAATTCTAACAAGCTATGAATTCATGTTTCTTGTTATTTTACTTTATAAAGGAACAGGAAAAACTCAGGGAATTACTTCTTCAAATTTGCATAGCAACCCTCTCAAGGAACCGAATTATTACACCAGAAAATATCTGGGAATTTAACAAAAATTTTGGAAACTTAATTTTTGATCTTTGGAAGATGACCTTCTAGTCCTAAAAAATGGTTATTTGAAGTTACAACATTGAGATTTAAATTTGCATAACTATTTGCCTGTAGTATTTTTAGCTCTTTTTTTTTTTTTTTTTTGCTTTTCCTTATTTACCAAAGTAAAATAGGAATACTTTATTCAGCACAATGCATCTTATCGCTCTTCTGCATGAATCTTTCAGCTCACATTTTGGATTACCACATTTCGTTTCATCTCCTAAATAGTCAATAGTACAACACATATTGAGCCAAAATAAAAATGTTCTCTCCTCCTCCCCAGCTTCTACCCCCACCCTACATTTTTGACAGGAGGGAGGAGATATTTATCCTTAACTCTTGAAATGAAATAAAAACTTAGAAAAATTTTATTCATGTACAGCTTGGTCTCATTCTGAAATAAATTCCTGTATATGCACTTGTAAGTACAAAGACTTACAAGTGCATACTTACAAGTGCTTTCTTTGTACTTACATTTCTGCACAAAGTATTTTGATCATTTTGTCTTATGTATCTGCACTTGATTAGAAAAATATATTCTTGAAGCAGATTTCTTCTCTTGCAAGTATTTTTTCATGCAATCAAGGAAGGAGGAATCCAACAAAACGTTAGATACATATTAGCTTTATATTTTAAAAAAGGAGGGAGAAAGATGGTAGAAACTCATCATGGAAATTAACGAAAATCTTAAGCTGTATTTAATTTTATTTTATTTTGTTTACAATTTAGCACATTTACATTTATGTAAATGTGTTAAATTGCTTTAACACATTTATTTCTTTGTTTTCCTTGGGTGTTCGCCTACTCATGTGCACAAATAGCGGAGCCAAAACTGATACTTATGGGAAATTGTACATATGCACTATCTTAGAAATGTGTACAGCTTAAATTTGCACAATAAATTCACCACTGCTTTCAATATTTGTACTGTTTGTAGCGTATACTAAAATACTAGTGATTAAGAAAAAATATGCACATTTAATTAAGGTTAACAAAAAGTGCTGAAATATCTAAACTGTTATTAGCAATTCAAAAGATTAACAGATGTTTGAGCAAAATCAGCTCTAAGTAATTTTGTCTTCCTGATTTTTTTTTCTTTTGAATAAACAAGCATTACAGCTTTAAAATAAAATATTTATTCATTAAAAAACTAGTCCAATAAATTAAAGGTTGTTAAATAGAAATTTTTACATCTGGTTCATGGCAATTTTTTGAAAAATGTTTCTCTTTCACATCTCAAAATTTATAAATAAATAAGTAGTAACAAATATAAATAAATAAATAAATATTTTTTAATTTGTAGATTGCATTTTTAAATATTATTTTTTGCTTTATCGCTTACGTTTAGTTTTGAATGTTGACTGTAATCTGTTGTTGTTTTCTTGTTTCAGTGCTAATCCACAAAGTCTGAAACTTTTTCAAATCAATGCTTTTTCTGGAAAATTATCAGTTTCTCGATCACTGGACCATGAATCCATTATGGAGCATCTATTAACTGTTATGGTTCGAGATAATGGCACTCCATCCCAACGTAGTTTTGCAAGAGTAAAAATTAAGGTTTATGATGAAAATGACCATCATCCTGAATTTTTAGTTCCATCTTTTGAAAGTCAAGTTTATGAAACTGCTGCCCTTGGGACTTCAGTCATAAGAGTTCTTGCTGTTGACAAGGACAAAGGCAAAAATGCTCAATTGCAGTTTAATATTGCATCAGGTATCAATTTTCTTTTGAAGTTTTGGTGCTTATCAGTTTTTTATGCTATCTTATTTCATAAAATGTATTCTTCTTGTCCAATAAATAACTTATAATCAAGGGAAATAAAGCAAAAATATTCATAGCCTCAAATTGTAAAACTGGAAAGTTGAAACCAAATCTTTTAAACATTTCATTAAGTAGCAATACACTTAAAGTTTACCATTGTGAATGTGTCACATTGTGTTAAGTTTGCCATTTCATTACTAATAAATAATAAAATCAAATGTAAGTCTGTCTGTGTATTTCAGATCGAGCCAACACCGTTCAAGGTTCCCACAATCCTTAAAAGCCCTTAAAAACTCCTTGATTTTCATTTTAAAAATTAAAGGCCCTTAAAAGTACTTAATTTTAGTTCTCAGTCCTTAATTTCCACAACTACAAGTCTATTCTAACAACTGTACCTTCTTCTCATTTTTATGAGAAACCTCAGGGCTGTTACTGCATATTAAATTTTTCCAAAATGTGTTTTCAACACTATATTATACTAAAAGTACCTTTTCTCTGAAATTGCACTATAGCTGCACCAACTTCCAATTCTGCCAATTGAATAGCAATCTGGCCTTAGGTGTATGTTAAGATCTTCTACTGTATTTTTCAGGTCCTTGATTCTTTTAAAGTTGGTCCTTAAAAGCAGGACTGCAGAGTTGGTTGGAACAAGGACCAACTACAACTCTGACGCTCTCACGAAATATGAAAAAATACTGTCACTAATACTATTCTCTAAAAGTAAAAAAAGAAAAGATTTTAATAATAGTATTATTATTACTGACATTTTAAAATGATTTTACATTGAAGCTGATAAATTATATTTAAAAAATGAGGTTAAATTTCAAAGTCATTTTCCTTCCTGGCATGTCACCAACAATGTTTGGAATAATTTTGCCAGCTTCAAAACGCACTATACATTTTTCTCTGATTAATTTCTTGTACCTTAAACAATGAACGCACTTCTAAAATATATGCACAAAAAATGATTTTCAAAATATTTTTAAAAGATAAGTTTTATGTCAGTGAGTAGTGTTATTATTATTTTTTTTTTTTTTTTTTTTTTTTTTGGCATTTTATGAGCTGCATATCATTTTTAAATCTGCATCTATGTTTTACTCTAATGTTATGTAAAAAATTAATATTAAAAGGGGAAAATTGAATAAAATATTTATATGAAATATAGATGTAGCCACAAATTGTGTGAATTCTTTTTTGCATTGAGAAGGGTTTTTCTTTTTGCAATTCCAAAACACATACATGCAATATATGTTTTGCAGTTTGCTTTGCAAGTTTG
This sequence comes from Octonoba sinensis, assembly GCA_038502835.1. Lineage (NCBI taxonomy): Eukaryota > Metazoa > Arthropoda > Arachnida > Araneae > Uloboridae > Octonoba > Octonoba sinensis. Next base: position 54,272,035 of record CM076599.1, on the reverse strand, counting down.
TTCTTTTATTGTATAACTAAGTTCTCTATAATTAAGCAAAAAATATAAGAATAGGGGCGGTATAAGTTATAAACATTGATAATTTTAAGATAACTGTTTATATATAGTAACTATACGTTATGTATACAGTGGTACCTACATAATCCAAAATTTTAGATAATTAGAACATTTCTGTTTTCCTGAAAAATTCCTGAAAAATACTATCATAAGCCAAAGTCTGTTGCATTCATCAAAAATACTTGAACTATTTTTTCAAATACTCCACATTTTCGACCTGAACACATTCATATCCAATCAGTTTGAATTCCCGAAGTTCTGCTGCATTTATAAAATAAAGAATTAACTCGAAAGTCAATTCATTAAGGGAAGTACAGATTATTTGTTTATGCATGTGTGGTGAATATGAGGAATTTTTTCAACGTGCTTGAAAGATTAGTAATTAGAATTAATGTTCTATATTCTGGTCCTATTTTGCGTTTGATTTTTGTATTTCTTTTAAATAATTGTCTTTTCATTAATAAAAATTTTATTGCATTTTGAATCTTTTATATTACTGAAAAGTTTTTGTGTATGTTAATTTGTTATAATAGTTTATATATGTTTCTTTTTGAAACTTGCAATTAAAGTATTTATCTTTTTTTCAGGCAATATTGGCAATGCATTTTTTATCAATCCACAGCTTGGTACCATATTAATTGCCAAACAGCTCAACAGACAAGTTATGCCTGAGTACTTTTTGTTTGTTAGAGCATCAGATAAAGGCGTACCTTCCCTAAATGCCACTGTTAGTGTTCACATTATCATCACTGTTGCAAACAATGCTCCTCCAAAATTTGAACATAAGGATTATGTTGTTGAAATATATGAAAATGAAAAGCCAGGTAAACCTCTCACAGCTGTCATTGCCACCAGCCGTTCATCTGTATATTATGAAATAATTGGTGGGAATACAGAAGAAAGATTTGTTATCAACCCCACATCTGGAATTTTAAGGACTAATGCCATGCTAGATTTTGAAACAGCCAATTTTTACAATTTGAGCATAAGGGCTACTAATATGGTTGGTGCAAATAGTACAACTTCTGTGCTTGTTCATATATTAGATAAAAATGATAATGCTCCTGTGTTTCACCAGAAAGTATATAGGGGACAAGTCATTGAGTCCGATAAAGTAAGGAGCATGGTTTTGATTGATGGACTCAAGCCACTTGTCATTTCTGCTTATGACAAAGATTCTGGAATTAATTCTGTGCTGCATTACAAAATTGTGGAGAAATCTGCTTCTGCGTTTTTCACAATTGATCCAAATACAGGTATGTTTTTGAAGTGTGATTGTTTAATTATGGTTACTTTATTCAAAAAATGTTTACTTATATTCTCCTATGAAAACTAAAATACATTTCTCTGTGTTACATTTGAGTGTAAGTGAAAAAAAAATTTATTTATTACCATGGTTCTACTCAGCTATCTTGAGTATCAATGAACTGTTAATCCCTTATTCTGGAAGTTAATAAATATCAAATAATTTAATAAATATTAGGTACTTTCTTTAAGATGCCTGCCTTTGAAGTAATGCTTTGGTTTAGGAATAAAAATTATTGAAAGATTGTTGCTATGAGGGAGAGAGGGGCACTACGAGGAAGAGACAAATTATTGTTGAGTTCATGTTTATCCATAAAACATACTCATTCATCATCATTATTAGCTGTGAAATTTCATTTATCCAATTCTCTGTAATTTTATAATTGACTTTAATATTGTTCTCAGTATTATTGTCTATTGAGTGAAGAATATTCTTTTGTTTCAATACTTCAAGTGTATTTTTATTTAATCATTAATCTTTCTGATTAAACTTGCTGTTTTAATTAAATATATTTCTTCATTAAATTTTCAATTCATTCACTAGGGCATCTTTTAACAACCCGAATTAATTGACAATTCAAGTTTTTTTTTTGCGCACAAATACACTGTGTAGTGTTTTAGCATACATTCTCATGTTTTTATATATTGGCTCTGATACACTCTTAGTCATTCACCTCCGACACTTTTATTCTGTTCTTTCCTCAATTTTATTACGTTATGCCAATTATTTTATGTTTGTACTAAAGTATTAATTCAGAAATTATTTATAAGTATGCTACATAAATTTATTATTCAATTTTTAATGTATTTGATTGTTTAATTCAAACAAATGCTATAAACAAAATGTAACATTTTTAAAGTCAAAACTCAAGTTGTAGGTTTTTTTTTTGTTTAGTTTTGTTTACTTATCCATTTTAACATATTCATCTCCATTGTAGATTGTACTATCTAGTACATTGCATAACTGAAATGCTGAAACGTTTTCTATCCACAGGTGCTATTAAGACAGCAGCAACTTTTGACCATGAAAGAATATCGTTCTTTTCATTTAATGTTCAAGTGTGGGATATGGGCAAACCTCATCTCAATGCTGAAGTGCCTGCCAAAGTTCATATATCTGTGATAGATGTTAATGACTGCCCGCCCCAATTCGGGGAGCCCTATTACACTGCCATTCTCTTGTTGCCAACTTACAAAGGTGTTCATGTGATAAATGTCATTGCAACAGATGCAGACTCATTTAGTACTGTTCACTATACCATTGTCTCCGGTAACACAGAAAGGAAGTTCATCATCAATGACACCACAGGAGATATCACAGTGAGAAACCCTGATAGGGCTCTCCAGGAAATACAGTCTTGTTGTTGCAGCTTCTGATGGAGAATTTGAAACAAGCACAAAAGTTGTCATTAAAATTCAGGAAAGCCAACAGAGTGGCTTGCAATTCAGTGAAGATAAATACTTTGCTAAAATACAGGAGAACTCTACAGAAGTCAGTACTGTTGCTATTGTGACACCTCTAGGTACTGCTTTAGATGAGCATTTGACATTCCATATATTGAACCCTACTGTTATGTTTAAAATTGGGGAAACAACTGGAGTTATTCGCACCACTGGCCGTTTATTTGATCGAGAAGCTCAGAGCTTTTACACATTAGTTATTGAAGTGAGAAATGATGCAAGAGAAATTTCTAAATATGCTCATGTGTTAGTTGAAGTGTCAATAGTTGATATCAATGACAATGCTCCTTTCTTCATTGGCTTGCCTTATTATGCAGTTGTTCCTATAGATTCTGCTGTACATTACTCTGTTTTTCAGGTGAGTGGTAATATTTACTTCATATTTTGTTACTAAAATTTAAAGCATATTTTGAATGGATGATCCAGACCATGATTTTTGCTGTCAAGCATAGATCTGCTGAAGTTATGAGGATTGAATGAAACCCAGGAAATAAATAAGAAAGAATGTTCAGAAAATGTTACAAAGTTAAAAGTTGAAAAATATTTCATTAATAAAATTTAAACCAAAACTATAAAGCTGTCACTTAGGTAAAAAAATAACAAATATTGTAACAAGTTATTGTTGCAATATCTGATAGTGTCATTGATGCTGATTTTTTTATACTAATGAAGACATTATGGGATGTTACAGACATCCTGTATTTCCTATAGTTTTCAAAAAACTTAGAAAAGACATCCTACATTTTGAGTTTGTCCTATATTTCAACTCTGTCTTATTTTATTTTAATGTTTTTCCTAATTTATACGCAAAAAATCAAGTGGTATTACAACTTGTACAAATGATGTTTCAAATTAACAAATGTACTAGATACATAGAGATGTGTGTGACAAAAAAAATTAACTGAGTTTTAAAACGTTTTCAAAGTGTGGATCTTATGGGAGCTTTTGTTTTTTATATATAAATCATGTTGAGCAGCAGCACCTGTTAAGGCTACCACTAAATATCTTGCCCACAATATAAAATAGTATTTTCCCTATCGTTTGCATTAGTTATATCCAAATTTTCAACTTTTTCTCTTAACCCCCCCCCCCCCCCCCCCTTTGCCACTAGGTGCTTCAAACGGTCACTTGATTTTTGTCAAAAGCACTTTTGAGTTCACATTTCAAAAGTAACCCTAATGCTCTCTCTAGTCTTATACTTCCTTTGTGTCAGAATTCCAAATGTTTAATCTTAACATATAGTTAAAAACTCGTAAAGTTAACCTTAAGGACTAAAAAGGAAATCCATTTATTCTGCTTCTTTATAAAATGTGATCTTTAGAATATTGTTTTTCTTTCTTTTGACTTCAATCATTTTTTGGATTTATCACTTGTAAGAGTAATTCAGGGTAAATAAAGAAAAAAATAATCCAATTTAAATTGAATTGGTGTTGTTTTAATAATCATCATAATTTACTTCTTTTTTTTAAAATAAATTCTTATTTATTTTATTATTTTCCTTTCTAGGTGAAAGCCATAGATTATGATTCCGGTCTTAATGGAGAAATTGTTTTTGAAATGATTGAAGGTGATAAAAGAACATTTCGTATTGATCATAAAACTGGGGAAATATTTTTGAAGGAAATTTTAACTGCTACCAAATATGACCTTCTCATTGAAGCTAGAGATAATGGTAATATTTTGTTTTGAAATTAAATATGTATTCTAATTCAAAAAGTGAATCTTTTAAGTTATATTATAAAGATTCCATTTTCCTAAATATATTTGTTTTTTCTGTCATAAAAAATAGTAAAATTGAAGTTATTTGTGAGATGAAAATCATTAATGACTTAATTTGCTTGTTAAAATGTATAATCTACATGTTATATAATATATGCAATTTTACATAATACTACTAATGAATGCAGAAATGCTATGCTATTCTTAAATGTTAATATTTTTTCAGTTAAATTGAAAGTAAATTTGTGTGATTTTTTAAAAATTATATTATTTTTTATTTATTTATTTTTCAGTATTTTAAAATAAAGATTCTTTTTTTACTTTAATGGATATTCAATTCTATTAAAACACTGAAACACAATGCTAAATTTTAATATTCTTAATTGTTAGAGAACTAGCTAAATTTAAAGAAATCTCCCATTTTCTAAAATAATGATGGATTACAAAGTTTTATTTTCCTTTTTAATTTTGTGCCCTATTTTTTCAAGACTACTTTTTGCTAACAACCACAACAAATTTCAGATGTTTGAGACATACTTTATTGTATCTTACTTCATTTGCATTTGTTTTTATAGTCAGAAATGTCAGACATGAAATATTCTTGAAGTAAGACAATTTTTTATTAGAAATCCAATTCAATACAATTTTTCAGAGCAAATAAGTAAATGTCGTTGCGATTATCATGCAGTGGAGATAAGTTGGAGTTCTACAAAAATGTTTTAAATGAAAAACACCCACACAATCACAGATGTGCACAGATTCACTACACAGTGTTCACGTGAACGTTGAGCACTGTCCAATAAGAGAGGATCAAATACAGGGATCAAAGGATGAGAACACCTCAAACAATTTCTACACACCCTTACACCAGCAGGTTTCATGTCTTTGCACCACACAACTAGTTGTAAATATATCCTTTAATTTAATATGTATTGTATCTGTCTCGTGAAATAAATATTGTATGTTGAGAAAAATATTCGCAGTAGCTTTAAGTAGGGGTCACAACAATCACATAAACACAGTATTAAAAGATTAAAGTTTCATAACATCGGCGGCAGCTTAAAATTCATAAAACATTCTATGAAAAAGCAACCTTTGCAATTTAATATTCTGTTAGTAATGAAACTAGCCAACTGGAGCTTTCATGCCAAAACAAAAATTCTGTAACTTCTTTCTGCAAAACGACGATCTTTCAAAAGAACTCTGCCCAACTGTACCAAATCAAGGACATCCCATGAATCAGCCAATTTTTTAACTCATTTTGAAATTTGATTTCATCTGCTTCTGAAAAATGCACTCATTTTCTTTACTATCAATAATTTCGTATTTACTATTATTTTAAATCCTTTTATTTTATGTTTTGTGAATAGAGGACTTGCACACTTATGTCCATTCAGAAAAAGCAGTGCAATCCACATGCATACGAGTTGATTCAAACTAAAACCTTTTGTATTAGCTTCAATATAAATTGTTGCAATAAGATTTTGTAAAATTTATTGAGTATTAAGTCTATAAGCAGTTATTCATGGCAAATATTGCCTTTCTTTCATATGAATTATCATTGAATGTATATATACATATTCATATTGATGAGACTTTTTATTTGTTAACTTATTTATTCTGAGTTACAGTTACATGCATGACTAACATCGCCAATCCCCATCTATGACGTTTTACAACTAATTTTATTTTAGTAAGATTTCCTTTTAAACATGTTTCAGATCTTTTAAATTTTATTCTATAGAACTAACAATGCAGATCAATTCAATCAAAACAAAACATTTCACTTGATTTCAAATTATTCAAAGATTAAGTTAGTTTTGAAATTGAATTGCTACAATAGTTTGGGGGGGGGGGTAATATTTTAATTGGTTTAACAAAGAAAAAAACCCTTCACCCCCATTTGCTTTTTTTTTTCTTTTATTGAAATATATTTATATATTAATTTCAAATCTTTTTTTCCTTTCACACCTTAAAAGTACACTAGGGCAATAAAATTTAAAAAGTAGGAAGCAAATATGAAAGTCTTCACCATTTCTACTTAAGTTATTTTATTTGTATGTTTTAAAAATGGATTGTTTTTAAAATTTATTTTTACTTTTAGTTTTAGTTTATGTATCTGAGACTATTGCTATTCTTTTCTTTAATACTGATCACTAAGTTAACTTACTTCTTTCACATGTCTTTTTTAGGTAACCCTGCCTTGAGCTCACATGTGCAGCTTCCAATTCAAGTAATTAGTCGAGATATGCCAGTCTTTCCACAGCAACTCTATGAAGTCACTGTTTCAGAAAGTTTACCAACAGGTTCCCCATTGCTTACAGTAACTGCAACTAGCCCTCATGGACGTCAACTTATATACAGCATAGTTTTAGGAAATAGGAAGGAAGACTTAAGACTTGATTTCAATACAGGTTAGACTACAGAGTTTGAGCACTGAAACATACATAAAAACCATATTATTTTAGTCATGATTTTTTATGATTAACTGCTTAAAATTGAATGGAAAATTATTGTTCAGATTATTACAACGTGAGAATGAAATGTCTTGTCCAAGTTCTTTGAGCGATAAATGTTCAAATTTGACCATTCTCAAAAATTATCCCAGGTTGAAGCTGACAGACAGATTATCAGATACAAATTTCCCCCATCTAATGTCTCGATGCTATTTTTTTTTTTTTTTTGAAATATTTTTTAAATTGATTCATTTTCCCTTCTAAAAATTTTGGAAACTAAGCTTTAAAAGGTTGTAAATCTGCCTAACGTTTATTTTTGGACCTATGTAACAACTTTTTGCGTAACTGAATTAAATGTTGTAACTTTTTAGGGACTAAATTATTTTTCTTTAATAGTGTGGCTCTAATACTTAACTAACTGTGGTGTGGTTAATATGCAATATTTTTTATGGGTTTTTCTTTGGTAATATTCAATGGTAATTTTTACACTTACATAACATTAACTTATATATTATATATAATTGTTTTCCTTCATAAAATAGGTTGAATTGAATATTAGTATTTTTTATCTCTTGTCATAAAAGAAACACCATGAAGAATCAATTACATGGATATGTAAAGTTCTTTAAATATGCAGCTGAATAAGCTAATGATTTAAGGGGGGGGAAATACGTGTAAAGGTCTCAAAAAATTAAAAACAAAATCTTCATAAATCAATTCTACAATTATTCAATAATGTACCCTGAAAATTTCAAAGCAAAATTCCAAGTCGTTTAAAAGTTATAAGCATTTGAGTGAGCGCCCCTTTTGGAGCAGTTGAGCAGGTAGTCCCTCATGAATTACCTGAAGGGTATTAGAGAACGTTAGCAGATGTCCTTTTATTTCTTTTAACAATTGAGACCTCGGATAGAAATTTCTATACATATTAGTATCTATAAGTATTAAAAAATTGATTCATTACTGCCTTAAATTTACCTTCAATACCACTCTTTTTTTTTTCAAACGTGTTTTTCTCGAAACTACTTTTTTCGAATTTGCGTATACTCTAGCTCGCAGTTTTTCATCAATCCTTATCAAATTTATCATACATTTTCTTCATATATACACGCTTTAGTTGAACTAGAATCATAAACATATCTTTATTTTTACTTTTTTTTACTGTAAAAAAATAACAAAAAAAAAAATAGAAATTTTCAATTTTTTGTGATGATTTTAGTTCAAATAGAAGAGACACTTATAAAAAAAGTAGATTTTAAAAAAAATTGATTTCAGATATAAATTGTGACCTCCAGGATGTTAGCAAACTGCCAACTCGGGTGGCGACTTACAGTGTGCAAGCAGCCGATATCTCCGGGATTTTTCAAAAAAAATGTTAGAAAATTTCAGTAAATGTTCTTCGATATATCTATAAAATAACCCCAAAATCTCAATAAAATATATTTATTCTTTATATGTTTAAAAAAATCATGAAAATTGCTATTAATACCTATTTCCCGTTATGTTTTACACGTATTTCCCCCCTTAAATTGCAAGTTAGTCATGTGATTACCACCTTAGATAAATTAAGAACAATTTGCAGTGCCTTATTAAATTTTTTTGAAAGTCACTATAAAGAACAACTACACACTTCTTGTTATCTAAAACCCTGGTAACTTTGTCATAGATATGCAATAGGTCATAGTTGGCATAGTAGCACAGGATATCATTATGATCACCTTCAAAAACCATACTGTAAACCAGTCAACAGATCATCTCCAAATATTCATAATCTGGATTTGGGTTTCAAAAGCTTTAGAAGCCTCTAAAATTAAACTCACTGCTCTATAATTACCTCCTTTAGCTCTAGACACTTTCTTAATGGATGAAAAATATTGTACATTAGGTTAAATTATAATTTATCGATGTTTTAAATATTTAATTGGCTTTCATTTCGATTGAATTATATTTAAAAATTAAATGAAATTGGTTTATGTATAGGTAAATCAAGGGTTTTAGCATTTTGCCAAATTAGGAAGCTGCTTTTCACAGCATCCAAAAGATTTTATGGAATTTAAAAAATCTTACCCGAAATGAAGTGAGTGTTTGATGCACCTCATTTATCCAAAAGAAGAAGAAGATATCAACCTTAATTGTCTTCCATGCTTTGAATTCAGAACTAGTTTACTCATATTACAATGACTTTACCAGACTTAATTGTTTTGATCTTTGTATTAAATTGTAGCTCTATCAAATAAATTCAGTATAATATTCAAATAATTCATTTTTTTCTAATTTCTATAAAATATTTTCAAATAGTTTGGCAAACATACAATATGAAATGTATTAAAATTTTCACGTCTAATAATAGTTTTAGATTTAAAAGCATTAAAAAGTAGCAATTAATGAGATGGGATATACGTTTCTTTAAATCTAATGTAATGAGTTTATGTAACAGTTAGACATAGTTGTAATGTAAACTACATTGTAAAATAAAAATTATACAACAAGAGTTTATTAATGAAATAGAATTTCAAGTAAACTGATTTTTTTTTATAAAAAGAAAGAAAAAAAACATGAATATTTTAACTGTTGTACAGAAATTCAAGAATGTATTATATACTGAAAGAAAAGTGCTCGTCACGTATACAGTGAAAGAAGAGAATGTTCCATTTCGGAAAGAGTATTCTTATGGCATGTTAACATTTTTCTTTTTTCTGCACCAGATAAATGCAACATTCCGCATTTTCCGAATGGTAAAATTCCTACTTGTCTGGTTCAGATCTGATATATTCAGGTCATTTATACCAAAAGTTGTATTTCTTCATATTCTTAATGCAAGTCAACTGTAGTTTTTTTTCTTTTTTTTTTTTTTTTTTTTCTTAATTAAAATTTACTTTGGCATTTTGTTACCTAATGATACTTTGATTTTAATAACTAATGTTTGAAAATGCACAACTACATTTAAGCTGTTTATCACAACAAGAGTTTTTATTTCTTTTTAAACTAGAATTTGAAATGTAGGTTTAAACATCACTCACTGCAGTTTTTATTTTTATTGTAGCTATGTTGTAAAAGGTAATGAGTAAATGATTTATTGATGTCTAGAAATCAAAAAATGAAACACATTTTATGTTTATTAATCTTGTAATGAGAAATTTAGGAAAACATTGATGATCTTTTATTCTTTTGATGTTGTAAAGTACAATGCAATTATTTTATGTGCAAGAATCAATTTCATTATGCTTTATTATATTTTTTTCCTATCTAAGTTCAACCTAAGTTTAAAGAGTAAAAACAAAACTTTTTATCTTTTGTGGCATAACCTGGTATATGGTGCTATAATAATTTTCATTTGCTGATTTATTTTCTTAATTTTCCTTTGTTGGCTATTATATTTATTTAATTGCTTATTTTAATTTATGCTTCTTAAATTTTAATTCGCTTGTTTTCTCCCATTTGGAAATTTAGAACAAAGAAATAAAGTTATTTCATGTGAGTATAATTGCTTATGTTTCTTTCTGTTTATATGTGCTTTGTTTTATTGACATGCCATTTTTTTTTTCAAATTATGAGACTTAAATTTCAATGTTCAATAAATTAACCCAGCAATACTCAACCTGTAGCCCATCAATATTTTGTGAGTGACATGTTAAATCCAATCAAAATGTAAGATTTTTTGTGCAAATTCACCCTAAAAAAGCATTTTTATTTCCTTTTTGGAAGTAAATATGTTTTTTCTTATGAATTCAACAACATAATCAAAGAAATACCCATTAATTTTGATGTTACTATCTTTGTGTAAGTGTATAAAAATAGAGGTTGAGCACTGCTAAATTAGATGCATCTCATGCAGTATATGTAATGTGCGTGTGTGGTTTTTTTTTTTTTTTTTTAATACGCTTTTATTAGTTTTTTTCTTCTTTTGTTTATTTATGAATAACTCTAAAAATTTAATTTTGAAATTATTGTGGAATAGTTTTTTTTTTAAAGGCTGGGTTGCTTCAAGAGAAGTTTCTCTAAATTGAAACTGATCACCCAAATTTCAGATAAAGTTTGCATTTAATTGTGATACATAATGAACACACATTCTTCATTATGTATCATAATTAAATACAAACTTTATTTGAAATTTGGGTGATCAGTTTCAATTTAGAGAAACTTCCCTTAAATCAACTCAGCCTTTATGATACATAATGAATACACATTCTTCATTGTAAAACAATAAAAAGCGTTTACAGTCATGTAATAAGATATCCATTCTCCAAATCAGCATTTCCAAACCTATCACTCTTACAGAATCCTCTTTAATCATTTCTTCAGTGAACCCTAATGTTCATGTACTAACGCTTCTTCAAAATATTTCCTGCTTTTTTTTTTGAGTTAATACTTATATTAGTGTTTTTATGGAGCATTTTGTAGGCAGTACTATTTTGATGAAAAATTTCAGAAAAATAATGTAGTCTTTTCTTTTTTTTTTGCAAGATTGAATCACTCAATACAAAAGTTCTTAAAAGTAATAGTTAATTGCTGCAATGTCTTCACAGTTAATGTAAACAGCATATAGTAATATAAATAAGAAAGACGCCGCATTGTCAACCCCAATTAAGTTACTAATAGTTTAAATTTTTACGCTAAAGATAACTAGAACAATTGAGACTTGTTTTCTTGCAGAGTCCTTAACAATGTTTTAGGAAATCCTGATTACGAAATGCTGTCCTTAAGACCTGTTTTGTAATGATGTAATTTTAATTTGTACCATGTTTAATTATGCTTATAATTTCTCTGTGCTCAAAACTTTTTTGCAACAAAATTGCTTTAGTGGAAGTTGCTTTGTGTGCTTAGTTATTTATATGCCAAGGGCCGTGGTAGCCTAGTGGTTAGCACGTCAGACTTCCACCTGGAAGGTCGCGCGTTCGATACCCACTGAAGACCACCATGTATACTTGGGGATATGTGCATGTAAAATCTGTAGACCCCACTACCTCTCCCCGTGCGTAAGCAATCGTAAGGCCTCGGCTAACAGGTAGGGTTCTGGTGGAGAAAAAGTTATTTATATGCCTGTTAATTATTTTAATGCTTGTTGTTATATTTTTTAACGTTTTTTCTCCAAAATGCATTAAAGAAATAGTTATTTTCTGAGACTGTTTGCAGTTCTAATAAATAATTTTCAAGGGAATTAACACTTTTGCTAAAAATCTAGAATTTATTGGTCAAAGATATAGTAAACATAAAATCACAAAACGATAACAACATAATGACATCATAACCAACAAATAACATCATAAACAACAAAATGATAATTATATGTAAAATGATAACTTCTATTCTAATGTACATTATATTAATTAACCACAATTCAATGGGCTTAACTGTCTATAAAAAAATTGCTCTTCTTTTCATATGATGTGTCTTAAGATAGAACAAAGCCTTTTCTCTCTATTTCTAAAATAAAGTTGGTGAAGTGAAAGGAAAAAAAAATCTTTTATTCATTTAATTTAACATCATAATATTTTGATGTTCCTCCCAACAAACAATACTAAAAGATTCATAACTCAAATCTATTTCTTTTTCCTCTCTTAATTTGCTATTTAAAAAAAAAAGCTACTGTTGAATTTGCTAAATTATTTTACTCTATTTATTGAACTAGGTATTTTCTATGCTGTAGAAGACCTGGATTTTGAAACAACCCCAAAATATCAACTAACATTGCGAGCAACAGATGCTGTCAGTGGAATATATTCAGACGTCAGGGTTGTGATCAATGTTGAGGATGTCAATGACAACCCACCTATGTTCACACAGCCGTTGTACAACACAACGGTCTCAGAGGCAGCTCCCTTTGGGGCTTCAGTATTGCAAATTAAAGCTACAGATCGGGATACTGTAGCTTCTCAGCATGTGCAATACCATATTGTTGGAAATGCAACATCACATTTCCATATTGATCCAACAGGCGGAACGATCTACATAAAACAACCTCTTGATCATGAGGTTCAACGAGAACATCATTTCACTGTTATGGCTACTGATGGAGGACATCCAATGTTAAGTTCTACTGCCCATGTATGGATTGGAGTGATTGATATGAATGATAATCCTCCTGAATTTGATCATCGATATTATAAGTGCACAGTGAACCAAGAAGTAAAAAGAGGGCAGTTTATAACAATGGTTATTGCTTCTGATCCTGATGCATCTGATGAATCAAAATTAGAATATACTATAATTGATGGCAATGAAATGCAGTCTTTTTCAATCAATCGCCATACAGGTAAAAGAAAAATTTATTTCTGTAATTCTCTTAATATGTTGCATTGCAGTTCTCAGTTTTTGTGGAGAAAACTTTTTTTATTGCTTTATAATATTGGACTTACTGGAGGGGCAGTGGTGTAGTCGAGGGGGGCGCAGGGGGACTGCGTCCCGCCGCTTGTTTTGAATTTTGACATAAGCGTCCCCCCCCCCCCCCCACACCTTTTTTTCCAGGACTACACCACTGTGGAGGGGGAAATGGAAAGAAAGAAAACTTTCCTTTTTTTTTTTTTTTTAATTGGTTTCATTTTGTTTTTTAAAAAAGTTTTTTAAATAAAAAAGGCTTTTTTGCTATGAAATTTTTAAGAGTTTATATATTTAATTTTTGTTTGTTTAAAAGTATAACCTAAAAAGATAGCATACTAAATTTGATTTCTTTCTACTGCTATCTGTTTCACTAAACTTCTTGTTTTTCCTCTGTCATATTTACAGATTTACCATAGAAAAATTAATTTTTTCTCAATTTTAATATTATCAATAAGGTTCATAACAGAATGGCAACAAGGCAACCAATTGTTGCCTAAAATGTTCAATTAATTCGGTATTATATTAATTAATTTGCATTTAGTCTATCTCTAAATTAGTGTTTACTGTTTTTGCATAAAATCATTGATGTGTACAGTTCAAAGATTTATAAAAAGTGGCTATTTATGTGTTCTTACTTTTGTATGTGCCATTTTATATTGTTGACCTACTAAATCATTACCTGGGTGTTCTTTTTTAGGTTACTAAATATGTATTGCTGATGTCTGCCCAAATCATTGGGCTTCAATTGCAATATTGAAAATATTTAAAAGTTGGGGGAATTTCCTTTTTCACATTAGGAATTGTGTGAATAATAATTACACTCGCTATGGTTGTTCATTTGTTTAATTTGTAAATATTCTGAATAGAGTGTAATTAACATTTTAAGTTCAAAGGCTTGAAAAAAATGTAACATATAATTACTATAAGGTAGCTTGTAAAAGAAGGTGCAAACAATAATTTTAAAAATGCAAAGCTATTTAAAATTTACTAGAGAAAGAAATGCCCAAATTTAATTTGACTTAATATCTAAAATATATTCTTGCCTCTTTAATAATAATAATAATGATAATAATAAACAATGAAACCGCTAGAGAACATTAATCCGTTTCTGTACCCACGTCGGCATTGAAAAACATTTACGTAAAACTCAGGTTGAAGGACAACTTGATCAATGCAGGATTCTATAATTTATTCTCCCCAATCATAAGTGTTTCTGAATTGAAATTTAAATACATATTTTGCAAAAATTAATGCTTTAATTTCCTTTGTAATATTTCTATACTATACTCATTCCATATGTAACAAACATGTTTTTGTTAACCATTTTAGGAATAATCAACTTGTCCAACCTACATCAATTCAACTTTGAAAAAAGTTATGTTTTGAATGTATCAGTAACAGATGGAGTCCATTCATCATATGCCAGTGTGTATGTCAGCATTCAAGGTGCCAATAATCATTCACCCCGTTTCTCACACAACATTTATCCTGTTGCTTTACCAGAAAATGCACCTGCTGGAAAAGTTATTGCCACCATTTCTGCTACTGATGAAGACATTGGAAATTATGGCCAATTCACTTATAGCATTGAAAGCAAAGAGTTCAGGAAATTCTTCAAAATCAATTCTGAAACTGGTAAGAAAAAGTGATTTTTTGCAATTTAATGTTTTTACTAGCTGAACCCACTCACTCCCCCCCCCCTCCCCCCGCAAACAAAAACCTTAACTTAATAAATCAGTCAAAAAAAACTCCTTTCATTAATTTTAATAGTACTTATTGGTTATATGCCCTAACTGGGTGACGGTTTTAGAAATGTTGCCAACATACTATTTAAATCTAATAATATATCGTGCTATTTCAATCTAATAACAATACTTTGTTCATGTTTCATTTAGCGATGTTTGGGGAGCAAAAAAATCTATGGCCGATAAGTATCTATTTAATTAATAAATACCACCAAGCCCTGGAACCGCTTACCTAGTTCCTGTGTTTCTCATTCAATCAAAGTTCACTTCACTTTGCTTGCTTATCAGATACTAAATAAATATTTTAGTCTATCTTTATTGCTGTCACAGAAATAATTGGAAACATACTTTATCATCTTACCAGAGTTTTGTATGTTTATTGGTAGATTTAAGCTCTTGTCTCCAATGTAGGGACTGACGAAAATTTTCTGTCATAATTCTGCAGTCATGCTCAAAAATGCATTCGTCTCAACTTGGGAGTTCCCCCTATTAGCTATTTGCATCTCACTGAGTTTCTGCACAAATTACAGGTTCTTATCGGTTAAACACCCTATTTTTAAAATTTTTATTTATTTATTTATTCATTTATTTTGTTCACCAAACATCCCCAAATGAAATGTACACGAAGAAATTTTATTAAAATTGAGTAGCATGTGCTGATTTTCTTTCATTAATACTTTTATTAATAGTCGTTCATTTTGCATGTATGCCGTTTGGTTTTCCTTTCATTTTGATGGTAAGTGCTTGGTAAAATGATTAACACATAGAACTTACCTTCTAGGGATGAAGATGTTATAATTTTGTTTTAAAAAAGGGAATTTTACCAAAAATTTGATATTGTCCTAATAATCATGAAATTAAACTTTTATTAAATTGACCTTATTAAACTAATAACTTAACTTATGCACATAACTTAAATTCATTGATAAGTTAGGGGGGTTAACCGATAAGTGCTAAATTATATTCTAGAGATTGCAGCAAACAAATTTTAAAATAATAGATTTGAAAAACAGCAATGAATGTTGTTTTCGTGTATAGATCAACTGGGCAGAATCGCGAAAATGGTAGACGCTGAAAGGTTTGGGATTTTTGCAAATAAACGGAGTGTTGCCAATCGGGAGTGGCAATTAAAGACCCCTTTTTAGCTACGTATTAGCCTTGTATATGTATAGATATTTTGTCTTAGGCTTATGTATACAGTTCAAAAACTAAGGACAATTCTACTAAATTAGTGAATTTGGTCTGATGTTCAATGTTCTCTTAAGTGAAGTTCTATTATGGTGAAAGACTTTTTTCTTTAATGCATTTTATTTGGAAATGTTGTAATTTTTAATTAATAAAGTACTTTTCTCTTTTTATATCGTAAATCTCAACTTAATGACATTTCAAAAAATTTCATGGTCAATACATAAAAAAACTTTTCCATTTATCAAAAGAAGTGTTTATGTATTTAATTTTAATTCCATTAGTAACCAGACCTTCTTTCCTTAGGTATATTTTGGTAAAAATATTAATATAAATCTTAACCCAAGCAAGGCAGAAAATTTTCTATAGTAGTAATGCTAAAGTGAATGTTGCCAAGTTTCCCATGGACAAGGCAGGGTTGGTTCAATTTTGCCCAATGTGAAAAATCCCGGGTGGGTTTTTCAAAAAAACCCAGTTGAAAAAACCCAAGTGGGTTTTTCAAAATTGTCACTTAAAATTATATTTTACCTAAGTAAACTAGTAAAATTTAGACCAAATATAGTACATACTTTCAAATTACATACATTATGTGTCATGGGTATAAAATTTTGAGGTTTAGCTCAAAAAAAAAATGTACTTGAAAAAACCCACAGGTGATTTTTTTCAAAATTCTTGCTCAAAATTGAACTCTACTTATGTAAACATATAAAAATACTTATTTTGACCAAACATAACACATATTTTCATAATACATACATTATATGTAATGCTAAAAGATTTTGCGAATTGGCTAAAAAAGAGAAAACCACTTGAAAAAACCCAAGGGTGGGTTTTTTCAAAATTCCTGTTTGAACTTTACTTATGTAAACAATTATGTAAACATTTACTTATGTGACAATTTACTTTTTATACGTACAACACCTAACGGGTACTCCAATTATTAATTTAAAACTAAATTTGTCTACATGAATGAAACAATGTATGCTACTGAATAACAACTATTCTAAAATCAAAACCATCTGAATCAGCTAATTAAGTTTAAACAATTATATTCCAATATTATCTAAATCAACGTTACAGTTATTAACAATAAATCGTCCCAATTTCAAGCCCCCAAAGTAGTATTTCACCCAAATCTAGTGCAATAGCAACCAATATGTATGGGTAGCATTTGGTGGTAAGAATGAATGAGGTTGTGTCACAAACATGAATGAGGTAGCATTTGGGGGATTCCAAGGATTTGGTGGATTAACTGTCTTGAAGCAGATTT
The DNA here is from genome assembly GCA_038502835.1 of Octonoba sinensis. NCBI lineage: Eukaryota > Metazoa > Arthropoda > Arachnida > Araneae > Uloboridae > Octonoba > Octonoba sinensis. Next base: position 54,254,522 of record CM076599.1, on the reverse strand, counting down.
AAAAATTCTTAAAATTAAGAATTGGAAGAGTCTATCCAAGAAGCAGGCAACCTGGAACTCTATTGTGAAGAAGGCCATGACCCACCCTGAGCTGGCGCACCAATGAAGAAGAAGGAGCATTTTTTGAACTTCTGAATTGTTTTGACTTACCAACAAGTCACATTGACGTTCAATATTTTTGGAAAAACCGCACAGGTTATGCATAGTAGATTATAATCTACACATTTTTTACTTTTTTTAACAGTTAATTTGCAAGAAGTTTCAGAGTATCGAGTTTTTACTCATCACTAGATAAAACACATACATTTTAATGTAAACATATTAAAACATTAAATGTTATTTTGTAACACAAAAATTAATTTTTCTCATCAAATTTTAGGTGAACTTTTCACCAAGACTCCCCTTGATCGTGAAGAGCGCGACTTATATGGAATCGTAGTTTCTGCTACCGATGCCGGTGGACGATGTGGTTTTGCTGTTGTTAGAGTTACAATCACTGATGAAAATGATAATGTCCCTCAGTTTTCTGTTTCTGAATACACTGCCACAATTCCTGTTAATATGACTGTTGGAACTACTATTTTAAAAGTAAGAAAATTTTGAAAAATCTTGGATACATATTGTTGCTTAAAATTGATATGTTTAAACTTTTTCTTGCCTCTTTCTTTTCAGATACATGCTGTTGATAGCGATGACAGCTTTTCAGCTGTTATTGATTACTCTTTGTACAAATCCAATAACAGCAAAATCTCTGAGTTATTTGGCATCACACATGATACTGGAGAAGTTTATTTAAGAAAATCTGCTACTGGTCATGGTTTGTTTAAGCATTTTTTGTTGTAGTTCATTGATGAGTTCATTTTCAACCATGTTACATTAAAAAATAATGCAAATGCTTCCTTAGATAAAGCCATCTTCTTCATCAACTTTCAAAATTTCTAGTCAGAATTTGAATCACCAGCTCCCAGCTTCGGCGCACCTAAGGCCTCGGCTAAGAGGTGTACGGGTGTCTGGTGGAGAAAAGTGGTTATATAGGAATCATGTGTGTACAAATAAACTGTTTTAATGGTAACATCTACCTTCAAAAAGATTAAAGAAATGACTTCATCAGTATTGCAAGAACATATTTCTTTCTCACTCCCATGTGCAAGAAGCAATATATCCTTTCATATGCTGCTGTTCTTAAGTACTGCTTTGATGTCTTAATTTGTTGGCCCATAATCATCTCCTTTGTTCTTCATATTTGATATTTCATTTTAAATTTGTAACTTTAATGCTTAGAAAGCTTAAAATATGTTTTTGAAAAGTATATCGGTTAAAGATTGATAAGTACTTTTCCGTTTGGGGGGAGAGGCTGGCGATGGTTAAATTTTGTTTTGCCAAATCGATTTGTTTTGTGCATAGAGTTTATTTTTGCGAAAAATATTTAAACATCGCCAATGGTAACCCAAGATGGTATAGTAGTTTGATTTGACGGAAAAAAAAGTTTAACCATTACCAGCAACTGCCAGAAATGAAAGAGTACCGAATGATACTCCTATTTATATCTGTTTGTTAATTTTTCAATTTTCTTTCTTTTTTCAGAGAATTATGGCTATCAATTTTTCATTCTTGCTAAAGATCACGGAGTACCCTCTTTGGAAACAGTTGTTCCAGTCAATGCCATTTTTATTAGCCCCAAGGAAGATTATCCAAAATTTGAGCATTTTAAATATACCTTTTTCATTCCTGAAAATTCTCCTATTGGTACAGTCATTGCTTCTCATGTCAATGCTTCTTGTACAAGACCCTTGACTTATTCCTTTACAACTGCAGCCAAAGGTTCAAATGCTGAATTATATTTATCTATGTTTAGCATTGATAAATATGGCAACATAACCTTGTTATCAGAAATTGACAGGGAAACTCAAGCTGTTTATAACTTGAATGTGCGAGCTTCAACTACTGATTTACCTATTCGTACTTCATGTGTGGATGTTTCTATAATAATTGTAGACGTTAATGACAATGATCCCAAATTTGAGTCTGATATCTACAGTGCATCAATAGCTGAAAACATAGAACCTGGGGCTACCATTTTGAAAGTATCTGCAACAGATGCTGATAGCAGTGAGCCCTTGTCATATCATTTTGGACCAGAAGCCGATTATGTAGCAAATATTTTTCAATTGGATACTGTTACTGGGTGGCTGTCGACCATGGTCTCATTAGATCGAGAAGAAGCATCATTTTATAATTTTTCTGTAGTTGTCTTTGATGGCCGGACGCCACCTCGTCGTATGGCAACAGCTTGGGTTAATGTCAAACTGAAAGACTACAATGACAATCCTCCAGTGTTTCAATCCAAACGTTACAATGGAGAAGTACAGGAAGATGCTCCTCTTGGTACAGTTGTAGTTAGCCTGATGATCGAAGACAAAGATCAAGAAAAAAATGATGTTGATTTTTATATTATAAATGGAGATTCACAAGGCCACTTTAAAATTATTAAATCTGGAAAACTTGTAGTTCAAAAACCATTGGATCGAGAAGTAATTGCCAACTATGAGTTAACTATTTTGGTAACAGATGGAAAATTTGTGTCTGAAACAGTGGTGTTTATTGTAGTTGAAGATGTAAATGACAACCCTCCTATTTGCTTGAAGGTAAGATCAATTTCTTTAAAATCTTTAGAAATTGAAATGTAATTATTTATTTTACTTTTTGAGCTAAAAAAATGCTCACTCTGAAAATGGAATTACTCTGTATACAAATATGATTTTCCAATAAATCACTTTACTCACAACTCTCATGAGAAATTTATTTGGCCATCTGAAATATTTCAACTCATAAACCTTTGTATATTGCTGATAAAATGAAGAAAATATGAAGAAAAATTGTTTAATAAAGAAATTTGTACTGAAATATAATATTGTGTTTTAACTCTTCATTGGTTTTCATTAAGCTCACTTTAAAATTTATTAAAATCTATGTGTCTTTTTTTAAAGTAAAAGGAATTGAACATCACCTAGTTGTGTATGGATCTCTTGATAAATTAGACTGAAAGAAAAAAAAAACAATTGTAAGGTAGCAAACAGTTCTTCCTAGCAATAGAGAAATTTCATAGCTATAATCAATTAAGAATGGAAAGTTTACTTTCTCATATGCATTGTATTTTATTATTACTATTTATTTATATTACAGACAAAGTATACAGAAATGGTCTCCGAGAATATTCCTATGCAAACTTATATCCTTAAAGTTGAAGCAACAGATGCTGATAATTATGCAAATTCTAGGCTTTATTATTACTTAACAGGTGAAAGCCACCAGGATTTTTCCATCGATCCTGTTACAGGTATTTAAAATAATACTTATGCTTTAAAATATTCTAAAATTTTAAAATCATTTAAATTTAGCTGTCATTATTAGTTTGTAAATTTTAGAATTGATATTATTACTTTTTTTTTGTGTGTGTGTGTGTGTGGAGGGGGTGAGGGTGGGGGTAATCTTGCAAGACTACATTTTTTAAAACACATGCTGAAAATGCTGATTGTGGGTTGGAATTTCCATTTTTCAGCAGTATGCTTTTTTCCATCTAATTCTTAATGCTAACAAGAAAGGAGGTTGGAGGAAAAAGTCCTTTTTTTCCCGAATTTTCATTTACTTTAAAATCTGACAAGCTAAATGTTTTTATATGGTAATACATTGTAGTAATAATTTTCATGAGAAACATATTTAAAATTTTTGTATTGCAATTGAGTTGCTGTTTTAATAAGTGCATATTTAATTTGTATGTGTATTTCTTATAGAGTTTTTGCAAAGTATAGAAATAGGCAATATTTAAGTATTAATTTCTATGTGGTTTCACACAATTTTGTGCTTTGCCAGAAAAGACTTCCTTTCACAATGCTTGATTCAATTCTTGCTGAAAATTTGTGTCTTAATTATGTATTTCATTTTATATTCAAGATTTAATTAATATAATAATTGCTTTGTACAGTGTAATGTTTCATGAGGTTAATGTTTGTTCACTATTGAAAAATTGACTTGATATGTATATTTAAAGTGATATTAAGGACTTGATTGCTGAATTACTCAGCCAGTTTTCTTCTCTTACTATCCTTTCTTATATAATGTATATAACTCTTAGAATTAATATTTTAAACAACGGCTCGGTAACATCATGGTAAGGATAAGGACGTACGCCCCAGGTGATAGGATCAAGCCTGTCAGTGTCGGCGGATTTTCAAGATGCAGAAAATTGTCTGCCCATGCTGTATGATTATGCTCGATGTAAAAGATTCCTTGAGTAGACATTTGGCTTGTATACTCAGGGCTAAATTACATTCCTAGTGCAATATTGCATCAACAGAGTCCAGGTGCTCACTCTTTCAGGTGAAACTGGACATCAACATTCTCATGTTTGGTTGGTACCACACTCATTGTGGTGCTGCTGAGAAAGTTGGTACCAATCTCTGGGTAATGCACTAGGTCTGCAATTGGCACAAGCCAATTTAGCAGCCTCATAAGAAGAAAAAATGTTGTACACAATAAGTACTAGTGGAAGTTAGTCTAGACTTAAAAATCAATCGAAGAAATTTTTATAGCTTGTTACTTGGTTTTGCTTTCAGTTTTTTTCTTCTCGTCTTTTCTTTTTATGACTGGTAACTGGTATACAAAAAATTTGAAATAAATGAAATAAAATTGCCTTTAGCTATAATTTGATAGATTTGATTTGCAAATTTATATTTTCATAGTATTAACAAAATATGAATTCATTTTCTAAAGTGTTTATTTTTCAAAATCTGAATAACCACTACTCAATGAATGCTCAATTGAGGTGCTGGTTTGTTAATTAATTTCCCAGAGCTAATACAAGAAGCATTTATAAAGTATTTAATGTGTTTTTATTTATAATTGTCAAACATTCACGGACACCACACAACACATGCTCTTAAAACAAGTACGCACTGTCACTTTCTCCACTGGCACTAAAAGAGAAAGAGACTTTCTCTTTTAGTAGCGATCAGTTCTTGCTTACATGTCGTAAGCTTTTCTATCTTTTTAACATGATTCTTAATAGACTATACTGCCTTGTAAGCCTTAAATCAGAGGTATATCAAGTCATATGCAACAAATAGTAGTTTTTTAAAGTTAACATGGTATATTTTGCATTAGGAACTAAAAGGGAAGTATTTCTCTACTTGTTTCTATTTGTATAAAGTGATATTTTGGATAGCTCCTGGCTCAATATGTTCAATAAAATATTATCTAAGTACAGGGTTTGGCAGCATAACATCCTTTTTTTTTTTCAAAACTCAATGAAACCCGTTTTATGAAGTTATGTTTTACACAGTTTTGAGAATCAAACCAGGTAGGGGAGGCCCCCTATTCCCCATGCACTGAAAGTCGAATTCTACCGCTTGTCACGATCCTACCAACATAGCAGCGGGTATGTTAGCAATTTCAGCCTGGATGCTGGCCTTCAAGTGTTGTAGGGTCATTGAACAATTGACATAAAGTCGATATTTCAAAAAAAAACTGAAGAAAAATCACAAGGGGCTCAAATCCGGGAAGCTCTAGCCACTTCAAATCAGTGAATGTTCATTCGAAAAGTAGACCTCAATAGAAAACGTACGCTCCTCTGAGATTCCAGTGCAAAATGGCGACTGACCAAGGTGGGAACAAAACTTTAGAACCATCCCTTTGGAAGGAGACAACTCTCCCCCCCCCCCCCCCCCGCAACATCATTTATAGCCTAAAAGTCGCACATTTCAAAGAAGGAAATTATGGTGCTGCACCCTGTAGTTACATAAATACAATCAGAATCTTTCTCTTAGCTTTGCAGCTTACAGTGAGGCTAGTATGTCTGTGTGTCACAAAATGTCTGTGTTTTATCTGGAAGTAATTATTATTTGACTCAAGCATTTAAAAAGAAATTTTACAAGAGCTTTTGTTCATAGGTCACTTAAAAACAGCTCACTTGATTGATCGTGAAAGAAGATCTCGGTACTTGCTGGAAGCCCATGTACAAGATGAAGGACGATCAGAGTGGGAATGCACTAGTGTGATTGAAGTTCTTTTGAGTGATGTAAATGATAATGCCCCAGAATTTTCTCAAGAGCTTTATTCTGTTGACATTCCTGAAGATTCAGATGTTGGTACTTTGATTACTAAAGTTCATGCAACTGATAAAGATGTTGGTAAGTATTTATTTTTATTTCAAACATTCCAGATATGTACACAGTTAAACTTTCATAAATGAAACAAACTTTTTTTTTTTTTTTTTTTTTCAAATAGTAATTTATTTAGCTATTTTCAAAATGTGTAGAAATTGCAGTGTTTTATTTTTTTTTATGATGAACATACTGTCATAATCTTTTAAAGTCATCTTCCCTTCCTCCCATTGTATATAAAGAGAAAAGAATATTCCATTATGAGCAAATCAAATTTTTGAGGAAGGAAACTTGCATTATTTAATTTGAGTTATAAAAAAATAAGAAAGGTTTTATCAGAGTCTTTGTTTCCATATCAATAATAATTCTGAATATTGTTACTATCGCATTTACAATCAATTTTGCTTTATTTTCCATAGAATCACAATTATTTTTGTTCATTTTCAATCTATGAGAGTAATTTTAAACAAACACGCCACTTTTTTGCGTGTGTGCATCATGGAAATTTGAAGGAAAAAAAGAGTTAATGTTGATATTTTGAAGCATTTACTAGCATTGCACTGTTTCTGCTGCTGGGCTTGTCTATAAGTCAAAATATTTTTCCCATAAAAGGGAGCTAGCTGTAAAGGGTCAACTTAGTGGATTTCAACCCAGATTAGTGGAGAAGGAAATGTGTTTACTGAATTGCTGATCTTAAAAATCTTGAAAGATAATAAATATTTATCTACAAAAGTTCATGCTCTTATTGCAAACAAATTAACACTTTGGTAATCGAAAATCTGTTTCAAAGTACTTATTATGGTTCAAAATTTGAAAATTCATGAAGCTCAATTGATTGGTTATCAGCATTGTGCATTTTTTTTCAAATTCCATACTTATTTGCTTTGGTTTATTGGAAACAAAATAAAAAAAAAAGGTGTTGGAGAAGTAAGACTTGACTTGTTCACAAAAATTTAATTTTTTCCAAATTTTCTCTTAAGAAGATGACTTATACATGAATTGACCTGTACAGGAGTATATACAGTAATTATTTCTGATATAGTAATTCCCTATGTAATTTAAAACTGAAAAATTTCCAAACTTTCCCATAAACTGTTTCTAATGCTGTAAAGTTGTGAACTAATGTAATATGTTAAATTGCAGGTACTAATAGAATGATAAGTTACTTCTTGGTCGAATCAGCTCGCAGCCATTTTAGAATTGATGAAACTACAGGAATAGTGAGCTTGAATAAACCTGTTGACCGGGAAGAAGTGGCAATGTACAATTTGACAGTACAGGCTAGTGATCATGGTATCCCACGGTTATCTACTCTTTCCACACTGCTTGTGCTTCTACAAGATGTAAATGATAACCCCCCAGAGTTTACTTCTAAATTCTATTTTGCTGTTATTCCTGAAACTGCTGCTGTTGGATCAGAGATTTTGAAACTTACTGCAACAAGTCGAGACAGTGGAGTAAATGCTGAAATAACTTACAGTATTATTCAGTCCCCAAAAGCAGAAGTATTTTCAATTCATCCAAAATTAGGTAAAAATTATTTGTTATAACTTCTGCATGGGAGTTTTCCCTGGCTGCTATATCTTTTATGTGTTCATACTCTACAAATTATTTCTATACTACATTTTTAAAGTGTTTATTTGTACTAATTCATCATATTAAATATTTATTACATTTAATCATTTTAAAAATTTAAAAATATTTTTATTTATTGAAAGCAAATATTCCACTTTTATAAAACTGCATTTTTTTATGTACAGATTTTTATAACAATGTTAAAAAATAAAAAATAAAATACCAGATTTTTTTTTTTTTTTTTTTTTTTTTTTTGTGGTTAGAGGTGAATGCTTTTATGTATTTACAAAGCCACAAAAGTCCTGGTGATTCTAGACATGTATATTTATGTCTTTTTTTCTACTGAGATATATGCAAGTGGAAGTTGAGATTCTATGTATTTTCTGTGTCCCTTTTTCTACTATCTTTTCATCCATAAACTCACATTTTTTTACTTTGAAAGAGAGATTTCTACCCAAAACTGGTGTCATCAATTTAAATTGTGTGTTTCTCCATTGCAGAACTGTACTGCTGTGTCACACAAAATATTATTGCTTGTCAGTATATTATTCAAAACAAATAGAAATTTGTTGGCCTTATTTTCCTTTAAATATTAAAAAGACCATTTTCAGTATTAACTGCACTAGAGTGGACTTGATTCAGTTACTTAAATCGTTTAAAATGGAACATGTTGATAGGCTACATTTTTACACAGAAAATAGAACCAAAACCATTGTTTTAATTCCAAATTGTATGCTAACCTTGAAATTAGGAAAAATTACTCCTTCATTAGGGTTTCAGGCATTTGGAACAGTTGAGCAGAAGCAAATGTTGTTATACCAGCAATGAGGTAAAAAGTTTTAAGAGGGCTATTGATCTTCATTGGAGATTGATAAATTGGCTACAACCAGCCTAGCTAGGCCCAGAGCCTGTTGTTGGTTGTCACTTTTGTATTTGCCTTATATTTTCATAATATATAAATAATTGTATCAAAATAATGTGTGTAATAAAACTGTTTTATGCCTAATGTTTCATGAATAATCATAATTTCTTTACAATTTAATTGCAGGAATGTTAACAATTTCTTCTTCTCTGGATTACGAAACAGTTCATAGTTATTACATTTTAGTGAAAGCAGTGGATAGTGGTACACCACCCCTTAGTGCAGAAGTTGGTGTTAATATCACGATTACTGATGCAAATGATAATGCACCAATGTTTTCTCAACAATCTTACAATGCTGTGATAAGGGAAGATGCCCTAGTAGGAGATAAAATAATTCAAGTAAATATATTTGCCACATATCAGAAATGAAGTATTCCTTTTTAATTGTACATATAAAACTCATTTTATTGAATTTTTATAAATTAAAAATTCTTAAACTTTTCTGCAAATATAAAATTCTTAAATTTTTCTGCAAGCAATTTTTTTCCTAGGAAAAAAATAGCTGAGAATATATAGGTAGCTTCAAAGATTGAAACTTTTAAAACAATGTCTGCAGGAGTCGCACCAAAGGAATTTCGGGTACGTTTTCGGACTCATCACAAAATTCCAAGCTTCCAAATCGTATTTTTCTCACCATTATTTTTCATAAAAGCGGCAAATAATAATAAACATTTTCATCACTATACGTTTAAATTTTCACAGAATTATTTGATTTTTCACAACAATCTCTTTAAAATTCACAATAAACGTACCCTGTTATAAAATGCTGGATTGACCCCTGGCCTAGATTTTTTATGCAATTTTTGTAGATGGCATTTTACGGAAATATTTGGATATGTAAATTTTTTGCTGCCTATTTATATTGTCTTTGATACACTAGATTAAATTATTAGAATTTCACATATATCTTATGTAAATAACAATCTTTCCTGCTACTTTCCCATCTTTTGCAGATAATTGTGAATTCCTATTTAACACTAGTGATAATAAGCAAGATCTAGTTATTATTGTAGTATAGTCTTTGTTCTTAAACATTGTGGATACAAATTGTTTCTCAAGGCACTCCTTGCTTTCATGTACTACCGTTTCAAAGCTGTATATACTATCTTAAACCAATCAAAGTTTAACAGCATCAATCATTTGTCTAGAATCCTTGAAAAGTATGGAACATTCCATGAAACAGAGCTATTTAAATGGCTATCAACTTGAAACAGAACCAAAATATAGAAACTCTACTTATAAGTCTTTTTTAATGAGGTTAAGGAGCATTTATGCTAAATTTGGAAAATATAGCAACATATTTGGTTGTGACTGTGTAACAAATATGTGTGTATATCTGTTTATTGAAAAATACAGTATGCATTCAAGTAAACCTTGTGGGATATGTTTCATGCAACTTAAAATATTTTTTATTCATTGCACTCAATCCTAAGTTTTGTTTTAATGGCCATTAATGTAATGCAGTTAAGCAGAATTTGATGCAATGCAGCAGTATGAATGGCACACAATGTCTTTATTTATAAAGATTAAAAATTAAAATCTTTACATGCACAGTTTTTAGTCTTCATGGAGTATTCATGACAAATTTGAAAAGAAATCAGACAATATTTACAAATTTATTAACAGAGAATAAAGTTTATGGTTAAGTTGAAACTAGTAATGGCACAGAGTGCTGTTTGGTCAAAGCCCCGAATACCGAAACTTGGGCAAAAGCTTTGGCTGCTGAGCATATTAAACTTTAACATTGAATGCACAATTAATGTATATAATTTGTATCATATTATACTCCATATGTCTTAGTATTCTTAGTTTTGTACAAAATGTTCAAGTTACTGTGTGTTTTTTAAAATTAAGTATTCAATTCACCAATTAAGGTATTATTGCTTTGCACTTGTCGTACCAGAAAAGTAGGTATTTCTTTTTTGTTGCAAATAAGCATTATTTCTAATATTAAAAGCATTTTCTGCAATTAAGCTGATTTTCGTTATAACCAATATAATATGATCAAATATTCAATCACTGAATAATCTAACTAATGTAAAATTTCTGAATTGTGGTTAATTTTGTAAGAGCAATATAATTTGTAATTTTGTATATGCAGGCATTCTTCCTTACTAGCCTACCATTTAGTATTTATATTTAATAAAACATTTGGTATGTATATCTTTGAAACTTTTTAGTTTGCAAACTTTTTTTTATTAAAAATGAGTTATAATATTTAAAGTAACAAATGAAATCAAAGCTTTATATCTTTCAGTTTTCCTTCATAGGTTACATTAATGTTCATTTTTCAAAAAAAAAAAAAAATATATATATATATATAGTATAGGCTTTCATTTTTAGTACTTATTTTAAATAAGTACTTAAAAAGCCTATGTTATATTTTTTAATTAAAGTATTTAATACTTACTATTTACTATGTAAGTTGTTTAATATTGAATGATTTCTGGGTCCAAGGGCTCTCTATAGACAAACTAAACTAAACTTTAAATTAAATTTATATTTCTACTATGTCTTATTATAAGGTACAATTGTGCATAGCTTAAAAGACTAGTTTGCGTATTAGTAATTGTAAAAAGAAGATTTACAATATAAACTGTTATAGGCCAAATCACAGCTCATTATTCGGGCAGGCATGCTTTGCTTGAAATAAATTGTGACATTTTTTTAATTAATAAATGAATAAAGTTGAACTAAGAAAGTCATCAAAGAATTCTGATATAAAAATATATTTTAGAAATTTTACTACCCGAGTCTGCTACAGTTGCACTGTATGGTTCATAAAGTTTAAAGTTTACATTCTTGTGTTGTTACCTGTGATTAATCTAGCCTTTTAAAAAATTAGTATGCTCATTTTAAACCATAATTGATTTATAATATTGTCTACATTATTTTTGCTACATTTAAATGTCATTCTTGGTTTTTCCTTTATCGATCAAAAAACGTAGTTATTTATAACTATTGTTCAAGATGTACTTCTTATCTTTTACAAAATCAACTGCTGCATGATTCAATATGCTGCAAAATCAATGTGCATCAAAGTCCTCAATTCATTTTGAGGAGCTTTAATCTTTTTTATATTCAGATTTATTTTTTAGAGGTTTAATTACATATAAGAAACTTTTATTAGCAATTAAAATTTTTTCTTCCATTTAATCTTCCATTAAATGATTGTATGTTGCCACTTGAATTATATGCACATTGAATTTCCTATATCTTTATCTACGTAAAGATGGCTTTTGCTGTGTGAAACATCAACATTTTGGTTCATACATGTGTTATAGCATTTTAAATTTTCTAGGTAACTGCTTCTGATATTGACAGTCCTCCAAATGCAAGAGTGAGGTATTCCATTTGTGGAGGTGATAGATTTGGCCAGTTCATAATTGATCCAGAAATGGGATACATTTCCTTAGCTTCCAGTTTGGATCGAGAAAAAGTAAGTTGTTTTAGCTCTCATTTCTTATTATTGCATCATATATCTATGTATATTTTTTTTCTTTCTTTTTCTTTTCTTTTTTTTAGAATTAGTTTCTATGTTTACTAAAGCCAAACGGCATCACTAGGGAGCAGGGCTTGATTAAGACCCTTAGATACCCTTAGCACTAAAAACTTATGGTGTCCCCCTCCCCCCATGCATTTACATAACTCAAGATGCAATCAATAAAGGATTTTACAACTTTCTGGTACAGAAAACTCGAAACCTTGGAACAAAAGAACATTTATTTATATAAGCTTAATTTTGTTTTGTGCTAAATACCATTCTTTTCCCTACAAAGTCTCTTCAAACTCTCATAATCAACTCTATGCAACATATCTACTTGTATATATAATAGACAAAGTTTTCGGCTTCCTTGTTGTGTATTTGATCTAACGGGATTTTTAATGCATTTAAACCATATTGCATTCAACCTTCCTTGCGAATTAGCAAGTGTTTGAGAAAAAAGCCTAAAACTTAATGTTTTAAGAAAATTATATGTCATTAAATACAAAAGTGACAACCAGCAACAGGCACAGGGCCCAGTTAGGCTGGTCCTAGTCGATTTAACAATCCTCATTGAACATCAAGCTCCTTCTTAAAATATTTTACCCCACAGCAAGGGAGGCAATTCAAGCAACGTCATTGGTCACGTGGCACCAATGAAAGCAATGTAAACAAAGGAAGCTGTAGCATCGCTTTACATTGAGTTCGACAAATCTAATTAAAAACTAGGCCATGCCTAAAAAATAAAGTTCTTCTACATTACATAAAATTAACACTTAATACAACGCTATAACTATTGTAATAATTAATAAATTTCTTTCATAATGATTAAATTAAATGTAAATATTGGGTTATAATCAGAAAAAGCTGTGAAAATAGTCTAATTAATTTTAAGATAACTAAATTTTGCGGAGTGAACTACACGTAGAACTCAATTGAAAATCTTAGTAAACAAAGAGGATATCACGGAACAACGATGATCGCTCATGAGTCCCTCTAGCGGTGAAGTGCCTCCAGTAACAGTCGCTTCCGATAAACTATTCCAACTGCCTACAACCCTATTGAAGTAGTAATTTTTTCTAATTTCAAGATTAGCCTGAGATTTTAAACGCTTAAAACAATGACCTCTGGTTCTACTTTCTATGCGTAAATGTAGCTCATCAGCATTTTCCATTTTAATGAATTTAAATAACTGAACCATGTCCCTTCTAACATTCCTTTACTCAAGACTACATATTGAGTCTTTTAAGCCTAACCTCATAACCTAAGTCTGAGAGACCACTTGCCAACCTAGTAGCACTCCTTTGAATCCTTTCCAATAATGTTTTTTCCTTCTTTAGATAAGGAGACCAAAACTGTACAGCATACTCCAAATGAGATCTTACCAAACTTCTGTATAATGGTAATATAACAAGTCATGACTAATCAATACACCTAGATCAACAACTGCTTCTGCTTCACTAATAACGGAACCTTGTAAATAATAGATTGCAAGTTTTTTCCCATGACCAGAATGAAGCACTTGACATTTCCCAATATTAAAAGACATAACCCACTTAATTACCCATTTAGAAATTTGATTTAAATTCTCTTGAAACTGATTGACTTGTTCTTCTGTGTCAACAATTCCCATGACTTTGACATCATCAGCAAAAATACTGATGTTCCCAGAAATACTCCGACTAATATCATTAATAAAAATTATAAATAATAACGGTTCTAAAAACTAAAGCTTGTGGAACACCACTTGAAACATAAATCTGCTGAGGATAATTGCCCTTAAAAATACTACTCTTTGTTTAATCCCAGTTAGCCAGTTTTAACCCAAATTGAAGTTTTTCCACCAATACCAATACAAGCAAGAGCATCATGTGGTTACTTTGAACATTTTCTGAAAGGCAATATAAACATCTACTCACTTTGTTATCTAAATTTGAAAATCAATGATTTTTAAAAAATACAACTTCACAACAAAAGGAACTTATATCAACATTTAAAAAAAGAATTTTTTTTAATGTTGTTGCCCTTTGAGGTTGAGATGTGTGAAAATTTTTGTATGCTTGTTCTTATAGCATCATTTAACAAAAATATTTGGGGGTGCGATCTCCCCAGGTGTCACGCTTTTGGGGGGGGGGGGACGCTCAGGATGGATTTTTGTTTAGAAAAAATAAATGCATGAATTGAATATTTTTTACATCATTTTGAACTACAGTGGACGCTGCTTAATGTGATAGTATCCGGAAAAATTGATCTGATAGCAAGAACCGAGTGATTATAATAGGCGATGAAAAATTAAGACTGTAAAATCGCATAGTTATGCATATTTACCAATGATTACACTGTTGATTTCCCAGACAATGGTAATTTACATTTTGTTGAAATGAATTGAATGTGTTTAGCAAAAAAGTAACAAAAAAAATATAAGGATAAAAAAAAAATATTGACTTTAAAAAAGAAAAAAAAAATGAATTCTTGATTGTTGGCTTTTTTTATCGGCTTTTTTATCAAGCTCATAAAACTTTTCCGTGACATTTTTTTCTGCACATATCAACACCACTTCTCTCATCTGAGTACTTATAAATACGTTTTTGTCCAAATTTCAAAAACTTATTTACAAAGAGAAAAAAAAGTTTCTTTTTTGCATAGTTTTATAATTATTTAGAGAATAATAATGTCTGTAAATTGATAACAATAAACAAAGTTTTTAATCCAAAAAAAGAATTTTTTTGAATGTATTGTTATACAAGTGAACAGGACTTGGCAATTTCGTTAGCATCAACCATGATTACTGAAAGCGGCATCACATGTATATTTAATATATTAGTAGGTTCATCATATTCTCAAAATATCAATTTTTGTGTTTGTTTTTATTAGTTGTTTAACTGTTTAGTATACAGTGTATGCTTTTGATGGAGTCAGAATACCTAAAATCAGGGTTTCATAGTAGCCTTCTTTGTTTTTGTTGTTTTCTGGAATCTTTTGTGGCACACTTTTCTTTTCTTTCATTTGAGGCAAGAAAAAGACAAAATGTGAAGTATCATTTTAAAATAGAAACCTAATCTTAATCTCAACTACCAGCTGCATTTTAATATTAGTTTAAAGTGATTAATTTGATTATTATTCCCTATAATAAATGTGTGCATTGAAAAATGCAAAAAACAGCAAACAACTTTTTTTTATGTGTTCTCAAAAAATAAAAAATAGAATGGAGTAAAGTAAAATTTTTCCCCAGCGATTGAAAATTGTACAAGCTACATGTTTATGCATTTGGTATTTGGGGAGGTGGTAGCATTTCAATTCACCACACAAGGTGACACCTGTATTAGAAGCGCCACTGCTTAAACAGATTAGAATTATCTCTAAGGAGTACTGGAAATGTTTCCTTTTAATTAATTTCAACTAATTTCAAGGACCTTCCTGCATTTGTGCACCAGTTCTAATTCATTCTAATTAGAATCATGTTGTTTATTAGTTTTGTGCATTGTGGGTACTGAGATAGATTTATGTGACGATAGTAAAAATTTGGATATGTTTTTATTATTGAAATCCTGTACGTATTAATTGAATGATTACATATTTCTAAGTTACAGCATTTCAGTGAATAATCTTAAAATTCTCAGTTTTGTTATCTTTTAACAGATTTAATCATTTTTGCATTTTTCATGACTTTTTTGTTGATATTCTTAGGTTTCAAATTATGTTCTTGAAGTTTGTGCTGAAGATAGTGGTAAACCTCCTTTATCCAGTGCTGCTTTCATTAACATAGAAGTTTCTGATATTAATGATAACCCTCCACATTTCTCTGAAGATAATTATACTGCTATAGTTCAAGTAAGTTTTTCCTGTTGATGTAAGAAAAGATTTTGTTATCTTTGTTTTTCATGTTCAGTCTTACAACGTTTTCGCAAGTAGCATGTTGAGAATGTAAATAAATAACACTGATTCATGTGCATGAAATCCCACCACCAAAGAATATATACCTGCATGTAAATGTACTGTTATGCTTTGTACATTTTCACCAAATATTGACGAATTTAAAAAAAAACTACGGTGCACAACCGTTATTGAAAAAGGTTTCATGTTTAAGTGACTAAAGCAAAACATGCCTATGAATATTTATTTACTTATTTTTATTATTTTTTAATTTAAGGAAAAAAAATTTACATTCACTTTTATAGTATTTATTTTTAAACTAGTACAGTTAATTGCTAACTAACTGTATAATAAATATTCAAAAACTTTAAGAAAAATTTAAGAAAAAAAGTCATGTTTAGTATATACACAAGGCAAAAATCTTAGTGCTATATTTCTTTTATTTATTATTTTAAGAATCAGAAAAAAATAAGAACAGCTTAATTTATCAAGTGAAAAATTGCTTTGCTTAGTAATTATCACTGAAATTATGTCAATACGTTTTCTAAAGAATGCATATAATATGTTAATATCATTACAATCAAGGCCGTATCCAGAGGGGGAACGCCCCCCCCCCCCCCCCGAAATCCCAAAATTTTTGCAATGTAGCATATATTTCTCCCTGAAACTTTCCTCAACGCTAGTGTTTCAAGGTCAGCCCCCCCCCCCCCCTCAAAAAAAAAAAATCTGGCTACGGCATTGATTAAAATAGCAGATTTGATTCTTTTATTCAGGAATAAAATTAAAATTAATAGTCAGCCTTCAGTGGAATTCTATTTTCATAATAAAGTGGACGGTCTATATCAGTGGAGCAGTCGATGGGGGACGCAGGGGGACGGCGTCCCCCTACCTTTTTCATTTAATACAAGCGTCCCCCCAAAATTTTTACATCTTAACATAAGCGTCCCCCCACTTTTGATTTCAATTGCTTATCTACGTATGCAACCGCGTCCCCCCAACTATTTTTTCAGGACTACACCACTGGTCTATATGTATGTCTGTTTGTGAACAAGAAAGAACTCAAACTAAATATATAATACTTAGAAATAAAATTAATTTAGTTATGTCATTATAGTGCAAAGCATTATGAATGACATTATAGAATATTTCTGCGTAAGATTTACAATTTAAATTTCAATATTTTAAAAGAGATGTAGATTTTTTTTTTTTTTTGCTCTTATGTCAGTCAGTAAATATTTTATATTTTCATTTAATTTCTTGAATGACAGAGATGGTTTTTTACATGGACTGTATCATTTAGAGAGAAAAAGAAAAAACTCATATATTTTGATAGTACGACCACTTTACATGTTACAAAAATGTCTTGCCTTGTTGCATTGTGACCATATTCTGACATTCAAAAAATCGTTGTCTTTAATTGTATTTTTGTAACTTAAAATAAGTCATTTAACAATGACTTCAGATATTGATCCAAATAATTATGTTCCTATTTACCCTTTACCCAATATTGAGGACCTAAGTGTAAACTCATTCCAAAAAAAGGCATGCTTTTTTGCTTGTTTCTGTATCATATTTTTCTCCTTTCCAATCCTTTAACTAGCTGGACAAATTGGATAAAAGTAGAAAAAGGGTGAGTAATAAATCACCTTTTTTTTCTTCCTGTACCTTTTCCATCCCTTTATTGCACTATCATGCATTATGAACTGAATATTTGCATATTTTATAAAAATGCACCTTCCTCTATGTGTTCTAGAAAAATTTTCTATTAAAACTTGGTGTTTTTTTTTTTCACATATAAATAAGTGCAATTATCAATGTTTAGAAGATTTTAATTTCTTGGATTTGCTGTTCCTTTTAATTGAGCTTTTAGTTGTACTAAAATATAAAAGTAATTTCTTACATAGCAGCTAGTTTTTATTCAGGAAAGTGAATAAAATGTCTCTTGCTATTTCATACATGTTAGTTTTTACATGATTTTTTTAGTTTGCTTCAAAGCTTGTTAGAAGTCTTTTCAATAACTTCTCATACCCCTATGAAGTAGGAGAAGACATTGGAATAACCACAAAATCACGTTATATGCATTTTCACTTGTGAATACAGAATTTTATATCAAGGACCCTAGAATTGAGGCCTGGACAAAGTATCCTAATCATTTCTTTCTCTAAATAACCTAGGTTTTCCCAATAAATTGGTTAATATTCATTTACTTATTTTTTGTGTTCTAATTATTGCACCTTGAAAGAAGCAAATTTTTGTTTTATATCAATAGTTAATGCATAAATTTATATAATATCTACTGTAAACAACTGTAAGATACAACAAATATTCATAGGTACACTGAAGGAGCGAGAGAGGAGCATTTGCTTGTACTGTAAAGTTAATATCTTTCTCCAATTAGAAAAAAGTTGAAGATAGTATTTTAAAAGGTTATGAGACAAAATAAATGATTTGAACTAAATTATTCATTATTTGGAAGTAACTTTTAGTTAAATTTGAATGGGTTAAACGATTTTGTGAAAACTCTTTTTGGCCTTTTCCTCTTTCCCACCAGCACACCTGTTGCAAAAGAGTTAATGTGAAGCAATCTTCATTATTTTGAAAGTGACTTCTCTTAAGATTGACCATCGTTTCGATCCTTACACGTGAAATTCTTTCTAAAACAGAAAGATTTCCTGTGTAAAAACATTTTACAAAATCATGATTTAATTATAGGGTGCTTTCACACAGAAGGCAACAAAGACGAAAAAAAAAATTATTTTTTCTCATATGCGCAAATGCAGAGCATATTTTTGAAGGCAAACATATGCCTTGCACTTGCGTTGATGGAAAAGACAACTTTTTTGTCTTTCTCGCCTTTTGTGTGAAAGCACCCTTAGTGTTATCTCCTCCTGGAATGTGACAAAGATCGATATATTCTGGGGCACCAACTTCTTTGGTGCTGGGATGTCAAGAAAGTTTTACGGAAAGAATAATAGCCATATAGCAGCATCTTTCTAAATGAACACACCTTCAAAGCAGACCTTTTTTTTTTGCAAATAAATTTCGATGATTTGCTGTTCATATAAAACATACAATAAACCCTCTTCTATTGTGATAATCCCCTCTTTCATAAATAGCTTTTCTTGCACGTTTAGAACCAACCACACACAAGAATTTAAATTTTTGCTACTCTTAATTAAAATCCTTTTGCATATTTTCAAGTTACAAGGTTTTGAAGTTACTTACTGTATCTTGTCCCTGGAATTGAGTATTCTCCTTTTCTAGACCAATGAAGTTTTAAAATATTTTTTAATCAAAAACTAACAAATTTTGGATGTAGAACTTTATTATTAGAAATTTCTGCTTTGTGTGTTGTTTTAAAATCACAAAATTGCTTTAACTTGAGGCCTATTTAATCCTTTCTACCTTTTAGATACCCCACAGCCCCTCCAAATTTGAATTCTAGTTAAGCATTGGTATTTTTTGAATTGCATGTAATATCCCCCTCCACCCCCCCCCCCCAAATAAATGGAGAGAGGAAAGGGACAAAATGAAAGATGAAATAAAAATATTTTTTTTATTTATGTTTGTAAAAAGTTATTAATATTTTAATTCATTAATTACAATGACCTTTTTTACTTTGCTGATGAACATTGTTTGTAAAGTTTTATTTCTTGTAGGAAGGAAAGCCACTTGGCTTCACTGTTCTGAAGTTCACTGTTACAGATCAAGATGCCCCTCCAAACACTGGTCCTTTTATTTTCGACATTTTATCAGGCAATGAAGACAATGCATTCCGAGTAGTGCAACAAGATGCAACTCTTCGCACTGCAAGTAAATTTGATGTTAAAAACCAAAGTGAGTTTTCACTTCAAGTTAGAGTCGCTGACGGCGGCAGTCCTCCATTATATAGTGACACATGGGTAAATATAATTGTTATTGAAGAAAGTCGTTATCCACCTGTTGTTACTCCTTTAGATGTTACAGTAAGTTCCTACCTTGATGAGTTTCCTGGTGGTGTTATGGGAAGAATTCATGCGATTGATCAGGATCCTTATGATAAATTAATTTATGATATAGTTTCTCCACATCAGAATTTATTTACCATTGATCGTGAAGATGGTACCATCGTTTCCTTGCCTGGATTAGATGTTGGATCATATGAAGTCAATGTGAGTGTAACTGATGGAAAATTTACAACTTACACTACAGTGTCAGTTGATGTCAATATGATTACTGCAAATGCAGTTAAGAGTAGTGTTGCTGTACGACTGGATGATGTCACACCAGAAGATTTCCTTCTGACCTATAAGAAAGGCTTTCTTCGAGGGTTAAGGAATGTTTTGAATGTTAGAATGAAGGATGTTGAAATCATTAGCTTGCAACCTGTATTACCAGAGAAGAATCGTCGACAACGTAGTGCTCAGCAAGATTTAGATATTGTATTCGCTGTTCATGCTGGTCCTAGTGGATTTCATCCTGCTGATCTTGTTCGAACAAAAATTAAAGAAAAGAAAGAAGTTTTAGAAGCTAATGTTGGTTTGAAAGTTGTAAAAGTAAGTGAATGAATATTTTTATTTAATACTAGTTTATTCCTCTTATATGTAGTTGTTCAGTTATATCTCATATTTTGAGATGCCAATGTTTTCCATAAGACTTGCTAATGAATTAAAACTTGTTTTCATTTTAACCTTGTATGTAAACAAAATTGAAAGAATATCACATGTAATATTTAATGTAGAAAAGGTTTAGGTACAGATGTGGTACAACTTAGCAATTACAGGGTGCGTAGCGGTTTTTAAAATTGCTTAATAGTGCTTGTTTTTGCTTTTGATTTTAAAAGCTTTTAAAAGTGCTTATTTTTCATCCATGTTTGTAAGAAGTGCTTACTTCCTTTTATGCAAAGATATATTTTTTCGTTCTACCGCCGAATGTCGCCATGAATTGCGCGAGAAGCAAAGAAGGGTGGCTTCCGCTTACCATTCTAAACTGGTTTTCCCAACCTTTCTCTAAATGAGGAAGGAAGGGAAGAAACATGCTTGTGTTGCGTAAGGGTTGCTTTACCGTAAAATACAGAATAAGCGCCCTCCTGAATTTTCACGGAATTATTGGAGGAGGCGCTAAAACGGTATAAGTGAAGAAAAATACCAAATAAGTGCTCCTTTCCCGAATAGTACAAGGAAAGTAGCCTCAGCAATGCCGCGGACGTGCTATAGCGCGTCAAATGCGCAAAAATCGGAGGTGGGGACGCAAAAAATAAATTAAAAAAATTACTCGTAACCCAAGGCGCGTAATTTTTTATCGCGGAAAAAAATAAAGTTAAATCTATAGAAAATTGATACGCAAAAAATTTTTTGCATGTCCATATTTCAAGCTTTTTTTAGATGAAGAGCGAGTAAGGAAACGGCGCCAGCGCCAGCTCACATTGACGCCCGTTTCCTTTCCTGAACTTCCCTTTTGCAGCGGCTCTGAACAGAATTGATTTCTTTTGAACAAAACATAGATTTAATGTCCAAAGATTTCTTTAAGGATATAATCAGCTGGATAATGCCGGAAATATGAGGTTTTCATTTTTTTAAATACTATGGTGGGAAAAGGTCTCGTTTTTGCGACAGCGAATTTTCGTAAAGCCTTCGTTTTCGCGATTAAGATTTTTTCTTAGCTTTTATTTTGAATAAAAATAATAAATATTTTCCTATTTAATTTGTTATAGCCTTACTGGCACTCCTTATACTGTCCATGTAATCGATATTGCGAAAAATTCGCGAATCTGACATTGGGCCAAGAATTAATCATTTGATTTTTGGCTTTTAAATATTGGATTTTGGTTTTAATTCTTCGTCAAATTGTTATTGAATCAATTGTTAATTGCATTGAAAAACATTTCTTGCCATAAAAAGTTTATTTTTCATTTGTATCTTTAAAACCATGATATGCTATTTTTTGCGTAGGGACCCGCTTTTTGGAAAAGGACTTATCAGGGAAGTTTTATCTTCTGGAAATTATCAGGGGATATTCAAAATCAGGGAAATATCCCCCAAATATCAGGGAAAGTCATCGTTTTCAATATCCAAACCGGCAAGCGTCCGAGCTTCGTTTTGCGGAATTTCCTTTCATTGCGTGCGGTCAGCTCGAATGCCGATTTCCCATTGGTTGAAAGCGTCCTTTCTCCGATTAAACAACAAAAAAATTCACTTTTTTTGTCTATGAGTTAAGATGAAATTGCAGTTTTGCGTAAAAAGACGCGTGTAAACGTTAATGCTTCCGAGAATCCGCCATTTTTCGTCCTCTTCCAAAATTCGGTCTAACACCGCTCTCCAGTGTGTCGAATTTGGGGCTTGGTACTGTGCATGAGATTGCTGTGGCGCAACAAGCAGGGAGCCCATGACCCTCTCTCTACCCCCCCCCCCCCTCCAAGTGATGATGTGTAATTTTTTCAAAAATATAGCAGGGAGAGCTTTGTTCTTTGTTTAGTTTGCAATTCCCAGGGAACTTTTAAATACTTTGGCATTTGGTTTGGGAACTGATAATGGAAAGCATGAGCTTCTCTTGGTCAGCGGAATGAGAATCCAATTTTCGGGGGGGGGGGGGCGCTTATTCGGTATTTTCACAGAAAGAAAATTGAAGGAAATCAAGGGGGGGAGGGATGTAATTGCATCTTTATTTTCATTTTCTTTTTTTTTTTGCTGTTATGTTGTAATATAAATTTTATATTATTTATATAAAGAAGTTTTAGCAATTTGGGGGTGGGGGATGTAATCTGCATAGCAAAAATGATCTTTTTTTAGTTCTTAATATATTTTTTTTTTTTGAGTGCTTAAAAAGTGCTTATTTTTCATTGAAAGAATTTGCTACGCACCCTGAATTAAGTGTTTTTGGTTCTGCAGCAAAAATAAAATTACTTACAGAAACTAATAATCAATTTTGTGTTACTCCCCTTTGAAAACTTTATCTTTTGTACAAGGCACTGAGAATTTCTATTGTTCAGTTTTCTACCCAAATTCTTTTAAAGAAAGGCAGATTGAATATCTGCTTACAATGTTGTAACCCTCCAGTAAATTCCTATTTTAAAAAACTAATTTCACGTCAGTGGCGTAACTTGACTAGCTGTGCCCCCTTCTCAATCATAAATTGCATACTTATTATCTCAATATTAGAATTATTGACATTGGTACTTCGCTGACCAAGTACAGATATGTGTATAGGTGTTCCTTTTTTATAGATAATTTTAAATCATTGCTTATTTAAATGTAATAATAATACATTGTTATTTTGTTTATCAGGTCATGGAAAATCGCTGCACAAAAGATAGATGCATAAATGGGGAATGTGTTGATCTTATTGTTCTTGATAAAACTTTTGCTATCAGCATAACAACTGATGCAATGAGTTACGTCTGTCCACAACATTATCGAAAATTGGAGTGTGCATGCGAGCCTGGTTTTGGAGGTGTGTAAAAGTATAAAAATATTTAATTAAATGAATACATTTTTTAACTAGTTTCAATATTTGTCATCTTTCATTTAATGTTTTTCATTCTCTAGAAATGTATTTGGAATCATTTAAGCAAAAGTATGTGCAATATATATAATCTAGAATGGCTGACATAATAAAATATTTTTGATTTGTAGAATGAATGATTTATCAAAATATGTTAAGATTCTTCTGTTATGTCATTTTTTGAAGAAATTAATTAACAGAATTACAGGTTTTTGCTTGTAGTAACAATGACAGACAGAGCCGGCCTTCTGTAGGGTATATATTGGGGGTTATATTGAAACTACATTAAGCAATACTTATTTCTTAAAACAACTATTCGAGTATCAAATAGAAAATCAATGCAATTAAATGATAAATATTATGATAAATTTTATGATTAATTCATCCAAACCTTTAGAAAAGGCAACTTGAGGTTGTTGGGGTAGAAAATGTAAAATATTAAGGGGCCAATTAGATCCACATGCACGACTTGAAACCTCACATCTGGTTCTTGGTACACAGCAAATGTCGATTTGGTATACCTGGTTACCTTGCTTTTTTGGCAACTCAGGCACCCTTGAGCCCATTCCACAACTTCTTTAATTATACCAGATCAAAGAAACCTGGCAGACATCTGCTTGACAGTTGATCTGATTCCTGGATGCAACAAGCCATGAATTTGATGGAAGATTTCTTTTCGAAACTTGGGAGAAATATATGGACGTATTTTATTTTGAGAGGTGTCGCACCACAAGGTATTGCCAGATGTCAGGGTGTTGGGCTTAAAATCCAAAGCTGTATCACTGAAACAGAGCTGTTTAAACTCTTCATCAGTCCTCTGGCCCTGAGCTATCTTCTCATAATCAATTACACTGATTGTCTCTATTCATGTGTGTGAAAAGGTATCAGCAACCACATTGTCCTTTCCACTAATGCGGCGTAAGTCTGTGGTAAATTGGGATATGTATTGAAGCTGACGTAACTGCCTTAGGGATGCTTTTTCGTTTTTCTGCTTGAAGGCAAAAATTATTGGTTTATAATCGGTGTTGAACACAAACTCTCTGGCTTCCAACATATATTTAAAATGCTTGATGGATAGATAGATGCCTAATAATTCATAAGTGCTATATGACTTCTGAGCTTCATTTAATTTTTTGAATAAAACGCTATTGGTTTCCATTGGTCATATTCAAACTGTTGTAACACAGAGCCTATTGCCCAATCTGAAGCATCTGTGCAGAAAGATACTGGGTGTCCATACTTTGCAAAACACAAGTGCAGCATTCGCCAAGTCAGTCTTACATTTATTAAAATGTTCTATGGTAAAATCGCTCCATGGAACTTTTAGCTGATCTCTCTTCTTTGTGCCATTTAGCAATTCGTGGAGAGGTGCTTGAGTCTGGGCAGCAACGTTTAAATATCTGCGGTAGAAGTTAGTCATACCCAGGAAGACATGTAAGTCCTGCAGGGTTTCCGGAAGTTTGTAATCCAATATCACTTGAACTTAAGGGGACGCGGACCTTCTGCTGAGGTATGGAAGCCAAGGAATTCTATTTCTTTTACTCCCATTACTGTTTTGGACATGTTGATGCACAGGCCATAATTGTTGAGCCTCTCAAAAACTAGATTTAGATGTTGCCTATGTTCAGCTTCTGAGGATGATGCTACCAACACATCATCGAGATAGGGAAATACAAAGTCTAGACCACGAAAAACTTCCGTAATAAACCTTTGGAATGTAGCTGGAGCCGTGGGAAGGCCGAAACTCATCACATTGAACTCGTACAGTCCAAAAGGAGTAATGATGGCCGTTTTTGGCTTGTTCTCTTCCGCAATCGGTATCTAATAAGCCTTAACAAGGTCGATTTTGGAATAAGTATTTGTTTTTTTTAAGATGAGATGGAAGTCTTTGATTCTTGGTATCGGGTACCTGTCTGGAAGGGTTTGTTCATTTAGGCATCTGTAATCCCCGCAAGGTCTTAAAGTGCCATCTTTTTTCGTCACAAGATATAGAGGGCTGGCCCACTGTGATTTAGATGGACGAATAACATCATAATCAAGCATAAATTGGAATTCCTGTTTTGCTAAGGCAAGCTGAGTTGGATCCAACTGTCTTGCTCTGGAATGCACTGGTCTGTTGTTATATAATGTTTAACATTATGCTTGATGGTTGTATTTACATTTTTAGGTTTAGTGATGTTAGGGTATAATTTCAGTAAATCACTAAATTCTGATGCATGGTCGAAAGTACTAATTCGATACTCATCAGACACAGTCATTATTTCACTTCTAATAAGATAGCTGAGTAGTACCATCAATTACTTTTTTGTTATGTACATCAATGAGCAAATTTATGTAAAAAGTCAGCACCCAGGATGCCTTTACTTACCTTGGCTACAGTAAAGGGCCATTGAAATGGACATCTTAGTCCTAAATCAAGTGTAAGTGTTTTGATGCCATATGTAGGGATGTGGGTACCATTGGCCACATACAAAACATATGAACAAGGGTGCTCTGCCTTAATAGATGCAGGAATTAATGACACGTCTGCACCACTATCTACGAGGAAGCGGACAGCTGTCTTTCACAAACAGTCTATACTTGCAGCAATCCACATTTGTTGCAGCAGGACTTGCCGCTGACACTGCTGCTGTAGGGGGTTTTTCACCTGTTGCCAACTGCAAGGTGGTTTGCACTTATCAGGGAGGTACTTTTTCCCAAATTTAGAGTGGAAGTAGCAATATTTACCTGGGATCGAAGCGTTTTCTTAATTGACTGCGATTCCTGTTATTGTAGCGTTTAGGGGTTTGGCTTCTGGATCGATGATGATGCTGGATATGAAGACTTGCGACCTGCTGCTCCAAGCCACCGATCTTTTCTAGGAGTGTTTCATAACTAGAAACAGCTTTGTCAACTTCTATATGTGGGTTCATCTCCACTATCTTATTGGACATGGTTGCCAATTTTTCGAGATGTTCATCCCTGACAACAATGATGCACTTCACCGCATCGGACATTTTTTCTAACCACGGTGTTCTTAGCACTTTTTCGGAGATGTCTGTGGAATTGCCTAGTGACTGCATCTTTCTCACGAGCTGACTGGGTTTTAAGTCACCGAGCTCCAATCCAGTTAATAAATGCTTAATGTGCTACGTTTCGCTTTCTTTAAATGTATTCAAAAGCCTTTCTTTAGCTGCGGCATACTTATCTTTCAAGTCATTTTTAACAATGTCCCAGATATTTTCCATATACGTGGGTTCGATTTGAGCTACCAAATAATTAAATTTTGTCTTGTCGTGGACGATGCCGGCGATCTTAAATTGTGCTTCAATGGTGTAGAACCACATTTCCGGTTTTTTTGTCCAGAATGGAAGAATTTTTATAGTCACTTTGCTGGCTTCAGCCAATCCGATCTTATCCTCCATCATTTTGCGATTTTAATAAATAACTAGCACACAACGGGAAAAAGTTCAGGGTCACCAAATTATCAGGACATGTGTTTCTATGTGTTCAAATATTCTTTATTAACGGACGGGCATAACAACTCGCTGTTGCTGGAGATCTTACAATTCACAACAACGGTTACAGTGAATTTCAACTTACAGTTGATTTCAAAAAATAATTATAAAACATATAAAATAAATAAAAACAAATTTTTAAAAGTTATGATACGGCCAATAAAAATTAAGTTACAGTTCCTCTACAATATAAGTTACAGTATAATTAGTATTTCAATGAAATTATTATTTTACATTTTCTACCCCAACAAGGTAAATAAATATAAAGAGTTATATTTGGAAACCATTATATATATGTCTGAGATGTTAATGAAAAATTAAATAGTTTTATAAAAAAGTATGAAATTTTTGTAAGTTTTTTTTTATATTGCTACGTAGTTATGTTCAAATCCTTTTGTAAAGTCAATGTATAATATGTATGTAAGGCATTAAATATCAATATAATGCATTGCTGTGACTATCTTACAAATGCACGTAATATATATTTATATTTTCTTATATACTTTATTAGATTGTAGTGTTTATTATTTATCTTTAACATTTAGCTCATTTATTACAAATTCTTTGTAAAAAAGGAGGCATCTTATATATTTATAATTGTATCAATGTCTGTTTCGTATCATAGGACCTCAATGCGAACTTGCAGTCAATGAATGTTCTCGAAGGCCTTGTCCATCTTATCGAGTGTGCCATCCTGAGACAACAGTATTAGGTTACATTTGCAGATGCCCAGAAGGCAAAATAGGATCAATATGTGATAGAAACAAAGGGACTTCATGCAAGGGTCCAGATTGTTATGATGGTATGTTACCAAGTTAAAAATGATTACGTACTTGATGAATCAGCTCTACTAAAGTAGTTATGTCTTTCTACTGGCTGACTCCAACTGACAATGCAGAAGAAAAAACATGTTTTAGTTTTTCATTCGAAATTACTTGTTTAGAAAATTATTTCATTTCAATTATCTGATTTTTCATGTTACAAGATAAATGTAGTGGATTTTATTTTTTAATAACTGGAAGAAAATGTATGTATTAATGTTAATATTACTTTCGAAATTTGTGTTTGAAGTAGGAAACATTTTTATGCATGTCATAAAAAATTTCATTGAAGAGAAGCTCTTTTCTTTTCATATTTATTTGATTATTTATATTGGTACATTATTCAGTATAGTTGCTATTGCCATGTTTTATAAAGACCTTGGTAACTAGGTAACGAAAATTTGATTTGTGATAAATGCAGTTTCAAGGGCATGCAAGTTGCCAGGATTTTTAAAAGGGAAGCATTCAAAATTTTTTACGTTCTTAATCACATACAGATTTTGTAGATGATACAGTTATTATTAGGCAATGTGTAAATGTGCTAAAGGAATCTTTCTGAACATTGAAAAATGTAGTAGGGATAATTGAACTGAAAATGTTACTCAAAAAAATATATGGACAGTTGAACTCGCTTAATACAAAATGCCAAAGATTTGCGAATTTGTAGGTACGTATTAGCCGTTATTCGTAACAACTGTGAATAAGTAAAATTGTGTTAAAAAAAGTATTAGAAATGCAGTGGTGTAGAAGTGAGGGGACGCTTATGTTAAAATTTAAAAATGTGGGGGGACGCTTGTATCAAAATGAAAAGGTAGGGGGACGCCTTCCCCTGCGTCCCCCCTCGACTACACCATTGTAGAAATGCATGTTTATAATTATTACTATGTATAATAAAAAGTAAAACAAAAAAAAACAAATGATTTATTTTTACTAATATATACTTTTAAATCTCACTAGTACATTGAGAAAAAGTGAACTTGGTCTTTTAAAATTTAACAATTTTGGAAAAAAATCCTTATTGAATGGTTGTTTTTTCAGTACGTTAAATTTTATCCTATGCGTACTTGATGGTTTGCAATGACTCAAAATAACCAACAATTTCTTTTTAAAAAATTAATTATATAGCAATCAAGAAAATTTTTTCGTAAATAGGTCAAAATTTTGTTTGTCTTAGCCGAAATTTGTATTTCAGACTTCGTAATATGTGTGAGATATTTAGTGTAATTAAATAGTAAACCAAACTTAATGAACAAAATGTTTGTTTTAGTCATGATTTCGTATTAACCGTGTTCGTATTAAGAAAGTTCAACTGTATATATTGTGGGAATTGGATTATTGCAGTTAATGTACTTAAAATTGAAAAATATAAATTTGAGTTTATTGAAGGAAAAGGAAATCTTCTTTGAATTTTTAGTTAAATAACTGTGAGATTGGCTGTGAAATTACCTTTCTTTACTGCATGTAAAACTTGTAAATAAACTTACATTTTGAAAATTCTTCCATTTTTCTAATAAAGCATTATTTTCGTAAACTGTAGGAGGAAATTCTTTTTTCCCCCTCAATGTGATAGTAAGGCTGAGTAGCATTTATATAGTGGGGGAGATGCTTTAGACATTGTAATTATTTCTAAGGGAAAATACCCTCAAAAATACCCCATACAGATAATTTTCGAAACAATTTAAGTATTGTAAAAGATTATCGAAAAAAAAAATATTTTATTCTTTCTAGTTAAACTCTGTTTTTAAAAAGTATAGGATTTCAGACTAAATTTCCTGTTGATACGTTTGAATATAAGTTAAAAAATATTTTGAGAAAAGTTTTTTTTTTGAACAAGAAAGATTGGGACTAATTCATATGTCAGGAAAAAAGATGTGGTATGTAATACATACCACATCTTTTTTCCTGACATATGCCATCCTTTGCCAAAAAGTAATTACGATTACGGCAGCGATTACAGTCATTGAAAAATGTAATCGATTACGATTATGACATCCGATTACGATTTTGATTACGATTAGATTAGCATAAAATTATCCGATTTTATGCATACAACTCTCATTTTCACAAAAGTGTCATAAATCAAAAAGTTATGATTTTTAATTAAATTTTTGATTTTATAAGAGATAACTGAAATGATGATGAATGCAATTATAATGAAACAATTTCAACATCACAGTTCGGCAATTATGACGTCGTTGCAGAAATGAAAAATTTGCATTATATATATATATGTATAATCAGGAAAGGCACTTTCAGTATTTTTCGAATATTTAAAACTCATGTGAGGAATAACTACATTGATCGTATTTTGTATATAAGCAAAAACGATGCACTAAATGTATATATAATGCATAAGTGATTTACCTGGTTCATTGTTATTTTGTGTGCATACAATCAAAATTTAGTTGGCCGCAATTTCTGAAAATGTATATTTCTCCATTGTATTTATTTTCTAGTTTAAATTGTGCAAATATTTCACATAACACCAATTAGTTTACTGAAAATAATAATTTTCTATGATTCTTTATGAAATCACTTATAAGATGTGTATGAATTGCACGTGATAACAAAATGTTCAGATAGTGTAAGAGATAAATAATCTTTTGAAAATAAATGCTGCATTTTAGAATAATTTCAAAAAATTTGAACATGAACATTCAAATAACTCTTAGCAAAATTAGTAATCGTTAAAAAGTAATATGAAGAATAATTATAATACGAATGACTATAATATTTTAATATGAATTTTGTGGGTTTTTTTTAAACATGCACGAGCATATATTTTTTTCCATGTACTAACTGTTTTAATAAAAAAATAAAGTGCAAGTAATTTTACAACACAAATTTAACGTACAAGATTCAACTGAAATACAAATTTCTGTTGAGGTAATTCTAAGAAGAAAAAGATAATTAATTTTTTAAAATAATTCCTAAATATTAATTCATGCATGTAAAAAACAATTGGGAAAATGTCTGAACATATATCATTTTCTTTTACATACCTATTAATTAAAAAGAATATTAGCATTAAAATATAAATAAATTTAAGATTTAAATGTATGTACTTTTTTAAATATTCAAAGAACATATTTTTAAAAATAATAATAATCACACATACCAGGATTAAGATTTCATGCATCTTAAGCATAGAGCATCATGTAACGCCTGCTCTTAAATTGCTGAAGTGTAAATGTGCTATTCTTTAGAAAAATTCTTCACTTCTGCCATTAAAGAAAGGCGAAAACACAAAAGTCATTTCATGTCTCTTTATGTGTGTAGGTGATAGTACCAACACTAGATTTTCAGGGGGGCAGTCTATTTCGATTCGCCCATTCTTAATGCCGGCTCCAAACCGGAACCCCCGCGGAGAGAAAAAAGGGAGAACTCTCTTTTTTACTCGCGGCGGTCCCGTCCAGACCCTCGCCTATTGCCCAACCTTTTGAATATGTTTTGAAGAGGTAATTAAAGAAGCAAAATGACCGATGCATTTGGTCCTTATAGACACCTTCCCCTTTCTTATCTACCCCGAAATCTGTGACTTGCGGACAGATTACCGCTCTTGTACCGAAACTGGACGACGCAAGGAGACCGGAGACCCCCCCCCCCCCCCCCAACTGAGAGCCCCAAGGCGATGCGAGTGACATATCCAGACCAGACTCCCTTTCTTCTCGGGCTCTCCAGCCATTCCCCGTAGAGAGTGGAGCCGCAATTAAGGATTCTGAGAGACCGCAACAAGTAGGACAACAAGCTTCTCTAGCAGACTATTATATGGTCCTGCCATCAAGGCTCTGTGACCGCCACACAGAACCTTTTATATTATGATCGCCCGTAGGTTACAGACCGCTTAGGATAGGACTTCAGTACACAGTTTGAATCCTTTTTCTTGTAATCTTATCTCTTCTATCCAAGGGTAGCGCTAAAAATTTCAGCTTTCAGCAGGTCAAGATTACACGATTGCAGGACTAGCAGATTACGGATTTTTTCCTTAAGATTACGATTAAAATTTACGGGAGAAAAAGGATTACGGGATTACACAACTTCGATTATGATTACGAGAATATGCCATCATCAGATTACGATTACGATTACGATTTTGTCAAAATGTAATCGATTACAGCCGATTACGATTACGTAATCGCGATTACTCCAAGCCTGGTATGTATCATATTTATATATTATTTATCAACTCTTATTTAAAGCAGTATTTTTAATATTTAACTCAAATAAGTTTATTATGATGCATACATATATATCTAAACAAGGTTTGGATATGTAATTGTCATTTTTTCTTTCAGAAAAAACTCCAGTATCGTTCAAAGGTCAAAGTTATATGTCATATGTATTGAACAAGCCAGTTGATCATCATATGAGCTTAGTAATGCAATTTCGAACTAAGCAAGCAACAGGAAATTTACTTTATGCTACTGGTGTTAGAGATCATTTTATATTAGAGGTAAAAGAAAAATTGTGTTTTGTGCTAATATTATTGTGAAATTTTCTACAGCAATTAAAGCTTCATAGTTCTATGATTTATTATAAATATAAGTTTGTTCAAATTGTCTACAATTATGCAAATTATACTAAACAATTGTGATTAACTTCAGTCTTTCCATTATAGCAAATAATAGTCAATAATAAATTTAAATTTTTTTTCTGAATCTGGAATTAAAATTTAGTGTTTTTTCTTTTTTTAACCAGATTGTAAATGGGTTGATTCAGTACAGATTTGATTGTGGCAGTGGTGAGGGAAAACTTCGCATTGAACAATTTAAGGTAAATGATGGCCTTTGGCATGAAGTAAGAGTTGAACGACGAGGCAAAAGTGCCGAGCTCTTGCTGGACAATCGACTCAGAGCTGTTGGGAAATCACATGGAACTCATGAAGTATTGAATTTGGATGGAAATGACATCTATTTTGGTGCAGAAGTTAGAACAAATTTAGAGGCTCTGAATTTTGAAGACATAAAATTAGGATTCATTGGCTGCATGGATGACATTCAAATTGATGGAATTCCCTTACCACTACATGTTAGTGGTAACACTGCAATTGCAACAATGAATAGGTAAGCCAAAAAGATAATTTCATGCACTATATTTACCTGTAAATTTTTTTCTCTGACCTTAAAAGAGATTTAATGTGTAATACAAATATAAATCAAATTTTATCTATTGTAATAATTACTTTTCCTTATAAAAATTGAGAAATATCCTTGCATTGAAAAGTATAGTTCACATCGAAATGTAATATTTGTCTTCCCAAAAGATTGGAAATGTAATATACTTAGCTATTTCCAATTACCCCAGAATGCAAAATGTACGGTATGATGGGCAATACCTTATTTGCACATCAAAAATAACAGGGAGGATGAAATTCATAACTCAATGACCATTCCATATGACAGATAAAAATTGTTAAAACCATTTACTTTGCATTTGTAGATGTGCTAGAGAAGAAAAATTCAAGACCACTAAATTATGCAAAACGACTTTTTTTCACTGTTTTTTTTTCAAACAACTGGGGTGCCTCTTTTTTTTTTATATTTAGTACTCTGAAGGCTCTAATTCCTGATGCACACATCAATACCCTTGAATAATGCAGTTTATTTTGAATTTCAATTTCATGAATCAAATTTCCTGCAAGCATCCTCAATCATATACAAGTTTAATGTGAACAACTATTTAACATTTTAATAATTATATGATTTCCTTATCACTGTAAAAATATTTTACATTTGTGATAATTTGATTAGTAATAGTGGCACTCAAACACTCTTTTAATATTCTGCTATTAAAAAAGAATACTTATCATTTAAACATTTTTACTTTATTAAAACCAGAAAATAACTAATAGATGTGAAACACACTCACCACCAAATTTTCACTTCCTTCATTACAGTTTAAAATATTATTTCTTTAATTACTTCATCTGGCAAACAATTTTTGGAGATTCTTAATTTTTCAAATGGTTGTTACAGTCGGTGCTTTTTTTAAATTTGTGTGAATTTTTACCTATTAGACAAATATCAGCCTATTTATGCATTTATGGCACTCCCACATTTCTTCTACAGAAATTTAGCCCCGCTTATAGTGAGAAATGTCATTCACCATGAAAAGTCATTTCTTATGCCATCAAATCTTATTTCATCTCTTTTCATTTTATTTTTCAGATTCAAGCAAGTAGAACTTCATTGTGGTGTCCTTTTAGATTTAGGAATATGCAGCAGCCAGCCATGTCTTAATGGTGGTACCTGCAACCCAACTAAATCTGCTTTTTCTTGCCAGTGTTCATCTCGTTATCAAGGCAGCTTCTGTGAAATTGATTTAGATCCTTGTGCTTCAAATCCTTGTCTGAATGGTGGTATGTGTCATAATATTGATCATAAATTCATTTGCACTTGTAGCCCTGGCATAAGTGGAACAAGATGTGAATATGGACGTTACTGCAAACCTAGTCCATGCCATAATGGAGGTATCTGTGAAGAAGGAACATTTGGTCCGATATGCAAATGCCAGGGTTACCATGGAGAGCTTTGC
This sequence comes from Octonoba sinensis, assembly GCA_038502835.1. Classification (NCBI taxonomy): domain Eukaryota; kingdom Metazoa; phylum Arthropoda; class Arachnida; order Araneae; family Uloboridae; genus Octonoba; species Octonoba sinensis. The sequence continues at coordinate 54,220,177 of CM076599.1, read as the reverse complement.
CAGTATGATATAGATGAATGTCAAACAGTTCCTTGTACTGCTGGTGCTACTTGTATCAATCTCCAGGGCAATTTTAAGTGTCACTGCCCGCCTAATATGACTGGATTTTTGTGCAATGAGCATCTATTTACTACTTCTATAACATCATCCAGCTGGAATACAACTGTTGAAGAAATAGTTGGCATTTCTCTTGTAGTTGTTTTCATCCTCTTGCTAGCGATGGTTCTAGTATGCTGCTGGCGCTACCGGCACAAGCGACAGCAACTTCGACCAAACAATGAGGTGCTGGATGCTGCCACAAATGAGTACCTTCTGAAGAATTCTGTATTTGAGAAGGACAATTTAAACCGAATAGGTAAAATAAGCAATTTGGAGGTTACTAGTTTCACCACTCCCCCTTTGCCACCAAGGCCGGCTTCGTACACACCCAGTACGCATGACTCTGTAAATGCTCTCAACAATTTTGACACAGTCCGTAGTTACGGAAGCGCTGCTGATGATTTAGAAAACTTTCCAAGACAAGGCAATGAGTATGTTCAAAACATAAGTAAGCCATCTATAGCTAGTGTGATTCCTGCTTTGGTGCCGCCACCTCCGTCCAGTTCTGACAACGACTCTGTTCAGAAAGGAAATTGGGAAAAAGATCATCTCAAGTCGAAGAGTAAATTGTATGAGAACAAAGTTCCAAAAGGTAAAAATAAAAGTTGTGAAAGAGTATTTTTTTCTCATATTTAAAATATTTTTTTCTACATTATTAAATGCCCCCCCCCCCCTTTTCTAAATTTATTTACAAGTTCTTTATATCACAGTATGTAAATTTTACACAAGAAACCAGGTTGCAACCCCCCCCCCCTAGTAACACCAAAAGTTAGAGGACAATTCATACTTTATAATATCATTTTTAATTTCAATGAGTTAATCAGGTGATGAATAATCAATTTACATCTTTCTGTTATTCATGTCCATTCCTTTTCTTCTATAACATTTTTGTTTTGTGAGAAAACATTGAAAATGTTTTAAGACCTGGAAGTTCATTGTATCTTAAATAAGAGTGCTCAAACAAACATTTTCCATTCTTTAATGTTTATGTCAAGTTATATCTACTTTTCTTTTTAGATCTTCATCTTCGTAAAGCTGGTGATGTTCCTGATTTGAATACTATTCCTGCTCCAGTTGTGCCATCTCGAGGTCCGTCCAGCCGTGGTGTGCCTTCTGTATTAAGCCTTAATTCCGTAGATGACATGCCAGGTAGGCAACTATGTTTTATCTGCTAAAAATACATATTATTCTAAATTATTATTTTGGGACATTGGTCTATCAGGCTGCATTCCTAAATATATTTTCTTGATTTAATGACCATATCTTAATGTACACACTACCTTTATTCTTCAAACAACTTACATTTCATAATTTATGACATTAAATTAGATCTCTTGTTTATAAAACAAATTATTTCCGCTAAAATTTACAATATTAGTTACATATGAAAAAAATACTTCCTTATGTATTTCTTAAGTTAATTTATGATTCAAAAGCTCTGCTTTAAATGTGATGTATTTATTCAGAAAGCTTTTCTTTTATCGCATATATAATATCTGAAATTGTATTTTCTTAATATTTACAAAGAGAGGATGTAGTACTAATAGGAAGGCAAAATTTTTAAACAGTATCAAAATCATTGTGTATGGCTGATTAAAACTTTGTCAAGTCCTTACAAGTAAAGGAGATCTATTGATCTTACTATTATTTTAAAACAAATTCGATAGATGTGCTTCATATATTAGCCTAAACTTCTTTAGTATATCTATAACTTAAGTGAGTTTGTTTTAACAATTAAGAAGAATTTGCTATAATAATTGAAAATCTGTATTCATAGCATACATTTTTAATAACGTAAATGTTTTGTCTAAAAGCATTTTCCCTCTTGACATTTATCTCATTTAAAATAATTTAAGTGTGACTGATTCAAATCATTTTACTATTGAGTAAAAATCACTGAAGTATAATATTCTGATTCTAAGGATTGTTATATACTATTTTTTAGAACAACAATTAGATATGTTTGTTACACTCTCTTTCGATCACATTCATGTAAGCTTCTCTAAATTTCATTATTACCTTGGAGTTTTTATCAATCTGTTTCTGTAAAGTCCAGGAAATGTTATTAACAATTGTATACACTGAATTCAATTCTGCAACAAACTGCTATTTAAGGGGATTTAAAGTTAAACTATTAAAATGATATTCAATGTATTTATTTAGAAAATAGAAGAATGCTATCTCGAAATACTTCAGCATATTTTCTACATTTTTTTTAACTTTTAAATGGAATGTATAAGGAATTTTTCACTGCAGAAAAATTTTATTTAAAAATGGCACCATAGAGATTTAAATATTCATTTTTTTTTTTTCATTTATTTAATAATATTCATTTTTAGTCTTACAAGTTAAAGTTGTGTTGTTAGATTCTATTAAAGTATTATGAAATAAAATATTACCATCATTGTGAGTACAAAGACAAAACAACGTAAAAATGCAAATTGTCGGAACAAATATCGCAAATAGCTATTTCAAGGCTACAATAGGGCCTTTTCATCAGTGCAGATACGAAGTGCTCAACACACAACTACAAAGTTGTGTGTTCACTCACAACTTCAAGAGAAAATCTTAAGAAAGTTCACAAAAAAAAAAGTCTCAAAAATTTCACTTTTAAAAATCAGCAGACACATTGAGTGAGAAAAAATCTATAAAACTTGATAATAAATTTTTAAAAACAATCACATAGAACAACTCTCCAATGCATCATTGCTCAAAAAGTCCACCTGGGTTCAGAAATTGCAATGAAGTTGGTGGGAATGTGAGTTTGGACCTTTTTGCCAAGACACCAGCAATATCCTCGATTTTGGTTTATGAAGAAATGGCACCAGTGAAGTGTATAATATTGAAAATTCTTTTCTTGTTAATAATATTTTAAATCCTGCGTGTTTACTACTGCTTTGACAATGTTGAGTTTTAAAACTGTATCTTGAAATAAAATATTACCATCTTAGCAACTGAAAAATTAAAGTCTTGTTCATGCAATGTAGGTGCACTTTTAGTCTTGGAATGAAGATTAAAAGTGCAAAATCAGCATATTTAGTGCTGGTTATTTTAGTAGATATCTTTTGAAAAAATGCAAAGCTTTATGAGGCCTAATAGATTCTGTAATTATTATTTTACTTCTTTCTTTTGCTTTTATTCATTTTATTCGCAGTGTTGATTCTTTTATACACGCCTTTGTCATAAAAACTTTCCTTCCACCTAATCGATTTTGTTCAATCTTACACAGCAACCGAGAAAACAGGTGGGAGAAGAAATCCCTCGGAAGGTATTTTTTGTTCAAATTTATTTTTTTCCTCTTCGCATGGTTTTTATCTGCATTTTGCTTGACGCATGAATTTTAACCACCTTCAACGATTTGATTTTTTATCTGCATTTTAATTTTGATCTGTACACATTTCACTAAAGCACTTTCTATGTAAACCTCACACGTTGTCAAATGTACTACAAATGATTTTAATTTATGTGAAATGTTTTCCCTTAAACCATTTCCCTTTTAACTACACATTATAATAGTGTTCCAATTAATTGCCTTCTGAACTTCAGTCACTTATATTTGGTGTTTTTTGTGTATAAATTCTTTAATTTGATAACATCAACTGAGTGATTATGACGTAAAAAAAAAAAAAAAAAAAAACTAAGAGTAAAAGCTAATAAATACTTTGTCCAAGTTTTTTGAACTAATCCATATTAAACTTGTTCGTTTGAAATATTCTCAATTTTAAGAGTGAATTTTGTTTTTGTGGATATTTTATGATCACAGCTGTCAATTAGGGAATCATTTTCTTTATATTTATGTTTATAACAGTCAATTTTATGTATGCTGTTATTTTATGTTAATCAAGATTGATGAACTAACTGTGTGTATGATGTATACAGTCATAACAATCAATATGCATGTAATAGAAGACTTTTCACGTGATTTTGTGCTAAAATTTTTATTCATAAATACATTTTTGCTACTAATTGGTATAGTATTATTTCCTGTCACTTAACACTTACAAGGGAAATAAGTATCAGAATTAGAAGGCGCAAAAGCAAATGAAAATTTGCTGTCTGGTTGAACTGAGGTGCTGAATTCAGTGATAATGGTCCTTTTTTCATCAAATGTGGCTTTGACCAACAGTGACCTGACCCCGACTACTTCAAAATTGAGATTCGAAAAAAATGATCAAATAAACCAAAAAGCAGGGAGGTCATTCTACATTAATTCAACAGTGTTTGAATCTCATCAAATCAGATTTTCTTGAAATTTGGTACAGGTGTACTATTGGTACAAACTAGGAAGAATGAAATTTTACCTGGATATGTGTATTCGTAAAAAATGTGTTTTCGCAAAAAAAAAAAAAACAGTTGTTTGAATAACTCTCAGTTCTTTCGTAATTGAGAGAGATATATAAAATAGGTCTCTTTTACAGCATTTTTTGTTATTTCCGATAATATGTGCTATACTATACAGTTTATGATCTAAAGTATTTTTTTAAAATTGATTATAAATCTTTTTGCAAAGTACCTAATTACTGGTTTTACCCTTTTCTTGTGAAATTTACACCCCTGTAAATAAAGAACAAATACTCATATGCTGGTAAGATTTCATATTTTTACAAGTTTGTACCAGTGGTACCATACACTTGTACTAAATTTAGAAAAAGTCTTAGATGGTGAGGTTGATTTTTTTTGTGTGTGTGTGTTGACATGGAATGACGGGGGGGGGGGGGGGGTTATAATACAAGCAGTTCAATGAAAATTAAATCCAAATAATACAATCCTATTGTGGTTAATACCAGTTACAATGTAAACAATAATGCAAAAAAGTGATAAACAAGTAAATGCAAATTATAGAATTTTGTGGTAGTCAGTGAAAGGTCACTAATGATCAAATATTAAGTTTCGAGGTAAATTTAAGAAGGTTCTTGTTGCTCTTTGGGGATTGTTAAATTGACTAGGACCAGCCTAGATGGACCCAGTGGTGTAGTCAAGGGGTTTGCAGGGGGACGGCGTCCCCTACCTTTTTATTTTAATACGAGCGTCCCACCAAACGTTTAACATTTTAACATAAGCGTACCCCAACTTTTTTTTCAGGGCTACATCACTGGCTGGACCCTGTTGCTGGTTGTCACTTTTGTATTAGTATAAAAAATGTGCATGAGTTTCTGCCTGTTTGAGATCCACAACATTGGACCAATAGTAATTTTTCAGAGACAGCCTCAACATTTTTCAATCAGCAATTTTTACTTATTCACTGCTCATGTGTTTATACCCATATTTACTCCTTGTGATATGATTGTGTTATTCATTCAATTTTCATTTGATTGATTGCATGGTTTGTTCTAGTATTATTTTGCATTCATTTAATGTCCCCACCTGCAACCCCAATTTTGAGGTGATTAGAAAAGGCTTACAATTGACAAAAATATTACCAACACTGAAATCAGGTATACTGAATTTGGCCACCAGCTCCGTCCGTAAGCAATCCTAAGGCCTTGGCTGACAGGTAGGAGTCTGGTGGGGAAAAGGTATACTTTTCTCCACCAAACCCCTACCTGTTAGCCTAGGCCTTAGGATTGTTTGCGCACGGGGCAAGGTAGTGGGGTCCACGGATTTTACATGCACGTATCTCCAAGTGTGCATGGTGGGTCTTCAGCGGGTATCGAACCCACGACCTTCCAGGTGGAAGTCAGAGGTCGTAACCACTAGGCTATCACGGCCTAGAAAAGGTATACTGAATGCAGTGCTGATGGTAATTGATTTTGAGATTAGAGTGCTTTTAAGATTAGGGTGTTATATTTTTGAATTAAGCATAAATTTCTATTAAGTCATTAAAATTTGTAAGTTTAAAAAATTTCAGTGAGAATTGCCAATATGAATTTTTGATTTACAAGGATTAAGAAATACAAGAATATAAGTAATACGAGTATATAAAATAGGTAAGTAGTATTTTCAAAAGAAATTTAGCATAAGCAAAGTCAATACATTCTAATGTTGACACGTTTCTGGAACCTCACCTCACACCACTTACATTGTCTTGAAAAAGCCCACTATCTACCTTCTCTTCATAGAGATAATAGACTTAAGCTTTGTGTAATGCGTGTGCGGACAATGTGAAACCATGTGATAATTTCGCAAGGTGCGCAGTCTACCTTTTAGTCAAGTGAGTTTTTCAACAGTGTTCCTGGAAATTAAGTTAATCGGAGATAATTTAAGTTGAACCCTTGACAATAAATGCCCAGTACTTCAACTATTTTTCTTCTGTTAGTTTCTGTACTTTATTTCTGCTCCTATTCGTCTAAAAAGAGTCTTAACCCTTTTATTCAAGTCCTCGAACTCTCCGTGCTAATTGAAACTGAATAAAAACCTACCTGATTGGAGGGGGATCCCTCTTTCTTGGAACTCCAAAAGGCAAAGGATGCAGGTTTTCAACCTCCTTTAGAGGATCTGAAGGTCAGGGTTTTGGGGTATTTTTTTTTTCCAGAGCACAGGGGAAAAAAACTGCATGGTTCCTGACTAATCCAGTTGATAGGATATCCGGTTAAGTGGCGCTCTACTGTATTATCCTTTACCAAGTTACCATGATGAATTTGAATAATATTTTACTATGCCCTACTTTATCTTTAAATTCTAGACCTTAGCATTAACCCCTCAACTGGATGAACTATTTTCAAAAATACATCAATAAATGTATTGAAATTTCTCCATCTTCCAACAATTTGCTAACCACTTGCATTTGTATTTGTTGATCAAACTGTTATGTGGCGACTCAGTATCAATTATCTCCATGAAGAGGCGGTAGGTAGTGGACTTTTTCAAAACAATTTAAGTGATGCGAGGTGAGGTTCCAGAAACATGTCAACATTAGAATGTATTGACTTTGCTCACGCTAAATTTCTTTTGAAAGTACTACTTACCTATTTTACTTTCAAATCTGAAACATTTTCGCTTTTCTCCCCAAAAGCCTCTCTAGTACTCAATACTCTGACGTAGTTACTGAAAGTGCACTGTGATATTATACAAGTTAATTTTTTGCTGTGAGTTATTTGTTAGAATAATAGTTACAGACCCCAGAATGTGAACTTGACTCATACATTAAAGAAAGGCTAATGGCTTGAACAATCAAAATGTTAATTATTTTGTATAAATGTTGTCATCGTTAAGATGTAAGTATGTATTTCTCGATATGTGTAATGCTATTGTGTATACCTGATGTTTGTTTTGTAACTCACTACTTCAATTCTATTCATTTACTACAATGCAGGATTGTATGTTATTTTTCAAATTTTTTCATGTACCTCATGCATGTCTTTGACCCCCATCCCCATTCAACTAAGCTGCTGATTCAAAAACATTTCCAAGTAATTTATCAATATAAACGCATTTTTACTTCCTAATCTTAAATCTCTTTCTTCTAGGTTACATATGGGACTGTTCCGACTGGGCTATGGCATCTCAAAAACCGCTTTCCAATATTGTTGAAGTCTCTACCAAAGAAGTTCGAGATTCCTCAAGCGTCCCCAGCACAGAATCCAATAGTCGTGCCAGCCAAATAGAACTACTTCCCAAGGAAGGAGATATAGCCAACCTCGGCCACACAAAACTTCCCAACCACCAATCAAGTAGTGATGATTTCGAGAGACCAGAGTCTGAATATGTAGGAGATTCTGAAAACAACGACAATGATTTCGATGACTCATCCATCCCTGTGCCAAACTTCGAGAACATCTTGGGTATGACAGACCTGGAATTTGCCGATGACGGTAACGACAGTCTTCCTGCCTCACCACACAAATACCAGCGCCATCCCAACTCTTATCTCCCAACACATGCAACTAGCACGGCCAACACCAGTCCTGACCATACCTGGAACAATGACCAGCGCCAAATTTCTGATCTCTCTGATGACGAAGTTATGACTTACGGTTTTCCACCTCAGGGAGGACGTGGTTTCCATGTTCCGGTTGATGTCTCGGGGCTGGATTCTATGTCCATGTCAGTGGGCGGCTATACGTCAACCAATGCCTCGTTTTCTGATATTTCTGGTGCTGTCTGTGAAATTGATGACAGTGAAACCAACTGCAGTGATGTGGACTATGAGTCTGTTAACATTAAACCTACTGCATTTCCTCAGGACAGGTTTTGCTCTACTCATTTATAGCCGCTTCTTTCATACAACACTTTTCATATTTTGCATTTCATTCAAGGCCGTAGCTAGAATTTCCCTTTTTGGAGAAGTTTTGCTTCTTCCCTATCATAAAATTTTCTAAAGCATTTTGCATCATAATTTTCATTTTTATGGCTTACTATCCATGGAGAATGTCTACTTTAAATAAAATGGAAACTAAGCAACTACTTCACACAGTAAAAGCTTATATTTTAACTTAAACATAAATAAACATTGCTTACTTTCAAGTAGCGTTTGAATATGCAATTTCTCCACCCTTGGCTATGGCCTTGTTTTTTTTTTTGTTTTTTTTTTTGCTTTTTTCAGACATTGTTTTTAGCTCATGTTATTCAGTATCAAGTGTGGTATATGAAAATTATGGATGCATTTGCCATTAAAATGTCACCATTTTTATTTAAACCTCATGCTTCACTCATAATGTACATTAAATCAAATTAAGAAAAGAGCTTTTCCCAGATGCTATATTGTTTTTCATTATTTGTGCATGTAAATCAACTAATTTATGCAAAACAAGAAAAAACTAGAGCAGAGAATCTGTGTAAAACATGACATCATATTAACAACATACCTATAAAATAATTTTTGGTGGGAGAAGGGTTTTTTTTTTTTTTTTTTTTGAATTAACATTACCTATGGCTTTAATACATATTTTTAAAAATTTGGTTTTTAACACATGATTAGCTTATACGCTATCTAATTATGTTAAAACGTTTTCTCTAGTTAGAATATAATTTGAAACTTTAGATTAAAATTTCAAATTATTTCTTCTAAAATGTATTTTAAAACAAATTTACAATTTTTAGATCAAGCATTTTTAACATTTTCAATTTCACATTATGAAGTTATAGATATATGTATAGCTTTGGTAATTAAATCACATTCAAACAAAGCTTAGAATATTTACTTACAAGTTGAGCAAAATCTCTCCTGCAATTTGTGATAAACTTAAATGTGGCAGCTGTGTATTGTCTTTTTTCATGTGGTTGTTGCAGCTGGTTTTTGTGCCAAACTCTTTTGTTTCAACATTATTTCTTAATTTTATATTGCATTTTTCACTGTGAAGTACTTTTCATAAACCTTTTTATACACTTTTTCTTTTAATGTAGTAATTATTGTTTTAAAAATTAGGAAAGCTAGTTTTCATTCCAGGGTGCCATCTTTTCTACTTGGTGTATAACCGTTGACCTCACATGTTAAAACTTTGCACTAAATGAGATGCAATAATTTTTTGCAGATAAAAATATAACAGATGAAAGATGTGTTTTATATTAAAAAGTATATTTCAGTTAGTTTAAAATTTTTGTATTTAGACTGGTGCAAACTTTGATCCCAATGTCAAAACATGTAATTTTATTGCTATCACTGTTTTCAGATCTAACAATGGAAGTTGTTTTTGAAATAATTTACTAAAGTAAATTTTGAAAAAAATCACCAAGATTCAAAACCCAAGAGCTTTTAATGCGATTCAAATCCATCTTGAATTGCATATAGAAATATAATGTCCTATAAGACCTAAAAGTTAGTTCCAGGAATCAAAACACTTAAACATGAGCGTTCTAATAAGGAAACATGCATACTAGCATTTCATTTCATTGTAACAAATCCAGTTAAATGGTGGATTTAAAATCATAACTAGAAATAAATAAAAGTATGAAATAAACTTAATCTAATTAAATGAATTAACTCAATAAATATTTAAAATTATAGCATTTGAAACTAGTAGGTTGCTGGTTTAAGAGATCTGGAAATGTGTGTCTCTCCCCCCCCCCCCCCCATAAGAATGATACGACTAAAACCACTGGGATATGTAACTAATTGCAGTGCTGTCTTTCCTAAGATTAATGCTGGTATCTGTGCTGTGAAAATTTTCCTACCTGGCTAACTATTTCATATTTAAGTGTGCATAGCATGGTGTACTTTGTCATTGAGTGCTTTCCTCAAACTCAAGTTCTGTTTATTTTTTTTATTGAAAATGATTATAGTGAAATCATATGCGGCATATGGTTGCTTAGCACTAGAAGCAGCGTGCCTGTTTTTGACCATTTCAAAACTTTCAATTTGCATCACATTGTTATTAAGTATAGTACAGCTTTCAGTTGGTATTGTCCTACTTACCATATATTAATGCAACATTGCTGCAATGCAACATTGCTGTACTATTATTTACCAACAAATTAGTGCAAAAGGAATTTCAAGGACAAAATGACCACTTCGACGGTTCTAGTAGTAAACCATTGAGCTAAGAACATTGCATTACAGTTTCACTCAGACATTTTTCATGATTTAATTTAAATAAATGTACAGTCTTGTCAATCCCATTTAGGCTAAGTGAATTTGTTAAGTTTTTTATTCTTGAGAATGTTTGAATTTATGGATAAAAGGCAGCTTACGTATTTAAAATGAAGCATTTAGGAAAGCAACGTTTAGTCCATCGCTGAAAGGGAAGTTTATTATTTGAGTTATTCAGTTTGGCCAGATAATGAGAAGACCGTTGGAGTCTATCACTAAGATAGCATTCTGTTTAGTTATATATTGCCTATGATGCATGCTTTAGGAATTTTCAAGGTTAGCAAAACATTTGTCATGATGATGATGATAATTATGAAATGAGATGAAAACTAATCAATAAAATGCATTATTATACACTAACTAATGAAAGAGTAATTGTGAGGGAACATTTGACTTTAATCAAGTAATTTTCCAGCTTTTTTGCCAAACAGCATGGCACAACATTTTTTTGGTGCAATTAAAGAAATTTTGCAGTTTAATATTGGCTTTGATGTAGTTAATATAAACTCTAAAATATTCCACTTTTTTTATTCATATGAATTGTGTTCAAATATTTTGTAATGTTCATTTGAATGTTTTGATCGTTCATTCCTTTTATTAGTATGGTTATTATAATTACAAGTTTTTCATTTGATTTTTTAATTTTTAAGATTTACAATTTTTATAGATTTTTATTATTTTGCATTTATATTTTACCCTTTTTATTGTGACATTTTTAATACAAAAAATTATAATTCGGCTTAGCATAATCAAATGATGCAATGTTGTTTACCTGGTGTCTTGAACCTTCTAAGAACAAAGAAAAAGTGAAGAAATGCAGCTAATTTTGGAAAATTCATAATTTTATATAAAATGGCATAGCATTATAAAATTCTTAATTACCATTATTTTAATAAAAGTGTTTCATTAATATTAATAAAGTTTGCCGTTTCTTCAAATCTTTTAGAAGGAAATCTTTTGTTTTTGAGGCAAAGCTTTCTAATTCCTGAAACATATGCAATGAGCCAATTACTTTTTAAAGTCTTGTCAAAACTCAAAATTAAGATAGAATGATTTTTTTTTAATTATTGATTTGAAACTAAAATGGGTTATAGTAATTTGTTTAAACTGTCCTATTTAATAAAATTATTATGTATTTTATCTGCCTTTTTTTTTTTTTTTTTTACTTTCAAATCATTAATTCAGTTCACTTTATATGAGTTTTCTGAAATTTTACAGGAAAATTCTTCAACAATGCAGTAATTCTTCTTTATTTATTCTTTTTCAACTATATTAAAAATTTTTTTAGTAATTAAAAAATTAATTTAATTTTGGAACATTCAATAAAATTAAATTATGCGATTAGAGCAGAAATATCAAAGGAATCATGATTTTGTATTTACTGCAAAGGCACAAATTCATTTAAATTAAAAAGGTTAATATCTGAATTCCATACGATTAAAAAATATATTACTGAATATTATGTCTAGAGAGTTTTAATGTTATTATTAGAAAGTTCATTATTGCTTCAATTGCTAAGCAGTGTTTGGTAACAATCATGGACTTAAACCTATAGTTCTAACGTTTTATATACATAGTTTTATTACCTCTGATATGGACATTTTGGTAATATCTATTTTTCGCCAAACCTAGCGATAAATTTTTATATTGTACCAGATTGGCTGTTGCTATGATGCAACATTAATTCCTTTAAAAACTTTTAGCAAATTATATCTTCAGTATTGTAGCTAATTTCGACTATAATGATTATATAGCACTGACTAATTAATCTCCTTGGCATTTATCAATTTGGTGAGAATACACATTACTAAAATGCTGCCAAAACCACCAATTCCCATTGAATAGTTCTGAAGACATTTTCATATTTTAAAGCCGAATTCTATGATCGGAAATAACAAGAATAAAGCTAGTTAACATTTAAAGAGTTTACATGAAATAAAAGTGCCTATGGAAAAAAAAAAGGAATTAAATGTTATTGTAAATAAGCTGAAATGGAAAAATAGTTTACAGTTCTATTAATCTTTGCGTGCAAATGTTAAATATAAGTTTATTCGGACTAATGAACTTTAAATTTTAAAATGAAAAGCTTTTAAATAATTTACTATTGTGCTGCTCAGTAATATTTAAAAAAGCATTTAAATGAGAATAAATAATGTGCATGAGATTTTCGAGTTTTGAATGTAATTTACTGTATGAGAGAATGTAGACTGTAATGTGTTTGTAGTTTTTGATCGAAAAATAATTTTTACCTAAACAATTAAAAAATACTGAAGCCTTTACTTGCAGATTTTATGAGATTTCATAGAAAATTTTTAATTAAAATTTTGGTAAAATTTCAGTACTGAATAGCTAAATTGAGTCGGCATGGCTCTCATATAATTCATGCCATTGTCTGTCCAAATATGACCAAAATGGTTGGTTTACAATATTTTGTCCACACTGGTGCTACTTAAGCCACTTCGCATTGTGTACATATTTCAAGTGTAAATAGTTATGAAGATCTTGTAATAAAGCATTTCATAAGTTTTATGTTTGTGTTTATTGAAATTTAACTATAGATCTCATTGTATACGTATTTTTTATTTTATGCGCTATGGGAGATTATTGAAAAAAAATGACAAAATTTCCTTTGTACAAAGAAATTTATGATACACTTCTTAATCACTGTCACATTGTGACAGTGGTTAAGAAAGCTATTTTGATGCTAATTAAATTTATTACTAGTAGCATCAACTGATACAATGTATTAAGGCATTCAAAACTGCTTTAACATGTTTCTTCGTCACAAGGCGTTCCTTTAATGTTTAACAAGAAATTCCAAATATAACTATATGAGTCTACTTTCCTATATACACCAATATCAAACTTATATTCTATTTCTTTCTTTCTATTTTCCATTCAGTTTTAGTTCAAATATACCTTTTTCAACGGTTAATACATATTCATTCACGCACACTTTCATGTATTTATTCAGTCACTCATTCATGTTTTTATACACTCATTCATTCAGAAACATTCTTTAAAAAACCAGATGCAAAATAGGCTCTTTTAGTTTTGGATGAACTTGTGTTGTTGCATCCCCAAAGAAATATATGAAGACCAAAGCCTGCAAGCTTTGACTTTGAAGAACATTCCTCTGTCCTATCTTCGCAGTATTCAAGAATTTTGGTGTTTTTTTCCATTACCTGCAATAAAACCTTTTCCCAGGGTACGTTTTATACACACCCTGCAGTTTTAAACAAATTCTTCACACCTAAAACTTTGAACCTTGTAATTCGTAATAATGTCAATATGGCAACACAAATAATCATAAGAGAACATAGATACCGCGTAAAATCTTACCTTTATCTCAAATGTAGATTGCAAAAAGTGGTGCTAAAATCTTCAACTTGAAATAGCTTCAAAGCTTTCAGTCCGATCCATTATGTTTTTGTTCAAAATTCGAAATGACTGCCATGAAATAAAAGAGCAGTAAGAAATACAAACGAGCAACAGTTACAGAATTTTAATAATGCGATAAATAAGCTTAAGGTAACCGGACGTTTTCAATTTAAATTCTTTAAAACTCAACGTCTCCCAACCTGAGCTTCGCGATTCCTATGAGGTAGCAATGTGACCAAAAATCAAGAAACTATTTTGAATTATATCCGAGTGTTACAAAATCTGATCTTGTATTAAAAAAAAAATATTTCAGGACTCCCACGGCTGCGCCAATTGCGCAAAACTGCGCCATAACGATTTTTCTGCTACATGCTGCTACAAAATGCGTTTTTTCGGAAAATTTGCGCCAAATCGCGATTTTCGGAAAAAAATCGAAAAATTTTTAGATATTTTTTCTCACCTTAAAATCGCCATCATTTGTAACATTTTTTCTTTAGTCAACTAATTTTTTACCTTTTGCAGTAGTTTATTAATGAATATTATCTCTACCCTCTCTTAAGAACATATATGGATGAGAAAATTGAGCAGATTGAGCGATGTATCCCACGCTTGTAGAAGAAAGTGAGACGATTTCTAATATTTTGTAGTATCATAGAGAGAAAAATCATTCATCTTATCACTATTTATGTTGAACATTTTATTTACTAAGTTTTTCTTGAAATAGATAAAAAGTTTACAATTTCATGGAATGTGGGAACAAAACTTAGCGTTTTTCCTCAGTGCACTTTGTGTTTTCTAATGTTTGGGAAGTACTAATCAATCTGAAAAATCAATAACGGAACAGGTGTTAAAAAGATTGCTGCTCCATTATAACAATTCTTTAAAATTCCTTAAGCATACTTTCCACGTGCGAGCAAAGGAGTTCATATGTTCTGCAATCTTTTTGCATCCGCTACAAAAATCGGATTTTTTTTCATTTCAACCATTTATAATGTTTCTTCTCAAAGTAAATAAACAAAATTTATTTTTATTTTAAATAAAAACATTGTTTGAAAATATATATTTGTTCCCGAAGGTGTTTAGAGATGGGCTTTCAAACGCTGTAAAATTAAACATTGAATTGCAGCTTTTTTTCTTTTCTCAATACTCTTTAAGTTCTGTAATCTATATCATATAACCACAAGCAATTAAAAAACAGAAAACATAAATATAAAGAACAAAATAAGTATAAAAAGTACAGTTAAGTTAGAAAAATCATTAAAAAAAGCATGTATATCTTAATGAATTGATGATCTTTAGCAAACATATTAAGCAATATTATTAGAGAAAATGGAAATTTTGGTGTAGATGAACGACCTCATAAAAGTATTCCTGCTTAAAGTTTCAATTTTTCAATTAGATTTCATAGTTATGAAATTATCATGGTTTTCCTTTTTCTTTTATTTCGATTTAGTTTCTTTCAGCATCCAATTGCTGTAACCCTAGGGCTCTTAAAATTTAATTCTAAGTATTACACAATTTTTAAAAGATGTAAAAATTAATTGTTGGAAAAAATAAATCATTAGACATTAAATTATAAACATATAATAAAAAGTACATTTTGCTTTTCTATTATAGAACTGAAAAATATAATTTGGTTCTTGAATCTTCTTGCTGCAAAATTATAAAACTAAGCAATTTTCTTTTAGTGCCATTAATTACTTCCAAAGCATCTAAGGGAGTATTTAGGATTGAAATTTAAAGGAATATTTCTTAATCAGAGAAATAATAAATATTACTGCAAGTAGAAAATAGGATAGACTTCAAATATATTTTTTGATAAAATATGAAATTATATTTAATTCATTCAAAATTTTACTATTACTATAATCACAATGATTATACCTAAATAAGTACCATTTAAAAAACAAATTTTAATTAATAATAAATAGTTTAAAATAGTTGAACCTTTCATATTAGTTAGTTTTTTCTTATTTTCTTGAAAGAATAGTGTTTTAGCTATCACACGAAAATTAAGGAATGCAATGATTTTTTAAAAAAGGAAGAAAATTTTAGGCTGTCTTCCAGCTATATATTTTTAACTATTAGAAGAAGAAAAAAACAAGAGAACTTTTTTTATATAATCCGTTTCTTGAGAAAAGTATTAAAAAACACCTTTATAAGGGTTATTGGTTTAATTAGTCTTACTTTTTGAATAAGTTATAAATAATTTCTTAAAATATATAAAAATAATCCAGTTTTTGAAGGATGACTGACGTTTACATTTCCTATCATTTTGAAGACTTGAAATTGCTCTTACCTTTGATGTATGAAAATAACATTGCTTTAAAACAGCCATTTAATATTTAATAAATAAAGAAAAAAATTCTCCAAAAATGGTACTAAGTTGATATTTTCGGCTCCTAGACTGATACAAAAGTCGATTTCTTCTGCTCCAAACTGATACAAAAGCCCATTTTTTCTGCTCCAAATTGATACAAAAGCCCATTTTTTTCTGCTCCAAATTCTGATACAAACTCTGTGAGGCCGGTGGGAGCACTGAATTTGTTATGTAGGAAGGGGTTCGCAAGGCTCTTTAAATATACTTTCAGCTTTTGAGTGAGTGAAAAGGTTGAGAAACGATGCTTTAGCATACCAGGCAAAAGTTAACGTTGAAACCTTCGTTCTGAAATTCAAAACATAGTATTAAATAAGATAATTTTAAGTACCAAGCACCAGTTTGACCACTCAAGATGAAATTGAAAAAATAATTAGAGGTGGATATTATAAATAGAGACGCAGATAGTGAGATTAATAGTACGAGTACTTCACGAATTAAATGTATTACTCTATTATCAGCAGCAAAAATAAATGAAGACTTATTTAATTTAAAGAAACAATTTAATACTAATTTGACGCGAATTGAGGTATTGGTATTGTAAATAAAATACTCTATTACGAAATAAATTTATCTAGTCTTGTGCAATTGTAATTTGCATTCCTGATATTGATAAGTATCTTCTAAGAGTAGTCATCGTTGAACTGAGTTTGTTTAAAAAAAAAAAATGATGATATGCAAATATTTTTTTTTTTTCATACTGAGATTATATGAGACATAGAAAGTGATTGTCAGATTAATGTCGTGAATGGTAATTATGAAATTTCTTTTATAAGAACATAATGAAGGTTGAAATCGGAGTCGTGCAAAGAAGAGCGCTAATAAAATTTGTTCGTACAAAAGTCGATGATAAAATTTATGTTGTAAATAGTGAAATTAATAGAAAACTCAAACCAGGGGCGAATCAACTTCCCGGTTAGAATGCGAACAAAATGAACTCGTATTTGCAAAGAAGAAATTTAGTTTTCAGTTGTTGAGGGAAAAAAATTTCATTGCAGTTTGCGCATGTAAAATTTAGTTGACTAGTATAGCAATTAATTAATTTTACTCATAAGTAGCGATAATGAAATTACCACGATAGACAATCATCAACACAATTTATATAGCATGAAAGTCTAAATAAATTTAGTTTTAAAGGTCGTAATTAACTAAATTTAACTTGTAGCTCCATCTACAACAAACAGTTCATCATTAAATGTACGAGTATTTTCAAAAGTGGCCAAAATGAAATTTTACTTCTGGGGTGTACGGATAAAATTCAACTCCTATTATAAGAAAGAAATTTAGTATCTAAATAAAGAAATTAACTAAAGTTTAGATCAGTGAGTGATAAAAGCATTTAGTTTATAAAAGAAGGGAAATAGTTTTTAACTCGTATAGCTGTTAATGATGAAATTTAGTTTTCTCAGAAGATAATTAAGAAAATTTTACGCATAGCAGCGCTGAAATTTAGTTTCTAGGAAGAGAGATTAACAAAATAGTTTCCTTGTAGGACTTATTAAAATTCAATTCTGATAAATGACATAATGATTTTAAATTCCTAATGATCTGCAATGTTTAACCCATAAGGGTAATCATGATAAAATTTAGTTTAAATAGAGTCCTTTAAAATGTTACTTCATGAAATTTAGTTTTTAGAGGGGCGGTTAGCCAAACTTAATTCGTATAACATCTGATGATTCTAAATCCAGCTCTTAGAGAGGAGGGGATTAAAATTTAACTTTTAAAAGTCATTTTTCGAAAAATTTATTATTTGTCGAAGTAATTTATTGATTTAGTCCATTTAGATATTGAATTTAATAAGTAAATAAATTGCTCAATAGATTTAATATCTAAATGAGAAAGCAATCGTCTCATTTGAGGATTTTGCATCGAACACCGTTGCAAGCGTTTATCTAGAGAAAAATAGCTCCCCCCTTTAAATAAATGTGCGATTTTATAAAGGAAGTAAATTTATGATTTTTGTTGTTTCGAAAAGAATAAACAATGTAATAATGGTGTATTTTTTTTTTTTTTTTTTTAATCTTTAATATTTTAGGTTTTTTCCCCAAAACATTCATTCTGCGCGCAGTAATTCTGTCGCTACTTTCTCTGCATCAGGTCTGACATTGTAACATAACACAATTTACAGGATTGACTGTGGGATATACAAGGGTGATTCTGCTCCCGTTATCCAACGAAATTCAGATATTTCTTTATGCTTTAATACCAGAATTTCGGTACTTCCGAAATTTCAGAAATTTGCAAAACAAAATTCTAAATCGGGTTTTTTTTAAGTTATGTTAATACCATGTAATCATGCAGTTGAATGCTCAACTGCATGATTACTTTTAAATTAGTTTTAATTTTATTAATCTTTTAAATTATATGGGTAACACCTTCAGTTGTTTTAAGAAATTGAAATAACGAATAAAACTCATAAAAATTTTGGTTGCATCTGAAAAAGTTAGAAAAGAAGAACTGGTGTGTGTGCACAAACTGCTGCTTCTATAATCTCTTTTAAAAAAAAGCATTTAGATTGCAGTTAAAGAATAATGATCTGAAATTCATCTCAAAACAAAATATTTCATTTCGTTCAATTCTTTATTAATGGTTATGGGAAATCTTGGAATCGTTATCATTTTATAGACTAGGATATTCGTTTATTGCATCTAGTTAAATTCGTTTTCATATTAACAAGCAAATAGAATTTTCATTAATTTCAAAATATTCTGTTTTTTCAGGGCAAAAATTTTATCTAAATCCATGTATTTATCGGAATAAAAAAATTTTATCCTTCAAAATACGCACAATATTTTAATAGCTGTTGAATTAAATGCCTCGGAAGTGAATTTTTGAAGTTCACATTTTTCACTCTTTCTTCAGATCAATTATTTCCTCGTCTTTTTCATTCAAAAAATAACTATCATAATTAATAGAATTCAGAGAAATATTTCGACTGTTGAATATCAAATTGCGAACGTATAGTTTTTCTTTCCATCGAACTTCTAAGATTATTTTGATACTTACTTCTCTTGTTGCAAGATTGTTTAACTTCTCTGATATTGTTGTGTGTGTTTTCTCTCTCTGTCTTAAAGTAGATGTTAAGAGTAAAACGTTTGTTCCTTTTTTTTTTTTTTTTCTAGTTTTTGTCATTAGCATTCCAAGCTTAGAAGGAATTTAAAGTAACCTCAATTTTATTCGAAACAGAGTCTCATTATTCATGTGATAAAAAGCTATGAACATACGAGTTACATATTTCAAATTTACTGTGAAAACATAAAGGGATTCAAAAAATATGAAATGACGGAGATTAAAATGTCTCAAATGATGCAAAAATCATACAGAACGTAAGCTCATAAAAATCCTTAAAAATAGATGATTTATGTTTAAATTATATTTGATTTTTGAATCAGCATTTATGGCAATTATTCACATATTGCTTATTCATGTTTGCGAGCATGTAAATAGATACATTTATGAAATTTTCTAGTGAGGGGGAAACTTTGAGTGAAAAATGTCCCTGATTGAAATGTTTTTAGAGGGACAAAATTTGCAATAATGACTATGTAATACACAGAAACAAATACATCTTTAATAAAATATTCCGGTGTATTTACAGATAAATGATGTATTCACATAGATAATAAGCATGATTTTCAACAGAAAGCTTGTGTGTATTGGAAATAAAATGAACAGAAATGTTACGGGGCGAAAGTAGGATTACAAAATACCAACGTATTCGACATATATCAACAGTTGTAAAAGTAGTATATTTTTCTTATGCTACAAAATTTCAGTTTCATCCGCGTTTAATTTTATTCGAGTATAGTAAATAAGGAGTGAAAGTTGATAGATATCTTTGCAGAAATTGTAAACCAAAAAAGTTTTAGAAATTCATTAAAAATATTTTAATATGTTTCAGTGTGATGTTACAAATTATGCTTTTAAAGTAGTTTATATTCTTTTGCTACGTTATAGAAATATTACACACTTGAATAAATAAAGATAGTAAATTGTTTAAAGTAATTATAATAAGAAGTTAATAAATTCTAAGATTAAGCATAATGCAGTCGATTTGCGAAATTGAATTCCTGGCTGCTCATTATGTAACCTTTCACTTGTATTCCCCAACCCTGTTGAAAATCATCTAATTGTGACAAGCAGAAATGATAGCATTAGTAGGTATCGCGGGGATAGAAGTTTTGAAAGCAGAAGAATCAATTTTGGCCCAGTGAATTGAAAAGAATTTTAAGTTCGCTTTCATATTTAATTTGGGGATTCATAAATCGACTAGGACCAGCCTTGCTGGTCCCTATGCCCGTTCTGGTCATCATTTTTGTATTTGTATATTTGACTTCGAATTTCTCGATGATGAAGAATTGAAGCACGATCTTGAACGTTATGCAGAACAAAAATAAACCTTCTTTAGAAATTTGACAACTCTGCAGCGGCGATTTAAAAGTACAAGCTTAGACGACGTAATATGCATAGTATGGGGGATGCATATTGCATGAAAGCTAACGGAAATACTGCTTGCGCATTTGGTCTTTTTAAAATTAGAACGAATTTATAATATAATTTAAATACTAGATAAATCTAGAGAAAAAAGTTTATTTTGAAACACTATATTTTTCGAAAGCTGTGCATCACACAAGTTGCCTAAACTAAATTATCCATTATAAAAGCCAGAAGAAAAAAAACTTGCAAAACAGAAAATAAAAATAATGACAAATTGATACTATTTTGAAAGAACATGACTTGAAATCAAGTAAAAATTTAACAGTAAACACCTGAAATTAACGTAAAGGCTTACGTAAGGGAGGGAGGCGGTTAAGAAATTCTTTGCTTCGTTAATTATTTGTCTAATTTTTATTTTATGTAAACTTTGAGAAGTTTTAACTGAACAGACTGGGTCACCAGACAAACCAAAAAAAAAATAAATAATAATAATAATAAATGAATGATACATAAAAAAATAAGTAATAATGATAATTGGTGATAAGTAATTAGCTTTTAAAATAATATAGTACATAATCCCAAGATTTAAAAACGTCTTGGAATAAATGTTTGTCATCTGCAAGTTTAATTGGGTGAAAAATTTATTGGCTTTGTGATCTTTTCATGGCAATCTTTATTTGCACATCCGTTCTTCCTTTTGCTTTTCCTAATGCATCTTCATGGAAATGGATTCTTCTAAAAAGGGGCGTGGCCAAGTGCCAACTCCTTAAGTTGAACTATAGATTATGAAGCTTTTACGCGTTGGTTAATTTCATTCATCAGAGAAACGTGTCAAGGTACAATGAAACGAGATTTCATTAACATGTAAAAAATTTACACAATGTGTTTGAAGAAATGCGAGTATAACTGTTAGTCCCATATCACTGAAAATTGTGCCAATTGAATTAATTACATAAGAAATTTTCAAAATGCATTTGTGGGAATTATTGCTTTCCTTGTTTTGAATAATCATTTTGGGGAAGAGTTACAGGCTTCCTTTTTCTGAAGGTTTTAAAAGTAGTATCCCGCTTCTCACGGAAATCAATTAAATTCTAGCTTTTTTGTTGTTGTTGTTTAATTTATCGACATAACAGATCCTTTCTTTTTGTTCCCTCCATGATACTAGTCTGAAAAATAAAGTAAATTAATTTTTTTTAAATCTCTAGAATTTTTCATTGACTTAACTAGATAATCAATGGTAGATAAGGTTAGCTCAAATAATAATTTGAGCTAACCTTATCCATGTTAGCACAAATTTGAACTATTTCTGTAACTTGCCTTATTTTCAAGACAGACTTGAACTATTGTTAACAAAATAAATAGGACCCATAAAATGATCAATGGTTAGTATTAATACATAAATAATTAATACATGCTGAAAAAATAGCCCGACACCCCCTTGATCTTTTTTTTTTTTTTTTTTTTGGAAATGGCTTAAAAATCAAATCAAAACAGCCTGAAATCTTGGATCTGGTGTATTTTCGTAGGGAAAATAAAGGCATTGACAACTTTAATATTTTTGAATTAGTAATATTGCAGCATCAGGACATTAAAGAAAAATGTTTTTCCCATTATTGTCAAAAGAACTAAAGATGTTTACAATTTGATCATACTACCAAGAATATCAACACATACTGTTTTATAAAAATGTTAAAATGATACAGTAATTAATACGGTAATAATACAAATAGTTATAAAATTACATATATCTAGTATTTCAAAAACTTTATGATACATTTCTGATAAAGTTTTGAATTTGTTCAATTAATTTCGTGCTGTATTTACATTAGCAATTTGAACTGAATCTAATCTCAATGGCAATAAATTAACCAGCAAAACAATATGAATATTTCCACTGAAACGCCAGAACACTCATACACACTATAACTTTTTGTACAGTAAATCCATGTTACAACATTCGGTTTAGGAATTGTACTCATGGCAAAATTGTAAAATGTAATGGGATTTTTAAAAAAAATTACGAAATTTTTTTTGTTGAAATTGTAGGTATTATTGCAGCGAGATTTGGCTCAGTGCGTTTTTTGAAATAATTTCATATACACCGGAAGTAAAAGCGTCAGATGAGCCAAATCTGGTGGCAATATTTAAAAAACAAATTGAAATTCAGACTTCCGTGAGCATAAAAAAAAAAAAAACGTCTCGAGTTTTCTTTTGGATCTGATTTTTTATAAAAAAGCATTAATAGGCCAAATTTCTAAAAATATTCTTACACATTTTATTTGTACCTTCAATTCTAGTAATTAATTGATATTTACTTTCTAATAATGGTAACTTTTATTTACTGCATGTTTTTTTGACTTCAAAAAAAGTATTCTAACAAGCTTGTGATCATTGTTTAACCCTTATTCGAATAAAATAGCCATATTTCTCTGGGTTTTTCCCCAACTTTCTATTTGAAAAGTGACGTCAGCGCGTATGTTGCATTGTTATTTGCTAGCTCTTATTCTCATAAAGTAGCATATATTCTACTTTATGAGAATAAAGGTTAAACTGTTCTAACGAGCAGTTTAAGCAATAAAACAGTACGTTCGAATAGTTTGATGATAAGTTATATTTTTAAGACATTTTCAAATGCAGTGGAGTATAGTTTATACGACGCCGAATGGACCATCGAAAAGCGTCGTATAAACGATAACGTCGTGTAATTGATTTATCCTTCTGGCTAAATCCGAGTATTGAGACTACAACGTCGTATAAATGATCGTCGTATAAGCGATACTCTACTGTATAAATAGCAACAGAGGCGCACTAACGGGGACTGACAAACGGGATCCGTTTCCCCACCCAGAAGTCATCGGATATTCGGTATCTGAACGATTTTTGAACGTCCGGAATCCAATCCGGCCACTGCACTAAAGATCCGGTCATCTGACATCTCAAGATGGACATCCGGCAGGATGTCCGGAGAAGAGACACTGACTTAAAGTTCCCTATCGAACGAAATTTGATTTTTGAAATTCAATTAATCAGCATGTTTTGAAAATGTATGCAAATGAAAAACTTACAACTGATCTGGAAAGTTAAGGAGGATTTGAAGATGTAGAATTTATAGAAAGCCGGATATCCGGTACGAATCCGTCAGACAAGGGACACCGAATATCCGATATCCGGCAAAACCAATAGATGCATCCCTAATCCTGACCTAGGTCTCCCCCACCCCCACCTCCCAAAAAAAATTCCTGTGTGCGCTACTGTATAGCATCATATATATTTGGCGATATATAACTACGAGATACTACTGATACTGAGACTGAAAAATTAAATATTTGAAATTTATTTGCATGAAGACTTATTTATACGATTTTTTGAACATTCTATCACACGTAATTGTGTGTCGACAGAGCATTTAAATTGCTGATTTTTCATTTGAAAAAGCTTAAAATTTGCATAAAAGATTTCATAGCTGCAACAGTAATATATAGCTCATTTGCTACAACAACATCAAATCTTGAAAATTCTGAGTTGAGTTGAGTTGATAGGACAGAGTATTAACTCATAAAACAATTTTTCAAATTATGACGTTGCAGTAACTCGGCGATATATCTACACATAATTGACAAAAAAAACTTCATAAAATGTAATTTAATATAAAACTGAAAGAAAGTAAATCCGAAATGCTTTTAAAACATTTGAAATTTAAATTAAAAAATAAGAAAACAAAAGCAATCTGAATATACAATAGCTCTCATAAGGGGCATTCACCATCGCATTCCATTCAAAGTCAATTCTAATATAGAGTAAGAAATTAAATAGTAACAAAACTAGATGAATAAAACTCACATAAAAAGTACTAATTTGTAAGATCTCTCGCAAGTAGACAACCACGAAAAGTAAAAAATTGAAGAAAAGTAAATAAATAAATAAAAAGGGGTATTTACCTCAGAAAGAATACATCCGCTAATTTAAATCAACACTAGAAAATGAATTTTTAAAGAAGGGCGATTCGCAGTGGGCGCTCTAAAGCGGCACCAAGAAAGAAGACGTTTATTTTGATAGACTGCCATTTGCTTGCTAAACAGTTAAGGAAAACATTAAGCCTGATTTACAAAAGTGAGATAAAGCTGGAGTGCAAATTAAAATAGGAATGAAAATTAATGAAATGGAATATTTTAATCAAAATCACAAAGCAAACGACAAAAGAAGTATAAAAAAGCGAAAAACTGAAAAATCAACTGAACTACTTTTACATGCTACAATACCGGAGCAATACATCCCTTGAGAATATCAGCAGTTAGAAAGCTTATTTTGTTGTCATACTGTACATAATTTGGAATTTCAATAACTTTGACAGTTACTGAAACTGCAAAAGTTACTCATATCCTAAAATTTTAGTAATGTTTAAAATAGTGGAATCTTTCATAGCTATGCCGAATTAGAGTAGGTCAATAAAGACGAAACGGGACCCCTAATTCTAAAAAGGCACATTGTGTGACAACTATATTTTATAGGGTAATAATTGTTCATAGAAATGTTAAAGTAAATAGTTGTTATTCGCCTAAGCACCAAATTTTGCTCTATTAATAACTTTAAAAAAATCAAGAAGAATGTAGGTCTTGTTCAATTTGTTTTCTGAATTTTCCAAATACCCGCTTAAAAAAAGAAAGAAAGAAGATGTTAACCACAACACCTTTTTATAATCAAGTTAATAAAACAACCTGACTGCAGACAGGTCTCGAAAATGAAGCCATATTTGCACACAGTGCATTCCATTAACCGTATGCTTATATAGGATTTACTCTCACGTAAAAACGATGTCTGGACATAATTCTAACCAAAGATCTCTACGACAACCCTGTAGAGATTAGTGTTACCGATGGACTCCAGAAGGAAGCTGCAGGGGTCAGAAATTGCCACTGAGACTAGATCTTTCTGAAGTAGATTCATAAAAGTTAAATAGTCACATATCTTTAAAATGTAAGGTCAACAAACTACACAATGTCCTTAATTCTTTGTGGATGAATGGTATTTTATGAGCCCTCTGATATCTCTTCTTGGAAACATGGCTCAATGTTTGAGTTAAAATACACAGTATACATCTTCTCCAATCTGCTCAAAGCGGATTCTTTTCCCAACAACAAGACGTCGAACGCAGCATATGACGAAACAGGTTAGATCTTGACAATATGATGGGAAACGATCCGCATACATCCTTGACGTCCTTAGCGGCTGGATAAATCATCAAGCATAAGTAAAATAGTCATATCAGTAATATCAGAACATGGATGCAAGAGCTGTCGGTTTGGTGTCAATCGAAGACGACAGGGGATAAGGAACCGAACCCAAAACTCCGGGAAATGATGACGTTGGACAAGATGTTGCGAGTGACGTCAGAGGGCTGATTGCTGCAACTGCTGGTTTCTGCTGCGGGCAATGAGATGTACTCCACTTCACAGAAGGGGATATTTTTCCTAAAGACACAAAACAAAAATTTTAATTAGAATGATAGGGATAAATAAAAAGAAACATTAGGATATTTTCTGAGTTGAGTATTTTATTTTTGGGAGATAATTATAAGATCCCATAATTCAGACATTTATGTTGGAAAAGCAGAGAAACATTCTGATAAGTTTACGTTTATTTATTCAGATTATCATTAAAACTTTGCGTTTAGGGGGGGAAATCTTGATTTCAAAAAATAAATATAAAATTTTTATTTGCCATATCTGTAGCGTCACTGAGGGAGACGCCCTTTTGCGGGGTGTTGGGGTGAGGCACCCAAAATGATTGGGATTATTCGAAATCTGATACACATGTCGAATTTCGAATATTTCGAAAAATACATTAGACTTGTATTATACCATTTTGCTGATGCTATTTCAACGTATAACTGAAAATAAATGTAGTTTACTGAAAGTTACACCAAATAAATAAAACAGTTTTTTTTTTGCACTATTGAAGCTACTGAAGAGCATGTAAACTGCAGAATTACAAGTTTATTCAACACAACAACGTTTTTTTTTCTGCATGTGTATTGTGCTTCTCACCACAAATTACCGCCCCTCGTGACACCCATGCCGAGAACGTTCTGCTTATGTAACATTTTAAATATATAAAACAAAATGTGAGCTCACTAATCGTTAGTATGAATACTTCAATACCTATTAAGAACAAAATAACCGACACATAGCACTTATAAATTACTTAAAACTCCTAAATGTAGTCCACATATATACATATATATATATATACGCATATATATACATGAAATTAACTGGATATGATGCTTAAATTTATTAACTACACTCTATCGGTAAGAGATAGAGCAAATATTGATCATCAAAGCAGACTGCTAATCTTTCGCATAAATGGCTAAGTTTCTGGAAAATATAAAGATTTCTTAACTTTTTCTTTCCAAAATCCGTTCCGAAATGTGAAGCACGCATTTCCTTGAAAGATTCTGCTCCTTCAATAGCATTGAGGTACAAGAACAAATTGAGCTGAAAAAGAAAACTTAAACAACTAATACCAAGAAAAGTTTTCAAATAAAACAAGATCCTGATATTCTAAATTAACATTGCGGACTTAAACAAGACAAAAAGAAGGAACTCTACAAAGCTACTTTATCTGAAAGGCAATTTAGTTCTCAGCATGTTGGAGACAACTATAACTAGAGTATGAAAGGAAATGGGGTGGAGGAAGACCCATTGCGACAATAACATCAACAAAAAGAAAGCCATCAGCCTAATTACAATGAGTATCCACCATAGTTGTCCGTGGCCTTTATTTTGGTCCTCGACATCCTTCGTCCAGGATGGCAAAAAAAAAAACAAAGGCCAAAAAGGAATAAGGAGTGTGACAACGCTCAGCCCCAGGTGAAAGCTGACACGTGGTAGGGAGGGTGGAAGGATAAAGACAACCCACCACGTGATGCCAGATGGGTCGAGGCAATTCCGTAAATGGTTTTTGGTGTACGCCCATTTGTTTCAGTTAGCGTCAGTAGAATGCGGGATAATGGAAGCATGACTTCTGCAACTCCCTTCGCTTTCTTCCTTTTCCCAGGAACTATCCGGCTCAGGTCCGTGCCCATGCAGGGAGTGAGTGTATCCGGGGTGTTGATGAAAAGCCCGGATTCATAGTCCTAAATCGCATTGACTCTTCAGAAATTTATGGCTGATGTGAAGTCGTTTCGTTTTGATTCGGAAATGGGAAGTTACCTTACGTGTGAGCATTAATAGCACTAAAATAAGGAGAGTGGGAAACCTTAATGTTCTTCGAGCACCGTCTTTGTCGTTCCTTCAATCGCTTCAGACACCCTGCTTGTCAAGAAATAAAAACACTATACTCGCCATAGGCTGCCTGAAGGTAGGCAACAACTTAAGAGGGCTGAGTTATCAAATCACTTGACAGATAGAGCACAATTAAGGATGTAACTGTAAAAAAGGTTCAGAAATTCAATCGCTTCACACACCCTGCTTGTCAAGAAATAAAAACACTACTTGTATACTCGCCATAGGCTGCCTGAAGGTAGGCAACAACTTAAGAGGGCTGAGTTATCAAATCACTTGACAGATAGAGCACAATCAAGGATGTAACTGTAAAAAAGGTTCAGAAATTCCCACTTAGGACGTTTTTCCACTAAATAGGTCTATTCTTTTATTCCTAATTCTGTCCTTATTTCTGTTGTTTGGGGAATGTACCCAAGATTCATCTTTTTAAATAGGTATGGTGACGAGTCAAAATGCTTAAAATGTTATATTACCTGCAGTTTTTTATCTTTGTCTCATGCAAATTTTAAAAGGCGTATATGTATGTGTGTGTGTGTGTGGTTTTATTTTTATTTATTTATTTATTTTCGAGCTTTATTGTTTTTACAAAACGCTGTTAACAAGACCCAGAGACTAATTATTTTCTATAATTCGAGTCATCTTCTTTAACTGAACTGCATGTTCCACAGTTTTGTTTGTTAGAACGATAACGGGATAGGAAGTTTCCCATTAAAATATTCAACTAGTTTGGCTCAACTTTGGAATAAGAAGTACATACATGTGTATCAGACTTTAAAGCACGCAAGCGCGAGAGAAAAATAACTTTTTTTTTCCCTACACTGAAGCCCAGCTTACACTGAAAACCTCAAATTCGGCCAAACAACCTTGAATTTTTATGCCTACACTGCCGCAAAGGTAATTTATTGTTGAAACGCATAGCAAACAATGAACATCATTAATTCCGGTTTATTTTCCCAATAGTTTTCCATTTAAACTGCATTAATTTTCAGTAAAAGACTTAGGAATGCTCTTCTAGGCAAGACCAACTTATCTCTTACATGCTTAAAATCTGGACAATGTTTTCGTGAAAGTTACAGAAAATTAAATACTCAGATTTCCCACACTAAGGAAAGTTCCCTTCAAATTAGGAGGTTTTCTTTTCCTTTGATTAAATGAGATCCTTTCCAAGTTGGTCCCTTTGAATTCGGACTACCGTTGAATTTTGGGAAGACTGAGAAACATGATCTAAATCTGAATCTGAGTTAAAAGCCACAGTGGAGTCCCTTCATCGCTAAAAATTCTCAACATACAACAGCGAAGGGATGGTGCCGCACGACTTTTGCTTGTGTGCTCTTTTGTATTGATGAACGGTCTCCACTGTAGACCATAAAAAGCTATTTGCTGCATTGACGATATGTACTTCACTTACCGTTGATCTTTTTATTCATATTTTATCAGAAAGAGTTTTTGATCAATTTTTAGGCTCCCCCCTTCCTTCTTTTAATAAGGCTGAGAATTGGCTTACTGCTTTGCAGACCTATGGCATCTCCCAGGGATGGGTAACCAACTCTTTCAGCAGTACAACTATAGGTATGGTACCATCACTCCATGAGAATTTTGACTCCCAGCTCCCACGATAGCGGAACATTTAGGCTGTGGCAATGCAAAATTTTGAACTAGGAATTTTATTTAAACGACAGTATCCAAGCCAAATATATACGCAAGTAATCTTTAATTTGCCGCATAATCATAATACGTGGAGACTCACCGTTCACCACCTTCGTATCGGTGCTGATGACGGATAGGACGGGTGGTTTGGTGTCCTTGCCGACGCAGTTGGTGTTTCCAGACCCTTCCTTGAGGCTGGAGACTGTGCTGTCTGTGCCATTGTTAGTCGTAGAGGACGTACTGGACGTACTGCTGTTGTTGCTGTTGGCTTGAGAACCTTG
The DNA here is from genome assembly GCA_038502835.1 of Octonoba sinensis. Classification (NCBI taxonomy): domain Eukaryota; kingdom Metazoa; phylum Arthropoda; class Arachnida; order Araneae; family Uloboridae; genus Octonoba; species Octonoba sinensis. The sequence continues at coordinate 54,190,201 of CM076599.1, read as the reverse complement.
TTGAGACTGCTTTTGCTGGTTTAGGCGTTCTTGCTTACGGAACTTAGCCCGCCGATTCTGGAACCATACCTAAGGAAAAAAAGATCAGTTTCAGGAGTTACAGCATTACATACAGTCATATGGAAAATTGTCATTGTTGTTAACACAAAAGCAAAACATGTGACTAATTGTTGGTTGTGTGAAGAAGCTACTGATTCGTAAAATGCATTCAATAGCTTGGTCGCAGATCAAACAGATTTTGAAATCGTTCGCGATCAATGCAGTGGCCAATCTTGCTTCATACCCGTAGAAATATATTTGGAAATACACACGTAACCGTATTGAGGCAATCAACAGTATTCCTTAGGGATCACTCATAAATGATGTCACGCTTCGAGGGGGGAGGGGGGTTCGTGAAATTGTGACAAAGTGTGACAAGGGGAGGGGAGGGGGTAACAAGAAGTGTGACATCATGCATTATGCAACATAGCGTGACATGTGACAAAGGGGGAGCGGGGTCCGCTGAAGTGTGACATATTGTGACAAAGGGGAGGACGGGGGTCAAATGTATGGGAAAAAGCGTGGCATCATTTATGAACTGCCCCTTATGTATGATTTCTTATATAGAAGTAAACATGTAAGCAATTGAAAATAATGAGTTGTCTATAAATAAAGCTGTTAGGGATTGGAATAAATTTTTTTTTTTTTTGGAGGTTGATTTTGAAAATTTCCAAAGGAACAATTTTCGCTTTGTTCTTTCAAAGTGGCACAAAACAGCTTTTACTGTTTTGGTTATATGATATATATGAATTGATTAATTATATTTAACTAGTAACCACAACGAAACTGACTGACCAGTAAAGAGTAGTATGATAGTGTTTACGTTAGTTCTATGGGGAAAAAAAGAGGGCATTAGATCAAACTTTTAAATGAGCCTTTAGCATGCATTTTTCATTTAGGAAATATGTATTAAACATGGAGATAGTGATTATTTTCCCACACTGCTCAAGAAAGCTATTCACAACTCCGAATTATTGATTTACACTTTGAACAAGATGCTTCACTCATTAACCTTAATTTCATGTGCATTAAACAATTCATTTAATGTTTAGTGCACATCATTATTAAATATATTCCTGGTCTGTGCAAGAAAGCATGAAAATGATAAAAAATAAAGAACATTCATGTTTGACATTACTAGAACAACATCACTAAGAAGAGATGCCATTGTCTGATACGAAATATCAGAGATAAATAAATAGTTCCAGAATAAGAAATGCTTCTATTTATCGATGGATTGTTCGAGACAAATCGCACTAAATTCCTTACAGCAGCTAAACTCTACTTTTCAGACTCTCTGCATTGTGAGTAACTAACGATACAAAAGCGTTACTTTCTAAATATACCCCAGAAAATTAGTGCATTTTGCTTCCGCTACTTTGTTCCGAAATTTTCAAGATTCCCTCGCCTGGAGGAGGACTTCGCACGGCGCACCAAACAGCGGGAACGTACTTTTCCATCATCAACATACAGCCTCAAGCATCTAGCAACAACATGCGATCCTTCCGAATGATGACTAAAAGTTTGTACACGGAGTTCGAAATTCCCCCAATCCCCGTTTTGTTCTCTCCCCGAGAATCGGCATTCTCTCCCTCCCTCCCCCGTCTGGATTGGCTAAAGTCTTAGCCCCCTAAGCAGTGGTCCCCAGACTGATTAAATTATCGTAATGTCATTAGTTCCAATTAAGGGACGAGTCAACATTGGTGTTTCGGAGTTCGTAGGGGCGTTTCTCCCCCACCCCTGAGGGGGAGGATTTGTCCTGAGGATATACGAAGGGGGTGGAAGACAGACTTTCAATTAGGATTCTGCTTTCAGTTTCTTTTCTTTTTTTTTCCCCCATCAGAGATTTAGTACAAAAGCCTTTTACTTTTTGGAATTGTTCATTTGTAATTGTTGACGATTGAACATTATGGTTATTTAATGCATAAATGATGAAATTACATGTGTGACACTTTAAAAGCAAAATGTAAAAGTATTTTTAAGTCAGATTGCAATTGTGACCAAACAATTCTCAAAAGGAAATATACCAATCATTTACCAAATACGTCGTAGATCCCAGGGTGCTGCCGCAGTTTTAAACTCTTAGTTTGGTATATGTTAAAAATGTGTCTGCGAGTTATCTTCGAAATTTTTTGTTTGTGAAGTATTGTTTTGTATGAGGAGAGGCATAGGAATGAAACATTATTAAATAATAGGATGAGCTGCTTACTTTTTAAATAACTTACACAAAGGAAAGCTAACACAAAATCAAAACCATGTGACTAGTTGTTAGTTGTGTAAAGAAGCTACTGGGTAGTAAAAATGCATTCAACAGCTTGGTCGCAGATCAAACAGATTTTGAAATCGTTCGCGATTAATGCAGTGGCCACTCTTGCTTCATATACCCATAGAAATACATTTGGTTACACACGTAACCGTACTGACGCAATCAACAATATTCATAACCAGTAGCTCACCCAAAATTTTGCTTTGGGGGGGGGGGGATGAGGTGAAGCAAGATCAGATTTATGGGATACACCTGATATTGATTTGGCCCGATATTGGATATCCGGTGGCCCTTGTCTGACGAATCCGTACCGGATATCCGGCTGTGATGTTTGAAATCTGTACATTCTACGCATATTTTTAAACGTTCCACAGCTTCCAAATCCGCTGTAAGTTTTTATTTTGTATATATTTTCAAAAATGCCAATGAGTTAAATTTTAACAATCAAATCTGACATGCCATTACTGGTGGATCTTTCGTGCAGTAGCCGAATCGGATTCCGGATGTTTAAAAACCGGTCGGATACCGGATATCCTATGCCTTCTGGAGGATCGGTCCCGTTTGTCCCCCCCCCCCCCCCAAGCGGTGCACCCTTGTACATAGCTGATGTACCTACGTAATAGCTTAGAAACATAATGTAATCGCTTACATAATGTAATTTATGCAGACAAATGCCTGCTTACATGAATTTATTGCTATCGACATGAACGGGGGCACATATAATCAATTAGTACTTGCATAACTGTATGAACATAAGCGCCGGTTCGCCAGTTGTGTACTTTAGAAAAGAAGAAAGCAAATCCTTTCCAAACAGCTATCTTAATAATAAATCATAAAAACGTAGAACTTACTTTATGCAAACTGTAGCAATAAATGACAAACATAAATAAATAGCAATTAAATGAATAAAAGAAACTTAAAAAAGAAAAAAAACGCATGCTACAATGAATTAATTCGTCGCTCGGTAACTCCGGGGAATGAAATAACTTAAAAAATATAAGAGCTATAAATTCTCAGAGCAATCTCCAAATTGGTCAATTTATGTTTTTCTTTCTTAACATGGTTTTAAAAAAACGAGGGACATTAAATAGCAGCAAAACAAAATGCGTTCTTCGTATGTTATCATTATTATTTTGCCATTTTGTTTTTTGCCTAAATCACAATGATACTTTTTAGAAAATAAAACTCTTCTTACTTTTGTTAAAAAATTGCTTTTGACTGAAATAACTAAAAAAGCACTTTATTTCCTTGATTCATTTAGTTCTTCTTGAGAGCTATCATTTTCTTATCTAGAAAGTAAAAGAAAATAGATGTGTTTTGTTCAATATTTTGAAAGAAACTTTTATCTGCTTCAAATCTAAATAATTTCTCAGCCAATAATTGTTATTTTAATAACAATGTGAAGTAAACTTCAATTCCATAATGTAATTTAAATTGCGTCTAAGTTTCTTTCTTTCTTCTTTCTTTTCTTTTTTTTTCATATCAGGAAAGACATATTATATTAAATTATTATTATTTTTTTAATCCTTTAAAGAATAAGTCCTACGTAATAAGGGTTCCTAATTTGTTTCATTAGTTTAATCTAATAACATTACCCAAGAAATAACAACTGTATATGATTGAATATTATTTTGAATGTTAAATCAAAAAATAGATTTTTAATTCTAAAATTTATTTACAGATACAAGCTGATAATGCGAATTCTCAAATTATTTGTTAGACTGAATTTTAAAGGTATCTTTATCCTCTTTGAGCATACTATTTTTGGCTAGAGCGAACTAGATTTGTAATTAAAAAAATGGTTTCTATGTACATAATTGCACTATATATATATATATATATATATATATATATACACTATCTACCAAAAAGTAGTTGGACACTTTGGATTTTAGACATTTTTTAAAAATTCTGGAGAAATATTAAACTTGTTGTTCTGTATTTTGCACCATGGAAGGAACATACTTAAACTCACATTTAAGAAACAAAATTCAGGCTTAAGGCAATTAGGGTACGGTCAAAAAATTAAAGAAGGAAAAAAATCACTTCTGAACATCTTGTATCAAAAAGTTATCAAAATGTTCTGTAACTTTCGCAAAACATTTTTAATTATATACGCAATGCTTACACCCGCTTTCGTCAGAATAGCAGTAATATTCATGAAGATATGGGTATTTGTTTTAAGTATTCGAAATTTTTCGCAAGTGTTTTGATTATAACTCGCTAAGTTCTATCTCAAATTACATGAAACTTGCAGACAACTTGACAAAATAAAATAAGTATGGTACCAAAACGTGGGGAAAATGTAATAAATAGTCGGTGAGATTTGAGCAGTTTTATTAAAACAAGTGTGATTGCGCATGCGCGAAAGATATTATTTATTTTTTTTAAATAATTTGGTAGTGAGATCTATGGAGCAACTTATGTAAAAGTTACAGTTGAATATTGATATTTTTCAAAGAGATATAGACCGTGCAGTGAGCCGCATTTAGTAAGCTCTCAAATTGGAGAAAAAAGATAAGGGGTTTTCCACAAATTTTTATATTGCATGATAATTTTGGCAAAGTAAACAATAGCGTTCGAATTCAGACTCCATAAACATAAATAATGCAATTAAATTCAGTTTAACATCTGTCAATTTTCCAATTTATCATGCAATATAAAAATTTGTGGAAAACCCCTTATCATTGTTCTCTAATTTGAGAGCTTGCTAAATACGGCTCATTGCATGGTGTATATCTCTTTGGAAAATATCAATGGTCAACTGAAACTTTTACATAGGTTGCTAAATAGATCTCACTACCAAAATATTAAAAATAATAATTAATATCTTTCGCGCATGCGCAATCACACTTGTTTTAATAAAACTGCTCAAATCTCATCGATTATTTATTACAATTTCCCCACGTTTTGGTACCATACTTACTTTTTATTTTGACAAGTTGTCTGCAAGTTTCATGTAATTTGAGATAGAACTTAGCGAGTTATAAGCAAAACACTTGCGAAAATTTTCGAATATTTAAAACAAATGCCCATATCTTCATGAATATTACTGCTATTTTGACGAAAGCGGGTGTAAGCATTGCGTATATAATTAAAAATGTTTTGCGAAAGTTACAGGACATTTCGATCATTTTTTGATACAAGATGTTCAAAAGTGTTTTTTTTTCCTTCTTTAATTTTTTGACCGCCCCCTAATTGCCCTAAGCCTGAATTTTGTTTCTTAAATGTGAGTTTAAGTATGTTCTTTCCATGGTGCAAAATACAGAGCAACAAGTCTAATATTTCTCCAGAATTTTTAAAAAATGTCTAAAATCCAAAGTGTCCAAATACTTTTTGGGAGATAGTGTATATATATATACGAGAATATGGTGACACTTTAATTTAAACTCATTTAAAAGAGCAAAGGAAGAAAACAATATAAAAGGTTTAATAAACCAGTCAAATTAAGCATTGAAATAACAAAACCTGGCGTAGTTCTGTTTTTTAATTTGTTTGGGTCAGTTAGGGTAGTGTAAATCCAAGTTTGCAGTTTCGAAAAACCTGTGCTCGCTAAGTAACACGTAAAAAACTGCTTAATTTTTCGGACCTTTTTACTGTTATCACCTTACAACTCCTAAACTATCCAAATTTTTATGAAAGTTTACCAACATTAAAGTACATTAAGTTTGCAACAATTTAAGCGCACCTACAGTGCTGTATAACTATTAGTTTCCTATATATGACCTTTCAAAAATAGGTCATTTTTTCCCCCAAAAAATGGAAATGTGAGTTTTGATAACGTTTTTGGCCAAAAATAGGCATGATCTCTCATTCTAAAAAATTTTTCATGAAAATCCAGTCGTAGAAAATTTAATTGGATTTCATTCAAGCACAAAATAAAGTCTGCAGATTCAAGTTTTCTTGTAACTGTATAAAAACCAACTAAGTAGAAAATCTGATTTTCGAAGAAATGAGCAAAACACTGCACATGGCAATTTAAGGATACGAAAGGAAAAGTATAGCGCGATGTAAAAATAGTGTAATGTATGTACATGGATTATATGCATTATGACAATGGCAATATGGCTAGTTATTTTAACTCGGCTTATTTTACGCTTTTGCTACTTAAAAGTGCACTTAATAGTTTGCTACTTAATAGTTTGAGGTGATAAGGTGATAACAGAAAAAGTCCTAAAAAGCTGCAGTTTTTTCTCACGTGTCACACAGCGAGCACAGCTCTTTCGAAACTGCAAACTTGGTTTTAAATTACCCTAATTGACCTAAACAACATATTTAAAAATCAGAGCTACATCACGCTTTGCGATTTTAGCCTCTTCTTCTGTGCGTTTTTACTGGACTTAAGTCGGGTAAGAACAAAATTTAGATTAGGAAATGCATACATATCTTTTACAATGATTAAGACAACAATTTAAAATGTTTTATATTTACATATTTATTTATTTATTTTTTAAGGAAAATGAAATCTTAAATGCGAAAGTGAGGTTCACGTTTCGTTTTTTTTTTACTCCTGACTAAATCAAAAGGTTTCCAAGAATTGCACGAATTTATATCGAAGGTTTTTCTTTTTATTTCATGACACACAATTATGAACAACTTTTTAAAAGGCATTAAGTAGCGGGAAAATATCATACTGACGATGCTAAACTGAATTTTAAATTAACGTTGTTAGTAAGAGGTAAGTTGAAACCGATGATAAAAAGGGGCTATAAGCAGCAAAAAGTTACCTTCTAAAAACGTTAAAATGGAGTTCTCCACCCCTCGCGCTCTTCCGTACCAATAACAGAAACAAAAATTTGAAATTTTAAGAAAGTGAAAGAAATACAGTGAATGACTTTTTAGAATTCCGCGAAGAAAATGAAAAATCACCAGTAAATAACAATAAAAAGTAAAAAAGGCATCTCAGAATAAATCACAAAATGTTTTATTAAAACACCATTTTTACATCTATTCTTGTCACTGTATCTTTAACTGGGATCTCGTGTTGTTATAAGATTTTTAAAAAAAATCTAGCCAATAAATTGATGTCCTTAAACAGCATCAAAGCGCTTGATAATCTTTTAACTAATCATACAAACAAATACTACAAATACTACAAATTTATTTTCGTTTCTTACCAGTGATACTACTTGCGCTAAGTCAGAATGACCACCTGAAAGCAAATTGTTTTTAATTTATTCATGAATCAAATAGCCAATTTTAACTGTTATTATTCATACTTAACAAAGCAATTTTTAGTATGAAGAATTTCTTGCTTAAGCTACATTTGAAATTAATGAATGAGTTGCATCATTCAATCGGTTAACTGAAAGGAAACTTAGAATAGAATTTTTTTAAAAAAATTATAAACATTATAAAAAGCTGGACCCGAAAGTTATTAATAATGCATTTTTTCCGTATTTTTTGCATTTTTTGACATGTTTCCTGTTTTAGAGCATTTTAAAATATTTTTGCAGCATTTTTTGCTGTTTAAGTACTTTTCTCATTTTTTAGAGCATTTTTCTACGTTTCGGCAATTTTTAAAATAATTTTCTAATTAATATTTAGTTTTACTCATTCATTAAAATTTCACAAAATACTTAAAAGGGTTAATCGAGAGTAGAAATGTAAATCAGCTGCACAAAATTGAATGAAAAGTCGACAGGGTGGCGTAGTGGTAAGGCGCAGGTCTCGTACGCCCAAGATCGTAGGTTCCAGCCTGGCCCAAGTCGGTGGATTTTCAAGATGCAGAAAATTGTCTGCGCCCATGTCGCATGATTGTGTGGCATGTTAAAGATCCCTTGAGTATCCGTTTGGCTTGGATACTCTCGGCTAAATTAAATACCTGTTGCAATTTGCATCAAATGAGAGCTCAGGTGGCGCTATCTAGGCGAAACTGAGCGTCCAAATTCTAAGTGGCAATGGCATCAACCGACAGTGGTGCTACTTGAAAAAATGGATGCGATTACCGGGGTACACGCACGAGGTCTGCAAAGGTTAGCGACCATACGCAGCCCCATTAGAAAGAACAAAAAATTGAAGGAAGACAAATTGAACAAAACGAAGTATTTTTGAGGTTGAAAAAAGTTGCTGGTGGATGATAATGTGTGAGAGTTTGGAGAAATTTGATCTGTGAGTGATTCTATTTGTTTCAAATTTATCTTAATTATGTCTGAATTGAAAAAAAGTTTTTCAAGATACAAATAACTTACTTTCGTATGTGGTGTTTGTTAATGTAAAAATACATTTAATTACTCAAGGCAATTAAGATCCAGTCATTTAAGACAGGAAAGTATCCAAGCACATGTTTACAAGTTATTATTATTTTATTTTATTTATTTTAGAAAGTCATTTAATGACGTTGCTATTATAATTTTTCAAAAAACAATTATTTTTAAATACTTTTAAAGAAATTTTGACTTTAGGTCTAAAGTGGACTTTTCAAAATGTAAGTGCATTTCCTCAATTTTAATAGCTTTTTTGGGGAGGAATCAGTTTTGGTGTGTTTTTAGAGCATTTTCAGGGATCTTTTAGGTCATCAACTTCCGGGTCCTGATGATAAGAATAGAAATATTTTAGAATAGTTTCGATGCATTCCAAACCTAGTTTCGTTTTCATTGATACCAATAGTTAGTTTTTCTCATAGAGATGGTGAGGTAGAACAAAAATCACTACTATTGTAGTATAAAAAACAATTAAAACAAAAAAAAAAAATGAACAATTGGCAATTAAACTCGTAAAAGAAAATTAAATTCATGTTAACGAGATTTTTTTCTTCCTTTTCGCAGCACGAAAATTGCGTTGCATATTAGAATTTCATGTAACGTAGTTCTAGTTACACTTTTTCAAGAAATACCTTTTAAATTTAAAATTATATAACTTGTACAGAAGATTTTCTAGAACCTTATGCAGAACAAATATAGTAATATTTGAAATACTTGAACCTGGAAGCATCATATAAAATTACCAATTTATAGAGCTTTAAAAAATCACATGCCTGTTAAATGTTATTGTGAGTAAAGAATCGTTCGAGTTTTTCTTTCCGAATTCCTTATTATTTAATAGAGGCTCAAACTAATCCTCATGAAGCTCATGCCCTATAGTTTTGAGCCTAGATGAGTGTTTTAGAATGTCACTTCTTAAAAATAAGACAATGTAAACTCTATAAAATACTGATATATCTTTAAATTTGTAAATAAAATTTAGTTTGTAAAAGAGATTTAATTAATATAGTTTATAAATTTTATTTTGAAATTAGTTCTTAAGGCTTGAATTTACTAAATTTTATATTAAGACTTCACTGATTTCACTGATAAAAGTTTAATTTTGAAAGGAAGCCAGAAAAACTTTTTTTTAAGTACAAAGGTATATTTTAATAAAGTTTAGATTGTGAAATTATATAAACTTTCACGCTTCATTTCATCACACAGTCGAATGAAGTGTTATAAGGCTTTTAAAACACTTTATTCGACTTTTAAAACAAATCACTTTCAAAACAAATAAAAAATTTGGGAAATGAAATTTAGAATGTAACAGAGGGCTATCGGCAAAGTTTAAATACTTAAGTATTTTAATAAAATTAAGTCCAAAAACGTAGTACCAGGTAATTTTGTACTAAGAAAGGAAAATGGTAAAATTTCGTTTGTAAAACAGAATTTTTTAAAAAATGGGCCATGATAATTTTATGAAGAAATTTAATTCGCGAAATGTAAAATTAGAGAATATTGTGTTTTAGATGGAAAAAAAAAACACGGAGATAATTAGAAGACAAAATTCAGAATCTAACAGGGCAGCACTGACATATTTATGTTTTGGAAAAATGATCTTGACGCAACTCTAGTAAAAAAATTGATCATAACAATAACAACCATCAAAGAGTTTTTACACAATGAGTTTTTATTGATCTTTGCCTTTTAGAATGAAACCAATAGCAAAATTTACTTTCTAAATAAGAATAAGACTTTTGATCTTGAAAATATAGATGATGAAATTTGTAAAAAAAAGAACAGGATATGAAGATAGTTAGAAGGAAAAAATTAATTTCGAAATTCAGAATTTAACAGGCAAGCAACAACACATTTGTGTTCTTAAATATTGATGATGACGCAACTCTAGGGTAACAAAATTTAAATCCTGTCTGGGTGAAGGTAACATTTATTTTCTCTTCCGAAAACACTAGAGGAAAATTTTGTTTTATAACTACAGTAGGTAACTAGTTATCTGGAATGGCTCGAACAGACTTATTCTGGATAACTAATTGCGAATTGACGCAACACCTACTGATCCGACTGATAACATATTTACCTTCATCTTTATGCTCCGAAATAAATTATTACTATTATACCTGATTATAAAATTATAAATCACAAAAAATCAATCACTATTTATTATGATTTCTATATTTATGAAAAATCAAAGGTTATTCAATAGAACTGGAAGCAATTAAGAAAATTCCACCGACTAAAATGAAATAATATCCATAAAGGAATCAAAACATTCTTCAAATTCTTATCAATTAGAGCTTTATAAGAGATAAATAAATGAAAAATATTGAAAAATAAGTTTCATGCATTTAAGATTAGGTCAAAAAGTAATTCTGATTTAGTTTGATAAATTCAAAACAGCTAAGATATTCATAAATTGTAAATAAAGACTTTATTTACAAAACGTCAAGAAGAGTGGAAACATTTTAAGCAAATATTTTAATACTATTATACAAAATAAAATATATATTTTCTGCTTAAACAAAATATTATATATTTAAGGAAAAAACTCATTAATGTAAATGAACACTAAAGCTATTGCCAATTTCTCTGGTAAGACACTTGGCCGACCAAAAATTCTGGTTAATTGGTTTCCGGATAAGCGGTTCCATACTGTATAATAAAAAAAAGAATGCTTTGGTATTGACAATGGGAAATAGTGAAATCTATATGTCTCCTTTAAACATTTCTAAAATACTTGGCAAGAGATCCACCACCTAATAATCTACATTCCCTGATTAATAAGCAGATGTCAATAAAGTTGTGGCTCAATGTAACTCGTGCCGCTGGCTAAAAGCCGGGTGTATTTAGGAAAGATCACGCTTTGCTGCGCATCCATACAAACAGAGCGGGGAGAAAAGGAACGGCGGAAAGCGGCGACTTCTCTGCCGTTAAACTCCCGGGTGCTTCCCGCAGAGAATCCCAGTCAGCAGACCGTATTCACTTCCACCGCTTTTGTTGGGCACTAAATATTCATTCACTTAAGCCGAGCGGTTAGCACAAAAGGTGGTGTTTAATAAAAGACTTGTTGTAAGCGCTGGGTGGTGGATTAATGCTTGTAGGGTGGGTAGGGGAGGTACAGTTAGGGACAGATGTGCACCTGATGGTTTCATTCAGCTTTTGTTCGTAATAATGCTGTCACGGGCTTTTATTGAAGTGATCTTGGAATGGATACCCTTTAAATCCTGTTTTGAGTTAAATGAGTTTTGAAAGAGTTATAGCATATGTCATTTTATTTTAATGATAGCAGATCCTTAGAGAGAAAACATTCTTTTGTAACCCATTTCATACTTTTCTGGACACGAATTAATGTTTTTTCACGGGTAATATGTAAACAATATATGTATCCGTGGTCCTGATTTAATTTAAGTACCACGCTTGTAGTTGACTGTGTTTTGAGAGTTACAGCATAGGCCTGCATTTATATGCCATTCTTAGGTCATAAATATATTAATTTGCGAATCGATTCTAAAACTCATACCATTCTATAACAATATTGTTTTTCAAAAGAATCCATTACTTAAATTTTAAACCGACGTTTATATTCTATTATGAATGAAACAAGTTTTAAAACACTAAATATTACCAACTTTTTATGCCGACATCATTTTCCTTTAAAAAGATATATTCACTTTGCCCGATGAACAAGATCATTTTTCTTTACTAACTGGTTCCCAAATTTCTGCAATTCCAGGCAACTAAAGGCAGCAACCTTGCCCTAGTTTTGCTTAAAATCCCATTCGAAGAGCAATGAATTTTGAAAGATCTCCAGTATATGCCATCATATATTAAAGATATTAAATTATAAGTTTTAAACAGTAACTTTGCTAGACAATTTTTAATTTTATATCATCAAGGCAATTACGTTTTTAACGGATAAGCAGAAAAAATTATTAAAAAAACCAATCTTAAAAAACCCCTTTAAAGCCTATAAGTTAATACTGAAAGATTATTAGGTTGCTAATTTAATGATAATATGCGGGAAATGCTCTTGTTTATTGTCCACTCTTTAATTTACATCATTTCAGGCTAACTATAGGAACTTATTGGGGCTTTCATTGGGGACTGCTAAATTGACTAGGACCAGCCTAACTGGGCCCTGAGCCTGTTGCTGGTCGTCACTTTTGTATTTATATTTGTATTTATAACTTTCATGGAAAAAAATATACAAATCAGTGTGAACACATTTTTATAGGCTTCATTTTCGAGTTAAATAAGTTTTGAAAGAGTTACGGAACATATTACATTATTGATGCAGCCAGATTCAAACAATTTATAACCCTTTTCCTAATAAAGCAATTTGCAAGACAAATCTCTACTTCCTGGAAATTCGATCATTAAGAATAAACTCCTCAATCAAAGCGTCTGACTTTTCTGGCAAAAAAAATAGGAAAACAAATTACTTTTCAATAAATCCATTGCACAACAGCGTGAAATTTTATGTCATCAAGGCAATTACGTTTTTAACGGATAAGCAGAAAAAATTATTCAAAAAACAAATCTTATAAACCCCTTTAAAGCCTAATATAAGTTAATACTGAAAGATTATTAGGCTGCTAATTTCATGATAATATGCGGGAAATGCTCTTGTTTATTGTCCACTCTTTAATTTACATCATTTCAGGCTAAATATAGGAACTTCCATGGAAAAAAATATACAAATCAGTGTGAACAAATTTTTAGGCTTCATTTTCGAGTAAAATAAGTTTTGAAAGAGTTACGGAACATATTACATTATTGATGCAGCCAGATGCAAACAATTTATAACCCTTTTCCTAATAAAGCAATTTGCAAGGCAAATCTCTACTTCCTAGAAATTTGATCATTAAGAATAAACTCCTCAATCAAAGCGTCCAACTTTTCTGGCAAAAAAAATAGGAAAACAAATTACTTTTCAATAAATCCATTGCACAACAGCGTGAAATAAATTAATTTTTTGATGTTCTGAAACTTTTGATGCTATGAAACATCGCGTACAGAAAACGCTTTTTAACAATTCAAAGTAGAATCATGTAAAATGAGTCCACGTGCATCAAAAAGATTAGCGTGAAATAAATTAATTTTTTGATGTTGTGAAACTTTTGATCGTGTGAAGCATCGCGTACAAAAAACGCTTTTTAGCCTACTTTCCCGTAAAAGTAAACAAGAAGTTCCGACTAGAACTATACGAGCCTACTTTCCCGTATACACCAAATTCAAATTTTTAATCTAGCTATCTCTTTCTCTCTCTTTCTCATTTAGCTATAGCTCTTAATTTTTTCAAATATACCATTTTCAACGGACAATACATATTCGTTCACGCATTCATTTTTGCCTTTATTCAGCCATTCATTATCCATTTATTCGTTTACTGATTCAAATGTTGATTCATTCATTTACTCATTCATGTATTTATTCCCTCATTTATTCATTCTTTTCCTCATTAATTTATTCATTGATTCATTCTTTCACTCATTCATTTATTCACTGAAAAATTTCATAGGAAAATAGGCTCGTTAGTTCTGGAAGAACTTTCTATTTGTACATGTTCTACGTTATAAGAGCTTTCCGATAAAGTTTGTTCCAAGCAAATCGGTCCGTTAGATCAGGATTTATATAGGATATTGAAATTTCCCCGTAAACGCTATGTTAATTTTTTGAACTGTTCAAAAATGAACAAAATCTGTTCAAATTGATATTTCACGCCAAGCGCTTCTTCCAGTAAGCTTGTTCATTGGAATATGGATCTTGTACCCAGAGTTTACATAATTTGCTTCATTTTCGCCCATGGGCGCTAATGTTAAATTTTTTTGAACTGTTCAAAATTGAACGAAAAATTGTTCAAATCAAAAGGTAAAATATAGAAATGAGATGTCCTCGCCGAGATCTTTCGAATGCAAAAAGAATTTTTCGAATCGGAATATTCGTTCAAAAGTTATTAGGGGGGGGGGGGACAGACCGAGAGACAGACCGACAGACCGACAGACACACATTTTCCCCATCTCTAAACCCTACTTTCAAATTTTTTATTTTTCAATCTTTATTTAATTACTTCACTTTTTTTTTGACTTTTCTTTATTTTTAACGATATTTTTACGATACATTAAGCCTTCTTTCATGCTTTATTATTATTTTTTTTACTTTTACGTGAAAGTAGGCTAAAAAAATAATAATAAAGCATGAAAGAAGGCTTAATGTATCGTAAAAATGTCGTTAAAAATAAAGAAAAGTCAAAAAAAAGTGAAGTAATTAAATAAAGATTGAAAAATAAAAAATTTGAAAGTTGGGTTTTGAGATATGGTAAATGTGTGTCTGTCGGTCTGTCCCCCCCCCCCCCTAATAACTTTTGAACGAATAGTCCGATTCGAAAAATTCTTTTTGCATTCGAAAGATCTCGGCGAGGACATCTCATTTCCATATTTTACTTTTTAATTTGAACAATTTTTCGTTCAATTTTGAACAGTTCAAAAAAATTTAACATTAGCGCCTATGGGCGAAAATGAAGCAAATTATGTAAACTCTGGGTACAAGATCCATGTTCCAATGAACAAGCTTACTGGAAGAATCTCTTGGCGTGAAATATCAATTTGAACAGTTTTTGTTCATGTTTGAACAGTTCAAAAAATTAACATAGCGCTTACGGGGAAATTTCAATCCTATATAAATCCTGACCTAACGGACCGATTTGCTTGGAACAAACTTTATCGGAAAGCTCCTATAACGTAGAACATGTGCAAATAGAAAGTTCACCCAGAACTAACGAGCCTATTTTCCTATAAAATTTTTTTATCGGGATTTTTAAGGATATTTCTCAATGAATAAATGAATGAGAGAAAGCATGAATTAATGAATAAATGAAGGAGTGAAAGAATGAATCAATGAATAAATGAATGAGGAAAAGAATGAATAAATGAGGGAATAAATATATGAATGAGTAAATAAATGAATAAAGACATGAACGAGTAAACGAATGAATGAATGAATGAATGGCTGAATAAAGGAAAGAATGAATGAGTGAATGAAAATGTATTATCCGTTGAAAAAGGTATATTTGAAATAATTAAGAACTAAACCTAAAGGAGAAAGAGATAGCTAGATTATAAATTTGAATTTGGTGTATACGGGAAAGTAGGCTCGTATAGTTCTAGACGGAACTTCTTGTTAACAATTCAAAGTAGAATCATATAAAATGAGTCCACGTGGGATATCTATCTTTGATAGAAAATCTTGTAAAATCAAGTACTTTTAAATAATTCGCTATAAAAACTGGGTAACTTAAATGCTTTTTTTTTGTGCAATGAAACTTTTATAAATGGACATTGTAAAACAATAATTTTTAATAATTCGCCACAGAAACAGAAATAATAATAAACCCTTCAGTAAAACTCATTTTCCAATAGAAAATTTTCCAGAACGAAAATTTTCCATCAAGTCACGACAACAATATTGAAAATAAATGATTTTTTTGTGTTGTGAAGCTTTCTAAAGGAACATCGTGTTAAGCAAATATTTTAGCTGAATGTACAGCGAGTATCATGAAAATAAATACTTCTCAATGATTCACAGCAGAAATAAGCCTGCAAAAAAGTAAAGTTTTTTCGAAATTGCACAGCGCTTTTGCTAAGCCATCAATTGTTTTTTTTATAATTTACAGGAGAATAATCCAAAATAAATCTCACAATAAAAAATTATCCTGGACAGGATATTATGTTTAAAAAACGGAGGGGGGGGGGGCGGTTCAAGCTGAGAGTATTTTATCAATAAAAACACTTAAATTTTGAAAAGCATCTTTATTTAGAATTCATTCCTTTAAAAGCAAATGTAAAACAAGATTCAGGAAAATTTTAAACCGAGCAAGAATAGTACACATAAATATTTTAAGTACATCGATGAATTAATTAACTATTTTAACAGGTGGCCGGATTTCGTATTAAAGATATAGCTCCTCACATAAGTACTATATCAAAAACGGGAGATCGAAACTTACCCTATTCTGTATTTAATCCACATCGTTTTGTCAAAGAGGTCCAAAAAAAAAGTATGAATAAACATCGAAAGAAACTCCCCGAAACATTGAAACAGTGTCGCAGGTGTGTTACGCAACACAGCCCCCACCTTTCTCTGCAGATCCCGGTGTATCGTGTTGACATAGGGGATAACGCCACTCACCATAGCACATGTGCAGTGTCCCCTCCTTGGGTCAAGCGAGCAAACTTAGCATTCAGTCGCAGGTGCCAGCGATTTCGCCGCTGTTATTGTGGTCGTATTAAACTTAACAGGGGGAATGAGGAAACAAAAATCTTTTCTGCATTCATCTCCATTGTGCGATGAAACTCTCCTGTTAATATACTCCCGATAGCTCACGGCTCAATTCGGGATTATCGAAGCATGTTTGAGGGATCGGGGATTATTTTTTTATTGATCTTAACGCTACGATGGGTATTTATGTAGCATTCATTGCACTTCGGTGCAAAGAGTTGAATAATGATGGATATGAACTGTGCTACTTCTCCTCTAAACTTTTGAATGGAGAACCTTTCTCACCTTCCCCCACTTTCCTGCGTCATTGATTTCATAAAAAATGTATTTATAATATTATTTGGAATTGTTTCACAGTCATCACTGTTTTTAGCAGTGTATCCCAAACACTGATTGATTTCAGAATACAAACATTAAAAATGGAAGCTTCTGAAAGTTAACTAGTTGAATGCGGCGGAAATTTGAAGATATGCTAGTATATGGATCAAAACTTGTAGAGTGAAAAAATTAGCTGTGGAATGACAAGGGAAAAGCTGCAGAAAGTAATAAAAGTCAGTTTCTTTATTCCCAAATGCAACACTACTTGACAAACATGCGTAGTAACATTTTTTCTATTTTTAAATAATTATTACTATTTTTTTTTATTAGAATTATGTGCATCCGATGTTATACTTACTGTAAAATTATTTTGTATTTAGATACTTTACATCTATACGTATTCGAAATTAAGTTTGAACATATATTTTTAGTTTGGCAGTGCGTTTCGTATATGGAAAAGTATTACTCATGCGAATGAATATTATCTAATTCGATACATCTATCTACTCTGATTTGCTTCTTATACGATTTATATATTTTTTAATTCCCACTGTTAACTGTTCCAAATATTAATAAAAAATAAAAATGAAAAAAAAAAAAAAAAAAATTTCGGTAGCATAGCTACGCAACATACTTCTTCAATTTTTCTAGAACTCAAAGTATTCAATGGGTACCTACTAGGGATGTAACGAATATTCGGCCGCTATTCGGTATTCGGCCAAATCACTATTCGTTACATCCCTAGCACCTACTTACTGTACAGGTTTAGCAATTCACATTCAATTTTCAACTACATTTAATGAGGAACAAAGCATTTAACTGCCTTGATCAGTTTTCTCATTTACATACTGATGAGAGCTGGGTAATAGGAGATAAAGAAATCTTTTTTTAATTTTATTTATTTATTTTTTAGAAAAAAGAAAAAGAAGGTAACTTTTTACCTTGCTATAGATGGTGAAAATGACTTCCTAACTTCCTGATTTATCACTAATTGATTAATTTTCAGTTTGACAGCATTAACAGTTCGACCACGTTCTGACACTTAGACGCGTCTGCGCATGGCAAGAAAGGACGAATCCATTCGAGTTGGTTTTGCAGGTGTGTTTATTAGCACGCGAATCAGAATGCTTCTCTGTTTGTTGAAAGCAACTAAATTTCTGGCAAACAGCATCAGCTCAGAAGAAATCAAGTATGCTAAACGAATTAAAACGAGAACTGAATGCAGCATACTCCTTATACCAGCAAATTCTCTCTTGACCATGGGATGGATTCATCTTGGTACTCTGCTAGTCAGAGGGTTTTTATTTCTTTGATTGAGCTGTACAACCTTTTCTGAGCCTTATTCATAAAATTATAAACTCATGCTTATTCATTGTAACTTTTCTGATTTATAAAGGTTCGTCATGGAAAGGAGGGCTTATAATTTAAATAAAAAGAGAAAGTGGTAAAAGATGTCCAACATCATAAGTTACGAAATAAGATCAACTGGGAAATGTTATCACGCAAACTGAGAATTGGAAAAATACATTTGCAAAAAGCGAGTCGAACCTCCCTGATTTCCTCTACGTCTACACAGACGACGAAGCATTCGTGTGTTGGAATGCATTAATGATAATAGCCATCAATTTCAACACTTACCATAAGGTAACATACCAATGTGTGCCCTCGGGTGATATTACTGCATCATGACCAAAACTTGGTATGCAAACGATTAAAAAAGAACAAAAGAAAAAGAGTAGAAAAACTGTTACATAAAATTGATTAAAAAAAGGTTTTATATCTTAGAAAATTGTTTACTACACATCCAGGAAAAATACTGAATATGCAGGAAATTTCTAGCAATTCTGGTAAAAAAAATATCCTGTAAAAATTGGGAAGAAATCTTATTTTCACGAAAGAAAAATGACCTTTATAATAAAAAAAAAAGCTTGAAAGTAGACATAAAGCTTGCTTCCCAGAAGTCACTGCCGTGTGTGTGTGCTTACGTATCCTCTCCCCCTCCCCCCCCCCCCCGTTCCTCTCCAAAAACAAAAGGTGATGTCCCGATTCAGTCGTTCCTGATTGCGTAGGTAGACGAATTTTGTCCCGATTGAGTCGGTGGAGGAGTTACAGATAACTTTGTATTCCGTTATTATTGGTTATTATTACTATTAGAATCATTATTATTATTTCGAAAAAATAAAAAAAGAAAAAGTAAAAGAAAAACAGTTTTAACAAGTAATGTCTGAAAGTTGGTGAAATAATTTCTGTTAAAAAGTTCTTTCAAACGATGTGAACTTATTCAAGTTCAAAACACGTTTCTCTTAAGACGGCGTAACTGCATGCGTTTAATTAGAAGTCAAATTGATAAAATAATTCACTTTGAAGTAATTTCAAAGAAAAGGTAAACGTAAAAGGCGCGTTTTATGACGTTCAATACAAACATGGCTTTTAAAATTATTCGTACGGAAAGTTCATTGATAATTAAATAAATTAATGATTCTCCTCTCCCCCCCCCCTCCTTTTTCCATTATATGTGTATGTCAATGGCAATTTTTTGAATATTTTTGAATGATCATTAAAAGCAAGTGTATGAATATTACTGTATATCTCATAACGGACATATAGTTATGAGATATACAGACCTTTTCACGTGACACACAAGATTGAATACAATGCAAGAATTGTAACGTTTCAAAAAAGGGAACTTTTAGGTTAAAAATTTCGTTGATATGAAATTTAAATGTAAAAAAAAGACAATCGTAAAAATATTATCAGTTTATGAATTACACTGCTCTCAACTTGGACAACATGAGTTTGTTCTGTTACTGTATTAGCACTGAATACTACAGGATTAAAGTTAAAAACGTGTTTCTTATAAAATAATCCTTTTTTAATTAACAGCGGAATAATACCGTATTGAGGCCCTTTTCACCTTCGATGGTAGCAAAGCATTCGATTCATGCGGCAAAGTCAACAACATTAGTTTCATCCTTCCGCAACAAAGCCATTATAACATATTTTACCTGTCAAAGCCAACGTTTCCAACAATTACAAATTTCCTTCGAGCGTCCTTATGCATAATACAGCCTCGATCCTTTTGGGTCTTGGTACATAAACAGTGGCCCTCTATTCCCAGCAGCCCCCCTCCATTCTAATTTCAGCAGACACACACGATAGCAGCGATAAATAATGAAAGCCGCTACAATAATCCAACATCACCCAAATGGCAAAGTGCTAATGTTGGTGATAATGTGATTTGGGACTTAGACGCGGATCTGATGCCTGCGCTAATCATATTGAAATCCAGCGAACCGGGCGTTTGAATTTCAAACCCAGCTTGCGTATTGACGTGAGGTTTCTGCTTGTTATAATTTTATATTTCTCGTGTATTGTTGTGCAAGTGGGAATGGGTATCCGAAGCAAGTCCACGGCTTTCATCTGTGTTAAACGATTCCTACTTATTTCCAGCGTAGCCTTTTAATGAATCCGGATAGACTTCATAATAATGAACGGAGAGGGGGCGTGGCTAGGAGGTGCTGTCAATTAGGGAGGATGGTTTAATGGATACCGGGAAATCTTTTGGCATCGGGAATTCTTAATGAAGTGCAAATGAGTGAAATGCGGGGAATTTTATCTTCGTACTTAAAAGCAGTTGTGGTTGATGTTAAAATGCCTTCGAGCTGGCAATTTGTTGTGACGACGTGACATCAAATGTTTATAATAGATCGGTTTAAGAAAATAGGAAGTATTAATTATTAATGTGCTAATTGCATTGAAAAGTAATTACTGCACATATTTTTTTATTATTATTCTTTCAGAAGACAAACAAATTTAATGCTTTGTATAGAATAAATATATTTGCTTGATTATATTTAGGAGACTATAATAATGATTTTGTTTTCTTTGAAAACACGTGACTGTCAGATACAGTCAGTATTACTTTAAAGTGAGAATAAAAAAATACAAACTAAACGGATTCCTTTAATGTTGAAATAGTAGTAGAGGAGACCCAGGGAGAAAAACTGGTTAGCAGGTTTAGAATACTGACTTTCCTGACTAAATACTGACTCAGTTGTTAAAACTACTCACCAATTTTAGTATAATAAACAACAGTACTGCGAATACTTCTTTTATTCTGTGACGTAAACGTAATTGAAACAATTTTGATTTAAAAGTGCCAGTTAAATTATAACGACGCCGAAGGGGCTATCGAAAAACGTCGTATAAACAGTAATGTCGTATAATGGATATACCCTTCCGACTAGATCCAAAACTTGGGACCACACTAAAACATCGTATAAATGTAAACGTGGCATAAACGATATCAAACTGTATGTATGATGTTATTATCTTTATAGCATACTTCTGTAGTCTGTTACTAGAACTAAAAAAATACCTTTAAATTCTTGCAAACATTCAAGATACACTATTAAATTATTAAAGGGCAGTTTTTCAATATCAATCAAATAACTATTTATTTTAAAACGACCCAGAAAAATAATTTAAAGAAAATTATAAAGCCAGGGAATGCAAAGCCAAAATATCAATCAATTGCCCAATCATCCTTGTTAATTTTTAGCTAGGGGGGGGACTGCACTAGTTTATTAGCGTATAAATAAATCAAAATGTGTTAAAAAATCAGACTGTTTTTTCCTCTGTTACATGTACAAATAATAACTAAGCCTTCAGGTAATTTGAAGATCATGCTATATATCATAATTAAATATTCATTGCAACTGATTTTCTAATGATTTCTTTGCGCAATGATTTTTCACAAAAGATCGTAAAAAATTATAAGAATAGCCTCACCGGAAAATTTTCTTTTGCATCGTATTTATTTTAAATAATTAAATTTGAGTGTAACTGTCCGAATACCGGGCAAACTGATTTCAAAGCGTATGCTGTTAATTTTTCGGTTTCTAACAATAAATTTCAATTAAATTAACAATAGCAAATCATTCTCACTGAAAGTATCGATTTTAATAAATACCATTTGCATCAGTGTTTGTTGAATTTCCAAAATATCCCCTTTACACTGCTTTACAAAACATTGGAAATGCCAGTTTTTCAAAAACTTTCTGAAATATCACTTGTGTTTAACGTCCACTGTGTTTCTATTCAATATGTATGTATCAATGTTTGATTTGCATAAAACTTATTTCTTAAGAAAAGGTTTGCATCTAGCATCCAATGCATAACTATATGTTTTGAGTATATTCGTTTGAGCTCTTAAAATATGAGCACGCACAGTTATCAAATGTGAATAAATTTATTGCGCTCATAAGAGAAGAAATATTTCAGTTTTGCGACAACATTTATTCCGAGTTTACTAATAAAATGTAGGTATCATTTGGGGGAAATTTTTCTAGAGAATATTTTTCCTCTGCATCCTACCTTATTTTATTCGACAGTGTAGAGGAACTATGCCTTGAAGGGAAAACAACGAAGCGTAGAGAGACATCATCCTGTGAGGGGGGAGGAGGAGAAAAAAAGTTAGCAGTAAAGAAAAATCCCTTAAAACTGCCGTGCCACTCCCTGCATAAGAAAGGGAAGAATAAATGCAAAAAACGAAGAGATGAAGGGAAGAATAGAATAAGGAAAAAACCAGCAGTGACAGTGACGAGAGAAAGCGAATGGAACCACCCATAAAATCCAATAAAAACATTCCAAACGACGGGATAGAAGGAACGTAAAGGGAAAAGGGTGGATTTTGCCTGGCGTGTGTCTTGACAAATTCAGGCTTAGTAAAGAGCTGGCAGAGCGCGGTGCACCACAAGGAAGGGCTGGAATGCTGTATGCAAATGAGATGTGACAGGATAGGGCGACGTCATCGATCTTCTCGGTCGCCATAGTTACCAAGATGTTGCCGAAGCTGGAAGCGAGCATCTTTGCTCTTGCGCCTCGTTGGAGCATTCGCGGATATAATCCCCAGTCGCGCTTTTTTCTTCCCTCCTTGCCTCTAATATTCTTCTTCCCGTTGGTTTATTATTTGGAATATTCTTTGGGTTTGTTGCAGCGCGATGATAGCGTGGTGAAGTTGCGAATGAAGATGAAATGATTTTTTCCCCTGCTTAACACCTAGAGTTTTGTTTATTTGTTATTTTTTGCGTAACGAGAGGGAGAAATACTGAAATTTCTTTTCGTTTTTCCTCATGGTGAAGATGCTTGTGGTAAAAGCAGATCATTCATTTTCATTAATCGAAGGAAATGAAATATTTTTTGATAAGATTTTTAGGTTGATTGACTGATAGTATACAGACTTTTCGTAAACTTTAAACCAATATAAGACAAATTTTCTAGTTATACCGCAATTAAGATAACTCCAACTTCAAGTTCATGCAGCTTTCACCAAAAATTGGAGCGAAAATTCGAAAACGCTAGCAATGGTGCCACCAGTCGCCTCAAAATTTGAAGTACGATGCTACCTGGCTAGTTTAAGTGATGTCTTGGGTAGATGACGGGCATCCGTCAAGTGGTATAAGCAGTGGAGGGCCTTGGTTCGAACTGATGCTTGAATCCGGCAGCACTAAATAATTTAGTGCATACAAACCAAAATAAAAATTACCGCTAAACAGAGGATGATGTTTAGTTTTATTTTATTTCAGTGCTTGCATACGTACGTTGTACCAAAGTGTGGTAAAATTAACCACCATCCTTTGAAGCAGGGGCATTTCACGGTATTTGAGACAAAATGTAGAGTCCGTAACATGCATATGTACAACACATATATCTTTGTACTTTCTATAAATTTTAAACAGACCTAAAAATATTTTTGTATTAAGACATCTACGTGTAATTCTGTCTAAACATCTTTTTTTTTAACTCATAAAAAATACAACGACAACATGTTTACATTATGTCCCAAATACCATAAAATGGCCCAGCTGGCGCAATGGCACCCTTTTTGGGGGCAGCATACCACTTAACAGTGTACAAGTTTCTTACAGTGCGCTGATTTAGAATTCACTGATTAAAAGTCCAGAAATATGGAAAAAAATCAATAAAATATCTGTTTTTTATGTCGAAAATACCAAACAGATAGTAGGTTTCATATTAAAATGACATTTTATGAATCCAAAAGAATTTGGCTTGAACCTCTTATGCAGACGTTGGTATCAAGTAAGGAAACTAAAATTTTGTAGAAAATTTATTTTGCATGCTGCACAACAGTTTTTAAAAAGAAAGGAAAACATAACCTTTAAAACATCTAATTTTCAATATTTACAACTGCAAGAAAATGAATATAAAATCAATCCTAATTTACTGTAAAATTTATTTTTCCAGAAAAGTTAGAGAGGTCTCTAAACATATATCTGTTTTTGAATGAATTTCCTCATAAAAAGGTGCTGTGAAAACTAAAACATTTGCACTCAATCATTTGCAGACATTGGATCTAAAAGATGAATTTTTCTAGAGCGGCTTCAATCCTTATGCCCAGTGAAAATCGTAACACATGCTTTTAGCATTACATTGTGTTGGTTAGAAATCAGTTCCTGAAGTTAAAGAAGGAATCATTGACTACTTATTCAGCAATTTCTCACACTCGACCATGATTAAAGATAAAAAATGGTCGATTAAATTACTCATTTTAAGGTCCATTAACCATTGATCCACAATCGACTCTATAGTCTCATTTGTGAACAAGCGTCTAACTTACTGCGTACTATAGAGGAGTTGAATTTAAATGATAAACACTCAATGTTTCAAATTTAAACAACTGATACTTCGCATAATTTTAAAACTATTTTATACCTTTCAATTTTATTTAAAAATAGGGTGAAAATATAAAATAATAATTATAAATAATAATGTAATTTTTGATATATTTTTTAACAAAGTAAAGTATATTTCAGCAAGTACAAAATTACTGACTTTAAGGTTGTCAAAAAAAAAAGGTATATCTGTTTTTGTTTTCCTCCCCCCCGTAACAGTCTTTCACTCTATAAGGGTTTAATCTACAAACTCGTACTTTCCTTGATATGCATATACAACAGATAAACAAATACCGAGAGAAATTTTCCCGTTTTAAAAATTATATATATAGATCCCTAATTATTTTCTTAATTTAGAAACAAAGCTGACTCATTAAAAAAAAGCACACAACTGCTTTACCTATAATATACCGTTATTAAATTTAATTTCAAATCAAATATACCAAAATTTTTGAGTTTCAAAGCTTTTGTTTTTCACTACACTACAAAACATATTATGGAATTGAAAATGAACCTAAATTTAAGCTTTTCACATTTTCATTGCTACTAATCATTGCTACATCATTTAAACTAACAGTAGGTTAATTTAAGGTTGTCGTGAAATGTTTTGTGGGAAATATATTGTACTCTCCCATTAAAGGTATTTGAATTAAACTATAAAATGATTCAACACAATACCGAACAAAAATACCGACGAAATTCAAGTTTTTTAAAGTCGAAACAGTAGTACTAAGGAAAGGTGTATCCACCATTTATCAAACATGTTCGATAATTTGTCCTAAATTTCAAGAAAATCAAACTGGTAGATATACTACAAAAACTTTTCTTCTTCTTTTCGTAAGTACGAGATTTATCTCTTAAAGGAAGAAAGGCAAATTTCGCAGTTTACAAAAAGATTTTTTTCCCGTAAGACTTCATTTTGTAAGAGCCACACCTCAGTTTATTATCCAGCTTTTAAAAGCATTCGTTGATAAGCCTTTCAAAATGCGAGCTCTCCTAATTTGCAAAAAAAAAAAAAAAAAAACCTTCGCCAGATATCCTCATTTATTTGTTCATTAAAAAATACGAAATAAAAAATGCTCCTGAAAAGAAAATGAGAAGAAAAATGGCTACGATCCAACAGAAGGGAGGATTTTTAAAAGAAACCAATTCCTCTTTGTCGAGATAATAAATAATAAGAACGTTTTGCCACTTTTTTCTTCATTTTTATTATTCTTTATTTTCAAGGGTGCAACGAAAAGGAGAAGAAATATTGATAATTAGAAAATATAAACTGCTCTGGATGGATGGAAACAAATAAAGAACTAAAAAGAAATAGTAAAAGAGGGGGAAAAAAATTCTTTTCGTTTTTGTTACTTAGATTTAATGTGAGGGAAAAAGTAAAACACAGATAAAAGAAAAACGTTTTTCATTGGGGATTTTAGACTAACAGCTAAAGTTTTAAATACAGACAGGTTTTTAGAAATTTAAATAAGAGAAGAAAAAGTAACTTCTCTCCATGCGTTCCATGTTCATTAAGAAGGAATATAAGTGAAAGAAAAAATAATAAAAAACAACTGTACTTACGTAATTAAAAAGTAAGTTTTTGGATGGTACTAAGTATGTCTTTTCCCTTTTTCTTTCATTATTTTTTTATCCTAAGAATTCAGCTTTGAGATTTTTCTAATCATGACATTTTATCTTTTTTTCTGAAACTTTGGCTGACTGTTTTAAATTTTTGAAATGCCTCTTTACAGGTTGCAAAGAAATAATATTTTGAAATAAAACCTTTTTTTTTTTTCAAGCATAGGAGTTACGTATATTTATTTGCATTGCCTTAAGAGTACGCTATTTTCAGATACTGAACGTTAAAGTTTTTAGAAGAGCTTTTAATTTGCATTAATATCTTTGAATAAAAAATCGTTTGTGGATACTGTGACAGTAAAAAGAGCTTGATATGCAGGCGATCTGTAGTTATGAGCTAAACCGCATGTTTAGGAACTGGTCATGAGCAAAAAAGTTTATTAACACTATAACTATGAACAAAATGCTATTAACAGGAATTGTAGCGACGAACAAACGGTATTTAAAGGCGCCTTGTCTTTAGGGACAAAAGGATACTTATATATACTGTGTAGCTCAAGGATCGTCAACCATGCACTTAACCCTCTAATTCCCACGGACGACGATTAAAAAATTGGGCATTACAGGGTTAACCCATCTTTGTGTTGACTGATTGGTATTTTTACTGATGCAGTAGAAACCGCCAATCCGTCAATGCGAAGGCGGAGTTACTGAGTCATTAAGAGCCAATTAGATTAACCACAGGTTTCGCCAATCCGTGGTCTCACCCATACCTGTCACCGTAAATGGAAGGGAAGGGCGTAGGGTATGGACCCTCTAATTCCCAACTCCGCCTCAAGGCGAGCGACGATAACAAAACTTCGGCATTAGAGGATTAAGTGTGTCGATTCAAGGGTTTCAAATCATTCGATGGGCCAAAAGCTTTAATTTTTTATGCGATTAGGTCAATGTTTATGTTTTACATAGTAATATAATTGGAGACTATTTAAATCACATTAAATTTTAAAAAAAATGTCACAAAACTTTTTGCGCGTTTTTATTATTAACGGGAGCATGGTCTTAGCCAACTGCTTAGTAGAGGGAACATACTTTGCGTTTTACACATATTCTGAATGTTCAGGGGACATACAACTTAGTTCTGGACTTACTGCTTTCATGTGAGAGAAATTTTCTCACAGAAATCAGTTGAACCAAAAGCCAAACGAGGAGCCAAATCAATTTCCCTGAAACAGATCTCTAACGGATAAAATCTGTAGTCAGATGGCAAAATGTGATATCTCACTTTTTTAGCGCAAATGAGATAATTACATACTTGGAATCTTGGGGACATTTTAATGAAATCTATAAGGTAGCAAAGTATAATATAGGGTATAATATAGTATAAGGTTGCCAAAACGTAAATAAATTACCCGATTTTATATCGTGCAGAGAATTTTGAAATTGTTCGCCTGTAAAATTAGCAAAAACTGAGATATCACATTTTGCCATCTGACTACAGAAATGAAGCATAAAATAAGTGATGAGATGAATAAAATAAGTTTCTCCGACAACTTCTCACCCAAAATAAGCACTGCGCACACATAGACACACACACACACACACACACTATATATATATATATATTGTCTACGGAAAATGTCCGTACAGTTGTACCTATATGGACTACACATGGTTAATAACCGCATGAAATAGACAATTACTTTTATTGTAAAGAATTAACCTAAAGGCGATTAAATCTGCGTCCAACTGTGTCTTCTGCACTGCAAATCCTTTCCGTTCTGTTTAGAATACTTTTCTTGTTTAGAGACTAGAGGAGGTTTGCTAGAGGAGGTAGAGTTTCCCTGCTATCTAATCATATTAAAAGGAATCTAGAGTAATCCGTCATGGGCATATGACGTCATCATGTGTAGACTTAAAGGGAGGAGAGAATCCGAACTTGGTTTTTCCAGAATTTTCCCACTCCCTCAGATTGAATTTTAATGATGATTTCATTTTATCCCCATCTTTTTATCGGCTGTAGTAGATATTCCAAAAATCATTTTGTAATCGCAATGGATAAAAGGAACTCAGGTCAATGCTTTCGCGAATTCAAGATTTCGTTATTTAAGTTTTGTCAATCTGCTTCCTCTCATCTATTGTTCTCTCTGGTGTAATATTTCAGTTATATCCGTCATATTAAAGGGTGTTTCTTAATCCTTTTAGGGTTTTAGGGCATCATGACATTTTTTTACTGCTGCCTTTTTTTCTTCATTTGGCCTTTAAAGCTGACCCTGATACCACACAAACTTCATTAATTTAATGGAATCATCATAATTTTTTTGTTCGGCCACTAAAACTGCATTTGATACCAAATCAACATCATTAAACTCAATTTGGATTGACACTGAAAGAGTTAACGGTAAAGCTCATTGACTGACTCTTGTCTCTTTAGTTTGTCTTGCGCTGTTTTGAATATCTCTGTCGATAGTGTGCTTTTTGAAGGCGATGAAACATACCATTTGCTTGAACCACATAACGTTTAAGCGAAAGTGAAAATGATTCCGAGATGCGTGTGCATAATTTATAGCAGAAGGACATCAAAAAGAAAAGAAAAAACACTATAATTACAATAGTTTTATTTTAGTTATTATATTAAAATTTTAGAATATACAAGAAAAAAATTGTTTTAAGCTGATACATCATCAATTTAAAATTCACCATAACAAGGTTTTATTCACCATAACAAGGTTTTTTTCAGACGTCTTCACTGGCTTAAATTATTTTAAAATTAGAGCGTTATTACTTTCTTTCCCCCCCCCCCCCCCTTCCCACCCGTTGCACGTAAAGTTCCTCAAAAAATATTTCTACGTGAAAGAAAAAAGCGTTTTACAGAATAACTTTTTTATTTTATATTGAATAAAATAATTAGGAATTTTGAGGTTTCTTAATATTTTTCTCATTTTTATCAGAAATTTTCACTTTTAACATTATTGATTTTGTAAATAATATCTTTCGAATTTGTTCACATGGAAAATAATATTAAAGGCGTTTGTGCTCTGGAAATCGAGTTTAAAGAACTAAAATACTGTTGTGCATAAATTATTCTTACCTAAAACGTTCTTTGTCGAGATAAAACTTTCTACTCCCCCCCCCCCCTTCCTTTTTTAACAAAATTTCCAAAGTACAACTTTGCTCCTATGTTTCGAAATTATGAAGTATTTATAATAATAATTACTATTATTATCTTCTTTTGTTTTGTTTTGGTAAGATCATTGCCCTTTCATTTGTTAGAAACTATAAAACCTCTCAAACTTGTGATCAAAGTGATGGTTTTCCTTCCAAATCCGATTTTTTTTCGAAGTTATTTCAAAAAAATCAAGAATAACACGGATAGGCACACTTTTTTTTATTATTGTCATAGAGATTTATTTTTTGACTGATTTTACTTATGCTTTCGTTGTATTTTTCTGTGTCTTCATTCTTACGAAAAAAAAAACTACTTTATAAATTTGAGTTAAGAGATATTTGAAATCTGATTTTAAATATTTCATTAATTAAAAAATATATAGAGAGAAAGAAAAAAGTAAAAGAAAAAGAAAAATAATACAAAGATTTAAAATTTCACGTGGATGAAAATTTTCAGATTGCTGTCTAATAACTTTAGCAGTTCTATTAACGAATTCCATCGTGAAGTTTCCTGAATAAGACATAACTTCACTTGAAAAATACCCCCTTCCCCAATTCTGTCGAAAGCCCAAAACTTCAGAATACCAGGAAGAACGTTCAAAACGGCAGGGTTTTACATCAAATACGAACTCGCAGAGGGGAAATCATTAAACATTTATGCCCAACAGCCATGAGAAATAGCAAATCTTCAAAATTCTTCGTCTGGGAGAAAAGGAACTCAGTTTTCACATTCTAGAACTCATCATAATAATAAACGGAGGCATTAAAACAAAACGCAGCTAGGAAAAGCTACTTGAGAAATTCGTTCTAAATTCTGCTGGTGCCCATAAAAATCCTTTCGAACACCTCATCTGCGCGGTAATTTCGCAACATACGTGATTCGTCGTTAATGTTCTCTTTCTGGGTGTTTTAGTTGCCGAGCGGGTGGTACTACACCCCTCTTAGATCCTCTGCTTGAACTAAATGACAATTTCAGTGCAGAAGTGGCTTAAATGGTATCCAGCTATTACATGCAAATTACACAAGTGAGTGTTGTTTATTGCTCGTTTAGATAACGTCTCATAAAAACATTTCTCCTCGTTTCGTGCTTAATTTATTTCTGCGTTCCACAAAGATTAGCATTCATATTAATTTGCGGCTTTGAAATTCGTTGGAAGCATCTGAAGCGTCGATTTCGCATGAAATCTCAGAGATAATTTACCAATGATTAATCTTGCAGAGATCAAATCAAATACGAAAGTTAAAAAGGACCAGTTTCAGTTGGATTTTTTTCCAAGCGGCACCAATAATGCACATACAATTTTAATTAGACTGAGAAAAAAAGACAGCATTATTTATAAATTGGTAATTAATCTTTTTTTCCTATTTCATCCTGGCCCTACACGAGTCGGGATATCAGATAACTAGTAACGTTTTAACATGAGGCATTCATATTGGCTGAAACAAATGTAATTGCTTTCAAATGTCATGTATATTTTATGAAAGAAAATTCATGACGATTTTGAAATTAAGAGTATTGAATGGTTAAAAACTCTTTTCTTTTGAGCTTACAAAGAACAGGAACATTAAACTAAGCTCAGTAAATTTCAATGTTTCTTTTGGATTTAAAAATATTTAATGTAATGTTATTAATTAATATAAAATTGCTTCTTACTAAAACAGGAATTTAGTAACATTTGTTAAATATTTGTTTCACTAAGGAACATCTGAGGGACAATTCTGAAAATATTATACAAACGTACAAAAGGTTCAACTTAGAAAAATTAAAACGTAAAATTTTTATCGTGTACATTTTTCTTTTTATTCACTTATTTATTTATTTCCTTTTTGTAAAAAAGTAACTTAAATCCTTTTCATTGCTTTTATTTTAATTTTTACACATATTTTAGTGGCATGTGTTTGATTATTTTTAGAAACTTACTTAGCGAATACTAAAGCTGCAAAAATTTCAGCTGCATTCTTTTCATTACGTACAACGCTTCAAACAGCGGGAAAACGCAAATTTGTATAGCTATGCTTTATTTTCACGTAATGGTGACCCAACATCTGATGAAAATTCTCGTTTTTGACATTATTGGTTTTCTATTAAATCGAACTTCCTGATATTTTAAAAATACCATTAAGTTCTATTTAACAACTGTTAGTATCATTTTCTTAGTAATCAAAGTTTAACATTTCGTAAAAAAACAAAGCACATTTTAAAGAATTTAAGAATGCATTTAAGATACTTTATGCTGGTTAATCTAAATTCAATAATGTTCTAATGTGATTAAATCGTCAATAATGAATTATCATTTTAAAAATAATAACGGCTCTTTAGCGTTATTGAAGGCATTTTTAAGTGTAGCAATTTATTAATCTTGAGAACTAAATCACATTAATGACTTAGAGACCGAGTTATATATACATATATATATATGTGTGTGTATATAAATATAGAGATACACAGATAGATAGATATTAGAACCCGCTTAAGAAGTTTTCCTGGGGACAAGGAAAGAATAACATTTTTTAAGTGGATAAGCTTCGTAAAAGTGAATTAAATAAGAATGAAAATAAATAATTTTTTGCTTGTTAAAATACACGCATGTTTTGTAACATTTAGTATTTCTTTGAAACATTCATGATACACATAAATAATCATTTTAATAGCATATTATTATTACTAAGTAATTAGGAGAATTAATCACGTCGTCTTCACGTTTTAATCTTTTACTTTTTTCCCCTCTTCAATATATAAGAAACATTCAATATAATTTCAAATTTAACAACTGGTGCCACTAGTAAGTTCAATTTTTTTCTTTGGATATTTCAAGTTGGTACTTAAATGGAAATTTTCTTCAGTTTGTTTTAAATGCTTTTTTTTTTTTTCAATATTAGAACTTGTTTTCTTCTACCTTTTGTTTCATTATTTTATGAGAAAGTCGTAAGGCTAATAAGAATTTCTGTAAAAAAGGATCAAGCTGAACAAAAGTCACGTCAAACGCTGCTCAGTGCCTTCGCCTTGTCGCTCTTTTTTTTTTTTTTTTATTATTATGGCACCATTGGGAAGAGGAAAAAGAGATGCTTTATAAATGTAATATTAAACTCAATCTGTGGAAAAATAAGAAATTAAAGAGCACGTAATGAATCATTTTAAAGTTTTGGACAAGTCAAAAACTTCTTAAGCGGGAAAAGCTAGGAAACTAAACTTCTTAAAAAGGAAAACAACATTTTAGAAATAGGAACAAATTTGGGATTAGGAAAAAAAGGGAGTGGGTTTCCCTAAATAGGTTGATAAATTAGTAGGCGGATACCCGAATACAATTTAGAAAGTAGCTTCGAAAGAAGAATAAATTTGTGTTTCAGAATTTGTATTCGCATAAAACGATCAGCACTATCGAACCCATTAATAGTCCGAACAGATTATTCCAGTAAATATTTAACGTTTCATGCGAAGCATTTACACTTATGTGCGCGTTTACATTAGAGTTTTGTGCTTCCGAAACGACTTGAAGTTTTAATAAAAATAAAATGTGGAAGGACATTAAATTTAGCTCATCCTGTGACACGTGATGTATTAAAACTCTTCTGAATTGCTCACATACTAGTATTCTAACAAGTTCGCAGTCATTTCAGCTAAGACTTGCCATTGAAGGCTCCGCTCATTCATTTGCCGGGAGAAATTCCAGGTAAAGAAAAATTTTTCCCTTTTCACCTTTAAGAAATGTACAGCCACTTTTGAGGTACGCTCTTTTAAAATCTATTATGCAACGTTATGAGGTTCGAGCTGTTCCCCTCCGTACCGAGTATTCCAAATGGATGTTCCAAAAATCTTTAAATTAGTCGCTGGAGGTACGGTTGAGAGAAGGCATTGTAAATAAGTGGAAGATAGTTTCGGAATAAACATGGTGTAAATGCTTTCGCGGATAAAATGCATCCGGCTGGGAAGTTATAAGTCCGACCGTGAAGAGAAAAACGATGGAGCTTTAATTTTTTTTTCTTTAATTACTTAAAGGAGATTTTGGGAATTATTTTCACTTCCTATATAAAAGTTGCAGTAAAAAGTCAGCAAAATATATTGCCTAGTTTTACATTGTCATTTAATGACAAAATCGACTTCTTAACTTTGACAACTTTACCAAAAATATGAAATTAAATTCAACGTATTTTTTATTGTTGCATATCTATTCTTCACGGCTAAAAGTAATAGTCATCGGCATTTCAAATGAAGGGATTTGTAGGCAGGCATAGGTTCCAACTGTTCTAATTAATTTAAATTTTTAACGAAAGCAGAGTAAGACTTTTTTTTTTTGTAAAAAGGGAGAGGGGTATTTAAAAAACAGAATAAATCATGAAAAATTAAAGGAATTTTTATATACTCATGTGAGTCAATTTAAATTTAAGATAATAATAATGATGATAATGACAAAATTTAAAACTATTTCTAGTTCTCGAGAAATGGTGCTTCAAAAAAGTACAGAAACCTGAGTCGAACCATCTTAACACCAAATGAAGATAAGCAAACATACAGGCGAACACTGTTTTATAACTAATCGACTCGTTTATAGTGACCCTATCCGGATCTCCTTATATGGGTAGTTTTCCAGAATATAATAGTTCAAATTCTTATTATTTGAACCACAGAAAGTATTGTTAAAATATTATTTAAATCCAGATATATATACCCGGAAGATATAAAATACTATTTATATCTTCCGGCGGCGCATTGCCATCAAATTTAATGAAATGAAAACAAATTACAAATAATGAGGGGGGGGGGGGGGGGGTAGTACTATTAGTAATATTTATGAAAATATTTTTTATCCAATTTTTCCAAGTTTCGGCAAAATTTAGAGCACATACGCGACCGGAAGTTTTCACCCGCTTTCATTTATTTTTTACCCCTATTTAGTACCTCCAATTTGCAATTTTTCCGCGGTATTACAACTTATTTATTTATTTAGTTAGTTAGTTGTTTATTTATTTAGTTTTTTCGACCCACCCTAACATACATACTTATACATACGGTCTTTTCTATTTATATAGATTTTATTAATGTTATATTATTGAAAAGTTCTGGCCTCGTCCAGAATATTATCCCCCCTTCCCCTCCCTTAACAGCACAAGATCAATGAAAAGCAACATGCAACCACATCCTGCTCCCCCTTTCATAACCATAAACCAACAGCTACACAGGGAAATAGCCACAACCACTCCCTACAAGCCGACACATGTCCCAATAAATCATAGAGATGCACATCTCAATGATAGCTTCATTTCATAGACCCTGCATAGACCACAACTTGGGGACTTTTTTTTATTTTTCCTTCCTTTCCCCCTCTAGTGGCACTTGAGTGAATCTACAACTTTCCCCAAACACGCCGCTTTTGTACACTGAATAATCATTGTCATATAAAAGGGCAATTGATGTAGCCATCTGTTACACGCTCGTTTGAAGCGAGGGAAATTTTCCTTTCATTTATTTACTTATAGAGGGATCCTACAGAAATCGTTTTATAGTACGTGTACATGTACCATGACGGATATGTACAGATGTAGGTGGAATAAAGTACTATTAGAAATAAAACAAAGCTTACTTACAGTAAAAAAAAGAAAAAGTTTCTTAGTTTTAACATCAATTTTTAACAATCAATTAATTTCTTGCCTTTCAACTTCCGTTGAAATCACATGAAGCAGCACTACGTCAGAAACTTCCCATTGGTGGTACAGTCATCACGAAATAGCTATTGTTTTGTTTATCTTGTAAATGGAAACAAATGGTCTAATAAATATATCGTGCTACCAATACAAGAGGGGCACAGCTAAAAACCGATCAGTTTTTCAAGAGAGGCATTTGGAAATTTTGACCATAATTTTAAAAATGATGTCTTCATTTCATTTTACATTTATCTGAGGATGAATAACATTTTGGAATATGTAATCTTTTGTGGGCATCATTATTTTTAAATTTATGTACAATTCTGTGCAATTATTATGGAATTACCTCACAATTCAGTTTCAGTTGTTGATGGAACTATCTCGAATGGAAGAAAGGAAACACAACGCGGTAGCAACATAAAACTCTGCAAAACATAATACATAATTTCCAATTTAATGCCATTTCCCACTTTTCTTTTCTTTCTTTTTTTTTAGTGAGTTATATCTTACATGAACTGAGGGTGTGATGTGATCAGGGCCGGCCCGACGGTATTCGGCGCCCTTGGACTTTATAAAAATAGTCGCTCCTAGCCCTCTTTCATCATACAAACTAAAATAATATAAATTCAAATTGTGTATAATTTTAATGCCTTTTCAATTGCTTTAAAAACTTTAATAATTACATACATGAAACAAATAGCTTATTTTTTTCTTGCTGCTTTATGGGCTGCTTTTGGCTTCTCGTAATTGCAGACCTAGTGCGTTTCACAGGGATTGGTACCATCTCTACCACCTCTATCAAGCACCACAGTGGGTATATTATAATCGCTACAAGTTCTTTCGCTAACAAATTTGACGCTAAGTTCTTTCACTTTTAAAGAAGGAGTATCTGGGAGGAGTCACTATCATTGGGTCTGCTTACGTTAAGACAACTAGAATTGTTGAACTAATTTTATGAAACGCGGATTATTGTTTTTTATTTTTTTGCTCTTTCTTAAGATGAGGCGCCCCCTAGATGCTGGCGCTTTTGTACTTTGCACATTGATAGGGCCGGCCCTGGATGTGATGCTTTTAGTAATATAATAAGTCATTAAAAGGTTCTATAAACAAATGTTTGGTTCTAATTTCAGATGACAATTGTGTTTCCCAACTTTGTTTGTAGACAGAATGAAATCTTGAATTAGAAAATTACCTTTAATTACGAACTAAGAAGCGAATCTTTATTATAGCAATGTAGTTTTAAAAATCTAATCGAAAGGTACAAAGGTATCAAAACGTTAAAAAGCATTCAATTAGAATAATAACAATGAATATCATAAATAACAGAGTCCATTTTTGAGATCAATGCAGATATGTACACTCTAAACTCATATTTAATGTGTTTTTTTAATTGCAATAAAAATGTTACATGTTTTACAAATTCGACTAATACAAGAAATAAAGTTTGAATCTTTCATAAGCAATACTTTAGCACTTCCCTTCACCAAGAAACTAGAAAGTGCACAAGTACTAGACATTTTTCATATATATTGACTTTTTTTATACATTTATTTATTTATTATTTCTTGAATTTCATTTTAAGTAGAAAATTTTTAGTGAATATTACTTTTTACTATTTCACGGACTTTATTACCCCCAATACCAACTAATAATAGACTTATGCCACTAGTATAAATTAAATTTTATTGTTGATCCTTATTGTTTTTCATATTTTGACCTCTTAATGCATGAGTGTATATTATTTTTCATGCAGTTTCTTTCAATATACGCTTTTTTCGATAAAATAATAAAACGGTCGTAACTTAAAATAAATAAATAAATGCACGCCCTTAGGCACAAATTTATAAGGAATTTGTTCAATGACATCATTTTAAATGATTTTTTTAAACTGAATTTGATCTACAGTTAAAAAACCTTCAGAGCTAAGAAAAATTGCTGGAAATTTGAATTCAACATCAGCATGAATTACAAAACAATTTCAATGATTTGAAGCAATCATTCTTTTAAAAAATAAACTCAAAAAACAAAAAGATTTTAAAATGTAATTTTGGAAACGCAGTATTTGCCTAACAGTTTTGCTGACACCGCAAAGCAAAATTGTTCAACTTTTTATTCTGTGACATGCACGCAAAAAGAAAATGTTATTACATTAGAAACTACACTTTTTGCGTGCATGTCGTTTCCTAATTTGGCAAAAGTATCTTAAGTGAAATGTAAGCTCGTTACATAGCCATATAAATTATTAGATGCTTGATAGCTCATTGCCAATGATAAATAAACTGAACCATACTATCACAGAATCTATTTGATGTTTTCTGAACATCTGTATGAATCTGAATAATCAAATACGCATAGGATGAACAAAAATGTGGTGCCTACGACAACTGTTTGTTTTTCTCAGACGATTGACCAAATCCACAGCCACATATTCCTTTATTTATTACTTTGAAAGCGGAAAAATCCTTTTATCCGAGCTCAAATAGGCAAATAACATATGTGTTAATTCACTGGAGAAAGAAATAGAAATAAAAATATAAATAGCAATAATAATTTGGAATAACAAAAATTTGTATTAAAAAAAAAAACATTTCAAAATAAACCCTGTGCATCAAAATAAAGCTATCGATCACCCGAGTGCTGCAGGAAATAAATTTTTAATCGTTCAAAAATGAAAACGAATCAAAAGCACACACACACACAGAGACAGACATATACTTGCTGCTTTATTATTGGTAGAGATTATTCCAGAATTCATTCCTCAAATAAACAATTGAGGAATGAATTCTGCATATTCTCTCATTTGAGGAGGAATTCTGATATTGAAACATACATATGATACATACTAAATTGTGAATTATCAGAGAACCACTTGTTTTTCTCTATGTTTATAAATTGTAACTGAGATCCTAACCCACTTAACTATGAAATTTGTTAAGTATTAACAGTATTTAATTGATAGTTAAACATTTGTGAGAAATTCTGGAAAAGAGCATCTTAGAGCAGCACTTATTTTCTTCCAGTATTGAACTTTCAACAATGTATCGACTATAAGACTGCGCGGCCGAGAGTAACTCATTAAATATTCTTAGACATCTACATTAATCTTTGAAACATAGCGACTACCAAAAGACTTTCATTAATCACCTAATTGAAATTTTTAGTCTTGTAATTTTTAGATGAAAAGCAATCTGAGGTAAACAGATACCGTTTCCCAAGTTATTTTTGAACTGCTAATTCAGCAAGAACGACTGATATTAGTGTTTCCTTTAAAGCCATTTAAGAAATAAAATAAAAATTTATCACGCCAAATGAAGTTGTTTGTCATGTATATTAAACCCATTATTGTCATAATAGTAATAATAATACAGGTAATAATAATAATAAATGGTTTTATTATGTTCGATAAGTTTTTACGTTATTTTTGAGTTGTTGACATTTTTTGTTAACTACGAAAGTTAAATGAGCAGTTTAATGTAAAAAAAATGCTCATTTTTTCTTTGGCTTATGTTCTCAACACTACGAATGAAGTTACATTGGTTCACAAATGTAACCTCATTAATACATAAATATTCGAATACAATGCAAATGATACATTGCTTGTTCTTGCTTTAAGGTACAGGTATAATATGTGTGATAACTGTGAGGATATACTTGGAGTACTATATTAGATATTCTAGCTCCGATGGACAAAGTGGAAACATTTGCTATTAGGATTCAGTCTATAACAATGATTTGGTTGGAATGGTATTTTTGCAATGGTAGATCAGCTCATTGAAATTTGTCGCCCCGAAAGTTTCATTCTCTCAAAAAAAAATAGATAATTTTTGAAGTGTACTTTTCCTTAATTAAAATTCAAACCGGGCTTATAACTGAAGCCAATTCGTGAATTAAACACAATTTTAATAAAGATGAAAGCAAAACGAGAGAAAAAACGTCATCCAGTTTAATCAGTCTAACAGCACTTGGTCATCTTTGTTTCTATAACTCACCCATGCAACTTCGTTCATGCGTGGTAATTGAATTAAATGCCAACGCAGAGAGGAGGACAGTTAATTTCTATCCGTCCCCTCAAGAGGGCAGCTCTATAAGTGGCCTGACACTGCATTGAAGATGCTCGGGTCATTAGTCAATGATTAACGAGGCTGCGCGCCACTAGATAGGGACGGTGCTATTGTCATGGGTGAACTGGGAGGTCGCGTCTGTTGTGCTTCAAACGTTTGATCCGTGCCCCTGATAAAGTTGTATGGACGACTCCGCGGAACCGACCACATTTATTAATTCTATTCTACAGGCTTCGAAGTTCACTGTTGTCAAGCTTGTGTAGCACGGTGTGCTTTTCTGGGGAGAGAAAAATAGTACTTTCCATCACTGCCTTACAAAAAAAAAAAAAAGACACACAGAACGTCACCTGGCTGTGAAATCAGTTTTCTGCTGTTTAGCATATTCACAGGACCCGATTAAGACAGTAGGTGACCCAAGGCACAACATTATTTTGGGGCCCCCATGGTACGAACAGTAAAAATACTGGGTATAATGTATAAAGTTAAATAAGCTTGGAGATTATTCTATTAATGCTGAGTTCATACCCAATTGGCAAGGGGG
This sequence comes from Octonoba sinensis, assembly GCA_038502835.1. Taxonomy (NCBI): domain Eukaryota; kingdom Metazoa; phylum Arthropoda; class Arachnida; order Araneae; family Uloboridae; genus Octonoba; species Octonoba sinensis. The sequence continues at coordinate 54,150,434 of CM076599.1, read as the reverse complement.
GGGGGGAAGCACCTACTGACACGACATCTTACTATTCTGCATTCTATATTGTTTTTATTCAAAATGATTTTTGTGTTATTCATTAAATAAGCGAACTTTTTGAACACACATATTGCTTTTCAAATTTTACTGTTTAAAAAACGTCGAGATTCCTCAGAGATTAAAGGACACTATTTATCATGCTAGTCAATGAAAATATTGATCTGATTGTGCATAGTTTACCTTTTTTACGCAAATACTTTTAGCTCGCCATTTAAATGAGTTAAGATCTTTCCATTTTGTAAAAAATTATCTTTTAAGAGATATTTTCATAAATCTTTCTTACAATTTTGGGGCCCCTAAAATATGGGGCCCAAGGCCACGGCCTAGCTGGTCTGTGCGGTAATCAGGCACTGCATATTCAGCGGTGTAAGGATTGGTGTAAATGAAGTCTAAAGTAAGGATACATATGTTTATAATAAAAATCGACAGCTTAGAAAGAAAAGAAGTGCCTGGACATTTTTACTGATTGAAATCAAATATTTAATGATAGAAAATACCAGGAAATAGAATTCGTATAGTAAATATGTATTATAGTAACTAGAAAGATGTGGACATGCTTTAGTAGACGTGGAATAACAATCATTGCAGAAAGATTTTTCTTACATTTAACTAATATCCATAATATTAACAATGGTTACCAAGAAAAATAATAAAATAAAATTGCTTACAATTTTATTAAGTCTTCATCTAATTTTATTAATTCTACATTTCTATCTCCGTAAAAAAATCGTTTTATGGAGAACTGCATAATAGAGATCAATTCAAAAGCTAAAACTTAAATAAGGTAATTTCCAAATGTTTTTTGCATTAAGTTTATAAAGTATTAAGAAAAAATACACGCTGTAAAATATGCTGAAAACATTTTGAAAGTTAAGTAATTTTGTAATCAACTGAGCAGGTATTTGGGATGCAGAGAAAAAAGTTAGCATCATAAGCTCGGTCATAATTGTACTAGGCAAATACAAAATGTGGATGTTCGGCCTAGAAAAATTTTCGAAATTGAAGTTCGAAAAGCGCAGTTTTAGGTTGGCTATCTTTTGTCTGGCTAAGGGGGAGCGCCCATCCCCCATGTCCCCCTATTTTCAAAACCCCACCCCTGTTGACTAAGTTGTGATGACACAGTCCCTTAATTTTTAATAAAAGGCAGTATTTATCCCCGACCATTGTGTCCCTGCAGTAATGATAAACACAACAGTCTGCGTTTGAAAATCTTACGTAATTTATGAATGAACTATTTCATGTCGTTTTGATACGTTAAAACTTTTCAATTAAAAATAAAAATAAGAAAGAAAAAATATATTAACGTACTTATTTTTTTAACATTAACTTTTCAGAACACCAGAATGAAGGGTAATACAAAATTTGAAATTAAAAGTAATATTGAACTATTTGAATATCATACAGAAAATAGTTGACTTCCTTCCTACACATACAAATAATTGTTCGGGGTGTACTAAATATTTTCAAAAACCTTACCATCTCAAAAACATAAAGATAAAAATTATTCGACGCAATTGATGATGGATTTATTTCTGATGGCATTGGAAAAGCAATGTATGTGGTTTATAGTTTTCACACAAAAGTCAATGGTTCATGCTTGGAGAAATATTACGTCCATAATAAATTTCGATTGTGTAGATAAATCAAGATTTTATGCGACAAATGAGCCAACCACTGTATTGGAAGTTACAAATTCTTAGAGGGGCAAAAAGATTTATCATGTGACATCGAAAATTTTAGACCAAAAAATTTTGAGAATATACTTTGAGCAAAACGCTCTCATATAAAAAGACTTCTGACGATGATGAATAAAATTAAAAAGGATTAAATATGCTGACAAAGCAGTGAACCTCATTAGGTTTTTGAAATAATTTAAACAGTTAAGAACAAACATTAGCTTCTCAAGAAAATTAATCACTTAATACCCTTGAAAGTTACTTAGTTTTAACACGAAACAACAATTATTAAAATGTTTCTCAAGTAATGATATGAAAAATTTTCTTTACTAAAAACAGGCGCATGTGAGATAATATACTTTTTGCATTTATCCAAGTTTTTTTTTTCCTTCCAGTTTGCGAATCGAGTTTTCATGTGAAAGCAGAAAATTTATTCTCGGTTTAAACTCGGGAACTCTAACCGTGCTTAAGTCAACACCTTCCTTCGCCCCCTTCCCTTTTTTAAATTCATATATTTTGTCAAAAATGCTTTGACTTTACACAACGTTTGATACGGTATATCAAATTGAAAAAAATTATTTTTAAAAAATTATTACAGGTTACTAAAGCAAATAGGTAATCAGAGGGAGGGGACAAATTATAAGGAGACAACTTTTTAGGGTTCATACACTTTATCAAGTCAATTTTCAGTGAAACAAACGCAATTCAACATAAACGGAGGTTACAGCAATTATTTTCCCAATAGCTTTAACCCCGAAAATGTTACAGTTAATTATTGCTACAAAAAAAGCTTCAAGGAGCTTAATATGCAAATTAACTGTGAAGAGAGGGTAATCATGTGCTGTGAGAAAATTTTTAAGCTAATGAGAAAGTTTTTGCCCAAAACTTAAACGAGAACTTTGGTGAAAGTAATTGTCGACACATTTAAATTAAAGGAGGGTTGAAAACGCAACTGAGCGGATAAAATCAAACACGGCACAGCTTCAAATATAGTTGTAAATAGTGATCCTTCCGATTCACAGTTCGGCATTGTCACACACCAAGCATACAGCGAATGGAGCTCCAATCAACCGTATAACCCAAAGATAGATAGCGCTACCCTAGAAGGCCCTCAATCGGACAAATTGACAAGTTGTACCCACACACAATGAAACAATCACAACCGCCTACAGAGAGGAGGAGGACCTCCGACAAAAGTTTTGTTGTCCACAAACCTCCACCTCCAGAATAGACAGATCCGGCCACAGGAACTCATTATGCTATGCATCCGCTTCTCAACAAGCCACGTGGCCAGGTACAAAGGGGGGCAATCAGTGCTGCCACGCGACTTTTCCGAAATCGCACGCGACCATCCCAGTGTCAAGCAACATCCGTCAAGAGGCTCTGTGACAGCTCTCTAAATGGCAATCGGTACACAGCTGCAGTGACTTGTTGGAGGCACTTTTTTTCGGAAGAGGGTTTATTTCTGTAGATTTAACATATTTTGGGTGCGTTATGGAAATAACCGTCGTGTGCACCTATTGTGGAGGTAATCAAGGGTGTATGAGTGAGTGGTACTAGGAGGTGTGATATGAAAGGCATTTGTAAGAAATATAAATGAATGGTTGTTTCACGAATTATGCTTTTTTTCTTGCTTACATTTAGTCTCTTTTTAGAGATTTGTTATGCACCACGCAGTCTGCTTAAAAGCAATAAATGATGTGTCAATAGACTGAGAAAACATACAGAAAGTATTTTTCTCTATTCTAAACAGGAAATGTATGCTCAATATTTCTGGAAACAAATATATACTTCTGTATCATGCTATAATAATATATCGTGCTTGAATAATCTGTCTTAATATTCTAAAACGAAAAGTGAAAAGAAAAGAAAACTGAAAAGTAATAAGAGCGGATGGGGTAAAATGGGTCACTTTATAAAATCCCAAAATAATAGAACTTGAAATTGGAATTTTTCAACCAATATTTTTAATGTTATTTTTCTATGTGTTGGCAACATTTTTCAATCTAAACAAAGTTATGTTCTTAAATATGGCAACACAATTTTTTTTTTGCCAACTTTGGATGATGGTGTGCTTAACACATGGTTTACCAACTTCTGAAAAGCTCATATTTTATCAAATAACCAGCCCAAATTTAAAGAATTTCCTCACTAAGAAACTTTTTAGAGCAATTCCAGCTGAGCAGTAAGGAAAAATGTTAAATATTTTCTTTTTTACATCAGTTTTTCTTGGATGGGGTAAAATGGGTCATGGCTAGGATTTGGTCGCTTTATTCTATTTTTTTTTTTTTTTTTAATTTACTCTGTTGTACCTAACTGCAGCAAATTCCTAAATTTAAACAATGTATGTTGTTTATTTTATTGAAATTAAACGAATTTTTTTTAATGTATTCCCTAATAAAGATTATGCTGATGTGGTAGAGAGAAGTGATGTTGTTGAAGTGTTATGTAAACCAATATGTAACAAACGAGAACAATATTATTTTTACATTTCAATGAAATCATAATTCAAAATCTTACTAAACATGTTACACTTACACATTTTTTCCAATTTCAAGCTTATAAATAATTGTTTTCAGCATTATTTTGCCTTATGACCCACTTTATCCCACAATGGGGTAAATTAGGTCACAACTTTATAAGCTCAGTTAAACTATTTCATAATTAAATAACGAATTTTTTTTAATGTATTCCCTAATAAAGATTATGCTGATGTGGTAGAGAGAAGTGATGTTGTTGAAGTGTTATGTAAACCAATATGTAACAAACGAGAACAATATTATTTTTACATTTCAATGAAATCATAATTCAAAATCTTGCTAAACATGTTACACTTACACATTTTTTCCAATTTCAAGCTTATAAATAATTGTTTTCAGCATTATTTTGCATTATGACCCACTTTATCCCACAATGGAGTAAATTAGGTCACAACTTTATAAGCTCAGTTAAACTATTTCATAATTAAATAAACAAATATTAAAATTACATAAAATTGTTCTAAAGGAATTCGATGCAATTGAAAAGAAATAGGAAATGTTTCTGGTTTTGTTGCTATGAAACTTTGAATATGAAAATAGCTAAAAAGTTACCCATTTTCCCCCACCTGACCCTAGTGTTTGAACATCTATCTAGCTACCTGTCTATATCTATACTAGGATTGGCAATATTGCTTAAACCAAGGGTTCTGTGGAGGCAGTTGACACCCGTGGGTTTAAAATACTAGTAGGAAGATTCATGCCCTCAGAAGCTACCAATTTGAAAGCCACCTATCTCTTTCAATTTAAGTTATCTTTTGTAACGGCAAATTCTTTGATTTTAATCTTTCTTTAAAATGAAAAAAAAATTGAAGGCAAGTGAAAACACAGTAATATGCATTTATTTAAAAAAAAAAACCGTTTTTATGCACTTATATGGACTAACGTCGATAAAAGAGAAAATATGCAATTGCATATGCATTGAAACCCTTCTCCCTTCACACACATGCAACTAATTGTTCAGGGTATACTAAATACTTTCAAAAACCCTAACATCTCAAAAACGTAAAGATAAAAAATATTCGACACAATTGATGATGGATTTATTGCTGATGGCATAGGAAAAGCAATGTATGTGCTTGATAGTTTTCACACAAAAGTAAATGGTAAGTGCTTGGAGAAATACATGACATTCATAATAATTGACATTCATAATAATTTTCAATAGTGTCAATTTTATGGGACAAATTCTTAAAGGAGGATTATGTGCATTTGCATATAATCCATAAATTTGCATATATCCTCATCACAATAGAACTAGAACATTCCGTACTGACCTGCACCCTCGCTTCCGTAAGATCGGTCTTCATCGCTATTTCTTCCCGCGTGTAGATATCGGGATAGTGAGTTTCTTGGAAGGCGCGTTCGAGCTCTTTCAACTGAGAGCTTGTGAAGGTGGTTCGAATGCGTCGTTGTTTTCTCTTCTCGGTGAGCACACCATCGTGACCAGTGTATACTTTGTACGGTAAACCACCTGTTGGGAGAAAAAGGTGAAGATTGAGGCAATGATTTTTGATCATACTACTTACTTAACTAAGCATTACCCTTTTCCCGGAACGTGCTTCACAAACAAACAAACGCACACACACAAACACTTTCTTTTATTATAGGCATATATATTAATTTGTGCGGATTGATTTTAATTCCACAAATCATGTGTGTCTACGCTTTTTTAAACGAGCAAGTTCTCTGAGCTTTAAACATTAACTTTCCCGATTTCTTGGAAACGTTTTTGTTCAATGAAAATTTAACTCTTCACGATGTAAATTTTTTTACTCAATTAATTGTTCAACGAAAAACTTACAGAATTTTTACAAAACTGTGGGATACTGGTACAATAATTTGAGCTTTCATATCACTTTGAATGAATCTCGAGTTTCTTTTTCTCCGAGTCTTCCTCTAAGTTTTATCCTTCATATTCTCGAGACATCTCAATGATAACTTTTCCCATTTCTCATACTCTTACCTAAAATCTTATCCCAGTTTTTAGGCTTTTCCCTAAAACTTTTTATTTCTCAGAGTTTTTTTTTTTTTTTTTTCTTGAAACAGATCCAACCTTTCAGTTTTCCCAAAACGGTTGTTAAATATTCAACTACTCTTGTATTGTCATATTATCTTCAAGGATTTGAAACACCGTATTCTTATATTCTATATTACATCGTTTTAGGATTCATTGAAAACTTTTTAGGTTTACTTCTGTACATCTCGAGGATTTATTAAATGCTTCAATTATTTGAACAATTTTCCAACTTTTCTAGCATTTCAACCGTCTTCCTTACTTTATGAATATTTGTTGCATTTCCTTTAAGTTTTATTTATTTATTTATTTTCTTTCCACCGTTTTAACCACAATAGCCAGTTTCTGATTCTCACAAATTTCCTTTTCTATCAGCATCGCTGAAAATAGCTCTGATCATTTAGTTTCGTTTCTATTTTTATGATCGGAAAACAAGCAATGTCGTACTTCATTTTATCTTAAACTCGTAAAAAAGGTAAATGACTTTTAAAAAAATTTAAAAGGTAAGCACCTATATTATACGCGTTATAACTTTTTTGCACGTGTAAATAAGCTCTGCTACAGATACAGGTAAAATATATCGTTTCTCTTTAATATTTATGAGTAACTTAGTTTAAATACTACCTATTTCTATGAATAAAGGCCAATTAATCGCCTTCCTTCATGGCAATGAAAACGAATATTTTTAAACAGGCAGTTCGGGGCAAGATGACGAGCTCGTCATCTTGCTAATCCTCAGATCCTGGTAGCAGAAAACCAACATATAAACCCTCCAGAAGAACCAGAACTTATGGCAAATGCTAATTCCGATGCACCAAAGAAACCTGTTAGTGTTTTTGATTTCAAACCATTGCCCAAAGCAACACAATGTGAGAAAAAGAAGCAAAAAACTGAGCTCAAGCATTCTTACAAGCACACCCATCAAAGAAATATTAGAACAAAGGGAAAAGCAGAAGGAAGAACAGGGAGGTTTAAAAAAACAGAGAAAAGAAGCTCGTGAAGCAAAGAAGGGAGTAAAAAAACTCAAACTAAGTTCCTGTAGGCCTAAGTCTATAAAATCCAGACCAAACAGTCCAGCTGCATCAACTTCAAAGGATGGTGCTATAAGATGTCCTGCTTGTGGAAGAGGAATATTGTGACCATCCAACAGAAGAATGGATCCAGTGCTATAAATGCCAAGATTGTTGGCATGAGGAATGTTCCAATTATGAAAATGGTATTTTTATTTGTGACTATTGTCAACTGCACAACTAAACACTTCAACATTATGTTACATTGCATTACGCTTAGTTTGATATTTTGTAAGATGTAAAAACAGTTACATTTGTTAAACCATGTAACATATTCAAAAGATAAAATATGTTCAACCTTTTTCAGTGTTGTCATCTTGCCCCAGTACTGGGGCAAGATGACGATTTGTTAAGGTTATGGAAAAAATAAAATTATCCTTTATTTTTTTTACTTGAAAAATTAAATGGTAGTATATTTAATACTACAAAGGACTACTCTAACAGTTCGTGTAAAATTAATTTTACTATCCTTAAAACTAAAATTAATAAACAACCAAAATTCTTAACATAGTCATCTTGCCCCGGTCTCCCCTATTTCTAATTTATTCAATATGAAAATTTTTATTTCAACTCGTATTTTCTTTATAAGAGATGCAGAAAGAGAAAAATTATGCATAACTAGCATATTAAGCCGGCGTCTTTGTCGATGGAAATCTTGTACATATCCACTGAACTAAAAAAGCGTAACTTCAAAAAGAATCGCACAGTATTAAAGATGATTTGTTATTGATTGATTCATTGATGGGAGCGGTCGACACACCATCACGAAAAAACGTTTTAGTAGGATAGAAATGTGTTATAAATGTACTAAATTAAATAACTAACTCAGTAGTCAATCAGTCGCACTGAGGAGAGATTACCGCCAATTAAAATACTTTAACAAAACAAATTGTAGTCAAACAGAAAAACTAAAATGTCCAAAAATTGTTTAAGCGCTCGTGGCTGAAGTTGAAAAATTTAATGAATTGCGGCCGAATTTCGGCAGCTAGCCGAACTCTAGTATTTCATTACTAGTACGCCCGGCAGTCATACGAAATGACCGCTGTTCTAGATATTATAAATTGTAATTAAAATGATTTGTGCAATTTGTTACATTTATGACAATAACAATGGCAACGGCATTGATTTGTTTGTTCACACGGCAACTGTAATTATATGTTTGGAAATGAGGGCAGCAATGCAAAAGTAAAATAAAACGGGTCGAAAAAATCATTGAACAATTTTAAAAAAATAATTAAAAAAAAACTAATTGAGTCACAACTTTCATTTTTGCGGCGATGCGTTTCTCGGGTCGTAAACATTAACCGTGCCGAATGAGGTCCCGATCGGTAAAACGGCCTAGGATCCTATAGCGGACAGACACAGACAGAATAAGGCGCTTATATATAAGATTTCATGCTCACTTCTTCAAACGCAAGCTTAATGTAAGTCAGTACCCCATTTGAAACGGAGTTGTATTTCCAATTCAAGTATAACCCCCTCCTCCTCTTTCTCACGTTCTTAAGGAGATATCTTCAATTATAAATAAAATTGCTAGCTTTTTATGTATTTGAGGGCATTAACGTATACTCTAAAATATATTATTTCTTATTTTTTAAACAACTATGAGCTCTAATAAATATCCTAAATCCACGGTAGGTTTTTCTAGGTAGTTTATTCTCAAGAAAGCAACTGAACAGATCTTTTCACTTTTCGCAGTAATTGATGATTTGAACAACACAAAATTCTGAGCTTCAATATAAATAAATAAATAACTTTCGTTATTAAAAAAAAAATGTTTTTTCCGTGCAAAACATATTTAATTAATGCAAGTTTGCGCAAGGATATCAGAAATCGAAAAGTAATAATAAAATATAATCTAATACGACCCGAGTTGTAAAACTGATGTTTACTTACGGCCATATCCACTAATTAAAAGTGTATATTTGCTTCCGTATGAAGTGTGGGGAGAAAAAGAAATAGCTAACGCCTTTCGCCAACACCAAGTTGTCTTCCTCCATTGTTGAAAATTAAAACTTGGCGACATTTCATCACGCTTTCTAAATTATCATAAGTGCCTGATGAAATTAAAGTTACGGAGAAAGAGGACTTAATTTGAAAAGCGAAACTTCTGTATAAAAACAGAGCGAAGGGCAGAGTGAGACAGAGAAAACAATGCGCAATTAATCAAAATGTAAACTCAACTTCCTTTGCTTACTGTTATCAGTTTGCGCGGAAAACTAATCTTACAAAACAAACTTTTATTATGTTTTAAAAAGCGGAGGCGGTAAAAGAGGAGACTTTTATAATTAAAATTTATGACCGGTTTCAATTCTGCGGAAGCTGCATTTTCCCTTCTAATAAAGTGTTGCCATTCCCTAATGAACAAAGTCTGAAATTTTAGATTAAAAATTAAATGAATAAATTGTGTCTGTTTTCCATCCTTTGCCCAGGCGACATTAAATTAACTTCTAATTTTCCTTGGTTGGGGATATTGTTTAAAATTGCAAAATTTTATTTGGTTTAAGTCAAAAATTCGAAATATTTTTACCAGCCGAAAGAAAACTATTACTTTGCTAAATATTTTGATAAAAATTATTGGACACAAACTCGTAATTAGAATGTCAATAAAAGTTCCAAAGAAGTTCGAAATGTTTTCACTCGTTGTAAAAGATCTAATTTTTTGAATTCACTCAAAAAATAAATAATTTCTTAATTTGAAACTCTTATTTAAGTAACATATATATTGAAATACCTATAAGGAAGTTAATGAATTTAATTAGGAATGTTTTCGAGTTTGTTTATGTTTAAAAAGAATGAAAATGTATGATATCAAATTTGATGCTAGTGAATTATATTGAGCATAAAAATAAACAGTTTTTACTTTCAAAGAGAATTACCAGTTCAATAATTATATTTATGACTTTAAAAGTATTTTAATCATAAAGATACTGTAAATTTCATTGTGAAACTAAATATTATTATTGTTTGCAACATATGTTTACTCCGAAGATGCACGATAAACTTAACTTACTTTGTGCTGCATGTATTTTTATTTTAGAAATTTCTTTAGTTACTAATATCGCCTTACCTGTTATAGTTTCTGTCATAATTATTGATGGTTTCTATTTATCAAGAACATTTCTTTTACTTGATTTGATTATTTTCATTTCATGACAATAGTTTTTACTTTACCAATTAATAATAAGTAGTTTCCTTAAAACGAGAAATACTCAATAGAAATAAAAAAAAATAATAAATTTTGTGCCAAATTAAACATTTTATTATAATATTTTTTAAAATAATGTAAAGTATCCTTTTGTGAAATTAAGTCCGGTAGTAAGAATTTTGAGCATGAGATTTGTAAAAAAAAATCCAGCAACATTCTAGAAAATCTAACACCGTTCTACTAGCAAACCTAGCAACATTATGACTGCCATTTTTTAGATGGTGGCTATTTATTCTACGTTGAAATACGCGTTCCTAAAATTTAATCCAATCTTTTGCAATACAAGTACAGAATAGAAGTTTTTCAAAACATTCTACGACACAGAAATAAAATAAGATACAAAAATGAGAAAATTGCATTTTATGCCTCCACTTCTTTATTTATTGTAAAAATCTTTAGTTGATTAAACTACATTTTGAAGTTAATTTGCATCCTTGAAAAGTTTGAGAAAGTTAATCCATATTTTGTGCAAAAGTTTTCGAGCTCTATTCAGATAATGTACACTCGGTAATGTGTAGCTTCACTAAAAACTGACGACGTGCAAAGTGTTTCACAAGAAATTGGTTCTGCATGTTTGAAAATTTTGACAATGTAAGCATTGGTAATGCAGTGGCACTTTAGTTTCAATAGATAATAAAACTATATAATTTTAGAGCTAGTTAAAATTTGTTTTAGTACTGTTTTAATTTTCATCAGTTACAAATATATTAAAGTTTTTATTAAAAATGGTGTCATTTATTGTTTAAATCATAAATCAATCAATATAAAATTATGTTAGGAAAGAACTACATAAAACAGAATCGCTATAAAAAATTCAATGAAATAAAAAATTTAAACAAGTCTTCGTTCATAGTAGAATATATATCTTGGGTGCTTATCTATACGTACATATCACATAAAGGACACAAAGCGTATTTAAGGCTTGAGGCCAAAAATTTATTATAAATAACATGCAAATGTTTTTTTGTGAAAATTTCTGCCGTTGCTGCTTTATTTAATCTATATAAATAAAACCGAAAGTGTGTGTGTGTGTCTGGCGATCGCCTCACGGCGAGATGGAGCGTTATAGAAGTACGAAATTTTGGTTACAGGTACCTTGGGTCAGGTCCTCGTGAACCTCGAAGCCTTTTTCCTAAAATTCGAATTTGTTCTTTTTTTATTGTAATTTTAAGCAAACTGTTGATTTTGGGTTTATCTCATCGAAGAAAAGTTCCACGTTTTAGATTTTTGCAGCATATGAATGTCCGTAAAAAGCTGCACAAGATGCTTTTTTTTTTTTTTTTGCAGTTCGTAGGACAAATAGAACACGTGCAGTATTCATTTAAAGTAGTTTTCGAATTTTAAAACGGGACTTACCTGTGAACTCCTCTGCTCAATTTGCGTGATTTCGCCAAAATAAATAGTACTTTTGTCGCCAACTAGAGGATTTCTGTTAACGCGAGATTGAAAAAATGCTATTTTATCTTTATTCATGCCGTTTTATGAGCGGAACAAATTCTAAGAATTGATTTCATTTTTATACATATTTTGTGGAACTGCAGGCGAATTTTAATTACTTTACCTTGAGGTTGATTCTCCTTCCTTTTTTGGCGATTTAAGAGTACAGTAGCAGTTCAGCAATTGCATGAAACATTATTTCTTGTATGTAATATGATATTGGTTCAAAATTATTAATTTATCCCTATTTTAGTTAGGGTCAGTTGGGGTAATTGTAAACATGGGGTAATTGTAAACAAGCTTCATAACTACACTTGTGGTGGTTTTGAAAACTTAACTGCTTGTGAGTGATAAACTGGCAGTGGCAACATAGGGAAGACATTGAAACAGTTTCGTAAGTTTCGAAACAACTGTGAAAGCGTCACTATTGTTTGAAAATGGCACAGTGAAAAAAGTTGTTTAACAAAATTTAGTGATCTTACATTTTCTTCTCAGGCCAATCTACAAAAGCGATGTAAGCGGTTTCAATCATTTTTATTTGTCATATGGAATGCTGCTAAAAACATTTAGTTATGAATTTAATCCTCCCTGTTATTTTTCATGTGCACGTTAGGTGTTTACAATTACTACCCCATATATTTCGTACTCTGTGGTAATTGTAAACACTTAAATTTATCCTACTTCCAATATTTAGGGGGGACAATCAGTATTATATTTTGATGTAAATTACATTTTTGTGTCTATTTTACATAACTGTTGTTTTTGTTGCTAATGCCACTTGGAAATCCAAGCCCCCCTTGCAGGGCGACCATGAATTAAGGAAGCTCCTACTGATTATTAATGAGCTGCGCTTGAATGAAGTACACTTGCTCAGAGGGACTTAATGATCTTACATCAGCTCCCAGATGAGAGATCGTCCAATAATTTCCAATGAGGGACCAACCTAGGTGGTTGGTCCCTCATTGGAAATTATTTCTAAGTTGGTGGACATTTTAAGCAACGATGTATTTTACGTGCACAGCTCCCTTTAGCACACTCGGTCTCAGAGTAATCAGTCATGGGAGGTGGTCACCCTCCCAAGTGTTGACCACGGCCAGTTGGGCTTCACTTTTGGGGTTCTGTGAGGGTGCAAACTTAATCGAATGATCCACTGCGGGATAAATTTTACATAAATTTGTCGCATTACTTGATTTTTTGCAAGATATTTTTCGTTAAATGATCTCAGCCGACTCATAACATAACTCAGCGGACCACATGTGGCCTGTTGGCCGCAGATTGAGAACCGTTGCTCCGGAACTTCTTAAGCATGAAACAATTTTCCATTTGTATCAACCTTATTCGAAAATAAATCACTGTTTACAATTACCCCAGATCTCTGGGGTAATTGTAAACACACTGGGGTAATTGTAAACACGAGCTCACTCCCTAACAAATAGTCAAAATTTTTGTACACATTTACTCACAAGAAGTACAGTAGTGGCTACAATGCTCACAATTTATCTCTGAATTCATTCAAGTGGTAAGGAAGAATCAAAAGTTAAAACATTTAAAAAGCGTTTACAATTACCCCCACTGACCCTACATAGTTTTGAATTGCTGATTAATCACAGTCAATGGAATTATTAGATGTTACATTTGCATTTCTAACTGATACGCATTTTTCTCGGGGGGGGGGGGCGGGGGGGAGGGGATTAGAAAACCTTATTAGTTTTCAAATATATTGAGGAAGTTTCCTTGTTTTTATTTTTATTTGAATTATTTATTTTATTTTCAAAAAGCCGGTCCTTTTGTTAACTATTTTGACAAAAATTGATGTAACTTAATGCAATCCTTTAAGACGAAAAACATATGCTGTGTAGTTTGTATCCGAAATTTGTCATATTTTTGAAGCGATAATTGAAATATTTCGACCTTATTTAATACAAGAGCAGACAAAATTACTTTAGTCAAAAATTCATAATCTTTGCTATAACGATCCTTATCGTGAAGTTAATGCGATTGGGGTAGGTACAACCGAATTTATCAGCTTCATAAATAAAGTATAGCATGGATACTAACATCGTTAAAAGAGAACCCATTTATAAATAGAATTTGTACCAATGCCTTACAATTTGAACTTTTTACAAATAAAACTCTTAAAAAAAGAAGAAATCCTACAGATCGCAAAAATGTTCAAAATAGAATCAGTAACTTTAAAGGCCATCGTATTGACCATCTATAATTATTAAAAATATTAATATAAAAACAATGCTGATATTATCTTATAGTTCTATAATACTAGCTTAAGAAATGAAATTTATCCACATTGTAAATAAATAAAAGCATCGGTATTTACAATCTACAAAAAAAGTCAAAACGAGGCTTTTGGATCACTTCTCTTATGATCACAACTTCTCATAGACAAAACGGAAATTCCGCTAAAAAATTCGCAGCAATGTCAACAGTGAAACGTGACCTTCTAATTCATCTTATTGAAAGATACATAAAAAGTCAAAGAGTACAATAACAGAGCACTCCGGATCTATTATCTTACAAACCTAATAAAACTAGATTGAAAAATGAAATTTATGTGCATCGTAAATAAACAAAACCTTGGATATTTACAATTAACAAAAAATTCGAACCCCATAAAAACTTGGCTTACGATCTCAACTTCTTACAAGATAAAGCGGAAACTCGGAAGAGAGCTCCACAAATCGCAGTAATGTCCACAATGGAATCAGTGACCTTCTAATTCATCATATTAACGCATTAATTACTCACAAACAAATGATGAAAAAAGAGTCAAACAATTAGGACCCATTACTCCTTCAGTCTCCAAAAATAAACCATAAGAGGAAACAGATAAAAATATCTTATCAACTAAAAGAGAGAAAGCAAACTGTAGCAGAGAGCAAAAACCTCAGGACCTCAGCTTTTCCAGATCTTTTACCCCTTGTGAAGAATGGGACAAATTAGCATGCGCTCTAAGGCTGGCAGTGAATCGTAATTAGGGCTAATCTGATTTTTGCTAATTATTCTCGGTTACTTAATTAGCTGTGATAGCTCCCGTAGTGGCAAAAACTCAAGACCAACAGGTGGTTTTAGAAAACCGTTCTTTGTTTCTTTTGGCATTGGACAGACGAGAATATCTTTTGCCACATCGTGGAACTTTGTTTATATATGTATGTGCAAGGTTTCTTTAAGTTTTTTCCTCACAAGTTCAGAAAAATAGAAGTTTGAACAATGATTTAAAGGACCATTTTAAACACATAAAGTAGTTTTCTGCCGTTCGCGCTTGGAGCACATTTTCTTTTGTTAGTTTTAAGTAGAATTTTAAATTGAAATCGAGTGTATTTTGTGTTACTAATGTTATGTATTTGTTTTAAGAAAAATTTAATAAAAAGTTAACACACTTAATCAAGGTTGTTTCAAAAACTCTGAATAATTTATTTTCTACTCTATTTTTTTTTTCCTCTCCTCTCCCCCCCCCCCCCCTCAAAGTTATCAAAGCATGTTCTGTTACGTTCGTTCTAATTAGCAGAACTCGATGCTCCATTTTTATAATACTCTGATGTATTATTATCAAAATAACAAAAAAAATCACTTGTACATTGATATTGTAAACAAATTTCATAACTCGAAAAAAAATAATAATAATAATAAGACTAAGTCGGAAAAGAAACACTAAAGCTTTATAAACTTTGTAAAACATGCGTAAAATCTTCTAATGCTGGTGTTTTATTTTTGAAAGAAAGAAATTTCCCTTTTTGTGGAAAAATTTACTGCTTGAGAGTTATAAGTTATGATTATTAGCATTATAACAGAATACAAAACCTTAAATTAATTTGGCAATGTTTTCATTTGAATGGGGAAAAAACTTCATCGTGTTTACAATTTGAATTGTATTGCATCACATGGTCACCAATCCAATTAAATTATTTCAAAGTAAAAGAGCATAAAAACAATTGTTGCAAAACAGTTAGTCCACGTGTTTTACAACAATGTCGAAAATAACTTTACGAATTTAAAAATTATTTAATTTGAAGACATCACGAACTATGAGAAAAATATATGTAACTAACTATAAAAAAACAACGACTGAAACACGATTTGTGTTACTCCTGTAAATACTTTCTAAAATGTGCTTCATGTTTAAATTAAAAACTTTTTCATCATCATCTTTATTGATCAATGCTGAATAATTTAAAGAACCATGATGCAATTAAGAGTAGTTAAAATAAGGGTGATGAGTTTACATCGTTTAAAATCATTCGCATTTTGAAACATAAAATTTTAATTTGCTATATATGTCGCCGTTTACAATTATAAGGATTTAAAAAGATAAATGGTTAATTTTGGACTTACTGTTGTTAAAAATTCTTCATTATAACGAAACGCGAAAAATTTACTTTGAACTTGCAGTTGGCTTTCATTAGAACAAAGGACTGTAAACAAAAGTACACCATAACTACAGAAATAATACCAAATTCTACAAACAAAACTGTTCTAGCATTTTTTTTATTGAAAATTGTTTACTAAAAATTCAATTTGGGTTCATCTTCTTTTATGATAATTAGAATTTCAAAAATTAACCATTTATATGAGAACTAATAGGAAAATGATAAAATTGAAAAAAAAAAAACCCTGCAAAACTAAGTAAAAATGTTTATATGAAGCACTGTGTAAAATGCAGTACTTTGCAGCATTTATACTAAAATGCAGTAGTTAAACTTAACACTCTTCCAATTAAGTAAAAGTATAAAATTGAGATTCAACTAACTGTGGACGAGCATTTGATGTACGTTATCATTCACACTTTCAAATATAGCCAATGCTATAGATAATCCAAAAGCTTTTTTAAATCTTGCATGTTTTAAATTGTGTAGGTTTTTTTTTTCCTTTTCTTTTTCTCTCTTTCTCGACTGAAAAGCGTTCAAAATATTTCATACATTAAAAGCAGAACGATCTCTTCTGTGTCAAATTTCGATAAAAATCATTCACTATTTAAAAAGAAAATGTTGGTGGTAAAAGTTGGAAGTATGTGAATAATAACATAAAGACAGTTTTTGACAAATTATTAATTTGCGTCACTATAGAAAAAAAAAAGCTTATATCATTTAAATATAACATTCTATAAGAAAGAATTTTCTCATTAAATGATGCCTTTAACACCAACGTTGTATAATTAGGCTTAGTTTTCTTTAAAATAAAGCTTTTGAACCTATATTTGCGAACTTATTCTAATACGTTTTCATACTTGAGTAGAAAAAAAATCTGCACTGAGGTTAAAATCATGTAGATCCAAAAATAACTCCTACGAAGTAGAATAAATAATCTTTGTAATATGAAAAATACATACCAAATCACTCTAAACATTTCTTATTGGACGCAAATATTACGGTACATTGTTTCCTTGTTTACTTCAATTTGTTTTAAAGCACAAATTTTAATTTCCTATTAAGATGCACTAATGTTTCCTGTGCTACAGTGACAAGAATACTGGATAATGCACGTTCGTTGCACTTCGATTCGCCACTTCTCAAGCCGCTTGGCTCAAGCGCTTTGCCTCACAAGCTGCCTTGTGGTAACTGTAAGTCAGTTTTAATGAAATGCTCATTGCTGTATTTATGCTTATCCTGAAACGAGTTTTTACCGCAATTAACGCAACAACACATGATTTTTGGGTATATATGTTAATTGAATAATACATTTTAGTTTGAATCGGGGTTTTTTTTTTTTTTTTTTTTTGCAAAATTAATAAAAAAAATTCTTACTAGCTCCCTCTTCCCATATTGTTCTAAAATAGCAAATAGAAACTACCTGTAGGGACTTTAACAAATAAATGTCCATGCGAATAACTAATTTCATACATATTGCACATGATTGGACTCAATTTAAACTCAATTGGCTTGCCTTCATTGGCTTGGACTCAATTGGCTTGCCTTCGACACACCTATGTTAAGGATATTTTTCTGGAAGGAATATATACTACATTGAGAAAAATATCAGGTTTTCGTTCTCTGAATACGGCCTTGATTTTAGGAGTGAAAAGCGCTACTCATTTTTTACTCATTTATTTTTCTGATCGTTTTCTCCAGGCGTGCAACAATGTTGTGCACTTGCTGTATATTTGTTACTTTTTCAATAACATAAACACCGGTCCTCCCCCTCTCAAAAAAAAAAAAGGTAGTTAAATCACTCTTAGTTTAACAATTTTAAGTTGGCGAAAGGTTAAAACATTTGGTAGCCTCATAGTAACTCAACAAGAACCACTTTCCTTACAGATCACGATATAAAAAAGCGTTTACCCCAGCATTGTTCGAAATAAAAATCAACACTTGTTTAACTAATGATCACGTCATGAGCAAGTCGAAACGATATTAAGAATCATTTTTGATTTCGAAAAAACTGCTTAAAACACTTTAGAGAACATAAAAACAAAAATTCTACAGTTAAGTTCTTTGCATGCTGCTATTGTTTCGTCTTTAAAATTTGTACTTGATATTATTATGCTGTAAGCCAAGGGCCTATGTAATTTTTCGCTTTCTATCGTAGAAATGATAAACAAGCACAGAAAAAAGTGTCTCCGAAATTGTATTTTGATTACATATTGCATTATTGTTATTGCAGTATTGAAGTATGCATATTGCATTATTGCAGTATGCTGTATTATTGTTGGCTATATTGCTGTTTTTTTAAACAGCAGGATTGTACATATGATGATTGTATATGATAGATATGTCAATATGATAGATATTTGACAAGTGGCAAAAGTATTGATGTTTTAACACTTAACAAATCAAAAGTAATGCAAGTGATTTACCATATAAAAACATAATTTATGCAACCAAAAACCTCAAATAACAAATGTTATCCATCTTAGGAAGCAAATAATGTTGTTGAGATCATGAAAACTTTTAATGCGAAACTGCTATAGCTTACTTAATGTTTTGTTTACTTTTGTTTACCTAATGCTTAATTTTTTGTAACTGTTTGTTTAATGCTTTTGTTTACTTTTCTTTAATTGCATTTTTCTTGATTAAAAAAAAGGGAAAGGTCGCATCATTTTTGCGAAAGAATTAAAGCTCTAACGCATTTATTATTTTTTAAGAGAGAACTCTAGCTTCTATTCTTAATTTAAGAAGGGGGGAGGGCAGAAAAAATTCGTTTGCACAGCGGAATTACAGGAATATCTGCAGCAGTGTTCTTCAATGAAATGAAGTAATATTTTTAAAAATAAGAAATAAATAGACAAAGGAATAAGGCAACATGATGTTAATATAGATTTATGAAGCAATTTTATTTTAAAAATGATGGGGGCGGGAGTTCACTAAATATTACTGCTTTTCTTCGTTTTAAAAACTTTAATTTTTAAGAGCATTAACAAAATGGTTCTTCCTCGCCACAACAAAAGTTTTATCTTTTAACAACTGTAATAGAGAAATAAAAGTAAAATGTTTGCACTAAAAATAATATCCCACACATGTATATAGCATAACATATAATACACTCATTTTTAGAGAAAATTACATTTTAAAAAATTTAATAAGAGGAAAAATAAAAACATTAAAGTCTATCAGTAACTAATTTGTAATGACAAAAAATAAAATCTGGATTATTTGGTCCCAATTTTAGGAGCAAAAGTGCAATTAAATTAATATCTCCATGTTCAAGGAATAATGCTAAGGAATTTTACGTAGTGGAGTAGGAGACGCTCCTTGTAACTCCCAAACATGTGTGTGCAATTTTCGTTGCAAATTTGTACCTTACGGTGCATTTCTTTTCTAACAATCTGTTAGTGCACAGATAATCATTTACAAACTATCTATAGTTTTGAATAAACACTTGGTTAATTATGTATTTCACAATTTATTTTGAAATTATTAAATCAAAACATTAAAGCAAAATAATATTCAATACACTAAGCGTGCATGAGATAACAAACTCTAATCACACCATTTATGATTTTAAAAAAAGGAAATTTTCAAATAAGGTTGCGACTCAACTAGTAAGTGTCACATAAACAAAGGAAAAGCATAATTTTATAAAGAAGTACATTGAAGAAAATATGTGATTTTATTCACCATAAAATTCCCTTGAGCCGTACAATATTTATTAGTTCTGAAGAAATTTTTATCATTTTTAACCTTTTAGCTTTAATGAAGACTAGGCAACCAGCAACACACTCAAAAAATAGTGATAACGTATTTGCATTACCTTAATGGAATAACTGAAAAGCACTGGGTGTAAATGCGACATACTAATAATGAAGAAAGTTAGTGACAGTGATCTTAATGTTTTTGTGTGTTCTTGAAACAGAGGTGTATCAAATATAGACGAGTATTGTAATACAAGTATAGTCACAAGATATAATACTATTTGTAAATAACAAAAGAAAACATAAATATTGCGAAAAACTTTTAATTTTTATGTATCACTGACCAACACGGATTTTCAGAATCAGTTATTTCATAAAAAATAGTTTCATAAATATATTTATCATTATTGACAATGATTTTTCAAAATTATCTGGCGTTTCACGGCTAAGACTTTCACAAACAAAAGTTATGACTGAGCAACATACATTTTTAAGAGTTATCATTGCGTAACTAAAGTTTTTAAACATATCAACCACTGAGCAAGCATGGTTACAAAAAATATCTTTAAATTTGATTTGAGATTTTCAAATGTATTTACCATTACACAGCTAATTCCGAGTACATATCCCATTTCAAAACCAAGTTGTTCTCTTAATCCAAATTTTTGTGAGAGTGTAAACTTATTGCTATATCAAATGGTCAATTCAAAAAGCACATCTATCTAATCAAAAATATATCTACCACAATGAACATAATAGTCACTGCATAACTAAGTAACACGAATTTCCGGAGCAAATTTTCACAAACATTTAACCACTAAATATCCAATCGCAACTACACATGCCGTTGTTGAACCATAGGATTTTCACATTTATATTTACTAATAATCCAAATTTCGCATGGGTGCGGAATTTCTGCTTCCAGGTGTAATATTCAATCCAGAAACGGATTTAAGAAATATTCGCACATAAATTCCAAAATTTGACAAGAGATGAAGTTGAGAAGACTCCATCTCACAACGCCTTGCTTTGGAATGATTCTATCTTTGTGGTACCTCCTGGCCGAAAGGTAAGAAAAAGGGAGGGTTTTTCTTCCGAAGATTTATGTGTAGCGATGGCCTATGATCAAATTTGGGCGGTCTGGGCTTTCTTCTACTAACCGGGTTAAAGCTTCGCCCAAATTGAGTCTAAGCAAGAAAAATGACGTATATTGGGCTTCTGAAGAAATATGAATCGCAGCCTGAGAAAATCAGGTTAGCTGCCAGGGATCTAAATAGTCATCCTCTGGATTATTCAGCATCGACCTGGCGCTATCAAATTATTTAATTTCCGGGCGGCCTTTTCCTTTCCTCCTCGGCGCCCCCGTTTCCTCCCACCCTTCCGGTAACCGAGTTACTGGGCCCAGGCGTTTAAAGGCAAAGGTACTGCCTCGCGTTTCTCCAGTTGTGCTCCAGAGCTCTTCTGGAATCGCGTTAGGTTTAATCCCAAACGGCCATTTCAAGAAAAAACAAAAAAGAAAATTCGGTGGAAAAGGACCCATGAAGATTTTGTTATCAAGGTCATGAGAGGCTAACCAGTTATGTCCGTTTTGGTACCTTAGCAGTAAGTAGAAATCTGTAATTATTTGTTCATGTATCGCATAAATTCGATCAAAAAATTTCAATATTTCGAATAATTTTATTATTAGTGATCTCTGTAACTTTTCCTTGCCATTTTGAAGGTAATTTTTGAGGTTACTAACAACCAAATGTGACGTATGAAATAAATACTTACTTTGCAAGGCCATTCCCGCGGAACTGAAGACAGAAGCAGGGCCCTGGTCATGTCGGGGTCTTGCAGCCACCATGCCACATGGTGGGGGCCCCACAGATGTCGGGCCCCCAAAAGACCTCGGAACGGCTGCTGTGCTGTACCTGTAGGCTGCTGCAGTTGTCATCTGGCTGCAAGATCCTAAGTCAGCGTAAGAGCAAGGCAACTGACAACTTGGCAGTTCCATTGCACTAAGAGAGCAGCTAGGATCGAAAGGGGGCTGGTTCAGGTACGAATATTCCATACCGATACCCAGACTTGAAGAATGTAACAGCGAAATGGTGACGGGTTAATGTTTTATTACAAGAGAGGAAGAAAATCTTCAGACGAAGATGGATAGTTAATGTCTTTGGTATCTTCTTGAAAATTCAAAAATACCAGTTGGATATGAAATGAAATTTTAAAACGTGCAATGAATCAGGTCTACTCTCTTATCAACCTCACAATCCAATAAGGCTCAGTTCATTAGATTAAGACAACGTATGACTAACAACCCGATAGTATCTAAGGGGTGCCTGCGCCGCTTCAACAGTTTGTTCGGGTCCGAAGCATTACAGGAGACTTCTGCAGCGAGATTACGACCGTAATCTTTATATGCGCGGGGTTACGGCAGACGACATCCAAACGGGCCAACCCCCAGAAAACCTGTAAAAGCCTAGCTTTTAACTAAATGACGTTTCTCTCCGGCGGGCTTACGCGAAGATAGAGAGAATGCCAAATCGTAGGGCAGCCACCGGGGTTGAAAACCGGAGGAGGAAGAGGAGAATAGATGCTCGCTCCTCGTGCTACCGTGGCTCCCTCCCCCGCTTGTGGGGGGGAGAACGCCCCGCCCCCTCGTGACTGCCCGCCAATGGCTCTCGCGACTGTTAATCGAATTAAAATTTACCGTCACCGGCTCCTAGAGAAAACAATTCAACTCCGCTCGCTAGCTCACAGGGAAGAGAAGCCTGCCCTCCCCCTCCCCGGTTTTCTTCCTAATGGAGCATGACGAAAACAGGGGTCATTAGGTCAGTCTCGGTGACAAAGGGACCACTCGAGCGAGGCAGCGCCGTGAGAGTTGTTGTTGTATAAATAATATTGTTTCGACGGGGAAATTTGCGCACCTGCGACGAAAGACGAGCGGGATTCGGGATTTGCATTAAACATTGGTTAAGGTTCTCAACGACAATCAAAAACTGTGATCACTCCAACATGTGAAATCAACAAGTGTTGTAAAATTAAATTAAGTAATTAGGGAACGCAATGGAATGAAGGATGCACTTGCTCATTAGATCAAAATATTTATAAAAACCATGGACTTACTGAGTTGCGGGGCAGAGCTTTCTCGTCGATACTTTGTTAAAAATAAAAGGATTCCCCCTCCCCCTTTTGTATTTGAACCTTGCTTTAACTGTATGTCACATGAGACGCTTGCTATAGCTTTTTTATTATGTTTGTTAAATTTATTTTCTGACAAATTTACCGAATATAATGAGTACAAAATTATCATTGGAAAATTATCAATTCTTAGTTATGTGGCTTCACTATATCTACGGCAAACAAAATCTCATGCGCAAATTGTTTTTTGATATTAAAATATTTCTAAGTGTCAACACTTTTTTTTTTTAATTTACTCGAATATGTGTGCTACTTCATCACATAATATCCTTGAACTTAAGAAAATGACTGAGTCAGACTAAGAAATAGATAAAGTAACACTTTTAAACACAAGTTTAAGCCTTAAAAACTCACTTACTTTGCAAAACCATGAAAAATGAGTTCAGATACAAATTATTTTCTTTTGGCGTTTGCAAAGCGAGAAACTTGGCGTAAAAATACTCCAGTTGGCAATGCTGAAAACAGTTTTTATACTAAGTTATATTCTTCGCATTTGTACTCCGTTATTTTTTCTCGCCTACATTTTAAAATTTTTAATGTGATTTGTTTGCTTTCTTATTTACTTCTACACGTTATTTTTTTGTTACTAATTTTATTTTTGTCTAGATTTTTAACTGGAAAGAAGCATGTTTTTGGAATACATTTTCCTTTAAAATGCAAAGATCATTAACAATCACAATAATACTAATAATAATTGTGATATACAAAATTTTAAGATGTACTAACATATTGCACACTTGTAATGAAAATATGTCATCATTTAGAATACATGTGTATAATTAATGCAAAGCACTTCACTGGCATATTTTAATATCTCATTATATAAATACTTTGAAATATTTTTTCACTAATTAATTATCTTTCTTGAGGCTTCGCTAATATTCTGTGTTATGTGAAAGTATAGCATCATAATCGATGTGAAAAGCACATTTTTTTTTTCAAAAATATGCTCTGCCATTGCGCCCCAGACTAGTAAACACAAGTTTTTTTTTTTTTTGTATTTGTCGCCTTTGGTGTGAAAGGCGACAGGCCTCCTTAAAGTGCTTTACTTTTCCCAGAAGAATTTAGTAGATGAAAAATTTTTAATTATTAGGAAGTTTCATCAAAAAAAATTTTTTTTTCGTTTTTCTTAATGAATAATAATTAGTACTAGCTGATCCCCCACAAAACATCTGTGGGCTATAACCATTTTAAAATCTTAAAAACACTTTAAAATTTGAAAGGTTGAAGAAAAGATAACTAGATATAAATATGAGAATGATCGCTCGATATAAACAAACTAAGGAAGCCACTCCAAAGAATGAGAAATTAAAAATTGAGATATGAACGGAAATACTTTTTAAGAAATAGAAGTTAATTTGTTAATGTCCCCCCCCCCCCCCCCGTAAGTTACGATAATAAACACAAATATTGTGTTACTTTTCTATGAAAATTTTCGAATATTGCTTTACAATAGTTTGCTTTTTGGATAATGTCAGTATCGTATCGTACCGCAAAATTTAATCGTAACTGTTCCCCGTTAAGTGAAATATATATGTATATGGATACTGTTGTTTAAATAGCTCGTTAAAGTTTTTAGCAGAGAAACTTAAAGAGGATAATCGGTTCCTACCACATTGTTAACTGCCAAACAACATGTTTTCTGCAACTAACGCATTTTCATTAATTTTGAGCTAAAAACTCTTAAACTCAGAGAACAAGTTTCGCCTAGCACGAATACAATAAAATTTTCAACGCCCTCTACTTGTCTTTTCTTCTGATGTAGAATTTTTTTCTGATTTTTCACCAATTAAAAGTATTTCATGTGGCTATACTTAAAAAAGCACGCATTTTATTTATTTTATTAAAATACTTTAAATACCAAAATGATCGAGTGACAAAAAAAGAAAGAAAAAGAAAAGCTCAATATCCCCCCCCCCCCCCAGTAGAAAAATTATAATAATTAAAAGCATCAGCCTATATGTAGCAGTTGATATTAATATTCATTCTTCCGGTAGAGAAAGAATATTAAGGAGATCCCGAATTTTAATTCCGGCACTGTAACCGCAGCTTCGAGGCATGAGGAGATGAAGTGGTTGTGGATTAGCTGCCTAACATTAATGGCGTTGCCGGATGAATGTTTTATTTCTTTACTCATATTGAATATGAAAAGGCGGAGCCACCTCCTTTAGAAAACTTCCAGGAAGGCACCTCTCCCCTAAGATGCTCCTCATCTCTATCTCTCGGTCGAATCTGCTTTAAGGATTAGGGATGCATCCGATATTGATTTGGCCGGATGTCAGATATCCGGCATCTCTTTTCTGACGGATCCGTACCGGATATGTGGTTCTAATGTTTGAAACGTGTAATTATATACAGATTTTTAAACATACCCAAGCTTCCAAATAAGTAGCAAATTTTAATTTGAGTACATTTTCCAAATATGCTATTCGATTAAATTTTAAAAGCCAAATTTGACATGTCGGATAACCGGATCTTCCGAGCAATAGCCGGTTCGAATTCCGGATATTTAAAAAAAAATCTGTCTGATACCGGATGTCCGATACCTTCTGGGGGAACCGGTTCCATTTATCCCCTTGCCCTCCCCATCGGTGCGCCCCCGGCTATTGTTGCAATTGATATTTGAGTTTCGTTTGAAGTTTTCCCAGTGGAGATTTTGTTGGGAATCAGAGAGATTTCATAAGCAGAAACTTGTGCTTTTTACAACAGCGCTGTTGCAATAAGGTCACTATATTATAGGAGAGCCGATTTATTCGATATTTTGCATCCAAACATAGTGTGTATTAGTATGCGTCATAAAAAAAATCGTGGAAGAAAACTTTTGTCTACGCTTCAGATGGCTTGCTTGATTGACTGCTTCAGTCTTTACGAACATAAGATTTCATTTATTCAGATTTAAAACACGTGGTAAACGTAAATGTTATTGTTTTAAGCAGGAGCACTTGCCTATAAACAGTTGTTGCATTAGAAAGCTCATTATCTTCCTAGATTTGCTCAATATGGCCTTTTACTCAACTTATTATTGATTATTATTTTCGACGTAACAATAAGCAATGACAATTAGTATATTTTTAATTAGGTACATACGTTTAAAAAAGTTGAATTCAAAGTTCTCTTGGAACCAAAACGACCGGCCTGCCTTCTATTGTGGCTCTGGTTGCAATCAGGGGGAAGTAGTTCTTCGATGCGCCCTACAACTATCCACGTAGGGGGAAAATATTAATACACGAATTAATCATGGAAGCTATGAAGTTGAAGGAGATGAAACTTTCAGCGCTATGTGTATTCTAAGTATGATCCATTCATGTACTATTGGCATCTACGACAAAGAAAAATAAACTCGATATAACTTATTCGACAACTTTTTTGGTGGCCAGATCGAAATTCAAAGAAATTTTTAAAAAGTGCAAAAATCATATAAAGTAATGAAATCATTGTAATGAAAATACAAATAAAATATTTTTAACTCACAATTACAGTTCTATTAAATTAGGTTTTATAATTGGTTTTGTAATAAAGAGAATTGGAGTCATTGTATAATTATCGATTTCAATTACTCCTTAAAGCATAACTGTTCTAAGGTTTTGTAATAAAGAGAATTGGAGTCATTGTATAATTATCGATTTCAATTACAGTAAAACCCGTTTAAGAAGTTCCCGCATAAGAAGTTTTCCCGTTTAAGAAGTTTTTAATTTCAATACCAGTTTCATTCCTATCTCCCCAATGTTAAAATAACCCTTTTAAAAAGTTTTGATTTTATTTTTTTCCCGCTTAATAAGTTTTCATATCGGTCTTTTTTTTCTTTCAAGTGACACTTTAGTCTTCTAAAGTTTCTTTTTTTTTAAAGTTTTTTTCAAACTACGTAGTTCTTTTTCTTTCGAATGGAAAAAAGACAGAAGTAGGTTCAGAAAAGCTGCTTTGGTCAGCTTTTTCTCAAGGGCACCCTTTTCTCAACACCAAAGTTCCAGGAAAACAGGTGGCAGAGAGGTCAGTTGTCAGGAGAACAATAATGACTGATAAGGGGAGAAAGAAATGTTTGTAGCTTCTCCTATATGGGTGTTGCTCTTCAACAGTAATAAAGCAGGGAGCAGGGGTGAGTAGGTATTGTATCAATAAGTTAACTGAACCATGAGTTGCTGTTAACTCGCAATGCATTCTCTCACCTTGTTTTAAAATGGAATGAACCACAGACTACAGTTGTGGTTGGTGCTCAGCTCTTTCCACTGAAATTATTTTTCTACGTGATTCTTAGCTTCCTACGTCAGTGAAAAAATTTGTGAACAAACTCCGCTTCTTTTTCAAAATGTCTGGAAAAGGAATTAAAAGAAAAGCATTGTCGATTGAGGAAAAAGTCAAAATATTGAAAGATGTGGATAACAACTCACATTTATCTAGGGTTGAAATTTCTAAAAAATTAAATCTTCCAGTGACGACATTGAATGGAATTGTTGCCAAACGAGAGGTCATTTTGAATTCTTGTAACCAATCTCGGAAAATAAAGAATGTTAAGAGGGGAAAGTATGAACACATAGAAGAGAAGTTGTTAATTTGGTTCAAGCAAGCAAGATCGGCGAACATTCCCGTAAGCGGAACTATTTTAAAAGAAAAAGCCGAAGAAATTGCTAAAAAGATGGACGTTGATTTTGTTTCTTCAAATGGATGGATTGACCGCATGAAAAGAAGAGCTGGGTTAGTGTACAAATCGGTAAAAGGCGAGAGCAAGAGCGTCGACCTTCATGAAACGGATGCATGGAAGAGCACCTTACCTGAATTGATATCTGGCTATCAACCAAAAGACATATTTAATATGGACGAGTGTGGACTTTTTTATAACCTTTTTCCGGACAAAACTTATGCCTTTAAAGGTGAAAACTGTCATGGAGGGAAAAGAAGCAAAGAAAGATTAACAGTATTAGTAGGTGCTAATATGGACGGAACCGAAAAATTACCAATTTTGGTAGTTGGCAAATCTAAAAAACCAAGATGTTTCCAAAACGTTAAGTCACTTCCTTGTGAGTATGAAAGCAATAAATCGGCGTGGATGACGATTCCAATCTATGAATCATATTTAAAGAACTTAAACAACAAAATGAGGAAAGCCAAAAGAAACATTCTCATCTTTGTGAACAATTGCGCCGCACACTCGAAAAACGCTCAATATTCAAACATAAAAGTGCATTTTCTACCCCCGAACTCTACCTCCGTTTTGCAGCCGATGGATCAAGGGGTCATCAAAGTGTTTAAGCAACACTATAGAAAAAGGCTCGTGAAATGGATACTGGAAAAGCTTGAGAGCAGTGATGAATTTAAAAAAGTGAACATCTTGGAAGCAATCCATTTTCTCGTATCTTCTTGGGACTTAGTTACACCATCTGTAATTTCAAATTGTTTCCAAAAAGCTGGATTCCTGGATGGAGAATCAACAGAAGAGTACGATTTTGACATTGACAACAATGATGATGATGATGATTGGATGACGTTGCAACGAAAAATGAAATTAAGTACATCCTTTGAGGAGTATGTTGCGATCGATGACGAAGTACTACCATGTGAAGTGCTTACCGTGAATGATATTTGTGAGGCAACAGAAGGCAGTGAAGAAATAAGTGAAGATGAAGAAGATGGCATGGAAATTCCCAGCTTTACAGAAGCCATAAAAGGACTGGAAACATTTCGCCGGTTTGTCGAAACAATTGAAAATGTGCCTGAAGAGGTCTTTAAAAGCTTGCGGCAATTGGACTGTTTCCAGTTACAGATTTCTGAGCGAAAGAGAAAACAAAAAACTATGCTGGATTTTTTTCAGAAAAGCAGTGAGTAAATGTAATATCTTCAAATGGCTGATGTTTCGGTAAAGAATTTTTTCCTTATTGATGTTGTTTTAATTATGTAAAATTAATTAATAAATGCATGAATTTTAAAGCAAAACTTAAAATTATGGAAATGTATTCCATGTCTAATTTAAATATTGACAAATGATATCATCCCTAAATATCATTAAGTAAATTCATTTTCAAAAATAGAGCCTACCCGTTTAAGAAGTTTTCCCGCATAAGAACTTTTTTTCTCTTGGTCCCTTGGAAAACTTCTTAAGCGGGTTTTACTGTACTCCTTAAAGCATAACTGTTCTAAGGTTTTGTAATAAAGAGAATTGGAGTCATTGTATAATTATCGATTTCAATTACTCCTTAAAGCATAACTGTTCTAAGGTTTTGTAATAAAGAGAATTGGAGTCATTGTATAATTATCGATTTCAATTACTCCTTAAAGCATAACTGTTCTAAGGTTTTGTAATAAAGAGAATTGGAGTCATTGTATAATTATCGATTTCAATTACTCCTTAAAGCATAACTGTTCCCAGGATTATAAAACAAGAAAAGTAGCAAAACATTAGGACCGAAATGATTTCCATAATTCGCCCACCAACCCATTCATTGCAATGTGGGCTAGTTCAGTGAATGCGAATAACTGGTGGTGTTTAACGCGTCGAAATCTTCTTATAATAACACTGTGCTTTATGTGATCTTTGAGCAGATTTTGAGATTATAAATGTTTAAAGCCCCATCTATATCACTTATAAAAAATTTTGCTACACATTTATGTCTGTAAATTGATAAAGTTTTTCAAATTTCATCAGTTTTTTTCTTTTTTTTTTTAGGTATTAAGTCTTAAAATTAATATACATTGATTAGATTTGCGAACTGCGCTAAGCGGAGAAAAGCGTCCAAATGTTACATACTTATTCTGAGATATCTATTCATGGTATTCACTTACTAAGTATTGTAAGATACCTATTCATGGGGCGGGGGTGGGGGTAGAGGTGAGTCTTACTTTTTTCCACTAAAAATTTTAACGTGAGAAATTCAAATTTTCAATTCACTTTTTCGTTGTCAAACTGGTATTTTCAAGCTCCATTTTGGAATTATTTTAAAGAGCTATCAGAAAAACCACAATCAAACTTTAGTTCATTCCTTAAAAAATATAATGGTTTTCAAATCATTTTGATAGATTCAGAAAAAAAGAAAAGAAAAACTATAACAATTTTTGTCAAGTATGCATTTTTATGAAAAATACGTTGTGGCGGAAAACTGTGGTAAATTTTTTTTCAAGAATGAAGACATTTTTTTATTCTTGTTTTGGGTTAGGGTATCAAGGCAACAATAAATGAAGTGCAGAGAAAAATCGGAAACATCGAGCAACAGAACCTGGATGATTTTACGTGAATTAAAACCCGTTCGCTAAGAGTAATCCGTGTTGCTATAGCAACGATGGATATTTTGCGTGGGGGAACATAACTTCAGTCTTTCTAAAATTTTCTTTTTAGCCTACTTTCTCGAAAAACTAAAAACAAGAAACATAACAGTTTTTTAAAAAGCACGAAACAAGGTCTGAGGAACTGCAAAACTGTTTCTAAAGTAAATCAAATAAATAAAAATGATAAAACATTAAAAACTAAAAAAATTGGAAGTGTAAGTGTGAAATGAAATAATAGATATATCTCTGTCTGCCCCCCCCCCCCCGCCCTCTTTTTAAAGACAATTTTTTGGTCAATTTTGAGCATATCAAAATAAATAAATACTTAAATGAAATAATGCGCTGAGGGAAAATTTGTTCTGTATAAATCCAGATCTAAGGATGTGGATTTGCTTCCAACATACTTTATCAGGTACAGAAAAGTATTTTTTCATTTGATTATTTTAAGAATATTTTTTAAACAATTCAAAATATTTTAAATTTAACTGCAGAAGGACTTCGATTCGTTTTATATAAAAAATTAATAATGCGAAATATGATTTTTTAGCACCAAAAATTTGAGAAAATTGTTGAGAATCTGAATATATTTTTAGTTTTTCATTTCAACGAACAGACAGAAACGTTATTAATAAAAATTGATGCATAAATTTTTCTGTAAATTTAACAATTGACGATCTTAATTGACTGATTGATTCAGTAAATTCAAATCGCTTTATTTTTCATGCAGCAGAAAAATGCTGCAAACAATATTACATGTACACACATTGCATATATATTATATATACGTATGTGAATGAGTATATACAGAAAGAACTACCATCCGGTACGTTTGGGAAGGGGGTATGCAGGCGGCAACTGCTGCAGAAATGTTTTGGAGCAATTTGGCAGCAAAAAAAACTTTTGTTTTGGAGCCGGAAAACTAAGGATATGCAGCAAGAAAATTAACTTTCTGGAGTAATAATTATTAGTGATTTGTAGCAGAAATTGTGCACCAACACTCAAGTAGAAAAATGATTGAATTCCAAATACCTTGCTAAAAAAGGGGAACCAACATGCTATTTTTTGAAAACAAATAAATAAATAAATAAATAAATACAACGAAATAAAATTGAGTAAAATAAATAAATAAATAAGAATAAAAGCATTAACAATAATAAATAAAAGAAGGATTTTTTGAATAAGATTAAAGCGACATTCCCTTGTCACTCATGCAAAAAAATTGAGTTTTAAGTTTCCCTTTATAAAGCACTGAATCGAACAGCAGCTATTTCATACAAAATCAAAATGTTGCTGTTCTAAAAAGAGCAATGCCGCAACTGCTAAAACTGCATTTGCATAGGAGACCCATTTTCAAGAAGAAAAAAAATATATTTGAAATATCAACAGCGAAAATTAATTAAGTGACTGAAAATAATGGAAAAGGGCTGTGTATAGCAGATATTCTTTACTTTTACATTAACAGACTTGGAATAAATCACTTGTGGCGTTGTTCTTCTGACTAGAGGGGGAAAACAGCTGATATTTCAACAACGACACAACTACGCTCTAGTGGCCAGGAAACGAAATACAATTACATCGTTGTTCCACCATAAGTTTTAAGGTTTTTCGATACCATTAAGCATTAAAACTCAATTAGTCAAAAAATTACAATTATGTCATTGCTCTTCTGGAACAGCGATATGTACTTTATAAGTTCTATCTAATGAATCTTGCATTCAAACAAATAGCTATCACCTGTCTGACATTATTTTTCACTCATAATCTGCATTTCAAATAATGACATTAAATTACAAAGAGTTTTTTTTTTTTTGTATTAAAATGGTTTTTTCGTGAAATAACAGGTGATTAAGATTTCAGAAACGTAGGGCTCCCGTATCATACTGTACCTATGTATCTTGTAAGAGAGAATACCAATACAATGAAATAACCGTTACGACGAAACGAATTTTTAGTCCCGTTTTAAACTTTGATATTATAATGTATATTCCGTTACAATATTTTTCCGGTTCCTTGGAACTCGCTGTTCCGGGATTTCACTATATATGTGTGTGTGTGTTACTTTTAATGTAAATGACTGACTTATGAATAATGAACGCCTACAAGTATTTGTAATCGCAGGTGAATATTAATAATAAACAAATTTGTTACTTTAACCGTAAGATATACATAGATACACAGTTTTTTCAACTGGCGAATGCTACATCTCTATAACGCTCCGAAATTAAGAATCGCAAACCGTTTAAAGCGAAATGGAAAAATGCGCGCTCTGCAACAGGCGATCGGAAGTGAACAGCTATATCTCGGGGAAAAAATACCCAGTTGAAAGTGAACGTCTAAACGATTTCTATTGTTCACATTCGGACGGATAAAAATAAAGAAGCTAAACAGAAAAACGCGCCAGTGTCAAGCTTCTTTTCCCTCAGGTCCTCTCCAATTCAACCGGTCCATTTGTCGCCAAGGTAACCAGAACCAGTTTCGGGAGCACAACGTCCAATCAGCGTCAAACGGCGTCACGTATGTTTCCGCGTCGCCCAATGAATTGGCCGCCGCCGTTTGATGGAAAGGCGCGTTTTAAGCTCCGCCCCCGTTTCCATAGCAATGGGATGCTGCTCCAGAGCGATTCAGTACGAATTTCTTAACCTTTTGCTTTTGATGGTGAGGTTTTTGCCTCTTTTCTTCTCTCCTTTTTTTACGGTCGTTTAGAAAGTAACGAAGTGAAATATTTATTAGTTTTGTTTTAGATGCCATACTGCTCCTGCTTTTTTCGTAGCAAATCGCGTCTTATTCAAGTTCGCTGATTAAAAAAAAAGAAAAAAAAACAGCAACAACATTATACTGAACTTTAATCACAGAAATAAAAAGTAGAATCCAAACCCTTCCTATATAAAAGCTACGCCTATCCTATTTAGTGCTCGTTCAAAAAGCAGTTGAATTTCTATTACTGCGATGGTGATTTTTCAATCTTCAACAGCCCCCCCCCCCCCCTTCGTGTTTTCAACTCGTATTGTGGAGAAGTTTAATTACAAAACAAGAAGCTCAGTCAGAAGTAATTATCTACATTTATTCGTAATATAGAAGTTTTACATGTAGTATGTATCAATTTTATTTACCACTTGACATATTTATCGCAGTTTCAATAAAAAATGAATTTATTAGGTCATAAACCAAAAATTCATTAAAATGTTATTACCAAGAAATAAAATATTTAAAAACGTACTTAGCTATACAGATTCCGTGCTTATTTTGTGTTAGAACCAATTTATTATTAGCATTACAGTGCAAAAACCATTTTAGTTCGAACTTTCCCGTGCTTCCGTAAACTGATCAACAAACAACGACTGAAATGATATTTTAGTTGAATCTTTATATTACGTATAATATTTTAAAAGCCTGACTAGATATCTTTTTAGTAGTAAATTGGTGTGTTACACCGGTCAAAATTACGTTAAGGTTACTGCTGCTAATGACGCGTGCATTTTGAGATAAATAAAAGGAAAGGAAAAGGGTTGTTTTCTTCTATTTCGTTCCTTTACTTTAAAATTTTTCTAGCTTATTTATTTATTTTGAACTATCAAAGAACTGTCATTTCAGTTTTCTTTGGCTGTTTATTTATTTCTTGCGGAATCGGTCTTTACAAACGCGTTGCCTTCAAAACGTTTCGACGTTACCGCAGTGACACTTTCTTGAATGTTTGTACAGTGAAATTTCATTATAGCGAATACTGATACAACGACATATCCGTTATAACGAAATACAAGTTCAGTCCTTTTTAAACGCCATTAGGATAACGTATGTTGCGTTATAGCCAACATTCTGTTTTAACAGAATACTTTTCGGTTCCTTGGTGTTCGTTGTAACTGTTCCTTGTGCTCGAATTTCACTGTA
This sequence comes from Octonoba sinensis, assembly GCA_038502835.1. NCBI lineage: Eukaryota > Metazoa > Arthropoda > Arachnida > Araneae > Uloboridae > Octonoba > Octonoba sinensis. The sequence continues at coordinate 54,116,045 of CM076599.1, read as the reverse complement.
TTTCAAAGCGATATCCTATTGAAGCGACGTGTGTGTTCACAAGTAACTGTTTTTCATTGCACTGAAATTCACAACTTTTTCCCCGTTAATAATCGATGTTAAACTTCATTGATAATATAGATGTCAGATTGATTGAATACACCATATCCCGAAATACATCTGAATTAAAAATAGTTTTATATTTACAGAAGTGTTCCAAGTAAAACAACAACCAGTTCAAAACCTACAATATTTTAGGGTGACGCACACTTACATATCAATATTAAATGAAATTCGATAAAAAGCAAAATTTGAAGACAAAGATCGCCATTGCTGTTTACAGTTAGCCCATCCATAGAAAAATGTAAGAAATATATGTATAATTAACCACATCAAATAATTTACCATATGTACTGTACCATATGATCGTAAACTTACGTAATGTCCCATTGAAAGGAAAAGTTAAAAAAAGAAATTGACAAGAATAACAGGAAAATTGTTATCAATCACGTGATAACCGACTTTATTTGAAATGGTGGTGTTAGGGAGAAAAATATGAATGAAGAATTTTTATTTTCCACTTAGTTTAATAACAATCAACCAAGCAAAGTAGATACACCTAAAAGAAATCCCAACTCGAAACAATTTAAAAGTTCTCCTAAACGTTACCGAGTACAAATCCGTATAAGAACACTTCATTGTTTCCTGACTTCCGATTGGCCATTGCAGGACAAAAGAACGAGTTCTTTATATTCATTAGTGTCCCTAATTGAAGAACGGTATCGTCGTCAGTTAATAGAGCGCAGCCATAAACACCGTTAATGTTCGGATCGCTAGTTCGAACAGCTTTTCGTAATGGTCGAGAAATATATCACTAATCTTTTCTTGAATTGATCGTAGTCTAGGGGGGAAATAACTATAGGCGTTTTGGTTTCCACGAAAAAAAAGAAAGCTCCTTGTTAATGTCATTCCGTTCTATAAAAAATTTAAAAAATAATTTATTAACTATTTGTATGTAATACTTTAAAAGTTACATGCAAAATAGCCTATAAACCAGTCGGCACACAGTCAGCACAATGCCATTCTTAGCTGCTGTGAAGCTACGTGCAGTGCTACTCTATACTTATTGCATAACATACCCCCCCCCCCTCCCTCCAAAAAGAACTAATAATAATAATAAATAAATAAATAAATAAAAATAAACATACACACACGTACACACGCTTGGTGTAATAATATGTTGATAAGTTTCTTCATTAAAAGGCTATAACAATACATAAATCAACAAAGAGGAATCAGCGAGTATATATCATACAGCTACGCGCGTTACTGTTATTAAAACTAAAAGAAGAGATTATTTAATTTTAATACAATTTTATCTATAAGACTATAATTTTTTTTCTCTCTCTCTCTCTTTTCTTTCTTTTTAAAATTATTTACTTGGTGTCTTAAATTGCCTGGCAGCAGGTGTGGTTGCACTATCGTCTTCGTAAGGCCACCCCTGATTACGCTTTGTAATGTTGTTCGAATAAAATAGCTAATGTTGTAAGTTCTGTTTTAAAGCTGAGCTAATACATAGACTAAAGCGCATTTTATATTATTTAAAAAAATCCCCACCAAAATCTCTTGCAGTATTCACAATTTTCTCTACAGTCATTCAAAATCTCCACCCCCACCCCCTCCGTTTTTGTCATGATTATTTTCTCCTTAGAGATAATTCATTAGCATTCTCACGAAGACATTAAGATTCATTCTTCAAGCGTTATGAGTTCGAACTTAGCCATTAGAATTTATGCTTCAGCAACAATTTCAGAACATTATTGCATTATTTTTCTTTATGTTGCGCATCCTCTGTCCATAGCACTAGCTAGTTTATTATGGCCGTTAATAAAAACAAATATCGCAAAAACACATAAGTGAATAGATGATCAGTGATTCTGAAATAGTATCTGAACAGGGAATTTTATGTATCTTAAGAAAAATTTCTTCAAAGATTTGTTCTACAAATTGAACATGAAAATTGGTCAAATTTAATTCTGCTGCTTCCCATTTTTTAGATTATAACTATTTCTTGTATTGTAAGCTTGTTTATTACAAACTGCACCGTAGAGATGAAACTATTGTATATACGCTCCATGGATGCTTTATTTTATTATTTTTATCATTTGAAGTAAAATAAAAAATACTAATTTAATCTTTCACTTTCGTTGATTTCAATTGGAATCATTCAATCTGTCGAAGAGGTTCCATTCTCTTTAATCTTCGAATGTGAATCTCTACATTATAAAAAATTCTAGTTTAACCTTTAAACAAAAAAAAAAAAAAAAGGAAAAAACGGTGAAATTTATCTGCAATCAACATTTGGTACTAAGTTGAACCATTATAATGGTGTAGTTTCACCTAGTTTCCCCTTAAATGTGAAACTAGGAACCTTCAACTTTAGTACCAAATGTTGGTTGCAGATTCACCATTTTTCTCATTTTTTGGGCGAAAGGTTGAACTAGCATTTTTTTACAGTGTATGCTCCATTGATGCCCAAATCGAGGAATTTAAAAATTTCTCTTAAAACTTGAGATATGCTTGAGTATATGCAAAGAGAGAGAAAGAGAGACATATATACATTCTACCTCTGAGTATACTGCGTATACACATGAATTTAGATGTACAGTAAAACATAAAAGATCTTATGATTAATGGAACATCGGTTCATTACTCAGCTAATTCGATAGTCGAAAAAGCCCACACCACTTTCTGCGCCAAGAATACTCCCATTAACCGCTCGAACTGAACAGAAACTTCCTGTTGACGCGCTTATTCCAAACAAATCCTATTTGCGTGCATGTTTTTCGTTCATTGGAATTGATACCTACACCACGAGCCTAAAAACCAATTAATTAACCTAATAGCCGATATACAATCCGAATTCCGAGCCACACCGGGAATGTCCATGGCAGTGCTTCTGGACCGGCCGTTTTTCCAGCCTCAGAAAAGGGAGTCTGGATTGTTTTGAGTCCCGATATTTTCCGTATTCCAGGGGCAGTCAGTCGCCCGCAGCCCCGGGTGAGGCTTAATTTAATAAGCGGATGCATTATCCATGAGTCCACAAGCACGTGTTAAAAATAAGTAAGAGCAGTGCGTTGAAGTTTCCTCATGCAAACTTTTAGGACATCCTCCACGCGGGGGATGTTTTGCAAACTGAAAAGGAGATTTCGAGTTAGTGTGTGTGTGTCTTTGAAGTTGAGTCGGTAAATATCGAAAATATCAAATGGTTTTATTAAAATTATACTTTTCAGCTAGAAACAACGGAGTGGAGCTATTTCTGTAATGAACTCCGACATTATTATTTTGTACTTTTTATTCAGTTAATTGAAGATTCTATTTAAGTTCTTTTTATTTACTAAACGACACTTTCAATTAATTCCATACGGCGACAGACAAGAAAAAAATCACCTTTTTTGTTTCATTTACGGTACAAAATATTAAACTATCTTTTTGAACTGCCTGTTTCGATTCCCCCCCCCCCCCCCACATAAACTCAGAGTTGATTTAATAAGACTCGAATTTGAACGTTTTATTTATTAAAATAATTAGAAGATACAAATATGTACCAAGTGTAAGTTTAAAGTTAAAAGGTCTTGTTTTATGTATCCTTTTCTCCGGAACCAATGAAGTTAAAAACTATATATTTTTGTTCGGTGCAAAGAAAATATTTTGTGCTCCACATGAAAATAAAATGCTATTCCGTTCCCCCTGCTTTATTTATTTTAGGAAAGGTATAACTGTAAGATACTGATATTAAGAGATACAAAATGTGTTCTGTTTAGATTACGTTAACACTAGAAGCGCCAATATAGTCATTTTGACTGTTTTGAAATTTTTGGTTGCACCAATTTGTTGCTAATTATAGTACAACTTTCAGTTACATTGATTTTCTTAAATATACATTAAGTAGGACAAGTCAATGCAACTGAAAGTTGTTCTATAATTAGTAACAACTTGGTGTAAAATGAAAGTTTCGAAGTGGTAAAAAAAGGTCCGGCATTTCTAGCGTTAAATTTCTTAATTTCTAATAAGGTAAAGACTTTTTGTGTATTCAAATAAAAATACAGTCGGCACCCTATTCAAATAAGGTATTAATATTTTTACTTCCTATTTATTTATAAAATTAATTAACAATTAGAAGCACATTAAAAAGATGTACATATCTTTAAACCATTAATATTTAATGACTTGATTTATTCCTTTTCCCAAGAGTAAATGGTTTTAAAGACTTTCGTTTTCATATTGAGTTAGGAAAGTAATTTTTATTTCATGATAATAATAATAATAATTTTGCTTAATTTATTTAATTTAAAAAAGAAATAAATAAAAGACTCCAACATTAAGGCGCGATAGGCGTCTTATGCATCAATGAGATTAAATGGCTTCATTTAATGAATATTTCCTAAAAAATAAATAAAGACAAAGAATTTTCATTTCTTAATTGAACTATAAGAATATTTTGCATTCTTTTAAACAAAATTTTTTATTTTTCGCCTAATAAGGGAGTTTTAATAATTAGGCTCAAAAAATATTTTATGTACTCTTGCAGAATAAGACTTTAGTTTTATGTGTTTTATTGACTTAAAAAGTAATTAAAATTTATGGACTTAGACAATAAGAGAGAGTAAATGTATTCTATACGATGACGGTTAAATAAGTTTATTTCTTGTTAGACATCAATAGAGATCAAAATATTTTGTGTTCTACCAAAACAAAAGCATTTTTGCTCATGTTTAACATTCATAAAAATTATTAATTAGCCCAATCTTCATCTATTATAAGAATATTTTTTCGTTTTACCATTATCAGGAGGAGTAAGGTACTTTTATGCTGATAATTATTAAACAGCTTTATTTAATGCATCCTTTACCCAAATACCAATGGATTAAACCTTTTTTGCCTTTTCTGCTCATAAAAGATTTTTTTCTTTCTCTGTGTGCCTCTCATCTAGTTATTTACTTTCCTAAATTAAAAAAAAAAAACAGGGACTTAGTGCGTTTGTGTATGTGTGCGAATGTTTGAGTTTTATAAACTAAATATCAAAGTTACAGTAATTTTGTTTGACAGTTGACAGATTGATGCTAAGTATTTTCACGATGTAAAAATAAGCATTTTGTCTTTGAGGCTTACTTTTTCAATTTGTATTTTGTTCATTTATTATTTTCTTTTCCTATTTATTATTATTTTTTAATTTTACTTATTTATTTATTGGCTTATGTTTTCTTTTTTAACTTTTAAAGATCTTTGCAACACATGAAGAACTTTTTGTTTTTTGTTACGCACTTCAAAGAAGTTTTTATTTGAAGCCAGGTATTATAGCTTTTTTCCCTTGCTTTACTGGAAATATTACCATCTATCATGGAATTAGCCATAGATAAACATTCTTTTACTGCCGTTTTGATAAAACATATATGAATATTTCTCGTCGGAAAGTGCAGAAATGTAACTCTCCTCCCCCGATTCTTTAAAAGCGCTATTCTGCATGTAACCGAACACTTGTTAACAAAAAATAGTTTGAAAAAGATATCAAATGTGAAAAAAAAATATATTTTCATTAATTCAAATTCGTCGTCTAAAAAAGCGTACGGACACCCTACAGCTCACCTGTTCATAAACTGTTCAATCCTCCCCCTCCCCCAAAAAATATCTTTAAAACTCTTTAAAATCTATTACAAGCGGCATTGATTTTGTCAGAACGCAATGAAACATTTCCAATTTTTTTTACTTCGATAACATAACAATTAGAGGCAAAAAAATTAAAAAACTGGTATAAAAATTCAATAAAATTTATACAGTGATCCAAGCATCAAATAACTAAAACCTTAAAAAACCTTTAAAAAAGGCTTCTGGTATTGCGTATTCAAGACTGCCTACATACACGTACTGTGGTCTATAGTGGTAACATACACAACTTTAGGTTTGGAAGATAGACGTGGATCCAGGAATAATTCCTTGAAGGGGAAACCGGAGAGTAAAAAAAAAAGGTTCTCCCTCGTACTTTTCCTCATAATAAAGTTGTTATAAGAATGTGTATGTTTTTAAGGTCCCTTAAAATCAATATTAATCTACATGTGCAAAAGAATTTTCTACTTATTTACTTCGAATGCAAACAAAAAGTATTTTTTAAACACTTCAAGAAAACTGAACAACAAGCAATTTCACCACATGCCATAATAATGAGCCGTAATAATTAAAAGCGTCGTCATGAAGAATATAACACTAGGGCTACTTTTGTAAGTAAACTTTCAGATTTAGATTGTTTTTATAAACGTAAAAGGTAACATTTTACGTTTAACCTTTACCCCCTGGCATATACAGTCTTCTTGAGGTATAGAGAGCTTGAGCACATGTAATACAGTTGTTTAATTTAATTAAAATGTTGATGGGTTAATTTTTGACCCAAAATAGAAATCATTGGGTATGATTGATAAACAGAAGTGGTTTTATTCTTTTAAAAGGTTTATATTCTTTAGCCAATAGTTTTGACAATTTTGCATAATAATAATAATAAAAGTAACACTTTTTTTTATTTATTTAATTTAAAAAACAAATAAATGAAAGACTCCACACATTAAGGCGCAATAGGCGTCTTACCCATCGATGAGATTAAATGGCTTCACTCAGTGAAAATTTCCTCAATAAGCTATACGAATATTTCGCATTCTTTTAAACAAAAATTTTTACTTTTCGCTTAACAAGGAGGGGGGGGGGGGAGATAATGTAAATTGTGCTTTCAAGAAAATAATTTAAAAACTATTTAATGGAGTTGTTAAAAATTTCTTGCATCACTTTGGGAGAAGCACGTTCTCCCCCCCCCCCCCCCCCACCACCACCCAAGTCTTCCACCGTGGAAGACCACGTTCTTTCCTGTTCGTAGCTGACCCTGTTACGTTTGCAGCAATGGACGAAAATAATTTTACATTTGAAATCAACTTTATTCAGTTTCAGTACAAATTCTTTGGCATTAGAAATTAGACACAGTTTTTTTCGAATTCTAATTAATAAACATTTGCGTTTGCAATAACTATGAATAAAAAAGTATCAAAAGCAAAATACATCCTGGTAAGAGTTTAAAAGGAGCATAAAAGCAGTTATTTGGCGTACAACTCTTTATTGGGAAAAGAAAACGAAAGAAAAATAACTGCATTAAAGGAATAAAACAAATCTTTTACAACTTTGCTTAAGAGATTTTAAACCGCCTCTAAACAACTTTAAAAGCACAAACAAACCATCGTGTTTTCTTTAAATTAAAGTTAGATTTATGGGAGGGAATGAAGTTTGGGGAAGGGGGGTCGTAAAAACGCCGGAAAACATTAATTTGCCACGAAAAATTTTCCCATACGTTCCGCCAACTGCTTATTACATGCAGTCGTATGCTTTTTTGCACTTATTTAAATCAAAATGAAGCCGAGATACGTTCAAATATTCGTTCACGGAAGAATTTATTTGTTTGGAATTTATTTTCCCTTGTTCTCTTTAAAAACTTTTTTTAAAAACCGAGAATAAAAAGAAAATTATAAATAACTCGAAAGATGAACAAGCAAATATACCCGCTGAGCTAAATTTCTTTCCTGCTAGAAATTTAAATCTTAAAATAAAAGCGATGCAATTTGTGAGTATTATCTTCACCCTCCCTAGTTTCCGAGCTCGACTGCCCCCCTTCATTCTATCTTTCGAACTATCCTTTAGTTTCTTAGATATTGAAGTTGCAGGGAGGGCTGAAAATCATTGATTGCTTCAGGCAGGTGGGGTTATTCTTTCAGACATAGCACAGAAGCGCTTCCATCTATAAGACCGGTACGAACGAACGTAACTTTTCCGCCATTTTTATACTCTCAGGTTTATTCTGGACTCATCTGGCTGAAATGTGGAATTTGCTTCAAAAATGGCGTTGTTTTTATGAGAATGACACCTTAACCACCGAATCTTCAATGCAGTTAATAACTATATTTAACATTTTCACTACGGGGGGGGGGGGGGGGGGCTGGAACAATAGTGGTCCCAGATAAAATTGCCTTTTTACAGCAATATTATTAGTATAAATATGGCATTCAAAGATTTTTCCCATAATATGGTATCTATATTAATATAATTTTGTTTTACAGCAAAAATATAGCATAAATGTGTCTATTAACTAATATATAATAGCAGAAAGATGTGTTGAAGCTTCCTTAAATTTCTTATTGGTCCCCGTAGTCAAAGGGTTCAGAGAATCAGCCTATTTTTTCAACTTCTGCCACCAGAGAATAAGGTTGTTGATTATCATAGCACTTTCTATTTAATAGATACTTTTCAGTTTCATAAATGCTGAAATCTCCTTAAAACTTTGTATTTTTTTGACAAAAAATAGCAAAAAATAAAATATTTTGGATGCAAAACGCGTCGTATAAAATAACATAGAAACAAGGAGGGAGAGTGTTAGAATGTTCATTTAGGGGGAAATGGCGTACTTACGGTTATTCTGGATGGAGAAATTCATCAAATAATATTTATTTGGGTTTTACAATCTTAGAGGTTATTCCGAAATATTAAAACTTGGGGAGTCATACACCTCATGAGGTCCTACTATGTATGAAAAGCGCTTCCCTTGAAAAGTCACCCCTCTCACTCCACCACCCGCACACAATAAAAATTTCTCGCTACACCATGCCCCCCCCCCCCTTCACGTGCGCTGCAAAAAGCACAAAAAAGTATACTTTAAAAATCGCTATGAAACTTATCTACAAACCGAAGCTTTACAGTAAAGCCTCGATTATCCGACGTAATATAGACCGAGGGTAGCTCGGATAATCGAAAACTCGGATAACACGGACTCTGTCCAAATTGAGAAGGAAACGTGGGTAAATGGGTGAAATGAATGAAAAAGTCTACAAAAATGTGAAAAAAGGAATTTGCTGTACATATTATGAAATGATGATTCTCCCACATTTAAATTTTAAGCAACTTTTTTAATTGTCTCTCCTTTATCGCGTCTGTTGATCCTTTGTAATTTTGTCTCCGAAGTCACGACAGTTCGTTTCCGTTTAGCACTCATGACGGAACCAATGCAATGAAGGTACAAACGAAAATAAACAAACCGTAAACGAACTATTCACTACCAAAATGAAAAAGCTATTGACGTTAGTCAGTGATGGCCATTGTGAAGGGTGCCATTGACGCAACCAAAAAAAAAAAAAAAAAAATTCCCAACCCAAAGGCGTTTTTTAAAAAAAACTATAACGTACTCGGTTAACCCGGAATCCGGTTAGTCGGGGCTCGGATAACCGGGGCTTGTATTTATAAACTGAACCGTTAAAATATTCTCATAAAAAGTGATTATAAAACAAGTTACATATTGTCAAGATAACTGGTTTTTGCTTAAAAACAAATTATACGTGTGTACACAGATAACGTGCTCACTTCTATACTTAAGCTCAGTATAAGGATACGTTCACACCAAAGGCAACAAAAAGAATATTTCTGTCTTTTCTCATCTACGCAAGCGAAAGCATATTTTTGCTTTCAAAAATAGCATTGTATAGTCGTAACGACTTTCTAATACTAAAATTTAGTAGTATCTATACCTGGCGGAGAAAGCACTATGCAAAATTTCCTACTTTGTGCAAATTATCCTAAAAATACCTTTGTATACTTTCAACTAAAGTAGTGGGGAAAATATCTGAATAGTAAGAACCTCTAGAAAATTTAGAACGATAGTGATTTTGCACCATAGTTATATCAGACTTTACCACTATGATAAATTAATATAATGTCTTAAAATACATAATTAAAGTTAAATCATTATAAGTTAATCACATAATCAGTTAAAATGATCTTACCTACTTTACGTGTCAAAATACTAAAATTGTAATTTTTTTTTATCATACATATTTTGAATTTGTCATTTTTTTTATTTTTATATCTATGATTACCCTGGTCAACAAGTGTTTTGCCCCAAGAATGAATTTCACTTTTCCTGAAGTAGTTTTGCACGAGGAATCCATATCTGGCATCGAAGTTTTTCCATCACGTATAGTTCTTCACACTGTTAAAAATTTCCGTAAGAAAATAGTAAAATAACCATTTATTTGATTGTTATTTTACCATATTTAATTACAGCAGTTGAATAACCATTAAAAAGATGGTACTCAAACCGTTGATTGCGAAAAAAATCGTTTAATCTCTGTTTATCCTAAAGAACGTTTAACTAACCGTAATTTTCAAGCGCTCAATATGAATCGGGCTCCATCTTGGTTGCGAAACCTTACCGGTCGTACGTTGTTTTAAAATAGGAATACGGATTTATCAGTTAAAATCTGCATGTGTATATAAAAAAAAGAAGAAAAAAAAGTGGCTTAAGCAGTGGATACTAAATAGAAACACATACACACGTAAATCAAAAATTTGAGACATCGGATTCCCAAACTGTTTGCGAATGAGCGAACCCATAATTTGAGCTGCTGAAGCTTGTTTGTATTTTAATTTTTGCAGCAAATAAAATGATTTTCGTCAATATACAGTAAATGTAGACCAAAAATAAATTTGGATCCAATCAAAAACTGAAATCTCAATTTTAAGGCCGTTTGCCTGTTGGAAAAGAAGATTTATTGATACATAAACGTCCGCTTTACGTGATGACGGTGGCCGAGTGGATAGAGAGGAAGACTTGTACACCACATCACGCATTCCGGGTTCGAGTCCTGCAAGCTTTCTTTACGGTTTCTACGCCTCGAAGATTCTATGGTTCAAAAACAGTGAAAATTTTGTTTTGAAACCATTTTTAGGTCCCGTAAAGATAGAAAAATGTTCCAAACCGTAAATTTAACGGTGAATTAGATGGACAGACTGCTGCCGGTCATTTAACCGTAATTTCATGATGAAATTTCTAACAGTGTAGTTATGACGAAGAAAATGTTCGATTTTTACGTTTTTTCAGTGTTTTTCCAATCATGTAGCATTGTTTTTATTGAGATAAAGTACACAAAAGAACTTGAATGTCAACCGTTAAATCAATCAGTGGTCACTTTATTTTGCTGGAAAAAACTTAGTGGAGTGTCGCAAACAGCCCCCGCAGACCCCCGAACGGAAGTGCGTATCAAATTACGGTACTGGGTGTGGTTCTCGGTAGGAATTTCGCGAGAATTGGGATATAAAGACAAATAGACAAAAGATTGATACTGTACGACACGTTTAATGAGCATGAGCTACTATTTTTTATCATAGAAGTCTGCTGTTGTGTGTAAAAATACCCCCCGAAACCATGGGAGCTCTATAACCAATGAACATGGAGAGCGGTTCCATCAAGACATTTCAGTTATCGAAAAGAGACATCAAGGGAGGTGGACTGCAACTATGTTAGCAGATTACTGCTGGACATTAAAAAGGGACATTCTTGAGGCAAAGTATACCAGAACATGTCAAAATCGATCCTTTTAAGGTTAAATAGAAAATGACTGGTTTTTGGGGTGGAAATGCTTCTAATGTAAAAATTACAATGCCCTTAAAAAAGAGGGGGGGGGGGGGCTAAGGACTTTATTGACTGATCTTAGAAGTATTTTCCAAGCTGAATTCGAAAATGAAAACTATTTTCCTTATCACTTAAGGGTTTTGCTTGTAAGGTACTGCAATAATTTAGGGCAAATGTTATTAATGTCAACTATTATAGCACCTTGCACGGAAAATCCTTACGTGATAGAGAAAAATGGTTTTCATTTTCTAGTTCAGCGTGAAAAGTACTTCTAAGATTAGTTAACAAAGTCTTTGGGGCAGAAAAAAAGGTTTTTTTTGTAGACCAGTGTTATTAGTATTTTTTTTTTTAATTTTTATTATTATTTACATTAGTTAAATTCATTTACCGAATTAAAAAAAACTTACTTATGGCGTTCTAAATTTTAGAATTACATTTGTAACTCTCTGTAAATTTTACTATATTTTTCATAAATTGCTTTGGGTTGTTTTCTTTTCTTACTTATTATTCGGCACACGATTGTTTTACTATTTGGCTCTGTGAAATCAATGTTTTTTTTTTCCCTTTCTGCTGAAAAGATTCTGCTCTGTCGTTAAATGGACTTTTTCTATTCCATTTTTGTTTTATGACTAATAATTAATAAGATAAATCAGTTTTGTAAAACATTTCATTATGTTGATTTGTGCGTAAAAATGGCGGTAGCAGTGGGTCTGGATCTATCGGAGCTCTAAACACCAACCACCCTCTCCAGATCATCCCTCCCTTCGTCTGCGGTCTTCTCCCTTGATGTTCCATCGTTCCATTCCTCGAAGCTCCACTTCCGTTCGAAGGGAAAAGACGGGGGAAAAATAATAAAAGAAGGCGCAGTTGACTGATACATACCGGGCGATTGTTGAGTTATAATGCAGTCTGGAGATTAATGAAAAAGCAAAAAGAAAATAGCTAAAGGAGATTTTTTTCGGCGAAGTTTTTCCCTTTCCTAGTTTTTTACTCTTTTTCCCCCCGTGCAACTTTTACTTACTTGTTGCCAGCCGCAGGGTTTAAAAAATAAAGCAAAAACGATGGGGGAAAAAAAAAACCTCTCCAAGACGCATTTCAAAAAACAATCCGTCTTTTTTTCCCTTCCACATTTTTCATCTTTTTAAAACATGGCAATTTTTTTTATATTTCATTTTACTAAACTACATGCGAAAGAAGGGAAGTTGTTTCACATAAATTTGGTGCATTTTCAAGGAGAGAAAAATAATAAAAGACTTTTAATTCATTTAGTACGCCATTGTTAAAGCGTTTTATCATTTTGACGGACGAAAACTTTAATGGGAAAAGTTTAAAGATACTTAATAGCCTCCGATTTCGAGTTTGAGTTTGATATATTTTACTATTACATTTTGTTGATAGAACTCACACAATTTGAGTGTTACAGAATTTTACATAAAGAAAATTGTATCTTATCTCAGATACTTTATAAAGAAGCATATTTTCATTATTAATCATCATGTTCAAGTTAGTTTTGCTACGACTGTTTTAGTCAAATATATAGCGTGGTTAGAATTTTTTAAATATATCTAACTGTTGTCATTCCACAATGCAGCAAATGAAATTTTCAAGAATATTATTTTTCCAAAATTTTACATTTTGTTTGCATAGTTTATTCAACTTAGATTAGCGGTCAATTCAAACAAAATTCCCAAATTTGAAGTCCTAAATTTGCAATTTTACGCTATCTTTGCTTATTTTGACGACCGAATAGACCACTTAAAGTGAAAGTTAACATCATTTTTGGGCTAATTTTGCATATTAAGACTCCAAAGTGCCGTGGTAGCCTAGCGGTTAGGATGTCGAGCTTCGGATCGGAGGATCTCGGGTTCGATACCCGAGCCGCTTTATTTATTTACTAGCTGCATTGCCGGCCTCTTCATAGGATATCTCGAATATTGAGTCATTCCCAAGCGGAGGAAGACTGATGTCATGTTGACACTTGTTCAACACTGTGTTCTATATTTTAAAAAACGGGAAAAGTTAGTGAAAAAAATCCCATTACAATGAGGACACCAGCCTTTAAAAATTGCCACTTGGGTAAGAACAGCTTAAAAAACCCGTTTACATGCACGACATTAGTCACAAAAAATTCCCACTAGAATGAAGACAACAATGTTTAAATAACGTCAGTGGCACTCTAAAAGTCCTCATCGGAATAAAGACAATAGTCCGTAACATAAAAATGGTATCAGTTACCAGACAGCGTCAACAATCAATCTTAGAGTCCTTGCCAGGATGCCGCGACAACCGTTCCTTTAAAATCCTTTTTAGAATACGGATATAAGGTGTTAAATAATATTGTCGACAGTCTTTCTAAAAATTGATACCAGAAATATGCCAGCTGGAAAGAAAAAAAGGGCAATAGTCTTGAAAAATCCCCATTAGAATAATAAGGATAACAGTATTTTTTTTAAAAATCCCTGTAGAATATGGACGACGGTCACGTAAAAATCCCTTTTAAAACAAGGAAATCAAAATAAATCTATCGATTGCGCCTGTTCTTCAGAACTTAAATTTTAAGCCGTTTAAAAAGAAAGAATTAAAAAAAAACAAAACAGAATGAATTTAAAAACCGGCTACTCCTCAAAATGTTGAAGCTGAAAACATTTACTTGGTATAAAATAAATTTTAAATCGTATAAATAAACAAGAAACAAAATCCAAAAAAAAAAAAAAATTAAAAATCGGCTGTGCCTCAAGCTGCTAAAAACATACATATGTAATATATAAACCAATACGGTTTTACAAAAGGGCCTTTGTCCCGCAGTGAACCAGTTAGTAGAAGCTCGGTTCCAAATGAACACCGAAAGTGAAGCAACATTGACCGGGGTCAGGGTTTAGGAGGGTGACAACATCTCGCGACTGATTCGCTCCGGGACCCTGTACGCTAATGAGAGCTGTTGCGGGGCAAGATCCGTCGTGGCTCCAATGTCCTCCATGTAAAACGATAACTCTGGGGGTGCCAACTTAGGTGATGGTCTCTCATCTGGGAGCTGATTCAAAACTAGGCGATCTAACAGAGGGAAGGCGCTTCTTACGCCGACCTCTTAAGATGATGCTAGAATCTTCTATAATAATAATTTTTTAAAAAAGGGGCTTTATTTGTCGTTCCCGGTTGGCAACACTCCGTTTTTTTACAAAAATCCCAATCCTATCAGCGTCTACCGTTTCGTGATTCTGCCCGGTTGATCTATGCGCGAAAAAAAAAAAAACAAAAAACAAAAACATTCACTGCTGTTCATTGCATAAGTCCATTATTTTAAAATGAGTCTGTTGCAAACTCTAGAATACAATTTGATACTCATCGGTTAAACGCTTTACCTTAACGACCGTTTCAGAAACGTACAATACAGAAATTATCTGATAATTAGCGAAAAAAGGTTAATTTAATAAAAGCTTCATTTCATGATCATTACGACAATAACGAATTTTAGGTAAAATTCAATTTTTCTGTAATAAAATTATGGCATCTTCTTCCTTAAAAGGTTAGTTCCATCTTTTGATCCTTTTACCCAGCCCTTTTTATCAAAATAAAATAATTTTTGAGAAAAAAAAATAGAACCGACTTCAAAGCAAAGCAACTATAATTGCACTAAAAAGTAAAAAATAAATTCATTCTTTAAACAACATCGATGTGACTTTTAAACATAGTTTTAGAAGTCGGTGAAAAATTATGAGTCTAATTACCATTACACCATGTGTTACTTCATCTTGGCACTGTTGCTAATTCACTGATGCTAATTTATATTTTAAATTAATTAATCATTACAAAGATTTTATCTATCCTAATTTTGCACCGGCTTCTAAAACTATGTTTAAAAGTCACATCGATGTTGTTTAAAGAATGAATTTATTTTTTACTTTTTAGCGCAATTTATAGTTACTTTGCTTTCAAGTCGGTTCTATTTTTTCTCTCAAAAATTATTGTATTTTATTCTTTTTAGTGTAAATATTTTTTATATAAACTTTATTTTTGAAAAAATCCATATCAAAAATCAAACCTTCTTTGAATGAATGGCACTAAAAACTAATCATTTGTATGATAAATTCCGTTTAAAAGTCGATTTTAGCAAACAAACTGATTGGATTCAATTTTTGCCTCAGAGAAGCCTTCAGTCAAACTGTTGCTATAATTGCTTTTAATATTACAGCTCAATGGTAACAAACTTTTTTTTAACAATGACTTTTATATTTATTAATAGTTTTCCCAACAAAGAAAAATCAAGTCAAGCCCTTCCAATTAAAATAAAAATACTAATTTTTCAACCGTAACGTTTTTTCTAAGAAACAAATGTAGTCAAATGGATGTGCGATATTTGAGCTAGACGACCTTCTATCAATTAAAGAAAAAATCAAAATCGGTTCATTTAGTCAAAAGTTATGGATGAAAAAATCCAAAAAATGACCACATTTCTGCCCATAACTTTTCTTCTAACTATCGAATATGGTCAAACAAAGGCACGGAACCTATGCGAAACAACGCTCGATCGGTTAAAAAAAATCATGAAAATCGGTTCATCCGGTGAGAAGTTATGAGTGGGCAAACAAACAAAAAAAACGACATACAAACTGTACGAATGTATAACCTCCTTCCTTTGTGAAGTCGGTTAATGAAAGGAAAACAAAATGGCATACATGTAAAATAAGTGACTATTAATAAAAGTTTTAATGAAAGGGAATTAGTGCATGCTTTTTAAATCTAATAAAATTGCTTTGTTTACATTTCATTTAAAGATGTTTGGCGAACAAAAAAAGTCGTTTAACCGGTAAGTACGTGTAATTTGAGCAGAAACGCAGTGAGATGCAAAACAGCTAATAGGGTGAACTCCCAAGCTGAAAAGGACATTTCTGAGGATGACTGCGGAATTATGACAGAACATTTTTTGTCCGCCGCTATATTGGAGACAAGAACTTAAATCCAGCAATAAATATACAAAACACTGTCACGATGGTAAAGTACACTTCTAATTCCTCCTGTGATAGTAATAAGCTATATTAAAATATTTATTTAGTGTCCAATAAGAGAACGAAGCGAGCTTGGATCGATTGCGATCGAAAGTCGACGTAATCGATCCACATAAACAACGAAATACGATCGTCATAATCAACAACTACATGTGACTCTTTCAAAAAAAAAAATAAAACAATTTAAGACCCGCATCCAAACATAATATAAGTTACTGTATTTCATTCAGTTCAAATATTTGTAGTAATTACTTTTCAACTCACATCGTTTGAAGTACTGTTTATTAGTATATGTAAAAAAAAATAATGTTCAAATCACAAAAACAACTAAGCAAAATGAGCGCTCGAAAATCATTTTGAGAAATCCTTTCCCTTTCGCCATTTTTTTTCCTCTTTACAAAAAATAGCAAACTATTAGAGAAATAAATATAAGAAACTTTTTTCACTTTAACAAACGGGCTCACTTTGTGGAATCGTTCTTCCAAAAGAATCTGAAATTGTTCGACCTCTTCAATTATCGCAAATCAATTGTCTGTGTGAGAGTAAAAACGAGATGGTTGTAATAGATTTTCAAAAAGGAAAACAAAATTGAAAGGGAGAAAATCTTTCGAAAAGTTCCCCAGAACAAAATTTCGATATCAAGTGACTTAAGTTTTATTTATATTTGTAGAGTTAAATGGGGGATGTGATGTATAAGGGTGGAAATGTTTCTGAGAAAGTCGATTTTTAGGATTAAAATGTTTTAAATTTGTTTTAGTTAAATGAATGTTTTTTGAGAAGCAAATTTGGAAAAGCTAATTTGAAACCTCTTTAACTAATTTCTTAAATTAACTAGAGTCAGATAAGATTAGCAATAATTTGATTGCAGCGAATGTATTGTATTTCATGCTTATGCATCTGATTGCAAATCAATTGATGTGCTGTTTTCCAGTTCAGCGTGTATTCATTTTTAACTACAAAAAATGCGTTTGTTATATATAACTATGTATTTTGTAGGTTATAAATGCATATGTATGTATGCATGAATTATAAAAGTCATGTTTCAATTACATTGAGAAAATATGTGTTTAAAATGGAAAAATATGTTTTAACATTTCCTCTCTTGTCGTCATACAGTAACAGAACTGAGAGATTCTTGGTTGCAAAGTTAGTGATAGAGCGAGATGAAAATGTGACTCCTTAAATACGTTGTGGAATGTTATTCTTTTTCAGTGGAGGAAAGGCGAAAGAAGCTCTTTGCCATCTGATACCCCTATGCCAGGCGCAATTATGGGAATAAGGAAGCGGTTACTACACTCCCGCTAGCACATACATATGTGTATGCTGTGTGGGCATACTGTGTATATGTAAGCATGTTAATATTTGTCCTCCTCCCAGGGGAGCCCGACTTGCAAGTTTTCATGCCCAAGGCACTTTCAATTTTTCCTGTCCCCTTAGAATGGTTCAGTTACTTTATATATATATATATATATGTATGTGTGTGTGTGTGGGGGCTACGGTTAATGAGAAATTGGTTACTGTTAAGAAATAACCTGTAATTATGAAAAATTTCCAGCGGTTATTATTAATTAAACCGGTTATTTTATACTACATAAAAAGGTGGTAAAAAGGTATGTTACATAAAAATTATAGGGTGCCCGTGCGATAGTCAGGGCCTGCGTCTTCCCCAGCCCCCGGAAAAAAATGAAATGCTTTCTCAAAACCTTTGGTTTTAAGCCAGATTGCGAATCTTTGTATGGTAACATGGCTTCATGTAAGGTCTTTTATGAACCAACTCCCTACCCCCAGAAGAAAATTCCAGCTGTGGTAGTGCCCCACCCAGATATATCTACTGAATAACCTGACCCAGAATAGCATTTGTGGGGTCATCATAAGAAACATATATAAATAAGTAAAATAATATTAAACATGCGCATTTCTTCATGACGCTTGTTCTTTTTTTTTTTAATTTTGGGAATGCTCCAATTTTAGGCTTTAGTTAGGTTTTTCAAAACAAGATATGTTTGCTTCCTCTTTTGAGGGAAGTGTTGAGACAGATTTCAGGTCAGCCTATGATGGCATGGAACTTTTTTGGCTCTGCACATTTTTCGAAATTAAAGTTCTAAGAAGTTCTTTTAAGCTACCTCTAGTGACGTTTGGGCAAGGGGGTTCTGCGCTCTCTCTTAGAAAATTTTCGGAATTGAGGGCCCAGTCACGTAGTTTTAGGCTTAGGTAGTGGGGTCCACGGATTTTACCTGCACGTATCACGAAGTGTACATGGTGGGTCTTCAACGGGTATCGAACACGCGACCTTCCAGGTGGAAGTCCGACAGGCTACCAAGGGCCTACGTAGTTTTAGGCTATGTTTGGCCGTGTTAAGGAGGAAGGGGGTCATGACCACCCCCTTAATTGCCCCCGTTTAGTTGCACACGATGACATATAATAAGTAGGATAGTTTGTATGCTAGGTAAGTAAGGGGAGAGGTGGTGAGAGACAATGTCCTTGTGAATGTCGTAGATATTTTTTCTCTCGATTTCTCTATTAGTCCGAAGTTGGTGGAGTGTAAAAAATTCATAAATATTAAAAAAGTAAAGCTCGGTACCAAGAGGACGTGTTTTACCTGGGGGATTATTTCCTCGGTTTTACAAGAATTCGAAGTCAAATAAATATGGAATTTCTTTTTGTCGCCTAGTGAGTTCACATCTGCTAGGAAAAATATTTTTCCTACTAGACAACATGAATATTCCGTAGTTGATATGTTAAAAAATGCACTAATGCATGTGGATAATGTTAAATTCATAAACGAATCAGTTCGACTGTTTCGGCCACTAAAACTCTCATTTAATCTGAATATATATCGGGAAAAAAGGAATTCTTTTCCCCCATTTCTGCCTCTTCCTGTGAGCAGTACATAAGACATGTATTCATAATTTTCATTGCATTTCATGCAAACATCTCTTAAAATTGCATTGGGAATAAAATTGGTATATAAAACATTTTAAAATGCAGACCATTTATTAAGAGATATATAAACATAAACCAGACTATTACATTTTCAATTTTAATTTCAAATATGAAGGTAATAATGGAGGACAATGTAGGGTTTAATAATAAAATGGCTCGGCGGTCTCGCAATATCTCCTATCTACGAATTTCAGATTTTCCTTTTATTAACTTTATTTAATAGAATTAATAAAAAGGAAAATCGATAAATTTGTAGATAGGAGGTAGTATTGCCAAATCTCTCTTCCTCTCGCTCTCTCACCCGCGATATACAATAGAATTTATCTGTATGTTATACGTTTTTATAGTTCGTTTTCCTTCTCTCTTTCTTTTTTTTCTTTCTTTATATTTTTAAGGCCGTAAAAATTAAACTACCAATACTTGCTGTAGAAAGAAATAATCCATTCATAGGCAAAATACAAAATGGGGGAATATCGACTTAATTATTTTCAAAAATGTTAGTTTCTGTCTTTTAAATCAGAGTTTGTTCAAGTAGCAAACAAGTCGTTCACTTTTACCAAAATACGATTTAATCGCTCACATAACATGAAACGCAACAATCAACCTCAAAATTTAATTAAACCTGCTTTTTTAAACGACTTCACAAAGGAAGGAGGTTATACATTCGTACTGTATGTATGTCGTTTTTCTGCAATTCTATTTTTTGAAACATTTATTTCACTTTTACTCAAACCGTATTCCAAAAGGAGAACTACCATTCACCGATTTGGAGATGTTCCATGAGAAATTCCACGTTTTCCCATACCCCCGACCACTCCCTGGAGACACTGCCGTCTGTGCCGGGATCCCTCCCTTCAAAACACGTGACCCGGGATAAACGTCCCCGGAGACTTCCAGACTTCGCGCGCCAAAAACGGGCCCAGGCGAGGAAAAAAGCGCTCCTTCGTCGGACGTGGGAACAGAAACAAATGGAAATGCCCACAGACTGTCGAAGCCATAAATTTGCCTTCTGTGAGACGCGTAAAGTACGTGAATTATACGTCATCGATTAATGAAGGAGGAATCCGTGTGAAGTGTATCGATAATCTATGCTTCGACAAACTTTTTAAGTTTTCCGTAACTTTAATAGCTTTATCAGAGTTATCGATTGCTAGCGCATGCATTTTATAGTTCAGTGCCCTAAGTCATCCAAGAATTATACATGCAATTTATTTTTGCAAAAATCATAAATTGAATTAATGAGCTAGACGTAATTAATGTTTAATTTTTCAGAACATAACTTAACTTTCAAATTATGCTTGTTTTTTTTAATGCAGAGATAAATAAGACTGTCTATGCTTGTTTAAAAAGGAAGCTTCCGCATTGTAAAGCTATAAATTTCATAAATAACAGCGCATTCAAAAATGCATGATTGTATATCTTTTACGTTATGCAATACTAGCCTTCAATATTTACGTTTCTCTTATGCATTTTTATCTCACATTCATTAATTTCTCTCACGTAACGCCCAAAATAAGCCCTAATTTAGGTACAAAATTAGGCAACAGGCCACCTTCTCCTTGCGATTTGTCGCCCATTGATTATTTCCTCTGGAAATATGTGAAGTCCCTTGCCTATAAACCAGGAACAATGCAGTATATGAAAATCAAGATTCGGCCCATTATTACCGACATTCAGCCAGATCTACTGCGAAAAATGTGTGAAAACTGGACCTCCAGGTTGCGCCACGTACGCGCCAGCCGTGGAGGCCACATGCCAGACATCATATTCACACATTAATGACATAAAATTATCTTTCAAATAAAGCAAATTACATGAATATTAAATACATTTTTTTGTGTTTTATTTCCATTTCAAGTTCCCCGCCTCTAAAAAAACACCCTATACTATCTGGTGAGCGAACAGAACGAGTTTGGGTCCAAAGCTATCCGGATGGAATTGCTTACAGTCAGGGTTCGAAATTAGGATTAAAAAGTTAAGCCGTCATTGCCACCTAGCCTTTTTGTTTTAGTTGCTAAAAATGTTCCGATAGGTGTCATTCTAAAGTTTTCAAATTGCTTAGGCAGAGTTGTCAATTGATAACTATTAGGACAGTTCTGCAAAAGGTTAAAAAAATCGCAAAACATCACAACTTTACTGATAAAATTAATAATAAGTAAAAGAAAACTCTTCTAAAATCAATTTATGTTACTAACTTTTGAGAAGTTGGTCCTTTTACTTAAGTTTATGCATCCATATAAACGTTTATTTAATGCCTAATAAAATAAAATATGGGTTAATCGGATTAACTATTTTTTCAAATGTTGTTTACAATCAATTTATAAGTGTATACTTATTTATAAGTGTTACTTATAAATAAGTAAGTTTTGTACATAACACTTGATTGTAAATTATTTACAAATGAGTAAAAATGCACAATTCTAAAATTCGAAGGTCAAGAAGTTACGATAGTTTTCACAGGCATCGTAAAAACTCAAAATACAGAAATTTGTTCATAAAAATGTAATTGTATAACGTTACATCAGATTAAAAAATAATAAATTTTAATAAAAATGACAGTGAAATATTGCAGTCGTCAACTGTCTCATGAAAGGTTAGGCGTCAAAAGTGAAGACTGGATGAAAAAATCGTGGTCGTCTAACGGAAAATTTTTGTTGCGAAATAAGACTAACGATCGCTAATTTCGAACCCTGCTTACAGTTGAAGGGGTTGGAGAGCGACAGCGAGCGGGGAAGGGGGGGGGGTGTATCCCTCAGTGCAATATATAAACATCGGAATGATTTAAATCAGCATTGATATTCGCCGTATCGAAACAAAATCCGTGAATTTATACCTGTAACATCGCTTCACTGCAGCAGTAGTGCCTCTGCAAAGAAAACCGTTTTACAGCATGTAATGAATTAGAATGTAAGAAGAAAACAAATGACCCACCCAAACGTCCAGGGGTATCATCGAGCTCTACATCATCTTTATAATCACTGTTACCTTGATTGTGTGAGATCATCTTTTGCTCCCCCTAGATCAGCGGTTCCCAAACTGAGGCACGCGTGCCACAGTTTGGTGGTACTCGTGCAGGCCAAAAAAAAAAAAAAAGGGGGGGGGGGGGATAAACTGGACTGGAAGCATTGCGTTGCTTTCCATTCTGATGGTGCTCGGACAATGACAGGTTAACACGGAGGAGTTTTTGCCAAAATAAAATATTTTTTGAAAACTGAACTTTTCTTCATTGCAGCATTCATAAACAGCAGTTGGGGTATGCCTGAGCCATTGAAACATGGGAACAGGAAGGAATCTGTCAAGGCGGTCAACTTCATGGAATACACGCCCCCCCCCCCCCACCAAACTCTCGATTATTTTCAAAGCTGTATTCTGAAATGGGTAGTGATCATATTCAGTTGCTACTACACACTGAGGTGATGTGGCTTTTATCGTGAAAAAGTTTTAAATATATTGCTTGAATTACGTTCCCAGGCGCAGCTGTTTCTGATGGGAACCAGTTTTGAATTGCGTGAATACTTGAATGAAGAGCTTTGGATATCAAACCTTACCTACTTGACAGATATATTACTATATAATTAAGTTATATTCGCAGTGGTACGCATATGGTTTGCAACAAAAGTGGTGGTACGTGAAAAAAAAAAAAAAAAGATTGGGAACCGCTGCCCTAGATTGTCAGATACGCTACGCTTTCTTTTTTTAACGACTTTTGAAGGATGGCCGGTTTAAATTTAATTCTTGAATTGTGTCAAGTTTTTCGTAATGTTAAGGGTGCGCGCAATACAACGAATATACTTACATACAAAAATGCTTCAAAAGAAACATAATTAAAATGTTTAAAAATATTTATTTAACAAAATAAAAATTACTCTCTAAAAAGTTTGACCCATCTCTTAGTTCTTATACAAAAAATAAACTCAAAAGTAAGAAGAAATAAACAAGTACGGTACTTTGAGAGTTAACAACAACGTTATCAAAGATATACTTCCGCATCTACTTCAACACTTGCAATGCAACGCCCGATAATTTAATACCGGTGCCACAAATTAAACAAAATTTCAAGAGAGCTGAGAGAACGAAAAAGAAAACTGCAGCTCTGGCCCACTTTGCCTATGAAAATCAACTCGAAAACGCCATCAAAAAGAAAGGATAATAAAAAAAGAAGTAAAGAGAAATGGGTCAAAACAAGAGAAAAAAAGAGTCAGAGTAAATAAAGCTTAAGGGAAATTTTAATTGACGAAACAAGCAAAAAGGCCGAGGAAGTTTCAAAGAAAAATTTGAAAGAGAAGAAAAACGTTACCCACCAAGACTGAAAGTTCCTTACTAAAATAACAAGGCCGAGTGCGTGTGTTGCGGATATTTCTATTTTGCGTGCATTGAAGGTTGGGTATTTGTATCAGGACAATTTTTTATTTTAAATGGACTCACAACTCATTCACTAGCATAGGAGAAGGATAACGAAATAGTCTTAATTATGTACATTTTGGGAATGTAGTTATTTGTTGGTTTAAAATTTCAACTTACAATTAACCAATTAACACTATGCCATCCAGTAGATAGGGTTTCTTTTTGTTGATATTTAAAAAAAAATTTGTGAAAAAAGAACTATCAACTCATTCTGTATCTCGTCCTGCCTCATCAAAAAATGTAACTCATTTATAAAAAAAAGACAGAATTCTAAAAAATACATAATTTATTGTTATGTTCAATGTATTCTATATGGAATAAACTTTTCATTCGCACATAAACCGTATTTTTCATCACCTATTTCTGGCAATTTAATTACGTATCGCAAAAAAATCGTATACCGTTCAATACCGAGTTCTCTCATACCTGTATATTTATATGTACGCATATAATGAAAAAAAATTACTTAAAAGAAATATTTTTTAACTACGAAAAAGGTCTGAAACAAGATAGTAGATACACCAACTACGTACTTGGCAGTTCGCATGCGTGGGAAGAATTCATTCCACGTGCGTACAACCAACATTATCCCCCCGATTTTTTCGGACACCTGCTGGCCACGTGTGGACCACAGCTCATCTACAAATCTTTTTGCTCGAAAAGAGCAACATCCATTAAACCATGTTCCCGCGACCAGCGCATCCAATTCCACAAGGAGCAGGAGAGGCGGAAGAGAGGAAGTACCATTCGGAAAGGGGGTTGCAGCACCTCACGTGTGTGGTCACGTGCCAACCTGGGAAGTCAGGAAGGATGGATTAGCATCCCGCACGCAGTCCGTCATTAATCTGCGGATTGGTGTAATGGCGGCTTAATGAATTATAACACCCAGAAAGCCGCAAGTTTAGGTAATGAGAAGATAAGGACTTATAAATGAAGATTTTGAATTATTCAGTTTGAATGAATTAGGGAGATTATGTATCTAGCTAGCAGTTGCAGGAATTTAGTTTAGTTGAAATCAAAATAGGTCGATGCACACACTTATGACCCAACATAAAACAAATACTCAGAAGTACATCTCACTCTAGAGGCATACAGCCAAGCAATCACAACCGTTTGCTCCCCCTCCCCCCAATCTAATACGAAATATTTTCCTAACATTTTATGAATTCCCAAACTTTATCTCCAAAAAGGGACCTTTACTTATGCTTTATGCATAGGCTTACCATATTTTCGGTTAGTGAAACTGGGACACATTAATATAGGATGTGCATACCGTATGGTTTGTGGGGTATGGAATAGCGCCACTAGCGGGGGGGGGGGGGGGTCTGGGGAAGTTTTTAAAAAAAATAAAAGCAAAATGGTGAGTTTTGAGTGTTTTTTTAAGCCTCGCCAGGGGAGTGGGGAATTTGGATCTCTAAATTGTTTGTCTACCCACCTTTTAAAAATAAAAAAGGGATTTTTGCTACTTAATTTAGTTAAAAAGCCTTTTTTTTTTTTTTTTTTTGCTTTTTAATGAGAATTTTTTTCTGGTCTACCATCTATAAAGAAATGTTAATAAAATAAAGTTTAAAATACTGCATAAAATTGTGAAATTGAACAACTAATTACTAAGTCTTTTGTTTTTAAATTACAACTTTTTGTCTAACTACAAAAACCATTTCAAAAAAACATTTTCCTCAAACTAAAAAAGCAATTAATAAGTTAACAATGTTATTCTTTGTTTTCAACCCCCTCATATTTCCGACTTGAATGTACATTTTTTAAAGATCTCTTTGTTAAGCTTGACTTTTCATAAAAGTCAGAGCAAAGAAAACCTTAAAGTTTATTTTACATACAATCAATGCTCTTGCAGCTCCCTCACTAATGCTCTGTCATCTTAAAGATTCTTAATGTCTTCATACAATATTCTTAAAAACATAAATTCATTACTTTTTACGTCTTACAGCCGTTTCCGGGACATTGATAAAACTGAGCGGGACACCGGGACAAGAGCAAAATACCGGGACTGTCCCGGTCAAACCGGGACGTATGGCAAGCCTATTTATGCATATTGTATTCTTTTGCGTTTTAATGCAGCCCAATGATTATTACCATGAAGGCTTTTCACAGGGAAGAGATTCCAACAGATTTCTACTTTATTTTGCAATTAATTATTTATGCATTCCATACCTTTTCCAAGACACTTACAGATACGAGTAATTTTGGGATACATTATTTCCATTCATTGGCGTAGTGTGACCGAAAATGGGGGGGGGGGGGACCAGATCTGTCATTTCCTCCACCCCCTCGAGTTTCAGAAAAGGAATGTATGAGTCAATGGCGAAAAAAATGTCTCTTGTCCTCGCTCATTTTTATGCGTAATACGTATAACGTTTAAAAACCAAAAGTAACTTAGGAAGAAAAAAAAATGAATACCCTTTGTGTACTACGGAAATACAAAAATTATGTTTCCCCCCCCCCCTTGGTCACGTGGTCTGTCCAAGATCTCAGTTTGACGATTTCGTTTATTTACAGCCAATTTGAATTTCACTTTTTAAATTATAACAAATAGAGCAAAGAACATTTCGACATTTACTGATGCAATTATTTTATTCATTATTGATGCAACTATGTTTTGAAGTCAACCCGTGGACAGAATTAAAAAAAAAACGGTGTATTAAATTCAACAAGTAACAACAAGTATTCAACAAGTAACACCACTGCGCAGTGTCTTTGTTATTTTAGTTTCTTTGGCATCCATGCTGCATAGTCGAACCAAAAAAACCTCCTTGGTTTTAACTTTAAACCATTTTGCTCAGCATTAAACATCAAAATTAACAGTTTGTAAAGATGAGTGCTTCACCTCTGTCGTAAGAGTTTTCGTCACATGCGCACATCAAGTACGTGGACATTATACTATATGCATTGTGCGCGAAGGTGACCAGATGTCCATAGATGTGAATTATAGTGTCTTTTTGTTTTAGGACTATCTACCATTTGTTTAATGGCCGATATACTATTCGCAAAGCTTCAGTTTTACCGTTTAAAAAAATCTTAATATGATACAAGAAAAAAAAGAAGTGCTTTACAAATTGTAGTAGTAATATTGAGTTCAAAGAGTTTAACAATGAAACAATTACATACAAAAAAAATAAATAAATAAATAAATAAAATAACGTCTTTTTAAATTAGAAAAATGTCTTGAAATTTGAACCAGCGATATAGTCCTTTGTATCAAAATGAATAGGTACTACAGACAGGATACAAGTTAAAAAAATAATTAATTAATAAATAAGTTTTTGAAGATTTTTTCTTAAACTTTAAAGTCCAAAGCAGTTAATTTCCTCACGATTGAACCACATGGACCATTCTCTAGAAAGAAATATGCGGCTTTGCACTGCTAAATTGTCCCTTTTTAAGCTTTTGACTGGAGATGCTATTCGGCATTTTTTAGAAAGACAAGATATATATTTCTGTAAAAGTGCCAAAAACGTTCATGACACAACTATATTTATTTTATAAATATTGAGGGTTAAATTTCCATCGTGTGGAAATACTAACAAAAAAATTTCTTGCTTCAGCTACTAACTTAAGACGGCTCTACTAAGATTGAATGTTACTTGCGTTACTAGTGACACCTTCACGGTCATGAAAAGCGGCAGAAACTGCTGGATGGTAGTCAGCGAAATGCCAGTGATGGATTAAAACTAATGTAGGAATAGTGTTTGAATTATAATCAAACAATAAAACGAACGCTTTGAATTTGAATGCTTACAGCATAATAAAAGCGATTTTACAAGATTTAAGTTAATTTCTCTTTGGGACCGCTCATAAATGATGTCACACTTTTTTCAACATATTCGACCTCTTCACTCTTTTTGTCACAAAACGTCACGCTCAATCATACCCCCTACCCCGCTTTGTCACATGTCACGCTATATTACATAAGCATATATACTTGCAGTAACAAAGCACTGCGTTATAGATCACGATTCTAATTATATTTTTGAACCTTTAATGACATTTGTTAGCCGAATAATAATCCCAACAAAACACAACTGTGAAAAAAGGGAAAAGTTCAATAGAACAAACGACCTTCAGTGTAGTCGGTGCCAACGATAGAATTGATATCTAACGGGTGCCAAGTTCCATAGCAGATCCTTTAATCATAGCTGTACGAGCGTACAATGTTCTCTACTTTATTAAAAAACTTTTTTTTAACGGATTTCTAACTTGGTAAGTTTTAATTAAAGTAAATTACATTAAAAATTTAACTCATCCAATTAGAAATTTTTAATAGTTGGTAAAATCATGTGGCAAGCTATTATAGTTAATTTCTAATTCTTTTCTTATCGTCTTCTTGAACGTAATTTAACTTTTTAGCGCCATAAGCCTCGTACCATTTAGAATTATTCATCTTGAAAAATTATGAGTTTCATAGCCTCATAGCAATTGTTATTAAAAATGCATTAACTAGCTAGTTAATTTAACTAATATTTGATAAATATTAGGAATTTTATGACTAACATGAAACACTTTTTCTTTTTTCTTGTTATGAATCCAGTCAAATTTTCAATTAAAAGAAATAGTGGAATTAAATTTAAGAAAACATTTTTTGATAAAACAATAAAACTGCAAGATTCTAACAAAGGCACTTGTTTTTTTCCCTCATGAATTTCAGGTAATGAATAAATTTTTTAAATCAAAATCATTAATGCTATAATAATGTAACAACTTGGAAAATCCCAAATTTTTGATACTTTTTAAAAAATTTCCAAAGTTTTTATCAGTTTCATGTTTTTTTTTTTTTTTTTTTTGCCAGTTGCAAATATTATGCATACATTACAAAATTCAATAAAGCATGGGCAAGGAAAAAAAAATAAATAAAAGTAAGCGAACCATGTAGCATTTAACTTTAGGGTATGTGAAAGTTTGCACTTTGAACGATCACGGCATTTCACTTAGTAATTTTAAACTAACGTTTTTTAATGTATATAAAAAGAAATTTCATTAATTAACCTATTAACAAAGCTTGATAAACATTGAAAACGAAAAGCACCAAATAAACATTAGAGATGCAAAAAGATAGCATTTTTTAAAAATTTTAACATCTGAACTCGGAAGTATAAATACAGCAACTAAAAGAAATTAGTTGAGCAAAAGATTTCTTTAAAATTCGTAACTGTCTTACCTGAGTAGATATAGCATAAGCAAATAATGTATAAGTTATGAGAAAAACAAATTAAAGTCTTTAAAGTCACAATTTTATTTATTTTTTTGCAAATTTTGAAATTTTGTACCCTGAAGAAATGTTTTCATGATGGGAAAAAATGTTTTCATGATGGGAAGAAATAAAGGTCATTTTCGGTAGGCGGCTCATTTTCTAAAGGGACAACGCAAAAATATAAATTTTATTTATTGATAGATAATGTAGATACATAGACAAATACATAACTTACATGAAAATGATGGTACAAGTAAAAGTTTGCAAACATTACAATTATAGCAGTTGTCAATATTAGCTAAAAAGGTATATAACTAGAAAATGTTGAATTCAAAAATCAATAAATGTTTTATTGTAATAAACAAAAATACAGAAAAATGAGCAGCTGGTTTTTGCAATCATAATGCATTTCTTATACAAGAAAAAGTAATAAACATTGTGTGGTTTATGTTAGGCATGCAGGGAGCAAGGGGTGAAGCCTCCTAGTTTATATTTATTTGCAGAACACTAAATTCCCTAATTAAGTTTTAATTACTTTCCATTACTTTGCAAAGCAAACTATACTGTTGTAATTTTAAATACTTTTACCCTTTTTAGAATAGACTTTAAAAAATTCTATAAGACATAACTGTTATAAAAAAAGCAGTGCGATACGAAAAATCTTCACAATATTTTTATTATATATCAACATAATATTCATTATACATTTGAAAATAAAAATATAAATAATCTCAAAAACACTCCTATTTATTTAAAAAGAAAAAGCAGAATACATTTGTGCAACAAATCAAAAGGTTAAATAAAATTTGCAAAAATTACACGTGTTTTGAGGTTACAAGGACCCCCCTTTTTCAATGCAAAATATGGGAGTTCCTAGAAGATTAACATAAAGAAGGCACTCTTCAGGTTGTTTTTCATTCAGAAGCTCACTTCTTTGGCATTGAAAAAGGAGTTCCTCATAACTTTGAAACATGTCTTATTTAACCTCTTGAATCTTATTTATTTATTGGGGGTATCAAAAGACATTGCCAACTTAAAGGACATATGCCGTAAAACTGATGATAGACGTTATATGCAAAATATTTATGGATTTGAAGTAATCCTTAATGAAGTCATTTTAACACAATATTAATAAAATGAAGAGTCACATTATTCTACTTAAAATAAATATCTATTTTTAATCAGTATTTTAAAATCTTAATTATGACAGTGTGGACATAATTTAAGATTTACAAGAGGATGCCAAGTTTTGGGCAATAATCGTTTAATTTAGGAAAAATTGGCTAGGTTGAAAAACATTAGCATTTATCTTTGGAAAGAAAATAATTTGGTAGCAATACAAAAATTTGCCAAGGGTCTCATTTATTGAAATCTACCCAAAAATGTTAATACTCAAGATTTTTAATGGCAAAATTAATTTAAACAAAACAGAAAGTAATCACATAATAATTGCCATAACAGATATTTTAATTGATATAAAATAAAAAAAAAACTACAGTCGACGCTCAATATAACGACCATCTGCGTCCGGCAGAAAAAGGTCTTTATAACGAGTGGTCGCTATAATAGGTAAAATTTCCTAAAAGATGTATAAATGCATCATGCATGTTCAGTAGGTCCTTTAAAATTGGTAATATTTCAAAGATTCCTACTAAATGCTCAAATTATTATTCTTTTTATTGGAATTTAAAAAATACTATCAGTGCAAAATATTAAACAGATTTTGATTTCGTATTATAGGGAAAAAAACCGAACACATTTCTGGAATTTCATCCTCTTATGTCGGATAATCGACCGTTGGAAAAACACGGGATTCAGATGAAAAACTGCCAATACAGCTGTCAACCCCTTTTCCTAATAAGAAATCTGAAAATTCCACATTCCCTCCCCCTCCATTTTTTCCGTACTGTGGTGAGTGGTATCCCCCCCCCCCTCTTCTGTCAAAGTTGGGCTGAACAATGAAGATTCCGTGCAGCTTGTCCGTAAACTATAATCAAGGTCATTTCAAGTTACAAATTTAGAAACATGCATTATTTGGAAAAATACCAGAAATAGTGTCTGCTGAATGCGGTCGCTGTATTGGATTAGCGATACAGAACGGTCGTTATACCGAAAGCAAATTAACGTAGAGGTCATAGGGATAAAGTTGGAACTTTTACCACTGGTCGTTATAATGGAATGGTCTTTATAATGCGTGGTCGTTATAACGAGCGTCGACTGTATTATCTTGTGTTCACCCTGAAACTTTTTAACTTATTAACTGGTGCCACTTTCATGAAGTGAATGACACCAAAATATAATAAGTGCCCCACTAAGATACACCTGTACACAACTTACATTTCAATCCTTGCATCACTTCTTGAGCTATACACTTAGCAAAAAATGTTTAATCGCATGGCCCCCCCCCCCCCCAAGATGCTGCAGAGCCACCCCTGCAAAACAGATCGGGCAAAACCCTCTGAAAATAACCCCCCTACTAAAAATTTCAATGCCGCAGTCTGCATCATGACCCCCTCCCTCCTGGTGGGAACCCCTCCCAATTGTATGATGGTGTCAACTCCCCTGTAGTGATTCGTTCCAAAAACAAATCAATAAACAATATGTGTGGGAAATGCTAGAAGGATAAATATTACCCCAAACCAGGTATGCTGTATTCAATACCAGTATGGACAAAAAGAATATTCTACATTTTCAAAGTAAAAAAAGAGCAATTAGGGAAAAAGGGGATTACTTCAATCATAAAAGCAGTTCACAATCTGCCCAAAATAAAGTAAGATCCATATGCAAAATCTCCTTTCATAAAATCTAGTATTTCAAACCATAATAACATATTATAAAACTAAATATTGATCAATGTACTGTAGCAAGGCATTTTACATATTTTTATTTTTTATGGCTTTCAAGGTGATTGGAACACTAAAAAGGTGAAGAAACAATGAAATAGTGCATTTTATGCACAAATGGTAAAAAACACACACGGAGTGGCATTAAAATTGTAAACGATAATGAACAAATTACAAATTTAATTATGCAACAGTGATGAATTTTTATAATTTTAAAATCAATGCGTGATGACTAGTGATACGACCATATTAACTTCAAACTTTTAAATTAAAAATACATTTTGACAGATAAAGCAAGCTGTTAAAAATGTTAAATTAAACTTGAAAAATAATAACATTTCTGCACTTTTTATAAGAAAAGCATTTACCCAAGAAGAAAAAACTCTGAAAAACACAAGGACAAAAAGCTAATCAAATAATCAAAATATTGAAGATGATAAAAATTTGAAATGTTAATTCCTCCTCAACTTGTCATTAGACATAAAATATACAAACGCAGTTATGATAAACATATGAACAATGTGTTTATTTGAAGATACATGGCACTGATTTTAACTAAAATATAATTTACTTTTTGTGTTTCCACGTTTAATAAACACTATGCATTTAAAAAAAATTAATTAAAAGTATTTTTATAATAATAAATTTTTTATATACAGCTTTAAATTGAATATTTTAAAATTGCAAATCAGCGAGATCACCGCCAGTTTTTCTGTTTTTAAGGTGAGCATGAACTATCTCACCATATCTGTAACGTTTCAGTAAGTGATAAGCTAATGGCAATAAGAAAAGTATGTCCTTATCAAAGCATGGGTCCCCGAAGCAAAACAAATCAATGCCTAGCTCAAGTCCAGTGCCAAAATCACATTCATCGTTGGCATAATTTACATTAGTGATGACTGCAAACAAAATGTTTTCATTTCCCTCCTTTTTCTTCTCATCTTGAGCAGTCACAATTTCATAAAGGACCTTTTTTAATGAAGCTGAAATAAGAAATGATTTATTAAGAAAAAAATGATCCATACTGCATGCTAGTTTTGGGTACAGCAAAACCTCTGGTTCAAACACAGATAAGAGAAGAAAGGTTTTCTCATGGTATGAACTTTATACATTTGGTGAACAAAGATGTACTTCGTACTTTAGGCGCCTGTTAACTTTTTGTTGTCTAATTGAGGGGATGAGGAAGGGGAGCGCACATTTTTTAAAGTAGCACATGCAATAAATCTATCTTCAAAAATTAAATTTAATCAAATCAGTTGTGGTCATACACAATATTATCAAATTATTGATAATAATTCATTTTTATTTCAATTTCCTTCCTCACAATCTATTATTCTTTCAGCTGGGAAAATATGTACACTTTCAAACAGAAAGCAAAAGTTCAAGGTTGTAGGCACCCAAGATTTAAGTTTTCATTTAATTATCTCAGTCAACAATTGTGTTTTTAATTGCACATAGAACTGAATATCAAAGAAAAACTTCAACAATAAACTAATGCCGTTTCTTGTTTAAGTAGCATCATTGTGTTTGTTATTCAGCATTTATTTCTGCATAGGAATTCAAGAGATCACTTTGACAATTACATACATCATACACAACAATGAATTAAGGCTGTTTAGAATAATAGTGCCTACTAAAAATATATTTCTAATTAATGACCTTTTTTTTAAAGCAAAAGAGCCAAACTGACACCTGAAATGGACTACAGAGTTTTTGAAAGATACACAACAAAAAACACGTACATCAAATTTGCACCTTCTTTTGCAATTTTTAAGAATATATTTAATGTATAAGTATGCATATAAAAAAATTATATGTGTAATCATAATGGAATACTGGTTTTTAGATATTGTACTACTGCCTAGAAACCAATATTTTTTAAAGAAGTTATTTATTTATTTTTTTGTTATATTTACGATCTGTTCAAAATGAAACATTGTGTTTGGTCAGGCAGGAATGTCTGATGACAGGATTTCGTAACTGCTTGGAGCCATTTCGGATTTGTGAGATGCTGCGTGTGTGTGTGCGGCGAACTTTTTATTTTTCATTTAAAGTTGGAAAAGGTATAAAAATAGCCCGCATAATGCAGTTCATTTTAAAGATCTAATTTTAGGCTCAATTCAAACTATAGATGCATTTAAATGTTCATTTTTTATTCATTTGCTTTCGAGTTATAAATTTTTAAAACTTTGACAAAACCATGAATTTTACATTATTTAGTAATCTTTAGATGGCTATAATTAAAAAACTATTTGGCCTAAAATGATAAAAGTTGTACTGTTTTGTTCAGTATTTTTTTGAGGTTTTATAAAATATGTAATATGAGCCAGCAACTTAAAAAAAAAAAAAGAAAAGGTTTCACTAAGAAAAAAAATTCCTAAAATTTCAAAACTAAAAAATTAAAATTTTTTTTGACTAAAATATATCTTACCCTCTTTTTTAGCAACATTTATGTGAAATTTCACGATGGTACTCCAGTAGTATCATAAAGAAAAAAAAATTTCTCTTTGCCATTTGCAATCAAGTTGCATTTTCATACTAGCTTGATTACCATAATTCTGATCAAATTGCTCAAAGATGTTTTTTTTTTAAAGAAAAAAAATCATTTAAAGATAATTAACATAAAACATTGTACTTGCATAGTTAAATAACGTTTTTTAATAAACTTGAAATTACAATCCCAGTCCTAGTCATGTTTTGGAGTCTCAGGAAATGCATTATACCCAGGAAAAGGAACTAACATAATTATTTTTGTAAAACTGTTTTTTCCCATGCTTTGTTTTCAGAGGCAGCGGCGGACTGGCTATGCGGGCATTCGGGCAAATGCCTGGTGGGCCGGTCGCAAAATAAATATCTTTTTCTTAATAAATTATACAGCTTGTACAATGTTCATAAAAAAACGGGGACCAAAACTTTGCCTTAACCCGGGCTTCAGAGAGTGCAATGCAGCAATGGGGTAAAATCTCTAGAGTCTGGCCGTTGGGCCACAAGGGGGGGGGGGGCAGAATTTCTCAGGGCCGGCTGGTCCCTTATAGACAACCTAAACGGCTGCCTGAGGATCAAAAATGACTATGTTTTATTTTTAAATTTTGAAAAAAAATAAATAAAATAAATCAGTTTTGCGCTTTAGGCTACCGCCTAAGTCGTCTATATGTATGAGCTCTCGGGGCCGGCTTGTGAAATTCTCAGGGCCGGCTTGTCCATTTTGAAAACCTAGGCGGCCGTCTGTTATGCAAACTTTTGAGAGCCGCAAAATTGATATTTTTAATTTTGAGCAGTACAGGCGGGGGAGGCTAAGGCGGCGAGGCCATTGACTCATGGCGCAACGCCCTAAAGGATGGCAGCTATTAACAGCTAATTAACATATTACGTATTATTGCCCTTCTATGGTGAATAAGAAAAATTAATCTATCTTGTAGACAATATTATTCAAATACATATATACATACTTACTGATAATATTTTTAATCCCTACAAGCTACAAAATACGGCCCTGAGAATTTCTCAATCCAGGTGATGCAAATTCTCAGGGGCGGCCCCAAAGAATTTCTTTCCGGCCAGTTATCTCAGCCGATTGTCTCACTTCTCAACTCCCTAAAGTGGGGCGACTGTTAACAGCTAATTTATATACAGTATGGGACCTCAAAATCGGAACTCTCGGGGCCGCCATCTTTGCAGATTTTGGGTTCTCATTCAAAAAAAGTAGTAAGTAGCATCAGAGCTCATATAATTTGCTCTGGAAGTTTTTATTAGCATTTTGCTCATTTATAGTATTTTTGGTCACTGGCGTAGATAAGGGGGGACAAGTCCCCCCCCCCCCGAAATTTTGACTTAGATACTTAGAGGGAGCCCACCGAAATGTTGATGTCTGAAAACTTTTTTTCAGACCTTAAGTCTCTTTATGCTTTATACTATTCTAAAAATATGTTTTTTAATAACAATTAAATAGAGTGAACACTGGGGAAAAAAAAAAAAAAAAAGCGCGATAAAATGCAAAAAAGGAAAGGCAATTTTGGGGCCTTTAGGTTATAGGGTCGTACTAGGTCGCACCTAGTGTTGTAAGTTTGTCGCAGAAAAAAGAGCCGGAAATTCGCGGCAAATTGGGCGAAATGTTCTCGAGAACACAAATATAATGTAATAAAAACTAGAATATCTGCAATTAAATTCATTTTCTTAAATAAAAAAGGAATAATTTTATTTCTTTCAATTTTATGCAATATTTAGATATTTAATTAAATGTACATCATTTTGGTACAAAATATTGAAGATGATTAAATTATTTTCTTTAATGCTTCGTTGCTATCACTTAACACGTTTTTATATGTAAAAAAAGGACCGTTCAGCATCTGCGCTATTAGTCGGAACTGACAAACATCGGATTGCCACTTTGGACAGGTTGGGAACCAGATTTTCGGGTCCTTATTCTGTAATCAAAAAGTTAGGCGAAGTTAATTATGAAATCAAACTTTTGGGCGACGATACTGCACAACCTTTTGTCATACACATTAATCGTTTGCGTCACGCACCATCTCGTAATAGCAAATTAATATCTGTTGAATCACCAGTTAATCCTCCACAGCAGACACGTTATTTTCTCCGCTCTCGTAATTAGTAATTCTAGTGTTTTTGGTGTGCTTGCTCTTGCGAAAGGCAGTCATGCTGGTCGTGATTGTAATTCCGGAATCTTTTTGCAATTTGCTTTGTGCTCTAAAATACTTCTAGTTTTATGTATTTACGCAAATGTTAAATTTTTCTTTTCACGTATTGTTTTTTTTAAATTTTTCACCCTATAAATTTTTTCATTTTTCGTTTTATGCCATTTGTGGAACCTTGAGATGATTTCTGTCAAACAAATTACTTGCTGATCTGCTTTTTAGCCTACTTTCCCGTAAAAGTAAAAAAAAATAATAATAAAGCATGAAAGAAGGCTTAATGTATCGTGAAAATATCGTTAAAAATCAAGAAAAGTCAAAAATAAGTGAAGTAATTAAATAAAGATTGAAAAATAAAAAATTTGAAAGTAGGGTATTGAGATGGGGAAAAAGTGTGTCTGTCGGTCTGTCGTCTGTCTGTCGGTCTGTCGGTCGGTCGTCTGTCGGTCTGTCGGTCTGTCCCCCCCTAATAACTTTTGAACGAATTGTCCGATTGGAAAAATTCTTTTTGCATTCGAAAGATCTCGGCGAGGACATCTCATTTCTATATTTTACTTTTTGATTTGAACAATTTTTTGTTCAATTTTGAACAGTTCAAAAAATTTTAACATTAGCGCCAATGGGCGAAAATGAAGCAAATTATGTAAACTCTGGGTACAAGATCCAAGTTCCAATGAACAAGCTCACTGGAAGAAGTTCTTGGCGTGAAATATTGATTTGAACAATTTTTGTTCATTTTTGAACAGTTCAAAAAAAAATTAACATAGTGCCTACGGGGAAATTTCAATCCTATATAAATCCTGATCTAACGGGCCGATTTGCTTGGAACAAACTTTATCAGAAAGCTCTTATGACGTAGAACATGTACACATAAAAAGTTCATCCAGAACTAACGAGCCTATTTTCTTATGAAATTTTTTGATCGGGATTTTCAAGAATATTTTTGAATTAATGAAAGATTAAATGAATAAACAAGATAATGAATGAATAAATGAGTGAATAAATACATGAATGACTGAATAAATGAATGATTGAACGAATCTGTATTAACCGTTGAAAAAGGCGTATTTGAAGCAATTAAGAACTAAAGCTAAACGAGAAAGAGAGAGAGATAGCTAGATTATAAATTTGAAGCTGGTGTATACGGGAAAGTAGGCTCGTATAGTTCTAGACGGAACTTCTTGTTTATATATGTCAAATTTTTACTGTGTATTCAAATTTTTTACTTTTCAAATGTATGACAGGACGCTGTCTTATATTGTTTACCATGAATTACAAGATTGTGTCAAAAATTTCCATGGATCACTCTAATTATGTCTGCAGACGATTACAAAAATTATGTAATTACCTCAATTATGTCACGAAGCGAAATAGTCTGTTAATGATCAGACTAACAAGTCAGTTACTGGCTCTATGCGAGCATACAGTAAATTTTTTTCAGCCAAGCAATGATGAACTTTTAACGAAAGAGAACATTATATTGGTAGATCGCCATATGGTACAGAATGCCAAATAATTGCTGGCAATTCTTTTTTATGTTATGTGTTGCTTTAAGAAATTGGTAACATGTGATATTTGTCATAAAAATGTGTTATGACATAATTTTTTTCAATGTGCATTGATAATATGTGCGTTAGCCATTAGGGCAAATTTGTTGTAGTTTTTTTTGTGTGTAGTAATTTTTAAGTAAATTTTTTCTGTTGCATACTAGTTAGTATGAAGGTTGATGTCTGTAAATGTACAGATACAATTGCATTCTCTGTATCTAATTTGAAATTTTTTTGAAGTTTTGTTTTTGGTGGGGATTTTGCAATGCATTTTCATGAGAAACACTATATTCTGTTTCGGCTTACCTTATTTTTTTCTTTTTTTAAATTTTGGAGGAAATATTTGGTTTTCAATAGTTTTGTTATGTATGTATTCATGTTATGCAATATGGTATGCTTAAAGTCATGTGTAAAATTTTTTTGATGTAGACCCGTTGGAAAAAAGTTGGCTACTGGACTTCCCATTTCTTTTTTTTCTCTTTTTTTTCCCTTCGTTTTGCCGGTGTATGTGATATTGCATCACATTTTTTTTCTATTTAAAATATTTTTTTTTCATTATTAATTAATTAATTTTTTTTCTAAACTTTTTATCATTTCTATTTTTTTATGTAACGCTCTTTTAATTAAATTATTCCAAATTATTTTGTTTTTTTTCACGAAATCGGTATTTTCCGCACTAAATTCTTTTAACATCAAAATTTTGCTTATTTTAATTACCGATTTGTAAATTCTTTTACCATGCTAAACTTTTTTTAATATAAATCTTTTTCATTCCTTTTTCCAAATGACCATTTTTTTACCAAATAGCCATCTTGTTTTCAACGAATTTGTCGTCCATGTTTGAACATCCTGTCTTTAAGATCTTATCAGGTTGTTTTCGCTGCGTCATAGCAATGCCTATCTTCAGTTTCGGTTCACGATTCACGGGTCACGCTTCGATTGGTTCCCGCCAAAATTCCTCATGCGCTCTCATTGGCGCACGTGACGTGCGCCCTTGCCATCGGAGAAATTGCGTGTGGAGAAAGTGGGAGAGATGCGATTGACTCTCGCCGTGATTGCCGTGTCGAGAGGTTGCCGGCGCATCGATTTCCTTTTCTGTGAAATATTGGCAGAGGACCGACGATATGGGGCTTTCGATCCTGCCCCCTGACACCGTGTGAGCCACACGTCATGTCTTAAAAACAAATCTGCAAATATTTTCAAATTATGGCAACAATTATTACCAGCAAGAGTCCGGCGAAATCCAGGAGGGCGCAGCTGCACCTGTAAAATGGGTGCGATGCCCGCCACTGCAATTTTTTTCTCGGAGCCAGGAGGCCCTCATCATAAGTTTATAAGTCATACTTCAAGTTTATTTTTATTGATTTTATGTCCTGGAAGATCTCTTACAACTAAAATGGATCAATAGTTTTTTTTGCACCGTCTGAGGATGATCAAATGTAATCTGTAAAAAAAAAATTGGATGTCTAACAGTCTAATCTAATATAGTAATTGTGCAGGTGATCACCTATTTTTTTTTATTTTATAAAAGTAAAAATGCAGCCAGTTCCTCCATAAATAAAATTTTTTGTTATTTGTTAAAACTTGTTAAGTTTTCTTTTCATGATCAACACGCCATCCACAAGGGGTAAGTCGAATTTTTTTCTTTTCACGCCAATCTGTAAACGCATTCAAGGTAGTCGTTGATCTGGGGAATTATTGTGGCACTTCGCGATTAAAAACATTATTATGTGCAACCACTATTTCGGCCTAATCTAAATTTTTGGGAAATTAAATTCTAAAAAACATTAAATAAATGAAATCTCAATTCCAACTGGGGGGGGGGGGGGTGTAATAACATAAATTTGTGCCACGAATAAATTTCAACTCAATTAATTTTCAACGTTGCACTGGTAACAACACACTTTGCCTGTAGGTTGTTGTATGAATATTTTACCATGGGCTCGAGCCCACCCATTTTCCTCTCCTGAAAGCTATATCCACCACCTCCATCCCTTATATGCATCGGTGAGTCGGTCTGTCCAGCGCATTTTTTTTCTTTCCAGAATTCCAACCCAATATATTTAGGTAAGTGCATTGAATGAGAGGCAATATTGAAGAAAGCATAAACCTATTACAAGCTTTTTTAATTCGAAAGAGAAAGTTGATGTCCTCTGAAGAAGTATAATCTGCTGAATCAGAATTAGTTTCACTAGACACTCTCTGAAGGTAATTTTATTTTTGCCGCTTTTAGTACAAATGCATTATCTAACAAGAAGTTCCGTCCAGAATTATACGAGCCTACTTTTCGTTAAAAACCAACTTCAAACTTATAATCCAGCTATCTCTCTTTCTCATTTAGCTTTAGTTCTAATTACTTCAAATACCTTTTTTAACGGTTAATACATATTCATTCACTCATTTATTCACTCAAAAATATCCTTAGAAATCCCGATGAAAAAATTTCGTATGAAAATAGGCTCCCTTAGTTCCGATTGAACTTCGTACTTGTACATGTTCTACGTCATAAAATCTTTCCGATGAAGTTTGTTCCAAGAAAATCCGTCTGTTAGATCATGATTTATATAAGATTGAAAATTCCCTGAAGGGGTTATGTTAATTTTTTTTTATTTGAACTGTTCGAAAATGAATAAAATAAAGGTTGTTCAAATAAAAAAATCTTTTACTCTGAGAGTTTCTTCCAGTAAGCTTGTTTATAGGAGCTTGGATCCTACGCCCAGAGTTCACATAATTTGCCCATAGGCGCTAATGTTGAGATTTTTTGAACTATTCAAAATTAAGCGAAAAAATGTGCAAATCAAAAAGTCAAATGTAGAAATGAGATGCCCACGCCGAGATCTTACGATTAAAAAATAAAATATTTCGAATCGGACAAATCCTTCAAAAGTTATTGGGGGGGGGGGGGGGGGCAGACAGACCGACAGACACACATTTTCTCCATCTCAAAAGCATACTTTCAAATTTTTCATTTTTCAGTCTTCATTTAATTACTTCACTTATTTTAACTTTTTCTTTATTTTTAACGATATGTTCACGATACATTTAGCTTTCTTTCATGCTTTATTAATTTTGTTTAAAACTTTGACAGGAAAGTAGGCTAAAAATGATAATGGGAAAAAAGTTATCAGTTGAGATTAAAAATAGTTCTATGTTCTATGTGACAAAAATTTTTATTCCTGTAAATTCGTTAAGTTTGGTAAGTTTTATTTTTATTATTTTTTTTTTTTTTTGTTAAAAGTATTTTTGTTTTATTGCATATTTAACTTTCTGTATTAGCAATTTTTTAAAACATTTGGATTGACTTAACAGTTTTATTCTTTCCATTGTATTCACTCAGACTGGAGAATTAGAAATTGTCTTGTTCGTTAATCACCTACCTCCCCAAGACACGTAAACTTGATCAGTGTTTAAATTTTGACATAATATTTTATTTTTCTCTTGCATTTTCCCCTAAAACAGCTTCAGTTCTAGTTAAATTCTGTCTGAAGCGAAAATTATATAAAAACGTAAATCAGATTGTTTTTAAGTTGATAAATGTTTTTTTCCCTTCAATTTTCACTTTAAAATGAGTCTAGTTAGAAACTCCATGAAAAAAAAAATTTAATCATTAATTCAACCAATTGTTTTTGTAAAATTAACTGCGAGAAATCAACCTTCCTCCAGAAGATCTCCCCCCCCCCCCCCGAAATTGGGGCCTAGTTACGCCACTGTTTTTGGTTATCAAATACACTCGCCTTATAAGTCATGAAATTATCACAAAAAACGAAGTTGGAGTTGGCTTACATTCGAAGGCAAAACATCGAAAAACCTAGACTTTTCCTGATATTATTTTAATCTCTTAACAATAACAGAAAAGAATTCCGGTAATATCTGATATGATTTTATATTCTCTAGTTACTTAATTGCAGTAAAAGATCAGACGATCGGGAAAATGCGAGAAGCGCCGAATTTCAATTTCGCGAATGTCTCTCTGTATCGCGAGAAAATTAGAGCTCATTAAAAAACAATAAATGTAATAAAACAAGAAATAAAAAAAGCAAAATTTAATGATATTAACTCACAATTAAAGCAACAATTAATAACACTCTAATTCTAATTGCAAAAACAAACCCTTTTCAGAAAATCAAGAAATAACTTCGAACTGCACATTTTCGATCTTAAACATGTTCATTGCATTTTATTTTCCTTCTTTTTAAAATGACATATTTCCAAAAAAAAAAAAAAAACCACACAGCGCAAAATACTTCCTGATTTTTTTAAAGAAGTTCCGGATTTTGGGTCTTTTGGGGTCCTATACTGTATTACGTATCATTACACTTCCATGCTGAATAAGAAAAATAACTGTCGCGTGAACATTTAATATTTTAACACATATCAACATATTTACCGACTGTTTGAAATATGCCCGGGCCGAATTTTCTTCCCAGTCCGCCATTGTTCAGAGAGGGGGGGGGGGAGGAGAGTACTACATAGAGGTTTTAACCAGTGGAGCTTGTTCCAGAAACAAATTCTACAAATGAATAACTTTGTTTTTTTTTGCTTTGCCGAATAATTTTTTTACAAAATTTATTGTGATATACTTTTTACAATTCAAAATTGTATGTTTTGTACTTCCCATTTTAGCCAATTTACCTATGAAAGTTTTTCTTCTTTTTTTCCCCTTTAAGAGCAAAAATAAATAAAAGCAGGAAATAAGACTTAATGTCCCATAAAAATTTTGCTGTAAAGAAAATAGTAAATGTTGTAAATTAATTCCACGCATAAAATTAAACTTTTGAAAAAAGGACAATGCACTGAGGAAGAGTGTCTGTCTGTCCCCTCAATGCTAATAGTTTTGAGGGAATAAAGAGGAAAAAAAATCAAAAGATCTTTGCAAGAACATCTAAGTCTCATGTTTCAATACAAAAACCACAAAAATTTTCTATCATAAGAAAGATTTTGATAAAATTAAGACTTAGTAGCATTTTTTATGCTACAGCACACTCTAAAGGTGTATGCAATGGTGTAGGCGGAACCAAGGCCGTAGCCAGAAATTTTTTTTCGCGGGGGGGGGGGGGGGGGGGCGTCTGGATACGGCCTTGGGTGGAACAGTAAAAAGGCTTGCTGCTAAAGTTAGCCTCCAAAACCCAACAGAGAGCTAAATACTAACTTTTTTTTTAAATTTTCTCTGAGGGGACTGAAAACTTGCCACCTATCACTTTTTTATGTGAATAATGAACAATATGTTGTTGAGACAGAGTTAAAATATTTTGAATAAAATTTTGACAAATTTGTTATTAAAGAATACTTCTAAAAAAGAGTTCAATAGATCAATTTTCTAATTAAAAATACCAAATTAAATTAAAAAATTTCAGTTTTTTAAAATGATATTTATTTTTCATGGTAAAATTGTTTTTTATAACATTATTAGTAAATTATGTAACAATTATTAGAGCAACCGAAAGAGATTTTTTTTCCTTCATGATACCAGAAGGTGAAATTTTGCATAAATGTTGCTAAAAAAGAAGCTAATTAAAAACTATTTAAAAAAATAAAAATTTCCATTTTGAGTGTTTAAAAATGTAATAAATGTTTTCTTCATTCAACAAACAAAAAATTTTATTTTTAGTAGCTGGGT
The DNA here is from genome assembly GCA_038502835.1 of Octonoba sinensis. Taxonomy (NCBI): domain Eukaryota; kingdom Metazoa; phylum Arthropoda; class Arachnida; order Araneae; family Uloboridae; genus Octonoba; species Octonoba sinensis. Next base: position 54,072,366 of record CM076599.1, on the reverse strand, counting down.
CATGTTATATATTTTATTAATTCTTATAAAATATTGAACAAAACAGTAAAACTTTTATCTTTCTGGGTCAAATAATTTTTTAATTGCATCCACTTAAAGATTACTGAAAAAGGCAAAATTTTTTACTTTGTCAAAACTTTAAAAATTTATAACTTTAGAAGGAATTGTTGAAGAAATCCAAAACTTCTGCTTTTTGATCTTAGAAGTAAGTATAATAAACAGCCAAAAATCATTACAATCTAAAACATTGACTTTAAAAATTCTTTTTCATTGGTTGACTTGATATGGACACCCCCCCCCCCCCCCTTATCCTTCTCTGTTCTGAATCTCATCATTTGTTCACTTACAAAACACTACAAACATGACAATTTTCATGCTGCAATTTTTTCTGAATGGATGCATTGCGTATTATTTTTCAACAGTGAAGAAATATAATCTCAATTATTCTAATAATAAATTGCATTGTAAAATTCTTACCATCAGTTATGCTTAAAGTTCTGTACCCAATACCTTTTCTAACTGGAACAACAATGCCAAGAGAATGGAAGGTTTTTGCCACAACCTTTTCTTGTCTGGCTTTAGTATTTTCTGTTTCTGTCTGTAGGGAATATTTCTTTTTCTCTGCCAATTCTTGTAAATCATGCTGAATGTTCAAGAATTTTCTTTTCAACATTCTTTTATCAAATTTTTTCATTCGTTTTAATACTTTTGTAAGGGCTGAACTGTAAGAAATGCAAATCAAAATATCATACACTATGCTTACAAAGCAGGGTTGGTTGGTTTAAACCAAATGGTTTTTTAAAAAAAAACACTTGGTTTAAACCAAATCTTTTTCATTTATTTTGCGCATTATTAAAAAGCAAAATTCAATTTATGCAGAAATTTCAAGCACAGCACTGGATAATTAATGAATTTGTAAATGAACAAACTATTTTTTAACCAGTACAAATTTTTCTCATCTCTTATCTACATGTCAGACTATTTGGGTTTTTTCTATAATTAACTAAGAAAAAGCTAATTTGAGAAAAACTCTTCTCTGTCATTGTAGAAATTAAATGATATTGCAATTGTAATTCTGGAGTTAAAGAATATATATTAGAAATAATAAAGTATCTTCATAATAACCAATTTGCAAATGTATGTTACAGATAACAATTAAAAAAAAAAACTTTTTTCATTTATTTTACACATCATAAGAAATTGCAAAATCCAATTTATTCAGAAATTAATTAGATAAATAATGAATGACTGAATTTGTAAATTAACAAACTTTTTTTTAATCAGTGCAAATTTTTTTTCTCTAAATTGTTCTCTTCTTTTTAAAAAATATATTTAATCTTTAATCAGAAAAAATAAAGTTTGTACATTGTATTACTTTTATAAAATTGCTTTTGTGTTTATAAACATATTTAATCAGGATAAATAAAGTTTGTATTTGAAAAAAAATCAAAATAATGGTGATAATTTCTAAGCCAATGTTGCTGATTTGTATAAGTGTTATCATTGCTAAATCCGTTAAGTTTAAGGATTTTTTTTACTTTTAAAGTAAAATATATCTACAGTAAGAGACTTGTAATCATTTGTTGATATTACTGATACTCTAAATCAACACATATTATTTTTAATATATCTTTTTATTTTTGCTTTTTTTTTATTGATTTAGTAAAATATGCTTTTGTTAATACTTAACCTGCATAATAATTATTTCTTTAATAATTTACTGAAAGTTCTGTATAAGTTGAGTATTATAATATGTTAATACAGTAAAACCTGTAAAGTTACCCACCTTTGTAAGTTGACCACTTTTGGTCAGGAACGGTATTAGCCCTATATTATTTAATGTAGGGAAACCTTTGTAACTTGACCACCTGTCTGTATTGACCACTTATGTACGCCAAATTTGGGTGGGAGTATTATAAAAAACCCTTAGCAAGTTGGCTGCCTAATTATTTCTATATTTATTTGTCTATCTATTTTTGCAAAGATAAAAAAAAACTTAAACAAATTTTCCCGGATAATACTTTTTATGCTATAATGTTAGACCAGCATTTGTCTGAATGGATGAAACATCAATATCAAGTTTGCCTAAACCTCTGTGTAAGTTAACTATTCAAGAAAACTACTATGAGCAATAAAAATACTTACACCATTTGCGCTTTAAAATAATGTGAAAGTATTTTTATTGCAGTTTATTTGCACAAAGTTAAATTATTATTATAGCACTCTTTTGTTCTCTAAATAAGTTTCTTCTTTTTCTTCTAATTGATCTAGCCATTTCGAAAAATTATGTATTTTTAGGGAGTCTTTACGATCAAATAAGTAAACTAACATATTTATCTTTAACTAAGTGCTTTAATTTTAAACTTGCATAGGATACATTGTGAGTCATTCAGATTAAATTTATCTAATGGTATTTTAGATAATTGTTAAAAAATAGCTAATTACTAATTTTAAAGTAACGTTAATACATGAAGTTATATTTTAATTAGTCACAAATGAATAAACGCATAGTGTAAGAACTGGAAAAAAAATCTCCACCCTCTATAAGCTGACTACTCAGGTGCTGCACTGTAAGTGGTCAAATTACGCATGTTTCAGTGTAGGTAACTTTCTGAAAAAATCAAAACTATATTTTTAAGGTAATTAAAATTCAAGGTTTTAACTTAATTAATTATCAATAAATTAAGTACTAATAATATTTATTTACAATTAATGATCTAAAATCTCCATGATTTTCTAAAAGTCGAATTGTATTTCCTACAAATGCTATAAAACCAAAAAAACCTGGTTTAAACCAAAAAACCCGTTTTTTTTTTGGGTTTTTTCAAAAAACACCAGGTTTTTTTCCAACCCTGTTACAAAGTGAAATGTTTCTTATTTATTTCTAATTATGTTTCAGTATTCAGCCCAGGAGCAGAAAGTGCTTAAAAGTGCGACATACGTCGCAGAACAAACGCGATCTCTGCAGAACATTTCAACCTTAAAAAGAAGAGGGAAAAAAACGCGAGCACAAACGCAAAAGAATTTAAAAAAAAAAAAAAAAAAACGATGTGTTCTGCAGAATAAAGGTCAAGATTCGCGGTCGCCACTCGTCACGTGGCGACCTTGTTTGAAAAAGTGGCGATTCAAAAAATTAGAAGCGATCACCACCTTTCCTTTTTTTAAAAATTTTCTGAAGTAAATAATCCCTCCTTTTCAAATACCTTCTATGGAATTTTAAACTTTTGCTTCTTTCATGTATGCAAGCACAATAAAAACGCATCAATTCGGCATTCAAGTTGCCGAATTTCGGCCGATAGTCTTCATTTCCCCTTTCACAAGAAAAAAATGTCGAAAATTTTTCCCGATTACGCTATTTTTTTTCTTTGAATTCCTTCTCTCTGCCATATAAATCTTTTAAATATAGTAGGAAACGATATTAATCTTGATTTTTTTTTCATAACTTTCATTTCAAACTTACATTTCAGATCGGCCATTTTCGCTTTATAAAATCGGACTCAAGTGTCGCGCCATTTTTAAAATAGTGTGAAAGCTTTAAAAAGAGTTTTGAAAAGAATGAAAATTAAATGTACTGAACAAAACTAGAACTGGAAATATACATTTTTTTATACTTGTGTTCGAAAATGATTCGTATTGGTGATCGCGGTTTTTGTAAAAGGTTCGTTTCTGTGAGGGGGATTTTTGTTATCTATTGCTTCTATGATGAAACAAGTAAAATTTTGCATTTACATCTTTTGTGCTCTATAACATTAAACATGAAAAACTGTATTCATATTCCCTTAATTTACCATTGCCAAGGAAGCAAGTTTTTTCTTTTTCCAATTTGAAAGTCATATACTTTTTTTTTTTTGAAGACTTGATAGTTTTAACAAAATAGTATGTTTTCTTCACTGAAAATAAGACACATAAGGAATTGTAGTGCACCGATGCACCATTCATCCCCCCCCCCCCGCTTTGCAGTTTTGCTTTATGATGCATAGGTGGCCACCAAGTTAATCAAGTTTAGTGGTCACTGGCCACTTGCAAAATTTCTGAGTCTTGACCTTTACTGCAGAACAACTGACAAAAGAATGTTTATATATTCCAATGGTGCACCACCTGGCCATAAATCCGTCAGAAAGTTGTTAAAAGCAGCCATTGTCACAATGTATGGGCCAAATTTTTATAAACATTTTGTGAGCAGTACATCTGCATTAATGTTGCAGTATCCGACTTCAAAAGTCATTGACAGAATTGCAAATTCTGAATGTATGCCTTGGTTTTAAATAAATAATTTAATATGTTTTGTCAAAAATGAGTAATAAATATTCTACTAGTTAATTAATATTCTTATATCTATTTTGTGTTGTACTGTGGTCCATCAAATTTGGAACTGTTTGAGGTCATGTTACAGAATACCGAATATAATTCTGCTCCTGGGGTATTCAGTTACACATCCACACACATATGTAGGGGCAGACTGCACTGGGAAAGACATCCCCTTTATGGAAAAGTAGATAGCACACACCTTGTTGGTGCACTTCTGGATTTTCATACTTAGTTTATTGATACTATGAGTGATAGGCAACGTTTACATGTTAGCAATGTTACAATATATACATAGTGTGCATATATATGGTTGCTTTATATCTCATCCACATCCTTATGTCTTATCCAACCTGGGTCCTTTCAGGAAAACCCATGGAATGCGTGGCTATTCATTTCTTAATTTCAAAATCTAAAAGTACCTAAAAAGTAAAGTTATCAGTTCCTGCTAAGGGATGTAATGAATATTCGGCCACTATTCGGTATTCTCGGTAAGCTCAAATTCGGCCGAATAGCTCTGCTACAGTAGAAATGTAACAAAATTATGAAAGATTTAAAATTGTATTATGGTTAGTTCAAAAGAATACATTGGTATATAGTTTTAATAAATAAAAATTATTTAGAAAAAATTTACTTTCTTTCAATATTGTTTTTAGGTTTGATTGAACAAAACTAGATTTTAAAGCTGTACAAATACAAAAGTGACGACCAGCCAACAGGCGCAGGCCCTAGTCAATTTATCAGTCCCCAATAAACATCCAGAGTTTTCTTAAAAGTTTTTGCCCCACTGCAATTAACAGTTGCCTTCGGTAAACTATTCCAACTGCTTACAACCCTGTTGAAGTAGCAATGTTTCCTAATTTCAAGATTCGCCTAAGGTTTGAAAAGCTTAAAACAATGACCTTTGGTTCTACTTTCAGCAAATAACTGAAGCCCATCAAGATTTCCCATTTTAATGAATTTAAACAACTGAATCATGTCCCCTCTAATTCTTCTTTGCTGAAGACTATACATTAGGGTGGGCCGAAAAAACCTTTTTTTTAATTTCGAAGTTGTAATAGTGCGGAAAACTTGCGAATTATATAGAAAAGAAAAAAGAAAAAAAAATTTATCAAAATCGGTTGACATCTTCCGGTAGCGCATACGTCCTGACAAGCATAAGTTTGACAAAATGAAAAAAAAAAAACCTCATTTTCACTCTATTTTAAAAATTTTTTGAATTAGATGTTTTCTTAATGTAATAGTTTGTAACGTCTTTAAATAGAGCTTAAAAACACTGTGTTTTAATTTGGTTTAGATAAGTAGATTTCTTCTGGTCGCGCACAAGCTCCAAAATTAGCCAAAATATTGAAAATTTCACATTTTTATGTTTTTTTTACTATCTTTAATATACTTAATTTTAACGTACTAGTTACAGCAATTTTAGTTTTGAAAATAAGAAAATTGTATTTCATTATGGTGTGAATAAATTAAGAACTTCCAGTCACGCAATGACCCCAATGCTATACGAGAACAGTACCCAAAAGAAGATAGAGTAGTCGGATGGTGATAACTAAAAACGGGCGTGGTTCTTTTCGACTTGCTCTATATTTAAAAATGTTAAATATTTTACAATTACACAACCCCTCCCTCTTGGACGTGAAATATTGCACCTCCTCAGTCGTAAATAATTTACTGGAAACTTTGCAAAAGTGTCTCTTAAATTTCTGCGCCCACTCCCCCAGTTACAGGATCTGCAAGTCACTAGTTACACGACTGACATGCAGAACCAATCATTACGTAAAGCATCAAAGTAATGTCAAAAATATCTGTTAAATTTCAAACAAGAATTATTTATTAATTAATATTGTTAGAAATGAAGGCTGCTTTAACATCACAGTACAAAGAAAATCAAATTTGGTCAAAAAAGCAATTCAGTAGAACAAACAATTTGTTTTTATATGAAAAATTTGAGTAATTTGAATAACATTTAACAAAAATATGCCATTCAGATTTAGTTTTCAACCTTGAGCTACAAATTTTTAATTGATACCTGCCACCATGAGTTTATAGCATTAATGACATCAACCATTAAATCCAGTTTTCTATTTTGCTTTTAGTTTCTAATTCAAGATTTTTTTAAAAATTATTTTAACTAATATACTACATATTTACCCCTGTCTCAACTTTTGCACTGGGATATTGAAATTTTTAGGGAATTGTTTTCAGGTGTTCTCTTAGCTTTTAAGCGGTCATTGTTCTTGGGGCTCCATAGCTTTCTTTGTGTATGCGGGATGGGAAGAGTATGCAATCGCTTTTAGGAGGGTATCTTGTTGATACCAAAATCAATTATAAAAATGATTTATCTATTTCAACATTCAACAAGTAAATGTTTAAAATAATAAAGGAACATTGTGCACAATAAAACTGTAAAAAGTAATTGCACGTAATTAATGCATTTTAATGCTCATTTGTGCTTAAATACGTGCAATTACTTTTTACAGTTCAATTAAATGCTTATTATGAATCTAAATTTTTGCATGGTAAATATTAGTGTTAAACTTCAAGTTAAAAATTATTAAAAAAATTAAGATTATTGGAAATACAGGGCATTTAATGTTACAAAAGCAGTCAAAGAAATCTCAAATTTTGTGAAAAAAATAAGAGCAACAAAAATTTGTTTTCAAAGTTAAAAATTTGAGCATATTTAAAGAACAGTAAACAAACATCTGGCAGCTTTTTTTATACCTCATTATCAGTCAGGGTTCGTGATTTTTTTGATTTAAATCAGATTTTTTTGATTTTTTTAAAAAGACCCTAAATACTTTGGATATTTATTATGTTACATTCATAGAAACAATACGGCACCTTAATCAATATGCAAAAACACACTTTAAGCTATTTTCACAGCAATAAATATTTTTTAATAGTAATAATGATAAATAAATTTTAATACAAATGCATGACTCAAATGAAACTTAACCCTACCAGGAATAATAGTACACTCATAAGTACAGAGAAAATGAACAAATTTAATCTGAATTTTTTTGCTTTTGAAAGCTGAAAAAATGTACCAATTCTGTGTACTTAAGTTTTACATTGAATGTACTTTAATCATTTTTCAATTTTATAAATAAAACAGCCTGAAATATTTTTACCCATTTTGAAAAATCGTATGCTCACACCATTACTAAAAACTGAAACTTTTTGTTTTAATCAAGTATCTTTATTGAAAACTTCTATGATAAAAAAATATTTTAGAAGGAAAAAAAAACCTTAAGCTATTAGGGGACGTGGATGAAACTTTAAGGATATATATTCTAAATTCTAACAATTGTTGTTTTAAACACTATCATTCTGAATTATTTATTGTGTGGCACTGATTAAAGTAATCTAAAATATTATTTTAAGATAAAAAACACAGAATGGTTTATGTTTATGTATTATAAAGTGTAACTTGAATGATTGAATGAATGATGCTTTGCTGTTAAGATGCTTGAAGAATATTGTAAAATTTAAAAAATATTGTAAAATCAAAAAAATATTGTCAAATTAAAAGAATAGTAATTAATTCTAACTTATGAAGTATGTTATGCACACACACAGATGACCTAGGAAGTTTTGTTTGAAACATTAGTTGTAATTGGAACATATTTCATTTTTACAACACTTCCTAACATAGTAAAATCAATGATTTTTTTGAAAAAAAAAATCACTTGATTTAAATCAATGATTTTTTTAAAAAAAAAATCACTTGATTTAAATCAATGATTTTTTAAAAAAAATCACTTGATTTAAATCGCGATTTAAATCATGATTTAAATCAAGCTGATTTAAATCAACGAACCCTGTTATCAGTTCGTGTGAAAAAATGCTACGGCTTTTGCATTTAAATAATAATTATTTATCAAATACCAAAAATGCGTAAAAATGTAAAATGTTCAATATTTTGCCAAATTTTGGGGCTTATGCGCAACCGGAAGATATCAACTGGTCTAAACTAGGGATGTAACGAATAGTGATTTGGCCGAATACCGAATATTCGGCCGTTTCTTCTAAGCCGAAGCCGAATATTCGGCCAATGTCTTAGGCCGAATACCGAATATTCGGCGGCCGAATATTAAAATTTCTAGAAATCATTGAAATAGAAAAAATTTTCAAAGTATTCACAAAGGCCAATTCCATACATAAATTTATGATGTATGATTTAATTCTGTCTGTTAAGATTCTAAAACTATCTTAAATTAATGTGTTTTCTGTATTATTTTGAATGCAATAAAAATGAGAATTTCACCTACAAGTGGAATAGAAATGAAAAGTTTTAATGTAAGCATTATCATTATTTTACTAATTACTTAATTCAGATTGACCCTACGCACTCGAGCGGCACCGATTAACTAATGACATTGTGTAATATTTATCAAAGTTTGCTGCGACATATAAATGAATAAACTGGTGAAATTTTATTATTTGTAAGCGTTTGTTTGTTTATAAATGTTTTTAAAACACTTGTAAAGTTTTTGTCGAATTTGGCCGAAATCGTCTCGAGTTGCTGGTTCGCGCCAGCGAAAAAGGCCTCCAATGTAAAGGGTTAAAGAAATACTATTGCTCAGTGAACTTTTTACCTTGCTCAAAATAGTTTTATGAAGGTATTTTAAAAGTTATAAAAGAATATTTTTAGTTTATGGAGTTCTTTTTTACATACCTATTTTAAAAAGATCTATTGAAATAAACTGCAATATACTTTTACTTTCTGAAACCCCAAGAACTTATGCTATCTTAATATTCATGATACATTCAAGACACATTCCTCTCATACCAAATATTCACAATAAATCAGTCTACCAAAACAAAGTCTGACTTCCACTTTGTTAATAATAACAAAATAAAAGTCTCAATCACAATTAACTATTGCCAGCATTTGGAAGCAAGCACCAAGTATAAAATACAATATTACAACTTTAAAATCTATTTTTGTTCAGTCAAACCTAAAAACAATGTTTAAAAAAGTAGCTTTTACTAAGTTAATTTTTATTTATTAAAACTATATACCCTCAATGTGTTCTTTTGAAATAACTATAATACAGTTTTAAATGTTTAAATCTACTAATTTCTTTATATTTTTACATTTCTACTGTAGCAGAACTATCCGGCCGAATAGTTCATCAATATTCGGCCAGGCCGAATTTCATCTTACCCAGTATTCGGCCAGGCGGAATATTCGGCTAGTGTCATGAATTGACTATTCGGCCAGCCGAATACCGAATAGGGGCCGAATATTCGTTACATCCCTAGTCTAAACCAAATTAAAACACAACGTTTTTAAGCTCTACTTAAAGACGTTACAAACTATTACATTACAAAAACATATAATTCAAAAATTAAAAAAAAAAAAAAAATCGCAAAAATGAGGTTTTTTCATATTTTGTTAAATTTTAGGGCCTATTTGCGACCGGAAGATGTCAACCGATTTTAACAATTTTTTTTTTCTCTTCTATATAATTCGCAAGTTTTCCGAGCTATTCCAACTTCGAAATAAAAAAAAAAAAGTTTTTTCGTTGCATTCTCATTTACAGATGTTCTGTCATGTCTTATATTTTAAATGTTTTTTTTTTTCTTATTATGGTCCATCACTGATTGCATTATGACTCTGGAAATCATCCGTTCAACGTTTCCAATCTCACTGCTACCGTTTAATGCTGCATTTTAATTTACAATCAAGTATTATTTATATTTTAGCTAAATTATTAATTATTTTCGATACATAATAATGTGTAAACTCCAGCGATGGACACGCTCGTCATCCAAAAAGAAAAGAAAATTTGATTCAAACGCTTCCACTTCTGAGGTATGTTTTGCTACAAATTTAACAAAATTTTTAGAAATTTATTGTGGGGATGAGCATTTTTGTAGGGGAATTTGGATTTATTTCTCTAAAATTCCACTGTTTCCCAGTTTTATTATTATGAATGCTTGGACATAGAAGATTGCTTAGCCCTAACTATTGAATTTTCTATTGCGTTTGATTAAAAAGATAAACTAATAGATCTAGTAATGAATGTTTATTGTTTTTGTGAATCAAGGCGGTATCCACAGGGGAAGAGGGATCCACGGGTCGCCCCCCCCCCCCCAGAAATCTTTTGCAATGTATCATATATTCCTCCCTGAAACTTTGCTTAACAAGTGTGTCGAAGCCTGCCCCCCCCCCCCCTCGAAAAAATATTCTGGATACTGCCTTGAATGACTAGAAATGATGTTAATATGAATTTTTTTACATATATGATAGCTTTTTGATGTATATATAGTAGATGTATGTTTAGATTTTTGGTGAAGTTAGAGGAGTGGGTATTTGGGGCTTCTGCAACTTAAATTTTTGTAACTAGTCTTACATTTATAATGCTTAGGCTAACTCTGGAGGCAAGGGTTCGAGGGCTCTCCCTAGGAAACTTTTTGAAATCTTCCTAGCAATGCAATTTCGAGATACTTTGGTGTTGTTGGAGGAAACAGAAAGGAGTTTGGTTACCCTCCCCCCGCAATTTTTTTCAAAATAAAGTCTTATATCTTTTAAGTTACTTTTGGTGTCGCTCGTGATAGTGTTCAATGTCCTTTCCCTGAAAGTGTTTCTGAAAGTAAAGTGTCGTAAAAGCGTAATTTATCTTTTCTTTCTTTTTTTAAAACTTGTGATCTGAATTTTTTGCCGGGGGAGGGGGGAGAAGTTGACTTGCTCCAAGGGAGTAGCTACCCCCCCCCCCCCCCCGGGAGATGCCTGAAATAAACACGGAGTATATCTTTAGAGACAAGTATTTATGACTTGTAAATTTTCAACTCTTTTACACTTAAATAATAATCTAGCTTTGTGCAAAGTAATAGAAATATAATTTCACGTTAAATTAAAGCACAAATGAGCATTAAAACGCAGACATATGTTTCGGGATTGCTTGGAATCCCTTTTTCAATGCAACAGGGAGCTTCTAGATGCAAAACATCCAAATGAAGCAGACAAAACAACAAAAACAAAGCTTATATAGCCTAAGAATTAACTGTAAACCAATGAGAATAAAGGCAGTATGAAGTGGAAGTAGAAGTAGTAGGAAAGGCATCAATAAGAGAGCAACAAACGAATGCAGTTGGAAGTACAGGAAGTAAAAAGGAATATCAATAAAAACAAAGCAAAAAAGACAACAGCATGCATAAAAATGTGAAAATACATGAAAATTGCAAAATAATAAAATAAAATACAAAGAATAAAATGGAAATAAAATAAGTACAGAAAATACCAAAACAAAAAGCAAAACAAAGTACACATGTAAAAGAGGGGGAAGGGGGGGGAGAGAAAAAAATTGACACTAAAAAAGGAAAACTAACAAGAAAACCAAGAAAGAACAACAAATTAAAGGAACTTATGCCAGACCTGTGAAAAATAAGGAGTTGAGGAAGAATCATTAACCAAATTAGAACTATTCCTGTTAATATAATAAGCTTCCCAAAAGTCAAGCTCGAATGGGGAAGAACATTTTTGAATAATTTTCCCAGAATTGAAATCAAAAGAGTGGTTGGAATTCCAACAATGTTGAGCAATGCTAGACTTATTTAGCTCTTGCTTTCGTACATAACCTTTATGCTCATTTAACCGAATTTTCAGAGCACGTTTTGTCTGTCCAATGTAAGAAAGGTCGCAACGGCAACTTATTTGCTAAATACCCCAAGTGTTAAGTTGATCGACAGGATCTTTAAGAGAAGAGAAGGAAAGTTTGTTGCAAGGAGCAAAAACAACTTGAAATTGAAACCTTTTTAGGATTTTAGCAATACGAAAACTGACAGAATGAAAGAATGGTAACACAACCAAATTCTTTCTAGAAACCACATGATTGAGACCAGAAGTTTTTTTAGAAAGTTTGTTATGAATAGAATCAATTAAAGAGTGAGGAAATCCTCTATCAACAGCTACAGCTTTCAGATAGTTGAGTTCAATCTTGAGAAGCTCAGGAGAAGAGCAAATATTAATAGCACGATGGACAAGAGCATTAAAAGCCGAATATTTTTGGTTGGGAGGATGAGACGACAGTCTGTGAGGAGGTAAAGAAACAGCGAAAGGTTTACGATAGACAGAAGTAGTGAAACCAGACATCAAGAAACGCAAGGCTACTATTAAGTTCTTTCTCACAAGAAAACTGGATATTAGGATCAATGGAGTTCAATAATCGAAAGAGCATCATCAATACCTAACAAGTTACTGTCCGTTAGGACAAAACAATCATCCACATAACGAACATAAAATTGAAATTGCAATTTCTGGAATAGTTTTTCCTCAAAATAATGCATATAGAAATCACTTAAAATAGGACTAAGAGGACTTCCCATGGCCAGGCCATCTACCATAGCATAGAATTTACCATTAAATACAAAAGTGCTCTGTTGCAAGCACACACGAGTAAGAAAAACGAATTCCTCAATTTCCACAGAAGTAAAATGGAATTCAGAAAGCCTTTTCCTGAGGCAACTCAAAGCGCCATCAACAGGAACATGAGTAAACAAAGAATTAACATCAAAAGAGGCCATAACCGAATTATTCGGAACGAAGTTATGAAGTTTCTTAACAAAATCGGTGGAATTTTTAACAGTGAAAACATTCCGACTCCTAAGTGGAGAAAACACAGAAACTAAATACTTGGAAAGTTTATATGAAGCAGTGCCAATATTGGAAACAATTGGTCTGAAAGGAATGCCTGCCTTGTGTACCTTCGGTAAAGCATAGAAACGTGCACAATTAGCAACAGAAGTAATCACAGACCGTTTAGCAATCAAAGGAATAGAATGAACAGACTTAACAGCAGAAGAAATAGCTTTTAACTCCTTGTCGCTAGGATCTTTATAAATTTCAGAATAAGGACCAGAAGCAATTAAATCATCTGTTTTTTCAACATAAGATGATTTATTAAGAACAACAATCTGACCACCCTTGTCAGCTTTGGTAATGACCAAATCAGAATTTGAAACTAAATTATTGACACAGCGTTTCACAGAATGGGTAAAACCAATATTAGGAACTTTTGCATTGAAATCAACATTGGAAGCAATAAGATGCCGAACTGACTCTTTTTGAGTGGAAGTTAAGGCACTAAATTTGAAAGCTTTTTCAACTGGAGCAATAAGTTCAGAAAAAGAAGGCTTTTTAGCCAAAGCAAAATTGTTATTACATTTCAAAGCATTAATTTCATTACTATTCAAAGGAAATTTCGAAAGATTTACAACCGCATTCCTATTAACAAGAGGCAAATCAGCCGGAATAGGAACATTTGAATCGTTACACATCTTGGTAAATTTCTTATTTAAAGTAATTTTGTGACTGTCAGATGAATGAAAAGCTCTTGCCCATGACATTCTATCAATAGAATCAAAATCGAAATTAGAATTAGATACAGAAAGATGTAAATCATAAAGTTCACGTTCTATGAACGAAAGTTTTTTCCTAGTTTCCTGGATAGAAGCTCTAAGTAAAGCTAATTTAGAACGAAAAATTACCTTATCAACCCTAACAGAATGCGGTAAATTACACTTTAAAGTGATAAACTTAGGAATGACTTTCTTGCGCCTGCAAGCCTGGAGAAATTTTAAATGGTTCAAAAACCGAACCTTTTTAATTCGTAGATTACAAAATCTGTTAACCTGAGCCATAACCAGAATCAAAACAAACAAAACATAAGGGGAAAAAAACAATAGGTAAACCGTTCAATTAACAAAAAGAAACAGAAAGAACAAATTGCAAAAACAAATGCAAAACATACACCACGTAACAATATGCGGAACAAATGTCAGAAAACAAAAAAGCAAAAACAAACAGTCAAGAAAGGCAATGAGGAAAGAACAAAAATCAAAAACTCACCAAGCAGCGAACAGATGGGAGAACAAAACAAAAGAAAGAAGAACAAAATTCAAGGCACGTTAAGCCTAACAGATAAATAATAATTTAACTTTGTGCAAAGTAATAGAAATATAATTTCACGTTAAATTAAAGCACAAATGAGCATTAAAACGCAGACATATGTTTCGGGATTGCTTGGAATCCCTTTTTCAATGCAACAGGGAGCTTCTAGATGCAAAATATCCAAATGAAGCAGACAAAACAACAAAAACAAAGCTTATATAGCCTAAGAATTAACTGTAAACCAATGAGAATAAAGGCAGTGTGAAGTGGAAGTAGAAGTAGTAGGAAAGGCATCAATAAGAGAGCAACAAACGAATGCAGTTGGAAGTACAGGAAGTAAAAAGGAATATCAATAAAAACAAAGCAAAAAAGACAACAGCATGCATAAAAATGTGAAAATACATGAAAATTGCAAAATAATAAAATAAAATACAAAGAAAATGGAAATAAAATAAGTACAGAAAATACCAAAACAAAAAGCAAAACAAAGTACACATGTAAAAGAGGGGGAAGGGGGGGGGGGAGAGAAAAAAAAATGACACTAAAAAAGGAAAACTAACAAGAAAACCAAGAAAGAACAACAAATTAAAGGAACTTATGCCAGACCTGTGAAAAATAAGGAGTTGAGGAAGAATCATTAACCAAATTAGAACTATTCCTGTTAATATGATAAGCTTCCCAAAAGTCAAGCTCGAATGGGGAAGAACATTTTTGAATAATTTTCCCAGAATTGAAATCAAAAGAGTGGTTGGAATTCCAACAATGTTGAGCAATGCTAGACTTATTTAGCTCTTGCTTTCGTACATAACCTTTATGCTCATTTAACCGAATTTTCAGAGCACGTTTTGTCTGTCCAATGCAAGAAAGGCCGCAACGGCAACTTATTTGGTAAATACCCCAAGTGTTAAGTTGATCGACAGGATCTTTAAGAGAAGAGAAGGAAAGTTTGTTGCTAGGAGCAAAAACAACTTGAAATTGAAACCTTTTTAGGATTTTAGCAATACGAAAACTGACAGAATGAAAGAATGGTAACACTACCAAATTCTTTCTAGAAACCACATGATTGAGACCAGAAGTTTTTTTAGAAAGTTTGTTATGAATAGAATCAATTAAAGAGTGAGAAAATCCTCTATCAACAGCTACAGCTTTCAGATAGTTGAGTTCAATCTTGAGAAGCTCAGGAGAAGAGCAAATATTAATAGCACGATGGACAAGAGCATTAAAAGCCGAATATTTTTGGTTGGGAGGATGAGACGACAGTCTGTGAGGAGGTGTAAGAGTACACTTCTTATTATTGGTGTTTAGTCCGTACATTTTTAGGGTGACCTCCCCCTTTCACCAACCCTAGTTACGCCTATGCACTTACCAACCTAGTAGCCCTCCTTTGAACCCTATCTAATAAGGTAATATCATTCTTAAGGAGATCAAAACTGAACAGCATACTCCAAATGAGGTCTTACCAAATTTCTGTATAATGGCAATACAACTTAATTAGACATGACTGAAATAGCCTTATTGATAAACCCAAGCATCCTGTTAGCTGTGTTACACTGCCGACTGAACTTAGGTCTGGACTAATCAATATATTTTATAATGTTGGATTTTATACTTAGCATTTGCTCCCAAGAGCTGTCAATAGTTAATTATGATGAGAATATGATAGTGTAGAATTAGAATATGATACTTTTATTATGTTATTATTAACAAAGTGGAAATCAGCCTTTGTTTGGGTAGACTGATTTACTACGAATATTGGGTAAGAAAGAAATATGAAAAGCCTAGATTATATCATGAATATTAAAAGAGCATAAGTTATTGGGGGTTTTGAAAATAAAAATACATTCCCGTTAAATATGTTAAATTTTAATGGTATCTTTTAAAAACTCTTTATAAATCAGCCTGTTTTCAGCATGGTAAAAATTCACTAAGCAATAGTATGTCTTTAATTTGAATTAAATAATTGATGAAATAATACTAATGCTTACATTAAAACCTGTTGTTTCTGTTCCACTTGTGGGTGAAATTCTCAGTTTTATTACATTCAAAACACAGAAAATACATCAATTTTAGATACCTTTAGATTCTTAACAAACAGAATTAAATCATACATCATAGAATAATGCGTGGAATTGGTGTATGACTTTCAATACTTTTAAATTTGACAAAAACTTTCTATTACAACAATTTTCTAGAATTTTTAATAATCTTCCATTGAATATTCAGTCTAAGAGATTGCCCGAACATTCGGCTTTGGCCTAGTAGAAATGGCCAAATATTCCGTATTCAGCAAAATCATTATTCGTTACACCCCTAGTTTTTTCCCTTTAAAAATTAATAATAAATGCTGTTTGCTGTTTCTTGAAAAAATCATCACTTATTTTTTTTTAATTTAAGAGCTGTAAAATATTCTAACTTTTGTTTACACTCATACAATATCCTACTAGTACCTACACGGTGTTGCCAGTGCTGAATTTTAAAAATGTTGCTTATGGCACTGTCCTTGCTAAGACTATAAAAAAACATTGCCTGCAACATTGCTTCTAGTGTTTGAAAAACATCTGCCTAGTTATCAAATAAAGCATTAGGTATTGTCAACACTTGAAAGAGCTAAATAACATTTACAAGGATTAATCAAGATGGTACGTCTGAAGTCGCAGAGGTATTATTAAATTTAAAAAAACTTTTTTTTTTAGGATAAACAGGATCAAATTTTGGTTATATGCAATGAGTGACAGATGAGCCTTTACTGTGCTTTACTTACTTTAAACTAATTGGGGGGGGGGGGGGAATCAATAAATTTTCCCCTTGTACCATTTAAGCGCCCCCTCCAGTATTTTTGCGAATTTCGGCAAAAGTTACGGGAGGGGGATCTTATTTGGTATTTTACAGTAATAAGCGCAAGGTTTTTTTCCACCTCCATATGGGGAATTTATGTGGGCATTTTGCATTAAATTGGAATAAATTAGAACCAACTGGTCGGATATTTTTCTACAAATCTAGTCTGGGCTAATAGAGACAAACTGAAATTTTCAGCAAAATCCGATGGGTAGTTTTCAAGATTAGTGGCATCATACACACCAACATCCTTTTATATATATATGTAGATTACCTACACAATGCAATTATTTTACTTGATTAGAGTTCATTAAAAAATAAATACCTAGATAAATACAAGTCGTTTTCACCCCTAGTAACAAACTTTAATTCTCTTTTCTTAAAGATGCGGTTGATCAACTAAACACTTGGGGTATTCACAAAATTAGTTGCCGTTGCGGCCTTTCTTACATTGGACAGACAAAACATGCTCTGAAAATTCAGTTAAATCAGCACAAAGTTTATGTGCAAAAGCAAGAGTTAAATAAGTCTAGTATTGCTCAACATTGTTGGAATTCCAACCACTCTTTTGATTTCAATTTTGGGAAAATTATTCAAAAAAGTTCTTCCCCTTTAGAGCTTGACTTTTGGGAAGCTTATATTAACAGAAATAGTTCTAATTTGGTTAATGATACTTTTTCAACTCCAATATTTTTCACAGGTCTGACAGAAGTTCCTTTAATTTGTTGTTCTCTCTTGGTTTCTTGTTGGTGGGATTTTGGTACCCCCCCCCCCCCTTCTTTACATGTGTACTTAGTTTTTGGATTTTAGTTTTGGTTCTTTCTGTACTTATTTCTATTTTCATTTTAATTCTTTGTATTTTTTGTTTTCGCATTTTTTCATTTTTTTTTGCATTTTTATGCATGCTGTGGTCTGTTTTGCTTTGTTGCATTTGATATTCTTTTTACTTTGTCTACTTTTGACAGGGTTCATTTGGAGCTTTCTTATTGGTGCCTTTCCAGCTACTTCTACTTCCACTTCCACACTGACTTTATTCGCTTTGTTTAGCGGGTAAATCTTAGGCTACATAAGCCGTATTTTTGTTGTTTTGTCTGCTTCATTTGAATGTTTTTGCATCTAGAAGCTCCACTTTTGCAAAAAAGGGCAATCCTTGCAATTGAAAAAGGGGATTCCAAGCAATTCCGAAACATGTCTGCATTTTAATGCTCATTTGTGCTATTTAGCATATGTGCAATTTTTTAAGTTTACCTCGGTGTGTTTTCACTTGGATATTTTACCTTAAAAATACATATGTGAATATTTTGCACCACTAAACATTTATGTATTCATTGTGTTCTAACTCTCTCTTTGACAAAATTACCAGAGGTCTATGAAAGAATTTTTTGCTCTAAAGCAATGTTTATTAACGTTTCTTTAAAAAATAATGCCTTCGTTTTGGCAAATGCAACTTATCATGTTTCAAAATAAAAATAATGTATGAAATTGCCAATTTATTAACAGAATTTGAATATCATAGACATGATGAAGGGGAGGAGGATATTCAAATGAAATAATTAAAAAATATACAAATAATAATAATAACAATAATTACTTCATTGCAGCAAATACATTGTCACCCATCAAAGTCAATTTTGCTCCTAAGTTTGCATTATTGGAAGCCAATATAGCAGGAAATTCAGATGGATCATCTCTGCAAAATGAGCAAAAATTTAAGTAAAGCATCTTTTTTAGTGTACATTACTGCATGGAATATTTTTACATACATATCTACAGATCACAATAGTTTTTTTTAGAATAAACATTTAAAATTGAAATACTATGAATAATTTCATATATTTAAATGATATATGAATGAATCTTATGCTTAGGTCTCCACCAGAGTTTCTCAACAGAGTCCTTGGACTCCTTGGGGGCCACAGGGAAAAAGAATAAAATAGGGGAGCTATGAGTCCCAGAAAATTCATTTCATAAGGAACTTAGATAGAAAATTTGATGCTAAATGAAAAAATGATTTCTTTTATGGACTAATGTCCTGCACATAGCAACATACAAAATTTGAAGTCGGTGAACCTGTAGTTTCTGCCTCCAAACACTACAGCAAAAATTGTAAATGACAGATCTCAAAGTAATTAATGTTTAAAACACTTGTATCACAAAAGATGCGAGAAAAACAATATTTGATCTTGAAAACAACATTGCATTTAAGTTGATGAACTAGAATATAAGACTGCTTTCCAGGGATTGAAATAAACTTGTGTGAAAAGACAATAAGGAACTGTGTTCAATGTACGGCTTCTTGAAAGAAACACACTACAGCAAGTAAGTATGCTATTAAAGAAGAAGAATATGAGTACTCGAAAACTATATAAAACATGGCGGTCTGTGGGGGATGTAACAATAAAAGGTTTGTAAAAAACAAAAGAAAATGATGAAAGTGCTTCTGAAAAAGAAACATTAAAAATGTTGTCTCAAGCATATCAGAAGTACAAGCTTCTCTTGAAGTTCTTCAGATGTGAAGAGTAGAGTGGGAACAGATGCTGCGGTAGTTATGCACATGCACAGTTTACTATTTCCCGAATCCTACAAAGCATATTGCAGCATAAATTAAAAGATTATTTTTAAAAAATACAAAATATGAATAAAATAAGATTTATTCCATTTTTTTTTTAATTTTTTAAATTAAATTCTACATATTATGTTATAAAAATTCATAAAATGAAGCTTAATCAATTACCTGCATATGTATTAAAATTTTGGAAAGTTTTCATAGATAAAATATTATGAACTGAAATTGTTGCTAATTTGAACTTCTTCTTTTGATTATAAACATGGCAGAAATGAATTTTATTTTCTAAAGACTGCATAAACCTGAAATAAAAACTGGTAAAAATTAATACTAATTTTTATAAGTAGTATTGGCAAGTCTAAATTGAATCCACTTGAATGCAACTGAATAGAACTTTTCGAGTAGGCATGGGAAAATGAATCATAGGTAAAGCTTTGAGCACAGAGCATAAAAAAGAAGGGCTGACTATAATGGTAAGTATATACAGATTGACATCTAGCGGTAAAATGACATGGTACATGGAAGAGGGAGAGTTTTACAGAAGCAGACGAAATCAGATTTTGAAATCGGAGAAAATTCAGGAATTTCGAGAAGAAGCATGAAAAACAGCATGTGAGCACTTTGCACTTAATCTATAAAATTGATAAGAATGCCATTTGATGAATAGTAACATAAAAAACCTTTTTTTGTTAGAAAAGCAGAAAAAGATGATACATTTAAAAAAAACAGAAAACCACAGATCAGCAGAAGAATCACATCCCTAAGTTCCATAAAAACCAGAGTAGTTATGAATTACATATGAATTTGCCAAACCATGGCTGCCTGTGATCATATAGCGGGTGTCCAAACGGGCGAAAAAGTGCGTGCAAGCAGAACTTACATTTTCTGCCACTTCAGTCAATTGGAGCTGTTAGCATGACCTTAAAAGCGAGGATTTAAAGGTCTAACCATTGCAATATCATCGCGTTAAAGGCTTGAATTTCAAGACAGATAAACATCTAAGCATTGAGGGCAAAAGTAACTATCAAAATACACTGCAGGGTTATATATTTGCCATTAAAATGTTTTCGATACAGAGGAAAAAATAAAAAGATCATTTTTTTGGTAGTAACACATGCAGACTTTGAAGCTGCTCGTTAAGATACAACTTTTCTTACATACGTATACTTTTATATATAATGAACGCAGAAAAAAAAATTTTGCAATTGGCTAATCATATTATGCTTTCAGATTTTTTTTTTTTTTTTGGAACGACAATAATTGCGCATAATTTTATGAAATACATTTGTCTTCTCATATTGTGTAGCACAAATAACTTCGCTAGCAGGTTTTTGAAAGCCGTATTAAATAGTCTTTAAATGGTTATTAGTTACTTTATTATTAAGCAATTTTCAATACATTCATGTTAATACTATTAAATAACGGCAGTTAGAAGAAAAATGACATAGGTTATGATTAATAAAGGTATTTTAAACATATGTGTTAATTGAACTATTTCAGGAAAGTGGAACAGTTAGGTTGTGAAGTGACTTAACAAAGATTAGTTGAACAATTATGTAATTAAGTAAATGATTAATGCAACAGTTTTTTATTGTTATTGACAGACTAATAGCACAATACTAATAAGTAAAATTGCATTGTATCGTATAGCTGACTCCTGTTAACTTCAACAGATGGATTATCATATAAGAGTGGCGACTTTTTTTTTTTTTGCTGGTCTCATCTAAAGCAATTACACTATATTTAGAATAAAATCCTAAAATATAAAGTAAGAAAGGTCATAGATTACGCCTTTGTAAAAGAAAACGCTTCAATAAAATAAACAATCAAGGGGAAATATTTTCAAATACTACAATTAAGCACAATAAATGAGAAATTAAAAATAATTACTTAAAAACGCTTCATTATATACAGTTTAGAGTTATCAAGATTATTTTTAAAACTTGTAACTGACAATACATGGGTATGGGTGCCAACCCCCTAAGCAAGATGGTGCACACTAATAGGTACGAAGTCCCCCAAAAAAGACAACCCCCCCAAAAGGGCTAAAACTCAATGAAAGCATGCCCCCCTGTCCAGGGGGTGCCAAAAATTTCATAAGAAAATTTAATGGCGCAGTCTACGCCATGAACTTCCCTCGTGGACACCCCTGGATGGGAGCAATTTTTCTTTAAATTTTCCTTTAAACATTTTTATTTAGATGACATACTCCTTGACAGCAAAAAGCAATGAGTATTCTCAGTGGGGGGGGGGGGGGGACCGTCCGCCTACTTTTTTATTTTACACCCCCTCCCACCTCTTTTTTCTTTTTTTCTGGACTACACTAAATATTCGCAATTTTTAATACCAAGACTTTGCAACCGGCATTTCTTCGATAAAATTCACCAAAAGCTTTCAGATTCTCTGATTATCCTTAAATCCTTTCTTAAATTAATTTTTCCCCACTTTTAAATTAGAAATCAGAAATACGGTTTAGGGGTCATTCATAAATGATGTCACACTTAGAGGAGGAGGGGGTTCGTGAAATTGTGACAAAGTGTAACAAGGGGAGGGGAGGGTGTAACAAGAAGTGTGACATCAGGCTTATACAACATAGTGTGACATGTGACAAAGGGGGGAGGGGGTCAAATATATCAGAAAAGAGTGTGACATCATTTATGAACGGTCTCTTAGATAGTTTATTTACTTTTCCATGTTTTAAGACTCTATGGTATAAAAAATGGGTGTACTCATGAACACGTGGAGAATCAACAACAAATCTTAGAGGGAAGTCTCCTTTCCTTTTTAGATATTGCAATTGTAGCCCCTGTTCATGTAGTGCGAGTTTAATTTTAAAAAGGTACATTACTAGATTTATAATATAGATTCTCTCTCACTCATTCCACTTTTAACTTTATCCTTCTATACAAGCATAAGAAATTTAAACTTCTCAGAACAAAAAAAGATATTTAAAAGCATAATCTAGACATAATATGAAATTCAAAGTTTACTTTTGAGTGGAAAAAAATTAATGAGCGGACCAACGTTCTTATAGAGCAAGTTGCAAAAATTACTCCATACATATGTTTTGGAATTAAAAGGAACCCTTTATCAATGCGTAAATATTTGACCTAAAAAATGTAAGTAATCCAAGTGAGTGTAAATCATTCGAATTGCTTGCATTCAGATGCATACAACTCTATTCATTGACAAAAGGATTCCTCTTGTCCTGAAATATGTTTTTTGAAGTTTGTGCTATAATGACGTTTGTTTTCTTACTAATAATCTGAAGTACAAATAAATAAAACCAATGCATAAATAAATAAAACCAGTAAAGTTCGAGACATAAGGGGAAAATGCTAATGTCAGCCCTCACTGGTTAAAAATATCATCTAAAGCATCAAACTCACGATTTCTATGTGTAGAGTAATTGAATAAGTGACATGGAGTGAAAAAATAATTAAAATATATGCATATAAACCAAACGTAAATTTAGTAAATCCCTAAAATTATAAAATGTATGCATTCACTAATTTAATGCTTAGAAAGAACACTCCATTGCTTTCTGTCGTTTTTATTTCATTTACGATGAAAACTTTCCTTAAAATAAATATATATATGTTAGACACAATTAAACATTGGGAGACATATTTCCGAGCAGTAATGCATAAACTAAAAATTTACCCAAAAGAAATCTTCATAATGCATGCTGCAAACCCGACAAAAACAATGCTTTCGTAATGTATTTCCACACGAAACTAGTGCATTCTTGCAGAGCACCAGTGAGGAAAAAAATAAATATCGTTTGAACGCTTATTCCTTTGCTCTGGCGCCGCTATATGATCGCAGGCAGCCATGGCCGAACAATAATGCACAATGTTAATTCTAAACACTCTTAGTAAATTACCTGAAGTATCCAATATGAAATAGGTCCTTTCCATCCAATTTTATAATAGTTTGAAATTCCGGGGGATCATAGTAGTAACGCCAATGGCAATGTAGATAAACAGTTTTTGTCTTTGGAAGTTGTTTAGACAGCAAATCATAAACTCCAACTAGGTGAAACCCAATTTCAGCAAATGCATCTAAAAAGAAAGGGTTTTGAGCAGTTATATTAGATACAAATCAATTTCCTACAAGAAAACTACAGAAAATTTAAGAAAGATCTTTCAAATACATTTATTCCTCACACTAAATCTTTAATTAATGTTAAAGTATTAGTGCAGCAATAAAGAAAACTATTTACTGATCTGAGGCTCAAGCCCCCAGACTAAACGGGTTGCCAAAAATTAACAAAAGAATTTTCCTTTCATCCAATTGTCAGTGCAATCGGATCAGATGCTTGCATCATTTCAGAGCCTGATTTACATTTTGAATCACTATAGGCACAACGCATGTTTGGGGGCCCCTCATGCAACAAATTTTTTTAAAACATAACACTCAGTATGTGTTTGTAAAACTTGCCAATCATACCAAAATTTGGGGGCCCCCAAAGTGCAAAAACTAATTTGTTTTTCAAATGTCAAAGAGTCAGACTAACATTTGGGAGCTACCAACATGCAAAATGACTTTGTTTTTAAATTACGAAATGTTTGAATAAAATCTGGGGTCCCCCACAGTGCAAAATCGATTTTGTTTTTTAAATTTCAAATTGTCAGACCAAAATTTGGGGGCCCCCAAAGTAAAAATTCCTCATGGTTTTAAAATAATTTAATAGTACAAATTTTCTGTGAAGCAACAGAACATTAACAGTTTGTTTTTGAAAGATGCATTTTTCTAAAAAATTTTAAATTACAAAAAAAAAAAATAATAAAGACCAAAATTAGGGGGCTCCCTAGGCCCAGGCCTCACGGGTCTAATGGTAAATAAGGCCCTGGTCATTTCTAAAGCATTTATCTTGATTATCACAGCATCAACTACAAAGCAGTCTTTATTACATAAGAGATTAATGAACTTTTAAAAGGAAAAGTTCCGAAAGGCAATTAAAACCTTATTCCACACTAGTTGGCTCTAAAGTAACAGATTTTACGAAAGTTCCTGAAATTAATGGCATAAAATACATTGATGAAATTTTCTCACATGAAATCAACTTGGCTTTTCCAGCTTGATCTTACTTCATTTCTACTCGTGATCATTTAAAAGCAGCACTATTTGCACCCTACAAACCATATAATGTTTCATTTTCTGCTTTCAAAATTTTTTAGTCTTGCCTCGGATGATGGGAGGAGCCCGGAGAGAAAAAAATAAAGATGGGGAGCAGGTCAAAATCAAATGCTACAAATACAAACAAAAAGTTGCTTGAACCAATGCATCCCCCCCCCCTCAAATCTCAATGGCACAGTCTGTGCCATGAGCTTCTTGGTGGGCAGCCCTACACAAGGAGACCATAACCCTACTAAATGAGGCACTAAGATAAGTATATGTGCTTGTGTGTGTGAATTACAAGTGAAAATCCTCCTCTTGAAAAGTGCACCTTCCCCCCATGCAAAATTTCCCACTATGCTCCTGATTTTGATGAAAACCAGAATCAGAATATTTAGAGTTGACCTTAGATCATAAATCATTCTAAAATAGGCTCCAAGCATTCATCTCCAGGACATATATATATATAAGCACTCCACAGCTTTTCTCAAAAAAATTTGCTGTAACATAGCATACTGCTCCCAAAAGAGAAAGGTGACAGGCATTCCTCTGACAGGTATGAAAAGGAATTTCAAAAGGTTATTCAGGGCACTAGTTTTTGTTGTGAATGAAATGAATACTGAATGAAATTTCATTCATAGTGCTACACTCATTGACAGAAAAAAATATAAATGAGAATTTGAGTTAAGTACTTAGTGCATTTAATTTTCGTACACCTCCATTTTTTGCAGTGTAATGGAATGAAAATTCTGGAAAATCCTTTTTTTCCTGTCTTCAATGGCCTTTCCTCTTTTCTCTTTAAGCCTAGCACAGTGGCGGCTCATGGGTCTTTGAAACGGAGGTTCACAAAGCAAATTTTGAAAATGAAAAATGCAGGTATGATGTAACACTTACAAGTTAAAATACATTTCACAGTTTAAGAAAAAGTGTGACTTAAAAAAAAGCTCATAGGCTGAAAAAAAAAAATATCTTTTTTTTTTTTTTTTTAACAATGGAAAGTAATAAAACCGTAATATTGCTTTCTTACATAACTTTGAATGATGATCACAATACAGTCAAGAAAAATTTTTACTCATTAAATCCTTTGCTTTTTTTATTTCTTCCTTTCTTTCTTAACAGCGAAAAAATTCATAACATTCTCATTGAATTTATTTACGACAGTTATCATGTCAATATTAAATGTAATTTTTCAATTGAGAAAATACTTAGAAAGTTTCTTGAAAATTTCTTAACCACTTCTATACATGGCAACTGAAACAAAAAATGAGGCAATATATCCCTAACAGTGCTTGAAGCATCAACGAAATTCATTTCCCATGCATAAAGCTAACTTTCTCTGTTTCCCCGCAATTCACTTGAGAGGGTTGCGGCAAAATTTAGCAAGGGGCCAAATACCAAAATAATTATCACATAACAAATATGGCAAACCTTCTCTCACAAATTGCTGAGTTTCTAAACTCTGGACCACAACACAAGAGGAACAATTGGAAAATATGAACACAGAATAAAAACATTAAATTTTTCCTTTACCTCATTTATCTGCCCCGTTTCCTGAAGCTGGTTTTTGGGCTAATTTTAATCGGTTGCATGTGTGATCAAGAAATGCAAGTACTTTTGTAACTATTCTACAGCTATGAAATGATGTATTACAAAAAAAGGGTGGCATAGGGGAAAAAATCCCATTCATCATTCGTCCGAGAAATTAACAAAGTTGTGCAGATGTACATAATATTATTTTATTAAATTTTTCAATAATATTCCTGCATTTTCTTTGGGGGCTCACAAGCTCATGTGCACACATAGACGAGCCACCACCAGGGTTGGAAAAAAAACCTGTTTTCTTTTTTACTCCCCCCCCCCCCCCCCAGAAATGGTTTTTCGATTTAAATTTTTTTTTTTTTTTATATTCAATTTGACTCGGAACATCATGAACATTTTAGATCATTAATTGTGAAAAAATGTTATTAATAATTGATTTCTTGATGATTAATTAAATAACTAAGTATAAAACCTCGAATTTTAATTATCTTATAAATATTGTTTTTATTTTTTCAGAAACTGAAATATTAACATATTAAATTAATATATTTGTACAGACCTTTTAGCAGATTATTAAAGAAATAATGATTATGCGGGTTGAGTTTTAACAAAAGCGTATTTTACTAAAGCAACAAAAAATAAGCAAAAAGGAAAAATACATTAAAAATAATGTATGTTGATTTACAGTATTGGTTATATCAACAAATGATTCCTCTTACTATCAGTCTCTTCAGGGTTCGTACGCTTTTGGCAAAACCAAAAATAAGGACTTTCTAAGGACTTTTTAAGGACCTACAAAAAAATTTAAGGACCTCACAAATTTTTCGAAACATAGAAACTGTTATGTTTATTTCAGAAGGAAGCATTATTGAAAGAAGAAATTGATTTAACATAGTATTTTTATTAGGAACAGAACACAAACACTTTTATGGAGCTCTCTTTGACTTGTTGCTTTTCTAATGTCCAATACAATCTGGGAGTTAAATTATTGGAGCTAGTAATAAGAAGCACACAAGCAAATTTTCATGATATGAAAAATTATCAAAAAGGCTAGTGCTATAAAATGCAAGTTAAATGAAAAAACAATTTAAATAAAAATTGTTAAAGAAAACGCTGCACTTTGTCTTGAGAATTTGTATTAAATTTAGATTTTTTTTTTTTTTTTTCATTTTACTTAACTTTTGTTGCCAGCATATCAATTTAGGCTTATACTTAAATTTTTATCTCTGCCATAAATAATTTTTTAAAATTATTTAGAAGAGCTTGCAAAAATTCAGAAAAAACTTTTTCAACTTGAGAAAAATATTTCATTTTAGAAATAACATACAAATAAAAAATGGAGCTTATTTGCTTAAAACTTTGTACATTATCCTCAAATAGTAACTACAAAAATTCACCTAAAATAAAGTTTCAAAAAATTTTGAAAAAAAAAAAAATAAATAATAAAACAAGCAGACCACAGGCTGAAAATACTAAAACAACAGTCAACTTTTTAAATAACTGATATATTTACAGGATGCAAAAAAATAGAAGTCTCAAAAGCTGCGTGCAATTTTCGGCGAAGCACAAGCTAGATGTTAGCAAGTTTCCGAAAAATAGGTTTTTACATTTTCGCGTTATAAGTTGTGAAAATTCACGTAAATTAATATGTCTTTTTAAAAAGTTTCTTGAAAAATTTTCTTGTTTTGAAAAAAATCCCTTTAGACAAAAATACTTGTACATCAGCTTGAAAAATCGAATCTTTTGGCAAAAAATCGAATTTTCGAAGTTTACAAATAAAAACAGAAAAACTAGGGGAAAACTGAGCATTTGGCAACTACGGTGTATAGGTTTAAGAACAGGTCGATTCCTTCAATTTACTGAAAATTAAGAAATTTCACGAGATACAAATTTTGATTAACGCAGCAAATATCCATCATCTACCACAAAACAAAACCCCACAGCAAACGATTGCAAAGCCAAATTGGTCGATAAAAATTTACTAAATATTAAAACATTGCTCTAAAACAAATTTTCGATCTAAAAAAAAAAACAAAAAAAAAACAAAAAAAAAAACAATGAGAGAACAAGCTGTTTAGCGAAAGGTCAGCTGAAAAGCGATTGGGAAAGTTGGCAACTCGGCGCTTATAATAGTGTAAGACGTAAGAAAAATGATAATAAAATTAAATCACTCTTTTACCTTTAGCAGTATAAATAAGCGATAATCATATATGCGATTGGTCAAATGCAAAAAAAGCTGAAAGTTTTTTTTTTTTTTGCCTACATATTAGTTAAATGTGTCTCTTTTATTGAAATAGATATCAACAACATGCTTCTTTGAAGTATCCCCCTCCCCCCCGCCCCTTAAATTAAAAAAAAAGTTTCAAAAGCAATATTTATTTACTGATTACTTGTTAAGAGCTGCTCCTACTTGCCTTATTGATAATTGTTTAGAATGTAGATTTAGTAACAATTTTCATGCAAAAAAAAATAATAAATAAAATATTTACTTTGCCCCTAAACTTAATAAATAGTATCGAATCCCAAATTTGATATCCCAAAAATTCCTGCCTTTTGTTTATTTATTAAACATTTTCCCCTCGAGTCCTTAAAAGTCTGTTTTTCAAATTTTCCTTTTTCTTTTCTTTATTTAAAGCAAAATGAGGGAACTTGTGTGATTTGTTTTTCTGTGGTCTTAAATGGTGCCCAGTTACTGGGCACCATTGCATTTTGTACAAATGCTTGGTGCTTTGATTCGACTTGTCTACTAATGTTTTTCTTTTTTTTTTTTTTTAAAGATGTAGCTCGATTTTCAGGAGATAGCAAATTGGGAGCTGCCATGTAGGTGGGTGCAAGTTTATTTTAACTGAATTGGTTGTTGTAATTTGAAGCATTTTATCAAAATTCATGAGTATTTTCTTTTGTAAAAATATATAACACATCAATTTAGTTACACCTTTTCAAAAAAAAAAAAGTTAAGTTAGGTACTTATTTATCTACCAGTTGAGAAAGCACTGCAATTTGAAGTAAAAATGCGTTGGTGTTTATGTCAATCCACCATTTTTGGTCCTGTCAATCCGCCATTTTGGGTCTGTCCGAAAGCCGCGATAATACCGGACCCGAGCAAACCAAATTTGAGGCTCGATTAAGTAGTTGTTGAAGGAAGTTTGATTCTTGTGAAGAATACAAAATATAGCAAAACAAATAGAGCGCATGGGTACCTTATTTTAACAAAAAAATTAAGCACCTGGAATAAAAAATAAGGACTTTTTAAGGCCTTAAAAATGAAAATGAACATTAAGGACTTTCTAAGGACCTTTAAGGACCGTATGAACCCTGCTCTTATATTACTATATATTAGTCTCTTACGATCAGGGTTCCTGATTTTAAAAATTTTTTTAAACAGACCTTAACGACTTTGGATATTTATTATGTTATGCTTATACAAATAATATGACATTTTAAGCTATTTTCAATATCACTGCAGTGAATATTTTAAAATAATAATAAAAATTAAAAAATTTTAATATGAATGCAGATTCAAATGAAATTTAACCCTACCAGGAATAATAGTACACTCTAAGTAAAGAAAAAAAATGATCAAATTTAATTTGAATTTTTTGCTATTGAAAACTAAAAAAAAAAAAAAAAATCAAACAATTAATTGTGTGCCCTTAATTTTACATTGAGTGCACTTTATATGTTTTTCTATTTTATAAATGAAATGTCAATTTGAAATATTTTTTAATCTATCCATTTAGTAAAATCATATGCTCCTTCCGTCCATTACTTAAAAATTGAAAGTTTTTGTTTTAATCAGATATCTTTATTGAAAATTGCAAGATAAAAATTTCACTAGGATAAAAACCTAAAGCTATTATGGTACATGGATGCAACATCTTTAAGGGTACATATTCTAAATTCTAAACAACTTTGCTTCAAACACTATCATCTTCAGGGGCGGACTGGGAAGAAAATTCGGCCCGGGCATATTTCAAGAAGACCGGCCCTGGGGGGGGGGGGGGGAGACACTACCAAGGTTCGGAAAATGAACGCTAATCATATATTATGCATCCACCCTCCCCCGAAAATTTTTGAAATTTACTCAATGACAACAACGAGTTTTAATAGCATTTTAAAAATAATTTTGGCTTTCAAAATTGCCGTAATTTACATGAAAAGAGGTAGAGTTGAAAAATAAACATGAAAAATTATGCACCCATCGTATTCTTTGTGTATTGAGTGTGCTACAATCAGTATGTCAGCATAAAAAAAATTAGTTCTAGTTATGAAAAAGTTAAAAGAAATGTTTATTGTTCTGGTTTCCAGTACTATAACTGTAACACAAATAGTAACAGGTTTAAAAAAACTCACCCTCAATCAAATATACATTGCAATATTTGCTCAAAAATTATTTTCCTTTTGAAGGCCTTTTAGTATTTTAAAAGCGATTTTAAAAGGGGGACTCTTATTTGCTACATCATCAATTAGACTTTTCATGTCAAGCTTTACTAATATGTCCTTTTCACACGACATTTACATAAATGATTCCAATTTGTTCTGAGTTAAATTGCTTCTTAATCTGTTCTTAATATACTTCCAACCCTTAACACATTTGCCCATGTCTGACACGGGCGAAAATTACCGGCAAATTTGCACATGCCCGTGTCTCATAAGCCGATCTTGTATCTCGCGTTATTTTATTTCTAATGCCCGTTTGCACAACTTTTCTTGTATAATCATTTTTATATACCTTTTACCTCCTCCCCCGCTCTCTAGTCACCCCCTATAACTGCAATTGTCAAGAACAATTTATACTATACCTATATATTAATTTTCTGTCAAAAAAAAAAAAAAAAAAACTCCATCATTTTTTACCAGTTTTCCGAAAAAAAAAAAAAAAAACACGTGCTTTAAGGGGTTAAAATAGAAAAACTTGACAATGGACCGATACAACTGACCGCGAGAAATTCTGTGGGCCGACCCTGAGAATTTGCATCAATTGGATTGAGAAATTCTCAGGGCCGTATTTTGCAGATTATAGGGATTAAAAATATTGTCAGTAAATTCGTAGATATGTATTTAAATATTAAATGTCTACAAGGCTGATTTTTTTCTTATTCATTATAGAAGGGCAATAATACGTAATATGTTAATTAGCTGCCGTCCTTTAGGGCGTTGTGCCGTGAGGCCGTCCCCTCGCCGCCTTAGCCTTCCCCGCTAGCACTGCTCAAAATTAAAAAAAATAAATAAATAATAATAATAATTTTGCAGATCTCAAGAGTTGCTTGCATAAGGTTTTCTATATGGACGAGCTGGCCCTGAGAATTTCTCAAGCCGGCCCCGAGAGCTCGTCAAAATAGACAACTTAGATGGCAGCCTAAAGGGCAAAATGATGTATTTTATTTATTTTCAAAATTAAAATCATAAAATTTAATCAATTTTGCAACTCAGGAAGCCGTTTAGGTTGTCTATACGGACCAGCCGGCCCTGAAAAATTCTGCCCCATCCCTCTCATGTGGCCCCACACCTGGAGATTTTGCCCCGTTGCACTCTCTGAAGCCCGGATTACGGCAAAATTTTGGTTCCCCGTTTTTTTCATTAACATTTTAAAAGCTGTATACTTTATATTAAAAAAAAAATAGATATTTTGCGACTGGCCCAGGGAGGACCGGCCCACCGGGCATTTGCCCGAATGCCCGCATAGCCAGTCCGCCGCTGATCATCTTGAATTATCTATTGTGTGGTATTCATTAAGTAGAACTAAAATACTAATTATTAACATTAAAAACACATTAAGTGAACCATGATTACTCTGAATTGCAATATGAATTATGAAATGAGTTATGCCTTGATGTTAAGACATCTCAAGAGTATGAAGAATATTGTAAAATAATTTTAAAAAAAGTTCTAAAGTTATGAAATATATAATACACGCACACAGACAGAGGGATCAATGAACTTTTGCTTGAAATGGAGGTTGTAAATGCAGCACATTTTATGTTTAAAACAAACTTTTTTTAACACTAAAATCAATTTTACGAAAAAAAAATTCTAATGATTTAAATCAAGCTGATTTAAATCAAAGAACCCTGCTTACTATATATATATATTTTACTTTAAAAGTAAAAAACTCAATCATTTACCAGATTTAGCAATGATAACACTTCATGGGGTGTAATGTAGCAGGCCTCCTTGTGGTGCATCCTGGGTAATGCTAAATCTGCTACAGCTTTCCGCCGAGCTCTCAAAGCTTTTACTTTTGTTAACCCCTTGGACTTCATGGACCTTGATTTAAGACTGGACTCAAATCAGAAAATTAAAAAGTCTGACTATTGTCCTGAAGCATTTCGTGCTATTACTCTTGATACTATCCACGATCGCTACCCAGCTCCCATTAATGGCTGCATATCTACGCAGACGGCTCTCTTATGGACTTCTCTCAAAGAGCTGGTGCTGGTATTTTCTGTGAACATGTTTGTTTTTACCAGTTGGAAAGTTTTCAACCCATTTTGACGAGGAATTGGAATCAATATTTGTTACTCTTCAGCAGCTCTTCATATGTCAGAGTTCCTTTGAGAAGGTTGTGATCCTCTCTGATTCCACAACATGGGTGCAAGTCCTGCAAGTTGCCAGGACTGAACAATTTTCGCGCTGACTCATGAGAAATTTTTCATGGGGGGGGGGGGAGCTTGGGGGAGTATTTATTATATATATACAGGCGTCACGCCAGAAGAAATTCGGGTCCGCTTTAGGACCCTTAGGAAGATTCAAATCAATCAAAATACACAACTTCACAAATTCCAAATTTTACTTTTTACACCATTATTTATTATAAAAGTGGAAAATAATAATAAAAATTCATTATATGTTTAAATTTTTAATTATCACAAAATTATTGATTTTTCACAAAAATCTCTTTGAAATTCACAAAAAAAGACCCTGTTAAAAATGCTGAATCGACCCGATATAAGCAATAAGATTATTATATAGTGCTGACTAAGCAATTTTGACAGGGCGCTGCGCCCGGCGGCCCTTTTAAATCTTTTTTGCGCCCGGCGGCCTCTTTCTTCCCTTTTCTATGCGCCCTGCGGTCCATTCAGACCTGCCAATATCGGCCGAACGGCCTTCAATCCAGCCATCCTGCCCCCACCCCCCTTATTTGTCCCTAATAATTTTCTCAGAACTCAGAACTCATTATTGTCTTCTCCCCTTTAGCTTCTTGGAATAACTGGGGGTAGTAGATGGATGCATCACGTGCCTTTTTTTATTTTAAAGTGTTTAGCCTAAAAAACAAATATGAATGTCTGCAACTTAAATTTTGCTATTTTTAGTAAGGATGGGCAACTTGCAACCCACTACCTGCCGATGATGTGCGAAAATTCGGAAAACTCCTGATTTTTCAAAAAATAAAATCGAGCAAAAGCGGCAAACTTTCCGCATTTTGGGTCCCGATTCAAAAAATTTTGTAAATAGCACCAGAACTCAAAGATTTGGCCATTAGCATGTCATTCATAAATAGCAGTTTTTAATACAGAATATACTCTCTTATAAGTCGAGAAATTTAGAACAAAAAATGAAGTAAATGTCGACTTACGTTCGCGGCAAAACATCGAAAAATCTGGACTTTTCCCGTTTTTTTTTTTAACTTCCTTAATTAAACGATACAAGAAAAGAATATCATCAAATTCTGACATGATTTCAGACTCTCAAATTAAATGCTCTAGCTGCTTACTAAAGACTTTTAATTATAAAAGATCAGCTTATCAGGAAAATAAAAGAAAGCCCGAATTTCAATTTTACGAATTTTCTGTATCGCGTAAAATTTAGCGCTCAGTCTAAAAAACAATAATAATAAATATAATAAAAGTACAAAAAATAGAAAAAAGCAAATTTTTATGACAGTAACTTAGAATTAAAGCAATAATTAATAAGAACTCTTAATCGCGAAAGCGAACCCTTTTTCAGAAATCACGATCTCAAACATGAAAACTTTTTCGGACACGATCATGAAAACTACATTTTTATTTAAATACGTTTATTATAATTGTTATTTTTATAAAAATGTTTATTTCTAAAAGAAAAAAAAAACAGTAAATAAGAATTCCCGATTTTTCATTGAAATCAAGAATTTTTTTTTTTGAAAATGTTCCAAATTTTGGGATTATGAATTTGGGGTTCCATAATGTGTAATTGTTCTGGGTTTAGCATTTAGCCTCACCACTGAAAAAAATAAATAACTAAAATAAAGTCATCGGCGTCATTTCACAAAATCTTTACATAAGACAAAAGAGTTAAATACTATTTTCAAAGCCAAATAAGCATTTCTTTTCTTTTCAATGCAAACATTTTAATCTCTACATACCAATCAGTTTATATGTGCTAAACATAGTATTTGTATCTCATGTATTTCTTCGTTTGCACACGGAAAACGGTCATATGCTAATTAGCGAACTGCGTAAAATCGGGCAGCAATCTTTTAACATCTGATTTAGGCTTACAATATTTCTTAAACAGTGAACAGCAAAACTCTTATTGGGCCTAAATACAGTTTTACCTCTCCAAGACTTTTGACTCTATCCCCCCCCCCCCCCCCCACGGCTGAAAAAACTGTTTAAACAGAAAATTATGGCTCCATTAGAAAGAAAATTTAAATTAAATAAGTGTTTACTTGCATATAATTGTGCGGCATTTTTTTATCACCTGATATAATTTCTTTCTTAATGGTAAAAAGGACAAAATATATTCAGCCAAAATAAAAAGCTATTTTCTCCAAAGTTCCCACCACAGCCCTCTTCTAAAAAGAAAAAAAAAAGTTTGAATTAGAAATAAAATGATTAAGGAAAAATTCGAATGCTCTATGATTGAGGTTTAAAATGGTACCAAGTTTGAAATCCTAGGCATGGGGAAGTTGCCAGGACTGAAAAAATTTTGCGCTGACTCAAGGGAAATTTTTCATGGGGGGGGGGGGGGAGTATTTATTATATACAGGAGTCACGCCAGAGGAAATTCAGGTCCGCTTTAGGACCTTTAACAAGTATCAAATCAATCAAAACACACAACTTCACAAAATTCCAAATTTTACTTTTTACACCATTATTTACTACAAAAGTGGAAAATAATAATAAAAAAATTCATCACTATATGTTTAAATTTTTAATTTTCACAAAATTATTGATTTTTCCCAAAAATCTCTTTAAAATTCACGAAAAAAGACCCTGTTAAAAATGCTGAATCGACCTGATATAAGCAATAAGATTATATACATACCTACACATGATAAGTTTTACTACTTTTTTTACTGATATAACCTCATTGCTATACCCCTATTCTTTTCCTTTCAAGTATACTTTGTAAGTGAGTTAAAATTTGAAATACACAGTATGGGACCTCAAATCTGGAACGCTCGGCGCTGAGATCTTTCGGGATTTTGGATCCTAATTCAAAGAATTTTATAAGTAGCATCAGAGCGATTTAATTTGCTCTAGAAGATTTTATTTGCATTTTGCTCATTTATAGTATTTTTTATTATCGTATATACTCGTCTATAAGTTGCGAAGTTTAGCACAAAAAACGAAGTTGGAGTCAGCTTACATTCGAGGCAAAACATCGAAACCATCTGGATTTTCCCCCATATTATTTTAACTTCTTTAACTAACCGATAAAACAAAAGAATTCCGTCAAATTCTGATATAATTTTTTCTCTAATTTTCTAGCCACTAAATTGCAGTAAAAGATCGGACTAGCGGGAAAATGCGAGGAGAGCCGATTTTCGTGAATATTCTGTATCGCGCGAAAATTAGAGCGCATTTTAAAAAATAAATATAATAAAACTTCAAGAAATGAAAAAAAAAAAAGCAAAATTTAATGATATTACCTTAAAATTAAAGCAACAATTAATAAAAACTCTAATCGCAAAAACGAACCATTTTCAAAAAATCGCGAAATAACTTTTTTGAAAACTGCACATTTCTGATCTTAAAAATGTTTATTGCATTTTGTTTTCCTTCTGTTTAAAATGCCTATTTCCAAAAAACGGTGCAAAATCTTTCCCGATTTTTTTTTGAAAAAGTTCCGGATTTCGGGATTCCGTGTTTGGGGTTTGGTACCGTATGTGTATCATTTCATTCACATACTAAAAATACAATTATTATAATTAATAAATGAACACACGAATATGAATCAATCAAGAGAATTTTAAATAAAAAATAATAATGAGAAGTACTTTTTAAACGAAAGTAAAGGAAAAACTGAGGCTTGATTATAAAAAAAGGACTTCGAATTTAACAAAAAAAGGGGGGAGGGGGGACTTTTAGGCAAAAGATCATTTGTGACTAGCTTATTATGGTTGATTAAGAAATTAAAGGAAATATCTTTGCCTGATACGTATTTTCCCACCAAAATTTAATGGCCGATCCAGGAAAACCGGGAAAAATTTCGCTCGCCTATTTTCCCGGCATTTTTCGCCGTTTTCGGAGAAAACAATGAAGAAACTTGTTTAATGAAGCTTCCTTCATTAAAAAAGGGGGTATTTGTCCAAAATATCTACTGAAAAAAAAAAAGCATTTTTCCGTAGTATAATAGTGAAAACATCTGAAAAATACCGATATAAACCTCTTTATTCTTGCAGAAATCGGAAAATTTTGGAAGGCTTAAAAAAGTAAAAGTGAGAAAAAGAACATATTGACTATACTCTTTATGACTAGTTGAAGGCCTTAATGTTGTAAAAAATTATTAATTTTTTCATTCATAAAACAGGAATTCCGACAAAAAGGTTTTTTTTTTTCACTTTTTCAAAAACGGAAGAAAAATAAAAAGTCCGATAGCTTTTTTATCGAGCTAAATACAGTTCTGCTTTTCTTTTTAAAATGAAGTAAAAATAATAAGTGCAAATTAAAACAAAAATAACATCAACAGTCAACACGAAGAGAAACTTTCGTTACGCAATCTAAATATGTGTAAAACATCCTTCTAACGATTCATCAACCAATTGGTCTTTAATCTTATACTTATTGAGTCATCCCTAATTTGTTCTAAGAAACTTTTAGAATGGTACAGCTCATGCATTTCAAATAGGATATTTTCCATATCAGCTAGTCAAATTGAGGAACGATGGCGATAAACCCACAATGTCGTCAAATGTAAAGTTAAACGATGCATGCCATTTTGGAAACATGTTATTTTAAAAATAGTCCGATAATTCAAGCAAAGAGTTTAAAAAGAATGAAAATAAAAGCTAATGATGGAATTTAATAGCGGAAATTTGCAATTTTTGTACTTGTAAATGCTCCATTGAGATTGTGATCGCGATTTGTGTAAAAGGGTTCGTTTTTGCGTTTGTGACATTTAATTGATGAAAGCGAGTGTAAAATTCGGTTGCAGATGGAAAAAAAAAAATCCCTTCCTCGCGATCTTTCCGTATTTTTTTCCGTCCTTCTTCTGTCTTCGAGTATTTTCAAAAGACGGAAATCCGTCCCGTGGACGGAAGTCTTGCACACATGATCCTAGGTCACTGTCACCTGAAATACTTGTCAATAATAATCAGAGCCACATTAAGAGCACTTTCGTGGGGGTCGCGATTTGTTGGAACTTAGGTACACCTCTCCCAAAACTTGTGTGGAGAAACATCACCAAGACCTAGAATTTTCTTTGTTGAGTAGTTCATAATTTTGCAGCAGAATACTTATGAAAACGTGCGTAAAAGATACATATATACCTATATATTTTTCAAAATGAAAACCTATATTTTGAGATACACAAGCAAATGCAACCTTGTTAAACTTGAAGCTTTTTCAATGCTTGAATTTTTTTGCGGGGGGGGGGGGGTAAGAAATATTGTTTAAGCACGACTCAAGGGTGCCCTTTTTAAAGAAAACATAGTGCCCTTTTTAGAGTTCCCCCTGGCGGCCCTTTCATCCTGGAGTCAGCACTAATATACATACCTACACATGGTAAGTTTTACTACTTTTTTTACTGATATAACCTCATTGATATGCCACTATTCTTTTCCTTTCAAGTATACTTTGTGAGTGAGTTAAAATTTGAAATACACAGTAAAGGGACCTCAAATCTGGGAGCGCTGGGCGCCACGATCTTTCGGGATTTTGGATCCTAATTCAAAGAACTTTGTAAGTAGCATCAGAGCGATTTAATTTGCTCGAGAAGATTTTATTTGCATTTTGCTCGTTTATAGTGTTTTTTTATTATCGTATATACTCGTTTATAACTCGCAAAGTTTAGCACAAAAAACGAAGTTGGAGTCGGCTTACATTCGAGGCAAAACATCGAAACCATCTGGACTTTTCCCGATATTATTCTAACTTCTTTAACTAACCGATAAAAGAAAAGAATTCCGTCAAATTCTGATATGATTTTATACTCTAATTTTCTAACCACTAAATTGCAGTAAAAGATCAGACTGGCGGGAAGATGCGAGGAGCGCCGACTTTCAATTTCGCGAATATTCTGTATCGCGCGAAAATTAGAGCTCATTTTAAAAAATAAATATAATAAAACTTCAAGAAATGAAAAAAAAGCAAAATTTAATGATATTAACTTAAAATTAAAGCAACAATTAATAAAAACTCTAATCGCAAAAACGAACCATTTTCAAAAAATTGCGAAATAACTTTTTTGAAAACTGCACATTTCTGATCTTAAAAATATTTATTACATTTTGTTTTCTTTCTGTTTAAAATGCCTATTTCCAAAAAACGGTGCAAAATCTTTCACGATTTTTTTTGAAAAAGTTCCGGATTTCGGGATTCCGTGTTTGGGGTTCGGTACCGTATGTGTATCATTTCATTCACATACTAAAAATACAATTATTATAATTAATAAATGAACACACGAATATGAATCAATCAACAGAATTTTAAATAAAAAATAATAATGAGAAGTACTTTTTAAACGAAAGTAAAGGAAAAACTGAGGCTTGATTATAAAAAAAGGACTTCGAATTTAACAAAAAAAGGGGGGAGGGGGGACTTTTAGGCAAAAGATCATTTGTGACTAGCTTATTATGGTTGATTAAGAAATTAAAGGAAATATCTTTGCCTGATGCGTATTTTGGCACCAAAATTTAATCGCCGATCCAGGAAAACCAGGAAAAATTTCGCTCGCCCATTTTCCCGGCATTTTTCGCCGTTTTCGGAGAAAACATTAAGCTTCCTTCATTAAAAAAGAGGGTATTTGTCACAAAATATCTACTGGAAAAAAAAGCCTTTTTCCGTAGTATAATAGCGAAAATATCTGAAAAATACCGATATAAACCCCTTTATTCTTGCAGAAATCGGAAAATTTTGGAAGGCTTAAAAAAGTAAATGTGAGAAAAAGAACATATTGAATGTACTCTTTATGACTCGTTGAAGGCATTAATGTGGTAAAAAATTATTAATTTTTCCATTCATAAAACAGGAATTCCGACAAAAAGGTTTTTCTTTCACTTTTTCAAAAACGGAAGAAAAAAAAAAAGTGCGATAGCTTTTTTATCAAGCTAAATACAGTTCTGCTTTTCTTTTCATTCGCTTTTCTCTTTAAAATGCAGTAAAAATAATAAGTGCAAATTAAAACAAAAATAATATCAACAGTCACCACGAAGAGCAACTTCCGTTACGCAATCTAAATACGTGTAAAACATCCTTTAACGATTCATCAACCAATTGGTCTTTAATCTTATACTTATTGAGTCATCCCTAATTTGTTCAAAGAAACTTTAAGTATGGTACAACTCATGCATTTCAAATAGGATATTTTCCATATCAGCTAGTCAAATTGAGGAACGATGGCGATAAACCGGTTAACCGATAAACCCACAAAGTCGTCATATGTAAAGTAAAACGATGCACGCCATTTTGAAAACACGTTGTTTTAAAAATAGTCCGATAATTCTAGCAAAGATTTTTAAAAGAATGAAAATAAAAGCTAATGATGGGATTTAATAGCGGAAATTTGCAATTTTTGCACTTGTAAATGTTCCATTGAGATTGTGATCGCGATTTGTGTAAAAGCGTTCGTTTTTGCGTTTGTGACTTTTAATTGATGAGAGCGAGTGGAAAATTCGTTTGCAGAGGAAAGAAAAAAATCCCTTCGTTCCTCGCGATCTTTTCGTATTTTTTTTTCCGTCCTTCTTCCGTCCTCCAGTATTTTCTAAAGACGGAAATCCGTCCCATGGACGGAAGTCTTGCACCCATGTTCCACAACTGCCCTCAAGCTCTTTCTTATAACAGAGAGAGAGTAAAAGTCCTTGTGTCCAACAATGTAGATTCCTTCAGAGCAATCCAACAAAAAGTGTCTTCCCAGTGGGTGCCCTCCCACTGCGGTATCGAGGGAAATGAAAAAGCAGTCTTTTTGGCAAAGAAGGGGTGCAATGTAATTCAGAATTTAAACAGAAATTTGTCCTTTCATTCATCTAAACTAGAGAGTAATAGAATCTTCAGACACTCATTCTGTACAGCGGCTGCTGACTCATGAAAAGTCCTGGAGTGCCTCAACTCCAACTCCCATTGTGTTCCGGTATTTGATAAATAAAAACACTTATACAAAGCAGCAAAGAACTATCACCATTATTATTATTTTTTAAATACCTACAAACTTTATTTTTCCTGATTAAATATATTTATAAAAACAATTTTACAAAAGTAATACAGTGTACATACATTATTTCTCCTAATTCTTTTTAAGTAGAAAAAGGTTTAAACGAAAAAACTAGTTTTGAAGCCTTTTCAGTCCTATTTTATTTTGTGATTTCGTCTGTACTAATCCAAATGTTGAAAATATTCTTTCAACACTTGCAGAGGATACTTTTGCTGTCAGAAGTTGTTCAACTTCACCAAACACTTCATTGTTAATTTTATCGATTTAAACTTTCTGGCTTTATTCCCTTTTTGGGAGGAGGGGAGATTATGCAAAATTATTTTCTCAAGTTTTATTACACTAAGTAAACCAACCCTTTATTACTCAACAACTTATTTTTATTTGCTTTTTTGGATTCAAGTTAAATAACAAACAAATAAAATGCACATATCTCAGGAAATTTTAACATTATTTATAAAGAATATTACAAAAACAGCAATCAAACAGTCTGTTGCCTACACTCTACATTATGATACAGAGGATTAAAGTTGAGTTAAATATTTGAAATCACATTAAATAAGTTACCTTCAGGTTTTGCTTCATTTATTGTAGCACAAAAGTTCCAGAAGTCAAAAAAATCAGAAGGCATGAGCTTCAAAACTTCTTGAACAGTTTCTCCACTGCGCTTATTTAGAGTATCCCCCAAGAACCTGGGGCCTGCATCTGTTTCTGGTTGAACAATCTTTTGTAAGGGTTGCTGCTGGAATAAAATATCAACAAGTAATAGAACTTGTAATCTAGTAACAGGGAAAATTAAGTTTCAAAATTACTACATCTGCTTAATAGCACTTAATACAGTAAAGCACCGTTTATACGTTTTTCAACGGGCTGAGGGAAAAAATTGTACAAATGAAAAAACATATAAAGACAAATCACAAAATAAAACAAACATTTTCGTAATAGAAAACAAAACAGTAACTTAAAATATTATGAAAAGTAAATAATGAATACTTTTAATAATATATACTAAGCATATAATACATACATAATAAAATGAAATGATGTATAGTATTCCTGAATTGAATTACAATCACTACATTTCATATTCATGCAGTATGCACAAAATATTTTGTTATTTTGGGTTGTAGCCCTTTTTTGGAATGCACGGAAAAAAGTTCCTTGTTCATAGTTTTACTTGAGTTATGTTTTTTAGAAAATCCGTATAGGGCGAATAAGCTGGGAATTGATCAATGAATAAAATGATTTGAGTTTCTCTTTTAGCATTTTATCATCCAAGTCTTTTAACCAGTCGGTAATGAAAGACATGGTCATCCATGATTTTGTATTAGCCAAATATTTTGCTGGTAATGTTTTTAAATTTTTAAAGCAGCAGGGCTTTTTTGATTTTCCAATATTCAAAGGAGGTAATATTTCTGATCCATCTGCATTGGCACATAATAGCCCGGTCAACCGTACTTTGCTCTTTTTTCCGCCATGACACGTATCCGATTTGAGTGCGAGAGTTTTATCTGGCAGAAGGTTGTAAAATAGGCCAGTTTCACCCGCATTAAAAA
Organism: Octonoba sinensis; assembly: GCA_038502835.1. Lineage (NCBI taxonomy): Eukaryota > Metazoa > Arthropoda > Arachnida > Araneae > Uloboridae > Octonoba > Octonoba sinensis. The sequence goes on along the minus strand of CM076599.1, from coordinate 54,029,969 downwards.
CGTTCTTTGGTTCATATTCTTTTAGCAGTTCTGAAGACAATCATCCACTGTTTCACAATCAACATCTCCTGACTCTCCACTTACAGTTTTGCCTGTTATGCAGTGTCTTAAGTTAAATTTATGAAGCCATCCAGAGGAAAAGGATGCATCGCATTCTACATTTAACTTTTTCGAAATTTCTTTTGCTTTCTCCATAAGCAAAGAACCACTGATGGGAATTTTTGCACTACGACACTGATTAAACCACTGTAAAAGCACTTTCTCTGCATCCGAAAATTTTCCGTTTTGAACTCGAAGTTTTTTTGAAGCACTAGCACCACTTTAATTATGGGTTTCTTCGATGATCTTACACTTATAAATTATGGTGCTTAAAGTTGAAACTGGTAAACCTAATTTTTTGGTTAGGTCAACTCTTTTTAAAATTGGTTTTCATCTACTTGTTTTAAAATGTACATTTTTTCTTTCAGAGACAGAGATTTTCTACTATACAAGCTCGAAGCCATCATGAATGCTAGTGAACGATAGATCCCAGAATTTTATAAAGCTGGTAGGAAGGAGCAATGTTTCAGGGTTGCCATAAAGCCCCCAGGCTACTTACTGAAATTTAAGGAGGCCTGCCGTGGCAACACTGGTAGGAGAGGAAAAGCGCTTGTCACCAGCTATTTCTAAGTGTTGCACCACAATCAGAATGCTTTTATCTGTGAATTTAGAATATTTGCATTCTTCCGGGTATGTCTTTTGTTGATTTAGGCAGGCGCGTACAGCAAGTGTGGGTCAAGATCAAATGCGATTTCTAAACTGGACAATCTCTAGCGTAGAATCACGTTAAAATGTGCGTTTTCTCTTTATGACATGGGGAGAAAAAAAAAACGTATAAATAAAATTTGCAATTTCAGGAAAACGTATAAACAAAATTATGTAACATTAATTTGTATGAGATTTCGCCGGGGCTGTTAAAAAAAACGGTATAAATGATAAAAACGTATAAACAAGAAACGTATAAATGGTGCTCCACTGTAGATAGGGCAGATGTTTGCATTTTTCTCCCACCTACTTTTTATTTATTTTTTAAAACTACAAATATTGAGCTACATTATGCAAAAACTAAAGCTTGGATGAAAATCACCTATAACAAGCAAACATAAAAGAAATGAAAAAGTGAGGTTGTATCATTCGATTCCAACTATGGGAAGAAATGGGTAACTGTAAAGGTTATACTAGGTGTAAAAAATGTCATTCTATTACTGCTTCTTGGTGAAATTTTTTTCCTTTCAAGTAAAAATTTATTTTTTGTCCTTTGTTTTTAATTTTAATATTAAGAATTTATCATTTTTTCATTTATCACCTTTCATGATATTGTCATGGGGATGTTTGATTATGAATACTAACAATATTCTTGCAGTTTGAAAAAGGCACAAATTCAAGTGTTCCAGTACTAGAAAATTTACAAGTTTAGTGAACGGGACACAACTTTATCTTAAAAATAGTATTTTAGATCAATTTAATCAATGCCACTCAATAAATAATTCAGAATGATAGTGTTTAAAACAACAATTGTTAGAATTTAGAATATATATCCACAAAGTGTCATCCAAGTCCTCTAATAGCTTATGGTTTTTTCCCTTCTAAAATATTTTTTTTTTATCATAGAAGTATGATATACATTTGTCAAGATACTTGATTACAACAAAACGTTTCAGTTTTTAGTAATGGTGTGAGCATATGATTTTACTAAATGGGTAAAAATATTTCAGGTTTTTTATCATAAAATGGAAAAATGATTAAAGTACATTCAATGTAAAAATTAAGTACATACAATTGGTACTTTTTTTCAGCTTTCAACAGCAAAATAATTCATATTAAATTTGTTCATTTTTTCTGTACTTATGAGTGTACTATTATTCCTGGTAGGGTTAAGTTTCATTTGAGTCATGCATTTGTATTAAAATTTGTTTATCATTATTAATATTTAAAAATATTTATGGCTGTGAAAATAGCTTAAAGTGTTTTTGCATATTGATTAAGATGCTATATTGTTTCTGTGAATGACATAATAAATATCCAAAATATTTAAGGTCTTTTTAAAAAAATTAAAAAAATCCGATTTAAATTTAAAAAATCCGATTTTTAAAATTTTTTAAAAAAATTTAAAAAATCACGAACCTTGTTTTAAAACGATCTAAGGAATTAAAAACCTATCTTTTAAAATAAAATTGTTGCTTAAAATTTGTAAGAAAAAGAAATTGTTTTTTAAAAAATCAACATGTCTTACAATTTTGTGTAAAAAAGATGATCTAGGGGAAGCTATATTAACTAATATGATCCTACGTACAAAATAAAATGAAAGAATGCGCAACTTGTTAAAAATGATACAAAACAAGTGCTTAGTAAACAAAAAATAGATGTAAGTACAAGGATAACAACCTGAAAAAGCACAAATTTAGATTAAAAATTAACGCAAATAGCTATTTCGAAGCCACAAATGGAGCCTCTTCATCAGTGCATAAAAGAAGAAAAACGCTCAACACACAAGCAAGAAAGCTGTGAGTGAACAAGTCAAAAACCAGAGAGACACCGGTATTTATACCAAATGTGTCGGATTAGCGATTGACCAATCAGAGGCCAGGAAAAGGTGAGAAACGAATATGTAAATTGCAGGAGAAAACCAAAAAGGGAGAGAAAAATTATAAGAATTATAAAAATTGTTTCCAAATGTCAGGAAAATATGGAGTGCTGGAAAAATCATTTACTACAGAATGAGAATTTTTCCAAATGTGATAAGCTTCCCAAAAATCAAGTTCATAGACAGAAGAGCATTTGCTGATAATTCTAGCAGAAGAAAATTCAAAACAATGATCTAAAGTCCAACAATGCTGGGCAACGGAAGAACGTGTAAGTTCTTTACGCTTAACATAATTTTCATGTTCTTTCAGACGGTGCTTTAAGGCACGTTTAATCTGACCTATGTAAAACAGACCACATTTGCAAGAAATACTATAAATACCCCAGTTGCTGTGCAAATCAATGGGATTCTTCAAATTTGTAAATTTTATTTTATTTACAGGGGAAAATGCAGTATCAAACCCAAACTTCTTCAATATTTTAGCAATTTGCCGACTGATTTTTGGATAAAAAGGTAAAATAATAGTATAAGCAGGCTTGCACTTAGAAACATTGCCAGAAGGTGAAGGCTTAATTAACCTGTTATAAATAGAATCAACGACCTTAGGAGAATAACCACGATCCAAAGCCACAGCCTTAATGTACGAAAGCTCAGCATCCAAAGAGTTAGAAGAGGAACATATATTCAAACACGGAAAATAAGAGCCTTGAAAGAGGCCACCTTTTGGTTTGGGGGGTGAGAAGAACATTTGTGAGGAGGTAGTGTAACAGCAAAGGGCTTACGAAACACTAAAGTCATAAAATTGTCATTACTTTTAATAATTAAAACGTCCAAGAATGAAAGAGAACTATCAACTTCCATTTCAATAGTGAATTGAATGCAAGGATCAATGGAATTAAGCTTATCAAGTAAATGATCAATATCCACTTTCTTCTGATCAAGCAATACAAAACAATCATCAACATAACGGACATAAAAAGGAAACTTTATGGTTTCGAAAAGTTTAGTCTCAAAATAGTGCATATAAATGTCACTTAAAATAGGGCTCAAAGGATTACCCATAGCTAAACCTTCAGTCATACGAAAGTACATACCATCAAATACAAACGTATTTTGCTCAAGACAAACACGAGTGAGAGAAATAAGTTCTTCAATTTGAGACTAAACTTTTCGAAACCTTTCGAGTTGGCCTCTTTCAAGGCTCTTATTTTCCGTGTTTGAATATATGTTCCTCTTCTAACTCTTTGGATGCTGAGCTTTCGTACATTAAGGCTGTGGCTTTGGATCGTGGCTATTCTCCTAAGGTCGTTGATTCTATTTATAACAGGTTAATTAAGCCTTCACCTTCTGGCAATGTTTCTAAGTGCAAGCCTGATTATACTATTATTTTACCTTTTTATCCAAAAATCAGTCAGCAAATTGCTAAAATATTGAAGAAGTTTGGGTTTGATACTGCATTTTCCCCTGTAAATAAAATAAAATTTACAAATTTGAAGTATCCCATTGATTTGCACAGCAACTGGGGTATTTATAGTATTTCTTGCAAATGTGGTCTGTTTTACATAGGTCAGATTAAACGTGCCTTAAAGCACCGTCTGAAAGAACATGAAAATTATGTTAAGCGTAAAGAACTTACACGTTCTTCCGTTGCCCAGCATTGTTGGACTTTAGATCATTGTTTTGAATTTTCTTCTGCTAGAATTATCAGCAAATGCTCTTCTGTCTATGAACTTGATTTTTGGGAAGCTTATCACATTTGGAAAAATTCTCATTCTGTAGTAAATGATTTTTCCAGCACTCCATACTTTCCTGACATTTGGAAACAATTTTTATAATTCTTATAATTTTTCTCTCCCTTTTTGGTTTTCTCCTGCAATTTACATATTCGTTTCTCGCCTTTTCCTTCGGGATGTGTTCCCGCCTTGTTCCTGGCCTCTGATTGGTCAATCGCTAATCCGACACATTTGGTATAAATACCGGTGTCTCTCTGGTTTTTGACTTGTTCACTCACAGCTTTCTTGCTTGTGTGTTGAGCGTTTTTCTTCTTTTATGCACTGATGAAGAGGCTCCATTTGTGGCTTCGAAATAGCTATTTGCGTTAATTTTTAATCTAAATTTGTGCTTTTTCACGTTGTTATCCTTGTACTTACATTTTTGCACAAATTTTTTGATCATTTTGTCTTATAAAAAATAGATGTGTTGTTTAAAAACAACACTGCGCAGCATAAGGTTAACCTTCCAAGTTTTGTGTTGTTTGATCACAACGATAATCATTTTGGAAAGAAAAAAAATTCTGAAGATTGCTTAAGGAACAAAAAATTAATACAATTGATTTTATATTAAAATAAATGTACTAACTGAAAATGCTTAAATTGTGTTAAAAGAGTATTTTTAGTATTGTTTTCATGTGTTATTTATTCACGTTGAATTTCTGCTTTTTCCGTTTTAGCCACAAACATCCCTGAAAACGGTGCAAGACGTTTAGGTGCTAAATATTTTTCAATTTTTTAAGTGCAAATAAAACTTCAATTTGAAATAAATGAGCTACCAAAAAAAAAAAAAAAAAAAGAAAGAAAGAAAGAAAGAAAGCAAAAAGGCTGGTTGTGAAGGTTTCTTTGCATCAAAATCAAGGAATACATTATTCCCATGACATTCAACCACATAGGCGTAACTAAGTTTGGTGAAAGGGGGTTGATGATTTCACAGAATCCAGCTGTAAAATATATGTATATTCTTTTAAATAAAACTCTACTTATTTTAAGCTAATTATTTCCTTTATGTAGGAGACATAAATTACATAATTAGAGCTCTGTATTAGTCGATATTTCGCGATATATAGACCTACTTTTTTTTTAGATTATCGGACCCGTATATAAGCCGATCCCCCCGATTTACCTTTCAAAAAAGTTCCAAAAATTCTCGGCTTACACACGGAAATATACGGTAATTATATTAAGTGAAAATATTCTTATTTAAACTATTAACTATTCCAATAATTTTAGCAAATGAAAACAACAATCCAGCTCGAATACATTTGGTTCATCAATTGCACATTTTTTACAAAACATCACGGCATGTTCTTAGCAAAAACTTTCGCTGCATTTTAGGCATTAACCTAGTCTTTTTGTTGAATGACACACCATAACCAGAACTACATTCCAAGAAATTTTCTTGATTCCTATCACTTTCATCGAAAATTTCTGCATCTAAACCTTCATTTTCATCAAAAAATGAAATTTTACGAACTGCTTCAAGAAGTTTCGGATTATTTAAATGTAGAAAGCTTTTCGACTCCTTTTCCTATGCAAAATAAACGCAAAAATTAATAAAATCAGTATAACACACGGCAAACGTCATTGGTTGCGCTGTATCCCACAGATACAAACCGCAAATGAACCCCCAAAAGCGGGGGGGGGGGGGGGGGGGAATCCGACTCCCACAACATTTTAATAGACCTCGTGACCTGAAGGGCAGATATTGCTCTGGTCAAGGTTCTGACATTCCTCCTTCGATTCAAAAGAAAGGAATTTCAAAGCTTTGTATCTGTGAGATACAGCGCGACCGACGGAGTGTTAAAAAAAAACGCAACGCACCGAAAGGCAGAAAATTGGTATCCTTGCATTTTGAACAAGCTTTGTTTTTAAAATAACAAGAGAATTATAAAGAAGCATTTTAAAAAGGATGAAAATAAAAGCTAATGAACGAATTTAAGATTGAAAAAGTTCATTTTTGTACGAACTATTATTCGTATTTTTGATCGCAATTTTTCTGTTGGGTAGGAACCAGGCTTGGAGTCGATTACAAAGAAACGTAATCGATTACGATTACGATTACAAAGGGAGAAATTGAGAGATTATGATTACGATTACGATTGTAATCCTTTGCCAAAAAGTAATTACGATTAAAGAAGCGATTACAGTCGTTGAAAAATGTAATCGATTACGATTATGACATCCGATTACGATTTTGATTACGATTAGATTAGCATAAAATTATCCGATATTATGCATACAACTCTCATTTTTACAATAGTGTCATAAATCAAAAAGTTATCTCTTATTAAATCAAAAATTTAATTAAAAATCATAACTAAAATGATGATGAATGCAATTATAATGAAATTATTTCAACATCACAGTTCTGGAATTATGACGTCGTTGCAGAAATGAAAATTTGTAATATATATATATATATATATATATATAAAATCAGGAAAGGCACATTCAGTATTTTTCGAATATTTAAAACTCATTTGAGGGATAACTACATTGATCGTATTTTGTATATAAGCAAAGACGATGCACTAAATGTATATATAATGCATAAGTGATTTACCTGGTTCATTGTTATTTTGTGTGCATACAATCAAAATTTAGTTGGCAGCAATTTCTGAAAATGTAGTATATTTCTCCATTGTATTTATTTTCTAGTTTAAATTGTGCAAATATTTCACATAACACCAATTAGTTTACTGAAAATAATAATTTTGTATGATTCTTTATGAAATCACTTATAAGATGTGTATGAATTGCACGGGATAACAAAATATTCAGATAGTGTAAGAGATAAATAATCTTTTGAAAATAAATGCTGCATTTCAGATTAATTTCAAAAAATTTGAACATGAACATTCAAAAAACTCTTAGCAAAATTAGTAATCGTTAAAAAGTAATATGAAGAATAATTATAATACGAATGGCTATAATATTTTTAATAGATTTTTGTGGTGTTTTTTTTTTAACATGCAGGAGCATATAATTTTTTCCCATGTACTAACTGTTTTAATAAAAAAATAAAGTGCAAGTAATTTTACAACACAAATTTAACGTACAAGATTAAACTGAGATACAAAATTCTGTTGAGGTAATTCTAAGAAGAAAAAAAAATTAACTTTTAAAAATAATTCCTAAATATTAATTCATGCATGTAAAAAAACAATTGGGAGAATGTCTGAACATAAATCACTTTTTCTTTTACATACCTATTAATTAAAAAGAATATTAGCATTAAAATATAAATAAATTTAAGATTTAAATGTATGTACTTTTTTAAATATTCGAAGAACATATTAAAAAAAATAATAATAATCACACGTACCAGGGTTAAGATTTCATGCATCTTAAGCATAGAGCATCATGTAACGCCAGCTCCTAAATTGCTGAAGTGTAAATGTGCTATTCTTTAGAAAAATTCTTCACTTCTGCCGTTAAATAAAGGCGAAAACGCAAAAGGCATTTCGTGTCTCTTTATGTGTGTAGGTGATAGTACTCTTTCCACTAGATTTTCAGGGGGCAGTCTGCTTCGATTATTGAACGGGACCCACGCGGAGAGAAGAAAGGGGGAACTCTCTTTTACTCGCGGCGATCCCTTCCAGACTCTCGCCTATTGCCCAACCGTTTGAATATACTTTGAAGGGGTAATTAAGGAAGCAAAATGACCGATGCATTTCAGGGCCTTGGTCCTTCTATAAACACCTTCCCCTCTCTTATCTACAACGAAATCTTTGAGTTGCGGACAGATTACCGCTCTTTTATCGAAACTGGACGACGCGAGGAGACCGGAGACCCCCCCCCCCCCCCCCGTGAGAGCTCCAAGCGAGTGACATATCCACTCTCTTTCTTCTCGGGCTCTCCAGCCATTCCCCGTGGAGAGTCGAGCCGCAATTAAGAATTCTGAGAGACCGCAACAAGTAGGACAACAAGCGTCTCTAGCAGACTATTATATGGTCCTGCCATCAAGGCTCTGCGACCGCCCCACAGAACCTTTTATATTATGATCGCCCGTAGGTTACAGACCGCTTAGGATAGGACTTCAGTACACAGCTTCAATCCTTTTTCTTGTAATCTTATCTCTTCTATCTAATGGTAGAGCTAAAAGTTTCAGCTTTCAGCAGGTCAAGATTACACTATTGCAGGACCAGCAGATTACGGATTTTTTCCTTAAGATTACGATTAAAATTACGGGAGAAAAAGGATTACGGGATTACACAATTTCGATTATGATTATGAGAATATGCCATCGTCAGATTACGATTACGATTTTGTCAAAATGTAATCGATTACAGCCGATTACGATTACGTAATCGCGATTACTCCAAGCCTGGTAGGAACCCATAATTTTATTAATTCTCAGCCCACTAGTATGGTTTGAATGTATTTTAAGTACCTACTTTCTTTTCTGTGGATGGCTTGTAGGCTTACTGGTCTTAGGGTACTCTTCAGGCATTCAAACGACATGCGCCAAGTTTAATGGCGGATGTGATGGGCGTAAACATCAGCACGATGCTAGCCCGGTGTTGCCAAACCGTGGCAACTTTGTTGGAACGCGTGACTTGCGTGGAGAGAAGGTCAACCTCAAAGTGTATGTAAATGAGGTTGAAGTAGAAGTTATTACAAATGACGTCACCATCGCATCATAGGTTTTGGCAAGTATAAAGGGAGGATGAGTGCGTACGGACTTGACTTGATCCACTTGATTCACTGGATTCAGTCTCCGACTGGTGTCATTTTTGATCGACCTGTTGGTCGTTGCTCCCTCTCATGGAGTTAGTCTCCTTGCCATGAAGCTACTGGATTGACAATAGTTTTTTGAATGTGGTCGAAATGTTAGACCTTGGTTAAGTTTTAAAATTTTGAAGTGTCTTCTCTCCCCGCTTGTCACGTTCCAGTGCTAGTAAAAATGTTTCAGAACTTTGAGATGTTTTGCTTTTAGAAGAGTGTAGTTTTTATTTTTGCATTAGTTTTAAACGGGTTTCTAGTCAGGATGTCAACCATCAAAATAATATTTTATCTTCATAGTTGCATTTTACTGACTTCGAGTTACCGTTGAAATCATCCGAAATTCGTACGACTGTAAGTGAAGTTCTTGGACTGTCTACATGCGACTGGTAGATTCAACTGAACCAGTGTTCGTTCCAGTGTAACAATGCTATACCATGGACTAATTCTCAACAGTCGTGAATTTGATGTGATTATACTCGTGACCAAGTAAAAGACTGTAATATTTAAATTCTGCAATTTGAGAAGTTTTTCAAGATGGTTTAGTCTGACTAGATGTTGTGTTGTTATACCCATTGGATGTTCCTGTGGTAACGTATGTTTACTGTATTATTAAATGTTAAAATAAATCCAATTTTCGTTAAAAGTGTTTCTTGTTTACCTCCAACTGACACCACCTCTGACAGCTCATGTTGGGATTTGAATTCAGAATCTTTATTCTAAATTTAAATTAACTTTTTCTTAACAGCCCAACATTTTCTAGAACAGTTTGTTTTGGCGTCAGCAAATTTTGTTAGTTGTTGCTTTTATTCTTAATTTATAATTTCACTAAGAATACATTTTGAGAGGGACACTCATTCGATCTGGGTCACTTTGTCAGGATCTTACAGTATATACTTATTTAATAAAATAAATTTTGGCCTTATTAATACGTGAAACCCCAATTTTACGTCCCCCGAATCTACGTTTTCCCCGCATTTTACATTTTTTTCATCAGGTCCCAGTTTTTCTGTATAGTAATAATGTTAATTTAACCCGGATTGTAAGTTTGTTATATATGAAATTTCCCGCATTTTACATTTTCCCTGGAAAGTGAAAAAAAATATGTTCCGAAATAAGCAATATTTTTCCGTCTGTACTTTTCGTCAGCCGATGAAGATCAACAAAAAGAACCGGAAGCACAGCCCGTCTCTTCTTTCACTATTGCCAATGAAGAGCTTACAAATAGCGAAAGACTATTTTTTTTCTTATAAAGACCAGGAAAAAACTTGCAACGTATTTCAATCCTAGAAGATGCTGCATTCACTTTGAGCTCAATGACTAAAAAACAATCCACTATTACGGATTATTTTCAGCCTAAATGCCAGGAATCGCATCTAAATGTGTTAAAATTGTCTTAAAATGGCATGTATAATAAGGTTCTTTTCGTAAAATAAAGATATTATACTTTTTGAAAGAGTCATCTTTACTACCTTTAGTTTTTTTCTATTTGATTTTTGCATTCTATGTATTTCCCGTATTTTAAGTTGTTTTTTACCCAGTCCCTTGAGAAACGTAGAATCGGGGTTACACTGTATTATTTATAGAAATTCGGTTTTTCATTCATTTTCCGACTCTACACACGTTTTTTTTCCGTACAAGTGAAAATTTAAATTAAAATTACATAGCGGAATTAGCAGCCGACCTATATGCGCGGCAAAACGCTAAAAACTGTTATGGAGCGACCTGAAAATATGACCATTCTTCTAAATTCAAGTTCAAATATTTAATTAAACACCAATAAAAGTAATACTTAACATTGCTAATACAATTTTAAATCAAATAACCATTAATTACAGGGAAATATCCTCTATTCAGAAAGTGTGAGAACGAGAATTCTGGGCTTTCATGGAGTTGATGAAGTAAAAATTTTAAAAAAGCAAAATTGTAAATTTTGTAATTAATAATAGAAGCATTGCAAAGCTTTTATGAAAGGTTCATTTGCGATGAAGTTTTTCATTAATTTAGAAAAAAATTGTTATCCCAAAAACCGATATGCGGCCGAAAAATAAAATTGCTTTATATGCAATTGTCCAATATTTCAAGTTTTTCCCCCCCCTGAAAGTGGGGGAAGTGGCAGTTAAAGGGGGGACATAATCACGTGACACATGGTGCCGGATCAGCATCGGATTGGAAGGAAGTAAGGTCTAGACAATTTTACTTTTTAAGAATGCAAAAATAATAAAAATACGGGCGAAAAAGCAGGAAAATTTTTTTTAAATGAGGAAAAATTTGAAAAAGTAGGCCATGGTTAAAATTATTAGGAAAGTAAAAAAATAGGAAAAAGTGGGAAAAGTAGGAAGCATACGGACCCTGAATTGATCAACAGTTAATCAGTGTTGCTAATCAAATATTATTTACATGGTGGAAAAATTATGATACTATGATATTACATATTAGATATAATACAACACTATAGCTAATATAGTTGGTCTATTCAGTCAGACCTCAATATTTATAGGAATTCTATGTTATGGATTATCGGATATATGGTCGAGTCTTAATCCTTAAATACCATAATTGCTTATAAGGTCGCTTTTGACCCTATTAAAGCCCGACTGTATATGAAATCATCTACGAGCATAAGTGAGCACAATTTTACTATATGATTGAGAAGGTAAAAGTTTTGAAAACTAACTTTAGCATTATTTGGTACTGAAGACGAAGGTTGTGGAAATGGCCTGTGCTGACCCACATTTGGACTAGCTAATTTCTTTAAGTCTTCTTGCTTCTTCAATTCTTCTTGCTTCTTTAAGTCTTCTTGCTTCTTCAATTCTTCTTGCTTCTTTAAGTCTTCTTTCTTCTTTAAATCTTCTCGATACTCATCCACAAGTTTTGCAAGAATTTCCTGCAAGAAGAAAAGGCTTTTATATATGAATTAAAATATTAGCTGAAACATTCTCCTTTAAAATGTAGGTACAGTACGTTTTCATTTCGGGGGCTGTTAGTGATTGTTAAATGTTTTTTGCGAAACCAAATTAGTGCCTCTTTGTTTTGCCAAATCAAACTCCAAGCATAGGCGTAACTAGGGTTGGTGAAAGGGGGGGGGTCACCCTAAAATTCTACAGACTAAACACCAATAAGAAGTGTAAAAGAGTTGAAAATTTACTAGTCATAAATACTTGTCTCTAAAGATACTCTCCATGTTTATTTCAGGCATCTTCCGGGGGGGGGGGGGGGCTACCCCCTCGGAGCAAATCAACTCCTCCCCCCCCCCCCCGGCGAAAAATTCAGATCACAAGTTTTAAAAAAAGAAAGAAAAGAGAAATTACGCTTTTAAGACACTTTATTTTCAGAAACACTTTCAGGGAAAGGACATTGAACACTATGACGAGCGAAACCAAAAGTAACTTAAAAGACATAAGACTTCATTTTGAAAAAAATTGCGGGGGGAGAGTAACAAAACTCCTTTCTGTTTCCTCTAACATCACCAATGTATCCCGATATTGCATTGCTAGGAAGATTTCAAAAAGTTTCCTGGGAAGAGCCCTCGGAATTAGCCTAAGCAATATACATGTAAGACCAGTTACAAAAATTTAAGTTGCAGAAGCCCCAAATACCCACTTCTCTAACTTCACAAAGATCTAAACATACATCTACTATATATACATCAAAAAGCTATCATATATGTAATAAAATTCATATTAACATCATTTCTAGTCAAATATATCTATATATATGTGTATATAAAGGGTATGGTTTTGAAGCTTACATTGCCCTTTCTAATTCCCCCCCCCCCCCCCTGCTACGGAGCCAAGGCTGTATCCAGAATTTTTTTTCGAGGGGGCCCAGACTTCGACACACTTATGTTAAGCAAAGTTTCAGGGAGGAATATATGATACATTGCAAAAGAAAAAAAAAGATTTTACCAAAATGCGTTTTTGGACAGGAAGTCATAAATAAATACAAACTGCTCTTTAAGTTTCTTGATGAGCATCCTTTCCTGTCTTGAGGGTTTAACCCATTAGGACATTTGGCCAGGGGTCCTTCATTTTCAGACCCCAGCGCACAACATCGGCTTATCAGAAAACAAAACTCCATCACAGTAGAGACTATTTTCCAAGAAACTTATTACTTGTGCGATTGTATTCCCAAATTGCTGCCTTTGGGTAAAAAAGACATCAAGAAGGAAAGAAAACCCTCTGGAGTGATTGAAAGGATCTCTGTTTGTCTGTGTGTGGTATGGTGATTGAAGCCACCTTTCACTGTAACCCCCCCCCCCCCCCAAGGTGATAAGGGGGTTGATTATAACCAGATGAAAAGTCCTCTTTATTATGAGCTGCATACTTTGGTCATGATCACAACCCTTCAGAGAAAGAGGTAATAAAAACATATGCATAAGTGTTTAATTTTCTTAGGGGAAAAAAGTATGTGCTTTGCAAGGCCGTAGCCAGAATTTTTTTTGTGTGCCTTAATGTGCCTAAATAAGTAAATACCCAATGGGGGGGGGGGGGTTGAACCCCTCCCCCTGGTTACGCCTATGACTCCAAGTTATCACAATTAATTAAGCATCAATGGTTCTACTGTTTGGTGGACTTTATAATGCTATTCTAAATGGAAAAGTACCAAATTCACTTTTTAAAATTTAGAACAAATTGAAAAAAAATAAAAATATTATTCAAATAATGCATCAAAAAATGACTGGACTAACCGATTTCTGAGGGTCTTCTGGCTCCCTTAAGCCTTCTCGCCAGTCATCCAAAAGTTTTGAAAGAGCTTCCTGCAAGAAAAAATTGCTTTTATATATGAATTAAAATATTAGCTGAAACATTCTCCCTTAAAACATAGGTACAGTACATTTTCATTTTGGGGTCTGTAGGTGATTGTTAAATCTCTTTTGCCAAACCAAATTAGTGCCTTTTTGTTTCACCAAATCAAACTCCAAGTTAGCACAATTAATTAAGCATCAATGGCACCACTGTTTGGGTGCCATTGATGCTTAATTAATGGAGGAGTCTTTTTAAGGCTCCTCAAAATAGAAAAGTAACAAATTTACTTTTTAAAATTTAAAACAAATTGAGCCAAAATAACATTATTCAAATAATGCATCAAAAATTACCTTGGGATTATCTGCAGCCTTTAATTCATTTTGTAAACTTTGTTTTGTGCCCTTTGTACATCTATCCTATTAACAGAAAGCTAATTAAATCAAGTAATACATACAAACTCTAAGAATATAGTTTTTAATGACAAGAAAAGAAAAAATATTGCCCCTGCTTGCATGAATAGTTACTATAAAATCTGTAAATAACAAAACACAATCAGACCTATAATGCAGGAAGTTGCAAAATCCAAAATTGAAGAAACATTTCTTTCTATTCCTTTCCATCAATTATGGGTGGTCGTAAGGAGCCGGAAAGTAAATGATTCAACCTGAATTAAAACTTTCAAGCTTTTATTGTTCCCAGCACGTTCTGCTGCTTCCCGCAGCTCATTAATCTGGTACCTTGGTTCAGAAATGGTAAATTCCACTTTTATATCCAAGTATGTATGTGGGAGGGGAAAAACATTCTAAACTTTTGTGGAATGTTTGTATTTCATAAGCTCATTATATACTGCCATGAAAAAGATACCTTGAATCCCTAACGCACCTGTCTGAACTTGTTACTGCTATTTGTCCTTAGAACTCGTTGATTTTGATGCTTAATATTTCTCAAAGAAAAACATGTTTATTTCTTCAATTTTCTTGTTGACTGAGTATCTGAAATAGAGTTTTAGTTGCACCTTGCAGCAACAATATGTAGTGTAATTACACAAGAGCTCAATGCCGGATCTAGGGTGGGGCGGGGCCCAAAAATTAGACTCTGATGCACAAAAAAAAAAAAAAAAAAAGAAAAGAAAAGAAAATAAGGAGAAAAAAAGAAAATTTAAGTTTTCGAAGAGAATTATAATCCTAATTCTGAGCTCCGATTTTATCATTGATCAGCTATATTGTTAACTATTAAAACCAATTAATAGAATTATTTATTTGTATAAACTGTCAGAAACTCTAGAATTTAGGTTTGGGGCGGAAAATTTTGGAATGCCAAAATTTAAAAATTTTAATTTTAAAAAGTCAAGGTTTTTTTCTTCCTGTGATAGTGAAATACGTATAAATCAGGCTGTGCTCAAACAATACCCAATGGTTTTTCTTTTAAAAACTTTCAAAGCATCCTTTAAGGAAGAGGTGGGAGCTTGTTGTAAGTGTACTTTTAGAAGCCAAACACGTGACTCTTCAATATGGGCGTTAGTAAGAAGATGGGGAAGGGGAGAATCCTGCCCTCGGGATTAAAAAAAAAAAATGCCACTTTTTTCTGAATTTTAATTATTACTTTTATGAGTAAAAACGTTTAAATTTAAAAAAGCTTTTGTCTGCTTTTTTTCTCCCCAAGTCCCAAAGCATCTCCTAAAGCCTCAAAATGCACCAGTTTGCATATAATTTTCAAAATTATCCCGGGAGATAATCCCCGGGAACCCTACAACAATCAAAATTTCATATCTTCACTGACGAGGGACCTTTCGTATGGCTCTATCCCCCCCTACTGTTCAGCTGAAAGGGCCATGCTGTGGGGACATTAGTGAAAGTTTTAAGGGTTTGTCAGTGACCCCCAAAAGAAAAATCCTCAAAAAAAAAAAAAAAAAGGCCAGCTCATAAAAGTTATATGAAATATCAACAATTGGTTAAAGGGAGCGGCATTTTTAAGTTTTGCCCGGCCTCATACCTCATAAAACTCCAAGATCCGGTACTGCAACAGCTAGCAAATGTTTTAATTTGATTGGTGTTGTCTTCCCTTGGCACCAGCGGCGGACTGGCTATGCGGGCATTCGGGCAAATGCCCGGTGGGCCGGTCGCAAAATTTCTATCTTTTTTCATATAAAGTATACAGCTTTTATTAGCGGTAGAATTTTTCAGGGCCAGCTGGTCCGTATAGACAGTCAGACTGAGGTGCAAAATTGATTATATTTTATTTTTTAGCCTACTTTCCCGTAAAAGTAAAAAAAAATAATAATAAAGCATGAAAGAAGGCTTAATGTATCGTGAAAATATCGTTAAAAATCAAGAAAAGTCAAAAATAAGTGAAGTAATTAAATAAAGATTGAAAAATAAAAAATTTGAAAGTAGGGTATTGAGTGGGGAAAAAGTGTGTCTGTCGGTCTGTCTGTCTGTCCCCCCCTAATAACTTTTGCACGAATTGTCCGATTGGAAAAATTCTTTTTGCATTCGAAAGATCTCGGCGAGGACATCTCATTTCTATATTTTACTTTTTGATTTGAACAATTTTTTGTTCAATTTTGAACAGTTCAAAAAATTTTAACATTAGCGCCTATGGACAAAATTGAAGCAAATTCTGTAAACTCTGGGCACAAGAGCCAAGTTCCTATTGCAAGCCCATTGAAAGGAGTTCTCGGCGTGAAATATTGATTTGAAGTTTTTGTTCATTTTTGAACAGTTCAAAAAATTAACACAGAGCTTACGGGGAAATTTCAACCCTATATAAATCCTGATCTAACGGACCGATTTGCTTGGAACAAACTTTATCGGAAAGCTCTTATAACGTAGAACATGTAGAAATAGAAAGTTTATCCAGAACTTACGAGCCTATTTTGCTATGAAATTTTTTGATCGGGATTTTCAAGGATATTTCTCAGTGACTCAATGAGTGAAATAATGAATGAATGAATAAATGAAAGAGTGAAAGAATAAATCAATGAATAAATGAATGAGGAAAAGAATGAATGAATAAATTATTGAATAAATGAAAATATAAATAAATGAGTGAATAAATACATGAATGCGTAAATGAATGAATAAACACTTGAATGAGGTAACGAATGAATGAATAAATAAATGCATGGCTGAATAAATGAAAGAATGAATGAGTGAGTGAATGAATATGTATTATCCGTTGAAAAAGGTATATTTTCAATAATTAGAACTAAAGATAAATAAGAAAGAGAGAGAAAGAGATAGCTAGATTATAAATTTGAATTTGGTGTATACGGGAAAGTAGGCTCGTATAGTTCTAGACGGAACTTCTTGTTTAATTTTGAAAATAAATAAATGAGTTTTGCGCTTTAGGCTGCTGCCTAAGTTGTCTATATCGATGAACTCTCGGGGCTGGCTTGAGAAATTTTCAAGGCCGGCTCACTCGAATAGAAAATCTAGGCGGCCGCCTGTGGTGCAAACTTTTAAAAGCTGCAAAATTGATGTTTTATTCTCCTTTTTTTTTTTTTTTTTCAATTTTGAGCAGTGCCGGCGAGGAGGCTAAGGCGATTGCCTCACGGTGCAACGCCCTAACAGGCGGTAGCTATTAATTGCTGATTAACATGTTACGTATTATTGCCCTTCTGTGATGAATAAGAAAAATAAATTTGTCTTGTAGACATTTAATATTATTCAAATACATATCTCCGTATTTACTGGCAATATTTTTAATCCCTACCAGCTACAAAATACGGCCCTGAGAATTTCTCAACCCAGGTGATGCAAATTTTTAGGACCAGTATGCAGGGCCGGCATTGAAAATTCCTAAAGCCGGCACGGAAAATTTCTCAATGCTAGTTGTCTCTCGGAGAATTGCATCACTGCGTAACGCCCTAAAGTACGGCAGCTATTAGCAGCTAATTAATATATTACGTATCATTACACTTCTATGATGAATAAGAAAAATAACTGTACTGTGAACATTTAATATTATTTTAATACATATCTACATATTTACCTACAATATTTTTAGTTCCTGCAATCTACAAAATACAGCCCTGAGAATTTCTCATGGCCAGCTTGTCCATATAGATAACCTAGGATGGAAAATTTGGGGGGGGGGGGGGGGCGCAAAATTTATTTATTTTTAATTTTGAACTGTGCTGGCGGGAGGCTGATGCCCTAAAGGCAGTATTTACAGCATAAAAAAACAGCTTCTTTACTTAGCGCATACCTGGGAAAAAATAAAAGCTTCTACACTTGAAGAATACGTTTGGGAAATGCAAGAGCATAGTGACGGTGAAGAAGAGGAAGCAGAGCAAAAGAAATTTGCGGATGAAGTCAAAGTAAAATCTGAACTTTGCAAATTGCTTTTCTGCTTTGTTGTTATAAACATCTGAGTCATTATAATTTACTGACAGGTTCTTATGGGGCTATTGGACTGGCTTTTAAATACCGTATCTATCGGTAAATAGCCCGCCTCGTTGTATAGTCCGCAGGCAGAAAAATTCATTCTAAAAAAATTAAGTTTGGTGTATAACCCGCACCCAAAAAAAAAAACATGGGATACACCCCTAGAAAACAATCCATTCGCCTGTAGCACCCGAGCCCTAATCTGCTTTGGACCATTGTTTCGAAATCTACGATTTATGTATCTGCATTTCGTTTTGCAGGAAAAGAGATTTCGATATTTTTGAACGGTAGTTGTCTTTTTAATAATACATTTTTTTTTTTAATTTCATGTATTGCCCGCAGG
Organism: Octonoba sinensis; assembly: GCA_038502835.1. Taxonomy (NCBI): domain Eukaryota; kingdom Metazoa; phylum Arthropoda; class Arachnida; order Araneae; family Uloboridae; genus Octonoba; species Octonoba sinensis. Next base: position 54,011,370 of record CM076599.1, on the reverse strand, counting down.
TAGTAAAAAAAAAGTTTTTTTGTAGATAACCTGCGGGCTATACACAGCTAATTACGGTACTTGTTAAGTTAGTCTTTCTCACAAGTACGTTGTAAACGAAGTTTTCTATTTTAAAGTATATTAAGAACAGATTAAGAACAATTTAACTCAGGACAAATTGGAATCATTTATGTTAATGTAGTGTGAAAAAGACATATTAGTAAAGCTTGACATGGAAAGTCTAATAGATGATGTAGCAAATAAGAGTCCCCCTGTCCCCTTTTTAAAATAGCTTTTAAAATACTAAATGGCCTTTAAAAGGAAAATAATTTTTAAGCAATCATTGCAATCTATATTTGATTGTGGGCGACGTTTTTTTTTTTTTTGAAGTCTGTTACTATTTCGTATGTTATAGTACTGGAAACCAGGACAATAAACATTTCTTTTAACTTTTTCATAACTAGAACTAATTTTTACTTGATGATAACATACTGCTTGTTGCACACTCAATACGCAAAGAATACGATGGGTACATAATTTTCCATGTTTATTCTTCAACTCTTCCTCTATTCATATAAATTGCTGCAATTTTGAAAGCTGAAATTCTTTTTAAAATGCCGTTAAAACTCGCTGTTGTCAATGCGTAAATTCCAAAAAAGCGGGGGGGGGGGGGGGAGTGCATAAAATCTGATTCGCGTTCATTTTCCGTTTCTTGATAGTGCCTCCCCGCCCCCAAGGAAATATGCCCGGGCCGAATCTTCTTCAACGTCCGCCACTGCTTGGCACGAATTCAAAACCAACCCCTGGGGGGAAGACAAAATTACTGGGGCCACTTTGAAACCTATACAAATACAAAAGTGAGGACCAGCAGCAGGCACAGGGCACAGCTAGGCTGGTCCTAGTCAAATTAATAATACCCAATGAACATCAAGAGCCTTCTTAAAAGTTTTTACCCCACTGCAATTCATTTAAAAATTCGACAACTTTCGTTTCAAAATTTCAACTCGAAAAATAACAGCAACAGTTCCTTACAATGTCAGGCAATTTCTTTTTACTGTTATCATGGTCAGGATGAAGATATTTATCTAGATGCTCTGGATTCTTCCTATAGCACTTAGAACCATATTGGCACGTAGGTTTATTTGCAGTTCTTTTACAACTTTTCCTTTTGACATCCATTATTTGCCCCGATTTGAAGTGTCAATTTGACATTTGCCAAGGAAAAGGAAAACCGTGGAGGTTAAAGCATCGAGTTGATAGCTCAATGGGTAATTAAAGGGATGAAAACCTAAAAACAACAACAAAGATGCGCGCCAAAGTTTTTTTTTTCCATGGTTTTTTCTTCTTTTTTGTACAAAAAATAAAAAAATGATGTGAAATAAATAAAAATTTAAAGTGTTTAACAATTTATAGAATGCATTTCAAATAAAAATTTAGCCGGGAATAAAAACGGAGATATTTTATTAACAATAATTTGAAAAAGTAGAAAAAAAAGAAAAGAAGGCTAGAAAAGTATGAAACATCATCATTAAAACTTCAAATTAACAAAGAGGCAATAAGTAAATGGTGAAATAAGATAACTAAAATAATAGGAAGTGTCTACTACTCCAGCAATTTACTAGCAAGCCTTGCAGCAACTTGGCGTGATTTTAGTACTCCGACTAATTTGGCGAGTATGTGATTCATCTAGCCAAAGTAGCTAGCCCTATCATTAAAGAATGTAACGAGTTCCTGTTTTTTTTTCAACGTGTTCAAAATGACTGTGAAAGATTCCAAAAAGGAAAAGAAAACAAAAATCAAAGGAAATCTAAGTGAGTAAAATTATGTTTCTATCTTATTACCTTTATACTGAACTGTACGATAGAGGAAATCAAATTCCTTATTTTTTATTGCAATGTGTTTACCACGTTGGATTAACAAAATGTACTGTATTTGCTAAAAATATCACAGCGTGCATTGTAATTTATTTACGTCAAACTTCATTAATTTATTTGATACTTGAAAGATTACGTGGAAGAGGTGTAGTTATTAATTTATAACAAAACCGACTATAACTAATAAATAGTAGAACACTAAAATCTTTTTTAAGGACGATACCAATGTTGTTAGTGCACAGAAATAGCAAAATCAATGCATGGACTTGATTTTGCTATGTACTTTTTTCTTACAGGGAACTTTTTTCAATGCCACAAAGGTTTTAAGCTTCGGACACTAAGCAGTAGGTGCCAAATTCTTTGTTATGTAGCCACCTATTTTCGAAAACTAGTGGTACTGTTGTATTTATCTATATTACTAACAATGACATCTCTATAAATAGGCCGTCCCATGCAAAGCCTATCCCGTAGTTAATGAGTAATTCTATCAAAAGTACGATATGGCAGTTCAGAATCTTTTGAAGGTTCTGAACTGCCATATTTTGATTGACTGGAATTTTGGACTGGTCTGTTTTGATTATAGAGAATTTTGTGATGTTTTGATTGACTGGAATTTTCTTAAGGGTCTATTTTGATTACAGAGAATTCTGTAAAGAGTCCTAGAACGGACCCGAATTTCCTTTGGCGCGGCCCATGACTACATTAGACAGAATATTACAATGAGAATGGAAAGCTAAAAGCTAAACTTTCTAAAAGCAGCAAATCCCTTCAAATACATAAAGCATGAAAAGTTTAAAATAATATATTTTAAATGTCTCAGAATAATTTGGTTTCACATTGAAATTTTTAAATAATATTCTAATTGCAATAATTGTTTTCTAATTACAATGGCTGTTTGATGTTTTTCTCTTATTTTGTTTTTTTAATTATATCACATATTTTATTTTTGCAGGACGATTCATACCGGTTGTCCCTCATTTTTTGAACTGTTATCAAATGATAGACAGATAACGTCTCATTGTTACAGAAGCTTTGCACCATCATAATCATCCAATTAACAAAAAGCTTTTTAAAATGCATGTAAAAGAATATACTTGACACCCAAAAAGGAGGGCAGTTCTTTTAGACACTCAACTATGCTTTTTTTTCTATTCATGCATGTAATAATACAATTTGATAACCTCTTTATCTTTTTAAACTAATAACCTTCTATATACTGTGCTACAAGACATATCCTAGATTTCCTGATCAGAGCTTTCATAATTTATATTCTGATTTTACATAGTCTGGGGTTTTCATACAATAGCATGATTGCTTTGATGTAACGACATATGGTCTCACAAAAAGTGCTAAATTTTCAAGCATATACATATTTACACAAAAATATACCTTTGATATATAATATTGCAATTTCATAAAAATGTAGTGTTTATGGATGACCCCATAATCATTCCTGTATATTATATATAAAAGTAGGGCACACATATATTGTTAATTGACATATTTTCATGTTACTGATATAGTGGAATGTTACCTATGTATTATGTAACCTAAATATGGTGGTTAACACATATTTAGATTAAAGAGAACTAACACGTGAGTAGAGTGGTAAAGCACTCCACATTTAATCAAATGTGAGTGCTTTACCTCTTTGACCGGCATATTAGGAATACTTTCACTGAAGTCTGAAATTGAGAAATATTTATTGTATTCAATTTTGGTAAAATTTCAGAAGCAAGAAAAAATACTTGAATGGTAATTCAAACACTTAATTTTCTGAAGATACCCGGTGAAATCTACTTCCACGTATGTCCACAGGTTGTAATGAGTGGCATCTTGTGAAGTGTTTTTTCCAGGCAAACTTACATGAATAAAATTGGTGTTGCACAGTTAAAGAGTTTTGCTTATTTTACAAGTGTTGTAACACTTGAGAAATCCTTGAAAATATTGAAATAAAGTATATTTTATGCATACAAATGTTTCATTTCATATGCAGCATTATTAAAATACATAGATTTACATTGCAAAAAACAATTTAAAAACCTCTATGTGTAAAGTTTACATATATAGGGTTTTTAATTATCTTTTCATATAATAAAAATGTTTTTTGAAATGTGATGCATGAAAATGCTTGATTAGTTTTGAGGCAGCAGTGTTTAAAGTTTAAACATATAAGAATAAAGCCAATCTGTAGGAGGATATCAGTCAGACAAGGGGGAGCAGATATCCAATGTCTGGCAAAATCACTATTTGATGCACCCCTAAAATAAATAATAGTTTCTTGCGGTGCAGCACTTTAGAGGTCAACTTATAGAGGGTGGACATTTTTTTTTTGGTCATTTCTTGTGTTATGCGTTTATTCATTTGTACCTAATTAAAATACAACTTCATGTATTAACATTACTTTAAAATTAGTAATTGGCTATTTTTTTTCAATTATCTAAAATATCATAAGATAAATTTTACTGAATGACTTACACTGTATCCTACACAACTTTAAAATCAAAGCACGCAGTTAAAATAAAGATAAATATCTTATTAATTATGTAAGTTACTTATTTGATGATAAAGATTTCCTAAAAATACCTAATTTTTCTAAATGGCTATATCAATTAGAAGAAACTTATTCAAAGAATAAAAGAGTGCTCATAGTAGTTCTCCCATATGGTTAACTTACAAAGAGTTTTAGGGAAACGTTATATTGATGTTTCATCCATCCAAATACTGGGCTAACCCCCCATTACAGCATAAAAATATCCTGGAGAAACTATTTAAGTGTTTTTAATCTTTGCAAAACTAGATGAACAAATAAATATAGTCTGCCACCCAAATTTGGCATGCATAAGTGGTCATTATAGACAGGTGGTCTACTTAGGTGGTCAAATTAGAAAGGTTTCCTTACATTATAAAATATAGAGCTAATTCCAGTCCTGACAAAAGTGGTCAACTTATTAGACAGGTGGCCACTTACAAAGGTGGTCAACTTTACAGGTTTTACTGTATACATATATATAAGATATGCAGTTTAATGTGTGGCAACCAATAATTGCCTTCTTAGAATTAAGTCTAAATTCATCTATGTCCCAGACCCTCTTAGCTGTGTGTGAATATTTTTCATATGGCTACACAGATCTATTATGTAATTGACTTTTCTAAATGCTTTCACTCCAAATGTCTGACTTTTCAAAGGAAAAAAAGCGATTTTTGAGGTTTTTGGAATAAAAGCATATTGTTATGTTCCATTTTTTTTTTAGCGGGACCCTGGTAGCTTAGTGGTTAGGATGTCGAGCTTCGGATCGGAGGATCTCGGATTCGATACCCGAGCCGCTGAAGACCTACTATGTACACTTAGGAATACATGCATGTAAAATCCGTGGACTCTGAAGTTTCGAGGGCTCCGGAAGATGGAGATTTTCCCTTCCCTTCACTCTTAGGTCAAAAAAGGAAGGTGGCTTATTTGTGATGGCCCCATCCGGTGTCGACCAAGTACATCCTGGAAAAAAAGTGGGGGGACACATATACACGAACATTAAATTAAAAAGGGGGAGGACGCTCATGTTAAAATCTTAAGTTCAAGACAAGTAGGAGGACGTTTCCCCCTTGACTACACCACTGCTTCTCCCACCCCAAATTTTAGAAGCGCAAAAGGTATTTATAGATGTCTATGCATTTTGTTGCTTTTTACCAATAAAATAAGCATTGATTGGAAAATATTGAAACGATGGACCCGCCTTATCAGGGCTCTTTCTCGGTTCTTTTTTTTTTTCTTTTATTTCTAATGGGCTGCATAGTATTGGTTCTTAACCACTGCAGATGTATTGTGTTCTTAGAGATGGGTACCAACTCTTTCAGCGGCACCACAATGAGTGTGGTTTGTGGTGCCATTGTCGCAATTTTTTTTGACTCTCTGTTTCCCCGTAGGTGGGCCACCCTGCCAATTCTTATTACTATGATATAGTCTCTCCTCTACCCTCTCATTGTGTGGGGTCCAAAAGTGTGCATACCGATGAAAAATGACAAAAAATAAAACATTCTGATTAAGAACACATTACTAAGGAATAACCAACACAGTTTTAAAGTATAATAGTACTGTTAAAAAACTTGAAAAAGTAAAATTTGGAAACATGAATAATAATAATTTGGATACTCAAATTCAAATTTTCATAAATGTTTAATTTTTTTAAATTTTATTGATTGATATACTTTAAAAAGAAGTATACCATTTAATTTTTTTAATGACTAACTTAAAAGAAATCGCAATCTTTTAAAAAGTTCTTTTCTATTGAAGAGTAGGAACTTTGTTTTTATTTCTCTTTTCTTATCGCAACGTATTGCCATCAAATAAAGTGAAATGAAATGAATTTCTGATGACCCTTTCACTTTTAGAAATAATACGCAGTTGAATTAAAGTTTTTAGCCAAAAAGAGCGAGTATATCGCCAATAAGTAGTCACTTCCATCGCCGTCTCTGTCGGCCAATCATAGTAGCGTATTCTGCTGGAGTGGTAGACACGTCCAAAATAATAATTTTTTTTCATTGATCTTTTGATTTGTGACAGCTTCTAAACATCTAAACTCAAATTGTCTTCTGCACTTCCAGAGCTCGGATTCGTGAATCTATTTATATCCTTGTACAAGTTTGTCTGCTGTTGACTAAATACAAAGTTTCAGTAGCTTTGCGAGCAGTCTGGTAAAACAACCTCAGTCGATCGCAATCGTATTTCCACATAGGGATGTAACTACTGATCTCTATGGATGTCACATGCGTTTCTTCATAAAACAGTTTACAAAAATGTGATTTGTTTACATGTGCTGTCATTGAGCACAAACAAGCATGTTAAGTGTAGAGGTGTATATAATTCTTTCGAAAGTATCGGAGAGGACTTCTATACCATACCAAAAAATAATTTCGACATGAATTTTTTAGACATTTAACACCGATTTTTGAGTTTTTCAACAAGCTATACCTTATGTTTCCTCCATTCGAAATCAAAATGCCAATGTCGCCGAATCAAATGGATACGGAAGATGTCCATGACATCATAATTAGGCAACAGAAAGTTATTGAACGATTAAAAGAACTCATAGTTGAGAAAGATGAAGAAATTCAAAGATTGAGATGTTTACTTGATAAATACCAATCTGTATTCAGCCCTAATGCTAATTTAAATAAGACTTATGGACGAAGGAAACACAGAGCTCAAGGTATATCTGCTGAACCAATGTCATTAAGAAACATTCAGGAGCTGATACAAACAAAATTTCCGGAATACCCCAAGTCTGATACGTAAGTAAATGATTTTTACTGCTTTAAATTCAAAGTATATTTTTATGTGTATTAAATTATTCATACTAAAAATCAGCTTTTATTTTTAGAACTTCATAAAAAAGTTTTTCACACCAGTAATCAAAGAATAAAAAAGATATTTTTTCATTTTCTTCTGTATTTATTTCTGTTAGTGGAAGTTATGTGTAGAAAAAAAGCACATCACAAATTGCTGATAACTGTAGTACTTTAAAAAAGTTACACACATGAAATGATGTTGTAAAGTAAGTTAGGCATTAGAGAAGCTGCCTACAATTGAGTGTAGGGTCGCTTTTTAAAATCCTGATGTGAAAAGTTATTGTGAAGGATGCATTTTTACTCTTTTCATTTTTTGTGCAGGAGCCATTTTGGGTCCTGAAACATGCCTCTAAGTTCTTTAAATTTTTTCTTATTCATTCAATGTAAGGATAAAAAAAATTTCCCAAGTTTTAAGCAGTAACACGTATTTTTCATTTTAATATTACTCATTTGGGAGCTGTGTACTTTTGTGGAAAGTGATGGGAAGTTACAGATGGTAGTATAATTTGTTGAAATCAAAAATGGTATCCCACATTAAAATCCAAAAAAGGGGAGGAGGGGCTGCCATTCCCTGGCATGCCTCTCCCAAAAAGCACTGACTTGCAGTGTCCAATTAAAATTTAAGTAAAGAATAATGATTTTTCACTTGAATTAAAAAAATACATTGTTTCCCTTTTCCAAAAATAGTAACACATTTGTGCATGAAGTAGTGACGTTTTTCAAGATGCCACAGATTTGATATTAACGAAAAACAACTTTGAGACGCAAAAAAAAAAAAAAAAAAAACGCCTTGCAGATTTGGTATACGTAGGAGAATGAGAATTTTTAAGAGAAAAATCTCAATAATAGCACAATGAAAAATCTTTGAACAGGGATGCCAACCAACACAGTGTGCTTAAAGTCCCTGGGAAAAAGCCAGAATTTTCAGTTTAGCTTAGACAACTGATGCCGAATTTTCCATGGAAAATTAAGTATTTTTACTTATTATTGTTTTTTTGAAATAGGGGGGGGGGGGGGTAGAATGATTAAATGGCTTTCTCTAAGCCAATGTTAATTCTTGCATCCTTACCTGTGTTCTGAGTACACTGTAGTATTCTGATTCATCTTTATTTAAAATGAATTCTACGGTTACGTCCTAACTGTATATTCTGATAATGTGGTAATTATTATTTGTTATTGTCAGTTTCACATTTTAAATTTGAACCCAGAATTTCTGGTTTAGTGCAAAATTAACCTATTTACCCGACTATGGACAAGAATAAAAAAAGTAGAAGAATGGCCTTGCTTGTTACAGGAAGCTTTTTCCAGGTTGTCATTGAATAACTAGTTTAATTGCAGGCATCTTTACATGCATAGGAACATGCCAGACTGACCATGTGGTGGCTGTTCCATTTGTTAAACTGGTTTGCTCAAAATTTTAGAATAGCCATTGTCAAGGAACAAATAGTTCACATAGTAAAATATTTTAAGAAGAACTACTTTGATAAAGTAAAATCTGAGCAAGAAGTAGGGTTTAGAGGGCAGGATGATTTTAGCTAATTTTACTCAATGCTGTGCATTAGGGTGGTGCTTATTTTTTGAAGTTTTAAATTTTCAACCTCTTACCCTCTAAATTTGTTTCATTATACCAAAAAATGATAATGATAAAATTTTGTCACCAGCAAACAATATTTAGAGGTAGCTCAAAGAGGGTAAAGTTTCATAATTGAACGAGGTTTTGCGATTTTTTAAATTTTTACGCTAGATAAAAAATTTGATTTGCAATTATGTTTAATTTATTTAATAATAGTAAAAAGTAACTTCTCTATGAATCAGTAAAAATTAAGCATTTGTAAATTGTATAGCAATAATTAAATAGTTTTCCTAATAAAGAAGGGCCATTTCACAGTATTTTGTCCAAACGTAGAGTCCGCAACATGACACTTTTTTTGTTATAACTACGTAATTTACAGTTTAATTATCACTTAATTTTATTTTCAAATAATGTATTGAACACATTGTTTGAAAATAAAATTAAGTGATAATTAAACTGTAAGTTACGTAGTTATAACAAAAAAAGTGTCTTATCGCGGGCTCTACATTTGGACAAAATACTGCGAAATGGCCCAAAATACAGTATTCCAGTGTACCTCATAGCTGGCAACAACTGTCTAAACTAGTGATCGCCAAACTTATGGAGCCACTGAGCAACTGTACCTTTTCCACATTTTACTATGAGATTTTCCAGTCCCTTTCCCCTCCCCAATAGAAAAGAAAGAAAGAAAAAAACAGGACAAAAAAAAGTTATAAACTTTTCAATTCTCAGTTATTTACATATGCAAAATGGACGGCTACATTTTTCATGTACTATATATTTATGCCAGAAAAATATTCTTTATTTTCTGCCTGAGCCATGAACTATCAACGCGAATATTAACAAAATATGGAAAATCAACAGTTGTTGGTGTAATTATGTGCAAATTAACCACATGAGTACAACTACTATCTACTAAAGACTTCCTTGCGAGTTACTTGTAACTAGCATTTTATGGTTTGATGACTACTGGTCTAAACCATGGGTGGGGAACCATTTGGCTTTGAAAGGAGACACATTAAATTTGCTGCTTGGGGTTAGCTGATATCATGTGTAACATACACAGGCTAGCAGCAAACCCCTAGCACATATTAGGCGGCATGCCATAACCAGATAATATTAGTACTAAAAAGAACACACAAATTAGTTGAAGGTTATTTTTTTTCCCTTAGCTTCATCAATTTTTATTTTTATTGTTACTGCCGCCCTCAAAAGAAGTGGCTCAGAGATTCAGATTTACCCAATTCATCAAACTCAAAACTTTTAACACCTTAGTTTCAATGTAATTTGTAAAGGATAACTATCTAGCATGCTCATTGCACTGCCTCAAAATCAAGCAGCATCTACATTATAAAAACTGCATACTAGGCATATAAATATTTTTTTTTGGTCTAATTCAGTTAGATATAATGCAATTAAGATTCAATAGTGTTATTGAAGCAATATTTACAGTTTCTTTTTTTTTCCATGTCTAATGCTCTCAAATTTTATTTGTGTGACCTTTTCACCACCTGCCAAGTTCACTATGTCATTTCAGAGCAAAATTGTTCCTTACTTGTAGTTTAGACCAGTCGTTACCAAATTGTAAATTGCCAGCTACCATTAACTCACGAGGAACTCTTCGGTAGATCGCAGTCATACTCAGGTGGTTAATCTGCACATAATTACACCAACAACTGTTAGTGGATTTTCCATATTTGGTCAATATTTGCATTGAAAGTTTATGGTTCATAAGGAGAGTGGAGAATATTTTTTTGGCATGAATCCATGAAAAAGCAGTAACTGCCAATATAGTAGATCAAGATCTCTCATCTCGTTCTGGCGTATATAAATGATTAACTGAGAATTGAAAAGTGTCTTACTTTTTTGACCTGTCTTTCTTTACTATGGGGAGGAGGGGGGAGAAGAATAACTCAGAGTAAACTGTGGAAAAGGTACAGTTGCTCAGTGGCTCCATAAGTTTGGATCTCTCATTTAGACAGTTGTTGCCACCTATGAGGTAGACTTGAATACTGTATATTTTATTAAGAGGGCTGTTATTATAGCTATGCAATATACAAATGTTTGATTTTTACTTATTCATATCGAAGTTGCTTTTCAATATAATTACATAAATTAAACAGAATAACAAATCATAATTTTTATCTTGCTTAAAAGTTCAAAAAATTGCAAAATCTCGTTCAATTATGAAACTTTACCCTCTTTGAGCTACCTCTAAATGTTGTTTGCTGGTTTGCTGTGATAAAATTTTATCATAATCATTTTTTGGCACAATGGAACACATTTAGAGGGTAAGAGGTTGAAAATTTAAAACTTCGAAAAATAAGCACCACCCTACTGTGCATTGGAGTAGATGGTGGGAATGAAATTGAAAAAATGGATCAAAATTTATTCTTGCGATTGCCCGATTCCCGCAATATTTTTTGAAATCCCACTCAAAAAAAATTTGTTTGCATTTAAATTTTAAGAATTCCACGTAAAATTTTGGTCAAGGTGGGAAATCCCACCTTGTATTTTTCTCCAGTGTGAACCCTGATATTGGATGTAATCTTAATATCCAATACATTAAGATAATATATTGTGCATAACATTATATCCAATGCAGATTCTTATATATTGGACACCTATTTTTTTATTCAGTAGACACATGGGTTAAAGAAAACTTGACCTGGCTTTAGGGTTACTTTTAGTCTAGAAAACCATTTCTGACTGCATTTATATATGTCCATTTATCAAGCTGAATGGACTACCTTTCAGCTAAGTGGTTTTTCAACAATGATGTTTTTCGTAAATGTAGCTAAATAGAGGTAATTTAATTTCACTATGATGGCGATAAAGTCAGAAAATTCAGACCCCCCCCCCCCCTACACCCACTTCTTTTGACTACAAGATTTGCTGTTATGGTGACAACCGACTTCTACCTTGCATACAGAAAGAATGCACAGTCCATCTTTACTATTACTAGTCGGTGGATAGACTCATGAATCTAACTTTGTTGTTTACAAAACAGGCCAGACAAAGAAATTAATAAACCCAAGGTTCTTTTTCGGAACTATGTTTTGCTGTTATTTTTATATATAACTGTGATAAATTTTGAAGTTTAATTTTTGTGTTTGAAAAGGCAAACATACTGAATTGCAACGTAAGCCAAACAATTAATTATGTGAAAATGATGTAATAGAGTAACTTAGTCATTGAAAGAAATTCTTCTAACTTTTTTCTTTAAAAGTAATCAAAATCTCTTTGGTTTTTTTCCTCAAAAATATTTGTATTCAACTGTGTTCTAAGCTGTGCTATCTTTTTTGGAGCATATTTAAAAAGCATTTTCCACTTCAAGGAGAAAAGCCTGGGCATACTTCTAGTGCGTAGTAGCTAGAATGTTCTCTTATCATTTATGATAAGATATTGGATGGGAACTATTTCCGTAACAGTCTCTCATTCTATGAGATAAAAATAGATATGCTGTTAGGACTCCGGCTTCTATTTTAAAAATTAGTAATTTAATCAGTTTATTATATTTTAATTTTCTACATGGGATCATAGCTGCCATGATTAGAACAAGTGTTGCATTTTGTGATTTTTTTGTTTGACACAAACTCGAACATTTGTGGATCAGTTGATTGGTTTACTAATGCTTAAGGAACCTACTTTAAAAATTCTTGTAGTGAAGAGCTCTCTTTACTTGTCCAGACTGCTTCTTAGAAGAAATGTCATGAATTTTTTAAGTTCTTGAAGCTTTCTTACAAATTTATTGTAAATATTGCGTTCTGCTGAAATAAGAATTCTTCAGTCAAATAACATAGGATGTAAAATGTCTTCTAAACCAAACTTTTTAAGGTGGTGACAATGAAAGTGTCATAGAGGACATGTATTCAGCATCTACTATATATGTTTGTACTATAACCTTCTTTGCAGTGGTGTAGTCCTGGGCCCAGTAGCAGAATTTTCTGTATCAATCTGCAGCACAAGTTTCAAAAGTCAAAATTTATCTGCGGCACCAAATGATGTGAGACCAAATTTACAATTATAAAAAATAGCAAACTATGCATTTTAAAATAGTTGACATTTTTTTTTTTTAATAACAATAATACATGCAAACAATAAATAAATTAAATATTATGATTATTCAGTTTATCAATAAATTAATAAATCTAAAATTGAACTGGCAATTAATGCAAGCTAAGAGTAAAGACAATACAGCACAGTTTAATATGTGAAAATTATTTATTCTATACCTTAGTGAAAACAGGGTAAAGATTTATTTGAGTCATTAATAACCCTACTAACTACTTTTGAAGTAACCTGTTTAAAAAGCAAACTTTGTGGATACATGCTTAAAATGTTGAAAGTAGGAAATCACATAGTTTTCATTTAAGGAAGCTTTTAAAAATTTACGTATGTTCTTAGATCCATTTTAAGGACCATTGAGCTTAATAAACACAAGCATGTCTGATGTGCCAATGTCTTCCAATGACCCATCATTGCCTCTTGGCCTTTTTTCCATGACATTACTTATTATTGAACCACAACTCTCACATATTGCTTCTAATACAGAAATTGATTTAAAAAATTATAAAAATTTTAAAATAAAGGCAATTTATCTTTCAGCTGCACCATAGACAGTTTTTAACCCTACACTGCACAATTTTTTTTTTCTTTGTAAAATATTTTTTTTTTTTTTTTTGTGTTTGTTTGTGCTAGTTATAAGTGGGAAAAATACTAAAAAAATTCCTTTTTAATTCGGAAAAGTAAAATTCGAAAAAAAATTGACATTTTGTTTAAAAACAACACTGCGCATTTAGGGGTAACAATAATAATAATTTTATATAATCATTTTAACAAATGAAACAAAATCAATAATAAATAGGCATGAATTATAATCATAAAATAGCAGTAAAATATGAAAATTTATTAAAATAATTTATTTTGTTATTATTTATAAATTTATAAAATTTATTAAACTAAAAATTTGCAGATGTAACTAATAATTATTAGTTACTAATAATTATTAGTTACATGTGCAAATTTTTACTTTGATTACCAATAAAGTTTAATAATAATTTCCCTAAAAGATTTTAAGCAAGAAACCTAACATTTGTAGGGGGTCTATGCGATAATATACGTTTCTTCTTTGGTTGACCGTGAATTGATTTTAAGCAAAATGCCTAAATAATAATTTAATCGACCACTTTAAGGTAATTTGTGAAATATTTAACAATAATCTTCTAAAAGATACTAAACAAAGTGAAATAGAACAACCTGTGACACCTGTTCTTGTTTATACTGCGAATAATGCAGGAGCATAAAAATTGCCTCCGAATGCGCGGTGTTGTTTTAAAACAACAAGTGAAAAAGGCGCCTTAATATATATTTTTTCCGAAATTTTTCGGACAACTTATATTTATTTTATTTTAAAACTATATAATCAATTAGAGACTGTTTTTTAAAATAAAATTTTTGCTTAAAATTTGTAGAAATTTTTTTAAAGAAGTTAGTGTTTTTTACAAAATCAACCTGTCTTACGATTTTGTGAAAAAAGATGAACCTTGAGTTCAGTTTACAAGATCTAGGGGAAACAATATTAACTAATATGATCACATATACAAAATGAAACGAAAGAATGCGCCACTTGTTAAAAATATTACAAAATAAAAGCTTAGTGAACGAAAAATGGAGGTGTTGTTTAAAAACAACACAGCGCAGTGTAGGGTTAAAGCTTTCCTAAATCACTAAGAGACCCTTCGTCTCTGTTTTCACGTATTTTTTGCTGCATTGAAAACCGTTTTTTCCCGGTCGCAATAAAAAAAAATATATTGTGAGGTGGTTAATTAATCTGCAAGCTTCGAGATAAATCTGCAGCGCTCGCTGCCGTGCTGAGCGATTTCTGCTACTGGAGTCCTGGGGGAAGAAAGTTGGGGACACTTACAGATCTGAATATGGAAAAACACTTGTGTTGAAGTTTTAAAAAGGTGGGGTGGCAATTGAGTTAAAATAAAAAAAGTAAGGGTATGTCGTCAACCAGCGTCCGCCTTGACTGCACCGCTGATTCTTTGGGTAATAAGTAAGGTTAGTCACATTGTAAAAAAAATCTTGATTTTCTTCATTTTGATTCTGATGCTCCTTACATTTCGTAGTTTCTGCTTCTGGTTTGTAAAATTATGTCGCCAAGGTAATTACATGGTAATGAGGGCAGTCATGTATCTTTTCATATGCATTTTAATAATGGTTATGAATCTTCACTTATTTACATATTACTTAGCTGTATAACAATAGGAAATAGAGGCTTCACACTTAATGCCTAAAAATGGAAATTTTAGGTTCGTTTATTTCTCGTTGAATTCGTTTATTTTTGGCACAGTCGCGCTCATTTCAAAGTTTTCCGGGGGTGGGGACAAAGGTATATTTTCAGTGCATATTTATAGGTAAAAAACAACAAAATACATAAAAAAATTGTATGCAATGTAGTTCTAAAAGTCGGGGAGGAGAGGGGTCAATTGACTCACACTGATCGCCCAAATGAGGGGCCTCGGCCTAAAATGAACATTTCAGGTGATAAAACTAAACAAATGAGACAAAAAAAATGTGCCTGTTGAACCTCTAAATTTCGTTCCTTAGTTTCAAAAATATTATTAAAAACCTCTTTGTGAGCAGGCTAAGCCAGGACACAATTTGGGAGTTCAGTTCCTGTGAGTTCAGCTCCTGTACTTCAATTTATGTACTTTTTAATCACTGCATTCAGATTATTTACGCATGAAAAGGAATTCAAAAGACTATAGGACTTTTGCCCAGAGGCGTAGCTAGGGTTTTCAGCGCCCGGGGACAGCTGAAGATTTTGCGCTCCCCTCCCCCACTCTGCGCCCCTCGGGGCTTTTGGCGCCTATGGAAGGGAATTTTTCAAAAAAAATATGCTTTCTAAATGATATATAGCTTTAAAAAAACAGCTCTTTTAGCTTGCATTTTTATTAGCAACCATTCACTTTAAAGGGCAAAATGGGACACTTTGGCTTCGCAAAATTATTTATTTTCTTCCTTCTCAAGGGACCTTTCCTGGGTTCTCTGGGCGTCGGGTTCTTTTATCTCTGCTGCTCAAAGAAAATACCCCTAGCCCCTAGAGCAGCGGTCGGCAACCTAAACTGACTGAAGATCTACTTTCCCCAAGTTCAGCGAACAGATCGACTCGGAGGACAGGGGGGGGGGGGGGTATACATTATTAATAGGGCATGATGGGATTGCGCGCCTGTCTTCAAATTGTGGGTTAATTCTTGTCAAAACAAGTTCTGATGCTTATAAAACACCAACCTTAAAATTTCTAAAATAAGGGTTTGCTAACACCATTAACTCGCATCGAAACAATACAAATATATTATTTCTTTCGAATTTGATTAAAAAAAACTGTTAGTTTTTGTTTCATTTTTTAACTAAAACACACATGTGAAATGTATACATTCTTGAATTAACTCTCACCAAGAGCATAGTTAAAGTGACGACTGACAATCCATATTATTAGAAGTTTTTTTAGGTCCGGTGAATGGTCTGACCAACTAATAAACATTTTCTGAAGGAAAAAATAATAATAAACTCGCCATCCAATTCAAAAGTTATTTAATTTATTTTTTCAAACTATAAACTGTCCAAAATGCTGTCGCGATCGACCGAAAATGGGCTTGCGATCGACCGGTCGATCGCGATCGACGGGTTGCCGACCACTGCCCTAGAGAGTCATCACAGGTCCGATCCCTAGAAAATAACCCTAACTGCAACTCAAAAGTTGTTTTTTTGTCTTATCCCACGCACGCATGTGCTATGGTCATTCCTGATATGATTTGCGATGGTCCTACTTTTTTGTCGAACATATTCTCACACCTCTTCAGGTCAAATAATCCTCTTTTCGCATTTAAAAATAAAATAAATCAACATTAATTTGGCGCCCCCTTGAGGCTGCGCCCGGGGACAGCTGTCCCTCCTTGCCCCCACCTAACTACGCCTCTGCTCTTGCCATCTTCCAACACACGCTTCCCAACTTAGTATTGTTGCAATCTCGACATCATTACTGCTTTTAGACTGATTTTACTGCTTTTAGACTGATTGATAAACTTTATTTTTCCCGATGCTACATGAAATAATAGGAAAAAATACCAACTGTCACGTTCGTTTAACTCTTAAAGATCTCAAATACTTTTCTAAAATGATTCAAATAACTTTCGTCAAAACATCAGCTATTTTTGCAAATTATTTATTTGTTTATTTTTATACTGAAAAGTTTCTAATTATGCCCTGCTTTGTATTGCTTACTTTTCAACTCTAATTATGAAAATGTGCAAATTTTTGCTATGATTAATGAATTATTTATAGTAATGTTATTACAGTTTCGTAGACAAGTTAAATGTGGTGGGGGAAAAGGGGATGGAATATGAAGCCAGTTTATAATTATAAGCGTCTGTATATTTGTTGAAATGCTTTGACGCATTTTTATATGAATGTATATGATGCTTTTGCAGCTTTCAAAGTTTGTTTCACTATGTCAGGTACGATACAGGATTTTGCTAAGGAAGGAGCAATATCTTCGTGATTTTTAATACTTTCCCGGAAAGTTTGTTTCAGAAGGGAAAAATTATCAAGTTTTAGTTCGTTATTCATACAATCTTCAGTAATACTTGACTCTCAGGGGGCGGGGCAAGCGCCCGCAATGCCTTCCTCAAGTATCCGCGCCTTTCACGGCATATAAACTAAAATTCAAATTTTGTCATAATTGGATTGTCTCTGAAGACGATTATAAATATTTGAAAAGTAGCCAAATAGAACTTGCTAGGAAAAGTTTTCAGGGAAGATTTAAGAGTTAGGGCACATTTTAAAATCTAATAAATATATATATTTATAATGAAAAAAATAACATCCACGTCATTTACTCGCTCCCAGGTTAAAGTAAAATAATCGAAGCAAAAATAGATACGAGAAGTATTTTTAGATCAGGTATTTCATTGAACTTTGTTTCTAGTTTTTAGATTAAACTTCAAAGAACATAATGTTTCATTTAATTTTATCAGTGCCTTATCTTTTGCTGTCCTCTACACATTAAATTCTGATTGGTGTAAAAATATTTCGAGACGTGATCAAGCGTTTCGTTTTTTTTTCTTTTCTTTTTAATCGGGAATTTGGACCAGTCAGTTTTCAATACATGTTTTAACAAGTTGATCTCATACAAAATACTTATTTACCTTTTTTTCCTTCTCGAATGCATTCCAAGCAGCCAATGACAAAGTAGAACGTTTGGTCGGAGCGAAATTGATTATGATTTCCTTTAATTTAAACATTTAAATATAATACGTTAGTTACATTTTACGAAAAATAGAAAAAGAAAAGCTTTGGTCGTGACAAAATTAAAAATTACTTGTCATTTTCCAAATTTTACCTTTAAATCTTTTATTTGTGGATATGGAAATAATATCGCTCATGGGCTGCAATAGCGGCACAACTCAAAAAATCATGTTTTGAGATAAGTGGGTTTAAGGTTTTCATTCCTAAGGAAAATGTTTAAGAAATGCTTTAGTTAGCTGCCATCTGAAGGCCTAATACTGAATTATGAGTTTGGCTAGTATTGGTGCTGAAAAGAATGTGTATTTTCATATTTACATGTGTTCTTAGTCCAAAACGCGTGTTTTTTGAGTTGTGGCCCATGAGCGATACGTCGACATAATTTTGATCAATTTGAAAGAAAAAAAAAAAAATAACCCCCACACACATACATGCAGAAATGTTAGGTTTCAGCTATATAAAAAATCATATGTCACCTGTCATGTGTATGTTAGTTAATCAGTCAACAAAAATAAAGGTACGGTACACGCTATTTTTTACATACAAATTCTCCAAATACAAGGAAGAATTCAAATTATATGGGCTGTTTAGCTATTTTTAATTTAAAGTTACCTTGTTCATATCTTCGTGGAACTCGGTCTAACAGACGTATGTCATTGAAACTTGACATTTTCGTTGTATGGATCGGGGGGGGGGGGGAGAGAAATACACTATTAAGAAAGTTTTTGTTCAGATTTGTATCACCAGTTGTGAACATTCTACTTCTCTATGGATAGCAATTCTCTTCATCAAGTTGCTGTAACTGATAGAGAATCTACTGTTGAACACGCTTTCAACACGTGATTGACGCAAATGGTATGCACATTAAACAAATTTTGTGTTTATGATTTGTCTTTTTTTTTCACGTGTTCCTTCTCACTCGGTGATTTAAAATAGAACTTGTATTTTCTTATTAAAGATTTCTTTTCCCCATGGTCCACGTTACAAATGTACCAAGCTTGAATGAAATAACGTCTATTAGAACGAGCTTCACGTACGGCTAAACGGGGCTACTTGAATTACTACTCTATATCTTAAATATCATGTATTATTTTTCGAATCTAAATTTAAGTTTTTCAGTGAAATAAGATGAATATTTTTCTATTTTGCAGTATTTCACTTTAACTCCTGCGTGAAATATTTTTATCATTCCAAGCCTAAAAATATCCCGAATCGTTGCAAAATGTTTGATCAGCGTTTATGACTTCGGTATTTCCGCGTATTGCTCCAATTTTAGACTATTTACTTAAGAGTAGTAGTCATTTGTGTAAACAAGAAGAAGGGATATTCTTGCACGTGTAGAGACTTCTGGTGTTTTCTTCTTTTCTTTTCTCTTTTTCATTTTTGTTATGTGTTCTTGTAGGGAAAATGAATTATTGACGTGAATACGTCTTTAAATTTGCTACCATACGGGAGCAATCCAAAAAATCTAATGATAACAAAATCGGGAGATACAGTTTGGCGTTGTAGTTCCGAATCTATCCTCTACATCCACAATTAAATAATACCACTGGATAGCTAAAGGATCAAATAATTTATTATGATAAGCGAGAACAGTGACGCATCGCGGGGGGTAAAGAGGAGAGCGCCGCCATTTTGAGGTTATTTTGCTGCGTATCGAAATTTGCAATTAGTGCAGCTTTTGACTCGTAGAAGCTACGATGTTCGTTTAAGTTTTAATCATCAGCTGTCGTCAAAATCTATCGATTGTATATAAAACATTAGTTTAAAGTAGTGACAGTGAATATAATGTGTTAGTATAAAACAAATATCAAAAATATATATATAATGTCGGCTTATACGCGTCGAAAAGCCAAAACTATAAAGTTATTAATTAATAAAGTTATATTGTAACACAATAATTATTTGTTTCCTTGCTTTTATTCTAAATACATAAATAAAAATATTTTATCTAAAATATATAACCCGTTACATAAACGTATTCACGTACAACACACGGCCGTGTCCATGACACAGCCATATCCACATTTTTTTTTTTTTTTGCAACGACGATAAATTTTGAGGCAATATGGGAAAAATGCTTCTTTTGTTTTAGTATTTGAAATGAATTGTTTAATTTCGCCAAATGAAAAATTGCCGAAAACTTTGACGTAGTTTTTCTGTTTTAAGAATGAAACCCTTATTTTTATAATGCCTATCCTTGCTCCGGGTATGAAACAGAACATTTATGTATACTTACTTATATTGTAATTACATTTTTAAAATAATAGTTTGACCTAAATAATGCTTTAAAATACCAAGAATATAATGTGTGTAATGAGCTGCTTTTGTAACTGATTTTCAAATGTTAAGAAACGAAACGAAATATATGCTTTACAATGTTTTAATTATTAGAATTTTTTGTTCTGTGGGTGGTCTTGCCTGCCTTTTCTTTTCGAGAAAGGCGTACTGGTACTTCTTGTCCTTCCGTTCAAAGACTGCAAGTAGTTCGTCAACACTCAAAATAGCAAAAGAAAATTCGATAAATATCTCTTTACCCTTATACACTATCTACCAAAAAGTATTTGGACACTTTGGATTTTAGGCATTTTTAAAAAATTCTGAAGAAATATTAAATTTGCTGTTCTGTATTTTGTACCATGGAAAGAACATACTTAAAATCGCATTTAAGAAACAAAATTCAGGCTTAGGGGCAATTAGGGGGCGGTCAAAAAATTAAAGAAGAAAAACAACACTTTTGAACATCTTGTATCATAAAATGATCGAAATGTCCTGTAACTGTCGCAAAACATTTTTAATTATATACGCAATGCTTATTACCGCTTTCGTCAGAATAGCAGTAATATTCATGAAGATATGGCATTTGTTTCAAATATTGGAAAGTTTTCGCAAGTGTTTTGCTTATAATTCGCTAAGTTCTATCTCAAATTACATGAAACCTGCAGACAATTTGGCAAAATAAAAGGAAGTATGGTACCAAAACGTGGGAAAAATGCAATAAATATTGAGATTTGAGCAGTTTTATTAAAACAAATGTGATTGCGCATGCGCGAAAGATATTAATTAATTTTTTTTAATAATTTGGTAGTGAGATCTATGGAGCAACTTATATAATAGTTTCAGTTGAATATTGACATTTTTCAAACAGATATACACCATACAGTGAGCCGTATTTAGCAAGCTCTCAAATTGGAGAAGAAAAGATAAGGGTTTTTCAACAAATTCTTATATTGCATGATAATTTTGGCAAAGTAAACAATAGCGTTCAAATTCGGACTCCACAAACACAAATTATGCAGTTTAATTCAGTTTAACATCTGTCAATTTTCTAATTTATCATGCAATATAAAAATTTGTGGAAAACCCCTTATCTTTTTTTCTCCAATTTGAGAGCTTGCTAAATACGGCTCACTGTATGGTGTATATCTCTTTGAAAAATATCAATGTTCAACTGAAACTTTTACATAAGTTGCTCCATATATCTCAATACCAAATTATTAAAAAAAATAATTAGTATCTTTCGCGCATGCGCAATCGCATTTGTTTTAATAAAACTGCTCAAATCTCTTTGACTATTTATTACATTTTTCCCACGTTTTGGTACCATACTTCCTTTTTAGCCTACTTTCCCGTAAAAGTAAAAAAAATAATAATAAAGCATGAAAGAAGGCTTAATGTATCGTGAAAATATCGTTAGAAATCAAGAAAAGTCAAAAATAAATTAAGTAATTAAATAAAGATTCAAAAATAAAAAATTTGAAAATAGGGTTTTGAGATGGGGAAAAAGTGTGTCTGTCGGTCTGTCTGTCGGTCTGTCCCCGCCTAATAATAACTTTTGAACGAATTGTCCGATTCGAAAAATTCTTTTTGCATTCGAAAGATCTCGGTGAGGACATCTAATTTCCATATTTTATTTTTTGATTTGAACAATTTTTTGTTCAATTTTGAACAGTTCAAAAAATTTTAACACTAGCGCATATAGGCGAAAATGAAGCAAATTATGTAAACTCTGGGTACAAGATCCAAGTTCCAATGAACAAGCTCACTGGAAGAAGTTCTTGGCGTGAAATATTGATTAGAACAATTTTTGTTCATTTTTGAACAGTTCAAAAAATAAATTAACATAGTGCCTACGGGGAAATTTCAATCCTATATAAATCGTGATCTAACGGGCCGATTTGCTTGGAACAAACTTTATCGGAAAGCTATTATGACGTAGAACATTGTACAGATAAAAAGTTCATCCAGAACTAACGAGCCTATTTTCTTATGAAATTTTTTGATCGGGATTTTTAAGAATATTTTTGAATTAATGAAAGATTAAATGAATAAGCAAAATAATGAATAAATAAATGAGTGAATAAATACATGAGTGACTGAATAAATGAATGATTGAACGAATCTGCATTAACCGTTGAAAAAGGCATATTTGAAGCAATTAAGAACTAAAGCTAAACGAGAAAGAGAGAGAGATAGCTAGATTATAAATTTGAAGCTGGTCTATACGGGAAAGTAGGCTCGGATAGTTCTAGACGGAACTTCTTGTTATTTTGCCAAATTGTCTGCAAGTTTCATGTAATTTGAGATAGAACTTAGCGAGTTATAAGCAAAACACTTGCGAAAAATTTCGAATATTTAAAACAAATGCCCATATCTTCATGAATATTACTGCTATTCTGACGAAAGCAGTAGTAAGCATTGCGTATATAATTAAAAATGTTTTGCGAAAGTTACAGGACATTTCGATCATTTTCTGATACAAGATGTTCAAAAGTGTTGTTTTTCTTCTTTAATTTTTTGACCGCCCCCTAATTGCCCCTAAGCCTGAATTTTGTTTCTTAAATGTGAGTTTAGGTATGTTCTTTCAATGGTACAAAATACAGAACAGCAAGTTTAATATTTCTTCAGAATTTTTAAAAAATGTCTAAAATCCAAAGTGTCCAAATACTTTTTGGTAGATAGTGTAAATTCAAAATTTTACTTGCTTTTAAGGAATTTAAACCTTTTTCTCTCTCTTGCAACCACAAAAGGGCAAATTTAAACGATTAAAATCCTTTGTCTTATTTATGTACATGCATGCGTGCATTACATGTATAATATATTAAACTACGAAACCAAAGTCATGCAATAAAATGCCGTTTTGGATCTCAGTCCTGCTCCCCCTCTTTTTTTTTTTTTTTTTTTTTTAAGGGAATGGAGGGAATCTTGCTCCAATAAATCGTGATGTTATTTGAAGAGTATAAGAAGGAAAACATATTCCGTTATATGGAAGAATATGTAATTGAATTTGTTACATCTTTTTGCGCCAATAAATCGCTGCTGACCTAATAGTAGTGCAGCGTTCAAATTTAAATTTTTTTTGGAGGGGGGGGGGGGATAGGCTGTGAGATTTTTTAGGTTTTTCTTTTTTCTTTTTCTGGCATCTGTTCCCACAGAGATTGCACATAGATACATACTGTGAAGTAATGATCTGCAATATTCCTTGCATCCAGTCATTACCGTACTCAGCGGGTCGTAGAATTCTGCGTTTAATCTGCCGGCATCCCATGCTGCATTTTAATTCATCCTTCTTTGGCTTTTAGCATATATTCTCAACGGTTTGTGGTTTCCAATGATCTTTCGTTATCTGGCAACACAGCTTCTGTTAGCTTCGCTGCCATTAGTTTCTTCTCCATCAAATTTAGAGATATTTTTAGCCATGATTATCTCAAAAGGAAATGAGCTGAATTCCGCTTTGATTAAATTTAGTCTTTGATTAGGTGTCGAAAGTTGTGCTTGTTGATTTCGTTTTTGAAATTATTAATCAACTTTTTTTGTTGAGCGTATTTCACGCACAGAAGCAATTTTTTAACAGAAATTGAAATTGCCGCTCAACTATTTTGCTATGAATCGTTTTATGACGACATCGAGGCCTCTGTAATAGAAAATGTCACTTGGCACCCAGGAGCACCCCGATAGGTTCCCCGACCTCCTCAAAATTTTCGTTATTCGGCAAATTTTGTGTCAGCATTCGGTAAATTTGGACACAGTATTACAATCGCTTTCTCCCTAATGTATGTATTATTGACAAGTGTATAGAATTTTCAATGATATTATACAAAGCATATTTTGTTTTGCATGCGCAATCAATTATTAACTCTCAGTCAATCATTTCTTATTTAAATAAATTTGAACTGCATCCGCATTTTATGAATCTGTAAAATTCGGAGTTTCATGCGGTAAATTGCGAATTTCCCCCCTTCCAAAAATATTAGTTCGGAGCGCCCCTGTTGTCAACTTCTGTTCTGAAAATTGTTTTGAATACAGTAATAATACCTAACGCAGAAACGTCTCAATTGAATTATTGGCATACAGCAATAAGATACCACCTGTGACAACTTGTGCATCGAACATTTTCCAAGTAAATGATCTTACCCTACCTGAAGCGTTAGCAATCTCTGATTCTTTAAGATTTATGCTCCGACTGCAATATCATTCCATGGTACACACACACAACTGCTCTGACAAAATATTGTCTGATTTGCTCGTGGGCGGTTTTAGGTCCTGGCAGCATTTTTTTTTCTTTTTTTTTGGAAGTTGGAGTTTCTTCATGGAGGGCGTTGCTTCCTCTGAAAATTTCCAAGTGGGAATGTGCTCTACTTACCTCTGTCGAGTCCGCGTCTATGCCCGCATCTGATCGTTGAAGCAGGAAAAAATATATATAATATAAGTATATAGATATGGTTTTATGTTTAAATTCAGGGGAAATAGTTTGTTAATAAAGTCTGTTGATAGAAGTTTAATTAGTTTGCATACGTTTAGCAGGTCAAGCTACCAGTGACGTAAACTTATGGAAGAATTGTGGAAGCAGCAACAAAGAAGTCTTATAACTCTTTGAAAACAATGCATGATAAAGTGTTTTCGCACAATTTTTATTTCCCTCCTCCTTGACAAGAGATCTTTGTGTTTGTAATCTTTTGCTGGGCTCTAAAAACACTTCATGAAGTGGGTAAGGAAGGCATTATAAGATCTGTGTTGCTGTAAAGTTAAACGAGTCTTCCCCCTCTTTCCTTTTTTTTTCTTATTCTTTTCGTTTTTTTACCATCTGCTTCCAAACACTTGTTAAAAAGGCTCTTGACTGCAACCAAGTCTCGTGCCGGGTCCTTAGAATTTGACCTTAGTTACACGTTCGAGGATCAAATTGCTGAGTTTTGTCTCGTGCGGTTTCCATTTTGTCAAGTTTGGTGTTTTGGTTTGTAAATGCCGATTATAAGATCTCTGTGAAATTTTACGAATAAAAGTGAACCCTGAATAGAATCGTGAAGAAGCATCGATGTAGAATCCTACATTATGCAGGGGTGGCCAACCGGAAGGGGTGGGGGCACACTGTGCTATTGAAATTTTCAGGGGTGGGTTTCAGATTGTTTTGGCCAATTTTTGGGGGGCTCCGTACCTTTTTAGGGGTGCGCCAGCTCTCTGAGGAAGGATGACATTCCTGATTTTACAACTCTACGGTACACCGTAATTTTTTAAACAATATGTTATGACGTTATTCAAAATGTCTTCAAGTAGAATGGATTCCCGAACCCCACCATGTATCTTATTTATGTTGTTGTTGTTTCTAATACCACTTGGGTGTCCAAGCTCCCCTTCGCAGAGAGACCAGGAATTACGGCAGTAAGGAGCGCCTTCCGTTTGTGAATGAGCACCACAACGGTGGAAGTACGACTTGGCTCACAATGTATTTGGATGACACCAGATGGCGCCACCACAAATACGCCACCTTCCTTTTTTGATCTAAAAGTGAAGGGAAGGGAATTTCTCCACCCTCCGGTACCCTCGGAACTGTTTCGGTATTTCAGGGTCCACGAATTCTACCTGCTCATATCCCCAAGTGTACATGGTGCGTTTTCAGTGGGTCGGGTATCGAACCTCAGATCCTCCGATCCGACATTCTAACCACTAGGCTACTACGGCCCTCACTTATTTATTCTTTAACTCAACAATCATAATAAGCATCATGAACGCCTTGATATCGTTTGCCCATTTTAGGAATGCTTACTTTGCAGAGTGAAAGTCGGTAAATGATGTAACTTTAACTTAACCAGCTGTAATGCCAATAATGTTTTAGCTTTTTAACATATGAAACGTTTTCGAAACTTTTGAGGGCAAAAAAAAAAAAAAAAAAAGCGGTTCGATCAAAAAAAAATTGATATTTCTTCATTAGTTTTATTCGAGTAAAAAAATAAATCTTTTTTCGTTGTTTTGAAAATAGAAATTAAGATTTTCCTTTCATGTAGTTTCCAAAAGTGGGCATAATATCTTGAATACAAGACCTTTATTAAAGATAACTCCTTTTCAAAAACATCATGCTAAATAAAAGAATCACTTTAAGTAAATATTAAATGAGGTACTATTTACGTAAGAGACGGATGTCTACGTTTATTTTATTTAAATCTATGTGTACCGTTGCGTAATTCTATTAAGTCCACTTACACTTCTAAAAAACGTTTCCAATCCAGTTTTGTAGAAACGTATTTTTAGAACCACCTTGACCCGTTTGGTTTTCGAAGAGTCGCTCAGTAACTTGTTCGTGCTTTCTACGTGGTGAAAGGTGTTTTAAAATTGTATCTATGATTTAGTTACAATCGTGACTTCAAAAACGTGCTAAGACTATTATTTGAACGTTTTTTTCTTATTTTAGCGGAAATATTTAAATGAACAGAAAAAAAAAATCGCTGCTTCTCTTTCAGCCAGACTTTATTCCATTTTCTTATACTTTTCTGAATCCAGCTGCATCGTTTTAAGAACATTCAGTTCCATTCATATTGACATTTTTATGCAGAAACAAAAAGAAGAAGAAGAAAGGGAAAGAAAACTGTTACATTAAGATGAAGAAACACGTCCAGTTTCTCCTTACTATGCAGATATTCGGTCTTCAAAATCTCTATAAGTAATAACAATGTAATATTCAACATGCTAGATACATTCACGGTTGAATTTTATCAGTGTCTTATCTTACTTGGGCGATGTCACTCTTGTAATAAAATGTTATTTATGTAAAATTTAAGATTCTAATTTTTTTGTAAACGTCATTTGCATAATTATGCGTGCAATCTATTATGTTTGCTTCAAGTCAGTGTAACTATTTTAAAATTGAATTTTAATGCTGTTTTTCTTCCATCTGCTGTTCCGTGTCTTAAACCCTTTGCACTCCAATGTCTCCGCTGGGGGGACATTCAACATATGGCTTTTAAAGCCATTGGCTCCTTCTGTTTTGTAAAATTTCTATATAATATATAATGTTCTAATAAAAAAATAAACAAAAACTAATATTCAAAATGTTTTGAAATACATATTTTTAATAAACTAAAATTGTCCTTTTATGCTCACCTCACCTCTGGAGTTGCTGATACCCAAAGTTGAAAATGGCCCGGAGTGCAAGGGGTTAATTATTTGATTAATTGTATTACGTTGTAAACTTTTCGCTAATATTTTCAGATTTTTTAGTATTTGCTAGCGGTGTATATTCTGTCTGGGATTTTTTCCCGGGAGAAGTCGAAGTAGATAGAGAAGATGAAGATGAAGAAGTAGATAGATGGATGGATTGGGTATATAGGTAGATAGATATGACAAATAATACAAAATTAAAGAGGCGGATTGTTCAATAGTGGGTAAGTCTCATTTGAAATGGTCCCTACCAGAGCTGCCAAATACGGGACAGCAGAGTTGCACCAACGGGAGGGGGAAGGGGTCCAGATACTGGATATCCGATAACGGATGCCCTATATCTGTTATCCGACCGATTTTTGAATAAACGAAATCCAACCTCCGGCCACTGCACGAAACCAGATTAACCAGAGCACCAAGAAAACTTTTATCTGCAAACCAAATTTTGTGAACTTTGATCATTATAAAAGAGAATCCAGCAAAAAAATTCTTTTGCTTCGAATATTCTTTGAAACTAAATCCATTCAAAACTTTCCAGCTGAGACCGTAATCCCAGTTCTGTAGGTTTAAAGCAAGATAATTAAATTCATGTCGATCATAGGTTCCCAAACTTTTTATCCCATAGATCATAGGTCCCCAACCTTTTTGTACCTAAGAGCACATACCAGAATATCGGTCGAATGGCGGGCACCATATACCTTTTTAAGGTAAATTTATAGTTGGTGGACATAGTTACTACATACAATGCACACACACACACACACTACATAATACACACTAGATATAATGCACAAAAAATGTAATTTCAAAAATAAATTTAACATATGCATATAATTAGTATTAATATTCTTATGTAAAGTAAGTGATTAATAAATTGCTTGCAAAACATCCGAATCATAAAATTATTTACAAAATATATAAAATACAATCAATGTGATCTTTGGCATTGCATTTCACTGGCCAGCGCTTCATTATTGGGAGAATATGACGAAATTCCTGCTCGCAAGTAATCGTCAAGGTGTTATCTGCAAGTCCTAATCTATATTTTGATTTTGTGATATTCATTATAAGGTTATTCATTATTTTATGTAGCCCGTTATTCATATACTCTAGATTCTAAATGTTCTCTAGTTTAAAATGGAAAACATATATATTATATCGTTGAGCAAAGGCAGCGGGCGCACCTAGATCGATTGACGGGCGCTATGGTGCCCGCGGGCATAGGGTTGGGGACCCCTGCCGTAGATCCTTGCTATTTTTTTCAGTTTTTCGTAGACCCCTTTAGAAGTCAATGAGTACAATATTTATATTTGAAAGTCCCAAAACAAACACAGTAAAACTTGGCTTCACTCTGGGGTCCAGAGTGAAGTTCATGGGTCATATGGGTCCAAGTCATATGGACTTGAGAGAAAGCCGCTCTGAAACAGCTGGAAGGGAGAAAATGTGGAAAATCACCTTAAAATTGAGAAATATAACGTAAAAAAAAATTTGAGAGCTTTTTTTCTTTGAGGTATTTTTCTAACATGTAACATTCCACTTTTAACATGGTAATTATTTTGTGGCGAGGTCCCCCTGCCAACGGCCTTGCTACTGATATCGAAAATGCCAGTTTTCCTCGTTACAAGCAGAAAGGGAATGAGTATACAGTGCAACCCCACCATTCGTCCGCCTCGCTATTCGTCCAACTTGTTCAAGTAAAATTCAACTCGCCATTCGTACTTATCCCGCGATTCGGACGGCACCAGGGGGCAAGGGTTGCCCGTTTGACTTTAAAAAAAAAATCAGAAATTATGCTTATTTTGAACTCATCTGGAAATAATTTGTTTGGCGTTTTGGATTTTTTAAAAAGTTTTAATACTTTTTGCGATTTTACTGACAGTTTTAACTTTCTAAGGGGGGCAGCAAGAGGAAGTGGTTAAAGAACTTTCTTCTTCAGAGGAGGAAAGTAGTAAGGATAGCATTTCCTTTGCAGAAATTAAAGAGCTGTGTTACCCCTGCGAGAAAACACAGAGAGTGGTGGGAAAATGGCATCCCGACATTGCTGTGTTGTGTGTTCAACAGCATTAACTTTTTCAACGAGAATGTTGACGATTTAAAAAAAATTCTGAAGAATCGTCAGAGGCAGACACCATTGGACAGGTTTTTAGAGAAAGAAACCCAATATTTTTCTAGTGCAAAAAGACTGAACAGTGGAAAGCGAGAAAACACCTGAAGGAATGTTACCTGATGTTTTCCATAGAAGGAGACTCCTCTTCCAACCATTTCTCTTCATCTTCTCAACATTCCACTTATGCCATCAGCTCACTCAGTACAAGCAAAGTGCAGTTAAATCTTTATGTATCTACAATTTCATGTACATAGATAGATAGTACTGTAGATTTGTTTTTCATAGGTTTAAATAAACAGCCACCTGTGGGTCTGGAACGGATTAATCCAATTTACATTGTATCTTATGCGAAAAAATAATTCACCATTCGTACAAATCGCCATTCGAACTGCCTCCTGGAACGAATTGTGTGCGAATTCCACTGTACTTACACAATTTGTGAAACATATTTAAATAACGTACAATTATTTAATTTGTAGTTTGATGAACGAAAGTAATTTATTTCAAAAGTTTATTTAAATTAGTATGAAGGTTTGTAATAAATTAGTAATAAATTAATATTTTTATCTTATCAAAATCATACTTCTCAAAAGATGCTTCAAAAGTGAACTTTCCACTTTTCATTACGTTTACATCATCTGCAATGCTTATAATTTCATTGACTTTGTTCCAGGAGCGCTCTTGTAATGTGCATCTGCTTAGGTCGAAAAACCAAAAAACAGTTTATTACTTATAATTAGATCGACTGCAGTGAGCCGATACATGTAAAAGAATAGATAAAGCACAAAGTTAAAAAATAATAATTATATATTTTAAAAGAAACATTAAAATAAAAATATTAGTAATTAGTAGTTAATTATGACCCCATATATACTTGATCTCTTGGCAAATTAAAGTGATTTGAATGCTAGAAGCATCCTTGGTTCATTAAGTTTCCAACGTCGCGTCGTGTTGATACAGTTATTACATTGACCTACAGTTGTAGATTGACCTTTTACAATATCAATTTTGAAAAGGGAAGTTTTCGATTTTTTTATTTTTATTGATGGAGTAACGTCTATAAATATCATCTCTGAAAAAAATTTTGTTCTGCGATATGCATTCACTATTCAGTCTTTAAGTAATTTTTAAAGTTCAAGCGCCTTAAGCGACTCAAAAACAATTTTCTGCTCAGGTCTGTCACACATTACAGGAAAAATAGGAACGACAATAGGAGTTGCGACAGCCCCAGGGTTTGAGTTCCGCGGATATCCCCCAATGGACTGGTGATTTTTTAAAAAGAATCAACTGCATCTGGGTTGCTTTTAAATTGTTCGCAAACAAGAATCAACTGCATCTTTTAAATTGTTCGCAAGAGATAAAAGTCGCCAAGTAAAAAAAATGGCTGGATAAAATTGGACAAAACCAAATAAAATCACTGATGTCACTTTTGGCGCGTTGCTTGATTGACCTTTTACAAATCCAGCCTCCTTAGTAAAGCAATAATTTCAATGTAACATTAAAATAATGATGAGAAGAAGGCAAATTTGATCGGTTAAAAGCAACATAAAGTCTTCAGTGAAACCCAAAGTGTAACGTCAGGGGCTGACGCGTTAAGCTTCATCCCGTTTTCTGTGCGTCATGTTTTTGAAAATTAATTGAAAATCAATAATTGGTATTCTGAGTCTGGTGTTGTTGATTTTTTGAGTTGTTTTTATTGTTTTGACCATATTTAGCTGTCAAAATAGGAGTATTTAATGGGTCGAAACTTCCCTACTGTAAGCAGAAAAACCTCCCATGTTAAGTAATGGATTTTCATTTTGTCTCACTTCACCAATTGTATCACCCTACTATATATATTCACCTGTTTTACGGTAATATCGCTACAGAATGTATGTTTCAAGTTCTTCACGAAAATCGCGCTGCATTTTTTTTGTTAACTCCTCATTCTACTAACATTCACTTTTATGAAATCAATATATTTTCTGAGCGTTTATTTTGTATTTCTAATTAAGTAATAGATTTGCTCAATATTATACTCAAAATATGAAGTAAAAATATGTCTGCATGTCCATTTGTTTTATTTGAGTTTATTTCTTGCAATGGGGTTGTGGGAAGTTCGTTTCAAAGCCAGGGAAATTTATTCTCAATCAAAAAAATATAAGAACCCTGTTTTGACTTACTCTAGTCCGTGGCTTCCTGCAATCCTTTTTTTTTTTTTTAATTTTAATTACAGTTATGATGATGATATAAATAAGTTCTTATCGTAAATTTAAAATTTTTCAGATAATTTCTTTTTGGTGTTGGTGATTCTTTCTAGCTCAACTTCTTCGATTCGAGCGGTCTTGTCGCATCATACTGAACTTACTTGATGTAAAAAAAGGTATGTTATACACAAAGTAAAACTTAACTTTTAAAGCACAAAACATCAGTAAAAAATTGCATACACGTGTTTCAGAATTACAAAGGACCTTTTTTTCAATGCTAAAAGATGTGAGCCTATGAATAAAAATGCATCCGACAATAGCTTCATGCAATGTATGTTCGAGAAAGATAAATAATGTGTTAAAATCTCCATTTCTTCAAATATGTCATTGTCAATGTCAAGGTGTACTTCAATTGTTCATCCATCCCCGAGTTCTTCATTCAAGGGGGTTATTCCCCATGGTAATCATCAATTTGCTTGCTCTCTCTTGTCCAATTAACAATTTTTCCCTCTCTTTTCCGTGTTTTAATTTTCCATTTCATGTCTTTCAGACGATAAAATTGCATTTATCTATACCATCTTTCATATCTTCATTTTAAAAAACTGATAATTTTCAGAAAATATTACCAGTTGATTTAATAGTTTTTATTCCGGGAGACATCTTGGCAACAGATCTTTCACTTTTATCTGATCATAACCAAAAAAAATATATATATATGTCTCCACTTTCCCTCGCTTTGAGCTATATTTAGCCGAGAGAAATTCGAGAAGTTTCTACGAAAAAACAGCAAAATAACTTTTATGACAAAGAAAAAAAGAAGACTAGTTACATTACCTTGCCGTTTCGTATCTTCTTTGCAAGCAAAGAGGCGTATTATGTGTGTGACTTGAATAAATTGTATTTTATGAATAATGGTTAAAAAAAAGATGTTTCCTTTGGTCACAATTACCATATGCGACTGTGCAGGAATTAAAAGTTTACAAGACATTGTATTTTTAAGGATGATACTACTCTTACCGACGTGGACGACAAAGTAAAGGTACTCTGAAATAGTAAAGGCTTGATAATGTTTTAATTAAACTAATTGGCTTAAATGTCTTAAACGTAATGCTGACATAAAGGCCCCCCCTTAACATGACCTCCGAGGGAAGTACCGTACCCCCTGGAAAGAAGTGGAATGTCTTTTTCTCATCCCCTCATCAAAAAACTTCCCCTGATTCAATTTTTATGGACAAAATGCATATCCCCAATGTCATGGATAAAATGTAAAATACTCCGGCAAATTAAATAAATGCATTTCCTGTTTCGAAACTTGCGGTGGAGGGGGAAGTTTGTCCCAACTCTCTCAGCGGCCGTTG
Source organism: Octonoba sinensis (assembly GCA_038502835.1). NCBI lineage: Eukaryota > Metazoa > Arthropoda > Arachnida > Araneae > Uloboridae > Octonoba > Octonoba sinensis. Next base: position 53,978,209 of record CM076599.1, on the reverse strand, counting down.
CCGTAAAACTGAAGCTTGAAGATACAGGTTGGGTAGGCTGTTAGAATTACGAAATGCTCATTATTTGGTAACCTCCACATTGAAATTATATAAGTTTTCGGAAGAAGGAGGTAAATAAAAAATTGAACGGTCGTTTGGGTTACAACCAAAAGCACCTAAGTACCCAAGGCCGTATCCAGAGGGGGGGGGGGGGGGGCGACGGCCCCCACCCCTCTGAAATCCCGAAATTTTTCGCAGTGTAGCATATATTCCTCCCTGAAGCTTTCCTCAACATAAAGGTTTCAAAGTCAGGGCCCCCTCCGAAAAAAGTTCCTGGCTACGGCCTTGTAAGTACCAGAAAATATGGCGAAGGGATTGAGTGGAAAATTTTGAACTAACAAGACGTGAAAAGGGTAAAAGCGCATCTTATGAATTAGGACTAGCACAAGCTTGTGGGTGAATAAAATAATTAAATAAAAAAATTAAAGGATCAGTGAAATTAAAATAAGAGTAATAACCAGTGGTGCAACCAGAATTTGTTTTTCTCAGAGGGGAGGGAATTGATTCGTAAAAATCCCTATGTTTACGAATTTTGGGCTAGTACTAGAAGTGGTAACATAGTTCTTGGTCAAGGTTTCTCGAGGGAGGTTCACTTTCTTCCCCCTCTCTCTTTGAGCCCGTTCTTTTATAGCGTACTACGGCGTGGTAAGGGGGGGGGGGGATTTGGTGCAGTATAAGTATGACATTGGGCGAACGAAATTCTAAATTCTTCCAAAATATGTCTATTTGTGTTTAATATACTGGTCAAAAGTCGTCGGTCATAATCAGAGGTATACGTTTTTAACGCACTCCCTACTCCCTCTATCATGTCACCATTACAATAGAAAATCTCGCTGTAATGCGCCGTAACTGGTTATAGGTTAATAGTAAAAGGAAGTTCTTAATCCTTTATCTACCGCATTATGATCTGCAGTAATTTTTTTTACAGAAATAGTTTGTCTAGGTATTTACACTGAAAATTAAGGGATTTACATAAATAAAATGCTCAGTCTATAAGTATTTATTTCTTTACAGCTAATAAGTGCCACAGAGTATTTACCCTGTGAAATTAATTACATACACTTTTTAATCAAAATATTTCGTCAAATAGTTTTTTAAGTTCTTAACTAACACATTTAAAAAATCAGCGACTTTATTCTTGAATTTTACTGCTTTTCTGGAGCGAAAATCTAAGGGAGCAATCTTAACAAAATGGAAGTTCAAAGAACAGCATTAATTTCAAAACTATCTATCTTCCTTTCCACGCTAAAATACTCTTTATAGAACCCTTGCTGATATGTATCCTGAAAAAGGGGAATCTAAAGACTGTCCCTGCAAAGTACCATCAGAATATTGGTAAAAATGGTTGCTGGGATGGAATTTATAGAGAATGGTACTTATAAGTACCGTCGGTAGATAAGGGGTTAAACTACTTGCAATTTAAACGAATGTTTCGCATCGTTTTCGTCTTGATTCATGATGAACACGTTTCAATCTTTAAAATTGTATTAGAATGTCAAGATCGTAAACAGTTGCAAAATTTCGAAGATGAAAATTATTTTACATTAAAGGGAAAAAAAACTTTGTTGCAAGTGGTGACTGTTATTATTTCTTGTAGAAATATCTTCTAAAATAAATTATAGTAGAGCTTTTGAAACGAATTAATTAGAGCAATAAAAATTTTAACATTTTGTATGCGGAAGTCATTTTTATACATTAGTTTAAAAAATTTAGCATATTCTAAACCTTGAATAGAAGTGATTTAAGGCATCTTCTAGAAAGGATAAGATCTTCTAAATAAATTATGGTAGAGCTTTTGAAACGAATTTGAGGGATAAAAATTTGAACATTTAGTATGCGGAACGCATTTTTATACATTAAGTTTAAAAGATTTAGCAATTCTAAACCTTGAATAGAAGTGATTTAAGGTATCTTCTAGAAAGGGTAAGAATCGGATTGTGATTTTATCATAATATTTGTTCCAGCACCAGCATATTCTGTTTTTCTCTGCCACCAATTTGAGCAGATTCCTTGACTTTTTTAATGGTTTTCAAGCCAATAAATGGTTTTGTGCAACGTATCATTCCAATTCCAACATTTCGCTAGCTTTGTATTGCTGACTGTTCAATTTGAATAACTTAAATTTGCGCCACTGAATTTGCGAGCGAAAGTTACCCCAAAAGTATTTTGTGATATCCGCTGGAAGTCCTTGAATAATTTAACCAAGCCTTGCTAGTAGGAAGTTAAATTTAATTTTGTACAGAATTAAATTATAAAATCCTAAAAATTACATTGATACTTCTCCATCCGACCTCAAGAACTGAGCAATAAGTGTCTATGTGTTACTTATATGTTTTTAAAGAGCAGAGAAAAATTGCAAGTGTCAGAACACGCAACTTCAACGTAAGGCGCGCGTAGTTCGAACAACCGGCCGCTGTGAAGGCCGGGAGAAAATCATTGCTGCTCTGATGTTTACGCAACCAGTGACAGGAAAATAGAAGAAGAAAAAAAAAAGTTCTGCAACCTTGTGCTATTTTTAGACCTATTATCGCTATGAAAAGCGACGTTTCGCAGAACAATTGTAGTTATGGCGTTCTTTATTTTTCTTTCGGATTACAATTTTTGTTGGGGTTTGGTCATTTTCATTGTTACTCAGATTGTATAAATCTCTTCTTTTTAGATGTATTCCTTCCTTTTATGACACGCTTTTTCTATTTTTGGAACATGGAAATTTTTGTTTGTCTCGGTGTTTTCATTACGCCTGTTTAAATAATGCAGCTGTTTGGGACGGCCCGTTTTGCAGATGCTCTCTTCAGATGTCTTTAAGTAGTTTTAGCGAAAGATAAGGATGTTTATGAAAAATTTCTTTTAGCTCCTCCTCCTAAGCAGCATCCTCAACCTTTTCGTCCTTACTGAAGGTCTAGGTACTTGTTGGACGGTGGTGACTCGTGCATCATTTTAATGGCCGTTGCTGTATTATATTTACTCAGTGTTGTTTACACTGATAAAATGGAGAAAACAATAACTTATAAAACAGTAACACAAAGCAAATTAAAATAGCATGTATTACAGTTACTGAAAAACGTGTACAGCACTTCATAAATGGATCACTGAAATTAATAGATGTTGAGATTACCTGCAACGCTAGAATTAACCGATCGCAATAAGGATTCATAAAATCATTTACACATTCTCCTACATAGTACTGCAGCGTATTAGGTGTAATCTGGTATGACACATAATTCCTGTCACCCCCACCAACAAGTATCTTTTCACCCTTTTCCGCTTTTTGATTTCATATCTGAAAAGACAATAAGAAGAAACTGGTGGTGCTCCGAGTAAAACTAATCGTAATTACGTCAATAAATTGTGTAAATAATATAAATGAGGGAAAAATATAAATGCGGTATCTTATAAAAGTTATTAAAAAGTGTTTCTCAAAACCTATTTAAAAATTGCAAATAAATTCTTCTCAAAGTGCATATTTAATGATTTATAAATTAAATCGATTGTATAATTGTTTAATTATAATAGTGATAAATAATAAATACCATAACTTTTTAAAGATTTGAATGAATAAAAGACGAGAGAAAAAAGCATGTCACACTAATTCAATATTAATTATCTTTGATCAGGCGAAACGTGCGTCAAAGTTGCAAGACTCAGACGGGGTAAACTATGGCATCCGTATTTCAGCAAATTTTGCTCCGGATGTAATGGCAACTTCCTTTCCAAAATTGATTTCATACGCGTGCATGTACGGATATGCCATTGCAACATCTTTTATTTTAAGACTTCATTGGAGTTTAACGGAAAAGCAAATGTCGCCTGTTTTTCGGATTCGGAATTGACTCTAATAATTTTCATGCTTTTGAGTTGAATAAAGATTGATAAGATAGTAATGGTTGAATCTTAAAAATAAAAAGACGAAAAGTTAAAATTTTCTGTTGTACAACAATGGTACGTTTCAAAAGAAAATGAAACTAAAATTCATTCAGCGAAACTCATTGCACACTATGAGATTAAATATGTAATAACGCCATGGAACCAATCGTACTAAGCTCCTTTTTAGTAAAACTCGCGCTGGCTTTTTTATATGAACTAGTGCCACAGCCATAAAACCTTTATTTTGCTCAACAACTTTGTATAATTATTGTGCATTCCATTGAAACTTTTTCATCAAAAATGTATACATTTAAATTTCTAGCTGTAGATTCAATAGTAAGTTACATTTTTTGGTAGTTCCATAGTTTAAGTACTAATATAACTTTATATGAGAATACTTTTCTAAATGAAACTGCTTAATTTCATTCATAGCTCTCAATTGGCGACGGAACATCTGTTAACGAATTTAGAACGTGAGAACTCCACAAAAGCACTGCTGGCAAGCGCACCATGATTAGAGTAAATAAATATAAATTTCCATCAAATACCCCCAATATTCTGACTTATTTGGGAGTATTCGCAATAACTTTTGATCACAAGCATTTCGCGCTAGAGGGGGGTAATTATTTTCTGATGGTGGTTGCAAAATAATTGGGTTACAACATGGTCCTTGCTGGATATGAATTATTTATCAGTAATATAGATCTCCAACATCATGGGAGTTCTTCAAAAACCTTTAGATGATCATATCCTTCTCACATAAACAACCCTGTTATTACATTTAAAGTTAAACCTAAGGGTAACTATACGAACATTTATAATTAATGAATAAATATATAATTTCAAATGCTTGTCGTTTTCGCTCTAACTTCGCACATATATTTATAATTTTTTTATTTAATGATGATGCGAGAGTGTGTTATTTAGCTCATTAAATATTCGTTTCTCAATCAACATTAATAAGGTAGGAATAGAAGTTTTAAGACAGAAATAGAATTGTGGGTTCCAATGTGTAAATTAAGTCGGGAACTGCGACTTATCAAAATTCCGAAATGGTAAGGCACAACCAGTGGTAGCAATAGGGGGTGAGAGGGTACGACCAAAGAAACTACGTCGATGTTATCTATCGGCGCTTTTGGATTAGTCCTCTGCAAAAACGTTTTTAATTAAATAGTTGTAAAACTTTCCTTTTTTCCCCTTAGAGATGAAATTTACATTATAGTTTCATGCTGCTTCATTTTTAAAATACTTTGAAAAAAAGAAAAATAAGAAATTAATTAAATATTCTCATTTTATTGCATTTTCTTACCACTAAGTCATCTCGATTTTTCTCATGGAATTTGTAATTTTTTGCCATTCATGGACAAATTGAAATCTGCTATTTATTCATCACTGAATCGTTGCTACGGAGCAGAACTAGTCTTATGTCCAAAACCAGTCTTGTCACACATTTAATTTGAAAGGTAACTTTGACTGCCTGTTCCTGCGAAAAATCAATGACCGCTTTTCGAGCCAGATTCAAATATCACTGTAAATATCATTGACAGACGAGTAAATGTACCACGACAGTGAAATTATTTTCTGCATTATTTAGTAAGTAAAACGAAACAAATGCTTGTATATTTATTCATTTATAGTACCAGAACCGACGGAAGCCAGTTATAAACTGATCTTGTACATAGAAATAAAACAATTAAAACTCTAATATCATATAACAAGAATTTTGAAAGTCGTTAAATAATACTAAACCTACCAGAGTAGTCAAATGAGTGGTCTTTTGTCTATAATATATGTTGTTTCATTAATATATGCTATATATTGTAGATATAAAGTCGTGCAGTCAATTCAAGAAAAATGAAAACTTGGAGTTCAACAATTTTAAGTCTCAAAAGTGGTCATTTGACCACTCTGGTGGTTAAGAAAAAATAATTCAATGCTCCAGCAACTATCGCAACAGAGACAGTAGAATAAAGTGCAAAATTGCTTTTGTTGCGAACGGAAAATTTAAATTTGCTGCTCATACGAGTAAGAATGCATACTATGCTGTTTGGAAAAGAAAAAAAAACAATAATGATAAGAATGACTAAGATTCAAGATCATACTGGTTATTATTTTTGGGGACAAACGTCAAATACGGTAATTTTACTTCTTAATTTTAAGCAAGATCTTTATTTTATGTTAGGAATGCAATCTCGACGCGAAACATAACATCCATGTCAATAATATATTGCTCCAAAACAGTTAAAAATACTTACGTATAACGTATATTACATAAAAACCCCTAACCAAGAGCGCGCAGACCGGGGGGACCCCAGGGAACGCATCGTATATTCGGTATCCGAACGCTTTTTAAAAAATATTTAGAGCTCTATTCGTTACTGCACGAAAAATCCGATTATCCGGCATGTAAAATTTGATTTTGATGGGAGTATAGAATTAACAGGTTTAAAACACAAAAGCCGGCTGATTCACGCGAGGGACACTAGATGTCCAGTATCCAAGAAAGCAATGTCCGATTTATCCCTAATTTTGAGCTTGATTCCGCCTACCCCCCCCCCCCCCCGAGAAAAATCCTTTGCCCGCTATTGCCCCTAGCGTTCGACTGCAAATTGGAATTACAAATCGTGGAATACCATCATAAGTGCTTTTAAAAGTAAATTAGTATATGCATTTATTTTGCCTATCTTGGTACTCATTGATATTCATTCCATTCATTTTGCAAAAATGTCGTGTCATATAATTGGTTGCAGCAGCACATACGTGACGTTGGCGAATTATTTTCATCAGTTTTCTTTGTATATCCATTATTTTTTACCTCCGTTATTCCCATTGTAATGTGTTATTGTTATCCCACTGTTTTCATGAAACTTAGAGCTAGTTATAGTGTGGTAATATCGTACTTTTACACCTTCCCGACCGGCCGCCTTCTGCTTCTGCTGTGTTCCAAATGACAATGTTTAAGTGAAATTCCCATTACGCATGCTCAAGTTTTCCTATTACTATTATATATGTACTTTTTATCGTCTGTGAAGAAATTATTGCATATAAAAGTAATTTTATACACTGTCTCCTCTTCCACTGTTAATTTGTGAATTATTTCATCTACGCATCCTTGATCTAACAGGAGTAAAACTGTAACTTTACCAGTGTATTTGTGCAATCTGTTTTCAAAAGCGTGCCATGCATTGAATTTGATTTACACTTGATTGTATTGTTGCAAGTGGGTTTTGTGTTTTGAAGGTGACCCTGTGCTTTTATTATTTAAGAAATTGTCGAAACAATGGCATAGTTTTTCATTCATTTGTCAATATTAAGTATGGGAAGATGTTTTCGTAAAAAAAGGGTAGATGTTACATATTTATGTGATTGGTACAAAGTACACTGCTTGGGTAGATATTTGACGGAAAATAATGTTACACAAATGTAATTATAAACCATCATTTTTTTTTCTTCTTCTCATTTAACTACAGAAGAAGTGTTGAATTCGTGTAAAGTTGAATTTTGACGGACTTCTATGTTTTAAAGGGTGCTGAACTCAATTCAACCCTTTTCGAAAAATGTGTGTACGTTTACGTGAACTAAATATAGTTACAAAATTTTGTATGCACTCAATCGCAAAATCAATCTAAGAAGTAGAATAAAATTTGGAATATAAATGCACGCGGATTGGAATTGGTGCTGATCAATTTTTTTTGTCATTTGCTATAAGGAGTGAGGCATTTTTTCGTTTATCAGAAAACTGCTATACCTCAGGAAGTAATGTAAAGAAATGAACAAAAATTTTACATATGGGAGGTCTCTGATAGGAAGAGGTGCCCATAATGGTGGAGCTATTGAAGACTTTCGTGTTATACATGGTAATTTTTCTCCCTAACTCCTGTTACCATGCTTTGCCGTATGCATGGGTAAAGTAATCAAAACTACAGCTATATTATAGGTTCTTTGATAGCGATATCATATCGGCATTCTATAACTCTCGAGCCTTTTTGGAACTCCTATTGGAAAGGACAAGGTCCGCCTATGATTATGATTTAGTTGCCTACGTATGAAACATATCTATATTTGTACATTAAAACTTACTCCAAGACTAGATCCAAACTGGTGTAAAATAGAAGGGAGAAAGGTTTTTTTTTTTAGGAAGCGGCAATTTCTTTCCCAACTATGCATAATTTTGATAATTATAACGTGATATAATTTTATGCTTGATATACTTAAGAAAAATGTTATTAATAGCTTTTAAAAATCAGGTTGATTATTATTTTTGTAAAAGTTCTATTCTGTTTTGTGGCAATTAACTTGTCTTGCTTAAAAATAAAGTAACAAGGGGAGAAAAATGACAAGTCAAAAAAAAAATGTAACCAAAAAATTATATTGGTACCTTATGAAATATCGCCTGGCAAGTTCTGGGTGAAATTGTCGTTAATATATTTGATTTCTTGATATTGATCAGAATCTTTTTTCAGAACCGGCTATGTAGATTTTCTGTCTTAACAAATTGTATCCACTCCTCGTTTGCTGCAATTTATGATGCAGTCGCAAGAGCGAGGCTTTTGATATGGGAAGTGATAAAAATGACACACGGATTTGCAGTTGAAGGTCACCCTTCGCGATGTGTTGTATCCAGGGGCTTGAAAAATTGCACTTTTTCCACGTGGTCTTCTGGTGGTGGTGTGGATTTGGCAGACCGTGGGTTTTGAGTACAGGAAGTGATATCACTCAACTTCGTTGTCATTCAAATGTGTCACCCCTGTTTGTCTTTTTCATTTATGTCCCTTGTTGGTATTTATTCTCAGTTAACAAGACAGAATTCCTCAAACCAGAAATTGTTCAAAGCGCTTCAATCGCTATTTGATTTCCCATTTTTCTTACTTTATTTGAGCCAGAGGATTCTAAGTGCAACACATTTGAAGAATAAAGAAAGTCTGATATTTTGTTGCATTTTTTAAAAATTCTAAAGCAGTTTAAATTACTCAAATGGGATATTCCTATAGTTATCTGCAATTTCAAAGTAAAATGATGCAAACGAAGCGACAGTTATGTTTCTATATCTGTCAATTAATATTTTGTTTAAATACAAAGTCACTTTTGGTTTAGGGAAGATGTTTTATACCTTCCTTAATATGTTTTTTCATTGAAGATTTCTCTCTCTCTCAGCTCTTTTGTCATTAGAATTTTCCAGTCAGTCAATGGAATTTTCTCCATTGTTTTAGGACATTTCCTTTAATTTGTAAGATTTTTCCTTCGTTAAGATTTTCCACACATTCATTAAAACTTATCCCTTTGTTTTTAAGAATTTTTCTTCATTCATTAAAAAATTGCCAGTAGTTTTGTCCTTAATAGTTTTTTTTTTTTTTGTCAATTAGTCACTTAATTTTTTCTTTCGTCGTTGGAACTTTCTCCTTAATTATTTTTAGGATTTCAAAAACATTTGAGATTTCCCCCTTTTTCCATCAGAATTTTCACTTATTCATTATGATTTTCTCTTTAGTTAGTTTGAAGGTATACCTTTTGAATATACATTATGTTACGTATTTATTACAATTCTTTTTGTATTCATCTTATGATTGAAAAACGGGTTTTAATGTGCGGTACATTTGAACCCCCAAGAATTTAGGGGTTGACTGTTAGTAAAAATATTACATATATTGTAAATGAGCGTTTCAAGCAATATAATTACGCAGATCCTGCACTTTTTGAGCCTATTGGAGCAAAAAAATCTTCAGGTCTTAAAACCGAGCTAAATTTACCATCGCTCATTCGGTCGTACCCTCGTAATTCAGAGCGTCCCAGTTCTTTATTGTGGCACCTTGCCTCATATTTTCAGAAAATAAACAGATCCCGATGAGTTATACATTCGCCGAAAAGATGTATTTTTGACTGCATCAGACGGTAGGAGTTGATAAGGAAGAGTTTGTTTAGCTTATTTTGCTATCTTTGGCTCATTTTCCAGCCAATAAGTCAATTATTTGATGTATTTGCTTCTATCCAAAAGTAGGTCCAACCTTGGTGGCATGTATTTACCGCTGTTTATTTGAAAATATATTAATTTATACGAACTGATAAAATAAGTACAACATAAAACATCAATATTCATTCTATTTTAGACAAATGAGCTAGAAAATAAACACACTGTTGACTAAAGTCCCCCTTTCAATTTTATTTTAATTATTTATTATTTATAGTAATAAAATAATTTCGTTCAGCTTTTAAACAATTAATATTTTCGGAAACGATCTCAGAAATAGTTAAGTTTTACAAAATGTAATGTAATTTTGCTTGAACCCGCCCCCCTTTTTTTTTTTTTTTGTTATTTTTTAAGGAGTTTAGTGGAATATATTGTTTGACCTGTGTTTATTTATTTATTTATTCTTTTATTATTTTTTAATTATAGTTAATTATTTATTTTGCTGTTGTCGTTCATAAAGTATCATTTTACATTTCTAAATACTGTCTAGAATTTCGCTGAAGATTTTTTTTTAGTATGGTTTAGATAATGACATAGGGGATAAGATAATTATAATTCCTGAAAAGCAATTGCATTTTTCTTTTCCTGAAAAAGAATAAACCGTAAAGTGGGGTTGCTTGAGCCTTGGGGAGGGGGGTTACTAAAACCGAAAATGAAAAAATGTTTTAAACCGATCCTGGCTCTATTGTTTTAAAGTTATGCATGCAGTTCGCTCTATCGCAGCTAGGTCACAGCATTGGAACACTAGGTTGCATGAGGCGCTAACAGGGAGGGATTTAAAATATTTTTTTTTTGTTTTGGTTTCTAGCAAACCCCCAGAAGGCTCAAGTAACCCCACTTTACAGTAATGTTTAATATCTAAAAGTATAAATAAAAATGATACTTTTTAAAAAGCGGATGGATGTAAAATTTAATTTCTGAGGTAACGATGCCCCTTAGAAAGGACGTGATAATGTAGCTTTATGTCTCTAAAAGGGAGCTAAGTTGGGGGGGGGGGGGGGGGCACGTGGAACAAAAACGCGAAGTAATTTAGCTGTGGATTTTAGGCTTAGTTCTAGTTATTTTAACGTAACTAGAATACAACTGTCATGGTGGATTCGGTCGAATTGAAGAGTGAAATAACCCGATTAGCTAATAATAACAATAAAAAAAATCTGCCATTTTTAAAAGAAAACTTGGAGCTCATAAGTAGTCTGTTGCTCATAATCTTTCTTTGTGCTCGAGCCATTTGCTTTTTTTTATGTTCTAGATCGGAGATATTTATTATCAAGTGGGTACGAAAATAAATCACTTATTGCAGATGAATGTTTATAGCTACACTCCGTGTGTGCATGACGATGCTCAGAGCGGAATCGAACTTGGACCTTTGTTCTTTGTTCGATAGAACATAGCGGAGAGAGACAGAGAGAAGATAGTTGGAAAAGATGAGTTCGGAAGAACTTCTGCCTTCATACTTAAACTAAATATAGATTGTTATCGGCTGCTATGGTTATAGATGCACCTTAGATCAAACTTTAAACTTCAGACGAAATATTTCAAATTATTCTGCCCGGAAATAGAATTTAGAAAATCTGGTTTATTTATTTGTTTTTTCTACTAATGCATATTACCGTACATTTTTTTCTCCCAAGAATAAATTAGGTAATTTATTTTTTTAGGTTTGTTCACTTTCGGAAACAAATGCATGGAGGAATGAGGAACATTTTTTTTCATTCTTTTTTTATTCATGTTGGAATTATTTTTAATCATTACATTTCCTCAATTTCATGATAATGTATTTTAAACATTACAATTTCCTCAACATCGAACTTATGACACGTATACACATAACTAACTGCTTTCAGTACATCTGGGAAAGCAATGTAAAAGCACATTGTACAGGGTGGTGATAATTAAAGTTACTCTGTTTAGATACATGTATAGCCCGTTCTAATAAACCATAGTGGTTCCCAACCTTTTTCTCCTTGCGAACCCGCTCTTAAATCCCAAAGAAAATGGCGAACCTCCTATGTAGTTGTTAGTAACGGAAGAAATCAATAAAATTTCCGAGCACAATTATTTAACACGTTGCATATAGTTCATAAAAAGAAATAAAATATTATTGTAAAACAGCGAAGTATAAATAAAATCTGAAATAAAACTACGAGAAACCGAGTACATTTTTAAATTAGTTGTAACTTATTTTATGAGTTGTTCTTTTTGAATTAATAATAGGGGCAGCAAACATATGTATTCTCAAAAACTATTTTTAGAAATAGTTTTTGCGATTATTGTTTGATTATTGTTGCGACTATTATTTTCCCTATAGTTCGAAAAAGGTGTGGAATGGCATTCGTTAAAAGTTGTAGAAATTTATAGAAATACTAAAATTTAAATTTTTCAAGTTTTTCATTGCGACAGCACAGATAAGTTAAAAGAAAGTACGATTAATGTGAATACCAAATTTTAAATTAATCAATTAATGTCTTCCGATCTTGGGGTGGCAAATTAGCCGAAATTGTTGCAAAATTTTATCACTTTAGTCAATTTTCATGTTTTGGACTCTTTTTTTTTTTTTCATGCTAACGCGGAAAAAGTCAGAAAGGATAGGATAAACATACGTTGAAAATTTAAAATAAATCAATAAATATCTTTCGGAACCACTTTGCGGTCCAAATTTTCGAAATCAGATAAAAATAGAAATAAGTGCATCTCAAATTTTGTACGTATGCTTAGAATGCCGGTCCACAACTTTTCTGCATCATCTGAAAAACAATTGAAAAGAATCATTTTTACGTTTTGTTCATATGTAGGCCAATTTATTAATTCGTTATTTCTTTTATGTTATCAATTAAAAGTTTCAATCAATTAAATATCAATCAGTTAAATATTCTTTTCTACTCTACGCGAGAATCCCTGGGGGTTCGCGAATCATCGATTGGAAAACACTGAAATAGAACGCATGTTATTAAAACATTGTACACACGTTATATAGACCATTTAGGAAAAGAAATCTACGATAAGAAAATCATAGTCAGAATTTTTATCCCCAGATGAGACGGGAGCGCATAAAGATGCTCCTCTATCGTAGTTATCATCAGTTAAGGTACTGCAAATAATACAGAAATCCTTCATGGTATTGTTGAGCACGCTACACGCTTTAAACATGTGATCGTCGCAAACCGAATGCACATTGAACACCTGCTGTGATAAAATCGAGTTTTTTTTTTTTTTTTTTTTGGTTCATGATCTCCTTCTCAGCTTAGGGTAAAATTTTGAGCTATTAATTCCTAATTGAATCGTTATTTCGAAACTATAACAACTCTTTAAAACAATTTTTTTTCCAGTAGACAGAAAAAAAGGGCTTATGAACAGTTGGAAAACTTTACGGTTCTGATATTTTACTATTTTATTTTAGTAGATAATAGCAATGCAATATTGGTTAATTAAAACGATTTTTGATTAATTATGCCATACAAATTAATAAATTAATACTGAGAGTTGTTCTTTTTTCAAAACGGAGATGTTACCTTTTCGAAATAAACGATTCAATGGCAAACCTGCAACACCCTGTACAAAAAGCTAAATACTGTTGATGAAATCACATTTATCTGCTTAATACAAATACAAATACAAAAGTGACGACCAGCAACAGGCTCAGGGCCCAGCTAGGCTGGTCCTAGTCAATTTAGCAGTCCCCAATGAACATCAAGAGATTTCTTGAACGTTTTTACCCCGCTGCAATTAACAGTCGCTTCTGGTAAACTATTCCAATTGCCTATAACCCTATTGAAGTAGTAATTTTTCCTAATTTGAAGATTAGCCTGAGATTTGAAAAGCTTAAAACAATGACCTCTGGTTCTACTATCAGCACATAGCTGCAGTCCATCAACATTTCCCATTTTAATGAATTTAAACAACTGAATCATGTCCTTTCTAACTCTCTTTTGCTCAAGACTATACATATTGAGCCTTTTAAGCCTAACCTCATAATCTAAATCTGAAAGACCACTTACCAATCTAGTAGCCCTCCTTTGAACCCTTTCCAATAAGGTAATATCCTTTTTTAGGTACGGAGACCAAAACTGAACAGCATATTCCAAATGAGGTCTTACCAAACTTCTGTATAGTGGCAATACAACTTCCTTAGACCTGTCCGAAATAGCCTTATTGATAAACCCAAGCATCCTGTTAGCTTTGTTACTGACTATGCTGCACTGCTGGCTGGACTTGAAGTCGAGACTAATCAATACTCCTAGATCAACAACTGCTTCTGCTTCCCTAATGACGGAACCTTGTAAATAATAGGTTGCATGTTTATTCCCATAACCAAAATGAAGCACTTGACATTTCCCAATATTAAAAGACATACCCCACTTAATTGCCCACCTAGAAATTTGATTTAAATCCTCTTGAAACTGATTGACTTGTTCCTCCGTGTCCACGATTCCCATGATTTTGACATCGTCAGCAAAAATATTGATGTTCCCAGAAATACTCTGAGTAATATCATTAATAAAAATAATAAATAATATAGGCCCTAAAACTGAACCTTGTGGAACACCACTCAAGACATCAATCCACTGAGAATAATTGCCCTTCACTACTACTCTCTGTTTCCTCCCAGTCAGCCAATTTTTATCCCAAATTAAAGTTTTTCCACCAATATTAATAACAGAAAACGAGTTTTCGAAAGCTCATTTATACCTTTTATGTGTTGGAGATAATAATTTCCCGAGTCGAAAGATCAACAGATTTGCTTGCGAGTTTATTTCCTATGTGCTCAATGCGAGTTTATTTCCTATGTGCTTAATGAAACATTGATAATTGAAAAATTGTTTTCACTTTCATTGAGAAAAAACCGTTAATTTTCCCACAACTAAATGGAGTCTGGCGTATTTTTTTTCGCACATGCATTGTTTTCGCCCAACTTGAATTTTGACCATTTTTCGAAGTGAAGTTTTGAAATTTTTAAAAATTAGTTTTGTTTGTTTAATTTATTAGATATGTTCTGGTTTTTATCATTATTACTCATCATTTGAATTATTTAATGTTTTAAAATAAAATAATAATAAATAAATAAATGATAAAAACATAAAAAAGATTTTAAAAAAAAAGCAAAAAAAAAAAAGAAGAGCAAAATGATTACCAGCAAATTTGCATATACAGATTTGATCGCTGTTTAATCGCTATAAATCGATACCTAATCGGGAGTGATTTATTTCGTATAATAAAAACAATACAAGGTTTATGATTAAATGCAACAAGTCTTGCTGATTCGTTGTGAACAATTGAGCACATAGGAGATAAACTCGCAAGCAAATCTATTGATCTTTCGACTCGGGAAATTATTATCTCCAACACATAAAAGGTATAAATGAGCTTTCGAAAACTCGTTTTCTGTTATTAATATTCAAGTGTTGAACTACGAATGCGTTGAATGTTCTTCTATAGTTTTTTGGGAAACCTTATATTTCGCCTCGAGTAATGAAACATATTTTAATATATTTTTTTCAAAACAGTGGCCGTCTTGTGAATCATTAACGCCTTCGTTCTTGAGACTGTAATGAATGCGCAATTATGTATATGCTATTGCATATTTGCAATTTTTATGTTTATAATTTTCTTTTACTTTTGTGCATACTTACCGTTGTTTTAGTGATAATCATGCGTTAAATGAGATGAATTATTTTTGTAGAAGTACAGTTCTTTCTAGGCCCGTCATTTCACATTCTTCACTAACACCAAAACAGTCGAAATATGCAATTGCATATTTCCATAGTATAAACCAGGCTCTAGTTATATGTGAGAGATTGACTGATGACATCACACAAAATAAAAAGCTTTCAATAAATTTTTGATGAGCAAAACGAATGAATAGATGCCACAAAATTCGTAAGATCTTGAAAAACTGCTCAAGGTTTTCTGTAACGATTATTGGTACCTTAAGTTTTTTCTTTTCTTTTTCAAAGCAATTTTAAGTCATTAAATATCGTCCTCTTTCTTCTCTGTAAACTGATTTTATTTGCATAATAATAATAATAATAATATATATATATTTGTTTTTGGTGCATGTGTGTGTGTGTGTGAGAGAGAGAGAGAGAGAATGAATTATTTTCGGTTTCCAAAATTGATTCCTTATAAAATTGTTTTTGCATTTCAGTTATTAGGATTTTTAATATTTTGTGAAGCGGTTTATAATTCCCGTTAGTGTATTTTTGTATTTTGTAAAGGAATTTCTCATTTTTATGATGGTACATAATTTGAATCTTGCAGCAATTTGAGAAAAAAATTAATAACACGAAAGTATGGAAGGGGTTGCCTTAGCGTTGCTCGAGTACATCGAAAATATCAACGCTGTTAAGCAAATTTACAATGAAAATTGCATACCCTTGTTTTGGAGTTACAAAGCCGTTCCTCATCAGTTTCCTGCCCTGAATTTCTTGTAACTCGAAAACACTTGTAATGTGCTATGTTCATTAAAAATTTGAGCTTAACAACGTGTAAATTTTTGATTCAACCAAGTCAACTTTTTCGTGCTCAGTGAATAGCATAACACTATAACACAATTAATTCCTTTCCACGGATCGTTCTGTTGCAGCCATATGGAAAATATTGCTGTGCGTGTGTGTTAAATAAATATTTTTATTATATAATTAAATATTTTCATACATAATATATGTGTGCGGTTGAGATGTCTGGAATAGTAATAATAACAAGAATTTTATTTGTATATTGTGTTAAATTTTAAATGTAGTATTTCGATTCATTATGTTATTAGTTCCTTTTATGTCTAGGTTATATGAGGCGTTCCATGCGACGAGGGCGAATCCACCAGTCCCTTCTTTTTTTCAATAGAAAATCTTGTTACATAAGGGGTCATTCATAAATGATGTCACGTGTCGAGGGGGAGGGGGTTCGAAAAAATTGAGTTTATGACAAGGAGAAGGCAGAGGTAACAAGAAGTGGGACATCACACGTTTTGGTTTCTATAAAAATATTTTCAAATTAAAAGCATATTCTGAAAGCATTTCGAAATGAATTTTGTTTCTTGTTTTCATGCTAGTAAAAGTATTTAATGCCAACTATCTTGTTTTTTCTTCACAGCAATTCGCCTTCTTCGCTTTGAAACTAGTTTATTTTTCTTTGAGGGGTTTGAAACTATTTTCTATTTCTTGAAATACAATTGTGGCAAATTCTCCGTTGTCGCATGGAACGCCTCATGTACTGTAAAAACTTTTAGAAGAAGAATTGAAATGTAATTTTCGCTTACTAAAAAATTGATTTGGTCAAAATTTATTTCATAGTTAATTCCTTTCATATCTAGTATACTTAAGTAACTCTGTTAGTTTTTTTGGGGGAGGGGGGGGGGGAGATCTATATGTGATTTTATGTGCGTTAAATTTTAACTGAATAGTCTCTCTATTGCAGAACTGATTGCTTTCATTTCAAGTTCGAGTAATTCAGTCGAAATATCAATAAGAAATTTAATGTCTAAATACAAATAGGATTATTCGTGCATTAGTTATTCATTTCATTAAGAGTGCCTGATGATGTTAAAAAGTTGCCAAAATGAGTTGCAAATAACAGAATTTTTGAATGAAAGCTTTATTCGTGCTATATAGAATAGTGCTCCTGATGTTTGTCCAAGCTAAGGAAATTTATTTATTTTGTTATTTGTGTTTCCTGAAAAGCTTCGATCATGTGCCTATTCCAAAAATGCATGTCTTGTGATATTTGCGTGTTCTTGATAAACTTTCCTGCATCGAGTTTCTTCCGTCAGATTTCCTTTATTATAGCATTCAGACGGGTTATAAGCTACATAATTACTGTAAACAAAGTTTCATGTAATCAGAACTTGTGATTTGTGAAGCGGTTAAAAAAAAAAAAAAATAATAATAATAATAATTTTTTAAAAAGAATTAGCTCTGTAATAAGAGGTTGGTGTAGAAAAGTGGTCTCCAACCTTATGAAGGGCACTGAGCGACCGTGCTGTTCTAAAATTCTATTGTGAGCTACTGCCCCCCCCCCCCCACCTACCCACTTCAAAAAAAAAATAGTACGACATTTTTTAATTCTTGATAATCCTTATATGTCAAATAACAGGAGCGGGCTGCTATATTGACACAGTTATCGGTTTTTTATATACTTTATTATATTTATGCTAATAAAATATGCTTTGTATCCTTTCTAAGCCACGCGCTCATTTCAATTGAATAGGAAAATAGGCGAAAATGGAAAATCAACTAACAGTCGTTGGTCTAATAATGAACATTCTAAACCACCTGAGCGCGACCACGATCTACCGAAAATTTACTCGCGAGCTACAGTGGCTCACGATCGACAGTTTGGCAATCACTGGTGTTGAAGAACCAAGGCTGAACTTGATCCAGTTAGTTAACTGTTACTAACTTTTCTCCACCAGACCCCTATTTACTAGCCGAGGCCTTAGGATTGCTTACGCACGGGGAGAGGTAGTGGGGTCTACGGATTTTACATGCACATATTCCCAAGTATACATAATGGTCTTCAGTGGGTATCGAACGCGCGACCTTCCAGGTGGAAGTCCGACGTGCTAACCACTAGGCTACCGCGGCCCACTGTTACTAACTGGATCAAGTTCAGCCTTGTGAAGAACAATCAAAAGAGAGGTTGCTGCTTTAAAAAAAATAATAAATAAATAAAATAACGCAAGCTGCAGACACCGGGAGAGAGCACCGAGGCACATGCCTCCTCTGTCAACATTTAGTTTTTAATTTATTATTTCAAAAGCACAAAACCAGCATTATTTCTTTACTTGAGTAAAACTTCGGAATGTGTTTTTATTAGTTTTGATGCAAACAATTATACTAAGTAACAGCATAAGCTCTCACCCAAAATGGGTTAAATCTCTGAAGAACGCACGGCACATTCTCATCAGTGTTCCATTTTATCCCAAGTGCGAAAAGAACATCAATAGTCATAATAATCAAACAGTGAAGCACGATTATATGCATGCAATCATAGTAGCACAGGAGCAGAATTATATTCAGTGTTCTGCAACATGACCTCAAACAGTTCCAAATGTTCTGCAGGCATGTAGGCATGTCACCAATACGAACCATTTTCGAACACAAGTATAAAAAAATGTATATTTCCAATTCTAGTTTTGTTCAGTACATTTAATTTTCATTCTTTTCAAAACTCTTTTTAAAGCTTTCACACTATTTTAAAAATGGCGCGACACTTGAGTCCGATTTTATAAAGCGAAAATGGCCGATCTGAAATGTAAGTTTGAAATGAAAGTTATGAAAAAAAATCAAGATTAATATCGTTTCCTACTATATTTAAAAGATTTATATGGCAGAGAGAAGGAATTCAAAGAAAAAAAATAGCGTAATCGGGAAAAATTTTCGACATTTTTTTCTTGTGAAAGGGGAAATGAAGACTATCGGCCGAAATTCGGCAACTTGAATGCCGAATTGATGCGTTTTTATTGTGCTTGCATACATGAAAGAAGCAAAAGTTGAAAATTCCATAGAAGGTATTTGAAAAGGAGGGATTATTTACTTTAGAAAATTTTTAAAAAAAGGAAAGGTGGTGATCGCTCCTAATTTTTTGAATCGCCACTTTTTCAAACAAGGTCGCCACGTGACGAGTGGCGACCGCGAATCTTGACCTTTATTCTGCAGAACACATCGTTTTTTTTTTTTTTTTATTCTTTTGCGTTTGTGCTCGCGTTTTTTTCCCTCTTCTTTTTAAGGTTGAAATGTTCTGCAGAGATCGCGTTTGTTCTGCGACGTATGTCGCACTTTTAAGCACTATCTGCTCCAGGGCATAGTAGTACAACTACACATAAACAAGAAGCATTAATAGGTAAAAATATTTTAGTACAGACCTGTGTACTTATACTGCCAAGGCCATTTTTTTTTTTTTTTTCAGTGCTCAAAGATAGAGCCGCTGACCGGTTTAAAAGTGTGAAACAAATAGATTTACTAAAAATTATAACTAATAAACCCTCCAATTAATAAATTTTGTCAAAAAGAAATTTTAAAAATGGCTTTTGGTGCAAAGAGTTTTTGTACCTAGGGCTAGTAGTTTTTCCTTGCTGTTTCAATAAATTTTCTTGTTTATATAAAGAAAGAGTTTTTCTGAATAACAACAATAATCACAAGCCCTTCATTTCAAAATTTTCCATGGGGGGAGGGAGTGGGGGGCAGAGAGTATATATTCAATGCATATTATAGGTAAAAAACAACATAATACAGAAACACATGTATAAATACATTGTATTTCTAAAATCAAGAACCCCTCCCCTGATCGCCCAAATGACGAGCCTGCATAATTATAAAAACAAGATGTTTAGAACGACAGAGATTTGGTGTTTACAGCAGAGTCCCGGAAACTCGGCACTTGAGAACCCGGTAGTCCGGATAACTTGGCCCCACCCCAGAAGGGCGAAAAAGCCCCACGCGGGGCAGACTTTTAAAATATAGTAGCCAGGTTTTGCAAAGTCGGCTATTTAATTTTCTTTATAAACAGCTTTGTCTTCTAAAGCAATTTTCTGAAGTCTGTCTTATCAGGTAAGTTACTACACACTGTGTATTCATGTTCATTTCAATCATGATATATATATATGTATATATATATATATACAGCTTTTTTTACATGAAAATGAAAATTCATGAATACTACACACTGTGTATACATGAATTTTCATTTTCATGTAAAAAAAGCTGTATATATATATATATATATACAGCTTTTTTTACATGAAAATGAAAATTCATGAATACACAGTGTGTAGTATAGTTATATATATATAATATACCTTCATAAAGTACGTACTTTTAATATTTTTTTGTTTGTTCAAGCGTATTTGGGCAGTTTATTCTCTGTTGTATTCTCAAGCAAAACAATACATCGAGTACAGTACTGTATTTTCAGAGGAAACACTAGAACTTATTCTTTTTTTAATCTCTTTTTCGATTGACACCGGCATTTTTACAAACTCGGCCACCCTTCGGTCCACATTATACCGAGTTTTCGGGACTCTACTGCATATTTAAAAATTCAAATAAAAATTGAAATGTGTTTTCTGCAAATCTCTGTAGATGGCAGCACTAGTTAGATTTAAGTATTTTCATTTTGTTTTTGGAAATTTGGAACCGTCTCTAGAAACGTCGAGGAATATGAATTAATTCCAAAATTAACTTAATTTGAAATAATTTAATTTCAATAGTAATTATATAGAACAATATAGAAAAAGTAAGTCTCTTCGCATTTTTACATTTTTTTTCCAAGGCAGCAGCTTTTCAAAGTGTCTTGCATTTTGAATAAAATCTTAATGCAAGAAAGTTTAATACATACATAATATGGAGAAAATACTTTTCATCTTCATCATTCCAGTTTTCTTTACAACTATTTATTATGTATTTTTTAAAAATTTATTTTGATTGAACCTGTGAAATTTCTTCTCTTTAGGATAAAGTTTAATTTTTTTAGAACAAATATATGTTCTGTAAACGAAAATGGAAAGTAATAATACATGATTGACTTAGTAAAACTAGTTTGGAAATTATGACCACAATATTGTTTATTAACAACTAGATGTAAGCAATTCAGATTACACCAGAAAAAATTTTTACTGAAATAAATTTTAGATAAAATTCGAAAATGCGTTTTTCAAGATTACAGGAACGATTCCTTTAATACGAAGAAACGCAACAAAGTAAAATAATACATACACACACAAACTATTTTTTCAAGAAATTTTCATTAAAGAATATCTTGTTATCTATAACTCTTAAATAAAACTATTTAAGCAATCAATGTTTTTAAAGTTACAATTGTGAAACTGATTTTGTTGGGTGTGGGGGTTTTAAAAAAATAATTTTGCTACTTCTGAAGCAAATTAAGTGCTTATTGATCTTTAAAAATATTTCAATCATAATGTTTTAACTACGTTTACAATTTTTGAAATTTCATTTTAAAACAAATGCTTGTTTAAATTTACGTCAGAAGGCTTAATTAATTCTCGGTCTTTCTTTGGGGCACTTTCTTTATAATTTCACTTATCTCGCCTGTAAATTTGTTAAGGAGGGACAGCTGTCCCCGGGCGCAGCGTCAAGGGGCGCCAAATTAATGTTAATTTACTTTTTTTTCAAATGCGAAAAGAAAATTAGTTGAACTGAAGAGGTGTGAATATGTTCGACAAAAAAGTGGGAACTCCGCAAACCATATAGGGAATGACCAATGTAGCACAGGAGTGCGTGGGAAATCAGACAAATAATTTTGCAAAGCCAAAGTGTCCCATTTTTTCCTTAGAAGTGAATGGTCGCTAATAAAAATGAAAGTTACAATGGTTGCTTTTTAGAGCTATTTATCATTTTGGCAGCATAAAAGTTTTTTTAGGGCAGGAAGCTGTTTCCCTGTAGGGGCGCCCCTAGGCCCCCAGGGACAAAGGGGGCGCAAAATCTTCAGTTGTCCCTGGACGCTGAAAACCCTAGCTACGCCTCTGCCTGTATCCGCTCTTCGGGGTGGAGATGTCATCGAATGTGCGTAAACGCGTTTTTCTCCTTCATTTTTTGATAATAATATTTTCGGCAGATGGCGCCACTGTTAATAAAAATTGCAACCTTGAAGAGAACCTGTTTTGAACCTTGAACCTCATGATTATTCATGAATCTATTTTTAGACGGATTCGTTACATAATGTTTTGTTTTCATTCCTTATCCCTGTCACGGAAAAGACTGGTTTTATTTCTTTGCACTATACAATAAGAAAAGAAAAAATATTTTAACTTTACGTCGTTGTTGTTTCTTTTTGGAATTTGAAATGTCTGAATTTTTTCTTTCTTTTCTCTTTTTTTTTTTTTACTTTTGTTGTTGTTGAAGAACTTGTTCTCCATTGAGCCGTAAAATCTAATGCATAGCTATACGCTCCGTAATCAATTTTTTGAGTGTTTGTTTCAAGAGTGTCAGGGGTGGGTCAGGGGAGGGGACGTTTATGCATACGAAGATAAGTAACTGAAATCAAAAGTGAGGGGACGCTTATGTTAAAATTTAAAAAATCTGGGAGGACGCTTGTAATAAAATAAAAATTTAGGATGACGCCGTCCCCTTGCGTCCCCCCTCGACTACACCACTGGCTCGCGCTCGCGCCAGAGTAAATCCGGGTCCGTTTTCGGCAGAGTTGTCAGATTTGCTGCCCGGGTAGCTACCCATTTTCCCCGCTGGGCTGGTTTTTTTACCGTAAAAACTCGCGGTTTTTTTTGGAAAATGTTTTTTTTTTAAATTTAAAAACAATCCCTTGTAAAATATTTCTTTTTTGATGAAAATTCTACATATGTCAATATTATTCAAAATTTAATTTGTTTTTAATTTACGTAACTCAAAATTAGGTATACAAAGAAAAAATTATGTCTTTTTTATTATGTCATAATAAAAAAGAAATAACATTTACAAGATAGTTGAGGAAAATATCTTGCACAATTAGAAAGCAAAAATTCATCTTCGGGTCATTCATAAATAATGTCACGCTTCGAGGGGGAGCGGGGTTCAGGAAAGTGACAGTTTGTGACAAGGGGATGGGAGGGGGTAACAATAAGTGTAACGTCGTACATTTTGATTTCTATAACAACATTTAAAATTATCAAATTAAACTTATTTTATGCTAATGTTATATAGCGTGACACGTGACAAAGGGGGGTAGGGGGTATCTTGAAGTGTGACACTTAGTGACAAAAGGGGGAGGGGGTCAAATATATTAAAAAAGTGTGACATCATTTATGAATGGTCCCCCTTTTTTATTAACATAAAAGTTTGGAAAAGTTAAGTTTTAGTTACATTAAAAAAGGATTTATTTTTAATGAATAAAACACTTCAAGACATCATATGTCTTATATGAAAATGTATAAATTTACATTTTCTGTACTTATCAGACCAAAACAGTTTTGGTTTAGATTTGAAGAAGTTAAAGCTTTAGTTACAGTAAAAGAAAAAAAATCAAATTTAAAAAATCACTTCAAGACATCATATATTTTATATGAAAATGCATCAACATTCAATTGAAAACATTCATTTTGAAAAGTACAGAAACAATGCTTTACATTCTTTCTGTACTTTTCAAAAGTAAAAATAATTTGGAAGTTAAATTTTCAATTTGTAAAATACTAGCAAAACATAGCGTCTTCCGTATTGGAGATACACGAACTTGAACGATTTTAATCTCAATAAATTGAAATTAAAATGATAGTAGAGGATTCTTTTTTACAAAGATCTACCTGACATCAACTTTGGAGAAGGGAAAAAGAGAAATCGTCGATAAAATTCGGCAAGTTTAATAATTAGCGCAAAATTTAATTTGATAGTAAGAATGTTTATTTTCAGTGTTTTCTTTAATTTCTTCTTTTTTTTTTTCGTTAAACCTTAATAAATTCATCATACAAAGAATCAACTACCCATCATTTAACATATTCCACAAAACTAAACAAATAACATTTGTTTACAATGAATGTAACTGTAAATTATATTAAGACTATATTTTAAACTATATTAAGGCAAAGTTATGCCTTGTTAACAAAAAAATGAAATCATTTCAGTAATAATTCGCATACAATTTGCTTTAGAGAGCATTTATCAAGCTAACGATGAAAACGTATTTCTATAACAAATATTTCTTGATAAAAAAATGTAATTTACGCATTAAAAATTTGTTTTTTAAAGCGATGTTTTGGAAGTATTTTCTCTTGATTCTTCCTTTCAATAATTCTAAAGTATTGAGTCTACGTTTTTGATTAAATTATTCCCTACTTATGTAAACAAAATTAAGAACGGAGAGAAAAAACTTCTTTAAACTTAAAGAGAAATTTTATGTTTCATTATTTATTTAAACGTTAAATAGCACTGTGAAAAAAAATTGCAAATTCGTTTCCTCATAAAATGGTTTGTTACTAAATAATCTATTTTCGTCTAAGCCTAAAAAGAGGAAGAATAATTTTGCAAACAATTTTACGGTTGTTCTTCGCTATGAAATTCAACTCGTATTTTGAGGTATACCGATTCACAAGAAAAGATTATCATGACGTCCTCGCTCCCGTCAAACGGTGGAGAAAAATCGGCTCGCGTTTTCTCCCTGCGCAGTCATTCCACCTTCCGTATAGTTCAATCGTGTATATACATAAATATATGCATATATGTTTTTTTTTTTTTTCAAACAGTAATTTTCCCCAACTTTTATTTATAAATAATTTGTAACTATTAAATAATTTACCTAGGATGCTCTGATGATGAATGGATCAGTCAGAAAAACGTTTAGAGTAAATATTATTTAATTTTTTACTGTGTCACCCATACTGATCATTGAATTAAAAAAGTGTGCATACATATACATGAAATAAGATCAAATTAAATTAAATGCAACATTCAAGTAAGGTAGTTGAAAAAAAATAAACTACTTTTGTTTTAATAAAACGCAAATACAATTTGATCAAAACTGTTTTTTAGTGCTTGCTGAATTGTGCATATTTTAATATAAAAATATATACATATATACCATACATTATTAACTTGCTGGAAGAAGAAATTTCATTTTCCCCATTTTACCCAAAAAACCCGGTTTTTTTTTTATAAAACCCACCCGGGGTGGGTTTTTTACAACCCTGGGTTTCGGACCCTTTACAAAGTTCCGAGCTACCAAATCGTGCATTTCACAGCATTATTCTGCAAATAATCGGCAAAAAGTAATAAAATTTTTTATCACACTATGTTTAAATTTTGAATATTTACGAAATTATCTAATTCTTCACAAAACGTTTTTTTTTTTTAATTTACAAAAAACGGAACCTGTTAAATATGCTGGGATGTCATGGGAGCTCATTCATAAATATATAGAATATAGCTATTGTTTTATAACAAAACCGAAGTAAATACATAATAAAAAACTACAGAAAACCGCACAATTATTGAAGAACCGTTTATCAAGAAAACCGTAGTCAATGTTAATTTAAACATTTACTGTTATGTCTTTTTATCTTTGCTTTACCATTTCCCGCTTGTAACTTTTTAATTTTTTTTTTTTTTTCACACAGCAGAACAAAACTGCTACGAATAATTGTTGGTAAATAAGCTGTATATTCATTAAACTCCATTCAGTTTCTTAGCTGTTTCCAATCTGAAACTTTAAGGTGTTACAGGCAGTTTGCTATTTTGAGAAAATGCTGCACATTAGATTGACTTGTTCTTCATTTTTCTTGTGTATGTGTGTGTTAAAATAAGTGAGCACCGTCATCCAGCCAATCTGAATTATTTGGCGTACTAAGTTACACGGTTTTATTTGCAGTGAAATCGCAAATTATGTTGTTCAGTATTACTGAATACTTGGTGTTTAGCTCTAGATTATCTAAGGATTGACGGTTTCGAAGTAGGACAAGTAAATGTGTCTGAAAGTTTTATTATAATTAGTAGCAACTTGGTGTAAAATGAATGTATTCAACCAAATAGAAATGGTTGAAAACGACCTAGCGTTAAAAAATATTTTGATGGACAAAAAGAAAATCATCCTTTTACTCTGAAAATTGATTTTAAGGTATCCTATTCGTTTCACACCACCCATGAAATGGAATCGATACAGAACGACAAATTTTTCACCAAGAAATAAGAGTTTTTGTAGTTATAGCTGGAAGTGTGTAGATGATGATTGAAATGCTAAAATTCAAACAGGATTTCGCTTGTTAGGTATGAAATTCAAAAAGTTTAAGATTCATTCGCAAAACACCTGTTTTTACACAAATGCTGAACTGCCTGACACTATATGTTCAGTCTTTTGTTTCATGAAATAGGAAAAAGAAAAATAGTAGTGAGCTTAAATCGCTTCATTTTTCGTGCAGTAGAAAAAAAACTGCAAATGATTTATGTTTGAAATAAATGAGTAATGAGATGTAAAATTTTCTTTGACATTTGAAAAATTGTTTTTAGCCAGTAGATGCTTGTAAGTTTCTTCTTTTAAAATTCAATAAATTAATAGGCAAACAAACAACAAATAAATAAAGAAAGAAAGAGAAAATAAAAATAAATAAATAAAATAAAATAAAAATTACACGCTGTCATACTTTAAAAGGAAAAAAAAAAGGGAATAGTTTTTGCAAATTGTATTATAACGACGTTGATTTGTTCACTGATTGTTTCCCTATAAAGGTAAACGTTTTACTTTCTAACAGTTATTTCATCCATTAAACATCCATCCCCCCCATTCAACTATAAATATTCAGGGATGAGAAAATTTATTATTGCATTTTAAGTTTTAATAAACTACGCAAGGCTAAAAGAAAAAAAAGTTGAGAACTTTTAAAGGTCGACGGTTTCGGTTATGGCGATCTGACTCTTCAGATCATCGCATGTTGTTGTATACACACCACTAAGGTTAACCAGATTGGGCGCATTATTCAGTCATATTTCATCAGATTAATTATACCAAAGCAAGTATGCTTTTCTTCAAGAACTTTCTCTTGATATCTTTTTCTTTCCCAGGTATCAACATAATCTTGGTTTTCCTTCTTCGTTCATCTTTTTCTCTTTTTCCTTAGAAAGAAGTGTTGAAATGCTGAAACCATTAACTTCTAAAGTTTTTCTTAATTGAGTAGATTGAGGTTGTCGTCCTTTTGAAATCTTGATTCATGCAAGACTCTCTGCTGATCTAAGGCCAGATGGATTAGATAAGCTACCCGAGTTTGTCAGAAACTGACATATTTTCCCAAGGTTTCAGAGCAAAAATTGTAAAGCATTATCGTTGTTGCACAAGAACAAGATCAGCTGACTACTGGCACGTTGGACTACTTGTTTTGACGGACACGTTTTAATTAAATTGTTCGATAAATTACATTGGGTAGATTTTTTGAAAGAGATAGCTCCCTTTTGTGCAAGAATGTAGCAGATTTAACCAAATGCAGCTTGTCTGCTAGTCACAGCTGCAGTTCCTTCAGTATTTTTTGTCGCATTCCCTCTCTTGAGAAGTTTAAATTACTTTTAGGAAAATTGGAAGTAGGTACTAGTATTTGAAACAAAAAGCAAAGAAAAATCATGACATTAACTCTTAGTTACAAAGAATTCAATATCAAATTAAGTATTCAAGTCTTTTTTCATTAAATTGAATACTGACTTAGACAATCTTTATTTATTGAAAGAGGCAAGTCTTAAAAAAATACAGTAATCATGTTTAATTACTAAAAAATGAAGATAACAAACGTAAATTCTCAAAATAAGTAAATAAATCAATAAATAAAATTAAAAATAAATAAATAATAAAGAGTTATAGTGATGCTTAGTTTCTAAGAAGGCCAGAAAGAAACTTCAGTTTTATAATGAGGGGTAATACGGAGTTTAGTCTTAAGTTTTGGAAACAATGACTACTGTTCGCCCAGCGGTCGAAAATCGACCGTAGTTCATTAAAGTTTTCAAGCTCAGCCTCAAGCGTTTAAACAAATCTCAATTTATATTATATTAGGCATTGGTAGCTTCAAATTATATTTTATTTTGTTTGACATTGTAATGGACAAACAATCTTACTAACTTAACATATATATATGTATTTTTATATATTGGAAATGGATTAACTAAAACCTTAAGATTAGTATTATTTTGCTTCGACATTCATTTAATAGATTACATTTTGTCATTTGTTTTGTTCTTGACATTTCTTTTTCTTTGAATTATAAATAGTAAGAGATGTATTGCGTATTGTACAAATATTGTACACTGTAGGTCTAAGGAGTAGTACATAAGTATGATGATAAAAGACTTCTAAAAAAAAAGCTTCAAATCTAACCTGAAAGTGGGGGAAGGAGGAAAGACTATTCCCAAAATGTTTTTATTGATAACACTAAAACTAATTAATAGCTTCTAAATTATAAAAAAGTAAGAAAATCGGATAAATAATAAATATTGTTTAGAGAAAGCACCAAGGACGCGTTTAATTCTCTGAAATTTAAGTTTTTTTGAAAAAGTAAAAAAAAACCGGAAAAAGGTTTTCCCTTTCCCAAAAGGGAGAAGAAAAAATTAAATAAAAATTGGTTTTTTTAATTACCCAAAAAGGGGGTTTTTAAGGGGAAAAAAAAACCCAAAGAAAAAAAATTGTTACGATGAAGCATTTAAAATGTCGTTTCCAAAATAAAGCAATAAATTACTAGACTTCTTCAAAAGTAGGCAGTAAAGGGCCCGTTTGATTTCTAAAAGGCGAGATAACAGTCGTCAAGAGGTAAAAGTTCTCCAAAAGGGGAGCAATAATTATATTATTATCCTGCAGCATGGATAATAAATATTATTTAAAAGAAGCATTAAAGCCTTTTAAATCTTAACAAACCAAAATGAAAAGCGCAGTAATTTTGATGCGAAACTCTTCAAATATGGCAAAATCAAAACATCAATTTATGGGGAGGATTAGAATTTTATTTTCTTATTTCGGACATAGGAATGTTAAGAGAAGAAACTTCACACATACAGATATTTTATACACTTAGTTTGAAACGTTTCTACAGCTACTAGGAAAAGTCTCCCTATATAAAACTAAAAAATTTAACTGTGAATCCATAACAGTCGACAATGGAATGATTTTGGCCTGAAGCTCATCTCGTCGTAACAAGGCTATAAAATAAATAAATGAAATAAAAAAATATTAATAATAGTATGGAAAGACTTCGTTTAATGAAACTAGTTATTTAGTTATTAACTGGAAATTTAATCAAATGTGTAAAAATAAATGAAGAAGTTATTTAAAAAAAGTTATTTTAAAGCATTCAGACGTTAATCTGTCTTCAATCGTAGAAAATAACACACACGAAATCTTTTAAGACATTTATGCTCTATTTAAGTTCTAAGTAGGAAATAGGAGAGTTGTTTTTGCAGAAAAAAGGGAAAGTGTTGGAGAAATGAAAAGGGGAAATGAAGCGAAGAAATATGAGTTGTTATGGTTGTAAATTTCGACCACTTGGTTAAACAAAAAGAAAGAGAAAAAAGGGAAAGTTTTTAAAAATGTGCCCCAAATTTCCAAAAAGTAAATGGTGTGAAAAACTAATAAACAAGTAAACATTAAAATGGCGGATTTTTTTTCATTTGGAAAATAAAATTGCGTCACACTGTTCTGCTGCTAGACAATGAAATAAATACACAAAAAATATCGTATGCAACTATATCTGGTACAACAAAATCCCTCTGTATCGATAATATTTTGAGAAGAGTAATTAAAACAGGAGTTTCCAACCTGTGGGTCGCTACCTCAGATGGGGTCGCGAAGCACTTCTCATGGGGTCGCCATATCATTTCCAATTTTAAATGAAAAAAAAATCATATCGGCAAAATGACTCTTTCTAATACTAAATATTATTTTGAATTATTCAGTCGTAAACTTAAGGACATAAATTACAAAGAAATTGTCTAGTAACGGGGCGATTTTCGTCATATCACGTCATAAAAAATCGTAACATAAGCGCCTATGGGCGAAAATGAAGCAAATTATATAAACTCTGGGCAGAAGTTCCTTTGAACAATCTTATTGGAAGAAGCTCTCAGCGAGAAACATTTTTTAATTGGAACAATTTTTACGCAATTTTGAACAGTTCAAATTTTTTTAACAAAAGTGCCTACGGGGCATTTTTAACCCTCTATAAATCCTGTTCTAACAGACGGATTTGCTTGGAGCACTCTTTATCGAAAAGATGTTATGACGCAGAACATGTACAGATACCAAGTTCATCCAGAATTAAATGAGTCTATTTTCTCACAAACGTTTATGATCTGGATTTTTAAGAATATTTTCGAATGAATGAATGAATAAATAAGTGAGAGAATGAATGAATAAATGAGTGAATGAATATGTATAAAGCATTGATAAAGGTATATTTGAATTAATAAAGAACTAATGCTAAATGAGGAAGAGATAGATATAGCTAGATTATCATTTGATACTGGTGTATACGGGAAAGTAGGCTCGTAACAGCTCTAGACGGAATTTCTGGTATATGTGTATAGATAAAAATGTTTAAAACAATAAATAAATAACAGGAACCATCATTTTTGAAGGAAACGTATAATTTCATTTTAAAAAAATCGCATTCGGATGCTGATGCTTTAAAAATCCGATGATTCCCATTTCGATTAATCGTCACACCAATAGTTATGTTTTTTTTTTTTCCTTCAAATTATCCATATTATTTTGAGGTGCCTTCAAGCGTGACTTATTATTGAGTTTAAAATGTTGCGTTGTATGAATAATTATGCTGAGGTATTTCATTAGCGCCTGGGAGCGCAGCATTTCTTAATGTTTCCAACTTCTTGAGCATTACACATATCTGTTAAATTGGGTTAATCTGGCATTACATTTTGTCTCAGCTATTCTGTTGTTATTTTCGGCCTTCAATATCTTGTTAAATGCGATTATACTTAAGAGGCTTTCTCAGAATCACGTGACGCAATTTTTAATCATTTTTAGTCTGCTCCTTCTAAGCGATATCCCCATAATTGTGTCTTATTTGTATTTTTTTTCTCACATTCACATTCAAACAAAAGCATTTTGGTTTAAAAAATACATGGACGTCAAGCCTACGAAAAGCGATGAAATCTAAACTAGGGATGTAACGAATATTCGGCCTATTCGGCCCTTTGGCCGAATATTCGGCTGGCCGAATAGTCAATTCATGACACTAGCCGAATATTCGGCCTGGCCGAATACTCGGTAAGATGAAATTCGGCCTGGCCGAATATTAATGGACTATTCGGCCGAATAATTCTGCCTCAGTAGAAATGTAAAAAAATAAAGAAATTAGTAGATTTAAACATTTAAAACTGTATTATAGTTATTGCAAAAGAACACATTGATGGTATATAGTTTTAATAAGTAAAAATAACTTAGTAAAAGCTACTTTTAGTTTGACCGGACAAAAATAGATTTTAAAGTTGTAATATTGTATTTTATACTTGGTGCTTGCTTCCAAATGCTGGCAATAGTTAATTGTAATTGAGACTTTTATTTTGTTATTATTAACAAAGTGGAAGTCAGACTTTGTTTTGGTAGAGTGATTTATTGTGAATATTTGGTAAGAGAGGAATGTGCCTTGAATGTATCATGAATATTAAGATAGCATAAGTTCTCGGGGTTTCAGAAAGTAAAAGTATATATATTCCAGTTTATTTCAACAGATCTTTTTAAAATAGGTATGTAAAAAAGAACTCCATAAACTAAAAATATTCTTTTATAACTTTTAAAATACCTTCATAAAACTTTTTTAAGCAAGGGAAAAAGTTCACTGATTAATAGCATTTTTTTAACCCTTTACATTCGATGCCTTTTTCGCTTGCGCGAACCAGCAACTCGAGACGATTTCGGCCAAATTCGACAAACACTTTACAAGTGTTTTAAAAACATTTATAAACAAACAAACGTTTTCAAATAGTAAAATTTCACCAGTTTATTCATTTTTATGTCGCAGCAAACTTTGATAAATATTATACAATGCCATTAGTTAATCGGCGCCGTTCGAGTGCGTAGGGTTAATCTGAATTAAATAATTAGTAAAATAATGATAATGGTTAAATTAAAACTTGTCATTTCTATTCCACTTGTAGGTGAAATTCTCAGTTTTATTGCATTCAAAATAATACAGAAAACACATTAATTTAAGCTAGTTTTAGAATCTTAGCAAACAGAATTAAATCATACATCATAAATTTATGTATGGAATTGGC
The DNA here is from genome assembly GCA_038502835.1 of Octonoba sinensis. Taxonomy (NCBI): domain Eukaryota; kingdom Metazoa; phylum Arthropoda; class Arachnida; order Araneae; family Uloboridae; genus Octonoba; species Octonoba sinensis. The sequence goes on along the minus strand of CM076599.1, from coordinate 53,945,650 downwards.
CTTTGTGAATACTTTTAAATTTGACAAATTATTTCTATTTCAATGATTTTCTAGAAATTTTAATATTCGGCCGCCGAATATTTGGTATTCAGCCTAAGACATTGGCCGAATATTCGGCTTCGGCCTAGAAGAAACGGCCGAATATTCGGTATTCGGCTATTCGGCCAAATCACTATTCGTTACATCCCTAATCTAAACCCAGTAAGTAATGTATAGTACATAGGAGTATATTAACCCTAACTTAGACGGGGGAAGGGGATCATGGCGTGGACTGAGCCATTGAAATTTTTAGGTGGTGGTGGTTTTCTTGGGGATTTGGCTAATTTGGAGGGGCCGTAGCTTTTTAGGGAGGGGGCAGCCCCAACTAAGGGAAGATGTAACATACATCCCGTTTCGAATGGAACAAATCCCATTTTTAGCTAGCCTTTCCCATTGTCTTATTTTCCGAAAGAGAATAAGCAACCTAAAGAAAGTCAACCTATAAGTTACAAAAAAAAAAAAAAAAAAAAAATTAAAGGTCCGATTACTGGCAATAATTTTAATTGCACAAACTTTCGCATTATTCATGTTCAATATATTTTGTATTTGCTGTGCATTAATGCACCGGTAGAAAGGTTCTTTTTATGAATAAGCTATGGACTGATGAAAAAACTCGGTTGCCAATCGCGAACACTATAAAGAAATGTGCTTTTTTTTTTCCTTTTGTCTATCCTCTATTACACATGCCAAGAAATTATGTAGATGTTCAGTTTTGAGGAAAGAAACAATTGGTCTCGTAAAGTATAGGGTCAGGTGGGGTGAAGTGGTCATATAGCAAATAAAAAGCTTTAGCTTTGAAATAAACAAAGGGATTGATTTTTTTTTTAAATTTTAGCTTTCAATAGTTAAGAATTAAATTTTACATTCAAAAATTACATTGACAACTCTTTAGGCGAGGAAAACAGTCAATTTGCTTGGTTATAGAACATTTTAAAATTGAAACACCTCTTTTAACTTCTCTCTAAAATTTTATTTAAAACAATTTTCAGTAAATTGACAGTGCAGAAAGCATTACACACAAATAAAAAAATACTTCCTCACTAACGGTTAAGATAGATTTTTGTATATATTATTTTACAGTAGTTCAAGTTTGTTAAGTCATAGAGTAGGCTTAACATGCACCACTGTTATTAAATTACTTAGGTTCATTTCTGAAGTAGACTAGGGGTTAATTTGCATTGGAATTCACAGGAGCCCAGTTCCTTCTTTTCAATTCCCCTTCTTTTCAATTTTGTGTGAATTTTCACCAATTAGAGGAATTCAGGCTATTTACAGATACGGATGTAAGTTTTGAAAACTACAAGGTTCCGCATGTCTTTTTTTAGAAATAGAAATTAAGCCCGAAGGCAGATGTTAGTTAAATATTAATTTCACTGATGCTATATTATTTTAAAAAGTAAACGGGCTTAAGCACAAGTGAGCAAATGCAACACAGATAGAAATTACTGTAAGGAAGAATCCTTACAATATTATGTTAAGTATTTACGAACTTAAAAATTACTTTTTTTCTGAAACAAAACTTTCAGGTTATTCCAATAAAATAGTTAATTTTTAAACATATTTATAAAAAATATATCTAAACTGCAAATGCTTAGACCTATCAGTTCGTCAAACAAGAACAGTACATGAAAGAAAGGGAATTAAAAATAGTTAGGATAAAATATGTAGTTTCCTCCCCTTTTGATTTTTAATGAACTATAATTATCTCAGAATTCTCTTATTAATATTATTTTTTAAAATATAATTTAATTCATTTGGTCATTCGTTAAGAGATATTTTTGATTTTTTCGCGAAAAATTTTGAATTTCATAGTTATGTCTTGGTGTATTAAGTTAAAGAACAGATTACGGACTGATAATTAAGAATTAAAGCTTAAGCACACTTATCATGCATCCTAAAATAAGTTGGTACACATCTTTGTTTTCAGACCCATTATAAGTGATCTATTCAGCAGCTGAAAAAATGGAATTACCTTACGAGCCGATACGAAGATGGGCACAACTTCGGTATATAAAGTGCATTAAAAATTCAATTTGATTAAATAAGGTTGTTTTCTTTCAAAGATGAACCCTTGTTGAGTATTTCTAAGCATTATGGATATTAATAATACGTTTTATGACCTTTTTCAATTATCACCGCTCTAAACCCCCATGTACTAGTTGCTTTACTCCACCCCATGGGGTAAAGTGAACATAAATACATCCCCAACAAAATTGTTTTACTCTTTTCTGCTCAAAATTGAATGCAATCTGTTCTTTAATAACGTAATGTTAAGTATCATCCAAAAAATCTGAAAGTTTTGAACAAATTTTTATATCTTTTATCCATAGAAGTTGAAAAACGTGAATTATGACCACTTTACCCCATCTGACCCTACTCTTCGTACTAAACATCTCGTCATGTTCCAAATGTCGATGTTACTACTTCACCCCCATTTTAAGAGATAATTGAGACGATCTGTAGGAGGAAAACTGGTTGTACCAGGGGTGGAGAGGGGTGTGGGGAGGCTATAGCACTTTTGGGAATAAAGATAGCATAGGCGAGATTGTTGGATGACGAGCAATGTTGCACTAAATATAGCATATATGAGACAGTGAGAAGCAAAGGGATGTAAGTGACCAAAACACGATTCTGAGAAAAACGTGTTCAAAATTCGGGACCATTAATGTTAATTTTTTTCTAAATCACGTTGAAGCGGAGCATCTGTTAGAGCTATCACTGAAATTTACTGTCACAATACAGAATGGTGCTTTCCCTATCATTTGCACCAGTTATCTCCAAATTTTCAAATTTGTCGCTTACATCCCTTTACTTCTCACTGCCTCATATGTGGTCCTTCAATTCATTATTCAGAACATAAATTTTATGATAACTCTATTTTTGCTTAAGATTTCTTTTTCTTTTTTGAATTAATTGAGACTGGTTTTTATTTTGATCGGACTATTGTCATTGCGCTTTGACGCGGTAAATCACTACAGTCGAGTATGTCATTGTGGGAGGAAGTTATCAAGTGCATGACGACTGAAACGATTGTTGATTGTCGCCAAAGCGTAGAATGTGTCAAACATTTTTGTGCTTGGGTCAGCGCGATGCGTTTTATTAGATCCGCATTTTTAACGCGTGTGCTGTATTTTTCTTGATTTTTTATATCGCAGATAGTTTACCCGTTTGTGCTTGGTAGCGCACTTTATTATCTGACTCAGGGTTGCCAGATTTTCCAGACGACTTTTAGCAATGCTTTTAGCCAGTTGGGAGAAAGAATTTAGCCAAAATTAGCCATTTAAATTAATTCGGTTGTTGTTGATGTCGTTGTTGCTGTTGTTACTACTCTCAATTGTTGTCACCACCAAAGTTCCAACTCGGATATTCATTTTGTCGGATATCCGATGTCTCTTTGCATGACAGATTTGTACCGGATATTGGATATCTGGTGTCTCTTGTCTGACGGATTTGTACCGGATGTCCGGTTCTGATGTTTGAAGCCTGTAAATTCTATGCCTATTTTTAATCTTGGTTGAAATAAAGAAAAAACAAGGAAAAACTTAAATGCGGAAAACTAAATTTAATATTAGCCATTATTATCCAGAATTGTTTGTGGCTAGTGATTGAAAATACTTTTAGCCAGTAGCATCTTAAACTAGCCATACTGGCTAATTTTAGCCACATCTGGCAACCCTGATCTGACTGGAAATTCGTGTGTCATCCTTGGGTGTCTATCGCTAGATTTTAAGTGCTAATTCTTCAGATATTTGAATAAAATGACGTCTTTCCACTGTGAGTTTCACTTTGTGAAATATTGGCAGTTCTAAATTGTGATACTCCCATTTAGAATTACTTATTCCCATTTAGGTTTTCATTACTCATCCTCTTATTCTTAGAAAAAATCTGAAATTTAATTTTCACATTAACAAATTAGCCTTTTGTTCGTATTGAAAAACCTACCAACGCTAGTGAAATGGTCCATTGACTATATTTAGCTACACTGTGCTAAGTATAGTTTATATATTTCTCTTGGATTAGTTAATTGCATGAAAGTATTTTTTAAACTTTAGAACAAATGAGCTCAAAACCAGATGGTGATAAGGGGTTGTAATATATTAAAGGATAACTAATTTCTTTTTTGTTTAGAATCATCCGCAAGAACAAATTAGAGATTAATTTCAGTAATCCCCCTTGACGCTAGCAGGCAATCAAAATCGCTCTGCCAAAAGTGCCTATACTGATACTCCCATGCTCAATTTTCTATTTCCTCAAAGCTTCCAGTAATAGTCTTCAACCGCTTTTGAAATTAGCCACAACAGTAACTTACAAAACCATCAGGTTCTTAATTTCATATAAAACCCTTTAGTGGTTCATGGTCGATGGTCCTATTACGGTACTTTTGCCGCCCAATCGTTTTATCCGCTTTAGGGAACAAAATATCTAATTACGTAGGTACGTTGTAATTTTAATCGTACTTATGTGTGTGTGGGAGAGAAAGAACTAAATAAATAATCTACGTACATTTTCTACATTATTCCTGACATAGCGATCCCATGGTTTAATTACACTATCTTTACGTTATCATTTTTGAATTTGATGTTTTATTACATTCATATTTTCTTAGAATATCATGAGTTGACAATAATTTTTAAAAGTGTTTCAAAGGCCTGATCATTTTTGTAACTTTAATGTATAATGCTCTTATAGTTGTGTTTTGCAGGTATTATGGATTATAAATATTTGTGTATTTGCGTTGTAAATAATCATGTGCATTATAGTTTACTGTTTGACTTTATTGATTATTACCTTTGCTGGTAAATGAGATAGTACACTGAACTCAGTGAATAGCATTACGAATAGCTAGAATGCACAAAATTCTCTATAATTATTCTATTAAAATAAATAAAATTAAAATAAAGCATATCTTGTTAGTGAGGTACGAGTTTTAAGAGGATGAAAAACGGAAATTGAAAGTTACATAGGAAAGGAATCCTCAGCAAGCCAGGAAACTTCATGGGAACTGTGAACAAGATCTGAAAATACATAAGATATTGATTAAATGCAGAATATTTATTGGACGTAATTTGTTCAAGTGGAATATTAGAGACATAATGCAAGGATGGACGTCGGGGGAGGAGAATGGGGATCATGGTGCAAATTACGCCGTTGATTTTTTTTTGGAGAGGGGTCATCGTTTTTTTTTGGGGGGGGGGGGGTTCCGTGTAGATTTTTAGGGGGTGCAATCGCTCTGAAGGGAAAGGGCACCACTGAATAATGTTTCAACAGGTGCACCAAGTGTCTGCAATGAGACCCAATGAAAGTCGGAAATCAGAAAAAAACCTGTGAAATTTTGATGACGTTTTCAGTTATGGTACCTTACACTGTAAAAATTTTGCGTTTAGATGCCACCATTCTTAGTGTTGGTGCTGAGATGGTGTATAGATGAAAATCAATCTTTTTTTGATATATTTTAAATTCTTTTAAGTGTCTGTCTAAAAAATACAGACAGTAGAATGTATTTTTACAATATGATGTTCGTTAACTTCATGTGCTAAGAAACGTTACACAGTCAAAATTTTTCAGACAGATGCATAAAAAAATTTAAAATATAGCAAAAATGAATAATTTTTAACTTTACACCAGCTGAACACTAAAACTCGCGTTCAGTAACGCAAAAAATGGCGTCAACTAAACACAAAATTTTTAGTGTACGCAAGCCTCATTCCTTTCAATATCTACCTCTTAAAACATCGAACTCAGAGACACTTTTTGTGCGTCTATAAATTACTGCTTTTACAAGTTTTGGCAAAAAAATTGAAGACACATTTCAGTATTTCTATTGAATAATTACAGCGTAGTGTATTTATTGCATTGTAAGTGATGAGGATGTCGAAATTTATGTAGAATCGCATGAGTTTGAACGAGTGATTGTTAAGGACGCATGCACACTATTTTTGCAGTACTTGCTCCCCCCCCCCCCTTTATCGCTAAATTTAGTAATGTATTAATAACTTATTATCTTCTCGAAATTTTTAGCCGTTGACATCATTGAAACATTTAATTTTTATCTTTTGAGTAATGCTGTTGTCCTACAGATTGTGTTTCATCCGCAGCTGATTCGTGGCCATACTCTACATTAATTATTGCTTTTTGAATATTTGACCCTGAATCATCGGCTTTTCCAGAATATTGCCTTTTCCATTTTTTAAGCAAATCCTTATCTTGATGGCTGACGCAAACTGAAGTGGTTACTTTTTTTTAATTTAATCTTTTGTCTGATATCTTTTTTTTTTTTTTTTTCTCTCTCTTTCTCCCATTCTCCCTTTCTCAGCTTCCTTTTCCATCCCGATGATTTGTAAACTCTGATCTCTGCATAAAAGTAAATATGTTGCAGCCAGCTGTCTTTCAAAGAACTTTGGTGGCGTGATTTTTCTGTGACGCGTGGTACGATTAATGTTTCATCGTGGAAATCTTCAGTGAAGAGTTTGAACTGCTCCGGAAAAAACGTTGGCTTTGTAAACAACCAGTCATCACTTAAAGGAGTGATTTCTTAAATAGGGAAAAAATTATATTTTAAAAATGTTTTGATTGAATATAATTAAAGAAAAAAGTTCTATATTCAGCATTTCTTCTTGACGGTAACCAGATCAAGAAAGAAAAGAAAAAAACTTTGATGAAACAAAATCGGATTTTTCAGATTGTTTTCTGGAATATATGGCAAATAACGATTAACAAGGATAAGTACTTTCATTTTATTGTGAAGTTTTATTTGTTATAATTAAAACTGCAAAACTGATTTTTAAGGAGTCAAAATTTCTCTTTGGAACTGAGGACAAAATGTTTTATAGTCCTTAGTTATTATTTAGTTTTTCAAATTAGATTTGATCGAACTTTTAAGCAAAGTTTAGGATAAAAGTAGGAATTCAAATCAAATTTTATGTTATGGTTATCGGTAAATAAATGAAGATTTCTTGATATTTGCTCAAAGGCATGTCAAAAACTGTTGCACTTTTCAACGATTTTACTCAGTGTGAAAACTTTATTGCTTCACTGAAACCCTTTTTAGACGAGCTAAGTTTCTTTTTGTTGTTTATAATGAGAAATGTTTGACTGATTATTGGGCCTCTGCTTTTTCTTTTTTTTCATACAACTTTTGATAAAACAATTTTGTTGACGATTTTTTGAAATTTTGAACTAGTAAGTAGTATATTAGACAAGTGTTACGTAAAAAAAAAGAAACGTATGATATTTTCATATTTATATGTAAAGCATTGAAATATTGTGCAGATATGAACAACTTCAAATTTTTGCGCGTGAGAACAAAAACAAAGAAAGCAGTTTGAATAGTATATACATTTGGATATTCTTATTGAAGTCGGAACTGTTTGCTGTCTTTTAATTCTCATGAAACAGACTAACAGTTATTGGATTTAGTGAGTACAAGTATTGCTCAAAGGTTTTATATTCTTTCTGAACTGGGGAAAAAGATTTGTAAATGTTTGTTGACGATACTGCCAATTTGTTCATAAATATTAAATAAGTTTTAACCTTCAAAGCATTTTTCTGCATATGTTTGAATTTGGAACAAATTGAAAGAAATATGAACCATCATTTCAGTATTGGAACTTCAGCACTTCATCTTTGTTGTTTTAAAATGTAATAAACTATTTCATAGCGTTTAAAAGAAAGACGATTTTATTTTTATTTTTTCATGTTATATTCGCACCTTGTGTTCAATTGGATATGATACGAAAAGGATATTACCTTATTTTTGTCAAGAACGGAAAATTAATTTCACTTATAGTGACTAAATGTTCTATGGTATTTTAATTCGAAATTTTTCTGCCAGTTGACAGAAGTAGAAGTGTCAATTTATCCTTCTGCAAACGAAAAAATATTTAAACGGATCACTAATCGTGTAGCCATGCGTTTCGCAACTGAATCTAACGCAAAGACTATCAGCACGTCATTCGCCGCTAGGATTCTGCAGTCGCTCGACCTGTTACCAACATACGAGAACTATCCTTCGGTGTGTTCGGACGGCTGGAACTACCTGTCGGCGTTCCCGATGCGGTGTCGGCGTGCACTAACCTCCAGGCTCTATAATTTCCTGGCCCGGCCGCCCGCCCTGGACCTCTTCGAGGTGCTGCATCGGCGCGCCGACTCGGAGGAGGGGTGGGTGGACCCGTCCTTCTGGTCACTCGTCTTTCGAAAAAAGGAACTCTTCGAATATGCATGGAGGCTGCTGTCCAAAGATGAATTGATACTGGACAAGATTGAGTCAGTTATTCCGAAGAAAGTGCTGGTGTATTTTGTCCACCAGTTGCATGGGCTATTAGTGCATGTGTGTCCTCTCTGTAAAAAAGATAGGTAAGTACAATTAAGATTTGATTGTAAAAATCTTCGCATACGTCATTTCCAAAAACATTATTTAGAGACAACTGAGAACCGATTCAGCGACACGTTTTCATAAACAAGCAAAAGTAGTTTTAAACCGTCTTCACAACATAAATTTCAATTTTAAAGAGTTTAGATACATCCTTAACACTTCATCCTTTGTAATGCCCGCACAACAACGAAATCGCTATAAATAGTACTCATATACACGATAAAAAAATAACATCCTTTTCCGTCTCTTATTTCGTTTAGAGAAATGAACAAAATTTAAATTTTGCCGTCAGAAGAACACTTCTTAGCTTCAATAGTTTTGTGATGAATGATTCTTGATATTAGTCACATAATAAAGTCATACAATTCTGAATTATTTCCTTTTACAAATGGAATGGTGTTCAATAGGACGCTTACGTACATTAGCATTGCTTGAAGCGCTGCGCAGTAGATAGATTCTGTTGAATCTATCTACTGCGTTCATAAAATTTATATCAATTAATAATTAGTTCATAAAATTTATATCAATCATTAAAACAGTTTTAGATATTAGAACATAAGATTGATAGAATTCTTCAGTTTTTGCTGCTTGGTAATGCTTAAATAAAGTAGTTTTGGAAAAAAAATAGAACCGACTTCAAATTATAAATTTCCCTAAAAAGTAAAAAATAAATGAATTCTTTAAACAGCCTCGAAACTACTTTTAAACTTAATTTTTGAAGTAGGTGAAAAATTATGACGGTCTAATTATCATTACATCATGTGTTACTTTATATTGAAACTGTTGCAAACTCTGAGCCACTTATATTTCTAATTGATTCATGATTACAAAAGTAATAATGGATCAAAATCTATCACAATTTTGCTTTTTAGTGTAAATACTCTATTTAAAAAAAATCTTATCAATAAACCTTCGTTGAGTGAATGGCACTAAAAAGGAATCCTTCGTATAATAAATTCCGTTTTGAAGTCGATTTTAAAAGGTCACTAGAGCAAACAAACTAACTGGATTTGATTTTTGCGTCAGAGTAGCCTTCAGTCAAACTCTTATTATAATTGCGTTTAATATTGCTGCTGAAGGGCAACAAACTGTTTTTTAACAATGAGTTTTATATTTGTTTTTATTTTCTCAACAAAGAAAAATCAAGTCAAGACTTGCCAATTAAAAGAAAAATAATTATTTTTCACCTATAACGTTTTTTCTAAAAAAAACAAATGTAGTCAAATTGCTATGCAATATTTGAGTTAGACGTCCTTCTATCGATTAACAAAAAAAACCCATCAAAATCAGATAATTTAGTCAAAAGTTTCGGATGAAAAAACAATAAAATGACTACATTTCTGCTCATAACTTTCTTTCTAATTATCGAATATGGTCAAACAAAGGTATGGGACCTATGGGAAACCACCCTCGATCAATTTTTAAAAAATCATGAAAATCGGTTCATCCGGGGAGAAGTTATGGGTGGACAAAAAAAAAAAAAAGACCCACATTCAGTATGAATGTATAACTTATTCCTTTATGAAGTCTGTTAAAAAAAAAAAACTTTTTTTTTTTTTGCCAGTGACGGTTTAGGTCACCCCAAAATTATTTTTTGGGCAAGCCAATGATCATACGAAGCTCACTGTGTTTGCAAAAGTCTTATGCTTTTGTGAAATCACACATGTTAAAGACTGCACTGTATGTTTATAAAAAGTATCTGGCTTTTTGAACCCAACTCTATTTAATAGACCTTGCAATTTTGCTAAGAATCTTCGTGTTTCTAAAATATTTACTTACTTTTTTGCTTATTTACGTAATTGTTTTCGAAAAAGGTGAGAAAACCAAGTGAAATAATAAGTTTAATATGTTAGTTCGAAATTTATATATTATTCCACCTGTGCTAAAATAATGAATTCCATTAATTTTAAATATTTTTCTACATTATTAAAAATGAAAGGAAAAAAAGTTATAGAAAAAAGCAAGCATCTCTAACAACTCAAAAATTTCTCTCTTAAAATAAATTTTTACAAAGAAAATGTACTTCTTTCTTCCTTTGAAGAATTTCTTCCATTTTCTTTCACTGTTCCTTATATCTCCGAAACACGTGGATGCAATGTTCATAACAATTTTGGACAAGTTTCGTATGAACAAGTGAGAACAAGTTTCATATTGTCTGACAAAATGTTCGCTATGTTTTCTAATTCTTATCTCTCTTCTGAAAACATTTTCGCACTTCTAAGTTATTTTTTTTTCGTACATTCAATGCTCTTTTTTTTAATCTTATAATAAATACCAACACAGGATATGCAACTACTTAGAAACATTGGCTCCGTTTCAGTTTTAGTGCTTGAAACATATGAATATTCGTGCACTGATGCGTAGCAAACTTTTCTGCTTTATTCAAAAATATTATTCTTTATTTTTATTAGTAAATTGTCAGTTAATTTCACGCTATTACAAACAATGTATCAATTTTTGTCATGAATGGGCATGTGCATTATTGGGTTGGTTGAACGAGCAGCATCAATGGTTCCCTCGTTAGCTAGTTATTTAGAAAAATTGGTTCCGCTCCGAATAATTTCGTACACATTATTTCATTTGATGGTGATGATATGGGTAAAAAGAACTGTGTTAAATGCGTTGCAGTACCAGGTAAAGTAAGCTACAGTCTATTGTCACTTACTTTTCTTGGTACTGCAGCTGCAGCAGATGTTCCCAGGCATTAATTTTCCACTGCTTTCTATATCGTCATTTGCTGCATGTGTCATATTAATGAATTAGACAATGGATTTATTTGAATGGTTTTCTCCTATAAAAACGATATCGTGTTTTTTACGATTTAGAAAAATATCATATTTTTTTTAAATGTCAGGGTGTCTATAGGTCACGAAAGTAACGAATAGTCACGTAAATTACTAATAGCCTTATTCATCAACCGATGCAAACCTCTGTCAAACTCTCGAACTGCCGATTTGAGCATTCTCATTGGTTGAGGATACCTTTGATCTGCAGATCGAGGGTTCAACTCGACTGGTGAATAAGACCGTAATAGGTTACGAAAATTTTCCATCCAACGGGACCAGTACCCCCCCCCCCCCCCCCAGAAGGCATCTGACATTTGGTATCCGACATATTTTTTAACATCCGGAATCTAATACGGCCAGTGCGAGAAAATTTTTATTTATTTTTTTAAATTTAATTAATTAAAATGTTTTAAAAATATATGTGTATTACAAACTTACTACGTATTTGGAAGCTGTGGCATGCTTAAAAATGTGTACAGAATTCACCGGGTTCAAACATCAGAGTTACTGAGTCGGATATCTGGAACGTATCCGTCGTACAGAAGATACCGGTTATCTGTTATCCGGCAAAATCAATATCCTTTATGTTTGAAAGGTCACGAAAGAGGTTGTTTTTGCTGCAAGAGCCACATATAGTTCACGAACCGAGGTTTGGATAAATTATGCTATGTTTATGAATTATGCGTGAAAAAAAATTGTGTGTGATATGTGAACAAAGAGTAGAGGAATATAAAAATTGAAAATTAAAATTCAGTAGATGTTAGTAGTATTTAATTCTAGTAGATATATATAAATTGATTGGTTTTAGATGGGAAACTTGTGTAATAGAAAATTCATGATGTAAAAAAAAAAACTTGAATAACAATTTTTAGTGTTAATATTCGGCACAAATTTACATGTTACTGAATTATGATTTTAGAACGCAAAAAAAATTTGATGCATCGTATTCCAAAATAAGTATTACGATTTTAATTGCTTGCTCTTCATTTTTGTTACTTTTCCCCCCTTTTTTAACCTTTAAAAAATTCTTAATTTTTTGAAAATAATTTTTTATTTGTACAGTTCTCTAATTTTTCCAAAAGGGACAAACTATTTACTTTTACTCCTGAGTCCTAAAATTTTTCATCACCATAAGTGATGAAAAGATGAAACCTGAAATAAAAAATGCCAATTTAAAACACACAAAATAAAAAGATTTTTTTTTCGTGTTATGAAGTTATGCATTTTTATGTTAAAATATAGTGGTACTTTTTATGAATATTAGATGAAATTTATTTGAAAGATTCGTTCAATATTTTGAAAGTGGAGGTTGTATTGAACTGTCTAACTCATAGTTAATTAAATATATTTGCAATGCTCTCACACATATACATGATCTAATGTTAAATTCTAATACATGATGGCTAACTGCTGCTCATTTTATTATTTTTAAAGATTTACTTTTGAAAGATCATACTAGTAATTAGAGATGTAACGAATAGTGTTTTGGCCGAATACCGAATATTCGGCGGCCGAATATTAAAATTTCTAGAAAATCGTTGTAATAGAAAGTATTTGTCAAATTTGAAATTATTCACTAATTCAAACTCCAATTACACACAATCTGTGATGTATGATTTAATTCTGTTTGTTAAGAGTTTAAAACTATTTAAAATTAATCTATTTTCTCTATTGTTTTGAATAAAACTAAGAATTTAAAAAAACTAATAATAAAACTGAGAATTTCACCCACAAGTGGAATAGAAATCACAGGTTTTGTGTAGGGATGTATCGAATATTCGGCCTGGCCGAATAGTCATTTTATCACCTAGCCAAATATTCGGTCTGGCCGAATACTGGGTAAGGTCAAATTCGGCCTGGCCGAATATTGATGTAGTATTCGGCCGAATAGTTCTGCTGCAATAGAAATGTAAAAAAATAAAGAAATTAGTAGATTTTAAACATTTGAAATTGTATTATAATTATTGCAAAAGAATACCATAGTATATAGTTTTAATAAATAAAAATAATTTAGAAAAAATACTACTTTTTTTTAAACCTCGTTTTAGGCTTGACTGAGCAAAAGCAGGTTTTAAAGTTGTAATATTATATTTTATATTTAGCATTTGCTCCCAAAAGCTGGCAATAGTTAATTATGATGGAAAACATGGGAAATTTATTTTGTTATTATTACCAAAGTGGAAGTCGGACTTTGTTTGGGTAGACTGATTTATTGTGAATATTGGGTAAGAGAGAAATGTGAACAACCTAGAATATATCATGAATATTTATATAGCATAAGTTATTGGGGGTTTTGAAAATAAAAATATATTCCAGTTAAGTGTATTAAATTTTAATAGATCTTTAAAAAATAGGTATGTAAAAAAACCCATAAAATAAAAATATTAACTTTTATAACATTTAAAATATCTTCATAAAACAGTTTTGAGCAAGGTAAAAGTTCACTAAGCTTTAGTAGTTCTTTCATTTGAATTAAATAATAAATAAAATAATGCTAATGCTTACTATCATAAAACCTATCATTTCTAATAATTATAATAAAAAAGCAAAAACAAACACAACACCATTAAAGTACCATTTCTATTACTATCATTTCTATTCCACTTGTGGGTGAAATTCTTAGTTTTATTACATTCAAAACAATACAGAAAATAGATTAATTGTAAATAGTTTTAAATTCTTAACAAACAGGGAATTAAATTATAGATTGTGTGTAATTGGTGTTTGACTTTGTGAATAATTTTAAATTTGGCAAACACTTTCTATTACAACGATTTTCTAGAAATTTTAATATTCGACCGCCGAATATTCGGTATTCGTGTATTCGGCCAAATCACCAAAACACTATTCGTTACATCCCTAGTTTTATGGTAGTAAGCATTAGCATTATTTTACTAATTATTTAATTCAAATGAAAGAACTACTATTAGTGACCTTGCCTTGCTCAAAACTGTTTTATGGAGATATTTTATAAGTTACAAAAGTTAATATTTTTATTTTATGGGGTTTTTTACATACCTATTTTTAAAAGAGCTCTTAAAATTTAAAACACTTACTTAACTGGAATATATTTTTTTGAGTGCAAATACTAAATATAAAATACAATATTACAACTTTAAAATCAGTTTTTGCTCAGTCAAGCCTAAAACAAGGTTAAAAAAGTAGTTTTTTCTAAATTATTTTTATTTATTAAACCTATATACTAATGTATTTTTTTACAATAATTATAATACAATTTTAAATATTTAAAATCTTCTAATTTCTTTATTTTTTTACATTTCTACTGCAGCAGAACTATTCTGCCGAATAGTCCATCAATATTCGGCCAGGCCGAATTTGCCCTTACCCAGTATTGGGTCAGGTCGAATATTCGGCTGGTGATGAAATGACTATTCGGCCAGCGCCGAATACCGAAAGTGGCCGAATATTCGTTATATCCCATCCCTACTAGTAATGCATTACAGATTACCAACTGCGGAATTTAGTTAGGCGTTTTTATATTTTGTTTTTACATTTTTTTTTTTTTTCAGCTTTTGTAATATTTCTGCCCTATTTTATGTGACTATGTGACTGATTTTAATGCGCGTTTTATGACCATTATTTTCATTAACTAATGTTCTTCTTTGAACAACTATTATTATTAAGTTTCTCATCCATTAATTTAGTGACTTCCTCTCTTCTTCGGAACGTAATTTTTTATAGGTCCTTTACTTTGAAGTAAGTTTCAGTGCGAGTTATGTAAATTCACCTTGTTTAAAAATTTTGCTTGCGAAAAAATAAGTTCTTTGTATAGAGAGCTTGCTATAATTAGACATGAAAACTTGATTATCGAAATTACTCATCTATCTACTAAATTCTATTCAAACTAGTGTCACGTGCTCTGTCGCGTGACTATTCGTCTGTGCATGAAAATTTGACATCCAGCTTACGGATAGGGCAAAGGTAATCCAAATAAATACTTCGATGTAATTTTACAAATCAATTCATTTGTAATTCAAATAAAATTACATGTACCAAGAACTTGCAAGTTCGTAATTTTGTTGTCAACGTGTTCTTTTTATCCGTGGATCCTAGTTTCCTCTTGGAGAATCCACGAGGACATCTTTCATGTTTCCGAGAGTATTACATTATTCTTGTCTAGTTTTGTGATTTATTTAAATTCTTTTCATGAAAAGTAGTTTCCTTATAAAACTCGTTTATCGTTTTCCTTTCTCTCACAGACACCTTCAGAAACGTTAGTTTGCCTTTCGATTCTGTAAATCTCTTAAGCATTATTTTTTACGTGGGATTTAATACTAGCAAGACAACTCAAGAAAACTGCTTTTGTACACATGCACAGAGTGCAGTGATACACAGAGTGCGCGCAGAATAGTAAGACAACCCCAATTGGGTTATCTTACTTTTGAACACATACACAGAGTGCATCAAGAAAAACTGATGATCTGAACTGATAAAAAAAATTTATTTTCAAAATTAAAAAATTAAAAGGTTATTTTTTTGGAAAGAATAAGACTCCGTTAAGTGTACGAAGTGTACTTTCTGCTCCAACTGCATGTACCAAATGGTGGTTAAGGACCGGACCATATATGATATACTAGCGTTGCATTTTATAACACATTTTGTTATTTTTTTCATTTATTTATTTATTTTATGACAGGTGAGAGTGCGATTCTAAAAGCCAGGCCGTCATATCGATGTTTTCTAACAGGGGAGGGGCAAAGGGTATTCTGCTTACATATTTCATTAAAAAAAACCAATAAAATTCATACATTTTTAATAATGCAATGAATTCTTAAAGTCTGGGGGGGGGGGGTACTTTCCTTTCCTCACCCCCTAAATGGCGGGACTGCTAAAAGCACCACTGTATATGCCTGTATGACCTGTATGTTCTGTTATAAGACAGTAAAAATGAAGAGCATGACGGCAATGGTTAACAACAGCAATTTTTTCTTCCCTAGTACCAGAACATGCGGGAAATCTTTTTTTTCCAATACTAAGTTCCATTAACCTGGCTGATAGTGGACTAACTTTACACAATGAGTCATTAAAAGAAATATTTTTTTTAGATAAACGACGTTTTCGTATTTGCAGTGGTGAATTCTAAACGTAAAAGTAAAACTGATTATGTCACTCCTTTTGTCTATTTTGGCCATAAATATTAACAGTTGGCCACTTACTTACCTCTGTACCGACGCTCTTTATCTTCTGTCAGATTATCTTCTGTGTTATCTTCCGTCAAATTCCTTTCCGTGGAATTATAATAAAGCATGAAAATTGCTTACGAAAGTTGATAGCTTAAACTTTTCTGCATGGCAACATGTCAAAGTTTATGACCTTAATATGATGCAAAATTTGTAATTTGTAACAATAGAAAAGGAGTGGTGTAGATTTTTTTTTGTATATTAAAGTAATCTTATTCATTATCTTTCTTTGTACCAAATCAGGGGTGCCCACAGGGGGTTTCATGGCGCAACTTGGCCACCTAAATGGGGGAGGGGGTTCAAATCTGCAAGTTTTTTTTACACGATATTAAATGCACACACGTACATGTACATACATATATACTCGTATATATGTATTAAAAATGTACAATTCTCGGTAATAATCTTTTGAAGAATCTCACGAATGAAATGCTAATGAGTAACTTCAATACAAAAAAAAAAAAAAAAAAGTAAAATCCTTAATAAATTTACAGAACATAATCAATAACTTAATGTATTTTTTAAAAACAAAGGTGTCCTTTTTTTTTTCAAAGATTTTTCTGAAACCAAAACTAGCTATTCAAACGGTTAAAAATATCATTTACATTCTTTGTTGGGACCAATGAGAATCGCTCTTAAACAAGTTTGAATGTCCGAAAATGTTCTGTGGGAAAAAAAGAAATGTTTTTAGAAACAATTCTGGGAATTTTAAGAAGAGTGTTCTCAAAAACTAATCATGCTTAATTATATAATTCATTTTTTTCTCCATAACGTCAGCTAAAAACATCCTGTATAGACCGCGATATGCAACCTCAAAAAGTAATTATATTATTGCTGCCGGCTGTGAAAGCCTCAATTGTTATCTTTGCTTAAAGTATGTTTATAGCCAATATCAAAAGCAATTATATTTTTAAATTGGCATTACAAATTACCGCGCGGGTGACAATAGTGCTTAAAAAAACACTGAACATAAAAAACCTCTTGAAGTAGAAACCATAAGGCATTTGATTGACGGATAAATAATATACAATTTATTTATGGTTTTTCCAAAAAATCTTAGTTTCATTATTCTATTTGACCTCGGAGGATGTTTCTTTCCACAGTAGATGCAATGCTAAATTTTATTATTCTGTCAAATTATCTTCTCTAGAATTAGAAATTGTTTGTTCTCTTTTGTTATGATGGAGTTACCTTTTATGGAAAGGCTATTTTGACATAGTTTTTGCTTACATTTAAATTTGAAAAATAATTTGTGAAAGAGGAGGAATGCGATGGCTGCAGGACGTCAATAACAATAGACATTTCATTTTAATCTCGGTTTTTTTTTCTTACTTAAGAAATACTGCCTTCATGGCACATGTAATTAACATCAGTCTTCTCAAAATATTTATAAGTGAACAATCGGCATTTCCTCATGTCATTTTTCTTTGTCTGGTTTCAGATCCAAAGAGCTTATTCAGCGAGCCATTCTAGAATGCGATTTCATGAAGAATCTAGAAACAGTCCAGATCAAGGAGATCACGGATTGTATGTATCCTGTAGAATACGGCCAGGACAGCGTCATCATCAAAGAAGGTGATGCAGGAAGCGTCGTCTTTGTCATGGAAGGCAAGTTAAAAGAATTTCATTCTTTGAAAAATATTTTTTTTACCCACCAAGTCATACACTCTTTCAAGTTCCCATGTAAAGGAGTATTTATTATTAGATATTGGTTTTGGTTTATGTATGTAAATGTTCCTTAAAAGTCTTTTTGAGTAACTATAGACCAGAAATTAGCATCTCTGTGTAAGGTGGGCTTCATCGTTTCACAAACTCGTCTCTAGACGTCCACTAGTCTAGAAAATGAAACTAATCTCAAGCAAGCTAGTTTCTGGAAAATCAATCTTTTTCTCTCCTTCAGAATTAGTAATGGACTGTTTTAATACAGGCTTGTACAATAATTTAGACGAAGTTAAATGGTAAATAAAATCAAAAGCTTTGCATCGAACGTCGCTGTTGTTGTAGATAAATAATCCTAGAGTCAAAAATAAACTGTGAAACTCACTTTAAAAAAGTATCCCAATACCTTAATATTGGAATTTTCATGCCGCTAAAATATAGGCAAAAATTTCAGATTTATGCAAATTAACGGTGCAAACTGCCCACTTGATCGAAGGGGCGTTTCTCAGAGTTGTTATATAAGGGCTGGAGGAAAAATAAAAATAGAACTCTTAGAACGATGCCGAAATCGAAGAATTTTACAAATAACGAGATTTTGAAAATTTGGGGAAACTAAAAGTAAACCTCTACCGAACTCACCAACATAGTGGCAGTTAGTGACAAGCATTCTGCATGTTAGACAAATACGAAGACTGCCTTCAAATGAAACTTGATTTGAAATTCAAGTTAAAAATACGTTAGCAATGGGGGTTTTATGAGACAAGAATGATTCTGGAATGTAGGCAGTTTAGATGTGAAAGAAATGGGCCTGCAATTATATCACAAAAAAGCATAACTGCATTGGACTAGGAAACAACATATGTCATAGAAGTGAAGAATGGTTCCATAAGTTATTTAATAAGGAAAATATAAGTGGAACGTATTAGATAGTCTTGATGCTTTGTCGCATTACTTGAACGATCTTCAAAAACGACCAACGGACGTCCAGGAGGAGATTCATTCATGGCATGGGACAGATTTCTTTGGCGAATCAAAGGGAAAATCAGCATTCAGGTATGCCGGGAAACTCTTATAAGTTATCTATTACCTTTCAGAAAACTTTTAGAAAGCTTTTTTTTTGTTTTGTTATTAACAAGATAATAGGACTATCCACACATCCATGTCAACAAAAGACCAGATGGAGTGCTAAAAATATTACAGTTCTGGATTGTCCTGCTTTAATTCCAGACTGTGATGCTATCGAAATTGTATGGGACCCTACTAATAAATGTTGGGAATGCCATTGGAAAACCGTATTCATCCGTTTCTGAATTTAGAGGCGATTGAAGAATTTTAGTTTAACTTCGCACTAGAAACTTCCCAAAATCTTTTGTTTTCAATTAATGTTACTTGAAACAATAGTGGCTACATCGATTATTAAAATTGTTCGTTTTTTTCTGTTAAAATTTATTTTAGTGTCTAAACTTTTGTGGCACATGTATATTTTATTTAAGTTAATACGATATTAGCAAGTTCACTACTGACGTACGTTTTTGTTCTCAAATTTTTGCTTTGCATATTACATCATTATATTAAAGTTTCTTCTTATGTTGTTTTGTTATACTTGAACCTGTCTCTAAGCTTTATTGCTGAGCTGTTACAATCGGGATTGTTTCGTTTGAGTCATCTATGTTTTGTGAGCGACACAAACACTGCCTATCTTCAAAAGTTTGGTTTCATTTGTAGTTTAGTGTATTAGTTTAGATCTGTTATAAAGGCTCGGATTTTGCACCCAATTTGCTTTATTTGAATTACAATAAAAAAAGGACGCTAAACTGAAGTTGTTTTTCTCTGCACACAAAATACAACCTGTAAATAAAATCAATTGTGCTAGTATTATCTTTGTTCTTTTTAGTATTGGTATTGAATACTATTATTATATTTTGTTTCAGAGGGTAAAATTGAAGTTTCTAAGGCCGGCCGATATTTATGTACTCTTGGTCCTGGGAAAGTTTTTGGTGAATTAGCTATTCTATATAATTGCACCAGAACGGCAACTATAACAGGTAAGTTTTATTAGTCATGCACTCAGTAAAGAATTTCAAGAATGTATTATAATAAACTATCCCGTATGAATATGTACGTTTTTAAATTAATATTGTTATTTAACAATATGTATCGCTGTATGTTGGAATGGAAACGTATACCATCAAAATACTCAATTTTTATTATTTGATTAAACATTTCTTTTTTTATTATTATCTACGTTAAACATTCTGTTTCATCAAACACAATTTGAAAATAAAATATCAGGGCAATAAAATTCATCTGGTTTACATTAACATGCGTTATCTCTACATATTTCTCATACCGTTTGTTGTTATTTGGGTTTTTCCACCCACCTTGTCCGAAGTTGTAGACATCAATTATTTATTTCGTATTTATTTAGCGATCGTTCTCCGAATGTGTATTTGAATATTAGATTTACTACTTTTAGAATACCAAATATCAATTTTAAAAGTTTGCTTTTCACCATTTTTTCGGACTGTAACCGACGATGGACTGTTAAAAAGTTGAAAATTTTTGGGTGCTTTTATGCTGAAATGAGTAGTTCAGAATTTAATAGGGATGGAACGAAACTTCGGTAAGGCCGAAGCTTTGACCCGGCCGAATAACGAGTTGTAATTCGGCCGATTCGGCCTTCGATAATTTATGTCGTGAATTTTCGTTTTGTATTTATTATTATATAAAATATTGCCTTTTAAGTTACACACAGAAGTACCTTATTGTAGAAATCTATATTTAATTTAAAAGCTTGTGTTTTGAACCCATGAAACCAGAAACCATTCAATAATTAATAATATATTCAATTTAATTTGAAAGTCTGAAAAATAAATAACTTATATTAAGTTAATAATTATATGAATCACTTTTTAGTTGTTTAAAATGAAGTTATTAAAATATTGCATGAAACATTCCTTAAACATATGAAACTAGCTTTAAAACATACAAAAACTATCATTATTTTTATTATCTTGGACAGATGTGCCAGTAATGGGCAGCCTTAAGGAATTTCTTTTAAATATATATTTTATAGTTATGTATGTATAATGTTTTAGTTTTTTTAAACATATTAAATTGTCAACGAAATTTAACCAATTTCATAGTCATTCATCAAAATCATTATAAGCATTATAAAACATGCAAAAAATATCAAAAAGAAAAAAAAAGCTGAATTTTTATCATTCATTTTTTATAAACAAAAATTCCACACCTGGGTACGATGAGAGCAAATTAAATATGATTAAAAGCTATACACTTAACTATGATTAAATATAGCTTTAACTATGCTTAAAAGCTATATGCTTTACTATGATTTAATATAGCTTTAACAGTTAGTTAAAGCTATATTCAGCGCTCCTGAACTGGTTTCTTTCTCCTAATTTGAAGCAAACAAAAGAATAAAGTTCCACACCTAAGTAATGAGTGGGGAAATATGTTTTAACAATTGTTAAGAACTTAAAGGTGAACTCAAAATTATATTAAAAAATTCATTAGAATTAATAAATAACTTATATAATAAGCAGTAAGCACCTTAATGAATAATTTATAAAAATAAGTACTAAAAGAAAAGCCTACTGTATTTTTTATGCAATGCAAACATTAATGACTATGAAAGAACTAAATATAATATAAAGTTTTTATTTCATGTGCTACTTTAAAGAAAAGCCTTAATTTTTAATTTAAAGTTGAGAAAAAAAAGTACATACTAAATTTAATACTGGGTAATACACCAGTAAGAAAGATTGCATGCATATTATGCTTAACAAATTCACCCTTCAGTATCTGCTTTTTGTTTGTTACATTTTTTTAACAATTGAACAATAACAAGAAGTTCCGTCTAGAACTATACGAGCCTACTTTCCCGTATACACCAAATTCAAACTTATAATCTAGCTACCTCTTTCTCTCTCGTTCTCCTTTAGCTTTAGTTCTTAATTTTTTCAACTATACCTTTTTAAACGGATAATACATATTCATTCACTCATTCATTCTTTCTTTTATTCAGCCATTCATTTATTCATTCATTCGTTTACTCATTCATTCGTTTACTCATTCATTTGTTTATTCATTCATTTACTCATTCATGTATTTATTCCCTCATTTATTCATTCTTTTCCTCATTCATTTATTCATTGATTCATTCTTTCACTTTTATTTATTCATTGATTCATTCTTTCACTCTTTTATTTATTCATTGATTCATTCTTTCACTCTTTCATTTATTCATTCATTCATACTTTCACTCATTCATTTATTCATTGAGAAATATCCTTAAAAATCCCGATAAAAAAATTTCATAGGAAAATAGGCTCGTTAATTCTTTATGAACTTTGTATTTGTACATGTTCTACGTTATAAGAGCTTTCCGATAAAGTTTGTTCCAAGCAAATCGGTCTGTTAGATCAGGATTTATATAGGATTGAAATTTCCCCGTAAGCGCTATGTTAATTTTTTGAACTGTTCAAAAATGAACAAAAACTGTTCAAATTGATATTTTACGCCAAGAGCTTCTTCCAGTAAGCTTGTTCATTGGAACATGGATCTTGTACTAAGAGTTTACATAATTTGCTTCATTTTCGCCCATAGGCGCTAATGTTAAATTTTTTTGAATCAAAAAGTAAAATATGGAAATGAGATGTCCTCGCCGAGATCTTTCGAATGCAAAAAGAATTTTTCGAATCGGACTATTCGTTCAAAAGATATTAGGGGGGGGGGGGGGGCAGACCGACAGACCGACAGACACACATTTTCGCCATCTCAAAACCCTACTTTCAAATTTTTTATTTTTCAATCTTTACTTAATTACTTCACTTTTTTTTGACTTTTCTTTATTTTTAACGACATTTTCATGCTTTATTTATTTTTTTTTTTACTTTTACGGGAAAGTAGGCTAAAAAGTGTTAAATATTCCGAGCAAAATCACAAATCAATTTATATATATATAAATTGATTTGAAAATATTTAATTCAATATTTAATTTTATTATTAATATTATTATTTTATATCTACCTATTTGAAATACTTAGCTTATTACATTACTTGAAACAAATCAAAATATTTAAATGAAAAAGTATGTTGAAGAGGAACACACCAAATGCTGCCCCTCTCCCATTTATTTGATATATTTTCAGAAGGTTTGTGAAATATTAAATAATTCAACAAGTAAACCACAATAAAAATATATTAGAAGAATAGATCTTCAGAATGAACAAATTGCAAATGGTAGCTTTAATATATGGTAAATAACTAATTATCAATATTAATATTTATATGTCATTCATTACTGGAAAGCTACAAAAGTAACCAAGTATCATATTTTTAGTGTAAAATTTTATTGTTTCCTCCTAGCATTAAGTGACTGCAGGCTTTGGGCAATAGAAAGACAATGCTTCCAAACCATAATGATGAGGACAGGTTTAGTCAGACAAGCCCAGTATACAGATTTTCTGAAAAGGTAATTTATTTAAAAGTTTACTTCTTTAATTATTTCAAGCAAATTTAAATAAGATTTTTTAAATGCATTGAGGGCTTTTAACAAAATTGAAATTTCAATGATGAAACAAGAAATGATATTATTATTGTATTGAATGTTTTGCACAAATCCACTTTTTAACTGTGGTATAACTATGTATGAGTGGGATATGTTTCTTATGTTGTTATACTTTTAAATCATAACTTAAATCTGTACTTGTTTAAAACAGAAACCCTGGCAAACTTGAGTACATAAAGGTTAAATTTCGTTCACTTTTTAAAATGCTTATGGTATAATCTAGTAAATATATATTGAAACATTTTTGTTTCCTTTTAGTGTCCCAACGTTTCGAAGACTACCAGAAGAAACGTTGATAAAAATTGCTGATGTTTTGGAAGAGGTATGTGCACACTTGATATTGTTGTTTTGAAACATAAAATCATTGATTATTTTATTTTTTTGTTATTTTAATTTTAAACTTAATGTATTATTGTAATTATTTATTCCATGATTCTTGTTAAAAGCAAAACATATCTACTTCCCAGTTTTGCATATTTTTGATGCTTGATAGTAGTCTGCTGTTTTGTGTGTAAGAATTTTCACAAAAGAATTCATGAATAATAATGAGAAGAAACAATAAATAAAAATTATAACAAAAATTAAATTGAAAAAATAAGCTCATGTAATGGTGCACAAAGTGGGAAACTTAACTATTCTCTCACTTAAGCAGTTGACCTTATTTTATGTTTCAAAAGGTATGTTATTGAAATATTTTTGTGAAACTGCACTAGTCATTCAAATGTAAAACTGTTCACCTAATTGTTTATTAAAATGATTTATTTTTTCCCATGCTACATCACAATGTAAAAATAGGAAGGAGGGAAGATTTATCTTTGTTTCAAATAACTCCGATTACACTTAGCCATGAATATATGCATAGTCTATTAATGTTGCATTCTATATTAATACAAATATGTGTCCAACAATTGCATAGCATTTAGCAACTCTTGATGGATTTAAGCTAACGTCATATTTTTATTTTTTTAGACAACATATAAATATGGTGATTATATTATACGTCAAGGTGCTACTGGTGATACATTTTTCATAATTAGTCGTGGAAAGGTTAGTATGTTTTATTTTTTGAATATGCTATTGATAAGTAGATGTTTTTCAATAACATTCTTATTCTACTTATACCCAATGACAAAATGTCTGCCAGATAATTTCCAATTTAAAAGTTTTCCTTGATATTTTAATTGAACAGTTTTGTGTATCTTGAAATTGTATGTTAAAGTTTACTAGTTAGTTATTTTATGAATTCTGTCCCATATTTTATACATACATTTTTAAAGTGTAAAAAGAAGTATGTGTATGAAGTTATTTTAATATATATATATATATATATACAGTTGACCTTGGTCAAAATGACATTAGATGGTTCACTGTATTTATGATGTTAAATCTGAGCTGATGTTATAAATGAGGTTGGTTTTAGGGATTGCAAAACAAGTTTCATACAGTGATAAAATAAAAATAGCTTACCTGTATCCTGTAAGAGCTTTAATATAACTGTATTTCTGCAAAAACGTTATGAAACATGCTTTTTGATAAAACTGGAAGAAAGCATTTTTTTTTGGTAGTGTTTAACTCTACTACACAAATGTATTTTCTCCAGATCATTTTTAGCATTAGAATTTTCGAAAGTTGTTAGTCACTTTGGTTTTGTAAAATTGTGTTAATTTCTCCATCTGTATCAAGATTTCTAATGCTAAGTCTAATCATTTCGGTTGTAACTGCTGGTGTTAGGATGAGGATGACAATTCTACAGCAATTTTAACTTTCTTCTTTACTAAAAGTGATAAAATCAAAAATGAAATTGCACAAAAGAGGACATTAAAACTGAGGTCACCACTGAGTCTATGATGTTAAGAGTGGTGGTTTTAAATTATTTTCAACAGTGATCTGCTGAGACTAGCACTTTATAACTGATGTGTCATTAAAAACAGTGTCCGTATTCATAAGGTTGACTGTATGTGTATGTGTGTGTATAAGCACACAGTGAATAAATCAAACCACAAAACAAGATATAAATATGTAGCATACTTCTTTTTCCAAATATTTGAATCCATTCTTTTTTGATGCAAACCTCACAGAGGACATTTGAGAATTTCTGATGAGCAGCCTAAGAGCTTTTATAATGCTTCTTTAAACTTTTTTTTTTTTCATTAATTAGGTTGTTCACCCCTTTTGTAAACTTTATGTGCGAAAGAATGAGCCTCAAATAGTGTTATTTTAAGGGTAAAGGGGTTGACTCATAGGAATTTCTCAGCTTCTCTTACTAAAGGTGTGAAATTTTTTTGTTAATGTGGAGGTTGTTGTATGGGTATATTTATTTGTTCGTTTTTGCTTTATTGGGGATGTATGACTTCTGACTTGTTAGCAGTTTAAAATAAAGTCCATTTTGCAACTTTGTTTTTGAAGTAATGTCTTTTATTGATATGTGTTTTTAACAGCAACTTTATGCAATGTATATAACATTCAATTGAGACATTATGAACTGTTACTGATTACCATTTTTCTTACTTTTTGTTCATTTACTTACGTTTTAAATGCTATTGTGTTTTTGTTTAAACTGGTTTTAATGTTTTTAAACTTATAACTAATTTTTCATTATTTAATTTAAATTTTTTCCCATTTTTAATTTAGGTAAAAGTTACTATAAATGACCCAGAACAAAATGTTGAGAAATATGTTAGAACATTAACTTTTGGAGACTTCTTTGGTGAAAAGGCTTTACAGAGGTATTTTAGTTTTGTGTGTATATTTTAAAAAAATTATTTAGTATTCTTGCAAAACAAAAGTTTTAGCATATTTAATTCGTTCTAAATACAAGTTTAAAATAATTAAAGTTTTTACCAAGTTGTTAACTAAAGCCTTCTAGAAATTATGATGTAAGAGATAGGTAGCAAATTACCGCAAAGTCATGAAGTTATCAATGCACACAAACATAATTCCAAAATTTTCTATTAGCAATTTTATTACCTACAATAAGTTTATGTGTGTGTATCTGTGCTGGGGGGGGGGGGGGGTAGAATAATCCTCTCCTGCAATTCTACAAGAGCAAGTGTTAATATGTATGGGTACATTAAAATGTTCTTTCCTACGATATGACAAGGGTTAAAAGTTAAAAATCTTAGTAATATGTCAGTATTTTTTTGTAATCAGGTTTTTGCAATTATTTTCATTTCGTAAATGTTCATCCTTAAGTTAGATTAAACTTTACATAAATATTAGTGATTTAAAACTCAATGTAATGTATTTCACGAAGTAGAAATTTATAAATTTTTTTGCTATATTTTATGTTGTCAACATACCCTGAAATATCCTAGAATAATTTTGTGTAATTTCCATGAAATGTGATTTATCTATATTATATGTATCATTTCCTACTTCGTAGTGAGGATGTCAGGACAGCAAATATTGTTGCAGATGACATAGAAGGTGTTACCTGTTTAGTTATTGACAGAGAGTAAGTGTGCAATTAAAAACTAGTTATTTTAATTTGCTAATTTGACTAATGCTTTTTAAAAATATTTATTAAATTATTACAACTCCTATTTTTTAAATACAAATACAATATTTTTAGGTAAAATGTTTTAATTTATTTTAAACCATATTTTTTAAACTGATATTATGTGGTCTTTTATGTAGTCATCACTCTTCGGTGTGTAACACCCTAAATTAATTCCTGTGCCAAATGTTAATTCAAGCAAAATAAGAACTTATTTAGAGCAAAGTTCAAATACTAATTGTTTGCTGAAGTTTGAAAGATTGTGTTTGTCAGCACATACATGATACACATTTAGCAGAATGTAATTGAATTTCCTGTAATTTAAAAAATATAGGGACATATGATGTTATTGTTTCTACACAGGAGTGTACTTAGATTTTTAGCAGCTATGGGCAAAGACAAAACATATTTTATGGCCTTTCATATTTCTTTACATACTCACAGGGAGGTTTCTTGGAAATTATCCCTTTTTAAATAAGAAGTTTGTAGAAGAACTAAGAACTGTTGCTAGAATAACTGTTGCTAGAACTAAGCATTTCCTGCATACGAATGTTAATTTTCTAACATCAATTATATATATCTCTCTTATTTGGCTTCAAAACATTTCAAATATGCCCTTTGACTAAATAAAATGTATTTTTTAAATTTAATTATAAATTAGCAAGTATAAAAGATATATCAAATTAATTTTCTCAAACAGTTAATAATTTAAAAATTCTTAACAGCTACAAAGAGTTTTCTGAAATGGTCTTTTTCACTGAATGGTGATAGAAATCAGTAGCAAGGAAATAACGTTTTTTATAACACTATTCTCTAAAAGGGTATCTAGGTTTATTCTTTAAAAAATGAGAACAAAATAATTATCACAAAGGAAATACTAATTAAGTGCTTTATTTTTTTTACGTAACACAAAGTTCATCCAAAAGGAAACAAGCTTATTTTAGTTCAAGGTGTGTGGATAGGTTCTTACACAGTCTGCATCTTAAAGGGAGGGGGGGGGGGGGCATGTTTTAGGGGATCCACCCTTCTACAAATTTTGTTTTGTTGTTGTTTTTATGAATATTAAATGAAAAAATGACATCATTTTAGAAGCAAATTTTTTTTTTGTCTAAATCCTTAGCCCATATCATTAGATTTTTTTTCAATGGAACATCCAATCGTATTGTTTTATGACCAAAAATAAGCAAAAATTTACATTTCAGTAATGCCTTGTAATTAGTAGCATATAAAATCTTAAATACTGCAGTGATGTGTCTAATTTTTAGAGAGTTTTGTACTTAAATTTAAAATTGTAGATTTTTTTTCAATTGTAACAAAATTGTGCTATTCTTATAATTTTATTCTGTTATTTTTAAATTTGATAAATATATTTTTTTTAATAATGGACAATAATATAATTTCTGTACAATCTTAAAAGTCACCAAATTTGGACAAATTTGCACACATATTAATAAAAGAACAACATAAAAGTAAAAGAAAAAGTTGTACTTGTTTCTTTTGTTGCATTTTAAACATAATTAGAGTTTTGTTTCTTTATGACTATGTTATTTAAAAGGTTGAAATGTGATAGTTTTCTTTTCTTTCTTTCAGCTCATTCCATCAATTAATTAGTCATATTGATGAGATCAAATTGAAACGATATGACGAAGATATCAGTTTTAGGAAAAAGTAAGTTCACTTTGGGGAGGATGTATATCTTGTTGCACGAAAATATGTATGTTGTTGTATGTTATGCATATATCTATTTCGTATATATCTATTTTGCTCGTAGCTACACATTAAGATTTTTCAAATAGTATTTCTTTACAAATATTTCTCTTTAAGAAGGGTTCAACTTTTCTTTCCTAAATGAAAAAAAAAAAAAATAATAATAAAGGCTGAACTAATTGCTATTTTTACTTTTTCATAAAGAGACGTGTATTTTAACATACTAAATGCTATACTTATTTTTTTAAAAGCTTGCATTGTTGAAATTCGAGGTAAGAACACTTTTTTTGAAAAATGAAAATTTGTTGTACTTTATTATGTGAGGGGAAAAAAATTCTATATATTGTATTTGTTTCTTTGTCCTTCCGTTTCTTTCTTTTTCTTTTCTTTTCTGTTTTGTACAAAAAGAAAAACAGTTTCTAAAGTTCAATTTGAAACTTGATAAATAATTTTGAGAGTTTAATATTACTCATTGATCATTGTTATTACTCATGATACTTATATAATTTTTAATATTATTTTCATGGAATTTCTTTGTGTTTTTAAATACATGAATTGCATTTGACATTTTAATGCTAAAAATACAAGGAAACAAAAGAGATGCTTGAATTTTGGATAAATTAGGGCAATAAAACTCAATAATCTTCCTTACAATTAGCTGATAAACTATTTACTTTGCAAGTCAGACTTTAATTAGGTATTTTGTAAACACTTTCTTAGGATATTTTTCAAAACATGTTACCTTAATTATAGTATGCAAATAATTTTTTTTCATGTGAGAATATTGGTTTTCTAAAAGTAAAACAAGATCACTGTGGTAATTTTATTTATTTGTGAAATTATGTCATATAAACATGTGAAATATTTCCTTTGTTGATTTTAGTTACTTTATTTCCCACATGTTATTATTATTATTTTCCCCCAGCAAATATATTTTTTAAGGTAAAAGGGGAGGAGTTTTAATTTTATGCGTGGGAAAATTCTAAAATTCTTTCTTTTGCTTTAATTGTACTAATATACTGATGTACTTAAACTATAATTTGTTTTGTTGTACTACCAAAAAAAAAAAAAAAAGTATTAAAATTTGTAAATAATTTAGCCATCACTCAAAATTAAAATATGATTGATTTCATATGCATAGAAAAGTAGTTGTTTTGTTATCTTTCTTTTATTGATATTAAAACTAAATGACTTAGTACTGCAAAATTGAAATACTTTTGTAGATATTTTGTTTTTGTAAAAGTTTCTTTCACTATATATTTTTGTTCTGTTGATTAATTTTCATCTAACTCATTGTTAAAAACATTTTATTGTAGAAGTATAATTTGTGACTTATTTGCACTGTTTACTGTTTCAGAGCTAATGAAGAGTTTTACGACATCAGACTAAGCGATTTAAGAATTGTAGCTACATTAGGTGTTGGTGGATTTGGGCGTGTTGAATTGGTATATATAATTCTTAATTCTATATTGTTCCCTATTATCCTATTAATTGAAACTTGTATCTTTTTTCTGCAATATGTTATAGTTTTAATGATGTATAAAATAAATGTTCAACCTATGCCCTGTGATGTATTTTACATACTGTTCATATTTCTTAAAATTTGAAAAGGATCAGTGTCATATTCATTATCTATATGTTACAAATATTGATAAAAGCAGCTTTTGACAGTCCGTCAAGCTGTTGTACGAGACTTTCGCTCCTCTTTTTTTTTCCCAACTTACAGAGTGTCTGAAAATAGTTCTGTCTGGAATTACCTGCAGATGCCCATCAAGCAGCGTTTA
Organism: Octonoba sinensis; assembly: GCA_038502835.1. Lineage (NCBI taxonomy): Eukaryota > Metazoa > Arthropoda > Arachnida > Araneae > Uloboridae > Octonoba > Octonoba sinensis. The sequence continues at coordinate 53,915,014 of CM076599.1, read as the reverse complement.
ATCTCGAAATTCTGTAAGCGTTTGATCTTGTAATCAATTTACCTTTGCAAAAGGTAAATATCTTTTGACTGCAAGTTGGTATAAAGCATGGACATCTTCTTCTGCAATAAGTTATAGTCAATGTGCAATAATGTGTGTTCCTACTTGCATTTCATTAAAACAGAAGGTAAAAATATTGTCTGTTTTCTTTATGTAGAAGTGTTGTTATACTCAACCATGCTTGTCGCTTCCCTCCCCCCCCCCTATTTTATTAGTTTTTCATTTAAAAATTACTAAATATTTACAATTTAGAAAATCACCTATTTCTTTTTGTTTGGTGAAGTTTTTCTGATCTATTACAAAAGTATTTGAACTTTTTTATTAAAAAGAAATGCTATTAGAAACATTTATGAATAGTCCACAGCTGTTCTATTGCACAATTTGTTTCTTTTTCTTTTATTCTTTTTGAATTTTCCTGCACCTAAGCCAGTAAGCATTGATAAATTATGCCTCCAAGTTCAGTCAATTTTAAGTAATGCTTAAAAATCAATATTTAAAACTCTAGATGTCCAATTAAAAAAAAAAAAAAAAAAGAGTCTTTTGAACTTATGACCATGTGCACTCTGAAGAATCCTGAGATAATGTCAGGGCAAATATTAGCCCAAAACAACCTGGGCTAACATCGATCTTTTGGTGAAGTTTTTCTAAAATATTATAAAGTCCGTTTTAGTTTAAAAACATTTTTATATGATCCACACAGCCATTCTTCTGCACAATTTGCTTTGCTGATTTGACCTATAGATGCTTACTGGATTAGCTGCAGGTAATTTCAGGGAGAAGAAAAATAGGAAACTGATTTTGTTATTGACTATAGTTGCTTAAAACCTTAGTTTTCATACAAGTAGCAGATTCTTCCAATCTTTTTATATTTCTAAAAACATTACATATTTTTTTGTCAGCGTTGTACATTTCTATTTTTTTTTTTTTTTTAAATTTCTAATGGGCTGCTGTTGGCTTCTGCCAATTGCATACCTAGTGCTTTCCCGAAAGATTGGTACCACCTCTTTCAGCGCCACCACAATGAATGTGGTACCATTGCCGAATGAGAATTCCAATGTCTAGTTTCTTCATCTGGAATTGTACATTTCTATGTTAGATTTAAAATATTACATTGAATTAATGTTTGATAATAATGTCTTAAATTTTTCATTTTTATGTAGGTTCAACTGAACAATGACAATTCACGATCCTTTGCCTTGAAAGTCATGAAAAAGGCTCAAATAGTAGAAACACGTCAACAGCAACATATTTTATCAGAAAAAATCATAATGGAAGAGTCCAACTGTGATTTTATTGTTAAGTAAGTATAGTTTTTATATTGCATGATAAATTGGAAAATTGACAGATGTTAAACTGAATTAAATTGCATTATTTGTGTTCATGGAGTCTGAATTTGAACGCTATTGTTAACTTTGCCAAAATTATCATGCAATATAAAAATTTGCCGAAAACCCCTTATCTTTTTTCTCCAATTTGAAAGCTTGCTAAATACGGCTCACTGTATGGTGTATATCTCTTTGAAAAATATCAATATTCAACTGAAACTTTTACATAAGTTGCTCCATAGATCTCACTACCAAATTATTAAAACAAATAATTAATATCTTTCGCGCATGCGCAATAACATTTGTTTTAATAAAACTGCTCAAATCTCATCGACTATTTATTACATTTTCCCCACGTTTTGGTACCATACTTACTTTTTATTTTTTCAAATTGTCTGCAAGTTTCATGTAATTTGAGATAGAACTTAGCGAGTTATAAACAAAACACTTGTGAAAAATTTCGAATATTTAAAACAAATGCCCATATTTTCATGAATAGTACTGCTATTCTGACAAAAGCGGGTGTAAGCATTGCGTATATAATTAAAAATGTTTTGCAAAAGTTACAGGACATTTAGATCATTTTCTGATACAAGATGTTCAAAAGTGTTTTTTTTCTTCTTCAATTTTTTGACCGCCCCCTAATTGCCCCTAAGCCTGAATTTTGCTTCTTAAATGTGAGTTTAAGTATGTTCTTTCCATGGTACAAAATACAGAACAACATATTTCTTCAGAATTTTTAAAAAATGTCTAAAATCCAAAATGTCCAAATACTTTTTGGTAGATAGTGTATTTGTGGAAATGAGAAAAAAAATATGGTGATTTTCTGAAAATTTTTCATTTTGATCTGTTTGTTAATTAATTTTTGTGTGGATAAATTATTATGTGAGATAATTTGTTTCTTTGATTTTGTTCTCCAATTTCATAGAGGCTTCTAACTTGGGGGTTATTTTTACATTTGTAGAAATATACTTATTCATAATTAACTTTTTGTACAATCCAGGCAATTTTTCTTTTATGTAAGGAAATATCACTTTTTTAATTCAATAGTTGTTATATTCTTTAAAATTGTAGAAACACTAATGCTTTGATCAGCATATTGCAAATACAGTGCACCTTTGATTTAATGATACTTGATTTAACAATGTCTTGAAATTATCAATTGATTTTTAACATCCTGAATTGGACCTGATGAAGTTATGTTTCCCTGATTTATATATAAATAAATATCCTTGATTTAAGGATTGCATTTAATATTCCATAGACAATCTTTAAATCGAGGTTACAGTGCAGTATATTGTTGGTGTTCCAGTAAAATCCACTTAGTCTATAACTTTAATTTTGAGACATCATCAATTTAAACTTTCAAAACTATAAACTTTTCTTTTTGAAAACTATGAAATTACATTTTACAGACCCCCTAACTCCTACAGTAGGTTTATGTAATTAACTTATAACTCATGTATTGGTTTATATCATGGATTAAATAATTGCAAATTCTAACTCACTGCAGTATCTTCCAAATTTATTTTGTGGGCTTAGTGAATTTTAGCAGAATACTGACAATATCATATGCTATATTAATGCTGTTTTGAATAATCATTTTACATGTTGAACAGTATATAAAAATAGAGCCAAAAGAAATTGAACCATTCATTACTTAAATATAAAGTAAAGGCATGAAGAGAAATAAGTATTGAATATAATTTTAAAAATATTAAAAAATCGAATGAAGGAAATAATTGATAAATTAATAATTTTCCATTGGTTTCTGCATATCTTACATTAAAAATGTAATTAGGATTGTAACCTATAATTTATAAAATTATGTATCATTTCCTGTTTTTCAGGTTATATCGCACATTTAAAGACAGAAAGTATTTGTATATGTTAATGGAAGCATGCTTAGGTGGAGAACTTTGGACATTGCTACGTGATAGGTTTGTAGCACTTATTCATTACTTTCTTTTTAAAAAATTTGAAAACTGGGTACTTTTCTACTAACGAACATGCTTTCAACATGTTTTGTAGGTGCAAATTTCTGTGCTCAGTTTCGTAAAAAATTGTTTCAACATCTATTGGAACTTTTTCATACCACTTTTTATCCTTACTACCAGTGGTGCAGTCAACAGAGGATGGCTTCCTCCTATATTTTAACACAAGCATCCCCCCACCCCTTTTTAATTTCAATAACTTATGTTTATATCATTAAATGCCCCCCTACCATTTTTTTTTCTGGGACTGTACAACAATATTGTACGACAATTACCTTAAAATTCATTTGTAGAAATTATACGTACATTTCACATTTATAGTTGATAAAGATGTATGTACCTTACATTACAGTGACTACTTTACAAGAATAACTGCTATTCATTAAAATTTTATTGAACAGCTAAATCATAGTTTTTGAGCACACATTCTTAATTTAGAAGGAACATGAAACCTTAAAAAGAATCATTTCATTTTATACCTTTAAAAACTCTTTCTTAAAGGTATAAAATGAAGTGCAGTTGTTATTTCAGCAGTACTTTATAATCCAAAAAAAAAAACAAGTCAGTTATGTTAAGCTAATTCATTTGAATTGATGAATTTTCTATTTATAAAAATTGAAACTCCTTTTACAGGGGCAGTTTTGATGACAGTACAACTCGGTTCTATGTCGCCTGCGTCATTAATGCCTTTGACTATTTACATTCAAGAAACATTATTTATCGTGATCTCAAACCTGAAAATATGCTTTTAGATTCCCAAGGTTATGTTAAATTAGTAAGTATTTTTCAACACGTTTTTGTCTTAATGCCCATGTTAGTTAACTTAACAGATTCAACATATTAAAAATATCTTTTTTCTTCAAAATTGCTAATAATGCATTCCTAGTTCTTTTATTGTCTGTAAAATTTGTTGTTAGGCTTGCCCCTATTGAAATGGGAGTTGATTTGTCATAGACCTTGTGTTGCTTTATCCAAGATTTTCCTACTGCCCCCTAAATTTACTTAAAGTCTTGTGTATTTTTTTAAAAATCATCTTTAAGTTTAAGTGTAATATTTAAAAATGAATTTATTACTTTAGATTATTTCTTTTTTGTTTATACAAAGGCCATCTATTTTTAGGTTTATCTCTCATGATTAATAAGTAATTTCTTGTAAAGTATTATTTGTCTAATTTAGGTAAAGTTCCCTTCAGCTGACACTTTAAGAAAACGATTCCTAAAGTGACACCCTCAAATAAAAAAACATTTAAAGTATTACCAATTCTCTAAAATTATTTAAAATGAGATTTTCTTTCGCTTTGAATGGTATCACTTCTTAAATCCCTTTACTTCTTAAATATCTTTAAATTGGTAATGTTTAAAGTTTTTTTTTTATTTGAGGGAGTCAGCTTTAGGAACTGTTTTTTGGGTGTCAGTTTTAGGGCACTGTACCTTATAAGTTTTTCTTTATGTTTTATAAACAAAGTATTGCATCAGCCTTGCTACCATCTTTTTTTTTTTTTTTTTTTTTTTTTTGAACGTTGAATTTTGTAATCCTTAATAACAATTTAAAGGACTTTAAATAATGAAATTATGTTTTGTTTTACTATTTTGGATAGAATCCCTCCCCTCTTTTACCCAAACACTACTCCTGTTATTACAGTTTTTATTTATAACTGATATTTTCTGCAAAAAAGATATTGAAATTCTTTAATTAGTTATTTTTACTTTCTTTTGTATTTATTGGGTTTTATTATATTTGATTAAAAAATATTTTTTCAAGAAGTTAAGCATGTGTATGAGATGTCAGTGATAACGTTTCTGACGACTGAGGGGTTTAACACAATGCAGAATGAGCTATATGGAATGTTATTGTTTTGTGGTAATGAAATAATCTGGAGAAAGTGATCTTGATTTTAAATTCTAATCTTTAAAGTACTTTATACCTCACTTTTTAAAAAACAATGCATGCCTGTGATATTTATTGAAAAGAAAGTATTATCGGAAGAAAACTTTTGATAAAGAACTCAATCTCAATTTGTCATGAATGAAGAAATTTTAACAGTTATAAAAAATAATGAGAAAAAAAGGTGGAATAAATTAAAAATGAAAGGAAAGTGAAATGAAGGCTGAACTGCTGCTGTGAATTAAAACTTGCACTTAGTTATTTCATGATATAAACCAGTTACATAATTTAAACATTACTTAAGTAAACTGTCTGTAGAATGATTTCTAGTTTTCATAATAGTTTTTAATTCACAATGTCTGAAACATGGAGTTATGGACTTAGTGACTTTTACCAGAATGCTAGCAAAATTCTTTAGCTTTAGATTGATGTGTTTCTTTATTTAACTTTTTTTTTTTTCCAGTGTCTTTTAATTTTAGTTGTGCAAATTATTTTAAAGTTTTGCTTTTGGGCATGCTTTTGCAAAGATAGACTAAATTGTTACAAATGCAGCGTTTTAATTTAGGTTTGAATTTTTTTAAGTGATAAAAACTTATCTGTACAGTTCTTAATTGAAAAAAGAAACTGTGTTTGAGGAATATTTTAATGTCAGCTATATGGTCTTAACAGTCTTAATACAGATGTTTTGTCATTTGATCTTTTCTTGCACAAAAATCTCCGATTGTAAAAAGGTTTTGTACATTATTTTATATGTTCTGCACTTTCAAACACGTAAATTAAGACCCAAAACATTTCCAAAAGTTGTAGCTTCCTCTTAAAATTATAATTTTCTCACAGCACTCTAGTCATCTAGTTCTATAATATCTATCCTATCCTTTTGATATCTATCTATTCATCCATTTATCTGTCTACATGTTTATATATGCACGCATAATTGTATATTTGACCGATTTAAAAAAAAGGCCTTCTTAAGGATAAAGAGTACGATCGATCAAGATTACAACTCGTATTTAAGATTCATAAAAAACTTATATAATTTAGGAACCAACAGACTTTTATGCTTTCTTTGGAACAAAGAAAATTTGCAGTAATGTGGGCTTCGCAGCACCTGTTGATGTGGCACCCAGTTTAGGAACCTCTGCACTAGGAATGACTCCTCAATTTAAGTACAGTAGGCCCCGATTATCCGAGGTAATGTGGACCGAGGGTACCTCGGATAATCGAAAACTGGACATGGATCGAAACACGGATTCTGTCCAAATCGAGAGGGAAACTTGGGTAAACTAATGAAATGAATGAAAGCATCGTCTAAGACAGGAAAAGAAAGCATTTACGGCACACATTATAAATTGAAAAAAGGGCGTTACTCACATACAAATATGTAATTGTACATACATACGTAGATTACATGTTCCAGTTAAAAATCGTTATTTCATTATTTCTTGAAGTAATCCATAAGTGTTTTCTGTTTAATGGAACTCGTTCGCTTTTTTGCCGCTGTTTCACGCAATCGTCGTAGCAGTAGAAGGTCTGTTAAAGTTGTGTCCAACTGTTGTTCTAGGTACTCGATGGCCTTTTCTATCGCTTTGCATCCTTCACTGTGGCTGATTTTCTCATTGTCCATTTCAATGTTTCCATCGTCACTTTCACTTTCATTTTCTTCAGCCTCTACTATCATCTCATCGGTCACTTCTATTTGTTCATCGGCATTGATCCATTCGGCTATATGCTTTTCTGTGATTGTTTCATTTGCCAATCTTTGAGCTAGCAGTGCAAGGCTGAGGTAGTCGTCGTCGTCATGCTCTACCGGCAAAGTTTCTTGATTTTCCGTGACATTTAACAACTTCCTCCACGGCTTCTGAAGAGTAGAACTTTTCGCCTTGGTCCAAGCTTCAGCTGACATGTAAACAACATCTTTCAAAGGGATTTTTTTCAAAGGGGAAGGGGGGACGAAAGGATTCCATTTCGTCTGTATCAGGATGAGCAGGGCAGTTGTCCATTACTAAAACTGCTTTTCGAGACAGGTTTTTTTGCTTTAAAAACTTTTCCACTTGTGGCACAAAGTCAGTGAAAAACCAGTCTTTAAAAATTTTAGCGTCCATCCATGCATTTTTCTGACTTTTGTACAGCACAGGAAGGCTAGGAAAAGACACATTTTTGAAAGCACGGGGCTTAACAGATTTTCCTATCATCAATAATTTTAATTTACAATCCCCGCTCGCATTAAAACAAGCCATGAGTGTAACCCTATCTTTTGACCTTTTAAAACCAGGAGCGGAAGCCTCTTTTTTAGAAGCAAGTGTCTTTGTAGGAAGCATACGGTAGTTCAACTCCGTTTCATCACAGTTAAAAATCTGTTGAGGTGAAAAATCTCCATCTTTTATCAGAGCTTCAAATTCCTCCTTGAACTGTAGTACGATGGCATGATTAGACGATAACTTTTCACCAGAAATGTTTAGCTCCCTGATTCCATACCTTATTTTCCCACAATGAAGCCACCCTTTGCTTGCTGTAAATTCTTCTTCTCCGTCTTTAAATTGTTCGGTGGAATTCAACAGCCTTTTCCTGTAACATAGGCCCACTCACTGGACTTCCTTTGCTTCGAAGCTGTGGAAACCACATAAACAATGCAGTTGAAGTTTTTTCAAACTCTCCTATTTTCATAGTTTTGCGTTTCCATTACTCTCGTTGTCTTTTTGCGAACACCATTTTTCGATTTCAGCCCGTTTTCTTCGCCAGTCTCCTACGGTGACTTCTCCCACACCTAAATCCGAAGCCACTTTTTTAATTGTCTCTCCTTTATCGAGTCTGTTGATGGCTTGCAATTTAATCTCCAAAGATACAACAGTTCATTTGCGCTTAGAACTCATGACATAACCTATACAGTACAGTACAAATGAAAATTAACAAACCGTAAATGCACAGTAACGCTCGCAAAATGAAAAAAAAAACAAACAAGACGCCATATCCTCCGCTGACTGAGAACGCAGACATCATTATTTAGTCAGAGGCACCAATAGATGACTGATGCCAGTCAGTGACAGCGCCATCAGGCCGCTCAAAAACAAACTAACAAACAAAACAAAAAAATATCCCTCGCCAAAGGAGCTTTTTTAAAAGGGCTAATGTACCTCGGTTAACCCAGAACTTGGTTAATTGGAGCTCGGATAACCGGGGCCCTACTGTACATACATAAGCGAAGTGAAATCTCTTATGCAAGGCCGTATCCAGAGGGGGGGCGACGGTCCCTCCCCCCTGAAACCTCAAAATTTTTCGCAATTTAGCATATATTCCTCCTTGAAACTTTCCTCAACATAAATGTTTCAAAGTCAGGCGCCCCCCCCCCCCCCCCCCGAAAAAAAATTCTGGCTACGGCCTTGCTCTTAAGTGACTACTTTTAAAATAATACAATATCTTATAATAAAAAACAATCATGATATGACTTTTTCATGCAAGCTTGTGTCAAATGATAAATATTTTAAGACAATACTTATGCTATATTCATTGAAAGAAAAATAGCACAGCAATCTAACCAAAATAAATTCTTGTCATGCGAAAGTAATGTCAAATAAATGACCACTCTTCTATCTCTAAAAATAGATATATTTATCTCGCCATAGGTTGATTTTGGATTTGCAAAAAAGTTACCTAATGGTCGCAAGACTTGGACATTTTGTGGGACCCCAGAGTATGTTGCTCCTGAAGTGATTTTAAATAGAGGACATGACACATCTGCAGATTTCTGGTCATTAGGAGTTTTAATGTTTGAGCTGTTAACTGGAACGTAAGCATCCTTTAGACTTTTAAATTCAATTCACTACATGCTGTTGTCTTTAGTAAATAAATTCAGAACCACTTACATAGGTATAAAAAGTCCTAAAAAGCAAAATTTATTATTTTTTCAGGCCGCCTTTTACAGGACCTGATCCCATGAGAACCTATAACATTATTTTGAAAGGTATCGACATAGTGGAATTTCCTCGTACTATTTCAAGAAATGCAACTAATTTAATTAAACGACTATGCAGGTATGTTTTGTGTTGATACAGTGATGTTTTTTTTTTTTTTTTTAATTTATCAAGCTACCGCAAAATCTTTATTTTGCTAAAATCGAATACTAATCTTATTAATTTATTCTCCTTGTTTATAATCTACATCAAATTTAACTTTAGCTCTCTAATATATTGCTTAAAAGTATTTAAATAGATTCTTTAAAAACCAAATATTTTTATAATTTGACGAAATTAATTTTTAAATTGTGGGGAGGAGGATATAAAAAAAAAAAAAAATTTCATTTTCAATAATTAAAAACTAATGACTTCATTGGAGGAGGGGAAAAAAGGAAAACTTGCACTTTTTAACTTCATAGACTTAAAAGATATAATACTTTAACTTTTATCGTAATTGTTTTTATTATATCCAAACATTTTAAATAAGCAGTTGAACATCTATATATGAATTGCTTGATGGCAATATTAGTAATTATATGATTATATGCATAAATATTTGCAGAAGTTTTAAGAAAAATTTTCAGACAGAGAATTTGTTCACAAAAACAATTGGATTATGCTCTATGAATTTCTCTCCTAATGAGATTTCATATTCAAAACTTCTGCTCAAAACTTAAGTGACCATTGTTTTTATTCAAAAATGTGACCTAACTCTTTTTACTTCACCAGTCATCAACCCCATGTTTGAGATATCCCGTGCAATGCTAGGTGATGTTGCTAGTATATGATTATTTTTCTTCTAGCATTTTTTTTACATCATTCAATTCTAAAATTCTCTAATTGAAGTTTTATTAGTCTATTTCTAAGGATTTAAATTTTTAGATTATCTTCATTACTTCAGAGAACTTCATTGATATACACAGTACACAAACAAACCTATTTTGGTTAAAGTTTGAAACACTAAAATTATTTTTTCCTTAATTTTGTATTGGATATTTGGTGTGTTATAGATTTGTCAGTTAATTAATGCAACTGTATTTCAGGGATAATCCCAATGAAAGAATAGGATACCAAAAAGGTGGTATCAAAGAAATTCAAAAGCATAAGTAAGCATTTATTTTAAAGCATTAAAATTTTATTTATTTATTTTGACAATATGTGATTTTAAAATATTTACATATATGATGTTTAATTTTAGGTGGTTTGATGGTTTTAACTGGGATGGTCTAACCAACAGAAACTTAATGCCACCTATTTTACCTAGAGTAAGTTTTTTTCTTCTTCATAAAACAAATTAAATACAGTAGAGCTGCGATTATGCGAGCCCCAACTAACCAAGTTCCGGGTTAACTGAGGTACATTAGTACTTGAAAATACCAACTTTGGTGCGAGCTATTTTTGATGCCGCCACCGCTGACTGACATCGGTTGCTTTTTCATTTTTCTAGTGAACAGTTCGTTTACGGTTTGTTTGTTTTAGTTTGTACTGTACTGTGTTGGTTATATGATGAGTGCTAAACGCAAACGAACCGTTGTGTCTTTGGTCTAAATTACAAGCCGTCAACAGATTTGATAAAGGACAGACAATTAAAGAAGCAACTTCAGTTTCAGCAGTTTACCCATGTTTTCTCTCTCGATTTAGACCGAGTCTGTGTTATCCGAGTTTTTGATTATCTGAGATACCCTAGATCCACATTACTTCGGATAATCGAGGGGGGCTGAACAAAAGGAACATTGTAAGTGAAGTGACTATTTATCAGATAAAAGAAAAAATCCACCTGTATTAATTCGTAGAGATACATGTTATTTTGCGTAAGCAAGCTAAACGCATAAAATCATTTAACAGCAGTAGTACAATCTTAGATTAATTCACTTATTTTATTTGATTAAACTTATTGTAATTTAATTAACTATTGAAATGAAAAAGTCGATACATGATGCATATGGCAGAGTTAAACATATTTTTCACCATTAAAGTTATTCATTTTTGTAGGCATGCTTTTGCCTTGCTTTACTTGTTAACAGCACTTTTCCTTAATCAGTAATAGTATTAAATGTTCATCCAATGCTACTGAATTATTAAAAAAAACTTTAACAAAGTTCAGTGATTCAACTTTAGTGCTTCAGTCTTCAAAGTTTAGTTCTTCAGTTATGTGGTGAATTTCCAATTTACCTTTGAGAAGAGAAGAAGGGGGTGGAGGGTTATATGGCCCCTGCTAGTATATATTATATTTATTTAGGATAAAATTGTAATGTAATTTGATTTATATTAATTAATAAAGTATTCTATACAGGATACCCACCATATTTAGGACCCACCGAGGGGGCGGGGACATTCCCTGAGAAGGCATTGGATATTCAGAAACTTCGGTATCCACTTGTCCGGTTGTCCGCCATGTCAAGGTGGCCTTCTCAAAAAGTACATATAACAAATAACGATAACGTTCTTTACATAAAATAAGAATGCTCTATGAAATGTATATAATCTCTCCTACTCACCATTGGGTGACCTCAATGCTCGAATTATGGTGGGGTAGTCTAGTTTACAAAGATATGAGCTGGTGACAAAAAGATAAGACCTTATTGGTCACACAATATTTCACGGAAATACTGTATCTATTAAAAATCCTGCTATGTCTTCTCTATTCTGTAACTCTTATAGTAAGCATTTTTCATCTTAGATTTAAGTTGCATTATGAGTTGCTCACTATTATGTAACAGCCCAAAGTTAGAACTCATTAATAATGCTCATAAAGCATTATAAATTAATATAAATCCTATCTTGATTTTAAATATGCATACATTTTTATTAAAACGCATATATTTTACTATACATAGGTTTTATATATAATCTTTTAACGGATATAAATGCTTTTAAAGAAATGGTATTTTATAAAAAATAAGCAAACATCTAACATTACGGAAAGAAAACCAAGAGCTGGATGGTCAGTCCGGATTCATCAGACAGGAGGTACTGGATACTTGATCAGCAAAACAAAGCATTCAATGCATCCCTAATCCTGACCTTGGTTTACCTGTTAACAAATTTAATTCTGTTACTTTATTTTTATTCTGTTAGTTTATTACTAGACTTATTTCCCCCACCCTATTTATGGATGAAGTACCTCATTATCTGTTTAAAGTGCGCCATTTATTAAACTAATTTAGTAGGCCACTAAGTAAACTAATTAACTTTAGTTGGTAACGTATGTTTGATTGGGTAATCGAGAAGGCATAGTCCTTACTTATCATGTGAACTTATTTTGCATAAATATTTTGATGGTTAATTTACATCTAATATACTAATAAAGAAAATTTCTGAAAAGTTTTTAGACAAGTTTTTTCAATTAAATCAAATGGCTGAGCTCTCATGCAAATTAAGACCCACTTAAGTTTGTCGCATAACTTCTGAATTCCTATATAAAGTATCTGTAAACTCTGTGGGCAGTTGTTGGACATTGTAAAGGAGATTTTAATGGACTAAAAGCATCTATTGATATTGTATTTTGTGTGTTTTTTCAAATAATCCCACATGGAATTGATGGCTGGTGCCCAGCAAATCTATCTCCTAGCGGTAATGAGCATTCGTCAGGCTTCACTTCCCCGTGCCACGTGCTAATAGGGGAGGGGATGCAAGGCCATATCCAGAATTTTTTTTTTTTTTGGGGGTGGGGGGGTGGGGTCTGACTTCGACACACTTATGTTAGGGAAAGTTTCATGGAGGAATGTATGCTACATAGCGAAAATATGGCATTGAGGGAAGGAGTAGGGAACATGGAATTGATACCCATTCATGCATAATTATTATTTTCCTACATCTCTATAGAGTATAGGGCTGTTTAATATACATTCTATAATCAATCATTGTCTCTTCATGAATTTTATATTCTTCCTAAACTCTGCAAGTAATCTGCTGTACATTCTACTGATAGCTTCATGACAGATAATTAAATTTAAGAGATCACTATCACATATGAAGAGCTGATACAAATAGTAGTTCAAGATCCTGTGCTCTTCATTACCATTATTGTTAATCCATGATGTATAATTAAATTTAAGAGTTCACTATCACATATGGAGAGCTCATACAAATAGTAGTTCAAGATCCTGTGCTCTTCTACCATTATTGTTAATTTGTCAAATTATGTTCCTCCACCAGGATGAAAATTGATTATAATTTCAAGAATTATATTCTTCTATTCTTATTCATCTGTATAATTCTCCTCCTGTGATGCTTTTTAGGTGAGACACTGCTTCGATACTTGCAATTTCGACAACTACCCACCCGATGCCAGTGGACCCCCAGTTGACGACATCACAGGCTGGGATGCTGAATTCTAAATTCACAAGCCATGGGGAGGGGGGAAAATCTTGCTTCCGTGTACATGCATTTCTTCACTGAACGTTCCATGTTTGATTTCAGCTGGTTCTGGTCATCTGATCAATGAGCTTTTACTAAAGAATCAGTTGCAAGACAATTTAGTTACATATAATTTATTGATTTTATAATATAAGAAAATATATATTATTGCTATCAAGTTCCTTTCTTGTTATCCATTTGCTTTTAATTTAAATTTTTGTTTTTCAATAACAGGCCTGCTTTTGAACTACCATACTTAAACTAGAATGATGTGATAGTTTTTTTCCTTGATTATGGTTCTTTAATACAAAAATATTATGTATGTTTTCAATTTTGGGTTGATTACAGTTTGTTGTCGTGCTTTTTCATTCCGGTGATCTATGTTGTATTTTAATTTGGCTTTTAATTGAATTCACTCACACACACAGTATCAAGTTTGATCATTTGAAATAGTTGAATTAAAACACCCTTTTAAACCAAATAGGATGAATTTAATGTTTAGTAACTTTGTTCAAACTCAAAGAAGTTTTAAGATTCAATGCAACTCGTAAAAATGTTCATTATGCCTCTATTCATATATTATGCATAAAGAATTCAAAAAAGTATATCATTGGGAATCAAAAGCTGAAATTCCAGTGCAATTTATACAAACTAATAAATACAAGAATTTACACTGCCAGAAATTCAAAAATCTAATTCAAATTGTACAAAAATAAATAAATAAATAAATAAATAAATAAAAATAAATAAATGAATAAAATTCTTTTTAAAAATCACACGTTTTGAATTTAAAGCCTTAAGCTTTTGCAAATCACAGTTCATGAAATAAAATCGAAAGAAATTGATAAAGTTCATCGGGAAAATAACTAAATTAAACGACAAAAATTAAACTTATTTGAAGGATAAGAATTGTCACAAAAACAGAATGCAACTTTTGTAAAACTTAATGTTAAGTTAAGAGAAAAAAATAATATAAGCTCAAGATTTCACCTTGGTAAGAAAAAAGAGTGAAAATTCTATGCTATTAAATTGAACATGTTTGAGAATACATATAAAATTTTTTTTCATAGCTGTGTGTGTATTCTGGCATATTTACAAATTAAAGAAATTACAAAAAAAATATTTACAAATTAATTACCGTGCTCCTTAAAACCAGATTTTTGTATCATGTTAAATTATATTCCAATCCCAACCCAACGATAAGGGAATGTGTGAAAAAGAGATCACCTTAATATGTGAACATTTTTTTTTGCTCTAATTTAAACTTATTTATGTGATGTGTTGTCTGTGATTATTGTTTTTGTTGAAAAAGTTTTGGAGTTCGTTTTCAGTTAAGAAAATGTATTCACTTTTATCTTTTTTTAAAAACTTGTTATCCACCTTTCTGATGTTAATGAAAAAGCATAATGCTTTAGTTTGTAAAATAGCGAGGAAGATTTTTCTGTATAAATGTACATATGTGTATAAAACTCAACATGATCAAGAAATTGAGAATGATGGAGTTTGCAATGTTAAATACTTAAACTGAATTATTTTGAAGATGTTTCAAAAATAGTGTAAAATGCAGAATAATTTTGTGTTAAAAAGATTTGAAATAAAATATTAAAAAAGAAAAATTCGTTTTGTACTTTTCTATTCAAGAAACTGAAGCTGTTTAAAATTTTATTAAAGAACATTAATTACAGTTCTTCGGGTAAACACAACCTGATAGAAAGAAATAGCAATGATTTTTGTTAATGCATTTTTTTTGCAAAAGCTCATCATTTGGCGAGTTATGGCTTTAGTAGTGGTTTTTGTACCACCGGTAAAGCGATATCTCGCCAAACAGCATTGATAAAAAAATTGAGGATCTATCCCGCGGAGGGGTAGGTTGTAGTGGAAGTAGGTGTGATGAAAGGAGGAAGCAGAGAGGATGCTAGTTTGTTAGGCCAAATAAGGTATTAGCATTTGCAGACGAGGTTTTTTTTTTTCTGTTGGAGAGGAAGATACTTCGCGGGCAAATTGGATATCATAACTTTTAACAGCCGAGGGTTTTGGGGTCATAAAAGGGTTCTTTTCTGTGGGTAAAAGAGTTTAAGGACGGGCAATGGCTCTTAACGGGCAAATTTTTACAACAGGGTTGTTTTTTTGAGCAGCTTTTTATTTCACTAGTACAATCGAGATTTTCTTTCAGAATCCTTAACAACGTTTCATAAAATCTTAAGGTTCCGGGGCTGGGAATAGCTGCTATTTATTTCAGGTGAAATAAATACTGGTATACTCAATTCCAATCAGTATTAATTCTACATAAAGAGTATAACTTGTAATATAATTTGAGAATATGATAAATCGTCAATTTTGGGCTGATCGCTTCATTCACTCAGTATTTTTACCGCAGGGCTGTAAACTAATCGAGTTTTCAACGGAAAATCATCACTAACATTAAATGTTAGTCAATTTTACTATCTCTGCACTTAATGAAATTGATATATCTTAAATTGTTAATAGCTTCACAAATGTTCAATCAATTAATCCGCAAAGTTTTTTCACTAAGAAAGAAATTATGTCTACGAGTAACAAAAGAGGGTGTTTCTAGAGCCTCATGCATTTCAAATTATTTTTTGTCTTGCTAACATGGTGAAATCATGTTCTCACTCAGTTGCTCAAACCGTTTTGGGACGTAAAATCAAAGTTAAAATTTCACGGGTAAGATATTTTACATTATTTATTTTAGAATGGTTTTCTTACTGCAGCATGGCGTATATTGAAATCAATGAGACATCATTAAGGATTACTTCGCTATAATTGCCTATAATATAACTCGAACTTAAAGTAAATTCGTCCTTTTAAAATTATTTTATGAGCAGCTTTTATTTGATGCATGGCAGGATCGTTTTAGTACTCAAAATAAAGCGTTAAAAAAAAGCTTAATAGTGGACCCGTTAGTCATTGTTACTGTTGGCAGAATTTCTTCTTCAACCGCTGAAAGTTTATCCGGTTCTAGCAGACGACTAAAATTCTTTTTAAATGCTTCTGATTTAAATTAAGAAAATATTATTTACTAGCTGACATGACCGGCGTTGCGTGGGATAATATTGCATTATTCGCAGGCCAAGTGACACATGTCCAAAATTCTGTTGTAAATATATAAGGAAAAATTCTTAAAAAATCCAAGTAGACGGGCAAGTCCTTAAAAATCTTACTTAAACAGTAAAACTCCTTAAAAATTACGATAAAACAACAGTCTCGAAAAATTCCTTTTAGACCAAAAATAACAGTCCGTTAAAATCCACATTAAAATGCCCACAACCAAGGGCGTAGCCAGGATTCCCGTAAGGGAGGGGCAACATTACTCAACTGAGGCACAACTAACATCAGGATTAAAAATATACATATTTAAAAAAAAAAAAAAATGGGGGGGGGGGGGAGGGGGAGAGTATGAGTAAAAACGTGTTTTGTACACAAAATGAAAGAAATTTTTAAAAAAAAACTAAAAAAACGTTTTTATTCAGTTATACATGCTAAAACACTTTTTAAAAGAAAAATAAACGATACAGAATATTTCTAAACACATGCATTAATCTTTGTTAAAGCTATTTTGATGCAACAAGTACCTAATTATTCATAATCACAATATAAGCAGCAATATTTTCAAATAAAAGGCTTCTTTTTAAGGTTAAATGGGCGAGAGAGAACTTACAATTGATGAAATCATTGGGCAATATTGGAAAAACCATTCTTGTTTGGCACGTTTTAACATTTACAGGAAGGAGGAAATGGGTAAAAATCTAAATTTAAAAATTATGAAATGTCTGAAATGTTCTAAAATGGTAAAGAAAATGTGAAATTTAGACACATTTTTAAAGAGTGTCATCCCTTTAATATACTTGGAATGAAGTAAAATGGGGCTTCAGTTACTTTAAAATTTTAAAATTCATACACTTTAAAAAATCAGGCAAATAAATTAGTAACATGGAAAGGACGAACAAGTTCGTCACCATCCATAATAGTTAAATATAACCATGAAGTGGAAAAATTCTATTCTATTTTTCTCAGTACGTCCGTTGCTAAAAAACTCATGACAGCAAACCATGTACAAAATTCAAATAAGCATTAAAAAACTTAATAGCATTTTCGGCTTAAAAGTCTCATACGAAGAATATATAATTAATAAAAAAACTAATTAGTTGTGAGAATAAAAAATAATAAAGTGAAAAAGCACTCTTATTCACAACGTTTGTCAAAATAGATCATAGAGGAGGATTTAGTTGACTCAGCAAACATTACCACTGGAGCTTTTCTGGCAATGAATAAAATATTAGATCACTCCTCAAATCAAATATCTAGGGAACTCGAAATAAACAGGTACTAGTTAAAATATTTTTGGGGAAACACAATAAATATGTTTATCATAAGGCTGTAAGATTGAATTAATAAGTTTAAAATTTCTAATAAGTCATTTGAAGAGATATTTCACTAAGCATCATTTCAGGGATACGTATATATACTTATTTTCATGAAAACTTTCGTAGGAAAGGGAAGCACTATTACTATTAAAACGTATAAATATGAAAAATATAGCAAAAATTGATTAATGCCACACACAAGTATTAAAATGCCTACATAGATCTCAAGAATTAAAGTGGGCTGAAAAAACATTTTCTATTTGAGATTATGCTTTAGCCAATGGTGGCGAAGTGCACATAAATAAGTTGAAGTTCATAGGCAATATCTCGATTTGCATAGGCAATATCTCGAATTTTTGGGCAACTACACTTTTTTAAACAAAATTTGTAAAAAATATATATAAAAACTATTTTTGTTTTTGAAAATAGGTGTTTTTTTAATGTGGTTAACAGTTTTTTTCTAAAACGAAACGCCTACCATAGTTCGCCGTATAATTTTGATCGACATTAATGCGCATTAATGACAAATGAAGGAATTAATTTGCGCACTGCAATTTTTTATGAGCATGTAGTGACACTAATGGCATCTTTTCCTCCCTGTCCATCACCAAAACTTGTGTAAAAAATGTTTTTT
The DNA here is from genome assembly GCA_038502835.1 of Octonoba sinensis. Classification (NCBI taxonomy): domain Eukaryota; kingdom Metazoa; phylum Arthropoda; class Arachnida; order Araneae; family Uloboridae; genus Octonoba; species Octonoba sinensis. Next base: position 53,896,444 of record CM076599.1, on the reverse strand, counting down.
TAACAAATTTCATTAAAAAAAGCACTATACTGAAATTTCAACGTGCTTGCGGGAATTGTGGAAATTGTCCTATAAACTTCAAATTTTTTTGTGCATTTGGTACCACCAATAGCACCTTTTCCACACTACCCATCAACAAAAATCGCAAAAAGTATTCTCCTTTCCATCCTGTAAGTGTAAGATTCATATTGCACATAGAATTTAGACAATGTAATTGTATACTAAATCGGAAGTAATCAAACTCAACTTTGTCAAACGTGAAATTTTAGTAAGGTGGCGTAATTCCCATAGCTCTAACGGTTCAAAAAGTAGGAAATATTTGAAAGCTCTTACCAGTAAAACACTTTCGGAAGACCAATTTTTCAGTTTTTTGCAATAGTGAAACTTTCTGGCCAGCTCTGAACGACAGCAGTTCCTCAACAACGGCCACTGTTCTTTACTCCTAGTCGATCACCAGAGAAATTAAAATAAAACTAAAATCTCTGAACAACAACAAACAGTAGATAAAAATTCCCGTCAATTACCAAACGGCCACCTTTTCCGGACTCCGAAAATTACTTTTTATCTTTCTGTGGATTTTTTTACAACTAAGGGAGGGGGACGGCTAGTAAAACGAATATTCTTTGTCCTGAGGATTCTTAACACTCCTCAAGAAAGTAGAAATCTCCCCTATTACTTAGAGGAATATTCATGTCATGGTAAAAGCCTTTTAACAACGTCAGTACCAAACAATGATCATCAGCAGATAACTTCCCGAATTAGAATTAATAACGGCCTGAAAAAGCAATCTGCGAACATAACAAGATGCAAAGAGGTGAAAAGGCTTTTTATTAGTTATTTTTATCAGCATTTCCTAAAGTAGTTTATATTTCGATTGGCTTCCAATGATTGAAGGAATATAATAAGGGAGAGGGAGATATGAGAAAAATGCCACACACATGGGATGAGCCACCACACTTTGAGAATCTTCATCTTCTTTCATCTCGAAAACTAAGCTTTCTGCGCTGAAGGATGGTTTTATAACACCTTTTGTCATTGAATGGTCATCCAAGAGATTGAAACACATTCATTTTCTTTCTGTTGACGAGATAGTGCAGTAGAAATCTTGCATTCAAAACGAATGCAAGAAAACGAACTAAACTTCCCTCCTCTGGGGAGGGGCAACTGCCCCTCCTAGATACCCCCTGCCCTGATCTAGGTAGGGGCATTTGCCCCTCCCTGCCCCCCTCTGGCTACGCCCTTGCCCACAACAGTTCGTAAAAATTGCCATTATAGTAAGGGCAACAGTGACTAAAATGTATAATTGTTCCAAAATGCTATCAAGAGTCCGTAAAAATCGCAATTATAATATAGACAACACTACATCTAAAAATTCCCATCAGAATAAGAGCAGTATTATCTTTAAAAATGCTTATCAGATGAAAAACAACGGTCCCTGAATATTTCTGCTACAACAAAGAAAACATTCCTTTAAGCCACCATTTGAATAAAAACACCTATTCCTTAACATCCCTTACAGAATAAGGACATTAGCCCCCAAAAATCTCTATTAGAGTAAAGACGTTAGTGACTAAATATACCCATTAAACTACAGACTTTTGAGAGCTGCTGTTCCAAAAATTACCAACAGTCCATCTTAAATTTCCCATCAAAATAAGGACACCAGTTCCTGAAAATCCCGCTTACAAAATGGTCAAAACATTTCCTGAAAATTCAACTAAATAGCACTTTTATAAAATTCGGCTAAAAACCGAAGAAAAAAAAGCATTACTATTTCCAAAGGCAAGTGTTGTTCAGTACTGAACCAATGCTGACGTGTATAATTTAAGTTGATAGAAGGAAATAATTAAATTCTGTCCAAACAGACAGTACAAAAATTAAATAAATGTTATAAAATAAATCACGCGAGTAAAATATGGAATTAATCAAAATCGCTACGTAAAAAAGTTAAAACAAAGCAGAAGATTGCCAAATTGCATTGTCAAATTGCTCAAATAGTAAATTATTAGAGCATAACGGAAAGCATTTGGAAGCATAACGCAAATGCGCTATGATCCTATGGTGTAAATCACGTATTGAAGATTATTGGCGCGGTTTGGAAAAGTAACGGACGCGCAAAATATATTGAAAACAATTAACTGTAATTAATAATCCAAAAAGTATGCATAAAAATGAATTGAATTTTTAGAATTTGTTTCGCTGATAGAACGGCATGAATAAAAAGCGAATTAATTCAGAGCAGGGTTGCCAGATGTGGCTAAAATGAGCCATTATGGCTAGTTTAAGATGCTGCTGGCTAAAAGTATTTTAAATTACTAGCCACAAACAATTATGGCGAATTTTTAAATTTAGTTTTCTATTTTCCATACTTAAGTTCATCATTTGTTTTTTCACTTTATTTCAACTAAGATTTGCTTGCTTTGAGATTTATATACATTTACTATATATTCAGTTCGGCATTTGTAGCATTCGTTCTGTTGATCATTTGAATGATATTGTAACCGAGAATGGTAAAGGTAGTAGATGTGAAACTGCATAGAGAGAACAAAATGCACTAGCATAATTAAAAGTGTAGAGAAAAAGAGCTGGTTTTTCACATATACATATCACGCTGGTCATATATACATATATAGAGGCGCACCGATACCCCTATCGGTACGAACGGAACCGGTACTCTCTTTCAGAAGGCACCGGATATCCGGGATAAAAACGTTTAATAAATATCCGGAACCTAATCTAATTAATCACTGCACAAAACATCCGATGAGTAAAATTCGATTTTTGAAGCTTATTAATTTGCATGGGGTTTTGAAAATATATGTAAGTAAGGAACTATGTGGTTGGAAGCTGTGGATGTTCAAAAATATGTATAGAATTTATTGATTTCAAACATCAGAGCCGGATATCCGGTACAAATCCGTCAGACAAGAGACACCGGATATTCGATATCCGACAAAATGAATATCCGGTGTGGATCTTGAGTAACAACAATGACAATGCGAGCAATACAACAACAACCGAATTTAAGTAAATGGCTAATCTTGGCTAAATTGTTTCTCCCAACTGGATAAAAGTCGCTTGGAAAATCTGGCAACCCTGATTCAGAGGAAAACCTTGTTTTGAAATTCGAAAACTACTTAAAATTAGTATTGTGCATGTTCTGTTTGTTCTACGAACTCCAGAAAGAGATCACCTTGTGCATTTTTTATGGGCATTAATAAGCGACATAAATCAAAAACGAGGGACATTTCTTCGATGAGATTATCCCAAAATTAAGAGTTTTGCTTAAAATTGGAATAAAAAAAGAAAAATTTCGAATTTTAGAAAAAACGCTTAGCGTTGCATGAGGACCTGACCCTAGGTACCTGTAACCAAATTTCGTACTTCTAGACCGCTCCATCTCGCTAGGAGGCGACCGACAGACACACAAACTGATACACAAACTTTTGATTTTATTTATATAGAAAATAGAAGAAGAAGATAGATGGTTGCAGGTAATTAACCGTATAGATTATAGAGATCGTATATAGAGCAGATAGAACTAGATTATAAAGATCGTATAAACGGATCTTTATTGATGGTATGAAAAAATGGATTCAGAAGAATCAAAGTAAAGAAGAAACAATAACCAGAGAAAATATAAACTTAATTTCACACAAAATAAACACATATAATTAACTTACATCTCTGCGTTTATCCTAAAAAATACGACTTCAGTTTCTTCTAAAAATACGAAATGAATATATACTTAAATAATGGAAATAAAAAGGTTCCAAAATATGCCAAGCATTCAAAACTTAAATAGCTAAAAAAAAGTAAACACATTTAACAAAACGATTTAATTTAAGTAGCGATATATATAACTTTAACACATTTAATTATTTAGAAAGGAACAGGTAATTACCCAAGAAATCAAAATTTAAAGTGAAAAAAATATATGTTTAGTAAAACTTTTCGTTAAGTAGCTTCGTTTTATAGCTTAAGCAAAACGGGTTAGAAATTTTAGCTAAATGAGAAGGAAAAAATAATTCCAGCTGCACGAAAACTGCTAAAAGTTCGATTAATTATTCCAGGTAATTAAACTTGGAAATTAGGCTGTAATGGAAGTACATGCAAATTTTTTTGCTGAAGATAATTTAAGTCGAAATTTTTATTCAATACCGTTTGATATTATGTAATTTTTTCCCACATAATAAAACAGTTATTCCCTAAATTGAAATTTTTATTTAACATAATTTTTACTATTAGGTAAAAATGCAAGGAATATATTTACTATTAGGTAGAAATGCAAGGGTCATTTTTTTTAATGAAAATAATATTATACTAGTCGACCCGTGCGGAATTCCGCATTTTATGCAATGAATATTTAATTTAATAAATAATTTTAATAGTATATTTTCTACTATTTTTTAATTTAATGCATGAAAATAAAAACACCAAATAAAATACAAAAGAGCCCTTTTTACATTTAGTTTATCAAAAATCAACTATCCAGCAAAACAATTAATTGGAGAAAACGTAAACGAAATGTGGGACTCGAACCATGGGTGTTGGGTATACCAGCCTTGCGCTCCTAACCACTCGGGCACTCGGCCTCTAACCAGCAAACACAACACCAACTTGGCATCCATTGAAAGACCTCTTCTTAAATGATTTTGAACTTCAAATTTAAGAAAATCGGTACATTTTTAGCCCGCATGTTGTTTTTTCAGGTGTAAGCGGTTAAGGAAAGCTTTAAAGTGGTGTCTCATTCATGAAATTTGATATAAAGGCTAACATTTCTTTTAAAAACCCCGTGCAATATTTTAATTCGTTTAAAAAAAGAATGATCAAAATAATAAAAAAAAGAAAATTAAAAATCGGCTGCTCCTCAAAATGATAAAAACCGCAAGAAATAAATTTTAATTCGTTAAAAAAGAATCAAAATCCAAAAAAATTAATTAATTAATTAATTAAAAATCGGCTGCTTCTCAAAATGATAAAAACCGCCAAGAAATAAATTTTAATTCGTTAAAAAAGCAGAGGATCATAAGCCAGTCGGCATGGTAACAATTCAAATAAAATTAAAGTTTAATTTCACGTTAATTTAAAGCACAAATGAGCATTAAAACGCAGACATATGTTTCGGGATTGCTTGGAATCCCTTTTTCAATGCGACAGGGAGCTTCTAGATGCAAAACATCCAAATAAAGCAGACAAAAAAAAAAAAAAAAAAAGCTTATATAGCCTAAGAATTAACTGTAAACCAATGAGAATGAAGGCAGTGTGAAGTGGAAGTAGAAGTAGCAGGGAAAGCACCAATAAGAGAGCAACAAACGAATTCAGTTGAAAGTTCAGGAAGTAAAAAGGAATATCAATATAAACAAAGCAAAAAAGACGACAACATGCATAAAAATGTGAAAATACACGAAAATTGCAAAAATAATAAAATAAAATGGAAATAAAATAAGTACAGAAAATACCAAATAAAAAGCAAAACAAAGTACACATGTAAAGGAGGGGGGGGGGGGGGAGAGAAAAAAATTAAAAATAGACACAAAAAAGGAAAACTAACAAGAAAAACAAGAAAGAACAACAAATTAAAGGAACTTACGCCAGACCTGTGAAAATACATGAAAATTGCAAAAATAATAAAATAAAATACAAAGAATAAAATGGAAATAAAATAAGTACAGGAAATACCAAAACAAAAAGCAAACCAAAGTACACATGTAAAGGAGGGGGAGGGGGGGGGGGAAGAAAAAAATTACAAAATAGACACAAAAAAGGAAAACTAACAAGAAACAGGAGAGAACAACAAATTAAAGGAACTTATGCCAGACCTGTGAAAAATAAGGAGTTGAGGAAGAATCATTAACCAAATTAGAACTATTCCTGTTAATATGATAAGCTTCCCAAAAGTCAAGCTCTAAAGGGGAAGAACATTTTTGAATAATTTTCCCAGAATTGAAATCAAAAGAGTGGTTGGAATTCCAACAATGTTGAGCAATACTAGACTTATTTAACTCTTGCTTTCGTACATAACCTTTATGCTCATTTAACCGAATTTTCAGAGCACGTTTTGTCTGTCCAATGTAAGAAAGGCCGCAACGGCAACTAATTTGGTAAATACCCCAAGTATTAAGTTGATCGACAGGATCTTTAAGAGAAGAGAAGGAAAGTTTGTTGCTAGGAGCAAAAACGACTTGAAATTGAAACCTTTTTAGGATTTTAGCAACACGAAAACTGACAGAATGAAAGAATGGTAACACAACCAAATTCTTTCTAGAAACCACATGAATGGGACCAGAAGTTTTTTTAGAAAGTTTGTTATGAATAGAATCAATTAAAGAGTGAGAAAATCCTCTATCCACAGCTACAGCTTTCAGATAGTTGAGTTCAATCTTGAGAAGCTCAGGAGAAGAGCAAATATTAATAGCACGATGGACAAGAGCATTAAAAGCCGAATATTTTTGGTTGGGAGGATGAGACGATAGTCTATGAGGAGGTAAAGAAACAGCGAAAGGTTTACGATAGACAGAAGTAGTGAAACCACACTCACTCCTAGAAATCAAAACATCGAGAAACGCGAGGCTACTATTAAGTTCTTTCTCACAAGAAAACTGGATATTAGGATCAATGGAGTTCATAATAGAAAGAGCGTCATCAATACCTAACAAGTTACTGTCCGTTAAGACAAAACAATCATCCACATAACGAACATAAAATTGAAATTGCAATTTCTGGAATAGTTTTTCCTCAAAATAATGCATATAGAAATCACTTAAAATAGGACTAAGAGGACTTCCCATAAAGTTAAATTATTATTATTATTAAAATTAAAGTTAATTACCCTGAAAAAATAATTTCGAACTATCGAGAAAAACGCTCATAAGTTCTTTTCTAGTTAATTTAGAGACTTCGAATTTTAGCACATAGCAGGAAACTCTTTCTGAAGTAGTTTTTTACGCGCTTTTCAATGGTATCACGCTCTAAAGGATGCGACAATTTCTTCCCATAGAAAAGGATTACTTTATGTAATTTTCGGCATTCGGTATATTTTTTGTATATTTCCGTATAATTGTATAATGTATATTTTTCCAGTGTAGCGGTGAAGGAAAGCTTTAAAATGATACCTCATTCATGAAACTTGATGAAGTATTAAGGAAGTTATGGCGTACCGACCAAAAAAAAAGGCTTTGAGAAATAATATATGAAAGGATATTAGTTTCAGAAAGTAAAAATTTTAAGTATAAAATAAAACCGGATGAAGATTTGCGCATAATTTTCTCAGCTAAAAACTCATCCTATCGAAATTGTGCATCCTTTAAAAACAAGAAATAAAAGAAAAGAAAATGTATATATATATTCAAATTTTTTCCTTAGCTTAAATGTATTGGTTAATTCCATATGGGACAGACATGGCAAACAGGGTTTCCAAACGTAATGAATTTTATAGGACAGTCCCGTATTGTCCCGCGTCCGGGGGAACTTCGATGTAGGACCGGCAAAAGTCCCGTATTCTAACCAGGATATTGATTTTTTCCGTACATTAAATATCCTGTGACACTTATGTGACGTATCCGTACTGGATATACGGCTCTGATATTTGAAACCTGTAAATTTTACCACATTGTTTAAACACACAGCTCCCAAATTTATTTATTTTCAAAATATAGTAATTAAGTAAATTTAAAAAAAAATCAAAGTTGACATGCTGGAAAACTGGATCTTTCGTGCAATGGTCGTACCGGATTCCGGATATTTAAAAATTGGTCGGATACCGGATAATGCCTGCTGGGGGCACCGGTTCCATCCCCCTCCTTCTCTCGGTGTGCCCCTGCTGTCCCCTACTTGCAGTTTTTCAACTTCTCAACACTGATGGCGAAACACATCTTTTTTATTTCGTTTCAGCTATAAAATATTAAAATAAATTTTGTCGTGCTTACACATCTGTATGCCTATTTTAAAAACTGTGAAAAAACTTTTGTCTAAGAAATAATATTTTGAATTTTTTAATATTAAAATTTTTTCGCCAAGAAAAACATTACATTTCTTCACACGTTTTGAGGTGCCCTTTAACAATATTTCGCAGAATCTTAATTGGGAATCGCTTCCCTACCAGGTCTCGAAATGTTTTTAGAATTTTACATGCCCTGCCGGGCATGTTTGTCTAAAAAATACATGTCCGAACAAAATTTTTACATGCTCAGAAGTTGTTTTATTGCATATTAACAAAAACATTTGAATTTGACGTATAGCATCAATCAGACAAAAAATTAAATTAATAGCTTTATATCTGAATCGAGAATTATTTTAACGTTAATCTAAATCATTAAGAAATTACATTACAAATAAATGTTACATGATAAGTCGTTACAAGTCAAAAGTTGCAAATTTCAACTTGTATTACCAATTTTATTGTTGACATGCATGTCTGTCAACAGGTCAATTTTGAGCTCCAATAAGGATGCGATGATTTTTCAATAAAATACGAAATAAAGTTTTAGAAAGAAATATGATGTTTAAAAATTACATCCCCTGCCGGGCATGTAAGGTTAGAAAGAAAATTCGTGCCCGATCGGAATTTTTACATGCCCCGGGCATGTTGGGCAATATAATTTTCGAGCCCTGTTCCATACATAAAAGGGGCCGTTCATAAATGACATCACGCTTTTTTTCCATATATTTGACCCCCTCCCCCTTTGTCACAATATGTCACACTTCAGCGGACCCCCTCCCCCCTGTCACATGCTACGCTACGTTGCATAATGATGTCACACTTCTTGCTACCCCCTCCCCTCGTCACACTTTGTCACAATTTGGCGAACCCCCCCCCCCTCGAAGCGTGACATCATTTATGAATGATCCCAAAGATGCTCTTGATTTTAGCTCATTTTCTTAGTTCAAAATCCTGCTCATATTTCAACAGTTAAATGAACAAACGTATTCACACAGCTTTCCAGTACATAAAATAACTCCCCCCCCCCCCCACCGGTAAGTACAATTCAAACTTTCAAACTCATAAAAATCCAAGTTTTTTAATTTCTAGAACAAATATAAACTATAGAGTGATTATTTAGTAATGAAAAAGTTATTTGTGTTGGAAATTCCTTTTAGAAGAATATGCAAAAATAATAGATTGAGAAAAGAAAAAAAAATCTTACGCATCGACACTGCAGATCATCGTTTATAATTCAAAAATTTGAGCAAAGAAAGCGAAATGCGAAGAAAAAGTCGGTTAAATTATGTGGATCGAGTTAAATTATTGTCCACAGTTCGTAGCGATAAATTTCCCGAGAGCTGTCTCCAGTTAACTTTCTTATTTATATCCCTTTTCTCTGTTTTGAATAAGTAATTCGTTATAAATCATTCTTTTTATTTTGTACAGCGTATCGACTAGTCTAATGAAATGCGTTATAATCTAATTTCTTCCCTCCAGACTCCAATAGAAAAAGAAAAACATGGCGCCACCTATTATCGTGAAAATGGCGGAAGATCGTTTGCCCTCTTTTAAAAATGATGCTCGAAATATAAATTAATTTTGTGACTTGGAAGTCTGAACATAAATAATTTTTATAGGAACGATAAAGAGTGAAATTTAGATAAGAAATATTTGGATTGCAATCGGACTAAATTATGCTCATAATGCACCATTAGCATAATAAAGAAAAATTTTCAGAAACGATGGGAGATTTTTTGTTAACCTTTTTCAAAAGTAAAAGACCATTTTTTTCAATAAAAAATATTTTGGAAATAAGTACTATAACACTTATCTGCTAGTGTTACATAAATGAAATAACTTTAATAAAGATCCTAAGCGAAAAAGAAAAAAAAACTCTTTCAGAGGACAAGATTTTGCTCGTAACTGGAGAGGAGCCGGAGCAAATAATTTGTTGCTCTCCACTGCTCCGAATTTTTCTTTCTTTTGACTTGTTAAAGTTTTTATAATGTAAAAACATTAAACAAAGATAAATTAAAATTATTCGGAGCACGGAGCTGAGCCTTAACAAGTATTTAGAATTTGGAGCAGAGCAACTCAAAAAGTGGCTGCTCCAGATCCCTGATTTCTTTTACGTAGTAGGGTAATATTGGGCCAAGTGAAATGGTAAAATATTTTACTCTGTTTGCTTATTTGATAAGATTTTTAACTGTGTTATATAACATGTGATTGATTCCAGTCAAGAAAATAGTTACCTCTAAAGACCAAGGTATATGATGATACAAGCCATTTTCGAAATTAACAACTCATACTGTAATATTTTGTGTTAAATCTAAGATATTTATTGTTGTTATATCATAAAATTCCTGTTAATGTTTTAAATATTAAGACCTACTGATGTCCAGCGTAATGTTAATTTATTTAATGCTGGGCGGATTTTGATTTCAAATATTTAGTACAATTTGTCAAGTGCGTACTGGGTAAATTGCTCCATCATTTAGAAATTAGTATTTTCCCCGATTATATCAGAAGTTAGGATTCCATTTAAAAGTTGTAGGGGAAGGATATCCGGCTTTCGAACCAATTTTTAAATATCCGATCCGACAACTACAAGAAAGATCCGGTTATCCGGCATGTCAATTTTGATCTATAAAATTTAGTTAATTAGCATAATTTGAAAATATATGTAAATAAAAAACTTACAAGGTGTTTGGAAGCTGTGGGATGTTTGAAAAAACATAAAATTTACAAGTTTCAAACATCAAAGCCTAATGTCTGGTACTGACTCGTCACACACGGGTTACCAGGGTATCCGATGTCCGGCAAAATCAATATCCTGGCAAGAATGCCGGACTTTCGGCGTCCCGCATTGAAGTTCCCCAGACATTGAAGTTCCCATGACAATTTCTGAAAATCCGGGACCTTTTGCAACCTTGATCTCTTCGTGCTTAGCCTGTTTAGACAGATTTAAGTTCACAAAATGGCTGGTCGTTTTGGTAACAAGCACGGCTTAATTTCTAAAGTAAGAATTTGGGAGCCCTATCGTATTCAGAACTTATTGTAATGCGCAAATAGTTCTGTTTGATATGTAAAAATTTACATAACATTAAAAAGAAGCCGAGTTCCCGCTAGCTCATATGCAAATTAAGCCCTGGTTTCATCCAAAGCTGAGCTCTCGCAAGCTCATATGTAAATTAAGCCCTGCTTTCACCTTAAACATAAGTATCAAACTGCCAAAAAAGTTATCACTTTTCCCATACACGGGGCAAATTGATAATTTTCCACTTTTATTTTTATATAAAAATTTTCTAACTAAAGTGTAAAATAATGTGCCAACGCAACTTCTATTGTAAAATACACAGTTCTCTCTGCACTATTATCTTCAAGATAAATTTCCAGTTTGTTCATTTTGAAAAATGTAATTTCTCTTAACAATTTCACTTAGCTCCACATTTCCTTGCTACTAAAAGTACACATACAAATAAGTAATTCTGTTACTTTCAATTGTCAAATACATGGACCCCTTTGTTTAAGATTGCTTGCATCCTGCGCTGCCCCAGAGCTTTTGAAGACAGCAGCTTATTCTGCATGACTCTTAGCAAACGTTTTAATTTTGACTGTTGATTGCTCTCACGACATTTTTTTGCCAAGTATCAAGTTTACTGCTACTTCTACTTTTGCTAAATTAAAGAGGACGAACGGTTCTGAAATACTATTGTAGATAAAATAAGAAAATTACTTAATACATACATTACCACAGTCCCTCCTTCAAAAGATGTCCCACTAGTAGCATAAAAGGTTTCGCCCCCACACCTGAAATTTTGCTCACCTTTGCACATAACGATCAGGTTGAGACAACGTTTCAGGTGGAAGGGTGAAAAAAAATTTCTTCTTTCTTTCAATATTAAAACCTAGAAAACAGTTCGTTTCTCAATATTCTATGTAATAAACTCAACATATGAGGCAGGGGAGAGAAAAAGTAGAAATGGAGGAAATTCCTCAAAATAAATTTGGTCAGCAATTCCATCACCTTCTTCCTTGAAAATGGTGTGAAAAATCTTAAGAAGTAAAATTTATTTAATTGCAAACATTTATGCATAAACACAGAAAACCAAACAGACTTTAAGAAAAACCAAAACACTTTATAAAACTACTTAACAAAGTAGAAAATGAAGACCTTTAACTCTATTTTGAGTAGTTAAAATTTAATGAAATTAAAAATTATACATTGTATATTTATATATAAATTTAAAGAACTTTAATTTATTCTTTTAAATTTTAATAATTTTATCGTATGCAAAAAATTATAGCGGTTATCAAACTTCTTTCAAATTAGATAATTTTCAAAAGAAAAGAACTTTGGCTCAACTAATTGAGTTTTGAAAGAAAGGTTTCATATCTGTTAGAAATCACCGACATATAGTCAGGGCTTAATTTTTAAAAAGGTAAAAAAGAAATATATTTATAAAAGGGGAAAAAAAGAAAAAAAGTCTTCAGAACCGATTTCCATGCGTAAATTAACAAGGCAAAAATTCACTTAAAACTGAAATGAAGTGCAGGAGCTTGAGCTCTTGTAAGGTCCCTTGCAAAAGCTCTTCCTACAGTACCAAACCATACCTGTTTGAAGCCAGAAATTTTTCTTAAAACGTTTGTTTTTTATGTTTTAGTGGAAAGTAATAAAATTGAATAAATCAGTAAATAAAATAAGTTTTCTTGAAGCTACAAAATAGCAGCAAACAGTTATATATGTATATATATATATATAAATTGAACGTTTTTAGTATTAAATAAATTTATGTGGTTTAAACAGGCCCGTCATTTCTAGATTTTCTGAGGGGGTGGGGTGGGCAAAGGGTACATTTTCAATGCATCTTATAGCTAAAAAAACAACAAAATACCTAAAAAGATGTCTCCGTCCTTTACTTTGCGGCTGTGACCAAATGTTTGTGTACTTTAGGCGAAATTCTAGTTTGCAAAACGAAAGGATTCAACGCCTCATGTAGTTTTTTTTTAAGTAGAAATAATGGCAATTTTTTGTTGAAACATTCATATGCCTTGTTTGTAGTTGAACAATTTACTCTATACAAATATTCCGAGTCAAATAATCATGATCACTGGCTATTACTTCGTAGTTACGAATGCATTTACTGAACCTAGTAATACTTACAAAACGTGTTCAAACTCAGGCCCGTCATTTGGACGATCAGGGGGGGGGGGGGTTCAATTGACCCGCCCCCCCCCTCCTGTATAGAGTAAATTGTTCAACTACAAACAAGGTATATGAACATTTCCAAAAAAAGAAAATTGCCATTTTCAATACTTAAAAAAAAAAAAAAAAAAAAATTGATACATGACTGTGAGGCGTTGAATCCTTTCGTACGCAAACTACTATTATTTCGGCTATCATATATGAATTCAATATAGTACACAAAAATTTGATCACAGCCTCAGAATAAAGGACGGAGACCGTTTGTAAACAATTTGCATTACAATTACCAAGTTACATGGCTATTTGAAAGTAAGTTTTATCATACCTGAGAAGTAGAATGTAAGCTGAAGTAATATGAAAATGATACCTTTTTATTCTAGCGTCTTGTTCCGAACTGGTTGAAGTCTGATGTCAAAACGACGAATAAAAAGCTCAATACCCACACACCTGAAACTTTGCTCAACGTATAAAATATGTGTCGGCTGAGACAAAGCTTCGGGTTCGCAGGTAAAGAGCACACATTAACTGGACTACTGTTTGTTTTTATGAAAAGCACCTACGATAACTGACTGGCATCTTTTCTGAAATGGAAAATAAAAAATATGTACTACAGTATTGAAATCAGAGACTTGTAAGTAGCAAGGCTGCAAGTTGGCGCTAGGTGTTCATTGAAAATGACGTCATGCATAGATGTTTTGGGCAATGCCGAGCGTGCAAGAACCTTTCAATTGCCAAACTGATTATAGAACGTCAGGAAATGAGGAAACTGGAGTCAAAATAAACATTCTGTGTCCGCCGTCATGTGATTAGAAATGTAGATAATGTACTATCAAAATTTTTATTTTGGATTCACATACATCAATACAGGACTTTAATGTAGGCACATGATCATTTTTCAAAAAATAGAGTTAATCTATCTGGCTCGTGGACAGCTAGCCTTTTTAGGCAATCACTGATACAAAGTTATTCACTTTCATGTACATCTAAATTAAGAGTTCTTACTGTATGCTGTTCCATAGTTTTCTCTTCCCCAAAATAATGTTCTAAAGTTTCATTTCTATGCAACTGGAAAGCCGATACTTCGCATTTCCAATAAAGGTCACAACTCAAAACCGTTTATTTTTCCAGGTATTACAAAAGCCTTAATTTTAAAATTCAGCTTTTTCATTCAAATTCACATTGCTCTAGGGTTGAACTATCTAATCTTATTTGAAAATTTTTATTCTTAAATGCATGCATAATTCTGAGCAATTATTCTGGAATTTTGTTATATTTCAGTTGCAGTTACTACTGGAATTATCTCGACTAACTTATAACGTAAGTTATGTGAAAATGACCGCCTCAGTGGCACAGGCGTAGAGCTTTTTGCTGCCGCGCGTTAGGGCTCGGGTTCGAACCCCGGCGGAGGGCATGGATGTTCAATCGGTGTTGCACTTCTTCTATTCATGTCCTAGTGGTTCGGATTCCACTTAAAACCGTAGGTCCTCCAGCAATCCATAGGAGTACATCGTGCTCTGCCAGATGAGCCTGTAAAGTGCATAAGAGGTAAGTCGTCTGGGTTAAAATGCTCTACAAGAAGGAGCCGAAAGAAAGTAAAAATGTATTGATGTGTATTAATGTACAAAGTGAAATATATCTAATTCTAAACTTACTGCCATTTTTCACTTTTCTTTTCTTTTTTATTATTATTTTTAGTTATGACCATTTTGATTGAGGGTGTGACGAACAATTTGAATGAAAAGTTCAGTACTTTGAGTTAAATAACATTTGATATGGAAAATGAACAAATCTATTATGTAAAATAAGTAGCTTTTATGAAGTGATTAACTAAGAAAAAGATAATTGAGTCGTATTGACTTGATCTGAACATGAAAATAGGAGACTCGTTTCTCCGATGTCAAAAGTTGAGAACACACAAATGTACATGATGGTGAATGTACGGTTAGTACATGAAAGTAGAAGCAATAGCAATGCTGGTTGGTAATGTTGCGTTGCTTGTTAGACGTCATATTTATTAGCATTAGAATACATATGATTCGTAACTTCCCAAATGCAACATTTTTAAATGTAGTGTATAATAATTTTACGCGTATTTTCAAAACGCATGGTGTATTTTAAAAAAAATTTCCACTTAACATGATGGATTACATCCTGATTTTTGATAGCTCAAATCTTCCATTTTCAACTCTCTGACTCCAGAGGGAAAAGGGTGTTTCAGTGTTAATCCTCCTAGAACTTTAGCTGGCTTCGAGCCATGCTCGGTTAGCAGCAAGAGTTCTAGGGTTATTATATAAGGATTGTTATGAACTCCTCCTTCTCCCAGGAAAAAAATTGGTTGCGCAACCGATTCCAAACGGAATAATCTTAGATTACATTGAAACATTTTATTCAACATTTAATTACTACTTCTTTTATTCCTTTTCTTGAGAATTTGACGTCAAAGTTCTATATCATTGCAAATTTTATTTTAATTTCATTTTTAGACAACACTCATACAGCCTGATATCACTTAACTTTACATATTCCAAGATAAATTACGTTAAACGGATATTTCGATACATTTTACCTTAATATTTTAATGTATAAATGGCAAGTAAAGCGTTGTACATACCGCATTCCACATCGTTAACTTATTCGAAATTAACTATTCCAAAAGTTAATTATTTTATTATTTTCTTTTTCGCAACAATATACAACACAAAAGGGCAACTTAATAAGCGAGGGGAATGCATAAAATGTCATCAGGTAACATAAATTTTTAGAAAGCAATTTAATATAGTACATATGGGATGTAATTAAAACAAAGTTTTAACTATCCAGCGCCGAATTTTGATTCGGGATTTTCAAAATAACGGGAAGACAAAGAAGAAATTCTTGCGGATATGTATAATTATGCCTTTGAGACTTTAATTATCATTTCGATTTTCCAATCGAATTCCTCAAAATTTGATTTCGTACGTTTCCGTATTTATTTGGGAACTAAACTTGCATCTTTTTAAATTTATAAAACTGGGTTCGGATTAACGAGTTTCATCTTTTTTTAAACTTGAAGTTTTGTTGATATCAACATGTACAAACTTTTTGATTTATACATCACATCGTAAAACGAAGGCAGAGTTGATTAACAACTAAAGCGCGCAGAAATATAAATCCAGTTTTACATCTCTATTTTATTTGTCAGACGAGTATGAGAAAAAATGGCATTTAAATTTCTTTAATCAAAAACATTTAGCAAATTATGGACATGGTAATAATAATAGTAACAATTAACCGTGTTATTATTCTTGTTGTTTGCTATGTTATGTTTAAATTGAAAGAATACACTTGTAGAAAGAAAAAAAAAGAAAAGAAAAAAAAAGAACTAATGAAATAAATAATAGGTTGGTAATATCAAAGCTTGTTCACCCAAATATAAGTGAAAAAATTTGAATGGCGATTATGTTGAAAATTAGTAAATGCCGCTTTCAAATAATGAATGTAACATCATTTTTTGCCTGAAATTAGTTTTTCCCTCTTTTCTTTCCTTTTATTAATACCAAAACGTAATCTACGTATTGGATTGCCCTAGTTCTAGTAAATTAAAATAACGACTTCATAGTAAATGAAACATCTTAATACCTAAAGGAAAAGTCCTGATAGCGCATTAAGATATTGATTCAGGAAAAATCGTAATACATAAGAAAAGCTTCAATGACTAAAGAAAAATTTTAATTCCAGAGTGATAAATCATTAAATAAAGTAAATTTTTCTAATAACAAAAGTAAAAGATAATGGGTTAACAAGAGCAGAAGATATCGAAATGACTAAGCGAAATTCTGAAAAATCTGAGAGACGAATGTAATGAATAAAGAAAAATTTTAGTGAGAATTAGGAAATATTTCCAAGTAGTTCGCAAACCAAAGTGACTGAGCGAAAAATTACTATAGCCAAGAAAAAAAGTCCTATAAGTTCATAGAGAAATTGTATAGATCGAGAGAAAAGTTCCAGTGACGAAGTAAAACATTCTAGTACTTGCGGACAGGTCAGATGCGGACAGCGGAATCGAACAATGAACAGTGGGATTAAGGGAGATAAGCAGTCACTTCTATTTCACATGGTTACAACATTTTAATGGGTGACTAGAAGGGAGAGGTAATCGCCTTATTTGTGGTTGAAAAGGGAGTTTACACGTTTTGTTGGTCAGCATTTGTCTATTCACGCACTTGTTATTTTATGGTAATAAGTACTACCATGTGTACCATCTCTCCATTTGATGCTTGATTGTGGAGCAGTAAACGTATTGCTTTTCATTTTTGCTGATTTAAAGCATTATTGCTTTGAAGTTTGTCTCAGTTGATTTAATATCAACTATGAAAAATAAAAATTCTTTACTTGCAAACGGATGTCAGAATAGAATGCATCGGAAGACCGAAAACTACATTTCATGGGCTTGCTCAAAAGATAAAAAGGACAAATGTAAGCTAAATATGAAGTCGAATTTTGAATATAGTGTTCTACGCATTATATTCAACACGCTCATTCTTCTGCATCAAATGAAGCAAGAATCCAAGCCAAGAAAACGATGGCAATACGCAAAAATAAAAAGAAGAAAAGAAAAAAAAAAGAGTTTGAAAAGAAATATCGTCACCTGTCCCTCGAATTTTTTACGAAAAAATTTCGGAAATTAATAATAAAATGACTTGGTAGCTGAAACGTCGCAGTATGAAAGCGTAAAATCAGTTTTATGTAGAGAAAGGAGAAAAGCGTAAGAGGAAATATGCAGCGGGAAAATGAATACAAAACCTAAGTGACGCGATAAATTTCTCTTTTTGGTCACCCATATCTGTCTGTCCGCACAAGTGGAATGCAACCCTTGACTTTTGCGAATCTTGTCCCATTGTTTATAACCCACCCTCTCAATTTTCCGCATCTGACCGTCCGCAACTGGCATGACACCAGTTAATTAGGGGTGTCCACAAGGGGGAGGGGTGTCATGGCGCATATTGCGCCTGTGAAATTTTTTAGGGGGTTGTTTTTAGTAGTTGTTTTTGGGAGGACATCATTCTTGGGGGCTCCGTAGCTCTTTGGAGTGGGAAGGTGCACCATCGCTTTTGGGGGGAGGTAATCAAGTTTGAATTACTTAAAATGTATACTCAAAAACTTAAATCTATACTCCAATGACTGATTGAAAAGCAAAAGTGATTAAACTACTGTGAGTGATGAATGTGAGGAGTGCCTATGGCACCGTTGTAATGAAACGGAAGCACATTATATGATTGAAGTATTGCTTCAGTATCTACATAAATTTCCGTGATAACCAGAAAAAATACAACATCCCAAATATCCATATTTCACAAGCAGTTGTTTGTACGAAAAGGCAAAAATTACTACTGCTGAGCTCTGCACCCATGGAAAAGTTAAGTTGAAATCGACATAAACGGATAAAGGTCCGCATAAAAAACGCTTTACAAGGACATAAGTCGATATTTGTGATCAAACACAAGAAGTAAAATTGCTTTTTTTAACGAACAGATAAGAAACATTTCCCAGAAGCCCTCATTAAAGATTCCGCTTTTATTCTTCTAATCTGACAAACAAGCACATTTATATTTTAAATAGCACTAAAGGAAAACACCTAAGCGTTTTGATTTTTTCCCTCGCCCAAATTACTTTTAAAAAAGCTATAAAAATTGACATTATTTTTATAGTCAATCGAAACAAACACGAAGGTTTTGTGAAAAATTTAAACTAGCTATGAACAAAGTTTGAAAAATCTTATTACGCATCCCGAAAAAGCATTAGATGTAAATTGCAAGTACTCGGTCTCTTAAAGAAACATTAAATTGCAGCATTAATCCGCCTAAAAGCATTATTTTTGTAATTGGCGCCACTCATTTCACAAGATTGTCCAGAACTTAACGAGCAAATGCTGTTTTAAATGCATTTCCGAAAAACAAAACGCGCGAGTTGCAATAAATCTGGAAGAGCACCAACATTTCTATTAAAATGAAAATTCTGATTTTTCTTTCTTTTATTATAGAACATTTTTTTTTCGGAAAAATATTTTAATTTTCTTCCTCTTTTTTTTCGTTTTCATTCCTTATTTAAAAAATGAATTTTAAAAAAAAATCAATTATCGAATGTGATGCTACCATTTTTTACCATGAAAATGGTTTAATCAGATTTATGCTTGAAACATTTTTCCTAAAATATTTTCCAAGGAATTGAAAGGGGCGATACATAAATTACAAAAATTTCGTGATGTTCGTTACACAAAATACTATTTTCTACAACAAGGATGTAAGACGTTTGTCAATTCATATTTGCAAAAAATGCGCCTAGCTCTTTTTAAGATATGTTTACACACAGCACATAAAAACGAAAAAAAAATATATAGAAAAATAACAGATTTACGGTAACATAAAACGACGAAACGCCAGTACAAGAGCATCGAGTTTTACAAAGTAAAAAGTAATTTATTATGTACTAAGTATCAATTCTATTGGTACTGAAAAATACATATAAATTTTTGTTTGTATTTAAGTAGTTATTTATGCACATAGTATTGTTTATTCAACAGTTGAACATATTTCGAAGAATGCCGGAACTCGCATTGCTCTCTTCTATGATGACAAAAGTAATGTAAAAATCTTCTGCCTTGGGAAAATTTTATTATTAAATTTCGTACGATTTGTCCTTCCATTGATGCGTATCATTTCTAAAACAAATTCGATGATTTTAGAAACTCTAACATTATCGAAAACTTAATTTAACTTTGTGAGACATGAGAAGCAAATATTAAATGTTTTTTCTGTCACCTTCCCAACACATTTTTGCGCTGGATAACTTTATTACTATTTTAATGGATGCCACAGCATTCTGCGAATAATCCTTTACGTCCTGAATTTCCCATAACGCTTCATGCCGGGATCAATTCCGAGCTGGTATACAAATTGAAGGACCTTTTTATTTCACTCAGTTTGATTTAAAAAAGCGTTAATAAAATTTCAGACGCACGTAAGATGGAGACATTGATTTTAAAATGCACTTACCAAACATGTAAATAAAAATTAAGAAGAATGAAATGGTAACACTTTCACGAGCATACATATTATCAAATTTTAGAACTAAAATGAAATAACAAATTTGGTTGGGGGCAGCCAGATTTCAAGAAGTTAAAGTTGGCGAATTGAATCTATATATTGTATTGCTGTAGTTATATGGTTTATTACATGAAGATAATTAACTAAAAAAGATAATTTGGTGTTTCTTTCGACTGTAGTTACGAACGGATGTTTCATAAGGCTATTTAATCTGCCACTTAATGGTGTGCTAACAAAATTTGTCAACAGCAGTTTACATTAAAAATTATGAATTTTTAGGCAGCTCAGAATCACGAAATTTTCAGTTGCTGTGTCATTGTTAAGTGACGAACTGAAACTAAAAGACTATTGTTTAAAACATAAAACAGGCATCACATTGACCACAACGAAAACTAAATAGCATTAATTAATGACATGTACGAACAATTTTCTTATATTATTGCCAAAGAGACTTCAAGAAATTAAAGTACTGCATCTTTCGACGGTTAGTATTTTAATATTTGATCCCTTGTACTCGTATGATACAAGTTTAATACCTCTCTGATAGAAATTCAACGCCACGTGAAATAAATAAATAAATTAATTAATTAGGCAACAAATAAATAAAATAGAAATAAATAAGTAAAATAAAATAGAATAATAAATAAGTAAGTAAATAAAAGATAGACTTCGATAGAAGTATTATTTTCGCCTTTATTTCACAATTACGTAATATGTGGGCACCCCCGAAGTTATCCTGCACAACAAAATAAAATGAATAAAATGTTTTTTTTTTTTTAAAGAGGAAAAATGGGTGAAAACAGTAGCCCACTTTTCTTAGAAAAACGAACAAACGCCCAAGCACCTATATAAAATTTTTCATAATAAATCTTTTTTTCTTTTAAAATGCATCAGAACTAATTAATAAAAACACTTAAAATACTATTAAATTCCTTTCTTTGAAAAATTGAAAAGCACTTTCGTCTTCTTAAGTGTTTTCTCAAACAGCAATGGAAGTTGCAGTTCTTAGACGGATAGAAAATCTTATAGCTCTCTCACAAGTTAAAAAGTATTTGCAATTCAAAGTAAAAAAAACCTCCATTAGATGATCAAATAGCAGGAGGTTATAAGAAAATATTATTTTAAGATTTCTTTTTTTAAGTGAAAATTTTCTGACGAAGTTTTTTGATGTTGATTTTTAAATTAAGTTTATTGAAAAGGGGAAGCTTCATAGAGAATTAAAAATGGCTGTTTAAAATTAAACAGTTTCCTGAAGAGGAAATAAATGAAGTTTTACCCTTTGTAGGATTTTTTATCAGAAATTATGTTCATAAATATTTTTAAAAGTTTGATTTCTTGCAAAGTTAGGAAGCTTAAATTTTAAACTAATCAATGTAAATTTTTCCAAGCAAACGAATTATTCGCATCAAACTCTTGTTTTTATTAGTTTCAGTTCACCCTTTATGGAATATAGACATAAGGATAAAAATATTTTTTAACTGCAGTTTTAGCTGTTCCTTTTGATATGAAACTAGCTTTCATTGAAATTGCAGCTCTTTCTTTTATAGAACACCTATGCAATTCATTTTCAATGGAGCTGATCTTCCCGTCATGGAATAAACATTAGACTATTGTAGAACAAGCACGAAACTAGTTTTCAATGCAGTCGTAGATTACTGACTATTTGTAGAACAGGCACGAAACTAGTTTTCCAGAAACCAATGGTAGTTTAGCCTTTCCTGGAGTAGTATGGAATTTAATCTTCATTGCAGCTCCTTTTAAACTTATTTATAACGCTTACATTTATTAAACTGGATATTATAAGATTGAGTCTATAATTTATGTGCATAACATTTTCAATAATATAATCTTCGCTCTAGCTCCATTAAGGGAACAGCGTCGTTTAAAATAACTGAAACTGCAATAAAATTTAATTTCATGATAATTCAATATGGGATCATTCATAAATGATGTCACGCTTCGAGGGGGGGAGGGGGGTTCGGGAAATTGTGACAAAGTGTGACAAGGGGAGGGGAGGGGGTAACAAGAAGTGTGACATCATGCATTATGCAACATAGCGTGATGCGTGAAAAAGGGGGGGGGGGGTCCGCAGAACTGCGACATATTGTGACAAAGGGGGGGGGGGGTTAAAAATGTCGGGAAAAAGCGTGACGTCATTTATGAACGGCCCCTATGACATTCGCTGAGCTGTCGTTAAAATTTCAATTGGCATATTATCCTGCGTAAAATCGAACATGTTAAACATCTTTCATAGTTCATCAATACCGGAGTATTTATAATGTGAGTTTTACACCTAATGAATAAAAAATGAATGTTTTTCATCTGCTGGGCCTGAAACCAGTACCTTAAAAGTCCTTGTCTGTGTATCACCAATAGAAAGAATTAATTGCCAACTCACTCATTTATTGCATAGAAAGTTTGCTTTTCCGACGAATAATGAAAGAGGATCACGTGAAGAGAACAATGCTGATACCAATTCTCTTATTCGAATAACATAAATCTGAAGTTATATACCTCTTAAATTCATAACATTTTCATGAATTTTTAATGCGGTATTATATTGCATGGAATTTTTTACAATAGTATTTGGTTAAGGTCAGAGCAATTTCAACATGCAACGAAAGTTGGGGACGCGCTGTACGGCATTGTGGTTATAAAGTTAATTTTCAACTAGAACAGTGGTTCCCAAGCTTTTTCTCCTAGCGAACCCTTAGAAACTCCTGCGAACCCCCTTTGTCGGCTTTAGTAACGGAAGAAGAAAAAAAATTATCAACACAGTTATTTTCCATGTTGCACAATAGTTCATAAGATGAAATGAAACAAGGTTGTAAAACAGTGAAGTATAAATAAAGTCTAGAATAAAGCTACGAGAAACCGAATACTTCTTTTAATTATAGTTTTTTTTATTAGTTGTTCTTTTGAAATTATTAATAGGGCAACCAACACATGTACTTTCAAAAGCAAATTTTAAAAACTATTTTCCGATAGTGCGAAAAAGTTATGGAATTGCATGAGAAATATGCCCACAAAAGTTTGAATTCTTCAACAAATATCATTCGGTTATCCTTTTTGTCGCCAAAAATTATAGTAGTAATTAGCAAAAATATTAAAATTTACATGTTTTCAAGGTTCTCTCATTGCGATAGCACAGATAAGTTGAAATAAAGTATGATTGATGTGAAGACAAAATTTGAAATAATCAATAAATGTCTTCCACTTCTATTTTGAGGTTTATAGACAAATCAGCCGAAAATTATAAAAACAATTTACGTTTCAGTACATTTTCATGTTTTCTATACTTTTTTCCGTGCTGACTAGAAAAAAAGTCGGAAATGACAGGATAAGCATACGTTCAAAATTTAAAATAAATAAATGAATATCATCCGGTATAACTTTGCTGTCCAAATTTTTGAAACCAGGCGAAAGTAGAAATAAGTGTATTGCAAATTTTGTACATATGCTTCCAATGCCGGTCCACAACTTTTCTGAACCATCTGGAAAACAATTCATAAGAAAATAATTTTTTCGTTTTGTCCATATGTAGCGAAATTTATTATTTCGTTAGTTCTTTTACATTAACAATTAAAAATTGCGCCATTACAATATTATTTTCGCGAACCCCTGGGGGCTCGACGCTGAACTAGAGTTTGCAATGGGAAACATACATTAAAATGTAATTTTTTATCGAGTCGTCAGATCTAATCTTATTTTTGCAAATATATTAAATGATATTATATTGCAATAAACATAAAGCAAAACACAAACATAATGCTAAACAATCATCCATGGCAATGTAGCAGGAGATCTTACAAAAAGTGCGAGCAACCGAGGATGAAATCTTGACGCATAGTCTCTGTGGTCAAGTGCAAATTTATTGAGGAAAAAAAAATACTTTCTGAAGAAAATAATTGTTTGAAACGAAATATAACAATAGTTAGAAAAAAGTTTCGTGCTATTTGTCTTAGTTTGTTCAGCTCACTCCAACTGTCATTTCCGTTGCATGTGAGAAATTTCACTCTCATCGCGTCAAAAAGAAAAAAAGGTAAATAAATAAATAAATAAAATAAGATTACTTGAATAATTGCATTCAAAGCACAAGTGATACATTCCCACTACAAGATTAAAGTTTTGTAATTTTTATAATTATTCACATCGATAAAAATTTAGGATCAATTACAAAATCCAAAGAAAAACACATATTTCGTCAAAATTTGAGTGTGAACTTTTAAAGTAATTTAACGATTAAAAGTATAATTTGTTTAATTATACTTTTTCCCTTCCATTAACTACTGAATTTCCGCCATGAACGCGCTACTAAGGAATAAAGCTCAAAATAAAAGAACACAAAAAGATTCAGTTCGTTAGATATACTTTTGCATTTAACGTAGTATAATGAAAAAATTTTCCGCCATTTTCTTATGTAGAATAAAAGGCATTTTGCTTTGTAGCGGCGCATCGCATCAGATAACGCCGCTTTGCGTCCTAGGAATTCGAGAACATGTCGAACAATATCTTTATGGTGATATATTTAGAAAAATGTTGAATATAAACGCAACTCAGTGACAGAATAACATTTGGATGGGGGGAAAAAGGACCTAGATGTTTTTAGAAAGAAAAATCACCCGCCGGGATACATTTGCATTCATTAAAAAGAACAACACTAAGAAAAAAAATCTGGCAACAGAGAGCAACTAGACGAGAAGGGAATTTAATGGTGGGGAAAAGAAATGACACAAAGGGAAAAAAAAGCATAGAATAGGGTTTGTTTGGTGAAATGTAGAATTTTTGTTGAAAACGAAAGGGGCAAAAAGCAACAGTTCCCCATTCGGTTGGAATTAAGTTTGGATAAAAAAGAATACTGTGCTTTTCTTCCTTCTTTGAGCAAGGGCTTCATATGACTGAACATGTTTTTTTTCCTTGGTTTCTTTTGAAGGAAAATGTTATTCTATTGTTTGCTCGCGGTCATGTATGCACATAAGCGAGCATAAATGTACGACTGCAACATTAAAAGAGAAAAAGAGAAATGCCTTTTTGGGATTATTATCACACAAACTTAAATGCTGAAAGGAATTTTATCCAGTAAGTATCATTTTTAGCATAGAAAGAGGAGGGTCAGATTGTAATGCTTGAATGATTTTGCATAATTTGCAAATTTTCTTTCTTCAGAAAATGGCATTGACGTTATTAGTTCAATCACGAACTCAAAAATTTCCGTTATATTTTCTTGTAACAAAGTAAGGAAGGGAAATCATAAAACTTAATCTTTAAAATCGAGCATTTTATCACTAAGATAAGGGAATAATTGAAACAATTCCTAATTAAACATTCTAAACTACATTGAAATGAAAAATTGTTTATATAACCAAGGGGATCAATAATAACAATAATAATGACAACAACAATAACAATAATAAATGCCTACATATTTTTTTAAAACACGCTTATGTTGAATAGGCAATAAAAAGTTTTTAAAAAAAGTAAAAAATAACTTAAAAAGTGTTCTATACAGTAAAGGGTACATAGGGGTGAATGTTTAAATACTCTGGGGGGAATAAATTCTTTTCTACGATTTTCTGTGAGTCAAAGCCTCACAGTTTATATTTGGAATTTATCTTCCTCCTCCAAAAAATTGTAATAACTGGAGAAATAGTGCAATTTTGCTTTCTTTGTTTTTACCAATGCTTCAAAGAGCAATGTAAATAATGTGCTGAAACGAACCTTCTTTTCCCCTAGACTAGGAAAGGCAAATAAACTGAGTTACAATGGAATGCAAATGACCGGATAAAGATTCGAGAATATTGGGATGTAGTTGAGGAGGGACTTTGGAGGTCAGCGTCCCCTTCCATCACTTCAAACTTCAATGCTTTTTTAATTTCACTAATTCGTATGTTCATACCTGTAGGTATTTTTTTTTATTGTCCCCCCTCCCCTCATAACTACATCACTGCAAGAATGAGCTCTGATACTGAACAGGAACTCGAATCCTTTGTGGGTATTCGAAGGCACAAACGATAAGTAAAAGAGCTAGTTATGCAGAATGTGCATAGATCAAGTTGCACAGTAAGCAACTAAAAATCAAAAATCGTGATCAAAAAGTAATTAAAAATCGTTTACACTATTATTGAGCCTTGAATTTGTGCTATAAAACAAGTTAAATCTAATTCCTGACCGAATTGCCTCCACGTTATTGCGCAAATTTAATCGTATGTAGAAAAATGCAGAGCACACAAAATTAAAATTCACAAGAATGTTTCGTCCACATCACTTTATGTGAAAAGCTGTTTAAATTTGGAATAGGTAATAATGTTTAAACTTGGACAAGCAAATCGAATTCTGGAAAAAAATCACACATTCCGAACTTATTTTGCTAAACTGCTAGTTTTGTGAGAAATTTCCTGTGAATTTTATTAAAATCGATGCGAAATATTCTCATCCCTTTTCCTAGATGATCCGCAAGAATAAGACCAAAAGAGGAGACGGCAAGAAATTTAGCAACTACCCACGAGAATAATACTTTTAAGCGTGAAATGAAATCCGTCAATTTTTTCTGTTTTAAAACTAACACGCGACAAGTGTGCGAGAACGACTTATACACGCGTTAACAAGATATATAAAGTTGAAGCGCCCAGTGTTCAAGTGCCCAGCAAAAGCGGTGATTACTGCTACTACTTCTACAGCTATTTAGTGCTATTATTCCTACAACTACTTGCCATTAACTACACCACCACTACTACTACTACTACAGCTAAAAAAGTGAAAGTAGAAGAAAAAGGCTAATTTATAATCAATTCCGACATTGCGGGAAAGGATTCGAATTACATGAAAAAAACCTTTCTAAAGAGAAAAAAAATCATGTCACTGATTGAGTAAGTAAGAAATCTTTTGACTCAGAACTCGTTTGTCATTCTGTTTCCTGATATCTAGAACATCACCAGGGAGTAAAAATCTCCCCTGTCTTGATGGATTGAGTATTCAGTACCCCGTGAAAGGAAAAGAGATGGTTTTGATTTCTATTTTAGCACACTTTCCATTGTGGTCTAACAGAAATTCTCGTATGTCTTCGGGCGCGTGCCTTGAATTTGCTGTTAAGGAAGATTCGGGAGAAAGTTTATCATTCACAGGCGACTGTATTGCTCGGGGCTGGAAAGTTTAAACAGGGTCTAGTTCGTTAAATGGCATTTTGACAAGCGGAATAGGAATTTTAACACGTTTTTTGAAACGAGTACATTTTTGGAAAGCGGTATCAAAGTGGTGCAAAAATTTCTTCATGCTCCTTTTTGGTGCTTCATATGAGTAAAATATCAAAAGGATATTTGGGATCTGACTTCTTTTTTCTCGTTAATTAATTGATTTTGTAAATATTGTTTTCTGTAAAAATACAGAGTAAAAAAATTACATGTGCGGCGTACGTCCAACGCATATAAATCTGATCCCCGACTTTCAACCTCAGAGGCATCTTTGGTCGAAGTCTGTTAGGCACCAGAATCCCAATACAGTGGGCACAAAACCCACCGATCGGAGATCTCATTTTTGCATTTGTGTTCCAGAAATAGTGATTCAGCGGAGGCACAGATGCCACCAATACTGCAGCACAGTATTTTTTTTTACTCTCTGTAATTTTACAGTCTGCGGAATTTTATTTCTGAAAATTTGCTGAGTCTTGGTTAAAGAGTATTATCCTCGGTGAGTTTATCAGTTTTTTTTCTCTCTCTGTATTTTACTTTTTTAAAATCTACGTAGATTCCTGTTTTTAATTTTTCGTAATTTTACGTCAGGCTCCGAATAAATGATTTGCAGTGGATTCTTATGCATTTTTGGGCAAAACAGAGTTTCAAGATTTTTCCACTGAACATAACTGTTTAAAAACGTTGCCCCCTCACAAATTTGATGTTTACAATAAAATTACTGAACTGAAGGAAAAAATCTGAAGCTTAACTTAAGTATTAATCTTACCACACTTTCTCCTAAGTAAACTCGAAGGTTACAAATGCATCTTTTCTTCTTTTGCAGTCACGTGTATTACAATGCATTACTAAATGTAACATGTAATTATTAATTTAAACCAAATATACAAATTCAGAATTATTAGTAATAATTTGATTAAATATAAACATTATGTTATTTATAATAATAATTTAACTTTGTGCAAATAAACTGTAATAAAAATAGTAGTATGTAATGCGTGTGTAATTATTGCAAAACATCTTACGCTATTCAACATTTGTTTGAAATCTTAGCTTTGACTGCATTTTTTCCCCTTTTTAACAGTTGTTTTTACAAAACTCATAACAATTATACATTTTAACTTTGTGTCCAATTCGAAAAGATCCACGAAACGAACTCGAGGGCCGCATGCAACCCGTGAAGAGAGAAAAACTAATACATATGTTGTTGTTTCTAATGCCACTTGGGTATTCAGGCTCCCCATCGCATAGCGACCAGGAATTAACCCTACACTGCGCAATTTTTTTTTTTTTCTTCGTAAAATATTTTTTTTTTGTGTGTTTGTTTGTGCTATTTATAAGTGGGAAAAATACTAAAAAAATTCTTATTTAATTCGGAAAAGTAGAATTCGAGAAAAATTGACATGTTGTTTAAAAACAACACTGCGCATTTAGGGGTAATAAAAATAATTCTTTTATATAATCATTTTAACAAATGAAACCAAATTTTAATAAATAGGCATGCATTATAATCATAAAATAGCATGAAATATGAAAATTTATTAAAATAATTAATTTTATTATTATTTATAAATTTATAAAATTTATTAAAGTAAAAATTTGCACATGTAACTAATAATTATTAGTTACATGAGCAAATTTTTACTTTGATTACCAATAAGTTTAATAATAATTTCACTAAAAGATTTTAAACAAGAAACCTAACATCCGTAGAGTGTCTATGCGATAATGTTCGTTTCTTCTTTGGTTGAGAGTGAATTGATTTTAAACAAAATTCCTAAATAATAATTTAATCGACCACTTTAAGCTAATTTGTGAAATATTTAACAATAATCTTCTAAAAGATACTAAATAAAGTGAAATAGAACAACCTGTGACACCTGTTCTTGTTTATACTGCGAATAATGCAAGAGCATAAAAATTGCCCCCGAATGCGCGGTGTTGTTTTAAAACAACAAGTAAAAAAGGCGCCTTAATATATATTTTTCCCGAAATTTTTCGGACAACTTATATTTATTTTATTTTAAGACTATGCAAGCAATTAGAGACTATTTTTTAAAATAAAATTGTCGCTTAAAATTTGTAGGAAAATAAATTAAGAAGTTACTGTTTTTTACGAAATCAACATGTCTTACGATTTTGTGAAAAAAGATGAACCTTGAGTTCAGTTTACAAGATCTAGGGGAAACTAATATGATCACACATACAAAATGAAACGAAAGAATGTACCACATGTTACAAATATTACAAAATAAAAGCTTAGTGAACGAAAAATGGAGGTGTTGTTTAAAAACAACACGGCGCAGTGTAGGGTTGTAGGGTTAAGACACTAAGAAGCGCCTTCCGTTTATAGATGAGCACCACAAGGGTGGATGTACGACTTGGCTCGTTATTAAAGTTGCAAGTTTGTCGGGGGAAAAAAAAAGAACCCAAAATTCACGGACATTTGCGGCAAATTTCGCGAAATGTTTGAAAAACACAAATATACTAAAATAGAGCACATCTGCAATGAAAGTCGTTCTCCATCCTCAATCATAGGGATATTGTTAAAAATAGAGGAATAATTAACTTCGTTAAAAACATTTAAATATTTGTATTGACTAGGATAAATATTCAGAATGATTTTGAAATTTTTGAGGCTGGTTAGCGAAATCTATGTTTATTGTTACTGCTTCCAAAAATAATTTTGTATTTTTTCTTGGTACAAGTTTAGAGCTTTTTTAGACGTTGTGTGCTCACAGATTTTTATCTTTGCTTTCTGAAATTCCGAAAACTAGGCCATTTCGCAAGTAAATGACTTAAAAAAAGAAAGAAAAATTCGCGGGTTTAGGAAAAAGCTTTAAAAATAGCGAAAAACATCGCGGGAATTCGCGACGCGACAAACTTGCAACCCTACTCATTATGTATTTGTATGACACCAGATGGCGCCATCACAAATTTTACTGACACCTTACTTTTTTGACCTAAAAGTAAAGGGAAGGGAAATTCTCCACCTTCTGGGGTACCCTCGGAAATTCCTCAGGACGTCAGGGTCCACGGATTTTACATGCACGTCTCCCCAAGTGTACATGGGGGGGGGGGGGCATCGAAAACCCAATCTTCCGGTTGGAAACCCGACATCCTAACTAGGCTATCACGGCCTTACAGATACATCTAAATCTTGTTACAAAAATGTTTGAAATGTTGCTATAGAATAAAAATAAGTAAAATGTTCAATTTAATCATATAGCAAAGAAAATAATCTAAAGAAGGGCGCCCTTGCTGTCTCAAACTCACCGAGTCACAGAATTATAAGTTCCAGTGCACTCAGGATGCTGGAATTTCGAATAACGGTAGAATTTTTGGATTCTTTGAAATACGCTGATCTCACAGCATGGGTCACATGAGCAAGAACAAGAAAGATGTTCTTCCCAGTAGTACTAAATATTCTAAAAGCTCTTTCACGCGCCTCCAAATGTGTCAAAGGTTTTGAAAACAGCGAAGTTTTTCAAGAGCTTTTTTCAACGCCGGTGGTCCCAGTACTATTTATTCGAGCATTCTTCAAGTTTAATCTTGAACTTTCTTTTGGGAGTCCGGTTGGAGTGCACTTTTTTCACCCCAGGCTAGGGTTCCTAACAGGATCTTCAAGAATAAAGCGAGCCTACTTTTCCTGTTTGGTTAGCTTAGCACAAAAAAAAAAGCAAAAATGCAAATATTTCTTTAAAAAAAATACAATTTCGTTGTATGAATTAAACGTTGACTAGTAAAAATGGGAGTAACTTTTAGCACTGGGGATAAGTGACTGGCAAAATCTGAAATCTTGATGTTAGATGTCAAAACGAAAAATACAGCAGTCATTCATAAAAAATTATGATATATTTCCAAAAAAAAAAAGCGTAACGTAAAGCAGTATAATATTTTCTTTCATTTCTTTAAAAGAAAAATATTCTAATACACGACAGACATTACTGCTCGATCGCTAATTCAAGATTGATTTCTGACTATATTCTTCAATAAAATAAGCCTCAACTAAGGGACATTTAAACGTTGAGAGAGAAAATCAGGTAGCTACAAGAATAAGTATAGGGGTGGCGGAAAAATTCTATAGTAATTTAGTTAAAGAATATAATTATTTAATTTAGATAAGATTTTTAAAAATCTGTATTCTTTTCGAACTTATTAAAATTTTTATGGTTTAAAGTTTATTTTAATTCTACTGTTTCTTTATTAGCCACCTCAGAAGTATTATATCAGCATTCTAAGATGACTTTGGGATGTGAAACAAATTTAAACGAAAGTTGTTTCAAACTATATCAATGCGCTGCATTTATGGGCATGCTAGGACAACACATTCGAATGTAGGGCACATTGGGGGAAATCTTGAAATTACTTGTTTTAAAGTAGTAGAATGTGCATATTAATTTCCATGCTTAGAATAGCAATGCATGAAAACATTGAAAAAAAAGGAATAAAATAAAATAATTCTCCATGACTTACTTATATTGCCATAAAATGAAATATAAAATAACCATAAAAGGTGTTACCAGACGAAAAATAGGTCTTTTATTTAACCCTTTAACTACGGGTAACGTCAATAGACGATTTGGCGAAACTTTCCTGTGGTACGGGTAACGTCAATAAGCGATCTGATGAATTTTTGCTAAAAATGTAGGTTTCAAAATAAAAAGCTGAACAAATGGAAATGAATTCGTTCTTTACATTGTAAGTAATAACTTAATCAATTGAAAATGACAAAATTAGAGGTGCAGAAGGGGATAGCGACCACTCGCTTTTGATACAGTGTGCCGCCGATTTGCAAGCAAAAAAAGCTACATCTCCATAGGAATTTTGATTTTGAACAAAAAATTTCCAATTAACATTACCAAACAAAATATAACAAAACAAAATATAATCAAACCAAATATAGCAAAACAAAGCCAATAACAAAATTTTCTATGGCGAAGACGTTTTTTCCTCAAAAAATCAGAATAGGTCGAAAATGGGGAGTCTACGACTAATGTTGATTAGAACTCTCCAGTTTTGCCCTCTTCAAAAAAGAAACTCATGACATAATAGATGTATCGCCATTTATGCAATTTTTGAATACTTTTTTTTTTTTTTTTGGCGTTCAGACAAACAGTTTTGTGAATATATTCCCGTAGTTAAAGGGTTAAACATTCTATCATGACAGAAAACTCACTTTCTTATCTCATAAGAAATACGGCTTCCTCACATCTATTGAAATTACAACTACACAAACATATAGTATTTATCCCATCTCGCGTGAATGTTATAACTTTTATTTAGTAATTCCGGAATTATAGCCTTTGCGCCAATATGCTCCCACGTCCATGTCCCAATGTGTCATATATATATATGCATGTCCCAATGTGTCATATTATATATACATACATTGTTAATAAAGAAAGCATTTTAGCTTTTTTATTGCTTTTACAAATTCAAAACCCAGACAATGAATTATTAACACTTTTTAAAAATGCATGGCAGTTCATTTTGAAATTAATGGTATCTATCTATCTATATATATATATACATATATATGAAGATGTATAATCCGCAAAATAATAGGTGTTCTTTCAAAAACCATACACACATTATTTTCAGCCATTGAAAACAAAACAGTATATTCTTCTTTATAAAAATTAATATAACAGTATAAACGAAATCCGGGCAATCGATTGCATTGACCTATTTTTTATGCAAGAAGATGAGGTAGTAAACACGTTCAAGACCTGTTGTCATGAATAAAACATAACATCGTAAACGTGTGAGACGTTTTAAATCACTCTCATAAATTTCGAATGCTTTTATTTGATTTTACACTAAAAATGGTACTTGCTTTTATTTTCCTTTTTCGCATTAATGCGATTTGAAGCTGGGGTTCCCATAAAAAACGAGATATTTCACAAATAAATAAAACTGCTTTTTCATTTACTTTTACAACTGTACATATATTAATGCATAGACATATATATGTATATCTGTGTGCATTATATATACGGTAGTGGTTAGAAAAAAATCATCAGGATTTTTTTTATTCTGTAAAAAATGTAATAATTTAATTAACGGAAATAAGGGTGAAATTATTTCAAAATTATCAAGTTATCTTTACTGAAATTTAGCACTTTTTTTTCTCTTAACACATAACATACAAATGACATTTGAAAGATAATAGAAGCTCATTCGCAAATCAGTTGCAGTTGTTTTTTGTGACTATGCTGTGACTTGTGATAAAAACTGATATTTTAAAATAAATTGGTATTATTAAATGTTTCTGAACAGCCCCTCACCATTCGTATTGTTTTTCAGAATCATTAACTAAATCGTCGATATCTTTCTGAATTTTCGCAATATTCAACGGGAATTCTCTTCCAAGTTATTGTACACTTGGCTATGAAATTATGAAAGTTAAAAGTTGTAATATTGAAGCGTTTCAATATTACAACTGCATGCGCAATAAAAAATTAATTCCTTCAAATGCTTATAATTTATAAAGTATTCAGTATTTTTACTTTAACTTTTAGCTAAGCTGTGAAATTTCGAGTAATATTGCTCTATCTAATCCAAAAAACATGCGGAAAAATTGCCATCTCAGAAAGAATTGCTCATAGCTTCGTGAATGCTTTTTATATGAAAATGCATAGAATAATGTAGCTGTAAATTTCACAAAATATTACATTGGCACGAAAACAATTTTGTGAAATTCACAGCTTCTTTGTAATACCAGGACGATCAGAAATATCTTCTTCAATGTGTTGTTTGTCCCCTGTGTACCACAACATGAAATTTGCACACTGGGAAGTTTGAGGTAAAGCAGGCCCTTCGTATGAGCGAAGATACAGAAAAATTCGTCAGGTATTTCTTTAAAAATTCGGAAAAGTGTCAAGCATTGAACATGGTGTTTATTTAATTTTTTTATTTTAAATTTAATATTTATGTCAGAGGCGTATATAAGGGGAGCTAGGGGGACTATAGCCCCCTCCATATAATGTTCTATATATGGTATAATACGCATACAAAACACACACACACACATATATATATATACAGCAAATTGTGTACGGAGGGCTATGTACGAAGTGAGTTTCTTTTTGTAAAATAATATACAGTTTTAAGTTTTAAGGCTAATGGGAAGGAAAATCGTTTGAATTGAATTGAGGGTAAGCAAATCATTTACCACTACAGTTTCATAATCGGAAAACGAATAAATATTTATTTATCATTTAATTCTTTCACTCCAGCTCTGTGTTTGCGAATCCTGTTTCCCATTAACAGGCACATTTTCTATCGAAACCTCATGTATTAGTAAACTCGTCTGAAGCCGTACAATCATTTTCCGGGATAACACGCAGATAAAAAACGCGTGCGAAACATTTATTAAATTCTTAGCTGCATCAAATCGGATGAGTATCGATTTAACGGGCTGCTCGTTTTGATTCACGATTTTGCTAAGATGTTGTTCCAGACGCCATTTAGATGCTTTGTCACGAATAAAACATTACACGCCGACTTGAGATATTTAGAATGGCTTTCATAAATCTGGAGCATCTTTATGGGATTTAGCAGAAAACAAATACAAAACGATGCCGCTTTATTATCCATTCTTTTACATATTTTTTGGGAGAAAAATAACACAAATATATACTAAGAGGGGAATAAGGGTTAGAAGAAATTCAATACATGGTGTGCTTATGGTTTATACATAAATAAATAAATAAATAAATAAATAAATAAATAAATATATATATATATATATATATATATACACACACACACACACATATATGTATGCAAAGATCTGAAGCATGAGCGTGAAGCAGTGGAGTGACGAAATTCTGGTCGAAACCTGAGCGGCGCCGGAATAAA
Organism: Octonoba sinensis; assembly: GCA_038502835.1. Taxonomy (NCBI): domain Eukaryota; kingdom Metazoa; phylum Arthropoda; class Arachnida; order Araneae; family Uloboridae; genus Octonoba; species Octonoba sinensis. Next base: position 53,861,182 of record CM076599.1, on the reverse strand, counting down.
CAAATTGGTTGGGCTCCACTGCTCCAATTTTTTTAAATTACATTAAAAAAATTTAAAAATAAAACATTGATCCCTCCCCCCCCCAAAAAAAAAAAAAAATTTGTTTTTCAAATTATAATATTTTTGTAGGAGCACCGTAATTCCACATTTTATCTTTGGACCTCGTAAAACTCGTAAAAGCTAGCAGTAGGTTGGAAAATTTCTAAACACACTATCTATATCTATCCTAGGCTAGAAGGCCTCCCCTTCTTTTCTGAAGATATTACTGTTTTGTTGCTAAGCTCCATTGTATGATAATTCCTGATTTAAAAAAAATGAATTCTGTAAAAATTATTTCTCTGCTATTGCTGCCTTATTGCAAGTAAAACAGCGTGCCCTCGATGCAACGTTCATAGACGATACAATGCTGATCTGTACTCTTCTATAATTGATATTATTACATCACTACAAACGTAGGAGTTACATGTCTGTAATTTTTTTCACTCTCCCCCCATAACGATTCAAATACTTAAAGTGACTGTATCTGAAAACTTTTCGGATTGGACATGGTGAAATTGTTTAAACATCGATGGATATATTGGCCTCTCTCGCTCTAGAGTCTATTTATTAAACCAAGCTGATTTTATAAATTAGTAAAACTCCTCTATAGCGCGACAAAAGTGAGACTGGGACAAAAGCGGGACAAAAATATTTGTCCATAATAGAAAGCCCGCAAAAGAGAGCTTTTTTATTCTTTTAGGCTCAGTGCCTTGCTGGCGGTGTTAAACACTGTCCTCCTAAGAGGGGAGTTTTACTATATTACCAGGTGTCGATCCAGCATTTATAACAGGGTCCGTTTTTTGTGAATTTAAAAAACGTTTTTATTAAAAAATCAAATAATTTTGTGAAAATTCAAACAATTTTTCGAAAGTTCAAAATTTAAACGTACAGTGATAGTTTTTTAAAATTATTTTTTATCTCTTATTTAATAAATAATTCTTAAAAAGTGCGATTCGGTAGCTCGGAATTTTGTGAAGGCCCGTTTTGATTGGTTGGAATTTCGTGAAGAATCCGTTTTCACTGATTGAAATTTTGTGAAGAGTTCGTTTTGATTAGTTAGAACTTTGCGAAGGGTCCGTTTTAATTGATTGGAATTTTCTGAAAGGTCCGTTTTGATTTATTGGCGTTTTGTGAAGGGTCCGTTTTGATTGATTGGAATTTCGTGAAGGGTCCGAAAATGGACTTGAATTTCCTCTGGCGAAACCACTGACTAAAATCACGAAATGAGATTCTGTAATTAATAATGTATGCTAACACAGCTTTATGCTTACAAGGAGTACAAAGCAAAATATGGAAAGACAGGAGGGGAAAAAAGACCCACCAAAATTCATAAATAAATAAATAAAAAAAATAAGTAAGAAATATATGAGTAGTTAAAACAATAATAATTAAAAAGGAAAAAAAGTCAAAAATATTAATAGTTGTGTTTCGAATTCACTGTTTAAAACTTCCTCTATAAAAATAAATACATAAATAAAATAAAACAAAAGAGAAGGCGACTATTAAAAAGTTAAATATATTTTATCAACATTGTATAAGACAATGTAAAAACATATCCAGACACCTGTCTCACCAAAAAGGCTCATATTCATCATATCGGAAAGCTTTTTGTCCACATATAACATTTCTTCCTTATTACCCACTCGTTAAAAAGAATCAAAAATTAATATTCCATCCATTACAATAAATAACATTAAATAGTGATATTAAAGCTGCAAAGCAGGGCATTTAATTGTGATAGATATACTTACAGCAGACGGGGAAAAAAAGTGATGAAAGCAAAGCAAAATAACATTTAATAAAAGAGATAATGAACATACCGAGCACCTCCAATGAAGTATGTACCGCCAAACGATTTTCCTTGGCAAGAGAGAATAGGTAATTATTTAGAAAGGTGCAGAAAAAAAAAAAAAAAAAAACACTCCTTTTTTCCGTGAAACTATAAATCAAGAAGATGAAATTTAATGCCAGATTTATTTTTCTTTAAACTATTTTTTCCTCTTCTTTTAAATGGCTTGCCAGCTAAACAAAACAATACAGCAGTGTAATTCCGCCATTCGTTAAACTTAATAGACAAATCTCGGAATTGAAAAATCTCGGGGAGTAAGATTCTTTTACGCATAGGGAAACATTTTTGAAGGTAATATCATAAATTGTCGGCTAAATGTGGGAGAAATGAGCCATAAATAAATTCAAAAGAAATAAAGCTTACTAATTTCACTTTATTATTATTTTTTTTGGCAGCTTTGAGCTTAAAGATAAGCAAGTTTAAAATGATAATTTTGATGGGGATAAGCTAATAGTTATTTTAAACTTGAAAGAAGCATAGTAATTGAAAAGCTGTTCCAATAAAACAGACGACTTATTTTTAAATTAATGACACACTACATTGGCAATGTTGCTATAGAAATAAGAGAAGAATATTTTTATGTTCATGTCAAAAAGGGTATTGAGAGAAGTAGCAATAAAAGGGCTGTGCTAGGGGTAGAGAACCTTTTCATACTGAAATAAGGCTTAATGCTCTGCATTTCGAACACTATTTTTCAGTAGTATTGTACTAAAAACTATTGTAAGAATTTCTTTATATCATACAAATCTAGTCAGAGCACTAATGTTCCATAGCCATAATTTTACTTATTGAGACATTCGCATCCAAATTGATCATATTTATGCGAACTATTAATGGATTAGTAATGCCGTAATCCCCCTTCCCTGGGCTAGGCACTAAAATATTTTTTGTTGAAAATGGGGGGGGGGGGGGGGGACTTTGAGAGAAAGAGCTTTCGATAACTCGAATTTTTCTATTACTCGGAAAAAATGCTTTCTCTGCATTTTTATGTAATTTTAACTCTTTTATCTCGACGTTTTGTTTCAAATTAAGTTAGTTCCTTTCGTCTTTCCAGTATTTTTTCCAATCCTCAAAACATTGTTTTCAAAACCCGGTACCTATTGTCATTTTCATTACTTCTCTCTTCATCTTTTTTCTCTCCATCTGTTTTTATTTCTGACACCAGTCTTTCGTTAACTTCCTGCCGCCATTTTGGATATCGTCAACATCCAAATGTCATCTCAATTAAAATTTGAATAGCGAATTGTCATATTTGATCTTCTACAGGACCGCCACCTAACTTTTGCAATCACAATCTAAGGAAAAAGCCATCTGACATTTCGCACTTCCTACTCATTCCGGATAATCAAGTGTTGCCGGCTGTACACTTGCATATGTATAGCCGAAACAGAGCAAAATAAAAAACTATAACTATAAAAAAACTATAAAAACACAACAATAACAAACAAACATACCTTTCTATATACCCTGTTAGTTATAGTTCTATTTCTTCGCCGACACCTGCAAAAAAGAAAAACTCAAACATGACATTGAAAGCTATTACGATCTCAAAGAAAAAACAAACCAGACTAAGAAAGAGTCAAAAATGAAAATTTTAATGAAGAATTCTTTACTAAATTCATTAAATATCTAATTTATGTTATGATAATTAGCATACAATAAAAACTTGCCATGTGACATAAATCTTTAAAGCTTGTGAAAAACGTGAAATTAAAAAATGGCATATAATAACAGAAAATGTTGATAGATGGCGCTACATACGTTTGGCCCAGTCGGACTTAACTCCATTGTGCACGGAACTTCAAAGCTTAAAAAATGGATGGAAAAAGTTAAATAAATCATTGCATATGCAATCGTTTTGTGAAAAAAGTGTAAAGGGATTTAATCCCTCGTAATCTTAGGGAAAGTAATTAATTTAAAAATGGAACGACTTTTACAGAATCCGACGTAATTAATTCAAGAAAATTTAATTTGAATTTATGTAAAACGAAAAAACTTTTCCCTCAAAAAGAATTAATTCAATAATCTTGTTGTTTTGCATCACAAAAATGAATGTAACCTCGTAATAATTTTAAATCTGGCAAGAGAATATCAAGACCATGAAAACAGAGAGAGCAAACTGAAAAAGGCTCGAACAAAATTAAAAACAGACTTTTTGTTTTTAAATTTAGCTTTAAATGTCATTTGATTTAATGCAAGTAAAAACTTTGGATACAAAAAGCGCTAATGTTTCTCGCTTTAAAAAAATATTTGGAGCTACGATAATGATTCCATGTCTAGCGTATTTAACATGCTATTAACAAATGTTATCTTTTTCGAAGTTTTAATTCCATTATCATTTTACTTTTCGTATTTATTCTATTCCGTAACGAATATATATGTATGTATATGCATATATTTTGTATACATACATTTTCGAAACATTAATGAAGCTTTCTAGCATTTTTCATTGTACACAAATAAAATATTTATAATTAGGTTGAAATGCAATTACAGTAAATCATAGCTCACGTACTTTTAAGGGGCTATCTATCAATTACAAAGAGAAATTTCTCCACATTTATGCCATTTTAACAGTACATTTTGATTAAAGATTTTAAATTTATTTTTGGAAAAAAATTTGGCTTTTGTTAGGATAAATTAATTTTCGCATCAAGAAAGATAAAAACCCTTCATTTCAATATTATGTGCGACATATTCGTCAAAGGTCAGTAAAGGGATCATTCATAAATGGTGTTACGCTTAGAGGGGGGAGGACATCAACTTCGAGGTTCATGCTCCCCCTCACACGGGAAGGGGAGGGGATAACAAAAGGTGTGACATCATGCTTCTGCAGCATAGCGTGGCATGTGACACAAGGGGTATGTTGAAGTGTGACATTTTGTGACACTTGGAGGGGGATAGTTCCAAAGAAACTTTTCACTCTTATTTTATCCATTTGTTTACTTAAACATCTTGCCGAAACTACGAAACTGTGCGTGAACACACTACGTTTTGAATGAAATAAACTGTTCTTTGTATTAGCCCGAGTATTATCCAGAGTGTATTTATTTTTTATTTTTTACAATGACCACCACATGGGCGGGGGGGGGGGGGGTGCACATGCTAGCCGTACCGCAGCAAGGGGAAGCGGGCTCGTGGCGTTATCTGGCAAGTGGGCCCCGTAATAATTGTGGGGGCTATGGTTATAACCATGTGTGAACTCAACCGTTCCTAGTCGTAAGGCACTTAGTGAGATTTTCTCCCCTTATTCATTGGTATCATTTCATCAGTCATCTTTCTCTCAGTTTTTAGTTTTTTCTCTTTCATTTTCAAGGTAATTACTACAAAGTTTCCTTTTATAATCAGGACTTCTTTTCTTACTTATTACTTTTTCGTAATCCTTAGCATTTTCCTATTCGTTATTAGAAATTTTTTTCTTGATCCTTATAAACCCAGTTTTAACACTTTTTGCTTAATGATTGGGGTGTTTTTTTTTCGTCATGGAATTTTTCTGTTATTAGAATTTTTTGCTAAGTTTTTACAATTTCCTCTTTAGTTATTAAAAATTTCCACCTGGTTATTGGGACTTTTTTAAGAGAAAGACAAATATTTCGGTATGATCTAAACTGAAAGATTCTAATTATCGCTCATTGTAATTTGATATTTTATTGTTTAGGAGTTTTCTCCAGCGACTATGTTTTTCAAACAATCATGAGTATTTTTTCCTTCAGACATAGGATTTTTCATTCAATCATTACAATTTTTGACCTTTGTATGGAGACTTTTTTTAAATAAATGCACGCGTAAATCTTTTAATTCACAAGAGCAAGTTTCAAACATTTGAAAGATGTTTTTGAAATTTAATTCCTCAGTAAAGAAAACTATGTTTTTAAATTTTGTAACTTTAAAGTGCTTACGTTAGGTGTAAAAGATGTTTAAAATGATGATATTAAGCATCACTAGCTAGAGGCATAAGAAAGCAAATTACATGCCCGCTGGAGGCGCATTGTGTAAACAATGAGGTGATTCTCAAAAAAAAAAAAAAAAAAAATCGGAATTTCACACAAAATTTTCGGGAAAAGTATGCACCAATGAATTCGAAAGAAAAGAAAATTACATAATTAGGCCCCTCCCATAGTGTGTGTTTAATAAGCTCGGCTCAATTTATTATTTAATTATATCATTGAAAGTGAGTGCTAAATATTTAGCTTGTCTCAAGTTAGAAAGGAAAGCATAGATATTATTCTTCAAAAAAATCTTAAAATTACTAAAATTGAAATATTTTCGGAAAGACTTTTTTTTTCAATTTTCGAAACCCATTCGCTGAAATTTTCGGAAATTTCGAATCAGAATCACTGAGGAGTATAACATAAAATAAATTATAGCAAACGATTTTATCTACATACAACACCATTTTTTCAAAAAAATTCAAATTTTAAGAACAAATACACTTTTATACATGTTCCCAAGTTTAAATCGTCTGATACCTTCCATTAAATTAAAATTAAAAAAAAAAAGTAAGAAAAGAAAAACTACGTAACTGGAATTGACTTGTAGACGACACACAGGGGATTCCATCATCTACTTACAGAAACGATAACCCCATTAACTTACCCATTGCACTTTCACTAAATTAAGTTATCTCTTCGTATATTCCTCCGCGTCAAAGTATCCTACTTCAAGTTTCCTCCCCCCTCTTTTTTTATTTATCCATCGTCTTTTCTTCCCACCCCCTCCCGGCGAGAAGAGATATATATGTTATAAAATAGATTGCTGGGAATTGGTGCCGCAATTGACTCGCCCAGTTCTTGCCGGAAAGAATGGGTTTCCCCCAAGGGAACACTTCGTCATCAATCTCACGAGCTGTCGACTTCAGGAAAAAAAGTAAGGAAAAAAAAAAAAAAAAAAAACGAAAAGTAAGTTTTATAAGCATATAAATAAAATAAGTTCTTCCCAAATTCGTCTTCGCTGTTTCGTATCAAACTTGTTTTAAGTATCAAATTGTTCGGAAAATAAATTCCGTGTCACGTTTGGGACAAATTTCATTGTTATCAAAAATGCAGGTGGGCCAACAAGTTCCCTACGAAGAAAGTTTTACTTCATTGTGATCTCTTACAAAAACCGTTTATTTCAGCCGATTTTAATAAATTTTCCTAGCTCCAAATTTTCTGTTACCACTCCATGTAGGATTTTTTAAAGTTTAATTCTTCATCAAGAGTTCACTCAATAATATTTCAAACCCAGTTCAGTTTATGGGAGTCATATCTTGTCTTTGTTCTCTTTTTCTAAGTTTATTCCTTTCTCTCTTTCCCTGATTCAGCTCTTTTCGCAGCTTTACGTCAAGTTTTACCACATCTTTGCTGTTGAGGAGAGAGTTCGACGCATCATTCAACATCATTTTAAAAAGCATAATAACTCAAAAATGAAACAGTGCATGTGTGTAATAACACTTTAACAATACAAAATTTAAATTTAAATTAGAATTGCGAAGGTCTTTCTTGTCGTCTTGCACGTCTAAGCATTCTAAAATTACTTTAAAACTCCCAAGAAAGATCGTGCTGGAAAAATTACAGGAAGAGGAAATGTTGATAAAAATGGCTCTTTCAGTTCAAGTTCGAGATGATTTTGGTCCGCCTAGCACTGCAGACCTTGAGGTATTCAAGTTACTGCATCATTGTTAAATCTGCTGTGTCTCAGGTAGTCATTGTTTTCTCAACTTCAACATGCGAATGCAAGAAAACGACTCTCACACATCTTCCAGGAAGGCAGCTGTCTCTAAAAGTGCTTTTGATTCATCCGTAATCTTAGGAGAAGAAGTAAGGGTTCCGTTGGAAAATTGATGGACATGACATATTTACACATTAAGTCAAAAATCCCAGTAAAAAAAACCTTCATTATATGCTTCAAAATAAACAAAGAGCTGTTTAGAGTAAAGGTTAAGATTAAAATACACGCGTAATTTTACGCATTTTTAAATATTTTCAACACATGATAATTGATTATTCGAAACATATCGAAATACTTCAGTATATAAAAAATGCATAATCAAACAATGTGTTAAATAAAGGAATTGAGCGAATAATGTATTAAAGTTAGTGCCTTTGATTTCTTTATTTGATCATTTTTTTCTTGATCTTTTTATTTGTGAAACTAATTCTTGTAGTACGTAGGAAGCATAAACTCCTTTTAAATGTAACGTCAGTTTTATGAAATCAAATCCTTTAGAACAAATGTCATTTTCTAAAGCGGCGGGGACTCTATTACGGATATGTCTAGTAGGGTTCGCTCATCATGATGGGGTATCTCAACTTCCCCGGCGTGGAATATTTTTTACTCAAGTAATAGTGGGAAAAAAATATTTTTAAAAGTAATTGGGGACTGTTTGTTGGATTTAGTTTTTTTTTTTTTTGTGGTATTGAGAGCCCAGTCCAGGAGTTGCGTGTAGGGGATCAGGTTCTGGGCCAATTTTGAAGTTAACAATGAGAAACTCTGTAGATATGCACCAATTTTCAAGAATATTAATTCTGATGCATTTAATCAGAGTTTCAAAGACGTATTTTCTTCAGAGTTGGGGAAAAAGGTAAGTAATTCCTTAAATGGGAAGAATTTAAGGGGAAAGCAGAAAAAATGCTTAGGGATCATGGTCCCTTTAAGAAAAAAAAGAGCTTTCACTACAATTTGGCTCACTTGCGGTAAGCTAAGGGGGTTAAAGAAGCTCCTAAAGATAAGAAAATAACTTTTCATCAGTTTAAAAAGACTGGTATTTATACTGATAGGAAGTTATATAGTGAAGTAAGACATAATTTGAAATATTTGATACCGATTAAGAAAACGGAAATGGAACTAAGAGTGCAGAACACTTTGACAGTAATCCTAAGAGATTTTTTGCAACGGCCAATTTAGGGAAAGCTCGCAACAGTCAAATAGGCTCAACGGTTGACGAGAATGGGAGCTTAATTCATGACGACGGAGATATCACTAATATTTTAAATAACTAACCAGCAATGCAGTACAGTATAGCAAGCAGCAAAGATAATAGAATAAACTTAAGGAAGTTCTACTCTATCTAGAAGTTGGGTTAGACCTCATTTGTATTATGCTACTCAGTTTTCGTCTCCGTATCTAAAGAGAGATACTAAGATACTACCTTATTAGAAAGACTTCGAAAGGGGGCTACTAGGCTAGTAAGTGGATCTTCAGGCATGACTTTAAAAGCTTAATATGTATATGAATTGTAAATGACAGTTAGAAGGGACATGATCAGTTGCTTAAATTTATTAAAATGGAAAATATTGATGGGCCACATTTTTTCTACGGAAGGCAGAATCAAAAGTCATTGTTTTAAGCTTTAATGTAGCCCATGAAAATTCCTGAATAAGTATGAAATTGGAAAAAATTACTACTTCAGTAATTTTTGTAAGCATGTGGAATAGTTTACCGGAAGAAATTGTTACTAGCAATGATATAAATAGTTTGAAAAGGGTTATTGATGTACACTCGGATGTACATAACTTGACCAAGCCTAGCTGGGCCCAGAGACCGTTTCTGGTAGTTATTTTTCGTATTTAAACTTGTATTTACTATTTATATATATTCCCTATTCTTGAAAATTAGGTTTTTTTAATTATTATGTGCAATATACAATAAAAGTAAGATAATTTGTCTTTTTACATGTTTTATTTTATGTTTCTAATAAATATTCTTCTAAAGATAGTACCAGCATTGCCAAAACAAGTTTGCGCCACTTGTAATGAGTTTAAACGACTTATTGCGAAATTTAGTAAGAATCAAAATTTACGGTAAATTATAATCTTCTATCTTCAATTTTTATGAAAATTATTTATATTTTCTTTAATGACTCGTCATCAGGTGCCTAGATCTAAATATGTTTCTATAAAGGTTTTTTCAAATGCAGACGAAAATAGGTACTGTTTTTCACCAAAAAATAAGAAACAAACCTCAATATCTAATGTGAGATCCTCTCTCTCTTCAGAACAAATTTTCTCTTATCACTGAACTCCCACGCAAGACTTTTCGCATGCATTTTTTATTGCATGCTGTTTTTTATTCCCTAAAACGTATGAAAGGTCATATCATTCATGCTAAAAAGCAATTCGAGAAATAAATTATTTATCAACGCTTTATAAAATATTTTTATATTTTGCAGTGGGAAAAGGATGATTTTCTTGCAATGCCACTGCGCCGGCAGGGAAAAGAATCAAACAAACTTAATTTCTTTTTATTGAGGGTTTACGTAAAAGGGGTTCTGCGACAAAAAATGGGTTCACTTGTATATATATACATATATAATATATATCTATCTCCTCTCTCTCTCTCTCTATATATATATATATATATTACTGTAATATACAATATTACAGTATATATCTTACTGTAAAATCCCGAAGCCTGGGAAATCCTAGGTTTTACCAGTAAAAACTAGTTTTTTATCAAAGTGACTTGTAAAAGTCTAAAGTATTCTTTAATATGATTCCATTTCGGGCCATACCTTTACCAAACCTTTGCGGTAAAATCTAGGAGTTACTAACGGCTTTCGGTAAAGGCCTGAACAAGGGATTTAAATCGACATTGAATATTGTCCATATGCCGTCGCTACAGTTTTTCTGTTCCCCCCAAAGAGCCTAAATCAGTAATAGCCGTTATTACAGATATTAAAGGTGACGAGTTTTATGTTCTTGGTACTGCATTTGATAAATTAAACTCGTTGTACACGAGAAACCTTAAAGAAAATTTTTTAAACATCAAAGAAGTTGTTACAGAAGAAATAAGTGTACGCGAAGTTTTAAAACAAACTCTCATTAGTTGGGGGACAAGGACTCAGAAAATTCAACTTTTCGAAGAAATGTTGTAAATATTTCGTCTATATTTGTTACTGCAAATCATTTTACGTTAAATTCTTCTTTACATGACTGCATTTGTTCAAGATCAGATTTAGCACGTCATTACTGTGACGAAGCAAACTTTCTATCTATTCATAGATTTGTTTAAACTAAACGCGGTTTATGAGTAAATGATAACAGTTTCGAAATTTTTTTCTTATACACCACACAGACACACAACGTGTGTGTTTGTGTGGTGTGCAAGAAAACTCATATATATAGTCCACACGTTGAGTTATCGACCATCGAGGTAAATATTAAATGATCCACACAACAGTTAATTACATTAGCATACATATTAAAGTAATTACCAAACAACGCAGTGAAGAACAATTTCTGTGATGTGATTCTATGGAACATTGAGAATGCTTCGAGTAATATAGTGATTAAATTTAATTACGATGGAATATGTGAATCGAAAGCATCCACAGTTGCTGTTCGAGATTTTGTAATGTTTTTAGAAAATATATGATGAAGAGAATCGAACATTTAAAAGATTATAGTACAACAATTCTTTCATGTGCGATTTTCATTTGTGCATAATTTTCAGCAGTCTTCTTTGTTGTAAGATTTGGATAGTAAAAAATTAGCTCAAAACGACGGAAACGGAGATTCATTACACTCATTTTAATATTTAATCTAATGGGTCTGTTATAGGGACGAATTTTTAAGCTGACTTTTCATATCAGACAACTCATGCAACTTCTATTCCTTGCTAGTGTGACCACATCGATTAGAGATCTTTACGTTCGTTAACCAAAAATTTATTTTTATAGCTAATGTGAATTGTTATTTAGTTGACCCACTTCTAAGTGGAAGTTCATGATTCTTTTGAATGTTTTAGTAGCTATCTTTTACTATGATAACCATAAACTGCTTCCCTTGCCTGTTTTACCTGTTGAAAGGGGTTTACTGGCTGCTTGGACTTTTAGTGACAATGCAGCAAACCAACTGCCCAAGGACCTTGGGTGTATTCATACAGAACATGAGCCTGTCGCCAGCTTGTCTCTGATGGCATATCGTCCTAGGCAGAGTTACATTTGTAATTTCAAATATCATTTAAAAAAAACAATAATTCTTAATTCTCAACTGCAATAACATCTAGGTTATTACTAACTAGAAATTTAAACAAAGACTCAACCTGAGAAGAAGAAAAAAAAAAAAAAAGACTTGAATCACGGACACCTTTCCAGAAAAAAAATATAAAAATTAGTAGAAAAATGTTTAAAATAATCAAAACTAGAAAACATAAGCAAAGAAAACATGACATATGGGAGGGTGATTAACGGAATGATAAAATCTATAAGCGGTTAAAATGAAACAGGAGAACAGATGGAAATGCGAAGATAGCCAAAAAATAGATCTGGATGGCTCCAATAAAACTATCTATGGTTGAAACAATAAGTGGAATTTCTGGAAAAGAGATTCTGTGTAACGACATCACCACGGTCACTCTAATTAGTTCAAAGACAAAATCCAAGTTAGATGTTAGGAAAATATAATAACATTTGAAATTCGGCAGATTTTTTGAGGAACACGTGAAACCCGTTTAAAAGATATTGCTTCAAAATGACAAATTGTTTTATAACAATGTCAGGCTAAAAATATTCTAATTCTACGTTATGCAAATACCCAGAATGCGGAAAATCTGAAAAAAATAAAATAGTAATATATAAGGGACTAAATACAACCATTTACTAAATTCACTATTTTATTGATTCATTATCAACTGCCAGCAATCATTAGCTATCAACGTTCAATTTTGTTAAATACTACGAGACAGATGAGTAAAGTTTGAAGTTCTTAAAAATTCTCTAAATTTCCATTTTTTTTTTTTTTAAACGTAATGTTTGCAAATGTTTGGTAAGGAACTTTTTTTTTACTGGAGCTGCCGCATCATGCAATATATTCGAAAATTTAAATATTGTCTCTTTTCTTAGATTATTTCATGTACAGCATCGCGCACACACATTCTCACGCTTGCCACTTACAAAAGCGAAAGCTTAACAGCGATGACTATTTCGTTCAACCATCCAAATGAAAAATTGCATTTATACGTGCATTAAATAAAGCATGGCGCATGTGCTGAGAATATTCTCTGTGCTTAATATCCGCATCAGACTTGTCTTCTCTGCATCGCGAAAGTGTACTGGCACGTGCTCCGAGCTCAGGCCGTGCATCAGTACAAGAAAGTTTGTGTGGAAATGATTCCCTTTAGGTTTCAACGGGGATAGAGCATGAGGTGTCACGTTTTAAATGTCTCTGAATCCAGTTTGCTGATGTTCTCCGGGGCAAATAGATAAAAAAGAAGGCGTTAGAGGTATGCAAGAATCGATTTTTCTCAGAGAGAAGTAATGGGAGTTGGGAATAAATCACCCACCAGAACTTACCGTTATTATCTTTTCATGATTCTTTTCCCTGAGAGCGGCATCGATACGAATTTCTTTTCAAGCCCTTAACAACGTTCTTATGTCATTTTATCTCTCGAATTTCATTGTTGCATCAAGCATTTGTTGAGGAAAAGGGGGGCCCGTAAAGAATATTGTTTTCCTAAACAGAAGCACTAATCTCAAACAATCACAATATTTTTATAGGCTTTATGGGGTCATTCATAGGCGATGTCACGCATCGAGGGGGGAGGTGGTTCGAGTAATTGTGACAGTTTGTGACAAGGGAAGGGATAACAAGAAGTATGACACTACACATTTTAGTTTCGATAAAAACATTTAAAATCAGCAAATGTAATTAATTTTAAGTTCAAGAAGTGTGACATTACACATTTTGGCTTCTATAAAAACTTTTAAAATCAGCAAATTAAATTAATTTAATTTATTTTTATTTTTATAATTTGATATTAAAGTTTCATTGATAATTTTGTATCGTAAACACCAAAGCTGATTAAGGTTTACATTTACTTCTTTTTAAAAGTTTAAAAGGAAATTTTTTTAGTCATTTACATTTGTAAGATAAAATTGCGTGAGTTTTCGTAAAATTTCAGAATTCAAACAACTAATATATTTTACTGTGCTATGCTAATTATCTTCGTAAAATTTCAGAATCCAAACAACTAATATATTTTACTGTTCTATACTAACTATCTTTTGTGTTGTAAACATTAACAAAAATATATTTATAAAATTATAAATGTGATCTATAACGTAGAGCTTTATTTCTGAACTGCAAGTATATAATATAACATTGGATATTGATTTTTCCGGATATCGGATATCCGATGACATCTGTATGACGTATAAGTATGATGATTGACGCATGGCTATGATGCTTGAAGCATGTAAATTCTATGCATATTTTTAACATCCTGCAGCTTCCAAACACGTAGTAAATTTGTAATTCACACATATTTTCAAAACCTGTTAATTAACTAATTGTAAAAGCAAAATTTGACATGCTGGATAACCAAATTTCGTGCAGTGGTCGGATTGGATTCAGGAAATTTAAAACTCTGTTATATACCGAATATGCGACGCATTCTGGGGGGATTGGTCCTGTTTATGGAAAATTTTCGTGACCTATTCCTAATTTTCGTTACTTTCGTGACTTTTTCGGGAGTTGCGTGACCACAAGACCCCCGGAAAAACATTAACCTTTTAATTGCAAGTAGACTGCATGTAAGGGGCCGTTCATAAATGACGTCACGCTTTTTTCCTATATATTTGACCCCCCTCCCCCCCTTTGTCACAATACGTCACACTTCAGAGGGCCCCCCTCCCCCCCTTTGTCACGCTATGTTGCATAATGCAGGATGTCACACTTCTTGTTACCCCCTCCCCTCCCCTTGTCACACTTTGGCACAATTTCACGAACCCCCCTCCCCTCCCCCCCTCGAAGCGTGACATCATTTATGAATGATCCCTAATGTATGATTCTAGAGGGATATGTATTTTTCTTTTTTCTTTGGAAAAATCATATATTATTAGCAAAAACAAGCACAAGATCGATTTTGCATATGATAACAGAAGATGATATATTGTAGTATCATTAATGGTAGAGAGCGAACTGTACAATAGCTCCTTTTCGCGGCAGGTTTTGGACGCTTAATACCGTTTCTTCTAAAATAAAATTGAGCACACATCCGTGCCTTTTAAAATAAGCAATTGCTCAGTAAACTTGAAAATGTAATAACGTCAGCTTCTTTTCGGTTCTGTAAGAAAAAGATACCGAATAATTTTCCTCTTAGGAAGAATTAAGGAAACTTATTTCCCATTTTTATTCGTAAACCTGACTTTACAATTTCGATAATTCGTCACAGGTAGGCACCACATTTCTTTTTCTTTTAATAACTGTTATTTTGCAATTTAAACGTCATCGTTCTTGCTCCATTGAGTTGTACCACTAAACACTTACTGACGCCTGTAAAATATTCACGACCCGCAAAAATGGCGACACGTTTAAAAAAAATGGTTGTTTCGATGAATATCGCTACAATTTTAAACTCAGCCTATCTTTTTAAAACATTTGTAAATAATAAGTAAGTCGGCATTGCTTATCGTACATGTTTTAAATTTTTGCTTTGATATTCCATTACTATAATGATCTGCAATATTCTCATGAGCCTAATATTATGTGTGAAAGGCAAAAATTCAAACCTAATAATGGACACCTAAATCTCCGTATGACGAAACCACTAAAAGTATCACTAAACACGCATAAATATTCAGAAGATTATTTAGAAGTTCTTAGATATTCATAGAAAGAATAGTTGAGATAAAAGAAAAAGCCATAATTTTAGGATAACAATAGAATAGAAAATTCTTTTTGAGCTGAATTTTTTCGTAGAATTTCATTAATGAGAGTAGAGTTAAAAAAATAAATAATTTAGCTATTTTTTATATCAAATGAGTCAAATAGAAAATAATCAGTAAAATACTAAATATTTTTGTTCCTTCTAAATGCAAAAGTGATGAACATAATTTTAGGTTTGCTATGGTTTGAAAGTTCGAGGGTTCTACACCTTGACGAGTATTTTGGCGAAAAAGCGAAGTTATTAGAACCAATTCAGTGAAAACGTAGTTTTGTTTTTGCCCTTTCGTGAGATTCGTATAAGAAAAAAATATAGCCTTAAGAAGTTAAAAGTCCTATTTTATTTTTACAACTATAATTTCCAAAATATCGGATGATTGCTTTTCAGTTCATATCAACCAAATGTATCTTGATTAATAAGTAAAAAATTAACAAATCGAATTAAAATTATTATTACTCATTATAATGTTGGAATTAATACCAATTAAGCAAATTAGCATTAAAAATTCTTGATTAAAAACAACAAATTGTATGATACTGCATGGAACTCATGACATTGCAAACACTCTGCTAAGAGCTGTAAAAATACCAGATTTCCATTTTAGCAGAAAAAGATCAATACATAGACAGTATAAATATTTTAATCGAGCAAGCATCAGTTTTTTTTATTATGGAGGCATTAAAAGAATAATATTTTCTCTCGTCACTTTGACTAAGATTTCTGTAAACTATGAAACTAGATTCCTCTTTTTCTTTCAAAACAAAATTTTCGCAATGCAAAATTAGGAAGTTTTGCTGACTACATGCGAATTCTATTTAAAACAGTTAAAGGGAAAAAAAGAAAAAATAAATAAACATTACTCTTAGATACTTGGGTAAATCAAACGCAATTACCTCACAACAAAGCAAAACAAAAGCCTTGAAAATTTCGGGAATATATATAACCTTACAGCATCATAGGAAGTTGTGCCCACACGCATGACAGCGCAAGCATTCTAAGCATATAATAGAATCACATTCACATTTAAGCATAAACAAATGTTATATGCGTGAGAGAAACAAACATTTTAATTGAGTATCATGTTCTTTAATGGGATAACATCTAACATGCATAAGGTATGCGAGACAACTTTGCAAAATTTTCACGTTTGAAGTGAATATAATAGGTGCTGAGACTAAACAGCCCTGCCTTTTTTCTTCACACAGACATGGAAATGAGAAATTATGCTAAGGCTTACGTATTTGAATAAAACGTTGCAAACACTCTGGGGGCGGTCTTTAATGTTAGAAGGCTTAACCTCCCCCCAGTGAAACAATCCTGGTACGTGCCCGAAACACAACTCGCGTATCGCTTGCGGTGCACAAAAATAGACGGGTGCGCGAAAATTATTCCCCAAAGGCAAAGGAGAAGGAATATGAAGTGTCACGTTCCGAATTTCCCTTAATCCCCTATCCTGATGCTCTTGCGGGAAAAAAAGAAGGGAAAAATAGGAGGAGGTGGAGTGATGTTGCTCAGGGATCGATTTCAAGAAAAGTCTAGAGGGAGGAAAAAAAAAAAAAAAAGAATGAGACGGGAATAAATCAGGACGCGAGATTTGGTTTTATTTATATTTTATCTCTCTGGAGCTTTTCCTGGTCATCTAAGAGCGCAAGGAGGCGAGGAATTTCTTTTCCACAAATAATGTTACGTTGCTTTTCTTGATCAGAGCTGTTGTTAAATGCAAAAGATATTATTTCTTTGAAAGAGAGAAACAAAGAACATCGAGAAAATGACACGTATTGCTCTGAAATTACAACGTAAGATACATGAGTTAGATATTTCGGAAGATAATTCATTCTTCCTGTGAAACAAATGTTAAATATTTAAGATTTATTATATGTGTTGATATTGAGAGTAATTTAACACACACACCCACAGATATATATATATATATATATTTATAAACAGTAGCGCACCCCGGATTGTTTTGCTTTGGAGTGGATTACGGATAAATCAGATACTGATATTGCAGGATCAAATTTTCCTTTAGGAGATAATTTCTAATTTCTGAGAGTCTGCGCCTCTTCTTTAGTTGACACTAAGAGAAAACTGTAGCATTTGTGTAACTAGGTCTCCAGCCTCAAAAAGTGAGAAAGAAGAAGAGAAAAAAGATGATCTTCATCTACTGTTTTGAGCGGGATTAAATTAAAGCTTGAAACTAGTGTCGAGAGAAGGATAGGAACTAAAGAGGAAAACTACATCTGAATTGAAACGAATGTGTCACCCTAATCGTCACATACGTGCTGCTTATTTAAAAGTCGAATTTGAGAGCGGCTCTAGTATTAATATTGTTGTGCAGTAACTGTCCTAAAATGGCAAACTTAAGGATGTTGTGGCCATGAGGGAAATTTCACTTACCTACCTAAATATTGACGATGAAAGTGACTTGGTTGATCGAAAATACGTATCAAGGACTAATTAAATTTGGGATTAAAGTTATGTTTTTTGGGTGAATCTCAATGGATCGGACACAAGGGCTGCATGTTTAGATGTCAAACTAATGAAACTAACTTTTCAGCTATATACTATCCCCTGGTTTAATATCCTCAACCATGAAATTCCCAGTGAGCTAGATGGTCTCATGCCCAGTACAGAGTATGGACGGCTGAAATTTATTACTGAAACTATGAGTACAAAGCTTACACTGACATGTTGAAAGAGTGTTACCGGCGTTTAAGTGAAGGAGGATAAATTTTAAAGTTGCTGAAAAATGTATTTCTTAACAAGACTGAGATACGTCGTCTATTTTAGAGTATCACATTTTCGAAAATTTTCCAATTTTAACAATATTAAAGTTGGTGATTTTCTAAAAATATAATTTTGATGGTAAAAAATGAAAGCTATTTTGGAATTTAAAGCTAAAAAGCACATAAGAATCCTTTATCAGAAACCAAAAAAAAAAAAAAAAAAAAAAAACAATCATCATCACAGGATAGTATTTTTAAGCCTTTTATTTATAGCGAAAATCTTTTGGGAAGACTTAAGGTGACCGACTACGCTAAAAACATCGACTTTTGACTTCAAGGTAGAAACTTTTTTTATTTGTGTTGCCAATATTTTAAACTTTCCTCTTTCCAAAACTTTTCCTTTTTCTTCTACGTGCTTTAGAAAAAAAGGTTATAGCTATTATAAAACATATCGTCTGCTACTATCCATGTAATTCCAACTTGTTTTTCAACGAACTGTAACTTTCAACTGCAATTTTCTTGAAACTTATTTTTTTGCAAAACTCATTTTCCGTTATCATGATATCTGAAAACATAATCAATGTATTCTCACAAAACTTTCAGTGTACGTTTTATATAGTATCAGCTATCCTATGAACCACAATTTTTAATGTAAATAAAGTATTTTTTTATTTACAAGGGTTTTATGTGGATTGCTCGTTAAAAATTCCGAAAAATTATGCATTAGCATACCTTTTTCCTTGCTATTTTCATAAATTTTAATATTTACCTTTCATTTTGGGTCATTTTGAAGATCTTTGATTTTTGTAACTAATGGCTGAAAATAATTAATATTGCTGCGATATTTCTTATTTTACAGTGTTAACCGTTAAACAAAATTTAACTAAAATTTTCCTAATTTTACCCATTCATTCAGAACAGTACATTTGGACTTTTTAAAAGTATTTTTATGTTCATAAATCATTATTTAACCAAAAAAGTATAAAACATGTGCAGAAATTGCCTTTTTTAAAAAAAAATTTGTTCCGAAGGTAGTCGGTCACCTTAAACAAAGAGTAAATTTATTCAATTATTAAGTCTTAACTAAAATAACAATTTTGTCTTAACTGGTTCAAGGAGCAATCGAAATAAACTCAAAAAATAAAATCTGCACCTAGGAATTTCAGAATAAAATTTTTGAGCCAATCCCCCTTTGGCGAAAAAATAACTTGATTCCTCCGAAAAGTTGGCGGTAAAAATACATTAAGGATCGAAGATGTTTCACACAAATGTTTAAGTACTAGAGATAACTTTGTGTAAAAAAACGCTAGCAGACCCACATAGTAATCAAGATTTACAACGCATAGCAACCCAACTGAATTATCGGCAGTTCCAATCTCCGTAATGTACCTCAAAATACTTTATTTTTTTATAGTGTTAATTCTTGTCCACTAGGCGTGAGTATCTTTTTTTTAATGGAATTCACGCCGTAAATTCCTAAAATACGGCTAATCGACCGTAGCATATCTCTAAGGTAAGTGCGACACGATCTAAAATAAGCAAAAACTTGTACGCGGGGAATGTTTTTGAAATATAAAGATCATTAGCATCTTATTTCCTAGTTCTTCGAAGAAACAGCATTAAATGGAGGGCTTCACGAAACCTGCCATTTTAAAAAAAAAAAAAAAAAGAGTTAAATGTAGGAGGTGGTTTATAAGGAAAAGAAAGATAGTCCTGAATGAATTAATACTAGAATTTAAAATGTTGCAGTAAGAGACAATAGCAAAAAAAAAAAAGTAATATACAGGAAAGTAAGAAATAAAAACTTCCTTTGAGCAAAAACTGTTTCAAAATCTACAAAAATAATGTAATATTTACTCTCTAAGAACGTTATTTTTACTATTCATGCATAGCTATATCTCACGATAACGATAATTAGGCTCCGGTTAAAACTTTCGTTGTAAAGGAAAGTGTTGGTACACATAGATTTAAGACTTATGCAGAGAGTTAAGTCAACGTTAAAATATTTTTTTAGAGCGACAACTTCAGCATTATTTAATAGATTTTTAATTCAAAAATGATCCAAAATGTTCCAAAAGTGAAATATCTATATGTAGTACAGTTTTTTAAGTATTGCTTTTCCTTGAATAAAATGGCATCCTCAAAAGTGAAGACAATTTAAAAGCTGAGAGAATAATAATGTAATAATTGAATGAATTAAAAAAATGTATGAATTAAAAATACTTTGCAACAGGGATACAATTGTTAGTCAGAATATTTTGAATGCTAACAGGGCCTCAGTAATGTGTATCCATTAAAAAGTTCCTAATAAGAGAAATTCGCTAAAGACAGATTTCATTGTAAGGAGGTGCTATTGTATATAGTTTTCATGTTTCTCAACTAGATGAAAAGAATGCGAGGGAGCGAGTGTCGGTGACCCGCATAAGTACAAAAGAAAAAAATCTTACTTCCTTATTTAGTATATTTCCACTCTTACGAAACGGAAGCATGAATTTTCGAAAATTGTTGGCACAATTTCTCCAAACATTTCCTTTACAATCTGAAAATATAAAATAGTTCTTAGGAGGAATAAAAATGATAAAATGCGTTTAAAGTAAGTTTTATGTACAGGACAAATTATTCATGCCACAAACTTAAGGCAGGAAAATTTGAGATAAACTAAACTTTTCAAAACATATTCTTAAAATCTTTATTTGAAAAGAGATGCACTCGTGGTGTGTTGTAAAGAAAAGAAGCTTTGGAGTAACTGGAAAATTTAATAAACTCGTTTAATATTTAGATCAAAATGACAGCTTAATAAAAACGGCGATTAAACTTACACGAACCCTCTAGATATTTTGTTGATTATTTCAAAAATACTGCAGTTTCTTCAAATCTTTAAAAAATATTATTTGTACTTGTTTGTTTAGCTTATAAATTTAATAACCAACCGTTCCCCGCTCAGAAGGCTTCGGATATCCGGTATCCGACCGATTTTTTAAATACCCGGAACCCAATCCGGTTACTGCATGAAAAATCCGGTAATCCGGCATGTAAGATTTTTATGCATAGAATCTACAGGTTTCTAGCACCAGAGTTGGATATCCGGAACGGATACGTCACACGAGAAACACCGGGTGTCCGGTATCCTGTAAAATCAATATTCGGTTTATTCCTAATTTTGAGCTTGGTCTTTCCCCCTCCCCCAAAGCAAAATCCTGGGTGCTTCACTGTGTGTATATAAACACTCACTTCCAAATATTAAGCATGGACAGGGAAATGGTTATTTCCAAGCCCATCTGAATTAAAGAAATTGAAATGTGCTGCAAAGGTAGAACAAAGTATGCAAATATGTTAGGGAGCACCCATTCGGAGTTTCGCATAGAAAAATATGCAAAACATGCAGTCGTATAAGAAGCCGGCATTGTGAAGGGATTCAAGAGTTGCATGTAAATATCGATGAAAGGTGTTTAGAACGTTTGCATGATTTGTTTTCAAGTTAAACGAGTTTCTATGTCTTCCAGAAGACAACGGATGGAAGGTTCTGAACATGGACGAGCTGTTGGACGCACTGAAGCAGGACAGCCAAACACAGACGTTGCTCTTTTCTTCTTCGTTCATTATTCCGACATTTCATGATTATAGAAGCAATTACAAACCAGCCAAACAGTTGTCCGAAGACCTATAGCTGGTCGTCCAAGGGTTACGATCCCCGCTGAAATCGATATATCACTGCTGTAGCCAAGCGGAATCGAAGATTGACCACCATACGTGTGACTAAACATCAGTCATAGTGACATCTATGACTGAAGCGGCCATTTGTAAGACGTTATCTGTCATTGCTATTCGTCTAAGGCTACACATGAATGGTTTGTACGCCCGGGAACCACAAGTTTGTGTTAATCTGTCCTTCCAATCCTGAGGGGCAAGATTAAAGTAGTGCTGTCAGCATGTGATTTGGACTGTCTGATTGGGGCAACTTTATGTTCACAAATGTGTCCAGATTTGCCCTACAACCTGATGCGTGTAAGGGACTGGAGGGAGCAAAGCACATGCAATCAACCCAAGAACTTCCCCGAACCAATGTCTGAGCAGGGATTTCATTGGGACATCGTATTGACCTGTACATTTATAAACTAGGTACTGTGATGGCTGTACGGTATCCAGAGGAAGTACTAGACCCCATCGTGTTACTGCACGCTGCAGCAGGTGGTCATTTCTTCGTTTTAATAAACGATAATGCGTGTTGCCATCGTTGATGACTTTTTGGAGAGTGAGGGAATAAAGCGCATGGAGTGGTCGGCATACTCGAAGGCCCTTAAACCAATCGAAAATCTTTGATGCCTTCGGTTCTGCTATATCTAGACGTTTCCATCCCCCAGCCATTCTCAGAGGTTTAGAAACCGCACAGCAGTAGGGATGGCGATTACTGAACTCTGCGGTGGTCGATCGACTCGTGAAAAGCAAGATCACACGCTGTATACTTTGTATGTAGGTAAGGGGTGCTTACACATCCTATTAATGTGGGTTTAGTTGTTTACTTGGAATTTATTCATCATTTTGTTAATGACGCAAATATGACATCAACTTATAATTTATGAAAATTCGAAAATTTAAAAAAATCTCTGTGTAATTCTTTGTTTGCAAGTTATTTCAGTTATTAGCTACAATAAAATGTAACATTCGTAACTTTATTCATCACAAGCAGACGAAATAGTACTCTCAATAAATGCAGTCCTTTGTTTGTAAACAGATCAAATAGATGTACCGCTCAAGTACTGTTTTCAATAGGTTCCACATTCGTGCTAGAAATGCAAAACCTATATTAATTGGATGGTAAAAGCATTCAATACCGTTAACGAGGCATTAATTAATTGAGAGTTCTCTTCCTGTTAATTAAACATCTTATTCATGAGCTTTCGCTCAGATTGTCCCGGTCTTACGGGAGAAAACGGTGCATGCCGCATTCTAGTTTATTATTGGGCAATATTCAAATTGTGGGAAGGCCGACATAGTCTGAGCTTCAAGCTTCGCTACACAGTAATTATTGCTCGACAAGAGCTTTGATTATTCTATAAGTTAGGAATGGTCGCACCCCCAGTGACACACAAAGTAAATTTTAAGGTTCATGAATTACAGAGTACAATCTCGCTTCATTGTTTTTTTGGGTTTTTTTTGGCGAAATAAAAAAAATGCAAGTGAGGAAAAGTGATTAAGGCTTGTCACACCGTAATATGAAGGTATTTTCCTATTATTTTCATTGCTAAGAAAGGCCAAGAGCGTAGCTTTAAGAGTTTAATTCCACTCTCAGTAATTTTACAGAAAAGTTTTAAAGGAAACCAATTTGAAATTAAAATATTGTCGGGTTTTTCCCTATTTTGCATCACAGTTGCATAATTTTCAGCTGATTCAATATGAATTTCTCTCATACTAGTTATAGAAACAAAAATTTTGCGCTAAAAATCTTTTTATAAATGCAGAGCAATCTGAACATAATCTTACTGTTTGATCCCCCCTTTTCATTCAGAAGATATATCTGTGTATAAATAGGCAAATACACTTTAGTACAATTTTCTCCTCTGTTTGCGAACCAATTTTCTTGCCTTTAAAAATATATATAGCACCTATTGATGAGTTTTAGCGTTATCAATTAAAAAAAAAAAAAATTGGAAATAGTTAATTTTTACCATCCTGCTTTTGACATAGATTCGAAGCCTTTTTATAGAAGTCTTTATTCGTCATTACTTTCATACTACTCCTTACATCTACGATCTACCATATTTGTACAATGCTCAATAGTTGTTCAAGCGTTTTAAGTTTAACGGTTGTATGTAAAAAGTTGTTTAAACGGTATGTTGTTCGATGTTTCGAATCAAAAGCATTCCAAATCCTTAATAAAACGTTAACAATTCTACTTAAAACAGGTTTCTCAATTTGGTCTGAGTTAAATTTTCATTTTACTTCTCCAAGTTTTGTTTTTGATAATATTAGTAGCATCTATAATTATGTGTTCATAACGACGATCAACAAAATTGTTGAAAACGTTCTTGTTGCACTACACAGTGAATGTGCTGTGGTATACATCGGAGTAAGATTTCTATAGAATGAGTGACAATTGAAAATCTTGCGTCCAAAAGGTTTATCATGTTTGACGCACACACACATATGCGCAGAGATTTATATATATTGCTAAATTATAATTTAAATGTAAATGTAAATCAGCGAAATTTTATAAATCATTTCGAACTCCCTTATCTGTATAAAACTGCTTTGTCTCCAAAATTCAAAAGACATTCCCTAATAAAGGAAAGTAAGCTCTCTTCATTGATATAAAGAAAAACCAAATTCGAGTGATCCCTTTTGAGGTATGGCTCTTTGAAAATGAGCCAAAATTGAGGCGTGAAATTTCTAACTGAATTTTGAACCAACATAACTCGGCAGTAAATTGAGCAATCAAGGTTCCACTTGCACACCTTTATGACATGCCAGCAGGGTGCAAATGATGAAAAAATCCAGTTCAGAAAATATTTCTATCAACAGATACAAGCTGGTGAAGTGTGGTCAAAATCTGCCACATTGACACAAATAAGCTATTTTGGCAGCAAAATGTGAAAAATCTAAAATACACTAATCTTTTGTTGTACTAGTAGGCTGTTATATCTAAAAAGCTTAGCAGGATCACCTAGTTTCAGCCCGGTAGTCCTCTTAGGTCATGTATAAATAAATGAAAAATTTTCATTTTCTGTAATTAGCAAAATTTTGTACATTGTTTTGAACTACATTATGTGTATAAAACTGCTTTGTCTCCTAAATTCAAAAAACATTTCCTAATAGAGGAAAGTGAGCTCTTTTCATTGATATAAAGAAAAACCAAATCCGAGTGATCCCTTTTGAGGTATGGCTCTTTGAAAATGAGCCAAAATTGAGGCTTGAAATTTTTAACTGAATTTTGAAGCAACATAACTCGGCAGTTATTTGAGCAATCAAGATTCCACTTGCACACCTTTATGACATGCCAGTAGGGTGCAAATGATGAAAAAATCCAGTTCAGAAAATATTTCTATCAACAGATACAAGCTGGTGAAGTGTGGTCAAAATCTGCCACATTGACACAAATGAGCTATTTTGGCAGCAAAATGTGAAAAATCTAAAATACATTCAGTTTTCGTTGTACTAGCAGGCTTCTATAACCTAAAGTTTAGCAGGATCACCAAGTTTCAGCCCGGTAGTCCTCTCAGGTCATGAGCAATAAGAACACAAAGTTGGCAATTTAGTCATTTCAGTTGCGACATGAAAAAAGGTGCCTTTACAAAACCGTGGCTAGTGGTCCAACTATACAACTTATGGAGCTGTAATTTGGCATGGATCCATGTAAGACTTATATCTACCACCTATAAAAATTTCATCAAAATTGGAGAGGGTCGAGTGGGGAACTTTTACAAAACCGTGGCTAGTGGTCCAACTATACAACTTATGGAGCTGTAATTTGGCATGGATCCATGTAAGACTTATATCTACCACCTATAAAAATTTCATCAAAATTGGAGAGGGTCGAGTGGGGAACTTTCCGAAATTTGGTACATTTGAGATGGAATGACCCATATATATATACATATATGTATATACAGTAAAAGCTGTAAAGTTGCCCACCTTTGTAAGCTGACCACCTGTGTCAGTTGACCACTTCTGTTAGGAACGGATTTAGCCCTATATTATGTAATGTAGGGAAACCTTTGTAACTGGACCACTTAAATTGACCAGTTAAGTACGCCAAATTTGGGTGGGAATATTATAAAAAACCTTTTGTAAGTTGACCGCCTAATTATTTCTATCTCTATTTGTTTATCAATTTTTGAAAAGATAAAAAAATTAAAATAACTTCTCCAGGATATATTTTTGCTATAATGTTCGACGAGTATTTGTCTGGATGGATGAAGCATCAATATAAAGTTTGCCTAGACTTCTTGGTAAGTTAACCATATGGGGAAAACTACTATGAGCATTCTTTTATTCTTTAAATAAATTTCTTCTTTTTTCTTCTATCTGATGTAGCCATTTTGAAAAATTATGAATTTTTAGGAAATCTTTACTACCATATTAGTAACTTAGATAATTAAAAATTATTTATCTTTATTTTAACTAAGTACCTTAATTTTAAAGTTGATAGGGTACACTGTAAGTCATTCAGGTTAAATTTCCCTAATGATATTTTTGATAATTGTGAAGAAAACAGCTAATTATTATTCTTAAATAATGTTAATTCACATAGCTATATTTTAATTAGTTACAAATGAAAAAATGCATAGAGTAAGAAATGACAAAAGAGAAAAATCTTTAACCTCTATAAGTTGACCACCTGTCTAAGTTGACCAGTGGAGTGCTGCACCACAAGTGGTCAACTTTTACAGGTTTCACTGTATATTGTGTGTGTGTGTAGGTAGTATGCACAAATTCTATTCCATTCTATTCCAGATGCTTCTAGCATCATATTAAGAGGTCTGAGTACAATGCGGCTTGCCTCTGTTGGATCTCCTAATTCTGAACCAGCTCCCAGATGAGAGACCGTCACCTGGGATTGGCAGAGGTATCGTTTCACTTGGAGGACATTGGTGCCACGACGGATTTTACGTGCACCCATTAACATACACGGTCCCGGAACGAATCAGTCGCGAGAGGTGGTCATCCTCTCAAACACTGACCTCGGTCAATGTTGCTTCACTTTCGGTGTTCTGCGCTAACCGAGCTTTTAATAACTGGTCCACTAAATGACTATGTAAACGAAAAGAGAGTTTTGTAAAAAATTACACATAAACAGTAAATTTACGAATTTCATTTAAAATAAGCTGAATGCAATTAAAATATCTTTACAATCTTTACTCCGAATAACTCTCTTGCATAAATGTGCATGCATGATCTATATTTATGTTAAACTCCATGAATTCAATACAGTTAAAACAATTAATCTAGAAGTGTTTCGTGTTTAATCAAGCATTCTACTGCACAGAAAAAACACAGTAATAAATGCATTGCCCCTTCCTTTTTTATCGTTTTAAGTACATATATCCAGATAAAATGCTAATAAAGATGAAAATAATAATTTTGCTTGTGATTCATTTATCCAACTTTCTTTCTTCTGAAACTTAATTAAAATTATACTTTTTAAAGCGGAAAGAAAAAACAAAAAACTCGTTTAGCCGCTACATAAATGCGAGCATCAAGATAAGACTAATAACTGCGTTATAACGCTGCGTAACTTTTATTACCGTTATTTGTTATTTCTTAGAATCTGCAAAAGCAAAAATATTCCTCCTCTTTGGAGAAGCATATCTCTTACATTTCAGTTAAAAGAAATAAATGGAAAA
Organism: Octonoba sinensis; assembly: GCA_038502835.1. Lineage (NCBI taxonomy): Eukaryota > Metazoa > Arthropoda > Arachnida > Araneae > Uloboridae > Octonoba > Octonoba sinensis. Next base: position 53,833,583 of record CM076599.1, on the reverse strand, counting down.
AAATTGAATTGAAAGCAAAGTGCTTGTTTTGCTTGTATATTGCCTAATTTAAATATTTCTAATACTTCATTCCACTTTTTTTTTCTTAATTTCCACTGTCGTAATTGCTCTAGCGCAGGAGGTCTCTGATAATTGTGCCGTCTTTTTTTCCCCCAGATTCAAAATTTGTAAGCAGAGGAAAAGTTTATAGAAATTATCACGTTTATGGAAATTTTTTACCCATTCAGTGCGCATTTTGTTGAATGAAAGAATTGTTAATAAACATCAAATTTCGTTTGAAACATTTATTTCTTAAATCTTAATTACCTTGTAGGATAGTAATTACTTTATTCTTAATGGTCCCTAAGCGTGTTTTCGTTGTCAGTCTCGCCCCCTACCCCTTTCCACTCTCTCTTTTTTTCTTCTGCCTGATATTCTTCGTTTTCAGATCCCGCACTTCAAATTTAAAAAAAAAAAAAAAAAAAGAAGAAATAAAAGAAAAACTTACCATATATTTCAATATGAGTTTTAGATCAATGAAAGTTTGTTTACAAGTACTTAAGATTTCTAAGATGCTTAATTTAACTTTTTGAAAGACTAAAACTCCATCTATAGATAGGATTAGCTTGAATTTCATATGAGCTTTTTATTGAATTAAATGTTAGTTAATTCATTATTTAACAATAAAATGGGCGCCCAGACAGCAAGGACAGCAATTAAAGAAATCAGAATGATAAGAGTGTCTGTCTCAAAGTAAATATTCAGTATAAAGTGAAGTTATCTATCTTAAATTATGACCTGAATATCACATCAGATAGAACCCTTAAAAACTTCGTTTCTTCATCTCGATACTTTCAACACAGCAAAGAAAGTAGTAATTTAGACACAGCATTAGTTTATCATATAAAAGTTTATTCTATTAGTCTTCTCTTACTTTGTTCTTTTACTGTATTAGTTTATTCTGGAAAATTATTTCCTTGTAAACAAACAAGTTCATCTTTTAGTAAATATGCCTACTATGTGCAAATAATGGTTTCGAACCATAATAACAAGCTTCGGTCCAAATTATATCAGTTAACTTCTTTTACAAGTAAAATACTTATCTTAAAACAACACAATATCTTTTTATGTAAAAAAAAATAATTATGGTACAAATAGTACTTAAAACAAATAGAAAAATTTGTGGTAGTTATGCATTATGTGTAAATATGAGATTAAATTTAGGTAAAAGAACCTTCTTTTCAAGGTAAAAAAAAAAAAAGAATTTGTCCCGCCAACCAGCGGTGTTTAAAAAAAAAAAATAAATAAAATCCCGAATTTTTGATAGAATGCACCACAAATTAGGGAACGGCGAGAAAACGGGAAGGGGATACATCATTTTCGGTGACCATGTGGCTATTTCGCCGATATTATAAATTGCCAAGCATTATAAAAGCAAAATATATTTGCTAATATTTTGCTTTTATAATGCTAAAGTTTAATACGAACTAGTAATTGAGAACTGCAATCAAAGCTCGCATTGTTGATAAGTTATTAGAATTCGACTACTATTGTTATTGTTGGACTAAACAAGGACATCCTTTTTTTGACATTGTCAACGACGAAAACGTTTTGTAATGTTCTCTGGGGGAGGTGCATTTATATTTGCTGTTCACAGAGAGGGGAAAGCTAGCGAAACACTATTACCCACGCCCCCGATCTATGGTGTCCCGCTTTACCAGTGTTAAAATTCGGTACCTTACTTTAAAATTAAAAGAAAAGGTACACACACACACACATATATATATATATATATATATACATAATTTACTGCCGGAAAATATTCCCAGAAATCCACAAAAAGAGTAGAACTTTAAAAATATATCTAAAGGCTTTCATTTAAAGAGATTAGAAAACATAATTAAAAATGTTACATAGATTGCAAAATAATTTAACCGTTAACAACAGGTTCAAGAATCTCTATTACACATGATGCTACTTTTTCAATTAAAGTTAAAAAACGTGCTCTTAGTGTACTCATCGTAAAATATCATACGCAGTATAAAATGTAGAGACATGCGCACAACTGTTTTTGTGGGAACACAAAAAGGGAAAACGCTCAATGTTCAACAAATTTATTTTTTTTGAAAGAAAGAAAAGAAAACAACCAGTAAGTATCCTTTTTGAGAATGTCGGCATGAATCTTGAAATCCAAGCAATTGTCTGATTTTTCACGTAAAGGGACGTTTTCCTTTTTTCCTTTTAAAAAAAGGACAATCCACAATTTGATTCTTTGGTCAGAAACTACTGCTTTGTAAATTGATGGATTACCCTTAAGATTGTGGTTTGAAGAGATGTATAACCTGTCTTTTTTTTCCTCCACTTATTTCTTTCTCCATTCCCTTCCACGTGGAAAAGAAAACTGTTCCCTTCTCATTCAACAGAAACTTTCTACGTTTTTTCAAGTCTGTTTTTAACTTTTGTTTAGTTCTTGATCTTGGCTTTGAGGTTTTTATTTCTTAAGAAAAGCTTATTTTTTGTGCTTAAAGTACAATACATAAAACATTGATCCTTTATTTGATGCAGGAAATAAATCCTAAGTTTTTGATGAGGAAATCGTCTTTTCTCGCTAAGGTGGGTACACAAAACGTTAAGTGAATTTATAAATTCGCGTTATGCTTTTTGACTCGAATCGAACGATGTGAATGAGTGCAAAGATAAAGAACTAAGCTTTTAAACATTTCTCTTTTTTTGCTTAAAGTGCCGTGTTTCAGTTTTCTCAAAACAATAAAATGTTTCAGAACTAAATTTGTCTGAACGCAGAAAAATCAGTGCCACAAATAAAGTGTTATTATCATCCTCTCTCAATTACACTAATTATCTATTTATTTTTGCGAAAGAATAATATAAACCTTCATGTTTTGTGTTTTAATTTAATCAAGCAAGTCAAGTAACACAGAAAAGGATCATGCACATTTTATGTTATTCTCTTCTTGAAATTTATACAAGAGATACGAAACTTTTAATTAAGACAGAATAATGTTAACTTCTTACGTGTGTCACTTTGTTTTTGCCATTTTGTAAAATGTGGTTCAAATTTTCGATTTTAGGGTTTTTTTTTCCATTTGCTGAAAATAAAGGAAGTAAGAAATAAATAAAATAAAATAAAATAAATACAGAAACACTTTTTTATATGCATTTTTATTATTCTAACTTTCAGCATTATAGTTCATTATTTGGAAAAACTATTCATTCATTTTTAAAAATTATTACATTTATTACTAAACAACCACTTCAATCTCAAAAGTTGTGTATTTTGTTTCGATTGTTTTTAAAATGCATGTGATATGCCGTTAAATGAATTAGTAAGTGTTTCTATCTGTACTAAGGCATGCTCGAAACTAAGTTTGCTTAATTGAATCGCTTTTAAATTGAATTAAAGGAATTTTAAATGCAGTAAGGCATTTTATTGAAGTGTATGTATAAGAATCAGGAGTTGAAAGGGGCTTTCATTTTTTATTTTTAGTTAGAACCATCTTATCGCAAAAGTTTTATAACATTCACTTTTATTGGAATTATGAAGTTAAGAGTAATATTTAATAGTTCTCAGAAACAAACAATCAAGTAAAAACTGAAAATAAATATTGTAATAGACTTTTTGTATATCTGTTATCTGTACTTAGGGGTCTATCCAGCATTTTTTCCCTTTTTGCCATGATTGCATTTTACGTTTGTTATTTTAACCAGTGAAATTTTTCTTCTCTCTAAATTTCCGAATTTCCTATTTTAGATAAAAACAATTATCTTGCGTTGGGCAGGGAATAAACATTTATTTTTTCCCAGGAATTTAATCTGTCTACTTCAGACGAATTCACACCACAATGGTCCCTAGTTCATCATTCCATGGTCCCAACGTTATTCCGTCCGGTTTTTGTGGATTTTAAAGAGATTTTTTGTGAAAAATCAAATAATTTTGTGAAAATTGAAAATTGACCCATATAGTGATGAAAAATCTTATTATTGTTTGCCGCTGTTAAAATAAACAATGGTGTGAAAAATACGATTTGGAAGCTTGGAATTATGTGAAGGGTCCGTTTTGATTAATTGGAATTTTGTGAAGGATACGAAAACTGACTCAAATTTCCCCTGGCGCGACTCCTGGTGCTATTTAAAAAGCTTTTTCTGGCATACATTACAAAATTTAATTCATAATAAAGAAGCAATCCCAAATATAATAAATCAATGTTGCTTACAGGAATCTTTAAATTAAAGAAATGAAGAATTAACTCGTTTTATGAAAACATGAGCAAAGGGACTTATTTTCAAAAACACAAGTCAAGCGCTTATTAAAAGTTCACGTGTAAAAGGCAACCGGAACACAAAAAGAGAAATATTTTCGGTGTAATTACATTTCTTGGCGGACTTTACGAAGAAACACTTTGAAATTTTTCATGGAGGAAAAAAAACCCCTTGAAATTCTTAAAAGAAAAAAAAAAGTTTTAGTAGTGGAAATTGTATTGCGTTCTTCCAAACCACGTTTCAACGCTTCACAAAAAAATGGTGCCCCCAAGTGGACGGCAGGAAAAAGTGGAAAAAATATTGAAAGCTTCCTGTTTTAACAGGGCAGGTGTAAAGCAACATTAAAAAGAAAGAACACCGAAGAAAAGAAATATGAAGTGATGTTGGAAGAAAAGAAGAAAAAGAAACATTTTTTCTTCAAACCACTAAATTTACGCTCTCTTTTTTAGGTACTTAAGTATTTTTTTTTTTTACGAGCTCATGTACGGGACTAGTTAAAATAGAAGTTCTTAATAGGGAAAAAAATAAAAAACCAACATGAATCAAGTGAAAAAAATAGAAAGCAAGCCACCGAAAGTAATGTTAGTACTGCGTGCCGAATTGCTCTGAAACCGAAAACGGTTTTCGGAGAGCAGTGTTTTAGAGATGGGAGTCGGTGATTTGGAAGGTTAGGCCATTCCCCCCCCCCCCCTTCACTTGTTTAGTTTCCAGTTGGGTTTTTTCCCTTTTTGCCATGATTGCATTTTGCGTTTGGTATTTTAACCAGTGAAATTTTTCTTCTCTCTTAATTTCCGAATTTCCTATTTTAGATAAAAACAATTATTTTGCGTTGGGCAAGGAATAAACATTTATTTTTGCCCAGGAATTTAATTTACTTCAGACGAATTCACACCACAATGGTCCCTAGTATCATCATTCCATGGTCCCAACGTTATTCTACCTCACCACATTATAAAGGTTTATAGCATCAAATATTTTGGGGAAAAAAGTTAGTTACTTTCTTTTCTAGTTTGGATATTTTATTTAATTGATATTCCAGCAAATATTCGAGATTTTCAGTGATGAAATGGTTGTTATAATAGGAGGAGAAAGAGTTATATTATTTTTTTACAGTTACATTAACATTGCAGAGGTTTTGTCAACATTAAAAAAAAATTTGCTCGATAAATTATTTGCCAAATCATTCACTTCTACGTTTTTATAAAAGCGAGTACTTACTATTCTTCGTAATAAAGAACCTCTGAAGCAGTGGCGTGCCTGGATTTTTTTTATTTTCTTCTCTTTTTTTTGGGGGGGGGGGGTGCACATCGACATTGACATACAAGAAGAAAGTTTTTTTAGCTAAAAACGATCACTCAGAAATAGAAAGAGAGAGTGTAGAAAAAAGACAAGAAAATATATGCTGCATCAACCATATTTCTCCACTTAAAACTTAAAAACTGTTCAGGGATTGATATACATTTTACCAATTCATAAAAGTCATTTTTTTTACCTATTCAGTAGTGTGTTGTTTATACAGGAAAGACGTTTTGTTGAAATTCAGTTTTATGTTTTCTACAGACTGAACAATTCTATTTATGTTTAAAGCTTCTACGATTAAAAATACTGATAGTTAGATGGGAAATTACTAAAATATAATGTCCAAGAGTGTGAGAGAATTAATTTGATATCGCTCAAATTACAAGCAATAATTTTCTTTTTTACTTATTAAAAATGTTTTTTTAATGTACCAAAATTAAGTGTAGTAACCGTTGAAAAGGTATATTTGAAATAATTAAGGACCTAAGCTAAACGAGAAAGAAGGAGAGAGATAGCTACACTTGCAAATCTGATGTTGTTGTATGGGCCAGTTTTTTTCTTTTCTTTCTAATAGGGCTGAGTATGGTCACTAACCTTTGCAGACCTAGCGCATTCCCCGGAAACCGGCATCCATTCTTTTCAGTAGCACAACTATCTGCGGATGACGTTGCCACTTTTTTGTGAACTTTCACGCTTCGTTTCTCTCTAGAGGGCGGCACCTGAGCTCTAAGTGATGCAAAATTGCACTGGGAATTTAATTTAGCCGAGCGTATGCAAGCTTAATAGATGCTCAAGGTATCGTTAACACTCCGCATAACCATACGACATGGTCACTGACGATTTTCTGCATCTTGAAAATCCACCGACTTGGACCAGGTTTGATCCTGCGAAGTAGACTCGTATAGTTCGAAACGGATCTTCATGTTATTTTTAACGTTGGGACTCTAAATTCTCTAATAATATAATAAAATAATTATCTTTAAAGAAACTTTCTAATAAACTTTTTCTCTTCTTTGATTAATTTCATGAATACTAAATATTTTACTATCACAAACGTAAAATTATACCATTTTTGTAACATTTCGTGGAATACTGCTAAATCTCTCGGTTTCAAGAGTACATGAAATAAAAAGAAATGTTAAGAACAACAACGTCCAGAGTATCCGATGAGAGATCTTGTTGTTACTGGAAGCCAGCCAATTCCTTTCTTTATCCGGATCCTTCTTCAAGATGAACGAACGAAAATAAATAATAATGGAAAAAATGTGGGGAAAAAACGAATGATTTTTGACGTATGTATGACACAGCTCGCGTCTGTGTCGAGCAGTCTTAGGATTTTTTCTCTTCCACTTTTTTTCTTCCGTTTTTTAATTCTTTTATTTCGTGTCTATCGCACTGCCATGTAGCGTTTATTCCAAATATAAATATGTGAAGCATTTCGTGAAAAGAATTGAAGTTTCGTCTAAAAAAACGTAGTGTCTAATACATACAGAGAATATTTTATGTTACGTTGAATGTCCGAAATCGGAAAATATCGACAAGTACCGGTCTAATGGATGGTAAATGTCGACATTCACCGGTGGTTGTCGACATTTTCCGATTTCGGACATTCATCGTAACATATACTATTTCGTGTTTGTTCCTCTTGAGTTACGGAGCATTAAAAATCAGTGAGAGTTAACAATTCTGTAGTGAAGATGCTCGAGATTGCTACCTATAATTTGCAGAAGAAATAAGCTGATGACAGCTTTTAAAATACGATTGAAATGATTAAAATGAGCATGAAAGTGAAGATAACTCGATTTTTTTAAAAAGTGGAATTGGACCACTACTCAAATAAGACCTTCATATATAAAGGAGGGTTTTTTGACGGTATAATTTGTGCGGCATTTCATTTGTATACTAATCAAATAAAGGCAACTTTTCTCTATTTTATCCCTTTCTTTGTTAATTTAAAAATATTAACATTCAAATAAGTTTAAAATTTCAATACTGTAAAACCTTTAGTTAACTCTGATATGTCGAAGAGTTATTTTCCGTTGGAAATTGAATACTTTATCTGATTTGTCGGGTGAAAAGAGAGCAGCAAATTGAAAATGACGTCTGCAAAAGAAAAAAAACCAAACGTGCGAAATGTCACATATAATTCAAATCAGACACCAAACCTAAAGTTTAGGAAGCAATACAAGAACGTTGGCAATACCTTTTCTCGGTTTGGTCATCCCATAAGAAAATAAATCCCTGCCTAAAGCGAGATATAGGGTAGAAAAATTCAGCAGGTACCACATGTGTCTGAAAAAATACTTTTAAGCTGGTTAATCCGTCGAGCATTGTTTATTACTACATATATATCTCTAAGGAAAATATATTGTTGACTAGTCACCTAACTGTATAATGAATTAATTCATTAGGGAAGTTGAATAAAAATAATTGATTTAAAAAAAAGATAAATTAAAGATAAGGAAATTTTTTTATTCTAGACATGCATTCCCATCTTACTTTGTTATAAATTCACCAATTATTACTTTAAAAAACGACATTTAAAATATTTATGAGACTACTGCTCACTCCCCCCCCCCCTCAAAGGAAATAATATGATTTTTAAACAAACACTAAAATGTTCAAATAGTTTTTGAAAAATCGTGCTGTTTCTTTTATACGCATGTTATGTTAAGTGATATCGTCCTGTAGAATAAATTTGGCTTCACATTTGCATCCAATTCTAAATAATTCTACTAACGTAACTATTTGACTAATAACCTTTCTACGACTCTGTACAATAGTTATACAAATACAAATACAAAAGTGACGACCCTCAACAGGCACAGGGCCAAGCTGGGCTGGTCCTAGTCAACTTAACAATCCCCAATGAACGTCAAGAGCCTACTTAAAAGTTTTTACCCCACTGCAACTAACAGTTGCCTGCGGTAAACTATTCCAACTGCCTGCTATCCTATTGAAATAATAATTTTTCCTAATTTCAAAATTAGCCTGAGATTTGAAAAGCTTAAAACCTTGAAGGTTCTACCTTCAGCGCATAACTGCAGTCCATCAACATTTCCTGGTTTAATGAATTTAAACAACAATTTAAGTTAATATTGAAGAAGCATGTATTATACGTATAAACGTCTTTGACATGATTTCCTGTTAAAGTCATATTCAATTACATCCATTGGGGTATTTTAAAAGGGGGAGGGCCCGGGCCACTTCCGAATTGAAATAAATTCAAAGCTACCTACTTAGAATAAAAATTAAAAATTTTTACATTTTGGCTCCAGTTTATTAGTACAAATAGTTTTTGAGCACACTGTAGCTTAGTGTTCTGTTAGGCATATAATTTAGTGAAAACAAAACAAGGGAAACAAAATATAAAATGCTTTGGGAAAGGGAAAAAAATGATTCGAATTTATATACAGATCATTTCGTCTGCAGAAAATAAGGAAAAGCAGCACACATGGTTCTGAACTCCCCAAAGCACAATCTCCAGAGTAATCCATCAATTTACACAACACTAGCTCCTGACCACGGGATCAGCCGGGGGTGTTTGTTTCCAGGATAGAAAGCTGGCCCTGAAGGAGCAGCAGATTCTTGGGTGATATTTAGAACAAAGCTGAATCATGTTCGTGCTGGCCTGGGATTTGTTTTTTTAACCACATGGAATAGAGTAAACCAGGTGTATCTATATGCTATTTCTTCTTGGTTTAATGTTTTAGTATACTAGTGAACATTTTAGGGTTTCTGTTTCAAGTCCGAGATTCTAATGAGAAGAAATACGAGTAGGGCGCATATTTTTGCGGAAATGAAACATTAGCAAAGTATATCTATTTTCATGGATATTTATGTGAGAAAATTTAACTTTCATCTCAAGGTTGTGAAAATTCAAATTCCGGATTTAAGCTTTTTCTCTAACATGAAAGTATTATTATTATTATCATGAAAAAATAAAGGATTATTAACACTCTTAGACTAGGTTTATCCTTGCCGTAAAATATTCAAATATGCAATTTGTGGATTGATTGTTACTGACTGCGAAAACAACACCATTCTTAATGGGGGAAAACACTACATTTTTGAAACTTGAAGTTAAAGTGTAATAAAATTACTATTTAATTGCGGAAAGAATTGTTTGTAAAACAAGCATTATATTTAAGCAATTATGATGCGCTTCTTCCCCTCCGTGAGAAACAGGGCATTTAAGACACATGCTAGCAGAAATAATTGCAGCTTCATCTCTCGAGGACTAGAGTAGAGAGTCCTTTCTCTTGCGCGTAATGCAAGTTCCTCAGACACCAAAATAAAATAATTCTGGGATTGTTATTTTGTATGTGTGTTTCAAAAATATTCTTTGAAAAATGTATTTCACACTTAACCAGGAATTTTAAGTGGAGAGTGGAGCATGAGTGCCCGAGGCTCATTGTTTCCCTACTGTTATATTTATTTCTGTGATTAAAAAAAATCAAAATTTCTGTATTTTTGGCAATTTTAGGAAATTTTAACATATAAAAACGTAAATCGTTCATTCAAAGGTGTACCAGTAATTGTTCTGACATCTTTAATGGGACGTCATATGCATGAAACACAGAATTTATACAGTTATCAGTGTGATCCAAATGCCCGTTAATATTTGAAAATTCAGTACTTCATACAATACTACGTATACAAATTAAAATTGACATACATTCTATGAATAATAGGAAGTTAAATGAGAAGATAAATGAATGAGAAATAATGAAAAGAAATAATAAATGAAAAGAAAACGCTTTCCAATAACGGCAGCAAAGATACGACTCTTCATGTGATTACAAAAGAGTTAATTAGCAATGTGGCCTTCTGTAAGCAAAAACGATATTTTTCCTCATAAATATTGAACAATTCCACCATCATTCACTAAATTTAAAAGAAGCAATGCTGCGAACATAACTGTACAGTACATCTGAAAGAATGGTGAGGAATTTTCGTCAGATAGCGCTGATTAACTGCTCTTTTGAATTTTATTTTTTAATTTAATCGGACAGTGTTAAAAAGGAAGGTAGTTAACAGTTTGAAAATATCCTCTAGTGGGTTAGCCACTAGACGATATTTTTCTATCTATATCCTCTTAACCTTTCAACTATGCTTCCTAAAGAATACACAGTTCTTTTTCTACAACTATTCCTTACCTCTAAACATAACACTATGCATTGCCATGAGAGTTGGCACGTTTTTCCCATGCTGGGGATCGAGCCCAGGTCTTATGGGCGAAAAATTTCGGTCTTAATCTCTAAAGCAAATGGAACTAATGTAGCTCCTGTCCGTTATTCGTTTCCGCACAAAACATATAGTAAAAATGAAAATACTCTCAAATCATAAAAAAGTGAGAAAAATAGATTTTTCAAAATTATTTTGAACATTTCCTGACCAGATTGTCCCTTAAACTTTAATAAACCCTCCTTTCAGTTGCGCGTGTTAATTTTTAACCATTTATGTGTATTATTTCCTGTGTGAAATACTGGACTTTTAAAGGCCATCTTTTTGATCACCACATGTATTCTATATTTACTTACTCTTGCTTTCTATTATCTTTACTCTTGCTTTCTATGATCTTTTCTTATAAAGTGTGGAGAAAAAGAAATACCGTTTGACCTTGAAATTGTTACTTATTATTACTACTTTATTTGTTCAAGATCAAGTTTTTTTTTCTCATTTTGGCATGAGATAGAACGTTTATAGTGGCTTAATTTTTTTTTTAAATGTCTTCTTTCTTATTTTTTAATTGTTACAAAAAACTTTTTTATGTGATTAAATTTCTATGAAATTCTGAAAGATTTAATGGCTTTTGGTACGTACACTAAAACGGAAATAACTCTACCATAACCAATAATATTTACAAAAATTGTGCAACAGAATTCGAAAATAACAAATGGAATATCAATGATTAAACAAATAATTCATAACGCGCTCATTACAAAAGAAAATCAGTAGAATGAAAAAAATCAATGCTTCGGAAAAAGTTGCAACAAAACAAAATATTGTATTTGTAATAAAATACTTTTTGTTAAAAATATAAGTAAGTACATAATTCCGATTAATAACGCGCAAACTGTGTTTATTTCTTGCGGTACCTTTTTCTTTAGAATTTTTAATTAAGTTCATACTTTATAAACAGAGCATAAAATTTAATATCCATGTGGGAACTCTGACTATTCACGAAAATGCCGCAGGTACCATGTCTCTACAAACCGTTAATTTCTTCCACTCTTTGTGATTATGGGTGAATTTTCTTTATTTTAAAAGTGTTCATATAAATGATATACAACTTAAAAACGCATCAAAAAGACCATTTTTGCACACGATTTTACTTTCTTGGAGTTTTTTTTAGAATGAAAGGTTTAACGATTGCAGTTAACCTGCGGAAGCAGTTGTTGAATTTATTTTCCCTGGATGCCTGCCAAAAATGTTTAGTTCATGAGAATCCATTAATTTTAAGAGGAATCATGACGATAAGTAAAGAGAAATTACTTAATCTCTTCACAAAATTAATCTTTTACAGAGAAAACTGTTGAGAAATTAATGAATATGTAGTAAGCTACTTTATTATTCATTACTTCAGATTTCTTTTTCAAGGATAACTTGCCTAAAAATGTAATCTTAATTGTAATTTCTCGAGATAGCAAAAGTAAATAGGAAGATTTATCTACTGAATATTACAATAAAGAGATAAAATTTTGAGCGAAAAGAAAGAACATTATGCATCTTTCACTTGAAAACGATCGTTAAGAACTCGGTATGATATATTGCTTTAATTTTAGGCTTAGGGGTATGTAGCTCTGAATAATGCGTCTGATTTTTAAAACAAGAAAAAATGAAGCAAAACATGAGTGGATATTGCAAATTATCTTATGAGGTTTAGTTGGGAAAGAAATGTATTTACTCTGTAGCAGGTTTTCTGAAAAATTCATCACTATGAAATAGTGTTATGCTAAATTGATATTTTTGTGTTTGAAAAATGATAAATTTAGGAGTTTGTATTCACTTCTGATATTTTTAAATAGCATGTTCCCCATACAAGTAACATAAACTATACATGCCATTTTACAATTCAACAGCCATTTAAAAAAAACAAAAAGCTCTACGCTGTTGTCAAAAATGCATCAACCGAGAGAACAATAAAAACAATAATAGAATGTGAGATACGAAAAATACTAATGAGCTAACTAATGACTTTTTGTACTGATACGCTTGATATTATGTCTCGGTGCATATACTATTTCGAAACGGAGTATATGTATTGTTCTATCAATTTTTTCCGGTTCTGAGATTGTACGTTCACATTTTCCTTTCAGTTAAAGAATTTTAAGCTTCAGCTTGAACGCAAGTCCATTAGGACTTGCGTTCAAGCACTAAGCAAGTTTTCTACTACGCATCAAGTTTCTACAACAAAAATATTTTGTTTAAAAAATTATAATTGCACACGTTGCAGGTTTGGACGCACATATATAGTTAAAAAGTCATAATTATATTGAAGATTAATGCTTATTACTGTCATTCGCTATTGATGTGAAAATGAAATAAGCATTTAAATAGCTCTAAATTGTCCTCAATTTGTGGATATTAAAGAAATATATATTTTTGTTACATAAAAAAGCGACCGTATACAAAAAAAGGTCACGAAAAATCATGTGCGGTATTTTAAAGAGCGAAAACATTTTTGATTGGGCTTTACTCAAAGCTATTTTTGCACATAGTCAAGTGACAATTTAAATAGCTTATTTGAGGCTACAATGGAGCCTCTTCATAAGTTCTCAACACACAAAAAAGTGCTCAACACTTTCCTGTTCATCCACTCACAACTTTGCCTTTTCACTCACAACTTTCTAGTTTTGTTTTGAGCACTTCTTTTCTGCACTGATAAAAACGCTCCATTGTAGCCTCGACTTTTAGCCATTTTTTGTGACGATTTGTGCTTTTTTTTTTTTTACGTCGTTTTGTATTTGTACTCATATTTTAGCACAAAGCATTTTGATCAATTGTCTTATAGTGACAATTTTTTAAAATTCAATTTCATTTAACACCAATTACTCAAAAATAAACTGATATTCAGGTAAGCCAGCGGTCGCCATTAGTGTTACTGGCCATCCTCTTCTAAAACGTTTAAGAATGTGGCTGCCTGGAAAGGGTGGATTATGGTTGTGTAAACATTAATTGCCGTTTTAAACCACAGTGATTTTCTTCCACGAAAAGCATGCATTCGAATTCAAAGCATGAATAATACACGATATATAAAAATTTAATCGATAACTTAACTTATTATTTATTTTAATAAGATTTGAAGTTCTCTACCTCATTAAGTTGCGCAAAAAATGATACGGCGGTTCGTATCCAGACTGCAGTCCACCACTTTGTGACACTGGATCACGGGTCGCGCCAGAGGAAATTCAGATCCGTTTTCGGACCCTTTAGAAAATTACAATTAATCAAAACGGACCCTTCACAAAATTCTGAGCTACAAAATCATACATTTTTGCAGAATCATTTATTAAATAAGCTGCAAAATATAACAAAATTCTTTTATCACTGCATGTTTAAATTTTCAATTTTCACAAAAATGTTTTAAAATTCACAAAAAAAATGGACCCTGTAAAAAAAGCTGGATCGACCGCTCTTGATGCAAGCTCTTAGTTAAACTGCAATAATACAACTAAAATATCTTACATTCCGATTTTTAAATTAGAAGCCCAGCTGTAAGAAATATTGAAATGCAAAATATCTGAAAACGAAGCCGAAACAAAAGTAAAAGATGGAAAAAAAGGCATAAATAGCAGAGTTTGGAGGTATGTATGTACATACATTATGCATGGACGAAACAAGGCAACAAAAATATTTTTGAGTTTGCATTAATATGAATGTGGGAAATAACACAAAAAATGCGAAAGTATTTCGAGCGGCATAAAAATTGAAGGACTTACAAATAGCGCGCATTTACAATGTAGAATAATCTCGAGCGAAGAGAATATTAAAGAAGTTTTTCAATTTCGGCGGAAACATGAAAACTTCAGCTGGGATTTATTGAGGCGTAATCATAACACGTTGGGAAGATCAGATCGCATTGGATTTATAATAAATAAGTAAGCAATGGCACTACATTGCCATTTGATGAAAATTGTTTCTCGAAAGCGCTGAGAGAGAAGCATAACGCATGGTTTATGCTATCAATGATGCAGTGTAAGTTTGAATTTAAATAGCGTTTCGATCATAAATGTATATAGTCAAAATGCTGTTTAAATGCATAAGAAGATAGAAATAGCGCGATGGAGTTAGAGTTCCCACCAAAAGAATCTTTAACAAAATGCAATGTTTAGTTCATTGAAATACTATTCCCTAATAAAATGATTCATGCAAAATTATATGTGTACTGTCTGTCGATTTCGCCAAACAACATAAATGCCCTGAAATGATAAGGTATACTGCAAATAGTAGAGGATGTAAAATAAAAATTGTAATTCTTTTATCTGTCACCATTACAGTAGCAGTAGGCTAAGCAGTGGGCTAAGCTTATAAGAGTTACAATAGATTACGGAAGACCTGCGCTCTGCAACGTTCTGTATTTCGTTGCTGCCTTAACTTCAAAAACCTTTGATACAGTAGTGTAGTCGAGGGAAGGGGGAGGGGGTGGAAGGCGTCACCCTACTTTTTACTTTTATTCAAGAGCACTAATCACTTTTTTAAATTTTAACATACACCTTCTCCCCTCTTGATTGCAGTAACTGCAGTTTGCAAGTGTGAATCTGTGAACCCCCCCCCCCCCCCGACTTTTTTTCCTGGACTACACCACTGCTTTGAAGTTGAAAATCTTTGAAAATAAGGCAACCTCATAAATAATATGCGTTAAATAATGTGTAAACAACACCAACTGTTTCTTCACTGGTGGCCCGCTTGAATATTTACGATAACCTTAAGATTAGTTCGTTGTCCAAAAGATAAACAAAACAAAACAAAACAAAAAAAAAAAAAACAGCATATTGAGTAATGTAGCTAAAAGGACATCTTTTAAACTTTATACTAATTGGAGGTGGGCAAGAGATTATCTATTTCCTGATCCCCTTAATGAGTCCTGAATTAAACTTATCTAATAAATCTATACATATCCTAATAGTAGGGGAATAATGGGTGTTCTGCGCCAAGAGGCGGATCGCGGATCAAGGGGGCGTGGCTGATCCGCCTCCCAATGCCCCCAGGCGTGCCCTCAGGCGTTAGTCGAGTGGAGTTGAGTTGTATGCCCTCAGGCGTTTTTCGAGTGGAGTTGAGTTGTTTTTGCCCTCAGGCGTTTTTCGAGTGGAGTTGAGTTGTTTTTGCCCCCAATCATTTTTCGAGTAGAGTTGAGTTGTATGCCCTCAGGCGATTTTTTCGAATACGGTTGAGTTGTTTTTCAAAAGTTTATAGTTTTGAAATGGCAGCACTTTTTAATTTAGGTTTTAACCCTATTATTACGCCTCCTAGCGGCAAATAGTGGAACTACTATACCACTGTGTTCAATACTACGAAAAGCGTGTTTTTGAAAAGTTAATATTTTTAAGGATGGCAACACTTTTTAGTTTAGAATTATGACTTTGATGTAATGCGAAGTCGATTGCGGCTCCTTCTCAGAGAAGAAAATTTAACTATTATTTTGTCTACTGTTTTCTCTCAGAATTCGAGCAGGGACTATTTACAAAAAAATTAATTATAATGTATAATGAATTAAATTTAATCCTGTTAATTACATCATGCCATGTCTTTATTTATTTAAACTTGGAAAGATTTTCTTTTCGTCTTTTTTAATGTTTCCACTTAGAATTCACGCAGGTACTATTTTTTAAAGTTAATTGGTAATGTATTCCTACAGTGTAATTAGAAAATCTAGTAATTTTTACTTAGAAAAGACTCAGTCTTTTTTTTTTTTTTTTTTTTGTTTTTCGACTTGGAACACTTTTCAGTGGCAAGTGATTTTTTTTCTCTTCTAAGTATATAAAACATAGTACAGCAACATTTTTCTGATACGTTATCAAACTTTTTTTTTTTTTTTTTAAATCTGAATTCTAACTGCTTGTCACGCTTCGTTCTAAGCTTATATTCTGCTTCATATAATTATTACGCTTACTGTTTCCTTCTAAGAGCATTTCATAAAGCTCTATTATTTCACACAAAAGTGCAAAAATCTCAGATTGAATTCGTAAAACTTAGACCAATAATGTAAAATTACTCAGTACGAAGCATTTTCATCCGGTAAAGCTTAGTGCAAAAACGTAAAATTACTAAGTACAAAATGTTTGAGCATCGTGAAAATGTAAAAGTACTTGATACAAATTGCTAAAACAGCATGAAAATATAAAAAAAAAACCATGTATGAAATGTTAAAGCAGCATGAAACGAGAAAAACATTCAATGTCTCAATTTGCAGAAGGCTTTGTTAACTAAGTCATGAATGTTTTAACTTTAATACGTTAGAATTTGTTTCTAACAGAATGCAAACATCTTACGTAAAATAAGTTTATGTTTTTGGAATTTGAATCTTTTCCGTTTTGGATTAGGACACGGATACGTATTAGATTGTGGCACCATGAAGTACAAAAAGCATATTCACCAGTATAACTTAGTACAAAAAAATGTAAAATTTACTAAGTACAAAATGTTCAAACAGCATGAAAATATAAAAATACCAAGTATAAAATGTTAAAACGGCATAAAACTACAACTGGTGCTTGTTCCAAACTTAGATTCTTCCAGTAAAATTCAGCACAAAATGTAAAAGGGAACCTATTCCCGAAAGGTTAAAACTTTCATTTCGTAAAACAGTAGACAATGCAAGATTTTTTTTTTATACTTGGAAAAAAAAAAATTCAACGTTACAAGTGATTTTCCCTTGTAAGTATATAAAACTTAGGTGAAAAGTTGAGTAAAATTTTTCTAATATGCTTCTGATATTTTATTAAGTCTTAACTTAACAATATGTGTAGCAGATTTTTGTTTTCATCATGATGATGTCCCGCACCATCAAGTAATGTACCTAATATCAGCAGTTAAAAATTAAGTACAATTGAGATACTTCGTATGTGAAAAGGAAAGTGATGTTTGTCAATCGCTTCATTCAACGTAGAAAGAGAAAGTATGCCTACAGGGGTGAAGAGAGAATCTTTTCTTTTCTGTCCGATCGTCTCAAAGAACCTATACCCATAAAAAACATCTGCACTATGATTTCAATCTTTTATCGCGTTACAAGTTTGTTCATGTCTTTCAGAGCTTCAGGAATTATAACTTTCGACAAATGTGCTTCAATGGATACATACTCTTCAATTGCGACGTATACTATATTCTAACTGGTTAACTTTTAGCTCCTCTATTTCTCGAAAGAAAATATTGTAAAGTCACTTTGCTTTCTTCGCTTGTTTAGTCAAGACGAATTTTAGCTTAGCACTTTTTAAAGGCATCAAATGTAAAATTCTGAATACTATGTGCTAAAACAGCAGAAAAATCTTAACGTAGTAAGTATAAAACATGAAAACAGATTCACTTCGGGAAACTCATCACAAAAAATATAGAATTCCTAAGTTCAACGTCAAAAATTCGAATATTTTTTTTTACTAAATTTTCGCTTGTAAAAAAATTTTGCATGTCCATAAAACTCACAAATTGCCCTAATCTTATAATAAAAAGATTAAATTTTCTATTTTGTTATACTGTGTTATACTGTGACATAGGTAAAATATCATAGGTGCTTTCACTGTTTAGAACTTTTAAAGGTTATAAAATGTTTTTCACTATTAACATGAGATTTTCACTTAGTGAAACTCATCACAAAAAATATATACAGTAAACTCCCGATTATCCGCGGAATAGGGTGACGCGATGACCACGGATAAGCGAATTTCGCGGATAATCCGCAAAATAGCAGAAAAATGACAAACATCAACACACAAACGCATTTAGGTTATTTGTAAGAATCCTAATATAATAGTACATACTTACATAGAGTAGTGACAAAGTTGTTACATAGAGTTGTGACAACTGGACAAGCCGCATATTCCTCTACAGGCTTGCACAGGTTTCGGTGATCTGCACTAAGACTCCTAGAGATAGGTCCTAATCTGCGCTATTATGAAGGGTTAGCGGGGGAAGGGGGTTGTAAGAAAAGAGAACAATCAGATTGTTGCTCTAAAAATAGATTTTGTATTCGCTGATCATGAAAGAAAAACGCGTGTTGTGTTTATTTTTCTACATTCTGTAAATCGTCGGAAAAAAAAAAAAGAAAATCGTGAAAGACCGCGTGGATAATCCGCAAAGTGGATAATCCGTCCGCGGATAATCGGGAGTTTACTGTAATTCCTAAGTTCAAAAGGACAAATCTTCGAATATTTTTTTTTTCTTTTTTTAACTTAATTTTTGCTTGGGAAAACGTTAAATATCCTTACAATTCACAAATGGCCCTAATGTTATAATGGAAAGATTAAATTTTCTATCTTATACTAAGACATAGGAAAAATGCACATAGATGCTTTCACAGCAATAAGATTTTAAAGGTTATAAAATGCTTTTCACTACTAACTTTTTTTTTTCCATTTTTATTTTAATTTTCACATAACTTTTAATTTATCATTGGAAGATTCGTTTTTCGAAAAGAATACGTTCATAAAAATTACACACTCAAAAAGCGAATTGCAACTTTCTTTTATGCTTCTTTCATCACAGAACACAAAACTATACCCACAGGCGACGAGAAGGAGAAGTTATTTCATCTACTAGGCATTGTAAAAGGGGAGCGAATCTTCTTCCCTCAAGCTATAACCGCAACTGATCTTCGAGCGCACAAAGCATGTTCATGCTTGCCTGTTTCCAGACGCCGAAAGTGATTTCATCATCTTCTTTCTGTCATTTCATTGGATCATTTGTTTCCTGCGTGTAATGTACGCTATAATGTAATTGGTTAACTTGTTCCTCAGTTAATTTTCGCAAAATACGTAAACACTCACTTGCTTTCCATCTTTAGCCAGAATAGGTTCTCCGATTTTAGCTGTGTGATTGTAGAGAACTGCTTCTCCTGTTTAAGTTTTTAGTTAAAGAAAGACGTGATTTTACTTTCTGCTATTATACACCGTATCAATTTAATTTTATTCTACCATGGAATCTAATAAGGCTGCTGCATTTCTCAATTTTGGAATTCCTCACCAAGAATTTCAATTGCTAACTGCTGGTAATGTACCAGCACAGCCGAACTTTGTGCCATCAAATATATCAGCGGAGCCCATATCTGAACCGAACGGTGTTATGATGCCTACTTTTGCCGCTGTGAGACCTGGTTGTTCTGGAGATAGACTATTGCCTTCCGCAAACGGGGACTCGTTTTCCGCTATGGCTCCAGTTCCAATACCTCAAGATGGACCTAGTGGACTTAGCCAGAAAAAGTCTGGAAATGCACACGTAAGTGTTTATTTTTTCCCTATGGTTATGAATATGTGACGTTGCATTTGATTTCTAAACCAACAAAACTGTTTAAACAGAAAACCTTCTTATAATGATAAAAATACTGTTTTGAAATTCATCAACTGAGAAAAGTATTATGTTTAATAGAATTAAGAAAATGTTGCTTTAGATTTTCTTCTATGTGTAAGAGCATTATTGCAAACGTTTTCTAACATATAAAACGAATTGATAAGAGATTCTCTTAACTATGAAAATTTGAGAAAAATGTTATGTTTAACAGAATTAAGAAAATGTTGCCTGAGATTTTCCTCTATGTGTTAGAGCATAACTGTAAAAGTTTTCTAACATAAAAAAAGAAACATTTTCTAATATATAAAACATTTGATTTGAGACTCTCTTAGACTTAAAAATAAAATTTGTTTTTGTAATTTTAAAAACTTAAGTCTTAGAAAAATGTTGAATTAACGAAACATTAAAAGGTAGAAAATTAGAATTAGAAACAATTGCGTGAGTTAGAAGTACTATGAAAGTTCTTACAAGAAAACAATTAAAAAGAGTAGCTACACAATTTTGTGCTTTAAAAAACTCCATTTCACTATGTTTCAGCAAACATACAGTTTGAAATGTGTTTCTTTTCGAATAAACCTGGATTTATACTATTGTTGTTTGCATTTTGGCGTCTCTATATGTATCTTGCTGTTTAAATTAGTGTTTGATGTTTTTTTAACATTAACTGAATGTCATTATATTTAAGTGAGCACATTTTGAATGCATGTAGTACTTGCATTCAAAACACTTAAGTGATTAGTCACAATTTATATTAATGTTACAGATTATGAATGTTTGAACTTCTGAAAATCTTACTTAGTGATAATTTTGTTGTAAAACATAGGGTATAAGATCAAATTCGGTTTTTTGAAACGCTTCGTTTTCTTAAGCTAAAAAATTAAAAAATAAATGTGAGATGTACCATTGAATTTCTTAGAAATGTACCTTTAAACCAAACTTAAACTTTTATGTATTTCAAACAATTTTTTTTTTTTGTATCATTTGAAAAACATTATATTTGAACATTAAATTTGTTTTTCTTAATCTGTAATATTCTTAAAAAACATTATTATTTTTTTATTTCATGAGTAGATATTTCTCATTAAATATGTAAAAGAAAAGATGCTTTGTTATAATTTATTTAAAACATATAAGTTATACAATATAAAACTTCTGAAAGTGCATTTTTTTTAAATTAGAACTTGTAAAAGAACAGAACTTGTTGTATTCACTGTCCATTGAAAAAAGCCTCACTGCAAGAAGTATGATGTTCGTGTGTTTAAAAAAGAATTTTTCAGTTAAATATAACTAAAATGTTATTAGCACAGTGAAACTTTAAAGTAAAATTGATCTACATGTATAAATTTGATCAGTATGTATGCTTTAAAAGTATATTGTAAGTGTTAAGAACCCAAATTTACGTAATACTCGTGAGAAATTGCGAAACATTAATTAGTTGAATAAAGCAATTTGGGACTTAACAGAGAGAAAAAACTTAAGACTTAGAAAAATGTAGACTTAAAGAAACATTAAAAGATAGAAAAAAGGTACACAATCCTTCCCATTAGAAAGCATGAATTCACTGAGTTTTAGCAAACATGCAAATTGAAAAGTGTTTTTTATAATTGATAAATTGACATTCAGATCATTGATGTTGTTTTTTTTATTATTTTTTTTTTTTTTGCATTTTAACATTTTTTGCATAGTATGTATCACTTTAAATTTGTTTCGGGGAATATTAACGGAAGGTATATGTACTTAAGTGGTTACATTTTTTAATGTATTTAGTACATGCATTCAACGCATCTAAGTCATCAGTTGCAACTTCTATTAATGTTATACATTATCAAAGTTAGAACTTCTGAAATTTTTATTTACTGATCATTATGGTGAAAAACTTTCTGCATAGGATCAAATTTGATTTTTTTTTAAACGATTCGTTTTCTTAAGCTAAAGGAGAAAAAGTAAATGTTAGTTGTACTACTAAATTTCTCGGAAATGTACCTTTAAACTGAATGTAAACTTTTATGAATTTCATTTCTTAAAAATTTAAACTTATAGAAAAATTAGTTACGCAAGAAAGAAAGGATGTTTTGGATCTGAAAAAAAAAAAATATGATTTTTGACTTACAATCATTTGCAGTGTTGAAACTGATAAGAAACTCATCACAGAAAAATGATTTTAGAAGGAAGTTATGGAATTTCTACAATAGTAAAAAATAGATTACTTTCTGGAATAAACTTTAACTTAGATCTTGAATGTATTATATTGCATATAAAGAAAATCATTTCAGTGCACAAAAATTCTAAAAGAGATTTTTTTCCCCTGATAGGAATGCACTACTTGTGGGAAGTCTTTCACAACCAAAAGTAATTTAACGCGACATCTTAAGACACATTCCGGAGCAAAATCCTTTCTTTGTGATGTGTGCAACAAATCTTTCATCAGAAAAGATGATTTAAATAGACACATGAAAGGGCACAACCCAGCTGCAGTGGAATGCCCCGAGTGTAACATGCAGTTCACTCGGGAGGACAATCTGAAACGCCATATGGAGTCCCATAGAAGAAGCTACACATGCAAAGACTGTGATATTGTTTTTCTACAAAAATCGAATTTATTTCAACATATTCGAGTAAAAAATAGTGTTCCACCAAAGCGTAAAGCTACTGACCAGGGTCCCAGTGCCTCGAAACGCCAGAAGCCTACTCGTCAAAGTGCATTGAATGTGTTTTCTTCAGAATTCGTAACACCTAGTCCACAAAATGCTAAAGACTTTAAAATGAGCTTCAATGAGCTAAGACCTCAAATCCGTCAACTTTTGCAAGAGGAAATGAGGGAGAAGCGCGCCATAAAATGGCGTATCGTCATGAAAGCACAACTTTCTCGTATTGCAGCTAATGGGGAAACCGAAGTAATTTCCTCTTATTTTGGTAGTAAATGTGAGACAGAACTTTTAGATGAGACAATAAACGAACATTTAGAAGAGGCTATCGTCAAAGTGGAGAAGTGTCTGGAAGAATTTCTTCAATTAGGTTCGGGTTGGACCCTAGACCATATTATTCATGTGGAACTACTCACAGCCAAGTATACACCACTAGCGGGTCGTAGCTACGTCCCGCTATCAAAAAAGATACAATCTAAAAAGGCAGTGCTCAATATTCAAAATGATGATAATAAATGTTTAGTGTGGTGCCTTCTCGCACATAAACTGAAAATTTCGAGAGAAAATCATCCTCATCGGGTTGCACATTATCTACCCCATGAACATGAACTTCAAATGGATGGAGTAGAGTTCCCTGTGCCAGTCTCCAAAATTCCTATGATCGAAAAGCTGAACAATTTACGAATTAATGTATTCGGTTGTGAAGAAGACGAAGTATTTCCTCTTCATATTTCTAAAAGTTTGGATTCTAATTGTGTAAATCTTCTCCTCATCAGTGATGATAATACTCATCACTACTGTCTCATTCGAGATATGTCCCGACTGGTTGGAGACTTGTCAAAACACAAACCCAAGTGTTTTATTTGTTATCGCTGCCTACACAGATTTTCCAGTGAAAGATTGCTGCAGGAACATCATCAGTACTGCAAAAATGTTAGTCCACAGAGAGTGAAGCTTCCCGAACCAGGACAAAACATCCTCAAGTTTGAAAACATCCACTTCCAACATCCTGTTCCGTATGCCATTTATGCGGACTTTGAATCAATCATCATCCCATTGCATTCAGCTCAACCTTCGAGTTCTGGTTCTTATACAGAAAAGTTAGCACACCATGAAGCCTGTGGTTATGCTTACATTGTTGTTGGCCCTGATGGAAACGCTCTCAAGCCCATTAGTGTTTATCGAGGTCCTGATGCTGCCACACATTTTGTAAAGAAACTACTCGAAGAGCGAGAAGAAATTGGGGAAAAATTTATGGATGTTAAGCCAATGACTTTATCCTCTCAAGAAGAGATGGATTTCAAAACAGCAACTTTGTGCCATATCTGCAATAAGCCTTTACAGAAGGATCGTGTGCGAGATCACGATCACTTAACTGGAAAGTTCCGTGGAGCTGCACACAATCACTGTAATCTAAAGTTTCAGATGAGGAAGATGATACCTGTGATTTTTCACAATTTAAAGAACTATGATGCTCATCATATTGTGAAAACCCTGGGAGAGTTTAAAGACTATGAATATCATCTAATTCCTACGAATATGGAGAAATACATTTCTTTTTCCATCTCATCAAAAGATGAAAAACGAGGGAAAAACGTTTCATTAGTATTTTTGGACAGTTTCCAGTTCCTGCCTACATCACTGGAAAAACTCGTTTCAAATTTATCCGCAAACGATTTCCATCTCCTACAGAAAAATATGCCTGTGAACAAAGTTCACCTTCTGCTAAGAAAAGGGGTCTACCCCTACGAATACATGGATTCTTTCCAAAAATTTAGTGAGACTTCACTACCACCACTATCTGCTTTTTACAGCAGCCTAAGCAATGAAGCAATCTCTCTGGATGATTATAATCATGCAAAAACTGTTTGGCAAGAATTTCAGTTATCATCCATGGGAGACTATCATGACTTGTATGTGGCTAGTGATGTGCTTCAACTAGCAGATGTTTTTGAAAATTTTCGAAAATTGTGTCGCAAATATTATCAAATAGACCCTACACATATGTTTACTGCACCTGGACTAGCCTGGCAAGCTTGCCTGAAAATGACCCAACAACCTCTTGAACTGTTCACTGATATAGACATGCATCTGTTTATTGAACGTGGCATTCGAGGGGGTATTTCAGTTATTACGAAAAGGCATTCCATTGCTAACAACAAATACTTGCCAAATTTTGATCCTACAAAACCATCTAAGTACATTATGTATTTAGATGCAAACAATCTTTATGGATGGGCAATGTCTCAGCCGCTTCCTTGTGGAGATTTTAAATGGATTGATGCAAGCCAGGTGGATGAACATTGGATTAAATCCATTCCTTCTGACAGTGACAAAGGATATGTGTTAGAGGTTGATTTGGAATACGGCCCTCATCTGCACAAAAGTCACAATTTATATCCGTTAGCAGTCGAAAAATTAATAATTTCTGACCATATGTTGTCACCTGCTGCAAAAGACATTTTAAATCAATTGCATGGACAGAAATTCAAAGAGTGTGAGAAATTGGTGCCTAATCTGCGTGATAAAGAAAACTACATAGTTTACCACCGTAATCTTCAGTTATACTTATCCTTAGGATTAAAACTGAAAAAAGTGCACAAAGTTCTAAGTTTCGAACAAAAACCATGGTTGAAACCGTATATAGAATTCAACACTGAGAAAAGGAAACATGCAGCAAATTCCTTTGAAAAGGACTTTTTTAAATTGTTAAATAATTCTGTATACGGAAAAACTATGGAGAACTTACGCAATCGAGTGGACATACAACTTGTGCACAAAGAAAAGCGTGGAAAAAAATTAGTTGCAGCACCAAGTTTCCGCAGCTTTAAAATTTTTTCAGAGGACTTAGTAGGAGTGGAAAGAGTGAAAACCAACATCATGCTCAACCGTCCATTGTATGTCGGTTTTGTTATACTTGAACTTAGTAAAGTGCTGATGTATGATTTTCACTATAATCATATATTACAAGTCTACGGTGAGAGAGCAGAGCTTTTATTCACAGATACTGATTATCTCACCTATGAAATTCAGACAGAGGATGTGTATGAGGATATGAAAAATCATCTTCATTTATATGATACTTCCGAATGTCCTACCGATCATCCTCTATACAGCAATCAAAACAAAAAGAAAATTGGCTGCTTTAAAGACGAACTCAATGGTGAAATTGTAGATGAGTTCATTGGACTTAGAGCAAAAATGTACTCCATCAAATCAACACATCACGAGAAAAAAACTGCTAAAGGTGTTTCTAGGCAAGTTGTACAGCAAAAAATTAAGCATGCTGATTACAAAAACTGCTTAGAGAATGTTAAAGCAACTCGTGAAAAAATGATGAAAATAGGAAGTGACTGTCATCAATTATACACGCAAAAATTGCACAAAACAGCTCTTTCTCCTTTTGATGACAAAAGATTCATTTTAGATGATCATGTTAATACATTAGCATATGGTCATCATCTTATTAATACGTGAACCTTTCAAATTGAAAATTATTGTAAATATTTATTTCTATTATGTTTACTGTCTAATATTTATTTCTATGTATGTATTTTATCCAGAATTGTTATTTGATAGAATAGTTATTTCTATGTGATATATATATATATATATATATATATATTGAAGTGCAATACCAATTTTCATCTAATACATGTGTATAAAAATAGATTAAAAAAAATTAGTCTTGAAGAAATTTTAAAAATATTTGTTTATTTTGAATAAATGAATTGTTTATTATCATATGGTCTCTTTACTGTGTGTATGTTTTTATTATTATTATTATTATTATTATTTACTTATTTTTTTTGCATGCCTGCATGAAACAGCTTTATAAAATTCACTTGATATTTTTTAAAGCTTAAGTTGGAAAAAGTAAAGATATGTTGTAGCTTTAGTAAAAAGTAACTTTACACTGAAATGTGTTTTTAAACATGTTTTTAGAACTAAAACTTCAAGAACAGTTCGGAAACGTAAGGGAAGTTTTACTTGAACCTTTGAAATAAGTTAAACACACTTAGGAGGGTGAATCACTTACAACCGTGAAAAGTTTTCCAAGTATAAAAAATTTCTATGCATGAAAGTAGCATAAATGAATACATGATTACAAAATTAAATTTGGTTCATAATAACTTGTAATTAATATCAGTTCTACATTGTTTGCATTTTTGTTATTCGATTTTATAATTTTAATTCAAATTTTTGAACATTTCAATAATTATATTAGTACTTCTTTTCTTTTTTTTTTTTTTTTTTTTATATTATGTTTTTTTTTTTTTACTAGAGAAATACAAGTTTTGATGCTTTGTCTTTAGGACTTTTACATTTCATTCAACGCTTTTTATCAAATTAATGTATATTTCGTGTACTCGGTACTTTGATTAAATTTGTACTAAGAGTTACTAGAGAAATCTATGTTTCGATGTTAGTACCTTTACCTTTTCGTGCGAAGATCATTTAAAGTAGTTTAAGTAGAAGGTAGTTTTGTAATTAAATGTGTTCTTAAACATATTGTTAAGACTTAAGGCATAAAAAAAAGTTCAGAAACTAACATAAAAATTTTACTCAGCCTTTCACCTAAGTTTTAAATACTTAGGAAGGAAAATCACTTGTAACTTTGAATTTTTTTCTAAGTATTAAAAAATAATAAATCTATGTCTGAAAATAACATAAATAAATTAATAAATAAATTATTATAAGACAGAATTTAGTTCTGCATACATTGTAATTAATTTTTTGTAACGGAGAACGGTTCCTGCTAGAATGCTAAAAGAAAATATTAAAGGATTCTAAAACTCACTAATAATAATAATTGTCCATTTAAGATGGTGACACAATCTAATACGCATCCGTGTCCTAATCCAAAACGGAAAAGATTCAAATTCCAAAAACATAAACGTATTTTACGTAAGATGTTTGCATTCTGTTAGAAACAAATTCTAACGTATGAAAGTGAAAACATTCATGACTTAGTTAGCAAAGCCTTCTGCAAATTGAGACATTGAATGTTTTTCTCGTTTCATGCTGCTTTAACATTTCATACATGGTATTTTTTTTTTATATTTTCATGCTGTTTTAGCAATTTGTATCAAGTACTTTTACATTTTCACGATGCTCAAACATTTTGTACTTAGTAATTTTACGTTTTTGCACTAAGCTTTACCGGATGAAAATGCTTCGTACTGAGTAATTTTACATTATTGTTCTAAGTTTTACGAATTCAATCAGAGATTTTTGCACTTTTGTGTGAAATAATAGAGCTTTATGAAATGCTCTTAGAAGAAAACAGTAAGCGTAATAATTATATGAAGCAGAATATAAGCTTAGAACGAAGCGTGACAAGCAGTTAGAATTCAGATTTAAAAAAAAAAAAAAAAAGTTTGATAACGTATCAGAAAAATGTTGCTGTACTATGTTTTACATACTTAGAAGAGAAAAAAATCACTTGCCACTGAAAAGTGTTCCAAGTCGAAAAACAAAAAAAAAAAAAAAAAAAAGACTGAGTCTTTTCTAAGTAAAAATTACTAGATTTTCTAATTACACTGTAGGAATACATTACCAATTAACTTTAAAAAATAGTACCTGCGTGAATTCTAAGTGGAAACATTAAAAAAGACGAAAAGAAAATCTTTCCAAGTTTAAATAAATAAAGACATGGCATGATGTAATTAACAGGATTAAATTTAATTCATTATACATTATAATTAATTTTTTTGTAAATAGTCCCTGCTCGAATTCTGAGAGAAAACAGTAGACAAAATAATAGTTAAATTTTCTTCTCTGAGAAGGAGCCGCAATCGACTTCGCATTACATCAAAGTCATAATTCTAAACTAAAAAGTGTTGCCATCCTTAAAAATATTAACTTTTCAAAAACACGCTTTTCGGAGTATTGAACACAGTGGTATAGTAGTTCCACTATTTGCCGCTAGGAGGCGTAATAATAGGGTTAAAACCTAAATTAAAAAGTGCTGCCATTTCAAAACTATAAACTTTTGAAAAACAACTCAACCGTATTCGAAAAAATCGCCTGAGGGCATACAACTCAACTCTACTCGGAAAATGATTGGGGCAAAAACAACTCAACTCCACTCAAAAAACGCCTGAGGGCAAAAACAACTCAACTCCACTCGAAAAACGCCTGAGGGCATACAACTCAACTCCACTCGACTAACGCCTGAGGGCACGCCTGGGGGCATTGGGAGGCGGATCAGCCACGCCCCCCTTGATCCGCGATCCGCCTCTTGGCGCAGAACACCCATTATTCCCCTACTCCTAATAAATCCTTATATAGTCGAGTTCTTCTTCTTTTTTTTGTTTGTTTTTTTAGTGACTAAAATGAAATGTTATGCATACAATACGTTTTTTCTAAAAGAACATCCCACGAAAATTGTGAAATAAAGAATCGTACATCTTAAAGAAATGAAGACAGTGACACCAAAAAAACTACTTGGATTTTTTTACTTTTAATGAAGGATTTAAGCTGTTAAATACCTACTTAAATTTTTTTAATAAAAATTTAACACATTGTTATTGTATTTGACTTATAAGTATCCTAAAAAAACATTATTCTTGTTACCTAGAATTAGAAACATAGAATTATATTATATTTTTTGTGAATTCACGCAAGTAGTTAAGGGGTTTAAATGTACTCCCAAAGTAGCGCACGAAGTTTCGTTAAAAATGCAAAACGAAGGCACTAATTAGTAATTTTAAATTAAATTTTTATTACAATTTCCATTTTTTTTAAAAACTAAGCAAAACAATATTACTTAAGCTAAGTTAAAGAGCTCATTTTGTTTCAAAACTTTCAGAAATTATTTGAAATTTGGCTTTTTGAATTTATTACTATTCATTTTCACAAAGTAGTCTGCAACTTAAAAAAATGTTAAAATTTTAAAAGAGTTCTTCATTCATGGCTTTTTAAGAAGACGTGGTTTAAGTAAAATATTTAAATTTAGTATCATGATTTTTTTGCCTTCATGTGTTTCTGTGTATGTAGAAAGAGAAACACAAATAAAAAAGTTTCATAGTACCGTTATTGAATTAAAAATTAGTTGATTATACAATAATTCAAATTCTATAGTCTATTCACTATTCCAATCAAATTTTTCGAAACATTGAAAAGGTTCAATGCATACGAATAATAAGCAAATATAAAATCGGGGTTTTAGTTCAATATTTATCCGTTCAATTCATTTTAGTTTTCTTTCACAAAACCTCTCTTCAGGCACAACATTGAGATTTTACAAGGTGCAATGCAATCAACAACAACATAAGATTTTCAAAAAAAAAAAAAAAGCAAATATATTTTCATTGTAGTGCACACTCCTTAAAAAATATTAAATCAATGAAGCTAACGATGCGAAGTGCTTTTGAAATAACTAAGAAAACGAAGAAAAAAGTTAAATACTAGGCAAAAAAGAGAACAAAATACTTTTAAGTTTCTTTGCGAAATTGTGTATTTCAAAAATGATAAAATAAACGGCGCAGTAACAAATAATAATAAAAGTGTGAGGAAAGGGGGAAGGGAAAAGAAAGAAAAAGAGGGGAGGCACCAAACGTTAATGTTCAGTAGAAGCAGACGACAATTTAATGGGAGACTTACTCTTTTGTTTAGGAATAGAAAAAAGGAACGTCACTTGTCTTAGCGCTTGACAATGTTCTTAGAGTTTAAGAATAAAATTTAAACATAATGAGAATTTCCTTAATCTCTTCTTTGTAAGTTCATAACCATACACAACGAAATACTCGTTATCATAACTTAAAAAACAATTATTAAGCAACAAAAAATATTTTATCTGCTTTTCTGCATTAAAGATTCAACGACTTGAAATTAATTTCTAGTACAAACATAAAAATAGTAGTATTATTAGAAACATTTTAAGCACTAAATGTTACAAGTATAAAAACCATGCATGTGGAAAAAAATCAGAATAGAATACATTTATTGAAAAAAAATTTTTTTTTTTAAGGAAGTAAGGAAATGTTTCATGATTAAGAATAGTTTCATATTTTGATTTGGAGTAGACATAATCAAATTGTACAACTACAACAAACACACAAATTGTATGTTTGTTCTCCGTTTAAGAACATTGTTATTGTTTTAAAATGAGAACTTTGGAACGTCATTTTTTGTAAGTTATACGTAAGAACGTGGTTCTGAGAATGATTTTATTTGTCACACAAATGTGTGTTTGTTTCAATTTGGTCTTAAGCATGACTGCATTTCGAAGGGGGGACAAAAAGTAATCATTATCTAGTAGACTCAGGACGTTTTTGTAGCGGAAGAATTTTGTATCCATGTCTCGTTACAAGTTATTTAAATGTTACAGGTTTGTTTTACACAATTTTGTTTCACATATACACTAGAATAAATACTCATTTGAACAGGTTAAAGAATTTACCTGGTTAATTTTGTTATAATTATACTTTTATGTTTCTTAGGAATATCTCATTTGATTTTTTAAATTTAAAGTATGACTTCAGAAATAAGGAGAGTCGCACCACATATTTTGTATATAATTTATCAATTTGTACAATTTTCATGAGCACATTTTTTCTCAATACAAAAATGAATTAAGGTTTGGAGCAGTATTTCAAATGAAAACATAGCATTTATATTTTAATATGCAGAGAAGAACAAATATAAAACTAAAATATGTAAACGAACCCTTGTGTATATAGTTTACAAAAAATTGCTACCTTTATTGATACGATGAACATTTTACAGCCTTTAAAAGAAAGAAATCAAAGTGTAAAATTTTTTCAAGAACACTCAGTAATTTTGACGTTACCTTACCAAGATGGAATGCATGGGGTTCAAGATACGGAAACGTCGGGAACCATTAAAACTGCTGTTGCATAATAAACTAAATCCTACTAGTACTTGAAGACAGAACCTGATCAAAGTTTGCTAATTACCACCTCCTTCTTTACGACTTTAGCACAGCATTCCAGCTTTCTTCTCCAGCACGGTACATCCACATCCTTCCCCACTTTCTCTCTTACAACGAATAACTGCCCAAAGAGGGTAGATGGCATCCGTTCCATCGAGGAAGCGCAGACGGCCACTTCCCCATTAAAAGATGCCTCTTCTTTACGAGGATCGTTAATTGACGCATAGTCCGGCGATGACCGAAGCGGTTTGCGGCGGTTCTTTACTGATAGCAGCACAAAGTGGCCACCATAAAGGGACGGAGGCCGTTAAGACAAGGTTTTCCCGCGGACTAACAGCCACTCTTTGCAGACGACACGCCGGGATTTATGGTGTATATTTCTCGTCCAGAAAGATGCTTCTCTTTGCTGCTTATCTCAGAGATTGGATTCCCCTCCTTTCTGTTTGGGGCAGTTTTTAGTTAAGTGGCCGGAATGGGGCAAGATTTCTCAACGGTTTGAAGATGACGAAGTAATGGCTTCGACGATAGAGCTTGTTAAGAATGCTTTCCGGAGAGTCAAACTAACTTATCTGAAAAAATCTAAACGGGCCAATACAATGTAACTTATTTTTAATATACGTTTAGCATGCAATTCAATGTTTAGCAGACCTGTTAAACTTCTGCAGTGTAAATAAACTACGTTTACTAAGTTTTCAATTTTTCGGTTTAAACATTTTATGCAACTGAAATGTGTAAAGATCCATATTCATATATTCCGTTAAAAAAAGAACTAGTAATTTCGATTTGAAAGGCATTATAAGCGCGTTAAAATGAAGACAACCCATTTTCTTACGATTGAAAAGAAAGCATTTGATGCAGGGCCGTGTGGTAGATCTTATCCGTATGATGCAAGTGTTCGAAATGCCGCCCTTAATTTTTTCTTTTATTTTTCAACAACCCTCAATTTAGTACTTAAAAATAAATCACAAATAAATTAAGAACTTTTTAAATTAAAATTTTTATTTATAAAATACAGTAAAACAATGATATCAATTGGGTGCAACGACTTTCCAGTTTTACCCTTCTAACATAACAACAATCCAATAGAATTAACCACTTAACGCATTTGCCCGTGTCTCACACGGGCGATCTTGTACTCGTGTTGTTTTATTTCTAACGCCCCTCTAAATCAGTTTGCACTTTGTTTGTATAATAATTTTTTTATATAATTGTTCCCCCAACCCCGCTCTCTAATCACCCCTTATAACTTAAACAGCCAAAAACAATTTATACTATACCTATATATTCATTTTCTGTCAAAAAAAACAAAAAAAAAAAAACCCCTCAATCATTTTTTACCAGTTTTTCTGGGGAAAAAAAACCTCGTGCTGCAAGGGGTTATTATTGAAAGTTATTAAGAATATATTTATTGAAAGTTATTATTAAAACGATTGAAATTATTATTAAAACGATTCTGTAAAAATGCATTAGAAAATGAATAATTATAAAGCACATTCTCGTGGCGCTCCTTCAGAGAAGTTATCTACCAATTCAGACGGCTTGCCCGGTTTGCCGTCCCGTTATAGCGCCACCTGATGCGATCGCCTCTTCGCATCATAGCACCGGACGGCCCTGATTTAAGAGCTGAAGAAGAAAGTATTAAGCTTTAAAACGATCAAATTCATTTGAATGGAATCTACAACAAAGATTTGAAATTCCCCAGAGTTTACTTTGCTAAAACAACACAAGCACTCGAAGAAGCAAAAATAGTTATTGAGCTAGAGCCGAACGCATTAACTAATCAAAGTAATACAACATGAAACAGCTGAAAGTGAAGCATTTGATACACAAAGTTTGACTGCCCTGGGAAAAAATAATTAATATTCAAGCAGCTTTCCAAAATCAAAAGCATAGAGATTTAGAATTAACAATAGTTTTATAATAAATTCTTCGAGCAGCGCGGGAAAAAGAGAAATTGCCCGTCGGAAGAAAATGAAATCAAAAACGGAATTTCTCAAATAGGAATAAATGTAATTACCATAATAACAACGTTCCCTTCGGAATTAATTCACTTTTGCGATCACTGAAAAGGGGAAGTTTTCTGCCAATTGCTTTCCCGAAGCGGAAGAGGAGTTTAAGCCATCAATTGATTGGAAATCTGAAAAACTAGAACAATAAAAATCAAATCCTAGTGATTTAATGAAGGAAGTACAATAATTGAAGAATAATTGCATAATATTAATATTGCGACGTGAAAAATTAAAATTACTAGTCTTGAAATAACCTTAATAACCTTTCTCTCTCTCTTACCTTATATATGTATATATATATAAATGCAAAATATAATAAATACAATAAAAGAATATTAAACAGAATTAAAACTAACTCACCAAACTTGTACTGAAACCCTTTCAGACACTACGCGACATCTGGGGATCCGCGAACCACCGGAAACGCTGATATAGACTACCTATTATATTTGCTCAGAACTTACTTTTTAGTTAAATAATTTGATTTTATTTTTATCTTGTGTACAACCTGTTCACTGTTGTATAGGCAGTAGGGATGTAACGAATATTCGGCCACTATTCGGTATTCGGCCCTTTGGCCGAATATTCGGCCTGGCCGAATAGTCATTTCATCACTCAGCCGAATATTCGGCCTGGCCGAATACTGGGTAATGTCAAATTCGGCCTGGCCGAATACTGATGGACTATTCGGCCGAATAGTTCCGCTGCAGTTAAAAAGTAAAAAAATAAAGAAATTAGTAGATTTTAAACATTTAAAATTGTATTATAATTATTGCAAAAGAATACCTTATTCCACTATAGTTTAAAGAAATAAAAATAATTTAGAATAAACTACTTGTTTTAACCTTGTTTTAGGCTTGACTGAGCAAAAACACATTTTAAAATTGTATTTTATATTTATCATTTTCTCACAACAGCTGCCCATAGCTAATTATAATGGAGAATAGGATAAATTCATTTGGTTATTATTAACAAAGTGGAAACCAGACTTTGTTTGGGTAGACTGATTTATTGTGAATATTGGGTTAGAGAGAAATGTGAAAAGCGCAGAATATATCATGAATATTTAGATAGCATAAGTTATTGGGGTTTTTGAAAATAAAAACATATTCCAGTTAAGTGCATTAAGTTTTAATAGATCTTTTAAAAATAGGTGCGTAAAAAACCCTATAAAATAAAAACATTAACTTTTATAACTTTAAAAATGTATTCATAAAACAGTTTTGAGTAAGGTAAAAGTTCACTAAGCACTAGTATTTCTTTCATTGCGATTAACTAATTAGTAAAATAATGCTAATGCTTACTACCGTAAAACCTGTCATTTCTATTTTGCTTGTGGGTGAAATTCTTAGTTTTATTACATTCAAAGCAATAGTGAAAATAGATTAATTTTAAATAGTTCTAAATTCTTAACAAACAGAATTAAATCATACATCATAGATTGTGTGTATTTGGTGTTTGACTTTGTGAATAATTTTAAATTTGACAAATACTTTCTATTACAACGATTTTCTAGAAATTTTAATATTCGGCCGCCGAATATTCGGTATTCGGCCTAAAAGAAAGGACCGAATATTCGGCTACGGCCTGGAAAAAATGGCCGAATATTCGGTATTCGGCCAAATCCCTATTCGTTACATCCCTAATAGGCACTCTCTTCGTACTTAATTCATCTATCTATAAGCGTAATCCTTTTATTTAGTTTGTGTTATGAAGTTAATTCAGGGTTCGTACGCTTTTGGCAAAACCAAAAATAAGGACTTTCTAAGGACTTTTTAAGGACCTACAAAAAATATTAAGGACCTCACAAATTTTTCGAAATATACAAACTGTTATGTTTATTTCAAAAGGAAGCATTATTGAAAGAGGAAATTGATTTAACATCGTATTTTTATTAGGAACACAACAGAAACACTTTTATGGAGCTCTCTTTGACTTGTTGCTCTTCTAATGTCGAATACAGTCGGAGTTAAATATTTATTGGAGCTAGTAATAAGAAGCACACAACACAAGTATTAATCATATATAAGCAAATTATAATGATATGAAAAATTATCAAAAATGGTTAGTGCTATAAAATACAAGTTAAATGAAAAGCAATTTAAATAATAAATATTGTTAAAGAAAACGCTGCACTTTGTCTCGAGAATTTGTGTTTAATTCATTTTTTTAATTTTACTTAGCTTATGCTGCTAGCATCTCAATTTAGGCTTACTTAAATTTTTATCTCTGCCATAAATAATTTTTTAAAATTATTTAGAAGAGCTCGAAAAAATTCATAAAAACTTTTTCAACTTGAGAAAAATATTTCATTTTGGAAACAACATACAAATAAAAAAAATGGAGCTTATTCGCTTAAAACTTTGTACATTACCCTCAAATAGTAACTACCAAAATGTAACTAAAATAAAGTTTCAAAAATTTGAACATTTTTTTTAAATAAAAAATAAAACAGGCAGACTACAGGACGCAAATACTAAAACAACTGTCAACTTTTTAAATAATTGATTTATTTACAGGATGCAAAAAGATAGAAGTCTCAAAAGCTGCGTACAGTTTTCTGCGAAGCACATGCTAGATATTAGCAAGTTTCCGAAAAAAAGGATTTTACATTTTCGCGTTATAAGTTATGAAAATTCATGTAAATTAATACATGAATTTTCATAACTTATAACGCGAATACATGTCTTTTCATGTATTCGCGTTATAAGTGTCTATAAGTGTTTGAATACATGTCTTTTCAAAAAGTTTCTTGAAAAAATTTCTTGTTTTGTAGTACAATCCCTTTAGATAAAAATACTTGTACATCAGCTTGAAAAAGCGGATCTTTTTGCAAAAAAATCGAATTTTCGAAATTCACAAATAAAAACATAAAAACTAGGAGAAAACGGAGCATTTGGCAACTGTGGTGTATAGGTTTAAGAAGAAGTCGATTCCTTCAATTTACTGCAAATTAAGAAATTTCACGGGATACAAATTTTGATTAACGCAGCAAATATCCATCATCTCCCACACAATAAAACCCCACAGCGAACGATCGTGAAGCAAATTTGGTCGATAAAAATTTACTAAATATTAAAACATTGCTTTAAAACAAATTTTCAATACGGGAATTTATTTGATCTAAAAAAAAAAAGAAACAATGGGAGAACAAACTGTTTAGCGAAAGATCAGCTGAAAAGCGATCGGGAGAGTTGGCAACTCGGCGCTTATTATATAGTGTAAGACGTAAGAAAAATGATAATAAAAATAAATCATTCTTTTACCTTTAACAGTATAAATAAGCAATAATCATACATGCAATTGGTAAAACGCAGAAAAAGCTGAAAGTTTTTTTTTCTGCCTACACATTAGTTAAATGTATCTTTTTTATTGAGCTAGATGTCAACAATATGCTTCTTTGAAGTATTCCCCCGCCCCCTTAAATTCAAAAAAAAAGTTTCAAAAGCAATATTTATTTATTGATTACTTGTAAAGAGCTGCTCCTACTTGCTTTATTGATAATTATTTAGAATGTAGATGATTTAGTGACAATTGTCATGCAAAAAATATTTATTTACTTTGTAACTATACTTAATAAATAGTATCGAATTCCAAATTTGAAATCCCGAAATTCGGCACTTTTTGTGAAAATTCCCGATTTTTGTTTATTTATTAAATTTTTCCCCTCGAGTCCAAATTTTATTCCTTTTTCTTTTCTCTTTTAAAAGCAAAATGAGGGAACTCGTGTGATTTGTTTTTGTTTGGACTTAAATGGTGCCCAGTAATTGTGCACCATTGCATTTTGTACAAATACTTGGTGTTTTGATTCGACTTCTCTACTAATATTTTATTTTTTTTTTATAGATGTAGCTCGATTTGATTTCCTTTTTCATACAATTGCAGGAAATAACAAATTGGGAGGTGCCATGTGGGTGGGTACTGTTGTAGTTTGAAGCATTTTATCAAAACCCATGAGCATTTTTTTTAATAAAAATATATATAACACATCAATCAATTTACTTATACCTTTTCAAAAAAAAATATATATATATATATAAAATAAAATAAAAAAACAAGAGTTAATTATTTATCTACCAGTTGAGAAAGCACTGCAATTTTTAGTAAAAATGCGATGATGTTTATGTAAATCCGCCATTTTTGGTCCTGTCAATCCGCTGTTTTGGGTCTGTCCGAAAACCGCGATAGTACCGGAACCGAGCAAACCAAATTTGAGGTTCGATTAAGTAGCTGAAAGGAAAGAAGTTTGATTCTTGTGAAGAATACAAAAAATAGCAAAACAGATAGAGCGCATGGGTATTTCTTATTTTAACAAAAAAAAATTAAGCACCTGGAATAAAAAATAAGGACTATTTAAGGACTTTTTAAGGCCTTAAAAATGAAAATGAACATTAAGGACGTTCTAAGGACCTTTAAGGACCGTACGAACCCTGTAATTACATTGAGAATATCAAATGTACAAGCTGCAGGTGCACTTCCTCAAAATTCACTTTTAGGAATGATGAAAGCCTTTCAAATTGCACTGAAATATTTATCATTGTGTATTACTTTTTTACTGACTTAAAATTAATCTGTCTTTCCTAAAATATTGTAATCTATGTTCCAAGATATTATATGTGCCAACCTACACTTGAATACGCGTTTACCATTGTTAACGGGAAATTACATGTACCAAAAATATTTATGACAAAAACAAATGTTTTAAAATCAATTTTCTCATTTAATGTTGCTGGTCTTTGAACGACAGGGTCTACTGGAAATGAAAAAATAAAATAAAACAAACATGCATAGTTTATGATTTCGATTTACAGATTTTCTTGGTGTGCTTGTCATTTTCAAAGAAGTTAAAAAAAAATTTCTATAAAAATTCAGCTTGAACTGGATAAATTCATTATCAAAATGACAATGTGCATTAATTTATTTCAGTTAAATACAGCATGTAACGAGTTGAAAATAGTTAAAGCTGCAGTCTTTTATGGAAATACCAAAAACCAAATTTAACATTCTTAAAAGAGTTCTTAACCGCTAATTGAATTTTAAATATCTTATAAAGAACGGAATACTTTAACATTAAATGACCCTAATTAGTAAAAATGAAATCAAAGCTCAAAATTGCAAAAAATTACTCATAAAAAGACGAATATTTACGAAAATCGATTCAAAACTTGAAACGTTTCTTTGAAAATTAATATTTACAATGAAAAAGTTCAGGAAAGAATTTAGTATTAAATTAGGTTCTATTTCGGGTTATGTAGTATGCAAGAAAAGACCAATACTTAGAACTCTCAGAAGAATCATTAAGGGTATTAATTTTTATTATTATTCTGATTGAAAATGAATATATACATAAGCGATCATTACGTACTGCATATTTTTTGGTTATCTATTTCTTTTTGAAATGCTTTTGATAATCATCAAACTGCTTCGATTTATATTTTTCGCGGTATTTATTTTAAAAATAGAAACTTTTTTTATTTGAGACACCAAGAAAAAGTACTTTTTACTTTGCCAATAAGCTCAGTAGCAGAATTTTCTGTATCAATCTGCAGCACAAGCTTCACAAGTTGAAATTTATCTTCGGCACCAAACGATGTGGAACCAAATTTACAATCAGAAAAAATAGCAAACTATGCATTTTAAAATAGTTGACATATAACAATAATAACATGACATATGACGATAGATAAACTTTTTTACCCGGCCGCATTAAAAAAACAAATTGTAAGGTGGCTAATTAAACTGCAAACTTCAAGATAAATCTGCAGCGCTCGCTAACGTGCTGCGCGATTTCTGCTACCGGTTCAATAAGTACATAGTATTAGATTTTAGAACTTGCTAGTGATAAACTAAATGGAAAGCGCTCTTTGCCTCCTTCTCCTCTTTAGCTACACTAAAGGGTATACCTTCTTCTTCCATTCAGTATGACACACCAAAATTAATACTCCGCCTCCTTTTAGTATGACAGACTTAAGAACTTCTTTTGTGACATAGGTTCTTCAAAAAAGTCTTCTTCCTCATTCAAATGACAGAGCTACATTAAAACCTTTTTTCTCGTATTTAGCATGGCAGAGTTAGATCAATGCGGGGGGGGGGGGGGTGAATTCAACTTTTTTTTAATGGTCGCAGAGTATGGTATTATCAACGATTGCATACGCATACAAGTACATAACTTTTTTTCTTGCCTCAGCAAATCTGTTTGGGCATATGCTACCCTAAGGTGCACATGAATAAAATTCAAGTTGCTCAAAATGAACTACTCAAGACTACTCCGAAAGAATTCGGATTCAGAAAAAATAACAAAGCTGCACAATCATCTCAAGTTAAAGTCTGTGCCCCAATATAGTATCAAGAACTCAACACAAAACTTATAGTATCATTCCGACTACTTGTCAGTCAGAAGCCTGTGTAATTTCATCTTTTATCCCCATTCTTCTTTCACATGCTCATCTATGCTTCAACGTCACGGATTAATTAAATTCGTCGAAGTATTCCTCTTTTTCCCCAGTTCTTCCTACTCGAGCCATGGCCAGCAACACCGAAAGGTCAGGGAAAATCAATTATCATGAGGTTTCCCATACGATTAAAAAGACATCAAAGAACTGCTCTGTTTTTTACTATTTCAATATTTTTACTCCCCGTGTTTACAGAAAGTCTTCGGACCGAATGTATCACTTGACCAATCAGTTCCCCTGTCCGTTAACAAGTCATCCGCACTTGACCACTTGCATTATCTTTCCTTAACGTGTTGTTTTGGTTTAAGGTCAACATTCAACTTGTTTCATTTTTGAGGCACATTGTAAAAAATGTAAGCCCAAGCTGTTGCTATGTACATGCCTCCGGAGTAAGGAAGAGAGTCAGGCTGATCACTAGAGCTAAAGTTAAACTGTACGCCAACAATATATAATGCATTTATTGATAGTTTTTAAACTGGTAGATACAGATCTCAAGTTTTCAATTAGGCATTTGTTGACAATTTTAAAACTGGTAGTCACAGATCTCAAGTGTTCAGTAACTTAGCAAATCTTTCTCTGTAGTTGCACAGAGTGCGCAAAAAAATAAAACTAATGGGGAATTCTGAAACTTGATTATTAAATTTGAAACAAGTTCTTCATTAATTAACAGCAACGCTCAGTTTCCCTTCTGTACATTTACAGAATTTTTTTACAGTGCAGAGCTTGTTCAGTTTCATGAACATGTAAAAAGTTATTCTTCATACTTCATTTGATATTCCTTATAATTAATGATTTCCAAATGTCTTACAGCTTCCTGATTCCGTATAAATATAGTGCTTGTATTTCATGCTTTCGCCATAAGTTCCTTTTGATTCCATACTTTTTTTAATGTTTATCTCTTTTCATGTCTCACTCTTTCATCGGGTATATAAGGGTGAAATGGAGCTGTCCCCTTATCCCCATGCAAGTTTGTCTTAATTTTGCTTTTATCTTGGATTATTTATATTCCGAAACTCACATCTTTTTACATTGACTATGGGGTTTCTTGTATCTCCAAAACCAAGCCCGTCTTTTCAGATTTTCCCAAGGTGGAGGGAAAGTTATAAACTTAATATATTTTGCATTAAAAAATGCATACATACACTTATGAATACATTATGTTTCTCAAGTCGAGGGGCTCTTGACTTCACCCCAAAATGACGGGTCTGTCCCCCACATGCATGCAAATTATTATACAATTTTTGAGCGTCACAATATTGTTTATCTCTAATTTTCCCCTGAAAGTAAATGATAAAAAATAGCATATCAAATCATTCCTATTATTGTAAAATCTCACAATTTAAATCGTGCATAATCTAATTTAGCAGCACATAACCGTAATCGCAGCGCATATTTTTCAATTTTCTTAAATATGTTTCACGGCAGTATATATATATTCCCGCTGTTCGGCGATAGTTAGCAAGAGGGGAGAAAATATGCAAAGAAATATTTATGTCCATTAAGTAAATATAATTAATAACACTAAATCATCTTGAACTACCACATAACGAACGAGATATTTCATCCGAAATGCACTTTTGTTAACATATCACGAGACAATAAGTTAGACAAAAACGAAAGCCATTATTATTACAATGTAAGTGAAACTAATTTCTCGGCAGCACATCAAGAATCAGTTTTTTCCATGAATAAACAATTTATTTAGCGCAATGATTCCCAATAATTTCCAAATCATCTTTTAATTGAAACAAAACTTGTTCATAGAATGAGCTTTGTCTTCATCATAATTACACATTCCGTTATGAAAAAGAAAACTAAAAGCTGCACAAAAAAGGAATCTGTGTTATACAGATGGTACTCACAGCACATAATTTACTAATAAGTAATATTGCTGTCAAATGATGTTAATTTATTCTACTTGATTGTTTCAAGGTATGTATTTAAGAAACGTTATTTTTCACAGTTTAACTAGTTTGCTATGGTTAATCTTCATATTGCGACGTGCGGGCCTAAACTACTTACTATACAGATTGTTTTATTTAATCGATACCGAATTCAGCAACTTTTTACTCAACATTAATTATTTTGCAATTTCCCATTTTTAGCCTACGTTCCCGTAAAAGTAAAATAATAATAATAATAAAGCATGAAAAAAGGTATCGTAAAAATATCGTTAAAAATAAAGAAAAGTAAAAAAAAAAAAAAAAATGGAGTAATTAAATAAAGATTGAAAAATAAAAAATTGGAAAGTAGGGTTTTGAGAAGGGGAAAAGGTGTGTCTGTCGGTCTGCTCCCCCCCCCCCCCCCCAAAAGCTTTTGAAGAAATTGTCCGATTCAAAAGATTTTTTTGCATTCGAAAGATATCTGCGAGGACATCTCATTTTCATATTTTACTTATTGATTTAAGCAATTATTCGTTCAATTTTGAACAGTTAAAAAAATCTTAACCTTAGCGCCTACGGTCAAATTATGTTAGCGTTGAGCGAAAGATCCAAGTTCCTATGAACAAGCTTATTGGAAAAAGCTCTCCGCGAAAAATGTTTTTTGATTTGAACACTTTTTGTTCATTTTTGAACAGTTAAAAAAATTTACATTAGCGCCCACGGGGAAATTTCAATCCTATATAAATCCTGATCTAACCGACGGGTTTGCTTGCAACAAACTTTATCGGAAAGATGTTACGAAGCAGAATATGTACAAATACGAAGTTCAACTATGGATAATTCTCAATGAATAAATGAATGAAGTGAATGAATGAATACATAAATGAATGAATAAATGAATGCCTGGACGAGTATGTATTATCCGTTGAAAAATGTATATTTGAAGTAATTAAGAACTAAAGCTAAATGAGAAAGAGAGAGAAAGAGATAGCTAGATTATAAATTTGAATTTGGTGTATACGCGAAAGTAGGCTCGTATAGTTCTAGAGGGAACTTCTTGATTTAAATGAAATTTCTTTTCCTTTTGATTTCCCCATTGGTGCAACCAAAATGACTATTTGCTTCATTAAAACTTAAATAAGAATTGGGTTAATTGGATGTAGCATAATGATGAACAACCACATTATCCACTTGGTCATATTAAACAAGTCCCCTGAAGGTATTTTTAACATTATTCTTTAGTGTTATTCTATCGAAAACATAATTTGGAAATAAAACTAATTTAGAAAGTTTTTAGTTTATTAATATTTTTGAAAAATCATAACGTGCAAACGAGTTCTTAATGATAATTGTTTTTATGAATATACTTGTTAATATATATATATATCTATATATATATATCTATATATATATACGCAGTGGAACCTTGATCGACAGTTTTTCACGAGACTATTCAGTTCGAACGATAAATACGAAAACGACGCATGCTAATCAACATAAAACATAATCGGCGTCACGAGACTATTAAACCAAGGCGGCGATACACGCGAGAGAACAACGGATGAGGGAATGATCAATCGAAGTTCTACTATAAATATATATATATATATATATATATATATAATTCTAATATAGCATTGGTTGAATTTTAACCTTTTTACATGGAAAATGGATACGCGTGAGGATTAAATAAAATTGAATTCATAAACAGTGAGCCTCACAAAAACGAAAAAGCATATTTCATGGCAAATACATAAGATGTCAGGCATCGGTATCTGGCACTTCTCACAATTTCCAAGAAAAGAGAATCAAATTTACCGTGAACGAAACACGCCTCAGAACTTCATACTGGCGGCAAAATTTTCTGACTTTTCTCTTATATCTCCGCTTAACATATCTCCAAAAGCCAAAATAAAAAATAAACCCAGAATTCCCTTCCGTAAGAATAACGTTAAGGACAGAAAGAATTCACGTAAGAAAAGAAGGCCGATCTATCCGAGAGGTATACATGTTTGATAAGGGAATTCAGAAAACTGACGACATCGAAAAATAACAAGCACTTTCCGCGGCAGCTACACGTAGCGATCAATAGCTATATATAGCTATATAGCTAGGAGAGACAGATATATACACACATTTATGTAGGTCACTAAAAATTTCGAATGTCAAAGTCTTCTGTTTTATTTATTTCTAAAAATGTATGGATGCTTATGTGCGATACGTGTATGGTGTTTCTATCAGTAAGATCTTTTTTCTTTTTAACGCTGTTACAATGACAGGTTTTTCAGAGTGTTTTTGGAGGAGTGGGGTTGGGATTTTGAAATCTTGAGTTTACGGAGAGGGATTCCCAGTTTACATGAAAGGGAACGAACTGTCTGAGATAAGATTCGAAATTTCTTGAGATAGGAGCCAAATTAGATTCGGATGATTTCTTTAAAAGATGGTTGCTAAAGTTGCCCTGGTGTTTTGAGGTGCAACTAAAATCTTATTACATTTTAAAGTAGTAAAAAAGTAGTGACTGTTTTAAAACAAGAACCTTCGTTTTGCAAATTGCGTTAAAATGACCTAATTTATTCAATTAATAGAACAAACTTCCAATATTTAAAAATTACAATATAAAGAATTGAATTGAAGTGAGAAAGCGAATGTATTGAATATGTAAGAAGGACGGGAAAAAAATAAATGATTGAAAAATTAATAAAAAAGCCACACTATTATGGAAAAAAATTGCAAAAATAGTGCATATACGTGCTATGGAGATAAATAGAATGTTTACTCAAAAAAAAAACTTGT
The DNA here is from genome assembly GCA_038502835.1 of Octonoba sinensis. Lineage (NCBI taxonomy): Eukaryota > Metazoa > Arthropoda > Arachnida > Araneae > Uloboridae > Octonoba > Octonoba sinensis. The sequence goes on along the minus strand of CM076599.1, from coordinate 53,788,844 downwards.
GACATTATGAAGCTAAGCAACAGAAACGCAAACAATATTATACGTTGCAAAGGATAAAATTAAATTTTTTAAGGACAGGAGAGTCCTCCCTCCAGGCTTTACGTGTGGAGGGCATCAAAATTTTTGGAGGGAGAAAAAACAGCAACTCACTATTTAAGCCTTTAACGTTAGTGTATTTTCCCTTCTAGAATTTCCCTTTTGGTGTCTCGTCTATGTTTTCCGCAACTCCATGCAAGTTCTTAACAGTTTATTACTTTCGTGTCTCTAAAATTACGTAAAATTTAATAAAGTTTGAAATCCTCCCTTGAGAGCCTATTAATAAATCTTCCACCGGCGAGAGTATCTCGTCAGACGATTTCCAAAGGAGGGGATCTAAGAATTTTCGACTGTCCCTGAATTTTAGTCCCCGTACACACTACTTTCTACAGTAGACGAGCATTGCCTTCATAACTTGACGTTGCACTTGTTAATTTATAGTTAATTTGAAATTTTTCCACAGTAATTGATCACGAATAAAGTTTAAACATTATTTTTCTTTACTACAAGATTCTCCCTTTTCAAATGTTTTTCTCTAAGGCTAAAATTACAAGACTTTATTTCAGTAAAATGTTTAAAAAATATGAATTATGCGGAAATTCGCTTCGAAGGACAATCGTTACTTCTGAGCTTCGTTCGATACTCTTGCTTTAACCAAGGATCTTAACGTTCATTTACAGCCAACAGAAATGTTGGCATTTTTATAGCTTTTTGCTTTTAGAAACCGATTGCAAACATAATGAGCGAGTGGTTCGATTTTAAGATTTAAAAGTTAATTCCAAGTAAAACTTTGGGTAAAAAAGAGAACTGCTGCAAAAATTCGAATTATTTATGATATTTCACTACTTCAAAAGTACGCCCAACAAACATTTGAACTAATTTGAAGAAAATGAATGATGAACTTTAATTAAAAATAAGTTCGATTATGATTAAATAAGAAATATGTCTTAGTCGTTCATCAAACGCTTTTCCCTAAACAATGCAGGGAAAAGAATCGATAAAAAAGTCTGTACCTGTAAAAAATTGCACCTGCGGTTTTGTCAGAGGTAATCCTTCTGGGTGAAAGTGGCTCAATTCCAAAATCTCGTTATGGCCTCAACTGTCTTAATAGCAGGTGATAGCTGCCAAGATGTCACACAGCCACCTTTGATGTACCCCCTGAAACAAGACAAGTTCGACACTTATAATAAAGAAGAGAAAAAAAGACGTACTGTGCGTACCAAATTCAAAGATTAAAGCGAGAAGAAAAAAAAATTTGTATAATTTACTTTTTGTTGGAATAAGATTTAATGTAAACTTATAGGTCAATTTTTTAATGAAAGAGTATTTTTACTGCAACTACTAATTACGAATCAATAATAATAATAATAACAATAAAACTATCAGCAAAACATTTTTCACTGTTTCAGTACCCTGTCGTCGAAATTTATGGAAAAACAAAATGACGTTAACTCTTTATAAAAGATCAATCACTTCAGCTAAGTGGAACGACTAAATGATTATTTTCGCGAATGATTTTTTTTATTTATTGAAACATTATTTAGACACGTATTTATTAGTTTTAATTATGATTATAAGTAATTACATCAATTTTACCGTGGAGAGGTTATGAACTATTTTTGATGTAAGTAATCGTAATTCTAATGTGAACGTATCAAAATGTTCCATTTTGAAAGTATGAACAAAGATTCCCAGTTCTGAAAAATGTAATTCTTAGTATAAGTTAACATATCTTACCGAGTAATGATAATATATTTCAAGTGCACAGACACGTGGCATAAAACTGGTCAACAAAGAAAGCTACCCAGGCATAAATGAATGAAAAAACCCGCCCTCAATTGAAAGGAAAAAAAAAAAAAAGTTGGTAAATGCAGGAAACGAACTTCTAAATGTCGTGATTACAAGCGTATTCCTTTTAAATTGACAGTAATGTAATTACAACGATGACAGCTTTATGTATAGGTTGTTCTTTCCTAGCTTAGCGAAACGTATTTCTTCATCAGTGGAGCTACACGACATCTTTGCTGATACAGTCGAAGTCAACTGGGGAAGTTGGACAATGCAGCCTTTCCAAAACGAATAATAAATAGTGATTACTTTAGTCATAACACAGTCGGATGTCTATTGAAAATAATGATTGTAAATGACATTCTCAGGGAAGGTTGTGTCTATGTAGGTGCTTATTTAAAAAAAAAACGTTTTACCAAATCATTTCTAGCATATAGCAAGATGTTCGGTCAGAACTAATCGAGTCTGCCTTCTCGACACCAACATTGGTTTTCTATTAGCAAAATCTCTCGTTCCATTGAAGAAATATAAAATTACGAGTCATAGTAGCTAAAAACAAATGTATAAATAAATAAGTGGAAAAATCAATTAAGCACATGAAGCCTTCTTTCATTTAAAAAAAAAAACTTTTATGGAAATTAGGCTAAACAAGAACCATACGAGCCTACTTTTCCGTATACCAATATCAAACTGATAATCTTGCTATTTCTCTGTCTCTTTCTCATTTAGCTTTAATTCTTAATTACTTCAACTATACCTTTTTCAATGGTATATATATATTTAATCACTCATTCATTTATTCATTATTTCATTCAGAAATATCCTTAAAAAGCCCGATCGAAAAATTTCATAGGAAAATAGGCTCGTTTAATTCCGGCTGAACTTCGTATCTGTACATGTTCTACGTCATAACATCTTTCTGATAAATTTTGTTTTTCAGAACGTTTAGAGTGAGGTGTTTTTCAGAACTAACGGCATCCCTTTTATAAGAACACTGCTGTTCCTTTCAATAAAACGCAATTGTATTTCTACCCATGTGTGTGAATCCCCATTTAACAAGCTTTGGTTAACGCGGTTACAGGATTCATAAAAGAATTCTAACAAAGTTCAAATTTTTGTGATAAATTACTTCAGAAAACAAAGGCAATTTCGCTACACTTTGTCTTGCGGAGTACTATTATCTTTGGAATACGGATAAATTAGCGAACACTCAATACTCTTATTTAGTGCTCAAATAAGCAATGAGAAACAATCGCAAGATAAAAGCAGGAGAAATCATTTAATTCATTTATCATTGTAATTGATAATCAACGTTCTTCCCCAAGGAAGAAAAATAACTTAACAAAGGACTTAGGCAGCAACTACGTCGCTTGGAAATATCAATAATTCTACAACGCATGAGCTAAGAAAGAGAAAACGAGTTGATACATTGGAATTTACAAGATGATTTAATACTTGAGAGCATTAATTGGATGTGTTTGTCCTTTTATGTGTCGAACAGAATTTGAAGTACAGTGGACGCCACTTTATATGATCACGATTATTGTTAACAGTCGTTTATTGGTTATCAAAATCGCCAAGTCCGGTAGAATTTGAGTCCGAATAGAATTTGAAGTACAGTGGACTCCGCTTTATGTGATCACGGTTAATGTTAACAGTCGTTTATTGATTATCAAAATCGCCAAGTCCCGTTCGCTTGTATGAAAATATATTGAAAAATCATCGGCTATTGTAATCAAAACTTCGTTTATTGTTATCAATATACAGGGATAGCTTTTCTTAAATGAACTAAAACTAGGGGAAAATAAACTATTTTTTCCCTTTTGTAAATTATATTCTGGGATTACTGGTCAGAAATGGCGTTTCGAATTTTGTGTCGATGTATGCAGAAAAAAGGCGCCGAATTCGTAAATTTAGCAGAAAATCAACGATAAGTGATTCCTTTTCTTGTAAAGACAAAAATTTACCGATTCTTGTTATCTTTTTCTTGTTACAATTATTTTTTCGCTAAATACCTTTTCAACAACCCGTTTTTATTTTAACATGTAAGGTAACGTGTTTGCGAAAATGGACAGTGTATTTATTTGTTAATGTGAAAAAGTACGCATTTTTCCAGCAATAAAATTTTATCGTTTTTTATTATCACTCGGTTATTGTTATCAAATCATGTGATCACATCAAGCAGCATCCACTGTATATTTCTAGAGTTTCAATTCTTTCTAACCTAAATTTTTTTATAAGTGAAAACGTTTTTTTTTTTCTTCATTAGCTTCTTTTCTTTAAAAAAAAAAACTCTGCTACAGTTAGTTCCTGCTTCTAATATAAGCCTGCATACACTGAGTTCTCGGTTTAAAAAAAATGCTGAGAAATTTTAATCATGCGTATTATTTACGCTCAAAATATTTCATTCATTGATCAGAAGCAAAAACACAATTCTTGTTAAACCTAAACCTTAAAACAATCGCACTTAATCTTCACAATGTTTTGCGAAAGACAAAGGAAAGAAAATATGATAACATTGAGGGAATAAATTTCAACATTGTTCAACTCATGTAAATTTTCGAACATTTTCAGAACAGTTTTCTGCACACGTAAACTTTACAGAGGTTAAATGCCAGACAGAAAATGTGTTGGGCTGAGTCCAAAATATCAGCATTAAATGGGTTTATTTTCGTACGTCAGTCAAAAAGCTTGTGAGAATATTTTAAGCTAAATTTAGCGTGCTAGGTTAAACATTTAAGAGTGTAATAATGAAATGCATTTGCATATTTTTATGGCAAGTTCGTAGAAAGTTAATACTTTAAAAGAAATTTATTTCAGTACAATGTATAACTTAGAGTATAAGTTAAGATTCACCTCGTGTCCTTGCGTGGTTTTAAAACAATGACTATTACGCAGAAAAATATCGCACAGGAAGATTTGTGTAGTTTCACGTAATAGAGTTAGATATTTCGTTTACTTTGTAATGAATGTTTCAACTGAAAAAAATTTATATTTATTTACCTTCATTCATACGCAGATATTTATTTACCTTTATTTATACGCAGAGAAAGATTTTTGCAGTTTCTCGTAATCGAATTATATATTTCATTAACTTTGTAATGATTGTTTCAATTGCATAAGAATGAGATTTTTTTATCTTTAATTAATTATTGCTTTATAAATGAATATGTTTGTAAATGTGTGCATTCGGTTTACCATAAGGTAATGCCATGAATACTGCCTTTTCCATTAAAAAAACTCAAAAATACAATCAAATATTCCTTCATTTTCAAAAGGGGTACAAATAGCCGCAATTTCTACTCATATTTTTTAACCTTTGGTTGTTTTTGCTTTGATTGTGACTAAAATTGACCATAATTATAAAAGAAAAGAGAGTAAGGGTACGGTTTTTATCTGTTTTTTAATTTATGAAAAAAAAAAGGAAGACACATATTAAAATTATTTGTTTAAGTATTGATTAGTTGCCACAACGATGCAATTAAGTTCTATTTTAAAATAATAACTAGTTGACTCGTGCGGAACTCCGCACTAATTTGGGAGAAAGGACATTATGAAGAATAGAAAAAAGAAAAAGGGTGTTGTTGATACAAAAGGAGACATGTCATTGAACCCATCAGTAAAAATAGCTGTTACAAGTTTCCCCCACTATTATTTAGATATTCAAAATAATAAAATAATCACGAAAATAATGATCATTATTTTTATTAGTAGTACATCAAAATACACTAACGAAAAAGTTATATTACTTAAAATATACTTACTGTTGGTTGGTTAGGCTCTACACATTCATAATATAAATGAATGTGTAGAGCCTAACGATTGTGTAAGTTTAATACACAGACACAGCTAAAACGTTCCAATTTGCTACACAATAAAAACAGGAGACTTTCTCATTTGTTTACTTGATACCAGTGGGCGCCAGCATACACAACACCAATTTGGCATCCATTAAAGGATGTAGATAATTTTAAGTGTCAAATTTCAGAAAAGCGGTGCATTTTTAGAACGTCAGTCTATTTTTCGTCATTAGCCGGCACGATAAGCTGTAAAATGAGGGATAAATCGTGGAATTTGATAAAGAAATGAGGAAGCTGTCGCGGAGCGACAGGAAAACAGGCTAGAGAAATAATATCTATATAGATAATAAACTCTTATTATGTGATAGAATAGTAGAATTGAATTTTATTATTAAGTCGAATATCTAGTTTTTCTGTTCAAATCATGAGCGAAACTAGAATTATATTTAGTGAGTCATTTCGTTTATTCAGGTTTGATAATATTTTTTAAAATGAGAAAACAAAACTCCTACGACAAGGTTGAAATGTTTGTTTTTCGTATTCAAATCATGAGTTTCATCTGCGGTTCTAGCGGTTTATGATGCTATCCACATTATACATCATTTTGCCAAAAATTAAAACTAAACTTTAAAAAAAAAGCCGAAAATACGAAACGTTCTAGGTACGGCTAGTGGAATTCTCACCTACGTATCAATTTAGCAGTTGTATTTTGTATTTTTTTTGTTTAAAATTACAAAACCTCAAGGAATGAAATATTTTGCATATTTTGAACTTGTTCTGCCAAAAACGCATATCAGTAAAAACAAAGATGGAAGACGTTTATTCTTGCAGTTGATAGTTATTTCCATGACAAGTTAAAAAAGTTAAGATATTAGAACCGTCTGTTTCTGTTACTTTTAATTACATTTAGTCAACCTAGTTTAAAAATTACACTGTTAAAAAGCTTAGAAAATGCCAAAAGTGTTTGGAAAAAAGGGAACCTCCCCTGTTTTGTAGGACTATAAAATGAAATAATTTTTGAATAAAGTTTACCACAATGCAGAAACAGAACTAACATAACATATGCAGAGGGATTTAGAGAAAAAAATCGATCTACATTAAATATTCAAGTCTTTGATCAGTTGCCTCACAAGCGAAATAAGTCTGGTTACAGTTCTACCATGAACCAAAGCGATATGCTGGCAGAGTGCCAGAAGAATTCATTCATGTTCAAAGGAAGAACTTCTGGTATCAGAAATGTGCCGTTTTTGTTCTCGTTCTAGTGTTTAGCATACTTGATTTCTTCCGAACTGATGCTATGTGCCAGTAAATTTAGTTGCTTTCAACAAAGAGGCAAACATTCTGATTCGCGGACTAAATAAACGAACATGCAAAATGAACTCTCCTAAAACTCGAATGGATTCGTTCTTTTCTGCTATGCGCAGAAGCGTCTAAATCTCAAAATTCGGCTGTCGAACTGTAGATCTTAACTTGATCAGTAAGCACCATTAACGTGACTCAGAAAATTGACAAAAAAAAGAAAAACTATGCGTGATAAAAGCTATGGCATCAGAGTAGTAAGGCACACCGTTTCGTTAAAACCTGACACATCTCCCCCAGAATTTTACTAATTAACTAACTGATGTACCCTGCGTTGCTCTTGTTTTAAATATAACATTCTTTCTAATGGGGCTGCACATGGTCACTAACCTTTGCAGACCTAGTGCATTTTTCCGGAAATCGACATCCAATGTTTCAAGTAGCATCACTATCGGCGGATGCTGTTACCACTTTGAGAATTTGGACGCTCAGTTTCCCCTAGATGGTGGCACCTGAACTCTGATGTGAAACTGCACTAGGAGTTTCGTTTAGCCGAGAGTATCCAAGCCAAACGGATACTCAAGGGATCTTTAACATGCCGCATAAAAGTACGACGTGAGCGCTGACGATTTTCTGCATCTTGATAATCCACCGACTTGGGCCAGGTTTGATCCTGCGGACTTGGGAGTATGAGGCCTGCGTCTTACCACTACGCCACTCTGCCGGCCTTTTAAATACAACACGTCCATCCAAAGAAAGTACAAAATAATAAAGAAAAATGCCTTAACCAGCCGTGTGCAATTTTCTTTCTTCTCGGGTCACATACAAATGATTTTTCACGCGGGTAAAAACAATAAAATTGATGCTAACTAGCGTTGTAAACAAATCGTTCCTTGAAAATGTCACTGCATTAATCAAATCGTTTTCAGGCGGTTACTAAATAGATGTCCTAAAAACTAATACTAATCTCATAAAATGTTTCGTACCACACTGATTTCAGTACTAATCAGTCAGCCAAATTTCATTATTTTTTCATCCTTTCTTAAATGATTAATATACTAAAGTAAATAGCTCATGAGATGAACTTTCATCAATTTAAAATTGACAAAAGCGGAAGAAACCTTTTTTTTTTTTCAAATCTTTTAATGTCCATTTGTAAGAGACATTTAGAGGAATTTCTCTAATAACAGCTTTGATAATTTTTTCAGATGGTAACATTCGGCTGTGATTCCCCAAGTTATTCTCATCAAGATGATTGGTGATCTGCCTATGTAGTAGGGATTTTGCACATAAGTTGGTCGTTTTGCAAAAATTTCATCACTAATATTTTCTAGTAAGCTCAGAGTCACATCGGCTTTGTTCAAACCCTGCCTGTCGAAAATTATGATGACTTTCAGAAGAATTTCACTTTCTTAGTAGACAGCTTGGAAGAAGTCCAGAAAAAAAACATCTTAAGGTTTTTAACTTAAAAATAGGTATCATCTGCTATCTTATAGCCTCGTCGCACTATCGTCTCACTTTATAACAGTTTATGAATAGAGAAATGTTGAGCAGCTGAAATTCGGTCCCGTCAAAAATAGCAACCACTAACAAAGACGTTGAAGATAAAATCCTTTCACAATTCTTATGAAAGAAAATCTTTAGATATTTTTAAAAGACTCTCAAGGGAGTTAAAAGCATTTTAATGGTCTTAAAATATCGGTTTCTGTTTCGGAGTTGAATTTAAAAACTGGAATTTGGACTCACTTAAGTTATTTTGCCTTTAGTACTGTTCATTATATAGTTTGCTTTACTAATGAATTTTTTTCCTTTAAAGGGGTAAAATTTATGAAATCAGCAAGTTTTAAATTCTACTTGGCGATACTTTTGTGACTGGAAATTTCTGAGACACTTTTAAAGAGAAAATAATATGCTCAAGTATAATTTTTCTTGTTGTAATAGCAGTTATAAAATTGTTTACAATTTTATGCAGAGATGTAGAATACCATTTTTCACCTGTAAAAATATAATTAAAGTTATTTTACTCAATACGGAAAAAAAAAAAGGAAAGGAACGGGGTTGATTAATAGAAAAGCACGTCAAAATTCGCCCCCCCCCCCCAAAAAAAAAAAAAAAAAAAAATTTAAGGCGAACCTCTCCACCCTCAACAATTATAATTAAACCAAAAATTCCGTCTAGAACTATACGAGCCTACTTTCCCGTATACACTCAACTTCAAATTTATAATATGGATCCCTCTCTCTCTCTCTCTTTTTCATTTATATTTATTTCTCAATTACTTCAAATTTAAACTTTTTTCAACGGTTAATACATATTCATTCACTCGCTCATTCATTCATTCATTCATCCATGTACTTATCATTCATTTACTCACTCATTTATTCATCCGTTCCTTCATCCATTCCGAAATATCCTTATATATCCATATCAAAACATTTTATAGGAAATATAGGCTCTTTTAGTTCTGGTTGAACTTCGCACCTGTACATGTTCCACGGCCTAACATCTTTCGGAAAAAGTTTGTGCCAAGCAAATCCGTCTGCTAGATCAAGATTCATATAGGACTGAAATTTCCCCGTCGGCACTAATGCTAAGATTTTTTGAACTATTCAAAATTGAACGAAACATTGTTCAAATCAAAAGATAAAATATGGAAATGAGGTGCTTTACCCGAGATCTCTCGAATTCAAAAAAAAAAAAAAATCAAATCGGACAATTCCCTCAAACTATAAAAAGGGAGGGGGGGGGGGGACGACGACGACGACAGACTGACAGACACACATTCTCCCCATCTCAGACCCTACTCTCAAACTTTTTATTTTTGAATCTTTATTTAATTACCTCGCTTATTTTTGACTTTTCTTAATTTTCAATGATATTTTTACGATACATTCAGCCTTCTTTCATACTTTTCTCCTTTCTTTTTTTTGCTTTTATGGGAAAGTAGGCTAAAAACGGACATCTCGATTTTTTTACAATGTACTCTTACATATTGAAAATGTGCTCGAGTTTAAAATTTTCCTATTAAAAACATTAATGGTTAGAGTATAACAGATTAAGAGAATAAATTTAATGTCGTCGTCATTGTAATTAGCATTTTTCTTTTTACTAAAGAAAATAAGATAAGCTTGTTTTTAATTAAATGTGTTAACTGTTAAAAAATTCATTTGAAATAATTTGAAGCACTTAGATAAATAATTGGAGTTAATGTTAAAAATTAATGTTGCTGTACAGAAAAGTAGACTTGAGACAAAAATTATATTTTAAATTTACGACAGAAACGAAGTCAAAAACTGTTTGACTGTATTTTTAAAATCTAAATTTTTAATTTCTATATGCAATGCAGGAAATTATTTCACCATTTAAAACATTAATTCTTTTTTCGAAATTATTGAGACATTTATTCAACAAAATAATTATGCTTCGTTCAAGCTAACAACGTCGGAATTGACAGACAAACAATTGTTCCATATTAATTAAACTTTCAGACAGCTTCGTTTCATGCATCGATATCATAATCACTTTTTGTCAAATGCGAAAGTACAGGTTAGAATGGAAGACACGCAACTCCGCCCAAAGAATGCCTCCTCCATCAAATATGACTGACTTTAAAAAAGAAATTAAAGTTTAGGGCGTGACCTGGAAATTCTCCAAGAACTCATCAATGAGTTTGTTTTGGCATGGCTTTCAACTTTAATGTCAGATTTTGGCTTGAGGATATACTTTATGCGTCTATATGATTAAAGTTTCATTTGAGTATTTAATTTTGGTATTAAAACTTTTGAGAAGAAATCATAGTATATGTGCGCTTCTTTAAATGCAAATTTGAGGTTGCGGTAGGCACGAGAGATAATACTCTGTATAAAATTTTATGGAGAGAATACGAGTGTTTCCGAAAATAGCATGCCTAAAAGTACAAAACATTATTCAGAGGAGTTGCTTTTACGAAAGGATTAAATTAAAAATTGAATGAATATTCAATAAAAAGAAGCTAGGAATTTATTGACTCCAGATGAGAAAGTACATGGTGTAGCTTCAAAACGAAACTCATTGAAATATTTAAAAAATAAATAAATAAATAAATTGAAAGCAATAACGAAGAAATAAACAAGAAGTTCCGTCTGGAACTATACGAGCTAACTTTTCCGCATACATTAACTCCATATTTATTAATCTAGCTATCTCACTCTCTCTCTCTTTCTCGTTTAGCATTAGTTCCTAATTACTTCAAATATACCTTTTTCAACCGTTAATTCATATTCATTCACTCACTCATACATTCATTCAATTATTCATTTACTCATTCATGTATTTATTCACTCATTTAATTTTTCATTTTTTCATTCATTTATTCATTCATTCTTTCACTGATTCATTCAGAAATATCCTTAAAAACCCAGATCAAAATATTTCATAGGAAAATAGGCTCGTTTAGTTCTGGTCAGCTCATTAGTTCTGAAGTTGAACTTCTTGTCTGAACATGTTCTACGTCATAATATCTTTCTGACAAAGTTTGAGACATACGGCAAAATCGAGACATAAGGCAAAATCTTCATAATTAATTCTAAGCTTGTAATTATTTATGAAATTATTATACGCCTCTGTGACGAGTTTGCTCTTCCTAAAAGTGCCGCGTCACATCATTTGGGAACCACCGCTTTAGTGTTTAATTCGCCGCTACTTTATTATTTTCAACGCAGCCGACACCATTTTTCAAAAGAATTTTTCAACACTCAAATGTGTTTCATTGTTATTATCTTTCTAAATCTTGTCCTTTGAAAACTGCGTTCAATTCATATGTGTGCTCTGTGTTTTTCGTCTTGTGATACTATCGTTTCAATAAAAGGTTACACCCTGTGTTACCCTCTGCCAAACAGAATGGAAGAATAAGTATTGTTAAAAATTTTTATATTGAACCAACAATGTTTTAATTAAAATGATCTGGGGTCGTCAGCAAATATCGTCGTTTTCATTTATGATTTCAAGTTTTACCGACTTCACGATCGAACTATTATTGGCCAATCTCTTACATTAGAAACTGCACAAGAGCACGAATCCATAACTTTAATTCTTGCGAACGTTTTTCTGAAGAAACTTATAAACTCATTAAGCAAAAAAAGTAAGATATTTGCATTTAATTTTTTTTAAAGCTATGGAGGGACAAAAATGTTCCTTTAAAAAGCTTTTCCATTCTGTTCGAATAATTTTCAAGGAGAAGCACTCAAATTTAATGAACTAATTAAATTTGTAGCAAACACGTAAGATAAGAGGTTTTTGATTAGATGAATCAACAAAAAACCGATTTATATTTTCTTACAAAAATTTTCGAAATAAAAAAAAGGAATAGGCTAATTTAACGACTTACGTTTGGGAACGACTCATTTTTCTTATTATAAACTTTTTAAAAGACAAAAGGAAGTTGATTTACCGAAATCAAGATGTAAAATGTGATTGAGAAGGGAAATAATTTACTTATGATTTTAAATAATGAAATTTTGTAGTAAATTGAATTTGTTCATTCTTAAATGATTCGACTAAGTACTAAAGCCAAATTTTTTCTAACAATCACGAAGAGAAATGTTTTGTTTGCTCAAATATAACGAAAACAATAATCTCCTTAATGAAAAACCGTAATGGATATAGAAGCTCAATAAAAAAATTTTTACCCCAAGAAAAACGTAAAAATGTCCCGAACTTTGAAAAAAAAAAATAATGACGGTTATGTGGGCTACACTGTATGACATTTCAAAGTACAATATCTTTAACAAACAATTAAGCTGAGGAGCAAAATGTACCAAAAAAAAAAAAAAAGAAAGACAAACCACTTAGATATGTTTCGTGAAACCTTCAAAGTTAAATGGAGTTTAGTTTTATTTATCCAATAACAAAGCACAGGATAGTTAATGGAGCATCAATTTTTCAGAAAATGTAAATAAATTATAAGGAATATTGTGCGGTTGAAGCATCAAGTCTTAGTTCAGAAACCGTACACAATTTTCTAACGAATATTACTATATTACTGCCGATGTTTTAGCCGTTGCCATGTTTGCGTTTGTCAAAATACATTTGTAACAAAAACCTCTTAAGTTTTCGCTTCTTTTCCTTAAAATAAATCATAAGTTCGTAATTAGTAAGCTAACGGACTATAATGATATACATAATTATTCAAGTGGCAATTTCATAGAAGTAAAATTTTATTGATAGTTCATTAACATTAAACTTTAAAGGCTTTTCCTTCGTTTTCATTTATGCATTAATTTTCTTTTATTTATTTATTCATCTTTTTTTCTACTTTTTTACTTATTTATTTTCTTCAATGAAACTTGTTAAACTACTCGAGGATGTATTACCCTTCATCTGAACCTAAGTACAAAACTGCTCAGCCAGGAAGAGAATTTACCCATGGTTTTGAATAAATGACTTTCACGAAAAACGGAGTTCTTCATTTCCTTTAAATCATACTTCATGGCGTGAAAAAAATATGAGGGATGAATAAAAAGAAGCTGTATAAACTTCAGGGGAGATTCCACGTCCTCTCCAAATTATAACGACTTTTTAGAGAAATAAAACTTTCAGTGAGTAACCTGGCCGTACTCCAGGAAAAGACTTCATAGTACTTTCGATAGAAATGTCGTTGGGAAAGTCATATTTACATTTAGGACACCGAACTAAATTTTTTTGGAAACTTTTTTGAATGGGTTATACTGCGCTCACAGATGGAAAAGAGACTTTAAAATTTAATGTTTGGGTATAGGATTTAAAGAAATTTAGTAGGGGCAGGAAACTAGTATAGATATCTATCATCTTGCTTTTGGTTAAACTGAACCTTCCAAAACCAAAAATACGCTTAGGAGAGTTCATAAAGAATGCGTCGGGATTAAGATTAGCATGTAAAAAATGCAAAAGGAAACAAATATATCCTAAAATATATCAATCAAGTTTGTTGATTGATACATTTTATTTTTATATTATGTTGTCATTTGTTTGCTTTTTCTTGATAATCAAGTACACCTTTTATTCGCTATTTCCTTGATAATTAAATACTCCTTTAGTTCGCCATTTCTTTAATAACCAAGTACTCCTTTTATTTGATTTTTAGCGCCTACTTTCCCGCAAAAGTTTTTTTTTTTTTTTAAAGGGAAAAAGTATGAAAGAATGAAAGAAAGCTTATTAAGCCTTCTAAGTATCGTGAAAATATTGTTAAAAATAAAAAAAAGGCAAAAATAAGTGAAGTAATTAAATAAAGATTGAAAAATTAAAAGAAAAGGAAGAAAGGTTTTCAGATGGGGAAAATGTGTGTCTGTCGGTCTGTCTGTCCCCCTAACTTTTGAGGGGGAGTTGTCCGATTCAACTTTTTTTTTGCATTCAATAGATTTCGGCGAGCCCATTTCATTTCCTTAGTTAATTTATTTTATTTGAACAATTTTTCGTCCAATTTTGAACAGTTCAAAAAATCTTAACATTACCCCTGTAGGGAAAAAATAAGCAAATTAAGTAAACTCTTGGCATAAGATATAAGTTTCATTGAACATGCTTATTGGAAGAAGCCAACTTTTGACTTCAAATGATTAATTTTAAAATGACAGAAGATATCTAAAGAGTTAAATTTAAATCTTCTTGATTCAAAGAATATTCATTATAAGTAAATAATACCGAAAATAGCGTTATTTTACCTCAGCAAGCACCTGTTTTACGAAACTGCAAAAAAAAAAAAAAAAAAAACCACACACACACACACACACGACATATTAATATTCGGTATATTGCCAATCACTAGATACTTCACTCAAAAGTAAACTGGTAAGCGTGCTTTTCCTGCATTAAATAAAGAATGTGTGGCAAATTTGTCATTTCATTGTGATGGATTGACGAATTTTCGTCAAATTCCTCGAATTTAGCCATATAACTATTTTGGTTTTACCAAATGCCAATAAACACACGATTTCATCTTATCACCATTTTAGAATTGACATTAAACAATCTTTTTATTTCTCTTCCTGGTTGGCGCAATTGATGTAAAGAAGTTATTTTGAAGCAGGCCTTTCTTCTTTTGTAGTATCTTTTTGAAAATATCAGAGAACTCTAACAACCGTGCACTAATATTTAGTCATTGTACGTTAAAAAAAAATCTATTTAAATTAAATAAATATGATTAAATATCTCATTATTTAATTCTAAAAGCTATAAATAAAATTATAATATTATAAATGAAATCATAAATAAAACGAATATCTGTAAGCGGAACTTGAAGCGGAATTCATAATATAAAATAACAGACTCTTTAGAAACTCTTCGTTCCAGAAATAGTTACTAACAAAAACTAGACAGAAATAAAGATGAAAAACAATTAAACACGTTAAGAGCATTTTTCTAGACAGAAATAGTTACCACAAAAATACAAAAACTGACATCGTTAGATAAAAGGTATTTTACAGATCCGCTCCAATCCCTGAACTCTTTTAATATTAATGGGAAAATAAGTACTAATTCATTGATCTATAATTTATGTCTCACAAAGGGTTATATTAAAATTTTCTTGCATTAGAAAAATGCTGTGGGATTGCCTCAAGTATTAATTGATGCATGTTAATTCGA
The DNA here is from genome assembly GCA_038502835.1 of Octonoba sinensis. Taxonomy (NCBI): domain Eukaryota; kingdom Metazoa; phylum Arthropoda; class Arachnida; order Araneae; family Uloboridae; genus Octonoba; species Octonoba sinensis. Next base: position 53,773,326 of record CM076599.1, on the reverse strand, counting down.
ATTTTGTTCTCTCAGGAAAAAGTTATAGATTGTTTAGTATTTCTCTTGAACTCGGGGGAATGAATGCATTGCGAATCTGATTGGGAAACATCGATTTAAGGTAAACTCTGACCCGGCGAGCTCTGAAAAAGAAACGTTGATTCGAAGTAACAGCATTAGGCATTTTTTGGAAATAGTGTACCAATAAGAGTGTGACTTATGAGAGGGAATTTCACTACACATTTCTGTAAAATATGTTTGAATTTTTTAAATGAAAGTTAACGTTTTTTTCTTGTGCCAGATAAATGCAACATTCCAAATTTGCAGAATGAGAAAACCGTCACTCGTCTGGTTCAGACCCGCCATGCAGGTTGGGATATGATGAAGGGTTGAGTTCCTTCATATTCGATATAACATATTGGGTCATTGTAATGCAGGGTCGTTATAGCGAGAGTCAATTGTCAGGGTGTTACAGATTTTTAAAAGTGAAATTTTGGGACTTTTTGAGGACCTTTTCGGAACTTTTTTGTGACCGTTAGATGATATATCAGATATTAATTCTTCTGGATATCGGATATCCGGTGTCATTCGTATGACGAATATGTACCGAATATCTTGCTCTTAGGTTTGAAACGTGAATATTCTATTCATATTTTTAAACATCCCACAGCTTCCAAGTTTGTAATTCACATATATTTTAAAAACATGCTAACTAAATTCTAAAAATCAAATTTGAAATGATGTATAACGGGATATTTCGTGCAGTGACCGGATCGGATTCCAAATATTCAGAAACCTGTCGGATACCGGATATTCGAAGTTTGGGGGGGGGGGGGTCCCGTTGGATGGAGCATTTTCGTGACCTACTCGCAATTTACATGACTTTTCTGTTACTTTCGTGACCAATTTCCGAATTCGCGCCTTTTTCGGTACTTTCGAGAACTGTAGACACACTGACTGTATTGAAATGGAGTTGACAAAACTAGGCAAAACGATTGTGCATTTTACTTTGTGAAGTCCTAGTATGAAAAGCCGACTTTTCTGACAATGCAATTTCAAATACCATTAGTATAATTTTTTCGAAACTAATGACATTTAACAACTCTCATTCATTAATCAGAACAATTTCAACGACTTTCCTCAGGAATTCACTGATTTTCCTACGTAATTCAGGTATTCTATGCTCGACTAGCCACCCTGATCTTAAAAATAAACAAAATACAATGAAACAAACATATGTTTTATAAATGGAGTTGGTTGAAAAAACAAGTGTTTGATAAAAGTCCAGATTTTGTTGCGAGGAAGCTTCACAAATGAGCAAATTCTACGAATTTCAAGAAAAATACGAAAAGTTACAACTGAAAAACATTCCTTTCACCTAATCCAACTGAGCATCTTATTGCTATAACAAACACGTAAAGAAGTCAGGTGGAAAAACTGTTACATTTTTGAACTTTACCATTAATAATTTTAAGGTCCCCTCCCCCCAAAAAAGGAAAAGCAAAAGAAAAAAAAAGAAGGATGAGTACACGAGAAAAAATCTCTTGCGACATTCCAAGCTCTGTCACAAATTATGATGCCTTTTCTTCCGAATTAAATTTTCAGGGAAGAATGCGAAAGAAAAATGGATGGTGACCAAAGGGAGATATGAAGAGTTTATTTTGGAGACTCATGGAGGAGGCAGTTGTAAAATGTTTTACTTGCTTTTTATTACAAATATAAATAGTTATTCCTTTCCGGAAGTTTTCTCCTTCACCTCCTCCCCCTTCTTGCTACATCAATTCATCAGTGTACTATCCTTTAACATTTCAAGTTTAATATTTGTCTGTTTATTTTAGCAAACGAATTTCGCTACCATCCTTACATAGAATCTGAGTGTCAAAGCATCCCACATACAGGATCACGACATTTTTTACCCCTTTAAAAATTGAACAGCATAATAACATTTCATGGGGATGTTTTACAGCCTTTTATTAACAACTAAATATAATAATTATAATTTTAGGAATCAAATTTTTTTACTGTGTTTTTTCCCCTAATGTGTTTAAAATGTCCCCCAAGAATTATGTTCGCAGATCGAACTACATCAGCACCGTCCTTGCCTTTACTTAGAAGCTACATTTTTTGAGTGTCACATATTAGCTGACTCGTGGTTGTTGTATCCGCTGCTTTGAAAAAGGAGATGAGTATTCGTGGTGTAGTAACATATGCCTAGTATTTCAACAAAATCTCTTGTAGAAATGTCGCTGAGTTTTCCATAATCGAGAAATAGATATGAGGTCCTCATAGGTCCCGCCCCTTCTTCAGCGCAGCATTTTACTATTTGAGAAAAGAACGAAGCTGACCTACAACATAGAATGTGCCCATAATCTGTCGTGTTGCTCCCATAGATATCAAATAAGTGCGGATCATAAAGAATATGAGTATTTGAGGAGCTAAACTTCCCGATTAAATGTTATACATGAGCTCAATAAACACTTAAATTGTGACAGTTTGTGACAAATACAAATACAAAAGTGACGACCGGCAACAGGCTCAGGGCCCAGCTAGGCTGGTCCTAGTCAATTTAGCAGTCCCCAATGATCATCAAGAGGGGGGAGGGAATAAAACAAGAAGTGTGATATCCCACGCTTTGGTTGAAATAAAAAAAATTGCAGAATAAATATTTTGACATTTATTATAATAAATATTTTGACATTGTTTTGAATATTTATAATCTTACTATTATTTTCAAAATTCTATTGGCAATTATATTTAGTAAAACTAATCCTGAGCCGTTTTTTGCTTTTAAATTCACTCTAGTTAAGAGTATTTTATATTCATAAAATAAAGATAAGGTCTCAAAGCAAAGTATTTCCATTTCCAAAAATTCTTGTTTTTAATTTCTATTTTACATTAGTATTTCATTACTACATGAACCCCTTTTACACCGTAAACATGCAGATCTATATTTACAATATGCGTAGTGTTTTGTTCCGAACTGAAAGTATACATTTTAATGATATATAGCGTGACATGTAACTTGGGGGGGGGGGGGGGGTATGATGAACTGTGAGTAGATGAAAAAGGAGGGTCCACCGTCAGCAGGCGGCCTTTTTCATTCTGAAACTCTGACCTGAGATATTCGAAATGTTCATTCTTACACATTTTTTTTTGTTTTGTTTTGTTTTTGTTAAGTACCGTGCTCGTTTTATCAATGTCAAAAATCATAAGAAGTGCAGTATCAAAAAATCTTTTATTACAAGAAAAATTTCCGTAATTGTTTTAAGTAGAAAACTTTCTTTTTCCACCAAGAAGAACAACATCACACAGAGCTTGAAATCGGCACCGAAGTAAAAGTCAGAAATAAAGGGGGTTAGACTGAATTATGTCAAGCACGTTTGGAAAAGATTTGCCTTAATAATAATGTAGCACCACCATAAAAAGTAATTCAGCACAAAGAATTTAAACTAGCGTTGCACGAACAAATTTAAACACAAGTTGCATGTCCATCCATTTCTTGTGCACCAGGCAAATGTTGCACTTAAAGCACAGGTGGTCCAATCAATAACACAGGAACACTTATCAAAGCTGATTTCATTTCGAACCCTGCTAAGACAGAGTGACATTAAAGATGTTTTAGTGGCGAGAGAGAAGCCAGGGAGCTCGGCGCAGTTCTCTTCCGTTCATTAAAGGCTTTGGCGACGCCACTGGTTCACTAATCACCTCTAAGTGGGCATGTCCTCTCGTCTGGAACGGTGAATGGAAAGTGGATGGCCGGACCGAAGGAAAGAGTGAAGTGGCAGGAAATTCATTCTCTAAGCTCCTTCTGACGTCCATGCTACGTAAGAGAGGGATTAAGAGGATGAATCTTGATTCTGTCCATAGATTTTTCATGTTTTCTGATGCTCACGGTGATTACGCGAGTAACTTGAGTGTACAACACAAAACAGGCATTGGTTCAACAAATTATACACATTGAATTATTTTACTTAAACTCTTTTCAATATTATTGTCATACTAGGAATGAATTACCACAGGCATTTGGCTTAGAATACGCAACTTTGATGTTTTTCTAAGGTACATTTGTTCTAAAATTTATACTTTAATGGGTTGGAGATTAAAATATCAATATACAGAAAACAACCAGGGAATTTCCCTCTTTAAGATACAAAGATACAAAAAGGTTCATATTTTAAGAGAATGCCACGTTTGATCTCAGTGACACAGGCTGCCCTGTTACAAAAAAAAAAAAAAAAAAAAGAAAAGAAAAGAAAAAAGATATTTAATGCGTAAACACGTAAAATCATATTTTAGAAATCAAGCCATTGAATTTATAAGAAAATAACTATAAATGGCATTAAAAATCCCCATAATGATGGAGTTGCATGAAACTGGTTTCAAAGTTTTAATCATCAGTTATGAGTTTATTTAAACTATGCAAGATTTTCAAGCAGCAATAAAAATAGCACAATTTCTAATTCAAGTTGAAAATAAGTTTAACTCGGTAGCTCTAGTCATAAAAATGTATGTTAATTTTGTAATAAATAAACAAGTAAAAAATAATTAAAGAAACTTTTTCAAACCTATCCTAGTACTACTACAATTTCATAATTATCTAATTGAAAATCACAAATTCAAGAAATAAACATTCTCCGAAATTAAAAGAAAAAAAAAATCTTGAAAACAGCAAAAATTACCAAGTATTGTTGATATAACTAAGAATTATTTATTCTATTTGAAAAATGGCCCCCGTAAAAAAGTTAATGTAATAATCTGAAATATATAGGGTCAGTTGGGGTAATTGTAAATGCTTTTTCAATGTTTTAACTTTTGATCCTTTCCTACCTCCTGAATGAATTCAGAGATAAAATTGTGAGCATTGTAGCCACAACTGTACTTCTTGGGAGTAAATGTGTACAAAAATTCTGACGTTATGACTATTTGTTAACGAATGAGCTCGTGTTTAGAATTACCCCAGTGTGTTTACAATTACCCCAGACATCTGGGGTAATTGTAAACAGTGATTGATTTTCGAATAAGGTTGATGCAAATGGAAAATTGTTTCATACCCAGTCTGCTTGAATGCTTAAGAAGTTCCGGAGCAGTGGTTCTCAATCTGCGGCCAATAGGCCGCATGTGGCCCGCTGAGTTATGTTATGAGTCGGCTATATATCGTATGAAATCATTTAACGAGAAATATCTTGCAAAAAATCAAGTAATGCGACAAATTTATGTAAAATTTGTCCCGAAGTGAATCAGTCGGTTAAGCTTGGATCCCACAGAACACCGAAAGTGAAGCACAACTGTCCGTGGTCAACGCTTGGGAGGGTGACCCCCTCCCGCGACTGATTACTCTGAGACTGAGTGCGGTAAAGGGAGCTGTGCTCTTAAAACACATCGTCGCTTCAAATGTCCACCAAGTTAGAAATAATTTCCGCTGAGGGATCATCCTAGGTGACGATCTCTCATCTGGGAACTGATTCAAAATCATTGAGCCCCTCTGAGCCAAGTATACTTCATTCTAGCGGAGCTCATTAATAATCAGTAGGAGTTTCCTTAAACTCATGGTCGCCCTGCAAGGGGAGCTTGGATTTCCAAGTGGCATTAGCAACAACAATAACAGTTATGTAAAATAAACACAAAAGTGTAATTTACATCAAAATATAATACTTATTGCCCCCCAAAATATTGGAAATAGGATAAATTTAAGTGTTTACAATTGCCCCAGAGTACGAAATATATGGGGTAATTGTAAACACCTAACTTGCACATGAAAAATAACAGGGAGGATTAAATTCATAACTAAATGTTTTTAGCAGCATTCCATATGGCAAATAAAAATGGTTGAAAACGCTTACATCGCTTTTGAAGATGAGCAGGAGAGGAAAATGTAAGATCACTAAATTCTGTTAAACAACTTTTTTTACTGTGCCATTTTCAAACAATAGTGACGCCTCCACAGTTGTGTCGAAACTTACGAAACTGTTTCAATGTCTTCCCTAAGTTGCCAGTTTATCACTCACAAGCAGTTAAGTTTTCAAAACCACCAGAAGTGTAGTTATGAAGCTTGTTTACAATTACCCCATGTTTACAGTTACCCCAACTGACCCTACTATATATATGCACAAGCTTTTGCTACGACAGGCAATGAAAAAAGGAAAATCTCTTTTACGTACCATTGACCACAACTACAGCCCAACAGAAGTAGCCTATGTGGAAAATAGCTACTGCTGCTATAGCAACGACCTGTGTACGTATGACTCTTGAAAAACTCCGACTCCACCAAAAAAAAAAAAGCCTACTATTCAAATATATTTATGGAAGTATTAAGGCTCATGCTGCACAGATGTGGACTAAAAAAATTCAAGTTTCTCGTTTCTAAAAAACTTAACGCATGAAGGCAATAAAATTGAAATTGTAAAACAAGACAAAAATAGCCTTTGATAAGCATATTTTTCGTTTAAACCATAAAATTCAATCCAGTTTAAGTAGAAACACAAACGGTAAGTGTCCGAAGAGTTAAAAGCCTTTAATCGTGACTGAAATAATAGCCACAAAATCCAGGTTGAATGTAAATGCAATAAACAAAAGAATATTAAATGACGGTCACGGATAACCCATACATTCAGTGCTTCTCGATTTGCAAAAAGCAATTTGTTAGCTTAAAGAGGACAGTTAGCTTCATGAAACATTTATTACTGGATGCGCATTCTGGTTATCGGGTTATAACTCCTCACTTAAAACTAAAGGATAGAGTTACGCATATTGATCCGGAATGATGACGTATTATTTTGTGGGAGGAACATATTCTGGTGGCTCCCGACTCAATATTTAAAATTAAGTCTTTAATTTCATGGATGAATTGGCGAGAGAATGAGAGAGAGAAAGAGAGAAAATTGCGCTCGGAAATATTCTTTCTGAAGATTAGAGAATTAAAAGTTTTAATCCTTTCCGTTGCTTTGAACGACATTTCTTTTTCTTTCAAGATAATCTAAGTAATGTAACCTGAAAAATGCTCACACATTGTGTTGAAAATTGAAACTGGAAGATTTTCAAACGCGGAGCAGGCCTTTGAAAGTAGTAGCTTTTGGTAAATGGATATTCCCCAAAACTGGAAAATAACACAGTTTTATTCAAGTGATTCTAATTAGAAAGCTTATTCAGGTAAATTCGTTAGAGTAACATTGCTTACGTTCTTGAACATTCATTTTTATATATTACTTTAACTGCCTGTAATATTTAAAATTGTTTATGTTACGTGAAAAAAAAGAACACTTTGCAAGTGTAAGAGGAAAATATAGTGTATACTATAAAACAGTTAAACTTTAATTACCAGTCTCCATGCGCTCAAAAATAATTAATTATATTAAAACTTCAAGACTTCATTTAACACCGGTTTTCATAGTTGCACCACTAAACGATGTCGTAATTCTTAAAATTGTTTCCAACATCTGTTTGAAGTGAGGTTCGTCATTTTGGGGATCGTACTTTTAGGAACATAGTTATATTTATTAATGATTACGCATTTTGATTTTTTTCCTGTGTGTAACATCCATTGAGGATATAGTATATACCCCTTCCCCTGGAACAATTTGAAATGACGGATCTGAATGTCATTGAAACATTAAAATATCTTTGAAATAATTCCTTGATTTCAGTTGTAAACAAAAACACGAGCTTATTAAATTTTCTTAAAAGCAATGCTTTCACTTATTGAAACACACACACACACACACACAAAAAAAAAAAGAGGAAATTTTTATTGTTAAAGAGTAATTAAAAAAAATCAGTTTTACAGAAATACAAACACTCCTATATAAACAACGGCAAAGCTCAGAGGAAAAGTCATTATCCGACTGTATTTCATGCAGTTAGTTTTCGGGCCGAACACCTTAAGCGATTGCTGCCTTCACGGAGGACTTGTTCTTGTCTACATCGCACTCATGTACTGAATGTGAAAAAATCAGGAAACTCCTCAACAGACAACTCAATTACGGATACACATCAATTACTTTACGTTCTGTTTTTCCTATAGTAACAACTTTACCGTCTCGAGATAGTATTTGGAGCTTTTGAGGTACAAGCGCCATAGGATATGGGCGAAGAGTGGGGCCTCACAACTTTGTAATATAAATTTTAGTTATCTTCAGCTGCCATTCAAATAAAACAAAAAAAATAATAATAAATTATATACATTTCCGTGCATCGTTAGTCCACAAAAAACATGTACAGTCATATTTCTTAAAGTCTTAATACTGGATCAAATTCAAATGCTAAAAGGTTTATAAAACAAAGACGAATAATATAAGCTATACTTTCAAAGCTTTAAAATTCCCTTCATATTTTTAAAGATTTATTTCAAAATGATATTATTTTCTTTCTAGTATATTTTACGTACATTTGCTTCATACTTGCGTACATTCTTTCACTTTCATCATCGATAGCGATCACAAAAGCAAAAGAAAAGTACATCAAATCGGATAAGAATTTTGCTTTGATGTCTTCTTATCTTTTCTTTTACTTATCACATTATCCCTTAATACTTACGTTTCGGCAGCAAATTTACTTTTATTTCATAGAAATAATGTCAATTTAAAGTACAAACCAACTTAATTTCAAATATCACACACAAAGTGCTAACTTTTATATTTTTACTGTCTGTGAAATAAATCACTAACATGTGTATCAAACCATCGCCAATCGTTGACATAAGGCCAACGCAATCTTAACGCTTTTTTTAAAGCGATTATAATGGCTTCTCTGTGTGTGTTTAAATAACAAACAAAAATACTGTTGTACTAGTCGGAACGCCGTTGTGGTAAATTTTCCTTAAAAATACTTTTCCTTCCGCTTACAATTTATTTTACTTTGATTTTCCCCCTAATGATTAGCAATAAGCAAAACTTTATTTTAACATTGAGAATTCATTGTTTTTTTTTTTAATTTATATATATATATATATATATATATATATATATATATAAAAATATATATATATTTTATAATGTGTTTTTCGATACTGAGCAAGCGTTGAGCGAGTGTTGTTGTAATATGTTTGTTTACATTTCAAAATGTTTTCGCATTTTGTCATAATACTGTTTTTTCGAATTATATTCCTGCAGGATGATATTATAAAATCACACGTTTCGGTAGAGGACAATTCACTAGTGCACCTCGATAACGGCGGCCGTCAAAAAAGGGAACAATAAAATTTTACACACAACGGAAGAACTATAAACTAAGAGTTTAGAATGTAAAACTTCACATTGTATCTATATTTTCATACGTAGAAATAATTTTTTAAAGATCGTATCGAGTCGTAAACCCAGAGATAATTTCGCCAAGTTGACACACATCTTCAAAGCAACCCTTTTTGAAAGCGAAAGTTAGTTGCCAAATTGTTTCTTTTAATATCAATCTTCACGCTTGAAATATTCGATGTAATAATCAATGGCGTGTAAGAAGACGACGATCAGCGGGTGAAGTACAGAGCAATTTCAGGTGGAAGTTGCCAGACACAAGCTGTGAAAACCGCGACCCTATACTTTTCCAATTGACCGCTCAAGCCACGTTCAACAGCTGTTGTGTCTCAGTTGGAAGAATTTATGTTAAGTCTTTATATATGATATGGAAGAACAGCGCCAACATGTTCCTAATTGCTTCTGTTCATAGGCATCTTAAATTTACAGCACTAAACGGATAAGCTAATAAAATATTGAGGGTCAAATTACTTCGGGTTTTTTTCGGAATGTTATACCATTATTGATAAATTATTCCTGCAACTGTTGGGATAAATGTATTTTCAGAACAACACTTGCATTTTCGTTAAAAATAAATCTTTAATATTTTACTGCAGCACTTAAATATGGTTTTCTGTTGAAATTGAGCATTTAAAAGGAACTCACTGCTGGAACTTAACAGAACGGTACTGAATGAACTTAAGAGTAAAAAATTAAAATAAAAAAAGAAAGAAAAAGAAAACCTCTTTTACAACTACTTCAAAACAACAACTCCCAGAAAAGTAAAAATAAAGAAATTCTAATGACAAACAAGGTGATTTTTCATAAATTAATTCCGTCATGTTAGTATATTAAAACATGTAGGTATGCGTATTATGATTGACATAATGTAGGCATGTGTTTTAACTCAAATTGAAAAGGTAAATTAAAACACAAAAAGTATATAAAAATACCAAAAAACCCAAAATCAGAAAATAGAACTTTAATATAATACATTTATTCAACAATTCATAATTTTGAAATTTTAATGCTAGCCGTGCAGTAAAATAAAATCTTGAAAGCGAAACGAACACTTTTGCATAAACCCGTTTGTTTTTTTGGTTTTGTCAAAAATTAAACATACAAAATTTGATTCACAAGATAATTACTAACAGAAAAAGCAACTCTTTTCTTAGCTTTCTGCTAGCGTCGAAGAAAAAAATTTTTGGCAAGGAATATTGAAAACTTTTCCGCAGTTTAAAACATTCGTCGCATTGAACTTCGTTAAATTCCCGGTTAAAATTATAAGCAGTGTATTAACTGAGCTGGAAGAGAGAAATGCGCTAAGAATACACAAAATTGGATCCATGTGTCTTGGATGAGAATGATAAACGTTTCTAACATTCTATAATTTGTTAAATATTTTTAAAAATCTTACCAGCACTTTAATGTTTTCTAATTTCCTTTCTTTGCTGATGCAAGTTTGCAGAACGCCAGACTTCTAAAAGAAAAGAAAGATTTACTAGTTTTTTATATGTACATACAAAGTTTTAAACGGTATTATTTGTATGTTTTGTTCTGAAACTAAAATTTCCTTCCTTATTTTAATGTATTTTCATCGTAAAAATACTATTTCATTAAGAATACAATTGAGCAAAAACTATTCCAAAACCTCTGTTCTCTCTTAGCTAACATACTAATTGGCCACTTCATCTTCAGCACTAGAAATCCGTAATTAGGGTTTGCATAAATGAAATAGTATAGACAACAATTTCTGTAAAAGTAGTGCACATTGTTCCAAATGAAAAGGTAGAAACAGAATCAGTGGAAATAGTACTTAGAAAACCAATTTTCGAATGCTGTATGCAAAACAAAACGACTCTCACAATAACAATATACAATCCCTTTTGAAAATTACGAGTTCTTGAAGCTACACTCGACATAAAAAGGAAACTGGAAAGGGAAACAAAAAAAAGGACTTTATTTAATGAAGTAAAATGGCGGCAATAAATCAGCCGCTAGCTTTGCTCGAATCCATCCTGTGTTCCCAAATCTTATTATTTATGCTAAATACGGCCATTTCATATATCTTTTGACTTAAAGACTATAAGGCAACTATCATTACGGGCTGTCACTCGAGATAAAAAGCAATAAATGTGACGTAGTAAAAAATGGAAGTAAATCTAAAAGTAAAGCAACAAAACACAACAATCAAGTATACAAAATGAAACAAAAAAAAGTTGCGTTAAAATTTCTAATGCAACATTGAAGCGTAAATATTCAGTACTTTTCAAAATGGGAAAAAAGAAGCAACTCAAGCTGACGCAATTGCTTTCTTTTTCCATTATTTTATTTTTAATCAATTTGAGTTAAATCTGAAATTTATACACACACGGGAGGAAAATTATAATTATGAAGCAGTATACATGCTACAAATTTCGTGATCAAGTGCGTGCTATTCCCTTAATGCTGAAGTTAGAAGGGGGAAAATGTAATTTTTAATGAATTGTACTGTTCGCATTTTTTAAAATTCAAGCTAACCTTATTTTTAAAACGATTCAAGTATTTACTTTGCTTACTGTTTAAAAATATAATATGAATTCTTATTTATGTAATATTAACATGCTAATAATACTAAAATTAAACTAACAAATAAAAAAAAGCAAGAAACAATCGTTTCGATTTATTACTATTATTACGCAGGAAAATGAATTTCTGACAATTTTGTATTAAACATCTGCTTATCCAGTTATATATGCATGAACTCTGTCGTTATAGTGGACTTCTCATTACAAACGAAGTTTACAAGAACATTCACACAAATAAGTTTTATTTGACGGTTTGACTTACATATATCTTCTTTTTACGGCAGATTAAAGTGAGACAAATCAGCACATGCTTCATAAATTGTTTTGAATAGTTAGTTCAGCTGAAGATAATCTTACTTCACAACGCCCTCTTTTATGAAACCCGTTTCCTTCCTTGTAGAAACAATTTAAACGCTCTACGCTCTTATTGAATAGAAAACATATTATTTCTAGAGAGTGAGAATACAGTAGAACAAAATGATGAACAACTAAACCTTATTCCTCTTTATATTTTTTTCATTGTGTGAATATATCGAACAATTTGTACGTCATAACAAGTGCTTTTAATTGGATAAGAAAACGAAATTTGATTACCATTAACATTATATATATAGATGCGTCAATACATATTTTAGAGAAATCTATGCAACGTTTTCGTTTTATTTATTTATTTTTTGGTGAAAAACTATCATTTTTAGTGTCGCTCGTTTCTAAGATAAAAATAATTGAATTTCTCTTGCGGGCGCAATGCTGAAAATTATTAAGGGATCATTCACAAATGATGTCACGCTTCGAGGGGGGAGGGTAGGTTCGTGAAATTGTGACATAGTGTGACAAGGGGAAGGGAGGGGGTAAGAAGAAGTGTGACATCAGGCTATACAACATAGCGTGACATGTGACAAAGGGGGGGGGGGTCAAATATATCGAAAAAAAGCGTGACATCATTTATGAACAGCCCCTAATCTGTCCCGAAAATTGTCAAATAAAAATTGTTTTTATGCACTTTTCTATATAAAAAGTTTAATAAAAATTTTCCCGAATATTTTTTTTTTTTTTAAATTCAGTTGTCAGTATAAAATTTATAAAATATGCAAATAATTTGAAGTCCCTCATTTTTAGATTTTTGAGATATTCAAATTTAAATGAAACATTGTTCAAATCAAAAAATGAAACATTGGACTAGTGTAAAGGATTTGAAATGCGATTAAAATTGAAATGTGATTTTAAAAAATCAGTTTTAATAATAAAAATATCAACAACAACCATGACAGCAATAACAATATGTTTTTAAAAGTATCATTTGAGGAAAAGTTATTATTCTAAAGACTAATCACTAAGGAGTGCTTAGTATATGAAATACGAAAAAAGCATAATAGAATCTAAAACAATAAGACTTCAACAAAATAATAAAATTCTCAATCTTATAATTTCATTTTTATCGCTTTCAACAAAAATTTCCCTTCTTATATGAAGAAATTTTTTTCCTTGTCGAATTTATTTTCAAATTACGTAGCTGGAGTCCCACGTTTTAGATCGAATTTTACTATATAGTTCATTTTTTATTAGATAAAGGAAAAAAAGTTCGAGGATCACATAAAATACGATAAAATATATTTTTTTTCTTATTTACCGAATTTTTTTTCTTTTTAATTGAAATTACCTTTTGCAAAATAATACATTTATTCAATTTATTCACTAAAAAACTAATTTTTTCGATATGTGTTCATGATGCTAAATTGTCAAAATTCTTATCCGGAAACGGGGCTAGAAAGGGTAATGTGATGCAATGAATGCAAAAAAAAAAACTTTTTATTTTTTATTTTAGTATGTATACAATAGATCAGAGCTTGGATAAATATAATGTAATATCAATTTGGATAACAATAACATAATGTGTGTGTGTTCTTTTTAAAGAAGTTACCAATAGACCAAATTCGAAAATTCGATATCAGACTTGCAATATGGCCTGAGTTTGTAAAGAATTAATGTTTCAGAGATAATAATGTAATATAATAATAACAATGGTAACACAAAACAAACAAAATGAAAGTTTTTTTTTTTGTCATTCAAATGTTAAAAACTTTGGATAAATAAATTCATGGCATAGTTTACGCCTCTAAAATGCTTCGAACTGATAATGCCCTCAGATTACTAATTGAACTCATTAAATAACTTATTCTCTAAAAAATTGATTCATTTTTTTTCTAAAGATGTAAAAAATACTTAATGTTGACTCAAAAGATTTATCCTAGTATGCAACGAAGATTTTAAAACTTCATGATTTAAAGACAAAATTTGGAGTAGTACATCAGTAAAAGACATTATCAGTAGGTAATTCGGCCTTCCGGCAATTAGGCAGTTTTTCCTTTTCTCAGATTCCATAATGTAAGTAGTCTTTCGAATAAAAAAAATAATTAGGGAATGTTGGATGGAGCGTAAATAAGAAGGAGATGGCTAATATTAAACCAAAGCACGTTAAGAAGACAAACTCGCGAAATGCAAGGCATGGTCCAAGAGTGGTAAATACAATAATAATATTGACCCCCATTCGTTTGCTACTAAATCAATAAGACTTATTTTCCGTAAGGTGATGCAGCTAAGGTTACAATGAGGAGTGGCTAAAAAAATCAGTAAGGGGAAAAGAAGAACAAACAAGGGGGAAAAGCAAAAGGCAAGATACAGAAAAAACAAACACATGGACTAGTTTTGGTGGAAGAAATCAGCTAAGTGTGTGTTCGAGACGATGAATATATTGGTTCAGAACTCCGAGAAGATTACCAGCAAATATAAATAACGATAATAAATAAATAAAGTAAAGGGGGAAAAACTGCCGCAAGGGATTGTGTCCAAAATAACCCAACGAATAAAATATCTCAAAGCCCGTAGCAAATACAGCTATGTGTGCTTTGGGTATTAGCAAGACAATTTCCAGGGATAAAAAATGCCCGGAATTTGTCATATTGCTTAGCAGCAAGTGATGTCTAACGCCCTCTAGTGGCTATGTAACGAATTGGCGAAGTGCATAATAGATGATTTTTGGAGATGATAGCGATAATCGAGAGATTGTGGAATGCTCGGAGTCGCATTCATTCTGAATATGTGACATATTTTCGAAAATCAAGGCATAATATTCTTCAATGTGAAAAAATTTAGCTGATCTTTTAAATGTCGAACATTTATTTTCTTGAAACTATTCACGGTATTAAAATTACATTACAGAGAATTTATAGAATAATACCTTAATGTAAAAAGTATTTTCTGTACATAGATTCAACCAAATTTACAGAAAAATAGCTAAACAAAACTTTAAATTGACAAACAGGAGAAGATTATTATATATATATATATATATATATATATAAACTCACTAATTTTAGAAGTTCCCCGACATTTTTAAAAAGATGATTTTATTAGTGGAACCATTGTCATTATCTAATCCAGTAACGTTTTTGGCTAATCCCGTCTCTATGTGAAATAAATGTGAATTTAGAGGTTTTTATAATTGGCAGAAAAGTTCTAACTATTCTGAAATTGAATTTAATGTTGTCTTTTTAGCAGGGGTCAGGAGGAGCAAATTATTCCCATGACTTTGAGAAATATTTGTAATTAAATATGGGTGTAGAAATATTTTCTGCTTTTTTTAAATAAATAGTATGTATTGAGTATATATCGTCCCTTTGTCTCTGTGTGCCCAACCTCCCGAAAAATCATCAAATTATTTGTACGAAATAATTGGATCAAATCATTTGTAGAAAATAATTGAAAGTTCCAGGTATGTGCTTCGAAAAAACAGTACAAAACGATCATGAACGGAAAGGAATATAGTTATTTTTGTCAATCATGAAATTATAGATTTGGCAAATGACAACTGTTTCCCAGAAATATGTTAGAGAATTTGGGTTTAGGGAGATAATTGTGTGGCTGGATCTAAATCTAATAATCATTTTAGGAGTTAAAATTTATTCCCTTAATTTTTGAAACTGTTCAATGTACTTATTCAATGAATTGGAATGATTGCAAACTGACGAACTTTTGTCTTTGTTGGTCTTAATAGTCAACCAACAGTTGGTACTAAGTTGAGCCATTATAATGGTGTAGTTTCACCATGAATGTGAAACTAGGAACCATTATAGTGGTTCAACTTTAGTACCAAATGTTGGTTGCATCTAAATTTCACCATTTTTTTTATTTTTCATTTTTTTGGGTGATAGGTCGAACTAGAATTTTTTGAAGTGTAGTGATCGGCAAACTTTAGAAGTTAAAGAGCCAATTTCACCGTTTGAGGAGTGAAAGATCCGTTCAATGAATTATATTTAAATATTTGTTATAGTGAAGACACTTAAATAACTATTTCAGTATAATTCATTGACTAATGAGTACACTATCATGCATTCACTTATGCAAAAAATATCTTTTTAAACAACTGGCCTGCAAGTAGAAAACATGTTAATTAATGATATCAACTATTTGAAGCTGCTTACAGAGTTTTATATTATTACATGCGTAACTTCTTAATTTCAAACAAGAATTTAATCAAACAAAGTTCTAATCAGTAAGATTTGGTACTGAAAATAATTTCATCTTTATTTTGTACCTTTTTAATAATATTTAGAATGCATTTTTGAAAGCAAAGTGCGTTTTTTTTCTTTCCGAATTCTAAATGTCAGTATAATTGTGAGGAGTCGCATTCAAGTAGCCAAAAAGCCACATGAGGCACGCGAGCCACGCTTTGCCGATCCCTGGTCTAACACAAAGAAAAAGTGAAACAAATGGTACAGACAGACAGATGAAACACCATTACCCACATTCGCATGCATCAACAATGGAAACCTGTATAAAGATTTTCACGAAAGCCATGTCCGTTGTATCTAGACTTAAAGCTGAAGATACAATCGTTCATCGATGTATATTTAGTCCATTTTCGTTTAAAATATAATATCGAATGAAATAGTATAACAAATGTATATATAAAAAAAGAACTTTTTTTATTGTTATATTTTCTTCCAGTTTTCAAAAAGGAAATACATCAAAGTACACGTTACGTGATAGACATTATATATTTATAATCTACTTGTTTTTTTCAGTTTAAGTTCTCTTTTAGCAAAAGTATGAAAAATCAATTACGTTTAACGATGTTTTTCTTGCTACTAACTAGGAAAAAGGCATAGTCATTTATAATGCGTTTTCAAATTGCTTTACAGATTAATTACTATAAGAGAAGAGCAAACTGAAATGAATTAAATAAAATAATTTCGAAAGAAGATAAGAGATTAAAAGATGAATTTTGTTACACTTTTTAATTTTTTTTTTTTTTTTTTTTTTGCGGTTAAAACTACTAAAGTAATTAAAAAACTTAATGGAAACGATTTGAAATTTAAGTGGAAACATCATACTATACATAAGTAACTCAAGAGCTTTTGAAGAATGTTAGAACTTTCAAGCATTCTCAATTCTTGAAGTTTATTTTTCAAATTGATTAATTACGGCATAAATGTACTCATTAAAAAAAAGTTATTTATTGATGTACATACAACTCTTTAAAAATAATGTTGTAATAAATGTTTAAAAAGGAAAAAAAAATCACAAAATTCAGGATTTTAAAGATTTTTCATCTCACATTAATTTAAGTTAGGAGGGAAAAAAAAAATAATACGTTAATTCAAAAACTAAGGTATAAACAGTGCTAATAAAACTTGCATTGTAGATTATTGTAATATTGATTTATAGATCAATTCTTTCATACGGATATTATTTAGGTTCCCAGACAAGAATTAAAGAGTACGAAGTAAAATATTAACAACTTTAAGTAGAAAAGGAGAAGGACATTGAACGTAAGCTAGGTTCTTTACAAAGTTTCAAAGCACATATGACATGTGCAATTCAAACACCGACAGGAACTCGTTTTGTAATTTTTAAACTAAATGAATATAATCAAAACTTGGGGGGATAAGAAAATCGCTTCAAGAAATAGTTACAAGGGAGAAGGAGGCTGGTGGCGGGCCTTTTTTTTATTAATTTTGCAAAAAAAAAAAGGTACTAAATACAAGTTTTTTTAAGCATCCCCTATTTTTTACAAGAATTTGGACTTTTAATTTGACTGATATATAAAATTATTCGACTGAAGAGTTTTTTAACAATGTATTGTTTAAAAAGGGTTGTTGCAAATCCAAGAAAAAAAGTATATATATTTTTTAATATATATTTTAACAGCAATGCAGTTTACTAAGCAGCATTACATCCCTTCTCCCCCTATATCCACTGCGCAACAATCTACGAAAAAAATGTATGCAAAGTCAATACATCATGCGTTTTTGTGTCGTGTAATGTGCAAACATTCAATGTACTCAATTAAGCTTGTATGTGATAGAGAAAACAGGCATGTGGTTTGTTCGAAATTACATGGAGCCCACAGATACTTAATGTATATCAATCAAAACTGCGTGTATTGTAGAAAAAATGAGCCTTTCGTAAAACTTCAAAATTGAGTGGAATAAACAAGAAATGATGCTTTCATTTCACATTAATTTATCTTTAAATAAACATTAAAAATAATACAAGGAAATCGAGACATACTATACTGCTAGATGCTGCATAATTACTAACATGCAGCAAGCATTATATGCAGCAAGTAATGTATTCTATGTGTTTCGATTGAAATTATGTTATATGTAAGAGGCAAGAAATTCACATCAATTGATGTTTCATTTGAAGCTATGTTTCAAAAATAGATATATCTGCACTTCGATTTATGAATATAAGGAAATATGAATGTGTTAGACGTTTACCTATTTCATGATATTCCATTGGCTTCATTTATGTTGTGCAAGGAAAAAACAGGTATGTGTTAAGAGTTTATGCGCAACATGTGAGAAGTTACCGTTCATTTTCCCCCAAATTATACTCAGAAATAATTTTTTCATTTAACAGAACATTTATAAAAAGAAATAATCATATCTTACGAATTATGCGTAAATACGGCACATAGTTCGGAAAGATGCGGCATTCTCTATAAATAATACGCAGCAGCAACACGTGATCTTGTATTTTTATTAAAATTATATGCAAAAACAAGAAACTACATATATTTTTAAATGGATATTTTAACACCAATGCAGTTTATTGAGCAGCATTACATCCATTTAAATTTCCTCTATTGCCAAATGTCTTTTAAGGAAGGTAATAAAGCCGTGTTAAAACTTTTCTATACAAACAACGGATAGGACCTATTTCTCCCATAGAACTCTTATGCCATTATTTATTGCAATTTTTATAAACATTAACACATTGATTAAAAGTATTTTGCATTCCAAGCGGAATTGGAATAAACTTCTGAGATTTCTAAACCTGATGCATTTTTACAACGAAAGAGAAATCTACATCACAACTGAAGAATTCTAGAATAAATGTGCTTACTTTAGTAATAAAATTCTAACATCGACTTCAATGAAGCAAATGATCTTGACATTTTCCGAAATGGTAACATTTTTCAAATATTTCCATACATCTTCGGAAAATGTTGAAGTGATCTGAATGCATTTGAAATAAAAAAGAATTGTACGAATAGAAACGTCTTATAATGCATTTGTATTTTACACCGCGTAGTAGATTGTGTATGGAGTATATCGAGAAATCTTACATTAGTTTGGGAAAAGTATGAGCGTCCTATGTTCTTTCTTCTGACATTAACTTCAAAGAAAAATGTTTTGAAATGTCTGAAAATTGACTAGAAAGGGACAAAATACTGAAAAGAGAAGAAAAATACATACAACTAAATGTTAAAAGATGAATTTGTAGAATGTCTTTCTTTTAAAACTTTAGGGATTAAGTGAATAAGGATCATTGCTACTTTCAAGTTATGTATTGACGCACAATGTGTTACTTAAGATGCTGCGGATTATGATGAAATTATACGAAAATATTTTGGCATTTTTACGCCTTTTTTATTGAAACAAAAGAGAAGATTCAAAAGTGTATTAAATCATTTCATCACTTGACATTTTTTAAAAATCATTTGGGGGAACAAATTGGTCCTATTTTTAGGGTTTCTTGCCCACAAAAAAAAAAAAAATATTTTTCAAAGGTTAAACCAGTGGTTCCCAAACTTGATGCTGCAACTATAATTACGTGTTAAATTACATTTATATGTTCAAATATATTGGCGATATATTTGTATGATTAGGGAAAAATGGTACCACGACTTGGAAATCTTTTGGGAATTCTGCGATATGCACAAGATCACAAAGGCATATCCAAGACGAGTTAAGGAGAATTTCGTTTTGCACTTGCTTATTGTAAACAATCAGGCAAGAGGTTAAATTCAAAATATTTCAACGATCATAAATTAAAATGTATGTTTTTTTTATCTTAATAGAGTTTTAAGGAATGTGATCATAATGATTAAGAAATCCCCACGGTAAATAAAATAAATCGTAATTAGTCTGTTGTGGCCATCACGGAAATTTCTTTTATCCTTGCATATAAATATTACTTCTCACCAAATTTCTCTATTATGACACAAATCTTTATTTAAAAAAATGTATAAAAAGAATGATTTTAAACCGAGTCTAATTAAAAGGTTTGCGCTACCAGCGAAGCCAGTGTAGGTAGTGATAACAATACAATAGAAAGCAAAGTGTCTGCTCCCTTGGCACGAGAATATAACCAACACTCTTTCCATTGTGATACATTTAAAATTTTGTTTGAACTATTGGATTTTTGAGATATACGCTTAGCTAAACGTGCAATCCCCCCCCCCCCGGGCGCGAATTACGCGAATATTTAATCAACAGGATGCCTTATCAGGATGTATATTTGTAGCGAATTTCGTTTAATTCTATGTATCACGTCTTGAGTTACAGAGCCCACAAGTATACTAATAGAAAGTTCGATTACAACCACCCCGTTGAGCGAATGGCGCCAAAATGTATTCAGCACCTGTTCCTATTAAGGTCTACTTGTATACTAAATTTTGTTCAAATTTTTTCATTACTTCTTGAAATATAGCACTCACGCTAATCAAGAAAAGCGTTTGATTGCTCCGCCACTTTCCAGTGGATAACTGATCAGCAACAGTTGTCATCAGGGTCCATGTGTGCACCAAATTTCATTCAATTCCATGCATAGCGTTTTGAGCTACAGCGGCCACAAAAAAGAACACATACAGACACACAGACAGACGTTTTCCTAAAAAGGTCAAAATGGTTTCAGCACACCTCAAAACGTGTAAATCCGTCGAAATTCGAAAAATTTCACGAACCCAATACTTTTTTCTATATATTAAATATAGAAGACAGTAAAAATGGGTGGGTAAAATGGTGTATTGTGCAATTAATTCATGCCCCCCCCCCCATTGGTTTTAATTACTTTTGAGACGTTTAGTAAGCTTTAAAAGAACTGTACTTCCGATTTTCATTTACTGTTATAGTTGATCGTTTCACTATTCTTCGATATGTTATGCACTGAATAAAGTACTCAATCGTAAAGAGAAAAGA
Organism: Octonoba sinensis; assembly: GCA_038502835.1. Taxonomy (NCBI): domain Eukaryota; kingdom Metazoa; phylum Arthropoda; class Arachnida; order Araneae; family Uloboridae; genus Octonoba; species Octonoba sinensis. The sequence goes on along the minus strand of CM076599.1, from coordinate 53,752,068 downwards.
AAATATATCTTGTTTAATATGAAGTAACACATCGTTTCGGATCATTAAAACACATATCCCACAACTTCAAAGTTAATAAATAAATAAATAAATAAAAATAAATATTAAATTTAAAAAAAAATAATAAACATTTTTCAAAGAAAAAATAAAACACCAAGTGAAGTAAGTTTTCTTCTAGATAACGATGAAAAGCAGTACATTTTATTAATTTTTTGTCAGAAAAATTTGTCAAATGAAAGAAAAAATAACTATGTGACAAGAAGCGCGCAGCGGGTGTTTTATGGTTGTAAGCTGGCAATTAATAAACTGCAAAAAATTGCAGCGGATAAGCTTGGCACGTGTGTGGAATATAATTGGATGCTATCTTAAAAAGTCGTTAAATGCCGGAAAAAGGGTCCAGAAACCTGTTAACAGATAAATTCCAATTGGTTTGTTTCCATGCAAGCCACGTAGAGGTAACTGACTTGTGATTTATTCGTGTCCAAATATGGATCTTTACGCATGTCAAAAAGCTGTGAAATCATTTGTAATGAAATTAAGGAGAAACTTAAAGAATTTTGTTTAAAAAAAAAGAGGTTTGCGGCTGGAGTAAATCTAAAAAATCTTTATGCTTTCTTTAAGGTATAATGTCCTGGGCCTTATTTACCATTAGGCTCGTGAAGCCCGAGCCTAGGGCCCACACTTTAAGGAGGGACCCCTATTTTTGGTTATTATTATTTTTTTTTTGTAATTTAAAATTTTTTAGAAAAATATTTTTAAATAGCATCTTTCAAAAACAAACTGTCAGTGTTCTGTTGCTTCACAGAAAATTTGTATTATTAAATTATTTTAAAACCACAAGAAATTTTCACTTTGGGGGACCCCAAATTTTGGTCTGACAATTTGAAATTTGAAAAAAAAAATCGATATTGCACTTTGGGGGCCCCCAGATTTTATTTAAACATTTTGTAGTTTAAAAACAAAATCATTTTGCACGTTGGGGGCTCCCAAATGTTAGTCTGACTCTTTGACATTTGAAAAACAAATTAGTTTTGCGCTTTGGGGGCCCCCAAATTTTGGTGTGACTGGCAAGTTTTACAAACACATACTGAATGTTATGTTTAAAAATTTTTGTTGCGTGAGAGGCTCCCAAACATGAGTTGTGCCTATAGTGATTCAAAATGTAAATCGGGTCCTGAGAATGTCAAGTTAATTTTAAGGAGAAGAGAATAGAACAATGTTAAGTTTTTAACTAAGTAGCAAATGTGATTTACCTCTATTGCCATCTCGATCTAAATACCTATTTATTTTCTAATATTTTTATCAATCAAACTGTTCACTTATTTATACATTACCTACTCCTTTCTTGTATTATGTCAAGTATTTTAGTTGTGCCATTTTTTTTAACTCCAAATATTACATATTTGGAGTTAATAATATATTCAAGGTTCCTATAGCTCAAACTAGCTCAATGAGCGTCTTATTTCCCATTTAGAGTAACGTCAATGACTGGGTTATTGCATTTAGTTTTCCAAGCGTGATAATAATTTACACGTATGTTTCGCAGTTCCCAGTATACCAAATTGATCTCTTGATTACTTTGTACCTCAATTTAAAATTGTAATAATTTATAGAATTGTGCTAAATCAAGCAAACTAAATAGTTTGTAAAATAAGGTGAAAGTGGATTACTCGAGTCGTTCCAGAAAACGTTTTACAATGTGTTAGAGCAGGGTTGGAGAATCTTTTTATGCTGACATGCCGCATTAAATTTGGAAGTAGAGCAAAAAAACTAACTGAAAACGAAGGAACTAATAAGTGTTTTATCAGTAACAAACATAGTTTTTCAGTAGAATACTTATATATGGAATTTATGTTAGCTACAGAGTGGCTATAATTAAAGTTACCATGTTTAGACTTACCTGAAGCTCGTTCTAATAGACACATGTAATAGGAACTTGGTATATTGACCACAGGGAAAAGTAATCTGCAATAAGAAAATACTAGTTCAAGTTCTTACCATCAGTTGAGAAGAGGACGAAGGAAGAATAAAAAAACAATTATAAAGAAAGCAAGCTTTATTTTGATTACCAGTATTTGCTCAACGCGCATTTCACCTGAGTCGATCACATGTTCAAAGCTTGTTATAGCATGTTGAACAGTAGCGGGAAGGGTTTCTCTATCAGTTGTAGAAACTTGACGATGGGAGCTGCAACTGATAGAGAAACAAGATCCCCTCCTCAGATGATAAATAGTTGAGCTGCTATTTTCTTTTTAAAGATTCATTGATGTTTATGGTCCATATATTGTATATATACCAAGTTTCAATATTATACATCTGTTAGAACAAACTCAACGTTAAGCAGGATAACTTTACACGTTTCCTGGTAGTCCTATATCATTAAATATCATCATAATGACCAAATTTAACTAGAGGTTTCAAGACTTCAGATTAAACACATAAGCTATTTTTTTCCTAAGACGTAAACTATTGTTTCTAAGCTTTTTGAAGCCATATGTCGCTAAAAAGGAAACACAAACATGTTTTTTTTCTTTTTCTTTTTTAACCATTAAATATTATACATCATCTTTTTAAAAATACTTTGTTCACTTCGCACCCATAAAAATGAAATTGAAGAATGCATAAGCAACTAAAACTAAAGAAAATAAAATGGGATAAGTTGAACAAAAAGAAAAAAAAAAGAAAAACAAGAGGACCAACATTCCAAGTTTTGAATACTTGTCTATGTACTTTAAATCACATTGGGAAAAAATAATAATGCTTTACATGGTAGTTATAAAACTCAGTAGGATAATGTACGTGCAAAAAGTCATTTTGTGATACACCTCTGTAAAATAATGTTCGTATAAAAATCCCTTTTCCTTCTTTCTCTCTCCAGATACAACTTAAAAATTTGTCGAAACTCCCTATCGAAGTCTGAAAACATATTCTCTGTGGCGAAATCACAGTTTCCCCAGCGATCGAACGAACTGCCATTAGATTTTTCTCACCCTCCCCTTCAAAGTTCCCACCCTCTATCCCTCCCTCCCCCGGCAAAAAAATGGACTTATTTATATCCGCTTAATGCTAATCCCACAAGACCGAAAATGCATAAATTCCTCTTGCCGAGAACATCCTCAACAAAAGAAGAATTCGCTAATAAAATTAACTCGGGACAAGATACGAATTGCCCATTGATTTTTAAATCACTTATCGTGTGGTCTAGGTGAGACGGGGTCAACACTTGTCATCGAGCCTCGTCGTTTCGACGATATTCTTTCTAGAATGATGAAAAGTTTGATGTTCTGCATTGGCGGGATATTTATTTCGATTTATCGTGTAAGGGGAATGTTCGATTTCGGTTTTTCAAAAGCAATTCTTTTCGATGGAATGTTTTTCCGATATTTATTATTTTTGGCGCTTGTTCCCAGTATTTCTAATGCATTATGGGTTTTCATTGAAAATAACGAGGATTTATTTGCAGAATTGGTAAAAATTTGTCAACATGCGTTCCAAAGATTGCTTTTATAAATCTAATCATTCTTACACTTCTGCTGCGAGATTTCGGGCAAATTTTTGATGACTTACATTAATTGTGAATAAGTTTTTACATTTCATCTAAAACAGAACAATAACAATTACATTTTTTTGAAGGAATCCTGCTTAAAATAAGTTTTGATTAATTTGGAAGTAAAATATCAATAAGAAAGAATTTCGTGCAGAAATAATCGAACCTAATTTTGACTTTTTACATGTAACCGTTTTTGTTTCTTTTCATAGTAAAGCTGTTTTTGCTATTTTGTTTGTATTTTGTTCTTAGGTACTGTTTTAACTTACATGAAATATTTATTTTGCTTATTTCATTCTTATCTTATCCTTTGCTTATTTGTTCACCTACACGTTTCCTGGTGACTCTTTAGTATTATTATTATTATTATTTACATTCTTCGACACTGTTGCTTAAAATAACACACTTTTTATCACGTTTTCTCCAACAATGGTCCTATTACTTTTTTTTACAGAAATAAAATGTACATACGGTTTTAATTTCAGCTCGTTTTCAGTAATTTCATATAATATGAATGTAATGTGTGGAAGAGTTTTGCATATTGGTTAATACCAATATGAAATAAAGCGGTAATTCTTTTCCAAAAACTTAACAGATAATCCGCCTTATGTCTGACATAAAATATGATAAAAGTACGACTTATAAATGTAATCATTTTTCTGAAGTTATCTAAACAGTGCGTGCATTTTGTGCATTTATTATTCATCTCATAATTTTCATTGGACATAGAAATTCTTTTCCAAAGAGCAATATTTTTTAAGGGACTTTTGGAAAGCCATTTCCTTCAGCTGCCATGTTTTCTATATTCATGAGCCTCTTCGAAGTGAATGGGTGCTAAAAATTCTCCTTAAGTCGTAATTATGCAGCAAATCACCTACCATTAAAAGAAGACGATTTACATAAACGCATTACGAAGAGTCAAACTGCAGCCCACAGTTTGAATATTGATAAACGACAAATAGAATGCGAGCAAACTAGCGATAAATAACGGCAAGGGAATCATAATCTTGTTTAACGGCACAAACACTTGGAATAGTAAAGGCATAAAATGAGAATTTCCTCAACTCACCAGTTAGGATTTCCTTTGCAAAAAATGATCTTTGATAAGATTTGACTTATGTGGTCAGTCAGAACAAAATCTCAGAAAAGTCATTCGATGTATTTAAAGTATTTGCATTATCGGGGAAGGAGTTTGGTATGCAAAGAGATAAAAAGAAAAACTAAAATTTAAGAAAAATGTTCCAAAAATCTAGGTTAATAACAGTGAAGAAACAGGTTCAATAGGAATAAATTAAAATTTAGTTTAATGTAAAAGATGTCAAAAGAATAACGTTTTTGATAAAAACAGAAACAGATGTAACTTTTCTAGTTCTGTAAATCTCTCTTGTCGATGCAGTTGTAAAATAAAAATAAAAAATGGGTTAAATAATTTTTTAATCAAGAGACAATGACACGTTCGTCCAAAACTAATCAATCCTACTTTTTCGCACATAGTCATTTTCCGTTTTTGTTTATTTTTTTTTTTCAACTTTTGCATTTTTTCTCTTTTATTTTTTATGAAAAAAATCCTCCCACTCTATTTATAATAGAAAATGTCACTTATTATTTTATTTGCTTTGAGATAGGAAACTCTGTTCCGAGAAGTAACTCATTTTCCGGTAACATTGTATGCTCTTCTTAATTCATTTTGAGTTGTTTTGTTCCATTTGATTGTTGTAATTTTTGCCATACATAGCCTCCTTTTATCATTGCCATAATCCGTCCTTTATCTTTATACGTTTTTTTTAAAATGTGTTTTACTTTTTACTATTGTAGATTCTAGTAACATTATGTACTATGTTATGTTCTCCAATAATATTCCAAGTAACATCACTCATTGCCTTGCTTTTTTTTTCTGAACTATGTTTCACCATGCTCCGCTTTTTATCAATACATGTTTTAAAATTTATTTCACATCCTCCAACATTAGTTTTCGTAACATTATATGCAAGGGTTTGTTTCTTTGCGAATAGTTAATTCTATATTGTGAACAGTGGGGCAACCATAATTTTCTTCGAGGGTACGGGGGCTTTGTTCATAGAAGTCCTTACATGTATAAATATCTATCTATTACTATACTAGGATTAGCCTAGTGGTTAGGATGTTGGACTTACAACCGGAAGATTGGGCGTTCGATACCCGACCCGCTGAACACCCACCATATACACTTGGAAATACGTGCATGTAAAAACCGTGGACCTTGAAGCCCCGAGGCAGTCCCGAGGGCACCGGAGGGTGGAGACTTTCCCTTCCCTTCGCTCTTAGATCAAAAAAGAAAGGTGGCGTATTTGTGGGGGTGCCGTCTGGTGTCATTTAATACATAATAAGCCAAGTCGTACTTTAACCGTTGTGGTGCTCATCTATAAAGGGAAGGCGCTCCTTACTGCCTAAATTACTGGTCGCTTTGCGAAGTTGAGCTTGGATACCCAAGTGGCATTAGAAACAACAACAACAGAAATATGGTTCAACGCGGTGGGTTCTGGTGGAAAGGGAGGAAAGGGAGGGCTTAACCTCCAATTGGTGAGTAATAATCAAAGAACTTATTTTGCTTCGTTTTCCTCACGAGAAAAACCTCATGCAAGAAACCTTTGTTCAACTAATAGTAAATTCATTCTTCGAGGCCTAATTACGAGTACTTTATCACATGCAACATGTTTCCTAATGCGATTCCAAAATACAGGTCAAAAGCGGCGTTAAAAAATTTGTTCTTTGGGAAATTGTGTATGTAACTGATGCAAGTTTCATGCTTTATGTGTTTTTTTTTCTTAGAAAGCCTATATCCCCCCTCTCATTCATACATTTGTAACAAATGGTTAAAATTATATGACATATTTAACCTTATGAGAAGGTTTTTTCCAGTTTAACACAATTAAGCCACGGCCCCCTTCCCCAGGCTCATGGCTCCCATACTTTTGCATATTTTCCCTTAACTACCTAGATTTTCTCTGTGCCCCTCCTTCCATTCGGAAATCCTGACCGAAATACAAAAGGTTTAATTTATGTTGACATCCCTAGTATAATCTGGAAATAAATATGACAAAAAATATGGTATCAAAAAGGGAAGCATAAAACTAAATACTTTTCGGAACTGTCCAATATCATCCCCCTTTCCACATCCCTGATTAGACTTGGAACTTAACCTCAAAGTTCGAACACAGCGACAAAAATCGCCACGAAATAAAATTCTTCAAAGCAATAAATCACCGAAAGCTGCACAGGTAGGGGCACAGAGTCATCTACATAATGGATGCTCAAATTACGCATTTAAATTCGAAAGATCCGTGCAAATGTTCTAAATACAAACGAAACACCTGTTCTCACCATCTGCATAATTTTCTTACAGCAATAACCTGGTCTGATTTGGCAACGGCAGAGAAGGTAGGTGTGTTTGCGCCTGTGGGCGGCAGGTGAGTAACGACAAGACAAGGGCGCAGCACATAAACTTTAAGTATCATGTTATGGAGGAAATAATTAAATAATCGATTCGTTGCACCGCAGCGATTTCTATTCATAACATATGAAAATCGTGATTTTATACGACTAAAGTAGACTGAATAGAAAAAATAAAGGAGGGATTGCACGTAGCAGAAGAATAAGTTTATTTTTTCTGAGAGTGGGGAAGGGGGATTTAGCATGAACTGTACTCGCTGAATGATTTGTGCTGAATTTTAACTAAACGGAGAAAAATGATTATGAGCTCCAAATTCCAATCTAGATACTGTTTCTCAATTTGCAATCTCAGTATAAAATTCCAGTTATTCTGTTGAGTTTCTAAGTTTCATACATTACCGATAGCATAGTTATTTGAAACGTTTCCTTTTTATACGTTATCAAAAAGTATAAGTTGTTTGATGTCAATAGTAAAAAAATGCGTTTTTTATTTTAAATATGAACTCAAATAGTAAAGAATGATTGTTACGTAAAAAGGGGTTTTAAATTTTCTAAAAAAAATTATCTCGGCGTTGATATTAAATTAGTCAGATTGGGCTTCTAGAATAATTTACTTCCTTACATTTTCAATTACGCAAAATTAAATTCTTAGAGTAAATTTTAAAAATAAATAAATAAATAAATAAAACAACAAGAACGAAAACACAATTGCTGCTACTTTCAAACGAGTTATGCATTAAATACTCACGAAAAATAACACATACTAGCAAGAAAATGAATATTTTAAGTTGTGAAAATGTTTAAAGCGGATCATAAATTTACAAAAATTATCTTCTTTCCCAAGATGATAAAATAACATTAATTACAAAAATGAAATATTTTTTAAAATCAATGATTACCTGTTCTCTCGACTGAGCAACAATTCTTCCCTTCAGCATGCTTCACAGCGCCGCTTAGTTTTCAGGCGATTAAATCTTATCGAGGTATGATTTATTGTTATTTACGCCGCGATGATTTCATTATGATCCAAAGCTTGATTAATTAATTACTGCATACCACGGACGACGACGAGGTTTTTGAAACTATTAAGGGTTTTTCTGTTGTTTGGCGCAGTAGGAAATGCTTATTAGTTTATTAAAAACTTTAATTATGGACATGAGAATATTTAGAAAGTCGTTTTTAATAAATGAAACTTTTTTAAGAGAATGAAATATGTAGGGAAAATCGTTGAAATATGCTTTCCAGTTTTTGTCTTAAGTAAAATCGTTGGTTTATCGACGAATTTTTCTTTCTTGTTTGAGATCTACTTTTTGAACGGAATTTATCTTTTATTTTCTAGCTGCTAATATTTTAAAGAATTGGAAAGAAATACAATGAATACATCATTTATTTTCATGTTGCTAATACTAACATCTGATTTGTAAAAAGTGACCAGAGTAGGTATTTCAAATTTTTAAAAGAACATATTATGTCGTTTTGATTTCCTGATGAAATAGGACTAGAGTAGGTATTTTTCGTAATGATAGGAATTTATTTTATTTTTTGTATAAGGTTCAAAGTAGGAATGTCTTAAAAATAGTATAAAACGGTGGAAATTAAACATATATCACGCTTATGATTATAATTATTTTATATAAAAACTATTTAATTGGTATATCGGGGAATTTTTCTTCCTTGCTTGAGATCTATTTGTTAAATCGAATTTATCTTTTGTTTTCTAACTGCTCGTATTTTCAAGAATTGTGCAAAAATACAATGAATATTTTTTAAATTTTATTTTATAAAGCTAGCATTTGATTTGCAAAACCTGACGCGAGTAGTTATTACACATTTTTAAAGAAAATGTCAATTTGATTTAATTTTTTAATGAAATGTACAAAAAAGGACTGGACTTTTTCATAATGATTTTTATTTTCTGCATAAGGTACAAAGTAATTGAATGTTAAAGTATGAATGCTTAATTTTCACTGTTTTATACTTTTTAAAGAGTATAAAACAGTGAAAATTAAGCATTTAGGACGTTTATTATTAACATTATTTTATATTATTGCCCCTTTTTCATTTTTGTGGCACTTTAAAAGTTTGAAGTACGATTGAATCTAATAGGAAGAATTAATGATGGGCATAATAGAGGGTTTTGCATAATCAAAGGATAATCCAATGATCAAAAATCGAGTAAATTTTCGAGTGATTTCGGAATTAAATGAGATTTTTGAGTACTTTTATGCGTACCTCCCGTTGATACTCATCACTTTTAAGAATAGGAAGTAAAAAAGGTTTACCTTCGTAACAAAACAATCAAAAATCTTTAATAATCCGTTATTAAAGAACAAACTAGTATAAATTCTGCATACATGGTTTTCGGAATTCAAGGAATGCCTTTATCAGTGCACAAAAATGTTAGCTTCGGGATGAAAGTCCTTGAAGCTAAGGCGAAGACAATGTTCCGAAGGAAGAGTCTGCTTTTCTAGCTGTTAACTTAAACAATAGCAATGACCGCATTAAGACAAAAAATAATGAATAAATTTATAAATAAACTAAATTGGTTAATTTTAGAGTTCCTGTACAGTAAAAATTATAAAATAATAATAATAATAATAATAAATAAATTACAAAATAACTAAATATAATCTAATGGTCTTACGCTCATTTAATTTGTATAAATTTAATCAAAATGTTTATTACTCACAAATATCATCTAAATAATCCAAATGTTATATTGCTTATATATGACGCAAAAGTCACAGTTTAATCGCCACTCCTGAAGATCAGAGGTAGAACCATGAAACAATAGTAGAGACAATATGAAGGCAAATAAATAAATAAATAAATAAATACATAAATTAATTAAATTGGTTAATTTTATAGTTACTAGTTCCTACACAGAAAAAATTTTAAAAAAAAAAATACAATATTTCCCAATTACAATGGGAAGCTCAAATTTAAAACTCAAGCTCAAACTACATTTCATACATTGTTTCGACGGTCCAAGGAACCGTATTTTCAATTGATAAGAATTCTGAGCTATCAGATAATCAACAGCAGTCTTGTAAGGAAGAAAAATACTTCATTATGACTACTGCTTCGAATAAATAAATATATTAGCAGGCTAAATTTATTTGACATAGAATATGCTTCCGAACTCTTCTCTCCTGTTATACGTTCGTTATCGGGAAAGATTTTATTATCCAGTGGAGTCCCGATAATCCGAAGAACTTCGGTAATCCGAAACTCCGGTTAATGCGAAACCGAAAGTATGGTACATTGTTGATAAGGTATATTTCTTGAGTTTAAAACAGTTAAGGTTACAATAAAATTTTTGATACTAAATAATATAAAGAATATTTCTCAAAATTGGAAGGCAATTCAAACAATGCAGTGAGATAATTATAAGTAAACAACATTGGTTCGAAAAAATAAGTTAATTTCTTTTTTGCAGAAGAAAATAATAATTTAAGCTTATTATAAGAATGATTTTGCCTGATCCGTAGAATTCGTTAATTCTAAAAGGATTTGATACAAACCATTTAGGATCATCAGAACTTTGCAGTGCTTTTATTTCTTTACAAACATAGCGGAAATCCGTACAAATATCTTCACCAGCGAAAATAAAAGAAAGAAAAAACTCATCGGGCAGACTATGGGAAAAGGGGAGAGGGAAACAAACGTGCGAAAACGATTAAACCACCATATTCTGTGTTCCGGCATGATTCGATTTTTGTCATCTTCTCTCCGCTTTTGTGACTTCTCTTTTCAGCAGCTGATGACTGTATTCTGCATTACTCTCCTCCCACTACCACAGGTTGCTTTCTAATGACCCGAAACTGCCGTGACCGGACTGCCTAATGCGTTTTACCTGAGACCACTTGCCGTCGGAATTCTGATGATTCCTTCACGTTGACTTTAGGATGGAAATTGTTGAGGGAACGAACACAGGCGGGAACACCTTTTTGCGACGGTGCGTATGATCCACTGCTGCGAAAATGCACCTTGATAATATTAATGATCGTGGAATTTAGTCATCAATTGGTCCGGAGTTCACCTAAATCAGGTATATTTTGCCATGAAAATAAAGTAATATTTTAATTAATAATAAAAAAGACCGTACATATTTGTGTGTGGAGCTTGTGAAAGCCAAGAAAATTCATGAATTAATTTGGGACATGGGGGATGTGCACCCTGAAAACTTTTTCCTAAAATTCGATTTTGTCCTTTTCTCGTTCAAGTTAAGGCTCCCTTTTCACATAAATTTGTAAATTTCGGACAATTCATGAAGATGCTAATTTTCATGCCATTTGAAAGCTTGGAATTTTTTGCATAAGATTAAATTTGTTCGAAGTTTCCAAGAGATTTATAACAGGTGTAGCGCTTCTATTTAGAAGATTTATTTCTTTAGAAAACTTTAATTAATTTCTGCTATAAACGCTCTTTTAACTTGACGCTCTTTTAATTCCTTCCTTGCATAAAATGTGTTGAAGAATTCAGTTGCGCTTAGACAGCCCCTTAGTGTAAGTTGTTAGTTTTTCTCTCTTGTGATTGCTCTTAGGAGAATTTCTTTCTTTCTTTGTTGATAAAAGCAAAAATATTGGAAAGTCAAAGAAAACACTATCATTAATTGTGTAGCAGTTTTTTTTCTTTTTTTTTGCAAGAACTGATTCGGCATCAAATATAAGAAAGAGAAAATGTATACTTAATCCAAGGTAACTTTTCTCTTCCCTGTGACAATTTGCTTGCTGAACTTATTTTTCAACTACGAAAACAATAACATGAAAAGCACATCACGGTTAAGATAAATACTTCTACGTGAAACATACACACTTTAAAATTAAGGACTTCTAAGGAACAACATATTTTATAACCAAAGAGCTGAAGCCCTTTTAGCAAGAACTTTTAAGAACCTAAAATAATTTTTTACAGAATTAAGCATGTAAAAACCTTTTTTCTAAAAAATAAAAACTTTTAAAAATCGAAAAATAACATTTACAAACTTTAAGGTCTTTTATGTCAATTAATATTTTTTCTTGAAAATATATTCGGATCTAAAATTCTTTCGATAAAAAATTAAGTTTTAGTTGCCATAAAACACAATTAAAATCATGTTAAACTTTTTTACTTTCAAGAGATAATAATTTTATTAATGTGTGGAAAAATATTCAAAACTGAATTCGGTAAACTTACATACAATATTAAAATAGAATGAGGATCATTATTGTACCAAAAACGTAAAGAATTCCTATCTTTTTCTAACTCACATTATAGAGGACACTGCAAGCGACAACTCCCTTCCCATTTTAAAGAACACGGTTTTCAAGGAACAACTTTCAATCGAAAATTCAAATGCAACATTTGAATAATTTTCTGGGTATGTTTTATGAATGTTCTAAATAGCAGTAGTTTTCAGAACATTCTGGCTACGACAATGAATACAACAATACGCCCTTCAATTATGAGAAAGATGTGATCTAGAAAATGGTTCTAAATAATTTTAAAAATATCAAAAATTAATCAACCTGACGGATACAATATATTCTATGAAGTCTACAAAATGTTCTTCTAATGCTAAAATCTGCCTCTCGAGAAGGCTTTTATAACTCCAGGCAGGGTAAAGAACAATTGCTCATCTCAGACAATGGGCAACAGAAATAGGAGGAACTGACAGCAGAAAATAGGTTCTATTCTATGCGAAAACAATAGAGTCGCAGGAAAAGGTATTTTCATTCATTTTTAATGCAGGTAAGTAACGTTAAAAGGGGTGTACGGGTTTTTAAAAAGTGAACGGAGCAGCTATTTGAAACGGTTTCTAGGCAAAAGAAAAGCAAACTGGAAAAACTGGGGGAGAAATTTATATTTATGAGCGCTTGTTATTTCACCCTTGCGAAAACTTCAATTATCGACACACCGTGACAGGAAGAAAGTGGGAAATTTATTTAATAACTTAGAAACGTGGTTTTGGAAACAGTTCGTAGATGTTGGCAACAAACATTTCGGTTCTAAATCCAAGATTGGCGCAGATAATTTGTGTGTTGAAAGGATTATATTAATGTAAAATACTCTTAGCTGATAGTCCAGAAAGAACGTATAAAAGCACAAATTTCGATAGTGCAGAGGCGTGGTGAAAAATAGCGCTACAAAACATCAATGAAATTAGAGACACAAAAGAATTTTGTTGACTTAAAAATTTTAAAGACAAGATTTCAAATAACAATTGGATAACAATTGGAAATTTCGCGAAGAGCATTAGTTCACGGCATAAAATTTACAATGAATATTGGGTAGGCACATGGAGATTTCATGAAATTATGTGTTCATGTTTTACCCATGTGTTTTGTTCATGATGTACATGCAATGAAAGTTGAGGACACAAGTTTTGTGAAAAGTATCGCTATAAAGAATAAGTAATATTGTGACCAAATGAAAATTTCAGGGTACCGACAAAGTACATATCATGTTTTATTATAAAATAGTTTTCCACTTAATAAAAGACAAGTGGAAATTTAAGAACGAAGTTATAATTTTTATGATTGCAAGGGAAAAAAAAACATTTTAAGCTTGTTTTTTAGACTTGCTTTTTTTCTTCTTTTACAAATTAGATTTATGATTTGCACAGAAGGAAGGCAATACAATTATTTTAAAGCGTTTAATAAAATGTAACCGTTTTATCCATAAAATAATTAACATGATAAGACGTTTTTAAACCGCATATTAAAAACCCCATACTGCTTAGAAACTTCCCTGAGAGGTCTTTAGCACTTTTGTAAGGAACATTAAAAAAATGAAATGAATGAAAAAAAAAAAGAGAGAGATAGCGTTGTACGTTTTTTCATGTTTTTCTGTGGGCAAAATATATATATATATATATATATATATATTAGCATCTAAATTTAGTAAATAAAAAACTAAGTTCAGTTATTATATGAATTTGCGTACACATATTTTACATATCTTTCATAGTAATTGAATATACAAGAACTTAGCCACTTAATGTGATTAACTATTATAAAATTCTGTATTTAGAACTTCTTTAAAAGTTTTTTATTTCTTTATTTTTTGAGTAGTCGATTCAAACACAGTTTCTCCCTTAGAAATAAATTAGTCAACACATTTATCATAATGAGTTTTCTCCAATACATATAAGCAAAAATATGAGACTATTAGTATGCAAAGCAACGAGGATTTCTACAAAAGTTACTGCAGTACCGAGTCTGAGAAGGAATTTCCACAAGCGAAGAATTTGCCGAATAAGACTTTTAAATTATTCACAATGAAATTTCATAGTTAATCACAGATACGTTTCCTTCCAAATGAAACCATTAGCAAGGATAAATTCAGTTGACATACGAGATTATGAAGATTTTAAAGGAAGATTAATAACTGTGAATATCTGCTTCTAGTTTCGAAGATTAATTAAAAGATGTAGACTAATACTTTAGAATAGATAGCTTTGAAGTTTTCCTGTGCTATTACATTCTCCTCCCCTTAATTTCGCTCGATTAAATCCCGCTTAATGTGTATTTTGAAAAATGGCTGGCAACATTTGCTACAAATTGTAGAGGTTATTCAGACCATCTATTTGTGAAGTATAAATTTTTAGATATAAAAGTTTTTGTTCTATGTGTATAAGTACTACTTTTTAAAATATTAATATGAAGTATGTGCATAATAGTGATGTAATATAAAATGGAGGTTGCGAAAATCTGGATGAAACTATGAAAAAGGATCTTCTTTCCTTATGCGTCGAAACAAACAAGTATACATCTGTCTCAAATTAGAGCTATAACTACATAAACAGCTTCTTGCTTAGCACAAACTAACACAACGTGACTATTTTTGGAGACTGATGTCAATAAAGTTTGACAAACATGTTGAACATCTCGGAAAATAAATTTAAAAATGATCTTTGATGATTTGTAGCATTTGTTAATGAGCATCAAAATCAGTAAAGAAATGAAGCTATGGAAACTTCTGATAACTTTTATCTTTCATCATGTTAGATTTTTTAGGGGGGGGGGGTAGCTCTTTGTAGACACAAAAATATTTGTATTTATACATTGCAAAACTTCTTCATCGCATGTTACTCATAGTCTCTACAAAATACCAGAAAGTCAGATTTTTATAAAGGCATGTTCCTTTATTTCTTGCTTTCTTTTTTTTAATCACACAAATGTGTAAGAAATCTAAAAACCTTCAGTGTCATTTTCTTTTTATTTTCCCACGATGCATTTATAGTTCCAGATGGTTACTTCACCTTCCAATAATGAGCAAAAAGAAAAATGTTAAACACTTTTGAAAATAACGCTATTAAAGCACATTTTACGTGAAAGTGGACGTGTCTACAGCTGAATCATTCATCTAAAAATACATTTGATATAAGGCACTCCATGATGTAGATGTACCACAGAAGACATGCGAGAAATGATGTTGAACTTTCATGCTTACCATTAAAAATAATCTTTTATTTTCCTCTATTTACTTTTACCCACTGGAAGTAATTTTTCGAGCTTTTCTCGTCACTTAAGAGCTAGAAAACAGTGGAGGCATTATTTGCCCGCTGCAGTAATTCTTTTCTTCCTTTAATGTTCGAACTCCTTAAGTGTTTGGAACACTTAAAGTTCCGTCGGATTCAACTTTTTTCCCGGCCACCTTCCATTGAAGTTTATGTTTTGGTGATGAAGAAAAAAAATAGCAGTCAAGTTCCAAATAAACAGCCTGTGTGCACAATTTACGGCTCGAGTTTTATAGATTTAAAACTTTGTTTAAAATGCATTCTTTAAGATGTGCCGTGATGTTGAACTTGCGTTTGATGAATTTTTATGAAATAGTTTTGTGTTTACTTTGTTAGGTCATCAATACTAGAAGATTTATAGAGGCGTTGAAGATTTATGACTCCACACTAAAATTTAATAGAATTGCATTTTGCCTGTCGAATGAGCAGTTGCTTTCAGTTGCGAACATTATAAAAGTATTCAAATTCACTGGTATCTTTTGCTCTCTGCATTACATTTTTATCGTTGTGTTTCAACTACTAATATTTTCTAATCGCATTAATATAATGACAAAATTCATCTTATTAACAAAAGAAAACTTCAGTGCTCTCATTTATTATTTTATTTTAAACTTTTCCAAGAGGGGATTTAGTTCTACTGATTACTTCTATCATTACCAATGAGGGATTTATATCCACTGAAAAGTTAACTAAAATCAACTTGCTTTTAATCATTAAATTTTCCAATGTTTGAATTCTTGTAAGTTAACTTTCTCCATCGTTTTATTGCAGCGCTTAAAATTTAGCATTGATGTTTTTTTTTTTTTGCCACTGGATTCTTTAATGCTTTGTTAATTGATTAAAAGAAATCCGCACCTTTATTGTAAATATTTTTTTTTCGCAATTTCCTTTTAGCAACTAAATTATAGTAACTAGCCAGAGCTTAGACATTTGGGTCTGAAGAAAATGTAATTTAAAAAAAATCAAAATGATATTTTGTATGCCTTTTCTTGGATCATTGAAGCTACGATGTCGCATAAGAGACAGGCCTGGCCTCCCCATACGAACGATGTTGACTACTGTAGGTAAAAGTAAAGTCCATGGGCTTTAGGTAAAACATGCGTTTACTTTTCCTAGTTATTTTTCTACGGGAATAGAAAATGAGGTAATAAAATATTTGATTTAGAGGTCAAATTGGCAGTAAAATGGGTTGCTTCATGTAGGTTCCGTTCGTTCGAAGTTCAGAAAAAAAAAGAGAATGAAATTTACTTTTTGATTTCCAGTAAAAATTGAAGGAATATATCGTTGGTTAGATTACAGTGCTTTGCATTCTGTTGGTTCCAAAGATATTTTCTTATATAATACTTTTAAAACAAGTAAGGATTTTTTAAAGTAAGATCGTGTACTTTTCTAGTATGTTTTGGATACACGGAGCGTACAATATATCTGCTGCTCATGAAACAAAAATGCTTTCAAATGCAATTTTTCAACAGAAATTTCAGGTATAAGTGAACAATCGCTGCTTTAGCTTCATCAATTTGCAAGACTTCCATAGGGCTATTATAGGTGTTTCGCAAACCAGTCAGTAATCGTTTCTGAAAATTAAGATTTTGTGAATTCGAGGTGCAGTATTATCTACAATTTAAGACTTCATTGTGCGAAAAGGAGAAATAATTAAGCAAAATGAAGTAAATAAATAATAATTTTTTTAAACTATATTATTAGTCTTTATTTGATAATAAATTAATCTTCTAATGGATTTTACGATAAGAATGTATACCATTCAATATTATTTTTAAAACTCTTAACCTCTACGAAACTTTTTCTCTAAATCAGAGCTGATAAACTCTTATGTTTATTACAAATTTTGAAAAAAAAAAAAAAATGAATCGGGATCAAAATTGAAGGTGAGAGTCAAGGTCACATAAATAAGCAAGAATGACACATCAAACTACTTTCTTCTGCACTTTACCACAATGTTCCTAAATAAAAATAGAAATGACCGAGAAGGCAAGAAAGACGTAAGTAAAAGTGAAAAAAGAATTGGGGAAGGGGGTGTAGATCAATTGAGAACAACAAAAACCTATAGGAAATGGCCAATGGCAAGAGAAATACCTTCTCTGAGAGCTAATGCGAGTCGACAGAACTGAAGCTAGTATATAACATACCCTGGAGGAACAGTATAGCCTAAAAAAAGAGGAAAACGAACAACAAAAGAAAAGAAAAAAGAAAAAAACAGTTCTGAGTGGCAACAACTTCTATTCGGTCGGCGGATTTATCGAGTGGGTTATGCTGAATTTCTTTTTTTTTTAGTACGGTATTTGATGTTTTATTTTCTTTTTCACCAAATTTTCTTCAAATCACTATTGTTGTTAGATTCCTAGAGTTAGCTTCAGTTACAAATAAATGGCAAACTTTTAATGGTTATATAGATATATATGAGAGGGATTTATACCTTTTTATTTTATTTGTTCTTTTGTATAAGTTAAGTCAGAAGGAACGGTGAAGAAAGAACTGTTCTTTGCTGTTTGGAAACAAATAAAAGAGTCAGCAGTAAGGATTACTCAGAGCTAGATAAGGTTCAACCTAAAGGGCAATTCTCTTTCAAGTCTGCTTTTAACGGAAGCAAATGAAACATGAAAGAGATGAAACAGATTGAGTAAAAACTTGGGCGATAACAATTGTTTTTATGATAGAATCTTCCATGGGTACAATCTTTAAAATATAATTTCATCCTTTTTACTTTCTGTTATGGAGCGAGTTGGAAAATTTCTTTCCGATAAGAATTGATGTTTTAATCCTTTATTGACCGGAATTTTATCACTTCCATTTTGAAAAATTATTTAACCTTAAAATACGTTTTATAGACGTTTCTTGGTATACTATCGAACAGTAAAAAGTAATTGAAATAAAAGTAGACCTGCGAAGCTATGCATTTGTCTGGAACCTTTTTAGCTGGACAAACTGAAATTTTAGTTTGGAATATTTCTAATAGTTCAAGTATTACAATTGTATTTTTCTTTTCAGATCTTAAGTTTTGTCGACTAGGAGTATTAAATTTTTTATTTATGCTAAAAACAGTTCTTTTTCTCAGAGACAATGTGTTTAATAATAATAATAAATATTAATAATAATTGATAATAATAATAATAATATACCTACCCAAACAGTATGGTGAAGCTTACTCTCATCTGTCAAATGTTATAGAAGTTTAAAATACTACCCCCTGACATTACCGGTGTTGTGTATTTTGATTGTAATATTCGTTGTGTAGTTTTATATTAGTTAGAATAATATAAAAACACACAAACTGAGACTGGAATTGGCTGAAAAAAGAATTTTCATTTTCTAGGGGCGTCAAGATAACACTGCATTTCTATATGTTGTGAAGAGGTTCTTGAAAGTACGCATAATTATTTTTCTTATTTGTCGCGAAGGCGGGATATTTTGCGATTTTTAATTTCAAACACAAAGACAATATCAGCTATATAATTTTATTTCTTGAAAACCGACGATGGCTATATTCAGCTCTGTTTAAATTATAAATCCTGACGCCGATAAGATTAAGTTAACAGAAGGCAAAATTTTATTTCTGAGCGATTACTAATTTTTGTTTCTTTTAAGTTGGTGATAATAGTTTACTTCTACTTAAATTTTAGATTCAAGCAGCTTCAATGATATTTTGTTAACAGGATATATTAGAGAAGTACTGTTCTTAAGATAGGGTATCTGAATTTTACTTCTTAAGAGCTGTTGACGACGAAGGCCCGTCATCAACAGCTTTTGCCGATATGTAGGCAAAATTCAGAAAATGAAATCCACGAAACTTAAGATAAAGAAGTTTTGTATCTCAGAGTGAACGGTAGGGATTTGGAAGGAAAAGTAATTGAAATAGGTTATATTCCATGGATTATATTTCCATAGGTTATATTCGAAATAGGTTATATTCTATGGATTATATTTCCATAGGTTATATTCGAAATAGGTTATATTCTATGGGATATATTTCCATAGGTTATATTCGAAATAGGTTACATTCTATGGGATATATTTCCATAGGTTATATTCCCATTCATGATGATATTTATCTTCTAGACCAGGGGTTCGTAAACTTTTCTAAGTCGTGTAACCCATGGGAGAATTTTAATTTTCTCACGATTAGTATTTGTTCATGATAAATGTATATTCATACGGAAGTAGTAAAAGCATAAAAACAAAGATTTTAACTCATTTCAAAATCACAAAAGTGCTTTACATGTAACTAACACACTTTTTCATTTGCTTGGGAACAAATAAATTTGATACTAAGTGTTTCGCGGCACCGCTCATATTTCGCTGTGTCATGCAGTTTGAAAGTAATTGCTCTAGAACATTTAGACTGTGAATGTTCCATTCAAGTGCAGTTAAGGAGATGCCAGCAACCAAAAATGTTGAAAAACACCAAAATTTTTTTATTGGCTTAAGTAGTAAAATAAATTTTTAAGAATGTTCCCTCAAAGTTTCAGAAAAATTGAAGCAACATTTATTGATTTATTGTTGATTCTATTACGGTGTGAGGTGCCACCATTTCAAAACCGTAACTGTGCTGAATATAAGTCACATGTAATAATAATTTAACTTTGTGCAAGTAAACAGAATAGAAATAAAATTTCACGTTAATTTAAAGCACAAATGAGCATTAAAACGCAGACATATGTTTCGGAATTGCTTGGAATCCCTTTTTCAATGCGACAGAGAGCTTCTAGATGCAAAACGTTCAAATGAAGCAGACAAAACAACAAAAACAAAGCTTATATAGCCAAGAAATTAACTGTAAACCAATGAGAATAAAGGCAGTGTGAAGTGGAAGTAGAAGTAGCAGGGAAGGTACCAATAAGATAGCAACAAACGAATCCATTGAAAGTACAGGACGTAAAAAGGAAAAAGGAATATCAATAAAAACAAAGCGAAAAAGACGACAGCATGCATAAAAATGTGAAAATTCATGAAAATTGCAAAAATAATAAAATAAATACAAAGAAAAAATGGAAATAAAATAAGTACAGAAACTACCAAAACAGAATGCAAAACAAAGTGCACATGTAGAGGGGGAGGGGAGGGGGGAAGGAGAAAAATAGACACAAAAAAGGAAAACAACAAGAAAACCTAGAAAGAACAACAAATTAAAGAAATTTATGCCAGACCTGTGAAAAATAAGGAGTTGAGGAAGAATCATTAACCAAATTAGAACTATTCCTGTTAATATGATAAGCTTCCCAAATGTCAAGCTCTAAAGGGGAAGAACATTTTTGAATAATTTTCCCAGAATTGAAATCAAAAGAGTGGTTGGAATTCCAACAATGTTGAGCAATACTAGACTTATTTAACTCTTGCTTTCGTACATAACCTTTATGCTCATTTAACCGAATTTTCAGAGCACGTTTTGTCTGTCCAATGTAAGAAAGGCCGCAACGGCAACTAATTAGGTAAATACCCCAAGTGTTAAGTTGATCGACAGGATCTTTAAGAGAAGAGAAGGAAAGTTTGTTGCTAGGAGCAAAAACGACTTGAAATTGAAACCTTTTTAGGATTTTAGCAATACGAAAACTGACAGAATGAAAGAATGGTAACACAGCCAAATTCTTTCTAGAAACCACATGATTGGGACCAGAAGTTTTTTTAGAAAGTTTGTTATGAATAGAATCAATTAAAGAGTGAGAAAATCCTCTATCAACAGCTACAGCTTTCAGATAGTTGAGTTCAATCTTGAGAAGCTCAGGTCGCATTGAAAAAGGGATTCCAAGCAATCCCGAAACATATGTCTGCGTTTTAATGCTCATTTGAACTTTAAATTAACGTGAAATTTCATTTCTATTCTATAAGTCACATATCAATTTTTTTACAATAAAATAAGCAAGAAGAAGCACTTTCATCGTGACTGTAACTGAAAAAAAAGTTCCTTACTTGAAATTTTGAGAAAGAAAGGATTTAAGTTTTTGCAAGCCGAAAACTTAAAGTGCTGTTTTCTCTCACTTCATGTTTTGCGCATTTCATCTCAATTAAAATGCAAAGGCTTTTTTAAAATTTGGATCTATAATGTGGATTTTTTTCCCACATGTTCCTGAAACTATACCTAACAAATTTATGCGCTGCAGTCTACTTTTATGACAACTTAAAAAAAAAGTACTTAAAAAAAAAAAAAAATTTAAGTTTTTTGAATTTTTCGCTTTTTTCTGCGTTATTTCAGTTTTTATTTTTTTTTCTTTCAAAAAGTATTTGACTTATGAAAAATTCAAAGCATAAAAGTTTTGCTTTATGAGTAATGAATCAATAAAAAATATTTTGAGACTTTAAGCCAATTTTTGAAAAAGAAGATGCAATTTTAAAAGTTGCTAAATTTCGTTTTAAAAATTTAAATTTTCAAATTAGATTTAAGAAATCCAGTTTTTTTTTAATATTAAATTTCTTATGAAGCCATATAACATGACATGAGGCAAAAATTATAAGTAAAAACACCATAGAGAAAAAAAATGGTCTCATGGTACCCACTCCCCTTAAGAGATAAAAAAAAGTTTTGTTTCTAAAGAAGTTTTGCTCCTATTTGTGATCTGAGTTCTAAAAATCTTGTGAAGGTTATATTTTGCTCATAAAAATTTAGATCTAGATGCGTGCAATACCATAAGTTTTTAAAAAAGCAAATCGATTTTGTTTGTAGAAAGATGCGATTATCGATTAATAGCCTCTAAAACTTATTGATGATAGTATTCAGCTTCTATAAAATTTACTTCCTGAAGTTTGCGATAATATTCTTTTTTCAGGAGACAGAGAGCGTCCCCCCCCCCCCCAATGTAGGTAATTGGCTATTTAGAATTTAAAAGTGACACAGCAGTTAGGTTCTTGAAGAGGTCATAACAAAATTACAGATATTTTAAATTAAAACGTAATGAAACGTAAACGTTTAGCTTCTACACGGGAAAATGAAATGAAAAAATAAATTAATACAACTTTTACAGCAGGGCAATATTTCGGAAGGGCTGTAAAGACATTTAAATCTTCCACAATTACGGTCTGAAACATTTTGAAGCACCACTTTAAACTTGGGTGCTAGAACAAAAAACCGAGAACGCCTTATTATTCACGGATTGTAAACAGAATCCAGAGTTACATCAATCTGATTTTCAATAGAGCTTCGAATATAAATCTCAAAGCATGAAAAACAAAATCAACTCGTGTGACACGCCTGTCAAGTTCCTTACTCGTTTCTCAGAATTCTAAAATTTTCTAACACTACATCAGATCCGATTTTTAGTCGATATTTTATACAGAAACAATTCTTCGTTCAAAAATAAAAACCATCGACTTGCCTGAAGTTTAAGTACGTATGAAAGAAATATATATAAAAAATATTTCTGCGAACCAATAGTCGTCGACGGCTAAGTACGAACGCTTTTTCAAACAACCATGTAGCTAGAGCTACCTACTGCGATAGATTTTTTTTTTCTCTCATCATTTTCACTTCCCTTTACTACAACAATATATTTTTTTTTCTTCGATTTTGTTTCTAAGGAACATCAGTTTGTTTTCTTTTTTATTGCCGTTTTCTCTTCTGCCATTCCTTTGTCATAAACGTTCACCTTTTACAAGTTTCAAAGATTTTTTAAAGTTTTTTTTCTTTTTTCGTGTTGTTAAGTGTTGCTTCAACATCTTTTGTCTTTCCCTTTCCACACTTCCTTCCGTTTTCCAAGCTCTCGAATCCACTTTTTACCCCCATTTTCTTATGTTCGCTTCCATTTTTCCCCACTTATTTTTTTCCTTTTTATACGCAGCCTTCACATCACTTCTTTTTTCTGTTATTTTTACGCTGGTGATTTTTCAGTCATTGTTTCTGGCAACACTCGCGAAAGTCGTTTGAAGTTACAGAAAAGAAAAATCGCTTGCAGAAAATATTGAAGCAGGAACTTGGGGGAAAAAGAATCCGTGCTGGAACGCTATATAGCTACTTTGTTTCTCTGTAACTGGTGCAACATCTACTTTGCGATTGCATTTCAACCGGTTTGTGACTTTTGCTGAAGGTTTAAACTTGGTAATACTAGCTTATTTTTTTAAAGATCAAAGCCAATTTAATCGCAACTATTATACGGTTAGATCCGCCATAGTTGATGTTATGTTCTCTTTGGGTTTTTGCTTGAGAGTTTTGAGGAATAAATACAAGGGTACCAAACGAAGTTTATCTTAAGTGGAGTTTTTTTAAGGTAAAAAGGTCGTGTGTTCTTTTCCCTTAATTTTGTTCTTTAGAATTCTAAACACTTGCTACAATTATTTAGAAAAAATACACTTTCAAGCATATTTTAACCAATTCAGATCCCCTTACTAATGAATTAATTCCTTAATGTTTGTAATTTAAGAACATTTTTTTTAGAATACCATCCATTTTAATCAGCATGTAATTACGTACCTTTCCATGTAATAATGTCACTTTTTTTGTTTTCTAAGTTAAGAATAGTAATCACAAGATAATATAACAAAGTAACTACATTGAATTTTCTATAATTTGCTTTGTGTTTTAAAAGGCCAAAGTTCGATCTTTTTTTGGTTTTACGGCTTACTACTAAAGATTTCTTCAATTATTTCAAAAAAGTCTACATTTCAACTGTTTAATGCTCTTGCTAAAAATTAAAGACTGGTAATACTCAGTAAGTTGTATTTTTAAGATCAAAATCGGCTTAACTGTAACAATCAGGCCCCCGATTAATTCTTATTTTTCATATAATTCGACAGTGGTTTTCTATTTTATTGGAAATGGAATTTGGATTTTTTAAAAAATATTTCAAAATAACTTAAAAAATATAAAAAATCAAAAACCTTTAGAATGCTAAACAATTAAGCAATAACACCGATCAATTACAATTATATTAAAAATATAGTATTAAAAGACAGCGAGACAAGACATTTTCATTAATGTTTAAAATAAATGTTAAAAAATAAAATAAAAACAAGAAGTTCCGTCTAGAACTATACGAGCCTACTTTCCCGTATACACCGAATTCAAATTTATAATCTAGCTATCTCTCTCGCTGTCTTTCTGGTTTAGCTTTAGTTCTTAATTGCTTCAAATATACCTTTTTTAACGGTTAATACATATTCATTCAATCATTCATTTATTAAGTCATTCATGTATTTATTCACTCATTTATTCATTCATTATTTTGCTTATTCATTTAATCATTCATTAATTCAAAAATATTCTTGAAAATCCCGAACAAAAAATTTCATAGGAAAATAGGCTCGTTAGTTCTGGATGAACTTTCTATTTGTACATGTTCTTCGTCATAAGAGCTTTCCGATAAAGTTTGTTCCAAGCAAATCGGTCCGTTAGATCAGGAATTATATAGGATTTATATTTCCCCGTTGGCGGTATGTTAATTTTTTTTGAACTGTTCAAAAATAAACAAAAATTGTTCAAATCAATATTTCACGCCAAGAACTTCTTCCAGTGAGCTTGTTCATGGGAACTTGGGTCTTGTACCTAAAGTTTACATAATTTGCTTCATTTTCACCCATAGGCGATAATGTTAAAAATTTTTGAACTGTTCAAAATTGAACAAAAAATTGTTCAAATCAAAAAGTAAAATATGGAAATGAGATGTCCTCGCCGAGATCTTTCGAATGCAAAAAGAATGTTTCGAATCGGACAATTCGTTCAAAAGTTATTAGGGGGGGACAGACCGACAGACAGACAGACCGACAGACACACTTTCTCCCCATCTCAATACCCTACTTTCAAATTTTTTATTTTTCAATCTTTATTTAATTACTTAACTTATTTTTGACTTTTCTTGATTTCTAACTATATTTTCACGATACATTAAGCCTTCTTTCATGCTTTATTATTATTTTTTTCACTTTTACGGGAAAGTAGGCTAAAAACGAAGAAAGGAGGATAAATATATTCATATCTGATACATTAACGTAGTTTCTAGGTAAATTGCGAATCAAAAATTCTATTTCATAAAATGGCACTGATTTTTTGCATCCTAAATTCTTCCCGATATTTTCAAATGTGAGAGATAGTCTGAAGGGAAATGATTTATCTGCAAGAATTGTTTGACATCTACAGATGTGATTGGTGCATGAAGGAAACGCATTCATTTCCTGACAATTCGTTAACTTCAAAAACTTTCTATTTATTCAAAAATTTTAAAATTAGCAGACCTTGCTTAGTGTCAAAATCTTGCCTAATTTTGTGATTACGCTCTGCTAGATTTTAAGAGAGATTTTTTGAAAGCAAGTTCTAATATGAAATACAAAAAAATTACAAAAAATTTACATTTCATACAATCCCGCTTTTCTTAATTGAATAAAATAAAAAAGGATTCGGAATAAAACCCCCTCTCTTTCCTGGAGTTTTTCAGGAACAATACACAAAAATCCAGAAGTTAATGTAAGGCATTGAATTACATAGATACCAACACCGTTTAAATTATGAATTATTTTACTAATTTTCCCTATAACAACATGAAATATTAAATTAACAAAATACTGATCAATAAAAATCACACAGAAACTAAAAGAATTCTGCTGCTTTTAAAAGGAAGAAAGAGAGAAAGAAAATGGAGTTTAATTGTATCAGTTCAAATGCAATTATTAAAATTCTTGGATTTCTTGGTGGAAGTAAAATGTCCAGCGGGGGCGCTTTCTAACCAGGAATAAAAATAAGAAAAAATGTATTGAAAAGGATAAGTGCTATATACTTAGCATTATTATATGAGAATACATAGTGCACACACATGATTCGATGAGTTTTGGAGAGTGGTATGAAAATAGATTTTGGAGTAGTTAATCATTGGCACCGTAGTGTAATAATATTGTATATAGTGCATATATATATATATAGAGAGAGAGAGAGGAAATGACGTAAAAATAGAGGGTACAATTCTGAGTTTTAGTGTTTATACCTGAGGCCAATGACAAGGTTTAACGTGTACAAGAAGGTTAAGTTTTTAAAAGAAGATTTTAATCTGATGCACTTTTTGAAAAAGGAAGAAATGCTAAAGCCTGGCTTCTGAAATGTGACGATGACAGGATTCATTTTCTAAAAGGGTGGAGATAACGAAGTTTAGTTTATTTAAGTAGTTGTTCAGTTTCTAAAAGGGACGATTCACTTTTTAAAAATGTAGGTGATACCAAAGCTTGGCTTTTGAAAGGTGACGACGACGGAAACCATTTTCTAAAAGGGTAGAGATAACGCATTTTAGTTTCTTAAGGCGTACTTTAGTTTCTAGCGTTGGTCAGTTTCAGCAATTGGTAAGTGATTATTTTAATCTTAACCGAAGACCCCGAAATGCATTGTCGTCACACGAATCTAGCCCCTCCTCCCTAACGAGTCAGTGTTATCCTATTGATTGCACTGTTAGAGGAGCGGGCAGAGTAGCAAGACCGATAACAAAAGTAAATGAATAATTTAAAGGAAGGAAAACGCGACTGCATGAGCCTAATTGCGTCTGGCTAGAGAGGAAGTCCACGAGGGAACCATTTGTTGCGGGGCACACGAGGTTTAATTAAAAAACGACACTCGGGGCCCTTGTGGAATTCTCCACGCAACTATCTGATGAATACTACTTTGTAACTTTTTATTCCTACTCCATAGAGTTAGAAAGCATTTAGTGTCAACCATAATTTAATAGTTTTTAAATACCCATTCACATAATATAAGCATTCACCTTTGGGTTGAGACATTTGTAGAAATTCTGTATCTTTCTGGAATAGACATGAACACTGAAGAAAACTATTTGATGGGGGCAGCAATTTCCCTTTAACGGTGCCATGATAATGTTTCTCTTTTAAGCTATCTTCCTGTCTTTTTTTCTTCCGGAAAACTTCCGGAGTTTTCAAGGAACAATACACGAAAATCCAGAAGTTAATACAAAGGCATTGAATTACACAGATACCAACACCGTTTAAATTATGAATTATTTTATTAATTTTCCCTATAACAATATGAAATATTAAATTAATGAAATACTGATCAATAAAAATCACACAGAAACTAAAGAACTCTGCTGCTTTTAAAAGGAAGAAAAAGAGAAAGAAAATGGAGTTTAATTGTATCACTTCAAATGCAATTTATTAAAATTCTTGGACTTTTTGGAGGAAGTAAAATGTCGAGCGGGGGCGCTTTCTAACCAGGAATAAAAATAGGATTGAATAGGATATGTGCTATATACTTAGCATTATTATATGAAAATACATAGCACACACACATGATTCTATGTGTTTTGGAGAGTAGTATAAAAGTAGATTTTGGAGTAGTTAAGCATTGACACTGTAGTGTAATAATAATATTAGCAACATAATTTTAATAATCTATGTGTAATATTCTCATTTTCTTACCATTATGTTTGGTGAATATCAAAGTTTTATTTCAATGTTTTCTCCCAATGTCATATTTAAAAAAAAATTTGCTCTTTATTTTCATAGCAACTTAGAATTACATTTTATTTTCAAATGAACAAACAGTAGTTTTGTGGAAAAAGCATGACTCCTACAGCATTACAATTTTATAATCTGAAATAAATATGTGTGTGTGTGTGGGGGGGGGGGGGGATGTGTGCGTAATGTAGGATTTGGTTCGTATTTTTTTTTTAGCAGTTAGAACTATTAATTTGCATTCAAGCACATTTTAATAAATCGCTTTAAATGAACAAAGCAATGTTTTGAAGGTATATATAAAAAAAAAAAAAACAAATGTCGATATGTTGTTTCATATTCGATAAATCACAGTATTAGTACCTACTTCATGAGAAAAAGGAAAAAATAATGAAAAAAAATGCAATTTTTTGTCATTGACAAAATGTTTTCCGGAGAGGTTAAAAAACCACAATGTCAAAAAAAAAAACACTATTCAGTACAATCTACATTCCTATGAAGTTTAAGCTAAAGTTCTGCGTTAACGCTAATATAAACTCTGCATGGCTGCAACTAACGAGTGGTTTTCTGTTAATAATAAAACACTATGGAACTCTTGTGAATTACTACTCACTTTGGTTTAAGTAGGCTTTTGCCTGAGCTCTTTTTCATTTAGGGTTATTTCATACGGGAGTTTCAATTACAACGAATGCCTTTTACATTCCTTGGTGAAAATCTTTTATAAGTCGTAACTAGACAAGTTATTCAATTGACAATACTAAGCCTCAACTAAAAACAGAGCATTCCTTCAATTGGTGCAGAAAGCAACATAAACTAATTTAGAAAAAAATTGGATATAGTAAAATTTTCGTACCAATCTCTCGCTGAAACTTTAATTGCAATGACCCTGTATATTTAATTATAATGCCACTGCAAAAGATAAATAAATACATTAAAACAAAATAAATTTAACTTCAATCGCGCTTTCTCGGAAAGATAAATTTGCAATATGAATCAATAGCGAGTATCTTCTCCGAACTTTTGCCACATTATCGTAATCATACAAAGACCCAAAATATCAATTTTACAATAAAACTACCGCTTTAAAGTTACGTTCCAGAAATTCTTTAATCAATAAAAATCAGGAGCAGCGACTAGAGGGGATGGGGGAATACCCAACTGAGTATATTTTAACAACCCCGCAGAACATAAGTAATAATAGCATAAAGGAAAAGAAAACCCAGCCTTACTGAGAGAAAATAACAATGCCGTTACCATAGTTACAGAACTCGTTGCCTCAGTTACTACAGCCAACAAATCACGTGGCTGATGCATCAGAATTTTCAAACTCGATGTGGAATATGAGTTGAAATTCATCCCCCCTTTATTCCGATACTTTTTCATATTTATATTTCGAAGATTTGTTTTATATTTTATTTTCGCCTCTTTTCTATTAATGCATGTATGCACCAAGGTCAAATTACGCTAGAAAATTCCGTGCATATTCTATTACGTATATGAGTGCTGCACTCGCCTTTTGGGAAATAAACCACCGTGATTGGATTTTCGTTGCTATTTTTATTGCTGTTTTTCATTTCTTCTATCTGATGTGACTATTATTAGATTTTTCGTTTTCGTACTACGTGGTCGTACTACCTTTTGGTTATTGCCATTTAGTATTTTTCTCCCTTTTCTGCAGCTTCTGATTTTTCTTCAGCTGCTTTTTATTAATTCTTGCTGAGTATTGTGTGATAAATTTAATTACTTTTTCCCCTAGTTTCTTGCAGATACATTTTCGCGGCGTCGTGCGTTAGCTTGTGTTTCTTTCGTGAAAGACATTTTGAGGAAGAAAACGTGAAGTGCATTAGAAAGAAATGTGCAAAGGGAACTTTTGTTTAACTGCTTTGAAATGGCGAACTTGATATTCCGGATTTTGACATTAAATGTTTCCAGTAAAAGAACTACAAAAGCATTTTTTAAAAACACTATAGAATACAGTAAAAGCTCTTTATTGCGAATTCTGTTATAGTAACTCGTCATGTATTAAGAATAAATAATGTGGCTGATCTATTCATGAACATTTATTTAAGAGATAAGCAGTTACACTTCCCTGCCATTATAATTTATGCAACACTTTCCTTTAAACAACATAATTCCTCAGGTATTGACGAAAATTGAAAGAGTTTGAAAACCAGACAAGTTATTAAATTGTACATTTTTGTTTAATAGTTAACATGCAGTAAAAGTATATTCTAAGATCAGATTTTAATTTTTCCTATGCTGAAGACATTTTTTCTAGCCACCAGCCACCTCTATCAAAAAATAAACAAATAAATAAAATGCATCGGTAGACGGAATTAGTCGAATATAATACAATATATATATACAGTGAAACCTGTGTAAGTTGACCACTTGTGGTGCAGCACTTTAGTGGTCAACTTAGACAGGTGGTCAACTTGTAGAGGGTGAAGATTTTTTTTTTTTTGGTCATTTCTTACACTATGGATTTATTTATTTATATTAATTAAAATATAACTTCATGTATTAACGTTACTTTAAGATAATAGTTTTTCCTCACAATTATCTAAAATATTAGATAACTTTAACCTGAATGACTTACAATGTATCATATACAAATTTAAAATTAAAGCACTTAGTTAAAATAAAGATAAATATGTTATTTTACTTGTTTGATGGTAAAGATTCCTTAAAAATACGTAATTTTTCAAAATGGCGAGATCAATTAGAAGAAAAAGAAGAAACTTATTTAAAGAAGAAAAGTTTGCTCATAGTTAGTCTTCCCGTATGGTTAACTTACACATAGGTTTAGGCAAACTTTCTATTGATGTTTCATCCATCCAACGTTACAAATATCCTGGAGAAGTTATTTAAGTTTTTTTTATCTTTGCAAAAATAGATAAACAAACAAATATAGTAATAATTTGGCGGTCAACTTACAAAGGGTTTTTATAATACTCCCACCCAAATTTGGCATACATAAGTGGTCAATATAGACAGGTGGAATATTCGCCATATATTATATAATGTAGAGAAACTTTTGTAACCTCTTAACAAATAAATATTGCAATAATTAGGCGGTTAACTTACAAAGGTTTTTTTTATAATACTCCCACTCAACTTTGGTGGATATAAGTGGTCAATATAGACAGGTAGTCACCTGTCCATATTGGTGGACATTATTGGTGGACATATTGAGTGGGAGTATTATAAAAAACCCTTTGTAAGTTGACCGCCTAATTATTGCAATATTTATTTGTTTATCTATTTTTGCAAAAATGAAAAAAAACTAAACTTAACTTCTCCAGGATATTTTTTATTTACACCAGTATTTGTCTGGATGCATGAAACATCAATAGAAGAAACAGAACTTACAAAGAAGTTTTCCTTAACTTTGTAAGTTAACCATATGGGAAAACTACTATGAGCACTCTTTTATTCTTTAAATAAGTTTCTTATTTTTTCCTCTATCTGGTCTGGTCCTTTAAGGGCCAGACCTCTGCCTTGACTTCATTTTCACTCTGAAGAAGCCTGAAACATGTCAGGCGCAAGTTCAGCCAGAAACATCTTGGTTGGACCACGGCCTATAAATCCCGAAAATATTATGTTTGGAATAGATATTAAAGTTTTAATTTGCTAAGCACCATGCAAAAACTGAACGCACATATATTGGCAGTTCTGAAAGAAAATGTTCCTTAAAATAAAAATATAACTGCAATAATGCATAAAAAACAACATACAATATATTGTTGTTCTAAAGTGAAAGAGAATAAATAAATCCAAGAAGAACATCAATGTAAAGCGACGACTAAGGAGAAATACCAAAGCATCCGCGAATGAAGACATTTCTAGCACATTAACATAAAAATCTATTCTAAACGAATATCACAGTTTCGGAGGCAACAAAACCACGCTACCAAACGGATACAAAACCTTCAACAAAAAGAAGAGGGGGAATAATGCAAAGTAAAGATATTAACATTAAAAAAAAGTACAACGAGAAAAATACTTCAAAACTGTAAGCAGGAAGGAGGAAATTCTAAATTCTCCTTCGGATCAAAACTCTACCAAAAGGAACGAAACGAAAATGACGAACAGGTAGGGTGGGAGCAAATAAGGTATTCTATCGGCGAAATCGAAAACATCCTCATTTTGTGCATACATACATCAAAGCACGATTTCTGGTGACTTAGGCGGAATATTTTTACACCTGCGTCGGAAGCTTGGGCCAGGCAAGATGTTTAGGTTCTTTTTTTATTTATTCGCCCATGTTATTTACGTTTCAGGGCTCGATCACAAATTTAAAATGTGCAACTTTCAAGAAGAGAGATGCGGCGGATTTGAGGGATTTCCAAACCGGAAGTTTCACTCCAATCGATTCAAAAAGAAGTGAATTAAATGTATAACACAAATATCATTATAAGAGTTGTAATTCAAACCATACAAGTTAAAATATTTTAATTTCTTTAAAGTTACTTTAAATTTTATAAATGTATTATTAATTACTTATACTTTTATAAATGTATTAATTAATCCGGTAGGGGCCCAAGCTAAGAGTATTTTACAAATTGAAGTTTAAAAAGAAATAAAGATTTGAGGATTTTATTCAAAAAGAGCATTTTTCGAATTTATTTTGGGCGAGGCCGAGGCTCCATAGGCTTCCCTTAAATGCGGCTTTGGATAAATATAAACTCCTTTTCTCTCTAAATATTCGTTTTGAGACAAAATGTAGCTAACATACTACTTACGGTCTTTACATTTTGAAATAAAACAAAATATTTCAAATGATTGTTCTTTTTCTTCTAATTGCATTCCGCTTAAAAACGAGGAAATATTTATGCACATAAAAGCTTTAATGAAGTAAAGGATACAGATGTTCAAACAATTCCTCTGAAATAGACATTTAATCTTCATTGCTGAAAGGATGGATTAAAGAAGCCTTAGCAATGAATTCAAATCGCAGATGAGGCAAAACATTTTCTAATGCTCTTTGAAAACGATTATTCGTATTTTGCGGTTAAAAATAGGATTTTAGGAAACCTTACATGTTAAGAATTAGGTATGGATTATTTTTTGAGTTGAGATCTTTTTTCTTTTAAAATTCAGAGGATTTTTTGGGGTGTATTATAGTATTGTAAATGCTCATGCATACATACATACATACATATTCATATTAATATATATATATATATATACATATATACTTATTTATTTATTTATTTTTTCCTCGAATAGATTTTTTCTTATTTTTTATTAAAGCATATGTTGTATTTATCTTTATTTATCTTTCATATCTTAAAAAAAATAATTATACTCTCAGAAAGAAAATAAAAGAATACATGATAGATGCATAGAAATATAACTAGAAACAGATGATCAAGACTTTCAGGACGTCAAAAATTTAAAGGAGACCTATAGAAGTCATAAAGAAGCAAAGATGGCCAACCTCCCATCATCAACCATCAATGGCCATCGAACATTATTAATCTGTTTTTTAACGTCCAAGTTCAGATGCGGCATCGAACAAAAGTAACTTGAAACTATGTAAATAAACGATGTTTATTAGTCTACAGTCTTTACATGTATTCGAAGTCAAACATTGAACTAAAAACTGAAAATTAAAAAGAAAAAGCGAGGTCGCAGTTTTGTGTCGTTTTCCAATTAAATTTGGTTAAGAAGCATAATACCTGTTCAATTTGAAATTAATATAAAACAAATGCATTTCCAGCAATAAACATTGACGATTAAAATAAATTCTCAGAAAAAAATTATTGTGCACTGCAATTGAATAATAATCACATTTCCACTTTATTTCCGAATATTCAAGCTTGTAAATTCTGACCTGAAGTTTAAATTCATCATCCACTACAACGTAACAAATGCAATTCATTAAATTAGCGAAACTAATTATCCCCAATGATGAATACAGCAACATCCCCTAAGCATTCAAACATATCGCCATTCTTTAAACTGAGCACGATATGCAGAATATCTGACAGCCGTTGCCATCAGAGGAAAATAAAAACAACAAAAAGTACGTTCTTCATCGAGACAAATACGAGGCCCAATTACAGCTTCGGAACAAAAGCAGTAAAAGGTATTTAGAAGGCAAGTAAGCCAGAAAATTCGATCCTAATTGAGAATGACGTATAAAATTAGAACTCTAACGACGATATGATTGAATTAGAGCAACTCAGTTTCCGGCCTTCTTTTATCCTTTAGTATTTGAGCGAATACTTTTCCATTGGATTCACGGTAACTTTTAGAACGGAATTAGATTCAATTTCCTCCATTGATTCTTAAAGCACCGATACACTCAGAACTAAAGCGAATTTTCACAGGATTCACCAGTGCTGAAAGGAATTAGTTCGGACATATTCGTGGCAAAAATTTTCAGAATAGGATTTGAACTTTTTTAATGTTATTACTAAAAATATTGCTTTCAACACTTGGATCAAGGTTGTATTCAAAATAAAATACTCGAAACTTTATTTAAGGAGAAAATTGAACTTTTCTAAATGCACTGCTATTAGGATAAAAAGGTTATTTTAAATTTTTATTTAATGTGTTTAATAATTTTTCAAGAACCATTAACTCAAAGAAAAGGCATGTAACGGGCACCATTTCCACGGTTGTTCAAAGAAGAAAAAATTCACCAAAAGTTTGATAAAAAGTGTATTTAGTACCACATTGGTTAAAAAAATCAATAAATAAATACAATTTTTTAAAAAAGCAAGACATTTAACAGACAAAGTCTGAGAGCTGGTTAAATCAGAGTTGAAATTAATGGAAGCAAATATTGAAATACTACAAGAGTTTGTTGGATCATGTAAGAAGACGTTACTTTAGATAAGAAAATTAGATTTTTAAAATAGACATTAGAACGTTTTAAAACAGCGAAATACATACTTTTATTTGTGTCGGTAAGAATATAAAACCAGAAAGATTCCACCCAAATTTAAAACCGTGTGCATGAATTGTATCATTTTGTTTTTACCTGAATGATGCGTCATCTTTTATTTATTTTAAAATCAATGGTGCTTGTCAGTCAACTTCACTCTGTGTGCACTGTGCACTGGTGAGCAATGTCCACACTGAACTATCGCACGTAGAGGGTGGGAATTTGGCTAATAATAGGTTCTAAAGCTTACTTAATGCACCAGGAAAACTGAAGCCTAAAATTTAACCTAGAAAGTTTTTCAATTAATCTTTTGGTCATTTTTACATGCATTGTTATTGAAACAATATTTGTTTAGATCTTAATAAAGTTTTTTTTTGAAATTTCTCGAATTTTGCAAAATATTAAAAAAGTTATTTTTGAAAAGTTTTCCTCAAAACTTTAAAATTAAAATTAACATTCCTGGGCATCCAAGATTGTAATAATTTTATGCTTCTAAAATTTTTGAGGTAATAGTTTGAATATTTCGTCTTCATTTAAAAAAGGGACGGTCAGAAAACTTTCTCCATGGATTCCTAATTAGTTTTTCCCTAACGAATTCAATCATTTTATTTGTATCCGGAGAAGGATGTTGGCGTACTGCTATTTTTGTTTTCTACTTGCCTGTAAAATGATACGATTTTTTTTCCCTTTTCTCCTAGTTTTTCCGTGTTTTTTTCTGCCTCTGTGGCCAACGTTTTATAAACATTTTGTTTTCATTTTCTCCCTACTTTTTTTTTCTCTTCTCAAATTTACTTTTCTTACATTTATTACATGAATAAATGCTTTAATTTTAAGGCTTATTAAGATTAATGTTACTCATTTTTTAATTTGGTACAAAGAATTGTTTCTAATTACTGCCTCATCAGGTCACTATAAGTTTCGTGTGCTTGCTGCTATATATATATATATATATATATATATATATATATATATAAGAGAGAGAGAGAAAGGCGAAGCAAATTGTCCCGTATTCAATATTTAACAATATAAGCAAGTTGAAGATGAATAACTATATTAGATATTCTGTGACTTTAATAAACAAGGACTAATTTTTGAAAAAAAAAATGGTTACAAAAATCTTACTTTCCATTTTGTTGTGCTGCATACATTGTCTTCGATAGCTAATACATGTAATTAAAATACTATTTTGTATGTTGACATATTGGACATTACGTTTAATATCTCTTTCGGAGTAATAAATATAATTAAGGGGGGAAATACGTGTAAAGGTCTCAAAAAATTAATTTTTTTCTCTTCATAAATCAAATCTATAACTATTCAATAATATACCCTGAAAATTTCAAAGCAAAATTCCAAGTCGTTTAAAAGTTACAAGCATTTGAGCGAGCGCCTCTTTTGGAGCAGTTGAGCATCTAGTCCCCCATTACTCATGAATGACCTGAAGGGTATTAGAGAACGTTAGCAGATGTCCTTTTATTTCTTTTAACAATTGAGACCTCGGATAGAAATTTCTATAAGTATTAGTATGTATAAGTATTTTAAAAAATTGATTCATTACTGCCTTAAATTTACCTCCAATACCACTCTTTTTTTCAAACGCGTTTTTCTCGAAACTATTCTTTTGAATTTTTCGAGTTTTTGATCCATCCTTATCAAATTTACCACACCTTTCCTTTATACGTATATACATGCTTTAGTTGAACTAGAAACATAAACATATCTTTTTTTTCTTTTTTTATTGTAAAAAAAGAACAAAAAAAAAAAAAAAAAAGACGGTTAAAAATCGTACCTAATTGTCCGATTCTAAAAAAAAATAGAAATTTTTAATTTTTTGTAATGATTTTAGTTCAACTAGAAGAGACACTTTTAAAAAAGTAGAGTTAAAAAAAATGATTTCAGATAAAAATTGTGACCTCCAGGATATACGCAAACTGCCGAGCAGCATCTTCGGGATTTTTCAAGAAAGATGTTTGAAAATTTCAGTAAATGTTCTTCCAATATATCTATAAAATAACCTCAAAATCTCAATAAATATATTTATTCTTTATACGTTAAAAACATTCATGAAAATTGCTCTTAATACGCCGTTTTACACCTATTTCCCCCCCTTAATCTATACATGTAAAACAGAGTTTGTGAGTCAGTTTGTGTATGTGTGTGTGTATGTCGTTCCTCCCCTGACGAGATGAAAAACTGCAGGAGTACGAATTTCGGTTATAGGTACCTTGAGTCAGGTCCTAATGCACCTCGAAGGGTTTTTCCAAAAATTCAAATTTGTTCTTTTTTTATTCCAATTTCAAGAAAAAATCCAAATTTGTGAGTATCTCATTGAGAAAATTTCCCACATTTTCGATTTCGAGCGCCCATAGAAAAAACTGCATAAGTCAATCTTTATCTGAAGTTCATAAAACAAACAGAACACGTGTAATATTAGTTTTAAGTAGTTTTCAAATTTTAAAACGAGTCTTACCTCTAAATTTATCAGCTCAAATTGTGTATTCCGGTCAAAATAAAAAGCCATTTTGTCGCCAAGTGGAAAATTACTAACGTAAACAAATAATAATTATTCTTGGATTAAATCGCAACCATATATGTTTTTTTTCCAAGAAGTGATAACTTTCTTTTCCATGCACTTAATTGTTCTTAGTATTTTAAGTTTCGTAATTTTTAGAAAACGCGCCATTTGGATTGGATTTAGTTACCTCTTTTCCTTTAAGTCTTATATGTCAGTATTGGTAGAGAAGTTAACATTTTTAAAGTAAATGTACATATTTATTTACCTTTCCAAATGTTTCTTTTATTTATTCTTGCTTCTTTTTTTGACTCAATATTTATTTCTTGGATTAAAGCACCATTTTATGTGAAGTTTTAGGAAACGTCGTTCATATTCTAATGGGGATTTTTAGAGACTGTTAACCGTGTTGTAAGAAAAACCGTTGTCTAAATTCTAAAGAGGATCTTGAGTTGAACTGTTGACTGTATTTAAGAACTGTTGCATGTAGACTAATGGGTTTTGTCTAATAAGAATATATAATGAGGATTTTTAAGAACTTGAATGTTCTAATGCGGATTTTTATGGACTGTTGCCCATCTTTTAATGGAAATTTTTTATTAAATTTCTTCTTATTTATTTACGGCTAAATGTTGGATATGTGCCACATGACTTCATTTCTTTTGTTCGCCAGGAAATGATTCAGTGTTCTAGATAGTCCGTGAAACGCCGGGCACGTCAGATAGTTAATAATAATAAAAAAGTTCCATGAAACCACACACATTTTCAAAATTGGGATTTCTCGCCAAGCATGTTGCTGCAAAAGAAGCCAAAAGGGCAACAATAGCTTGAACTATCAAAAAGTAACCCTGATTATAGTAGAAAGGAACGACAGCTAGACAGGAATACTAAGTGTCAAGAACGAGTTAACGTTGTTACTTGGCTAGCTC
Organism: Octonoba sinensis; assembly: GCA_038502835.1. Taxonomy (NCBI): domain Eukaryota; kingdom Metazoa; phylum Arthropoda; class Arachnida; order Araneae; family Uloboridae; genus Octonoba; species Octonoba sinensis. Next base: position 53,713,866 of record CM076599.1, on the reverse strand, counting down.
TGTAATCATTGATATTGAACCAACAAATAAAAAGAGTTCCAAATGTCGTAAGAAAGCAACAGGAAATTATATCAACGTGGTGGGAGGTGAAAAAAAAAGTTAGGAAGAGATTTATACTTTGTTATCCTAATGAAACATCGGGTCACCGTTTAAATAAGCTATCAACAGTATATATATGTACAGTGAAACCTGTGTAAGTTGACCACTTGCGGTGCAGCACTTTAGTGGTCAACTTAGACTGTGGTCAACTTAAAGAGAGTGAAGATTTTTTTTGGTCATTTCTTACACTACGGATTTATTTATTTATACTAGTTAAAATATAACTTCATGTATTAATGTTACTTTAAGATAGTAGATAGCTTTTTTTCCCTCACAATTATCTAAAATAACATTACAGAATTTCAATCTGAGTGACTTTCAATGCATCCAATACAACTTTAAATTCAAGTACTTAGTTAAGATAATGATAAATACTTTATTTATTATCTATGTAACTTACTTGATGGTAAAGATTTCCTAAAAATACGTAATTTTTCGAAATGGCTGTATCAGCGAGAAGAAAAAAAGGAAGTTATTTAAAGAATAAATGAGTGCTATAATAGTTTTTCCATTTGGATAACTTACAAAGAGGTTTTAGCAAACTGAGTATTGATGTTTAATCCATCACACAAACACTGGTCTAACATTATAGAATAAAACATATCCTGGAGAAATTAGTTTAGTTGTTTTTGTAATCTTTGCAAAAATGGATAAACAAATAAATATAACAAAGGAAAAGTTCTTTGTAAGTTCTGTTTCTTCTATTGATGTTTCATGCATCCAGACAAATACTGGTGTAACATTATAGCATAAAAAATATCCTGGAGAAGTTAGTTTAGTTAGTGAAAAAATAGATAAACAAATAACTATTGCAATAATTAGGCGGTCAACTTAGAAAGGGTTTTTAATAATACTCCCAACCAAATTCGGTGTACATAAATGGTTAATATAGACAGGTGGTCAAGTTACAAAGGTTTCCCGGCATTATATAATATAAGGCTAATTCTGTTCCTGACAAAAGCGGTCAACTTAGACAGGTGGTCAACTTACAAAGGTGGTCAACTTTACAGGTTTTACATCTATGTATATACATATATGTTACTAATGTAATAACAGTAAAACAATCATAAATAATTATTAACACAAAACATTGAACGCTAGAAGACAACGAAATAAAAGAAACGAACGAAATAACGAAATAATAGACCAGTAAAAAAGTTTTTGAAGAAGCAAAAGCATTGCGGAAATGCAGCAATATGTCAAGCAGAGTAAAACGACATAAAGCAATAAAAATTAAATTTGTGCTAAGTAACCTGCAATAAAAAACTATTTCACGTTAAAAAAGCACAAAATTCGCTTCAAAATGCAGACATATGTTTCGGGATTCCAAGCAATCCCGAAACATATGTCTGCATTTTAATGCTAATTTGTGCTTTCTTAACGTGAAATAATTTTTTATTACAGTAAAAGTACATAATTCAAGAGAATTACAAACATACTGGCGAACTTTGCAGTGGTTAATTACAGGCGCGTTATTTAGGGGGTCGGCGAGAGGGGGTGGGGCAATTAAAATATTTAAACTTCAAACGTGTTTCTGACAGTTTTGCAGCTCATGTCTTTTATTGTTTTATCAGGTTGACCTCATATGATCGCCCAGCTTGGATTATTTCATGCAGTCAGTTTTTAAAACTTTGTTAACCCGACGTTAAAAACAAATAATAATAATAATAAAAAATGTTACGAAGGCTTTTTTTCTCTCTATCACTTAAACTTTAACATATTATTCTTCAATAGAATAATCTTTTAATTTTGATGTAGATTTATGTGTGTGGAAATTTCAGTTTTAACCCTATACATGGCAAGTTTTGTTTTTCGGAAACATTGAGTAATAATAGTACATGTGGTCTTCTTCGGTGTTTAATAGTGACGGAAAAAATATTAAAAAAACATCCATTTGTTAAATTAAGTTTTAGTGAGCGTATCACATAAGGCACACTGCCAGACTCAGACTTATAACAATGAATGTTGGAAAGACAACGTATCAAATCATACTGTGCCAAGAATAGGGTTAAAGAATATACTGTAATAAAGCAAACTTTCTGAAACTGTGTTCCACAAAACAATTCCCTGTGCTTCACGAAAGGAAATGTTTACAATTAAAAAAAATAAAATACTTTAAAAATTATATTTTGAATATTTTTTTTCTTCCTGTAAAGTATATATGTGTAGAAAGTGAGAAGGGGGGGAGGGGAAAATGGTAAAAAGTTGCAAATTTAAACATACGAAACCTTGTTTTTACAGTGATATTTTGTCTTTCAACTTTGTAAATATTGTATATAGCGACAAGATAAAATTTAGTACTGCTTCGCCAATTTCAAAGGTTCTTACACCCTATCTAAAAAAATTGAGAAATTTCTGGTTTTTTAATATATTAGAACTGAGCTTACTGATCTATTTTAATTTAAATGCAGCAGTTTTCTCTCGTACTTTCTATGAAAAAAAATCCCGCATAAAAATCTGCTATTCAAAAGTAAAGAGCAGCGAAATTTAATAACTGTTTCGGGGCAACTAAGAATAATTTTCAACAATTCTGAAACATTTATTTCAAAAACAATTAATGACATCAAACGATAAAAGATATGTTTTATATTTTCTTACGATTGTTCACAATTTTAACTCTTGCATTAGATAAAAGCAAAGCCATTTGAATTTTAAATTAGTTTACTTTAAAGATTTCAGAAGATTTGTCTATTTATAATTCAAAGCATCTCCGAGTAATATTTTGAAGAGCGGCGAAATGCGAAAATTCGAAAAACAAGTGCGTTCGAAAATTTATCTTTATTGTCTTTTTATGAGTACGAATTGTACAGGCGAAACTAGACCACTCCCAGGACGGGTCATTGCTCCTTCTGGGTGTTGCCAAACTAATCTTTTAAATAAAAACAGATTTATTATCATGTAATTCTAAATTAGCATTAAAAGCTGATTTTTGTGACTAGTTGAGTCTGATTGATAAATGATATGCTACACAATTCCCATAAAATTAAACAGGAAAGTCGAGCCGAGTTGAATCTGTTTGAGCATAAAGCAAGGCGGGAATTTATTGCTTACGGTTCTTGGATTGACAATTTTGCCAATTTAAATGCCATGAGGTAGCAAAGGGTTCTATAAAATGATTATTATGCATTTTTATTTCAAGGTCTAAATAGATTTACGGTTTCGTAATTATTGTAGTGCAACATTTATCAATCTTTTCATTCTTACAGAGCTGTTTCGACAATGTCTAAGTTTCAGCAAACTAGCAATGGACTTAAAAATTTAGGCACATACACATATGGGATCATTCATAAATGATGTCACGCTTCAAAGGGGAGCGGGGGGTTCATAAAGTTGACAAGGGGAGGGGGTAAAAAAGTTGTGACATCATGCTTGTGCAACATAGCGTGGCATGTTATAAAGGGGGGAGGGGGTATGTTGAAGTGTGATATTTTGTGACGAAGGGGAAAGGGACTCAAATATATGGAAAAAAAGCGTGACATCATTTATGGACGGCCCCTATGCATAAAAATCATTAAATAATTTGAAGTGGTTGGCGTAGAAATAAATTATTCTGTTAATACTGCGATGAAGACTGATTACTGACTGGTCTGGTCCAGTGGTTTCCCACCTTTTCACGCGACTTCAAAACCAAAAAATCCCGCGAGCCCTTCATTTATATATATATAATTATTATTATTATGCGTGTGTGTGTTGACACAAATACGATTCGTTACATCCCAAGACGCTTCGAAAGCCAACTATACCGTACATTTGTTTGGAAAAGTGAACTTGGACACTAAAATAAACAAGTTTACAAGATTCAAAGAGACAATGTAAAATAATAAATTCATAGGTTAGCTGCAAGAACTGAAGAAATGCACTTGCACTTTCCCGAATCATTGAGATGGTGCAACTGTCTCAGTAAAACAAGACCATAAATTACAAGATATTATTTTCAGTGTTTTTGCTGAAAAAGAAATTCCAAATAATGTATTATTGAAACACCAAAATGCGTTAGTTTTCAAAACTTGTGTTGATTTTAAACAGTTAGGGAAGTACCTGAAAAAAAATCTTGTAACATACATACTTGAGAGTTACAAATGTTACAAAGCTACACTTTGCCTCCAGAACACTGCAAGCTTGCAACAGTTGTTCGATACCAAGGGCCAAGGTTACTACGGGACATTTAAGAGCTAAATCAAAATTATGTGAGTACTATATACAATTTTATCTGGGCAATAGGATATTTAATGCCTCTTTTTGAAAAAAAAAATTGTTTTTGTAATAATTACTTGCAAACTTTTCGACCGACGCCGGTTTGCCGAATCAAAAAGCGTTTTTTCAAAAAACATACAATAAAACGCTAAAAGCACAATAAAAGACGAAAAACCTCAAAATATATTAGGCTAGGTTTTTCGCTTTTTTTTTTTTTTACTCTTAAAAAAGGCGTTCAGTAGGAATTCGCACTCCGGCGCCGATAAGGTTTGGAGTCTGCCTGAAAGGTAAAACACTCCAAGATAAATATTGATACCAAACAACTCAAAAGATTTGAACAATGGATAAATGGAATTTGAAGAAAAAAATTATTTTCAAAATGCGAGTCCAAGATAAATACAGAAAAACTCCTCCTAACGCACATCCCCCAAATTAGAAAAGTTTTTAAACTCCCTGCAGCAAAGCATTAGGCCTAAAGAAACCCTCTTTTGCGGACACCCCCCAATAACGGGCACATATTTTTGTCCCGCTGGTGTCCGCTATAGAGGGGTTTTACTGTATTTCTACGAAACAGTTAAGCATTTTTTACACAGCAGATAAATGAAATTTGAAGAAACAAATGGTTTAATAAAATAAAGGTACTACACTATGTATCGGTTAATGAAACAAACTGTACATCTGAAAAATAGAGCAGAGAATTTATCTTTGAGAGTATCTCATTTTTGACAGATCAAAAATATAAAAACTGAGCAAACACAGCGGCAAACGCTGAGTTAAATGTACAGATAACAGACGTCACTTTTCAGCTGGCAAACAAAGAAGCAAGGCGCAGAAATGGTCAACATGAGAAGCATATCAACTGGGGAGCAAAAGGGGGGAGGGTCGGCGAGAGATATAAGAATTTATTGCATCAAGAATCCGTTTTGTCATTTGGGTGGAGTAGGTAAACATTTCCATTAGGAGATTATTACTGGATGGCAGTTGGTCGAAAAGAAATGCTAGGAGAGTTCTCGCCGAAATAATTTCTCAAATGATTAGTTTCATGACAAGAAATGTGTTGCACTGCCCTTTTGTGATGTTCTGAGCGGCATTGATGCCCACTTATGTCATAAATACAATTAACTGGATAGTTATTTGGCAATTTTTCACAAATAAATAATATAATTCACTATAAGGCTATTTAATCCTATTTTAGTAACTGGTAATTTTCTCGGTTCGGTTAGTCTAAAATATAATTTTATTTAATTTGGTTAATTAGCGAAAAAGAACAATAAAATGCTGGCAAAAAATATTTATTTAAATTCAGTTGTTTGAAATTGTACATCTAGGCCTGTTAGGTTCCCGTACGCGTTCCACAACTTTACGGCATGATTGGAAATGTAGCATTTTTATTTCCTTAGCTGTTGCCAAGAGCTATTATTAATGTAATAATAACATAATCGAAGAAAAATGCATATTAAATATTTTTTAATACATTAAATTAGAGCAAACATTTTTCAAATGCTACAGCGTCCCTCCGTAATTCAAACAATCTTATTATAAATCATATTACTTAATATCATTATTTATTTAATTTAACAATTTTATTTAGGATAATGATAGCAAATGAAAAGTTATTTACATACAATTCGATTTGCAGATGGAAAATCATCTTTCATACCTTTGGATTAGTTCAAACCACATTCATCATAATGTGCGGACTTTGCATTAAAAAAAGTCTGAAAGCAGTACTATTACATTATGTCATAAATAGGAATCCTGTTGGGTATTCTTCTTTTTTAGAAAGAACGCCACAAAGAGTTCAAGTTTTTGGAACAAATTTTGCATTCAGCTTAGCAAAATGCAATTTGCAGCAGTCTGAATGATTTCTATGTTGCTTACAAGAAGTATCCATGTTTTCTTGGCTAATGGAACAATAGGGATAGAAAACATTAGATTAATAAGGAATGGCCAATCAGGAAAGCATTAGATCTAGGAATAATTTTACTTTAAGGGGCAGTCTCGTTAATCCAGAAATAAAAAAGCTCCAACAGGGTGTATAAAGCAGTTTAATAAGACGATACTAAACAAGGAAACTGCTCAGTGCTTTATGACCAGTTCCGGATTTATCGGAAGGAAGAGAAAAAAAAAGGGGGGGGGGAGGGGTGGAAGACGTATATTCAGTATCATACATTAAGAAACAGAGGAAAGCATTTTGAGGCTTATGGACATTTCGGACATAAACGGAAAGAGTACTTAAAATCTTTCAAACTAGTTTTTATAAATTTCTTAGAAACAACAAGGATACAAACTTATATAAGAGGTGCTAAAAACTTTTTGACTTTTAAAAATATTTTAGGATGTAATATGAATTTGAAGAATTCTAATATGCGTTTGAAAGTGAAGAAAGTTGTTATTCTATGACTTTAAACTTTTCAAAGTATATCTATTAATAATTTGTTGTTTTCTTGAATTAACAACTTGTGCTTCGCTTGTGGAAAAACTTCACGTGACAGAGAAAAAAATATATTTCTTGATTCAACACTGAAAATACCATAAGAATCGGCAATCAAAATTTAAAAAAATGTCGAATCGTGTCAGTTGTGTCCGCTTTTTTAAAATTTTCTCTAACAAAGGAAAAATGTACGTTCATAAATGACAAATAATCGGTCCATCAGATAAGCTGTTTCACATTTAATTACATCACCTTAAAAACTATTATACCCCTTAAATTTCCCCCCCCCCCCCTAAATTCATGAAAATACATAGCTTACAAGTAATATTTTCTCCATTTAGGTTAGGTTTCAGGTAATTCTATCAAACTATGAAATATTTAAAAGGAAAACTTTACACTCATAATGAATATAATTCATGTTCTTACGAAACGTTTCGCAAGAAATCATTTTTACCTGATCGCCAGAGAAAAAGATAAATATAACGAGACAAAATAAACTTAATTTTGTCCTAGCATAAAAGTTCTATTGTTTCAGAACTCTAATTAAATTCATTTCTGTCTTTGTAAATATATCTTTTGCGTGCTTTAAAGCCGAGTTATTGCAAATTTCACTTATAATTAACTCAGATACCCACGAACAAGAAGATTTGTTAACTGGAATATATCTGCTTTGATGAACGGTTCAACTAACTACCCGCATATCGCTGAGAAAACTCAACCACCAGAATATTATTCGGGATTATGTTGACTTTGCAATCAAGGCAAACATGAGCTTAAACAGCTGTCCCATTCGACGTAAATTATTAGGCTACAAAGCACAGTTAACAAGCCTAAAATGACAGGAAATGTTTATGCTGAGTGATCAGTTTATCACTCATGAGTACCAGTCGACAAATAGAACTTTTTTTTCCTTCTTAATTGTTGAAATTAACCAACTTCGACTTCTGGTTTAATCCCATCTTGGGATGCAAATCATTCCTATTCAGGCAAACGATTTTTATTTTAAAATACCAATATTTTTGTTAGACAAGTAATATTTAAATATCTATATCACACTAGAATTTAATAAATGGGTATCAGCCAGCAGCAAATGAAGTAGATTTGAATTCACCTGTAATTAGAATTGATTAGCCATTTTTGATTCGTGGGCTGTTAAAGAATCTTAAAGATGCCACATAAAAATTAAAAAAAACGAAACATGATCTTTTTGTGTTCGAAAGATGATTCATGATTAATGACGAAAACCGTTTTCGCATAACTAAAATTACAAAAATACTACGGAAGGAAAAAAGTGTGATTTCCCTTCAACCATCAACTATTTAGTACAATAACTGAAAACCAAATCTAAAAACATATATATATAGATATCATTCATCAATTTTAAAGTTTTGAATGAAAAAAAAAACTGGAGCTGTGGAGCACAACAAATTTTCTATCTCCTCTCCAGTGTAGAACAAAATCACGTTGCTCCAATCCACGTTTCACACCAGATCCATGGTTAGATCGTAATTAATGGGGAAAAAATAGTGATTTATAATTACTACAATAGCGCCCTTCTGTTTCAATCTAAGAGCATTTAAGTTTTAAGTACTTGTAAAAACTTCTCGATCTAACTACTATATTATGTGGGGGGGGGGGGGGGACCCTTAAAAAAACGAAAAAACACTTATTTTTATTCTAAAACGATATTGTTATTTAACTTCGAATTACAACAACACCATACTAGAAGACAAATCACATAGACTTTCCGATTATGTACTTTCATTTAAAATATAATAACTCAAGCATTTACAAAATTATTCTTTTTTTAAATTTTGATGCTTATTTTAAATTAAATTTCTGTTCAGTGTTTGTTCACTGCTTCGATGCCAAAGTTGTATGGCTTATTAATAAAAGTGTATTCAAAATTAAAAAAAATTAAACTCGTTTACTGTCACGGTTTATTTGAAAGAACAGATTTTCTATGCATTTTCTCTTTTATCAAGTCCACAACTCCCCATCCTGTGTTTCTAAATATAAAAAGCGAAGACATACTCCAAACACAACCTAAGAGGATAGAAAACTCAAAAGAACTTACCAGAAAAAACAACGCCGATGACTTGACATATTCCATTCACAATCACATCAATATGACTTCCCTGTTGGCTTGCATTTACATACATGAGTCAAGCTTTTTACGTGCCAGTCCTTCAGCCTCACAAGGGGTATTCGCACTGAAAGGAAAAAAAGAAAAAATATATAATAAACAGCGATCTCAATGACGAAGCAAAAATGGGAGAGTGTTTATGGGAAGTGCAAGCTCATAATGCAATGTTTATTTTTCCATCTTGTTTTAAGTGAACCAGCTGTATCACCACCGTTAATGATCACTTCCTCGAACAGAATGTCGAGGATGTATGCTTTTGTCTAATGAATGACGATAATTTGGCAACAGTTTTAAAAGAAATTTTGATTTACGAGTGAAATATTTTTCAAAAGCTGATGAGGTGGAATGGGTATCCATTTTTATTTTAGCAAACGTGGCAAAGTATTCCGCAGTGTCCAAACTGTTGAAGTGACAAGAAGTTTTCTAAATTGTACGGTAATTAGAAGAACTTTCATGTTTTGCATAAGCGCAATTTTTTGCTGAAGACATTTTTGAAGTATGAAAACATTTTTGTGTAGCAATACAGGGGTTGGGAACGAAAAAATAAATAGAATTTCCATGAAGCAAGCTTAAAAAAATATGTAATCTTCTCCTCCCCCCACTCCTCTCCAAGAACAAAAAACCTGTGCAATACAAAAAAAAAAGAAAAAACACGAAAAAAATGTATATTTCATGCATCCAAATATATTTCATGTGAAGAGATCGCTGACTTGGCATTTTCAAATTAACAATTGTTTAACTATGTTTTGTAAAACTAAAAATGGTTACAATATATGCAATTGGAAATATACGCAATTTGCGCATTATTTACGTATATTTTTCCTGTGTAGGAACATCATAGCTTAATTTCTTGCAGTAGAAATAAGGAAGTCCTATATTCTTCAAGACTTATTTTCATATATAAATAGGCTGAATTCTGTCTAACGTATAAAAATTCATATCAAACGGAGAAGAACAGGGGCAGAAAGTGAGGTCGTTATAGACCAGGGGTCGGCAACCTACCCCTGTAAGCCCCGAGGTGCATACATAATACAGCAATGCGATAAAACAAACTGCAATTAAATTATAAGTTTAATAGAGCGTAGATATATAAAAATAATCTAACGTTCTTAGCTGATAATTATTTAAATTCATATAATAGTTTGAAAGATTATGTAGATACGATAAAAAATGTCGAGTTTCATTATAAATGTTTTTCAATAGCAGAAAACATTATATACTGCTTGATCGCTTCTTCATAATTTTAATTCAGCTCATTTTAACGTGTGATTAATAGCTTTGACTTTTGTGCCAGTAATGTATTAATGTGTAAAACTTGGAGCATCTGTGGGCCCTTGGAAATTGCTTGGTATGTCAAGTGCGGCACACGTGTCGTAGGTTGCCGACCAACGGTCTAGAGCGACCTCACGTTATCGACCATAAAAGAGAGTCTGTACCAATATCATCGAACATATACGTGGGGGAGTGGGGTATTTCCAGAAAATAGCAAGCTTCGGTAGAAGTCCCTACGTCAAGGTTTGAAGTTCAGTCCACTGATTTATTTAAATCTATTTCTTGACTAACTTAGTGAAAATTATTTGGAAATGTTGTTCTTTTGAAATAAAGTAACGTATTATTTAATTTGACCCTATAGGAAAACTTTTATTCCACAGTTTACTTCAAATGCGAAATTTGTAATCTGGAATTGCAAATGCCATACTGCTCTTCCTAATGTAGTACAACGTTTTAAAATAGTAATAAAATTACAAACGAAAATTTTAGCGTCTCAGCTCAACACAATTATCGTATTTTAATTTGTATTGTGAAATTTTCGATTCAACAATGCAAAATATTAATTTTTTTCAATATTGCCATGTTTAAATTTCAAAATAAGTCAAAGATTTTCATAAGACACCTCTAATGCCAATTTCTAAATTTCCACGTATCTACAATATAAATGTAGCAATTGCGTTTATGGATTTTATGAGCTAAACGTCATTTTAAAAGTATAAATAGACAAGTTTACTGAATCAATTCAGAAACTTCACTTGCTGACTTCGGCATTAAGTTCAAATTTATTTTGAACATTATCTAAAATAATTTACTAGTGCCTTTATGACTCGATTAAATATTGCTTGTTTTTCAGAAAGATATTTCACTTAATCGATTAAAATCCTTTTAAAACTATATTAGTCGCAAGCTGCCGAAACTCCAAGAACATGTTAAAATTTAATATTCGGAAGTTTCTTTTCCTAACGGGGTGAAAAGCTTGATGCCACATCCCCAAGAAATAAAAGTAGCATCTAAAGCGATATCGATAATCAAAAAACGATAAACCACGGCGATTATTATAATCATGTTCCATAAAAGTCAAGTCACCCATAAATACATCCGTATCGATAACGCCTAGTGATAGATATAATAGAAAAGACGCGTAAAGAGAAAATCAGCCACCATTATAACAGTAGTTGCCATGACAACCGTCCTCGTGACGTCATCCAGGTGACATCCAATCAATGGTTTACGTTTGGACCGCCAGGTGTAGTTCGGACAAGTGGGGGGAGGGTCGATAAAAATTCAGGGGGCCTTGGCGAGCCCTCAAAACGTACTAACATTCACAAATCGATTTATATTTTTATTTAAGCTCCGGGTACCTTAGTCGATTCGGTTGTGAAAAACTATTTCTTTTTCTTTCAAATTAACTTGAAGAAATATTACCTATGGTACCATAATTAGATAGTTTTTGAACTAACTGTAAAGTTAGAAATCATTAGTTTGTAAATAAGTAGATAATTGCTTCCCATGAAGAATGGTGGCTTAAAAAAGCAACAACATTACAATTAAAAAAGAAGTGGCAAAAACGACCAAGGAAAAATTGAATCTAGTGTAAAAAGTATTTAAGTTTTTTAACGTGAATTTTAAGAAAATATTAAGCACTATGATATGTAAAAATTGTCTAGTTGGCGAGTAAAGAAAGAAACAAACCTGAATGACACGAATTTCAACAAACTTAAAGGTGAATTTATTGTTGATAATAACCAAATACTTAAAAATTAAAATACGAATAAAAAAGTTACATTCTAAGAAATATGGTAACCGGCAATTTAGTAACTACTATGTTTGATTAAACTATTACAAGTGCTTCTTTATCAGTAAAAGAAACCGAGCAAGCAGAACCAAAGCAGCTGAAATATTTCTTAACGATGCAAGACAAAAAATTACCCAACAGTTAACTGCTAAAAAAATCTTTAAATATATAATTCGTTTATTAACACTTTTATTAAAAATACAGATGCAATTAAATATTACACACTTCGTAAAACAAACATTCAAAGGAAATCTAGTTTTAGTACTGATGATTTTCACCTGCCTCGTGCGCAAGGGACCGTTCATAAATGATGTAACACTTTCTTTCAATATATTTGACACCACTCCCCCCCTTTGTCACGAAATGTCACACTTTAACACACCCCCTAACCCTCTTTGTCACACGTCACGCTGTATTACATTTAGCATATGTACTTGCAGTGTGGCAGTTCGGAAAAAAGAACTACGTTATAGATCCCGTTTCCTGTTTTATTTTTGAACTTTTAATGACATTTGAAAGCATAACATTAATAACGATTACATGTGTACTTAACTTGTATAAAATGAGATTAAATTTATTGCAAGAGATAATTAGTATATAATAATAAGAAATGTTAATTTTTCGAAATCTGAAAATATTACTGGCGCTATTTTATCTTAAAAGTATAAATGGGTAAGATTTCCTTTTAGCTTTTAACCTTAAGTAAATTTAAACCTTAATCAGCATCGGTGTTTTCAGTACAAAATGAAATCGATGAAACTTTAAAATGAAATTAGGAAAAGCAAAACTTTAAAAATAAATTTAATTTGCTGATTTTAAATGCTTTCACAGAAGCCAAAGCGTGTAGGCCCAAGCTCAATGTCGCAAGTTCACTCATCAGTTTAATAACTTTTCTGGGCACCGGATATCCGGTATCCCTTTCCTGACGAATATCTACCGAATATCCGCCTTTGATGTTTGAAAAAAATTCTGTAAATTCTATACATATTTTAAAACCCCCCCCCCCCACAGCTCACAGCTTGAAATACGTACTAAGTTTGTAATATGCATATACAGTAAAACCTGCAAAGTTGACCACTCTTGTAAGTTGACCACCTGTCTAAGTTGACCGCTTTTGTCAGTTACGGAATTACTCCTATATTAAATAATGAAGAAAAACCCTTGTAACTTGACCACCTGTCTATGTTGACCACTAATATACACAAAAATTTGGTTGGGAGTATTGTAAAACCCTTTTTCAAGTTGAACACCTGATTAGATTTATTTTTATGTATCATTTTAAAAATTTCATCAATTTTATTTATTGAAAAAATCAAGTAAAATAACATTTCTGAGATATTTTCTATGCTGTGATGCTAGACCAGAATTTCACTGAATGGATGAAACATCAACATAAAAGCTTGTCTGAATCCCTTAGTGAGTTAACCACGTGATCATTTTGTTGAGAAATAGATTTTCATTATTTTGTATAGTATAATATTGTACAATAGAAAAAGAAAAAAAAAACAAAAACTCAGTTATTTTTAAATGATTATGAATTTCTAGAAATTATTTATATTAAATGAGTAACTGTTCATAATTAATGTAACGGTGCGAGCGTGGCCGTGAAGCGCCGGGAGTCGAACCAAGATCTTTTTGGTGGTAGCCGCATTCTTTACCGCTTTCCCAAAAGGCGCGCCCCCTGGGCAGGAGCAAAGAGGGCTATATTTGAAGGACTGACTCGCACCGCTACATACTCCGCCCCCAGTGAACGAGTAGGGGAAGAGTGAACGATATTTTACCACAGATGGGTGCACCAGCGCGAGAGAAAGGCTGCTTGAGGTTGCTGCGTGAGTGAGTGAAGTTTGAGCCTGTTTGCTCGGATCCGTGGCTGGGCTCAAGTGCGAGCGCGTGCAGACCGCACGAATGCGTGCGAGCAAGTCATCTCGTGGCGCCATCTGTGGAGTGTTCGGGTCTCCATTGCTGCGTGCGTAAATGCCGGGTCACCAGATGTAATAAGTGGCCTGAAGCCCGGGAGTCGAACCAAGATCTTTTTGGTGGTAGCCGCATTCTTTACCGTTTAAAAGGCGAGCCCCCTCAGGAGCAAAGAGGGCTATATTTAAGGACTGACTCGCACCGCTAATTAATAAGGTATGTATATATATTTTTTTTAACCGCTTAAATTTGCATGATACTTTATAAGTCATTCTGGTTAATAATTTCCAAAGATATTTCAGATAGGCTTCGAAGAAAATATGTAATCATTTTTTAAAGTAATGTTTAAAGGGAAGATAAAGTTAAAAGTATTTTAATGTGTTAAAAAATGACAGCATGTTGAAAGAAATTTTTTGCCCCCCCCCCCCAAAAAATAAATAAATCACCAATCCTTATAAATTGACCACCTGTCTAAGTTGACCACTAAAGGGCTGCACAGCAAGTGGTCAACTTACACAGGTTTCACTGTATTTTCAAATAATGGCTGTGAATTAATTTTAATAATCAAATTTACATGCCGGATAACCGAATTGGATATTTCATGCAATGACTGTATCAACTCATTGGTACTTTAAAATTATTCGAATATCGGATATCCGATGCATACAAAGAAAAAATCTTCAGACCCCCCCCCCCTCCTTAAGTTTTGATGGCGCCACTAGCACCATGATCTTCCCTCTCCCTGTGGGCATTTCTGGTGATGTCACACTTTTTGTTACCCCCTCCCCTTGTCACAAATCCTGTCTCGCTTTCTGAAACCCCCCTCGCCCTTGAAAGGTGACATCATTTATGAATGACCCCCAAGACAACATAGATGTCTAAATTGAAGAACGACGAAAGAGCGAATTAGCAGGACCAAGTAATAGTATTACCAATCTGCGAAACTTAAAAGGTATCGGTCTTACTAAAAGTACACAACGTCATAATTCAACACTAATATTTTCCGAAAAACTTCCTAATTATATAAATAATATAATTAGAAATACTGTTTAATAATGGCTGTTTAATAAAAAATACATAGTGCATCAACTTCGAATATGAAACAAAAATGTACCCTTAAAAATTAGACTAAAGTTTATAATGTTCACCAATCAAAATAAAAATATGAACAACTAAATATTTTCCCTTATGAAATGCAAAGTTTATATAACTGAATTAAATGGCACGTATAAAAAAGGTTGTTCTGTCCATTAAAACAGCGTTTCTAAACAAAACGTTTTCTGTTTTAGTGTCTAAAATGTATCGTACCATTGAAGAGCTAAGTTCATTATTTCAATTTTTATTTTGCAATTTGTTTCAAACGAAAGGATTTTTGTGTAATTCTCATTTGTAGATTAAAATAATGTATCTTTCAGCTAATTCAACGCATAGAAAAGGGTAAATTAATTTATATATTTTTTGATGCTGATATACCTTTTACTTTAATAAAATATTTTTTTCATTAAATGCTTTAAAAAAAAAAACAATTTATGCATAACAAAAACGTTTTCGGTGAATTTTTTCCTCACACATTTTGAAGAGTTTGAATTTAGTGTTTGTAAAAAGATATAAATTTTGAATGCTATGTTGGAATAAAATGTTGAAATGTATAAAGCTGGTTTTAAATTTGGGCCCGATATGGCCTAAACCAGTGGTCGGCAACCCGTCGATCGCGATCGACCGATCGATCTCGAGCCCATTTTCGGTCGATCGCGGGACAGTTTTGAAAAGAAAAAAAAAATCAAATGAATTTTGGATCAGAAGGCGAACCTTTTTTTTTTTCTTCAGAAAATGCTTATTTATTTGTCAGACCATTCGTCGGACCTGAAAAAACTTGCCAACAATATGGAATGTCAGTCGTCACATTAGCTGTGCTCTCGGTGAGTTAATTAAAATATTCAACGGCGTTTAAATTGTGTGCTTTATTTAAAAAAACAAAACAAAACAAATTACCAGTATTTTATCAAATTTAAAAGAAATAATACTTTAATATCTGAGTTTTTTTAAATGCGAGTTGACGGTTGTTAACACAGCAAAATTTTAGAAATTTCAAAGTAGGTATTTTATAAGAATCAAAACCTATTCTGACAGGATAAACCTATAATTTAAAGACAGGCGCAGCCCCAACTTGTCCTATTAATTATTAATAGTGCATGTAACCCCCCCCCCCTCCCCGTCCTCTGAGTCGATCTTGGCGTTTGCCATACTTGGAAAGTAGATCTTCAGCTAATTTAGGTTGCCGACCGCTGGCCTAAACAAAGAAATTTTTGTTTCTTGATATACCCGAAATAACACGAGTCGCAATAAAAATATATCTGCTATTTTCTAAGAACTTTTTATTTTATAAAAGAACAACTCTCTAGGAAAGTGACAAATTAGTCCCCCAAAATTAGTTTTGTACAAAGACAAATGCCCCCCCCCCCAAAAAAAAAAAAAAACCGTAGACAATTAATT
Source organism: Octonoba sinensis (assembly GCA_038502835.1). Classification (NCBI taxonomy): domain Eukaryota; kingdom Metazoa; phylum Arthropoda; class Arachnida; order Araneae; family Uloboridae; genus Octonoba; species Octonoba sinensis. The sequence continues at coordinate 53,697,519 of CM076599.1, read as the reverse complement.
TTCGATTTTGTTGCATTGTATATTTAAATATTTCATAACTGACACGCACATAATAAAATGCATGACATACATATCAAAATTAATTTTACTTCACTTTATACCATTATTTTTTCTTTCCTTTCAAATTCAGAAATGCAAACATCATTGCAAAATTTCAATATTTCGCTTATTATCGTTTAACAGTAACACATTTTCTCAGCCAATAAAAAATGATTTGATGTTATATTTATTTTGGAATTGAAGTCAACTTTTTTTCTCTCCTGGAAGCGAATCGAAATCGATTTACAAAATCCAATATCAGCAAGTCATCAAATCTCATAATTTAATACGTTTATTTACAGGAAACGATAAAAAAATCGCATTTACTCTTTCAATAAGGAAGAAAAAAAGTCAAATAACATTAACATTAAATCGAGAAAATAATATGCTTTTTAAAAGTGGATTACTTAGAGAAAAAGTAGTAGACATAGAAAAGCGTTAGTGAAATTTTTGTGACATTCGGCTAAGCATTTTATCGCAGAAAACGCGAGCAATAAGGGATTGCGCAGAAAATAAATTCCCGCAAAATGCTGAAATCAAGGGCATTTTTTAAGCAAAATTTAAAAATATATTTCTCAATGCATGAACAGAAGAATATAAGTGTTGCGATCAAAAACAAATTTCTTTCGCTTTATGTACGCAAGAATACGGTCGAACGTAAAAATACGGCCTTTATCATCTAAGACCGTAATTTTACGTTGTTTTATGCCCAATGTATGGAAGAACGTATTAGATTTCTGAAAACTTTCAGGTTTACGAATTATGATGAATTTACAAATTTAAGGGGTACTGACCCAAGCCACAAAAAAAGAGGTGATAATTTTGAAAGATAGAGTTTTTTTTTAGTAAGATATAGAAGAAAGTTTCGTGATGGCCACAAATACTAGTTACTAAAGTATTTCTTTTTTTAATTATTTATTTTTTGATTAAACGACAGATATCGTTTACTAGATTTGCGGAGTGATGCAATCGTCATTGCAGACCTAGAGATTAAAACCAACAAGCGTAGTGCTATGAAATTATGAAATCGTTCATAACTATACGTTTATCATCGGTTTTTGGAAACAAAGTAATATAAATTTGTATTTTCTTTAAGATCTGGAATTATTTGAATGATATCAGTCAGTTGAATCGGAGAACAATTAAGATTAACGAAAATCGGTATTCATCATAATTAAAAAAAATAGGACTTATTCACTTTAAGAAGGCCTCTGGTTGTAGTATTTTCCCTAGAATTTAACTCTTAATGGACTACTTACAAAGTAAATACTAATACTACTACTATTACTAATAATAATAACTTAGAGTTAAAAACGAGATAATTAGGTCAAATGTTCTCGTTTAATTACGAAAAGATTCATTTGGTTGCATTTACCTTTGAGTTAACTCAGTTTTTTTGTTTCTAAAGCTTTTTAGTTAAGCAGGGTTCGATCAAATATCTTTTACCAGGATCCGCTTTTTGTGAATTTCAAGATGTTTTTGTGAAAAATCAAATGATTTTGTGAAAATTGAAAATTTAAACATATGAAGAGAAATTTTATTTATTGATTTTTGCGGCTTTTATAATAAATAATGATGTGAAAAGTACGATCTGGAAGCTTAGAATTTTGTGAAGGGCCCGTTTTGATTGATTTGAATTTTGAGAAGGGCCCGTTGTGATTCATTGGAATTTCGTGAAAAGTCCGAAAATGGATCTGAATTTCCTTTAGCTCGACCCCATGCTGAGGGTTTATGTCAGCATAAACACAAAATAAACATATTAACCATCATGGCCCCACATTTATTACACCAGCGAGTTTTCATTCATTTTAAACAAAAGGTACAACGTCGATGGCAAAAAAGGCTTTTTTACAGGGTGTCTTCAGATTTTCAAATTGAAATTTCGTGACATTTTCGGGACTTTTTCAGGACCGTTTGGTGATGCATCGGACATTGCTTGAAACTTGAAAATTCAATACATATTGTTAAAACATCCCATGGCTTCCAAATACCTAATAAGTTTGTAATTCGCATACATTTTCAACATTTTAATTAATGAAATTTTAAAAATCAAATTTGACATTCCGAATAACCGGGAACGTGACCGAATCGGATTCCGGATATTTAAAAACCGGTCGGATATCAGATATACGATGGCTTGGTTGGACCGGAAATCAGGATCTGATGATTGATTTTTGTAACAAGTTTGTAATTCAATAATATTTTCAAAATATTTGAATAAAGGAAATTTAAAGAGTCAGATTTGACTTTCCGAATAGCGGGTATTTTGAGCAGTGTCCGGATCAGATTGCGAATACTTAAAAGTCAGAAGTCGATGTCTTCTGGGGGGTTTTGCTGGACGGAAAATTTTCCTGACCGATTTCCAAATTCGTGATTTTTCGGGACTTGTAGACACCCTACTATTGGAAAGTGATATCTAAATTCTTAAAATTGATGAAAATGTAAATAAATTTAAATTTTTAACATTTTAGTTTCCTTAGCTAGAAATAATATGCTATTCACCCAATCCAAATTAGTCTTACAATTAAGAAAAAAAATGTGGAAACAAAATCGTTTCATAAAAGGTACAAGGTTATATTCATGAAATTACCCTGACTGATTTATCATCTTACACTTAGTATATGAATGAAATTAATATTTATTGTGTGAGTTAAATATTAATTTCATTCATTTACTGAGGATCTCGTGTTTCAGTAACGAAAATATTGCAAAATATTACGCATCAGAAATTTAAATAAACTAGCGGAGCGAAATGAGTTATTAGATTTCTGTTACACGTCTCAAGAATCTAATTGTGCAAACTGGAGTCTGTTTTATATTTAATTGCTCAAATATGGTTATGCGAACTCAGCTTTAATATGGAAAGCAAATACTACATTCAGATGCAAGTAGTAATGTCGCTTTTATGTCGCAATTACGATTAATATTCTAAAATTTCCTAACTCGTTTTCAATTTAAATCTATTGCCTAATTTCTGTAAAATTGCAAAATGAAATGAATAGATCAGTTTTCTTTCAACATGAAAAGTTTTTTTGGATGGAGGAAATAAAGTTAAGAAAGTGATTCGTTTCGTTTAATACAAGAAACAAAGATTGCATTGAAATTTTCACGACTATTTCTTTTTATTCATGCATAGCTTCCGTTCGGATAATGCGATTTGCAGGTTTTTTTAAAAGTAAGTGGTGAACGTTCACAGATTGACTCAACTCGGAGAAATTTTAAATTCTTCAATTTTGTAGAAAATGTTGTATTTCTAATGTTTTGCACAATTTTAGATTTAAAAAAATCAATTTTTAGCTGGACTACAAACATAAAACTCAACCATAAAATAAATAAATAAATTTACAAATAAAATCAGGGTAAGACTTCCCAAGTTTCTTTTGCTATCTATGTCCCCAAAAATGGAATTGGCACTTAGAGAGGGGAAAAGTCCCGAAATTTTGAGATTTGCATCTTTTTGGACATAAAGTCGTAAAATATTGCAAATACATTTGCAAAGTTTCACACTTCATTTCCTGTGTCGTATTTTTTTAAAAACTGTGTTAGCATTAATGGGGGGTTAAATATTTTATAGATCCTGTAGCGAAGAAATAAAAAAGAATTAATAACAGTGAATGGTCTGTTAGCCTAGTTGCTGGATGCGGGCCAGGAGAGTGTAGGGATTTTTTTCGCAAAGGGTCGAAGCTAAATATCAGGAGAACTTTCTCAAATGAAGTTTCAAAATATTAAAGCACAATTAACTTCAGGAAATTAACTTCAGTGATTTGCTTTAGCATTGCGATTTCAAACAAGCAATTAACTGATGAAATATGTATTTATAATGTGTAAAATGTGCATATATGTACATTTTGCAGAGTAATAGTCAGAATATGTTTTATATTAGGGTATACATATAGCTTTTGGTGTTTCCCCAAATACGTCCCCGAAAAGATTTCCAAGTGTCCCCAACAGTCCCTGGATTTGGGAATATGTCCCCAAATTGTTGTTCAGAAATATGGTCACCCTAAGAGAATAAAAACCATGTGTATAAAGAAATATATTTCAGTATTTCGCAAAGAACACCTTGCGTGAGCAAGAGCACTAAAAATAATTAAAGAGACTCTTACCAAATAAAATAAAAAAAGGCGTTATCGAATACATTCTCGTGCGCCATTTTGAGCAAGCAGACGATAGGGGAATAAAATTAATAAAAAAGAAGTGGCAACACGATCCAGGAAAATGGGTTACCACCCAGTATATGTACCGAGCACACAAAAACATTACCTACAAACGCGAACTCGCGTGCAAATTTGTTGTCACTGGGAGGTGAATGTTACGTAGCACACGCACTTATATTTGACGAATGCCAACTATAATGGGAATATATATGTCGGTACTTAAAGCAGGAAAAGGAAAATAAATCTGGTTTGAATTACAACATGTTGTAAATATTAACCACATTGCCACACGGGATTAGAAAAAAATTGATATATTCCCATTTAGCCTAGGGATTATTCATAAATGATGTCACACTTTGAGGGGGAGGGGGGTTCGTGAAATTGCGACAAGGGGAGGGGGTAACAAAAAGTATGACATCATGCACTATGCAACATAGCGCGACATGTGACAAAGGGGGGAGGGGGAGTCCGCTGAAGTGTGTCATATTGTGACAAATGGGGAGGGGTTTCAAATATATGGGAAAAAAGCGTGACATCATTTATGAACGGCCCCTATACGCTCAGGCTTTATTTCTTTTCCGATTGAATTTTGAAATTTCAGATACGTTGTTTTTTCCATAACCTTCATGAAACTATCGACGCATAATACCGTATTAGACAAATTATAACACGCACTTCAATTTTTAGGCATTTTTTCTGAAAAATAACATTTTTAACATTGATCATTAGATTGCAGAGCCAGATTAAAATTACTATTTTTAATTAGTTTACTTTAGTTAACCAGACTTACCATTCAAAATACCAGAAGGTCAATAGCTGATTTTTTTTCCTTGCGAGAGTTTTAAGACATGCACGGTGCAAATTTTAAACCAAACATTGAACACTTCATCATAAGTTTCGAGTAAAAGACGCACCTGAACTTTTGCGGCAATTTCTCGGAGGAAAATGGCAGTCTTATAGTAAACTACGGTAATAGTTTCTTCAAGTCAACAACCGGAATCAGAAAGAGAAATTTGTACAGTAAGCGTTTCTCAAAGAAAAGTTCCCAGAAGCCCTAATAACAAACAAATGCAGCATGTGCAATATATATGAAAGAAACGAATTTAAAATAGCATACGTCAAATGCACGGATGTCATTTCAAACCAAAGTTTTATTGGTCAAAACCAAGGCTGAACTTAATCGTAACCGTTACTGAAACAGCCTGATAACAGTTAAACATTAAACTGGATCAAGTTCAGCCTTGTCAAAACAAAGCAATTGTCTAACAAAGGTCTAGAGCAGCGTTTCCCAACCGGTGGTTCGCGAACCCCCAGGGGATCGCGCGGTGCAGAAAGAGGGTTCGCAAACATAATATTGCAATGGCGGAATTTGTTTTATCGGTAACATAAAAGAAAACACGAAATAAAAAATTTACATACGTAATTAAGAAAGAGTAAAAACTGATTTTTTAAAAATAAATTGCGTTTTCCAGATAATGCAGAAAAGTAGTGGACTGGTATAGGAAGCTTACATACATAATTTGAAACACAATTATTTCTACTTTTGCTTGATTTTTTAAATTTGAATTAAAAATTGGTACCAGAAGATATTCTTTGATTTGTTTTAAATTTTAGAATGTATGTTTCTTTTACCATTTCCCACTTTTTCCTCGCAAGCGCGTAGAACGAGCCGGAAATATGAAACTTTACCACACAAAAAATAAAATAATGCATATTTTAGGCAAATATGCATTATTTTAGGCAAATTAGCAGTTTAGATGCGACCTGGTAGCAACTGTAGGTCAGTATCTCTTTCTTGAAAATAGTAATTAAATTCTATTTACAAGGATTCTCAACTAACTAAAAATAGATTCTCCTCTTGCAACATTTTGTTGGAAAGGTGCTCCATTATTTTTGAGTGACCTACCTACAATCTAAAAGGAAAATAAACAATTTCATCTGAGCTTTAATAATGTAGGAAGTCATTAAAACTAAATAACTCCCATAAACGCAGGCGACTATTATTTCATGTGTGTGTGCAGACACAAACAACCTACGTACAAAACTTCATTAGCGTTTAAAAGTGTCGGGAATTGCAAATCATCTTTAATACTTTCCTTGAATTAAAACTTTCTCTTCAGAACTGGAGTTGTTACGAGAGATCACACAGCGTAATAAAAGTTCCGGCTACTTGGAGTTGGATTGTGGTATTTAAGATGATTGCGAACCGTATAGGACGCAATTAATCCTGAAAAATAACCATGAGCTCTTACTATTGTATGAAGTCAATTAAATTTGCATCATTACGCCTGAACTAAATTGATACTCTGCGTAGACAGCTGCAATTTTGAAGATATGCTTCTTTAAGTCAAGACTTTAGCACCAATTCTGGAGTTCATGATAATGATTAAAGCAATGGAGAATTTCACGTGGTGTAAATCTACGTCTGCTACATTTAATTTTAGAATTTAGAATTAGACAGAAAGTAACATGGGTGGAGTTTCAAGACATAATGCTTCATGACTGAAGAACAAAACATAACGAGACCAAGGACTTGAAAACACAACACTCACGGAGTTATATTAATTCTAAATTAAGTAAACATAACTGAAATGAAACGAATGAATCACTAATTATGCAACTAATTTATATAAATTAGCCATTAATATTTTTTAAAAATATAATCATTTAGAATTTTTCGATTTTGTACCTGCATTTATAAGCTGGTCTAAATAACAGCAAAGTTTTTAAAAAATGTTTCTAATTACATTTTTTTAAACTAACATGGCAAAAGACACATGTTCTGCTTGTTTTGTGAGAATTATCCATATATGTATATATATATAAAATATATATAAATATATATACACACACAGTGAAACCTGTGTAGGTTGATCACTTGTGGTGCAGAGCACTTTAGGGTTAACTTATAAAGTTCGTCAACTTACAAAGGTGGTCAACTTTACAGGTTTTACTGTATATATCTACGAAAATAATAATATTTTAGTAATATTTGACATCATAGTAAAGCAAGGTATTTTTTCCATTTTCAGTTCTCAAACATCCTTTGTTGGATAAAGTAACCAGTCCGTTGGAACGCCCCTAAAATGTATCGCTATCGGCCGCCGTTTTTTTCTTACATATTCAGGCATGACTCCATCCAATAATTAAAGTTAGAAAATGATCGATACTCGTCCGTCAAAAGCCAAACCGCTAGGAAGAGAATTAAAAATCCCACCCCCTAAAAAATCAGTCTGAAACTTTTTTAAGAATCGTCCTCAGAATTATTTATCACATAGACATATATATATATATGTACACATCTATATACATACAGTAACCCCTCGTTATAACGCTCATTCGGATATATCGCGCTTTTTCTATGTCTCCCAAAATGTTAAGTTTGAGTTCTCGAAAGTAAAAATATTGCATTTCTTAGTGAAGTCCCTTTTACCTCATTAAACAAAGCCATCGAACAGGAATGTGCTCCTTTCTTCTGAATTTGCTGCAGTTAAAAGCTGCATCAATTCTTCACCCACTACCCAACTTACATGCTTACAGAATGATTTTTCTCAAACCAGTTGACGTTTTACTCGACATTTCTTATTGTATTGATCCTAACGCCAATAGAATGGAACAGACAGATGTCTATTGCCCAAATATTTTTATGAAAAGATTGATTTTTATTAAGCTATTTTTATTTAAAAAGTTGTCATTATGTAAGATTAAATTAAATTTGTACGTTGCCATTCAATTTACTTTTATTTCTTGAGTTATTTTTAATGGCAACGGTTAGATCGCGCATTCGGATATATACCGCTCTTTTTTGCTGTGCCCCGACAAGAGCGATATAACGAGGGGCTACTGTTAATATATATATATATATATATATATGTATATGTATTTTTAAGTAAAAAATATGTACATACAAATAAATATCAAAATTAAACATCAAAGAAAAACAATTTTGAAAGAAGAAGAACCACAGACACACACAAGTGAAATATCATTATAAAGGAAATGTTAATCGAGTAGAAGCACAAACCAAAAATGCGATAGTCGTCACAATTATACACTGGAGAAATAAACACAACAATTTCAATCTTGTACTAAGACAAGGCAAAGACGGAAACAACACTGAAATTGAAATTATAGCATTTGTGAATTTGTGTGTGCTCCCCTATACAATCGGTTTTGCATTCTAACTTTATTTACTTTCCGAATCGATGTGACTGGATTTATTTTTTTGTTTCTTTTTCCCGCCACTCGTACCCTCATGACTGAGCTTAAGCATTGCGTTTCGAACGCCAGAAAGTTATGTTTGGAAACACCCCCATTGACATATGCAGTTAAACTTTGATCAGCCGAGGTTTTTTGGGTAGAATAAATTATGATCACGGCTCTGGTTCTTTACCTAATCGGAAAGAACATTGTATTTCACGGGCTGAACTGCCATTTCGATCAATAATCAATTATTCTCTCGTCCTAGTGAATGCTTAATTGTTCGGAACGAAAGTTTTTAGAGTACTGGAGTCTTATCAAGAGTCTGATCATAAACTGCTTAATAGGGATTCGTGAATAATGAAAACATTTCTCGAATTCAGTTATCGTGGGGTTTTTTTTTTTTTTTTTTTTCTTCGGTACATTCAAACTGAAAAGGAATTTATTGCATAACTAAAAGTCGGAACAATATTATGCATCAAATAAGATCTCATTTCTGAACAATAATTAAATTGAGTGTTGATTTCGATCTTACATCTGTTTTTTCTTAGTAACTGGCAAAAGATTTAAATATTCACTTTTAACATCATTAATAATTAAACAAATCGTAATACTAACATTTATATATTTATTGCATTTCATAAATGTATTCACAAGAAATAAATAACATAAAATTAAGTACTTTACTTTGAGTTTGAGAATGTGTCCTCGAAAGGAAATCAATTAAAAAAAAAAAAAACACTATTATTAAATGTATGTAAAATTTTAGAAAAATAAACAAAAACCCACACGCACTGCATAAGGAGATTGATTGAAAAAAGTTTTAACTAATTGTAAACGTGCAAGAATTTCATGATTTTTTAATCCTGTAATTTTTATTTTTAAGATTCAAACACAACACATTTTGTAAGTAATGCATTCTGCGTGATTTATTTAAGAATATTTATTGCACTATTGCGCTCGTTTCAGTTACCCGTTACTATTTAAGATGTAAAGGCATTGAATACAAAATTTGTACGGGCAGCCTTTTATTTTTTACTAGCGGTAACCGCACGGCCACGCCCGTGTTGAAAATTTGAAAAGACCAGTTGGTTCGCCATTCTATATATACACTGGTATTTTTTAAAATATGTATATATTATGTTATTCTATTAAAATGTGTAGCATTTCACAGAATTAAAAATTAGCCGCCCACGGCAATCAACCAGCAATCCTACGAATTTAGGAAATTTTATTTTTTTGCTACGAAAGCACACTTAAAAAGAGCAAAGTGAAACTACAAAAAAAAAAAAAAAAAAAAACATTGTTCTGTTTAGTTAAAGTACTCACACAAAGAGCACAATTATAAGACATTAGAATATTTTCAACTCGTGCATTTTAAGTATAATTCATATATTTTCAAAATTTTGTCTCTATTTTTCATTGACAGTAGGACAGAAAGACGAAAATTTGTTGCTTGCAGAAACTAACAGCAGCATAGAGGGGAAAAAAAGCTTTTATCCGAGCTCAAATAGTCAAACGACATTTGTGCTAGTTCACTGGGAAAAAAATAACAAAATAATAAAATAAATAAATAAATGAATAGTAATAATAATTTAGAATAACAAATCGCTATAAAGGTAACATATCTTAAAAAGATCCCGTGTAAAAATATTGATAAAAATAAGAAAATAAAAATAAAGTTATCGATCGCCTGTGAGTCGCAGTAAATTTTTTAAAAATCGTTTAAAAAGAAATAAGAATCAAAAGCCAAAAAAAGGAAAAGATAAAATAATAAAATAAAAATTGGCTGCGCCTCAAAATGCTAAAACAATAATGTGAATATAATTTTATTTAGCTAGCGAACTTACATGAGACAGAATGGCAACAATCAAAATAAATTAAAAAGCAAGCTCTTTATCAATCGTCTGGGGAAAATAAAATTTAAGTTAATTACCGTGAAAAAATAATTTTGAACTACAGAGAAAAACGCTTATAACTTCTTTTCTAGTTAATTTAAAGCCTTCGAATTTTAGCAAGAAGGGCAAAACTCTTTCTGGGCAGTGTTTTACGGCATTTTCATTGGTATCAATTTCGAAATGGTGCAATAATATCTCCCAATAGAAAAGGACCATTTTCTGCAATTTTTTGGATATAAATTGAAATAAAAAGAGAACAAATTCGAATTTCAGAAAGAAACTCTTCGAGGATCACACTTCCTCCACCCCTATTGAACAGAAATGACATGCAAATAAAACTAGGACCTTAGGATTTGAAAGCGAAGTTTCTCCCTACGTTGGTATTTGATTTGTTGGTTTTAGCGGACGACAACGAACCGTGAAAATAGTACTTCAGTTACTTATACAGATTAGAGTGTTTAACAGAAAAAAAAAATTATTTAAGTCCCAGGTATTTTTATTTTTAGATTTTACTTTCGCGTTCTTCCAAATCAAGTTGAGATCTGCATTTGTTTGCTGAAAACAATAATCGTATAACTGTCGCAAGACCGTCGAATAAGATTCATCTAAGTAGTGTGGTTTAAAAATGATGTAAGAAGTTAAATATGCAATAATTTCTTAGTGTTTTCCCCGAAAAGTTTACTAAAAATAAATAAATTAATAAGAAAAGAAAATGAAAATAAAGAAAAGGAATTTTTGTAAAATTGATTTCAGGTGCACTTTACCATGTTCTAATCTACGTTCGTACAAGTTTATAAAAATCAGTTCAATGGGTTGCCACGTGAAATATAGTCACACATTTCGACAGAGATATACTTTGGATTTTATTAGCGGGAAAGAAAAATGACAAGAAAAATGTTCATGTTATGAAATTTGAAGATTTGCTAGTTTCGAATGTTAGCAACAAATATTTCCTACCGCAATTTTTAATAGATGCTTGAATGCACAATAACTTAGCTCCCGTAATTTATTTAGCATCTAAATATTATGAGAAAATGCAATTTAGTTTAAATTGCAAATAGCCTAATTTTGTTTTAATCAGAAACATTCACTTAATACACCTCCCCAACATTTGATATAACATCAGAATAATGCCCAGTATTACTAAATATTTTAATAATTCTCCAAATATTGCAACTACACTGCTATCTCCATTACAGCAATTTTTGTATATTATCATTATATAGTTGAACAAGAAGTTCAGTCTAGAACTATACGAGCCTACTTTCCCGTGTACACCAATATCAAATTGATAATATAGCTATCTCTCTCTCTATCTTTCTTATTTAACTTTAGTTCTTAATTATTTCAAATACACCTTTTTCAACGGTTTATGCATATTCATTAACTCATTCATTTATTCTTTCATTAATTCATTCACTTATTAGTTCATTCACTCATTCATTTATTCTATCATTCATTCGGAAATATCCTTAAAAATCCAGATCAAAAAGTTTCGTGAGAAAATAGGCTCGTTTAGTTCTGGATGAACTTCGTACCTGTACGTGTTCTATGTCATAACATCTTTCCTATAACTCTAGTAACTTAGGCTTTCACGGCCGGTGTCCATACCAAACATAATATTTTCCGGGCATTTTCCGGCCGTGCATTTTCACTCTGAAGAAGCCTGAAACATGTCAGGCGAAACGTCAGCCAGAAACATCTTGGTTGGACCACGGCCTATAAGTCCGGAAAATATTATGTTTGGTCTTTCCTATAAAGTTCATTCCAAGAAAGTCCGTCTGTTAGAACAGGATTTACATAGGATTGAAATTTCCCCGTAGGCGCTTATGTAGTTTTTTCTTGAACGGCTCATAATTGAACAAAAATTTCTCAAATCAAAAAACATTTCACGCCGAGAGCTTCTTTCAATAAGCTTGTTTATAGGAACTTGGATCCAGGGTTTACATAATTTACTTCATGTTTGCCCATAGGTGCTAATGTTAAAATTGTTTTTGAACCGTGCAAAATTGTTCAAATGAAAAAGGGAAAAATCAAAATGAGATGCACTCGCCAAGATCTTTCAAATGCAAAAAAAAAAAAAAAATTAATTGGACAATTTCTTCAAGAGTTATAGGGGTTCAAGAGTTATGTGTGTGTGTCTGGAAACCCTATTTTCAAATTTTCTATTTTTCGATATTTATTTAACTACTTAAGTTACTTTTGACTGCTTATTATTTTTACGATACATTAAGCCTTCTTTTATTCTTTTTTTTTTTTAATTTTATTTTTCTTTTACGGGAAAGTAGGCCAAAAACTACATTATCATATATTTAAGTTTCTACTTTTGCTTAACGGTGAAGAAATGTTGTTTAATGAAATACAATATACGAAGACGTCTAAAAGTGGGTCATAATGTTTTAAAGTTTTGGAACCTAAGGTCTAAAGTCAACCACGTTCCAAAAACATGATCCTTAACTTTGGAAAAAGGATCTCGTACTGACTGGCTCCCAAATCTGAGCTTTATGGGGAGTTGTTCTAGACCCAATTATCTGAGCTGAATAATTAATGCAAAGTCCGAAGAAATGGCTCAATCGGCTGAGATGTGTTATTTCGAACCGGGGTTTACAAGTTGATCCTGGATTTGGTGATTATCTGGAGAAGTTGTAAACAAGTATGTCTTTTAATTATTTTAAAAAGTTTCTGCTTGACTGCTAATAAATGTTTAGCATTGAATTTGAGACTTTATTATTATTATTATTATTATTATTATTTTACTTGATCCTTCCTCGTGCTTAACACAATACAAATTAAAGTGGTACTTCTTTCCTTATTCACAGTACGATTTCAGCCCTTACTTGAAATAAATACACCTTTTCATTTATATTGTAGTAGTAGTTTTGAAAAGATTTAAATTTCCAGAAATTTTTCGAACTTTAAATTTATTAGTTTTTAAAGAGTTACTTAATTGTCGAATAAGTTTTTAGAAATTTGATTTTTCCTAATTGGATCAATGAAACGCATTTGATTGAGCCAAACTTTTTTTATGATTTTTAAAGTAAGAAAACCTTAATTTTTGGGTTATTTTGGGTTAAATATTAAGGTTAAAAATGCAACGTCGGAAAAATGTAAGAAAGTGTCTCGCTTGGTCTGTGTGTGCGCGAAGGGGGGGGGAGGGGGATGAATATGAAGGTTCTTAAGAATATGCACAAAACGCGGAGGAGAAATCTTACAAACAATCTCGTATCAATTCATCAATTCAAAATATCTCAATTAAAAAAAAAAAAGAAACTAGCAGATCTAACACGATTGCAAATTAATATATTTGGGAAAAATAGAAACTTGAATGATCACAAACACAGGAGTTACTAATAGAATCTTATCAATATGCTATTTGTATGGGTCAAGTAATTCATTCCGGTTAATTTACGTTATTTTAGAATTTACATAGAAAATAAAATACTTGCAACTGGTTAAAAAGAAATCGATATATGCAAGAGATTTCCTACCTTTTCATCGAAATTAAAAGGTCATTTACACATAGTAAAGAAATAAAGTAAACTTGCGTTTAATAAAAGTTACAGCTCATTAGCAGCCAAATTAATTTTGCTTTAAAAAATATTCACATTTACTGCTTTTGTAAAATTGGGAAGTAAATTGTTTTCACTAAAATGAACGTGAACAAGTGCTGGTAGCATAAAAATACAGCAAAAATGTACTAAATTGAACTCAAGATTTGGAAAAAAAAATAGAAAAGAAAAAAATGATGGAAAGAATCAAAACCCGCCAAGGGGAAAAGTTTTCATTTTCAAACGGAAATATCCCAAGTTATATTCTTCGGAGAGCAGAGCTTAATCATGCGGAATACACATTTTAAAAAGATAATTCATACTGACATTCTATTCAACAGAACCGTCAAAATAAGCAGAAGCTTTAGGCGGAAAAAAATATATTTTCCAACTCCCATTCGCTTCGAACTCAACGAAAACTTTGCAAAGAAACAAAGCTAAAATTAAAGTGGTCAAAAAGAAGGAGAAATAAAACGGAGGAGAAAAAAAAAAGGAAATAAATCCATAAATAAAACTTTGAAAATCGTTTGCTTGTCAAGAACAGAACTCGACGATTTTCCGTTTCATCGGTTATCATTATTATTATTATTCCACCAACCCCTACTTTCTTTACATTCTATGTCGACGGTTATACCTGTTTTATAAAAGAGAGGGAGAAATATAAATAAACGTGTCGAGAACTTCTATACAAATAAAAAGGTCGCAATCCGCACGCAGCGAGAGAGAGGTGAAGCGAAGTGAAAGTTTTGAAAATAATAGAGTAAGAATTTCGGAAAGAAAGAAGCTTAAAGGAGAGAACCTTTTTTAAAAGGTAGTGATCAAGTTTTCATGCTTGAAATATTGAAGTTACCGCTTGTTGCTCTGCATTTTCAGCGGTTATTTTGTTACGTTAAATGTATGATAGCGCCAGTAATTGAGTCCAACATTTAAGTTAATATATGAAACATATGAAGAATTTGCTAGGTGAAGGAAAAGAGTTTTTTAATGATAATAAAGGAAGATTCTTTAGATCAGATTGAGAGAAAATAAAATAAATTTCATATTTCGGAAGTAAACACTGGCTAGAAAAATATACATGTTAGAAAAATAAACCAGTAACAATTTCTTCAGTTACCGATAATTTTTTTTTTCAAGTGTTGTTACACAGTAGAGAATATTGTGAATAAATTAAAACACACAGAGTAATCACAGACCAGAGGCCACCGGTCTGAAAGACTGAACTGACTCTGCTTAAGAATTTGAATTTTCGCTTAATGCTGATTCTAAGGTAGTCAAAAACTGCGTTCAGCGCTCCCACGGGGTAAAACATGAAATAATTTTGACGGTTGTGCCGTTACTTTAGTAGTTGTTACTCGCCATTCTTGGCTATTACAGTTACTGACTTCACTTTACTCATCTCTGTTGGTTGAATAATTGTCAGTAGTCTTTATAGGTCATGGAAAACTGCTTCTATTACTTTGAAATTTTGCTTCAATTAAATAAAAATGTCATTTCTACCAACGACTTTAATATTATAATCAAGTTTTCTTTTTGTTAAAATTGATTTCGAAATTCTTCTTTGCCGCCCCCCCCCCCCTCTTACAGAATTTCATCAACTGCAAGCCAAATATATTTCGCCACTGACACAGCCTTCTTAAAATAACCCACTTCCAAAAATATATATCTATTTCAGAATTCTAAAGACTTTTTTGCCTTTTTCTCACTAGATACTTCGCCTAGCACTACATTTGATTGTTTCTTTTTAAATTTCGGTGATAGTTTTTTATTTCATTATAGGACAATGCCTTTTTTAAAAATATAAAAGTAAAACAGCAAACTTAGATTGCGAAAAGATTTAATTCTATAGGTACTCTTGTGTAATTATTGTTTTTCGAATAAAATGAAATTTAACCA
Source organism: Octonoba sinensis (assembly GCA_038502835.1). Taxonomy (NCBI): domain Eukaryota; kingdom Metazoa; phylum Arthropoda; class Arachnida; order Araneae; family Uloboridae; genus Octonoba; species Octonoba sinensis. Next base: position 53,681,784 of record CM076599.1, on the reverse strand, counting down.
TTACAGCGAACATATTTTTACAGATTAATTAAACGATTAATTAAAATTTTTATTCTTACAGCAAATGTGAAACTCATCGCTTGAAGCACATCGTGCAAAAAGCTTACGTGCAAAAATTAGATGTTTTAAAAAAATTGTTTTAGTAAAATCCTTTTTGAGTAATAACATTATAAGCCGTTTCTCATATACTTTATTTCTTTTGTGGGACATTTTAAAGAAATGTTATAAATTTTTTACACAATACATTTATCAAATTCTGTGTTGAGATTAGTTAAATTCAAATCAGAAGAAATAAGAAACCACTTGTTTTTATAGAAAGTCTTATAGTTATGCATACAATATTGAAAAATTATTTCAAACAATTTGCTTATATGAAAACTATGAAAATTTAATAACACATACTTTACATTTTATTTATGTACGTTATTTAGCTGGTGTTAACTAAAGCAAATTGAGGCCTTATTAAACCAAAACGTATTGCGCAAAAGTTTCCCGTCACTATTCTTTTTCATTTCAGAATTTACGGTCAAGAAAAATGTAAATTTTCAAACAGGTTATTCCTTTTCCCGAAGACGCGTGAAAAGCTATATTTGTACCACATCTGCCCTAGATAAGAAGTCATTCGTGAAGCACGTGTCAAATTCATCTGCAGCTGTTTTATAACTTGGCTATTACTCAAGAACATTATGCTGGTATTAAAGAAGGTGCCAAGTTTTCCAAGCACTGAGATTATCAACGTCGATATTTAACTGTCGTTGTCACTAGAAAGAAAGCAAATAGTATCATCATTCAAATATTTTAAAATACCATCTCGTCAGGTCCGTCATTTCAAAATTCTCCATGGGCCGGGGCAAAGGGTCTTTAATGCACATTATACGTAAAAAATAAGAAAATACATAAAAATCATGTATAAATACATTGTACTTCCGAAAGTAGGGGCCCGTATCGTTCGCTGGTTAAAAACAGTATCACCGTTACTAGTTCGTTTTTAAAAGCGATATTACAGCACAACATTTGTACAACTAGCGATAGGTAAACGTTGTGCCAATTTATTTTGACAATTTGTCGTCCTGTAAAAAAAAAAAGAAGCGTTTATTTATTGTATAATAATTTATTGTTTAATATATATCATTGTAAACATCTTATTTTACTCCAAAATAAATACGTATTACTTGTCGCAGAAAAAATTGCATCGTATTTTTCTCAAAGGCGCGATTATTTGTCAAAGTTCCAAATAACAAACAATGTTTTAATTGATAAATTATTAAAAGTATTTATGGCATGCGAATGAATGCATATTTCTGAAGAAAATCTATCCCAACATACTTAATGATATTTTCTTAATTTGCATAATTCGAGTAAATGCAGTTAATATTACGTTTAAAACTGCTTCAAAAAATAAACCGGTTAGTTTTCTTATCATTGAAATCAACCTAAGTATATTGACAGTTAAGATACTCTAAAATTCCCAGCTTATCGCTCGTGTTTTAGCCTACATTCCCGTAAAAGTATTGAAAAAAAAAAGTATGAAACAAGGCTTAATGCAACGTAAAAATAAAGAAAAGTTAAAAATAAGTGAATTAAATAAATATTGAAAGATAAAAATAATGAAAGTAGGGTTTTGAGATGGGGAAAATGTCTGTCCCCCTGCCCCCAATAACTTTTGAGGAAATTGTGCAATTCGAAAGAATTTTTCTTTTCTTTTTTTTTTTTTAGTTTTCAAAAATCTCGGCGAGGACATCTCATTTCCATATTTTATTTTTTGATTTGAACAATTTTTCGATTCAATTTTAAACAGTTTAAAAAATTTTAACATTAGCGCCCACGGTCAAAAATTTAGAAAATTATATATACTCTGGGTATAAGATCCAAATAGCTTTGAACAACCTTACTGGAAGAAGCTGTTGACGAGAAACATTTTTTGATTTTAACAATTTTTGTTACATTTTCAACAATTAAGAAAAATTAATCTTATATAAATCCTGATCTAACCGACGGATTTGCTTGGAGCAAACTTTGTCGGGAAGCTCTTATGATGTAGGACATGTACAAATAGGAAGTTTATCCAGAACTAAACGAGCCTATTTTCCCACAAAACGTTTGATATGGATTTTTAAGGATATTTCCGAATGCATGAATGAATAAATGGAGGAGTGAAATAACGAATGAATAAACGACTGAATAAATGAAAAAAATTAATAAATGAGTGAATAAATACACGAATAAGTAAATGAAAAATGAATAAATGAATGAATGAATGAGTGAGTGAATGAATGTCTATTAACCGTTGAAAAAGGTATATTTGAAGTAATTAAGAACTAAAGCTTAACGAGAAAGAGAGAGAGAGAGAGATAGATTATAAACTTGAAAGTGGTGTATACAGGAAAGTAGGCTCCTATAGTTTTAGATGGAACTTCTTGATAAATAAGTATGTTTTATTAGACTGCTAAAGTTGATAGGTGGTTTTTTTTTCTATGCATTTCTTCAAAATTATATTTTTAAAAAGCTTGCAAAGTATACAATATTAAATTTCAATATTTTCTTGGAAATTCAGAAAAACATTTATAAGGCAAAATTATTGATAATGAGAAAAAAACATGAAATACTTGCAAGGAAAAAATTACATTCATAAAACATACATTTCATTCGCAATATTTTACATTCATAAAAAAATAACTAGCAAAAGATAACACTATTTAAAATATTATTCTACCTCAAAGTAGGAATTACAATGAAAACTAAATTTAAATTTTCATAATGCTTCTGAGACACTATTTTTGATTAGTGGCTTTCTCTGTTGAACTGAGAGGGAAAAATATTATTGTCTACAAATCAGGGTTTGAAACAAAACCAAGCCAAGGTTTTGATGAAAAACCTTGACTTTTGTGGGTCTCTTTTCAAGAAACTTTAAATTTCGATTTCAATTTGTTGTACCAACTATTGTTTGGCTTTTTTTTTTTTTTTATTTTTTTTACATTTCATAGACCTAAGTCAATTTTTAAATTTTCATTTATGATTTACTCAGCGAAAACGCAAACAGAATCAATATTTGATTTGTTAATTATTTTTAATAATTGAATAATTAACTGTCAATTTATTCTTTAATAATTGTATAAATTGGAAAGCAATTGAATATTTATATGAAATATTGTTGAACATTCATTTTGCTATCAACAAATAAACATTTTCTTCTCTGCATAGAGAAATTGTGTGAATAACATTCTCTGTGAATTAAAAAAAGTGATCCTTTTAATCCCAAAACACATATATGCAATATATTCTTATTATTGGATTTTTTTTTGTACTTCACGGTGTTATTCTCTCACAACTTATGACTAAGTTCTAAAGCCATAGGGGAAAGGAGGCAACATATATGAAACTAGCATAAATAATACCAGGTAGTATAAACTTTATTGACTCGAAGGTTCTTGAGAGGTTCGAAATAAAAATCAGAACAGTACTAAAAATGTAGTTATACACAAGCAAAACAAAATTTTTAAAAAAATTGCGATTTCATGACTTGAATGATGACAACTATTATACGAAAAACATTTCTTTTGTTTTTGAAGTAAATATTTTCAATGTGTAGTAAATTCTAGAAAGAAAAAAAAAAGAACTGCATAAACCGTTTGGCAGAGAAATAATATTTTAGGCTTGTGTAGTGTCTGATAAATCAGCTTCGAGAATAGATTCAAGAAACAGCAGTTATTTCTATGGTGCAGTTTTGGTAAAATTGTTATCGTTGAAATATAGAACATTTCTTTAAAAGAATGGATGTGCCTTAAATTAAAACGTATTTATACTTTCTTTTTACTAAAAAACATTTAATTTTTATAAAAGTATGTAGTTTTTGAACTTCAAAACTAAAAGCCAAAAAATATTGATCGTGATTTTTCCCAAATACAATTTGCGACAGTAAAAATATGAATATTTGAAAGAGAAGAGGGGTGGGGGCGGGAGAAAAAGAAACAAAATGAACCTAAAAAATGTAGCACATCAGTTTGAAGTTCTATACTTTAACAAGCTATTTTGATTCTTTAATCCTATTAAACAAAACTTTTGTTCTGAAGAAAGAACTAAATATATTGCCACCGTTAGTTTTAATCACTGCAAAAAGTTTAAAAAGCACACCCACTTAAAATGAAGTATTACCTAAAATAAGTACTAATCTTTTCAACGTAGCATAAGGAAGATCTTACGATTTTATTTTCATTCAGAGTAAACAAATCACTGTTTAAATTAAATAACTACAATGTTCAATGAACCTGTATTTTATCATTAAATGAAGCTGGTATTTAGAACTACGCTTGAACTGTTTAACCCCTTGAAACATGAGTTTTTTTCAGAAAAATTGTCAAAAAATGATCGAGTTTCTTTTTTGGCAGAAAAGGAATATATAAATATAATATAAATTGCTTTTGGAAATTTCAATTGTAGAGTGACTAGAGAGCGGGGGGTGGGGTAAAAGTTATATAAAAAAAATGTCATACAAACAAAGTGCAAACGGATCTCAAAGGGGCATTAATTAGGAATAAAATAACGCGAGGTACAAGATCGCTCGTGTCAGGCACGGGCAAATGAGTTAAGTGGTTAATACAGTATAAATGTAAAACAAAATAAAAGGAAAGTCACATCTCTAAGAAAGCAACGTACATGTGCATTTCAACTTTTTGCATGCTGTGCTAAATTTGAGAAAAAAAAAGTCAAAAATAAAAAATTCTTGATACCTGCAATAAATCTGGCTTTCATACAATTTTGACACAAATATTTTTCTTATAATCCTTTTTTTTTCATTATTAGCACAACACATTACTTTTTCTGATAAATTAAGACTTATTTTGATGTGAGAAAAATGTAGTTTTTTTTAATAAAAAGACGATGCAGAATATTTTTCCGAGTTATCCTTTCTGACGTGAATTCATATTTTGGCACTGTATCAATCTATTTGTGTCGAAATAGAAGTGCCAAGTTTTCAAGGGCTTCATTTCTTCTATGATTAAAAGAAAATAGGGAAACATATTTTCTCATTATTTGAATGAAAAAGAATCTTAAGTTGTCGCCATAGTCGCCTGTATTGTACAATATAGTCGATTCACAGATGTAGTATAATTTAAAAATATAATTATATTAAAGCTTCCTGTGTTTTTCATGGTAAATAAATTTAGTTTAAGAATTTTAAGTCAATAAATTATGCGTAAGAAATGAAAATACTTCAATTAACTCATTACTTCAACAGGGTTGTAGGCAGTTGAAATAGTTTACCGGAAGCGACTGTTACTTGCAGTGGGGAAAAAGCTTTTAAGAAGCTCTTGATGTTCATTGCGGACTGTAAAATTGACTACGACCAGCCTAACTGGGCCCCTGTGCTTGTTGCTGGTGGTCACTTTTGTATTTGTATTTGATTTTGTAATTTTAATGATCGTTACTCAAATTGTAAAGATACTCGAATATTATGTATATATATGAATGCAAAACTGAACAAATATTAGCACAATACAGTTATAATTCCTATTTAGAACTTCTCGAATCAACAATTTTAACATTGCTTGGAATTATTCATGTTAAAGATTTATGCTAGCCTCTTCCTCTATATCTTTTGAACTCACTCTAATAATAATAATTAAATTTTTTTTTGTATTAATTATATTTGATTTTTTAAATTGTAAGATTTTTTTGCATAATGTCCGAATAAAATAAATATTCGTGACTTTAAAAGGATTCACAGCATTGTGCAATGCACTAATTACCAAACAACGTTTGGAAACAAGGTTCAAGTAGAAATCCAGGAATCTTCTAAAAAATCAGAAAAAAAAGAAGGTGGTTTTCATCAAAAACCCAGAAATCCCGTGTATTTTTTTTTTTAATTAAATACCCATATAGGCTCGGACATTTAAAAAAAAAAAAAAAAAAACTGGGTTTGTCAAACTTTGGCGAAAGTTAGCCGGAGGGAAAAATTATCAGCGTTCAAAACGATTCTTATTGCCCCTCAGTTTTCTAATTAGATCAGGAAACTATGAGTAATATAAATAGGCCTTTTTTTGTTGAGGTTAAATTGAAGAGATTTTCGCTATATATAATTTTGATAAAATTGTACATTTATTTTAAGCTCGAAATGACATAATATTTGATACTTTAGCAACTTTTAATTTATGAGAAAAAAAAAACCCCTTCAATGCAAAATAATAAAAGAAGGCTACTAATAGAAGAAATTTTCATTTTTACTCTCAAGCATTCTCAACTGGCTACATGTTGCAGTTCAAGAAGAAACTTATCGCAATGCAGAGATATTCTATGAAAATAATCTCCAGTTACGTTAGAGTACCATTTGAGGCACAAAAAACTTTTTGAGGAAGAGAACATTACTTGGTCCCAAGATCAAAAAAAAAAAAAAAAAAAAAAAAAAACATTTTCAGATGTGTATGGAAAATAATTATATGAGTATTTCACAAACAACCAGTGTACAAACTTAATTTTATGTTTATCAGGGTTTATACTCAAATAGACAAAAAAATGTCTATGACTTTTTCAGGTAGATCAGCGCAGAATTCCAGGTTAACGTTCTAAGTAAAAATATTTATTAGCACGCGCACTATTTGTACATTAAATACGCCCGCCATAACATTTTATACATACAATTATATTAACCTCATATTAAAAAATTCCACACAGATGCTCATTAAGAATTCCTAGTCTATAGAATTTCAAAAGCAAAATTTTGTGACACACCACTGCGAAAAGATAGTAGCTTTTGTATTTGCATCCATCTTTTATATATATATATATATATATATATATATATATTAATTTAAATTTTAGAAAGCTAATTTAAAACTATAAAACATAAAATACAAAGAATAAACAAAATAAAATAAAAATTAAGATGATCCCAGTGAGAACAAATCCGCTTTTTAACTAACGCATGAAAACAAATATTAAGACATGCTGATGCAGGCACTTTTATGGCATGACGATATAATAAATATCATTATATAAAGGAAAAACATCAATAAGAAACCGAAGGTGAGTTGAGGACTATTTATAAAAAACAATAAACATACGATACTTGATCTGATAATAAAATCCATTAAATGACAACTGCTCAATAGCACTGAAGAAAAATTCTAAACTCATATAAAAATAACAGTTAATAAAAGAAAACTTAAATTTTATTTTTAAAGAACATTTTAAAAAAATATTATATACATACACACAATAGGTAAATAAAAATATTATAAAAAATGGAATCAATCTCCATGTTAAATAGAACCAAAGTCAGTAGACTTCATACATTTTTGGACAGTTCAGAAATTTGGCTGTTGATATTAAGGTCTTCAGTTATCTGCACAGCAAGCTTATAATTTTCTTTTCTTTTCAATTTTTCATTTATTTCAATGCTTTGCATTTCTCAGTTTCTTTATTATTCAGTTCTTGTCGCGCCAAACGCGTTTTTTGAACGATTTTTTTTTTTGGTAATCGGACATTGCGACCAGCGTAGATTCCCTCCAAGAGGGGGAAAACATCACTGACTTTTCCTGGTTTTGTCAAAAATTTACGTTTTTCCCTGACTTTTGCAAAGGTTATCCATTTCCATGACTTTTCCAAGTTTTCCATGATTTTCAGGTGGAGTATGAACCCTGTGTTTATTTATTTATATGTTTTTTATGTAGTGTTTAAGCAAAAGATTATGTTCAGAAATAAATATAAATCATAACTTTTATAGACATAATTTTTGTACCTATTTTAATGCTTTTCCCCAAAAACATTCGAAATAAAATTTAAGAATATATTTAGAAATTTCAAAATTTTAGGCCTTAAAACGAACTTTATAAACTAGACACTTAAGAAAAAGTCTTAAAAAGTAAATTTAGTTTCGGATGTAGAGAAGTCCTTCCTTATGTGCAACATGTCCTGTATGAGGTTATCCTGCAAATAATATCGCCTAAAGTTGTCGACCATTTTCTCAATGTTGATGATAACTTAGCCGCAGTTGGCAATGTCACCACTACGTTATTTACCTCTTTAAGAAAGCCGATAAACAAAAACATAATATTCGTTGTCCTAAGTTTTGATTAACCAGTGTTTTCTATTATTTTTCGTACTTAGGCATTAAAAAATAAGTTTGACTGTTTTTCTCTCATAGTTGTTTTCCTTTGCAGAAAAAAAGGGCTCTCCCGTAACATCGAAGTATATGTACGCAGTTTAACTCTCAACTTTCTGCCAAATATTGAGCTGCATTGAATATTTGCTTCATCAAAACTATATTACACATCAAAACTATACGCACTCTTTTACATTAAAATTCTATAGCTCAGAGACCAAAAGTTTTCCTGACAGATCCCATCAGTTCATTAGATGTTCAACAAAATGTCAAAAATATCACTTTTCTTTTAAGAAATTGCCTTGAACTTTATTGCCCTGCAGTCTTTCCCCTAAACATCAGCCTTTGCCTCCAACTTTTCCCTATAATCACTTTGATCGAAGGCTCTGCACCTGGTTCGATTCTCAGGAGAAATTGTTACCTCCAGCAAAATGTCGGGATTCTTTAGCGCGCCAGGTAAGCAATCGTGGGGGATTGACAGCAGAATTAAGCACACTCCAGTACTGAAATATCTCCACACATTTATCGAGGAAAGATGGATCCCATTTCTGGGTATTTGGCTGAGACTGAGATGAAGTGCTTGGGGTGGAGCCAACTTATAGGAAAGCTGCGAAAGAAAAACTCTGCTGTATGTTGGAACGTTTTATGAGTTATGTCTGTCGCATTTATTCTCCGTATTTGTGATTTAGGATAAGCCTTTGTGTATCTTTATATATATTATATATATATATATATATATATATATATACGGGCGAACCCAGGATTTTGCTTTGGGGGGGGGGGGGGGTCAAAAATAGGGATAAACCGGATATTGATTTCTCAGATACCGAATATCCGTTCTCTCACGGGACTTGTCAGTACCGGCTCTGCTTTTTGAAACCTGTAAATTCTATGCATAAAAATCCAATTTTTCATGCCGGATAACGGGATTTTTCGTGTAGTGACTTCTGACGGGATATTTACACAAAATCGTCCCGATATGATGAATTCTAGGTGGGGGGGGGGGGGGGCAACCCCGTTGGTAATTTGATGAAAGGAAAATCATGAATAACGAAAATTTAGTACTTTTTCACAAAGGTATACGAGAGTGGATTTATTTACGGCATAATTTCTGTAATGTTATATGCAATTGAATCCATTCTCAATATTTTGGTTTCAAGGAGTAGTGCATCATATTGCGTTAATTTAAAATTATTTACTTTCAAGAAATTAAATCTTAACTGAAACGGTTACCTTAGCTCCAATTGGAGCTTCTGAGCATTTTTTTTTTGCAATTCTTGTAATTCCGATTAATTTGTATGCAATTCTAATTGTAAATTTGGGCCAAACAACAATGGGTATGTTAATATATTCATACCTGATAAGTTACTAAACCTAAATTGAACTCAAAATAGTTCTATCATTTCAATCCTGTTTCCGTATCTGTTATACAGGATAAGTTAATCTTAATTCCAATCTCTTTTGCAAATAGTCATGAAGTGGGATAATTCGAAAGCCCTGAAGATTCGTGATTCGAAAAGATCACGATAAGCTAATTCTGTTGCGAAACATTTTAATACATGATAATAATATCAGGTTTTAAATACTCGCCAATCTTAACAGACATATATGCTAATATTTAATATATATTTAAATTTCTTCGCGGGACAATTTTTGCTCAATTTTGAACACTTCAAAAAAAAAAAAGAAACAACGTTGCACTTACTGGTAAATTTCAATCCTGTATAATTCCTAATCTAACTGACGGATTTGCGTGAAACAAACTTTATCAGAAGGATGTTATGGCGGGGGGGGGGGGGGGGAAGAGAATGTGTAAAGTTACGAAGTTTAACCAGAACTAAACTAGCCCATTTTCCGTGAAATGTTTTCATCTGGATTTTTAAGGATATTTCTGCATGAATAAACAAATGATTGAGGGAGTGAATAATTATGTATTTACTGTTGAAAAAGGTATGTTGGAAATAATTAAGAACTAAACTAAATGAGAAAGAGAGAGAGAAAGATAGCTAGACTATAAATTTGAAGTTGGGGTGTATACGGGAAAGAAAGGCTCGTATAGTTCTAGACGGAACTTCTTGCTAAACTTACAAATGTACACAAGAATTGGAAAGCACCAAAGATTTAATCACCTATAGAAAAGTTAATTAATCACAGTTGGTTCATTTTTCTCAGTGCAGTTCATCAGCGAGCTTTGCTTTAAAAAACAGCAAACATTTTTAGCACGTTTTGCTATATTTATTTTGCATTATTTTTCGCTATATCTCAATATATAAGAAATTGAATTTAAATCAAGAATAGTTTAAATTTCGGTTGCTTCTCATTAGCACAGTGCATTCGGCGTAAATGAATCCTACATGACTGAATGCACAGCATTATGTAGTGTGTTCAATCAGTTTAGCTATGTTCAGTTATATACTTTGCGCATAAATAGTAAAATTATCACTTTCAGGATTCTTCTGAAGTTCAAAGTCGTCATTCAAATTTCCAAACGTCACAATTACACACATTTTGAACATAAAATGGGAACTTCTAACGCGTTGTTTCAATTAAACAGGTACATATATTTGTAGAAGATATCAGGCTGATTAAGCTAGTAGGTTTGAACTGTAATAAAATTTACCATGTTTGGGGGCTACCTTATGTCTGCATTTTGAGGGTGACACTGTATCCACATCCATTTCTGAAAAAATCGGTTTTGTCCGAATTTTTCACTATTTTAACTGCTTTTTAGTCATAAATGTATAATTATTCGATTATTGATAGCGAAAAAAATTAAACTCAGAATAATATTTAATTTATTGCTACATGAACTAAAATAACTCAAAATTTTGGTCCCACACAATTTTTTTCAACCCTCAGTGCTCTCTCTTTTTTCTTTTTCTAATCGATTACACCGGTAAGATTTTAAACTTTTTATGTAGCGTATTAAATGCTCTTGCTTTGAATGTGTTAATAGATTTCAATGGAGGAAGGCATCCGCATTTTGGCATTTGGAATATAGTAACTCTAATCATGCTCTTTGTCGAATAATTCGAAAAATGAACTCCTAATAAAAGCCTTACAAAGAAGAGAACCTTTGACCTCTGCAATAATTTCATGATTCGATAGATCAATAAATTATTGAATTGAAAATACAAGTAATTTAATTCTATACGAATGGCCGGCTGAATATGCCAGCTTTTCTTTAGATCAGTTCCCCAAAAGTGGTTTACATTTATCATTATAGGTCTATGAGCGGAAGATTCATAAAAGATGTCCTTTTAAACGTTTTTTATTTTATTTTCTTAGTACACATCAACAGTCAGGCTTAGTGTTTAAGTACATGGACCCTATGTACTATATGCAGTCTTCAATCATTTAGTACTAAAATATCCTTATCATTATTTAAACAAGTCTTATGTTTAAGTATCAAAATTGCTATTTTTTCCATGATTCACTACATTCCGAGTGTATTTGTTTCTTGTCAAAGTTGTGGTGAAGTATGTTTAAAAAGCAGGTGACATTCCAACCAATTACCACTACATTCAAATTCTATAGGACTTTTTTTAACAAGAGAAATATAAATGTATCTGTTATACTCTTAAAGAAAAACAAATAAGAATTACAGCTGCTACAATACTAAAATTGTCAACGTCGTTAAGAATAAAGATTACATCCCCGGGTACGAAGCTATGGAGACGCCCCCCCCCCCCTAAAATTTCTGATGACTCCAGTCTGCGCCATGACTACCGTAAGCGCTCCTATTTCATCGATTCCAAAAAATACCAAAATCAATGAAAGTTTTAATAAAACAATCAACAACAGTTCAGGTAATAAAATATTTTTTGATGTTATGTGAATCTTTTATATCATACAATACAGAAATAAGAAAAAATCAGCCAAAGAAAGAAAAAGAATTATGCTATAGAAGGACTTTCGCAGTAAATCTAATTTAATCTTAAGATCTGTATAGATGAAATAAACTGTATTACGGTTTTTACGATGATGCAGTAACAGTAATGATTTCAAAATTATTATTTTTTTCCGAAATAAAGCATTTGCCCTACCATTTGACCTATGAACAATGGGGTATGAATGTGATTATACATATAATCAGTAGCGTCACTATGGGAGTGGGGGGCGCCCCGAGTGACACCCTTTTGGGTTTTTGGAGGGAGGAAGGTGACCCCCAAAATGAGTCAAAGAGTTTTTAAAAAGTATATATGCTTGAATTATAGAGTGTTACTGGGGCTATTTCAACTTATCATAACTCAAAATATATCAAGTTTGCTGAAACTTGCACTAAAAAATACGAAGGAATTTCGAAGATTTTTTTTTGTACTACTGAAAAAAATGTATACTATAAAACGTCAAGTTTGTGCCACAAAACAAAGATTGGGGGGGGGGGGGGGAGGCGTGAGGGAGGGAACCACAAATTACCGCCCCCGGTGGCACCCATGCTAAGAACGCCACTGATGTAAATTGAACTCAGATTATCTAGGTAAGAAAAAAGGACTAGAAAATGAGGCTAGAGAAAAAAGTAAAGTTTTATAAATACGTCAAAAGTTTTTTATCCTTTTTAAATTTAGTCTCTAAGCAAATGTAAAACATCAGGTCTGAATATTACTCTAAAAATAGTCTGACGGGAGCAATGTATGACGACTGAGAGGTTAATTGGATAAATCATGTAAATAATTTGTATAAGCAAATATTCAAACTAAATAAACAAATTATAAAAAATAATTAATTAAATTACATTAAAATAAGCAGTACTTTATGCAAAAAATATGAAAGATTGATATTTTGTATTAATAAATACAAGACTCTAAAAATTAAAAAACATTTTCATAGAGGTATTTTTAAGAGAAAAAGTGCTCTGGGTTCACAAAAATCCTAACAAAGCGTTAAATCTTCCAATGCAGGGTGGGGGGGGGGGGAGATGGAAAAATTGTTTAGGAGAAATTAAAAATAAAATTAAAAGCTTTTATTCAAAAACTTTAAAAAAAGAACAATATTTAAGATAAATTAATACGCAATTAATAAAGCGCCAAAACTCCATAATACACTACGATTTGATTACTTACAATCGTAAAATTAAGGATACTATTTTATGATCTACATACAAAAAAAAAGGTTAAAAAATATGTTAACTTAACTTCTTTGATGTATGAAAAATAAGAGAGAGGATTGCTAAATCATATAATTTTTATTTTATGTAATATAAGTTAATCGACAAATGAACCCCAATTATGTAAATTTAAATTTGTGCCGATGATAAAGGCACATAAAATGTATCCCTACACAAGAATTACAAGTAGTTAACTTACCTCTACTATACATAGGAGGAATACACGGAATCTATTTCTTCATCTTTTGCAAGAGAACTAACTACTTTAATTCTTTTGTCGAAATACGGTGAAGAAACTTTTCAGATGATTTTTTTTGGGTTATACTTTGACTTATTAGATGTATGTACTTCATTCCCGTTATAATTCGTTATGAAGTTATGAATATTTTCAAATACAGCAGCCATGCAGATTATTTCAATTTTTAGGAACTGAGTTAGAAGAGGAAAATATGAAGGAAATTTAAAATTTCAGGTGGGGGGGGGGGGGGGGGGGAGAGGAAATAACATACACTGTTCATTAAAAAAATGCTTTAAAATTGATATTGTGATTATATTGTGATTATTTTGTTGTTCCCTGTACTTGAAATAAAATAATTTCCTTTAAAAAGTATACTTCAAATTTTTTTTTGAAAAAATATTTAAAACAACTGCTGTTTTAAATATTTCAAATCCGTCTTACTTTCCCCTCTTTTTTATATTATTTTTATTATTTACTGATTTTTTATGAATTATACAAATTGCATAATTCTGATACTTAAATAAAAGGGTATCTTATCAAGACTTTAATTTTGTTCAACTTTACAGCATTTTGCAAATAGTTAATTTTTAAATTTATGTTAACAATTAAGTTTTGTTTTTTCAAGTACTTAATAATAGCTTACCTTTTTTTGAGGAATCTTGATTTAACAATCCTGTGCATATAGAAATAAAAGAAGTTCTTTCCATGCAAACACAAACCAAAACTTTTTGAAAAAATCGCTCGTATATATTTTGGAGAAAAAAAATTTTCTTTCCTCGAAATCAGTATAAAAAGATATATTCAGGTAGTCCAAATGTCCAGCAAAGTCTCTGTGGCTAAGCCTAAACCGGGCGTGACCTCTCTGCCACCCCCTTTTTCTGCTCACAAAAAAGCGGCGCCTCTCTCTCGTCGAAATCATCTTTTGACCATTATCTGCAATCGCAAACCACATCGCACGGCTGCCGCAGTTGCTCTGGTTGAGAGTGCTGGAAGACGGCACAAAATGCGACGGATGCTGCCAAGAGCGAGATCCCGAGCCGGGTTGCCGCAATACTGGCCGGAACTCGCCAAGCAAGGGTCGCCAAGGTCGTTGGAGTTCCATTCGCTTTCAATTATGCATTGTCAAAGTTTTTTTATGTTCGCGTTTTCTTGTTTATTTTTTCATTGTTGACTATCTGTTTTGTTCGTATCATGCGTAGCGTAATGGCTTTTCCGGATCTACACAATGGCTGGCTATCTGCATCAATGCGCTTTTAAAATGTGTGCACACAAGCAAGGTTAAGACAAGCCATATCGAGTAGAAAATGTAACTTAGTGTCTCGCTTGCAACTAGAGAAGATTGCTTAAGAAGAAGGGGTAAATCATCCTGTTAGATATGAAAAGGAGCTATTTATATATTGCGTTACATGTAAGGCCCGATATATTATGCGGAAATATTTTTCAAATTACGCGACATGATTGAGGTAATTCGATAAAATTACGCGATATGGACACGGCAATATACTAAGCAATAATACTAAAATTGTGTAAACAGTTTTCGGATGAGCGGAAAACAACTAAAACGAAATAAATAAAAAAATAAACGAAGAAAAAAGGAAAATATATATGACGAAACGAAAATGCACATCGTTTTTTCCAATCATATCGTGCTTGTTTTAGTTTCAATTAACAAATTTTTAAGGCAAAAAAACATATTTTAAGTTAATATATTTCCACTTAATAACGGATATGATTAAAGTTTTATAAAGTAAATTGACGTTAAACCAAAAGCTTAAAATTCCTTTATCTGTTCATTTTTTTTTAAATATTTAATTGTGACATGATACAGCTCTTTCGCAGTCTATGAGACTGGGGGCAATCTGGTTAAGCGAAATTTCGATAAGTGGAGAATGAAAAAAAAAGTCTATTTAATGAAATTGCATTAAAAAAACTAGCGTTAAACAAAAAAACAGTAATAAATAGCATTACACAGTTAGTAAAATAAGCATTTATTAATCGAGTGAATTTATTTTAAATGCTCTTTGTAACCGTTATGTAATACACTTTGTGCGCGATGTTGGTAATAGAGCCCCCCGGAGCAGTTACTAAACACCGTCCTTAAAAAAAAACTCTTCAAAAAGGGAAAATAAATTCTAGATACATTGTAAATTATCTTCTTTGCAATTTATTACTTAATATGAGTTTAGTATTTTTTTTACATTTTTGGAAAAATCGTTTGAAACTATTTTTTTAATTTTTGCAAAATAATATTCGCTTTGGTTCCGATAGCGTTTTACAAACATTGGATCATTATCAATTTTTAAAAATATTTTTCAAAGTTCTGTTTTTTTTTGTCAAAATTTTATTTTTTATCGTGATAAATAGTAAGAATTGGATTGGTTCCCTAAGCGACATGCATAGTGTGCACAAAATGTTACGCAGTTGCACCACAAATATCGGTGTCCAAGCAATACCCCATACATGTCCACGAATTGCTCCATCTACAAGCAATTCTATGACATTAATTAACGATAATTACTTAAATTCCAACGACATTAGTCGTATGTACACAGTTTATGTTATTTTCTTTACATTTCCCCAATACTGCTAATGGTAAAATTTTTTGAGCTGTTAAAAATTGAACAAAAAACTGGCAAAATCAAAAAATAAATCTGGAAATGAGTTGTAATATTTTTTCAATGTTAAATTTTAATTCTTCACTGCAAATTTCTTTATTTTTAACGATATTTTTACGATACATTAAGACTTCTTTCACTTTATTATTATATATTTTTTTTACTTTTACGGGAAAGTAGGCTAAAAAAAAAGAATTTTGTACTCCCTTATTTTTCAAAAGAAATGAATTGTCCCGTGAAAAACGTCAGATGTCACAACTTTAAAAACTTTGAGAGCACCTGGGCTAAGGAATAATTTATCCAAAGATAACGTCTTATACACACTTACCAAAACAGTTCTTCTTCATATCTGCATTTTTATAATTGCATCTTACAAAACTAATAATGCATACTTAACAGCAATCTAAAAAATTAATTTTAACAGGGATCTGGAACAGCTAATATTTTGAATTGCTCCATTACGTGCTTCGAATAATTTTAATAGACTGTAGTATTTATCTCTGATTTTAGTTATTTTTTTATGCGATAAAATTTTTTTGAAAAATATAAATTAAATTGAACAACCAATTTCTTTTCTAGCCGGTTCTGCTCCAGTTTCTAGATTAATCTCGTCACTCCCATTTTTCCACGCTCCTTCTCCGTGATCCTCTCCAGATCCTTGAATTTTAGTATTATTATACTTTGTTTTAAATAAGCAATTGATTATATTATCTCAATTAAAAAAGGTTTAGTATTCAGTTGGTGAAAATTATTCATTTTTTGATGTATTTTAGATTTTTTAAAGTGTCTGTCTAAAAAAATGCAGACAGCAGAATGTTATTTTAGCATATGATGTTCGTTTACATCTTCTACGCATCAAAAATTCATTGCGATTGCTATTTATCCTATTTTCATTGAAATGAGCAATCGCAATGAGAATTTCGGTACGTAACGAAGTTAACAAATTTCATGTGCTAAGAAACTTTATGCTGTCTGTATTTTTTTTAGACAAACACATAAAAGAAAATTCAAGTATATCAAAAATAAATAATTTTCAACTTTACACCAACTGAACACCAAAAATCGTGTTCATTAACACCAAAAATGGTGGCAACTAAAAGCAAAATTTTCAACTTTACACCAACTGAACACCAAAAATTGTTTTCAGTAACACCAAAAATGGTGGCAACTAAAAGCAAAATTTTCAATTTTACACCAACTGAATGCCAAAAATCGTGTTCAGTAACACCAAAAATGGTGGCAACTAAAAGCAAAATTTTCAACTTTACACCAACTGAATACCCAAAATCGTGTTCAGTAACACCAAAAATGGTGGCAACTGAAAGCAAAATTTTTAGTGTACAGATATTTCTCTTACTAAGTTGTAGATGTATGTAAAAACTTGCTGCGCAGTTTAGTTAATTGTTTCTCTGAACTTAATATTTTTAAACATACTAAATAACTTCCTCCCAATAGTAATTTATACTTTTTTCTAGTTTTGTGAGCAGTAAGTTTTTTTAAAAACTTTTTAACACTGCTCACAAATTTCGTTTAAACCCAAGTCAATCATTTTGCAATTCACAAATATCTATGAGACGTGTAGTGTTGAAAGTGAATTTTAAGAAGCGATTATTTAACTTTTAAAGTCCTCTAAAACATTCAATTTTGTCCTGAAGTCCAACTTTATTGACATTAATCCACGCGTAGAAAGGATCAACGTCAAACCAGATGATAGTTTTGCTTTCTTTCGCGACAGCTAAATGTTTTGGGTCGCGTCACACTTCTTAGGCACGTTTTATGTTAGAAGTTCATATGTTTTAGTAAAGAAAAGAATGTTATAGATTATCTTTGATCTTGAGAATGTTAGAACTTTAAGAATCGTTAGAAAAAAATCTGAAAAGAAAAACATTATTATTGTTCAAGATGGATATTAGGAGGAAAAAAACTTTCTCAGTGAAATAGAGCAGTTATTTCTTTTAGTGTAAACTTTATTCCAAAAAGTAAAATTATGATGAAAAATGACAGCAATACTTAGGAAAGTCAATTAACATAAATAAATAAATAAATAAACATAAAATAAATAGAAAGGAAAATCAAAATAAATAAAAAAGAAAACAAAAATGATTTAAAAAAAAAAAAAAAAAAAACGGAAATAAAAGACAGAAAAACTAAATAAAAAGTCTTTTCTGTTGTATACTTGTATACCTCAGTGTTTATTATGAAACAAAAATTAATTTATTCTACTTGTTGTTTGCAAAAGCCCTTCAGTATTTTAAGCCTTTTTATTTCTGCAAATATTTGTAATTATAAACGTAACAATTGAAAAATAATATTGCTATTCTGTTTCTAAAAAACCAAGACGTTCCTAAAAATCGCAAATGAAGCAATCTTATAAGGTTTCAGTTTGCAATCGTTTCCGATAACGATGCATTTTAATAGAAGCGCAGTGAATCATTTTATGAAAAAAATCAGTAAATCATTTTAATTATATAATCTTTCAAGAAATCATGAAATGAAACAAAAATATTAATTGAAACTTCCTCAACATTGTAACAAATAAAAACAAAATTTGTGCACTGGAAAATTTAATTAGCATTTTGCGCTGCATTGTCTTGATTCTACAGCTATTTCTTCATTCGAAAAAAAAATGTAGCTGCGAAGCAAAGATATCAGAAAACGGGAGAAACGTTAACCGTCCCAATTTTTGTATTTTATTTCCTCTTCAAATTTCAAAATAAAGACGTCTGTATTTCTTCGAACACGATTTTTGTTTTAAAAATGCCTGTTCAGCTAACAAAATGAGTTAAGAGAAGCAGTAACAACTGCTCGTAATGGAGCCCAGTCACGCCATCCCTTGTTTAGTAACTCGTGGCTAATTGTCCCTAAGTGTCATTTAGGATTATGAGGTTTTAAATGACTCTATTTAGGCCATAAAAATTATGTGAACTTCCTCGTGGAGGCATTAAAATTCATAGGTCATTCACGCAAGTTATTTTCTAATCCGCCACTTGCGTTTCGCTTAAGAAAATTGCGACGCTTAAAGTGAACAAAGAGAAGAAGCTAAAAGTAAAAATGCGTGAGTGATTTTTTTATTTTATGCATTTAATGAGAATAAGGGATTAAAGTAAGAGAAACTGAATCAACTACATTACGAAATTAATGTTTTGTAATAATTTACGAATGCAGGTTTATTAAGTGTTTGTTAAAAGCGAGGGGTCCACCCATACACATGTTATAAACATTAATGCATGTGTGTACGCATCAGGATCGAAAAGCATTTCCTACAATAGTACTAAGAAAAGCATAATCTTAATAATTGTTGTGGAATACTTTGGAGTTAGGAAACGTGCCTCTTGCACGTCAAGGTGATGCTTAGAATGAAAAAGATAATTCTTAGTGAAAAATGTCTAATATGTTATTTAAAGGTGATTAATACCTTTTGAAGGATTGTTATATGTTATGCCTTCAATACATAAATGTATATACATTGTGTAAATTAAAAAAATCTTACAAATTACAGTTTTCAATAATTTTTTCGTTGATTCAAATGTGTCAATATTTCCCTTTAGAAACCTTCCGTTTTGCACTGACACGCTGTCTTACATACAGCAAAAATTCATGTCTTGTAGCTTGAATTATTATTGTTATTATTATTATCATCATCATCATCACGATCATCATCATCATCATCTCTTAATTTATTTATTCATTTACTTCTTTTGGCAGTTGTTAACTCAACTTATTTGAGAGTTAGATGAAAGACATTTCGATAGTGTATTTTTTTTATAGCATGGAGACGTAAACCTTTCAGAGTCCAAGTGATTCGATTCATTTGTATGGAATTAAAAATAAGAAAAAATCTTGTGTAGCAAACATTTTCTGTAGCTAATAGACATATCAAGAAACAATATTCAACGAAAGGCAAAATTACCGCAAGACTTAAACTAAAATTGCTTGAGGAAAATACAAAAACAGGAAAAGAGCCAAAATATCAATGCGACTAAGAGTTTTTTCCTGTTATTTCTGGCGAGCATTTCTGCTGTCAACTTTGCAATGAATGCTGATTCGTGAAATTAGTTTTACCTGCAGTCTAACGGGCATACTTTAAATTCATTAAATGCTGGCATGAGTATCCTTGTGGGTGAAGACTTTTTGAAATATTCTTCATTTCTAATCGTATATATTCAAAGTCTTCGTTTTCAAAGGTTTACCTCTTAATTTTGGATTGCGCGATGCATTAATTGCAAATATGCAAACATTTTCTTGAAAGCTAATTAAGATGTTAAGTGTTTTATTTCCAGATTTTTTGTCATGGTTCAGAGTCTATGCAGTTTTTTTCTTCTTTTAGAAACCCATAACCATTTTATAAGTCTACAATAAACTGAAATCCACAATCATTTCATTTGTCAATATCAGACAATTTTTTCCCTTGGGCCATCTATACATACTGCCTTAGTTTTTACCTACTTTTCTATAAAAGTTTTATAAATACATATATATATATATGTATATATAAATTGAGAGAGAGATAGAGAGAGATATGTATGTATATAATATAAGACAGCGTAGGATAAGCTGTGGGATAAGGTTTTAAAAAAAGGCATGAAAAATGAATATCGCTATATCGATATTCAGAACAAAGATCGCTAAAAATGTCATAAGTGAAATAAATAGTCAAGTAAAAAAATGAAGGACACAGTTTTACAAATTCGGTGTTGATACCCAGGAAAGGTAGGCTCATTTAGTTCTGGCAGAACTTCTTCTTTCATCTTTCGAAGATTTAAGAAAATGATTTTATTTTGGATTAATATGTGTTTTCCTTCGATTCATTTTTCACGAGATTGTATTTCGTGCTTATTTTTTTGTGGCAACAGCAAATAAGTTTTCATCAATTCCGCATGAATAATTCATTAAGTTGTTGTTAGTTTCCTTTTTCAATCCTTTTTTGTAATAGATTATATTTTGTTTGCACGGGCTTTATTTAAACTATATTTCATTACATATTTTTGTTCAAATTTTAAAGAATCCGTAATGTATCTTCCGAACTATTTTTTTTCCCGTCTTAAAATAATAGCCAAGAAAAGCAAAAAGACGCCAAAAACTAGCACACCACTCGAGTAACAGATTGGCAGGTGTGGGGCAAAGAAGCGTCATTCTGGAGCAAATCAAGGAGATCGCCTATAACATATTGTAAAACCGGACTGAAAAGTCTGGACATACTCTTTTAAAGGGTGAGACTTTTAATACTTGAGTAAAATGGCTCTTTTTTTCCTCCTTCGTATTTCGATCACTAATAAATAGGTGGGAAGAAAATTGGGCGGTATAGTGTGATGAAAAGGATGAGCTTTCTTTTCTCGCCTTAACGTTTTTTATATCTCTTGTTGCATATTTTTATGACCTTAGTCCAGGGGTCTCCAAACTTTCCAGCCTTAGGGCCGGAAAGATTACTCCAGTAAATTCCAAGGGCCAAAACCATATTATCATTAATTGTTGCCGGTGGTAAAAAGTTGAATCAGTCCACTAGTGGTGTAAAATATTACTTTTTTGCCAGATGCCATTAGCGACGGGGAAGCTGATGTATTTTCTGTATCGTATGGGTATCCGTTATAATGGGGTACCCGCATCGTATCGCCATAGTAATCATTGATTACAAAAGTAATGAAATACACAAGTAATCATTGGTTACTTTTTTCTTCAGTAATCGTTACTTCGGTTCCTAACGAGTACTCAAGTAACGAATGAGTATTTTTTTACATGAAAAAAAAAGTCCGAAAAAGTACGCCACGTTTAAAAAAGGCTGCAAATCGAACTAAAGTCCGCAAAACGGCAACACTGCATATTATTAATTTTCCTGTCATTATCTGTAATTTCTAGATTAGTCGTAGAGTACGAGCGAGCCATGAGGAGTAACGTGACAGGACATCTGGTGGACACAAGCAGAAATAGGTAGTACCTTCTATCCCTAACAGATGGCGCTAATAGCACTTACAGAATAATCTCGTTGGTTCGATAAAGTTCTGGTGTCTTCCACTCACTTCTAGATGGCAGTAAGTGAAATATATAAGAAGGCTAGTGGCGCAACCACAAGTCAGTTCCTATGACACTGCTGTGAAATAAAATAGTGCGTACCTCCTTAAAACGTGTTTGTGCGTGTTTAAGTTTAAGACATCTTTGTAACAATATTTTTATTTGAATTGTTGCTTTTGTGTGTGATTTAGTAGAATGGAAAAGAAGCGAAAAATTGATAGTGAATGCAGAAAATTCAAAGATCAGTGGAACATTCAGTATTTCGTAATTGAGTCCAGTAACAAGGCGCTATGTTTGATTTGCAATGAAAGCATAGCCGTTCTCAAAGAATATAACATTAAACGTCATTATGAAGCAAAACATTTTCAAAATTACTCAAAATATACAGGAAGTTTGCGGACAGAAAAATTCGAAGCTATGAAGCGCGGATTGAAATCTCAGAAATCTTTATTTACAAAACTCAAAACTGAACAAGAGGCTGCAACTCGTGCCAGCTTTCGTGTGGCTCTTGAAATTGCAAAACGTGGAAAACCATTCACCGATGGAGAAATGGTCAAAGAATGCATAATCGCAGTTAGCCGAAGAAATGTGCCCTGAAAAGGTAAATTTATTAAAAACTGTCAGTATGTCAGCAAACACTGTGGCTCGAAGGGTAGAAGACATCGCTGAAAATATATCCTCTCAACTGTTCAACAAAAATGGACATGTTGAGTGGTTTTATTTGGCCTTGGATGAGTCAACGGATGTGTCAGATACTGCTCAGGTGTTGATTTATATTCGAGGAGTAGATAAAAGCTATGAAGTGCATGAAGAACTTCTTGATATGTATAGTATTCATGGCACAACTACTGGTTCAGATATTTTTAAAGGAGTTGAAATGGCCATTAAGCAAAAGAACCTTCGATGGAAAAACTTGAAATGTATTACAACTGATGGAGGCAAAAACATGAGTGGGAAAGATAAAGGAGTGGTCGCTCTTGTGTCAAAGGCTGTAGAAAATGACGGTGGTTCAAAACCAATAGTCTTACATTGTATCATTCATCAACAGTCTTTGTGCGGAAAATGTTTGGATATGTCTGAAGTTCTGAAACCAGTCATATCAACTGTTAATTTTATCAGATCTTTTGGGCTGAATCACCGACAATTCGTACAATTTATTAAAGAGATTGGAGAAAATGACTTACCTTATCATACTGCCGTACGTTGGCTTAGTTGTGGGAAAGTCCTTCAGCGCTTTTTTGAACTTCGAGCAGTGATCGAATTTTTTTTGAATGAAAAGCATCGCCCTCTTACTGAATTGCAAAACAACGCATGGCTGTGGGAGTTAGCATTCTATGTTGATTTGACAAAACATGTGAACGAACTGAATTTGAGATTGCAAGGAGAAAACCAGCATCTTCCTGATTTATACAATAATATCAAATCATTCCGGAAGAAATTGATACTGTTTCAATCACAACTACGAAGTAAATGTTTTTCACATTTTAAAACATGTGAAATATTTAGCCACACCACTGAGACCGAGTTTCCTATCGATTTTGCAATCGAAACTTTGAGTGCTTTGAAAATAAATTTTGATACTCGTTTCTCGGACTTTGATGCCATTGCGAATCAAATTAAGATTTTTCAGAATCCTTTTGATACTGACATTGAAACCCTAGCCCCGGAACTTCAAATGGAAATGATTGATCTACAGTGCAGTGATATAATTAAGAACAAATATCAAAACTTATCTTTGTTGGAATTTTATAAGTGTCTTCCACTGACACAATTTGATAATTTGCATAAATTTGCTCGTGGGCTGTTTTCTGTTTTTGGTACTACTTATTTGTGTGAGAAGACCTTTTCCAAAATGAAGTACACAAAAAATGTTTACAGATCTAAATTAACTGATGAGCATCTTAAATCTCTTTTAATAATTGGTACAAGTAAAATTAGTCCACAACTACAAACTATTGTCAGTGGAAAATCTCAATTACATAAATCTCATTAGTATTTCATATGTCGTTATGCTTGTTATAAGTTATCTTTTCATTTAAAATGTATAAAATGTTAGTTGGATTCATTTCAATAATTTGTTAGTTAGTAAATAATAACCTACAACAATGTTATGAGTAGTTAGCCCATGACCATATCAATGTAGATGTCATATTAATAATTATTCAACATAAAAATAGATTACTTCAGTAAACTTAATTTAATTTGCTATAAAAAATAAATATGTTCTCTAGAAGGAGTTTTCTTTCAAGTATGCTAGCTCTCCGCGGGCCGGACAAAATCTGTCCGCGGGCCGGATGTGGCCCTCGGGCCGTAGTTTGGAGACCCCTGCCTTAGATGCAAATTATTATCGAGATGAGAATGCTGCTGTAGTTTTAACGCATCTTCCGTTTATTTTTGATCAACTCATTCATTCATTAACAATTTGCAAGTAATTTTTTATTTGCGGCATTATTTTTTCGTAGAAAATATTTTACTTCGTTCTATTATTTCTGAAACCAAATAGATTTTTATAAATTTAATCAAAATAAATAAATAAAGTTGAAAGTAAAATAAATTTGAAAATGAAGAAATAAACTATTGAATATTAATAGGATGTATGACAATCCAACTTCTTACATGCTTTCAGTTCAAGGTTAACAAAGTTTAATAGATTTAAATTTTTTACCTGTTAAAGATTATTTCTTTCATTCTGAAGAAGTCTAATTGAACAATTGAACTTATTTTTGCGCCTAAATCCTTATTTTTTATAACTGTTTTCCAAAATTGAAAAATAAAAGTTCGTGTTAGATTTTAAAAGCTTTAATGTTATGTTCCTTTTATTTGTTAATTTAAAAGAAAAGAAAAACCTAATCGTTATTGTTTAGTAGTAAAAACCATCTTACCATCCTTAGGCACTGTTCGTAAAGGATGTTACGCTTTTCCCCCACATATTTGACCCTCCTCCCCCCTGTCATAAAATCTCACACCTCAACGAACCCCCTACTCCTCTTTGCCACATGTCACGCTATGTTTTATAAGCATGATGTCACATTTCTTGTTACCCCCTCCCCTTGTCACACTTTGTCACAATTTCATGAATCCCCCCCCCCCTCGAAGCGTGACATCATTTATGAATGAAACCTTACTAAGACCATGGATGATGAAAGATTCTTAACAAATGCTCAAAATTTTAATCACAAATCACTTCATACATGAACTGAATGACTGCAAACTCATGCGGCAGATTTGTGAACAACCCCTTATTACTTATCCCTGTTCTTACAATCGTTGAAAGAAAAGTCACTAAGTTGCCGATATCTTCGTGAATTTTCATAATATTCAGCTGATATTTTTTTCTCGTCTGCGCTGAATGCTTTAGTACGAAGCTATAAAAGGTAAAAATTGCTATCTTTCGCGCATGCGCAGTAAAAAATTTAATTTTTTTTAAAGTGCTCATGTTTTTTCTAATATTTATATTTTTTGCTTCTAATTTCAGTGTAACGATTATCTTGTATGATCTCAACTTTTCTGTAAGTTTGGTGAAATTTCGTACACAACTCTGTTATATGTCAAAAACATGTTGGAAAAAAAATGCTTATAACTTCGTGAATATTAGACCTGGTTTTTACGAAAATCGGCAGAGTTATTGTTCATAGTAAGTTTTCTTTTCTGTTAAATTTAAAGATTATTTCAAGCGTTTTACGATACAGAATGATCCAAAACAACTTTTCTCTTTTATACAACGTGGGTACCCTAAATGCTCGAGTAAAGAAATTTTTTCTGTAAAGTGTGAGGTGAACTGTGCTTTATCTATGATCGAAGTTATAGCATGTTACTATGTATTTCTCTAGTAAATACCTTTTTAAATAATTCATAAAGAAGGCGGGTAATTTTTAGCTTTTTTACAATTAGTTATAAGCTCTCTGAGTTACGCTGTTTGATTTAGGCAGATCAATTATTGGTTATAAAAAATCTTTGATCATAACATAATGATAATTTTAGCAGCAAAAGATTTTATTAATTCTCAAAAGTACAACATACTTTTAAAAGAATATTAGTGCTTTGATGAAACAATTGTATCGCCGTTGAGTTCATATTCTTAGCAAACCATGACGATAATAATTACTACAATAATGAAACGCAATTTAAAAACAATAAAATTTATCAATGATCGACCGTGTTTGTCAAAAATAAATATTTAAATCAAAAGTTAAATAAACACAGCAATGGCAATCAAATATTTCAAATATTTAAAAAATGGAATAAAAGAAAAGAAACAACATAATGAAAAATTAGATTTTACTAAAAAGAAACGAATTAGCGCTTTTTTTATTCTTGAATAAACAGGATTTTCTATTCTGCATATTTTTTGCACGTTTGTCAAATCGTCACATAAAAGACACAGGAAAGATCAATTAAATCTTAATTAAACAAGGTATTCTATGCACACATGAATTAATGTTTTTGTCTTGGATCCTTTTATAGAGATCTACAAATGCAAATTATTTATTTTTTGTGTTATTTGGCATAAAATTATTTTTGTACTGAACAAAAAGTCTTCTTTGATCCTTTTTGTTCATAAATTTCATTCTTTTCAAACGTATAATTTTTAAAATTAAATAATCCAATTTATGGTGTGAGCAATGTATCAAATTTGTGAAATGCATTTCTGTTACAGAACTAAAGGTTATAAAATATGTTTTGATCAATGGAAAAAAGCTCAATGTTTTTTGAATGGATTCTAAATTAAAACACACACACACAATTTTGATTCTATGTATTTGTATATAACATGTACATAAGTGCATGTACATTCACTCAAAAATTTCGCGATTAACGAAGTGATGTCTATCATTATTATTATCATCATTATTATTATTTCTGTTTTCAATTAGGAGGCTCGTATTGGGTAGTAATGTATTAGGTTTCTAAGATTCATCGCTGTCTTTCATGCAAGATTTCCTTTTTATTTTATTTCCTTAATATGCGATCGTTTGACAGCTCCGGAAGTTCCATGCACACTTCAGTGATTTTCAATGCTAGTTCGAGTTAACACTTTTCAATCTAAATGAGTAGATAAAAACAATGTAGGGAAAATTTCAACATAAAAAAAAATAAATTGGTAAATCACACAATCAATCATACGTTTATAAAATAAGTTAGGTGGCAATTTTATGTTAATTTATCTCCAAGTTTTACGTCGAAATTCGAATTTTTTTTTCTCCTGTAACACAGAAAAGTTACACAACCTTCTTATTATTTTAGACAATAATAAAATTCGTTTGAAAAAATATCTGGTTGAGCAGGAAGAATGACTCTTTGTCGATTGTTATGCTTGGCTTCGCAAAGGCATATTGTCTGTATATACGTATATAAAAGATCTTGTTTGTGTATTTGTTTGTATGCTCGCTGGAATGTTCTAAAAAATGTACCATCAAGCATTTATTTCATTTTAATTTTACATATATTATCTGACAATTTGTTGTTTTGTATGTTGTTCTCCGCAATACCTGCAGGCGATTCGTGGGTTTCTTAAAGGTATCAAAAGTTGCCAATCTGTGACTCAAATAAATGTTTTTTTTTTTATTCTTTTCAAATAAAAGTTTTCATTAACTCTTCAAAGAGATATATCCTCTCATTTAGTGAATTTAAGGAAATTTATATTTCCCCTACGTTAAACTTTATTTATTAGAAAACCACTTCGCAATCCGTTTCGTACCATAAAACCAAACTTCACTGTTGTCTGTTGAAAGGGGCGAAACTAAATAACAAAGAAGTGAATAAATCTGTATTCTATATTCAGAATTCGCTCAGTGAAAAAAAAGTGTACGAAAGAAATACTGGTAAGAGTTTGAAACAAGTCCGGACAAACAGAGCACTTGGGAAATGCCTTAGACGTGTCTAGAATCATGGACGCTTTGTCAATTGCATCAAATCCCTTGACAGACGAATATGCATCCAAATCTCTTTTCTTTGCCCACAGATTTCATACGATATTTTCATAAAGTTTTGCAACTTTTTTTTTATACATATGATCTTAATATGGCAAACTATCTGGCTGTGCCTGTCGTGGGTTTTCTGGATGACATTAGGGCATTTTCTGTCTGTGTAGATGTCATTTACAAAGAAGAATAATAAGAAAAGCAGCCTATGTCAGTGACCTTTTGTAGTTGTTCTTTGTATGTGGGCGGGGTTCGTTTTTCAATACACGTGTTGATTTATTGTAACCAAGGGAGCAGGGCGGCGTTGAAATTGGATAAAGAAAGTAGAGTTACGCTCCTTTCTAAAAGCAGTATCTTCTAGAAATCAGAAGCAACAATTTATGATTGCGGCTATAAATTAGATGTAAAGTAAAACATTCTCTACAAACAACAAACTGATTCAGAATAATTACAATAATACAATAGTAACTTAATAAATTAATAAAAGTTTTTATTTAAAGTAGAGATATTGTTGCGTTTATTATTGACAATCTTACGTGTTCATGAGGAAACAACGCAAAGATAAGGGGTGAAGTATCCTCTGAGATCTAGACGTTGAAACATTCAGTCTGGTTTTGATCTGCATAGAACTAGGACCGCTATAGTTTTTGAACAATCACGTGACCAAATCCCATTCTATTCTCCAATCAGATAGGAAATTCGTCACGTGACCAACTTTAAAATGATATCGAAATTACTTCGAGGCTTAAGACAATCAAGCTGAAAGTTTCACCATCTTCATCCTTTTATTTTATTAGTACTAATATAAAAAAATAGTAATAGATATTAGTAAAAGTTTATTAAAAGCTTATTATCTGACCCGCAAAAAGTTATTGAAATTCGTACTTTGTGACGTGGTTAATGATACAGCGCAACAGCTTCCATTTGTTGCATTCAATGCAACATCCTTTACTAAAATCATCTTCAAAATGTCTCACCGCATGCATCATTTTCACCGACATGAATTTTTCTGGTTTCACTGGTATTTTCTACCTTTCTGTATTTTTCGGATTAGTTTTTTTTTCTTTCCCTTAATATCAGTATGAACATATTTCAAAACTTCAAATTATATAAGAATAAAATGGATGATAGTGTTATAAAAATAAAACTTAGATGAGAACAACATTCTAGAAGCATTACCAACGAAAGTTGAACTTTATGTCATTAGGGCAAAATTAAAACGTACAGTATTTTCTTTTACTTGAAAAAGTTCTTTTAGTCGTATTTCCATCCCATAACGTTTTATGTTCTTATATTGCAGACTTAAGAATATAAATTTAAAGACAAATATCTGCTTTACCAAAAAAAAAAAAATTATTCAATGCTTTCCATTTCCTCTAAGTAAGATAAATTTTCGAAAACTTAAAAAAGATATTTTCTTAAAATTCTATTGCCTTCAACATCTTCATTTAAGAAAAATGCAGCAGTAGGGTTTTTTATCAGAAGTTGAATGAAATTTTGAAGTTTATTCCAAATGTAGAACACTTGACACTACTCTCCTTGTTTAACGTGGAATGTATTTCAAATATTGAAAGCTGTTCAATCGTTCTTTCGCAGGTTTCATTACGAAAAGACGATTTTAAAGAAGAAAGATTTTTGTACATGGGTTCATAGGTCTTTGTGTTGTGGAAACTACATTTAGGTACTTCTTCTTCTTAGGTAAATAATAGAAGTTCCTTTTACTTAAGTTATCCTCTTTAAGCTATTTATTTACTTTTTGTATTTTTTGTGTGCAATTTTCTGCTAAGATTTTTGGAGTAAATTTAAATCAAGAGTTTGAAATCAGCCGTTATAAATAATTATTTCACGTATTAAAAACTAGAAATATTCTCAGTTAATGAAATTAACAAGAAGTTTGTCAAGAAATAAATGCACCTAGCAATTTTGAAACATTTATAATCACGTTTAAAAAATTACATAGGAACATAATTCATCGTCCAGAATTCTGTCATATGAAAGAAAATCGTCCAAAATTCTGTAATTTGTTCTTTTCATCAATTCAAATAATAATTTTAAATTAAAAAAATTACATAGGAACATAAAACAAAACAGCAAAATATATGTAACACAAAATGGTTCCGACGTATTGCATATTTTCGAAAATAACATAATAAAAGTTTTAATCATTTTCGTTGTGTCTAAACAATTGAAGGTGAGGCAACCTTTTACGTTGCTAACTCGATTGCAATCAAGTTTGACTCAAACCCGCCGTTTGTCCAGAAAAACCCGCGCCAACTGAGTCACTTCTCAGAGAGGGAAAAAAAAAAAAACTTACCAAAACCTTTAAAAACTTGAACCGACTCACATGCTGTTACAATGCAAATGATGTCATTATTCAATGACATCATTTGCATTTTAACAGCAATAAAATATTGCAACAATTTCTGGAATAAATTTCGCTTTTTGTTTCCGTGATCTAGAAAAGTACAAATGGCGAAAATTTCGGAAAGCTTGCAATTTGGGAATTTACGTGAAAAGTTTGCGTAAAAGCAAAGTCAGAAAACAGAAGAATCGGGTTTGAAAAAAGGGCACGGAGAACCACTTTATAATGTTTCAATTTACTTTTGTATCAACTTTTATGAAAAACCAAAGAATGAATTATGAATGATCATTTGGAACTTTTGATAAAAATACGACTACTATATTTTTTCAATCATGGAAAATAATACAGGTTCTTTAAACAACCAGTTTAAGAAGATGTGCAAAAATGTCTAACGTTTATAGTTAGTATTCACTGTTGAAATTTCAAGTCATTTTGCGTTTCAGTAAGCAACTTATTAAATAAGAGTAACCGCAACACAAATTTCACTGGCCAAAAACAATTTTTTCAAGCATTGCAAACTGCCCTAAAAACTTAATACAGAAGCAACAAGGAAAAAATCTTGGTGAAATCATCTTGTTTCACATTACATTTACCTCACATCTGTGATCTAATCAAACAAAAAAAATGTATCCGAAATGGAAAAATACCAACATTAATATAATCATAGAACTAAATCAAAAACTAAATCTAATCTAGAGGCGAACAACGGAATGTCTAGAAACTGTGCCTAGGGATTTGATGGAGCAATTGCTAGAGAGACTGGATTCCAGACACGTTTTCCAAGCTTCTCCCAACTGAAGCTTTTCCCTACCTACTTTAACCAATCTATCCTTACTCTTCTTGTGTAGTGACTCCTTTTTGTTTTAGTCCCATAAGAATGTTGAATTTTGAATATACTAGATTCCTTTCCCTCATCCTATTCAATTTTTTTCACCCAGCATTTTGTTCGGAAACAATTTTAATCTTTTCTTCGTTGAAAAACTTGAATTTTGTATAAAACTTAATGTCAACAAGAAGTTCATTCAAAACTAAACAAGTGAAATTTCCCGTGTACAGTTTTCAGTTTTACTAAGATTAAAAGCTAAATTATTTTAAATAATCCTTTTCGTTGGCTTAAATAGCTATTTCAAACAACAAAAATATCTTTTATATGAAATTGATAATTGTTAAAACTATATTATGCCAAAAATGGTTTACTTGTACACGAGTTTTACTCCATAGAAAGCACTACTTTTAGTCGTTATTACATTTTTTTTTCACCGCACCTGATTGTTCACTAAAAGAATTGACACAAAATAGTAATGTTATTTTTCGCCAACTTTAAAAAAATCGTTTGAAACTGATAGTGACTTTAGATAATTTTGCTTTTTCCTTTCATTTTCCATTAAAGTATACTACTTCTTTAATATATATATATATATATATATATATATTAATACATATTATATATATATATATTAATACATATTATATATATATATATTAATATATTATAATCTCTCTCTCTCGTTCTATTTTATCTTTAGTTCTTAATTGCTTTAAATATACATTTTTCAAGGATTAATAGATATTCATTCATTCACTTATTCATGTATTTCTGTATTCATTCACCTTTCACTCAATCATTTATCCATTCATTAAGTTTTCCTTCATCATCTATACTTAAAAACCCAGATGAAAAAAATTTCATGAGAAAATGGGCTCGTTTAGCTCTGGATGAACTCCAGTATGTGTACATGTTCTACGTCATAAGATCCTTACGATAAATCTATTGTATTCCAAGCAGATACGTCTGTTAGATCCGGATTTATATAGGACTGAAATTTTCCCGCAGGCGCTAATGTTAACTTTTTTTAACAGTTCCAAATTGCACAAAAAACGTTCAAACCAAAACATATTTCCCGTTGAGGGCTCCTTCGAATGAGCTTATTCAAAGAAACTTGGGTCCAATGTACAGTATTATATAATTTGCTTTACATTTCCTCAATAGCGCTAACGTTAAGAATTTTTGAACCGTTCAAAATTGAACAAAACATGTTCAAATCAAAAATTAAAGTCCCCACCTAAAAACCCAACTTTCAGTCTTTTTATTTTTCAATCTTTATTTAATTACTTTACTTATTTTTGGTTTTTCTTCATTTTTAACGATATTTTTACGATGCACTAATATTTCTTTCATACTTATTTCATACTTTTATGGGAAAGTAAGCAAAAAAGGGAAATGTTTTACTTAGCCTATTCAGCCAAACGCAAGTGCACAAGATTGCCTTTGGATATGGGTTAATACCAAAGTAAAACCAAAAGTAGAATGTCTTATTTTACTGTTCTTAGTTTCCTGTCTAGTAATTATCTTAGTTTGCGAAACTAAGTTTGCTAACTTTTTATTCATTTGGATCACGCGGAAACTAAGGAAATGAAAATATTAAAATAAATTTAGTACTATGCATGAAAGAATTGTTATTCATTGTAATGACCCTTTTCAAATATTAATAGGTTTTTGTAATGCATGTTCAGCAACAGGGAAAGTCACTAGTAAATGCCAAACAGGATAACTGATAATTGTTTTATGAAACAAAGATTTATTTCCATAACGGACGTAAATCATTGAACTAGACTTAAACGTATAACATCGTGATTTTGATAGTATTATCAAAATCTGTGTTTAATTGATTATTTATTTAGAACTTGAAAATAATTACATCGACACCAGTTCTTTGTCAGAGAAAAGTAAAATTAAATAAAGGAAAAAAAAAACATTTGCTGAGCAGAAGTGTTTTTCCTTAATTAAAAATCATGCGTAAGACATTTTCATTAATTAACAACTAAAAAATGAAACAATATGTTCATTCCGTACTATTCCTTAACTGAACTACGAAACTTGCTTTGCATTTTTCAACAAAAGAATAGGTCAACTCGGCCCGATCGTTTGAAGAAAGAGTTCAGCAAATAAGTAAATTTGTATTCTTTGGGAAAAGATTTAAAGCACTTTTCTCCCAACGGTAGAATATAAGAAAATATAATGCAGTTTGAGAAGAAAGCACTCCCAGTATATTCAGGTACCTTGTATTTAAGGCAAACTTCAAATTCTTGAGGAATTTCTTTTAAAGCACTTCAATTGCTTCTTTCCAAAATGAGTAAGTCGAAGAAAGAAAGAACCTGCTTGCATTTGAGAGTGAGGTGTCGATTTCTAATATTCTTCTTCATTTGAAGCGAGCCCAAATGGAAGCCTATCCTATTACATTGATTTCGTCAAACTTGCAATTCTAAACAGTTTGTCGGAGGAAGTCTTCTATGTCTTTCGGGTTGGAGAATTCAGCCCAGAGAGCAGTACCCAAAACGAACAAAACGAAAAGTTAAGAGGGGATTTTTCATCCACATTTTTATTTTGGTGGAATTAAAGGGTGATATGCTAATTCACATTCTCTATTAAAATTCAAAAGGAATCCTGAAAATGAAAAAGAATATCTTTGTTGATGGTATTGCATTCGCGAAGTTAAAAGTTGTAGAACGCTACAGAAATCTATATCCGAGTTTGTTTCCAAAGTAAAAGTCGAATTCTTTAAAATGCATTCGAACTCGTTATACATGACATCGGTTTCTTTGACATATAATGTCAATAAATGGCTGCTCCGAGCGGATATCCGTTAAAAATAACGATAAGCAACCTCGCTTTTAACGTCCTACTTTAATTGGTAACATAAATTTTAATGCCTTTTTTCTGCAATTTTACTTTTGATTTTATCGATTTGTAAGAAAAAAATCTAAAAATAAAAGTTAAAAAAATGTTATAAGTGATAGCGATTAACAACTAATATCGAAAATGATTTCAAGAAAAAAGATATTGGTAAGCTAAACTTAGAAAAATTAAGGAAAAAAAAAACTTTTTCTCGCTTCTAGTGTTACAAATTTGATTCTATAAAAGTTCGTACGTCGTGTAAGGAAGTTCTATTGCACTACATTACATAATTTGATTACATAAATTATAACCAAATTCTAAAACAAACCTTATTTGCAACGTCACTTCGGTTTTAATGTCATAAATACCGCAGACCCTACAGTGTCGTTATAACTGACATCGACTGCTTTCAAAAGAAATCCTTCGGCATATTACTGACTTCGTAAAATATTATTTTCTTGCTGCTAATTTTAGTGAAATAAATTTAACCATTTTGATACTCTAGTACTCTCATTGTTAAGGATGTCACGTTTGATCTGTCGTGGGCCTTGATTGTCCTAGTTCTCTCTAAAGTAAGAAAAAAAAACAATACTAGTAAACTTTAATCGAGGTTAACAATGTTATGTCTTTGAATACCATTTTCTATTTATGTAAAACGTTAAAACATTTCGTCAGTTATTTATGCACATTTAAACAGTTTTCTATTACGGTGTTTCATATTGCAGAAAAAATAACTTATATTGATATCAAGTCATGATACATTTCTTCCACTAAACGCAATGTAAAATTTATCACATTTATTCAAAGCGCTTAATTGCTTTAATTTCTTATCTTTCTGTTAATAAAATAAATTAAAAAAGATGTTGGAAATTGGTTGCTTACTGCATTTTATGTATGAAATCAGAACGTTTACTAGTTCATCGAAAACTGTGGAAAATAATGAATTTTTCGGCTTACTGTTTTTCTCAATTCACATTGGAGATACCTAGTACTTGCTGAATTTAAAAGATGCGTCTGAAGCATAACAAAAAAAAAATTCTTTGAGGAATTCTTTCGTATTAAATAAAGTTACGTATAGTTATTTTGTTCCAGCTCATTAAATATTTTTTTCAATAAACACGACTTTTTTTGGAAACAAGACGGTACTCTGGTTCATTAATTGGAAAAGCATTTTAAGTGTTTGGATTAATTCCTGGCATTTCGTAATTAACGTTGTTGTTTCTTTTTTTTTTTTGTAATACGAGCTAATTGTCTCTAACGCTCAATTTAAAAAGAAAACATTCATCCAAGAGGAAAAAAGAAAGAAAGAAAAAATTAAACAGGGTGGTATTTTTTTAAACTAAAAAATATAAAAAAAAAGAACTTGAAATGTCTACGCTGTACTTGCATTTTTTTTTTTTAGTTGTCATTCATACAGACGTGAAAAAAACTATTGAAACATGCTTCTTTTTTTAGCACACAATTACAACTGACTATGTTCCTCTTTTGTGTATATATATATATATATATATTTATATACACATTGTAAAACCTTATTATACATGTATAAGAGGTGTTTCAAATTCTGTAGTTAAAAATTTAAAAAAAAATTATGCATGAAATATAATGCGTATTCGAACATCACTTCTCTGCAATTCCTCTGTTTTTAAAAATAAAGCAATTAAAAACGAGTTCACAACTAATTCAATTAATAATTTTCACTTAATACATGTACTCTTTCAAGTAGGAAAACTTTTTTGAACATTCCAAAATTAGTTAAAAAATTGTTCCGATCAAAAAACGAAACAGAAATGAGGTGTCCTCAGAAAGTTCTTCTGTTGGTACCGGTACTCTTCAAAGTTATTATACTGGGTAGAGGGAAGGACAGACATACAAATTTATGTTTCTCTATCCCGGAACCCTACTTTCAATTTTTTAAAATTCTTCAATATTAATGACATTAATTAAATTATTTTGGACCCTTTTTCTTGTAGTGATATTTTCTAATGAATATTCAGTCTACTTTTACACTTTTCTTTTTTTTACTGGAAAGTGGGATAAAAAAGAAAAACAAGTTAGGTTTCGTCACAATATTTTTTAATAATTGGTTTAGTATCCAAAATATTATTATAAAGTTTAAAATGTTGTGGCATGTTAAACCAAAAAATACTGCTAAATTGCTGGTTGCAAGGATGGTGCTTAATTTTACACATTCTGGTTCAATATGCGTAAGTAATAAATAAAATGTAATAAATTTACGCACCATCCTTATGTTAGGCCCTATTATATATTGTTAAGGGTAAAATACGAACAAACTCTTTACAATAAAGCCAGAATTGAATACGAAATTCATGGTGGGGGAACAACGTGATATATTGTACATTTTATTTGGTGGATATCGGTCATCCAACGAAGACAGCATTTAAGCATGCAATAAGTCACACTTCAAGCGTTGCAGAAACTGGTTGTACCATAACTATTTTCGAATTTCAGCACCAATTTAAGATGAAAACAATATGAACTTGAACTTTTAATTATTTAAACGTTGATTCAACTAGAAATTATGCACCATGTGTAAGTTCACCCAATTTTTTGACTGTGTGTTTATGTTGCGGCTTATGTCCGAAATTGGAGAATGTCGACAATCACCGGTCTGATAGGTGGTGATTGTCGACACTGTCTGATTTCGGAGATTCACCGTAACATATACATATAATAAATACATAATCAAATAACCTCTTCAAAGCAATGCTGCCATTATAAATATATAATTTTAAAAAGTAAGTTTCTGAAATGTCTTATAGAAATATTTAATAATTAACAAAGCGAATAATTTTGCTATAAATTTTATAAATATGTGCAAAATCTCGCCATATCATTAATCAACCATTAATATTTTTTTCTAGAACAAATAATAAACATTTAAAACTGATTTTCAGTTTCATTCCTGATTAAATCTACGTTAAAGCAGAACTCAGCAACATGAAAAAAGCAATTCAAACACTTCGTTTGTAAAATAACCCCCGTGCAACATTTTTCAGGTATATTTTCTCTTCGGCAAAAACATCGTTTTGAAATATATTAAACCAGAATCGCGAGGAGAAGAAAAATAAAATAACAAATAAAACATGAAAATAAAGCAACAAAATAAATACCGAAACCCAAAAAATCTTTTACATAGAAAAAGATTAAAGTTTACTTTGGCTTCGTCTTTATTATTTATTTTTGATTTTTTTCTTTATTTTTTGTATGTGGAAGACCGGACATTAGTGATACTACGGTGGATATGGTGCGGCACTTCAACTTCAGCAGCGTGGTTCTTCTTTGGGGGAAAGAATACGGTAAGCCGGAAAAATATATTTTAAGTAAAGTAGAATAAAAGTTACGGGAGTAAGTTTTATTTTGTAAAGTTGGAAGTTGAAGTTAAACAAACCGCCCCTCTCTTATTCCTGTCTTTTTAATGTCTTTTTTTATTATTATTATTTCGCATGATGCTTGCAACTTTTTTTTCTTTTCCTATACAGAATGGATAAAAATGTGGATTTCCGAATATTCCTTGCATTTTTCGAAAATAAAATGTATTTATTCCTACTTTCCCCGAAATTATTTGAATCTTTATAGTTGGTGTTAAGCTTTTGAACGGAAGATTAACTTTTTTTTAAACAAAAACTATTCGAATTTCATTTAAACTGCTGGTTATCTATGCATATTTTAACTGCGTGCACTTCACATAAAATACTTCTTCATATGCTCTACTACACAGCAATGGTATCAATTTTGGTACAGCATACCATGAAATAAATATTTTAGTGTTCTTTCATTTGTCCCACCACACCACACATGAGATATAATAAAAGAGGAACAATATAAAAAGGAAAGAAAAACTTGATAAAATTAATTTTGTTACATGTTTTCTTGCTCTCATCGATGCATTCAAAAGTGAATAATAATAGTGCACTAGAAGGACATCACAGAAAAAGAAAACAGAATTGTATTTATTTCTATAAAAATAAAAATCAAACGTTTTTAGAACTATTGTCAATCTCTTTTTCTTTGGTTCTGCCATAACTGTCCATTTTTGAAATCCTAGAAACTTCTTTATACTTATCCCATTTTGTTAGAATTCACAGAAGAAGAAAATTTGTCCTATTAACGTAAGAAATGGAAATCTCAGATTTTTCCCCACTTTTCATATATACGTAGAATGACGTTTCCCCTCTGCCTCATGTTACGTCGAAAATGATAAATGCTTTGAAGTTTTTACGCATGAAAAAATACAAGAAATTGAAAGTATTTTCATACATTCTTATGTGTCAGGAGGGTGTCAGAAAGTATGAAGAAGGTAAAATAGGAGAAAATCGATGCTTCCAATCTGAGCATTTGTTCACTTACCACTCCCAATCGCTTCAGTTTCATTTTTCAGGCCAGGTGATTTCATAAATAAATTGTACTACTATTAGAATTTTATATATAAATATATATGTACATACATACATGCGTACCAGTAAAAAGCATCAGCATCTAACTTCCATTCAATTAAATAAAAATTTACACAAAAGTAATAATGCTAATAATATTGAAGTAAAAGAATGCAGCCATTTTCGCTACAATGAAAATTAACATAATGCTCAAAAGTGCCTAAAAATATAATTAATTACTAAAAACATACGCAACCAGGTTTAATTTGAAAGAGCAACTTTGCACAAAGTTAATGTAATAGTGCATTCTAAACATAAAGAAACATCATTTAATTACATCATCCTTAAACATCTTTTCTTAATTGCTGTCACTGTGCTTTTAAATAATTAAGAATAAAGAAGTGTTTAAAAAATGCATTGAAGATATATTTAAAAAAAGAGTTTGATTATTTCATATCTTGGTAAACTAATTTTTGGTGCATTGAAAAAGAGTTTTTATTTATTTATTTTATCCAATACGCCTAAAATACCCTTTTAATGTACGGACTTACGAGTATATTTCGTCCCGGTTATCTGAACCAATATAATTCGTTAATACGGTACTGAAAATTATATTGAATAATGAA
The DNA here is from genome assembly GCA_038502835.1 of Octonoba sinensis. Taxonomy (NCBI): domain Eukaryota; kingdom Metazoa; phylum Arthropoda; class Arachnida; order Araneae; family Uloboridae; genus Octonoba; species Octonoba sinensis. Next base: position 53,642,738 of record CM076599.1, on the reverse strand, counting down.
AGTATATAAAAGAAGTATTTACTAAATTTTAAATAGCTTACATATTTAAAGATCAACTCGATTTTTTACCATAATTAAAATTATTCCGAATTTGCTGTACTTATATCCCCAAAAATAATTCAATTGATTTTCATTCGTTCGATTGAAATAAACGCGTTTATACTACTTAGTTTGAAATAATGTGTCTAGGAATTATTACAAATATTCTTTTCGAAAAGTAGAATAATATATCAAGAAATATTCGATCGAAAATTCAATTATTGAGGAAAAAATATTCCAGATTAAATTTTCTTCAAAATCGTGCCTAACAATCTGACCTGAAAAATTACTTTAAATCAGATGGACTATTTTGTTCTTTGCAGAGTCTTCTCCAAACAATTCAGTATAGTGAATGGCTTGAGGAGGTGCCATGAATTAAAGCGGCTCAGAGACGCATTAAAATATTCGAAAATTCACTACTCTCGGCAAACATAATTGTCCTCTCTAATCTGGTCTTGGCGACGAATGGCGCTCTTTCCCATTGCTTCCACAAATATTTCGCTTCTAGTGGAATAAAGCTCTCAGCGCAAATCCTGAACCTAAAGTTACGAGATGGAAGAATTCCACGGCTCTTCATCCTCCTGATACTAATAAATCCGCTCGTAAACTAAAAAATGGACCAACTTTCGAAATGAAAATGTCAGAAATATAAAAATCGGTAAATAAAATAGAAGAAATTTATGATGGCATAAAGATAAAAGGCAAAAACTAACTGCAGATTTTTCTAAATACTCGGGGGCGACCCTGCTCGCCAACGCCCGGAAAATCAAGAAGCTCCATTCGGATCGCTTCACGATCTAAGCTTGTTGCGCTCGCTCACAAGTTACTTTCTTGTACTCTAGAAGGTCTACAGAAATGTCCAGAATAACGTGGCCTTGTATTCTATAATAATGTGCTTATATATGAAGATGATATTGGTGTTTATTTATGTAAACAGTAGATAAAAACTCATCACTTAAAGTTAAAATTATAATTAAAAAACTATTTATATATCATGCAGATTAATGAAAACAGATTGCATCTTTGGCTCGTTTTCGATGAATAGTTCGTCTAAGTTCTTAGGATCAGTCATGTGGATTTTCTTCGTTTCATTTGTATCGTGTCCGGGTCATTCAGAGAATGTGGGAAATGACAAAGCTGACCAATTAGCTCGTACGGCAGCTGAGGATCCCGCATTTTTACCCTACACGGCCCTTCCCCTTCCTAAATCCAATTTCATACAACAAATTGGCAGTACCGCTGGAACGAGGCGGATACTGGTCGCCGGGTTTTTGAATTCTTTCCAATCGTTCGTTTTTCTCCAAGGGTCAGCCAACGTTTTGAAACAATCCTGGTTTCTGGCCATGGCCCTTTCCCGAGCTATCTTCATCGCTTTGCTCTTTCTGATTCTCCTTATTGCTCCTGTGAAGCGATGGGTACGCCTGACCACTATGTTTTTCATTGCCCTTTAACCAGTAAGTATCATATTCGGGCTAGCAGCCAAATTTCACCCATTCAAGCTATTCGTAACGCGTTCCAGCATCCCCATGCACGCTCCCTCCTTGCTTCTTTGTTTTTGCATTTATCAAGCGAGGGGTATCTATTTCAGGGAACTTAGTGTTTGTCTAAGTTTTGGCTATTATCTTCCTTTGTTTTTGTGTATATTTTGAGTGTACCATTTCACATTGTTTTGATATTGTATGATTGATTTTGGTACTTATTTATAGTGTTGCACGGTTTCTCATTGTTGTCTCATGTCATATAGCGCTTAATGCATTCTCTTAAAGTTTTGCATTCTACTGTGATTTAGTGTTTTACAATAACCTGTATTTTTTATGTTTTTTTATTTATTTATTTTTTTTAATGGTTTTCATAAATTTGCGGTTGGTCGAGCTCTCCCGGAACCCCATTTGCTCCCGAGGGCTTGCACTCGGGGGCATCTAAAAATACGATAGGCCAGAAAATGGCAGGTGCGGGGGTTTCTGGGCGCACTGTCCAGCCTCACATCTTTTTCCGTGCCCTCTACTAAAGTCATCTGTGTGAGGGTATGAATCCCAGATGTCTTATCCTAAGCTATCTACCCCTAAAAGATACTCAGTCCACACACACTAAAAACTTCTATTTTCTTTGCGATTAAAATACATAATGCAGTTGACGTTCGGTTTTATGAACTTTTTGCTGGAATTAAGGTTACACTACGTTGGTGCAGTTAGTGAAAAATCCCCAAGTAAGACAACTTCAACATTTTCTGTTACTTTACAACTTTCTTTTGTCTCCTTTTGAGTATTTAACCGAAACCACCTACCTCTTATGTATTAAACAGACTTATACTCGTACTTTGAAATTTTAGTTTTTAAATTGTTTCGTTAATTTTATAGATATTTTAGATTATTAGTAAAAGGAAATAAGGTCATTTTGAATAAAATAAGAACCCACAAAGTACTTTTTTTTTTGAATCATTATTGGAAAACTGGTACATAAGTACAATGTAATAGAACATTTGCATTTTAGAAAGAACACGCAATCTCTTCCATCGTATTAAAGGATTTTTGTACGGGACTTCCAAAATGCAGTATCAGCCATTTATCAAACTCTCGAAAATTTTGTAAATGCGTTTAAAAAAAAATCTTTTTTTTTCAAAACAAAATTTTGCCTTAAAATAATAAGTATATTTAATTCTTTTCCCTCCTTTTAGGATGAGATATGTCCTTAATATAATCGAATGCAAGTGGAAAATTGCATCTCAGTTAGGCACGCTGACTTAAACACTTTTTGTACTTTTTAAATTGGAACGTCAATAACATACAGGCTTAGCGCCCAAACAATTGCAAAAGTATCGTAAGAAGTTGGGTTCAAAAAAAATTGGAGACAATATTCAAAATCACTAAGCGCCCTTTACACAACGTTCTTAACCGCGCTCCGGACGGCGCGGTGCAGCGCGCCATTCAGATACGCGTTCAAGAGTGCTTGTAAATGCAATTTTGGAGCGGTTAAGAATGACACTGAGATGCGCGCTCATGATCGTGCACCAAGAAACGATACATTTTACATACGCGTTCTTAACCGCGCACCAAAGTGGGATGATGGGACAATTCTGCCGGCTGTTGGTTCTGCATTAAAAAATGCCTTTTGCTCGGTTTTGCGTCTGAAATCACAAAATGGTGTGTGTCTTATGTGTATATTATTGTAATTCATTTACTAATGATTTTACTTTAATGGATTGCATTTTATTGTGTTGTGAATGCTAGCTTGGAACATGGAGCGTTGTTGTGTCTGAAAGACCACATGCCACCCTGTAGGAGACTTCTCTGAACGCGTTCTTGAACGCGATTAAGAGTGCGGTACAGGATTGCGACACAGTCTTGAACGCCACGGTTTTGCTCGCGTTCTTGAGCGTGGTTTGATGCGCCGCGTTCAGTCGCGCGGTTAAGAACGTACGACGTATGTGTAAAGGGCGCCTTAGCGTCTTTCATGGAAATCTTAAATTAAAAAAAGGTGGCCACTCAATATATTTAACTACTAAATTAATTTAAATAAAACCAATGGCGCACCCCCTAAAAATCTACGAAGCTCCTCCCCCAAACTCTATGAAAAGATTCTCCTAAAAATTTCAATGGCGCGGAGGGCAACCCGATTTACACACAGACACCATTTAATTTTGTGTGTGACGTGTATATATATCATATATGCATACAGATATATAGATATTGTTATAGATATGTACAGTTAAATTTGGAAACATTTCCTCTTACTTCCCTTAACTGGTATTCTCCTTTAACAGATTAAAATCAAAACTCTTTTTTTTTTTTTGAGCAATCGAAAGATATTTTTCAGAATTGAGCAAATACAACATCGTGCTTCATAAATATTTGTGGCTGGAGGAATGCTGGGTGATGTGTACAGAAGAGGACAACCTACAGTATGAAATTTCGACGATTCCGCTGTCATACCTTTTATACCGCATAAAATATACATTTCAGTTCATGCATTCTTTTTAGTTTTCCTTTATAAGTAACGTGCGTTATCCTTTATCATTTCAATAAAATGCATGCGATGAAACTGTTTCGCTTATGCGTATTTTATTTTCTTAGGAACCTACATACACACGGTCAACAAGCATTTGACAAAAATTCAACGGAAATAAATTCAAACCTAAAAAAATAAAAGCTCGTGGATAACACATCATTTTTCGCGACATATCTATAAAAATAGCGATTTCAGAAGAAAATGGTACTTTAAAAACGGTTTCATATTTCGCAGATTTCGAAATGGTGGATTTTATGTATATTTTTGTATATAAAGCATTCGAAGTAGAATTTTAAATCTGGTTTTGAACAGTTTCACTTTTATCGCTTTAAATGGGGAAATCTACAGGAGGATGATCATTTTTGCCGTGGTAAATTCTAAGTGCTGAAAACGAGGTTGTTGCACTTTTAGAGGAATTATTCTTCTAATTGAAGTGTAGGTTTGAAAATACCTCTTACATAAATTGTTTTTCTTCAGGAACTAATTCTTTGAAGCTATTTTTAGTCGGCCGTGAAACGACCGATTAAAGGCCCTCTTAACTATACTGGCGTACCCGATAATCAAAATTCCTTTTTTAGTTCTAGTCTGTGATCGTTATGATAGTTTGAATATTTTTTAAACTCGTTGTTTTAGACTAATAACTAATCTTTTGAATCGCTTGAACTAATTTTAACTTATTTTTACTCATTAAATTTATAAAAACTTTTGGTTAAAATTATGATGGCAGTGTTTCTCGCATACTATAGTTATAGAACAGGTATTTATGCAGATAACGAGTACTACTTTGGAATGCATAGGGGGGGGGGGGGAGGACAGACTTAGAAAAAACAAACGCTTCGGATAACATGGTTTCGTTATAAAATAAATGAACTTTGTGCACAAGTAAAGATGAAAAACAATTAAACACGTTAAGAGCACAAATGAGCAATAAAATGCAGACATATGTTTCGGGATTGCTTGAAATCCCTTTTTCCATGCAGAAGTGGAGCTTCTAGATGCACAAACATCCAAATGAATCAAACAAAACAACAGAAACACGGCTTATATAGCCTAAGATTTACCAACAAACCAATGAGAATAAAGACAGAACGGATTCTGCATTGAAAAAGGGATTCCAAGCAATCCCGAAACATATGTCTGCATTTTAATGCTCATTTGTGCTTTTAACGTGTTTAATTGTTTTTCATGGTTTCGTTAGTTATGAAGTGATTCAATATTTTCAAAACTAATAATCAGGTAATTCATTTCCAATACTACATCCCAATAAATGTATTATAATTCTTAGCTGAATGAAGTGACGATGTTACAAAATCACACTTCAAGACTTTCGTAGATCACAAGAACACAACACTCAAGCACTACTCACAAATGACTGACTCGAACTGAGCAATGGCGATCCCGCAGGATGTTGACAAATAAGTGAACAAGTTAAGAAGTATACCGATAGTATGCGCCACGGGCCGGGGGGTCCTATTTAGGTGGTGGAGTCCGACATTGGTGTTTGGTGTTCTCTATATAATGTTTCAAATTCATTGTGTAACATATATATATATATATATATATATATATATGTATGAAATAGAAAATATATATATAAAAAAATTAGTGGGTATGTGAAAAAACAACAATTAAATCTAAAAGGCTGAACGTGGGAAATCACAAATATAAACATTCAAAAATGAAAAAGAGCCTGCCTCTTCATCAGTGGGAGGGAGCAGGAAGCATATATAACGAAATATTGTCATTGCAGGGTTCTGAGAAATCAAAGCATAGCATGTGAGAAAAAAAAAATTTTTTTTATAACTAAAAAAATATAAGGCTGGGAGTTGCAAGCAAAGTGAAAACAATCAAAATAATTTGAATAATCAAAATAATTTATCTAGTTATAAAAAGAACAATTTTTTTATTATTATTATTATTATTATTATTATTAAAAGAAGTTTCGAGTTTACGTGATATTGACCGAGTCAAAATGTAAAAATAAAAAAAACAACATGCTATAGCCGAAATTTCCTCTCCCAGACCTGCAAAGCAATACGATTAAAATATAGCTTCTAAATCTACTCGCCTCCCAAGGCAGGACCAGAAAAGGAAGACATCAACATCTAGCCGAGAAAGAGATACGCCATGCGATGGCTAAGTCCGTCCGTGTCCATGTGGCTGACCTTGACTTTCCGATCTCGCTCACAGACCAACACAACATCCAAAAACTGGCGTTCCAAATGATGGACTTTAGCCAGGAATCTTCATCCCGAGTGTGCCAATGAGGTTCCGTTATGGTTATATAGCAACTGCAAGACGCTACGCCAAAGTTTTAAACGACTTAATGTAAAAATTAATAAAATTCAGCGGGTAATTATTAAAGTAAAAAAGGATTGCAGAGAAGGTGAAAACATTTTTATCCAAGTTATATTTGTTATTGCAGCTTTTAAAATACCTGTATAGTTGCCCTGTGATAATATTTATAAAAACTTTTTTATGCAAATTACTTTGCCAGTGTGGCATAGTGATGGTATGGAAATTGAAGTCCTTACGTTTATCATATACGTCAATAATTAAATTACTGTTTCTAATGTTCAATGATAAATCCGAAAAGTTAGTTCTGTATGTATTATTATTAGTAGATTTTAAATTTAAACAATTGGGATACATTTTTTCCAACTCCTCAGCAATATTAAAATTGATAACCAGAATGTCATCAATATATCTGAATGCACGTATTCTATTGTTATAATGCACCTCATATTTAAATTCGTAGTACAATAAAAAAAGGTTTGCAGCAGTGCTAGAGTAATTGGTTCCCATTCCTATACCCTTTATCTGCTTATAAATCAAGTTGTGGAATTTTAAAAAATTATTTTGGAAACAAAAGCTGCATAAATTAAGGGTAAAATCCTTATTCAAGTTAATTTCAGATTCTAGGTGAAAAAAATCAAATAATTTGTCTATTGCATGTACCAGCAGATGAATTGGAATATTGTTAAATAAATTTTCAAAATCATAAGAGTATAAGAGTGTAGGAGGGGAAGCGATTAAGGCTTTTACAACATCCGAGCTGTTGTTGATTGACCAAAAATAGCTGGTGTTATGAAATTTATTTTTTAAAAAATCGTAAATTCGTTTTAATAGTTTTTGTAAATGTATATTGAAAAAGCTATTCACACTACCAATAGTGCAACAGATAAATCTGAAGCCGATTGGAGTTTTATGGAATTTTGGAGTCAAAAATAGAACTTAATTCTGTGTCTACAGGTCCTGTAGACACAGAATTAATCTCTATTTACAAAAATTTCGCTGCTTTTGCAAAAGAATGCAAATTTCTATTCGAAAAAAATTTTCGGTTCCTAGGGAATTAAAAATTCTTTTTCTTTTTTTGACTCCAAAATTCCATAAAACTCCAATCGGCTTCAGATTTATCTGTTGCACTATTGGTAGTGTGAATAGCTTTTTTTCAATATACATTTACAAAAACTATTAAAACAAATTTACGATTTTTTAAAAAATAAATTTCATAACACCAGCTATTTTTGGTCAATCAACAACAGCTCGGATGTTGTAAAAGCCTTAATCGCTTTCCCTCTTACTTTCTTATACTCTTATGATTTTGAAAATTTATTTAACAATATTCCAATTCATCTGCTGGTACATGCAATAGACAAATTATTTGATTTTTTCCACCTAGAATCTGAAATTAACTTGAATAAGGATTTTACCCTTAATTTATGCAGCTTTTGTTTCCAAAATAATTTTTTAAAATTCCACAACTTGATTTATAAGCAGATAAAGGGTATAGGAATGGGAACCAATTACTCTAGCACTGCTGCAAACCTTTTTTTATTGTACTACGAATTTAAATATGAGGTGCATTATAACAATAGAATACGTGCATTCAGATATATTGATGACATTCTGGTTATCAATTTTAATATTGCTGAGGAGTTGGAAAAAATGTATCCCAATTGTTTAAATTTAAAATCTACTAATAATAATACATACAGAACTAACTTTTCGGATTTATCATTGAACATTAGAAACAGTAATTTAATTATTGACGTATATGATAAACGTAAGGACTTCAATTTCCATACCATCACTATGCCACACTGGCAAAGTAATTTGCATAAAAAAGTTTTTATAAATATTATCACAGGGCAACTATACAGGTATTTTAAAAGCTGCAATAACAAATATAACTTGGATAAAAATGTTTTCACCTTCTCTGCAATCCTTTTTTACTTTAATAATTACCCGCTGAATTTTATTAATTTTTACATTAAGTCGTTTAAAACTTTGGCGTAGCGTCTTGCAGTTGCTATATAACCATAACGGAACCTCATTGGCACACTCGGGATGAAGATTCCTGGCTAAAGTCCATCATTTGGAACGCCAGTTTTTGGATGTTGTGTTGGTCTGTGAGCGAGATCGGAAAGTCAAGGTCAGCCACATGGACACGGACGGACTTAGCCATCGCATGGCGTATCTCTTTCTCGGCTAGATGTTGATGTCTTCCTTTTCTGGTCCTGCCTTGGGAGGCGAGTAGATTTAGAAGCTATATTTTAATCGTATTGCTTTGCAGGTCTGGGAGAGGAAATTTCGGCTATAGCATGTTGTTTTTTTTATTTTTACATTTTGACTCGGTCAATATCACGTAAACTCGAAACTTCTTTTAATAATAATAATAATAATAATAATAATAATAATAAAAATTTGTTCTTTTTATAACTAGATAAATTATTTTGATTATTCAAATTATTTTGATTGTTTTCACTTTGCTTGCAACTCCCAGCCTTATATTTTTTTAGTTATAAAAATTTTTTTTTTTTTTCTCACATGCTATGCTTTGATTTCTCAGAACCCTGCAATGACAATATTTCGTTATATATGCTTCCTGCTCCCTCCCACTGATGAAGAGGCAGGCTCTTTTTCATTTTTGAATGTTTATATTTGTGATTTCCCACGTTCAGCCTTTTATATTTAATTGTTGTTTTTTCACATACCCACTAATTTTTTTATATATATATTCTCTATTTCATACATATATTCTGCAACTGTTTAAGTGTGCTGCCTCGTGCGCCTTTTCACAGTTAGATTCACTTTATTAACTTTTGATTTTATATATATATATATATATATATATATATATATATATATATATATACCAAAAAGATAGAAAGAAACTCACTCAATGGAGCTCCACAAGGTTTCGTTTTAACTCCGCTCCATTTTCGATCAAAATATCGTTGGCCCTCTAACAAAGGTATTTCTGAAACATTTTTAGACAGTTCTTAATTACGATTAGCAATCATTCAAAGGAAAGTAGACACCTCAGCAGCAACTGTAGATAGATTCAATATAGAATCTCGAGACTGAAGGAATTCGGGGAGAATAAAAATGAATTTGAGGAAATCTGCCGTGTGTGAGATCAGCTTGCTCACTTACTTCTTCTCTCAAACACTTTCTATGCACTACGTTATATTTGTACAATCGGCGTGTTTGGGTTGTTATATCAAATGCTCGTTGTATCCAATGAATCAATAACAACATTCAATTAACTCCCCTTTTTTAAAGTTCCTTAAAACATTATTGCGTAATGAAACACATTAGATAAAATGTATGACATTCTCTATCTGTAATTAAATTTTGAATTGAAACTAAGTAAGAAAAGAAATGATGTAGGATAACCTTTACTTCAAATTTGATAAAAGTAATGATTTTGTGAGAGCATATGAAATAATTGAAGACATAATAAATCGCAAAATTAAAATTAAACAGTAAATCGAAATTTTCAATAAACAAAAATGAAAAGTCTTTAAAAAGTACCAATGTACCAACATTTTTCTCTTCTTGGCGCCAAAAAAGCGAAATATTCCGAATTTTCAGAATGAGAGAACCCCCTATTCATCTGGTTTAGACTCCTCATGCGGGTCTTTCGATCAAGAGTCATATTGAAAAGTCGTTACAGCGTATTGTGACGTAATAAAGAGGATGCTATAAAGTGTGTCAAAGATGTTGTTTTGTTGTAAGGTTTGAATTTCTACTACCGTTATATACTTCGGACGAGTTCTTTTCTATTTCAATCTTACAAACTAAAAGAGCCTTGTTGCACCAATGGAATTCGCTTTAAATGAAGAAAGATGTGTTTGTTAAAATAGGAAAGCTTAAAGATATATAGCTGGTTGGTAGTATGGAATAGTTGAAAGAAATAATCAAGTATATTTCCACGAAAAAATAAATAAATATATAAATAAAAACCCATTTAAAAAATATCACTTAACAGTTCAACCACTAAGCTCTTTAAACAACAGTTTGGGTGGTTTTCTTGTACAAAGTACGTTTCTAGCGGCACTTGGATAGAATATTGAATAATTTCGGAAACAGTAGTAGATTTGTGAAAAGTAGAAGATATTTGGGAAACAAATTTCCGTTAAAACGGAACCTTCCGTTAGGAAGGTAAGGGTGGAACGGTTCCGTTAACACCCTTTTCATTTCCACGTGCATTTATCGATCTTTAATGATTGTTTGGGTTGTTACATCTTTAAAAATTAAATGGACTTATTCCATCATCTACCCCTTTTTTATGTGCTCTTTGCATCATCCGACCGCATATTTCTGAAAAAAAAAAAAAAAAAACATATAATTATGTAATGAAGTTGAGTATTATTTTAATACCGACAACTGGGGTGACTTTGCCCAATTTAAAAATTCAAGTTGATAATTTTCCCATAACCCATTTTCTGATATCTTAGATAAAATTTGTACCTTTGGAAGGTGGTTCGTAGATGTGATTTATGTAGTTATTTTCTTTTTATATCATTCCCCCTCGTTAAAAAAAAGAAATATGGGTGGGCAAAGTCACCTAGTGACGTGGGGTCACTTTGCCCACCAGATGTTTTCTTCATATATCGAAGTTGTGAATAAAAGATGGGCGAAGCCACCTCTTCAGGGTGTTAAAAGAGCCACAGTAAACACAAAAATTGCTCAAAATTCGTTTTTTTTCTCCAAAATACAAAAATTAATGCAAATCTTGGGCAAATAATGCTAAAAAGTTTTGCAAAACGTGGGCAAAAAACATGAATTATGAAAATAAAGAAGAGTGCACCAAGAAATAAGTGCCAAAAAGAATCTATCGAGAACTACGTGAAATTTTTTTTCTCCAAATCGTCTGTAAAGTGAAAACTTGTCTCTTTTCTGTGGGCGGAGTAGGCTTGAGAGAAATTTCGTTTCGTGAAACGCTAGCTTCATCTGCCACCTGATTAAAAGTGAGCGATATTCCCTTATCCTTGGTTCTCATGTATGAGACCTCAAAATCTCCATCACTACATTCATTAGTAATTTTTGCCATAAAATGCTTTACAGCGTTTTCCCCCAGGATTTTCACCACAACGAATTCATTTTTTTCTGAAAGTAATCGTCTCTTAGTAGTTAGTGGAATCAGTCTCTTCTCCCTCCTCCTCCATTTCAGAAAAATTTCCTTTTGGTTATAATTATTAACCTAAACATCTTGACAAATTACCAAAAAAAAAGAACTCCTATTACGATGTAACACTTCGTATAACAGGTGATCAAAGTGACCCCAATTTTCCTGCAAATCGTGAGGCGACATCGCCCAGTCAAATGACAATCAACCAGTTGGGTGCAGGAACGAATTTCCAAGCGGATTCCGTTCTTCATTACATTTACTAATAATAATAATAACTGATGAAACTCACCTTGTTTTCGTAGAAGCTGTTTGTATCTAATTTTGAAGAGCTGTAATTTTCATGGAAGTTACACTTCACAAATGGAACAGAAGATTGGTAATAACACTTATCTGGAACCACTTGCAAACCACAGAATAGCACGTAGACATTGAGGAGGAATGTATCAGTGACTGCAACGACTCAGACGACCTATCAGATATTTACTACGGTGGCGCGAAACTTTTTTTCAAAATTGGGCAAAGTCACCTTGAGGACAAAGTCACCCCAGTTGACGGTAGTAGAATAGTATCTTCTACCTGTACAATTTTCAAAAATAAAAGTGAAAAGACTACAGCAGGGAGGCACAACCCTTTATGAGAGAGGGTAAGAAAATAAACCTCAAAAAATTCTTCAATATATTTCCATTTTCTCGTTCTTTAATGTATAAACATAAATAAACAAGTGTATGCGGTAATTTTGTTTTATTTTTTACATTGTTGACGAAATATTTTTCAAAAAGGGGAGGGGCCGTAATTTTACAGTTTTCTAAAAACATAGTTTTCCTTACTTTTTACTAAATTCAAAAATGCTTTACATATTTTTTACATGAGTCTCATGACTATAGGATTTTTGAACAACTAAACAAAGCATGTTTTATCATTGGACAAGCTATTTAATTTTAAATATTAACTAAGTTGCAAAAAGAAAACGAATTGGGGATCCGACTTTGGTACACTAAAGCGCCCTTTACACATACGTTCTTAACCGCGCGACTGAACGTGGCGCATCCAGCCACGGTCAAGAACGCGAGTAAAACCGTGGCGTTCAAGAATGTGTTGCAAAATGCACCACATTCTTATCCGCGAGCAAGAACGCGTTCAGATGCGGGGCGTTCCATTGAAGTCCCCTACAGAAGCCACAGCCTGCAGAATCGTCCAATCCTCTCACTTTGATGCGCGGTTAAGAACGTGTATGTAAAATGCATCATTTCTTGGAGCGCAATCATGAGCGCGCAACTGAGTGTCATTCTTAACCGCGTTCTTGAGCGTCCTAAAATTGCATTTACACGCACGCTCTTGACCGCGGATCTGAATGGCTCGCCGTCCGGACCGCGGTTAAGAACGTGTGTGTAAAGGCTGCTTTACTCTGTTTATTAATAAACCATCTGTTCCCGCGACTTCGTTCGTGTGGAAATTTTGATGTGTGTATGTGCGAGAACTGATGGCCTGATTAAAAGAGCGAATATTTTAAAAGGCGTACTTTTGGGTGGCAGAGGTCCTGCACAAAATTAAATGGAGTCGAGGGGACGATGGCTTAAAAACCGAAACATTATGGCGCTATAAAACATTTTTTTAAAAAGTGAGCTATCAAACGCCCATTTTTGGGCCAATTTCTGGGCGGTAAATATTTTGTCAATTCTGGCTGGAAAGCACAGCATTTAGACGCAACTATACACTACAGTCGATTTCTAAGAATAAAGAACAATAACAAACTACACAAATTGTGACTAACCTAAGAACAATGTACTGTACTTAAAAAGCACACAAAAATATAACTAACGTAACGACAATCTAATTGCAAAAGTAAACAACTATCCTATTGTTAAAAAATAAGGATTAAATTCCCGTACATTAATTTAACGGAGATTGCAAATACAGCGATGCCTCATAAAAATGCTAGAAACTTTGATTATTATTATATTTGTTTGTTCACACGGCAACTGTAACAATTGTCGAAATGATGCAACAATAAAAATAAAATAAAACGGTCATCATCTGGGTCAAATAAAATTAAAGTTAATTACCGTGAAAAAATATTCAAACTACAGAGAAAAGCGCTTATAACTTCTTTTCTAGTTAATTTAGAGGCTTCGAATTTTAGCACGTAGCGAAAAACTCTTCCTGAAGTAGTTTTTTACCCGCTTTTCAAGCTCGAAAGGATGCGATAATTTCTTCCGATAGATAGGACTGTTTTATGCAATTTTCGGTGCTCCGCTCCGATTGGTCTTAGCGTGATGATATATAGCCTATAGCCTTCCTCGATAAATGGGATATCTAGCCCTAAAAGAATTTTTCAAATCTTACCAGTAGTTCCTGAGATTAGCGCGTTCAAGCAAACAAGCTCTTCAGCTTTGTAATACTAGTATAGATAAAGTCGAGAAATAACTTTCTATCCTACATATTCACGCCTATTAATAAATTAATTTTAAATAATGATAAATATTGCAGTTACTTTTAAAACTATTCGGAGCACGAAGTGGAGCGAGTAATTAGAAGTCGGAGCGGAGCAACTCAAAAAAAGTGATTCTTCCAGATCCCCGCTTTCTACAATATGTAACTAAACATAAAATTGACTCGCCTTTGCGAGACTTAAGCCTTACTGGTTTCCCCCTTCTACTAAAAAGTTCTTTCGCAAGGAAGAGCGCAGGCATTCCACTAAAAATCTGAAAGATAAATTTGGGGTGCACTTTCTTTGAAATTGCCTTCTTTTGAGCAATAAAGTTGTAAGACATTCCATTTACTGAGTAAAATGCTATTTTTGGATTTAAGAATTGGATTGAAATATAAAAAAGGAATATATTTCTTCAGTTAATAAAATGGTAGATATCATTCAGATACGCATTTTTAATGTCTCAATTAAAAGAGCATGCTGACAATGTTCTTCATCAGTCGAAAGTTTCCATTATTTCAACGCAAAACACAGACATACACAGTGGTTATAATTAAATGTACATTTATACCTATGTAGAGCTTAAACTAATAAACATGTACATTGAAATATAAGACAAATGCTTTGTGCTAAAATGTAAGTACAAAGATAAAACAACGTAAAAAAGCACAAATTCAGAATAAAAAGCAGCTTAATTCCATGTAATTCAGCTTAATTCCATTGATCCTTGCATTCAATTCACTATTGAAATGGAAGTTGATAGTTCTCTTTCATTCTTGGACGTTTTAATTACTAAAAGTAATGACGATTTTATGACTTCAGTGTTTCGTAAGCCCTTTGCTGTTACATTACCTCCTCACAAATGTTCTTCTCACCCTCCAAACCAAAAGTTAGCCTCTTTCAAGGCTCTTGTTTTCCGTGCTTTGAATATATGTTCCTCTTCTAACTCTTTGTATGCTGAGCCTCCTTACATTAAAGCTGTGGTTTTGGATCGTGGTTATTCTCCTAAGGTCGTTGATTCTACTTATAACAAGTTAATTAAGCCTTCACCCTCATGCAATGTTTCTAAGTGCTAGCCTGCTTATACTATTATTTTACCTTTTTATCCAAAACTCAGTCAGCAAATTGCTAAAATATTGAAGAAATTTGGGTTTGATTCTGCATTTTCCCCTGTTAATAAAATAAAATTTACAAATTTGAAGTATCCCATTGATTTGCACAGCAACTGGGGTATTTATAGTATTTCTTGTAAATGTGGTCTTTCTTACATAGGTCAGACTAAACGTGCCTTAAAGCACCGTATGAAAGAAGATGAAAATTATGTTAAGCGTAAAGAACTTGCAAGTTCTTCTATTGCCCAGCATTGTTGGACTCTAGATCATTGTTTTGAATTTTCTTCTGCTAGAATTATCAGTAAATGATCTTCGGTCTATGAACATGATTTTAGGGAAGCTTATCACATTTGGAAAAATTCTCATTCGTTAGTAAATGATTTTTCCAGCACTCCATACTTTCCTGACGATTGGAAACAATTTTTATAATTTTTCTTTCCTTTCCTGTTCTTTCCCGCCTTTTCCACGTTCGTTTCCCGCCTTTTCCTCTTGGGCTCTGCTCCCGCCTTGTTCCTGGCCTCTGATTGGTCAATCGCTAATCCGACACATTTGGTATAAATACCGGTTGTCTCTCTGGTTCTTCCCTGTTCACTCTCAGCTTGTTAGCTGCGTGTTGAGCCTTTCTTTTTTGCACTGATGAAGAGGTTCCATTGTAGCTTCGAAATAGCTATTTGTGTTACTTTTTATTCTGAATTTGTGCTTTTTTACGTTGTTTTATCTTTGCACTTATATATGTACATTGAAACTTGGTACACTCGTTATATGAACCATCGGAAATATAAATCTGCAAGTAAAACATAATAATTCAAACTTTAACCACCAAGTGAGATGCAGAAAAATATAGAACACAAAAAAAAAAAAAAAAAATTACAAAGCAAAAATGCACAAATTAGAAACAAAAACTTTTAACTCAATATTTTATCACAACATTTGTTCAATGTGCATCCTATTTGCTTCAGTTCCATGTCAAAAGAGTGTTAAAGTGTGTTCAACGGTAGAACGAAGCGTTTCTCTATCAATTTTTATCAACTTAACGATGATAATTGCAATCGATAGAGAGGCAAGAAGCGCTTCGTGCTTCTATTGTAATACGCACCGAACATGTGCTGAAGCAAATTCTGTGTTAAAATAAAATGCTTTATTCTTTGCTTTTTTTTTTCTTATGAGCCTAAAATTTTAGTTTGCTAAAGTGATTTTCCTCTTCTTTATTTCATTTATAAAGAATGTTGTTATATTAGTTGAATAAATGAATATTTTCTCGAATTTAATTTAATTGATTTCTTCATTTATCTTACTTGTTTTATTTTATTTATTTGTAGACTTACTTCTTTTTAATACTGAACTTTTTGCAAATTGAAGCTATTGGCATTTTTTTTTTCTTTTTCTTTTTTCTTTTACAAAAAGGCACTTCGCTTGCTTCCCGAAATGTTCTAGGAAATTTAATTTATCTTTTTCAAAACTGATGTATGTGTTTCTACATGTTCCATACAGGCATCTACGTGAAATATTTCATGAATAAAAAGAACCGTAGAATATTCTTTCTGCATACCTTTTATTTAGAACATCCGTTTCTTGTGATCCATACGTATTCGTAGCTCAAGTGCCGTATAAATATATTTTTGAAATGTACGCAAACTTACTCGAAGGGAAGAAAAAATTACTTTTTTTTTTTGCAAAAAACTACAAGGAGTTCAAAACCTAGTTGACTTCGAAATACGAAACGAAAAAAAAAAAAAAAAGAAACTATTTCGAGGAATGGTTTTCCAATGTTATTTTCTAAATAGGAATCGCATATTTTTTTTCTTGTTACTTTTTCCCCATGAACTCTACGGTTATGTTTCATTTTATCTAATGATTTTTATTTTTATTCATTTTCATTCATTTATTTATTTATTTTTTTACTGGAAAAATATTAAAGACTAGTATTCAATTAATTTCATTTCCTTTAAATTGATCTGGTTTCCAAATCGGTTTTAATACGATCGTTTATAGCAAGACAAAAAAGTGCGGTTTTATAAGCTACTACAAAAGTGACGCCTCTGTGAGTGGGAACAAAGTTTAATGTTCGATATATAGGTGGTATCAAAGATGATGGGTGATGAAGATGTAACGAATGAATAGGAGGAAAATAATTTTTGTAATAATAAAAAGGGAAACGTTTTACTTAGGTTGCAGTAAAAATATTTTAGGCATAATATTTCATTAATGTTATTATTTTTACAAATGACTCAATTACAGTAAAACCTGCCACATCCGGATCAATGTGGCGACCGAACGGTCCGGATATGAAAAAATCCGGATATCAAGACTATTTCAAAATATGTAGCTGTAAACATGACTGAGATTATGCTGAAGCACATAGACGTTATGTACATTTTACAAAAAGTTACAC
Source organism: Octonoba sinensis (assembly GCA_038502835.1). NCBI lineage: Eukaryota > Metazoa > Arthropoda > Arachnida > Araneae > Uloboridae > Octonoba > Octonoba sinensis. The sequence goes on along the minus strand of CM076599.1, from coordinate 53,625,342 downwards.
ATTACAGTTATAGTATTCGAACGAAAATTTACTTTAAATTGAAAAGGAACATAACTGAAACAAAGTTTTTACTCACAGAATAACATTAGTTTTTGAAAAAGTTAGTAATTTTCTGCTGCTTTCCACACTGTACACGTTTTTTTGAAGCCATGTCTCTCATCCTTTTTAAAAGCATCACGTCACTTGCATAAGTATCTTCTTGGCTTTGAGGTAGCACAGCAGAGCCTCGAACGACTTGAATGCTTCAGAGTGGCTCATTATGACCGGCCTTTTGTCAGTGCTTTCATTCCCTTCGTTGTCTGAGTCTTTATCATCATTCTTGCACACCATGTTCAATATATCGCCGTCTGTTAATTCGTTCTGTTCGTCTGCACTCAACCATTTGTTAACATCGTCGTCCTTCATTTTTTCACATCCTGGCAGGTTCTTTACCAGTTCAGCAATCAGCAATTACCAGTACACTAACAGGCAATAAATAAATTCTAATTCTAATTCTAATTCGTCGCACAGTTCGAAATAAATAGTACTTTGACTTTTGCTTACTCAAAAATATTTGTTCCGCCGTCCGGATATGGGGAGGTCCGGTGTGGCAGGTTTTACTGTATATTGTAATTTACTTCTTAAAAAGTAATAAAAAATAATTTGCTAATTTTTCTTAGCCGCATGGTGACTGCATGGATAGGTATAGTCGCCTTGCAGCTGGCATGCCAATTACACTCGATGGTGTCGTTTAAGAAAACGTTAAAGAGCGTGTTGGATACGCTCTAGAATCTGGAAGGGTGCTTTTTCACACCAAAGGAGACAAAGACAATATTGCTGTCTTTTCTTCTTTACGCAAGCGCAGAGCGTATTTTTTGCCTTCAAAAATAGGTTCTGCGGCTGCGCATATGAGAATATTGTCTTTGTAGGCTTTGGTGGTGAAAGCCCCCGAAGAAGTAGGATTTGGTAATGTGTTTAATACGCGGAAAATCTGGGCGTTGTTCCAAACATTATGGGTGGTTAGAGGGTGGTAAAAGAGAGCATATTCAAATACGTTACACATATAATTTTACCATCAGATTTTGAAATAAGAAAATAATCGTTTTCTTGATAGAAAATATATATTTGGCCTGTACCACAACTAGAATGTTTTAGTTTTGTAGCGTATTACAGACTTCAGCTTTAAAAAGAGAAAAAGTATTATTAAGATTTAAATAACTATTTAACACATCTTGAGTAAATTATACATGATTTATACATTTTTTAAAGGGAATAAAAGGGTGACGTAACCATTTTATTGCAGTCTGCTGTTGTTAAGCAATGTGTAGGATGGTTGGATGATCATATATCTAAACACACGCAGAGTTCAAAATCATTGCTGGTCCGCTTAGTCCCAGAGCACGAAAAACTGATTCGGACCGCAATGAAATAAAGCTCATTGGTCCATGGGACCGGTGACATCACCATCAGTTGAACTATCCATCACATCATAGTTTTGCTGTTTTCAGCATTATTATGTCAGTAAATAAATTTTGGAAGGACAAAAATACCAGCAGCCATCACAGCAAATAATTCAATATTAAAAGTCCGCAGTGTTAAGGAACGAAAAGTCTGTCTCAAGAAACTTCAGATAATATTCGAATGAAATTCACTTGTGAAAGCCATTTATTCAGCTTAAATGCAACATACATTTCCATGAGAGGATATTGATTTCAAGTTCCATACTAAACAAAAAACATATTACATATTGCCATTGATTAATTTACTTGACTTTGCACATCCGTTGAAACTGAAAAAAGCTTTCGGAATTTAGGGAGAATCAAGAATGACTGAAGAAACGATAAAATAATAATACCTTAAATGATGTAATGCAGTTTAATTGGAAACTCTTAACATTGTTAATTTTAACCCTTTGTCCATTTGTCATTATTTCTTAAGGAACTAACATTTTAAACACATAACTAGTACAGGCAAGTCTTCGGCGTAACTGTGCTCTCAGGGTTTTGAAGGATTTCTGCATGAGTATTAGCATTTATTTAATTTTTCAGGATAAAGCAACATTAACCCCCTTTCCCTGCTACATTTTTTTCTTTGGTTTGGTATTAATAAAAACTTAGTGAAACCACATTTTTTTCATTATTTTCCTATTTTTTTTCGCTAACTGAGTTTTAAATTAGTATAGTTGCTCGTTTTCTCAGCCCCTTGTTTTCTATTGCAATATCGCAATTAAAATTTGAAATAAGGTTTTGTAATTATTGTATTTCGATGGCATCATCATTGATTGGTGCATTTTCATATGTTTTGGAGCAAATTCAAGAAATACTTACAGATCTTCACTCAGAAACACGTGTGCGAAAATTATTTTGTAAATTTGAGCATTATTTGCGTTGCAATTTATGAAAAATATTGTCAGCGAAAAGGTACCTATTTACCATTCTTATTTGCATTATTTTAATTTGTTTTTTTCAACCAGTATGTTCTATTTAATATTTTAATTATAAATGAGCTAATATTTTTCTTAAGTCAAACATTTTCTAGCGCAATATTTTGTTGACAATGTTTTTGTCTTTAAAATCTAAGAAAATTATGTTCTCTGAAAATTTAATCTCAAAGGGAAGATTTGTTAAAGTGATACCGCCAAATCAAATGGAAGGTTCTTTGACCTTCGCCTCTCCCTTGGCGGTCTTGTTCCGAGTTCTACTCGAACAACAGACACCGGACAACAACAACAGTTAAAGTGAAATTTATAGAGAAGACAGTAAAATGTTTAGTTACAGCACTATAATGAAAAAATTCCATTTTTTCGAAACGGGTTATTAACTAGATTTATTTTTTACAGAAAAAATTCAGAACAATCGTTTTTTCAGTGAGCGTTATTTCAGTTAACTTTGAAAAGCGCGATGAATAATAAACAAAAAAGAAATCCGTGGTGTTAAAATTCATTTGTTTGGGGTTAATTGCAAGTTGAAAGCATACGATAGTGATAAGCAAGTTCTTTCCCAAAAAAATGGGGTTAATTTGCAAGTTGAAAGCATACGATAGTGATAAGCAAGTTCTTTCCCAAAAAAATTCAGCGGAGACAAAATTTACCTGAAATTGAAATAAAAATGAAATTCGAGTATAATGTGTCAAAAATTCAGGCCTAAATTTCAAAAAGTGGACTCGACTGGTTCCAGATAAAACTACTTTCAATTATTTAATTATTTTTAATAACTCCCTAAATCATTAAACAGCTTTTCATGACTGATAAAATTAAAAATCATTGCTGGAATAATCTTATCTTGTTATATTTTTTAAGCCCAAAATCGACTGGAAGACTTATTACCGACACTGAATAATTATAATTTCACGAAGCTTAAATTCTCCAATGAATTTAAGTTTTACACTCTCCTAAACTGTTTACATAACATTAATATTTATGCTCTGATAGCTAGAGAATTTTAATAAGTGCCAAGTAAATACTCCAATATTTAGTTACCCATTTAGACATGCTCTGCCGTTATTTTAACATATTTTCAATTGCCGATGCATTTTATGTCTTCATCATCTCTGGGTAATATATTCCTGGATAAGTTGATTAATTTGCTTCAGCTAATTCAGGAATAATTTATTTGGAATGTTTGAAAACGTAATGATCGATCTGAAAACTGCTAAAGGTAATTAAGAGAGAAATTAGAAGCAAAAGTTGTCCAGCAGAGTTTTAAAATTAAATGTAACAACGCGGTTTATTTGACATAAAAAGTATTTTAGCAGTTTTATTTTAAACAAAACTCGCTAATATTTGCAAGCAAAATATTTGGTTTGTTATAAATATAATAAGAGTTTATCAGTTGTTTGCATATATTTTGGATTACACGTAATATTTTGTTATTGGTTTTAATCTAATTTAAATAATTGTTCATTCCAAACTTTTGTGCGGAAGAAACGAACTCTTTGAGCGCCTTATGTTAGTTAAAAATATGGAAGATGGCAACGTAAAAGGTAAAAATTTGCCTATGAATGCATAATAAGGAGCAACTGGTCGCCGAAAGAGTTTTCGTTTAAATTTTTACTACGGATCCCAACGTGATGGGATTTGCTAGTAAATCGCAGTACTAATAATAAAAGAGAAAGTATGTCTGCAGCACAAGAAAATTATGATCAAAGCTACTCTGTTTAGACAACGCGTTCGTTCTAACAGAATCGTTCTTTATTAAAGAAACTTGGTATAAAAGTTATATGGACTACGAGGGGAGATATCCTGCAAAAAATTGTTCAAATTTTTATACGCCAAGCGAATTAATATAAGAAATATTTCTGTTTAATTTCCGTTAAGAAAATTACATGAAAAGCCAAAATGTGTATAAATATGGAAAAAAATGTTTAGAAATTGCAAGTAAAAAGTTTTGAATGTCTCGAATATAGTTCTTGACGTTTCCATGGTTTATGGTTTTCCAGAAAATCCTCCTAAGAACGGAAAAGGAAAACTAACATTTTCAGAAAATTTGGAACAAAAACTCTACAGTGTACTAGGCGTGCCGCCCGGCGTTGCCCGGGCTAAAATAATAGATTGAGGGCGCGAGCTTAAATACAACACGGCATTGAAATTCTTTATTATCTATCCATACACAGACATACAGACCCGGACCGATATTAATAAGCAATGGCCTTCGCGATAGCCTAAATAAGAGCAACAGTCCCTAAAAATCATAGATTAATTAAGTACATTGCTCCCAAAAAGTAGTTTTCTTTTGGCGTTCGATTTTTGTTAAGAAACCGTTGTACGCCCGGCGCTGCGCGAGCTTAAATACAACACGGCATTGAAATTCTTTATTATCTACTATCCATACACAGACATACAGACCCGGACCGATATTAATAATAGAGAAATTTTAAAAAGAATCGCATTAGCTTATGGACAATTAATTGTCCCTTTCAATCCTTTTTCGATTTTACGCCAGTTTCATTTCATGCATTCAGAATAATTGACACAATCTTTAAAAGTCCCCGTTAAAATACAAAAAATACTTTTTATTAGATAGCAGACGATAAATAAATTAAAAAGAAAGGAGGATTAAATTTATTATTGCAAACACAGCAAATCCTCACTCAAAATGCTAGAGAAGCATTTATTATTAGAGTATTTGATTGGTTTAAAAATGGCAACGGCATTGATTTTAATTCAAACGGCAACTGCTGTATTATACATTGTTGGAACGATGCCAACAATGCAAAAATAAAATAAAACTTGCAAAAAATTGCGTTTTTAATTAATATCTCAGCTAATTAAAGCCGGACACGGATGAGACCGGGCGATATGGCTTCCCCGGAATATTCCGCATCCGACGATACCCGTCCCGACGTCGGGCAACCTGCCGTTCTCGAGGAGATGAGGTGACAGACACACACACACACAGACAGACGCGGACAGGTTTTAATAGTATAGAGTTCTTTCTTTCTGTCCTTGAATGGCTTTCATTAAATCAAATGCGGTACAAATGTATATTTTCTATGTGAAAATTAATGCAAAGCAGTTCTTTAAAATTTATTTAAATATCGCTTTCATGGTTATTTCTATACATTTGTAATTAGCAAAAAAACCTATTACGATTAATTCCTTCAAATTTGATATTTTCTTACAATGCTGTGTATTTTAACTGAATTCAGCCTCGCAACACGTTTTTTCTTTTTTTTTTTTGTCTTTTTCCTTTTTTTTACAGTACACGAAAATTCTTGGTGGTTAATAGCTTCTTAGTGGTGGACTGTGTTGCCCTTCCAAGATTTTTGAGCACGATCCCTCTAAATTTCTCTTTGAGTCAGTCCATGTGCCACGTGTTTACTAATGCCTACACAAAGATTGAGTGTGATAGTGTACCATAGTATTTTTTTTTTTTCTCGCATCAAAAAGTAAAACTTAATTCTCTTTCGAACAGCAATGTTCACTCTCCGGCTATCCAGGTGTCACATTTGTTTAGTATTTTGTACTCAAAGTGGTTTTAAAAGGAGAAAGGTCAAGATCGAACTGGACTGAGTGACACTTTGTCCTGCTGCAGCCTTTAAAAGAAAGGATGAATTTAACTATTTTTATCGTAAAATACTTTGGGGGCTACATTTTCCCCTTATGTCGTTCTAGGTATAAGGTGAAATATTTCCGCATCTATGAAGAAATAATGAAAATTATCAAATAAACACTTAAATAAGATCATATTAAAAAAAGTCATAGCGCTATAATACAGTCAGTTAATTATTATTGGAGTTACGGAGCAGCAAAGATAAAGAGGAGCCAGCCCTCATCCTTTTATTGTTAAAAACTAACATAATGAATTTTTAATCAATAGTTTGACTCCTTTATTATTATAATGATTTCGTCTCGTGTGGAAATTAAACATCATTGTTCCATTTCTGATAGCAATGTATCATATTCAAGTATTTTACTCTTAATTTTGCTCGATGAAGAAGAGTAGTAAAAAAAACCTAACCTTTGTAGTACCATGTTATTTATGCCACTAAATCGTGCTGTCGAAATCCTTAAAAATAATAAAAATAAAAATAATCTAATGTCCCTCCAAAGAAAGAAAACAAGAACTGAACATTCCGCGCTCAATCTCCCTATAAACACGACGAACTAAACGAAAAACATTCCCCCGTTGCTAGGCAACGCACATTCGCAAAAGGAAGTCCGAGTGAACAGTTGATGCTTTTATGAGGTATCGTTTGAGCCCTCAGTGTTCGCTCTACGAATAAAACTCTAATTCTATGTTGAAAGCGACTTTAAGCGACAGGACAAAAAATGGGTGGCGCACGCCACGGTTTAATGGGAACTTCCTATGCAAGGGTGGAATAGTTTGCTGAAAGGGTGGAGGGAATATGTCAGAAACAATGGAAGGCCATTTTTGGATTTGCAGCGGGGAGATAAGGCACGGATATGAAAATTGTTGGGCTTGTTCCATAGAGTTTAGTATAGGGATATGAATAGAAGAATGTATTGTATAAATTTTGTCGAGGGTATGCAAAAATGAAAGGGTGATTGCTATCTGTGGAGTATGGGCTCTGTTTCGCTTATTATCGGCATCCACCAATTTAATTTTTGCTTTTGTAGGAAAGAAAAAAAAATATGTATGCATAGATGAACTAAAACAAAAGATGGTAGTGAATAGGTTTGCAAGGGTATAAAAAAGGTTTTTATTGCTTATCTAGCTTATTATTGAAAATTTCTATGCTGTAAGCATCTAAAGTATATTTGTTTTAATAATTAATTCCTGATTTTAAAATATGCAGAAAGTCTATAAGAAAAAAAAGCGTATGTAAACGTTGTTAAAATAAAGCTGTGGAACGTTTCAGAATCCTATGCTTCCGCTAAACACTGCTAAGGGTTTCTCCAGAATTTATATTCTTAATTGTATTAGTATTCTTCAAAGTAAGGAAAAAAGCTAATGGTAATTTTCATAGAGGTTTAAATTGGCGGTGTCTTACTGTTAAACCATATTAAATTATTCATTTCATTTATGCACATTTAATCCTGGCTTAAGTGATTTATTCCTCCAGGAAAAATTATGCTGATATTTTCCCTTAAGTTTTCATCATAATTTTCCTTCAGATTGCTTCATTAAAACGAAATGTTTTGGTAATCATAATCGTTCAATATAGGTATTTGATTCTGTGGAAAAATAGGTTCAAGAAATATTAGTGTACAGATGTTAGGATTTTCTGGAACTTGGAGATTGCCAAAAGCGTAAAAGAAATGTTGAAAAACATCAGAAACGACACAGGGTTGTTGAAATGTTGAGAAACATCAGAATCGGTTGAGAATGTGGATTTTTTAAAAAGAGATGAACATAATAATTTCAATGAGGAAATCCAGTAAGATTTATATCCATTATTGTAATATTTGAATAACACACTATTTTGTTTATCATATCATAAACGAATTTTCGTTCATAAATATTGTTTTTAAGTTCATAAAAATATATTTCTTCTGTAATTAAACTTTAGATCACCTTTATTGCGCAATATCTCCGGTATTTAGTTTTACCTAAATAATTTTGACTGAAAAATATTTTTATATAAAAACTCTCTCTGCAAATCATAAACTTAAATTTTAATTGTTTACACACACACACACAAACAAATAAGTAAATAAATAAATAAATAGCACAAATAAAAAAATAAAAATGAAAAAAAAGAAAGAAAGAATGAAAGAATTAGCAAAAACTTGCAGCAGAATTTTTCAAATACAGGCCTTGGGGCAAGCAAGAGAAGGTACTATTTAAATTGTGATCTCCAAAATCTTATACATGATCAGGCTTAACTAAATTTCAAATTGTGCTCCTTTAAAATTATCATTTTTGTAGCTAGAACATATTTATTATAAATTCACTAAACAACTCATTTACACATTTATTATTTAAAAAAATTCCCAAGATTTCATTCTTCCATTAAAACGGAAAGTGTCTTCCTTATTTAAGTATATTTATAAAAATCATTAAACTCTTTTTGATAGTTATTTTTCCCAATGGAAAGTAGGTACTTTTGAAAACAACAACCTTTAACCTTTTTAGATTACTTTAACATAAAAGTAAAAGAGGAAAAAAGTATGACAGAAGGCTTAATGTACCGTAAAAAATTTCGTTAAAAATAAAGAAAAGTCAAAAATAAGTGAAGTAATTAAAAAAAAGATTGAAAAATAAAAAAATTGAAAGTACGTTTTTGAGATAAGGAAAGTGTGTTCTGTCTGTCTGTACCCCCAAATGGCTTTTGAGTAAATTGTCCGATTTGGAAGATTTGTTTTGCATTAGAAAGAATTCGTCGAGGACATATCATTTTTATATTTTATTTTTTGATTCGAACAGTTAAAAAAAATTTAACATTAGCGCGCTTGGGGAAATATGAAGCAAATTGTATGAACACTGGACAAAAGATCCAAATTCCTTTGCACAAGCTTGGAAAGAGCTCTCAACGATTTTTTTTTCTTTTGCAATTGATTTGAATAATTTTCGTTCAACTTTGAACAGTTCAAAACTTTTTAACATTAGCACCCACTGGAAAATGTCAATCCTATATAAATCCTGATCTAAGAGACGGATCTGCTTGGAACAAACTTTATCGGAAGGATCTTATGATGGTGGAATATGTGCAGATATCAAGTTCATCCAGAACTAACGAGCCTATTTTCCCATGAATTTTTTGGATCTGGATTTGTAAGGATATTTCTGAATGAAATGAATGAATGATTAATTAAATGAATGAATGAATAAAAACATGAATGAATGAATAAATATATGATTGAGTGACTGAATAAATACATGACTGAATGAGTGATTCTAAACTTCTTGTTTAAATTCAATTTTATATTTAGTAGCGTTTATTATTTTGCGTGTACTAATTTCTTCTCTTATTGTCTAAATATTCTTTTGCGAACGACCTATTAAAAAACTAGTTTGAATTTTAGAAATCATTCATAAATGATGTCACGCTTCGAGGGGGGGAGGGGGGTTTGTGAAATTGTGAGAAAGTGTGACAAGGGGAGGGAGGGGTAAAAGAAGTGTGACACTATACATTATGCAGCATAGCGTGACATGTGACAAAGGGGGGAGGGGGTCCGCTGAAGTGTGACATATTGTGACAAAGGAGAGGAGGGGGGTCAAATATATGGGAAAAAAGAGTGACATCATTTATAAACGGCCTCTTATCTATATAAATAAAACCGAAAGTTTGTGTGTGTGTCTGTCTGTCGATCGCGTCCTGGCGAGATGGAACGGGCCAGAAGTACGAAATTTTGGTTACAGGTACCTTGGGTCCGGTCCTCGTGCACCTCGAAGCGTTTTTCCTAAAATTTGAATTTGTTCTTTTTTTATTCCAATTTTAAGCAAAACTAATGATTTTAGGTTTATCTCGTCGAAGAAACGTCCCACGTTTTAGATTTTTGCAGCATATGAATGCCCGTAAAAAACTGCACAAGATGATTTTTTTTTTTTTTTTGCAGTTCGTAGGACAAAGAGAACATGCGCAATATTCATTTAAAGTAGTTTTCGAATTTTAAAATGAGGCTTACCTCTGAATTTATCTTCTCAATTTCCGTGTTTTCGCCAAAATAAATAGCACTTTTGTCGCCAACTAGATGATTTTTGTTAACGTAAGATTGAAAAAATGCTATTTTATCTTTATTCAGGCCGTTTTATGAGCGAAACAATTTCTAAAAATTCATTTCATTTTTATACATATTTTGTGGAACTGCAGACGATTTTTAATTTCTTTATTTTGACGTTGATTCTTCTTTCAATTTTGGCGATTTAATATTATGGTGCCAGTTCAACAATTTCATGAAACATCATATTTCTTATATTAGAATGTCCGTTTTATCAACGAAACAAATTTTTAAAAATTCATTTCATTTTTATACATATTTTGTAACTAGACGGGTTTTTAATTTTTTTTAATTTTGAAGTTTATTCATAATAATCAAATTTGGCGTTAATTTATGGTGCCCTTCAATAAATTTTAAAATTATTTTTTATTTAAATTTTCCGTTTTATGCTTTAAAAAATTTTTGTGTCATTTTTATTATTTTTTTATAGGATAATGCCTCATTTGCGTTATACTTCCATTACTATAGTGCAATTTCGCGATCTTCGGCTTCATTTTAACTTTACGTAGCGGTTTTAATTGATTCCATATTTTACTTAAGTGATTGATTTTCTAACGTTTATTTAATTGTTTAGATGTCTGTTTGGAGCCATTTGGACAGAATTTAGTTATTTCTTTCTATCGACTTAAATTTCATACGTCAGAATTGCTTCAGTACTGAACATTTTCTCACTTAAATGTGCATTGGATTTTGGAAATAATACTTATTTTTTCCGTTTCTAACCGAATTTGATAAAAGTGTTATTTAGTTGAGTTTTCAGGAAATGTTTTGACGATTTTGCAAGCGGGATTTTTAGGAACTGGTGTCTTCTTTTTGAGGGGGAGTTTAAGATGATATTGTTGGGGCCATTTCTAGGAACAGCTGCTCTTAAAGTCTGTAGTCTAATACGTGTTTTTAGTCACTGGTGTCTTTATTCTGATCTAGATTTTTTGGGTCTAATTTCTTTACTATATTAGGTATGTTTCGGAATAGATGTAATAATTAAAATGTGGATCTTTAAGTAATATTTCTTTATTGTAGCAGAAATATTCAGGAACCGTTGTCTTTCATCTGATGGGCATTTTTAAAGAGAATACTGCTCTTATTCTGATGGGAATTTTTTGATGTAGTGTGGTCTATATTGTTATTGCGATTTTTACGGACTCTTGATATCGTTTTGGAACAATTATCCTAATGCATATGTGCATTTTAGTTACAGTTGCTCTTAGTCTAATGGCCATTTTTATGAACTGTTTCTGGCATTTTAATGTGGATTTTTAAGGACTTATTTTTGGTCTAAAAGAAATTTGTCGAGGCTGCTATTTTTAATGCAACCGTGATTTTTAATGAGTGTTACTGTTTAAATGGGGTTTTTAAGGACTGTTGCCCCTCTTCTACTTGCATTTAAAAAAAAAAAAATCCTTATATATTTACAACCGAATTTTGGAAATGCGTTACTTGGCCTGCGAATGATGCAAAAATCATCCCGCGCAAAGCCGGGCATTTCAGCTAGTTTCAAACATATTCATTTCCTGATTTCATAGCACAATATTCCGATGCCAACTTTCTCTAACATAATTAATTAAAAAAAACTCCTCTCCAAAGAAATTTCGTCATACTCGCACGTTTTAATACTAATCATTTTAATTTGTAGGCAATTATTCTAAATTTCGCCAAACGCCGATAAAGTTAGTCTCATCGTTCGGCATTCTTTCATGGATGTGAAGAAAGCTTCTTTTTTAATTAACAAAATTCATTCATCATAGGAAGCATTTTCAGGAAAAGTGAATTGCGAAAAATGACATCAATACTTAGGAAGGACGGGTAGTGATTAAATGGAAAATGGAAATTTCATTAGAATAATGTGACCCATTACAGTAATGAAAGATTAAGACTGTTTACGCATACGAAAAATATATTTTTGTAGCATGAATTTAGACGAGTTGTTTATTTTTATGGAGAAAGTTTGCAGGCTGTGTAAATGGTTTGGAGTAATGTTAATATGCTAGAGTGAATACTGTTAAATATTTGATTCGACAGCAAAATATGTAGATCATTTGAAATTGAATTAATGGAAGTTCTCTTAAGATGTCTTTAATTGCATTTTTATTGTATTGAACAGTCTAAGAAAGTGTGACTTTTCAAAAGTCGTCTTTTAGAATTCTTTTGTCTTGGTTACATTTAATAGCACTGATATTTGCAAAATTAGTTGGTTATAGAAATAAATCCATTTACTTCCTGATGTGACTTGCCGTGCATTTCTATTCTTATTTTTTTTCCTGGATTTTTTTTTTTTTGTTAATTAAAAAGAAGCGAAAATGCAAAATTTTTACCAATTATTTAATGTTGAAGGGACAATTATACACAAGAATGGTAAACGTTGATAAAATATCCCATCAGCTGAAGACAGAAAGTAACTAATCAATGTCAATGGTACAATCCTGTGAAGCTAAGTTGACTTGATTTTTTTTTTAGAATTTAAAGAATTACTTTTTTTAAAGTCTGATAAACTCAAAGTTTTTAAAATTCAATATCTGAATCATGAAACGCATTTATGTCATATCCCTATAATAGAATTCATTACTTATCGGATATTGAAAAATGCAACTAAATACAATATGTTATAGAATTTTTTTCAAGACGGGGGTTGTGTTATTAGAGATTGAAATCACGTGTTCATCATGGCGTGTTAACATGTTTGGCACCTTTAAATTAAGATGTTATTTTTATGACTTCATCGAATGGTAATAATTTAGATTTAACATTTTTAAGCTGCAAACGAAGTTTAATTTTGTTATATATAGCGATTTATTAAAGTAAAATTGGCTTTAGGAAATGCAAAATATTTTTGTGTTATAGCGATATGTCAGGTTAATATATGTATAGATTGTAAACATTAAACTGACTATACTACACTTTGGCGAAATGAAACAGCCTATCGTTTGAATTAGAGAAGCTATGTAGGAACTTAGGCCTTCACGGCAGGTGTCCATACCAAACATAATATTTTCAGGACTTATAGGCCGTGGTCCAACCAAGATGTTTCTGGCTGACGTTTCGCCTGACATGTTTCAGGCTTCTTCAGAGCGAAAATGAAGAGACTGGTGGTCCTGAGATTGGTGGCTTATCCAATGAGGTTTAAGCACATGTGATGCTTGATATTTAAGGACGATACCTCTGCCTTGTCTTCATTTTCGCTCTGAAGAATCCTGAAAGATATCGGGCGAAACGTCAGTCAGAAACATCTTGGTTAGACCACGGCCTATAAGCACGGGAAATATTATGTTTGGTAGAGAAGCTATGGTTTTTTCCTTACTGCATAGCCATTTGTGTTGGAATTTGTGTAAAATAATACACACACACACACACACAAAAAAAGGAATTTCTGAAACTACTTTTTGGAAGTATAAATTGAATGTTTGTCCTAAAGATGAAAAAGAAAAAAAAAAAAAAAAAACGGTTTCACTGTAACATTTCCCACAAAGTTTATAGTCAGACCATTTACAAGTACACTAAAAAATATTGGTGTTACCGAACACCATTTTTGGTGTTCAGTTGAAAATTATTCAATTTTTGATGTATTTCAAATTCTTTTAAGTGTCTGTCTAAAAAAATATAGAGAGCAGAATGTTTTTTAGCTTACGATGTTTCTTAACTCAGGGGCCGTTCATAAATGATGTCACTCTTTTTTCCCATATATTTGACCCCCTTCCCCTCCCCTTTGTCCCAATATGTCACACTTCAGCAGACCCCCTCCCCCCCCCCCTTTGTCACATGTCACGCTATGTTGCATAATGCATGATGTCACACTTATTGTTACCCCTCCCCTCTCCTTGTCACACTTTGTCACTATTTCAGGAACCCCCTCCCCCCTCGAAGCGTGACATCATTTATGAATGATCCCTTATCTATGCATCAAAAATTCATTACGATTGCTCATTTAATCTATTTTCATAGAAATGAGCAATGGCAATGAAATTTCGATAGGTAACGGAGTAAACAAACTTCACGTGCTAAGAAAAATTATACCGTCTATATTTTTTAGACAGCCTCATCAAAAAAAATTTAAAGTACATCAAAAGGGAATACTTTTCAACTTTACACCAACTGAACACCAAACAGTGTATGATACAACGCTTTGAAACCCAGAGCTGAATGCAAACTTAAAGTAAGTCAGCAAAATGAATTCCTACAGACAAATTTTAAAGGGCTGGTGCAAATTATGCAGTGTTCTTGGAATATTTAAAACTAGCAAAATGGCGCAGAAAGAATGAAAAAACAGAAATGAATCTGCATTTTCGAGCGAAAGTAAATGAGATTAACCGATTCATTTCTTACAGGAATGAATCGGCACACAAGAAATGAGTCGGATTCTAAAATTTGATCGTTTTTCTGACACCATGCGTTCGTGAGCGCTTTAATGGTTAAGCGTAGAAAAGATTTATGACCTGCAAGTTGGAGAAAAATATTTCCCCACAAGTTCAGAAGCAAGGAAATGAAAAATAACAGCAGGAAAAAATGTTAGACAGGGAAAGGAATTTAAGGCCAGCGTTCATTTAAATAAACTTCCGTTGCTTGTAGGGGACTTTAATCACTATACATCAGCATTGCAAAAACTCCTATTCTTGAAAAAAGAAAATGTTTTGAAGCAAAAACGAATGTATTGAATTTTTCTTTTATTTTTTTAGCTAGATTTAAAAAAAAAATAATTCCCAGGATAAAAGATTTGAGTTTTTTTTTCCCTCTCTTGATACTTCAGGAATTTTTTTTAATTTAAAAATGCTGAAAAATCTTTATTGCGATTAAGCAATTAATCTTCACGCGAGCTGTTCTTAATGCCTCTGATTATTTAAAAAAATACAGGTTAGCAAACTTGCTGACTCAAGTTTGACTTTGTTACATTTAATAGCTCAAGTTTTCGGACATGTTGAAAGATTATAATATGAAAATTGATGTAGGAAATGTGGATTTTTTTAAATATAAAATTGAAGAAAACATTTAGATTATTGAACCAACTGATCTCAATAAATAAATAAAAAAAACTTATTAAGAATATATTTACCAATACTAAAAATAAACAGTTTTACATTTGTAGTTTTATTATAGGTTAAAAAAAAGATCTGTAATAATATTATAATTATTACATGCTGAATGATTTCTTAAACTACTCATGGTCCGTGTTTCCGTTCCAGGAGTTTCAGTTCCCGCCGAGTTGGTTGTATGAGTTCATATTATAGTTTATTAGTGATCTTCATTAATTGTAGCACTAAAATACATTGAGTTTAATCAAAATCAAACTGATGTTTGTTAAACTCCTTTCACACACGTTGTAGATGTAGCTTATTAAGATGCAAATGAATGTAAACTAATGTAGATAGTTTGGCACTGACAGTTTCAGCGAAGTCACACTTCCTTTGGCCAGTTCTCATTTTCTTATACGTTTGCTTACTCATTTTTATTATTTATTCAAGATTTCATCTTCAAATGATTCATTCAAAATTTAATTTTATTTAACAGCTGAATGGTAGTGAAACAAAACCGTGGAAAATTTTAAACAATATTAAAAGTTAATGTTTTCTCATCTCTAAATTATTTTCACTATTTCCCTCATTTGCACAATTGCTGCGGAAAACGATATCTCGTACACGGCATCAGCAAACGCAAAAGACTTATTTGCTGCAATAATATCATTAAAATGCACTTAAAAGTGGAGAAAATGCATTTCAAGCTGTTAATGTGTCCATTTATGACCACCAGCCAACCTTGTTAAACCACCTGTCGCTGTGTTTGGATTCCTCATCGTTGAATATGCGTGTGTATAATTGTCGTCAAGGAGAAGGAAAAAAAAAAAAATCGCTGAAATGATAAGAAAAGGAAAGAAACGAACAAGCTATAACAGAAATGCGTTTCTTATGTCTCAGAAATGTACATAGATCGTCAAAATATGATGTTCCCACTGTGTAAACGGAGAGGAAAATCTATTGAGTAGTCATGCAATACGGTCGTTAAAGCCGTGTGTGTGGTATATGACAGTCATCAAGCCTCTTTTGCCATTTGTCTGGAAGGATCATGTACTTCCTGAACGTTTATCTGCTGCTCTTATTTTATTATTATTATTTTTTTCAAGACTTCGTTGCCTTCACTGAGAGATTTTTAGTACGTTCGACGTCAGACTGGCTGTTCACTTCTCCCATTATCATCCTTGTAAAAAAGAGGGAAAACAATTCGGAATTTTGGTTGTCGAATGAAAAGTGGAAGGAGGATGTAATAAAGCAGACAACGATGAAGACGCAAATAAAGAATAAAAACAAATGGTTTTTAAGACAAATAAAGAATTATGGACTTTACGTTGATGACCGGACTTATTGGAAAAACGTTTTTGAGTAAATGATTGGCTATTTTTGGCTTTCTGATAATGGAAAATTAAGTCGCATAAATTAAAAGAAATGAAAACCGTATTCTATTTATTTAAGATGTCTTTTAAAATAATAATATCACTTATCACGAAACACGAATCTCATTTTATATATTAAGAAGAATGTATCAAGTGTAAAAATTTAAAATTACGCAATATTTGGAAGTAAAAAGAATCAGTAATACTGGTGCCAGATTTACAATAGGGCATATGCTCGGGGAATTGCATTTTAAATCTTATTTTTAAAAAAAAGGAACTTTCATGCTTCAAAAAATATGAAATTATAAGCACATACCCATAATTTTTTTAAATTAAAAATTTCAACTTGAAATTGTAATATTAATATATATATATGTATATTCGAATTGGATAATGAAAAATTGAAAATTGAGTCGCATAAAGTAAAAGAAATGAAAACCGTATTCTATTTATTTAAGATGTCTTTTAAAAAGGATAATATCGCTTATCACGAAACACGAATCTCATTTTATATATTAAGAAGAATGTATCAAGTGTAAAAATTGCAAATTACGCAATATTTCGAAGTAAAAAGAATCAGCAATACTGGTGCCAGATTTACAATAGGGCACATGCTCGTGGAATTGCATTTTTAATCTTATTTTTAAAAAATAAGGAACTTTCATACTTCAAATTATATGAAATTATGTGCACATATCCATAAATTTTATTCTATTACAAATTTGAACTTGAAATTGTAATATTAATATATATATATTCGAATTTCTTCTGTCTTTTCTCAACGTGTCTTTGAGAGTCTAAACAGCAAAATGTGGGAAAGACATAAATACAGCAATAACAAATTGCTTCAAAGGGTTGCTGTTTAACATGAATATTTTTACCCAAGAAATTAAAAATAGACCATGACTTTGGGGAATTAATCCTACAATTAACAACTTCAGCAGTTAACTAGAACGAGCTTTCTGTTATATTTTTTTTCTAGAGCTTTTCACCAAAGTGATTTGAATGTTCCCTTAGCACAATTGGGGCAGCAAACGTCAAAGCATTTATAATTGCCATTTGATAGTAAACGGTGTAATAAGCAATTTTTGATAGCTTCAGTGTGCCACAGTTGCATCCAAGAACGTTCTTGATTTCTGTAGAAGTAACCCGAGTGTAGAACTTGGTTGGAAAATTTTTCTTTAATTAAATAACTCATTTATATATTTATATTTTTGTACTTACAATATTAAGATAGTTACACGTTTTTTTTATTTCAATTATTATTCAAATGAAATACGAAACATGTTGGAAATTTATTGAAATATATTGTTCAAGAAATTATTTGAATTAAATTCAGAACACTTTTGAAATATGTTTCCAAACATTTTCGTGCCTGTACACGAGAAAATGAATAACTAGAACAAATAATCTTGCACTGTTAAAAATTTTCGTAAAAAAATAGTAAAATAACAATTTATTTTATTGTTATTTTACCATATTTAATTACAACAGTCGAATAACCATTAAAAAGTTGGTACTCAAACCGTTGATTGAAAAAAATCGTTTATGCTTTGTTTCTCCTAAAGAACGTTTAATTTACCGTAATTTCTAGGTTTCGTAGTCAATAAGAATCGTGCGTCCATCTTGATTGTGGATAGAAGAAGTGTGAAGATTAGAGTTCCATCGCATAATATTGTATAGTTTCCTTTTTATCTGAAGGGGTGGAAATGAAGAGAAGATGAAGTTAGTAATAGTCATAAAAAACTGGTTGTGGCAACATATCCCATCTAATTATTTTTTGATATAGCATTTTTATCTTTCTCAGAATAAAAAACTTCTCAAAATCTTTGGCCTCCAGTATGTACCTCGTGGCAAAGCATGGAAGTACTGACTTTCCACCGAAAAATTTCAGACTCCCTACAAAGCTACATTCTAAATACAAATTTTATTTCAAGTTAAATACTGGATGAACGTGCATAAGATACACGCATAACTTTCAAACTCTGTATGGTTAGTTTCTGGTAGAATAATATAACCTTTGAAATGAGCCTGACTATAGGCACATCTTAGAAAGCATAGAGTGAGGGACCCGAAATACAGTTCATGAAATCGTTTCTGTTATTATACGTTTTTTAAGGAAAATCTTTTTTTGTAATTTTTCTAAAGAATACGTTAGAAAGAATGCATTATTAACAATATCAGTTTTATGCATGCTTACGGCATTGAAATTATCCAATTATTCTACTACATTAAAAAGTTTATGTAACAGATACAAAAAATTGGTATTTATGCATGTTACTGTATAAAACGTGCAGTAGAGGGGACGTCAAATAAAGCTTGCGCCATTCACTAGAAGCCATAGGCTGAACCTGCTGAAGATAAAAAGAAAAGAAAAAACGTATAAACATCCAACATGTGACCATAAGATTCCTCCGCAATGAAATTAAAAACTGTAGTCCGTGTTTTCATTGTATCAATTTCAATTCTTTTACTCTAACAAATGAGAATCCCAGTTTTTCATATCGGTTTTTCTTCTGTTGTTATGATTGAAAATCGGAAAAAAATTACGAAAGAAAGCATTGTGATATATATATATATATATATATATAAAAGTATGTATCACAAAAGTTATTTCCATCATACGTTTCTCTCTTTCATTATGATTTCTTTCTGGAATGAAAAACAGCCTCAGCAAGCCAAACTCGTAAAACCTCATTGTAACTTGTTTTCCAACAGCTCCCAGAACCATATCTTGACTATTTCGGTCCTATCTTTGCTAGATAAATCATCAAGATTAATTGCAGAAATGCTACAAATCAATGCTTATATACGTTCTGCCCAAACACTAAAGAAAAATAAGTGAAAAACGAAAGAAAAGTATCATAATGCATCTGAAACAGGACACAATGCCATTAATCCTGGTGTAATGCCACCAACGAAAGCAGAAAATAAATTGAACCATTCCTTCCGAAATTATTTCATTTCAAATAAGCTCCAAACTCCGGAAGAAAGTGAAAATGAATAAATCATGCACGAGAGTAAAGGAAGGCAGCTGAGAGTTCCGGAGTAGAAGATAAAAATTTAATTTTAATCGTTTGCGCTAAAATATTAAACCGGGAGTTTAAATTTAGCAGAAAAAAAATCTCCCTTTATTGATCTTAGCCCATAAAAATATTTTTTTTCTTCGGAAAATCCTTTTTAAAAAGTTAAATAACATGACATTTATTTCTTGCTCAAATATTTTTTAAATTCCTTAGCGCTAAAGAAAAAATTAAAACAGCAAACAGAATATGTTTAGTTCGATTTGATGTAATTTTAAAGACGAGTGTAATGATTTAAATTGTGTTTTATATGTTTCTAGAATTTACTGAACAGTTTCCGAGGTTTATTTTATAAGTTAAATACTGCAGTAATCTAGATTTTTAGGAATGAGTAATTTTTTTTCTGGTTGTTTTCTACTCTTTAAACAAGTTAAAGATCAAAATGTTACATTTCACCGCATGTATCGATAACATTTCCTCCATAGCTGAAATAAAAATGAAATCTTTTAAATATTGTAAGTAAGGGATCATTCATAAATGATGTCACGCTCCGAGGGGGGAGGGGGGCTCATGAAATTGTGACAAAGTGTGACAAGGGGAGGGGAGGGGTAACAAGAAGTGTGACATCATGCATTATGCAACATAGCGTGACGCGTGACAAAGGGTGGGAGGGGGGGGGGGTCCGCTGAAAGGTGACATATTGTGACAAAGGGGGGGAGGGGGTCAAATATATTGGAAAAAGCGTGACGTCATTTATGAACGGCCCCTAATGTAGAAGTCAAGTAATCTAGTCTATGGTCAAGTTCCTTATATATGTATACATGGGCGGCAGAGAGTCAGATTTTGTGATTTACTGGCATTCATGTAATATCACTGTATTGTAGCAGTTGGTGATTTTATGACTTTAGGATGTACTTAGGAATGTTTTTCCTAAAATCTATCAACACACAGGTGCAAGATGCGCCAGATTAGAAGCTTCAGTAATAAATACTTAAAACAAAATTATGTTTTTTTTTTTTTTGAAAACCTGTGGATTGCATAGAGTCCGACAAAAATGAGAAAATCTTAGGAGCCAGGGAAATTTTTTAGGAGCCAGCTATAATATTTTCATTTGCGAACAAGTCGCCAAGGCATATTTTTTAGTCGCCCGGGATTTGTCGGACCCTGGTAGTGTTAAGTAATCTACTGGGTAATCCAAAAGGAAATTAATTTTGGTGCGAAAAAAAAGCAAAAAACACTAAATGTTTGTAGAAGGACAAAAATTGACGCATATGCTAGAAAAGACGTTAGGTTTTATTAAAATCGTTATTAAAACAACATTTTTAAAAAAGTCAGATGGAACCCTACAAAAATGTCGTGCTTCGCAGGGCTGCTAAAACACTCCATATGACGAAAAATGCTTGTCTTCCTTGCAGAAATTCTATATTTTGCTTTTCGCAACTTTGTCACTCGACTATGGTTAGTTACTCTTAATGACTGCAGAGACGTTAAGAATTTGCTAGGAAAAACATCATTTTTTCTAACGGATAAATTACAATGCTAAATATCGCCTCTGCTATTAGACGCTTCATCGTAGGTGCATAGTCATTTTCAATTTTGTACTTTGGTTACTGGGTAATGTTGAGTAAAAAAGACCAATATGCTGTATATTTGTTTAGGAAGCATATTCTACAGGCGACGGTCGTTATGCTCCTATTTTCGGACTCCGTATGTTCTTTTATTACTCCAAGTAAAATTAGAACTCAAGTGATATTTGTACATACGTTTTTTTTTTTTTAACTTCAACCTAAAATGTATGTACACTACTGCATATTTACATTTGCACAAATTATTTACAACTATGAAATTCATCATTGCTCACAATGAAATTATCCTAAAGTTTTCTACCGTTGAGATCCATCACAAAGGCTTCTCTCTTCGTCTCTGCATCGCTGATCTTCATCCACGCACGAGAGCACCAGGATAAACTAATCCTGGCGACCAGGAATGAAAAGTCGAAAATGCGGCCAGCCTAGAGGGCCAGACACTGCAAAATTCATTTTTGCTAGCAGATAAATTTTAATGTTAACTATCAATTTGGTCATCAGATGAAGAGCTATTAATAATTTTATTAGAGTTTCAATAAAACCCAAAGTTATTTAAAGGATGTACGGGAATTTTTATTCCTATACTTGCTGACTTTTAAATTTTAACTGACTTTTGGATGGTACAGTACAGTTTCTGACTTCTTAAACAAGTCAGGAAAACATATTTAAGGCAACATACGCGTATTTTTTACTTCCAGGATATAGCAGTTCATATAATGGAATTCAGTAAAAATTCAGATTATTAAATTCAGTGTATCAACTTCTGTTATTTTAAAATTAAATGTATGTTTTACGGTTATGTTTAGTAGTTTGTTTTCACCTGAGAATTTCTAATTGTGACCTAAAAACATATGCATTACATTCGGCGATTTAATTTAAATTTTTAATCGTTTCCTAGAAAAAATAATGTAAAAAACTAAATAAAAAAAATAAATAAAGAAAGAAACCACCTTTTTAATAATAGCTTTTATATTAAAAATCGGTCAGTTACAGCTTTTCTTCATGTGTGTATAAAAGCAATCCTCAAATTAATCAATCATAAAACTTTTGATTTATGATTGATTAATTTGAGTCAATGTTTAGTCTACGATGATAATTATTTGCGTTTTAAATCATAACTTGTTTTTTATGTCTTGCAACAAAACATTGGAACTACATTTCGAACTTAATGTTCTATTATTCTGGATTTTTTGCTTCTAAACATATTTAGTGTCTTTTTAAGGTTTACATTTTTCTTGTGCGTATTAATGTGAAAACTTTTTAGTAATCCCTTATAGAAATAAAGTTTTCCTGTACAGTCTGATGTTTTTTTTTCCACTTTCAAAAAATACTCTGTAAATAACTAAAGAACAAAAAAACCCTTATTATACATGTTCTACATGATAATTTTTCTCTTGAAGCTGAGAGAGAGAGAAAAGAGACTATGCTGTTAAATCACAATTTGTATGTTATTCAAATTTTCCCATATGTCCTAGTTATATTTCTTCAGATTTTCAAAATTTCACGAAAACTTGTTCGTGTATGTAGGTATTACCTATCTAGTGTAAATATTGTTTATCTCTCCCTCTGTCTTGTTCACAATACAAGTTTTTGGTTACAAAGAACACTTTTACACCGTACTTTACAATGTATAATGTTTAACAGATGTGATAAATGATCGTTTTCAAAGAACAAAATGTGTGGATTTCTATAACGCTGATTTTTTCTAAGAAGCATTTGCAAGAACATGTGTTCAGTAATTGCATTTTATTTACTTAAATAGTATTTGAAGGCTCTTCTTATAAAAATCACTTTTCCAACCAAGGGGAAAAAAATGCAGTGAAAATTTCATCCGCTTCATCGAATCACGAAAAACTTTTAACTTCCGAGCACAAACAATGCAACAATACTCAGAAAAAACAAGTTATCGCTTCAGGCTGATATGTGGAACACAAGCCCTGGGAAAGAACGTAATGGAAACAAGGTAAAAAGTCTCAACCTCTTCTTCCCGCCCTTCGTAAAAGTCGCCTGCCTTTTGGATCGCTGACAAATTGTTTGCCAGAGCAACTGTCCCCTGGGGTGTCCAGTCTGAAGTTTGTGACATGTTTTGAATTAACACACACGATCCATGATGACAAAAAACGAAGTAAAAGCAGAAAGGAAGAAGGATTTCTTCAACTGGCAACAAGCGGCATTTTCTGTCTTTAAGCCAACCGAATCTTAAGTGGTCGTTGCTATGGGAACAGGAAGGAAAGTAGATAAAACTACTGGAGTTCGGAAGCGATTTTGTGGGAAACCTGTAGAACTTTTCAATATAAAAAGTTATTTTACCAAGATAATACTTGCAAAATGGAATAACTTTTCAAGAATGTAAAATTTTTTGCGATACGATTAATCGGTTCAAATCATGTACTTTTTTGACACTGTTGAATTAGACTACCATGTGTCTTCAAACGTACTTTTGGGATTAAATTTTTGGCTTCTATTTGTATTAAAGTCTTGAAAAATGTTCCAAAGCTGATAATATAAATGAATGAAATTCTTTTCCAGTATAACGAGAAAAAAAAAGAAGAATGGCCAACGTTTGGAACTAATACACCGATAAGAGGTCACCTTAATTTGCACTACGTGATGGTATGTACGTATAAGATCTATTGGCAATGTGAACTGTCTTATGCAGGGGAAACGAATCGAGCTCTCAAAATTCGCTTGAAAAATGTAAGTTATGTTTCGAAACTACAGTCCAAATATGTAATATTTGTTTTTATCGGTTTACTATTTGTAGGAATTTTTGCATTGGTTTCTGTATGTTTTCTTATAGCCTCTGTGCACATCCTATTTTTTCGCAGTGTTGCTTCTCCTAGCATCCTCGCAAGTAAAAAAGATCTGCATGCGTCGTTGTAAAATTGTGCCTTAAAACAATGGATTTCAATAATATAAAATGTTTGTAAAAGTTTGTATTTAGGGAGGGGGAGAAACTAAATTAAAAACAATAATTATAGTAATAAATAAATAAAAGTAAATAAAACGAAAACTTCGGAACAAATTTGAGCAATTTAATGAAATTCTAAATTTATATAATATATAAATATATGCTGGTCCAAGTGGCTGTTCACCCTTGTCAGCTGCATAAATTCTCCCACAAAATAAAATTTTCCCACGAAATCGTCGGTTTCTCCCCTGCAGCAAAGACGTTAGCACGTCCAACTTCTTTTCTCTTTTTGACAACTTCAAAGTTAGCACTTCGTGTATTGAAGGACAAATGACAGTTGCGGAGGTAGAAAGCGGTTCCTCTCTCCAACTGCAACAAGCGATCTCGTGCGTCTTTTAGCCCTTCCTAAAATCTTTAATAGCAGTTGCTATGGAAACAGAACTATGTGTGTAGATTAAATCGGCGGCGTTCAGGTGATTTTAGGAGATGTCGAAGATTTTATGGAAGAGATCGATTGGATTTTGTCCTTCTCCAAGGGTGAATACTATCATAGTGCAAGAGTTATTAGACTTTTAATAACATGAGAATTAGTCTTTAATAACATGAGAACTTTTAATAACATGACATTTTCCTTTTGAGAAGAAAACTATCATATACCAGGTTTAAAATTAAAAAAAGTAGGAGGAAATTGCTTCCGTTTTTTCCCTTAAATTCAGTTACTACATTCAAAATTTTAAGTGGGAAAAAAAAAAAAAAAAACGCCTCTAAGTTGGACTTATGCCAGTAACGCCAGCTGCAATTTTATCTTTTACAACTGTAA
Source organism: Octonoba sinensis (assembly GCA_038502835.1). Classification (NCBI taxonomy): domain Eukaryota; kingdom Metazoa; phylum Arthropoda; class Arachnida; order Araneae; family Uloboridae; genus Octonoba; species Octonoba sinensis. The sequence continues at coordinate 53,600,527 of CM076599.1, read as the reverse complement.
TAAAAACACCAGTAAGCTTTACCTTCATGTGAAAAAAAAAAATCGCACAAGGGTTGGATCACCAATTCAATCTATTTCTCCCAAGTCAAGCAATTTCCTTATTTTGCTTAATCCTCTAAAATGGCATACTACAATTTAGAAAAATAAATGATACACAGAAGGGATAATATTACAGCCGCATTATTTACGGAAGAATATACTTACAATTCAATATTGAACTTTTGAAAATATGTTCGGTGGAATTCTATCTATAAAATATTATCCATGTTCAAATTTAGAATATGGTCCTAAATATTTTGTCTTTCTCAATGGGTATTATGAAATTCTACGTTGGGCATTTTGTAAACTAATAGCGTAATGAATTTTTCAAGAGTAAATGCTCTAAATCCAAAGTTACCCAACATTCCGAAGAATTTTATTTGTGGCTTTTAAAACTTACATCAGTCAGATAGAGCCAATCACTGGTAACACATTGATGCATACATTTCTGGTAGTTCTTCATCATTTTCGGGTTAGCTCAGGCTGAATGGCGTTGATTTCTTGTTCGTTGAACCCTTCCTTCAAATCCATAAGATAATATACATGATGCTTAGTACTTTGGCTTTAGAGCAGGATGTTTAATATATAATCCACTATGGTATCTACAAAAGAAGGAGGGGTGTGTGCACCTCTAGCACAGCAACATAGAAGCTAACCACATTAGACCTATCCACCTAGTTTACTACCTGCTTACAACTGTCTTATCCAAATGTAAATGGTATAAATGCCCCACCATGAATAACGATTCTGAACCAAGTTGGCTTCGTGTTGTTGATACGCGAACGCACCACCGCCGTCACCGTAATTCAACTATATAATTGATGACACGCGTGAAATAAGAATTAAATTAACTATCAACTAAATGGATATCTAACTTGTGAAACAAATTTTGCTACTTCGGTTAAATATTATCTATCGAAAACTTTACATTTTGCTGCTACGTGACTAATGTTTGAAAACAATATCGTAGCTTAAAAAGAAAACTGTGTCCCACAATGGCATCTTAAAACTAACTATTGTTTCAGCATGCATGTTTCGTACAATTTTCAACTGTTTTAACTCAAAAATACAAGAAATATATTCAGGTGAAATTTATTTATTTATGTATTGAATGAATCCTAAACAAAAGAACTAAATAATTTTTACTTATTTTCTGTTAAAATAAAATTACGTCAAAGAAAAACAATTCAATGCAATGCCCAAACTCAGTGCTTGTGAATATCCTTTAGTAGCAGCATTTGTAGCATGTAAAACTTACGCATTCATTTTATTCTTGGAAACACAAGTGGAGTAATTAATCAAGACACGCTCTGCTGAAATAAAGAACTCTCATGTTTATTCGATTTTTTCCTTTGAAAATAATCAATACTTCTTCCCACCTTTCTAAAACTGAAGTATGAAGTACTCCAACTCCTGATACCGAGAAAAATTCTCAAGATAAAAATGGCAAGGAAAAAAGTATCGTCTTAAAGAAAGAGAACAAGTAAAAGAAAGAATATGTGACACAAAATAATTTAAGAAAAGGAATTAAACTGGTTAATACTGTACTTTCTTATCAATTAGAGCGGTCTAATATCAGGGTGTCGTTTTTTCTTAAGAAGGAATATTTTTTTAAAATCAGTACGGAGAGGTGAAAAAAGAATTAATTGCTCAAAACTGGAAGAAAAAAAAAATCAGGTTTTTAACCACTTGTCTCTTTTTTCCTGTTAAATCGATAGCAAGCGGTTTATCATTTTTCAGTTGCCAATTTTTTGGGTATTTTTTTTCGGACTTGAAAAATATCGTATGATAAATGATGTTTTGAACTTGTATGAAAGTTTTTCAATAAAAAGATGGCGTTTATTGATTTATTGCAACTTTTAAAGGTGAATAAAGTAGAATTTATGAGAGATAATGTTCTTCTTGAAAGGATGAACATGTGACTTCAAGGCTCAAGAAATAGGGACAGGCTGAACTTCATTTTCAATATAGTTTTGAATTGTAATTATTTAGAACTTTCAACAGAGTTGTGAATAAACTGAATGAAACACTGATTTATAACGTAGTTAAATGTGAGTACAATACTATATGAATGAATAAATAAGAATTCATGTGACGCAATTTATTAAATTTTTGATGTATAGGAGAAAATATTAAGCAAATATTTTAAAAATGTTTTTTGTGAATTTTAACTCAAACTAGAAATGGTCCAGACAGACAAAAAAAAAGTTATCGAGAAGAAATAAGAAAAATGTCGAGTTAAAAAGATAAGATTACTTTAAAAAGTAAAATGTAGGCGAAAGAAATTCACTTTCTTTTTTCCTTTTTTTAAGATAACGAAAAATTTGAATTACCGAGAGCTGACTGTATCAGTGTACATTTTTTAAAAGTGACGTTTTTAAAATCAGTTCACAGTGAGAAATTTTTATTGAAACACTTGCGAGGAAAAAATATACAAATAATTTAAAGGAAAAAATAAGTTTTCACCACAACGTCTTAAATTTTAGCGGCCCTGAAAAGTAATGTATTTTAACAAGTTATTCGAATAACCTTGTTCTAAATCTTTCCACTGGAAAAAAATCCTATATTAAAGGGTGTTCTTGTTTTTATTACAATACAATAAAAACGTTTAGTCATAAGATTTTGTTGATAGCCTTTTAGAGTAAAAGAATTGAGACTTTATGAAATAATATTTTTCTAAGCAAGTGTTTATGTCGTCATTATTGGCTGAATTTCCAGTTACTATAGCGCATATGCGGGAGGACTGATGTACTTACCGTAAAAGCGTATTCAGCGTTTACAGTTGTTACAAGCCAAAGAATACTTATTGACGGTGGAAAATGAATAATGCTATCAGAGAATGCAGAAATGCATTAAGTTCAGAAGAAGCATATCGATCTACAAGCAAAATATACTTGAGACGCGGCCATTAAAATTTCATCTTTGACTTTGTCGGCACAGAACACAAACTGGGCGCTCTTTACATACGGGTATTAGTGAAAGAGTGGATGGAAACATCGTTATTATCACATAAAAGATCACATCAATGTTTCTTATAAAATGTTGCAGCGCGTATTGAATTCTGATACATACACTATAGAAGAAGGGGGGGGGGGGAAGAGGAAAGGGATTTTAGAAATTTATTACAGGTATGTCAGGAACTTTAATATGCGTGCTTGAAATTTGATTTAAATGTCTTACATAATTCAGGCTTTTAGTGTGTGTTTACAACACACTTTTCCGCAGAAATGCGTTTTAGTGTCGTGAACAAGAAGTTTTCACTGTTTCCAGGGAAATTATTCTCGGTACTTTTCCGTTTCGGGAATGCCGGCGATGGTCCTTTTTTTTTCGCTAAATCAAACTACTATACCATTTTGGGTTGCCCATTCGCTATGTTTAAATATTTGTCCCCAAAACAAATTCCACACACAAAACATATTCGTTTGGAGTAATTGATTTGGCGGAAAAGAAAACTATCGCCAGTCGTCCCAAAACGGGGGGACTGGCGATAGTTAGACGGGGTATCTTATTTTCTTTTCTTTATAAAGAACAAATAAGTTTATTTAAGGAGAAATTATTCGACTCACTGCTTTGATTTTCATACCTTATATAATTATTATCTGAATTAAAAATTTATTGAAAATAATTTTATTTGTTCCTTACTCTACAGTCCTAACAAATTTATTCATTTATATAACATACTTCAAATTTTTTCAAATCCAACTGTTATAATCCGAATCAAGGTATTTTTCTTAATTCTAAAATGCGTCCTATATTTAAGTAGTACAAACCTTACTTAAGCACAAAACTATACTAACCTGTAAAACTTTACAAAAATGAAACTCCATGCTAAAACACATATCTTTATAAAGTTAGGAAACATAAAAATTCATCAATTTATTATTTTCTGTGGATGAATTTCAGAAAAATTACCTTACGTAATTAAAAGAAATGCATGAAACACCTCTATTCTTTTATATATATATATATATATATATATATACATATATATAGATAGATAGATAGATAGAGACAGATGTATAGATAGATATCAGGACATGGCAAAAATATGCATTTGAGTTAATCTGTAATTTCATCGATGAAAATGCAGCTTACGTTTTTTAAAAGATGCTTAAACATATTTTTATCAGTTTTCTTACAGCAATGGATTGGATCATAGCCTTTTAAATACCCATGAAGTGTACTGTAAAAAGTAAGCCCGAAAATACATGATAATCTTCTGAAAATCATTTGTCCGGAGTCCAAAGTAAAATTAGAGATAATTAAAAGCAAGAAACTACCAGGTCTTTAAAAAGAAAATTACAGCGAATAAACAGCAGAAAATAATCGGTAAATTGACTGCAATAGATAATGTGCCGAACTCGTGGTGCCATCTGTGAGAAAGCTGAACTACTGTTTCTGGTACACAAATAGAAGGCGAGTTCAGTTGAGCCCATGCTGCTCTGGTTCCTGCCCCTCCGGTGTCGGGAAGGCTGGCTCTCTAGAGCTGAATTTTACGCCAACAATACGTATTGAATTTTCGACAATACTTAAACTGGTAGTAACGGTTCTCTAGCGTTTATTTACGCATTTCTTTGCGACTTTTAAAGTGGTACTAAGACATCTCAAGCGTTTATTTATGCATTTGTTTACAACTTTTAAACTGGTAGTCATAGATCTCAAGAGTTCAGCTTTACGTAACTTGACAAATATTTCTCTATAGTTTAACAAAGGGCGTAAAAACAAGAATATTGACTGTTATCAGAAACTTGATAATTTTATTTAAAACTTCTTCGTAAATGAAAAGTAACACTCAATTTTTCTCCTGTATTTTTACGGAATTTTAATTTTACGGATGTATAATTGTGTTTTAATTACTAAGTTTTTTTGCGCTTTTTAGAGCAGATGACTCTTAATCAGCAGGTGATGGATATTCTTCAGCTTCCGATATTTAATTTTTATTTTTATAAGGAAGTCGTCGTATCCCACCCTCCCTTTAAATTTTTTTTTTTTTTTGGGTATTATACCATATATAGGCTTGGAGAAAAACGCCAAATCCTTTCAGAAAACGCATTACACTGAACAGTTTAACTATCGTTTAAAGCTGTTTTTATAGTAGGTACGTTATTACAAATAATTTATTGTAATTATAAATTTATTAATATTTATGTATCAAAGTTTGTTGATTCCAAGGACAAATCAGCAAGTTTCAATCCTTCAGCATACTGTAGATATTTATAATCATGTTAAAAGTTCTAAAACATTTTAACACGTTCTAAATCGAATCTCCATATTTCTTGTTTTATTTCAATAATTTATTTATTTTCAAAACGATTTTGGAGTTAGTTCTCAATTCTTATTAGCAATTTTAACGTAAAAAGAGCCCACTAACAAAACCTGGCTGCTTATCAAATTTCCTATTCACCTATAACACAAGATACTCTCAATAAAGATGAACTAAGTCATTCCCCAAGTATGTTCTCTCACGAACAGGATTTAGGGTCGTTAGAAATGAGAGACTATTGATTTTTCACCTTCATTTAAAAATTAGAGGGGTAGTTTACATTCTTAGTGAAAAGAGCATTATAAAGAGTAGTTTTAATAACAAGACGAAGAAAAAGCAGGATATGACTGGATGCCCAAGTTTGTGAAGCAGTATACTGAATTGAACAGAGGTATCGTCATATCTAAATGTAGAAGTATATTTTTTTCCCATGTACATATTTTTGGGTTAAAAGTACTCTCCTGTAGAACTTCATTAAAAATTTCCACTACAGTTGTTGTAGAAATTTTTTACTGTCCTTTTAATTTTTTTACTGTCCTTTTAGCTTGCACGTTACGTCAATATTAATGCCATATGAGGTGCAATGGATAGTCATCCTATTACCTAAGTGGAAAAAAGAGAAACTATAAGTATTTTCGTCTTTTGCAGTGCTGAAGTTTAATTACTTTCACTCTATTGCATATTTCAACAAAAGAGAAAAATGCCAACTTTTGAATACTTTGCCCGGGCTCTCAAGGTTAAAAGAATGAATGTAGTAGATTATATCAACATAGATATATTCTAATATTTGTTTCTATCTCATTCCCTAACATTCATTATTAAGTTAATTATTTTTACGTTAATTATTCAGTAGCAATTTTTATAACTTCGAATTAATTTTTAAATTTTCCCCCATATATAAAATTTACTCTAAACGCAGAAATAACGATTTTTATTCGAATGCATATACATAGTTTTAGTTTTAAATTAAAAAATAAAATAGTTTTCAGTCTCCAGACATAAATAAGAGTAAATAATTTTAAATTCCTTACTCATCTAGGTTTATATATATAACTCTAAAAGCTCACCGCTATAGTTTACATTCTATACCAGAAAATGTATAATATAATATACATCACACACATTACCTTACTTAACATTTGACAGCTAAGTGTTTAAATATTAGTTCAACCTTGACGTTGAAACACTTCTTAATTCCTGTCAAAAATCATCTCCTTGAGCACTCATTCTGCGTCCCCATCACTTAAGCTCCAATAAATATTTAAACTTATCATCAGGAGAGGAAAGTTTAAGTTTGATGAAGGAGCACCAACTTACTTTCACGCAACGTCGCCGCTCAAACTGGGGCACAGTTTTCGGAAAATGAGAGCTCGACGTCAAAATTGTGTATAAATATAGAGCTAAGTAAGTACATACTTGGAAGGAGCTAAAAGTGAAGCCCAAGACAAGCACGCTACTCGCTCGTTAATAGATGAATGTAAAAATTTCACGACCAGCCGATATAGTGAGTACATTAGAAAGGATCTCTTCAAAATAAGCAGAAAATTAAGGGTAGTAAAATTTCCCATCAATGGATACTCACGGGACAGTAAAGTATACTTGGGGTGTTGGAAGATTCCTGTAATACCAAAGAATTGCAATCAGTATTCAGAATGAAGTTGCACAAATTAGTTCATACTTACAAGAGCTCTTTAACATAGAAAAATATAACCGCGAGAAAAAGACTATAGAGCTATTTTTAATACAATTTTACTTATAATTTTGGAATAAAAGTATAGTGAAACCTGTGTAAGTTACCACTTACGGTCTAGCACTTTAGTGATCAACTTAAGCAGGTGGTCAACTTATAGACGGTGGGGATTTTTTTCTGTCATTTCTTACACTATGCATTTATTCATTAATTACTAATTAAAATATAGCTTCATGTATTAACGTTATTTTAAACTAGTAATTAACTTTGTTTATCACAATTATCTAAAATAACAGGGAAATTTAACCTGAACGACTTACAATGCATCCTATCAAACTTTAAAATTAAAGTACTTAGTTAAGATAATGATAAATATCTTATTAATTATATAAGTTACTTATTTGATGGTAAAGATTTCCTAAAAATACATGATTTTTCGAAATGGTATTGATGTTTCATCCATCAGACAAGTACTGGTCTAACATTATAGCATAAAAAATATCCTTGAGAAGTTATTTTAGTTTTTCTTTATCTTTGCAAAAATAGATGAACAAATAAATATAGCAATAATTAGGCGGTCAACTTACAAAGGTTTTTTTTGTAATACTCCGACCCAAATTTGGCGTGCATAAGGGGTCAATATAGAAAGGTGGTCAAATTAGGTGGTCAAGTTACAAAGGTTTCCGCAAGCTATATAATATAGGGCTCATTCCGTTCCTGACAAAAGTGGTCGGCTTCGACAGGTGGTCAGGTTACAAAGGTTATAACATTTACAGGTTTTACTGTACTCTGTTCTAAGAAACAATGAGCAATTTCCTTTGCAAATTTGTGTTTTAATGCATTTTTTCACAGTTAAAAAAGTTTTAATTGAAGCAGAGAAATTCTACATATTTTTGTTACGTTTTTATTTATACTATTTCCGGAGAAACTATGTAATCTGCGTTTTTTGCTCTCAACCCATATTTTTCTTAGTACAAAACAATACATTTAGCATTGATAACATCACCAATGAATCCAGATAAAATAACGTAAAGACATTAGTATATTTACGAGATAAAAAACCTGAATTGTCTCTTATAATTCCATTTTAATGCATTGAAAAATAGGTTCATTGTAATGCAACGAATTTAAGGCGCACCGAATAATAAGAAATGTTAGTATCTGATGCAAAAGGCTCAACAATTTAATTACATTTAGTAAAAAAAAGCGAAATTAAGAAATTTTTCTAAAAATTTTTTAAATTTGAATCAATGAGTTTTCCTTTACGTCCAAAACAAAAATTATCAAATGAAAATTTTTTGTCAGATTTGTTAATAAGGAATAGCTATTACTGTTCTCTATTGAAGAAACTGGTTTCAAATTTTAGAGCTGGTGATAAAATACTGAATAAGGTTGGTGGGTGTAACAAAAAACGTCAGGGGTGCGAGCAGTGTTGCACATAATTTGTATGTAAATTGTGCTTCCACGTGGACTAGCTTCTCAGATTTAGAATACAACATTTGTATGACAAATTAATAAATTTGATTGCATGGGCAGCTTCAAATTCACTGGAAATAATATATTCTTAAATCTGTTAGGTGAGTAAACTTTTAGAAACAAAACAATGTTTTGAAATTGAAAAAGGCAATCACTCATAGCATTTACTGTTACCAACTTCAACTCTTCTTTTTATGCAAGAAACTTGAAATGCGAGAACAAATGTCGAAATAGCTAAAACTCATTCAGCTGCATAATTTTATTATTTGTATTATTATGTTGACTTTATTTCTTAAAAACTCTTATTTCTTAAAAACTCTTAAATTCAAAAAAGAAAGAATATCACATCTCCAAAAGAAGATTTAACAATTAAACATACGATAAGACATTACATTGTTTTGCAGAAAATGTCTAGACATGGAAGAACTGAAGTGAAAAAGGAAAAAAAAAAACCTTACCATTTAATGTTTGATTTGACTCTACAAATGTTGTGAAGAAGAAAAAAATTGAGAAACTTTTACTTCCGTAAGACAACCTTCATTTCCAGCTCAATAATCTCACAAAGAATTAATTTAGGAACACTCAAAAACTGTTCTACCTTTGGGGGATATATTTCGCGATTTGGAACTATTTGTCTTAGCCCAACGCCACGCTACCGTATTCAGTTTGACGCGAAAAGAATCATAAAGTTCCGGTAGGTTTATGCATTGAATTAAATTGCTTTTTACAGAAAATATTTCATGCAAGAGAATAGTTTCGTTGCTGCAAATCCTTTTCAATCTATTTTTCTTTGTTTATTTCGTAAGTAACGAATAGAATTTTCGACATTTTTCCTGAGCACTGTTGGGAATGCATTATATCATCAAATCTCTGGAGAACTCGATCTTTTAAACCCACAAACCTGTGCATATTTTTATTTCATTTTACTTCATGTTTTTTGACGCTTTTTTTTATTGAACAGTAGACTTTAATTTCATCATTGCATTCAAGGTAATGTGGGTTTTTTTTTGTTGTCCAAAAGTTTAGGGAGCAAATGCGTAAAAGTATTCTCAGTTTATATTTTTAGCACAATTAAGAATAACCAAGTGAACATTTCTGAGACATACTTGGCATGTGAAAAGGTTTTACCAGGGAAAAAGCACATTTTCAGTTGAACTAACGTTGCAAAAGCTCTACTCGTTTCTGGAAAAAGCACATTTTCAGTTGACTAACGTTGCAAAAGCTCTACTCGTTTTTGGAAAAAGCACATTTTCAGTTGAACTAACGTTGCAAAAGCTCTACTCGTTTCTGGAAAAAGCACATTTTCAGTTGAACTAACGTTGCAAAAGCTCTACTCGTTTTTGGAAAAAGCACATTTTCAGTAGAACTAACGTTGCAAATGTCCTTCCGTGTCAAAATCGGTGGTTATAAATAAGTGGATGCTCAGCATAGAATTTCACGGAATAACCATTAGTAAAGATTTGTGAAATTATCTGATGGTTAGTTTTGAGATGTTCCTCCAGAACTCAATAAGCCTACTTTAATGTACGTCGCTATTGCTTTTGTAACTATATTACGTATCATTCTTAATTCGCTTAAGTTACAAATTAGTTCCAATATATTTTTTAACAGATAAAACATACTTCTAAAAGCAAAATATATCACTTTTGTGCAAAAAAAGTTAGTTAAAGAAGTTAAAAGAAGTCGCTTATATTAAAGATTAGTTAATAGAAACTACTTCTAAACGATTCGCTCAAATTGTTTGACGTTACCTAAGCAACTTTGACATTTTTTTAATAAGAAACATTCAGAATTAAAACAATGTTTTAAAAATATTAAAACGTACATATCTAGGAGAAACAAATTGATAACAACATGTACAAACATCAATTGTAGCGCTCCCACACAATAAAATGTCTTGAAACCGAATACATATATACATAAATAAATAAAATAAGAAAAATGTTGATAAAATATTTTACAGAGGTAAGTAAATTTTAAGCGGGTAATTCTAAAAACTGTTTTGTTTATATTTTTCCTTTGAACTTACCAGAAGTAAATTTTATTAATTTTGGAAAATGTCTTTAAGCACAAAATATTTAATTCTTTGGTAAATGATAGTGGAAAGCATCTTACAAATTAAGAATTTTCAATCAGTAGTTTCTTTTTTAAAAAAGTTAGTACTTTTTACATGAAAAGATTTTTCATTGTTCATTAATATATTTAGATCGTATTCATACTTATAGAAATAGGTAAATAATTGCGTATTTTTTTCACCACTGCATTAGTGTTCGCTACTGTTTATTTCCTATTTCTTTTCTTTTTCTTTTTATATTTCCTTTTTTGAAAAGATTTCTACTCAACTCTTCAATACTATTATTTTTTCATTAAGAAAAATAAATGAAATAAGAAAAATGTTGATAAAATATTTTAGAGGTAAATAAATTTTAAGCGGGTAATTCTAAAAACTGTTTTGTTTATATTTTTCCTTTGCACTTACCAGAAGTAAATTTTATCAATTTTGGAAAATGTCTTTAAGCACAAAATATTTAATTCTTTGGTTAATGATAGTGGAAAGCATCTTACAAATTAAGGATTTTCAATCAGTAGTTTCTTTTTCAAAAAAGTTAGTACTTTTTACATGAAAAGATTTTTCATTGTTCATTAATATATTTAGATCGTATTCATATTTATAGAAAAAGGCGAATAATTGCGTATTTTTTACAATTATACATTATTAAGAAAACACAAGCATGTAAGTAAAGATACTCTGTGAATGTAAATATTTGTTCTGCGTACTTAACAAATGAATTATTTACTTATTAGACATTAATAGGCAACATGCGCGACTAACTGACTATACATTAATGAACTAGATACAGGTTAAGGTTCAATTTGTAAGATTTTATTCATTAATTATTATTTTAAAACTAAAATTTCACTGATGAAATTGGGTGAAATTTTTTGCACTAATTTTCGTTTCATATTTACTACGAGATTTTTCTACTGTAACTTGTCACGGCACTTGTTTCTCTGTTTTATATTTTCATAATAGTTAAATAAGATAAGATATAATAAAATGTACTTGTATATTAGGGTAGGACTAAAATAGATAAATATGAATAAAAGTTTACTTGACAACATGTGACTGGCAATAAAAAGGAATTAAGGCAGTAATTAAGCAAAGGGATGGTAAGTGACCAAAAAACGATTCTGAAAAAAAAAAAAAAAAAAAAACCGCGGTTAAAGTTTGGATCTTATGGAATCTTTAATGTTATTTTTTTTCTAAATCATGTTGGCGGGCGGCACCTGTTTCGGCTACCCCTAACATCTCTTACCACAATATAGAATAGTGCTTTCCGTATCATTTGCAGTATTTATCTCCACATTTTGAATTTTGGCACTTACACCCCTTTGCTTCTAAGCAGTCATTCATAAATGATGTCACGCTTCGAGGGGGAGGGGCTTCAGGAAAGTTTGTGACAAGGGGAGGGTAGGGGTAACAAGAGCTGTGACATCGTACATTTTGATTTCTATAAAAACATTTAAAATCATCAAATTAAACTTATTTTATGTTAATGTAGTACAGAGTGACTTGTGACAGATAGGGGGTATGTTGAAGTGTGACACTTTGTGATAAAGGCGGGGAGGGGGTAATATATGTTGAAAAAAGTGTGACATCACTTATGAACGGTCCCTAAGTGCATCAACTGTCCTTTGCATTTCTAAAAAAATTGCTTAAAAAAACTATTTTCTCTTGAAACAAACTATTTAAAAATTATTATTAACATATTCTACCTAAAGTCTAAAACATTAAAAAGTAAAATGTAGAACTATTTCCTATTATCGCACTTAGTATTACTTACTAGTGTTTTTCTTTTTATAATATTAAAATACTTTAAGAGATTTAATACATTTCATTGCCCACATATATTAAAATAATGTTTGTGTGCAATATTTTATCAATCAATTGAAGATTCAATTCGGTATAAGGGTTTTACTGCAATTCAAAATAATAAGCCTGGGAATTATTTATCGGTTTGTATCTGTTTGCGAAAATCACTATCACAAACGCGAAACGAACAAAATTTAAACAAAAATTTACATGAATTATTTCCTACTTCGAAATTATATCATACAAAATATTAAAGTAATGGAAACGCACAATGCCGAAAACATGGCATTTTATCATATCTTATTTGAAAATTGAAAATATTTCTTTGGTATATTAATTGAATAAAGGACATCAAAATAGAAAAAAAATCTACGCCCTAAACGTCAGCAGAAAACAAGAAATTTCTCCAAACTGAAATATTTATTCATTCAGATACGCTGATAACACTGCATGATGAGAATTATTTCTACTACAAACACCATCGTTTAGCAATTGCTAATAAACATTTAGTTGTAAAGGTACAAAATTAATGAAACACAGTAGACTCAGAAAATTAAATTTATTTTAACCATTGGGAAATGATATTAGATCACGAAAACGGCTCTGAAAGAACTTTAGTAATGGGATTGAAAATAAAATTATGTTTTCTGCTTCATGCGATAATCAGTTATGCCAATTAGTGCTTATTAAAATTAATGCGATAAAGACTTCTGAAGGAAGGGTAAGCATAATTTCACATTTCTTGTCGTTACTAATGCTCAAATAAATAAGATCATTATCTTTTCCTTTGCAAATGTGTAAAACACGTTTAAAAATTTGAATATGTAATTGAACATATCTCTGGCTTCGAATTTAACGACTGGGGAATTGATACATTTAAACCGATGTTTGTCAACCGCAATTTTTATCAAAGTTAAAGTTGATCTTTAAACCCATTTTTTTATTTATTTAATTTACTTATTTTTTTCTTTTAAAAAGACCCCCATAAAGTTAAGTCATTTTTTGTTGCTATCAGATCCCTCTGGTTACGCCTTGAGTGCATTGAAATAATATTTGAACATTGAAAAACATACCTTATGTAATGAGAATATTCTTAATATCAAATATATTGAAAAAAATAATGTCCGATATTTTTATTTAGTGATTGATATTTTCTATTTATTCATTTGTGATCGATATTTTTACTCAACATCTCGCTTCACTGAAGACATTTATTGAGAAAATGCCGAAGCGAATTGATTAAGCAAAGTTGTGCATTAGTTGTAAGCTTCATTTCAGAATAACGCTATCTGAACCATTGCCTGTCGAATAAAAGTAACGCTATCATTTCTCCTTACTATCATAATCGAAATCTTTGTTAATCCTCTTGGTTAGGTTTTCACACTTCAACTGCACTGAAATAATGCCTCAATAAATAATTGTAAAATTCAAGTTTTAAAAATAAAAACCTCTTCATATTTTTGCAAGTAATAAGTGTTCCCAAACTTTTTCCCCAGCACCATATTGACTTGACGCAAGCAATTTTAATTCAAAACCACCAAGAAATGACTGAACAGTGTGCTCCAATTCCAGAAAGTAATTTATTTCGTGATTCAAGAAAATAAAGGAAACTAAATTAAACTTTAATGGAAGCAATGTAAAATTCTTCCTAAGCAATTCTTCGATTTAGATCACGTTGCATAAAAACACAAGTTTGGATTAAATATATGAAATGTAATCAGTTAGTTCTACTGTTTGCCTTGGAACGCTTACTACGTTGAAAGAATTATATCATGCTTAGAATGCAATTCGAATATTATTTTAAAAGAAATTAAAACTAAGATGATTATGAAACTGAATACTTTAAACAAAGAAAAAGATATAATGTTCCTCATTTTTAAGTGAAAGAGACAGGAAAAAGCGGACTTCAATTTCTTTTGAACATTATTACTGTGATCGTGGGTTGTCGAAATGAAGTAAAAATGGTTTCTGACCCAATTAACTACAGCTGGGAAACTGAAATGGAAGAAAATAAGAATTTATAACCGGAATTTTTAAGCGAAATTTAGATATTTAGATTAAATTGTACGTACATTGAAATGCAAATAAGTTTTAGGTTGTGCTTAGAAACGATGATGCATCAAATTATGAAATGTTTATTATGCTAGTGTTATGCGAACTTAAAATAATACTCATGATGATTTTTACCTTTTAAAAAAAAATTAATACAATAATGATTCTTAAATACGTATATGTAATGAAAACTTTTCTGTTAATGAAAAAAGCTAGCATAAAATTCGCTGCCTAAAGATTAGCGGCTAAATTTTTTTACAAGTCACAAGACCACAGAAAAGATGCAAATTTGAAGACAAAAAAGGGTTAAAAAAAGATATAAATTTCATTCACATTGGACCTAAATTTTGCCTACACTAAAAAAATCACATTTTTACCATAATTTGTAAGGGTACTCGGTACCTTTTGAGATTTTTATTTTTAAATTTATGAACTTTTACTTATTTCACTTGTATAATGCAAAGCATTATTGTTCAACAAAATGATTTTCACATGAAAAACCAAAATTTACCTAATAGAATGTTTTAAAATTTAACTAAAAAACGATTTTAAATTTTCTTTTCTTGTTCATTTATTGACTTTTTTTTAACCAAAACTTTAAAAACTATTTATCATATTATGCTTTACAACTTTAGGGATGGGTTTTGCTATTAATTAATTAGTTTTTGGGAAACACTTTTTTAAAGTTACATCCACGGTAGAACACAAAAAAAAAAAAAGTGATTTGGTTACCTTTTCATTTTTAAATATTTTTTTCCTCAATATATAGCAAAATCCATTCCTAATTTTATCAAGCACATCATATTGAACACACAAAAAATTTTCAAGCTCTTAAATGCATACACGTAGAAGTTTTATCAATTTAAGCACTAAGATATTGCGGAAAAACAAAAACCGAGAAAACTCAGTTTAAAGATTAAAAATCTTCACTAAAACATTTTGTGCATGATTTTACTTTGATTTTCAATTTTTACTTGATAGCACAAAGGTTATATTTTTTCATATTTCTTAATAATTATTTAAATAATTTTTTAAAATAAATTTCAGCAAACTTTAGAGCAAAACCGTGGCGGGAAAATGTAAAGTAATTACATTTAGTTAGGGGAATAAAATAACGTATTTATTTATTTATTTTTATAAATATTCTTCCGCTTGTAGCTTGTAGTAGAAATAAACACTAACGCATAGCTTTGTTCCAAAACGTAGCGTAGCAATCGACCAGAAGTTTGTTTAAATAACTTTTAACACAACCTAAAAGTACTTTAGTTGTGATTTAAAAACTTAAGTATTTTAGGACCCAACTGGATTTGCATAAAGAACTTATGTCAATAAGAAAATGCATTTTTAACTTCAAGTACCATTCATATTTTGGCTTTATATATATATATAGCTTAATACTGCTTACGTTTTAAAGTAGAGAGGGAAAGAAAAAAAACTGCTGAAAAGTTTTCGCATCAAAATGCCTTAAAATATATACACAGCAAAAAATATGCGAAAAGGTATAAGTTCTTTAGCATAACTTTCGGGGAAAGAAATTTCGGAAGCAATGAAGAAGTCAAATTTCAGCCGACGTCTTTTTTACAAATCCCTCGAGAGTCCGTGTATTTTTCCATGCACTAGCATTTGGTTTGTATTGATTTCCGGGACAGATTATGAAACAGGCGCAATAAAATTGTAATTCCCTCGTAAAAGATTAATAAAATTGAAGATAGCACATTCAAAATTTTAATGCAACGGATTCAGATAAACTCAGATGTCATAAAATATTGATATGGTAAGCGGTCAGGGGTTGTAGTAGAATTGCAATGCCTATTTAAAGTAAAATTCTGTTCACGAGTAGTGGTATATAAGCTATTTACAGTTATTTTGGGCCTGTCCTTTGAGAATGTGGTGTCAAATGGAGATTGTTTAGGTTCAATCGCTAGTTTGACACTAAACTGGCAGTTAACTCCTTAATCGAATTTGCATTATTTTATCGCCCCAGAAAGATGAACGGGAGAACTGAACGTGACCAGCTGCTGGAAAGAACCCATGTCTCTGGCTTAGTGATGTTGAACCACTGCAGTTATTCGCAACCAGATTCAACAATGCAGGGTTGATTTTAGTTAGAAACTATGTTTTACAATTTTTTAAAGAATATTGTCTGCACCCATATATTAGAACGTCATTCAAACAAATACACATAAATGTATATATATATAATGTATATATACACACTTATTACTTTTAAATATTTCATATAGGATACTTGGCCATAGGTTGTCTAGTGGTTTGAGCGTCGGGCTCAGAGCCGGAGGCCAAACATTCTATCCGCCCCCACTAAATACCCACTAAGTACACGCGGAATGCGCGCTCGGTAAATCCGTGAGTCCGAAAGTCCTGTGGGCGATCGCTAGCAGTTACCATGGGTGCAGGGTGATGGAGAAAGTTTCCATCTCTTTCAGTACTATGCCGAAATTGTGGAGGTGGACGATAGATTCTCCCATCTACTGGCTGGAACGCAAGTCGGACTCCTGCCTGTAAGGGCCCCGTTACTCAGGAGTAACGCATTCTATCTTCCTCTCTTCATAAGGATACGACAACAACAACATATAGGGTACTAAAATTATACATACATACATACATATATATATGTACTAGCGGTACCCGCACGGCGTTGCCCGGGCTGAATTTTAAAAACTGCGCTGTTCTTTCTAAGAATATGAAAAACGTCACCTGCCGCGATGTCCTTGATAAGAACGCCCAAAAACGTCGCATGCGGCGCTGCCCTTGCTATTAAGAGTATAAAAAAATATCGCCTGCGGCATAAAGCCTGCTTAAACTACGACCAATTAAAAAAGTCAAGTTTTTGCGTGTCGTCATTCGCCACGTTATTTGAAATCTAGAATAAACTGTACGTTAGAAAACTTTTCCAAGCGATATTTATTTAAATGCTGTTGCTAAATCAAGAAAATCATTAAATCGGGGAGACAGATCTTTTATCAAGTTTAATCTCGAATTTGAAAATTATTGCTAATTTAAGAAAAACGTTAAATCGAAAATATACTTTATCAGTTTGATATGCTTTATTATTGTTTTATCTTCATTAAACTGAATGAGTTTGAAAAATACGTTTTATATTGAAATTAAGCTAACACTATTCACCCGGAGTTGAGGTAACTGCTAATTATTATTTTTGGGTCAAGGTAAGCCTTAAGAAATCACACTGAGAAGCTTATAACTGGCGTTCTTATTGACTTAAAAACTTCGAGCAAATTTTATCTTGTGCAGAAAATTCAGCGCTTTCGATCGATATATTACATAAATACGTATATGCAAGGTTTTTTTTCACCCCCATTGGTGAATTTATGTGGAAATTTGCGTAAAATTGGAATAAAAAAAGAACTACCTGTCGGATTTTTTTCTAACGGGGCTATGATTCGTCCTCTTGAATCACTCTGTTCATTGATGAAAACCGCATTAAAATCCGTTGCGTAGTTTATAAGATCTCAGCGTACAGACACAGGAAGCGACTTTGTTTTATATTCTTTTAAGATATATACACATACGAGGTGTGATCAAAAACTACGGTGAATGATTTTTTATTAAAAAAAGTAATAAGGTTACATAGACTTTGATTTAATCTCCTTCAAAGTACTGTCCTTGACTAGCAATGCATTTATGCCAACGTTGACTCCATGACTGGAAGCATTTCTGAAAGGCGTCTTTCAGAAGGGTTTTCAGCTGCTCGGTCGTGGCACTCTCAATGTCAACAATGGTGTCGAAACGTTTTCCTTTAAACACAGATTTAATTTTTGGGAAGAGCCAGAATTCGCATGGTGCTAAAGCCGGTGAGTATGGCGGATGTGGACAGACAGGAACACTTTTTTCGACCAAAAATTCGCTAATGAGAAGCGCGGTGAGGCTCGGCGCGTTTTCGTGGTGAAGAAGGAAGACATTGGCCCATTTTTCGGGCCTCTTTCTTCGCACAACGTTTCTCGAATAGTCATTTGCCTGTGAACGAATCATCGTTTACACTTTTTGTACATTTTCAACTGTTTTTGAGGTTACTGACGTCCCTCAAGCCGTCTTCAACACTCATTTCCGTTTTTAAATTGGTTATACCACTTGTACACAGTCTTCAGAGTTACTACAGTATCGCCGTACACCGATTTTAACATTTCGAAAAGCTTCTTTCGCACACTTTGCAACTTAAAACAAAACTTAATGTTAATGCGTTGTTAGAAATTCCTGTTGCTCGACCGACACGATAAGCTCAACCTCACTCTAACGGCTCTGGCAGCTGACTGACAAGTTCGAACATGTTGCAACTTGTCCCTGACCGTCTCAGCTGATCACACTACTGGACAAATTACAGCATATGGATGTAGCGTCAGCAGTTGCCGCTATAAAATTCATTCACCGTACTTTTTGATCCACCTCGTATACATGTTTTTTTTTCTTTGATATACCCTGAAATTCAAAATAGGCAAATTTTGTTATTTCATTGAAAGCTATTTTTATGTTTTTTTTTTTAATGAGGAAATTTTATTTTTTTAAAGCGTGATTTTTTTAACACATTTAAAGTCAGTGAAAACTAGATTTTACATGTTGAGGTTGAAGTTTACAAAGTTCCTCAAGGTCACTGTTTGATGCATTTTGTGTGCTCTATCTTACACGTATAACGCCATACCTTTTATCATAACACCTAACATATATACTTTCATGTCATTTTATTCACAGGATACATCCCATATATACTCCGGCGATACAAAAAAGACCAAACTTTCAGCGTGCGCGTTATTCAACGGATGCACAAATAATAGACTTGAAAGTAAAGGGATTATGCAGAAATGTTCAACTTAACAAAAAAGAAAAAAAGCCCCTATAGCTTCTTAATAGGAACAATTTTCTGGAAGTTATTATTATAATTAAACTACGTTGCTTCGTTCTAAAAAACTTAAAATACAGCATTTGTATCTCAAAACAACGGGATGCTGATTTATGTATACTATTTGCCATGTCTTTAAAGATGATATCTTTTTTTGAAAGTTTGATTTGCTATGCAGGGCATATAAACACCTCCTTTTCACAAAAGAATAGGCATGAATATGCAATGAAAGAGAAAAAAAATATAATTTTATTTCTTCGCTTTGTTTGTTCTCCATTAGAAGAAACTAAATCATAAAAATATTATTACGCATATAAATTTCCGCACAATAATCCACTTCTAGGTTAATGAGTGTTACTTCTTTAAATTTTATCTAAATCCAAGATTGTAATTCTTTTTCTCTTAACTTTAAATGTTTATCGCATTTCTTGCTGAGGTGCATTAATAGCCGTAGCTTAGCAACGGTGCATCTTTTTATTTCATTTCCCCATCTTTTTTGAGAAGAGGACTTAATGTGATCAGGCGACGACTCCATTAAACAAGGCCAGAAAAGTAATATTTCCATTTGATAGTTCTGTTTTATTTTCAAGATGGGTTTTAGTTCCACCGATTAAGCTTAATTTTCGATTAAAGTGGAATTTTCGACTTTTATTTATGACTACTTTTGAGATGAATAAAGATTATGTGTGGGATAACATTTAAATCTTGTATTTTGTGGAGTGAAAGTTTTTTCAACACGCTGATTGTGTTTGAAATGCGTGCAAAAATATGAAATTTTCCATAAATTGCAAAGTACTAAAGGTTCTATTCAAAATATGAATTTAAAGAATACATTAAGAATTTTTTCATAGATTATTACCTTTTTAGCCTACTTTTTGAACTAAAATATCGAGGAAATTGCAAATATACTGAATAAAACTCAAAGTTGTGTTCTATAAACTAAGAAAAGTAATGAGTAAAAAACGAAATTAATTTCATGCTTTTAATTTGTCGAGCTGAAAATTGTTTTAATTATCATTCAAATGATTACTAAAATAAATATGACTTTTTTGTATGAGGAAATTCCATGTCAGTTTCGAGGACACAGATGGGCATTTACCAGTGACTATAGTAACTGTTATAGTCGTTGCAAGGATTTTGTATGTGCTTTGATCCACTATCGTGCTTTATATCATATTTCATTTGTTTAATTTGCATGAAAGAGTTTGTTAAAGGGGATTAGTACTTCTAGGGATCAGGGGTTCCCAAATAGATTCCCAAGACAGGTTTTATGGGATCGCAATGTTACTCCTATTTTTAAAATACGTAATATTAAGCTTTGAAGCAGGTACATGAAAAAAAAACCCATCATTTTTCCTTTATAATGAGGTGAATTACCTATGCCGTAATACTTCCACAGAAACATATATATAATTTCCATGACGGTCAAGAGGTAGACAAATGGCTGGTTCAAAATTAAAACTACACTTCTGCACATCACACTACTTTTCAGGAGAGCGTTTTTAAAGTTTTTTTTAGCAAAAAAAAAAAAATGTTATCTCAGTAGAATCAAAGCCCATTTAGTTTTCGTTTGCTATTTTTTTTAATAATTTTTACTATGAATTTACTTCGTAATATTAAATCGTAAAAAAAAAAAAAAAAAAATCGATTTTTGCAGAAGTGTTGTTTTAATTTTGAACCAGCGACATATGCGAAGCACTACGAATGTCCCCAGGAGTGTTTTTAATTTAAATTTTTTCTGTGGTGTGGAAAAAATTGTAAAAAAAGAAAAAGAATGTTATGTGCAGTTTAACATTACTCAACAAACAATCGCTTTGTTAAAAATGTGTAGAAGTTAATATTTTAAATATATTTTGCTTCCGTATTGGTTCGGTCCAAGTCTATCAAAAATTCAAATATCGGCAAAAATTCTCTTTTTATTGTTATCGAGTTTGTATGCAAATCGGTAGGGCTCCTTTGGATAGCTTTCGCCTTATTTGCATGCGAGAGTGACGTATTGTTTTAATAAATGAGATTATATCCCGCGCATTAATGGGAGAATTATTCATGCCGCTGCAGATTTAGAGAGAAAACGCTTAAAGAAAGGGAAAATTGAAAGGAAAAAAAGACATAAATTAATTTTAAAGAATATTATTTGACAACATCGGGCTTAGAAAAAAAAACTTCCGATTTAAAAAGTAACTGTTGGGCAAAGGGAATTAAGAAACATTATGCAACATCATTAATCATTTATCATTCCTTCTCTGTTCTGGAAATAAATTCCTGGTGAGATAAATTTTAAGAAGAATGTGATGCAATGGATTTATCTGTTAGTGACGTTGAGACATTTCTGAAGTTGATACGCGACAAAAAATTCTGTTTGCGATCATGAGGATAGCTCAACCAGTTTCGTGTTGCATTTCTTTCTCTAAAATTAAAAATTGTCTAGATTAATCATTGGAGGAATATATTCTTAATTTGATATTGCAACTCAGAATATTTAACAACTATTAGGAGCAATTCTTAGAAGAATCTTTTAACAAGCCAAAGAATAACTTTAAATGAAGAAGTTGGAGAGGTGATGGAATTGCTTTAAAAAATAAGAAAACAATTATTAATTATATATTAATATACATGCACTTTTTAATATTTTAAAATTTATATTTTAAACAAACCCAATGCACAAAACATTCATTGATATGTCCATCCTTTATCCAAAGTTTTTGCGAAATATTTAGAAACGGGTGATTATCAGACGCTACTGAAGATAAGGCAGATACAACAACCTAATATTCTGGGTAATTCTTATTAAAAAAAAACTCGGAACTTCACATAAGATTTTCTAGAAAACTACGTACCACGAATTTAAAATAAAAATTACATAATTAGGGTAACATTGCTTTCCTCCTCCACACGCATACATATTTGTATATACAAATTAGCCCAAAAAATACTTCAAGTGATTAAACGAAAGATTCTGGAATAAATACCAGAAGCCTATTATTTTCCTTTTTACTACAAAATATTTTGCTTGTTTCAAGATCGAAAGAAAAGAACATATATTGTTCTTCAAATAAAATTCAAGATTAAAACTAAAAAAGTTTTCAGAAACACGATTTTTTTTCTTTTAAATTTTCGGAATAGGTTCTGTAAAATTTTTGGAAATTTCGGATCAGAATCACCCATGAAGCGCACCTTTATTTTTCAAAACCATACCATTTTTACCATTTATTGCAAATTAAGATTATAAATTGCAAAGATTAAAAATGTTTTTTTTTTCTTTCGCTCTCCTTCTCCCAAATGTGTACATTTCGAATATTATTAAGCATCGCATAAAGAGCCCTGCTGCGATTTTTTATGCACAATTAATCATCTACTCCAAGCCTTTGACGTTTATATTTATTACGGTTAAAATCTCTTCAGCCACTCTTAGATAGCGACTCGTGCCTTTCTCCGGGGAAGAAATGTATACATCAGGGAAAACGTGTCCACAACAATGCATGCTAAAATTCCCTCTCCGGAAAATGGCGACTCATCGACTTCTTTCGAAGATAGGGCAAAGCAAGTAATACATAATAGATACCCTATCCACTCTTAAAGAGATCCATCTCTTGAGTTGAGGGGGGGAGGAAAGCGGATATACCAGAGCGGATAAAGAGACGAGTGCGGACAAGAAAAAGGGAGGAAGGACAAGACGGATATGCTAAGAGGAATCTGCTGACTTGTAGGAAAAGTCCCTTGGAACGAAGCAAGAAGGGGTAGTTGAGGGGGATGACGAAGAAATGCTGATGAGAGCAGGGGAAAAAAAGAGAATTTGAAATTGCAAGAAAAGATATTTCAGATTGAGTTTAAGATTTTAAGTGCTTTTAGATTGGCATTGAAAGTAGAAGGACGCTGGCGTTCAGAAGCTAATTGTGACAGTTTATTTGTCCGGAGTGTATGCCTTTTAAGAAAAGCTTACTCTTATATACGTGCAAGGAGTAGGGGACGGGTGGCATGCGATATTCTTAGGCACTGACTTTTGAAATTGGAAATTTTGTTTGTGTTAGCTGGATTTTAGTTCCTGAAAGGTGATGTTTTTTTTTTTTAACTTTACCGTTCCTCGTTTACAAGCACAAGGAAAATGTAATGAGAGTTTTTTCTCTAGTGTCTATCTATTCATCCATGCATCTATGTACTATCTATGTGTGTGTATATCAATCTATATTGTATAATGATCTACATATCTATTTATATGTCTATCTATATATTGGTATTTATATACACGAGAATGGATCAAAAAGTAAATAAATGGATAAAAAGTATAACGGGTACAAGCTGAAGGAATATATATTATAAATATACAAAAAAAGAATTGAGAGACTTGTTGACAACTTTTCCACACAATCACCAAATCTATTTCGGCATTTTTCTGAACGCTGGACCAACTTGTTTATCCCCGACCCTGAAAAAAACGTTTTTGCCTACTCAGTCGCTTCTTTGGGCTACGAATTACACCTTTGCCTCAATTCTTCAGTTTAGAGAAGTCTAGACAAACCTCTTATGCTGTGGCGTAACTATACCTTCTGAGGCCCGTGTCAAATTTATTGGATGGGGCCCCAGAAAAAATCGTCACGTTGTAATTTAATTTTAATAAGTCACTGAAGTAGTTACCCAACAGTATTACTAATATTGTGTGCATTTTAATTAAACATCGAATAAATTTTATTTTCAAAAGCATAGGTATTACATATTTATAATAAAATAACAATTTAATCTAAACAAGTTATTTATTAATAAAACTCTTTTCTCGGAGCTTTCTGTTCCGCAAAAGTATCAATAACATCATCAAAGTTTAAAGATCGGGTCATAGAATTTTCAATAGATAGAATGACCGAGTTATTTAGCCTGTCTTGTCCCATAGAGTTAATTAAATAGGTTTTTATTGATTTTAGTTTCGAAAATGATCTTTCAGCTACATCTGTAGTCGCAGGAATTGTAACAAATAACATTAATGCATTACGTAGTTCAGGAAAGAGGGGTGACATAAAATGATTCTTCATTATTAATAAATCAGCAAGTTCTCTAATACAAGAAGACTTTTTTATTATATCTCTGAAGGTGGACTGAAAACAGAAATTTTCGCTTGCAAATGATTCAGATATGTCTTTTTTATATACATATTTCTGCAATTTTTAGAGATTTTTTAGTAGATTAGCACTTTCTTGCTCTCCGTTAACAAATTGCGGAAATCTCCCAAGCGTCAGTAGCTCGCCAGCGCCACCGAAGTATCGCGGTAAAAAATGAAGCAACCAATGGATGCGTTCTGAAATTGATCCTGCTCTTATGAATGCGTATAAATCTTAATAACTTATTTGAATTTGTATATGGTTTTTAGCTGTGTCTAACTTTAACTAATTTAAATCTTCTTATATATATAAAAGAACAGTTTCTGTCTGTCTGTCTGTTCGCTGTAGAATCCTAGGCAGTTTTACCGATTGGGACCACATTCGGCACGGTTAATGTTTACGACCCGAGAATCTCATCGCTGCAAAAATGACTCAATTAGTTTTTTCTTAATTAATTTTTCAATGATTTTTTCTACTTTTAGATCTTTTAAACTACGCAGAGGATTTTAATGCGGTTTTCATCAATAGACAGAGTGGTTCAAGAGGGAAATTTATAGACCCGTTAGAAAAAAATCCTACAGGTAGTTTTTTTAATTCCAATTTTACGCAAATTTCCACATAAATTCCCCAATCTGGGGTGAAAAAACCTTGCACATATTAATGTAATATATCGAGTGAAAGCGCTGATTTTTCTGCACAAAGTGATATTTTCTGAGTTTCTAAGCCAATAGGAACGCCAGTTATAAGCTTTTCAGTTCGATTTCTTAAGGCTTACCTTGACCCAAAAATAATAATTAGCAGTTTCCTCAACTCCCGGTGAATAGTGTCAGTATAATTTCAATTTAAATCTTATTTTTCAAAATAGAGACATCAGTTTAGTTTTCAGCGGAATCAATCTGATATCATCGCCAAGATTCATCCAGATGAAAACTGCGGAACAAATGACACCGTGCTACAATTTGGCAGTTTTAAGTACCCTTTGGTGACAAATCTGACATGTTATATTACTTTTTCAAGCGTTAAAAATGTCTGTATTTTTTTTTTTTTTTTTTAACAAATAGACAGACGAAGTCTTTCAAACGCTACAGGCTTCATGCCGAAGGCGGTTATTTATACTAATAGCAAGGACAGCGCCGCATGCGACGTTTTTTATATTCTTAAGCTGGAACAGCGCGTCAGGCGACGTTTTTTTACATTCTTACCAAGGACATCGCGGCATGCGACGGTTTTTATACTCTTAGCAAGTGCAGCGACGTAGTCGACGTTTCTACAGTTCAGCACGGGCAACGCCGTGAGGGTACCGCTTGTACTTATATAAAATTTATAAATTTTGCTAAATTTTGTTAAAAATGTAAGGTTACTTTGGAGCTCGCAGCCTCTCGGGCTGGAGGCCCCATCGGGCCGGGGCCCCGTGGCATTTTGCCAGCTCTGCCACCCTATAGTTACGCCACTGCTCCTATGGGCAGTCCAGATTTGGACCTCAACGACTACGAGTCCTTTTTTCCAAAAGAGAAGGAACACGTATCTGAAACACGGCTGTCTTGGGACAGTAATATATATAAACAGTTGACTGGGAACGGGCTCAACGGCCAAGGACGTGTTTTCTCCGAGCAGGTGTTAAACAGTTGGTTCTGAGTTCGGATAAATATGCAAATATAGTTGAGGATTATCTGGAAAAAATAGCCTATAAGTAACCTCTTATTTCCTCCTGGTGTGCTATTTTTATTGTTTATACATATTTTTTTATTAAATTTGTAAACTTTTTTTCGGATCCATGGTAACAACATTCAAACAACATTTCGGACGACGAGAACTACCCCCTCAAAAGTTATTTGGGGGGGGGGGGGAGTGACAAACTGACACGCATTCCCTTACCTCATAACCTACTTTCAAATTTGTATTCTTCAATATTTAATTATTTAACTTATTCTCCAACATTTTGAGGTAATTTTATAATGTACCAAATCTTCTTTCGTGCATTTCTTTCTTTCTTTTTCCTAAAATTTTTTTCGGGAAAGTAGTCAGTAGTTATTTTTATAAATATTAGGCTGTAGATTTGAGATGAATGAAGGGTTTTCAGCAAATAATGGACGGAAATATGATTAGTCATATAATCACTTTGTTTGAATGATATATCAGCCAGCTTACTGCATAACCATGACATTCTTATCAAAAACTATCGCCAGTGGTAAGAACATCATAAAGTATTTATTATTAAAAAAGAATGCTTCTTATTTTTCACTTGAAATTTAAAAATTCATTGATAGCCCTTAAGCAGGTGCTGTCCGTTTGCTTTTACTAACTTCTTAGTAGCTTCATGTCTGGAACTTATATATTTCTTAATGTAACACCAATCAACTATGAATAGTTAATTATTCTAACTTTCTAATAACGGTTTTTTCTTTTAATGTTTATTTTTTGTTGTAGCAGAAAATTGTAAGTTTATTATTATTTTTTTAAACTTCAGAATCAATTGCATCCTAATTTTAGATAAATATGTTGCCATACATGTACATTGTACACATTTTCTTAGATGAGAAACAGTCAACTTGACTCGAACATAAAGAAAACGTCAAAGGCGTTGCTCTGAAAAACACTAAAATCATTTCTTTTAAAATCCATTATAAAAGATTTTTCGCAATTTTTATTACGTTAAATTTTGAGTTAGAAAAAGAATTTCAATCAAATATGATTATCATGGATACTCTTTGCTTAATTATTTTCTTTCGACATTAATTTACGCAATTTTTCTTGAAACTATATTTTTGTGAACTTCGTAAAATGTTTTCCTTTCGAACTTTTTTTATCTGCTCCAGTTTCTTAAAATAATGTTCGCTAAAAACTGCGTTATAAGTCCAGCATTAATGGATAAAATCTAATCTCATTTATTAAAACAACACCTCACTTAAGAATGCAAATTAGCGCAAAGCTCTTAACTTGTCTACAAAATTGTAGCATGAATGAAGTAATGCTGTATAATCATGTTAGAATTTGTCAGAACTTTGACAGCAGATAAAACATTAAGAGAATTCCGAAATTTTTATGCCCTCCGCTTTAAATCCATACACATTTAGGCCGCAGTTTTTTAGATAGAGGGCGCTAGTTCTTTGCTCATAATACTGCTTTTACAAGTTGATACATATGGTAAAGATTAATGATCTGAGTGTTTAAATTACATAAACTATTTAATTTTAAACATATCAGCAAACAAAATCTTTTAGAAAGCAAATTTTGATTTGTCATTTAATGAATTTATTGAAGACAGCACAATACGTTATTCTTAAGATCTCATATAAAATATTTTTCTAGTGATTTAAAATATAAAATAGGAATCCTTAATCTTGAATGAAAGCATTTATGATATATCCACCTCTAAAATAGTAAATAGTAGAACTGATTCCGTTAATTAAATTAGCCAAGAAATTAAAGATTAACAAGAAGTTCCGTCTAGAACTATACGAGCCTACTTTCCCGTATACACCAGCTTCAAATTTATATTCTAGCTCTCTCTCTCTCTCTCTTTCTCGTTTAGCTTAAGTTCTTAATTGCTTCAGATATACCTTTTCAACGGTTAATGCATATTCATTCAATCACTCCTTTATTCAGTCATTCATGTATCTATTCACTCAGTTATTAATTCATGTTTTTGCTTATTCATTTAATCATTCATTAATTCAAAAATATTCTTGAAAATCTCGATAAAAAAATTTCATAGGAAAATAGGCTAGTTAGTTCTGGATGAACTTTCTATCTGTACATGTTCTACGTCATAAGAGCTTTCCGATAAAGTTTGTTCCAAGCAAATCGATATGTTAGATTAGGATTTATATAGGATTGAAATTTCCAAATAGGCAATATTTTTTTTTTTTTTTTTGAATTGTTCAAATCAATATTTCACGCCAAGAACTTCTTCCAGTGAGCTTGTTCATTGGAGCTTGGATCTTGTACCCACAGTTTACATAATTTGCTTCATTTTCGCCCGTAGGCGCTAATGTTAAAAATTTATGAACTGTTCAAAATAGATTAAAAAATTGTTCAAATTAAGAAGTAAAATATGGAAATGAGATGTCCCCGCCGAGATCTTTCGAATGCAAAAAGAATTTTTCGAATCGGACAATTCGTTCAAAAGTTATTAGGGGGGGGGGGGGGGACAGACCGACAGACAGCCCAAGACAGACAGACCCGACAGACAGACCGACAGACCCGACAGACACACCTTTTCCCCATCTCAATACCCTACTTTCAAATTTTTTTTTAATTTTAAACTTAACTTATTTTTGACTTTTCTTGATTTCTAACGATATTTTCAAGATACCATTAAGCCTTCTTTCATGCTTTATTATTATTTTTTTTACTTTTACGGTTCAACACATTTTTTATAGTTCAACACATTTTTTCTATTAGACAATTTCAAATTCTAACGAATTTGCTAGATCTTAATACAATAAAATAATTTTTAAAAAAAAAACAGAACCGACTTCAAATTATAAATTGCTCTAAAAAGTGAAAAATAAATTCATTCTGTAAACAACATCGATGTGACTTTTAAATATAGTTTTAGAAGTCGGTGCAAAATTAGGATAGATAAAATCTTTTGCAATCATGAATCCAATTACAAATATATAGATTTTCGCAGAATTAGCAACAGTTCCAATATGAAGTAGCAAATGGTATAATGTGGTCATTAGACTCATAATTTTGCACCGACTTCTAAAACTATGTTTAAAAGTCACATCGATGTTGTTTACAGACTGAATTTATTTTTCACTTTTTAGCGCAATTTATAATTTGAAGTCGGTTCTGTTTTTTTATAAAAATTATTTTATTTTATTCTTTTTAGTGTAAATACATTTCGTATATAAATACTCTATTTTAAAAAAAAATCCATATCAAAGGGCAAAACTTCCTTGAATTTATGGCACTAAAAACTAATCATTTGTATGATAAATTCCCTTTTGAAGTCGATTTTAGCAAACAAACTGATTGGATTAATTTTTACCACAGAGAAGCCTTCAGTCAAACTATTGCTGTAATTTCTTTTAAGATTATAGGCCATGACAACAAACATGTTCTTAACAATGACTTTTGTATTTATTAATAGATTTCCCAACAAAGAAAAATCCAGCCAAGCCTTTCCAATTAAAATAAAAAATACTTATTTTTCACCCGCAACGTTTTTTCTAGAAAACAAATGTAGTCAAATTGATTTGCAATATTTGAGTTAGACGACCCTCTATCGATTAAAGAAAAAATCATCAAAATCGATTCATTTAGTCAAAAGTTATGGATGAAAAAACAAAACAAATACTACATTTTTGCCCATAACTTTTTTTCTAATTATCGAATATGGTCAAACGAAGGTACGGGACCTATGGGAAACTACCCTCGATCGATTAAAAAAAGAATCATGAAAACCGGCTCATCCGGTAAGAAGTTATGAGTGAAAAAAAAAACGACATACATACAGTATGAATGTATAACCTCCTTCATTTGTGAAGTCGGTTAATTAAAAGCCAAAAGCACGACGTTTGTTGCCCCTAAAATGTAATACGAGTCAAACATTTTGACTGTGTTATAAGTAATTAAGTTCGCAGCTGCAGCAAAAGATTACGTAAAAAGTTTAAATTTCTGCGTCATACTGAAGCGTTATAAAATGGATATTAAAAATATACCGTTTGGGATAAATTAAGAATGAGTTTACTGTTGAGGTATTTATTTTAAATTTATCTGAAGATTCTGTCTAATAATGTTTCGGGATCGAACACATATTTATTTTACAGAAAGTATATTTTGGACAAAATGGCAATATCGAAGAATTCACCAAATATTCTAGAAAAGGAAATTATGTTTGAAATCGATGAAAAAAAAAGTAAAATAATTCTAAAATATCTATTTACCTCACTACTAAAATCTAAACTATAGTCTTCCGAAAATTCTAGGTTGTAGTCGTGAAATGTAGATATAGTTAAACCCGCTTAATGGAGCATCGGTTAAAAGAATATCCCATTTAGTGAAATAAATTTTCAATGTGCCAAACCTTAGTTGTTGTCCCAGATAATGGAATATCCCGCTTATTGAGGACTTTTTCGTTTCAAACTTGCAATTTCGTTAAGCGGATGCTTTAAATTTGATTCTTGTTGAAATAGCAGCTGTTTCTACTTTTCAAATGCTTAGTTATGTATAACTAGTAAGCCCGGTGGTCATACGAAATGACCGCTGTTCTAGATATTATAAATTGAATTAAAATGATTTGTGCAAAGGTGTCTGCTAATTCAAGCTGAATTACCGATGTCAGGCGGCGATGAAGCCCCTTTTATTACTGCCCCACACTACTATATATTTATTTTTTACTATATAATCAAGTTGTTTGTGAAAAATATATATTTATCATCGAAATAACTTATTAAAAATTTTGCTATGCTTTTCAAAACAAAAGTTTTAACGAAACTGGGCAAAAAGAGCGCTGAAAATCTAATAGGCAAAATAAAAAAAGCGCAGACGATAAAGAAATAAATTAAAAAGAAAGAAAGGATTAAATTAAACTCGCGTATACATTAATTTTTAATGGAGATTGCAAATACAGGGAAGCGTCACTCAATATGCTAGAGAAACGTTTCGATTATTATTAGTATATTTGTTACAATAACAATGGCAACTGCATTGATTTGTTTGTTCACAGGGTCAACTGTAATTATACTGTTGGAAACGACGGCAACAATGTAAAAATAAAATAAAGCGGGTCAAAAAATCATTGAAAATTTTTTAAAAAATAATTAAAAAACTAATTGAGTCACAACTTTCATTTTTGCAGCGATGCGTTTCTCGGGTCGTAAACATTAACCGTGCCGAATGTGGTCCCGATCGGTAAAACGGCCTAGGATCCTATAGCGGACGGACAGACAGACAGAATAAGCCGCTTATATGTTAGATGCCTCGTGCAGTTGATTAAACAATGCATATTAAATTTAAAATAAGTGGATTAAGTAATTTAAAATAATTGGATAGATTCGTCAACAGAGTTTACAATAGCGTCCGCGATGGGATACCCAAACATTGATAATTTATCCCTAATAGAAAAATGTTAAATTATTTTTTAAACTATATTTCAGAACTATTTACATTACTTTAGGTGATCAATTCACCCAAAAATCAAACGAAACAAAGTTAGCATTAAATTCTATTCTTGCTGCTTAAGGTCATGACTCCTTTATGCTTTAAGGGCAAAATTTTACCGTAAAATTAAATGTACATTTCAAAATCATTTCATAGTGCATATCAAGATGCTAGTTTAATTTAATACTGCCTGAAGCACCTGTATCAGCTTTAAGTTACAGGGATCCTTGTTTGGAAGGAGAATAGACTAAGCAACAATTTAAATCTTGTCTTCCAACTGGATTCAAATTACGTTTCGTTGCCATTGGCTATGAATTATTACAAAAGATAGAAATCAATGAACACATGAGCTTGAGTGAACAAAGGCACGCAAAACTTCTAAGGAATTTGAGATGATAGCGAAAGTTTTCTCATAAGTTTGAAATTATCGTAAACCTTAATTTGGAAATGCACTTCTTGGAATGCGCAGGTTTTAAGATATTCGCTGTCACATGAGCTGGCGTTTACAACATGAATGGGAAATCATGAAAAGAAGTAGATTCGAAGGCTTTTCCAAAATTAAAATAAACTATTATGAAAATATTATATGCACTGCTTTTGTTATTCATTAAAGGTAAAGTTTTCAAGGAGTATTATTTATCTTTCAATAACTGTAGGATATTCGACATATGATCTTGAAGATACATTCTGAATAAAAAGACTGTATTCCATTGTTTTTAATTAGTTTAATCAGTTTAATTATTTATAATTGGTTTACATTATGTCTATTTGTCCTTTATTTTTTGGAGTTGTACTTATGACTTCTTAAACGGCGAAGTTCTATTACGTTGCGTTTACTTTTTAAAGTCTCTGTGATGGTGTTTTTTGAAATATTAATACCAATTTTTAAAACTGGATCAGATGCTATACTATGCGTTGTGAATCTGTTGAATATACTTGCATGGCTTTTCGTATAGAATACTTCAAAAAAAATCCCTTTAGAAATAAAAATACTTTAACCAAATTTCGATGTATAAAAATGTAACAATGTATCTTTGTTTTAAAATATAATAGCATTCCGAATTGATATATTTTAATTTGTAATAGAATTCAAATTAAAAATTGCTTCGAGCAAGATGTTTGGCAGTAATGTTTAAGCCAACATAATTACTGCAATGGTCTTAAGCAATTATTGAGAAATGTGATCCTATTAAGTGTTAAAGACTGCTTTTTTAGTTAAAAAATATATTGAACTACGTTTTTCAAAAACTTTGCTTTGTAATAATGTGAAAATGAATATAGTTCAGATTCAGACACTATTTAAGCGGCTAAACGTACACTATAGAAGTCAATGTGTACGCTGCGTAGGTTTGTTTACATTTTCATTTTCTTCTGGTTGACTCGTTGCAACAAACTTCGATCCAATATTCTTTCCGCTTTGGTATAGAGGTCAACACTTCATTGCAGTTTTTTTCAATTATGCCCCGGTTTTGAATCAATATATTTTAGTATTGTATTCATCGACTATTTTTCCGTAAAAATTCACTTGTTTTTTAGGGGGCAGAAATTTTTTTCTCGGAATGAAACGATACGGCTGATTGTCCCACGGACTATAAGCTCATTACATGAAATATATATATATATATATATATATACAATATATAGTTCATGAAATTAGAGTCATTTGAGCAACGTATAGAGTAGTTTGAAAATAAAAGCCGTAAAGCTATCAGAAATGTAAACATTTGCATCTTGCTCTAACACATTTTTTCACCTGGCATTAATTTGCAATTAATATACCATCTCCACAGGTTGCCAATAACACAAGCAACAATACCGAAAAACAGCCATTCATCAACACCCGGCGAAAACACTGACACTTTAATAAAAGAAGAATGGAGACCCCATGAGTCGATATGCATAACACGAGTATAATTCACGCTTGAAACAAATAATCGAACAATATCCAATATTCATAAAAGATTACGAACCGAGGGTTTCGTCAAAAACACTTCACGGACATGGTAAATTGAATGCAGGAGAAGGAAACGACTCCACCAGCGGAGCGGCTGCATTTATATACAAGCATTTATTTTAATGGAAGCAAGCAGCTTATTGTTTCGTGTTCGACATGTGACAAGAAATTCAATAAAAAGTACGACGCGCTTTATTGGCGAAGTTTTTGTCGCAAGTGGCGTAAGTTGCACACGATAAAAGTTAATGGATTTTTTTTATACAAGGACGGGATCTTACATTAAAAATGTTTTTCCGGACATTATCAATACAAAATATGATATAAACAATATTTTATCTTTTCTTTTTTTTTTCTATGTGATCTCGTTATTAAAACGAATGTTGTATAGAAATTTGATTCCTCAATTAAACTGACTAATTATCCCCTTCTGACTTGAATTCCTGAGCTTGGGGCGCTACAGTTTGTATCCGAAGAATTGTGTCCTTAGAGTACGGTGGAAACGTCTTTCCCTGTTGATTTTTAGTTTTTGAAACTAAAAATTTCCTACGAAATTAAAAGTATATCCGTACGAATTCCGGAGAAATCCAAGTTTCAAAACTTCACTTCTGAGGATAAGCCGTTACTGGTACTAATATTGTAAAACCCTGAACTGGTGCCGCATTTGTATAACATAGATATATGTAATTATTATCTATCTAAATCTGTTTATCTGTCTGTATCTCCCTATTTATCTATCTATCTATGTGTACATAGTATAATATGTTTCTAATTGAACTCTTTACAAAAGTCGGATGGCAACAGAAAAAAAAAATGTTTTAGTGAGACAGTTGTGAAATCTGCGCTAAGTTGTCGCTTATCGCATTTGTTGTTGTTAATTAAATTTTTCGACAAAATAGGAGATATTGAAAAAAAAAAAAAAAAACTTTGTAAAATAAATTTAGTAAAGATTTCGCAATTGTTAAAATCACTTACAAATGGCTTTATAAAAAAAGCTAAGGCAATGATAAACATAGAAATAGTAATAATAATGATCATAATTGTATAATAATAATAATACTAACAAACTATTGCGGAAGGGCAAAGCAAATTAAATTGTAACTAGAGATCATAACATCTCACAATGCTGTCGTAAGGATAACAACAAGGAAATGCCAATAAATGCAATAAAACCATTATGTAAGTAAAGTACAAGCTATGAAACTCAGTTGCATTTTAGATATCATTAGGGACCTAACGAAAATTAGAAGTTATAAACAAAACTACTATGTTTTTTAGAATTAATAAAGGCCCGATAAATCAGAAAGGGGGGGGGGGGTGCATACAACGGAAAACTAAGAAAGAAAGTTATATATATTTACATGGATGATATTGATACGTATATTTATTTGCATATGCATATATGCTATATATATGTTATATATGCTATATATATGTTATATATGATATACATATATATGTTATATCTATGCATGCATGTGTGGGTGTGTGTGTACTAAAACGTAATAATTGAAAAGTTCTGCCCACAAAGTAGAAAAAGAGCTTCGGAAACTGCATTCGAATTTAATTCAGGGATGAAACGTTTTAAACTAGTTCGAAGTTATTCGACTACAAATTCACATTTTCCTTATCTCACCGACACAAGTATTTATACAACATAACTGTCTGACGGAACGATCAAATTCATGTATTTCATCTTCAAATACGAAATAATAAAGCAGCACATTTCACGTTCGAAATTTAAATCCAAAATTCAATTCCGGGCACGAAATATTCCAAATTCTTATGACACGCAAGAATGATAACCATAAAGAAATATACAAAGAAAGAACATGCTCTTACGCCACTAATCTTCAACATTTTGGCCTTACTCAAAAGACAGCAACCATCAGGAAAAAGAAAAATGCTGCCATGCAAAGAAATGATGGCTTTTCCATTTCTTAGTATAGTTTCCATAGCAACCCAGGACAGTAGCTGTGTATATAATGTCAGGTCAATTCGCAATCCATATATTGAGCATAAATAGAAGTCGTTTCCTGCCTAAGAACTTCCTCTATGTGAAAGAGGATAAACATTATATTGATAGCTATTAATGGGAAACATAACCCTAAGTCTACATTCTATTGCAAGAAAGAACTCCGATTGAGAAGAGTCGGAAGGGGTTTCGGGTTTAAGTTTCCCTGGGTTTTGTAGGGGAGACAGGAATTTCTAATTTCGCCCTGAATTTTAGGTAGAGTTTAAAACTTTTTAGTGTAAGGCTTCGTTTTAATATTGTTTTCCATTTTAATGCCATAAAACACCATCTTATTAAATACTATAATAAGCCGCAGGAGTGCATCGACGGCGAAGGGGGGGGGGGGGGGGAGGAAACGGGACCGGTCCCCAGAAACCATCGAATATTCGGTATTTTTTTAAATATCCTGCGGGGCCGGTCCCACAAACCATCGAATATTCGGTATTTTTTTAAATATCCTGCACCCTATCCGTTCACTACACGAAAAATCCCGTTATCCGGCATATAAAATTTGATTTTTATGCATAGAATTCACAGGTCTCAAACACCAGAACCGGATATCCGGTACGGATACGTCACATGAGAGACATCGCATATCCGGTATCCGCAAAATCAATAATCTGTTTATACCTAATTTAGACTTTGGTCCACTTTCAAAGCAAACTCCTGGGTGCGCCACTGATAAGCGGGCTTTGCCATAAGTCGTTCTTACATAAGGTATTCAAGATTGATGAAATGCAGAAACCATAGAAAAAAAAAATCAATACATTTTCATTCAATTTAAATTTGGACTTTCTAGAAATACAGTGATTGGGTCAAAAAAAATTACAATTTGAGTTGTACATGAGTTTCGGTTCTTCTGATAAGTAACAGAAGCGTAAGAATGCTGTAAAATATTTGTGTCCAAGGAGAGCATATAAATAGGAAACTTGGTCCGATCGCTATTCAGTTAAAATGACAGTGGTGTAATTCAAGTTTCTCCGCCGCGGATATCTCGTTGTAGAATAAGTTTTATTTACGGATTGATGCTAGCTGACGATTCCGTAAAACAGAAACTGGTCATGTATTTAAAATAAATGAACTTTGTGCACTAGTAAAACTAAAAAACAATTATTCAAGCAAAGAAAGCACAAATGAGCATTAAGATGCAGACATATGTTTCGGGATTCTAAGCAATCCCGAAACAAATGTCTGCATCTTAATGCTCATTTGTGCTTTCTTTACGTGAATAATTGTTTTTCAGTTTTAATCATGTATTGTTTTTATGACAGTCAGTATGAAAATATAAGAGCTCTGATAATATATCATCAAAATTGAACCTGTCAAAAATTAAAATATTAGTTGTTAAATCATTAGCTTTGTATTAATTAGCTTTAAAAATAATGTAGTTAAATGCTTTTCTATGACAATCAATTTCTGCTTGACCGTTTTTTGTTATCAAAAGAGGAAAAGGGAGAAAAACCTGATATGTTGCAGTTTTTTACTAAAAAAAATGTGAATGGATATAAAATTATTAATGCATGACTTAGGTTACGTAACTTAGTAAACATTTAAATGTACGTATTAAATAAAATATTTCTTTAAAATAGGCAGTTTTCCCGATTTATTAGAAAACAGCTTGCGATTAAATGAGAGAAAAAATATTTAAATTCCAACATTGTTGACAAAATTGCAAAAAATATTACAATGACCGAAGTATAACAATGTATTCTTAGATGGGATAAGAAATCTTAGCTAAATTTATTCTCGAAAGTTAATAAACTTGAAGAGCAATGTCTAACAAGTTCCTGATCGAATGCTCGACTCGGTTATTTGACTATAAAACAGTTTCATCAAATTATTTATAAAATTACTGAATTGCTATCAATTAAAGCATTAAATAATAATGTGACTAAATTATCAACCGTTTTCAGTTGCTAAATTGATAGATTAAAATATCTGGGGCAATTGTTTCAAAGCGTTGTACTGCGTTCGTAATATTTCTTAGAAATAGTTATTTCATATAAAGGATGAAATTATTCGGCTTAATAACTTGACATTAATTTAAAACCGGACTAGTTTTCTGAAATTGGAAGTCGTTGAAACATTAAATAGGGTAATGCATTTGAATGAGGAATTTAAAATTGCATAATAGGGTACTGTTTCACAAAATTACGAGGATATCTTAAAGGTAACAATGATTGGTAATTTATTTAAATTAACAAATGCCTACAAGTAGAAATTGTATCTTACAAGTATTTATATTTTAAATGACCTTGTAAATGTAAAGTTTACATTGGTTATAAAACACGTGGAATAAGCGTTAGATGTTGTATATGCACGATTTTTATTTACTTTGCCCCCAAATGCTTTTTCCTTTTTGCTATATTGCATGTCCTAGAGCAGCATTCTCAATGTATTCATTCTAACGAATCCTTTTTGAGAACTTCCAAGCTCAAGTGCGCCCTAACGTCCGTGTACAAATATTTTTGAAAAGATTCATTTTAAGTTCCTTATGTATATATTACGAAATAATGAATCCAAAAATGATCTCTTTTAATGAAGATGATTGTACACAATATGTGATAAAAAGGTCTGAAAAGTGTCGGAGTTTTATATTTTCTTGCAAGATTGAATCTCTTAATATAAAACTGATGAAATATGTATATCTGACTGCCGAAAGTCTTTAATAAATAATATAGATAGTAGAATGTCCTTAAAACTAAGACAGCACATTGGCCGTAAGACGTTTTTTTCTCTTGTGGAACAGTTAACTCTTTTCTTCCGTGGAGCCCTAGTTTGGGAACGATGCTCTCGAGTTTCTTTAAATCTCTTCTTATGATTCCTGGTAAATGTGCGTTGAAGCCTTTATCTCTGCTACTGGGTTCAAGTATACTTAGGTTTTATTTAATATCCCTTGTCTTTTTTTTTTTGAATATCTCTCTCTCTTTCTCTCTAACCAAAAATTGTAGTACGATTTCAGTGTTATTTGGCACGTTAGCAAACGGTTGCTAGCTAGTGTCGGTAAAGTAGCCGACTCCCCAAAATGAAATTTCAATTTAATCCAAAATGGCGCTATGTATTATGAATCATCTTTATCAGCAGTACACGTAGCTCAATTTAAAAGAGACCAATTTGATTGGCCTCCAATGTATAAATCAACTTCCTTTTTGAATAGAACTACTAACCGTTCTAATTTCCAGGTAAGAAAATATTCCATTTCATATGGTATTCAATTCTTAGAACACACACGTATATATATATATATATATATATATATATATATATATGACTGTGATGTTTTAAGCATGTGACAACACGTTTTAAACATTGTGTAGTTATGGGACAGTATTATAAAACTTATGAAAGAAATGACAGCAATAATCTCGCCAAAGATATAGCCCTCAGCTAATCTAAGGTTGGCCTAAGATTTTTCCAACTCATACCTTCAGCGTGGAAATCCCTAAGCGGCCGCCTATAGCTCAACAACGAGAGATACTTTCACGGTTGCGAACACTCAGTTGTCCCTTAAATTCCAGCTTTTTCTCACACACACCCTTTTATATATATTTCCCCCCTTCAGTGTTAGAAATAACTCTCGGGAGAGTTGGGGCAGAAATTAAATTTTCCGATTGGAGTCGAATCTGAGGCGCTTGGGGAATTTGCCCTCACAAAAAGTATTTGAAGAAAAAGAGAATCTATAGATAGATATATTTTTTACTCTCTCCTATTTCAAAAATGTGGTGAAAAGAAGCTGCTGAATTCTATAGATTTCTAAGAGGGGAATGACGAGAGGGATGTAACAAAACAAAGGTTTATTTTTTTCATATTTTTATCTCTCGATTTATCGAAGAGTTTTTATTATTATTATCGTTTTGATTTGCGGAGTTGTTAGAGTAGGGGGAAGGTTTAAAGATTCGTTCATAATCCTTTTCCTTAGGGAATGAATTTCATTACTTCCTCTTTTTTTCTGTAAAATTAATTTTCAATAGTCTTTCGTAGAATTTTTTTTCCCAAAACCGTTCTTAATGGAGTATTTGTAATTCTTTCAGCTACAAAACCATAATCGAAACGTCTGGTTAGTGTCGTGAACATATTGAGAAAGCAAACTTTTAATTTCATATCGAACCCGAGATTGCTTACATATTTTTAAAACTTCTAATTAATCTTCTGCTTTCGCATTTTCTCTCGCCCAAGTTTAAATCCCTTTTCTTGTTATTATTTTTCTTTAACTTTTGTATTTACTTCAAAATTTTTTACTGACTAAATATTTTCAAGTTAAAAACTAATAGCAATTTTTCTACTTTTTATTTTACCATGGACAGCATATAGGGTAATTCGTAAAACGCCGCGCGAAAGTAACACAGACTTTTGAGTCCCACGAAACACATGAGCCACAAAACGTTGTAATTTTAAGATTGTGCTCAAAGGCAACTTTGGGACTTTAATTAGTAAATTTTTTTTACGTTAATGTAAGAAACCAATTTTGAAGTAAAATGCAAAAACCACGCCTATGAGAACACACGTTCCGTCAGGACCAAAAATTTTCAGGGGCAAAAAATGACGTAAAGGTGTTTTCAGACCAACCGCCACAACAACAAGCACCAGCAATGAACTCTTTTAGGTCGTTTCGTTGGTTTTATATAACTTATTAACCACGCCCTCACATTGACTGATTGGTGTTTTTTATTCCGTCATTAAAAGGTGACTCTCCTCAGACTGTCGTCATTTGTTGATTGTGCTATTGAAGATATACGTCACCACTGTTAGTTTGATAACCAAAAAAAGTCTATTACGACGGAGACAAAATGTCTGCGTGTCTTTTGGTGGGCAAGCACCCTAAGAAAGGCGACAAAGACAATATTCCTGCCTTTTCCCATCTACTCAAGCGTGGGGCGTATTTTTGCCTTTAAAAATTTGCTCTGCGCTTGCGCAGATGAGAAAAGAAAAGGATTTTGACATTTCTCATCTAGCGAGCGCAAGGCATATTTTCGCCTACAAAAATAGGCTCTGCAGTTTCATTCCTCAAGAATAAGGAGAAGAAATATTTCTTCAATTCAGCTGATATTTTTAACTGTCAGTATTTTAAATTAGTTTAAAAACTAGATATGTTTAGGTTATTGAACAAATTGATCATTTAAGCCTATAAAAAAAGCATACAAAAAAAAGTATTGGATAGTACAAATCTGAAATAAACTGAAAAAACAATTTCAAATTCTTCTAAGTAGAAAATATAACACATTAGGGCAATTGAACCTAAGAGCATTTAATAGGTTGTTGGGGGGGGGGGGGGACACCTTAGATCTTTGATCATAGTATCTCTTTTAGGCATGGAATGCACAACACTTCTGCCGGTATTTCCTGGTGTCAAACTTTAATTATTATTTCCTGTCAATTTCGATTTGTTCTGGGATTATTATGAGATCTTTTCCTCCAAAATGTACTTGATATATTTTTAATGGAATTTAAATCTTGCGAGTTTCCTAGTCATGGAAGAACATTCATAAATATTTGATTTCTTAAATTTGCAATATTTTTGGTCAGAAGTCAAAGTTGATCAAGGTTCGATAGGATATCAAGAATTGTTGCTCTATTTATGTTGCTTTCATTTAATTAAAAATATTTCATTGAGTTGTTTTTAACCGACTTCACAATGGAGGAGGTTACACATTCATACTGTATATATATATGTCGTTTTTTTTTTTGTCCACACATAACTTCTCAACGGATGAACCGAATTTCATGATTCTTTTTTGATGATTCTGTAGGAGATGGAGGATGAAATTGCGCCAATGAAAATCCGAGGGTGGTTTCCCAGAAGTCCCAACTTTTATTTGACCCTATTCAATAATTGGAAAAAAAGTTATGGGCAGAAATGTAATCATTTTTTTGTTTTTTCATCTATAACTTTTGACAAAATGAACCGACTTTGATGATTTTTTTCTTTAATCAATAGCGAATCGTCTAACTCAGGGACGGGCAAACTACGGCCCGCGGGCCAACTCCTACCCGTCGGAAGGTTCTATCCGGCCCGCAGATTGAATTTTAAGTTGACTCGGATCGCAAATTAAAAGGAATGTACATATATTATATATCCATCTCCCTTTTCTACCTTATTTAAATATTATTTTTTTTCTTCCTGTTTTTCAAAGGACTGATGATCTTTTTACTATCTCTTTTTGATCTACAAAACATAAATCAACGGAAATGCAATCACAGGCAGCTTCCAATCGGTAAAGTGTAAAAAGTGGATGTTCTTTGTTAGTTATAGCTCTA
Source organism: Octonoba sinensis (assembly GCA_038502835.1). Taxonomy (NCBI): domain Eukaryota; kingdom Metazoa; phylum Arthropoda; class Arachnida; order Araneae; family Uloboridae; genus Octonoba; species Octonoba sinensis. The sequence goes on along the minus strand of CM076599.1, from coordinate 53,558,843 downwards.
GATTGGCACCAACCATTGAGGCGCAGTTGTTTCTAAATATGCCAAAGTTAGAATTTTACAAATCATTACCGAACGCTTCCCAAATTTAATATCTCATGCCCAGAAAATCAGTACTACGTTTGCTTCATCTTACACATGTGAACAAGTGTTTTCAACTGTGAACCTTAGAAAGAATTATTTCAGAAGTAGACTGACAGATAAGTATTTAGCCTCGATCCTTAGAATCAGAACATCTCACTTCGAACTTCAATATAAGGAATTTTTAAAATGAAATCACAATTTCATTCATCTCATTACGATTCTTAAATTGTAATATACTTGTGAATCATGTGCTTTATACAGCACCAGCATAAAAAAGGTTAAAAACAATAAACACACAGAAAGAATTGGAAAAAAAATATTATGATCATTTTAGTTATTTAAGCGTTTTTAAAGAAATAAAAAGTGCTTTAGGTAAATTTAGTTTTGCTTTAACAGTCTAATTATATGCTTTATGATCCTCTTGTGGACATTTTGAATAGAAATATGGAATAACTTTAATCACATTCAAAATTCTGACTTGACATCCATACTTGTGCGTAGTTATTATATTAAAAAAAAATTCTCTTGGCCCGTCAAACTTTTTTTTTTTTCGATTTTGGGCCCACGACCGAAAAAGTTTGCCCATCCTTGGTCTAGCTCAAATGTTGCATATCAATTTGACTACATTTGTTTTTTTTTTTCTTTTTTAGAAAAGCGTTTCATGTGAAAAATAATTATTTTTCTTTTAATTGGAAACCCTTGGCTTGATTTTTCTTTGTTGGGAAAATAATTAATAAATATAAAGCTCATTGTTAACAAGAAGTTCCATCTAGAACTATACGAGTCTATTTTCCCATATACAGCAAATTCAAATTTATAATCTAGCAATCTCTTCCTCTCTCTTTCTCATTTAGCGTTATATCTTAATTATTTCAAATATATATTTTCAACGGATAATACATATTCATTCACTCATTCATTCATTATTTCATTTATTTAGTCCTTCATTTATTCATTCCTTCATGTACTCATTCATGTATTTATTCATTCATTTACTCATTCATGTATTTATTCACTCATTTATTTATTTAATCATTTATTCCCTCATTCATTCATTCATTCATCCTTTATTCATTCATTCATTCTTTCACTCTTCCATTTATTCATTCATCCATTCTTTCACTCAGTCATTTATTTATTGAGAAATATCCTTAAAAATCCCGATCAAAACATTTCGTAGCAAAATAGGCTCGTTCAGTTCATTTTGAACTTCGTATCTGTACGTGTTCTACATCGTAACATCTTTCCGATAAAGTTTGTTGCAAGCAAATCCGTCTGTTATATCAGGATTTATATGAGATTGAACTTTCCCCGTAGGCACAAGTGTCATTTTTTTTTTTTTTTTGAATTGTTCAAAAATTGATAAAATCAATATTTCACGCCGAGAGCTTCTTCCAATAAGCTTGCTCATAGGAACTTGGATCTTGTTTACATAATTTGCTTTGTTTTTGTTCAAAGGCGCTAATGTTAAAATTTTTTGAACTGTTCAAAATTGAACGAAAAGTTGTTCAAATCAAAATGTAAAATATGGAAATGAGAAGTCCTCCATGTAGATGTTGTAACCATAAACCAGGTACAAATATAAATGGTCCAGTGTTTGTAACAGTTTTAATGTAAAGTAACACATGGTGTATTGACAATTAGATTGTCATAATTTTGCACCGACTTCAAAAATTTTGTTTAAAAGTCGTATCGACGTTTCTTAAAGAATTATTTTTCTTTTTTTACTTTTTAGGGCAATTTAAAACTTGACGTCTTCCCGGTTCTATTTTTTTCCAAAAATTATTTTTCATATTAATCTTTCCAAATGTGTTGTATATATTTTTCATAATGACAGGTTCATTGGTTAAAGGTTGACAAAGGCAAGAAAAACGAAAGTAAAAAAACGTGCAGAAAAAAATCGCAATATAGCAGCCAATATTGGCCGCATTTTTTCGGAGAGTGCAGCAACCCTATTCTGAGCCTCGGAACACCTTTCCCGCACCAATTTCGATCACTCTCGGCATGAATGAATGCATGAATACAAACGTGGACGTAAAGAATCCGTTTCTCGACTATAAATAACCTTTTTCGCCTGACGAATTCTCGTTAGCCTGAAAAAAAAAAATTAAGTCAAAGCTGTTTTATCAGTTGGGCATACTATATACTCTTTTCTGTTCCCTTTCATCGCTTGCTACTAAGCAAAGTTTAAGAGACAAGAGAAATAAATAGGAATGAATAACGAAAAAGAGAAATTTTAAGAAAGTTAAGGCTATATCTCAATCCAGCAATCTCTTGATTCAACAAGAAAAACTCGAAGACTGAAAATTTCCAGAATGGAAAAGCTAGATTCTAGATAAACAAGAAGACTAAAGGCGGGACTTATACAAGCGGAAAAATGAAAGCGGGTTTAAAGTGTAGTAGGTGCGGAGGAGCAGGAGCAACGTGCTGCCCTCAGTTGAAGAGAAAGGATAATTCTATCTTTTTATTTTTTTATATTCATCTCGGAAAAGCAATATTTTAAAGTGGAGAAAAGATTGTAGAGGATTAGAGAAAGCTTTTAAAAGTTTTAAGTTTCGTTTTTATTTTTTATGACCCTCTCTCATTGAAGATTCGTTTTAAGCAAATGTGGGTGAGTGTGTATTGTCACAGATATTATTTTCCGCTTGGCTCATTTTCTTATGTAGATGACTAGTCCGGGGTTATTATTCCGATTGGTCTTTGTTTTTATTGGCTCTTGGAAATGCTGAGGGTGCGGTTGTAGGAGATGTAGAAGGATAAAATTGCGCCAACGAAAACCCGTATGATGCGAAGATGAGCTGTAATATTGACTACGCATTTCTTTTTCTTTTCACAGTTGACCGGCCCGCTGTACTGCGAAGCCTTATAACAGTGCTTGCTACAAATATGAAATATAAGGGGAAAAAAAACACAATAACAGTCAGGTATTTTGAAATATACATCAATGTCGGGATCCATTCACTACCCAGTTGTAATTTACTAAATATTTAACTGAAGATTTAAACTTTTTATTCATCATAAAAGCATAGGTGATTCGAACTGTTTACTTAAATCTTATCTACTTTGATTTATACATATATCTAAATTTACGGCAAGCCCCTTTTAAATATATTCGAATAATTTTAAAATATCGATAGGTATTAAAAAAAATTGCTGATGTCTTAGCAGGGCATTTTATAAGCAGGGGTTTCTTGATTGATTGATGAAAACACCATCATTTTGAGGAATGGGGACTCTTTGTTTGAATTAAAAAACGTTTGATGAAAGAATTTTTGGGAAATAATTAAATTTCAAAAAGCAAAAAAAAATAATAAAAAAAAATAATAATAAACTAAGCTTCATTTAATGATTTTACTTAAACTAGCTGAAATTAATTACGTAGAGTTTAGAAAATTTCCTATGTAAAGATTTTCTATTACGTAAATGTTTCAGAAAAAATATTAAACAACAAAGCTTAAATGATAGTTATAACATCAAAGAAAGCTATACCCTGAATATGGGAGTGTCTACAAGGTGGATATCGGTAGCTACCCCCTCCCCCCCTCCTCCCTGGAAAGTCGAAGACGCTATTTAAAAACAGGCATTAAACAACTCATAAGCACTATTCCCTTTGAGAAAGAGCCAACTCTCATTTATCTTGTAATATCTAAACACGTGTCAACATTGCAATTTTCAAATTTTTGTGTTTGTTTTTGAGTGTTTTTAACAAGATGCACAAACGTAAACACTTTATTTGTGTACTGACGTATTACATTGATACTTTGAGTGATTTAAATAACACATAGGTTATGATTAAAATAATAAATCCGATTATTATGCACAGAACTATTTTTGGTTGTGAGTCATTCATGATGACCAAATAATCACATTTACTATATATATATATAATGTTATCTCTATTAATCACATTGCTTTTTAATATGCCCCGATGCATCCATGCATTTTTCTAAGTCGGTGCTCTGTTCATAAGATTTGCTTTTATCATTTTTTATAATAATCAAATAATCTTATCAATTCTTATTAATATTGAATTATTTTCCAAGGTTTTTGTCGAATGAGTAGAAATTCTTATATACATAAAAATATCGAAATTAAAACTCTTTCGGTATATGATAATTAGCAAGTAGATCTATAGGGAAAATGAGCTACGGGTTTCAAAAGCCTTTGGTAAAAAGTCACCAAACGAAATTAAGCAAAATTTATCTGACAACGTCCCCCAAGATATTAAGAGACAAAATTTAGATTGGTAATTTATGCTTCAAATGGGCTATTACTTGCAGAACTTCGAAAATTTCTTAAAATTCAAATTAATTTTTCAACTCTGCATAGAACAGAGGTGAACTCGTTTAACGCAAATTTACCTCTCACTCCATATCTATTGAGCAGTTTCGATCGAAAGTTAAAAGTGAACTCTTATCGAAAACTTAAGTATCCAATAATAGAGCAAAGTAGATGTGCTATTATTGGCATCAGGCATACACGCAACTTAATTCATTACTAACGCCCGCTAAAACAGATGAGGACACTGTGCTTCGTAGGGCCACGCCCTAGAGCCAGCATTAAAGATTAAATGACATTGAAAGGACGGAGACACTTTGAGTACAGAAAAGGATTGTGCCAGTTAGGGCGGTTCTTTTCGTTGTAAAATTAGAATGAAATAACAAAAATATTAAACGCTTCTATAAATAAAAGCGACAAAACTACATATATCATTATCAGTGGGTAAGATTTAAGGATTGAGTATTTTATTAAAGGTTTTTTGGAATTTAACTGAAGAGTTTAGTAGATTATCATGAAAAGTTATGTTTTTATTAGAAAAGGCTTGGAGCAGTTACGGCGGTTCTTTGGAATAAAATAACAAACATTTTAAATGTATCTATAAATAATAGCTACCAAACTAAATTTGAGCTATGTTGTCATTAATGAAGGGCCAGTTAACTTTTAGATGTTTTGTCAAATATCTAAAAAAATACTTGCAACCATATGTCATGAGGATGGATTTTAAAGAAATTTAAAAATTTAATTAATTTTTTTTGTTTACAATATAAAAAAATGGAAACTAACAGACATACTTATAGACAACTTCTCTAGATAATCGCCATATTTATTTGGGGATTTATCTAAACGCAGAACCATCTTATTTAACAACGAGTCGGAGAAAATACGTCCCAAACGATAGAGGCATCTGTTTTCATATTAGTAACTAAAGACAACCGTGTTCCAGATACGTGTTCCTTCAATTTTGGAAACCGGAACTCGTAGTCACTGGGTGTCAAATCTGGGATGTATAGGGGATTGCTCTAGACTTCTTATTTCTGTAAACAGAAGAATTGATGGAAAAGTGCAAGTGGAAAGCCTGATTAACCGGCTCAATTGCCAAGACGTGTCTTTTTCCTAGCCGGGGTTAAACAAGTTAGCCCTGAGTTCAGAAAAATGTATAATTAGATTTTTGGCGGTCTCATAATCCCCCTTTGAATTTCCTGTCTACTACTAAAAGTTGTTTTTTAATTAAACTTTTAAGCATCTTGATAAATCCCTCCTTGTAACAACAGAAACAACAACAATATATTTCGCGCTCGATATGAAATCACCATTAGAGTAGGAGAAAAAGCGGAAATAAATGTTTTGCTTTTTCTTCCGCCATTCTTTATACCATTTGTAAAAAAAAATTTTTCGCCATTCTTTATAAGAATAATTTACAAATAGTAGTTAATAAATTTTATTTTACCACATTTTTTATTGCTTAATAAGACTAGTACAACTTATGCTGTTTTTAAGCAAGAATGGCGTACCTCACATTATCCTTGAAACATTTATTTTTCATTTAAGGGGACCAAGACTAAATCGACAGAATAAATATTAAATCAAAAACTCCTTGTTTTCAGCAACATATGTCTATGTACTTACATTTTTCGTGTGCTGAAAAATGATATTTTAATTATTCTATAGAAATACATTTTTTTTCACTCAAGGAGTTTTTTTTTTTTTTTGAAACTCTTAGCTGAAACTGGGTGAATGTTTTGAGAGCGTAATCCATATGCAAGTCTAAAATTTGATATTTACTTAGTCGATTTTGTTTTGGTCCACTTAAAGAATATTTACTAGACTTTCGATATAATTATAAGCATATTATATACATAGGGGTAAAATGAAGAAAATAATGGAAAATTCAATTGGTATGATAAAAAAATATATGCAAAGGGTTGCGAAATATATAATTAGGAAGATGATAAATGATAAAAATCAACTTTTTGAGATATGCCTTTCTCGCTTAGAAGGGCAGGGCAGTTACTCTAAAAGTATAACTTTAAAAGAGAACTAAATAATAATGATAAAAAATCTAAAAAGCAAGTTATTTTTATCTATTTAAGGGGTAAAAGGAAATATTGAAGAGGGGAAAATTAAGAGTAAATGTGATAGAGAGCATCACTTTAGATGAGGAGATGAAGGCGAATAATATGTTTCAGAAAAATATAGCGTATAACAACAATTTAAAACTTTATCTTATCTCATTAACTTTATCTTATAGTTTATCCGAGCACTTGCGAGCATTTAATTTCTATATCTGGGCAGCAATTTTTCTATTTGAGTCATGTTTTCTTTAAAAAAATATTAAAAGAAAAAGAAAACAGCGTGGGAGAGTCGTTTTACTTTTTTTATTATCAGATGGTTTCTCGGAAAAGGACGGTCAAGTGCTTCCATATAATTTGACATCTTTTGTGATTCAGAAATGCTAGAGATAAGTTAGGTGTCAATCACTTTCACTTGGCAATTGAAAGCATGATGTCACGGATAATTCTATCACTGTTATGCGTTATGATGTCAGCTTTATGAGACCAAAATAAAAAAATTCTCAATTAATCATTAGGTTTATATCAATGTAGATAAGATGATGCAAAAGGACTGCACCGAGGCTGAGCTAGGAATATTTTTTCTCTTATATATTTTTTTAGGCTACAAGGTAGGTCAGCAGTATCAAAATACTTGATTTTACCGTCTACAGAAAGATGTTTTAAAGAGTGAAAAAAAGGTATGTGAGTAAACATTACGCGTGACAGAAATAAAGCTTCAAAAATTTTGGTAAAATGAGTAACTTATCTTGGTAGAAGAGGAAAAGTTTGAGCCATGCAACTCAAGTGGGTTCGTTGCATTATTTGACACTTTCAAAATAATTATGGCGGTAAAAACAAGCGATAGGAAATGAAGGACTTTCAAGGTCAACTGAGGGTAAGTGCGGGTGTCGCATTACTTGATACTTTCGCAATAATTATATGGCGGTAAAAACAAGCGATACCAAATGAAGGTCTTTTAAGGTGAACTTAGGGTAATTGATTTTGTTGCATTATTTGATACTTTCGTAATAATTAGGGTGGTAAAAACAAGTGGTAATAAATAAAGGTCTTTTAAGGTCGGCTGAGGATAAGTCAGGTTGTATCTCGCATTATTTTATTTCTAATGCCCGTGTGACATCGGTTTGCATTTCGTTTGAAAATAATTTTTTTTATGCAACTTTTACCCCACCCCCGCACTATAGACAATAAATAAAATTTTTTTAAATAAACTAATTAAAGAACGAAAAAAAAGAAGAATTGTGCGCATTCAAAATAATTTAAATTAATGCTAAGCACTAAATTGTTTCTTTATAAAAATTTCAATAATATCCGTTTTCCTGAATAAAATTAAAGTCGTTATGAAATTGAACACAAATCATGAAAATTAGATATCTCAATAAACACGCACTTTCAGTCCATTTGTAGAGATAATTACGAGCAATCGTTGGTAATTCGAACAAATGGAATCATTCTCAGAGTTTACCATCACGAGTTAAACAACAGCGTAGGATGAGTTGAGCACTCTGCTCGCGATACGTCTGTGCAAGATAATGGGGCTCATAGGTCTGCTTTATTCAAAGAACCATTAGGCTGAAACTCTACTAGGAATGATGCGAATTGTACGATCATGAAACAAAGGTTTTTGCTAAGCGTTTTTAGATTAAGATTTCGTATTAATTTAAAATGATGATTCGGTCACGCATAAGAAAGTTAATCACATTAAAATGCTTGGTAAATGAGCTTTTGGAAATGTTTTCTTATTTACCACGTATTTTCAATGCCAGAGCGTATTACTTCCATTTTTACCTTATTGCTTTCCCGCAATTTTTTAAAAAAATCAATAAAATTGTAAAAAAAAAATGTGAAACGTCAATAAATAATTTTATAGTATTGCAAAATAAAAAAAGCTTTTATGATGGGTTATGAGACGAGTAAATGTTTGTTTGTCAGTCAGTCTATAAAATTCAAATCAGAAAAGTTAAATTGTACTTTTGAAAAATTATTTTTCTGTCACCTTATAATAATATATTTCCCATTATTGACAAAATTAAGTACAATTTTATTTATTTTTTATTGTATCTTTTTAAAAATGTTTTCATTTTGAGCTTCAATATTATCACATAATAAGCTCTCTCCTCTAAAAATACAATTGCACTTACCGGAGAAGAGGAATTATTATCTTTTCAATGAAGAACGAAATTAATTACCCACACAAACCACGTGGTAGGCCAACACAAAAAAGGAGAACAATTTCAATTTGGACGACAGCTCGAACTGCAGTTACACGGACATCTCCTTTCTGACGTCATTGACAATTTATTGGCTGGCTGTCATTCATATGGGCGTGGCCGGAAAAGACCATGAGATTTCCCAGAAGACGTCTTCGTTTCTTTCTGCCCGCAAACTTCTATTTTTATCATTTATTGGCTGCGATGAGAGGAGTTGCAGGTGAAACATTGGGAATCGAGGCGAGCGAATCTTGAGTTCTTCAGAAATGATCATGCTTCTTTTAAACATTTATTTACCTGATTTTTTTTTGCATTCTTTTGCATTTCTCCTTTAAAACTCATCCAAAGTTTAGTACATACATATTCCATTAGAATAACATGATTTTAATAAACTATTCTGGCATTAGACGCTCTTTAAATAAAGACTAGAGCGAACCACAGAAGCATTTCTTTTTTATCTTATGGGCTGCGTAGTATTAGCTCTTAACTATTGCAGACCTTGTGTCTTTCCAGAGATTGGTACCAACTCTATCAGCGGCACCAGAATCAGTGTGGTGCCATCGCCGCAAGTTTCCACGCTCAGTTTCCTTAGTGGCGGCACTTGAGCTCTAATTGATGCAAGCTGCACTAGGAATTTTAATTTAGCCGAGGTTATCTACGCCAAACGGATACTTAACAGGCCGTATAATCATACGACATAAGCGCTGACGATTTTCTGCGTCTTGAAAAGATGTAGACTTGGGCCAGATTTGATCCTGCGAGCTTGGGCGTACGCCACCTTGCCGCACATATTTATATCAATCTTTTGAAAATAAATAAGCAAATTTCAAAAACAGAAAACACCCACAAACACACACACGCGCACATTTACACACAACGTTTTTACAGCAAAATTTACGCAATTTTAAAAAAAAGCGAAATTCACAGTCCATTCCGTTTTAACAAACGTAGCGGGTCAAAGGCTTTTTTTTTATTTATAATTTATCTTCTTTGATTTACTTAATTTAATTATTTATTTGGATTGATAACGTAACATGACGAAAGCTAAGCATGGGAACATGACGTCTGCTACACATAGAAAAAGGACGTAAGCTACACGTTTAAGGGATAGCGCTCCATGAATAAATAAGCAACAATGAAAATGTTTCCAGAAAGCTATTCGACATCTGTATTCAGATGATATATAGCGGTAAGTTTATTATAAAACAAAGAAATATATAAATAAACCATTTAAAATCTCACATTTTGACATAAATGACAATTTTGACACATGTAATGGTTAATATATTATTCCATAAAAGAAATGTCCAGCTGGCTTGTTTTCGATCCCGACATTTCTAACAACTACAACTAGAACAGCAAAAAAGCACTGCAGGAGCCTCTAAGAACTTAAATTTAACTTAACTTTCTGTTAAGAACTAATTATTAAGAACTTAACTTTCTGTTAAGAACTTAAATTTATGCGAAAATAATCTGAATTTTGATTTAATTTGTAAAAATCCACAAAGTAAATCATAAGAAGTACAGGAGCAGAGCTCCCAAGCTCCGAGGCGAATTAAACCTTGACAAATTGGCTAAGATTATCTATCGAGTAAATTACTTAAAATTGCACGAAATTAACAAAAACACATTAGATCGATAGCACGGGTTAAATTGAATTCTTTTGTTTTAATCCTAGATAGTGTGTATTTTATTTCACAAATAAAGGACACATTTTTCAATATTCAACTGTCAAAATACTGCCGAAATTTTACCAAGTTTGCACTTTTAATCTTATTTCGTTTTTATCTATTTCACCACATTGACAATACTTTCGAAATATGGTTCGACTCTGATAACGGCACTTTTGACCGTGACTGTGAGAGCGCTTATCCTTTTTTTTTTCGGAAAGTATCGAAACTAAAGAGCATTACTGGCATGGAGTTAAATTGGGCTTCCTTCTCAACGCTACTACAAAGCTTAATAACGCAAATTACTTTGGGATCATTCATAAATGATTTTACGCTTCGAGGGGGGAGGGGGGGTTCGTGAAATTGTGACAAAGTGTGACACGGGGAGCAGAGGGGTAACAAGAAGTAGGGATGTAACGAATATTCGGCCACTATTCGGTATTCGGCCCTTTGGCCGAATATTCGGCTGCCCGAATAATCATTTCATCACCAAGCCGAATATTCGGCCTGGCCGAATACTGAGTAAGGTCAATATTCGGCCTAGCCGAATATTGATAGACTATTCGGCCGAATAGTTCTGCTACAGTAGAAATGTAAAAAAATGAAGAAACTAGTAGATTTTAAACATTTAAAATTGTATTATAATTATTGCAAAATAATACATTAGTTTATAGTTTTACAAAATAAAAATAATTTATAAAAAAACTACTTTTTTTTAAACCTAGTTTTTTGGCTTGACTGAGCAAAAACAGATTTTAAAGTTGTAATATTGTATTTTATACTTAGCGTTTGCTCCCAAAGCTGGCAAGAGTTAATTATGATATATGAAAAATTAATTTTGTTATTACTAACAAAGTGGAAGTCAGACTTTGTTTGGGTAGACTGATTTATTGTGAATATTGGGTAAGAGAGAAATGAGAAAAGCCTAGAATATATCATGAATATTTAGATAGCATCAGTTATTGGGGTTTTTGAAAATAAAAATATATTCCAGTTAAGTGTATTAAATTTTAATAAATTGTTTAAAGATAGGTATGCAAGAAACCCCATAAAATAAAAATATTAACTTTTATAACTTCTAAAATATCTTCATTAAAAAGTTTTGAGCAAGGTAAAAGTTCACTAAGCAATAGTAGTTCTTTCATTTGAATTAAATAATTAGTAAAGTAATTACTACCATAAAACCTGTCATTACTATTGCTCCTGTGGGCGAAATTCTTAGTTTTATTACATTCAAAACAATAGAGAAAATAGATTTCTTTTAAATAGTTTTAAATTCTTAACAAACAGAAATTAATCATACATCATAGGTTGTGTGTTATTGGTGTTTGACTTTGTCAATAATCTTAAATTTGTCAAATACTTTCTATTACAACGATTTTCTAGAAATTTTAATATTCGGCAGCCGAATATTCGGTATTCGGGCTAAGACATTGGCCGAACATTCGGCTTCGGCCTAGAAGAAATGGCCGAATATTTGGCTTCGGCCTGGGAGAAGTGGCCGAATATTCGGTATTCGGCTATTCGGCCAAATCACTATTCGTTACATCCCTAACAATATTATGCTTATGCAACATAGCATGACATGTGACAAAGGGGGGTCCGTTTAAGTGTGACATTTTGTGACGAAGGGGGAGGGGGTTGAATATATGGGAAAAAAGCGTGACATCATTTATGAACGGTCTCTTTCCTGTCAATGAGAAAAGAAGGAAACATTTCCCTCAAGAAGAAAAAGCCCTTTCAAGATCAGGCGCCATCTTGCCAGAACGTACTACAGCTATTTGGCTAGCGATTTGTATTCACATCGTATCGTAATAAGTGAATAAATGCTAAATGAAGTGTTTCAAGAAAAATCGATTGTTTTAAATAAATTTTTTCGGATTGTTACAACCTATAGCCTACCCTGGTCTAGAATAATCAATTGAACCACAAGTTGTGTGTGCTTCACTTACTCTAAATTTAAAAAAAAAAGGATCATTATCGCACGACTCTGGGACATTTATTAAATCAAATAACACAAAACAAGGTTCGCAAAAGTGGTTAATATCGAATTAAAAGAAGATTCCATTTTATCCTTTTTAAGAAAAACTGAGGTAAAAAAGAAGCAAATTTTTCATCGCCGAAGACTGAGTCATTGATTTTGGGTTGGGCGGAGTGACTTGCACATCTCAGCCTCCCCCTTCCCCAATGTCGCAATTCTATTTATACATGCGCTAACTTCATTATTATTGCTCTTATTATCGACGGAGTCAGGTCCCATTGCATTTCCCATTTTCTAATCGCAGAAGAGGCAGTTTTACGAGGCGCAAGGAAACCGTGGAGGGTTACAAGCAAATAGGGTTAACGCGCCAGGGACCATTAGGATCGTTAATGATATTACTGGTCGCGTTAACCTCCATTAAGGTGCAATAAATATCTGTCCTTTTTTATAGCGTTCTAAGGATATTTCGTCGCCCTCGCTCTTGATTATACACGACAGTAAACTTGGTTAAGAAGGCGACGGTGCGCATGCGTGGACACGATCGATGAAGAAATATTTTGATGTTAATTAAATTTGGGATTCTGAAAAGTATTCGCATTCTCGCTCGGGATGGGCAGCATCGAAAGTAAGAGAGTTTGGATTAGTGGGATTATGTGCACTGTCCTCTGAATGTTTTTTTGTTTTGTTTTTTAAATTAGATTTAAATACTGAAAATGTGCCTAATATTTATATTTTTTCTCTTTAAAACTATATTCTCATGCACTAGGCCAGGGATAGCGAACCTTTTCCAATTAGTAAGGTTAACTATTTTCCAATTCCGGTCAGTAGATCTTTGTAGCGACACCAATGTGACTAGACATTCAACTATGTCAAATGTCTCTGACTATGTCAAAAGTATTTTTTTTTTTTTTGCCATTGCTACAGAGCGCAATATCTCTTCTTAATTCCATGTAAATATTTGGCACACATTTTGTATTTTGAGCCCTCATACATTTTTCTCTGAAATCATAAATATATTTTTTGTTTTTATCTTCTACTTTGTATTTTATATTTCTATTTTCTAGACAATTTCAGACCATCTTTATACTTACCCTCTTCTACTGATTTCTTTTTTTTAATGATTTTTATGACTCTGTCTAGGAAGCATAATTTTAGAAGAGGATTGGAAGTTAGCAGAGAATTTCATTTTCGTTGGCAATTTTTCAACTCATTCTTTAAGCTTTCTAAAAATGGAAACGGAGAAAGATCAGTCAAAAGGCTTATGAGGATATAAATATTTAAATTGTTTACAAGTTCCCAGAAGATAGAAACAAGATCCCCCCCCCCCCCGCCCCCGCTATTTTTTTGTTTATTTATTTATTTATTTATTTATTTATTTTTTCACTTTTGCCACTACTTTGGTTTCGAGGGAAAATACCTAGAAATGAGTGAGGAAACAACAAATAAAAACTAAACTTTGGATCATTAATTATTTGGACATATTTGTAAAGGTGTGTAGTTTTTTGTATGCGATACTATTTCTAAGTTTTTAGGATGATCAATTTTAGAAAAGCAGCAAACCTCAAGCAAAATCTTCACTTCATATTGTAACTCATTTTCCCCCTCCTGCTTTTTAATCTTAAAATCTATGTCAATAAATATGAATATATCTCTGTCTGTTTGTTTGCTTGCTTATTTCATCACGACATAAATCTACATCCCTTAGGGGATCAAAATAAAATTTGGGGCAAAATTCAATCATTTCTTAGATGCAATTACTGGCAGGCTTCCATTCGAAAGTTCAAATCAGTTTTTTTCTTTCATTACGACTTTAAGAATTAATAAAGGAAACTATCTAATGTTCGTAAGCTGTACATTAGGGTGGGTCGAAAAAAGTAATGTTTTTTTTTCGAAACGCTATACCGCGGAAAACTTGCCTCTATAGGTAAGTAACATGCAAATTAAAAAACAGATTTTTATTGAACCCCTAGCTAGCGCATTCTACTGAAAATTTCGATTTTTTTCGCAGAAGTCACCCATTATTATTTGTAACTGCTACAGCGAAAATCATTTATTAAAAAGGTTGAAAAGCACACAAAATTAAAACCGTCAAAATCTTTCAACTTGCGGTAGCGCCAAAGACTCAAAAATCGGTAAATTATTGCATTTAAGGTACATAATAACACCTTATGTGAGCATGCTTAGTCAATCATGCTGAGTTATGAGTTTAATAGCCCATTTCTTATTTTTTTACTTTACACTTCAATTCATTGTAATAGAATAGCGTTTCCCAACCGGTGGTTCGCGTGGTGTCTCAAGGGGGCTCGCGAAAATAATATTGCAATGGCGGAATTTTTAATTGCTAACGTACAAGAAAAAAACTAAATAATAAATTTGCATACGTATTAGGACGGAGTGTAAAAATGATTTTTTTTTAAATAAATTGTTTTCTCGATATTGCACAAAAGTTGTGGGCTGGCATAGGAAGCATGCGTACAAAATTTGAAATGCACTTATTTCTATTGTCTGATTTCGAAAACTTCAAAAATTGGTATCGGAAGAAATTTCTTGATTAATTTAAAATTTTGAACGTATGTTTCTCCTACTATTTCCCACTTTTTTCTCGCTGACGCGAAGAAAAAGTAAACTTAGGTGATTTATAAAAAAGGTTGGTAACCACTGTAATAGAATGACCATATAAAAGGAGTGGTTCCCAACCTGTTTTTTCTTGCGTACCCCTTCTAAGATCCTAAAGAAAATGGCGATCCCCTTTCTGTAGTCCTGAGTAACGGGTAACAGAACTGTAAAATTTGCTGGCACGTTTATTTTCCTTTTTGTACAATAGTTCATCACACAAAAATATATATATATACATACTATATATATATATAAAATATATATATATATATATATAATTGCAAAATATCTAAGTTTAAACCAAAGCAAAAATACAGCTACAAGAAAATACGTATGTTTTTTTAATTATTACTTTTTATTAGATGTTCTTTTTGAATTATTAATAGAGCACGGTAAAAAAATCTTTAAAAAATATTTTACCGTTAGTGCGAAAAAAATGTTAGTAGAGTGTCATGAGAGCTAACCATAAGTATCATAAGAGCTAATCATACGTACACAATTTTGAATCAATCGATAAATATCTTTCTGCTCAAAATTCGCAAAAGTTGTGGAAAATTACAGTATTCAAATTCATTTGTTTTCAAACTTTTCATTGAGAACATGCAGAACAGTTGGAATAATTTGTGATAAATGCGAATACAAAATTAAAAGAAATAAATATCTTCGGTTAAACTTTACGGTCTGTGCGGGAGAAATTAGCCGAAAATAATGCAAAATTTTGCATTTATGGAAAATTTTCTTATTTCTGGCTTTTTCTTCGCGTTAGCGAGGAAAAGGTGGGAAATGGTAGGAGAAACAAACGTTCAAAATTTTAAATTAATCAAAGAATTTCATCAAAGAAAGAATATTTCCGATACCACTTTGTGATTCAAGTTTTCGAAATCAGGCAATAGTAGAAATAAACGAATTTCAAATTTTGTACGAATGCTTCCTATGCCAGTTCAAAACTTTTATGCATTATCGGGGAAGCAATTTATTTAAAAAAATCATTTTTACACTCCGTCCTAAAATACGTATGTAAATTTATTATTTAGTTTTTTTCTTGTACGTTAGCAATTAAAAATTCCGTCATTGCAATATTATTTTCCCGAACCCCCTTCCGACACCACGCGAACTATCGGCTGTAAAAAAATTAAAATTACCGGTGTTCTATTAGAATGAAATTAAGTGTAAAATAAAAAGAAAAAATAAATGGGCTATTAACACATAACTCTGCATGTTGGACTATGCCTTTCACATAAGGTGTTAGTATGTACCTTAAATGCAATAATTTACCGATTTTTGAGTCTTTTGCGCTACCGCAAATTGAAAGATTTTGACGGTTTTAATTTTTTATGTGCTTTTCAATCCTTTTATGATAAATGATTTTCTCTATAGCAGTTAAAAATAATAATGGCTGACTTCTGCGAAAAGACTTGTAAAATGACTTGATTTTCGAAAAAAAAATCGAAATTTTAAGTACAATACGCTAGCTAGGGGTTCAATAAAAATCTGTTTTTTAATTTGCATGTTACTTTCCTACCCTAGAGGCAAGTTTTCCGCGTTATAGCCTTACGAAAAAAACATTCGACACACCCTACAGTACATCTTTTAATGCCAAGAAAATTCTGCGCAAGATGGAATTTGAATCAAGTTAATTCATTAGAACTTCTACAAAAGTAAACAAAAATCTCTTTTTAGGAATTAACACGAAACTTGAGCATTGCAAACTATCGAAAAATCCACTGAAATAATCATCAGACGATAGAAATTTTAAAAAGCATCAAATTCATTTTTTTCACTTTCTTTTTCTTTTTAGCGTTAAAATAAATTTTTGATTTTCTTTTCATGATAACAGACTTACTTGGGTGTTTTTGATATAAGTTAGGGCGCAACAAAAAATACTTTTAAACCAAAGAAAACAAAGCAAGGGTGGTGAATAAAAATATTGTTTATTATTGCAAAATATCATTTTAAAGTAGTATTAATAAAATGTTATATTCAATTTTATGTTAATTTCAATGCATACACACTAAAAACACATGACTGGATGAAATGTGAAGAAAAATTGTGAACACACCTCCCTTTTTAGATCTACATATACATTATACACTACTAAATATGATTTTTGGAAAATAGACATGCATCTGTGATGTATTAAAAAATAATAATAAAATATAAAAGAATAAATAAAGAAGTATAGTTAGAAAGGCACTTTAAGTGCATTGCGTAATTATTCAAACTTGATTCGGTCCCGACCAGGGTTAACAAAATATGCCTATATTTTCTCTTTATCTAAAAAACTGCAAATGCGGGACAGCAGGAGCGTACCTACCGGGGTGGGGAGGTTCGGCTGAATTTTAAATATTCAGAATTCGATCCGGCCACTAAATGACACATCTAGTAATCCGGCATATCAATTTTCATTTTTAAAAGTTCATTAATTAGCACATTTTGAAAATATACGTAAATTAGAAACTTACAACGTGTTTGGAAGCTGCGGGATGTTTGAAAAGTGTTTAGAATTTACAGGTTTCAAACATCAGAGCCGGATTACCGGCACTGGCCCGTCACACGAGGGCATTATGTATCCGACATCGAGCTAATTCATTATCCTAGCAAAAATACGAGGCTTTTGGCATTCCGTATTGAAGTTTCCCTGACACGGAACAATTTCTCGAAAAAATAAGGTAAAATCTGGGACAGATTTTCTGTCATAAAATCCAAGACGTTTGGCAACACTGCTCCAGACAGGTTCGGATAATCGCAGTTCTACGGTATATCAACTCTTTAGATATTTCACTTCAGTTTAAAACATGTCAATAAACAATCTTTTCTTCTACAGTTGAGCCTTTTTTTTAACGACACTTAATATTCTGTAACAAAACGAATTGGTTAAAGTACTGACTTTATCTCCACTTTTTAAAGTTTGCTTCAACTTGTTGCAACCGCAATGCATCTGCAATATCGCGCAAGAAGAAAAGAATGGCCATCCAGCCGCCAAAGTGACTAGACTCCCGACTCAGTCCGGACTCCAATTTATTGACGGTCTTAAAACCACTTTTTCGCCATCACCGCCTTACTCCCCTTTCTCAATCTTGATATAAATATATCGGGCACATTTTGGACCTTCATATATTTTCTCTCTATCTCAATCCCTCCCTTTTTTCTCTCTATCCTTCCCTTTCTTTGCCTTTCTCATTTTTTATTGTTTTCTATTCCACGCAGAGTTTCCAGACTTTCGCTTGCCTCTCTTACTTTCTCGGTTTTTTATTTCCTACTATCTGTCTTTCTCTTTTATGATTTTCAGGAGTTCGTCTAGGAAGAATGGTTTTTGAAAGAGATTGGAGGTTCGAAGATGATGATTTTATTTTCGCTGGCATTTTCTTAAACTCGTTTTTTACATCTTTTAAGAAGAAAGACGAGCAAAATATGTTCGAAGATATATGCCGGCTTTTAACGACTTGAAAAGGGAACAGCTTTTGGAAAGATATCCCCTTGATCCTTCTTTCACATTTCATGCTTTTATTGGCACATGATTCGACGCGTTTTCGTGCTGTTGGATCATACTATCACAAATATTCGACGATTTGATGATCTCTGATACAACGAAAACACTTGTTCAATGGAACTTAGCCACAACGGCAACATCTTAAACTTATTTTATTTGACCATTTCATACGAGAACAACTCCTGAAAACAACTATGATGTTTGATTTGGTAAATTATATTGTGAAAAAAAACCCCTTGTCTTAAAAAAAATAATTAAGAATATAATTTTTATTTAAAAAATAATCTATGCATAGTGCGAACTGATTAACTCTGTTCCGGCTGTAGTTCTGAGGTAAGGAGAAACTAAGGGTATCTGAGGTAATTCATGGGCGGATTTTGGAGTCAGAAATCGAGGGGCGTCCGCGAGACTCGGGGGGGGGGGGGGGAATGCGGTGCTTTTATTCTTACGTTTTTAGAACGTAAGATTAAAAACAATTTCAAAATGACTGGGAGAGCAATGTCCAAATGCCACCCATAATTTCGCCCATGGTGTCATTTCGAGAAAAAAAGACTAAGCGGGCTGTGGGGGATTGGCAGGAAGTCAAAAGACACATTAATAATGTTCTCTATTTTTTGAAAAAAATATAGTGAATCTCGTGTGAAAGTATGAGCTGTACACTAGGGTGGAACGAAAAACGTCAGTTTCTGATTTTTTATTTGTAATAGCGCGGAAAAGTTGCGTTTTAGTGTAGATAAGATAAATTTCAAATATGAAAAATATTGGAGTACGTCTTGGAGGTGCTTCTAGGAAGTCAAAGTTTCCCAAAAACGCATTTCTTGGAACGTTTTCAAAGAATTTTGTATGCCTTGATTATGAAATAATTTTTTTCGAAATAGGTGTTATATGAATAGAAAGATTTTTAAAAATTTACTGTTGCACGGATATGGCATCCAGGAGCCTGAGTCATCTTCTGGGAGAATTCTGTGGCGGGAAGAGAGGGGTTGGCGTTAAACGCAGATTTGTCTTCGTGCGGAGATAAGCTCAGAGCGTCAGGTCAGCAGCTTTGCCGAGCTAAGTTCAGTTGGTGCCTCAGTCCCTCTATTGTCTATTGTAAACATAGCGGATTGACATAATACAAGGTGTCTATAAAAGAATGTCCCAGTTATAAATTTCAATAGCATGTGTAATTTTGCATTTTTTTTACAAACTTAAAGCTCTTTGCAGCATTTAAAGATATTGTATTATTGCAACCATTTTTTAAAAATTCTTTTTGAAGCTAAAGGGAAACCCTAAGCACTATTGACAAACTAAAATCAAAAAGTTTTGTTAAAGGTCCATTTTATAAAACTTCACAAACTTTAAGCTTTTACAGTACTCATAGATGCTGCAGTATTTCCACCTATTTTTGAAAAATTCTTTTTGAAGCTAAAGGGAAACTCTAAGCGCTATTGACAATCTAAAATCAAAAAAATTTTTTAAAGGTCCATTTTATAAAACTTCACAACCTTTAGGCTTTTACAGCACTTATAGATGCTGCAGTATTTCCACCTATTTTTACAAAATGCTTTTCGGATCTCAAAGGAAACTATTATCCACTGTTATTTTACCCACGAAACGAAAATTTAAAAACATAAGTTGAAAGGGCATTTCGTTCCACGCTACTGTCCATTCAAATAATGGACATCTGGTAACCCCAGATGAAATAACATGATAAAGGTCAAATACCATTTGAAACAACATAAATGTGCTTCCATGCGAGTAGTATCATCATAACGCAAGTCGACTGTACATGAGAATATACAGCTATATATCTACATAGAGACATATTATTCACAGAGTAGAATGTATATAATACGTTGAAAGAACATACGAACAATACCAATCATGTTATTAAATATACATATTAGTTAAAATAATTATTCTTCATATTACAAAGAAAATATTCATAGTAAAAACATTAACAACAAAATAATTGTCAATAGTACATGCATATTGTTTTGTCATATTTTGCAGTAAACATCCTAACGACTGTATTTTTGAAACATATACAAACATAAATGAGCCGTGAACATCAGGAAAATCGCTAGATCAGTCTGTGTTAACGACTAATAAGCAATTCTGACATTCCATTGATTCACCGAAAACTTTAGAACAAATTGCTCTTCCAATTTGTAAGTCATGACCATTTGGCAGTTGCTTCGGCGATACCATTAGCTTCAGTTTAATGGTACCGAGTGTCGCACCATTAAATTGACGTTAATGGTAACGAGTTCTGCATGTTTAAGTCCCTGTTTATTTTGCTATCCATACCATCAGATGCACCGAGTTATCTGCTTCAGCGGATTGAACCATAAGTGCTTAATGGAATTCCCTGAGATGGATATTGGCGGATGAATACAGCGATATTCCTATGTTTCAAAACAATCTTACAGATTTTAACATATTAGGAAATTATTAATACAAATATCTGAGGACCTGTCTTCTCTTTTGTCATTTTGGAACTTTGACGCAGTTTGTGTGGTTTTATGAACCATACATATTGTTTCAATTTGTGGTTTCTATATAGTATTTACTGCAGTCATCGTATCGTAAGTCAAATGTGTATTTTTTTCCTATATTATATTATAAATATATTTAATTTAGTTGGACGTTCATCGTACGTTTGCCTAAAAATCGCTTTCATATTTTTTCCCCTCTTTTCATTCTTTCTTCCTTTGTTTTTTCCTTCCTTTCGTGTGTGTGTGTGTGTGTTTATTATTTTGCATCCGTTCTGATATTTTACCTCATCTTGTCGATGAGGTAAATTGCCTTCAACCAGAGTTTCATTATTGCTTGATGAGGATTATTTTCAATTTACTATAATTTCCAAAAGTATTTAAAAAAAAAAAAACATTATTAGCAAGCTGAAGTCTCATATAATTTCGGCAATCCCGCAAAATTTCTTTCTGCATATGAAATAAAGATAATTTAGAAAACTCATAGTAAATCATTTAAATTCTATGATTTTATTTTTCACTTTAAAAAAAATATAACTTATTTCTTTACTATATATCTCACTTAATGCAGTTTTATATCTCGTTAAAATGAAGGACTTAATTTGCATTAGAGGTCATGGAAGATCAGCTTCTATACTACTTTTTTTCGGTGAGTTTTGACAGATTAGACTAATTTCGGACTATTTACGCATAATAAGCCTGGTAGAACGAATTTTCTACAATAATGTTTTTTTTCGAGTATGTTTAAAGAAATATAATGCACCATATGTTAACTAAATTTGAATTATATTTTTAGTATGTTTAACCTATAAGTTTCCATTTGCAATTTGTATTACTTGAGTTTTGTGATATTTTAGACTTGCTGCTAGTTGCGAGAAATTTATTACGTAATTGTAATGCTTATACACTGATTTAACCTTCTTGACTTTGACGTACTCTTAGTAATCGTGTCTTGCGTAATACATTAATTGCTCAAACAAATCATCCAAATCATTCTTCATTTTTACAAACATGAAATAATCAAAATGGATGGACCAAATTTGTTAAGTTAAATTATTAAGGGAAAATTTTCATCGCTGAAGAAAATTACATCATCTAGTGAAACACTAAAATGCTTTCAAAATGACAGCTTTCAAATTACGTGTTTTCAGCATTTTATCTCGTATTATGAACGACGTAAATGCCATAAACTAATATATTGTGTACGTAATTTATGAATAAAGTGATTAATGTTCATGGAAAAGATGCTTTCAATTCATTTTAAATATGATTCAGTGCTTCAGGACGTGTCAGCATAAAATTATTCAAATTACCCTTATTTGTAAAGTACCGTATGCAATGCAAAGTGAGTAAAACAGTAAAATGCATAAATGGCATCGTCATATTCTCAGTATCTTAATTAGGAAGATTTAAGTGAAATTTAGGTAGCATCGAAATATATGTGCTTGTATTGTCTTCATTAAAAGTTTCAGTGAAATAAGATTGTGTACAAATTTCTGGATAAATAATATCATCTGCTCAAGAGAAGTATTTCTTGGAGCAACTTCGATACTCTTAAATAAGGTGAATTTGTAATGTAATCCCTTTTAAGTTAAAAGTCTTGCAAGTTTTATCCTATAAAATATTTTTTTTCCCTTTTTATTAGAAAACTGAAAAGATAATATGTGACAATTAATTGTCGATTTCTTTTATTAAACATCCTAAATTATAAATTAATTCCAATTCTCTCTCTCTCTCTCTCTCTAGTTTGTGTATTAAATATTAACGCAAAGAATTAAATAAGAGTATCAATCTCTAGAACAAAATGTTTTAATAAAATCCTTAAAAAGATCACCTTAATTCTTTAGAATCGTGATTCAACAGTATTAAACGTAGTTTCTGAACCACTTCTCGTTATTGTGTGTATATCATCTTTAATATTCTTCGAAGCAAATGCGCCGTTGCTTGTAGCAGTATCGATTCCAATAATCACTAATAGAAAGTAAAAATAAATAAATAAGCAATTAGATAAAGAAAAACTAAATCTACACGAAGAAAATACAGAACATTGCCTCTGTATTATTATTACAGGGTGGGCCATTTAACTTCAGGAATTTCAATCGGCTATAAAATAACAACTAATTAATATTTTTTCAAAATTATGACTTATTAGAAAGATTGAACATTTTCATTTATGTATGAAACACAACATCATTCAAATGACTGCCACGGCTGGCTTGACAGTACCCCATCCGATCAACCCAATTTTTTAGTACATTTTCGAATGTTTGGGCTCCAATCGCACGAATGGCAATATCGACTTCGTGTTTCAAGGCATCAATCGTCGCTGGGTGGTTAGCGTAACATTTATCCTTAAGGCTTCCCCACAAAAAAAAAAAAAAAAATCCAACGGGGTCAAATTACAGCTCCGAGGCGGCCAATTCACAATCGAATTTTGGGAATCGAATAATCAGTATTTTTCGGCTGATTATTCGATTCCCAAAAACAGTGCGCAAACGATCGATGGTTACGTTGGCTGTGTGGCAAGTCTTGTTGAAACCAAATGTCACTTATGTCATCCTCTTCAAGTTTTAGAGGCAAAAATTCGTTTATCATGGCACAGTAACGTTCGCTATTGACAGTAACGGCAGCTCGTTGCTCATTTTCAAAGAAAAATGGCCCAATGATGCCACCGGACCAAAAACTACACCAAACAGTTACTCGTTGGGGATGCATAGGCTACTCAATAGTCAAGTGGGAATTCTCTGAACCCCAAATGCGACAATTTTGCTTATTGACATAGCCTCCGAGATGGAAGTGAGCTTCATCGTAAATTTCTTATCGTTTGGGAAGAAGACTCACTACTTTGGAAGTAAGTTTTCAATACTTCCCAACTTTGTTCAAGCGTAAACCGTCCCATTTCGTAAATGTCAAAAACTAAACCAAATTTCTGTCAACTTATAACCTTCATTATAACCTTTCAAAGTCAAAATAACTTAAGTTCAAATTCCAAACGTTAGATCTCCCACCCTGTATTATTTATATCTATTCGAATATTGTTTTTATATACTGTCATTTATTTATTCATTTTTTATTAAACTATTATTTATTTATTTATTTCAATTTTAAAATGACAAAATGAACTTTGCCATACTTTAATCATACTCCAATGAGATATAAGATAACACATTAACAGAGGTAATTTTAAAAAGTCACATTAATAGCCATAATCATTTATTTTAATTTCGAA
The DNA here is from genome assembly GCA_038502835.1 of Octonoba sinensis. Lineage (NCBI taxonomy): Eukaryota > Metazoa > Arthropoda > Arachnida > Araneae > Uloboridae > Octonoba > Octonoba sinensis. The sequence continues at coordinate 53,534,739 of CM076599.1, read as the reverse complement.
AGTAATAAATCCACAAAAAGTACTATGAAAATGTAACGTTAATATGAACTATATTACCTTCTCGAGCTATGTGTGTGTGTGTGAAAGGGATGATTTACTGGGAACTAAAGCAGATCCAAGATTGCGCTCCGTGAATGTTGTTACTTGAGGGAAATCAAATCAACTCCTCCTCCATGCTGTAAAAAAGAGTTCTTTTTTATAAAAATCCACCCTTTGAGAAAATAGAACCTAGTACCAGTACCAGATTGATGCTACAAATCGATGTGAGACTAACCCAGCCAGATTTGTCTTAATCTTTGCTATTTTAAAATCAGCTAATGTTTTCGTACGATTCAACCTGAGTCAACTCGCTTCAGTATAACTCTTTCGGGATTTTAACCAGAGTACTTTTTTGGCATCAGTCGTGAATCAGTTACAATCAGGCAGGAAAGCGGAATAAATAATTAAAAAAAATAATAAAAAATATAGAAATAAAGAGAAAAACGGAGAGAGAGGGAAAATTACACGAATTGGACTAACTTTATTTCTATAGTTGTAAGTAAGTTTCTGCTCGTACTGAAGGGTATTTTCGCAGTACGCATATTAAAATCAACGCGAATTCGACTAGCGAAGATTCAGGTCAGTACCTCCTTTTTGAAAATAACAAGAATGTGTTTTCATGATATTGTGCTGACTGAATCAGAATCACCTACTTTGCTAGTTCACTAGAAAGAATTTTACCCTAGGAGTCATGAATCAACAGTAACCAGATTCGAATACAAGTTAATGATGAAAGGAATAATAACGGGATTAAAAAACAAATTGATTTCATTGTGCATGTCAGTGTGAGAGCTTCATGATGTCAAATAAAAATAACGATGCTCTGGACATTCTCGCGTATATTTTTCATAACCCCTTAAATCTTTTTTGGGTGCACTTTTTTGGGTGCCAAAAGTGTGTTACCCGTGTCACCCGAATGTTTAGGTATTCTATACATTGTCAGTAATATACATATTAGACCTAGTATCCCAAAATTCTGTTTTAGAACATCATTTCAACCAATATCGAAAATTACAATTTGAACACTATAGTGATACTTTCCTTTTTTTTTTTTTTAAATTAGGAGCATCTGCATGAAATATATATATGTTAAATACCTAAGAACGCCGAAATGCCGAATATTATTGATAGATAGTCTAAAGGATGCATTAAGGCGCATTAAGCGTTCTCTTCAGATTAAATTACTCAGCCTGAATTATCTACTGCTTTGTTGTTATTAGCATAGATTTAATGCATTTCCCAGAATACATACCTGGATTTCGATACTGCTTTCCCAAAGGATTAAGCCATCAGGCGATATCCTGGTTGATGGAGTTCTCCTCATGCTTATTATCCTTTAAAGCATTAAGACTGCCCCAGTCGTATATTGCCCAATAACGGAGAACACCGCGTTGAACAAAGTAATCAGCATTTCCTTTGGGGACAAAGGCATTTTCTTCGAAGTTCGATAAGAATGCCTTATTTCAAGTATCTTATGTGCCGTACACATACTACTTCTAATTTTGGTTCAATATGGAACCTTAACTCATTCTGGACTGCGTTTTATGTAGTTTCTTCGGCACATTTTGATTTATTTTGTGCATACACACACAGACAGGCATATATATATGTATATATATAAAAATTTAATACGAAATTGAATGTAAAGTTATGGAAGAAACAAAAAATTACAAAACACGAAAGCAAAAATTGTAAAAAAACAAATCTATCTAAGCGCTAAAGCAGTTCAGTACTCTGCACGACGACCATAGGCAAAATACTCACAATTTCAAAGTATAATAATAACCTGGCCAAAAACACATTGTGAGATCTTACTGTATAAAAGTTTACAAAACCTCTGAAAAATTTATTGTTAGAAAGTTATTTTTTAAGCAGAACTTTATTGTTCAAAGCATTACTATTGTTACGAATTCGTTTTAAACGAATAATTGGAGACATTATGATACCACATTTTTTTCTAAATCATACACGAGATCCAATCCTCTAAAGAAATAATAGGAAAAATAAATTATCTTCATTTATGAAAAATCGAAATGTTTAAACAGTGCCAATTCCGATTGAAAGATGAAGAGTATTAACAAAAAGCCGAAAGGAATTGGTTTGCTTCAAAAAAAGACAGTGAGATCTGCTCCCTTACAGAATCAATGTCTTCAAAATCAACTATAAATGTATCAACAGTATAACGGAAACTGCAATATTCTTGGTCAGCTTATCGTAACCGCACCTTGCCTTGCAAACGTTATAATTTCAGTCAATCTATTTTACCGTTAAACTGCCCATTGTAATCAATGAAACTACAATGATTCCGGTTTGAAATAATCCGCAAGTATCAACTATATTTCCTTTAAATCTAAGTGGAATAAATGATGATTCACACTCCAAAATTCGTTTTAAAAAGATCTTTGTATTTGAAAGTATGAAAAATAATAATATTTGTTCACTCATTTATGCATTTATATAAAGCAGTGATTCCCAAGGCCCGCAGGTGGACCAGTCGGTAGAAGCTGGGCCGTGGTAGCCTAGTGGTTAGCACGTCGGACTTCCACCTGGAAGGTCGCGCGTTCGATACCTACTGAAGACCACCATGTATACTTGGGGATATGTGCATGTAAAATCCGTAGACCCCACTATACTACCTCTCCCCGTGCGTAAGCAATCCTAAGGCCTCGGCTAACAGATAGGGGTCTGGTGGAGAAAAGTCGGTAGAAGCTCGGTTCCCGCAGATCACGGAGAGTGAAGCAACATCGACTTAGGTCAGTGTTTGGGAGGGTGGCAACCTCTCGCGGCTGGTTCCTATGACGCCGTGTACGCTAAAGGGAGCTGGTGCACGTTAAATAGGTCGTGGCTCTAATGTCCTCCAAGTGAAACGATACCTCTGGGAGTTCCGACCCCAGGTGACGGTCTCTCATCTGGGAGCTGGTTCAAAAAAAAAATTAAGAGACCACATATAAAGTGGCGGAAGTCGGACTCCTGCCTATAAGGGCACCCATTCTTCCTCGCTTCGAACAACAACAACAACAACAGTGGTTCCTAACCAATTTTGAAAGTTAAGAAGCTCGCGACGGACATCCCATATATATATATATATATTATTATTATTATTATTATTACGCCCATTTTACGCGAGTGTGTTGATACAAAAAAGATGCGTTAGATTCCAAGCTTCTTCCAAATCCTTGTAATCCAACCTCACAGTAAAATAAATAACTTTGTAAGATTCATAGACACAATGTAAAATAGCAAATTTGCAATGGAGTTTCAAGAACTAAAGAGATGCACTTATACGAAATTCTAAGATTAATAAATAATTGTGGTGTCATCTTAATGGTCTCATCATTAAGCCGGTTCTACCGTCTCAGTTAATACAAGGTCACAAATTACAAGAAGATTTTGTTCGGTGGTTTTGCTGAAACAGAAATCTCAAACAGTGTAAAATTGTGATGACTGACTGATTAAAAAAAAATCTGTAACAAACATTCTGTGAGTTCATGCGAAGTCATAAAGCTACACTTTGCCCTCAAAAATTAGATACCGCAAGCTGACAACAGTTCTTCCATACCTAGGGCTGCGATAACTGCCGAGATTGCTCCAGGACATTTATGGTGAGGGCACCTGTGATTGACACTTTCAGAGTGATTCATTACAGCTTTGATAATTTAATCATCAGAACTTTTTTTACGTAGTTTTGAAATTAATATATGTTTTAACAGACATACAGGTTGCATATCAGGTATAATACGCTAAAATTTATCCACTTGGTAATTTATAGCTTTAAAAAAAGGTTTTTGTTTTATACCGACTCAATGCTCTAGTAATTGATACTACGAATTTTGTATTTTACCAGTAATTGACATTCTATGCCCCAGTTTGACACAGTTTTAAAGTTCCACCATATTAAGTGTTTGCTTAACATAAATTTTAATACTACATACAAAGTAAGTCTTCTATAGCTTATAAACATGAAATTATTTAAACAATGTTTTATCATACATTCTGAAAAGTCTAAATATCTAAAACTGCGCAGGAGAAAAAAATATTTTACATTATGTGCCAGTAATTAATTAGCATACCTGTTGCAGTCATTGACACCGTTCTCTTAAAGAAGTGTTACTTGCTAGAAAATCTGAATAAAACCACAAGTGATTGAAACCCTATGCTAATCACTGGTTCGTAGTCTAATAAAGAATCCAGTAAGTGACATAAAGTAAATATTAATCTGATTATAATTTTACAATCTTGATATCTAATCGCATTGATTCATAAAAATATGAACAAGCACTAAAATTTACATTTTAGTAGTTAAATATATACATCTAATAGATTTAGAATTATAACTATTTAGAAATATTTTCTGAAATTGATTAAGATGCTACAAGAATAATGCATTGATTCACCCTAAAACTCTAAGCAAAATGAACACAAAAAGGAGCTGTGTTTTTCATTTCACATGTTTCCCTTATATTTTTGTGATAAAAATACCATCTGGTCAGCAATGCAGAAATCAAAAGTAAATCAGTCATTTCATGAGGTAAAAAAAGATAGACAGCATTTATGTACTGATTCATTATTTTTCTTTCATTAATCATTTTAGGAAAAGGTGTCAATTACTGCTACACTCACCCTAAGTACTAAATCAAAATTGCTTCAGTGTTATATACAATTTTACCGGGCAATGAAAATTTAATACCTCTTGTGAAGAAAATTGCATACATAATAATTACTTTCAAAATTGCTGACCATTAATCTATCATGGTATTTTTCAATTTCATTATTTATGGAAATGAGTAGTGTTAATTTGTACGCTTCTCTGAATAAAGCTGTCCACCCAGCCCAGCACAGCACTTAGGGACAAAGCGCTGGGGCAAATAAGTTATATAATACTGAGTAGTGAAATAATGACAGTACCGGAAAAGAGAGATGGCAATTCTATCGATATCGAAGTTGAAATTAACTGCTACGACCCAGTTTTATAAACAAGATGAGATATACCCCGGGTATTCTTGGGCCCATCTCATAAACACTCCCGACGACATTCGTTGTGCTTCACATTTTTGTCTTCAACTTGATCGTCGCGGAAATGATATTTATTTTTTTGCGAAAATCTTATGGAATTATGAAGGGGGAAAAAATGATGCTATTATTTTTTTTTTTCATGTAACTGTTTTGAAACCTAAAAATATTATGTATTTGAAAATTAGGAGTAACGTTGCGACCCGTAAGAACTGTCTCGTGACCCCAAATGGGGTAGCGACCCATAGGTTGGGAATCTCTGATTTAAAGTAATACATCTCGGAGAAAATGTTATTTTTAGGGCTGAACGATGAAATAAAATTGCTGGACTTTCCGAAAAAGCTTTTAAATTTAAAAAGTATCCTTCATACTATTATAGGATGTGGCTATAAGTCGCAGTTCTTCTATTAACCTCGTGTTCTTAACTAATTTAATAAATAATACTCACAAATTCCAAATTCACAACGTTGTCCATGCGGATGGTGTTGATTTTAAAATGAGGAACTATGTAACAAGTAGTAGAAAGCCTAAAATATGGAGTATTATAGTATCAACTTTGTCATGGTTATCATTGAACTTAGGCGAAATATTTAGTACTAAGTCATGAAGCGTACGAATTAAAATTCACAAAGTTGTTGGCATTAAACAAAAAATCATAATTTATATTCATTCGATAAACAGCTGCTATAAAATCTGTAGATTATCAATTAACTTGTCAAATCGAGCGAATGTAAGGGGAAAAGATAAACTGAAAGTAAATTTGGAAGGACCCTCTTGGTTGTGTATTGGTGGAGTCCTTGGTCAAATAAGGGCAAACTATAATTTTTCAATCTTGTATAATCATTTGTTTCCGTCATATTTATATGCTTCATAATTGCAGAGCTGTTTCTTCAAAAAAAAAAAACTAACAGCGTTTAATTAAATCTTTAATTTATTACTTTTATTTGTTTTTCCATAAGCCTATTGCAGTTCTCATTAGTAATGAACACTTGAAGTACTATTTTTAATGCTGTCCAGCCGAAGCCATTTTACAGCCTAAAAAACTAAATGTAATACTTTTTAAATTTTCATTTTTTAAATTATATGCTATTTAACTGATTTAATACTCCTTTAGTTTTACACATTACACTTTCGATGAACTTAATCCAAATCAGAAAAATTCTTTAGAGCAAAAAAATACAATCTTTGCTTCCAATAAATTCATTAGTAGGTAAACGGCTCAAAATATGTACAGCAATTGAACCTACTTTTCTAAATGAGCAGTGAAGATTGAACGTAAACTTCTATAAATATTATATCATATTAATGAAATTTTTACGACATGCTCTTAGTTTAAATGGTTTTACTTCATCATATTCTACTAAAACATCGTGTCAAATCAGTTGAGGAAAATGTGTTCTAACGAGATAAGAACGTGAAACGGAATGCCAGCACTGAACAAGAAAGTGATAATGATACTTGATAGCGGAGTTTACCAATATGCTGCTTGAAATGTCTCAAAAGATAAAATACAGTTTACTTAATTTGTTCCCATAAAATGCTTAAAGTGAGAGCTAAATAAGGATAAGGATTTTATGCACTCAGGATTATTAAGCAGTTATTTCGCTGTATTCAGATAATATATAGAATTACGATTACTTTTTCTTTCTTGTCTGAGAGTTTTTGGAAGGTTGGTAATGTGTGAAAACTTGCGATGCTATGTGCAGTAATACGTAGTTAGCAATAATTACCCCCCCCCCCCCCGTTAACATGTCAGGCTATGTTACATAAGCGTATGTACTTGCAGCTCAAAAATAAAGCTCTATAGTTTAGAGCCCATTTCGACTTTTTTTTTGAATTTTTAATAACACTTGTGAGCGTAACCATAATAAAGAATATATGTACACTTATTTTGTATAAAATGACATTAGGGTTTAAAAAAAAAAAAAAAAAACATAATTAGTATATCATAGTAAAAAATATGAATATAGAAGAGCAATTGAAAGTAATGGTATTTTATTATAAGAGATTGAAGTAAAACATAAACACTATTTTGTCTTAAAAGGGTAAATGCTCAAGAAGATTTCCTTTTAACCCTACACTAAGCTGTGTTGTTCCTAAACAACACCTCTATTTTTCGTTCTGGTCGATTAAATAATATTTTTAGGAGTTTTGTTTAAAATCAATTGACGCTTAACCAAAGAAGAAACAAACCTTATTGCATCAGACACCCTATAAATGTTAGGTTTCTTGTTTAAAACCTTTTAGTGAAATTATTAGACTTTATTGGTAATTAAAGTAAACATTTGCACATGTAACTAATAATTATTAGTTACATGTGCAAATTTTTACTTTAATAATTTTTAAAATTTATAAATAATAATAAAGTAAATTATTTTGATAAATTTTACTATTTTATTGCTGTTTTATGATTATAATGTTTACCTATTTATTATTGATTTTGTTTCATTTATTCAAATGATTATATATATAAAAATATTATTGTTACCCCTAAATGCGCAGTGTTGTTTTTAAACAGGATGGGAAAATTTCTCGAATTCTATTTGTCCGAATTAAATAAAAAGTTTTTTAGTGTTTTTTCTACTTGTAACTAGCACATACAAACACACACACACACACAAAATATTTTAGGGGAGAGCGGGGCTATACCGTACACACAAGGGAGATTCGTCGATACATAGCAAATTACAAAGTAAAGGTTATATGAACAAAAGCAATATATAATTTGATTATTCGGCTACTGATCATACCTAAACATTTTGCAACTATTCCACTTTTTACATATAAAAATTGATGATTAAAAAAAAGTTACCTTGTGCGAAATAGCCCCGGAGGTCGGGGATATACCGTACAGTAGAAGGGGCTATACCGTACAGTTTAAAAATCATCTGTTAGGTAAGTAATAACTGTAATTCAATAGATTACTGAACAAAAACTTTTTATTACTTATAAAGGTCGTAACTAAGAAACTTGTATTACAATTGTAAAATTTTGGAACAAATTACAATCCAAAAATAATCAGGTTAACTTTAATAAAAAAGTTCTACGATTTCATTACAAACCTAAAAGAGAGCAGAAGAAAGGTCACACGTTGTACATAAGTCACAAATGTAGCTGATGTCTGCAGACTCCGCAGCACTGCAAGCTGAATGGATCCACCCTGAAAATGAGCAGCACCTGTACTACAGCTTTTTGTCCTAGCCGAAATCACCGCACAAAACGCAAACACCCTTGGAGCCTGAAGCTTCTCTTGTGAACATTTTATCAATAAATGACTTCATTGGGTCCACATCATCTAAATAATCGTCTTCGACAATGTCTTTCATATCAGGAATTTTGTCTTCTGATGATGAATCATCAAATTTGATGTTTCTCCTGCTTTTAGATTTTGCAGATACTGTTGTTTTAGAAATTGTTTTCTTGGGTTTAGGATTCGCTTTGATTTTACTTTTGAGTCCCATGTTCACCTGTTTTGAATTTTTCTGCCCTACCTTTTCAGCTTTTATCTTTCCCTGCAGTTGTTGAATTTTTTCCTTCAGCTCTCTTTAGCTGACTCTTCCAGTTGTGCTTTATTTGGGGCACTGAATGTTGGCATTACTGAATGTTGTTGTCTAGAAGTTACTTTCTTGATTTTGGACTTCTTAGGAAGAAATATAAAACTTTAACATTTTTGGTGGGCCTACTTTCCTCGTAAGTTACAATCGATGTAGGTATGTTGCCATAGCAAACCATTTGGGGCTATGTCGTACAGTTAGGGGCTAAACCGTACACTTCTGTACGATTTAGCAGCAATCTGTACCTCGTGGCAATATATTAAAATAACCTAAAAATCCAACACTTAACCAATCATCGCTAACAACCAAAAGAGAGCTTAAGAGAAGTAGTTTATTATGATCTTACAGTTACTAGCATACAAGAAAAGATTCTTCACTTACCTTTTATTTAGTACTGGACGAAAACTAGAAGAAAAAGAGTAAAAACAAGTTTTTTTACTGAGACACTGATACTCATACGTATAGCGAAACGATATCTATACTGTAAACTTGTGCGATCTGCCGCTAGACTGCAGCACTTGACGGGATCGTCTAGCTTGAAATCTAGGCCGAAAAATTGGTGTACGGTTTAGCCTCACTGTACGGTTTAGCCCCGCTCTCCCCTACATAGAAAAGAAAATTGAGCAGTGTAGAATTAAATTTAAACTATTAACTAGAGGGCACTTAAAACCTTAATCAGCATCGATGTTTTCGATAAAGAATGAAATAAATGAGAACGCAAATAAATAAATAAATAATAAGATAAAAACAAAAGAAAAAAAACAATAAAATAACAATAATTTATCTGCTGATTTTGAATGTTTCTATTTTGGCCAAAATGTGCGACTTGAACGTCACACTTGCTCCTAGTCATAAGCTGTCACAATTTCTTGAACCCCCTCACCATTTCTGTCACCATTTCTGAAGGACCCCCAATGTGCTCCCTCAATTTGTCCATATGTCTCATATTTCACTTTCTTAATTTACTTTAAGCTCTTAAGAATACAAACTAAAATTATATATCTTTGTATAAAAAATAGCAGAATTATGAATAAATATGACATCAAAATAATGTTTGAAAATTGTAAAAACTTTTTCAGATATTTCATACATTTAAAATACTTATTTGCTTTGATTAATGTCATTTTGCGATTCGCCAAAAAATATGCTCATGTTTTGAGACATAATCTGTAGTTAATTTAGCAATATGTGGATCCATATATTGTAAAAAATAAAACACACATTTTACTTAGATTATAAACACCAGTACATCCCTTTTTACTGCATTACAGCCACGCGTCTTTGTGGCCAAAATTTTGAGAAAAAAATATGTTTTAAATAATATTAAAAATGTACCCTCATGAACGCCTAATCTCATCCTACCACCAGATTTTAAAATTATCAAGAACTCATTTAAACCAGACACTAAAATCGCGAGGCTAAATATTCCTTTCGTATCCAGGTCTTTTTACATGTGATTTTTTTAAAAGGTAATCTGTCGACTAAACATGTTATTCAAAGAACAAGCTATCCAGTATATGTATAATAATGATTACTAAGATGTCTCCTAAAATGTGTGGTTCAAGAAATTATCTTCGATAAACACACTGTTCAACAAAATAATTTGTCGCCTAAAGGTTAAATTCAAAGAGATGTGCCGACTAAATGCATCACGCTGACATCAACTATTGACTCGATACATAAATCAAACGTGTTTTTTATGTGTTGAATAAATATAAGATTTGAAGAAATATTGCTCGACTAGAAAGCATAATTTCAATACAAGATTTCTCAACTGAACGAAGCGTTCAAAGGAATTATCTACGGATTAAGCCAGATTATGAAAGGAATTCTTTTCGACACATTGATATTTTTTATAGGTAATCATCCGACTGAATATAGGTTCCTTGAAAGGTATGTTGATTGAATCGACCACAGCGAAAGGATCAGAATCGGCCAACTCAGCGTATCCTGAATCAGTGAAACTAGGTAAATAAGTCAAATATTAAGCTGTTCTTGGGAAAATACATTAACATTATTAGCTTTTTCTGATAAAAATAGAGTTAATTGATGTGAAACAGCAAGATTAAATTTATTTTCAAAAATAAATTGAAAGGTGTTTATTAATAAATGAATTTAAAAAAATCAACTTGGAACTTCTTTTTTTTAATGTCTAATGATTTAATAGCTCGGTCATAAATGTCAGACGCCATTGTGGCTGAAAAGAAACATATGTTGCATAGATCAGCTATTTAACTTACACGTGTTATAATTCATAAATGGGTATTTAACATTCATAGCGCCACTTTGACGTAAGTATTTTGTCTTAGCTTACTGGCCATATTCGAGGTGCATCTTAATGTACTGTAGGAGAGAGGAGTAAACAACGAAACCAGAAGTGATTGTTGAGTGTTTCCAAACAAGCGTAAAACTCTTCTCACTTTTATGGAAAGATGCTTTATAAACAAAAATAACATCTGTAAAACAATTTAGCAATGTATTCAACAGTTATAAACTACATATCACTAGTTTACATTTGTGTGTTGGAATGATTTTGCCTTTTTTCCAAGTTCGAAAGGTAAAAATACTTGACTATTCTTAAGATTCAGTTATTTGACACGTAAAGCACAATATTTGTTCATTCGTTCAAATAGAAGTAAAACATTATGTAATTAAAAGTCATTTAAAAAAAAATATGTTTATAAAAAAATATATTTATTTGTTTGCCTTGTAGCAGTAAAGTGATATCACATAATGAATTAAATATGATAATAAAAATAATGCAACACATCTTTTAAAATACATTTATAAATAGTTTATTCGTCATACACATCTCTAAACTTTCCAACTTATTGCTGTTAATCTACAACAGGAGTCCCCAAAATAAGGCCTGGGAGCCAAATCGGGCGCGCGACAGCTAATGGCTCATTGTTATTGTTGCTGTGATAAGTTGGGTGAAAAAAAGATAATAATAACAACTCGGTTTTATTTATTTGAAATTTGACTTATTTACTTGGAAAGTTTGGAGACCCCGGATCTAAAACACGTATCAAAAAAAGTTGAGGTACTTAAAAAAAAAAAAACACAGAATAAAAATGCTAAATTAATTTTAAAAAATGAAACAAAAAAAAAAAAAAAAAAACGGTAGACATGCAGTGTTTGTTCTATTGCACATAAGGAAATATTTTCAGACACATAATTTTGAGCTTTTGTGTTTCTTCTTTCTTGGCATTGCATTTGATATAATATTTCGTATATGCAGCTCTGAAAAGGCTTCCAATGCGTTATAAATTGTACTGATATTTATTTAGAATGATTAAAAATTAAAATTAAAAATAGCTACAAGGTTGTCAAAAACAGAAAAACACAGCAGAATAAGATTGGAAATTCTGACCAAACAACGCAACTGCTCTATACAACACTATTCATATAAAAACTCTCTAAAACATGTCAATATGACGTCAAAAACTTTATTTGCTGTATTTTGCTTCATGTAGTGCATGTAATATAGTTCACCTTGCATAAACTATTACACAACATTCCTTTGTATAGTAGTTTATGATGTGTTTCTCGTTTTTGCATTTTCTACTTCCCTAAGAATTTGCACTTATTATTTCTTCTGATGTGGAGTATACCTTGTAGAGTATGACACTTAGTGGTCTCAGTTCAAGTCTTCTACAAAAGTTGAAAGTATATGAAACCCCTTTTATTAAATTTACTAAATTGCAGTATTTTTCATGCTATGGCCATTGACGAACGATAATTTTTATGAAATTGAGTAATTCCCGAGTTCTTTCAAATTAGCAAATGGATTATAGTACTTTCAAACTTTACATTAATAACAAATCAGTTCTAAATTTTTCGGGCGTAAATAAAGAACTCGTATCATTAAGAAACAATTAATGGAACGATTCATTTCTTTCGTCCTCTAACAATTGTGAGTAAAAATGAATCTCTAGGATAAGGCACTAACGCATAAAGCAACGGTCTAGCATGATCATTTTTCACTAAAAATGCCTTTTACGAGATAAGAGTGTCCGAAATATCAATAAAAGCTGATTTTAATTTCACGAGAACGAAATTCCCATTTCATTACGAAAGTGGATGTCTATTTAACGACTTCGTTGTCTGACAGGATTGCTGAAAAGCATACAGATAAGCCATGGTTTAATAAATGAAGATGGAAACGATTATTCCATGGGTGGTGTAGATTTTGCTTTTATTGCTTAAGGTGGACATATTTTTAGATAAGATCATTTCATTTTTATGTGTTCCGAAAGGGAAAATATTTCTTGAATGATTTGGCAAATGGAATTTTTCTGAAGAAATTAAAGTCACGTCATTATTAATTATGACAGGTACGTGGTTACAATTAATTGTTACACGTACGTCGAAAACGGTGAATCGAGGTTAACTACCTAACATTTCTGGCATCTATCTAACGAAGGCAAAAATTCTGCATCAGTCGTCATGGTAGTCTCCACAGCCGCAATACGAGTTTCAGGTTGGTAAATGCATTTGCCAGTTACTGGATCTTTAATGAAAAGGAAACCACTTGGGCCCCGCCAAAACCGCCAGAACACCAGAAAATGTGGTTCGCGCACTGACTCCCGTTTTTCACGTATGTGCAATATACGTGCAAATAAGCAAATACGTGGTGTTCTCGAGTCCACAAAGACAGACTAGATGGCAACTCAAGAAGAGTTGCCATCCACTTTCCACATGGTCCGATTCCCTCCATACGCCGAATATGGTACGTTCCAAAAACATTCGTTTCCTTCGACTCACCCTGTTTATCTGACACATGTAGCAAAGATGTGTCAAAATATACATGAAAATAGAAAGTATTTCACAATAAAATCAATTTTAAAAGGAAAATGGAGCTGTGTTCATCTTTATAAATGTCTTATGTTCATACATACATTAAAAAAAAGAGCCTGAAAAAATCTTACCATATACATTGCACATTTATAACTTTTCCGATGCATGGGTGATCATTTACTTCTAAGCTAAAATAACTGAATGAAGGTCTCAGAAAAATATATCCTGCTGCAACGATTTTCTCTTATGTTTCTTCAGTTAGGACAAGCACCGAGGGTAGTATTTTATCTGCTTTAATCCCTCAGTTCCTTCCCATTCGTCGCATGTGATCCAAGCTCTCCTTAAACTGGTCATCCCTGAATTTGCTTTCCAATCCCCTTGAGTTTTGGCTAAGTGTCACTTAGATATAACTCTACGTAGAGAGAATGCAACTTAAATATTTGGATCCAGTGAAAGAGAAATGCGATGTAACTGCAAGTTTCCTTTCAATAAGCTTAAAAGGCTCTAAGTGGCCGCATAAATGATAATTTGCTTTTACTATGAAATTCATGCTTATGAAGGCTGATTGTCGATAATGGTAGGACACAATGTCTTAATTAAAATAAGATGAAATTAGTACTTAATTGCTTCGTTGTTGAAAAACTGTATTGCAGCACCCATTACCCTTTTATACTCTTTTCTTATTTTTTCTATTCTTAGTATTTTTGCTTGCATGCATTTATACATTTGTTGTACAATTCTATTGTACTGTCTAATACTACCTTATATTTAGTTGTTTCTATAATCATAGTATATCCATTAAACACATTAATTTATTCTCTTTAAACACTGATTGAAATATTTACTTAAATTTTATTTTATTGACATTAACGCTTTATGCGGTGTTTAAGAACGATATATTTGACATTTTTCGTTTTCAATACCTGTTTTAAAAAACGATCAATTTATATAGCAATTTTTATTATAAGACAAAGAACAAGTTCTCTGGTAATATTATTACATTTAAAAATTCAGTATGAAAAATAATGGCAATTTGTGTTGTTTGTTATAATGCTAGTAAACAAACCGAAAAGCCTACTTTCCCGTAAAAGTTAAAAAAAAAAATGAATAAATAAATAAGCATGAAAGAAGGCTTAATGTATTGTAAAGATATCGTTAAAAATAAAGAAAAGTCAAAAATAAGTGAAGTAATTAAATAAAGATTAAAAAATTAAAAAAGTAGAAAGTAGGGTTTGGAGATGGGAAAAGTTGGGATGTGTTTGTCGATCTCTTTCTGTCTGTCGGTCTGTCTGTCTGTCTCCCTAATAACTTTTGAGGGGATTATCCGATTCGAAAGATTTTTTTTAATTTGCACTCTCAGCGAGGACATCTCATTTCCATATTTTACTTTTTGATTTGAACGATTTTTCGTTCAATTTTGAACAGTTCATAAAATCTTAACATTTACCGCCTATGGGCAAATTAAGTAAACTCTAGGTGTAAGATCCAAGTTCCTATGAGCAAGCTTATTGGAAGAAGCTCTCTGCGAGAAATATCTTTTGATTTGAACACTTTTGTTCATTTTACACAGTTAAAAAAAAAACATTAGCGTCTACGCTATAAAAAAATATAAAATTGTGAGCATTGTAGCCACTACTGTACTTCTTGTGAGTAAATGTGTACAAAAATTTTGACTTTATGACTATTTGTTAGGGAATGAGCTCGTGTTTACAATTACCCCAGTGTGTTCACAATTAATTACCCCAGAGATCTGGGGTAATTTTAAACATTTATTTATTTTCGAATAAGGTTGATGCAAATGGAAAATTGTTTCATGCACAGTTTGCTTGAAGGCTTAAGAAGTTCCAAAGCACTGGTTCTCAATCTGCGGCCAACAGTCCGCATGTGGTCCGCTGAGTTATGTTATGAGTCGGCTGAGATCATTTAACGAGAAATATCTTGCAAAAAATCAAGTAATGCGACAAATTTATGTAAAATTTGTCCCGCAGTGGATCAGTCGGTTAATCTTGGATCCCACAGAGCACCGAAAGTGAAGCACAACTGGCCGTGGTCAACGCTTGGGAGGGTGACCACCTCCCGCGACTGATTACTCTGAGACCGAGTGCGCTAAAGGGAGCTGTGCACGTAAAATAAATCGTCGCTTCAAATATCCACCAAGTTAGAAATAATTTCCGCTGAGGGGCCATCCTAGGTGGCTATCTCTCATCTGGGAGCTGGTTCAAAATCATTAAGCCCCTCTGAGCCAAGTATACTTCATTCGAGCGGAGCTCATTAGTAATCACTAGGAGCTTCCTTAATTCATGGTCGCCCTGCAAGGGGGGCTTGGATTTCCAAGTGACATTAGCAACAACAACAATAGTTATGTAAAATAGACACAAAAGTGTAATTTACATCAAAATATAATACTTATTGTCCCCCTAAAATATTGGAAATAGGATAAATTTAAGTGTTTACAATTACCCCAGAGTACGAAATATATGGGGTAATTGTAAACACCTAACTTGTTCATGAAAAATAACAGGAAGGATTAAATTCATAACTAAATGTTTTTAGCAGCATTTCATATGACAAATAAAAATGGTTGAAACCGCTTACATCGCTTTTGTAGATGAGCTGGAGAGGAAAATGTAAGATTACTAAATTTTGTTAAACAACAATTTTCACTGTGCCATTTTCAAACAATAGTGACGCCTCCACAGTTGTTTCGAAACTTACGAAACTTTTTCAGTGTCTTCCATATGCTGCAAGTTTATCCCTCACAAGCAATTAAATTTTCAAAACCACCACAAATATAGTTAGGAAGCTTGTTTACAATTACCCCAACTGACCCTACATATACGAAGTTCAACCAAAACTAAACGAGCCTATTTTCCTATGAACTTTTTTGATCGAGATTTTTAAGGATTTTTTTTGAATGAAATAATGAATAAATGAGTGAGTAAAAGAATGAATGAATAAATGTGTATATGAATGAAAAGAGAAATGAATGAATGAATGAATGAAAAAAAGAAATAAGGGAATGAAAGAGTACATGATTGATTAAATGAATGCATGAACAAATGAATGAGTGAGTGAATGAATATGCATTTACTGTTGAAAAAGGTATGTTTGAAGTAATTACGAACAAAAGCTAAATGAGAAAGAAAGAGAGAGAGGGAGAGATAGCTAGATTATAAATTTGAAGATGGGTGTATGTGGGAAATTAGGCTCGTATAGTTCTAGACTTAACTTCTTGTTCTTTTCTTAACTAAAGTTTTGAATTGAATCGGGATATTTTTAACCTAAACAGCATATGTAGCTTAGTTTTATTACCAGCTATTAAATGGAATGTTAATAGATAACGCCATCGTGGCCTGTAACTATTACTTACAATTTACGATATGACTGAAGTGAAAAAACAATAAACAATGACAACGGTTTGTCATTTAAAAAAAAAAAATAATGCAAATTTACAAAAATTATAAAAATTAAAATCAAAATTAAGAGCAAAAAACGTTTCTTTTTTAAAAGAAATAACAAAAAGCTATAAACGAAAAAAGAAGCCTCGTTTTTTTAAGATGAAGGACTTCGAGGAAATTTTCACAAGAAGTACATTTCACATTATTATTTTTTCTTTCTAATAGGGCTGCATATGGTCACTAACCTTTGCAGATCTAGTGCATACCCCGGAAACCGGCATCCATTCTTTCAAGTAGCCACCACTATCGGCGGATACCATTACCACTTGAGAATTTTGAAGCTCAGTTTCCCTTTAGATGGCGGCACCTGAGATCTAAAATGTTGCGAAACTGCACTAGGAATTTTCATTTAGCCGAGGGTATCCAAGCCAAACAGATACTAACGGAATATTTAACGTGCCGCATAATCATACGACATTGGCGCTGACGATTTTGTGCATCTTAAAATCCACCGACTTGGGCCAGGTTTGATCCTGCGAACTTGAGTGTACGAGGCCAGTTCCTCCCCACTACGCAAGCCTGCCGGCGCATTTCACAATATAGGAACAACAGAAAGATAACAGCCAGGTAAATTGTGCAAAATACGTTCCATGCCTAATTTCAGTTCAATAAACGCATCATGCTTTTTCAGATCACATTTCAAAATATATGCAGTTAATGAATTAATTTTGTTTCCCTTTTAATTAATATTATATCACAGACTACGCAACAAGTGTTCTAAGTTATCTCTACTCTTTTTAATAATAAAAATATCTATTTCCTTCCTTGCAGTATTGTAATGCTGTAATGAATTATTTTTTATGCTGTGTATATATTTGTGTTGTATGTGTATATATGCAGCAAAACTTCTTTATAGCGGACACCAGCGGGGCAAAAATATTTTCCGTGGTGTCCGCAAAAAAAAGGGCTTTTATTTTTATAGACTCAACGATTTGCTGCCGCTGAATTATGAGCCGTCCGCCTAAGAGAGGTGTCCGTTAAAGGAGTTTTACTGTAGTTTGTATTTCATAGTTCATTCATTTTATGTAAAAAAATAATAACATCCAAGTAGCGGTTGTAATATTAACTATGTTAATCACTTACAAAGAAATTGAATTTGATTCTTTTTCTTTTTACAAGTTAAAATTTATTTCCTGCGGTTTTAAGCATTTTGAGGAGCAGATAATTAAAATTTTATATTTTATTTATTTCTCTTTTTGAATTTGCTTCTTCTTTTTATTCTAAACAAATTAAAACTTATTTCCTGCAGCTCACAGGCGATCGATAGCTTTGTTTTGATTTCTTTATTTTGACATGAATTTTACGGACTAATCTCCATACTGTACAGGTTTTTTTTAAAAAAAATATTATTCTTTATAGCGATTTTTGTTATTTTAAATTATTATTACTATTTATATTTTTCTTTATTTCATTTCTTTCTCTCCAGTGAATTAGCACATAATGTTATTTGCCTATTTGAGCTCGGATGGACGGTTTTTTTTTCCGCCGGTTTTGAAAGTTTTGCTTGCTGCTGTTAGTTTCAGCAATAAAATTTCACTTTCTGTTTTACTGTCAATGAATAATAAACAAGAATTGTTTATACTAAAAAGTCTTTAATTTAAACTATTCTAATGGATTACAATAGTACTTTTGTGGGGTACTTGATCTAAACAAACAAAATACCTTTTTTTAAATATTACCTTTTTTGTTTCGTTTCGTTTCGTTTTTTTTTTTACTGTGTGTTTTATAAAACCAATAGTTGCTTAAATGGGTGTAGGACCACTGGTTAATTGCCGTGGGCGTCTAATTTTTAATTATGTTAAATGATATACTTTTTAATAAAATAAGGCAACTTACACATCAAATAGTTACCACTGTATATATAACAACGAACCGACTGGTATTTTCTCTTTTTAACACTGGCATAGCTGTGCGGGTACCGCTAGTTATAGAATAAATGGATGTCGAATAACAGAGCTTTGTAAGATTTAGTGTCGGATGACAGAGCTTTGTAAGATTAAAATAATTAAAAACGTCAAATTATTAGTTTTGTCAAGCAATGCTATGAAAATACAGTATAATAACACTCATCATCTTTATAAGTAAAAAAAATTAAATTTTGGTCAAATAAGATTTTTTTTCAAGTAATGTATTTTTTAGTGTGGAGTATCCCTTGAAATTAGATAAAAGATTACTTATAAAGTAATTAAAAATTAACTTCGGAAGCAATAATGATTATGGTTTTAAGAAGGATAATTTCATTTCAAAGCAGTTTGAGGGAACCAAATGGCGATAGGAATCTATTTTTTAGGAGCTAGTGTGATAGTTTCAGAGAGTAAATAAGTGTAAACATCTTATGAATTTGTATTTCATATTTATTCCGAAACATAATCAGGATTTTACGTTAAATTTGTGATTGATACATTTGATTTTTATTTTGTACAAATACTTAAAAACGTTCTATGGTCATATTTTCGGAAACCAAAATATAGAAGATCTTCATAAAAAAAATTCTGTAGCTACACCCTCTAATAAAGATAGATTTTTTAGACCAAAATATTTCTGTTGGTATGGTGATTTAAGTTTCTTATGGTATAAGTAATCTACCGTTAGGTAAAATACACCTATTTTATAATGAAGAAAAATAAGTAAATAAATCAAAAGATATTAGTGCAAGCTGATTTGATGAATAAGTATTTAAAATGATTAAATTGCTTAGATTTACAAAGTTATTAAATGACTAATTGCACCAATTCTATTTCTTACTTGACATTTTCGACCAACACTAATGTATGTTTAGAACGGTTTAAATTGAAGCATATTTTTAAGAATGAAATATTGTAAAAGTATTTCTTCGCTCTGCTTCATAAATATTTGAAATGTTTTCAAGTATGGATTAATTTTTGCGCAAATAATCAAACTTTAAATTATTTTCCGTATATTTAGTTATAAAAAAATATATTAAAAAAAAGTGTTGCATGTTTTATATTTGTAAGTATTTGTTTAAAAAATCGAAAAAAATAGCACATTAGAAAACATTTGATGTTTTAAATCAAAGAACGACAACTCAGCTTTGACTTTGTAGGAAACAAAAGAATATAAAGCAACTAAACAAACCAACACATTTACAATGATATTGTAAATAAAGAGCTATCCAAGCAAACATAAATGTCCGAAGAATGTCTCTCTGCAAAACTTTCAGAAAAATATATGGAGAGGGCATTTTCCAGATATCAAAAGCAATATACAAATCTGTAGAAATTATATTAAATTCCTTAAATCCTCCCGCTTCGCAAAAGTTACTAGGAAATGAAATATATAAATATTTTAGGTAAAAATCAGTCTATTCTCATATATCTAATATCCAGCCATACGTTTTACTTAACCTAAGCCCAGAAGCCCAGCGACTCCTATAACACCACCCATTAGTAAAAATAACAAAGACAGATATTGCTCAAGTCTTAAGTTAAAAAAACAAAAACCCGTTCCCTCACTTAATTTCCTTTTGTTCTCCCTTCGGTTCAGTTTTAGATGAGTATCCAGGGTCTGGGGAGATTGAAAAGACTGTTAAATGTAACGGAGGACATAGGAAATTGTTTATGGGTGAGTAACCATAGCAACTCTCAACCCTAGCTCCTAAGGACTGACCAATAACTCAATTTATGTGATTAAATTAGTTGCAAAATGGCGTACTCTGTTTGATTAATATGTCTTCCGGCTGAGCTAAGCCTGTCGTCCAAGGCCCTATTAAATCGAATTATTTTGCTTAGCATTTGGGTCGGCGGAAATGCAAATTTATGGAAAGAATGGGTCTTTGCATGAATTCGTAAACCATACTGTTCTTTTTCCCAAAAATTTTTTTAATATATATGTTCGATAACTTATTTATTTTGGTCTGCTTCTGAGCAGTTAGGATGTGCAATGGCTATGCACTGCTTCCTTAATTGATCTGCATATTATATTAAGAACCTTGCACATGTCCAGATTATGGTATGATCTTACAAGGACCTTAAATTTTTAGACCCTCCTGATCTTCATTACCACTTATAAAAATCTGCACTGTAACATTTAAAGACCAATATTAGAATGGGCTGAACTATTTTTTTTTTCATTTTCGATGATTGGTGGTGCGGAAAGGGGCAATTGTGGCACAGAGTGCACATAAGAAATTTAAAGTTTGTAGGACAATTTCTTGATTTGCCATAAATGCGTAGAAGTTTCGGTCAAGTCCGATTCTGAAAAATATCTATTTTCCATTATATGTAGTGCAGAAAAGGGCACATTAGAGTTACTAAATGGATGTAAAAAGTGTAAAATATGTAGGAAAATTCTTTCTTTTGCAGGAAATGCATACAAATTTTGGCCAAAAATGTACGGCAAAATACATATTTTGATAATATTTTTTAAAAACTTATAAAAACCTTAACTTTTACACCGTAGCGACAAATTGAAAGAATTAGCTTTTTTACAGGAACTCAGTGATACATAAGGTATTTTTTCCGCATTACCTATCATCAAAAATAGATTTTTTTTACACATTTTGTTTAAAAAAGCCAAAACTTCCACGCTTTTGCAGAAACATCAAGGAATTGTCATAGAAACTTTACATTTTTAGGTGCAGTTTGTACCAGCAATTGGTCTTTTTTCGCATTACCCATCAGCAAAAAAAAAAAAAAAAAAAAAAAACGAAAAAGTTTTTTTAGCCTTATCCTAATCTTAAGTTAGGATCCCCCCCCCTTTTTTTTCCTGTTGTGAATTAATTTTTGGTTTGTTAATTTATCCAATTTCTTTATGGATGCACTTTTATGCATAATAAAAGAAACGTATTTGCAATATGCAAAATGTACGTACGATGCATCACTTCGCATTATAATTTACGATTTCGAAATGTATTTGCAACATGCAAAAATGTACATGCGATGCACTTTTTCACATTATAATTTTCTAATCTCGAAACCTAAAGTACATATCCAGACAAAATGGTTTTTTCTTTTTTTTTTTTTTAATAGCTGAAAAAATTAATAAAAGTGCGAAAGGAGAAGGTTGTAAACATTTGAGCAAATAAGTATAGCTTTAAATGGATCATTTTACCTTTTGGGGACATTAAAAAGTTGTGTGCCAGTGCGCCATAATGGTACGCTGAAACCTTACCTGCAATAGAAATAAAATTTCACGTTAAATTAAAGCACAAATGAGCATTAAAACGCAGACATATGTTTCGGGATCGCTTGGAATCCCTTTTTCAATGCGACAGGGAGCTTCTAGATGCAAAACATCCAAATGAAGCAGACAGAACAACAAAAACAAAGCTTATATAGCCTAAGAATTAACTGTAAACCAATGAGAATAAAGGTAGTGTGAAGTGGAAGTAGAAGTAGTATTAAAGGCACCAATAAGAGAGCAACAAACGAATGTAGTTGGAAGTACAGAAAGTAAAAAGGAATATCAATAAAAACAAAGAAAAAGACAACAGCATAAAAATGTGAAAATACATGAAAATTGCAAAAAAATAAAATAAAATACAAAGAATAAAATGGAAATAAAATAAGTACAGAAAATACCGAAACAAAAAGCAAAACAAAGTACACATGCAAAAGAGGGGGAGGGGGGGAGAGAGAAAAAAAATTGACACAAAAAAAGGAAAACTAACAAGAAAACCAAGAAAGAACAACAAATTAAAGGAACTTATGCCAGACCTGTGAAAAATAAGGAGTTGAGGAAGAATCATTAACCAAATTAGAACTATTCCTGTTAATATGATAAGCTTCCCAAAAGTCAAGTTCTAAAGGGGAAGAACATTTTTGAATAATTTTCCCAGAATTGAAATCAAAAGAGTGGTTGGAATTCCAACAATGTTGAGCAATGCTAGACTTATTCAGCTCTTGCTTTCGTACATAACCTTTATGCTCATTTAACCGAATTTTCAGAGCACGTTTTGTCTGTCCAATGTAAGAAAGGCCGCAACGGCAACTAATTTGGTAAATACCCCAAGTATTAAGTTGATCAACAGGATCTTTAAGAGAAGAGAAGGAAAGTTTGTTGCTAGGAGCAAAAACAACTTGAAATTGAAACCTTTTTAGGATTTTAGCAATACGAAAACTTACAGAATGAAAGAATGGTAACACAACCAAATCCTTTCTAGAAACCACATGATTGGGACCAGAAGTTTTTTTAGAAAGTTTGTTATGAATAGAATCAATTAAAGAGTGAGAAAATCCTCTATCAACAGCTACAGCTTTCAGATAGTTGAGTTCAATCTTGAGAAGCTCAGGAGAAGAGCAAATATTAATAGCACGATGGACAAGAGCATTAAAAGCCGAATATTTTTGGTTGGGAGGATGAGACGATAGTCTGTGAGGAGGTAAAGAAACAGCGAAAGGTTTACGATAGACAGAAGTTGTGAAACCAGACTCACTCCTAGAAATCAAAACATCAAGAAACGCGAGGCTACTATTAAGTTCTTTCTCACAAGAAAACTGGATATTAGAATCAATGGAGTTCATAATCGAAAGAGCATCATCAATACCTAACAAGTTACTGTCCGTTAGGACAAAACAATCATCCACATAACGAACATAAAATTGAAATTGCAATTTTTGGAATAGTTTTTCCTCAAAATAATGCATATAGAAATCACTTAAAATAGGACTAAGAGGACTTCCCATGGCTAGGCCATCTACCATAGCATAGAATTTACCATTAAATACAAAAGTGCTCTGTTGCAAGCACACACGAGTAAGAAAAACTAATTCCTCGATTTCCACAGAAGTAAAATGGAATTCAGAAAGCCTTTTTCTGAGGCAAGTCAAAGCGCCATCAACAGGAACATTAGTAAACAAAGAATTAACATCAAAAGAGGCCATAACCGAATTATTCGGAACGAAGTTATGAAGTTTCTTAACAAAATCGGTGGAATTTTTAACAGTGAAAACATTCCGACTCCTCAGTGGAGAAAACACAGAAACTAAATACTTGGAAAGTTTATATGAAGCAGTGCCAATATTGGAAACAATTGGTCTGAAAGGAATACCTGCCTTGTGTACCTTCGGTAAAGCATAGAAACGCGCACAATTAGCAACAGAAGGAATCACAGACCGTTTAGCAATCAAAGGAATAGAATGAACAGACTTAACAGCAGAAGAAATAGCTTTTAACTCCTTGTCGCTAGGATCTTTATAAATTTCAGAATAAGGACCAGAAGCAATTAAATCATCAGTTTTTTCAACATAAGATGATTTATTAAGAACAACAATCTGACCACCCTTGTCAGCTTTGGTAATGACCAAATCAGAATTTGAAACTAAATTATTGACACAGCGTTTCACAGAATGGGTAAAACCAATATTAGGAACTTTTGAATTGAAATCAACATTGGAAGCAATAAGATGCCGAACTGACTCTTTTTGAGTGGAAGTTAAGGCACTAAATTTGAAAGCTTTTTCAACCGGAGCAATAAGTTCAGAAAAAGAAGGCTTTTTAGCCAAAGCAAAATTGTTATTACATTTCAAAGCATTAATTTCATTACTATTCAAAGAAAATTTCGAAAGATTTACAACCGCATTCCTATTAACAAGAGGCAAATCAGCCGGAACAGGAACATTTGAATCGTTACACAACTTGGTAAATTTCTTATTTAAAGTAATTTTGTGACTGTCAGATGAATGAAGAGCTCTCGCCCATGACATTCTATCAATAGAATCAAAATCGAAATTAGAATTAGATACAGAAAGATGTAAATCATAAAGTTCACGTTCTATGAACGAAAGTTTTTTCCTAGTTTCCTGGATAGAAGCTCTAAGTAAAGCTAATTTAGAACGAAAAATTACCTTATCAACCCTAACAGAACGCGGTAAATTACACTTTAAAGTGATAAACTTAGGAATGACTTTCTTGCGCCTGCAAGCCTGGAGAAATTTTAAATGGTTCAAAAACCGAACCTTTTTAATTCGTAGATTACAAAATCTGTTAACTTGAGACATAACCAGAATCAAAACAAACAAAACATAAGGGGAAAAAACAATAGCTAAACCGTTCAATAAACAAAAAGAAACAGAAAGAACAAATTGCAAAACATACACCACGTAACAATATGCGGAACAAATGTCAGAAAAACAAAAAAGCAAAAATAAACACAGTCAAGAAAAGCAATGAGGAAAGAACAAAAATCAAAAACTCACCAAGCAGCGAACAGATGGGAGAACAAAACAAAAGAAAGAAGAACAAATTCAGGCACGTTAAGCCTAACAGATAGTAATGATTAAACTATGCTATGGTAGATGGCCTAGCCATGGGTAGTCCTCTTAGTCCTATTTTAAGTGATTTCTATATGCATTATTTTGAGGAAAAACTATTCCAAAAATTGCAATTTCAATTTTATGTTCGTTATGTGGATGATTGTTTTGTCCTAACGGACAGTAACTTGTTAGGTATTGATGATGCTCTTTCGATTATGAACTCCATTGATTCTAATATCCAGTTTTCTTGTGAGAAAGAACTTAATAGTAGCCTCGCGTTTCTTGATGTTTTGATTTCTAGGAGTGAGTCTGGTTTCACAACTTCTGTCTATCGTAAACCTTTCGCTGTTTCTTTACCTCCTCACAGACTATCGTCTCATCCTCCCAACCAAAAATATTCGGCTTTTAATGCTCTTGTCCATCGTGCTATTAATATTTGCTCTTCTCCTGAGCTTCTCAAGATTGAACTCAACTATCTGAAAGCTGTAGCTGTTGATAGAGGATTTTCTCACTCTTTAATTGATTCTATTCATAACAAACTTTCTAAAAAAAAACTTCTGGTCCCAATCATGTGGTTTCTAGAAAGGATTTGGTTGTGTTACCATTCTTTCATTCTGTAAGTTTTCGTATTGCTAAAATCCTAAAAAGGTTTCAATTTCAAGTTGTTTTTGCTCCTAGCAACAAACTTTCCTTCTCTTCTCTTAAAGATCCTGTTGATCAACTTAATACTTGGGGTATTTACCAAATTAGTTGCCGTTG
Source organism: Octonoba sinensis (assembly GCA_038502835.1). Taxonomy (NCBI): domain Eukaryota; kingdom Metazoa; phylum Arthropoda; class Arachnida; order Araneae; family Uloboridae; genus Octonoba; species Octonoba sinensis. Next base: position 53,508,906 of record CM076599.1, on the reverse strand, counting down.
CGGCCTTTCTTACATTGGACAGACAAAACGTGCTCTGAAAATTCGGTTAAATGAGCATAAAGGTTATGTACGAAAGCAAGAGCTGAATAAGTCTAGCATTGCTCAACATTGTTGGAATTCCAACCACTCTTTTGATTTCAATTCTGGGAAAATTATTCAAAAATGTTCTTCCCCTTTAGAACTTGACTTTTGGGAAGCTTATCATATTAACAGGAATAGTTCTAATTTGGTTAATGATTCTTCCTCAACTCCTTATTTTTCACAGGTCTGGCATAAGTTCCTTTAATTTGTTGTTCTTTCTTGGTTTTCTTGTTAGTTTTCCTTTTTTTGTGTCAATTTTTTTTCTCTCTCCCCCCCTCCCCCTCTTTTGCATGTGTACTTTGTTTTGCTTTTTGTTTCGGTATTTTCTGTACTTATTTTATTTCCATTTTATTCTTTGTATTTTATTTTATTTTTTTGCAATTTTCATGTATTTTCACATTTTTATGCTGTTGTCTTTTTCTTTGTTTTTATTGATATTCCTTTTTACTTTCTGTACTTCCAACTACATTCGTTTGTTGCTCTCTTATTGGTGCCTTTAATACTACTTCTACTTCCACTTCACACTACCTTTATTCTCATTGGTTTACAGTTAATTCTTAGGCTATATAAGCTTTGTTTTTGTTGTTCTGTCTGCTTCATTTGGATGTTTTGCATCTAGAAGCTCCCTGTCGCATTGAAAAAGGGATTCCAAGCGATCCCGAAACATATGTCTGCGTTTTAATGCTCATTTGTGCTTTAATTTAACGTGAAATTTTATTTCTATTACTTTGCACAAAGTTTAATCATTACTTACCTGCAATACAATGCAAATCAAAAATTTTTCTATTTTTATTTTTCAATGTGATTATTATTTTTTTTAAATTTTAACAAAATTCATTAGTAAACATTATCTAAAATCCTATTAATTAATAACTTTTTAAAATTAAATGTATTAGAAATTTAGCTCCGAGATGCACACCTACGGCGGAGCTACACCTATGTATCAAATTTCTTCTTTCCAGGCCTTACCGGATTTTCGGGACGTGCGCCACAAACTCACACCAACTCTTTCTTTTATGATATGTAGAGATATATTTGTGTATGTGCCAGTATGATAGTTTTTTTCCAGTGTATTTCCATAAAAATGTCTAGTTGTCAAAAGAAAACGATAATTTTATTGTAATGTCACGGTACCTCTCTCCTCGTCTTCATATTTAATCAGGCTTGGGAAGAATTTCATTCAAACGCAGATAAATTTTCCAAGCTATGTTCATATACAACATACGAGAAACCCGAAGGTAATACAGGATGAAATATATATATCATCTAAGAAGACGGCATCAAATATAGTTAGCAAAATTTATCATCTAATTACCAGCACGATTTGTTGTCATACAACCCTCTATCTCTTTCTCCTTGTTCCGCTCGCCCCTTCTCTCCGTTCTAGCGGCACCGAGTATCTAATAAGCAGGCTCATTATTACGACAACAGCCTCGTCTGTCAAATATCTAGTCACCCAAATTATAACATCGCGAATTTATCACCGAGACTCTCTCCGTTTAAACCCCTTCCCTTCCCTCCCTCCCCAGCACATAATGAAAAGACCTCCCTCGTTTGCTCAACCCCCCACTGCTCGCATCTGAACTTGGCTACGTCGATGAAATCATCCTGTGATATATATGACAGCATTAATTTGTAAGGTTTCGGGTATTTTGAACTTGCATGGGCTTTGCTACGCTGTTTGCGAGATCGAGTGTTTTAGTGGTCGCGAATGCATTTGTGTTGGATGATATTTCGACTGAAGTATGAACAACTTGGGAGTTTGGGAGAATTCTGTAAATGAAGCGATGAATATTCAAAATTTTGGTAATGAATTGCACCAGTGCTCATGTTGATGTCAGGATAAGCCTGAAGGCTGCTTTTCATAAAACACAAATGGGTGCTCCAAATCTATCAAAAAATGAAATCATAAAAAAAGATAAAAATCAAAAAGATGTTTTAAAGAAAAAATATCATGATTAATAATAATACTACTATCCCTTCTCCCGCAGTGGACCAGTCGGTAGAAGCTCGGTTCCCGCAGAACACCGAAAGTGAATCAACATCGACCGAGGTCAGTGTTTGGGAGGGTGACAACCTCTCGCGGCTGGTTGCTGTGGACCGTGTACTCTAAAGGGAACTGGTGCACTTTAAATCTGTCGCCACTCCAATATCCTCCAAGTGAAACGATACTTCTGGGAGTGCCAACCCCAGGTGACGGTCTCTCATCTGGGAGCTGGTTCAAAAAATTAAGAGATCACATAAAAGGGGCGGAAGTTGGACTCCTGCCTATAGGGGCCCCGTTTGACTCAGGAGCACAGCACCCATTTTTCCTTGCTTCGCGCGTGGACACGACACCAGCCAACCAACTACTATTGTTATTTAATTATGTTTTGAGCTAATCAATTCGTCAATAATTTCAGAATCCCAGAATATATGATGACCGATACTCGTGGTTACAGTGCTATAAATGGATGATACAATTTACAATAAAAAGGAGAGATTTTGTTTGAACTAGAAAATATAAGTTACGATAAGATAATATAATCCACGATGTTATTGGATATTTTTATTGCACATAAAATCCTTTTCCCGCGAAAATCTGAAATTTCCTTGTAAAAAGGAAGTTAACACCCTTCATGGAAGTGTAAAAATAGCTTAACAGATGGGCAAATGGTTTTGAAGCTACATTGATGTACATGTACAGTGTCTAGACAGTTTTACAGCAGAAGAGAACTACACACACATCGTTTACGATGATCTTATTACACAAGTTTAATAATAAATAAATTATCGTAAAAAAAGGCGCAAAAATAACGCAATGTAACTTTCCCTATGCAAGGTGTTATGTTTGTTTCTGTAATATATATTTTAAACTATTTTGTTAAATCATCAACGAGCTAGTGAGTTATATAGTTTGCTCTTGGTGAAAAAGTTTGTAAATAAGATTGTATTGTTAAGAAATGGTTGTTTAGTATGAAATATCTTTATAAGAAAGATTTGCTTATATTAATAGGAGCATTTAAGGTTCACAAAGCCTTTGAAGCGGCTGAAAATAAATTTCTTATGCCAGATTAAATAAAAAAAGAAATAATTAAAGAAAAAAAGATAATTCTAAATTTCAGTAACTGATATATTTTTTTTTTTCGTTTTTACAGTTTTATTAGTGGTGATACATGAAGAGAAAAAATAATTTAAATAACAATAAAAAAAATATTATTGTTATTTAAATTATTTTTTCTTGATACTTAAGTTTCTGTGATTAGCACAACATTTTTTTACTTATTTATAAAAATGTTTAATAGCTACAGAGAGAGAAAAAGTAAGGTAAGTTTTAAATGTAAGTTTAAAACTTTGAGCATCTAAAATTTTTTTCAAGTATTACATCAGTCATTCACCCTAAGAAAATTAGGATTCAGTTTCAAAAAAAAAAAAAAAAAAAACAGATACGTGAATTCTTTTCTTACACAAAGGATTAATTTAATTTAAAAAGCGTAGAATTATTCCGGACAGCGAAAATGTTACAAATTTTTCTGATAAAAACGAATGCTTTACTGTATATTTGTATGTACAATAGTAATGCTGGACATTTTTTATTTGTATGTTCTGCTTGTAACATTCTCAATAAGAATAACTGTAAGAAAAAGTTAATTTCGCAGCAGCATTTTTTGTTTATGAATAATCTTTGAAAAATGCTTTCTGCGCCACACACATCTAGTTATCTAACTCTTCCAATATTATTACTGTAAAATATTGAACCCTTAACCTGTTTAATTTGTGATAAAAACTGTTTACAAGCCTCAGACATTCGTATCTAACTCTGATACTAATAGATGAAGTGAAATGATATTTTTTGGATAGGTTAGGTTACATTTGTGGTTAGTCATAACTTATTTTAGTTAAAATTCCTCGTTGACGAAAGCCAAATTATAGCGAAGTGCCAAATAGCAAGAAAACCCGAAGTGCAATAAATATATTTTTAAATAAGATATTCATGATGCATTCGCTCCAGAAAAAACTACCCGAAAGTAGTTAGGGCAGTTGGGGCAATTGTAAACGCTTTTTGGTCCTACCCTACCTCTTGAATGATTGCGAGATAAAACTGTCAGCATTGTAGCCAACATTATGCTCCTTGTGAGTAAATGTATACTAAAATTTTGACTTTATGACTATTTGTTAGAGAATGAACTCGTGTCTACATTTACCCCAGATTCTCTGGGGTAAATGTAAACCGGGATTTATTTTCCCTTGAGATTAATGCAAACAGAAAATCTTGGAATACACTGTCTTCGTAGAAGCTTAAGAAGTTCTGTAGCAATGGTCTCAACCTGTGGACCACGGGTCGTATGTGGTCCGCTGAATTATTATTGAGTCTGCTGAGATCATTTAAAGGGAAATATCTTACAAAAAATGAAGCAATGAGTGGAATTTATGCAAAATGTGTCCCGCTGTGGAGCAGTCTGTGAAGCCCGTTTTCCACAGAACACCAAGAATGAAATAGCACTGGTAGTGGCCATTGCTTGGGAAGGGGCCCACCTCTTGCGACTGATTGCTCTGGATCCGTGCACGCTAACGGGAGCTGGTCTACGTAAAATACGTGGCATCTCTGAATGTTCTGAAAGTTTTATATCATACCTCTGGAGGTGCCAACCTTAGGTAACTATCTCTTATCTGAGAGCTGGCTCAAAATTAGGAGGCTCCTCTTTCACCCTAGCTAAGATCGTTAATAAACGGAAAGCGCTCCGTTGTCTGCCTTAATTTCTGGTCGCTCTGTGAGGGGAGCTTAGATTTCCAAGTGGCGTTAGCAGCAACAACAACATTTCTGCAAATATATCAAAATTTACATCAAAATATAATATTTATTGTTTTTCAAAAGATTGGAAATATGAAAACTTAAGTGTTTACAATTACCCCAGAGTACAAAATATATGGGGAACTGTAAGCACTTAATTTGCACATGAAAAATTACAGGGAGGATGAAATTCATAACTAAATGTTTTTAGCGATATTTCATAAGACAAAAAGAAAAAAAAGAAAAGAAAAAAAATGGGTGAAACCACGCATTTTGAATTTGTAGATGAGCTGGGGTGAAAAATGTGCGATAATAGCAAAACTTTTTTGAACAGCTTTTTTCGCTGCGTCATTTTCAAACAACGGTGACGTCTCGACAGTCGTTTCGAAATGTTTGAAACTCTTTCAGTTTGCCAATTCATCACCAAATAGCAATTAAGTTTTGAAAACCCCCACAAGTGTAGTTATGAAGCTTGTTTTCACTTACCCCATGTTTACAGTTTTACTTCAAATCATTGTAACATATATCAGTCATTGTAAAAAATAGAAGAACAAAACTAGGAAATGAACAATTTCATACTTGAACATATATATATATATATATATATATATATATATATATACATATATTACCTAGAATAACTAAAAATTGACAGAGCTAATTTTGTTAGCGTAGTAATTGAATTAGAGCTAATAAAAGTAAATCATTCTAACTTGTAATTACTTTTGAATGGATGAGGGAAACAAAATTGTCATGAATAAAGTAATAACATGAGAAAAAATTATAATAAATAAACAAAGGAGGAAAACTTGATATATAGATATAAAAACATGAATTTAAAAAATAAGAGAAAATAAAGACATAGCTGTGCAGAAGCAATATGCGACTAGAACCTGCTAGAACTCCAATTGACACAACGCCGAATATTAAATTCTAGTCGAAGTTACTTATTCAGCAATGCATAGATTTTTGTTAATAATTAACGTAAAATTCTCAATTTCATGTGTTTTGCGAATAATTAAAATTAATCAGTTTTTGAGAACACTTAAATATATATGCTTTTTTTCCCACTTGTTTAGTACGTAGAATGCAAAACTTTTCACTTCAACTTCTCACCATACGGCAATTAAAATTTAAAATGATTTTTTAAATAATTATTGTTATTATTATCTTTATCTGCTTTTATGTTCTTTGATTTAAAGGTGTAATTTAATTCCACATGCTTTTGTGGTACCCAAGATTCACTTTCGAGACAATGAAGTATGGAAAAGCAAAATTAAAGCACGTGCTGCTACTTTTCTATACTTGTTGCGTGCCAGTTCAACCAGTCGTCCTAATGCATTTCTAGTTGCCATGACAACAATGTTGGATGGACGGATTGCTTTTTAGATGCGGCGACGGGGGGTTTTTTTCTGCTAGAGTAGGGTGGAGAACCTACGATGTTTTAGCGGGCCTCACCCACGGGTGATCGTGCCAAAATGGTAAGGTTATCGCTAGTTTTGTTTACTCTTTGGCGCCGAAGTTTCGGAAGTTGATTTTGGATGGAAGCCATATAAGGAGTTCTGTTTGCGAAAGGATGTTAAAAAATCTCTGGTTGGCATAAAAAGAGTTATCCACGGCGTCTAGCTGACTCCGTAAACTCTTCCGTCAATCACCATTTTGTACAAAGAGAAGCTAAAAGATAAAATAAAATCCTCTTCAAGACAGAAAAAAAAAGTTCGCCCACTTTGTCAGTTTTAGAACAGATTCCTCATGCACCTTGTCAGTAGTGGGATTGACTACCCCCCCCCCCCCCAAGTTGCAATAGCACGGAAAAGTTGCAACTTATAAGGATACTAAAAAAGGTAAAAGATAAATAAAATAGGTCTACATCTTCCGGTTGCATATGCGCTCTGAAATTTGCAGAACTTCGAAAAAATCTAACAAAAACAGGTGTTCCGACCAGATTTTATTATTATTATTTTTTAACTATTAAACTTGTGTTCAATAAAGAGAAAAACACGGAATTTGTTAGTTATTTTTGCCTGATTGAACTGTGACCTGCCTACCAAACCTTTTTATCTAAAAAAAGCTTATAATGCTAAAAATTAGTGTTTAACAGCAACAAAAAAAAAGTTTGTAAATAAAACTCGGAGCTTTTATTTCTCCGCCGACACAGCATTGATAGACAAGGGATTGATTGACGAAAATAAAAAAGTGGAAATGTTTTATTTTTCACCTCCACCCTCCCAAATAAAAAAGAAAGGAAGATTCTGTAAACAACTTTATTTTTAATTAAAAAGATTATAAGATTTTTTATTTCTATATAACTTGTCTATTTATTTGTATTTTATTTTTTGCTTAGAAACAATTTTAAAATTTATTTTCTCTTCAAATTTTAAAATATACAAAGTAAAACGTAACCTTAAACCTAAAAAAAAAAATAAAAATAAATAAAAACAACAATAAAGAAACAGCGGATGATGTAAGTCTGTAATTTTCTAGCTATATTTGTAAGTTTAATGTGTTAATTTTGCTATTTCTTATTGTAACATATATTTTGTAATTTTTAGATCATAGTAGACAAGACACAGCACTAAATTTACCTAATTTTTATTCCTAAAAAGGAAATAAAAATTAGGTAATTTTTGACAATAAAAATCTAGTAATTTTAATTTATCATTCTCATTAGGTGTTCTCAAAACGATATAGTGTACAGAAAAACGCATTTCACTTGTTCGAAATGTCCAAATTACCTTATTGTGTGATAAAACTGATCATTAACTCAGCAATTTCTTAAACTGTGTTCCGAAGAAACCTGGGGATCCTCCGAAACCTGGAGACTCAAGAGTTCCAAGAAGCTCTCATCCTTGTCTTTCCTGTAACATTCAAGAAAGCCATTGAAAAAGAACAAAATGTTTTAAGAATATCTTTTCAAAATTTAAAAAAAAAAAAAAACACTTCCGCCCATTTATTCATTTGAATAGTTGATAAAAATGCAATTGTTCCACGTCGTTAGTCATTGATTAGGATAGGGTATTTCATAGATCAAGGAATACAGGACAGTCGCCTGCACACAAATATAAAAACGTGCTACAATGTAGGTCTTAAAAACATAATCATTGATTTTTATAACCTAAAGAAATATATAATAGCTTGCTTGTGTTTTATACTCTGTTTTTAACTTTGGCGCTCTCTTTTCTCTTTGAGGAATGGATAGTTGGTTCATTCATAATAATGTAATTTCATGTATATGTTACCGTTAAAGTGTGAAATCCGTTATTTCATAGAATAACAGAAAAACGCATTTCACTTGTTCGAAATGTCCAAATTACCTTATTGTGTGATAAAACTGATGATTAATTCAGCATTTCTTAAATTGTGTTCCGAAGAAACCTGGGGATCCTCCGAAACCTGGGGACTCAAGAGTTCCAAGAAGCTCTCATCCTTGTCTTTCCTGTAACATTCAAGAAAGCCATTGAAAAAGAACAAAATGTTTTAAAAATATATTTTCAAAAAATAAATAAATAAATAAACACTTCCGCCCATTTATTCATTTGAATAGTTGAGGAAAATGCAATTGTTCGACGTCGTTAGTCATTGATTAGGATAGGGTATTTCATAGATCAAGGAATACAGGACAGTCGCCTACACACAAATATAAAAACGTGCTACAATGTAGGTCTTAAAAACATAATCATTGATTTTTATAATCTAAAGAAATATATAATAGCTTGCTTGTGTTTTATACTCTGTTTTTAACTTTGGCGCTCTCTTTTCTCTTTGAGGAATGGATAGTTGGTTCATTCATAATAATGTAATTTCATGTATATGTTACCGTTAAAGTGTGAAATCCGTTATTTCATAGAATAACTGGATTTTTCATGAAATAACTAGGCAAGTCAGGAAAAGAATATAAAATCATTAAAATCTGTGATTTAACTAGATATTCTATAGAATAACGATTACTTGATCGTTAAAGTATGAAATACGGCACTCAAAAGTTCTTTGAACAAAAAAAAAAAAAAAAAAAAAAACCGTACGGTTTGAACTGATAACTGTCCTTCTGGTGTAAGTCAGTTAATAAAGGTATTTCTTAAAATTAAAATTAATATTTTCTCACGTTTTTGTTTGAAAAACATTTACATATTGATTTATGAAACAACAGTTTTTCTTCACAACACGTGTGTTTTTTATTAATATTTAAATATAACTATTTCTGCAACATATTCTTTTTTCTCCTGTCTGTTTAACTAATGTTAGCAATATCAGCAATAATAAATTATATCATCTGCTTTTCCTTATGATTTATCACTTAAATCATTCGGATTAGGGATAAAATGTATTTTTCAAGAGATCTTACCTAATTATGATAAATTAATTTATAACATAACTTTGAAATTCTTTATTTTTCACTTTAACGGTCTATAATTAGTTATTTCATTGTAAAACTAGTTATTTCATAGAATAACTAGGTAAAGTATGAAATTGTTTATCTATTAAGTACTTTAACTGACTTGTCTAGTTATTTAAAGACATACCTAGTTATTCTACGAAATAACTGAAGTATACACTTTAACGGTAATATATTCATCTAAATTAGCCTACTAGGATTGTCAGTATGGCCTACAACAAAAGGTTCTAGGTGTTTACTTCTAAAATCCCTGGTCGCAGACCCAGAATGTTTTCCTAGAAAGGTTTTTGTTATGAATAAAAGATCCATCCAGGAGAAAATTCTTACATTCATATATGCGTATATTAACATATTAATATCGGTAATATGGCTTACAGCTAAAGTTTCCAAGGAGGATTTTAAGAGAACTTAGGGAATCCGTGGTTGCGTCTGTGAAACACCTTTCGTGGCTCTCCTTGGTAAAGTAGCAGCCCGCAATGTAACTAATGTTGATCTTGACATGATAGTTTCTCTTTCATACATTAACTTAACATTAAGTATATCTCTTATGATGAAAATCAGTACCACCCATCTCGTTAAAATTTTAGCTTTTAAAATATTGTTTGAAGATTTCCAAGATCTTTTGATTTTTGAAATAATTTTTCGAAAAACTTAAATATTATTTCAAACAACTCATTTTTATTGCAAATTATCTATTTTCAGGATGTTGCATTCATACCAAAGTGTTAAAGAAAACAGCGGTTCATCGAGAAGATTCGGCGTTAAATTGGGTGCCACGTATGGTTCATTGCATATCAAATCAACCAATGATTTGAACGTTTGAAACCTCACAAATGGATAATTTTTTGTTCAATGGTTGTGTTCATCAAGAAAGTGACAAAAGCAATTTGTTTAGATTTTTGGACAATTAGTTTTGTAGTTAGTAATTTAAGAAAAATCAAAAATCGCTGACATCTGATAACCATTGACTGTCTTTAACCAACTTTAAAACAAAAAATAGCTGTCTTTGAGAGCTAAACTTTATGTCATTCTCTTCGTCTTTTTATCATCTTTTAACTTATGGGGAAAATAACTGCAGAATTAAAAATTTGAATTTTTGACAAAAATGTGAAAAATTCAAATTCGAAAATCTCAAAAACACTCCTTTCGATTTTTTTCACAAAAATTTAAGGTCTTTTGACATTCCTTAGCTGCCTTTGTGCTAAATTTTAGAAAGAGATAACAATGAGTTCCAGTGAAAATTAAATAAAAAATAATTTTTTAGTCTATCTTAAAAATAAAGAAACATGGCGAGGAAGACACTCGCCAATGCGGAATCGGCGAACAAACGATGGTAACCCTAGAGTTCAAAAAACGTGGCGTGACCTAACATCGCAGGTCTATCACGATCTTCCTTGTCTTCATCTTCAATCCATGCAAGTCATTCACTTCTTTTTTACTCGCCTTTCTTTTCAAGTCTTCTTTTCTTTAGAAAGATTTTTTCTTTTTTATTTAAAACTCCACTGGCCACTATCATGATATTTCAAGTTCGACATTCTTGCCTTGAGATACAATCCCCACCCCCTCTTTTTTTTCGTTCTATCTTTGAAAGTCCTGAAAAGTATTCTGTGTGTTTCTGATAAAATATCAGCTTTATTCGTTTAATTAAACATTACCATTAATTGTAATAGATGTTTGTAAAAATATTTTATGACGTAAGGTTGATTTTTTGTACATACAGGGTATTTCAAAAATGACTGATCAATTTGAAAAAGTAATTAAAAAAAAGGAAAGCGATAAAACTGCACGAATTGCTTCATTCTACTTGGAAAACAAGATAATTTTAATGTACACAATTTTCAAATTTAGTTAAGAAATTTCACCGACAGGTGGCGCTGCGAAAGTTGGGAAAAACACGAACTGTATGAATAACGTGAAGAGGTTCTTTGGAGCACTGCTTCTTAAACTGTGAGTCGGGCAGTGGTCGGGACCCTAATTGCGGTCGCGAGACATGCAGAAGAGGTCACCCAAACTTTTGGCAGTTCTTTTATTTTTTTAACTTAGAATAATAATTTTACAATCACAAATATTTTTACACTGTGTACCTCAAAATAGTTAAAAATCTAACAATGCAGACAAAAAAAAAAAAAAAAAAAACTTTCCCAGGTATCACATGATTTGGGGTTGAAAATTGATTGTGATACGAAGTCCTTAGAAAATTTGGTCTAGGAGCCCCAAAACAATTTCCAACGATTTCTGGAAACTGCCATGAACTCCTTTTACCTTTTTCTACTACACATGAGGTTTGACACGACATTTTCGTCCTTAACCACCATAAAATTAAAGTGTCGCTCAAATCTAAAGAACATCAAAAATGTTCTTCGTGCCGCGGTGTAGACTATTTTACAAGATAAAATAACATAATTAAAAATAAACAGACACACCTTTCTCATTGCTAATTAATCCTCGTATGATGCGCCGTCAGATAAAAGTGCATTTTCTCAAAAGTGACCTTCCTACAGTTAAGTTTTCAATTTACTTCAGCAATTGAAATTATTTTTATTGCTGTATTGTGTTTTAAAGTCTGCTACTTACTTGAAATGTTCATTGTTCTATGTCTCAAAATTTATCAATAAAAGTTATGATTTAAAACTGCAATAGTATATTACACTACTAGTGAAGAAACTGAGTTTCTGGCATGTGCCTGATTTGTGCAGTGCTTATAGAGTCTCTCAAAATTTTCGCAAATATTATGGGCAGTGGTGTAGTCGAGAGAGGACGCGGGGGGACGGCGTCCCCCCACCTCTTTATTTTCACTCAAGCGTCCCCTCACCTTTAATTTCCAGGGAGAACGCGAGAGGACGCTGAGCTTCCTAACTTATTTAATATTCAAAATAGGCACATTAGTAAATTAATAGCTTTATGAAATAAGACAGAAGCTTTTAAAACTATACATAAAGGCTGCTTGCTACTTCTACTTTAAATTCGTGAAAAAAAAGGGGGGATTCCCTGATTCTCTCAAACAACAATTAACAATCGCAGGTTAATATTATTCGTCAAAATAAGCGCGTTAAAATATGAGTAAACGGGAACTACATAAATTCAGAGAATTAGTTTCAGCTGTGCTGGCCTGCCTAGGAAATAGGTGTGCGGGGGGGGGGGGGGAGGTTTCAAATATCATCATAAGTTTTGAAATCAAAATATTTACACTGTTTGTACTGTTTTTTTTTTTTTTTTTTTTTTAACAAAACGGTGAGATGTTGATATTATTAGAGTAAAAAAGTTGGGGGACAATGAACGTCCTCTTTCTTCCCCCCTAGACTTCACCTTAAAAAAAAGTAGCTTTCCTTTTGGTATGCAATATCGAAAAACCTACAAGCATATTAAACATTTTCTTTCACAATCATTTGTTTTCTCGTCATCGCTTCAAGACTTTTGCATATTCAAACTGTATGCATTACGCTTTTTGTGAAACAATTTCAAAACCAAATTAATGTAAAAAAATGTTTGGATTACAAGTGATTATCTGTGCAAAAACCTGTTATAGCACGGCACAAAATTGCGGTGTAAATTCATTTTAAAATGCCTTTATCATTTTCAATTTATTCAGCTTTTTATTTCTTTTTCGGTGATTATCAGGCCCGAAAAATCCAAAAAGTATTTCAGGGTTATTTTTAAATTTTGATTCTTTTCAAAGACAATTTTATATAAAACTAAAAAAAAATATATAACTACATAAAAGGCCTATATTTTCACAGTCAGAAAGAAATTCAATAAGACTGGAATGAAGCAAAAGCAAACTGATTTTTCTCAGTCCCACGCTTTTCCATTTATTTCCTATTATTGTTAACAAACTTTGCTATTGCCAGCTAACTGAAACCATCTACATAGGGGGAGTGGGAACCGGCCGAATAGCTTTTCTTTGTAGTGACCCCACATGTTGCTATAGTTCATCAGGTAGCCGATACCCAGTTGAGTATTTTATGATGTTTCCAAATTGCTGCTTGCCCAGGGCTACAAGGCTTCAATCACCCGACCAGAAACCCCTTTGAGACAAATAAACCATATGCTGTCCTACGGTCCCGTCAAGATAATAGTTTTCGTTCTTCATGATCATCGGTTTCGACCGAACCCCCTCCCCAAAGCCAAAAAAAGAAAACAGATTCGTAGAAAAAGTCTGGAGATATGGGTCTGTTTAAATTGCTCTCGGAAACCAATACTGTCTACACCTGCTGAACGACATCACATTCCAAACATGCAAACTAAATTCTAAAAGTGACTGACATAACGCACAAAAATATAATCTGTCTGTCCTAGTGGTACGCTACTCTATCCATTGATGCATTGATCACTCGTTATAGATCGAACAAGCAATTTCTCGAAAAGCAGGGGGAAAAAGAAAGAATGAAAAGATTTAGGCAACAAAATCTGTTGGAAACATTTTTAACCCCTTCCAAACGCAGAAATAATAGTACGGAGTTATCAACTGAAATAAGAGATGAAAAATCCAATCAAAGTGAATTGTAAGTACCTTTTTATGATTTATGCACTCATGTTTAATAGTTTTCGATTATAAAATTAAACTGAAATATAATTCCTTTTCTTCTCGCTTCGAATTTTAATAAGATTGAGTAGTTTGAATTTTGGTTTGTGTTTTTTCAATTTGAAGTTTCTTTCCTTCTTCTTGGCTAAGTCTTTAAATAAGTGAAACATGAAAAGCTGAAAAAATTAATTTGAAGTTAGTTAAAATAAAAATAAATTTACTTTTTTTTAAAGTGTTTGCATTGAAATATTGTATTTTAATTAAATGAAGTTTTAAAAATTTCTCAAACTCTTTCTCCTCGGCATGAAATAAATACACACACACAGAAATGTGGTGAAAGTCAAGGCCGTATCCAGAGGGGGACCCCCCCCCCCGAAATCCCAAAATTTTTCGCAATGTAGCATATTCCTGAAACTTTCCTCAACATAAGTGTTTCAAAGTAAGGTTCCCCCCTACCCCCCGAAAAAAAATTCTGGCTACGGCCTTGGTAAAAGTTAGCTCCTATTGGCCTTCCCTAGCTTCTAAGGAATGAAGAGATCCAACGACACTACATTTGGTTGCCCTCGTTTGTTCGGCGCCTATTGATGTCTATGATGTTATGCAAACAAAATACACAAATTGATCTCTGATTTTAATTCAAAAAAAAAGTAATTTTTTTCTCCCCAATGCATCAGGTATCCTTATGTTACCCGAAAATAGTAAAAACCACTGAGAATAATTTGTATAAGATTTCTTTTATGTTTTTAATATAATTATTAACATTGTTTGTTGACGAACTGTATAGTTCTGCAAATTTCAACAATAGAAGTTTTTGACGTTTTTTTCAGTTTAACAGTTTTAACCTCTGAAATTGAGCATTTGATTAAAGCTAAATTATTGCTTTCAAAACAAAATATATATTATATGCTTTTTTTTCACACCGTGTTATATATTTGTAATTTTGCGCTTCGGTATTTTTATGTACAGGGTGAAGGGTGGTCCAAAATTATTGGGCACATTACATGTTTGTAAGAAAAGGAACAAAATAAAGAATATGAGGAAAAGTTTTCATGTTTGAATTGTGTTGCGGAAATTAATCGAATGAAACATAATCATTTGATACCATGATACCTCCCATTGTGTTGTCTCTCTCTCTCTTTCCTTTTTTTTTTTAAACATGATTTGTGCTCGGCGCAAATCGATTCCGCCGAAATTTTAATCGCCCCTTCCCCTCCATTATCGTTTCCGCCGCGAAGCTTAACCCCCCTTTTCCCACACCTATCGATATCGCCGCGGACGCAGGTAAATAGGGGAATTTATGCTACATCACATTTGGCGGCTTATCACTTTGTTGGCGACAGTTGGCCCCACCGGCGCTATTCTCAACAAAATACATATATAACAGAGGCACAGAATATTTTGCAGCTTCATGGCACCGCTTATAATTGATCCAGTTCTGTTTACATGTAACCGGCATTACTTTTAAAAAGAAAAATAAATTGTTGACGCCTGCAGTTAACATGAAATTGTGGTAAGAACGCACTTTTTATGGATCAATGCAAAATTGATAATTAATTTCTAAAAATCACAATTAAACTGCAAATTTTAACGCTGCATTATCTGTGCACACACACAATGTTGTTGTACTACAAAGATACAGCTTTTCATTGTTTTGAAAATTCAGGATCCTTTTTTCAAATAAGTTGTACGGTGATTTTATGCACTTCCCAATAGAAATCTAAAAGTTAAATAAATAATACGTGCAGAAATAAGCAAATTAACAAAAAAAAAAGGCCGAAAGAAAAAAAAAGAATATTTTATATTTTTATATTCCAAGGAATAAAACTTTGGTTCCTAGAAATCCTTCTAGAAAAACGAAGGCGTACAACGAAAGCAACACATAATAAATCCGAAACTTAATTTATTATTCTTTATTAAAAAAAAGGCAAATTAAAAAAATAATGCTGAAAGAAAATATCGAACATTTCAATAAATGATCAAAATCTAGAAGCATTCATAAAAAGCAAAAGCATCGAGTGAAAACAAGTGTTGAAATCTGAAATAATTAAGTACAGTAATAACTAATAAGTAAAGTAAAGGTAAAATGGAAAAAAAAGATGCAAGTATTCTAAAAAATGGAGCGTCAAATTCTAGCAGGATTATTCGTAAAAAGGCAAACGCCTAGGATAAAAAAATTAAATCAGTGACTTCAAATCGTTCCGCAGGATTAATATGTTAATTGTTGAATTTAATTGAATTTAGAGAATATTAGGACAAATTAAAGAACATAGCTTCGAAGTCCAAAACATCAATATATTATAGAATTTTGTGCACTTTTCGTAATCGTTAGTTGCATAGATTTTGCTGTAGAGCGTTTAGCTACAAGGGCATTGCCAGCTTGAAAGTTCATCTAAATTTATATATATACAAGCGGTACCCGCACGGCCATGCCCGTGTTAAAAAATGGAAAGACCAGTCAGTTCGCCATTGTGTCTATAGTGGTAACTTTTTTATGTGTAAATTATGTTTTTTTATTAAAAAGTATAGCATTCCACATAATTAAAAACTATCAGCTCACGGCAATGAATCAGCGATCCTACACATTTAAGCAATTTTTTTTACAAAACACGTACAATAAAAAGGGAAAAAAGAAAAGAAAGAAACGAAACAAAACGAAAAAAAATATATTTAAGAGAAAACGCATTTTGTTTGTTTAGTTCAAGTACCCACACAGAAAGGACGAATATAATCCATTAAAATAGTTTTAATTAATAAATTTTTAGTATAATTAGTTTTTAGCTATTATTCATTGACAGTAAAACAGAAAGACGAAATTTTGTAGCTTGCAGAAACTAACATCAGCAAGCAAAGCTGTGAAAGCGGAAAAATCTTTCAGCCGAGCTCAAATAGGCAAATAACACGTGTGCTAATTCACTCGAGAAAAAATAATAAACTAAATAAAAATATAAATAAAAATTAATTGGAATAACAAAATCGCAAAAAAAGATAGAATTCATTTAAAAACCATTGTGCGGTATGGAGGATGGTCCAGCAAAATGCATGTCAAAACAGTAAATAAAAAAAACAGCTATCGAACAAATGTGAGCTGCAGGAATAAAATTTTAATTCGTTTTAAAGAAAAAGAATAATCAAAATCCAAAAAAAAAAAAATCTATATATATATATATAAATGAATGTATGTGTGTCTGTGTGTTATGCATTACTCTACACCATTCATCCGATCGCCTTGAAACTTGGGGAAGTTGTTGAGTACACTCCTGCGAAGGTTTCTGAAAAAAAAAATACTACAGGTACTTTTTTATTCCAATTTTAATCAATTGTCCACATAAATTCCCAATATGGGAGTGAAAAAAACCTTGCACATATTAATGTAATATACCGATCGAAAGCGCTAGTTTTTCTGCACAAGATGATATTTGTTCTAGGTTTCTAAGTCAATAAGAATGCCAGTTATAAGCTTTTTAGTGCGATTTCTTCAGGCTTACCTTGGTCCAAAAATAATAATTAGCAGTTTCTTCAACTCCGGGTAATAGTGCTAGCTTAATTTCAATATAAAACTTATTTTTCAAAATAGAGAGACTTATTAGTAGAGATAGATAGATAGATAAAGATAATATGAAAAATGTCGCCGAACCTCGCCAAATTCTTAATCCCTGAAACGGCGGAAAAGTAGTGCTTTTGGAAAAGGGGGGAAGACATACGGCGGAAACGATATGCAGCGGGAACTACTGATAAAATCTTCGGAGGGTTCGTAATGCTCTGCGGCGGAATCGATGCTTGCCCTTTGTGCTCAGTATTTTTTACCACCCTGTATAATGAAAATAATAAAAATAATTACACTTAGAAAATAGTTTATTATGATTCACTTAATAACTATTAGGGTTGTAATGTGTAACTTGCTATCTTCCTAAAAATCACGTCTTAACTCTTTATAAGGCTTATTAACTCTTTATAAGGGTATTGCTTCGGGTGACAAAGATATATGGACCAAAATTTCTGGTTTCCTTTTAGTAATGGTAGATCAATATATTTTTTAAAATATAGATCAAAAAATAAAATTCATATTGGTCATTAAAAATTACAATGCGTTTTACCTCCCCACCCGCTAAAATAGTTTACTATAAATTTTTAAGTTGGTGAATTTTGTGTGAAGTATACTTTAACCACCGGCCTATTAAAGGGTTAAAAAAAGTTACATAGTTATGAATATGAGAAACAAAAGAAATGTGAAGTTATTATTTAAAAATTATTATTTCAATTAATCAAGGTAGAAATATCATAACATATGGTGTTTTAATACATTGTTTTTAAGAACTTATGGCTTATCATCAAGATTTGGCTTATCATCTGTACCTCTCAAGAAAATTAAAAGTCCAAATTTTTAGATTTGTATCCTGTTTTGTTTCTTAGTTATCAGACTTTGATTTTGTAAAAAACTCACATTTTTACATGGTATGCTTCAACACAAAACAGGCTCATCAACAAATAGAAATAAAAAGTTCTAGTAAAAAGCATAACGAATGCCGTTTCATATGATATGCATCATGGCTAATTTTATAAAAATTTTAAATTTAAAAAAATGAAAAATTTAAATGAAATTTTAATTTAAATTAAAATTTAAATTTTAAATTTCTCGAAAAACGTACAATGGAAAATTTTCAAAATATTTACACATATTTCTGTCTATTTTATCATCGATTATGCAAAATTTCAACTTGGGATCTCAATGGGATCATATTTTTTCAACCTTTTAAATGTAATTTGATTTACCAAAAAATTAAAATTTTTGTGATTCAAGCTATTTTAAGACGATGGTTCCTTAAAGGCGATGATTTAGTTAGTCTGCTAAACACATCTATGTATGCGTGAACAAGCATAGACATGTCTGTGCATGAAATTAACAAGTTCAAAATTTATTTGGGGGGAGGGTAGCAACAAATACATACACATTTTTGTCATATCTTAGCTCCCTATTTTAAAATATTGTTTACAAATAATTCAATAATTATTTTAAAATGAACAAATTGACTTACTTTATGCATTAATAATATTTTTTTCTGACTTATTCTTTGTTTTCAGACATATTTTAATGATATATTAATGATATGAAGGGAAAAAAGTATTGAATTAAATTCATCTGAAATAGTGAGGGAGGGGCCCAGCTGGCTTGATTTTACAAATTTTGGTTGTTAGTCTTGATTTGCGTTTATTAGCATCCATTGGACAAAGCAAGACAAAAAAAAAACTATGTAGCTTACCCCCAAGGCCGCAGCCAGAAATTTTTTTCGGGGGGGGGGGGAGGGGGGCTGACTTTGAAACACTAGCGTTGAGGAAAGTTTCAGGGAGGAACATATGCTACATTGCGAAAATTTTCGGGATTTCGGAGGGGGCCTGGGCCCGTCGCCCCCCCCCCCTCTCTGGAAACATTTTGAAAGCAAATTGCTTCGGGTGACAAAGATATATGTTCGCATTTGAAAGCGTTCCCCCACCTCTTTTTCCAGGACTACACCACTGATTATGGGGTCCCCACAAGCCAGTCATTTAGGGGGAGTCAAAAAACAAAGGCACTTGACCCCCCTGACTCTGAGAATATAATGAAGTATTATTAATTTGCATGTATTTTGCTGTGTTTTTAGTGTAATATGCAAGGAGAATATACCTTTTATATACCTTTTGCCCCCCCCCCCCTGGAAAAATTCGAAATGACGGGCCTGGGTCCCCACACTAAAAAATTAAGGTTCAGAGAACACTATTTGGCACATACACCATTTGCAGAAACGTCATTGCGCAATCTAACGTGAAATTTTTTTTTCAGTTTTAGTTTCTTCATAGTTTGTTTTTTGAAGCAGCGCCATCTGTTGGCAAAGTACAGTAGTGTACCAGTCGGTAGAAGCTCGGTTCTCGCTGAATACCGAAAGTGAAGCAACAGTTACTGAGGTCAGTGGCTTGTGAGGGTGACACCCTCTCGCGGCTGGATGCTTTGGGACCATGTACGCTAAATGCAGCTGGTGCACGTTAATTCCATAGTGGCTCCAATGTCCTCCAAGTGAAACGATACCTGTGGGGATGCCAAACCCAGATGTCGGTCTATCTGGAAGCTAGTTCAAAATTTAAGAGACCTACCTCTCAAAGGGGCGGAAGTCTGCTTATAACCGCCTTCTGTAAGACTCCTGCCTAAAGGGACCCGTTAGGACTCCTGCCCCCGTAAGACTCAGGAGCAGCGCACCCATTCTTCCTCGCTTCACGCGAGAACGCAACAACATCTGTTTGCAAGACTTTATAACGAAATTTAAAATTTTGTGCATTAAAATTCCTTTTTTCAAAAGTAGCAATTGGTGCATTTTTATCACTTTTTGTTTTTCTTTTTTTAAGTTAATTTTTCAAATGAGTCACTTATATACATATATATCATATATATATATAAGTAAATGAATAATTTATGTTACACGTTCTAACTCTTCTATACTCGAATATGCACTTAGGCAAATATAATTTAATAAATAAAGTACTGTCGTCAATAATTTATTATTGGTAAATGAAATTACTTTAGTTAACAATATATATCACAAAGCATTTTATGGCAGTAAAATGTTGAAATTATGTTTAATTTACGAACTCAATTTTAATGAGCTAATTTAATCAAGAACTTAATTACTCTATAATCTTCAAATTTAAAGTTTTCGGAGAAACTAATAAATTAGCACACCATATCAGTTAACAATTTCAGCGCTCTTTTAAGTTGATACATATTAAGAGGAAGAGGTATATCTTAACAAGCACGATTTTAATTACTAACATGCCGCAGTGCCATGCTCCTGGTTTCTGCGACAACTTCTAATCGACGACAAAATTCCCAAGACGAACCGGTGAATTCGAGATCTTTACAATTATTGTCAAAAAGACCGACCAGCTTCATCAAGGGATAGATAAACTGGGTTAGCTTCTTTGAAATGCTACACGTAGGCTATTAAACGAAAGAATATATCAGGTTTCGGAAGTCTGCTGATACGAAAATGGCAAACATTGGTTTACATTTGTATTATTAGGAATGCGAAAATGGCAACTGAGACGAAGAGTTCGGTTTTAATTCATTTTAGTGAGCAACGGAGTTTTGCTTTAATTTGTTATTTAGGATCACGTTTCTGTAGGTCAATTTCTTTGTGGATGAGAGGAAGCATTAGAAATAAGCTGAAAATGTTCAGTTAAGAAATAGTATTTCCGCTAATAGAGTAGAAGGCATAAACGGCAAAAAAGTATGCCTCACTTTAATAAGGTCTTTGAGAAAACAATGGTTTAAATAACAAGTTTGCTATGAAGACTTCATACAAATGTTTTGATCTTGAAGAAAACATTTTGTTTGATATGTAAAAGTGTATTCGGAAAGATATAAAGGCTACTTTTAATTCATTTTCAATATATAGTAAGTAGTTCTCTGTTATTACTTTTTTACCGCAGAAACGCATACGTACTTTTTAGTGGCTTTATTTTTAAGTACTGATTAAAGAAAAAAAAATCACAAAAAGCGAAAAAATATTTTGCAATACATTAATGAGTGGGAGCCTATGCTGTTAAACTAAAAATTTCGCATGTGGAGGAATTACATACCCTCTTTTCTTTACAGCTTCTCTCCAAATCGTTTTATGATTCAACAAATGAATGAGTGGGCAGTGAGAACACCTTTTTAATTTTTTTACACGTCATTTCACATTATTTTGAACAAAAATTCAGCTTTGTTTGTCACAGAAAGGTAGCATAATAATCGATAATAAGTTTTTTTTTTTTTTGATGTGGTGGTTGTACCAGTTTGAAGTGTCTTTTAAATAAATACAGGAGGATAAAATGCACTTCAAAACAGATTGTTAGCTATAGATATAACATGTGGGGGAATAATGTCAGCATATCATAATCTGTAACTGCAGTTATTCATTTAAAACTGCAACTTATTTTAATCATAACTCTATCACATGCACATAAATTATTATAATGTTTTAATTAATACATGGTTTATATTTAATAAAATATTAGCTGTATATATATTATATAGCTAAATTTGATACACTGTGAAAGCATTTGCCTTAAAATAAATGTGAATCTACTGGAAATCATTTATTTGGACTCGAACATAAATTTAGAGAGAACTAAAAACAATAAGCTATAGACTAAAATAAGATAAAATTTTACAGAGAAAAAAATACAGAAAAATCTGTAAATTGACAGAAATAAAATGCCCAAGACGCGGTAAATTAACAGAAATAAAATACCTAATATTCTGTAAAATTACCCAAAAAAAAAGAAAAAGGTGTGCTGCAGTAGCGGCGCCATAACTTCACTACTCTGCACGAGTTTCAAGATGGGGGTACGCAATTTTCAATCTCGGGAACCTCAGGCTGCTCTGTCAAAAACGTCTTTGGAGTTGGGGGCCGAAGGTCGGATTTATACACGTTGAAAGTCCGGCACATATATATTTTCTTCTCTGTATTTTTAGAGAAGTCAATTACTGCTAAAAAAGGGAAGCAGTTTTCCGTGGAGCTGTTACCAAGAAACTTCATTTGTAGCTTTTGAACGAGTACTTACGTAATTTAACAGATGCACTTGTTTTTTTTTTCTCTGTAGCTGTACAGAGTGGGGAAAAGTTAGAATTTTACTGAGAAACTATTATCAAAAAACAAGATCGGTTGATTTTAAGCAAGTTCTTACGTCCCAGAAATATTCAGTTTCTTTTATGTATTTTTACAGTATAATAAATATGCTACCTTTAAAAATTTGAGCTGCAATCATTTGTGTTTAAATCGTTATTCATGAAAAATTTTATTTCCGATAAGCTTTTATTCATAAACATAACTGGAAAATAAACTATGTGGGGCTTACCTACTAATTCAATTCATTCTGTATTACAACATCAGAACCTGCTATTCTATCTCACCTTTTTTTCCCGAAAAATACATTATTGGGTCCTCTGCGTATAACACTCCCCGCAGGACGCGAAAACACATCCCTTTAAATAAGCAAGGAATAAATAAGTCGGAAAAAATGAATGACGACGACCATCTCGTCTCATTTGCGAATGTGTAAAAATTAGCACCGATTACAAAGGGTGAACACCTTAATTAGTTTAACCAAAAATTTTATCTCTCCTGTCCTGATTGCATTGCCTTTAAGTGCGAAATAATAATTAAGTAATTATGTAGGCGAACGGGAATTCCATCTTTTTTTCTGCCTCTTCTTCCAGCAACGGAAGAATGCGAGACCTTCCCAATCTCTGGAAGATATCCAATTAAGTAAGCTCTCTTTCAATTTTTCTGTAAAAAAGAGAGGGATAGTCCTTCTTACCCATCCAAGCTTTTGCGACGTCAATTATAACGTCTCCAACAGAATTAGTAATTCTAGTATGGCAACAGTAATGAAGAAGTACAAAGAGTGCTTAGACATTGACAAAAGCAAGATTCCCAAAATGAAATCTCGTGTACTTAAGGGCTTTGAATGGGTTCTCAGATGGCCTTTAAAAGATAAAAAAAGTATCTTTTTAACATACACGTATTCCTGTTTCTAGTGCAATTGCATATGAGAATAACTCTGGTTTCTTTTCCTTAAGATAATGGATCATTTCGTAATTTCCGGTATAATTACTTGTAAATTTTCTCAAGTGGATTAGTAGCATACGTAAAAATCACATTTAGTTTGGGTTATTCGAAAATGAAACTTTTACTTTAAGAAGAATATTACCTGCCAAATTCTTTTATCCAAGAACGTTGGCGAAATAATAAATAACTGAAATGATTATTTTGGCTTTACAAAATTTACACTATTGAGAAAATATTGTAAGTGAAAATTAAGTAAACTTCAAAAATACTTTTCGAGGTTTTTTTTTTGCTTCAACTCCGCATTTTATATTTTCTGTTCTTCTTTATGTATCACAATGTAGACAACGGGAAATTAAGGATTTAAAAAAATGTATTTATTTTAGGTGAACGACGTTCTGAGCACAATACTATATATAACCCTAACATATAATTTAAATTCGTGTCAACGTTTTATATAGAAAATCGGGTTATTGAAACAATAGACATATATGAGAAACATGGTCAACACATCGATTGCGGCCTGATTTCTAGTTGACATGATGTTTTACTGGGTGACTACCTGACCACAAGAACTAAAGTCAAGATTTCATTTCATTTTTGAGTACAGCCCATTTTGATTTATCAGCACCCTGAAAATTCTTAGTATTTTTAGACAAGTACTCTCCACTATGACCTAGTAATGAAAAAACTCTCCACTTCTTGTTGCATGATCTATTTATACGCATATGCATACTGCCGTACTAAACACAAATGTCGTACCTGCAGCTGAGCTCAAAATGGGATATTGACGATTTGCTCCTCCATGTAATTGATTCAGAAATCATTACTTTGCACGGCAGTATAGTTACTTTTGTTTTAGTTTATCTTCCATGTTTAATTTAATAACTGTACTGCTAAACATTTAAAAAATTTTTTTTATTCCTAATAACTGACAAATGGGTCATGTGGTGTATGTAATACACTCCCTACTCTGCGGAATCTATCGCGAACAGACTTCACAGGTCAGCGTAATTTAAATGTTTTAAGCTTTTCTTAAACATGGAACCGTGACTTTTAGAGTTACTAAAATCGAACTGCCACGAACACAAACAGATCCCGCTGGAAGAATTGTAGCTACTTTAAGATTTTCCCGCACCACAATGTTCCTATAGTAGGAAAATATCCTTTTGCTGCACAAGGATAAAAATATCTAACTGAATGTGTTAAATTAAATAAAAAAGAATAAAATAAAATAACTTGAAATAAAATTCCAGTAATAAGCCGTTTTTGTGCAGATTTTCAATCAAGAAACGTAGCTGTAAAAAAAGTTTATGTATAAACAAAAACAAACTAATTAGTATCTAGTTAGAAACTTTACATATGTTGCTAAATTTCGCTCCAACTAATCCTCAGCAATCAGTTATGGCTATTAATGACCGATGATTAATATGTTTTCCAATACATTTTACTGTATTTAAATTCTTTAAGAAAATAGATCAATAAACAATTAAATAAATGAAATAAACAATAACGAAAGAATAAATTCATTAACAATGATGTTAATGAATTTATTTACTTGTTATCTCTTTTACTTATGCTGTGTATATATATATTTTCAAAGCATTTAAATAACAGAAAAAAAGCGCGTAGCTATTATAATATGCTATGGAGCACTCGGTTACCCCAAAATCTGTTTATTCAACTTTTTTTGGGCATCACTCCCTTTGGCAACTTACGATGTATCATGCCATAAAACAAATAATCTCAATGTCGTTACCCCATAATATCGTACCCTTACTTATCATGCATTTGCGAATTTAACATTGTTGTTGTTATTCTGACAAAAATTAATGTTACTCCAAAGAGCGTAAACAATTTTGTCACTAAAAAATTCGTATAATGTCCTCATAAGCTATATTACATTTTGTATATCACCTACTTTAATAACTTATGACTTTCATTATCTGAACCTTTATAAGCTAGAACTTACAATTATAATACCTAATATTTAACATTTTCTTAGTTAATAAAGTGAAAGTAAGTCACTGCTGATATGAGAATTCAAAGATCGTTTCTTTTTTATCTTTTTCTCTTTTTAAAAATTTTTAACCGATCAACTTCTACTAAAATTCAGGAAGTTTGATACTTTTTGCCTTTAGTTATAAGCTTATTTTTATTTGATTATTAAATAATTAAATTAAAGTTTTGGAATTGGACACACAGACACACCGACCGACAGACTGACAGATACACATTTTTCCCATCTCAAAACCCTACTTTAAAATTTTTTATTCTTCAATCTTTATTTAATTACTTCACTTTTTTGACTTTTCTTTATTTTTAACGATATTTTTACGATACATTAAGCCTTCTTTCATGCTTTATTATTATTATTTTTTTTTACTTTTACGGAAAGTAGGCTAAAAACGTAAGCATACTTCAGGGTGAGGCTTGAAGAGCAGTTCAAACACTTAAATTTACAAATTGCTTGAGAAACAAATGAATAACGACAATTTTACAAAGTCCTAATTCTTGCAAATGCTTTAACATGGGGGGGGGGGGGGAGGTTCTACTGGAAAGTCGTCAAATATTGCATGAATCGCCCACCGACACCTGATTTGGCTTTACAAATTTAGCGCCAAATTAGGCGAAGTATTTGCAAAATATCGCCAAATCTTAGTATTCAAAACGAATGGAAATGTGTATGCAATTTACACAAAATCACATAAAACACCCCTTTCGGAACATCTGATTGCAGCCAAAAAGGGAGGTGCACAACTAGCTACATGTGAAATTTCAACTTTCTATGACTAAACGTTTTTGAGTTGTGGGAGATACGCACATGCATACTGCGCGACAAAACTCTTCAAAACGGACTCGGGGATGGTCAAAATCGATATTTTCAGTGGTCCATACGCACTTGTGTATGTACGTACATACGGACACTGTGAAACAAATTTATGAAACTGATTAATTTGGGATAAAAATTCAAATTTAGGCTGAAATTTGAGTGGACAAGGTTTTGCGATTACAATACTTCATGTACTTTGTACAAAGTAAAAATATCGTTAAAAAGAAAAGAAAAAAAATATCGTTAAAAAAAAGAAAAGTCAAAAATAAATGAATTAATTAAAAAAATTTTGACAAAAAAAAAAAAAAAATGAAAATCGGGTTTTGAAATGAGGAAACTGTGTTTGTCAGTTTGTCTGTCTGTCTGTGCCCCCCCCCCCCCCAATAACTTTTAAGAAAATTGTCCGATTTTAAAGGATTTTTGCATTTAAAAGATCAACATATCATTTAAATATTTTATTTTTTAATTTGAAAAATATTTCGTTCAATTTTTAACACTTCAAAAAATTTCAACATCAGCGCGTATGGGGGAATACGAAGCAAATTTTATAAACCCTGGGAATAAGATCCAAATTCCTTTGAACAAGCTTGGAAAGAGCTCTCAACGTGATTATTTTTTTATTTAAGCAGTTTTCAATCAATTTTGAACAGTTCAAAAAACATTTTAACATTAGCGCCTACGAGGAAATTTCAATCCTATATAAATTCTGTTGCTTGGAATAAACATTATCGGAAGGATCTTGTGACAGGGAACATGTACAGATAGGAAGATCATCCAGAATTATACGGGTCTATTTTACCATAAGTTTTTTGGATCTGGATTTTTAAAGATATTTCTGAATGAATAAATTGATAAATGAATGAGTGAAAGAGTGACTGCATAAATAAGTGAATGAATGAATGAATAAATGAATTAATGAATGAGTGATTGAATATATGAATAAAGGGATATGTATTAACCGTCGAAAAAGGTACGTTTGAAGCAATTAAGAATGAAAGCTAAATAGAAAGAGAGAAATAGATACATAGATAGATTTTAAATTTGATATTGGTGCATACGGGGAATGTAGATTCGTATAGTTCAAGACGGAACTTCGTGCTATGATGTGTAAACTTATTTATTCAATGCAGCTATCTGAGTACGTTATCACCATGATAAAATACATGATCTAAATAAGTATAATATTGATTATGTATCACCTAAATAATAAAAATATGCTTGAATTTTTTTGAAATTTAAATAGAAGTTACTCTTAAATTTAATTATTATAAATTATCATTTCTACCATTATCACAAAATGACAATATTAATTATGAAAAAAAACTTCTTTACAACATTCTCACGAAGAAACTGCAGAAAACGTGATATGAATGAAACAATTATTCCACTGTCACAACAACAGATGTTTGGCATATGGGGGGAAAACACTGATAGTAGAAGATCCAAAATAGTTTTATTATTTATTATTACGTCATTTCGTCAGCGGTGATGCTCAGCGTCTGTTGCGTTGTTTATATTCCGGAAAAAGGGATGGAATACGGCACGTGAAATATATTTTCGTAATTGTTGATAAACAATCCGAACGAAACGTTGGATTCATATTTAGAACAGAGTTTTGGTTTGTTCTGAGAAAAGCGGATGTGCCACCTTTTTTTTTTTTTTTTTTAACCACAAATAAAATGTTTTAGTGTGAAGCACGTGAATTTCTTTTTATTTATAAAAATCAGAGATGCTCGAAATCGCGAAATTGTGTTTCGATCATTTCAAAAACCATGACACTATAACAAACGGACGTATTTGGAGAATACAAAATTACGCCTAGGAGACACAAATTTATGTGTATCGGAAAGTGATGAAATCGGTAAAAGAAAATGAAGATGTGCATGTATGGAAATTTTAGAGGATGTGCAAGTGCCCCTTATGCTGTGCTCACGATATTCTCTGACAAAAAATGGCATTCGGATGTATGTTTGATTTGTTATGTTTTGTTCTGAATATGCGCTTTACGAATCTGTTTTTGATTCGGTCTGGTATACACGATAAACAAAAATCAGTGACGCAATAATGTTTCTTTTTTAAAATGTTGCGTAAGAGGGTAAAAAAAATTACACGTTCCTTACGCTTATTTTTAAAATTAGTTTTTGGTTTTGTAAAACTTTAATGATTTCTTTCCATTCTGGGCGTTGTTACTGCATAGATTGTTCCTATGAATAATGCTTGGTTGTGTGACAAATGTTTCATTTTCAACAAACTTATAACTTTTGTTATAACTTTTGTTTCTGAATAGTTTTCTTTGTTGCTAATTCCGTCCAGCACGATGAATATTAACCAACGAGATACATAGACGAATTCTAACTGAATATTTTGGGATTTATCAATATCACCAACTAGGTACAAGAGTTTCTGTTTATTTTTATACAGGTGCGTAGTTAAATGCTTTTTTTCTTCTATTTTTCTTGGTTGAAAATACCATGGCTGCCTGCGATCATATAGCGGCTGTCCAGACGCGGCGCTAGAACAAAGGAATAAGCGTTCAAACGATAGTTATTTTTTTCCTCACTGGTGCGCTGCAAGCATGTACTAGTTTTGTATGGAAATACATTACGAAAGCATTGTTTTTGCCGGGTTTGCAGCATACATCATGAACATTTCTATTTGGTAAATTTTTAGTTCATGCATTACTGATCGGAAATATGTCTCCCGATGTTTAATTGTGTCTAACCTAAATATATTTATTTTAAAGAAATTTTTCATCGTAAATGAAATAAGACGACAGAAAGCAGTAGAGTGTTTTTTCTAAGCATTAAATTAGTGAATGCATACATTTTATAATTTTAGGAATTTACTAAATTCACGTTTGGTTTA
Source organism: Octonoba sinensis (assembly GCA_038502835.1). Lineage (NCBI taxonomy): Eukaryota > Metazoa > Arthropoda > Arachnida > Araneae > Uloboridae > Octonoba > Octonoba sinensis. The sequence continues at coordinate 53,479,863 of CM076599.1, read as the reverse complement.
TAAGTATATATTTTATTTGTTTTTTCATTCCATATCACCTATTCAATTATTCTGCAAATAGAAATCGTGAGTTTGATGCTTTAGATCAGTGGTCGGCAACCCGTCGATCGCGAGCCCATTTTCGGTCGATCGTGACAGCATTTTAAACAGTTTATAGTTAAAAATAAATAAATGAAATAACTTTTGAATTGGCTGGCGAATTTATTATTTTTTTTCCTTCAGAAAATGTGTAATAGTTTGTGAGACAATTCACCGGACCTAAAAAAAACTTCCATTAATATGGAATGTCAGTCGTCACATTAATTGTGTTCTCGATGAGAGTTAATTCAAGAATGTATCTGCATTTCCCATGTGTGTTTTGGTTAAAAAAAACTAACTTTTTTTAAATCAAATTCAAAAGAAACAATATATGTGTATTGTTTTGATGCGAGTTAACGGTGTTAACAAACCATTATTTTATAAAGTTTAAAGTACGTATTTTATAAGCATCAAAACTTGTTCTGACAAGAATTAACCCTTCAATTTGAAGACAGGCGCAATCCCAACATGCCCTATTAATATTGTGTACCCCCCCCCCCCCGGTCCTCCGAGTCGATCTTGGTGCTCGAAGAACTTGGAAAGTAGATTTCCAGTCAATTTAGGTTGCCGACCGCTGCTTTAGATGATATTTTTAACCAGTGAGGGCTGACATTTGCATTTTCCCCTTATGTCTTGAACTTTACTGGTTTTATTTATTTATCCATTGGTTTTATTTATTTGTACTTCAGATTATTAATAAGAAAACAAACGTCATTATAGCCCAAATTTCAGAAAACGATATTTCGGGACAAGAGGAATCCTTTTATCAATGAATAGAGTTGTACGCATCTGGATGCAAGTAATTCGAGTGATTTACACCCACTTGGATTACTTACATTTTTTAGGTCAAATCTTTACGCATTGATAAAGGGGTTCCTTTTAATTCCAAAACATGTGTATGGAGTAATTTTTGCAACTTGCGCTATAAGAACGTTGATCCGCTCATTAATTTTTTACCACTCAAAAGTAAACTTTGAACTTCATATTATGTCTAGATTATGCTTTTAAATATTTTTTTTCTGAGACGTTTAAGTTTCTTATGCTTGTATAGAATGATAATGTTAAAAGTGGAATGAGTGAGAGAGAATCTATATTATAAATCTAGTAATGTACCTTTTTAAAATTAAACTCACTCCACATGAACAAGGGTTACAATTGAAATACCTAAAAGGAAGGGAGACTTCCCTCTAAGATATGTTGTTGATTCTCCACGCGTTCATGAGTACACCCATTTTATACACCATCGAGTTTAAAACATAGAAAAGTAAATAAACTATCTAAGGGACCGTTCATAAATGATGTCAAGCTCTTTTCCGATATATTTGACCCCTCCCCCTTTGTCACAAAATGACAATTCAACGGACCCCCTTCCCCCTTTTGTCACATGTCACGCTATGTTGTATAAGCCTGATGTCACACTTATTGTTACCCTCTCCCCTCCCCTTATCACACTTTGTCACAATTTTACGAAACCCCCCTCCCCCCTCGAAGCGTGACATCATTTATGAATGACCCCTAAAGCGTATTTCTGATTTTTAATTTAAAAGTTGCGGAAACATTAATTTAAGAAAGGATTTAAGGAAAATCAGGTTACAGAAAATCAGAGAATCCGAAGCGTGGGGGGGGGGGGGAGGTTGAAAAATGGAGGGACTATAATGTAAAATAAAAATGTTTTCGGACGGTCCTGCCCCCCCCCCCCCCGACTGAGAATATTAATTGCTTTTTGTCAATAAGTATGTCATCTAAATGAAAATGTTTAGAGGGATATTTAAAGAAAAATTGCTCTTATCCAGGGGTGTCCACGAGGAAAGTTCATGGCGTAGACTGCGCCATTAAATTTTTTGATAAAATTTTTGACACCCCCTGGACAGGGGGGCATGCTTTCATCGAGTTTTAGCCCTTTTGGGTGGTTGTCTTTTTTGGGGGACTTCGTACTTATTAGTATGCACAATGTTGCTTAGGGGGTTGGTACCCATGTATTGTCAGTTACAAGTTTTAAAAATAATCTTGATAACTCTGAACTGCATATAATGAAGCGTTTTAAGTAATTATTTTTAATTTCTCATTTATTGTACTTAATTGTAATATTTGAAAATATTTTCCCTTGATTGTTTATTTTATTGAATCGTTTTCTTTTACAAAGGCCTAATATTTGACCTTTCTTACTTAATATTTTAGGATTTTATTCTAAATATTTAACTAATTGCTTTAGATGAGACCAGCAAAAAAAAAAAAAAAAAAGTCGCTACTCTTATTTGATAATCCATCTGTTGAAGTTAACTGAACTATACTATACAATGCAATATTAGTTATTAGTATTATGCTATTAGTCTGTCAATAACAATAAAAAATTGTTGCATTAATCATTTACTTAATTACATAATTGTTCAACTAATCTTTATTTGTTAAGTCACTTCACAACCGAACTGTTTCACTTTCCTGTAATAATTAAATTTACAATAAACGGAATTGAAATAATTCAATTAACACATAGTATATTTAAAATACCTTTATTAATCATAATCTATGCCATTTTTCTTTTAACTGCTGTTATTTAATAGTATTAACATGAATGTATTGAAAATTGCTTAATAACAAAGTAGCTAATAACCATTTAAAGACTGTTCAGTACGGCTTCCGAAAACCTGCTAGCCAATTTATTTGTGCTACACAATGTGAAAGGATAAATGTATTTCGGAAAATTATGCGCAATTATTGTCGTTGAAAATAAAAATAAATCTGAAAGCATAATAAGATCAGCCAATTGCGAAGAAAATTTTCTCTGTGTTCATTATATATAAAAGTATACGTATGAAGGAAAAGTTGTATCTTAACGAGCAGCTTCAAAGTCTGTATGTGTTACTACCAAAAAAACGATCTTTTTATTTTTTCCTCTGTATTAAAAACATTATAATGGCAAATACATAACCCTGCAACGTATTTTGATAGTTACTCTTGCCCTCAACACTTAAATGTTTATCTTTCTTGAAATTCAAGCCTTTAACGCGATGATACTGCAATGGTTAGACCTTCAATTACTCGCTTTTAAGTACATGCTAACAGCGCCAATTGACTAAAGTGGCAAAAAATGTAAGTTCTGCTTGCACGCACTTTTCCGCCCGTTTGGACAGCCGCTATATGATCGCAGGCAGCCATGGTTTGCCTATTAAGCCATTTTGAAACATTTTCCCGTGCACTTGAACTGTATGAGTTGTAGACTAATTTATAACAACGAAGATAACAAAAAAATAAATACACAAGTAATGAATTACAATAAATAAATAAACAAATAATAAAATACAATGAATATATAAATAAGTAAATAAAAAACATATAGTTAAGATTATTTTTTCCAGCGGAGTTAAGAAAACTTCATTGATAAAATGTATTAAAATTCTGTCAGAAAATTATTAAAAAGTAACCATGAATAAGCAAATAAATAAAAAAGAGAGAAAGAACTAAATGTTTGCGAAGTCCAGTTTACTTGTTATTGTATGTGTGTTTTTACATTTCATGATTTTATGTTAATTGTAATATATTCCATATTTTTCGTTTTTTTTTTCAACAGCTTATCCAATTGGTATTTTTTGGTGATTAGAAGATGTTTCAAAATTCTACTTTGCTATTTTCGTCGCATAGCTTTGTTTTCGCTAAAGTAATAATTCTTGAGCACCGAAAAAAAGGTTTTTTAAATGAAAGTTTAAATGGTACTACTTTTTCATAAATATTTTAGTCTAAAAAGTTCACCAGTCTAAACACTGAGGGAAAGAATAATGTTATTCAAGAGAGTTTGAAGTTTTTCATGCGGAGAAATGGCAAATGGAACACTATCGACTTCTGACATAGACATTCGACTAAGGACGATCACAGTTATTTTAAAATGGTTATAATTCCAAAAAAAAAAAATAATCTTACGATTGTGATGAGGGTAATTAGAAACATATATTGGCAAAATAAAATCGGTATTAAAAATAATTTTACGAATCAATTGCGATTACGATTATATTTTGTAGAAATGTAAAAAAAAAAAAATTTAATTTATTTTTTTTGTTTAAATTTACTTTATTACAGTTAGGATTCCATTCAGAAAAAGTTTACTACAGACATGAATATTTTTCAAAAACTGTGAGCACATGTACTATTATTCCTTTCAGAAACTATTAGTTACCAATAGGAAATTTTATTTCTTAATGCTGGTACGCACGAAATTACTTTTTACTCCCTTGCTGTTACTTTCCAACATTTTACTTTGTCAGCAATTATTTTTCACCCACTTTTTAATTAATTTAAAAGTTTTAATGAGGCTGGAACATCATGTTGGTTATCTATTATACTGTCAAAAGACAGTCAAAGTAATTATTACGAGCACAATGGCAAGAATTTTTGAAATATTTAACGATGGAACTGTCTTCCCTACAGAAACAAAAATCTAACCATCGGTTTAAAAATATCGTTTAAACATAAGTTCGAAAATGGTAATAAAATATCTTTTTTCGGGTTACAGGTCGTTACCATCGAGAAGGAAAATTTTAAGACGCTCTGCGAACTAAAACAGACGCGTTCCCTTGCCAACCACTGTCGGTTGCTATGGAAACACAGTCGCCAACATCAGCGGTTGTAAATTAATTGGAAAAATTTTAACCATCACTCTTACTTACGACGGCTGTACATCATGTGACGTCATAAACATGTGCCTCTTATTCCTTATATTGAAAATAAATCTAAATGGTGAAGAAAACGACGGAAATAATTTTGAACATATTTTTGAAGATGTCATCGGGGATAATAAGATTCAAGTTAAATCAGTCAAATGCAAATGAATGATTTTGGTTTATGTTTCACTTTAGGAGACAATTTTATTTTAAACTAGAATATTGCTTTAACCTTCCACACCCTTAATTCCCACATAGGGTTGCAAACTCTTTGCGTTTGACCAAGACATTTCGACGTTCCGGTAATTGCACCCGAGCTCTGACTTGAGGTATTTTTTCTAGGTTTGTAAATTCCTTATCATCCACAAAACTATGAAAATAAATAAAACTTGTTAGTGAGCGTAAGTAAAGCGTGTAATGTCATGAATGGCAGATTTGCACATTTGGGGGCCCGTCGAAAGATATTTTTGGGGCCCCTTTGTCTATTATTATTTGCATAAGAGTTACTGTTGTAGTAATTTATTTTTATTTTGCTATTGCTTTACTTTTTATAAAGCGCTATTGTAATAAGAAATAGCGTATGAAACTTTGTGCAATCTGAAAATTAGAATATAAAATAATCATCCAAAATGTTGATTTCCTGAAAGCAGGTCCTAATTAGGGTCATCCATGACATTGACATATACGATCTTCTACATGGCCATTCATTTCTTCAGACATAAACACCTAGTTGTAAAATGTCCCACAATGTAATCCTAGCTTCATGCAATCATTAAATTTATACTAAAACGCTAAATTTCATATTTTCCCTGTGAAATTTTTTTTGAAACTTAAACAATTGAAACCTGAAATCGAGTAAATGATTTTTTTTTACATTATGTAAACATAATCCAGACTCGGTTCACAAACAGTTAAAGTTCATCCACGTATAACGATGCTCTTATCTACAGAACAGAGTAACAAAGGAATTTATTCCTCAAAAAAACATTTTCCTAATTGCGCCTTAAGCAAATATTAAGACAGAGCCTGATGTTTTATTTAATCCAAAATGCAGTTCTTGTTAATTAGGAACAAAGGATAATGCAAATTTCCACGGTAAACAGTTCCGTTGAAGGATTTGTTTTCCGTGGAAATCGATCAATAGGAGAATTTGATTGAAAAGAATGCTGTAGGATTATGTTTACGAACTCTCGTTCGTTGTCATTTCAAGCGGTCGGGTCCATTGGGAGCAAGTTGAAAATAAAGTTTGTGATAGATCGACAATGAAGCAATTTCAGTTATGAAGCATGTTGTGATATTATGTTACAGCTACACGGTTTCGGAAAGAAAAGTATCTGAAAGTTCTGTCAATTTGGGAAGTGAAAGAGAAAATGCTATTTTTAAATGCATCTAATAATATTTATTTTGAAATACTACCCCCTTCAGGTTTTATAACCTTTGACCGTTTTATATTAACTTATAATATCATTCTATTTATAGGAGAAGTTCTCTTAGTGAAGGGAGGTGGAGGAATAGGAGTGGTTTCTCTTTATAGGAGAAGAACACAAAGCAGTGTTGGCTGATATCTACTTCAAATTTGAATTTTTTTTCTCTTCTAAAACTGTATAAATTTGATAACCAAGTAGTATATTAGGAATATCCTGCGCTTGAACAGAGAGAAAAATGCCCAAAATTTCTCCCAGGCTGTTTCTTCGATTTCGTGACGAGTAGCGGAAACAGCATGTGATTTGGCATTATCATGATGTACTTCCTACTGAATGTCTCCAGTTTTTTTTATTGGAGAGCTTCATTTAATTCATTCACTAACAGTATTTATTGATTTTGGGGTGATTGCATCTACTGGTTAATTTAAATACTGACATTATGTGTTGGTTAATTTATTTGCTGTCACTATCTAATTGATCTTTTTGCTCGTAATGTATTGCTCTTTGGCCGCGCTACCATGTGCACCGTGTTTTTCTTTTTTTCCTGACTCAAGCACAATTTTCAGCTGGAGAAGGAAAGTTATCTGGGCTCATAGCATGCTCTCTTACTCACGTGGTTTTCGTAAGAAATACACTTTCATCACCAGTTTTTATCGAGCTTGAATGGTCAAAGGCTGAGTGGTCCAGTGCAATTCAACTCATTCACTTTGAGCTAAACCTCAGGGGTTACATGAAAATAATTTTGTTTGAAGAGATTGCGAAAAATAAAATTTTCTTGCAAAAGGAGGTAATCCTTTTTTCCTCCATTTTTAGATGGCTAAAACCCCTATTTCTTTGAAAAAATATTACTTAACATACTTATCCTGTAAACTTTTTAACTCTCATGCATGTAACACTTTTGAAAATAGAATAAAGTGAATAATCTCAGCTGGTGTGTCTAATCACAGGTAAGTAAATGCTATGTACTCAACAATTTAAAACATGCTTTAAGGTGAAGAATAGAAAACTTCACGATACATCTTTTTTTTTTTCCAAAATTGCAGCTCAGTTATCAACTACGTAGCAATTTTTAAAGCGGGACAAAGTGACAATTTTGGTTGCATGAACCACCAAATCTTTGAAAAATTGCAACAACGTTTCAAATACACAAATGGTTTTCCAATATAAGAATATGAAAAAAATCGTTTGCTAAAAAACATTTCATAAACGTTTTTTATATATAGAAAAAATATGCACTTGTTTTTGCAGTAGATGAAAATTCAGTAAATGGAGAGTTAAATAATTTAAAAAAAAAGCAAGATTTCTTTTAAAATTGCAACTGAGTTATCAGCTACATAATATTTTTTAAAAATAGAGTTAAATTCAGTTGCATGAGCCGCAAAAATTTCGCAACATTGCAACTGCGTAAATATCAAGTACAACAATGCATTTTAAAAATGCTGTAATATGAGAAACCAAACCTAAGAGCATAATCGCACGAACTAGCAAGTGCAAACTCGAAGCAAAATAAGCGTCAAATACATTTCTTTAAAATGATGTAACTATCTATTATCATCTTTGTACAACAACATGAACTACAATTACTTTGTAAAATTACAGTTAATTAATTGTCAAATGCACAAATATTTAGAAAATCATTGAAATGAAATGCATCGTGTAACGTCAAAATCGAGAAAGAATTACAACCAGAGGAGAACAGACTTGAAAAACTAATCAATGCCCATAGCTTTAATGCTTCCAGTTTGCTTAGTGCAATTAAACCCCAACATAATCCTCTAAAGCAGCACATGTATACGCTATGAAACTGGAGTGATTCCGATTTGAGTAAAACAATATGCAAGGCTTTCTCTGAAATTCAAAATGGAGCGACCAACAATTCATCCTTAAATAAATATCACTGGCTTGCGGTTTTAATCTAAGCCGAGAAGCAGCTGTTAATGAAGCCCGAAAGGGTAATGCAAATTTTCGTAGCAAAGATGCTTCGGGGTGTTGTTGCTTTCCGCCGAGATTCATCAATAGGATTAGTTTATGCAAATCAAGGTGGCTTTAATCTGTGCACATCCGTTTCGCGGAATTTTCCGCAACTATCAAATGGTGGAACGTTTATTTAATGTTGTGAGAGGAGAGAAATTATGCTTAAAGAGAAGAATTGTATTTGCTTAAAATTTTGGTTGTTTAAAATTACGATTTAAGAAATGTTATTTTGATTGGGATGTCATTTTGAATAATATATCAAGTTAAGATAAGAAAGTTATTACTTTAAATTGTATCCTTATTTATAGTGCGTAAGTATTAGGACGCATAATAATTGTAAGGACTGTTAAAAATGAATGTAATTTTATTGAATATTTATGAAAGTACAATGGTGTGTGCTGCGCTGAAATGCATGCTCTACATTTTGGAATACAGTGGGATTATTACTTACATTTAGCTTGTTTATAGGCTTATTGAACTTAAGGTAATTCCGAGGAGAGTTGCCCCACCGTAAAAGAAGTGGTCGCCAAATTTTTAATTGTCAAGAATATCAGTGGAAATTATGCTAAGAAGAGTGTTATTTTAGATAATTTAAATGTATTTACCGCAATTCATTATTTGAATGTTTACCTTTGATTAACAGGATAAACTTTACAAGATGGGATTTGACTATTTCTCCCAACATGTGAGGTGAGTTGCCCCAGTGAAGTGGGAGTGATGCCCCGCGAAAATAAGCCAGTTAAATTAGCAGACACGAAAGTTTTTGCCCGTTTATTATCATAAGAGAACATGAAAAAAATTTACCACCTTTAAACTTTGAAAATAACATCAGAAATGAAGTTGTATTTCTAAGTTTTGAAAATAAGTCTAAATTTATGACTTTAAAGTTTGAAAGTAAAACAAAAAGTACAAATACAATTTACTTTTAAACTTTGAAGGTGCAACATAAAAATAAAATTGCATCATTAAACTTATAATGTTATTCTTTATTCCACAAATATTGCGTATCTCACCCATGCACATGGTAAAACCTTCATGCACCCACTTTTTAAAATGAATGCATTAAAACTTTTCAATTATTGATGTGATTTGACAGTAATTTTCAAGGCATTTTAAGCAAAGTATTGATTATCACTAGGGATGTAACGAATATTCGGCCACTATTCGGTATTCGGCCTATTCGGCTTGGTCGAATAGCCATTTCATCACCTAGCAGAATATTGGGCCTGGCCGAATACTGGGTAAGGTCAAATTCGGCCTGGCGAATATTGATGTACTATTCGGCCGAATAGTTCTGCTGCACTAAAAATGTAAAAAAATAAAGAAATTAGCAGATTTTAAACATTTAAAATTGTATTATAATTATTGCAAAAGAATACATTAGTATATAGTTTTAGTAAATAAAAATAATTTAGAAAAAAAATGCTTTTTTTAAAACCTTGTTTTAGGCTTGACTGAGCAAAAACAGATGTTAAATTTATAATGTTGTATTTTACTCAGCATTTGCTCCCAAAAGCTTGCAATAGTTAATTATTATAAAGAATATGAGACATTTATTTTGTTATTATAAACAAAGTGGAAGTCAGACTTTGTTTGGATAGACTGATTTATTGTGAATATCGGGTAAGAGATAAATGTGAAATGCCTAGAATATATCATGAATATTTAGATAGCATAAGTTATTAGGGTTTTTGAAAATAAAAATATAATCCAGTTAAGTGTATTAAATTTTAATAGATCTTTTAAAAATAGGTATGTAAAAAAAACCATAAAATAAAATATTAACTTTATAACTTTTAAAATATCTTCATGAAACAGTTTTGAGCAAGGTAAAAGGTCACTAAGCAATAGTAGTTCTTTCATTTGAATTAAATAATTAGTAAAATAATGCTAATTCTTACTACCATAAAATCTGTCATTTCTATTTCACGTGTGTGTCAAATTCTTAGTTTTATTACATTCAAAACAATAGAGAAAATAGATTAATTTTAAATAGTTTAATTCTTAACTAAACAGAATTAAATCATACATCATAGATTGTGTGTAATTGGTGTTTGACTTCGTGAATAGTTTTAAATTTGACAAATACTTTCTATTACAGCGATTTTCTAGAAATTTTAATATTCAGCCGCCGAATATTCGGCTTCGGCCTATTCGGCCTAGAAGAAATAGCCGAATACTCGGCTTCGACCTGGAAGAATTGGCCGAATATTCGGTATTCGGCCAAATCACTATTCGTTACATCCCTAATTATCACTTTGGTTTATTATTTCAATTGTTTCTGTCGCTTTTTTTTCTCTTCAGGCCAACATCCTCTCCTTTCCCCAGAAGTAATCTGACCAGAAGTCTTCATTCAGCACACAAAGCAGAAAAATGAGTAACTTTAATATCCATAAAAATTAATTATTACATAAAGAAGTTCTTGTGGTTAGTTATGTGAATATTGTACGGTTCATAGCATGGTTAATTAAATGATTAATTGTATGAGTATCAACCTATCGTAACTTAAAAGAGTGTAAAAAAGACACGTTCAACTAAGTTTCTATGTTTCACAGGCTTATGTTATGTTATTATATGTTACTTTATTTACAATAAACTAAGCAACACTATTTATAATTTAAATTAATTAAGTGAAACTGCATATGCAATAAATTAAGTGTTGTTAAATTAAATTAACACTATATGCATGTAATAAGTAAAAAGAATGCTACATACAATAAATGAAGTAACAATACTTTTAAAACTCATGAAATAATACAAAAAAAATTTAAAAATTTAAAAAAAAAAATACAACGAGGGGTCGATCCCTACATTATGCATAGTGGGGCATTTCTTTTTTCTCGTATGGGCATATGTCCTTTGTAGTAAGGGGAGATGCCTCTTCACGTTACTCCTACTGAAACAACGATTACGGATATGTCGTTTTTGTGGGCTATATTTCAATAAATCAGCCTTTCTTTTAAAAAACGTCCTTGCCACAAAAACAACCCATTTCATACTGTGCAGCATTAAGTTTATAAGTAAACAATCCACATAATATGTGTTCTCTTATTTATTATTCCGACATAAATATATAACCTGGGGCATTTCTTCTTGAATTAACCTATGTTTGGCATGTTGTTTGAAGATAATTCAAATGTAAGTTAATATTTGAAAACTGAAACACTAATGGAATAATTAATGCTACTAATACAGAAATCGACATACATGTCTTTAACAATGTGATACAACATGAAAACCTTGGGTGCGGTGGGGGGGAAGACAAATCCCTTTACATGTCCAAATACTTCATTCTAACCTAAGTAACACCTACTATTATTTGTCCAAATCACTGTATGTGCAGCACTAGCGCATAGTTTAATACAGCTCCATATTCTCCAACTCATCCGCTTTAACAGTTACGGAGTCACATGCTGGAAGGCTTCAAGCACACTTGCCCTCCAGAGTATCATTGTCCACGTAACTGTTACTTCCTGACGTATGATATGATGATCCCTGCTGCGCATGGTTTGGTGTCGTAATACCTTACAGGTATTTAGTTAAATTCTGCTTAACACACGCATTTAGTTCAGATGCAAAGAGACTTTCTAACCATCCTGTAGATAGAAACCTGCTCTAAGAACAGTACATCTTCGCTGAAGCGACCCTCGTATTAACAAATATGCTTTACATATCATTGTTTATCATTGCTACCTGAATCCAAAGGATAATGTAGCTAACAGCACTGCTTATATGTATCTGGGGGGGGGGGGGGAGGATTAATTGTGGTCGAATGGCGGCTTTTAATATCCATATTATGCTGATTTTTGCTTTTTTTTTTGCACACATCTTTAATGATATTACAATGAAACCCCATGTCGTTTCAATCACGTGGTTCATATTGCATTCCTTTACGGATAGCAGCACTATCTCTGCTAACTAATTAATATGTTGCAGAGATACCCATAAGGTGTGAAGGGCGTTTAGGAGTTCATTTTGAAGGCTCTAACTTTCTACGCCCGAAACGTCGAACGAAATTTAAATTATCTTAGAAGCGGTATCAAATAAGTAAACATGTTCCCGCTAATATTACTTTATAATTGTTAAGGTTTCAGTTCTTTTATCTAGTGTAAAATTAAATGCAACATTTAATTTGCGTAAAAACATAAAAACAGAAGAAGAAACCTCATCTCTCTACATCAATTTTTCTTCCATTTTCAGTTTTACCGTTTAACGTTTATAAAAAGGAAGTTTTATTTTAGTATTAGTGCACGAATATCTCTCAGACTTTACTTTGTTAAATTTTATCATAAAATAACACGGAAAACACGTTGCACAAAGTTAGTAGATGTAAATATTTTGATCGTCTAAATTTCTGCAATGATTCTTACTTATGCGATACCTACAATATATATTAGTCATTGGGACCGTTTATGAATGATGTCACGCTTTTTTCCGATATATTTGACCCCCTCCCCCCTTTGTCACAAAATGTCACACTTTAACGAACCCCCCTACCCCACTTTGTCACATATCTCGCAATGTTTATAAGCCAGATGTCACACTTCTTGTTACCTCTCCCCTCCCCTCCCCTTGTCCCACTTTGTCACAATTTCACGAAACCCCCCCCCCCCCTTCGAAGCGTGACATCATTTATGAATGATCCCATGCGTGCAAGATGTTTTTGGTTCATTGGGGACCGATACTGAAGAGGTTTTTATTAAATCAATCAGTAAATTAAAATTAATTTCAATCCATAAAAAAATATTTATTTATTTGTGGCCCTAGATTCCGATTTAGGCACACCAAGACAAAATATTCTGTAAATATATCGCAATGGGTTTAGTATCTAATTAATATTGCAGATTATTTGACAGTGTTCATTAAAATCACATTAGTGAAACATGTAAGTGAAATTTAAAGGAAATTTTTAAAAACTCAAATTTCGCTATGAAAAAACATCATTAGCTGTAACAATTTTAAGCAGAAAACAATTTAGAATAAATAGCATTTGGAAATTATTGTTCTGCATTTCAAAATCTCTTATTAAAGAACATATTGGATGCAAAACGTAACCGGAACACATATTCAGGGCATTAAACAGTAGGAACTGCCATACGCGACATAGTACAAAAACCATCTTCAAAAAAGATGACTGACTGAATAAAAATAAGGTTGTTTTTAAAAAAGATATAAAACCTTTAAAAAAAAATAAGGAAGAGCAGTAAAGAAATAGCGTTGTGGCAATCGGAAAAATCTTTGAGATTAAAGGACATGAAAAAGGTTCGCTAATTTTTCCTGGGCTGTTTTCAATTGAATACTAAAGGCCTTTCTTGCATTTTAAATTGTAAGAGTCTTTACCAATTTTCTGTCAACATTAATTTAATCCTAAGCTGATATTTGCCCATAATTATACATTATTAACCTCATAATAAAATAATATGTTTACTTAGCCCGATGCTGATGCAAGTTTTAGCAATAATTCGAGGATCTGAGTTTTTATGCGTAAAAAGGGAATTAAATTCAGACCCATCCCAGTACTTTTTGAGAAGAGTGAATCACGTGCAAAAAGGAGCTGCAACCAGATAATAAAATATATTTAAATATTCATTGCACTTTCCTCTAAAGGAGAATTTGAAGAGAAATGCGCATTAATATCATTTAAAAATTCTTTTAGGAAGAAAGGGAAGAAAAAGATTTTGTCATATGCATTTATTTCGAGCACGAACGGTGCGCGGAGGCAAGGTAAAATTTTCATAATCCAATTTATCATTCCCCTAGGGGTGATTTGAAGAAAGTTTCTCAGGCAATGAATAACGGCATTCCTCTCGTAACAGAAATGAAAGAGAAAGAGGATACCATCTAGTAAAATGTTTTTATTTATGAGAGAAAGAACAGAAATGAAGCGATGCAGAACCTGATTCTATGAAGATTGGAAGAAACGTAAGGGTTGTGGTAAACATTTATTTTGAACCAGTGAGAATACACGATTGATGGACATGGACAAGTAAGAATGAGAAAAAAATATGTGAATGATTGAGTTTCGGTAGCTTTTGTTTCAATTTCCTTTTAAATTTTTGGAAAAATTTCTATAAGGTGAAAAACGAAAATTGCGTGGGGGAAATAACCCGCTTCCAACTGATAATCGAAACGAAATCTCTTTTTGCAAAGTACTTCGAACGGGACATGCTGCGAACATGTAGCACATGACCAATGTATGCATTTGATACTAATGACGTTAAGCATGTAATTGAAGCATTGTGTGTGTTTTTGTATTTTATACCGTCTGTTGTATATTTTTATATATTATTTCTTGTTTTGAATTTACTGATCACCGCATGGCGTTAGGATAATATCCATATTGTCAGATGCATTGGAAATAAAAATAAATAAATAAATAAAATAGATACAATTTTAAAAAATGATAGGAAAAAAGGATAGACAGTAGTTTAAAACAATTTTATTTGTGAAAAAAGTAAAAGACATAAAATTCTGCAGAGCTTGAATTTAGAAAGTAAAGATATATACTATATAGTTCCTTTTTTGGAGGAATTAAATATATGAAGCTATTAAAATGAATGTGAAGTAAAAGACGAGAAACTTGATTAAACTTCTGTGTGTAGCCGTTTCTTTTTCTTTTATTTTTAAAAAGTGTCCATTATAATTTTATAATAAAGAAACACAGACATAAATAAGCTGACTTTCCCAAAATCTGACACCGATTTTATAACATTAATCTTTACAATGCTTTGGTTCTAAATTATTTCACAGAGTTCTGTTTTCCGGAGGATATAACAATTTAAACTAACTATTTCTTTTTAAGATAATTTTTTACGAAGGAAAGCAGTTAGAAATTGAAAATAATGTAATTGCCGTATGAATACTTGAAATGTAAAAATTTCAGAAATGTAGTTTATTATATTTGGTAATATTTCTAACTAAACATTTTTAATATTGAGAAAAAACAACAAATGAGCGCTGAAACTTACATTTGTTTGCCAATAAATGAATCTGAATGTTATCCAAAGTTAGAAGGCTTGTTAAGATGACATATTTACAATGAATAGCAATGTATCATTGGAATGTATTTTGTGTATCCATACGATGGAATACGTTCAAGAAACTATGATAACTAACATCAGAAAAAATAATTATTTATGTCATTTTGTTTATTTATTATGCTATTTACTGTGAATTTTTTGTACTTGTAGTGGTAAAAAATAAAAATAAAGATCTACATCAAAATGATCATAAATTTAAAACCAGAATGTAGCTTATAATTCAAGAGATGCACATAGAAATTTAATTTCTGAATAAAGCATTACAACAATCCTGAGTTCTGCAGAATTCGAAGATAAGTTGGAAGAATATTTTAATTTGACAACCATGGTATTTCATACACATACATAACTTTGAAATGAAAGTCACTTCAATTAATTTAGAAATGGTCTACAAGAATTTCCTATTTTAAATCATATTAGCTTTAAATATAATTTATGGTTACAACTCCGGTACACGCTATGGCCATTCCTTCAATTTATCAACAGAAAACGGTATTTCCTACTCTCTCTATTGCCACAAAAGAATAAACTTAAAAATTCAGACCAACTTCATTACGAAGAGTAAGTAAGCGCTACGTGGATAACATGAAAAAAGATGTGCTCCGTATTTTGAAACTATAAATCTGGCAACGGCAATTTATTTTCTTTCAACTTTAAAGATTAAGAAGTGCTAAATTAATTGAAATTTTAATGGCACCCAGCTGCAATTAGGAAGTAAAGGAAGAAAAATTCTTGGGGGAGTACTTGAATCTAATTTATGTTCAGGTTAAGTATCAGGTATAATGCAATTTCTTTCATTTTTATATTGAATTTTCATTAAATAAGTTAATTTGAAGCTTTTGGGTTATACAATGTTTATTCATAATTATATCAATGCTAGATATTTAAATTTAATTTTGTTAGTATGCCGTTAAGATAAAGAGCATTCTTTTTGGAAGAAACTTAATTTAAAATCTTCTGTGATTCCGCTTTTCTTATTATGTTTGTGTTTCCTTTTAAACGTTTTAGGGGTAATGGTTTATACTCTTACTTTGTATTTAATGTAGAAATACTACATTGTAGTTTGTATTAACATTTTTTTACCTTTTCTTTTATGAACATGTGTGTTAATTTATTTCAAAGGATAAAGTTAATTACGAAGATTAATTTACTGCTAAAATCTCTTGTATCATTGACCCACAATTTTATTTTATCGCGTTTGGCCTTTCGGGCTTACTTTATGTGATTTTTAAAATCAAGATGGTTTTAATGCTTGTTTGACACGCTATTTACTAAAAACAAATTTATAATATTTGATTTGAATGGAGAATAGGCCATTTTTAAAGAAAATGGCATTTCAAGTTACGTTCAATTATATAAAAACTGCTGATAAAAATATTATCATAAGTGTATTAAGAATTGCTAACGTTTTTGAACAGGAGGCATATTTAATTTAGCAAAAGTAAAAATACAAATTCATAGCTGTGCTGCAGAATTATAGCAATTAAAATTTATGGCATTTGCGCAATTGTTTGGGTTAATAATTTGACTATGAGTTACATTGTCTCCATTATTTTCTTTAATTCCCTTTTGTTTATTACATGTGTGTATTTTTTTTTCTTTTTTCTTTTTAAATTTTTATTAAACTTCTTACGATAAATAAATAAAAATGAAAGAAAGGTTCTAGAAATGCAGTACAGTTTCATAGCTTCGTATTGTAAAAGAAAGCAGTTTTAAATTAAAAAAATAAATAAATAAGAAATGTAGAAGAAAAATAGCAAAAAAATTGTCAACTTTGTGCAATGCTTCATTTTTGAAATTTTCTCTTGAAATACAGAGAAAATTCAGTTTATCCTCAACTGAGCAAAGCTATTTTTATGACACAAAACAATACAAACTGAGCACAACTTGCAAATAAATTTTTGTAAAAATAGTTATCCATAACTTCAAAGTTCCTTCAGTACGCGGGAAACACAACAGTTAGATGACAAGTAACTGATCGTTCAAAAGCAAACCATTTATTATTGAGGTTAACACCAGATAGTTTATGAGAATGCCTTATTTTATCAATTTTTGACACTTGAGGTGGTTATTTATTGCTTTTCTCTAAGATCGATCATTGGAAAGTCCCTTAGGAATCCATAAGCTACAGTTTCCCTTGCTGAGAGATAAGGAAGCAAAATTCGAATACCAGATAAAATGGCGACGGGCTTAGTTACTTGCTTCAAGCTCAACACGTATAGAATTTATGGGCATTAAAATTAAGTAATGATTAAATGAGTTTCAGTAATTTTTAAAACCTATCTTCTAATACACAAATGAGTTTTAAAGGTAAGTGACTGAAAATGTTATCTTTACTAAAATATGTTTTTAACTTTGCATTTAGGTATTTTTAACTTTTCCATAAATTTCCTAACGATAAATTAAATTTTCAGGAAAGTTAGCAACTTATGGTATGAATTCAAAAATGGTACGCCTTAGAGATTTTATTTGAAATGAGTTGTTGTTACAAAAGCAGTTCTAGTGATATTTTGTGTATTATGTACTTTCTTGTTCTATGATAAGTTTCTAGTGTATTTTTCTAAAATGAGGAAGAATCTTCATGGCATTATTTTCTTGTTATTCTAGACAAACATCTTCTAATACTCTATATTTTCTTTTGTACCGTCAAAATAAAATTCATAATATCTTCATAATAGTAAAATAAAGCTCTGCATTCTTAAATATTAATGGAGGAATATTGAATTTCATTCTTCCGCTGTGTTACATTCTCCCTTTTGTCTACTCTCAACTATCTCTTAACTTTCAGTCATCGATTTGATCTTTCGAGTCCTTTATTAGATGATACTGTTCTCTTTGACAATCACGGTTCAACATAAAAGAGTCATTTAAAATACTTTGATGCATTTCAAATGACGTTCTTTCCTACGCAAGGCACTTAAAGATGTAAGTTTTCTTATGTACTTATGCACTGAAATATCTTAAGGAAAAATTCCTCCTATTTCATTAATTTTATTTTACTTATTCCCTTTTTAGGCGTTATATTATTAAACAAAAACAAGGGAAAAAATGCTAGAGAGACTTGCAATTACACAGCACGCTCAGTGCGTAGGAAACCTCATTAAAAACCCCATTTATGAGGAGACATAAAAAAGGCTCCCCGTATATTTTTTCTAAACTCTTTTAAACAGTATCATTAGGCTTAGATGGTAAAAAATGAGGGAAATAGCGATGTTTAAAAAATAATAATATTATAGTTCACTTGCAGTGTTTCGAGAAAACTAAGAAAAAACTGTTACAAATGTTTAAATAAAAACTTTATTTCGAAAGGTTTTTTTTTTTTTTTTTGGAATTGAATCGGAAAATATTCGTATGTTTCATGCTTGCAAAAGTAAAGTTGTATGCAAAAATGATAACTAAATTATGCTCATTTAAATATCCTCGTAAAATAGCGAAATTTTTTCTTTAAAATGTATTTTATGTATATATCTATCTATATATATATATATTATGTTCATTCGTTAGAGAAAGGAATCATTACAAACAAGCATATTCCTCGGATTCTGTGCGGCAGTTTGTATACCACATTCTAAAGTTGAATAATAATAATACTAATAATAATAATGATCGAGAAATAAAAGTAAGATATGTAAAATAATGGATGGATAATGATGCCCATGAACCAATGAAAATTTCATTTCATTTTATTTATTTGTTCGTTTCCTTTTTTTCAGAAATGCTTTGTTTAGGAATAAATATGAACATTTCTGGGGAGAGCGTAGCTACGTGTTACACGGGGCAAGTTATTACATTCGAATATAAAACAACGCGTGTCTGTATCGCCTGGAGTAACTCGCTTTTCTTAGGTTATATTGTTGCTTTCATTCTTGTATTTTCTTCATGGGTCCTAAAAGAGTTTGCAATCAGTATAATAGAAACTGCGTATGGCAAAGTGGATTTTGTTTCAAAATTTTCTAAAAAAATTGTATTTCTTATTCTTGCGACTGAACCATTGGAGATATCTCAATACTTTCTGTAGCAGGTAAAAGTCTAGAATTCAGGGAAGAGATTGCACATTTTCATAGCATATATTTTTTCCTTCGTAAGAACAATATGAAAAATTATAAAAGGAAGACCGTTAAAAATCATCCTGCCACAAGAAATATTTCTGAATGCATCAGAAAAAGCGATGATTGGTGGTATTGGCCTTCGCTGTGAAAATGTCAAATAAACACGTCGTAAATTTCATGACACTTTAGAGGGGTACTAAAATTAAAATTGCTAGTCCTTGTAAGTTGTATCGAGAATCTTTTTAATGATTTAATTAAATAATATGTTTCGTGATCTTGGTTTGACATATCGCTGAACATTTCAGAGATAGATACAACAAAATATTGTCTGTCAAACTAAAATCGCAATGTCATGAGTATGAATCAGGAGTGCAAAATAAGGTAAACCGGGTCTATACTTTGCATTTCAAATACAAATGCAAATGTGCCTAGCGTTGGGTATAGCAAAACTCGACTGTTCTTCACAGATAATACTTTAACAGACACCTTGTGAAAACCTTCTTCTTCAATCTTGCAAATGCATATGGCAGATCAACCCTTCAGAACTCGCGCCGTGAGCAGAATAATCGTAATCAGAAGAAAAAATGTATAATCTGGTATTCTACTTGATAGGCGAAGGTGCTGCTCCTTTTAGCTTCTCCTTGTAACCTTCATTGCTGCCTCGAAGAGTTTCGCAATTATTTAGTCTTTGTCTGGCTGTCGCCGGGGGTGTTTGCTAGTTCGATTAGTCAAGTGTGAGTGTTTTCTTCATTGTGCGAGTTCTGGTGAAACTTTTTTTTTTTTAATATGAGTTTTTTTCATCAAGCAAGTGCTCGCGGATTTACTGAAAACAGTTTTTTATTTTTGATATTTTGGTTCATCAAATGTTAAACCAGGTATGTACCTAATTGGACTGAAATAAGTGAATAAATAAATTACATGCTATAGTTATTGAATTATTCAAATTTATTTGAGCTGAAAAATTGTTTTTATTTTCTAGGATGACTTCACGAGGAAGGTTGTTGGTTCAAACGGTTTAATGAAAGCAGTTCACCTGTACGATATATTTTGAGTAATATTATTATTTTGTGTAGCGTTTGGTGTTTAGAATAAATACAAAAGTTTTTAGTTGAAAATATTTCATTTAGTATAATTTTTTTGAGGGAAATAGGTGGTGTGAGAAAAATTCTCACGTTACTCTTTTTGACGTGAGATGGGAAGGTTTAAAACCCCAGAGTCAAGATGCAAATCAAAACACATGCAGTAACTGTGCAACAACGGGAGGTGGCCCTGCATCATAAACACAGCAGAAACATATAAATCTATCTAGACCCTACATCAAATACAGATAATCCTAAATTGGTACGCGGGCAGAGGTCCACGTCAATCCACTGGAAATGAGATCATTTTCCTAAGCTGCAAAAAGAAAATAGCGAAAACTTATGCGCAAGCGAAAACTTATGCTCAGCACTACTTTACCAGATTCAAGCTGTAGAAAATTCTCTGGAAGTAGAATCCGAAAAACATCAATAAATGAAGAGAAAACTATCACTCACCAAAAGAAACAAAGCGTTCACCTAGCTGAAGAAACATTTGAAGTTTGTATAAAAGGTACAAAATAATAACGATTACAGATAATTAAATGTTCGATAAAATCATTAATTCATTTCGCAAAAACTCAGAAAATTTCTAATAGACATGAAAATAAAGGCAGATTACGCGTTGAAATATTAGCTCAGTAAACCAGGACTTTGTGTGAAAGTCAATGGAGAAATTATGTATGCAGACTCTATCTAAAGTTAGAAAGAAGTCGGATTTCTGTTGATGAATGCTCCTACTGTTCGGCTCTGACAAGAAGACTTAAAGCCATTTGCTAAAATTGGGGAGGGTTACGGTTACAGGTTTGTTCTTCAACAACGTACTACGATGACTATTACCACTAGAAATAATTTTATTCACTGTTTGTTCTCCAAAAGAAGAAGTGAACTCTCTCAAGTGTTCATTTCTTCTTCAAGAGTGTCTTCTTGTCAGAGCCATACTTCAAGTTTTTCTAGCAATGTGTGAAGAAAAAGAATAATAGAACACTTTGCCTTACAGCTGTGATGAGCCAAAACAAAAGAAAGAAAGAAAAAAAAAGCGCGCACGCTATTTTTGCAGCATCATACATCTTATAATTCATTTAAGTTTGAATAATATAACATTGAGTTTTTTCATCATGAATTACTACTTACATTTCAGTATGACTTTTCAATTAGAATTCATTTAAAAAAAAAAAATATCAATAAAATAAAAGCAGTAACCCTAGGAATTAAGAAAAAAAGTTCTATTATGTTAAACACTAACTTTTTTTCAAAATATAAAATTCAAATAATAAAAGTTGCCAGAAATTCCTTTAAAAGACTTCCCCAAGTTTTTTCATAAGACTTTTCAGAGATGAAAGTCGGAAAAGGATTCGGAGTTCTATTGTTACATTTTCATAAGAACCTGTGCTTCGCATTTTTTTCAGAATGCAACATTTCCCTAACATACCCTACGGAATACTACCCAAAATGACCAATTAAATTTAAAAGTGCACTACCGCTCCAAATACCTTTAAAAAATTACACCATCTTTCCCATCTCCCCCTTTTCTTTATAGTGACAGGTTTAAAAGCACAATTTGCTTGCCAGTTCGTTTTCCCTCATTAGCGCTTTAAGATCTAAGGGCATGACGTCATACGTCATTAGTTGCTATGGTAACGCCTTATTCAGCAGTGACCTGAAGCGAAAAAGGGGCGCATAATTTTAACTCTTCCCCTTTCGTCCGACATTTAGTTGCAATGAAATAAACCCTAAAATGTTAAATTGGGAACCTTCGAAGCTTACAAATAGATGTCTAAATACTAAGGGTCAAGTACACACCAAATAGCACTTTTTGATAAAAAGTGTTTCAGTTAACTTAGAAAATATGCAGAAGCACACTATGTTTAACACTGCAAAGTATGTCATAACTTGTGCAGTTGCACGTTGAACTATTGATGCAAAGCAATGTATTAATAATTGATAAAATGCAAATGATGTATATGTATAATATATTATATATATATAGTAAGCCCGGCGGTGATACGAAATGATCGCTGTTCTAGATATTATAAATTGTAATTAAAATGATTTGTGCAAAGGCGAGGGCTCCCCTTTGCTTACTGCCCCACACTACTATATATTTATTTACTATATAATCAAATTGCTTATGAAAATATATATATTCACCATCGAAATAACTTATTGAAAATTTTATTATGCTTTTCAAAACAAAAGTTTTAACGAAACTGGGAAAAAAGAGCGCTGCCACTCTAATAAGAAAAATAAAAAAAGCGCAGACGATAAATAAATAAATTAAAAAGAAAGAAAGGATTAAATTAAATTCGCGTTTACATTAATTTTTTAACGGAGATTGAAAATACAGCGAAGTCTCACTCAATATGCTAGAGAAACGTTTTGATGATAATTAGTAAATTTTTTACAACAATGGCAACTCCATTGATATTTTTGTCAACATGGCAACTGTAATTATATGGTTGGAAACGACGGCAACAATGCAAAAATAAAATAAAACAGGTCAAAAAAATAATTGAAAATTTAAAAAAAATAATTAAAAAAAATCTAATTGAGTCACAACTTTCATTTTTGCAGCGATGAGTTTCTCGGGTCGTAGACATTAACCGTGCCGAATGTGGTCCCGATCGGTAAAACGGCCTGGGCTTCTATAGCGAACAGACAGCCAGAAAAAGGCCGCTTATATATAAGATATACTTATATACGTATATAACTTTCCCAGAAAAAACATAATTTTTTTTCCCCCAGCTTTCAACCGGAAAAATGCTAATTGGTGATGACATACATGTAACTATTAACATCTCGTATTTGGTACTATTAACATGTAACCTTTAATGTACGTGGGTTCGAAATAAAAGGTCCTGGGCTCTGCTCCCGATGTTCCAGGCACTGCTTTGAGAAATGAGGAAATAAAACCGTTACTGTCTGTCTGCCTCACGAGAAAGCTTATGCCATATATATGAAATTACATAGAAGTCCTCCAGTAACTTTCCCTCTAAGCAATAGAGTAAGTAGTCAAACACCAACCTTGATGATGAACCTTTCAGAATTGGAGGCATGGCCACGTTCCCTGTGGCGAAACGGAAAAACAACATGTCTTTAAAAAGTTGAAATATCTTTTAAGCATTGTTAAATAAAACTCTATGTTGTATGCACAAAATAGTTTTAACCAGAGCTGCGCTGTCGGAATCGGGCTGATTTTGGATCAAACGAGTCGGAGTCGCGTGAAAAACGTGTCGACTCCGATTCGGGGAGCATTTTTTCTCGTGTCATTTCTTACAAAATGTCTGTTTGCGTTATATTTGTGTCGCTTTTGCTTTATTTTAGAGGCTTATTTATTATTATTATTATCTTTGTTTACTTTTTTATTTCTTCGTAATTCGGTGTTTTTCTTTGTTTGATTGAATTATTATTTTTTAATAAATATTTCAACTCGTTACACTTACTTAATGTCTTGTATAGAAAATATAAATTTGGTTTAAATATGTATGCTTTTGGTTTTTCTGTCGCATCTATTACGTATTTTCTATTATGTAAAAAAAAAAAAATACTTTAATGGGAGTAGGTGATTCTCAGAAAATAAAAATCTTTAATATAATCATTTTGAAAACTTAATTTATTATTTTGTTTTAGTATTCATTTATAGAGCCTTGTTAATATTTTACAAAGAGCATTGTAATATACAGCGATTTACTCTAGACATGCTCTTGACCAGGCTCATAATCGAGCCTTTACACGGATCCGTCTGCTTTTGGAATACCCTTTTTGAAATACGCTTCAGGGTGGCGACTAAACTTGTAATATAATCAGCAGGACTTTTAGTGAACTTCATACAGTACTTTTTACAACCCTCTCGCGTACGTTATTAGTTCCCAAAATGCAGCGGTGCATTTAACAAAATGTAAAATTTTTTAATCACTCTAATTACTGAGTGGAAACGCAAGATTGAAATTCCACTATTATAAAAATACTTTTAATGATTGCAGTCTTATATTTAAAGGGAACTGTGAAAGAAAAATTATCCTTATAAATAGGAAAAAAAAGTCATTGTAATATAGATATATTGAAACATATTTTTCGAAAACAACCATCGGTGCTTCCTTCGTTTATCCCCTAAACTACAAATTACCCTTAAGGCAAAGCTACCTTTAACTGGTTGCGTCTTCTAACATTACTGACAAAGACGAAAAACAAATCGCAATTAAGTTTTAAATACTACCTTTCTAAAAAGATTGCTAAAGCCGAAACTCATGCGGAAGTTAACTGAGTAAAAATTACCCAGACTTTTAAAATAATGGGTAAGAGGATCACAAAAGACGAATAGCCATTAAAAAGGTTCTGAGATAAAACGCCATAAGCCGAAAATGGATGCAGCAGTTATATGTACAACAAGGGAACCTGAAGCATTAACAAGTCAAGGGTATACTTCATAATGTGTTTGAGCATGTTGTCTTTGTTTAGTTCTCCCTAGCTGTTGTTTATTGCATTTATTATTATTATTATTTTGTTGAGTTGAGTGCAAGATGCCGCGGGGGACAATTTGATCTCTCGACTAAGAGTGCCAGTTGAGCTGAAGTCCCGAAATTCGATTTTGACATAGTACGGCTGAACTAAGGGGAGATTCATTCGATAAAATGTGTACGACGAAGTTCGAGTTTAAAATTTTCTGTTTTGATGTAGTTGTTATCGGCAAAGTATGAAACGCCGGCATTCTATAGAATGCCTAGGCATTGTATATAATGCCGGACGTTTTTAGGCAAGGTATGAAGTATGAGAAGTATTACATACTTTCCCCAGGCATTGTATATAATACCTAGGCATTCCGTAGAATGACAAATGCAGTTTAGGCAAAATATGAAAAAAAAACCGTCCTGATGAGGCTATTATCTAAATGATGTGCATTTCTCAAAAATAAAAATGTTGTTCTGAAAAAATAATGAAAGGGCCATTAAATACCCCCCCCCCCCCAATCATCACATCGTAGCGATTTAGCCGCCAATAGTCCCAATGTTTCTTCTTAGTAGTCATTTTGGCTTTTTGTACATCATTTATTAACTTCTGGTAAATAGTTTCGGTTAAGAAAACACTATTTTGTCCAGCGTTAACTCTCATTTTGTCATTTTGTCCGGAGTTCTTAACGAATCGGAGATGTATTTTATACTTTGCCGGTTTCTCATTTGGCATTCTATAGAATGCCTAGGAAATGTGTGAAATATAATTTGTTTCATACACTGCCGGCTAGTTTTAGGCATTATACACAATGCCTAGGCATTCTATAGAATGCTGGATTTCAAACTTTGTAGTTAATATAGTGATTCCAATGAACGGTCTTGTGGTGTGATAACGCTTCGAACTGAGGCGGTCGTTACCATAGGCGTAACTAGGGTTGGTGAAAGGGGGGGGGGTCACACTAAAAATGTACAGACCAAACACCAATAAGAAGTGTAAAAGAGTTGAAAATTTATTAGTCATAAATACTTGTCTCTAAAAATATACTCCGTGTTTATTTCAGGCATCTCCCGGGGGGGGAGGGGGAGCTACCCCCTCGGAGCAAGTCAATTCCTCCCCCTCCCCCTCCCCCTGGCAAAAAAACTTCAGATTACAAGTTTTAAAAAAAGAAAGAAAAGAAAAATTACGCTTTTAAGGCACTTTACTTTCAGAAACACTTTCAGGAAAGGACATTGAACACTATCACGAGCGACACCAAAAGAAACTTAAAATACTTAAGACTTTATTTTGAAAAAAAATGTGGGGGGGGGGGGGAAGTAACCAAACTCCTTTCTGTTTCCTCTAACATCACCAAAGTATCCCGAAATTGCATTGCTAGGAAGATTTCAAAAAGTTTCCTGGGGAGAGCCCTCGAAGCCTTGCCTCCAGAGTTAACCTAAGCATTATAGATGTAAGACCAGTTACAAACATTTAAGTTTCAGAAGCCCCAAATACCCACTCCTCTAACTTCACTAAAGATCTAAACATACATCTACTATATATACATCAAAAAGCTATCATATATGTAAAAAAATTCCTATTAACATCATTTCTAGTCATATATAATTTTTGTATATATAAAGGCTGCTCATTGCAAACCACGGCCATACTGACTGAACCTTTTCGGTTATCTCAGACTACCCCCCAGTGTGAGGAGGGTGCGACCGTGGCGCTGTCCTCCTTCGAACATCCCACAAACTCTCTGACAAACTGACAACCAGCACCAGCCATAGGGGCTGGGCTGCCAGAGCTTTGCTGACCTGCTTTACCGACCCGGGGCCATAGTCATGCTACAAAGCAAGCCTTACGTCACCCGGATCGGATAGTACTATTTTAGTCGCCTCTTACGACACGCATAGCTACGTCGGCGCTATTCTACTCCCGCCACCGCAGGGAGATATATAAAGGGTATGATTTTGAAGCATGCACTGCCCTTCCTAATTCTTAACTCGCTCCCCCTGCTCCGGAGCCAAGGCAGTATCCAGAATTGTTTTCGGGGGGGGGGGGGGGGCAGACTTCGACACACTTATGTTAAGCAAAATTTCAGGGAGGAATATATGATACATTGCAAAAGATTTCTGGGGGGGGGGGGCCCGTGGGACCCCCTTCCCTTCTGGATACGGTCTTGATTCACAAAAACATTGAACATTCATTACTAGATCTATTAGTTTATTTTTTAATTCAAACGCAATAGAATATTCAATATTCAGCGCTAAGCAATCTTCTGTGTCCAGGCATTCATAATATTAAAACTGGGAAATAGTGGAATTTTAGGGAAAAAAATCCAAATTCCCCTACAAATATGATCATCCCCACAATAAATTTCTAAAAATTTTGTTAAATTTGTAGCAAAACATACCTCAGAAGTGGAAGCGTCTGAATTGAATTTTCTTTTCTTTTTGGATGACGAACGTGTCCACGCTGCACTGCAAACATTATTATGTATTGAAAATAACTAAAAATTTAGCTTAAATATAAATAATACTTGATTGTAAATTAAAATGCAACATTAAACCGTAGCAGTGAGATTGGAAACGTTGAACGGATGATTTCCAGAGTCGTAATGCAATCAGTGATGGACCATAATAAGAAAAAAAAAACATTTAAAATATAAGAGATGAGAGAACATCTGTAAATGAGAATGCAATGCAAATACAGTTCATCAGTTTTCCAATCGGCTCATCTACAAAAAAGATTTTACCAAAATGGGTGTTTGGACAGGAAGTCATAAATAAATACAAATTGCTCTTTAAGTTTCTTGATGAGCATCACTTCCTGGCTTGAGGGTTTAACCCATTAGGACAATTGTTGGCTAGGGGTCCTTCATTTTCAGACCCCAGCGCCGGGTTATCAGAAAACAAAACTCCATCATAGTAGAGAATATTTTCCACGAAACTTATTAGTTGTGCGATTGTATACCTAAATTGCTGCCTTTGGGTAAAAAAGACATCAAGAAGGAAAGAAAACCATCTGGAGTGATTGAAAGGATCTCTGTTTGTGTGTGTGTTGTACGGTGATTGAAGCCACCTTTTGCTGTAACCCCCCCCCCCCAAGGTGATAAGGGGGTTGATTATAACCAGATGAAAAGTCCTCTTTATTATGAGCTGCATACTTTGGTCATGATCACAACCCTTCAGAGAAAGAGGAAACAAAATCATATGCATATGTGTTTAATTTTCTTAGGGAAAGAAAAAAGTGCTTTGCTAGGTCGTAGCCAGAAATTTTGTGAGCCTAAATGTGCCTCAATAAGTCAATACCCAAAGGGGGGGGGGGTTAACCCCCCAAACCGCCCCCCCCCTGGTTACGCCTATGGTCGTTACGGTATTCCTTGGTTCGAGATTTATTTAGGAACAGCGTTCTCTCATTTTTAAAATTTTACTCAAGCGTTCACGCACACCTTTTTTCTAGTAATATCTGCATACGTCACTGCACTTTTTCTTTCAGGACTACACAACTGAAATTCTTTTGCTGAATATGAACTGGGGGAAAAATCAGAATTTTATACCTGATTTTGGGTTACAAAGCTGATTAATTTGCGTCATCCTAAAACCCCTTACTCTTTGATATTTTGATATTGATAATCTGAGTTTGATTCAAATTTGCTTGGTTACAATGTCAAAAAATTTACCATTTAAAAAAGTTTTGCCGTTTTATAAAAATAGTGTTAATGATAATAATAAATGCAGAGACACTTTTTTTTATTTCCATACTTTTCTAACTAAAGTGAAAACTACGGAGAAATCTGAAATAAAGTCCCGTGACAGGATAACATCCGTAATGAATTTAGTGTTCCACTTACACAGATTCACCTATTACAGATTTCTTTTCCCCATGTTCTACATGACGTAAATACCAAGTTTCAATGGCATACGTCTATTTGAACAACCTCTATGTAAATATAAACAGGAATATTTCTTTATAAGTACCCTACATATTTCACAAAAGACATGAAAGCTCTGAAAACTTTACTGTTAAAAATGACGAGCTTAAAAATGAGAAAATATTCCTTCTTATTTATTTTAAAGTAATTTTGACTTAAAAATGAACAAGCGTAGTTCTCAGTATTTACCGATGCTTACTTAGAAATTATAGTTACAGAAAGGGTAAGTTTTAACTGCAATAAAGGAAAAATTTATAGAGCAACCGTATACTCAAATTAAATACAAGGATTTTTTTCACGTTTAGAACAATAGAATTTGTATCAAAATTAAGGAACTATTTACCGCGCGAGAAGTCAGAACGATTCAAGAATGTGAGTAGTCTGTTCGTCTCTTCAGAGCAAGAATACAAGGTGAAAAATTCGTCGGATTCGGATTGAACGCAGTAAAATAAGAAAACAGTGGATAATTAACGCTCTTCTAGATTGCACTATAAAGGAATTTGACATGGAGGTACTTTTGCACCCTCACTTGGTACGTTTGGAAGCTATATAACTTTTTTTCCTTCGTAGGATGTATTTCTGGTGCAGTGGTTAGAGTTTCAAGACAGTCTGCTCCAAGTGGGGAATTCCATTATTTTCCTTTTAGTGGTCTCAAAAATGAGATCGCAACCGGATCATTTTTGCGAAAAAGCTTACTTAAAAAATAAGAACTCAGTTTTCAAATCTAAGTCATTTTGTATCGGAGCTATTCCGAGAACGTAATGTTTCTGATAAAAAGCTACCTCATCTCAATAACAACAACTCTGATCTAACAGTGAGCAACAACGGTAGAAAACTCCAGTTGGCCTTCAACAAGTCCAGTACAAAAAAAAAATCATAAAAACAAATTAATATATATATATAGTACATTTATTATTAAACGCTGGATTATAAAATAACCGCTTCACAAATTTGATGCGGTTCTTTTTAATGCTGAAGTCATAATAGGGTATTAAACTTAAGCGGAATAACTATATTTAACGAATGTGGAAAGATATATTTAACGAATATTGTTAAACATAGTTTTTCGTACATATTTGTGGAAAAGTGTATTTTTATCACAGCTAAGAAATCAATGTTCAGTTTGTTAAACTTTTTCTTCGACACTTCATTACACTTAGGGATTATTTGTGTCCCAAAATAGTCCTATCGAATAAGAAAAAACGGCATGAATAGCAAAAAAGTAATTAAAAGTGTGCTCAAAACTTGCTCTAGAAGACATTTGATTTCAATAGAATTTGTTTTAAATTCACTTCAGATCTAATTCTCATCGATATCTAGAAGTAAGAAAGAAGATGGAGAAAAAATTGCATCAAAGACTAATGGAATTTAAATTGCTCTAATTTCTACTTTTTCGGAAAATACATTTCTCTTCTACGCCTTTAGACTAGAAGAAAAGTTAGAAACATCGTCGTTTTTATCAACGCATCCCTACCTCCTAATTACGCTACCCAAGACCAATAAACTTTTAGTAATTAGTGAACACGAATGCGGATATAGCAATTACCTCAAAAGAAAAAAAATGCAATTAAATAGCTATAACTGACGAATTAGGAAATAGTTCTGTGAAAAGAAATAAGTTCAATGTGAAAAGTAATGCTCCTCGGCCCCTTATGTAAAAATTAGGGGTCATTTGAAGTTGTATTTAATCCATATCTAATACCTATTCAATTATCACACACATCTGAAGAAAGACGTGGTTGAAAAAAGTTGAAAGTTGAACTTACTGTGTATTACTTTTTTAAGCCTTAAAATATTAGAAAAGATTTCTGAATCTTTAAAGAGGAGGGGTAGAGAAAAAAAGAGTAAAGAGTGTATGAAAAAGAAAAGAGGAAAAGTGCAAAAATTGATAGGTTCAAATGAGTTTAATTTGCCTGAGCAAAATTATGTGGCATTACATTTAAGCTCGGATTAAATTTCATTTACAGTTTACATGTTTTTTTAATTAGTATGATGACTGAGCTTAAAAATGAGGACTGAAAAAGAGTTTCACTCATGTTAATTCGTAAGAGATAATATTTTAAAAGTACAAAATCATGTTTTTTTCCTTCTTCTTTTTTGTACTTCATATTTTCTTGACTTTAAGGAATAGAACACAATTATTTATAGCACAGCATCTATTAAAATGCAGATGCTTATCAAACTACTGCTAAAATAGTATCAAGAACTTTTCTTTCGACGGTACTTCAAATGTGTGATTATGTATTCAGAAAAAATCATTACTCAAACCCGCTTAATGGAATATCGGTTAAAAGAATATACCGCTTAATGCAATCAACTAATTTTTAATTTACGAAACCATAGTATGTTGTTTCTGTGATCCGGATAATGAATGCATGAAATATCCCACTTATTAGGAAAAAATTCCATTGGCCATTCCATTAAGTGAGACAGTTTATTAAGGCTCTATTATTAAGTGAGGTTCTATTTATTTTTATATATAATAGATAAATAAATAAATTTATCTAGATTCAACCTTTTCTGATCTCTCTTCCCCCCACACGATTTAATTTTTTGTTAAAAATAAAATTACTGCTATTGTTTTTGAATTTTACTTCTTCTGTAAAAATAAAGTACTCCACGCCCATTATAGTTTCATGGAAAGTTCTTCCCTCTTATATAAAATAAGTAACTGCAGACGATAAAAAAAAGTAAATAGTCAAATGCCAAGAGGTCACCAGACTACGATACTAAAAACTCCTCCACTCCTTTTCTTTGTCATTTTTCACATTAACTGCTGATCCAACTCGATCCAAGACGGTATTCAATTGGGTTGTGACGAAACGTTCAATCATCGCACCGCGGTCGAACAATGATCAGGAAATTGCTCTCCTAGGATGGATGGTTGCCATATTGTAATGTGTCTCGCCTTTCATGGCGCCCGATTGGATAATGATTTTTTACTTTTATTGCGGAAACTCCACTTTTTAAAATGTCTTTCATACTTCAAAGAAATATTTTCTAGCGGATTTTATAAACTGCTTTCAACTGACTATGTGTGTGTTCAAAACGATTGCACACATTTGTACATGAACACGAAATTCTACTGGAACAAAGCGTGCCTACTCTTTCTTAAATTTAAATCGGTTTCGCGACGATTGCAACTAAGTTTTTTGCTCTATATTACTTCTATTTCTTTGAGTTAATAGACTTATTTAAAAATGAAACAAGCTGTGATTTTATGTTTAAAAAATATTTAGCTCTTGTTGATACCATATTTTTTCTCTCAAGATCTTGTGTTTAATCAGTGTGTGAAATGTCACTATTATTCTAGAATAGCTACTCTAAACTGATTTAATAAAGTTGTGGTACGTTTTGGAAACCAAAAAATGCACTTAATAAGTTACCATAATAGTTCCGCGTAAAATGGGAGATAAAACAAGTAACTTTAATTGCATTTTTGTTAAACTCTTGTAGTATTAGGAAGAAAATTGCTAGTTAGGGTATACATATCATTTAAAAAAAGATACATGCGATTAAAAGAAAAGCTTCTGCTTCTTGATAAAATATTGATAAAATAAAAACTATTTATTTTATCAATAGATTTCTCTCCAAAATAACAATTCTCAAATATAAAGACACTTTTTGAACAAGTTATTGATATTTATTAATTATGATTACGCGTCAGCAATGGAAATAATTATATTATTTAGCAACAAAATGTTTGACAGCATGTGACTGAGGTGAATGGAATGAAATTATTTAAAAGCAATCTACAAAATATTTTAACATTTGATAAAGAAACAAAGGACTATGAAAAGAAAAAAAAGGAATGTTTTAAACACACACAGAAATTACATTAAATATATTAGTAATTTAAAATTTGAAGCAAAACAGTATGCGTTATAACGAAAACAAATAAGAGAGCTCACTCCAAAATGAGGAATATATTCATGATATCTTGATTTTTTTTTTTTTGCTCTTTCACAAAATAATTTAATGAAAAGAAACAAAAACACGGTTAAAATGCAAGTTATTAAGTAATTTCAGGTAACCGAAGCAACAATGCATTGTAATATTCAAATTGAGCACCACTGCTCAAGGGCAATTCAATGAGAAAGTGGACATGAGGGCTGAAATTTTGAAATTGTTGTATTGCTTCAAATAATATGTCAAATTAAAGGTAATGATATGAGGTTTATGAAAATGTAAAGAAATATTTCACAAAAATAATCCTTTTTTTATTTTGGGGGGCTTAAAGTTTGTGCATTGTAACACACGTTCGATTAGGAAAAATTGGGTATTTTCATTCACTCTGAAAAAATATTTAATACAACACCAATTTCATTGTATGTGGATATATTGCAATTTATGACCTTTGTCTCCCTTTTAGAGCATTTAATCTTCCATAAATATGCATTAAATCTTATTTTAAATGCAAATTTATTTATAAATTTTCTGTTACACCCGTCACAGAATATATGCTTTACATACCTTAGCAAATGCATTAATCCATGGAAAAACCCGAAAGTTTCTGAAAGTCTAATTATTGCAAGTGTTAATAAGTATAAAATATTCAAATATCATTAAATTTTTATTTTCTGTGAAAATTTTGGTGTGACGGGTGTGACAAAAACTTTTGACGGGCGTGACAAAGTGTTTGTGACGGGTGTGACACCATTTAAGATAGTTTTAAAATATTTCATTAATGGAACAGAAAGTTAAAGCACTTGTTTCTAAAGAATTAGGGCAGTATGTTAAAACAATAATTATTATTATAATTAATATAATTTGATATAATTGAATAACGTTGATGTTTTGCAGCTATTTTGTAGCCATTTTTTTTTTTTTTTTGGCTCATAATACATTTTCAAAGGAAAAAAATTAGATTTTTTTACATATTTTTAACTGTACCCTAGAATAAAATCTAGTGTCAAATTTTTAACTACAACTTTATCTCATAACTATACCACATGTTTTTAGTAGCTTTAAGTGGCGAAGCAGATTCTGATGGTGAAGAGATCAAAGTTTTTGAATAAGTAAA
The DNA here is from genome assembly GCA_038502835.1 of Octonoba sinensis. Lineage (NCBI taxonomy): Eukaryota > Metazoa > Arthropoda > Arachnida > Araneae > Uloboridae > Octonoba > Octonoba sinensis. The sequence goes on along the minus strand of CM076599.1, from coordinate 53,446,182 downwards.
TTTAAAATATATGCAGGCTAGTGGACCCTATTGGATTTGGCCAGAAAATGTCGATATTTCCACTGAAAAAATATCCGTCATCATTGAGAAAGTTGCTCCACCAGCCTTTGTGACGAGTAGAGGTCACTGTAAATTCTAAATAAGATGTATATATGTATATATTTTTTATTTCTAATAAAATGTAAGTGTATATTGGCTAAATGTCAAGTTTACTATGTGTACTAATTACTACTTTTAAAAAAATTGCTTCTCAAAAATGTGAAATTTTCCGTGTCACACCCGTCACATTGCAATAAAAAATTCCCAAAAGTTAAAAAATTTAAAACTTAATATAAAAATTATGTATTATGTTTCACCTGAATCTCCTACAATAGGAAAAAAATGCTACAATGATGAAACACTTAAAAATTCACAGGAATTTTAGCAAATATGAAAGCAAGTGAAAAGTCATGTCCCGAAAAGTTACACCCGTCACAAGATTTTAAAATTTATTTTTAAAAAATTAAAAACTCCTGCAGTTTTATTTTTGCACAGTCATTAGAGCAAATGCAAAGGTAAACACAGTTTAAAACAAAATTTTGCTATTTATAAATAATTCATTGCCAAAAATATAAATTAAGCTTTAAAACTCATGTCTGGGAGTCACACCCGTCACAATGGAATGGCCCTCAACATTTCTTTTCCAGGTGCTACGGAATTTTTAATAGTTTTAACGTATTTTGGAGCGCTGCTAATCAAACAAAATATTTTAATCTGTAAAAGTAAAGACAATTATTTTAATACAAAAGAGCATTTAAAAGTTTCAGAGAACAAAATTTCTTTCATTTAAAAATTGCATTGTCTCAGAGTAAATTTACTTAGATATGTTCTTGCAAATTGCGCTATTATGTATTTCCTGTGTATGAAACGTTACCTGCTGCTCACTTTGAAATGACCTATAATGCACAATGTACCCATTGCTAGATAGTTCAGATTTTCATTAAGTACCAATAAATTTTGTAATGACCTTAGCATATCCTCGTAAAGTGTGCCCACTTGTTAAATCTACAATGCTTATGTTAAACCTTCCTTACTGATAGCTGTATTCTAATTCACTATATTAACTCAACTCTGACTATTGACAATAGCTGGTAGTTCTCGCAAGCTTCGTGAATGATTGCGGGACGTAATGACAAATCAGATAGGACGCATCAATGAATGGTTGTGTTGCTAACCGGGAACATCGTCGTTATAGAAGATAGCGGTACACTCTGGAATATACACTGGACTAACAATCGATTGTTGATATATTAGAGTTGCAACGAGGTCTGCAGTACTGTTGATTAATTTGGAGATATATTACCATGCATATTGGATGCAATAAGTCATTCCGATAAGAACTTCCGATAGTGCATGTGGTTATTGGTACTTTACAATATTTCCTCCCGTTCCATCCCAATCTTCGCCAAAATGAAATTTGTTTAACTGAGGTTAACAAACTGTATATTGAAATTCAGTACAATATAAAAAATGTAAGTTTCGGACTCTGAAAACTCACTTGCACCTGAAATGAAACAAAAGTCAGACACCTAATTTAAAAATTCCTAATAAGTTTGCCGTTTTTTAAATTGTAATTCCTTATTATCTCTCTCAAGTACTGCTCAAAATATTTATATAATATTTTTATAGTGACATTTAGTTTAAACTAATGTTATTTTTAAAAAATCTGTACTTAAAAAAGCATATTTTTCAAAATTATTGTTAAGTGGAGTACCAGAAATCCAATAGTCCACTTAACCCAGGAATCTAAATTAAGGTGTATGTACGATGCATATATATACATATATTTGAACTGAAAATAGAGTCAAAAAGAACTAAAGTAGCAATAAAACCTCAGTAGTACTAAGATAAAAATTATACTTCTAAAAAAAAGGAAAACTGAAATTGCTTCCTAGATGAGAAGAATTCATCTGCCTTGAAGTCAAATTGCTCCAGGCATAGAAAAATGACGTTCGATTAGTCAGTCGACTCGAAACTATAAAACGGCCTATAGTACTGTAGTATAGTTGAACTGTAGTACATTAGTATAGATTGAAAGTACAGTAGTATAGATTGAAAGTACAGTAGTATAGATTGAAAGTACAGTAGTATAGATTGAAAGTACAGTAGTATAGATTGTAGGTGAGTAGTATGGATTGAAACGCTGATAGTACAGTAACTATACTACTAGAGTTTCAATCTCCACACGGCATCCGATTTTGTTCGCCAATAGTGAGCGATGTTGTCGCCAACTTTTATATTATCAACGAACAGTTGAACTAAATAATATCTAATTATAAACGATCAAAACGCTGCAGGGATCCTATTTCGTCTCGCGATTTGGTTATGCTTAGGCATCTCTACTAATAATAAAGCAGCAAGTATGTGTGTGTGTCCGTGTGTCTTTCTGTCTGTCTGTGTCCGGCATAGGGCCCAGACCGTCCGGCAGATTTTCATGAAATTTGGCACGAAATTAGTTTGGAACATGGGGGTGTGCACCTCGGAGAGTTTTTTCTGAAATTCGAATTTGTTCTTTTTTTTATTCCAATTTACAGCCGAACATTTTATAAAATAGTCGTTTTCTATTGGAAGGATATATCACATTGCTTTGAGCTTGATACCATTGAAAAGCTCGTAAAAAACTACCCCGAAAAGAGTTCCGCTCTAAGTGCTAAAATTCGAAGTCTCTAAATTAACTAGAAAAAAGTTATGAGCATTTTTCTCTGCAGTTCGAAATTATTTTTTCACGGTAATTAACTTTAATTTTAATTGTTACCATGCCGACTGGCTTATGATCCTTCTTTTTAACGAGTTAAAATTTATTGCCTGCGGTTTTTAGTATTTCGAGGAGCAGCCGATTTGTAATTATATTTATTTCTTTTTTTGGCTTTGATTATTCTTTTTTTTAACGAATTAAAATTTATTTCCTGCGTCTCACAGGCGATCGACAGCTTTATTTTGATACTAGCGGTACCCGCATGGCTATGCCCGTGTTAAAAAATGGAAAGACCAGTCGGTTTGCCATTGTGTATATAGTGATAACTTTTTTAGGTGTAAATTATGTTATTTTATTAAAATGTATAGCATTCCACATAATTAAAAATTAGCTGCCCACGGCAATCAGCCAGAGATCCTACACATTTAAGCATTTTTTTTAAAAACACGCGCAATTAAAAAGTAAAGAAAGAAACGAAACAAAACAAAAAAGAAAATATTTGAAAGAAAACGCATTTTGTTTGTTTAGTTCAAGTACCCATACAAAAAGGACGATTATAATAAATTATATTTTTAATTAATAAGTTTTTAGTATAATTAATTTTTATCTATTATTTATTGACATTAAAACCGAGTGCAGAAGCTACGTTTTGTACAACCTTTTGTCTACGCAGTCTTAATACTGAATGAAAACGTTGCAGTTTTTTATGCGTCTACATGGTGCAGAGATATCTGTATATTTCACTCAGTTTTGTGCGGTATCGTCATGAAGGAGGTACTACTCTGGTCAATTTTGGCATGGTGTCATGTTAAAAAAAAAGACTGGAACGTCTCAGAAGTACCCGGCGTTTAAAGTGGTCAAATGATTACATAAAATAAATATTTTTTGTTGCCTGTTCTGGTGGTTCGACAACTGCAATCTCTTTATTTTCATCGATGATATTCCTAGACTGCCTTGGTGTCTCCTGATCATTTAGCAAATGTAACAAATCAAAATACCAGAGAGATAGCTTGTAGATTTCATCTCCAGCCCCAGATCGAATCGATTTATTAACTTTTGCCAATTCTTTACGGTAAACACTTCTCAAAGAATTAATTATTTATAACTGTTTCTCTGTTTGCGGTTGCATCAATTTCTTTGAATTTTTCCACTAAACTCTCATAAGCGTCCCCCTTTTTATCCCTGTCACTATAATCCTTGGATTTGACACGCCAAATGCATGGGAAACTTTCGCATAATGCAATAAATTTTGTGAGAAACTCCTGAGAACATTGCCGAAAGTCGGTCATTGTCACCTGACGAATTGAAACTGAGAAACAAAATGAATCGGAAAAGGGTGCTACCGTCTACATGCGCCGATTTGTCTGCACAGTTCAAAGACATCTATGCTTTCTAGCTCAGTTATCGCTGCAACTGTACAGTCTTCGCACCGGACTCAAAAACTGCGCACTTTTCTAATCTATACGCAACGTTTTATCTGCAGCGTGTTGAACTGCGGAGACAAAAAGTTGTGCAAAACGTAGCGTCGGGTTCACAGGCGAAAAAAAAAAAAAATAAATAAATAAATGAAAGTATAAATAATAATAAGCTGGAATAACAAAAATCGCTATAAAGAATAACATTTATTTAAAAAACCCCTGTGCAGTATGGAAAATGGTCCCGTAAAATACATGTCAAAATAAGGAAATCAAAATAAAACTATCAATCGCCTGTGAGCCGCAGGAAATAAATTTCAATTCGCTTTAAAAAAATAATAATCAAAATCTAAAAAAGAAATAAATAAATTAAAAATCGGCTGCTCCTCAAAATACTAAAAACCGCAAGCAATAAATTTTAATTCGTTGAAAGAAAAAAGGATTAATAGTCAGTCGGGGCATGGTAACAATTAAAATTAAAGTTAATTACCGTGAAAAAATAATTTCGAACTGCAGAGAAAAATGCTTATAACTTCTTTTCTAGTTAATTTAGAGGCTTCGAATTTTCGCACACAGAGCGAAACTCCTTCCGGGGTAGTTTTTCACGCGCTTTTCAACGGTATCAAGCTCGAAACGATGCGATAATTTCTTCCCATAGAAAATGACTATTGTATGAAACTTTCGGCTATAAATTGGAATAAAAGAAGAACAAATTCGAATTTCAGAAAAAACTCTCCGAGGTGCACACCCCCATGTTCCAAACTAATTTCGTGCCAAATTTCATGCAAATCCGCTGGACGGTCTGGGCCCTACGCCGTACACAGACAGACAGACACACACACACACACACATACTTACTGCTTTATTATTAGTAGAATAGAATAGAAGATAGAAGATGTATTTCACGGGACCATTTTCTATACTGCACAAGGGTTTTTAAAAGAAATTTTATTCTTTATAGCGATTTTTGTTATTCCAACTTATTATTACTATTTATATTTTCATTTTTTTTCCTACAGTGAATTAGCACATATGTTATTTTCCTATTTGAGCTCGAATGAAAGGTTTATTCCGCTTTCCAAGCTTTGCTTACTGCCGTTTGTTTGTGAAAGCTACAAAATTTCGTCTTTCTGTTTTGATATCAATGAATAATAGATAAAAATTAATTATACTAACAATTTATTAATTAAAACTATTCTAATGGATTACAATTGTCCTTTTTGTGGGGGTACTTGAACTAAACAAACAAAATGCGTTTTCTCTTAAATATTTTCTTTTTTGTTTTGTTTCGCTTGTTTCTTTTCTGTTTTCCTTTTTTATTGTGTGTATTTTGTAAAAAAAATGCTTAAATGTGTAGGATCGCTGGTTCATTGCCGTGGGCGGATAATTTTTAATTATGTGGAATGCTATACATTTTAATAAAATAACATAATTTACACATAAAAAAGTTACCACTATATACAAGACCGTTCAGCGAATTTTAATGAAATTTGGCACGAAATTAGTTTGGAATAAGGGGGTGGGCATCTTGGAGAGTTCTTTCTGAAATTCGAATTTGCTCTTTTTTTTATTGCAATTTATAGCCGAAAATCACATAAAGATTCTTTTCTATAGGAAGAAACTATCGCATCGTTTCGAACTTTATATCTTTGAAAAGCCTGTAAAAAAATTCCCCAAAAAAAGAGTCTTGCTCTAGCTACAAAAATTCGAAGTCTCTAAATTAACTACAAAAGAAGTTATAAGCGTTTTTCCCTGCAGTTTGAAATTATTTTTTCACGGTAATTTAGTTTAATTTTCTTTTCTCCAGACAATGTGAATTTTTCCAGATAATGTGATTGCTTTTTATTTTATTTGAATTGTTACCATGCCGACTGGATTATGATTATTTTTTTTTAACGAATTAAAATTTATTTCTTGCCGTTTTTAGCATTTTGAGGAGCAGCCTACTTTTAATTAATTAATTTATTATTATTATTATTATTTTAAATTTTGATTTTTTTTAAACGGATTAAAATTTATTTCCTGCGACTCATGGGCGATCGATAGCTTTATTTTGACATGACGGGACTTGACTTCACGGGACCATTTTTTATACCGCACAGGGGTTCTTTAAAGAAATGTTATCCTTTATAGCGATTTTTGTTATTCCAACTTATTGTTACTATTTATATTTTTATTTATTTTTTTTTTTTCTTAAAGTGAATTAGCACATATGTTATTTTCCTATTTGAGCTCGGATGAAAGGTTTTTTCCGTTTTCAAAGCTTTACTTGCTGCTTTTGTTTCTGCAAGCTACAAAATTTTGCCGTTCTGTTTAACTGTTTACTAATAGACAAAAATTAATTATACTAAAAATGTATTAATTAAAACTATTCTAAAGGATTATAATCGTCCTTTTTGTGTGGGTACTTGATTTAAACAAACAAAATGCGTTTTCTTTCAAATATTTTATTTTTCGTTTTGTTTCGTTCTTTCTTTCTTTTTTCCTTTTTTATTGTGTGTGTGTTGTAAAAAAAAAGGCTTAAATGTGTAGGGTCGCTGGTTTATTGCCGTGCGCTGCTAATTTTTAATTACGTGGAATGCTATACATTCTAATAAAATAACATAATTTACACATTAAAAAGTTATCACTATATACACAATGGTGACTCGACTGGTCTTTTCATTTTTTAATACGGGCATAGCCGTGCGGGTACCGCTAGTACCTTATAAAATAAACTGCGTACTCACAAGCAGTAATTTTAATATGACCGCATCTTATGATGCAATTTAAGTATTTTTAGAATGATTTTGCTTATTTTGAAAAGAGTCTTTGTCCGAATCCATTCAGATTATCGCGATTCTATTGTATTTAAAAATTTCATGTTAATGACGCAGACCAAGTTTGAAATAACCAAGTTTGAAATTAATTGCGTCATATTGGCAGATCTATCAATTACACTTAGGACCAATAAAATTAACTTTTTCCTCCTTGAGTAACTTGTTGAATACAGTGTAACGTATTAGTATTGCCACTAACAACAATAGTATGACAACCCCTTACTCTTCAGAAGAAAGTACATTTAGTTTTTAGAGGAAGAAGAAGAAATGAAAGAAAAGAGGAAGATAAGAAAGAAAAAAACTGAACTACTTATTATCATCGAAGCAAAAACTCTTTTTTATTTATTGAATCTGTTTAGATATAATTTATGGAAATAACTGAAGAAAGAAGTGCAACATTAACAAAGATGTAGTTGATGGCCATTTCCACAATAAAAATGAAGGTATTTTTCAATCTTTTCAATGCCAATTTAATAATGTTATAAATCTGCTAATTCTAATTCTACCCGTAAAAATATTTGACATTAAAAAATCGTATTTTTGGACTACTTTTACAAAACTAATCAAAGTGTGCAACCTCTAAATGCTATCCAATTTTCTTGAAAATTGGCAAAGGTATTACTTACATCACTATTTAGTCAAATCATGTATTTGAAAAAAATAAAATAAAATAATAAACGTTGTAATATATATATGGGACAAACAATCTATTAATCAAGTACAAATAGCAAATATATATATATTTATGGAATTAGGAATCCAATTTAAATTATTTGTCCAAGGAATATTTTAAGAAGTATCATTTATTTATTTTTATTTTTTAACTTTTGGCCTAAATATTAATTTAGTTTTATGCATCATTAACAACTGAAACGTAAGGTTTAGTAAATTATTGTTAATTTTACAAAATTAAAAGCAATACTCGATTAGTTTGAACATCTTAGAAAAATGTATTTCGCTTCGATGGAAAATATTTTTTTTTTTATTGACATTCTTTTTTTTTTTTTTTGCTCAAAGCTTATATATAAATTGAAACCTAGAACGGAGTTTCTTGTTTCTAAATATAAACATTTCTCAGTAAAATTCTTTAAATTGTCTGCAACTCTGAATTTCGTACTTTGACTCAAAATACCCATTGGTTTAAGAACAAAAGCAAGAACGCCAACTTTCTCTCTTTTCCAATAATCATCACTTGTAACCCAATCTCAAAAAAATATAATTTCCCTTGTTCAGTGCAATTCTTTCTGGGGAAACCTGAAGCTGAAAAGCAATAACAAAACAAGTTTCTTCTAGTCCAAAAGATTGTATTTTCTTTACGGTTTTGAAATGTAATCAATTAATGTCTTTCCTTGGTGAAGTCTTCAAACTTTTTTTTTTAAACGTGCTTTGAAGATTTTTTTTTGCGAAGAAAAACGATGCTTTGTGATAGAGTTTGAGCTGAGACAATATGTTTTACCAGAAAGTTATTTTCTGCTGCAAATTTCAAAAACTTTAGCTTAAATCATTTCCTGTCAAATTTAATACAATAATATTCTTTAAGATTTTCAGTAGAAATTGACCAAAATTCTTCTTAAATTTTGTCGATATTGTGTTCAAGTTTTTGCTCTTTTTAGATGAAATGTTTCCTGTCCAATTCAACACAATAATAATCTTCCAGAAATCTAGAAAAATAGAGATAAATTACTTAAATTCGTTAAATTCTCTTTTATAATTCCTTGATGCTTAATTAATTTTGTTTTTTCAACTTTTGCTATCATTTGACACTCTTGATTCGTGCAATGAGGGATCATTCATAAATGATGTTACGCTTCTAGGGGGCAGGGGGTAGGGAAATTGTGACAAGGGCAGGGGAGGGGAACAAGAAGTGTGACATCATGCTTATGCAACATAGCGTGACATGTGACAAAGGGGGGTAGGGGTGAATTGAGGTGTGACATTTTGTGTCAAAGGGGGGGGGGGATTGGGGTGAAATATATGAGAGGAAAGCGTGACATCATTTATGAACGGTCCCTAAAGGACGTGATCCATCAGACATCTCCTGAATATTTTGCGTAAAATTGCTGAGATTTTTAAGATATTCAACAGGAACATTTTTATTTAGTAATTTAAGAGAGAAATCCTCTCTCTAAATCCTTAAATTTATTTACTTTTACATTTCTGAAAGCGGAAATATAAAAAGTAAATAAATTTAATTTCCTCGCCATTATTAACATATTTTATAGAGAGTGATTTCGCTTCATTTACATGACTTACATCTCTGAAGTTCACATCTTTGTGCATCCAGAGCATAAGTACGCTAAAACTTCTAAATTTTTGCGTTATAAGGTTGTTTATTCAATATTTGCATTCCTCACATGATAACTTTTTTTCCCTTAGGGGAAGCCCTAGACATGATGTCTCGTTTTTTTCGCACGTATTCGACCCCTACTCCTTTGTTATAAAATGTCACAATTCTTGTTACCGCAGACCCTCCCCTTGTCACAATTTCACGAAACCCCCTCCCCCTCGAAGCATGATATCATTTATGAATTATCCCTTAGCTAAAAAGATGTTTTCATGTTCTGTACACATTTATGATAAAAAATTGCGGTTGGTGACGCAAAATCGTTTTATGTTAGGTGATAAAATATTGAGGTTATACATTTTTCTAATGTACACAGATACATATAAAATATATGTTCCGAGAAAAAAAGGAGTTTGTTTTTATCCCCTTAATCAGATTTAAAAATTCAGGTTTATAGGTAAGAAGTATTCTTTCAAAACTCTTTTATATATTCCATATTCACTCTATTATATATACTCCATCCTCGATATTTTCTTTCTTTTTTATAAAGATGGCAATATATTCTTTCATTCCACTTTTCTCTATATTTAGTGCACTGACGTCACATCCATTTCCGGCATAACGCTCAGTTACAGTCGCAGCAAAAATGGAAGCGATATTTGTTTGATTTCTTCAGGCGCTGGACAGTAGATTACTCCCAATCGATTTTCCCCAGAAAGGATTGCAGATAAGTGATGGAAGACTTCAAATTTGTGAGAGAAAAAGGTTCCAACAATGAAACTCGATAGCATATCTCAAGCAAGCCGAGCCACTTTCGAACACCCTGGATGTTCCAGTTTCCGCGCTTCGAACGCGCTGCAGACTCTCGGATATCCGTCAGAAACATGAAGGATGGTTCGAAAGTTGGCCAAGGGGGGAGGGAGGTTGGACAGAGAACGAGAGACAGACTTCTCCAATTCCTTGTACGCAGTGAGTAAATGCACCTGTGTAAATAATTGGTCTGACAGCCCATTACAACGAAAGGATGGAGGAGTTAAAAGGGAGAGGTGCTGATATTTCAGCAAACACCTTTCTTTTATTTCACATATATATATATATTGCTTTCGTTTTATTTCTTCCTTGAGTTATTTAAGGTACTTTGATTATTCGAGCTTTTTAAAGAGATATAGTGCAAACATTTGTTTGAAGTAGAACTTTAAAAAGCTCAAAGTTTTAAAATTTCAATAATTTCTCTACTACATTGAATATTTTAAAAAGTATTTACGTACTAAGAAAAATTCAAGCAGATGGATGATAATTGTGTGGAAGTAGTTTTCTTTAACATCTTTTACATTCAGCTTAAAAAGTGTCTTTTTTTTTAGATGCAAATGATATGCCAGAGCTAAAAAAATAACCAAAAATAAATAAATAAATCGATACATAAGTAAATAAAAAGTATAAATAAATGAAATGTCTTAAATGCACTGTTTTAAAAATGAAGGTTTGGGTTTTTTAGTAAATATCAAAACTTGCAAAATTTAAGTACGGTGAACGAAGGTTAAATTTCCATTCCACATACTGGGACAGTTGGAATATTTAAAAGCGTACAGGGCGTATGCGGTTATCAGTCCATGTGTGTGTTTTTGCGTAACCCTCCTTTAACATAAATATCCTTGAAGGAGTAGGGTCCATTAGAGAACCTGCTAGATTTTTCAAAATTTTATTTGTGACTGAGCTTACAAATATTATTATTTTTTATTTAATTATAGATCGCTTTCATTTTAAGTAAGAAAATTCAGAAAGGCATTTGCTCATAGCTCTTGCAAGACATGAGTGTTTATTGAAACACTTCCGGACTAAATTCTGACACTCAGGACAGCAAAAATTGCTATACAGTGCAAGTTGGCCTAACTGGTCATGTTACACCTGATGGTCTGCCCGCATCAAACTCAACGCTGTTTTGTTAGATTTTCAATCTTTCTTTTAACATTTGAGCCGATAGTTAGTGTTGAAAGGCAGAAAGAAATGCTATACTTATTAAGAATAAAATTATTATATTTTATACCATGCCGTTTTTCCTGTTGATTTTCAAATTTTACGATGAAAACTATTTGTTGTTATTTTTTAAAATTTTTTTATTAAAATTTCTTTAAAAGAATACAGAAGAAAAATTGGACCAGCTAGCCCCGGTTTACGCTACTACCAAGTTGAAAATGTTCGTTTTGCGGGACAACCCATTTTATGCATGTTGTTTTAAAAATACCGTGCATTCCTTTTTTTTAAATAAATATATAATTCCTTGAATAGCGAAGCAGTAATGTAATAGGAAAATAAACCTGTGTGGGCCATTGCAGTTATATTTTGACCCACTTATGAAATATAGTACATGTATTAGAATAAGGATATTTGTGGTAAAGCCATAATTCTCACTCGGACGCAGGGACTTTTTGTAACTTGAAGGGCGAAAAACCCTCGAAAAAAAATTAGAAACACTCAAACAATTATGCTTGTAATATTTAACAAAATAATTCCTTGATAAAACTGAGTTTCTTACATGGATTCTGTGCTTAAAACATTGGCACTTCAATATAGGTAAAAAATTCTGTGGAATGCTTCAGCTATCACTTTCCCCAGAGAAAAGTGGCAATACACTTGATGCGCAATCACCAACTCTAAATCTACTTTTCCAGCCCTAATCCACTAGTGTAAGATGTGTGGAAACGAAATAGCAAGTAGCCAAGGAAAGGATTGAACAAGCTGTACAGAATACAAATAGTAACCTCTACCCCTTGTTTCCTTAGTTGCCATGGTTACGTGAAAGACAAAGGGCATCTACAATTCAGTGTTGGGTTTTAGATAGTGTCACAACGACTTTAGTTTTCGTCGAAAATGTAATACATCAATGATAAAAATAAAAAAATGATATGTCAACAATTAATGCTTTTCTTTCTTTTTAATTTATATTTTAACCAGAAAAATAAATATTCTCATCTATGTGTACAAAATGCTCCTATTGTTTTTTTTTTTTTTTAGATGCAAAATTTAAATTAAAAACAGTAAATGAATATGAGGTAAAAATACTTGTTAAAATAATAGCCTGATGGTTCGGTAGTACCTATTATTAATAATAACAATAAAAAAGATGACATAAGAATGTCATCGAATATATATATATATACATAAATAAACAGATATGAAAATACAGGAAAGATTATGAAAAATAACACTGAGTTAACATTTAAAACTAAAATTAATTAAATGCAAAAGAACTAATTTAAAATATATGTAGTCATTGTGTTGCAACATAATGAGTTAGTTAAAATGAAAAGTTAGTACGAAAATATATTATACATCGAGTAAGAAATAAATATGAAAATGTAGTAAGCTCAATATTCAAATATTAACCACTATAAAACTTATAGTATAAAGGCAGACTGAAATACTAGTAATCTGAAAAAAAAATATTTGTACAATAACAAATCCCTGAAATCTCAGGAATCTTCTAGCTTTTAAATAACACAATAGGATGGCGAACTATACAGTGTAGAGTCAAGAAGGGGTTTTACTTTTTACCCTGACGATTGGAAGAGATAGAGCACGTCTAGATGCGTGAGATGGCCTAGGTTTTCTGTCGGGAATGTTTGATCATGCAACATTGAATTTTAAATTTTGATTTAGGAGATTACTAAAGAATTATGATTTGCTGTTTTCAAAACATGCTGACCATTAGAAAAGGTTCATTTATTCGCGGGAAGCGGCCGAAGAGCAATTGTAATTGGTATTTATTCCCGAGGATTTAATTATTGCCCAAGGAAAGGAATAAGGGGGTCAATCAATTCGAAAAGACGTTTATCCTTCTGAAAGTACACTGTAAAAAAATCTAGCTCAACCTTTCCCCAAAAAATTATTGGGGAAATTTAGCTGCACCCAACAATGGCACTAAGTTGAACCATTATAATGGTGTAGGTTCACCTAGTTGCACCATGAAAGTGAAACTAGGAACCATTATCCTCGTTCAACTTTAGTACCAAATGTTGGTTGCAGCTATTTCACCATTTTCTTCCGTTTTTTTTTTTTTTTTTTTTTGAAAGGTTGAACTAGACTTTTTTTACTCAAACTTTACCGAGGATCCTTTAGACCTTTCATTAAGTTTAAATTTTAAAAACGAAACAAAAGTGTTTCTTGCACAAAATAAGTATAGAGATTAGGGTTTTATAATCATGTAGCCTGATTTTGTAAGATCAAGGTAAGAGAGAATTTACTGCAAGACCATGCAACTGAAAACTGTTCAAAGCACCTAAGAATAGTTTTAAAAAATGTTTAATTATTCGAAGAATTCAAGAGAAACACATTTTGTTTTCATATAGTATATTAAAAGGCCAAATAATAATTATTGCTACCTTAATATTAGATAATTTAATTGTAAGTTACGAAATTTTAATTTCTAGCATTTATGAATTTTATGTAATGCGTTACTTATTGTGGCCATTTCTCATACGCATACGATATACCTCACCTAAAGTATTCCGGGTAAGATAGATCATAAGGCAAAGTTTGATATGATCATTTAAATAAACCTTGTTAACATATGAACCTCTGCATTCAGATTTTCTAATGCAGAGGTTAATTTAAATGACCATGAATCAATTAATGCAGGGTTTATTTGAATAATCTTATAAAATAATGCAAACTCATGTAATATCATTAGTATAAACCCTGTAAAGATATATGAACTTCTGAATTGAGCTTTTCATGCGAAACATCATACACAATATGCGTACACTGAAACTGAATGTGACTTTATGGCTTTTTGGGACCGAAAAAAAATTGCTACGTCTCTTCCGGATTTACAGGAAAATATTGGTAATAAAATACCACTGACAAGAAATGTCTTCTTAATACACATAATTTGGGGTACGCTGATCCGCAACCCAAAAACTATTGCAAATGCCTAGTTTAAACATTGTCATTGATGAAGAAGAAACACAACATATTTTTTAGATTTACCTCTTATTTGTAACGTTTACTACAATAGGTGCTGTTTAGTGAGAAAAGTTTTATTTAATTACGTATTTTAGAAACATTGTTTTTGTGGCAACAATCTTTATCGTGTACGTTATCATGTTCTTTTCCATGACAGATTGACTTTGTACTATTGAGCTAAAATACTGTATAGATGACCGAATTGGAGGATAAGTCATACGAAAACTTGTTACACCTCTTTTTATGGAAAAAACAGTGCTTTGTGTGTAAAACATTTTTAAAAGTTTTTAATTTTTGGAAACAGATTCATACCATTCCTCTCACAGTCAGGGAAATACTCACAAGGGAAAAGTGAAAGGGAATCGCTTACGGCAAAGTCTATCGTTCCTTTATTTATTCTATAGTTCTTTTCCTACATAAACCACACGCATTTGTTCCTTCCCACGTTGTCATGGTAACTGAGTAAATCCCTACCCCAATCCTTCCTTTGTAGAATTCGGTCTGCTTGGGGATTTCTGTCACAAAGCCATGGATTTCGCCATTCTGTATCTATTTAAATAAGACCAGAAATCCGTAGATTTTAATGCTACGGAGCTCATGTCTTCATTTGTTTTCATTAGCTCCGTGCTCATTTTCGTTTGGAATAGAGAGAAATAATGTTTACGAAACTTTCTCCCTCGCACCAGAGGTACTTAAGCGAATAAAATGGCTGAAACACTTGTAGTCTTTATGTAAACGTGTTACAAGCTGACTGAATGTGATTTAGCGTTCATAAAGATCTTTTATGCATTATTTTGTGTTGTTTATGTTGTACATTGGGTCCGGCATCGGTAATTGCATATTTTTGCTTCTTTTGACGTTCGTGAAAATTTTCTTAAATCGATCGTTGCTTCGTTCATAATATGTGTAATCATTCCTGAAGGCATAATTAATATTCTATATAAAAGAAACCCCTTGAATATACAATTGCTTACATTCTGAAGTAAATGAAATACATGTAATAAAGCCTTTGCCTTTGTACAAAAAATAAGTAAATAATGGATAATGTCAACTTTGTCAAAGAACAAAAATTGCAATACTATTTCAGGCACGTTATTCAAGGCTCCAAAAACCTGTTTTCCTTTCAATAATAATTTTTTAAAACAAGAGTTTCTGACGCGGAAAAGTAGTCAGCAATGATATTCTGATAAATATGATATCTTGCTGAATAAAGTGGAATATTTATCCCACTTAGAGGTTCTTCAAAATGAATATATTTTTTCTTTTTTCTAGTATTTCCCCCTCCCCCCAAATTTTTTTTTTTTAAAATTTATTATTTGACGCTAGAAAATAACACAAAATAATCAAAACAGAAAACGAAAACGTTATTTCTGCAATTTGAATTTACTGTCTGAATTTACAGATGAGTTAAATTTACGTCCAGATGTCGCAAATAACCTACCACACCGTGTGATAGGGTTATTTGCGACATCTCCCTGCATCTGTGCATACCGGAACTATAGAATATCCCAGATAAGACCAATTTCGATGCATCAGGCAGGACGCAAAGCAGGGATCTCCCCTGACACCTGTTGAAAAGCAGAGGCTGTCTCCAGCAAGGAAGATTAATCGTCTGTAGCAGGGCTCTTCGCATCCCGGTCTCCGAGAATTCTAAAGCTTTTGGAATAATGGACAGTAGATTGAGCGCAAGTTGGAGAGTGATACGTTAGGCTGGTAAAGGCCATATTGACTGAGTTGTATTCATTATGTGGGGTTATGAATGTTTTGTTGTGAAGGAGTTGTTGAGAAAGAGAGATAAGATTAATGTGGCCATGAAAGAGAACTTTGTAGGAGCTTAAGGAGAGAAATGTGGTTTGATTTTATTCCGAAGGTGAAATTTAACAAATTTGAAACACTTTTTTAACACTTTTGAAAAACAAAGTATCCTTTCACATTTGAAGAGTTTTTTGAATAGGACTTTTGCGGTAAAAACTGACAATGTATTCGTTTATTATGTTAACGATATTTTTTTTAAATGTGGGCTTTTAGCCTATATCCCATAAAAATATTAGTAAATAAACAAGAAAGCGTTCAGAAGTAAATGATTATACTTTCCTTATTTCCAGCAGCGACGTTGTAACAAGGATCATATCCTTCGTTGTTATATGGGCTGTGTCTCGTATCCAATATGGCACATAAAAGTTTTCTTCCGGTGCTTTGTTCCTTTCTAGAAACAGCTTCTGTTCTAGAATGATTTTTTTATCTGAATAAAATGGATCGTCTGTGGTTATTGAAGGTGCAAAGACATTCAGGAAAAATTCTTCTGCTGTGTTTATAAATTTCTCGAATCCATTTACAACTAACCAAGAACTGCCCGGTTTTAGCTCAAGTGGAATGGTTATAAAACAAAACAAAACTACCCTATTTAAGACTTTTCATTTTGTTTAATAAGATAGTAATGGTTTATACAGATATAAAAATACAGGAGAAATTTACTTTTAATTACTGTAATGGTCATTAAATACGTATTGCCTGTTGATGCGGTCGAATACATCAGTGGTTTCTTTGTTTGAATCAGTTTTTTTTGTGAGCATTTCGAGCACCTGCCGTGACATTATAAACACATGGTACACCATTTGTGCTAATGCCCAATGCATGTTTCTGCTTTGATATTATAAACAACTAGCGGTACCCGCAACGGCGTTGCCCGTGCAATGTTAAAATAGCGGCGCCTACGGCGCAACTTGTTTTTTGTCCCAAGCAAGCCACCGAAGGCGACCTCTTAAGTCACTTCTGTGCCGATAAAAACTTATTTCAGCCTGTATTTTTCCACAAATGTATATCTACCTTGACTTAGGTGTAAATTTTTTTCAATCTATCACTAATAACCTATATTTATTGATCTATATTTGTATCATGTGGCATATTTATCTTTATTACATCATCAAAACTTTTACATAGCTTAATTTTTACTCTGACTGATAGATAGCAGTACATTCTTTCTGAGTCTGAATTCAAAAATATAACTGTTGTTTCATAAATGTTTATTTAAACCAATAAAAAGAGTAAATTGTTATACAAAAGTAAAAAAATAAATGTATTAGTAGCTTTATACATAAACATACATTTTGTAATTAAATCAGCGAAATGAATTTATATAATTGTAAATATGAAATTTTAATTGCCGCAAATTAAAGTAGTCTAAATGGGGAATTGATAAATTGATCAGACAAAGTAATTTAATAAAGATCATCTGAAAAATCTAACAGTTACTGATCCTCCTTAGCCTATTCAAGAAAAGCAAAAGCTGCAGCAAAGAGATGCTGGACTATGTATATGTCAGCAATTTGATGAAAAAAAAAAAAAAGTGGCAGCTGTATGGGAAGTATGTTGATAGTGAAAATTGTGTGGAATGCAGTGGAGTATCTACCATGTGTGTCACCCAGTAGAAAAGATTACGCCTTCCCCATCAAAAAAAAAAAAAAAAAAAAATCATGTAAACTGTGAAGTACGCGTTTTAATGAAATATAATTTTTTTTTAAAAAAAATTGTAGTTTTGGAAAAGAAGAACACCATTTGCATCATGAGCCTCATAATATTTAAAGTATTTGTTGAGGGCACTGGTTATGATTAGCGGTTAAAAACATTGTGAATATTTTTTAAAATAAACACTTTGCTCAAAAATAGAAAATTAAATTGGATATTCTTTTCTCCCATTTTAAGTATTTGTTTTATTCTAGGGAGCTTTTAAAGGTTCATTTTTTTCTCCGTCGGGGATGGTTGTCACCCCTGAATGGGTGACACCCGGGGTGGTCTCCCCCACTTAGCTACGCCAAAGACATTTCTTTAGTAGCATATAATAGGAATATCCTGCCTATAAATTTGCTTTTGGAGTATCACGTCAATTTCTGATATGCATCGCTTAAGAGACATATCTTGACAAAAGTAAATTCGAAAGTGAATGTGAATGCTGAAAATGGAAATTTTATGGCTCAAAGCTGAAAAAGAATCTGTTACTAAATTAGTACACTAAAAATGCAAAGAAAATTTTATTCTTATCGCGGAATCCTACCTACAGTTCCTAATGTTAATGCAATGGACACTTGCTTAGTTATGAGCAGAACATGGAATATTGCTCTTTTTTTTTACAGCATTCAATGCCACAAAAATGGTAATCGAGGTGATGTTCTGACACGAACATACATATTTTTAATATGCTCAAGTCATATTTTTTTATCTAGTGGTGTCTCTGGGCCAATTCAGTGGTGAAAGTTTTCTCTCTGGCTCTGATTTTGACTCTGTAAACAACACTTTCTTATAGGTAGGTGAGGCATTTTCAATGAAACTGATAGACTAACGACTTAAATTTTGTTACAAATGATGAATTGTTGAAATTGTTGGGAACGCTATCCTTTTATGCTATAAATGATGAATGGCAGATTTCAACTCTTTCAAAAAGTATAATATCTATATTTTCGAATACATACCATTTTAACGCATTTAATTACGAATTCTGGAATTTAGGTTGAAAATAATCTGTAATAGTGGATTGTTTTTTAGTTATGGAGTTGAAAGTGAATGCTGAATCTTCCAGTATTGAAATGCTTTGCAAGTTTTTTTCCTAGTCCTTATGGGAAAGAAAATATTTTCCACTATTTGTAAAATGTCCACTATATGCTGCTTTCCGTCCAATAAGAGTACAGTACATAGCACACAGAGGCGTAGCTAGGGTTTTCAGCGCCCGGGGAGAACTGAAGATTTTGCGCCCCCCTCACTCCGCACCCCTGGTAGGGAATTAAAGAAACTTTTATGCTTCCTAAATGACAAATAGAACTAAAAAGCAGACCTTTTAACTTGCATTTTTATTAGCGACCATTCACTTTGAAGGGCAAAATGGAACACTTTGGCTTCGCAAAATTATTTGTTTTTCTTCTTTCTCAAGTGACCTTTCCTGAGTTCTCTGGGCGTCCGGTTCTTTTTAATCTGCTGCTCAAAGAAAATGCCCCCTAGCCCTTCCTAGAGAGTCATCATGGGTTCAATCCATAGAAAACATCCCAACTATAACTCAAAAGTTTTTTCACTGCCTTTTAAGGCAATTTTGCAAGCACTCCTGCGCTACATCGGTCATTCCCGATATGATTTGCAATGCTCCCACTTTTTTGTCGAACATATTCACACCTTTTCAGTTCAAATAATTTTCTTTTCACATTTAAAAATAAAATAAATTTACATTAATTTGGCGCCCCTTGATGCTGCGCCCGGGGACAGCTGTCCCTCCTTGCCCCTCCCCCCTTCGCTACGCCTCTGATAGCACGTTATAGTGACTGCTAACGAAATCTTCTTTAGACTCGAAGTGTTGGAGCTTTATTGGTTTATAAAATGGCAAAAAGAACGAACTTTTCCCGCTCCATACTGGAAACGAACGAACTTTCTCACGGCTTGATAAACTCGAATAGCCCTTTTTTGAAATTTCTTGAAAACAAAAACAATCCTCGATTGTGATTTATTTTGTGAGAGAGTAATAATTAACTTTTAACAAAGTGCTTAAAGCTTTAAAAAAAGCACAAAAGGAAAAATATTTCTAATTTTAGAACACTTTTTTCTTTTTCCATTTTCAAGGGAAAACATAAAATAGGGGGTAATTCGATAAATAACAAACTTAGAACCCGGGATATTTTAACATCAATTAGGATACGGAAAAACTGGGACCTGATGATAAAAACGTAACATGCGGGAAAAACGTAGATTGGTGGGATGTTAAATCGGGGTTTCACTGTAGATATGAAAACTTTTCACATATAATATGATAGAATAACGATAAATGAGGAATTCTTGAAATGTTATACTCTTTTAATACAAATGATGAATGGCAAATTCTTAAAAATTATGTGAGCAATGCGCATTTATTCAAATGAGTGAGTATATTTAGAAATAATAATGAATATTTAAGTAATCACAAAATATTAAGCAAACATTACAAATTTACATAATGAAAATGCCTAAATGCCTCAATTATTTTTTAAATTCTTTATTTAAAATCAACATACTTACTTTATTTTGAACATGTATATCATGGGAGGTTGCAACCAACCGCCTCTATAAATTCGTCACTGAAGCAATGCCCCATCAACATGTTCAAAAGGAAAATAAAATTCTTCATCGATTGAGTGAAAGTTGTTTAGTATTTATTTTTTGTAGTTAATGAATATTATTTTTATAAATAGATACTATGTTACTAATAAGTTTAATAATCTGTTAACAACTTAAATTTTTTAGCCCAGTTGAATTAAGCTGGTTGGGCGAGTCACTTAATTGAATAATAACAGTTGAAATCGATATATATTGAATAAGTAGGCCAACAACGTTCTAAAACAGAAAATCAAATTTTTCACCTCTCCAGTAAACCATGGGTGATTCTAAGCAAAAAAAAAAGTTGGTTTATAAAATGGTAAAAAGAACAAATTTCTCCAGTTCAATAGGGGAGAGTGTTGTACCTTGGGACATTGGCAATTTCTAAAACCCTATTGGCAACATTAACATTTTTTTAAATTTCTAATTGTGACCTTAACCAGCAGATAGCATCACAGTAAAAGGCAGCATTAGAAGCAGTGAATTGATGACTTGGTGAGAGAACGTAAATTTTAGCACTCAAAAGTAAATATCTTTCTCATTCTAATTTCATTTACTGAAATAGCATTTGTAAACCTATTCTACTGAATTGTAATTGGATATTGAACAGAAGATTTTTAAATGTTTTGGTTATGAGAAAGTGATGATACTGCATTTTGATTGACCACCATTTTGATTTTATTTAAACCATGTGACGATTGTACTTTGGGACAGTAAACCGTGTTGTACCTTGGGACATGTCTCAAGGTACAACATACACATGGTTCTTAATAATTTGGATATATTTTAGTATAAAGAGAGATGTTCTAATCAAATGCAGTCTTTTATATGTAGTTTTTTTATAAATGCAGTCAAATTAGGTTTTGAACTTTCAAATTTATTATTTGTGTAAATTACACATTACAGTAATGTATCTTCTTAATTTAGTGCTTTAAAAAAATGAAGTTTTTGATTTTTCGTATAAAATTGGTTATGTATATGACTGTTGCATGAATCACGAAGTATGTCCCAAGGTACAACAGGGTGTTGTACCTTGGGACAGTTTTCAGTTACTACTTAAAATGGCTGGCATTTTTTTATTTTTAAACTGTTTGATTTTGAAAAAATATATTATAGAGGAGAATGTTGGTGTATTTAAATAGTGTCTTCAGACTTTAAATCTAATTTTAATTTTTGAAGTTAAAAATTAAAATGTTAAAAGTGTCCCAAGGTACAACACTCTCCTCTACTGGAAACAAACGAACTTTTTCGTGCCTTGATAAATTCGGAATAGCCCCATTTAAAAAATTCTTGAAAACAAAAACAATCCTCGATTGTAATTTATTTTGTGAGAGTAATAATTAACTTTTAACAATATGCATAAAGCTTTAAAAAAAGCACAAAAGGAAAAATATGGCTAATTTTAGAACACTTTTTCTTTTTTGAGGGAAAACATAAAAGACGTGGAATTCGATAAATAACAAACTTAGAACCCGGGATATTTTAACATGAATTGGGATATGGAAAAACTGGGACCTGATGAAAAAAACGTAAAATGCGGGTAAAATCTAGATTGGTGGGATGTTAAATCGGGGTTTTACTTAAGATATGAAAACTTTTCACATATAATATGATAGAATAACGATAAATGATGAATTCTTGAAATTGTTATAAATGTTATACTTTTTAATACAAATGATGAAAGGCGAAGTCTTAAGAATTATGTGAACGATGCACATTTACTCCAGTGAGAATATTAAAAAAAATAATAATGAATATTTAAGTAATCACAAAACATTAAGCAAACATTACAAATTTACATAATGCCTCAACTATTTTAAAAATTCTTTATTTAAAAACAACGTACTTATTATATTTTGAATGTGTGTATCATGGGAGGTTGCAACCCTCCGCCCCTATAAATTCATCACTAAAGCAATGCCCCCGTCAACATGTTCAAAAGGAAAATTAAATTCTTCGTCGATCGAGCGAAAGTTGTTTGCTACTTGTTTTTTTTGCCTTTAGAGGATATTATTTTTATGAATAGATACTATGATACTATTCAATAATCTGTTAACATATTAAATTTTTTAGCCCAGTTGAATTAAACTGGTTGGGCGAGTCACTTAATTGAATAATAACAGTTGAAATCGATATATATTGTTTAAGTAGGCCCAACAATATTTTAAGAAAGAAAATCACCTATCAAAAAGAAATTTTTCACCTCTCCAGTAAACCATGGGCGATTCTAAGAAAAAAAAAAAAAAATAAAAATAAAATCGGAACTTCAGACAAAATTTTGGGAAAAAGTATGCACCATCAATTTAAAACAAAGTATATAGGTTAATAATCCCCTTCCCTCTAAAAATAAATTTCATTAAAATAATCGATCAAATCTCAAAATACTTTTCAAAATGGGTCAGTTAAAACACTGATTTTCGTTACATGCAAGGCACTCGCCCTCGCCTCATGGCTCAAACGATGTTTTGTTCACATTCAACCGCGGAATTTCTAATCCACTTCACTTCATTTCTTCAAAGAGCTCGTAAGAAGTAAAGAAAATACTGGAAGATTAATAGTTAATTGTTAAATTAAAAAAAATATTAGGTCGAATTTAAAAAAAACGGCTTCGTCTTGCAAAGCATCAGGCTATAATAGAATTTTGTGCAAATTTTTGTAATCGTACGTTGCGTACATTTTGCTGTAGAGCGCGCAGCCACAACGTAAAAAGTTCATTTTAGGCTAATTCCATGTAAATGTATCCCACAAGTGAATTACAAAAATATTTTTTATTATAGTTATAACTTTTACATGTGTTTTAGAATAGTCTGAAGTGTAAAAATTTTACAGCAAAAACTATTTTTGTTATCATCTGTGGCAACACTGCAGTTTCAAAATGGCTTCTTTGTTTTGAAAGCATGGTCTGTGTTTTTTCATCATTTTGATTTCTTGAATTTAAAGGTAAGTAATGTTTTTTCTTAGATTTTTGAGGATTAATTATTAAAATGTACTATATATACTATTTTTAAAACATATTTTAAACAGTGATTTATGAGTTGAAGGTGCTTTATAAGAAGCATAAAAATTACCTTGTTTTGGTTGTAGTGTAAGTCACAAAATAATATAAAAGTTTCTCTATCTATTTAAAGTTAAGCTTTATTTTTAAAAAAATTAAGTTATTTCTTTCTATGTATGTCTCTCTGTAATACCACATGTTTACATCTTTAAATAACAGTAATTTTTTCTGTTTATTAAACATTTTAACTCTGTAGTGTAAGTCACAATGTAGTGTCAGTCACAACTTCTGTTTGATCTATCTGTTGTAAATAAGCCATGAGATTTGTACATTTCTTATATTTTGTTAATTTTGATTTTAGATGGCTAAATCAGCAGCTGAAAGAAAAAGAGAGCAAAGGGAAAGACTTAAAGCAAGCAATAAATTTCAATTCCTTAAAGAAAATGAAACAAAAAAACAGAAGAGTAGGCGTACAGCAAAGAAAGAGTCGATGACCATTGAGGATAAAGAAGTTCTTCGAATAAAGAAAAGAGAAGAAATGAGAAAGTACAGACTGAAAACATCCATAAGAGATACTTTAAAAAACCAAAGTACTTCTTTTGATGCCAATTCTGATTCACCAAAAAAAAGCCTTTAAAAGTCCTATGTCATTTGGTAAAGCCATTGCAAAAGTCAAAAGGAACCTACCTAAAAGTCCTAACAAGTGTCAAGCTCTAGTGAAAAAGTTAGCTCACCAACTAGTTCCTAACATCTTAAAATCGCCTGCTCCCCAGCAATCAAGAGTAACCAAATTAAGTAATGAAGTAATTTCTCATGTAGTATCTTTTTTTGAAAATGATAGTATATCCTACCTGGTACTAGGGATTTTATAATAATGAAGGATAAAGAAGGTAACAAAAATAAAATTCAGAAAAGATATTTGACGTTGACTCTTGGTGAAGCTTATGAAATTTTCAAAGCTGAAAATCCAAGCGTTAAGATTGGTCGTTCTAAATTCTGTGAGTTGCGACCAGATTATATATGTCTTAGACATCAAACACCATCACATTTATGTTTGTGCATCTACCATGAAAATGTTCGATTAATTTTACAAGCAATGAAACAGTTACCAAATTATACTTCAGAATTCGTCAAGCTAATTGTTTGTGATGACTGTGTGGAAGATTGCTTTTACGGAAGATGTTCTCTATGTGGAAATTTACAGAAATTTCACAATATTATGGAAGAACTAACTAATGATTTGATCTTAGAAGAGGAGATTAAATATTCACAATGGATGAAAGATGAAACAAAAACTCTTTTCAGGGGAAATGTTTCTTCTACTTTAAAAGAAGCTTTAGAAAAATTGGAATCTAAACTTCCACAGTTTTTAACACATGTTTATATCAAGCGACAACAAGAAACTTTTTTTTTGAAATTGAAGGCAGGCATATCAACCAACACTTTGCTAATACATTTCGACTTTAGTGAAAACTACAGTTTTTTCTATCAAGATGAGATTCAGTCGGCTCATTGGGTTTCTAAATCGTGCACAATATACACGGCCATAGCATACTTCACCTATCAAAATAAAAAAAAAAACTGTGCCAATAGTTGTAGTATCTGAATGCATGCAACACGACAAATACGCCGTCGCTGTATTTAATGAAAAAATCATAGAGAAAATCCAATGTGACTATCCTGAATTGCTGATTTCAAGACTCATATACCAGTCAGACGGAGCTGGACAGCACTTCAAGCAAAAATATTCTATATGCATCGCCATGTTCCAAAACTTCCCCAATGTTGAATGGCATTTCTCGGCAACCAGTCATGGTAAAGGACCTATTGATGGACTTGGTGGCATGATGAAGAGAAGGATCAAAGAAGCCACTCTCTCCAGGAAAATTGATCCACATTCCGCTGAAGAATTTTTTCGCTGTGCGCAAGAAATTTGCCCAAACGTTACATTGTTATACATTTCTGACAACAACATAATGGGAGAAATAGCTAGATTCAATGGTATTTGCTTTCCAAAAGGAAAAGAAATATTTCCAATTCCCAATATTCAGAAATCTCACTGCTTTATCAAAATAAAGAAATACATACTTAAAATTGCCAATGTTTCCTTTAACCCAAAAAAATATTGCACAGTTGATTTAACCAATGGATGTGTAGATACAGAAGGTGTAGCTACAGAAGATGCAGATACAGAAGAAGAAGCAGATGAAACAGAATTTGATGTTGGCAGCTGGGTTTTAGTACCATTTGTAGGAAAGAAAAGTGTCAAATATTTTGTGGGACAAATATTAAGCAAAGATTTATTTTCGATAAAAGTTAAATTCCTGCAATATAAGGGAAGTTACTTCACATGGCCTATCAATGAAGATTCTTCAGACATTGATATTGAAGAAGGCATTAAAAAATTGCCGGAACCTAACTTTGATCGGCGATCGCATATCACATTTCCCGATTATGATTTTACCATGTATGCAATGGCTTAACTTTAATTTACCCTATATACAATGACAACTTTGATTTACAATATTTAAAATGTCTTATATTTGTTCAGTATCCATTGCTTATATAAAATTTACATCGTGTAGTGTAAGTCACAAAATGAATGTAGTGTAGGTCACGTACAGAAATGCTAATAAATTTTTTTCTTTAATAGTTAAAAATGTGTTTGTATTCAATTCTTTAGCTTTAAACCTTGTATTAAAAGAATACATTGACAGAATGTTGAATCCCTGCACCAATGAAGAAGAATAATGAATTTAAAATGGTGTGCAAAAGTTGACTTCCTTTCATGTAGTGTAAGTCACATCATGATAATTTTAAGATTTTTTGGTTAAATACAAAATGTAAAAACGTTTTTTTACATTGCTAAAAATACTACATGTTCAGAGGTAAACTCACATATAATTAGTTTTTATGTTTAAATAAAAACTAATTATTAACTATGCAAACTATGTTTGTTACATTGTCAATTGTAGTGTAAGTCACGCATGGAAATGACCTTTATATATATAGATATCCATATATTATGCCATTTGTCTTTACGTCCAATGCATGTTTTAAATTAATTAATTCTGTGTTATTTCATATCTACCTTTTCTACTATTTTGCATTGACGTTTCGGGTCTTGGAATTCTATGCTATTACCACTCCATCAGTTGTCATCTACCTCTTGCAAAAGTTTGAGGATACATTTTTGCGACGTCTTGTGTTTGTTGAAAATTTCTGCTAGTTATAAAAACATCATCTGCTTGCGTCAGTTTTTGTTCTGTTATGGAATTGCGAAGAAAAATTGTTCTTAAATGACTCAAATTTATATTGGTTTAAAAAAAATCAGGCAGTTATCTACTGCATAAATATCTCAGGGTTAAAGAAATAAAAAATTAAAGAATGTAAGGAATGGTGCGAAAAAGTTCTTTCGTATGCATATTTTAATGCTTAAATTAATTTTAATAGTAAGTATTTTCTTGCGATTGCGCTCTTGCCTAGAAATTAACCGATATTACATAAAAATTGAATAAAATAAGTATTCTTCTTTGATGAACCAACTAGAATTTTATGTAATACAGTGAAAAATATCACATTATATTTAAAGGTTTCGCTCGTGTCTTGAAATTGATCAACAGAGTATGAATACTAATCAACATCAGAACGCATCTGAGGATCAGAAAAGGGGCTGTTCATAAATGGTGTCACTTTTTTCCCATATATTTGACCCCCCCCCCTTTGTCACAATATGTCACACTTCAGCGGACCCCCTCTCCCCCTTGTCACATGTCACGCTATGTTGCATAATACACGATGTCACACTTCTTGTTACCCCCTCCGCTCCCCTTGTCACCCTTTGTCACAATTTCACTAACCCCCCTCCCCCCCTCGAAGCGTGATATCATTTATGGTTGATCCCAAAGTGTACTAGGTGTTATTACTATGGACACTTCAATGCATTAACACGAGTTAACAAGTAAAAACATATAATTATACAGTAAAATGTAACTTCAGTCTTCTAGCAGAGTATCTTTTACGTCGATGGTACTAGAATTTATACTTATTTAACAAACAACAGTTACAAATTGAAAATCAATAATTCTTCGCTAGTCAAGATTGGCGGTTGTTGTGGAAGCTCGGAACTTCATTGTTTTCTATCATTTCTACTACAACTTGACAACATAGCCTGCAATGCGGTAAGGCATGTTAATCCAAAGTGTTAATGTTTAAAGGTAGGTAGTTGGGGAGAAATGTAACTTGAACCTCGGCATTTCGCCAGGCTATTTTCCTAGCATAAAAGCTACTTAACTCATTCTTGCAATGGGCTGAGGCGAAACCTTAAGGCTTCTTCTTGAAAGATAAGGAATTGAGGAGACAAATAAAGCTGCTACAAAAGGTAATTTTCTGAAGTTTCTACGCACGTATTTCTTTTTCAATAAGAAATGAAAGGCTTTTTTACGCATTTTTAGAATAAATAATTCATAAAGAAAATGATAAATATCTTTCATGTATGCTGGTGCTTTTTTAAAAAGAAATATGTTTCTTCATCTTGAGAAATTCACAAAATTATAAAACACGTCTGAGTTGAACTGAAAACACTTTTAATATTACATTTATTATTATTTTTTTTTACCGATTCTTTAAAAAAAAAAAAAAAAAAAAACCACTCAACTGAGCGTTAAGGTTTATTTCGAACTTATTACTTTATGAATTCAATGTAAATCAGTGTTTTCTGGATGTTAAAGTTCTTTATTCTTTTAAAAATAATAAATTAGAAATTTTTCATGTATTTATAAACTCTATGTGCTTCTTTTGAACAGAAAAAAAACCACAGTACAAAATATGAACTTGTTACACGAATACCTATTATTACACCAAGAATGTACTGAAAAGGATTTTTCGCTAGTGCATAATTTATTAATACGTTATTCCTGAAATTCTAGGAGTCCTAAATCCAATTAGACACAAAATCCAATTATTGCTTGAAAAGATTGAAACGACAAGTTGGAGCTTTTCAATTAAAGACGACATTACTTATTTATAGATTCTGAATTGGTCCTTATTAAAAATGCTTTTCCAAAATTTTTTAAAACGAAATAACTATTGGGATGTTGAATATAATAGGATGAATATTCGTGAAGAGCTAAAAATGATTTTCTTTCAGTAGTAAGTAATTTCATAATTAGAATAAAATATATTTATTAATATTTGATGACTAAAAACTACATATAGAGATTAAAACTTATATGATTCATAAATTCGTGATTAGGATTCACGATTATCAAACATTTATCTTGAATTAAATATTAAGTAGTGCAAAATATTTAAGAGACAACGTATAAATATTGCTTATGGAAAAATTAACTTATCTAGCGAAAAATGCGATATTTCATTCATATTAAATGCTTGCATCGATGTGGTATGTTTATGATATGATTACAATAAATTTTTGCATTTCATAAGTTCAATGAAAAACATTTTAACCAAAAAGTATGGGGTTTAAAAAAAGCATTTGAAACTCTTTGCGAAGAAGAAGACTAAAAAGAATGGCTCACAAAAAAATGGCAATATAAATTTTAGTTACGGTTTTTATGTTAACAACTGATCTTAAAATCAAAATTTGGCTCATAGAACCCCTTTTCAATAATTCACTGCTCCACTCTGATAATAAATTATTGCAACACTTAAAATGGACTTGATTATACTACAATATATGTCAGAAAATATAAAACAAATATGATCATAAAATTTGGATAAAGACAATTTATATAATGTAGGCTTAAAATTTCTTCAGAATTATTATAACAAAGCCTATGAACTGAAAACAAAGCGTTTGTGTAGTACCTTAAATATTAAAAAAAAACATCTCAAGTAAAAAGAAAATACATACCCAAGACAAATTGAGGCTATATGCCAAATGATAATTGACTTAACATTTTCTATTTGCTACGAGTCATTTTATACAGCTTCTGGTCAGTTAAGCACAAGGTTGTCCAGCTGGACATGAGTTTGTGCATTGCATTTATTTAGTTGGTAGATAACAAACGATAACCCATTTTCCAAAGCATTTTAGTTGCATATACTTTATCAGGATAAATGGGTATTTTCAAGGTCCGTGGAAGTTGAACTTAGTAGACGACGTTGAAAATGAAAGAAATCCATTGCATTCTGTATCATGGTAGGAGGAAGACATTACTTGGTGTACCAATAAATTTGCTGTTTCAGAATGAAATATTAATAAATATGGTTCATCATAACTGCATTTAGAACATATTCGTAGAAGAAAAGTTCTACCAGTTTAGCGGCATACAATGCTGGTGTTTAATATTCTTGGCTTGCAAGGATACTTCATATTTGTGTTTCAGTAAAAATCGTCCCTCGTATATTAACACCTGGATACGTCAGTGAAAAACACCAGGCTTACTGGGCTCATATCCAGTTAAATTGCTGCTTGCACTAAGTTAACTAACATCGAAGTTACGTTATAGTAATAACAGGGGTGAACATAAGCTCATACTTAAAGAATGCATGTATAGCTCTGTGCCACCAAAAAGTTTTGCTCTAATGCCCATTTTCTCAATTTTCAAACCTGTTAACTATGAGACATAAATGCATAATATATATGTAAATTGTCTTGATTCTGAAACTTAGTATTTCAGTAAAACGTAGTTTTTTTTAAATACAAACTCCAGTGAAACATTTTTACTTGCATGATTCAACATGAAAAGCCTTTAAAATGTATGCCAAAACTTCTATCTTATTTTTGTAAAAGATATATGTTCATTTCATTTAGTTATCATGAGACTTATTTTATTAGTCACTCATAACATATGTTATTGATTACTTTAATGTTTTAACTCCCTTTTTACTATGTCTAATAGAAAAGTATTTTCGACCATTACCTGAAACAAAAGTAAACAAAGACCATATTTTTTGTCCATTTAAAGTAAAGATATAAGGCATTTAGTTGTTTGCAAAGAACTGATAGCGCTATCATGCTACTCGAGCGTTCGAACCCTCTTACCTTTCTTCTCCCCTGCAATTTATTGCTAATATTTCAGGCTTAGAACACCGGAACACCGAGTCAAATCCTTCTTTAATGTTTCCCAAAAAGGCAGTTGAGATTCAACGATATCAAAATGGCGGACGACGTAAAATAATTTTTTTTCACTCCCTTTCAAGATGCAGTACGAGCGATAGGAAGCTTAAGAACAGTTATTGGGAAAAGGATTTCTTTCCAAGTCTTTAGTGGTCAGTTCTTCCTGATAAGTGGGATTTTAAGGATGGGGAAAGTGAAATTATGTTCCGTGATGGCAACAATTTATGGATGTTGGTGGATTGTTCGGAAAGTTCACTCATGTTTCGAGTAGTAGGGAACTAGAAAATTGTAGACAAATAATAAAATATCTTGATATTAAACCAAATAAATTTATTGTGTTGCCATAAAATGTTCATAAAATTTTTGTCCCAATACCTTTTTATTTTAAATTACTTAAAAAATATTTCAATGTAAATTTTATAAATAAAGTAAAATTAATTATTACAAATCATTTTCTTAATGAATTATTAGTTAATATAAAATAAGAAGTTCCCTATAGAGCTACATGAGCTTACACCGAGCCCGTGTACACCAATATCAAATTTATAACATATCTTGCTCTCTTTTGTCCCCATTCAGCTTTCGTTCTTAATTACTTGGTTAATACATATTCATTCATTGATTCCTTGGATTTTATTCACTGATTCATTGACTCACTGACCAGCTTTGGAATTCCTTAGTGAGCTTAACACTCTTACTATTTTTAGTTTGAATTTGAAAATGGCCACATATGGTACAGTGGCCACAACTGGTGCATCCTACCCCGTATAGTCATTTTTTTTTCATAAATACATTTGACTAAATAATCCGATATAATTTATTTTTTAGTTCGATATAAAGTCGTCTAAGTTAAATATCCTACATCGATTTGACCAAAATTGTTCTTTAGATCAGCGCTTCACAACTGGTGGTTTGCAAACCCCCAGGGGTTCGAGCGCTGCAAAAAACCAACTACATTTACTGAATACAGAATCTCATTACTAGGTTGAAAAACTATTTACACTGATGCCCAAGGTACAGCACTTTACCTTATTTCATTCTTCTCGTTACATATGTCAAAAATCTGGACCTTGGTATAACAAAAAAATATACGTAAAATGTAAATAATACAAAAAAAAAAAATTAAAAAAAAATTCTTCTTTATGACTGTTTTGCAAATCGTAAATGCATTAATAATTGTGATTCTTGAATAGTCAATAAATTTTTTCCAAAAAAAGTGGATTCATGTGACTGATTCTATCAAATACTGAAAAACTCAAAGCAAACAAATCCTATGAAAATTGAACTGTAATCATAAAATAAAGTAAGGGGAAAAGTAAGGTGAAGTAATAAAATAAAGTAAGGATATCGAAACTAGAAAATTTCAAAATCCCCAGATCTTGATTTAAAAAATAAAAAAGAAGTAATAAAAAATGAAAAACTATTTTAATATCATCAAAATCAAGGCTGTTGTAATGTAGCTCACCAAATCTAAATCTATGATAACATCTGCAGCTTGTTAACAAGAACTAAAGCTACCATAGTCATATTTCAAAGTTTAAATACAGTGCATTCTTCAGGAACAATTACCCCCTATTTTTTTTCCTCCCTTCAACGTTGAATCTACTACATCTTAAAGCCGGAACATCTAAAGCATCTGAAGAACCAAGCTTTTCATTCTTCATATCTTACTAAAAATCCGCACGAGTTAACTACTAAGATGTTTCTTTTTTCAGTCACTTCTTATCAAATCTGGAAATTGTATAATCCAGCACGAGTTTGCAACGCCCATTTGGGAAAAGAATACACTTTAAATCAGCGGTTTTAGAGATAAAAGCGAATGTAGTTGATTAAAAGATCCGGGTGTTGCCACGCGAGTGTTAAATCGTGTGCCTCTAAAGTACAATAAAGATTCTTTCTTGCGAAAAGAACATGAGAACGTTCTTGTAGCAAGTGCGTTTCTGAGCATAAAGTTAGTGAAGTAAGCATTTGAGAACTATTTCTTACTTGCTATTTGCGTCTTTTTGAAACAAAATACATGCGATATTTTTGTGCTAATAATTTATTGTGATTACTGTTTGAGGTAACATTTCCCCTTTCTGTTTGTTCTAAATTACTGTATGTGCAGACTATATAATTTTTGGTGTTTACGTATTTTACATGTTTCTTATAAAATTTTGTACGGAGCATGGTGAAATGATTTTAAAAGCGAGTTTTCTAAATTCAGGTTCATCTTATGTTAAATTTTTAAAATTTGTTCATTTGAATTTAATAATATGCTGTCAAAGAAAATTCTGCTACTTTCCCCCTTAAAATACGTTGTGATATAAAATATATTCAAACTTTTCGTGGCAACTAGAATGCCAAGAACTAATAAGATGAAGACTGTGATTGAAAGTTGCAGTAACAGGGCTGTTTTTTTCCTTCGAGTAATGCAAATATATTTTTTGCTAATATATCCAACCATAGTGGTGCTACTTGAAAGGCTGTTTGCCAGTCCTTGTAGAATGCACTAGGTGTACAAAGGTTATGGACCAATATGCAGCCCAATTAGATATAATAACATATTTTACCAATGCTACTGTTTGCACAGTTGACGGTGTTTAGTTCATTATAATAGTGACGACACCAAACACAACTGTTTTAAAGTAGTAATACTAATGTAAAAGTCATACAGTAATGTAGACTTTTGGGGAAATGTTTAAGCATTTGGACGTTTTTGTCTTATAGCACAGCATGTAACTAAAGAGACAATATCTTCGCTGTTTATTCACCCTGAAGTTTTGAGCGTATAAAGGCTTCAAAAAGCATAAACATAAACAAGAATTATGGTTTGCCTTCCTTCCCC
Organism: Octonoba sinensis; assembly: GCA_038502835.1. Classification (NCBI taxonomy): domain Eukaryota; kingdom Metazoa; phylum Arthropoda; class Arachnida; order Araneae; family Uloboridae; genus Octonoba; species Octonoba sinensis. The sequence continues at coordinate 53,412,954 of CM076599.1, read as the reverse complement.
TCGTAAAACTCACAACGCTCTCTTAAAGAGTTACAGCTATCCCAAACGCTCCACTTACTCTTCATCCAATTTGCTTTTCCAGAATTTTGGAACGGCAAACTCATCAAACAGTTCATATCAGCGTGGGCGAGTTTAAGATCCCCTTCCTCCTTTCGATCCATTCCGTCCGCATCCTATCCCTCGCTCTAGACGGACGTAGTTATTAGTTGAATATTCAGTCATCTGTGGAACCGGATGGCAAATTGGTGGAAAGTTCCCCTGTTCCCTGATTTCGTGTTGTCGTCCTCATACTCAGGTTTTATCGATCCTTTCCTTGCCTAGGTTACAATCAGGTTTTAGAAAATATCCACGACGTCACTCTGGTTTTAAATTTTTGTGTTTCTTGTTGTTAAGTCCAGACTACCTATATTTGTTTCTTTAAAAGTTAAAAAAATTAATATTGTAGAATAATACAGGTGATAAAATAATATTGACAATTTTAGTAACACATTGTGGCGGTACAGATATTATTGACAAAACGTAGTTTAAAAAATTTCAAAGAAATACTTTGGTAGCAAACGGGTTATATGAAAGTTGACTTAATCAGAGACGATAGCGTTTGAAAGATTTCGGTTAAATATTGTCCATAAAAATGTATGTGCAACAAATAACTTACTAGTAGAAATGTAAAGAGCAACGCAAACAATAGAAATATATTTCTATTGTTCACTTGCACAAAGTTAAATTATTATTAGCAACGCAAATGCCAAATTTTCTTAAATCAATTGATTTAATTAAATAGTCTTTACTATAGTAATGATTAAACTTTGTGCAAAGTAATAGAAATAAAATTACACGTTAAATTAAAGCACAGATGAGCATTAAAACGCAGACATATGTTTCGGGATTGCTTAGAATCCCTTTTTCAATGCGACAGGGAGCTTCTAGATGCAAAACATCCAAATGAAGCAGACAGAACAACAAAAACAAAGCTTATATAGCCTAAGAATTAACTGTAAACCAATGAGAATAAAGGCAGTGAAGTGGAAGTAGAAGTAGTAGGAAAGGCACCAATAAGAGAGCAACAAACGAATGCAGTTGGAAGTACAGAAAGTAAAAAGGAATATCAATAAAAAGAAAGCAAAAAAGACAACAGCGTGCATACAAATGTGAAAATACATGAAAATTGCAAAAAAAAAAAAAAAAAATACAAAGAATAAAATGGAAATAAAATAAGTACAGAAAATACCAAAACAAAAGCAAAACAAAGTACACATGCAAAAGAGGGGGAGGGGGGGGGAGAGAGAAAAAAAAAATGACACAAAAAAGGAAAACTAACAAGAAAACCAAGAAAGAACAACAAATTAAAGGAACTTATGCCAGACCTGTGAAAAATAAGGAGTTGAGGAAGAATCATTAACCAAATTAGAACTAGTCCTGTTAATATGATAAGCTTCCCCTTTTGCATGTGTACTTTGTTTTGCTTTTGTTTTGGTATTTTCTGTACTTATTTTATTTCCATTTTATTCTTTGTATTTTATTTTATTTTTTTTGCAATTTTCATGTATTTTCACATTTTTATGCACGCTGTTGTCTTTTTTGCTTTCTTTTTATTGATATTCCTTTTTACTTTCTGTACTTCCAACTGCATTCGTTTGTTGCTCTCTTATTGGTGCCTTTCCTACTACTTCTACTTCCACTTCACACTGCCTTTATTCTCATTGGTTTACAGTTAATTCTTAGGCTATATAAGCTTTGTTTTTGTTGTTCTGTCTGCTTCATTTGGATGTTTTGCATCTAGAAGCTCCCAGTCGCATTGAAAAAGGGATTCTAAGCAATCCCGAAACATATGTCTGCGTTTTAATGCTCATTTGTGCTTTAATTTAACGTGTAATTTTATTTCTAGTCTTTACTATAGTTCAGTGCTTTACTTCCCCGTGCCCGGGGAGGGGGGGGGGTGTAACCTTAAGGCCACGTGCTGACAGGGGGGAGGGGGAGTATAGAACTATTGCTCAGTGATTCTCAACCATTTTTTTTTTTTTTTTTTTTGTCGCGGCACTCTTTTAACGATTTCAAAATTTGGCGGCACACTGAGAAAAAGATAAGCTTAAAAATTGTTTACTTACCCATAATACACTGTGTAAAATAGTTTAGAATAATAAATTTGAATGTAATATAAAATAATATGATATGTGCTACAAAATCCACAACACGTTTATTAAGGGATTAATTAGAAGATAATAAGAATGTTTTTAATGAGAAATTTGAGCTTGACGTGTTTTGATCATTTCATTTATAAAAATGACAGTGCTACTCTCATATCGTCTTCTACATTTAACAGTCTCGATCTTTGTTTCGTTTTTATGTCGGTTATTATTGAAAATCCGAATTCACACGAATCAGGTGTAGAAAATTGTAATAATATTTTCAAAGCTTTTTTGGCTATCATGAGATGATCGCATCTAATGTTAATCCAAAATGAATTAAGTGATAATTTTTACTCTATACATTTCTAAAATTTTCTGGCACACTTTAAGAATTCGGCTGCACACAAAAGTGCCGCGGCACAGTGGCTCAGAATCACTATACTAGTTCGTCTCTCTTTTAGTTTTTTCCTCTTTCATCTAAAATTTAAAAAAAAGTATAATAGATGGCATCTGGGAAAATATTGTTAATAACATGAAAACGGCAAAATTAAAATAAAGAATTGAAAACTGGAAAAAATAAATAAATAAATAGAACGTTAAGGTGGGTAAAAACGTCTGTCGATTTTACCCACTGTCGATTGATCTGTCCGTTGGACCGAATCTGATTAAAAGAATACTTTTTTTCAAATTACTTTTGACTTTTGTAGAGAACATTTTGCGATAGGTACCACAAAGCTTTTTCACAATATTTATTGAAAATTGAGATTCATTCATATTTTATAATCACCCAAGCTACCTAAAATATGTGAAAAATTCATACGTTTATACAAAAAAATGCGTAAAAGTTAATTTTAAATGTTAAAAATTTCGGAAGAGGACTTTCCCTCTTTTCCATAAAATTGATTTTAACCCCTTTTTGTTCAAATTTTTGATTTAGTATTCGTATTAAAAAAAATGTTTAGAAAATATTTAAGTCTCTTGAATCTTCGGAATAACTTAATTGATATTGAACAAAAATGCATGAACTCCAGTTTGGTCCAAATAGTACAAATTTTATGTTTCTTTTATCAACAATTCGATTTTTGTGAACATGTTGCAATAATAAGTTATAAATATATTTGTATTTCGTCCAAAGTTTGATTTTAGGGAAAACTATTATATTTCACAACAAAAATAATTAATAAAATATTTTTTGGAAAGAAATAGCACCGACTTCAAACTATAAATTGCGCTAAAAAGTTAAAAATAAATTAATTATTTAAACAACATCGATACGACTTTTAAACATAACTTTTGAATTTGGTGCAAAACTATGATGTATTTTGATTCATGATTACGTTTGCAACTATGAATCAGTTACAAATATAAATGGTGTAGAGTTTGCAACAGCTTCAACGTAAAATAACGCATGGTGTAATAATAATATTAGACTGTCATAATTTTGCAGCGACTTCAAAAATTATGTTTAAAAATCGTATCGATGTTGTTTAAAGAACTAATTTATTTTTCCCTCTTCAGCGCAATTTATAGTTTGAAGTTGGTTCTATTTTTTGGTTCTATTTTTAATATTATAGCTTAATGGCAACAGACTCTTTTTTAACAATGAGTTTCATGTTTATTAACAATTTTACCAACAAAGAAAAATCAAGCCTAGTCATTCTAATTAGAATTAAAAAATACTTCTTTTTCACCCATAACGTGCTTTCTAAAAACATATGTAGTCAAATTGATGTGCGATATTTGAGTTAGACGACACTCTATCGATTAATGAAAAAATAATCAAAATCGGTTTATTTAGTAAAAAGTTGAGGATGAAAAAGCAAAAAAATTACCACATTTCAGCCCATAACTTTTTTTTTTAGAAATTATCAAATATGGTCAAACACAGGTACGAGACCTATGGGAAACCATCCTCGATCGATTAAAAAAAATCATGAAAATCGGTTCATCCAGTGAGAAATTATGAGTGGACAAACAAACAAAACAAATTTTATGAAATTATCATCAGTGATTGTGAAGCATATAAAACCAGTTTAGATTTTAAAATTGTTGAATTCAAGATTTAAATAGTAAAGTGTAGGGGAAAGCGGAAAATAATCTATATTTCCTGAACGGAGAAGAATATTTCTCATAACAATTACGTAAATGCAAATCCTTTTTCTTGAGAGAAATGTGTCAAATCAATAATTGCTAAAGCTCTCAAAATTGAAAATTGAAAAATGTTCAAAATCCAACAACATTTCAGTATATATTTTGGATTGTTTTAAGCATATTTAAGCATTTGAGAAATGTAAAAATATTTCGAAGCAGAATTCCCAAGAAGCAATTGCCATTCACCGAAGTTAAGCGGATTACGTTGTGTTTGATTTGTTGTCAGGCAACAAGGACTACTTTTAGAAAACGTTTTATCCTCATTGCAATATTATGTGCGTTAATTCTAATGTTTAACAACCGGAAATTGTTAGCTGCAACGGCTAGAATTTGTATGTGATTCCCTATAGCAATGCAGTTTCGAATATGATTATTGCTGAGATTGATTTCTGTTAAAAAAGGAAGCTAAATGTATAATTTAATGGCATTATATATATTTTAGTTTTTACGATACAGTTAAGCTCCTTATAAAATGGAACATATTTCTACTCGTTTAGATGAGTTCTGCTTCCTTTCTGTGTTTCAGGAAGTTAACAGGGGGCGGAAAATTTAGTATTCCATTTAGCAAAAGATATATTAAAATCTGCCGTGGACGTCATGCTATATTGAGTCGAGTCATTTCACCGGCAATTAGGGAGAAGTCCCATGGAGTCATTGAATGAGCGAGTCATTCAATTGTAACAAATCTGAAAGGGAAACTTTTGGTGAATGTACCTAGAAAGAAACAAATTAAAGTTAAAAAAAATATGATAAACTGTCTTGATATTCAATCAGCTACAGTAAAAAAATATGATAAACTGCATTGAAATTCAGTGAATTAAAATTAATTGACCAACATCGTTCAGCGCATAATTAAGTGGCGAACATCATACAAAAACTCAGCAAATGAAATACACGAGCACAGACGCGTATGCAGACAGAATATGTTTTAAAGTATTCAAATTGATTGGAAATCTTTTGAAATTATTTAAACAATGTGCTAAGTTTCGTGCGAAGTTCCGAAACAGGAAAAAAGAAAAAGTTTGCATATCTCCTATGAAATTATTGCCTTGCCCAATTGGACGTCGTCTGTCTATTCAACAAAAGTTCTTATTGATTTTTGACAATCCTAATAATTTAGGCTCATTTGTTTTTGAAGAATTTTTTCAAACCTAGTTCTGAAATCGTTTTCACTTTTCATAATGATACATTATGTGGTATCAAACCTTACCTCAACACAAAAAGACAATATGTTTACTGTTTCAATATCCTTGAGTATGAACCTAACTTAAATAAACTTTACGTTTAAAGATTGGTCCTTTGTTCTTCCAGGAACTTCATAAGAGTAGATATTCTTGAAATAAATATGCATTCATGCAATGCTTCATATGTATATCAAAATAAATGAGTTCGATGGCATTCAGTTTATCTTTACTCTGCAGCATTCTCCTTTTTAATTTTGAAAACAATTAACTTTTCTAACCTGAAGCAGCAGTTTCACTTCCAGCTCAGACAATTTCATTTGCACCATCAACTACAACAAAACACCAACAATGTCATTTCTTTTAATATATATAGCTGTCATTTAGGACAGAGTGTTACATCTTTCTTTTCATTCGAAATATATCCTTAAATTCATCATGTCTTGTCGACAAAAGTGTAATAAAGGTGAAAAAATGTTTATTTAGTTATTGTTTTAGTTCGCAAGCCATTGTTTGTAGACGGGAGAGATTTACCACAGAGTTTAAATGAAATATTTGAACAGGAAGACGAATTGCTTTCCCTGAGAGATTGCCCTACACTCATTTAAAATTCTACAACTCTGCTAATACTGCTGAAGACAAATTGAGATTCCTGTTCCTGTTGTTGTAGATTTGATTCTTCAAACTCGCTACTTGCTTTTTTGTAGTCTTTTATGTAAATACCTATTTGTGGGAAAAGATTCAGCTTTATCTTTCAATTTCTTCATTTTTTCCCCATGTCTTCATATATTTGTTCAAATAAAAGGCAGAAAAAAGCTTAAGTTACGGTGAAATGCTTGTGTTTGTTATAAATGTTTCAGAATACATTTGTCTACATCTTTTTGCTTAATCATAACTTTCTTCCATGTTTTTTGAAAAAACTTGGTTTTTCTTTGAACATATTTTCTGTTTCTTGTTTCATTTTGATTTACATGTATATTTTTGTTAAATAAAGTGAACTGTGAAGCCTGAAATTAAAAAATATAGTGTTCAAAACCAACTAAAAGTGAAAATAAGAAGCTTATACCCGTAAAATTAATCACAGATGCTTCTTTTTTTTCCGCAAATTTAAAGCATATCTGACAATTTAAAAAAATTATTATGAAGTATAAATGCACATACTTCTTGTAAATTAAAAACGGAATTTTTTCTACAGCTTCCTTACTCTTTAACAGTTTATCAAACAAATACAGATGGATTCTGACTACACTATAAAAACTTTCTTTAAAAGTACATAAGGGAGACTGAGTACTTCTTTTAATTTACGAAGAAATTGTTTTCAATGAAGAAATCAAGTTTCTTGATGACAGTTTCTCAATAACATTCTCGTTTTTCCTCACTCTGTAAAACTACAGAGACAGATTTGTTAAGTTTCGTAAATCTGTACACTTGATATCTGTGACTACCAGTTTAAAAATCGTCAAAAATGCATTTTATATAGTTGGCGTACAATTAACTTCAGCTCATGGGAGCAGCCTTCTCTCGCCAGTCTCCGGCATCAGTCGCCGGAATACTAAATAATGCCAGTTTAAAAAAATTATCTATTTTTCATACTAATTTATTTTATAACATATATAGTACATATATATATATAAACATTATAAATGCATGCATTTGCGTAATTCCGCATATTATACTCTCTCTCTCTCTCTCTCTCTCTATATATATATATATATATATATATATATATACAGTATATGCAGAATTACGCATTTTTTACTGCGTTCTTCTTCGAATACTAATGGCAAGTCCATAGTTGCAAATAATTCGAGATAATTTACTTAATAACTGGAACTAAATCATGAGACAATTGAATAATTATTGCACAATTTTGTACTTAATTAAAAATAATGTTGGTTGAACAAGAATATAACAAGACAAAACATTATATAATCTCAGATAAATGTGAATTATAAAGAAGATTTACAGTTTTGAATAAAAGTAAAACTGCATGTAAAGCTTTTTGAGAATTTTAAGTGTCCCGCCTGTGAAAGTAGTTTATTTTGCGTTAGATTTTGAATTTGGAGGATTTGGTGTATAAATTTCATTTTAAGTTACACTATATGCGTGGCAAAAAATAACCGAAATATTTTTTAATATCATTCAGCAATTGTTGTGTCATTATCAACTTAAAATGTAGAATTTATATTTTACTGCGCATTAGTTTTCTTTTTCCATTACAGGAGGTGTATGTTTTAAATTTTTATACCTATTTAAATGTCCAGTCTACTAAATATATATTTATTACATGTAAGAGCAAAAGAAATGAAGCAATAAAAATCATTTGTTGAAATCCGTTCTAAGATGTAATCGGAATATTTCTTTAAAAGACAAGCTATCTGAAAATGCTATCAGAAACCCGTTTTTGAGAAAAGTCCGTAACCACCAGTATTAAAATTTTATACAGATGGGAAAAAAAATATATATTTCAGTAGTGCAGGTTAACAAAATCCTTTCATTATTCAGCCATAGTTTATACTTATTTATTTATTCGTTTATTTTCGGCTAAGTCTTGAAATCAGGTGCGATGTATTTTGTTCGCTTACACTCAACATTCATTTTTAAATGCTTTTTATTTGTATACCAACTTTAAAATATTTTTCAAGAACAATACTTATTTTCTGATCGCAACCTACTCTCAGTATGATCAAAAATATATCTATTTTCTTTTTAATACAAAAATCACATCATGTCTTCGAAAACAAACACTAATTTAAATGCATAACTTTGATGTAAACATTGTGAAAGGATGGAAATTCGCATTTAATATGTAATATTTTCTTCGGAAGACATAGACCCATACATAGTCCGACTTTTTTCATCCAATATTGTCCATATATTTCATAGCGCAATGCTTCAAATGACATCTCAGTTACGTTAGAAACTTAAGAACTTCAAAGCCATGGTAACTCAGCAGATTTCAGGCACCATAAACTGGAGAAAAATGACTTAGCTCTTGGTAGTAAAACTCCAAGGATAATTTTAAGACCAAAGTTTTTTCCGCCCCTCACGAAGACCTAAATGTGGCGTCTTGACGATCCAAATGATCGACATGAATATGTAAACGAAAATAAAAGTATTCCTGTTTCCCCTGTAGGGAGAACAGGGCACTTCCGTTTATCAGCGGATATGAAAGCTATAAAAGACTTCAAACTCAAATTTAAGGCAAAAGAGAATTTTACATGGATTCGTGGATTTTCTGAGGAGAGTTTATTCAACGCGATTACTTGGAAGTACTTCCATGGGAATGATGCGTAGATAAGCTTACAGATGATTTCCTGTTGTATGTATGTATGCATGAATACACTTTCAATGATTTAATCTTGGATATAAAATGACAGTTTCGTTGAAACTGTCATAGAAAATAGCATCATTTTAAATATGTAACCGAAAGTATCTTTAATTGACACATCGACCAGTCAATATTTATGTTTTGCATTCTATTTCAATACAATATCTGCATACTAAATAGTAATCGTACAATGTTTCTAGCTATATTGTTAAAATAGCTTTTAAACGGTTTGAGAGTAATGCTTTTAAAAATACGAAAGTACTTTAATTCAGCCCTTTAGCAAACGCAGAGGGAAAAAAAAGTGTAAAATAATAAATTAATAAAATAAAAAAATTAAAAAAAAAACATTTATAAATAAATAAAACACAAATTTTCATTTAGCATGTAGAAATATTTATCTTAAAAAATCATACATGTGTACGGTGGTTGCTTTTGTGCTACATTTTTATTTTGTACACTAGTTACAAAAATGTTTTAGTGCTTATAGGTTTACAGGTTTTAAGAAATTTTAGGTTTAGAAATTTACGAACATTGGAAACACTAGTATTCGGTAAACACAAAATAGTCAATTTAGAACATTAAACCTAAGCCACAATTTACTAGCTTTTTACCTTCAAAATAATGTCAGTTTTTTTTAACACAACGCAAAAATATCACTAGATAATAAAAAAGAATTGCTCATAGATTGTCAATCTACTTTGCCCATTATAAAACTATACTTCATTCTTGTCCTCAATGCGCTAACTACCTTTCCTTTATTTAATCCTGAATTGTCTTTTAACTTTTTATAATCTATTATGCTTTCGCATTTAACACTTTATTGTGAATCTGTTTATCATTAATATTTTATTTTTTTTCTTTGATGAGTTAGTCTATAATGAAATTGTTTAACTACAGAGAGACAAAGCAAGAACGCACTCGCGCCTTTACGGGGCCAGCAGTTTGTAGCTTTTTTTTTTGCACTTAATTATTGTCCCAAGAAGATAAGATTCAACATTTAAGGGTTACCATTCTTGCTTGACTGTAACTTACCAGCGAAGCCAAACGTAGCAGCACAATTATTTCTTGGGTGTGGCTTACTTTATGTGTGACAAACAACAGCATTGCGTAAACCTTCATCCAGCGAGGACTGGATCCGTCTACATCAATATATTACAAAAAGAGCTATATTGTATGGTACGTTATTTTTTTTTTAATATGAAATAACACCAAAATCCGACGCATGATATCCGAAAGTTTTGGGTGGCATTGGGGTGAATCGTTAGTTTCTTACGCCGAGCTAATGACATCCGCCGGTAGTGGTGCTACGTCAAAGAATGGTTGCCATTTTATGTATTTATTTTGTTTTGTTAGAATCAAAGAGAAAGAGGGGTAAAGGAATGCTTATGTTATTTTAGTTGCAAATGAGAATGATTTAATGTTAGAAAACGCTTTTGTGTGCAAGTTACTACGAAATGGGCATTTCTGACAGTTAAAACTACTTTTATTTACGTACTACACTGTAATATTTGCGTAAGGATTTGTCTTTACTGTATCAGAACTACTTTTTTTTCCTTCAAATTTTTAGAACTTAATGTTAAACACAGCAAGGCAGATTGTTGTACGTGTAATTTTATGATGTAACTTGCAAGTTTCTCTCATGTATTAACATACTCAAACAAGAGCAAAAAATAAAAAAATGGCAGATGAAAAGAAAAAAAAAACAATGATATAGAACTGAAATTGAAACTTCTCCCATTTGTTTGAAACAAACCTATAATCCATAAGATAAAATCAAATTGTTTGTCGAAAAAGCCCACTAAACATAAACTCGGATAACTCAGGCGAAAGCTTGGTAACTTAGTGATTTACCGAGTCCATTGACCTATAAAAGATCCCACCGGAAGCTTCTTGAAATCCGAAGTTGGTCAACAAAGTCAGTTTAAAAAGAAAAAGAAAAAAAAGAAATATAAGTATTACCAGCAAGTAAAAACTAGAGAAATCCCGCTGAGCACATTTCGGATGGCTCCCCTTTTATTAATGGACTGGTGAGACGGCGGGCAGATGAACTGGCGTAGGTGGTCTTTGGAGATCCGGTCTACAATTACCGCTCAAATTGCCGAAAACGGCGATGGCCTGCAATTCCCCGACTTTAATCTTGATCATGCGCCCCCACTGCGCTCAACATTATTTGGGGACCACTTCAATATTGCAAGGCGGATGTAACTATCTTATTTAGAGACCTTTTTACTTCTATTAGATCAGCGATGAAGAACACGGCTATTGGCACATGTGCCACTAGGTGGCGCACGACAGGCATTTCAGTGGCGTTGAAAAGTAAAAAATCTCTTGCATGAACCCTCTGAAAGAGGACACTATTTTTTTAACCGAAAGAGATAAGGGCAATTAATTACATATTTTGAATTGTATCACTATGCATTAAAAACATCTAACATTAATTATCTGTCTTTTGCATTTTCACTAATAATAAAGAGTGTCTGCTATAGAACACTTTATTTTGTCGTAATATTAAACTAAAATATTTTTTAAATACTGTTTCGACAATTTACATTCCATTCAACTTAAATAACTGAACATCAAATATACTTGCAAAGTATAATTCGGTAGTTCGAAATCAAAGCAAAGGTTTAAAGATGATTTTTGATAACAAATATATAACGAGTGGCACAGTGGACTTTTGAAAAAAATGCAACCGTAATTTAACTTACACACTAATCGAAAGAGGCCCGCCATCCCTGTACTAGATTATTGATGAGAAATAAGGTATAATTGTTTGCTGAAAAGTAACTTTTTTTTTAGGGCAACTGTCCCTAACCTACAGACGATCATTAACGTGATATTACGTTCTTCAGAACATCAGAAATTACTGAAAGCGTCAAAAAACAGGAATTATTTTCACTGAAACAACACTTTATTTCAATGAAAGCCGTTTATAATGATTTTGCTAAAGGTGGCGCTGCGCTATAAGCATGCACGTAAAATCAAGTTCAATGTTGTTGAAAGTCACTTTTGGTAAAGGTGGTCTGGCATTCATGAATCATGAGAGAGTCAAGATGACAGCAACGCTAATTTTTCTTTTATTTTTTTCAAAAAAAAAAAAAAATCCTGTGCAATTTTTTGCTACAATGAAGTAGAATAGTGATATTTTATTTTTAAAAAATATAATTTCAATACTTTATTATAAAGAAGAGAAACATAGAAAATTTCAAAATTGGAAAATTTTGTTGTGAGCTCCGTAACGCATTTTCAATATTTTTTTGCATTCCTTCATTTATTCCTTGGTTCAATTTTAATGTGGAGATGGTTTTAAACATGCTTATGCATCATTAAAAACGTGTAAAATATTAATAATTTAAAGTATTGAAGTGAAATAAACAGTCTCCTCCGCAACAAAATATCTTATCGCGGTTTGCCCCATATGTAAAAATATGTGTAGGAGTCTATTAACGAATAATTATCAACATAAATGTAGCACCGGGTAAGGAATGCGAAGAATATTAGCAAGCAGAAATGAAACACACTTTGGTTCCCCAAGTAATTATCTAAATTAATTAGCAAAATTTTTCCTGAACACTTTTGCGTAAAGTGAAGCAAAGCTGCCAAAATTCAATTTCTTTTTTGTATAATATAAACATAAATCATACTGCATCAAACAAAATTCATAATCTTGTCTTTCGCTGAAAAACATTTATATTCTATCACACATTTTATTAATTATTAAAAATCTTCGCTTATAAATATTGCTATTAAAACGTATGGAAAGCAGAGTATCCGTCTTTATCTATCTCTAAATTCCAGTTTGAAGTTATCGTTGTCTAAGTTCCCAAATAACTCGCCGAAGTTGGCAGGATCAAGATCCATTCAGCGAGCTCTCAATACTGCGATCGTCATTTAAATACCTTAATTAAAAGAGACAAGCGAGTCCAGTTTTCTGTAAAATGACTTTTCTAAAGGAGCGCACTTCTGGATCTCTCGCAATCTCTCATTTTCTGCAAAAATGCCACTACTCTGACGCCGTTGAAATGAAATTTCATTCCATTTCCAGGGGGGCGGACACTTATTGCCGCAGGTACTGCATTCCTCGAGCATTGTTAACTGACAAACGCCGTCAATTCGCTTTCATCTATTTCAGAATATTTTGAATTCTTTTCTAACTATATCTATTGTTAGTGTACTTTATCGCTCTTTCTAAGCATGTAATATTTTGTTTAAAACCGTAAAGTACATAGATGAATAATTTTACTGATTAATAAATTAATTATATATATATTTTAGGACATCCTCCTGAAATGTTTCTTAGTGGGTTCTCTTCGATTCATGGTGTTGTATGATTTGGAGGATACAAAATGTCAAGGCAAAATTATACATACATACAAGTTTATAAAATATGATATTACGTAGACTATAAGACATTACACGAACAGGTATTGTAAGTATGATATTATATAGATGATTTATATTAAAAATACATTAAGCATACGAAAGTCTACAAATAAATACGAGAAATGTTTTTTGAAGCTACTAAATTTTAGAATGCAATTCAAAATATATGAATATGATAGCCAAATAATTAAAGTAAGCATTATTTAAATTATGAATCACAGGTTATATTCAAAATCTGATTCTGAATATTCTGTGAAGATTTTTTAAATTATAGGTGGATCATATATTAATTCATCATGTGAACTTAACATGTCCATATCCTTAACTGCATCCAGGTTTAAAGAAAGAAGCTTTAAACTCCTAATATTTGCAACTTCATGTCCTCTTATAAAAAGCAATTTTTCAGTGCGAGTTTTTTAACATGTGTTCTAAGGTGGATAATCATAATAAGATTTTCTGGAGGAGCATAAAATTTATTTCTTCTTAATTCTACATCTAATTATAATACTTCTTAATACTGGATCCATACTCTCATTATATTTATTGCCAATATCAAGAGGTTTGGGGGAGAATTTTATATTGTGAAGTACAACCTAATGATTCTATTTGCAGATAGACTGGAAAATACTCTACAGAAATTTGTTTAAATGGTAGCATGGGAAATTCTTCATATTATGAAATATATTTCCTACAACTTCACCTGTTAGTGCTTTTAAGCGTTGCGTTTTACCATCAATTTTATGCAGATGTCTTAGTGACTATTCATCAATATGCAACATGCACATTAACTACTGCAGTAGCCGACCAAGATCTATTTTCCAAAAAGGGGATGGGGGGGGGGGGGGGGAGTTACACCGACCTTTGTGCCAGTATCAATATTTTTTTCCTTCACATGTGACAGCTGTCAATTATTAAAGAGACTCATTGTTTGCGTGAAAATAAGTGACTACAGCTGTTTCAATAAAACGAAATTCCCCAGTTATAGAGGTTGCATGCCAAGTACCTGGTTTTGTTACAAATGTGTAATGTTCCTCTGGTACAATGTGCTATAGTATTTATCTACTTCTCTCCCTTTTTAATTTAAGTTCTAGTATTATTTTTTCTTCCATCAAAAATAATTACAATAAAAACAAAAACACGACAGCCTTGTTAAAATGCTTTTCATTATATTTGCTTTTTCTCTTTTTTTATAGGACATCCCTGTATTTGTGTTCCACTCCGTGAATTCTACTGCGTTCAAACAGTTTAACCTTTATCCTTTTTATTAATCAATTTCTCAAAGTTTGCTCAAATTTCTCTTGCTGATGTTGGTAAGTACGCTGTCAGGGTTTTCGTCTGCATTGCTGATTTCGTGACAATATCTATCTATCTATCTATCTATATATATATATATAGATAGATAGATAGTATATATATAAATGTGCTATACTTTGTTACTCTTTTTCAACAAAAATCATTTAATTTTTTCGACATTAACCGTTCTTTTAAAAAAGCTTACAATATTTTTCCTATAAAAAATTGCAAAATTCAAAATACATTTAAGTACTGCAAACCTTTCAGCGCAACTATGTATAACTATAGACAATTTGCATGCAAACATCCGAATGACGATTCTAGTTGTTTATGACATAAGTCTGAATTCAATAAATATGTCGACAATAATCACGGACATGTCCTAACTGGAGATCTCAATTTCATTGAGAATCCAAATATAAGACAACTACTATCACTCGGCGCAAAGTTCAGATTAAATAGAAAATTAAATTTCAAAAAAGCTTTAATAAATTTCACAAACAATATTAATGATTTCATATTAAAAACTGCATATACATATACCACTCCCTTCAAAGCTTTTTCCGAATGGAAACATAACATACTACTTGATTTTATATATTTTTTAAAAACCCATCTTAATAGTGATGAATTTGAATATCAAAAAATTAGTAACAAAGACTTAAGCTATATAAAAAATATACAAAAATCATTCATATTTGTACCTGTGGATAAAGCGGCCAACAACTATGCAATTATATGTAAACAATTTTATAAAGAAAAAATTATGACCGAATTGAATAACACATCTTTTCACAAACCTGTAGACACAGAATTAAGTTCTATTTACAAAAATTTCGCTGCTTTTGCAAAGGAATGCAAATCTCTATTTGAAAAATTTTTTTCGGTTCCTAGGGAATTAAAAATTCCTTTTCTTTTTTTGACTCCAAAATTCCATAAAACTCCAATCGGCTTCAGATTTATATGTTGCACTATTGGTAGTGTGAATAGCTTTTTCAATATACATTTACAAAAACTATTAAAACAAATTTACGATTTTTTTAAAAATAAATTTCGTAACACCAGCTATTTTTGGTCAATCAACAACAGCTCGGATGTTGTAAAAGCCTTAATCGCTTCCCCTCCTATACTCTTATACTCTTATGATTTTGAAAATTTATTTAACAATATTCCAATTCATCTGCTGATACATGCAATAGACAAATTATTTGATTTTTTTCACCTAGAATCTGAAATTAACTTGAATAAGGATTTTACCCTTAATTTATGCAGCTTTTGTTTCAAATATATTTTTTTTAAATTCCACAACTTGATTTATAAGCAGATAAAGGGTATAGGAATGGGAACCAATTACTCTAGCACTGCTGCAAACCTTTTTTTATTCTACTACGAATTTAAATATGTGGTGCATTATAACAATAGAATACTTGCATTCAGATATATTGATGATATTCTGGTTATCAATTTTAATATTGCTGAGGAGTTGGAAAAAATTTATCCCAATTGTTTAAATTTAAAATCTACTAATAATAATACATACAGAACTAACGTTTTGGATTTATCATTGAACATTAGAAACAGTAATTTAATTATTGACGTATATGATAAACGTAAGGACTTCAATTTCCATACCATCAATCACTATGCCACACTGGCAAAGTAATTTGCATAAAAAAGTTTTTATAAATATTATCACAGGTCAACTTTACAGGTATTTTAAAATCTGCAATAACAAATATAACTTGGATAAAAATGTTTTCACCTTCTCTGCAATCCTTTTTTACTTTAATAATTATCCGCTGAATTTTATTAATTTTTACATTAAGTCGTTTAAAACTTTGGCGTAGCGTCTTGCAGTTGCTATATAACCATAACGGAACCTCATTGGCACACACGGGATGAAGATTCCTGGCTAAAGTCCATCATTTGGAACGCCAGTTTTTGGATGTTGTGTTGGTCTGTGAGCGAGATCGGAAAGTCAAGGTCAGCCACATGGACACGGACGGACTTAGCCATCACATGGCGTATCTCTGTCTCGGCTAGATGTTGATGTCTTCCTTTTCCGGTCCTGCCTTGGGAGGTGAATAGATTTAGAAGCTATATTTTAATCGTATTGCTTTGCAGGTCTGGGAGGGGAAATTTCGGCTATAGCATGTTGTTTTTTCCATTTTTACATTTTGACTCAGTCAATATCACGTAAACTCGAAACTTCTTTTAATAATAAAAAAAATTTTTGTTCTTTTTATAACTGGATAAATTATTTTGATTATTCAAATTATTTTGATTTTTCACTTTGCTTGCAACTCCCAGCCTTATATTTTTTTAGTTATAAAAATTTTTTTTCTCACATGCTATGCTGGGATTTCTCAGAAACCTGCAATGACAATATTTCGTTATATATGCTTCCTGCTCCCTCCCACTGATGAAGAGGCAGGCTCTTTTTCATTTTTGAATGTTTATATTTGTGATTTCCCACGTTCCGCCTTTTATATTTAATTGTTGTTTTTTCACATACCCACTAATTTTTTTATATATATATTCTCTATTTCATACATATATTTTGCAACTGTTTAAGTGTGCTGCCTCGTGCGCCTTTTCACAGTTAGATTCACTTTATTAACTTTTGATTATATATATATATATATATATATACTAGCGGTGCCCGCACGACGCTGCTCGTGCTGAATTTTAACCGTACCTATAAAAAAAACGTAAGCACAATTTCATTAGTGTGTTCCGATTTATCGCCAATGACTAATTAAAAAGTCAAATCGTAGCGTGTCATATTCGCCACGTTATTTGAAATCTAGTATAAACCATTCCAAGGGCCGTGGTAGCCTAGTGGTTAGCACGTCGGACTTCCACCTGGAAGGTCGCGCGTTCGATACCCACTGAAGACCACCATGTATACTTGGGGATATGTGCATGTAAAACCCGTAGACCCCACTACCTCTCCCCGTGCGTAAGCAATCCTAAGGCCTCGGCTAACAGGTAGGGGTCTGGTGGAGAAAAGTATAAACCATACGTATTCCTTTTCTGGCGATATTTATTTAAATGCTATTGCTAAATCAAGGAAATCGTTAAATCCTGGAGACAATAGTTATTATTGTTTTTCCGTTAATAACTAAACAGATGTCTCTCTCCCGGAGTTGAGGAAACTGCTAATTATTATTTTTGGATCAAGGTAAGCCTTAAGAAATCGCACTAAAAAGCTTATAACTGGCGTTCTTATTGACTTAGAAACTTAGAACAAATGTTATCTCGTGCAGAAAAATTAGCGCTTTCGATCGGTATACAGTGAAACCCCGATTTTACGTCCCCCGAATCTACGTTTTTCCCGCATTTTACGTTTTTTTCATCAGGTCCCAGTTTTTCCGTATACTAATAATGTTAATTTAACCCGGATTTTAAGCTTGTTATATATGAAATTTCCGCATTTTACGTTTTCCCTGGAAAGTGAAAAAAAAAAAAAAAGTTCTCAAATAAGCAATATTTTTCCGCCTGTACTTTTCGTCAGCCAATGAAGATCAACAAAAAGAACAGGAAGCACAGCCCCTCTTTCACTATTGCAATGAAGAGCTTACAAATAGTGAAAGACTATTTTCTTTCTTATAAAGACCAGGAAAAAAACTTGCAACGTATTTCAATCCTAGAAGATGCTGCATTCACTTTGAACTCAATGACTAAAAAACAATCCACTATTACGGATTATTTTCAACCTAAACGCCAAGAATCGCATCTAAATGTGTTAAAATTATCTTAAAATGGTACGTATAATAATGTTCTTTTCGTAAAATATAGATATTATACCTTTTGAAAGAGTCATCTTTACTACCTTTAGTTTTTTTCTATTTGATTTTTGCGTTCTATGTATTTCCAGTATTTTATGTATTTCCCATTTTTTACGCTTTCCCCGTATTTTACGTTTTTGTTGCCCAGTCCCTTGAGAAACGTAAAATCGGGGTTTCACTGTATTACATTAATATGTGCAAGGCTTTTTTCAACCCCATATTGTGGAAATTATGTGGACAATTGCTTAAAATTGGAATAAAAAAAGAACTACCTGTATTATTTTTTTCAGAAACCTTCGCAGGAGTGTACTCAACAAATTCCCAAAGTTTCAAGGCGATCGGATGAATGGTGTAGTAATGCATAAAGGACACACAGACATGCATACATTCATTTTTTTATATGTATAGATATTGATTGTTGTTAGAGTCTTGTTTAGTTACTAACTTGCCAAATGCTGCCCCCAGTTTCACATGCACGTACGGCTTGCTGAACAGAAAGATTTATGGACTTACACTTGTTGAGGTGTAAAAGAAACGAATAATGTTTAGCACAGATTGAAGGTTAAGGACAAGATAAAGGTACTTGACGAAGGTGTTAATTCGAGAACGCTTATAATTTCCTTTCGTCTTAAGCTCTTAAACTTTTAATTGAAAAACACCTATAACCAAATATAAACTCTCAGAAAAATGATATTAATCTTAGGTCTCCAGTTTAACTATCATGTTAAAGAAAAGGTGGTTAATGTTATTTTCAATGAGAATCTACTGGGAGCGCAATATTTTGATGTTGTAACCGATGTGCCGTTGAAAGCGGTGTCATTATAAACGAGTCTGACTGAATTTATATAATTGGTAGGTATACTTTATGCATCAAAAAGTAATCCGAAAATTATAATGTGAGGAATTTTATTATAAGCGGTTAAGAAAACAAAAAGTAACATAATGTACTGTTCCCCTTAACTTTTAGAAGGCTTGGGGCGCATGTTAGCTATATCTAAACTAAATAAAATTTTACACACATTCATGCGGACCTAAACAGCATCTTTTTCGCCCACTGCCGATCAACAATTCGAAAAAAAGGCTTTTTCACTCCACATTACTGTATATGTCCCGGTTTTCTATTTGCATCTAGCTTAGGGTGAAATAAATCTTTACATTTACCCCAGAGACTCTGGGGTAAATGTTAACACCTAGTTTATTCGCTAACAAATAGTCATAAAGTTAAAATGTTTGCACACAGTTACTCACAAAGAGTATAGTATGGCTACAATGCTCACAATTTTGTCTCTCAATTAATTCAAGAGGTAGGAAGGGATCAAAAGTTAAAATGAAAAGGCGTTTACAATTACCCCGACTGACCCTATAGAAAGCTGTATCCATAAAGATTTTGTCGACTACATTAGTGGTCATTGCGTTATTTTCATTCAATGAAAAGTTTACAAGTTTAAAGCATCAAGAAGGTCTCTTAGGGTATGATAATGAAATATAAATTAAAACAAAACAGTTTTAACAAAAATATAAATTAAAATTGAAACGTAAAAAAATACATATAGAAAATTTTAGAAATTTTCAAGGAGCTTTGAGTAAAATCCACACAATTTTAAACTAAATCAGTTTGTCTAAGAAACCACGCAGTTTAAAAATCAAGTGTTCAGAAACATTTCTGATTCTATTTGCAACGCAATTTCAAGCCTCTAGGAATATACTCCAAGTGCTTCTACTTAGAATTGAGGTGGTTCACTGCTGGATAAGCTCAAGTGGTTAGCTTCGAGAATAAGAGAGCCTTTGGCACTCAAATATTTTATCACCTAAGTGGCACTTCAAACAGAACGGCACAAAAATATGCCAACTGCTTCTTGTAATTTACGAAAAAAGAATAACAAGCTTTTTTTGTTGAGTGTATGTAATTTCTTTTTTAAAAGCTTCTGTATAAGTAATCGAGTGCTGTTTATGATTCTTTAGTCAAATGCATTTGAGGAAGACTGAATCAAACTTTTTAATAAATATCGTAGCAACTTATGTTTGTATCTATTGAAGAGCTCAATGCATTTCTTTGTATTACATAGGAAAAAATTTCCTTTAGATTTTTCCAAAGATAAGTATATAGTTGCTCATAAAGTGCGTGTAAGTCTGCTTTTTTTAGATATTATTCCAGCTGATTTAAACATTATTTTATCTACAAAGAAACTGAAAAATCCCCGGTATTCATGTTAAAGGGAATTTCAAAAAATATATTTTAAGGAGTTCTTGTTACTATATTTATAAATTTTACATATATTTAGCATTGAAATAGTTTAATGACCACCGACGTTGAAAATTAAAAAATGTATAGTATTACATATTATATTATTTTAATGTTCATATTCGTTACCAGGTTTACAAAATGAAATATTAATTCAATTAATAGCCATAATGATTAAATCAGTTTGAAAACAAGAGAAAGAGAAACAGACAAAAATAGAATACTGTGGGGTCGTGATTATGTTTTCCATTATGTGGCACCCGCGTCAGAATGCAATGAAATTGTTACATACACAAAAAAAAAAAAAAAAATATGTAGCATTTAACGATCTTCTAAAGACCGGGTTTTCCCCAGAGCTATAAATCTGTTCATTTTATACTTTTAAAACGCATTTTTGAAATAAATAAAATACTATTTTATGTATGTTGATTATGTATATATATATATATATATATGGTTACGTGCAGCCGTTCATATAATCGAATGTCTTTCTGTAATTCAATATTGGCAGAAATTCAATGAACATTTGTTTATTTGTAGATTCACATGGTAAATACGCATTTCAAAACAAAGCAAGAAGACAACACAAACATCAATGTTTGTACTCTATACTACGATATTTACATCGTGAATCCCCGTGAAAACCTTGCGAGATCGCTTTTTATAATCTTCCGAGGCTTCTGTCACGCGACGAAGAAACTGATTAATGATTGGTTCGTTATTATAAAATTTGCTTCTCCTACTTAATCTTTCCAGGGCGCAAGGGAACGTATATAAAGTTTTTATGTTTTAAAATCGAAACTGACTTTAAAAAGGGGTTTGAAAAAGTTATTTGTTTTTTAATGTTATATATATATACAGCGGTGGACTCACCCGGTCGGCAATTACAGAGTGGACCAACGCCAGTGCTGGATTTACAAGGTCGGCGAGAGGGGATGTCAGTCAAGGCTGATTCATGGGCCCCTGAAAAGGGTGTCCGATTTGATATCGGAGTAGTGCAAAGGGTAAACTGTTTCTGTGGTTGGGATAGGGCCCGCCTTGACTTTCGGAGAGCAAGAGCTTTTATAATATTATGAAATTATCCTCTATATTTAAACGAGCAATTCTTGTATATATGTATATTCATATAGATATTTTACATATATATACATATATATATATATGTATATATATATATATATGTATATATTACGTTCACGGAAACGGCTCTAACGTTTTGGATCAAATTTTGTATTTAGGTCAGGTTTTGTTTTTTAAGTTTACCTATATAGGTGTCTTTCCCGAAAAACTTCGATTTTAAAAAAAAACTTTTTTTTATCACACAGCTGAGGTACTGGTAACAATGAACAAACATCATCCGCTAATTTTAATTCAGATTGCAATACATTGAGTAGCAACATTTAATTTTTAATTTACCTTTTGCGGATTGAAAATTGTTGTTATTACCATTTGTGCAATTTAAAATGCCTATGAAACCCATCGAAAAAAAAGCGTTAATAATGCTGCGCATAAATTGAATGTATCATAAGGTCTATGAAACGGTGTAAGACTCATTGTCGGAATTGGGATAAATTTAAGTAATAACATGATGAAGACAAAAATCGTTACGGTGAACAATCAGCAAGGGAGAACATGTTCATGTACCTACATTAACTTCTTAGGTACAACTTTATTATGGGGGCCTGTTAACAACTTTTTTGGTTGGAGAAGAAATTGTTGGTCACAATGTTCAATTTGTTGTTTTGTGTTTGATGTGTGGAGCTTAAGTTTGTTATATAAAAATCTGGACAAATCACTCTTTTGGTGACATCTTTTGTCGCCAACCAATATAAATTGTCAACCGGTCCCTATACGAAAGCGCTGTTCCTTTCCCATGACAGTACACACATCTCAACTTCAAACTTTTGAATTTGTAGGAGTGGACGTAAGATCATCAGTTTTTATCCATGGTATATTGTTTGTAGAATTTTCCAGAGTAAAGCGACCAACTCCTCTCAAATGAAATTCATCGACATACCCGCTACATAGTATGAAGAAAGTATTACTTTAAGACTCGATTGCATTTAGGTTCAAAAATGTATAAATAGTGATAGGTAAACTGTAAGGTAAAAAACCATAATAGAAATAAAGTGTTGAACTAAGGGCCTTCAGATGTTTTTTTTTTTGCCTAAAATGAAGTGTTCATATGTAGGTAAGATTGCAAAATATTCATATGCAATATATGTAATGCAAAATACAATGTTTAAATAGGTATCTAATCTTATATCGATTGATCAGAATAGGAAGTGTTATAGGTAAACTGTTTCTATTCTTATCATTACGTATATTATTAACCTCTAAATGGCTCGTATAAATAAATAAATATTTATATGCAAGCCCCGCAGATACACCCCAGGTGAACGTCTATGTGGGAGGCTTATGTCCAGCAGTAGACGTCTTACGGCTGAAATGATGATAATACTGTTGAAAAATTTATATGTATATATTCTATATATCTCTCGTATCTCGGAAGCAGCTTTAATAATCAGTATAAAAATTTACATTCAGTAAACACTTTAATTTTTCAAATTTATATAAATAAGTATCTTCTTCGAGGAAAAAAAAACATTTTAGAGAAGAAAAAAAAAACGCCGAGCAAAGCTCAGTCTCCCAGGTACTATTATAAAAATCGCATATAACATTATTTAATTTATTTCACAAAAGCGCTTTTAAAAAAATAAAACGGACAGATTTAAAGTTTTACACAAAAACGCCCGGACCGTCCATATGTACAAGTTCCTGCAGCGCACGACGTCGTCGACTCAAAAAAACGCCGGGCTCTACAATTAAAAAACAAAAACTGAGAGAAATCATTAGGCTACGTACTTCGGAAAGAACACAAGTATTTTGTTTAACCCTAAAAAAGGCGTTCATTAGGCATTCGCATGACGGCCCCTTTCAGGTTTGGAGTGGGCCTCCACGTACCTCGGGCATCACCTTTTGGAGGCGGCAAATTTAAATGCGGCTTTCAGGAACAGATCCAAGATGTGTCAGATCCTTCTCTTAATGTATCCAAAAAAGGTTTAAAATTGCGTTTCTAAGGTTTCAATTTGGAAAATTACTGGAAAAAACTCCTTACCTCCTGCCTCATCTAACGTCACCAAAGACAGCCTAAAAAAAATTTTTTTATGACTTCAGTCCCCAAAAAAAAATTTCGATGGAGAACTCTTTTTTCCTTTTCTTCAATGTCGCCAAATATAGCCTAAAATTTCAGAATATTTCCACGAGATTTTCCGTCATCTTTCCCCTACGTCACCAAAAATATTCTACAGCTGCATTTATATAACCCACGAACTCCTCCAGCCACTAATCTCAGCAAAGATAGCTTAAAATTGCTCCTTGGAAACCTCAATTTCAAAAAACTCCCGGAGGAGAGCGGCAGAACTCAAACCTCTTCCTCTAACGTTTAGGAAAATTTACTTCAGTTTCAAAAACAAATTCGGGAGGGAATACGACCCCTCCTTCCACTAACGTTAACAAGGATAAAACTGCATTTTTCGAATGTCAATTTCAAAAAAAATTCTGACGAAGAACCATCGGTCCGATTCCATTTCCCTTTCCTAGCCTCACCAAAGATAACCTGAACTTTACTTCTTAATATTTTAATTGAAAAAGAATTCTGATGGAGATCCTTGAATCTCACCACCTTTCCCTAACGTCACCAAATATAACCTAAAAGTAAATTGCATTTATAGAACTTCCATTTAGAAACATTTCCAGGGGAATGAGCCCTCGAATAGCTCCTTTCCTTAAAGCTACCTACATAGCCAAAATTGATTTTTTTTATCAAATAGTTTATAAAAACTCCATTTTTACTAATTGCCATTTGTAAAATTTTTGAAATTGATCAAAATCAAGATTGTGAATTTTCTACAGACAAATGGTGTGTTGACTGGTTTGTAGTATCATTTTAGAAAGGTTAGGTCCTTTACAACTAATTTATTGCATTTCTAAGACAAGGTTATCATATTAAGTAACAAAAGAATTTAAGTAACAAAAAGTGCGCAGATGTTCCTTATATTGACTTCCAAATAGAGCTCGATGAAATACCACTTGAAGCTCATCTTAGCACACACACACACACACACACACACACACACACAAACTTGCTTAAATTGGTATTGGTGGTAAAACTTTAGTTTCGGTTAAAAAATGGTTGACTGGGAGGAAACAAAGAATAGTAGTTAAGGGCAATTATTCTCAATGGCTTGATGTTTTAAGTGGTGTTCCACAACGCTCAGGTTTGAGACCTTTATTGTTTATTATTTTCATTAATGATATTAGTGAAAGCGTTTCTGGGATCATCAATATTTTTCCTGATGATGTCAAAGGCATGAGAATTTTGACACTGTGAAGAACAAGTCAATCAGTTTCAAGAGGATTTTAATCAAATTTCTTGGTGGGCAGTTAAGTGAGGTAAGTTTTTTAATGTAGCGACATGTCAAGTGCTTCATTTTGATCATAGAAAAAAAACCATGCAATTTTTATTTACAAGAATCCGTTATTAGGGAAGCAGTTGTTGAGCTAGTAGTATTAATTAGGCAAGACTGCAAATTTTGTCAGCATGTAGCGTAGTAAGTAACAAAGCTCACAAAATGCTTGAGTTTATACATAGAGCTACTTCTCTTTTCGGAAGGAAATTATATTGTCTTTGCACAGAAGTTTGGTAAGGCCTCATTTGGAGTATGCTGTTCAGTTCTGGTCTCCACATCTAAAGTAGAATATTACTTTACTGGAATGGGTTCAAAGGAGGGTTACTAGGTTGGTAATTGGTCTCTCTGACTTAGGCTATGAGGTCAGGCGTAAAAGGCTCAATATGTATAGTCTGAATCAAAGGAGAGTTAGAGGGGACATGATTCAGTTATTTAAATACATTAACATGAAAGATGTCAATGGGCTACATTTCTGAACAATCGGGTTGAACCAAAAGTCATTGCTTTAAGCTTTTCAAATCTCAGGATAATCTTGACATTAGGAAAAATGACTACTTCAATAGGACTGCAGGTAGTTAGAATAGTTTACTGGAAGTGACTGTTACTTTCAGTGGTGTAAAAAGTTTTAAGAATGCTCTTGACGTTCATTGGAGACTGGTAAACTGACTAAGACCAGCTTATCTGGGACCGGACCTTGTTGCTGGTAGTCACTTTTGTATTTGTATTTGTAGTGTATAGCATTTAGTATTTCTAGTGTCTTTTTATTTAAAATGGGTAAACACAACGCAATATGTACAATTATGTAGAGATACGGCCGGACTTAAGGGTATCTCGTCAACCATCTGCAATACAGACTATCTGACACTATATTTGCTATCTCCATTTTTGTGCCAGGTTAGGTGATATTTCGTATAATTGGAGTCATTTTTAAATCCACATTTCTCCTCAACTTAGTAACATTTTACCAAGTTGTAGCTAAATGGTCGCCAATTTTGTACGTCATTTTGAAAAACAAGAAGACACGCTGTACTAAAAAAAAAGAAGCAATCTCTTGCTTAAAAAAAGAAAAGAAAAGAAAAAGGAGAGCGAAAGAGAGAGATAATGTTTTCTTTTCTCAAATTTATCGCTCCCAGCTTCCCGTCAGAACTTGGCATTCTGTGCAACTATCAAATTTACCAGAATGAATCACGTAATGTTTAGTAACTCAAACACTCTTCAGCTAAAAACTTACTAAACCCACAAAGTTATTCTAGGAAAAAAAATACATTTTAATGTTATGATCCTCTAACACAGTTTTTCATTTTCGTAAGAAATGTTATTCGTCAAATTTTGTTGATTTATGAAAACTTCTTAGATACAGTTTAAAATTACTTAATGTGAAGAAATTTTGTACGAGTATTTAAGCCTAAAGCAAACGAAAACATAAAATCGAAAACATGATAAAGCAATAAGTATACTCGCAGATGCAGAATTGTATGCTTCAACTGTTTTCTAACTTTCAAGTTCAATGACTCAAAATTATCCTAAGAAAGTCTAGAAGTAAGCCATTGAAACCGTGAATATCATTGACACCTGAATGGACACAAGATTACCCCACTCCTTGCAGCACCCTATCCCATGCGCACAATACTAGTTTCTTCAATCCGCCACGCTTCTACGATCACCTTCTGTCAAGAACGCACCTTCAGCGATCGGATTAAAATGCCAGGCTTCAAAAATTCTCCGCAGCTGTCTCATAAATATTAATGAGAGCAACTTTTCATTTTTCGTGGGGGTTAATGTGTCTGAAAATGAGGTTTGCGCTAATTAACGGCCTCGAGGTCAAATGTGCAAAGGCTTTGGTTACCAAGCAACGGGAGTCCTGGACCTGTGTGAAGTCGGAGTTTCAGGTTGACCGCCTTGGTCTGCTGGAACGTTCTGGAGATGATAAAAGCAGTGATGGGACTCTGTAGTTACCTTCAGCAGATATTTAAATGAAGTTTTGGTTGATCTATTAAAAAAAATGTTCACTAAATATATTCGAATTCTATTTGCACTTGTGTTTAAAGGCATGAACAAATACGGAAACAATTATATTTATAAAATAGTATCAAGTGCTGTTTGAGCTGATAAAAAATTTAATATATATATATATATATATATACCTATATATGTTACTATATTATATTACGATGAATCTTTCCCTATTTTTCAGGTTTCTTTCAATTACAAGCAAGTTTGTTTCCAAACAATAACTGAAGTAACGGACAAATGCTATCAGAAGAAAAATGAGAATTAAATACGCATTAAGTCTTAGAAGAATGTCCAGTTCCCTGAAAGAAGAAAATAGCATTTGTAAAGAAATGTGTGCAATACATAAAGATAATCTGGTTATGTAACGCCTGAACAGGTTGAAAGTACTGAAACTTCCTACAGTGAAGATAATTAATATGCAGCATAAATAGTTATTGTTAAATGTAATGAAAAAATATAATTAAATAAAAGTAATTTTTTTGCAAGTCACTTTTGAATCTATTTTCCTTAAGCGCAGCTTTTTAACAATTTAAAAAGTTTTTTATTATTTAAAAGTTTATAAAAGTTATTAAGCATCTATTCAGCTGAATCGTTTCGGCAAAAAAATATCTCTTTGACAAACCGTTCAGAAAAACAATTCTCTGAAATGAAAAAAGAAAAAAGAAAAAAAAAAATATATAATGTTAAAAAAAAATATATATATATATATTAATTTTATATTTGTAAGTTGACCATGATGAATTAATATTATTTCAAAATATTAATTGTATTTATAATATTTTTAATTTATTTTTAAGAATAAAGAATACTTCCCAAGTTTGAGTGTGAAACAATTATAATTTTGGTAATTATAATTGTGTTTAAGGAGATACAATTAAGGAACGCACAGATTCTAGAATTCACGTGAATCAAAAGTAGCTTTGTTGAGAGCGATTAATTTTATTCTTCAAACTGCCCGTTGTGGTACGATCTTGAATACGGGAATAAGCTAAATGTATTTCTTTTATTGAACTGAAGTCCAACCTCCAAACTGCGAGTGTTATAAGGGAATGGTCCCTCGGCATGAAGTATAGAAGCGACAAGAGATTACCAGGGAGCCTTTTTTATTCATTTAGTTCCTTTCTAGGCACATCCCTAATATGACTTTGTCGGATGCTCTCTCACGCCAAGAACAAAGTACAGCGGCCAAAATGAGGGTTCATAAGGCGAAAAAAATTTCTTCGTCTCTTTTCTCTTCTTTTCCAAGATTGGTTGCCAACTTTATTGCTGAGGCAACACAACTTCGATATCAAAGGATGTGTTCTCCTTTTCTCTCCATTCATATTTTTTAAGCTAAAGTTGTGACAAAATAATACGCTTATTGTTGTCCATTGCTTAAAACTTAACCTTACTCTGTAGGCTTTGTCTCTGCCTTGTACTGTAGATAATTTTGCTCAGTAACCTTTTCAGTTAAAATTATATCCATTAATTTTTGTACGCATTTTTATAGCAGCATTATCTGTGTTATAGGATATATAAGCATTAAAATTACCTGAAATACTCAAGATTTTTACCCTAAAGCAACCGAAAGAATATTGTTCATTTATACATGTTTGGTTTGGGTATGAGGGTCCCTTTTTAAATCTGCTTATCGATTACTGTGAAAAAACTGATATATAAAGTTCTATAAAAAGATTCGCGTTTAACTTAATTTTTATGTATATATTCTAAAATTTCAATGTTGCAGTAGAGTTGAATATAATTATTATTTGTATTATTTTATTACCTTGGTCTTTTATTAGCTTTGCCGATCGGCTACATTAAACATTCCTTCTATTAAATTAAAACCACAGTGTTGCTAAAATTTAAGAAAGTTTGCAGAAAATCATTTAGATAATTAGTTCTCTCAAGAGATCCCCACGCGCATTAAAAAATATTACACAACTATAAATTTCACAACATGAAAAGAGCCCTTTTTTCCTACCTCTCCCTATATATATATATGTGTGTGTGTGTGTGTGTGTGTGTATCTTTAAAAACCAGTACAATAATATCGAAGGAGTAAAACTTTTTTTAAATTTGACTTTTTGAGAAGAAGACGGGAGAGAGACTTTTTGAAAATGAATCTAAAAAAAATGAATAAATAAACAAAAAACTTTAATAATGGCATAAATATTTAAATTTCCACAGAAACTTTTTCTTTCATCATTTTTCAATCTTTTCCGCACAAAAAGAAGCAGCAGAATCACGACAAAAGCCAGAAGGATAGAGAATTTACCATCTACTCTTCTCCCCTTTCTTCTTTACACCTCGAATCACGTCTCCCGACATATCAAGCTTGATCTCACCGAGTAATTACAATCATCAGGTTGTTCGCAACCACCTAAATGAAGTTTCCTGGAATTTAGGGCCTGCATTCCCTATTTACTTATCCAAGCGTACGCTTTCGCAGACGATGTCATTATAAAGCTTAATCAAGGTTTTCCAGATTTGGAATCCCAGATTTTGTGCCTTGTAGTGAGAGATCCCCGTTCCGATGATGGAAAGTTACCGGAGAGGGGGTGGTGTAATTAGTGTTTCGGGCATTAGCTCTGGGGGTCGGGAGGTTTTGAGCCGAGACAGGAGACATGTTGTCACCGGGGTGTGATAATGCCATTTTGCCGCTTTTAACAAGATGACATTCCTTAGCTTTTCACATTATGGGAACAACTATTTCTAACCTGTCATTCATCAAGAAACGAGAAGCAAATGACAGTTTAATGGCGTGATACAGAATAAAGAATTCATTTCAAAATACTAGAAGAATTTGGTTTGTTTTTAGTGTCCGTGGAGACCTAGCTAGAAATTAACTTGGTTGTTCACCAACTAAGCAAAAACATTTTGTTAAATGCAATTTGTACAGAGAGCATATTTTTCAGGTGTTATTTACGTATGAATATAGTATTTTTTATTACAAATAGTATTTTTTTAAGTATACTAGAGTAAAGAAATTAAGTGTTTTTCAAATTACCTTCAATTTAGTAAGCTAATCGGTTATGAATTTAAACACATTCGATCAATAGTATCAGGTCATTATTTTTAATTTGCACATAGGTACGCTTTACTTGATCTTTATTTTATTTGTTAATTGGGTATTTATTTCATGTAATGCTTCTGCAATTGGGTTTATTTTGCTTCTATAATTTTTAGCTTGAATAACCATTTAAAATACCTACATGTGCCAGACACATTGTGCCACTCATAATATTGTTATCGATGTTAATAAGAATAAATGCAATGTGCACAAACTCTTCGCTTCCGGATATCAAAGAAGATAGAATTATACAACCACTGCCATTCATTTTCATTTTTCATAAATTTTTTTATTACTCTTATTTATGTTATTAAATTAAAAATATGAAAACCTATTTCTGATTTAGAATTTCTTGTTACGCCAGAAACAAGTAACTAATCATGCAAATCAATAATGCTCAAAAAGTAGAGGTTTATACAATTGAACATATTGAACATTGTTTTATTAGTCAAACTATGAATTTCAAAACATGTTTAAAAATTTTCATTATTATTTTAAATCAGTGATTTCAAATACCTAAGAGCATTTTTTTAAATATGGGATAGAAAAATTAAAATCTAAGTTAAAAGGAGAAAAAAGAGCTATGTAAAAAGACTGCTATCAATTTACGATGTTTACACAGATTGACACAGTTTTCAAAGTAAGTCCGTGATACGAAACTTAGAAACACGAATTTTAAATTCGATCATATGGTCAAAGAGAAACTCTAAAACAATTTTCTGCTGACAAACTATGCAGAATAGGGATTCGCTATTATAAAGAAGGAGCTTCAATTGTAATTTAATAATAATAATAATGAAAAAATAATTTAACCTTAAGTTAAGCTTTTGTACAACAAAAGCTGGTTTTCTGCATAGTTTTAAAAATGTTTAACATGGGACTTTAATAATTTAAAATAATCTCCTTTAATTTGCAAAGGAACATGCAGTTAATGTGAATGTCTTTTTTAAAATTATTACAATAACAGTCTGATTATATTGGAAATTAAATGAACACTAATTTCAAAATTCCTATCCTTATTATCTCTTTCTCTCTAACAATGTAAATGAATTGACGTGCTCAAATTAGTCTAAACGCCAAGTTTGACGCCATTTAACCCTTAAAATGGAAGATATTTACGAAACATATCATTATGCTAACATGTTACTATGAGCGTCGAAGTTCACGAAGAAATAAGAATGAACATCCATATTTCCAGAGGTAAGCACGTTCCTTTCTCCTCACAGTACGGTAAAGTTCCTTAAGTTCCAATAACCGACTTTCGAAGCAATAAGTTTTTTTTTAGTTCCGTACAAATTTGCTTACTTTCTCCATATTAGTAAAACTATGAATTAAAAATGGTTACTTATAGGTTTAATATGAATTGGGGATAATATTATTGCATTTTGTTTAGAAGACAAGCAAGAGGTGTAATTTTTGCTTTTGTCGGTCATTTGTTCGAATCTTCGTTTAATAGAGAAACGAAATCTGTACAATGTCAAGATCCTTTTTTAAGATTTCTTAAGAGATAAAACTTTTATGTAAGCTAAAATTAAATGTAGCAGTAATAATAATAACGTACAAAAGGCTAATGGGCAATTTATTGCGGTAGATATGACACACACGTCATTATTCCGATTCCAAATTCAATTAAAACTAGGGATGTAACGAATAGTGATTTGGCCGAATAGCCGAATACCGAATATTCGGCCATTCCTCCCAGGCCGAAGCCGAATATTCGGTCATTTCTTCTAGGCCGAATACCGAATATTCGGCGACCGAAAATTAAAATTTCAAATCATGGTTTCAAATCACTAGAAAATCATTGTAATACAAAGTATTTATCAAATTTAAAATTATTCATAAAGTCAAACACCAATTACACACAATCTATGATGTATGATTTAATTCTGTTTGTTAAGAATTTAAAACTATTTAAAATTTTCTGTACTGTTTTGAATGTAATAAAACTGTTTTGAATGTAAGAGTTTCATCCACAAGCGGAATAGAAATGATAGGTTTTACGATAGCAAGCATTATCCTTATTTTACCCATTATTTAATTCAAATGAATGAATTACTATTGCTTAGTGAACTTTTACTTTGCTCAAAACTGTTTCATGAAAATATTTCAAAAGCTATAAAAGTTAATATTTTTATTTTATGGGGTTTTTTACATACCCATTTTTAAAAGATGTACTAAAATTTAACACACTTAACTGGAATATATTTTTATTTTCAAAAACCCCAATATGCTATCTAAATAATCATGATATATTCTAGGCTTATCACATTTCTCTCATACCCAATAAATCAGTCTACCCAAACAAAGTGTGACTTCCATTTTGTTAATATTAACAAAATTAATTTATCATATTCTCCATCATAATTAACTATTGCCAGCCTTTGGGAGCCAATTCTAAAAATAAAATACAATATTACAACTTTAAAATCTGTTTTTGAACAGTCAAGCCTAAAACAAGGTTCAAAAAAAGAATTATTCTAAATTATTTTTATTTATTAAAACTATATACTAATGTAATTTTTGCAATAATTATAAGGCAATTTTAAATGTTTAAAATCTACTAATTTCTTTATTTTTTTTACATTTCTTCTGCAGCAGAACTATTCGGCCGAATAGTCCATCAATATTCGGCCAGGCCGAATTTTACAGTACCCAGTATTCGGCCAGGCCGAATATTCGGCTAGGTGATGAAATTACTATTCGGCCAGGCCGAATATTCGGCCAAAGGGCCGAATAGGCCGAATACCGAATAGTGGCCGAATATTCGTTACATCCCTAATTAAAACCACAGGTTTCGAGTACTGAAGTACTAAAGGCAATAAATAGCAATATTTTAGTCACTTTCACTCTCTAAAAAGGCATACATTTTGCGAAATATGGTTCATTTCTTAGAAGGTGTTCTTGCATTTTGAGAACATGGAAAAAGTAAATGAAGCCTGCTCAATAGCTAAGAATTTGCCATTTTTCACTGCGGTTGCTTATATTGTTGGGCCTATACCACCGAAGCATTTTAATCCAAACATAGATATCTGAAATGTATAGTGTCCTAGCTTAATTAAGAAATTACGAATTAAATAAAAGGGGCAGAAACAATTTGAAAAATTAAAATTATAAGATTATTCCGCAATATATAACAAGTAACAAAAATATGTCTTCGCATTACCAGAGCGCCTTGTACTTAGTAATAAGGTATCGTGGCACATAATTTAGATTAATTATGTGCTACTTTTAACTAATTGGATCAGAAGGTATTTCAGTATGATTCTATAGTCAAATGGAAAGTATATCCTCGTGGTAACAAAAGCTCAATTTATTTCCCTTTTGCTACATTTATTCACTGAAACAAATATTCATTGAGTATTCAAGAAATTGCTTTATTCAAGCCTCGAAAAATAATCATCTAGTTAAAAAGCTTACCTGTTTCTCCGTGACTAAAACTTGTCACTCAATTTAAATGTAGGTTTGCGCGTCACGCCATTTTTTTTTTTCACATGTTCTCATCTCATATTTATACTTTTTATTAAAATCTGGGATTCATTTTCGCATGACATATACTTCAAAATAAATAAATTTTAAAATAACAATTTATTTCAAGTCTTTTGGACAGATAAATTCAAACTGTGACCATTTTTCGATGCGGACTATTTTATAGGCGTAGATTTCCTGTTTAAACTCTCTTGCCGAAAGCATTTTCTTGGTAACTTGCTATCAAGCGCGAAACACGCTATGTGAAACGTTCCCCAGCGTAGGGGCATTTTTATGTCTCTTTCGACTGGGGATGCCTCGTTTATTTTTTGATTCGGCATTTTTTTTTATTATCTTTTAAGTAGAGATTCTTCGAGAAAAGTGAATTGTGTCATCATATTGTAATAGCTAATTTGAAGACGACATATTGAGTAAGTGCTGAATCGAAAGACAATATTATGATTATAGATGATACTTGACTAAATTAAAAATCTAGAATTCAAGGAACGGTAATCCAAAATGTTCCTTTGTGGCGCATCTACAACGGAAATTCGCTATGATCGAGTTATCTTCATTACTGGGTAAAGAACATTTTTACTAACGAGATAACCTGCAATCAAAGAATGATAAGGAACTTTGAAGTGTTGAATTAATGATCATAGAGTATTGATGGACATTATCAAAACGAAAAACGATCTATTTTGCTTCGATGATGTAGGCCCACAAGTTGTACTTTTTCTATATTATTTTTATAATTGGTTAACCATCTATATTTTAATATGTCTTGGCCAAAATCAGGTTTTTGCTTAATTCATATGATGTTTTCATTTTTTAAAGTATAATTAACTTAACCCTTTCATGTATGCATTTATTTATTTGTGAAAAAGAAAAAAATGTCATATGCTTCAAACCAATTTAGTATCTGAGGATTGTAGTGTAATAGTTTATTTTCTAAAGTTTTGGTCCTGTATAGTCAAACCTTCGTGTCCTTGTATGAGGACGTCGTATTCATGTTTATCATATTTATTCAACATAATAATAAACATGGCAAATTTCATTTATAAGGGATAAGAAGCTACAAAATAATACCAAACGTCCCAGTAATGTAATACACGCTTTAAAATAAATAAACATAATTTGATTTGAAGCTGAGATTTTTTCTTCTTTCTTGAATCCTCTATGGACTTCTAAAGAGATCTTAATCCTTTATCTATCTTGAATATCCTATGAAATTTTGTGTGGTTTCCAAAAACTATTTGGAGTCTAAAGATGAGGACTACATGCAAATTGCCGCACAAAAACGAATCTGCCTAACAATTTGAAGAAAAAATTTGTTTAACCTCATATGAGGTTTGCATGCATGAGAGGGTTAATCTAGAATAATGATGATTTTTCATGAATTAAAATATCATGAATAAATAATTTTAATTAAAAATTTTCATTTACAATTTTTTTTCAGCTAATGAATCTAATTAAATAAACAAATTAAATTAATCTATTTTTACATCGCATTTTACTAACCACAGTTTTAAATACATTTTATATTGTTATATAAATAATGCCTTCGATCACAAAAACACACCAACCACACCTCGTTATAATTAGAAACTATTTAAGCAAATAAAAAGTTGAAAACGCGCCAATAAAACTACAAATTGCTACATATAACGTCCAAATTTATTTAAGACGGCGAATAGAAAATTCAAACTTATGTCAATTTGGAGATAGAATATTATAAAATAATGAAAACTGTTAAATCTGACAATAAGATAAATACCTACAGGTACGTTCAAGAATATGTAAAGGAAATTCGTTGTTGTTATTTATAGAAACGATGTTCTTTTACTAATAATCCGGTTAATGGAACAAATTTACTGAAAAAACAGGCAAAAAAATTTTTGATATAATTATTTTTCTTCTGAAGATGAAAAGTTTTTATAAGACCTTCATAAGAACCTTTTAATGCATAAATGAATTTAACACAAGATTCTCTATTCTGCAGAAATTCTTTCATTAAGGTAAAAAGAGTTATGCTAACAAAGAACGCTGAATTAAACTGTCAGCAGTAAGCGAAGAAACAACAAAGAACTGCGCACCCAAAACAGTTCAAAGCTTAAATGCACTTGCTAAAAATAGTCGCCATAAATAATTCCACCTTGCCAGTGAAAGTCGAGTAAAGTAATTAAGAACTTCTTGGAGGACCATCGCGTCAAAATTAAAGAACATGTGTAATCAAATTTAATCATTTCCATTTTCTAGGATAAAGTAAACTTTGCTATTTATTTGAAGGTTTTTGTTTTACGCTTAATCGAGTTTTATTGCGGTATTTTCTAACGGTGCGTTGAATATTCGTAGCAATACTTTTTAAAAAAGTATAAATTAGTTCTGCACCTTAGTGTCAGACTAACGTATGTACATTATTACTACTTTAGAAACTGAGCGTAAAAACTGAGAAGAAGGATTTCGTTGCCTAGTAATAAAGCTGTTAATGAATTAGGCTACAAAACATTATTGTTAATATTAAAAACACATGTGTGCTTTGAAAAAAATGTAATTCTTCATTCGAGAACTAAATGCATCTGTGTAGTGATGGTGCCAATTAAAAATGGTAGTTTGTGTTTTAATTGGTTTTATTTAACAATTAAACCCAAAAACTAAATTTAAAAACTAGACTGAAAAATATTAATTGGTGATATTCTTGAGGTAGCTTATCTGGAAAAAAAATGCTCTAACCTAGGTACATAAAAATCCAAGTATATAGTAATTCTTTTTCATATTACCTCAGACAAAGGTAAAAATTCCGTGGTCTGACATGACGTAAGGGAAATTCTACCCACGCGGAATCGCTTGACCAAAACATATTCTCAACATGCTTTAACCCTTGTTTAGTTTTCGTGCAACTAAACAATATATGAAAGTTGCCATTTTTGGAATTACATTAGTCTGGTCCTGAGGTACAGAGTTTATTTATCCATAATTTCATTATAAAACGTCATAGCTGACAAAGTTGGTTGTCCTATTTATTCATGCTTTTAAAATCGTGGGAAATAGTTGCAGGCTTTGAGGGTAATTCATATATATTTTATGGGCTCTGTTATGGTTGGAGTTCCACCTTGCGTTTGTTATATTAGAAAAAAACCCCTTAAAAGTAGGAGGTGCCCTTCTTCTCATCTTGGTGAGAAGAAAAGCAAAAAATTTCCTATCAAGCCGGCTGTCATTAGCTCAAGATATCGTGAACACATTAGACTTGAGTAAAAATAATCGTTTCGTCTTCTTGTTCATCCAAAGCAGCATCTGCAATGCAGAAATATAATACATCACCAATTCAGAGTTGTGTGGTTTATCTTCGGACTTTATTATTTTTTCTTTTTCTTTTTTACAAGCAAGTTTTTTATTTATTTGTTTATTTATTTATTAATTAATTTATTGATTAGACAATTTTCGTGCAAAATTTGCTAAAGGTAAGACATTAATAACGGTTTGATTCCGTTTTAAACTATAAAGGGAATTCTTACTCAATAAAAGCTAAACATCAATACTTGGTACTTGTAGCAGAATATACTATTTTAATAATGTATATAATTTTGAAGTGTTTGACATAATTCTTTTTACTACTTGAAGAAATTAACTTCCCATCAAGACCTTATAAAGTTTATATGAATTTTACATCGAGATTTCCCCTACAACTATTATTGTTAGCTATAAAAATGAGCAGAAAGCTTATTTGTGGTACATGTACGTGGCTATAAGTACGTGTCAGTACCTTGCTGGGCGGATGTAAAGATTCAAGTTCAGAAGTGCGAATTTTTTTTACAGGTATCTTGATGCAGCTTGACTCCTGATGTCTAATTACTGTTTTTTACTTAAATTTTAAGCAAACTTTTCGCATAACTTTGCCAATTAAAAAAAGAAAAAATTAAAAAAAAGATACATAACCGAGAAAACCCTATTTTCTTATATATATATATATATATATATATATATATATTAGAGTGGCCCTTATTTTTCAACTTTCGAAAAGCTTAGCTCCCAACCTCCTATCTTGTTCCAATCAACAAAAAAATGATATGTGCAAAAATTTATCTTAATCGGATTTCATTCTGGCGGCCCTCATCGACCATGAGTTTTTGAAATTGTCATCTGTAAAGTTATTTTTCAAGATATTACTCTTGTTTAATATTTACTGTATAAATTTGTGTGAAGTTTTTGATAGGTGAAAAATTACTGATAGAAATGCAGTTTTCATATTAATTGCTGCTGCAGAAGCTTTCCGGCATGATACTGAAACCTAGTAATAAATCGTACTTCTTTTCAAAATCTCAGAAAAAAATTTAGTGAAGCAAGATACACAGAAATCCAGAACAAAGTTAAATTAGACTACTACCAAGAATAAGTGTTACACTAGGAGGCAAAGCTGCTCCCAGCACTAACAGGTGTAGAAAAGGTTGAAAGACTGGCAATTACAGTCACCTTTCAAGGCAAAGAGCAACTGCTTTCAGTGCCTGAAATCCCATCATCTTCAGGAGAAGACAAGCGTTGGTTGTTTACCGTGCAGTCGAGAAATGGAATATAACTAACAAAATTCAGGCACTTTGCTGTGATACTACAGCAAGCAACACAGGCCGCATAAATGGTGCCTGCATAAATCTAGAAAAGTTGTTCAATCGTGACCTGTTGTACCTCCCTTGTCGTCATCACATTTTTGAATTAGTTTTGAGAAGGTGTTTCGACTTGCTGATGGATGCGACTACTGGTCCAGACATGCCACTTTTCAAAA
The DNA here is from genome assembly GCA_038502835.1 of Octonoba sinensis. NCBI lineage: Eukaryota > Metazoa > Arthropoda > Arachnida > Araneae > Uloboridae > Octonoba > Octonoba sinensis. The sequence continues at coordinate 53,374,674 of CM076599.1, read as the reverse complement.
GATTTAGAGAAACTTGGGTTAAAATTAACAAAAATGTTTACATAACTGATAAAAATGAAGTGCCTTATGATGTCCGCTCTACCGTTATTCATTTTATTGAAGATAAACTTGCTACTCATAAACAACTGCGGGATGATTATCGAGAATTGTTCGAGTTAACAATGATCTTTCTTGGAGGCATTCCAAAGAATGGCATATCTTTTCATATACCAGGAGCTGTAAGTCATGATAGATGGATGTCAAAAGCAATCTATGCATTTAAAATATTCTTATTTCAAGATCAATTTAAATTATCTCATAGGGAGAAGAATTCCTTAAGAAGAATATGTATTTTTCTTGCTCGAGTGTATGTTCGAGCATGGTTCTTGTCACCAGATGCAATTAAAGCACCCTATCATGATTTTCTTTTCATGTATCAATTGCTAAATTATCAGGCTATTGACCCAGAAATCAGTAAGGATACTGCAAAAAAAATTTCAAAACATCTCAAGTACTTAGTTCCCGAAACTGTGGTTTTTTTCTTTTTTGATTACAATGTTAAAATAAAAACAACGTTAAATTAAGACAAGTATGGCTCAAGTTATGCTGGAGGTTGAAGGAAGTGAAGAACAGGAAGAAGATACAAATCAATTTAAGCGATACATTCTTCACCCAAACGATTTTTCATCATTTTCAAAAATCAAGTTTCCGTCTTTTGTAACTTCTAGTACGAAAAATTTCTATCAGCTCCAATTTTCTGAACAAAGACCCTTCAATACGGAAAGATGATGTTGGTTATAAGAGTGGAATTGAAAAACTTCAGACCATCATTGTGCGAATGACGTTGCAGAAAGAGGTATCAAACTCATTCAAGATTATAATAACATTCCTACAAAAGATGAAGCTGAGAAACAATTTATATTACAAATTGTTGCCAGAGAGTGTAAAAAAACCCCAACTGCTACTAAACCCTCATTTATGAAAAAAATAATATTTATTGTTATTTTGCTTACATTATGTTGTAATTCTCTTAAAAGTATTATAGTAAATAAAAACGCTTTGCTCTTATCGAAGTTATGTTATTTATTTTTAAAAATCAAATATGTTTTAATTTTTCATGCTGTTTTGAAATTTTTTTTTATAATTTACTTTGGGGAGATTTGATTTGAAATGTTTTTAAACAATTGCTTGGAAGACCAGACAATTCCACATGCATTTCTCAAAGAAGTAACGGACAAGCTAGGAGGTAGGGAAGAATATACATGTTTGTAATGGAATTAATCAATATGCATTACTGCAAGCTCTTTGAGGGTCGCCTAAACGTTAAATGATTAAGCTGAAATTTTGCATAGCCCTTTTTTTTTTCATCATTTGAACAGGATCAGGGCTTGGGAGCAGCAAAATTTTAACCTTCAAAAAATTACATATGGTTAAGGGCCACCCTAATATATATATATATGAGTAAGTATGTATAAGGAAAAAGATAGGCAGGAACCGTGTAATTATTTATTTGTGTTTATTTAGTTATTTCTTAATTTAATTTATATAGCAATTAAAATAGCTATATAAATTAAAGATAAATTAAGATTTTCCCGTCATCTCCAAAGCAAGACTACGATTTTACTTGAAACATTCAAAATATTCCAAAGTTTATCAAAAGTACACGTTACTAAGAACATCAAAAAGAATTCGGCTTGGAATTCTCCGTCCGTCGTGGAGCAAATATTTCAATGAATTCAGAAATATCTCTTCCTTTGAGAACATCTAAAGCAACTACAGACAAAGTAAGCAAAGACTGCTTTTTTCCGAAAAAGCGCCGAACTTTTAAAACGTTGAAAGTTTAGACGTGACGAGAAATTTCACTCCGCTGACGCGGCGTTTCCTTTTGTTTACGTTTACACTTTCCCCGAATGAAAGAAAAAATTCGTAACTGAACTATCAATAAGATTTTCAGTATTAGTTGTAAAATTTAAAAGGGGCAGGTCTCTAAGTTTTAAAATTACTTTTTAAATCATCAGTTTTAGTTAAAGATTTACTTCCAAAAGGACCACACCCAGACAAATACTTGGTAACCTCGTTGAAAGATTTTTTTCAACTTTCTTGAATTAAAAATTTAACAATTCAATTACTTCCCTGCTGCTCAAATGCTTAAGCATCAAGGTCTAACTGCAAACGGTTAATAAGGCAAACACTAATGTTTTACCAGCAATAGTATAAAAAATGAGAATGTATCTGCTTCATCAGAAGTATGCAATGAAAACAGGGAATATGTTACATTATGCCGAAATTCAAGGTACAGTTGTTCGAAAAACAATATTCGAACGGAGCAGCAGAAAAAACGTGTCTGTCTAAAATTCTAAAAAATAAATAAATAAATAAATGGTATTTAAAAAATGGCATGCGGAAAGTAGTTCGTCTAATAAATTGGGATTTTTTTGTTTCAAACTGGGAAAAGCATCCGGCTATTCAAGGGTGTATTTGGGTTTGAACCAGCTCTGGGATGTTGAAAACCTCTAAGCTATCGCACCAACTTCATTCCACTTTAGATTTACTAAAAGTTACCTATATACCAAGTCAGTTTTAATTTAAGAAAATGTTAACGTTAGGGCAATTCGAGCAGAGTTGATCAACTATAAAAGAAGTGGTTGCCAAATTTTAAGTTATCAATAATATGACTGGAAATTCAGTTAGGAAGAGTGTTATTTTACATAGTTTAAATGTATATAACGCAATTTAATAGTGGAATGCTTAATTTTATGTAGCAGGATAAACTTTACAAGATAAGATTTGGCCACGTGTAAAGTGAGTTGCCCCAGCGAAGTGGAAGTGACGCCCCGTGAAAATAAGTCGATTGAAATAGCATACATGAAAGTTTTTGCAGATTTATTACCATCAGGAAATATAAAAAATATTTACCACATTTAAACGTTGAAAAGAACATCAAAAATAAAGGTATATTTCTAAGTTTTGAAAATAACACTGAAGTTAAAAAAAATAAGTTTGAAAATAACATAAAAAGTAAAATTATAATCTCCCTTTAAACTTAGAAGATGCAACATAAAATTGCATCTTTATAAACTTTTAATTTTATTCTTTCTTTCACAAGTATTGCGTATTGCACCCATTCATATGGTAAAACTTTCACACACCCACATTTCATAATCAGTACATTCAAACCATTCAATAACCGACGTGTTTTGACAACATTTTTTTAGGAGTTTTAAGCAAGTACTGATTATTATTTTGGTTTAAATATTTTAATAGTTACTCTAGCTTTTTTTCTTCAGTCTAACATCCTCTCCTTTCTGCAGAACTTTTCCTTTTATAAGTCTTCTTCATTCAACACTCAAAACAATAAATTGAGTGACTTTAATATTCACACAAATATTAGTATATGAAGAAGTTTTTGTGGTTAATTATATTTGTATTATATGATTGATAACAGGTTTAATCAATTGGTTAAGTGAATCAGTATTAACCTATGGTAACTACAATAAAGCACATCAATGTTTCAAAAATATTTCACCAGGCTACTTTCGAGAGAAATTACAACGGATCGAGATTCTTTAAAATACTTTACAGTTCGTTCTGTGTTTTCCGAGATTAGTTTTCTGCATTGTTATTTTTTAAATTAGGTTTTCAGTTACCAATATAATTAGTAAGGCAAACGCCCTGTCTTGCCAATTATATTGGTAATTTATAAGAAATATGTTTAAAGTACAAAAATTAAAATTCTTTTTAATAAAAACGATGAATTTCTGTAGATAAAAACTTTTCATTTTGTTTTATTGCATTTTATCTTTTAATTTTTTCACATCGTAAAGAAAAAAAAAAAATCGGGCATCCCATAATCCCGCAGCCGTTTGCTATAGTCAAATACGCCCATATATAAGTACTACACAGTTCATTGTATAATAGTGTTTACCTAAATTCAAATACTATGTGGTTGTTACATTTAAAAAGGTCGGGAAAGGCTTTACTTTTCCGTGTAATAGTCAGATTACATCAGTGTCTTACACTGATGAATTGAAATAATATTTCGCAAATTCCTATAACATTTTTTATGTCTTGCATTTCGTTGTACATAATTTTACTTGGAGTTAAATTAAAATTTGCAGGTTAGATTCTTGAAAAAGTGGACGAACATAACACAATTTCATAGAGAAAGAAAGCAAATTGAAACCAAAAAGTTTTCCCACGTGTCAATTTCCAGCATTGAGAATCGTCAATTCTTGGCCCCAAGGTGTCTTGTGTTTATGTTCAGCTGAGCTACAAGGAAGTTATTCTATTTCGGGAGTCTAGACAGATACTTGATCTTTCTTGACAGGCAGTCGCCCAGGAACAATCAAGAGAAAAAGGAAAATATCTTCAACGAGTTTCAGATCTTCTCTTTGTTTTTCCCTTTTCTGCCTATTGCTTCAAACACAAAAGCAACTCCTGCTTGATAAATTCGAAGCATCAAACATTTCCAGAAAAGAAATTGCAGATCTTTTTTTTCGCAAAGCGCGTGGTGTTAGAATATGTTCTTGTACTTGAAAATGATGAAGTTTTCTGTTTTGTAAAGTTGAACTACCATTCTGTTTTACCCAAAGTATTTTGATGTGTATATATGCACATGAACTATTAGAAAATTATACAAACAACAGAAAATAATCTTAGCCTCGGAACTAAGTTTTGTTTTAGATCAGGAAAATATAATCTTGATCTACCAATCTGAATGTCACTGTGCCTGATTATTAGTTTGTTTGTTTGAAAATTATATAAACCGCAGTACTGTGAGAACTATATGATTTGGTACAAAATTTATTCCCATTCTGTCGGGAATCATTATTAAAGTTCCATTATGATCATTTGAAAGAATTGATTTTTTACAGCGTACATGCGAAACACGGCAATTTTTAACTTTTATAATTTCATACCTCAGTATACGTTTAATAAAATCCAGGGGTAAATTGAAAATACACAAATACACATATATAACGAGCTGTATTTCATTGATTCTACAAGAGATGGAGTATGATGAGAGATTTTTCACAAATACACAAAGTTCAACCACGAAAAATAAGGAGTATTTTCATCTCAAAATCATAGCTTTCTGTATAATTTTTCCTCAGGACTTGTTCTTGAAATTAGGTGTTTATTCGTACATTTCCATATAGTCTTTACAGCATGGCTTTAATGAATGGTTGTGAGCACGTGTGCGACTGATCTGGAAAAGATCCCTTACGCTCCATTTCCCTTTCGACAGTCATTGAAATAAAACTCATTCGTTCGCCAATAACTTCCTGAATTTTCTCGACATTAAAAGAGAATTGTTTTCTAAAATTGCCATGCATCCTTAGGTATGCAATTATTTAAGTTAACTACTTTTGTACTTGGGCTTTAATTTTTTTTCAAATGTTCAAGATGTATCAAAAGTTTCGCATTTTTATTTCAAATTTATCTTCGTGATATGCGGGGTACTTGTATAAAACTGCATAAAATAATTTTACATCGCAGAAGCTTATAAATATATGTAACTATGTATATATATACAAATATATATATACATATAATACAAATATATATTCATATATATACATATAACTATGTAATATAATATATTACATAGGTTATTTAAAGCTTTTTACAAAACTATATGATTGATTTGTTTCCTTTGCAAATATTTGTTGATCTTCTATATGAACGCGTGAGTGAATTTTTGTTTCTAAGCGTCAATATTATAAAGAAGTAATATATATTGTAAAAAACGGAAATTCACAGCAGATTGAGTATTAAACCATTACGGAAATCTGTAGTTCGCCCAATTATTTGATCAAAGACCATATGTAGTATAGTATGATCCAAGATATCCATTACCAATCTGCAATAGTGCTACTGTAAGTACTGTATTTTTAAATGTATTTCATATACTTTAAAACACACCGCACCTTTCATGTGTTTTCATTATAGTTTCGTTGCAGTTGGCGAAAACCGTAAATGATGGGCTCTTTTACTTAGTGAAAGAATCCAGGAAGTCGATTTAATAAGAACCAATCTCCATGATCCGATCTTCCAACTAAAAAGAGCAATGAAGATTGAAGAAAATATGTCAGGAACAAACAAATTTTTTGTGGAAAATCTGCTTACAAACATATTGTAACCCCCCATTAGTAACAAAAAATGAAAAAACCCTTAATTGGAATTGAAAGCAGATTTGATTCAGAACTGCATCAAAACCAGTTACAAACAAAGCGAGAGAAAACCAGTTGATGCCTGCTACAATCGAAGAAAATTTTTGCAAGTACCTTCAATGACTTTCTTCATGTCCTGTTGTTTATGATATTCATCACAGTTCCCTAGACTTTCCTCATTGAAGAATATGTAAAAAATGATTGGACAAGAAGGTTGTACTATGCTACTCAATTTTCTTTATCTTTCACAAGTATCCTGTTTTCTTGATAACTTGGTAATGACAAAGACAATCACTACTAAGTGTTGCATTTTCGCATCATTTTATTGCACTCAAATTTGTGTCTAAGCCCTTAATAAGGGAAGAAAAACACGTTAATTTAAAGTTTTTAAAAAGTTTTTAACAGAAACTTTAACCAGTTTCATTTTCTGTTGCCAATTTGCTTTGTATTTAAAATCAGATGAGTTATAAAGAAGTTATGCCTGGCATCTAAAAATGTATTTGACTTTTCTTCCATTTTGAAAGCAAACCCTGCAGAAACTATCAAGGAAAAGAAAGATCTATCTTTTAAAAAAAATCAGGAAACAAACAACTTACACTGTTAGAAATTTCATCATGAAATTACGGTTAAATAACCGGCAGCAGTCTGTCCATCTAATTGATCGTTAAATTTACGGTTTGGAACATTTTTCTATCTTCACGAGACCTAAACCATTTCACAACAGCTTAGTTAAAAAGCCGTAAAAACAAAATTTTACGGCTTTATAACCATTTAAAAATGCTTTCAAGACAAAATTTTTACCGTTTTTGAACCATTTCGAGGCGTAGAAACCGTAAACGAAGCGTGCGGGAATCGAACCCGGGTGTATGGTATACCAACCTTGCGCTCTAGTCATTCGGCCATCTACACCACTTAAACCGGCCGTTTATTTATCAACAAATCTTTTTTTCCAACAGGCAAACTGCCTTAAAATTGAAATTTCAGTTTTTGATTGAATCCAAAGTCATTTTTGGTCTAAATTTACTGTATATTGACGAAAATCATTTTATTTGCTGCAAAAATTAAAATACAAACAAGCTTCAGCAGCTCAAATTATGGGTTCGCTCATTCACAAACAGTTCGGGAATCCAATGTCTCCAATTTTTGATTTACGTGTGTATGTGCTTCTATTTAGTAACCACTGCTTAAACCATTTTTTTTCCTTCTTTTTTTATATACACATGCAGATTTGAACTGATAAATCTTTATTCATATTTTAACAACTACGTACGACCTGTAAGGTTTCGAACCCAAGATGGACGCCCGACTCTTATTGAGCGCTTGAAAATTACGGTTAGTCACACGCTCTTTAGGATAAACAGAGAATAAACGATTTTTTTCACAATCAGCGGTTTGAGTACCATCTTTTTAATGGTTATTCAACTGTTGTAATTAGATATGGTAAAATAACAATCAAATAAATGGTTATTTACGATTTCCTTACGGAAATTTTTAACAGTGTGATTTATTAACCTGAATTATTACCCTTGATTAATTAAGCCTAATATGTAAGAATTACTAGCTTCCTTTTAGTTATTTTTCTAGTAATTTACTTCAGAATTCTATCCATAAATACTCCCACTTATTTCCCGTTCCTATACTTAATTTTAAGAAAACTTGTTGAATTCCTTGGGGTCAGTTTTGTCGTGTGTCAATTTCAGCTCTGTCATGTCTTTTTCTAGCTTTGGGGTATTTTCTCAGTACTTCCTCTCTTTGAAGCCAAAAATTTATTTTATTCCCCTTGTCGAATCTGTATTGACAGCTGGTCTCTTTGGGATTGTGCGATACGAAGAGACAGCTTAATATGGGAGGTTCAAGAAAGGATTTGATTGTTTCTTCTCCTTCTGCCCTCTGGGTGCAGGTAGCTTCATGTTTTTTTTTGCTAAAAATAAGTTTCCAAAAGTTTCCAGGTACTCTTAAACATTTTCTTTCCGTTCAAAACGGGTGTATCTGGAAACTGATGTATTATTTCAATGCAGTTTGTAGTAAATACCGGAGAAATATCTTTTATTCCATTCTGTCAGGAAATTTTACATTTGCAAGAACTGCCTAACGTGATGGAATTTTTAAGAAAAGAGAGGTGAATTTTTATGTTCAAAATAAACTTTTATTTCTTGGGATATCTGAAATTATAAGGAAAAACGCATTTTTGCATGAGTAGAGATATTCTTTGCTATTGCAGCTACGGTTATACAAGAAAGAAATTTTTACAACGAAATTTTAACGAAGCAATGGAAAGCTTTTATTCTTTTCAGCTACTTCCAGTTTTTTTTATTTATTTATGTATTCATTTTTAAAAAAAAGTTATCTGCAAAATGAGATCCCTTCGTAGTATTTTATGTGTAGAGGAATGTGGGGAAGTTGCGAAATCTTATGCCAAATTCTTTATTTTTTTAAACATGACGATTCAAGTTATCTCTTTAGTAATAATATTTAATTTAGTTTTCTCTGCAAATACATGATATTTTTACTTTACCTTATTTTACTAGGAATTTTTTTGAAGTTGAAAACCATGTTGCACGACATTACCACGAGGGATGTACTCCGTACAGATGGAGTAATACTTTAGAAAACTCAGACATTTCAATTCGAAGCATTTTTTAAGCGAAACCGAACAATGTTTTGGCACTCCTCTACTTGAATAATAATAAAAACCTGGAATACTGTAATAAACAATGCACATCTTGCAAATGATTATTACAAATGCTGTTTTTTAAGTAAAGAGTATTAAAACATCTCTTGCACAAATATGAGCATGTATGCAATATTTTTACATATGTACTCAATAGTTTTAATTATGTCAGTCCTAAGTGTTGAAGAACTACACTGTTAAAAATTTTCGTGAAAAATATGAATATAACAATTTATTTGATTGTTATTTTACCATATTTAATTACAACAGTCGAATAACCATTAAAAAGATGGTACTCAAACCGCTGACTGAGAAAAAATCGTTTATTCTCTATTTCTCCTAAAGAACGTTTAATTAACCGTAATTTACGAGCTCCACATAGGTCTCATAGTCAATAAGAATCGGGCGTCCATTTTGGTTGTGGATCGAAGAAGTGTGAAGATTAGAATTCCACCGCATAATATTGTATAGTTCCTTTTTTATTTGGGGGAGGGGGGGGGGAATGAAGAGAAGATGAAGTTAGTAAGAGTCATAAAAACTGGTTGTGGAAATATATCTCATATAATTGCTTTTTGATGTTGCATTTTTCTCTTTCTCAGAATAAAAAATAACTTAACAACAAAACAAAGCATGGAAGTACTGGCTTTCCACCGTGCAGGTCCCGGGTTCTGTTCCGTGTCCGGCAGACCTCCTCGTACCTCGTCGTCCGCCACAACATAATAGCTATGAACGGTTTCTACGCCTCGAAGATTCTACGCATATAGTTAATTACAATAGCTGCAGTATGTTATCATAAACGCTACTAAATGGTTATGCAACCGTAAAACTTTTGTGTTTACGGCTTTTTTAACTAAGCTGATTGGAAATGGTTTAGAACCTGTAAAGATAAAAAAATGTTCCAAACCGTAAATTTAACGGTTAATTAGATGGACAGACTGCTGCCGGCTATTTATCCATAATTTCCTGATGAAATTTCTAACAGTGTAATATACATTTGCAGTGTCTGTAATTTTTGGGCAGTTGTAAGGCTTGTTGGGGGGTAGCTTTCAAGAATAAACACTGTTAAAAAAGCTTAAATGTGCTACTTACCTAACTTTTTTTTCCTTAAAATTCAATTACAGTTTATAACGGAAACATATTTTGGGGTTTTGTTTCCACACGATGAGGATTGATTTTTACCAAAAAACACCGAAGCAAATCCACCTTCTAATTTAGGAACTTGTTTTAACTGAGACAGTATTTGTTTTCTCACTCATGACGAGAAATCATGATAAAAAGATGGCATTTGTTTATTTGTTTTAAAATTTCCTAAAAACGTAGTCTCACGGTGTACTCTCTCTGTAAAGTTGCTTATTTTACAGCGTCATTTGAATCTTGTAAAGTTGTTTGTTTTACACTGTCCTTGGAAATTGTAAAATAAGCTCTTTTACAGTGGAGTTGGACTCCGAGCCATGAATCTGACGCCCTTATCTGAGTCAACATACTTGTGTGAAATTGCGCATATATATTTGGACAGGGTATCGAAAAGTTCCTTCAAGTTTTAAAAATGCTTCAACACTGAAAATTTTGTAAAAACAGGTAAATCCGCATAACTTAACTAATAATACTTTTAATACATCAATATTAATAACATTCAAACAAAAGTCTTCAACTGTTGCTCAAAATTGGCTCTTTTGACTTTAATAAGAATTTTCCAAAGCGAGTTGAGAAATGTTTCAATATGTTTCAACGCCTTTAAAGTTCTTGAGGGGCCGTGGTAGCCAAGCGGTTAGGATGTCGAGCTTCGGATCGGAGGATCTCGGGTTCAATACCCGAACCGTTGAAGACCCACCATGTACACGTGGGGATACTTGCATGTAAAATCCGTGGACCCTGTAGTCCCGAGGCAGTTGCGCGGGTACCGGTGGGTGGAGATTTTCTCTTCACTTCACCCATAGGTTTAAAAAGGAAGGTCGCGTATTTGTGGCCGCGCCATCTGGTGTCATCCAAGTACATTATGAGCCAAGACGTACTTCCACCATTGGTGCTCAGCTTGAAATGGAAGGCGCTTCTTACTGCCTTAATTAATAGTCGCACTGCGAAGGGGAGCTTGGATATCCAAGTGGCATAAGAAACAACAACAACAAAGTTCTTGAAGATAGTATCTTACTATGGGACTCCTCCATCGAAATTTCGTTCCAAAAGTTGCCTTAAAGTTTGTTTAAAAACTTTTTTTTTTATAAATAAACGAACAAAATTCAAATACAATTTGGTGAGGCTCCTCTACATCGGTACAGGTTTCATGTGGCTGTATTTTCCAGCTGAGACACTGTACTCAACCTTCTAGAGATTTTCACCTGGCGTCAAATTTATTAAAAATGAAACAGCTTTCGTCCGCATCGTATTTTTTCATGATGAGAAGACCGTTTTAATGATGAATTAAATACTTCTAATGCATGTTTTAACAGTTTTCTCCCTTGGAACTATTTTAAAATATGTTATTTGTTTATTTATATTTTTATTTTTGTTCATTGTTTGCCGGCTTGGATTCTTAAAACCTTAATTACACTGATTATTTTGACAGGGTACTACAAGGTTTTCTTTATTCCAAGTTATTAAAAGGTACTTTTTTTTCATATGAACAATACAATTCATTTACTTATTTAAAATGTAAAGAAAAAAAGTTTCTAAATTATTTTTTAAATTTATCGAGAAAGAATTCAGTTATAAAAACTTCCCTCCAAGGTTCGAAAAAACTTCACCCGTAGCTTAAATAGAAATAAAGGCAAGACGATTCAAAAGTTAAGACCGAGGTTCAAAAACAATTGAACGACAAAATCGGCCAATTGAAATTATTATGCAGTCTTTCATTACTTTAAATTAAAAGTAGCAAATGAAAATAAAAATATTAAAATTAAATAAGGGATAAAATGTAATAAAATAAAATACCACTCAAAAGAAATGTGTGGGATACAGCACATTACGCATTTTAAAAAATGTCATACAGATTATATATATATATTTTATGTTCTAATAAAAATTAGTACAAAAACAGTAACCTGAAAGGAAAATTTTCAGGTTAAATTTATATATTTTTTCAAATAAAAGCAGATTCAAATGGCTTGAGAAATGCTAGATAGCGCTCTTTTCATTTTCTTCTTCGTTGCAAATGTAAACACTGTTTTTTCCACCAGCAGAGCAAAAAGAAATTATTTAATATATTCTAGCTTATCATTTAATCCTTTGCTTCAAAAATAATTATAGTGTTAACTGAAAATAATCTAGGTTTGCGGTTTTCTCACAAATATATTTCTTCAAGCTGCAAAGCGAAAAAAAGAAAAACTCAAGTTAGTCAAAGGGAATTAAACAAAAGAAAAGAAAAAAACGGACCCAATGTCGGCGTTTTCTAATCAATTTCTGAGGAAATTAACTTTCCGAAAGAAAATTTTCATTTCCAAAACAATCATTTCTTAATCACTAAAATGTCGCCGATAGCATTTCCTTAATTTACATCGTGCCATACGAGTAGTGGAGAAAAGATTGCCTCTAATTGGTTGTAATCCTACCACCATCCAATCGGAGCTTCGTAAATAACGTTTTCTTTTTCACCATCCATTGTGGAATTTATCTACAAAATGCAAAGGAAAGTGTAATTAATAACTTTAGTTTGTTAGAATATAATGAAAATAAATATGATAATTCTCTGTAATGTGATATCGTGACTTTCATTTTTTGCACCGAAGGATTAACCAAGCTTATGGTATATTTTTTCATTGACGATGAAATGGTAGTTATTCTGGGGACTGTAAAGTATTGTGTAAACTGTTCTAGCCTAATAGTTGAACTATAAACATAAGCTAAGCGCCCTCTTGTGGGAGAACGAACATTAAGGAGACAATAAGGTGCTGCTACCCCGGACAAAACTGTTATGTGCTTATGTAAAGTAGTTCAGCCGGAAGCACGAAATGTATGTTAAAATTTATCTTTGGAATATCCTTAACAGTTATGTGTTACTTTTATCAGAGTAACAGTGCTGTGTACACAAATCATTAACTGTTTGTGTCGTCTTATACAAGTGTTTGTCTTTATTTGAGAAACGGTCCTTTTTGACTAAAATACGAGACATGGGAGCCGTCTATGGAAATCGAACCAAGGAAGACGGAGACTGACATTGCTGCGATGACGCAGGAAAAAAACCCTAAATTAACAAGATATTTCCAATTCCTAATGCTCAGTGTATTTTTGCATAGTTTTCATAATTTGTCTTAGTAAAATAATATTCTGTTAAATCAAAGCTGTCTGCCTTTTTTTGAGGAGCTGTCTGCTTTGAAAAGCGAAGCCTGTAAGGTGGCGTCTTGGTAGGACGCAGGCCTCGTACGCTCAAGATTCCCGGTAAAATAAATAATAACAGAAATGTATGCCCCTGATAAATAATAAAAATTGTCCTTAAGAACTTTATTCTTTTATTCATGGCCACCTGTATAGAAGGAGTAATGTAAATACCATGGCTAACGCTATCATATAATTTAAATTCTGAATACATCAGCATATTTTTCTTTACTTTATTTTATAAAAAAAAAAAAAAAAAATAAGTAAACAAGTAAAAATACTTGTTTTTTTTTTTAAATAATGAATTAAATGGGTAATATATATATATATATATATATATATATATATATACAGTAGTTATACATAATTTTATTTGGTTTTATTTGACAAAAAATACCGTTTTTTCCTTTGCTTTTGCTGCAAAGAACATACTATCTCGCTCTTGAAACTTTGCCAAAACAAATATATAAAAATGAAAAACAAATAAATGAGCAAAAATAAAATTTAAGGCATCTCTTTTTAAAGGAATTCAACTTCAATGTGATTTGACATTACTGTGGAGAAAGGAAAAAGAAGAATTTTGTGCTATACTTTATTAGTTTAACACGAATATATTTTTATAATGTAGACCCCTAACTGCAGTTTCAGTAGACAGCAATAGACTGGAGCCTAAATCGAAAGCTTTGATTCGATTTCATTAAAAGTTACTTTCAACGAGTAGCCCTTTAAAATTGCATTTTTATTTTCAACCACTTTCAGGAAAGTATAATGCTTCTTACTGTGAGAGAAACATCGGTGAAAATCACGTCCTTTTGAATTATCCTACCATTCGTTCTCGAGAATCGCAATTCTCTCACACACCTAACGTACCCTCCCAAACAAATCATGATATATATCAAGGGCAAAGAAGAGAAAACTAGCTGATAAAGTGGAACAGTCATTACCCGAAGAAACGTGTTTGAGTTCGTTGCTTAAGTTAATGCGACGCAGTGGCAAATGGTGTGGCCATTTTGGATCTTTTAAGCACTTGCCGAAATGGCTTAAGAGGTGGTGCCGCGTAATTTCTCCGAATCCGGGAGTTTCGCCAAAGCATTTTAGGGAAGGAGGAGTTTTATTTTCATTGTACTTTTCGCTGCATTTTTCTTCCTCGTTGCTGAGTTCAAAGTGAATGAGGAGTTGAAATGGAGAGGGCTAAAGTGCTATAGTTTACCGACAGTTTCTAACTGGTTTTGATAAGTGAAATCCCAGCAAAAATTTCTATTTTGAATGAAGCATTTTTATTTTGATGACCGTTTATTAGGTTGAAACATATTTAATTTGATAAACAAAACGATGCATAAATATGGTTTTCTGCAGAAATCATGTTTTGAAATATGAGTTATGGTGTTTTCAAAGCGCACACACAAACCCACATGCATACACACACAACACACACATAGATATATATGTATATACAGGGTGTTTATAAAGTTTCTATACATTTCTGCTTAAACGGGCTTTCTTCTGAAATTAGTTAATTAATTAAGTTATTTACATATAAACGCAGCATAATAGAACACTAAATTAGTACAATTGAATGCGGTCCCCCTTAGTGTATAGTCACAATTGCCACCATTACAATACACCTCGGACCTCCTTCTATAAGGTTGTTGGTGAAATTTCAACTGATGCAGCCATAACTCGCTGTTTTAATTTTTCAATGCTACGAATCTTCACTCCGACCACTTTGGATTTGACAAAATCCCATACGAAAAAGTCTACGGGAGCCCAGTCTGGTGTTGTAGAACCCAAAGCCGTTTAGAGCCTTGATTAATTCATCTATCAGGAAAAGTTTCGTTATGATAATTAGGCTTAATAATGGCTTTTCTTTCCTCTGATGACCGTAATTTTTCAGATCATTTGCAAAGTAATTGGAATTAGGACATATTTTACAAAAAATGTATTGATACTTTATAAACATACTGTATCATAGAATAGGTAACACTGTTAGTTAGGTATGTCAGCATCAAAGCGATTTAGAAAAAAAAACCTTATATTTTAGAAAGGTAAATGGTGAAAATGTTGATCAAACATGACTGACAAATAATATAAACTGCTTAAAAAATGTAAAATACTGAAAAAATGTATTTGAATTCATGAACTCCGTTATAGTTAAAAAAGGAAAACAATAATAGTACAAAATTTGTATTTTCAATACATAATAAAAATTTAAGACGGAAAAAGATAGTTTGATGAAAAGGTAAATACATGAATAGAACTCAGTGCATGTAAAGAAAAAATACAGCTTTGTTCTTTTATAAAAGAAAAACATTCAGACATATTTGACATTAGAAAGAATTTAACATGAATAAAAAGAAGGAAAAATAAAATAAATAAATATTCATTCATCTAGATAGATAGATATATATTAAATAGATTTATATTCATCTAGTATATGTAAAACTATTGGTCGCTAAACATGCAGTTCACTACATACGTATACATGGAAAAATAAGCAAAAAAATTAGTAAAAATAGAAAGCAAAAGTTTAGATAGTTTAGATGTATGTAATTTCTGTCGCATTCGCGCAATAAAAAAGACAGGAGTTGGACACATTTTAAAGTACTAGATGAATTCTTGCATACCTAATAGAAACAAACAACATAAGATATTTATAAGTGAAGACTAAATAGTTCAATGCTCTTTAAACTTTAGTTTATACATATTACTAGACAATTATATAAATAAATAAGCAGACAAATAAAATAGTAATTTTATCGAGAAAAGGGGAATTGAAATACATATCCAGGAGTAGTACTAAAAGATAAGAAAAAAGAAATAAGTTTCACGTTATTAGCTTTATTTATACGAGCAATAAACAGTACAATGAATAAACACAGTTGAATAAATGGAATTGGTAATTAGTTACTTTTCTAATCCAACAGCGAAAAAGGAGGATATAATTTAAACCAAAGAATATATAACATTTACAAAATGTCCATGGATTAATTTAATGACTTTTAATGATCATTAAAAGGAGCCTGCATTTTTGTCAGCGTTTCTTTATCTAAATTAATACTTTTACCTAATACGGAAATAATTGTGGTATTAAATGAATATTTTTCAAGATTACTAAAGGACTTTACCACAATCGCAATAGAAGAGAAAGGAAGAAGGGGATTTTCTAAGGTAAAATAACAGATTAAACAGAATTCTTCAGCTAAATCGTTATTAAACTAAATTAGTTAAGCTAAATCCTGTATTAAGTTCTATTCTAATCACCGATTTCTAGTCTGAACCATTTATTACATTCCATTCTAATCAATGATTTCTAATCCAAACCATCATGGAAGTGGATATTGTTTTGAAATATTGGGAATCAGTGAAAATCTTAAGTTCCTGTTATGAAATTAATGTAATTTAATTGCAACCATAATGTCATCCATTGTTGAATTATTCTCTTTAATCTAAATCTATAAAACACTTACACAAAAACAATAATTCTTTGCATTGTATTGGCATTGTCTGTGAATTATGAACTGACAGTATTTTAAATGTAGCGAATGATTTTGAAAGAAATTTGAAAAGTGAAATTAATTAATAATCTCACAAGAAGTTTACGTTAAGCGTGATATTAGGAATTTTAGAGTAGTTTTAAAGACACTTTATAGTAAAAAATTACTTCATGATGACAGGGGAATGTGCGTCGCTTTTGTAACAAATAAGAAGACAAACGATCAAAGTTCATTAAATAATATTATGGCACAATTGCTCTTTATTGATTGATCCATTGAAATTAACTTTAAGAAATTCGCTATGGTTAAAACCAACACAGATATTTAAAAATATTTCGCTGATATGTAAGATTTTTTTACAACGTAAACGTTGTAAAAAAAGCGTTACCCTAGGCCGCATATCCCAGGTCAGAGGATGGAGCCTGGCAATGTCAATGGATTTTCAAGTTGCGGAAAAGCGTCTGCGCCCATCTCGTATGATTATGCGGCATGTAAAATATCCTTTGAGTAGACATTTGGCTTAGGTGCTCTCGGCTAAATTAAATTCCTAGTGCAATTTTGCATCAACGGAGTCCAGGTGCTCGCCCTTTCAGGTGGAAAAACGGAACGTCAAAATTATCATGCGGCGATGGTACCACACTTATTGTGGTACAGCTGAAAGAGTTGGTACCAATCTCTGGGAACGCACTAGGTGTGCAATTGGAAGAAGCCGACAGCAGCCCATTGGAAATGAAAAAAATAAATAAATAAATTAATTAATTAAGAAAAACGTTTAAAAGTTGTTCAATTTAGCATAAAGGTAATGATAGAAACTGCTACGAATCTCTACGAAGGTTAATACTGTTTGTATTGTCTTTAAATTGATGTCTAGTGATTTAACCAATTATTTACCTTAGCATTTTCGTCCTTAACCTAAGCGTTTTTATTGCTTTCTAAAATGTGGTACTAAATTAGACGCCACTGTAGAATCTAGTCATAATACTGGCACTCAACTTCAATAGAGAAATTATTTGTAGAATAAATAAAAAAAAAATCAACGTCACGCATACAAAGAGCAGTATAATGTGATCATGGTTTTGACATGAAAATAAACTTAGTTTAGGATGACAATAGAATATTATGTAAAATGGAAAAAGTGTTATTCCTGTTGGTCGTAGAGGAAACTTCTTTGCGTTATAATAATTGAACTGTTCAATCCATACAAATTTAACAGCAGTAAAATTATAATGAAATTCCATAACCTCTCAGAATCGTCGAAAAAACTTTACCACTAAATTCTGGTCGGTAAAAAAAAAAAAGGAAAAACACTACGCATAAAAAAATACATATATTATTATTGTATTTTTAAATACGTTTACGGTATAGAGAAACATTATGTTCGCCTTATGTAAAAAACTATAATATGAATTTCAATAGAACGAATTTAATTTCGATTTTTTTTCTTAAAGTGTTTTTGCTGCAAGTTTAGCTGTTTCATCATTTAAATTAAAAATAAAATTGAGCTCAATAATAGAAAGTACAAAAGTAAGATTCTGGCATTTTAATAATCTTTATTAAAAATGTCAATTTTTCTTCTTATTTTTCTCTTTCTTTCTTTTTTTTTTTTAAATTCCCTCTAGAAAGGTTCATTTCAGTTTTAACGTATTTCTGAAAATATAAGTCTCGAAGAACATTTGAACACGTTATTCATTTCTCATTACCGTAATTAAAATTTCATATTACACAGCATCTACGATGCATCTTCTTTCTTGAACACTCATTTCGCCATTCGACCCTTCCCCTTTTATCCAATTAGCTCCCTCCCTTGCACATAAGAGATGCATTGTTGGTCTTAATTTCCTCAAGGGCTGACATCTTTTACTTCTACTAATGGTAACGTTGAATTGAGTTGACAGGATTTAATTTATGGATAAATAAATTCTATTACCTAAACTAATTCCATTTTATTCTTCTTACGTGTAATTAAGAAAAGGTACATCTAGGAGAAACTACGCCACCTTGCTGTCGTTATGGAATTAGTTGTAATTTTTGTGAAGTTGTCATCTTGTAATTTGCCCCTTTTAAGAAGAAGGTTTCCCGGGTTGCTTGAGAATTAATTAGAAATGCTCAAAAATTCAAATGGCTCTGCTTAAAAATGGTTTTTAATTTTCTTTAAAATTGTAAAGTAACTGTTCGTTAGTAAGAAAAAGTTTAAAATTCTGAATTAATGGAAAATCCTCACGATGAGGTGTTCTTTTATGAAGGAATTTTTTTTATCCACAGTAATAAGTTTGCAAAACAAAATAGGCAATAAAAGTTTAAATAAAAAGGCCAACATTTTTCAAAATGCTAGAAAAAATAGTAATACTCTCACAACAACACATTCATGAGCATTATGTAAACTCTTTTTCTTTTTTTGATTAGTTTATTTTTGACGTATCTTGAAATTCACAATATTAGGAATTGTTTGCAGCTAGTGCAATTAAACTGATAAAGAATGCAACAAATATATCCCCAATAAAACATTTTTATATCTGTTGTTCTTTTAGTTAATTTGAACTACATTAAGTCTTTTTACGTCTAAAAATCTTGACATGGACTGTAAAACATGAAGTTGCCTTTGTTTTCCTTCTTTTCTATAGAAGAAATAAAATTTTTTTAATGATGACTGATTTAACATAACGATAAAAAATTAAAATAAGAAATAGTTTGAACTCCTTTTCAATGCAGGGAACGTTTAAAATAAAATAAATGTAACGTAAAAAGAAATTTAAATAAATGTTGTATGTTGTTTTACACTTGATAGTTTTATGGTGTACTATAAGCTAAGCAGTGCCGCAATGGTTAACTACCTTCAGACGTAGTATCTAACAATTAATAACTTTAAATTATTTGAAGAAATTTAAGTAAAATACTTTTGAAATATCGGATGCACGAACTGCGTTTTTATGTGTGTCCAATATCATTTTTTCAGAAACATATACTTCCTTTTCCATCAGTAATTGTGTGATGTTATTGTTTCAAATCGAATTTATAGCGTTAGAAGACGTTTTGTTAGACAATAATCTGCGTTAAAATTCTTTTAAATCATTCTTCCCCCACAAAAACTTTGTTTTGTGTTTTTAAAAAGTTATGAAAAATAATCAATATCATTGGATTCAAATGTGATCTTTAAGAAATATTATTGAGCAAATATTTGTTTTTTTTTTTCAATTGATTACGTCCATTAAAATTTGGCTTATAATAATTATTTTTACTAGCATCATCATTCAACACTTTTGTTCAAACCTTTTATTAAACGAGATGGTTTTCTTTTCTGTAATTTAAAACATTATATTGACGCTGAAAATATTACATGAAAAGCATTCATTTAACATCATTGTCAGAAACATGTTTTCATTCTTCAAATATAAATTCCTTATATAAAATATTGGCCCCCAATTGGGTTTTTATTCCCTGCATCTTTCACTAGTAGGATCAATATCACCCACTTTCAAAACCACCGACTTTCCCGAATCGATACCCCCCAAATTCTGTACTGACATACCAAAACGTTAAATGAGAAATCCAAAAACTTCTGTTTTTCAACAGCTGCCTCAAATCAATAAAAGCGACCAGTCGGCGAAACATAGGTAAAAGCAACCAATAACATTCCCAGGAATAAAACACAAGTTACTTCCGATTACGTACATAAAAAATGGCATCTCAAGAAAAGGGGAAGAAAAAGAACAGATATCAAAGCTTCCCGATTTTTTTCCAATGTTTATTCGTTTTTTTCCCTCTAGCATAAATGATGATTATTTAGTTTTATGTTAAAGTGATATGAGTCAAGTTTTGTTTCTATGAGATAGTACATGATTGCTAAAGCAAACAAAGGAAAGGAAAGTGATTTTATTTGAAGCAAAAAAAGTATACTTTGGTCTTTTAAGGTGTTCTCATAAAATAAACCTCTATCGAATAGTATATTGCATTATAACGAAACGTGTAATGAAAATAAAGTAATGGTAGCGAAATCTGTTTTGGTTAACTACTTTTGATATTGCAATAAAATCAGCGATTTAAAAGATTTTACATGGTTGTATATCACTCGGTTTTGAGAAAGCGAGCCATTTCAAAGTTTTCTAGGAGGGCAAGGGGGAGACAAATGGGATAAACTCAATATATATTACATTGAGAAAACAACAAAATGCATACAGAATCATATAAAAACATTACTTATATTTCTTAAGTCAGAGGAGGGGCAATCGCTCCTTCGTTACACACCTAAATAAAGACCCCCTGAGAAACATTAATGATAAAAATGTTTTATTATATTTAATAATCATTTAAGTATGAAGATTGGAGCTTTTGATCCATACAAGACAAGTTTTGTCAAAAAAAAAAAAAAGTGTTCAGTTCTTTCAGAAACTACAATGGGAGCAAATGACCTTCGGCTGGAAAGTCAAGTATTATTAAAGAATATCTGAATAACAGTAGAAAATTTCATATTTTTTCTCCTTTGGGGCCATTTTTCGGGAGACATGTAACATTACAAAAAAATTGCACCCTCGTCAGCAGTGCATATGTGACCACTTACACTGTAAGTATTATTTCATTTTTTCTTTTCATTAGTATGTCTGGTGTCAGTTCATGAAAGCTCATTCATGTTAATTTCATGCTAAAACTTTTAAGCACATACACACAAACATCTTTTTTTATGAAAATGTGGCAGAAGTAAGGTAATTAATAAAAAAATTTAAATGCATATGTAATCCAAATGGTTACTTATTACATATCGCAGTTTACAACCTTATTCATTGGTTTAAAGAGTAATTTTATCTCCCGAAATATGCATGTGCAAATTATTTTTCCTGCACGTATACGCAACGTTGTTACCCAGGCGTTCAATTTCCAAACAAAGGCAAACGTTTAAAGCTGCTAAAATGTTTAAGGTGTAAGTTTTTTCAAATCTATTAAAGAAATAACATTTTAAGAGATGTATGCCAAAATCGTGCTGGATAATTAGTTTTAGTTACGTTGTTTTAATGACATAATTAGTTACAATGAAAAATAATAATATATTAGCTATGTAACACAGAAGTATAAATAAAACGATGTGCCACAAATATAATTTTGCTTCCGGTCATTTAAGAAAATTTAGGAATAAATAGGAAAAGTTGCGAATTTAATTAAATTCACAAAATTCTTTCTTACATCGGCTAAAATATTGTATAACATAACAAACTTAAATTTAAATTTATATATATATACATATTTTTCTTTGCTTACTTAAAAATAATTAAACATTTAAGCGAAACCTTTATATATCCAATTATTTTAAAAGCTTTTGCTTATCAGTAGAAATTACTTGATTGTTTCTGAAACAAAATCTATATTTTACGTAGTGAAATGAAGGGGAAAAGCATTTCACATCTTGGAAAGTGTCCAAAAAGTAAAACTAGAGATACTTTTAAAAGATAAAACGGAAGAAAAGTTAAAATATCAAACTTTCATTACCTCTTTTGCAGATCATTATAGATATCCAGAGATAACCAAAAACGTATTTTGCACAGTTCTTTTATAAACATATTTTTAAATACACTTTCACAATAAATTTATTTTGTTTAAGTTAGTAAAGGTTGCTTATAACAAAGTCAGAATTATTCTCTTTATTTTAAAATCTAACAAGTCTAAGAATCACGAATATAGTTCACTAACTCTACAATGTACTAGACAAATTGGTGCATGTTAGGAATTGATCTAAATGGGAAAAGACGCTATTGGTTGATACATTGTCCTCCTTTTTACAAGTTTTTGAAAAAAAAAAAACAATTAGAAGAGATCTTTTTGAATATTAATAAGTAATAAATTTATGTCAAACGGTGTGTTTTGCAATATAAGGACTTAAAACTTATTAAAATGGTTGCAGGGGCTTAAGGAACATCACTGATATTGCGCAATTCTGTTCATGTGCTTACAACAAACGTGAATAGGTTTTTTTTTTTTTTTTGTTTTATGGAATTAAAACACACTCAATCTTTCCCTCTATCTCTCTTTCAGAGACTTTGCACATAACACTTATTTCACTCACGATGCAACTTGAAAATAATGGAACATCAAAGTACGTATTTGTTTTCCGCGACTTTCAATGTCGCTAAATTCATCAAAAAAAATTACCAGCCCAGTTTATGCCCTTGTTTAACAAGTACTTATTTACAAATTACCTTAGTACAGTACCGTCCTTTCCTTAAAGTTTCTTACTTACAAATTTGATCAACTTTATAGTTGTTGCTGCTTCTCCTGCAAGATTTACAAGACAAAACTTTTTCAACTTCTAATATATCGCAAAAACATTCTGGCAGAATCTTAGACACTGCAAATGTATATTAGTTACACTGTTAGAAATTTCATCAGGAAATTACGCTTAAATAACCGGCAGCAGTGTGTCCATCTAATTGAATGTTAAATTTACGGTTTGGAACATTTTTGTATATTTACAGGTTCTAAACCATTTGCAAGCAGCTTGGTTAAAAAGTCGTAAATACAAAAGTTTTACGGTTTTATAACCAATATATCGTTCACTCAATCTGTAATTAAACATCAGATAAACTGACTGAAACTGCTATGTGATAACACGAGAATGTAACAGTAACCCGATATGTTATTTTTTGTTTTCAGACCAAACAGTTCAAACATCAACAGAAAATATTCAAAAAAATATTTAAAAATAAATGTATATTTCACTTTTATTCGTCTTTTTTGATAAAGGTTTACGTTACATTCAATATAAATTATATTTATTAAAAATAGCCAGAACACTTACCCTTATAATATCAATCATACTTGTCTAAATAATAACAAAACTGGCCATCTTTTATATTATGCTAAAACCATTGTGTAGAATTACGCAACAAATGAAAACCGTGATTATTAGACAAATGTACAATGAAAATTCAGACAAAAAGATAGTTTAAATGTAAGAACTCTAAAAGAAAATTATTTATCAGTTAAAAGCAGTTTTGCAATATTAACTCAATTTGTAGTTTGTTTTATCATTATATAGTTTATTTTACCATTATATATTACATTATCTCTAATTTCAAACCGCTTCATTCGTACCAGCAACGCTGAAGTATAGATCTTATTTAGAGTTGCGAAGCAAATTTCTGTAGGCCGACATAAAATAGATGATTTTGACCTCAACACAAATTGAGCAATTGAAGTAATTCTGCGAAAGTAAATGGTGATCGTTTGTTTGGTATATTTTAATAATATACACTGTTAGAAATTTCATCATGAAATTACGGTTAAATAACCGGCAGCAGTCTGTCCAACTAATTCACCGCAAAATTTACGGTTTGGAACATTTTAATATCTTTACTGGACCTATACCTTTCCCAATCAGCTTAGTTAAAAAGCCTTAAATACAAAAGTTTACGGTTTTATAACCATTTAAAAATGGTTTCAAAACAAAATTTTTTATCGTTTTTGAACCATTTCGAGGCGTAGAAACCGCAAACGAAGCGTGCGGGAATTGAACCCGGGTGTATGGTATACCAACCTTGCGCTCTAATCATTCGGCTATCTACACCACTCAAAGCGGACGTTTATTTATCAATAAATCTTCTTTTCCAACAGACAAACTGCCTTAAAATCTTTGCTAGAACATTAACTTTTGAAATATTTAAACATGTATTTTGGAAAACTTAAGTGTTTGAAAATAATAATTATGAACATTGTGCAGTAAGTGTAACTAACAAAACACCATTTTCGTGTAAAAAAATGAGTCTTATGTTCCAGAGATTCAAAAGTGCGTCATAACTCCATTTTCCAAGATGTATATTTTTCGCTCTGTACTGGCTTTTGGTTTCAAACGATGGCATGACACGCCTTGATTTCATTCTTGACGTGATGTATCCTGCTCACACCGATGACTGCAAGAGAAGCGTCTGTTGTCAGTTTCACTGTTCTTTCAGCACATTGAGTATGGCATGGAAAGTATATTTCCCAATGCTGATAATTTAGATTCCCCAGATTTTATGAATTGCTTTATATCTTTGTTTAATAAGTGAGTGGTAACTGGAGGTTCTGTAATTTGGCAATTCTGCCAATCTACTAGATCTATATAAGATTCGGCATTAAAATTTTTTTCAGGATTTCTGGACACACGAACTCAGCCCGGTTCTTCCCTTGCTTTCAAAATCCTGCGGAGGACAGTTCCTCGCATATCTTGGTCTGAGTGAACAAGACTCATTGCAAGAACTATGGCTTCAGGATGACCAAAGTAACCATTTCTTTGAATGAAAGTCTGCAACGAATTGGAGACTGCCTCAAACTATAACACGAATCTTAAATTGTTTACCAAAGATCTTTTGGACCATCTGTGCAATTGTGATGGGAATTAATCCTAAACCACGCAGAGGCGTATACTTTTATTATAAACTCGGCCAGGACTTGTAGCTCGTAGGAGGGCTCTTTGGTGCCAATACAAAGACGCAAGATTCTATTCGCAGTTGTCAATCAACGAGCATGGGAAATTCGGTGTGAGCAGACGGTCTTTCTAACAAACTTGTTGGGTATTTTTTAGGTTTTTTAATTTTGGCTAATAAAACTACATGTGTTCTATGCAAAAAACATTGAAGATATATATGTATTTGCTGTCTGTTAAAAAAAAATCTGAAATTTCGTTATGTGTGTTACCCGAAAAGTAACACACGTAACGAAATTTCAGAATTTTTTTTAACAGACAGCAAATAATATCTTCATTTTTTTTTTGCATACTTAGAACACATGTACTTTTATTAGCCAAAATTAAAAACCTAAAAAATACCCAACAAGTTTGTTAGAAAGGTCGTTGAAGTTGAAAAATGCTGTGGAAATGTAACGTCCGTTACTATGGAATGACCCATTGGTTAAAGACGTTATGTGTCTTAGATGCATGTAGACACAGAAAAGCGCATATTTCAAGATGCTTGAAGGAATATACTTGGAAATAGTTTTCCCTTTTAGGCATTCATGTAGGCCCAGCGTTGATAAGACAGTGGACTAACTGCCCTTGGGAAGTTTTCCATACAAAACATGATAAGTGCACACAGCATTGCATTGTAAATCATATGTTACCAAACTCGCCCATGCAACAATTAGCTCAGATTATTTTTTACATGTTACAAAACTTTGCCAAATTTTTGCAAAATTACTAATTTTTTAATGCTAAAAAATTTTGAATTTCAAAAATAGGGACTTTTAACTACAAGTTTATTTTATTTGGCGTTTAAGTTTAACTTTTCAGATGTATGTTTAAATATAAGCATACGTTAATTACTGACCTGAGCTAAGGTATTACGGGTTTACAGGCGCATCAATTCATAATACCTCCCAAGAAGGGACACCTCTATTTAACGAACAACTTTTGCAATCCCCTTTACGAGTATGTCCGTTATTGAGAGGTTCTACTGCATATACCAGTGGTCGGCAACCCGTCGATCGCGATCGGCCGGTCGATCGTGAACCTACTTTTGGTCGATCGCGACAGCATTTTGGACAGTTTACACCTTCAAAAATATATATAATCAAACGACTTTTGAATTGGGAGGGGAATTTATTATTATTTCCTTTCCCTTCCGAAAATGTTGATTAGTTTGTCAGACCATTCGCGGGACCTAAAAAGACTTGCCAATAAAATGGAATGTCAGTCGTTACATTAACTATGCTCTCGGGGAGAGTTAATTGAAGAATGTAACGGCATTCCCATTTGTGTTTTAATTAAAAAGCAAAACACAACAAAAACTAAATTTTTTTATCAAATTTAAAAGAAATAATATACAATTAGTATCTAAAATATTGCTTTGATGCGAGTTAACGTTGTTAACATAGCATTATTTTCGAAATTTTAAATTAGGTATTCCATAAGCATCAAAACTTGTTCTGATAAGAATTAACCTACAATTTGAAGACCGACGCAATCCCAACATGCCCTATTAATTGTGTATTAATAGTAGCGCAATAGTGTATTAATAGTAGTTCTTAATAGTAGTGCACCTCCCTGCCCCCGGTCCTCCGAGTCGATCTTGGTATTCGCCGAACTTGGAAAGTAGATCTTCTTTCAATTTAAGTTGCCGACTGCTGGCATATACCATTGCTGATTTGAGCCATTAGCACAAAAGGAAAGAAGAACACAGTTAGATTATAATTCTTCATAAAAATTAAGCATTTCCTCATCGTTATTTCTGCTCTCCCTCCTATTTGGATAAAATGGAAGCAAACTAGACCAGCATTTTCAGAAGTAGAGCATAAATACTAAATAACTAGTACAATATAACTGAAATTATTAGAGCTCCTCACGTGAAAACGAAAAGAGAAAAAGGGGTAACGAACATTTGAGGACACTAGCAATAATATTAAAGTCATTTCATCATATACTCTCTTTATTCCAACTGTTTCATCACGTATTAGGTACTAGCACTAAACTGTATTATCTCTCAGAATATTTTAAAGTTCAATGTATGCAATACGTGCATTCTAAAAATAAAGATATTAAATATAAGAAAAGTCTTTTGGACTTACGCCAATATTAAACGAAATCAGTTCTTTAAAACTTTTCCATACCATCTTGAAAAGCTGTCGTGTTTCAATTTACAGCTCTTGTTCAATCCATTACCTCAACAAACTGTTAACATCGCAACTGATATTCTATATCTATATTTCACTAGTTCGATTTGTTTATTTCTTTTTCTTTACTAGATCTCTATTCTGAGTGCTTTTTCGCCGCCATTTGGTGCAGTTGGAATATCGGTAAAGACACAAGGGAAAAATATAAAAGATCAAATTGTGGTTCTTTCAATACAAAAAGCGTTGCTGTTTTTAGAATTCATTCGAAAAAAAATCTTCTTAAGTTTTCAACTTTAAAAGAATATAAAAACTCTTCCTTAGAAATGGTGGTGAAGATTTTACCCCATTTTAAAAGTAACATAAATGTAATACACAGTTGCTTTTTCTATTTCTGGTTTAAGATTTGTAATTTTCCTTTTTCGTGTCCTTTTAATTTAAACAACGTATCAATAAAATCAAATATTTGCTCAAATGAAAATGATTATAATTAGAAACAAAAGTACATAGTGACATAACATCCCACTGATGGAATTCTTTAGTCTGCGAGGACGTCAACAGTTTCATGAAGACCTTCAAAGTTGGACCCCGACTTTGACCCCATCCATTGGGGACATGGTGGAATAAGGGCTTCTACTGAGAACAGCGATGAAGTATAAATATGCATAGCACTTTTGGCTCGATTGGAAAAAAGGCAAGAATATATGTTCTACACCATACCACTGTCTTATATACTTAAAATATAAAGGTAAGCATAAATGTATTTCAAAAACATGCATTGTTTCTCTATAGTATTTAACACATTAATAGTTCCAGAATTCACTAATTTTTGGTCTCTGTCGCGTCAGCTGTAATTTTGATGAAACTATTTTATCATTGTATAGAAGCAATGATTACAAAATAGTTTTAAGATATTGATGTACATAATGTTTTGTTCCTCTGTTAATTAGCACTCTTTTCCTTGAGAAAAATCACCACTGATAAAAGACAAAATTTTTACGTAAATATAGTGCACGCGGTTAACTTAAATATGTTCACTAAGCAAATTAACTCCTTTTCCTATTTCAAGATGCTCAAGATTTTAATTTATTAACTACTATAAAAAATTCGTTCCAAAAGTTCGGGGGGAAAATTGCACATTTTGTCCCGAATGTAGAAAAAATAATTACGATTTGAAATTTAAGAAGGGTACACATATTTTAAGTCAATGTTGCTTTCAGGATGTATGTTACTACCAGAGTGGGTAATCTAAGCATCAAACTTCACATTCAACACCACTTCCCAAGTGACTTTTTGAAGTTATTCAAGTTTTCTTCTGTTGATTCTTCCAGAATTGACGACCTCTATTCCCCGCCCACCTAAATTCATTCTTACGAAGAAAGAGGTAAAGAATGCTAACTAAAGAAAAGAAACTTCTATTTCAATTCGCCTACCAATCGGAGTTCTTGCGCGCTTAAATCTCTCTCACAAGAAAACGGTAAGAAAGAACGTAATGCTTCTTTTGTCGTCAACCATTTTCTCTCAATTCTTTTCTTTTTTTCTTTTTTAGTTCACGAGTTTGAGTGCCTTGATGCTTCATTCCGTGGTTCTCCCATGAGGGGGTGGTGGCCTGACAGGCAGACATTGACGTTGAGGGGGGGGGGGGTGTCAGAAGAAACAAGTATAAAAAGAAAGAAATCAGTAAGAATAAGAAGTGCTACCTGTCTATAAAAAGTTCTCAATCTTGATGCAGTTGCTGCTTGCGATGGAGGATTATTCCCTTGTGCTGTAAGTTAAGAAGGAGAAGGGACCATTGTTGGTAGCTTGGGAATTTGGAGTGGGAGGTTCTGGTGTGGTGTAAAGAGAATCCAAAGGACCAATATGTGTTCCTTCGAGTCAGCTGTTAGATACTTCTTGACGAGAAATTGTTTGTCGGATTTCTCATCAATGAGGATTTGTTTCGTAGCTCACTTTTTCTTCTCCTTGACCATTCTAATTTCAGAGTTATGTTGTTGTCTTTCTTTCTATCTATCCTTTCGTTTTTACTAGTACCACAGTGGAAGAAAATATTTCGGAGAAGTTAAATTAGAAAAAAAAGCAATCAAATGATTTCCAGTTCAATTTTAAAGAAAATAGTAAATGAATAGTAAATAAAATAATTAATTTTAAGTAGTAATACTTAAACTTGCACAAGACCCATAAAATATTGAGCAATTTATAACTATTAAAAGGTAGTATGAAGAAAGAGAACACACATATGTGCACATAAAGATATATGTTTATGATGTATGCAACTACTACAGGTTTTTAACATGTATATATATATATATATATGTATGAAATAGAGAATATATATATAAAAAATTAGCGGGTATGTGAAAAAACAACAATATAAAAGGCTGAACGTGGTAAATCACAAATATAAACATTCAAAATGAAAAAGATCCTGCCTCTTCATCAGTGGGAGGGAGCAGGAAGCATATATAACGAACTATTGTCATTGCAGGTTTCTGAGAAATCCCAGCATAGCATGTGAGGAAAAAATTTTTAACAACAAAAGATATAAGACTGGGAGTTGCAAGTCAAGTGAATAATCAAAATAATTTGAATAATCAAAATAATTTATCCAGTTATAAAAAGAACAAAAAATTTTTTTATTATTAAAAGAAGTTTCAAGTTTATGTGAAACTGACTGAGGCAAATTGTAAAAATAGAAAAAAACAGAAAAACAACATGCTATAGCCGAAATTTCCCCTCCCAGACCTGCAAAGCAATACGATTAAAATATAGCTTCTAAATCTACTCACCTCCCAAGGCAGGAACAGGAAAGGAAGACATCAACAACTAGCCGAGAAAGAGGTACGCCATGTAATGGCTAAGTCCGTCCGTGTCCGTGTGGTTGACCTTGACATTCCGATCTCGCTCACAGACCAACACAATATCCAAAAACTGGCGTTCCAACTGATGGACTTTAGCCAGAAATCTTCATCCCGTGTGTGTCAATTTTAATAGAAAGTTAAATTTCAAAAAAGCTTTAATAAATTTCACAAACAATATTAATGATTTCATATTAAAAACTGCATATACATACACCACTCCCTTCGAAGCCTTTTCTGAATGGAAACATAACATACTACTTGATTTTAAGTGTTTTTTAAAAACCCATCTTAATAGTAATGAATTTGAATATCAAAAAATCAGTAACAAAGACTTCAGCTATATAAAAAACATACAAAAATCATTCATATTCGTACCTGTTGATAAAGCTGCCAACAACTATGCAATTATATGCAAACAATTTTATAAAGAGAAAATTATGACCGAATTGAATAACACATCTTTTTACAAACCTGTAGACGCAGAAGTCGGTTCTATTTACAAGAATTTCGCTGCTTTTGCAAAGGAATGCAAATCTATATTCGAAAAAAATTTCTCTGTCCCTAGGGAATTAAAAATTCCTTTTCTCTTTTTAACTCCAAAATTCCATAAAACACCAATCGGCTTCAGATTTATCTGTTGCACTATTGGTAGTGTGAATAGCTTTTTCAATATACATTTACAAAAACTATTAAAACAAATTTACGATTTTCTAAAAAACAAATTTCATAACACCAGCTATTTTTGGTCAATCAACAACAGCTCGGATGTTGTAAATGCCTTAATCGCTTCCCCTCCTACACTCTTATACTCGTATGATTTTGAAAATTTATTTAACAATATTCCAATTCATCTGCTGGTACATGCAATAGACAAATTATTTGATTTCTTTCACCTAGAATCGGAAATTAACTTGAATAAGGACTTTACACTTAATCTATGCAGTTTTTGCTTCAAAAATAATTTTTTAAAATTCCACAACTTGATTTATAAGCAGATAAAGGGTATAGGAATGGGAACCAATTACTCTAGCACTGCCGCAAACCTCTTTTTATTCTACTACGAATTTAAATATGTGGTGCAATATAACAATAGAATACGTGCATTCAGATATATTGATGACATTCTTGTCATCAATTTTAATATTGCTGAGGAGTTGGAAAAAATTTATCCCAATTGTCTAAATTTAAAATCCACTAATAATAATACATACAGAACTAATTTTTTGGATTTATCATTGAACATTAGAAACAGTAATCTAATTATTGACGTATATGATAAACGTAAAGACTTCAATTTCCATACCATCACTATGCCACACTGGCATAGTAATTTGCATAAAAAAGTTTTTATAAATATTATCACAGGTCAACTTTACAGGTATTCTAAAATCTGCAATAACAAATATAACTTGGATAAAAATGTTTTCACCTTCTCTGCAATCCTTTTTTACTTTAATAATTATCCGCTGAATTTTATTAATTGTTACATTAAGTCGTTTAAAACTTTGGCGTAGCGTTTTGCAGTTGCTATATAACCGTAACGGAACCTCATTGACACACACGGGATGAAGATTTCTGGCTAAAGTCCATCAGTTGGAACGCCAGTTTTTGGATATTGTGTTGGTCTGTGAGCGAGATCGGAATGTCAAGGTCAACCACACGGACACGGACGGACTTAGCCATTACATGGCGAACCTCTTTCTCGGCTAGTTGTTGATGTCTTCCTTTCCTGTTCCTGCCTTGGGAGGTGAGTAGATTTAGAAGCTATATTTTAATCGTATTGCTTTGCAGGTCTGGGAGGGGAAATTTCGGCTATAGCATGTTGTTTTTCTGTTTTTTTCTGTTTTTTTCTATTTTTACAATTTGCCTCAGTCAGTTTCACATAAACTTGAAACTTCTTTTAATAATAAAAAAATTTTTTGTTCTTTTTATAACTGGATAAATTATTTTGATTATTCAAATTATTTTGATTATTCACTTGACTTGCAACTCCCAGTCTTATATCTTTTGTTGTTAAAAATTTTTTCCTCACATGCTATGCTGGGATTTCTCAGAAACCTGCAATGACAATAGTTCGTTATATATGCTTCCTGCTCCCTCCCACTGATGAAGAGGCAGGATCTTTTTCATTTTGAATGTTTATATTTGTGATTTCCCACGTTCAGCCTTTTATATTGTTGTTTTTTCACATACCCGCTAATTTTTTATATATATATTCTCTATTTCATACATATATTTGCAACTGTTTAAGTGTGCTGCCTCGTGCGCCTTTTCACAGTTTGATTCACTTTATTAACTTTTGATTATATATATATATATATATATGTGTGTGTGTGTGTAATAGACAGGTAGATGGATTGATAGATACGTACACACACACACACATAGGTGATTCTCAGGAAATATGATGAGGTAGTACTGCCCACAGACAATAGCAAAACCCACTAGACAGTATACATTTTTCTCTGCCTAATATTTGTGTCTTAAACAACGAAAGCGTTCCTCGAGTGTATTCACAAAGCGTGATTTCTGAAACATTCTTAAATATTATACTTCACAGGAAAATTAGTCATTTTCCTCGCCACTTATTTCTACTTCTCTATCACCTGCATGGAGGGCTCTAGTGTTTAATATTGTATCTTAAAAGTAATATCGAAA
This sequence comes from Octonoba sinensis, assembly GCA_038502835.1. Taxonomy (NCBI): domain Eukaryota; kingdom Metazoa; phylum Arthropoda; class Arachnida; order Araneae; family Uloboridae; genus Octonoba; species Octonoba sinensis. Next base: position 53,341,970 of record CM076599.1, on the reverse strand, counting down.
TGCCGTCTTGTTATTATATGCCTTCGAGCACTATCAGAAAAGAAAATTTATAGGAAAAATCTATTCAAAGCAAATTTAAATAGAACGTATGTTTTTAATACGTCATTTTCTGGCTTCTTTAAATCAATAAAAAACTAACTAGACTCAGATTTATATATTATGAGAAATTATGATGAGAGATTCCTGTACCAAGTAAAAGTTTGAACGTCGAAAAGTAGAAGAAAAGAAATATTAAAACAGCTATCAATTTTCTAAATGTCATTACCTTGGCTTCTTTCACTGTCCTAATGATTCAAATTCAAAGAAGTTGGCAGAAAGGCAGAAACAGCTATTTTTTGGTTGTTCACTTCTTACAGAAGTTACTACCTTATAAATAAAATGATATAAAAACTAATTCAGTTAGGTGGGATGATTACGATATTAATGATTAAACTTTGTGCAAAGTAATAGAAATAAAATTTCACGTTAAATTAAAGCACAAATGAGCATTAAAACGCAGACTTATGTTTCGGGATCGCTTGGAATCCCTTTTTCAATGCGACAGGGAGCTTCTAGATGCAAAACATCCAAATGAAGCTAATTCCTTCATTTGGATGTTTTGCATCTAGAAGCTCCCTGTCGCATTGAAAAAGGGATTCCAAGCGATCCCGAAACATAAGTCTGCGTTTTAATGCTCATTTGTGCTTTAATTTAACGTGAAATTTTATTTCGATTACGATATATTAGGATTCATACATTTAATCTGTTTGTTTGTTCCGATTTCAGTGAATATTCCGCCGCTGAAGATAAATTATTCTTAACAGTTTTAAGTTATAATAGCTTGACATTTGCATTATATTCGGAGAAAAAAAGCCTGTTTCAACTGATATCAATGATCTATGTACAGTTGAACTCGCGTATTACGAAGTGCTAAAAGTTCGCGAATTTGTTCGTATTAGCCGTTATTCGTAACAACCGTGAATAAGTAAAATTGCATAAAAAAGTATTAGAAATTCATATTTATATTTTAAAAATAATTACTACTATTTACAATAAAAAGTAAAATAACTTATGAATCTTACTAGTACGTTGAGAAAAAGTGAGCTTGCCTATTAAAATGTAACAATTAATGGTTAGTTGCTTTTTAGGTATATTAAAATTTTATCATTCGCATATCTCTGCGCAAAATGCTTAGTGCCATTTGTATATTGTCATATTCTGGACTCTAAAACTGATTTACAAAGTGAAATAACGTGCCTTATCGATGTTCTAGAAAAAGGGCCTAAAATAGGGACAAGGGGTGGTCATTTTCATTGTGCGAACCTGTGTCAATCACACCTGCTGAAGAACCCTTTCGAAGAACAATGATTCGAAGATAGAAGGTTTAATCCCTGAGCAGACTGACCTGTTCGAAAGCCAACACGTGCATGACCTTCATTCTCTACCCAGAAAGATCCAACGTATGATTCGAAATACGTCTTTGGTGGCTTACAATGACTCGAAATAACCAACAATTTCTATTAAAAAAAATAATTAATTATATAAAATCGAGAAAATTTTTTGTGAATAGGTCAGAATTTTTTTTCGTCTGAGCCGAAATTTATATTTTAGCCTTCGTAATATGCGTGAAATAATTCGTATAATTAAATAGTAAATCAAACTTAATGAACAAAATGTTCGATTTAGCTGGGATTTCCTATTAACCGTGTTCGTATTAAGAAAGTTCAACATATATATTACACCAATAAAAAGGAATATTAACAAAAGAAGATTGAAAAAGAATAAAATAATACAGTACGAGAAAAAATTTATAGACATACCATACGTGTCATTAATTCGAAGCGCCAAATTTCTTGAAGAAAATATTCTGCAAAGTAACAGGAAGTTCCGTCTAGAACTATACGAGCCTACTTTCCCGTATTCACCAACTTGAAATTTATAATCTAGCTAACTCTCTCTCTCTATCTTCCTCATTTAACTTTAGTTCTTAATTACTTCAAATATGCCTTTTTCAACGGTTAATACATATTCATTCACTCACTCATTCTTTCATTTATTCAGTCATTCGTTTATTTATTCATTCATTTTTCTCATTTATGTATTTATTCACTCATTTATTTATGTTTCACTTCATACATTCATTTATCTATTTTATTATTTATTCACTCATTTATTCGTTTATTCCATCACTCATTCATTTAATCATTCATTCATTCGAAAATATCGTTAAAAATCCCGATCAAAAAATTTCATAAGAAAATAGGTTCGTTCCCTTTTGGTTGAACTTCGTATGTGTACATATTCTACGGCCAAACATCTTTCCGATAAATTTTGTTCCAAGCAAATCGGTCTGTTAGATCATGATTTACAGTGTCTCACAAAAGTGATGGGACACCTGTGCTTTACAAAAGGAAACTGTAATAAAATAAATAAATAAACATGTACAAATTTTTTGTGGGTGTATTTCATACTTAAATTTTGTAACATTTATTACATAACATACATTTTGTCAAAATGTTAAAATATTAATTTAATAAAAATATAGTTGTTTAGAACGGAGCAAAAATTAGCTCACATAAGTGATGGGACACCATTAGATATGTAACAAAAATCGTCTGAAATGAGCAATAAAAATATTTTTTGTGTGTTTTATTTTTCCTCAAAAGCAATTGGCAATAATTTATAAAATCGTCTGCAGTATTTCTCTCCAGATTGCTTTGGAATTTTTGTGTTTTTTAGCTCTGTGCAGCCATGAATGCTAAATGAAAAGAAACTTCGCTTGAAGTTCGAAAATTAATTATTAATTTGCATATTGAACGTGGAAAATCTATTAGAGAAACTGCTGAAACAGTTAACTTGAGTCATTCAACAGTTTTCAACATAATTAAACGATATAAAAAGAATCATATGATTCAGGATAAAAGAAGACCTGGCCGGCCATCAAAGCTATCTAATGGAATAAAGCGAATTATCGTTTGAATTATTAAAAAAAATCCAAGAATGAGTGCTCCTAAAGTTGCTGCTGATTTAGAAGCATTATATGGAGTAATTGTTAATCCTGAGACTATTAGAAGAGTAATTCGATCTGCTGGATATCACGGTAGAGTAGCCAGGAAAAAATTCTTCGTAAGTGAAAAGAATAGAAAACTCAGACTGGCATTCGCAAAATCCAACATAAATAAGAATTCTGATTTCTGGAATAAAGTTATATTTGCTGATGAGAGTAAATTTAATATATTTGGTTCTGACGGTAGAATGTTGGTGTGGAGAAAACCCAGGGAAGAATTTCGTAAAGAGAACTTGGTGCCAACAGTAAAACATGGTGGAGGAGGAGTTATGGTATGGGGGTGTATGTCGTCCGCTGGAGTCGGCAATCTTGTTTTTATTCACAGTATAATGGATCAGTACAAGTATAAAGACATTTTAAAGCAACATTTGAAATCTTCAGCACGAAAATTGAACCTTCATAACGATTTTAAATTCTACCAGGATAATGACCCCAAGCACACTGCTTTGAACGTTAGACTCTGGCTGCTGTATAACTGTCCTGAAATAATAAAAACACCACCACAATCTCCAGACTTGAATGCCATAGAGCATATTTGGCAAGAATTGGAATCAAGAATTCGCAAACACACCATTTCTTCAAAACAACAATTAAAATCGGTGCTTCAAGAAGAATGGGGTAAAATCACTCCAGAATTCACAGAAAAATTAGTCAAATCCATCCCAAGAAGATTAAATCATGTTTTAAAAGTAAAAGGAAATCCAACAAAATATTAAAATCTTTTAAAAAGTAAAATTTTTGGATAAATATTTGATGGAAAAGTAAGTGTCCCATCACTTATGTGAGCCATTTTTTGCTCCTTTCGAAACAACTGTATATTTATTAAATTAATATTTTAATATTTTGACAAAATGTATGTTATGTAATAAATGTTACAAAATTTAAGTATGAAATACACCCACAAAAAATTTGTACATGTTTATTTATTTATTTTATTACAGTTTCCTTTTGTAAAGCACAAGTGTCCCATCACTTTTGTGAGACACTATAAAGGATTGAATTTCCCCGTAGGCGATAATGTTAATCTCTTTTTTTTTTTTTTGAACTGTTTCAAAATGAATTCCTTTATCCCGGCGCAAATCTCGCCAAGGCAACAAAACACGCAAAACGTTACCAGCGGAGGTATTCCGTTTGGCGTTCGTTGTATCATTATTGGCGACTTTATCGCCTGCGCTGGGATAAAGGAAAAAGTAGCGTTAATTTTTTTGAACTGTTCAAAGATGAACAAAAATTTAAGGCTCGACCGATGCATCGGCGCCGATTGTTCAACAAAGTTGCCATCGGCCATCGGCATCGGCGGCAGATGTTAACTTTAGAAAAACATCGGCCCATCGGCCTAAAAAACATCTAAAAGCCGATGCAAGGCCGATGTTTTTCGCAGGGACAACTTTCCAGAAAACATTCTGTCTTTCACTTTCTTTTTTTCTCCATAGATCAATTTCTATTTCCATACAATAACAGGCAGCACATAAGTTTAAAAAAACACAAAAAAATGTCATTCTACAAAAGTATTTGATAAAACTTTCGGAAAACTAGTTTAAGCGATCGCTGCCCGAAAACCTTCATTATTAAAATAGTTCTCTTTGAGCAGAATGCTCGCGGTTAGAATATGTTAAAGTAAAAGTCATAGAGACGTCTTATGAGTGCTATTTGTTTTTCGCACTAGGTTAGTTGCCTCATTTTTGTCGGTTTTTCTTTTAATAATGACTTAGTGCATTAGATGTCATTGTGCAATAATATTATACCATCTGCTTTTAGTTTGTCATGTTTCTTATTCCGAAATTGTAAACAATAAAAAGTCAACTCAATCAAAGTACGATAATAATTTTAATTTTTACCAGCATAAACTTTCTTCTCTTTGCTGTTTTTTTTTTTTTTTTGCTTCTTCGATCCCACGTGTTACAATCTTGTTGCATCTGCTTTTAGTGTGCGGTTGTTCTCATTATTTCATTTTTAGTTTACAACATAGAAAAGATTGGTCAAAAATAAGAAAAGAAATTACAGTATAAATATTTATTGATCGAAATTTTATGTGTCCAAATTCGACTTGCAATTTTTAAAAATTGAATTCTCAAAATGCGAGTTCGCGCGACAGGTTTTAATAACATCTTAATAAAAATGCTAATATTTCTTTATTTTCACAGATTGATCAATGCATATTTTTTTTCCCAAAATGCACCTTAACATTTTTTATACGATAATTATTTTAATTTTTCCCCTTTTATACTTCGTTTTTTAGTGCTTTTTTTTTTTTGGCTTCTTTGATGCCACGTGCTAGACAGTTGACAGTTTTGCTGCTATTGTACAACAATCTCGTTGCATCAGCTTTCAGTTTAGGATATTTCTTGTACAACATAGAACATATTGATAAAAAATATGAATCAATTTTTCAGTATAAATGTTTATTGATCGAAATTTTATGTGTCCAAGTTCGACTTGCAATTTTCAAAAATGTAATTCTTTAAAACTGAGTTTGGGATAGAGGGTGGAACAATACCTTAATAAAAATAATTTTTTAAATATTTTATTTTTATTTCAGAAAAAGAGCTTAAAATAACTTTTTTAATGAAAAATAAACATATAATCGTTCCCGCTTTTCTTTTAAAAACGGGGGGGGGGGGGGGAGAGAGAGTTATAAAAAAAATCTGAGAGGAGGGGGTTGACAATTTCGTTAAAGATACAAACACACATTATTTGTTTGTCTGTATTATAACATCTGCATTCTTCTGCATGAAAAAAAAAGAAAATAAAGGCAGCTGCTCTTGGCATTTGTGGTGCAGGTGTTATAAAGAGAAAATGTTGAAGGAAATGGAATTAGACCCGATCTGATCCATTAGTTGTTGAGTTTTCTTGCAATGATAAGAAAAAAGAATTAAAAATCCTCTGATATAGCATTTTTTTTTTTTTTTAACCTCCGAATAGTTTAATTACTTTACTAGAATCGCGAGAGATTCTTTTAGTTTTAATTATTATGTAAACGTCCCCCAAACAGTTTTACGGTGCTTGAATAATGCATTTATCTTATATATAAGCGGCTTATTCTGTCTGTCTGTCTGTCCGCTATAGAATCCCAGCCGTTTTACCGATCAGGACCACATTCGGTACGGTTAATGTTTACGATCCGAGAAACTCATCGCCGCAAAAATAAAAGTTGTGACTCAATTAATTTTTTTTTTAAATTCATTTTTTAAACTTTTTCAATGATTTTCTTGACCCGTTTTATTTTATTTTTGCATTGTTTTGCCGTCGTTTCCAACCATATAATTACAATTGCCGTGTGAACAAACAAATCAACGCAGTTGCCATTGTTGTAAAAATGTAACAATATACTAATAATAATTAAAACGCTTCTCTAGCATATTGAGTGAGGCTTCGCTGTATTTTGAAATTTCCGTTAAAAATTAATGTATGCGCGAATTTAATTTCATCCCTTCTTTCTTTTTAATTGATTTATTTATTGTAATTTTATATTTTTTTTTTGTTAGAGTGGCAGCTCTCTTTTTTCCAGTTTCGTTAAAACTTTTGTTTTGAAGAGCATAATAAAATTTTCAATAAGTTCTTTCAACGATAAATATATATTTTTCACAAACGATTTGATTATATAGTGAATAAATATATAGTAGTGTGGGGCAATAAGCAAAGGGGCTTCCTCGCAGCCTGACCTGGGTCATTCAGTTTGAATGAGCAGACACCTTTGCACAAATCATTTTAATCACAATCTATAATACCTAGAACAGCGGTCATTTCGTATGACCTCCGGGCTTACTAGTGCTTTTATAAACATAAAAATAAATAGTAAATGATTTAAATGACATTTTTGACAAGCATTCTACACGTTTTAATGGTTTAAAGCAACTTTTTTTTCCATCGGCCATCGGCATCGGCCCATCGGCCAAAAAATGCCATCGGTCGAACCCTACAAAAATTGTTCAACTCAAAAAATATTTTCCTTCGAGAACTTTTTAGTAATCTTGTTCATAAGAACTCGACTCTTATGTCCAGAGTTTACATAATTTGCTTCACTTTTGCCCATAGGAGCTAATGTTAAAATTTTTTGAACTGTTCAAAATTGAACGAAATATTGTTCAAATCAAAAAGTAAAATATGGAAATGAGATGTCTTTGCCGAGATCTTTCGAATGCAAAAAGAATTTTTCGAATCGGACTATTCGTTTAAAAGTTATTTGGGGGGGACAGACCGACAGACAGACAGACCGACAGACTGACAGACACACTTTTTCCCCATCTCAAAACCCTACTTTCAAATTTTTTATTTTTCAATCTTTATTTAATTACTTCACTTATTTTTGACTTCTCTTCATATTTAACGATATTTTTCGGTACATTAAGCCTTCTTTCATGCTTTAATATATTTTTTTTTACTTTCACGGGAAAGTAGGCTAAAAAAAAAAAAGAAAAAAAACTTTGCAAGCAATACAAAACTCGTGAAGAGCAAGTTTCGAACACTAGAAGTATCAATTACGACGCTTAATAAATCAAATTGACAACTTAGGCTGCAAAAAATGGAATTTCTAGCATGTCCGGATAACTGAAAAAGAAGATTCATAAAATAGTAGCTGCACTCATAAAAAAAGCCTATTTTACAACATTTTATTTTACGACCAAAAGACGCAATTAAATTTTATGACTCATAACAGTTTTCAATCAGGTCTTTCGGAATCGAAAAGGAGTTAACTTCGCTACAAGTCATAAATTTCGCAAAAAGGTGCGATTGCAAGATAAAAAAATATCGAAATGGCACTTTAACAAGGTCATCAAATTTTTTAAAAATATATTTTTAGGTTTGGGTACTATGTGTTACTGCAAAGAAACAAAACGGACAGAACCTTTAATTTATTACCAATTTAAATCTCATACAAAAATCGTATAAAGTCTAAAAGTTCATACAAAAAAAAGAAAGAAAAAACGTTCTTTGCTTGATTTTTTTCCCTATGAAAATATTCTGCAATGCTAAATTGGCGTTCTGTGTATTTTATATTTTACGCATGCTTTTTTGAGATGGAAGTTTCATTTTTTAAATTTTATTTTATAAATTTGTATCCCCAATCGTAAGAAAACGAAAATAATACCAATTACGAAATACAGTTTCACCATTAACCAAAGCAAGCTACCTGGCACAAAGTGCCAAGAAGAATTTATTCATATTCAAGGGAAGAACTACTGGTATAAAGAATGTCTTTTTTCTTCTCGTTCTAGTTCCTTTTCATACTTGATTTCTTTCGAGCTGATGCTATATGCCAGTTGATAAATTTAGTTGCTTTCAAAAAACAGAGAAGCATACATTATAATTCGCATACTAAATAAACGCATCCGCAAAACAAACTTCCCTAAAACTCGAATGGATTTGTTCTTTTCTGTCATGCGCAGAAGGAGCTGAAGCATCAAACTATCAAAATTCCGTGGTCGAAGTGTAACCGCATCCCCATCGGTTTTTGCTCGACCTTACTCGTCGTTGCTACTATTTTTCACTTTCTTCGCGAACGATACTTTATATTGACATTGCACTCAGGTTATAGCTGATGAGTTTCGTTGATATTTGTGCTCGCCAACGGACAAAAAATTAAACTAAGTGAATGGGAATTCTTTTCTAAAATTTCTGTGTTTACCAACACAGAAACAGTGGCCATATTACTGACATAATACTTCGTAATTATTTCAGTTTTATATGTTAATCAAAATGTTCAGTGAAATAATTACTCTGTTTCATGTTTTAATTCTGCCCAGATTTCCAGATGCATTGCCTTGATTGTATTAGATTCAATTAAATGTTTAAAAAAAATTTTAAATTAAATTATAACTGGTACTACAAATTTGAAAAAAAAAATTAAATATTTTAATAAATGCTTGAAACAAAAAGTGCCCGCACACACACAGACACACGCACAAAAGTCCAGATGTAAGCAAAAAGTGAGCTCAGTATGAAAGAAGCTACGTTGCCATTTTGGGAATTACATCCAATTAATGTAAATTTCTCAGAATAAAAATCAAAATAAAGATACAAATGAAACATTTGACTATATTAATAGAGATTAGGCAAGTGTAGCTCAACAATACTTCAATACTCATTCTGTCTTTTTATCGTGACATACGCTTTTTATCGTACTCGGTGCTTTTCATGGTATTTTTTTTTCCTTTCTTTTATGACGCCAGAAGGCAAGTAAAGTTTATGACACATAACAACTGGCAATCACTGCCCTATGTATCACCGGAAGCAGAAGTCGAATTCACTTCAAGTCATAACGGTCATCCTAAGTGTAAGTAGTGTGACATAAAAACAGTTCACAGTATCATCGTAACAGGAGTGTTCACCCACTTCTAGCCACATTCATCGCAAGGTACTGATACAAGCACACAAATATTTAAAGGATATCAGTTTATAAGAAATACAAAGCTGGAGAAAGAGTGAAATGTCACATGGTCCCTATTTTTCTGTAATTACCAATACGTTAACTTATAATAAAAGTAAATAATAATAATGAAATGTCTATGAATTCCTTAGTAATAAGATAAGCAAATACATTTTTTTTTTGTTGTAGGGGAGAAGGGAGTAAGTGTCGACAATTTTCATAAATTTTGCAAAACAATGAACTAAATGAAATTTTTTCTATGCATCAAGTTATTTTTACAAGATTTTGGACTTGGATTGGAAGTGAACCTTTAATTTGGCTGATACATGAAACTATTCAGCTGTATAGTTTTTTTAATTAAGTATTTAAAATAAAAATGTTGCTTTTGTCCTCACTACCCTCATGTGGTGGGGCTAGTATGGACAATCTAGAATACCAATTCGGACAGTATAATATACAGCTCTTAAAAATGCATGGAAAATCTTAAAATAAATTTCAACCTAAATCGCATGTTCCTTAGCACCGTTAATCATAATAAAGAATATTTTAAATAGTGATGTACTTAATATGTCTTCTTTATGAAAGACTATGTTAGGTATGTCAGGAACCTGTTTCTAAAACAAGCTTACGTGCATTAAAAAATTACAAAAGGAAGAAAAATGTACAGAAACAAATGGGGGAAAACGATACAAATAAAAATGTACAATAAAAATATCGGAAATTATTTACTAATTTTTATTTGTGTTAATTTATGAATACCTTAACCTTACAATCGGTTTTAAATATGCTTGCGAAAAATACATTTTTCATTAATGTAAAAACTTTAATGTGTGTTAACATTAGTGTTTACACATTTAGGAAACTACAGATTAAGCATTCTGCCTTCTTGAACAATATCTAAAATGGGCTGGACCTGGACGTCTTGCAACGTATGAGAATCAGTTTCCATGTAAAAAGAAGTTGCTTAGACTGTGTTACCATCCGAGCTTCGTACTAAATTAATATTTTTACCACTGAAAGCTGAATCAGGCTAACTATAAAATGTCCACCCTATCCCCACCACCACGTGTCAACACCAGTCCGATAGTGTTAATTACAAATTGTTGCGTAACACTGGTAAATGTAAGCCCTGCGGAACAAAAGTAAGTATCAAAACATGTAGTGATTATACTAATTTGTAACATACTTCCCCCCCCCCCCTTCGTTTGAAAATTTTAATCAAAATACTCAAAATTAGCTGCTTAAAAACAATTTTGAACTTACTTTGACACCGTAAAAAGCTTATTTCATTAATTCTGAATGAACTATTAAATGGAAGGTCATATGGAAAGGTATTTCAGTGTTGCAAAACTGCAAAATTTTACTCACATACCATAAGTGAAAAATAAACAGAATTATTCACGTTTTTCACAATAGTCCCTTTATCCCCAAAGCATCAATTCCAATATATTTCACTCTTTTTCTTTAATCATTAATTTTAATAAAACTTCATTTTCAATAAAATGATTACAGTCGCTAGGTAGGTGTTAAACGGATTTTTGTTTTTATAGAAAAATAACCCTCTTAGAGAAGAAATTTATGACTTCTCAGTGATTATGACAGATCAAACGTAACTTGATAAATTAAAATTATAATCTGTAAAGTTTGAAATATAACACTATTCTTATACCTTCTAGTTTCGATAAGAAGACAAAAAAGGGAATTTATCCCTTACGGCAATATAATTGTAGATTTTGATTTATCTGTGCTGAACAATGGAGAAATCATTATGTTATTACTTAGCAATAACTAACGAGTTCATCCATTTTATGTCTGGCTAAGGCTACTCCACACTTTAATATGCGCACAGAATAGTTATTTAAAAATCAACGACAATATATGTTTGGAAGTAATAAAGTTTTATTCATTTATTTATTATTTTACATGTCACTAATGGAAACGCATTATCAGTTAAAAAAAAAAAAAAAAAGAAACAAACAAACAAACAAATAAAATTTAAAGAGTAAAAGTGTAGAAATAGTTACGTGACATTTTCTCTTATGTAGTACACGATGCATCAAAGCAACAACTGATGAACCAACATATATTGGATCCCTGCATATAAAATACATTTTCTTACGAAATGTGTATAAATGCTTCAAATGCTTTTCTAATCTGTGGTGTTCATGTTTGACTAACAATGGCAAATAAATTAGTTCTCTTATTTAAATTCAATATTTTTTTTTTCCTCTAACGCTACTTTTGCCCATCATTACAAAGAAAAAGAAAATAAGAAAGAAAAAAGCACTGACTTTTCTGAATAGATTAAAGAAATGAGGGATATATAAACTTGGAACTCCACCTACAATAGCCACAAAAGAATGATTCTTTTTTATCGTATTTTATTACTTTTATTTTATGATGCCGAAACGCAATTAAATTTTATGACTCATAACAGCCCGCAATCACAGCCCTATGTATCACTAGAGAGTCGAATACACTGCACGCCGTAAATTTCACCCAATAGGTGAGTAGTGTGACATAAAAGCTGCTCTCAATGTCGTCGTAACAAGAACAATTACACGACGTAATGGTCTCCTCTTTATATCTATATTTATCTGAGAGCACTGTTCTGGATGTACGAGCAATTTCTGAAGAAAATCAGAAAGTGGATGAAAACTCTCATAAGGTCTGACATTTTATATACAGCATCGTTGCTGAATGAATGCTAGAAATTATATGGATAATAGGCCTGACGCAATAATTGCAAGTTTTATGGGAAATTTGATTTCCTTTTAGATGAGGGAAATTCCTCTTTTCCTAAGCCTTCGGGGTTCTTTTTTTCATTGTCTAGTGTAACAAACACATCGGTTCAGTAGATTTTCACTCCATTAAGCGTATGAGTTAAGTGCAAGTCGTGATTAACGCACATAGTGCATTAGTTAGCATCGAATTAGTGCCAAAAAATGATCATAAATTATTTTGTTCTTTAATATGTTATACATTTAAATCGAGAAAGATTGCAAGAGAATTAGCCATGACTGTAACGCGCCACGTCGGCCATTCTGGCTCAATTCTTCTTCTAAACCGAAAAATATACATACCTCAAAACTGTATTTTGAATGCTTTTATACATACTTTATTTTTTTAATATTTGTAATGCAGAGAAAGTAAGAAAGTGCCAAAATAAAATGAAATTAATTTTATAGGTCAACTTAGCGTGGACTATCTAGGTATAACAGCGCTTACAAAAATGAGGATTAATTGTACAGTAAATTGGCTCTAATAATTAAACACCACGAAGTTTCAGAACTTTCTTTCTCTTACATTAGGGGCTTCCAAATAGGGAAGGAAAAAAAAAGGGTTTTTAAACTCGCAATATTCAGACAAAGCTTACAATTATTATTATTTTTAACGTTTTTTCCCAAAAACAAACAACACACATGAATGCATAAATGTAATGATAAAAACGCGATCATGCATAGATTACATTTAATTGTAACATTGATAATCTTAGGAACTACCCCTCATTTCATAATTGATTTCTTCTCATTGTTCAAAACAATAGTCTTACTAAAGTATTAGGGGATATATTAATTGGAAAAGGGAAGTATTCCCTTTTCCAATTTCTTCTACAGTAAAATCGGTATTTAAATTTGTTTCTCCGGCTACATTGACTCAGAATTTTTTGTTTAGTCTTGTTTAAAATCATTTTGAATTTTTGTTCCTTTTCCTGCAGGAGGACTAAAATGAACTGTTAGCATACATTTATGCCATTATATAATACTTACTGTAAGGATTTCAAGTATGCAATTTTATAAAACAAAATCTATATCAACGTAGCTACCCTATTAAGAGAAAATATTATTTTTGGATACTTTACTGATGCAGTTAGCATGGGGGCAAAAATATAATTTGTACTGGTGCAAGAGTTGTACCAGTGCCGTAGGTAAAAGGTTAAGAGGGAGAGGTAATTTAGAAACTGCTCACATTCGACCTTGAGTGTTATAGAGATTCAACAAAAATTCATTTTCCTCTTACCAATTTTCTGAAATGAAATCCATACAAAGCCTATTTAACTAGTACGTCTAAGTAGAAAATAGCAGTTCTTTGCTCTCATGTGTTTTCTAAGCATATAAGTTGAGTATGACAGAACGATGCAAGAGCGTTTCTTGCAATAATTGCCAGCAATTTGGAATGAGATGTAAGTAAAAGAAACCTAAAAATACGTCATTACTTTTGCACATAACATCGAGCTTTCAACTTCCCTGAAAAGAAAGGTCATATACAATAATTTCTCACCTATACGTCAGCAATTCCATACGTCTCACTAAGAATAACGTTGATATAAAAAAAATCCGGTCCAAAAGTAAAAATGAATACAATTTATAGTTGCTTTGCTTTGATATTTGTGTCACTTTCAGAGGTATCTCTCATTCATGCGTAGGTAAAAATTTTTTACTGTGTACTTATGTTTTCTCTTAAAGTTTATGTTTTTCCAAAGTAATCTGAAAAAAAAGGAGGCATCCATAGGAGATATATGTGTCTTGTATTCTAAATGTAATCCAATAAATGCATTACTGAGTGTGTACTTCTGCAATCCGTAAAGTCATTTAAAGGGTCTTATCATTTTATTTCTTCCTCACCCTTACAAAATTCTACATATATATTCCATTCTTAAAAGAAAATTCAATGACAAAAAAATGACATTTATTTTTGCTGTGGAAATTTTCGAAAATATTTAATTAATAATAAAATTACTTTTTTGTATTAAATTTTAAGCTACATACAGAAACAGCACAACATTTTTAATACATAATGTGTGCCGCTAAAAAAAAGCAGTAAACGTCTCCCCATGTTTAAAATAACCTGAGAATTTGTCACACTAGTAACGAAAAACTCTGTACATGAAACTTTTTCTGCGAGTTCTATGAAAAAAGAAATCGTTTACTTAAATATCATCGGGGGTGGGGACATTGTTTTTTTACCTAAAAATATTTCATCCGTGAGATCCTTAAAAGATCACATAAAGGTTAGTTTGAAAAAGGACACTGAATTGATCCTAAAAAAAGGTATTATCATCTTAGGTCTTAATGAAAGATGTTTCATTACGACCTAATTCTACAATGAGAGAAGAATGTCTTATATGTATACCTTCTGTGAAGGATTGCATTCTCGTAATAATGAATCTGGAAAATGCTAGTAGATAAAAATGCATTTTTAGTAAAAAAAGAATGAAATAAATAAACAAAACTGATATGGAACTTCACACGAACACTAAGATATAACTAAAACAGTTTCGTTTCGTAAAGTTTAATATGATTATATGAGTGTAACTGTACGCTTTCATCCTTATTTAATCACAGTTAACTTAAAAGTATCCTGTGATTTTCTTTCTTTCTTTCTTTTTTTTTTTTTTTTTTGAAATCTTCAATACTATTCGTTTTCATTGCGTGAAGACAAACACTCATAAAACCGTTACGACACTTTTACTACTTCACACTACAGGATTATTGTGAAACACTTTATGAGTAAAGTTTTTCTGCAATAAAAGCTGTAATCACCTAAAACAGCGAATCTTAAGAAAATATCATATTTTCTGTGAGCACATTTTTATGACATAAAGTTGTTTGTAATAAAGTTGTAAAAGGGATAATTACTCTTTCTAAATTCCCTTTTTAATGTTATATGTGTGTGTGTGTGTGTGTACTTAAAACGTAAAATCAGTTGTAAGAAATGTGACTCTTATACTGTTATTTAATATAGATTATATATATTCTTTTAATTAATAATTATATAATATATAATATAGATTGTCAGACGTCATTCAACGTAATATGTTTATCTAATAGCATTGTGTTACATTTCTAAAATGCATTTAGATTTATTTTTTTTTAAAAAATCAATTTCAAAAACATACATAGTTTACTATTGTATGTTTTTGAAAATTTATTCTAATATACACAATGATTCATGTCTATAATTTTCCTTCGTCTCTCTGAAAATAGCAAAAGTCTGTACTTCTAAGTCTCATCTCATGATTTTTACAGAAAAATAATGTTTTGAGCGCCTTGTTTTTCATTAATAGACTTCATTTTCCACCTTTATCTTTTGAACACTAGATGGATGGGACCTGTGTGGCCCCTCCGATATTTGTTGCTCGGTAATTCCAATAATATTTAACTGAAAGCACTGTAGTTTTGTGAGTTTTCTCAATATGAGCTTATTTAAGTGCTTATTAAAACATTTTTGTTTTATTCTCATAGGCGCGGAAATATTGAACATAATTTTGCGTTTAGTTGTCACTATTTTTGGTGTTACTGAACACGATTTTTGAGGTTCAGTTTTAGTTAAATTAAAAATTATTCCTTTTTGATATATTTTAATTCTTTTATGTATCTGCGTAAAAAATACAGACCGTGCTGTGCTTCTTAGCACATGAAATTTGTCAACTCCGTTACGTATCGAAACGTCATTACGATTGCTCATTTCGATGAAAATAGAATAAATGAGAAATCGTAATGAACTTTTGATACGTAAATGAATTAAGGAACATTGTATGCTAAAAGAACGTCCTGCTGTCTGTATTTTTTTAGACAGACACTTAAAAGAATATATAAGTGCATTTCAAACTTTCATTCACTGAACACCTAAAATGGTGCTCAGTTACAACAAAACGGGTGGCAACTAAATGCAAAATTTTTACTGTGAACCTTATACCTAAAATGACGGAAGAGGCCACTGTTGCCCCTAACGTATTTAGAATAAAAACGGTTAAATTCATCGTTTCTTCTAAAGGCTGCAGCATTTTAGGTGTCACTTAGTCCAGATTGACCTTGACCTTTCTCCTTTTAGAACTGGTTTGAATTCAAAATAATAAAAAAATGCGACAGCGACTAGCCTGACAATGACGATTGCTCTTCGAAAGGGGAATAAGTTTTACATTTTGACGTGAAAAAGAAAATACCACGGTACACTTTCCTACACTCAGCTTTTGTTTAGGGATTAGAAAACCTGCTTCGAGCTCCTGGACTCCCTTTATAAGAAATTTGGAAATAATTGCGCTCAAAAATCTTTCAAGGGACACTCAGGCCCTTTCGCCTTTCTAGGTATGTGGGAATCTTCTGGCTATCTAGTGTTAATGAATATATTAATAATGGTTACTAGAAATTTTCACTTCGAGACCGGAGAGATATTGCAGTTATCAAGTAAAGTATCTCAGGATAGCAAAACATGCTGAAACTAAATACGAAATCGTGCTCAAAGTTAGCATTTAGATTGGAACGGTTATATCTAGGCAAGACTCAGCTTAAATGGGCTGGAAGAATTGGGACAATGTCTAGGAAGTGGGGAAAATGCGATGAAAATAACATTCAAATATTATTCATTTTATCTTCAGAGGCCAAACAAGCATGAAACTTAGTTAAAATATGATGAAATAATTAGAAACATTTCTAGAAAGTATGAAGCATGAAATTAAATATTTCATTCAAAGACTTGACTTTCTTTTTTGAAGGTACCCAAAGCGCGGAACATAATAGTGTTGCCCAAATGAAGACAATGTCCAAACATCATAAGGAATGAGATAAATTCGTTGATATTAAAAGATTTTCATTGTTTAAAACGGTTAAACAAATGTTAAGCATGATTTCATCCTGTTGTTGAATTTGGGATCACATTTTCAAACACAACCGAGAATGAGATTAAGCATGTCATTGCTAAATAGCACATGGCTTCGAAAGAGAAAACACCACATGGAACCAGGTTTTTATTGCTCCGAAATAGCAGTCTTCGAATTGAAATTTTCCAAGATACTGTTTAAAAAAATATATTATGTCGAAAATTAGTTCTGTACTGCTTTTTTTTTTTTTTTCCTAAGAAACTTGTCTTAATGACAAAAACGATAAAACAGCTTTGTACTATGGATGTAACGAATATTCGGCCCTTTGGCCGAATATTCGGCCTGGCCGAATAGTCATTTCATCGCCCAGGCGAATATTCGGCCTGGCCGAATACTGGGTAAGGTAAAATTCGGCCTGGCCGAATATTGACGGACTATTCAGCCGAATAGTTCTGCTGCAGTAAAAAGTAAAAAAATTAAAAAATGAGCAGATTTTAAACAATTAAAATTGTATTATAATTATTGCAAAAGAATACATTAGTTCACGATAGTTTTAATAAATAAAATTAATTTAGAATAAACTCCTTTTTTTAATCTTGTTTTAGGCTTGACTGAGCAAAAACACATTTTAAAGTTGTAAAATTGTATTTTATATTTAGCATTTGCTCCCAAAAGCTGCCAATAGTTAATTATAAGGGAGAATATGATGAATTCATTTTGTTATTATTGACAAAGTGGAAGCCAGACTTTGTTTTGGTAGACTGATTTATTGTGAATATTGGGTTAGAGAGAACTGTGAAAAGCCCAGAATAAATCATGCATATTTAGATAGCATAAGTTATTGGGGTTTTGAAAATAAAAACATATCCCAGTTAAGTGCATTAAGTTTTAATAGATCTTTTAAAAATAGGTATGTAAAAAAACCCCATAAAATAAAAGTATTAACTTTTAAAATGTCTTCATAAAACAGTTTTGAGCAAGGTAAAAGTTCACTAAGCACTAGTATTTCTTTCATTGCAATTAAATAATTAGTAAAATAATGCTAATGCTTACTACCATAAAACCTGTCATTTAATTTGTTTGTGGGTGAAATTCTTAGTTTTATTACATTCAAAACAGTAGTGAAAATATATTAATTTTAAATAGTTCTAAATTCTTAACAAGCATAATTAAATCATACATCACAGATTGTGTGTAATTGGTGTTTGACTTTGTGAATAATTTTAAATTTGACAAATACTTTCTATTACAACGATTTTCTAGGAATTTTAATATTCGGCCGCCGAATATTCGGTATTCGGCCTAGCCGAATATTCGGCTTTGGCCTATTCGGCCTAGAAGAAAGGACCGAATATTCGGCTTCGGCCAGGAAGAAATGGCCGAATATTCGGTATTCGGCTATTCGGCCAAATCACTATTCGTAACATCCCTACTTTATATTAAAGAAAATTCAAAAATTAGTATAAACTTGTGCTGAAACATAGAAGCATTTAGAGGCTGAATCTGTAGAAAAAGCACTATAAATTTTTTTATACATTTCACATGCAGTTTTGTTCTTAATGGGTTTAGTTTAAATTTTTAATTAATTATAATACCTTTACGGGCTAACCTTTATTCCGGATTCAGATTTTACGTTATCTTGTCGTAAATGACGTCCAATTTGGTAAATGATCTTTTTTTTTTACCCCTTGAAATGTCACCTTTACAAAAAGTAAACAATTTACGCAATCACATTTACATAAGCCAACATTTTATTTGTAGAAGTTTATTGCAATACATATTTATCAAATTTACCAATGTAAAATTATTATTAATTGAAATGCGTCAGTTCAAATCTTTCTCTATATAAAAATTTACCCCGGTAAATGGTATACATTAAACCTTAACGAACAACAATCTTTCATCTAATTAAATTAGCTGAAAGTTTTTACTCAAAAATGTCTGCATTAAAAAAGAAACGATTTTTAAAACATATTCTTGCGAAAGTCTTCGTTGCCTTTCACAATTTTTAGGCTCTTTTGGGGCACGCATTACAAACTACTCAAAGCTAATACAAGCAAGTAAGTGACGTGTTGGAGTTTATAAAATAGCATAGAACAATCAGCAATTAAAAAACCACGATCGTTATTCAGGATCTCATGAAAAAAAAATCTGTTCAAAATAAATTTTTTCCACGATAAACCTTAGCACAGCAGAAGTTTTTACCCAATGAAATTCAGCATAGTGCAAGATATTCTAATGTAAAAAGGACATAATTTAAAATATGAATTCAAACGTATGAGTTACTTATTGAAATGTCTTTGCTTTTGAAAGCTACCTCTTCGTTTGAATATTATTCTGGAAGATCGAAAATAAAATTACGTAAAAAAGAAAGAAAGAAAGAAATTACAAAGTTCGTGTTTATTAACTACCAAATTTACAAAAATCATGATACCTATCACCTTTATTGCCGTTTCCAATGAAACATATTTTCCCTTTGTATGGATACTTATCGAAGTAAAGCAATTTTTGAACATATTTCTTTGGAACATTGCATCTAGTAAGAAGAAGTGTGAAAAAAGGAAGTGTTTCTGTGAAGAAAAAAAAAGAAGAAGAAGAAGAAGGAAAAACAGGGGTTGCTGGGCATTTGATGTCTCACTGTCCACGGAACCAAATGTGGAAATAATAGGAATGACAGGTAATATCTGGAATCGTTTTTTTTTCATAACGAAAGACATAAGAACTTGGACTGATATTTCTTAGTCGATTTAGGAGGTGATTCTTTGGAAATGAAGTAGGAAATGAAAAATGATTTATGCGATGGTGTAATAAATATTTATTAGAACGATATCTCATGAATGTCAAACATTTAGAGATAGGCCCCGATATGTAGGTAATGAATCAGAACAGTTTCCTTTTTTTATGAAAGGAATCTAGCGTAAATAAAGAGATAATAGTAATAGCTTCTTGTAAAAATAAAACAAAGAGGAAATAGATAGCAAAAGACCTTTCAAAAGAATATCTATATATACATAAGAGCAATTGTATTTTAAGGTTCTATGTATATATTCATATCTATCGTATTTAAAAAAAAATAAATACCAAACATAGTATTTGTCGGGCTAATAGACCGTAGTCCAACCAAGATATTTCTGGCTGGCGTTTCGCTGACATGTTTCAGGCTTCTTCAGAGTGAGAATGAAGTCAAGGCAGAGGTCTGATCCTTATATATCGAGCATGATGGAAAAGATGTTTGATATATAAGGACCGTACCTCTGCTAGATATATAAGGATCAGACCTCTGCCTTAACTTCATTCTCACTCTGAAGAAGCCTGAAACAGCCAGAAATATCTTGGTTGGACCACGGCCTATTAACCCGGAAAATATTATGTTTGGTATGGACACCGGCAGTGAAAGTCTAAGTTCGAAAATAAATAAATATTTCGTTCCTTTGAAATGTCTTAGTCGGATTTCTAGGTGATTTATAAACACGTCGGAATAACAGACAGAAAATTAAAGAACATGTGAAATAAATTTCTTTGTAAATGTCCGGAAAAATTGTAGAGTACTGTATAACTGGTATGTATCAATAAAACTGTATGGCAATAACAACATGGCGCGCAGTAAACAATGTGTAAACTGCAAACAACTCGTGACTCAGGCGACGCCCAGGAAATGTGATTTGTTTATGTACGCCGACCGTAGTAGGCTTTAATCTCGAAAATAATTTCTGTAATTCTGCCCACTGATAGTTACGTTTGTGTTAAATGCATTTTTATTTCGTATATTCTCTGTTCTTGCGTACCTTTTTTTCCATGACAGAATAACGGCTTTTTTGTATAACTAGATGCGCATTTTGTTTTAATGTGTTTTTCAATTGTTAGTTGGACATAATTAACTGAATTCAAAATGTATTATTGTTATTAAGAATTAAAATTCAATAAACTTACATTAGATTTCAATGAGTTTTATTGTTTTCTGTATTCATTTTTAACCTGGTGATGAATTTTGGCTACGCCATTTTCTTACAGAAAACAATTTGTAGTGAGTACTTTACAATTCGCGGAATTTTCGCTCGTCGGAAGCGGTTTTATTACACACGAATAAACGTACAGAGGAAGTTATGAGTTCATACTGGCGTCTGTGCATAACAAACTGCTCAAAATTCATTGTACAGTTAAAATAGTTTTTAAAAAGGATACATTAAAATTACAAGGTTTTTTAATTGCAATTCAATATCCCCCACAGTTAAATTGGAGGGAAGAGGAATCCAATTAGGGCATTTTTATTCTTAGATTAAATCTTTCAATGTTATAATGATGTATTCTACTTTATCATAACTACTGTTTTATTAAAACAACGACAGCAAAAACATATAACATTTTATTACCTTAAAAATAATTAATTAAATAAAAATAATTAAATAAAACAAAATAACATTGCATTTCATCACTGATTTATTTTGACGGATTATTTTGATCGCCGGTGAAGTTGAATTAATAGGTGAGTTTTGGATTTCATTTTGTTCTAAATGATTATTTCAGATACTTTAGTTGTCGTTAAGAAATTGAAAAAAATCAGCTAAAGTAATTTTCTGGACATTGTACAGACGGCGTACAAAGTGAAAAGTTGGAAAAAAAGAGAAAATGATAAGAAGAAAAAGAAGGAAAATTAAGGTTTTAATAAACATGTTTTTGTGAGAAAAACGTCTTGAAGCTGAAAAATACCGAATTTCGTTCAATATTGTTCGTGGAGTCGTTTAAAACAGAATGAATCGTTTTGAGGTATACTTTACCATTTTCTGAACAATTATTGTAGCAAATTTATTAAACAGATCGATTTTGCTTCTTTAGCGAAACGTACACAGACAGCCATACTTTTAACTCGATTACTAGCAAAGATATGCAAGAGAGAAACATTGCATTAAAAATTGCAACAGAAGAGAAAAAAAAAATGTAAGTACGCCACAAAATGAAGATAAACGTGGTGTTTCGTATTTTAGAACGAGTTACAAAATTGCCTCAAAATCCCATCATTATTCAGAAATCTAAAACACGCCCACATCGACTATGTGTTTGCTTCACATTTGAAGTTTCTGCCACAGAGGGAAAACATATTTGAAGCAGATGAATAAATACTTTTTGGAATAACCTTTGATGTTTTTATTCCTCTCTGACCCTTATTTGGAAAGTGACAAGGTTTTTCTTATCTCAGGCATTTGCTGATTATGTGAGGATTGTAATGCAAGTCACGGATCAAGCTTGACTTACAAATTGCCGATTTGTTCTGTGTCACGGAATTAAATTTTATCGAAGTAGATGTCTAGTACGAATTTTCTGGTCCACACATTTTTATTTATTTTTTTATTACATTCGATTCAAAATGATAAAAGTAGACATAAAAACATAGATTAGCAAAATTGCTATAACAAAGAAAAAAGTTTTTGTAGTGTTAATATATTAGCATAAAATAGAAGTGGGCTTATTTACAATATCTTACGTTTTGCGAAACTGACTATTTTTATTGATTTACCATTTTGAAGTAATTTAATCATTGCAACTTTAATAAGTTGTGACAACATTTTTAAATTCATTATTGAATTCAGCGGTATGCAGCTCGTGATTCATGCGAGTGTTTCAAGTAGACAAACTCAACAGCCTCTGATATAAGACTATACAAAATATCTCGTATATGGGATAAAAAAATAGCAGAGGTGAATCTGGGAATAGATTTGAACAGCACCCAAATTTCAAACGTTGGCCAAACATGGAAACCATATAGGTTTGGGGCCTTTCTTTTCGTCTGTTATCAGACTCGGGGTCTAAATCAGCGAAGCGCAAGCCCGATCTATCTCAGAAGGGCGAACGATCCGAAGAATTGCATCAGTTAAGGTTGGAAGCAGATGAAGAAAGTCGATTATGCCAATCGGGCAGCGTCCACTAAAGAAGCCGATTTTCTGTTCGATGTTTGTATTTGTTTTACCGTTTCAGGGAATCTTATCTTATCGGCATCTTGCGGCATTTTTACTTTTATTCTTCAGGATCCACTGTGGAGATTCTAAGACGAGAAACCATTTCACTGAAAGAATGGGTTAACGGGCATTTGATGTCTTACGCTCTCTTGAACGAAATGCGGAAGGAATGGGAAAGACTTCCCAGGAAAATCGGGGCAGTCTTTTGATAAAAGCAGACAGAAAAGACTGGATTTATTTCTTTGGAAAGATTAAAGAGAGATCTTGGATTCCAATTCCCGAAATAAAGTGGAATAGAAATAGCTGATGGACTAAAGTTCCTAGATGCTATCCACCACATTTTTATACATGGTTCATAAATGGATAAAGGATATCGTATCCAAATTTGTTTCTATTAAAAAAATGGATTAAACAAGCCACTTTAAAATTATTATTTTATTTCGTCAGACAAAAAGAAGTAAAAGCTTTTTTTATGTCTCATAGAATATTTTCAAAGTAAGTATTCCTGCGGCAAAAAGAAAATAATACATTTGCCATTGTTAGTTCACTATCATCTATTTCTATTATAGCACTAAAATTTTATTTTATTTGTTAATAATTTTTAATTATTTATTTTTTATTTTCTAATCTTTTGCGATGTTCACAATTTATTCGAATTTTTAAAATAATTGTTATATTATCTTTTTAATCTGAATTTAGAAACAAAAAAGAATAATATTAATAACAACAAAATACTAATACTAATACTTGACGTCGACAACTCAGCTGGATAAAATACACTCACTCTTTCTCTAAATATAAACATCTTAATTTTATACTCATCACATAAATTTCTCATGCTACCTCATGTAGCAGCGAACTCTACAACCGCCGTTTTACACACACTTTTTCACACAGCTTCGAAAAAACTTTTTAATACCAAGTCACATGATATATAGAGGGCGCTACGCCAACACAGAACTCATTCTAAAGTAACTCAAGGAGCGCGGTATTACAACACAGAACATACCGGCCCCCATTGACATGTTTGCTTAAACATTCAATAAACAAAAAATAATAAAAATAACATAAGCAATAGCAATACAAAAAAAAAAAAAAAAATACTACTCAATTTATTCATATTTACATAAGTAGATCCTTAAGGTGATGGTAAAACACAAATTTTCGAAATTGCTCGCTTAAGAATTCCATTTTGAGTTTTTAATTTTACTACTCTTATTTTTCCATCTGTACCATAGTACACCTCAATAATTTTACCTAGAGGCCATTTATTAGTAGGCAAATTTTCCTCGATTAATAAGACCATATCCCCAATTTTAATATCACCCTTTTCAAATTCTCATTTTCCGCGTTGTTGTACCTCGCTTAAATAATTAAGACGCCATTTTTGCCAAAATAATTGAACCAATTTCGAAATTTTTTGCCACTTCTTAAGTCTATTTTCCTTTATATTTGTTAAGTTAGGTTCAATGATTGAATTTAATGCTCGATTGACCATGAAGTGAGCGGGAGTTAAAACTCCAAAATCTTCTTCATTCGCTGTCAGTGGACATAAAGGTCTCTAATTTAACACTGCCTCAATTTGCGTAATTACTGTTAACATTTCCTCATAAGTCAAATTTGAGTTTCCCACAACTCTCTTAAAGTGATACTTGAAAGCTTTTACCGCAGCCTCCCAGAGACCTCCAAAATTTGGTGACCTGGGAGGTATAAACTTCCACTCTACTTCCTCATTTGCCAAATATGTGGCCAAATTTTCATCCGGCTTTCTAAGTAATTGAAAAAATCCTTTGCGTAAGTTATTGGCACCAGTGAAGTTAGTTGCATTGTCGGAGTAAAGACGAGAGCATTTACCTCTACGAGCTATGAATCTCTTTAAGGCGGCAATAAATGACTCGGATGTCAAATCCGATATTATTTCGATGTGCACAGCTTTAAATGTAAAACAAACAAAAATACAAATACAGATTTTTTGCAAGATAGTTCGACGTGTATACCCAACTTTAATCAAGAAGGGACCACATAAGTCCACGCCAGACACATTGAAACAGTAGTCCAATTGGACTCTGTCCGTAGGCAGATCGCCCATAAGTTGGGTTGCAACAATAGGTTTTGCTTTAAAGCAAGGGATGCACTGGTGAACTACCTTTCGACACATAGATCGACCATTTATCGGCCAAAATTTTTCTCTTACCAAACTAAGTAGTGTCGAAACACCAACATGTAAGTATTTCAGATGATAATATGTAATTATACTTACAGTAAGTTTATTGTTTTGGGGCAAAATTGCCGGGTGCTTTTTATAATAAGTTAGACTAGCATTGTCTAGTCGTCCTCCAACTCATAGGATGCCTTTATCGTCCAAAAAAGGATTTAAACCCTTCAACTTACTCTTTGGAGGCACTGATCCCTTCAGCTGCAAACCTTTAATCTCTGCACTGAAAGCTTGGCTTTGGATCAATATTAGAAGACGATTATCTGCTGCTCGTAGCTCTCCCGTGCTAAGGGGTCCTCTATTTCTATAGAGGGGATTTCTACAATTCTCAACAAACGTAAGAATAAAACTAAAAATTCGTAATGTTAATATATACTTATTACTATGAGAAAGAAGGTTATGAATTCGTTCATTAATAGTAACAGAAAAGTTCAATTGTTCGTAGTTTGATTGTCCATGATTTTTAAGTTCAATAATGAAGTCACAGCTGGCTTCTGGATTATTGACTGGAGGATTGGGATAGTCATTGTTCATCAAAACACAAGGTCCATTCCACCACAAAGAACAATTCACGAGCTTATCAGGATCTATTTCCCGTGACAAGACATCCGCGGGATTTTGCTCGGACGAGATGTGACGCCACTATTCGGGATTAGAAATTTCTTGGATTGTAGATACTCTGCTTCTAACAAATTGTTTTAAATCTATTGGATCCTTCTTGATCCACGCTAGGACGATTGTGGAATCAGACCACCAATGGACGGAATCCACTGTCACTTTCATCGCTGCTAAGACCTTTTTCACAAGTTGTGATAGTAAAACAGCAGCACATAATTCCAACCTAGGAATTGTCAAGCTCTTGATGGGTGATACGTGTGATTTGCTAGTTAATAATCTCACCATGACGTTTCCCTTTTCATCTCTTGATTTGCAGAAAACAGCTGCACTATAGCCATGCTCTGACGCATCACCAAAACCATGAATTTCTATAATGGATGGGCGTTCAATCACGATACGTCTTTTAACTTTGATGTCCTTTATGCACTTTAACGATAATAAGAATTGATGCCATTCCTCATTTTCTTTTTCAGGAAGCGCATCATTCCAGTCTAAATTCAATCTCCACAGTTTTTGCATAAACATTTTTGCCTTAGCTATAGCAGGACCCAAAAGACCTAATGGGTCAAAAATTCTAGCGATTGCAGATAACACTTGTCTCTTATTGTAGGAATAACTTATATCCACTTCCACTCGAAAAATGAAACTATCTTCTTTCGGATTCCAAAATACGCCTAACGTTTTAGTCTCTACATCCTTTCTATCAGACATATATCCAGAATCAGAAATCACTGGTGAAGTAGTAAAGTTTGTAAACCATTTACGCAAAGTCATACCTGCTTCGTGCAAAATGGCTATGAGTTGCCGTTGCAAATCTTCGGCCTCTTCCTTTGTGGGTGCGCCAGTTAAAACATCATCCATGTAAAAGTGTTCACGAAGAACTGGTGCTGCTTTAGGGAATTTTTTCTCTTCATCGTTTGCGAGTTGGAGCAGCGTTCTCATTGCTAGATATGGGGCGCTGACTGTCCCATATGTTACTGTCAGTAGCTCATAAGTTTTGGGTTTCTCATCCGGACTATCGTTCCACACAATTCGTTGCAGTGGGTACTGAGTTGGATCTATTTTTATCATTCGGTACATCGTTTTAACATCTGCCGTAAAGGCGTATGAGTGTTCTCTGAAACCAATCATAATAGAGAATAAGTCCCTTTGTATTACACCTCCGTTTAATTGTATGGAATTTAAGGATATACCATTTGAGGTTTTAGAAGAACAGTTTAATACTACACGTAATTTGGTGGTACTCTTTTCAGGTCTGTATACTCCGTGATGCGGAGCATAATATGTAATATTTGGTTCCTCTGTTTCTTGTACCAATCTCATGTGTCCCATATCTTCATACTCCTTTAGAAATTTCTTATACAGTTCACAATAATTTGTATCTTTCAGTAAACGCGGCCACAGCGATTGGAGTCTTTTAAGAGCAATATCTCTACTCTGCCCTAAACATGATGTGTTTTCTTTAAATGGCATTTTCACTACATATTTACCTGAATCATCCCTGAAATATGTATTCGCAAAATGCTCCTCGCACAGAGCATGATCTTTGTTCTTTTTTGACTCTACCTCTACACTTTCAATTTCCCAGAACCTCCTTAAGGTCTTACTTAAATTACTTTCTCTAATTAATCTGCAATGTTGAACTTCATCCTCATTTTTTATTAATCCGCAGTGATTCTTAACCTCATTGTCCTGTTCTATACAACCACTTGCTACGTATCCAAAAACCGTATTTTGTAGCAGTAATTTAGAACTCGGGCAAACTATCTGACCTGGTCTTAGTAACTCGTAAATGATTTCCCCACCCAGTAACATATCAATTCTGTCAGGAACATTAAATCGGTTGTCAGCTAACTCAATTAAATTAGAAATTCTACTCTCACCTTTATCATTCTTTGCGGAATCAAATCTGTAATTTTCTTTACGACTAGCATATTTAGTTCTCTCTTAAAACTCCCATCCCTATTTGCAATTGTTGTCTCTACGGAACCCTTAACTGTCATGACTGTATCATCCAAACACGAAATTAACGTATTCGTTTTATTAATTTTTAATTGCAGATTATTAGCACACTGTGATGTTAAAAGGCACGTTTGAGAACCTACATCTAATAAGCATCTGATCTCCTTATACTCTGAAAATCTATCCTTTATAAGAATGCGAGCCGAACTTAACAAAACACTTTTTGTTTTAGTTTTAATGAAGCCGCTAGCTGCAATTGAATGGTTTGTTTCCGACAAGGAATTATAATTGTTTGTTACATCATACGATGATGACTCACTAGGTTTTTTTCTCCCTTAATTCCAACTCGATTATTTTGATTTTCCTCTTTAGAATAGTGAATTAAAGAGTTATGTGGTAAACCACAGAAACAATTCTTTGATCGACATGTTTTTGCTGTACAATTATAATTTAAACATTTTAAACAGGCTTTGTTCCTCTTTACGACTTCAACTCTCTCTTTACAGAGAGTCTTTTGAACTGGGGGCAAATATATAACCCATGTTTCTCATTTGAATTACACAAACTACATTTACCAATTTTAACCTCAGACAAAAATACCTTTGTATTTCTATTATACCTGCGATTAACACTACTGTTCTCAACAATATTTTTTCCTCGAGAAGAATAAATCTATTTCCTTTCCCAACTCACTCGGAGAAAACCACTTATCTCGTTGCCTTACGCTTATAAACGAGACTGTTTCTTTATCTAGTGTTTGGTATATTTTATCCGAAACGATAAGTTCTTTAAGAGCTTCAAAATCAGAAACCTTCCTCAATTTTAAATAATAGTCCCAACTAGTTATTAGACGCGATGCGAACTGAACATGAGTTTCATGCGGTTGTTTAGAAGTTTTTCGAAAATTCTCTAGGCAAGAATATGCCGTTGGTTCAAACTCTCTCAAAACTAAAGTTTTCATTTTTTCATAACTTGTTATATCTTTATCTCGCAAATTCGTTATAATATTGGACGCTTTATCACCAATTAGATTGAGCAGAATCTCTGCCTTTAATCCCTCTAATACATTTTTTGTTTCAAACGCCCTTTCTAAGGAGCTAAAAAACAAGCCCCATCCTTCTGGACGATTTGGCACCTTTACCGTTAAGATTCTTATACTCTTTATAATTTGATCTAAAGACTCAGTTTTTATTTCATTTTCACTTACATCCTTTTTGCTCTCATTTCTAATTTTAGCTAGTTCCAACTAGTTTTGCGATCTTTGTAATTTTATTTTTTCGATTTCAACAGCTCGTTGTTTCTCGATTTTCCTATTCTCTATTATAGTATTTGCTAACTCCTTGACAAAATCCGATTTTGTCTTATAAATATTACTCGCTTCAATAAGCTCATTTAATGACACAACTGTCATTTTCTCATCGACCGTCAAATTTAATTCGGTCGCAATTTGCCTTAAATCATTTTTAAAGCACCCTTGAACATTTTTTTTTTTGCAGATTATCAAATTACATCTCTCACAAATAATTAAACAAATAGTAAAACACTTTAAACTTTTAGATACCTAAAATAGAAAGAAAATGAACACTTCTCAAATATTTATTGAACGAAACTCATGTTCATATACTTTCTCATAAATAGAACAAATCGAAACTAAAAGAACACTAACTCAATTTCTCATGACAAAACATCATTCGAAACAAATAATAATAACATTGCTCTTACTTCGACTCCAGACACTGTGCCGAACGAAGACCTCTATTATTATTATTAAAAAGGCAGCTGTTCACGATAGCTGTTCTCTTTCGCAGGATGACCTTCGAAAACTTTTTTAACGAAGAACGCTTCTCAGAACAATCCTATTTTAATACTTTAAACTGATACTTTAAATTTTCCTGCGGCTCCCAACGAACCAATGTGACGTCGACAACTCAGCTGGATAAAATACACTCACTCTTTCTCTAAATATAAACATCTTAATTTTATTCTCATCACATAAATTTCTCATGCTACCTCATGTAGCAGCGAACTCTACAACCGCCATTTTACACACACTTTTTCACACAGCTTCGAAAAAACTTTTTAATACCAAGTCACATGATATATAGAGGGCGCTACAGAACTCATTCTAAAGTATCTCAAGGAGCGCGGTATTACAACACAGAACAAATACTAATAATAACAATAAAGATCATAATCAAACTTTCATACTAATCTTTACATCCTACAATCTACAATATTTGTACAATACTCAATACATTTTTTTAATATTTATAATTGAAAGAAAAAGAAATGTAAAGAACGAAAAAAAAGAAGAAAAAAAAAAGAGAGAAAATGTAATTTATTAAATGAATGTCAAAGCGAAACAAAACTAATTTCAATACCATTTTCAAAATATATAGGGTCAGTTGGGGTAATTGTAAACATGGGATAATTGTAAACAAGCTTCATAACTACACTTGTGGTGGTTTTGAAAACTTAACTGCTGGTGTGTGATGAATTGGCAACATAGAGAAGACACTGAAAGAGTTTTGTAAGTTTCGAAACATTTGTGGAGCCGTCACCAATGTTTGAAAATGACACAGTGAAAAAAGTTGTTTAACAAAATTTAGTGATCTTACATTTTCGTCTCCAGCTCATCTGAAAAAGCGATGTAAGTGGTTTCAACCATTTTTATTTGTCATATGGAATGTTGCTAAAAGTATTTAGTCATGAATTTCATCCTACCTGTTATTTTTCATGTGCAAGTCAGGTGTTTACAATTACCCCATATATTTCGTACTCTGGGATAATTGTAAACACTTAAATTCATCCTATTTCCAATATTCTGGAGGGACAATAAGTATTATATTTTGATGCAAATTACACTTTTGTGTCTATTTTACACAACTGTTGTTGTTGTTGCTAATGTCACCTGGAAATCCAGGCCCCCCTTGCAAGGAGACCATGAATTAAGAAAACTCCTACTGATTATTAATGAGTTCCGCTAGAATGAAGTACACTTGGCACAGAGGGCTTAATGATTTTGAACCAGCTCCCAGATGAGAGATCGTCACCTAGGTTGGTCCCTCAGCGGAAATTATTTCTAACTTGGTTTGCATTTGAAGCGACGATGTATTTCATGTGCACAGCTCCCTTTAGCGCACTCGGTCTCAGCATCATCAGTCGCGGCAGGTGGCCACCCTCCCAAGCGTTGACCCCGGCCAGTTGTGCTTCACTTTCGGTGTTCTGTGGGATCCAAGCTTAACCGACTGACTCACGGCGGGACAAATTTTACATGAATTTGTCGCATTACTTTATTTTTTGCAAGATATTTCTCGTTAAATGATCTCAGCCGACTCATAACATAACTCAGCGGACCACAGACGGCCTGTTGGCCGTAGATTGAGAGCCTTTGCTCCGGAACTTCTTAAGCCCTCAAGCCCCCTGTGTATGAAACAATTTTCCATTTGCATCAACCTTATTCGAAAATAAATCACTGTTTACAATTACCCCAGATCTCTGGGGTAATTGTAAACACGAGCTCATTTGCTGACAAATTATCATAAAGTCAAAATTTTTGCACACATTTACTCACAAGAAGTACAATAGTGGCTACAATGCTCAAAATTTTATCTCTGAATTCATTCAAGAGGCAGGGAAGGATCAAAAGTTAAAACATTGAAAAAGCGTTTACAATTACCCCAACTGACCCTACGTATGATAAATCTGATTGGTTTTCTTGTTCAATGGCGAGCAAAATAAAGACGATTTGAAGTCTAACAATGTCTAATATAATAAAAAGTGAGAAAATAAGTGCGGTGACCCGTTATTTTGCGTCGAATCAACATTTCGTAAGTTGATTAGCATTAGCGTTTTGAACTCTTGATTAAATTGAAAGTGAGTTTGTTTTTATGATTCATTGAATAATAGAGTGGCAAAAAATTTTTTATGTTTTTTTTTACAGGAGAAGGAGTCCAGAAAGAAAAAAAAATATGTATAATATGTGTTACAAATGCATTAAACTAAATAACTAACTTAGTGATTAACCAAGTCGCACTGAGGAGAAATTATTGATAATTGCAATATTTACAAAAAACAAACTGTTCTCATACAGAAAAACTAAAATGTCGGATGAGTTGTTTAAACGTTCGAGCCTGAAATACGAAATTTAATGAATTACGGTCGATTTTTGACCATTGAGCGAACTATAGTATAAAGTATTCTTTTAAAATTAAAAGACACACTAGTTGTTTATAAGAGTTGAATTGATAAAAGATTTCTTGAAAAATAGTATAGATATTTTTTTTTGTATTTATATTTCAATAAATAATTTTGAAGGAGGAATGTATTGAAAGGAAAGCAGTGTATCGAAACTACTGCATTAACTGTCTTGTCGTTTGTTTTTAGTATTTCGAGTTGCAGAAAAAACATACACCGTGAGATAAAATAAAACAAAATGATAAATAAATAAACAATTTTAAAAATTAATTGTTTTTAACGCAACTATGGGACGTAACTGGGGGGAGGGGGGGAGGGCAGACGGCATCTGTGCCCGGGCGCCAGATTTTAGGGGAGCTAAATTGACTAAATAGTGTGAGTGTACAACTATATAAATACAAATATACAAATACAAATACAAAAGTGACGATCAGCAACAGGCTCAGGGCCCAGCTAGTCTGATCCTAGTCAAGTTAGCTGTCTCCAATGAACATCAAGAGCCTTCTTAAAAGTGTCCACCTCACTGCAATTACCAGTTGATTCCGGTAAACTATTCCAACTGCCTACAACCCTACTGAAGTAGTAATTTTTCCTAATTTCAAGATTAGCCTGAGATTTGAAAAGCTTAAAACAATGACCTCTGGTTCTACTCTCAGCACATAGCTGTAATCCATCAACATTTCCCATTTTAATGAATTTAAACAACTGAATCATGTCCCCTCGAACTCTCCTTTGCTCAAGACTATATGTATATTTTTGTATACACATCGGGGGGGGGGGGGAGGCGCTAAAGCCTGCTATTTCACTGTTGCAAAAAGGCCTAGCTACGCTTGAAATTATAAATATTTCCAACTACGGAGAACATTTCAATGTAACTGATGTAATGACCATCTTTCTTATTCGGCATTTTCTTTTATCAAGGTAGGAATTGTTTGAAAAGAGTTTCCAGATTGTACCGCGCGGAGGTAGTTAGGCAATCGATCCTTTTTATTCTTTATTTGCAGATCTGTTTTTCAAACTTTAGTTATTTGCAAGCATATTCATAATGATACATCAATAATAATAGTTTAAGACATATTTACAGAATAAGCATGCGTGTTTATAGAATAAAATGTTTACAACTTTTTTTTTGAAAAAATACGCTCAATGGAAAACAAGAAAAACACATTGCTCAATGAAATTATGTAAAAAAAAACAAAAAAAAAAAAAACCATTTTCAAAACTTATTAAAAATGTCTGTGCAATCCCAAGAGATTATGCAACAATTGGCGACTACGTTTGCAATAAAGTACTTAAAAAAGGAAAAAAAAGAGCAGACTTTAAAGCAGAACATTCAAAATTTGTGTTAAATAGTAAAAAAATATTTTATTCTTCAAACAATATTTGAAGTCGGCGCAAAAATAAAATAGAAGTTACCGCTGTACTGATGTGTTACTTAATCGAAATATATTTCTCCTCAGAATCTGGGAAATTTACATTTATATTTGTAATTGATTTATTATTGCAAATGCTTTTATCCCTCAATTTTACACCGATTTCAAAAATTATTTTAAAAAGTACTACCTATGTTGTTTAAGGAATTCATTATTTTTTTTCCTTTTTAGCCTAATTTTTATTTGTTCTCCTTTGAAGTCGGTTCTATATTTTTTCAAAAAATTATTTTATTTATTATTTTTAGTATAAATACATTTTTTCATAAGAATACTCTCTTTTTTTAATATCAAAGGGCACACCCACTTTCTGTGACTGGCACTAAAAGTAATCCATTTGAACGATAATTATATTTTTAAATTGATTAAACAAGTCACAAGAGCAAACACACTGAATAGATTTTATTTTTGTTTCAGAGAAGCCTTCACTGAAAACTTTAATTGTAATTGCTTTTAGTATTACTGCTTAATGGCAACAAATTATTTGTAAGGGGAATGAGCACCTAAAATGCCGATAAAACCAAAAAAAAATTTTATTGGCTTAACTAGTAAAATAAATCTTCAAAAATGTTCCCTGATAGTCTCAGAAAAATTGAAGCAATATTTTTGATTTATCATTGATTTTATTACTGCTCGATTTGCACCTTTTCGACCACCGAAATCAGAACTGTGCTGAATGTAAGCCACATATTTATTTTTGTAAATAAAATAAGTGAGACGAAGCATCTTCGCTGTGACTAACTGAAGAAATTACAAGAAATTTTGATAAAGATATTGCAAGCCGTATACTTAAAATCCGGTTTTCTCTCGCTTTGTTTTTTGTGCATTTCATTTAAATTAAAATGCAAAGGCTTTTTTTAATTTGTATCCTTATGGATACAAATTTAATCGAAACTAAAGTAGAGTTGGAATTATTTGTATCCTTATGTGGATTCTTTCATCACATGTTCCTGAAACTATACATAACAAGTTTAAGCATTACTTTTATGATAACTTAAGTACTTTAAAAACAAAAAATCTTTTTGTCGATCTTTTAAAATTTTTCTTTGATTTTCCTGCTTTACTTCAGTTTTGGTTTTTTCCTCAAAAAGTACCCTCAGAACCTCAAAAGTTTGAATTATGAAAAATTCAATGCATAAAAGTTTGCTTTTTGAGTAATGAATCAATAAAAAATAATTTGAGACTTTACGCCATTTTTTGAAAAAAAAAAATATGCACTTTAAAAAATTAATTTTTTTGAAATAAACTTTTCAAATTATATTTTAAAAATCCAGTTTTTTGTATTAAATTTCTTATGAAGTGATATAACATGACATGAGTAAAAAAGTGTAAATAAAAACCCCATAGAGAAAAAAAAATGGTCTTATGGTGCCGACTCCCCTGAACAATGAGTTTATTATAATTTTTCACGCGTGACGTTCTTCCAAATGTAGTCAAATCAATGTACGAGTTTTCCATCGTTTCAAAAAAAAAAAAAAAAAAAACATCGTAATAGGTCTTTTTTATCAAAAGTTATATACAAATAACAAAAGTTTACGACCAGCATCAGGCCCAGCTAATCTGGTCATAGCCAATTTAACAATCCCCAATGAGCATCAAGAGCCTACTTAGAAGTTTTTACCCCACTGCAACTAACAGTTACCTCCGGTAAACTATTCCAACTGCCTATAACCCTATTGAAGTAGTAATTTTTCCTAATTTTAAGATTAGCCTGAGATTTGAAAAGCTTAATACAAATACAAATACAAAAGTGACGACCAGCAACAAGCTCGGGGCCCAGCTAGGCTGGTCCTAGTCAATTTAGCAGTCCCCAATGAACATCAAGAGCTTTCTTTAAAGTTTTTACCCCACTGCAATTAACAGTCGTTTCCGGTAAACTATTCCAACTGCCTATAATCCTACTGAAGTAGTAATTTTTCCTAATTTCAAGAACCTGAAATTTGAAAAGCTTTAAACAATGACCTCTAGTTCTACTTTCAGCACATAACTGTAGCGCATCAAAATTTCACATTTTAATGAGTTTAAACAACTGAATCATGTCCCTTCTAACTCTCCTTAACTTAAAACAATGAATAAACAAAACAAAGCAAAAAATACTGAATATCCACTCATAGCTTTTTTCTGGCTTTAGAATTTGATGAAGCAAACATTTGAGAACTGTGGTTAACCACCGTTGTTCGAATAAAAGAAGCATCATCAAACTAGGCTCGTCCGGTGAGAAGTTATAAATAGACAAACATGCAAAAAAAAAAAAAACATGCATCCGGTATGCACTTTTCTCCTCCAAGCTCCTTCCTTCTTACACTGTTAAAAATTTCCGTAACAAAATAGTAAAATAACCATTTATTTGATTGTTATTTTACCATATTTAACTACAACAGCTGAATAACCATTAAAAAGATGGTACTCAAACCGCTGATTTCGAAAAAAATCGTTTATTCTCTGTTTATCCTAAAGAACGTTTAACTAACCATAATTTTCAAGCGCTCAATAAGAATCGGGCGTCCATCTTGGTTGCGAAACATTACCGGTCGTACGTTGTTTTTAAAATATGAATAAAGATTTATCAGTTGAAATCTGCATGTGTATATAAAAAAAGAAGATAAAAAAAAGTGGCTTAAGCAGTGGATACTAAATAGAAACACATGCACACGTAAATCAAAAATTGGAGACATCGGATTTGCGAACTGTTTGCGAATGAGCGAACCCATAATTTGAGCTGCTGAAGCTTGTCTGTATTTTAATTTTTGCAGCCAATAAAATGATTTTCGTCAATATACAGTAAATTTAGCCTAAAAATGACTTTGGATCCAATCAAAAACTGAAATCTCAATTTTAATGCAGTTTTTCTGTTGAAAAGGAAGATTTATTGATAAATAAACTACCGCTTTGTGTGGTGCCGATGGCCGAATGGTTAGCGAGCAAGGTTGGTATGGCAAACAACCGGGTTCGATTCCCGCAAGCTTATCGTTTACGGTTTCCACTCCTCGAAGATTCTACGCCTCGAAATGGTTCAAAAACGGTGAAACTTTTGTTTTTAAACCATTTTTAAATGGTTATAAAACCGTAAACTTTTGTATTTACGGCTTTTTAACCAAGCTGATTGTAAATGGTTAGGTCCCGTAAAGATAGAAAAATGTTCCAAACCGTAAATTTAACGGTGAATTAGATGGACAGACTGCTGCCGGTCATTTAACCGTAATTTCATGATGAAATTTCTAACAGTGTAACACTAGGCTTTACGGGGGCCCTGCATCTGGGGGCGAGGTAGTGGGGTCCACGGATTTTACATGCACGTATCCCCAAATGTACAGGGTGGGTCTAAAGCGGGTATCAAACATGCGACCGCCCAGGTAGAATTCCAACATCCTAACCACTAGGCTACCACGGCCTGCATACGGTAGGAACTGGGAGCTGTCTCATTTTTGAGATCGGTAACTGAACTAAATCATGAAATTTATGCTTTTGGAATACTTATGTCATAATAGATGAGTAGAAACGATAACGGGGCCGAAACGGGGAGGGACCGAAATTACAAGGGGACCAAGAGGCGGGAACGAAATGGCAGGACTTAAACGGTGGGACTAAAATGTCTTGTATTGACATAAAAATATTCGTTACTAAACGAAGTAAAAATAACATTTCAGCAGAAAATATAATTCTGCTTTATTTTAAATATTTATGATACAAGTAGTCCACCCCAGCGTTAAAAGAGTACTAACTAATTCAAAATCATGTTTAGCTGTAACAATATTTTATTCAATATGAGATTTAATACTATATTGCAAATGTGGAACACATTTTGGCCATTAACAAATATATGTCTTTTTGTGCCAATTGCGAGAAATAATCTTAGAAATCCTATTTGCAAGATATGAGTAACTATTCATTGGTATTTAACACCTTAACCTGTAAATTAATTTGAAGCGTGCGATGTTAAAAAAAAAAAGACTTTAATTTCTGAATGAGAAAAATGTGGTTGCTAATATAATTGCATATATCTCAAACTTGAAACAACGATTCTTCAATACTTTCGACCTCCGATATTTTATTTTTAAAGCCATATTGCCTTAATTGCCTTACAAATTTCATGACGAGTGTTACTCGTCATTGTCCTTTTTGGCTAGTTCACTGTTAGAAATTGCATAACGAAATTACGGTTAAATAGCCGGCAGCAGTCTGTCCATCTAATTAACAGTTAAATTTACGGTTTGGAACATTTTTGTATCCTTACGGGTTCTAAACCGTTTCCAATCAGCTTGGTTAAAAAGCCGTAAATATAAAAGTTTTCGGTTTCACAACCATTTAGTAGCACTTATGATAACATACTGCAGGATATGGTAGTTAACTATATATGTAGAATCTTCGAGGCGTGGAAACCATTCATAGCTATTATATTGTGGCGGACGACGAGGTGCGAGGAAACGGTGGAGCAGGAGACGGGGATAGAACCCCGGACCTCCTCGGTGGAAAGCCAGTACTTCCATGCTTTGCCAAGAGGTACCTACTGGATGTAGAAGATTTTGAGAAGTTTTTTTAATTCTGAGAAAGATAAAAATGAAATATCAAAAAATAATTAAATGGGATATGTTTTCACAATCGGTTTTTCATAACTATTACTAACTTCATTTTCTCTTCATTTCCCCCCTTCAGTTATAAAGAGCAATTTCTAATCTTCACACTTCCGATACACCAGATGGATATTCGTGAGACCCTGCCCCATTCGTTAATTAACTCCTTTGGAAAACAAAAACGATTTTTTTCCTCACTTTTAGTACCATTTTTTGGTTTTTAATTGTTGATTTCATATAAAAAACAAAATAAACTGTTATTTTACCATTTTTTAGGGAATTTAACAGTTTTTAAACAGGAATGCTACTCGTCATTCTGGTAAAGGTTAAACTATATAACCTTTGAAAAAATTATGATATACTCGTACCATTTCCTCACAATTAAAAATGTATTAGTGGCATAGTAATTCCGAATGATTATTACTAACAAATATAATCTTCACTTATTATATTATTTTTTGCACGATAAAACAAACAACTTCATTATAATGCAAAATTGGATGCTCTAAACTTTTAAAATTTAATTATTTAAATATTTTCATTAATACTCTTGTGCAACCAAATGAATGCAACCAGACTTACACACGAGATATAGGTATCATTATAAAGGTTAAACAATAATTTTGAATTTTTACTGTAATTTAAACCCAAGCGAAAAAAATGGAAATTTTTGCAAAATTCGGTAAGAATGTTAGTAAATGACATTGAGCATTTAAATAAGTATTTTGAACAAAATAAAAATAACGCTTTTTATTACTAAAAAAGTTAAACATTATACAGCGACAAAGTAATTTTTTGAGACGAAAGAATAAATTATGAACAAATTCAATGTCATAACTAGAAAGATATACTCCATTTTTATCAAATTAATGCGATTCAAAATAAAATATTACAATTTGTAAAAAGCCCTGAGTAAAGAATGCCACATTAGTAACAATATTTAAATTACAAATATGTTAGGAAGAATAATATTAACACTAGATTTTCCAGGCCGTTTTAAAACATTTCTAAAATTTCATTTTACACCAAGTTGCTACTAATTATAATAAAATATTCAGTCACATTAACTTATCCTACTTACCGTGTATTAGGAAAAGCTAATGCAATTGAAAGTTGCACTATAATTAGTAGCAAATTATTCAAAACGGAAACTTCGAAACAGTCAAAATTACTTGTCTGGTAAATCTAGTGTTACTCTTTATGCCATTCATAACTTTACAAGAAATACTATAATTAAGAAGGTTACCCTAAAATTTCTGTTAAATAATGTTAATAAGAAATATTCAACAATCTAAATAAGTAATATAAGTACCTAAATGTTCGATGTGCTAAACAAGTTGACAAAATAACAGCAATATTAGTTCGATCTGCATTAATTCCGAATAATGCAGACTAACTAAAATTTCCATTAACTAAAATTATGATTAAAATTAAGTAAAATTTTTGTTAAATAAAATTAGTAATACATATTCCCAAATCTAAATGAGCAATATAAACACATACATGTTCGAAGGTCTCAAAAAAGTTGATTAAATATCAACATTATTAGTAAAGTTTTGATCTGCATCAATTTCAAATAACGCACGTTAAGTGAAATTTCTAAAAATTAACTAAAATTTCAATTAAATAAAGTTAGTAAGACAGATTCAACAATATAAATGAGTAATATAAGTACATAAATATTCGTAATAGTTTAAAAAGTTGATAAAATAGCAACATTAATAGTAAACTTTTTGCTCAGCATCAATTTCAAACAACTAAATTAACTAAAATTTCTAAAAATGAACGAAATTATTGATTAAATAGAATTAGTAAGACATATTCAGCAAACTAAAGAAGTAATGAAAGTACATAAATATTCTTACTACTTAAAAAAGTTGAGAAAATAACAACACTATTAGTAAAAATTTTGATTTGCATCAATTTAGAATGTTCGTATTACTTTAAAAAGTTGTAAAATAGCAACATTATTCGTAAAATGTTTGATCTGCATCCGTTTCGAACAATGTAAAACTAAAATTTTCTATTAACTAAAATTTCTACTAAACAAAATTAGTAAGAAACATTCAATTATCTAAATAAGTATATGAAGGTACATAAATATTAGTACTATTTTAAAAAGTTAATAAAATAACAACACTATTAGTAAAAATTTTGATTTGCATCCATTGAGAATAACGTAGTTTAAAAAAGAATTAGATACCAAACGCATCAAACCCAAGCTAACGTATCAAAGATAAACAGAGCACAAAACTCGTACTTTTCAGTTCAAGAAGACTAACTTAAAGACAAGAGATTCCATTGAAAGTGATCGTTTTCGCCTGTCACTAGCTCACTGAGTAGGAATTAGATTAGACGGTACGAGGAAAAAAAATCAAATATCAATTGCACAACAATCGCTCCATATCTAGTAATTAATTTTTTACGTTGAAATGTATTCCGGTAATTTCTTTTTCTCGGTCAATAGATTGACATTTATCGGAAGTGCGGCAGTATCAAAGAAAGCTGGTAAAAAAGATTAAGGAGATGAAAATATCACTTTAAATTCATAGATAAAATCAAGAAAGGAGAGCTTTTAAGTTATCTGATTAAACGAGAAGAGTTTAATTCAATGATATTAATCAGGTTCCTCATGAATAATATTGTAGTTTTTTATATAGTATGCTCCAATTTCATTATTTATTTTTTTGCTACTACGTATAATAAGTAATGAAATTCGTAACGTTAGTAGCATTTTAAAGGAATAATTTTAAATATTAAGAAAGTTCTTTCAAAGGTGTTTCTATTTTCTAAATTCGAATTTATCATTTTTAGCCTACTTTCCTGCAAAAGAAAAAAAAAATAATAATAAATAAAGTGTGAAAGAAGGCTTTATGTATCGTAAAAATATCGTTAAAAATGAAGAAAAGTCAAAAAAAAAGTGAAGTAATAAATGAAGATTGAAAATTAAATTTCAAAGTAGTGTTTTCAGATGGGGAAAGTATGTGTCTGCTTCCCCCCCCTCCCTAAAAACTTTTGAGGAAATTGTCCGATTCGAAAGATCTCGGCGAGGACATCTCATTTCCACATTTTGATTTTTGATTTGAACAATTTTTGTTCATTTTTGAACAGTTGAAAGAAAATTAACATAGTACCTACGGGGAAATTTCAATCCTATAAAAATCCATATCTAGATGACGGGTTTGCTTGGAACAAACTTTATCGGATTGATATTAGGCCGTAAGCTTACAGATGCGAAGTTCAACCAGAACAAAGCGAGCCACTTTTCCACTGAATTTTTTTGATCGGGACTTTTAAGGATATTTCTGAATGCATGAGTGATTAAATAATGAATTAATAAATGAATGGGTAAAAGAATGAATGAATGCATGAATGAGTGAAAGAATGAATGAATGAATAAATGAATGAGTGAAAAAATGGGTGAATGAGTGAAAGAATGGATGAATGAGTGAAAGACTGAATGAATGAGTGAAAGAATGATTGAAAAAATAATTAAATGAGTGCATAAATACATGAATGAGTGAATGAATGAATGAAAAAAAAATTAAATGAGTGCATAAATACGTGAATGAATGAGTAAATAATTGAAAAATGAATGAATGAATAAATATGTATTAACCGTTGAAAAGGGTATATTTGAAGCAATTACGAAATACAGCTAAATGACAAAGAGAGAGAGGGAGAGATAGCTAGATTATAAATTTGAAGTTGGGAGTAGGGGAGAGTGTTGTACCTTGGGACGCTTGTACCTTGGGACATTGGCAATTTCTAAAAACTATTGGCAACATTAACATTTTTTTTAATTTCTAATTGTGACTTTAACCAGCAGATAGCATTACAGTAAAAGGCGGCATTAAAAGCACTGAATTGATGACTTGGTGAGAGAAAGAAAATGTCATTACTCAAAAGTAAATATCTTTCTCATTCTAATTTCATTTACTGAAACAGCATTTGTAAAATTATTCT
Organism: Octonoba sinensis; assembly: GCA_038502835.1. Taxonomy (NCBI): domain Eukaryota; kingdom Metazoa; phylum Arthropoda; class Arachnida; order Araneae; family Uloboridae; genus Octonoba; species Octonoba sinensis. The sequence goes on along the minus strand of CM076599.1, from coordinate 53,300,047 downwards.
ACTGAATTTTAATAGGATATTGAACAGAAGATTTTTAAATGTTTTGTTTATGAGAAAGTGATGATACTGCATTTTGATTGACCACCATTTTGATTTTATTTAAACCATGTGATGATTGTACCTTGGGACAGTAAACCGTGTTGTACCTTGGGACATGTCTCAAGGTACAACATACACATGGTTCTTAATAATTTGGATATATTTTAGTATAAAGAGAGATATTCTAATAAAATTCAGTCTTTCAAATACAAGAATTGTTAGAATATGATGCTATATTTTAGTTCAATAACGTTACGAATTTGTCAATGTTGTAGTATCCATCAACACTTTCAGAGTACATCATTTTACTGTGAAACCAAGCTAGAAGGTTGCTATAATGAAAATCCTGACTTCGCCACATTTGGCGCATGATTTTTCGTATAAAATTTGTTATGTATATGACTGTTGCATGAATCACGAAGTATGTCCCAAGGTACAACAGGGTGGGACAGTTTTCAGTTACTACTTAAAATGGCTGGCATTTTTTTATTTTTAAACTGTTTGAATTTGAAAAAATATATTATAGAGGAGAATGTTGGTGTATTTAAATAGTGTCTTCGGACTTTAAATCTAATTTTAATTTTTGAAGTTAAAAATTAAAATGTGAAAAGTGTCCCAAGGTACAACACTCTCCCCTATACTGGAAATTTATAGAAGGCTAGTTATAGACGGAACTTTTTGTTAATTCTCATTTCCAAAAAAAAAAAAAAAATCACATGAATTCGCGTTTATTAAATTAAAGAAATACTTGCACCTCAGTTGGAGCTCTATATCATTTTAAAACTAATGAAAAACTAATGCGCAAGGTAACATTTATTCGAAATTCGTAGAATAATTAAAGGGACTGTAATAGTTGTTCTTATTAATTTTAAAACTATATTCAACTAGGTGTAGTAACACCGCGGGTGGTCAAAGCAATCCCTGAAAACATATTGGCATGAAAATACTCAGTTAAGAAGATATTACCTTTATTTATTTACATTTAATTAATTATTTATTTTATTTATTTATTTTGCCCATTTTACTAATAAACGAATAGTATAGATAAACAAAACCATTGAAAAGTATTCTTAAAATAAAAATGCTTCAAAATTTTAAAATTGTCCTCCCACCGTTTGTCGTCGTATTTTACTTTTAGTAAATAAAAATTAATTTTTGTAGTACATGTTGAAAAAGATAAATAATTAAAAAAAAAATACTTACGTTATTCCAAAACACGCTAAACGTCCAGTATCGTTTGAACCAAATAATATTTCTATGTTAATGGTGAGCTATGTTAATGTCGATGAATAATAAAACAACTTTAATTTCAATTAAACAGTTGCTTTTTTTCCCGGTCATATTGTGAACAAAGATTATAAGCTAGTGATTGCGAGGTTCTTAAGAGTACAAAACAGAAGTTTAAGCTTTCAAGTTTTAATTATTTCATTTCCTTTTCCCCGTAATTGCTTTAAATTTTAAATAAATAAAAAATTACTTGATTTAATTTTTTTTCATCTTCTTTAAAGAATGGATAAATAAATAAAATTTAATCAACCTTTAACAGTAAACTAGGTTGAAATTTCAAGCCTCGGCTTAAAAATTGTATGCGTAATTATAGAGCCCATTTAAATTTAGATGCATAATCTCGAGTAGAAATGCTAGCAATTTAAGAAAAGCGAAAAATAGTACATCGCAACATATCGTTCATTAATGATGACACGCTTTGTTTTCAATATATTTGGCACCCTTCCCTCTTCGTCACAAAATGTTACACTTCAACGGACCCTCCTACCCCCCTTTGTCACTTGTCACGCTATTTTACATAGTTTTACGTAGTTGCTATGTTGCAGTTCAGAAAAAAAAAACCTACGGTATAGATCACATTTTCTTATTTTATTTTTGAACTTTTAATGACATTCGAGAGCATAAAAAGTAATGATTATATACTGTGTACTTCACATTTATAAATTGATATTAAGGTTTACAACGAAAAAGATAACTAGTATATAATAGTCGAAAATATTAATTGTTTGAATTCGAAAAAATTACCCGCACTACTTTAAAAGTGTAAATGCCTAAGACGATTTAATTTTAAATTTTTAGTGAGAAGTAAATTTAGATATTTATCAGCATCAGTGTTTTAGATACAAAATAAAATCAGATACTTTCAAAGAAAAAAATCAAAAAATTAAAAATAATAATAATTTCCTGATTTAAAATCTGCTTGTCGAAACTGAAATCTATGATGTCACACTTCTTGTTATTCTCTTCTCTCTCCTTGTCACAAACTGTCAGAATTTCTCAAAACCCCCTCCCTCTCGAAGCGTGACATCATTTATGAATGACCCCCAAGGCTAGTGGGAGGGGGGAAAACAGAAAATAAAAGAAATTGCTGATCGCTTCTTTTCTATTACACAATTACACATTTCTAAAAGAATATCTGAATAAATCACACACTCTCATCTGACCCATTACTTCCTTGATCCTCTCCTTCATTTGTACTGAAAACAAATTAATCCATTTACAACAAGCTTTTCTTGTTATGATTAAGAGCAAAGGGAAAAAACAGGAGACAAAAATTTACAAAAAAAACTGAAGGGAAAATTTAGGCAATGAGGTTCCTATTAATCATTTTCAGCTTATTTGTAATTATTATTTAAGTACATACATCCAGATTGTATTTAATTTTCTTTAGAAGCCTGAAATCCATTACTTCTTAAATAAGACTGTTTTTACATCTGAATAGTCAGTAAAAATAATTTAATATTTTGAATGCTTTGACTCCATAAAACATACTTTCTTTTCGGGAGCTTTGGGCAAAATTAACTATCTTTATCATTCCATAGATCAGAAGAATTAAAATCAAATTAAGAATTATCTCTAATGACTTGATATGCATCAATGGTACATTTCTGTTTATGATAATATATTTACATCCAAACATTTTTTTCAAAGAAGTTTGTTGACTATTTACCTCCAATTTTGCGTTACTTTAAACCTGAGAAAAGAAGAAATTGCATTTGTATTCCATGATAAACAGAACAAGTTTGAAGCTGTCAATTTGTTTTATCTGAAAAAAGAGTTAAACGGATGATTTAAGTTCTTGTTTTATCCAAAGTTTATGAAAATTTATTTGAGGGTTTTATTTAGCATTTCGGAAAGAATAAACACAAAATCAGTTTAATTTCCGGGTAATTTTGAAAGTTTGAAATATATTTTAAATAATTTTGACAGACTTCTCAATAATTAGAAAAGTAATCCTTGAACTGGTGTAAACTTTTAGATTCGAAGGTCAAAAAGTGAAAATTGTTATTTGATTGAAATTGAGTTTCTATGAATAAATTTGGACTTTTACTTTACCTGAATGGATGGATGTCAAGCTTTTTCATGATTTCTTCTAACGAAGGTAAATGAAAGTTTTCTTGCAGATTGTTCAACATGTGCTGTTTCTGTCGAACAAACTTTTACCTTAGATACAATTTTGTGTTTATATAAATAAGTAGAGTTGTTAAAAAAATACTGTTTCCGAACATAGAAATTTTTACTTTTTTCATGTTGATATGCCTTTAGAAGGAATGCTTTCCGGGAAGTCTTATATTTTAATCAATTTTTAACATATGTTTACGAATAATATAGATGAAAATTACGTTTAAAATTCACCGAAGATCATCATGTCATTTAGCTTATTACAAAACTGAAAATCTCAGAACTTATCCTTAAAATATGCATCAAACGAAAAATCAAAGGCTTTTGTTTTACATTAAACAATGTTTTTATAACATTAAATAAAGTCTCTAAACTGGGACAGATGTTCTTATGTGAATGAAAATAACTATCTTGTGATTAAATTTGTTCTTGAAAGGGACTTAACAATTTGTACTTAGAAAATAAATTAATCAGTACCCCAATTATAGCAATAATGCATGTAAAGCAGTTTAAGTTGACTGCACACGCTTAAACAAGCTTTACAATCATGACAAACTGTGCAAGCATTCTGTAGCGTATGACAAAACGATGCCTGCGCTTATGCAAGATTCTTCTGTGCACGGTCAAGTTTTCTTGTCATGCTTGCTGTGCACATGCTGCAGCAAGCATGACAAGAAAACTTGAGAGACTTGTAGAATTGAATCTGGAAAAAAAAACTGTTTAGTTCCACATTAAAGCATAAACACCCATTCTCCCTGAAAAGAGAAATGCTTCAATTGTTTTCATAAGGGTTTGGTTCGTGTATGTAAACTTTAATAATAACGTCTACGTGAAACCAACTGGTGTAAAGTCTCTTACAAGGTCAACTTCAGTCAAACCATCAGAAAACATCAAAGAATTTCAAATAATTAAGCTTTAAATCCCAACATTTTTCGTTTCTTTAACATCTGAATTTTAAGAGTTAAATTTTTAATTTATGATTTAACTTTCATAAATTTCAAATTAAATAAAGAATTGAACAATGTACGCTGCATGTAACGTAAAACCGGCAAATGAAATTGACCTTTCCATCAAAATCTTTGATGAAAACAATAGGCACCTGAGAAAAAAGAAAAACAATCCCTGCTACTCAATTGGCTTAGAAAGTTTTGTAAAAAAAATCAGACATTTCTACAGTCCCTGAAGCATTTACAACAACTTTTTCTTTCGTTTTATCAATGAACTTTATTAACAATCTTTAATCGCTGCAGCAATTGTTGGTTTTGAATCAGTACGGATATTCAAGCACTTCACTTTTTTGTTCGACGAAATTAAACTTTCAGCAGTACAATGTGAGAAAATAATTCCCTCTCAATGCCATTCTCAATAATAGTAATTTTAGCTTTATATTATAATTTTATAACCCTTTCTTATAAATTACAAGCAATATATTTCTTGCACGAGTTCTTTTATTTAACAACTTTAGATTTATGTACAAAATAAAACATTGCTGGACAAAAGCGGAAAGAACTATTTTTATTCATACGCTTTTCATTCAATTAGAGTTTATTATTATTCACACGTCTGAGAAATTCGCAATGTTGTTTCTTTCGTGGGACTTTGTCGAGTTTTTATCTCCTTAAGACAGACTAATCCGTTTACAGAAGAACCAAAACTTCTTGTTACGAGCAAAAGAAAAGAAAAAAACGCAGAAAACTACAAAAGTGTGAAGCAAAGACTTAGAAAATACAGTTGCCGTTAATAACGGTAGGTTTTTGAGTTCCACTTGTATGGATTATTCTAATGATGTTAGTTTCACTTCGACTATTTTTAATTTTCTTTATGCTAAAATGAGTTTCTTCTTTCGCAAGTTATAAGACTTCTTACATTTAAAGAGTATTTTATGTTTTCATCTAGTATTAATGTTTTTTATTATAAAAAGTGAAATTTGTCTTTAACGCAAAGTTAGTCGTACGCATCAGTGCAGTTCATTGGTTATTAAGTCACAAAATGTGTTAGCATAATGTCTTGTCATTAAACTGAATAGCTATATTTGAATTGTAGTGCTTTGTTTCTTTTCTTTTTACATGAACAATGATCTCACATATATTTTTTAACAATCAAACACGCTATTTGCAGAAGAAAAAAAGACAAAATGAACATTAGTGAATCACAAATTTATAAAGATACCTTGCATGTCTTTTGGAGTTACAAGAAACCTACTTTTCATTGCAGAAAAGTTTTGAGCATATGAGAACCATAAAAAATCACAAAAAAGATTTTTTCTTTTTGGAGCTTCGAATTTTGCGATGAATGTCTTCAATCAGGAACAACTAGCGATTAGTGATATTAATTAAGCTCTCCAACACTATTTGTAGCAAAACATTTTAACCTTACATTATGATTTGATTTACTTGACTTTCAGTTTGAAACGGTATTTCTATTTCTACCTTTAGGTTTATTTTTTTCTTTTTAATTCACTTAAAATAATGTTATTTATTATTACCTTTATGGTATTTGTCACACAAATATCAAGATTGATGAATATGGGCGAATACCTCATAATATCATAAAGGAAAATGTAAGAAAAATAATTGAAAATAAAATAAAAACGAAAAAAAAATAACATATTTTATAATGCAAAAACTGAAAATTTTAATTTTATACATGAGTAAGGTAGTAGTATTTTGTTTATGTTTGAATAAGACAGTAACTTCACTACGGGGGACGGAGGGGGCAATCCGCCCCGGGTGACGTTATTTTGTGGGGTGTTGGGGGACACCCAAAATGAGTTTAAGAGTTTTTGAAAAATATACTTGAATTGTACAATTTTATTGGTGCTTTTTCAACGTATCATAAGTGAAAACAAAGGCAGTTTACTGAAAAATTGCTCTAAATAAATTAAAAAGGTCTTGTTTTTTTAATTATTTTTTTGCGAAATTGAAAATGATAAAAGCGACAGAACACTAATATTTATACAACAGAAAAAGAATTTCTTTCTTTTTCCTGTTTTTTTAGGGAGGGAGTAGGGTTACACCCCAAATTATTGTGTCGGACGCCATACGTGGTTGGAGCGCCACTACATAAGATTGCAGTACGATAGCATGTCGAGAAGTTTAGAGCTTTGAAAATACTAATTTCAACTATAACTGCTTATAGTTAGTGTACAAAACAATATTATATTTTAATTTTATTATGGCTCAGCTAAACAAACTATCCTTCAAACAACTAGCTTCCTAATAAAGCCTTTTTTAAATACTTTTATTTATTTTTTATTTTATTATTTTGTTTTCTTATTATTGCGGGAAAATAAGATGAAAAGTGAAGGAGGTGTGAACGTAACAATTAATTACTTTTAGTTCAATGTCTTGTTACAATATTACAGATTAATTAAAACAGTATCCTTTAAAATCTCGTTTGCCTATTTTATACCAAATAAGAATGAAAGACGAGCATTAGTAAATTTGTTGTGATCATTTGTTTGACTTCTTATTCCACGGTTCTTCATTTAACCAATATTAATAACTCACGAAACTGATAGGAACTTGAACCATCACCTAAATATGGGACTAATAACACTTGAACTGCACAGATTTTAATTTCTTGCCTGGTGAATTTAAAAACACTCACAGCTTTTCCTCAAGCTTCAGAAGGAGGTTGTTCAGAAAGCGAATATACCACTAACAATAAAATTATAGTTGTGTGGTCAACTTTTGTCAAAACTGCAAAACAAATGTAAAACAAAAATATATATATATATAGCAAAATTTTTACAACTAGTTAGATTTTATAGCATGAGCGTATTAAAATGAAAATCGTTACCTATTTTATGCATATCAATGCTTGCATCTAATCTCCTTTGGGTACATAGAAACCAGATTTCCCGTTAAAGGTTAATCCGATTAATAAATCACAGCTCAAGATTCAGAAAGATATTCATGGTTCACTGTACAGGTACTTCATTTAAATAAAATCTCCATTTGTGACATTCAAGAATTTCAAACCCACATTCAGGATATTGAACTATGCCTAGTGAAACAATATCTCGTTCACTCAATCTGTAATTAAACATCAGATAAACTGATTGAAACTGCTATGTGAGAACACGAGAATGTAACAGTAACCCGATATGGTATTTTCTGTTTTCAGACCAAAACAGTTCAAACATCAACTGAAAATATAAAAAAAATATTTAAAGTATATGTATATTTCACTTTTATTCGTCTTTTTTGATAAATGCTTACGTTGTATTCAATATAAATTATATTTATTAAAAATAGCCAGAAAACTTACCCTTATAATACCAATCATGCTTGCCTAAATAATAACAAAACTGGCCATCTTTTATATTATGTTAAAATCATTGTGTAAAATTACGCAACAAAGGAAAACCGCCATTATTAGACAAATGTACAATGAAAATGGAGACAAAAAGGTAGTTTAAATGTAAGAACTCTAAAAGAAAAGTATTCATCAGTTAAAAGCAGTTTCGCAATATTAACTCAATTTGTAGTTTATTTTATCATTATATCCTTTATTTTATCATTATATATTACATTATCTCTATTTTCAGACGGCTTCATTCGTACCAGTAACGCTGAAGTATAGATCTTACTTAGAGTTGCAAGGCCGACATAAAATAGATGATTTTGACCTCAACACAAAATTGAGCAATTGAAGTAATTCTGCGAAAGTAAATCGTTTGTTTGGTATATTTTAATAATATAGAACATGGGGGGGGGGGGGGTAACTAAATAATTTTAAGAAAGCAACAGAAAAATATCATTATCTTAGAAAACAATTATTTAAAAATAAAATTTAGAATAGAGTAATAAGATTTAAAGAAAACATAAACTAAAGAGTCAAATATGGCACAAAATGGCGTAATGAATAATTATAATAGGCTTGGTAAATTTTAACCGATCTTTGATTTAAAAAGAAATTTTAAGAATAAAAAACCTTTGCTTGTCATGGATCATTACAGACCATCTCAAAACACGCAAACACACTTTTCTCCCCTTTTTCTCAGAGCAATGATTACGAAGACAAAGAAAAGGGAAACAAAGAGATAAAATAGATTAATATATCTATTTTTAATTTGATGTTTTCAACCAAAATGGCTAAAGTCAAATAAGAGATATCTGACTAGGCTGAAAAATAATGTAAAAGTCTAACTGCTTTTATTTATGTGGAGCAAAGTAATAAATATCTGAATAATTAATTTTAAAGCTTTAATTATGTTTAATTTCAAATATTATACATTGCCTTTGATATCTATCTAATTTTTGTACATTAGAATATTTTTCTGAAAGATTTTAATATCTGCTTCAGAGCTTTAAAAAGTTTTTTTATTGGGAGCTATATGAAAACGCAGACTTTTCTTTTTCTTCTTATCCGTCTAATTTCTCATGGGTGACTTTTACGCAGCGTCCTTAAAAGTTATAAAACAAATTTCATGAAAAGAAACGGAAAAGTTAGCATAAGTTATTCAAATAAAAATTCTCCTAGAGTTCGAAAAACGCTTTCATGTTAGTATCTCAGTTATTAAACACAAGTTTTATGCAATGGAAATGGCAAAGTTGATTTTCTTTAAAAATACAACAAGATCAAGCATAATTAGAAAAATTACATTTTTCTTAAGTTGAGAATCTATAGGACAAAAGTCAATTTAAAAATTGTGATAAGATTATATCATTTGAGGAGATTGTAGTGCATTGTGATAAGAGGGAAATTATATAGGGAATCCCCATTCTCCCTCTCTAAAGTGATTAAAATTCAAAATGGCGGCTATGGTTCAACATGGCTGCCCAAGTTTTCATTTTGTTTCAGTTTTTTATTCGACACACAACAGGAAGTCTTTTGTGTCGATTTATATGTTTTTTAGCTTAGGAGTTTCGTAATTCATGTTGAAAATCGTAAAAATGTTAGTTTAGACGGTTTTGGTTTTGTCATGCAAGTGTTTAAACAAAAGGTTACGCACAAAATGTATGTGTTTTTATTCATCCGAGGGCAAACAAAAAATGTATTAGTTTCAAAAATATTTACACAAATTCTAAAGACATGTTCCCTCCGTCCCAAATTGGTTGTTATATTTAGGTCGAATATTTTGTTCCAAATTAGTTGCTACATTTTAAGTAGGTGGAGTTTTGGAGTAGGAATGTACTCCCTAAGCTATATTATGTGCAAGAAATTCATTAGATATCAAGTAAAATTGATGTATTTGCAATTAAACTTATCACAACTTAATATTTTCATTATCATATTTTAGTTTTCACAAATGTAGCACTTATTTATTGACTAATTCTTCCAAAAAAACTTTTCAGGCTTCGCACTCACTTAAGCCACGCCCCATTTTGATAAGGACTCGGCCACCAGTTACTAGTGGTAATCAAAAATTATTTCTGAAACTGATTTGGTACTGATTTAAGGAGGGAAAGAGGGAATGCTTGGTAAGTAAATATTATTCATTGGTAGCATAACACCTGAAATATCTGAAAAATATTCAAACAAAATCATAAAATCATCAGTATCAATAATCGGTACAAAAGTATTCAAATGTAGCATCTAATTTGGGACGAATAGAGTATTTTGTAACTATCAGTACAAACAGTGCACTTTAAGGTCTCAGTTCAGTTTAGATTGAATAAAAACCATACCATAGAGCTCCAAGATTACGTGACTTTTTTCAATAGCTCCGATTTATGCTTCAAAAGCAGTAAAGCAATACAAAGTGTATCTAAGCCCATTATTGACAGGATAACAAAGTAAGAAATTGCTAAAATAGAGACATCGGTGTCTTTATTTAGCATGTAATACTGTTGGGAATATTGTTATAGAAGAATGGTTAGGAATATTGTTATAGAATAACATTGTTAAGGATATTGTTATAGAAGAAAATTGTTGTAGCAGAATATTTTTAGGAGCATTATTATGTAAGAGTATTTTTATAAAAGACTATTGTTAGGAATATTGTTAAATACGAATATTACACCAGGAAAATTGTCAGGCGCTCTGCTGTAATAGAGACATCAGTGCGTAGAACAACACTCCTAGCTTCTTTTTTACGATAACTAGGAAATAAACTATTATTAGTCTACTTCCCCAGGGCAGTAGGAGGCACCGGAGAGGAATGGAATATCGGGGTAGAACGGGATACGACATTGTTTTCTGCCCGTGGCGCAAGAGCTTCACAGCAAAGCTTCCCGAACCTCAGTTGCATGCAAGACGTTGATGAGTAGCAGCATCTGTCTGATTGCTGGAATTCATTAACTTACTTTATAGGTTTCGCGCTAGGCCGCCCGATTTCACGATTTCCGCAATATTTTTTGAAATCCCACTCAAAAAAAGTTCGTTTGTGCGCCGTTCCCGCAACTAGCGGACACACATTCAAAACATCGCGAAACGAAACTACTATTCTAAAGTGATAATTCAATACAAACAAAAAAGAGTATGTTAGTTTTCAACAGCCATCTTATCGCCATTAATGAAAAGAATTTAGCAATTAATGAAAAGAAGAATCTTATTTTTAGTTTTCGCACTATATTTGAAATAAAGCATTTACAAATTGACGGGAATCATTTAAGTTGTTACAAGCGCTTGACATTGACGAACTTCCAATTTACAAGTTACAAGAGAATGCTGGTTTCTAAAATATACTGTTTTCATTGAAAAACATCGATAGATAAAATGAAATATGATTAGAAAAAATAGAGGAAATATTAAACTAATTTTTAGGATTTTTTTGTAAAAATCACACAACAAAGAATTTTGTTTTTTTAAGAGGATCTTTTTTATGCTTAACATTTTATAAAGCACCCGTTTTCGCGTTCGCGAATTTTGTGAAGGATCGTTTTGTGTGAACCTTGTTAATGTTTATTCTTTCTTTGCTGAGCATAGATTAGATAATCATCTTTTATTGTATAGTTTGTATTAGATCACGTTTGGACAATTTAGTAATACTTTTAAAAGCAAACCAAAAAGAAAAGTTCCCACCTAAAGTTTTAAAATCCCACTTAAAATTTTGGTCAAGGTGGGAAATCTCACCTTGTAATTTTCTCTAGTGTGAGCCCTGCTTTAGCAACTTTAAGCTGTAAATTGTGTACTCAATTGGGCATCTTTATATCATATTTTTCTATTATGCAATGACAGAAACATCAATTGTTAATATTAGTCTCGCAACTTTTTCGAACTTTAATGCGGGGGGGGGGGATGAGATGGGGTGGAGACCCGTTCAGCCCCAGTGCCTTGCTTGGAAAATATATCATAATATATAAATAGACCAAACAAAAATAATGAGGCGTTAGAGGACAGCTCTGAGAAAGATGAAGACGCGTCACGTTTGCATTGTGATGATGTGTATTCAACATCAAATGATGGTTGGGTGTCATGATTTAAATGCAAAAAGCAGGCAAACAACTCATGTGCAGGTATCAAAGAAGACGATAATGAATCAATATTCATACGCAAATTTTGAAAGCCATAAGCAGTGTATAACTTAATGCTTTGTAAAATTAAGGAGAATAAACTATTTTATTCTTTAAAATAAAGAGTTTTTTTTTAACAAAACAGGTCTTAAAATTATAAAACAAAAGCAAAAAAAAAAAAAACACCCTCTTCTGTCTGAGTCTTATATCACTCTGAATGAATTAAAGTTACTGGCCATAAAAAACGCAAACTTTTTTAACATTTTCTTTACTACATTCAGTACTTATATGTGAACTTTGAAGCACTTCAAATACAAAAAATAACCTATAATATCCCGAAAACCGTTATATCCCATTATTCCCCATGCATGGAGCATGCAGGAAGTTTGAGTTACTTTTATTTTTGATTTTTAAAAACAATTTCTTTTAAAATTTTAACTTTTAAAATTTTAACTTTTAAAATTTATAACTTTTTTTTTACAATTGTGTGTACTAAGGTTTTTTTTAAAACGTATAAATAAACTGTTTCTTTAAATAGGATAATATTTTTTAGTATCTCAAACCTGAAACTTTGCTTCAAACCTTAAGTACCCCATTCCGCCCCGGTGTCCCTTAAGTAACACAGTTGCTCACGAAATTCAATAATCGTGTAGTCCTCACTTTTCCTGACGTTGTTTTTACTGCGCGGAATAACGACTTGATGCCGTTGAACTTTTCTTGTGGGGTGTCGATAAAAATCAGTGCTACGCTGATAATCATATAACAATTCAGAAACACACAGTATTAATAGATCTTTTTTTAAAAATAGAACAACGAATCATAATATCATTCAACCATCGGCACAATTAACAAATTAAAACCACTTTTGGAGGTACCTCCCCATTTTATTTTCCGTGTTTAACCATAAACTAGAGTTTTACCAAGAGGCATATTCTTATTTTTGCATCAGCAGAGTCCGGGTGCTAGCCCTTTCAGGTGAAGAAACCGGACGTCAAAATTCTCATGCGGCGATGGTATCACACTCATTGTGGTGCCGCTGAAAGAGATGGTACCAATCTCTGGGGAACGCACTAGGTCTGCAATTGGCTGCAGCCAACAGCAGCCCATTATAAGAAAGAAAAAAAAAATATTTTTATAACAATAGGCGACTTCCACGCATGTAGCTACCGCAGTACTAGTAAATATTAATTTGTTTTTCTTCTTTTGGCAACGGCATAAACACGTTTAAATGAATCAAAATACGGTTTGCTGAAAAAGGTTATTCGGACCAGCTCTGTGCGTGTGAAAATCTGCGTGTAACGCGTGATCAATTTCCCGCGAGCAATTTCAACGAGCAGACGTACTTAGCCTGATTTTGATAATTAAATTCTTTGCGTCTTTATCCACATCACGTTTAATTTCACATGTATTTTAGCAGGTTTTGTCTCATTTGGTCCAGTGTGTTAATTGAAATAAATTTAAAAATAGAAGTCTATAGAATTTAGAGCACAACTTTAGTACACTCAGCATAATACACATCACTAGAAAGTAATGAATCGAAAGCATTTTGGAGTGACACCATTAAAAGTTACATTGCTTTTCTTTAAGTTTGAATGTACGTTTTTAAAACAATATTACACGTATAAACTACGGAGTGTAGGGATTTAAAGTCTCTCTTTGCTATGAGACATTATTAATTGTACTTTTATTCTGCTGTCATCTTCTATTTAAAATTGCTTTTTACAATTTATTATTTCACTCGCCATCAAATTTATTTTCGTTTGGAAGCGCCATTCTCTACAATTATGGTACAATGTACTCACATACTTAAGATTTCAGTCACCAAAATAGAATCGCTTTAAATGTGTAAGTGACTTTCCTTATACACATTATTAAATGCTTTTAAATGAGGAAATATATACTCAAGTTATTAATCTACTCATTATAAACGATATGATTAATATATTTCAGCTCTATTTTAATAAGGCAATAACTTCAAATCAATAATTTTGTCCCCAAAGCAACAATCAATGTTAAATCCGTTAAAATACCTTGTTTCGCAATTTCAAAAGGGTTATAAGAATAGGTTATATTCACTTATATTTTATGACTGAAATTCTATGTAGACTGAAACTTTGTTTAAAAATTAAAAAATAATTTCATAAAGTCGTGCAACGCGTAAATAGTTTTTTTTTTTTTTTTTGCATGTTGAAATTACATTTTTATCTTAACTAAATATTTATATTACATTAAAAATTCATTGAAATATATTAATTGAGAAGTATATTTTATATTGCGCATTTATGAGAGAAATGCATCTCTTTACTAGCTTTGGTCACAGGAGTGGTTGAAAATATAAACTAACTGCATCATTTTTAGCAGAATTTTCGAGGAATAAATAAATATGTAACTAAATCGATTACCTCAGTCTCTTTATATTTCATGCTATGTGAAGCAGTGGTTATTTTTAAGCTGTGTATCATGAAAGTAATGTTCAACATTTTTTAATGAAATTATTAAGTTGAGAGATAAGTGTGTACTTGTACGTTAAACAACCTACAGAAAATAACATCACTGGTGACGAGCATTTCGCATTCCCCTTCCCCCGGAGACAATCTTTTCTCGATGTCGTGGCAGTGGTCTTATTATTTCTGTAGTTTTACTTGTTCGGCAAAGTTAAGTTGTTGAATTACATAACTGCATTATATTATGTTGATGATAGCTTTTCTGACTTACTAGAAAGTGCAAAATTTAAACTGCTGGACGATAGTTATTGCAATGCTCGAAGCATATTTCTAGGCAATATAATTTAACAGTAGATTACGCAAAACACACTACAAACAGTTTCAATAAATGCTTTAAAAATAATTAAATGTCTGAACGAGACATTTAATTACCCTCAGTACAAACTAGATACCATTCCAGAATGTACCCGCAGAATTTCACGGTCTATGATCATGTGGCATAACAAAGCAAAAGCAAGCTGTCACACATTGACTTATGATTCCATCTTGTTAATTAGAATTAAAATGTTTCAGAAACAAATTCCAAACAGTTTATAACCTTTTGTATCTGTTCCATCGGTGACTTACTAAACCGAAACGGAAGTTGGGATAAAGGAAATCGATGTTTTATCTTTTTTCTTGTTCGTTTACTTAATTTTTCTAATTCTTTACGCATTAGCTTCCTACTTAAAGTTCGTCTTCTAAAAATGAGTCGGAGCGTAGAAAGACTGATACTTTAAGGAAACGAGGAATTTGAGGGGACATGGTACAAGTGAACCTTTGCATGTAGGAAGTTGCAAGTCCCGGAGTATATATACCAGATTTGATTTGCAGAATGATCACAGAACCTTCTGGGTTCAACCAATAATTCTTACATCTGTTCTCTCACTGGTTTACTTTATTATAAGGTGTGTGAATTTCCATTGGATTTTATTACAAAACTTTGGCTAAGTATAAAGTTTTCATATTATTTTCCTTGCGAATATCTTTCTCTCAAGATACATTAATTGTACAATTACCAGAAATTTTTAATAATTAATAATTTCAGAAATTTTAATAACTCTTAATAATTAGTATGCTAAATATAAAAAATTCAGCTAATACTTAATGCATGACAGCTTTCAATTTTATAACCCGCATATTATAATACCTATATTGTAACAATACAAAAATTATCAGCATTTTATATCTTAGTACAAAATTATTATATTATGTAATCATAGGTTAGTAATAAAAAATAATGATCCACATTTTCATTTTCTGAAATTAATTGTATCGAGATTATGCTAAATTGTAAGATATAACTAAAAAACCTAAGTTCATAACATTGTGTCTAGGAACGTTAACCAATAGCATTTATAAATTAATATCAAGTGGTTAGACCAAATTAACAACTAATTGTTTCCCACATTTATAATTAAATATTTCACAGAGTTGCTTTTATTAATTTTATAGGCTTTTAAACATAACACAAACAACTGAACCAACATTTTAAAAAGTTTGATAAAAAAAAATTCAAGATGTGTCCCAAAATAATTTTTATTTCGTCTAACGCTCTTGTTGCTGGAAACTAACTGTCTACTAGCTTTATAATATAAGTGCTGATAAAATAAATCGATTAAAAATCCCCTTGGTAAAACTTATAGGTATAAACTCAGAGATATAGCAGGATAATGTAATTATCACTCATGTAACAGCAATACGAAACATAAGATTCTATATAAAAACTCAGAGATAGAATAATATAAGTATGATTAAATCATGCAATATTAATGCAAAATAATAATAATAATAATAAGAAGAAGAAGAATACCTTAAAACTCAGAGAATAATGTAATTAGTAGCTACTAATGTAATTATAATAAGAAAAAATAAATCTGCATAAATCAGAAAATTTGGAATAATGGAGATACTAAAACACGTAACTATTACTAAATCACGTAATAATAATGCGGGAGATAAAATATGTAAGTCATTGCTTTATTGAAATATTCCTATGTGATTCACTATAATTGATACTTTTTATGAAAACAGTTTAAATAATTCCTTGAATGGTTCTTTTATTGATGTCAACATATTTTAATTAAGTTTTTTCCTCGCAAACAGCGAAATTAAAGTACGTAATCAAATACTTATCGTTTAGGTTCAAAAATGAAAGTTAATTGTACGTTAAAAAAGAATCCAGGTGAAAGAGGGCTAACAATACAAGCATTAATAAACAAAAGTGTTTACAAATACTGATGAAAAGCAGTTTTGTTTAAACCATTTATCTCCACTACATTTGTTAACTGTCTTGTCTCATATTTGGCGATAAACATGACCTTAATGGGTTAAAGCGCATTAATCTTTTGAATAGACTTTTCAGCACAATTATAACATTTCTGCATGTTTCAATGCCCCTAATGAGTCCCCGCGCATCGATAACTGAAATGAGTTTCCCGAAAAATCGATATCGCATTCGATAGTTTTTGTGAACTTTCATTTAATGAGCGTCACATGATATCAATTAAATTACAGCTTGTACGTTATTTATCATATCTAGTTCTTTTTATTGCACATAGGATTTTAGCATTGCAGAAATTGGTGTTATAGCTTAGAAAGTTATCCTTTCTTACCGTAGTTCTTGCAAGCCGAAAAATGTTCGAATTTATTTTTAATGCTCAAAAATTTAACATTGTTTTTGAACAATTTACTTTAAATTTATTAATATATCAGGTGACAATTTTAAAAGCGTCTTTTTTGTAAAAATACCTCGTGATAGATATCTCTGAATTACATGCATTAAATGTATCAACATTTACGTAAGATGATGAGCCTTTCATATAAATCGCGCATTAGTAATGTACATGCAAGTAAACATACAGATTTATTTTATTTATTTATTTATGTTGATAAATAAAGACGTAAGCTCTTAAGATAAATTTTAAAGGGCACCGATTGTCAGCAGTTGCGTACTGTTAAAGAGGTACTGTATGTCATGGTTGCACAACATATTGTAAAATTTTAATTCCGTTTTGAGTATATGTTAGAATAATATAATACTTCTCGTGTACTTACAAATTCCTGCAATAAAATATGGTTCCAACATGGAGAAGAGGGGGATTCTTGATTTAACGCTTCTAAATTAACGATATATGTATATTTCTAAAAACTAATTTCTTTTCAGTAAAAAAGGCAAAATTTAAAGAGAAATTTAATGAATAACTATATTGAAGCACAAGCGGTATTATTTATGTCTCTTAAATTTTTCAGATGCAATTTTCAGAAAAAAAAACATTTATATGCATAAATATTTCCTCAAACTTCACTAGTTTTACTTAAAACACTTGCCCCACATAAAAGTAAACTTTTTGTAATTCATCAATCCCACTGAAACAATGGCATGACACAGCGGTTAAAAAATAAAAGTAACAAAACAATGAGAAATTAAATGTAAGAAATAGTGACGTTTTAAATATAAAAACTATTGCACTAGTTCCTTTTCCGTCTAAATAATATAAATTTATTTTTCCGTAAAATCAAATGATAGATGAAGTATCTTACACTTTTGTACTAAAAAAATCATGCCAAACAAGCGAATTAGAAACATTTCCAAAGTTAATTAATCACATACGCCTCAACAAACCCATTTCTCTTCCTGTTGACACCTTCTTTTTCGGCAATGATTAAACCAGCACTTTGTTAAATGGCGACGTTTGGAACTTCCGCCGGATGTAGAGATGTCGCGCAAATGGCTTCCACCGAAGCGAGACGGATGACATCGAAATGATACATGTTAGAGCACTTTCACCAGTCAGCTGGAAAAGTAACTACAACTTCCACCTCACACATGTTGGTTATTCTTGGTCAACCAACCCGAACCTGTCTAGAAATTCTTGATCGGAAGAAAAAAATAAAAAACTTTCGCGTGCTCCGAGTTAATGCGCTTTCCGCATCTTATAAATGCAAAAATTTTCTTTTTAAACGGAAGCAAATAGATAAGCAGGGAAATGGTCAAAAATATTCATTTCCTGATATTTAAAATATAATTCATAACTAACGACAGAAAAATATAAAACATTAGGCGAGCAAAGATAAATAAATTATTCATCGAATTATTACAATTTTATGCATCTAATCAAACTTCTTAATCATATTTTTATTTCATTAGCAATTTTTCTTGGTGTAAACACAAAAGCAAAGAAAAGTCTAAAAATGTGTTAAATTTATGGCCTTTTGAGCTTAAATATGTAGTCTGGTGATGACAATTTTTTATCCGAAGTTTTGTCATTGACAAAAATAAAATTAATTTGAAAAATATCTTCGTTAAAGAAGTTTTTATAGCTCAATTAATCTATTACGCAAGGAGATTAAAATACTGTACCTTTTCATGATATATTTATTATGTGCCAATCTTTTGCTAAAGGTATGTCGGTGTCCGTAAAGATCTGTTTGCTACTGGTTGTAGCTGCAGCCTATTACGTAGCTGCTGAGCCAGAACCGGAACCCCACCATCATGGGTATGTACTCCAATAAGTAAAATATGAAGAGATTAAATTTATTGAAATCCATTAAGAACGCTCAAATTAGAATTGACTCGTTAATTCCCTTTTAGAAAAGAAGTTATTGTTGTAAAGGACAAAAGTGAACATCACCACCACCACCACCATCATCACCATCATAAACATGGTCATGATCACCATCACAAGCATGGACACAATCACAAACACGGACATGATCATCACCACAAGCATGGACACCACCACCACCACGGACATGATCACAAACATGGGCATCACCACGGCCATCACCATGCTCATAAACATGGACACCACCATGGACATGATCACAAACATCATCATGGCCATCACCATGGCCATCACCATGGACATCACCATGCCCACCATCATGGCCACCATCATGGACATCACCATGGACATCACCATCATCATGGACATGATCATAAGCATCACCATGGACACCATCATGGCCATCATCACGCCCATCATCACGGACACCATCATGGTCATCACCATGGACATCACCATCATCATGGACATGATCATAAGCATGGGCACCATCATGGTCACCATCATGCTCATCATCACGGACACCATCATGGTCATCACCACGGACATCACCATCATCATGGACATGATCATAAGCATGGACACCATCATGGTCACCATCATGCTCATCATCACGGACACCATCATGGTCATCACCATGGCCATCACCATCATCATGGTCATGATCATAAACACCACCATGGACATCATCATGGACATCACCATGGACATCACCACGGCCATCATCACGGACATCATCACGGTCACCACCATGGACACCATCACGGTCACCATCATGGCCACCACCATGGACATCATCACGGTCACCATCATGGACATCATCATGGTCATCACCATGGACACCACCACGGACATCATCACGGTCACCACCATGGCCACCATCATGGTCATCATCATGGTCACCACCATGGACATCACGGCCACCACAGAAGAGCAGACATTTTGCAAAAGGGTCTTCATGACTTCGATGGTCTTTTGGGATTCCATTTCCGACGATAAATCATTTGAAATAGGAAACAATTTTAAAAGGTTTCTGTCCTCTGGTAAAAGCTTTTTAGATGAAAAAAAGTTTTTGTTGTTTTAACAGAGGGCGTAAAGCAAAATTTCATTTCAGTTTACTGATGTGCTACCTCCATCAGCATGTCCGAGGAATATTTATAATTTAGTGCACATCTAGTCGGCATTTCTCTCTGTAATTTTAATGCCTCAGCAGCTGTCACTGCTGTATATTTATTTATTGGTATGTGGAAGCTTAAAAAAAGCAAAAATTGTTGCTACTTTTTTCACCAATTAAAGCTTTGTATTTATTTGCAACATTAGTTAGATTTAATCTACTTGTTTGCATTTTCTCTTAGTTTTCCTAGCATTGAGTTGAATTTATTGCAATTTGTTAAAGGTGTTCAAATAAACTTTGTACAAAAAAAAAAGTTTGTTTATTATATGTTAACCGATGGAACAAAAATATAATGCAGATATTAATACTCTCATACAAAAAAGATAACGTAATGTAAGAGAAAGTGACATATAAAAACGGAACAATTTTCAAACGTTTACAGTATATATATATAATATATAGGCCGCATGAAGTAAACAAATATGATCGAATAAAAATTTAATTAACTAAACTATCAACAATTTTTCTCCATTTTGATGAAACAATATTAAACTGCATGAAAATGACAAAAAAAAAAAAAAAACGTTCAGAAAAAATAATTATTTTAATTCTTTTTAAAAACTTACCATTATAAATATATTTAGTAGGGATAAATTATAAAGTTTTACATATAAAACAAATTTATTAGTATCATGTTAATTTTAACAAATCCTTTTTTTACCATTTCATTCTTTTCGTTGAATGAGAACTTGAGTAGTTTAAATAGTTTTTGTTGTGTCTATTTCAATAAACAGAAAAATGGGGCTGCAGAACAATTCTTATATTTTTTATATGTAATTGTTTCTAAAACTTATGAAAGTAATGTGTAAGTAAATTTTTATACAATTGTTATTAAGCAAAACAGGAATATGTTTGCATTCTATTTCTCTCTTCCGCACAATTTCGAATTCAGTTGCACGTATTAAAAAATTTACGAAATTACCGAGTCCTTGTATATTTAGTTGGAGGTAAATTAGAATTTCTTAAATGAGCTGGTCTATAAGTGTATTTATTTTTTTAAAAAAGAAGAGAAATATATATGCATAAATATTTGTTTATGCAAACTATGAATAGTTATTTTGGAATTCATCAAGACACAACAAGTCCTCATATAATTTGAATTAAAAAAATAACTAAGAAATGAGACATGGATAACACGGAAACATGGTAAACATGGGTAGTAAATGGGTAAACTTCAATTTTTATATACACGTCTTATTAGGAGGCGCGTATATAAATTGTTGTTTAAAATTTATGAGTTATTAACTTTTCAAATAATAAACAAAGAAACTAAAGAATTAACGGACTTTAGTTGAACAAATTGAAATGCACATTTGAAATTAAAAAACAAACCGGTATAAGTCTCTACTTTAACTTCGAATGAAACAAATGTTTGCGGATTGACTTAAGGTGGCTACACACAAGTTCAAACATACTTGTGCAAGCATACTTATGTAGTCACCAGACGTTGGTGTAAATTGGAACTTTTGAAATTCTGAGTTTCGATATAGAAATCAATTTAAATTTCAACACAGTAAAAAATTAAAGTTCAACGTTTCACCAAAAAAATTGAAAAACAAATGGTGAAATTTAGCTGCAACCACCAACATTTGGTACTAAAGTTGAACCGTTAGGGACGATTGCTAGATTCACATTTATGGTGAAACTACTAGGTGAAATAATAGTTCAACTTAGTACGAAATGTTGGTTGCAGCTAAATTTCTACATTTTTTTTAGTGAAAGGTTGAATTAGATATTTTACAGTGAAAGAATAAAGCAACCTAATCATAAACACTTTTTCAGGTGTTCGAGAATTTCACGTTGGTTTCTTGCATATTTCTCCTGTAATTTAATTTTAATGTAACATACACGATTTTTCCAATGACCTTGGATAAGATAATGGATAATTCAATCCAAATTTTTACAAAATTTATCATGAGGAAAAAGGCAGATTGACTGACATACTGCTTTGCCCGATATCATAATCGTACCTTAAAATGTTCTTTAACGTTTAATGAATCGGTTCACTTGTTTATTATGGATTTCTTTTAGGATTGTAAACGACTTTTTGCAAATTAAAATAGCAATAATTATTTTTGATTAAATGAAATGCTATGTTGATCAATAACATCCTTGCCATAACCGAGATTTAGGCCCGTTCAGTGCAGAAGCCTTCTTCTTTATCGGCCATGCCACTGAGCGGGTGCTTCCGATTATAACCTTAGTGGTTCTGAATACACTTCACACTGTAAGTCTCACAGCAATCCTTAGGTGAACTTTGTGTTTAGTCAGATTAACCAAATGTAAGTGCATAAGCTGATCAGTCACTGAAATTACAACAAAAAGTTCCATTAAAACTTAAAACAATTTTCGGAAGCTCTCTGCGTTTCGAGCAGCCTATGATTGTTTTAATTATTTGCATTTTATTCTACCCAAAAAGAACATTATTCCTATTTATAAAATGTGAATTCTTTGTTTTTATTTTGTTTTCTGGTTTACTTAATATACAAAGGAAGCAACATTGGATTCAAAAGTAAAATTTTTAAATTTTATTTTAAAAGCAGTGTTCTATAACGAACTCAAGTGTAAAATAAGAACTTCATAACGATTTAATTTTAAACTAGCAAAGCTGAACCACTAAAGCTAATTACTATTTCAGACAGAATATTTTTATTTTTCTTAGATGCTTTCTCAAAATCAGATAAACATTTAATTTGTTCGAAGGAAAATAATCAGTTTCAGCTGACTGCCGTTCCTAACTCTCATTCGAATATACTGTGGTGCCACCTTGCGTTTGTTTTTTGTTGTGTTTCTGTGTTGATAATTTTTCTTTTTCATTCTTTTTTTCTTATTTAGCATTGATCTATAAAAATATTATTTTATCTTATACTTTCGAATCACAACTTGCATTTTTTATGAAAAATAAATTAATACTTACCATGGCAAAGAAAAAAAATGTTGAAATGCTAAGAAATAATTCTGTGAAAATAACTACCATATGTCTAAGATGTACAAAATCCTTTGCAGTGAATAGGTGCATCGAACTATTTTTTTATATTTGGTGTCACATATTAAATTTAAAAAAAAAAACAAATCTTAAATATGTAGAATTAGATGTTGATTGTGACGAAAATAAAAGTATTACAATCAAGACAATTTTATATTTTATTTAAATAATAAGTGGAGATGAGGGTGAGGTAGGGTTGGTGCCATCACCACAAAAAGATTACAAAATAAAAGAAATGGCATAGTGATTTGACACTGCTTATAGTATAGAAGTGTATAGTATTTTGATAAAAATATATTTACATCAATATAAAAGCACATTAACTACAGGGATTTAATTTTGAGTTACGCAGAAGTTACATGCAAACCTTTTGCAGTGCCTTTCATGAAATTCTCCAAAATTTTACTATTTCGTTAAAATTTTGTAAATGTTTTCTTTTAATGTAAGCGTATTTGACAGTTTTTCTAGTTAACTGTAACAACATTTAGAAATCAAGGAAAAAATACCTTTTAAACGCTGATATATAGGGAAAAGTAGCCTAATATAGCAGTACCTCTTAATATGGGGTACCTAAATATTTTCCTTTTTTGGAGGCACCTGACATGTACTGGCAAGTATCATCTTATTCTGTATATGCAACTTTGTTAATTTATGACCTGAAGCAGTTGGTGAGCAGTAAATTGTAGTTTCTTATGATTGTTTCTACCTGCTACTTGAAACAAATTTCTATTGCTACAGATTTATTTATTTCGTTTCAATGTTGAATACATTTTCTATTTGTATTTATTCTCTTTCGTGCATCTGTATAGCACGTAGGTATATAGAAAAATAAAGATGACCGACATTTTAATATGGAGTAAATGGAGATATGTAATATGAGGTACTTCATATTTGGGGACGCTGATTTTGAAATGTATTTTTACGATCGAATACGTTCTTTATTATATTTTTTAAATGAAGAACATACATTTTATCATGTTTTTTATATATTCTATTAGATATTATAAAAGAGGTAGGGATTCTCTATATCCTGAAACTTAACTTCATCTTCTTTAGAAGATTTAGACTTTTCTTCTCTGTAATCATTTTCATCTCTGTTCAAAGCGTGAGAAGAATTTTCAGTTAATTAATTTAAAGCAAAAAAAATAATTTTATATTAAATGTTTTCTTTTTGTTACTGAAGAACTAAAAGAGTACATTACCGATTTGTGGGAGCTATATTAAACTATCTCTAGCAATACTAATTTTATTGTTATATTTTCAACTGAAACTTTAAAAAAAAAGAGGGCTCTCAAATAAAAAAAAGGAGCTTACTCTATATTTGGAGCTACTAGTTATATTGTTGTTTTAATTGGAGCTAATAGTTATATTGTTGTTATTTTTTTTTAATCGCAAGAAAAACGTAACTAATCAATATTACTTTAAATACATCGCAAAACTAATATTCTTCATTTAACAAACTAAGATTCAAATAAATCTATCTTAGAATTCAATATCTTTTGTAGTAAGTGTAAAAGCAGTGTTTACATCTTAATGTTGTTAGCTGTATGATGCAAAATCAAAAGCTACCAGATTGCATTCCAGTTCTTGGAATCATGACCTATGTGAAGCTCCAATATGGAAGTTTCCAAAGGTGATTTCCTGAGAGAAATACGCAGTTGATTGTTGAAGAAGTTGAAAAAGCAATCTCGTAAATTTTAAAAAAATTGATGAAAACATCGCAGTTTGCAGAGATGTTTACAACGAAGAGCTAGTACAGCACACCGAAAAAAAAGATGAAAGTGCTACTGAAGAAAATCATTAAAGATCCCAAGCATATCAGGTGTGCTTCTATTGAAGTTCTCCAGAAGTATGTAGAAAGTAGAGAGAGAGTAGAGACTGCTGTATTTTTATGGACGAGCGGCAAAAGCCTGAAAATGTACTGTTTTACAAGTCACAAAGATGTCTATTCCAATTTAAAAAGACGGGTTATTTTAAAAATTTGAAAGAGGATTAAAAAAAAAGATGTATTTATTTTTTATTAACGTTTTCAATCAAATTGTACATATTTCATTTGTACATTCATATTGGCAAACTAGTCAGTTACGTAATCTTGTACTTTTATCAATTAGCTATATATTTATTGAAATATCGGAAAGTATCCTTCACAAAAATGCTGGAAACCAAAACTGGTGGTAAGACGAACTTCCGATAAGTCGAAGTTTTTCTTCGGTCCCTCTAGATTTCAGTTATGGAGAAATGAATGTGTGTATATATATGCAAATATGTGTATGTGTGTGTATAAAACAGAGAATTAAATTGTAGGATATTAAAAGTATTTAAGTATGTAAGTTTTTCTGATTTCAAGCAAGTAGCTATGCATCCTTGAGAAAATCCTGTCTTTTTTTACTTTTTAATAAGACAGAAATATTTTAAAACTTATTGCATGAATGACATTTAACTTCTTGTCTTCCTTTTACTTCTCATTTTATTTTTCTCTAAAGAAAAGAATAGCGAAGCTTTCGCTGGGAAAATCCTACATAATTATTGTGTTAACTTTCACGCTTGCTCGTGCCCATTATTACACAGTAGTTCGTGTTTTTGTAAGCAACTCATAAAACTGAATTGACAATGAAATAACTTTTATTATTTCTTTTTTCAAGAATTAAAGATGTTTTTATAATAGTAGAGTACAAAAACGCAGTTAAGGAGCATAAAAGAAATCAAGACAAACTGATATTCGATGCGTGAAAAGAATGTATTATAAATATATAGTAGAACTAAAATATGCATTACGTACAGCATGTTCTTTAAATATGTTATTTTAACTATCAGTTACTAGCTGAGAACTAATTATTCGCTCCTTCTGTAAATTTTAATTTCCATTTAATTTAAGAAGATGAGATTATATTTATAATCACTGCGGGTGTTTTTCCCATGAAAGTTATGTTATAAAATTATAAAACATAATAAATAACAATAACTCGAGAAATATATTTCTCGAGTTATTGGTTTTTAGCCTACTTTCCCGTAAAAATAAAAAAAATGATAATAAAGTATGAAAGAATACTTAATGGTATCGTGAAAATATTGTTAGAAATCAAGAAAAGTCAAAAATAAGTTAAGTAATTAAATAAAGATTGAAAAATAAAAAATTTGAAAGTAGGGTATTGAGATGGGGAAAAAGTGTGTCTGTCGGTCTGTCGGTCTGTCCCCTCCCCCCCTAATAACTTTTGAACGAATTATCCGATTCGAAAAATTCTATTTGCATTAGAAAGATCTCGGCGACGACATCTCATTTCCATATTTTACTTTTTGATTTGAACAATGTTTTGTTAAATTTTGAACAGTTCAAAAATTTTTAACATTAGCGCCTATAGACGAAAATGAAGCAAATGATGTAAACTCTGGGTACAAGATCCAAGTAACAAGCTCACTGGAAGAAGTTCTTGGCGTGAAACATTGATTTGAACAATTTTTGTTCATTTTTGAGCAGTTCAAAAAAAAATTAGCATTGCGCCTACGGGAAAATTTTAATCCTATATAAATCCTGATCTAACGGACCGATTTGCTTGGAACAAACTTTATCGGAAAGCTCTTATGACGTAGAACATGTACAGATTGAAAGTTCATCCAGAACTAACGAGCCAATTTTTCTATGAAATTTTTTGATCGAGATTTTCAAGAATATTTTTGAACTAATGAATGATCAAATCAATAAGCAAAAGAATGAATTAATAACTGAGTGAATAAATACATGAATGACTGAATAAGTGAATGATTGAATGAACATGTATTAACCGTTGAAAAAGGTATATCTGAAGCAATTAAGAACTTAAGCTAAACGAGAAAGAGAGAGAGAGAGATAGCTAGATTATAAATTTGAAGTTGGTGTACTCGGGAAAGTAGGCTCGTATAGTTCTAGACGGAACTTCTTGTTTGAATTTAAAAAAGTTTTACTTGTCATCGTTTGATGTTATTAATTTTTTACACTGTTCAAAAAGTAAATAATTCCATAATCAAAAGGATAGAACTTCAAAAAAAAAAAAACGTATTTATATACATATTACGTCTCCATAAATCTATGTGATAACATTAAACAAAAATAGAACCAAATTACAATGGTATGAGCAAGAGCTTAATATAAAAAAAGAAAAGAAAATGAAAGAGGGGAAAAAATGTCTTGACAAAGATTTTTTGACGGAGACAGAGACAGGAAAAAAATGGAAAAAGAAAAAACGCTTCCTCAAATGGTGACACACCCCCTCTTTAGTCTCTCTACTGTATATATAATATACAGTAGAGATTGCATGTACATACAGGGGTGCAGCAAAAAGGTGTTTGAGCGTTGTAGCTACCCAACACTAGTTTGGTTCAGACACGTTTTGCGGGTCATTATATCGAGATACGTGTTTCTTCACGGTCGCTATATAAAATGTATAAATAACATTTTCTTAAAGGAAGTCATTCGTTTATCTTTCAATGGCATTAAAAATACGTTTCAATTATGCTCTGCATTCCGTACTTGTCTAGTATAACTCGGCCACATCCGTTTAGGGCCCTTAAAATACCAGCCTTATCCTCAGAAGAATAATTTGGCCACGAGAATTAAAATAAATAAGTTGACCAGTACATAAAAATAAATAAATGAATTCTAGTCAAATAAATAAAAATATAAAACAAAACATAATAAACATTTGAAAAACAAAGAAATTAAAATAAATTTTGAAAATTGAAAAACAGTATCTGGAGTTACATTTAAAATTCAAATATTCAATCATTCGTACATCATTAAAAGAGTTCTTAGGAGACACCCCCCCGCCAAATTGTCCCCCTCCCTTGAGTAAGATTAGTCTGTGGAATTTTCTTAAGCTGTATCACACCCCAAATTAACTTTCAGTTAGTGCGGTGTTTTATGAACTTATTCCATCCCCTTCAAAATTTTGTCATTAATCAGTATATGACTTTGTAACTTGAATTTGTTACTATTTTATCATGGTGGGGAAGAATTTAATGTACCGTAATTATCGGTAAATAGCCCGCAGCGTTGTTTGGTCCGCAGGAAGAAGAATTCCTTCTACAAAAATTAAGTTCGGCGTATAACCCACATCGTTGTGTAACCCGCACCCAGAACAAAAGCAATTATATAATCAAATCACTCTATAAGGTACACTGTTTGTAAGGAAACAATTTTAAATTAAAAAACTCTTTTAACATTTAAAATATATATTTTTTTAAGTTTACATTTTACCATATTTTGTTTATACCTGGCTACCCCTGAAATGCGGATGCATATCTCTTCCTGGACAGCGATCTTTGCTCTGGTAATACCCTCCTATTGCGACTAAATTGGCGGAGAGGAATAGGCTCCTATTATCAGTTATATTGCTTATCTCTGTCCTTCTCCCTGGTCTTCTGTCGTTTGCGCATTACATTTTATTTAAGAGCAATATAAGAAAGTACTTAAGATTAGTTGTCTTTTTTAGGAACAGCGTACAAAACTCTCATAATAATAGAATAGCATTCTAATTCTGAAGCGTCATACAACTTCGCTGATAAGGAAAGGTCTCCCACGAAGTTTTCCCGCGTAAGTCCCCTTTTTTCATGCGATACACCCCTAGAAAACAATACATTCTCCTGCAACCTGACTGCGTTCGCCCATAAAGTTCTTTCATTCCTAGCGCCCGAGCCCTAATCTGCTTTGGACTATAGTTTCGAAAGCTACGATTTGTTTCTCTGCATTTTGTTTTGCAAAAAAAGAGATTACTATATTTTTGAACGGAAGTTGTCTCTTTATAATAGTTTTTTTTCTTAATTTCATATATTTCCCGCATCGTTATATTGCCCGCAGATAGTGAAAAAGGGAGGCTTTTTTTGTAGATAACCCGCGGGCTATATGCAGATAATTACGGTACCTTTTCTAACTTCCAATCCCGTTTTTTACCTTCAGTATAAATTTATCTGTGTTTCAAACAAAACCTCTTAAGACACGATAACCCACTAGTTTATTAAAGTGGAACTGGCGGTTCCGAGCCCTAAATCTAATTACAAAATCCCTCACAAAGGCTCTCCGCTTTTCAGAGAATTGACAGGTAAATCGGTGTGGCATCAATCGATCGCCCTGCACCTTTACCTGCTGCGCCTGACGTCATTGACATTTACAGCTTGTCATTGCAGAGTCAATTACCACTTGTCAATGTTGAGGACCCCGTGAGGCTTTTAACCCTCGAGCGGGAGCGGCGCAAAACTGCAAAACCAGTCAGTCTCCTTTTGTTTTCAGGGCACCAGACACAACCAGCCAGCTGTTCTCATCACACTGATCTGATTTACATTCACGCGACGTTTCCACCAAGGAATTGTTATTGTTATTATTACCATTATGCCCTCTGCACGTGGTTGTCGGCGGTTTGTAAGCCATTTCCGAAACGTGTAATTTGGCTAGTTTGCTGAGCGAGCGAAAGGAAGAGAATATGGGAAATGAATAAAAATTGATTTGATGGCTGGGCTGTCGCGTGCGAACTAATGGCCTTATTA
Source organism: Octonoba sinensis (assembly GCA_038502835.1). Taxonomy (NCBI): domain Eukaryota; kingdom Metazoa; phylum Arthropoda; class Arachnida; order Araneae; family Uloboridae; genus Octonoba; species Octonoba sinensis. Next base: position 53,270,474 of record CM076599.1, on the reverse strand, counting down.
AGGACATTTTGCTTTGCGGTTGTTCGCTAGTTTTCCTTTCTTTATTAATTATCATTCATTAAAAAACAGGTAGTGCTCTTTGTTTCTTAACAATAGAGTTTCCTGGATTCATGCTCTTTTGTTGTGTTATTATGTTCTAAATATTTCAATTGGAGGAAATTTTAAATGAAGTGAAATATTACTTGAGAAAAATATTAACTAGTCGTCTTTCTTCAATAGTTTTTATTAACATTAAAATAACTGGCTTTACTCTGATTTTCGGCATTTCCTTGTTTTCTTTTTTTAGAGGAAAAAATAATTGCATGAATGAAAAAAAAATGTATCACAAAGAGTAACGCAGAAAATGAGGTCAAAAATAAACTAATTTAACAAATACTGAAAAATGAAAATTTTGAAATTTGAGATGGGAAAATGTTTGCCTGAGTATTTGGTCATCTGCCTCCGTTCCCTTTAAATTTATAGAGTAGCCCGGAATTTTAATGTTTTCTTCTTCTTTTTTTTTCGAAAGTTTTCTACGGAATCTTATTTTTATGTTCCATGTATTTTTCCTCTGTATGGACATTTTTCTCCTTCTAATATTCAACTGTTAAAAAATTAGCTTAATGATTTACAGAAAAATTCGAATGCTACATAAATATTAATCAAGCATATAGACTTACTTCGGACAAGCTTTATCTGAAAACCTTATGACTTAGTAAGGGCAAATAATAATTATTATTGATTTGTTTATTTTAAGGTTTTTATTTATTCAGTTATTTATTTACCAATTTATTTTTTGGACCAATCAACATTTTCAATTTTATCACCTACGGATAATACAAAAGTCTTCTTATCTAACAACTTATAAAATTAGGTTTTAAAGGAAAAAAAAGAAGAAAAGAAACAGCAAAAGAAAGGAAAGAAAAAATAGAGATAGCGACTTTCTTTCGTTTTTTTTTCTTTTCTTCTAAAGATAGAAAAAAAATGTTTTGAGTAGAAAAAAAAATGTGGAAATACTTGTTCAAAAATAAATACTATAATCAGGTAACGTATCTGTGCACGTATTTTTTTCTCAGCTAAAGGGATACTTTACAAATGTTAACAATGCATTTTACAAACTCATAAAACTTAAAAACTTAAAAAATTACAAAATGTTATTTCCTTAATACATTCAAATGTCAAATATGTCAATAAGTAAATCAGCACTTAAAATACGATATTTTCGATGTCACTGAAAAAGCAACTTACTTTTGTGCTATTTGAATGGCAAGAAATAATTTGACTGTTCTTTTTTTACGCTTAAATGACTTCATTTAATTCTTTCTTTTTTGTGTGTGTTCTTCATTGCCAGCTTCAAGAAGTCGGCACTCGAGATCTAAAAGGATTAAATACATTCTTCTGGAGACACGTGTGAAGGAAGTTATTAAAACAGCCTCAAATATAATATCTATGATTATGATTGAAGTATATCTGATGACAAGAACTGGAAATCGCAATTATCTCGAGTGAATTAAATGTGCCAAACGTTCCAAACACGCACAGAAGTAACCAAGAAACTGAATAATTATAGAGATTAAAACATATGATACGCTGTAAAGACTCACATCTGTTTAAAAAAAAAAATTTTTATTTATTAATTTATTTATTTTCCTTTAACTCTTTATTTATTAATTTTTATTTATGCATTTATTTATTTTTATTTATTTATTTACGTTTTTCTAAAGGGTGTTACAAAATAAATGACTTAATTTTGTAATGAATTAATGCTCTTTAATTCATGAATGCAAAGAAAATAAATAAATATAACATATCACTACATTCATATAACATTTAAATTACCTGCATAAAATGCTGTTTCGCTTCTTCATTTTTTGCTGAACTATTAGAAATTTAAATGATGATATGATTCATTCGCCAGAGTTACTAACCCAAAGTAAATATTTAGCAACTTGTTCAGCTTCTTTGAACATAGTTTCTGGTCATTTCTCAAGAGCCATGTTTAGGAAGCCGTCCTTGATCCGAACCGTGTGAAAGAAGTTGTGAGAGTTATTTAGGTCATCAATTTAAAAACATTTTAAAATGAATTTCAAGCTTTTTGAACTTTTATTTTTTAGTAATGTATATATATTTCTTCTTTGTGCTAAAAAAATGGATTTTGGAATATCTTTGCTGAACGCAAGGAAGAACGTAAAATCATGTGAAATTATGTTTTGCATTGTAGCATATCATCATATTCTTGCAATCTTTTTATCAGTGAAAGAATATCAGTTGTTGTTTACATAGTTGATTATTGATTACACCTTGATTAAAAGTAAGTATACAAAAAAAAAAATGGTTAAATTTTCAAGGCCCGGAAATCTTTATGATTTCCATCTCATTACAGAAAAATGACGCATTCGATGTGGCGCGGGTTATCTCTATATAATTTCCTGGCGGAGAAAAGAAGTGAAATCATGTGACACATGTAAAATACTTTCTCCTATACAATGTATAAACATAGTTAAAACTCCTCTTTGAATACAGACAACAATCCTCAAAATTCCTATTTGAATAAGGAGAACAGTCCTTAAAAATCTCCATTACATTCAAAACAGAACTTCCCGAAAATTATCGTTAAAGTAAAGACAATAATTTCAGAAACTCCCCAATAGAATGAGGTCAAACATTCTTAAATGCGATATTTTTCCCGATTAATTTAAAGACACCAGTTCCTAAATAATGTCAACGACCCTCAAAAATTCCCATGTAACTAAGTGCTTGAAAACTTCAGATTGCAATAAAAGTAGTTGTAAGGAATTTTGGCTATGATCATGCAATAAAAAAAAAGATAAAGGGGCACTCCAAGTAGATTATAATCCGAGATGGTGGCGATGATGTAAAAAGGTTATCCTTGTCTTTAGTTTGAAACTTCCTTTTTTTTCATACACATCATGCTGGCTGTTTATGTCTATTTATATTTTTTTTGTCACGTCAAAGATTTCATGTTTAGTTTTCGGGGAAAAATTCGTAATCAAAATACGATCATTGGTGGTTTTTATTCCGTACTGTAAAATGGTTTTCATGGCTTTTTAAATAAGTAATCTATAAATTAGCAAGATCTGGAAAAAAAAAGGGCTTTTGAATTAATTAAATTCTTTTATAAATTGCAAAAATTTATTGTCTGCTAAAAATGAAACCAATTTTTCCGGAGTACCCCAAATTTCCCCGTAAAATAGCAATTATTCAGTACGTGAATAAACATACACTACTTCCCAAATTATGGAGTATAATTACAAGGAAAATGTCTCAAAATCCTTTCAGAACAAAACGAGAGCTTCAGAACATAATAATTAGAATTAGCGTCATGAAATTTCAAAAGAAGCCCTGCAAAACCTTGTGGGTTCTATTCCCAAAAGCGGTGGCTAGAGGTGGCCCAAGAACATACTACATGCTTTTCGGTTTAATTTGGTTTAATTTCACTTATTCATTATTCTAAGAACTTGAAATAGTTCCTTTATTTCCTTAGAAATTCATCGACTGACTCACTCATGAAAAACCTAAACCACTTCTCAGTGACTTAGAAATTTGAAGCTTAGCATCAGAATTAATTAAGCATGTACTACTAAAAAAAATCCGAAGAAACTTTAAAAAAAAAGCATAATTATCGAGTTACTAGCATACTCATACATAAGTAGCATCACACCTCAGAACTTCAAACGGCCTGCCGTTGACAAAAACAATTCTTTCTCGCACAGGAAGGAAAATAATTGATATAGAACTTCACTTTTCGCTTTTAAGTCTTCATCTTAAGGCTAAACTCGAGCTGAACAAGGACTCCGTTCCAGTTGTAACAGAACTTAACAACAGAAACTTTCAACTTTTTAAAACATAAAATTAAAGATATAGTTAATTACGGAGAAATGTACACAAAAAATCTTAAGTAATTAATAACGATAGTTTAGCTACGTTTACCCCATTGATATTCCAACGAAAATATAAATTTGAAAAAGGGGCCAAGTTCAATAGAACATTCGGAGTAGTCGGTATCACCTATAAAAGAATTGATATCTAACGGATGTTAAGTTCTACAACATATCTTTCAATCATAGCTGTAAGAGTGTTAAAAGTTCTCCAATTCATTTAAAAACGATTTGTTACTCTTTTGGATATCAGATTTCTAAATCGGCAAGTTTCAATTAAGACAAACTCTGTTCAAGAAGGCGATAAGGACCCCAATTGGAAATTAACTACTATAGCTTGGCACAGCATTTTACTAAGAACGAAATATTTCTAGTTCGAGGAGTATTTTTTGAATGTAGTTTACCTAAATTAAAACTTATTTAACTTAAATAATTAACCTTGTGATCTAGCTTAATTATTACTTTATTACCTTAATTAAAACTTGCCAAGTTAAAAATCCGATATCAAAGAAAATAACATTTTTTAAAATGAATTAGAGAACATTATACACTCTTACAGAAAGATTTGCTATGGAACTTGGCACCCGTTAGATATTAATTTTTTATCGGTTATACCGTCTACTCTGAATGTTGTTTGTTCTATCTGACTTGGCCCCTTTTTCACTGTTATGGTTTCGTTGGGATACTTTATTTCTTTAGAAATTCTTTGGAAAAATCAACACCCGATGTCTTTTTATAATTTTATTGTGAAAAATGATTAATATACTTAACCCCGTGAGCACATATTTCATATTATCTCCTTTTATATTTCAGAAATGATAAAAATAAATATGAATATTTCATTATCCAACATTAATAAATACGGACATAAAAAATAAGTAAAAAGAATAAATTGTATGTATGAGATTATTATGTTTTGATAAATATTAATTTAAACGGGGAAACATAAAAATTTTCTGCAGCCCTTCAGAAAACTGATCACCATTTTGCTTTATTTTTAATCCACACAAAACACCGCTGTCGGCAACATGTCTCCGTGTCATGGTTACTATACAGAAAAATAATCAAGAACAAAAGAAAAAAAAAAGTCCAAAAATTAAAACCACTCCCAGAAAAGTGTGCAAAGCTCTCGAAACCCCTCCCATCATTCAATGCCCCTTGGGTAGGAATGTCATAGATTTTTGGAAGGCATTGTCTGAAGTGCAATTATCAGACATTCTTCGCAAGATTAACATGTGGCGGATTCCCCCTCACTATCAATGGTGGAGGGCAAATTGCTATCTGGAAGGAAAGTAGACGAGGGGCATTGTTTGACTTTTCTTGTTGAGCATGAAAACAGCCCTAATTTCGAGCTTGTCTTTAAATTGATTTTTGAAATCAATCGTATATTTTGAATATAAGTTTCTTTCATTAAAGGGAGATAGTTTGTTTTATTATTTTGATGGAAAACGAACTGATTTTTTGTGTATAAGTTTTTTTTCCTTCTACAAATGTTTCTTATTTGACGTTTAGTTTAGGAGGTAGGATTTCTCTGTCGATTTTATTTATATTCGCATTACTATGAGCGATTGTGAACTAAGATGAAACAAAGCTAATTGGATTCATTGATTCAATATTTATGAAATGATGTTGAATTGATTGATTGATTCAATATCATTTGAATCAATGTTGCTATGCGTGCGCAGTACAAACACTGCGCAGGTAGAAAGTTGTTCATTTTATATGTACACTACCCTATAACGTGTTTATACTACCTTGTAACATGTTTATACTAACCTAATTTGTAGATAGCCTTGCTGCTTGAAGTGGTTTGTGAAAGTAAGCTTTAAAATTGTATATAACAGACCCCTCACCTGTTTTAATTTATAGAGTAAGTCTCATGCATTATTTAACATCATGTCTGCTTGCAACATTCTACTTAAGAAAAAATATCGATTGTATTTAAAATAGAAAGACGGAAGATAAACAAATATCAGAAACTATAAAGAGTGATAGCAGTTTTCTTTTAATGAATTAACTTGGTAGTAAAAGACAATGGGAAGATAAAAACATTTTAAATTAAAAGTACAAAAATTATATTCTTTACTATTTTTTGAATTACTTCAAAAGTGAATATTGATATTGTTATTCCATATTAAAGTAACTTTTTTGACCTCGTTCAAATGTTTATGCTTTAAAATAAGTCCATCGGGTCCTGGGACGCAGAAGGTGTTGTTCCGATCAGCCACACTGTAAAAATTTTGCCTTTAGTCGCCACCATTTTTGTTGAAAATTATTAATTTTTGGATATATTTTTTAAAAATTTCTTCGTCCCTCTAAAAAATTGCAAACAGCATAATATTTTTTTAGCATATGAAGTTCATTAACTCATTTACGTATCAAAAGTTGATTACGATTGCTCATTTATCCCGTTTTCACAGAAATAAGCAATCGGAATGAAATTTTGATACGTAATTGAGCAAACAAATTTCATGTGCTAATAAACATTAAACTGTCCATATTTTTTTAGACAGATGCACTAATAAATTTTAAATATATCAAAAATGAATATTTTTTACCTTTACACCAACTGAACACCAAAAATTGTGTTTAGTAGCACCTGGGTGGTGCTACTGAACACAAATGGGTGGCAACTAACGCAAATGTTTCACAGTATACGGAGAGCTACCACTCATCCACTGGGTTTATTTCTGGTATCCATAAATGCTATTTCTTAAAAGTACAATATTTATTCCATACATTATCTATTTTAATTTTCTTTTCAAAGACCGTATATCATGAAAAATAAACGTTTTAATTTGTATTCTTCAGCTGAAAAGTTAATTTTCTTTTTCTTGTCTTAGGATAAAATATTTACTGGGTGTATGATCCGATTGACTCAAAAATGTAAGTTAAAATATTGTTTTAAAAATGGTGCATGCTTTTGATTCAATTAGTAAAGTTCGACTTGCATTTATTCTGCAAAAGAAATTCAATTTTGGCGTATCGCCCAATAAGTGGATGAAATCAAGAGGCGAAGATTAATGAAGTGATATTTTTTTTGTTGTCAAAAAACAGGAGAAACCACTTTATTAATAGTATGTGATAGGAAGCAAAATCACGATGTATGGTTTAAAAAAAAAATGGCATGGCTTCACCGAAAGCATATTAAATCCCTGTAGTTATGTCTTACATGAATCAATTAAATAATTTGTTGATGGTGTTTATGTAATTATAATCCAAACAACTGTTTTTATGGAGGAAGATAATATATTTTGTTATCAGCAGGATCTGTTTGATGTTTCTCCAACAATTCGGAACTTTTAGAACAAGTAATGCATGGGTGGTATGGGTGATTAAATAACTCATTACGTGTCTGTGAAAGATTACTTTATGATGCAGAAAAATATTTCTTTTTATTGTTAAATACGTTTCATTTCAAAATTTGCAATACAGATAAAAATGTGTGTGGATTACATATGTGTAATTTTTCTAGCATCAGACAGTTTTTCGTAATTGTGGCTTTCAACAGGGTAAATTCGAATTGTTTAAATTGCATTGTATTACAGTTATTTATTTCGTGAAGTGAAAATCTGCCGTCAATTGCTGAGGTTTTTGAGAATTTTTGCTCTTGCTTCTTTATTTCACTCAAGTTGTTCACCTAACACTTAATTTTCGCTGAAGTAATGAATTATCTAAACTATGAACCTAAATGCAAAACATTTTAGTGATTGTACTATTTCCAAGAAATTAAGCAATTAACAGAAACCGAAATAATCTTCTTTGTTTTGATTTCACACAAATAGTTCATTCGTGATACAAGAATTAAAAATTGGTGATACACACATATTAAAACAGTTCGTTTTACTAGACATGTTATCAATTAGTTGTAAAACGAGTGAGAGAAATATATATATTTTATCTGAATATTTTTTTTCAAAAGCGGAGTTAACAGAACATGAAGGGCACACGATTTAGCCAATCGCTTGAAATACTTTCTTAGCCACCAAAAATTTAAAATTTCAGTGCATTTGACGCTTAATTAATGAAAGGAATAAATTCAGCTCATATTTTTCATACACAAGCTAACATAAAAATCAAATGTATGTGAAATATTGTAATGCAGAATAATATTGAAAAAGTTTGAGTTTAATGTAAAAAATAAAACAGCTGAACATATTACAAAACGTATTTTTAAAAAAATTACTACAGTGTAAAGAGATTTTCAATAACTATTAGCTGATCTCCCGTAGAACATCTGCGGGCTCAACAATAAAAAAATGAAAGACATTTTTAAAAAAGCTTTAAAATTTGAAAAGCTTAAGAAAAGATCGTTAAGATATAAACGTGCGGATTATCGCTCGATATAAACAAACTAAGGTGTTGCCACTCCAAAGAATTTTAAATACAAAATTGAGTTATGAATGGAAATTCTTTTTCAGAAATGGAAATAAAGTTGTTAAAGTTCGTAAGTTACGATTATAAACACAAATATAATGTTACTTTTTCTATGCGAATCAATAAACCAATTTTTAAAGATCGTTCTACCATTGTTTGTTTTTTGCATGATGTCAGTATCGTATCATTTCGCAAAATTTAATCGTAACTGGTCCACGTTAAGTGAAATATATATATGGATGGATATCTATTTAAGACTTCCTGAAATTCATGCATCAGCCATAACAATCTCTACGCAAAATCTTGCAAATATATTTCTCTCAACTGATATGGGCAACCGATTTCTAGCTAGTTCAGTTTCTTTTTCTTTTTTCTTTTTTGTTGTTTACAGAGTTTTATCATTTCTTCACCATTTTCTGTTTGTTATTTACGTTTCGAACTTCGCTTTATTCAGTCATCTTATTTTCAAATTTCTTTGCGGTTCGCATTATATTCGGTATTAAATTTCAAATAGTTTTAAAGCATCATAGTCTTATTTCGAACAAATAATGCAATTAACAAAAGCATGCTTTTTCAAAAAGAGTTTTTACAGCATTCCATACAAAATTAATTTTTTATCTTGAACTGAAAAAGACTTACATAATTTTTCAACATATGTGTTCAGCACTCATGCATAATATACTTATCAGTAAATACCATCTTTAAAATTTCTGTCAAAACTTAGAATCATAGTATCAGTGAAAGCGAGTCATATTTCAATATTAGCATCATTTTGTTAAAGTCCGTTTTTTAGTACCGAATTGGAAGAACTACTTCGTCTTTTAAATTCGATTTCGTATTGCAGTTTAAAAGCATGCACAAATGCACTCAATTAAAAAGTAAAGAAGACATTAGGCAATTAAAGTTTCCCCTACCAAATGTAATGCATGAATAATGACTTAATAAAGCAATTGCATGTGATAATGCCTATTAATTACTAGAATGAGAGTCATGATAATAGTGAAAAAGTCCATTATACAGAAAATAAAACCATCTTACTCTCCTTCATTAGAATATCGGAAGATAAATTGACTAATTTTAACTTTAAAGGAATATTTGTCAAAAGAATATGTTTAATTCGCCTTCATTGACAACCACAGATATGAAATTATGTTATTAACTTTCTAATACTTTAGTTATTATTATTTTAGAGTATGGGGAATTATTTTAATATTTTGGAAGTGATAATTAATTTTTGGCATTTAAATATTTTTTTAATGAAAAATTTAATTCTTTTGAACATCTATCTTAAGTAGAAGTTTGCAGCGTAAATAAGCTCATTTCACCTTATCTATTTTTTTTTTTTTTCACTTTTTTATTTTATGGGAAAGTGTTTCAGAAACAAAAGAAGCAAGTAAATAAACTTGAAATTATCTTTCCTAATAAAATTTTAGTTACATGTATTTTTAAGTTTAATGAGAGTTTAGTTTAAAGATATAAACTAAATTTATAACTGCTGGATAAAGGAAGAAATAATAGTGAAAATGAAATTGCAGAAATTCCCAAACAGTTTCTTTCAGAAATACTTAGTTTAAATTTAAAATTCACTGAAATTAAAAAAGTGTTATCGCATAGTTTTAGTTTTTCTTAACAATGTACATAGCATTTTGTCACTTTCTCGTTTCAATGATCTACAATTACAGTTAAATTATTGCCTTTTATATAAATTGTCACGAATGACCAAAGTAAGGTAGCAAAAGAGAAAAAAGGCAGAAAAAGAAGAAGACGAAAAATAACGGGCCAAGGTATACCGTCCTATAGTAGGATAAACAAAAGAATTCAATGTATTAGTTATAGTAAGCAATTAATCTCAAATAATGTTCCTTCAAGAATGAAATATTACGTCGTAAAATATATTTTTGCGTTTTGGTTGAAAAGCATTAAGCAGTGATAAAGGAACGGAACATCTATTTTGGAACCATCATTGCATATCAATATATGCAATTATCAGTTTGCCGAAATGATGCAAAAGCAGATTTCAACAAATATAGCATTTACTTCAACAATTGTTAACAAGAAATGCTTATTAAATAAAAAAACGCAAAACCGAGACCAAAAAAAAAAAAAAAAAGTAAAGTTTAAAATAAAAATTATTAGGCAATGAAAAATCCATGGCTGAAAGCGCAGATGGACAGCCAAGTCGCAAAGCTAGATATGAAACTTGAAAGAAAACCCGGTTGAAGAGAATTCCATCCGTCGCTTCTTTCGATTATGTCTTCCGTCTCTATCACTGAGAATAAGGAATAGGGAAAAAGACAATAATCTATGGAACATTAACTTTCTACCCACCCATATTTTGAAGGAAGGAAGAAGATAAAATAGATGCATGGCTAATTTAGCCTTCCCGCGGAGAAGTGAAAGAAGACGGGAATGTGATCGCCCAATACATCTGTTCTGCGCTAGGATAATCTTGTCGGCCGGTAATGATACATTTGTCTGAAGATTAAGCCGTAGAGCAAAGTTTCCTTTCGGACACAAGCTTTTAAATAATTTTTTTCAGGCTATCGGAAGCTATGAAAAAGTATTGTCATTTTTATGACCGCATTATAAGTTTGAGGAGATGGTTTTCGAGACGTTTTAAAAACACAAAGTATCAAAAAAATGCATAATGGATTGGTGCATTTTACATTATATTACTTGTCGAATCTAATTCTAGAAATTATTAATATGAAAGATTATTATTTTTAAATGTTCATAATTACGCTATATTATTTATGTTACAATTTTAATTTTTATCTTTTGTGTTATATATTTCGATATAAAACACATGACTTTGGGAAATATAACAGTTTTTGTCTTCATATTTCTCAATTTTCAGTAGAAAGTCGTGAGGAAATATTTTTCTCTTCATGCAACTATTATCGAATTCCGAATCTCCCTCTCCCATTTTTAGACAGGTTCTTGTGACTGAAACAATGGCTAATGCAATACCCTCGGACGGAGAAATTCCTAATAAGTACATATTAATCACTTTTAGAGAAATTTGAACTTACTAGATGTAATATATTTTTCATTTCTTCATTATATTTTTAGAAAATCACAATTGTTACTGTATCTGAAACCAAAGTTTTAGCAAATATATGATCGTTTTTACAGAACGAAAGTACCAGGTCAGGGCCATTTAAATTAAAGTGGAAGTAATAAAATGCAGAAATCAATAAATGGTTAAAGTGATCTAAATTCAACATCAGTAATAGGTCAAATAATGTTTGAGTTTTATTGAAATTAAATGTTTATAACAATTATTCTAAAACTGACTGACACCTTTAGCTCCGGCAATGCTTCTAGAAAAACGACCAACAAAGTCTACCTCCATCTCAATCAGACCGTTCAACTTAATTACAGAGCCATTTTGGAGTTTCTCTTCTCAAAAAATACTAAAAACACCAAACGAAGTGAAGGGAAGCGGAACCAAATCACAATTAACCGATCGCCTCTTAATGACGTTGCTTTCCTCCACAAAAGCAGAGTCTAATTTTCAAGATTACTGTGTCACTTATGCCACGCTCCGCTTAAGATGTTTGTCCTCAGCTATATGGCGGATCGGCAACTCATGCATGAAGGGTATTATGGTATTCTAGAACTTTCAATGAAGATTTCCCTTTCTTTGTTGAATAGATCTTAAGCTTTTGTCAATTGTTTGTTTGTGTTCGGGTAACAAACGTTGAATGGCATTGCAAGCTTATCAAGCACCTACCAATATCTTTTATTTTAGAATTAGCAGAGCTATTTATTCACTTTGAACACGCGATTTTAATTTATTTTAAAAAATACTCTTAAGGAACGTTACGGAGAAAAATTATGACTTACTTGTCACATCGATAACCGAAGCCATCTTCTTTTCTAGAAGCCTCTGTTTAGAACAGATTTTTTTTTTAATTTTTTTTTTTAGACTTAAGGATGCAATTAATTGCCCCCAGTCGTCATTCGACGGTCCTTCTTCTAAAGCAGGGGTCTCCAAACTTTCCAGCCTTAGGGCCATATTGATTACTCCAGTAAATTCCAAGGGCCAAAACCATATTATCATTAATTGTTGCCGGTGGTAAAAAGTTGAATCAGTCCACTAGTGGTGTAAAATATGATTACTTTTTTGCCAGATGCCATTAGCTAGCTCTCCGCGGGCAGGACAAAATCTGTCCGCGGGCTGGATGTGGCCCGCGGGCCGTAGTTTGGAGACCCCTGTTCTAAAGTATGCAAACGAGATAAACTGAGATGCAAACCGTAATGTTAGTTTAAAAAATAATACTACTACGCAAACTCGAAATTTCTAGGGTAAATGATTTCAAATTCTAGCATCATTAAAGAATTCCCACACTGTTCATTTTCATTCGTTTTATTTTTTTCGCTTCAGCTTAATTTTTTTTTCCGAAGCCTCTGTCTCTTAATTTTTTTTCTTACTGCTCGTCATTTTGATCAACATATCAAACTGTTCACTGCAAACACTTTCTGTGAGTTGCGTCATAATTGGTTTTTAATAGCGGTTGTTTGGTCTAGCAGTAAGAAATCTTGTTTCTGAAAAAGTCATCAGGAACGTGATTAAAAGTATGAAATTTCATACCTAACTGTAAAAAACATTGTTTAAAACAAAATTTTTTTTTTTCATACCAATGTTCTTAAAAATCTCAAAAAAGGAACACCTATAACAGGTTTTAGAGCACCTTAGATAGTGTAGAAGAAGGGTGGTACAGTTAGCCGCTGCGGTCAGCTGTAAGACACAAGTACGCGGTATTTAGGATTGCTGATATGAAGAGGCTCAGAAAAAGAAAAATATAGTATAAATGAGTATACTGTTAAGAAAGAAGCCCATGTAGTTTATGTTTGTAAAAACTGTACACTTGAATAAAGTAGAAATCTCCTTTCTTATTTGTATTCCATTTTTTCTCTCCAGAGCAAGCTCAAGATTTAGCAATACGTTTACTCAGAATTAAAAGAAACATCAAATTTGAATTTGTTTTAAACAACCTGCAAAGAGTAAAATATTTATTACTTTTAAATAACAGTAAAATTTTAATATAATAGGAATCTACTGCTTTAAAAGTAATACTTCTTAGATTCCTTCAAACTTTTATCTAACATATGAGAAGTAACTTTTGAGAAACACAGAGTTCCGAAAAAAGAATGAGAAATATTATAGAAAAATTCCTGAGAGTTATTTTACAGCAATCTGATAAAATATGTTCTCTCTTTTTTTTTTACACCATCACCATTTATTTCCTATTAAAAAATATTTTCTCAGGGTTTCTCCTATCACATTCTGAGGATAACTCTTTAAAAGCTACTTATTTCTTTAATTCTACATTTTATTATTTAATGTTTATCACCTCAAAAGAGAGGATACAATCAAGTATAAACAAATTGCGTTAAAGCTGGGACACGAATTAGTGCATTCGACTACAAGGAATGGTAAAAATATTTGTCTTTGATTGAACAGCTACTATAAATCCACAATTTTATGAGAACTTAACACTTGTACAAAATGAAACTGTAGGGTTCTGATTTCATTATTGTGTAACTACAAATATTTTGCCATCGTAAAAAACTTCCTTCCAAACATAATTTGCAAATGTGTCATTTAGGATTCATACATTAACCATATTGATAAATTCCGAAATTAGCTTGGGTAATTATCAACACAAAAGGGCTTGTCATTTATGCCCATTAATGATTGCCCACGATAAGAAAATGGTAATGGCTTATCAATACTAATTACATAACGTTAGCTAAAACATTTTTTCACAAATGATTACATTAAATTCCACGGACAGAGTAGAAGATATTAAACTGAAAATGAAAAAGAAACAAAATCGATGTTGAATTTTAGGTGCTGATAGATTTTTGATAAAGCAATTAGTCTTCAAAAAAATGAGAAAGGGAACATAAGTTAATAGACAGTTGAAAAAATTAGTACAGGAATACGTAAGCTGGTCGTTTGCAATTTTTGTGTGATGAACCTATTAATTTATTCTCTTAACACTTTGACTACCATTGAGGTAAAACTGTCAATTGGAAAATGGATGCTCAGATCCGGTACCGGAAGAGTATGTCATTTCAAAAAATACTTAGATTTTATGTGAGAGTATTTATGCATTATTATTATTATTATAGCTTATAATGGTGAAATATGAATATTTTTTCACAATTTGTTGATAAAAATAAATAATATACAGCCGTTCCTGACTACGGCCCAGGAAAATATTGAGTTGCCATCAAAGTATTAATAACGAAATTTTGGCCTGTATTCTAGATATTAATAAGAGTTTTTTTCAATGATGCAAAAGTCTAATTTTGCTTCAGAAAGTAGCACTAATACCGGAATGAATTTAAAGCTGAAAACTTCAAAATTTAGAGAAACAATTTCAATGTACAAATATTGCGACTTCTCATCGGCAAAAAACTCTAAAAACGACATAAAAAGAGGTGGATAAAGCCTCACTAATGAATAAAGCATTTAATCTAACATAAAACGCAAGCAGCCACATTAGCCACTCATGCTAATATGAGCCATTAAAAATTTTATATTTTTAACCAAGAGTCTCAAATTAACATTTTACACATTAGTACAAGAGAAGATGTGAATATTGATAAAATTTAAAATAGTTCTATTTTAGTGTTTAGAATTCAATTTACAAATGGAAAAATTTACTATTTATTGAAAAGAAATGTTGTTCAACTTCCTTAAAATTTTATGAATTTGAATAACTTCGTTTAGGAATGCCTTTTCCAATCTATAATCTTCCTTTAGTCACGCTGCACCTGTAAGGTGCTTATGGTTTTTGAAAGCCAAATGAAATTTACTCTCTTTTAAATAGTCCTGTTACCGATTTAAGATTATTTAGGGATATAAAAACGTTTATTCGTAAAATTTATTCAAAAATAGAAAAAAATAAAAAGAAAATCCAATTTAGTCGCGTTGCATATGTTGGGTGATTACAGGAATTATTGCATTTAATATTGAGTTATAATCGACCAAAAATATCCCAGTAATTGTAAAAAACAAGAATTAAAAAAATGAATATATATATATAATTTATAAAAATATCACATTCACAATATTTGTGCCAATGGTCGCGTTACACCTGTGAGGTGCCGCAACCCTGCAAAGACATTTTTGAGGTGCAAGAGTGCACTGACCTCTGGGTTATCGATAATTAGAAAGATAACATGCAGCTCCTTCCCCGGAATCATCTATAGAGAAAGAAAAAGTGTAGTAGGGATTCACCTGTGAGGTGCGCGGAAGTAACGGAAGGTTAACAATTCAATTTTTCAGCTTAGTGAAAATAATTAAGTGAATTATGTACATACGGCATTTGTTAACTATAATAAACAATCATGAATTTTAATAAAAAACTTTAAAAATATTCAAGCAAGTTTTTCTCAATAAATTTGAGATATAACTTTTAATGAACAGGGACTGGCAACAACTGAGCCAAAAATTGGACATGGTAATGAACGAGTTTTCCTGGTCTAAGAATAGGCATTTTTAAAAGAATAAACATGATAGCAATTTCACCTGTCTTCTTTATAACAAAAAGTATGCCTTTTTCGGAATTATTCCAATTAGCCAGATCTTCTAAATTTGAAGGCGAAGCTTCATGCTTCCATATTTACCGACGCGAAAAGAGTACTTTGAAATTCTACGAAAGATAGATAGCCTCAAGAAATATTAGAAAATAAAAGCACTTCACTGCGTTGTGACTTGGTCAGGAAAAATACTTCCTCTTACAGTATATTTGGACGAATGGGGTAGTAATGATAGCTAGGCTTTGATAAAATAATGATGTTCAATGCTCCAGAAAATGAATGCTTTATATTTTTTTCGTCGTTATGTTTTTACTATAGTTTGCAAGAAAATTAAGTATAAGTGGAGTTGAAATAACTGATTTATTTGACAAATCC
Source organism: Octonoba sinensis (assembly GCA_038502835.1). Taxonomy (NCBI): domain Eukaryota; kingdom Metazoa; phylum Arthropoda; class Arachnida; order Araneae; family Uloboridae; genus Octonoba; species Octonoba sinensis. The sequence continues at coordinate 53,254,284 of CM076599.1, read as the reverse complement.
CCTGGACTGCAAAATAATTTGATGAAGGAAAAAAACACAAAAATGTTTGGCCAACACCTTTCAAAAAATACAAAAGCAATTTTCTAGCATTCGGTTAATATTGTACTGAAAAATTTTCTCTTAGTTCGAAATTAAATTAATAGGCCAGATAAAAGCAATGGCATTGCCGGACGCAATCGCGTGCATAAATTTGATGTAGAGATGTAAAAGTTTCCAGAGATTTGATTTTAAGGATGTAAAATTGTCATTAATAATCTTTAAGAGGAAATTCTGAAGAATATTCTCCTGAAATTCAGTTACAATAATAAGGCAACATTACATACTTCATATTGATCGAGAAACTTAAAAATAAAAAATACTAAGAATATTACAATAAATTTTAGAACGATTAAAATAAAAGGAAGCATTAATTAAAAAAAAAAACACTGATATTTTATGCACTTGCGCAAAATGCGCTTGGATTGTTTGAGACATCTTTAAAACAGAGAGCGAACAATATTTTACCGCCCCCTCCCCCTTCCAGTACTAGATTTGAGCCACCAGCTCCGTGCGCAAGCAATGCTAGGTAGGGGTCTGGTGGTACTAGACTTCTGATAAAAAATTTTGAAAATAACTATTGCAAATTCAATTCTTTTTTCAAAGCCGGTGTTTATTGAGCCCTTGAACAAAATAACTATGTTCATAATTTTAATTCACCGCTTAATTATCCCGTACTAGTACTTGGCACTCGTGACAACCTTAGACATTGAAGGGCATGTTTATAGAGTTTACATTCTGAGTGCAAAGCACAAAAGTTTTAACATTTTACTGTTTTTTTTTTCTGTTAGTCTCTACAAAAAAAAAAAAAAATAATAATAATAATAAATAAACAAATAAATAAACCTATTTTTAAAGTGACATTTACGTAAATGCGCTTACATTTGAATTCAATGTGTGTTGTACAAGCGCAAGTTTCGAACTTCGTTTGGATTGGGAATTATTTTTCTGCAGCACCATCAAAAAAGTTAATTTTGTAATTAAAGAGCTTGCGGCAGCTGAGACAAGAGAGTCTTCTCAATTACGAGAAGACTCAATTGAGATGAGACTGTAAATGTTTAATCTTTCAGTAACTCCACAGTAAATTGACTGATTTTACCGTGTCCCTTTGAATCCTGTGAAGCAGCTGTTCGTTTTACTATCTCAATAAACAACAACAGAAAAAGAAAACAAAACATTGGTTAGGACTTCGAGATAACTTTGAATGTAAAGCCTTGTATTTGGTGGAAACATACCCGTGTTAAACTGTGTGGGGTTGTAGATTATTTAATTGCAAAACAAGGGGGAGGGGTCGCGACGTCGGATGAGGAAACTGTGTTTTGAAAAAAATATGATCGATTTTTCAGATAAAAAGCAAAAATTAGTCTTCCCTAATTACTGCTTCAGAAAATGTAAGTCTTTTCTATTTTTCCTTTTTTTGCTCTTTGGTACTCTTAAAGTTTAGTTTATGTAACTTAGTTTATGTTTTAGTTTTTATTCAAACATTGAATTAAATACTATTATTCTTTTTGCGCCAGATTTCTTCAATCGATCCGCGCATTTACTAACGCTGCCCCTGCAATACTGGAATAATATTACAACGTTTAAACATACTACTGCTGCAGTGTACTGGTTCACTGAAGTTACTCAGTATATGAGTCGAGTGATACGACTTCATTTGCGAATAAGCATTTTATTGGAGGCTTTCAGACTTATGGGTTTTTTTTAGAGAACTTTATATTACTTGATTCTAGTCGCTTTTACGTTCTGCCCCGATATTAGGTTATTTTTTTCTGAGATGAATAAAAGAAATGGAAAAGGATCAGGTACTATTGATAAAAGTTTATAATGAGGAAAGAACGTGCTGACAACTTTAATTCCGTTTCTTTACCTGGAAAAAGTTTATTTCGTTTCATCCAGCACGAACTATTTCATAGAATTAATAATTCTCAAAAGAATCTGCAGAAAGTTAAATTACCAAGAAACTATAATTAAGATCATTCCTTTTTATTGCGTACATTTTTAATTTAAAAATTCAAGCTGGAGCAACTAAACGCGTGAAAAGTAAACATTCTCATTTCTCGGTACATTACCAATAATAAACAATGTCACGCAAAAGTTAGATTTAGTTTCATTTTCTATCTCAGAATAAATTTACTATTGTATTGTACTTGTTGACATTTGATTAGCAGTGGAATTAATAGAGTGTACTACGTAAGAAAAAAGTGACCTCAAAAATACTTGTGTTATGCTTGAGCAATACACCAAAACATAGACGAATGGAGACTGCTGTGGCTTCATTTCAATCTAAATACAGTGATGAAACATGGTTGGATGTTAAATGATCTTGTTGGAAAAGTTATGGGTTGATAGAGCGGGCAATGCAATAATAGTGATTAGTCATTTTTTAATTACTGTTTGTTATATCAATGTTTGGTTCTTTGTAAACTGCAATATTTTGGAATGAGGCAAATGGTAATCGAAAAATCATTTGTGAAGACGCATGACGGCATCAAAATATGTAACTCCATGGGGATATTGTCTATTAAAATTTAAAGCAAGGGACCGTTCATAAATGATGTCACACTTTTTTCAATATATTTGAACTCCCTCTCCCTTTGTCACAAAATGTCACACTTCATCATACCCCCTACCACCCTTTGTCACATGTTACGCTATATTACATAAGCATATGTACTTGCTGTTGAAAAATCTTAAAAGTGTAAATGTCGAAAAAAGAAATTTACCTTTTAAACTCTTAACCAGAAGTAAATTTAAACCTTAATCAACATCGGTGTTTATGATAAAAAATGATCAACGAAACTTTAAAATTAAAATTATGAAAATCAAAATTAAATTTAAATTGCTGATTTTTAATGTTTTTACAGTGACTTATCGTTACTCCCTCCTCTCCCCCTGTCACAAACTGTCACAATTTCTCGAACCCCCCCCCCCCCCCGCAGCGTGACATCATTTATGAATATTCCCCAACAAAAGTAGAGCTAACTAACTCGTAATATTCATTCGCCTGAAAGATTACTAAACTTTTAACAAACATTGGGAAATCACAATAACTAATTTTTTATTCCTTTTATATCAACACTCAACTGTCCCGCGGTAAACATTTAAACTAAGTCGTGTATGAGCACACGTTAAACGATCTGACTGATCAAGTGTGTTACAAAGGATGATCTATTCATTTAATTACTTAACAGTTATTCAACCACGAAGTATCAATAACAACAGAACAAGAAGCGATCAGGAGTTCCTACGAATGAGGTTTTTTAGATTTTTCGATCATAAAAGCAGAACACAAAAGAAGAGCATATTTTTACTATATTTGGAGATGCATGCTTAATTATGGTTTTAATTTTCTTTTCCTGAGTTTATATTGTAAATTCAGATAGATTATCACCAGACGTTCGTAAAACTATCAGTCCCTTCTACTGCGACAAGCCGTTTGTGGTGATTTTAAGCGTTGACAAGTCGTTGTTAAAACTTAAAATCAAGAAGCGTTTCATTTCCTTTTCTTCGTCTTCTCTTTTTTTTTTTTTTTTTGGTAGGGAAAAAATGGCGTGCTTTAATTAAAATACACAAAAAAAGTATTCCGGCAACAGAGTTTTCTGACAACATTCCTTACGACTCCCAGTAAACCAAGAGGATATTTGTTATAGCAGATTAAAATCCCCATTAAAATAAAGTTTTTTACCATAGAATAATAAAAACCGGTCCCAAGAACCTCCATTAGTATAAATGCATAGACTCTGATGAGAATATCCATTAAAATGAAGATAAACGATACTAGAAAAATTAGAATTAAACATAAAACCTTTTTTGCATAAAAATGAAACGTACAGGGGAATTACATGAATCAGGAATCAAATGAATTTTCATGCAAATATACACACACACACACAAACAAATATATATATATCTTTAATATGTGTGTATATCTTAATGTATATATCTTATATATCTTTCATTAAAGTCTAAGAAAAGTTTAAATTTCATAGCTCTGTTCCATAATATTAAAATAAACTGCACTAATATTTAGTGATAAAAAGTTAAAATACATATTATGTTAAAATTTCTTCTCCCGCCCCCTGTTTTGTTTTGTTTTTCATTGCAAAATTGCAATATCGAGAATAAACGTGAAAAAGAATGCTCAGATCCAAGTTTAGATATAACGTTCTTAGCTGTGGTCTAGGGCAATACAATTACAAACCCATATAAATTCTAATATATAATTTTATTTATTTATTAATTATGTAATTCATCATAAGCATAGAATTGAAAAAAAAAGTGGTTTCTGAGAAACGTTTCTTTTAAATTAAGAAATGCAAATGAATCACTTTCCCTTTGTCTGTTGGGGCAAAAAAAAATTTGTCAGTTATCAGTTAATATTTCACCGAGGAATACTTTTGAATTTTATCTTCAATAAAAGTTAGGAATCATCGGAAAATACTTTTACTACACGTCTTTGAATCTTATAAGCGGGATTACTATTTTTTAAAGGAATTCTATAATTAATTAAAATATTGAAATACTTATTTGAAAACACCGTATTGACTTCTGCTCGTTGATGTTTGACAACACATTATACATTGAAAAACAAAATGTTGCAGTTAAGTTTGTTTCGTTTTGGATTGATGCTCTTGTTGCCGAGTTGAGGATAAAGGGAAATGAGCTAAACAAGCAAGTAAGAGACAAATGAGAATTTGCAGAATTTACCATTAGCTATTCACAATTACGTCACCAGCCTTGTATGCTAACATGTGTCAAGATTTTCTAACCAGTCTTTAATAGTAATATGTACCAACAATTGGATTGAACAAGCGATATTAAAATAAACTGTTGGTTTAAAGTTAAAAGCTTTTTATAAAACCCGGTTTTTACAAGCTCGAGTTGGATTTAACGAGCATATTTTCATGATAACGATTTTGAATTTTTCTCTCCGGAAATGAGTTTCGCAAAATCCACTGACATTTTGAGAGAGAAAAATTGAAATTTTGTGAAAATTGGATAACAATGGAAATTATTTTGAAATTTAAAAAAAAAAAGTAAGGCTTGTCTTCATCTACGCTTTTAATTTAGACATGTGCCGAAAAGCAGAAAACGAAAAATTTTCCAAGTAACACGGGCCAATTTTATTTATTTCTTCTTGAATAATAAATGCTGAAAAATAAAAAGAAAATATTTTTTAAACTATCATTTTTGCTAAATTCATTTTTGTTCGATAAGATTTGAACTTATAACAATTCCAAACAAGTCCGAACATTCGGATTTAACGAACAAATTTGTCTCATCCTCATCATAATCGAGTTCGACTATTTAAATATATACGCACATAGCGCAATTATTCAATCCTGGATTTTTGACACCAAAATTCATTAGAGTGAGCTTGTAAATATGCACTAAAAAACAAATATAGGTGAAAGAATTTTTTTGCTCACCCAAAGAAACTTTGTCAAATCTGAATTAAAAATGATGTCCTTTTTAGTCTGCATTTCGTTATCATGGTGATAAATGTATATTAAAACAAATATTATTCACGCAAAAAAATGCTATACACTAAAAACTGTTTTTTCTTTTGCAATACATCGCAATGCGTTCGTCAAGGTTTTCTACATTTTCTAGTTTTTACATCGCCTTCTAACACAAGCACTTAAAATGTTACTTTTATCATCTTGAGTCGGTTTTCAGTCCTTTTTTTCATTTAAAATGCATTTATTATTATTAAGACTTAAGATAAGTTTAAGGCTTCAACCTGGAAGAAAATGTTACTTCTCTTTAAATTTGTATGTGCTAGAGTTATAATTTTCGTAATACTATACTTATAGATTTTGAAATACAGTACTTGAACCATTCATCTTATCCTTCTGAGATGACATTTTAATGTTGTATGTATAAATTATGCTTTAATAGCAGATTTACGTGCAAAATCAATATTTTTGTCATAAAACTTTTACGTTAAATGTTTTGATACTTTATATTTTTATTTTAATAGAGGATGAGATTACTGGTCGCACATCTCTAAACAAAACTGTTTCATCTTATGTCTGAATTTTTCTCTGGGCTGCAATTTTGGTTATGAACTAACTTCTTGGTGTGGTGCATTTTTTGCATAATTTCCTTCGCATGATCAAATTACACTCTGATCCTAACGAAAAAATCATGAATTAAAGAAAAAATATTCTATAGGCAACCCAAACATCACAAAATATAATAAATGCAGTGAAAAAGGGGAAAAGTTAATCTTATTTAATTGTTACTTCAAAAACGTCATCGTTTAACGTTTTTGAGTTTTCCCTATAGAAGAAAAACAACAACCGTCCCGGAAATATTATAAATTTTTTCATTCGAACTATCTAAGATCTTGAATTTCGACTTCCAGCTCTACGACAGATGATATTTATCTAAAAAATGCTAAATATCTTCGAATTAGGGACGATCTGGAAAGAAAAGGTTATCAACGTATTCAAGGATTAAGACGAAGCAAAGATAATAAAAGAAATGCTTATTATGGTCATAGGAAGTGTGTTATGTCACCGTACCTTGATACCTGAAAGCACGGTGTTAGAGGTTTTCGATCGAATCGCTATAAAAGCGAGCTTAATTTCAAATCTGCATCAGTTTCCAAAACGTGTCGGATAAGTGTTCGGACTAAGCATTTCTTCGAGTATTTTAAAGGTATGTTACTGAATATTTCTGCGTTTCCCTAAGTATTTTCCCATCAGTTTAACTTTTCACAAATCGAAAAATCTAATTAACATACTACTTGGCTTTTGCTCTTCCAAAATTTTCAATGTGATATTTAAAAAATAACAATTATGTTTATTATGAAATCATCGGTAACTCGTAACTATTATCAACATGCAGCTAATGCACACTATTTTTAATATCAATAGCGCAGAAGAAATTCGATATTTTTGCTTTTTATTTGGTATATTTATTGAAAGTAAATAAATATTTACTTAGAATTAATTAAAATGGGACCAGTATCAATCGGAAGAGCATTTTTTGTAAAATGTGTCCTAAGTACATGATGTATAACTCTTGCCAATCCCAATATTTTGCATCATTTTAGTTCAAAAAAAATTTTCCATCGATTTTTATTTATTTCTCCTTTCTATAAATTCTAAGGTTTTATTCGTATCTGAAAGCGACTTTCCACTTCTTCATCAGTCTCTAATTCATTTGCACATGCTTTGTTGTCTAATTTTACCTTGACAGTTTTTTTTTTTTTTTTTGTGGGGGGGGGGGGGGCTTACCTTTTACAAAGAATTACCAATATGTTTATTTGAAAACGTTTTTTCCCTTTTTTTTATAAATAAATAAATAAATAAAGTAGTGATTTTTATGCCGAAGTACGATGTAAATATTAATAGTTAAATATATTTAAATCATAATGAGGGGCATGCATAATTGATGCCACACACATATTTTTCATAAACTCTGGATGTCAGCAAGACGGATCACTCCCCCCAACTTCTCCTGCACTGACACTAATGGTATACAATGTTTTATGTTTATATAGGAAGGCTTTAGAACAAATATTTTAAACATTAAAACATAACTCTGCAATTTATAATAGAAATTAACTCTCAAAAGCTGTAACAAATTAACGAATTTATGTGACGTCAGAAAAACCATATAAAAATTGTATGTCGGGAAACAACGTTACTTATACATACTTAAACATAAAGTGAAATTCGCATATTTTTTTAAATGTTAGGTTTGAATTGTTCTTTGATAAAATAAGCAAAACTGTTTGCGTTGATCAAGTTATTTAATTCCAGAATTCAGTTATTTACCGATCAAAAACAATTAAAATATTTTTAGGAAATGCTTTGATAGTTTGTAGTTTTACCAAAATTCTCTTCAGACACATTTCAAATAATGTGAATCAAACAACTTAAGACAAACAGTAATAATTTATTAATCATATATTTATGGAATAAGGAATAGATAGAATAAATCTGTTTTTCAAAACAAGTGTCATCTAAACCAAGCTAACGTCCAAATAATGCGAATAACAAGTATAGTTTTAAAGTACACAATGTAGAATTTAATTCCTTGTTTTGAAATTGTCATTCAAAACAATACTTTTTTCTTGTAAGAGAACTTCTAGAGAATGCGAATCGAGTCATTTATTTCTTTACGCATGAGAAACCGCTATGTAATTTTAAGAAAAGCTCAGTGACCACTTTACCTCATAATAAAAAATTGCTCTTAGACGTCTCATATCTCTACTAAAGCAAATATTTTTAAAGGGAGAAAAAGAAAGATTTGAATATTTATAATTGTGTAATAATTAACTTCCTATGAAACAAATCTCTTTTAAATTATTTTTTTCTTTGGGTTTTACCATTAAAGAATGTCTTAATATATTAATTATTTCTTATTATTTAAAAAATATATTGTCTTCAAACTGGGTTATACTTTTAACTAATGTAATCAAAATAATGATAAAATCAACTTTACAGATAAAATCACACGAATTAAATCATAAAATTTGCAAATTTAATAGCAAACACGTGCTTCAAGGTTACACGGCATTTTTTTTTTTTTTCAATGCAGAAAACTTTTACTATAGACAGCTAGAATTTCACACATAACTCTACCTCACTTCTATTTTAAATATTTAACTAAAACTTTTACTATAGATACGTGATTATGCTTAGTATGTGTTTCTTACACATTATTCATTTATTGAATGTAAAATATGCTTATTCAAATAGATGCATATTTAGAGTACAATGTTCGACATTGGGCTCGTTATTTATATGACTAGCACTAAAACATACATGTGTGAGACCTTACATGTTAGGCATTAAATAAATAATGATAATTATTTGCAATATTACATACATTACTTCAAATACTCCAGTAAACGATTTGACTTCCCAATGATCGTACTATAACCTAATATGAATTATTGGGAGAAAATATGTATAACTCAATAATTTGATGAAATGCAAAAAAAAAAAAAAACTGCCGAAATCCACGTGGAGTCGCTGACTGATAACATGTGTAGACAAAATTTTAAATCAATAATATCTAAACGTTTGTAATGCTTTCTTTGATCCCTTCAATGAATTCAGATATGCACTTGTAGAGTATTGGTTGGAGTTTTCCACTTGTAGAATGCAGAGATTACTGAATGTTGTTATTAAGCTAATGTCTATTTTGCTGTAAATTGATAACAATCTTATGCACAAAAAACAACAGGCTTTAGGCAACAAAAACCTTAACTAGACTCTCCCAGACTCTAGTTTGAAGATACTCTCCCAGTTAAAAACCGAGCATAGGGAATGAAGGAGTATACCACCGAACCTTCTCAAAAATTTGGGAGTTAGGCCTGGACGAAAAATTATGTCAGCATTGCGTTTTGTAAAGTTTATTAATGTGAAAAGTCAAAAGATAATTTTAATAATGCCGTTACTTGTTATACTAACCATCCGAAACATGTATTTTCACAAAATATGAAGCACTCGTGAAAAAACTTTTGGTATTGTGGTAGTTTGTTTATAACCCAACGATCTACCATTTGATAGTGCTATAGTGGCCGGTATTCAAACTCATGGCTATGACGCAAGAGGTAGTGTATTCCCTATGCCTCAGAGCACCTGAAAAGATTTTATTTACATCAAACATTGGGAATTTTGCAACACGTTTTAAATGAGGGATGGGAGAAGACATACTTTGATGTTGAAGTAACCAAGAAGCCATTCTGCATAAAAGTAATGAAAAACTCCCTTTGCATCACAGTTTTAAATATCACATAAAAACCTTAAAACTCTTCTCGTTTAAAATTAAACGAGAAATTTTACGATCCGTTACCTACCTTGGAATGACTCGGGTAATACTAAACAAATATGTCTGAAATGGATTAATTTTTTCTGTAATTCATAGGAAACAAAGACATCAAAATCAATTTTAAACCGCTAAGCAAACACCTGCAGTAGAGTGTCGGACCATAGCACGCAAAAGGCTTCCGAAAACCACCGGAACCACTCCCATTCTAAATGAAACAAAATTTCCCAACGGATTCCACATTTGAGAAAAAATAATCGCAGAGAAATCCATCTCAGACAAACGGTGTGTCATGGAGGAAGTTTTTAGGACTCTCGTGCCATGGTACTGTTGTCGACGGCAATCAAGCAGGAAGAGCACGCGTTTGCTCGATGAAGTTCGTCATGCACTATAAAAGAGATGCCGGGAAACTTTCACTTTCACAAATCTGTTTTACTTAGTATAATATTCCGTTGTTGAGGAAGAGTCGGGAGGAGAAAGACGAAGAACAGACTCTCCCTTTCTTTTCACCAAAAGAAGGTAAGTGAGGATGGAGACACGGATAGCGGAACAACTGGGATTGATCTTAGAAACTTTTAACGAACCTCCGCGCTTGACATATTCCAAAACTAACTATATAAATTTAGAGTTCTTTGGCTTTATTTCGTTGACTGCATAGTTATTGCCCACTATTTTTTTAAAGTGTGGTTAGGTGGCTGAAATTTGCATTCTATAACAAGCTGAACTATTGGAATTTATTGCAAGTTATTTCATGAACTTTAATACCATCAAACTTCTGAGTGAAATCTCAGCTAAGGTTAAGGAGTCTTGTTACAAAAAGCATTCGAGTTCCAAAGATTTTTCATGGTTTAATGTTATCTAAATGCTTGAAAGAGTACTTCTGACTTTTTAGTGAGTTATTGTTGTCAGTAAGAGCTGTTGTAGAAAATTTTGGCTTATGGCAGTAAAGTAAATCATTTGTATCTAGGAATATTTTACATAGGTGCATGACCCCTGTTATAGGCATAAGAGTTTTCTAGAGAATACCAATATCTTAAATTAAATATACATTGCTTTTATGCCATTACTCTGAAAGTTGATTATATAATTCGAAGATAACCAAAAAATTTTTTACACAATTTTAATCTTGATAGTACAATATTTTTAATCATTGGAAACGAAAATAATAGTATCTTTATTTCATCTTGTATTATTTAATTTTTTTCTTCATTCATTCATTTATTGATTTATTCTATATTTTTTAATTTATTTATTTATGTACTTACTTAGTTAATTAATTAATTTATTTTTTGAAGCAGAAAGTTATAAAAAGTTGCATTAAATCGTCAAATATAAAATGTCAGTATGCATTAAAATTCTAAAAGCAGGAAAAAGTAATAGGTAAGATTGTATTTTAGATTTGAAGTTAATGTCATAAGTTTTGAAGACAGCCATTTTCAGCTGTTGTGACAAAATTTAAAACATTTATACCTATCAGAACAGATCTAACATAAAAAATACTCCCTAAAAAAGTGAGTAAATTTTAAAACAATATGGTGCCAATTTCTAGTTGCATTAAAGTTTCTATAACCGGAAGAACACATTCATGATGTTTTCACCATTAATTGAAGCACTAACCAAAACTACAACTCTGAGAGTTAAACTGGGTTACTTGCTTTAATGGTGATTCTTAATTTGTTTAACTGATTTCTTTACTTAATGACCCATACTTCCATGCCCAGTTGTATGGGAGGTAGGAAGAATCATGTAAGGCTTCTAAATATTTTATTCTATTAAAAATATTTTTTGATTGAAAGTAAAAAGAAGCAAAAAAGGTTATTTATGTTCACTTCATTTTAATTCAATCAATCAATCTGTAACTTTCGTCTGTGTTAAGTCTGCAAATAAATACACTTCGGGTTTAGTAATTATTTTTCCAATTTTCTGAAACAAAAAACTGAAAATATATTCAGAATCTGCAATTTTCTCGATTTTTGAGGCCCTAAAAAACACTTTTTATGCTAGCGGTTTTGTATTTAAAATGTTTACGTTCTCTAGTGGCCGTTAATTAAAAGAAACGAACTGCTCAAAATATCCCTTAAAATAACGAAAACAAAACAATCCGTTTTTGTAAACTTCAATCTTGTTTTGATACTTTGTTGACGGGAAAGGCATGGAGTTTTCAACATTTTGCTCTAAAGCTGATTGCCGCCATGATACAGTCATAAACAGACCTGTCTATAATTGTAACCATGGAGGAAACAAATATCCGATGGAAATTTTTTTTGTTATTCCTCATAAGATTATTTACTCTAAGTAAAAGGTATATTGTCTACAACTGTAATGTTAAAATTAATATGTTATAACCTTAACTATATTCAGTCAAATTATATTTTTTAAGTTTTCAAAATGTACTAGAACGTTATGATTTAAATATTTGTTTTAAACCAGTTACGTGCATTAAATTATATGAATTTTAATGCATCAAGATGCCAACGTTTTTTAAATTAAATTTATCTGTTTCAGTTTCATATAACTCCACATTTATCATTTCTTGTTATTATCGGTTTTGAGATTCAGATTGGCAATTTTATTGTGCTTTAATGAAAAAGAGAATGACAATGTATTATAAAAAAGCTTATTTAATAGTTTTGCTCCGTTAATTTATAATTAAATTCTTAAAATCTGAAAAATTTCTTAAGGTAAAGAATCTACAGCATAAATACTTAAAGAGGTTACACAGAAACAGTATTGTCACCAATAACCGTTTGGTATAAAATGACTGAATTTGTTGACCTTAACTATCAATAGTTAAGGTCAACAAATTAAACCCATTTATTAATTTTCATATGCTAGAGCTAGGCAGATCCTCCCTTATAAATATGACTGAAAATGCTCATATTTCTAAAATGTTTAATAAATTCATTAATTCTTAGACTTTTTTTATTTATTTATTATTTTATTTTTATTTTTGTTCTCAAAGTTATTACTTTTAACGTGAATTTTAAGTGCACACCAAAAGTATGTTTTGCGTTTTAACTAAATATTTTTTTAAGATCAAAATTTAAGGAACATTTCAAAAATCTCATTTTTTCCCCTTCTCTCAAAATAATTTCATTTAAACTTATGATATTTTACATATTTGTTATGTATGTGATCATGTTCACTTTCAATCCTTTGGCATTGGACATGATCACGAAATTTATTTTTGTATTATTTTATTGTTAGAGCACCAAATAAAATTTTACGCTTTCGTATAAAACTTAAATTATTTCAAATTATCATATTTCTTTCATTAGCACTTACACAAGCATTAAATTCGCTACAGTAAAATTCTGAAATGCCAAACACTAATGCACTTGAATTGCTTCATATTGAAATGCATGTTAATATTCATCTTAAGTTAGTATTGTCTAGGATTTAGAATTACTGTTACTAGTCTTAGGGATTACTGTTTAACTTTTAGAAATAGATTTGAGACTTTGAGTTAACTTTTACGAAAATATTTTGATAATACTCCCAGATCTTGGATCAAACAAATCTTGTAAGACAACGTCTTTCATACGCGTCATGTTTTATTATTGTGTTTACTAGACAATAATTACTACATAACGCCATATGTTCATTTGTTCCATTATTAAGAAAATGAAATTTATAGTGTGTAGTAGAAAGGATTTGTATTCAGGCAACTTTTGCAAATCATACATTGGGGCGACCTTGCTCAAAGCAAAGGATTGGTCAATTCAGTTCTGTTAAAATTATGCGCATTAAAAAAAACAAAAACAAAGAAAGAAAACAAGAGAAGAAGAATGAAAAAGGCGGAGTAAAATAAATTCAAAAAATACCTCTTTTTCACCCCTCTTTAGTTAAAGTACCTTTAAAACCACAAAGAGAAATAGTAATTTTTACACTTCTTTGAATTTTTTTATAGCAATAACTTTTGTTTAAAATATTTAAATACTGCGTTTCTTCGATGTATTAAAACTGAAGACCTGAAAATAATATATTATAGAAGCATTAAAAAAGAGAAAAATACTGGCTTATGTTGACTATGAGTAGGTAGGGTTATACGAACTCGCACATTTTGAATTTGTAGTCTATAATAAATTACCTCAACTGCCCTTTTTTATATGTAGTTGGACTTAAGTAAGCTAACTCATTTTCGTTTGCTAATTAAGTAAGTTAACCGAGTTCCATTTACCTAAGTAACCCAAGAGGATTACTCTCATATTTGGTGGAATAACATAAACATTCAAGAATGTACCTAATTCAGGTACATGTAATATCGTTATAATGCACTTCTTCGTAATTGGGCGTAATTGAAGAAAAGTAAGTTTGATTTTTCTTGTGCAGCTAAAGTAATAAATGCAAGTATAAAATATGTTTTGTCAATCATTAAGCAATAGGTTCTTTCAAATCGTTCCTTTACTTGAATATTTTTTAACGGTACTGCAACAACTCTACGACGTCCATTTTTTAAACTAATGTTGTCTTATTACACCACATGCAGAGCTACAGCTGTAATCTCCTAAAATTTCTTTCCGTCTTAAATGTGACTTACGAGGAGAATTTAATATTTATTGAATTCTACAAAGAAGAATGCCAGCTTAATATTAGAAGATAAACAACCCTTTAAAGACAAGCACAAAGTTTACCCTCTTATATTTCAAAGCACACTCATTAACACGTTCGAAACTTGAAACCTTAATTACGTTAGTGCTTTATAAGACTAATTGGAATTCTAAGCAAGTTTTTCTAAAAGTGTTGAGTCGAAAATCACCATCGGTCTTTTTATGGCGTCTCATAAATATCATCGGTTAATTATTTGCTTTTGGAAAAGCAGTCTCTTTCTTCTTTTTTCCTTCCTTCTTCCTACATATTGCATCCGCGTTAAGCAAATAATTAACTAGAAAAATTTCACACGTACTATTTATAACTTTCCATGGATGATTTAACTGCAACTTTACTCTACATTCTGCCCCGAACGATTTTTATAGTCTCTTTAAACAGCTGTTTTCACGTTATAACAGTAATATTTAAGTCTTATTTGTGAGGCAGCCTGCTTATGCAGCAATAAAAGTAAAAACATTTTGTTAAGCACTATTGTACAATGTTGATTGTTATAATCTTCTAATAAATACAAAAGGGATATTATTAAAACTTTTAAGTTTATAGTTTAGTATCTACATTAAGTTACGCATTTTATCTGAGATGATCACTGCACAAAATTGCATCCATTGATTTTTATTGTAATCTCGCTGCAAAGCATTATTTGTCAAAAAAAGAGGAAAGAAAATAAGTCAGGTTCACACTGGAATTTAAAAAAAAGTTTTTTTTTATGAACTAACTCTTATTATAGAAATGTTCAGTAAAATGTACATTTTGTATTGAAGTGAGCTTACGATGTCATTGAATTAATTTCTTGTCAGAATTTTGTACATTATTATCTAAAAAGATTATTGATAAGTGCAAACTAAAAATGCAAGCAAACTTTCAATGCGGACGAAAATGCTATTTATTACAGAAATAAAAAGATTGACGGGAAAAAATTTAAAAGCATTGCAAGAAAAGCAAAGACAGAGCTCAATTTTGAGGGGAAAACATCATGAATGTTTTCTTTAATTGCGAAATAGTTTAGAAAAAAAACCAATGAGTCAAAAAGAAAAAAAAACTTTAATGTCATTAAAAACAAAGATAATTTTAATAAAAAACTACCAAAAATAATGTTATCTCTTCAAAGAAGACTATTTTTTTAATGTCAAGAATTATGCTCTCCAAATAATCAATTTTAAACTAAACGAGATCTATTAGACAAAAACAAGTAACGTTTGGTGGAAAAATACTTTAGATGTATATTTTCTTTAGATTGCATTCAACAAGAAAAAGTACAAATTGTCCAAAGTTCTAAAATTTTTCTTTTACTTTATCTCTTGGATGTTACAAAAATTTGATGACAATAATTTGTACGGTATAAGGCAAATTTATACAACGTCAATAAAACTAACAATTAAACAATAACCACTAAAAAAACTAACAATTGTTTTTCGTTTCTACTACACAGTTGTAAATTCATAATTTTTTGACAAGTAAAGAAAACTGGTTTGTTTATATATACTTTATTAATGTGAAACATGCTTTATATGCAAAAAGACTAAATTATTTGGGCTGGGAAGTGAGGCAAAAGAAAGTCTTACATACCTTTTCTTGTGCTTTTACAAAACTACTTTCTTTTTCTTTGCGGCGTTGTATCATTTCCTTTTAATCTTTCTTCGCGACTATTTTACTAGTAACAATGCCATTGCAATATAAAATACTTCTACTGCTTTTTCTTGTAATTATATTTTTAATAAAAAGTACTTTATTGTAACGCATTTTTGGGCATTTTCTAAGGCAATACCTTAGAAATTTCGACATGCTCAAAAAAAACTTTGCTATTTTTGACATGCTCAAGAAAAAAAAAACGAGCAGAGTTTACATGCATTACGTCGATAGGAGGTAGGGTAAAACTGCTACAGTCGTTTTTGTTTGTTTGTTTGTTTGCTTTTGCTTGTAATTAATCATACTAAATATTTGCAAATTATAACCACGATTTGAAGAAATGGTAAAAGATTTTTTAAAGCAGCAAGACAACCCCTCCCCCTCTCTGCAATGATTGTTAGATGTTATAATGGAATTGTGCTTGTATTACATTTGCTGAATTACACATACAAAAAAAAATAATAATCATTTCTAAAAACCACAACATATTCTAATATCAACATAGATAATTTTATGTAAAAGCGTATTTTTTTAAATTGACCTGCAATGATGTTAATATTTAAGGAGGCCGCGATAGGCCTAGTGGTTACGTTATAGTATTTCCAACCGGAGGGTTTAGTGTTCAATACCCGACGCGTTGAAAACCAACGAGGTACACTTGCGGATACGTGCAATGCACGTATCCCCAAGTGTACCTGCCGCGTTGTGCATGTAAATCCGCGGACCTGGAAGTCCCGAGGCAGCTCCGAGGGTACCGGAGGCTGTAGAATTTTAATTCTCTTCAGTCTAAGTCTAAAAACAAGGTGTTGTACTAGTGGTAATGCCATCTGGTGCCATCCTATACATAATCTGTTCTTGAGTGAAGTCGTGCTTCCACCCTTGCAGTGCTCGTTTAAAACGGAAGTAGCTCCCTTGTCCACCTTACTTCATGGTTGTTCTGCGAGGAAAGCTTTGATATCCAAGTCGCATTTACAACAGCAACAAAAACGAATATTTAAGTCTTTCAATCAAGCTTATTAGACTTGCGTTGTCAATTTTTGTGTAAAAAATAGAATATATACATTGAGAGAAGAATAACATCACAAATGTTATATGTTTTTCCAGATGCGATTCAGCATGAAGGCTGTCGTGTTGTTCTTTATGTTAGCGGTGTACTTCGTTGCCGCTGACCCTTTACCTGAACCAGAACCAGAACCAGAGCCAGGATAGTAAGTAGTTTTTTTTAAATATGAATTTATGTGTATCTTATATATTATACTTTTTAAAATTAAACTTAGAAAGCGTAATACGTTAATATAGATGGTTCTTTTAATAAGCTTAAGGAAAAGAGCATTTATTAACATTTATTGTTTTTAGTGGTCATCACGACGATGGTAAAAAAGTGATTGTCATCAAAGATCAAACCGAGCATCATCATCATCACCACCATCACCATCATCATAAACATGGTCATGATCACAAACACGGTCATGATCACAAGCACGAACATAGCCATGGGCATGACCACAAACATGACCACAAACACGGACATGATCACAAGCACGATCATAAGCATGGGCATGATCACAAACATGATCACAAACACGGACATGATCATAAACACTCACATGGTCATCATCATGATCATAAGCATGGTCATGATCATAAACATAGTCATGATCACAAACATGGTCATGATCATAAACATGACCACGGACATCATCACAGTCATGACCATAAACATGGACACAATCACCACCACGGTCATGATCATAAGCACGGTCATAACCACTTACATAAACATGGACATGACCACAGTCATCACCACGGCCATGATCACAAACATAGCCATGGACACCATCATGACCACAAACACGGTCATGATCATCATCACAGCCATGGACATCATCATGCTCATAAACACGGTCATGATCATAAGCATAGCCACGGCCATGACCATAAACACGGACACAGTCACCACCATGGCCATGATCACAAACATGGACACAATCACCACCATGGACATGACCATAAACACGGACACAGTCACCACCATGGTCATGATCACAAACATGGACACAATCACCACCACGGGCATGACCACAAACACGGCCACAGTCACCATCACGGACATGATCACAAGCACGGACACCACCATGGACATCACCACGGACACAGCCATGGCCATCATCATGGACACAAGCATGGACATCATCATGGACACCATCATGGACACCACCATGGACACCATCACGGACATCACCATGGACACGGACATAGCTACGGAGGTCATGGTCATGGTGGTCATAGTCTTGGAGGATACAGCTATGGTACCGTTGGGGATCATCATGGCTTCCACTTTGGACATGGCTACGATTTCAAATTATGAAAAACTAATGTATGTGATATTCCAAATTTTGCACAAGTCTTTCAAATGAGTGTTGTTTCACCTGACAGATGAATTACGTCCAATATAGCAGGGTTACTGCTTTATAGTGATGCAAAAATCCAGGTTTTAAGGCCAAATGTGACAAAAAAAACTTTTCATAATACGAGGCATTATGAAACAGCATACCTAGAACCCATATAGTTATAAATGAAGACCTGATTAACACGTTTCTTATTAATACATTTCTTTTTCTTATTTCTGTCGCCAATTTCTTCCTTTTGAAGTTTTTATTTTGAATATAATTTATTTCATGTAACAATTCATTCGTACTTACAATCAATTAGCTTTGAATATTTTCCTCAACTTTCTTGAAAACTGCCAAAAACGTTTCACATAAATTTATCCTTATGTAAAGTGTTGCAACAAATGTACTTCTGCTTATGTTACCAAGGTGATTTATGTGCCACATATTCAGCATATAAAAAAAGAAAAATATCATTGTATCTTATTTATTGAAACTGTGTTTGTTTCTTGTGAATGGTTGTTGGTAAAATAAAACTATTTTGATTGAAATATCTGTATCTTGTTTTTATTTTTTATCACTCAAATCATTAGTGTGTTTTGGGATTAAAAAACTTAGAAAGCCTATTCTTCTTTTTAAACAATCTTCCTCTAACTAGAAAATACGTCATATCATGCAATAAACAATTTATTTTCATAATGAAAAACCGAGAAGTCCGTATACAATTCATTTTTACTATTTGGTAAAGATTTTCAGCCAAATTGAAATCCTCTATACCATTCACATTCTTTCTCTCGTTCCGGAAATGTTCTCGAACATTTCCTTCAAAAAAAATGAAATTAATGATACACTTCTTATGTATTTAATTTTTTCAAATACATCATTATATCATTGTAATTAGCGTAACCAAAAATGAAATTATGTATTTATCAAAATTGTAATTGCCATTGTTTCTATCCCTATTCTTCTTCGTTTTATTTTCACTTAAGTTGCCTTTTTTTCCAAAGCACTAAGTACGTTAGTACAGTCTCAAGCGCAACTGCATACAAAACATGCTTGTACAGCAAACAAACCATTATTTATATAGCTTGCACATAAGACTTTGCAAAGCAAAAATTAAATAATCCCCATTGTTGCTACTAACCCACCATTTTACTCGTTATGTCCATCGAATTAATGATCGATATAAAGAAACAAGTAAAATAAGGTACGTTCTTTACTCTTTTGCGTAACAGTTAACAACTAATGAAACAAGTGATATTTAGTACGTATAATTTACGTTATGCCATTTGTGAGTATAGTTTTCTTTAATTTAAACTAAAAATAATATTTAAAAAAAAAAAAAAAAAAACTTATTTGTGGATAGAATAATATATATATATATATAATATACATACAGTAATTGATTTTTTCTTAAAATTACAAATAATTTCTACTGTTTTATAATTTAAGGTGACATTTATTATATCCAGACTATCGACCATTTACACTGAATTTGTTTTCCATTAACACAAGAGTTCTATGAAACTAAAGCACATTAACTTCCGTAACAGATCAAACTCTTCTGGAGAACCTTCAAAGTTTAGAGATTTTTTTTAATGAAATCCTTTCATTGATACTAATTTTCTTAATTTTTTAAAACAGTAGCTAAATACGACCAAGCATGATTGGAAGCTAAACACGGGGTTCCGCGTCAGGCCGACCACTTGACCGGAACTTCTGCTTCTGCACCCCGGGGCCCTCGGTCTTGAAAACTGGGATGGGCACAGTAGGCCATGGCCCCCAAAAGGGCTGGCGCGCCACTGAGTTTAGTTTAGTTTTTTTAGCTAAATACGACTAAGTGGAGACAGTTTATTAAAAGCATATTACTAGATTATCCGCTATCAATACTATTGATATGCAGTGTATCAATACTACTGATTGCAGATGTTAGAGTTTAAAATGATAAGAAAGTAGAATTTAAAACAAAGTTAGTTCATACTACCATAAAGAAGGCCACTGACTTTCAAACGGTCGTTTTGAAAAGGGAGCAACTCCTATGAAACTGAAAGTTATTTATCTAGCAGATCATTATGCAAATTCTTCAGGAACTTTCTTCAATGAAATTCTGCCTAAAGCAACTTAATTTCAAAATCCACACTAACTATACCAACGCAACTTAATGGTACTTATATTTAAAAAAAAATCCCTCCCTGAAAGCAACGACCTTGAGGCAATTCATCCATTGAACATCAGATCTTTAATTTTGGTGACACGATTAGCTGTATGTTGCTTCCAGCAAGAGGAAGCGAGACGATGAGGTATTATCATGAGCGTGGGAGATTTGGAACAATGAGTGCGATAATCAGGAAGCTTATAGAATGTTTATATCTACTGATCCAAAGAAAAAGGTTCGTAACTGTCTTTTGGAAAATGCGAAATTTCCTCTATTTCTCCGCTTTCTATAAAAAGTTGCCTGACCGCAATAGTTAATGGTCAGTGCATTGACTCATAAAATTTTAAACTAAATTACGCATATCATAATTCAATTGTCAATAGCAATATCAGTTCACGAATCAGAAACTGAGGGAGGAAAAGTAATTGTAAAAGGGAATGTTTATGTTGTTTTGTATTTTAAGTATCCTCCAGCACTTTGTAAGGGGTTGCTTACGTAAGAAAACAGAAATAAATTGTGCTATTTTGAGTTCATAATTAATGAAAAAATCATTTGAAGTCAAGCACCCATTGAAAACACACACTACTTTGATCTATTTTTTTCTTTACAGAAAAAAATAGAAAAAAAAAAAAAAAAACAAGGAAAAAAGGAAATGTTTATATGTATATATATATATATTAGCTTGACAGTTGATTCCTGTATTTGGAACATTACGAAAATAATACCTTCCAGATTATTATATTTTTAAAAATATTTTTGAATGCTGTACATCAGAAAATTGGAACGGAAAGCGTGTTCACGTGATAAAGGGTTGATGATCTTACCCATAGGTTTTTAAGAGCAGGAAATAATATTATAATTTTTAATGAAGGGCTTCTATTGGGATCATTGAAATAACGTTACGCATGGGGAAATGCGGAGGCATAGTGAACAAGAATTGAAATAAATGCAAAATTTAACCATGTTACCCATGGTAAAATGCGGTACGTTTTTCATTTCTGAAATCTATGATACAATTAATATAGATTTCATTACAAAATGCTGAATGTGATACTGCTACCCTTTGTGATGCAAGCTCTTTGGATAAATTCCTGCACAATACTGGTAATTTTACGGAAAAGCTTTCATAATAAAATGCAGTATTATTGTTCTGATCCGGTAAACAATTTATGAGTGAATTGTAACAGCGGTATACTTTTTAAACAAGAAATATTTTATAGTGAAATGCAAAGTTGTTCATACAATTAAAAGATACTGCATCTATAAATTCAGTATTATTGACATGAATTTTTAAGAAGATTTTAAGTGTTAAGTTAAGTAAGTTCATTTAAGTGAATTTCGATGTTTGAAAAAACGATTCATACTTAGTTATTATTTTTTTAAATATCAATTAAACAAACAAATACAGTGTAAGTTAGATGTCTATCTTAAATATTATGTATGCATAAATACTATTAGGGATCATCCATAAATGGTGTCGTGCTTTTTTCTCACATATCTGACCCCTCTGCCCCTCCCCCTTTGTCAGAGAATGCCACACTTCAACGGACCCCCTACCCCCTTTATCACATACCACGCTATGTTGCTTAAGCATAATGTCAAGCTTCTTGTTACCCGGTCCCCTCCCCTTGTCACAATTTCACGAAGCCCCCTGCCCCCTCGAAGTGTGACATCATTTATGAATGATCCCTTATTAAGTATCAGCAAGTAGTCGCCATTTTGGATAAGAACGGATGAAAGCAAAAATAGAAAAAGTGTTTGAACCCACTTTCATTTGCTTATGCATTTAAAGATGTTGAAAAACTGTTGTGCAGCATCATACTTCAGTGAGCTTCAAAATAAACAGAAAAAGGGCTCCCGACGTCTTAATCCCTCGGGGATTAAACTTAAAAACACGGATATATCGCGGCAAGATGGATGGTCTGGAAGATTTTCAAAGAAGGAAACAAATATACACAACGCTCCGCTGCATTCACTTGGGAACGAACAGGAGATGGATTGTTCCTGTAGAGGGAGAGCGTTTTCTTTAAAAATTTCGTTTATTGACGAAAGACTTTACAACTTCTGTTAGGTGCCCGCGTACATATCCTGCTTCCAAACAGTAAACTTCATATAGGATAGTATATTTGTACCCATATTGTTATTTCGTGAAGACTATGTTCCTTAGGCATCTCCATTTTCTTGCATTGAAATAAAATTAAAAAATATGTGCACAAACTTCTCAGTGTAAAGTTGCGTTCTATTTACGTTGAGTTTATTCAAGCATGCGGTCAGAATAGACATAAAAAATTATCATTCAATATGGTTTTATTCATCTTAAATGAATCAGAATTATGATAAAAAATACCTTTTTTAGTCTAATTTAAACACAGGAAGCATAGAAAATAAAAAAAACGGATCAAAGGAACAATAAATATTAAGTTTAAAATTAGCGGCTTATATATGTCGCTACATTTTTTATTTGTAATTTTTTAATTAACCATTTTTTATTTGTGAGCAAAATTTTAAATTCCAAACTTCACATTTAAATTCAATACACTAAGGTTCTTCTCTAACGTTGTTAACTTCTTCGTGATCAATAAAGAAATAACTTAAAGCTTTAAAAAAATCATTTATATAGTTTAAAAAAATTTATCTTCCAAGATTAATTTAAACCCAACTTGAATCAATAATTAAATCCAATTTTTGACCTTCCAAGATTAATTTTAATCCAGTTTTGAATCAATAATTGAACCCAATTTTTTGCCTTTGATTACAATAGTCGACAAAAAAAAACTTTTTTTCCATAACACAAATACAATTAGCTATTTTCAACTAATTTTGTAGCGTAGAATTCGAATATAATTGAAGAATGCTAACTAAGTCATTGCCTTTAAGGAACCATCATCTTAAAATAACTTGCATCACAAAAATGTTCATTCTCTGGTAAATCAAATTACATTCAAAAATTTGAAAAAATATGATCCCATTGAGTCCCCAAATGAAATTTTGCATAGACAAAGATAAAATAGACAGAAATATTTGAGAATTTTTTGAAAAATTTTCATTATTCCTGTTTCGAGAAATTTAAATTTTAAGCTCATTTTTTTAAATTTAAATTTTTTGAAAAATTTGTCATGATAGATATTATATGAAAAACGGCCTTTAATATACTTTAAAATGCTTTTTACTAGAACTTTTTATCTCTATTTGTTGATGAGTGATGGCCTGTTTTATGTTGAAGCATACATGTAAAAATGTAAGTTTTTTACAAAATCAAAGCCTGATAACTTAATAACTAAACAAGATAAAAATCTAAAAATTTGGATTTTTAATTACCTTGAGGGGTACACTTGATAAGCCAAATTTGAAAGAAATCAAAAAGTATGAGGTAAAATTTCTTGGTTCACTTGACATGGCATGACCCGTAAACAACCATCCTAAAAAACTTCCATCCGTGTACCTTATGATTTTTTTCCTCGAAATTTTACGCCCCTTTGAAGTGGTCTGCCGCCACTTTCGCCCCTAGTAAACAGTCTGCCATTATTTTTCCTTCCTTTAGAGCAATAAGTAGTATGTACATATTAGTGAAACTTCCGTAAATTATGATTTTTTTTCCGCTAAAATTCGTCGACTTTGAGGGCCCGCCCCCGCTAAATGCCCCACACCCGGCTTTTCAGACCTGTGGCTATCTAGACAGACATACTAATAGAGACGTTTTGTGCGAAAACGAGCCGTGTACCTTATGATCGACATTTTCATGTAGTCTATCAGTCTCTTATAGTCTATCAGTCCAACTCAATAGTTAAGTTTATTGGCGCCGAAATAGAGAAGCCAATCCAGGGTCAGTTTGTCGACTCATGCATGTTTGGCGACTTTCCCGTAGAACTCCATATTAAAGCATTTGCGACAAGTAAGCATCTTGCAAAACCTTTTTACTTTATCGGTTCAAAGTAAACAAGGGTTTTAAGTATGTAAAATGTTTTTCTCCTCATCCTAATGTATGTTCATATTATAATTTATTCATTTTACACAATCCATTGATTTATTTTTGTTTGAATTTCAGATTTCGCACACGTCAATAAAAATACTAAATTTCTTTTACTTTGAAAGTGCCATTCTCTATATTTACTAGTCTTCATAGGTGTAAGAGATTAAAAATGAAGAAATTAAAAATTATTTTTTAAAAAATAATGATTTTAAGAAATATAAACTTTTAGCATACGCATGTACACGCATCAATCTTTCTAGTTGCTACAAATATATATCTATATAAATAAAACCGAAAGTTTGTGTGTGTGTGTGTGTGTGTGTGTCTGTCTGTCGATCGCCTCTTGGCGAGATGGAACGGGTCAGAAGTACGAAATTTCGGTTACAGGTACCTTGGGTCAGGTCCTCGTGCACCTCGAAGCGTTTTTCCGAAAATTCGAATTTGTTCTTCTTTTATTCCAATTTAAGCAAAACTGTTGATTTTAGGAATATCTCATCGAAGAAACGTCACACCTTTTCGATTTTTTCAGCATATTGATGCCCGTAAAAAACTGCACAATATGTTTTTTTTTTTGCAGTTCGTAGGACAAATAGAACACGCGCAATATTCATTTAAAGTAGCTTTCGAACTTTAAAGCGAGGCTTACCTCTGAATTTATCTGCTCAAATTGCGTGTTTTCGCCAAAATAAATAGTACTTTTGTCGCCAACTAGATGATTTTTGTTAACGTAAGATTGAAAAAATTGTTTTATCTTTATTCATGCCGTTTTTATGAGTGAAACAAATTCTAAAAATTCATTTCATTTTTTAGCATACTGCAGACGATTTTTAATTACTTCTTGAGGTTGATTCTTCTTTGTTTTTTGGAGATTTAGTATCATGGTACCAGTTCAACAATTTCATGAAAAATATTATTTCTTATGGTAAAGTGTCCGTTTTATCAATGAAACAAATTCTAAAAATGCATTTCATTTTTATGCATATTTTGTGGATTATGAACTGCAGACGGTTTTCAATTACTTTATCTGGAGGTTGATTTTTCCTTTCATATTTTACTCAAGTGATTTATTTTATAAAACATTTACTTAATTTTGTTTACTGTCTATTTGGCACTATTTGGACAGAATTTAGTTACTTCTTTCTATCAACTTAAATTTCACGAGTCAGGATTGGTTCAGTACTAAACATTTTCTAACTTAGATGTGCATTTGCCTTCGGAAATAATGCTTTCCTTTCTTTCGTTTTTATTCGAATTTTATGAAAGTACGATTTAATTGAATTCAGGGAATCCTTTGACGGTTTTGCAAGTGGTATTTATAGCAGCTGTCCGTATTTTGATGGGGAATTTAAGATGGACTGTTGGTAATTTTAGGAACAGTAGCTCTTGAAGGTCAGTATCGTAATGGGTATTTTTAGTCACTGACGTCTTTATTCTAATGGAGATTTTTTGAGACTAATAGGAATAGTTGTCTTTATTGAAATAGGGGGATTTAAGGATTTTTTTCTTTATTGTAGCAGAAATATTCAGGGACAATTGTTCTTCATCTGATGGGCATTTTAAAACAGAATACAGCTCTTATTCTGATGGGCATTTTTAGATGTATTGTGATAGATATTGTAATTACATTTTTATGGACTCTTACAATTATCACGCTGCATGTGCGCATTTTAGTTACTGTTGCAATTACTTTAATGGCAATTTTATGAACTGTTGTTGCATTTTAAAGTGGATTTTTATGGACTATTATTCTTGCTCTAAAAGAAATTTTTCTAGGCTGTTCGTTTTAATGCAATCGTGTTTTTAAATGATTTTTACTGCTTAAATAAGGTTTTTAAGGCCTGTTGACCATCTCCTACTTTTGGATTTTTTAAAAAACATTTTCCTTACATATTTACAACAGAATTTTGGACATGCGTCACTTAGCCTGCGAATGATGCAATATTATCCCGCGCAACGCCGGGCATGTCAGCTAGTCATTTAATAAGTGTAGCACAAGTAAGCCATGTGGCGCCCCATCAGATTTTTTTTCTTAGATTTAACACTAGGTTTACCAGTCTAGTCATTTTGACTGTTTCGAAGCTTCCATTTTGCATAATTTGTTACTAATTATAGTGCAACTTTCAATTGAATTGACTTTTCCTAATACGCGGTAAGTAGGACAAGTTAATGTGACTGAAAGTGTTATTATAATTAGCAGCAACTTGGCGCAAAAAGAAATGGTTGAAAACGGCCTGTCAAATCTAGTGTTAAATTAACAATAAACTCATAAGCATTAATATATTAAATACGTACTTGGCAAAATTGGAAATGCATGTTACTTGCTTTTAAAGTTTAAAATTGTATCTTCCACGATTATCAAAGAATTAAAAAATAAAACTGAAAATTCGTATACGGTGAGAGAAGAAAAAGTGAAGAATAACTAAAAAAAGGCAAGAACCTGGAAGCGTGCTTTGCGATCACGTTTCTCACTTTATGATGTATGGATTCGCAGCTCTATAAAAACCAACGCATCCCAAGAGCTTTGCGCGAGAAATCGGCCCTTCCAGATGACACGGATCACAGAAAAAATATACTTTCCTCTTTTCGGGCCCGTTTTTCGCAATGATGGAAGATAAATTATAGCTTTTATTGCTCACTCAGGTTCCATAAAAACGGGATGGATCTTATATTAAAGAACAAGGGAGGGTCGAGGGGGCCCATAGGCGAATCTAAAAGCTGTCCTTGCTCTGTAATTAAGTTACAAACTGGCAGGACGTGCCGTACTAGAGGGAGTCAAAAAATTTTATCTTTCGGGATGGAACGGTGGCGTTGCCGTTTTTATTAGTCTCCGGATTATGTTTTGCGTGATATTTATCGATTCTCAACTACGTGCCTTCATGAGATTATAATTCCTTTTTTCCAAATATCAGATTTTCATGACTGATAATTGAAATTGCTTGTTCAGTTTTATTTTTATCATTCTCTGCTTATTGGTATTAAATAAAAGAAATATTTTTAACGACGCTGGAACTTCTAGACAAAGGCATTTTTGGTAAATTTCAGTTTTTCTCACTGGAGGCAATTTTAAGCAATTTATTCACTTTTTTTTGTGCAAAACATGCCAAATGTCCTAATACGCATTACTCGCACAACATGCCTTTAACTGACATTTTTAATTGAAGTGCCTGCCGCTTATAAATGCAATATTATATTCTTCAGAGTCAATTTAAAAACATATAAATGCATTCAATTGGATGAACTAAATAGTTAAATTTGATGTCTCATACTATGTTTAATAATTCTGCAGAAAATATTTGAAGAACAGTAATTTAGAAGCAAAAAGGCAAAAAAGGAGACGCTTCAAACCTGCAGATCCATAGAAATATAACGAAATATTTTAATAAGTCTACTCTCTGAATATCGGCAAAAGTTAAAGTGAGATATAAAAATCCTTGGAAATAAAATCAAATGACTTTTTTTAATGCTAAAAATCTGAAAAGAATCTATTCTATAAAAAAAAGTATAATGTTGGAGATGATTTTTTGACCGCTCCTACCAATCAGAAAATCAATGACCAAATCAAATTCCACTGTTCGATCTTTTATCACCCCACTATAACACATACTGGGGAAAAAATCATAACAACTTAAAAAGTTAGCCCTATTTTTTTAACACAAAATATTAAATTTTGCCAAGAACTTTAAAAGTTTCGAAAATTCAACGGTGTTCGAAATTTTGGCACAGGTTATATTACTCCAGAAATGTCAATTTATTCTTTTAAAGAAATTTTAGAAGAAAAAAACTCCAGAAGTGCGACAGCCCATGGGGCTTAGGCCTGTTGTGTCCATCTCAGCTTAAGAATCAGAGCCCCCTGGGTTGCAGAAGCAGAGGATAAAGTCAGATGGTCAGCCCGACGCAGAACACCCAGTATTTAGTTATCACGTATGCTTAGTCCACACTTTATCGACCCACTGAAAGCATAGTAGCACGGAACGCTACCATGGTTCTTTAGGGAAAATTAGACAACACATTATTTTTTTAGGAAATACATTAATTTCATAAATTCGTTAAGAAATGACTATATCATCTTAACTCATACCCAATCTATTTCTTCAATTCCTTCTTACAGAATGAAGAACGCATTCTAGCTGGCTAAATTTTGTCTTAAAGGCATATTAAATGAAGTGTATTAAGTACTCGAGCAATTTTCCTACATGCATAATAATGCCTTGTAGCTGAAACAGCATGAATTACAATGAGTGAGAAAATGATTCGAGACATGACTCACAAAATGTTTTGCAAAAGATAAGTTGCTTGCAAAAACTTTTAAAAAATTCTTACATTGCGCGGATAACACTTAAAGTGTTCATTTTAAATAAAGGTTGGTCAAGAAAAGTATAAGTATTTCAGTAAGAGCCAGCATATTCTTAGATATTTCTTATATTCTTAGATGATACTAGTAACATGTGAGGGAATGACATTTCATAGAATTCAAAATACAAACAAAATACTTATTTTAGATAAAAGTTGTAAACTTTTATGCACAGAAAATTTAAAATTGAAACAACAAAAAATACACAAAAATTTTTACAAAAGACTGCAGATACGTGTTTCATGGTTACAAGGAACTCTTTAGGTTGGTTCGTTTTATGTTTTTTCTTACAGGTTCCTTTATTATCATTGGTCACAGGTTAATCCTCAACTCTTGCTATTTAACCTGTGTTTCCGTTCGTCGCTTTGCGTCAGTTGGATGTTTTTCATCTAGAAGCTCATTTCTTTTACATTGAAAAAGGGGTTCCTTGCTACCTCAAAACACGTGTCTGCTCTCTTTAGCAAAGTTTGTGAGCATTTTACGCTGTTTCAGCTTTACTTATTTTAGCTAGTGTTTGAAATTGATGAGGGACTAAAATAAAATCTTCCTACTGCATATCAAATAAATAACTTATTTGGTTTTTCTCTTGAAACATTTGAAACATTCATCATTACATTGAGATGGCCTAATTGCGTCTTATCAAATTTAAAAAGTATTGCTTTCGTAAAAGACATATCATTTGAAATCAAACTGAAGAAATGTTGCGAACAGTTCTTAAATCATAACTTCTTTTTTAGTAAAACCATATTGGAATAGAAATAAAACAGGTACACAATTTAAGATAACACATTGGAAAGAGAAAGAACATAACTTTGTTAATAATACACCTTTTTCTTTTTTGGTAGATTATATCATTTATGTAATATGCATCGCATTAGTAGAATTATAACTTAGCTTAAATTAATTTAGGTTTTTAATGTTATTTAGAACATTGTAAAATATATAAATTTTACGTAAATTTTTGGAATAAGTAAAATATGTTCATAAAAAATGCAAATGAGCAATGAAATTAGATTTATTTTCACATTGACATAAACTTACAAAAAAAAAGTTCAGACAGATATTTCTTAAAATCTACCTTTAAAACTTTTGTCACTAAACATGAGTTAATTTTGTAAAACCAGAAGAGTTTATTAACTTCACTTTCTGTGACATCAAACGATTGTTATTCTATTTGGAAAATCTCATAAAAACCTCAACTTATCAAAAATTATTTGTCCGAACAAAGCCAAGTATAATACAAAATTCCTTTCACGACATTGAACTTCTTAACACAATTATTTAGCCCAGCTTCTGTCGATAAAACTTCATTATTCGTTTAACGACTTCTTCAAACCACATTTCCATAACAATGCTTTGAATTGTGCTTTCATTTCACCTATTTTTATGTTTATTAAGCCTGATTGCCGAGTAATTTGCATTCAGTAAATCCGCGATATTATTTTCCCCAAACAAAAACCTGCTGTTTCATTTCCCGAGTTACCATGCCGTTGGAATTCCTCAGGGAAGCTTCCCAGACAATATTTCTCACGCCTGATTGCATCTTCTTTTGACTTGAGAAAGGCGGAGAAAATGTTTCTTGATCCCATGACCAATTGTTGATCAGGTTACCTGGCCCGAGTTTTGCCTTGACCTTCAAAGCATTTATCTCAGCGTTAGGTGCTTTTATCTGCTTATAAAAAACCAGAGAAATGGTAGGTCAGCGAACTTGAAATTTCGCTTTTTATTTCTCTTGCCTTGAATGTCAATCTGTTGATGTCCAATTCAGGCTATTCATGCCGAAAACGTAAACGTCTAGCATGAATCGAAAAATTATACGGATGGCTAAAGGGATTTCGTTTATTCCTTCGAATTGAATAGAGAATAAATTTACGGTCGAAATGATGAACTTCACACAAACTGGCTTTTATTCACAAACGATTCTTGCTCGTGTTCTCTCTGTCTCACTCTCCTCTCTCTTTTTCTTTTTGTTCAACAGTTAATTTTTTTGGAAACTTTTGTAACACCTTAGAAACTTTTCATAAAAATTATTTGATGCAAAACATTATTTTCATGTTAGAATTTTATTCTATTCTATTCCAGATGATTCTAGCATCATATTAAGAGGTCTGCGTACGACGCGTCTTGCTTCTGTTGGATCTCCTAATTTTGAACAAGCTCCCAGATGAGAGACCTTCACCTGAGTTGGCACCCCTGAGGTATCGTTCCACTTAGAGGACATTGGAGCCACGACGGATTTTACGTGCACCAGCTCCCCTTAACGTACACGGTCCCGGAGCCAATGAGTTGTCACCCTCCCAAATACTGACCTTGGTCAATGTTGTTTTACTTTAGGTGTTCTTTGGGAATAATGAGCTTCTAACAACCAGTCTATTGCGGAATGATTTCATGTTAGAAAACAATAAATTTAAAAGGCAGCTTTGGGGGGGGGGGAGTCCAATTAAAACTTATTCACCATTGGAAAAGCTAATTACGTACGGTAAAACACAAGTAAGAATAAATTAATAAGCATTGAGTCACTAAGAATATCTTATTACTAAAATTTTGAATTTCTAAAGTTGTTGCATTACAGTTTAAACCATTGAAGCAGTAGGTCTGATGTTTTAAAACGATAGGGAAGGGCGACCAATGCGCAGCCCCATTAGGAACAACTTTTTGAAACATGTCTCCTTCCTGACCCTAATGTTAGTTTCAGACTTTTCATTAATAATCACTTCTGAAGATTTAATTTTAGTAAAACGAAAGCACACATATTATTAATGTAAAAAAACTATGCGTCTAGGATTATTGCTGCGCCCAAAGACACAAAAATAGGCACATTGAGGTGATGTGCTTTCCTGTTGGGGTTTGAACTTGGCGCTCTGCAGTAACAGCGCCTCTCCTTAATTAATACCTTTCTAATGGGGCTGCGTACCGGCATCCATTCTTTTAAGTAGCACCACTATCGGTGGATGCCATTACCACTTGAGAATTTTGACGCTCAGTTTCCCTCTAAATGGCGGCACCTGAGCTCTAAATGATGCGAAACTGCACTAGGAATTTAATTTGCCCGAGAGTCACCCACCCAAACATATACTCAAGGGATCTTTAACATGCCGCATAATCATACGACATGGGCGCTCACGATTTTCTGCATCTTGAAAATCTACCGCCTTGCTCCAGGTTTAATCCTGCGATCTTGGGCGTACGATGCTGCCAGAGCCTTACCACTACGCCAGTCACCCTGCCGGTCCTTCATCAATATGCCCTACGGAACTTGTCATTTCGAGCTTCGGCTCTCAGTTGCTTGAAAAAGAACTTTCAGATCTGCTCATTTACTTGCTAAGGTAAGAACCTTTTTTTTAGCTCTAGATGAAGCATCCTCGTTTTGATATATAGACTATTCACGTAGTACTCTGTTTTAGTTTGTGTACAAACCTGTTATATGAACGCAGCAATCGTTCTTCTAACACTTTTTCAGAAACTTGAATATTAAGCTTGAGTGATACAAGAATAAAACGTTTCTATTAACTACTTAAAATGTCAAAAATGGCCGTACAGAAAACGTTCTATAGCTACGATTATTATTAATATGGCACTAGGACGAGCTTTTGACCTTATGGTGCTGGTAAGAAATCAAAAATAGCAGTTCTTTATTCTTAAAATTTAATAATACGAATATTATTTCTTATGCTTTAGTTAAAGCTATTACATAATTGTTTTCTGGTTAAACTATTTATGGCAAAGGATCTTAACAGCAGAAGATATTGAACAAAAATGTGCAATTAACTAATCATCTATAGATTTCAATAGTTCCTAGACTTAAAATGAATTTCTACATCTAAGAATGCCCTCTAATCGATTTTTTTTCATTCAAAAGTGTTTTTCTGTTTAACGTGTTTTCTATTTCACGAATTTCTTAATTTAACGAATTTTACTACTTGAAAATTTCCCATATTTAATGATTTCCTTTATTGAATGATTTCCTTATTGAATAATACACTTTATTTTTTTAAAATCCTGATTTAACTATTTTATCTTTTTAACAACTTTCTCACGATCAATTTCCTCAAGTTTAAGACTTAGGCATTTGAAAATGGCTTTTATTTAGAGATGCAGAATCAATACATCAATATTTAAAATGTTAAATATCTATTAAATAATAATTTAATTACATTTATTAATAATCAAAAATTATTCTTAATTAAATATATTAAGAAATAATCTATTTTTGCTTTAGTTAGTAATATATAAAAAAAATACTAATTAAAAAACCAAAAAATGAATTCCGTCGTTTAGGTAAATTTTTAAATCTAATGTATATTTCAATTTAAGGGGAGATAGCACCCAAAAATGTAGAAAAAAAAGCGAAGTTTTTTTTATTGGCTTAAGTAGTAAAATAAATCTTTAAAAATGTTCCATGAAAGTATCAGAAAATTGAAGCAATATTTATTGATTTTATTACGGTGTGATTTGCCACCTTTTCATTCCGAAACTGAAACTGTGCTAAATATAAGCCACATATTTATTTTTAAAATAAAATAAGAGAGAAGAAGCAATTTCATCGTGACTGTAACTGAAAAAAAAAAGTTCCTTACTTGAAATTTTGATAAAGAAAGCATTTAAGTTTTACAAGCCAAAAACTTAAAATGCCGTTTTCTCTCATTTTGTCTTTTGTGCATTTCATCTGAATCAAAATGCAAAGGCTTTTTTAAATTTGTAACTATAATGTTGATTTTTTTCGCCCACATGTTCCTGAAAATATATATTACAAATTTATGCTCTACTTTTATGATAACTTAAGTACTTTTTTTTAATTCTTTTCGAATTTTTCGCTGTTTTTTTTTTTTTTTTTTGCACTACTTTAGTTTTTATTTTGTTTCTCAAAAAGTATTTGACTCATAAAAAATCAAAGCATAAAAGCTTTGCTTTTTGAGTAATGAAGCAATAAAAAAATTTTTGAGACTTTACGCCATTTTTTAAAAAAGAAAATGCAATTTAAAAATAATTTTCTTTAAAAAAAATTAAATTATTCAAATTATATTTTTAAAATCCAGTTTTTTTATATTAAATTACTTATGAAGTGATGAAACATGACATGAGAGAAAAATTGTAAATTTAAACACCATAGAAGAAAAAAAATGGTCTCATGGTACCCGCTCCTCTTGAAGATTTTTTTCTCACTGCTAAAAATTATTTAAATCCATAGTACACTATACATAGAAATATATAATCGATTTTCTGTTCATTTATTTATTCAAGAAATTCAATCCAGTCTAAAAACTAAATAAATAAATAAAAGTAATAACATTTAAAATACTTATGTTTCATAAAGCTTTCTTTTATCGATTTTAGAGCATGAAATAAAAATCAATCACTCGTGTCCCAAAGCAAAGAAAATCGAGGGAAAAAAGAACTTGATACACGAAGACAGAAAAAGCAAGAGAACAGAGATTTTATCCGGTGTGACGGGCTTTGTTTAAAAGGAAGAATGACAAGGCATGTCAGCCAAACGGAGGATTTTTCAAGACTACCCATCGGAATCACGTCTAGAGCTTAGATTCTAAGAATAATAAAAGAGATGTGCGGAAAAATCAGTCTCGAAATGAAGTGAAGGGGAAAACACAAGTGGAATGTATCGAACAAAAAAGCGATTATTTAAATCTTCAACATTTAGCTCCAAAGTGCAAAATAGAGCTCTTTTATCTATCCAGTTTCAATTTCATTATTCTGATTTTTTTTCCCTTGGCTCTTTCTTGTTGATGTCTGTCTGCTGAGCCTTAGTGTTTTGGTATGTGTATTCGAACGTGATGAAGGGAGTGTTCCAGGGAGTTATCACATATTACCTGTGTAAAGATTATCTCTTTTAATGCACAAAGTTACAGAAAAAAAGATTAAATATGAAATCCTTTTCGCTAACTTTTGAGGTATTTTTTTACAAAGTTCATGAGATTTCAGCGATTTTATGGAATTTCAATGCAGTGTTTTTAACTGATTAAGGGATAGATCTTGTTAAATGTCAGAAGCAGATATTATGTTTATCATTTTAATATCTCAGATGAATTTAATAGGTTTTTAAAATTTTTTAGGTGTCTCTTGACAAATGTTGCAATTGCAGACACCCTTTTATTTAGAGAAAGCAGCAAGTATTTCAGGTGACTTTTAAGATATTTCAGTGGATTTTAAGGTACATTGTTGGATGTTTCCATTGCTGCACAAATGGTACTTCAATTGCAAGTTAGAACGGTGTGATTAGTTTTTAGCAGTATTATTATGCCAGTTCTGTCATTGAATATATATATGCCATGTCGGTCATAAGGTAAACATAAAATACAGTTACGTCAAACAATGCTACTTCTGTCATCGTGGTACTTTGCATTACTAAATAAGAAGACCATAATACTTTGCAGCTAAAGGTTCTTTTAATAGAAAATTTTAAAACACCTCTAGTGTAACTATAATTGCTTTTTTTCGTGATAGCGAAAAAAAAACTGAAAATAGGAGTAAGTGCACAGTAAATATATTTTACTGTATTCTTGACGCACTAATGGCTTGTCTTTGTTTGTTACATTTTAAATAATTCGAAGTATTCAAACGGTAACTGGAAGTGAGATGTGATGCAATTCCATAATAATTGTTCATAACTGCACATACATTTTAAATAATTTATGCCTACATAAGAATAAAACCATTCCAAAATGTTATTCTACTTAGTAAAAAGATAAATGTGAGTTGAAAATAAAACTATATTTTAAGATTATTGTTAAAATTTTCAAACCTCTCTTCTGAGAAAGTAGTCGGTTTTGAGTTGTAGCCCTCTTGCCTTAGAGGTGATATATTTTTCTAGTTTTTCATTTTTTTCCCTAATTTTCATGGAAAATGACCATTGCTTGAAGCAAATGAAAAACCAATAATAGTTATAATAACATCAATGTAGAAGTAGTTTAAATTAATAAATTATACTTTATAAATGAAATACGGTACATACCTTGAAGAAAATATTATTTTACTTATAATTCATTAATTTAAAGATAAATATTTAAGTACAGGTATTGCCCAAGAAGTTAAAGTATTAAAATAATGCAATTAATGAACTTTTGTTAAATAATGCTAGTGGAGAAAAAAATGAATAAGGAGTATTTCATTACATGACATATATTTTTTTAAATAAAAAGTACCGAGCAATTTCATTCTATTTTTGTCTTTTTATAAGTCAATTACTCTGCAAACTGGAATGGTTTTGTACGTCTTAAAGTTAATTTTTGCATATTTTTCTCTTTTTTACATTAAATTTGCAAAACAGCTTTATTTCACCATGTACTTTTAATTTCGGATAGCAATCAATCAGGAAATTTCGGCTTAAACCCTACCTAAGCTCATCTAAAAAAGGCAAAAATCCTTTCGCTGAAAAGTTCACGATGCATGAAAAGATAAGAAAATCTTCAAGTCTACATTTAATCCCCTTAGTAACAACTTGAAGTTGCCCATGACATAATCCCCCCTAGCCCATTTTAAACACTTTCTCTCTGTTCTTCTCAGTCCGTTCAGAAAAAGTTTTAAGGAACTCAAGCATGCTTTTGTTGGGTTGAACTTTAAGTATACTAAGAAGTAGCAACTCATGCGGTATATATATATATATGTGTGTGTGTGTGTGTTTGCAACAAAGAAACATGAATCTGATAGTGTTATTTCCTTTTTTTCACAAAATGTTTTTTTTGCTTTTACCTAGGGAGAATAAAAAAATTTGAAAAATATAGAACCATCACAAAATTGTTATTGGTCTCAAATTGTCACAAAATCGTTGTTTGTAGACTGGAACGTACCTTGTCCAGTCAAAGACGAATCACTTTTTGAGTTTGTACAAACGATGTTTATGTCTGAATAAAGCGTCTTATTTTTTTTATAAATTACGAAGTCAAAAATTATTTTCAATGGTAAACGCGATTTTTTGGTAGAAATAATAAAATAATTTACCTTTTACAAAACACTTTTTCCTTTTCTATATAAATAAAACCGAAAGTTTGTGTGTGTTTGTGTGTCGCTCGCTTCCTACGAGATGGAAGAGTCCCGAAATACACTTTTGTTACAGGTACCTTGAGACAGGTCTTCGTGCACCTCGAAGAGTTTTTCCAAAAATTCTTATTTCACCGTGGAGGTCCGCGGTTCTATCCCTGTCTCCGGCAAACCTAGTGCTCCACCGTGTCCTCGCACCTCGTCGTCCGCTACAATATAACAGCTATGAATAGTTTCAACGCCTCGAAGATTCTATGCATATAGTAAATTACCATAGTCTCCAGTATGTTATTAAAAGTGCTACTAAATGGTTATGAAACCGTAAGCTTTTGTATTTACAGCTTTTTAACCAACCTGATTGGAAATGGTTTAGAACCCGTAAAGATACAAAAATGTTTCAAACCGTTAATTTAACGGTTAATTAGATGGACAGACTGCTGCCGGCTTTTTAACCGTAGTTTCATGATTAAATTTCTAACAGTGAATATTCGGGGTAACCCGTGCAAGGCCGGGCACATCATCTAGTTAATTATATTTTATCAAAACAAAATATTAATGTTCAATTGCGCATGATTTGGGAACTTGATTTTTTTTAAAAAATATATTTGCTTGTACTATATATGATGACTGGATTGCTAGGAGACTAAATGCTCGTTTAGAAGTGGTTTTATGAATTTAAAATTTGAACCTTTCATGTACATACACACAGATAGAGTTTCTTTTTATAATTTTGTTAGTAGACATTTTTAAACTTATTTATAATAGATAAAGGTGTAACTGGTGATGATGGGTCTTTCATTGCACTAATGACTTTCCAGAAGTAAGTTTCGCTGTGGTTTTCGTAAGGTGACTCTATTACGCTCAGAAACATACAGTAACATAATAAAATAAACATTGACCCAATTGTAGCATCTTAACATGTTGAGTGTCACGTGAATTCATAAGGAAATTCCCGTCAAGCCACCTTTTTAGTGTCAGACAACAGTAACCGATGCGGCCTCAACGTAAAATTCAGTGTCACCACCAGTGACTGACAGGGCACTAAACGTATTAATGATATAATCCTGTAATAAATAAAACTTAAGTAAATTTTTTGTTTTATATTATATATTATACTGCCAACCACCGATTTCTGACGTGGGGTTCAACGTGTTAAATTTTGTTTTAAGAAATCATGCAGGTTAAAATCGGTCCCCATCAAAACAATAAACAATCGTAGCAGTGAAGAAGGTTCTAAAAGAGCATCCACTGACTTTTGGTTGGTGGCACTTTCTTGCCTAGACTGTTTCGGAAAATATTTTTTAAGGTAGTACAAATAAATCAATGTCGGCGGCAAATGAAAACGCATGATAAAATTTCCATGCTTTTAAAAAGAAAACAAAAATTGCTTTCGGAACATTCACCATATTTTGTTTATTCTTTTATTTAATTCAACTTTTTTTTCATTTACGTTTTTATTACCTTTCTATTTTAGCATTTAATGCAATTTATAAGTTTGACTCTTCTTCTTCTTTAAAATGTATTTTTTTATATTTCCTTTTATTTTTTCGAGTTTTATTTAAACAGTTATATAATTTTTGATTTCATTTTAGTGGAAAATTTCAATTTTTTGAATGATGGTGCTGCTAAGTTATACATCCACATAAATGTGTCATGTGTGTACGTCTTGCAAAATTCCTTAATTAGTTTATATTCTCCAAATAAGCACCTACACAACACGGTCAGTTTAAAACTCTTTTTTTATTTAAATTCTATTCAATCGTAGCCAAGGAAATCCTCCGTAAAGATAAGGATAAAAATTTCTCCTTCCAAAATTGCACGTTGAGTCAAAAAAAAGAAAGATATTCTTAAGCCCGCCTCTAATCCCCTTAGTGACGTGTCCAAGATAACCGTGACGTAATCTTGCAGTCCTTTCTCTTCCTTCCTACCTCGTTTTCTTTTTCTCTAGAGCACTACCAGTACGTTTTTGCCTGTTCAGGCAAATGTTTGTACGCTTTACAGAGATTTATAGAACGATTTTTCGCAGAAATTGCCACGTAAGTAACTTCGATAAGAAAGTCTAACATTTATTTCTGCTTCAAAGACTGACAGAAGTATAAAAAGATTGAACTAACTCAAGCAATTATTCAGGCTCAAACTTTTAGAAAATTTTATAGGCAATACAGGCATTTTATCGATGCTCTGAGTACATGTGCTGACAAAATTCACGAAATTAACCGTGAGTAATAAGAAATATATTTACAGTCATACTCAGTAAGCGCGCGGATTCGTACTTGGGCATTTTTATGTCAATATATTTTTAAATTAAGCTTAATTTTTTTATTTATTCATTTATTTCTTTATTTACGAGATCTTGTAAATAAACAAATCAATATAGGTTTAATTTATGATGAGGAGATCAAAACATTGCTATTTTAACTCTAAAAGCAAAACTAAAAGTAATTTATTCACAGTCACTAGAATTACAAGTTCCTTTTTCTTCCCATATACATACATATATATATATATATATATATATATCTGTGTGTATGTGTGTGTGTGTTACGGCGTATGTCCGAAATTGGAGAATGTCGACAATCACCGGACTGATAGATGATTGTCGACATTCTCGGATATCGAAGATTCACCGTGTGTATGTGTGTGTGTATATAGCATAATTTCTCAACTTTTTAGCACGTTACTGGAAAAAAATCACGCTGTTACTTTGTTCCCTTCTGAATTATAATGATTTAAATTATTTTGAGATTTTTCAGAAAACAGCAGCTTTGAAGCTTGTTATTCAAGAAGGGGAAGTCGTATTTGCATGAAATTTAAAAAAGATGAACCTTTACATAAAATACTGTCTATAATCTGCTATTCAAAATGTTCTCTGAGTTACATCGTCTTGAATTTAGTATAATAACAACAGCAAAGGACTTTGTTAGTGCTAATCTGCCAATAGAGCAAGAATTGGGGGATTTTGTTTAGTTAATTAATTTTGTCAGTTATTCACAGTATTACTTAGCATTATTACTTACTTAAGTTAATTTTATTCACTTGAATGTTGACTTGATTTTGCACTTGAGGACGATTCTAAGAATTTTTATGTAAAGCTTATCCTTCAGATTTCCTATGTCAATTCTAAATTTGATTTTCTGTTTTCGTAAGGTTGTGAAGCAATATTGGGATATTGCATATACGAGTAAAATGTATTTTGAAACATTAGCACCAAAAAGGAAATTTTCTCCTTGCATAGCAGCTATCAAAATATTTTTTTTTGAAATATATACATATATAATATATATATATATATACATATATAAATATAAATTTACTCACACACGCAAGCATACATATATATAAATGTATAATTTGGAGTTAAGTAGAATAAATTCATTATTTCATAATGTCATTTTAAACTTGAATCGAGTATGTAAGTGTGGTTGCATTTGTTTTGGGAGACAAATCTTTTTCCAACAGATGAAAATCAAGTGTCGCCAACTTATGCTTCTTACCAACTTCGCCGCGTTCTCTATTAGTAGTTAATTACAGGAGAAGGAAAATAACTTATCGGACAAGAATCTATCACTAATGCAATTGCTTTCTTCGTAACAAGCAATATAAGAATAACTCTTATTGATAGTTAGTGAGATTATTTTGAGATACAGAGAAGGATTTTCCTTGTTTTTCTGGAAACCATGGCTAATTGAGTGGCCGTATTGATATGTGCTCTTAAATATTATGACAATGGCTCCATAATCTACTGTTACAAAAATATATAATGAAAGGAATTATAGAAAAGGCAAAATCTTGCATCGAAGGTGGGCAATTCCATGAGAAAGTGGACA
Organism: Octonoba sinensis; assembly: GCA_038502835.1. Classification (NCBI taxonomy): domain Eukaryota; kingdom Metazoa; phylum Arthropoda; class Arachnida; order Araneae; family Uloboridae; genus Octonoba; species Octonoba sinensis. The sequence continues at coordinate 53,213,531 of CM076599.1, read as the reverse complement.
TGAGGGCTGAAATTTTAAAATTGTTGTATTGCTTCAAATAATATGTCAAATTAAAGGTAATGATATGAAGTTTATGGAAATGTAAAGAAATATTTCACAAAAAGGATCCTTTTATTATTTCGTGTGGGCTTAAAGTTTGTGCATTGTAGCACACGTTCGATTAGGAAAAATTGGGTATTTTCATTCACTCTGAAATAATATTTAACACAACACCAATTTCATTGTATGTGCATATATTACAATTTATGACCTTTGTCTCCCTCTTATAGCATTTAATCTTCCATAAATAGGCATTAAATCTTATTTTAAATGCAATTTATTTATAAAGGTTCTCTGTCACACCCGTCACAGAAAAGATGCTTAACATACCTTAGCAAATGCATTAATCCCTGGAAAAACTCGAAAGTTTCTGAAAGTCTAATTATTGCAAGTGTGAATAAGTATAAAATATTCAAATTTCATTAAATTTTTATTTTCTGTGAAAATTTTGGTGTGACGGGTGTGACATAAACTTGTGACGGGCGTGATAAAGTGATTGTGACGGGTGTGACACCACTTAAGATAGTTTTAAAATATTTCATTAATGGAACAGAAAGTTAAAGCCCTTGTTTCTACAGAATTATGGCAGTATGTTAAAATATTTTTTTTATTATAATTCCTATAATTTGATATAATTGAATAACTTCGATGTTTTGCAGCTATTTTGTAGCCTTTTTTTTTTTTTTTTGGGCTTATAATACATTTTAAAAGGGAAAAAAAAAAATTAGATTTTTTTTTACATATTCTTAACTGTACCCTAAAATAAAACCTAGTTTCAAATTTTTAACTATAACTTTATCTCTTAACTATACCATATGTTTTTAGCAGCTTTAAGTGGTGAAGCAGATTCTGATGGTGAAGAGATCAAAGTTTTTGAAGAAGTAAATTTAAAATATATGCAGGCTAGTGGACCCAATTGGATTTGGAGAGAAACTGACGATATTTCCATTGAAAAAATATCCGTCATTATTGAGAAAGTTGCTCCACCAGCCCTTATGACCCGAGTAGAAGTCACTAAAAATTCTAAATCAGATGTATATATGTATATATCTCTTTATTTCTAATAAAATGTAAGTGTATATTGGCTAATGTCAAGTTTACTGTGTGTACTAATTACTGCTTTGTAAAAAATTGTTTCTAAAATATTCGAAATGGGCACAGTGTCACACCTGTCACATTTATGTCACACCCGTGGCATTGAAAAAAAAATTCCCAAATGTTAAAAAATTTAATATTTAATATAAAAAATATGTATTAAGTTTCATCTGAATCTCCTTCAATAGGAAAAAAATGCGACAATGATGAAACACTTAAATATTCACAGGAATTTCAGCAAATATGAGAGCAAGTAAAAAGTCATGTCCCGAAAAAGTCACACCCGTCACAAGATTTTAACATTTTTTAAAAAAAAATTAAAAACTCTTGTAATTTTATTTTTGCACAGTCATTAAAGCAAATGCAAAGGTAAACACAGTTTAAAAAAAAATTTTGCTATTTTTAAGTAATTCATTGCCAAAAATATAAATTAAGCTATCAATCTCATGTCTGGGAGTCACACCCGTCACAATGGAATGGCCCAGTTATGTCTTGCACCTTTTAATAGGGAGTTTAGTTTCAGAAGAGCAATTCTCTGCATTACTTTCAGCTTTAATAATTGTTATTGTATACTGTAAAAGAAATATAATGTAGGTTTTTGTAGAATAAATTAACTAATTCTTTTTTAATAAAAGAAAAATATGCTAAGTTATTTGGATTTTATTTAGCTTTACAGAGTATTTCATACAACGAAAAAAAAAAATTGTAAGCACTTAGCAAGAGCTGTGTATTAATTCAAATTAAGAATCGGATTTAAGATATTGTAATTGATATTTTTGTAGCAGCCCTTTTATTTAATTATTTATTTTATCGGAGTAACTGCCACATAAATGCTACGTCTCAAAAAGTAATGGCAATATTTGAAAATATGGTATACAGGTGAACCTCGTTAAGGTTCCGATAAAATTTTAGTACCAATCGCTCAAATGCAAGAAATGAAACAAAACAAAAGGTACATTGATGGTCCTAATAGGAGTTGTGGTTGCTTGCTTTTTGGAGACAATCGATGCGAAAGGGGTGAAACAATTCAACATTTTCATTCACAACGTTCTTTACTTATACCGAAAAAAAGTATAGAAAGGATTCAAACAAAAGTTGAAATAGAGATTTCTCCCAAATAAGACGTAATGCTTATAGTTTTCAGTGCCAATCGATCGAAGAATTCAGCACAATCAGATAATTTTCGGAAATGCAGAATTTTTACGTCAAAAATGTAGAATAAATTTTCATGATGGATGCAACATACTAGTTTTAAAGTATAGTTACACCAAAAACAATTTAAGATAGAAACCGAAAACGAAACATCCAATTTCAAAATAAAATTAAAAGGGGGAAAAAATCAAGCAGCCATTCATGTAATTAATTGTAAATCGCGGTAAAAAAAATTAAAAATAAATTCCCTTTTTTAACACAGCATCGTCATTGCTCTTAAAAATATTGCTTTGAACATCAGTATTTACTTCAAAGACTTAAAAATCCACCTATAAGTAGTTATTTACGGGATCAGGCTTTTAACTGTCATCTCAGGAAAAAAACCGTCCATTTACTCTCCATACCACGAATTTTATTTGTCTATTTTGTAAATTATTGGAACGTATTGCTCCTTTATTTTCAAAATAAAAGGATGGACCCTTATACCGTTAAATGACTTGTTAATTCTGAAAATCAGTCTGATGTGGAAATCAATGGTTACTTCTAACAGATTTTTGTTAACTTATAAATTTTGCCCTCTCCTAATCGACACTGCATTCTTTGTCGAAAGTCTATGCCTTGCTCAATCAACTGTGATTCTTGCATTTTGTCAACGAAAATCCCCAAGTGACTATATCGGCAGAAGGAGGAGGAGAGTGTGGTCTTACAAACCCTATTGCTTATCCAGATTGATTGAAAAGCTATTACTTCGTCTATTAACAGATGATATCTATTTCACTGCCCAGATCCCAGGGATGAGATTTTAGTTACTGGCTTTATTTGACGGTTTCTGTTTATAAAAGAAATTATTTTGCTTATAAAAGAAGTTAGATGAAATATCTGTTGGAAAAATATCTTAACGTGTCTTTATTACTTAAGTTACTTGCGGTAGCAATCTCATCTGCTATTTTAAGTCTCAAATAATTAATTCTTATTTCCATCTTTTCATTCAACTTAGATTTTAAAATCATCAAAATATAAAGAAATTCGAAGTTTTAATTGATGTACTTGAATTAAGCATTTTATAATATCACACTGAAAACTGATCATTGAAGGCATAAGAATATATTGGTTCCCGTACAACTCAAAAAATGCACCTGTTTATGAGGGCGAGTGAGGCTTCCAGTTCTTTACAAAGAAAAAGGAATTAGAGGATTAAAATTAACAGCACTATATTTTTTCCCTTGGAGTTAATTTCTGTTCTCTTCAAGTGACGGGAGTAGAAACAAGTATTACACTAAATATAATATAACTTTTTAAGAACTAAAAAGAGTAGGTGCGTGCATCACATACGCAAGTTAAAAGTTATATTTCTTAGTTTCATTATTTTATAAATAAATTTTTAGTTCACTTTAGTTTGGTCCTTAAAAGCAATGATTTTCACTGATAGGATTGCTAACAAAATTAGAGCAACTTATTGAGTCAGATACTGAAAACTTCACTGCTTACGTAAACAATATTAAAAGTGTTTAAAGTATTCACGGATTTAAAAAAGTCAATGTAAGTTTGTTAAAATCTAGACTGGACTCTCAGACACATTTGCGCTTCATTTACCCCAGTAGAACTAAAACTCCTCATGTACTTTTTCATTCGATTAAATTAGACAGTTATGTGAAATATTAAATGAGAGACATTCACTTTGCGCATAAATTCTAAATGGGTAAACGCAACGTTAAAAGGCGCCAATATAAAAGCAACGTTAAAAGGTGCTAATAAAAGGTTAAAAATGGCAGACCGGTTTCAAGGGCAACCGAAAACCGGTCGGCCATTTTTAACCTTTTATTTGCGCCCTTCAACGTTGCATGTACTCACTTTGAGTTATGTAGAAAATGGAGCTAGCCTTGAAGTAAACTCCAACATTCCATTAATTTATGACAAATACGTTTCTTCTAAACCAGATAACATGCTTGAATGTATTAAAATGAAAAAAATTGAAGATTTTATAAAACTTTTAAATTTAAAGAACTTGTATTCATGAAACAGCAAAGAATATATGTTAGATTAAGAACTACAAAATCTAATAATTATGTATAAATATAAATAGTTTTGTAGTTTGGAACTTAAGATTTAGCTACATTGATACGGAAGTAAAATTCCATCTCTGAAACGCATCAGAATGAGTTGGGTACAAAAAATTGCAAAATTTGATTGAAATATGAAGGGGATTCATTTGTTTTCTCCGAACGTTCCGATAGTTTACATGAAATGCATTTCATTATAAATTAAATCTGATAATATCTACGCGTCATCAAAATGTAAAAAGAGAAAAAATCATTATTTTATCAATGTTCCTATGCTCAAAAGCAGAATTATATATGCAAATCTAATATTACTATCATCCGGGTACATGTCAGATATATTTCCGTTTTAGTTGCCCGAACAATTCGACGGAAGTAAAACTCCTCATATAGTCTTCATTAGATTAAGCAAGGCAGCTCAGCCTAGACAATTTTATCGAAATGAGAACGGGATCTCTTCTATCGTTAGCGATGTCTCCTGATTGGTTGTCAAGATTGATTGTGGTGCTATTACTCTGGTGGCCAGGCGATATCTTCCACGAAGATCCAATCCCGCTGCTTGATCCGTTTTCGCGTTTCCGTTTCCTGGGGATTGGGTTTATGAAAAGGAATAGTGATAGAAGGAGTTGTCGCTTCCACTCCAATTAATGTTCGGCGGGGGAAGTTTGCCCAAGAACTTAATATGGTCACAAAAGCTCCGGAATAGAGTTTTAGCTTCGGTTACAATAACACCGAACGCACTCATTATTGTTTATTTAATGTTTGAAGATCACGAAAGAAAAATAAATATCATTTCCATCAACAGAGAAGTCACAACAAACTTATCGAAAACCATTTGTTCATCATGGAGTGATTTTGCATTATTTCAGAGTTGTATAACTGGATCTAAACAAAATGTGAGCAATCAAGCGTTGATTTTACAATAACATAGCGGTCGGTCAATACATTATTTGCACAAAGTTCTCTAATGGAATGGCAAAGGGAAGGGTAATTTGCAAGTTATGATGGAGTCCGACTTTGTTTTTTCCTAACAGAGACCATTCCTAAGGAACTCCTGTAACACCACGCTTTAAAAAAAAAAAAAAAAAAAAAAAAAAAGAACATCGAAAACTTATCAACTCTTTCCGTTTTCAAAGCAGAGATTCAAACACGATGTTTTTCAATGTCCTAGGAGCACAAATGGTATCATTGAGCAGTAAAATGTGATTAAAAAGTGTTCTAAAAAGAATTTACTGGAGTCAAGAACATTTATGTGTAAAGTTTGAAAGGAATTGATGATTACAAATACTAGTAGCAGACAAAATATTGATGTGCTCAAAGTCTAAAAGGATGTCTACAATTATTTTTAGATTGCATTAAATGATCTAAAAATATGTATTTACTCCAAAAATAGTTCGGAACCAATATCATTAATTTATTTAATTTGAGAGCTGATATAACTCATGAAATATACATTTGAGAAAGTCATAATACAAACAACCATATTTAGCATAATTTAAAATTTGAAAGTACTGCTAAAAATTCAGGACAATCTAGATATTTATAGATACAAATTATATTTGTAACTACTATTCTAAATGTATGCAATTAACATTCCATGTGCATCTTAAAATTCCCCCCCCCCCCTTCCCCAGCTCGTTTCCCTCGCCGAGCTCGCGGCACCGTCTTGGCAGTTGTCTTCGGCGGCCGCTTCCGCAACGGTTTTCACTATTTTTATTTCACTCTTTCATTTTATCATTGGTTCAATTTTCTTGTGGGATGTGGATGGGATAGTAAATTATCGTGGTTTGGACCATACATATATATATATATATATATATATATATATAAATCAAAAGTTAATAAAGTGAATCAAACTGTGAAAAGGCGCACGAGGCAGCACACTTAAACAGTTGCAAATATATGTATGAAATAGAGAATATATATATAAAAAATTAGTGCGTATGTGAAAAAAGAACAATATAAAAGACTGAACGTGGGAAATCACAAATATAAACATTCAAAATGAAAAAGAGCCTGCCTCTTCATCAGTGGGAGGGAGCAGGAAGCATATATAACGAAATGTTGTCATTGCAGGTTTCTGAGAAATGCCAGCATAGCATGTGAGAAAAAAAAATTTTATAACAAAAAATATAAGACTGGGAGTTGCAAGCCAAGTGAATAATCAAAATAATTTGAATAATCAAAATAATTTATCCAGTTATAAAAAGAACAAAAATGTTTTTGTTATTAAAAGAAGTTTCGAGATTACGTGATACTGACTGAATCAAAATGTAAAAATAGAAAAAAACAACATGCTATAGCCGAAATTTCCCCTCCCAGACCTGCAAAGCAATACGATTAAAATATAGCTTCTAAATCTACTCACTTCCCAAGGCAGGACCAGAAAAGGAAGACATCAACAACTAGCCGAGAAAGAGATACGCCATGTAATGGCTAAGTCCGTCCGTGTCCATGTGGCTGAACTTGACTTTCCGATCTCGCTCACAGACCAACATAATATCCAAAAACTGGCGTTCCAACTGATGGACTTTAGCCAGGAATCTTCATCCCGTGTGTGTCAATGAGGTTCCGTTATGGTTATATAGCAACTGCAAAACGCTACGCCAAAGTTTAAACGACTTGATGTAAAAATTAATAAAATTCAGCGGATAATTATTAAAGTAAAAAAGGATTGCGGAGAAGGTGAAAGCATTTTTATCCAAGTTATATTTGTTATTGCAGATTTTAAAATACCTGTAAAGTTGACCTGTGATAATATTTATAAAAACTTTTTTATGCAAATTACTATGCCAGTGTGGCATAGTGATGGTATGGAAATTGAAGTCCTTACGTTTATCATATATGTCAATAATTAAATTACTGTTTCTAATGTTCAATGATAAATCCAAAAAGTTAGTTCTGTATGTATTATTATTAGTGGATTTTAAATTTAGACAATTGGGATAAATTTTTTCCAACTCCTCAGCAATATTAAAATTGATAACCAGAATGTCATCAATATATCTGAATGCACGTATTCTATTGTTATATTGCACCACATATTTAAATTCGTAGTAGAATAAAAAAAGGTTTGCGGCAGTGCTAGAGTAATTGGTTCCCATTCCTATACCCTTTATCTGCTTATAAATCAAGTTGTGGAATTTAAAAAAATTATTTTTGAAGCAAAAACTGCATAGATTAAGAGTAAAATCCTTATTCAAGTTAATTTCATATTCTAGGTGAAAAAAATCAAATAATTTGTCTATTGCATGTACCAGCAGATGAATTGGAATATTGTTAAATAAATTTTCAAAATCATAAGAGTATAAGAGTGTAGGAGGGGAAGCGATTAAAGCTTTTACAACATCCGAGCTGTTGTTGATTGACCAAAAATAGCTGGTGTAATGAAATTTGTTTTTTAGAAAATCGTAAATTTGTTTTAATAGTTTTTGTAAATGTATATTGAAAAAGCTATTCACACTACCAATAGTGCAACAGATAAATCTGAAGCCGATTGGTGTTTTATGGAATTTTGGAGTCAAAAGGAGAAAATGAATTTTTAATTCAATAGGAACAGAAAAAAAATTTTCGAATAGAGATTTGCATTCCTTTTGCAAAAGCAGCGAAATTCTTGTAAATAGAACTGAATTCTGAGTCTACAGGTTTGTAAAAAGATGTGTTATTCAATTCGGTCATAATTTTTTCTTTATAAAATTGTTTGCATATAATTGCATAGTTGTTGGCAGCTTTATCCACAGGTACAAATATGAATGATTTTTGTATATTTTTTATATAGCTTAAGTCTTTGTTACTGATTTTTTGATATTCAAATTCATCACTATTAAGATGGGTTTTTAAAAAACACATAAAATCAAGTAGTATGTTATTACAAGTAGTTTATAGTCGAAACTTCTTTTAATAACAAAAAATTTTTTGTTCTTTTTATAACTGGATAAATTATTTTGATTATTCACTTGGCTTGCAACTCAAAGTCTTATATTTTTTGTTATAAAAAATTTTTTTCTCACATGCTATGCTGGGATTTCTCAGAAACCTGCAATGACAACATTTCGTTATATATGCTTCCTGCTCCCTCCCACTGATGAAGCTCTTTTGCATTTTGAATGTTTATATTTGTGATTTCCCACGTTCAGCCTTTTATATTGTTCTTTTTTCACATACCCACTAATTTTTTATATATATATTCTCTATTTCATACATATATATATATATATAATATTTATAACTATGCTTTCATTTAGATACATGATATAATCATAACGTCATTCAGTAAGTTACAAAATTCATGTATTTTAACAAGACAGTTACCGTGAAAAGATAGCTTTGTCCGGTTTATAAAATGTGTGCGAAAGTGGGAAAATTTTATTGACCTTACAAAAGAATTGTTCAGCAAATAACATGAAATTTTTAAAAGCTGAATTAAGATAACTTTTGGTAAGAGGTTGAGTTTTATTTTTATTCATTTATTTCTTTTTCAATTCAGGTATTCTCCTTTAAACGTCCACTCATTGAAAGTAATTAAAACTTATAAACCACTTTAATTCTAAAGCATTTACCAACCCTATTGCTACCACCCTGCATAAATCTCTGACGACGTCGGATTCTGTGTCAAGCAGAATATCTTGTGTCATTTGTCGCGAGAGGGGCCGTTACAGCTGGAGCACTTTCTCGCCCAGTCAACTTTCCCAACTGCTTAGGTGATATATGGAGCGATACCTTATCTCGCACGCCGTCCAATTAGTCCTGGTCTCTGGAGTCAGGTTATTCGAGTGTCGCCAGTGCCGCCTCACGATTAATTGTGTAGGTTAGGTGAGCAACAGACAAGCAGGGATAGATAACTTTAAGTCATCTGTTGTACTAACAGTCAATAAAATCGCTTATTAGAAAAAATAAGAAAGAAAAAAAATCGCGTCATAAGATGGTGGTAGGAAGTTTCAAGGTAATAGATGTTTCTATTGCTTCTAAATATATATAAAATATTCCAGATTTTTTTGCAGTCAAACGTTGTGAAAATGAACATACTTCACATAAAGAAATTCCAGTTATTACTTTTATTTTTTTTTACTGTATGAGCAATGAGAACACGTTATGAAACGTTTGACTGAAAATAATCTTTCGTTTACCGTTTAAATGTAAAGAAGTGCTGCTATACCAAAGATTTTCCACTGTTGCACACTTACTGTTAAAATGCAATTGCCACTTTGAAATGGCCATAAAACGAAATCTACTTGACCCTAATTCCATTAAATTGTGTAGTAATATATGAGAAACCATTAAGGAATTTCAATGATATTGATGAATAGTTTCGGTTGTCCTCGTAGCCATTAGTTCATTAAATGTTACACCAGAGCTCTTCTAAAATGTTTTGCAATGACAATTCATCAAGTTTGATGTATCATTTTCGATTGATCACCAAGCAACTTCATGTTCCAGTTTTGAAATGGTTTGATCTCAAAATGTTAATTTTAAATTTACTATTTACTTACGAAATTTTTCTTTCAATAATAATACATATCATATTAAACTTTTTAATATTTAATTCTGTTACGAAAGTTCAAGTAATTAAGAGCTTAGTTGTCAGGTAAAGAAGATTATTTTAAAAGCCTTAAAATTTATGTAACTATATAACTTGATACATAATAATGAAATGAATATACTCCAGTATTCAGTTTCTTAAAAATATACAGCAATGAAATTTAAGTATTTATAATTTTTTACCGAGCTTGTATTTTGATCATGTATAAATTGTACAATGCAACGCCCAAGATTGATTTCACTTCTCATCATTTATTCATGAATTCAATGTGGAATAATATTTGTTTTGTATGATTTGTTGTTTTAAATAAACCAATAAAATAAACCAATTAAAAGCTTGAGGTTATCTCGTTATTTTTTGGAAAACAATTACATTGTTAATCTGATTTTTAGTTTAATGTGCCAAGAATTTCTCTCACAAGATAATTTGTGCCATACTGATATCACATGCTAAGTTAATGAGTGCCATATAATGTAAAGATAGGAACATTAGAATGAATATATATAAAATAAGCAAGTGTATATATATATAAGTTGAAAAATAGCTTCACAGTAATAACACATCAGTTCACGAAAAGTGCCCAATATAATTGCAACATGCCATGCATACATTTGAACTTTGTATCATCTTCAAAGTGATCACCAATGTCAGACAGATGTAATTTGAGCTCAAGTAGGTGATATCACTTTTGTGTTGTTGCATAAAGAACAGCAAATGAAATGTCATTTCATATTAAAAATTTGGTACTATGGTGGCAAGCCATAAAAGTTTTAAATTCGACTGCACATTACATGTAAAGAGTAAATGATAAACGACAACATTGTAGGCAAAATTAGAGTGCAGTATATTAATATGATAAAAGACATTCTTGCATACATTTTCGTGTAAATGAAATAAATTAGAGATACGTTGCATATTCAATGTGATAAAAAGATATCACATGTTAGCTGAGAAAAAGAGGCTTATAAATGTCAGTTAAAGATTATTGTAGAAATTCTGCAATTTTAATTCACAAATGAATGGGTGACTTCAGCCAGATAAGGAATGTTGCAACACATATAACTGAATTAATGAATATCAAAAATTGAGATTGCCCAAAATATCACATATTAATCACATTATATTTCAGATAAGTGCCATAACTACAGCTAAATTATTTAAAGATTTAAATGGATTCACAAAAGTGATCAGCGATTGTGTCCATACTAAATACTAAGGATTGTTACAAGAACAGAGTTGTCAAAAGGGAATGTCGACAAATTTTGTGGGGGTAGCATTGCAGTTAGAATCACAATAACTTAATAGATATATGTAACATTGTTTAGTAATAGATTTGAGCAGGCAACAAGATTAAATTTGGTGGCCAAAATATATTGTTCTGTAAAATGAAGGTGTGCCATTTTTTTTTTATTTAATTTGCCTTGTTCTAAATGCACATGGATACGAAATTTCGTGGAATGTCATTGTGCAATGCATGAAAGCATGTGTTTGGATGGTTTAAACACTTTTTCGATTCGATTATGCTATATATATAAGACATATAAATACATTTTAAATATGTAAACATTGCACATATAAGATGTGTGCATATAACACATTCTTTGGCAAATTTAAGACATGTGTTATAACAACAGTGTGTATTTTACACATACTTTGGTACTAGTGACACAAGAAAATACGAAATACGAAATGATGAAAATACAAAAATTTTTCTCGAGTCATAATAATAAGCCCAGTATACAATAAAATACAATGAAAAGCTAATGCACAAGTTACTCCTAAAATGAAAAAAAATTTCTGTCCTTTTCCTCATACAATCAGCAGAAGCCGGGGCTTAATGTGCCGGTTCCATATATTTGGCTTGGGACAAAAAAAAGAAAAAAATTACACGGCCGCGACGGGTCACCATTGCCTACTTAAGCGGCTGAAAGAAGTTTCCCACAAATCCAGACTGACACAATCTGTCATTTACAATGGCACCACTGCGAGGCGCTTCATGTGGCTGATCTTGTGCTAGAAAAATATCTATGAAAAAAAATCCTCAGCAACCCCTTTTCAGCATGGGAGTTAAATTGACTGGTGCTGAGAGGATTGGAAAAGGTATAGGAGCAAAAGGTGCATTAGTACTAAAAAGTAAAAAAATGTGTCTGTAATATGTATTGACCACAAAGGTCTGTGATATGCCCCAAAGACGGTAAAAGTTCAAAAAAATTCAAATCCCCCCAAAAAATGCCATAAAAAGATTAGAAGAAAAAAAAAAGATGGTGCACTGACCACATGATGCACTTTGTGCATAAGAAAAGTGAATACAGAAGGTTATTACAATTGTTGTGTGAAGAGTATTAGTGTCCTGTAAAGGATGCCTATTTTTTTTTTTTTTTTGTATATGGGATGTACTGTGAAAGTGGAATAAACAGATGTAAAGAAGCTCTAAAACATTTCCAGAACAGGTAATAACGTTGAATGTCACCAAAAGTTAGTGGAAAAAGTACCTGGTAGAATTTACCCCGTGAGTGGGTAAAGAAAGGATGTCACCATTCGGCATTTAGTGAAGCTGGAGTATGCAAGAGCAGCACACGGAATGAAGGCTGACGGCTTGTAGGACAACGCATTGGACATCATCAGATAACAACAGAAAACTTGATGAGTAGTCAGGTGGTCGTCAAGCAAGGCTGATCTTGTCAGCTCAGGACAGGACTGCGGGATGCTCCTTTGTGGCTAGTTGGTGGCAGGATAAACTTTCTTCTGTCTTGATCGAAGATTATATCTAGGGACTTGCTCTGAAATAGAACTGACATGAGTACTTGGTGAACAAGTTTGGGTAGAAGAAGGTAGATAACCATTTTTAACAGCAGTGTCGGTGGGTGTACACAGGTTAGAAGAGTCGATTCTTCCATGTACTTGGCAAATCGCATAACCTCTTCACAAGTTGGTCCAAATTACTCTACAAATGCACAATTATTTTCATCTTTGCCTGCTGAAAATTTGCAACAACACACTGTGTACTACCCGCAAGCCACATTATGGGCACCAAGTGCTTTTAAGAAGACCAATGATAAGAAAAAACACAATCATAGACTCCCCTTGTGTAAGAATGCTGATACGCAAACTACACCTACTAAAAAGAAAACTACTTTATCACACAAGGCTAGAGAATTCATTCCTGCTAACAACATCTATTCTGAAGACACACAACTGTTGAATACCCACTCGTACTCACAGCAACTACCACTTATTGACATTACAATCAATAAGCAAAAACTTGTTTTCTTGCCTGATACAGGATCAAGTATTTCTATTTTTGACTCTACTGTCTTTAATGAACTTAAATCATCTATAAAGTATAAAAATCTGTCACGTTCAGTGACCATCTCAACTGTCAATTCTGCAGTTTCATTCTCAGGCTGCATAGAATTTTCATTCAAAATACACAATGAATTCTTCCGCCACAATTTCTTTATTGTCAACATAAACAAGAACTCTCCATTTATTGGAATCCTCGGTTATGATTTCCTAATAAAGAATAATATGTCAATTAATACCGCTGAAGCTTGTTTGACATTTGGAAACATAAATTTCCCTTTTATTGGAGCCAATATACCTGAGACACAAGTCATCACCACTGTTGAAGAAGAATTCAGTGAGGCGAACAATGAAACTTCAATCGAAAATTGTGTTGAATCCAATCAAATCTCGAATAATGTCTTTATGCAAAATTCACCCACTTGCACAAACAAACATTCTGCCATTCAAGTTGAAAATACTAATGAAACCTCACATTGTGAAAAAGTACAAATCTCGTCTTCAAACAAAAATTTGGACTGTGAATTATTGTAAACACATCCAAAGCTGCAACAAAATCACAGGAATTCCCTGTATTTACTAAGACGAAATCCCAGATTCAACCTCAAGCAAAATCATATATTCAAGTCTTTGTCAAACACTCATCTAACTTACAGGATGACATGCTATTTCAACTAGGAAACACAAACACAAAAATTCATTCTAAAGATACCATTGTCACTGTGCTTCTAAACAGAGAAAATGTTTCAAATAAATGTTCTGAATCTTCATCATTATTTTTCTACATCCTTGTGGAGAACCACACTGCTGAAATCATTCATTTAAACAAAAATATGAAAATTGGAAACTTATATATTCCTGAGCACATACAGGAAGTCCCTGATGATACAGAAGAACATACAGTGAATTTTATACAGGCATCACCTGAAATACTTGCTCTTCGACAAAGTGAATTTGACATCAAAAATTTCAATCTTGAACATTTAAACAAAGAACAAACACAAATTTTACAAGATACTTTGAAGAATAATTTTGCTGCTTTCTCTTCCTCATTAAAAAGCTTAGGGCATACCGACAGAGTACCTGTCAATTTTACTTTTACACACGAATTCCCTGTAAAAACACTACCATTTCCTGTACCTCATGCTCTCGAACAGGAACTTAAGAATCAAATCAATGCTCTCAAAGAAGCTGGTCTTGTTCAAAGATGCTTATCGGACTGGTCTTCACCTGTCCTCTTAGTGAAAAAGAAACGTGACTCTTCTGGCAAACAAAATTATCGCTTAGCAATTGATCTTCGTCTCGTCAATAGCTTAATTGCCCTGAACCCTTATCCTCTACCAAAAATTCACACACTGATACATTCTTTGTCTCAGTATAAATATTTCACGACACTTGATCTCAAATCTGCATATCATCAAGTGCATATGCCACAAAAACTTCAGGAAAGATTCGCATTTGCCACATCTTTTGGGACTTTCAAATTCAACCGAGTATCTTTTGGCATTCGTGGTGCTTCAAATATATTTCAAAATCTCGTAGATACAATAGTTGAAGACACGAATTGTCCCGGAATCTACGCCTATCAAGATGACTTTGTTGTTGCTGCCAACTCTTTCCCAGAAATGAATCACAAGTTACAAAAATTACAACACACATTGATAAAATTCAATTTAACACTTGCACCTGACAAGTGTGAATTCTTTAAAGACCAAATAAATTATTTGGGATTTAATATTAGCCAGCAGAAAATTATGCCCATATCTGAAAATATCGAGAAAGTGACATCTTTTCCAATTCCGAAGAAAAAAGACAGTTAAAAAAATTTCTAGGAATTTGCGCGTACTACCGGACACTTGTTCCCAACTTCTCGAAATTAATCTTTTCATTGAATGCTCTAACGCATCCGAAAGCTAAATTCCACTGGAATGACTACTATGAATCACTATTCCAAGAACTACAAAGTATTTTTTTTCAATCACCCTTTTGTGCCTGTTCCAAACTGGAAAGAAGACTTCTACTTAAACACCAATGCATCCAATGTTGCTATTGCCGCAGTCCTACTTCAAAAAAGAGACGGAATCTTTACTCCGATCTCCTACTTCAGTCACACGCTTTCCAAAAGTGAATCTCGGTACCCAGCAATCAAGCTTGAACTAATGGCTATCTACAAAGGCATTGAAGCTTTCAAAAATCATCTTTTTAACCGTCATTTCTGTGTTATGTCTGATGCCAAGCCACTCCAATTTTATAAAAAAAACGTCTTCTCCAGCATCTCTTACCACCAGATGGCTTCTTGCACTCAGTGCGTATAATTTCACATTCTTACACATCCCGGGAATACAAATTTGACTCCCAGATTTCATATCAAGAACTCCACTTGATCAAAACAAACAAGACATTGTTTAAAATCCAAACATCACGCAGGACACACTCACACCGGTTGTCGACATTACTCCAGAAGAAGAGGAAGTCTTCCTTGAAATAAAAATAACAAACGAATTTTCTGATTGTGACAACTCTACCAAAACAACTGAAATTTTCGGAGCATCCATCAACACTCACGTGTCACAGCAACAAGTCTTTGAAACAATTCTAAGTCTCACCACATGTAAAACTCATGACCCTCTCTTAGAAATTTCAAACGCTACATTTTTGAGAGAACAACTCAAAGATAGCAAATTATCCGTTATCTACAGCAACATCTTGAATGGGAATATTGCTCACAAACACAGACACTATTTCATAGGTCCACAAACTAAGGTCCTTCATTACCTCATAGAAAATGAAAATGATCCTGACTCGTCCAGACCAAAAATTGTAGTTCCGGATAATCTGAAAATCAAAGTGCTATCCATTGCACACCTTGCACATCATGGGATCCAGAAAACATTTCAACTTCTTTCCGCCAGATATATATGGCAAAACTTTTATGTCGACACAGTCAACTACATATATCGTCTTGTGCAGTATGCATCACATGCAAGCCACAAAGAATCCCTACTGCACATTTTCAGACAACTTATTCGCCAAAACGTCCAGGAGAGCTCCTTACCACTTTACATTGTCTCTTTAAACAATAACGCATACCATATTCTCACAGTTATTGATGCTTTTTCTAGACACATTGAACTGTATCCTTTACAAAATTTGAGATCGTCAACAGTTGTCGAATCCATACTCAAATACATTGCAACCTTTAATCGACCAGAACCGATTCTTTCCGATCTTGGCACCCAATTCACATCTGAGCTATTTGAAGAATGTACCAAACTCTTCCATATTAAACTCAAACACACAACTACTGGAAATCCTCAAACACTCTCAGTGAAAGGATCAATACTTCCATAAAATCTTCTGTTAAAGCTCTCATGACATCAAATTTTTCTTTCGAACATGCTGTCGATATTCACAAAGCTATCTACAATTGCTCCAAACACCGCGCTACTGAATATCCACCGAACTTGATCCATTTTGGCCGTCAATTGTCTTTGTGCACTGATATTGTCAACTTCGACATCTCTCCATCATTAGATCAAGCATACAAATTACACCAACTTCTTGATGAAATGGAAATACTTTACAAGAAGGTATACTCAAACACTACTCAAGCCAAATTTCACCAGAATAGAAGACAAGCACAAGTCGCAAAAATACGAAAATTTGCCATTGGACAAACTGTTTATGTAAAGTCCAAGAACCAATTCCGTCCTTCCTCCCATGGACCATATTCAATATTAGAAATTTTGTGACCTGTTTTAGTGAAAGTTCAACTCACAAACAATTCAGCTGTGCCAAAATTTACCATTCATATAAATCGATTAAAAATAGTTAGTTCCTGCCAGAACTTCTAACCTGTGTCCACCCACCTACACTGCTGTTAAAAATGGTTATCTACCTTCTTCTACCCAAACTTGTTCACCAAATACTCATGCCAGTTCTATTTCAGAGCAAGTCCCTAGATATAATCTTCGATCAAGCAGAAGAAAGTTTATTCTGTCACCAACTAGCCACAAAGGAGCATCCTGCTGTCCTGTCCTGAGCTGACAACGCCTTGCTTGACGACCACCTGACTACTCATCAAGTTTTCTGTTGTTATCTGATGATGTCCAATGCGTTGTCCTACTAGCCGTCAGCCTTCATTCCGTGTGCTGCTCTTGCATACTCCAGCTTCACTAAATACCGACTGGTAACATCCTTTATTTACCCACTCACGGGGTAAATTCTACCAGGTACTTTTTCCATTAACTTTTGGTGACATTCAACGTTATTACCTGTTCTGGAAATGTTTTAGAGCTTCTTTACATCTGTTTATTCCACTTTCACAGTACATCCCATATTCAAAAAAAAAAAATAGGCATCCTTTACAGGACACTAATACTCTTCACACAACAATTGTGATAACCTTCTGTATTCACTTTTCTTATGCACAAAGTGCATCATGTGGTCAGTGCACCATCTTTTTTTTTTCTTCTAATCTTTTTATGGCATTTTTTTGGGGGATTTGAATTTTTTTGAACTTTTACCGTCTTTGGGGCATATCACAGACCTTTGTGGTCAATACATATTACAGACACATTTTTTTACTTTTTAGTACTAATGCGCCTATTGCTCCTATACCTTTTCCAATCCTCTCAGCACCAGTCAATTTAATTAACATGCTGAAAAGGGGTTGCTGAGGATTTTTTTTCATAGGTTTTTTTCTGGCACAAGATCAGCCACATGATTGTCTCGCAGTGGTGCCATTGTAAATGACAAATTGCGTCAGTCTGGATTTGTGGGAAACTTCTTTCAGCCGCTTAAGTAGGCAATGGTGACCCGTCGCGGCCGTGTAATTTTTTTCTTTTTTTTGTCCCAAGCCAAATATATGGAACCGCCACATTAAGCCAAGGCTTCTGCTGATTGTATGAGGAAAAGGACAGAATTTTTTTTTTCATTTTAGGAGTAACTTGTGCATTAGCTTTTCATTGTATTTTATTGTATACTGTGCTTATTATTATGACTCGAGAAAAATTTTTGTATTTTCATCATTTCGTATTTTCTTGTGTCACTAGTACCAAAGTATGTGTAAAATACACACTGTTGTTATAACACATGTCTTAAATTTGCCAAAGAATGTGTCATATGCACACATCTTATATGTTCAATGTTTACATATTTAAAATGTATTTAAATGTCTTATATATATAGCATAATCGAATCGAAAAAGTGTTTAAACCATGCAAACACATGCTTTCATGCATTGCACAATGACATTCCATGAAATTTCGTATCCATGTGCATTTAGAACAAGGAAAATTAAAAAAAAAAATTGGCACACCTTCATTTTACTGAACAATATATTTTGGCCACCAAATTTAATCTTGTTGCCTGCTCAAATCTATTACTAAACAATGTTACATATATCTATTAAGTTATTGTGATTCTAACTGCAATGCTACCCCCACAAAATTTGTCGACATTCCCTTTTGGCAACTCTGTTCTTGTAACAATCCTTAGTATTTAGTATGGACACAATCGCTGATCACTTTTGTGAATCCATTTAAATCTTTAAATAATTTAGCTGTAGTTATGGCACATATCTGAAATATAATGTGATTAATATGTGATATTTTGGGCAATCTCAATTTTAGATATTCATTAATTCAGTTATATGTGTTGCAACATTCCTTATCTGGCTGAAGTCGCCCATTCATTTGTGAATTAAAATTGCAGAATTTCTACAATAATCTTTAACTGACATTTATATGCCTCTTTTTCTCAGCTAACTTGTGATATCTTTTTATCACGTTGAATATGCAACATATCTCTAATTTATTTCATTTACATGAAAATGTATGCAAGAATCTCTTTTATCATATTAATATACCGCACTCTAATTTTGCCTACAATGTTGTCGTTTATCATTTACTCTTTACATGTAATGTGCAGTCGAATTTAAAACTTTTATGGCTGGCCACCATAGTACCAAATTTTTAATATGCAATGACATTTCATTTGCTGTTCTTTATGCAACAACACAAAAGTGATATCACCTATTTGAGCTCAAATTACATCTGTCTGACATTGGTGAACACTTTGAAGATGATACAAAGTTCAAATGTATGCATGGCATGTTGCAATTATATTGGGCACTTTTCGTGAACTGATGTGTTATTACTGTGAAACTATTTTTCAACTTATATATATATACACTTGCTTATTTTATATATATTCATTCTAATGTTCCTATCTTTACATTATATGGCACTCATTAAACTTAGCATGTGATATCAGTATGGCACAAATTATCTTTTGAGAGAAATTCTTGGCACTCCTCACTCACCACTTATGACAACATCTGTCTGATCACATTATAATATTGTACTATACTTCGTACATTGAACTCTATGCATATATGATTACATCTGGATTGTGAATATATTTTTACACATGTGACAAAAGAAAAATTTTTTTTTTCTCACCACTTACTAGCTGCCAAGTACCAAGGAACTCTTGTACTACGGATTATGACAATGCAATTCACGTGTATGTTTCCTACTGACATACACACCTTTGTAACACGTACATTTCATGTGTCATATCTGGGAAAGTTGTACTAGTTTTCACCTATTCCAGGCAGTCGGTGTTTTTTTTTTTTTTTTTCAAAACTGTGTCAATTAAGGGGAATGTGCGAGTGTGCCACCTCACATTTAAACTTTTTTGTCTTGCGCTTTGCTCCATCGCAAACACACCACATACCCCCCCCCCCCTTATGCTTTAAGGAAGGAATGAGTCGCCGACTGTACAAAAATTTGCAGAACGTAGGAAAATTGTTCGTAATTCTTTCCTTCTCTTTTCAAGCGTGACGATTCACACCTGCTGTGCATCCAAGGTCATTCAAAGCCTTGATTAAGCTTTCTTGTTCCGTCTCCAATCTTTCTAGAATGTTCGTTTACCGTTGCACTGTGTGTGACGTAGTGCCTCTTTTGAATGTGATCGCACTCTCATTGGTCAACAAGTTGACTCGCCCCAGCATGCAATTCAGCAACGCGGCTGAAAAGATTCGAAAAAGTTAGTAGCGTCTTTTCGTAAAAATGCGAAGGACTTAAAAAAATAGGTGCCTTTTTCCCAAAACAATGGAAGGATTCCCCGTATTGAGTTGGCCTGCCAAAAACATCATGTGCTAAGTATTCGTTTTAATACCAAATTTTCTGCTTTTAAATTAAATTGTGTAATGCCCAAGTCTTCTTTTAAATTTTACTGTGCTAAAATTTGGGTCGGTGCATGGTTGCCGTTATGCCACCTTTGCATCAGTAAGCTGTTCTTACTGATTTAAGAAAAATAATCTTTGACTAAACATTTAAAAGTGCCTTCCACTCAGTATTTTACTTACTGACAAGTCCTTTATTTATGAAATAAAGTGTTTGGCTTTGATTGAAATATGTTTTCCATTGTTCTGACCCCAGCGGCCAAATACAGTAAAATCATTTTCGTAGCCTTGTATTTCTCAATGAACTGAAATGTTGGAATTCGTACGCATTGTATACCTGGTCATTCAGGAAGAGATTCATTAACTCGATCAGATTAATGAGCATTTATATTCCGAAAGTGCCATATGTATTGCCTGTGCCATAATTAGTATGTCAATATGCTGTGTTAATTAGTGCGATAGCGCATTAAAAAAAAGGAACAGAAAACTTGTTAATGTATGACTTGATTTACAAGTTATTTGAAGCGGTAAAATATTTGGCGTCCAGGGGACTTTTACTTTCTCCCCTCCAAATTTAAAAAAAAGTGAGTTTCTGTTTTGCCGTTAGTCATGCACTGGAAATCAAGTGTCATGCATTATGAAAATCAGTCGTGAGTGCTACTTCTTACTATTCTCGAGACCATAATTAATATGATGGTTTCTCTAATGCCTATCTCATCATGTATTTAACTGCAACTAAACTGACATCAGTATGTTGGGTGTTTTGCCAATTATATTGAATTTCTACATTTTATACTGTTTGTTCAAATGTGCCACAGAGTATTATTTTGATATGCTTGCACATGTTTAACAATTATGCACTTACAAAAAAGGCTCGTTATTGACTGGATAAAATGTTCTTTTGTGGTGACAAAATAAAAATATATATGATTTACAAAAACAAATGTCTGTCTTCAATTTTGTATATTGTGGCAAACACAGTTTCTTACAGATGAATTAATTCATTTGAATGCATAAAAAAATAGGACTCTAATACTTATATTTATTCAATTCCTATGAGAATATAAATTCAAACAAGTCAACGCTGGATTTCAACAAACTTGTGCACAAGATTCACCTATACAATTATCAGGGAATGGTTCCCAGGTATGTGATTATAATTATTGTTATTTTGATGAAAAACAATAGTGCCATTCATACCTACTCCAACATCTTCCTAAATTAATTTTTGTTTATCGCGAAACGTGGTTGCAGTCTTATCTGGGTTATTGCGGCTCACAACTGCAACTTGCAATGTAAAAATTTGGTTCATTTATTCCATTTTTAAAGCCTCTTTAAATTATTTTTTTATGTATTTATTTATTTTTTTTCATTTTTCATCCGCACCACACATAGTTATCCTTTTCGCATTACTTTAAAACTTAACTATTTGCAATTAGTCAAAGAATTTAATTACCTTTTATACATTAAAAAACTTCGAAATCTCGTAGTACTCCTCAGCTTCTCTTTAATATTCTGATGCTCCGTGCATACAAAACACACAAATACATGGCACAAAATTTTAAATAAAACCAATGTTATAGTTAACCTTTACCTGCTGTGACAACTAATTTCGCATAACTACTGTGAGCGGTCTGTTAGACCGCTGGGAAAAAGAAGCTTTAAAATAGTTAAATTTATGTACTAAAAGAAATCTTATGATTACATTACAATTATTTCTGCAGTTTTAGTTTATTTGAGCTAATTTTTAAAGCATAAATAATTTAATTTTAGGCAAGTTAAGTCACGTAAAAGAAGCGAGTTTCAATTTTTGGCGTTAAAAATTACGTTGAATATGTAGCACGGTCTCTCAGCTGTTAAAGATACATTGTACATTAAGTTGGTTTAAAATCAAAGGTTAAAGTGGGAGGGGGCGGTTTTCGCCTCCCACTTTAATTTTTTAAAGCAAGCAAACCCTCCCTTTTTCCCCCGATTACTACACCTCTGAGTCGTGCACTGCAGAAAAAGTTCAAAATTCAAATGCTTACCTATGTAACCTACAGAAAATAGTACTGAGGTTTAAAGAATACAGTGTGTATCAAAAATTTGAATCACATCACTTGAACAATAAATTAAACATGTATTCCGGATTTTGCTTTTTATGCTATCAAAAAATAATTATACATTTATAGTTAAAAAGTAATTATATAAATGAACATTTACAATTAACTGAAAAATTTTGAAAATTTGCAGAACTTATAATGTATAAGTAACTAAACACCCAACAGCAAACTAATAAGAATGCACAGTAAAAAAAACTAAATTCCTTCGCAAAAATGAAGCCATCACTGAGTTACTGAGTTCGTCAAAAATGTATTCGAGCACACAATATCATCTTCAAAATAAAGAAGCGAATGGTAATCCTAATATATTAAGTGTTCAGTTTGCCCATGATGATAGATAAAAATCAAGAAGATCCTCAAAGGAGAAAAGGCTTAAAAATCCCTAAATTAACTGGAGCACTTTGCCACCCAGTCGCTATTTCGCACGCCAGCCAATTAGTGCTGGGCTCTGGAGACAGAAAGTTCGATAGTCGTTAGCTTTCGATGACGATTAATGGCATAGGTTAGTTTAGCAACAGACAACTGAGAACATGTTGTGTCATCGGTTACATACATACGCAATATAGTAGTTAATTTTTAGCAAACGATTTAGGAGGAAGACATTTTTCTGAGCGAACTGAACTCAATCAGCAAGAGCTCTGTATTGGCAACTGTAGGATAAAAGTTAACACATAAGAGTACTATTTTATTTCTTTGCTCCTTTCATGTACTTCCCTTGCTCCTCCATGCTGTACTGCTTGGGAATATGCTGCAAAAATAGTTAGAGTGATGAAAATAACTAATTGTTGGTAAGTTTCAAACATGACGCATATCAAACGGCTAATATTGATTTAAAGAAATTACGTTGCAAGTAAAGGTAACTCCTCCTAGAAGGACTACCGCAGTCTGCAAATCATCTGCCAGCAAAGACGTTAATTGCTAATTATGCCAATAACGGTGGAGTGCAGTGAACTAGGTACTTCATTGGTTTTCACGCTTACTTTTTTAATCCGAATTCAATGCATAAAAAATTGCTCTGAAAGGAAAGTCATTTCTACATTAACTATAAAAATAATTTCAAACTTTCAATAGTGAATCTTAAGATGGCTTATATGTGGCGTAATATTAAAATTGCATTTCAATCAAATAAGACTAAAGTTGTTAGACACATAAGAAACATGCACATGGTCATTACGTATTGTGCAAAGCTACATGTACATCGCTTTCAACTCTTTCAATTTACGAGTACCTAAACGTCAATAAATAAGGCTAACATATTCATCATAGATACATTGCAAAAGACAATGAAGCCTCTTCTTATACCAGTATTTTTCTCAGTATTCCAACGGCTGACTTGTTCCATTTGAATCAAATTTGTTGAAGTGGGAGAGCTATTTTCGTAAGCAAAGCTCTCATGTAGTTTCCATTGTTTGATTTCAAAGAAATTTCTTGTTTAAACATTTAAATGATTTCGAAGAGTAGTAAGCGTATAACCATGCTTTAAACTGATTTTAGCGACCTCGTGCGAAATAATCATGTCTTCAAGCATGTCAGATGGATTAAGGGGACACGGGACCTTTAAAATGAAATTTTATTTTTTTAAATTTTATACTTAACTTAGACTTTTTTTACAATTACTTTTGTGTATTTATGCTAAATTTTAAATTTTAAGCTCATTAGAAATAATTTTGACTAAAAAAACTGCAAAATTATAGCGAAATATGAAAAATATGAAAAACATAAAAATTGAGCCTCGCGTCTGGAATTTCAACCAAACAGCACAAAAATTTGCATGGGGACACATAATGACAATGTAAACCCTTATTGGCAAACTGTAACAGTTTAATTTTAATAGTTTCTGGGAAATTTTTTTTTTTTAGTTTCGACCATATTTTTTTCAAAATTCTTTGGTTCTCACTACAATGAAACCAGTATTAAAAAAATCCTAATACATGTTTCATAAAAAGTAATGCGAGAAAATAATTCTAATAGTCATATAAAACTATGCAAAAAGTTTTAGGTTGATTACTCAAAAATTCAGACGCGGCCTTCAAGTTAAAGTTGGAAAATAACAAAAAAAAAAATTACGGAGAAAAAGGCATTTTTTTGTATAAAGGTACTAAATATGGCTCGAAGAGTAAAGATATCCTTAAAACGCATAATAATATTATTTACATGCTTCTTATAGTCAATACTATTATATTATTATCAGAACAGGTGCATAATTCTTTATTTTTACTATGAAAAAGCAATTCTCAAAGATTTCGGCAAATTTGATTACGTGTCTAGGATATTAGCTTCTAACAATTGTTTTTAAGGATAGCTTCACAAAAAGTAGTGCCAAAATTTATTTAAAACTCTTATATGAAACAGCGAAAAAAATATTAGATAAATTATTAAGAAATGTAGGTGCAGGTTTTAAAGTAGCGAAGAAAAGGGTACAAAGTTTTATCGAGAAAAAAAATTTCATTTTGGCCAAATGGCACTAAATATTACTCAGAGTTTGATAGCATCCTTAAAAAGCACATAACAGCATTATTTATATGTTTTTTTTTTGTAACTATTGTATTATTATCAGTAAAAAGAAATTACAGAATTCTTATTGAACATTTAGTGAAGGAATTCCATTGTGTGTTTCAATAAAGTTATAAGCTCGTAAAAAGTTCTGAATAACACTCTTTTTGTCATTGCACTGCTTACAAACAAGCAATATATTTTCCAGAAATGCTCAAAGATATAAATGTTCCATGCATTAGAATGCCCCAGCACTATATGTTTCCCCTTCAGTTTTTTTAATTTTTTTATCAGCAGTTTTTTTACTGTATTTCTTTTCTTTGGCAGCCTTCTTATACACACAAGACTGTCGTCTGACACTCTGATTGATGCGACGAATATCAATTTTCTCTGCAACTTTCAAATAGGCTGCATCATTTTTTAAGCACGCGGCTGCAACACTTCCCATGTTGTATTGGCTTATGGCATTTGTCGCTGCTATATCTAATCGTCGTTTTGACACAAACACATCTTTCGAGCACAGCTGCCAGATAACACTATGCAAACTTTCATTTGCATTTTGGGTTTGCCCAGAGGTACAGCGCTTCAACAAATCATCACAAGCTAATCTCTGATAAACAGGCAAGATTTTGGAGACTATTTCATCATTGAGAGGAGCTTTCATTTTGGAATGAGTCGGAGCTTTTTGACCAAGAGCTGTAGCTCGGTTGTAAAAGCACCAATAACTTTCACCTTGTGGACATTTGAAATGCTTGGGCTTGGTATCTGTCGATGAGCAATGGTA
Organism: Octonoba sinensis; assembly: GCA_038502835.1. Taxonomy (NCBI): domain Eukaryota; kingdom Metazoa; phylum Arthropoda; class Arachnida; order Araneae; family Uloboridae; genus Octonoba; species Octonoba sinensis. The sequence goes on along the minus strand of CM076599.1, from coordinate 53,187,775 downwards.
AAGTGAAGCAAAAATGGAGGTTTTCATTGCATCCATATCAGGAGCATTAGAAGTTATCGCTTTTCGATAATAATTTGTGAGCCTTGATATCAATGCATCAGTGAGATGTCCTTTACGCTTGCCTCCCAATGTTTCTCCTCTAACTTTGTGTTCTTTCACTTTATTTCGAAGCGCTGTACCAAGTTTCTTTGCAACGTGGTTTACACACTCTTCTTTTTCAATTTCATAACCTTCATATACATTCAATTGCTTCAAATGTGAAAAGGTTTTTGAATCGCCATCAGAAAGCAGAACCGTATAACGCATATTGCATACTTTAATGGATCGACGCCACAAAATTTCTGCTGCATACATTTCCATCGCGTTCGATGAGCCATCATAATTTTTCTCACATAAACCAGATGTCTTGTGTGCTTCATGCCATATTTGATATTCTGGCGAACTCTCATCAAGTTCCTTTTTTGTTACTTCACATAGGTGACAGTATTTTGAAACAATTTCAAAGTCCAGCACAATGCCAGTCATAATGTCAATGACACAGCCAATGCCATACAAGGAGCTATGCCCACGCTTCTGCCAGGTTCCATCGAACGACACCCCAATGTTAATAACTTCTTCAGGATTTTCCTCGCTTTCACTAATTTTTTTATGTTCCTCCCTCACCTTTTCGCGGCATTTTTGCAAAACATCAGCCTTAAAAGCTACATTTTCCTCCGCCAAATGTGAGACATATGAATCGAATGTCTTTCGGTCCATTGCGTTGAGGCCCATATGTCCCGAAAATTTCTCCAGTGTGGCATGTCCTTTTCCAAAGCTGAGAAAAGCAGAAACAGCATCTTTATTTACTGCAAATTTTTTACTGTTTTCTTCACGTGGACTGGAGAATACACTGCTATACTCTTTTTTGCAGGAGTCGCAGAAAATGTTTAGTTTTGCAGCAAAACCATATTCTGTGTTTGTTTTCTTTACATTCAAACTATGAGATTCACAGGAAGAACATTTGAGTTCTTTTAGCAGAGGGGACCACATTTCATCATAAAATAAAGTTGCGGTAGATGAAGGCACATCACAAGTGTTTGAGATATCAGAGAAAAGTTTTAATTTTTTCACAGTCCTGGAATCATTCAGGTCAGATATCCCAGTATCATCAGCTGAAACTGTAGAAGCAACAGCTGTTTTATTCCATCGTTTTTTTGCATTTGGTATAGCACTTTTTCTTCTCTTAGTTGAGTGTGGCCTCGGCTTGTGCCATCTTGAATTGATGGAATCCATAGTTTGAGTTTCCAAAATAAATTTTTGAAAACAACAGTAAAAACAAAAGGAAAACGAAAATACGATAAGATAACAGCAAAAAACAATGATGTAACAATAAAAAAACAAAATGTAACAATATAACGAGAAAAAAAATCAACAAAAGGAGTATTTAATGCGAGTTCGAAAATGATAGGAAACTAGGCAAAAAATAAACATAAACAAATGCGAAAATGTTCAAAGAAACACGGTCAAAGTTAACGCAGTGTTGCCAAACTGTTCAAATATAATAATTAAAATATTTTTAATATTAAATTCGAAAATCTGAGGGGAAAATTCAGAAAAATACGAGAGAATCAGAAGGTAAACAAACTTGACAGCTGTGAAAGTGTCAAAACTCTCACTCCCAAGCCCCGCCCACTTTTTCGAAAAAACGTCATAAAATCGTTAAAAATCATCGTATCGAAAAAAATTTTACACCACAAGATAGACAATTATTTTCTTCATACTTTCAATGAAAAAAAAAAAAATCGAAAATTTGATGATTTCAAGGTCCCGTGTCCCCTTAAACAATGCACCTCGAATCGTTGGAACTGAATAAAACTGGTACATAGAATGTTGCGCTTATCTTTAAATTTTCGCAGATAAAACTTTACAAATAATTTCTATAGCAAAAAAAATATCTGTTTTTAATAAATTAAGCTAAAAAATGATAGATGTACTTAGAAGGTTACGTTGAAAGAATTTGTAAACATTTATCAGTTAAATTAGTTTCTTTTAAATTTTTGCTTGCGAAATTATATGAAATTATTATGAATTTATGGAAAAAAGTATAAAACTTCATGCCGTAATATAAACATTTATGTGCTAACATGTTGCTAAACATAAATATATAGTGGGCAGAATGTTTCCATAATTAAAAATTTTAATGACTCCAAATTTAAAACTGTCCTAAGTTAACATACTGTCACCTTTCCGAGTTGAAAAAGTTAGTTAACACGCTAAACTTAAGTGTTCATTTGATAACTTATAAAGAAATTTAAATCAAAAGGTTCCATTTTTTCCATGTGATTTCCGGATTTAGCCTCCGTCATTTTGTTATGTTGCTTCGGTAAACATTTGCAACAAAAAACAATTAATTATCTTTGTAACAAATTACGACAGAAGTATACATATTTTTCATACTATGCGTGTTATTTTTAACGTAATTATTCAGTATGCATATTTCTATTTAATTTGATTTGTTTTGTTGTTGATGAGTGAATATATGTATCCGGCAAAAACTCGTACTACTTTTCCGTTCACAAATAAATTTACCTTCGCAGTCACTGAAATGTTTTATTAAATGCATTCGGCCTTTAATTTCGGGTCTTTAATTTCACGTAATCTGCCTTTGATACAAACTTTTTTAGATTTTAAAAGAAAAGGTATATATCATGGAAAATTATAACAAAAGTTTTGCTACTCTCTTTCGTCTTCGTTGCAAATTTTTTTTGTTTCTTCCAACTTCAAAAACTGAGCGAAATTATTACGTATTTCGTTTTCAAAGTTCGCTCATTTGCTATAATCATACCTTCTTCTCTAGATATATTCATTGTCATTACTTGAGTTCTTTCCTAGAAACTTTGCTCGTAACTAGTAAATATTTCCAGCTCTAACGAAGAAATATTTAATAGCCGGTCTCACCTAATGCTGCCACCGCATTTAATTAAAAAAGCTTTTCTTCACTTTTTTGTGTTTTCTTATTTCAGTGTATGATATCAAATTTAAAAAATGCAAAATATGAGGCATGATCTATGAGTGGGAGAACTATTTAAAGAATGAGGTTCTTCTTTATTATATTACTTTTTATACGGAACAATATCTATCTTAATTAGGATGCAAGTTAAGATGTAAAGCCGGTATAATGGGAGTATAGTACGTCATAGTGACACAGACAAAATATTCTAAACTTTAAAAAATGCTTTTATGTTCATTAAGTTTACGTAATTTAACCTCAGTTCATTTATTGAAAAAAAAAATGTTATTGTATTCTTTTGAAGAATTTGTTGTTGTTTTTTCTTCTTCTTCGAATCATTGTTTTTAATTAAAGTTTCTAAATTTTATTTATTAATTTATTCATTCACTTTTTATAGCTTTTATTTGGAGAATGATTAGAAATATTTGTTCCTTTTGGTTGATTTCAACCAATAAAATACATCTGTGCATTAATTAATGCTGTGAATCAAATATAAACAAGTACTTATTCCTTTTAATTATTTAACTTTATTAATTAAATAATCAATAAAGGTTGATCAGAAAAATTGATACATATCAACGCTAAAATAAATAAATAAAAAGGTACATGAAAATATGCTCCGTAAAACAAATAATTTCTCTTATAGTGCCGTTTCAAAATAAGTTTAATGAATATACTTGTTAAGTTGTTATAATTTTTCAGTTAGGTTGCAAAATGTATTCAGATCCCCCAAATTTAAAATAATTTTCCTGTTGACTTCATAAATCGTATATAAAGGTGTGCTCAAATAATGAAACATCAAATGCGCGTTTCATAAAATACAGTCAAAAAACGTAAACTCACTATCCAAGAAATTGATCTGGCATAATGAAAAAGTTCCTCATAAGAGGACGATTTGATACGAACCGGGCAGAAATTGGGGTGTCACTCAGATTTGATTTTACCGAAATTTTAATTGTAGCTCCTTCTAATGATTTTAAAGACACGGTTTCTTAGTTGAGACAGAATAAATTTTCACACTGTACAGCCTAAAATTGAAAAAAACAAAAGTTAAAGACTATGTTTATTCTTTTATTAAAACATTGCTATTCAAATGTTTTAAAATAAACTGATATCTGTATATTAACAATAAGTATAGGCGATGAATGTGCCTTTCACATAAATTGTGATCCTGTACACCACTTTAAACGTCAAGGAAGACTGAAAGAGTGATTTTTGTCTAATGCAGAAGTAGGGGTAGTTTTTAAAAAATGAGAAAAAACTGGATTTTACGTAAGGTACATTGTCTATCCATACATCTCGTTACTGGGCTTTACGTAACAGTAGCGTTTTACCTTTGTTATCTTTAATTTTATATTAAATAACGATTTTGTCGTAAGATAAGAGGATAAAGGTCACAAAACTTGCAACCCTTCGGAACAGTTTGTTCCTTCATCTTGGCGTTATGAATTCTCTTGAAAGTACATAAATTTGAATTACTTGCAAATTAGATGAAAGGCTAAAATGTTTACAAAAGCTTCCTCACTAGCTCTTATAAGCATTATTAAAAATATATATACCTAGTTGTCTACTAGTGTCCTGTTAATACTACTGAATTACTAAACTCCTTAATATTAAAGTAGCAAATTACGTTTTTCACAACTGTTTATTAGAAAAGCTTCCTATTGTTTACCGTACGTAGATGCTGTAGTTTGCGCCCCATGCTAAAATACCTAAAAATTTATTTTAAAAATGAATCCTATTTCACTCAAACAGCTCCAACGCTAAAACTCGTAATTAAACACAAAAATACATCTTAAAAAGAGAATTTTAAAGTTAAATATAATATTTGCAACAAAGAAAATAATTCTATAAATTCTATTTTAACTGAATAAAACATTTTAATGAGACTGACACTTTTATAAGCACTATTAGCAAAAGCATTACTTCTTGTCAAAAATAATATTTTATCAATTAAGATATCATTTTTACTTATGATATCATAACTCTACTCACTAAACCTTTAATCAATACTTTCAATAAATAACTTTGTAATAAGCCATAAAACCTTTTGAAAAACTTTTCAGCCTCAAAAAATTGTCTTTAAATATAAGTTTCTTAATAATTAAAGCGCAAGATTAAGGCATTAAAATTCTTGAAGCCGAAAAAAGTTTATGTAGGTCTCATAAAGTATTTTAAATACTTTTAATTAAATATTAAAGAGACATTTTTATTACTCGCCTTTCAAGCGCTGAAGTTACTAAAGAAAAACAGCTTTATTTCGCGTTTTATGTACATTCGGCTATTTTCAAAAAGAAAACTTCCTTGTGAAACTAAATTTAAATAGAGCCTTGAAGATACTTTTTCGGTTTTCGCGGCTTAATTAATCTAAATAAAGTTTTTAGTAAATCTTCAATGCATGTTAAATTTTATTTTATGAAGCTTGAATTTAAATAGGACATTTTAAGTAATAAACTATTTTTCTCTTAAACGGCGCAAATTAGGAATTTAACATAATTGTCTTTTATTTGTTACAAAATATAATTTTTCGATTTTTTTTGTTTAAAATAAAAAAAAAATCTACAAAGAATTTGTTTTCACGTAAGGGGTCATTCATAAATGATATCACGCTTCGAGGAGGGGAGTAGGGTTCGGAAAGTTATGACACGGGGAGGCGAGAGGGTAACAAGAAGTGTTACATTACACATTTTGGTTTCTATAAAAACATTTTGAATCAGCAAATTAAATTTATTTTTTAAGTTTTTCTTTTTTTTTTTTCATAAATTGATTTTAAACTTTCATTGATCATTTTGTATCTTAACAACCGGTGCTGATTTAGTTTTAAATTTACTTCTTGTTAAAAGTTTAAAGGAAATTTTCACAGGCATTTACTCTTTTAAGATAAAATTGCGTGGGTCCTTTTTTTTTTCAAAATTCAAACAACTAATACATTTTAATATACTATACAAATTATCTTTTGTGTGGTAAACCTTAAACTCACTTTATACAAATTAAGTATACATGTAATCATTATTATTATTACGCTCACAAATGGCATTAAAAATTCAAAAATAAAACTAGAAACGTGATCTATAACACAGTGCTTTCTTCCTGAACAGCAAGTACATACGCTTATGTAATGCAGCGTGACATGTGATCTATAACACAGTGCTTTATTTCTGAACAGCAAGTACATACGCTTATGTAATATAGCGTGACATGTGATCTATAACACAGTGATTTATTTCTGAACAGCAAGTACATACGCTTAGGTAATATAGTGTGACTTGTGACAAAGGGGAGTAGGTGGTCAAATATATTGAAAAAAAGTGTGACATCACTTATGAACGGTCCCGAAGCTGTTTTAAAAACTAAAACTCAATTGACTAAAAACTTAGCATTACACTTAAATTGTGGTGTGTAATTTATCATGTACCTTCTCTCTCCACACACACACACAGATACACACACCTACAGAAAAAAATTCTGACTACAAGTATTGCCACTTAGCAAAAAAAAAAAAAAATAGTAGCAAAAGTAATATCAGAAAAGAAAAGATAACAAGAACAAATTTTATTTACTCCCCATCCCTCATAAATTTTTAAACTTAAAATATAAAATATAAACAGAAAAAAGTACACATAAAAGCATATCCCCGTGTTATTTTATCTCTAAAATTTCATGTTTCTTCAATGTGTAATCTTTGGAACGAGTACTAGGGCCTTACAATGTACTTACGTAATTTCGTATTCTCACATACATTTCAAAACTTTGTCCGATAGACAAACAAATCCTCACGAGATGAAGGAAAAGTCATTCTGGGATTCATCACTATAAACTACATTAGAGAAAATATTTTCAAAACCCAATGATGTTAAATGTAAGACACATTTTCCTCCCAAAGTTTCGTGTTCTTTTGGTTTTCTTCCACTGTTATACAAGTATAAGGCATCAAAATCTGTTAATTTGTGATAACGTGTTGTTAATGTTAGGACAACGTTAGTACTATAAAATTTTGCATTTATTGATTATTATTTTTTTCAATTTGATCTCCCGATCGTGTTCAGTTTACATAAAGTACAGTATTTGATATTGGTAATTAAAGTCATCCGAATAAAATTACGTTAGTAGTAAAAACAATTTTTAAAACAATAAAACGTTTAAATATTAGTGTTACTTATCCACACGCTCCCTGATGACCTTACAAGGTCTTTTTTCTGTGTTCACATATGCGTCAAAATGTTTTCTCTTTTTAGAATATGCTTCAAATGCAATAATAATTAGAAGTAAATACCATCATAACTCTGGTCTAAGCGAATGGGCTGTAAATTCATTTATCCAAAAATGTTCCTTTCTATTTCGAATGCGTTTAGTAAGATATTTTGCGATATAAAGAGTTTTGTATTTCTTCCAGACTCTTTGAAAGCTGAATTTGAAGAACTTTGCTTGAAATTTACATTACATGAGTGTAATTTTTAGTTGAACAAAACATACTTACGTGTTTTCCGAAGTTTAACAATTTTTATTATTTTTAATCCAATCTTTAAGTTCAAATTTCTGCAACTGAAGACGAAATGCGTTACTTCATGTGATTACAACATATACGTGAAATAAAATAACCCATCATCACTAGTAGAGAACGTTTATCAGAACATAATTTCTGAACCCTAATGATCTGCCCGTTAATCATGGCTAAACTTGGGACTTACACCCTGAAGGAGGGGTGAAGTATTCTTAAATTTAACGCACACTTAATTTTTAGAAAGTAGAATGAAAAGCAATCTCAAAATGTCTGTGGGGAAGTCTTCCCATATTCTTCCTATATGTCTGCCTACGACGTAGAGCAGCGGTTCCCAATCCTTTTTTTTTTTCGCGTACCACCATTTTTCTTGCAAACCATTTGCGTATCACTGCTAATGTAACTAACAGATTATATAAAAACTACGACGACTAGATTATTTCAATCACACCATTTTTTATAGTTAATGCAGGGAAAAGCGTTTATTAAAATAAAGCTGTATGTATAAAATAAAATATATGAAATATATAAAATATATTTTTAATAAGTACTTCCAAAACAGCATTAGAAATACGTCTTTAAGTACAAAGTACCTATCATGTAAAAACCTGAAAAACAAAAATAATGAGAATGCTACTGCATGGCAGATACAAGCGAGGTGCCTATCTCGTTCCGTAGAAATTATTTTTAACCTCAAACTTGGGTCGACATTTAATTTACTTCTATATTTATTTTTAATAAATATCATATTGGAAAAGCAGTTTCATATAGATGAGGTGGTGTGAGTTGAATTAAAAACAGCCATGCTTTTCTTGCCAATAACTGAATTCATTTTTAACTTTGAGGCAACGTTTTCCTAACTCTAATAGGGCAAATTAGATTTTCAATCCTAAGTTTTAACCTCTTCTGTTTTTTTGCCTGCACGCGTACCACCTGGGGAGGCTTCGCATACCACTAATGGTACACGTACCACAGTTTGGAAACAGCTGACGTAGAGAATAGTTTAGATGATTTTTGACTGCGCATATTAAGGATCAATTAATTTCGTTAATAAGGCTAATCTTAGTTTAAATATTTTGCATAAGACGATTTCTCCGTGCATACAGGTAGGTCTTGCTTATCAAATAAACGGTCACGAAATACTACACAGACAAAAAAGGGGGTGGCCCTTCTTTCTTTTAGATGCAAAGACCAACAAAATTAACTTAAATGCATTTGAATTACACCATTTTCCCACTCACGTCTCGAATTAACGACTGACCTGCAACAAATTAAATCAAAGTTCCATAGGTGTATATGATTGGAGAAAATAAATTGGTCACGTAACAGCCATCGTGCATTCCCAAGCCGACTTCTTCCCATCGTGCTTGCGTGATTTGTATAAGCTGTGTACATGACCATGTGCTGATCTGTTATTAGCTTTCACGCGCGAGACAATGCATTAAGCAATCTCGAATCTGCCTTTTATTACACGAAGTCTCTCGGGACGAAAGTGAAGCAAGGCATCCAAAACTAGAAAAATCGGGTGTGTATTAGATGTATATTTAGCTGGAAACCTCAATGGTTTAGTATTTCTCCATAAAAACTTGTATATTTAGCTGGAAACCTTAATGGTTTAGTATTTCTCCATAAAAACTATGTCAGCTTGATGCAACAATTCAATCAACAATGAATGAAAGAATATAGTTGTATGAAAATCTGCAAATCATTTGTGTGTGTTGAAAATTAAAGAACTTTTTTTAGACATCAAATTAAAGTGAAAAAAGAATATCAATGGTTTAAAAGTCGTTAAAATGTAATATGAGTACTTGGGACCATGGGTGATTTTCAGTCAAAAAAAAAATCTGAACTTCAAACAAAAATTTCGGTAAAATTATGCACCACGAATTTACAATAAAAACTATATAATTAGGTCACTCCCTCCCCCTCACCCACACACAATATATAATAATATATATATATGTGTGTGTGTGTGTGTTTGTGTGTGTGTGTGTGTGCGTGTGTGTGCGTGTGTGTGTGAGTGTATGTATACATAAGTTTCAATAAAAAAATTTAAATCATGAAAGCAACTTCTGCTTCAATATTAATACAAAAAACCCTTTTTTTCCAGAAAGATTATTGTTATTTTGCTTGCCTTAAGGCGGAAAGAAAAGCAGTGATATTATTAGTCGAAAAAATGTTAAGTTCAATATAAATTGAACATTTTTCGAAACACCGTTTTTTTTTTTATTTCCGGAAGAGGTTCTCTAAAATTTTCTAAAATTTCGGAGAATTTCAGATCGGAATCCCTTAACGATTGGCACTGTTAATGAAGAATGAAATTGACATGCAGTGAATTTTTTTTACTGTTTTTTATTTCTAATGCTCTGCTGTTAACTTCTGCAATTGGAGACCTAGCGCGATCCCCAGAGTACCATCTCTTTCAGCGGCACCACAATGAGTGTGGTACCATCGCTGCATGATAATTTTGACGTCCGGTTTCTCCACCTGTAAGGGCGAGCACCCGGACTCTGTTGATGCGAAATTGCACTAGCAATTTAATTTAGCCGAGAGCATCCAAGCCAAATGTCTACTCAAGGGATCTTTTACATGCCGTACAATCATATGACATGGGCGCAGATGATTTTTTGCATCTTGAAAATCCACCGACACTGCCAGGTTCGATCCTCAGACCTGGGGCGTACGAGCTCCGCGCCTTAACACGATGCCATCATGCTGGCGCACATGCAGTGCAAAACAAACTAGGATTCACGATAGCATTGGTTTAAAACGACACTTGTCGCCAATCCATGTAAAAATGTCACGAAAATCACATAAGTGAACAACACATTTATCACTAGAAATATTACATTAATTATAAGTTTCAGTATTCAGTTTGCATTAAGGCAATTTTAAAATTAAAATATTTGAGCAGTGTTTTTAAAAAATATTGATATATACAAATATGAGCACAAATTGCGCTTTTATGTAGCTTATTTTTTCTCTTTTGCTTACCTTTTTGGACAACCAAAATATCTACCAAAAGTTTGGTCGACATAGTAAGCGTATCAAATGATACCTAGGTGGTCCTTCTGAACAGCGAAAACTTCATCGCCTATGTCTACCATAGTGTAAAACTAATACATTAATCGTAAGTTTGCTATAAAAAAAACTTATTCCAAAAGGCTGCTTAGATTGTACATGAATGAATAAGGTGTTCTTGAAGAAAATATCTTGCTAATGCTCGAGAGTATTGTTTGAAAAAACGTATGAATGAAACGGGTGTACTTTTAGAATATTATCTACAAGCCATTAGTTTGACGTGAATGTATTAGAACGCTACTTAGATTTCGAATGAATGAAATATAAATATAGCTAATCCAACCAGTGAGCCAGGCGTTAGTTTTGTGTTTATAACTACTTTGAAATGCTATTTGGATATTAAATAAACAAAAACGACATAATTATTTATTTAACCTACGGAACAAAATGTTAACAATGTGTTTTTGAAGTCGAATGAATGAAACAGGTGTATTTTTAGAATCTTATGTACAAACCATTAGTTTGACGTGAATGGTCTACAACGCTATCGAATGAATGAAACACAAGTATAGTTGAAACAATCAGTTTGCCAGGCGTTAGTTTGTTGTTTACGGTTACTTTGAAATGCTATTTGGATACTAAATAAACAAAACTGACGTAGTATTTTTAAAAACTAGGATACAAAATGTTAATAATGTGATATTCCGTTAATGCTAATAAAGCATCGAGTTTCTTAAACAGATGTAGTAAAGCGTAATGAAAAGCCAGTTTATTTGACCTCTACTTTTGAGAATGTTGTTTATAGTTACGATAAGTTTAACAGGACATAAACAAATATGAATTGAATCCTTTAAATTTGGACGTAGTTAAAACGGATTTCCAATCTTAAAACAATTTTAATTGCTAACTAAATACTGAAAGCAGAAAGTTCTGTTTTAACTACTCATCCGTAATATTGTAATACAAATGCTAAAATCTCACAAAATAAGTAAGATGTTAACTAGAAAATCAACGGTAGTCTAAAAATCATAGAAGGCTGAAATTGTTATAGCTATTTATATATATATATTAGTGTTCGGCAGTAGTTAACTAGAAGTAGTTAACTACTTGTGGCAACTACTAGTTAACTAGTAGTTAACTACTAGTTGCAACTACTTCTGTTTTGAACTAGTTAACTACTAGTTAAACTACTTTTTTTCCAACTACTACTTACAACTACTTTCAAAATTCCAACTACTTTCGAGAAAAAAAATTTTTAATCTATTTTTTTTAAAAATTAACTTACTTAATTTTTTAGCATATGAATATTACTCACACAAATGTATTTTTATATTATGTTACATAATGAAAAAGTACTCATAAAAAATCATAATATTTACTGTAGTATTTACGCAAATTAGAAAAAGCTTTCTAATATATAATCAATAAATAGCGCCCGCACCAGCACATGCACAATGAAGTTTCATTTAAAGACCAAATCTTCATTATGGGGAATCTTTACTTCTACTCTAGTACCATACATACGTTTGGGATACCATAAAACACAAAAAGCAGGAAAAAAATACTGATATTTAGGATTTCTTAGAAGAAAATACTGATTTTTATGATTTTTTTAGAAAAAAATGATTTTTATGATTTTTTTAAGAAAAAACTGATTTTTATGATTTTTTTTAGACAAAATATTGATTTTTATGATTTAAAAAGATTATATCAGCTTCTTCCGAATTAATAAAATATAGATATTTTTGTATTATAAATTTTAATTTATTCTGGGTTCAAGTAATTCATTAGAATTTTAACTTCACTATTAGCCTTAATGCATCTGATCCTCTACGGAAAGATGGAATAGATTGTTTAGGTGTCAAAGAATGACATTTTATAGTTTTTGGACATGCTGACTACAGCAAAAGCATCAACTGCACCTTGGGAAAGAATTTTTCTACATTTGGAATAGTGCGCTCAAAATTAAGAAACTTATTGGGGGTTGATAAGGCATCAAAACTGGTATTATTCTTGATGAAACATCTAAATAGTAAAATTGATTAAACTCTTGTAAACATTTTATGTGATATTTGCCATATCTGTTTATATATTCAAGAAATTTCTATGTGCTCAAAGAATTATAATAGTCCAGTCAACTTATTTGTATATATTTAAGAAATTATTATACATTTAGTCCAGAAATATAAGTTTTCTCTTCTGTTTCTTGTTGTTCTCTGTTTATTAAGCATACATTTTTTATAAATATAATAAATTAATAATTAATTTTGAACTAGTAATAAATAATTATTTCAACTGAAATATTTAAAAATTCTTTGAAGATCCTTTGAATAATCAACTGAATTTGTTACTCTATTTGTGTGCACAAACATATTTTGCTTTAAAAAAGTCCAAAAAATTTGATTTAAATCAGAAAAGTACTATTTTTTTTTAAATAAAAAAAATCACCAACCCTGCCTTGAACATAATTTAAAAGAATATATTCTGAATTCTAAAGCATGCGCGTTATAAAGATATTTTGTTAATGAATGGGGGTTGGGCAGAGGAAAATTTTAAATTGATATTAAGGGTAAACCCCTTCACTTTACAACAACTGCTGACAAATTATTACTTTTTAAAAACATAAATTATTAACTTTATTAAACAAGTACGTATTAAAATAAAAGTTTAAATTTAGAGAAAAAGGTTTTGTCTTTATTCATATTCTCTTTATATATTAATTGTTCAGTGGAAATATTTATGTTCAGTAGAATTGTTCATTGGAATTATTTGGAAATATTCAATCTTTGAATGTTTTATAGGAATTTCTTTAAAATTGTTTTAATGATTACAAATACTATTAAATTGAATTATTAGGATTAAATATTTAAGAACAAGCCTAAAAATCGAAATTCAAATGAAATATACTTAAAAGTAGTTAACTAGTAGTTAACTACTTTCGGAGAACAGTTAACTACTAGTTACAACTAGTCTCAGAAAAAAATAGTTAACTATTAGTTGCAACTACTTTTGTTTAGAGTAGTTACTAGTTGGTAGTTAACTACTTTTTGACGAGTAGTTGCCGAACACTAATATATATATATATATATATATATTAGGGATGTAACGAATAGCCGAATACCGAATATTCGGCCTTTTCTCCCAGGCCGAATAGGCCGAAGCCGAATATTCGGCCAGTGTCTTAGGCCGAATGCCGAATATTCGGCGGCCGAATATTAAAATTACAAGAAAATCGTTGTAGTAGAAAGTATTTGTTAAATTTGAAATTAGTCAAAGTCAAACACCAATTACACACAATCTACGATGCATGATTTAATTTTGTTGGTTAAAGAATTTAAAACTATTTAACATTGATCTGTTTTCTCTAATGTTTTGAATGTAATAAAACTAAGAATTTCACCCACAAGTGAAATAGAAATGACAGGTTTTATGTTACAAAGCATTAGCATTATTTCACTAATTATTTAATTTAAATGCTTAGTTCATTGCTTAGTGAACGTTTACCTTGCTCAAAACTGTTTTATGAAGATATTTTTAGTTTTAAAAGTTAATATTTTTACTTTAGCCAGCAATTATGGGGCTTTCTTTTTACATACCTATTTTTAAAAGATCTATTACAATTTAATACACTTGACTGGAATATATTTTTATTTTCAAAAACCTCAATAACTCATGCTATATAATTATTCATGATATATTCTAGGCTTTTTACATTTCTCTCTTACTCAATATTCACAATAAATCAGTCTCAGTCTACCCAAACAAAGTCTGACTTCCACTTTGTTAATAATAACAAAATAAATTTCTCATATTCTCCATCATAATTAACTATTGCCAGCTTTTGGGAGCAAATGCTAAATAGAAATACAATGTTACAACTTTAAAATCTGTTTTGGCTCAGTCAAGCCTAAAACAAGGTTTAAAAAAAATAGTTTTTTTATAAATTATTTCTATTTGTCAAAACTATATACTAATGTACTCTTTTGCAATAATTATAATACAATTTTGAATGTTTAAAATTTATTAATTTCTTTATTTTTTTTACATTTCTACAACAGCAGAACTATTCGGCCGAATAGTCCATCAATATTCGGCCAGGTCGAATTTGACTTTACCCAGTATTCGGCCAGGTGGGCCGTGGTAGCCTAGTGGTTAGCACGTCATACTTCCACCTGGAAGGTCGCGCGTTCGATACCCATTGAAGACCGCCATGTACACTTGGGAATACGTGCATGAAAAAGTCCGTGGAAACCACTACCTCTCCCCGTGCGTAAGCAATCCTAAGGCCTCGGCTAACAGGTAAGGGTCTGGTGGAGAAAAGTATTCGGCCAGGCTGAATATTCGGCTAGATGATGAAATGACTATACGGCCAGGCAGAATATCCGGCCAAAGGGCCGAATATTCGTTACATCCCTAATATTTATATATGGCGCTAAAACTATAGTTCAAAAAGTTTTTTAAAGATCTCGAAGTTTTACAAAAGTTCTGCAATTTTTGCATTTTTAATAATATATAATTCTTACGTTAAATGCCTAAAAGCTCTGAAAAATTATTTTATTTATTTTTGTTGTTGCTGTTTGAAAGGCCACTTGGGTATCCAAGCTCCCCTTGGCAGAGCAACCAGGAGTAAAGGCAGTAAGGAGCGCCTTCCGTTTATAGATGAGCACCACAACGATGGAAGTACGACTTGGCTCGTTATGTATTTAGATGGTGCCACCATAAATACGCCGCCTTCAGTTTTTGACCTAAGAGGGGAGGAAAGGGAAATTCTCCACCTTCCGGTAGCCTCGGAACTGCTTCGGGTCTTCAGGGTCTAAGGAGTTTACATGCACGCATCCCCAAGTGTACATGGGATGTCTTCAGCGGGTTGGGTATCGAACCCCAGATCCTCCGAT
This sequence comes from Octonoba sinensis, assembly GCA_038502835.1. Classification (NCBI taxonomy): domain Eukaryota; kingdom Metazoa; phylum Arthropoda; class Arachnida; order Araneae; family Uloboridae; genus Octonoba; species Octonoba sinensis. The sequence continues at coordinate 53,172,372 of CM076599.1, read as the reverse complement.
CCAAAGTCCGGCATCCTAACCACTAGGCTACCACAGCTTTTATTTATTTCTTTTAATGACCTGGCGAGTCAATAAAAAAAATCCTTTAAGCAAAAAAATCGTGAATTTCTGAGATGCCAAGATTCAGATCATTGGTTGGTTTGATGATGGATGACACTAATATTGTTGTTGTTGTTGTCGTATCCTCGGGCGAAGTGAGGAAAAATGGGTGCGCGCGCTGCTCCTGAGTCTAACGGGGCCCTTAAAGGCAGGAGTCCCACTTCCGCCCTTTTATATGTGTTCTCTTAATTTTTTTAACCAGCTCCCAGATGAGAGACCGTCAGCTGGGGTTGGCACCCCCAAAAGTATCGTTTCACTTGGAGGACATTGGAGCCACGACCTATTTAACGTGCACCAGCTCCCTTTAGCATACACGGCCTCACAGGAACCTGCCGCGAGAGGTTGTCACCCTCCCAAACACTGACCTAAATCGTTTTTGCTTCACTTTCGGTGTTCTACGGGAACCGAGCTTCTGCCGACTGGTCCACTGCGGAACGACACTAATATTAATCGATATAAATCACACATTATGGAAAATTTCATCATTTTATAATTTTTATTTTGTCTTTTTTTATGCGACAAAATTTTATGGTCCTATAAACTGGTTTTCTTATTCACCTAGCAAAAAACGCATCGACTAAGCAAAATATAGGCACACTTTATTTCACTTCAGCAAAACATTAACGTACTCAACGTTCCCCATTTTAAGCAAATATCTATGGCTTAGATCACTTTTCCCTGCACAAATAAATCCTAATTGCATGTATAAGTCGCTCATAAATATTAATTACTCTCAATTTGCTTTCGTAGAGGCAAGATTGAATAGCTCGTGAGTTTATTTATTCTGTCGATTCCAGATATAGACGAGGAAACGGAGGCACGTTTTCATGTTTCGACTAAATTGTGTAATTAGTTCAGGATTACACTAATATTTTTACAATGTTAGGATACAAATATATATACATAAATATAATTGCGCTCTAGTAATAACATGCTAATGCGTATGAGCTTGAAAATCCTGAACACGAGTAATAAGTGCTGCTAAATAAGGTAATTATTTTAAGATAAATACAAACTGCAACAAGTTTCTATGTAATTTGACAAAAATATCAATTGCTAAAAAAATTGCGTAATTTTTTTTAATGTCAACAAATTTTAATACACCACACCAGACATATTTTTCCTTAGCAAAAAATAAATTCTGCACATTGCGAGTTTACACTTGATGGGCATACAGAGTACCGACGACAAAGCCACTAGCTACATGAGGGTTCCGGACTTTTAAAGCCCCCATCCAACATCATCATCAAAGTCTAGTCTTTTAGTAATAAAAATGTTTATTTTTAAATTCATTGCAAAAACTCCAAAAATTGACTTAAGATAGCATGGCTCTCAGGTACGTAATTGTTAACAACAAGAAAGAAAAAAAGGTCTTAGGTTGTTTGGTAGATTTTTAATTGTTTGCAATATATGCAGTTTACATACAATAATAGCAATAGTTTAGGTTTGTTATATAAATACATAAAAAATATTTCTAAAAATAAAAATGCAAAAAGTTAGGCTTTTTATAACATACCTGAAAGAATTTTTTAATCAGAAAAAAAAAAAAATGTGACGTAATATTGAACAAGTAATTATTTGAGTCTATAAAGGTATGGATGAACATGTTTGTGCGTTTGTTTTTCAATAAAATCTGTAGTTTTATTCCAAACTTGTTGAAATTTTGCATACTGGATCTTTAAAATAAGAAGATCAATGTTGATGTGAGATTTTATCTGAAAAACCACTTCCATTTCTTTGCTACCCTTTAAAGCATAATCCATAGCTTTTATTTCTATCTAGATGACATTTTGCAGTTTGTATCTCTAATGCAGGAGAAGTTCTAATCTACCCAAATTCACTCATCTTTTCATGCGTTAAGTAAGATTTGAATGGCGGTTTTTTTCTTCTATATATTTTAAAAGCATAAAATTAAAAATATCTGGCAAAAGTCAGGAACCTCACCAAGCATTTCATTATAAAACATAGCCATTACATCTCGAATAAACTCTGTTTGATTTCCCATTCCGATAAAAATTTAGCTTTAAACGTAAGGATTTTTTTAAAATGGTAATTCAAGCGCATTTATTAAATATTTGTAAGTAATGTAGCAAAATAAATTAAAATTAAAGCTATGATTTATTTACCATTAAAATATAAACTTGATGGAGATTTCGACGTAAAATGAATTGATAAAAATAATTATCAATTACGCTAAATTTTGCAGGGTAAAATATGTTAAATTTTCTGAGAAAAACAATTTTTGCTCCATAATTTATTGTATTTCTAATAGTTGGATTAATGTATATATGTGTGTGTGCATATAGAAGTAGCATTATATCCATTTGAGGAGAAAAATTACTATCAAAACTATTTGGAGGAAAAGTTGCAGAAAAATGCATTCACAATATAAAAACATCTAAAACTTTAACATCCATGGAAACATGATAATAGTAAAGAAAATAATGTTCATTAAATAGGTGAAACGATGAATAATTACTTCAATAAAATACAAAAAAATAAAAAAATGCTTAAAATGCGCTAACGAAGTACACTATTATATATTTATTGTGCTAAAGTAATTCCGCAGAAGAAAAAAGAAGGGTAAAAAATCAGCTCATTTGCAATTTTTAATTTAAGTTATTTATTAAGAAGGGGAAAAAATACCTACTACTTTTTTTTCTAAAAAAAAAAAACTTGCATACTTACAGCTCATTGAAAATACCTAATAAATGGTATTTACCTCAATTTTATCGTGAAATTTTTATTTTGGTTTTTTTTAAGGAGAAAAACGTTGCTTAAATTAAAATTCATTCATTTATTCCTGATTTGTTATTATAATCTCAAAAAGAGCTTTTACTTTGAATAATTCATATTTATTATTTTTCCTTATTTAATCTTTTTTTTGGCGACTGACACATATTTAACCCGAAAACAAGAATCGTTAATTGCTAGATTCACTTTTTTTTCTCGCCACAGTATGTACGCAAAGATTAGAAACAGTAGTCTTCCTCTTAGAAGAAACTTCCTCCTATAATAAAATCAATAAAGACAAAAAATTTTATTGTACTGTAAATTTTAAACTTATAAAAGCAAAAACGCAATTACTCCGACAACTCCAAACTTTTTATCGTTAAAAATAAAATAAATTTCATTCGTAATATAATGTTGTTATTTTTAAAAAATGAACTCATATAAAAATTCATTAATTGATGATTGAATATGATTTATAACAATTTTGACCAATGAAGTGTTATGTGGCATTTCAGATTCTATCAAAGAGAATAAATACTAACGATATTGGAATATACTTACTTTTGGATTCACGCAATTAAATTGGGACCTTAATCAGTTAATTCGTTTGCACGTGTGTTATTCAATAGAATTTCATTAATAGCATTAAAGTTAGAAAGAGTTCTCTTATGCAACAAAATATCGTGCGTGTATTGTTTTTAAAACTACCTAACTATATACATAATTATCTTACTATATACTTTGCTGCGCTTGTAGAAGACTCATCCCTTTTGTTCAGTTTTGTTTCACTTGTACACATATTAGTTCCTGTAGCAGAATTGCTGTATCTATTTCCATAAAAGCTTCGCGTTTTAAACATTTTTGATCTAGCTTCAGGCATTTGGAAAAGATTAATTCGGCCATTAAATTTCAAAATACTGTTAACTGAAATAATAGTTAGCAAAAATATCAAGAAATAGCTAATAATCAAGAAAAACACTTTCGAAAACAAGAATGCAAACGATAATAGCGTTGCCATTCAGTAAAACAAACTTGACAAAAAAAAAAAATAAACCACTGCCAGAAGCAAATAAAGTAATAATAAATGAATAAAAGAAACGCTGATCTAATTTTCTTAAAAAAGGACAGTTATATTTCATAGGAGTAACTAACTAGTCGTTCAAACTAGTTGTTTACGTTCTTACAGTTCTTTTAAACGCAAACTTCCGGTAACAAATATTAGAGTTCCGGCGTAGTAATTATACTATATATTTGCTTCTAAATATTGTAGAACTAAAAACGAAGCATTTTTGTAATTCTAAATGTTTAAGCTATAAAATGAACGCATTAAAAAATCCAAAAATTTCGCCAAAATGAGTATTTTAGGGTAGTCACATTATCTTTAAAATCTTAAACGTGCCTTTTTTTACCCACCGTCAGGCAGATGATTGAAATCCCAATTGTGAATTTTTAATGTCAATAATCATTGTTCCAATTTAGTTTTATCATAGATAATGTTCCAAGGTAACTAGATTCAAGAAACATAAAAATACTGCACATTCCCAACGCATAGCCTTTCTCATAAAAAGCAACAGATATTTTGCCTTCGTCGTAAAAGACTGCATGGTTTTCAAACTACTAGCGATAACGTCTCTCTTCAATAGCGCTATCAACAAATCCCGATCCTCCGAGGAAGGGTCGACTCACTAAAACGACTCAAACTTAACGACTCAATAAAAAACGCCAATCAGTCAATAGGAGAGCGTGGCTAGTAATTATGTAGAACCAATGAAGCGCCCTATTTCGTCGTTGTTGCTCGTCGTTATTGCGGTGGTCTGAAAGCACTTTTAACGTATGAATAGTTGAGAAACAACATCGTATAAAATCTTAAATGGGACATATTTGTATATCATTCTTAAAAATCTTTATTTTTACTTCTATTTAGGACATAATTTCTCGCAACAAAAAAAAAAAAAGAAAGAAAGAAAGAAAGAAAGTGAAGAAGCTCTGTATTCTTCAAAACAAAAGCAGAGCTCCGGTAAGCTCTCATACAAATTAAACTCGTTTTTTTTAAATCTTATAAACTAAGTGAAGGCAATGATAATAATTTACAAGCAACAGTATGGCAGTTATGGAAGTAAGACACGCTAAAATCTTTATACATCTTTCAATTCCATCCATCATTGCTTAAAAAGTCATCCTGAAGAAACTCAAAAATATTGAACCACATCAATTTTAATGTTCCTTTTACATTCAGTTTCATATTTTCTATGATTGCAGTTTTTTCGATGAAACCCATCGATTTGTAACTACTTTTTCACAAAATTAAAAGGTTGATAAAAAAAAACAAGAATGGATAGTTCAAAGAAAGAGAGTATTGTTTGAAGAATAGAGAAAGAAAGTAAACCCCTAAGAACGATAAGTTAGACATTGCAGAAAGCCTTTGAAAACAAGCAAACAAACAAAGAATGAAAACACAATGTAATATTTCTAACTCCGATAAAACGAATCTGTTTGAATTGGCTAAATATTGGAAAGCGTAAGTCGGTGAAAATAAATAAGCAACTGTTGCACATCGTTATATTTTTAAAGATATTTATTGCTGAGGAACATTTTCAAAGGTAAAATAAAAGTGAACAGTGAAACGAAAACGTCTAGTTTTATTTATTTAGTCATCCCCCCCCCCCTTCCACACACGCACACAAAATTTATATGAAAATAAGCAATGAAAAAACAGTGAAGTACTATTTTATTCTCTGTTTGTCAACCGATTTTCTTACTTTTTTTTTTATTTGGTAGCTATTGATGACCTTAAATGTTATCAATGAAAAAATTTTGTAAATAGTTTTTTTTCCCTCCTACTTTCCACGTAGATTCTAAGAAATTCTTCAGAGGTCTTTATCCTTTGTACTTTCATACTAATCCTTACACCTGCAATCTACAATATTTGTGCCATACTCAATACATATTTTACTCTCTATAATTCAAAGAAGAAATGTCTAGAACGAAACGAAACAGAAAATGTAATCTATTAAATGAATGTCAATGCAAAATAATACTAATCTTAAGGTGTCAGTTATTTCATTTTCAAAATGTATAGGCATATATGATACGTCAGTCAGACTTCGATTAGAGCTTTGAACTCTTGATTAAATATAAGGTGAGTGTTTGCATTTCTAATTCATTCAATAGTAATAGGGTGGCATGAAAGTTGTTATTTTTATTTTCTTTACAGGAGAAGGAGTGCAGGAAAGATAAAATTTATGTATAATATGTAGTACAAATGCTCAATCAGCACTGAGGAGAGATTATCGCTAATTGAAATATCTAAACAAACCATACTGTTGCCAAACAGAAAAACTACTAAAATGTCTAAAAATTGTTTAAACGTTCGAGGTTGAACTTGAAAATTTAATAAATTACGGTCTAACTAATTTCGACCGCTAGGGATCAATAGTTATTGGAAAAGTTAACACTGTACATACGAAGGCTGTAGAAAATTACATAATGCATAATCAAACATTAAAATCACTTCTGCATATCATTTATTCACAAACACAAATAAATTAATAATAAAATTTACTTAAAAACAGCGCATACAGTTAAACATTTTAAATTAAATGATTTGAATGAGAAAACAAGTTTAGTTGTCTTTTCAACCCCGAGTTCATTTTTGAGCTAAATACAGAAAATATTTGTTCAATTACTGCCGATAAAGCTTTTGCTGAGAGCGTCTGAATTATTTTTGGTTGCTTATCATCCATTAATCCTTTTAAAGTAGCTAGTTTCCCCCTTTCAAACGTTGACATAGACTGCAATTTCTTTTTAAACAAAATTGCACAAAAAGGAAGCGTACAAATTATAAAATTTAACCCAATTCTCAATAGTTAATTGTTTCCTTTAAGAAAAGCTAGTAGGCTGTTACATCTCCTAATTTATATTTTGGGTAAGAGGTGGGATAAAAAAAAGTGAGCAGATGATAATGTCTGTTCATACTTTTTTGAAAATGGTACTGCAGAAACGTAGTTATTTTAAGATTTAGGTAATTTTCTAGATTTTTCTGAATACTTCACCTGTTTTAATTAACTGCGGAGATGGTTTTAAATGCTTAAGCAGATCCTCTAGATTCTGTTTTATTAACATTGAAATTTATTTCATATTTATTTCTTTATTACATCTCTAATTTCTTCTTCAAAAACCTGCATAAAAATTAACCAATTTCGGGGGGGAGGGGGAATTACATGTGTATTAAGATTTGAATCCAAAGTGGGGCACGCAGTAGCATTATAATTAGCAAGTTCCCTGCTATTTATCTACTTTATATATTTATTTCACACCTTGTATTTTCCACATAAATACAAGTTTTTCAAAGCTTTTTTCATTCTTTCTAAAGCGCGCAATCCAAACTATCGTATTTCAATTTTCCTTTTTTTTCCTCTGAAAGTTTCTCCGTTTTCTCATATCCCCTCCTTATGTTTTTGAGAGATGTAATGGATCAGAAAAATACTTCAATAAAATAATAAACAAATAAAAATGAAAATAGCTTTCGCAGAGGAAGGTAATAGCAGGGAAGATCCTTGTTTTATTCATTGTTATAGAATAAGCTTGAACAATAGGTAAAAGCAAAAAATAAAGGCTTCTTTCTTCAAAATAAGTAATTCAAACTGAGAAAGTGCATTCAGTCTTCACTGAATGTCTGGATTATTTTCCTTCCAAATTAAAGTAGTATTTTCCTAGCCTTTAATCTCAATATTATTCTTTTAGTGGAAAGCAGGACATCTTTCACTTGAGGCATAGAAAAGTGTCACCTTTGGGAGCCTTCCTAAATGATGTCACGCTTTCTTCCTCCCCCTTGCTTTGTCACAAAATGTCACATTTCAAAGGACCCCCCTCCCCCTTTGTCACATTTCACGCTATGCTGCATAAGCAGGATGTCACACTTCTTGTTACTCCCTTCCCTCCCCTTGTCACAATTTCACAGACCCCTCCTTTCCCTTAGAAACGTGACATCACTTATGAATGATCCCTTTACAGAAATCATCCCCATCATGACTTTTTTTTATTCATCAACCCTATTATTACACGAGACCCACTATATACCACTAAAACCACCAGCATATTACGGCCTTGAACTGATCCAAAACGGCTTGGGTTCGAATCCCTGCATTGCAGCCGTTGGAAATCAATGAGATTTAAGTGACCATTGTGACACGTTGTCTAAACCTCATACACATACGTCAAATTGCCTTACAGGAGTTTTCTTGTAACTTTTCTGATTAATTGGAAAAGGCAAGGCACTCAAAACAGAATCTCTCGAAAAAGGCATTTTCGATGAAATCTATACCACATAAACTTGCACTGTGGAAAGAATTGCTAAGTGAAATGAAATAAAAGCACTTGGCTTTTACTATACCAATTTACTCCTGAAGCAGTTGTGGCATCCAAAGGAAGTAAAGTATTTGAACTATCAAATTGGTTCACTTTTTAAAATTGTTTTCTACCGTTCTGTCTAGTAAATTGTTAAGAAGATAATTTTTAAATAAATTATTATAATGATTTGAAATATTTCTGCAAATAAATTCATTTTTTACAACATTCATCCAAAAATTTAATTAAAATTTTTAATTCAAGAAATTTAATCTATATTTCATTCAAAATATTTAATCAATACTTCATTCAAAAGAAAATTTTGTTTGAAAACAGGATTGTAAAAACTGTTTTCACTTTTGCTTAAATCCAAATCTATTCACGTAACATTGTTTCCTGCAAAAGAAGAACGCAGCAGATTTAAAATCTCGTTTACAAATGAAATGTTCTTTTCTTTTTTGAAGAATCAAGAATAATCATCATAAAAAATTAATTAATTTTTGTTTTACCTTTAAAAGAGTTTAATTAAGACATGCATGAATAATTTTAATAAGATAGTTTTTGTTTTTCACGACGTGATATTTGGAAATAAGAGCATTTATGCAACATTAATTTGTTTAATTGAATTATTAATGTAAACCATTTCTAATATTTTTATTTATTTCCCTTTTTTCGCTTCTTTGTGCTAATCATTATTTACTTTTTGTAATTCTTTCCTATGCTTATGTCGCTTGTAATCTCTAAGCACTGAATCCCACACATTAAAAATACTAACGTTTTCTTATAAAAGAATTTGATTATTATACCTCGAACTCTGAATATTACGATTCTGTGTTTATTTTATTTTTTTTTTTTTGGTCTTCTTAAGTACTTTTATTCTCATTGCCAGCTACTTGGGGAAGTTAAATCATTTCTTGGAAGTATTTGCTAATTAAATAATAGTACGGATTTGAAATAAAACATGCAGTTTAAATATGTCATTTCTCCATGTTATAGTGTATGATCTCTAGTGATGCAGCAAAGTACTTGTGCTCTAAGATTTCCCAGTTAGCAAAAGTTGGCTGTAGTGTTATATTTGCTGTGCATGAAAGCTCGGACATCATATTAGGAGGAGAAAGCCATTGTGTACGGCGGTGTGTTAAATGCAGTGACAGAAGAGTTTGTTCGTTACAATTATTTCGAAAAATTAGATGAGAAACATAGAGTACAATATTTTTTTAATCTTTTTATTTCTGTACATATGATATTTAAAATTTAGTTACAAGAAGACCATATATAGCTTGTAAACTATAAGCTATAACATATAAAGCTATAAAATATATAGCTGAACCTGAAAACTAGATGGCTCTTACTTTAAAGCATTCAGTCTTGCCTTGCGGTTGAGGCGTTTAGCATAAGCTGTTTTGACAACCGTGTGTGCGAGGCCTTGTTGGTTAGGATGTCGGACTTCGGACCGGAAGATTGGGTGTTCTATACCCGTCTCGCTGAAGGCCCACCATGTACACTCGAGGATGCATGCATGCAAAATCCGTGCACCCTGAAGTCTCGAGGCAGTTCTGAGGATACCGGAGGGTAGAGATTTCCCTTTCCTTCACTCTTAGTTCAAGAAAGGAAGGTGACGTATTTGTGGTGGCGCCGTCTGGTGTCACCCAAATACATTATGAGCCAAGTCGTATTTCCACCGTTATAGGGATCATCTATAAATGGAAGGCGCTCCTTACTGCCTTAATTCCTGGTCGCTCTGCGAAGGGGAGCTTGGCCAAGTGGCATCAGAAACAACATGACCGTGTGTGCACCACGGAAAGTTAAGTTCCTCATACTTACAATGATTTTTCAAAAACACGCATAGGATTTACAGCGTAACAAAAAGTTTCAAAAGATTTTTTAAATGCATAAATTATTTAGATATACTGTCAATGGGTATTTCATGAGAAATTCTCGAATAAAACATGGTTTAAAGAAAAAAATAAATAAACATTCACGTAAGAAAACATAACTCTTACCACGAAATTTCATTTAAATTTAAACAAAACTGTACAGATATCTAGAAATTACCTTTACTTATAAATATCATTATTTCTTAAATTCGCTTCGCTATGGTATATGTTTCCAGAAACGAATATGTGTATAAAGTGATATTACTATCTTCCCCAAACATTTTTCACTTAAACTCGTTTCAGAAAAGAAAAAAAAAATAGTTAAGAATATCTTTTTTTTCTGAATACGTATTCTCGTGGTTTACTTGCGAAACAGCGGTAAATAAATTCAATCATTGATTATACAGGACAAAACATTTAAAGTTCAATCCGAGAGGGCCACTCTATCCTAGATTTCAACAACTAAAGGACTACAATGTAGAAGAGTGTTTGGGGAAACTAGTTGGTTATTGCACATGAAAAGTATGCATTATGTGTACTTAATTTCAAGAAACAACCTCATACCTTGTTAAGAACTGTCTTACAGTAAGTGTACCATTAAAACGAGAAATGTGTATGTGAATTAAAATTGACTCATGCCTTAAAGACTGTTTCATATGAAAAAAAAAATAGTTAAAAGCTAGACATGAAATAAAATTATCAAAGTACACCCTACGCTTGGGTAAGCCAATGAATAAAAAGTTGTAAGAAATGCTTACAAATATGATAATTATCACTCTACGTTTTTGAGGAAGAACACAAAAATGTACATTTATTGAGAAACAAATTTTCCTTCTCCAAATCTACAAGGATGTTTTGCATATATATATATATATATATATATATATAGGGACTGTTCATAAATAATGTCACGCTTTTTTACCATATATTTGACACCCCCCCCCCTTTTTCACAATATGTCACACTTCAGCGGACCCCCCCTCCCCCCTTTGTCACATGTCACGCTATGTTGCATAATGCAGGATGTCACACGTCTTGTTACCCCCTCTTCTCCTCTTGTCACAACTTCACGAACCCCCCTCCCCCCTCGAAACGGGACATCATTCATGAAAGGTCCCATATATATATATTTAGTGCGTAAAATTGGAACTATTCTTGCGTGCATATAATAGTAACAGCAATTTTCACTTAGTACTTGCTGTAAGTCATAAATATGTACAGTGAAACCTCTGTGAGTTGACCATTTGCGGTGCAGCACTTTAGTGGTCAACTTAGACAGGTGGTCAACTTGCAAAGGTGATCAACTTTACAAGTTTCGCTGTTTATATATATATATATATATATATATATATGTATGTATATATATATATATATATATATATATATATACATGATTTTATATTCTAATGTATTTACATTTTTCAGTTGTTTTCTTGCCTATTTATATGTAAATATAATGCAAAGATAACATAGTTACATAACTTGATTATTTTTTTTATGAGAAATGCGATTAATGTTCAACAAAAGATCTCTTTCAGAGTAATTGAAGTATATTCTGAGTCAAAGTTATAATTACGAGAATTTCATCCGACCGGAGTATTCGCGCACAATTAAGGGGATCTCTAGCTTTATACTAGAACAAGTTATTAAAAACCGGGATGATACCAGTTCTCTACCTTACTCTTCTTTCTTTTGTTCGTTCTTGACGTCGTGAAACTGTAACGAACCAATCAGTGTTTCATATTTTGACATGGAAATAACGGAAGAGAAGTACTACACTGAAGGTATAATGAGCGTAATTTTCTTGTCTTAATTAGGCTTCTAACAAGTCAGTTTGAGACCACTTAATGGTTATTATTTTAACATAGCATTGTTTCCTTAAAAAATATAAAAAGCAGTACCGGATTGCTTTAAAGTCTCATGTCAGAATATTTTAAGTGTTTATCTTGAACGGCCACACAGAGAGAAATAAATTAATACTTCTATGGTGGAAAAATATATCAAGTAACCGCTACAAAAAACTATAAACTATAATGTTATTTTTTTCATGAATGAGGAAACTTAGTAGATAATTACAGAAAGAAAACCATATTGACTGAAAATGTTATTATATCGATTTCAACAAACGAAGTTTAATACTCAACTATTTAGGCTAACAGGTTATGGTTATAGAATGACAACACTTGGTAACAAGCGTTAGCAATACATTGCAAGAATGCTAAATGTCATAAAATTGAAATTATTTATTAAATGTCATTATTTATTCATTTATTTATTGTTCTTTTACTTATTTATTTATTTCAAAATGTTTCACTCACTCTTTGACTCAAATAAAATCATCACATTCAATATGTGAAATATAAATTAACTATTTGTCAGCAACACCCTCTGCGTGTATTTGTTTTTTTTCTGCCCGCTCATTTTATTTTATTTTCAAGAACTGTGGAAACTTACCGTGGCATAAATGAAAAAATAATCTTTTAGTAGGTTCGTTTAAATAACTGAAAAAAAAAAAACATACGAAAAAAAAATCAATATACATTAAAAATGCTGCATGTAGTTAAGTAAAAAATGATGCTCGGAGTTATCAATAAACTTTATTTATTGTTAAAGTAATGCTTTCCAAAACTTTTGCTTTCCAGTACAGAGTACAATTTCTTAAAGATAATTACACAAAATAATCGCAATCTCTTTTTCTTTATTACAAAGGAATGAAAAGGTTAGCAATTAAATTGATTATCGTTCGTAACTAGCAGTGATTAAAAGAAGTTTCTTTACTAATTTGAGAATTCGTTTCCAAGTATTCTTCGTAAAAAGAATGCTTATATTCATTTAATAACGCATAGCATTCGTCATAAATCCAATTCTTTCTTCTTCTTTTCCATAACATTTTTGAAGGTCCTATTCCGCGAGCTCTTTTTGTTTAAACATAAAAAATAAATAAATATCATTTATGTACACTTTAAGAAACCTAAAAACATAATTCGCAGCGCAAATTTCTCCTTTTTTTATAAACATCAAGAGATAAGAAAGAAAAAAACTTCTACTTTCAGCTCGTAAAAATGGAAAAATAATTAACTTTTTTTTAACTCGACAAGGAATGGCAACACTGTAGTTGGAGCTTTCCATCATTTTTATTACGCTTTTTACGTAACTCTGCTCTTTCTTTTTGTGTGTATGTGTGTTAATGCAAGCGTTTATAATAAAGGCATGCAATTTAAAAGGCTGTCAAGGGTTCTAGCAACCTTGTTGATGATAATTAATGGCAAACCGACCGAAGGAAATTGTTTTTCCGGTTCGCTGTGGGTATTAAAATTTTCGTTGCTATGACAACCACACCGGGACGCACTTTAGTCATTTGTAATTCTTAGCACTTTAGTGGCAGACCGTGTGCAGAAATCAATCTCAGCGACGGTTTTAAATCCAATTGTAATTGGATTGTAAAAACTTATCCAGACACAAGTTATATCTTATAGAAACTTATTTAACTTACTTTCGAGTGTAAATATATAGTAAAGCTTCTTTTTTTCATCTCTAATAGAATTTTAAAGAGGACAATTAAATTAAAAATCTTGTACTGGCATTGATCATAGCAGTTATTATCAAAGTTACTGTATCCTATTATGCAAAACATACATCAGTGATATAGTAAGATATTCAGATAAATGTTAGATGTTCGGTGAATATGCGCATGCTCAAGTTTAGGGACCGTTCATAAATGATGTCACGTTTTTTTCCCATATATTTAACCCTCTCCTCCCTTTGTCACAAAATGCCCACCTCAACGGATCCCTCTACCCCCCTTGTCACATGTCACGCTATGTTGCATAAGCATGATATCACACTTCTTGCTACCCCCTCCACTTGTCACAGTTCGTCACAATTTCCCGTTCCCCCCTCGAAGAGTGACATCATTTATGAATGGTCCCTTAAAGCAAAACCGGTTAATTGGGAACTCTGCGTTACTGTTTCGGACAAGAGTGTTATTTTTTCCCCTGATGGCTCGTCGAAAGAAGTTGTCAATGGGAAGACAATCTGTGATTATTACTCCAAGACCAGAAGGTCATAGCTAGTGGGATATCGTTCGCTTGCTGAGATCAGTTGGTAGGATACATTACACTCTTAAGAGGCTTCTTGATATCAAGAGTAATTTTGGCTGCTCATGTCCTAGGAAGCCACTGCACTTTCAAAAATAGAATCCTCCCTTTCGACGACTCTTCAATTGTCAAGAAAATTTCGTCACTTATAACGATTCTTTCCTCGCGCGATCACGTGGCTTAAAAAAGTTACTACACAAATGTCGGCAGTTTGACGAAAGGTTTACTCGGGGCATTTTTCACGAAGCCATTTCGTCAAATACGACGAAAGTTTCGTGAAATTTGAGCATGCGTTTCTGAGAGTGTGAAAACTTCAAAACGGGAAGATACGTATATTAGAGCGATATCCAAATGCAATAAGTTTAAAATAGCCGGTCAAATTCATGCTGAACTGACAGAAATAAGGGTATTAATATCTACAATAAAGCGTCGCCTCCAAGCCGTTCGTTTAAGAAGCTCTCATAAGCATCGTTGATAAAAGTGATTTAAAACTATTGTTCATAATTTGCTCTGGAAATTCTTAACTATTTATTACCAACCGTCAGCTGTTATAAGATAATACTACACATGAAAATCAAAACATTACATCATCGTCTCACTTAATAATAGCCAATGAACACTGAAAATATATTGTTTTTTTCCTTTTTACCCAAATGCTATAATCTTTTTACTTCCTTTTGACTGCTGTAAAACTCACTGGACATTAACGACCCGTTAACTTTCGAAAAGAGCTGCTCATGTTTCGAACATAGATTAAATTAAAAATCATTTTTTATTTAAGAGAAATAAATAAAATACCCTGTTAGCTCTACAAATTATATGGAAATGATATGATCTGTGAAATTGACATGAAGAAATATTCATTGCTTGCAAATTTCATATCATAACAGAACAATAAAACCAAATAAAACTAAATGCTCTTCTTTTCGAAAAAAAACCCAATACGTGACTCAGATTTACGCAAAACTAAAAGTAAAAAATATACTAAGTAATTCTACTTTTGAAAAAAAAGAAAACCTGTAGGAAATACATTATGTTTGCATCCTAGTAACCAAACATTTCTGTCACCACCCATCAAAATTAACAACTTTCAGCATGAATCATTTTATTCATAGCTGGGCGTGGTTGTCTTTTTATCGCCATTATTTGGAGTACTTTAAAGAGCTCAGATCGGTCTCTCATGCAAGAACATCGTTGAAATCAGCCACTTTGACTATTTCACCGAGTGTCACAGGATCTGCAGTTTGTGGAAACTAACATTCGGTTTACGTGTTCGACCAATTTCAGTGTATTCGAAAAGATTTTTTTACTGATCTTTTATCAGCAGTTTATTAAGGGTTGTTATCACTTGTATAGTTTTTAGAGATTTTTATTGAAACTGTGATGTATCCAGGATTGGCAAACGTCCCGGAATTTGCGAGATCGTCTCGTATTTTGAGAAATTGTCCCGCGTTCCGGGAAACTTCAGTACGGTTCAATAAAGTCCCGTATTCTTTCTGCGACATTGATTTTTCCGAATATCGAATATCCGGGACCTTTATGTGACCGGTCCGTATCTGATATCGGGCACTGATGATTGAAACCTGTGAATTCCATAAATTTTTTAATCAACTCACAGCTTCCAAATGCATAAGTTGTAATTTACATATGACAATGAACTCAATTTTAAAAATCAAAGTTTACATGCCGGATAAACGGTTCTTTCGTACAAGGCTGGATCGGATTCCGAATATTGAAAAACCGTCAGATACTCGATATCCGATGCATTCTGGGGTCCGATTCCCTCCACCCCTCCTCTTCGGTGTGCCGCTGGCAGTTTTTGAATTTGGGACCCCTGAAAACGTATCTTTTTTTCTTATTTCGAACAGCTAGTGTTGAAAACTTGTAGATGCTAAAAAAATTTTTTATTTAATGCGTTTAATATGAAGAATATGCAGCAAAAAAACTATTTCATACTGCTCACTGTAACGGAAGAATATCTGATTATTGTTTCTAGAGGAAGTTATTTCATAGATGACAAGTTTTTTTTTTTTAATGTATCACTTATTCTTTATTTATTTAAAAATCTTAAAGCACTAAAACACTTTATGTTAAACATTGATACATGTAACAAGCAATATGGTATATTATTATGGAGAAGAACATTTATCTAAGAAAAAACATACAGATGAAATTCGCCGCATTGCAGGCTTTCAAAGCTTTCTGTACAAAACTTTAAAGTTTCTTCACACAAAAATTCCCTATCATACACTGCGCATTTCATAACATTAAATTAAAGCTCATAGCAACCGCTTTTTCTCTTTTTTTTTTGGCAAAAATAATGGCCAAGGGGAAATAAATCCTTTCTATCCCAGATTTTAAAAATAAAATTTAAGTTACAATTGAAAAAACTATACTTCATCTTCTGTAACACTTCCAGTTTTTGCTCAGACGTTTAGGATCTTAAGATCCTTAAAAACCCATGGTTCGCCAATTCAGGAAGCTTAAAAAAATACATTGCAGACGCCAATTGATTTTACGTGGATAATAGGACGCCCTTTTGCAAGGTGTCCTGAACTTCACTTTTATTTATTATTACGCATTTATTACTAACATATAAGTTTAAGTGAAACATAATTTAATAATTAACGCAAAGTAGAGCATTAAGTAATTGTTAAACGCATAGGTGCTTTGGTTTCGAACTTCAAAATGCACAGTCCTTCATAATGTAAAAAAAAAACTCAGATGCTATATTTTTCAATGCCGTAAAACACTCAATATTTTTGTAGTTTCTAAAACGCAAAACATTCGAAATGAAAGTAACATAAAACACCACAGCTATTTCAACTTAACTAAATAAATACACAAACATGGAGTTTTGCAAATTGATAAAGAGAGTGTAGTCAAAAGTAAATGTTGCAAAAAACATTATTTTTTCTATATCGAGTTTCAAAGAAAACCTGATGTATAAATTAAACTACTGCGGCTCTGCTAAAAAAAGTAATTCAAGGTACCTTAACACAATTCACGAAAAAGAAAGAAGAAAAATAATGAATTGAAAAGTAGCAATGCCAATGAATTTGAGACAGAAAAAGAAAGTTCAAACATATTAAAAGAAAACTATTTAAAAACAGAATTATTCTAAGGAGAAGAAAGAAAACCTATCTCAACAAGTTGATAGATGCATTCACGCTTACAGTAATACCCAACTTGCTTTCAACGCCTACAGTAATACAACTTTCAGGCTCTGCATCGCAAAGTCGATACTTTCAAAATAAAATGAAAACATTCTAACAACCTAATTTTTGAAAACGGAGCTTACAAATTATGTTTTAAACAAAAAATGACAGCATAAACTATGATGGAAAAAGCACATCGTTCACTAATTACCTACTGGTTTTTCGAAAGTTGTAAAAAAATAACGTTGCCCCTTTATCTCACCACTGCGTCTTCTACTCAGTAAATAAAAGTTGGAACACTATGTCATATCACAGAATTTTGAAATCTTACAAAAAAAAAAAACACAAGGGTTAAAAAAATACCCCACGCAGCGTACTCTGTACAAAAAGATCGTAACTTAGTTTGAAATTTGCTCGTTGTGCAGAAGTTTACATTTTTGGAAGAAAAAAATTCAACTGGTGCTGAAACTACTACCCCCTATCGGTTCATGAGTAATTGAAAAAAAAGAAGAAATACAAATTTTTGAAACTGACATCAGTCAATTTAATACAAAAATAAAAGATGTTTCTCAAACAAGGGGTATTTTTTTACTTTGCGTCTAGAGACTATAATATCTTTATCGTGCTCATTTTTCTGTTTTGAAGAAGTTTCCGCTTTGTATTTATTATCATTTTTGTATTATATTATCAATTTTTTTTTGTCTTTAGCTAACGTTTTGTCCATAAGAGAAACTATATTGGGTGAAAATTGATTGCATTATTTAGAGTGTTTTATTGTACCCTGTATGCTGGTGCTTAATGAAACGGTGTTAGACATTTTCCACTTTTTAATTTTTCAATCATAAAACTTTTGTTTAGAACCAAATTAAAATGTATTTAAAAGTGGAAAATACCATAAAAATATTCCTTAATTATATTTGTGTGTATGCAAAATTGTAAATAGGAAGAAATAATTAGTAAATTTCGTTTCATTGTAAACCATGTCCTCCCACATATATATGTGTGTAATTAAAATTTAAATAAAAAGAGAAGACGTCGAGTAATTTCTAGAATTTTAACATGCTCAAAGGAGAAAAATATAAAAGTAAGTACTGATTAAAAAAACGCAGTGACTAAAGACAATTATGCAAATCATGTAAATGCGTGGTTCTAGAACACGGCAATAGTAAACAGTCATAAAGATACGGCTAATGAGTTTCTTTCTGTAATCTATAAGCATTTTAAGCATCTCAAAAATTTGCTGAAAGCTCTGTGAAGGTGAATAATAATTACAGTGCACTTTACCATTATTAGTTTCCAACTTGCACTACCATTTAGCAAACAAGATTACTGTCCTTAATTATTTTAAAAGCCGTATCATTATGAGACACAAAAAATACTGCGACGATGCTTTTGTTTTTCTAAAGATTGCTTTTTAAGGAAACGACGATACTTCTCTGATTTCAGCTAGAAAAGTAAATATACCAATGGTTTTTGGGAATGTGTTTTAAAGTATGATAAAGGAATTTCTTCTCCGTTTGCTAATTATTTTCGGATCATTAAATAAATTTTCAAAGCATTTTGAGGAGTAATCTCCATTTATATGATCACATTGAGCTATTCCAAATATAAAAATATACTTAATCATTTAACATTAGAAAGGATGCACACATTGTGAAATATGTTTTTAAGATATTTGGAAATAAAAATTATCTTTAAAACTTTGAAGAAGGTTTTTAATAAACGGCAAACGTTCTTCGTAAAGTGTTATTATAGAGACTTAATATTAAATAAATATTTAAAACTAATTGTTCGGCATTAAAAGTAAAACTAAGTTCGCCAAATATTCTTTTAAAAATTGCCCAAAACATTTCTGTTGATAAAGACTATTTACGTGTAAGTATTTTTTTTAATTTTTGGGATTGCCACGAAATTTAAGTTTGTTCCCCGTCAGTATAATGATGCTTTATGTTTTCAAGTATTTCGAAAATGTTGTGTCACACGATTTAAACCTGCTATTAATAAATGCTTGTTTCTTTATTAGAAAATCCGTGAATAAACACTTCTTTGTAAAACAGACTTATTCTTACATGTCGCATTTTGGTACTATATAAATACGAAACGAACGTGTGCGCAAAGATGTCAGATCACAATCACAATATGTATTAGTATCAGAACTGCTTACAACTGATTAATTATTTTTCTCAGAGTGTTTCGGTTAATTATTTGCAATTCGCTAGTTCTTTTCTCTTTTAGCTGTATCCTTTTACTTCCTATTTTATACTTTAAAGTGAAAAAACCTCTAGACAATCTCTAATAGTAAAACATTAAGTGAGTTTGTATCCCACATAGTAAGGCATCAAGGGGAATAACATCAGCAAGTTTCCAACAGTTTCAGGATTTTCTCGCCGGGCACAAATCCTAATTTGCCCGTCTAACTCAAAAGTGGTTATTCGAAAAAATTGATAATTTTGCATGTAGATACTTGATTTTTACTTGTTTTATACTGCAAATCAATTTTAATCTCAAATCGGTTTTCGCATTATCTTTTCCCCAACACATCACTCAATCACTTCTATAGGTCAGTAAATTGCAACCATTTGACGACAAATTTAACGCCCAAAATGAGATGCCATATCCAGCGTCAGTTCGGTGATATTGGCGATAGTTGGCGAGTTTCCCGCTGTAATCCATACAATTATAGCATTCATTCTGCAAAATATCCCATAAAAATATTTTTTCTATACATCAAGTGTAATTAATTAAAATAATCTTATTACTCTAAAGCATGTTCATACATTGTATTTGAGCTCCTTTTCAGCCTACTTTCCCGTAAAAGTAAAAAAAAATAATAATAAAGCATGAAATAAGGCTTAATGTATCGAGAAAATATCGTTAGAAATCAAGAAAAGTCAAAAATAAGTTAAGTAATTAAATAAAGGTTGAAAAATAAAAAATTTGAAAGTAGGGTTTTGAGATGGGGAAAAAGTGTGTCTGTCGGTCTGTCGGTCTGTCTGTCTGTCGGTCTGTCCCCCCCTAATAACGTTTGAACGAATTGTCCGATCCGAAAAATTCTTTTTGCATTCGAAAGATCTCGGCGAGGACATCCCATTTCCATATTTTACTTTTTGGTTTGAAAATTTTTTTGTTCAATTTTGAACAGTTCAAAAAATTTTAACATTAGCGCTTATGGGCGAAAATGAAGCAAATTATGTAAACTCTGGGTACAAGATCCAAGTTCCAATGAACAAGCTTACTGGAGGAAGCTCTTGGCGTGAAATATTGGTTTGAACAATTTTTGTTCATTTTTGAACAGTTCAAAAAAAATTAACATACCGCCTACGGGGAAATTTCAATCCTATATAATTCCTGATCTAACGGCCCGATTTGCTTGGAACAAACTTTATCGGAAAGCTCTTATGACGGAGAACATGTACAAATAGAAAGTTCATCCAGAACTAACGAGCCTATTTTACTATGAAATTTTTTGATCGGGATTTTTAAGAATATTTTTGAATTAATGAATGATTAAATGAATAAGCAAAAGAATGAATGAATAAATGAGTGAATAAATACATGAATGACTTAACAAATGAATGATTGAATGAACATGTATTAACCGTTGAAAAAGGTATATTTGAAGCGATTAAGAAGAAGCTAAACGAGAAAAACAGAGAGAGAGGTAGCTAGATTATACATTTGAATTCGGTGTATACGGGAAAGTAGGCTCGTATAGTTCTAGACGGAACTTCTTGTTACACATTTGCGTTTAATTATTGCAATTTTTGATTTCAATAGCAGATAATAAGATTTTTAAGAAGGAAAGTGTTATTCATCATACGAGTATTTATTATCCTCTATTAATGTAGAAAATGTAAATTCATAAAAACTAAAAATTGATTTCAAAAAATATGAATTTAAGAAGTCTATATTCTAACACTTGTACATGAGTACAAGCATCCATTTATTTTAGCTATCAAACTATATATTACTTAGTATGAGAACACAGAAATCGTGTGGTGGTTACATGAAATTTTTAATTTTGATTTTATGTCTTTACTTTAATTCTAGTTTGAAAAATAATTAGTTTAAGCCTTTTTTTTTTAATGTATATTTTAACATATTTTTCAAAAAATTTCAACAGGCAAATGATGTATACATTCAACATGTATATATGATGCATTTTTGTACCATAAAAATAAGAGCAGCGTAATAGTAGGAATAACGCTAATGTCGTCACGAGATAAGGCAGTTTTCTTAACTTTAATACGTCAGACACGGCATGCACGAAAGCCCTTTTCTTTCGTTCTATCCATCAGATACCAAAAATTCAAATTAGGTGTGACTGAAAGTCATCTTTGGGCAAAGAGACCAAATGTCTTCACTTAGTGCCTCACGCACGAAAGCAGCAATGCTGAAAGCTATCCTCACGCACTGGCAGCAATTGAGAAGAATAAGGTCAAAAGTTGTTTCTTAAAAGAGCTTTGTGGAGCATTATATGGGATTGGGCAATGTGAAATGGACACGAAACATTGTCAGTTGTCAGTTACTTTTGGGTAGCAGGGATTTTGTTGACAGATAGACAATTAAGAATCACAAGCTTAAGTCGACAGGAAGAGGCGACAGAATATTTTGCAGTAATATGTTTCCAGAATTGCGTGATATGTACGTCTAAAAGTTTTCCATTGGTTGATGGCTAAGGAAGATTCTGGAAGATGCAAAAATTGTCCTTTTTGAAATTAACATGTTTTAAGAAGCTAAAGAAATTGTATTCAGGATTACACTTTTATATTTTAATTTTTCACTTCAATGCCTTTCTCTTGCGATAAATTTTTGGTTTAGGGACATTAATAATAAAAAAAAATGTCAGAAAAATAAGCAGAATCAACGAATCAATCAAAAATATCAACAATGTTTCAGTTTTTCATTTTGAACATTCTTCTTTCCAGGAAAATTTTTAGCTCTAATTCTTCCGGAGAACATTTTTATGCTCTAATGAGTAACAGAATTGCTAGTAAAATGATTTGACATAATATACAGATCTACATCTTAATTTTTAACACCTCAGACGGTTCTCTTTCTTGAGTTATTTTGTGCATTATTAAGTTTTACGTACAGGGTGATCCAAAAGTTGAGAAATGCTTGCCACTCGAGAACAAATATAGTTTAAAAAGAAGAGTTTGCTTCAAACGACAGGAAAAGAAGTATTTTAGCCTGCTTTCCTGTAAAAGTTAAAAACGAAAAATAGCGTGAAAGAAGGCTGAATGTACTGTAGAAATGCCGTTAAAAGTAAAATATAAATTAAGAAAGAATGAAATAACAAATAAACACTAACTGAAAACTTGACTAAAACGAACTTTATTACCTACAAAGCCAAGAAACTTTAATCTTCTGCTTCCACAAAGGTAAGCACTACAAAGAACTGGGAAAAGAAAAGCATTGCTGAAATATAATCAAAAAAGTTTAAAACAAAAAGAAATTAGAAGATCAAATGGTCACAAAAATAAAGGGTCACAAAAAGGGCAATTTGAGATCAAACAATCATTTGCTAACAAAAAAGTAAAATAATGCGTTTAAACTGTTTCTTTTATTAAATAAGTGCTCAAAAGTCATTTTCGTTTAAGTGAAGAAGAAAAGGACAAATTTACCGTTTTTAATACATTAACTTTTAAAATCTGTTTTATTAATTTGATCGGAAAAGTATAAATTGGTTACATTATTTTTTTTTCTTACATTTTAATAAGTAAGAAAAATATTAACTGTTGCATTAAAATTTACAAAAATCAAAAAATTTTAAAAAACAGACTTAATTGTATGGAGTGATTAAAACATCGCTCATAAGTTACGATTAAGAGAGAAGGAATGATTCCAATCAGACGATTAACATTAATTCTGCATTTTAGTTTGCATTATATTCGCCTTAAAATGCAAGTTGTATGTTTAAAGAACACTTCCATGTTTTACCGGTAGTAAACTTAAAGCATCACACATTTTTATTTTCTAAATTTTTCTTCACATTTTTATAATTTATATTTGTAGTGCCAGTAACCTATAGGGAACATTTAGTGAACTAGTGAATTTAGTGAGCAGTTTTCAGAAAAGTTTAATTCTAAAGCATTAAAGCGTACTTTACCCAAACTAAGCTACAGTAACTGAACCCATTATTAAAGCGCAAATTATGGATTTCGTCGGAATCTGAAAAGCATAAGAAAAACAAAAAGCAAAATTCAAACAAACACGCTTAACTAAATTCCGCATCTTACGAGGCATCATCCTTGCTTTTAAATGTACGGTTGCTCATTTAAAGTACTTCCACGGCTTCTCTTTTGGATCTCTCTCGAAAAAGAAAAAAAGTAACCGACCTTACAGCAACGCTGAGACAGAGAAAGCAATTTGTCACAGTGTCGCTTTGAAAAAACTAATTTGACAAAAGCTATTCGAGAGAAACCTCATCCCTTGGGTAAACAAGCGATTTCTTTAATTAACAACCCATTGTTTAAGCATTGGATGGAGTAAATGGGGTCTTACCAGTTGGGTGTTTTCACTCTTTGGAATCGTAATGATTCGAAAGGAGCTAGGTAGAGTGAAATAGAGGGTGGACTAAAGATTTACTTGCCGATTTCGGGGAATTTCATGATGCAGTTTGTAAAGGTAATTTAATTTTAAAACAAAAATTCATTCTACAGTACGTGATTATCGTTTACTAGAAAATTCAAAATGCACCCGTGACAGAAAATTCATCTTTTTCAGAGTTTTTTTTTTTTTCCATCAAATGTTCTTTTAACGCTTAAATGCAGCATGCTTCCATTTGGCAACATGCCCAATTTAGTATTCTAAATATTGTGCAAATAAAGCTGAGGACCAATGCCTGTTGTTGCTAGTCAGATGGCCCAAAAGACGTTATTAAATCAAATATTTAACGAACATAGCAGCAATAGTGCGGCTGAAAAACAAAAAAAGATTTAATTTTTACCATTTGGCTGAATGCACGCTTTGTTTAGTTTTGTACGCTCAAGAATGCTGCACTTCTGGTTCTTCAGTGCAGAATTAAAAACTACTACTTAAACAGCTTTACAATAATTAGGATATTCTTCTCTAAAGTATTTGTTGTTTAGCATTATGTTGACAAATGGCAACGAAGCGCATTTCAGCCATAAACGAAACTTAAATCAAAATTTGAGGATTTGTTTAGGCATTTTTGCAATAATTCATGGAAAAAAACCAAAGATTTTTCTGAAAACATGGGCATTTAAGTGATAAGTACTATTTTATAGCGGTAATCGCAGTTACCATCGTTAACCCAAGTTAAAGTGATCAAAAGTTTCATTTCCTACTTTAGAGAGCTAATTAATACAATCAGGATACTTCGTTTCTCATGGAGCCCTCAACACTGTTTTGTGGAACGCTATGGTTTAGCGGCACTCTGGCAAGGAAACACTTCCTAAGCGGCAGACCTGACTGAGAATTTACAATGTATTTCTGCTACTGTACTTCAATATGAGTCATTACCATCATATGCAATAAGTAAATTTGTCAACCGTTGCTCCGATGCCACAAAAAATAGTTTGTCTGGAAACTGCTATCAAAGATAATATCCAGGTAGATAATTATATAAAAAAGTAATAATAGCGACTTGCTATATAAAAAGGGAAAGAAATTAGTTTAAAACAAGTATAACAAGAAATTGAGAAAATTGTCAACAAACTTCAAGAAAGCTGCTTTTAGTTCAAAATACAAGAATGCAAGAATGAAATATGACACAAATTACAAATATTCCCAACTTTTTAATCGCCAGAAACATGCTGTCGCGAGTCGCGGGTTTATTATTAATATTATTGTTATTGTTATTATTATTTATTTATTTATTCATTTATTTTCGGAAACTTCAAAAAACATGATTCACGTTTTAACCCACGCTCACGGTCGCTTGAATAAATTATTCAAAATTTTTCTTCATCTTCATGATTTTAATAACACGCTCATGGTCGTTGAAAAACGAAATATGATAAAGGATGTACTATAATTCCAATTTATCATTATTTTTTAAAGAGGAAAGGCTCTTTTAACTAAACTCGAAAGTTATAAATGTTTTAATTTTAATTTATTTAATTGTAACACTATTTTAGTTGAGCGTCCATGTTAAAGCATTTTTATTTTTTATAATGTCATAGACTGAAAATCAAAATTATATATAAATACGTTTCAGTGCCAGAACCTAGCTCGTCGATAATTCTTTTCTTAACAGAGCAATGTTCCCCCAAACCCCTAACCTTAACTTTAACAAAAATGAGTAACTAAAAGTAATAAATAATTCTACTGGACTTCATAGGGTTCATTATTTTAAGTTTTTCTAAAAGAAGAAATGATAGACTCAAAATATTCTCTTAACGTACCCTTTCAGAAAGTATTTTATTTTTAAGAATAATGAATATCATAGGTAATTACTCTTAGTATTTATATTTTAAAGTAATTCTTTGAAGAATGGGCTCATACCACCATTAAGATAATCAATCTTCTCTGCTGTTGATACCTGAATATGGTAGAAAAATTAAGATTCAAACTGTTTTTTGTCTTTTTTAAAATAAGCTATATTGCTTTTGAATGTTATTTTAAACCATTTCGGGAAGTATGAAAAAATGAATAGCAAGGCCATTAACTCAGTGCATTTGCTTCGGCATAAGCAATCCTATGGCATCGGCTTAAAAGTAGGGGTCTGGTGGAGAAAAGTACTTTAGCAATTCCACAATTGTTAATGCATGTGCCCTAGTTTTCCTACAATCTTGTATTTATTCTACTGAATTTAAAACATATATTCAAAAGCGCACATTATATTTATCTACATTTATACGCATAATTAGTTAATTGTTTATATTCAACACAATCTTAAGAGAAATTATGTTGAGTATAAATTAAAATTGGAAATCAAAAATGGAAATTATAAATGCATTTAAAGTCTGATTTCGTTGTCTCAGGAATCAAGATTGTTTTCTAATATGAATTTCACAAATGAACTTTTACAAAACGAAGCACCTAAAATGCACGATTTTACCAATTAAGACAATATAAAAGTACACTGTGCAATAATTCAGAGAATCAATAGACATTTCCTAGATTTAAAACATTGCTCTGAAGATTTTTGATCAAAAAAGTCGTTTAATCTTTCTTTTCTTTAAATAAGTACAAAATTGCTTTCTTAATGGTATCATTTATTGCATGCATTAACGCTATACGAAAGAAATTTCGCATCAAGAGTTGGAAAGCAAGAAATTGCATTCTCATTCTTCATAAATTACTCGTAATATTGTTTTAGCTAAGCAGCAGTAAAAAGTAATTTAAGATCCTAAAAACCAACATACATCGGGCTTATCTAGTAATTTAAGAAGGGAAAACGTAATTTGTAATCGAGATATTCCATTATGTGGAGGAATATGAAGGAAAAATGGAATTTAGGAACGCATTGTGCAATTGCTCTTAAGTGTTTCGAATACATATTTCTGGAGAATGTCTCCATTTAGGAAATGTCCGACGATTTGCTCAATGCTTTATATGCGTTTATTGAATATGATTCATAATGTACTTTGTTTATGACCAAAACAACATGGACTTTTGAGATGCTCAATTTCTTCAT
The DNA here is from genome assembly GCA_038502835.1 of Octonoba sinensis. Classification (NCBI taxonomy): domain Eukaryota; kingdom Metazoa; phylum Arthropoda; class Arachnida; order Araneae; family Uloboridae; genus Octonoba; species Octonoba sinensis. The sequence continues at coordinate 53,145,455 of CM076599.1, read as the reverse complement.
GCGTCTTGTTATGATTTACTGACATCGTCTAATTGATCCGCTTCTTTTTTTTTTGCTAATGGCAAATGTGTTTCACGCCACGCTGAACATTAACTAGCAATTTTTCATTTAATAATATCACTTGGTAAGTTAGATTGTTTTAAGGTAAAAATAAGTGAGATCACATTTGCTACAATCAAGAAGTTCATGCAGAACTAAGAAATCCTACTCTCCAGTTTCACCAGCACCGATTCTTTAACTTGTTCTCCTTCTATCTCACGTTTGATGTTCCCTTTACGTTACACTTTCCTAATTAAAAAAAGAAAAATACCTAAAAGGAAGCTAGTAATTCTTACATATTAGGCTTAATTAATCAAGGGTAATAATTCAGGTTAATAAAACACACTGTTAAAAATTTCCGTAAGGAAATCGTAATATAACCATTTATTTGATTGGTATTTTACCATATCTAATTACAACAGTTTAATAACCATTAAAAAGATGGTACTCAAACCGCTGATTGTGAAAAAAATCGTTTATTCTCTGTTTATCCTAAAGAGCGTGTGACTAACCGTAATTTACAAGCGCTCAATAAGAATCGGGTGTCCATCTTGGGTACGAAACCTTACCGGTCGTACGTAGTTGTTAAAATATGAATAAAGATTTATCAGTTCAAATCTGCATGTGTATATAAAAAAAGAAGAAAAAAAAGTGGATTAAGCAGTGGTTACTAAATAGAAACACATACACACGTAAATCAAAAATTGGAGATATCGGATTCCCGAACTGTTTGCGAATGAGCGAACCCATAATTTAAGCTGCTGAAGCTTGTTTGTATTTTAATTTTTGCAGCAAAAAAAATTATTTTCCTCAATGTACAGTAAGTTTAGGCCAAAAATGACTTTGGATCCAATCAAAAACTGAAATCTCAATTTTAAGGCGCAGTATGCCTGTTGGAAATAAGATTTATTGACAAATAAACGGCCGCTTTACGTGGTGTAGATGGCCGAATGACTAGAGCGCCAGGCTGGTATACCATACACCCGGGTTCGATTCTTGCACGCTTCGATTACGGTTTCTTCGCTTCGAAGATTCTACTCCTCGAAATGGTTCAAAAACGGTAAAAATTTTGTTTTGAAACCATTTTTAAATGGTTTCGTCAACTCGACCAAATTATTCGTCAACTCGGTCAGTGTCAGCCAACTTCAAATATTAAGATTTTTGAAGATACTTTGTAATATTTAAGCGCAGTGTTTGAATACATGGTTTTATTTATATAGAAAAAGGAACTTTGAGTTTTTATTTAAATTTTGCTCCATACATAATTGATTTCACAATTCAATCGAATATCCTTTTTATTTGAATTTCGCTCCAAATATATTTAATTTAAAAATTAAAACTTCTGATGCAATTGTTAACTACTTGTGATTATCTATGTTTTCTCAAAAATATATATTTTTTTAAAGTTTTCTTCCACCAAAATTTTAAGATTAAAGTCATTTGGAGGTTAAAATGAATAGTTAAGTTGTCTCTGGTCATAATCTGAAGTAAATAGAACAAATTTGTCAAGAAAGAAGTACTAATGAGACCTATAAAATAGTTATAATTATTAGTAATGTGACAACCAGGAAGTTAAGAAGTAATTTTAGAAATCTCATGATTATGAGAGAGAAAAACCCTAGAATCACATTTACCGAAATCTGTCAATGATTAAGTAAAATGCAGCGCGAATTTTAATATTCATTTAATCAAATTGCGTGTAAATTTTGTAATCCAATAATTACTTCAAAAATTATAGAAGATTTACAAAACAGAAGTAGTTTTCAAAATTAGAGAAAGAAATATGCCCATTAAAACATTAAGTTTTATTTTTTAAATAATGTATATAATCAGTTGATATAATAAGTTAAATATATTTTCTCTCATGATTTCTAAGCGCTTCTATTAACAAAAATACTATCCCAGTTAAACTTTTTTTTTACTAACGACCTATTTTTGTATAAATGTTAGCTTCGCTGATGTCTTTATTCCGTTTTTATTAAATACATAGGCATTTTTTCTTGACAATCCATTATGATAGCAATTCTTTTAAACGGTCAATAAATGTTACAAAAATTCAATTTACTTAATGACTTCTCCTTTTTCTAAGCAGATTTTTTTCCCTAAATGCTCAATCAGATGGTTTTTTTTTTAAATGTTTCTTTTATATTGTCACCCACACTTAATGTATGATAATTCAGTCAGTAATTTATCAAAATACCTACTGAAACTAGAACTGAAAGATACTGTATTTCAGAAGAATTAACTTTTTTCTAAGTAAGAATGCCTTTTCAATCTTCTTTAATCATGTAGTTTCTTTACTAATTAGTCCTTTAATTACTTATTATTCAGTAATTAAAAGTATGTCAGACTTTTATTCAAGTAAAGCACCAAAAATTCAACATGAAAAAAAGTTTAAAAGTAAAAAATTTGTGAAATATAATTAAGTAAAATTATGTTCCTTCAAATGGATATTTGAGCGAAAACTTAAGGCTATCTTTCGTACATATCCTTTTGTCAAGCGACTTTTTTTTTGTAAACGACGAAGTCCGCGTTATTAAAGCCCAAAATTACAAAAATCATTACACGTGCTTTAAGGAGATTACTAGGAATTCCGTTTTCATTGTAGAAACATTTTTAACTTCCGATGCTAAACAACGATCACCAAAGAAGCTTGTTTCATGAACGTTGTAGAAAATCAAAAAACAAGAAAGAGATAATACATTTTTATCAAACATTATTCGTTTAAGGAAAATAGTCTGTAATTTTATGCTTAGTTCTTCAAAATTTCCAGTCCGCGGAGAAGAGGAACTCCTTCTCTACGTAGTATAGGGGTGGAACCCCAGTTCTAAAGATCTGCAGCCACGTATGAGAGCATAACTTCAGAAATATGCACATTAATGCGTTCTTTGTAGATATGCGATGTAATGTTAAACGATTTTTAGAGCATTGAAGCAATAGGAAAACATTTGGAATCAAAATATTTGTGCACTTAACTAAATTTGTAATGTTATATGATGTGCACTTGAGTAGTTTCGCCTGTATTTACAATTTTATCATCACTTTATACATAAAATACACAAAAGGGTGAGTATGTTAATCGATACAGAGTTTGGGCGTTAATCATGATGAAGAACCAAATCATTGTAAAACACATTTTATATACACTAATCTAAATTACTACACGATTACATAAAGCTATCTACACAATATAATCATCGTGCGCGATTCTGCGCAGAGAATCGGATGCGTTGTTCTCAGGCTCACAGTTCCAGCTCGTCTGTCTCTGGGCTCATAGAGCCGTGTGATGGCGCGCAAGTCGCGTTCGCCATATGACTTCCCCTCCAGTCTGTGAGGACGATATGAAAATGTCATAGTTTATGAAACTGGGATGTGAAAGCGAACTTTTCTGCCGTACCGTGTGGTTGTGCCGGTACGCAGACAGGATCGAAGACGGTCGGAGTCGTCGTCTGCGATTGTAGTTTGTGGATCTGCAACAGTCTAATAAAAATGCAGGTTTAATCCTATCAATACTAACAGTTTGTTCACGACCGTTTACTTGGATGTTGGAGTATTTTTCATGCCGTGAAATGACAGGATAGGGTCCGACGTAAGGTGGTTGCAGTGAGCGTCTGACATTGTCAATTCGTAGGAATACATGAGAAGAATTCTTCAAATCCTTGTGGATGAAAACGTCTTTAGGTCCATGTCGTGCATAAAATCGCGTAGGCGTTGAATAAACGCTGGGACACTAGGTGGAACATCACTAGGGCACGGAGGACGGAAGAACTCACTAGGCAATCTGAGCGTAGTCCCGTAGAGCATTTCTGCTGCTGAAAAGGACAGATCTTCCTTAACAGCAGTTCGCACACCAAGAAGGATGAAAGGAAGCACTTCAACCCATTTCTCGGTGGCGTGGGCTCTAATGGCTGATTTCAGGTACCGATGAAAACGTTCAACCATAGAATTGGCTTGAGGGTGGTAGGCTGTTGTACGCCTGCGGTGTATTCCGAGCAGGCGAGCCAAATTTGAAAATAAATCACTCTCAAACTGTGATCCTCCGTCAGTGGTGACTGTTTCCGGGACTCCATATCGGGATATCCAGTTGGTAAGCAGAGCATTTGCGACAGTTTCGGCAGTGGTGTCAACTATCGGCGTAACTTCGGGCCAGCGCGTATAGCGATCGACCGCTGTGAGGCAAAAGCGAAAACCCTGAGAAACGGGAAGTGGTCTGACAATGTCAATATGTATGTGCGCGAACCTATCCGAAATTATAGGATAATTTCCTAAAGGGGATTTTGTATGCTTTTGAATTTTAGCTCTCTGGCACGCTGCACAAGATCGACACCAAAGTGTGCAGTCCTTTTTTAAAGAAGGCCAAATGAATCGTTGATTAATAAGACGAATTGTTGCGGTGGCTCCCGGGATGTGACAATTCATGCAATTTAGAAAAAATGTATGTACTGTTTGGGAATGTAAGGACGTGCAACATTCGTAGAAGTATCGCAGCAAAGTATTATACCATCTGGAGGGAAAGTAATGTCTTTTAAAATTAAACTAGTGTTAGTTGAAGACCTTAAATTTTGTAATTCGAGATCAGAATTTTGGGCTGTTGTAAGCTCAGCGTAGTCAATTTGACTAGTGAGTACAACTGCTTCTACTCGGGAAAGGACATCTGCAACAACGTTTTGAGTGCCAGACACATGTTGAATTGATGTTGTAAATTGGCTGATGTATTGCAGATGCCGATTCTTACGAGATAAAGCGTCATCTGATTTTTGCCGAAAGGCATAAGTAAGAGGCTTATGATCGGTTAGCACTATGAAATCTCTGGTTTCTAACATGTGCGAAAAGTACCGTATGGCAGAATATACTGCAAGTAACTCCCGGTCGTAGGCACTGTATTTTTTTTCGGCGAGTGTAAGTTTCCTTGAAAAAAATGCCAGAGGTTGAAGTGAGGAATTCTTCATTTGTTGAAGGACGGCACCGATTCCGATTTCTGACGCATCTGTATGCAAAAATAGTTTTGCATCAGGAGCAGGATGTGCAAGTGTAGCTGCAGTGGCAATAGCTGCTTTGCAAGTTTCGAAAGCGGATGTAGTTTTGGTTGTCCAGTTAATTGAGGTGAGATCCTTCTTTTTGGTGGTGAGCAAGGAACTAAGAGCAGATTGTTTTTCGGAAACATGATCTATAAATCTGTGGTAGAAGTTGAACATGGCTAAAAATCTACGCAGTTCCGATACCGTTTTCGGCTGGGGAAAACTGGTAATTGCGGATACTTTAGTAGGAGAAGGAGCAATGCCATCAGCAGATACATCGTAACCCAAGAATGATAATTTAGATTTTCCGAACACACATTTTTCAGTATTTAAGACAATCCCGTACTCATCAAAGCGTTTGAAAATTATCTTTAACTGTAAGAGATGTTCTTCGAAAGTTTTGGAAGCCACCAAGACATCGTCTAGGTAGGCAAAACAAAAATCGAGACCTCTTAAAACAGCATGTAAAAAGCGTTGAAAGGTTTGTCCGGCATTACAGAGGCCGAACATCATTTTTGTAAATTCAAAGAGACCGAAAGGTGTAATGACTGCTGCTTTAGGGATGTCGGATTCAGCCACAGGAATCTGGTGATAAGCACGAACGAAATCTAATTTAGAATAAATTTTAGTGTCATGCAAGCTATATGCAAAATCGTGGATGTGTGGCAGCGGATATCGGTCAGGAACCGTGATAGCATTTAAACGCCTATAATCTCCACATATTCTCCAAGTGCCGTTTGCCTTTGGTACCATATGGATTGGACTAGCCCAAGGGCTGTTAGAAGGCCTGCATAATCCGATTTTGAGCATGTACTCAAATTCCTTTTTAGCTGCTAAAAGTTTATCCGGAGGCAACCGTCTTGCCTTTGCAAAAACTGGCGGTCCGGTTGTTTGAATGTGATGTTGGACATGGTGGTTTAAACTGGTAAAAAGTACGTTATTGGTACAAATACGTGGATACTGCGATAAAAGTTTCCTATAGACAGCATCCTCTGCAATAGTTGTTAAACCTAAAGAAAACGTAGGAGAAGTTTCTCCTTTAATTCCGACGTAAGTAGACGAATCTATTAGTTTCTTATTCTTTAGATCAACCAATAATTTAAAATATGTAAGAAAATCAGCGCCGAGAATGGGCTGTGTAACATCAGCGACATAAAATTTCCAATGAAAGTGTTTTGAAATGCCAAAATCTAAAGTACGCGTAATCTGACCAAAGACAGAAATTTTTGAACCGTTAGCTGCGAAAATTTATAAATTGTTATTAGAGATTAAATTTTTCTTTCCGCAATGCGTCCGTGGGATTACGGATACAGCAGCACCTGTGTCCACAAGGTATCGGCGATTCGTGAACTTGTCATACACAAACAAGCGACTGTGACTGGAACCTGTATCTGCCGCAGCTTGAACAGAAGGTCTTATTGGTTTTCCGAATTTTGGGTATAACTGTAAGGAGAAACGCATTTTTTTGCTTTATCGCCAAATTTATGATGATACCAACAGTGCGGTTTCAAAGTAGAGCGATTTCTCGAGGCTGAACGAGAAGATTGACGAGATGGTTTAAAACGCTCTTTGTGCGAAAATTGAGGGCGAGATAAATGCTGAACAGCTTCTGTAAGTTTAGCAACTTCATTCTCTAATTTATCAAAACGCGAGAGTTCACGCGTAGTATTTACTGATTCTACTGAGGGAGCAGTTTTAGTAACCTCTAATATTTTATCTGCTTTTTCGGCCAAGGACGATAAATCAGGTTGATCTTGAGTGTTCGCACAAACAGAAAGGATTCGTTGTACAGATACTGGTAAGCGCTGCAGAAATAGTGAACGTAAGATTTCAGTGCTTATTGAGCTACCAACTAACTCTTGCATAGAGCGCAATAAATGAGACGGTCGCTTATCCCCTAACTCTAAATCTTTTAAAAGCATCTTTAATCTAGCAGTCTCTGAATCAGCGTAGTTGGATATAATTCTTTTCTTTATAGTTTCGTACTTGTTATCTGCTGGCGGCTGGCGAATTATGTCATCTGCACTGATGCCAGACACAACAAATTGAGATTCCAGTTGGAAAAACCACATGTCGGGATTAGCCCGCTAGAACGGTGGAGCTTTAAAAGCCACTCGAGCTACGACTGGGGGGTCGGCGGTCACGTTCAAGGACGAGGAAGTATTTGAATCCGGCATAATTTACGATCGCGAACGAGCCAGAGAGCGGAAATAAATCAGCACACTGAATATATTCAAATGTATAAGGGTAATACTACAGCAAAAATGAGAAAATGATACAGGAAAATGCTTAAAATAGTAAATAATATGCCTTTAAAAGTAAATAATATGCAGTATCACAGTGAATATAATAAAATGAACGATATGAATTTGAATAAGGAATATAAGTGATTGCAAAACTTAAAATTTGAAATATATTTACATATTTACAGTTTCATATGTAAGCTTTAGACTTAGTTGCAAGAAATGCATTAGTTTTTTCTTCTATTATTGATAATCATAAAAAATGACTGCTGAAGAACTTACAGGAAAGTCGCGCCGGTTGACACCACTGCATAAAAATTCCATTTGTGCATTAAGGCATGTAAGTCCGGTTCACCACGTTTGGCGTTAATCTACGCAATATAATCATCGTGCGCGATTCTGCGCAGAGAATCGGATGCGTTGTTCTCAGCCTCACAGTTCCAGCTCGTCTGTCTCTGGGCTCATAGAGCCGTGTGATGGCGCGCAAGTCGCGTTCGCCATACAGAGCAAATATTATCAATTTTAATTGGATCTGTTAAATTTACTGTGCTGATTCATAGAAACGCAAAGTAGAAAGTTTAAAATACACTTTGCAGTCATTGAGAATATCACTTTGAAAACTCACAACTTAAGGGAAAGGAGGGTAAGAGTACGCAGTCGGTTAAGAGTACGCAGGGACTTTTTCCCCTCTTGGCAACACTGCAAGCAGAAGCGAGTGTGATCAACTCAACACGTTTGTTTTCAGCTGGGTCAAGAGACCGCCATTGTTATTTTCATCCTTGCTGTCGTATATTTATCAGGTAAAATATGATTTCTGCATGTTGGCATGTAATTTTTCCGTGAAGAAATATTAATTTTTTGTCAATAAAGGATTGATGTTTGCTTTTTAAGTAGATATCATTATGAGCTTTGTTCCCTTCCGAACAACGTGGGGATGTCAGAATTTTACTGTTGTGAATGCTACAGCCATCTATGGACGATTTTGAGGAGCAATACATCGGCGGGCAAGAGTACGCACATAAGGAAAAGGTAGAGAGAAAGAGAGAATTAGGAGAAGCAAAGGCTAACCGAGCTGCTACGAAAAGTAAAAATGAGGCCAAAACTGAAAAAGGAAAAACCGTGTAAGCAAAGAAAAAACTTGTTCTGCATTGTATAGGCAACCCAGTTCCCTCAACAAGTTCAGCAAACAATGAGGCGACAATATGCCCAGGCTGCGAACAATCATATGGTGAAGATTAGATCCAGTGTGGATTATGAAAGGAATGGTGGCATGATGAAGGTTCCAGTTACGAAGGCACTGGAGCATTTGTATGTGACTACTGCTAAATTTTCTGAATGCGTACTCTTACCCTTCCTGGGTGCGTACTCTTATCCGCCAGGTCGGGTCAGAGTACGCATTTGCAATTTTTTTTCCGCTTGCTTTCTTTCATATATTTTTTTTAGATAAAACTTTCATTTTGTGTACCTAAATTTCTAAGTTAATATACAATAATTCAATCAATTTTCAGGGTTCTCACTTTTCAATTCTCAGTTTTATAACGAACAATCCACTAGGTGCGTACTCTTACACCCTCCTTTCAATTAGGATCGTATATTTTTATGTGTCATCATCTCATCAGTTTAAAGTTTCATTCGTAGAAATATGCCCATTGATTTAGTGAATAAAATAATTTTGAGTCACAACTTCACAATGAAAATGCACAGATACTTTACGAAAGTGCGGATATTATTCAAAGCTCTTCGTTAGTAATCATTTTTCACGACTTCATCCTATACCTTGAAACAAACTCACATTTTTATGCAACGACAGAAAACAAAAAGTATATTAGGATAAGTATGTGTACTCTACACTAGGACTGGGCGCTAATCGATATAAAATAAGATATCGATTTAAAGATAATATTACCGATCCCATTTATATATTTAACTCATAACGAAATTCCGAAATTTCAGCTAGCATCGGCAATGAAATTCAAAATTTTACCTAGAATTGCCAATGAAAATGGTCAAAATGCTACTTAAAGTTAGTCTAAAAGAGTTGACCTGTATGATTACTGCATTGCTTTCCACAAATTTTTGAAAATTTTAACTGTAAATTTCGATTATATGCTCCAATATTTGTGACACCTTATTTCCATTCCATGTAATTTCTCATGAATATTACACAATTTTTTAATTGATGCTTCCTTTTTACTTTAATTTTTAGGATTTTTATATTATTTTGAGTAGAACTGGATGCGCGACTTAAAAATTATATAATACTTTACGAAATGTAAAAATAAACAACGGTTTGGTTTGGCCAATGCTTTAAAATATTTCATAGCCATGTGAGCAAAAATCTCCAAAATAGCTAATCCTAGCCAAATTTATCAACCCTGACTTCACCTCTAATGCCGTTCTGTCATTCCAAGCTTGGCTTAGATTATCGAAATCTTCGAAGTTTTCGATAACACAGTACTAGATATTAGATATTGAAGAATCGTATGAGAAACGTCCCGATAACAATGCTTGAAAATCAGTCCGATTTTTTGCCGTAGTTAAAATCTTAGGCATTCTACTTCCTTCTTCGTGACGCATATCTTGTTTTCAAACGACGTCGGCTTTTTTATTTGGATTTTGTAACGATATTGCTGTGCTTCGATTTTAGATTTTGTTTTTGCATAAGGGAAAGTGTAACTTCCGTTGAAAATATAAATTTCATAATTTATTTTCAATTATTTATTTTTTTATGTATTATTATTTGATTTAACTGACCGATTTACTTAGGTTATTTTTTGAAATAGTGAAGCATGCGTGTGCGAGGGTAGGCTAACGCTGCATACCCCCCCCCCCCCCAGTTAACTTATTAAAAGTTAAGAATGCATTTACATACTGCAGATCACAAGCAATTTAATTTTAAACTTTTGAAGTGTTTGTCAGTTTTAATATTTCAATTTCACGCAGATAGCTTTAAAAATTTCAACTATTGCTCAACATCTTTAAAAAAAATGAAATCAGTGTTAAATAGATTTATCGCTATGTCGCGATATTAGATGGATGATAAATAGATTTTAAAAATTCCAGTATCGCCCAGGCCTACTTTACACAACTCCTTTTTCCTACCATTAACAACCTTCCATGTCTAACAAAGACTGCAAAAAAGAATTTAAAACTTCTTACGCATTTTCAAAGCCGTGGAATCCGCGGGTTTGGTTATTTCACACCGGTTGCATAGAGAAAAGCTATAATTATTAGAAAATTTTAATGAAACATAACCCATCTTATAGTAATACAAAATACACCTGAAAAGTAGAATTGCATGAGGTTACGAACATTTGAGAGAAATTTAAGATAAATAGTGTTGCATAGAACGACGAAACTTTTTGCCACCAAAATCAAATAACCCTGTTTTCAGTCTTATCCGAAATGTTTACGTTCTCCAAACACAAATAACTGTGTAGACTCTATTTCAAAAATTGGACGAACTCGGTATGTAAATAAAAGAATCATCCCTTTGATTGTCTGCAAAAAGTATTCCTATAAATTACGCATTCCCTGCAAAGGTGCATGGTAAAATTTTCACTTACGCTACGCAGGCTATCAAACACTCCCTTGTTTTTTGTCAGAAGGCATTCGTGTTGAATCATTACGAATGCGTCGCCGGAAAAAGCCCGCAAATGGCTTCTCATTTATTCCGCCCGTTGTTCAAACAGTGGACCTTTAATAAAGGAAATCACTTATTTACAAAGGGGGCGAGACGAACCTGGAGGGGGTTTTCTCGAATCAGTTGCCTATACCAAGCCCGTGATAAATTGCTTTCCTTCGATTCTGACATATATCACACTATGTTTTGTCTTTTTTTTTGAAAATTACTACTTCAGTGTGAAACCAGTGAAATGCGACGAAGGGTCTGAGCTAATGATTAGGATAAAATTGAGAGCGCAATAATTACTCCGTTTATTTCCCTCTTTGGTGCAATGCGACATGTGTCGATGAAATTCGGAAAATAAATACAGGACAGGAATGTTATTGCGCTGCTACAATTTTTTCGCAGAGATGAGCTCAGTTAATAGAATAATTTATTTTTTTCGGTTTAAAACTACAAGTTTACAAAAATTCAGGGCAATTTTTAAAAAATGGTGGAGTTTCAAACGTGTATACTTGTAGTAAAAATGGTGCAAAAACGATTTTTTTTACATGATTAAATCAGTCCAAAGATGTTCGTCAAGATTAGCAGGTAAGGGGATATAAACACAGTAGCCGTTACATACCCCCACAGGAAAAAATCCCACGGCGTTACGTTTGGTGACCAAGAGCACTCACCATTATGAAAAGTGGGACACATACAATAATACGCAGAGACGTCTAGCGGTAGCCAATTGCAACTTTACAATTTGCCCTTTCATTCAATCTCCCTCAGAGAGCTGTAGGTCTAATATTCATAAATCGATAGCTGTATGAGAAACCACCATTCTTTTTGAATCATCTTGTACGTAGTCAATGGTGCAGTGGTGTAGTCGAGGGGGGACGCGGGGGGACGCCGTCCCCCCACCTCTTTATTTTCACTCAAGCGTCCCCTCACCTTTAATTTCCAGGGAGGACGCTAAGGACGCGAGGGGGCGCTGAGCTTCCTAACTTATTTAATATTCAAAATAGGCACTCATTAGTAAATTAACAGCTTTATGAAATAAGACAGAAGCTTTTAAAACTATACATAAAGGTTGCTTGCTACTTCTACTTTAAATTCGTGAAAAAAAAAAGGGGGATTCCCTGATTCTCTCAATCAACAATTAACAATCGCAGGTTAATATTACTCGTCAAAATAAGCGCGTTAAAATATGAGTAAACGGGAACTACATAAATTCAGAGAATTAGTTTCAACTGTGCTGGCCTGCCTAGGAAATAGGTGTGCGGGGGGGGGGGGGAGAGGTTTCGAATATCATCATAAGTTTTGAAATCAAAATATTTACACTGCTTGTACTGTTTTTTTTTTTTTTTTTTTTACAAAACAGTGAGACGTTGATATTATTAGAGTAAAAAAGTTGGGGGACAATGAACGTCCTCTTTCGTCCCCCCTAGATTTCACCTTAAAAAAAGTAGCTTTCCTTTTGGTATGCACAGTATCGAAAAACCTACAAGCATATTAAACATTTTCTTTCACAATCATTTGTTTTCTCAATCGCTTCAAGTCTTTGTCTTGAAGTCAAGCCCATCTTGTCATCGCTTCAAGCCTTTTGCATATTCAAACTTTATGCATTACGCTTTTTGTTAAACAATTTCAAAAACAAATTAATGTAAAAAAATGTTTGGATTACAAGTTATTATCTGTGCAAAAACCTGTTATGGCACGGCACAAAATAGCGGTGTAAATTCATTTTAAAATGCCTTTATCACTTTCAATTTATTCAGCTTTTTTTTCTTTTTCGGTGATTATCAGGCCCGAAAAATCCAAAAAGTACTTCAGGGTTTTTTTTAAACTTTGATTTTTTTTCAAAGACAATTTTATATAAAACTAAAAAAAAAATTATAACTACATAAAAGGCCTATATTTTCACAGTCAGAAAAAAATTCAATAAGACTGGAATGAAGCAAAAGCAAACTGATTTTTCTCAATACCACGCTTTTCCATTTATTTCCTATTGTTAGCAAACTTTAACTGCTATTGCCTGCTAAATGAAACCATCTATATGGGGAGTGGGAACCGGCCGAATAGCTTTTCGCTGTCGTGACCCCACATGTTGCCACAGTTCATCAGGTAGCCGATACCTAGTTCTGTATTTTATGATGTTTCCAAATTGCTGCTTGCCCAGGGCTACAAGGCTTCAATCACCCGACCAGAAACTCCTTTGAGACAAATAAACCATGCTGTCCTACGGTCCCTTCAAGATAATTGTTTTCGTTCTTCGTGATCGTCGGTTTCTACCGAACCCCCTCCCCCAAGCCAAAAAAAGAAAACAGATTCGTAGAAAAAGTCTAGAGATATGTGTCTGTTTAAATTGATCCCGGAAACCAATACTGTCTACACCTGCTGAACGACATCACATGCAAACTAAATTCTAAAAGTGACTAACATAACGCACAAAAATATAATCTGTCTGTCCTAGTAGTGGTACGCTACTCTATCCATTGATGCATTGATCACTCGTTATAGATCGAACAAGCAATTTCTCAAAAAGCACAGGGAAAAAGAAAGAATGATAAGATTTAGGCAACAAAATCTGTTGTAAACATTTTTAACCCCTTCCAAACGCAGAAATACTAGTACGGAGTTATCAACTGAAATAAGAGATGAAACATCCAATCAAAGTGAATTGTAAGTACCTTTTTATGATTTATGCACTCATGTTTAATAGTTTTCGATTATAAAATTAAACTGAAATATAATTCATTTTCTTCTCGCACTGAATTTTAATAAGATTGAGTAGTTTGAATTTTGGTTTGTGTTTTTTCAATTAGAAGTTTCTTTCCTTCTTCTTGGCTAAGTCTTTAAATAAATGAAACATGAAAAGCTGAAAAAATTAATTTCAAGTTAGTTAAAATAAAAATAAATTTCCTTTTTTTAAAGTGTTTGCATTGAAATATTGTATTTTAATTAAATGAAGTATTAAAAATTTCTCAAACTCTTTCTCCTCTGCATGAAATAAATACACACACATAGAAATATGGTGAAAGTCAAGGCCGTATCCAGAGGGGGAGAGGGTACGACCCACCCCCCCCCCCCCCCGAAATCCCGAAATTTTTCGCAATGTAGCATATCCCTGAAACTTTCCTTAACATAAGTGTTTCAAAGTCAGGGTCACCCCCCCCCCCGAAAAAAATTCCTGGCTACGGCCTTGGTAAAAGTTAGCTCCTATTGGCCTCCTAGCAAATTTCTAAGGAATGAACAGATCCAACGACACTACATTTGGTTGCCCTCGTTTGTTCGGCGCCTATTGATGTCTATGATGTTATGCAAATAAAATACACAAATTTATCTCTGATTTTAATTCAAAACAAAAATAATTTTTTTCTCCCCTATGCATCAGGTATCCTTATGTTACCCGAAAATAGTAAAAACCACTGAGAATAATTTGTATAAGATTTCTTTTATGTTTTTAATATAATTATTAACATTGTTTGTTGACGAACTGTATAGTTCTTCAAATTTGAACAATAAAAGTTTTTGACGTTTTTTTTTTCAGTTTAACAGTTTTAACCTCAGAAATTGAGCATTTGATTAAAGCTAAATTATTGTTTTCGAAACAAAATATATATTATATGCTTTTTTTTCACACCGTATTATATATTATATTTGTAATTTTGCGCTATGGTATTTTTACGTACAGGGTGAAGGGTGGTCCAAAATTATTGGGCACATTACATGTTTGTAAAAAAATCAACTGTGTTGCGGAAGTTAATCGAATGAAACATAATCATTTGATACCATGATACCTCCCATTGTGTTGTCTCTCTCTTTCCTTTTTTTTTTTTTTTTTTTTCAAACATGATTTGTGCTCAGTAATTTTTACCACCCTGTATAGTGAAAAGAATAGAAATAATTACACTTAGAAAATAGTTTATTATGAGTCACTTAATAACTATTAGGGTTGTAATGTGTAACTTGCTATCTTCCTAAAAATCACGTCTTAACTCTTTATAAGGCTGGACCAAAAGTTCTGGTTTCCTTTTAGTAATGGTAGATCAATATATTTTTTTAAATATAGATCAAAAAATAAAATTCATATTTGTCATTAAAAATTACAATGCGTTTTACCTCCCCACCCGCTAAAATAGTTTACTATAAATTTTTAAATTAGTGAATTTTGAGTGAAGTATACTTTAACCACCGGCCACCGCCCTATTAAAGGGTTAAAAAAAGTTACATATTTATGAATATGTGAAACAAAAGAAATGTGAAGTTGTTTTTAAGTTATTATTTCAATTAATCAAGGTAGAAATTTGTATAAGGTATAAATATATGATGTTTTAATACATTGTTTTTAAGCACTTCAATAATTAAAAAAGATTGAAATTTTGTAAATATAAGTATTTTATTTTTACAAGATACATGTAAAATTCATTCTTCAGTGGGGAGCACTGCCTGGATTGTTGTTTTGACTAAGAACTGTCGCAATATTTGCCACCAAAAGACAAACCTAGATTGAATGGACAGTCATTCCAAAATTTTCCGGGGGTATATATTCAATGCATATTATAGGAAAAAAACAACAAAATACATAATCACACGTTTAAATACTATGCGTTTCTAAAAGTCAAGGGGGGGGGGGCGATTAACCCCCACTCCTCATTGATCAAATGCCGCGCCTGTTGAATGGAGGGAAACGACGCTAATTTTTTTTTTTTTAAACTTTTCCCTTCCCAAAACTCATATAAGTAAGTACAAAGATAAAACAACGTGAAAAAGCAAATTCAGATTAAAATTAACGCAAATAGCTATTTCGAAGCTACAAATGGAGCCTCTTCATCAGTGCATAAAAAAGAAGAAGAAGAAGAAGAAACGCTCAACACACAAGCAAGAAACTGTGAGTGAACAAGGCAATAACCAGAGAGACACCGGTATTTATACCAAATGTGTCGGATTAGCGATTGACCAATCAGAGGCTAGGAACAAGGCAGGGAACAGAGCCCGAAGGAAAAGGCGGGAAACGAATATGTAAATTGCAGGAGAAAACCCAAAATGGAGAGAAAAATTATAAAAATTGTTTCCAAATGTCAGGAAAATATGGAGTGCTGGAAAAAAAGTAGCTTCCATTTTTTACGCTATTTCTCCAATGCAATACCGGCATAGGAGAAATAACAGGGGGAAAAGGGAAGTGACTTAGGGGTCATTCCATGCAAGTGATCCAAAATCTCAGAAAAAATGTAACTCACCTTTTTTATTTTCTTTAAATTTGGCTTATCATCTGTACCTCTCAAGAAAATTAAAAATCCAAGTTTTTAGATTTTTATCCTGTTTTGTTTCATAGTTATCAGACTTTGATTTTGTAAAAAAACTCACATTTTTACTTGGTATGCTTCAACACAAAACAGGCTCATCAACAAATAGAAATAAAAAGTTCTAGTAAAAATCATAATGAATGCCGCTTCATACGATATGCATCATGGCTAATTTTATAAAAATTTTAAATTTAAAGAAATGACCTTAAAATTTAAATTTCTCGAAAAACGTATAATGGAAAAATTTCAAAATATTCTCACATATTTCTGTCTATTTTATCATCGACTATGCAAAATTTCAACATGGGATCTCAATGGGATCATATTTTTCAACCTTTTAAATGTAATTTGATTTACCAAAAAAATAAACATTTTTGTGATTCAAGCTATTTTAAGACGATGGTTCCTTAAAGGCGATGATTTAGTTAGTCTGCTAAACAAATCTATCTATGCGTGAACAAGCATGGACATGTCTGTGCATGAAATTAACAAGTTCAAAATTTATTTGGGGGGAGGGGGGCAACAAATACATACACATTTTTGTCATATCATAGCTCTCTATTTTAAAATATTGTTTACAAATAATTCAATAATTATTTTAAAATGAACAAATTGACTTATTTTATGCATTAATAATAATTTTTTTCCGACTTATTCTTTGTTTTCGGACATATTTTAATGATATATTAATGATAGGAAGGGAAAAAAGTATTGAATTAAATTCATCTGAAATAGTGAGGGTGGGGCCGAGCTGGCTTTATTTTACAACTTTTGGTTGTTAGTCTTGATTTGCGCTTATTAGCATCCATTGGACAAAGCAAGACAAAAAAAAAAACTATGTAGCTTGCCCCCAAGGCCGCGGCCAGAATTTTTTTTCGGGGGGGGGGGGCTGACTTTGAAACACTAGCATTGAGGAAAGTTTCAGGGAGGAATATATGCTACATTGCGAAAATTTTCGGGATTTCGGGGAGGACCTGGGCTTGTCGCCCCCCCCCCCCCTCTCTGGAAACATTTTGAAAGCAAATTGCTTCGGGTGACAAAGATATATGTTCGCATTTGAAAGCGTCCCCCCACCTTTTTTTCCAGGACTACACCACTGCAATGGTGTGCAAGGTTTTAAGCTCTTTCATTTAACTCTTTCAGAAATAAAAAAAAAGAAACATTTAGCGATGTAAAACACTCCCCTACGACTTGTATTTCTATGTTATGACTAAGTGAAACAATAATACATAAAACATTCTCTGTTGATTCTACACTGAAAAAATCCCGTAAAATTTGCGTTTTTAAACTGGCTGCTGAGTTAGCAAAAAAAATTGCAAAACTTTTTCTAGTTCAGTAAAATACCGTTGCGACTACGGATTTACTTCGTAACTTTTACGGTTTTGTACAACCAACTCAGCAGCCAGTTTGAAAACGTAAATTTTACGGGATTTTTTTTCAGGCTTATTTTCGCAGAATATCGCTCTTCAAATGATCCTTCCAAGCAAGATTTTGTTGGTATGAAAACCTCGCTTAAACATTATTATCTTTCTTGATACTATTTTTATGGCTATTTGCATTTTGTATTATTGCATTATTATGTTATTATTCTGTATTATTACACTATTATTTTGCATCAATTAAGTATATTAATTATTTTATCGTAAAAATTATTTGATTGCATAAGCTATTTTGTTGCATTAAAAATTTCAGTTGCGTCATTTCTTAATATCATTTTTCCAAATAATTTTCACAAACGTATTTTCCTTTCTTGTTTTTCCTTTTTCTTTTTAATCAATTTATTTTTTTTTTTTTCACTTATAAGTCACGCATTCTCTTTATTTTTTTGCGGAAAATCAAAACAGAAATATTGAAAAGATGCGATAAGTGTCTTGATAACTCGAAAAAACCTTACATGCAAACTTATAAAATAATTCTAAGAAAGGGGTTAAAAGATGGATACTTGAAAGTTATAAAATTAACATCTTCCCAGTGGCAGATTTAATTTTACCCAGGTCATGTTACAAGATGACAAAATAAAGACGTGATGTTCGATAAAGAAAACACTTTTCATGGTTTTAATATACATTTTATTTTTTAGAAGTTAAAAGTTTTCGTGCATGATTTTCAAAGGGATGATTATATGGGCACCGTGACTTTAAAAAACCGCAATGTTTTTTTCAAACTAGAGTTAAAGTCTGCATTATTTAGTGTTTTTTCTACATCACATTAAAAAAAAGAAGTTCCGTCTAGAACTATACTGACCTACTTTCCTGAAAACACCAACTTAAAATTTATAATCTAGCTATCTGTCTCTCTTCTTAATTTGGCATTAGATCTTAATTGCTTCAAATATGCATTTCTCAACGATTAATACATATTTATTCACTCACTCATTCGTTCATTGATTTATTAATTCCTTCATTTGCTCATTCATGTATTTATTCACCCATTTATTTGTTTTTCATTTATTCACTTATTCATGTAGAAATATCCTTAAAAACCCCCACGAAAAAATTTCATAGCAAAGCAGGCTCATTTAGTTCTGGTTAAACTTCGTATCTGTACATATTCTACGCCATTTCCTTACGACAAAGTTTGTTTCAAGCGAATCCGTCTGTTAGAGATCAGGATTTATATAAGATTGAAATTTCCCCGCAGGCGCTAATGTTAAATGTTTTTGAACTGTTCAAAATTGAGCAAAATCTGCTCAAATCAAAAAATATTTTACGTCGAGAGATCGTTAGAATAAGTTCGTTTAAAGGAGCTTGGATTTCATGTATAGGGCTTACAAAATTTTCTTCAGATTTCCCCAATACTGCTAATGTTAAGATTTTTTGAACAGATTAAAATTAAAGGAAAAATTTTGCTCAAAACAAAAAATAAAATATGGAAATGAGATGTCTTCGCCAAGATCTAACGAATGTAAAAGAAAAAAAAATTCCTTCGAATTGGACAATTCTCTCAAAAGTCTCTCCACTTGGAGGGGACAGACAGACAGTCCTCAATAAATTGTCGATGTCTTTCTGAACTTTCCACATATTAAACTGAACTGTTTTTACGAGTTGCCCTGTACACTTGGATTTGAAGTTATGACAGTTTAAATTGCTATCACTCGAGCATGCGCAGTAAAAATCTAATTCTTTTAAATATACATAATTTATCAAGTTTTTAACGTTTTAATTTCAAATTTCAGCATAATGCTTCACTTGAATGCTATCAAGTTTCCTAACAGTTTGGTAACATTTTTTGTAAAACTTGGCATGAGCCAAAAGCATGTGAATGAAATTGGAGAAATGCCTATTTCTTCGTGAGTATAAGTACAATTTTTATGAAAAATACCAGAATAGTTATACATGGCAATTAATCTATTTTATAAAATTTACAGCTTATTCTCAAATTTTTACGGTGCAAGATCATCCAAAATATGTTTAGCTTTTTCAATTTATTGATGGCACCCTAAATGCAAGAGCGAATGGATTTTTACTAAAAATTGTGAACGATGTATATTAAAACATGACCAAATAAGTAAACAAGAAGTTCCGTCTAGAACTATACGAGCCTACTTTCCCGTATACACCGAATTCAAATTTATAATCCAGCTATCTCTCTCTCTGTCTTTCTCGTTTAGCTTTAGTTCTTAATTGCTTCAAATATACCTTTTTCAACGGTTAATACATATTTTATTCAATCATTATTTATTAAGTCATTCATGTATTTATTCACTCATTTATTCATTCATTCTTTTGCTTATTCATTTAATCATTCATTAATTAAAAAATATTCTTGAAAATCCCGATCAAAAAATTTCATAGGAAAATAGGCTCGTTAGTTCTGGATGAACTTTCTATTTGTACATGTTCTACGTCATAAGAGCTTTCCGATAAAGTTTGTTCCAAGCAAATCTGTCCGTTAGATCAGAAATTATATAGGATTGAAATTTCCCCGTAGGCGGTATGTTAATTTTTTTTGAACTGTTCAAAAATGAACAAAAATTGTTCAGATCAATATTTCACGCCAAGAACTTCTTCCAGTGAGCTTGTTCATGGGAACTTATATCTTGTACCCAGAGTTTACATAATTTGCTTCATTTTCACAAATAGGCGCTAATGTTAAAATTTTTTGAACTGTTCAAAATTGAACAAAAAATTGTTCAAATCAAAAAGTAAAATATGGAAATGAGATGTCCTCGCCGAGATCTTTCGAATGCAAAAAGAATTTTTCCAATCGGATAATTCGTTCAAAAGTTATTAGGGGGGGACAGACCGACAGACAGACAGACAGACCGACAGACCGACAGACAGACAGACCGACAGACCGACAGACAGACAGACAGACAGACCGACAGACCGACAGACAGACAGACAGACCGACAGACCGACCGTCACACTTTTTCCCCATCTCAAAACCCTACTTTCAAATTTTTTATTTTTCAATCTTTATTTAATTACTTAACTTATTTTTGACTTTTCTTGATTTCTAACGATATTTTCACGATACATTAAGCCTTCTTATATGCTTTATTATTATTATTTTTTACTTTTACGGGAAAGTAGGCTAAAAACGGGTTTTTTCCTCAGGCTGCGTGTTGAGTATAAAATTATGAAAACTCTGTAGAGCATCTATTAAGTTGACCAGGGTTCTTTAATATCTTCAGTTAAGCCGCGTTTACATGATGCCGGTTGAGGAGACAATTGTCTGGGTTAATTGTCTCTGGACAGTTGAGGGAATGTCATGGCCAGACCAGTTGGAAGAGAACCTGTTCACACTGTGAAAGTATTGGCATGGCAGTTGAGGACGATAAATGGCTGAGTGCTCACAGCAGACTTGACTGACACGAATGAATTGGCACACACAAAGCAAATCAACTGGCTGCAACGTTCACACGGCACCAACTGGCTCGACAAATGTGATTCAGAGTGGTGGGTGGAGGCGTCACTGGGCCCAGTTCATTGTCCTCTGTCTACTCCTCGAGCCAACTGAATTTCAGGACAACTGTCGAGGCAGTTGGGCCGCCAAATGACCGGAATTATTCACACGCAACCAATAACTTTATGCCAATAAGCTGTCTCCAGACAATTCTCTTCAACTGGCATCATGAAAACGCGGCATTAGAGTGACACAGAAAAGTCTTAACAGGGCAGTGATGCATCGGATATTGATTCTGCGAGATATCGGATATCCGGTGTCCCCTGTATGACGTATACGTACCAGATATCCGGCTCCTGATGTTTGAAACTTGTAAATTCTATACATATTTTTAAACAACCCAAATCTTCCAAAAACGTACTAAGTTTGCAACTCGCATATATTTTCAAAACATATTACAGTAAAATTCCTTCTAACGGATACCCCTCAAATGCGGTCACCCATCTTAGGAGGATAGTTTTTAATTCTTCAGCAGCAAAAAAAATGAGCCATAAAAACCCCTCTTTTGCGGACACATCTCTATTACTGACAAATATTTTTGCCCTGCTATTGTCCGCTTAAAGAGGAGTTTTACTGTAATTAATTAAATTTTAAAAATCCAATTTTACATTCCGGATAACCGAATATTTAGTGCAGTGGCTGGATTGGATTCTGGATATTTAAAAACCTGTCGGATACCGGATATCCTATGCTTTCTGAGGATGACAAGTCAGGTTGAAAATTTTCGTGACCTATGATTTTCGCAGCTTTTTCGTTAATTTCGTGACCGATTTCCACATTTGTGACTTTTTCGAAATGTTCGTGACCTGTAGACACCCTAGTTAAAAATAAATAAGCAATCCATCAGTCCAACTCCACTGTGAATTCGTTTATTTTACAGTCCTTGGACAACATAAAATAAACATATTTACAGTGAGTTTGGATTCAGAAACAGCTTGGAATCTAACGTATCGTTTTTGTGTCGAGGGTTCCTTAGTAGTTAAAAATGGGGTAGTAACGTGAAAAAGGTTTGAAACCATTGAGCTAACAATTCTAATAATGCAAAACGAAACATTTTTTTAAATATGAAAGAGCACTTTAACTTATTAATTAACCTTAAATTTGAACATAAAAATTTACCTACGAAAAAAGGGACTTTTATGCTTTAATAAATCCAGAATTTTTAAATTGAACGTAAGGAGTAATTCAAACCACATACCCTTGAGGAAATTTTGCATCGTTTTTTTTTTCTTCCTCTGTCTTTCAAATTTATCCACTGATAGCACATCATACTTTATTTTTTTCCAAACTTTACCGTAATGATAGGACTATATTAAAATGACACTTACGGAATTTCTTAAGAAGCAGTTTTCCCTGGGGGGACAGAATGTTTGTCGCGTAAAAAGTGATATTTTTTCTCGTCATCGCATAGAAGAATATTTTTAATTAATGCAAGCAAAGTTTAGCAGTTTTTATTGTTCGGCAAAAATATTTTTATACATTTATCCCAGTTCGTGACGTGAAAAAAAATTCTTATGTAAACTTAATTATGCAGCAAGAAACTACATTTATATTCAGTGCTACATGAGAAACTTATATCTATCTGCAAAAAAACTAATCATTTTGTTTTTGGACAGTTTAAATGCTGTATGCATTTATTTTTTCTCAAATGTTTAATATTTTTCAATACATATCTGAATTTCTTTAATTTTTTTAATTAATATTAAAAGATCATTATGAATTTAATATTTAATTATACATACAAGCAAAGCACTATGCTTTTCCATTGCTTAAAAGTTTGCATGCATTATTAATTTTTGAACAACTTTTTAGTATTTTTCAATGAGCTCTTAAATTTCTTTAATTTTTCTTTAATTCTTTGTGCCGCAAGCACCGAAAGAATAAGTCCTAAAAACTGATTTTTATGCGAATTTTGAATTCAAAGTTGAATGAAAAAATGGAATGAAAAATTGAATAAAAAATGAAATCTAACAAGTCGTCTAGAACTATATAAGCTTACTTTCCCGTATACACCAATTTCAAACTTATGCTCTAGCTCTCCATCTCTTTCTGATTTAGCTTTAGTTCTTGATTACTTCAAATACAACTTTTCCAACGGTGAATATAAACTCATCCACTCATTCATTTATTCATTCACTCATTCAAGTATTTATTCACACATTTATTCATTCATTAATTCGGAAATAGCCTTAAAAACCCCGATAAAAATATTTTATAGGAAAATAGGCACGTTTCTCCCTGGTTGTACATGTTCTACACCATAAGAACCTTCCGATAAAGTTTATTTCAAGAAAATCCGTCTTTTAGATCAGGATTTATGTGAAATTGAAATTATCCCGCACGCGCTAATGTTTCAGTTTTTTGAGCTTTTCAAAATTGAGCAAAAATTGTTCAAATCAAAAAATATTTCACGTCGAGAGCTCGTTCGAATAAGCTTGCTCAAAGGAACTTGAATTTTATGTCCAGGGTTTATAAAATTTGCTTCATATTTCCCCAATACCCCTGTTAAGATTTTTTTAATTGTTCAAAATTAAGCGAAAAATTGTTCAAATCAAAAAAATAAAATATAGGAATGAGGTATTGTCGCCGAGATCCTTCGAATACAAAAAAAATATATATATATTTCAACTCGGACAATTCACTCAAAAGTTATTGGGGGGAAGGGGACAGACACACATTCTCTTCATTTCAAAACACTGCTCTTGCTTTTTTTTATTTTTCAATATTTATTTAATTACTTTACTTTTTTTGTGACTTTCCTTTACTTGTAACGATATTTTTACGACACATTAAGCCTTCTTTCATACTTTATTTATTTATTTTACTTTCACGCGAAAATAGACTAAAACATTTTTCAAACTTTATTCTATTACTTCACTTATTTTTGACTTTTCTTTATGTTTAACGATAGTTTTATGATACATTATGCCCTTGTTAATACTTTATTTATTTATTTACTTTAACGGGAAAGATGGGTAAAAAAGGGTTACTGAATTGATTTTAGAAGAAAAGAATGATAGGCCTTAATTACTTCAAAACTATTAGCATTCTAAAGTAATTTGCAGTTTAAACTCAATTTTTCACTTGTTTCGCTTAGGAGCACCTTAAAATATAAACTCCTCAATTAAAAAAAATGTCACAAAGCAATATGCTCAAAATACAATTTTTTCCACCCTGCACCAAAGTAATTTCGAAACGAGAAACTTTTCGTATTTCCCGAGCCACCCTAATGTGTGTATTATATATATATATATATATATATATATAGAGAGAGAGAGAGAGAGAGAGAGTGAGAGAGAAACGGTTTTATGTAGCCAAATGGTAGTTTAAGTACACCGTTAAATGTAGAACAAAGCACGAATAGCATTTTTTTTTTTCGACAAGTAAACAAATGAATAAATGAAGTATAAAAGTCATACTTCATTTTTTTTTCCTGCAATTTTTTTCCCACCATCTTATAAATCTTCACCATAGCGTAATAACAAAGGGGCACTTATCAAATGCGGAAGGCGTTTACCGCAGGGTGATGGGGTTTTTCATCGAAAGAACTTTTTTACTCCGTCATATAAGATATTTTTTAATTAATTCGTCCTAAACTGACTTTTTTATAGCAAATTAAGATTTTTTGAAAATTTCATTCTTTTTTCCTCTTTTTCTTTTCTTTTTTTTTAGTTTTCAGACATTGCATTTTAATGTTAAGATAATTAGGATTGTTATAAAAAACAAGAAGTTCCGTCTAGAGCTATACGACACTACTTTCCCGAACACACCATCAAGTTTATTTATATAGCTATCTTTCTCCCTTT
This sequence comes from Octonoba sinensis, assembly GCA_038502835.1. Classification (NCBI taxonomy): domain Eukaryota; kingdom Metazoa; phylum Arthropoda; class Arachnida; order Araneae; family Uloboridae; genus Octonoba; species Octonoba sinensis. Next base: position 53,120,525 of record CM076599.1, on the reverse strand, counting down.
CTCATTTACTTTAAGTTCTTAATTACTTCAAATATACCGTTTTCGGCGGTTAATACATTTTGATTTACTCATTCATTCATTCATTCATTATATATTTATTATGTATAAATAAATAATTAAAGTCACTCACTCTTTTATTCATTAATTCATTCAGAAATATCCTTAAAATAAAGATTTTAAAAGTTCGTCGGAAAATAGGCTCATTTACTTCTGGATGAACTTCTCTGAACATGTTCTACGTAACAAACTCTTTTCGTTTAAGTTTGTTCCAAGCAAATCCGTCTGTTAGATCAGGATTAAAATTTTCCCGTAGGCGCTGTTAATTTTTTTTGAACTGTTCAAAATTGAACAAAAATTGCGGAAATCCACAAATATTTCCAGCCGAGAGCTTCTTGTCCATGCTGAATGTTTGATAAGCTTGTCTGAAGGAATTAGTCTTTAGTAATTAAATTACCTTATAAAATGAAACGAGACTATGTATTAAAGAAAGTATGAGCACATATATGTATCAGTATCCAGATAGCAAAATTTGATATTTCACTTTTTGCATGAATAGTGGATGAACTCAAATGTGCATGAATAGTATATGAACTCAAACGTGTATGAATAGTAGATGAACTCAAATGGAATGCCAATCATTAGTTTCACTTATTGATAAATAAATATTTTATGAGAAAAAATCATTTACACTATTGGTTTATTTCGAGAAGTAAAACTTTTCATAAAATGTCGACTAAACACAGGTGAAACTCCAAAAATTTATTATTTATTTATTTATTTATTTTTTTTTTTTTTTTTTTTTTTGTCGTGTGAATTAGTATAGCTGGAAGTTTACGTACTATATGAAAAAACTACTAACTCCTTAACTGCCGCGGGCGTATATATACGCCTCGCTATGGAGAGTGTTAACTGCCCCGGCCGTATATATGCGCCTTCCGGAAGTGCGATTCTTTGCCTTGTGTTGCAATAAGTAAAATTACAGCCGAGGCTTTGGAAATCGTACTTCGGGAAGGCGTATATATACGCCCAGGCAGTTAACGCATCGCCACAGCGACACGTATATATACTCCAGCGGAAGTCAAGAGGTTAAGAAATTAAACTCAGAAACGTGTAGAAACATGTTATTTGAGACTAATATTTCTATTCATTGAAAGAATGATAATGCGATTTTTATTAAATCTGATTCTATTCACAGTTTCAGAAATTGACTTTGTATTTTACACTTACTAAACTGGATAGGTCCCAACTTTCATTTTATATTTAATGCTGAAAACAGGATCTTTTACGATATCCAGGGACTCTAACACCAGCAAAAGAATTTTCGAAGAATTTAAGCAAAGAACTGGACTTAAGGGTAGAATGCTGAAGGCAATATCAGGCCGCTGTAATTTATGACTACAAAATCTCCGTCGTGAAAGCAACCAATCGGGACTTGAAATAAATTTTAAACTCCTCTGAGATGCTCTAAAAGTTCAGTTTTTAAAGTCCATGGTTTTGAGGCAGGAGTTTTACAATGTAATTTTCGACTTTATAATCTAAAACAATTGAAATGTGTTTTAGAAAAAACAATTAATTTGAGGCTGTAAAATAATTCAGTAGAAAATTTATTAATTAACATTGTGGTAAGAGGGAATGTTTTAGAAACATTTCTTTAAATTGCATTTTCCATTGAATCGATTGAAGTTTGAATTTTTCTCCTATGTTTAAGGTTTTGTTAGGATTGTTAGTAATTAAATTACATGATAAAATAAAAGGATACTATGTTTCAAAGGAAGTATGACCATACATATATATATACTATATATATTATATAGTTATAGTCAAATGGCAAAATCTGAATTTTTTTAGCAAAAATGAGATAATTACATAGTTACAGACATTTTAATGAAATCTATAAGGTGTTTAAGTATGACACATCTACGTTTACTGCAGGACATAGTGGCCTTAAGAATAATGGCCCTCAGTGAGATCTCTTGTTTTACATTGTTCAGAGAACTTTAACAAAAACTGAGATAACATATTTAGCTATCTGACTACAGCAGGTTTGTCAGATTTGCTGCCCAGGTAGCTAGCCATTTTTCCCGCTGGACTGGGTTTTTTACCTTAAAAACCCGTGGTTTTGGGGGGGGGGGGAAATGGATTTTTTTTTAATTTAAAAACAAATGATCCCTTGTAAAATATTTCTTTTTGAAGAAAATTCTGCATATGTAAATACTATTCAGTATTTAATTTGTTGTTTTTAATTTGCATAACTCAAAATTAGATATACAAAGAAAAATTTCTAAATTATGTCATAATAAAAAATAAATAACAATTACAAGATAGTTGAGAAAAATAATTTGCACAATTAGAAAGCAAAAATTTATATTTATTACTAACATAAAAGTTTGGAAAAGTTAAGCTTTAGTTACATTAAAAAAGGATTTATTTTTAATGAAAAAACACTTCAAGACATTATATATCCTATATGAAAATGTGTAAATTTACATTTTCTGTACTTGTCAGACGAAAGCAGTTTTGATTTAGAATTTTCTTCTTCCTTTTTATGATAAGAACAGTTTTTGTTTTGATCAGACCAAAATTTATTTAGTGTAAAAACAGTTTTGGTTTAGAGTTGAAGAATTTAAAGCCTTAGTTACATATTAAAAAAAATGAAAAACGAAAAACGCACTTCAAGACATCATATATTTTATATGAAAATATATAAAATTAAATTCTTTCTGTACTTTTCAAAAGTAAAAATAATTTGGAAGCTAAATTTTGAATTTACAAAATGATAATACCCTCTATCTTTCATAAATATTTCTTTATTAAAGTTATGCTTAGATTTGTTGAATAGGTTATAATTTGAATATGAAAAATATGAGGTATGTATTAACTACGAGTATATAGAAGAAAAATCACGAAATAAACCTATACAAGCAACAAAATTTAATTTATTTGTGTGTGCATATATATACATAAAAATATGCACATATGTTTTATTTTTTCAAACAGTAATTTTTCCCCAACTTTTATTTATAAATAATTTTAAACTATTAAATAATTTACCTAGGATGCTCTGATGATGAATGGATCAATCAGAAAAACGTTTAGAGTAAATAGTAGTTACTTTTTTCACCCATACTCATCACTGAATTTAAAAAGTGTGCATACATATACATGAAATAAGAGCATTTTCCCCATTTTACCCAAAAAGCCCGGGTTTTTTAAAATAAAATCCACCCGGGGTGGGTTTTTACAAAAAACCCGGGGTTTTTTTACAACCCTGGACTACAGATACATCTCTGTGTGTGTAGAGAGGGAGAAAGGGGATAGACTGGTGGTTAAGGGTTAAACCCCGCAGAGCCCTTTCTGTTTTAGCCATGTATCCAGTCTTATTATGGCATCCATGGACTTATAAAAAATTCCGAAAAGAGGAAATAGATTTTTGGATGCTCAAAATATAATTTTAAAATAGTGGTAAAAAACCACCAATGAAGCAAACCAGATTTGAAGAAAAAATATTTCATCACCGGCTAATTATTCATTAATTAAGCAGGAAAAATAGTAAAATAGTAGTGTGTATTATTGCGTGAAATGGGATCTGCGCTGTGCTATGTTATGCATTGAAGAATTGAAAACGTTCAAAATAAAACTTTTATTCCAATCAGGGCTTATTTAGTAGCCATCAAATGGTACTATTCAAGTTATAGGAAATAATTTATTATGTACAAACCTGCAGAATTAAAGGAAATTTTTCATTTTATATAAGTGAACCTGAATGAAAGAAAGTGTAATTTATGTAAAAAAACATAAAATAATATTAAATTTAATTAAAGCATTTGATTTCGAAAGTCTAGTATTTGTTTGTATAATTTTTGTTACGTTAGTCACATGAAATTTATCAGATTTTTTATTTTAATTGTTATTTGAGAAGAAATTGATGCTTAATGCATATTTATAAATACTCTTTATTTTTCAATGTTTAAAAAAGCAGAATTGTAAAATTGTTGGGTTGTTAGTTGCAGAGGAATAATAGTGACCATTAGGGTAATTCTTGAGGTTGCAAAATTGTTACATTAGTCACGTACCTCATTTAAGACAAAATTAATTAAACTTATAAAATTTAATCTCCGAGAAATATTCAATGACTTCTGGACCAAACACAATTTTACAGAAGTAACTAGCACTTTTATAATGCAATTCTTCGTGGTTAATCACAGCAAAAGTGATTCTTTTGTTGCTTAAACAAAAAAAAAACTGTTTGCATGGCGAAAAATAACATTCGATCATAAGTTGGGGAAAGATATATTACAAAAAACAAAATTCTAGATTAATTATACAAAAAATGTGGTTTAAGTATGTTTTCATTGTTTTACAATTATTTCTTTCATACAAAACAAGTATTTAAGTCACGTTAAAGCAAAAATTCAACTCAATAGTCCGTACACAAATTCAAAGAGAATGCATTTTTTCTGCAATTAACGATTGAAGATGTCGTGTCCAAGAGAATATTTTAATGCATTAAATAGAACTTCGCTCACAGAATTCCCCACTTCAATATAGCATAATTAACGAAATTGCTGAATAAATGATATAGAGTGACTTATCCATAAACCATTTGCAAAATTAATGTTGATTACTCTTTGGAAGCCATAACTCCCATTAATTTCACCTCCAGTTAATCGATGAAACTGACACCCAAAAACCATTGACAATGAATAATAGTTTAATTCTTTAAGCCAAATTATGACATCCATTATTTTAATTCATGTGTTCCACATTAAATAATCAGAGATATATGAATCTTGTATTATTTATAATTAACGCTTAAGCTACACAACAGCAGCGTTTCACTACATGCATTCAAATTATATTAATACGAATATCAGTTAAGAAATATTTTAAAAGAACGAAAGCACTAAAATAAAATTTTAACATATATGTTACCGTTAAAGTATGAAATCCGTTATTTTATAGAATACCTAGTTATTCCATGAAATAACTGATCGTGTCCGTTAAAGTGTAAAACTCTTGTATTTCATGGTTTAACTAGTTATTTCATAGAATAACGATCTGCAGCCCGTTAAAGTGTAAAATAATCTACTGCAATGAATGTTTCTTCTCAACCTGATAATGAAAAAGTAGTTGAACAAACAATTAAATAACCCCATTACGAAAGTATGTGTTGTCTGTTTAAAAGAATGCAGTGAAGATATAGTTTGCTTCAGATGTATGGAGCCTGTCCATATATCATGTTCGGAAGATTATGTTTCAGAAGATGAAGTTGGGCAGAAAATCTGCAAATTGTTTTAATGAACTTAATGTTCAAAGAGAAAGAGAAAAGTCTAAAAAGTGTTTTGAAATTCAAGCGAAAAAGATGAAATTAATGTCGGATAAATCTCATTCTGAAGCCTCTGTGGGGTTTACCGTCCGTATCCCAGTGCCTGAAGTTGACAGAGGAAAAGGTGATGCCAAATCTATTTTAGCTATCATCATAAAAATAACCGAAGAAGGATTTTTCCAATTAAGCACAAGAAACGGCCGCATAAAACAATGATATTCCCGATCCCAGTCTAGTGTCTACGAACAAAAATTAATTAAAATCGAAGAAGCACCGGATGTAGAAATATCTCTCCGGTCGATTGCTACAGCTCAAAGTTTAGGTACTGGTCAGGGATTTAAAAAATATTCGTGTAAAACCCAGTGCGTCAACAAAAAAGTTTTTGCTTTATAAATGATGCTCTTTGTAATTCCAAGTGTCATTTTAGTAATCCTTATTGTAACAAATGATTTTATGGTACGTTTCCATAAATACCATATATGCGTTGCATAAATTAGTTAAATTGCTTCTTTTTCATTTTAATTGTATATCATTAGTTTATTTATAGAATACCTATTATTTTATTTTAGATAAATTGTTTATTTTACACTTTAACTGTCTCTCATTAGTTAATTTATAGAATACCTAGTTATTTCATAGAATAACTAGTTAAAGTGTCAAATTAATAACATATTACACACTTTAACGGACACGATCAGTTATTTCATGGAATAACTAGGTATTCTATGAAATAACTGCATTATATACTTTAACAGTAACATATACATAATTGTTTAGTTTTTGTGTACAAAAATGGATGTTTGTGAGGTATGTTCTTTATACAAATCTAAAGTTTTCTTCTGATATTCACTAAATTTGGTGTCAAGGTTTTGTTCATAACGCATATCAATTTTCATTCTCTTTGCGTTTTGAGTCAAGAAAAATAGCAAGATGCCCGAACAAAAAATAAGGGGGGAGGGTTGCGTTCGGCTGGTTTAGGTTATTGTTGTTGTTGTTGTTCTCGAGTCATCGCGTAGTGAGGAAGAATGAGTGAGTTGCTCCTTACAAAACAGGAAATAGGCAGAATCCGACTTCTGCTTCCAGCCCATGTATGGGAGCATCATCGTACAGCGCGACAATTTTGGCATGATTCTTAAGGGGAGGCAAAATTTAGCCATTACTCTCTAGCCATACTAACTACTAGCGACCGACCACGGGACTTTCTGACCCACGGATTTAACGAGCACGTATTCCCCGTGTACTTATTGGGAATTTGGCGGTGGCGAGGATTGGACGAGTCTGAGACTGATTTAGTTTTTTCCCCCCTTAATCATTTGTTCCACTTCGGATTGACATGTTGCATTTAAAACCTGGGTTAGCCCGGGTGTATTAGCTAGATATAAAATAAATTTAAAATGAGGAGCCAAAATTTGAGGATTTATTAATAAATTCCTTTTTTTAGTGAAATTCCTGCTTAGATGTCAAGTAAAAACTTAGATTAATATCCGTAAGTTACTAAAATAGAGCATTTAAAGTGCATGTTCTAATATATTAAGAATCTAATTCATACTACTAAACTGCTGAGTGTTGACTGGGTTTCGCTTCTAAGCAGTAGTGCATGGATAGCGTCGGATTAGCCTTCCGGCCTGAACTACTGTTATTTGACACACCAGGCCCAAAGAGTACAGAAAAAAAGATGGATACCACTTTGTATTCCTCTTGGGGTTGCAGGATTTATTTTTTACTAAGATCCAAATCACTGCATCAGTATCAACAATCTAAAACTGATTCATGCTTCTTTTTTTTTTTTTTAAATTTTCCATTTGACTACCTTAAAACTATATTTACTTTTTCAACATTAGTTCAATAAGAATACTTAACCTTATGCTTTTGAAGACCTTAGAATGTGTTGAACGATTTTTTGAAGAATTTTTCTTCAAGATTAAATTATAAGTATGAAAATGGAGAATGCAAACACTGTAGTATACTTACGAGAATAACCCGTCACATTACGTTTTCCTAAGCGGATCATTATTTTCAACTGCGTAAAAACTCATCACTATGTAATGAAAATCAATTCCCGTGTTCTCATTAATTTGAAACCCCAATAAAACGTAACACGCAATCCCTTTCCAGAAATGTCCTCCATCCTCACGACTGGATATCACTTCCGGATAGTGCCTGACCGCTCCTGCCCGCAGTCAGGCAAGCATGACTGGCCGCTAGCAGAATCAATTATCTTAATACGCATTAGGGCGCCCAGCACGGCCGGTAATTAAGATAGAAGAAGCACATGGGCGCAAACGCCCCTTGTTTGTGCATTTCATCAAGATCTAGATGGCAAATTGCTTACTCTATATGCTAGAGCCTCCGCCTATGACATAAATGAATATAATTCAGTGCATATACACAGGAACACATGCTTATGCCTAAAAATTGAAATGTATCGCAAACAAAATTGTATAAAGTGAAAAAAAATTTAAAAAAAATCATGATGTAAAAAAATTTAACAGTTAAATTTTCAAATAAGAGATATGAGAAATTATCGCAAAATCATCAAACATCTTTTGAATAATGCAAAGTACTTCAGAAAATTAGTAAACAAGGGAAAACTACAAATAATGAAAAATATTTCAAGGGGGAAAAAAGAGCAATTGTTGTGTAAATGACAAACTAACATACAACTGTTTGTGTGTGGTATGTGCTTAAATGTCAAATAACATCGTCATCATTTCTCTCCAATGTATGGCCAAATTATAGATCAATGTAATGTTCTAAATCTCACTAAAAAATGTAAAACCGTTGTTTTAATTCGATATTTGAGTCTCGACTTAGCTTATAATGTTTGCTAAGCTTTATATTGTAGCAAAGATTTTTTTCTTTCTTTTCTCCTTTTTCTCCCTTTTTTTTCGTAATGTAATGTATTAATCGTAATCGTATTGTGTTTTATTGAGTTTTTGTATGGCAACAGCATAAGTGTTATTCTTCTCAGTCTTCTCGTTCTCAATGTAAATAGTAGTCATTTTCTTGTAAGTGTCCTCAATAGTTGTAATAAATGTTCTTTAAACGGTATCTACAGCCTGGATTAATGACGCCCATTATGAAGAGTAAACCCTAGTACATATATAAAATTGGCGACGAGGATGGGATGCTTCATAAAAGTCAAGAAAATTCAAAAAAGGAAAGAAATTGCGTTATCGAAAGTAACGAAAGGCGCCAGTGAGGCAGACAGCCTTGAAGTGTCTAAGGAATCATTCTGAAGATTTATTGTATTGTGATACCAAGACTTTGAAGTTTTTCTTGCTAATATTAAACAAGATACAAGAACTTTGAAGCTTCTTGCTAATAATCAAGATTAAAGAACATCTCCTATTTCGTTTTGTAATTATGGCTACTATCGGAACACTAGAACATTTCGATACGACAAAACCTTTGTTATGGGACTCATACTATGAACGTATGGAATGTTATTTTGAAGCGAATAAAATTGAAAAAGAAGACCAAAAACAAGCTGTATTTTTAAGCGTATGCGGCCCCGATACGTATTCTGTTATACGGTCGTTAGTATCTCCGGACATTCCAACCAAAAAAGCTTACAAATATTTAATTGAACTAGTAAAGAGTCATTTTTGTCCTAAACCGTCGGAAATTTTCCAAAGATATTTGTTCTATCGAAGAAGACAACTCAACGAAGAATCGATTTCTTCATTTGTTTCCGAATTGAGAAGATTGGCGGAACATTGTAATTTCGGAACATCTCTCGAGACTATGTTACGTGATAGACTGGTCTGCGGGATTAAAGACGAGAACCTGCAACGGAGACTACTCTCTGAAAGTTCTCTTACGTTTTCAGATGCGCTGGATAAAGCTATCGCAGCAGAAACTGCCAGCAAGAATGTCAAAGAAATCAGAAGTTCCGATTCCTTATCTGTGAGACCAGTACATGCTAGGACAAGTAATTCAGTGCAAAAGTGGCATCAGAAAAATAATAAAAATAAAGAAGCATCAAAATCAAAGAATTGTTCTGGATGTGGGGGTTTTCATTCAAGAGCGCAGTGCAACTTTAAGGAAGCTGAATGTTACATTTGTAAGAAGAAGGGTCATATCGCCAAGGTATGTAGAAATAAACCGCTTCCAAATAATAAAAATGTAGTTAAGAAAAATTGAATCAATAATTCTGCAAATTTAATTGACACTGTTCCTGAGCTTGAAAATCCTCAGTTAAAGTATTTATGTGTAAATAATGTGAATCATTCAAGATTAAAAGCTACTGTTTTTATAAATGACTCTTCGGTTCTAATGGAAGTCGATTCAGGTGCAAAGGTTACTATTATCGATAATTGTACATTTAAAGAATTATTTCCTACTCGTGCTCCCAAGTTAAAAAAATGTCCGTTTGAAATCAGAGATTATAATAAGAATTCGGTTAATATCTTAGGACAATGTGATGTTAATGTTGAGTATTCATCTTTCAAAGGAACTCTGCCTCTTTTGGTTGCAAGGGAGACAAGAGAAAGTTTACTAGGAACAAATTGGTTCGAACCGCTAGGAATAGGGTTGACAGGTGTGCATTCCATCAGCAAAGAAAAACCTCGACAGCGTTGTTAAAGAATTTTCAGACGTCTTCAAGGAAGAATTAGGAACTTTTAAAGGTGCTCCAATATCGCTTAAACTAGACCCGAAAATTCTCCCTATTCAGCTCAAAGCAAGACAAGTGTCGTTTGCTCTAAAGCCAAAAATTGAGAAGGAATTGCAACGATTGCAAGAACAAGGTGCAATTGAGCCTGTGGATTACTCGGACTGGACAACTCCAGTAGTTCCTATTCTTAAATCGAACGGAGAAATTCGTCTCTGCGGTGATTACAAATGTACCTTAAACAAAGCTTTAGGTCAATATCCTTATCCAGTTCCTTCTGTAAATCAAGTGCTAGCTGAACCAGCAGGTAGTCGTTATTTCATTAAACTTGATCTTTCGCAAGCTTACTTACAACTAACTGTAGATGAAAACAGTGTAATGGCTCAAACTATTGTTACTCATAAAGGAGCATTTAAATGCAAGAGACTTCAGTTTGGAATATCTTCCGCTCCAGGCATTTTTCAACAATTCATCGAAAGATTGTTATCCAGTATCACAGGAGTACTGCCTTATTCTGATGATGTTTTAATCAAGGGCTCACCCTTAGAAGAACTCACTGATAGATTCAGACAAGTCTTGAAGAAATTTTCAGAATCAGGTTTGCGGCTTAACAAAGAAAAGTGCATTATCGGTGCTTCAAGTATTCAGTACTTGGGATTTCATATAGATCAACATGGAATCAAACCAACCAAAGAGAAAGTAGAAGCTATTCATAATGCACCAACTCCTAAATCCAAAGAAGAACTCCAGGCATTTTAGGACTCTTGAACTTTTATCACGTATTTCTAAAAAATAAAGCAAATATAGCCGAACCGCTTCATCGTCTCTTAGACAAAGGTATACCATGGAGTTGGACAAAAACTCATCAGTCTGCTTTTGAAAGGGTAAAAAGGCTCTTATCAGCAGAAACCCTACTTACTCATTTTGATGAGAAGAAGCCTATCATACTAACTTGTGATGCATCAGAATTTGGAATCAGTGCAGTGTTAAGTCATCGACTTGAAGAAGGAGTTAAAGCTCCAATTGCCTATTATTCTAGGACTCTGAACAAAACTGAACGTCGATACGCTCAGATCGACAAGGAAGCTTTAGCAATCATCCAAAGCGTAAAAAAGTTCCATAATTATGTATTTGGCCATAAAATTGAAATTCGTAGTGATCATAAACCATTGTTAGGACTTTTAGCTCCAAATAAGACCATACCTAACATGCTATCTCCAAGAATGCAAAGATGGTCAATCATGTTAAGCTCTTATGACTATAATTTAGTTTATAAACCAGGAAAAGAAATTACTAATGCCGACGGTCTTAGTCGTCTTCCACAGCCACTGACAGTAAATGAAGAAACTCCTCCTAACGAAATTTTGTTATTGGAAGCTCTGAAGAAGCCGCTCTTAAAATCAGCTGATTTGGCCCGTCTGACAGCTCAAGATCCCATTCTATCTCGAGTTCTCAACTGGGCATGGAGGGGATGGCTTGCAGAAAAGCAAGCTAAGGAGTTTGAACCGTTCAACATAAGGAAACTAGAACTGTCCATCCATAAAGGTTGCCTACTATGGGGCTCAAGAGTGATTATTCCTAAAAGAGCTCAAGCTGACATATTAGAAATTCTGCATAATACTCATCAAGGTATTGTTAGAACAAAAGCTCTCGCTCGTAGCTATGTCTGGTGGCCAGGCATTGACAAGGAAGTAGAAAGAGTAGTCAACTCATGTGAAATTTGTCAACAAACCCGGAAATCACCACCAAAGGTTTTTATCCCATGGGAAAACACAAAGAAGCCGTGGTCTCGAATTCATATCGACCATGCTGGTCCTTTTCAGAACTCGTTGTTTCTTATCGTAGTCGACTCGTATTCTAAGTGGTTAGAAGTATTTAGAGTGCCTTCTACGGATACTTCAGCAATCATCAATGTATTAAGAAAGTTATTCGCCACTCATGGAATACCTGACATATTGGTCTCGGATAATGGATCATCCTTCACGTCAGCTGTATTTCAAGATTTTTTGCAAAGAAATGGTATTAAGTTCATTCCTACTGCTCCTCAACATCCATCTTCAAATGGACAAGCAGAACGCATGGTACAGACTACTAAGAATTCCCTGAAGAGAATTATTTCTGGAAACTGGGAATATAGACTTGCAGCATTCTTAATGGCACAGCATACAATTCCGAGTTCCTCTACAGGAATGTCTCCTGCTGAATTACTAATGAATCGGAAATTGAAAACCTGTTTAGACAAATTGCATTCTGATTTATCAGAAGAAATTAACATCAAAAAGGATGGTGACAATCTGAGTAATCGCACAAAGATAAGAATGTTTGCTCTTCTCGATACTGTGTATACATTAGGATTTCCTCCACATAAGAAATGGGTTCCTGCTACAGTTACGGAAGTCTTGGGTTTGACCAATTACGTAGTACAAACAAATGATGGTCTTGTGTGGAGAAGACACGTTGATGAACTGAGAAGTCGTGTTCCAGGAATCACAGATGTGACTGATGATCCCGAAGAGATCAGCCCAACAATTCCACAACGATCCGAATTGTCTGCTCAGTCTTCAAGTGTACCACAAAAGCCACCGCAAGGTTTAAAGGAGTCTTCACCTGTGGATGAGGCTGCAAGTAGTCCAGCGTCTCCAACAGAAGATGATGTTCATGTTCCTGATCCAGATGATGTGAGTGAACCTCAACCGAGCTCGCTTTCTCCAAGGCCTGTCAGAAACAGGCGTCCACCGAGTTGGTTAAAGGACTATAAAACTTAGGGGGGAAGGGATGTAATGTATTAATCGTAATCGTATTGTGTTTTATTGAGTTTTTGTACGGCAACAGCATAAGTGTTATTCTTCTCAGTCTTCTCGTTCTCAATGTAAATAGTAGTCGTTTTCTTGTAAGTGTCCTCAATAGTTGTAATAAATGTTCTTTAAACGGTATCTACAGCATGGATTAATGACGCCCATTATGAAGAGTAAACCCTAGTGCATATATAAAACGTAAAAACTATTCTGATTCTACGTGAACTCAAGAAACTATTGTATACACATTTTTATTTTTAATGATTACCTTTAAAGGAATTAACTGTACAGCTCAGGAATTCACTTTTTATTCTTAAAACATATGCTTAGGTAATATGTAACATTAATTTGAAGCATCAAATTCGAAAAAATGCATTGATTAAAATTGATTTTAAATCTTTTTCGTGAAAAAATTATAAACATTTTGTGAAATGCAAATTTTTCCTCTTCGTAATAGAAGTTTTCTTTTCTTCCTGTCTTATTTTTTTATTGATTTGGTTTTATTATATAGCCCTAATGTTTTTTATTATTATTTTTCATTTATTTTTTTAAAGTTAACTCACCGTGGGGTGTCTTTCTCTAAAAACAAATGAAGATTCTTTCTGTTTTCACTATTGCTAATCTAAAAATTTAAGTTTAAATACTTCTGCATTAAGTTCCATGTCGCCATCTGTCGGCTAAATGGTAAACTGAATATTGCACTAAATTTGATACGTTGTCATTATTTTTACTGTATTATTTCATTGGAATTTCACGCTTAAATGTTAGCTTTGAGAAATGATTGAAGAATTATATTTATACATAAAAAAATCTTAAATCGTACATGCATTGACTTTTATTTTATGTTATTCCAATATGAGCCTTTCACCAAAAACTTTTGCAAACTTGAAATTGTCTTTTCCTTGTGCTGATCCCAAATAAAGACATAAACCAATTAAAACTTCTATCTGCAAGATAAAAGATAAAAGAATTAACGGATGTTTAAATCAAAGTTTACTGTAAAAATAGTAAACAGAATAAAATATGTTCAGTTTACCTTGCATTCATTTCGTTCATTAAAAATTAAAATTTAGCGCAACCTAACTTTGCCCCACGAAATTTGAAGCCGTATTAATTTTAGGCCCTTTAAAAATTTGAAACTATGTAATTTGTTTAAGTTACTAAATTCAGGTCCGTCATTGTAAAATTTTCCACTGGAGGAAAAAGGGGTGGGGAGAAGGGTAATCAAAGCTAACAACGGCCATACTGTCGATACCTTTTCGGTTTCACAGACTACCCCCAATACGAGGGGGGTGCGGCCGCAGCGCCATCCAAACTCTCTAGACACTTGACAACCAGCACCGGATATAAAGGGCTGGGCTGGCAGAGCGTTGCCTACCTGCTTTACCGACCCGGGGCCATAGTCATACTACAAAGTAAACCTTACGTCACCCGGATCGGATAGTGCTATTTTAGTCGCCTCTTACGACACGCATAACTACGTCGGCGCTATTCTACTCCGGCCACAGCACGGAGTGGGGACAAGGGTATATATTCAACGCGTATATTGAGTAAACGCGAATTATAAGTAAAAATCGCTCAAATGACGGGCCTGATTAAGTTGTTAGTTACAGCCTCTGTTCAATGGCCGCGGTTTGAAAATCAGTAGGAGTAATGCTCAAATTCAAATTAAGGACTGGGGGAAGGATCAAAAAGGGAGTTTTAAATTTAACCATGATGGAAATTTGCTTTATGCTTCCCATTAAGAGCATAACTTGATAGAAACTGTCAAACATTTGTTACATTTATTTATTTTATCTCCTTTTTACAATAGTGAGTGGATGCAAACGAAATATCCACACAAAAATAATGCTACGTTTTTATCATGAGCATTTGAAGGAAATATGGGACCTAGGTCTTCCGCAAACATGTTAGGAGTTGCTTGAGCGAGAGCCCGACATTGACACACTTGACTCGGTTTGGTTTTCATTTCATTTGCGTTAGTAATTTATACAGCTTTTTATTTTTCATCTTTTATGATAGTAAAATTATTTCATTTATTAAAGCAAAATTCATTGACTTAAAAACATTGATTTTCATTTTATTCCTTTTTTTAAATTTGTCATGCTCAAAATTTCTTTATTTTGTTAGAATAAGATAACGAAATTTTATTTCGCGGATGTTTGTAACGGTTTTATAACGAGAATCGTAAAATATCTGTCTGAATAACTTATTTGAGAAGTTTTAAAATCAATGAAATTTTAGCCAGGACGTAAGTAGTAATACAGGGTGTTTATAAAGTCTCTATACATTTTTGGGAGACGTTCTATTTTCTAATGTTGCTCTCAATTCAATTGCTTTGCTGGTTATTTGAAAGAAGGCAGTCAAAAGAGGAAAGAATAGTCATTGTTTGTGCCGTGCACGTGGATTATTGTGCGTAATTATCTTAATGAAACTGTTTGTGATAGGTGAATTAATCGGGGCTCTCAACGGCGTTAAACTCCGCGATCACCACTCTTAACTGCCTTGGATTTTTGTAAAAGATTTTGGGAAATCTAAAGTGCCCCGAGTGAAAATTGGCAGCATCAGCAACGAATTATGGCTGTAGCTAGTTGAAATTGCTCCAACAACCTTTCAGAAGGTGTTCCGGAATGTAGTGGAAAAGTGGCAATTGTGCCTAAACACTCAGGAGGGACAGAGGCGTAGCTAGAGGGGGGCAAAGATTGACAGCTGTCCCCGGGCGCAGCGTCAAGGGGCGCCAAATTAATGCAACTTTATTCTATTTTTAAATGCGAAAAGAAAATTATTTGATTTGAAGAGGTGTGAATATGATCGACAAAAAAGTGGGATCACCACATATCATATCGGGAATGACCAATGTAGCACAGGAGTGCGTGGGAAATCAAACAAATAATTTAGCAAAGCCAAAGTGTCGCATTTTTCCCTTAAAAGTAATTGGTCGCTAACAAAAATGAAAGTTAAAAGGGCTGCTTTTTAGAGCTATTTATCATTTAGGAAGTATATATTTTTTCAAAATTTCCTTTAGGGGTGCCTCTAGGCCCCCAGTGGCACGAGGGGAGCGCAAAATCTTCAGGTGTCCCCAGGCGCTGAAAACCCTAGCTACGCCTCTGAGGAGGGCCACTCTGAATTGTACTAACTTAGTGCTCTATTCATGTGATAAATTTTGATCTTAAATGAACTGACTATTAACCATCGCGAAGTCAATAGGTTAGCCTTCGTCAGAACACAGTTTGCTCCTGTCATGAACAGAAGTTACATGAAGCATCGAGTTCAATAAAAATTTGATGTTGCCAACAAATACCTAAGTGATTATCTAAAAATAATGGACGAACAACAATTTAGAAAAGTTGTTATAGCAATGCACAATGTCCTTCCACAAACTCCTATCTTCGACAAATAAATAATAAATAAATAATGCTTATTTTTTTCTTGTGGGACTGTTTATTGAATGTTTTAACCACTAAATAAAATACTTTTACGGAATCCTTCATAAATGATGATCAGGGACAAGAGGGGGTAACAAGAAGTGTGTAATCATGCGTATGCAACATAGCGTGACGTGTGCGAAGGGGGAGGGGTTATGTTGAAATGTGACATTTTGTGACAAAGGGGGGGGGGTCAAAAATATAGGAAAAAAGCGTGACATCATTTATGAACGGTCCCTACTGTGTCTTTCTTGTTATGGAGGGCACATTCTCTGCATAAATTTGTTAAGGATTTGGATGATACAATGCAAATAGCAGAATAAAATAAATGACATTAGCATATATCTTTATATATTCAAAAAACTTTACATTATGACACAGGGTTTTCGTTAGTTTTTTCATTGTTATTTTTTTCTTTTCAGATCTTTCTCGTACAGGAAAAGGAAAAAAACTTTTTAACAATATAGAGAAACTGTTTTTGCTACAAAGTTACAATTATGATATTTTTTCTATGATGCAAAAAAAAGCGTAGTATTTACTTCTTCTATGCTAATATTCAATTTACGAAATGAATACATTTTATTACGCATTATATGCAAGAGCTTTCTTTTTCCCCCTGCACATTTTTCTTATGTTACTGAAAAAATGAGGACACAATTGCAAGACGACAGTTTCTAGTAAAAACTTTATTTATTTAAAAGAAACATCCCTCTTTTAATGGAAAATGTTATTCTTGTTCTTTAAATTGGTAATTATTAAAAAAAAAAAGAACAAAAGTTTTTGAATGCTGAAATATGCTTTTGCTCTCTGTTGTAAAAATAATAATAAATTACAATTAAACCCGTTCATCGACAATTTGTTATTGATGAATATGAAATATATTTTCGTGCTTCAAGTGAGTTTACAATTTTGATATTATCCGAGATTTATAAAAATTCTTAACGAATGTAATACATCTCTATAAACTAAAAAAAAAACCTTTGAATTTATCAATGCAGTGCAAAAATATTGCAGCAAAATTTATAGTTTTGTCTTTGCACTGAAATTAAGTTGATATAGCGAATTTGAAAATAAACCCGTGGTTGTGTCTGATTCAGGTTTTTTATTATCATTATTATTATTAAGGCAAAATTAAAAAATGCATATAAACATTTTTGTTCCTAAATATTTAATAACAGTTAAGACAAATTTTAATACGGAAAGGGGAACAATAACGAATTTATAGAAAAAATGGTGTTTGTATAAGGAAAAGTGGGACACGATCATCAATGGGTGAGCTTCTTCTTTTGCTCAGAAACAAAAACAGTGATGATGTTTTAAAGACAAAATTAGGCTTTGTGTGGGAGGCTTTAAAACAATCATTTAAAAAAAGAGATCCGTATCATCAACGGCAATTAAGGAAGTTAGCTCACAATTTGACATTGATTGATTGCAGAAAGCCAACAAGATGGAACGTATGGCACTACGTTCAACGGGAGAAAAAATCTAGTCTTGTAAAAACAAAGAAGAAAGCAGCTTCGTAATGAAAATGCTATTTTTTAAAGAATTAACTTCGAAGAAAAATCAAAATTGAAAAAATATATTGATTATGAAAAACAAAATGATAGGGCATGTTGCCTTAGAAGACGCTTAGATTTCTGGGTTGTAGTTAGTGTAGACTTCACTGCTTTATGAAGTTTTTTGAAGATATTTAGAGTAAATCGTTATCATAACAGCCAAATAGATAAATATTATTTTTTTTAATAATTTGTGGCTATTATTAATCAAAGGTCTTAGTTTTACAATTTCTTTTTTCTCCTGAAGAAAAAAAAAAGATTTTAAATGTTAATAACGTCAGAATTTGCTATTAAGTTGAAAAAACTATTAAATTGCGCATTAAAAAAATATCAATTACAATATGCCCCAGGCTTTTCAAAGTAATTTGAGAAACATTGTTGTATAAGCTATTAAACGCAGAATGATCTTATGACTTAATTTGTACAAAATACTCGAGTTTAATGCAATATAGGCGGATCATTTGATGAAAAAATAACTGTTAAATTGAAGTTTTTTACTTAGTTTGTGTCATAATTTCTCTAATCAAAATCTACATAAGTACTTGTAAAAATATAGTTAATGCATTGTACATTTAATTGTACAAACATTAGATGCTTAGCATGAAGACATTTTTGCAACATTTTCCTTGACTTCTTTAAGCGTAGTACTTTTAGAAACGCATTTTACCCTTTGCCCGTTTTTATGAATCAATATGTTTAATATCAAGTCGACAAACATTACTACTTGAAACATTGATTTAATTGCTTAATTTTATGTGGTTGGAAACTTGAAAACGAGAGCAAATAGTCCTTCTCATTCTCACATTTTTCTTTGTAATAATAATACGTTTAAAAAAGTTGTACTGAGTCCTGTTTACTAGAGAAGTAATGATGACGCAACAGTACGTAATTAAAAATTAAATATAAATCCCCGCAAACTTTAGTGAATGTAAAGTGCTTCAAGTGACCGACTGTCGCCAATTTGGCAATGTTTATGACGGATTTAAAGTCAAGTGTCAAGATATCTTCAATAGGGACGAAACTTTAGTGACAACGGTCCAGACATCAGGATAACTAATTAAGAAAAAACAAGAAGTTCCATCTAGAACTATACGAGCCTACTTTCCCGTATTCACCAACTTGAAATTTATAATCAAGCTAGCTCTCTCTCTCTCATTTAACTTTAGTTCTTAATTACTTCAAATATGCCTTTTTCAACGGTTAATACATATTCATTCAGTCACTCATTCTTTCATTTATTCAGTCATTCGTTTATTTATTCATTCATTTTTCTCATTTATGTATTTATTCACTCATTTATTTATGTTTCACTTCATACATTCATTTATCTGTTTTATTATTTATTCACGGATTGATTTATTCACTCATTTATTCGTTTATTCCATCACTCATTCATTTAATCATTCATTCATTCGAAAATATCGTTAAAAATCCCGATTAAAAAATTTCATAAGAAAATAGGTTCGTTCCCTTTTGGTTGAACTTCGTATCTGTACATGTTCTACGGCCAAACATCTTTCCGATAAATTTTGTTCCAAGCAAATCGGTCTGTTAGATCATGATTTATAAAGGATTGAATTTCCCCGTAGGCGCTAATGTTAATCTCTTTTTATTAGCCTACTTTCCCGTAAAAGTAAAAAAAATAATTATAAAGCATGAAAGAAGGCTTAATGTGTCGTGAAAATATTGTTAAAAATCAAGAAAAGTCAAAAATAAATTAAGTAATTAAATAAAGATTGAAAAATAAAAAATTTGAAAGTAGGGTTTTGAGATGGGGAAAAAGTGTGTCTGTCGGTCTGTCTGTCGGTCTGTCCCCCCCCCCCCCCTAATAACTTTTGAACGAATTGTTCGATTCGAAAAATTCTTTTTGCATTCGAAAGATCTCGGTGAGGACATCTCATTTCCATATTTTATTTTTTGATTTGAACAATTTTTTGTTCAATTTTGAACAGTTCAAAAATTTTTAACATTAGCGCCTACGGGTGAAAATGAAGCAAATGATGTAAACTCTGGGTACAAGATCCAAGTTCCAATGAACAAGCTCACTGGAAGAAGTTCTTGGCGTGAAATATTGATTTGAACAATTTTTGTTCATTTTTGAACAGTTCAAAAAAAAAATTAACGTAGTGCCTCCGGGGAAATTTCAATCCTATATAAATCCTCATCTAACCGGCCGATTTGCTTGGAACAAACTTTATCGGAAAGCTCTTATGACGTAGAATATGTACAGATAAAAAGTTCATCCAGAACTAACGAGCCTATTTTCTTATGAAATTTTTTGATCGGGATTTTCAAGAATATTTTTGAATTAATGAAAGGTTAAATGAATAAGCAAAATAAGGAATGAATAAATGAGTGGATAAATACATGAATGACTGAATAAATGAATGATTGAACGAATCTGTATTAACCGTTGAAAAAGACATATTTGAAGCAATTAAGAACTAAAGCTAAACGAGAAAGAGAGAGAGATAGCTAGATTATAAATTTGAAGCTGGTGTATACGGGAAAGTAGGCTCGTATAGTTCTAGACGGAACTTCTTGTTTTAGCCTACTTTCCAGTAAAAGTTAAAAAAAATAATAATAAAGCATGAAAAAAGGCTTAACGTATCGTAAAAATATCGTTAAAAATATAGAAAAGTCAAAAAAAAAGTGAAGTAATTAAATAAAGATTGAAAAATAAAAAATTTGAAAGTAGGGTTTTGAGATGGGGAAAATGTGTGTCGGTCGGTCTGTCGGTCTGTCTGTCGGTCTGTCCCCCCCTAATAACTTTTGAACGAATTGTCAGATTCGAAAAATTCTTTTTGCATTCGAAAGATCTCGGCGAGGAAATCTCATTTCCATATTTTACTTTTTGATTTGAACAATTTTTCGTTCAATTTTGTACAGTTCAAAAAAATTTAACATTAGCGCTTATGGGCGATAATGAAGCAAATGATGTAAACTCTGGGTAAAAGATCCAAGTTCCAATGAACAAGCTTGCTGGAGGAAGCTCTTGGCGTGAAATAATAATTTGAACAGTTTTTGTTCATTTTTGAAGTTCAAAAAATTAACATACCGCTTACGGGGAATTTTCAATCCTATATAAATCCTGATCTAACGGCCCGATTTGCTTGAAACAAACTTTATCAGAAAGCTCTTATAACGTAGAACATGTACAAATAGAAAGTTCATGAAGAACTAACGAGCCTATTTTCCTATGAATTTTTTTATCGGGATTTTTAAAGATATTTGTTAATGAGTGAAATAATGAATGAATGAATGAATGAAAGAGTGAAAACATGAATCAATGAATAAATGAATGAGGAAAATAATGAATGAATGAATAAATGAGTGAATAAGTTAAAAAATAAATAAATGAGTAAATAAATAGATGAATGAGTAAACGAATGAATGAATAAATGAATGGCTGAATAAATGAAAGAATGAATGAGTGAGTGAATGAATATGTATTATCCGTTGGAAAAGGTATACTTGAAATACTTTAGAACTAAAGCTAAATGAGAAAGAGAAAGAGATGACTAGATTATAAATTTGAATTTGGTGTATACGGGAAAGTAGGCTCGTATAGTTCTAGATGGAACTTCTTGTTTTTTTTTTTTTTTTTTGAACTGTTTCAAAATGAATTCCTTTATCCCGGCGCAAATCTCGCCAAGGCAACAAAACACGCAAAAGGTTACCAGCGGAGGTTTTCCATTTGGCGTTCGTTGAATCATTATTGGCGACTTTATCGCCTGCGCCGGGATAAAGGAAAAAGTACCGTTAATTTTTTTGAACTGTTCAAAAATGAGCAAAAATTGTTCAACTCAAAAAATATTTTCCTTCGAGAACTTTTTAGTAATCTTGTTCATAAGAACTCGACTCTTATGCCCAGAGTTTACATAATTTGCTTCACTTTTGCCCATAGGAGCTAATGTTAAAAATTTTTAAACTGTTCAAAATTGAACGAAATATTGTTCAAATCAAAAAGTAAAATATGGAAATGAGATGTCCTTGCCGAGATCTTTCGAATGCAAAAAGAATTTTTCGAATCGGACTATTCGTTCTCAAGTTATTAGGGGGGGACAGACCGACAGACCGACCGACACACTTTTTCCCCATCTCAAAACCCTACTTTCAAATTTTTTATTTTTCAATCTTTATTTAATGACTTCACTTATTTTTGACTTCTCTTCATATTTAACGATATTTTTCGGTACATTAAGCCTTCTTTCATGCTTTAATATATATATTTTTTTACTTTTACGGGAAAGTAGGCTAAAAACAGGTAGGAGCTGGGATATCGCAAAAGAGCCAACTTGATAACCAAGACTCTTGCTGGTAGTGATAATGGCAACTCAGTTCCTTCATTTTTTAAATAAGGCAAAACTTTAACAGCATTTCCTTTGAAAGGCACCACAAGAAAGCGCAGACAACGTATTAGAATGAATATCTGGGAAGGATTTTCAGAGCTTCATGTGACATTTTATACAACAGATTAGAATCACGAGAAACTCGTTCAACTTATTCTGGATACTCATCAGTTTCATTTACACCAAGGACATGACTAAAGAAAATTCAGGGGTTCTTTTGATTTTATCACCACTATACTCCAAATAAATCTCAAATTGTCTGGTAGTGCACTGATTCGTGGATGAAGGACAACCTGGGAAAGACCCTGACCAAGTAAAAACTATCCCTTCTATAGCGAAACAGGCCCTACAGAATTCTATAATGCCCAAGAATATATAATATATTTCATAGCAAATGGAATACGGGAATTTTTCCAAAAGATTAGGTGGTGTGAGACTCGAAGCCGATTAAATTCACTCCGATGCTGAAGTGAAATGAGAATGCTTCTGAAAATCAGTACTGTGAATAGATGTACAGTTGCTGTCCCGATGCATTCGAAATGTTCTCGCATCATGTATGTAGTCATATTTATTTGTATGTGTGATGTGCAAAAAGCAAATATATTTGTGGTTTGATTAGTGAGAAGTTATGTGTAAAACCTTTTGATAGATATCACAACACCGACAAGAACCACAATGGTAAATACATGTTAAAAATACTGTTTCTTTTCGACTGCCCCCCCCCCCTTTCTTTTTTCAGATAAAAAATGATAAATAGTAAAATTTGAAAAGCACTGTAGCAATTTTATACAAAACTATAAATAGATATTCTTTATTGTGATGAGCTTTGTTTATTGTTTAGGTCTATTTTCCCCCTCCATTTAAACTTAATTTAATGCTGTTCCATTTTTAGTTTCATTAGATAGCATGTTTTACTCGTACATTAGAAATATACATAAAATTCAAAAAATATGAAATGGTATGTTTGCACGACCCTCACCACCTGGGAACTAGAAACATGTTTAGGGACCGTCCCATAAGTATTAAAAGTTATGTCTCAAACCATTATTCTTCAGAAACAAGATATTTGCTAAATTTAAATGCTGCGCAGACAAAAGAATCAAGCAAGACAGATAGTCATCGTTAAGTTTTATAGCGTAGTTGGAACGCTTCTAATTTCATTCGTCGAAGAAGGGTAAAAGACGCTATAGCGAAAGTAACGCCGCCTGGGGACAGCTCATGACATCTTTCCGGCGTGCCTCTATTAATCAGTCTTTTATTAAATCGTTCGCTTGGATTTCCAATTCCGTACCATGAATTGGCAGCAAATCTGAGTAAATAATGTGATGGGGAGAAACAATTATTATCATGGAAGATTTTTACTTACTTTTTTTTGCGATCATCCCCTTTTCATCTTCCCCTTTTAGACCTAATGGTAATGTGGACCGCGTTAATTCTGCAGAAGGGAAAAGATTTCTTGGGTTATTTATTTGAGGCTAGCCGGCTTTCATTTAAATGTTATGAGTGGGGTTCCACATTTGCATAAAAGACGTTAAGACCTTCCCCCGAGCAAAAATAAGAAATAATCCCAGCTGCAAGGGGCTTTATTTGGTCGTGCTAATGGTGATGATTTTCATTTAGCCAGCTTGAAAATTGTTTTCCCGTTTTACGGGAAGAGTGTAAATTAGTAGGTCACATTAAATCTCAAATTAAAAAGAGATCCCCTTCCGTATGCACTGCGAATAAAGAGATGACCGCGGTAAAGCTAAAATTAAAAGACTACTCTAATTAAGAAAAAAAAATCGTTTACGGAACATTATCTTGTGTTGACTATAAAATAAAATTTTAAAAAGAAGGGGGGAGGGAGAATACATTTTCAAGTAAATCTGAACGTTATGTGAATCTTTATTTGTCGCATTTGAATTATTTTAGAGTTCGGCAATTACTAACAATGTAGGATAACACAACACCGAAATTTTAACTCTATATCTAAAGGACGTGATGCTCTTCTGTGATAATTTCATAAAATAATTATTGATCTAATGCATCTAATGTCATCCAAGTACATTACGAGCAAAGTCGCACTTCCACCATTGGTGCTCATCTGAAACGGAATCCTTACTGCCTTAATTCCTAGTCGATTCGACGTATATGGGAGCTTGGATTTCCAAGTGGCATAAGCAACATGTAGCATGTGAAAGATCTCTTGAGTGTCGATCTAGCTTAGATACGGCTAAATTAAGCTCTTAGGACAGTTTCGCATCAACAGAGCTCAGGTCTTCCATTCGGGTGATGAAACTGGGCGTCAAAATTTTCAGCCATCAAAATTCTCATCCATTGTGGTGCTGCTCGTACCATTCCTGGGGATGGCACTAGGTCTGCAATAGTGGTAAGCAAAATGCAGTGCATTAGAAGGGGAGGGGGTGTTAGGCATGCTTTAGTATATTCCAACTATCAAGAAGTTTTTAACAGCAAAACTTTTAATATTCATTCACAGCGTCTCAATATGTAAAAACACAGACGTTAAACAAAAATGTAGGTGTACAGCGTAAAAAATGTACAACTGAATTACAAAAAAAAAAAAAAAACTGAACAATTTCATACTTAATTATCATTCAACTATGACTTTAAAAGATTTTTAAAAAATTAACAAATAAACAAAAAGGTTTTATTTGAAATTTATTTTTTAATTTTTTTAGCATGTTTTTTAAATTTGTGGCGGAATGAATGACACATAAGTGTCATTTCCACAAATCGAAAAGTGTGCAAAACATTAAAACAAGAATAAATAAATAAATAAACTAATAGTTGAAATAAAATTTCACGTTAAATTAAAGCACAAATGAGCATTAAAACGCTTCATTTGGATGTTTTGCATCTAGAAGCTCCCTGTCGCATTGAAAAAGGGATTCCAAGCGATCCCGAAACATATGTCTGCGTTTTAATGCTCATTTGTGCTTTAATTTAACGTGAAATTTTATTTCTATTACTTTGCACAAAGTTTAATCATTACTAAACTAATAGTTATCTATATATATAAAAATGAATGTATGTGTGTTTGTGTGTTATGCATTACTACACCATTCATCCGATCGCCTTGAAACTTTGGGAAGTTGTTGAGTACACTCCTGCGAAGGTTTCTGAAAAAAAAAATAATACAGGTAGTTTTTTTTTTTATTCTAATTTTAATCAATTGTCCACATAAATTTCCAATATGGAAGTGAAAAAAACCTTGCACATATTAATGTAATATATCGATCGAAAGCGCTAATTTTTCTGCACAAGATGATATTTGTTATAGGTTTCTAAGTCAATAAGAACGCCAGTTATAAGCTTTTTAGTGCGATTTCTTAAGGCCCTCCTTGGTCCAAAAATAATAATTAGCAGTTTCCTCAACTCCGGGTAATAGTGTTAGCTTAACTTCAATACAAAACTTATTTTTCAAAATAGAGAGACATCAGTTTAGTTTTCAACGGAAAAACAATAATAAAGCATACCTTCGATTTAACGTTTTTCTCAAATTAGCAATAGGTTTTTAATTCGAGATTGAACTTGATAAAAGTATTGTTTCCCCGATTTAACGACTTCCTTGATTTTACAATAGCATTTAAATATCGCCAGAATAGGAATACGTTTGGTTTATAGGGTCAGTTGGGGTAATTGTAAACACGGGGTAATTGTAAACAAGCTTCATAACTCCACTTGTGGTGGTTTTGAAAACTTAACTGCTTGTGGGTGATAAACTGGCAGCATAGGGAAGACACTGAAACAGTCTCGTAAGTTTCAAAACAACTGTGGAGGCGCCACTATTGTTTGAAAACGGCACAGTGAAAAAAGTTGTTTAACAAAATTTAGTGATCTTACATTTTCCTCTCCAGCTCATCTACAAAAGCGAAGTAAGCAGTTTCAACCATTTTGATTTGTCATATGGAATGCTGCTAAAAACATTTAGTTATGAATTTAATCTTCCCTGTTATTTTTCATGTGCAAGTTAGGTGTTTACAATTACCCCATATATTTCGTACTCTGGGGTAATTGTAAACACTTAAATTTTTCACATTTACAATATTTTGGGGTGGACTATAAGTATTATATTTGGGTGTAAATTACACTTTTGTGCCTTTTTTACATAACTGTTGTTGTTGCTGCTAATGCCACTTGGAAATCCAAGCTCGCCTTGCAGGGCGACCATGAATTAAGGAAACTCCTACTGATTATTAATGAGCTGTGCTTGAATGAAGTATACTTGGCTCAGAGAGGCTTAATGATTTTGAACCAGCTCCCAGACGAGAGATCGTCGCCTAGGTTGGTCCCACAGCGGAAATTATTTCAAACTTGGTGGGCATTTGAAACGACGATGTATTTTACGTGCACAGCTACCTTTAGCGCACTCGGTCTCGGAGTAATCAGTCGCCAGAGGTGGTCACTCTCTCAAGCGTTGACCACGGCCAGTTGTGCTTTACTTTCGGTGTTCTGTGGGATCCAAGTTTAATCGACTAATCCACTGCGAGACAAATTTTACATAAATTTATAGCATTAGTTGATTTTTTGCAAGATATTTCTCGTTAAATGATCTCATCCGACTCATAACATAACTCAGCAGACCACATGCGGCCTGTTGGCCGCAGATTGAGAACCATTGCTCCGGAACTTCTTAAGCCTTCAAGCAGACTGTGTATGAAACAATTTTCCATTTGCATCAACCTTATTCGAAAAATAAATCACTGTTTACAATTACCCCAGATTTCTGGGGTAATTGTAAACACACTGGGGTAATTGTAAACACGAGCTCATTCGCTAACAAATAGTCATAAAGTCAAAATTTTTGTACACATTTACTCACAAGAAGTACAATAGCGGCTACAATGCTCACAATTTTATCTCTGAATTCATTCAAGAGGTAGGGAAGGATCAAAAGTTAAAACATTAAAAAAGTGTTTACAATTACCCCAACTGACCCTACTAGATTTCAAATAACGTGGCGAATATGACACACTACAATTTGACTTTTTAATTAGTCGTTGGCGATAAATCGGAACACACTAAAGAAATTGTGCTTACGTTTTTTAGGTACGGTTAAAATTCAGCACGAGCAGCCCCGTGCGGGTACCGCTATGTTTCAATATGTTTTTTACCTCCCAGTATTTTGTTATTTTTAAATTATTAACAATTTAAATTTTTAACAAATTTCTAACAATGAGCAATGGGGAAAATATGAATGCTTTGATGTAAACTTTCACTGCAATCATTTGAATTGCAATTTTTCATGAAAATTGTCATTCCTTCACATACACCTTCACACATTCCTTCACACGTAATTGCCCTGGTTCGAGTTTCCTCATACTATTTATTCATTTTAATAAATTGCATAAAATAGAATACGAGCTTCTTTTTCTTTTTGGTCTGGGAAAGAAATTTCAGTTATTCAAATTTTGGATGTAAGAAGCGTAGTACTCTATCATAACTAGCAGCAGTAAAAAAAGCCAGTTATTTTTACTAAGATTCGGATGAAAATGGCGGCCATGTATCTGCTGGTGTTTGAGCACGCTATAGTTCACCAAAAGTGCTTTTTTGAAAAGATTCCAGCTTGTCAATTGTCAATTCTCGTGAAATAAACGACAGCGTTCGCAGTTTTAAAGGTCGTTCATCAAGGCATGAAAACTGTTCATCAGGACGTGGACCGATTTGTTCTTTTTCTGCTCGATCGATTCGTACGGTCGACCATAGTGTTTGTGATTTAACTTATATGCCCTTCCCCCCCTCTTCCTTGCGATGCACCTGGCCCTTTTCTTTGGCGACTTAGGGAGATTAATGAGTTCTATTCACTTGCGTTGTCAATAGAGTCGAGAGTTGTTTCCGTGGAGAAAGTTGTTTGACATCCAAGCAGACAGAATTGCATAATTTGTTTGAGAAGCCATCAGACATTTTGATGAAGCTAAGAAAATTGACTTCAATTACAGACCGGGAATAAAATTAATTTAGATATGTTTATTAGTCGTTAAGTAGTTTTCATGATATAGCTTGTCGAAACTATAACCTAAAAAAGGAGTGTTTATTAGAAAAGATAGTGTAAATATCTTTACGTTGATTTCTCAGTTCTGTAGAGAAACACTGAATCGACATTCAATGGCATTTTTATGAAAAAAAGTTTGAATTCTGAATTTTCTAAGTGGCCATTTTGTATTACAAGATGGTACTTTATTTGTGAGATGGCTGTGTTCGAGATGGTAACTAATATACGCTTCATAATGAAAGAGGTGGTTTAAAAGGTTGCATATTCAACTATGCAACAAAAGCAGTGTTTGTTGGAATAAACATTCGAAAGGATATCGTCAGTTGAACGGGTTAAATTTCAGTTATTTTCAGGAAGAAGCGAAACGATAAGGGGTTTTCTCCATGTAGTTATGGTCTTCCATGGGGATACATTGTACGTTACCTCAAAATAGTAACAATGTGGAGAAAACCCCATACTGTTTTGCTTCTTTTTTGAAAGTAAAATGTTATTCGTTCCACTGATAATATCTCTTTGAATTTTCTTGAAGAGAAAATATTGCTTTGGGAGCACAATGTGAGGTTTAGGTGTCAAATTAAATATACCTTATATATCAAGTGTAATTTTCAAAAATCAATAAAAACTATTTACCTCACAGCAAAAATGTCGTTTTCCGACAAATGTAATTAAAATAATTTGTCATGTTTTCAACACATAAATACATACTATAAACCACATCCTGCACCCATAAATCTCATACATATTAAAAATCCCAATTCAGTTTTAAATCAAGACGATTATAGATCAGTTCTGGCAGTTAGACCTTGGTTTAGAATAAGCACTCCAGTTCTATTCTAACTCGATAGTTTTCCTGAAACAAAATCAAAAATTTTAATGCGTATAATATGATATATGCTGATTTATGATAGCATTCCTGTAAAGATAACTTTAAGAAATTTTTAAAAATGCATACGTTTTTTTAAAAAAAGTTGATTATTTTCTAAGGTTTATAAGACGATGCTGGATTTTTTACAGGACGAAAAAACTGACAGTGATTAAATACCTATGCACCTCTCTGAGCACCAAAATCATTACTTCCCGAAATTAAAAGCAAAAAATCAATAGTTTCCCTATTAATAATGCAATCGCGATATTTTCCTTCAAGGATACGTTCCTCTTTCTTCTAAAATTGCGTATAAAGAACCACACCCTTTCATCAAAGCTGTAAGTTGCGAAGAAAAACACTCTAAAATATTTCTAAAATTGATAAAACTTCACTAAGACATTAAGATGAAGCATTGATTGACCAATTTACAGTATGCTGCTGTTTAGCATGTTTGACAGAAGCCTGCGAGAGATTTATTTTTGTTTTTATGGATCAGGAGCATGACCCATTCTTTATCGTCACAGGACAATCAGCAGAGGTGTGTTTTGACCGCAAAGGAATTTATTATTTACCAGAAGATAATAGTTGTTTCTGTCGTATAAAGTAAGTGAACGTTTCAGAATAAATAGAACCTTTTATAGCTGCCTACAAGGTGAACTGCCGAAGAAGGGTGCATTTCAATTTTTTCTTGAAAGGCTTCTTTTTCCTTCATCAATCAATTGTTAGACATACAGCATAGCTATAAACATATTGGATTCAGCTAAATAAAATAAGTTGTGTACGCATCAATATTTCGAATATAAAATAAAATCATTAAAAGAGGGGAGAAAACAAATTCTCTTAGAACAATGCTTATAACAAAAAGTTAAAATTTTGAGACACGCGCTTTTTCCTTGAGACAAAATAGTGTCTCTTCAGTTTTGGGAAAGATCAATATTTTGTTCGAAAGTTCATTTTTATCCAGTTATAAGTCTTGTAAAGACATAAGAAATAGTCCTCCCCCCTCCTTATTATGGATTTTACTCCCATTTTAAACTGTTCGAGGCGGTAACAGTAAATATATTTCCAATTTTGGCGTGAAATGGAAAGAAAAGATCTTAAACAGGCATTTCAACTACCATTTTAGAATCCGTGACTTCAATATTATTGAAATCCTTCTAGAACTTAATTTGAGAATTTCTTTATAAACAATGGCCGCTTCATACTCAAGGCTCTTTTTTTCAATCAACAAGAATTTGTTTGGGGAGACCTAGTAGCCATCCTGTTAGTCAAACCATTATTTCTATTAGGGACCGTTCATAAATTATGTCACGCTTTTTCCCCATATATTTGACCGCCCTACCCCGACACCCCCGGTTACCGGGGGTGTCGCCTACCCCCTTTGCCGCAAAATGTCACACTTCAACGTACCCCCTCTCCCCTTTGTCACATGCCACGCTATGTTGCATAAGCATGATGTCACACTTCTTGATACCCACTCTCGTCCCTTTGTCACAATTTCACGAACCCTCCTCGAAGGGTGACATCATTTATGAATGATCCCTAAGGCCATTAGTAAGAAATAGTAATATTAATATCCGCTAAATACGAGACCATAAACCATTTCATAATACAAAAGAAAAATTTCGTGATCGCTGGCGATGAGATATTTTTTTTTTTAGTTTAAATGAAAGTTTTTTATTTCTTTTACGACTTGTCTTATACTTAATTGGCGTGTTTAAAACCGACACGCCAACTTAACTTTATTTAATTCCTATTACAATGCTATCTATTTGACAAGGCGATACGTTAGTTTATCGTTATTTTTTATTCGTTTTTTGACTTGTTTGTATAATTTGACTGCATTCGGCCCTGCTGGGGAGGAATTCGCCTATGCCCAAGTTTCGGCAGAGTTCGACCATCCGATTTAAAATACGACAAAATTTTCGGCGGAATAGAACATTCTGGGGTAGAGTTCGTCTATGCCCAACCGAATAATTACATCGAATTCCACCAAAACCGTCAAAATTGAAAAAAGAAGTCGGGAAAGGATGAGAGATGCATGCTAATGGCGTCATAAATTTACAAGAGAATTTTCATGCGTTTTTTCCCCTTTTGATTAATTAAAAATTTATGAACATAAACATTTTGTTGTATATGTATATTTTCTTATTTATATCTTTTCCAATTATCATTCAAAATCTTCCGTTTATAAAAATTTATCATTAGAATATATAATTTTCATCTATATTATATTTCAATTAATTTTTGAATACCAAAGTATGTTGTTTTCGTTTTAATCTCTACGAAACAGGGTGCCCACAGGAGAAAATCATAGGACAAGTTGCGCCATCAGAATTTTTGGAAGGGATTTTTTTCAGATGATTTTTTTTAATTGTGGAATTTTTAGATTAAAAAAAAAAGGGGATATAAGTGCATGCACCAGTGATTGACATCTTTGGAGTGTTTTATCGCATTTTTAATAGCGTAACCATCAAAAATTACTTTTACATAGTTTTTGAATTAATATGTGTTTTAATGGACATTCAGAACCATGTACATAGTAAAGTTTGGCCGTTCAGTAAGAAAAAATTTTTTTTTGAAATCAATTTTTATTTTGTACCTACTTAATGCTCCTGCAATTAACACTCCAATTTTCCATTGTAGCAGTAATTGACGCCCTATGCTCCAGTGCTTGACACACTGTATTAAAGTTCCAATTTGTAAAGTATTTGCTAACCATAAACTTAATCCTAGATACAAAGTAATTCGTCTATAACTTTAGAACTAAAACAAATTTATTTTAAACATTTTTTCATCATACATTCTCAAAAGACCATCTAAAAATGTAAAACTGCAAAAAAAGAAGAAAAAAGAAAGGGCATGTAATATAAATATTTCGCATGTAATATAAATATTACATGCAAAATCCTTCAAATTATATTTCAATTTAAATAGAAAATAATATCAATCAAACTACTAGCGATTAAAATACTACGCCAATCACTGGTGCATAGTCTAAAAATGATCCGGTAATTGACATAACTTATTAATTCATAAAAATATGAACAAGCACTTAAAATTACATTTTAGTAGTGAAATGTGTTCATCCAATAGATTTAAAATTGTAACTATTTAGAAATATTGCTCAAATTAATTTAATATGTAACATGACCAACGCATTGATTCACATTAAGTCCCCAAGCAAGCGAGCACAAAAAATGGCTGCGTTTTTCACTCCACACATTTCACTTACATTTTTTTGATAGAGATACATATGATGAGCAATGTAATACTCACAAATAAATCAGTAAATTCATGAAGTAAATATAGATAGGCATCATTATCATGTACTGAGTTGCTATTTTCCTTATAACAAATCAGCGGGGGACTTAAGGTGTCAGTCACTGGTGTACTCACCCCATATTAGTTTTCTCTTCTGGTTTTTATGTCATAAACAGTCGTATCGAAGAATACTGCATAGAGATAGAGAACTAATTATATTTCTTTTGTTAGAATGTTATGTCTGCAATCTTTATGGTGGGGTTGCTGCATCGGGGAAATAGCATTATTTCTACGACATGGTTTTTTCAGTTATATTGTATATAAACTTTTTTCTTCGTTTGTGAGTGATTAAAAAAAGAACAATTCGTCTACCTATGGGAAAACATTATACTTCAAATTGGAGTGAAAGTCATAAAATTGGAGTTATGTTGTCGAATGAAGATGAGGCTTTAAATTTATTGATTAAATAGCTTTTTTATTTTCCTTATCAAACTTTTAATGAATGACTTCAAAATGTGTAAACGTCTTTTGGATACAGTTTCATTTTATTAAATCTAAAACTGCAAATGAGTTTTAGGCGAAATTCACTGTCATTTTTATTTTGTTATTCTTGAGAGAATGTGTGAAAATTATGATTCCATAAATTAATGTTAAAAGCTAAACAGTTTTTTCTTGATATTTTTAAACTTCACATTTCGCACAAAGCAATCATGAACTTCCATTTCAACTAGTAATTAGTTTATGCATTTTACGCTAATTTATTATTTTCATTTTTAATGAATTATTTTGCGGAAAGGTGTCGAACTAAAACATGTCGATCACTGGTACACTCAACCTATAGATAGATAGAAAATTATTTTTTTTTCATAATTTTTTTTTTTTTTTTTTTGTCATCAGCTGGGGGGATCGAATTCTCTCCTCCTCCGAACACTTCGGATATCCTGTATCCGACAAAATGTTAAATATTCGATATCTGACCCAATCATTGCACGAAATATCTGGTTATCAGGCATGTCAAATTTTATTTTTAAAATTTAATGACCATGTTTTGAAAATGTATGTAAATTACAAACTTTTTACGTACTTGCAAGCTCTGGGATGCTTAAAAATATTTGTAGAATTTACAGCTTTCAAACATTAGAACCAAATATCCGGAAAAATAGTTGCACCATTGAACTTGGGGTAAGGGGGAGCTTGCGCCTGTAAGGGGTTTGATGGGCAAAATATCAGATTTTTTCTCGTTTGCCAATTTATGTGTCATAAACAGAGTCCGACAAAAACGCGAAAATCTTAGAGCCAGGGAAAATTTTTAGGAGTCAGCTATAATATTTTCATTTGTCGCCACCTGAAAAACTAGTCACCAAGACATTTTTTTAGTCGCCCGGGATTTGTCGGACCCTGGTCATAAACGAAAATGGAAAATCGAATGTAATGTTTCTTTTATAAATGCTTAGTTTATACCTTGATAATTATCTCGTCTAAACGTCGATTCTACATCTACTACACAGTTCATAAGAATGGAAATATACGAGTAAACATATCATTATCAATTAAATCGATATTCCTCTAAAAGATGGCAGCACTATATTTAGTTCTGTTCAGTAGAAGCTTTCTTTTTAACTACAAGGTGGTTTTTAACCGACTTCACAAACGAAGGAGGTTATACATTCGTATTGTATGTATGTCGTTTTTTTTTTTGTTTGTTTGTCCACTCATAACTTCGCATCGGATGAACCGATTTTCATGATTTTTTTTTCAATCGATCAGGGGTGGTTTCCCATAGGTCCCGTACTTTCGTTTGACCATATTCGATAATTAGAACAAAAGTAATGGGCAGAAATGTAGTATTTTATTTGTCTTTTCATCCATAACTTTTGACTAAATGAACCGATTTTGATGATTTTTTCTTTAATCGATAGAGGGTCGTCTAACTCAAATATTGCAAACCAATTTGCCTACATTTGTTTTTTTTAGAAAAAACGTTACGAGTGAAAAATCAGTATTTTTTATTTTAATTGGAAAGGCTTGGCTTGATTTTTCTTTGTTGGGAAATCTATTAATAAATATAAAAGCATTGTTAAAAACATGTTTGTTGTCATGGGCTATAATATTAAAAGAAAATACAGCAAGAGTTTGACTGAAGGCTTCTCTGTGGCAAAAATTAATAAAATCAGTTTGTTTGCTAAAATAGACTTCAAAAGGGAATTTATCATGCAAATGATTAGTTTTTAGTGCCATTAATTTAAAGAAGTTTTGCCCTTTGATATGGATTTTTTAAAAAATAGAGTATTTGTATACACAATGTATTTTCACTAAAAAGAATAAAATAAAATAATTTTTATAAAAAAACAGAACCGACTTCAAATTAAAAATTGCGCTAAAAAGTAAAAAATAAATTCATTCTTTAAACAACATCGATGTGACTTTTAAACATAGTTTTAGAAGTCGGTGCAAAATTAGAATAGATAAAATATTTTGTAATCATGAACCAATTACAAATATATATATTTCCGCAGAATTAGCAACAGTTCCAATATGAAGTAGCAAATGGTATAATGGTAATCAGACCCATAATTTTGCACCGACTTCTAAAACTATGTTTAAAAGTCACATCGATGTTGTTTAAAGAATGAATTTATTTTTTACTTTTTAGCGTAATTTTTAATTTGAAGTCAGTTCTGTTTTTTTATAAAAATTATTTTATGTTAAAATTAATATTTCACTAACTATATTTATATGCAACTATCAAATTAAAAGTGGCTTATGGAGAAAATTTTTAGGGGGAGGGGTTAATTTTTCAAGAGGAGGGTTTTGCTCACGCACACACATGCTATACATACATTATATTTTTGTTTGAAATTCCTTGAAAAAAAGGTAGCTTGATTTCTTGAATAATATATTTAATAAGAGGTAGTTCGTAGTAGTAATTTGTATATTTCAGCTGAACATAATTTTCTTAAAAAGCATGCTACTCATCTTCGACTTGTTTTTCTGCTATAGTCATATTATTTTCTTTCACTCCTTAGCTAATTGTTTAAATATGAAAAAAAAAAAAAAAAACATTTTCCTTGACCCTTATACTTTTGATAGGAGCTGAATTATTATTACCCACGTAATTTGGCACCTTTCCTGAACATGTATAACTTAAATAATTTTCTACCCTTTTAATTATTAAGGGGAAAAACATTTTATTGATTTCACTTTTCTTTAACTTGAATGTGAACAAAAAAGAAAAAAAAAAAAAACCTTAGAACAAAATAATAACCTTGATTTCATGGAGTTAATTACATGCTTTTTCTTCATTTTACAATTTGAAGTGTACAACATCATAGAAGGTTGAAATTTACAACATCAAAAAAAAAAAAAAAATTGATGCATATTTTGTCATTTGATTTCTTTCTTTCACAGAAACATTTTTTATTCTTACAAAATTAAATTCACACCAAAAAGGAAAAGAACGACATTCATGCATACAGTGAAAAGT
Source organism: Octonoba sinensis (assembly GCA_038502835.1). Lineage (NCBI taxonomy): Eukaryota > Metazoa > Arthropoda > Arachnida > Araneae > Uloboridae > Octonoba > Octonoba sinensis. The sequence goes on along the minus strand of CM076599.1, from coordinate 53,084,851 downwards.
GGAAGAAGAAAAATAAATGAAAAACTTGTCACCTTTTTTAAAAAATTGACAAGCTTATTTGGGTGGCAATATCTCTGTGCTCAATTTTCTCTTTTTGCCTTTGCCTTTTGAGGGGGGAAGGGATTTAGCCCACCCTCAAAAGACCCTTTTTTTGTCTAATAAGCATTGATTAGACATTCCTTAAAAATTAGTGTATGTTTACAATAACTTTTATTTATAAAAAACATTCACAAAGATATACAACTGATAATTTGTGAAATATTTATTTTCTTTTATGAATTCTCTTTGAATATAGAATTTGACATACATCAGAAATTGGAATATCATAAATTGGAGGTATACTTTCAGATACAGCGGCTTTTGGTGCTCTAGAATGTTCATCCATAATGGTGTGTATATCAGACAAATCAGGTGTCATAATTAAATTAATACCAGGATATATCAATACAGCAAATATAAATATTACACAACAAATGTACACAGGTACTGCAACTGCCCAATATTTTTGGGGCCAATAGGTTAAACCAATAACTTCCAACCAAGAACTTGGAACATAGGCCCAGATCAAGTAAAGGAAAAACAATGTGTAACTTAATAAATATAGAACAAAACCATACACACTTCTTGTTGATGTAGGTGCAGGAGAATGTTCACTCATACCTGAAAGAATAAACTGTATAAACAAAATAATAACCACATAAAAATAAATAAAGAAATAATAATAATAATAATAATAATAATGAACCAAAAATGAAAATATGAGCTTCAAAAGAGTAGTTTCCAATTATATATAAACTTAAACACAAAAATACTATATAGGAAAAACTAAACATTCAAAATCTTTTTTTTACTTTTTCGTAACTTAATCAGTTAAATAAGAAAAGCAATAAAATATTTTTAAACGATTTGCATTACAAATATATACAAAATACCATAGGTTTAATACTCTACAGCATAAAAAATTAAATACCAAGGAGTTATCCAAATAGCCAGAAAATCAGCAGATGTAAAGATATGATATACATGTATTGCAAAGGAAATTTGTACAGTATCAAAGGAATTGAATGTTTCATTCAGGAAATATGGCTATGATAGAGAGAGAAAAAAAATATATAAATGACCTATCTCAAGTCCTGATGAATTCTGCTATCCAGCTGTAAAACTACTTGTGAATAGACATGGAGGATATCATGCGAATATTTGCCATACACCTCATTTCAAATAATGAAATACATCAACATAATCTAGGACTGGTCATAGCTACCTGCTCAATAGACAACACCCCTGAAACCTTATGCTGTGGGACATTACAACCCAGCCTAAATGTGCTCAACTGGGATGTGGAGAGTTCTGACATTTGACAAAGCTAGAACATAAACATTAGCTCATGACTATAATAACACCTTTTAACATGCTTTCATCCTCTACCTAGATAATAGAAGCTGATTCAAACTCTTTTCAAAATAATTGCCTTTCTTTGGAAGCATTATCATTCTTACATTATTCTTCATGTTCGGAAAATTTTTGTACAAAATAATTAGTGGTCTTTATCAAACTACAAAAAGAAAACATGACTCATAAAGGAGCAGGACTTATTATAGGGCCTACCATGATAAGCTTGCCAAGGGTTTCCCCTCGTCAAATCAAATGTAAACAAAAGAATGCTATAACAAAGAACTTTTATTGAATTTAAATATGTGGCACAAATATTAAAAGAAGAAATTCAGGTCCGTTTATGAACCCTTTGCAAAATTCCGATTAATCAAAGTGGACCCTTCACAAAATTCCAATCAATCAAAAGGGACCCTCCGCAAAATTCCAGTCAATCAAAATGAACTAAATAAAAATCCCTAGCTACCAAACCTTACTTTTTGCAGAATTCTTTATGAAATAAGAGGCAAAAAAAATTTAAAATTTTTATCACTATGTTTAAATTCTGAAATTTCATAAAATTATTTGATTTTTTATAAAAATCTCTTTAAAATTAAAAAACTAGACCCTATTAAAAAATGCTGGATTAACCCCTGAAAACTATTAGAGAGATATAAATCTGATTTATATCCCCCCCCCCCCCCCCCAATGCCTTCCTCTTTTACGCTTTTACTGTAAGAAGGACTTGAAGATAGCCTGTTAAAAAAAGGGGGGATGAAAATTTTTTGTTAATTATTTAATGTATATTTATCCAGTAATGAAAATTTTTTTCAAACACTCTTTCAATATACAGTAGAACCTCGATTTAACGCCACCAACATTTAACGTTTGCCTGTATTTAAAGTTTTTTCTGATTGGTACCAAATTTCTTTAATACTCTTAGTGTTATTTCTTCCTGTACATTACGTTTCTGTATTCACTGCCCCATTCCCGCTTTTAAACGTTTTTACCCAAATAAAGCCGATTTGTTTTTTCGCATTTTTCCATAATGTCTTAAACATTACATTTATTTCGAGAACAGAGACATGATTTAAACCATTTCTCAAAGCAACAAGAATTTTCTTTGAAAGTAGGTGGGAATGAGTGTCGCAAATGCATGGGTCAAATGAAATTTTTTTTTTCTTTGTTGGCGTTCAGCTGAACTGTCCTCCCCCTACCGCCTCTAGATCTTGGATATTGGTTAGCCCACCTTTGTCTTTGATCATTATTCCTTTCATAGAACGAGCATGTGATAGTGATAAGTTCCATACTTTTCTTTTTTGCTGGTGTTGTGGTATTTCTATATTCGAGAAGCTTTCGTTCCTGTTTTTTGTGCATGCACTTTTATTCAAAGTTTTTTTTTTTTTGCTTTTATCTTATCCCAACTGTAGTTAAAGAGAAGAAAAGAGGAAATGTGTCTGGAACAGATCCGATAGAATTTTAAATTTGATTTCATGTAGTACATGTTCACATTAATTTGGAAATATGGAAGGAATAAATATGGAATTATGGCTTCTAAGCGTCGTAAGTCATACTCTTTAGCTGAAAAAGCCTCCATAATAGAAAAACCTCAAAAATTTCATGAGACTTAAGTTGATAAGACATGAATCATAGGACAACGTTTGCAAAGCCTCTCAACGATTGAGGCTTTTTATATTGAGATTAAAACAAAAAAATATAAGCCAAACAAAAATTATCGAATTTTTTAGCAGCAGCTGAATTGTAAGTACCATTTTATTTTGTCATACTATATGAAATTAACGTTAATTATATAATAAATATGTTAAAAATGTTTTTTACGGTTCGAGTGTACAGTAAACAATAGCAGTAATTTGTAAGCAATAGCAGTCCCATTGGAATTATTTTACAGTATTTATTGAAATTTTGGACGACTTGTATAACGTTTTCCCACCTATTATGTATTTTCCCACCAATCAAGCGGAAAACGTTAAATCGGGGTCTTAACCTTAATAACTTTCCGAAATCAAACTACAGATATTACTGATCAATACTCTTCATGAGAAATAAAAATGAAGGAAGGAAATCATTCCAAAATCAACAAACAAACCTAAAAGAAATTCAGTATTATTATGCAATTAAAACTTTTATCATTTCAAGCTGCTTTGTTTGTAAACAATAGCAGTTGAGGTGGACGTTAGTTCACATTATGAGCGAGCGCTCTCCAAGTGTGACGTCACGCCAATAGGCGTGGAGCTCTGACGTCACTCTGTTTAAGCCGCATGCACCCGTTTTCGTTTTCTGCGTTGAGTATGTGAGAGTATAGTTTTTGATTCTAACTAGAGTTGTAAAGGGTGGAAAAAACCCGGTTTATTAACGAGAATAAACCGGAATTTTTGGGAAGGAAATTTTGAAAATTCCCGAGAGTTTTCAAAAAATTTTAATTATGGAAAATTTTAATTTTAAACTTAATTTTAAACTGGTGCATTCTCTTTTAATGTTGAAAGCAAAATTAAATTACTCTTTATTATTAAAATGTTTGAAAACAAACATAAGTTTTATAGTTTAAGTGACTACAGAATTTAGAAAGAAACAAACTAAACATCAAAAGAATTTAGTATGTCAACAAATGCTGAAGAAGATTTTTCAGTAAATAATCCTAAAATACTTTCATCAAAATAAATAATGATGCATAATATTGCTGGGAGTTTGTGGAAATCATAAACTCCCAGGACATTGGGATTTACTTGATTAACAACTAGTGGAATCGAAAAGAAATTGTTGAAAAAGCAGATGATGGTGTTTAATCCTATGTCTATCATCATTATAAAAGGGGGGGGAGGAATAATTCTCATTAAAAATTGGAGCTTGAAAGTCATTGAAGAAAGATAAAACAATGCAAGTTATAATTTTTTTAAAATATAGCAAGACATAATTTTCACATTTTATAAACTTGCATAAAGAATAATAAACAATGATGTGTTGTTATTGTTATATTTAAATCGGGAAGAAATTGTACAAATCATTTTTTCAATAAGCAGTTTCAAAATAAATTACATTCATGAGCATTTTGCTAGCAGTCAATGAATGCTTGCCAAATCATTCGTAGAATATTTAGATTTGATGGTAAAATTCAATTTTTAAATTTCTTTCTCTAGAATCTGCTTTGACTGATCTTACATTGTACTATTCTACATGACTTAGCACTATTTTTTTTTGAAAAACTTTCAGAAAATAAGCTTAATATCTTTTGAGATAGCAATTTATGGAAATGTGGAATTTTAGAGAGATTTACTTCTCCTTTGTTGGTGCAATTCAAAAGCAATTTTTAGCTGATATTTTTTAAAAACTTATTTTCTAATAGCATTTGATATTTTTTTGAAAATAAATTTATAAAGTTAAATATTATATGTTTATTTAGGTGATATAAGTATTATATGTTTATTTAGGTGAAATGTTTTAGAAAAAGAATATATTCAAAATCATTAGAATTAAAATAAAGTATGTCAAACTGGTTTATGTGCTACTTATTTATACTGTGGCTATTATATTTCATATATTAGCCCTAAGTTCAAATTGGAAAATGGCTGCTTTTTGTTTACATTCAAAATTCCCAATATTCCCCAAAATTCCGGGTTTATTCCCCAAAATTCCCGGGTTTTTTCCCGGCTTTCAAAAACTGTGGGTTTTTTTACAACTCCAATTCTAACAGATCTAAGGAAATTAACGTTCCAGATAAGAGGAGTTTGCTCTCATTTATTATTGTTATTAAAGCAATATATTTTTTTTTTTTCAATAAAAACTTTGTTTTTTTTTTTTTTACTACTGTTATTTTTTTTTTTAAACTTTGTGTATTTTTTTTCAATAAAAATGTGTTTTTCAATAAAACACACATTTTTGTTTTGAATAAAAATAAGGAATAGTGGGAAATGTACGATTTCTTTTCCAGTTCATTTTTCTCAGAAAATTTAAATCACCTTCAACTAGTTTAAAAAAATTATTGTGTGCAGTATATTTTAAAGGAATTGATGACAGAAATAATTTGAAAATACTTTTGATTTAGAATATGAGATTGTTCATTAAAACTTTGTCAAAATGCAACCAAACAATAAGTTGAAGTATGAATTTGATTTTAAAAAAAAATCATATACATTTGTTCATAATTCTTTATTTCTTTTTTATTGCATAAATCCCAAACAAATTAAAATTTGAAATCACATTTGACAAATTTGAAAAAAAAAAAAAAAAAAAAATTGGATTACTTGAACGCAAAAAAAAAAAAAAAAAAAACTAGGTGCGAAATTCTCATAAATAAGAAACAAATTAAAATTTGCAATCACATTCGACAAATTTTAAAACAAAACAAAGCACAAGAGCAAAATACCGGGACGTATGGCAAGCCTATATATAACTTTAATTTTTGAAACTTTTCTCTTTGAATATCATTTAAATAGAGTGTCCCTTATCCAGAGGTAAATACATTGTGGTCCCTATTTAAAGGGACTGGGACCAGAAAAAGTGTTCCTTAATTAGAGGTGTCACTTTTTCGGAGGTGTCCCTTAATGGAGATACTACTGTATACGGATTTAACACAAACGAAAATATTTTAATTTGGAACAATTCTTTGTCATAAAATTTTGATGTTTTGCTTTGTGTCCGCTTTCTCGGACAATTTTTATTTATGATTAATAAAGCTTGAAATTGTGTGTGATTGATATTGGACATATTAAGTAGCTTCAGCATTTAGCTTAAAGAGAAAAAAAAAAAAAAACTAACACACTTTGTTGAAAATTCAGTCAGACGGGGTTAAACTTTAAAAAAAAAATAGCAGACAACCAGCAATCGGTGATTCCTCCCCTTCCCCTCCTCCCTTTCTTTTTTTTTTAAATTTTATTTTTATATCAATAATTTACTAAGTCTTATTGTACTTTTCTAGTAACTATTATTTCACGCTAAATATATTTATTCAATTTCAATTACACGTAAATTAACGTAGTCTCCGAAAATCTACTGCATAGTATTTATTCGCATTTTTAAAGTATTAAACTTTTATTTTTTAATATTAGCACTTGGTAATTGTTATCAAATGATTTTCGTCCGAAGGTGAGCCCATTAACAGGTGTCCATTATAGATTTATATTACACATTATCACTCTCGCAGTAAGGGGATTCCAGACCACAAGAGAACCTACTTCACACCCCAAAGGCTATGTAACAACCGGAGAACCAACCCTCCCTATTTAATGCTTTGACAGGTGCATTCGTTTATTGTGCCACTAAATAATGGCAAGAAGTTCCGAACTGTGGGGAGTTCATCAGGAACATTACCGAAAGTCACAAATTACAAACAAACAGGGTGGTCTCTGCGTTGTAGGGGCTGTGACGTGCGGGACGACGGTTCCCTTTGGAAACCACTTATGCAAAAAGTAATCCTTTATGTTTTTACAGAAAAAAAAATGAGAGAGAGAAAACTAAAATTAAAATATAATTGTAATGAAGCTGCAATTTTGAACGTAAATTTCAAGCTAGAATTTTTCTGTAGTTTTATTTGATTAAAAGTTATCTACTGTTAAGAATTTGGATAAAGTTTGAAATGCAGGAAACAAAACTGTTTGTTAGTGTACTGTACTATAAGCTGTTTATTTTACCTCTAATAAAATCCTCTAAAAAAATTACGTCATGCAATGATTTTAGAGTCTAACAGCGAGCATTAATGAAAATAAGTCTCTATATATGAATAAACTTAGAGAGACGAGGGAGGGGGAGGGGAATAAAAAAGGGGGCGCAACTTTATTTCAATTAAAAATCAAGCAGAACATCTTAGCAACAAACCAAAAAGCTTGGTACAAATGGTGCCCCCTTCATTAATTGATTTACTTTAATATTTACGAAATCAACTATCAATGCTGGTTTTTTTTTTTAAAGGTAAAAAATCCAACTTCTTTCCAAATGTTTTCATTAAATTTAGACACTATTTAAAAATACGAAATTCATTTAATCCAGAAAGTACAATCAAAGCTTGAATTTAAAAAAAAAGTTGTAAAGTAATGCCACTTCTAAAATATCAGTGCATCTTTTTGTGTAAATATTTGTTATGTGTATGTCCTTATACATTAATCTACAATGCATTCAGAGTATATTGTTGTAAAAAAGATTGCACAAAACGTTATAAAATTGAAAAAGTCAACAGCTACACTGATAGCATAATCTTTACCACTTGAAGAACATTTATTATTATTATTATTATTATTACATTTTTGAGGGAAATATGAAAGAAGCCGCCTCATCTGAAGTATAGAAGGGTAAGTAAACGTAAATCAATAATTTCAAGAACACAGGGCCAGCGAGAACCAGAGGCAGCAAGGCGCTTGCCTCACAGCGCAGCTTCCTTAAGGGGGCGGCAATTACTATCTAATCAATTTATTAGGTAGATACGCTTCTAATGAATAAGAAAATAGGTATGTCCTATGGGGATCTTGATATATTTACATGTGTATTCAAATGAAAGCAAAATTACAGAAAAAAAAAAAAAGATTGAATACCACATAAAACTTAAACTTTGAATGCAATTTTTTTTTTCACACAAAAACAGCACAATATCAAGAACAACTCCTGAACTATTTTTTTCATCTTCAAAACATCTCCAGTAAAATTAAAACCTTGATGCAGTTTTCTAAGGAAAATATGCAATTAGATCACAGTAAAACCTCACAAACTCACTCCTTTCAAATTAAATAAATAGACAATTACATAGTACATAAAAAAATTTCATCTTTTAACATCATTCTGAAGAAGGAAAGCTCTTGTTAGGTAGCAAAAAGCAATGTTTAATTTTAACAATTTATTAACCCAATGTTCCTTATTTTTATTCAAAACAAAAATCTGTGTTTTATTGAAAAACATTTTTATTGAAAAAAAAATACACAAAGTTTAAAAAATAATAATAACTGTAGTTAAAAAAAGTAAAAAAAAATACACAAAGTTTTTATTGGAAAAAAAATAATATTGCTTTAATAACAATAATAAATGAGAGCAAACTCCTCTTATCTGGAACGTTAATTTCCTTAGATCTGTGAGAATCAAAAACTATACTCTCACACACTCAACGCAGAAAACGAAAACTTTCGTCAGAACGAGTGACAAAACGAGTGACGTCAGAGCTCCACGCCTATTGGCGTGACGTCACACTTGGAGAGCGCTCGCTCATAATGTGAACTAACGTCCACCAGCAGTTGAAGTAGTTGAAGATTGTCCAATGCCATCTTCAGATCATTTTGGTAATTTTTGTTTTAAGTCTTTCTTCTTCTATCTTTTCGAGATGAAAGAAAAAAGAGTTAATTCCATTTCGTTTACAATACTAATTAAGTCTTGATTTTTAGAGTATGTGAAAGATATAATATTGGGAAAATTTCGATAAGGAAAGTTTTCTTCGTTCCTTTTTAAATTTTTCCTACCTGAAATTTTACTTTATGAATAGTAAGTAAAAATAATAGTCATTGCTTTTTGCATTAATAATTGACGAATTTATAATTGTAACAATCGAATATTTTTTTAAGAAACTTTTAGGGTACGAGCCTCAGTGACGGAAAGCGGAACAGCACAACTCAGTTGACTTCTCTTCTTGAGCAGAAGAAGCAGAAGCGTATGCGTTTTTGACTCTGATTTGATGAACTATTTTCGTTAGTAATGGCCTGTATTTTGTAACAGATGGGCAAAATCCTATGCTCTTGATTTATTAGCTAACGTTATTTATTTGTAAAACTCATCTCATAATTTAAAAATGGGTATTCTTCTAGCTAAACTGTGGAGCTTATTTTCCAACGAAGGTATGTAGTTAAAGTATATAATATCCTCTGTCTGGTTAAAGTTCAAAATTTTTGCTTTTTTGAAGTTTTCTTCAGTTCTGCTCTATAATTTGTTAATCATAATATTGCATTTCCGTGTTTAAAATTTAATTATTCTGAAAAAACTCTGCTCTATTTAAAAAGATTGTAGATGATTTGAGTTGCAGTGAAGCAATATATTTATGATAAAAAGTAAAAAAAAAGTTAAATGCAGTGTTCTATGTATTTTAAAAGTATAGAAATTGACGTAACCTTTGCCTAGAATATTGTTTGTGTTGTTTGACCGTATTTTTTTCCTTAGTATTAGATCTTGATTTAATAGTTTTAAACAGTTGATAAATTGTAGTAAGTTATCGAGTTTCAGCATTTTCGTTGTTCAGATTTCAAATAGTTATGCTTAAAATATTAGTCTTTGGCGGGGAAAGTGGTTGATTGCTTTTTTCTAGATTTTGGAAGAAAATAAATAAGTCTAGTGAAAAGGTTTATTAAATTATTTCTCGCGAAATCATTTAGTAGTAATCCAAACTTAGTTTCCTCCCCCCCCCTATAGAATTGTCATTAAATTAAATAAAAAGACGAATTTTCTCACTATTAGTTTTTTAATTATGAGTTTTTCAAACTAAAAATGTCACTAATTTGAATTTCAGCATTTTAGAACTCCTGTTGTATAAAGTTATTTTTGAAAGAAATATTAAAATCTCTTTGAACATTCTTCTGCAGTTAATTATAATACCAAATTTCATGATGTGCTCTTTTGTCTATTTTTAATTATGTACCCCCCAAAGGACAAAGAAAAAAATGTTAGATGGAAATAATAATTGTCTCTTTTCTCCTGCTTAAGTTTAATCCCTTTTTTTGCTCTTGTATATTAGTGTAATAAATAGTATTGCTGCATTTCATCTTGCAGAATATGCTTGGGATCTGTTACTAGCTCTCAATCTAATAATAGAGGAATAATGTTGTCTAATAGTGTGGTCTGTACTAAGGCAATTATCGTTATGGAGGTGTAAATTCATTGCTCTCATGATGAGTCAAAATAATTAACAAATAAATATATTTAATAAACTAGGTAAAGTATATTTACAGATCTACCATAATAAATGATTATATGGTGTTTTTAAGGCTATGGGGGAGAGTGTTGTACCTTGGGACACTTTGCTCATTTTAATTTTTAACTTCAAAAATTAAAATTAGATTTAAAGTCTGAAGACACTATTTAAATACACCAACATTCTCCTCTATAATATATTTTTTTCAAATTCAAACAGTTTAAAAATAAAAAAATGCCAGCCATTTTAAGTAGTAACTGAAAACTGTCCCAAGGTACAACACCCTGTTGTACCTTGGACATACTTCGTGATTCATGCAACAGTCATATACATAACCAATTTTATACGAAAAATCATGCGCCAAATGTGTCCAAGTCAGGATTTTCATTATAGCAACCTTCTAGCTTGGTTTCGCAGTAAAATGATGTAGTCTGAAAGTGTTGATGGATACTACAACATTGACAAATTTGTAACATTATTGAACTAAAATATAGCATCATATTCTAACAATTCTTGTATTTGAAAGACTACATTCGATTAGAATATCTCTCTTTATACTAAAATATATCCAAATTATTAAGAACCATGTGTATGTTGTACCTTGAGACATGTCCCAAGGTACAACTCGGCTTACTGTCCCAAGGTACAATCATCACATGGTTTAAATAAAATCAAAATGGTGCTCAATCAAAATGCAGTATTATCACTTTCTCATAACCAAAACATTTAAAAATCTTCTGTTCAATATCCAATTAAAATTCAGTAGAATAGTTTTAAAAATGCTATTTCAGTAAATTAAATTAGAATGAGAAAGATATTTACTTTTGAGTGATGAAACTTTCTTTCTCTCACCAAGTCATCAATTCAGTGCTTCTAATGCTGCCTTTTACTGTGATGCTATCTGCTGGTTAAGGTCACAATTAGAAATAAAAAAAATGTTAATATTGCCAATAGGTTTTTAGAAATTGCCAATGTCCCAAGGTATAAGCGTTCTAAGGTACAACACTCTCCCCTATGCATGGCAGAGAAGAGAACTTGCACAAATGATCAAATATTGTTTTTCTACATATTGTGTATATGATAAAACTTAAGGCAAAATCTGGTGAACTGAAATACTATTTAAAAAGAAAGTTTCTATATACCAAAAAAAAAGTTCCTACAAATAGAAAGAAGCATTTCTTCAATTTTACCATTTCTTAAAATGCATATTATCATGTTATATTTTGTATTTATTTTTTCTAGTTGATGTACTTTTTTAGATTCGCATAGGATATTTTATTCAGGGTTACTTCTGGCAAGTTCAGCCTGTTAAATATCCAAAAAAAAAAAAAAGTAAAACTTTCTCATGTACTTATCAAAATGATGTTATGTTATATATTTTTGTAATATCACATTAAAAATTCAGCGACTTTTCTGTTGGTGTCAAGAAACCATCGCCAACAACAGATTAAACAACATTTTTACTTCACCAACTTCAAATAGAGGGCACCACTCTTGGCAATGTTTTTTATCGCCAGCAATGTCACAACAACAAGGTGAAGAAAAATCACTAAGAAACTGCAATATCAACAATTACAAATTATATCTACAAAAAATAGCAATACTACTATGTAAAGGGCTTACAGAATTTTTCAATAGCAATTCAATACATTAGCGGACGGAAAATTACTTAATAAATATAGGTATTTACAATACATATACTAAAAGTTGAATTAAAACCCTTTGTTTAAAAAACATGCATTTTATGCATAATGACTTCCAATGAATTATCATTACATTAAATGTGCATTATTCAACAAGAAACATAGTAAAAGTATTATGTAATGCAACGCAAAACCAATGTTTAATGGAGCTATCCAAATTTTACCAGACTCCATTACAAAATTTATATCATTCCATCAATTCATGTATATGTTTTACATTAAAGTAATGAATGCCTACTTTAACAAAAATAGCAATACCACTAATTACAACAGCAAATATTTTGGTACAATTGAAAAATTATTTTTTTAACCTTATAAACACATAAAATAAGCAAATAATAAATTTAGAAAATGAAGAACTCACTTTAACACTGATTTTGCTCTTTAATATTAATCCCAAATCACTGCAAACTTACAGTCCAGTGTGACGGACTGGTACGATAAAGAACACTAAATTTTGCATTCTTTTTAGGCAGTTAGCCAAATTTACATAAATTTGGCTAACTGCCTCAACCTGTAGAATTAATCTCAATTCATGTGCACAAACATCGTAGATATCCATTTAAAGCATGTTTCGAAAGTGTAAATAGTCATTGTTTGCCATCATAATAGAAATGAACCGAATGAACGTACATCAACCCTTCACTCTTTTTTTTTTTTAGCAATATAAAATATCTCCAACTTTAAATACAAAAGAAAATACATTTCCTAAAGGCACACACCTCGGTTTTCGCAAACGCAACAGCGCGTCTTCTCTTCAGCCCATCATTCGCTGAGGGTTGGAGTTGCTACACATCACGCCAACAGCTATGAAGTGGGTTACTAAAGAGAATAAAACTTATCGCCAAGCAAAAATCATTAAATTGGCACAAAAGTTCAAATATCACCTAGGGGCTTTTGCAATACTTCAGGATATCCCAAAATTCTTTATCAAGCTTTTGAGATCCCAGTTTTCCTTGAGCAGATTAGGTTTACGAGCAAAGTGGTCATTTAGATGATCTGGAGGGTGCAACCCCCTCTCCTCCACGCCTTGATGGTTGGACTGTTAATTAATTTCAGTAACATTGTTAAGCCTTTCACAAAGGAATTCAATTGCATGAAAAAGAGTTGTCATGCATCAATTGCTTATGATTTTTAACAATAAGTATAAAATAATTCATTTTCAAATCAAATGCACACCTTGACTGTAAAGTTGAGGGCAATATCCTTGTCACTTAACTAACATTCTCACAATGACCATTCAATAGTTGTTGAATAGCCATGGCATTTTTCTTTGGTTTCTCCTTTTTTTACTATCCCTCCTTAACCCCTCTTACCTAAGGTCAGCAAAACACCACACCAATCCCTTGTCAGGAAATCATACTACAACTCTTTCTTGAAGTTTTCATTATTTTAAAGAAAAAATTTCAATTGAATGGGAAACGTTCATCTTGGGTCTGAATGTCTTGAGATGTTATGATAAACAACTCAATAATAAAGCATAACATGAAATCTTCTGGTGTTTAAAAAAACGTGTCATGGCATCTGTAGTAATCATGGCGTAACTATAGAGTGGCAGAGCTGGCAAAATGCCACGCACCCTTTTACTCATGGTGCCACAGTCCGAGAGCCTGCGAGCTCAGAAGTGACCTTATACGTAGTTCACCCAGAATTTTGCTTTGTGGGGGGCGCACAAAGGTTAGGATTCTGGATGTTGATTTTGTCGGACATCATATGTCCCTTTTTTGAGGGATCAGAACCACGTATCCGACTGTAATGTTTGAAATCAGCAACATGGGTGCAAGACTTCCGTCCACGGGACGGATTTCCGTCTTCCGAAAATACTTGAGGACGGAAAAAAAATACAAAAAGATCGCGGGGAAGGAAGTGATTTTTTTTTTTTCCATCCGCAAACGAATTTTCCACTCGCTCTCATCAAATCACAAACGCAAAAACGAACCCTTTTATACAAATCGCAATCTCAATGGAGCATTTGCAAGTACAAAAATTGCAAATTTCCGCTATTAAATTCCATCATTAGCTTTTATTTTCATTCTTTTCAAAATCTTTGCTTGAATTATCGGACTATTTTTAAAACAACGTGTTTTCAAAATGGCGCGCATCGTTTTACTTTACATATGACGACTTTGTGGGTTTATCGCCATCGTTCCTCAATTTGACTAGCTGATATGGAAAATATCCTATTTGTGTGTGTGTGAAATGCATGAGTTGTACCATACTAAAAGTTTCTTTGAACAAATTAGGGATGACTCAATAAGTATAAGATTAAAGACCAATTGATGAATTGCTGATGAATCATTAGAGGGATGTTTTATTTACACGCATTTAGATTGCGTAACGAAAGTTTCTCTTTGTGGTGACTGTTGATGTTATTTTTATTTTAATTTGCACTTATTATTTTTACTTCATTTTCAAGAGAAAAGCGAATGCGAAGAAAAGCAGAACTGTATTTAGCTCGATAAAAAAGCTATCGGACTTTTTATTTTTCTTCCATTTTTGAAAAAGTAAAAAAAAAAAAAAAACTTTTTGCCGGAATTCCTGTTTTATGAATGGAAAAATTAATAATTTTTTACCACATTAATGCCTTTAACTAGTCATAAAGAGTACATTCAATATGTTCTTTTTCTCACTTTTACTTTTTTAAGTCTTCCAAAATTTTCCGATTTCTGCAAGAATTAAAGGATTTTATAACGGTATTTTTCAGATATTTTCGCTATTATACTACGGAATTTTTTTTTTTTTTTTTTTTTCAGTAGATATTTTAGACAAATACCTACTTTTTTAATAAAGGAAGCTTAATGTCTTCTCCGAAAACGGCGAAAAATGCCGGGAAAATAGGCGAGCGAAAATTTTCCCGGTTTTCCTGGATCAGCCATTAAATTTTGGTGGGAAAATACGCATCAGGCAAAGATATTTCCTTTAATTTCTTAATCAACCATAATAAGCTGATCTTTTGCCTAAAAGCCAACCCCTTTTTTTGTTAAAATTTGAAGTCCTTTTTTTATAATCAAGCCTCAATTTTTCCTTTACTTTCGTTTAAAAAGTATTTCTCATTATTATTTTTTATTTTAAATTCTCTTGATTGATTCATATTCATGTGTTCATTTATTAATTATAATAATTGTATTTTTAGTACATAAAAATGATACATGTACGGTACCGGCCCCCAAATACGGAATCCCGAAATCCGGAACTTTTTCAAAAAAATCGGCAGCTGGAAGAAAAACAGCTTTTGTTTTTCGAAGAAAAATCGGAAAAGATTTTGCACCGTTTTTTTTTTAAAAACAAAATGTAATAAACATTTTAAAGATAGGAAATGTGCAGTTTTCAAAAAGTTATTTCGCGATTTTTTGAAAATGGTTCGTTTTTGCGATTAGAGTTTTTATTAATTGTTTCTTTAATTTTAAGTTAATATCATTAAATTTTGCTTTTTTTTCATTTCTTGTAGTTTTATTATATTTATTTTTTAAAATGAGCTCTAATTTTCTCGCGATACAGAATATTTACTAAATTGAAAATCGGCGCTTCTCGCATTTTCCCGCTAGTCTGATCTTTTACTGCAATTTAGTGGCTAGAGAGAGTATAAATTCATATCAGAATTTGACGAAATTCTTTTCTGTTATTGGTTATTTAAAGAAGTTAAAATAATATCGGGAAAAATCCAGATGGTTTCGATGTTTTGCCTCGAATGTAAGCAGACTCCAACCTCGTTTTTTGTGCTAAACTTCGCGACTTAAAGACGAGTATATACAATAATAAAAAATACATAAAAATGAGCGAAATGCAAATGGAATCTTCTAGAGCAAATTAAATCGCACTGATGCTACTTACAAAATTCTTTGAATTAGGATCCAAAATCCGGAAAGATCGCGGCACCGAGCCCTTCTTATTTGAGGTCCCATACTGTGTATTTCAAATTTTAACTCACTCACAAAGTATACTTGAAAGGAAAAGAATAGTGGCATATCAGTAAAAAAAGTAGTAAAACTTACCATGTGTAGTAGGTATGTATATAATGTTATTGTTTATATCAGGCCGATTCAGCATTTTTAACAGGGTCTTTTTTTATGAATTTTAAAGAGATTTTTGTGAAAAATCAATAATTTTGTGAAAATTAAAAATTTAAACATATATAGTGATGAATTTTTTTATTATTATTTGCCACTTTTATAATAAATAATGGTGTAAAAATTAAAATTTAGAATTTTGTGAAGTTGTGTGTTTTTATTGATTTGAATCTTGCTTATTGCCCTAAAGCGGACCCGAATTTCCTCTGGCGTGACGCCTGTATATATATAATAAATACTCCCTCAACCCCCCGTGAGTCAGCGCAAAAATTTTTCAGTCCTCGCAACTTTCAGGACTTGCACCCATGATCAGCAATTTCTATGCTTATTTTCAAGCATCTTATAGCTGTAGTATGTTTAATTCATCATAAACTAATTAATATTCAAATTCAAAAATCAAATTTGACTTGTTGGATAACCAGAAACCAATCATTGGTTTCTGGATATCTAAAAATTGGTCGTTGGGTATTGAATGTCCCCCCTCCCCCTTGAATAGTCTCATGAAACATTTCCTGCCACTTTTCAAAATTTTCAGATATGACATTTCATTTCTTTATTTAGCGTGGTCTACCTGCTCTTACGGGATATTTTGTATAAAAATGATACATCTAAATGTGCATGTTTTATTATTATTTTTTTAAAAAATTTAAAGCTGTAAAATGCCGAGAGATTCAAATGTTTGTGATAAAAAGAATTTTTTTCATCAAAAACATCTAACTTAGAGCTAAATTTTCCATACTCTGACTACTTTTACATTGATTGATTAAATTTGTCATTTGTATGCTCCATGTTCTACAACTTGATTTATTATTTGATTTAAATTCGTTTTTCATTTCAGTAAAATAGCTTGTACTTATGTAGGAAAACCCTTGGTCACAGAGATGCAACTATGAGAATTTTCCCTATTTACATGTTTTTCATATGCAGTGGGGTGGGTGTTCAGAGCTGACATTGGTCATGGTTCAGTCCAGTGTTCAGTTCAGATCCTCATTGGATGAAATTATTGACTAAAAATGAGATTTTGTTTTCTAGTGACCTAAAAGGGCATTGTTGGCTTAAGCACAACCTTTTCCTTCCACACAATTGCAGGTGATGGAGAAATTTTAGTATTAAAAATAACTATTATTATGATCAATCGGTTGCCGATCAATCGCCTGATTATCTTCTCCCGATTTATCGGTAATCGGCTGATTTGGTTATCGGGGCATCCCTGGTGTCTGCTCATGGTTAGACAGTTTAGGAGAACATGTGAGCAACTTGTTGAAAGCATACCTGTTAATCCATTTGATTCACATGGAAAAGTTGAAAATTCGTTCTTATCACCAAAATGCGCTTCGGTTATAAAAGCCTAAGTAAAATGCGCGCATATATGCGCTCTGGTGATAATGGCCGGGCTAAATGCGCGCATATATGCACTTACGATGCAAATGGGTTAAGTGAGCAAGTGCGCGGGAGGAGGGGGTGTTTGGCCGATTTGAGGGAGAGGGGGGGGTGATCGTTTTTGCAATGCTCTGTAGCTTTTTCTTTTTGTTGAGGGGGGGGGGGGTTGGTCGCAATCGCTCTGCAACTGGGCTGGGTGCGCGCCGCCCCTGTCTTCAGTGTTTATTAATTTTAAAACGGAAATTTTATGTTTTGTGCGATGTTGAGCCCTTGTTATCTTTTAGAGTGCAAACTAATTCAGAGAAATATTTTTTTGACCACATTGTAGAAAATTTCATTTTAAACCTGATGTTGAAAATTTTTTTGCAGATGGAGTGATTTTATATTTTTTTAGGAATTTTCGAAAAAGGTTTTAAAAACGCGAAAATTATCCAAATCCTGTTTTGCAAATCGATTTGTCTTCAATCAAAAGAGCCTACCGTTCGATCTCTTGTTATAATAAGATCCAAATATTTCTGTTTCTTAATATTAAATATATTCTATATGTATGTAAGGATTAAATATATTTTTATGCCTACAGATTCAGAAATTGAAAGGTAAAATGAAATCTATTTCTGATTGGCTCTGTGCGTTCTTTCTACCTCAAAATGATGTTATAGTTTTCATCTCCCCGCCCCCCTCTCGAACTTTAATAAGACTTGAATGTTACGCCGTATAACTTCATACGTTCTTTTGAGTTACGATTTCAATGTTGATGAGTTCTGGTTTCGTTGCTAGGAGAGTTTTTGTTAAAGTTAAATTGATTAACGCTATACATATATTTTAGAGTTATTTTATTCTGTGTTATTTTCCCCCCATTTCGTGCACCTCGGAGTTCTATTATTTTCCAATAATTAATTTTGAAGGAATTATTTTA
The DNA here is from genome assembly GCA_038502835.1 of Octonoba sinensis. Classification (NCBI taxonomy): domain Eukaryota; kingdom Metazoa; phylum Arthropoda; class Arachnida; order Araneae; family Uloboridae; genus Octonoba; species Octonoba sinensis. Next base: position 53,066,524 of record CM076599.1, on the reverse strand, counting down.
TTTTTTGTTTCATTTGATTTTCAGCATTTTTATAAATCAACATCGAATTATCCACGTTTGAAAAATTAGATGAAATCAACAGCATAAAGAAGCGGATTGATAGATAAAATAGACAAAACAATTAATAGATATATAGATAAACATAAGTAGAAAATAGATATAATTTTTGTACCGCCGCCGAATTTACAAAGCAGTCTCACTGCAAAACCACCGCCAACTCAATTTCGTAAAAAATGCGACGCATGTTCTTTTTTTTTTAAATAAGCGATTCAATCACATTTGCACGTAATTCAAACATTGCTGTGATCGCTATTTAGAACGCAGAAATTCGTCTGGGATTTTCTTACTCGAGTTGCGTGAATATAAGGTCGTACGAGAGGCTCTTGTCACATGTCTTTGACTAAATTTTAATTGATCATCAATATTTTGCAAACTAATTAACGCAGAAAAAATATTGTTCTCATTGATACTAGAATTTCATACTGTTGAACTTTTGTTTTAGACTTATGAAACAGAAGATAGTAAAATAAATTACTGATTTCATTAAATTAAAAACAGTTTCCGCGTTTTTAGTGCGAAAAATTTGCGAAACGGTCTTCTATAAAATTGAGGTTTCATTTTGCAGCTCGTGTTTAAAAATACATTTTCCTAAGGACAGTTGTGCTTTAAAATTTTGCTAGGTAATATATGTACTTTTTTTAGTGGCCTAAAATTTAATTTTAAAAAATGAATAGTAATATATAAACGAAGTACAAAATATCATTGTTACAATATAACTTTACCCCCTTGAGAAAAAAAAGCATAATATTTGTCTGCAACCAAATGTTTTTAATGATTAAAATCTGTAATGTTTTAGGTTACAAAATTTATTCAGAATCTCTAATAGGGAAACAATGAGGTTCATCAAAAACAGCTTCTCTATTTAACTGGCATTTATTTAAATGGGTGAAGGTGGCCCAACCCTGCTAGGTTTAAAATTTTATGGTTATTTCAATTTTTCACCCTTTTCTTAATATTCATTCTTAATGTACTTATTTTTCTCTTTTCATTAAAAATTGGCAGTTTCTTATTTTACATCCTTTTTCGCGTTACATGGATTAATCATAATTTCATAATCGAACCCTTAAATATCAATAGCCTTGTTACCCTGAAAACCACAAGGTCTATGCTACTGTGTTTCCCTGAACCTGAAGCTGAATTCGATCTTTTCAATAGCAGTGGAGGTCTGGAGGTAACCTCGAATGGCCTTCGAGGTCTACGCCACATTATACATAAAGGAAAAAAAAAAACTATCTGGAAGCAGATGTCTGTTGCAGGCGGGCAGAATAAGGAGCGAAAATTATTATCCATTTTCGAGTGAAACATCTGTCAGAAACTGAATCGGTTTTGCCGAAGTTTCAACTGCTGCGGGGCCTTTGCTGTTGCTTCTATTATGCCAATTGATTGTAAGGGAGCTAGACTGGCTAGGGTCTTTGCTGGGTTGGTTTGGAAGTCGTCAAACTAGAGGGGGCTTTCCTGAATGAACATTTTTTTTTTTTTTTTGAGTACATAGCTTTTTAGCAAAACTTGAAACTGTTTCAAAGTCCTTTTCGGAGACAACTTTTAAAGAAAACTAGAACTTCGACTGAATTTTTCTGAGATATTAGATTTAAGTTCAGCGACTTTACGAGACCCATTATTTAATTTAGATAAATTATTAGATAAATAGAAACCTTATTCCACAACAAAACATTTGTGGAAGAGGTTCTTAATAAGTTTCAAGACGGAGAATTGAATGACTTATGTGGGCTATTAGTTATAACGCTCATTATACGTATTATAGACGTTTGTTCATGAACCGTTGTTGTAGTATGTAGGTAGAACAATTAATTGCGTAATCATACACAAAACGATGTCTTTGAGAACTGCTACAAACAGCTAATATATGCTCGTTTATTTAAACATAAACTATCTTGTTTCAACCCACGGATGTTTTGCTCTCAAGAGACCATTAGCAATAAAAACCAGTCTTGTTTTACTTTCTGTTTCCCTCTTACTGCGGAGGAAAAAATGAGACTGTATACGTCCCGACCAAACCTTGTTGTTCATATTTCACCTAGTTTTGTATTCCTATAGATCAACTGGCAGAGGAAAAAAGGATTATCTTTTGAATGCTTAATTCGGTTTTCCGTCCAGGAAGATCACGCAATGCTGCAGATATGCACGCTATTCCGATTCCATGTCGAAAAAAATCACTTCAGTTCGGTTGTAGCAAACTAATGTGAGATGGGTCAACGTGTTTTTATTTTGTGTCCACAGAAAAGCTTATGATTTTCGGTTTTGAATTTTGTTTTGGTGAGGGATTTATTTATTTTTTTTTTTTTTTGTTTGTTTTAATACGAATTCATATGCCGTTTAGGATCTTTGATAAATACTAAATACAGTAGAGCCGCGGTTAACTAGAGGCCCGACTAACCGAGTGCCAACCGAGGTACATTTAGTCCATGAAAAAAGCTTCTTTGGAGCAGGCCCTTTTTTTGGCGCCCCTGCCGATGGCGCCGTCACTGACGTCAGTTGCTTTTTCGTTTTGCTTGTGAGCAGTTTGTTTTTTTTCTTTTGTACTGTACTGTATTTGTAACGTGATGAGTACTAAACGAAAACGAACTGTTTTGTCTTTGGAGACTAAATTACAAGCCATCAACATACTAAATAAAGAAGAGACAATTAAAAAAGTAGCTTCAAATTTAGGTGTGAGAGAATCATCGTTCCATAACATGTACAGTAAATATGCGTTTTTTCCCCCACATCTTGACGACGTTTTCATTCATATTTCACCCGTTTACCCACGTTTTCTTCTCGATTGTTATCCGAATTTTCGATTATCCGAGGTACCCTCCGTCCACATTACCTCGGATAACAGAGGCTCTACTGTACAATGGTTTTACGAAAGAAAATGTTCTTTGTAATGTGGATATTCTTGTGTTTCTTATTTCGTTGCTTTAACAGAGGTCCCTGTAACTTTGTAATTCCTGGAATGCAGTTTTCGTTCCTAGTTTGTGCCGAGAAACGTTGGAATTGTGTGATATACACTTTTATATATACTCTTGCTACTTAGTTTCCTGTCTCTAGCTTGGACTCTGAATATTACCACGTGACATGGCGCGGGCGAAGTGGTCCAAGCTCAATACAAAGACCTAACCTTGTACAATTTGTTTGGACAATTTAAAGATAGTTTTCGACATTCTTTCATGCTATACGTGCACCGCGGAACATCATGGTTTTCCGTCGTATTTCGTTCCATCGTGGTTTCGTTAAATACAAATTTATTTGCAACGTTTCATTTATTCACTGGGTATTGAGTAGAATTCATGTTCCCAAGTCAAGCTTCTAAGCTTAGAAAAATATTGATTACTTACCTAATGTAATCGGGCGTTTTTCTTTTCCTTCATAAATTTGAGTGTATATCGTTTTCTAATTCCTAATGTGCCGACCAATTTTTAGGAAAAAGAGTTCGATGGGTATCACAGAACACTATTAACATTTTTTTAAATTATACGGTAAAATCACTTTCCGCAATTTGTCGTTAAAAGGTAATGTCTCAAATTATATCATTATGGTCATTTTACTGTTGTTCATTACATTGTTAAAATTAAGGAAAATAATATAAAAATATATATAAATGTAAATGTTAGCGGGGGGGGGGGGGATTTTGAAACGTCTCTCTTTTTTTTTTTTTTTGTTAAGCTCAGGAGACGGATGCCAACATCCACTTCTGTCGATTTTTAACCTTCACGTGGACGATTTTTCAGGAATTTTTTTTTCGTACAGTAGTTAGAGTTGGTATTCAGGGCTAGCAATAAAATTCAACATCGTGATTTCTGAGAACAAAATATTTCAGAAATATCTACACAGGGCTTAATTTCTAACGAATGAAGTGTGGCAGCCCTAGCAACATTATTTTCTTGTTTTTAGGAGCCTTACTTTGTTTCTATTCTTTCCCTTTTGGCTTAATGTATCGTAAAAATATTGTTAAATATAAAGAAAAAAAAATAAGTAAAGCAATGAAATAAAGATTGAAAAATGTGAAAGAAAGAAAGAATGAATGAATGAGTGAAAGAGTAAATGAAAAAATAATTAAATGAATGAATGAGTGAAAGAGTAAATGGAAAAATAATTAAATGAGTGTATAAATACGTGAATGAGTAAATAAATGAATGAATATGTATTAAACGCTGAAAAGGTTATATTTGAAGCAATTAAGAACTAAAGCTAAATGAGAAAGAGACAGAGATATAGCTAGGTTATAAATTTGAAGTTGGAGGGGGCGGGAGTGCACTGGAAAGTAGGCTCGTATAGTTCTAGACGGAATTTCGTGTTTTAATACATAAATGTTTCAACCATGTAAGCACACCCATCGAAACTTGATTTTCTCTTTTTCTTAAGCCCTACAATGGATTTTCACCCGCCAGTGAGTCCTATTGTACACTACTCCAACTTCCAATAAACAGAAGACGGTTTTTTTTTTTTTTTTTTTTTGAGACAAAGAAACCATTCGTGTGTGTCCTTTCTCTCGCGATAATAGGTGTTGATATTGCGCCACTTCCCGCGCTTTCTTCTTCGGAATTCATTTATTAAGCGATGTTTGACATGAAAAACGTGTTATTTTGTAATAATATTGTATAGGAACTCAATATTTCTAATCTTTTAATGGGTTAATCAAATTTGTAGGAAGTGATGAATTGTGGAACATTTTTAAATTTTGCGAAATTTTGCTGTTCTACTTTCAACATGACTGCTAAATCGTTTTAAATAAGGTGTACAGTTTGACGCTGTTCTTTGTACAATTTTTTAATTGCATGCTATTTTTTCGTTCGTGGTTTTAAAATCTGACTTTAAAATATTTATTTATTTGTTTTGTGTGTGGGAGGGGGGAGGGTAGGTCTCTTATCTATATAATATTATATGGAAATGTAACATTATATAGATAAGATATATATCTATATAATATTATATAGAAAAACTTACGTAATAATAAAAAATTCTTTTTTTTTTTTAATTTTTTTATTTATGTGGGTTTTTTTTTGGGGGGGATTTTGGCCCTCCATAAAACAAAGTTTGTTCATATGTGTATCTGTCATGTCACAATCTACAGATAAAAGTAGCACTTATAGCTTTGAAAGCTGACACATCGATGGTCTGAAATCCAAATACTGCACCCCGAAAAGTTTTTTCTTTTCTTTTCTTTTTTATTTTTACCTATTAATTATTTAATTAATTCACTTAAGTATTAATATTATTATTATTTATTTGGTCTCGAAAATTTTAGTGAGCTTTAAAATGCATCATTGTTTTGAAGGTTTTGAGCCACTCATCTTGCGTAATAGACCTGAAAACGAAAACCATCTTTCCAGCAAAATATCAAAGAAGTAATCAAAATAACTGTTGCGTTTTCCAATAATAGATAAGATTCCGGTACTAGCCAAAAGTCATGGGGCAATTTCATTTTAGACATTTTCAAATTTCCAGAGAGATACATGATGTTCTGTAACTTCGGTCATATGCAGTGGAACTCCGCTATTCGTACACAATTCGTTCCAGGAGGCAGTTCGAATGGCGAATTACTTTGTCACAGAAGATACAATGTAAATTGGATTAATCTGTTCCAGACCCACAGATGGTTGCTTATTTAAACTTATGAAAAATAAATGTACAGTGCTGTACATGAAATTATAGATTAATAAAAATTTAACTGCACTTTGCTTGTAATGAGGTGAACTGATGGCATAATTGAATGTTGAGAGGAGGAAGAGAAATGGTTAGAAGAGGAGTCCCCTTCTATAAAAACATCAGGTAACATCCCTTCTGGTGTTTTCTTCCTTTCTGCTGTTCTTTCTTTTTTCTGTCTTTTTGCACTAGAAGAATCTTGGGTTTCTTTCTCTAAAAGCCTGCCCGATGTTGTCTGCATTTGACGATTGTACAGAATTTTTCTAAAATGGTCAATAACATTGTCGTTGAAAAAATTAATGCTGTTGACCACAGCAGTGTTGGGATGCCATTTTTCCACCACTGTTTGCGTTTTCTCGCAGGGGTAACACAGCTCTTTAATTGCTGCAAAGGAAATGCTTTCCTTACCACTTTCCTCCCCCTGAGGAAGAAAATTCTTCAACCACTTCCTCTTGCTGCCCCCTTAAAAAGTTAAAATTGTCAGTAAAATCTCAAACAGTATTAAAACTTTAAAAAAATCTAAAACTCCAAACAAATTATTTCCAGAGGAGTTCAAAATGAACATAATTTCACGATTTTTTTCTTAAAAAAAGCCAAACTGGCAAACCAGCTGGCCCCTGCGGCCCCTGGCGCCGTACGAATCGCGAGACAAGTACGAATGGCGTGTTCAATTTCACTTGAACAAGTTGAACGAATAGCGAGCTGTACGAATAGTGAGGCGGACGAATGGCGGGGTTCCACTGTAAAAGGCATGCTCCAATTCACACTTTCCAGTAAAGATTTCATCACGTGTGCATTTGGGGGAGCAGTAACAAATTGAAGGAAAGAGAAGTTTTTCGTCATCCTGTCTCGTAAAATGCTTGAAAAAAGCTGCAAATTCCACAGAAGAATTTAGTTACTATTGTACAATATTTGCACATATTTTCATAAAACTAGCACGCATATTCACGAGGTTTTAATCATTTGAAGCATCCACTGGAAAACGTCTCAAGTCACGTACTACTTGATGAACATTGATTTATGTTTTATTCATTTATTTTATAACATAAATGATAATTTTAACTACACTATAAATTAGATTATAAATTTGAATTTGGGTGTTATGGGAAAGTTGGCTCGGTTTCGTTAAAAGCAACATTTATGTAAAAAAAGGAATAAATAAAACATAAAGCAAAATTCATCAAGTAGTGTGTGACTTAGGTCGTTTTTCTAGTGGGCCAGGATCCTTCATTTCCTTTCCGGAAGGCCAAATTCCACAGCGTGTTTTTGACTTATAAAATGCGGAATTTTTCACGGAACCTCACCAAACTTACAGGAAAACTGAGAACACACAACAGAAACATCACAATGAAATTCGAAATAAAAAAAACTATATATTAGGTAACTTATGAGTATTTAAAAGACATAATTTTTAACTGCACATGCGTGCAAGATGACAATTTTTAACTTTCATAGCTTCATACCCAAGTATTAAGGCAACTCATAAAAAAATTTCAGTTGAATATCTTGAAAATTCACAGAGATATCAGTAATTTATTGAGTTGTTTTTCATTAATTTTTGGAATGAGATGAATCGAGCGGGGGTTGTTCACAAATGGACCGCATGTGTTCGCAACCATTAAGTGCATCTATACTGTGATTTATGATAAAAATTCAGTATTTGTGAAGAATCTCTTACCCAAGATGGAAAGTTATTCTCTTTTAAATGCTCATCTTCTTCTCCTTGAAAGCCTATCCTATATTTAGTTTATTTTATCCTATATTTAGTTTTTTTATTTCTAACCAATAATATGAATGGGAAGCAATTGTTCACAAATACGCAAGTTTTATCACAAATCACAGCATAGATGCACTGAATGACTGCAAACTCGTGCTACTGATTTGTGATCAACCCCTTAGTATTTATGTCTGCTCTCACAATCATTGAAAAACGACTCACTCAATTGCCGATTTATCTGAATTTTTAAGATATTCGACTGATTTTTTTTCATGAGTTGCCCTACATGTATTGTAACGATTCCGTACCAGATATCCGGCTCTGATGTTTCAACCCTGTAAATTCTATTCATTTTTACCCACTGCTTCCAAATAGTAATAAGTTCTTAATTTATATATATATTTTAAAAATATGCTAATTAATTAAATTTTTTAAATCAAAATTGACTTTCCAGAAAACCGCATATTTTGTGCAGTGGCCGGATATTGATATCCGATACCGGGATATCTTGCATCGGGTATCGGAAACCCAGTATCCGGACGAACTGTGATATGAACCTATATATATTTAATCCTGATTGATCTAATCTCTATTCTTGCATTTCAGCACTAAAAAATTTTGCTGCATGTTACGCCAAAAAATAGTGCACATTCAGGCCCGTCATTTGGGCTATCAGGGAAGGGAGCTCAATTCCCCCCCCCCCCCCCCCGACTTTTAGAAATACTTTGAATTTATACATGCTGGATGCTATTATGTATTTTGTTGCTTTTTACCAATAAATTTAAAATTGGTAATTTCCTTGGTCTTCCCAGGGGAGAGCAAAGAGTAAAAATATACTCTTTGGCCCTCCCCTGGAAAGTTTCAAAATTACGGACCAGTGCAAATAATAATAATGTGTCAAATCCACCAAAAAATAGTGAAAAGTTTTGCCTTCTTCAAAGGATGGTGCTTATTTTTACTATGGTTCGGTGCAACATACGAAAGTTAGCACGGTGTCTAGTAAAACTTTAAGCATCATCTTTTGTAATCTGCAGCCTGCAAATCTGCATCATTTTTTGGTACAACGTATTAATAAGTTTTTTACAGTGAACTGTTAACTTTTCATATCCGATTCCATTACTGAAATCCATCCAATTATAAAACAGAACCTTGATGGGATTTAGGCTTTTGTAGAATTCGCTTTTATTAATAAATGATTACAAAAACATATTTATATTTTAATATTTTACTATACTATCTTCTTAACGTTAAATACAAGGCAGTAAACTTTAGAACTTTCCGCTTTGTGGTTGTTGTCCCCATTATCTTCCAAGGTCGACGCTATCTCGAACGTTTCAATCTTCATGCTTTTTCCCAGTTTGACCTTACATTTTCTTTAATGTCATTGTTCCGTTTAAAAGAAAACAAAGAGAAAAAGTTTTGGGCGTCGCCGAAACAGATTTCGTGTTGGTTTCTTAATCTCAGTTTTTATGTCTGGATTCAGTGACCAGATTATTTCCTGGATTTGGTAAAAAGTAAGCTTTTACAGAAGAGATTACTATTTTGAAAGCCTAAGCAACGAAGATCCACATTATGCTTAATATCACCAGTGGCGACGAATTGTTCAGAAGGCCTTTGACACATTCTTATCAAATACATTTCGTACCACCTCTATACGTTTTGGCATTGCTAACCAGATGCGTTGACCAGGGCCCGATTTACATTTTGAATCACTATAGGCATAACTCATGTTTGGGGGACTCACGCAACAAAATTTTTTTAAACATAACATTCAGTATGTGTTTGTAAAACTTGCCAGTCACACCAAAATTTGGGGGCCCCAAAGCGCAAAATTTAATTTGTTTTTCAAATGTCAAAAAAACATTTGGGAGCCCCCAATGTGCAAAACGATTTTGTTTTTAAATTACAAAATGTTTGAATAAAATCTGGGGGCCCCCAAAGTGCAAAATCGATTTTGTTTTTCAAATTTTAAATTGTCAGACCAAAATTTGGGGGCCCCCAAAATGAAAATTCCTTGTGGTTTTAAAATAATTTAGTAATACAAATTTTCTGTGAAGCAACAGAACACTAACAGTTTGTTTTTGAAAGATGATATTTTTAAATATTTTTCTAAAAAATTTTAAATTACAAAAAAAGATAATAACCGAAATTAGGGGGCCCCGCAAAGGGGGGGAGGGGCCCTAGGCCCGGGCCTCACGGGTCTATTGGTAAATAAGGCCCTGGCGTTGACTAAGACCCTAATCCAGCAGGAGTGACGGCAAGTAATTTAGTGTAAGTCGGCTCGATTTCAAATTCCAGGATAATAATCGCTTTAAAAATCGATGAACTGAAAGGATAGTTTGTAACACGTTATTGAGCACTCATCGAGCTGCTTGATGGTAGTTTTTGTGCGGTTTTTTTTTTTTCCTATTCAATGTGTGTGTGTGTAAATATGGGGCAGCTACGTTTAGAAGTCCTCCAATAGAGCAACTTTAACCGAAAATGTTTTGCACAGGTTATTTTTAAAAAAGTAATAAAAATTTAAAATAAATAAATAATAATTAATTAAAACCTCACGAAATAAACTTCGCAATATAATAGCGCTACGAGGCGCTTGAGAGAATAAACACAAGACAAAAAAGCATAGTAACACAGATATTTTGGGGACGATAAACTTGAACTGTGAAGCAAAGAAGTTTTAACTCCTGAACAAAAGAGGAAATTATCGAAGCTCAACTCTTGAAAGAATTATGCCTAAATTTAATTCTTAAAGGAGATGTGATTAAAAAAAGAAAGAAAAGTAGAAAAAAAGAATCGGGTGAAACGGCTTGAAAACGTTTTTGGAATATTGTATTACTTTATCAAATGTAGTTTATTAAATAGTCTTAGTTTAATAATAGCATGATATATTCGGCAAATATTTAAGATTCTCCTTTCCGCTGAATCGTGTTCCTTTTGTTAAGAGTGTAAGTTGTGATTTGTTGGCAGATAATCGTTTATCTCTTCAGCTGTTGCACTCTCCCACAACGTATATTTTTACGTGTTTATTGCGTTACGTCACCAAGACGTCTTTCTAAAATGCGAAACTAGTGAGACACAGTAACAGCTGGCATGCTTGTTTACTTTGACTGTCCATCTTTTTTCTGTCGAGTTTAAGCAGCTTTGGAGTCGATCACGTTAAAAAGAATTTCTTTCCATTCTTGTTTTGCATTAAATCTTCATTGCTTAAATTGCGAAAGAAAAGTTATGATTTCTGGATCACTATTACGGGTTTTATTGAATTCCAAGATTGTTTTTATAAGATGAAAAATGCTTAAGAATTGAAAGTAAGTAGTGACAGCTGGAGTGAGTCGTAAAACATTTCTTTGTGCCGGGCATGACTTTTTCTGGGCGATTGTAATCGAATTTGATGGCTTTTCTATTTTTGCACTTTTAAATGTTTTTTATGATTTAGCTAATGGCAGATTGAGTAGACTATTTGATTGAAAATGGGGAAGGGGATTTAACAAGTGAATGCAAATGTGGTTTTTGGAATAAGACATAAGAACGGTACTTACGTACTATCGCAACCATGCCAAAGTTCTGGGATAACGCGGCAAATTGGCAACTCGGATTTTGTACCTATCCATTGCGCTTATGGTAACCATAAGTAGGAATATCCATAGAACATAAAAATACATCGTTATAAATATTTTGCACCACCTATGCTTTCAAAAAGCAAATGTCATTTACTCGAGGGGGGGGGGGGGTAAAAATTATTAGTACCAGAATATGTAGTTGAAATATTTGGTAAAGTAATTATGAACAGATTTTACCCATTGCTGTGTGTAACTCCTTACTACAATTTTTACAATTACAGATTCCAGTGTTTACGTTTTTTGCTACATATGTCTTACATATAAAAGAAAAAAAGTTGTAACCTGTAACAAAGCCATTTTTAATTTAGAAGAAACTTACTGTGTACAATTTACTTGCGTTTCGAAATCGAGAAGTGTCTGCAATACAAAGGCTACTTGCAAAATTAGCCTGCATTTGCTCGCTGCAATAGCGATATTGAGAAAATATATCAACTCCATACATATGTTAAAACAGCCTAAAAGCTGGTTACATAAAATTAGCAATTAATTTTAAATTATGACTCAGGAGCTTATTTTTACAACAATGAATTATTCGAATTCATTTTCTCCAAAATTCTCATGTTACAACGAAGGCTTAGCGTCATCTTTGTTAGAAGAAATAAGATTCTGGGCACGTTCTATTTATTATTTGGCTTTTTGAACAATTTCAGTCGGGCGTAGTTTTTTATTAGCTTTGAAATGATGTAAAACCTTTAGAAAATGAGATCATTTTTTTCTTCTCTTTTTAATTTTAAAACAAATCTTAAAATTGTTTAAAAAAAAATCAAATTTTTAGAATGGGACTTTGTGTGCTACCTTCGCGATCATTTTTAAATGATGCCACGCTTCGAGGAGGGAGGTCGGTTCGTGAAATTGTGACAGGGAGAGGAGAGGGTCGGGGGGTAACAAGAAGTGTGACATTTTGTGACATAGGGGGAAGGGGGCCAAATATAGGGGTAAAAAGCTTGATCATTTATGAACGGTCCCTTTTTCAGGAACTCGATTGACTTTTGTGTCGAATTTCACTCCAATCCGCCAATTGGTGTGATTTTGTGTATAGCGAACATACAAACAAACATACACACAGACAAGCTCTTTTATCTACACGTAGACAGTACACACAATGTTAAATGATTCGATTCCGGTTAATCGGACCATATCTGGACGCCATCATTTTGGTCCTATTAAGCGGCTGATCGGATTATGCGAAAATGGCCTGTGTAACAAGATCAGACGTACTATTAGTTATATGTTAAAGTGTTTTTATGATTATTGTGAGCCACACGTTTATGGCCAACATTCAAGCAAGAAATAAAATACTGTTTACGAAATTCATTTAAATTAATTTAATGCGATTGACAGCTGGTGAAAACACAAGAAGTTTAACCCCTACCCACGCCAGGTCCTTAGTTTTTGTTTGCTGATTCTCATTTCTTCACTGCATTAATTAACACACTCATCTCTCATTTCATGTTCTAAAAAATTTAAAAAAAAACTGTTTAACATTCTGCTGCCGCACTTGAGCTTCAGCACTTATGGCATCTTGTAAATGTCCGCTGATTAATGCCATTCGTTTACGAAACTCTTAATGAATCACCAGCTTAACGACATTTCAACTTTTAATCTCAGCCTTATCTGATAGTGCCACTTGTTGACGTCCAAGCATCAAAATCCAACTCCGCCTTACGTAGATAGGATTAAATGGACTCTTTATTGCTGTTAAGTTATTTTGAAAGTTTTTTATTAACCAACGTACAGGCTTCATCTAGTTTCTTTCAAGGTTAAAAAAAACGTGAAAAAAATTGGGATTCCCTCCTCCCCTCAGTTAAAGGCCTACTTTTCGTCCACCAATGGAAAAAAGCAAATTAAAGAATACTATTTATACTTGCACAAATCAATTAACTACATCTTAGGTTTGTAATATGCAGAATATATTTTTCAAAGATAAATTTGAGTTGTTGAATATGTAAATAATTGTATTAACATGCGTTAATAAGCATTTTATTTTCATTAAACATCCAAAATACGTCATACATGGGAGAAAATTCCACTCAAAAACTGTAAAGTTTAACCTCCAAAAATATACATGGAATGAAAGGAATAACTTCTAGCTTTTTGGGTTTGCATCCATGGCACTTAGAAACTAACCAATTGTCAAAAAATATTAAATTTAGTGAAATCAAAGTTTTATTTTGTAATGAATTGTTATTGATTTCTATATGTGGAATCTACGTATTCAGTAAAATACCAGAGAAGTTTGTGAAGTTCGTGTTCAAATATGTCTTGAAATGTCTTTCTACTGGATAAATAGATAACACGAACCCCCATCCCATTTAAAATTTAGTTTAAAGGGAATGTTAAATATGAATATTTGCCCATTCTCTAAGTAAGAAATAGCATTTTTGTTTGTTTTGGTTTCATATATTTATTTTTATTTCAAAATTAAAACAATTTGCGGGATTACATTTCCTGTCAAAAAATTCTGAATAGAAGTGCGTTTTTATTTTAATTTTATTTATTTAATTAATTAATTTCTGGAACATTCCAGTATTTAACATACTTTGTGAAAAATTGCTTGTTGTGTTTGTTTCAATAATTTTGAAAGGATATTTTTAAAAATCATTTGTTAGGCTTTAAAAGGCTTTTTTTTACTAACTGTTTATTCTTGCAAGTTATTAATTATTATTATTTTATTTTGTGAACTTAGTTTTAGTTATTAAAAAGTATTGAAAGTTATGTGTTGCTTGATCTAGTGTCAAATTTGAGCAAAAACTTGCACTTTCCATACATGCATTATTTTACTTTTTAGTTTTAAGACTACAAATGTTTTCGATCCTTTCTTTATCTTTTTGTTTTCTCTTTTCCTCCTTTTTATGCATATATATTTTTGCATTATCAAATTAAAGTTGGCGGCACTTTTTTCTGAGAAAGTAAATGGAGTATGGTAGCAGTACTCGCTGCTGTGCTTAAAAGGTCTTTTTGCCAATGAGTATTCAGTGAAAACTAAGAAAGAAAGTTCTAATCATTACTCAAATAGTCTTAGTGAATGTTATATCCAAGAAATGCCAACTTTTTGAGCTCATAATCTCCTTAATTCTGACTTCAGATCTAAGTGTTTTTCTGCTAATGATGTCGTGTTGGTTTATGTGTGCATGTCTCCCTTCTTTTTCACACATATCATCTTGTGAAGCTTAAAGTTATATTTATAGGCTGTATTTCAGAAGTAACTGCTAAGAATAGGCTACTGAGTGAGGAAGCCTTTTATCTGCTCAAGATTAAGACTTTTTCTATGAGGCCTTTTTATTCATCCCTTTCAAAACAGTTTTGTTATTGACAGCATTTCTCAGAAGCCTTAGGAATATTCTTTTTTTGCATGGTGATTTTTCATTGTGTCTGCACTTTTTTGTTTCTTTGTTCTCAAGGACATGTATTTCAAAATATTTTTTAACTGGAGGGGGAGAAAATGTCAATTTTATTTTAGGTATGTTTAGTGTGATAGTAACATAGTCAGGTGGGGTAAAGGGATCATACAGTAAATAGAAACCTATATAGTTTCAAAATAAATAATGGAATTGGTGTAATTTTTAATATTTTTGTTTTCAATAATTACAAATTAAATTTTGCATTCAAAATTTTTTTAATGAACTCTTTGAGAAACTTTACACTTTTTAACACTTTGTGTGCTTATACAATATTTTGAAAATCGAACACCTATTTTAACTTTTTTTCTGAGACTTTGTTTCAAGGAATTTGCGACAAGTCGACAGTGCAGAAAGCATTGCACTCAAATCTCAAGAACACTTCCTCGCTACTGTTAAGCTAGATTTATTGCATATATTATTTTACAATTATTTAAGTAAGATGGGGTAAAGTGGTCAGAGTATTAGACCACCTTTAAAAAATTACTTATTGTTAATTTATGAGGTAGACTAGGGCTTAATTTGCATAGGAAGCTCAGGTCATGTGCTTCTTTTCAATTTTATATGAATTTTTGCTTATTGAAGGGAATTCAGACTATTTACCCATGGAAATAAATTTTGAAGACTACAGGGCTTTACACTTCTTTTGTCAGAAACTATGCTTCGAGACAGATGTTATATTAATTTCTCTAACACTGTATCATTTTAAAAAGCAAACATCATTAAACACAACTGAGCTTTGATGCAATACATGTTGAAATTGCTATAAGATGGTTTCCTTACAATGTTATCCTTACTTAGGTTATGTATTAATGAATTCTAAGCAGGGTTCGTGATTTTTTCGATTAAAAAAAATAATAATAAAAAATCTGATTTTTTTAAATTTTTTTTTTAAAAAGACCTTGTAAATATTTTGAATATTTATTATGTTACATTCATCATGGCATATAATAATAATTTAACTTTGTGCAAGTAAACTGTAATAAAAAATAATTTCACATTATTTTAAAGCACAAATGAGCATTAAAATGCAGACATATGTTTCGGGATTGCTTGGAATCCCTTTTTCAATGCGACAGGGAGCTTCTAGATGCAAAACATCCAAGTAAAGTGTTTGCATTTTAATACTCATTTGTGCTTTAAAATAACGTGAAATTATTTTTTATTACAGTTCAATATGGCATGTTAATCAATATGCAAAAACACACTTTAAGCTATTTTCACAACTCAATAAATATTTTTTAATAATAATGATAAACAAATTTTAATACAAATACTTGACTCGAATGAAACTTAACCCTACCAGGAATAATAGTGCACTCATAATTATGGAAAAAATGAACAAATTTAATCTGAATTATTTTGCTGTTGAAAGCTGTAAAAAGTAACAATAGTGTGTACTACTTAATTTTTACATTGAGTGTACTTTAATCATTTTTCTATGTTTTAAATGAAAAAGCCTGAAATATTTTTACCCATTTAGTAAAATCATATGCTCACACCAATACTAAAAGCTGAAACTTTTTGTTTTAATCAAGTATCTTTATTGAAAACTTTTATGATAAAAAAATATTTTAGAAGGAAAAAAACCTTCAGCTATTAGGGGGACATGGGTGAAACTTTAAGGATACATGTTCTAAATTCCAACAATTGTTGTTTTAAACACTATCATTCTGAATTATTTATTGTGTGGCATTTATTAAATTGATCTAATATACTATTTTTAAGATAAAAAACTCAGAATGGTTCATGATTATTATGAATTGTAATTTCAATGATGAATGAATTATGCTTTGCTGTTAAGATACGTGAAGAATAAGAGTAATATTGTAAAATAAAAAAAAATAGTTCTAAACTTTTGAAATATGTTATGCACACAGACAGATGGACCTAGGAAGTTTTGTTTGAAACTGGTTGTAATTGCAATATGTTTCATTTTTACAACACTTTCTAACATTGTAAAATCAATGATTTTGTTGAAAAAAAATCACTTGATTTAAATCACTATTTAAATCAACGGACCCTGATTCTAAGGAACCCTTTTTCTATCACTCAACTTTCATGTTATAGCATTAGAAATTAGAATAATTAATTTCTAAAGAGATTTATACTTCACAGACTAAACATTTCCAGTTTATATTATTGAACTAAATGTTTACAGCTACCGGTACTTCGAACAAAAGCAATGCATGAAAAAGAGAATCAAAAATACCTGGGTTAAAATATGTGTTTTTCCTCACATTTTGATTTTTAATAACTACAATTGTCTCAGAACTCTCTTATTAATAATATTCTCTTCATATGTAATTTAACTACTATTTAGATGGATGATCATAATAACAGCCCAGAAAAGGGGGTGTCTCCAAAATTGTTTTATTCATTTTTTTCTCAAAATTTAGTGCAATGTGTTCTTCAATTATGTAATGTAAAATATCAACCAAAATGCCTGAAGATTTTGAAAGAAAATTTGTGTATTATCCACTTAAGATGAAAAACGTTGATTTTATATCCACTTTACCCCACCTGACCCTAAATTGTCTATTCATGTGTACACTTATGGCCAAGTGATGAATTCAATGAGTACAGGCCACCTTTAGTTGCAGATACTTTCCAGGACAATCAAAAATAAAAGTTTGTTTCTGGGATCTAAATCACCTGTCAAGCTTGGTGAAGGTTTCCAGAACTTTGCAGCTTAGTCAATAGCCCGTTGATTTGCTACACATCTGATATATGTTTTATTCAAACATTTTAACAAAATTAACTAAATGCCTGTAGAATACTGCAAAGTTTTGAATGCAGAGATTGATTGAACTAATGTAGTTGAAGAAAACTTGTTGGTTTGCCTGAAATTAGTTGATTTCGATTCTAAGCTGCTGAGTATTTGTTACCTTTATGTTGGTTATTTACCTTTAAATTTGAATTTAGGATGTTTTAATTGTTTATATCTTTGGGTTTGATATAAGTTATATGTAATGTTTTTCTATATTCAGAAATTCATAACTTCTCTTTTTTATTTTAGAGCACAAAGTTGTAATTGTGGGTTTGGACAATGCAGGAAAAACAACTATTCTTTACCAATTGTAAGTCTGAAAACATTTTGCACTATTTTTCCCACCAGTTGATTTCTTTCATGTGTTGATTGTTTTATTTTTGAAGTATGTTACATATTCTTATTTATTAGATATTCAGTTATTTTAAATATTCATGGTTCAGTTATATATTTAGAGGGGCCCAATTTTGCATATAAATTGCTGGGGGGGGGGGATGCAATGAAGTGTATTATGCTCTGGTAACTAATGAGCAATGTAAATCTTTTTTTTCATGTTTTTGTAAAATTACACTATCTAATAAATGGATCACCATTTTGTAAACACCTTTGTTTATTTTTATTGATATTTTCTAACAGTTGCTTTTAAACTACTTTCGCCTTAAGTAAGTTTTAAATTAAAAACAGAGTACTTTTTATATCATTTTTAAAATGTAAAAGGTTAATTCCATGAAAATGCGACATAGACATTGTTTTTTAAATTCCAACTAAATTAATTTTTTTTTGGTTCCAGTTGATGGAAAATTAGTCAAATTTTATGAAAATAACAAGATGTAATAGTGTAATTGTACAAATAATTTTTTATAGTTAATTACTCTAAGACGAACTTTGAAACAAAAAATCTGCTTTTTTTTACGTAAGTTTAATGTCCTTTGAAGCACTTAAATAGTACATAGATTTTTTAAACAAATATATTTATTAACAGAATGGTTCACTTTATGTTTAAAAACACTAACATTTTCACTGGAAACCTTTTAATTATTTTGCTATTCCCCCCAAACTTGATATTAGTCTTCATGTCATGTCTGTCACAAAAAATGTGTTTTTTTTTTTATTTTAAACAATATCCACTTGATAAAAATTATTAACACTTTTTTTTTCTTTTTATATGTCAAAAGAAACAGCTCATAAAAAATTTGAAAAGTTAAGCTAAAATTTGAGTGAATTATAGAACTTTAAATTCTGTCATGTCTGACCCACCAGTCATGTCTGTCACATCAGTCATGTCTGTCACAATTAGTTTTTCAAGCACCTTTTGCCTTATATTTTGCTATGGAAGTTATTTTTATTATTATTTAACTTTGTATTGATGGCAACAGTTTCTTTTCAACTCAACTCAACAGAATTCTTCTGAGAGATGATAAAGGAAAATCAAAGATTCAAAAGTGATACTTGCAGTTTACCCTCGGGGAAGTGTACAGATTTTTCCAAGAAGAACATCCTTCAATTAAAATTGGGTTCATTGTTTGCAGACTTAAGACTTGTTTACGTTCTGAGACACCGAACAACATATGTCTGTGTGTCTATCATGAAAATATACGGTTATTGTTAGAATCATCCTCAATTTTCCCTAAGAGCACAATCGAATTTATACGAATGATTGTCTGTGATGACAGCAATAAAAGTTGCTTGCTTCAAGTATGTGATGAATGTAAAAACTTTAAGCTTTTCAGTAAGTTCATTGAAAATACTTGCAACAGTGAACTAGAATCTGAAGTTTCCTACCAACAATGGATAAAATCAGATGAAGGAGCCGTAGTTCGAAACAAAAAAGAGGGAATTTTAAATGATGTATTGAATTTATTGGAGAAAAAGCTTCAATACTTCTTGTGCCATGTGTATGTGAAACTTACACAGTCTAAAGTTTTCACTAATATAAAAACTAATTTGCCAGATGGAAAACTTTTGATACAAACCGACTTTAGTGAAAACTATTCTCATACTTATCAAGATGAGATTCAGTCTGCTCACTGGCAGAATACTTCCTCTACTATATACACTACAATAGTATATTACTGTGATAGTGACTCTTTCACTGTTTCTTCAGAGCCATATGTTGTATCCGATTATGTTAATCATGACAAATATGCTGTTGTTACGTTTAACAATTTAGTCATTGAAAAATTTATGGAAAATCATCCAGAGTTTAAAGTGAAGGATATTGAATTTCAATCTGATGGAACATCTCAACACTGCAAACAAAAATATACGATAATTTCAATGACCCAAAGTAAGCTCGCAACAGTCTGGCATTTCTTGGCAACATCACATTTCAAAGGATGTATTGACGGAATTGGTGGAATTATCAAACGTCAAGTCCGAGAGGCTACTCGAGCCAGAAGAATAGATCCTAGAACACCATGCGAGTTTGCTGAAGTTGCGAGGAAACTTTGTCCAGGAATCAATGTCTTGTATAAGTCTGAAGAAAACATACGAAAAATGAAAGTAAACCTTGATCTCACTTGGCAAGAAATCAAAACAATGCCTGGAACAAGAAACGTTCATTGTTTTCGATCATGTGCACCTGGTGTGATATTTTATAGCCTTTGCCTGACTTCAGAGTGCAAAAGGGTACTCTTTTTAATTTCCATACAGGTGAATGTACCGAGAACAATCTCTTGGAAAGTGCAAATGCTCAAAATTTGCAGTGTGGCCAGTGGGTGAATGTACAATATGACTGAAGTTTTTCTTGGAATAATAACAGAAATTGCCCAGAACCAGTACAAAGTAAAATGCTTATTACCAACTAAAATTAAAGGCATGTTTAAATTTGAACAAGAAGATCATGTTGTTTGGTATGAGAAGGAGCAAATACTAGAAAATAACAGCTCCAACATTAGTCAATTCCAGGGGGTTTTATAAATTTTAAATATTTTTTTAATTAATTTTGTGTTTTTATGATTTATTTTGTAATTTATGTTGTAATATCCAAGTTGTGGTGAAATTTAAAGTCATGTTTAAGAAAAAAAAAAAATACTCAAGTTTATAGATAATTGTACGCGTGTCATATCTGTCACAAAACCCTGTCATGTCCGTCACACTAATACATTTTTTAGAATATTTTACAGTTTACAAATTTCTTAATATTTTTCATTCTGTTTGACATATCCAAGTCTTATTTTGATTCCCAAAAAATTCTAGACTTGACATGTGTACCAATTAATAGCAAATGGTAAGAATGTATGGTGTAGCGTCTTCTTGGCAACCGCATCCGGTCCTTTTTTTGCCTCGTTCCGACGTATCCACTTTCCCCTCGCTCCCCTTTCATGTTATCTGCGTCCAGAAAAACGATACTTCAAAAATCCAGCTGCTTGCTGACTCTTTCCGTCCGAATTTGGCCCCTGACCTCTGGCATCCGTTTTAGCCCAAAATCTATTTCCGTTCCCAGGGTTGTGTGCCCGCCGACAAAAGGGGCGGCCGCATCCCTCTCTCGATTTTATCTGAAAGGGGGCTGGGCAGTTTCCGGAGTCCAGGCCAACGGACATGTAAGAAGAAGTAAGAAAATTCTGAGTTCGAGGAGAACATCTTTTGACGAGGAGAGAAACGGACGTGTTCCTTCCGACCTCGGTCACTGTCTACCAACCCTAAGTTTTGATGAAGCTGTAAATAATATGTAAATAAAATCTTGTTAAGTTTTACCATCGAAGTCATGCTTTACCACTCGGCGTATACACAAGTCCTCAAGATGTTACAATGGTCACTCAAAATTCATGTCTTAATTTTGTCATGTCTGTCACAGCTAGTTTTAACCCAATAAATTAAAGGTATTTTATTTTGAATTAAAAATTTAATGTTTTTTATATTCAAGGCCTATATTTGCATCACTCCATTGCAATTTTCTACTTATCGATTAATATTTAGTACTTAAAAATTAGCAAAAATGTTGTCTTATGTCATGTCTGTCACAAATGGAATTAACCAAAAGTGAATTTAACTTTTTACTATATTAACGCTGGGATTCCCCCCCCCCCCTCCCTTCAAGCAATGGTGCCCCAACGTAAAAATCTGCAGCCCCCCAAAATGATGACCCCCAAAAAAAGGCCAAAACCCCCTGAAAACACCTGCACTAATAAACTTATAATGGTTCACTTTGCATCATGATCATATGCCCTGGTGGGCGGACACCCTTGACCAGTTCATCAGACTACTTCAATTCATTATGCTGCTGAAAAACACATATGCAGGAGCAAGAAAATACTAGAGTTTTTTTTATTTTTGCATTTAAAATTCAATTTGTTCAGATTTAAAGAAAAATAGGGAAAGAATAGTGCAGTTACTTTTTTCAAAGTTGTTTTAATGTTAAACATGACCTTGATTATTTTCAAACTTTGTCATAGTGAGAAACAATATTTGAAAAATATTAAGGTATGTTTAATATGTTTGCTGCTACTCACTTAAGAATAAATCTATACTTTACCTCAATACAAGCAACCCACCCAACTTAATGGCAATTGAAGTGGTGAGCAATTGCAGCTTTTCCCATGTGAGCACATGGCCTGTGATACATCATTTCACACCACATCTGCATGGCATGATTTCCACCTTAGCATTGGCCCTAGCACCACTTCATATGCTAGCATGTGACCAGCAAATGTCAAAGCATTTCATTATTTACTCTAAATAATGGTGAAGTATTATAAATATTTCTTGAAAGGATCCTTGTCATTTTTTATAACTTTTTTAATTGATAGTTCAAGTAATCAGCATAAATCTTAATCACATCAAAGCAGAGTATGTTGTATGCTGAAATTTTAGTCATAGCTTTTGTGTAAGACGTAATTTTCAGGGAAAGATTATTCTGTCTTTTCTTTCCTGATTAATTCACATTTAATTCGCATCATTTGTTTCAAAAGAGTTCCCTCTAATTCAGAAAAATAAATAAATAAATGACATTTTTAATTGCAAATTTGCATCTTGTGCTACTGTTTATGAAATCTGTTCTGTTTAAAATTTGTACTTAAATATTTGCTGCAAAACTAGACATGTATCTTTTTTTTAATTTACAAATTTCTATATTTATTTTAGTTTAATGGATGAAGTTGTACACACATCACCTACCATTGGAAGCAATGTGGAAGAAGTTGTTTGGAAAAATGTGCATTTTATAATGTGGGACTTAGGAGGACAAGACTCTTTAAGAGCAGCGTGGAATACTTATTACAGTAATACTGAGGTGAATATTTTTTCCTTCAAGTTTTAATAGTAGCATTAATAATATGTTTAGTAATATATATATATATTCACATTATGTACATTAAATTTATGTTATTCTTATGCATAAAATAGTTTTTCATTATATGTATATTTCAGTCTATATATATCAGTGGCATCCCTCGCATGGGTGTCGGTATTGTGTGGAAATTTGTTTCCCCCCCCCCCCCCCCAAAAAAAAAATATTGTAATGTATAAACTTGTAGTTTTGTAGTTCATATCAGGAATTTAAAGTAGCCACATTTTTTGGGTTGTTCCTCTCCAACCTCAAAATACTTGCTCCGGATCCACTGCTGATTTTTAAAAATTATATTATTTATCTCAAATTTCTTTGCTCTGGCTCCATTCCAGTTTCAATCAAAATCTCATTTTTCCACAGCTCTGCACAGCTCCAGAAACCTGTTTTATAGTATTTGCAGTATTGCAAAAAAAAAAATTAAAATAATTCAGAAATTCTATTTTATTTATATGGTGTAAACATTCTGTAAACTACATTTGTTTTCATTTATGATACGTTGATATAGCATCTGTAAAATTGTATAAATCAAGTACTATATGTATTTAAAAAAATCTTTAGTTTTGGGTATCACTTCTCACCACCCCGTTGAAGGGGTGTGACCAATTGTGGATCCCTCCCCCCTCTACCCCATAGGGACGCTACTGTATATATATATGTATGTATACATACACACACAGTAAAACCCCTCTATAGGAGACACTAGTGAAACAAAAATATTTGTCCATAATAGAGGAAAGTCCCAAAAGAGCTTTTTTTCAGGCTCAATGCTTTGTTAAAGTGGTATTAAAAATTGTCCCCCTAAGAAGGGTGACTGTTAAGAAGAGTTTAACCATATCTATGTAGGTTTTTGTATACATATGTATATATAAATTATTTAATACTGCAAGTTATTTCCTGCCTAAATGAAGTGAACAATAAATTTTTATTAATTTTATTAGTCCGGTTTTTATTTTTTCAATTATACAAAGTAAACAATATTGTGTTAGTGAGGAAGAAAATGGAAAGCATTTGATCTTTTAGTGTGTTTTGTCTGTTATCTAATTATTACAATAAGAAAAACTAGCATTAAAAAGTCATTGTCATTCAAGTACAAATCTACAATACATTGTAGGAAAATTGTTGCTTTAGTAATACTGATTTTTTCACCTTTATTATTTCTGCACTTGGTAAACATATGTATCTTAATGTATATCTTTTTTAAAGTCTGGAACATTGGTTATATCAAATATTGATTGCATAGTAGCCACGTGAGCAGCTAGGCGTACACAATATGCTTTTTATGCCATTTGCTTTTTTATGCTTCATATGGTTCCTGATGCTTGTGGATTGCTGACACAATTGATTGATTTGCTACTCACTCAAAGGAATTGCTGTGCAATTTCTGAAAGTATTTTTGTATTTTAAAGCCTGACATTGTGAATAGTAACAAATATTAATTAAAAAGATATCTGGGGAAAAATGCAACTGTGGAAAAAGGTGAAAAGCTATCTCACAGTTTAAAAAGACATAGCAACAGTTAGTCAAAGGGAAAAAGTTAAAGTAGAAATAATTTCTTCATTTTTACTTATTTGTTTTTTTTTTTTTTTTTCTGAGAAGAAATAATTGGAATAAAGGAATGATATTAGAGATATGAAATTCTAACATAGAGCAAACAATAAGGTTCATTATGCTAATAAAATGTTTATTAATGCAGAATTCAGCTTTACTTTACACACTTCTCTGGTAACCCTTTAGTTAAGTTTCCCGGAAGTTTTCTATTGGACTTATGTCAAGCGTAAAGCTTCATGCATTCTTTAAATAGAAGCTTTGCAGTCAGCATTTTACAACAACAACAAAAAAGGGGCTGATTTCTGCTGTAAGCAATGTTTTGTAATGCAATGACCATTCAAGGGAAATCTGTGAATGTAGTTTCGAGTCTATAATAGATCATATATAAATGTAAATTATGACAAAGTGTGGTCGTATAAAACAAAGTATGGCCATGTCATATGAAACGGTGATGCCATTTCACAGTTATGTTGGATTAAATTAATTGGATTTCATGAAATTTTATGTCTGATTCCATTAATGGTACAAGATTGCATATTTATTTGTATCATTGATTACTCAACTATTGTAGTAAATTTTATTATAATAAATTTGAATTTTTTATTAAAAATTGATTATAACGTGATTAAAAAAATATTTCTTCCACAGTTCCTTATTGTTGTTGTTGACAGCACGGATAGGGAAAGATTATCAATTACGAAAGAAGAAGTCTGGCGAATGCTAGCACATGAAGTAAGTTATTCATTAGAAGGTAGTAATTATCAATTTATTTGTGCAAATACAGTAGAACACGCAGTTATCCGAGCCCCGACTAACTGAGTTCCTGCTTAACCGAGGTACATTAGTCCTTGAAAAAAGCTCCAATTTGTTTTTGGCGGACCAATGACACTGTCACTGTCTGACGTCAATTGCTTTTTCATTTCGATAGGGCTTATTTACGGTTTGTTTATTTTTGTTTGTACTGTACTGTATTGGTTGCATGATGAGTGCTGAACACATACGAATTGTTGTGTCTTTGGGGACTAAATTACAAGCTATCAACAGACTTGATAAAGGAAAGACAATTAAAAAAGTGACTTCAGATTTAGGTGGGAGAGAATCATCATTTCATAATATGTACAGCAAATGCATTTTTTCACGTCTTTGACTACGCTCTCGTTAATGTCACCCGTTTTTTCCAGCGTTTCCCACTCGATACAGGGTCCGTGTTATCCAAGTTTTCCATTACCTGAGGAACCTTCGGTCCACATTATCTGTGATAATCGAGGCTCTACTGTATTATTTGTAATGAAATATCTACTAAACTTTCAACATAATGAAAAATGAAGATGTTTTTATGTATGTCAAATATGTTTGTATTGATTTTTCTCATAATATATTTTTTCTATAGTATATATATATATGTACATATATATGCTGGGTTTGTAATAATTTCAATGCATTTTTATTGTTCTTCCATTTTATTTTACGAAGTCAAACTCTGTTGGGAACTTTTAACATAAAATCTCAAAATGTGAACCTATTGGATCCTTTTCATGTGTATGCACTCAAACACAAATATGAACTTTTCTCTGAGTTCTAATTGTCTAAATGATCTCAAGTAGGGACACCAGAGCTGAAGCTAAGCGTCTCTTCATTTCTGCGGATCCCCCTACCCCCCTTTGTCACATGTCACGCTATGTTGCATAAGCAAGATGTCACACTTCTTGTTACCCCATCCTCTCCCCTTGTCACAATTTCCCTTACCCCCTTCCACCTTGCAGCGTGACATCCTTTATGAATGATCCCTTATCTTAGTTTTAACTAAGTACTTTACTGTTAAAGTTGTGCAGGATATATTGTAAGTTATTCGGACTAAAGTTGACCACTAAAGTGCTGCACCGCAAGTGGTCAACTTCTGCATTTGAAATAGAGAGGATAGCACATATCGAAACTGCAGCGAAACGTTCCCGATGGGGACTGCATGTATCATTGTAAATGTGCATCTCTTCTAACTCTGTGTGTAAGTCATTGTAAATAGCAATTTATGAATCAAAAATAAACAGAATTAAAATTTATCACTGTGGACATTAAAAAATCTTTGACTTACTGTTGAGACATAACAGTAATATAGGATATCAAATTTTAAAACAACTTTCTAAGGAAGAGAAAAATACTAATCACTTAAAGATGTGCAAAGGGCAGCAAACGTTTAAGCAAACTAAATAGATAAGTGTAAAAAAACGTGTAAGGAAATGAAAATGCAAAAAATAACAAACAATTAAAAGGGACAGGGCTTATCAGTTGTTGTTAGTCTCAAAAAATGAAAAGGCACTAACAACTCACACAATTTAAGAAAAAATAGGTATAACAAATGCAGTAGTGGACAAAAGCACCAACTACCAATAAGAATCCAAACTTTAAGAGGGGAAAAAATGGGTCATTCTATATCAAATCATCCAGCCACAAATGAAAATGAAACCCATGGTCTCAGATTCTTATGACTTTTTTTTTTTATTTGTTCATTTTACTATCACGATTACCCCTGTAAATTTTTCTGTTGCTATCTTTAATACTTTTTGATGTTATGAATTTTCTAAAATGTGTTTAAAGGGACGTCTTCGCTTTGCGGACAAATTTTGTGCTAGCGACATAGTTCAAGCAAAAAATTCATAACTTTGCCAATTTTCATAATATCACAAAACTTTTTTCACTAAAATGTTCAGAATAACTTACAGAATTAGAAAAAAATGCGTTTAAACGCATATCTATCAAATGGTGCAGTTAGGATTGGCCCAAACTTGGATTTTCTAAATATTTTGAAGAAAAAACATGAAATTTTAAAACAGCAATAAAACTAAAAGGCGCTGCAGTAATCAAAATATATTTTTTTAAATAATAATCCTCTGAGTATAAATAAAAAGGTTGTGAAATAAAATTGGTGGCTTTTTTACTGAAAATATATTTAATTTCACAGTAAACAATTAAAAAGTATGTACACAATAGCTTTCACAACATTACAAGTTTCGCTTCTTATTATAAAATACTAATTGCTTGAAAATAATAAATTACAGACAATATAATGAAAAATAAGATTATTTTTACAAGAAATAAGTTCATAATTTAATGTTTATGAAGTTTTAAAAAAAGCATAAAATTGAGAAAGAAAAAAGAGGTCATTGAATCTTGATTTTTTACAAAGTATCTAAACATAATGCAGGCATTTCCTATTTACACCTGTGACATACCAAATGACCAAAAGTAATTTTTATTTTTTAACTATTTTAAATTAAATTTTGTGTGTGACAATACCTTTTTTATTGTCCCTGAGTCTGTTTTAAAAT
This sequence comes from Octonoba sinensis, assembly GCA_038502835.1. Taxonomy (NCBI): domain Eukaryota; kingdom Metazoa; phylum Arthropoda; class Arachnida; order Araneae; family Uloboridae; genus Octonoba; species Octonoba sinensis. Next base: position 53,039,161 of record CM076599.1, on the reverse strand, counting down.
GTTTTTTCACTGGAGATCGATTGAAGTAATCTCCTTCTGCAGAAAATAATAAATTCTACCTGATGCTTTTGTAATTGGAGGATTGACACAAGAAATCACATTGCTTATGGGAATACAGCAAACATCTTCTTTTGTGGGCCAGTAAAAAGATGTAGCTGATCCATGGGGATGCATGAATGAAACTTTAACGTCACCTTCATCTTCGTGTTTTGATATAACTAATCCAAAAAACCATTGGTTGTCATAAATGCAGGCAATGTAATTGTGTACACCAATATCAAACATCTTCACTGATGTATTTTGTTCTGAAAAATTAAAGACTGCAAAAGTGTTGGTCAAAACTTACACGTTTTGTTGCAATTGAGTCTTCAGATATAGGCTGAAAATGGTGAGAACTACGTGTTTCAGGAACAGTTTTGGCTTTGGAGAAACGAGTCTGTAGTTCTTTACATGCTTCTATAAGTGTTTCCTTTTTTTTATCAGTGTGAAATTTATGTTTTCAATTTTTGTCGAGAAAAAATCGAAGAATTTTCGTGCATTGTTAATAGCATTACCAGGAGTCATTTGGAGACTAGCTTTTGTTACAGTACGTTTGATGGTGCCGCCAATACCAACACAAGGAGATTTCCCATGGCTGGTGGCAAAGAAGCACCATTGAGCTTTTAGTTTAAAATCACTTTCATGAAGACACAAATTGAGAAAATTTTTGCAATTTTTGTACTGCGCAGCACACCCATTGCTATAGTACGTCACACTTCTCACAGCTGGAAAATTATTTTTTAAGTGCTCCACGAGAATTTTTTGTGTTTCATGAACAAATGCTACATCATGTTCCAAGTCATCAGACACTATACACAAACTAGAAACTATTAACTCATTATTGTTTTCTTTACGTGTATATATTATTACTGGATGAAGAGAGCAGCTATCATTTCTCCAAAGGTATCCTTGGGCTTCATTTTGCAAGAAAAAAGAGTAATTTTCACTGAAATCCATTACAACAATGGCTTCATTCAATTTGATATTACTTTTGATTTTTTTTAAATATCTAGCCTGAGATTTAGCTATAAAGGAGTGAGGCATTAGTTTTTCTAGACTTTCAATTAGAATTTCCAAATATTCTGCGAAGGTAACCATGAACTGCACCTGTTGAGTTCTGTCAGTGGAAATCCAAGCAGAATAAGTTACTTCATCATCAGGATCCCACTTCAAATTTCTGCATGATAAAAGATTTAAGATTGTCACATGAAGGGCAGATTGAACATTGCCGTAACATACAATCTCTTCTTTCTTTTGAGCAAACTAACTTCTCCATGAGTTTATTGTAGTTTTCCTCAATTGAACAAGCATGCAACAACAGCGAAACATTTTCATGAATTGTACAAACACAAACAAAATGTGTCCCAGCTGTACCTGCTAATACACACCATTTAGGTCTAAGCATGCAGAACTTGGACAACCCAATTTTAATGTCCGGGTGATCTAACTTGAAAGCAGAGTACAGCTCATTTAGATTTCCAAGCAGTAACACTTTTTGCATGTGTACATTTTTTGAAACACTTACTTTATCTTTAGTACCTGGCATGACTCTAGAATATTCTTCATTTTGGTAAAAGTTTTTCACAAGCATAATTATGTTTTCAGAAAGTGGATGGCCTTTTCTTGGATCAGGCAGTGCAATTATGCCTTTTATCTTTTAGGAGGTCTTTTGCTTTTCGGGCAGTGTATTCTGTGACATTGAATACTTCGCTTATTTTTTTTCTGCTCCATGAAGCAGGAGCTAAGGTTAAAATTTATACTTTTTCTCTCTGTGAAGTTGTAACATCAAGTTTTTCTTTCATTAGTTCTATTATACCGTCCAGATCATTTGCTTTTTGTTCAATATCTTTTGCCACTGTAAGTGGAAGTTCATCATCTGTTGGAATTTCCTTTTCTAAAACTTTGCTTACTTTAAATTTTAGTGTATTAGTAATAGATTCAACTTTTCTCTTTGCATAACTTGATTTCCTGTGTGTGGTGCTATCCCATGAAGTTTCAATGGTGATTCTCCTAAATTTTCCAGAGATGAATTTAGTTCCTCTAACGTTTGTTGTTTGGAAGTAGATGCTTCTAAGATGTTCATTTCTTCACTGTCACTGATCAGTTCTTCCTCTTGCAATAAAGTACTATGTTTGTTTACTTTATCTCTACAGACATTGCATATTTTCTGCCCAGGTACAGATTTTACACAATTTTGTATGCTGTTAATTTTTTGGGAAATTTCCAAACTTATTACTCGTAAAGATTTTGATATTTTTTTCTTGTGAGATTTGAATGGGTCCACACAAAAATTTTGGTAGATTTTAAACTGTCTTAAGAAAAATGCTTAATGAGGCTCACAGACAGTAATTAATTCATTTAAACACTCCACTTCTCAGACTTAATAAATTAACTTCTGATTGGTCCAATGACATAACACTAATCATTCTTCTTTTGTGTGTAACTCAATGCATGACATTCAGTTTGGTTTCCTTTTCCAATACTACGCAGTTCAGAAAGATTTGCAGACATTTTCAAGATATAAACTGTTTTGTTCTAAATTTTGAGAAGAAACTTTTCAGAATAACACTAACACAGAAACAACTCCCATATACTACAATAAAACGTCCTTTAGTTACCACTGTAAAGAACCAAAAATGAGGGTTCAGCACAATTCTAAAGCATCACAAGTAGTCAAATGAAATGTAAAAAATAACTAAAGAATCTTCTGAGGCTCTTTTAAATACTGAATTATATTCTTCCTGATTGTCCTGGAACTTTCCAGAATTCTTTTTTGATTGGTTTGAAACCTTTCAAAACTATATTATGCCAGATGGTGTTTTTCTACACTACTATAAACAACTCTTAAAGAGCAGGTGTTTCTGTTTCCATATGGCTCTGTTTTCTTATTCATTCATTTGCAGGCTGTCTCTCCCCTTCCTCCACATCTTCCTGGGAGCTTTTATTTAAGATTCAAAATATTTAAAAAAAAAAAGCAAAGATGATTTTTTTTGTTTATTTTACATAGGTTATGGACATCTTTTTCTGCAGCAGCAGGGAATCTTTACTAGTAGATTCCTATTACTAGTAGTACTATTTTTTTTTTTTTTTTACTTTTAAAACATAAAATGAGTCAAAAAAGTACAAATTTTGTTTTTGTGCCTATTAATAAAAATTTTAAGGATTACTAAAAAAATAATAATACTTTGTCACACAGAAAAACTAATGGGTGAAAATGAAAATGTTTGATATTGGTGTACACATCTATCTACATTGCCTGTATTTATGACAACTAGTGGGAAGATGAAGGTAAGGTTAAAGTTTCATTTATGCATCCCCATCAGCTGCATTTTTTTACTGGCCCACAAAAGATGTTTGTTGTATTCCCATAAGCAATGTGATTTCTTGTGTCAATCCTCCAATTAAAAAAGCATCAGGTAGAATGTATTATTTTCTGCAGAAGGACATTACTTCAATCGATCTCCAGTGCAAAAACATTTTAAAACAGACACAAGGACAATAAAAAAGGTATTGTAACACACAAATTTTTATTTAAAATAGTTTTATTTAAAAAATGAAAGTTACTTTTGGTCATTTGGTATGTCACAGGTGTAAATAGGAAATGCCTGCATTATGTTTAGATACTTTGTAAAAAATCATGATTCAATGACCTCTTTTTTTTTCTTTCTCAATTTTATGCTTTTTTTAAAACTTTATAAACATTAAATTATGATATTTCTTGTAAAAATAATCTTATTTTTCATTATATTGTCTGTAATTTATTATTTTAAAGCAATTAGTATTTTATAATAAGAAGCGAAACTTGTAATGTTGTGAAAGCTATTGTGTACATACTTTTTAATTGTTTACTGTGAAATTAAATATATTGGCAGTAAAAAAGCCACCAATTTTATTTCAGAACCTTTTAATTTATACTCAGAGGATTATTATTTTAAAAAAAACATTTTGATTACTGCAGCGCCTTTTAGTTTTATTGCTGTTTTAAAATTTCATGTTTTTTCTTCAAAATATTTAGGAGATCCAAGTTTGGGCCAATACTAACTGTACCATTTAATATATATTTGTTTAAAAGCATTTTTTTCTAATTCTGTAAGTTATTCTGAACATTTTAGTGAAAAAAGTTTTGTAATATCATGAAAATTGGCAAAGTTATGAATTTTTTGCTTGAAAACTACATCGCTAGCAAAAAAATTTGTCCGTAAAGCGAAGACGTCCCTTTGAATGCATTTTAGAAAATTAATATCTCAAAAAGTATTAAAGTTAGCAACAAAAAAATTTACAGCGGTAATCGTGATAGTAAAATGAACAAATAAAAAAAAAAAATCATAAAAATCTGAGACCATGGGTTTCATACCCTGGATGAATTGGTATGGATTGACCCAAATATTAGTATTACCAGTGTCAAACCAAAAAAAAAATATATTAATTATTACACGGGTTTAAGCCATGCCACGGTATAATACATGATATAATGTGTAATATATAATATGTAATATATGTATAATATGTATTGTGTACTCACTTTTTTCTAAGTATAAACAGAGTTTGCTAATATATTTACTTTAGAAAGTACTTAATGTAACAATTCCTATGAAAGTGATGCACCTTTTTTCCCTCCATTCTACTTCCTGGCTCAGTTGCAATTTCTTCCTTGATGCAAAGTAGACTTATTACAGTTACAAAAAAAGGGTAGGGCCTTAGCAGGTTTTTGACAGTTTAAACCACGGCTTAGCTCATTTTCAAAACCTCATAGTTAAAATTTTCAAAAACTTATGTAAGTTTGTATGTGAAATTTACTATTATTAATAAAGGAGCATGTTCCAAAATATATTGTAGAAAAAGTAAACCAAATCAAATCACCTCTTAGGTGGTTTCAACTTTGAATGCAAAAACATGTTGTAATATTTTTGTGTTCATAGATTATCATCAGTCAGAAACTCGTAAGCTATAACTTTATAGCTAAAATGCAGATGCCGAACCGACAATGTTTTTCACTTGAATGCAACCAGGAATGGATACATGATTTTGCTGAGATGAGGGGACACTTTTTTAAAAATTTTGCTGACATCCCCCTGAAAAGTTTTTCCAAAAAGGGAAAAATTATTACGTTTTAGTCTGTTATTCATGTAATCTTTAATACTGCTCGACTCTCACGTTGGTGCTATTCCTCATAGTGCTGCCCCCTTCATACACACCTGATTGCAACATTAAGAATAGTAAATGTTTTAAACTAGGGGAGCTGCATAATTAGAAGGAATAAAAAATTAAGAAAAAATAAGAGGGAGAAATAGAGTCCTGCTCACTCATAAAACAACATAATACAGCCTATGTTTTCAATTTTTCAAGTAATTCCATCTGTTTTTGATATTTTTTTTCTATTCAATATTCAATTACTATAGAGTAGTTAGGAAAAAAAAGTAATCTGATGCTATAATGCTTTTTAAACATTTCTACTTCATTTATACTATTTTGTAGTATATGCTTAACTATTTATCATTTTTTTGTGCAAAATCTGCTAAATTCTAATCTCTAACATTTGAAACCTGCCATTTTATGTTAAATTTTAATAATTAAAAATTACTTTAAGCAGGGGAGGCCACCCTCCTCAGAGTGATGGCGCACCCCTTTCAAAAGACTAGCTACCCAAAAAATAGCTAAAACCTCTGAAAACATACCCTACCCCATAAAAAAATTAGGTGGCACAGTCTGGGCCATTAACCTCCCCCGCCCCTCTTAGCTAGTGGGCAGGGGGTAGTATTTTCAACCATTTAAATTTTTGTTTCTGTATTTACAATCTGCAACCAAACTTATAATACCATAATGGTTAGACTTATTGTTACTTTTTGTAACATGGGGTCTTCCTAGCGGCAATTAGCTATGAATTTTTTTCTCTCTTGTGAATTATTTCACTCACTATAAGCACTTTCTCATAAATATATCATTACTCTTGATATTTTACAACTTTTGGAAAAGCAGTATAATACTTGTCATGGTAGTTCTTATGTTGCAATTTTGACACTATAAATGTGTTGGCCGATAAGGTACAGTTTGGGGAAGTGTGCTTCTGAAAAATAAATTTTAATAATGAAGCAAATTAATGTGATAAATAAACTTTTGAGAAAAATTATCACATTTCCTGTTTGGCACATTCACTGTCGTTCCTAACAGGAGTGTCACCTGAGGCAGTAATTTGTGGTGTCAATCGATCCCCTCCCTACCAAAAAAAAAAAAAAAGTTGTGTGGTGTATAAGCTAGTAGTTTTTCCAAAGTAGTGCACTGGGAAAAAAGAAATATTTTATTTTCTGTAAACTACAGTTATTTTTAGTTATGGTGTGTTGAAGTAGCATCAGTAAAATTGTATAATTTAAGTATATACATTTTTCAGACACTTCTTATCGCACTGTGAGTGTCTCCCCTCTGCCTGTGGTGATGATACTGACACATTTAAATATGCTAATAATAATTATCTTATGCCTATCTTATTAGTGATGAAAATGCTAACTTTTATTTTTTTAATTGTAGTTTCATGTTACCTTTTAGGATTTAGCTAAGTCAGCTGTTTTAATATTTGCAAATAAGCAAGATGTTAAAGGTTGCATGACTCCTGCTGAAATATCAGAGCAACTAAATTTAACTTCTCTGAAGAAACACAGATGGCACATACAAGCTTGCTGTGCATTATCAGGAGAAGGGTGAGATTTTTAATTTAGTTTTTTAAAAAATAAGTATACCTATTCTAAAATATGTTTTAGGTGCTAAGAAAATTAAGTTCACTTTTATTTTGGTAAAAATATAAACAGTCCATGCTACTGCAAGCAGTTTCTTTCACTTCTTGAGTTTAGTTCAAGGTACTTGCTCACAAGATAACTCTGTCGTTAGACTCTAGTAGGTGTGACTTCGACAATATGCATATATAATGTACTCATTGTTCTAAGTTGTATGTGTGAGTTGCATTTTTAGTTCACTACATGCATGTATAAGAGTTATCATTGTTTTCTTACATGCTTAGCCAGGAGAAAAAAAAATGTGGAGTGAGTGTATAAGTGTTTAGATAAGTTTTTCAAATTGTGCTCTGTGACGCACTTGTACTGCTAAACAATTCCACAAAATGCATACTAAACATTTGAAATATTATTACTAAATATATATTTTAATTAAAGATTAAAACGTTTTTATGAAATAAAGATATTTGAATATTAGGACCGTTCGTGCTTTTGGTGTGTAAAGAAATATTAATTGTACATCATTTATCACCAGATGATACATGAATATGTAGAATGATACATTTATGTTCAAAAGATACACATGAATATACCTTGAACTGAATATGTTAAAAAGATACATTCATGTTGTTGAGTATATAAAATAGTAACCAGCATTCAAAAGAGGGATCATACTTTGTTATCAAATTATTGATGCTGTTAAATCCCATACTGCTGCAAAGAACAATATCAAGCTTTGTGTAAAAGACCTTATCATATGCTTGTCTGGCAAAAAGGCTGCAAAAGTGTTGGTCACAATTCCTATTTAAAACCTTATAAATTCAGAAGTGAATATTTCATCTATTTTGGAAATCCAACTTGATGTAATGTAACTCCACATCCTTGCACTGAAATTTTGTGACTTAGTTTACTCTTGTTATAGAAACTCTGAGCAATATCTGTGCAAATTGCACATCACAATTTAATGCTTTTATTAAGTTGTCTCTCTCGAACCTTCAGAATGCACTAAGGTAATTATTTTAAATTAAGTTTAAAATATTGAAAGTTGTCCTTTAATTTTAAATTGACATCGTTTTCCTTTTCTTGCTCAATACATAAATATGTTTTTATTTGCATACATATAAACTAAATTTCCTTTTTTTCCTTTAGACTATATCAAGGCTTAGAATGGATCTATTCAAATCTGAAAAATCGCAAATGATATCTACCATCTTTTAGTGCCTACGAGCTCTTCCAGTCATTTAATTTCTGTGAGATTTCAGTGGCTGTGTCTGATCTGCGAAATTCTTCCAGATAAAGTAATTAAAGTAAAGAGTACCTATATATATGCCAGGATATTGAACTGAACTTGCACAAAAAGTCTTTAAAATGATATTTGTAATTGTTCATTGAACTCCAATATTGCAAAGTGTTCTTTAGAAAGTTATTATCATTTGATGACTCAAGGAAAAGACTGATATTATGACTTCCAATTATCATTAAGTGGATTGGATTTACAGCCATGTATATTAATGTAAGACCTTGTGAATCCAGTTCTGACTTAAATCATTGCATACATATTATCACTCAATTCATTTTCCACCATAAGGAACTCGGATGGAATATTTTTTAAAGAAATTATGCAAGTTAAATGACTTAAATAAATATCTTAAATTATGTATATATTTTAATCTAGATTTTTGTAACATGATGAACTATTGAATTTGACAGTTGAAATCATATTGAGTACTAATTTTCTTATTTAATAAAGTTCTGTGATATAATACTTGTAAAATTTTCATCTCTTGTAAATATGTAAGAGTTTGAGTTTTGTAACATTGCCTTCACAGTGCGCAAAAAATATGTATGTAAAATATACAATTTTGGTTGTTTATTACTGCAAATATTTTTGCATTTGCAGATAAGCACAGAGAATTTATTGTATGATTTTTGGTATGTTGAATCATGAGCTGCAAATTTCTATTTAAAAAATGTATGGAAAACTATTATTGATTTAAACTTAATTACTTTGAAATATAACTCTTCAAAGTTCATACAACATAGATTGTACCATTTTTCTTTTAATACAACCACTTTATTTTCCATTCAATGCACATCTAACCATGTTTATATCTTTCGCTTGATAAATTTAATTAGGAATAGATCAAGGTTATATAATTTGTATAGTTTTTTTTTTTTTTCGGATTATATATTGTTGTAGTCCTCCCCTTTTTATTTTTTATTTGATCAAGGCTGTTTTTCAAAATTTTTGGAAGATTTATATTTTTCTCTTTTTTTTTTCTTAAATTAAACATCAAGTTTTCCAAGAGTTGCAATAAGAATTTAAATTATTTTCCTATTTATAATATCAGAAAGTTTTTAAAATGTACATATATCTTATTATTTAATCTAAAAATTCAAAAGCATTTTAACTAACAGAGTACTCTCGATAAAATTACTCCATGAAAACTTTTATGCTGAGTGCCTAATTTCTTTGATTTTTTAACATAGTTTTCTATTTGATTAGGCGGTAGCAACATAAAAAATTCATATTATCACACGTATCATATGGCCTTCATTATCTTTTAATTATATTGGATGCATATAATGTGTTATTTTGGATGCATATAATGTGTGTACTTTAATTAGAAGGATCATAGTCTGTAATGTCACCAATAAGGCGACTTGATAAAAATTTGCAAGAATGTCATTCTCATTATTAGAGCATCTAAAACAAAAACCTATTATTAGTTCTTTAAAGGGAGCAAGTGTATTATTTTTAGTTTGTCCTTCGGTTTAATATATTTTATATTTTCAAATAACAAAATAAGCAAATATCTGGTGGAATATGTATCTGGTTCAGTTATGATATCCGGTTCGAATATACATATCCGGCAAAAAAGGGCAGTATAGCCCATATCCGGCAAAACAACTCTCCCGTTCAACCCTAATAAAAAAATAATTTGAAATACAGCTCAAAATCACTATTATTGCTTTTTTTTTATAGTAAAATTATAATGGACACAATCCCAAAGAGAAAGTAAAACTGGCTTTCTTTCTTTCTTCCTTCATTTTTAGGGGAACCTATGTGATTTCTTGCGTTAATATTCAGTTTAAACTAACAGACAATAGCATTTTTTCTGATTCTCTGTCTTTGTAAGCCTCTCCTCCCAGATTAGCATTTCAGGAGTTATTGTAGACTTGATTAAAGCTGATTTTCATGAATTTCAAATTATAAAGTAATATATTAAAGGAATTCAGTCTTTTTCTCCCCTAGTAGCTTTAAGATAGGTGTGTTACTATATCACAAATTTCATTGCAATAATTTTCTGCCTTTTCCTTGCACTTTTAATTTTAAAGGGTCCCTTTTGGGCCTTCAATAGAAGTATTAGTGCCTAAATTTTGCTCTAGAATGTTAGAGTTTTGAATTAAATGTTACATGTAAAATCCAAAAAATGTTTATCATGTGCTTTATTTTTTCTCATCCTATTTCAGTCGTAGGGCCAAACTACTACATCATATATAGGGATATTTCACCGCAGGAGCACATTAGCAAAAAGTGTTTTTGTTGATCAACGAGTTAAACAGTGGATTATACTAACTTTTATATATTCCATAAAAACTATAACCTCAAATATGTTCTTGTTTTCTGTTAAATGTATTGCTGTGTCACTTTAATAATGCAAATTGGAAGCAGTAGTTGCTTTATTTTGTTTTAAAAAATAATAGAAAAAAAAACTACGGATCAATGTGGTGATATTGAACCATCAGTTATGATTGTGTTATAGTAGTATTACAGTATAAAGTTGTATTTTGTACATTTAATTTTTCTGTTTACAAGCATACATCTTTAAATGGGTAGTAAGCTTTTAATTAAACTTAAAAAAAAAATTTTTTAGGTGTCTAATGTGTAGTTAAATCGTGAAAAAATTGCCCACAAAAGTTGAGAACTTTGACAAAAAATGTTTTAAGCAATCAATGATATTTCAATAATATATGATATTCTTTGTGATGAACAGAACTTGTGTAAATCTTAAATAATTTAGAAGTCGGGTTTTTAAAAGTAATAAGATTCATGCAATTAAACTGAAACAAATTCTTTAGGTTTTTTTTTTTAAGTTTAAATTTTGAAAATGTTTTTAAATTGATAACTTTTATTTGTAAGACGTAAAATTATATTTCAAAATTTGAGTGTATTTTGTCAACCATTGGAACTTTACTGCTGTATAAGCTTTTCCGATCTCAAAATTTTGATATTTTTTGTCTGCCTTTCTCTTTATTCACTTTTATTCTTTCGCATAAGCAGATCAGACAGATAAAGAAAAAATCTTCATCTCAGAATGATAGGCTTTACTACATAGAAAAGGTTATTCTGCATATTAGCGTAAAATATTAAAATACTGATCCCAACCGGACATGTCTCCCATAAAAGTATCTTGGGGACGGAGGGGGTTGGGGCGATATCAGAATATATCCCCCCATCCCTAGAAATTCTGATATCTAAAAGAGATCATTTAAAAAACTCTTTAATAAATATCTCTCAAGGAGTAGCTCCCCCTCCTCTACACACACACACAAACGTTTTTGGATATGCTACTGATGCATTCTAGTTTTTGTTGAGTCTTCTTTGAATTGTGACATAGACCACATTTTTGTGGAAGTGCTTGGTTCCTTTTCTACCAAAACTTATTCAGATTCATGACAGCCTGTTTTGATATCATTGTAGAATAACTTATCAAATTTTTTTGAAATTGTTTGTTGCCTAAACTAGTATTTTGTTTATTTACTTTTTTAACTAAATCTTATCACTTTTAATTCAAGTATCAAAATCATATAACAGATGTTTTATTTGATTGCATTTATGCTTCAATTTTTCAAATTTCTTGCTATAGTTATATGAATGCATTTTGCTATAATGTGAAATAGAATAATGTAAAATAAATGTTTCAATAAAAAATAATATTTTTTTAAAATTCAACTACTAATATAGTAAAATCAGAGTAGAGTAGACGTACAGTTATCTGGTGTGTATAACAACGTTTTTTAAAAAATGTTATTATTTTTTTTGGCTTAATAAATACCAATAATAATGTTGTTAAAATAATGCATCATATTTTAATATTCCCCATAAATACAAGAATAGAAAACACAATTATTAACTCCCCCCTTCTCTTGTGGCATAAATTTTGGGTTTTTTAAATTTTATTTTAAGCAATCCTTTACTTGCATTCTATATTTTGATAATGATGCAGACCAATACTAGACTGTCCCTGTTAGTTGCTCCCCGCAATTCTGATATTTTCATATTGGAGTACATATTTTTGCTTCTTACAAAATGTTACTGAAAAACTTCAACTGTTTGGTAATTAATTAGTACATTCGCTAAAGTCAATATGCTAATGCAAGAACCTTGTAATTGAATTTATTTGCTTAAGCAAACCTTAATTTAAAATAATGTTGATCTTCATAGTTAGATCAACTCTTAGATTATTCTTTTTTTCCTTTTTTCTTAACATGACATGTTCCAGTAAGAGTTAAACTTTATTAATTAAAAAATTGCTCAAGAACTCACTGTGCCATATCCAAATACCAAAAGATATTGTTTTGAATATCTTTCAAAAACAATAAAGTGAAAGTGTGCCAGCCAGAGCACTTGTTTTTTTTTTCTTTTCAATTAATTCCGCTTTATGTTGAGTATAATATTTAATTTTAATGAAATAGTTTCTTTATAAATAAATCCTTTTTTTTCAAAAGATTTGTGTTTCATATTTAGTTTTTATGATTATGAGCATGTCGGAATATTAGTTTGTTAAAACATTTATTGCTACACTTCTAATAAACGCCATATGCACTGTATTTTTATTATACAATTTAAATTCAAACATAAATGAATAAACTATTTGGTTGTCATTGTGCAAACATTTTAATGGATTTGCATAATGACCCAATTATGCTAAAACTTGGATAGCATTTTATCAATATATTATTATTATTTTTAATTAAGTGGAATATTTTCAATTTTTATTTTAAAAAAAAGCAATATTTTCCAAATTTTTTTGGTGTCAAAATTTTAGGCAAATAATGCTTAATGGGGTTTTTGTTGAATCTTTTCTTTTGATTGTTTTCAACCTTTATAAATTCAAATTTAAAAATTTCCATGTCACATAATAACCAAAGATCCTAATGTGTGTATGCATTTATGTATTTTTTAAGAAAAGTGAAAAAAAGAAGTTGAAAATGATCACCTTTGTACTGGCTGTTGCTTGAAAAAAAAAAAAAAAAAACATTAACAAGATACAAATTTGTAGTCCATGATTTTTCAAAGTTGCAAAAAATGTGTAACATTCTATCTGCTTCTACCGAATGCAAAGATGTTTGATTATTTGAGCAAATATACTATTGAATATTATATGTTGTACTTTGAGTATAATATATAAAATACAATAGTATATTTGCTATAAATGTTCTGTTTTTCTTTGTTTGCTATTGTAATTTTTTAATGAAAGAAAATTTTCATTTCACAGAATTCAAAATCTTCATACTTGATCCAGTTTAAATTACTTCATTGCATCATTCTTCTTGTACATAAGTACATTTCCTTTCATTTGCAAAAAAACTATTTATATTTTTGCTCAAATGAATTTTAAAACATTTGCCAGTGTTGTGTATATTTTATTCCTTTCTTTTATAAATGTATTTATTTTTAAAGTAGAAAATAAACCATTTTACATTGTATTTCCTTTTTCAATTCCTATTCAAAATTGAACAGGGCTCTTTGGTTTCAACCAAATGTAAAAATAATACATAAATAAAAGATAAGCCTTTTTTTGTCAGATTCAACACATTTTTAAGTGCCTCCCACTGCACTTCCCTGGTTGGAGCAATATAAATTCCACTCTCTATGGTGGTGTTGAATAAAGACTGCTGTACAAAATTCACACACGCAAATATACCTTGTATGGAAATGTGGACAAAATTCTATTAGTAGTTTAGAATTAGTTTCTTATTAATTTCGTTGAGAACAGCTTTCAAACAGTTGTGACAATACAAAAAAAAATCTTATTCTTTCAAATTTCACCTTAGGGATCATTCATAAATGATGTCATGCTTCTAGGGAGAGGGGGTAACAGGAAGTTTTACATCATGCTTATGCAACATAGCGTGACATGTGATAAAAGGTGGGAGGGGGAACGTCAAAGTGTGACATTTTGTGACAGAGGGGGAGGGGGTCAGATTAGAGAAAAAAGCATGACATCATTTATGAACGGTCCCTTATCTTGAAGATTAGGAAAAAAAACATAAGAATGATAAAAAAATTTACGAATTCTGCAATGATTAATTACTTTCTTCAAAGTGTAAGGCTTGGCTATATCTATTTTTTTTCATTTTGAAAATGAATATTTAGGCAATTCTTGCATTGATTATGTTCTGTCCTAACTTAGGCAAAGATAAACTCCAACTGTTCTTTGTTTCAAGTACCGTATAACGAGTATAATTTTTATTGTAAATAACCTTTTTCACATACTATATTTTTTTATAAATTTTGTACGTACTTTTTAATGAACTTTATGTGGGTATTCAAATTAACTTTATACTCGATGAGTAAAAATTTTAGATCTGCGTTTTAGCATTAAGGAAGCAAAAAGTTAACGCCATAGTTCTCAACAAAGTGAAAAAGTCTAGAGCAGGGTTTCTCAACTTTTTTCGACTTGTGGCCCCCTCAGAAGCCCCAAATTCTTCCGTGGCTCCCCTTCAGTAGCGCACTTGGGATTTTTCTTTGGGGGGGGGGGGAGCAATATGAGGTATGCATCAGTTATCCAATGTCACATAAGATATCCGACTCTGATTTCTGAGACCCATAAATTCCATTCACATTTTTAAGAACACTGACATTCCGATTACATTGTCTGTTTTCTATTTTTATATATTTTTTCAAAACCTGCTGATTAATTAATTTTTAAAAATTAAATATAGCATGCCAGACAATCGAATCTGTCGTACAGCGGTGGTATCGGATCCAATACATCTGAAAAGCGAACTCAGGACATTTGATGCCCTTGTCTTGAGGTGCACCCCTGTACATTGTTATAATTTTATTTATTGGTGATCATGCATAAAATAGGACAAAAAACACTGAAAATGAAGTATAAGAGGAAACAAAGCATCAATAGGAATAAACACGCCTAAAGGAATAAAAAGTAGAGATTAATTGGAAAATGTATTCTCAATATAAAATTCCAAAACTGAATAGGTAAAATATGGAGCGTAAAGTAAATTGAAAATCAAAATTAAAGATGTATGTTTTATAATTATTTACTGTATCAATTACAAAATCCTCAGCAACTTTGTCTTTTGCAAATAATCTTTAAATTTCTTGAATTCATCAATTGAATCAGACAGTCCAGTCATCAATCAATGTTAAGTATAAAAAGGTTTTTTTCGTTTTTAACCAATAATTTTTATGGACAAAAAAATAATTGAAAAGAACATATTAATGTATTCAGAGTAGTCTCTGCAATTTTTTCAATTTTTTAGTTCGAACATTTTATTTGTATCGTTTTCGGTTTTAAAGTAAAAGTAATATCTTTCGCAGGTGTCTTTCAAACATTTTCATCTGTTTAACAGTAGCCTTAAAATAATTACTAAATCAAAAAATCTTTTTATATACACTTATAATCTTTTTATCACAATTTCTTTTTGATGAGATAACTAAAAAGCCAATCCTACTATTAAATAAGGATTAATAAAAAATTCAAATTTCCTTGTAAAGCCCAATGTTGTTCAATTCTTCAAAGCAAAACGTGAAGGGGTGGTGACCGACGTTGTTCAATTCTTCAAAGCAAAACGTGAAGGGGTGGTGACTTCACACCTTCTCTAACTAATAAGCCTACTCTCATGCTTTCTAAATATTTATTGGCTTAATAATACATTTTATTTTGATTTTACAGGATATAAGGCTTTCTTTCATGCTCTTATTATTTTTTTTCTGTAAAATAACTTTTATATTAAAGAACGCTAATGGTGAAATACACCAAAAAAATTTTGAAATTTAAAAAGTGTTTGCAGCAAATTTAAAGATACATTATTAGGAAAAACATGAAACTAATTGAAACTTGTTTTTCATGGAGGAAAAGAGGAAACTAAGTCACATAAGAAATTTCATGCTTCTCGCTGCTTCATTCGTTGAGGTTTTTTTTTTTAGTTACGATATGCCATTTTGCGTTGCTTATGCACCTTTGAAAGAATTGGTAAAATTTTACATGGAATATTTTACCTTATGGTTAAAGTTTTTAGAAGTTTGAAATAAGTCAGCCTGGGCCCCCTTCACATTGTTCATGACTCCCCTATTTTCATAATTTATCCCGTGGCCGCCTGGGGCAACAGAAAAAATCTTGGTGGCTACAGGAGAAAATATGAAAATAGGGTAGCCATGAACCATGTGAAGATTGAGTTTTTTAAGCTTCCAAGATTTTTCACCTCAAGTGTAAAATATTCCATACAAAATTTTACCAAATCTTTCAGAGGTGTATGAACGACACGAAGTTGATTACTTATCTTAATTAAAAAAGTAAGAAAGAAAAAGAACTTCATGACATGAAACAGCACGAAGCATGAAACTTCTTACGGGACTTAGTTCTCATTAGGGAAAAGAGCAAAATTGAGTTTCACATTTTCCTCAATGTTTTTCCTAATAATGTATCTTTAGTTTTGCTGCAATACGCTTTTGAATTTCAAAATTGTATGGTGTGTTTCATCTTTAGCGTTCTTTCCTGTACAAGTCTTTTTACATTGAAAAATATAAATAAATAAGAACATGAAAAAAGGCCTAATATCCTGTAAAATATCCGACAAATAAAATTAATTA
Source organism: Octonoba sinensis (assembly GCA_038502835.1). Classification (NCBI taxonomy): domain Eukaryota; kingdom Metazoa; phylum Arthropoda; class Arachnida; order Araneae; family Uloboridae; genus Octonoba; species Octonoba sinensis. The sequence continues at coordinate 53,022,556 of CM076599.1, read as the reverse complement.
AGTAAATAAATGTTTCTAAACAGAAAACATGAGCAAGCCTATTAGATGGGAGACCCTTCCGGCCTAATGATATCGGAAGGAATAATCCGAACCGAAGACTCCAAGAAAGATCAACAGATCTCATTCTCATGCTTCACTTTTTGCTTTGAAAATTCTTTTGCTCAATTTTGTGCAGTGAAACAGCATCGGGTTTTACAGAGAAATTTACATTCTTTTTAGCCTACTTTCCCGTAAAAGTAAAAAAAAAAATAAAATAAAGCATGAAAGAAGGCTTAATGTATCGTAAAAATATCGTTAAAAATAAAGAAAAGTCAAAAAAAAGTGAAGTAATTAAATAAAGATTGAAAAATGAAAAATTTGAAAGTAGGGTTTTGAGATGGGGAAAATGTGTGTCGGTCTGTCTGTTGGTCTGTCGGTCTGTCCCCCCCTAATAACTTTTGAACGAATTGTCTGATTGGAAAAATTCTTTTTGCATTCGAAAGATCTCGGCGAGGACATCTCATTTCCATATTTTACTTTTTGATTTGAACAATTTTTTGTTCAATTTTGAACAGTTCAAAAAATTTTAACATTATCGCTTATGGACAAAATTGAAGCAAATTATGTAAACTATGGGCACAAGACCCAAGTTCCTATTGCAAGCTTATTGAAAGGAGTTCTCTTCGTGAAATATTGATTTGAACAGTTCAAAAAAAAAAAAAAAAAAATTGCGGCATTTTTCCATTATTCCGGCGCAGGCGACAAACATGTACTGATACGAAGTTTAACAAGAACTGAACAAGCCTGTTTTCCTATGAAATTTTTGATCGGGATTTTTAAGGGCATTTCTCAATAAATAAATAAATGAATGTATGAATGAGTGAAAGAATGAATGATTGAATCGATGAAAGAGTGAAAGAATTAATGAATGAATAAATGAATGAGTGAAAGAACGAATGAATGAATAAATGAGTGAATACATGATAAAGTAATTAAATGAGTGAATGAATGAAAAAATAAATTAACGAGTGATAACTACATGAATGAGTAAATGAATGACTGAATAAATGAAAGAATGAATGACTGAGTGAATGAATGTGTATTATCCGTTGAAAAAAGTATATTTGAAGTAATTAAGAACTAAAGCTAAATATGAAAGAGAGAGAAAGTGATAGCTATATTATAAATTTGAAGTTGGGTGTATACGGGAAAGTAGGCTCGTATAGTTCTAGACGGAACTTCTTGTTTAATCATGATTTAATAGTGGGATTTACTTTGGACAAAGGATTGATAGGTTCAATCCTCGATGTTACTTTCAATTTCCAATTTACAGCCTGTTTCGTTTGATACGAGTCAAACATCTCTATTTATTCCTCACATTATTCAAGTCAAAAATAAAGCTTTTAGGAAGGTTTTTATACACTGTTATAAAATTTTATGATTTAACAAGAAGTTCCGTCTAGAACTATACGAGCCTACTTTCCCGTATACACCGAATTCAAATTTATAATCTAGCTATATCTCTCTCTGTCTTTCTCGTTTAGCTTTAGTTCTTAATTGCTTTAAATATACCTTTTTCAACGGTCAATACATATTTTATTAAATCATTATTTATTAAGTCATTCATGTATTTATTCACTCATTTATTCATTCATTCTTTTGCTTATTCATTTAATCATTCATTAATTAAAAAATATTCTTGAAAATCCCGATCAAAAAATTTCATAGGAAAATAGGCTCGTTAGTTCTGGATTAACTTTCATTTGTACATGTTCTACGTCATAAGAGCTTTCCGATAAAGTTTGTTCCAAACAAATCGGTCCGTTAGATCAGGAATTAGATAGGATTGAAATTTATCCGTAGGCGGTATGTTAATTTTTTTTGAACTGTTCAAAAATGAACAAAAATTGTTCAAATCATTATTTCATGCCAAGAACTTCTTCCAGTGAGCTTGTTCATGGGAACTTATATCTTGTACCCAGAGTTTACATAATTTGCTTCATTTTCACCCATAGGCGCTATTGTTAAATTTTTTTGAACTGTTCAAAATTGAACAAAAAATTGTTCAAATCAAAAAGTAAAATATGGAAATGAGATGTCCTCGCCGAGATCTTTCGAATGCAAAAAGAATTTTTCCAATCGGACAATTCGTTCAAAAGTTATTAGGGGGGGACAGACCGACAGACAGACAGACCGACCGACACACTTTTTCCCCATCTCAAAACCCTACTTTCAAATTTTTTATTTTTCAATCTTTATTTAATTACTTAACTTATTTTTGACTTTTCTTGATTTCTAACGATATTTTCACGATACATTAAGCCTTCTTTCATGCTTTATTATTATTTTTTTTTACTTTTACGGGAAAGTAGGCTAAAAACGGAAAATTAACTCTCAGTGGCGCAACCAGAAAAGGTTTTAGCTGGTATATGAAACAGGGATTTTGAGTTTTTCTGCTCCATGCTCCGAATAATTTTAATAAACTATCTTTTTCATCATTTTTCAATGTAAAAAAAAATTGGTGCAGTGGAGCGCTACAAATTTCTTTACACCGGCTAGGCTCCAGTTTCAAGCAAAATCTCGTTGGTCCACTGCTCCGTGCTCCTGTTCTACACACCGCTCCAGACCCCTGTTTTTTTTTGGGGGGGGAGGGGGTTGTACACATTTTTTCCTCATGTGGAAATTTTTCTTTTAGAGACGGGGGGAGGCGAAAAAGAAGAGAAAATAGCGTAATTTTCTGACTAATAATCTGCAAACCCTTTGAAAATTCTCATGTTTTAAGGGAATTAAAATCCCCCACACCTCCACCCTTGCCTACAATATTTAATGCTCTCGTAATTAAAATAACTTCTTTTTTTTTTTTTTTTTTACCAAGACGCTTACTTAACTTCTCTTAAGCAAGGACAGAGGAGTGACCGGGGGGGGGGGGGGGATATCATGGCGAAAGTTGGCGCCATCAGAATTTTTTCGGAAGATTTTTTCATTAGCGGATTACTGGTATCCGACAAATTTTTAATAACTGGAATCTGATTCTGCCATTGCACGAATTATCTCGCAATCCGGCGTGCTAAATTTGATTATTAAAGTTTAGTTAACTAGCATGATTTGAAAATATATCTAAATTACGAACTCACTACGTATTTGCAAGCTGTTTGCTGGCTGTGCGGTTTTGGTCGTAAAAATATGTACAAAAATTACACGTTTCAAAAATTACAGCCGGCTATTCCGTATATGTTCGTTAGGCAAAGGATATCGGGTATACAGTATACGGAAAAGTCACTGAACTGGATGGGAGGGGTGCTCCAAAGAAATGAAAGAGATTGAATTATTTGTCTCCTCTTTTTAAGTTAATTTATTTTATCTGATAAATTTTTTTTTAAAAAATCGATCAGTGGAGCACAACAAACTTCTTTGCTCCTGTTTCACTCTTCTCAACTCAGTGGCGCGCCAGCCCTTTTGGGGGCCTGGGCGTCCCAGTTTTCGAGACCGAGGGCCCTGGGGTGCAGAAGCAGAAGTTCCGGTCAAGTAGTCGGCCTGACGCGGAGCCCCCAGTGTTTAGTTCCCAAGCATGCTTGGTCCTCATTTTATCGGCCCCACTGCAGGGATGAAAGGCTGACCTGTTTCACTCTAGTTTCCAGCAAAATATCGTTGAACCACTGATCCGCTCCAGATCTATGAGTAAAAAAGAACAGTTCTGAAAAAAATTCAAATCATCATTGTCAGAGCGAGGGGCACGGGCGCCATTGGGCGATATTCCGATAACTCATCCAAAACGGGTCAGTAAAATTTCGGAGATTTCAGTTCGCACCATTAAAAAGATTATAAATATTTGAAGCTCAAGTAGAAATTATTTATTAAGAAAATGCATTGCTGAAAAGTTTTGCATAATTTTCCAAGATCCTCTTAGAAAGGGAAATAAAACATAAACCAAAAAAAAAAAAAACATCCTCACAAACCCATACCCGTTAGGCTGAATTAATACAGGGAAAAAAAGAATAGGAAAAAAAAAAAAAAACTCATCGTAATGTCTCATATCAACCGATCACCCCTATTTTGATAAAATCAAAGCAGACCGGACGCATGCGCATATTCTGTTATGGCTCTGCTTTAGAATAACGGACAGTAAATGAAAGGATTTTTTGATTTAATTATTTTTAGGCTACTTTTGAACAGATGAAAAATCGTTAAAATTAGCACCTACGGAAGATCTATTAATTTTTTTTAAAAACCAATAACGCTGAAAATGAAATGTTCTAGCCAAAACATTGAAAAAATTGCAGAAATTTTGAATGCATTTAAACTTTTTTTTCGTTCGTTTTTTTTTCCGGAAAAAGCTATAGGTGAAAATGAAAAAAAGAAAGAAAAATTAGACAGCATTGATGACTGGACTGTCTGATTCAAATAACGAAGTCAAAAAATTTGAAGCACATCATTTGACTAAGAGAAATAAAGTAAACTTCAAAAATAATAATTAATAACAATGAAATATATTCTGATTATATCGAAACCATCGATTATATTTCACTCTTCTCAACTCAGTGGCGTCGCCAGCCCTTTTGGGGGCCTGGCCATCCCAGTTTTCGAGACCTAGGGCCCTGGGGTGCAGAAGCAGAAGTTCCGGTCAAGTAGTCGGCCTGACGCGGAGCTCCCAGTGTTCTTTAATAAAAATTATTAAAGAACTAATAATTTAATAAGTGTTTAACTTTAATAAAAATTGATCTTCTATATATACATTAAAACAGAAGCGATCCTGAAAGCATCAACTGTTTAGTTTAATATGTGATATGAAATCTGTAAATAAATTTGGAAGTAAAAAAAAGCTGCACGTACAGGCTAAAAGTAAATATTTATTATTAAAAAAAATGTAGGAGGCACATTTGAACGGGAACGAAACTTTTTTTTTCGACATACCTTGTTAAAACTCCAATATAATGCAATGCTCAAATTCTACTTAAACTGGAATCCAATCCCACCACTGGACAAAAGATTCTGTTATCTGGAATGCGAACTTTAATTTTTAAAAAATCGAATGATTAGCATATCTTTGGAATTTTTGAACATTTAAAAATGTGTATGGAATTTATGGGTCTCAAAAATCAGAGCCAGATGTCTGGTATGGATCCGCCGGACATGGGACGTTGGATATTCATGCATCTCTCCTCCTTACCTTGCCCCCCCCCCCCCTCAAGAAAGAGGAGTATAAGAGGAGCCACGGTAGAATTTGGCGAATCTAAGGGGCCACAAAGACGAAAATGTTGAGAAACCATGGTCTAGAGCAGTGTTTCACCTTTTTTCCCTTGCGAACCCCTTCCAAGATCCGAAAGAAAATGGCGAACCCCCTTCTGTAAGGGATGACAAAACTATAAATTTGGTAGTACATTTTTTGTACAATACTTCATAACAAGAAAGGATAACATGATTATTATAAAACATCAAAGTTTAAATAAAACAGAAATACAGCTACAAGTATTTTTCTTCTTATTATTATTTCATTATTTGTTCTTTTTGAATAATTATCAGGGCAGTAAACATACGTATTTCTTAAAAGTTTTAAAAACTATTTCCCTGGTAGGTTCCACTTTCCGGTTGAAATATCTAAAATTCGGTAATGTTTTTGGACATTTGAAGAAAAAAAAAATTCTAATTGCGATAATGCAGAAAGGTTGGAATAAAGTGTGATTAATGCGAGTATAAATTTAAAATTAATGAAAAAATACATTCTGGTTCCGTTTTAGGGTCTTTATAATGATAAATTTGCCAAAAATAATGCAAAATTTTACATTTTATGAAGTGAATTTTCATATTTCCGGCTCGAACTCTGCGCTTGCAAAGAAAAAGTGGGAAATGGTAGAAAAAACATACGTTTTAAAATTTAAAATTAGTCAATAAATAACTTTCGGTAACAATTTGCGATAAAAATTTTAAAAAATCAAGCAAAAGTAAATATAAGTGTATTTCAAATTTTACATGTATGCTTCCTATATCAGTCCACTTCTTCTTTGCATTATCTGGAAAACAGAATTAATTTTTAAAAAATCATTTTTGTACTCCTTTTTACTTACGTAGATATTTTAAATTTATTATTTCGTGTTTTCTTTTACGTTAGAGAGAGAAAAAAAAATTCCGCCATTGCAATATTATTTTCGCGAACCCTCTTTCTGCACCGCACGAACCCCTGGGGGTTCGCGAACCACCGGTTGGGAAACGCTGGTCTAGAGATAGCTTGAATGTCACCTAAGTCCTAAACTGCGGAACTTTTGTGCAAAATTTCCATTCGATACACAGCTTTAAAGGGATTTTTTTTTCAAGAACATTTGCCTGATTTCCACTTGACTATATTTATTATTATTATTATTTTTTTTTTTTTTCTGTTGGCATTGCTAAGTATTTCAGCTCTGAGGATCCATGAGGTTAACAAGTATGAAAGTTGAGAATAAGGAAGAATGCTTGAAAAAAGAAATAGAAAAAGATGGTTTTTTTCGAGTCTTGGTAAATTTATGGGGAAACTAGCTGCGACGCCGGGCGTTGCACGGTCTATCTTAAATAATGCTCATTTTCTGGCGGAGGCCGAAACGTGATGTCACATATTTCTATGAAAAACGTATCATATTCCATTTAAAATACCCATATAAAGTACTGGGTCGTATACTCCGTTATCATGTAGATTGTAGGTTATTCAAAAGAAAACTCAAAACAAATGTTTATTTTAAAGTACTTCTGCGTACACTAAATTTTTAGTTCTGTTTTCCGGCAATCAATAACTACTTCTGTCCGGCAGAAGTAGTTATTGATTTTCACCAGAACCCACACTCTCAAAAATAGAATCCTCATTTTTGACGATTCTTAGATCTTCAAGAAAATTTCGTCATTTATAACGATTCTTTCCTCGCGCGATCAAGTGACTTAAAAAAATTACTACACAAATTTCGGCAATTTGACGAAAGGTTTACTCGGAGCATTTTTCACGAAGCCATTTCGTCAAATACGACGAAAGTTTCGTGAGATTTGAGCATGCGTTTCTGAGAGTGCAGATCTCGATAGGGCAACATATAGTTGCCCGTGCGAAAAACACTCTTGGCGTAAATCTATTCCTACGCGCTTAAATGTTTTTAGGAAAAAATCCCGATTTTGATACATTTTTCATTGGTGCTCCGCTCCTATTGGTCTTAGCGTGATGATATATAACCTATAGCCTTCCTCCATAAATGGGCTATTTAACACTGAAATAATTTTTCAAAGCGGACCAGTAGTTCGTGAGATTAGCGCGTTCAAGCAAACAAACTCTTCAGCTTTAAAATATAAATATAGATTATGCTTGAAATTGAAATAAAAGAACATTCATCATTAAAATTTAACATAATCATTTCAAAGTGTTTTGGAAAATACTCGGAAATATTTTTTCACCCTATTTACTGTCCCCTTACCTACCCTATTTACATCCATGCCGACAAAAACATTCATTCGAAGGCATGTAAATCCTTCGAATACTTACGGCTTTACGAGAAATGCAAGCACTTCTGATTTTATTAGTAGCCTATTCTTGAAAAACATGTTTAAAATAGAAAATTTATAAGGGGAAAAAATCATGAATAGCATTACCTTGTTTCTGAATAGAATCAACTTTACCATAATACTAATGCAAGTTATATTTCCAAGCACCAAGAGCAAGATAAATATCACATGTGTATTGCATCTCCGAAATGATTTTAATATCTCTAAAAGAGGTATTAAGCACCTGAAGGCATTTGTTCCCTCATTTCCAAGTGACATATGCAAAGCCTAGTATTCTGCTAAATCAACAAGACACAACAATGCCCACCTTTCACAAAATTCATAATAGATATTTGTTGTTCCAGTTATAATTTCGTAGATGGAATCAAATAGATCGTCGAATAAATAGAGATGCATGAAAAGTGATGAAGTCTCTTTTGATATTAACATGCTTCAATTATCACTCAGGGTAACGGAAATTGAGAAGGCGCTGCTTGTTTACATGTTGTTGTTTATTGTTGGTCATATCTTGAGGCTGGTATTTCCAAGAAAGTTGTTGGGTGGGTTCTGTTAAAAATTTCATTTTATGAACATGATAGCAGCATTGATGGGATAAATAGTGACGCGATTTCTATGAATAATGTATTTGCTATTCACAATTTCTAGCAAAGTCCCCTCTTCCCAGAACTGAAGCACACACGTGTGAGGTAGTATATTGGCATGCGCAAGCCAATTAAAAATTGCTTACTAAGAAGTATGTCCATTATTTGCGATAAGTTTTAATGTAAAGAATTCACATAATTATTAATTTTTAATTAAATTGTATGTGCGTGTTTTCCTGTTACGTTCCTATTTTCAAGTGAAATAAGTTTTAAAGTATAATAAGTAAATAATTTTTAAAAATACGTTTCATTCTGTTTCATAGTTTCATTTCCTTCTTACACACTGAAGAAGTGCACTGCTCCGTTCATTTCCAGTTTTATGCCCTATTATCACGTTAGATATGTTCAGGAGTTCAGGTGAATAAATCCTAAACATTTCAGTTTTCTCAACCACAATGAGATAAGTACTCGTATTATTTTAAGTAGAAGGAAGGGAGAGCAAAAATACTGTCGAAGGGCGTGTTGGAGCAGGCCCGCCTGCTCGGCTCTGTGCGAATTCCTACTGAACGCTTTTTTAGGGTTTAAACCCCCCCTCCCCCCCTGAAGAACAGAACTTAATAATTTTTTGGAGTTTACTGTAATTTTTTTAAAGAGCATCTTTTGATTCGGTTTTAGACAAGGTGCCGTCGTGCGCCGCTCAATTTTGCAGTATGGATTGCACGGGTCTATTAGAGTTACCAATTGTTGCTCGGTCTTTAATTCTTAGGGCGCTCTCTCACCAAAGGCGAAAAACATGTCTTTTCCAAATCTGCGCAAGCGCAGAGCATATTTTCGCTTTAAAAAATAGGCTCTGCGGATGCGCAGAGGAGAAAAGACATGTTTTTTTTTTGTCGCTTTTGTTGTGAAAGCACAGTTTATAAAGGCCACTAGCAACATTAGTAAACGTCAATTGCGACGATTTATAAACCAAAGCAGTAGGGGGAAATGTGCGTACCGCTGTTCCAAGCTTACACGTTGCTGCCTATCATTTTCAGGTTAATTCAGTTTTACTTTTGAGATAACATATTAATACATTACTTCAGTTGTGTTTCTAATTTTAATTTTAGATAAATTACATCGGTGAAATTACTGATCAGTATAATCGTATATTCTACTCTTTTAATTTGAAATAAATAATCCTTAATGATTATTTTTCCAGTTTCACCGTAATAAAGATGAAGTTTTATTTTCCTTTGCTTTTTTCGCAAACTGTGTTTATGTCATGCAAAGCACACTTAAAACAAAATTGGTAAGTAATCAAGATAGCTGTTTCCTGAACTGGAGTATTTTTAACATGCGTGTTAAAAAGGCCAAGCGAAATAAGGATTTTAAAATTTCATATACAATAACAAAAATAAAATGAGAACCTGTTGTACAGCAAATACAAAATACGTGTCCCCAATCATATTCCAAGAATTATTTGCAACAGTAATTGTTTTTCACTTTTAGCCATTTACTAGCACGAGGATAATTTTATGAAGTATAAAGCTATCAAGTTAAACTTTTTTATTTGATTATTTTTTATTAAATTCGTAAATAATAAATAATTTGCTAAAAGTGTGCTTAATGAGTCAGTAAAAAGCTTGTTCATTATTTGTTGAAAATGAGAGGGGATAACAGAAATTTAATATTTCATTTTGAAGTCGTGCTCCTCGCATTAAACATAAGCGTGTTTTCTCAATTCCGTTGTTTGAAACGATTTAAATAAAATATATAATTCATTACATATAGTTTTTTAGTGTTAAAATAAATACGTAGTAGAATGTATATATATGTCTTTCATGATAGGTAGGGTATATATATATATATATATATGTAATACACACACACACACACAACTACACACAGGCACACATGTAATTTTTAAATGTTTATAATGAACATCAAAAAAAGGTGAGCAATATTATTACAAAAGTGCTTTGTATTTTAGAAAAGATAATATTTAAAAAATCGCAATCAAACGTGTGTCGAAATGTTTCATTTATCAGCAGAACTTCTTAAAAAATATTTGTCAAAAACAAATGCACACAGTAATCTGAGAAAGATTTTGCACTTTCATTGCAAAAATGAATTTTAGATGGCAGCACAAAGTGTTCTCAGTTACAACTCGAGATTTACAATCTTATTAGTCGCTGGGAGAACTAATATAATTTACACGTTATTCCCTCAATAGTTGATGTATTTTATTGCTTCTTTTAATTATCTTCTAAACTGCAAAAATATTTCTGTTTTTTAAAGCAATGAAAAATTATGTCGGAAGCATTTGTTGGGCCAATAAATGACAAATAAAATAGAATTACCAAATAAACAAAGAAAAAACATTGTGGTTTAATATTTGAAAAAAAAAAAAAAAAAAATCGGGTTTACGACTATAACACCTCCAAGCATGTAAAAAGTTCATTGTAGCGTAATCCGAAAATATTGAGCGTGATCCCCAAATTAATTACTGTCACTGGGTGTCCGTAGTGCTCAAAACTTCTGGTTGGTAGTGGAAGTAAGAGTTAAATAAATTTGATTTCGATTATTTAACCGACTTCACAAAGGAAGGAGGTTATACATTCGTATTGTATGTATGTCGTTTATTTTTCTTTTTGCTTGTTTGTCAACTCATAACTTCTCACTGGATGAACCGATTTTCATGATTTTTTTTTAATCAATCGAGGATGGTTTCCCATAGGTCCCGTACTTTCGTTTGACCATATTCGATAATTAGAAAAAATGTTATGTGCGGAAATGTAGTATATTTTTTGTTTTTCATTCATAACTTTTGACTAAATGAACCGATTTTGATGATTTTTTCTTTAATCAATAGAGGGTCGTCTAACACAAATATCGCACATCAATTTTACTACATTTGTTTTTTAGAAAAAACGTTACAGGTGAAAAATAAGTATTTTTTATTTTAATTGGAAAGTCTTGGCTTGATTTTTTTTTGTTGGGGAATCTATTAATAAATACAAAAGTCTTTGTTAAAAAAGTGTTTGTTGTCATTGGGCTATAAGTATTAAAAGCAATTACAGCAAGAGTTTGACTTCTCTGAGGCAAAAACTAATCCAATCAGTTTGTTTTGCTAAAATCGACTTAAAATCAACTTATCATACAAATGAATAGTTTTTAGATGATTGATTAGTTTTTAAAAAATAGAGTATTTATATAAAAATGTATTTACACTAAAAAGAATAAAATAAAATAATTTTCATAAAAAAATAGAACCGACTTCAAGTTATAAATTGCGCTAAAGAGTGAAAAATAAATTAATTCTTTAAACAACATCGATGTGACTTTTAAACATAGTTTTAGAAGTCGGTGCAAAATTATGAGTAAGTACCATCACACCATTTGTTACTTCATCTTGGAACTGTTGTTAATTCTGCAAATATATATATATATATAATTGATTCATGATTACAAAAGATTTTACCTATCCTAATTTTGCGCCGACTTCTAAAACTATGTTTAATAGTCACATCGATGTTGTTTAAAGAATTAATTTATTTTTCACTTTTTAGCGCAGTTTATAACTTGAAGTCGGTTCTATTTTTTTATAAAAATTATTTTATTTTCAAATCTAATGGAAAAACCTAAATCAGTTTTTTGTTTTTAATACTTTAAGAGATTTACTTAGAAAATATGACAATTTTTATTTTTGAAAGAAATTAAATGGAAATTCTGGCGTTATGATGCGCAGTTCATTCAATGTTTCTCTGATACACACAATACAGGAAACGAAATGAAAGCCTAATGCCTAGAAACACAGAGCTCGAGTCGCGATCATGTTGCAAGAATCATTTGCAATGTTTTTTTCTTCACCTTTTTATATTTTACAATCTAATTATAAGAAAAAAGTAGTGAAGCAAAAAAGAAAAGCAATAAAAAGATGAGGAAAAAAAAAACAAAAAAAACAATCGATTTCTTATTTCTTCGAATTTTCTTTTAGATGATTCTTTACATAAATCCAAAAGTAATGAATTATTTGCTAAAATGCTATATAATGATACATTAGAATGCTTGTTCTTTCTTCGTTGAATAGTTCGTAGTTCATTAAATGAATAGAAGAAGAAATTTAATATTTAATTTTAAAAAAGGTTATGAGCGGCATTTCTCCCGCTTAGTGTGTTATCGAATTCCGTTTCCAGAAGTGATTTAAATATATAACTCACAAAACATGATTTTTTATTGATAAAAATAAAAGCGTAGTAGAATGTATATTTTACATAAATATGAAAAACTAGTTTTTATGTATATTTATTACGGAAGCTGTATAGAAATCATAGGAGAAATAAATCCATTTTTCAGCAATTTGAGGTTTAGCGAAATTAGCGTAAAAGTAATGCATTTCCTTTCTGCATTTAGTCAAGCCCTTAAACCTTTTTAGTTTATTACAACATGGCAGGATATACAGGGTGAGCCAAAAGTCTTGCTCTGATTATAAATATTTATGGTGCTTAAACTATTATAATTAGACATATGGTTGTTTGAATGCAGTGTAAGTACTTTTCTCCACCAGACCCCTACCTGTTAGCCGAGGCCTTAGGATTGCTTACGCACGGGGAGAGGTAGTGGGGTCTACGGATTTTTCATGCACATATCCCCAAGTATACATGGTGGTCTTCAGTGGGTTTCGAAGGAGCGAACATCCAGGTGGAAGTCCGACGTGTTAACCACTAGGCTACCACTGCCCTGCAGTGTAAGTACTGTTATAAATTTTTGCATAAAATCACGTACAGAGGTCGATTCATCATCTTTAACTGGGTCCTATTTTTGTGAATTTCAAAAAGATTTTTGTGAAAATTCAAAATGAAAATACATTGTGATGAAAACAAATTGTTATTGTTTTGCCGTTTATTTATAAATACTGCTATGAAAAACAAGATTTGGTAGCTCATAATTTTATGAAAGGTCCGTTTTGATTAACCGAAATTTTGTGCAGGGTCTGTTTTGATTTATTGCAATTTTGTGAAGGGTCTGAAAACGGATCCGAATTTCATCTGGCGCGACTTCTGCTGTACCACAGTAAACTTCACACATGACCCCTTGGAGAATGTATCATGGAGGAGAATGGTTATGATCATAAATATTTACCATTTCATTGACATGAAAGGTGGATTCATCGATAAAGAAAATGCGATTTAAGTAATCATAAGTTATGTTTAGAATATTAATGGCGAATTATGCACGTCTGGGGCAACTTTTGTTCGAAAGCCATGGGCGATTTACATTCTGCACCTGATAAGCATGCAACACTAAGCCTGTTGTTCATTTATGGTCTGATATTTGTTCTAAGCCTGTTTGTCATGCCAAGGCTGAACCCAGAATTTCTTTTCGGTTGGAGGTGGCTTCGACACTTCGAGTATATCATGTGCTTGACCATAGTTTTCCATGAATTGCATTCTAAGTTTGAAGGAACAAATGGCCGAAACTCAGGTGTCAGACTATTCGTTTGTGAAATGATTTCTTCATCTTATGCTATGTTATTTAGTCATTGAAAAATCACAAAAAAGTAATACTAAACTTAAAAATGAATTGATAGTACAATCAACAATAACGTTTTTAACATAGAATCGAACAACTTTTTCAATTAAAATTTAAAAATATTGATTAAAAAAAAAAGCTTTATTTTGAGTTAATTTAAAAAAAAAAAAAAAGTTTTTAACAGATTTCCCGAACGAGGAGGTCATATATTTATACCGTATGTATGTCGTTTTTTGTTTTTTGTTTTTGGTTTTGTTCACCCATAACTACTCACCAGATGAACCGATTTTCATGATTCTTTTTTAATCGATCGAGGGTGGTTTTCATGGGTGCTGTACCTTCATTTGACCAGATTTGATAGTTAGAAAAAAAGTTATGAGTGGAAATACAGTCACTTATTTTTTCCATCCATAACTTTTGATTAAATTAACCGATTTTAATGATTTTCTTTCTATAAATCGATAGAGATTGATCTAACTTAAACATCGCGCATTGAGTTGACTACAATTGTTTTTTAGAAGCTACGTTATGAATGAAAAATAAGTAGTTTTCTTTTAATTGGAAAGGCTTGCTTTGATATTTCTTTGCTGAGTAAATTCTTAGGTAATAAATATAAAACTCATTTTTAAAAACTGTTTCTTGCCGTTAAGCAGTAATATTAAAAGCAATTATAATAAGAGTTTGTGTGAAGGCTCCTCTGAAAGAAACATTAAACTCATTCAGTCTGTTTTAAGACTGAAGTCTGTTCTAGACTTTTTAAATCAATTTCAAAATGCAATTTATCATACAAATGTTTATTTTTCAATGACAGTCACGCAAAGTGGGTGTGTAATTTGATATGTTTTTTTTTTTTTTTTTTTGTTTCTCTTTTTTAAAAAAATAGAGTATTCATATGAGAAATGTATTTAAACTAACAAGAATAAAAAATAGCAAAAATGAAGACAAAATAGAACCGATTTTAAATTAAAAATTGCTCTAAAATGTGGAAAGTAAATTAATTCTTTAAACAACATCAATACGACTTTTAAACATAATTTTCGAAGTCGGTGCAAAATTATAATAAACTAAATATTTTGTAATCGTAATCATGAATCAATTACAAATATAAATGGCCCAGAGTTTGCAAGGTTCAATGTAAAGAAACACATGGCGTAATGACAATTAGATAATTTTGCACCGTCTTCAAAATTATGTTTAAAAGTCGATGTTGTTTAAAGAATGAATTTATTTTTCGCTTTTTAACGCAATTTTTTATTTGAAGTCGGTTCTATTGTTTTCTTCATTTTTTTATTAATGCCATTGTTACCAGTTCTACTGTTATTACACAATTTTATTATCAATGCGAAAGAATCAATGTTTACCTTGATAACTAATTCATATTAAACGATAGGAAAAATAAAGACTGTTTTTTATTCAATTATTCTTTCGCAAGTTTCCAAATTTCTGTTCTACTCCTCGCAAATATGTTGTCTAATACAAGAAATCACAGCTCTATCTTTTGAAATATCTCTTTAAAACGATATTTCTTTCACAAACTCTCCAATTTCCTCATACGAAATTACATTTGAAACTGCATTCAAGAATTCTTTGTTCCAATATTGGTACATTATTTAAATCTTTCCCTTACATCTATCGTAATAATGAAACTTTGTAGACAGAACAGATTCGCGATTATATTTTAACCTCGAAGCCGATTCATTTAATTTTTAGAAGAAAGCTGCTACAGAAAAGTTATGAATACATTCTTAGACATTCATAAAACTCCTTCATCTGAAAACGTCTTCCCATAATGCATCTTCAAAGATATGCCTTAAGGAAAATAAATATTCTTTGCTTCGCAACTGGAAGGTGAAAACCGACAAAGTTAAATATTTAAGTTTTCTCAAAATTATGCTAGATTGGCCCGCGGCGGTTTTCTTTCGTTGATTGGCTAATAGGTTTATTATTACTAGGCGCGAATTTCCTTAGCCAAAGACATCGTCTCTTCTTCCTTTCATATCTTTCCAAAAGAGTTTGCCCAGTGAAAGTGAAGTCCACGCAGTTGGCTCTAGTCTAGAATATATTCCCGATCTTTCACGGGAGTAGGAGTGATAAAAGTGTCGAGAGGACGTTTCCAGAGTCAACAAGTGTCAGGGTTGCTTTGACTTGCTTGATTGATGCTGCCAAATAACTTCGAAGCCAACCTTAGTTACGAGTTTCGGTTCAATTTATCGATGTTAGAAATTAGAAACTGCTTGCTTTGCTTTGCTAAAAATATAGATGCATTTCCTTCTGTATTTTTTTTCACTTTAAAGCTTTTAATTTTACAAACCATAAAACCAACAAAAAACAAAAAGAATAAAATGATAAAAATAATAATAATAATAATAATAAAATAAAATAAAATAAATTCAGACGTTCCTCACACACACACACACACATATATCTATCTATCTATATAATATATATATATATATATATATATATATATTTACGGTGAAAGTCAATACAAAAAGCCGATGCCAATAGAGCTGCGACCGTCTGATGCTGACGTCGCTTTTTTTTTTGTTGTACTCTGCAACATTGCTGCCTGTCAGTTTCATGCAAGGTTTGCTGGTACGTTCAACATTTTCTTGAATTTTATTTTTTATCGGTAAATGATGGACCACTGTGCAGCAAAGTACAATCAATATTCAATATCAACGATCAAAAACAATATTCAATTTCACCAATGATTTTAATTGTTGAAACAACATTTTAATTTTGCTCTACCCTCGAAATAAGTTTGGTACATACGTATTATATATGCCACACCAAATTTACGTAAAAATATGGTGATCCTACAATCTACGGGTTGTCCCGTGGAGCGTCGCCAAATAAATACGTTACCATTTTTATATCAAGAAAAGGAAACGAAATAATTTTTATTCAACATTCATCACCAGCGTATGGTGAATGTCGACAATAAGCGGTGTCAGTCCGAAATAATGATATTTATCAAATATTTTGGACAAACGACTAGGTAAGCTTCGACATTCACCAGATGTTGGCCTTTTCCCGAAACATACGTTTACGTATATATATACTTTAGTAGAGTTAGAGTATCGATGAAGTGATAAGTAATATTTCAGCGAACTTGTGAAGTAAATTAATTATATTATTATTAACTGTCTAGTACAGTTGTAGTTTAGGGTTCGCTGCGATTTCTCTCACGGCGTAATTCACAGTAGTCACAGTTACAAAAAAGTTTCAACGTTATTATACGAATAGAAATAAAACTTAATTTTGAACAGAAAAGAAAAATGTTTTTATAAATTTTTTTTGCACTTTTACGGAAATATTGGGAGGATAAAGAAACATATATACCCAAAAATATGTTTGTTCTGTTTGTATTAGATATTCTAAACTTAATACGATGGGAATAAACTCAGATGCGTGGGTTCATTATGATCGAGACTTCAGATTTTCGGTTATTTGCAATAGTCCATATTTGACTTGTCTTCTGTGGATCGTTTCCGAAACGAATTTTTCACAAATGAAACTGCGTCGTGAAAACAAGAACTGAAGTGTCATTTGGCATTCTGAGGTACTAACCTTTAAAGAATAGTCCTACTCTCTTAGAAATAGAACTCTCAATTTTGACTATTCTTCAATCGTCAAGAAAATTTCGCCATTTGCAACGATCCTTTCCTTAAAAAAGTTACTACACAAGTTTCGCCAATTTGACGAAAGGTTTACTCGGAGCATTTTTCCCGACGGCAATTCGTCAAATGCAATGAAAGTTTCGTAAGATTTGAGCATGCGTTTCTCAAAGTGTAAGTATGTATTTAAGATTGTTCAAACAACCATAAATTTGCGTGAGGCCAAAGTCGCGCCTACGGCTGGATTTTTCCGAGGAAAATAATAAAATCATGCTTCAGGTACACTAAATAAATGATAAAATCAACTTTATTGCAGCACAAAATGTCCAAAATTAGAGCAAAAATTTAGATATTTTTGCGTTTTGTTGTAGTTGATTTATCATTTATTACAGAATATATATATATATATATATGTATGAAATAGAGAATATATATATAAAAAATTAGTGGGTATGTGAAAAAACAACAATATAAAAGGCTGAACGTGGGAAATCACAAATATAAACATTCAAAATGAAAAAGAGCCTGCCTCTTCATCAGTGGGAGGGAGCAGGAAGAATATATAACGAAATATTGTCATTGCAGGTTTCTGAGAAATCCCAGCATAGCATGTGAGAAAAAATTTTTTTATAACAAAAATTATAAGACTGGGAGTTGCAAGTCAAGTGAATAATCAAAATAATTTATCCAGTTATAAAAAGAACAAAAAAATTTTTTATTATTAAAAGAAGTTTCGAGTTTACGTGATACTGACTGAGGCAAAATGTAAAAATAGAAAAAAACAACATGCTATAGCCGAAATTTCCCCTCCCAGACCTGCAAAGCAATACGATTAAAATATAGCTTCTAAATCTACTCACCTCCCAAGGCAGGACCAGAAAAGGAAGACATCAACAACTAGCCGAGAAAGAGATACGCCATGTAATGGCTAAGTCCGTCCGTGTCCATGTGGCTGACCTTGACATTCCAATCTCGCTCACAGACCAACACAATATCCAAAAACTGGCGTTCCAACTGATGGACTTTAGCCAGGAATCTTCATCCCGTGTGTGTCAATGAGGTTCCGTTATTGTTATATAGCAACTGCAAAACGCTACGCCGAAGTTTAAACGACTTGATGTAAAAATTAATAAAATTCAGCGGATAATTATTAAAGTAAAAAAGGTTTGCGGAGAAGGTGAAAACATTTTCATCCAAGTTATATTTGTTATTGCAGATTTTAAAATACCTGTAAAGTTGACCTGTGATAATATTTATAAAAACTTTTTTATGCAAATTACTATGCCAGTGTGGCATAGTGATGGTATGGAAATTGAAGTCCTTAAGTTTATCATATATGTCAATAATTAAATTACAGTTTCTAATGTTCAATGATAAATCCAAAAAGTTAGTTCTGTATGCATTATTATTAGTGGATTTTAAATTTAGACAATTGGGATAAATTTTTTCCAACTCCTCAGCAATGTTAAAATTGATAACCAGAATGTCATCAATATATCTGAATGCACGTATTCTATTGTTATATTGCACCACGTATTTAAATTCGTAGTAGAATAAAAAAAAAGGTTTGCGGCAGTGCTAGAGTAATTGGTTCCCATTCCTATACCCTTTATCTGCTTATAAATCAAGTTGTGGAATTTTAAAAAATTATTTTTGAAGCAAAAACTGCATAGATTAAGTGTAAAGTCCTTATTCAAGTTAATTTCAGATTCTAGGTGAAAAAAATCAAATAATTTGTCTATTGCATGTACCAGCAGATGAATTGGAATATTGTTAAATAAATTTTCAAAATCATAAGAGTATAAGAGTGTAGGAGGGGAAGCGATTAAGGCATTTACAACATCCGAGCTGTTGTTGACTGACCAAAAATAGCTGGTGTTATGAAATTTGTTTTTTTAGAAAATCGTAAATTTGTTTTAATAGTTTTTGTAAATGTATATTGAAAAAGCTATTCACACTACCAATAGTGCAACAGATAAATCTGAAGCCGATTGGTGTTTTATGGAATTTTGGAGTCAAAAAGAGAAAAGGAATTTTTAATTCCCTAGGGACAGAAAAATGTTTTTCGAATATAGATTTGCATTCCTTTGCAAAAGCAGCGAAATTCTTGTAAATAGAACTGACTTCTGCGTCTACAGGTTTGTAAAAAGATGTGTTATTCAATTCGGTCATAATTTTCTCTTTATAAAATTGTTTGCATATAATTGCATAGTTGTTGGCAGCTTTATCAACAGGTACGAGTATGAATGATTTTTGTATATTTTTTATATAGCTTAAGTCTTTGTTACTAATTTTTTGATATTCAAATTCATTACTATTAAGATGGGTTTTTAAAAAACACTTAAAATCAAGTAGTATGTTATGTTTCCATTCAGAAAAGGCTTCGAAGGGAGTGGTATATGTATATGCGGTTTTTAATATGAAATCATTAATATTGTTTGTGAAATTTATTAAAGCTTTTTTGAAATTTAACTTTCTATTTAATCTGAACTTTGCGCCGAGTGATAGTAGTTGTCTTATATTTGGATTCTCAATAAAATTGAGATCTCCAGTTAGGATATGACCGTGATTATTGTCGATATATTTATAGAATTCAGATTTATGTCATAAACAACTAGAATCGTCATTCGGATCTTTGCATGCAAATTGTCTTTAGTTATACATAGTTGCGCTGAAAGGTTTGCAGTACTTAAATGTATTTTGAATTTTGCAATTTTTTATAGGGAAAATATTGTAAGCTTTTTTAAAAGAACTGTTAATGTCGAAAAAATTAAATGATTTTTGTTGAAAAAGAGTAACAAAGTATAGCACATTTACGTTATTATTTCGGTTACGAATCTTAAATTGTATCAGATCACAGATTAAATCTTTAAATTGTTTATTTTTGAACTTATATTTTGGAATGCATTTGTATATTTTACGTAAGGAATTGAATTTTAATTTAAAAACTTCAGATTTAATTTTAAATACATGTGCATTGTTACAAAAATGTTGTTCCCATTTCCGAAGCCATAGTTCCGGAAAAAGGCAATTAAAAACTTTACTATTGATTCTGGAACCTCTTTTACCACGTTTAATTTTCAAAATGTTATTTATTTCATACAGAAGTGCATAGACGTTGTCAATCTTCTCCAATATCATGTTATTCAAACTGGTATTAAGCCCGAAAGGGTAAATGGATCTATTTTTAAAAATGAAGTCATTTTCAGCATGTAATCGTTCTTTATGATCGTTAATATGAGCAATAATTTCAATAGTTGAACTGTGAAAGGAATGTGATCTGAAATGTAAATTTTCAAAAGATGGATTAGAACATTTATTGATCTGACTTCTATGTAAATTTATTCTTTTGTGAAGTTCATTGGAAGTCTGTCCAATATATACTTGTAGACATTTATTACATGTAATTTTGTATATGATATTGTTAAATTTGCAAAACGGTGTACAAAAAGGGTTGGGCATATAGTCAGCAGCCATGCTCATAACACACGTTTCAAACGTGTGTTATGAGCATGTCAGATCAATAAATGTTCTAATCCATCTTTTGAAATTTTATATTTCAGATCACATTCCTTTCACAGTTCAACTATTGAAATTCTTGCTCATATTAACGATCATAAATAACGATTACATGCTGAAAATGACTTCATTTTTAAAAATAGATCCATTTACCCTTACGGGCTTAATACCAGTTTGAATAATATGATATTGGAGAAGATTGAGAACGTCTATGCACTTCTGTATGAAATAAATAACATTTTGAAAATTAAACGTGGTAAAAGAGGTTCCAGAATCAATAGTAAAGTTTTTAATTGCCTTTTTCCGGAACTATGACTTCGGAAATGGGAACAACATTTTTGTAACAATGCACATGTATTTAAAATTAAATCTGAAGTTTTTAAATTAAAATTCAATTCCTTACGTAAAATATACAAATGCATTCCAAAATATAAGTTCAAAAATAAACAATTTAAAGATTTAATCTGTGATCTGATACAATTTAAGATTAGTAACCGAAATAATAACGTAAATGTGCTATTCTTTGTTACTCTTTTTCAACAAAAATCATTTAATTTTTTCGACATTAACAGTTCTTTTAAAAAAGCTTACAATATTTTCCCTATAAAAAATTGCAAAATTCAAAATACATTTAAGTACTGCAAACCTTTCAGCGCAACTATGTATAACTATAGACAATTTGCATGCAAAGATCCGAATGACGATTCTAGTTGTTTATGACATAAGTCTGAATTCTATAAATATATCGACAATAATCACGGTCATATCCTAACTAGGGGATCTCAATTTTATTGAGAATCCAAATATAAGACAACTACTATTACTCGGCGCAAAGTTCAGATTAAATAGAAAGTTAAATTTCAAAAAAGCTTTAATAAATTTCACAAACAATATTAATGATTTCATATTAAAAACCGCATATACATATACCACTCCCTTCGAAGCCTTTTCTGAATGGAAACATAACATACTACTTGATTTTAAGTGTTTTTTAAAAACCCATCTTAATAGTAATGAATTTGAATATCAAAAAATTAGTAACAAAGACTTAAGCTATATAAAAAATATACAAAAATCATTCATACTCGTACCTGTTGATAAAGCTGCCAACAACTGTGCAATTATATGCAAACAATTTTATAAAGAGAAAATTATGACCGAATTGAATAACACATCTTTTTACAAACCTGTAGACGCAGAAGTCAGTTCTATTTACAAGAATTTCGCTGCTTTTGCAAAGGAATGCAAATCTATAGTCGAAAAAATTTTTTCTGTCCCTAGGGAATTAAAAATTCCTTTTCTCTTTTTGACTCCAAAATTCCATAAAACACCAATCGGCTTCAGATTTATCTGTTGCACTATTGGTAGTGTGAATAGCTTTTTCAATATACATTTACAAAAACTATTAAAACAAATTTACGATTTTCTAGAAAACAAATTTCATAACACCAGCTATTTTTGGTCAATCAACAACAGCTCGGATGTTGTAAATGCCTTAATCGCTTCCCCTCCTACACTCTTATACTCTTATGATTTTGAAAATTTATTTAACAATATTCCAATTCATCTGCTGGTACATGCAATAGACAAATTATTTGATTTTTTTCACCTAGAATCTGAAATTAACTTGAATAAGGACTTTACACTTAATCTATGCAGTTTTTGCTTCAAAAATATTTTTTTAAAATTCCACAACTTGATTTATAAGCAGATAAAGGGTATAGGAATGGGAACCAATTACTCTAGCACTGCCGCAAACCTTTTTTTTTATTCTACTACGAATTTAAATATGTGGTGCAATATAACAATAGAATACGTGCATTCAGATATATTGATGACATTCTGGTTATCAATTTTAACATTGCTGAGGAGTTGGAAAAAATTTATCCCAATTGTCTAAATTTAAAATCCACTAATAATAATGCATACAGAACTAACTTTTTGGTTTTATCATTGAACATTAGAAACTGTAATTTAATTATTGACATATATGATAAACGTAAGGACTTCAATTTCCATACCATCACTATGCCACACTGGCATAGTAATTTGCATAAAAAAGTTTTTATAAATATTATCACAGGTCAACTTTACAGGTATTTTAAAATCTGCAATAACAAATATAACTTGGATAAAAATGCTTTCACCTTCTCCGCAATCCTTTTTTACTTTGATAATTATCCGCTGAATTTTATTAATTTTTACATCAAGTCGTTTAAAACTTCGGCGTAGCGTTTTGCAGTTGCTATATAACCATAACGGAACCTCATTGACACACACGGGATGAAGATTCCTGGCTAAAGTCCATCAGTTGGAACGCCAGTTTTTGGATATTGTGTTGGTCTGTGAGCGAGATTGGAATGTCAAGGTCAGCCACATGGACACGGACGGACTTAGCCATTACATGGCGTATCTCTTTCTCGGCTAGTTGTTGATGTCTTCCTTTTCTGGTCCTGCCTTGGGAGGTGAGTAGATTTAGAAGCTATATTTTAATCGTATTGCTTTGCAGGTCTGGGAGGGGAAATTTCGGCTATAGCATGTTGTTTTTTTCTATTTTTACATTTTGCCTCAGTCAGTATCACGTAAACTCGAAACTTCTTTTAATAATAAAAAAATTTTTTGTTCTTTTTATAACTGGATAAATTATTTTGATTATTCACTTGACTTGCAACTCCCAGTCTTATAATTTTTGTTATAAAAAATTTTTTTCTCACATGCTATGCTGGGATTTCTCAGAAACCTGCAATGACAATATTTCGTTATATATGCTTCCTGCTCCCTCCCACTGATGAAGAGGCAGGCTCTTTTTCATTTTGAATGTTTATATTTGTGATTTCCCACGTTCAGCCTTTTATATTGTTGTTTTTTCACATACCCACTAATTTTTTATATATATATTCTCTATTTCATACATAAATTTGCAACTGTTTAAGTGTGCTGCTTTGTGCGCCTTTTCACAGTTTGATTCACTTTATTATTTTTTGATTTTATATATATATATATATACACACATATGTGTTACATTCATTAGTATATACTATTGAAAAAAGGTTTTTACTCTAGTTCTAGCACGAAATATTTTCACATCGCCACCCTCTTCTTATTTTACAAGAAAAAGAGAAAAAGAGGAAGAAGGAGGGAGAAAAAGTATCTTTCAAATGCGTGTCGAGTTTATTCATATCGGAGGAGACTGAAAATGACGAAATCTCCGCATTCTTCTCCAGCTCGAAACAAGAAGTATTCTTAAGTGGAGAGTTGGAAGCTGGCATTTAAACACACGGAGAAAAGCAATATAAAATCACTTAAATGTCGAAGCTTGACACTCAAGAATTTTATTGCTACGAGCTCCGATTACAGCCTCGCTTTCGAAATTTTTTTATATTTTTTTATGTTTTCATGGACATTGATTCGTTTCTGAATCCGAGGTATAGAAAGTAATGTTCAATATTCGCAACGTATTATGCAACTGCTCGAACAGTTTCAAGTTGATGGGAACAATACATGTAACATTTGCTTGTTCATATATAATGTCAAAAATCCACATATATATGCACTAAAATTTCACTTAATTACCCAACGAAACAGTACAGTAAATTTTAAGCTTTGCGATGAAAGATTCTTGTTCGTGAAGAAAGAAAGGAAAGGAGGTGGAGGAATAAATAAAATAAAATAAAAATAAATAAACAGAAACGTAAACTAAATATGAAAGTTTTAAAATATGAAAATAAAGATACGCGGTTCTGTTTCTAGAAATATTGCATTTTCCAATTACCGCACTAACCACGGCAAATGTTGTACTTGACGTAAACAGCATATGTAAAATTTTTCAAAATTTGAAAGTAATAGTTTGGTACTTTTACGAAAACTTCCTTTGTTAAAAAAGTTCGCCGTTAATAATTATCACTAAAGTTAATAAAAGCAATTGCAGAAATGACTGCAACCGTTTTTCTTTCGGTTATAATTTTTCCAATTTTTCACGAACAGTTTTGGGGAAAAATAAAGCCCAAGTAATACCATATTTTTATTGACATTTATCAAAACTCCTCATACTCTCTTGCATACTTTATAGATATTAAGTACATTTGTATAAATGCCTGGGTTTTAAAATGAACTAATTAATATTATGGCATAGCGAATTATCTTTCGTAACAATTTATTTAACGTGTACTTACAATTAATAATAAAATTAATTATTTCAATCTTTTCTTGCTTTTTAGCTTAATAAAGCTAAAAAGCAAGAAAAGATTGAAATTATCTGTCAAGTGAATACCGGTTTATGAAAATTCTAGTAAAGGAATGCGGCAATACATAAATTATTTTCTGAAAAAATTCCTCCTCATTTTTGACATTTTAAAAGCTCTTTTATTTGAAGATTATTTTGAATTTGTGGTTTTATATTAATATTTCAAATATTAATATTTGTTTTCATTAATACTACAAAAGTGCAGTTGCTTCTCAAAATGACTGCATGGATTTTTTTTTCTCAGTTGCATGGAACGTGTTGCCACTAACCTGCACAATAATATTAGCGACGATACTGATTATTTTCTTTTACTTCAAACACTTTCTGGCTTTATGTTTGCTCACTTAAAAAAAAACTTTCAATTTTGCCCGTGAAAGATAATGTTTATTATTTTTAGCTTATTTAAAACTCTTAAAATAAGAAATCAAAATATCAATTTTTATGCATGTTCAAGTTTTTCTTATAAAGTTTACCGCAACCAAATCTGCAGGACATATCTTTAATTTTAAAGAATTCAGTTTTGCCCGTAGATCTTAAGCTTTTTGAATTGGTCAAAACCACTTGATATAAAAATATAAAAAGTTCTTATTTAATTTTAAAACATTTCTGTCTCCACTTAACCACCAATCATATATCAATGTGTATAAGATATCAATGGGGCTCAAAACGATATGGTTTTAACTAACTATGCATGAAATTTAGGGCAGGTAATAACTGTTACAGTGCATCGAAGTTTAGCGACTTACACGAGTGAACAGAACAGCGTTGAAAACATTAAAAATTATCAAAATAACTGAATAATTTTATTTTATAGCTTTATCTTTAAAAGTCCCAGTTTCTTCCCTTTCTTCCGCAAACAGCATTTCTCCTAATTCTGAGTTTAATATTTCAGCGCAGATAATCATAATTCCAAAAACAACAAGTAATTTTTCTAATAAAATATCGCTGTCTCTTAGATTTTGAGGTTCAGCGCTGCCATATTTAGAAAATTATCTTAAAAAATAAACTGAAGAAATCTTCAGTTTTGCCCCAAGCGGAAATAATTATTTTCTTCAAAGTCTATGCATAGCAATCAGGATGCGATGGATTTCACCAAAGCCAAATATTTAAGTTATCTTCAAAATTATTCTCTATTACCCTGAGGCCTTATTCTTCCCATGAATAGATTATAGGTTTATTACCACACAGCTTGTGGTACGAGAAGTATTAAATAGCTTACTCTTGCTTCATATTTCCCGGCATTCTCTATTTCGTCTAGTTCATTCCGTTTGCAAACGACTTTGCGTTTTGAAAGATGTGTTGAAAGAGTAAAAGTGACGACACGTGTTTTTGATTATTTTAACGGATTTTTAGTGAGAATCAATTTAGAAGCAACAAATATGAAGGTCACCAAGGCAGGAACTTCCTCAAGAAGCTTTCAGAAAAATATTCCACAAAGAAATATTCTTCAATAAGTTTTTCGTGGAAGGAATAGGACTTCTGAAAATTTAATATAAAATTCTAATCGTGCAATTAATAGCAGGGGAAAAAAGGTTTGAAATTCGTCACGTTGAAGACAAATGATAAAAATGCTAGTGAAAAACTATAGCAACACTTTTTTTTGGAAAAATACTTTCCGCAACTTTCCGCAGAATTTAATTATTAGATTTGTAAAGCAATATGTAGCTAAATAACTCTGCAAATCATAACTTATTATAAAGTGAGATTTCGCTGCCATCTAGTTCCCTATCACTATTAAATTACAGGAACTTGAAAGTACGACGGTTTTAATAATTGATGATTTGTTTCCTATTGAGCGAATATTTCCATCGGGAGTATAACTTTCCATCAGGAAATGCCGGAGTAAAATTGAAAGCATATGTGGAAAGTCGAACCACGAAAACGAAAACATTCATAAGAGAGTACGACAAAAAAAAAAATCTTCTTTTAAAGAAAGATATATTCACCATTTTGCTAATTTTTGCAGGGTTCAAGGACAAAAATAAAGCACAAATTTTAGAAAAACCGGAAATCCCTCCAAAAATAAATAAATGAGTAAGTAAAGTACACAATTTTTTTCAAATAAAATAAAATATGGAAAAGAACTAAATAAATAAAATTAAAAGGTTAGAGATATATTTACTTTGTATGGCCCACAGTAAAAAAAGGAAAAGAAAATAAAAACATTTTTTAGAAGTCATTTTTGAAGTTCTGATATCAATGGGGCTCAAACTAATATGATTTAAATTAGTGCAGCTAATAACTATTACAAAGTTTTGAAATTTAGTGAAATTTAAACCTCTTTAGTAGAAAGACAATGAATGCCAATTGGAAAAATTATGGTAAGAGATAAACGGCATACACTTTCGGAACTTTCTATGCAAATGTCTACGTAGAAAACGTATAGTAGAAAACGTATTAGTTGAAAACGTAATTTATGGAGGTCAGTTTTCATGGATTTTGAACTGTGTAATCCACTGCGGAGATCTGAAAAGAGTAATTTTAAGTAAAATTATAATTTTGTAAATTTGCTTGGGCGAACACTTCCAGAATATGTTTCTATCTAGTGATGTAACATTTTATCCATTTTTTAGAGAATGAATAAGGTAGAATTAGTTTGGAAATTGAAAAAACTTGGCCAGTAAATCACGTTGTTCTTATATTCTTTCTTTTAAAATAAGGGCGAAAGTGCAGACTCTAAGTTATGTAGACTTAGTTAACTTCAGTAATACTGTTCATATAATTAGTTAAAAAACTTCAACAAAATGACATAAATGTATTTTTACTACACAGTAAACCTTCAATTTTCTTTTGATATTTTAAGAACGTTAGTGAAGCCGCACTGAGCGACGTTAATGTATATGAAATGAAAAATGTGGCTTTTATGTATTTCCAACTTCTATTCAAAATAAATAAATAAATAAATAAGTACATAAAGAAAATAAGTAAGTAAACATGAAATAAATAAATAAAAAATGAATTAATTTAAAATAAAATAAATTATGTAAAAAAAATGTTGACGAATTGTGACATATGGTGTTTCAAAATGTACGTGATACTCGTATGTTGAACTGAATTGTTAAGTTACATGAAAAAATTACCTCTGTTTGTTTTAATTACGTATTATAATGCCCACAGAAAACAATTTCCAAAAATATAGAATAAGATTAAAATAAAATTTTGTTTTAATTATTATTAAAATATTATTACTAAAATAACTATTAAAATAACGTTCTTATTTAAAATAACAGTATTTCATTTAAGCACTTAGCATCGTATTTTTTTTAGATTGCAGGCTTGAAGCATTTATTTTTTCGTTCTAAAATGATGAGTTATATATTTTTAAGCAACTAGGACTGTATTTTTCTATTTGATTCTAGTAATTTAGCTTTAAATGATGTGTAAAAATAATTTTTTTTTGTTAAGTGCATATTCTATGAGCTACAGTTATAGGAGTATTTTTTTTTTTTTTTGCAGAACTTCATGCATTTATAATCCATCAAAAGTTCAACCGTAAAGTTAAGAAAATGAATTTCAGATACAGCAATTCATAGTGAAGATTAAAATTTAATTGAGTGTATCAATTTATATGAGAAATACGCCTCACATTTGAATCTGTATCTAGTCTCTACTGTTTCGAAAACTGAATAAATTTCGTAAATAAAAAAGTATTTTTTTCCTTAAATGATTAAATGTTAATATGATAAAAAATAGCGAATCTCGCGAAGAGCTAACGTGTAAAACAAATTGTGTGAGGTGTAAAAGAAACGTATTTAAAAATTGAAATTTATGAATTATTTGTATCTTCCTTTATTTTATACCAATTTGCATAAAAAGTAGTCTTGAAATATAAATTCCCTTCTTGTCTTGTTAATGCAGTTAAATTTATTAGTTTTACTGCTTGGTTCACAAATTGCATGTGTTTTTTTATATGGAAAAGAAACTAAGACTGAGAAATGGTAAAAATCACACGTTATTGGGTTTTTTTCAAAAGAGAAAAAAAAATATCTAACTATATGCGAACACGATATTTCTTACAAAGAAAAAGGTACTTTAAACTAGCTTTTTATTATTTTGGACACACTTTTGTTCTATGAAGCATGCGTACATTATACTTTTTGACCGTTAGCGCTTCGAAAATTATGTCCAAAAAAGTAATTTTTATGCATTTATTACTTTTTAAAAAATAACTTTTGTAAGAGAAAAAAAAAGATTATAATACAAATTCTACTTAATTGTTGTAATACAAAATTGCAAACTATCCCTTTTGTGTTGCCGTACAATTGAGCAAATCAGTGGCGTAACTTAACTCCGACCCCCCCCCCCCCCTGCAGCATGAAAATGTTCCTTCAGTTGTAAACTATTCATACACCCATCATAGAATGGCATACTTATTTAAACTTGAACGGGAGCTCCGTAATCCTTTCGTGGGCCTTGGAAAGATTACCTCCCATCTACATGATCTTATAAAATACACCTGTTGGAAGCGCAAAACCCATTATAATATATTGCCAAAGATGGTTTCCAACTATAGACAATGAAGGAAATGTAGCAGAAAAGGACAAGAAAAGAGGATCCGCTACATGTGTGCAGAATGTGATGTGCCCTTGTGCACTGAAACACACTTTTTAGATCACCATTAAATTTAATTTTCTTTGTAAGAGTGAATGGTTCCTTGGAAAGCATTCTTCCCACCCCTAAAATTGAAATGTAAACATTACATTCAGCGAAATAAAATGTATTTCTTAAAATGCTATTGTTTAATTGTGAAAACATAAAAAAAAACTGTGATAAACTCAAAAGAGAAATAAATGGTCCACGACTGCGTCCCCCCTGAAGTCGCGGGTTCTGTAAGTCATTAATTAAGCAACTGGAGCAAATCCACTATAGTAAGTTACAAATTCGAAGTTGTGAGTCGTGTTTTGGAATTAATTCCTGTTTCGGATTGTTAATTAACAAAAAACAGTTCTACTCTATCTTTCTCAAAACTATTTATTCTTATTCGTAATGAAATCGCCTACTTTGTAAAGCTGTTTTTAGATTTTTTTTCTTCAAGCATCAAAATGCAGAAATTGATTGAAATTACCATTTGTTTGGGAATACGTTTTAAAAAAAAAGGAAATTCTGGCAGGTAACTTGCATTAACGCTGACTTTTGGCATTAAAAGAACTTATTTAAGCCAATATAAAATCGTTTC
Organism: Octonoba sinensis; assembly: GCA_038502835.1. Classification (NCBI taxonomy): domain Eukaryota; kingdom Metazoa; phylum Arthropoda; class Arachnida; order Araneae; family Uloboridae; genus Octonoba; species Octonoba sinensis. The sequence goes on along the minus strand of CM076599.1, from coordinate 52,992,415 downwards.
AATCACAGTCTTCGGTTCGAGCGCCTTGAATTGCACTAAGCTAGTTGATTGAAAGTTTTGAGTTCCTTTTCTGTTTTCTATTATTCTCCTAGCAACATTCTTTTGCATACTAAAGCCATGAAGTTTAAAATGATTTCTTCCGAGTTCACCAGAAAAAAGTAATACGGTTTTTCAAGCGTAAAGTTTTTTCTTGGGATACGAAAGTTTTCAAATGAAGAAAGGAAATCCCTTGTATAGGAAACGTAATCCCAATAAACAAGTTTCAATTCATTAGTTACTTCTTGCTTTGGAAATAGACCAAACTTTACTTTAGAAAATAAATGAATAATGAAAAAAGGCGAATAGTTTTCCTGTTTACATATATAAAAAAAACCCCTGTGCACTAAGGGATTTCCTGACGTTAAAATGCTGTGGAAATATCATGTAAGATCAGGTGTACTGAGAAAGAAGTGGGTGTCAGAGAAGAAGGAAAAAAGTTTCAATGAGCCGTAATTCTAAGTTTACGTCCCCTCCTCTTTTAAGGTCATCTCCTGGTGTTAAATCTCTTTCTTTGCTATAAAACTTCTTCTCAACATTCAAGTTTAAAATGTTTGTGAACTAATCTTACGGTTTTAAAATAGATATCAGGTCAGAAAAAAATCCAACATTTGTGTTTAAATTGCTCAGTACTGATTAGAAATCTTTGTCTTGGAAATCTATGTTTTAGCATAAACGACGGCATTTTATCATAGAACATTGTAATTTAAAGCAAAGCGAAGAAATATGAGTTATTAACCTCTAATGTTTGGGACCCTAGTGGAACCTGAACGACTCATCGATCCGATTTATCTTTATCTTTTTTTTTTTTGTCTATGAGTTTCCGTTGATTTTTTTCACTCTTATTTCTTTTGATTCGGGATCTTATATCCACGAACCTTTTTGTTCCAGATCTTATGCCAGGGTCTCATTGAAGAGATATGTAAACAATCAAACTTTAGAAATAAATATTAACATTTCTCAAAGAGATTTTTCAAATTAATTTGCATTACGACAATTCATCTGTATTATATTTCAAATTGCATATCTTGGTAACTAAAACAGTTATAGTATGTTGTATGTATAATTTTTTTTCTTATCTGCATTATGTTTAAGTATAATTTTTTCTTCCTCTAACACAATTTAAGTCGACACTCTAGTAGTATGTAGCACATCAGCAAAATGCATAATTGTGCCTTTTTTTAAACCCTTTATTCACTCTCTATTTCTAATTTTAGCACCGATGGTTTCCTCTTTTTAAAATAACTAAAAAAAATTTTTAACTCAAAAAATATGTAAAATAATAATAATAATAAAACAACGAATTCAGTTAGAAAAGATAAATGATTTGAATATTTGATGAAAAAGAACAGAAATGATAAGTTTTTTTAAAAATAGTTTTCCGGTAGTAAAAATATAAATAAAAATGCAATTATGTTTTATACATAAGCTCAGGAGTACTTCAGAATAGTATCTAAAAACCCTTTAAAAACCCAAAGCTTCAAAAATTATGTCAATGTAAAAGTGACAACAAATTATTATTTGAATCATTCCCATTAGCTTTTAAATTTTAAACGAAAAATTATAAATGCTTCGCGGCAATAAGAGATATGCCTTCATTCCAACAACGTTTGCATTTTTTTTTTCAATTGCATCGAAACGTTCTCCACTTTATACCAAAATAAATTATTTCACATTCTGTGAAACGCGAATTTTATGACTTTTAAAAATAAAAACGGAAGTTTACTCTTTCAATAATTTAGCATTAGTATCTAATTTATTTTCTTTCCAAGATACTTCCAGAAAACGTAGTTTCACAAGTTCAATACACTGTCGAGAATTAAATTAATTTTAAAAATCTAAGGAACAATGTGTAACACATAGGGTACTCTAAAGAAATTGATATTCAAAAGTACAAAACTTTTACTCATAGCAATTTGATGCTTCAGACTGCTTTCAAGAAGCACATTTTGACCGGCAAAAAATTATTATTTACCTTGGAACAAATAAATTAAAGATGATGTGATTATTAATATTAAAAAGCTCGTTCTAGCTTTTTAAATTTTGTAAAATTATTAACCTGACTTTTTATGATCTGCAACTCAGTTTATTAATTTTTACTCAAGCAAAACTTCTCCCCTTCTCTAGCTTCTTAGTTTTTGCTTCTTTGTTGTACCTATTAAAGGAATCAATTTTCATTTCCAATAATCTTAAGAGCTCGCGTTGGAAATTTTAATTACGTTTTGGAAAAATGCGAGTGCAGAAAGTGGAAAATAAAGTAGCATCTTAAACCCATTTGACTTTTCGTTCAGAAGTAATGAAACATTGAAATCTGATCTGATGTTTCTAGTTAAATTTTTTTTTTTTTTTTGATGGAAAACGCATAGGTATGAAATGTGTTTAATATTACATAAAATGCTTTGATGATGCTTCAGAAATTTGTCGGCATTGTGGCGTAGTGGCAAGGCATTGGCCTGGTACGCCCAAGCTCGCAGGATCAAGCCTGGCCCAAGTCGGTGGATTTTCAAGATGCAGAAAATAGTCAGCGCCCATGTCGTATGATTATGAGGCCTGTTGAAGAACCTTTGAGTATCTGTTTGGGCTCGGCTAACTTAAATTCCTTGTGCAGTTTTGCATCATTTAGAGCTCTGGCGCCGCCATCTAGGGGGAAACTGAGCGTCAAAATTCTCAAGTGGTAATTGAATCCGCCGATAGTGGTGCTACGTGAAAGAATGGATGCTGGTTTCCGGGGAATGCACTAGGTCCAAAGGTTAGTGACCATTAGAATGAAGAAAAAAAAATGTTTCAGAAATTTGTCACATTAGTGTAAAAATTATAGCACTTCGCATAAAGAAGCACAACTATAGGATATGTCATGTCCTATTTTGCACTAATAGTAGGTTAGAACCAATATTTGTGTGAAGATTTTTTTTTTGGCTTTCCAAATTTTTGTGAAGATTCTTTGCTTGAGTTTGTGTGAGGATTCTTTACTTCAATTTGTGTGAAGATTCTTTTCTTCAATTTATGGGAAGATCCTTTTCTTCAATTTATGGGAAGATTCTTTACTTCCATGGCATTGATTAAAATATTTCTTCTGTAGATGTCGTACTAAAATCAGTTTCGTTCTAGTAGGTTTAAACACCCGCATACACACACATACTTAGGATGAACATTCATACATTTATTTATGCTAACACACACAAATTTATTATGTCAATGGTTGCGCAAATTTAGAACGCTAATTGCTTACGCTTACACATGATTAATATGGTATCACGGTTTCTAAAATGAGTTATGTCTCATGACCAATGTTCATCCACCAGTTCCTGAAATGAGCTAAATCTTCTTTTTTGACCGTAGGTTTTATCATATGCGGAGGAATGTGCAATAGAATTACTGTCTTGCATAGTTAAATACATCGTTTGCAGAATTTTCTCCTAACGATGAGAGCTTTGACAAGGAGGCTCAAATTTATGGCTAAGAAATTAAATGACACGTAAAGCACATTTGCGTAATTTAAACTTTCTACAATTGCCGTAAAAATATTTATAAAGCTTTGTGATTTTAAACAGTTTCATAGAGTATTGTTTTAGTTTAAAACAATTTTTCGTGCGGTTTTTTTTTTTTTTGGTTAAACAATATTGTACATAATCCACGCTGGTGACGTGCATTTGATCTCTTTTTGCTGAAAATGAAGTTTTACGGCTTCCTGTAATCTAATATTCACTTTGAAGCATAACTATATATTTTTTGTCCAGTTTGTTTGTTTGGCTATTTCAAAAGGAAACTTTAACTATAAAGATCTTGGAAATTGACAAAAATAGCAACTGCACTTTATGAAAAGTAGTACAAATTAATTTTTATTCATCTAAGACTTTCCGAGCTTATATAAAAAATCTACTTTTGAATAAAATTCTACCTATCAAACTTAAGTTACTGACGCCGAGAAAGCAACTCCACATATTACCAACTCTCACTGAGGGTGGTACATCAAAGACAACCATGGCAATAAGTACAAATTTAATTTGGAACTTCGCCGGAGCTATATATGAGTTTTTGTGTTGGAATTTGTAGAAAAGTGATATAAGGTGGTAAAACAAAATGTGGGGAATACTTCTCTTTTGTTATGTCTGTATTCGAGTAAGTTTGTTATATACTATGGAGGAGCAGCAGGATACTGAAGTTTTTAAGGTTGAGATAAAAATCTTTTGCTCATTTGTTTCGAATATTCTTTTCTACACCCCTCTCAGCATCACTGATATTTTTGTTACTTGAATAGTTTACAGAATGAGCATGCTAAATAAAAATTTCGAACAAATGAAGATGTTAGAGGATGAATATGTTATTAACACTCTTCAAACACAAAGAGTTGTTATTTCTTCTTTTAACACTTCAGTTAATTATTTCAGCCGTTTGATTATTTTTAGTCGTGTGGAAATACCTTTTTTAAGTAATTGTTTTGAGTTGAGTTAGAAAAGAACCTCTTGAACGAAATTAACAGCTCTAGTTTTGTAACTTTAAAGGACGAAATCTAAATTCTCATCTTTGATAATTTTTCTATTTAACTTGTATAACTACGGCTTCAGCCTTACCAAAAACGTTTCACTATCCGTTATCGTTTGTCAAGATATTGAAATTAAACTTATTTTCAATACGAAACTTACTTGCAACACAGAAATTAATATTTTTGAATGCAACTTTTTACGAAGATCATTCCAAACTTATGAATACTAAAAAATGTAAAGTAGGCAATTATTTCTTTTCGTTTCCATATTAGCGAAATTATATGAAAAGTTAGCTCAAAATTGGAATTAATTATTGTTGGTGGTTAATTAATGAATGTGAAAGTTGAATATTGGATTGATATCAAGAATAACAAATTTCAAATAAATTGGAGCACAGGAAGTGAGTGTAATATCGATTACAAAATTGATTGCAAATAACTTACATTTTACATAGGCAGTAGGGCGGAGCGTATAAAAACCTTTTCTGGAAATTCTTTCTGCGTGAGGGCTGAAAAGTTGTGGGGTGGCCTGATGAACATAGAAAGGAAATTTTAACTTAATCAATTAATATCTTCCGGTTTCAGTTTTGGGTCAAAAAACGCAAAAAGCGTAAAAATGAAGGTAAAATTCAACAATTTTGAAAAATTTTATAAATTTTAATTTTTTTAATGTGATAATGCCGAATATTTAGCAGAATGTGTGAGAAACAAATAAAAAAAAAATATATAAAAAAAATAAAATTTTTCCATCAATATCTTCCGGTTCCACTTTCAGGGGTAAATGTGCGAAATTATACGAAAATGAAGAAAATTTTGACATAACATTTAATTTTCACGTTTCCGATTTTTCCTTAGCAAAATTGTGGAAACGCTGTGTAATGATGTGAAAAATTATAATTAAATTATAGACTGATCAATACTTACCTTTGGGATACAATTTTTTTTTCTAAATTACCAAAATCTGGCGAAAATAGAAAAAAATCACAATTTAATAACAAATGATAAATTTTTGCTAGAACATTAATTTTTGAAATAATTAACCACACAGTTTGGAAAACCTAAATGTTTGAAAATGATAATTATGAACAATGAGCAGTGAATGTTACAAATGAGTGCGTGAAATAGCAAATGAAAATTTATCATTTGTTCTTAAGTTGTGATTCTTTTTTCTATTTTCGCCAGATTTTGGTAATTTAGAGAAAAAAGTGTATCCCAAAGATAAGTATTGATTAGTCTATAACTTAATTATAATTTTTCACATCATTATACAGCTTTTCCACAATTTTGCTAAGGGAAAATCGGAAACGTGAAAATTAAATGTTATGTCAAAATCTACTTCATTTTCGGATAATTTCGCACATTTACCCTTGAAAGTAAAACCGGAAGATATTGATGGATTAATGAAAATTTTTTTATTTATGTTTCTCATTCAATTTTCTAAATATTCATCACTATCACGAAAATATAATTAAAATTTTTAAAATTTACAAAATTGTTGAATTTTACCTTAATTTTTATGTTTTTTGTTCCAAAATTGGAGCCGGAAGTATTAAATGATTAAGTTAAAATTTTGTGTGTATATTCCTCATGCCACTCCACAACTTTTCAACCCTCATGAAAAAACAATTTCTGAAAAATGTTTTTTTGCGCTCCGCCCTAACAGTGATAATAAACAACAACTCAAAGTAAATAATAAGCAAAAATTTTGTTTATTTTTTACCTCAATAAGTGAGGTAAATAATAAACAAAAAAATTCATAATGTCATCGCGCGGAAAACAAATCCTTCTATTAAAACCTCCTTTTTCCCATTTTTGAAGTGAAAAGCGAAACTGTAATTCGATTTTTCAAAATTAAATTGACTTCGATATTTTTTAGTTGCATTTTTAAAGTGCTTTCAATTATTGAAACTTCCCAACACTGTATTTTTCCTCCAATTAGCATTGAATGTTACGGTGACAGAAATCGTTTCAAACTGATGTGAAATTAATGTTATTCCACTCAACAAGCTTTTCTTGTTGTACTCTGGGTGTTTCCACAGAGAAAGAAGTTTAGCACTTTTCTTTCATCTTTGTTGATTAAGTATTCACCTTCAAGTGAGTTAAGATTTTGTGCTTTTGAACTGCCGTTTTTAAAGTGTTCTTAAAATGTATCTAATACAAAATATTTTTAACAGTGTTTTAACGGTTGAATAGGAATAAAACAAAAAGTCGCATTTCCTCAAAAGAATGAGATTTATTTTTTAAAAAGTACTGGCTGTTAATTTTAGAAATAACGACAAAAATGCTTTGAAATAGTTGTTAATATTCATAACTGAATACACTCTGATAAAATTCGAAAAAGAAAAAACGCAAGCAAATTTCGAGAAAAATACTAACTTCTTAAATCACATTAAACTGTAAAAGATCTCCGTTCTTGTTGCCAACATTCTAAGAAATACTTCCCTTTAATGTGGTACAGAGAATTGTTAACCCTAAAAAAGTACAAGCCCTGTACTAAGTATGCAAATATTTCGCTAGACTTCCAGAAGATATACGATGTAAAATGACAATGTTTTAAATTCTGAAAGTTGTGGGTGTGTGCTAAGAGTCAATGTTAATTTCACAGTGTCTTATCTTTCTTTATATAATTAATTTTCTCTTCTCATATTCCAAAGAAAACTCTTTGAAGGGCCGGGCTTCTAAACTTGTCATTAATGCATCATAAATTAACGGCATTATGCACAATATTAATAATAAATACATTACCGTCTTTTGGAGTGTGTTTTTTAAATCTCTAAGTTGATCAATAATTCCTGAAAAAATATGAATATAATCTTTTACTTCAATGGATTCTTCATATTTTAAACTGTACAATTTTCTTTGCAAAAATAACTCATTCACTTTGCTCAAATGCTTCTGTTCACAAATTTTACACAAAGAATTCCACATACTTCCAGCAGTTTCTTCATGCTAGATGTGATGAAATTGGTTATCTTGCACACACAACGCAGTTTTAGTTCTCGCAGATTTATTAGCTTTAATCCAAGCATTCCCCTCGTCACTTTTCGGGTTGTCTTGTACAATTACATTCTACAAATCTTTATCTGTCAAGTACATCTCCATTTTAAGATAATTTTCAAAGATCATAATTGAGCTGCCCAAAAGTCAAACAATGTAAGTCAGTTATTGGAATTTTTGAACTCTAACAGTCCGTACCCTATCTTTGGAAGCCTTTAAAATAAAAGTGTATAAAAAACTTCTATGAAATAACAAATTATTGTAATAATAATTTATTGGAGTCAAATCCCTAAATATTTCAACAATGAAATGGAACTTACAATCATCGACTTCTGAACAGCTCAACTTGTGCCATTAAGTTTCCCAAAAGTAACTTTTTCTTAACTTATTTTTCATTTTTACAAACAGTTCAACCAAAATTTGCGATTTTTCTGTCAAAAAATTGCACCTAGGTACGAAACCTGTTATTATTTGCACGAAATTTGTTATTATTTGACAGAAATCAGCAATTTCTTTTTTAAAACGAAGTTATCTTGACTGAGTGATATAGCAAAAAGTACATGTTTAACATGTACCAAAACAATATAACACCAACAAACGTCGATAAAAACTATTCAGCTGAACTTACAAGAATATAACGCATGAAAACTTTACAGATTATTGCAAAAACTGGAAGTCACATAAAATACCAATACTATACTATTACAATATTGGTGTAATTGTGAGGTTGAAATTTACAGTTAAAAATTCTACCTAACTGAAAGATTCTTATACAAACTAATTTGAAAACATACATTGACATGCTCTTACCATAATTATACTTCATTAAAATACGTGCAATGACAGTTAAATTTATATTGTGAAACGTGATACATAATTAAAAAAATTATTTATATCTAAATATTCATTAAACATTCTACTATTAAGTAATTAACTTCCAAAATAATTAGAATATTTATTGATTTATTTATCTTCATTAACATGATTTAAATACAGAATGTATCAAATATAAACTTCCTTCTTTCCTATACTAATATTTGTTAAAACAGACGATGAAACCATAATTACTACAAATGCTTCACTTTCGGAAAATAATTAATATTCAAAGTTGCTACTACCATTGCTTAAACAAACAACTTCTGAGATTCCAATTTTACTGGTCGCATGAGAGTTTTTGATGTTTTAAAGTGTCCCCTATCACTTTCAGTACCCACATACTTATCGGCTTCAGTGCACCTAGGGTTGTTATTTCTCTGATTTAGGAAATGAAATATAAAGTGCGTACATTTTCAGGGTGAACAGCAAAATTAATTACGATTCCAACATTCGCTAATGTATTTCAATGCTCATTCAAAATGATGATTCGGTCGTTTGGTTTATAACCAAAGTATCCAAGTATGATAGATTCAATTATTTTGATTTAATTTTTATATTTTAGGGTACTTTTAATAAGAAATGTTGCTCCCTTTTATGGTTTAACTCTTTCATCTTAAAACTTATCGATTCATTAATTTTTATGGAAGTAATAGGGTAAAAGAAAATATACAAAAGTAATGAAAATTACTCACTTGAAAAATTAAATAAAATAAAATAAACAAATAAACTTATACATATTGTAGCTCTATTTGTACATTCTAAATCACTTGTATATATTTTGCACTGAAAAGTTAGGTATCAACTACGCGAAATCTCGTTGCAATGAACTCCAAGGGAGCTGGAAGATATTTCTTTATAACGGAATATTCGTACTATATAATATGTGTTATCCAAATGGCGTTTAAAACGGGACTGAACATTTTTTTCGTAATAACGGATATTACACACTATCGGTACTTTCTGTAACGAGATCCCTGTATATTATCAGCTTTGAAATAAATCAGTAATTCGTATTTCAGAACACATGTAATAGGCGCATTTTTCTGTTTACAATTGTATAGATTTGGATTTTACAAGCCCATAAGGTTGACTATTTACCAATACCATGGTTAATTTATACATTTTTGAAATAAATTTCACCAACTCAACTATAAACATTTATGTACAATTCTGATGTCGCTATGAAGCCACTAGAACCTCTTCCTCGTATTAGTTAAGTGTCACGTTATTATTTTAATGTCACTCTCCTAGATCCCAAAAGTTCTTAAAACTTTGAATAATATATTTGGATAAAAGTGATTTAGTTTGTTTTGGTGAGTCAGAGTTTGACAGCATCAGTTTCACTGAGGTAATAGTAAGTACTTTCACCCCATGGCGTAAAGTGATATGAAGCGAGTTTCAGCATTCATGGTTGCAACAAGTGGCAGTTAAAGTTCAAGTTCGTAATTGAAAACTACGTAGAATGAAATGTTTTTATCTGCCGACAAAAGGGCTTCTAAAAGTTTTATATAACCAATAAAGTAGCTTTTATTTAAAATATCTTAGGTAAAATAATTAAACGAAAGAAAATTGAAAAAACTAAAAAAAAAAAGTTTTTATTTAGATAGATTTAAAAAATAATTTCCATTTTTACTATGTAATATTACTTGTTGGAATTGTGTAACATTTTAATTTTGTTTAAATATTTTGGATTTTCAATGTTAAAACTTTCGATATTCTGTGAAAAATTGTAGATTAAGGATTTCTTTTCAACTTAAACAATATAATTTAAAACTTTAATAAAGTATTTCAATATTCAAAAAGAAAAAAAGTGACGAAAAATAAATTGTGAAGCAAATTTGGCTTTTAAAATCAAATATTTATGATTTGAATCACATATGATTTGAATCACATAATATAAGAAACGTTTCATGCAATTTGTTTGTTTATCTACGATTTAACGTCGACTACAAATATAGTATCCGCATTAATTTATTGTAGAAGTAACCAAAAATTGAAAAATAACTGTTAACGTCGACTACAAATATAGTATCCGCATTAATTTATTGTAGAAGTAACCAAAAATTGAAAAATAACTGTTAATGTTTTCGTGCTTTTAAAGAGTCTTTTAATGAATCAATAACGTGTTATAATTAAATATTAGCTACTCTAAATATTCTGAACTTTTTAAATTCCGATTTTCTTTTTCATTTGAAGTCACGAAACTAATGAAACTTTCAAAGTACCGTAGCCTCTCGTTATATCGTTCTTGTCAGGGGGCAGCAAAAAAGTGCGATATAACCGAATGCGCGATATAACCGATGCCGTTAGAAATAGCTCAAAAAGTACAAGTAAATTGAGTGTCAACGTAAAAAATTTAATTTAAACTTACATAATGACAACTTTCTTAATGAAAATAGCTTAATAATAAACCCTTGGGCAATAGACATGTCTCTTTCATTCTATAGGCGTTAGGATCAATACAAAAAGAAATGTCAAGTAAAACGTCAACTGGTTTGAGTATAATCATTATTCAGGCATGTAAGTTGGGGAGTGGGAGGTGAACTGTTGCATCTTTTAACTGCAGCAAATTCAGAAGAAAGGAAAATATTTCTGTTCGACGGCTTTGTTTTATGCAGGAAAAAGAGCTTTACTTAGAAATGCAATATTTTTGCTTTCGAGAGCTCAAACTTAAAATTTTGGGAGACATAGAAAAAGCGCGATATATCCGAATGAGCGATATAACGAGGCGCGATATAACAAGGCGCGATATAACGAGGGGTTACTAATTTATTTTCATTTGACTACACGTTAATCTCAATTGCAATAGATTACGTATAGCTTTTCACTGAAACTATTTGTAAAAAGGTAAATATAGTAATTGAAATTACTTATTTTCTAAATCTCAATTTTTCATTAATCCTTTGAAAAGATGCATTAAATATTTTAAAAATTTAAACGACCGTCATCGTCATTCAGATCTCGGAATCAGCGAAACTTGTCACGCATCGTATTTTGTTTTGGCGATGCTTTAATCCCGACGCCAACTAGCTTCTTATCGATTATCTATCAAAAATGGTGAAAAATAAGAACCTCCCGAGGACTTTTTCTCTTTTTCTTCAGCTCACTGTTCCCCTAAACCCTGCATCAAGTGATACTCTTGAAAAGGACGGAAGGTGCAAATTAAATTTTGTCACAGATATCACTATCTTTGATGTATCCAACACTTCTTAGTGAACAGACGCGTTGAGATTCATTTCCTTTTATGCTTGAGATTGATCTTTCGCCCCGAGGAGAAATAAGATGGTATTGAGCATCAGAAGATAGTGTCGGTGAAGACGCCCTCCCTCATTCTTAACAGACGGCGAGAAATAATTTAGGTGAACCAGATAAATGAAATATCTCGGAAGGGCTCTGCGAATGAAATTTTCATGAACAGTATTTGAATTCCGGTTTTCTTTGAAAAGTAATAATGTAATTCGTCTGACTATGAGGAAAGACATCTTGTTTATTATAAGCGTAGTGGATCAAAGCGTCAGGGAGGATTTTTTTTGTTACGAAAGCTTAGCTCCCTTTCTTTTTTTTCCCTAGTATTTGCTCGTAAAAATTTTACACAGAGGAAATGATGCAGGATCTAGTTCTGTTACTGGAAACTTACTTCCAAAAATTCCAGAAAACTGGATTTTACGTTTGTGAAAACGAACAGAATTTATTCCTCTCAGACTGAGTATAGCTCTTAAGCTTGATGTTTAGTTTTTTTTTTTTTGATTAAAAATATTCGTTTCGGTATTTGTATATAATAACGTTTGTCTCACAATTGTTCCTTCGATTGCTAATGCAAATTATTAAGCAAACATAGCTGTTTTTTTTTACTTACCAAACGAAATTTTTTCGTTAAAAACTGTTGAAGTACGTTCGACATTTGAAAATTTTCGCACAAGGAAACAAAATCCTTATTAAGGGGTAAACACGTAGAAGAAAATGAATGCATCAGGAATTTGCTTTTGATTAGAAAGGGGGGAAACGATAAAAAAATTGAAAGTTTATAAAAAAGATGTCATGCTCAGAGTGAAAATGATTTTCTTATCATGTTTATATCCGCTTTTAATATTTAAACAAAATTTTAATTTATTATAAGAATACCAATTTTGGACTTTTAAGTTTAAGAGATAAAAGAATGAAATACATTTTGTGTTGCTTAAGGAAAACCTTAAAATGCAGTTTTTCTTCCTTTATTTTTTGCTTTAAACTCAAAGTTTAATTTTTATGGAATTAAGGCAGTATTTTTTTTCAAGAGTAACGTAACTTTTTTTTCTTTTTACTAAAGTTTTTTTTCATTTTCAATATAGGGTAATTGTATAGTATTGCTAACATGAAATTATATAGTGCAATCTTTCAATGTACAAAAGATCTGCATCTTTAAATTTCAAATACGCAAGGTCATTTGTTTGGTTTTGGGTTAAATTTTAAATTTTTCTTTATGAAAACGAAAGCAATACAAAAAAAAACTTTTATAATTATGGTATGAAACTTTTGCGTTCTTCATTGTGAATTATCTTTACAGCATTACTGTGCAACAAAAATAGAGAAATATACATGAGATATGGGAGAGGGAGGGGGGGGGGGGGAGAGAGAGAGCTCCTTTGAACGATGGAAGATCATTCCAATATGCATCCGACGAAGTCAGAATCGCGAAACTTGTTTATAATTTGAATCTTTTGAGGAGCAATTCTGTTCATGAGTCCAAGAACTCAAGGAAAGAAAACATTATATTGACTGTTTTTGGAAGTATTATGTTAAACAGTGTTTTGGTCATGTCTGGTCATTGAAACTCTCTAATGCCTTTCGAAAGTTTCAAGAAAATATGCCATATTAGCTTAAAAAAAGGTCGCTTTGCATGATTACAATATTGTTCAGCTATTTTGAAAAGTTTTTAAAGAGAAACATCGTTTGAGTTTGAATTTTTTTTTTTATTACGCATTGCTCTATATCATCTGTTATTTACATTTTCATAAAATAATAATAATAATAAAAACTGTAATTAAAATTGTTTAATTTTCTTCCTGAATAGTTAAAATAAACCGTCCGGTCCATGCTTGCGAGGTTAGTTAACGTAGTTAGAGGTAGTACGTTGGAGATTTTATTAAAGTCACTTTATTTCACTTATTAAGTTGAAAAAGAAAAATGGAGAACAGTAAAAGTCAACCTTTTTATTTTAATTGGTAATCAAAAACTTAACTACTATTTTTAGCCAATAAAACTGGAGAAAACAAAGAGATTTGTTATTGTAAATTTTTGAGCATCAAATTAGGATTTAAAAAAAATGATGAGATAATTAAGCAATAAAAATTGCAGCTGTAAATTCAACTGTTTCATCAATATAATTCATGCATGAACACAAAAATATTGCATCAACATAATTCATACATTCAAAACTCTTTAGACTCTAGATCTTTTGATCAGTGACGCCTGAAATTAAAATTTGCTTGAATGCCGGTCCCCATTATACAAATAGAGGCGAGAAACTTTACAATGTAACTTATTGCAAAGATTTTCAAAGCTTACAAAGTTCTTTCTGTTTACCGTAAGCTGTATTAATCTTCCGGTTCGAATAGAAAGCAAAGAGTGAACGGAATAGTAATAGGACATTGAATTTATTAGTAGCATTTACATATTTTGAGAAAGGTGTTAGTTTCAATAATAGCCTAAAGTAACATGTTTTATTTTGATCCCTTTCATAAACTGCAACCATATTTTGCTCTTAAAATTGTTACCAGAAGTTAAATATTTGCGTTGTTTTCAGGCTACGCAATGCATGCAATAATTTCTTGTGACAATAAATAAAAAACGCAGCTTCCTTCTGCAGAATATTTGCAATGCATTATTTTCTCCCATTATGTTTTTTATAAATAACATTACCAATGAAAAAATGTTTTTAAAATAAGGAAAATATCCAAGCTCGGCAAAGAACGCCGACTTGTGAAGAAGAAAATTTTAATATCATTGGTACTGAGGAACTCTTCAAAAGCTTATTATGATAATTTCAGGACAAATATGATTCTATGAATATTAAAGCACAGCAAAAGCTTCATTTTATGCTAAACAAAATACCCTGTGATAAACATACGAACAAAATTCAAAGAGTGAAGGACTTAAGGCTATATTCCTTTGTCACCCTACAAAGAATGTACATTTTCTAATCATACCTATTTTGAGTTTTAGAAGTAGAAAATAGAGTTCGCAGCTCTAATAGTTTATCACCAAGTAAATTATAAAACTTGTGTCTGAAGTACCCTGATAATAAACAACTATTATTTTTTCCAAAAAACTAATATTTTCTAGTTAGTAATAAATTAGTAGTATTTGATCAAACCTATGCTTAAGAAAGAAAAATAAAAAAGTTTTGCGTCAGTGAAATATTGTAGTTCCTCCGGTTGAAAGCAAAAAATTAAAACAGAAAAAATTTATGTCCCTTTCGAGCGAAGTGAGAGAGACATAAGTTATTTCTGTTCTTTATGTATCTCTCTCTCCCTCTCTCAAAAAAAAAAAAAAAACAACCCTACAAAATTTAATTTAAAACCTATCTGTCTATCTATTTATTTATCTTTATATCTATCCTCAGTACTAAAGTACAGATCAAGGAAATCACTTTTTTGAATAGCAGCAAAAAAATAAAATAGCATATTAATCTAGGTAGGTTGTGAAGCCACCCCTGCAAGCTATTCATACCGATATTGGTATGGGCATGAAATCTCTTAAATTACTGCTGTGCGTCTGCAATAGATTCTGCCATGAATGTAGCATTTCTTCAACTATCACGGTAAGGTTCAGATAATGTCTAAATTACCTTTCAAAGAAGTTTCAAATTATATTTTCTCTATTGAAGCCAGATCTGATGAAATCGCTGGTCAAGGATCATCGTTACATTATTATAGACACTTTTGTGAAAGTATGAGATCGAGCGTACACTGTTAAAAATTTTCGTGAAAAAATAGTAACATAACAATTTATTTGATTGTTATTTTACCATATTTAATTACAACAGTTGAATAACCATTAAAAATATGGTACTCAAACCGCTGATTGTAAAAAAAAAAAAAAAAATCGTTTATTCTCTGTTTCTCCTAAAGAACGTTCAATTAACCGTAATTTACGAGCGCCCCCTTGGTCTCGTAGTCAATAAGAATCGGGTGTCCATCTTGATAGTGCATCGAAGAAGTGTGAAGATTAGGATTCCATTGCGTAATATTGTATAGTTTTTATCTGAAGGGGTAAAATGAAGAAAAGATGAAGTTAGTAATAGTCATAAAAACTGGTTGTGGAAACATATCCAATTTAATTATTTTTTTGATATTGCATTTTTATGTTTCTCAGAAGAAAAAACTCAAAATCTTGGACATAAAGTAGGTACTTCTGGGCAAAGCATGGAAATGCTGGCTTTCCACCGTGGAGGTCGGGTTTCTAACATTGTCTCCGGCACGGTTCCTGCTCCACCGTGTCCTCGCACTTTGTCGTCCGCCACAATACAACAGCTATGAATGGTTTCTACGCTTCGAATATTCTACGCGTATAGTTAATTTACCATAGCCTGCAGTATGTTATCATTAATGCTACTAAATGGCTATGAAAACGTAAGCTTTTGTATTTACGGCTTTTTAACCAAGCTGATTGAAAACGGTTTAGATCCCGTAAATATACAAAAATGTTACAAACCGTAAATTTAACGGTTAATTAGATGGACAGACTGCTGCCGGCTATTTAACCGTAATTTCATGATGAAATTTCTAACAGTAATGTTGATAGCATAAACTACCGCATGTTGTACAATTCTTTCAATGTACTTGAGAACCGTCAGAGCACTTTGTAGCACCAGAAAAGGTTATCAGCTACCCCAGGAGGTTGATCCTAATTCGTTTCGAATTGCTTTTCCACTCTCTGTATAGTCCAGATCTGGCCCCCAGTGACTACTGACTGTTTTCGAAAGTGCTCCAGGGAAAAAGGACGTGAATGAAGACGTGATTACCGATGTTAAAGCTTATTTGGAAAGCAAAGACAAATGGTTCTTCGCAAAAGATATTAAAAAATTAGAGGAGCGCTAGACTGAATGGAGCGCTCTTGAAGAAAAGTATCTTGATGAATAAAACTAATCTTTTCTAAAAGTTGTTGTCTTATATGTTAAACTCGGGACTTATTGAGTGATGCATTATTTTTGATGATTTTCTAAATTTGTGCGTTCTTCAAAGAGCTTACGATTTAAGCTTCAAAATAAAGCAAGATTAAATATTATACACTTGTATAATAAGCAAATTTTCTAAAACTACATTTTACAAGCAACATGAAAGATTGTACAACCATGTGTTTTTGACCTCCCTACTGTTGCCAGATTCAAATCATATCAAAAGTGTTGCCATTAAAAAAAAGTATATTGTTAGTAAAATTAAAAAACACATAGGCAGCTGCAGTTAACAAGATTTTTTTTTGCCTTTTGGAGTTGATATTTCCTACCTCAATGACCCTGTAGATAAATAAATAAAATATCAGATAGACAGACCGATAGAAAAATTTATGTAAACAATGTAGATGGATGCAACAATTGATTGTTATATAGACAGACAGGTATATAGATACGCATTAGAATCCTTTGTACTTCAGATTGATGTAATGGTAAACCAGAAATAAGTATCTATTTTAAAGCCATTTGTAACTCCCTCAATAGTGATACTGGAGACTTGTGGCAGAAATGAATGTAAATTGCTCTCGTTAATATCCATCTTCGTTTTGCATTTCTCATGGAGTGCATTTAAATGGCGCATTAAGGTGGTTTCCGATGCATTTGCCTGGCTTTAGCCAAGGCGTTCGATCTGTAAACGGGGGAGCAAGGATTGATTTTGCTGTTGTCGCTAAGTGGACTGAGAATTAAAATAGTTTCATTTTCACTAAGCCTGAATAATGTATGTTTTGCAGATAATGAACTGGAGAACATAACTGCACGCGTAAACTGCGCACTTTTATTGAGCATGTATTGCATCACTTAAAAATTTTATTGCAAATCGTATTATGTAAATCAAGGTTTAAAATAAGAACCAAAAGTAACCGCTACAAAGCATTATCTCCTATTTTTTCATGCTGTTATTCCGTACCGCGTGATTAGACTTGTAGCTAAACGCTTATTGTCAGTATAATATAGGTAGGTGCACCAATTGTGGCCAGATAAATAAAACTTGTAAGGGACCAAATTCCTCCAATAGAAGCATTATAGCAATACAAAATGTGTCATTCTACACAAAATTTACGTCTCTTTAACACAAACATAACCTTATAAGCAAATAAGTGAATAGAATGAAATCAACTCAACTGAAAAAAAAAAGAGAATTTGTACCAGTTATGGCCAACTAGGAGCTTCCAGTTGTGGAAAAATCATTTTTTTAACAATTTATAGTAAAACTATGAGTCCAAATATTAAATATGCAATTATGCAAAATATATAATCAAGAACAACAATGTTTAAGGATCTTTCAAGCATTTTTAATGAATTAGAATAAGAAATTATATACAATGGAACATGAAGCAGAAAACGGGCTTGACATTTAGGGGTGTCAGTACGGGCAAATGGCCCACCCCTGACGTTTTGGATGAAATTTATGTATATGTATGTGTATGTGTACGGGGTTTGTTATTTTTAAACAGCACACTTTATGACAATGCAAATATTTGTAAAACGTGGTTTCGAGTGTTTTTTTTTTTTTGTTTTGCAAAGTTTTTTTTTTTTTTTTAATTTTTTTTTTTTTGATGGCATTTATATTATAGAAAGTGTATGGGTCCGGGACATTCCACCAGGGAAGGGAGGAGGGCCGCCATGGCGCAGGCTGCGTCTTTGAATTTAGGACAGGAGGACGGGTTTTCAGGTTGTTTTAGCTGATATTGGGGGGTCCTCGTTTAGGGGAGGGGCTCTTTAGCTTGCGCCTATGCACTTAGGAGAGCCCGCACCCCTGCCAGCGCTTGCATCTGTAGCCAATCTGCCACTGCATAAAAGATGCTGAATGGCCACAACTGGATCTGTATGCAAACTTGCAAATATAAAATTTTTGTGGTACAGTTGGGGCCAACCCATTAATAAAAAATTACAAAATAAGGAGTTATAAAGAATTCACATTAGAAAATGTTTCCTTGATAGGAAAAAATTTTGAATGAGTAAAAGTGTGCAGAAATATTGCTAATGAAAGTTGCTTTTAAAAATGCAGCCTCTTAATGGTGAGTGTTAAGAAACCAGTGTTTCCCCACACATGCTCAGACAGATGCTTCCTCCATCTAGACAAAGAAACACACACAGAGCAGATTGAGAAACCTACTTGTCAGTCTATAAAACATATTTTGGAATTGATCAATGTGCTTAACATTTTTAGTATTTCTAGTTTAGGCATGAAAATGGCCATAACTGCTGTATTGGCTACAATCTATGGGGCCCCCATGGTGTACCCAACCTATTCCTTGTTCATTTAATTTTTTATTGTTTTAGAGCAACTAGAGATAATTAGTTACTTTTATGTACAACATGTTTTTTTTCGAATGTGAAGTTATAAATTGGCGATCGTTAAGAGACAACCTGAAAAACTTTTGTCAATTATTAATGCCATGTTAGCACGAAATCTTGACTGTAATCAGAGGTCTTATTATGCAACTGTTAACACCATTAAATCCTATATTTATAAGCAACATTGTTTGGCTTATTACACCTTATTAGCAAGGTGTTTTTTGTTAGTTACTCTATTTTTTTTGCAATTTTTCCCATTTTTGAGCTATTTTTAAAAACTTTAAATTACTTAATGTATTCTAATCTCATAATGGATGCCGAATTTTGTTGAACTATATAAAAATTTGAAAATCACGAAATTTCAGCCTTATTGAAGAAAAGTAGCAAAGAATCTTAATAAGCAGAAAAGTTTAGTTTCTAGGAAAATGCATTTTAAATGGCCATTCGTGCTCAAATCACGCTCACTTTCGAACTTTAACCCTTAATGTTAGCTCATCTTTATGCCTAAATCAAATTTTCTTTTTGTCACAATGAAAAACAGGGTCCACAGCAACAATTATCTTTCTCGCCTATTTTTCGAAAAATAAGGCCTACCTTCGTCATAATACTACTTTGACAGTTGCGTGCAAACAGAGAGTGAGTTTACATAAACAGAGCATGGAGGAGGATAATTCATTATAAAACTTTGGCACCGTAAAAAAACATTTAGAAAAAAACATTTTAATATTATGTTTAATTATTAAATATTCATTTTAATAAATTTTATTATTTTGTATGAAATATAGTTTATGCCTCTGAGTTTGGAAATATTTTTCTAAAATCTACTTCGTAAAGAAAAGAATTTGAATCCACATTCCACCATTTTCTGCATGCATTACGAAAGCAAGAAATTTCATCCCTTTAGTGGAGCTCGACTTTTAGGAAACTTTAGCTACATAAGAATAAACATTATCAGAAACTATCATGTTTTTCTTTCTACTGAATAAACTCGTATAGTGTTTCTTCTTTTGGTACGTAGAGTTTTTTTTCCGGAGGAAGAATTTTGAGTCGCATGCTTTTCTGTTTACAGAAAATTTTGCAACCTATGTCTTTCTCGTTTTACCGTTTGAAGTTAAGAAAATATTTTATGAAAATATCATTTTATTTTGCATTATCCAGTATTGTCAGAAGTCTTTTTATAGTAAAAATATCTGAAAATTGTATTATTTTCTTTTTTTTTCTCGGAAACTTTATATTTTATAACAGTGGGAATGATATACTGCTGCTCTTTCTGACATTACAAAAATGAGAACAATTTGTTCTTAAATTTGAAATATATTTATTATTTGTTTTCCCCATGAATTTTTTCTCTCATTTTTCCATAGTTTCTCATTATAAAATTACCCTCGAACCCATATACAGTTCTATCATCAACAAAAGCAATCTGCCTGGCAGAGTGCCAAGAAGAATTCCTTCATGCTCAAGGCAGGAACTGCTGGCCGATTGTTTTTTATCGTTCTGGTTCGTTTAGCATACTTGCTATCTACCGAACTGATGCTATGTGGAAGTTTAGATATTTAGTTGCTTTCAACAAAGAGAGAAGCAAACATTCTGATTCGCGTACTAAATAAACGCACCTGCAAAACGAACTTCCCCAAAAGTCGAATGGAGTCGTTGTTTTCTGCCATGCGCAGAAGTGCCCAATTGCCAAAATTCCGTGGTTGAACTAAAAGCACTACATGGTTGCCCATCGAAATGTAAAGAAGGGTTCTTGGAATCCCGTTAGAGAGGGACGAGATTGCATGAAGTCCTTTAGTGTTACTCACAACGAAAGAGGGATTCGTCACATCCTTTATGGAAGGTCAAAAGAATCGTGGAACATAGTATAGTTCAACTGTGTAATTTCTCTGGGATCCTAAAGCCTTGATGTGGGCGCCCGATAGAATTTTTTCAGTATGAAGGCAAACAAATATTCAAATCCCTTTTACCAAGTTGGATTTATTTTTTGAAATATCAAAAGCATAATAAACTAGATAATTTTATTACTCTTTAATTAAACAATGTTTTAAGACACAAGACAGCTAGAAATAACATTTGTTTATTCTGATCTCGAGGACAATACTGCGAATGAGATTGTTTCAAATTTCTTTTTATGTAATGTGGGTTTATCCTTGGTATAATTCTACGCCCTACCTCTATCTATCTGCCTACGTGGATATAAATTTTCCCGACTCATACCTCTACGTTTTCTGTGACCTACCAAAGTTTGATTCTTTAAAAAGAACGCGTTTTATATTTTTTGTAGGTAGAACGGGAGTTATTTGAATAAGAATGCTGAATGCTTAGTAAGATAAGAATATCCGGACAGAAAAGCTACAGCATCGCTTCAGATTACAGCGCAAAATTGCCTATAACATTCTTTTGAATAGTGGTACACCAGGGGTTTTTTTCCCCTTGCAAAACCATTATGCAATCTTTGGTGGTATATCAGTAGGGCTATTCTTTGAGAGGGAAACGTGCTTTTTTTTCGCTGAAAGAATACAAAGATGCCGTCTCCTGAACTACGAACCAAAAGACTGCAAATACGCACACACACATTTATATATATATATATATATATATATATATATATATATATATATATTGCATAGCGCGAAGACGCAAATGGAAATATCAACATTTGTTTTGCAGCATAATAAGAAACAGGAACAAAAGAATATATAGGTCAACAGTAACGATATTGAAAATATTATAGCAATGTTTATATTTTCATTTATTTATATTAAATATTTTCTTAAATTTGAAAAGAAAACATGTTTTTTTTATTTCCAATGGCAGATAAAAGGCCATTACAGCAAAAATGTACTTCTATACATTTCTGCTGTAATGGTTTTTATCTGCCATTGGAAATAATTTTTTTTTTCTTTTCAAATTTAAGATTACAACAATAAGAAACCTGATATATATATATAGCATGCCTGTTAATAAGACAATAATAAAAAGAAACAAACTTTAGAAAACAAAATATAAGGAATATTCAAGTGAACAAAATGCAAGCTAATGAATAATGATCATGTGTTTTCTTTTGGTATGTATTGACATAAAATTCTCAAAATTTGATATATGTTCTTCAACAAAGGAAAGAAAAAGATAAAAATAAATAGTGGTATTACAGGCAAGAAAAATTATGCGGATGGTTTTATTGCAATAGAAGTGATGATAAAAATAGTAGAATGGTTGAATATTGCTGGTGTGGGGTGGTGTGTGTGGGTTTAACTATTTCACGGAGCCTATCAAATGAAAAGGATATTTTTCTGCTATGAAATCTTCAAGATTAGTATGTAACCCAAACTACTGCAAAATGAAAAGAAAAAAAAACTTCTCTGCTAGGTATCTGATAACCCCCCAAGGATGATACATGATATGAATTTTATTCAGACGGAAGGCAAAAAAGGAGATGTTTACATCTATCGCCGAATACATGTTTTACGAAGAAGAAAGTCACTGCAAATATTAATTTAAAATTTTCTATTTATGCTCATGGAAAGGTATCATACTACATCGAAACAGATATTTTGTGAATAGTGATTTTCTTTTATGTTATGTGTCTAGAATTCTTGAATTCTTTGATATGGCTGATTCAGATTTCTACATTAATATTCCTTCTTCTACATGACTTCAGCTTTTTGTGAATAGTTATATATTCTTAGTACAAATATGCAATGCTTTTCAACTTTTGTAGGTTTGTGCATCAAACTTCAATACAGACTACTACAAAATTTGTTCGCTGCTACCTCTAATTTTACAAGTCCTATCAAGTAAATTAAATATCATCCAGCGAGATTAGTCAAGAATTTGATATTATAGCTGCATACATTACTTAGATCAAATTTACAAACAACCCGATTCTCTGTGCACGAAATGAAACAATGCGATTTTAATGATTGTCGCATTACTCCTCAAATATGTCGCATAACCGCTTTGATCTTTTCAATTGAACACTCTGGGGAATTATCTAAAGCGCTTTGAGATATTTGAAAATAATTTTAATTTTTAATTATTTATTCATTAATAAATAAAAAGTAATAATAAATCAAATGATTAGAAAATGGTATTTAGTTTTTAATAGCCAAATATATCGTGTTCTGCACTGAAATTGGTGAACCATTAAAAAGAATAATAAGTGAATTAGGTAAATAAATGAATTAAGTTATTGAAATAACAAGAAGTTCTGTCTAGAACTATACGAGCTTTCTTTCCCGTACACACCACAACTTCAAACTCATAATCTAGCTATCTCTCTCTCTCTCTCTCTTTCTCATTTATCTTTAGTTCTTAATTACTAACAATATAATATTTTCAACGGTTAAAACATATTCATTCATGCACCCATTCATTCATTCATTTTTCTTATTCATGTATTTATTCACTCATTTATGTAGTTTTTCAATTATTCATTCATGTGTTTATTCATTCATTTATTAATTTTTTCATTCATTCGTTCATTTATTTATTCATGTGTTTATTCACTCATTTATTCATTTTTTCATTCATTCGTTCATTTATTCATTCATTCTTCTACTCATTCATTTATTCATTCATTCGGAAATACCCTTAAAAATCGAGATCAAAAAGTTTCGTGGGAGAATAGGCTCGTTTAGTTCTAGGTGAACTTCTTATCTGTACATGTTCTATGTCAAAAGAGCTTTCCTATAAAGTTTATTCCAAGCAAATCTGTCTGTTGGATCAGGATTTATATAGAATTGAAGTTTCCCCGTAGGCGATAATGTTAATTTTTTTTAACTGTTCAAAATTGAACAAAAATTGTTCAAATCAAAAATATTTTAAGCCGAGTGTTCTTTTAATAAGCTTGGCCAATGTTACTTGGGTCTTATGTATAGAGTTTATGTAATTTACTTTACATTTCTCCAATAGCGCTAATGTTAAGATTTTTTTAAATCGTTCAAATTGAGCAAAAAATTGTTCAAATCAAAGGATAAAATATAAAAATGATATTTCCTAGCCGAGGTCTTTGGGACAATATTTTCAAAAGTTATATTGGGGGGGGGGGGGGGCAGACGGACAGCCAAACACATTTTACGCATCTCAAACGGTATTTATAAATTTTTAATTTTCCTTTATTTTCAAATCTTTATTTAATTACTTCACTTATGTTTGACTTTTCTTTATTTTAACGATATTTGACATTATTGATTATACATTGAGCCTTCTTTCATACTTTATTAACTGTTTTTTTACATTTACGAGAAAGTAGGCTAATATCGGTTTAATATATTTTTTCAAATGCAAACTTTTAATTATTGGTTTTGTTGCTAATATCAAGATTTACAGCTTTATAGAAATCTAATTCCATACGTAATCGAAAGCAATCGATAAATCTACCAGCTAACTGACCAACCAGCCCTAAAATTGCTTTAACAGTAATAACATGCTATTAAAACAACATTTATCTTTGTTTTGCTTTAAAGAGAGTCTTATCAGCTTCTAATTCCTTTCCTTCAATGAAAAAATTGTGCAATGATTCAAGAACATAACTTTTCCTTGAACGCAAGAAAATCAAAAAAAAATTTTATGTTTTTTATTTTTGTTCATTTATTTTTAAATCAATAGCTACTTCCTTATTTAATGATAAAAATATAATTGAAAGTCTAAGAAAATTAACCGAAAAAATAAGTGAAAAATTAATTTTGAGACTTTAACAGAAATTTTAATTGATAACCTTCTTTTCAGCGATATCGCATTGTCTTGCAAATCAGACTGAAATTTCCCTACCAATCTCAACAAAACTTCTGCCTGAGCTTCATGCATTGATGAAGCAGTTCACACCCTCAGTTACCTTAGAAATGTAATTTTCAGGTAGTTTTGTTATTTAATTACTAAGTCAATTTTGCGCAACTTAGCTATTTCATTGTGAGTTGTCCCAAGCAGTTAATGAATACTTTTGTGGTACAGGTCTTAAATAAATTCATTATGTTGATTGTGAGGTGGAGTGTAACATATGCGCTTTTCAATAAACGTAATTAAGGAAGAGACAATTGCTATTATTTTACTCGAGATTTTGTCAAAGGACAAAATGCTCATCTCGGTTTTCCGAAATAAATGCAACGCTTTGATATCATGTGACTATAATTAATTCTTAGCTTGAGTATATTGATTGATTGTTAAAATGAACTGCATTTTATGCTAAAATACGTTGTTCATTCAGAAACATTTAGTACATTTAGCGATTTCTTAAAAGATTTAAACACAGAATTGTACTAGAATTTTGATGTTTTCAAGTATAATTTAATGAACGAGAGGGGGATATATATATATATATGTGTGTGTGTGTGCAACAATCACCGTTGCAAGCATTTCATTTTATCGAATGTCCGTCTATGAAGCCATCATGGAAAACAGTCGTGACCAGAATCCATTTAATCATTGGTTTATTTGAGTTGCTTCACAGAAAATACACATTCAAAACAACACAAAGACGAACACCAACATCAGCGTTTTTACAAGAATATTTACATCGTGAATCCCCGCGCAAAAAGCTTGCGAGAGCCTTTTATACCCTCTCGAGCTGCATGCCACGTGATGATGCACCGATATTGCTATTCGTTATTATTTTTAGTTCACATTACATAATCTTTCCCGCGTTAGTTTCCCGGGCTGGGGGACGTATAAAAAATATCTATGTTTCAAAAAGGAAAGAGAATTCAATAAGGGGTCTAAAAAAGTTATTTAGTTTTCAATGTTATATATATATACATATATATATATATATGCCTGTTACGGCGTATGTCCGAAATTGGAGAATGTCGACAATCACCGGTCTGATAGATGGTAAATGTCGACATCCACCGGTGATTGTCGACATTCTCCGATTTCGGAGATTCACCGTAACGTATATATATATGTTATGGTGAAGGAACGAGATCTGGTGAATGTCAACATTAACCTAGTCGTTTGGTGTATGTCCGAAATATTTGCTATTAATTATCAATTAAGTATCTTATTAAATATCATTATTTCAGACTCACTCCGGTTAATATTGACCTTCACTGATGGTGAATGTTGAATAAAAATAATTTCGTTACTTCTTCTTTTTATATTAAAAATTCGTAAATTGTGTGTTTGGCGGAGCTCCCCGAGAGAAACCATAGATTGTAGAATCAGCAGATTTGTAACGTAAATTTGGTGTGGCATTTAGCACGTAAGTACCTAATTTTTCGTCACATTTTGAAGGTAGAACAGATTTAAAATGTTATTCCAGAAATTATAATTACTGTTGAAATTGAATACTGTTTTTGATTGTTGATATTAAATATTGATTTTACTTTGTTTTCTATTTTGCAGTATCTTTTTTACTCCGTGGTATTTTTATACGTTAGTATCATATTTATTCCGAGGTATTTTTTATGCTATATTTTAGGGGGTATATAACCTCATAACGGGGTTGGCGAGCAAAGCGAGCAGGGGCTGAGCCCCTAGTATTTTTAAATTATACTTATTATTAAAATATTCTGTTGTATGTCAAGCAAATTATACGTTCTAAGTGGACAAATATAATAATAAATACAATAATTTTATACTCTAGGGTGCTATCACCCACTGCTCGCTACCCCTCGGAGCTGTTTACGCAGTCGTGGATCGCTTTGCTATACAAGCTCGCTTCGCTCGCTGAATACAGGCTAAGCTATTTTAGATAAATTTTATAACTACAACAGAAAGAATCGGTGCTCTGTCAAAAATAATGGTCTATATAGCATACAACTCTTAGGAATAAAAAACTATATATGTTTTGCTGGGGCATGAACGGGCGGGACGAACGGGACAGTCTTTCATAAAAAATGGTCGGATATCCGGTATCTCGATCAAATATATTTTTAAATATACAGAATATGATATGGCTATTGTAATAAAGATTCGGTTATCTGGTATATAAAGAAGGACATCGGGCAGGACATCTGGGAAAGAGACATCTCAAACGAAAAATTGATTTTTGAAATTTAATTAAATACCATATGCTTTGAAAATACATGTAAATTTAAAAAGGTATAACGGATTTCCAAAACCTTGTGATGCTTAAAAGAATCTATAGAAGTTACAGGTTTCAAACATCAGATCTTGATATTCGGTACGGATCCGTCAAACAGGGCGCACCGGCTATCCGACAAAATCACTATCCAATGCATTACCAATCCTAACCTTTGTCCCCCCCCCCTCCACCTGAGCAAAATCTTGGATACACTACTGATCTTGTTAGATGATGCATATAGATTTTACACAATATTAATGTCATATGTTACGGCGAGATTTCGAATATCGCCAACAACCTTCATATCGAAGTCGACAGGGTGGCGTAGTGATAAGGCGCAGGTCTTGTACGCCCAAGATCACAGGTTCAAACCTGGTCCCAAGTCGGTGGATTTTCAAGATGCAGAAAATCGTCTGCGCCCATGTCGTATGGTTATGCAGCATGTAAAAGATCCCTTGAGTAGACATTCGGCTTGGATGCTCTCGGCAAAATTAAATTCCTTATGCAATCTGCATCAATGAGAACTCAGGTGCCGCTATCTAGGGGTAACTGAGCGTCTAAATCTCAGAGTAGTAATGGCATCCACCGACAGTAGTGCTACTTGAAAGAATGGATGTCGATTACCGCGGAATGTACTAGGTCTGCAAAGTAGGGATGTAACGAATAGTGATTTGGCCGAATAGCCGAATACCGAGTATTCGGCCATTTTTTCCAGGCCGAAGCCGAATATTCGGTCCCTTCTTCTAGGCCGAATACTGAATATTCGGCTGCCGAATATTTAAATTTCTAGAAAATCGTTGTAATAGAAAGTATTTGTCAAATTTAAAATTATTCACAAAGTCAAAAACCAATTACACACAATCTATGATCTATGATTTAATTTTGTTTGTTAAGAATTTAGAACTATTTAAAAATAATCTATTTTCACTATTGGTCTGAATGTAATAATACTAAGAATTTTACCCAGAAGTGGAATAGAAATGACAGGTTTTATGGTAGTAAGCATTATTATTTTTTTACTAATTATTTAATTCAAATGAAAGAACTATTATTGCTTAGTGAACTTTTACCTTGCTCAAAACTGTTTTATAAAGATATTTCAAAAGTTATAAAAGTTAATATTTTTGTTTTATGGGTTTTTTTACATACTTATTTTTAAAAGATCTATTAAAATTTAGTACACTTAACTGGAATATATTTTATTTTCAAAAACCCCAATAACTTATTCTATCTAAATATTTATGATATATTCTGGTCTTTTTCCATTTCTCTCTAACCCAATATTCACAATAAATCAGTTTACCCAAACAAAGTCTGGCTTCCACTTTGTTAATAATAACAAAATGAATTTATCATATTCTCCATTATAATTAACTATTGGCAGCTTTTGGGAGCAAATGCTAAATATAAAATATAATATTAGAACTTTAAAATGTGTTTTTTTTCAGTGAAGCCTAAAACAATTTAAAAAAAGTAGTATATTCTAAATCATTTTTATTTATTAAATCTATAGTGGACTAATGTATTCTTTTGCAATAATTACAATACAATTTTAAATGTTTAAAATCTACTAATTTCTTAATTTTTTTACTTTTTTACTGCAGCAGAACTATTCGGCCGAATAGTCCATCAATATTCGGCTAGGCCGAATTTGACCTTACCTAGTATTCGGCCGAAGGGCCGAATAGGCCGAATACCAAATAGTGGCCGAATATTCGTTACATCCCTACTGCAAAAGTTAGTGACCACACACAGCCCCATTACAGAAAAAAAAATACCTTCATATCGAAAAGTCTTCTGACAAAATTCGAATACATGAGGCTTAAAATAGTATTCAATGATATTCAAAATCACTTGAAATAACACGATTTCGATGTTTCAGACCATTTTTGTCATTGATTTGATGGTACTTTGGATTTTCCAAGCTTCTGTTTTATTTCTAACTGATATCCTTTAAATAATTTCATCCCAACTTTCATTTAGATGCTGTCCTTTTCTCCATGTATTACGAGAATTTAAGTACTATTGTGAGCGCTACATTGCAGTCGCATTAAAATGCAGACATATGTTTGGGGATTGCTTTTAATCCCTTTTTCAATGCGACAGGGAGCTTCTAGATGCTTCATTTAGATGTTTTGCATCTTGAAGCTCCCTGTCGCATTGAAAAAGGGATTCCAAGCAATCCCCAAACATAAGTCTGCATTTTAATGCTTTTTTGTGCTTTCTTAACGTGAAATTATTTTTTATTACAGTTTATTTGCACAAAGTTAAATTATTACTAAGAAACATATTATTAAATTTACATGCGATAAAAAATAAATTGTAATAAGTTAATTCTAAAAAAAAAGTTACTTAAAATTTTATTTAGTCTCTCTGAATATGACTCCAAGCTTGCTCAATGATTGCTGAAAGAATCCATTTATTTCTGAGACAGAAATTCTAATATTACAAATATTGCTCATAAGAATTTCATTTAAAGATACTCCGCTTTATTTTCCTTCATTTTTTCTCGGAGGATTCAGGAACAAAGCAGGCGTCGCTAAGATTTTATTTTATTCCAATGCTCAATATCGTCTTCGTTTCTTATTTTCCTCGGGGTTTAGAATCAAGGTGAAGCATGGGGCAAAGTGAACCTAAATGATTCTGCTGACTAGAAGTGCTTGCAATGCGTCAAATATGGTGGTATCTGAAAAAGAAAATTTAATTTGAAGTTTTGCCGGATTTTTTTTCCTTTTTGGAGATGTATGAAATGTGTTTTTGTAGAAAAGTGAACTTGTGTGACACTGCTATTTTTCCTTTGCAAATCATATGTAACAGGCAAAGAGAAAGAACCACACAATAAAATTCATTTTCGTGTAAATATAATAGGGAATTCTCGGTGCTGTTTTAACCAGGAAGCTCATTAATGTTAAATTATCAAAAAAGCTGCAAACGTATTAAACTGGACTCGTAAAAATCTATAATTGTATCGACCAGCACCTAATTTTAACAAAATGTTTGCGCATTCATTTTGAAAATTTTCTGTAGAAGAGAGAATTTAAGTCACTTTTTTTTAAAAACTCGGAAGTTAACATTTTTGACTTGCCTGAAATTCTCAGGATATGTTCTTTATGTAAAAATTATTAGAAACGTGTTTTCTATATTTTTTATATAAAAAAAAACCTCCACTTGAATCCACTTGAAGTTATTCATATTAAAAAAAAATTTTTATTTTGATATAAATAATTCAGTTAATTTATTCTGTATGTATTGGAGTTTTAAAATGAGTTATTGCCATGTAGTGAGTATTCGTAGCAAACTCTTTTGTGCTTTGGTTGTTTAGTTTCAATCCAAGCCATTTGCGGTCTTGTGGACTATGTTTGTGTAAACAGGCCGAGCACGAAGTGCTTTTTTGTATCGCTGTTGGACCTACAGCTTTAGGTGTATTCCGAATCACTAGAACATGATCTGGTGCACGTGCTATACCGAACTATAACATTCATTTAAACCCGAAATAAAATTTGAATTACGTCGAATTATAGATGGAAGCATTGGGAACTCTTCGGGCTGTAACCCCTAAGCATTGATGTTCTCCATTTTAACCTGTTAAACCTAGGTTTACCTTCCATCTTACTTTAACCGTAACATATACATTTTATTGTCGTAATGTTATTTCTGGTTTAGAAAATATGATTTTCTTATATTTTCTAAAATAATGAAGATTAAAACAACATTTATGTAACTGCATTTGTTTTAATCTGCACCAAAAAACGAGGGAAAATACTTGCGCAATAGCTTTTTTTTAATATCGAGCAATTTCCGCTAAAATATCAGCGCAGGAAGTAACTGCAATCAAACAGCGCACAAAATTTTGCTTGTGAGGAGAACAGGAAATCTTCCTCCTCGGTTAAAAAGAAAGATAAGTTTGGAAATTTATGGCGATTGTAATTAAGCTACAAGGTTTTTTAACTATCCAATCAATTACGTGGTAGAAAATAACACATGGATATATGAAGAATTTCACTTCGCCATAATTTTGTCTTTCTCCTATCAAGAATTGTTTTTCCTAAATATTAGAAATAATTATCCTTTAATTGCGGCAACAATTTAAACATTCTTGCATTTTTTCATAAATTAAGAATTGAAATAATTATTTGGCTTTAAACAGGTAGAAGAATCAACTGATACTGTTTGTTTGTTACATGAGTAATTAATAAATATGATTAATTGATCAATGATTTGTACATCAGTTTAATGTAAGAACTATATGTAACAATAATTGAAATTGATAGAATAACGGATTCCAAAAGCTAGTTTCAGAATTTCATACAATTTATATCCTATTAAGCTTAATGTAGAAAGCTCTAAAATATGCTTAGTTTAAAAAATCATTTACTGTAATTTCTTTCATTGACCAAAGTCTGTCATTGTAATTCATTTCATTTCTACAAACAGACTTTATTTTAATGTTACTCTCAATAAACGTTTTGAACTGGATGTAATTGGATATGATTATGAACCATCTAAAATGGGTTATTCTCTGGAAATCCCATAGAAAACTAATTTAAATGTTAAAACCGTGCAAGTTTGTAATTTTTTTCTTTAATGATGTTAAGTAGCTTTAAATTTTATTATTTAACACGAAATAACATTGTGATTTATTTTTATCATAGTGTGGTAGTATTCGTTTCAAGTGAAATCGGTATAAGTAAATTCTCCTGTATGGGGTCACAAATGATACCACGCTTCGAGGGGGGAGGGGGTTGAGAAATAGTGACAGTTTGTGACAAGGGGAGGGGAGGGGCTAGCAAGTGTAACATTACACACTTTGGTTTCTGTAAAAACTTTTAAAATGAGGGAATTAAATTTATTTTCAAAGTTTTTTGACTTTCATAATTTGATTTGAAAGTTTCATTGATCATTTTGTATCGTAAATATCGCTGCTGAATAAAGATTAAATTTATTTCTTGTTAAAAGTTTAAAAGGAAATTTTCTTCGGCATTTACACTTTTAAGATAAAATTGCGTGGGTCGTTCTTTCAGAATTCGAACAACCAATATATTTTACTATTCTATACTAATTATCTTTTGTGTTGTAAACCTTAATCTCATTTTATACAAATTACGTACACATGTAATCATTATTATTATTGTTATTATGCTAAAAAATATTACTGTTATTAAAAGTTCAGAAACAAAACTAGAAACGTGATCTATAACGCAGTTCTTTGTTTTTGAATTACAAGTACCTATGCTTATGTAATATAGCTTACATGTGACAATAGGGGGGTACGGGTGGGTACTGAAGTGTGACATTTTGTGACAGAGGGGGCGAGGGGGTCAAATATATTGAAAACGAGTGTGACATCATTTATGAACGGTCCCTGAGTGCTCGAAATTCGCTGTTTTGAGCCGAATGGCATTAAAGCAGTGTCTCAGATTCCATATTCATTCGGATTTTTGATATTCGTTTAGCATGAAAATAGTGAATTTGTTTTGTTGTGAAAAAAAAAAAGGAATCAAAAAGCAAAGGTCCTTTTTTGACTGATATGCTGCAGTATGAATGTTGGTGCAGAAGTAGGTTTTTTTCAAGTGGAACAAAAAAAAAGTAAATTTTTGCAACAATGACACATTGTTTAAACAATTTCAAAAATGGCTGAAGAAAGGTTTTGAGCAAAGGTATCAGTTGCTTTTGAAAGAAATGTCGTTGGGCAGATTAAATTAAATCAGTCGCTTATTAGTAAAATTTTTTGCACAAACAAATATGAAAAAAAAAAAGAAATTAAATATGTTTTCAGCTAAGATTCATTTGGTTAAATCTGCAGTTATCTAAATCGGAATTTAATTTTCTAGCTGTCACTATTTTTCACATGTCTATACTCTCAATAAAGGACACTAAGAGGACTGAAAATTTTGTCCCTTAAATAGAGGTGTCCTTCCTCGGAGATTTATTAATTGATGCATAGACATTTAGTGTATTAACTTAGTTTAACTCTTTAATGATAAATATGTGTTACCATTTACTATTAAATACTGAAAATGTCTCATGCATACAAAAATAAGTTGAAATTATTGAAATTTAAAATTTTTTAGCTTACAGAAATTTATTTGAAGCAATCTATTAGATGGGTTTGTTTTCAAGTACGAAATCTGGGCAATACAGTATAAATTATGTTCAGCGTACTTTTTCCAATCCTTGCATAAAAAACTTCTTGGTAGCCGGGTACTGTCTGTCAATGCTGAACATACATGTACTCCATAGCACAAAAGATGGAAAAGCATTTACAAGTTGGTTTTGGGAAGCAGTTTAAAAGTTTTTTTGTTCATGCTTCTAGGACTCATACTAACTTTCAGAAGTTAACTTTTAGAAAAAAAAAGATCTTCAGCTTCCAGTAATTTTTTCTTATCTATATGACTTGAATTTTGGAAATTTTTCTCTGTGAATGTTTCTTAAATAGAATTTCCCTTATTCAGAGGTATAAATACATTGCAGTCCCTATTCAAATGGACTGGGACCAGAAAAAGTGTCCCTTAAATAGAGGTGCCCCTTGAAGGAGGTACCACTGCATCATCGTTGTCAAACTAATGTCTGCTATGTGCAAATAAAATGCGCTATGTGCAAATAAAATGTACAACGTATACATTTGTGACATTTGCAGTTTTTACTAGACAATATTTTGGCTGATGCACATAGCATTTTTTTAGCGGTTCACTAAATACTTTAGCGTGGCTCATAAGTTCACTGCATAATTCTTAGAGTCACATAGTGGTCTTTCTATACGAAAATTTGGTTAGTAAACTAGTCAACACTCAACGTGTCGAAAATCTGCAAAAATTGCAGATACTGGTTTCACAATGACGATGCGATATTTGCGGTACTGCAATTATGAAAAAAGTAAGATTATTAAATTTCAATAAACATAAGGAATGAATGAAATAAAGTTCAAATAGCTTTGTTATTTAATTCATATCATGGATAAAGATTATACAAATATTTTTGCACTGAATATTGCAGAAGAATTTTACACACACTCAAAGTAAAGATAATATAGATTTTATTTAGCTAAAAGGTGTAAAAAATAGCAAGGTAAAATACTTTCAATGCTTTTTTTAAAATCTTGCATTTATTCACTATTGAATTTAAACTGTAAGTATAAATTAAAATTATTCCTTTTTTTTTCAAACTCTCAGCGGACTAACTTCTGCTTTCTGGAAAAGAAGAAAGGAAAATTGGTGAAGCAACCTATAAAAAAGATTTTCTTCGCACATATAGTTCATAAAAATCAACGTCGCAAAGAGCAAAATTAAACGTATAGTTGCTTATAAAACTGCTTTTCTAAATCGTCACTTGAATAAGAAATTAGAACAGCTTTTGTACTTAAAGACGAAAATTACAAAATGATATAAGTTACTATGAAAACCAAGTTTATTTATTTTAGAAATCATTGGTACGATTGTGCGTTATTTCATTGCGGTACTTTTTAAAATTTTGAAATATCATTTATTCAAGATTTTTCCTATTTTTGTACATAAATTAGTCACTTTTAAGAGCAAAATGTCAGGATTAGCGTTTAATAGTAGAAAAAAAAACAAAAAAACTGCGTGTTGAGTTGTATAAAGGTCTCCTATCTTCCTAGAGTGGATATATGATGCGAATACCATTCAAGAGAAAGTATAATGGTAAAATATTATATTCCCTTACTGTGTTCACATTTTACCAAAGGAGAAGGTTTCCTAAAACCCGAATTATCTTTTTTATATGCTCCAGAGAATATTATGAAAAAGAGAAAAAGAGGGGTCTTTTCTGCAAGCCAATGTACTCGAAAACTAAGATTGACATTTTTTTTCCTTTTAAAACCAGAACTGCATCGAATTTCAGTCGCACTCGAATAGCTTAGAGTAATAACATTAAAGACGACAGGATTACTTTAAAGTAATATATATTACATGCTGAGAAATCATTTAAAGATCTTATTACACATTTGGATGTCAAAAAATAGTTATATTTTGTTTCTTTC
This sequence comes from Octonoba sinensis, assembly GCA_038502835.1. Lineage (NCBI taxonomy): Eukaryota > Metazoa > Arthropoda > Arachnida > Araneae > Uloboridae > Octonoba > Octonoba sinensis. The sequence continues at coordinate 52,957,494 of CM076599.1, read as the reverse complement.
TATACGGGAAAAATAATAAATAAAAGAATATGAAAATAAAATGTAATTGAAAAAATGATAAGACGAAATATAATAAGAAAGATTGATAAAATAAATAATAAACAGCGACGACAAAAACGGAATAAAAAGTGTAAAAATAATTAATAGAACATAATAAAAAAAATAATGTTAAACTCAGAAATACGTAACTAAATTTCATGTAAAAACGTATTAAATGATCTGATTTATTAAAAACTGAAAGATATATTTTTTTGTGCATATAAAAGATGGGGGGGGGGGGGGGGGTAGGATATTCCAAATTTTTAATTTGGAGAACATTTTCCTCGACTTGGACAAAGCTTTCTTCGTTCGAATACGTTTGATACGAAACCTCAGTCCCAATTTGTGTTTTATTTTTTATTAAAAGTTTTGAACTGTTAAAAAATACTGGTGACATTGGTAATTTACGAGGAGAAGTTTTGTACTTTCCAAGGTCAAACAGGCGTAATTAGTTCTAACGAAATCGATGAAAAAGATCTTTCAAAGCAAAATACGTAAGATTTTTTTTGCGCTAAGGTTTAAAGATGTTTTACACGAACAGAGGATGAAATTCTTAGCATATAAAAACCGAAGGATTAAAGAAATAAATTTACACTCACACAAAGAAAAAAATATTTTAGAAAGTTGAAATAATAATTAAATTAGTCTGTGAAGCCAATTATCATGAGTTATGCTGAATCTCTTTCTACCTTCTCTTATAAAGTTACTGTTTGTAGAAATAGTCACAGTCAAACTCATATAAAACCAATATCAACTATTCGTTTTTATTTTCTGCAATGAAAGTTTTAAATATAATAAATGCAGATAACATTGAACTAAAATTGCATTTTAATGATCACGTAAATGTAGGTTAATTAACGATAACAAATGAACTTAAAATATCTTGACAAAAAAACCCTGATATATTAAAAATTGTAAACGGTTTACCTTCGTATACTTGATAACATTTATTTTGGTAAATTATAATTTAACAAGAAGTTCCGTCTAGAACTATACGAGACTGGTGCCGTGGTAGCCTAGCGGTTAGGATGTCGGAGTAGGAGTAAACCGTAGGAGTTTCGGATCGAAGGATCTCGGGTTCAATACCCGAGCCGCTGAAGACCTCCCTTTTAAACTTGGGGATACGTGCATGTAAATTCCGTGGACCCTGGAGTCCTGAAGCAGTTCCGAAGGAACCGGAGGGTGGATATTTTTCCTTCCCTTGACTCTTGGGTCAAAAAAAGAAGGTGGCGTTTTTATGGTGTCATCCAAGTACATAATGAGCTAAGTCGTACTTCCACCGTTGTGGTGCTCATCTATGAACGGAAGGTGCTCCTTACTGCCTTAATTCCTAGTCGCTCAGCGAAGGGGAGCTTGGGTATCCACGTGGCATTAGAAATAACAACATCAATACGAGACTGCTTTCCCGTATACACCAACATCAAATATCTGATGTAGCTATCTGTCTCTCACTCTCCTTTAGCTTAATTACTTCAAACAAACCGCATTCATTCATTTGTTTATTCATTCTTTCGTTCATTTATTCATTCATTCATATTCAGGAATATCCTTAAAAATCAAATAAATCCATATAAAAAAATTTCGTCAAAAATAGGCTCTGTACATGTTCTGCGTCATAATATCCTTCTGAGAAAGTTTTTTCCAAGCAAATCCGTCTGTTAGATCAGGATTTATGTAAGATTCAAATTTCCTAGTAGGCGCTAATGTTAAAAATTTTTAATCGGTTCAAAATTAAATGAAAATTATTCAAATTCGCGTCGAGAGCTCCTTCGACTAAGCTTGTTCAAATGTACTTGGATCTTATGACCAGAGTTCACATAATTTTCCTCATTTTTTTCCATAGGCGCTAATGTTAAGATTTTTGAACTGTTTAAAATGGAACGTAAAATGGTTCAAATCCAAAAGTAAAATATGGAAATGATGTCCTCGCTAAGACCTTTCAAAAATGCGGGAAAAAAAATCGGACAACTCCCTCAAAAGTTTTTTTTTTTTTTGGGGGGGGGGGGGGGATGTAGACCGACAAGCACATTTTCTCCATCTCAAAACCAAACTTTTATTTTTTTTTATTTTTCAATCAGTTTTTTTATTCAGTTATTTTTGACTTTCCTTTATTTTTAACGATATTTTCCCGATACACTAAGCCTTCTTTCATACTTTTTTAAAATTACTTTTGCGGGAAAGTAGGCTAGGCTAAAAATGCAAAATCATTTACAGGTATTAAGGGCGTTTTCCGGAGTTTAAGGAAATTGAACGTTCACATTTCTTACAAGCATGTCTCCCAAGTTGTATTTCATTAACAGTAAAGAAATGATATTTTTGCTCTTGAAATATTATTACGTATAGTTTATTATCGCTCCAATCGCCTTTAATTAAATTAATTTTAACAACCCCTTTTTATTTTTCAATGCAACTATACTTTTACGGAACACTTCTGTTTTGGATTTTATTCTTTTAGGAAAACTTGACTTTATATGCAACAATACCTATTACTGCAAAGATGTATAATGCAAATCTCAGAAGTTCCGGTTTCCATTGAAATTGCAAGAAAAATTCTTCATGGAAGGTCTGAAAATCAGAACAAGCAAACAGAATTTTTGAAAACGCATCGTGCTGTTTACCATGAATTTCAGGTCGACTTTTTACATTTGCTTTAGGATATAAATCGTGTTTTTGAGAACAGTTACGAATTCATACCTTTAGACCTGAAAAAATTAAATTTTCCCATTCAAATATTTTTCTTCAGTTGTGAATGTCTGTCTTCACAATTCCGTTATAGGGGTTATAAATGAAAAATAGCATTTCATTTACTTTATTTTTATATTTAGCCTTCAGTCCTCTTATTGTTTAGTTCACATTATAAAACAGATTGGGGGGAAAAGATATTTGATGCTGTTGGAGTTTTTCTGAAAACTTTGTTAATTTTTAAGTTAAATTTCCTTTATTTAGAATATTATTCCTCAGCTTAGGGGTCGTGACACTTAGGGATGTCTCAAGATGACCAAACAAGCAAGTACGAACATTTGATTAAATAAATTTGCTTAAATTATATTCAAGTATTACAAAGTTTAGTATTGTACTGATAAGATAATGCAGTATCAGGGTCGAAAGGATTTTTATATATACCGTATATAGGAGTGCATAAGCCCACCTACAGACTTTCCCTCAAAAATAGTCCAAAAATGACCGACCCGTGTGTAAGCTTCCCCCCTCCTACTTTGGAAATTAACGCGTTTAGTAATTGAGTCTTCTGAAGAATCCACTTGCGGGGAGAAAGATGTCGAGTTTGATTTTGCTAATGTCTATAACAGGGTTTCTCAACCTGGGCCACGGGGGAAAAAATCTGGGGCACCACAGGAAAAATAAGGGAAAAGGGGAGCCGTGAATCTTAGGCAGGTGGCTAGGGCTGATTGTTTTTCATATCAGTAAAATTTTTCACACATAAAAATAAAATATTCCCCATTATTTTTACCAGGTGTGTAAATGAGAAAGAAAATATGCATCCTAATTTTAAAAAATATCCTCAACACACAGCATAGTACTTCATAAATTAAATATACTCATGCATGTTTTTAAAATGTTCTCATGAAGCAAAGATAATAAACTGAGTATAATAAACTAAGCAGTATTGTTTTTTCAGAGACATATTACATTATGATTATATTACTGCACTATTTAAAAAAATAAATAAATAAATAAATAAATAAAAATGTTAATTTATTTTAAAATTTGTTGAAGTTTTTTTTTTTTTTTTTTGTATCGCAAAACTGATTGGACCTTTCTTTAGCATACTGTAATTATATTTTAGAAAAAAGATAAAAATAATGATTAACAAGAAAAAAAGTTAAAGTCCCGTAAAAAAATCAGTACAGTGAATATATAGAAGCAAAAAAATTGAAAATTGGATAATGAGAAGATGAAGGAGGTGTTTGCATCAAGAGTTTTTTTAAAACGATGTTGCTTCTTCTGAAACTAAAACTAAGTTTTTATCCGTTCTTAAGTGTGTTTCGGGCTTACACATACGCGAGGGGGGGGGGGGGCACGAAAGAATTTGGTGTACATTAGTAGGTTACAACTCATAAAAGCTTGAACACCCCTGATCTATAATGACCAGGTCAAGACTAAGTGAATTTGAAAAACTTTTATAATTTGAAATAATGAAATATTTGTCTGTTCTTTATAATGTTTGATTTTAGATGCAAAACCGAATAGATTACGCTTTTATTTTGTTACCTTATCTCAGATCTTTATTCCGTAGATCAGATTTTGAAACTTTTTACCAGTGTTTAAATCTACACCCCCCCCCCCCTACTTTCGAGCAGAGTTCTCGTCTCGAAAGGGGCTTATGCACGAGTATGCACGGTATTTCGGTTTGTAAAGGGCTGCAACGGAGCACAAAAAAAGTTGAGAAACGGTGTCCTGCCAGCATGGAAGAACATTATCATTCGATTCCCGTCTTTAAAAAATTCGCAAAATATCTTACAGTATGTTAAAAGTACAAATAAACTATTTTTACCAAGCTTATAGAACGTTGTCCATCCAGGATTATTTTGATTATTTTAACCGGAAACCTCCTGGATGAACAGCAGGAAAATACTTATACTTTTGAGGCCGGCAATGAAAGCCTCAGTTCATACATTCGAAAAAGGCTTTTCTTCAACTTACGGCATTTCTCCAACTTTCAATTTAGCCGTATGTTCAAATCAAACATCTATTTTATGCATATTGTCATCTTAAGAAATGCTCCATTGCATGTGTGATTCAAAGTTCTTTCGCAATTTCCCAGCCTTACTAAATTAAATCGCCAATATAGTGTATAATCTAGCATGACATTTTTTTCATTTACCTTATTTTACTACATTTATTACAATACAAATGAAGCTCCACTCGCATTTCTTTCTTTCTGTTAAACTATGCTGCATATAATGAAAGTTAATTCTTTAATTAATTAACTTTTCTTTTTCGCGAGAAAGCTTCACAAGTTTATTTGAAGCACTGTCTCATTTGTTTTTAATGTATTTAAATTTAACTATTCACATTACATATGATAATTTTCCCCTCATTCAAATTTACATGCTCGCTGTCAATAAGTGAAAAAATACCTACCCTCCCCCCAAAAGGCGTTGTTAAAATAGAAAAAGGGCTAGAAATGTACCAAGAAGTGAATTGGTTGTTTTGCTTGTAAGACAGCGTCAGTTCCATAGCAACATATCAGCAACTGCCGAGGCATATTATGCAAAAATCATCATTTTGAAATTTAAATTTAAAACAATGATATTTTAAAACTATTATTCTGAAGCACATGACGAAGTAATAGTTACGAATGGGTACAACTATTTTAATGCATCGCTAGTTTAAAAAAAAATATTTTTTTCGTTGATTTCAAATTATATTTAAATGCTTCATATCGACGTTGACGTATTAATGTATCTTTTTAATACCAGCCTAGAAAATATATTCTTAACTGGAGACATTGAAAGTTATTTGTATTGAAGAGAGACAGAAATTGAAATATATCTTTTTACCATAGAATTTTTATGATGTTGAATACCAGATGTTGCAATTCAACTGAAAAACTTTCGCATATTAAAATGAAAGAAAAAAAAAGAATTCTTAAAGATTCGTGTTATGAATATAAGAAATAAGGAATCAGTCAGGGCTAGAGGAAATGTTTATAGAATAGCAGCAAATCTTTCCCAGTTAATCAGATGATATGCATTCATTCGACTTCCCAAAGGCACCGAGTTATGCTCCCGAGGAAGAATCAGCAGTCTTGGATCTCGAAGCGAATAGCACAACGCATTTTCAGAAAGGTTATTTGTCGTCACATCTTCAAACATGATCCGAAAAACTTTTTCTATAAATCTGAATAGAAACCGGAAACTCAGGTGCATTCATTCTTGTTGCACAGATTCAAGTACAAACCAGGGTTAGGGATCTGACAAAAATAGCTTTCGTAATGTATTGCCTTTTAAATGTGGCATGGCATTTTCTTCTACCTAGTAAAGCAGTAAGAAAAAAAATATTTCTTAAATTATTAGCAAGTATATAGTTAATTAATTTATATAACAGGACACCTTCTCAGAACCAAACGAGATTTCCATGACCTAGTCGAATATTTGGCACTGGCCGAATAGTCAGCCGAATATTGATTAATTATTCGGCCGAATTTTTCTGCTACAGTAGAAATGTAAAAAAATAAAGAAATATAGTTTTAGTTTTAATAAATAAAGTTAATTCGGCGAAAAACATTTTTTTAAAGCATTGTTTTTACGTTTGACTGAACAAAAACAGATTTTAAAGCTATAATATGGTATTTTATACTTAGCATTTGATCCCAAAAGCTGGCAATAATTAATTATGATGGAGAATATGATACTTTTATTCTGCTATTATTAACAAAGTGGAAGCCAGACTTTGTTTGGGTAAACTGATTTATTGTGAATATTGAGTAAGAGAAAAAATTGAAAAGTCTATTTATATTATGAATATTATTAAGATAGTATAAGTTTCTGGGGTTTTGAAAATAAAAATATATTTTAGTTAAATACATTAAATTTTAATAGATTTTTTAAAAATAGGTATGTATAAATGTCCATACAATAAAAATATTAACTTTTATAACTTTAAAAATATCTTCAAAAATCTATTTTGAGAAAGGTAAAAGTTCACTAAGCAATAGTATTTCTTTAAGTTAAATTAAATAATTAGTAAAATAATGCTGATGTTTACATTAAAACCTGTCATTTCTGAAATTTTCAGTTTTACAGAAAATAGATTAATTTGAGATAGTTTTAGATTGTTAACAAACAAAAATTAAATCATACATCATAGATTAATGTGGGGAATTGGTGTTTAACTTTGTGATTACTTTAAAATTTGGCAAATAATTTTTATTACAACGGTTTTCTAAAGATTTTATTATTCGGCTAGGAAGAAACGGCCGAATATTCGGTATTTGGCTATTCGGCCAAATCACTATTTGTTACATCCCTGCTTTAAACTGAACCAAATCCAACAGTTTTATCAGGAGTTAGAAGGGATTCAATTTCCCGTTACTTCTTTAAAAAAAAGAGCACGATTACTTTACCAAAGTGATTAACTGCTCTGATAATGTGCAAACGTACGCGTGCACGTTTCATTATCTGTAATAACTTCTTAGATGTGTTTTGCCGTTCTGAAACTTTATAAAATTAGCCATAATGCAATGAAAGAATACTTGTTAGAAATTTAGAAACACCCACTACTGATTTAAGTTATTGTGGAGCCCATTTTGTAGTTAAAAAGGATTACTGTTTTAAATAGTATTTAACATAAGATTTCTTGATGCCAAACATGTTTAACTAAGCTTTTTCCAAACATGTTATACATTTTCATTTTTATCTGTTAAAAATAAATGTTTCATGTTTTAATTTTTTTTAAATATTGGAATAATACAGGGTACATTTTATTTTGCATTACAATCGTGCACTTTGTCGTACTACATAGAAAATTTAATACTTTTCCGTTTCGAGGGGGCTGGTGATGGTTAATCTTCTTTTGTTAAATCAATTACGCCAATTCAATTTGCTTTGTGTGTGGTGTTTGTTTTTGGGAAAAACATTTAAACATCGCCAGCGACAACGCAAAATAGTACAGCAGTTTGATTTGACGCAAACAAATTTAACATCGCCAGCCCCCCCTGAAACGGAAAAGTACCTGATTTGTTAGTGCTTTGGCGTATGGTATTTAAAGTTATATTTAATTTAAAAAACACAGTGTAAGTACATACGTTGAATAAAACAAGATGTATTCCGAAAAATTGCTCTTAAATTTAGGCCAAGCTATAGCTTTTATAGTATAACTATAGCTTTTTTAGTATAGTTTCACTATACCGCGGTTATATTATAACGCGGGTGCCAAGCATGTCAACCGACACCCACGTTTTAACGAGGTTTTACTGTGCATAGGAATTAACATTAAGATGTGCCTCTAGTCTATTATTACTCTTACCTACCTATTTGTCTATCTGTGAGACATTCGTGTAAAAATCAAGTTAAACATTGAACCAGAATCCTATTAATATGAAATTTAAATTTATAAAACAAGTTGGTTAAGGCTTATTTTGCTGTAGTTGAAAAAATTTATTATGACGGAAATAAGGATTTGGAATTAGGATATTTTACTAAATAAATTTGACAAATACAAACATTTTAAATCAATCTCTAGGCATTTGTAAAGAACATAACTTCACAAACTTATGCGTAAAAAAAAAGCTTTATGTACGAAAGTACTCCGAAAGAACGATTGTTTATTTTTTTATAGCAAATTTAGAAAAATCACCATTTGAAAAATTAATTAATGTAATAAAACCAGTATATATTTTCCCTCAAGTTTTAGGTACAATTTTTGATATCAAGAACTAGGGAATTTAGCTTATGAAATTTGTCCGTGAATTTAAATCTCAAAACTGAAAGAAATCCACACCATTTGGCTATTTTGTTCCCCTTCTTATCCATTTCCTCCGCTCATTCAGTCGGCAAATATTGTAATTCCGCGTTATTGGCATGGGAAATACTACTTGCCGGGGGAAAAAAAAAGAAGCTAGAAATGGGTATTGCTAAGTATGTTGTTGCTATGGGTGTCAGTCAGAGACGGTTTCCATAACAACGGAATTCCAGATCGGGATTGAGAAACATTTGTCAAAAAGAGAAAAATTATTCTCACGCAAGGATTTCACAAAATTCATCACCTTTGAATTAGGAGCGGAAGGGAGGAAATATCTTTGTTATTATCTTGAAGCTTGTGTGACGTGATTTATTGATAGAAATGTACATGTACTTCCATGAGCGAACTGTTGTCTAAAATGTTCTCGGTTCTTCAGGGGGAGGAGGAGGGATTGGGGACTCACGGTAAATAAATTTCTGTCAGTCTAAAAAAGGATACAGCAGTGATTGAAATAATCACAGTATGTTATTCAAATCGGCAAAACGATTTCCTTGGTAGCCACATTTTATTAAAAAATTAGAGGAACCCTTTTTAAATATTAACATTTCTTACTGTGTTTAAAAATAGATCAAACAGAACAAGGCAAATGTACATACGATCCTGCATTCAACATCTTTTATGGTTTTGAGAATGGATTAAAATTAATACCCCTAACAAGCGAAAAATATTGAGACAATTTTTTCTGACTATGAATAATATTTTTCTGAGCTAAAGTTCAGCGGCATGACAAAAGAATGTTTCATCAAAAATACGGAACCAGAGTTCTATTTAAACAGAACTCATTGTTCTTTATTTTTTTCTGCAAACGTTTTAATTATGTTGGATGAAAAAATCCTATTAGGGAGAATTTTCATTAGTCAGGTTGCATTTGTTATTCTTTTCTTCTTGTTACTTTCTTCTGTATCCAATATACAGCAGAAAGTATTGGATTCGGTGAAAAATTTCGAATGTTGACGAATTTACGTTTAAGGTGAGCTGAACCCATTTTGACCCTTTTTAGAAAATGTCTGTCTGTGTGTCTGTAAGTGGTTATTTTTTGTGGCCGCTGTAATTCAAAAGGTAAAGCATGGAATTGAGCGAAATTTGGTGCAAACACGGACCCTGATTGGAAGTGGTGCTGATTAGTTTTCAGGGCGAATCCGTCCGAAGGGAGCGGAGCAGTTGAACGTTTTTATCGATTAGCGTTGGTGCTGTAGCTCAGGAAATAAAAGAAGAATTCGATTGGAACACGAGCTAATTACATTTTGGCACCATTCGCTTCTAGAGGGGTGGAACAGTCGTTTTCGTTAATTTTTGTGTGCGCTGCAACTCAAGACGAAATGCATTTAATTAAAAGAAATTCGGTATACACGTACCTCCCAATAGGAAGTTGTGTTGATTAAATTTTTGAGCCATTCGCACTAAGGGGATAAAGCAATCGAACATTTTTTTTCCGCTAAGCTCTTATCTCAAGAATCCAGCAATAGGGAAGCTTCGACCTATTGAATATTCCTATTTTGAGAGCTAAATATGGATAAGACAATAAAAAATTTTCTAAAATTCAACAACGCCAGGCTCAGAAAACCAATTACTGATTTTTAATTAATTTAAAAACATTCCACGCGCCATAAACACGGTGGAGCTTAACACATCAGTCCCTGACGTCACACTTTAGGTTTCACTGTAGACTTCACGTTGCTCTTTAAATAGTTTGCTTTCTTATCATCATTATTGTATAGTTACATAGAAATTACTTCATTATGGAGTCTAGATTAGTAAAAGGTCAATCAAGCAACGTGACAAAATTAAATAACATCAATGATGTTATTTAATTTTATCCGACTTTATGCAGCGAAATTTCTTACTTCCGTTCAGCTCAAACACCGGAGCTGTCGCTACTATTGCAACTAAGTGTTGCGTCAGCACCAGAGTGATGACGTTTTTGACCTGAAGTATGACGTACGCAGAAAATTGTTTTTGCGTCGCGTACTGCACTTGAACTTAAAAAAAATATATAGTTAAAAAATAAATACTTATCGCAGAAAAGTTCTTACACAGATTATGTTTATAGACGTTATTCCAGGAATAAAAATTAAATAATCGAAAACTTCGCTATTAAAACAAAATTGTAAGTGCATCTCAATGGGAAAAGGTGTCAATTATATTCTGACGTCAACGGAGCAAAGACTTATCAAATGCATTGCAACTTTATTAAGTTTTTGTTCTCATGCATCATCTGATGAAAACTACCAGAAATTCACAGAAAATGATATATCAATAAAGAGCTGCAAAATTTTTAATAACACTTTTTTGGAAAATTAAAAATCACTGATACATCAGTCGATTTTATTTCAACCGTCCTGTTTTTGTTGCCACTCATTAATATAGATTTGGTTATAATAGTAATTTAAAGAAATGACGTAGTACTAGAAATAAGTGATAGGTCATCTAGCTTTATTTCTGTCGATATGCTGCGATTTTTTATTTGGATTGGTATATGAATTGCTAAATAGGGAAAGCAAAAACATGCTTAAAATATTAAAACATATATTTAAGACACTATCATTAATATGATATAAAAAGTTGTGTTCATCCGCTGGGGAAAATTATTTTATCTTCCTTTAACGCAAAGCATTCAGTTTCTGGTGTAAATAGAATTTGATGCGATTTTCACTGAAACAAAGTACAGAAAAAGTAAATAAAATTTTATTTTACATAGATAATCAACTTCCTTGAAATAAAACTCCAGAAAAACGTAAATTAATACCTTGTTCATTAAATGCAAAGGAACAAAACCGTGAAATTTCGAGCTTTGAATATTTTGCTGGAAATAGTGAATATGACTTGAAAGCAAAATTATTTTATCAGATGCCATGCAGTGGTTAGTTTTATAGATTTCGAAAAGATTTCGTATACGTATAAATGAAATATCTCCCGCCAATATTTGCTCACTTCTCGCTTTCATGTTGTTGTCTGTTAGCACATGTTGTATGTTTCTTGTATTTGTGATTAAAGTATTATCAAAACAATTTAGATAGGCAGCTCTCATTGCGTCATTGTCCTTATTGTGTAAATCCAGCGCACTTTTACACACACACACACACACACACATCTGTTTATTATGTGTGTGTATTCTCCTGTTTTTTTTGCCTGCATGTGTACATTATGCACTTGTATAACGAAAAGTTCTTTTTCCTTAAAGTCGCGAAGTTAATGACATCGAAAACAAACAAGTGTATCAATTTCAAACGATTCGAGCATGTATTTCTCCAAAAGACCATTTTTGAACCAAAAATGAGTTCTCTATCTAATACGCAATTTTCTTTCCTGCCACCAGCAGTAACGTCAGTGTTATTTCATTCTTGAGATACTCTCTCTAATAGCGCTGCTAGAGAAATGTATTTTTTTGGAATGATTATATTTCTCAACACTCGTGTTTCTTTTATGTATTGTTAGCATTTTGAAGATTATAAAGCCATTTACTTCTTAGCAGAAGCTCGTTGCCAGCATGCATTTTCGAAATTGATTTATCTAATTTTATCAGAACGCTGAATTGGAAAGTAGGGTGGAAGTAAAGACAGAGTACATAGAGCTTTTTTTCGAGCAGGTAGAAAATAAGATTACCGATATTTTATAAGAAAAGAAATATATACACGAAGAGGCTGTAGTCTATAAGTGCTGCAATACATTTATTCGTTTATAAACATGCAAAGTTAAAGTAAACTTTCAGGCATCGTGACAAAGGTAAAGAAGTGAATATATAAAGGCTAAATTTTTGAAATAAACTAATAACTTTCTTAAAGGTAAGCAAAATGCCTTATTCTAAAACAAAACTTACGAAATGTATTTTGGAAACTGGAGGGAGGGAGGGGGATTATAGAGCAGAATCATAAAATTCAGGAAAAAACTAATTAGTTATAATTTTATATTACTTTATTTAGGATAGTTTAAATATGTAAATGCCAAGAAAATGCATTAAATTCTAAAAAGTAGTGAACAATCAAACAATTTACACCAACTAATTAGCAATGTAAACTTATTCATTAGTTTTTAATAAATGCCGTTTTTATTTATTCTACTTTGAACTGCTAAAAAACTGATTTGTTAACCCGTAAATCTTGGCAAAGTGATAATGTACGGTGATTCAGTTTTGAAGTCCTTGGTTCTTACATTTGAATTACCAGCATTCTCTTTTACCACATACATATCGTTTCCCCCGTTTGAAAAAAACGGGAATCTTAGATAAAATCGATACCTTATGAGGTTCAGTCAAAGAGCTTAGTTTTCTGTATACAGAAGTTAGATTTATGACATTAATTGTTAATCAAATTTAGCTTGAAATTCTTCCAAGTTATCTTTTTTCTTTTCTTTAGAACAAACCAAATTCACTTCGTATGAAAAGTTAACTGTTAGTTATTAAAAGAATAATATATTATAGGAATTTTTACCTTTTTAACACTAGATTTACCAGGCCGTTTTCAACAATTTCTAAACTTTCATTTTGCAACAAGTTGTTACTAACTGTAGTAAAACTTTCAGTAGCATTAACTTGTCCTACTTACCGTGTATTAAGAAAAGCCAATGCAATTAAAGTTGCACTATAATTAGTAACGAATTATGCAAAATGGAAGCTTCGAAACAGTCAAAATGACTGGTCTAGTAAATCTAGTGTTAAATAGACTATCTAAAATTGAGATGTGATTAAAGCGGTAAAAATTACAAAAATATTTTGTGGAAAAAATATTCAAAGGGATAAAAATGCATTAAACCGTTCGTTAGTAGAAGCAAAGTTGAAAAAAGAATCCTGATAAAACAAACAGTTTAAACAAATCATTTTCCGAGCCATTAAAAAAATCATAGAACCAGAAATAATTGCTCGATATGGATTTGCGAATAAAAGTTCCGAACGTATGAAACAAATAAAAATTAATGCAAAATATTTCCTTTATTTGTCTTGTTTTATATGTGAGACAAATGTTTTAATCAATGCATTAAAGTTTTTCAGAAGAAAAATATTAAAATTCTGGAATGCAGGAATATCCAGGATTCTTTTTTTAAATTTTTTCCGAAAAGTGATTTGAGTGCTCAACATTCGATTTAATGGATTAGAAGTTTAAAAAGTAACATCATTTTTATAAAAAATATTTTTTCTTTCTCATGAAGAATTGCGTTTTCTCTTCATAAGTACCAAAAGATATGCGAAGGTATTGAAAAGCGTAAATCGAGCCAAAAGAAATAAAGATTTTATTTTTATCTCGAGGTCAAAACTTGAGCCTTTTGAGGTCCGACGCATATGATCAGTGAGACTAAATGTGTGCCAAATAATAAAATAAGTGATAAGATGTTATTTAGATCCGCAGTTATGAAAAAAATATTTAAGTATTCAAAGAAGCATTCTGCCTTTCTGTTTATTAAAAGATGATCATTTTGGTTTATTGGTGGTCATTTAACTTGTTTTACTTCATTTTTATTAATCGTTTTTATTAATTTAAATTATACTTTGTTTTGTTGTGTACCGATTTATGACAAATCCGATAACCTCTTAAACTTCGTATTTTTCGAAAAAAAAAAAAAAAAAAAAGGCTTTAAGGGCTTTACTTCTACCACCCACAGAAGAAAAGAACTTGTGTATAAATGTTATGTGTTGCATGTGTGTTTACTGTTTACGCGGTTAAATGAGTTTCTTGTTTATTGATTGATTATTTTGAATTACATTTTTAATACATCCACCTCCTGAAGTAGAGTTTCTTTAATTTAAAATAATTTAAACGTTTTTCATATTATGTAAGGGATTGCTTTAAACTGCTACGTTATACGTACACATGCCTTTTTGCATATCCGAACAAATATAAACACCTATACTGTGCGTACAAATTTATTATTTTAATTTCTCATTTTACTATTTTTATTTTTTTGAATACCTTAATGAAGAAAATTTCGGTATTCACAAAAGACTTCATTAACTGTTTTGTGAATACCGAAACAGGAATCTTAAAAGTGTGCCACTCTGTTATTGTTTTGCAAAGGTATCAGATAACTACTTCTCGCCTTTTCTTCGAACTCATTTTTTTAATGTCTCAAAAAATAACTTTCTAACTTTCTACAACAATTCTAACTTTCTCTATAAATTAAGGAAACAAATAATTTATAAAATGAAATAAAATAAAATGAAGCCAATTCATACGGCCTTAAAATAGTTGAATTACTTTTGAAAATTCAAGATGTAAGTGCAGGGAAAAGATTGTAGGGCTACAATGTACTAAGAAGAAAAAGAAATGAAATAAAAATTTCATTTTGTTCAAAAGCACGAAATGATATTTAACGGCTTAGATTTTTGGAAATACCTCAAGACATATTGGATTTTCAGGTAGCGGAGGTGTTCATATGACATGGATCTCCCAAAATTTAAATCTCTACTTCAAATAAATGGGTTTAGATTTTTACGAGTAGTTTCGAAGCGAAAGCAATAGAACACTCGGGAACGGGCAAATAATTACGTTCGCTCTTTTGATGGGAAGCGCTGGGAACTGCCTTCTTGATTTCTGTAGTCATGGCAACACACTTTGATTGGCAGACGAAGTAACTAGATACTAGGTAGCAGCCTAATAACAGATATTATCCGTTTTTATCCAGTTCATGTCGAAATGGAACTGAAATATTTGCTCTGTGTTGATTTGAGGAAAGGTATTATGTAGTAGGTAGCAAAGGTACATTTATTTCAATTCAGGTTCCTTTTTTAGCCTACTTTCCCGCAAAAGAAAAAAAAAGGAAAAAATAATGCATGCAATCTGGCTTAATGTATTGTAAAATATAAGAGGGAGTCGAAAATAAGCAATTACATAAATATCGAAAAATAAAAGAAATTGAAAGCAGGGTTTTGAGATGGGGAAAATGTCTGTCTTCCCCTAATAATTTTTGAAAGAATTGTACCGTTCAAAAGTTTTATTATATATATATATATATATATATATATTTGCATTAAAAAGATCTCGGCGAGAACATCTCATTTCCATATTTACTTTTTAATTTGAACCATTTTTCGTTAAATTTTGAGCAGTTCAAAAAATCTTAACAATAGCGTTTATGGGCAAAAATAAAGCAAACCATGTAAACTCTGAGCATAAGATTCATCTTCCTATGAACAAGCGGAGAAGCTTTCGGCGTGAAATATTTTTTGATTTGAACAATTTTTATTCCTTTTTGAACAGTTCAGAAAAAACAACATTAGTGCTTACGGGGAAATTTTAATTCTATATAAATCCTAGCAGACGGATTTATATAGGATTGAACCTTAGCAGACGGATTGGCTTGGAACAAACTTTATCGGAAAGATGTTATGCCGTAGAATATGCAGAGATACGAAGTTCATTCAGAACTCTAAAGGAATCTCATTTCCCACGATACTTTTTTATCTGGATTTTCAAGGATATTTTCTGAATGAATATATCAGAGTGAATGAGTGAATAAACCTGTATAAGCCGTTGAAAAGGTATATTTTAATTAAGAACTGAAGCTAAAGGAGAAAGAGGGAGAAAAAGCTGGATTATCAATTTGATATTGTCGTACGCAGGAAAGTAAGCTCGTATAGTTCTAGACCAGCGTTTCCCAACCGGTGGTTCGCGAACCAGTGGGGTTCGCGTGGTGCAGAAAGGGGGTTCGCGAAAATAATATTGCAATGGCGGAATTTTTTTTATCGTTAACGTAAAAGAAAACACGAAATAAAAAATTTCAGGGGTGATTGTGATACAAAGTGAAAAACCTTGAAAATTTTTTATGTCGGTGTCACTTTTTATGCACCATAAATTATACGACAGCTTTTATACACATATAGTTACAACGGTATGTTTAAAATAACTTTTGAAATTAAAATTTATATTTTACTTACCTACTTCTCGCTAATAAGAAAAATTTAATTAATTTATTTTTTGCAAATAAATTGAAATTTATAGTGAAACATAATGAATAGGCCCATGACTATATATTTTTGCCAAATTTTTGCAGTGAAATACTTTTCTATTTAGATTTTATTTTCTTTTATTTGTCAAACATCTACAGCTTTTAAAATAAAAGTGGAGAAAAAAACTCAAAGTTCAGCGCCGATTTCTGGAAAAGGACGTAAAAATGCGTTATTATGCAAATAAAAATGAAGTTCGGAAAATGAGTTCAACTTTTTGCGATGTTTATCGGAAAACACAAAAAAAAAAAAAAAAAAAAAAAACCTCCAAGTTTTTTATCGTTCTTTTAAAAATAAAAATAAAGTCCGTTAAAAAAATGACCACTTTACTATGTTTACATCGGGAATGCAAACATCGCCAATCCCGGGGTTTGGAGCCGAAAAAAATTTCCAAAATGGCGCAAAAATCCGTAACAACGAACGCACGTGGGACGTGGTATAGGCATCCTTCGTGTTCGGAACAAAGGAACAAAGATTGGCCGTTACAACCCTTGCTGTGTAAAGGGTTGCTACAAAGGGAATATTTATCGCTTTTCGGGGTAGTTTTTGTTCCCATCCGCTAGATTTTCAATTTTGAAGACTAAAAAAACTCCGATTTTTAAAACACGGAAGGAGGATATGAAAAACCCGGATTTCCGGGGTACACCCGGAATACAATCACCCCTGAAATTTACATTCGTATTAAGAAGGAGTACAAAAATTATTTTTTTAGAAATAAACTGTTTTTTAGATTATGCAGAAAAGTACTGGACTGGTATAGAAAGCATAGATACAAAATTTAAAATGCACTTATTTCTACTTTTGCCTGATTTCAAAATTTGGATCACAAATTCGTACCAAAAGATATTTATTGATTTATTTCAAATTTTAAAACTAATTATATAACCCTAAAATGGAACCAGAAGATATTTATTCATTAATTTTAAGTTTGGACTCGCATGTATCACACTTTTTTCTAACTTTTCTGCATAATCGCAATTAGAAATTCAAAAATATATAAATTTCAATATTTCTTTAAATTTTGAAAACTTTGCCAAATTTTGTATGCTTTAACCGGAAAGTGGAACCTATCGAAAAAATAATTTTTAAATTTTTTTAGGATTACATATATGTTTACTGCCCTAATAAATATTCAAAAAGAACAAATAATGAAAAAGTAATGATAACAAAAAATATTTGTAGCTGTGTTTTTGTTTCATTTAAACTTAGATGTTTTACACTAATTATGTTTTAATCCCTTGTTATTAAGTATTGTACAACATGGATAATAAATGCGCTATCAAATTTTATAGTTTTGTCAAACCTTACAGAAGGGGGTTCGCCATTTTCTTTCGAATCTTAGAAGGGGTTCGCAAGGGAAAAAAGGTTGAGAACCACTGTTCTAGACGGAACTTCTCGTTTCTCTGCGTAATCTGCTACGCTGCTTCACAGTTTTTATCAAGAGGAAAACTGTCATAAATTAAACAAAATGAATTTGAAAAAATAAAAGGAACTTTGAGCACTAGTAAAACTGAAAAACATATATATAATTCCTTTTTTTCCACGATAAGAAAGGATTCTGCATTTTAATGCTCATTTATGCTTTCTTAACGTGGATTTATTTTTCAGTTTTAAAAAGAATCTGGTCTTTTATTTTTTTACGTAAATATATTAACGTAAAAAATATAAAGACTACCATAAAAACATTTGTTTAAGCAAATAAAACGAAAGAAGCCCTTTGGTTTTCTTTAAAATTTTGCAATAAAATGAATATTGTAATTATAAATACTGGAACATTTGAATCTTAATAATGGTATTATAAATGCGCAGGTTTGTATAATTGTTACTCAATCATTTGGGAGGCAGAACGGATCTGGATTACATTTGGCACAGAAATATATTGTAATCAGGTGTTGCACATAGGCTACTGTTTACCCCGGCCCCGTGAGAGATCTATACATAAAAATGGCACATTACCGTAAGATGAACGGTGTGGCTCAATAGTTGTAAATGAAATTAAAGAAAATTACTCTCGGCTTGATAGCTTAAGTTGCAGAGCCCTCGGTGCAAAATTGAGGTTATGCGCTAAGTGCTCTACCACTTAAGCTGTCAGGCCACTGATTTCCCTTCAACTTCATATATAACAAAAAAGCCCCACTGTCCATCTTTCGGTATTGCACTATTTTTACGTAATGAAACCATACCTAAATTTAAACCTTTTCAATAGATAATTTACAAATTGAGTATAAAAAAAAAATTGTTACTTATTTTTTGAACACGACCGCTGTGTATAGTTGCGGCCTAACGCTGTGCTTTCTAGTCCAGAGTTGACAAAATATATACCACCCAAAAATCAGCACCCTCAAGGGGGCGTTTTATCGTTCACTTTTAAATACAAAATTGTTTAGTGCCATAATGTTTCGGTTTTTAAGTCATTGACGCCTCAACACCGCTTAATTTTGTTTATAACTTATGAAGGAATTTTTACTTAAATTTTTTCGACATTTTCTACAGAAGGAACTACACAAGAAAGAAAGCAATCCAATCTCTCCTGGACTACTAGAGAGGTATATTGGAGCCAATGCAAAAGAAAACAAGAAGTTCGGCTTAAAACTATACGAGCCTGCTTTCCCGTATACACCAATATCAAATGATAATTTAGTTCTCTTTCTCATTTAGCTTTAGTTATTAATTACTTTAAATATACCTTTTTTCAACGGTTTATGCATATTCACTCACTCACTCATTTATGCATTTGGAAATATCCTTAAAAATCTGAATCAGAAAGTTTTGTGGGAAAATAGGCTCTGTTAGTTCTGGATGAGCTTCGTATCTGTACATGCCCCACGCCATAAGATCTGTCCGATGAAGTTTATATTAAGCAAATCCGTCAGTTAGATCAGGATTTATATAGGATTGAAATTTTCCCGTAGGTGCTCGTGTTAATTTTTTTAAACAGTTCAAAATTCAACAAACATTTTCCAAATCAAAAAATATTTCCCCTTGAGAGCTTTTTCCAATTAGCTTGTTCAAATGTACTTGGATCTTGTGCCCAGAGTTTGCAGAATTTGCTTCTTTTTTGCCCATAGGCAATAATGTTATGATTTTTTGAACTTTTCAACATTGAAGGAAAAATTGCTTAAATCGAAAAGTAAAATATGGAAAAAAGACGTCCTCACCAAGAGCTTTCAAGTAAAAAAAAAAGTCGGACAGTTGCTTTGAAAGTTTTTTTTTTTTTTTTTGGGGGGGGGGGGCAGAAAGAGAGACACACATTTTACCCCATTTCAAAACCCTACTTTAACATTTTTTATTTTTCAATACAGTAAAACCCCGTTACAGCGCGGGTGTCGGGGGACATGTTTGACCCCCACGTAATAACATAACCGCGGTATAGTGTAACTATACCGTGGGAACCATATTACGAAATAATACTCGTTTTCGTTGCATCATTTTTAACTTTATCAATCATTTGTAACTTATCTTCTATAGTATATTTTTTTTCTTTGTTGCTATTTTATTTACTATAATTGCTATGCACGAAGCACACATCTCAACTGAGCAATCAGTCTATCAAGCAATAGGTTATAAACCGTGTTCCGAGAAAAAGGGGGCTTAAAAATATCTTTATGTTATCAATATGGGATAGTGAAGAGGTAATAAGAAAAAAAAATGGATTTGGAAGGGGAGGAACGCACTCCTCAAAGGAACAATCTTTTAAGCTTGAATACACACACACACTCAGGCTGGAAAATATATTTACTTTTCAGGAACGCTGAGGAATTTGGAATGCAAAGGTATATTTCTGAAAATGGACGATAGTTAAGCATTGAACTGAACAGTTTCTGACAGATTGAGCTCCCCAAGAGAAACGAGTCAGAGCCAGTCACGGCGATAGTACCCAATTTTGAAATCAAGTTATATAGTGTCCCAGGTCGATGGACAGAAAAAGCAAGTAGAAGGTGTACACCAGGCCTATCCCCATAGGGCTTTATGTGTTAGTGTGTGTGGTGGGGGTATGGCTAGAATATTTGTATGCTCGGGCTGGCTTTATTTACAATGGTAAATAAGAAATCACCTTCAAATGACAATGTTAAAGGGTGGTTAAAACGTCGGGAGACATGATAGTCACCGCGGTATTTCCGATTCCGTGGTATACTGAGGCACGATATAACGGGGTTTTACTGTATTGATAAAAAACTTAACTTATATTTTACTTTTTCTTATTTTTAACGATCATTTTGCAATACATTAAGCCTTTTTTTAACACTTTATTTATTTATTATTTTTTCATTTTTACGGCAAAGTAGGCTAAAAAGAAAATGTCGGGCATGTCGGGTTTTTATGTACGGAAATGCAGCCAGAGCGGTGTTTTGGGGGCAATCAGAGAAGACCCTTGACCTCAACTGCTATAAAGCAAAAACTTAAATAGTTAACGTTTTAAAATTCATATTTTAAACATTAAAGAATTTTTTTTTTCATATCTTATTATTCACCTGGTTTACATAAACGCAGCTCCATCTAGACCCTAAAAACAACCTGATATACTGCAAAATATTATTTACATAGTACGAGTTGTTTAAATATTGTTAAACAAATATCCTAATTGTACTGATATGTTTAGTGTTTTCGAATGTTAAAAGTTAGTAATTAAAACAAAGACACAAATTGTTTTCCAGGCAAAGCCAGGTTTTTGTAGTTTATTGAGAACAACCACGTACAACATTTATTTTTTAAAGTTTGGTAGCACAAAAATAGCAAGGAAGAAGAAAATAGATTTTTTTCTCGTACAATAACTTTTCTAATTCATTTACAAGGCTCTTCACTGAAAATGCTATTGATTACAAAGGTATGTCATTCAAGCTTTTGAAACTTTTAAAATGTAAAATTGTACTTAAATAAATGAAACAGAGATATAAAATTTTATTTTTTGACTGCAATAACATTTTACTCTGGAATAAAAATTCCTAAAAAATAATTTTTTGCTTAAAAATGTACAAAATTAGGTATTTTTTGGGGGAAGGGGCTAGGAGGCAGAGGAGAATTTTATTAATGTTTTATACAAATCGAAACAATAGAAATAATAAGACGAGACACTGAGGAATATGAAAATAAATACGAAGTGCAGTTTACGGGCAAAACAATGTATATTGTATGCAAGAGAAATGTATTGTTTAAAACAAAATTCGGATAAATTTTACAAGGACTTTTTAACTAAGCCCTCTTAGCGGGCAGTCATACATATCTTACTCCATTTTGAAAACTTACACGTAATGTCGGTGTACGATATATAAAATTGTAATAATCAGAACGGCTTTTTCAAAACTACACACAATCAAAATGAAATAGTCATTAAAATGTTACAGTTGTTTCAAAAATGCATAGAGAAATTGCATAGAAGTTTCATGGACAACGTTAATCCTGAAATATGTTCAATAGCATTTTGGAAACTAGACCTGGAACATAATTTACTGTTCGCAAAAAAGGTTAAGAAATGTATTTTTTAAAATTATAATATAAGGGAAGTTTTTAACTGACATAGATTAAGGATAGTTAGTAACAGAGTAAACATAATTTTGGAATTTGTTTCTCTAAGTTTATACAAATGCTATGTTAAAACTGACGCAAGCAAAGATTTTAAACACACACATAGGAACTTCAACACCTTGCACTGTTTCGATTTCTACTAACTTGTGACATAAAAAAGTGAATAAAAATGACTGAAATAAATTTTGATTTCAGTTTTTTCTCCAGTTAACGATAGTTATACTGAAACAAACGTTCACAAGTTTTGTAGAAGAAAGCATTGCCCCGTATGTAGTCACGGAAATGACATTTCTTATTTAAGAACTTAATTAATAAATATTCGTATGTTAAATAATTTAAATAAAAATAGAAAAAAATATTCACTTGTAATAAAATTAAACCTGTTGCTCATAGTCAATTTTGGATTTGTGTTAGTATTTATTTTTGGCATAAATATTTAATTGTAAATATTTATGCCCAAAGTTATACAAAAAATCCTTTATACTCTAAAAATGTTGTAAATTTTAAATAAAAGTAATTCTCTAATGAAAGAAGAAAATGCTTTGCTAGAATTTAAGATTTCATATTATAATTAAGCATGATAATTTTATAGATAAAATATTTTTATGAAAAATGTATACTTTAAATATTGAAAACTGTACCTTTGTAATCATTAGCCCACACTTAATACAGTCCCAAAAATTTTGATATTTTAAAAGCAGGAAAATAAGTGAATTGAATACAGGAAAGTATAGAAATGTTTCGAAAGAAAATTATTAACTAAAAAAGGATACATGAGAGCACAATAACATTGAATGATCGTAAAAATATAAAAAGCAATAATTTATACAAATATTACAAAGAAAAAAACTTTGACTAAACGTGTATGATAAACTTCAGAAAAATTTAAAAAATTTTAATACATTTAATATAAAATGAATTTTATTGCATATTAACCAACAATGAAACGAATAAATAAATTTTTAAAAACATAATTATGCAAAACGACGAAATAAATAATTTTTTAATGCGTAACTTATATGCATACTCATTAAATAGTTACATAAAATATCAATGCAAATGTAATTTTTTTTAAAAATTACGTTTGCAAAAAAAAAAAAAATATACCATGATTAAACATTTTAAATATTAATGAATGCAACA
This sequence comes from Octonoba sinensis, assembly GCA_038502835.1. Lineage (NCBI taxonomy): Eukaryota > Metazoa > Arthropoda > Arachnida > Araneae > Uloboridae > Octonoba > Octonoba sinensis. The sequence continues at coordinate 52,934,372 of CM076599.1, read as the reverse complement.
GAAGATTGCTTTCGTCACATAAATTTGAAGAGGCTTCATATTTAAAATTCCGATTAAAATGAAATGTGTCAATCTCTCAAAAAGGATGTCATGTTTACAAACACTGAAGATTGAAAAACATAATTACTAATAATTTTCAAGGTTTTAAATGAACAATAACAAGTATTGAAGTTTTGAGATATTTATTTAACGCATAAGTATTAAAAATAACTTTATAATATCAATAATAATGATGGAAGAATCTTTCAATCATGGATAAAATTTTCAAATACTCTTAAACTGCAATATATTTTAAATAAGTTAAATATCAACACCAACATTAAACTTTTTCCTGCAACATCATGAACAATTAAATAAAATCTATATTGCTGCACTTGCATTATTTACGTATAAAAGATTTTAGTTGAAATTTTTTGTGTATAAGCGATTCGTGTCACTTTTTATTTTCTTGTTGATATGAAGTCATCTTTAAGACGTTGCTATACAAGTATCAACTTAACCGTCTTTTAAAAACAAAACTGTGTTATTAAACAATGAAAAGTATGTTTTAAATTTTAGCTCTGATTTCGCTCTCAAAATACATAATCCTTAATGTTAAATAAGATTCTAATCTTTATACTGAATATAGATTTTTTAATGCATAAAAGCTCAATGAAAGAATAATGAAGTGAATGGTTTGTGGACAAATTTGGTGTCATAGAAAACCCAGAAATTGCGTGTGAAATTTTTGCTGTAAATTTGCGCTGTAATATATTTTTTGTTCAAAAAATCGACATGTTGAAATAAGAAAATTTTTTAAATAGCTAAATTAGATTTATAGATTTATAATATTTAGATAAAAATAAGTACTTTTATAAGTGAAAATTTGGTACTTCGAAACGGATTGTGTGCATTCAATGTTAATAAATGTGTCCATTTTATTTTTAAGTCTTTTTATTCCATTTATTTAGAAATGCGTTAATTTAAAGATAGCTTATATTTTAGATATAAGTGTATTTAAATAAAAAAGATAAAGAACGTATCTTAAATACCATCGTTAAACAAATAAGCTTTTAACCAAATTTTCATTTTTAGATGTACATAAATTTTACGTAGTACTTATGCAGCGAATGGTGATACAAGATTTAGTAAAATAAAAGTTAATTTTTCATTCGATTTTGAAATTAAAATATCATTTTGATTAAATATTAAATGGGCAGTTATGTACTATTGATGATAATTTTTTGTAGTAGTAGTACCTGGCTTAAACCTGAAATATTGCATCAAATAAAATACATGATTGGTAAAACAGAAATAAAATGGTAAAATACCAAATCACATCGAGAACTTCTTCCGCAAGGGGACTCCGCTAAACAAATACAACACAAAACCTAGAAATGCATTGAATACCAAGATAAAGCATAGGGTATAGAGAGCATTGCAGTCTTTGTAATGAATTGAAAAAAACATGAGTTGTAATGGGAAATGGCAATAAATATTTTATCAACAATTCGAAAAGCAGTACGGCTGGTTTTGTTCAGAGATATTTAGCTATTTTACAGGCCTCTCATTTTAAATTGCATAGATTTTTTGGTAAAGCCGTCGAATCGCAGATTTCAAGATGCATTTGCATTATTAGCCTGACCCATAAGAATATGTGTGTGACATTAAACTACATTTGGGAAACATATCATGTGTTTTACGAATGTAGCTTTGAAATTAATGGGAATAAAATATTAGCTGGGAGATTTTGTCTTGTAAAGTTGAAGGAAGCTTATACCATGGTTCGAAATACAAAATATAATGCATAATGTAACGTTTTCTGTTCAGGATTTTTTTAATAATAGATTCAGTTGATGCATTGTATTTGCATAGAAAGGGATGCATAGAAAGGGATTTTACACCAATAAATCACTACATAATGGAAAGCTGCCGTCAGGAAATTGACGCAATGCTAGCTCACCGTTCTTTGCAATTCAATCGCGCATTGATTTCATGATACTTGTCAGCAAAAGAAAATAATGTGATGCATAAAGATTTGAACGATTATAAAAATAGTAAATAGTCTTTAATCTTCGAAAATTTGCAATAGAGAGAACAAAAGATAAAATGTTGAAATTGAGACAAATGCTACTGTACAAAATCAATCTTAGGAGACATGTAAAAATATTTTGATTTGTTCATGCATACTCTTTCATCACAGTTTGCTAACAGTATGTAAATAGTGCTGAAATGTGCTCGAATGTGCAGTGAAGTTAAGAATGCAAGTGCTGAAATCTAATTTCTAAAATAGTGCAATTTTAAGTGCGATAATAAAGATTTGAGTGCATATCTTGTTGTGCAAACTAAACTACTGTGTGCTTTATTCTGTCTACTGTGCAGTTTAATTAACATGTGCTTGTAGATAAAAATAGTAAGATAATGTGCTTGTTTTCTAAACCTAAAAGTGCAACAGTGCGCATTTTTTGCTAATTCTAATAATAGAGTAAAACTTTCATTGTTGATGTTCTATTATAGATTTAATGCACTAGAGCTAAATCAGATATAGCATAATAGGTGAGACATGCTAAAGCTGTAATAATTTGAAATGTACAAAGCGACTGCATGGATCACAGTTATATAGTAATTTTGGTTTGCGTTGAGCATGCAAGAGTTTTCATGCATATGGCATTTAATTTATTGCACCGAAGAATATACTTCCAAAAGCTGTATACTTTAAGCATAAACAAAATGAGAGCATGGAGCATAGTTATATGAAAAATTATTTTGCTGTTTAGACATGCAATCATACTTACATAATTGTAATCGTTTGTACTGAAGGAAATTTGTTAAATTTTAAAGCGCGCAAGATGACTGTAATTTATGACGAAAATATAACAAAGTTACAGCTATTTATGTGACAAAGTTACATAAATAACTGTTTCGAGGACTCTTCGTGAAATTGTATTCTCAACATATATAACTGTGATCGATTGCATAGACGAAAAGTTATACAAGCAAAAGCAGCTTATATACAGCGATAGCAGAAATCTTAAGCATGCAAATTCATAAAAATTCCTAACAGTTGAAAAGAGTTAAATAGATTATATATATATAAGCTCAAGTGATAGCATATAATACAATAGATTAGATTATGGATTAGAGCGAGATACAAGTGCTAAAGCTGATAAAGTTTAAGCTCTAGATATCTTCAAATATAGGGCCTAAATAATTAATGTACTGTAATCGACATTGCAAAGCAGTCTTCGTTGAAACTGGTAACGGAAAGAAATGCGCTGAATAAGTCTAGGACAATTATAAATAAAGTTCTAAGTATTTCTTTACATTGAACATTCTTAAAAATGACTCTATATAATCCTTACACTTTTTGATCATGTTGCTTTTTTCGTTTGATTTTGATTAATGTTTTCTTTTAGTTCCTTATCTTTTATCATTGCATGTGAATATTTCATTATCCTCATAAAAACTTGTAATTCGTATAAGAACAAAACAAAATTCAGAAAATCTGCTGAAATTAACAAAGTTTACTTTTAAGAAGCAATAAATGTAGAAAAATTAGATAAATACTTGTTATATTTACATACACACCCACACATATACACATAAAATATTGATGTAACATTCAAAACACAACTCACTCCATATCTTAATATCTTTAAAGTATTAATATTACTATTTAATTAATTATTTTTTGAATATATGTGCTTCAAAGGCTTTTTTATATTTAATCAATCATATGATTTTAATTGCTCAATGATTGTATTTATTAAAAAGATGTATCTTAGGCACAAATAGATAATAAAAATTTAAGATTCCTAAATTTTCAAACCTATTTTATGCTTTTTATCTCTTTATTTTATTTTACTCCAAATATACAATTACATGTCTAACATTAATAACTGATTTCAAAATAAAGTGCTTTTTCTGTAAATTCAGCTTTACGATTCTTTTAAATGTGGTTAAAATGTTTGATGCAAAAACCCCTTTCATTTCTAGGCAGTAAATGTTATAATCGAATATGTTGTGTGATTATTCACATAATCATTGTACGAAAAACGAAGATTATCATTTATATCATGTTGTTCAAGTATAAAAGTTGCAATTACTTATAAACCATTTCCAATGATGGTAACTAAGAACTTAATCAATAAAAATCTCATTGAAATACTTAATGCATTCCATTCATAGAAAAATGTATTTAGTTTTTCTACAAATAAATAAATATTAAATAAATAATTATAAAAATAAAATATAATTGAATAAAAAGGAGCGCTTTTATTTGTTACATCGTTTCATGTTAAAAGTTAAATAAAAAATGTCCTTATCCTCACGAAGTACCAAACATTGATGAGCATTTAAGTGCAAAGATGTGCTAAATTATTTGCTGAGAACAGTGCAAAGTTACTATAGTACATTTCAAAAGACGAACTACATCACTTACGTCTTTGTACTACATTAGCAGTCTCTTATTTTTACTTAAAATGCCAAGAGACTTTGTTTGTAAATTCATGCTTGCCCGTGTAACAATATATTTATTTTTCAAAATGAGTAGTGCTGTTTCAAGTTGATAGTGATTGGGCATTTTCGAAAAGGTAAAAAATCTTTAAAATACCATATTTTGATGTCTTAAGACTTTCACGTTCCTTGCAATATAAAACATATGATTATTTTTATTCTGTTAATTTATGAAAAAAAAAAAACATTGCAACCAAATAAAAAAACGTACTTGAATTGAAATACTTTTATAGCTAAGAGAAGTACAAATGCTACATCTCATTTTGTATTTTAATAATGCTGTTAAATATATATTTTAAGAAAATTGAGTTAGAAGAATGAAAGCTTTGCACACTATATTCATTCTGTAGAAAGACAAAACACGTTGCTGAAAAATAGGTACTTGTGAGACGAAAAGCAAAAATAAATAAATAAATAATAATCATAATAAAATAAATCAATAGATTAAATTAGTACATTGGTTAAATTCAAATCAAAGAAGTATTATTTTTTTGAAATTCAAAAATCTCTTAATAGAAAATAATTATTCACAATAATATTTTATTAAAATCGGCTTTAGAGAAACTAATGCAAAGATCGAAATTATTCATTTTATTATTAGTTCATAGCTCTACATTGCAAGAAAATCACTATTATTTATGTTTATATATATATATATATTTTTTTTTTTTGTAAACGAGCGAACATAGAATGTATTGCTTGGAATATTTGTGCGTGTATGCGTTTCCAAAAACTCGAAATTTGCTTTTCTGTTATTCATTTTTAAAATCAAGTTTGAATTTTAAACAAAATGAAAGAAAAGAACGACTTGAGAATTTCTAAAAAGTCAAACACGGCACAATTTTTAGTGAAATTAATTCTCACATTAATGTAGTCCAAAAAAAAAATTGGGATTTTTGGAAGCTGAGCAATTTTGACAGTAAATGGGTTTGTTAATGTATAGGGGTATTTATATAACTGTTATCGCTGATTACCTATTAAAATGTTTGAATACTAAAACATGTGATATGTGGACAGCACAATTATATTATTTACAGCCCAAATATTATTTACATGAAAAAATTAATTATTTACAAGATTTCAGGTACATTGGAATCTCTGGATGCATCAGCACAAAATTAAAACAAGAAGTTCCGTCTAGAAATATACGAGCCTACTTTCACCTATATACATTAACTAAAAATCGGTCTGTAATATCATGATTTATACAGGATTAAAGTTTCCCCGTAGGCGCTATGTTAAGTTTTTTGAACTGTTCACAAATGAACAAACATTGCTCAAATCAAAAAATGTTTCTCACCGAGAGCTTCTTCCAATAAGCTTGTTCATAGGAACTTCGATCTTACGCCCAGATTTTACATAATTTGTCCATAAACGCTAATGATAAGATTTTTTGAACAATACAATATTGAATAAATTGTTCGAATCAAATAGTAAAATTTGGAAATGAGATGTACTCGCCGAGATCTTTCGAATGCAAAAAGTCTTTCGAATCGGATAATTCGATCAAAAGTTATGGGGGGGGGGGGGGGGGCAGACAGACCGACACACATTTTCCCATATAAAAACTGTACTTTCAAGATTTTTTTTAACGATATTTTTATGATACATAAAGCTTTTCTTTATGATTTATTATTTTTTATTTTACCTTTACGGGAAAGGGAGCTAAAAATGAAAGGAGAAATAAAAATTGAGGATTTCTAAACAATCAAACACAGCACAATTTTTAGTGAAAAAAAATATCACAATAATTGCAGTCGGAAAAAAAATATGGATATTTGGAAGCTGAACAATTTTGACAGTAAATGGGTCTGTTAATGTGTAGTGGTATTCACATAACTACTGTCGCTGATTATCTATTAAAATGCTTGAATACTAAAATATGTGATAGGTGGACAACACAATCATATTATTTACAGCCCAAATATTATGTGCATGAAAAAATTAACTATTTACAAGATTAAATGTAAAACTATGTACACATTTTTACAAGATTTAATCTGAATCGTAGGATGCATCAGCACAAAATAAAAGAAGGAAAGGGGGAGGGGTTATATTGCACAATTGAAAATATTACTTATTAGATAATTAATTGCAAAATATTAGTTGAAGCCAAACATTTGCATAATAATTGTTTTAAATGACACTAATTTAAATATTTAATGAATTTAATTAGATACATTTAATAAAACGAGATTTATATATATATATATATATATATATATATATATATATATATACAAGTAATATTTTACATATGGGGATTTAATTCAAAAAGGCCATTTTTACGAAGCGTTAGATAATCAAACTATGTCAAAAATTTCTACTTTTGTGCAACAAGCTACTAGAAAAGATCTTTATAAGAAAAAAAAAGTCATCACACTTTGTATTAAAAAAGGATATAATTATTAAATTTTTCTTTAATTGAGAGATTTAGGTTCTGTGAGAAAAATGTTTAAGATGATAATTTTAATCAAAGTTTTGTTCAGGAAGAACAAAATGCTTTCTCTGCAATTTTACTAGAGTTGTTTTTAACAGTGTCGCCTACTTTTATTACTATGTTTACAGTCTGTTTCAGAATTCCTCCTGCATCATTTGGAGGGAATGACTAGCGAAGGAATGAAAAAATTAGCACTATTAGTTTCTGAAGCTTGTATAAATAATTAAAATTAGAAACACAACATAATGTCAAATAATTCATTCAGGGAAAAGAAAAACAGTCTTTATTTTTTAGGCACTAAATTAACTACATAAATGATAACATCTTAACATTTATCTAATATATTTGTTTAGTGTTTTTCTTACACGCGGAAGAATTTCACCAAGCGGATTTAATCGTGTTTTACAGGAATGTTAGTAATGTTTCACTGGAATGTTATCAATTTTTCCGTTTAAAAATTTTGAAATATCCTTTAGTTACATGTTCGTGGCCTTTTTGGGTAGAATTACCTATGCATAATGTAGGGGTAATTGATTACCCCTACCATTTGAAATTAATGTAAGGGCCTCATTGATTTCAAATGGTCGAAAAATTGTCAAATTATATATTACTAAACATTCAGATTTAAAAAGTACGTTTTTAGCAGAACATAGCCTTGTATAGATAACACAAGCACATCATTTAAAAATGCTTATTACTTTTAGGTCTTATATGTGGTTAGCTGTATGATCACAGCAAGTTCTCCTAGCATTAAACCATTTACACAGTCCACATTTAAAAGATTCATAATTATATTTACAGCATCAATTTGAACAATCCTTTTACGCATTGTACTTAACTCTCCTATTAGTTATAAATGTATTCAATTTTTAATGAAAAATCCTTCCAATCATTAAGCAATAAATTATGAAACAGTATACGTGTTTTAAAGTTCAAAAATTTTGACGCAACTGAACTAAACGTCCTTTTGTTAAAATAGGAAATTCTGACTTTCACACCTACTGAACATACAGTTAATGATTTTGAGCCTGTTAATACTGCGATCGATTTGTTGCTTTTTGACTTGATTAAAGGGTAGATCTACAGATAATTTTACCATAAGCTGTACAGATCATGCAAATTCCGAAAACGATAATTTTACAAAATAATAATAATAATTACGCCAAGTTTCCTTTTGATTAAATGATACTTTCATACATTCTAAAATTACACTTTTCATAACCGGTTTCTGTTATTTTATATCGCTTAAATATCAAGGTAGTTTTTCACAATGTTACATTTCATTAAACATTCTTGCGTTTATTTACATTTTTATAGCATTACTAGATGTAAAAAGCATGGCACAGTTTGGACAAGTTAACTGCTAAGGGAACCTGCGAGAAGTATTATTTACATATCACTAAAACGACGCAAGAAACAAATCTTAATGCAAGAAAGTTAATCTCACCCTGATCGACTTATGAACAGTTTAGGTTAATTCTTGCATTAAGCTCGAAGCTAGTTCGTGTGAACCAAAATTCAAAGCTCTACAAAGGGTTCAAAATACTATTTACATATTAACTAATTTTTGAATATTTAAAACGTTTTACCTACTTTTTATAATTTGCCTGTAATATTTTAATGTTTAATTGATTTGAATTTGACCTTTTTTTTTTGAAGGTTATTAAATATGTAAGTAAAAATGTTGTAGTACTTTGCTTGAAACACACTTAGGTCAAATCTGTACAACAAATTTAAGAATACTTATAAATCAGTCGATGCACTCTTTTTTTCCCCCAATTCTTGTTGAAATTTAGTGCACATGAACTTTTTTTATTAAGCTTCATTATCACAGTATAAGTACTAGAGCTTTTAGGACATCTTAAGCACACGAATGAATGAATTAAAAATATAAATAGGTAATAATTGTATCTGTTAAGTTACATATTTTTTATCGTAATAGATCGAAAAGAAAAAAAAACTTTCACCAGTTTGAAGTTCATTTAAGCACTTAATAAAATAATAAAATAGTAATGGTAAAACTAACAATGCACAATTATTTTTAGAAACCAAACTAGTTTATTACTTTATTCCGTAACAAAACGAAAGATAAGTTACCATCACTGGAAATATTTGAAGTTGTTTCCTCCCTTTTGAAAACATGTGATAAATTTAAAGGAATAAAAAAAATAAGAATTTACACTAATATCTGCTCCTTATAATTTATTAATTATCTTTCCCGTAAATTTGTAAAGAAGAATTTACGAAATGCATGTTTTTGTCTAATAATCATCATAAATTAAATAAATAAAAACTCAGTCGCCCATATCTAACGCAACTGCTTTGCCTGTGCATCTGAAAGTACTACTATTGATTCATTAAAAATGGTGTATAATATCGTTTACACTAAAACCTTGTTAATTATTGTAACTAATTATGCGGTTATAAATAAAGATTTTACATTTAAAAGAACTTGATCTGTTGAAACCGTTACTTTTCTGTAGAATGTATATTTCCGTTGACCACCGTTTTGGATCCATGCCTCCACCCACCGGATTTGACTGGGGTGTGACGAGCAAACGAATCCCCTTAACAAAATAGTAATCTTTCAGCTCACGACGGAGAGAGGTGCTCATCCCCTCAAGCAACACGGCCTGGTTGAGGGAATGCACCCCCGAGTCATTCCATATGTTACCAAAACCCCCAGCTAGGCTTTCCCGAACTCTCGTGGCCCCCCCGGAGGTTGAATCTTGGAGTTTCGTGATGCCAGTACCGGATCATAGCCAGGCAATCTCCACCCTTCCTAGCGGGAGTGGGAGAAACAAACATAAAAACAAAAATAATAAAAAAATGTACAGTGAAACTCTGCTATAGCGTCACTAATTGACCGCGATATTTATGATGCTACAGCCAAGTGACACCATAAGCGATCAGCATTACTAATAAGTAATAAACGATCACCTTACCACTTGATGGATGAATGAAGGGACTGGAATTTCTTGAAGTTATAACAGAGTAACACTATAATCAAGCTCAACTGTAGATGCTGTGATGTGCCGTAATGTGAAAAAAAAAAAAAACTTTTTCTCTTAGATGACATGGCCTGCCACGGGTGGAATAGCTACCGATGGAACCTGGATAATAGACATGCACCTGCGTATCAGGACTAAGGGGGGAAAACATAAAAGAACAGAAATGCTTTTTCTCCCAGATCCCAAGCTTCGGCACGGGTGGAATTGCTCAGAAGGGAAGTCCCACTCCGGGAATGCCACATCCAAAACAGCCTAGCCCAGGGACCTATCCTCCCTCTACCTCTTCCCTCCAGTCATAGAGTTAAATTTAAAAAATAAAAAGTTAAAGTTAAAACATATTTTTTGTTTTCTTTTGTTTTCTTTTTATTTATATATTTTTTTCTATTTATCCCTTTCTTTTACTTTTTTAGCCAGCTTACCTTTTTAGCCAGCTGTTTAAGGATAGTATTTGGGGGTCAAATAAATTATTAACTTGCTTTTTATATTTTTAAGACAGAATATTTTACGGGTGTAAATTTTAACTAAGGTATTTTAGGCAAAATTAGATAGTTTGTGTATTTATTCAAACTGGGAAGTATTTTTTTCAAAATTCGTACTTTACTTTATATATATCTATATATAGTTGAACTAACTTATGATAATATCTTTTTATTACAGGTAGCAGGGTGGGAAATCATATTAAACCGTGACCCATGTGGCACTGGCAATTCCCACCCGGACGGCGGTAAATTTAACCACTTTCTTTCTTCTTTTCAGACAGGCTACCCAATAAATCGAGATAGGTTCTAAACCCAACATGGAAGGGGTCTTCTCTACTCCATTCTCCTCACCTGTTAGCTCGAGGCCTTACGGTTGCCCTCCCCCGGGCACGATGAAGTGAAGACCAACGAATGCTCATACCGCTCCGAAATAGGTTTGCTGGGCGCCAGCCCAGCAAACCTACCTACCTTGGAGCGGTATGAGCATTCGTCGGAATTCACTTCCCCGTGCCCGGGGGAGGGCAACCCTAAAGCCACGTGTTAATAGGGGGTGGAGTAGAGAACCGTTTTGGATTGATATTTAAATTTTGCATTTTATACAGAAAATACTTTACTTCATATATTTACAACATAAATGTAAGTTTTACATTTTGAAATGGGCACAATGAGTACTATGTTCGAAGCATTTCCCCAGTACAGACCAGCTGCGTAAGGAAAGGCAATTTTTAATTTTGTAAAAGGTCACTTTGTGCATTAATAAAGGTGCAAATATGCGACTACATTCATGCATTCATATATACATAATGAATTTTAAAAAATGTTGTTAAACTTATGAAAATTATACGCATCGCAGGCCAGCTGCAAAACTATATTTGAAAAACGGCATTAATAAATGAAAATTTTGGTTTTATAATCTTGGAAAATTTATCAGGGTTGCCACTCCCTATCAGGGTTCCCTAAAGTTAGGGAACGAAATTTCATGACTTTTCCAGTTTTTCCAGGTGATTTCCGAAAACATTCCAGGTTGATCGAGGTTAATCTGCATAATAATGTTGCAAGATATTTTCTTCTAAATGTCTGCTGATTGCAGTAACAATGACAACATCACATACTTTTTTTCAATCGCTCTTATCATATTCTATATATTTGTCTCATATTTAGTATATTTCATATATTTATCTCAAGTATTATGCTGTAAGTTTTTTAGCAAAGCAGGGGGAAATTCGGGTCCGTTTTCGGAACCTTCAAATTCCAATCAACCAAAATGGCCCCTTCATAAAATTCTCAGAATTATTTATTAAATATGCGGCAAATAATAACAAACATTTTTATCACTATGTGTTAAAATTTTTAACTTTACACAAAATTTTTTGATTTTTCGCAAAAATCGTTTTCACAAAAACCGGACCCTATTAAAAATGCCGGATCGGTCCCTACAAAGTGAAAAACGATAATACTACAAAATGTTTGCTGATTTACTTATCCTTGGTAATTAATGAGGATGTGCTAACTGGAAAAAAAAAAGGAATTCCCTGACTTTTCCAGGTATGGAAGAGATTTGTGAGTTTCCATGACTTTCCCTGACCATTTTTGTTTATTTTAGTCTTCTTTGACAATTCCAGGTTTTCCATGTTTTCCAGATGTGTGGCAACCCTGACTGAATTTTTAAAGTTTTCCATTGAATGCTTTTTAAGCAAATGCAAACGTAGAAAGTTGTGCGCTTTGCAAAAGGGAAAGATAAGAAAAAATACTTTAAAAGTGCATAAGAAATACTTATAAACTGAAGTGCTTGATTCTGAGTTCAGTGAAAGACATGTAGTGTTAACGACATTTTGCTAAAATTAAGTGGCTATATTTTTGGGGGAATGTATCTCTGGTTTTGGATATCTTTTCCGCTGAATAATCCAATTTCCTTAGATTATTAGCATTTAGTCATCTCCTAATACTCCAAAACTGCAAACTTTTTTAATTGCAAAATGTTAATAATTTTGGGAGGGTGAACATTTGTTCAGTTAAATCAAAACCACGTTATTAGCTAAATATAAAAATCTTTATGCATCCATTACATGTATTAGCACCTTTTATCGTTGCCAATGCCCATAAAAATATTTAATCGATAATATTCAGCTGAAAGAATAAAACCAGTTAAAACGTTTGATAAATTCTACATTAAATATTAATATTTTTTCCAATATAAAAAAGCAACTTGCGATTGTGCTTCATAAAAAATAGTAATGAAGTATTGGACTTAAAAATCGCACAACTCCAAAAATGAACACCCAAGAAATCACAACCACAACTTTTACCATAGGTATTTTCGAGAGCGTAAAGGTTACTTAAATGAAAACTATAATTTCATCATGGTACTTATAAAACACTTTTGAATCTTACCACAAAACAGAAAACGCTTAATTTCGGTAAGGACGTTTTGCATTTCTGCCCACGAAAATTCTGCTGGTTTAAAATGAGAGGCAGATGACAGTCTATAAGAAACTACACACGCTAGAATTTTGAAACTGAAAAAAAAAAGCACACTTATTTAAGTGGAACAGAGTTTATGCTTAATATTTTATGTACACATAGCAGTTACAAGCGCAGCAGGTGAAAACGAGTGTAATTTCATATAGAAGAAGACGTACTACAAGTTACAACTTTTGGACTAGCATAAAAGGAATTAGAAAGATGAATATAAATTACAGAAATCAAAAACATACTGTATACAATAATTCATTGACATTATATATCCTTAATAGATAATAAATGGCCAACGACCTTTGAATTTGAAATTAGAATAATACCCATTTTGTTGAAGTACTTGCAATTTTATACGGTTGATTGATATACGCTTTATTTTCTTAGATCGTCAGTATCGTGTTTTACATGATTCATACAGATTATTTTCAAAAATTAAAAAGTAAAAATAAAATTAATAGATAAATTAAAAGATAAAATTAACTTGAGTGAAAAAAAAAATGATTACACAGAATATGTTAATACTCATAATGTGTTTGAAAATAAAGTTGGCAACATTTATAAAATATAAAATTTTTGTTACTTAAACGGTCAATAAAACGTTTTAAATAAATGTTTTTTTTTTAAATTTCAGGCAACTTATGTTCCATACAATAAAGGAAATTTATTTCATAAGTAAGAAATATCTATTTAGAAATAGCACTTGTGTGCATCCAAACTCAAAGAGCCAATCTTGTTGACCAGATATTCTCTATTAAGGAACCTACGATTGTATAGAAGAGTACTAAATTTTTTTTCACAACACAGAATAGATGCACTTGCACGAAAGACAAAAACGTTTGTAGTTATATGAGGGACTGTCGGAGGATCACTTGGGTAAGAACCGCTTTTCAAGGGAATGTTACAGTACTGTTAGAGGGTCATGTATTTTAGACATCTGAACTCTTCAGAGGATTAGATACCATGCATTCTTGAAGATACTTGCTCTCAAGCGTCCAACTTTTGTTCACTGATTTGGGCAGATGTAGGATTGGCTAGCAGGACAGGCAACTGATCTTACTGCGACAGCGCCTTCAGGATAGCGTGGACTTCTTCGGCAATGGCCATTAACACGAATTCAAACTGTGCCTGTTGTAAGAAATGAGAAGTTTTTACTATGTATAATAATTAGTTGAATAATCAAACATTTTTCATCAAATATTCCTCATTCAAAATGCTTAAAGCCATTTTCATTGGGGATGAATTTTGAAATGCAACCCTATTCATCCCACTTGACAGAGATTGAACATCTCCACTCATTTTCAAAACACGGTACCACTGACATTGATATATTGAAAAATACAAAAAATTCTCAGTCTATATCTAAAAGTTACTACTGGAATACTAAATGAGTATCCCTTTGCAGAGCTCATATGTATGCATCATGCTATTTTGCATAAATTTGTGCAAAGAGCGTTCGACCTTCAAAATTAAGTAAACTAACTGAAAGCGATATTACATGCTTAACAGACAATTTATATTCTACCTGTTATCATGAAGCCTTATACTTGGCAGTCAGACATGATGCAAAAGAAATTGATTATATGCTACTAGTGGATTTCCTTTTCAGTGATATCGTGAAGTAAGGCAATTCTAAAATACCTTAACGTTTAGAATAAAATGCTTCATGATATTAGTTCGATATCAGTGCATTACTGATTTATTCTCGCAAAAATCTATTTTTTGTATACATAACCTAATTATTTAACAACATTTCACGTACAGTAGCTGAAGCAAAGAAATTTTTGAGACCGAAGTATGACTAATATTTATTTCGCTCTAAATAATAAATATCATTGGTAAAAGATTTAAATGTTACCTTGGTTTTAACCATTCCTGCACGCTGGTCTCGTACATGTTCTAAAGTAGCTGCAATGTCTATTTCTTTAGCTCCTGTGCCGAAATAATGCAATTTTAATCAAGAACATAGTAAATAAATAAGAAAATGAAAAACAAATGATTTAACGGAACAATAATCGGATAGTCTAAGATAAAATGCGATACAATTTTTTTTTCTTTTAAACATTCAAATACTTTATAAATGGTTTAAAACACATATTTATTGATCATTGCAGAGCACATTTTCAAGAAAAATACTAAAAGTGTTTTGAAAGTATAAATAAATAGAGAGCTCAGAAAAAAGGAACATAATAATAATAATGCTTCATGCTAAAAGTTTTTTAAGCTATCAAGGTTATTGATAATTGCTTTCATTACTACGTGCCTTCTCGATTTTTCAAGATGACGTCATAAATTGGCTACCATTTAGCGACATTTTGGGACTAATATTGCTAAGTTATCACAAAATTTGACGCCAAAAATACCCCATGGTGGCTAAATTGACGCGAAAAATAAGATTTCTAAATCTAGTGTCAGATAACCAATATTAGCGATATCTGACGCGATTTTCATAGCAGCACATTCTAAGCATTGCCACCGTCATAGTTATTTTTATTAAAATTATATACTTTAGATGAGGATAAGCGAAATCCTTCCCATGCTCGAAATTAGCAAAAAAAAAAAAAAAAACCACTTTAAAATTACACATCTAGTGCGAGACAGCCATAATGCAAAATAAACTACTTTCTCAGAAGATGTGTTTGCAAATTGAAGCATAATTTTAAAATTAAGTTTCCTTTTAAATTCACGTTTGGCTGAGGTCAAATAATTAATGTTTTTGATTGTTATACTCATATGGGAATTATTGCTCTTAAATGTATGTAAAATTTTAGAAATCCATAGGAATAAATATAGTTAATAACTTGGTTCTAGCTAGATTCTGAATTATCCCGAATAGGGTAGTTCGAGGAGAGTTTCACCAACCTAAAGAAGTTGCTGCGAAATTTTAAGTTATTAATACTATCAGTTAAAACTAGACCAGGAACAGTAAAGTGTACAGTTAAAACATCGCATTTCCAAATAGAGTTCCAAACATGAAAATTAAATAAAAATGTTACATTATACACTATGCAGCGAAAATTCCCCGGACACTTTCAATTTTAGATATATTTTCTAAGTCTAAAGTAGAAAACTCTTCACTTTACCTTTGGCCATGCGATTCAGAACCATATCAATCAAGCAATAAGTTCCAGTACGTCCAATACCGTCACTAAAAAAAAAGAAGAGTAATTTAAGAAAGATAAAACATCCTACAAAAGTAAAGCAAGTTAATTAAGTTTTTGTAAAGTATTTACACGGGTCTAAATTGTTCGTGTAACATATACGTATCATATACGTATTCATATACGTGTATAGAGAAGTACTTACACACAAGCAATTCTACAATTTGAGGAACTTTCAAAAGACTTGCATAGAAAGTGCGATTTTATTTTTGAAATTCACCAATTCAACAAGGTTACCACACAAGCACAGAGGAATGAAGCAGTTTTTTTATTCGGAAAAATCCCAAGCTTTGCTCTTTCCATAATATCATTCCTTGACAGGTAAAACTTATAAATAATCTTTTAAAGTAAATTTTATTACCAAGTAAACTAACGCACGACATTAAACATATTTTAGCCATATGCTTCATATAATTAGCCTTTCTTATTTTTTGTAATTTACACATTTGTTTCTAATAAAATCCATGAAAAATTATTAAGTTTCGTAATCTGAAATTTTTAAAAATGTGTCCAGAAAAATACCACGCAAGAATAATTTTTAAAAACTACAAGTGAATTGAAATAAACAATGTCAGAAAAAAAAAGCAATTTACAACTCCTTTGTCAACAAGTTAATGTTCTTATACTAAACATACTTAACAGTAAAAATGCATTAAGTGTTTTATCTCTCAACCAAACCGCCTTTTAAGCATTCCTCGTAAAATTCCAACTGTTGCAACAAGCGATCCAAATGAGCAGTTAATCTTTCGAAAGGGGAACAACAGGTTAATAAATAACCTTCTCTCTCACAAAAAGACGTTTTCCCTAATGGGTTTAAGTCACCTTTTCAGACGGTTATATACTGAGAAATGTTTTACTCTTTCAGTGTTTGTCTTACTTAATTAGAGGGGTGGAATTTTTGAGCTGGTTCGTGTGCAATGACTTGTTTTTGTTTAATTGTGTTAAATAACTATGTGAAGTCGGATGGGGGTGCTTTTGATGCTTAAGAATTAAAAAGTAAGTCAATCACATTTGAAGAGTTAAGATCAAATGTCTCTGCCTTTTTGCTGCCAACAAAGGCTAACGTTTCCTATTGGTATTGTTTCATTGCAAGTTTGGTATTCTTACCATGATTCATAAAGCTGTTATTTTTATTAATGCTTAATTTAACTTAAGTGAAGAGATGCAAGTTGTACTTCTATTTTTCGGAAGATATTTTAACCAACTTAACTGAAATTTAATAACATACAGTTTAGAAGATTAACTTACCTGCAGTGTACAACAATAGGACATGATCTTCCTCTGTACGATTTATTCACCTTTCTGTGGAGAAAATTAAGTTTGAGTAATGATTAAGTTTACTGTACAAGTTGAATTAATACCTATCTAAACAAATACAGTAATGCTACAATGAAAGTGTTTTATGAGATTCAAATGGAACTTGAGTTTTGAACGTAAAGAAACAAAGCTTTTTCATAAAAAGTGATTTTGCTTCATTTTAAAAATTTATTGCATCTAAACTCGGGCTCAAAAACCCATAAATTCGGGGGAGGATTTACAGAACGTTTTCTAAAAATAATAATAATAATCTATTAAAGGAATGAGTAACAGAAACTTTCCACATCCGTTACTACAAACCACTAAAAATACATTTAATACCATATGTTTCTGAAGGAACGCAATGACAAGTTTCGAGTAATGATTAAAATGTTATGAATAAAATAAGTCGGATTAATGAAGTTATGTCACAAATTAATACAATTAGAGCGTTTTGAGGTTCAAGGAATAAAAATAACTGGATAATGTCAACAGCTGAAATCATGCAGCAACATATTTTAATTAAAGTTTCAATTGGTTAGCAAAATACATTCGTGCATATTCATATAATTGATTTAAGATGAAACGTTAAGTATCACATTCATTTTTTAGGCATACATGCTAAAAAACACACTGATCACGCACTAATAAAGCAATCTAAGAAGAACGTACTTTTTTGACATTAAATTGTACTGCTAATATAATCCACTGTATTCAAACTTTGGCTGGATAGAATTTTTCTCTCTCTTGAAATATGCACACCAATTTTGTTAATTTAACAATAATAAGAATAATCATAATAATGATGAAATAAATAGTAAAAATAAAAAAATACTTATTTTCATTTCTGATTATTTTTTAAATATTATCTTGATTATCCGGAGATTCGCAATATCAAAATACGGATTAACGGTGTCAGGTGTTGTATCAAAGATAACTAAATGAATATCTTTCTAGAAATTTTAAAGCTCTAGATAAGATGTAGAGAACACCAACACTATTTTGACAAGCAACTATATTTAGAGCTATAGTACATGTACAGTTTAATTAAAGCTGGTAGAGCAGTATTAAGGATTCCCTTTCAGCGGAAGCCTTGTAGCTTCCACAAATTATGTCCCATCTTAGAGATCGTACGTGATATTAAACCGGGGCTAATTGTAGCTTTTCAATAGAATTTCAGCTCGAGTAAAATTAATTTAGCAGCGAAGTCCAACATGTGCAAGTCCTTACTTTTAACAGTCAATCTATTGTATAGGAGTGATCATATAAAACAAAACATTAGTTATGGAAAATGGCTTTCGTGAAAGCACGTTTACTTAATATTAATTGTTTGTTTAGTACTCTAAGTAAGCTATTAGCAAAGGCAAATTCATCTTGAACTAGATAAGGAGCAAACTTGTTTTAAGCTCAATAAATAAGTTGAAAGACTGAACTTAAAAATTAAGTTGAATAATTAATACCAGTTTGTAAGATAAATAAGTTAATTTTATCTAGTTTTTCACAACCGAACAATAAGGTGATTAAAAATTTACCGTATTAACAAGCTTCCTATTGATACTTTACTGAAAGTTTTAGCATATTGTTAGTGAATGGAAAATACATAAAACCAGTATTACTTGCGCAACATATGTGTCATTACATTTATACAAAAAATAAAGCACATACTTCACATAAGCTTCCTCAATACTTGGTACAGAACGTATACATTTCTTGCACAAGATAAAATATAAGATAATTTTATTTAGTTTTCAAAACTAAATTTTAATTTGATTATTTTTAATTCAAAACTGTAATTTATTTTTAATGGTTTCATGTACGCACAGACATGTGTTCTTGTATAAAAAAATCACAAACTGAACAACGAGAATCACTGGTACAAGCATCTAATCGATTTTGAAGAAGGAAAGACAGTGACGAAGCGAGGTAGTTGTGCTTTATGCTTGTATAGATAAACACCATCGTAACGGACACCAAGAATTTTCAGAAATGCAACACATGAAAAGTAGTTATGCGTAGAGCTGATATTTCATGTACTAGTTTCTGTTTTTAATTAACCAAAGCAATGAGCAAAATAACTAAACGCATGTAAAAAAATATTTATTTTTGATTCCTTTTCTACTCGAGTTTTTGTGCTGAGTTAAATAATAGTGGTGAGAAAATTTAGTTTTGCGGTGTTTGGGAAATAATGCCGAGTCCGTAAAATGCATATATATATGTATATATATATTATTGTATTTTCTGTGACTATCTATTCTTGAACAAATCTTTAAAAAAAAATCGGTGTAAAACATCTATAATTATGTTTTAACACCAAACATTTCTTTTAGATTTGTTCACATTTACAGAAAAATACAAGAGTAAATATGCATGTTACAGATAATGTCCCAAATTTCGTGAAATATCCCTGCTACAATAATAATGGAGTTTATGGAAATAGTTTTGACATACGTATTTACTGAAGCATTATTTCGTAGTAATAGAAGGAAATAAGGACTTTTCACCTTTTATGTGATTAGTAACACAATTGATTTGAATTAGAAATACAGTACACGTATTTGGCGATCATGAATGTTGACTTTCACACCAGTCCATCATTAATAGTGCACAACGAATCTTTCCTGAGACTGCGTTCTGCATTGTTAATGATGAACTACTGCAACTTGCACCCATCAATGGCCGGAATCTTCAAATATTCCTTCCGATGTCCATGAACACGCTTCAGCTGAACTGTTGAGCTCTATCGTGGTGTTAGCTTGAAGGGAGAACATCACATACTGCAAATCTTGAATTGTTTACAAGATGCCAACATCGAGTGGAATTCACAAACATCATGCTAGTAATTGATATTATTTCAGTCAAAAGCACCTTAGGCCTTTGAAAATCCGGGGACATTTTAGTTTTTGATTTTAAAATTTCTTCCTTTGATTATTTTTAATTATATATTCGCTAACATTTTTATATCATGTTTTTCTATTGAAGTATAACATAGTTGGGAGATGTGCGAGGGATGATGATGAAGAAGTACAAAATGGTTAAAATTAGGAAATGAGTGCTACAAATATGACGAAAACGTACTGCTTACATCAAAAATGGTAAGTTATTGCTAATGTCTTTGCAAGCCCCCAAAAGCTTTTCGTGGACTTTTTATATATATTTTTCTTTTTTTTTATGCTTTTTAAAAAATATCTTAATGAATTAAATCTTTACTTTACAGATTATTTCTAGAAACTTGTAAAAAAAGAGAAATCTCAGAGCTTTCATATTATTTTTTGTATTTACTTACAAGAAAATGTAAAATGCGTTTATTTTTCAAGATAAATTCTTAAAATAGAATGTCTAGCAATATTGTGGAAAAGAAATCCAAAGCTTATTATGTCTTCAACAATTATAGCTATTACATCATTTACATAGAGTTTCGCTTATCAACATCAACGCTTGACATTAAGAATGCAATTGTTACTGTACGTCCAAGCAATTTTTAAAGATAAATAGATATTTGTTATATTTCCTATGTTACTCACTATGCATACGTATATAAGTATGACTCAAATTATAAGAAGTAGCATTATATATGCAATAGCAGTTTTCCGACATGTTTCCACATCATGTCATGATCTACTGTAAACTTAAGGAAAAAATTGTCAAAGAAAAATAAGCATGAAATCGAACGCCGAAGTTATATTTCTTTATACTTTACAATTTTATAGCTGTTACTTGCTAAGTTGTTGTATATTAGAAATGACGTTAATATTTTGTCTAGATAAAAGTAAACTCAATCGTAACGGAAGAAAATTGTTCTACGATCCGAGTAAAGAATACATATTAATTTGTTTCAGCTCTATATCTTTTTTATACGCTTCAGCAGATAAATATTCTTTTAAAGTATATTTTACTAGACAAGATATATGCATGCAATAGCATAGAAAATAAGTGTATGGAGAAGTCATGTTTTATGCATTTTGCAGTTTTCTTGAAGCGAGGAATGCTCCAAACTTTTCGTTTCTCTTAAAATTTCTACAAAAACATTGTGCATTATCAGACAATTGATTTAAAAATAATTCACAAAATAATTTTACTGCAGTGTTATTTGAATTGTCTTGGATCTGTTATATCGACAACAAAATATAAAGGTACACAAAATGTTCTAATTATAACAAGAAGTTCCCGTGTATAACTACACGATCCGACTTTCCTGTATACAAAAATGTCAAATTTATTATCTAGCTCTTTTTCTCTTTCACATTTAGTTTTAGTTATTAATTGCTTCAAAACATTTTTCAACGGTATATACATATTCGTTCACCCCCTCTTTCATTATCTTATTCATGTCCTCATTCATTCTTTCATTCATTTATTTATTAATTCATTAAATCAGAATTATCCATAAAAATCCAGATGAAAAAAAAAAATCATTAGAAAATGGGCTCATTTAGTTCTGGGAGAAATTGGTATCTGCTCATGCTCTACGTTATAAGACCTTTCCGATAAAGTTTTTGCTAAGCAAATCCGTCTGATGGATCAGGAATTTATAGGATTGAAATAACCCCGTGGGAGCTAATGCTAATTATTTTGGAAACGCTTAAAATTGAACAAAAAATATTCAAATGAAAAAAATAATTCATGTCGAGAGCTCCTTCGCATTTTTGTTAATAAGTTTAAAAAGCTGTTGGTTTCTTAGTTCTTAGCTTAATTAAGCATGTTTTATTCTATTCCAAAAACTAAAAGTCGATTTAATGCAGCCTTTGTGCGCGTGTGTGTGTGATGTTAGTTAATATTTATTTGTAATATTTATTTTAGGACAGTTAAAATCGAACTTTTTTTATAATCGTACATAGTATTTATTAAACATACGATTTCATTTAAACGTTTAATTTAGTTGGGTGAATCTTTTCTGGTTTTAAGTGCCTCATTTTTAAACCGATGTACCTTGATTTGATTTCATATAAAATTTGAAACAGACGGTTGAATCCCCTGTGTATTTATTAAAGTTGTAATGGCTTTCTGACGAACCACAGGAGCAAAAAAAAAGTAAACAATAAAAAGTAAACAATAAAAAGTAAACAACATAAAAATAAAAGTAAACAGATGAAATAAATTTACGATAAATTATCTGGTGTTTTTCCCGTTTAAAGCAATTGTTTTTAAAATTATCTATTTTCCGAATGACGATAGTACTATAATTTAAAGTTTACTATTGATTTAAGATGATATCTCTGTATTATAAATAAATTTATTTCGCATTTGGAAAGGATTTAAGGAATTTACTATGGTAATGAATTTTAGGGCGTCGTCGGTCTAAACAAAAAATGCTAACGTTGTTTTGATGTTTTTTTTTTAAAACACGAGTCATAATGTTTTGTGATGTATGGCCAAATGACTATTACGCTTCATATATTTAATATTTTATGTACTTTTTGAACAGTAAAGAATAATGTGAGATAAGATGAATTTTTTTAAACGGACTAATTAAAAAAATATATATTGCGGGAGTGTCTGATTTGCACATCATCCTTTAAGTACGATACAGCTTGTTTTTACATTTTTTAAAAAGTGATTCTAAAATTGTTAAAATTCGAAGTGATTATAAAAACGTCAATATTAAAAATGTAAAAAGATGAACTGGACGATTACAAAAAGCAAAGGCCTAAACCAAAAACAAGCATGGGTTTCGAAGCCTCTTCGGCTTCTAAAATCACTGTCAGGAATGTTCTACCTGACGAATGCCTTGTATGACGAAAGAATCAGTACGTTTTCGGCCATCAGTGGCTCCTTCAGAACAAGCTTACGTATAGATCTGAAATACAACTTTTTGTTTTCTGATTTGTAACGTTCTTACTGTTCAAAGCTTTCGATAATGTCTTTTGGTGTCTAGTAACTGAAATGAACTTGCTTGAAAAGATTAAACAGAATAGAAATTCCCCATATGTGGCAAATGCATTTTTCTGCAATATGGACTAAATTTTTACCTACAAATCCTCATAAGTTCTATACCGTTTGACGTTTGACGATAGAATTCCACATTTATACTATTCAGGTGGTGTAGTTTCAGACCATATATACCACGTTCAGATTCCCGATTGTTGGGAGAAGGTTATATAACGCTTAAATACATAAATAAACGCTTTTATGTTATTTTTTCATTCCCCCGTTCCCTCTTTTTTTATCATGAAGACACTTTGCGTGAAAAAATAATACAATACCAATTTGTTCTCACTAATTTTTGAGTTAATTAGGAAAAGTATAAAATATTTATTTCGGAGTCAAACAAATATAAATAAATAAATTTTAAAAAAATATCAAATGGAATTTGCTGTGGCAGTTAATGTATTTTTATTTGAAATTATTTTTGTTCGGAATATAAATTTCATAGAATTTTTAAATATAAATAGTTTCCATGTACAAGTTTAGTATTAACACTTCCTTTTTCTACTCAACCTCCATGTTATGTTTACATTAGCTGCCATGCTAGCGTTACTGACCCTGATACCCTTAAAATACATTCTTCGTGGTATTGAGAATACAACATCAGATTTTCATAAGAGAAAAAACACTGCCGCATATTGAAACTCTATGAGCCGCCTGCCAGGTAACGAACAATAAAGCGCCAAATACTTATGCAACGCAAACTAGATTTTTCAACTCTAGAAATCAAAATATATATCCCTTGTAAAGTAACACAATTTCCTACAGAACTCTTCCTCAATGTATAAAGTAAACAAAACATTATCCCCCAACTTCCCCCTCTCTTTGCATTTTTATTAAAGCAAAGAAAAGCTTTTCTTTTTTGTCGCCATTTCCTCATTCCATTTTAATTAGAGAACCAAGACATCTAAATTAGCGAGAAAGTTTTCTGTTAATTACGTGGCCCTTCTATTTTTCATAACGGGAATAGTGTGTAATGACGGCATTAAAGGAAATTTTGAATTATCTACGAAGGACAGGCGTGTTGTTTGCGAGAATTATTTAAATTACTCGAGGCGTCGTGTTTTCAAAAATCCTCTTTGTTAGCTTTCTTGGCTTCTCCAGAAAACAAATCTATTTTATGAAGCGATTTTAATGTTAATAGCCATCATGTGTGAATGCTAATGATTCATTAAGTTTAAGAGGAAAAAAATGTTATAAAAGGCAATTATTATTAATTTTTTATGAACATTTATGCCAATGAAATCAAATCTTTCAATTTTAGAGACCGAAGATTGGATCTTATTAATAATAAAATAAAAGTGATTTTATAATCATAGTGATTTAATGATAAGCAAGGATAAATCTATAGTTAACTTATTTACAGCATACTACTAAAAGTGTATATTTAGTAAATTGTAAATACCAGTTCTCAATTCCAAAAAAGATTATTTTCATAGAAAACAAAGTTGAATCATTTTTATGAGCAACTTAAGTAAAAATATGTTTAATAAAATAGATGTACAAGGAATCATCCAAATAGCTGTTTCTGTTATGTTTCAGTTACGTTGTAGATTAAGAGTGCCTTTTTATTTCAGACGGTTTCAGAAAAAGTAGTAGGTAAAATTAATTAGGAATTTAACAGCGTTGTCATAGACGTCGAAATATTATTTAAAATTAAACTGTTGTCAAATTAACTCCATGAAATCGGTAATGCATGTCGTAAAAAGAAACTGCAATTTTTGTAGTTTAAATAAAACTACCAAACACATACTCAATATGTATGCAACACTATTGGTTACATTTAGAGAAAAAATATCAAATCTTTAAAATTAGCAAAAATTGCACACAATGAAATCTGTTAAGCTGAATATCATTATTCACATTTTCTTTTAAAACAGCATTATTAACTTTTTAACTTAACTTGACAGCATAAGAATAATTTCTTTAGACTTCAATAATGTGGCAGGTTTTAGAGACTAAATAATAAAATTGAGATTTAGTTGTGATGTAATACGCAGTTTTTTGAGACTATTACTCTACGTTTAATGAGAAAGAATTTTTTTACACATTCTATACACGTTGTATGGTTTTGAGACTTTTACACAAGCTTCCAAGAATGATTAACATCTTGTATATTAAAATCGGAAAGTAAACAAACGTTTGTATCTATTTACATATGTCGTGTAATTTCCTCACGAATGGCGGGGGAGTCGAGTGAGGTCTTTTTAAAATTCATAGCTACTTTATTGGTCTATGAAGTCGAAAATATTGGAGAAAAATATAATTTTAATTACTATGTGTGTAATATTAAACAGTAAGATTTTTAAAGACAACCTAAGCATTAAAAAAAAATCAGAATTCATAATAATACAGTGCTAGTCAATGCTGGTTGGCTGGATCAGCCGCCCGTTTTGGATCAATTCACGTAGAATAGAACGAATCGTACTTTTATAACTATTTTACAGATTAAACCTGGGGCTTAATCCGACCGTTCGGAAATTTTCTGTGGATAATTTTCATACTTCGCTGCTTTTGTTTAAGTTAAACTATATAGCGAGTTTTTTTACACACAAATTAGAGAAACATGTGACTCAAACATACACACACAAAGAAAAAATAAAACAACCCTGCCACATATAGTTTTTTCAGGAAATAACCTTAAAAATATATATAACCTATTATCTTAAATACATAAAAATGTAAGTTACCTCAGCAGTTGAGAATGATTTTCTACTCTTGACATTAAAAAAGTAATAACTATGCTTGATACTTTGCACACAATAGTACGTGTTTCTTTAAAAAAAGCCAATAACAATTTTCAATTGCGCCAATAAATTAGGATTTTACAGACCAATCCATCCAAAGTTGTAACTCGAAGTCAGTTATCTACAGGGACACTGCAGATAACTGTTTGCTGACACTGAATTGTGACAGCAAACATTTTGGCGTGACTATGGTTTTCTCGAGTACAGTGTCCAGTATTGAAGTTATGAAACATGTCACCGACAGTTATTACAATAATACATTCTAAGTTATTGTTTCAAAATTTTAGCTCAGCGGAACGATAACCATTGATCAATTGAATAGCATCGATTCACAAAATTCTTCAACATGGAAACTCTGCAGCTATCGTTGGAAGGAGAGTTAGGTTAAGGGTGGCTACTTGACAAGTGCAGTGAAGAGAAGAAGCAGTGCTGTGAAGGTCCCGGAGACCCCCATCACTTTTGTGACTATGCAATTCTTCACTCGATAAATTGCAGCAATCACAAAAGTGATGGGCAGCGCCGAGGTCACGCCCAGGATGAATTTGCAGACAGAACAGCAAAAGTAGCAGAAGAAGAAAGCTGATAGCTGGTGTCAGAAGATCAGGAAGATTGCTAGATGTGAAAGTAAAGTAATAAAGCAGAAAAATAATAAAAATATTTAGAAGTTTATAATGATTAAAAATAATTGGATATCTATATGTGTTGAGTATTTCTTGGAAATAGCGACAAACTCAAGGAGGTGCTAGATGGCATCAAAAAGTGCAATTAAGATAATACATGATATGATAGCGGAAGCAAAGTTTAGTCAGTAGAAAGCAATAAGTACCTAATTTAGTGTTTGAAGGCAATTAAATACTGAAATACAATAAAAAAACACAAGACACATTTATTTGGCAAAATAATTGCAACTCAACCTGCAATGCAGGAAGAGTTAAATGATAGAAAGAGAAAAACTTGCAGCAGAGAATGTTCATTGCGCAACTGAAGGATAAATGAAAAAAAAAAAAAAATGCCTGGTGTACAACTAAAAATTGTCTCAGCAAAGGACGAAGCAACATAGCCTTTGTTTTACTTTCCTGTCTGAATTATACTCCTCTTAATGTTTTGCATTAAGCCTCTCAGTTTGTCGCGATTTCAAGGTATACATATGTACATCAGATGAAGAACTCACATTGTTGGTGAATATACACCAGATTAAGAATTCATATAGTAGGTGAAAACAATGGAGAGGAAATTGCCTAGATGGGGGTCAAATTGTCCACATCTTCTGACATATATAACCTGTGTTCAAAGGGTGTGTGTTCATGTATGTCAGAAATCATGTTTAAAGAGTTGTTTTCAGGTACAATTTGCTCGAACACCACATAATAAATAGAGCATGACTGCCAGAATCTTATTTCTTCAACATTATTGTTAAATGAATATTTTGGAGAAAATGAATTCGTCATTTATTGTTGTAAAAATACCTATGTAAGTTTTAATTTAAACTAACTTGTTAATTTTCTGCAACCAGGATTCATACCGTTTAACATGTACTGACTGATATACATTCTCATTCTTATTCTTCTAGCGGGAAACGCCGGGAAAATTTTGACAGACAACGTATACAGTTACGAGATTCTAGTTAATAGTAATCTGAGTGAAGCCAGGAGTGTTTAGTATATCGGATAACTTATATCCAGAGGCCCACAATAAATTGCTTTCGTGCAACCCTTAAACTCGCGTATGCATTATTTTTGCCGTTTGTACTAAAATGTTAGTTTACTCAGTAATTATTT
Source organism: Octonoba sinensis (assembly GCA_038502835.1). Lineage (NCBI taxonomy): Eukaryota > Metazoa > Arthropoda > Arachnida > Araneae > Uloboridae > Octonoba > Octonoba sinensis. Next base: position 52,906,572 of record CM076599.1, on the reverse strand, counting down.
GCGTAAAATGGTTTTTCTTTTTAGTATTAAACAGTAGGCAACAACAGACAGTGGCTACTCTTTTGGTAGAATTCTAACTGTACATGTATGCATATTCACGTATATAACGTGAATAGAAGCACAACTGAAAGTGATGTAAGTTATAACTCCTTTTAGCACCTCTTTTTTACTTATATTTTATTTACATTGTCAGTTTCTTTTCTTATTCGCATGTTCATGTTTTATGATAATGGGTCTTATTCAAATTCTGGGGGATTTGGTTTTCGTTTGTACATTCTCAGAAAGTTCAAACTTGCTTCATTTCAAAATTATATTCCTTAAGATTTACACTGGAAAATGGGCAATGATCTTCCGATTTTCTCATATGTATGCAAAAACACATTTCTCCAATACTTTTCCTTTAAGAAGAAAAGTAATCAAAAAAATAATATTTCTTAGAATGAATTTTGAAAAATCTACATCCGAGTTTGCACTTTGATGCTTTGTATTTTAAGGAGAGAAAAAAAGCAAATTTTAATAGTGCATATTTGTTATCATTCAAATGTAACGTTTGTTTTTAAGCAGACTGCTTTTTCATTTCATTTATTTTTTACAAAAACATTCTATTTAAAAGCGTTGCAAAACAAACTTCAGCGTTTGTAGGATAATTTTGCATTCATGCTTGTGTTAAAAAATTTAACAATGTGTATAACTTTGCACCAGCAAGCTTTTGCTAATAATGTTGAGTATGTAGCCACCTTAAGTCAGAAATAGAACTCGCGTGCTTATCCCCATTTAAAATATTTGTGAAAAAAAAATGTGTATAAAAGCCTCAGAGTTTTCACATTATTTACATGCAAGTAGGTGCAAGTTCAAAATGTTTGTCTTCCAGTTACCATTCTTTAGTTAACTTTAGGTTCCAGAATATCACGTTGCTTTTAAGTCTCATATTTTAATTCATTTTTGAAGCATGGAAAGCCAGTCTCTGAAAATAACACGAAATGCATGATGGGTTTAATTCATTTGTCATCTCGATCCTACAAATTCATGCAGCGAGAATTAGTCGCTCTTTTTTTTCTTTTGAACACTTTTCAACTAATTTTATCAACTTCTGAGTGCAGAATAAAAGAAAAAAACAGAATCACTCTTGAAACCTTTCGTTGATGTTTCACATATTTATCATCATCTTTAAAAATGTATTTGTGCAAGAAAGGGAATAAATACATTCTTTTGTCACAAGAAAGAGTTTCCTTTCCACTTTCTTGCTCTGCAGCTGTCAAATCCACTCTAAAAGTTCATTTTTCAGATAAGGATATTAGCTTACACACACCAACGCTTTTTACTGGCCATCTACTGTGTAAGAAGGAAAAGATTTTTACAATGTACAGGTTTTATTTGGACAAGGCTGGGTATGAGGTCTGGCGACCGTTCTGCTTGTAGAAGTGCAAGATCGATTTAAGCTTTGTGAAAGGAATGTGGACATTCGATTCGCGGATTTTGGAAATATCTTTTTAATGCTCTATTTGAGGGATTTAATCTGAAGTGAGATTTAAGAGTTTTTTCTTTCCACGTCGATTGGTTTTCTGTTTGTTGTTTGTTGTTTGAGGCTACGTTTTTCACATTGTTGTTTTTAGGAAGAATTTATCAGAAAGTTGTTTCAAACTATATTTAAAAATTATTTCTTTTCAAATTCTAAAGTTTGTTTTAAAGTTTTGAGTTAATTATTGTTAGGTTGTCGGTATTTGAAACCATATCATTATACAAATTTGACTCATAAATCCTTCAATATATTTAAATTCTCCTTCGAATCTAATAATGATGGCTCATAAAAAATAATATACTTAAAGAAATTTTGGGCAATATGTAATCATTGGGCTAGGAAACACTCATTTTCCAAAATTTAATATTAATTTATGGGGCAAAACTTGTATTATTCGCTTTGTTTCAAGTTTCAAATTTGGAAACAAGTAGCAACTGGTTTCGTGTCTTCAGCGACAAATAGTTACATCAGGATTGTTTCAAGATATTTTTAAAAACTTTTAAGTCTTTTTACTTTACTTAAAATAATTACAAAAGAAATATGATGTAAATTTTAACATTTTAACTTAGCTTTTCGTTTCATATATATATTAAATATTATCTTATGCATCTTTCGAAAACTCATTGATTGCAATAGTCGATAATCCTGCGATAAATGTAATGGTGAATGCGTAAGATCTGCATAATGACATCCATCTGCATAATAAGCCCTTTAAATTAAATTGAAAAAACATATTTTCTCTAATAAAAACCATTAGTAAAGGAATGTGAAGAAACTGGACAGGGAATTTCAAAATTCCAGCAGAAATCAACATCGAACATCATCATCAATTAATCAGCTACTGATTCGTATCAATAACTAAGTTTTGAAGACTCATTGACGGAGGCCAAATCTTAGGGATTAATGAGAGATGGAAATTTAACAACAATCTATTCGTAAGTACATCTAGAATGAAACAAGTTAAAAGCTTTAAATTCATAATAGAGAAAACAATAATTATTCTTATTGAATAATTATGTAGATGCATTGAAAAAATAAATAGATTAATAAACAAAGTGCCAGGTAAACTGAAAAACGAATTTGAGAAATTTGGAAGAATATTTCATGTTTTATTTCCGATGAAAAATACAACTTTAAGCACATAATTTAAACAAATAATGCTGGTAAATGAGATAAAAATTAAGCCATTTTTCTTATAAAAACCTATTTCCAAAAGTGGAAATAGAATCTCCCTGAAATTAAATAACAACATTTTAGAGCGTCAAAATTTTGATTGAATAATCACAACTAACCATAATTTAGGATAATATTGCTTGTTTTTTGTAAGGAGATAAGCTCTAACACATCAGATGATTGAATGTGCAAGATTTCACTTAAGGATTTGTCCTTTGGTTTGCTCCTTTATTTCTCAGCTGAATGATTTGTTTTCATATTTTTGCTTATAATCAACTGTTAAAAATGTAATTAAGTATTTGAGAAGAAACTGTAGGTATTTCGAAACAAAAGTACATCATGTTTTTCACATAAAGTAAACACGAACAGCAAATGCATGTATGCAGATTTAAAATGTAGCAATCATTTTCCCAATTTTCAAGAAAAGTATTGATTTTAAGCAAAATATTATTATATTTCACTTGTGTTTTAAACGCGCAATAATTTACATGCAGTGTCGGAACAAAATACTAAATATATATGAGTATACTGATACGTGATGTTTCAAAATTAGTAACATAAAGCTTATGCTACAAATTAATACGTAAAATATTTTCACCAAACAAAACTGGCAATGTAAGTAAAAAAGACAGGATGTGTACACTATTCGGATGCTAAAATTTCATGTGAGATACATTTTTAATGAAAACAATACATTATGTTTTTACTCATAAATAATTACATATATTTGCAAATGAAATTGAACATTATCAAGAGCTTTATTTTTTTCTTTGTCATTGTTAACTAAATAAAAAGTGACAGGATTTTAAAGCAAATATTTTTAAAAAATAATTTGCTTTGTTAATTCCAGAACTCGTTCTTGACATCATATTCAAACACCAATAGTTTTAAGCACATAACTACATTTGATTATATTATACAGGAACAGCTATATACTTTTCTTCGTCCATAGATGATTATTCAAATAAAAGCAAAATGGTGACCGTTCAGAAGAGAAAACAGTTTTGAAAATTTCCTCATTTTTTGAGAACGCACTAATGAGTTCTTTTGTATTGACCGCCAAGTGTACTGAAACATGTTAACATTTTTCGCATGGATAATTGACGAAATTTTAATTATTAAGAAAAAATAACGATGCAAGTTTTAGAAAGTTATTTTATGTAAAGACCATTGAAAAAAGTTCCAAAATTCAAAGCTTCGGTCTTTAATCCTCTTTTTAACTTTTTGTAAACGCTTTTAATTTTGCGCATTTTTTTCATTTATCTTTATAATTTCAGTACTTTTAGTCACTAACAAATACCCGAAAAAGCTTTCATACTCCGAAAGTACTTAGGCTTTATTTAAGCAGCTTATAAATTCTTTCATTGAAAATCTTTCCCCTGAAAGTTAATTTTTATAGTATTTAAAGCTATTTTAATGAATGTCATAAAAGCTATTTTCCTTGTCAGAAAAAATAAAAATTTTATTAAAACCTTTAGCAAAAGTTTTTTCCCCTCTAATTCAATGTATTTTTTCAGAATGTAAAAAAAGTACATATTAAACATTCAGGACGGTAAAAGTAGTTATTGGAAAATAAATGCATCTATTCCAATACTGTTGCAAATATTTAAAAAAAAAGGAAAAATCCATCGTTTTCCAAAATGTACATATTAATTGTACCTAATTTACCCAATTTATGGCATTCATATTCAAAATACATACTACATACTTAATTTTATTGCTTAAGATACTCACACACTTACAATGAATGTATTATGGAGTCATATGTTCTATAACTATTTAATTCATTCATTGATTTAAATACAATAGACTTTATTTGTAGTGATCCTTAGTTAACGAAACTGTAGGGAGACTTTTAGACGAGCGTCGTAAATGATTTAAAATATGTGCATAGTCGAGTTATCCGAATTCGAGTGGTTTTCATAATCGAATGAACCTCTCAAGATCTCGAGTGATTTAAAAATTGACTGAACCTCTCGAACTTCGAGTGAGATCCTTATGTCAGTCGATAAATTAAATATTCAAGATCTCAGGAGCTTCATTTGATTCTGTATCACTCGAGAAGTAAATCGCTAAAGCTGTCGAGAGGTTCCTTCGATTCTGTAATCACGCGAATTTAAAACGTTAATCGAGTTCTTGAGTGAGCCTGATTTATTGAGTATTCGATTATGGTCACTCTATTATGCTTATCACTGACTCAAAGTGCATATATTTCGCAAAATATGCGCTTAGTGCCATTTACGATGCTCGTCGGAACGCACTTTTAGAAACTGTTAAATGGTCGTTTTAATTATTTATACGCTACTTTGAAATACTTGTCATATAACCATCTAAACATAACGTCCCAAGTGCTTGAAATTGGCATAATATATTTATTAAATACATCCAGTAATGATTTTAATTATAACAATTTAAACCTATATGCATTATATTGCTTTATTTAAGATATTAATGATAACGGGATGCAGCTTTTATGCAAACAAAACTAATTATAATGAAAGTAAACATAGTTTAGTTATTATGCCAGTATATATCTAATATTTCCAGATTTCCTGAAAACAAAACTATGACTATAACCATTAATGGTTTTCTTTCTAGATATAATTATAATTGATAAAATAATCAAATTTCGGAATAAGTAATTGATTAAAAATTTGACTGTAATAAACTTAAAAGAAAATCTTGCGCCAGTTATTGGGCAGAAAAAAATTTAATTTTTATTCAAAAGCAAATTGAGCATTTCCCATAAAACAGATCTCGTAAGACACTACATAAGTTTGTGTAAATATTTTTATGCGTTATACTTACCGATTATAATTTCCTCGAAAAATTTAGCAAAAGACGTTCTCCACTGAAACAGGATGATAGTTACACATGAAAGTGGATGAAAGTTTTCTGTTACTTGGTAGTGATCAGCGTCAAACACAAATGATTACATTGTAACACACAGGGAAAGAGTGACAAGCTAAAATAGTATTGGCTAATACTGATTCGGATATGAGAAAAATATTTTTCTGAAAAGGAAAGGAAATGCTAAAAAAAAAATTAATCATGAAGATTTGTTTTAAATTTCACTTCGGTTTTTATAGGTTAGTTCTTCAACAAAATTTTTTTGTAGTCGTAAGATGCAGAAAACGTATTTAAGCTTAATCGTAAGAGGCACCAGAGGTCTTTCGTATAATCGTAAGAAACGACACATTTATCTTTGCAATTATAAGAGGCAATGCCAGTATTTTTATGCAAATAAAGTTCCGTAGAATCGTAAAAATCAGCCAGTCACAAGAGACAGTAAATTTCGTTACTTGCGCTCAGTCATTCGAAGAAAAAATCTTTTATGGGTGTTGAATTTACCAAAATATTCCATCATTTTCCTTAATAATAAAAAAGGGAGCTACCACTATTTCTATTTTATAATTTTTAAAAGCACGCATTAAAATATGTTTTTCATTTAAATAACATGACTTTAAAATTTAAAAATCGCCGAAGGGAAAAATTTATATTCCAAATCTAAATATGGATTAAAGTAAAAACACTTACCTTCTAAATTCCAGAAGAGCCTTAGTTGAATTGGGGACACCATTGTCTGGCCAAGACATGAAGTGAAATTGGGTAACAGTCCTTGTTTCATTTGTCCGTAAATTTTTCAAGTAGAAACTTCGAACCAAATAATCATCGCACCAAATGTGCTCCGACACCAGATGCACCTGTAACGAAAACTTTACATAGTTTGTAAAAAGTGACAACGCATTTACAACGCGCCGTTACCTTCTAAGCAGAATCAAGTACCGTAGATCACTTCATAAAAAAATTACACTTCATGGAGATACTGAAAAAAAGTACGGCACAAATACTCCGCTTTTCACCACAGTATTATTTGTAAATGAAGTAAAACCAACTTTGGTATATACAAGCAAAAAAAGAGACTTAGAGCATTATTCATAAATGTTGAGCTCAAATAGTTAAAAATCTATAAGAACTTCAGTATTTTTTTGCAAAATTTTTAAACTTTAATGCAAAATTCAATTATTTTTGAACTGTACCAACAGCAAAAAAATGTTTGCATTTCTCTAAGTTTTTCGTTTTCTTTTCTTATTAAAATATGAAATTTCATGTTAGGAAACTTTTTGTTGCGTGTAACTGTAATGTGTAGTTTTTCTTATACATATTCCTTTACATAGTAAAACATTGCGATTTATTATTAGTTGCGTTTATTTCTTTTTAAAAATCCTCGATAATTTTAATTCACTGGAACATAAAGCTTAATTCATTGAAAGGAATGATTTAATGTTTTCTCTAAAACTAAAAGCTTTATTTTAAATCAAATGGAATTGAAATAAGACTTTTGTTCAATAAAAATTATTGTATGAAATAATTTGAGGGGGAAAGCTTTCTGACAACTTGATCACAAAACTCGCGTAGATGCATGATAAAGGAGACTCGTTTCGTTCTTTAGGAATTTTCTGTGAATTGCTTACAGTAATTTCGATTCGTATTAGTTTACCTTTTGGATTCGAAATGAATTTTCAAATGGGATACAATTATATTGCCGTATGGGTTGTAAAATGTACTTTTTTCACAAAAAAAACTTCTATTCTTTTCGAATTTAGTTTAATTTAAAGCATTCAGTCAAAAACTTTCATTAAACTCAGTTGTAGGTAAATGCTAAAGTGCTAATATTAGCTTTCAGACTTCTCCCTAGTGATCTAAATCTGAGAGCTATTGTCAGAGTTCCATTTGTTGAAATAAATTGAAACTCCTCACACAGCGTCGATGCAATTGAATGGGTAAATGAATTGGCTGAAACTGATTTCGTAGCAGATGTCAATTTTAAACGAATTGTTTCTTTTGTTCTCAATTGAAAAGAAAAAATTCAACACTTCTTTAATATACTGATTGCCAAGAAACGCTTTTATTTTCATTTAAGCTAGGAATATATGGATTTTAGATTGAATTAAAAAATGTATATATATATATACATATATATATATATATATATATATATATATATATATATATACATATGCATGTACTTTTAATATTTAATGAATTTGTAGATTTATTTTCTACTGATTAAATTTTTTTAAATTCATGTTTGCAACGTAAGTATAACTTGATATAATGAGCGATATTTGTTCTATTAATATAAAATACACACTCACACAATTCCAAAAGTTCTTTAGCTTTAATACTTTTAGTAAAGTGAAAGAGTATATAAAGAAGTAATTTTATGTCTTCAAAACTCCAACCGTTAGCAACATTTTCCACGTTCAAAATCCCTTCCACAATCATCTCCGGGTACCAAGTTTTTCCTTACCAAATATGGCGAAAATCCGACTTAAACTGTGGATTTGCGCAGGAATCACACACACATACACATGTGCGTACTTGCATACCTACAGGCATTGTTTATTTATATCTATTAAGCCTTTTTACTGTATAACAATGATTTTCATCAAAACATGCTACAATATCAGCATTTGCTAAAAAATATATATAATATTCTACTTGGTAATATTTCTACCTTCATGCATTGTTGAAAAGGGAAAAAGTCTTACTTTAATTTTACATACTTATTCAGGGCAAAATTAACAAATGCGAAAAACACGTATATATTCCAGTGGATAATCTTTAAAAATATAGGTCTAGATTTAAAATATTCTATTGAGTGTGTTAAGATGGTTGCAATTACCACCATATTTAACAGTAAGGACATGTTTTAAAGCATAACCATACGCACCTCATAAATGTGGTACACCTCACTTCCTTCTTCTGGCCAATAGCGATGACACATAGCAACTCCATTCTCCATTAAACGGCTCAGCATGACAATGACGACACTCCCTTGCTCCCAAATCATCTAAGCAACCAAATTGATTTATTTTGCTTTAAATATGTTTTATGCACACACGTTGTTCAAGGAAATTTCAACAATATCGTCATACTCAGAAAATTAATTTTCAGAGGAAGTGCAACGGGAAGCACGTGTCGTTAGTCTTTGATTACTAGAAATTTGAGAGTGATAAAAAATACAGTCTGAGCACGGAGCTTGGACACTTGGACGCTACCGCGCAAGACAGAAAAGGACGAATCCATTAAAGTTTTAGGGAAGTTCATTTTGCAGGTGCGTTTATTAGCGCTGGAATCAGAATGTTTGGCTCTCTTAAAGCAACAAATTTATAAACTGACATACAACACCAGCTCGGAAGACCGTTATGCTAAACGATAACAGAATCCGGCATATTCCTTACACCAGCAAGTTTCTCCCTTGAACATGAATGGATTCTTCTCGGCACTCTGCTAGGCAGAAGTCTTCGTTTGCAGGTAGGACTGTAATTATTAAAGTTTAAGAAAGTAATTAGAGAATTATTAAAACTTAAAGGAAGTTTTTTTCCTATGTCATGAAAAACTGTGAGTAGCATTTCCCCCCTGATGTTAATAAATTAAATCTATTTTCTTATATTTTATAGATTAATGAAAATTAAAAACAAAATGTTTTTTAATGTAAGACGATATTATTTTTTCCTTTTGCATATAGTAAAGTAATTGTATCGAATATGTTCCTCAGTTAATGGAGTTAATGATTGGCTTTGCGCCAGCATTGCATAACTATATCCTTTAAAGTTTATTTATTTTGTATGAAATATGATTAGAAAATAGTGTATTTAGTGATAATTATGAAACTTTAATTATCTGGAAGCAATCCACAAATTACCAATCTTTGAAAAATGAAATGTACGAGACATTTTTGATTTACAACTCTTATTTTGAAGGGTTTACTTCTCATACGTGAGTGTAGCCAAATATAAGGGTTGATGTCAAAAGCAAACACTTGTTCGTCAGAGTTTTATTTCTGTTACCGATATCTCCTTAATAAAAACCTTTTACCAACATTTTAAAGACACGATCATTTGTCCATAATGCTGCTTTTGCATTTTAATGAAGAAGAATTCCGTAATTAATAGGCTTTGATGTAGTAGATGAAACACTTCGCCGTACTAATCACAAAACTATTACGATCAAGAATGGATTCAAAGAAATTATTTTTAACCTTTTATCATTAAATCAGATGTATTTATGCTCTAATAATCAACAGTTTTTGAACTGAAATTTCCTGATTTTGAGGAAAAAAATAGTTAAACTGGTTAAATTTAAAATAATTTTAAGTGAGACCATTAGTATTATGTTTATTTATTTACCTGCCAGAAATCAGCAGCCGTTTGGGGCAAAGGACCTTGAGTTGCAATGTAGGCTGGATTTCGAGGGTCATGGTCGGTCTGCAAATAAATATTTAATGACATGACATTTCTTTACGTTGAAAAATATTTTCTCTTATACATGAAACATTCTTTCTTGAAAGCTAAGAAATAAACAAAATATTGGTCAAATATTTGGAAGCAAAACTAGAAAATAAAAACTAACTCGGGAGACAAAATAAAGACCAGGTATTTAAAATTTTCTAATTAACATGCTTTATAAAGCTATTACACATTTATAATTTTATGCATAAGAGTCACAAAATGCTACAGAATTAAGAAGCATAACTGTCATATATATGCGCTGGCTCTATTGGAAAGAATAAAGTACTTTAATACGATATATTAACTTTTTCCTTAAAATATTGAATATTTGACATCACATATAATCATCACATAATGCTTGGAAATACTTCAAAAAGCTTCGAAAGTTATATAATGATACAAAGAGTAATTTATAAAGTAGCATTTTTGTCAAAATATGAAATTCTAATTAAAATATCATTAACTATTATAAAAGAAATACTTTTTAGTAAGTTCCCTTAAAATAATTTTTCACTAACACTGGGGAAAAATATACTAAGCATTATCTATCTCCTTTTTGTACTAAAAATAAATCTTGAATAATATTAATAAATTTATAAAAAAAATATTTCTTATTACAAAAAGTAAATAACTGATTCAAAATAAATGATATTTTTTGAAAAATAAATAGATACATTAATGAACAATCTAAAAGCACGACGCTTGCATGTTCCATTTACAGTTATTTTTCAAAAATGTTTATTTTCTATGCTTGTATTTAGTTTTAATAAATTTAAAATTCTACGTCGCATGGTAGATTTTCTTTGAAACCATAGCATAAGAGGAAATATAGTATTTTCTATATGAATTAAATCTTGCTTTTCTATCCCTTTTTGTGACGATTTCTGTAATTATGACAGTAAAAAATTCATATAGGTTATACCGCCAACGCTCAATGAAGTAGTTATGCTTTCATCTAATACAATCTCTAAAATGTATCTAATGAATATTTAGATTTTTATTATCTTTGTGAAAAAATAAAACAATTAGTTTTAATAATTAATTTGGCATTAATAAAGAAAATAATTTGAGAAAAATTGTAACATAAATGTAATTGCCAAAAATATTTGTCACCTTCAGCGCGAAACCTGATACTTTTTACGAGAAAAAAGATGGGCTATGTTGAAAATATTATTCAAAATATTTCGATTTATATCACTAGTCACAAATCACACTAATTGTCGGTAAAAATTTTCTTAATGAACTATAAATATATAAGTAGTTTAATATCACAAAAATGCGGTTTTTTCCATGCAAAAACTTCCGCTGAAAGGAATCGTAATAGTGCAGAAAATGGCGTCGGTAAACCATAATACCATCGTGCAGGCTTCACAGTACATCTATATACTTTTCTAAGTGTGATAACACGAAGTTTTAGATAACATAATAAAACCTGCTTGCAAATGAGTACAAATTCCACACTTACAATGCTGCTTGCATTAATATAATCGGATCCAGACACGTTCGAAAGTTCAGTCAAAAGTACACGAGAGTGATCATCTGCAAGAGATAAAGTTTGTTTCGACAATTCAAAATATATTTTAATAAGAAGAATACAAAATAACATTTGAGGTTCATAAATTGTTTTATTCTACAGCATATTTTTATTTCAAGAAAAACTGCTTTCTCTGAAACAGCTTTTTAAAAAAATCTTTAAGTATATTTATTGAAATTACCAACTGGAAATTTTTGTCTCACGCGCGCGTCAGAGTAAAAACATTCAAAATCGCTTGAAAAAATAGGTAATTAAAATTATTAAATAGCATAAAATAATTAAGTAATAAGGAAGTTAATTATGTAGCCTGTAACATGATTATTACGTAACTTGCCCTAATTTTCTCTACATTTCATCCTGATATTAAAACACTTGCAAGTTGTGACAATTTGTAGATCAGCTATTTTTGCCCACTAAATTTCTGTACCTGAGAACCATAGTATCCTAGTCCATTTTCCGACTTTTCCGTGCGAACCTTAGAATAAGGATGTCCAATGGGAGCTTTAAAAGTTCGGAACCTTCATGGAGGTAGTGTCTTTGTCATCGATATTCTGTATGTCCATTAAGTGTACACTGGCAAAAACTCAAAAAATAGAGTTAAGACACTAAGGCCTTCAGCTACAGATTTAAAATGAAAATCCAATAGGCTCGAAATTACAAATCGTTTTTCCAAAAAACCATTATCGTGATAAATATTCGTAGATTATTTTTTCGATTAATTATCATCCATTTTAACAAAAATAAAACGCATCCACAGAATGGGAAAAAACCTTTTTTTTTTTTCAAAAAATAAAGAGGAGAAAAAGAGAAAAAAAAGTAAAGAAAAAAATCCGTAATTTGTAATAAGTTAAAAAATGGTAAAACATGAAATTCAGATAAATTCATAATAATTACAATAACTAAATAAATAAAGCTCGAGTAAATTATTCATATGCAAGGGAACAACAACAGTAAATAGATAAATAACAGGGCATGTGTTTTCAAACTAAATTAATTAAAACCACCGTTTAATAAAATGCAGATCCATCTTACAATAAATAGAAATGTAAAAGGAATTTCTCAAGTATGGAAATCGCTTAATTAATTTGTAATTCAGTCCTCGCCGTTTTTCTGCTCTTATTTAGTTTTCTACACTGTGATCAACGAATCATAAAATACGAATCAAGCAATAAAGGGGAGGATTAGGGAACGTAAGAAATGAGATATTAAATTAAAATTGAGACAAAAAATGCAATCAAAAGTGAAAGCATATGTCATAGCACCAGTAATTCGGCGAGACTACGAACTAATATACATATTTTTAATTTTTATTTGAGTATAAAAAATCGCTGCTTAAATTTTGAAACGGGGACGGAACGGGGACGTTTTAAAAGGGAACGGATGTATTTAATTTTAAAAAAATGTAAATATGAATTTTTCTTTTAAATTTTTAATATTTTATATATTTTAAATACATTTAAGGCAAAGGAATGTGCGGACATCAATATAATCAAAAGTGCATTAGCTCCGAATTTTACAAAGTATATGTTTATCTAAGTCTCAGATGGCGAATCTTTAAGTGCCAGTTAAATTGCGGTTTATTATTTTCAGGTGTGCAGGCTTCCCCTTATCTGTCTTACAAAACGATTTTAAAAGACCACCCAATTTCACTGCCTGGCAGTTAGTTATGGAAGTTTTTTTTTCTTCCTTTTATTTCTTTTTTCATTTTCTCATCTTTTTTTTTTTTTTGAAATGTTGTTTTTATTGAATATGAGTGAATAAAAGCAATTTAATATGTCACCACCTACTGGTGCGCATGCCATAGGTTCGCCATCTATGATCCAAGTACTACCATTACATAGGTTCTTCGAAAATTTATCTGTAGTGGCGCATTCATAGATCGTTAACTCCATATTGTGACAAACATGGAGTTTACCATTCCAACATGTTTTTTTATTTAATGTTCTAAATATTAAAATTACTAATATATTTTGGTGCTTTTACCCCTCTTCGCGTCTACTTTCAAAATGGTGTGATAGAATTTTAATCTAAGGGAAAAAAAATGATTTAAGATGTAAAAACTTGCCATAATAGCCATGTCCGGTTTTTGTCATGTCTGTAACAGCATGTCTTTCCACACTAATTCAAAATATATATTTCGCATGTTCATTCGAAAACAAATATATTTCATCAGATGAGAAAGAACACATTTTTATGGAACTCTTTCGAGTAATTACATTCTATTGAAAATACGAATATATCAATGTAAAGTTCAGTATTTGCTCCCCACATATGAGTGATTTTATTTGAATCAAATGGTCCTCTTGTTTATAACCAACTTGCTTTTTTTTCCTCCATGACACAGAAAATGCCATGCCCAGTTCATTTCAATTTATTATGTTCTCACATAATAAATTGAAAAATATTAGTCAATTTTCAGTTGCAGGTGTTCTAATGCAGAAGATTCTTCAAATAACACATTGCAATAGGAAAAGACTCGGTTGAGAGGAAGTTGTAGGATAAGTTTTAGCTTGTGACAGTCAATTAGGACAAAACCCTTTTCCACTGTAAATATACATATGTATTTATCCAAAATAAACTCCTTTTTTTAAGCCTAAATATTCGCATTCTACTGTTCCAAAAGACCACCTGTTTGGTATTTTTAGAGGTTATTTTTTAATTACTTCTAAGCTATTTTTATTTGTAGATAAAAGTAATATTAACGCCTAGCTTTCTTCCGTTATATGAAAGAGAAGTAAGCTTTAGCTTTTTAAAAAAGAATCTGTAAATAGAAGGACAAAACATTATAAGGAACAAAAATATTTTGTTACTTACATGGCAGAACATCAGTGTATCGATTCTTTTTGATGTTCTGCGGCTGAGTAGCAGCGGAAGTGGAACAAAGTTCTGCTTCATACGCGCAAAGAGCTTCCCACTCTCGATCCAAGCGGTCCTTATTTTTCAAGTGGTCCTCCATGTAGGACTAAAACATTGAGACATTCATTTGGTAGAACAATCAAGTAACTTAAGCAATCTAATCTGAAATGCTGAATGCAAAGTTGTCTGTATAGTGGTTTTATTACATCGAATAATATAAACGCTTATTACGAAGTGTAGTTTTTGACAAATAGAAAACTCTTTTCCAATAAAAACCGCAGAAATCAGTGCTAATTATATTTCATGTTGAAATAATACAAACATTAGAAATGAAGAAAAGTAAAGAGAAACCACAAATAGAAAATTTGTGTGAAAGGTGGAACTAGCTATTTCAATATTTCGGTAATTTTGCCTTCGTTGTTAGGCTCAATAATTAGAAAGATAAAAGCCCTAGCGGAAATCTTGGTTCTTCACACGTTACTTTCACTTTGCGTTTACTCCTTCAGCAAAAGTTAAGTATTTAATTTATTGCAGATTATGAGCAACATTTGGTTTTCTTCTGTAAAGTGATTATTTGTTTCTCTTTTTAAAGTGTTGCAGATATATTAGTTTATAAACCACATACCAGTATCATGTGTCCCGTGGATATATCCATACTAGATGCCACTGGTTCTTCATTCCTGAAATACACAAATGAATTACTCAAAAAAATTACTTTCATATTTTATAATCAAAAATAATGATTAATCAGGGGTCATCGAATGGTGGACTGTGGTTCGAAACCGGATCACCACTTCATTTTGTGAGCACCGTAACCAAGCAATAAAATTCAAACCATATAATTACAGCTTTACTATTATAAATTAAAGCTAACATATAGATCTATATATATATTCAAGATATATATATATAATTTATAAGTTATATTAGAAGTGATTTAAAATGGCAGTTGATGTCTACTTAGTCATAATCTAAAAAATCGCCTTAAAGCAAGACTTGTGTCAATTTTATCTTAGGTTCCAAAAAAAAAAAAACTACTTAATATAACCCTTTTATTTGAACCTAAGAGGAAATGTGTTAAAAGACTGGGAAAGATGCAAGGAAAAAGATTTTGGGTACATAAAATTGACCTAATTTCCTATGATAAAAATATTTTATAGTATCCTTTATTTTTCACAACTTTAACAAAACCGTAAGAAAAGATATCTATCTAAATTTATATACATACATGTTTGTGTGTGCGTTTGAATATATGTTTGATCGTACCTGGCAAATTTGTTATTTATTGGGACAAAAAAGTAAATGTGTGGGTAAAACTCAGGCGAGTAATCAGACATTATCATTTCAAAGAGCACTTTGTGGGTTAGAAAAATATATATATACACTTCGCCAAAAATAAATTGACACAGACGAAAAAATCCGGCAGAGAAAAGATTCCACCGGAAAACGTGCCTCGAATTTAAATTCTCAGATTTGACCGGAGTATTTCCAAGGAACAGATTTCCATTCACCCCGACGAATCCCCGCGCCTTCAACAGGCGAGTGCTTTCAATGGGGAATTAGCCGTCCTTCGTTTCACATCTTTAGAATCTGCATTAGGTCTTGGAAGCGTTGCTTGCAAAAGCACTGTTCTGATCCACCAAACGGCCTCTACCTTTCGGTTAAATCGAAATCCCCCCTCAACGTCCTTTTCCCGGAGAAATGCTTCGCAAAGTGTAGGGATGCGCCTATCCTGTTACACAAGGTCCCTCTCGCAGTTCTAGAACAGGAAAGGGGAGATTTGATGGGCTCCGTAAGCTGTTTTGCATGATTGGGATTAGATCTGCTTTCTGAAAAGCGTGATGGTCGAATGAAGGTACAGCATTCAGTGGTGCACTGAACGAAATCCATTTGGACTAACTATTCCGAGGCTGGGGCATTACTACAGTTTTGCCGCAGAAAAGGATTTATTATAATACCAGATTTGGAACCAAATTCATCCATTATGTGCCTGTTGTTTTGTTAAGCCATAACTGTTCACTCTTTCTTCGCAGAAGTATTTCTGATTTTAACTCTATTGTAGGAATAGATTTCGGCAGTTTTTTCCTTTAGTAACTTATTAATTAAAATTTTCAAATATCTTTCGATTTATTTCTCTGCCCTTAATAAGAGTTTTATTAGAACAAATATAGAGTCTTTGTTTGCATGTTTACGACTGTGGTTTCAAAGGTTTTCTCTTGTTTTTTACTGCTGTACCCTTCCTGTCAGGTAGAAACCACAATTTTCTGGTACGCTCACTCATTTCTAAATTTTTTTACGAGTGTTTCTTTCCCATATATTGGTTATGTTGTTTAGATAATCGAATTATACTCGTTTATTTTACTACGATTTTATAAATATCATCGTATAAAGGAAAAATAAAGGATACATCTTTTCTTTAAATGTGCTTTTTATGTTTCACGATTTATGTATAAATATATGTAACAATAATAAAAAACATAAATTAATGAATTAAAATAAAGTTTTCACAAAATGCAAAAGGGGACATTTTAAAATTGTTTAAAATATAAGGGGTAAAACATGCTTTCCTATATAAAGTACGTTTAATTCATTTATTATCACAAATATTAAAATTGTCTACATATCCTAAACTGAAGGGTGGTAGGACGATGACCAAATCGGGAATCACTGCTTGTTTCCTTACTTTCCATTTAAACTGAGAATGTCACACGAGTCAAGTAGTTTATATGTATTTCGCATGTATGCTGTGTGCACATTTAGTTTGGTTCGAATCCATTTGCTTCTAACTTTAATTTTATCAAAAAAAAAATATGTTACATGCTTCTCTCTGAAGAATACCTTACAGTACATAATAGGTTTTCAACGGAGTTCGATATAAACAATTTAAAAATTGTATTTACAGTACTTCACACGCCAAAACGTTTGAATTCAAATTCTCCAGGATCAGAAGGGTGAATATATCACGCAAAACATTGGATCGCGAGAAGGAAAACCCACTGACTAGAATATCTAGGAAAACAATCACCATCAAATAGACTGTTCTCACCTGGTCGATGATACAAAACATTCATCACTTAGCCCTGCTGCGAAACCTTATCAGGGAAAACAAAAGAGAACTTGTCACGCAGAAAACGCATTCATAGCGAAGCGCTGCTTCTTCTCCAAAAGATGGATTGCTTCCCTCGCTTTTGCAAAACGAGTATCTGCAGACCTGGGAAAGAAATTGCCACAGTGCGAACGGATGCGTATTACTCAAGTCTTACCCCTACTCCAACTTGAGTAGAACCAACCATCTGACTAGTTGAAGTGTAAATCCCATCATGTCTACCCCATCTTTTTTTATACACATGCATATATATAAAAAATAATTATCCAAAAAATGGAGATACTTTACTCTAGCTAAAACAATGAATTTTGAACTGAGTAGGCAAATTTAACTTTTATGAACGTCTTATTTAATGTATTTACAAGCGAGTCGATTGTAAAATCTATTCCAAAATAGTCGACGATTGTAACTTAGTAAAGGCTGCTAAATACGGAATTGAAAAAGTATTTCTTCATTGCGTACGTTTTTTATAACATGTATCTGAAAATTTGTGTTATGTAGAAATTAATTTTGTATTTTTATTAATAATTTGTTTCTATTTGTTAGTATAAAAGAACTGAAATAACTATCAGAATCTCTGCAAGTTTTCTTTTTCTTTTTTTCACGAAAACAAAAACAAAAAAAAAATAGCATTACTAGTTTTTATGTTGAACAGTTTGAATTCCTCTTACAGGCAGTAATGCTAAAATTTATGCAATTGCTCAGCAAATAATTAAATCAAAAGTGCCATATTTATAATAAGAATTCTTTGCATAAAGTTTGCTCAAAGCAAATCCTTACAATTAGGTCAGTAATTATATAAAACCTACACACTTCCTCGTAGACCCTGAACTTTTCAAAATAAAACGAATCATTGTTAAAACCAAAAATGAAACGTGGAGCTAAGCGGTAGTACTATACGCTTAGAAGTTATTAAAGAGAGACATATAGACAGACAGACTTACACATATTTCGCCACTTCAATGCCCTAATTGTTATTATTATTTTTTTTTAGTTTAAATATTTGAATCAGTTATAATATTTAATCAATTATTTTAAAGGATATTAAGCTTTCTTTCATGTTTTTATTTATTTTCTTTTCATCTCTTATATTTTATTTATTTATTTACTTTAATTGGGAATTAGACTAAAAAGAATCCCTTATGCTGATGGAAAATAGTCACCCTACAAGTAATGCAAACTAATGAGACGCATTGTGAAGAATGCTTTGCCAGGTATAATAGAGGTAACAATCATCCTGTGGAAGTCCCAGAATTAAAGGCATATTCATTCCTTGCATTCCATGCGACTCATATGATCTTTTATTTTTGCATTTACTTCGAGTGTAAACATAGCACATGGAAAATTTCTTTCTGTAGCAGACACTAACTTTAAAACGCGATGCCCTATACGTTTCCAGTTAAATAAAGCTTCCTCAAAACGTGACCGTTTCAAAGAATTTGTCTCTACTTCAGACTGACCAACCAAAACCATAGTTAAGCCTTACAATACAATGTAAGGGTTTGAGGAGCCGTACCAGAGCTCTAGACTATCTTTCTTAGTATTTTTTTTTATGAACGTGACAAAAACTATTGTGAGCATTTAAGTGAAACCTGTCCTTTTAACAAAAAGCCCATGCAACGCCAGGTATTTCAGCCAGCTATTGAAATGAATAGTGGAAAATCGAGTGATTTAAAATGATCGAAGTTGGTTTTGAGGTTATCAGATACTTTTAAGAAATTTCATTAATCAATTCATAACAAAAAACTTTTAGTTTACTCCTTATACAAATAGACAAAACATTTGACACATTTAATAAATGTTGTATGAGAGAAAAACAAACCACAAGTTTCATTTAAATTAATTCAAAAGTCAAACTACGAGCGAAGATTTATAATGATTTTCAATCTTTACTTTCATTAAAACTACAGAAGTGCAGTAAAAAACTTTCAAGTACTTATATGCTTGAAAGTTTACACCGTGCAGAAACATTTCTGAAAAGAAAAAAAGAAAAACAAAAGGAACCCCCTTTAACCCTTGTATATACTGCATAAAAACTCAATTCATCACTTCGCATTGTGCGCTGAAGGCGCATGAAAAACGGTATTGAAACAGAGCAGCAACAACCCGTCACGATAGAAACGCATTTCTGCGAAAAACTACCACTCTCCTCATCCCTTGTTCATAAGATGTATTGCAGCGCTGGGGTTACTAACTATTTACAATGTGCGTTACCATGGAAACATCGACAGTGCATTCTTTTCTTATCATTTATTGTTTCTTTTTCCATCATTTCGCTTCTATCTGTTAAAGACATTATAGTGGTGGATATTTATGTGCACCAATATGGGTATCAATCATATCATACTAAAAAGATTTTAGTGTGCAGTTATTTTTATTTTTATTTTTTTCTCTTCATCCTTCCATTCGTGATTTTTAAGTTTGTCCTTTGAATTGCTTCATTAAAATTGACAAAAAGAGAAAGCTCACAACTAAATTTTTTGGTGCATTTTCTCTAAACTTCCAGATTGTAAAAAATTGATTGATTTTCCGATAAATTCAACGTAGTGTGGTATACACATATAGTTTACTCCAAAATATTTGCTTCATTGTAAAATTATTGGAAAGATAATCATTTACGAATAAATTTCTGATTGGTTTTTAGAAACAAAAGGAATTTTATAATAATCGAACAGAAAAATCTTCCGAGGAAGATATGATAGCTACATAATGGTGCACACATATTTCCACCTTTACAAGCCTTGGTGCAAGTGATGTTTTAGAACATTAGTGGAAAGCTAATTTTTTTCAGATAAATTCTGATTGCGTTTTAGCTTACATCTTGAACTTTTGATTGCTGTTATCATCTTTTGTCTTTGTATTGATTTGAGTCATTTGCGTTTGCTTAAAATTTGAATTTTATTGTGAACAATTATTATTATTATTATTTACTGATAAAGATATTTTTACTTATCAATGTATTTCTCATTTATTCCTTCTGCTTCTTCTCAATTTTAAAATTTTTGATCTAGATTTCCTTAGTTTATTGTAATGTAGAGAACTTTAATGCTTTCAAAATTTGCAACTTCGTATATGTTTTTTTTTCTTGCCCAGTTAATTCATAGCTAGAAGTTTTCTGTAAATTTTCTATATATTGTTACATTTCTATGTCCGTTTAATTGCTTGCTGTAGAATGGTCTAATAAGGGGCGGGGGAGATAACGCAATGCAACCAACGAGTCAAACTCCTTATGTTTTACTCTTTATTATTATTATTTTTTTAATTTTTGTATTCTTCATGTGCCTATTTTTTCCTTACTTTTTCAATAGTTTTCTGTTTTTCATTTTTATATCCTTGTGGATTTTTCCAGCTTCTTTTCCCTAAAATCAAGAAACATTTCCGAGATAGTTTTTAGTATTCACATCAATAGCTATCCTTTGAATTGCTTCAGCTAGTGAATTATAGTCATTCTATCAGTGGGTAGCAAAATTGTATTAACTTAAATTTTTTTGATACTATGTCTTTTAACATCAGAAATTTAGCAACATGAATTGTTTTAGGTTTTAATTACTGTAAACGATATATGATTGATTGGAAAGCTAAAATATACAGAAATTGCAACATACCAAAAAAGTTTTAAAGTTGTCTTTATAAATGTTTATTTATTTTTATTATTATGCTATGACATATATTCAGTATGTTATCGCTTTTGGACTTTGTGGAGGTGGAGACAACTCTTCCTATTCTACCAAATCCGAATGGTTCATTCAACAGTATGAAGATATAAAGTTACTTCATGAAGTTTAATATTTAACAAAACACAGGATGGTTAAAACACCTCTATTGAGAAACGTATCAAATTGATATATCCTGTGCATAAGAGAATGTCTTTCATGGTATCACAAATTTGCTCAACTACTTGCCTTCGTGACGATTGGGATTAGTTTATTTATCCCTCCCTGATTATTTAGATGAAATCTCTACAGTACACTAGTATTTGGTTAAGTAATGAAGTTAAATATTTCATATACGACTGGCTATTTTAAAAATAATTTTTCAGAGAATCTATAGACTCGAGATGAAAAAACTTTACACCTGCATAAATATGTTTTTAAAACACATTTATGAAAGGTTTATCTTTATTAAAACAACAAATTAAGAAATATCCAAAGGATATTTTACCGGTGTAGAGTTTCGTCCCGGAAACCCTCTTCCAAAGGACAATCTTTCAAGTAAATTTAATGGAACATAAGCTTCCTAGATTGTTTCGAATGTTGAATCAAATTGCAGTAGAAAGCATTAATCTCCATTCTTCGCACTGCTGCTGCCGCGGAACTATAGCCATTCCATTAGCGGCAGCGAAAATGATCATAAATTAATAAGTTTGAGGTCTACCAGTAGTCTTAACTTGTTTGGTCTTAATTCCCCGTGAAACCGTAGCTCTTAGAGGGATGATTTTAAGTGTGCGCTATGGGGGATTAATCTTACTTTGAGGGGGAAAGAGTGGAATACCCTTTCATGTTCATGCTACTTATCTTAGAACAGCAAGTGGTGAGAGATTTATACGTTGAACAAAATATTTTGGGGAAGAAAATACGCGCGGGGTTATAAATTATATTATTGTTTGCTTATAGGAAATGTTAGAAACAAAAGTTATAAGGAAATGTTTTAAAGGAGAAGGGGAAATTTTGAGAAAAATGGGATTAATTGCTATAAGAATTTCTTAGCTGCAGGTGGAGTCTTATTGATTACAGGCTTTAAAAACTATAATAATCTTCTAATAAAAGAGCTTTCTATTTTCGAAGAAAGTGAAAGCGACTAATTTCTTTGCACGCTATAATACGAGGTCAGCTATTAATCGATTCCTCATTGTTCGAAAACTATTCATTGTTTAAAACGCACTACGTCTTCTCCCAATTTACTCTATTATTTGCATATAGTGTTTATATTTCTTGGTTTGTGTTAAATTTAGTTTAAAGGAAACAATTTGCAATTTCCAAGAAAAAAGCGTTAAATTTTGAAAGAAAAACGTTCAGAGTTTCGATAAAACAAATGCTATATAAAGCGAATTTTTAAGTGTAATTTAATACATTTAAAAGTGCATCTTAAATAATATTCATTAGGGACAAATATGACCGACAAAAATATCCAAACAGTGTATTCCCTAGTAAATACAATTACAGAACATATAAAAATTTCTTTACAATTTTACAACTTATCTAATTTATTTTGCTATTCAGAGTTTTTTGCTTATTTGCTATGAACAAAGTGATGAAATAGTGCCATTAAAAATAAATGCAGATAATTGTAACAAAATCTGCTCTTTAACTTTCTTTTTCCAGTTTGTGAATTGGAATTTTTTTTTAAAGTGAAAAAATTTATAGAAAGTTTTTAAAAGACCGTCATGCGTGGTATTTGTTCCTAAAAAACACTTGATTACACTGGAAAGAATATGTTTAAAACAATAAAATCAGAAACATATATTATCCAGATTTATTCTTATATATATGATAAATTTTGAAATAATACAACACTACTATATAACATCGCTCATGATAAATTATAAATGGAACAAAAAAATTACGTAAAAAAGATTAAATAAATAACACAATAGTACAGAAAAATTAATTATCGACATTAATTATGCGGTAAAAAGTCTCTAGGCGAAAAAGAATGGAAAATCAAGATAATTACACTGAAATGGAAATATAAGATGCTTTATCTTCAACTTCTTTAAGCTTCTTTAAACTTTGAAACTTTCCAAGGCAGAAGAAGAAAGGACAAAAAAAAAAAATAAGTTGACGGTGATGCCATTCATTAATTTTTAAACTTTAAAATTTACGAGGAGAACCAAATAAAAACAAAGGAAATGTCAAACAACTTGATACAGAGAAAGGAAAGATTAAAACTTTTTAATTTAAGTAAATGTCTAGTTTTTATCGTAACTCATATCTATAGCGACTAAATTCATATACACTATTTTTAGCAAATGAAAAATTCATACTCATTTTGAATAAATATTCAAAGCCTTACTTGTAGCTGCTACTTCGTCGAATAATGGCATGAGATGCTTTCATTATAAGTGTCAAAAGCATACAATGGCAGTGCAACACTAATGCAAAACGTGCGCTTTAAAACATCCGCTGCGATAAAAACCGGAAACGGAACAACAAATTCATAGTAACTTTTAATGCATAAGCGAAGTTTATCTCTTCAAAACTTAACACACGAGTTTATCCTGAAGCCTTACGATTAAGACAAGAAAAATGCAAAAATAATTTTAACCGCACAAATACGCTTAGATTGGTTTTATAGCTTTACGCCAAAACGATCTGTCTCACAGCTTTAATGCTTCTATTATTCTACATTTCATTGCAATTTGTGCTTAGTCAAAGATATACAATGTAAAATGCAATGCGACTGCATACATTTGATGCATATACCGGTTATAAAAATATTTCTAAAAAACGTTAAAAATTTGGTCTTATTTTTTGGTTTCAGTACCAGATAAGAATATATAATCACAAAAACGACAGAATAAAGTATTCTGTACGAGTACGGTATACTCTCAAGTACAGCAGACTCATCCTAAAACGATTGGTTCCAGTTGAAGAACTCGCTGTACAAAAGGTTTCGTTACCTGGAAATTAAAGATTTTCCCAATCACTTTAATAAACGCTATAACTATTCAAAAGGCATGATAAATTATAAAGTATCCAATTAAAATTTTTAACTAAAAACAAAATAGTATATGTTATAATTAGTTAACAATTATATAATGTTTATTCTATAAATAAAATGCTCAAAAGTGAAGGAAGTTCATCTCTTTGGAGAATATATTTTTTAAATTTCAAATTTCATTGAAAAAAAAAAAAAAACAAGAGTGGAGCAAAAATTGTCTGGTTTAATTTGGAGAATAAGATATACAGGCGTGCCCACTCGTAACCTAATTGCGATGGCACATCCTTCAAAAGCTATGCCCCCGCCAAAAAAAAAAAAAAAAAACGATAGCCCCCACCAAAAAGAAAAGCTAAAACGAGCTGAAAACAACTCCCTAAAAATTTCAATAGAAGAGCCTGCGCATGATCACCCCCCCCCCCCCCCCCGTCGCAGGAGATGAAATATAAGTTGAAAATTTTCATTATTTTAAATTGCTTTGTGAGAAAAATGGTTGCTCAGAATTGTCTTAGGAAGTGACACGAAAATGTAAAAAGGTCTGGAAATATATATAGGGAGAAAACTACTTAGTTATACGGAATTGTTTTTAAATATTATTTTACGTTCCGATTTAAAATTGTGTTATAATGTTGAGAGATTCACTGTAGGGCTTTCTTGCGTAAATATGTTACTGTGTAACAAAAATAAAAATGTTTTTGTGAAACAGAAGGATATTTTGGAACAGTAGCAACAGTTAGCAAAATATAATCTCAAACATTGGAAAAGCTTTGAATATTTATGTATATTATTATTATTCTGCACAAACGTTCCAATTTCTAAAAAATCAGTGTTCTATATTTAAGAAATTGACTTATGAAGAACCCAAAACAAATTTTAAAAAAAAAGTGAAGATAACACACTTTTAAATTAGCTTCAACTAATCAGTCAGGTTCGACTAATCAATAATTTTTCTTCAACCAAGCAGTCATCAACTTCATAAACGTTTTGGCTACTACAACTAGAATAATTTGAATTTTCAGCTTAATTAAATTGTATATTAATAACAATCCGATTAAAACGATTATTTTTGAAAATTGTTTCTTGTAAATAGATTGATAACAATAATTAGCCTTTGAGTAGTATTTTTTTAATTACCATTGCATTTCCGTCACTTTAAGGGTAAGACTGCATTAAAGTAGTACATAAGATACTAAGGATCCTTTTTAAACAAACTGCTGTTTCTACAGAGTAACCATTTATTATTTTTTTTCAATTTAACATTGTTTTAATGTTAGTCTAAAAATAATTTGAAAATTTCATAATATTTTTCGGTACCTCAATCTTTTAAAATTTGTGCTCTAATTTTAATTCTGGAAATCAATTACTTTTCATATTAAAATTATAATCTTCAAAAAATACATTAACCAAAAAAAAAGTTGCTGAAAACATAAATACCAATTTATTTCTATGAATAAGACGAAACCTTTTTCGAAAACAATTTCTGACAAATTTTTCCGATAAGCTTTTCCATTATCTCGAAATCCACCTGCTTTTATAACGTCACTTAATGACACACTTCAAAGCCGTATAATAACTCCTTTCTTTTAAATTCGCACATTATTAAACCATCTTTTGAAAGACATTAAATGAAAACAACAATGTCGCAAATCCTAAGCATTAAAACCCTAATAGCTTTTAAAATAATTTTAAATTATGCTATTTCAGTTACACTCAAAATGCAGGAAATAATTTTAAATTTCATATTATTTCTTGTTCTAAGATTAGGGTACTGATGCTCAATTTTGAAACTTGCGACCGTTTTTCGAAAATGTTACATTTAAGGATTAAGATAATCTCCAAAATAGAGTGAAAAACGACACAGCGACGGTGCTTAGTTTTATCGATTTGGTATCAAATTGAAATATGATGTTTTGAAACTTTCGATGTATATTTTATTACTCTTCTTAAATCCGGCGCGAAGAGAAACACAGATCAATTAGCTTTATTGAAATGTTGATGGGATAGACGTTTTATATTTTTATTCTATTCCATTAGAGGGTTGATAATATTTTAATTTGATAAAATGTGATGATAAACATAAATTTGATTCCAGAAAACATAGCTGATTTTTTTTTTTTTTTTTGTATTTAAATTTTATTTGCCTGTGTTTCATACCGATCAATACAATGCAATAACCTACTATTAACGTCATATTTTATAAATGTCATGATTAATCTTATGTATGCAGTAGTCTTTGGGCTATGACTACTAACTACTTATGTAATTGCTGTGGATAAAGGAAAAATCGGTATATTGTAGGCAGCTGATAAAACAATAACCGTGTTAGGGAAATAACTTAGTAACAATAAAATGCGTTTAATCGAATATTTATTAAGATTTTATTTAGAAAATAATAATATGTTAGTGTATGGAACAGTCAGAATCAATAGAGAACAAATACGGCCAGCTCCCGTGATCAACGAATATGCGGCTCAGTTTTATTGTGAGAGGCATGCAGACGATGGATTTATCTATCTTAATTGCCCACCCCCTGTTTTGTCTTGTTTCCATTTAGCACCTGAGTTTTTCGCAAGACCACCCATAATATATATATATACACCATAATATATATATATATACACTCTCTTAAAATATAGATAGGTAAGATTTTGTAAGCAAGCGTTTCCATGTTAAGGCCTTTAGTTAATAGGAAATTAATGTGTTCCTTTTTATTATAAACCCATTTAGTTTTCTCAAAAGGAAATACATAGGAACACTTACCAGGACGACGTAGATGAGTGGCTTGAAGAACTCGCCTGTCCTTCTTGGGACAAGCTTCGGATTTTCTTAGGAGAGTTCACTGCATGCAGCGGGTCAGGTTTTTCGTTGGCTTTGCTAGCCATACGTTGCCTACATAAATCCTATTAATAAATCAACAAAAAATTAGATAATTTGTTCTGAGTTCAATTGAACTGTTTTATATCAAAGTTTCCCGCTTATGACGTTCTTTGCAGAATGTAAATGGTCAATACATCTAAGCAATGTATATTTAGCTTCAATTTATTAGGCAATAAATTATTTACGTTTTTTGCCTATATTACGCTTTTAGAGAATGAAGACAAAATATTGCCTTTGGACATAACTATAAAAATTAGTTTAAAAATATGATTTTCTCAAATCCTTTGAGTTGCAATTATAGTTCCGACTCAAATTTATGACCTATTTACGCTCAGTTACTGAAATTGTCATCTTGGATGGCTTAAATTTGGCAGATTTTGATGAAGACTGGAATATTCTCAGTAAGCTGGTTAATTCAAAGCCAAACTTCTGCTCCAACTCTTTAATTCTGAACCAGTCATTTGTACTATCTGGAAAATTATAAGCAAGTTAATTTTTAAGCAATTAAGTTGTCAAAAGAAATTATTTAGCTTCCTAATCTAGCTTATTAAAGACAAATCGGATGCACAATCCGATTGAATGATTGGTTGAACAAAAATATAAGCATAACCCATGTTGACCATGACTATTAGAAAAATCTCAACGTATTACGAAGCCTACTGATTTAGCATTACAAAACTATCTTTGCTATTCTAAGCCAATAAGATCTATTTTTAAAAATAGATCTTATTGGCTTAATATCTTAAAATAGATTTTAAAATAGATCTTATTGGCTGGAATGTTAAATTCCAAGCGAGTAAGATTAGAGTTTCACTATATAGTAATAACAAGTTACGTTGAAAAACACTCATGACGTGATCTTGTTTATCCTAAATCATTTTCTTGCTTCAAGAAGTTAAGCTAAGCTTTATGTATAACGCAAACAACACAATAAAGGTACAAGTTTATAAAAAATGCTTTTGAGATAACTTTTTAACTATTTAAAAAATCGAATCGACGACAAAAAAAAAAAAAAATAAAATAAGCACAGAAGTCTCAAATATTTGTATGTGCAAAATTTTGACTGGAGTGGATATGCTTCTATAGCCTAACGACAAATGTTAAATACATTCTTTTTATTTCGCTTATTAAGTTGCTGAAAAAGGTAAACTTTAAACATTTTGAAGAGTGTAAAATATTGCTCTTAAATTTGAAAAATAATAGTTGCAAAAGTTTAAATTCATCGGAAAAATGTATCTTTGAGCAACAATTTGTATTTTATTTGTATTTGCTTTTTATACAAAACATAACAGATCGCACAATTATCGCACATTTTATTTTATTAATAGAGGACAAAAATGGGAACATTGAACTACTAACTAGTTAAAAGTTCCATCTGTTTTGCTAAAACTTTTTTGAATAAAGAATTTTCAGTAACGTGTTGCATATATTAGGTCAGATTAACAGCGCTATTTCAGACGAAAATTTTGCATTGAAGGCAACAAGCCTGAAAAATTTCTACATGGTTGAATCCGAAGATATAATTAGTTTACCACACATTTGCGCCGAGTCTGCAACCACGGTACAATTAAGCCTCGCAGGATTTTTATTCTCACTTTTAAGAACACAAAAGTGAAACAACAAAGTGTATTAAGTAAAGATTTTGCGCCGATTGAATAAAATCTCTTTAATTAGACAAATCTGTTGAATTCTCTGCTGTGGCGAATTCCACAACAAAGACCCTAAATGATAGAAAATGTTTCAGCTAATCTGTATTCTTAAATCCTGATTATTCAACAAAGTCATAGAAAGCACTAATTGAAAATTAGTTTGAATGAGCAATTCTTTTATGATAAATATACATCAATTACGATACACAAAAGTTTTTAAACTTTAAATATATCAGCGTCAAAACAATGGACTCTTCTTTATGAATCTGATAAAAAATAGGTTAAGTGATACACATTTAACAAATTTAAGTCATCTAGTCAACAAAGGTTTGTAAAGAGATATTCAGTCCAGCGCTTCTAATTATCCGCTACACAAAGAATATCTCGCAGGCTATTAGAGTCTTTTGTTTCTTGGATAAAACTCAGGTGTTTCCTGAACAACAACGGGATCCTAGCTTAAACATTAGACAATGGCCCGAACTTAATACCGGAGGTCTGCTTTTAAGTGTCCAACAATGAAAGGGTGAAAAGACTCCTTGGAGTCGGAATGAGGGGCCTCTCCCCGTAACTATCCTTTTCACTGTGACCATCGTCGCCGACTTTAATACAGAAGCAGAATTGGCTACAGACAAATGCTCCCGTTCTTCCAAATAGAACAGCGGATGGTTTATTCGGTGTGAAATGTCTTTCTGAGCACCCCCGTCAATGGGGGGAATTCTGCCGAGCTTGGGGAAAAGATTTCACGCAACACAGATCGGAAACGCTAACAAACAGTACGCAGGAAGGGAACTGTTAAACTTCAAAGCCGCGCTCCAGTGCGTCCCAGACCCTTTTAGAGCAGGGGTGATCGCAGGTTCTAATTGGCATTACGTTTTCCCTCATTATTTTACACGTCACGTACTTTAACTGGCGAGGCGTGTGTATCCCCCTCCCCCCAGACTCTGCCAACAGATGTATTTATCACCGCATGGTGGCATCGGTGAAAGACATTCCACTGTGATTCTTCTCTGCTTTTGTATTTATTATGCGTTGGTCGCAACAGTACTCCGAGAGCCTTTTATTCATGTGTCTATGTTAATACTGGGTCTCCCGAGTGCCTTTGAGATGATGCCGTCACTAAAAATATTTTCCTGACAATTAGAAAATAATTTAGCTTAAGTACTCAGTTACTTTCATTTTGTAATTTTAAGCAATATATTTATAAGCCATTAAGTCCTTTTCATACTTTTTTTTTTATTTTTATAGGAAAATCTCGGTCGCAAAAGCTGGGTTATTTTGTTGTTGTATAATAATAATGATACTTTTCACTTTTTTGAAATTGTAATAAACGAGAAGAAAACAGAGGCATGCTCAAACATTACATTCCGATAAATTGATTATTTGCGCAGTTGTCGCATAGTAAATAAAATAATTATATAAATAAAATAAAGGAATTATTTATAATGAAATACCTGAATTCAACTCGTAGTGCATAAACGTGACGTATCAGATGATAATTAAAAAAACTAAATAAATTAAAAAAGAAAATAAATAAATAAACGTTAAAAGGTGCTTACTGTTAAATGCTTTTACAGAAAAAAATTATTTAAATTGGTATTAGATTGAGATAGCCCGTGCAGCACCGGGCGGCGTAGCTAGTATCCTACGTTTATTGTTAATAATTCTGATTTTTTTTTTTTTTAAATCCTCTGATATTTCAAAAGAAAAATGTAATCGTTTTATGCTTTTTCGATTAAGCCGTTTTTCTTAATTATTTAAAGTCTTTAGCTTTAGCAACACTTAAATTATTTTAGACTCAAATTTAGTAAGATTCAAATTACAATACGCTAATTCTTAAAATGAACTAAAACCAAAATAAACAAATACACCGAGTTCAATAGTAAAATTATAAACACTAACTACTCCTTTAAACTAAAATTTGCCTTTCATACTGCGTTTAGCAACCTTGCTTTTTCCACTTGTTTTTAACCGAATATTTCTCAACATAGCTAAGAGCAGAAACATAGAAAGCGGATCTTATAGTTATTACAAGTGAACGATTTCTCTCAAAATTTATCACTCAGAAAGATATTGCGAAACAGAGATACCCTTACATTTTACGCAGACTCCTGTTTCAGATGGCGTTAATCTGACATGCTTAACACCAAGTTTCATCATGTAAGTACCCAAAATCCTCCTCATCCACGCATGAATAATTTGTGAAACAGTCTTTTAAAAGTCATGTTACTTCTATATTCACGTCACTCTCGGAAAAATCATCCGTTTAAGGCCTTTTCTCTTCCCATCCCTTCATATTCAACAGGAGGGTGTTTTAGTACGTCGGCGTTATGTATTCTGAGATGGTTTTACTTAGCTCTAGCAGAGACTTTTTTTTTCATGTTCTCAAATAAAAGGCGTGAGTGGAATTCAGTGTCAGATAGGGAATTCCGAATTTTATATGTCTACGTTGGAATTTTTTAAATAACTTATGTTCTCATTTTTTAACAATCTTTTATTATTATTATTTTTTTGCAGACTCTGCAAAATTCCTGCACACTCTCTACGGTCACAAATAAATTATTGTCACAAAAAATTATTTTTAATGTAAAAAAATACTGATTTTGTTTACATAACTTGAATAAGTTTTTTATATTTATTTGAATAATGAAGCAACCCCCCCCCCCCTTTGTTGTAGCGAATAGATTTCCTAAATACTGAATACTGAGCAGTAATAGACTAATAAATAGGGTCAGACAGGGTAAACTGGTCGATGGGGTAAAGTGATCATACAGCAAATAAAAAACTATAACTTAAATAAATATTGGAATTAAAATTATTAAAATAAAAATTGGTGTATTTTTCTTAAGTTTTAGCTTTCAAGAGTAAAGAATTATATTTTACACTCAAAATTATATAAATGGCAGCTCTTTAGCCGAAGAAAGCAGAAAATTTGCTTGACTATAGTACGTCTTGAAATTAAAGCTCCTCCTTTAACTTCTCTCTGGCATTTTGTTTAGAAACATTTCAGGCAAATTGACGGGGCAGAAAGCTTAACACTAATCTCAAAAAATTTTATTCACTAACGGTTAAGCTCGATTTATTATAAATATTATTTTACTGTAGTTTAAGTAAGATGGGTAAAGTGGTCACAGCCACTTGGCTTAACATGGATCACTGTTCTAACACTGCTTGATGTTAATTTATGAGGTAGACCATAGTTTAAATTTCTTAGGAACTCACAGGAACTCAGCTTTTGTACTTTTTAAAAATTTCATTGAGTTTTCGCCTATTAGAAGAAATTCAA
This sequence comes from Octonoba sinensis, assembly GCA_038502835.1. Lineage (NCBI taxonomy): Eukaryota > Metazoa > Arthropoda > Arachnida > Araneae > Uloboridae > Octonoba > Octonoba sinensis. Next base: position 52,874,620 of record CM076599.1, on the reverse strand, counting down.
ACTATTTACTTTTAAAAATAAGTTTTGAAATTTAAGGGTTCCGCACATTCCTTTTTAGAAATTAAGCAACGAGGCAGAATTTAGTTAAACATTAATTTCACTGACACTTTACTAAAGTATCAGGATGGATCTTAGAAAGTAAACAGGATGAAACACAACCGTTATCACAAATGCAACAGACTGAAAATACTATAAGACAATGTTAAGACAATGTCCTTACAATGTTAAGTGTTGCCGAATTTTATGATGCCATTTTTCTAAAACATAACTTTAAGATTATCTTTCTGCAATAATTTATATCTAAACATACTTAATAAATATTAGTAAACTGTAAATGTTTAAATTAACAGTACGTCAAACAATAACAATACATGAAGAGATAATTAAAGTTATCTAGCTTGAAATATGTATTATGCTCCTATTTTGCTTTTTAACAAGCCATAATTATCTCTCTTAATAATAATATTTTCTTAATATATAATTTAAAATTTTTGTCATTAACTAAAAGCTTTTTTTTTTTTTTTTTGATTTATTCAGCGGCCATTTTGAATTGTGGCAATTATATGGCTTACTTTTTTTTTCCGGCCAAAATTTAATGAAATGTGCTCTTTATTAATGTAATGTAAAATATTAACCAAACAATATGAAACTTTTGGACAAATTCTTACATTTATTAAATGCCGAAGTTGAAAAACGTGGATTTATATTTTTAATACATTTTTCTTTTGAATATATTTTCATTTAAATATCAGTTTACCCGACCTGACCCTAGTACCACTAAGTACGGGAACCACAACCCTTCAATGATACTCTTCAAGCATAGGGGTATCAAGGAGGGCCAGGTCCACACAGCAATGTAGGAAGGCTGGGCTGACGCCCAGCTAATCTACCTCCGGTCGGTCACGAGCTGTCGTCGAACTTCACTTACCCGTACCCGGGGGAGGGCAGCCCTAAGGCCACGTGCTAACAGGGTAAAGGAGTGAAGTAGAAAAGTACCACTAAGTACATTTAGAACTTAATAAGGCTATTTACATGTATACTAACACCGTTTTTGCTACATAAACCTCTCTCTATTTTTTCTCTCGTTCATCTTAAGTTTTAACCTATTTTAGATGCTCCTTTTTTATTATTGAAAATTATTAACTATTATGTTTACATTATAAATACATTCTTTAATTCTGTTAGACCTTTTATTTCAGTGGTTGTTAGTTGCTAATGTTTTCAATAGAAAATATATATCTAACATATTTTTCCCGTATGCAGCTGAAGGAAAATGCAGAACTGTATCGCCACGAAAATTCTTCTCAATGTAAACTTTTAAAGACCGAACCGGTAAAATGAATAAAATAAAAAGTTTGTACACTATACTATATATATCTTGTTTCTACACCATACTATTCCCAATTTTGTGCAGAATATAAATACGTTAAAACAATTTTGTTTCATTAAAAGAAAAAAGTCACTAAGTTACTTTTAAACCCTTGCCAAAAAAGAGGATAACAAGTTTTTCGTAACTTTTAATACTAATATGAAAAGTTAAGAATGATGATGAAATATTTAAGTCACAATAATAATTTATATTTATAACTATTATGATAGTTGCAAAAATGTCGTTGATGTCTGAAGATTTTTTGAAAAAAATATGTGGATTTCCCTTTTAGTTGTAAATGTTAAATACATTTGAGCGGTTTGAAAACTGCTCTCAAAATAACGAAATAAAAATGAATAACTAACAGAAAATAAAAATTTAAATACGTATAAGTAAATAAATAAATAAATGAAAGAAAGGAAAAAAATATAAATAATATATAGTAAAGTGTAATATATAGTTTGTCATTAAAATTAATAATTTTTAATTAGGTGATAAAACTAGGCTGATCTTTAAAATCCCAGAAAACTTATTTGAACTTCTGATTTTCCCTGACATTTTTAGGACTTCTGGGAATTCGAAGTCAAATACTAGACTAAAACATCTACTGTTTGAGTACTAATCTTGAGTATAAGGAGCACTTGAATTTCTTAGGCAATTTTTTGACAAAAAAAATTAGTAACCCTAAGTGACTTACACTAGAAATCTTAATACCGAAATATTTTAATGCAAATTTTATGCTTGCTGACTAATCAGCACTTAATTTTTCTGTTATCGTTCTCTGTTTCTTTCTTTCTTTCTTCATAAAATACCACGCATTCTATAAACCTCAGTAAAACTGCCATCTGCAAAAGAAAATGCAGCCTTCAAATTATTAAAAGTATATCAAAGAGTATTTTATAACTAAGGTGACGATATGCTGTGTAAAACGCCTTTCATTTTTACTCTTTGGATCACAATAGATATCCCATTAGCATTTTCCGCTACGCTTCAAATTTAATAACTTCCTGATATGCAAATTTAGTTGTCAGTGTTTCTCCAATAAATAATTTATTTTGCAACACATTCTACTGACGTTTATGCAAAGGTGTTTTTCTACTGTAATATTAAAAAACGGAAACTATGTATTTGTAAAATACTGATAATTATAGCACATAATAATTTGATATATATGTTACTTATACATAGAGACGTAATTTACAAATAAAGGCAAGATTAAAAGAGAAAGATATAATACGTTTAAATTTGCTAGTCATTAGAAGATAAATGATTTCACAGTACAAAGGAGCCTTTTTAGGTAAATTACGTGTATAAAACGTGATTAATAAAGTTATTATAGTCACAGAATTTGAAAAAAATATTAAAAAATGAAATGTTTGTATGAACATTTTAAAACTTTCAATTGTAGACGACAGACGAGTCAGACTTATTTTACTTTTTACCCCCAAGAAGTCCTTGTTTTCATTCTCCATGGAGACCTATGGAAGAATTTTCAGAATGCTTCTCACTAACAACTTCTTCATGTAACCTGCTATTCTTCTGATCCGGCATCTCTCCCTTCTTAAAAAGTCTTAGTTTTTCTCCTTTTCTTCTGTCCTTTGTACGTGGGTTGTTTCACAAGGAGAAATTAGGATGCTATAATTTAGACACAAGGAGCGAATATTGCTGATGACTGGAATATTGATATAAGGCAAACAAAATTTTTTAAAAAAGAGCTCTTTGTGTATCCTTACACATGATTAGAGAAAACCATTATTAGTTTTAAACATCATTACTATAACTGTGTTTCGAGTAGTGAAAGATTTGTTACATTTTTTTCCTATTTCAGATGCACTACAAATAACAAACTAGAAAATATGAATTACAATGGGTCAGACTGCTTTTTCCTTCAACATGGTGCTGTGTCAGAACTTCCTACTGGTAGTAAGTTAAAACATGAAATTGCGAAGTGAACGTTAAAATGGTACATTGCACTCGTTTCTTTCCTCTTGTTTACTTTTCCCCAGCCAAGTTTCCGACAGAAAAATACATGTTATTTACTAACCTGATAGTCTTGACTGGCCTCTGTATCAGGTTGGGTGATGTTTTGCAACTTATCTCTGGTCCGTGAGTGCCTGCTGACCAAATAGGCCGCTGCTACGGCTAACAGAATGCCAACTACACCGCCACATAATGCAAACGTCAAGATGAGTAGACGTTTGTCGCTATCAGGATTAAAAACTTCGTATTTCACCTAAATTCGAAAAAAAGATGCATCATATAATCACTTTATTGTTTTCATGAAAAATAGTTACTTAACTCCTTACAAACGAGCCTCCTTTTCAATAAAGCAATTTTTCAAATTGCCTTAAAATAGCCTATCAAGTTAAGGTCATTATACTTTCGATTACATCCCCACCCCCAACCCCACGTTTTAGAGAGATTTTTGCAGTTAAAAAATAAGAAGCACCAGTGCCCATTCTCAGGCATCCTAATAGCTTATGCCTGATTCCTTCCATAACTTAAGATATAGCAGCCACCAATTGCAGAAACTAAACAAAATGATAATAAATAAGAAAAAAAGTAGTTTGCACTACCTTTCTTGTTGCACTTAATTCAGAAAAATCACTAAGAGTTATTTTACCAAAATAATAATCAATTTTAGTATATATATATATAACATATATAATTTAACTGAAATTAAAAGTGCAATTCATGGTGCCAACGCAGTTACACGAACACTGTTCAACAAGACAATGACTGTGTTTACATTCGTTTGAAGTTCGTAACCATTATTTTTTAATATATTTTGCAATTTTAAAATGAGAGTGATTTTATAAATGTGTCGTAGGAAAAATTTGAATTTTTATCAATCGATAACTCCGTTTATTTGTTGAAAATAATGTTGTTGTCGTGTCCTCGCTCGTGGCGAGTCTAACGGGGCCCTTGTACGCAGGAGTCCGATTTCCGCCCCTTTGTAAGGTCTCTTAATTTTTGAACCAGCTCCCAGATGAGAGACCGTCACCTGGGATTGGCACCCCCAGAGGTATCGTTTCACTTGGAGGACATTGGAGCCACGCCCTATTTAACGTGCACCAGCTCCCTTTAGCGTACACGGAGAGCAGCGACCAGCCGCGAGAAGTTGTCACCCTCCAAAAACTGACCTCAGTCAATGTTGCTTCACTTTCGGTGTTCTGCGGGAACCGAGCTTCTACCGACTGGCCCACTGCAGACACGTGGAAAATAATCTGATATTAAATTGAAAATTTTCGATAGCTGAATATATTACCAAAAATTTCTAGAAAAATAACAATCAAGAATTTAGTAGTGATCAATTCATTTGAATAATATATATATATAAAAGGAAATGATTTAATTTACATTGACGTAGAACATAAAGATTTTGATACAATTACTCAAGTTTCCGTTAAAGGAAAATATTTAATATTATCAAAAAACTATTTCATAAATGTTTGTCTTTGTTGTAAATATTAATAACTTATTGTGTTGCATGAGCTTCCAATGCATTACATTAGAAATGTTCGTACTAACAATGACTTCCATTAGGCATCATGGCATACTAGGTTTCAGTGCTATTTAACTTCCAATAATTCCAATTTGAATAATTTTGAGTTCTGGTTTAAAAGTTATTAATTTTAATTATTATTTGAATTCTCATTTTACGCCAAAAATAAGTGCATTTCACAAACTTGAAAATTTAAGGATTAATATTTGAGACTAAATGAGTTTCAAATGGGGAGGGGGGGGGGCTGATGATGGCCATTTGGAGCAGTCAGCTATCACTGTGGATATCACTTTTTATAGATCGCAGTTAAAATCCTGAAGCTGAACTTCTTTGAAAGCTATACATTTTTTGATGGTGGACATTCTTAAGACCTATTGCAACTCAGAACAAATTCAAATGTTTTGCGCAGTATCAAACTTGATGCATTCTAGAACAAAGTTCTTAAGGTAGTTCTGTAGCATCGATACTGTTTGGGTTTTCATGGTAACCGCTTGAAATACATAATACAATTCCAAATAAGTCAAATTATTTTCTGTATCTCTAACACTTTGGATTCACAACATAACTGTGTGCGTAAATCAGTTTCGCAGCATTAACAATAAGCGGTGCGATGCATAAAACTGTAAATAAATTAGATTTCGGGCATGTAAAATAATTGGTGACTGTTCCGATCGCCTACTACAACTGAGGAGAAATCGAAATGCCACTTCCTTCTGTCACTTCAAAATTATGCTCACTAAATCACTCAGGTTTTAGCTCACAACATCCTTAAAATCATGTAGTGAATATTTGATTACGAACATTTACAACTGATTTCTTGCAAAGCAAAGTCTTTGATGCAGTGGTCGGCAACCTGTCGATCGCGATCGATCGATCGGTCGATCGCAAGCCCATTTTTGGTAGATCGCGGCAGCATTTTGGACAGTTTATATAGTTTTGGAAATTCTTTTATTAATTTGTCAGACCATTCGCCGGACATAAAAAACTTGCTAATAATATGGTCGTCACATTAACTATGCTCTCGGTGAGAGTTAATTGAAGTATGTAACGGCATTGTGTGTTTTATTTGTTAAACAAAAACAATATTATATTATATTAAATTTAAAAGAAATAACACATTAGTATCTGAAATATTGCTTTGATGAGAGTAAACGGTGTTAACATTATCTTCAAAATTTTAAAGTATATCAGCATCAAAACTTGTTCTGACAAAAATTAACCTGCAATTTGAAGTAGTCCCAACATGTCCTATGATTAGTGTTTGGTTTCCCCTCCCCCTCCTCCCGTCCTCCGAGTCGATCTTGGTGTTCGCCGAACTTAAAAAGTAGATCTTCCGTCTATTTAGCTTGCCGACCGCTGCTTTAATGCGAGCAAGTGCGAGTTAAAATGTGCTTAAACTTAGTTGATCTTTCTCCCTCGGTTTTACTTTTGCAAGCTTCGTGCTACACCCCGGTGGGCGCGAAGATAGTAGAACAAATGCTTAACTTGCTTACAATCATATTGATGAAAAAAGTTTTAGTGCTGTACAGTAAAAAAAAGATAGGCTCATTAGATAAGCTATAAAATCGTACATACAGGTAGTAAATAAGACCTTTCTGAAAAGGTTGATGTTAAATACCATATTTTGTGCCTAAAAAGGGAAAATTAATTTTTAGAATCTCAAGTCATGCATTAGTTACTTGAAAAGATGCCTTTCTATTCCGCCTACTAAACATTCAACTTGAAAATTTATCTATCTGTACTAAAAAACAACTTTCTTAAATAGAATATGACTGAGAAAAAATTCAAATTCAAAGCTTCGTCTGAAATGGAAAAAAAAAGCATTTTCCGAAAAGTACTTCGACAAATTCATTTCCTAATGGCAAAATAAAAACAGATTCGTTTTTCGCTTTTGGGGGAACACTACACCTAGCTCGCGGAGTCTTTCTTCTGTTAGACTTAGAATGTCAGCCAAAAGCAGAACTATAGGAAGAATGATATTAAAAAAAAAAAAAAAGCGCTTAGAAAGCAATAGCTGTAATGGTCTATGGCTTTGTAATTGATATCAAAGAGGATTCAGTTTCTCCTTTCTATTTATTTTGCTTGTGACAACATGCTCTAGATGTCTGACAACTTCTTTATAGAGAGTTCTTGAAGAAGTAAAAAAAAGAAAAAAGAAAAACGGTGCCATAGTGCCTTGCAGTAACGAAGAGAAAATAAAAATAATAATTCTTATTTTCTTCACAAGAAAGGCTTAAGCTTCAAAGAATAAAAGTATTGGTAATATTTCTTAATGAAAAGCCTTTTTTTTTTGTGTGTTTCATGTAGCTTCTAGATTAAAGTACCAAGCTTAAAGATGCTTCTACTTTATTCAAACTTTGACACCCTAATGTCTTGCAATGCAAATTAATTAGAGGCTTTTGTTTAATATAGATTTTTTCTCTTAAAAATGAGCAAAAAGTTTTTTCTGAACCAAACGAGTCTACTTTTCCCGTAAACCAACATTGATTTTGTAACATTTGAAAGACTGTTGTGAACGTCTTAAAATTATGATCTTTAGCACTGCCATATTCAATTTTTGGATATCAAAACTCATAATTTACTCTAAAATAATTTAGAATAATGTATATATATATAAGTTCTGGTGCACGTTTATTACTGGAAATGATAACTGGTTACGATAAGTTTTCATTTCCAGTAATAAACTAGTAAAACTGTGGACACTACTATTATTTTTTGTTTACTTGTTTGATTCAAATCACGTCGTACTTAGCACACAGTAAAAATACAGGCTTTTAAGAAGACAAAAATTTAGCAGAACTTTTTTACTTTCATCTGAACTAATATTCTTTAAGTACAGTGCGTATCGAAATGATAGGCCCACCCGCATTTTTCAATGTGTCGACTGTTAATTGATAATAATTCCTTTTTTTTTTTTTGGGTACAGATAATTCAACAATAATCGTTATAATTATCTAGAAAGCATTTTGTTAAAAATAAATAAATTTTTTTATTTCATGAAAATTTTTATTTTGAAGCCGTTTCAAAAAGATAGGTCCGCCTTTATAAATCCTTGTACCAAAACGTTTTTTTCCATTAAGTTTACATAATCATCATAGTTAAGTCTTACTGCGTGACTACGCGGGCTGCCGTGGAAGTATTTAAATGGAGTTGAACACCACATTGCAATCAAACGAAATGGGTCGTCGTTGCAGTCTTTCGCTGGTTGAACAGGGGAAAATTGCCGCATTTAAGAAGTGTGGAAAATCGAATAGAGAAATAGCTAAACTTTTAAACAGATCTCATAATGTCGTAAACAATTTTTTGAGACATAGAAGTGCTTATGGTAAGAAAAAATCATCTGGCTGGCTGTCAAAAGTGACACCCCGACAAAGAAAGACTATTGTAAAGGAGTTAAAATTAGGAAATACGAGCTTATCCACTTTGGCCAGAAAACAAATTTCTCAAAAGCAAAATCAACGGTCCATAGAATGATAAAGAAGTTCGGCAGTTTAGTTTACAGGAAGAGGAAAGCGGCTCCGAAATTGTATAAAAATCACAAAGAAAAGCGATTGAAATTCGCACAGGAAGTGATGTGCTGGAAAGAAAACTGGCATCGAGTGATATTCAGTGATGAAAAAAAATTAAATCTGGAAGGTCCAGATGGCTGGCAATATTACTGGCATGATCTGCGTAACGATAGAGAGATATTCTCGAAGAGGCAAGCTGGTGGTGGTTCCGTTAGGGTGTGGGCCGGCTTCGGACGCGCAGGAAAAACTGATATAACATTTGTATACAATCGCTTGAATGCTGCAGGCTATCAACAGCTGCTCGAACAAAATTTCCTTCCACAAGCAGAGCACATTGGAGGGCCTTTCTACATGTTCCAACAGGACAATGCTCCTGTGCATACTGCAAAGTCCACTTTTGAGTGGTTTTTGGATAATGGTGTGCATATTATCGATTGGCCACCTTGCAACCCGGACCTGAATCCGGTAGAAAACATGTGGGCATACTCGCAAGAGCAGTATATGCAGGTGGAAAGCAGTACAACTGTACTACAGACTTAAAAAGATCTATTTCCTCCGAATGGGCAAAAATTGAGACCAGCTGTTTGCAAAAACTTGTAGAAACCATGCCGAATAGGATTTATGAGCTCATTTTGAAAAAAGGTGAAAAAATTTCTTATTAATTGATTATTAATTTAATGTTTGGTTCAGTGGACCTATCTTTTTGAAACAGCAATTTCACAAATTTTTTGTTTCGTTTATCATTCCTATGATTTGTATATCATTTAAGCATTATTTTTTCATTGGTTGAACTAGAGTATATTATAAAATAGTACTTAATGCATAATAAAAAATTTTTTCCTAACATGAATTTCGTTTTTACTGATGGACCTATCATTTCGATACGCACTGTAGTTATATTCTCTGTGCGAGATATTTGGTCCCCACTTGCAAATAGATTACATGATTTAATTAGTATTCATTTAACTCTCTTATACGAGTATTTTTCTTTATGTTAAACGAAATGCATTTTTTCCCCTCTCTTTTCGTATTTCGTTTACAAATATTTATGCTTAAAATAATAATAAAAAATATCTGGATTGTTTTCAATATTTTTCAAATATTTTGTATTTTTTAAGTTTCATAGACTTTTTTTTCTTTTGTCAGGATGCATTCGAACTGCTCTACATATAATGAAGTATGTTCGGAAGAAATGTTTTAATATTATTTACTTACATTTTCCATGTCTTATTCACAAAAGCAACTGAACTATTTATCATTCAAGATATGTTGTACACCTTGAATTAAAACTTTTCGTTTTAAGTAACAACTGATTGTGAAAAACTGAAATAAAATCTAGTTTTTAGGAAGCTCTCCACTAAAAGCTAAGTTAATTAGAAAAATGCAAAACAAAAAATTAATAAATGAATAAATAAAAAGACAAAAAGTAAATCAATAAATGCAATAAAACACGGTAGTACAATCTGTAACGTTTGATTCTTTTCAATAAAAATATCGTTTCAGTTGTCATTTATCTATCCAATTTTTAAAAGAAAACATAAAGCAAAATATTCTGCGAATGCCTTTCGAAACATGCTAATTATGCACTCATTGACGCTTTCAATTGAAGAAAGAAAGCGTAGAAACACTCACATTAACCGTTTAAAATATAACGAGGAACGACCTTTCACTAACTTCCTTGTCCCCGTAAATATATCGTAATAAGACATCGTTAAAATAGTCCACTGAACCGAATATGAAAAATGGAATTATAACCGAAATAAATACCCAATAATTCTTTTCCCCGCAACCCCAAACAACCTCACACCGGGAAAAATTACATCCCCATGTATCGGGAGGACAAATTCCCTTCGTTTTCCCCTTTCATTTTATTTTTCCCCGCAGACCAATTATACCTCAGCTTGCCTTGACAATTATGTCATCATAGCGTGATATATGCATGGCAGACCAAATAGAAAGGGATGCTGAAGAGGGATGGAAGGATTGTTGGAAGCAGTTAGAAAGCCATTAACGAGACGTTTCTCTTCATCAAAGTTCCCACAGACGTTAAATGTGGATGAAAGAAAAAATGTTTCGTAGAGAACCTGGGTTTTTTGTAAGTCTAAAGGTGAAAAACGCATTTCGGATTCCATATTTTTTCAATAGGAAGAGACACTGCCTTTTCAGGAAAAGCATCGTTACAATACGAACCAGAAAGATTGTTTTACTTTTCAAAAGTATGAAATCAAATATACATATATATATATAAGTTTGGTTATGTTTCGTGTTTCCCTCCCCTTACAAAAAGTAAAAATGCTATCGTTTTTTGAAAAGAAACTAATTATCAAACTCATTTTTTGTTTTAAGCTCTGTATAACGTTATAGGAGGCCCAGTGGCTGAGTGTGATAGCCTTCCGGGCTACCATGCCACAGATGAGGGGATGGGCACAGTAGTCCACGGCCCCCAATGGGCTGTGTCACGCCACTGAGTCATTTAGTTAGTTATAAATTTATAAATTTATTGGTACTGTGGAGAATATCCATCTCGCTTTACCCCTGGCTCATTTTGTATAATGATATCACGCAATTTTTGGACTCATTGCACCTCAGAAGGAGAATCTAGGCCAAATCCAAAAGCCCAATAATTATTTTTAACGAATAGAACACTTATGTTTCTAGAAATAAGTGAAAACGTGGATTATTATTATCATTTTTTTTTTGGTCCTTGCGGAAAATTCTTCTTACAAGGTGTAAATTAAAAACTACCTTGCATTTAACCATTTTTTTAAAAGTTATTTATTTCTACTTTCAAATTTTATCGTTTGGTTTAAGCGTTAAGAAAATCTTCTCAATGTGCTTCTAAATGCTGTTTATAATACGCATTTAATATCCTTGTTAGTTCTTATATACAGGACAAAAACTGAAACAGAATCCTTCGAATAAAACAAATAATGTTCGATTTTTTTCAAAGTTGAATAAATTGTAAATTTTGATAATATTTTTGAACATTACTACTACCTTATTACGCAAGAAGGGCAGAAGAGCTTATCTCAGTTTTGTGCTGAAACACTTCTTTTCATATAAGTATCATCTACTGAACTTATGAGAGTTGTGAATATTTTAGAACTAGCTGCGGCACTCGGCTTTGCATGGAATACCTTGAAATTTGCATTAATCCGTGGCGTAGAAAAACTGATGCCACGTGACACTTTAACTATTTGTTCTATTCAATTAAGGATAAAGTTAACAAAAATAATTACATTAGATTAAAGACAATATTCTTTTGAAATCGCCGTTACAGTGCCGTGCTTTTCATTTATAAGTATGATGGTTATTTCATTTAGTTTTCAGTTCATTATCTTTTTAACACAATGCTTTCCATATCTGATTATTTTTGAAAAATTTAGCGGAATTGATCTTCGCAACTCAACATCAGCAGTATATTTACAGAAAGCTCTCCCATGTAGGGATTATTTCTCCACATTCTTGGTTATTATATTTGTCTGAAGGAGCTAAAACGATTCCTTTTTAGTGATCTAATAGGTCTAGCATTCCATTCCAAAAGGTCAGACCAGAGTTTAATAAAAATAATATCAAAAATATTGAAGGAAACTTCTGGTTGAAATTGGGACAATGCTCCCTTACGCAAATATCGGTTCTCAGCACAATAATACATTCCTTCATCATTTCAGAGGGCATACCCCAAAGCGAGACACAAAATTAATTAATATCATATGTTTGCATCCGGCTGGAAAATCCTCGGACGGCGTGGTTAATGTAATGTCTGTAAAGGTCCGGCAATCCCTGGTCATCTAATATGGAAGACCGTTGCTCTGAGAGTCGCTTTAAATCATGCAACGGCTCATGGGAGCTTTATAACGACTCGGATATATAACCCGAGTACTGAGATATCAAGTGCTCCGGCGAGATATTGTGCCATATGTCCGGCTGCATAGGTGTCCGGTGTTCCGCAAAATCTGTGCTTCGTGTTGTATAACAAGGTATTTAGTGTTGCTGTGGCCCCTTTCTGCTTTGGCAGCGTGCGATGATGATTGATAATTTTACACTCACAATGGGATGCTACCCAAAGCATTGATGAGGTACGTGTTAATGAATGTAATAGGAATGCACTTGTGTTAAGTTTTGTGTGATAAAATTAAATTCAGCAATGATTTAATATCGCGCTAATGTGACAATAACGAATTCTCTGAGCAACATCTGATCACTACACAGCCAGAACATTTATGTATTTGTCGTTGCTGTTGCAATTTAAAAGGTCACATATTTTTACTGACTGACGTGTTGAGTTAAATATAGCATAGCGCTGTAATTTCGTTTGGCTGTAAATATTTGCTAGTCAGTCAAGGAGCGCATAATTTGGCACGAATGTTTTATCAAGTCATTAAAAGTCACATCGTTTCATTATGTTCAGGAATTTACCTTTCTGATTTCATTACAAGATCGCGACTCATTTAATATTTATAGTTCACTCGACGTTTACCACTTTTTTTCAATTTTAACTAAATCTTTCACTGCCGACACTTTAATAAAATTGAGCTTTTTTCGGCGATGTCGATCACAAATACGGCTGTATCTTATGAAGACGCTAAGAATTATTAAGATTGATTGGACCATTAAAATTGCTCTATACATTCATCTTATGTAAATGCACGACAAATACATATATCTGTCTATCTATCTATATAACCATCTACATATATGCATGTGTTCAAATCCATATGTCTGCATATATATATATATATATATATATATAATCATAAAAGATAGACTTGAATACACGCAGACAAAGGTCTGCATGAGTGTTAATATGTTTTCCCATTGCGAACATCAAGCAAATGTAGTGGGTAGAATGTATTTTAAACAGGGAGACACGTGACAATCTACAAGCTGATCATAGAGCCAAAAAAAGAGTGGCATAGTATCAAACGGCATATTTGATACGCCCTATCTTGGCGACTGCAAATAAAGTATTTAAACAAAAATCAATGTAAAAAATTATTTTTGACCATTCTTGTTTAAAATTACGGTGAATGTTTTCAACTGTCACAAAAACACGTTTCAAAAAATGAAAAAATTCAAATCTCTCGAATAGGAGTTTCTACACTAAGTTTTTAAACTGAGTTTTCTGTTTTTGAAAGTTTCGTATTCTATTAATACTACCTCCTCATGATTGTAAGATGGGTTAAACATTACAATGAAGAATGTTAATCGCTTATTAATGAGAATAGAATAATATGCTGATGTCATAAATGTAAATGAATCTTTTTTAAAAAAATATTAAGAAGTTTTTTTTTAAAATGAATATAAATATGTATGGATGTACTGATGTAAAAATGATCTAAAAATGTATAAAGTTTATATATATATATATCTTACAAATTTAGCTATTTTTATTCATTTTTATTTCTTTAAGAAAGAATGTAAATATTTTCCATCTTTTAAAAAAATATATTGAGTTTTGGTAATTGATATTTTGAGTAATTATCTGTACACACTGACATACAGTAAGAACATTACGTACGCAGCAAAACTAATTCATATGTACAATACTAGTATAATGTTTCGCTGAAGTAAAAACTTTAAACTGTGAAAGATTGACACAATTGTTCAAGTTAAAATTAGTTTAATTTTTCATTGCACGTTGCTTTCTTTTTTACACAAATAAGTGAAAAATGTTGCATTTAAAAGAGCATTTATGAAATTCAATCTTTAAAATAGTTATGTGTGACTAAAAATGATTATTAGACATGTTTATTCAAAATGAAATTATGCATTTGTTATATGTTATTATTTTATTGGCTGCTCAAAAAGAATTTTTTTTTTGTTTTAAGCTGTATTTAGTTTTTGTAAAATAAAGCCTCTAAAAATATTTTTAAAGCATCTAATTACAGCATCGGAACAGACGGCGAGCGAGATGCATTTTTCTTTAAATTAATGAGTCTTTGATGATTTTTCCTTCGAACCAAATTTATCTTTTTTCCAAAATCAACGCAATAAACTTAGTTTTCCCACAAAAAAAGGAAAGAACTCCTAAAATCAATACGTGACAAAATGACTATAAACAAATTTCTAATCCTCCTTTTCCAGCGAAAGAGTGCGTCCCTTCCTTCTAATTTGGATTAGGTCATCACTGAATTTTATTAAACGCATTCTTTAAAAAGCAGCGCGACGGGAACCGTAATTACTCGCAAAAAGAACTTGGACTTTAGGGTTTTCTCGTCTAATCGGCTTTCCACTAACAACCACTGTTTCAGGACCTTAAGAGAAGGCTTTTCCAACCTGTAACAAAACCGCAGGAGGGCCTTTGTTAATGTCGGATGAGCGCGCGAGGGGTGGGTGATCCCTTTCGAGTCTTCCCCTCTTCTGAACTCTGCACACAACATCTACCCTTTCCTCCACCCCTTCCAAATGAAGATCAGGTTACTATGGTGATATACTGATTTTAATTAAATGCCCCGTGACACTGGAAACACTCCCCACTACTCCACTAGAATCCTCTCTTTATCTTCCGAAGAGTTCCCCCAGAGGACGTGAAACTGGAGACATGGGGCTCAAATTTTGCTCCTACACACCCTTTTAGTTGCTCTTACATGTTGAATAGCATCATTTGCTGCAGCATTTAAGCCCAAAATATACTTTTCTTAGGATTATGAGCATGATTTGGGGTGGAATTTTGGGATTTGGTCAGAGACAATAAAATATTTTGAAAAAGTTAATCTATCCACATTTTTAGGACAGAAATGATTCACTACAGAAATTTCAGAATCTATTTATCCATACTTAGATTATTTAATAAATTAAAAATTCACTTTACATTTTCCAAAAGAGCAACTATAACTAACTTAGACTTTTAAGGAAAAATAGGGGAAAAAAAAGTATTATTTCGCAAAGCTGGAAGAGGGCCAAAAAACCAGCCGAAAAATATTAGTTACGGTCGGAATGAATGACGCATAACTTCATTTAAAATAAATAAATAAATAGTAATAATAAATAAAGGGAACAATTCGACTTCACAACTACTATACTCATTTTTTTTTCCTTGTTTTTTTTTTTTTTATTATTTATTTTTTTTTATTTATTTTTTTTTTCTTTATTTTATGCGTTCAAGACTTACAAGTTTAAGAAGAACAGAGGCTAAACGCCACACGGGCGACCCTAAGTATTTTAAAATCATAGAAGCATTCAATTGTGGAAAAGTACTTTTGTCCGGATGGTACAAATGATAAAAAATGAGTTTAGTACTATTAAATTTTAAATGAGGATAGTATATTTTGACTCCAAATTTATGCAATAAGAAATGGAATAAAGCACCAAGATTTTGCATGCATTTTTAATACATGCGTCATTGCAAACAAAATAATAAGGCAGTTTTCTTATCATTTAGAGTCAATAGCTTATTATACAATTATATGACGCCAATCTACGATTTTACTGGATTCAGTTCAAACCAAGAATTTACAAAAGAGTTTGCAGTAGGAAAATATCACATTTCTAATTAGCCTGATTTTAAACTGTATTAGCATAAATACGGTGCTGATGATTATATTAAATATAAATCTTGTATAAGAGAATGTTTAATGTTTAAGTTAAATTAAACTACTTAAATTTAAAGTAAAAAAATGCAAGCAAATGCACTTTTAAGAGTACGCTATATTTAGTATGAAATCAATTTACCTGATGAATGTTTAACGCAGCTTTAAAGGGTATGGTTTCGCAGAAAACGTAAATAAATGAGATACAAGGAGTATTAATAATTATCAACTAAAAGTGTATATTAATCTTCATGGATGAAAGAGGAGAAATCTTTTCAAGAAGACATTTTCTATTTCAACCCCGCAATATGAATTTGAAGATAAAATATTAAAAAAATTAAAAAGCGAGGTCTGGGCATTGCCCAAAATCTATGTCATTATATAAAAATAACAACTCACTTCAATTAACTTAAAAAATTTCACTATTTAAAATTTCCATCACCCGCTTCCAGCCTTTAAATACAAAATTCAGAATTCAATTAACTTAAAAGTGCGAATTTCAAGCTATTCGACGCGGATTCCTATACAAACAGAGCCATAAATGCACTGCAAAGTTGCAGTCGTTGTGTGCATTCCCTCAATCAGTGTTTGACTTGTCTTCAAAGCCCTCTTTTAAAAATTCAGTCTGTCATAGCAAACTATCTTTGAATTACAAAATAGTGAGCGAGATAGGTGTTTGCATAAATGCTAAAGTGAAGCTCATCAAAGACTGTTGTAAAGGATTTACTCCTCTGTTACGTTTGACAGTGGCACAAAGTGATTTATTTTTCTTCCACCGAGGACTGTCTGAATAGAGTCGAATTTAGTCGTACGGAATTAATGTAATTTGTTATCAAAGCGTAAACGGATTCGTAGCTGGCTTTTCTAAATATATTTCTTTAGAGTTGAAATTTTGGCGAGGCATTTAACTAAATTAAATGAGTGCAGTCAATGAAGGAAATAATGAAGCATTATTGTGATTGTTATAACTTGCTAAAATAATTGATTGCATATTACTTGTAATGTTTTAAGTAATGTGATTTTTAAAAAATCGAAAGAAATATAAAAATGAAAAAAAATTATAAATAAATAAATGAGTATCGTTAAAATATATTTTTATACTGTGGGTTATCATGAACTCTGAAGAAAGAATTATACTTAATTATAAGCGTCGCCAAATTATTTTCCGACTTTAAAACTAACCTAAAACCGTACCTACATCTTACTCAAAAAAAAAAAAATCCATTCTAAGGAAAATTTAAAATTTTCTTGCACATGAATATTACTTTGTTGTTTTAACATCTAGTTATTTAATGCCGTAAATCAAAAGACTGCTAATTCAGAAATTTTACATTGCTTATTTATTTTGTGCTCTGATAGATTAGAACGTTTGCTGATAGAGGGCCATTCCACGGAAAATGTCCCACACATGAAAAAGTCAATAAAAGGAGTAAAAAAGGTGAAGAACGGAAGTTTTTTGTTGAAAAATTTAATATGTGTAACACACATTTTTTCCCCATTATCTTTTCTAATTATTATTCTCTTAAGGAAATATATCTGCCACGCGTTGGACATGAATCTTTATTTTTCCATGGAAGGCATCTCGAGTTGCAATATGTGTACTAAGTACATTTTGTAAGCTCAGTCGAAATGAAATGCAACCTTGAAATGATAAAAGTGGAAAACATTGAAAGAATCAAGTCTAACAGTCCTACAAAAGTTAATAAAAACAATATGCAAAATTATTATTATCTTCAACGTTACAATTCTACTTCAACTATTTTCTCAGGTTAACAGTAAGGGATGTTCTGTTTTTTTTGTTGTTGTTTTTTTTGAAATACAGAATACATTAAATTAATTTTTGTTCGCATCTGAGCATGTACAATGATTTCATTCATACTATATGCATTTAAAAGATTCAATTCTTCAAGTGGAACGAAATTAATTATTTGTAGCATCAGAAGAGCAATTTACTCGAGCATGTGGTAATTTGAAGAGTCAGTGATATTTCTTTTCCAAGTGGAAGGGTCAACGGAATGCCAAAGAAGCATTTAATGCAATCACAGGTTTTTTATGACCCGTCGTTAGGTCTGCTTGACCCTTTGTGTAAACCATTCTTTTGGCAAAAGAGTACAATACAAAACAATTTCCTATAGTTGATCGGTTTATGGTCGGTTCTGTGCTTTTATGAATTCAGGCAAGAAAAGCCAGGTAGCTAAAAATAACAACGGATGTTAGAAGAGGAAGGATAAAATATGGCCTGAAAAACCTTTTTCCTTCTTGTAAAAGTATCGATTTTAATAGGGTTTTCTGTCATTTCTGCAGGAAATATATTGTAAGTAATTTATCTTTCATTTTGTGAAGTTTTCCTGAATAGAAAGAAGAATCCATTAGTTTTTTAATTGAAATAACTGTTTGCTTTATAATTTTTGTGTATATGTTACAAATAAAAGCAAATTGTACAAATAAATGCATAAAAGTATGAATAATATAAATGAAAAGAAAATGACAATTACCGATATAAAAATGAATTTTATATAAAATGTGAGTTATATTTTTACTCCGGAAGAATTTCATTCACTTATGCAGCTGAATGAAAATACTGTAAAAGGTAGTATAGCCAGAAATAAAAATAGTATTTTTTTTCCCTTATAAGAATTAATGGGCAATAAAAAACGAAATAAGATTACATTGATAGTAATTTGGGAGTTATAACACACAACCTATTTTCCTCGAGAACAGAATCACTGTAGGTACTAATAACATATTTTACATACTTTTTATTCAAGGAAAATGTAAAAAACTTGTTACTTCTACATTTATTAGTTAACTAAGAGTATATCCTATTTGTCGGCATTTAACTCACCGAGAGACCAATACAACATTTTACTTTAAGACCAACATTGCCGTAAAATCAACATTTGTTTGCTAATTTGCTATTTTCAGATTCTTTTCCATAAAATCAATATTATTTTTAGACTCCTTTTAGATTCCCATAAAACGAATAGTATTTTCAGATGTTTCGTTGGTACTGAACAGTTGTTAATGTTCAGGATGTTCCTGACGTACGCTTTGAGTTTTAAAAACTATTTTATCAATGTTAAATTCTTGTAGAAAGCCCTATTCAAACACCGAACTGAAATAAATATATAATTAAAATTCGACTAAATCAATTTTTCGAAACAATTGTCCGCTGAGTATTTTCTTAAATTTTGCTATAGTCCAAATATAGTACTTAGGTGTGTAGCAGATCAGTGCTGTAAAAAAGGGGGTGGTCCGCGAGCCGGGCCTCCCTTGAAGCTTCCAAAAAAAAAAATGTAACAATAAAAATTAAAGTTATTATTTTGCATCTAAAAGTTTTTTTTTCCTCCTCTAAGCAATTTTATGTACGTACGTATGGCTGTCTATGGTATTGTTCTGAGCGCTTTTATTTAAATTCTCAAGGCATCAGCATTCAATATTCTTATTTTGGACTCTCCCCCCCCCCCCTTGAGAAATTTCTTGCTATACCACTGGCATCATATTTGAGGAGCAAGTCTATAGCTTAAGTAAACAAATTTCGGAAAAAGATGAAACTTCTTTTACTTATTAATTAGAAGGAAAACTAATTAATAAAGTATCTTTGACGATAACAGTTACTAAAACATTTTCCCTGGTATTTATAAATTATCGCATGTACTCTTGCAAACTGAGTGATACCGAGCTTGAAGTATTAGGTTGCGATCAGACTCTAAAATTCAATTTTTCAGTAATAACATCTGCTTTTAGAAAAATGGTACTTTATGGGCCGAACCATACATAGAAACTTTTTGGTCTGACTGCCTGGGTTTTAATGTTAATCTATGTACATACATGTACATTAAAACAATTCCAATAAAAACTGCTTCAAAAACAGAACTATGTACAAACTATTGAAAAGACTGATAGAAAAACTTCTAAAAGTTCAATTGTTGATAGAAAAATTTTATTGTATATATGCGAAAAAGCGAATATGTCTGGAAAGAAACTAAATACGTATAATAAAGCGAAATTTTAATATCTGCATTTCAACGAACATAATAGTTTTGTATATCGTTGGTGTGGTCAAACTGAAAGAAGAAGCGATAAATAAAAATAAGTCTTATTTTTTTCACTGTCAAGCAGAAACGAAACTAAAATATTTATTAACTATATGGACAAAAATATAACGTACTAGTCAGTCTCATTTAAATTCTTCAGAATATACGTACAAGTTGACATTCTTATTTGCTCATTGCGTTCGTCGGAAGAAAATAAAGAAATCTTTAGCTGTGGCAAAAATTAAGAGGAGCAAAAAAAATAAAAGCAATAAAAATAAATAAATAAATAATACTTTTGGCTTTATCATACCAATTTTACAATGTGACTTTGATTTTTCAACAAGTGAATTATTGTTTTATAGCATTAAAGCGACTATGAGTAGCAGCAATTTTTTTCTGATTTCACCACCGTTAGATATCTCCATAAGCCAAAATGAAGAAATCTATTTTTCATAGCAAAAGTGGAGTACAAAGATTGTTTAATGTGAAAAGGCAACTTTAATGACCTTCGTTTTGTTACACCAATCCCGTGCAACAGTTCCCCCTCTTTTCACGAGATCGTTACAAAGAAAACGTTTCCGAGGGACAGATTGGTTTATTGTGTCTCTAGATCGCTTTTATGACTTTGGAGGAAAAGAATAAACAAGAGACAGAGGACGATGTGCTGAGGTTGATTGGAGGACTGATATTGAACTGGTTATTTTTGTCCCAGGAGAAATAAAGATTTTCCTTTTAGCTAGAGATAAGCTTTTTTTTATATTTTTAATCCCGAGTTTGAAAAGTTTGTAGTTCGGATGTAATATTTATTTTGGTTTTGTTTATTAGTAGTTTATAAATGCATTTCTCTCTATATTAGTACGCATCTTTTGGAGCTTTATTCTACAAATTTCTTTCGAGCTACCCTAGCTATTTAAATGAGCATAGTATTGTATTCTTTGCTTACATATGGAAGAAGTTTTTATAAGCAGTTGTTTTTTTTTTTCAAGTATAGTTTGAAAGAATATTTTCCCCAAAATATAAGTTTTAAAAAACTGCAATAAAAATGAAAAGTATAATAATTTGTATTTTAAATGAACCAACGTCAGAAAGGAGTACCCGCGTGGAAGGGTGATGGGGGGGGGGTCACGGCACAGACTGTGTCAATGTAATCTTTCAGGCGGGGGGGGGGGGAATGTTTTACAGGGTCTTATCAGTCTTTTTTTTTTTTTTTCGAGGTTTATTGTTCTTGCGGAGGTGGGGCACCGTAGCTTTCGAAGGAAGATCGGCATCGTTCTTAGAAGGCAAGGGGGGGGGGGGATTGGCACCCCTGATTAGATAACATATGCATTTACCGTGAGCCTTGAACTTTGAAAGTTGCAAAATTTTAAAACGTAGACAGTGAAAGTATTTGTTTTTGTTGTTTTTCATTAAACGAAAAATATCATTATAATTACCGTATAATGCACAAAAGCCGTAAAAGAAGAAACGTATATATATATATATATATATATATACATATGTTACCGTAAAAGTATATAATGCAGTTATTTCATAGAATACCTAGTTATTCCATGAAATAACTGATCGTGTCCGTTAAAGTGTGTAATATGTTATTAATTTGACGATTTAACTAGTTATTCTATGAAATAACTAGGTATTCTATAAATTAACTAATTACAGACAGTTAAAGTGTAAAATAAACAATTTATCTAAAATGAAATAACTAGGTATTCTATAAATAAACTAATGATAGACAATTATAATAAAAAAGAAGAAATTTATCTAATTTTAGCAGCAGATAAATGGTATTTATGGAAACGTACCATAAAATCATTTGTTACAACAAGGATTACTAAAATGACGCTTGGAATTACAAAGAACATTTATTTCTAAAACAAAAACATTGTCTGTTGACACACTGGGTTTTACACGAAATGCAGTAGGGGTGGAAGGTAAATGTTTTTGTCATGCGAGATATATGATATAGATTATTTTACACTTTAACGGGCTGCAGATCGTTATTCTATGAAATAACTAGTTAAACCATGAAATACAAGCGAGTTTTATACTTTAACGGACACGATCAGTTATTTCATAGAATAACTAGGTAGCCTATAAAATAACGGATTTCATACTTTAACGGTAATATATATATATATGTATTTAATATTTTAATAATTAATAAGGAGCTAGTTTTTGATTTATAGCATTTAAATTCGCCTCACTACAATTGTGAGCAAGAGCAACAATTTAATTTCCCAACAATGGCAGTTTCACTTAACAACTTCTACTTGTAATAAAAAATGTAATATTACTATTTTACTCTTTTTGTCCTGAGAAATTTTAGAAATGTCATTTTACAAAAAATGTGCTTTCATTTATATTCTTTAATTTTGAAACGAAAGTGAACATTACACATGGGGGGGGGGGGGGTAAGGTGGTCACCTTGCATCGATAAAAAAAAGGGATTCATCAGTAAGAAGTTGTCGACGAACAAACCAAAAAAAAAAGAAAAAAAAATAACACACACAGTATGAACTGACAACCTCCTCCTTATAGAAGTCGGTTAATAAAAGGAAACATATTTATTTTCATTTTGCATTTTTTACTGTGACTGTTTTGTACGATTACGATACAAACAATTTCTTAAAACATTTTAAACTATGAATAGTTCTAGATAGTTAAGTCTCGTAATAGATGCATTATGAATTTACCATTGATAAAATGTTAAAATAATAAAACAAAGGCATATCTCTTTTTTAATTTTTATTCACGAAAATAACACAATTATTACTATTGCGTATAAAAGAAAGCAAACAATATGACAACTTATGAAAATCAAAAATAAAAGCACGTTGTAAATAAAAATCCATTGGCTCAAACGAAACAGGCAATTTAAAACGCCGAGCCGGGAGAATAAATTTTTCAAGCATTAAAGAGAATGTGAAATACATTTTCGGCATGGAAGCTAAAAATGAAAGATTAAAAGAAAACGAAAATAACGAGAAGAAAAAAGCAATTTCTCACAATCGTATTCAATATCGCCATTTTTCTTTCATTTCTATCTCCGTACTTGAATGTAATCAGATTATCCTAAGAGAAACATACTGTTTGCCTAATGTATTATGCACAACAAAAAGAAGGGAAGGAAAAGGTGAGAGGCACATTTCTACGAAACTTTCAGTGGAAGTGCATTTTAAATTGAAAATTTAAATAGAATTCTTGTGTCTCAAAACCCTTTCCGAGCACTCATTCTTAATATCCGAGTTCGAAAACTCTAGAAAGTCTTAAATTAATGCTATATGGGAGGTAAAGAGGGAGATTCAAATTTATTTGTCGTAAATATTAGGAATGGCATTGATGTTATTTTATTTGACTTTCGGGCTCATAGCTGGAGCAAAAATTTTGACTGTCTGTTTGACATCAAAGGATGAAAATTAAATATTCTTAGCGTACTATTTACTTCAATGTTATTGATATTAATATTTAAGGGATGATAGAGAAAAATTAAATTTCTCGGAGTTTACTTTGATAACGGGTGTTTTATTTCTTCCGATTTTTTGATAAAGAAATGAAATTTAATATGTAGTGCAATCAAAGTCTTGATCCTCATGGAAACTAAAGAATTGAATAACAAGACGTAAGAGGATTGTTTGAAGTTTTTTAAACAATACAGGGTTTATTTTTTGCAATTACTTGAAAAATTATGAAAAATTGCTTGTTTTCCCTTTTAATATGTTTTATCTATGTTATTTATGTGTTAAAAATATATTTCCCAAATGTGTATTTTGTGCATGCGGAATATTTTCCTGTAAATTCCTTAAGTTAAAAAAAAATAAAGCCTCTCGTTTTCGAAGTTCATCTATTGTGCAGCTTTATTTCAACACACTGGAAAATAATATTAGCTGCAATATGTGCAAAAAATTATACTTTTACTACAGTATTTTTCACAAAATTCCTGAATAAAGAAAAACAATAATATTTTCAAGAGCGAATATTTTTTTTTCGTATTTTCAACTGTCCTATCGAAATGTTTTGAGTTTTTCAAAATAAACGCAGTAAATTCCTCAAATGTAGAGGTATTAGGGAATAACAGTTTAAAGTGAAGTACATAAATTGATATATAAAATACATTTTCAATAATAAATAAATAGTGAGTACTTATTATCAATAGGGGCTTTTAAAATGTAGTTCCGAAATAATGATGCCAATATGTTTTGAATAAATAAATAGTCTTTTTCGTTATTTTTCGACAAAATTTGTATAATATCTTCCGCCTATTTTTCACGCTAGAAAATTAGTTTAAAAAATCACACTTAAATAATTACACTTTCTTGAGGTGTCTTAAATTGCAATAATGGAAATACTGCACAAAACATGATGATATTTTTAAACAAAAATTTATTAATTAATTGAAAATATTGTTTAGATATCCCCTTTCCCTCATTGTATTTTCAGCAATATATTAAAATCATAACTAAACGATGGATTTATTTTTACCTACTGAATGTTTTTAAGTAATGTTTATTAGATAACGCCACTTATGTGTTTCTTATTTTAGAAAGGTTCCTCTAACTCAGTGGTGGGCAAATATTAGAAGTTAAGTAGCCGACTTCACTACGCTTAGTTAACTATTTTGTAAGAGTAGCTATAATTTAATAAACATTTTTAATACAATTTGTTAAATGATCAAGACACTACAACATATATTTTAGCTGAAATAATGTATTTATATATCCTGTACAGCTGCGATTAAGGATCAGTAAATTATAATTGAAACATATATATATATATATATATATATATATATATATATATATATATATATATATATATATATATATGTATATATATACGGAGCAAGTTCATAATGTAAGTAAATAAGTTTTAGAAGATGATATTTATTTTACTTATTAATAACATAAGGAAAACTAAGTAATAAAGTATGGGGGAGGGGATTCATATGCTCAGCCACAATCAGTAGCAGATGAAAAATCATCCACTACTGCAAATAGCTCTCCTGATTATCAAAAGCATTTTAATATGGAACTTATGGAAACCAAAGATTGAAGTGGTACCATGCAAAATCATATTTAATGTGATTCCATCTAATAATTATTCTGTTTAGTCTCCACATAAATGACCGAAAAGAACCACTGAGCACAACTGGTGTAACTGGCAACACCTGGTTGCTGACAGTCATCGACAGGAAGTCAAAATAGTCTCGCTGACGATGCTGTCAGCATCCAGGTATTGTCCAAGTCGTTCCCGGGAGATTCTTCTTTTTGGTAACTATATAATACACTTATTCATATTAAATATATGTAATATGGCGTTTCCTAAATGCATCTCCTTAAATGCATCTAAATAAGATTTAGTAAAAATGGTACTCTTGATTATAGACTCTTCTTACATCATCTTTACAATCCTTTGGCTTTCATCGTACTTATAGAATCGTACACCACACATGGATTGGATATTGATCCACTGCTGAAACACTAAAATTTGCGTGCATTGTGAAATTATAAAACGAGTGTTTTATAATTTCACAATACGCACAACTCTTAGTGTTTCAGCAGTGTGTTTTTAAAAATAGAAAGCAAGAAAAGAAAAAGAAAAGTTCGCGACAGGGGGATTTATCTACTTAATACAGCTCTAGTTTCAACACTTTTCCGAATTAATATTTCATAGAATAAAAAAGTAAATGTTTAATGTTTTCTAAGCTTTTCAACTTTTCAATGATTGCCACTTAGTTTTTAGGGATTGGTACTTAAACTCTTTCCAGGACCTAACCTATTTCATTATTATTATTATTATTTTGCTTTGAGAAACGACTTACTCATATGTTTCAGATTAAACGTATTAAATGTATACAGCTTAACTGTGAGCTCATACTCAGAACATTATATAAATAACAACATATTAATTTCTAACTTTTTATTTAACCTTATGTCTTTCATTTTTTAGGTTCTGATTTTCTTCATTCATTTTGATTTTTATGCGATGCGTCTTTCTTTTCAATAACGGAAACCGAAAAATATTTTTTAACCCAAATAAAACATCATGTGTCAATTTATTCAAACATCATGTGTCAATTTACTCAAATATCATGTGTCAAATTCAACATCCCACCGACATCAACGGAAAAGTTTATTTTCTGCAATCAAATTTTAATTTATTGTAATTCTATTGAATGTGAGAATGAATGAAAACGAAAAATTCCAAAGGGGTAAAGTGTATAATATATAGCTCAGTTTTCTTAAAGTTTTTTTTTGTTAAAATTAATTTTATAATTAAAAAGTGATGCAAAAGTATTAAAAACAGACTGATTGATATTGCGGTTTAAAAATAACCTACTTGTAGATCGTCATTCGCAACAAGTTTTACAAATTGGTAATCATTCTTCTTCGCCATTTCAGTAACAAAATGAAATGAATGGGGGAATAAACGAAGAAAGAAAACATCTCTTGGGGCATACAACGTCTGCTAATAATGTAAAGGAACTAATTAAATTGTAACACGCCTCGAAAAAGACAGCAAGTAAGTACCCAAACGAAATGTATCGCCTCCCTCTTAGAAAAATATTAAAAATGCAAATATAATGACAGCGATCGGGGCTTAAACGTATAGAATATACGAGTTTCATCGCCCCAAGACTGGTGGGGATAAAACTGCAACAAGGCAGAAAAAACTGGAAGGAAGGGATGGGGCCTTATTCACTATCCCCTCCCCCTTCCTTGTCTTCCTAGCAGCAACTGGTATTGCTGCTCGGAGCGTATTTACCCAGAGATAATTGCTTTGGCAAACATTTTCACAGACAACGTTTTTCGCATCGACAGATAGCATGTGATGTTCTTCGTCCATATCGCTCGGTTTATCGATCGGCTGGTGTGGACGGGCTGGAGTGAAGAGGAGGTATCAGATGGTTATGCGGGTTAGAAATATGGGTATAGTTTTCAGTGAGAACTGGCTTTGGAAAAGGCAATGAGCAATGATAATGTAGGCTCGTGAAACATTTTAGTGCGATTGCAAATCCTTTGATTTATTGGACGGTTTTGTTCGAATTTATGAGCATCATTGTTGTTTTTATTATCAGTTTAAAAAGCATGTCTATTACACAAATAGTTATTTGTGTAAACTACCTTTTTTTGTAATACTGAATATTATATCCAGTAAATACGAGTTATTTTTAGTACCAAATCTAAAACATTTCGACCGATTCGTTGGTCAAAACCGTGACATACCTAACAGATAATATGCGTTTCCTTGCGCCAAAAAAATTAGTATAAAAATATAAAACTTATTTGGCTATTAAAAATGTTTTGTACGATAGTAGATGAGACAATTTCGAATTTGAAATATAACATGATAAAAACTATATCTAAAAAGAGACACAGAGAAAGAGAAAGACAAAATTTTTTGAAGGACAAAAAAATCCACAGCAAATAACACAGAAATGTTCTCTCTATTGTACAATAGTATACACAGACAAGAGTAAAGTAAGTCAACTTACCGAGTGCTTATTTTTGACAAAATATTGAGGAAAATTATGAACCAGTACCATTAATTTCAATGGAAAAAATACATCCATCTAAAGCTAGTAGTTATTTTCATAATAACAATAACAACGATGATAATAATAATAATAATGTTTTAAAAAGCTCAAATATTATTGCTCTATGCGATGAGGGCATTTCTTTTACGTTTTTGCGTGGATCATAAAATATTACTTTGACATTTGCTGCTTTTTGTTCGAGTGTTAGAAAAATTGCCGTATAGAACCATCAAAGTAGTATTTTAAAAGTAATATTGGTAAAAGGAAACTATTCTAACTACCTTGAAAAACCTTCTAGTAGAAGTATATGAATATGAGAATTCGCTCTGTTTAAAATGCATTTATACAGTGCAGCATTTACACTACATATTACGTCCAAAAGAATTTGAGATGGAGATGAATTTTGGAGAATGTGACACAATATTTTTGAGCCGCAAAATTCTCATATTTTATGGACTCTTCTCACTTGACAAAGGCATAAAATCGTTTTAATAGTCTATTTGTTCCTGATTTACTTTAAAAAACCGCCTCCCAAAAAACTGATTTCGATAATAAGTTGAATTGTTTACATTTGAAAATGCGTATAATTTTATAGTATTACATGCAGACAGATGTAACGACCATAAGAAAGATTTTGAGTAAAGCATGTGCAAAGTTTGAGTCATGCGAAAAACTTAATGTACTTTTTCTTTAATTTACGCTAGATAGAAGTACCTGTTAGCGCGTTATCACTAACTGCTCTTGCCACAAAACATAAAGGTTTCTATATTATTTGAACTGCTCATACACAAAACTTCAATTTTGTCACTTATAACCCTTTGCTTTTAAGTGCATTATTTGTTTTGTAAACCTTTTATGAATTTTCTGTGTGCGCTCGTCAAACATTATAATTTTGTATCCATAAAACATACAAAATAGCATTTTATAAACATTGAAGAATATAAATGTTAGAAATACATAGAAGAATAAGCACTTTTAACAATTTGCTATAGTATCACATAATGTTTATTTATAGAAATTCATTATGAAATTTAACTACTAATTAAAATTTTTTTATCACTACTGCAACACTGCTGTTAATAATTGTATCTTCAGTTTAAAAAGCAAGAAAACTGCAGCTCACCTCCTTCCATTACAATGTTTTCTTTGATCATTTCCAATTTTATCGAAACTATAATCTCCTCTGAGAATAAAACTCACAAAGGATACTAACAGAAGAGAAATAAAAGAAAATCCTTTGTTGTTACTGGTTCCATTAAAGTTCATTCCTTTATCATTAAGAAAGCAGTCAACAGTAAAGTGTTTGCCTTCCTGTCGACATTAAACACGAACTTGAAACATCTATAAATAAACTTCGTCATCGTGTTTGTAAATTTAAAGCATTTATTATTATTTTATTTTTTTACATGAAAAGAGAAAAAAGAGATTTCCATCATCATTTTTTACTTTTTTCCCTTTCTTTACTTAGTGATTCCTAACAAAAGAAGGGATTTTTGTCCCACTAGGATTTCAGTGGGATTTGGCTTTGCATTAGCTTTCGAGCAATTGGCCGTAATATTTTTCATAGGGGAAATATTTTTAGTTTTGATTCGCTTCTTAGAAACAGGGGTTCTCGGTATTTTTTAGTGAATAAAATGTGCTTCTTCTCTAATGGCTTTTTTTTTTTTCTAAAATTGTATCGACCAAAAAATATTTTTAAAATTTATCATTATTTTTTTTATCTTACATTGTAAAACACATTAAAAATCTCACTGTAAAAACGCTATTTTTTAAAGCGAAATTTTAAATTGAATTGATACTTTTGCCTTGGAATTATGCAAACTACAATGATGTAGCTACATGCTGTAGCTATTTTATGCATGTTGCTTGACCACGCAAGCATGAGAACATATTTTTGAAAGAAATGTGCCATGTTTGAGTTGCACTACTCGTTAGGTGAATGCATAATCGTTAGGTGAATGTAAAAAAGTGGTGGCATGGTTCAAAAAATAGCTCTTTATTAGTTTGTGAGTCCTTTGGGACCTATAAAGTGCTGCATGCCATCGGTAACCCAGAAATATTTGTGTCAGCGTTCCGCAAAATATTGGTGTCTATTATCCACAAAATATTGATCGCAATTTTCCATAACATTTCGCTGTTAGGTTTCCACAAAATGTATGTGTCAATGAGATTAAATTCAAATGGTAATCAGACAAAATTGTGCATGGCACTATTTTAAGCTGTTGATTCTGTTTTATCCTTCTGGGCGAAAGAAAAAAAAGTATGTGCCGCGATTTGTACAAATAGATAGTTTGACAGCCTTCCTAATTTTACGCCTCATCATTTTTGTAATGTCGATACTCTTTAATGCATTTTAGCTTTTAAAACCATACATCATATTACATGTAACACATAAAATTTCAATTTACTTTATAGCAAATCCCGGGAGATAAAAGTTTAGTGCGACTGATGTTTCGCAGTATCTTCATATCCAAGTCGTGTCGTTATATTTTTATGGTACCAATATTTTCAATTTAGAACGTTATTCAAGATCAATAAAGCATAATATATGTATATATATATATATATATATAATTGCAAAAACTACTGTATTACCTAAATATTTCTCAAGTTGGAAATTACAGGTTATAATTTCATTTTTAATTCATTTTTTTAAAAAGTACTTTAAAACCTTTCTTAATACTTTCTGCCTAAAATTGAACGAAACATTGTTTCTTGCTTAGAGGATTTAATGTCAAAATAAAATGTCATTAATTTTTGACGATGATTTTTAATTATATTAGAACTTCATCTCATGCAGTATAGTGATATTTCATAATATTTTTGTTCATATTTTAATTGCCCTTGTAAAGCATATAAAATGCAAAGAAATCTATTTACCAACTATGAATATATTTTCGTTTATTTACCAACTATTTATTACCAAAAGAACAAATGCAATAATAAAATAATGCTTTTATCAAAATGTTACACAAGAATCGGAGTATAAAATATCAGTGTGAAAATAGAGAATAAACGTAGAAATTTTTTTTCGAGAAATATTCAAAGTTCGAAAAGTATACTCTTTCATCTTCAGATAGTGCTTTATACGCTGAGTTACATTTTTATTATGAAGAGCTGCTCTTCTTTTATATGTTTGCATAAGATATTCCCGATCCATTGGCAAAGCAAATGGAAAGCAAAATAAAGATAAACGAAAAATAGCGATCTTAGATGAATATTTCCAAAAGAAAGCAGAAACGTTGACGTTTTTAGGCATGTATGCAAGGCAAAAAAGCCAAAGAAAGAACAATGATACTTTTTCTTGTATCTCCAAATCCCACACGCAATTTACCAATACTGAGTATAAAGAAAGTTTACGCCGTAAGGCTGAATGAAAGTTTGAACTACTTTTTTTGTAGAATCATCTAGTTTCTAAAATAATTTTAAGACTATTACTTGCACTATTGATTTGATTGCATATAACAAAATGCTTTACAGAACCGTTTCATTTTAAATTTAATGAAAATAATCCATCATTAATTTGCTTCGCTTTTTAACTACGCGAAATCAGAAAAATATACACAACTTGGTGTCTGTACGTTTTAAGCAAACAGCTTTAAAACTATGTTTTGATTTAATTGACATTAAGCTTGGCTCAAAGTAATTTTCAGAAAATACTTTTCTAATGATGTAAGAATTTGTTTGATACAAATGAGTGGTAAATGTAAAAATTGTTGCCCTTAATATGTCACTCTTTTATTGTATTTATTTTTTTTTCGTTCATATAGTGAATTCAACTTATTATAAAACCTAATCCTAGATTTTTTAGAAGTATTACATGGTATAAATGTTATACAATATGTTAAATTACATTGGTCTTGAGACATATCATGCAAATAAAAATACCATTAATTTATTTCCTTGAAATTCAGCAAAGTGGCATATTGCCCACCCAGAAATTTTCTCCCAATATTACCCTAAATAAAAATTGTCAGTACTTGTATCACTCGACGCAAGGAAATTCCTATTGCTGCTTCTAAACGCAAATAAAAATCAACAAAACATGACAAGAGGAAAATCATTATACGAGAAAGAATACTTCTGTTTCTTTTCCTTTTCTTTAACTTCCAAATATTTTTCCAATTCACACGAATAAATGTACTAACAAGAAATATTTGTTTTCTCCTTAAATAAGAATATTATCAGACAAAGTTCTCCCGTTCGCTACTTTTTAATAATGATTTTATTCTTATTCATTTAAATATGTTTGTTATATAAAACACCATTGAAAAAACCACTATGTTCTTTCTTTCAGCTTGTTTTTGTTAGCATAACCGTTTGTACATTTTCTTAGTTAAATAATAATCGTGCCTTCGAAGCTAAGTAAAAACAAATGCCATGAAACATTGTCAGGGGACTTTTGAGCATGTTATTAAAAACTTTTTATTTCCCTATTTCATTCATTTCGATTCATTTTTAAGACATTTATTATAACAACAAAAAATAAGAATGTCTGCAACTTGCCTAATTAGTCAGTGGGAAAAACGTAGGCGCGTAAGCATAAGTAATATACAAATTCCCCGAGCTAAGCAAGGAGTGAAAAGCACGATTTTACATCAAAAGTTTTTTGCTGTAAAGTTTATTTAGACGTTAACCGCCTGTAAAATCTGTATTTATTTAGAATTCAAATCCCTCCATCCACTCTATTATTGAATAGTTTTAAACTGTTCAAAAGATAATGAAAAACTGAAAGATAACCTTGGAAATGAGAGGAGTAGATGTTTAAAAAAAAAAGGAAAAAAACTTGCTTTTGATCAAATATTCCCTCAAAAGCTATTAGCGCGTTAGGGGAAGGAAATATAGACAGAATAAATCATTTCGCCATTTATTCTCATTTTCTTTCTTTCTTTTTTTTCAATATATATTTTTTAATTTTTTAATTATAAACTTATATTTTTTCACGCTTCATTTATTCATATTTCTATTTTTACTTGAAAACAGGATAAAATGTAGTAGACATGGTATATTTTTTTAAAAAGTAGTATACTACCATACTTTTGGATTAAAAAATTTCAAAAACCCTCATAACTTTATCTAAGTTGCCTATAACGTCTTAAACGCATGTCTAGGACGTTGCAAATCGTATCTCTGGGATGAATCAAACTAATATCATAAATCAATTCATGGAAACCAAGACCCAAGCAATTTCGATACCACACTGAAGAAAAAGCCGTGTTTACTTAGTATACATAAATGCAATCTCTGCTCCGGTACCAAGCTTCGTAAAATTCCCCTCGGACTGCAACCCATCAATCGACTTTTCCAGAAGGCATGGTGCCGAGGGATAGTTTCTGATGAAACAAAAATAGCCCTAGGTTTCAGCGCATTCCTTATCAAAGTATTACGTGTAATCTATCTATCTATCTATCTATATATATAATATATATATATATATATATATATATAAGGAAACTGAATAACATGTTTGAAAA
This sequence comes from Octonoba sinensis, assembly GCA_038502835.1. Taxonomy (NCBI): domain Eukaryota; kingdom Metazoa; phylum Arthropoda; class Arachnida; order Araneae; family Uloboridae; genus Octonoba; species Octonoba sinensis. The sequence continues at coordinate 52,841,660 of CM076599.1, read as the reverse complement.
GGCTAAAAAATAAACAAATAGAAAAGATAGAAACTGGACTTATTGATGGTGGTCCTAAAAAGAGGGGGGTGGGGGAGACGGCAAAACGCCAAAGACGCCAAAAAATACTTTCATTGAGTTATTATGCAAACACACTAAATACAACAAATTAATAAAAAAGAAAAGAAAATCACCAATAATTGAACTAAAATTATTCAAAACTAGCTGACATGCCCGGCGTTGCACGGAATAATATCGCATCATTCGCAGGCCAAGTAACGCTTAGGAAAAAATTTCTTAAAAAATCCAAGTAGAAGATGAACAACAATCTTTAAAAATCCCATTTAAACAGTAAATCTCATTAAAAACAACAGCCTCGAAAAAATTCTTTTAGACCAAAAATGAGTCCATAAAAATCACCGTTATAATCCCAACAACAGTTCATAAAAATTGCCATTAAAGTAAAGGCAATAGTAACTAAAATGCACATATGCGTCAGGATAATTGTACCAAAATGATATCAAGAGTCCGTAAAACTCGCAATTACAATATAGACAACACTACATGTAAAAATTCCTATCAGAATAAGAGCAGTATTCTCTTAAAAAATGCCCCTCAGAAGAATAACCATAGAAGAACAACGGTTCCTGAATATTTCTGCTACAATAAAGAAAACATTCCTTAAAGGCTCCCCCCATTTGATTAAAGACAACTGTCCCTAATAGATTAAGGACATTAGTACCAAAACATCTAAATTAGAATAAAGACGTCAGTGGCTAAAAATACCCATTAGACTACAGACATTACGAGCTGCTGTTCCTAAAATTACTATCAGTCCACCTCAAAATCCCCATCAAAATTAGGACACCAATTCCTAAAAACCTGGTTTGCAAAACCGTCAAAACATTTCCTGAAAATTCATTCAAATAGCACTTTTATAAAATTCGGCTAAAAACGGAAGAATGAAAAGCATCGTTTCCAAAGGCAAATAAACATGCACATTTAAGTTATAAAATCTCAATACTGAACCAATACTGACGTCTGAAATTCAAGTTGATAGAAGGAAATAGCTAAATTTTTCCCCAAGTGGCGCCAAATAAACAGTACAAAAAGTAAGTAAATGTTATAAAATTCACTCGAGTAAAACATGGAATGAATCAAAACCGCTGCGTAAAAAGTTAAAATGAAACAGAAGATCGCCAAATTGCACTACAGTAATGGAAGCAAAACGCAAATGCGCCATCATCTTATAGTATAAATCACGTATAGAATTAAATGAGAACAATATTACTATAAGGATTATTGGCGCGGTTTGGAAAAGTTACGAAGCGCTAAATAATATATTGAGAACAATTAACTGGAGGAGGACGAAAAAAAAAATTATCAGCACAAGGAAAATTTTGAAATTCCGCCAAAAAAAAAAAAGTGATATTGAGAACCTTCCAACCTATTTTTTATTTAAGACATAAATATTAATTCGTCAAAAAATAAAGAAGAATCAACCTCAAGATAAAGTAATTAAAAATCGTCTCCTTAAAAATGAAATGAATTTTTAGAATTTGGTTCGCTGATAAAAAGGCAGGAGTAAAGATAAAATAGCATTTTTAACAGAAATCATCTATTTGACGACAAATATACTATTCCTTTTGGCAAAATCACGCAAATTGAGCGAATAACTTTAGAGGTAAGCTCCGCTTTAAAATTGGAAAACTACTTAAAATATTGCGCATGTTCTATTTGTCCTACGAACTGCAAAAAAATCACCTTACGCAGTTTTTTACGGGCATCAACATGCTGTAAAAATCTAAAACGTGAGACATTTCTTCGATAAAATAATCCCAAAATCAGCAGTTTTGCTTAAAATTGAAATAAAAAAAAAGGACAAATTCGAGTTTTAGGGAACACGCTTCGAGGTGCACGAGGAACTGACCCAAGGTACCTGTAACCAAAATTTTGTACTTCTGGACCCTTCCATCTCGGCCAGCAGGCGACCGACAGACACACAAACACACAAACTCTCTATTTTATTTATATAGATATTATAAAATTATTTGGCTGCACTAGAGCATGCAAGTTGTTTGTTTTCCCTGTTCTCTAAAGATGTGTCAGAGATTTATATAATAAAAAGTCTTTTCATTCAATTACTATTTAAATCAAACAAAGACGTTTTTTTTAAATTTTCGAGTAGAGTATTGTTTGTGGAGATGTGCCTTCCTCATTTTTTTTAAATTAAAAAATAGTTTATTTTTTATTATAAGGAAAATCTTTTGACATATATTCTTTTAACATCTATCTTTTGACAGATATTTCTCGGCCCACACTGACTATGTAGTAATCTGCCAAATAAGCTCTGTAACGCGTTTAACACAAAGTGCTTTTGATTTAAAGCATAACTAAATTTTTAGAATTATAAATTTATCGTTCAATATGAAATGAACCAGAAAAAATGAGTCTCTAGGTTAACAATTTTTAGGAAAGTTAGTTTGTGTGTGGAAGCTAGAAAGAAAACGAAAGATCTAAAATTAAAAATTGGATTATGCTATATCACACCCACTTATTTAAATTTTTAGCAATAAATATTTCGTGCAATCAACAATTTATCTTTGTTATGCATAAAAAGAGTATATCTAAAAATTGAGTTTTTTTTTTCTTTTTTTTCTACTTGACCTTTAACTCGAGTCTGAATCTTAATAATTTTCAATTATAACAAATGTCAAAAAATAATCAATATAAATAAAACGCTAATTTAGGAGGCAAAAAATTCAGATAAATTTGTTTCCTACAGTTGACAAGGATCTTTGCTGAAACTAGGTTCGTTTTCTTTATTATTAACGGAGTTAAGGCTTTTTTCTTCACACAAATTTTGAAGTTTAACCTTCTCCTCTCTTTTTATAGTTAAATAGGGAAGCGAATCAATATCCAAAAGTGACGCATAATAGCATGAAAGCAAAAAAAAAAAAAAAAAAACACTTTTATGTATCATACGAAGGGGCCGAAGGTGTCATATTACAATTACAATTAACACATTACAAAAAAAAAAGGCCTTGTGAAGAATTTTTAGAGAAGGAAATAGAAATGACTTTACTTTCAACTTGGATGAATTTTCTTTTCCGTAGTAAGATTTATCCCATAGTGAAACCAGAGTTGAAAAAAAAACTACTTTGCACCTATTGGAGTTTTAATCGGAAACCCACATTAAATAAAAGATATTAATTTAAAAAATGTTTGTTTACGTAATTCGATGGCAGTAAGTTAAAACCATTTTAATGCTTTCTTAGAAAGCCGAACTTGATATTCAGGTGAAATTATTATAATCGTACTTCATTTAGCACCATGCTAATGACGATAATAAATAAATAAATACTTGGATTATTTTAAAAGTATTTGCAAAAACTTGCTCAGCATACCGTAGATCTATCACTAGAAATAACTTTCTCTTTGCAAACTTGTTTATATAGAACTATTTGGGTATTACATATTCGACATAACTTTAAATACACGAGATTGACATGAAAAAATCAGCTACTAATAGAAAGAGTTGAAAACTTTTATTTCTAATTATTTTAACGCATTTTAAAATCTTTTTATAATTTCAATCATACATTAAATAATATTTAACTAATTTATGTATGATTGATATACATTTTTCTTTTTAAAATATTTTTGGAGGCTACGCGAAATAAAATAGCTCTTTAAAAAAGTAGTTAAGAAATTATAGGAAAAATTCTTCAATAATGAAACATTTAGTACTGGATATTACTTAAGAGCAAACTAGTTTTTTTCGTACTTTTATACACGACATAGTCTTTATGTTTCCGATTTTTCAGATACTTCGTTGATTCCAGACATTAAACGAAAACATCGTAGCTTGACTAATAAAAGCAATCATGAGTTCCAATTAGGTCTTCTTATATGCTGGTAATTATGCGTATCTAAATTCAGAATGCTAATGAAGGACTTTTTAGAGACTAATTAAATACTTCTTATGCTGCGCAAAGTAGTTTTAGAAAATTAGAAAAATGCATTGTTACAATGCATCAAATTAAGCGTAATATTTTCATTTGCTAAAAAGGAACTATACAAACGTAGGCGAAACAGATGTCAAAAAAATATATTTGCTCTCCATAAAAAAGAAAAATAAAACCCAAAGAATGATATAATTAGTAAATAAGTTCAATATCAAAAGGAAATTGCTTTTTTTTATTTTTCTTAATTTTTACTTAATGCTGAAAAGCGTCTTGCTTATTTAAGCTGAGAAGCGTCTTGCTTATTTAAGCAGAAAATCAATTTTCACCTAATATAAATATTTTGATAACCAACTCGTTTATTTTAATACATTGGTACTACTTTTTAAACATAAATTTCCTTCTTTAACTATTTCATTTCTTGTATTTTTGAGAAATTTGAAAAAGCACACGAGTATTAATGAGATTGGCCCAGTAGCATACTAATTTATCCGATGTTACATTTATAAAATTTCTTACAGTTTTTTTGCTTTCTGAAATTTTATGCGTACTTTCTCATGAAACATAATAGAATCTTTTTTATTCAAAAAATAATATTTAGTAAGGCTTTCTTTTTTAATTTTATAAATTAATTTTGTTTATTTTTTGATAAGATTATACTAAAATAAATTCCTTAAATCACTTAATGAATTTAGGAAAGGTTTCATAAGATATTTTGTTTTATAAAAAAGTAAAGATAAGAAATATTTTGATACGCAATTCGCTTATTTCAAAACATTGGCACTACTTTTTAAAAATAAAAATTTCTTCTTTAACTATTTCATTTCTTGTATTTTTGGAAACTTGAAAAAGCACACGAGTATTAAAGAAATTGTTCCATGGTCATATACTATGATGTTTAGTGATATACAGTCATGTTTATTGCTATAATAAAATAATTTGTAGTGTACTTTTCATAATAAATAAATCAACACAAACATGGGAGGGTTGATAGCCCATAAAATTATTGTTAAAAGCAAAAGTTAGTCGGAGAATAAAATATGTTATAATCAGTGCAGTTCCTTCAACTTTTAGATGCAAGAATCTTATTTCTAATGTTAATCCTTTAAAAAAAATAAACAAATAAAATGGTTCGAATTTCTGTCGTAGATTTCATGTTGACAAATATTGAGCGTCTTAAAACTAGCTTTAACGTAACAAACGAAATCCTTTTTTACACATTCACCGTCAGATTATTTTTTGATGGTGTTTATCTGAATCTTAAACGTTATATTTGGTGCGTAATGTTCTGCCATTAAACTAAAATTGTCAATGGATGACAATGATTTTCACCCTTATATTTTTTTATGAATGGCGAAAGGGAGGTATTACGCTTGCAATTAAGCAGATACAGTATACGGATATTGTTTAAAAATAAATCGTCTGTTGAAATTTTCTTCCTTGAATTTAATTTGGTATTAGGAGTAAGGAATTAACTTTTTATTACAAAACAGTACGTTACTTACAAGGCTTGCATTCAAACCAAATTTGCTATTATAAGAATGGCTTATAGTTGTTTTTTATCAATATATTTCATTCATTAAAATTGAGCTTGACATGACTCAATAATTGGTTTCAGCAAAAAGTCTAATTAAAAAAAAATATTTCCTATTAAGAGTTCATTTATCTATGTTAGAAGCGTGAAAAACACTTTACGGGTGGTATATATTGGTTTGGAATTATAATTAACATACTTTCGAAGATGATGTAGAGTAAATGTCCTAGTATTTTAATCGTGAACGTAAAAAAAAAATAATAATAAAAGGCAAGTAAAACATTATTTGTGGAATAGAACTATAAGACATTTTTCTTATGACCAGGTTTGAAAAAGAAAAAAAAACAAAGATTTAAGACATTTTTGTTTTTAAAGAATCATGTTTTAACTATTGTAATTCTACAAGTAGAAGCTAAAATAAAGGAGGTAGAAATTAAGAGTTTCATCAGTAACCGAAAAAGAAAAAAGGACCTAAATATTTCTCATTTCATGAATTCATTTTTTCTGTTATTGACGCAGTATTAATCATCGTTAGAAAAAATGCATCGAACGAAAATTCATAAATAAATAAATAAATAATAAAGACCAAAAAATGATTTTTTTTTTTTTTTTTTTTGAAAAATGACTTTTTTTGACCTGTAGTCAACTGAAAGCATTACAAAAATCAATACTATTATTGGGCATTCTCAAGTAAACTGTTTATTGTGTTTCAGTTTAGAAAGCACAGAAACTGTTGCTAATCTGAAATTTGTATTCAAAATCCTTCCTAATAGCCTTTTAAAGTTGAGAATTTTGTAGGAAAAAGCAAAATATTTTAATTAGCTCTTAATTAGCCTGCTTAACTGATTGCATGAGCCTGTGTTTACCTAGGAAAGAGCGACAGAGAGGGGAACCAAGGAAATCTCTTGCAGATAAATTAAAACTAAAGTTCCGTAAGATATATATCTTTACCTGCACTTTAATTACTTGAAAATAGCAAAAAGCACACAAAATTAAATTTCTTTAATGTTTACGTTTTTTTTTTTTCAGTAAGGGAAAAAGTCTTCTATAGCCAATACACTAAAGAAAGTATTGGATTCGTGAACATTTTCGAAGTTCGATGGATTTATACGCTTTGAGGAGTGCTGAACCCATTCTGACCATTTTTATAAAACGTCTGTCTGTTTACCTGTCTGTGATCTTTTTTGCAGTCGCTGTACTCAAAAAGTACTGCATGAAATCAAACAAAATTTTGTGCATGCATGAAACCTGATGGAGCTGGTATGATTAATTTTTGGCACGAATCCATTCAAAGGGGGCGGAGCAATCGACCGTTTTCCTCGATTAGCGTGAGTGCTACATCTCAAGAAGAATTCGAACAAAATTTGGTATACAAGTGAACCTCAATAGGAACATGTGCTAATTACATTTTGGCGCCACTCTTTCCGAGGGGGGTGGATGAACATTTTATCAATTTTTTGTGACCGCTGTCACTTAAGACGTATAGAATTAAATAAAAATTCATTGCAGAAGTACATCCTGATAAGAAATGGTGTCGATTACGTTTTCGCGCCATTCGTTATAAAAGGGGGGGGGGGAGAAATCGAACGTTTTCCTCGCTAAGCGTATATCTTAAGAATCCAACAATTCAAACAAAATTTTAAGTGTATCTCAAAGGCAAAAAGTATTCATTAAATTCTGGTGCTAACGGAGCAGATACTTCGTTTTGTATTGTATTGTTGCTATTTCACCTTCACGTTAACAATAAATATTTTTAGAATTTGAAGCTTTGCTTTTTATACAATTTAATGTTTTTTTTCCATATGGTTTTGAATTACAATAAGGATATTTGGTGAGCGTCATGTTCATATGAAGGAAAAAGAAGAAAGTTCAGTAATCGCCACAACATACTAGTTTATTACAAAAACAAAAATATTTTATTTCATCTTTATTTTATTTATTTATTTTACTTTTATGTTTCAAACTGAATTCACTTGTTGCGATATTTTATTAAAATAACCAATTATAATAAAGTCTATTTCATATCTAGCAATAAAAAATATGCACATTTTCCTTCTTCCTCGTAATTTTTTTTTTAACAGAAGTAAAGTTAGTCACCAAACTTCTAGTATTGTACAGAAAAACTAAAGTGTTTGTTTATACGCTAATAAATCTTCTTAATTTATTGCATACTAGCGGTACCCTCACAGCCAACCCGTATTAAAAAGTGAAAAGCCCAATCGGTTCGCCATTATATATACAGAGGTAATTTTTAAGGGTAAATTATGTTAGTTTGTTAAAATGTATAGCATTCCACGGTATTAAAAGTTAGCCGTCCACGCCAATCAACAGGAGATCCTTCAAATTTAAGCATTTTTTTTTACAAAGCACACACATTAAAAAAAAAAGAAAGAAGAAAGAAAGAAACGAAGAAGAAACTACTTAAAGAAACGTATTTTGTTTGTCTAGTTTAAGTACCCTCAAAAAAGGACTATTTATTCTTAGTATTTTAATGTATTTATTTATTTATTTTTAGCTTCATTGATTATTTATTTTTGAACATAGTTAATAAACGCAGGCGATTAAAAAACCTCTATAAATAAAAAATATATGTATACATATATATTAAAACCTTATCTAAATTGTTTTCAGACAGATATTTCACAATTTTTCTTTCTGACGGAGAAAACACTGATTTCATAAACCATTAGAACAATTTATATTCTTGGATTTTTAGTATAAATCATTTTAATTTTTAGTAAAAAGAAATTGTGTTTTTTTATTAATAAAAGTACCTATGGGGTACGAGATGATTTTTGTAATGGCGTTAAAGCATCATGATTACGTAGTAAGTGTCTATTTTTAAAAAATTATTATTGTACTAAATTTCGGCTGTCACACTCCTGAATTCATTGCCAAAAAGGGTCAAAAAAAGACAAAGTAGTTAATATCATAATCTGCAGAAAATTGTAGAGCAAAAAGGAACATCCTTTGTATTTTAGTGTATATATTTATTTATTTTTAACTTCATTGATTATTTATTTTTGAACACAGTCCTAAACGCAGACGATTAAAAAATCTTCATAAATAATATATATATATATATATATATTTTAAAACCTTATCTAAATTGTTTTGAAAAAGATATTTCACAATTTTTTTTCTTTGTTCTGACGGAGAAGACACTCTTTTCACAGCCGTTTGCTTCAAAAGTGCAATCTATTTCAAAATAGTCTCCAAAAAATGTATTTCAAACACAAATTATTGCTAAAACAATATATGCACATACACATGAAAACACTAAGGTATGAATCTTGTATGCATAGTAGCAATATTAAACAGTGACTTTCAACAACCATAGAAAACTTTCAGAAGCTATCGTTAATGAATTAAAAAGCCCTCTGTGAAAAAATGAGCAAATTTCCAGCCGGCTCTGAGCAAACCTCTTTGAGTATTCATCGAACGATACAACGTCGTTCAATAGAGCAGACTTAGATGTGTTTGCTTTGATGTCTGGAGGAGATATTTGAATGCTAACTTATTCTACGACATCTTCTTCTATCTAGACGACAGAAAGGCTGAAGCAGAAAATGTAGTTGAAATTTAATATTTTATAAACCTTCTTTTTTTTCGTGAAGAAGTTTTCAGAGTTCTTATTCTAGATGACAATATACCAGTAACAGAACTCCACAAAGACTTAGTTTAACGTTTTTATTTGCAAGAATTGACGTTAGAAAAGAGATGCATTTCGCTAATGGAAGTTAGTTTAGCGTCATTTTTAAAAGTTCTCGCAATAGAATCTTTTATTTTCTTCAATTTAATTACGATTTCGATAAATTTGTTAAACTTTGAGCTGGAAGTGTAAAAATCCTTAGAACTTATCCCTTGGAAAATGTTTTAGAAGGAACAATTTATGGAACTCTGGTAATGAATCTGGTTGTCTTTTGTACTTTTACAAAAAACATGTTCGCACAACCAGTGGAAGCTTGTTGCATGCACCACATTTTGCGCATTATAAATTTATTTAGCAGTTTTATTTGGATAACCTTTTTGCTTCTGGCTAAAAGAAATGCAATCATAGTCTTGTACTCAAGGTGCCCCGGTTAGCAATTAACATAAATAAATAATAATAAAAAAGGTATAACCGATTTTAGGCTTCATTCTGGTTTAAAAACATGTTTGCTAAGAGAAAAATAAATCTGAGACATATATAGTACATAATATATGTAAAGGGAATTTCTCGATTTATTATTTCTAACATGACGTTGCTTTGCGTTTTATTTTTGCTGCATTCAATCAGTTGTATTTTAATACGATGTTATAGTGGTGTTTTAAATAAATTTTTATTGTAAATTTCAAAAGCTTCAGCTATGAATTTCGTCCTAGTGTTACAGTTAAACTTCCTAAATTTGCCCGAATTTTGAAGTTTTACTGAAATTAAATTTATAAAGTTAACGAAGTATTTGAGGCCTTATTGGTTTAAGAGATACCGGTATGTTTGTATCAAGGGGAAAAGCTCGATTTCTTAAAGTATGCCACTTAACATTTCTATCCATTGAAATGTTCAATTATATATTTGTACTCAAGCAAAGAAAGGTATGCTGAAATCGTATTAACCGATATTTTATCAAGCATTATGAAAAAAAGCTACTTTAATGATAAGACAAACTACCACTAATGAAAGTTCGGTAAGAAAACTACATCTCATTTTGTCTAAAAAATACATGCATGATTTGACAGTATTAACTGAATTAATTGTAAGGAGCTCTTGTATTACAATTTTGGGAAAAAAACGCTGTTCGAAGAATTAAATTTCAAAACGGTTTCAGGAATAAGAGTTTTCCCCCCTCCTGAGAGAGTTTTGCTATATCGCAGAAACAAAATGACAGTGAGACTTCTAAAGGCTTAGTACCGTTCTTAATATTTGAAAGCTCAAGATAAATTATAAAAATAAACAAAGTTATTTTTAAAAAAGGTCAAACCTTTTTTTTCTCTAGTAAAATTAAATGATTTATTTTTATACAAAAGGGACTAAAATCCGTCAATTTTTAAATGTTAGTTTGCAAAAGTTGTCATTAAATCTTCAATTTTCTTTCAAAAAATAATTTTTTCAGCTTAATAAATAAGTAATTTAAATATTACTATAGCAATGCAAAAATAAGAACTGAGGAGTTATTGTAACAAAGGTGTAATTAGCCAAAAAATATTTTTAGCAGTACGATTTGTTCAAATCTTAAAGTATTAAAACGTTTTTTTAAAAGAAAATAAAAGCAAATCACAGCAGTATTTAGAGTATTTCAGTTATTCTTCCATATTAGGGAAGTATGATTTAAGCCTGAAATTAAAATTTTCACAACCTTGAAGTGTCAAATGGTTTGAACAGTGTTTCATTTCTGTAACACTTATAATTATTCATTACGAAAAATAAACACACAGAAGTACACATAATTTTGCAGTTTGGAATTACATGTTAATTGCACATTTATAGTTATTCCTGAAAATGTGTGCACAAAATTTAATATTTCACTAAAAGTTCTGAAAATTCCAATTTAGCACTCAGACCATTCCTGCAGTACAAAAATTGTACGCATAAATTTTGTTAATACATAGAATCAAATTCAAAATGTTCTTCCACTATTTTTTTAAATTCGTAATAAAAATGTAAATGGTGCGTTCACATAGCTCATATATAATAGCGAAACGTACTTTCGCCCTTCTTTGTTAAAAAGAAAACTCACTTTTAATGGAGAAAATTGTTCTAACTCGCACATTTTAGCAAAAACAAAAATTAATAAATTGATAAATCAGTATGTTTTTTATCAAAAAACATTATCATTTTGTGATAAATACTAAACGCAGTTATGCTCTTTTTAATTTATTTCTCCCAATTTCTATTTTTCAAGATAATTAACAGAAAAAGTGTCAAGCATAAAAAAAGTATTACGCACATTGATTTAGTGCAGATTGTATGTAAATATCATTTGGTTTTTAAAAATATATACAGAAAAGAAATGCCAAGTAAATTTCAATTTCAGAAGTGAAACGTAATTTACATAAAGCTTATGTTTTGCATCCATCTGTTGCTTTTTTATATTAATCCAATATATATATATATATGTATATATATATATTGGTACGGGTATGAAGCAATTTTCAAATACAAAAGCGATTAAACGTTTTAAATAAAATTTGCTATGGAAATAATTATCTCGATAAGAGAGAGATTCAATGTACTGTAGTGTGAATTGTATTAAAAAAACGGCCTGGGCTTGTTGTTAGTTTTTATTCTTTTAGTTTGTCATGCTCATACGAAAAAAATGTTACCAAACACGCATATATGATTTACCTTTAATTAATGTAAACAAGTTATTTCTATGCAATGTAAAAATTCATCCATTACTGGTGAAAATTAATTCTTTTCCGATTAAAAATGAAGTTCTTCACTGAAAGTGTTAAACTTTATTAACTCTCATCTTTTGATTTTGTATTTGAATAAGTCGATATATTCACATAATATTTTACAAAGGAACTTTGAATATCACTTCATGATTAATTTTTGCGCTTGTAAAGTAAAAAAAAACTTTACTTTTCAATTTACTGTTTCCTTTTTAGACAAAATGCAGTGAATAATATATAAAACTTTAATATAAATAAACCTATGCACGTGCGTTAATTTAAAAGCTAAACTTGAATTTATTTAAGAAAGATCTGAGCCAAATACACCTTATTAATAATACTGGAGTGAAGAATCAGTATTTCAATCTCGTTTAAAGCAAAGTGCTTTATTTTAGAGCGGCAGTGGGGCCTCACAATCTAGTTTAACCAAATGCTACCCCCTTCCCTATGCTTTGCCAATTCACTTTCGGAAACCAATAAAGGCCAATTAATTGCGATAGGGGCCTTACACAAATAGGCTGTCAAGAATTGTGACGACAAGGAGCAGCGAGAAGAGGGTTTCAAATCTCCGAAGATAAATGAGCTAGATATTTTTCTTTTTTTTTTTGAAAATAAACTCTCTCAATTTAGTATCGAGTGAAAGGTGGCTAGACTAGGATTAAATTTTACAGGTTTAATATATTTGCTTCTGTAAGAAAGTTCTTTTCATTGTAGAAGACTGAAAGAAAGGACTTATTTATTCCGAAGAAAACATTTTCTTTCGGAAAACAAAAGTCAAAAATTTCTAAAACATTAACAATTTTTTAGCCATTTGGTACTCTGCATAAAAAGTTTGTTAGAAACATTTAAGTAGCAATTCAAATTAAATAAAAGTATTTTTTAAAAGTCTGATTAAGAACGTAGATATAAAACAAAAGAATTGTGTTTGAAAATTTTATGTTTTTTCTAAAAATAATCTAATTAATTAATTTTTACATTTCTAAACGTTAGTTTTTTCAATTATCCTTAAATGAAACACCTTTCATTGAACATTAAGAAAGATCAGTATATGTTATTCCCTTTTCCGGAAGAGAAAAACTACTCTTAATATATAATTATCAGAGTGCTATAAAGAGTGAGGGATAATTGAAATCATTGCTATTTTAACCGACTTCGAAAAGGAGATGGTTTTCAATTCAAACTGCACGTATTTTTATGTTGTGCATTGCTAACTTTTCATTGGATGAACCAATTTTGATGATTATTTTTTTTACTCGATCAAGGGTGGTCTCCTATAGGTCCATATCTTTATTTAACCATATTCGATAATTATACATAAAAAGTTATTTTTCTTAACAGTTTCATCTACTGTGACAAAAAATGTACTTAGCTTTGAGTTGTTGTCCATTAATTTACTTTTGAGAGAAACAGGCCAAAAACGGTTGTCAAGCAAACAATCACATTAAGTGATAATTTCCCCTTAGATAGTGAAAAACGCTCATTTTTCTTTGACTGACATACAAATTTTGTACTTACATTTGCATTTTGTGTTATAAATTCGCTAGAAGAAAATATTATTTATCTTACGAGCCCCATTAGATTTTTTTTTCAAGAAAAGAAATGTTTGGTTCCAGTAGATATTGAAATACAGCGGACTAACAGAGAACAAATGGCGGGATAGGTACCGTCGATTTTTGGTTTCTTTCTTTCTTTTTTTATTTTTATTTATTCATAGAAATTAGGGCTTGGTATTGTATTTCTCAATTAAAAGCGGATCATGAAAAAGGCTAATTCTTTACCACTTGATGAATAAACGTGTGTGTGGGGGGGAAGAGGGGGGTGATATCTTTCTCATTATTATTGTTGTAGCGGCCTCAAAAATACCATTTATATCCCTATTAGAAGCCAAAAGTGGTCTAACGTTTGTGCGTCAACAGAAAAAAGACACAGAAACATTTGAAAGAAAAACATTTTTGATTTTTGCTTTATAAATCAAGCTAAGAATAATTCAGATTTTCATAGTCTAAACTACAAAAACAAATTTTCATTTTGCTTTAGAAATCAAACTAAGAATAATTGTTACAATCTAAAAAACATAAATACGTGTCGATCAAAACCACCAAAACAACTATTTATAACTATTTATAATTTTTGCCTTTACAATAAAAACAAGGATAACTTATGCTGTCAATATCTAAGATTTCATTTTTCATTTTCACTAAGCAACTTTTTTTTCTTTCATTATTCCTGTTTCTGTTCATTTCCTTTAGTTCAAATAAAAGAAATGTTTTTAGTATTTCTAAATCACAAGAAATACTGTGAAACTTTGTAAAAACACAATTATTTATATTCTAATATTTTTGTTTCATAATTCAAAGTAAGGGTAATTGTCCTAATCCAGACCATAAACTTAAACGTTAGTGGTACTTTGTTTATTTTCGGAGTCTAAAAAATACAATCATTCTATTTCTGTTATTTTAATGAATTTCTACTCGATTGCTTTTCATCTAAGAGACATATCAGAGAAGGGACAAATTAATTTAGGTTTCGAAAGTCATGTCTGGAAAAATCGGTCACGCGTGTTATCTTTAACCTTTTACGCATATAAAAGAAATGAAAGAATTCTTCGAATTAATTATGCATTGTGCAGGGAAACATTCACAAAAATGCGGCAAAAAATCCAAATAAAAAAATAAGCAATGAATGCAATGAATTCAAATGCAATGAAAGAAAAACTCTTAAGAATCAGCGTAAGTTACATTTACCTTATTTATTTCACTTATTTAGTAACATATTCGAATAAAGATTGCCCAGAAGTTCATGAAATAAAAAGCCAAATAAGGACAAAAATCAGCGGAAAAAATATTAAGATTCGAAATTCTAAAAGTAAAACAGGTTACTGAGAAAATTCTTCTTTGATCAGAGCTCTCATTAAACTTTTAAACTGTTAGAACCATTGCAAAAATTATAAGGAATGCGTCTCCGAAAGGGGCACGCTGTTAGCAAATTCTTGCAGACGTGCATTAGTAACAAAATATTTTCCCTAATTTGTGAGTTGGAATTTTTATTTTAAGAAATGCTCCCTAAGGTTTTAAAAAAGAGGAGACTGAAGCAGAAATTTGTTTCACTTGCATAAATATTTAATTACTGGGCTGGGGAACGTAACTTACACTTTTGCAGAAAATTAATCAAGAATGAGCTTCTTGTCTAACGTTTTATTTTAGCTTAAATTACAAGTATTTTGTAAGTTTTTTCGTACGGATATGAAATTAAAATATTTGCACAATTTTTTCCTCAAAAGTATTTCTGGGAATGTTTTTAATAAAATGTGATCGTAAAAAGCATGTTTCGTCCTATCTTCGGGATTATGGAAGAACAATTTGCCGGTCTATGCGTTGTTCTCACTCAACATATACTTTAAAAAACAATCAAAATCCCCCTCCCTCCTCCTATTTGCGTTCTTTCATTATTTCATGTTTCTTTTCATTTTCTTTAATTTAAATATAAGAAATGCTTTTAGTATATCTAAATCACAAGAAATACTGCGAAACATTGTAAATTGCATAGATTAATGAAGCAAAGAGTTTGCTCGTACGTACTTGTGTGCATCCGTTTTCCGCGATAAAAAGATCTAGAACTACGGAATTCTGGTTATTGGTGTGGTTGGACTATGTCCTGATTCACATCAAAGCTTTTATTTTTCAACAGTTTATTTATTTCAGTCGGCATAATACTCAGCTCGTTTTTTCCTTTAAATCAAATTTCTTAAACACTCGATCTGCAGCATGGGGAAAAGGTATTTGAGTCCAGAAATTAAATCATGTGTGTACAAGTGCATAATATATATTTAGAAAGCACAGAAATTAAGTTTAATTTCGCATGAAGATGTAAAATGCAGCTGGGAAAAGCGTAAGACTTTTTTTTCACTTTACGATTGTCCCTAATCATGGTATTTTATTTTGTTTCACATTGTGCTGGACAAACAATCTGAATTCTTATATACACATATTGGAAATGGATTAACTGACAATTTGAGATAAGTATTTATTTGCTTTGCTTTTGCTTGATAGATTAAATTTTCTATTTTGTTTTGTTCTTAACATTTCTACTTTGAAATATAAATAGTAAAAAGGCATTGAATATTGTGTAAATATTGTAGATGTAAGGAGTAGTATGAAAGTATAACGAATAACGACTTCTAAAAAAAGGTTTCGAATCTATGTCGAACGTAGTGGAAACAAATAATTAACTGTTCCAACAAAATTTTTATTGACGACACTAAAACTCCTCAATAGCTATTTTTTTTTTAAGCAAGAAAATCATTTGGCAAACAGAGGAGAAAATGGTACTTAACTGTTTTGTTTTTGCATATTTATATATAGATGCTTAATACTTTCGACGGTAGTAGATATTTTATTTCATACACTTGCAAAAACAGGCACTTAAAAACCAACAATATTTACCATTTTTAAATATTTATATGCATTGTAATTTCATTTCCACGTCAGGAACAACCGTGTTAAAGTGCATATAAAGTTCTCCAAGCAATATAAAATTGAAGTTAAAGATAGTTCATACACGCATAACAAATCACGGCTACACTCTCAGAAACGCATACTCAAATCTCACGAAACTTTCGTCGTATTTGACAAAATGGCTTCGTGAAAAAGGCTCCGAGTAAACCTTTCGTCAAATTGCCGAAATTTCTATAGTAATTTTTTAAAGTCACGTGATCTCGCGAGAAAAATTTCGTTATAAATGACGTAATTTGCTTGACGATTGAAAAGTCCTCGAAAGTGACGATTCTATTTCTGAGAGTGTATTTATTAACCTGTTATTTATTTTTAAACATGTCTTATATGAGTTTTTGTTATTATGTAGACTATTTTTAATGTTCCTATTTGATTCGGCACACAAAAGGCCTTCATTTTAAATCATGATGAAAAAAGGAAATTATGTTCAGTGTATTACATCATTGACAAAAATGTTTCACCATCCAAATTTAGAAAAGCTAAATGTACATGCAGCATAAATATATTTCTCACATAAGAGACTTCAAAAACTATTTACGAATAGTGTAATTTTTATGTGAAATTTCTCAATTTAAAATGGCGGGAGCAAAAATTATGTATTTTTAGTTTTAAAAGTAGTCTATAATTACAAGTTAAACACTTTGTAAGCATCTATACTTTGATGTCACATGACGAACGTATTTCATTTGTAGACATAACACATTGTGCACACATAAGTGACGATCCATACTCAGCTTTTAGGTATCACTTGAAAATGATAACTTCATAGAAAAGGTCGTTCATATCCAGGAATCGATCTCGTAGCCTCAAAATCGATCTTTAATTTGACTTTTATCTTAAAGATCGGACTGAGCCTTCGACATCGAGATGGATTGCCAATGGATGGATCTTGTGATGGGTGATTCATCTCCAACGTAGACACTCATAAGCTGTATTGTGTGACCAAAAACAAATGTTTTTGCATTTTTTACATAGTATGCTGGAATTAACTCGTCACATATACATAGGGGAGAGGGTTAAAGAAAAGGGGGGCGCAGATGAAGCAGTTGGCACATAGGGCTTTAACTGCCGAATACGCGTGCGCGGGCATCATGTGAGAAGCAACCAACTTATGCTCATTCGACCTACAAAACACAAGTGGAAAAACCTTGTCTCAACTCGTTTGTGATTTATTGGTAAAAAAAAGTTATTTTACGCTCAATGATTACATATATATATATTTTTCCTATTGCATATAAAGTCAATATTCTAAAGTGTTATTTAAAAAGGATATTAGATCTAACTAATGCAAACTGCTTATATAGGAATATGACTTAATTCACGTTTTAGAATTTAGAAGTAAGTCTGATGATGTTGTTTGGGTAAAGTTCAAACTTTCCTCTTGGGTCAGGTTAAAACAATGTAAACACCAATAATAAAACAAGAGGAAAAAAACCATATCAACCTAGGAAAAAAAGGGAACAGAAAAAGAAAAGAAAAAGAAAGGATTCCAGAACGCTCCAGAAAAGTCAGACTGATTCAGAGGAAGATGAAGATGTATTATTTAGTGTGTCTGAGAAGCCTATTCTACAACTTGGATTCAATGCATTTCCTGCAAAAACGGAGAGAAGATAGCCCTACTTACATTTGTATTAACTGCCAACCAGATGGACCTTTATCATCATATTGACAATTTTCTGAGAGTATTTTTTATAAGCAACTTTGCAAATGATGTTATGCAAGGACTTTATAAATCAAGCTAAGAATAATTCAGATTTTCATAGCCTAAACTACAAAAACAAATTTTCATTTTGCTTTAGAAATCAAACTTAGAATAATTGTTTAATCTAAAAAACATGAATACGTGTTTATAATTTTCCAGCTAATATATAAACTTTTTTTTTGTAACTTTCAAGTTATTTTACTACCAGTGGAAAATAATATTTCTGCAGTATGTTTTAAGCATAAATGATATTAATAAAAATTTGTTTTTAAATTTATAGTATATTTGAATGTGAATAATTTATTATTCAGCTATTAACTACTAATATAAAACTTCATTTCATCGCCTATTATGTCACAGGAGCAACCTCTTTATATAAGTATCAATTTAACTCACGCCGTGTATAGTTGTATAATAAAAAACTCTTAAATTTAAAAAAGATGACAAAGGTGTTAACACTCTGTAGCATATTATATACTGTAAGTAAGATATAGTTTGATCGTTTTCTGCTTCATTTATTTATTTATTTATTTATTTTGCAAATTTCTTTATAAATAGTAAAGAACATTTAAAATCCTGAAATATGTGATTATATTTTTATTGATTAAATTATTTATATATATATATATATCTTTTTTGTTATCTCAAATCCAAAAAATCAAATAATAGAAAAAAATCGGAGTTTATGACTGATAAAGGATTAAATGAATCATTGAAAATATTGTTTTCGACATGCCAAGAGAATTACATTGTGAGCTATATAACTTATTTTTTTAATATAATTTAATTTTAATGCACTAACATCAGCCTAAAATCATTTTAAAATGTTAATAACAGTGCTATTAATAAAATATAAAAAAGAAGAAAATAAATACTCATTTAATAGTAAAGTATTAGATTTGTGTGGTGGGGACAGTATTTTCTCGTATTTCGTGAGAATCACATGTATTATATGTACCCGCGTGTTTGCGTAATTTGCTCTATATATTATATGCCTATTTATTGATATAGTAGGCAAGAAGTTTCGTAGTAGGTAATCATGTAATGTATTTTCAGCACGGTTCTCTGCTTATACAAAATCACTACAAAAATACTACGCTACAAAATATCTTTTTTTTTTTTTTACTTGAGACAACAATAAATCGCAGACATAACCTTTCGGGGAAAACTAAGATGAAGGAAATTTTGCTATGATGAGTATTTGAAGAGGCGTACAAAATAACAAAAGCAAGCGAGGAGTAGAAGAGATTACGACTTTAAAGCTTTACAGAAAAAGGAGATTTACTCGTATATATTACGTATCAGAAGACGCCAACAAAATTCAATGCTCCGTAGGTCGATTGTATTGCGAAAGCAACGCAAACGCCACATATTCTAAATTGCGAATAAAAAGAGGGGGGGGGGACTTAGTGCCGTCCGAACGATAAAACAACGAGAGCAATGTAAACATACATTGAGAAAGGAAAAATTGTATGTTTTGGGGGGAAAAAAGAAAAAGACTGAAATATGAAATTTTTACGGGGCACTTTCCGAAAACTGAATATCATCCCGAGGGACATACTTTCTGTTTCAATCTGAGCACACACGAATAAGTATTAAAAATTTTATTTAAAACTGGGCTCTTCTTATCTTTCAATTTTTATGCGATCCATTCTTTGCAAGGGCTTCCATCACGATTAGCATTAAAATATTCCTGCTTTTGTTGTCATTTGGTACTTTATGCAGTAATCTTTGGCATAGAGGATTGTACTTCTGCATTGCAAACGGATGTTTAATGCACTCGTTTCTAGTCTGTTGAAAACAACGACTATACTTTGTTTTTTCTTCTTTGAGAAACTAAAAAATATACTTCTTAAAAATATATTGATTTTTTTTATTGTGAATATATTTCGAATTGCGTTCAGAACAGATTTCTTTTCTAATGAAACATTTTTTAGCTTTAAAAAAAAACATAATAATCAGGTTACCTGATCAACTTTCCTTTTTTCTCAAATCGAATATGTTTCACAAATTATTAGAAGACAGATCAACTGACTGGCTGGCAGACACACAATTCTCCATTTCCTAACCGTATTTCAAAACTATTTACTTTTCAGTATTTATTTAATTACTTATTTTATTTTTGACTTTTGTTTTTGTTTTTAGCAATTTTTTTACTTTGCAGTTTTTTTTTTTTTTTTTTTTTTTGCTTCCTTTTACAGGAAAATTGGAGAAAAAGGTTAATTAAAAGTTTGAAAAGCAACATTGCTTAAAAACAAAAAGTAATTGTGTGTATAATAAATGCTTGCAGTTATGATACGTTGGCTATTATGTAATTTAAAAAACTACGATATTAATTTGATATTTGCATATCAAAATTTTCTCCTAAATTATTTACTAGCATGAAATGTTCAGTTTTTTTCTGTCTTAAAGCATTAATTATTTCACTCGGAATTATATTAGTTTACATCGAAATAGAATAAAATGACAAACGTTTGAACAGTTCGAACGTAAAAAGTGAGCCTTTATACTCAAGTCTATAAAGTATTAAGAATAAAAATAATTAATTATATGAAGTGTTTTTATTCTTAATGATGTTTGATATGTTTGAAAGTAAGGATTCCTGGAAAATAATAATTATTATTATTATTTATTATGATGAGTTAGTTATTTTTCAAGTCGATTTCCGTGAATATTTAGTTTTCTTTTTAATTAAGAGTTCAAAAAATATCTTTCTCAGACTTACAAAATGATCTATGATTTTAAAATAGAAGACTTGAGTTTAAGAAACATATAAATACTCACCGAAAACTTCGTGGAAATGATTAAAAATGGGCACAAATGAGGTTTAAAAAACTGAAATAATCATCATACGGAAAAAAATCATCTGATGTTAGTTAAAAAATGAACTCTAATAGTTTGTGGTTCAAAAAGTTATTTTGTAAGCTTTGGGTAAATGTTTTTAAAGAGCAATCTCTTATTAAATATTTTTTTATATAAAATAAATATGAAACTGCAAAAAACATCGCAAACCCGAGTACATTTATATTTTTCGAAACTTTCTTCAACGTTTACTCAAAAACAGGTTTTTCCTTTGAACCTTTTTGGCTGTTTCAAGCTCGGAATGTAAAATTCTGTGGAAATCGGTTATTTATTTTTTCTCAGCTTTGAACACGTAAAGCGCTTTTCCCCAGGCTTTCTACTCCGGATCAATATCCAGTTTATCTTCTCCCGAAGAAAGGGCAGAAGAGGCCATCAATTGATACTGGACTTACAAAAGAGAACCAGAAGAACGGGGTTTGTTAGCAGTGGAAATATGGCGAGGTATGTTGGGCATCATAATTACAAGCAAAAATACATAAAAATATGTATGAGTAAATATCAAATATAAACTTTCTTTTCGATTGTAAGTAGGAAATTGACGCTTTTTTCTTATTTTTTTTTTAATTATTATAATAAACAATAACAGGCTTCTTACACTTGTACCTATCTTGTCCATAAATTATGAAATATTTAACATTTTTCTTTCAAATTTTAGCATAATGCTGCACTTGTTCGGTAACGTTTTGTGAAAATGTTTGCGTGTTATAAGCCAAAACGAGTGAAAGCCTATGTATCCGTGAGTACAAGTACAATGCTTACGAAAACGCACACAGACATTGCCCATGGCAATTAAACTATTTTCTGAAAATTACAGCTTATTCCCAGCTTTTTACGATGTAGGATCATCCAAAACATTTTTCTCCCCTTTCAATTTGTTGACGGTCCCCTAAATGCAAGCGTGAATAAATTTTTAGTGGAAAGTTTGAAAACTGTGCATTAAAACGTAACCAAGTAAATAAAAAACGGGGTTTCGCATCATACAGTGTTAAGTATGAAATTACGAAAACTCCAGGGACTGTGCATTTATTTAAAAGTAATTTAAGCTTGAAATCTGTGTAGGCTGAGTAATATTTAAGGGCAGATAGTTAAGGATAATGTATGAGCACATTTGTTGATCCCAAGAACTACAAGAATGAAGTACCTAAGCGAGCGCAACGAGCCTTCCAGACTTGATGTTTGCCCAGTTTCTCCAGATATGATTTGTTTCTTCGTCAAAAGATTCATTCAATCATGATTTGAAAATATCAATAAGCATTCAATAGTTAATGCAATTCTGATCTATTGTAATTAATTAAAATAGAAATTTTGAAGTATAGTAAAAGTTGATAAGACTGTATAAAATTAGCGTAAATAATTAACGTGTCGGGCATCAATATAATTTTTTCTTCCGTCTTTAGTATTTTTGTCATTTTCCTAACCATTATTTATTTCAAACGTGATGTACTGTTACAAGATGCTTTTAATATGTTTAAATGCTATCGCAATTTTAGAAAAGAGCAATTGCTTTAGAATTATCTTTATTTAATTATTTACAGTTATTTACGGCAATTACATTTTAATTATTACAGTTTTTTTCTATTATTTTTGTTTTTATTTTTTAGGCAATAGTGTTGTTTTTTTAACTTTTTAAAACTTTTAATGTCACTTTGTGAGATTTTTTAGGTTGTCAAAACTCTGCTTATAATACTGAAATACAGAAATTTTACAATAATAATAAAAATGAGTTACCAAAGTAATTCCTCCCGAATTCACATCTCTTATACAATCCTGCGAAGTTTACCAGCAGGTAAAAAATAATAATTAAAGGCCCTTAAAATGTGTGCTCATTTCATTAAATGTGATCAAGAAATTTCCTTCCATGAAGATTGTAGATTTTTTATTTTTAACGTAAACGAAGTTTATTTTTCGATATTTTTTTAAAGGGAGAATATACTTGCAGACAATCTTGATTATAAACATGATTACGACATCTTTGATTATAAATACCAAAAAACATTTTTCGTGTTGAATGCTCTCACATTAGTTATAATTATAAATTTTACTTAACTTTTTCTTTATTTATTTCATTCTTTCATGCAACTCTAAATTATCTCAATTAATACGTTAATACGTTACAGCTGAGGCTTTAAACGTTATCATAATCTATCTAGATATCGTGGCAAAAAAGTTTTCTTATAAGATAAACTACTTTATTCAAGGACTTTCTAAATTGCTTTTAAAATTCAGAGTTCAATTTTGCTCTTTCGATTCCGATGCATTTTGACCCGACCAAATTATTATGAATTTAATTTTTTGGGTAAACATTTACAATGGATATCTAAAAAATATGTAACGTTAAAAAAATTCAACATTTGGTATTTAAAAAAACGAAAATAATGCAACAATTTCAACGTAACAATTATGGTTATTTTTAAAACGTTACTTTAGAAAAAAACCTAACGATACATTAATATTAAATTTTAAGAATGTAAACAAAATATTTACTCTTCGAGTATTCATTTGTGTGAAAAATATAATCTTTTGCTTCTCCTTTTTTATGCAATGAATAAAGCACTAAATGTATCGAATCTTATTGCCCAATCCTTCAACCTCTGCCTAATGCTAAGAAATGCTGTACTGATTTTTTTTTTTAAACACTCTTTAGATTCCTTAGAGTAATATCTAAAAATATATTCAGAATCTCTGCAATATATTCTCTTTTTTTTTCTGTAAATATAAAAATTTATTTAGCGATTGGTTCATTAGATAGAACAGTTTGAATTTTACCGTTTGCGTTAATGTTGATTTTTTTCCTTAAAAATTAATGAAATCATTATTATTATGATTTTAAAAAAGGTTGTGCGTCAAAAGTTCTTTTCAATAAATGTTGTCCGAAGTAAATTTGTCTTTGAGATCAAGGATTTGCTTATGATCAGATTTTTTCGTCTGGCTTAATCTAACGCTTTTTATACTGTTGAAAACAACGAAATTGTTCGAAAATGGGAATAATGGGTTCTGAAACAAAAGAAGTTTTGTATGGGGCATAAATGGACAGAATAACAGCTCACCTTCTTCAGCACTTCACTACTTTTTTCCTTTAGTTTTTAACCCTACTGAATAAATTAAGATATTTTTGGTATTTTAGCGGTGTTAGCGAGGTACTATGCCTTTTTCTTTTTTTTCTTTTTTGTTATAAGCGGAAGGTAAACTGAAAATGGTAAAAATGTGGAAATGTCTGCAATAAGGTTTATGATTCAAAAAAAAAAACAAATAATAAAAATGTCATTTAATGTACAACGTATTTAATATTATCTAATTTATATTTTACTTTTGGAAATATTTAGCCAATATTAAATAGGCTGACAACTCTTGGTTCTTTCTTTCTTCAGCCAGAAAGTAGTCCGAGTTTCTATTAGACGCAGCTTAAGTCCTCGCGGTAGGAAAAGATTTTCGCTTGGGAATGGACTACTGAAGATTAACTCCGGATTATTTTATATTTTTGATTTTTTTTCTAAGTTTCTACTCTGAGTCTCAATCTCCTTTTTATTGGAAATGCAAGTGATTTAGTGTGAAATACCGAAGTAGTTATGCTACTCTTACAATCCCTTACTTTATTTCTTTACTGCGGATAATACTGTTGATGCTTAACGAACGCAAAAGATTTCTGAAAAAAGTAGCCTATAATTTCCAGGCTAGTTGTACTAACTAAATAAATTATGAGATGTAGTTCCAGTATTAATTTCCTTTTTAGCATATGTAACTGATAAAGTAAACTTTAAAATTTGTAACTGCACATATACTTTTTTCTAAAAAAAAAGGACAGAGAAAAATAATCGATATAAAGATAATTAACACATAATGTTAGTGTGTGAGAGTAGTGGGGATTATATAGGTATATAAATAAATAAATAAAGATAGCTGAGGTTTTAACATTAAATAAATCTATTAAAGAAAAAAAAGAATTATTAATTTTTGAGCTCGAAATATTAGGAAAAATGCTAAGTTAATCAGAATGGGCATATATAATGGGTAAACATAAAGTAAAATTTAGGAAATTAGGTTTAAGTACAAGCAACCAGTTAGTGGAGAAAAACAGTTTTGTCCATTACCCTTTTTTCCCTACATTTCCGTAAAAGTATAAAACATACTGTATGAGAAAAGGCTTAATGTCTCGTAAAAATATCGTTAAAAAAAGAACAGTCAAAAATAAGTGAAGTAATTAAATAAAGATTGAAAGATTAAAGAATGAAAGAAGGGTTTCGAGATGGGAAAAATATGTGTCTGTCTGCCCCCCCCCCCCCCCCCCAATACCTTTTAAGGGCATTGTCCTATTCGAAAGATTTTTTTTTTTTTTGCGAATATCTGAGCGAGGACATCTCATTTACATATATATATTAATTTGCGCAATTTTTCGTTCAATAATTAACAGTTCAAAAATTCTAAATCTTGGAAAAATATGAAGCAATTTTTAAAAACCCTGTACGTAAAATACAAGTTCTGAAGATGATTATTTAGAGAACCTTTCGACGTGGAACATTTTTTTAATTGAACAAGTTTTGTTCAACTTTGAACAGTTCAAAAAATATATAATAATAATAATAACATTAGCGCCTACGGGGAAATTTCAGGCCTATATAAATCCGGATCTAATTGACGAATTTTCTTGAAACAAACTTTATCGGAAGGAGTTTATGGCTAGAACATTTAAAAATACGACGTTCAACCAGAACTAGACGAACCTGTTTTCCTATGGTTTTTTTTTTTTAAATCTGGATGTTTAAGGACATTTCTGAATGAATAAATAAATAAATAAAGAAGTGAATAAAAAAAATGAATAAGTAAACGAATGAGTAAATCTTAATGAGTGAATAAATAAATACGTATTAACCGTTGAAAATACTATATTTGCAGTAATTAAGAGCTAAAGCTAAATAAGAAAGAAGGAGATATAGTTATAAATTTGAAGTAAAGCTTGTACGTACAAACGTTTTGAAAAATTAATTTTTCTTTTTCACTTTTTCTTTAGTTTAGCTTACTGCGAAAATAATTAGGAGGATAGTAATTATACTTAATAACGGCACTCACTGAATTTAAAGATAAAATAATTATAACCCTTACTAGGAAAAGAAATCAGCAATCGAATCTTGCTGTAGAAATACATGTTTTTATTCTCCAGATATTTTTATTTATAAACATCACCGCTATAAAAAATTATTAACATTTATTGTATCTGGTAGCAGTTAGATTAAAGCTGAAGCCACATACAAAATAATCAAAACATACAAAATCCCTAATTATATTGATTGCCATTATTAAAGTGGGAGGCCATACTACGTATATTAAAATATGAAAGCATTTATTTCTATACCACGTTATCTATAATAAATTTCTTGTGAGGATAATTGACAGCAATAACATTTTACTTGCACTTTATTTTTTAAATTTAATTTAAACCTAATATTTGCTATATTTTTATTGCTTTATGTGAGTATCTTAATAACAACTTAATATATAATCAAAATAAATACTTAAATGCAAGTTATATCCCTACAAGACAAAGGGTTAACAATTGAGAAAACAACTCGTATACCATTTATATCAAAACAACTATGATAAATACGTTGCTAAGTGCATTTATACATCAATACTTCTTTTCTATATTATTTTCATAAATGTCTCAGTTTGTTGTGTATTATTTCTCAGTTTGTTGTGTATTATAAGTTTCAATACAATATGAGTAACTTGATAAGTACCATAATAATTTTTAGACGTCAGTTCATACCTAATGCAACAGCGACAAGCGACAAGAACGAAACATTTATCTTGCGCATGGTATTTTAATCATTAGATTTCTCTGTTTTTACCTTAAGATAGGTAAACAGACATTGAATATATTATTCTTCGTCTATCTATCTGCTTGTAAAGCGTTTATACTCTATTTAAAATCAAGTAAATAGTCCTAGTATTAAAATGAAATGTTTTAAAAAAGGAGAGGTATGCCGTTTTTAGTTAGGAGGTAAATATAAACGCACAATATTTGGAAAATTTGAAAAGATTAATTATTAGTTAAGCTTCCAAAATGCATTAAAAATTTCTCAAATGTAAATTGCTGCAAACACATTTTTATTACTACTATTTTTATTATCATTCGTGCTATTATTATTATTATTACTAATTATTCAAGTCTTCATTTTTTAAACTGCAAGATATGTAAATAAACTGTTAGCAATTGCTCACTAAATCATTCATCATTTTTATTCTTCAAGTTATATTTTTTGGCAGTTTTCTGTAGTTAAAATTGTTCAAACACTTGAATAATAATAATAATTATAGAACTAATATTTATCAAGAAATAAAACGTGATAAAATTGTCTTTAGCAAGCAAAAATAGATAAATATAATACATTAAAGCATTAAATGCAGTAGCTTCCTAACGATTTTTCATGAAAATTCTTTAACAAATATAATACTGTACTAGTATAAGAAATAATACCTGCTATATATATATATATATATATATATTAGGGTGGTGCTTATTTTTCGAAGTTTTAAATTTTCAACCTCTTACCCTCTAAATGTGTTCCATTGTGCCAAAAAATGATTATGATAAAATTTTATCACCAGCAAACAATATTTAGAGGTAGCTCAAAGAGGGTAAAGTTTCCTAATTGAACGAGATTTTGCGATTTTTTGAATTTTTAAGCAAGATAAAAATTATGATTTGCAATTTTGTTTAATTTATGTTATTATATTAAAAAGTAACTTCTATATGAATAAGTAAAAATTAAATACTTGTAAATTGCATAGCTAAAAAGAGTAGAAGAGCAGGGTGGTGAAAAGGTCCTACATAATTTATAAAATTTGAGAGCATTAGACATGAAGAAAAAAGAAAAAAAACTGTAAATATTGCTTCAATAACACTATTGAATCCCAACTGCATAATAACTAATTGAATTAGACCAAACAAGATATTTAGATGACTATTATGCATTTATAATATAGATGCTGCTTGATTTCAAGGCAGTGCAATGAGCTTACTAGATAGTTTCAATGTAATTTGTAAAGGATGAATAAGGCGTTAAAAGTTTTGAGTTTGATGAATTGGGTAAAACTGAATCTCTGAGCCGCTTCCTTTGAGGGCAGCAGTAACAATAAAAATAAAAATTGATGAAGCTAAGGGAAAAAAAATAATCTTCAATTCATTTATGTGTTCTTTTTTAGTGCTAATATTATCTGGTAATGGCATGCTGCCTAATATATACTTGGGGTGTGCTGCTAGCCTGTGTATGTTACACTATGTGTATTACACATAGGATATCGGCTAACCCTAAGCAGCAAAATTAATGTGTCTCCTTTCAGAACCAAATGGTTCTCCACCCATGGTTTAGACCAGTAGTCATCAAACCATAAAATGTCAACTACAAAGTAACTCGCAAAAAAATCTTAGTAAATTGCAGTGGTACTCATGTGGTTAATTTGCACAAAGTTACACCAACAACTGTTGATTTTACATATTTTGTTAATATTTGCATTGATAGCTCATGGCTCAGACAGAAAATAAAGAATATTTTGCTGGTTTAAATATATAGTACATGAAAAATGTAGCTGCCCACTCGCATATATAAATAACCGAGAACTGAAAAGTTTCCAATTTTTTTTTTGTCCAGTTTTTTTTTCTTCTTTCTTTTCTATTGGGGGCAAAGGGGCTGAATATCTCAAAGAAAAATGTGGAAAAGGTACAGTTGCTCAGTGGCTCCATAAGTTTGGCGATCACTGGTTTTGACAGTAGTTATCACCCATGTGGTACACTTAAATACAGTATTTTTTATTAAGAAAACTATTTCATTATATCTATACAATTTACAAATGTTTTATTTTTACCGATTCATAGAGAAGTTACTTTTTAATATATTTAAATAAAATAAACATAATTAAAAATCCTAATTTTTATTTTGCTTAAAAAATCAAGATACCACAAATTCCCTTTCAATTATGAAACTTTACCCTCTTTGAGCTACCTCTAAATATTGTTTGCTGGTGATAAAATTTTATCATAATCATTTTTTGGTATAATGGAACAAATTTAGAGGGTAAGACGTTGAAAATTTGAAACTTCGAAAAAAAAGCACCACCCTAATATATATACATATATATATATATATATATATATATATATATATATATACATATATACATATATACATATATATATATACGTATATATACATATATATATGTATACATATATACATATATACATATATATATATACATATATATACATATACATATATATACATATACATATATACATATATATACATACATACATATATACATATATACATATCTATATATATATATATATAGATATACATATATACATATATATATATATATATATATATATACATATATATATATATATATATATATATGAAATTCATTGGAATGTTTCACAAAAAGGGTTTATTAAGTATATTTTTAAGAATTATATATTATTAAGAAATATTGCTACCGTCTTTTGAATATTATTTCACATTCATGTATTCTTAATTTCAAAGACAATATTTACATACAAAGTGCAGTTAGATTTCATAACAACAATTTGAAAATCATAGCAAAAAGTACTTACACATAAATATTTTTTGAAAAAAAGTAAAACCTACGAAGACTGTTTTTGCATATATGAAAGAAAAACCCAGCTGAATAAAATTTTGCGTTACTTGCACTTGATAATAAAACAATTTAAAAAATCTAATAAAAATAGTCAGCACATAGTTTGATGACATGTAGGTTTCACTTTTTTCAACGATTTTCAATTCAAACGATAATTTCATGAGACAATGTTGATTTGTGCAATAAATGAATGTAGTATTAATCTTACCTCTTATTCAGCGATAGATGTCGCTCCACGATCGTTATGTTGAAGAATGACGTCGAAATTCACGAAGACAGTCCTACCAAGATTTTTTTGCTTACGGTTTACAACTTTTATTGTCCGTTTCTTCTTTTTTTTCTTTTCTTATTTTTCTATTTTTATTTATATTTTTTTCCTTGTTTTTTTCTATTTTTTTAAACATTTTTCTTTTTTTTTTTTTAGTTACCTTTCAGCTTCTTTGTACGATCCTCAGTCGATAGCCTCGATTACATCATTGATAAAGAACTATTGATCTTCCGTACAACGGTCCGTAAAACAAACAAACAAAAAAACATTAAAATTCAAAAAGAAAAGGCGTTTGTAGTTTTTATGTTCATTGGCTGAGACAGTTTCAACCACAAGTTAGTGATAGAACTTCATTAAAAGCTAGTTAGTTTGTTTCGACGAAGATATAGGTCGCAATAAAGATAACCTTCACTTGTTAACAAGGGGCTTGTTTACAAGTGGCTTGCTTACAAGGGCCAGTGCAGAGGGAACTAGAAGTGAAAGTTGTCACAAAGCCGTTCCGAGTCAGTTAGTCGTAAATACTTTGTAAAGATTTCTCCGTGCGAGGAGAAGTGTTTTCCAAACCTTAAAGATGGTGACGTTAGTGGCTCCGTAAAGAGAAATGTTTTCCAAACGTTAAAGATGGTGAAGTTAGTGGCTCCGTAAAGAGAAATGTTTTCCAAACGTCAAAGACAGTGAAGTTATTGGCTCCGTGAAGAGAAATATTAAATATTTCTTTGTCGTATTCTTGAAAGGAAGTCTATTTCTGTGAGGGTAGGGGTTATAGTTATTTAATTGAGACTAAATGATGGAAAAGTAAAATTTCCGTGGTAGTCCCCCCCCCAACCCCCCTTCCCCTCTTCCAGGAAGTTCAATAAATAATCGTCTTCAAACTTAAATGATATTCTGGATATTCTGACATTATGGAAAGTACTGTTACCAAATATTTGTTCTGAATATAAGACATGTTTATTGGGTCATCAAAGCCTTTCTTAAGACGTTCGTATACTTATATTAAGAGTTGGCTTCCATGATTGATAAAGTTAGCAGTGTTCAGCTGTAAAATGCTTCACATAATGCCACTTTTTTTAAGCAATGCATATTCGAATCGATTGATTAAACAAATCAATATTCTTTTGAAATTTAACCTGTTTTAATCTCAGTTTTTTTTTTTTCAAACCCTAATAGCAGGAGTACAAAGACAAATGGATCATATGTAATAACTTTTCAATTTCATTTACTTTCGAAAAATGTTTTCCCTTTCTTTTCTCATTATGCATGCGATACATTTCGATTTTCAGCAAAGTTCATTAGACATGTAGATAATATTATATTTTTATAGCATCACATCTTTATGAAAAGTCAGATTTTTTTGCTCATGTTAAACCATGTAACATAATTGTTCTATTCATATAGTGCTCATGTTCATGATCGTTTTGTAAGTGTAAAGGTAGAAATTACACTATGAACAGATGTGGACGGGACTTTGTTTGGTAAATTTTATGTGCATTCAGTATTTACAGCACTATATTATATAAGGGACTATATCAATGAATATAAGCTCAATATTCGCATCAAAGGAGTAAATATTTTATACAGTTTCACAAAAATAACAAATTTCAAAGAGTGGCAAAATATATGTATTATGAACTTTTTAAGGTATGTAACTAACTTCGGAGCACTTTTTTTTCAAGTATATAAATTTTCAATTAATAGCACATGTTTTTAATCGAATATGGACGTAAAACTAATAATTTAAATGCATTTTCTGTAAGTTTATCATTAACTTTGGAAATATCGGCAGTTTTTTTGTAAAATTTTAGTGAAAAATTGTAGTTACGGAAAACCTTCTATTCAAAATTCTATTAAATATATTTCAATAATATTTATACAAGACATAAATAACATCTTTATCTGTGTTATGAACTGAAAGATTTACAATAGTTTGAAGAGTTTTTGAAATATAGGATATTTTGTGCCAAACCTTACTTTTTTAAAAAATACTAAGGGTATTTTTTCACAAAAGAGGCAATAAAAAAAATAAATACATATATAAAGGTTGGATTTTAGTTCATAACACAGATAGAACTGAATAAAACATTTCCTCAAAATTTGAATTCAATATCTCTAAAAGATTTCTTTTAGTGATGCTTATCGCAGAGAAATATATCGCAAAACATAATTTCTCAGAAAACACATTTAAAGAATTGAATGGACCACAAAACATTGACTTCTGTTGTAGTAAGTTTACTATATATTTGCTTCTAATTATCGTAAAAACAAAAACGAAGCATTTTTGTAAACCTAAATGTTTAAGCTACAAAATGAATACATAAAAAAACATTCGAGAATTTACGCCCAAACAAGGGTTTATGGGTAGTCACATACCTTAAGAAAATAGATCATTGGAATACATAGTAAAAAAAAAAAAAAAAATATGGAATTTTTTTTAAACATTTTTGAATTTAAAATTTACTAATTATAAGAAAAAAAAAACATTGAACACAATTTAATATAATAAATTCATTTTCACACTTAAGGGGACTTGGCACCTTTTCACAATTTTTTTTTATTTAATAACTTTTACTAATTTTATTTGTATATTATGAAGTGCTATTGTTCAACGAAATGATTTTCACATGAAAAATCCAAATTCAACTAACAGAAAATTTTAAAATTTAATTTTTTAAAATAATTTAACGATTTTAAATTTCCTTCTTCTTCTTCATTTCTTGATTTTTTTTAACCAAATTTTTTAAAAGTACTTATTATAGTAGGGTTTACAATTTTAGGGATGGGTTTTGCTATTAATTAACTAGTTTTTGAGAAAACAGTTTTTAAAGTTACATCGATGGTAGAACACAGAAAAAAAGCGACTTTTGTCACATTTTCATTTTTTATTTTATTTTTTGCAATTATATAGCAAAATCCATCCTTAATTTTATCAAGCACATCATATTGAACACACACAAAAAATTTCAAGTTGCTACATGAATATATGTAGAAGTTTTAGCATTTTAAGTACTACAATATTGCGAAAAAAACTCAAACCGAGAAAATGCAGTTTAAAGAATTCAAAACCCTACTAAAACATCAGAAATATTTTAATTATCTTACTTATTAACTACATTTCTATTGGTTGTATCGCTTCAAAACTTCTCTCAGCTATACTAGGGAGTCAAACCACATTTTAAGCAAAAAATTGAAAAATCGGTATTTTCATCAATTTTCTACATTTGAAAGGTTCCAAAATCCCCTTAAGAACATTACTAATTTACTAAAAAATGCAATTATGAGAAACAGTTTAAACACATATAATTTAATGTTAATAATATTTGCTTTGAAGTAATTAATGAATTAATTAAAACTCAAAAATAGCACATTATAATTGACAATGATAAGCATTAAAGATTATATAATTAAAATAATCAATAATAAAATTTCACTTATCTTTGATGCGAATATATTGCATTAATGTTCATTGAAGCTTTTATTATTCTTCGAAAAGGACTATTTTCTTCGCAAATGAAAGAAACTTGAAGAGAAGAAATATCGGAAAGTTTGTACTTCTCAATAAAGTCATTTCATATTGTTGATATTCAATTGCATGTTCTGCTTAGAAAAAAAGAGTCAATATCTTCGTAACTGTGCTCTTTGAAGAAAATAATATTGCGTTTTCTTGAGTTCATTATCTGCATTTCTTCTACGTAGCTTTCATGGGATACATTTTTTTCCCTTTACATTAATCTTTGAAACTTTACTGGAGCTCGTGTTCACTGCATACAGCTCTTCAGTGTAGCTAGTTCATCAGTCTCGCATTTTCTTCTAGATTTTTTTTCTTCTAGATTCATCTGTTTCATTCAGCAGAAATACATGAAAGTCAATAAATGGCATGGTCAAGATTTTGAAACCTAACTGGATATAGATTTCATGGATCATTTCAAAGGTCAAATCTGCATCATAAGTTCATTCTGCAGTTCAATGCTGTTCATATATTTTCTTGTTATTTCAGCATCTTCATCATATCGATATCTTCATCGTATCGATATCGCTTCTTAGACGTTCATAACGACATGCACATACATAAAAATGACAGACAGAACTATTCTAAACACCTAAACGTACGTAAAAGACACGTAGGTAGCATACGAAAGAGAAATAAAGAAGTAATATAAATGTTAACGGCAGGAAAGCTACACAATAAGGGACATACTGAGGTTTTGCTTTAAAATCTATAAAAGTCTTGAAAGAGTTGATTTTAACGAAAATTGTTAAGCGTAGCAAACTCAAGTGATAAATTGAAAATAAATAATTTCAATTCAGAATTGGGACGTAAATGGGGGGGGGGGGAGAGAAACAACATTAACGTCAATTATATGAGGTTTGGAAAAAGTCTACTTCTACATGACAGCACCTTTACTGGCGTTCTCGTACGCAGAACGTGACTTTGAAAGTAATTCTTTTTCATAAGTTAACTATAAAGAAATTTAAGAAACTAAAAATGCTTGAAATTAAGCGTAAGACGAAACCATAGGAAGTAATTGATTTTTGAGAAATAAGCACTAAAAAAACCTCGTTTTTAAGGAAACTAAAAACTAAAAAAGTAGCTCATTTTTTAAATTGTAAATAAAGTCTGCAAATTTTAAATAAAAAAAACTAAGGCTTTTTAGAACAAGAAGATACGAAATTTTGAACTCTGTGCACAAAATGAAACAATTTTAGCGTAGAAACTAAATAATAGCAAAGACTGCATTTATTATGCATTAAGCTCTCTGGGACACAATAAGCATCATTTCTACTGGTATTCATAATACTGGCATACATTTTATGCTCTACTTGTTTTTAGTCATAATTATCACATTTTTTGAATACCTCTTTAGTAAGCTCGACTCACGGAAATCGCCTACAGTTAATATCACAGATTTTACAGCTATTTCACGTAAATGTTAATTCACAGCTCATAATATAAGCACCAATAGGACCAGTTCTTATGAGGAAAAAGGCGGCTAATACTATCGCACTATGTTATTGGAAAATGCACAAAAAGCGATTGGCTAACTGATGCGGAAAAGCGAAGCGGACCTACTAAAAGCGAACATTAGCTTTTACGGCAATGGCTCATAACATACAAAAATATCTACGATTTCAATTATTTTTTTTATTTTAACTCTTACGGTTCTGCGGAGGAAGATATGTACAAGAAAATTTCGTCGCCTCGGCACTGCGATTTCGACAGCCGCAAACGGATAATAGGAGATTTTAATGCTTCGGGACATTTTAAGTAAAAGGCCAAGAGGCAAATAACGAAGCATTTATCTTACAAACTTAAAATGTCATAGCAACTGAAATATACGAGGGAAATATGCTGCCTCTTGAAGATGCTGTCATAGAGAAAATAAAATAGAAATGCCTTACCACATAGGGAAAACTTCAGAAAATAGGTATCTGCGGAAACGGAAAAGAAAGGGGAAGTAGGATAGCGAAAAATAAGAAGCAAAAGACAAGCTTGTTGCTTGTGGGGATGGCGCCGAAGAGAGTGCGAGGAGCAACTGGATGCTCCGGAATTTATAGACGGTGGCCACCAATCACAGCAGAGAGCGTATCTCGGCGCAGTATCCATGGGAACCGCCCTGTTTTGAGTAAGGGGTTGAGCAGGGCAGCAGCCAATCAGAGATGACTTCGTACATATCGAAGTTCAGAGTTGTGTCGCAACAGGGGTACATACATCACTAGAAATTGGCTGTTTATCTTCGTGCATTGGCATAAATTCTTTCTGCAGCAACACAGAAATATAACACGATGATCGAGGAAACTTAAAAAGTACTGAACATTTAAGTAAAAACAAATGGAATTTTTTTCTAAAAATTCCGTGCATATGAGTTTAATTTTTAGTTTGCTGTTCAGAATTTAAAAAATATATACATTTATGTTGTTAAATTCAGAAAATATTTACGTACATAAGCAGGGTTTAATGTGCATACGTGCTCTGAGAGCTCAGCTCCTGCAGCACTTTTAAATTTTATGTGAATTTTTACATATTTTAAGGAATTCAGACTATTTACGTATAAAAATGGGCTCTGATGACCATAGAGCTTCTGTACTTCGTCTAGAAAATAAGCCCTGTATATAAGTAAACATAAGACAAAACAAAAGTTAAATATTATGTGATTAAAATACGGAAAAGCGTAGTTCATAAGCGCATAATACGATGTTATTAATTTAATATTGTGTGGTTTTTTTCCCTCTCAATAATGATTGTGCAATTAAGGAAAATCAGGTACTGAAAGATTTACATCATTTTTAGGTAATCAATTAAAATAAAAATGAAATACCATAATCATTTACTGGAGTTAAGTATATTTTCATCAGCAAAAAAAACTTAAATGCAAATATTGTACAAAGACAATATCCCTACTTTGACAAAGCTTGTGTTTTACGTAAAAAGAGTTTTTTTTCCGTACGTCGGAATGAAGTTTTGTAAAACAAATCCCCCTTCATCCTTAGTTGTTATTCTTTAAAAACAAGGGTATTGAATTGTAATGAGAAGGCATTAGATTTGCTCAACATTTTTATAGCGTTTCTTAACTTAATTTTATTTATGACACATACTTATGAAATCTCGCCTTGGATTGTTCAAAAAGATTATTATTGCTATTATCATGAAAATACGTTACTAAAATCAGTTACTATATCAGTCTATGTCGCAATAAAATGTAATAATTTTTGTGCAAATACATGCATACGTTTGAGCGAATTCAGTATACACGTAAGTTTTTATTCGTACGTTAATTCGTACGTCTTCTGAACGTGGTCTGAAACTGAACGGTTTAAAAGTCAGTTTACATTCTTTAAAGATTAATTGATTGACAGTTCAAAAATTTTTATAAATTGCTTGACTGAAAAAATGTTTCTATTATTCTATTGATTGGCGTAAACTAGTAAAATATCTATGTTTCTACTTAAGCCGTTTTATCTTATTTTTTGTTCATGCACAAAAGTACAAAATATGACAAATCAACCGTACATTCATGACATTTTGTATGTGTAATACACTTTGCAGTCAGATTACTTCTATAACATTTTATGATTTATTACTATGGCTCTTTGTTTTATCCATTACATTTGCACATTCGTTTTTAGGACTTTTCTTCAAATGAAAACACCGTAAAAGTGTACAGTAAGAATTACTGTAAGATATTATCTTACTAGCAAAGATTTTTCCTGTTTTATTGTTTGAAGATTATTATATAATGTTGATTAGCATTTTTTTTTTCGGGTTTCAAAAATTAATTGATAAATACATTTGACAACCAAATAAAAAATATAGTTATGAACTGATGCTGACTCATTTTGTTTGATTTTCATATTTTGAAAAGAGTTTTTAAATTGGCGGTTAAATCAGAATTTAGCAGAAAAACAGGAAATATGTATTGTTCATGTCAATATTTTTTTTCTTGGCATTTCGGAAGTTTTTTTTTTTATAAAGAAAGTTCATAATGTTGAGGAATTCTAAGTGACTTTACTTCTTCCTTTAATGCTTTAAATCGTAGTTTAGAAATTCGAAGTTATTTAGAAACGTAGCATAAAATCAGCTGCAGCGGAAAAGAAACAGCCTTTTCGAACATTTTTATAAATCGTGTATCTTTCTCCAAATGATTTTAATAGCGTACCTGGCGTATTTTCAAAAAAACCGATTAATAGATATTCTTTTAAAGCAAAATTGTGCTGAACCAAGAAGTAAAATGGTTGTCTTAGACTGGAAAAAATAAATGAGAACATCCACGCCTGAATGCCCAAATTGCAAAAAGATTACAGACATCTGTTTCGATTTATATGGAATTCTTTGAACAGTGCTTACATATTTTTAGACACCCGTTTCGAGGTTAAAAAGGACCCCTCCATCCTAAATAACACTTGTAGACGGATATTTTGAAACGACAAGAAAACCCTTTAGCAATGCAGCGCTAAAATCTACGTCATGCATTGATAGCGGATCTTCGAAAGACGTGTCTGCACATGTTTTAGTTTATGCTTTAATAACGTTGATTTTTCCACTTATTAAGCAGATTATTTACAAGCAATCACAAACAGCTTGTTCTTGCTGGTTGTCTGAGGCCAATGTGAGGGCCACACTTGATATGCTGATTTTACAGTACTCTCCGTAGACATTCATTTTAAAATCATTTACTTTTTTAAATTTAGACTAATTAATTCTCACTTTTAAAACTTAATTCTAAATTAATTGATTTTCAACGAAAAGACAAACAGTGGGATTTAAATCTTAGGTATTAAAAATTCCTAAATTATTTCTATCCACTTTTTATACCAAAAATTTCAACTCTCTAATCATGAAACTGTTTTATTAGGTTTAATGCTGTTAATACATTCTTCACAGACAGAAAATATGCGAAATATAGTATCAGTCGTTCTACTTAACTCCTAAGCAATTTTACTTTTGCACAAGTTTTAATAAACTGTCCCTTCATCGCGTTGGTATATGCTAACCTTTGAAAATATCTTTGTGATTCCAAAACTTTTAAACATGAAACTTTTTCTAAAGCTATGTCAGTATATCAAAAATGGATGTTCAACAAAAACATAAAACAGTCGTGTTTGTAAAGTTTGCTTTGGAAAATATTACTTCCGTATTTATTTACAAAACACCATTAGAAGTGTAAAATTCAAGTGCAGCATCAACACGCAATCCATCACTTCCTTTGGCGACAATTACTTCCCCGCCAACGATTCTTGAATTATGGCAACCCTTCACAAAGAGCTTTCCGGAAAAAGAGAGTAACAAGAAAAAGTCCCAGGGCGGCTGAGTGCAGGAAGAGAGGGGGTGGTGGTTGATGGTACAGCCCCAAAAGACGCCAGCGATTGGAATCTATCTGTGGGTCACCGCAGGTTGGACAGTGGGGTGTAAAATGGCGAACGAATGGGCAACAAGTGCGCGCGCCCTCATGGGGGAGAGGATAAGTTTCGTCATCAAAGCGCACCCGAACGACGTGCTCGATAGCGAACGAAATCATTTACTGGGAAAAGTTTGAGCGTGCGATTGCGAGATAATGGGAAAAATGAGACTACCTACTTCCTTGAGAGGTTTGGGTAGGTGGCCGAACCATGTTTTTAAATTGCCATGTCGATGTGAAAATATAAGTCTGCTATTTCAGTCAAAGAAGCTGCTAAAAAATTTCACACACGGCTAGAAAACATATTAATATCCAATAAAGTTACGTTCAAAGTAAGATAAATATCACACATAATGTCGTCGGTACTATTCTAACAGTCGCTAAGTTGAAAACTCCAGTCTTGAGATACTATCAGTTTAAACTTCCGAATCATTATGAACAATAGTAAAAATCATTTCACGGTTTCCTAACTTTTAAATTGTATAATATATATTAATGCATAATTATATATTAATGATTTAGCAGTGTACAGCTGAGATTAATAAAAAAATACAAGGATGCAAATCAAGATAATCAAGAAATACAAGATAACATGCACTTCATAAATTTTTAACTCTCTACTGTTCTCAGTTCCGACTTAGTAAAAATAGTAATGCAATTAATTGTAAAATATAATATTTTCGTATCAAAGATTTTTTTAAAGGAATAAGATGCAAATTTAGCTGACATGTCCGGTGTAGCGCGGGATATTTCGAACTTTACATCATTTCTTGGGGGAGGAAAGAAGTGAAATCATGTGGCACCTGACCAACATTCTATCGGAAATAAGTAAAGAGCAATTTAGTTAAAAATTCCCTTTCGAAGATGAGAAAATAGTGCTTAAAAATCTGTTTAGAACAGTAAAACATCTTAAAAATCCACATTATATATTCTCATTAGGCAAAACTCAATAGTCAGATAACAGTTCATAAATTTTTTCAACATTTCACCTCAAGATTCAAAACAGAGTAAGGACAACACTTCCCAAAACCCTTCTTACCACATGGTTAATGGTTTCTAAAACTTCTTTTAGAATATGAAAATTTCCTGAAAAATCAAACTGGTGATTTAATTTAGAATAAATATTAAAACAAATAAAATCAGAAGAAAGAATAAGAGCATCATACCCAAAGGAAAATAATTATGTATATTTAAGTTAACACATTAAGTTCATAACCAGTACTGATGCATAAGAATAGTTTAAAGGAAAAGAGGTAACTAAATTCAGTCAAAATTGAGTCCCCCACAAGTGGCACCAATAAGGTTAAAACTCATGTATGACAGTAAAACGTTTAATAGCCCAAAAATAGAGTATAGCGTAGAATAAATAAATGAATAAAATAAGATGAAGTGAAAACAAATAAATAAGTGTTACAAAACAAATCAACAGAGTAAAACATGGTGTCAATCTTAACCGCAACCTAAACTGCAAAAAAAAAGCACATCTCCAAATTATGCTATAAACAGTAGATTAAAAGTTGCGCAAGGAATAAATCTGAGAAAGTGCAAATTAACAAAAAAAAATTAAAGTATTTTCTGAAAATTTCCGAAAATTTTGCTCTCAAATGAAGAATGAGTTGTTTATCGTTCGGGAGAATAATTAAAACATTCAGTGTAAAAATGTAAAAAACAGCGTGAATTAGGCACAAATTTTACGCCGAATCTACGTTGATTTTTTAATTCCATTTTTACTTTGTAGCACAAAGGTTTACTTTTATTTCATTCAGTAGAAACGCACCATACGTAGCTCCAATACACCTCAATTTATTATATTAAACTAAATAAACAAATACCTAAATCATAAGAATTATACAAAGAGTACATATTATTAAAAAATCGCTAAAAATTGGCGCCATTGCTGATCAATCAATTGCGTTAAATAGCTACCTCCATAATACTAAATGCCTAACGAGTAGACTCAAAAAGTTGAATGTCATATTGTTGGTCAGATACCGCCCCGGAGATCAACGCCGCCTAGCGTTAGTTGAGGGCGAAAGCTTCAGTTTAATTTATATTCAAACTCGCGGGCTTCGTTTTAAATCATGGCATTATTAGTAATAGCTCACTTTATTTCGTTGCTACGCTTCTTATTATCTCTGATAGGCGGCGCAAAATCTGGGACGCTTTGATTTACTTTCTCTCAATGTTAAAATCAACAGCGCGCGTTAGGCATTTAGTATTACGGAGGTAGTGGTTAAATTAAAGTATGATGTGGCGGAAAACGGAAAAATAGCGAATATTATAAATAATAGTTTTTCTGGGGCAATCTTAAAATATCTCGAAAGTTTGGCTTGATTGTGTTTAAAATCAGCCTTATCAAAAATCCTCCCATTAAAATATATGTCAATTCAAATACAATCTGTTTAAGGAATGCACACAAAGTACGCGGACTTTGATAATTTATATTAATTTTATAAAGCTGCGGAGTTTGTTTGTTTGAACGCGCTAAATCTCAGGCACTACTGGTCCGATTTGAAAAATTCTTTCAGTGTTAGATAGCCCATTTATAAGGCTACATATATGCTATATATATCAGCACGCTAAGACCACTCATCCACGTAGGGCTTTAATTAGCGAAGATACTGATTAAAAACGCAATTTTTTAACCCGTTTTATTTTATTTGCATTGTTGCATCGTTTCAACAATTGTTGCAGTTGCCATTGCTAAACAAATCAAATATAATAATAATCAACGTTTCTAGTATTTAGTGAGTATTAGTTACTCTAGTATTAGTGAGGCATCGCTGCATTTGCAATCTCCGTTAAATTAATGTAGGCGAATTTAATACTTCTTTATTATTTTTAAACAATTGATTATATACAAACAATTTGATTATATAGAAAATAATACTTTTATTTTACAGATTATAACTTTGATGTTTTCTTTTCAGTAAGAACATTTTTTTCCGAAATAACTATATTTTTATTATTTATTCATTAAACTTAAAAAAAAAAAAAACTTTAAACAAAAAAATTCTGGTTCGTATTTTTTTTGACTATATCATAGAATGTAAACACAAAAAACTTCAAAGTTGTGTGATGGATCCTTTTTGAGAAAAGGGTTGCGCACTATGAAAGTGCTATTTTTTGAGGTTATGTTTACCTGCTCAAAGGGGTACAGTTGTAATTAAAAAAATAAATTAAAACAGATATTTTGAAAGAGAAAAGTGCGTTCTTTTCAATGGTGTAACCCATTATAGAATCACTGCATGCAATCAAAAGATACCAGCTTGCAAACATGAGATATTTTTTAAAGAGGTCAACGTTCACTCCCCCCCTTAAATGAATATTACACGCATTCTAATTGTTCTACGAACTTCGGAGAAAGATCTTTTTGTGATTTTTTACGAGCATTAATACACTGGAAAAATAGAAAAGGTGTGACATTTCTTTGGTGAAATATT
The DNA here is from genome assembly GCA_038502835.1 of Octonoba sinensis. Taxonomy (NCBI): domain Eukaryota; kingdom Metazoa; phylum Arthropoda; class Arachnida; order Araneae; family Uloboridae; genus Octonoba; species Octonoba sinensis. Next base: position 52,799,475 of record CM076599.1, on the reverse strand, counting down.
CACAAATTTGTAAGTTTTCTTGCAACTGGGGTAAAAAAAGAATGAATTTGAATTTTGGGAAAAACTCTTCGAGGAGCAGCAGAACCTGATGGAAGGTACATCTAACCAAGCTTTAATGCTTCTCGACCTTTTCATATCGCCAAGAGGTGAACCCGACACACACCAACCGACACATACAAATCTGTGCTTTATTTATACCTTAATTTTAAAGGAGTAAGGGCGAGGTGAATATGATATTAAAATGGCGAGAATCTTCACTTTTTAAAGTTCATATTAGTTGGGATTTGGATTTCGTTTTTACAGAAAGATAAATTAGTAGCACTGTTACTGAGTTTGGTCATCCTTAATAATAAAATCAAAAGAACACATAGTATTAGGGTTTTGTAATATTGCAAGGCAACAATTATAACTTTTTTCAACTACACAACAGAAACACAAAAACGATTTTAAAAATAACTGCATTATAGGGGTGGATCCAGCTTTGTAAGAGGGCCCTCTTTTTGTAAATTTTGAGAATTTCATTTAATTTTTTGAAAATTCAAATAATGTTGTGAAAATTCATAATTTAAACATATAGTAATAAAAACTTATTATTAGCTATTTATTTAATAAAAAATTCTGCGTAGAGTACGATTTGGTTGCTGAGAATTTTATGGAGGGTCCGTTTTAATTACTCGAAATTTTTGAAGAGCCCGTACACGGAACCCAATTTTCTGTGCTGCTGATTATAAATTCTTTTAAAATGTTGAGATTTTATTAACTAGCAACATAATGTAGGCTGCAGGTTTGCTGTTGAGTTCCTTAAAATCAGTTAATTAAACAATTGCGAACTATTCAGAGAATCTTGTGAAACTTCCTGTTTTTACAATGCGTACGAAGTACAAGATTTTTTAAAATACATTTATTTATTTATTTTTCCGTAAGACAGCAAGCCGAAAATGCTTCGAACTTGAATTGCATATTTGATATTAATTATCTATTGCTTAACGTTTTATTTTTAGATAGAATGTTAAGACGTCATAACACAAAAATTATTATGAAGCTAAAGTTACATACTATTATAGATTACATTATTTGATTCTTAATAATTTAGAACAATTGAAGCACACCACTCGAAATGTACATGAGAAATCTAAAATATATACTGTTCAAATGTAAGGTTCCTTCAAAAGTAAACCTGTGTAGATTAGAGAAAAGAAACTGATTTTTACTCACTAGATGCTCAAATTAGGAGCTAATAATTTTCAATCATACATTTCAAATTGAAACGACATGAGCTCTAAAAACTATTTTTGAATTACGTTTTGAACATTATTTAATACTTCTTTCACTGTTATATATATATAATTTCGCTGTAAACTCATTCGTTGAAAATATCCTTCTTTATTTTGTGGTTTCTTTAGCCCTGACTTCAAGAACTTAAATCATTTAGCATTCGGTTCTGGTCATTACCAGTTTCTTTTTAGGGACGTCAGAGCTTTCAAGCACAGAAAACGCACCCTTGAAACATTTTCACATTCGGTAGATTGTTGATGAAATTTTGACTTAAATGTCTTGATATGTTTTGTGATATATATATATAAATATATATATAACTAATATTTTTGTAAATCTTCTTCGATATTGAGAAATATTTTTGAAAAAAAAAATTGATACTAAAATTAATTTTATTCACTTGCTTTGATGTCAGTGCTGGTTTTGGCAAGGTGCGGTGCCCCTTTTTGATGTTTGAGCTCTGTTACTCTTCCGCGTGCGTCCTGCAGTCTTTTTAAAGCACTCCCACTCCATTTCAAATTCCCAAAAGGCATTACAATTCCACTTTTGAGTATAGATTCAGCCATTTTCCCATGGTGTAATTGATGACCGATTCCATTTTTTTTTTCAATATGAAATCCATAAACATATACGAAATTAATTTGTGACGTCCTCACCGCATATTCTGGAGCTTAAGATCACACAGCAGAACATTGTTTCTTTCTTTTTCCACCTGACTTACTGCCGCTACTCCGGCGAGACTATCCGTTTCTAACTAATGGAAATATTCTAAAAGTTGTCACTAGATCTCAAGTTTATCAATGCAATATACATAAGTTTAGTATAAATGTATAGACTTAACAGAGAGATTCATCAAACAAGCTAGATTGCAGATTTCGCTTTTACCATCAAATTAAAGGAAAATTGAAGGGAAAATATAGAAACTGTGCCTTTAAGTTGACTGAAAAGGGCACGCTTCATGCCCTTTTCAAAATATCATCTTATGAAACGGTTGCAGTTTTATTCCACATGCTGGATGATAGTACATAAGGTAAAGCCAGTAGGTTGGCGCACAGTGTTAAAACGTGATAAAAAAGAATAAAAACGTTATTTTCTTGCCAAAATTTTGGTGAATAATATAGCTTGCATTCCTTCTGTATGTATTTCCATCTCTATTTCCTAGTTATGCTGTAATTCAAACGCCAAGACAGCTATTAAGCTTCGTATATATTATTCAATGAAGGGGAATACTTAAAATTATTTAATATTTTTAAAAATAAATATCAGGTGCAGTTAAATTCAAACGCTTCTGACTTTCCATGTTTTTGTGACACTTTGTATAAATCATAGTGTGACACCAGTCAAAATGAAGAACTGCTAAACTGATTAATTTTTATTCCTACAGCAACATCTAATTAAATTATTAAAGATCAATCGAAACAGTCATTTGAAGATTCACCAAAATCACAAAAAATATCCATGAAAAAAAAACAATTTTGGCCAAAAAATACGAGACTTCAGATTCTTCTTGACCGGGTACATTCTCGCATTTAACATTAAAAAAAATAATTTAATTCCACCCCCCATAAAAAACATATACTGAGTTTAAACGAAAGCAATGGTTGAAGAACAGCATCAAACTGAGCATCAAAAGTTCAAGTTGATTACTTGCAATTTAGGTCAACGCAGTAAAATCATTTACTAAGGGAAAATAATAGGGATAGATACCATATTCAAAGACAAAATGAAAGAAACCAAGCAGAGTAGCAATAACCAATATTGTTACTTAATAAGCTGTAGAAGCAGAAGGAACTTTCGAAACATTTGATCATTGTTTTGGTTACGAAATACTCTCATTATTTCACTGTTACCGTTCAGTAGCAATTACTGAAAACCTCGCGCTGTAGAATATCGAATTACATCAATTTTCAAATAAAATATCGTTTTTCACAATTATGCGAAAGATTGCACAACACCGCAATAGAAGTACTTCGTAAGTTAGAATTTATTTTTGATAGATTTAAAAGCTAAAGTTACGTTGTTCATTTTACAGTGGTATCACCAAAACATTGGACTAGACTAGATGGGCATCATTAATAAAACGCATCTTTAATAAAGTTTTGGCGTAAACAAGCAAAACCTGAATATTTTCCCTCATGCATAGCTACGTTTTCAATTTGCCATCACATAATTAGGTAAAGAGCAAGTGCGAAATAAATGTCTACAAATCATAGGGGTCGTAAAGTTATATTTCAAAACACTATCGACAGTTAACAATAATCATTATAGTTTCACACATTCATTGAATAGTTTATTTTACTTATTTTTCCACTAACGCTATGTTAGAGCATCGAGAGATTAAGGAAAAAAGTTAAGGACTATTCTGCCACTCAATGATAAATCGTGAATTAAACATATATTGCTAGCACATACATGTTTTAAAGAGCTCATTAGAAGTAGAGAATTTTAATACAAGGCAATAAAACACTATAATTCGAATAAGATTATATGCTTAAGCTTTAGCTAAAAGTTTCAAAAAATAAAAAAAAAAAGATTGCTGGTGATTTAAAATAGTAAAGGGATAATGTAGTATATATTTAAGAGCGTCTTTATTGGCAGAAACAAAAATACAACTCGTATGAATTATTCCCAATGTACTTGTTACTCATAGTTATCCACTTTAGTGTGTGGATAGCATTATTAGACATAAAAGGGATACATTTGATTCTGCCTTCTATTTAAATTTATACATGAGCTTTTTCCCAAATATGTGTATTGAATTTGTGATTCCATTCCAGATAAGAATTATAAATACATACAACACAATGACGCAGATTTATAATGTGAAAAAGCTTCAACTTACCACCGAATTTTGGGTGACAAAAAAAGTTTTTTTGAGGTACAAAAGAGGTGAAACTTACCTGAAAGTAAAAAAGAGTATTTATTAATGTAATGTATTTATACGTATGAATATATGAATGAATGTTCGGGACACCGCGAACATTTCTTGATACAATATAGAGTAGTGCTTTCCCTCAACATGGTCCTCTTGAGGGCCACGAGAGAAGCAAAGACAGCATTATATGGTGTGGAAGGGGAGGATCTGTGGAAGGAGGTTATTTGAGCAATTGTTCTTAACCAAGTAATTGTCTTATTTACCGCTAAATTATTTCAGAGGTTCTTCGGAGTGTTAAAAATGCATTAACTTGAATTATGCTTTTTTTTTCAATTAACAGGAGTGCATGCAACAGTATTGCTACTGTAGTAAAGTAAATTATACAAAAAAAGAAATAAATAATACAGAAATAAAATAAAATATAAATGAACACATACTAAAATAACAGACTAAATTTTGTCTGGGTTATTTCAAATATAAAATTCTTTTTCTGTGAAATTTTGTGTATGGCACTAAAACTGTGTAATGCGTGTTGATGCGGTTTCAGTGTTAACTACATCTGACATTAAATTTCACTTAATTTTTCTGGTACTTAGTTACTCAGAAATAGTTAAGCACTTAGAATACATTATTCAAAATTATAATTTGTATTGTAAACTACTGTAAAGCTATAGTAGTACCTCTTGACATTAAAGCGATGATTTAATTGTAAACATACTGCTGAAATGCCCTGCATAGAATAGCTTATAGTATTATTTTTATTCAGCGGGTACGAAACAATGCATATGCAATCAACTACGTACTAATACAGTAAGATCTTGTTAATTTAAAAATAGGGAATTCAAAATATTGATGACGGTAAATGTCATTCTTTACAGCAGTGTACTTTTAAATAACAATGTCATAGTAGTGGGTCATATTGTTTTTATCAACATTTTGAGGTAAGATTTTAATAAATTTTAGTTGATTTAAAAAGGTATTTACTTACAAGTATTTCAAGTCAACATTTTGCTTACCAATTCAAATTTGTTGTTAAATATATTAACACAAATTCATACAAAACAAAAACAAAACTTCAATCATTTATTGCGAAAACTTTAATTTTTCAAAAACAAATTCATCCCCTTTTTTACATTTAATTTTTTAATTTTTTTTTATTTATGCATTTATTTTTCTTAAAACAATTTCTGTCCGTACTGCGTAATGTAAGACATTTTCTGAATTCACAAATTATTGTTGTTATTCGAAGAAAGACAGTTAGTTTGAAATGGAAATGTTTTGTCATCCAAGCTTCTACGAATTTATTTTCAACAACACCCTGTTTCTTGTTTACAGGAGCACCTTCAGGCGTAATTTTTTGGGTAATGGGAGAAGGGGAAAGGGTAAATAGAACTTTTTCCATTATGTAGTGCTTTTTTGAATTCGAAACAAACGCCCTTCACATGATTATTGAAGTACGTTGGAGAGGGGGTGAAGAGATCTGCTTTATTTTCGTAATCTTTTAAAGAACTAAATTAAAATAAATGTTTTTCACACAATGATTCGGTGATTCCAAATAAACACTTTCCCTGAAACCCGTACTCAAATAAGGTGACATATAGTATGCTATTGAGCTTGTCACACAGCATTTATATCTAGGGGGGAAAATATTTTTAAAACTCTTTTAGCTTAATATAATTCAATTTTACTCTACTCAATGTATTTTTCTAAACAGACATTTTCATGAATTTCCATTATTAACTTTTACTCTTTATTTTTTAAATCGGCATTTCTTTTATGTTTGATTAAAGAGTCGAGTAATTTTATAATTTACTCACATTTTTGTTTTGACATGATATCAAATATCAAGATTGTATTGTTTGCTTCCCTTTGGTTTAAAAGATTATTTTCTTTTAGCAATCAGTAACTATACATCAATTTAACCACTGGCTGAGAGGATACATTGATCACATGGTACTCATAGTTATTTATAATAAATGCGTCCTTAGAGTAACCATAATTTGAGTATTTTTTTTCACCGTTATTTCAGTCAAATTAAAAAAAAATATTTTCAAACAGGTCGAAAGATTATATGTTTATCCTGTTAACTATGTAATGTTTTCTCTTGACCACGTTTCAACATCAAACAAAGTAAATCACAAAAGCTGCTTAGATGAGTACAAATTCAAGTGTAAGCGAAAACTTTTTATTGCATAGCAAACTAAACAAGCTTTCGTATTTGATTAGAGGGACACGAAAATCATTTTAGAAAGTTGAGGATTCCTATTAATGCTAAAATACACGTTCATCTTTATTTCAGGTAAAATTAACTGAAATACTTATTCCATATTCCATCTGCGCCAATTCATAATCAGGGTGCCTCGTGGTTTCAAACAAAAAAAAGCCCGATTTAGTTTTTCCTTTTCTTTTTCTTTCTTTCTTTTAATTACAGCCAAAAGGCTTCTTCTTATATATAAGCGGCTTATTCTGTCTGTCTGTCCGCTATAGAATCCCAGGCCGTCTTACCGATCGGGACCACATTCGGCACGATTAATGTTTACGACCCGAGAAACTCATCGCTGCAAAATTGAAAGTAGTGACTCAATTAGTTTTTTAAAATTGATTTTTAAAAATTTTTCAATGCTTTTCTTGACCCGTTTTATTTTATTTTTGCATTGTTTCCGTCGTTTCCAACAGTATAATTACAGTTGCCGTGTCAAACAAACAAATCAATGCAGTTTTGATTGTTATTGTCACAAATATACTAATAATAATCGAAACCTTTTTTATAGCATATTGAGTGAGGCTTCGGTGTATTTGCAATCTCCGTTAAAAATTAATGTATACGAGAATTTAATTTAATCCTTTCTTTCTTTTTAATTTATTTCTTTATCGTCTGCGCTTTTTTTTATTTTGCTTATTAGAGTGGCAGCGCTCTTTTTGCCCAGTTTCGTTAAAACTTTTGTTTTGAACAGCATAATAAATTTTCAATAAGTTATTTCGATGATAAATATATATTTTTCACAAACAATTTGATTATATAGTAAAAAATAAATATATAGTAGTGTGGGGCAGTAAGAAAAGGGGCGTCATCGCCGCCTGACATGGGTAATCCAGTTTGAATTTTCAGACACCTTTCCACAAATCATTTTAATTACAATTTATAATATCTAGAACAGCGGTCGTTTCGTATGACCGCCGGGCTTACTAGTTAATGTATAATTTTCTATAATTCTCTAAAACCAAATAAAGTGTTTTCTGTAAATCTGCAACTGAAATGGTGTTTTGGCTACGATGGCTATTTGTTTGCTGATTGCTTAATGGACTCAAAAGTCTCACATGGTTTCACAGGCTAAATTGAGTTTTCGTAAGGTGTTTCTTGGGTGTGAATCACCTTAGGGGAATTATTCCTTTCTGGACGACTTTTGAGAGTGAGTGCTCAGATTTGGACATTGAATAAGAGAGAACCAGGAAAACTCCCATCAGGGAAGTGAAAAAAGAATTAGACAATGTGTTCATGAAAATTTCTTTAATCAAGCAAATGTTTTCGTTTCTCCACAATCAACTTAATAACACAAGTTAACCTTTAAAACGTAAGCACGTCAAATAACACCTTCTTTATTATTATTTATACCATGCGTTATAATGATTTTTTTCTTGATAGAAGGAAAATGTTGAATAAATAATCTGACGTAACATAAAAATAATTGTCATGTGTTTGGTTTTTTTTTTTTTTTTTTGAAATGATACTTTAATGTTTTTGTAAGTAAAATCTGCTTTATAAGTGTCAGACGTTTTTATTGCAACGTGTAAAATCGAAACAATTATTATATTTGCGTGTTCCGTGCTCTTAGACAAAGCAGCATAAGCAAGGTGAAAACTATTCAGTGCAGAAGAACAGCGTTATACGAGAAAAGTATCTATTTGCTAATAAACCATGTGCTGCTGCAAAAAAAAAAAAAAAAACAAAGAAATAATTAAAGTTAAACTACTACAAACTTTGATCTCGTAATTATAAGAAAATAATGTTGCATATCTTACATCCTCTGAACATTCATTAACTAAGAAATATCTGATCTAAGTAGGGTGTTTATTTTCTTAACGTGAAATTTTTTTTTATTACAGTTTACTTAGCACAAAGTTAATTTATTATTTTATTATCTTATTTGTTTGAAATCAAAACTCATACAAAAATCTATATATAACGACAAAACAGGCAAAGACGAAGCAATTAAGAACCATTTTCTTCTCTGTTTTTCAAAATATTTTCTTTTCTTTTTTTTTTTTTTTTTTTGTTTAATAGCTACTAACGAGTTTTAGTAATATCAATTAAAAAATTTTGGAAACAGTTTATTATTAGTTAATTCTTTCCCCTTTTCTTTTGTCAGGGAAGCCTCATTTATTATTGCAATGTTATCGTTATACATAGCAGATGGCAACATGTCAGGGTTCAGTAAATTATTAGGTAGCAAATATAAAACTCATTGTTAAAAGGGGTTTGTTGCCATTAAGTAGGAATATTAAAAGCAATTATAATAAGAGTTTGAGTGAAGGCGTCTCTCAAACAATGAAATGAAAAATGAGAATAGTGTATGGGAGCAAACATTTAAGTTTTACTCAACTGCCACTCAACTTAGTACGAAATTGGCAGAATTACAAGCTGCTACATTCATGAGCGCAACTGGCCTTGCGGCGACACTGATTTACAATACGTTTGCTTTGATCAAAATAAACCCGACGTTATAATCGCCACATTTGATGAACAATGCTGATATAGTTATATAAATAGCATAATGGTTTTCAACGCTAAATTTAATTCTTGCGGTCGAATGTCGACTGTTGGGCGAACTCTAGTACTAATAAGTCCATATTGCCAGCAATCAACTATGTTGGATTTCTGTCATAACCAGCTGCTTGTAATCTTTGTGGCGCCAGACAGCTTTTGGAAAAACTTACTGATCTCTCAGTGATGTACTTAAGATCCATCCAACCAGATTAATACGAGAATAAATGGTAGGAGCAATCCGCGGTTTTGAAATGCAACGACATTTCTGTCTGTCAGAGGACGAGAGCTTATACGAAAGACTTGAGTATCTTTAGGCATAACGCTTTTACTTTTGTACTGTTAAGAACTATTTTCAAGTCCTTATCTTTCACATTTAAAATGCATTGGAAAAGGATCATTCTAATTTCAAAAGGAACTTTTCTGCTTGGTAATTGTCTTAAGCATATCCATAATCTGTATTTCTTTGGTGCCGCATACATACCATTGCCTGTACTTCGCAAGGTTCTGTAAAAATATAGTATTTTATTTTTAGTATACGTTTACACCCTTAATTCCTTCCTATCTATATAAATAAAACCGAAAGTTTGTGTGTGTTTTATGTGTGTGTATTTGTGTGTGTGTATCGGTCGCCTTCTGGAAAGATGGAAGGGAAGGGTCCGGAAGTACGAAATTTTGGTCACAGGTACCTTGGGTCAGATCCTCGTGCACTTCGAAGCGTTTTTCCTAAAATTCGAATTTGTTCTTTTTTCATACCAATTTTAAGCAAAACTGTTGATTTTGGATTTATCTCATCGAAGAAACGTCCCGCGTTTTCGATTTTTGCGGCATATGAATGCCCGTAAAAAACTGCAAAGGAGGAATTTTTTTGCAGCTAGTAGGACAAATAGAACGCGTGCAATATTCATTTTAAGTAGTTTTCGAATTTTAAAACGTGGCTTACCTCTGAATTTATCTGCTCCATTTGCATGTTTTCGCCAAAACAAATATTACTTTTGTCGCCAACTAGTTGATTTATGCTATCGTAAGATTAAAAAAATGCTATTTTATCTTTATTCATGCCGTTTTATGAGAGAAACAAATTCTAAAAATTCATTTCATTTTTATGCATATTTTGGGGATTATTAATTGCAGAAGATTTTCAATTCCTTTTCTTGAGGTTAATTCTTCTTCTTTTTTTTTTGGCGATTTAATATTTATTTCTTCGATAAAAAACTAAGTTGGAAGGTTTTAGATATTGCTTATCTTTGATGAAATTTTAAATTTCGCCCAAGTGCTGATAAATTTTTTTTGCCCCCCCCCCCCCCCCCCATCCAGTTAATAAGTTGTTCTCAATATATTTTTTTGCGCTTCGTAACTTTTGCAAACCACGCAAAATAATCCTTATTTGTAATGTTGTTCTGATTTAATTCAATACGTGGTTTATACTATAGGATCATGGCGCATTTGCGTTATGCTTCCATTACTATAGTGCAATTTGGCGATCTTCTGCTTCACGTTAACTTTTTATGTACCGGGTTTTGATTGATTCCATATTTTACTCAAGTGATTTATTTTTTAACATTTATTTAATTTTTGTACTGTCTATTTTCTATCAGTTTAAATTTCACACGTCAGAACTGGTTCAGTACTGAACATTTTATAATTTAAATGCATTTGCCTTTGGAAATAATGCTTTCCTTTCTTTTGTTTTTATTCGAATTTTATGAAAGTGATGGTTAATTGAATTTTCAGGAAATGTTTTGACGATTTTGCAAGCGGGATTTTTACGAACGGGGGTCCTTATTTTGATGGGGAATTGAAGATGGACTGTAGGTAATTTTAGGAACAGCAGCTCTTAAAAGTTTGTATTCCAATGGGTATTTTTAGTCACTGACGTCTTTGTTCTAATGGAGATATTTTTATTTAATTTCGTATTCTATTAGGGATGTTTAGGAATAGTTGTCTTTATTCAAATAGGGAGCTTTAAGGAATGTTTTCTTTATTGTAGCAGTAATATTCAGGGACCGTTGTTCTTCATCTCATGGGCATTTTTAAAGATGATACTGCTCTTATTCTGATGGAAATTTTTACATGTATTGTTGTCTATATTGCAATTGCGATTTTTACGGACTCTTCATATCATTTGTGCAAAATTATCCCATCGCAAATGTGCATTTCAGTTACTGTTGCCCTAACTCTAATGGTAATTTTTGTGAAATGTTGGTGGCATTTTAATGTGTATTTTTATGGAGTATTATTATTTTATCTAAAAGAAATTTTTTGAGGCTGTTGATTTTAGTGCAATCGTGCTTTTTAATGAGTTTTACTGTTTAAATGGCATTTTTAAGGACTGCTGCCCATCTTCTACTTGTTTTTTTTTTTTTTTTTTTAAACTTTTCCTTATATATTTACAACAGAATTTTGGAGATGTGTCACTTGGCCTACGAATGATTCAATATTATCCCGCGCAACGCCGGGCATGTCAGCTAGTTATGGAATAAATTAAAAAAAAATTATTACATATTCTTAGTCGAACGTTTTCCTTTCTGTTTGCTATCAACATACAGTCAGAACTACTACCAACGCTGAAAGACATATGTTGGTTGAAAATTGCAAAAAAAAAAAGGGGGGGGGGTGAATTAATCACTTTAAACGAATATAAGCGCTGTCATAGAAGTTGCACTCATCAAAACCCATCGAATCATGATATTTCAAAACATATTAAGGATGAATTTTATAAGCGATACGTGCAAAAATATTATAACATCTTTAAAAATTATAATTGTACTTGTATGTTTATTTAAATTGTTAAAAGTGGTTTCTTCTTCACATATTTTGCTAAATGACGTAAGTGAAGTTCAAAAAAGAAATTCGTTGACAATTCAGCTATCTCTTAGTTAGGTTTTAAAAATATATTAGTGAAGAGAAGAAAAAATCTTAGAGTTTAATGATGATTTCCTATCAGAGGCAGCTTTATTTTACGAACAAAAAATTAATGAAAATTATGACTCCGAACGACATTACTCGAACTGTGTTAAACGTTTGATATCATCTAAAAATTGTAGGGGAGTGGGAGTTTGCACCATAAACTTGACGGAAGAAGTTTATTTCATGTTCCGATGGACATTCACGATTTTGATATCCCCATTCCAGGTTAACATTTTGTTTCTGTAGTATTGTTGCGAAGTAATTATTTGGACGGTCACCAACCATGTCACCCTAATTTGGAGCAAGACTGGTCAAAACTCCTTGTTCATGGAAATTTTAATTTTACAATTATTGCTCAGATTTCATTGTCTAAACAAAAAATCGAGAAGAGATTCGGTTTTTTATTTCATTGCTCAGTGATTGCGCACTTTCTTTCAGATTTCCTCTGTTTGTCTCTCTTTGTGTTTCCTACCATAGCGTTAATTTAAATTTATACACTTTGAATACATCGATACATTCAGTCCCATTTAGGAGGAACTGCAATAAAAACTACGTTTCGTAATCACAAGGAGTTCTTTTAGGGGAACACGTCTACGGGGTAACGTGAGAAAAACAACAAACCGTTTTGCAGAAATTATATTTAATTTATCTGGAATAACAAAAAAAAACTATTTTTTTTAAATCGGAAACTGTTTAAAATGCTATAACAAACGACACATTAAATCCAAAAGAGCTTGGTATATTATATATATGTCACAAAAGCGAATCCCAAAATTGTGAGAAAAAAAAGGAACACAAGTTTCGTCATCTGAAGCTTTTTTCTCTCTATTTGCTCTCTTTAGAGTCTGTAGCATAATTCGTGAACGGTTTGCCTTTGAAAATGCAGAAATATGCCTAAGAAAAACTCCGCTAGAAAAAGTTTACACTTTTTTTCACAACAGTATACGTTGTACACAATTTGTACATAAAAAAGTGAATAATTTTTTAATACTTCAAAAAGTATGCATTTTTTGTGTACTTTTTATGCCCATAAAAAGTGCATATTCTGCGTTTATAAAAACTTTGCACATTTTTTGCACAAAATAATTGTAACATAATATTTGTTTACGAAAATTGTGCATTTTTTTATCTACCTATAACACAAGTCTGACTCAAATCTTCAATTTTTTTTCAAACTGATGGTTTTTTATTTGTACTACATAATTAACTACTACTTGGTTTATTAGGTATACACATACATCAGAGTAACCAGAGGGCTTGAGAAAATCTCTAAATTTTTACATGACCAGTCGTTCATGAGAAATGATATACCCGAATTTTAAAAAAAAACTTAAATTTACCTTTACATGCTATTCAGGGCTCAATCAAGGCTTTAAAAACAGTTAAGATTTTCTGCATACAATATTTGTAATTGTGATTACAAAAATTGTGTATTTTTAAAATGCCCCAAAAAAAAGTCTACTTTTCAATTCAATACGAAAAAAAAATATATTAATATTTCCCCATTGATGCTCATTAAGACTGAGAAAATCGAATTTTTCACCAAGAAAAAATTAGTTTTTCTTAATTGATAACATACATTATTAATATTTTGTTACATTCGGATAATTCAAAATAACTTATAATAATGAAAAAAAAAGTGTAAGTAGTCAACTCGTTAGCAGATGAGTAGCACATTAATGTCTAACAAGGGTCTTCAATGATGTAGATTATATTGAAATAACACATTTTCAATTTACATTTTATTTAATAGAGATTTTTTAATGCTGTTTGAAAAATATATTATGCTTAAATCGAGAAAGAAAAGAAAGAAGGAAAAAATATATGACCGAATAATTTGCATAACTAGATATAAAATCACTTAATTCAAATAAAATGATATAATTTTGTCCAATAGTAATCATTAAATTGTCAGATGGTCTATCATCGGTAACGTAATAAAACTTTAGACAAGTCTCCTAAATCATTATCCGTTTTCTTTAGATACTTTATTGAATGTTGCTGAACAATAAAAACTACTTCATTTTCAACAGCTATCATAGCTTAGATTTCTACACCTTCATTGCTCCATGCAACTAATATAAGATAATAAACTTCCGTAAATACATAAGATAGCATGACTTCTTCCTGAAGCAGCTGAGTCTATGGCGCAGTGGTTACAGCGTTGGACTGTGGTACTACAGGTCGTCAGTTCTAAACCAGTTCCCGTCTCATTCATTCATCAACTAGGGATGGTTGCTCAGACGACCCATAGATGGCGCCACTGATTTTTGCAATGCACAATTCAGTTTGCACATTTTATGCACAATCAGAGGTGCCAAATACGCTCAGAAATTGTGCCCTTTTTTTTACACTTTTTTTGCGAATCTTTTCTAAGTGGGAACTTTTAGGAACTTATCTCACTGTAATTTAAAAGAAGAAGCGGATGATGCATTTTTTAAGCTGAAGGACTTATTTTATATATTTTTAAAAATATTTTTTAATTATGATGTGCGGTGTATTTGAAAAAGATTTTCCAGTACTTCACGTTACAAGTCTGCAATAAAACGAAACATAAAAAAGGCGAAATATATTGCAAAATATCGTTAAAGCATATACAAATAAGTAATTGAAAACAATAATAATAAAATTTAACTTTAAATAAGCTTCTGTAGGTAAACAATACAAAATATTTAAAAATCTCTGTCGGTTCACATATCTATCTGCTTCCAGTTTCAGCAGAGAACAGCACGATCAAAAACTTGCTTTTGTCCCAATGATGTTCTCTATTTTCCATTTTATTCCAACATATTTCTTCTAAACTGTAAAAAATAATTGCACGTAATTAAATCACAAATGAGCCTTAAAATTCAGACATATGTTTCGGGATTGCTTGGATTCCCTTTTTCAATGCAATAGTGTCCAAGCAATACCGAAACGTATGTCTGCATTTTAATGCTCATTTATGCTTTAATTACGTGCAATTATTTTTTACATTTTACTTGTGCACACAGTTCCTTTATTATATTTCTTTTAATTTTGAGGATAAATAGCAACAGAAATTGATAAACTGCCAAATATTGCTATGTAACTTTATAGATAGTGGTAAAGAGCTTAAAGTAGAAAGAATGTTGCGTAAGAGAGGAAAAAATTATTACTTATTTTATGTCATGTTCCCCACGTTAAACAGTCACTTTTGGTAAGTTTTACTATTATCATTATTATTAAAATGTTTGAAATAAACAAGCTTTTGCATGTTGAGGTACTAATTTATTTTATTCAACAGGCATTCCTCGCGCAGCTAGGAAAACACAATAAAAAGGAAAACTGTACCCGCCCCCGCCTCCCCCCCCCCCAGCTCCCCGTCCTTTAATATGCATACTTTCCCGTTACGCCGTCCCCCACACACACAAATGAAAGGAACACAGAAATTCAGGGAGTTTTTAAGTGCCGGGGATATCTGAACATAGTTTACGCATTTCACTACTCTATAGTCATAGAAAGCGTTAAATTTTCAAAAAACGCAAATCTTATACTCCATCATCAACAAGATTTATGCAAGCCATTCACTATCAATTTCAGAAGAAAAATATTTCTCAACGCGTATTCGGACAACAGTAGAAAAAAAAAATGCACCATCTTTCTTGACAATTTTTTTCATAGAAAGCGATGTTTTTCTAAACTTGTATAAATCGAATGCTGAACAAATCTACTGGAAGGGGAAATGAAGAGAACTGCGGAAGAACACTCCTACGATGGTCTACAAAAGCATTGGAACTAATACTGCACTTTAAATGCAAATATTTTCCTCAATGAAGATATTTTTAGGAAAAAAAAATATTGTCACCTGCATTTCCACAACGATTATATCAACAAAAGCTAAAGCGAGCAAAATTCATTTCACTGAATTTTTCATTTTTTTTTTTTTTTTTTTTTTTTTTTTCACTTTGCGGGGGAAAACGCATTGTCGGATAGATTTTTACTTTACTTATTTATTTTTTTAAGTTCCGAATTGCAATTATCGCCCCCCCCCCCCTTCTACTGACATCGCGGACCTATTACATATTTGATTTTGATTAAAGTTGAAGTACTTCCTCCCGATGAATGTGTTCTTTCAACATCATATGTGGGTTTATGTGTGCAAAAGATAGAAAAAATTCAAGGAAATAAATCTTTCGGAAATGCTTTTACATCCAAGCGATTAAAATGTTTTCGAATAAAAGATTTAAATTGAAAAAAATATTTTTTTTATATATTTTAATGCGCTCTTGTCAAATTTCGTTTACTAGAGGTTATTCAGAGTTTAGGGAGAAACGTAATTAGCAAAACTTTTCCGAACAGAAGTAAGGTGTTTTCGATTAAATGTCATATGCAATGCAGAATATTAGCTCAATTTGGGGCTTTTGAATTTCATGTAAAGATTCCAACATTTTTCAAACTTCTTAAAAGAGGTAAATAAGTTTTGATAAAATGTTTTTGGCAGCTCTAATAGCATAGTGGTCTGAAGACGAAAATATTAACGGTGTCTAAAACTTTTTTTATGTATTTTGCGTAAGATTTCTTGTTCAAAAAAATCTGTTCTTTATACTGTAAGTTAGGATTTCAATCAGAACTGATAAAAGGTTTATTTTCAAAATATTCTTGCAATATGGTCTCACAGTGAAAAAAGTGATAATACTAAAAATATCTTAAATTAAACTCACTATAAATATTATATTACTTGTAATACACAAAAATATCGTACACATATTTTTGTATCTACTAGATGGAAAAAAACGCTGTCCCTCTTCTGTGTTTTGTAATTTAGTAACATTTTATTCATTTTATTTTTCACTATAAAAAGAAAAAAAATGGACATGTCAACAGGTAAACCCTCATTGTTTAAATTCCTGTGATTATTCCTGTAAATTTTTTTTCAAAAGATTTCTACAAAGCCTTTTGTCTCTCATATTTTGAAAAAAGCGGTAATCAAGGTTTCATTTAAAAAAGGTTGAAAATCTCCCCAATAGATGTCAACACATTTTCAATAAAAGCACTTTTACTAGGTTAATTTTTTTTTTTTCAGTTGAAAAACAGTGTAGTGGTGTAAAAAATGTGTTATAAGGGGAGTAATTTTATTAAATGTCAAGTCTGTTAGCTTGATTTTTATGTTAAAAATATAATTTCAGTGCTTTCTTTTGCTAGTTAATTTTTAAGAATTTTGCTTTGTTTCTTAGTGATATTAATTAGCATGTAGATTTTGGAAGACATTTCACTTTAATGTGAAGACCGTTACCATTTAACTTGTTTGATACAAAAATCTCTACCTTTGCGGTAAAAATATGTAAATGATTTTTGTTGCATAAGAATTGTTTTGTGTAGTGTACCCTAAAAAATGTAATATTTATTGTCAGTTGAAATTAATATATTCTGAGAAGTTACAGCACGCATATTTTGAAAAGGACCCAAAGGTTCGGTAAATGGTCATTTTCCCAACGATCTCAGTTTTCAGTAGTTAATTTAGCAAGAGGAGTGCCTTTAAATCAGGGAAACGGGGGAGAGAAGAAGCTTTAATGAAACTCAGAAGAAAAATAAAATAATCTGGTTTTAAAAAGAGAGAGAGAGAGAAATTAAAATGGGGGAAAAGGGGATTGCCGTATTATGAATCGTACATACTAAATTCAATATTCGATATAACATTACATCAGCATCTGCAATTTAATATATCATCAATCGAGTTATTAAGCAAGGCCATTAACGAAATCAAATATCCAATAAGGGACTCTTCATAAATGATGTCACTCTTTTTTCTAATATATGTACCCCCTCCTCCCCCTTTGTCGCAATATATCACACTGCAACGAACTCCTCTCCCCTCTTTGTCACATGTCACGCTATGTTGTATAAGCCTGTCACACTTCTTGTTCCCCTCCCCTCCCCTTGTCACAAATTGTCACAATTTCACGAACCCCCTCCCCCCTCGAAGCGTGACATCCTTTATGAATGTTCCCTAGCCTGGATTTAAAGCATAAATTAATAAATAATCTACGGCTTAAACTTTTCTAGATAAAACCATTACATATTATGAAATAGCTTTAAAGAAAAAGAATATTCACAAAAGTTTAAGAAACAGTTTGAAATGCTTTATAAAATATATTTTTAGCAGTTAGGAACTGTAATAAGATTTTCACATAAAACGAATCACATAAATATTTACAATATACACCATTCTGATAAATTAATGTTCGAAAGAATATTTAAACTAAATAATTACATTATTTATATTATTTTAGTTGGGTCTTATTGCGTAAAGCTGTATAACTAAACATTACACTACAACTCACAAACATAGAGAACTGGAGTTTAAAATCCAGACACCACAGCCACAAGAAGAAAAAAACAGAAGTAAAGTCGGAATGGTTTATCTAACAGTTTGTTGGTCAATCAATATGTCAATCCGACAAGACAGCATCCCTATTTTTCTTTTATGCTAATAAACTGCTGCTGTAAGCAGTAAATATATGAAATTGGTTTAGGACACTTCGGCATTTAAACTGCATCTATTATAGCATTCCTATGTACTACACACGTAAATTTTAAAACTTTATTGGTTGGGTCACTATGCCTCATATAATGTATAAATTCATTAAATTTATCTCTGACAGTATTCAGCAACTACACATAGCATGAAATGCTTGTAATAGTCATATATTTCAAGTTTCAAATTACCATAAATTAGTTCAGTGAGACGAAAAGTATTGGTGTGGACTAATTGACACCTATGTTCTCTTGTTTCAAATAGAAGATTAATTGTAACTTTGGAGACGGACAATTTAGATCAAATTATCTATGAGTTCATTACCATCTCCCTAAGTGAATTATATGCCCATAGAGCTATGTCAATTACTTTTGAATTACACGAAGCACCGGCACATTGGCCTTTGATTCAAATTCAACTCAATTTGTAGTTTTATTAACTTATACGGCCCATCGGACAAAATCGAATTAAAAGATGAACATCAAAGAGATCCGTTAAAATTCACGTAATTAAGTCCAATTATGCCTCCCATCAAGGCGAGAATTGGTCACTTTTATTTGCAGCAAAGTTCCCGCCTTAATTCCCAGGCCTACCTCATCAATTTCCGTAACGTAATCATTGCAATTCTCGATATTGTACTTATTACCTGTTGCGATTCTACGGAGAAAGGGTGCTGAAAGGGTATTAAGTGAATTTCGCGACTCCATATGATTGTAGTCTGTAGGGAACTGCCGGGTAAGTAAGTCACTTTGGCGGAACAACGGGAGATATATCTTCCAGAACGGGAGATTTAATGACATTTGCAGGCTATCGATACATTATGAGTCGCCAGTTCGGCGTGAATAAAATCATAACTTTCAGGAGATGGATTTACCTTAAATATGGATGCTTTTACTGCATAAATAGGCGTGTATATGTACTTATCTGTACAGTTTCTTGTATGGCAGGGATAAAATTAATCACTACCAATACTATTTATATTATGTGTGTAGTATACTGCACTTTTCTTTAAGCAAGCCTTTTTCTTTAAGCAGGAAATCCCAATTCTTTTTTAAACCTTTCGCTTTCTCTCTCTCCCCAAAGAATCATTTACTATATTTACAATATAGTTAAACATATAAGAGTTAGATATAAAGGAGCAAATATAAGTAAATTTATTCACTAGGACCAACATACTTAAGACTTGGTGCCCTTTTATAAAGATGCTCATAACCAAAAATTAATTTTTTGTATATCAGTTTATTTTTTTAAGAACTGAGAACTCAAAATGTTTGGGATTTTAATAAAAAATAATTTCTCTATTCATTCAATTATTGAAAGATATTATAATAGGTTATAAAAGGGGCGCTGCGAAGCATTTTTTTCAAATATTGTTTTATATATTTATCTCTGCCTAACCAGAATTCTCAATGAGTTAGGTAAATAAAATTTGGTTCTCAATAAAATGATGACTTAAGATCAGTTTAGAACACTTGTGCATAAAAACAACCAGAGGTCTCACAGATCTTTATTAGCAAAGATTGCACTAAGTAAAATAAGTTCAAAGAGGGAGCTCATAGCGTATCAATTTTCATTTGACTAATTTGAAACACATTATTCGTAATATTATCCATATAACGACGTATTTTCATGTGAAATTGAGCTCCTTTATGACAAAAAATTAACAAAGACTTTTCATTTGCCTCTCCTCTACACTTTTACTTTTAAAAAAATGTAATTTAGACCACTGAAGAACAGTTTTTCAATTTCAGGTGTTCGTAACGCTTTATTCTTCCTGATGCACATCGAGCCACAGAAAAGTACAATACATTGCTACTCAATAGTTTTTAAATCTCAAATAAAGTAAAAAAGTAATGCTTTGATTACTGTGCATTTTGGATTGAAAATCTCTTTGCTGGCATAATTTCTGTAAGCACTTTAGTTCTATTCTGGTTCGATGTTTGAGAAATACTAATAGATTAGGTTCTGTGTGATATATTATTTTATACCGTCTTTTTTATGAATCATTGAAAAAGTAAGGAAAAGACGAAGCGGTTTAAGTTTTGTTCTTATGCTTAGTTATTTATCAGTGAACCATAACTAAATATTGAAATTTTTTAACTATAACCACAACTAAGTTTTAGTTCTGAAAAATTACTGTTGGTACAGTTATTCCCTCAAAAAATGTTACAGACCGTATAAGATTGAGAAATTTGTTAGTAATTTATCTTTAATTTTGAAAAGCAGAAGAATGATTTGAACGTCTTATAGTCTATAGCTAAAAAATTTGAGTGAAGATAAGTGGTTTCTTTTTTTTAATTCTTTATTCATTTGAAATCATACTTTTCAACTCGTATGACTGCGCCATAACACAGCTTAATTCAACTTTTAAACTAATAACAATAACTACTTTTCCTCCAAACTAACAGTATGCGTAAAGGAATTGTTAAAGTCCTCAGTCATGGGAATCCTTTTTTATTTCCTCGATACTATATTCAGGGTATCTCTATCTCTACTAATAATAAAGCAGCAAGTATGTTTGTGTGTGTGTGTGTGTGTGTGTCTGTCTGTGTCCGGCGTAGGGCCCAGACCGTTCGGCGGATTTTCATGAAATTTGGCACGAAATTAGTTTGGAACATGGGGGTGTGCACCTCGGAGAGTTTTTTCTGAAATTCGAATTTGTTCTTCTTTTATTCCAATTTATAGCCGAAAGTTTCATAAAATAGTCATTTTCAATGGGAAGGAATTATCGCATCGCTTCGAGCTTGATACCGTTGAAAAGCGCGTAAAAAACTACCCCGGAAGGAGTTTCGCTCTGTGTGCGAAAATTCGAAGCCTCTAAATTACCTAGAAAAGAAGTTATAAGCATTTTTCTCTGCAGTTCGAAATTATTTTTTCACGGTAATTAACTTTAATTTTAATTGTTACCATGCCGACTGACTATTAATCCTTTTTTCTTTTAACGAATTAAAATTTATTGCTTGCGGTTTTTAGCATTTTGAGGAGCAGCCGATTTTTAATTTATTTCTTTTTTTGGATTTTGATTATTATTTTTTTAAGACGAATTAAAATTTATTTCCTGTGGCTCACAGGCGATTGATAGCTTTATTTTGATTTCCTTATTTTGACATGTATTTTGCGGGACCATTTTCCATACTGCACAGGGGTTTTTAAAAGAAATGTTATCCTTTATAGCTTTTTTTGTTATTCCAGCTTATTATTACTATTTATACTTTCATTTATTTTTATTTTTTCGCCAGTGAATTAGCACATATGTTATTTTGCTATTTGAGCTCGGATGAAAGGTTTATTCCGCTTTCAAAGCTTGGCTTGCTGCTGTTTGTTTCTGCAAGCTACAAAATTTCGTCTTTCTGTTTTAAGCCGGGTCCAGACGCTACGTTCTGCACAACCTTTTGTCTGCGCAGTTCAACATATTACAGATAAAACGTTGCGTGTAGATTGGAAAAGTGCGCAGCTTTGAGTCCGGTGCGAAGACTGTACAGTTACAGCGATAACTGAGCTAGAAAGCATAAGATGTCTTTGAACTGTGCAGACAAATCGGCACATGTAGACGGTAGCACCCTTTTCAGATTCATTTTGTTTCTCAGTTTCAATTCGTCAGGCGACAATGGCCGACTTTCGGCGCGATGTTCTCGGGAGTTTCTCACAGAATTTATTGCATTATGCGAACGTTTTCCATGCATTTGGCGTGTCAAACCCAAGGAGTATAGTGACAGGGATGAAAGAGGGAGACTTATGAGAGTTTAGTGGAAAAATTCAAAGAAATTGATGCAAACAGAGAAACAGTTGTAAATAATTAATTCTTTGAGAAGTGTTTACCGTAAGGAATTGCAAAAGTTAATAAATCGATTCGATCGGGGGCTGGAGACGAAATCTACAAGCCATCTCTCTGGTATTTTGATTTGTTACATCTCCTAAATGATCAGAAGACACCAAGGCAGTCTAGGAATACCATGGATGAAAATAAAGAGACGGCAGTTGTCGAACCACCAGAACAGGCAACAAAAAACTATTTATTTTATGTAATCATTTGACCACTTTGAACACCGGGTACTTCTGAGACGTTCCAGTCTTTTTTTTAACATGACACCATGCCAAAATTGACCAGAGTAGTACCTCCTTCATGACGACATCGCGCAAAACTGAGTGAAATATACAGATATCTCTGCACCATGTAGACGCATAAAAAACTGCAACGTTTTCATTCAGTCTTAAGACTGCGCAGACAAAAGGTTGTACAAAACGTAGCGTCTGGACCCGGCTTTAATGTCAATAAATAATAGATAAAAAATAATTATACTAAAAATTTATTGATTAAAACTATTCTAATTTATTATAATCGTCCTTTTTGGGTGGGTAGTTGAACTAAACAAACAAAATGCGTTTTCTTTCAAATATTTTCTTTTTTGTTTTGTTTCGTTTCTTCCTTTCCTATTCCCTTTTTTATTGTGTGTGTTTTGTAAAAAAAAAGGATTAAATGTGTAGGATCTCTCGTTGATTGCCTTGGGCAGCTAATTTTAATTATGTGGAATGCAATACATTTTAATAAAGTAACATAATTTACACCTAAAAAAGTTATCACTATATACACAATGGCAAACCGACTGATATTTTCATTTTTTAACACGGGCATAGCCGTGCGGGTACCGCTATTTTAAATATGTATGAAACAACAATGGTATTCTCGACATACATAACAAATATGAGAGGACACTTTTTAAAATTACATTTGAACACTCAACAGTGTTTAATTCCTCAAAGTAGAATATGTTACAAAAAGTCTAAGAACTCATTTGATGTAAGGATTTAGTTTTGTTTTATAGTTAGGCAATTAAGAGACTATTAAAAATAAAGGAACTTTGTGCGCTAGTAAAACTGAAAAAAATATTACGTTAAGAAAGCACGAATGAGCATTAAAATGCAGACATATGTTTCAGGATTGCTTGGAATATCGTTTTCAATGCAGTAGTGGAGCTTCTAGATGCAAAAACATTGGCTGGGCTTCATTTGGATATTTTTGTATCTAGAAGCTCCACTACTGCATTCAAAAAGGGATCCCAAGCAATCCCGAAACATATGTCTGCTTATTGTGCTTTAATGCTTATTTGTGCTTTGTTTTTTTTTTTTTTTTTTTTGTTTGTTTTCAGCTTTCAGTTTTAAGAACTATTGTTGGTTCAATGCATTCCAACAGTCAACATTTCTCTGAATAATTTTTGAAAATAATTTAATGGTATTTTTAAAATGTCAAATAACTTTTACAGTAATGTATCCACCCATACTATATTGGTCAGAATCTAAAAAAAATATTTAGACTCATGGTAAAGTATCGAAGAAAAGTTTTAATATTCACTGTTAAAAATTTCCGTAAGAAAATAGTAAAATAACCATTTATTTTTTTGTTATTTTACCATTTTTAGTTAAAACAGTTGAATAACCATTAAAAAGATGGTACTCAAACCGCTGATTGTGAAAAAAATTGCTTATTCTCTGTTTATCCTAAAGAACGTTTAAGTAACCGTAATTTTCAAGCGCTCAATAAGAATCGGACGTCCATCATGGTTGCGAAGCCTTACCGGTCGTGCGTTGTTGTTGAAATATGAATAACGAATTATCAGTTCAAATATGCATGTGTATATAAAAAAAGAAGAAAAAAAATAGTGGCTTAAGCAGTGATTACTAAATAGAAACACATTCACACGTAAATCAAAAATTGGAGACATCGGATTCCCGAACTATTCGCGAATGAGAGAACCCATAATTTGAGCTGCTGAAGCTTGTTTGTATTTTAATTTTTGCAGAAAATAAAATGATTTTCGTCAATATACAGTAAATTTAGACCAAAAATGACTTTGGATCTAATCAAAAACTGAAATCTCAATTTTAAGGCAGTTTGACTGTTGGAAAAAAAGATTTATTGATAAATAAACGGTCGCTTTACGCGGTGTAGATTGCCGAATGACTAGAGCGCAGGGTTGGTGTATCATAAATCCGGGGTTCGATTCCCCCATGCTTCGTTTACGGTTTCTACGCCTCGAAATGATTCAAAAACGGTAAAAATTTCGTTTTGAGACTATTTTTAAATGGTTATAAAAACGTAAACTTTTTTATTTACGGCTTTTTAACCAAGCTGAATGGAATGGTTTAGGTCCCGTAAAGATAGAAAAATGTTCCAAACCGTAAATTCAAAGGTGAATTAGATGGACAGACTGCTGCCAGCTATTTAACCGTAATTTCTTGATGAAATCTCTAAGTGTTGTTACATTGAATATCTCTTTAAATATGTTACTTTATTTTTTCTTCATTTGTATTCAAAAATTTGAGATCTATCGTTTTTCTTCTTCTTCCTTTTCACGGCCTCCGAAGGCCTGTTGCGGCTTCTTGGTCAAATAATTTTTTCCTGCGCCTACCTCAGTGTCGTCTGCCTTGCGGCCTGTAATAAAATGCGGCTTTTGGTAGTCTTCCACTTGGCATACATTGAATATGGCGTTTCCTTTTTTGGTGGTATTCTGTAATTTTATCCATAAGGTAAAATATTTTTAACTCTTTACGGATATCTTCGTTTCTTATTTTATCGAAAATAGTATAGCCTTTTACAGATCTCAAAAATTTCATCTCTGCTGCTTGTATCTTGTTTAAATCTTAGTTGCTCAGAGTGCATGTCTCTGAGCCATACAGAAGGTTGGTACTGCCATGAGTTTGTAAAATTTTAGTTACGTTTCAGCTCTAGTTTTTCCTTTTAGAGATCGGTTTGGGTTCCACAGATATGCTGGAAATTATGCAACTTCTTTTGGATGTTATGGTCATAATCATGATTTATGTTACAGCCTAGATAGGTAAAGTGCTGGATTTGTTCGATAGATTTATTATCTATGACATTTTTTTTCTGACTGGTTCTTTGCCTTTGAAAGCCATAGATTTAGTTTTTGGGATTGAGATTTTCATATTATAATCTAGACAGATTTTGTAGAGCAAAAAGGTACATAATTGGAGATCATCTTCATTTGACTAAAAAATTATCTGGTCATCTGCAAAAGCAAGGTATTAGCATTGATTGACATATTCAACGGAATGTCAGTGGCCACTGAGGATTTCCATGTACGCGTGATGTCGTCAATATAGATGGTGAAGAGGGTTGGGGACGAGTCACATCCCTGTCTACTCCTTGGTTGATTTGGATTTCTTCTGCACCAACTAATATATTTGTATTTTTGTACAGCGATTGGCAAGCCTGGATCAGATGTTGAGGAATGCCTCTCTTATGCATTATACGCCATAGTGTTTCTCTGTCAACAGGATCGAAAGCTTTCTCCTAAACTATGAAAATCAAGTGGGTTTCAAGGTTAAATTCTCGGCTTTTCTCAATTATTTGTTTTACAATAAAAACATCATCAATACAGGATCTTCCTCTTCAGAATTTCCTATTTATTTTTAATTAATGTAATTAGTTTTCTAAATAATTTTTGAGAATGGAGTAAAACTGTGTTGCAAATTTTCGAATAACCTAAATGAACTCAATTATCAAATAATTTCATTTATGCAGTAACAGCATTTTGCACAAAATCTTGTGCGAATATACCAAGGGATTGTACTTCATAACATTCAAACAGACAACGAAACATTCACATTTATAGTTATAAACATCGTAATATTTAGATTTAGGTGAATAATAAAGATTGCAAAATATTAAACATATGTACGAAATATGTCCTTTGTTTTCTCTGCTAGGTAAATGCTTTTTCTCGTGGAATTATTAGGATTGCGTTCAAATTATTCAATTGTTATATTTAAGATGTTTTAATATACATTTACTCTTAAACGATAAACAATGAAAAAATCTTTAATTTAAAATAGTATCTGGAATTCGTTTTTTTTTTTTTGGGGGGGGGGGGGAGGAGATTTGATTGCTGCTAAGTTTTCGAAAATGAAAAAAAGATGAGGCGAACTATAGTTATTTCATTTTTACTTCTTCATTTCATTTATATATTTAATTTTTCATTGTTTTTCATTTTTTAGCAGAACAACTTATTTTATATTTTAATAATTCTTTATTAAACTAAGCATCCAAAAAACCTTGATCTGTCAGAATTGAAGAGCATAAACTGTTCGTTTTGTTTGAGTTTTTGAATTAACTGTTTTTTTTAAAGAGTCTATGTACTTTAGTTATTCTGGAAATTTCTGTCAAGATTAATGCGTTTGCAAAGAGCTATTGTACATTCGCTTGTTTATTCTATGCTCAAAACTTCTTTTGTAATTGAGAGAGTTAATATGAATTCAAATTTGTTAAAATAGAATTTTTGTAAGTTACAGATGCAATTCACGAAATTCGATCAGACGTTAGCACGATATTTGCAATTCGCTGCTCCTGAAAGAAACATGGGAAAGAAGTCTTTCAAAGACATCAAAGGGAACGCATCTTCAAACGCTGTCACACTTTCAAAGTGTTTCTATTCACACTAATTTTATATTGAGTACAATAAACAAGTTATTGAACGAATCCTTTTCTAAACTATTTGCAAATCCGCTTTTCATTTTATTTGCTAAAATGCTTCAATGACTAAATACAAATGTACTTTCAAGAAAATATTCTGGAGGCTGCAAGAGTTGGCAAACCTTGTTTTGAGAAAAAGTTGTTTCGTGAAAATTTGCTCAGATACGTTGGAGACTTTTAAACTCATTAATCTAATAAAGTTCTTTTAAATTGGATTGCTTGTTGCATCAAGGGCCCTACTCTCTAAATATCCGAATCTGCTTTATATAAATGTTTGTTTTTCGGAAATGGAAAACCAGTGAACCGCATTAGATATCAGATGCAACTTTTTCGCAGAAATTTCAAAGAGCAGCAAGTCTTCTTCTCACGCATCGATGACTTATCCGTCGCTAAAATCCTATGAAAGAAAATATCCACCCCTCTGGATCAAACACATTCAATGGTAAAGTGTGAAAGAGTGCGACAGCAACTTTCATAGACCCATTCCGAGTGTGCAAATCAATCGAAGTGTTAGAATCGGAACATGAAAGAATTAAAGCTAAAATTTAATTAGAGAAAATGTAATATTGGTGTTGTTTACTAGGATAAACGCAAACAAAATCTGATTAAATTTGGACGAAAGAATCCAGAAATGGCTTTTGGAATTGGTACGCATTTGCATTAAAAATAAAATATATGAACAACTGCTACTCTTAAATGAATTTGATGAATGATTTTTTTGACCAGTCAATGTTATTGATCAAGAGAGTTGTGAAAAGCAAAATGTCGAAAAATGCTCTCTTAATAGACACTGATAAACCAGATGGCTCCACTTAAAATCTACCAGTTTAAAATAAAACTGGAAAAGCTCCTATTTGAAAAACATAAAATAAGAATTTCTCCGAAAAAATACGTTTCAAAGAAGTGAATTTTGAAAAATTGTGCTAGGAGAATGATCAAAAACTATATGAAGCTTGAACGAGAGTAAATAGAAAGATATTACAGTCTCCAAATAGTTGCATAGAGAGTCCCCCCCCCCCCCCTTTTTTTTGTCGCATATCCAATTTTTACAGTTTTTGACTGGTTACTTTTTAACGTTACATTTCCCCCGGGCCAAGTAAGTACGAATATGTATTGGGCCGCTAGCTATGTGACTGATATGCTACAAAATGCTATGTTATGGGATAACTTTTAAAGCATTTTGGCTCATATTTAATTTTTATTTAAGCCTTTTTCTGAGAGCAGAACCAATTTGTGTTTAATTCGCTTTCCCTCCTAAACTCGAATTAATTTTATTTTTTGGATTCGTTACTTCGTTAATAACCAAAAAAAGGAGGACACTATTTGACATTCTATAAGAAATTCGGCTTACAATGTGATTGCTGATATTGAACAAGCGTGATAGGCTCAAAATGTGTCATAAGACGCGTGTGATGGCATAAAATGTAACCTTGAAAACATTAAAGAACCTTGTCTGTAGAATTAATGTGGAAGTTTAGTTTTCGTTTAGTCTTCCTGAAATATTATAACATTTTACAGGATGAAATAAGTTTCACAACTTGTGTTACAAAAATCTATTTTATATGCAGATTTTAAAGGTTCAATATTGTCATTTATTCTAAAGATAATGTTATTTCCCTGGTCACTGAACGTCATAATTTAAATCTCAGGGAGGAAATTTCTTTGCCCCTACATCTTTTTTACATGTTTAACCATTAACCAATCAATATACTGAAGCATAAATACTTTAACTAGACATGGTAAAACTAAGCATTACACAAAAAGAAACCATTGGTACATCTAGCTCTTTGAGCCGGAATCTAAATGTAAAAAAAAAATTAAACTGCGTCTTTTGAAAGGTTTTAAAGAACATTCATGCAAGATTAAAACAAAATAAGGCAGCAACGACCTTGTCGACAGAGCCATTCCTTGTAAAAAAAAGTTTTTACAAACTGTAACTGTAACCTTTAAACACATTACCACCTTTAAAAATGTCAATACTTCTGATATCATTTAATAGGATCTGGAAACAGTGGCTAAATGAAGAGCACTTCATAAGTAGTATTCAATTTTCTTAATAAAAGGCTGTGAAGAAGATCTGCGCACTATGCAAGTTCATACATGTATACTAATTTAATTCTTGCATTATTTAAAAGTCTGAATAAAAATACGTTAGTTTTATAAATTGTACAAGAGGTATTTATTATTTATTAATCTTATTATTGATAACAATTTTTGTGCTACGTTTGTCTAAAAATTTACATGTATCTAAAACCTTAATACTAAACACCCGAATTGAAAAAAAAAAAAAAAACATTAAGTTCCGTCTAGAACTATACGATTCTACTTTCCCGTATACATCAACTTCAAATTTATAATCTAGTTATCTGTCTCTTTTTCTCGTTTAGCTTTAGTTCTTAATTGCTTCAAAAATACCTTTTTCAACGGTTACATATTCATTCACTGATTCATTCATTCATTCACTCGTTCATGTATTTATTTACTCATTTACTTATTTTTTCATTCATTCGCTCATTTATTCACTCATTTACTTATTTTTTCATTCATTCGCTCATTTATTCACTCATTTGTTCATTCATGCTTTCACTTATTCCTTTAACAATTCATTAATTCAAAAATATTCTTGAATATCCAGAATAAAAAATTTCATAGGAAAATAGGCTCGTTAGTTCTGGATGAACTTTCTATCTGTACATGTTCTACGTTATAAGAGCTTTCCAATAAAATTTGTTCCAAGCAAATCGGTCCGTTAGATCAGGATTTATATACTATTGCAGGGTTCACACTGGGGAAAAATACAAGGTGGGATTTTCCTCCTTGGCCAAAATTTTAAGTGGGATTTTTAAAGTTTAAGCCCAAAAAAAATTTTTTTTGAGTGGGATTTCAAAAAATATTGCGGGAATCGCGCAATCGCGCGGCCTAGCGCGAACCCTGCTATTGAGATTTCCCCTTAGGCGCTCTGTTAATTTTCTTTTGAACTGTTCAAAAATGAACAAAAATTGTTCAAATCGATATTTCACGCCGAAGCTTCTTCCAATAAGCTTGCTCATAGGAGCTTGCAACGTGTACCCAGAGTTTGCATAATTTGCTCCATTTTTGCCCATAGGCACTAATGCTATTTTTAAAAAGCTGTTCAAAATTGAACGGAAAATTGTTCAAATCAAAAAGTAAAATATGGAAATCAGATGTCCTCGTCGAGATCTTTCGAATACAAAAATAATTTTTCGAAACGGACAATTCGTTCAAAAGTTATTAGGGGAGAGGGACAGACCGACAGACAGACAAAAAAATGAGCGACAGACCGACCAAATATACCTTTCCCCATCTCAAAACCCTACTTTCAAATTTTTAATTTTTCTATCTTTATTTAATTAATTTACTTAATTTTGACTTTTCTTGATTTTTAACGATATTTTCTCGATACATTAAGCCTTCTTTCATGCTTTATCATTATTTTTTTTAATATTTACGGGAAAGTAGGCTAAAAAGTGGTTTTATAAATAATGTACCAATGCTGTAAATATGCATACGTCTACCTATAGAACAGTTAATGTATCATGGCTATTTACCTAATGCATATCAACAGTAAAAGTTGAATGTAAATTTATTGATATTAAAGCATTGATTTGGAGAAGAACGGAAACTTGATTCAATCAATATGCTACCCGTAAAAATTAATGAAATTTAAATACTAAAGTAATCCTTAATTTAACAATATGCTATGTTTATAAAATTTGGTGTAAGTAACGAAATACGTATCTTACAATTATTAAAGTTTTTTCCTGGTAGCTCTCGTTCATTTTGCTAGTTAGCATACAACAAGAAGTACTCCGAAATAAAATTTTTTGTTTTTTAAATCTATATTTTCTATGCTATGAAAATTCACATAAATGCTCATTGTGTTACTTTCTAAGTTACTCAAAGAGACGCATTACATCTTGAGTTTACGTCTAATGAAGCGCCTGCACTTAATCGACAGAGAGCAACGACATTAACATAGAAATCGTTCAATGTTCATTTCCCTGTCTTCCTTATAGAGTTTATAGGCCCTATCAATACCAGCGAAATATCATTGGTAAACATCGATAAGTGTTAAATGTGGTTTCCAAACTCTGCTTTTCTACTGAGAAACCTTACAAATGTACTAGCTAAAATATTACCTAATGTTCGCAGACCTTGCTCCTATTGAAATCGGGAAAATTTCCGGGAATTTCTAAGGAGGTTTCACACGTTTTCAAAAACTTCGAAAGAGAAGCCTTACAACCTAATTCTGAAAAGGAAGTCTCTAAAGTGGACTTCCAAAGTTTTCTTTAATTTATTTTAAGACATTATTAAACGGATATTAATCGATTGTCGGCAAAGTCTTAACTCATTCTTTTCATAAAACACTACGTATTATTTCCATACAAATTGAGTTTGGTCCTATGGATGTACCATATCGTGTCAAGTCTATTTAACATGCGAAATTATATATTTATTTTAAACATAGAACATTTATAAAAAGTATTTACATTCCTAAACATTTTATCAGTCTTCATAAAATACATAAACATGTCAGAAAATACATAACATTTTTTCAATATGATGTTCAAGTTATTGGATTATTTTTTTCAATTGTGCTGAATATTTAACGTTCTTATTAGAAAAGCAATTCTTGGATAATGTATTTTCTTCAAATACATTGTTGTTACTCAAATGCATTTCAAAATTGTCTTTATTCGACATTACAAGTGTAAATTGTTCGACACATTCTGCAAAAATTTTACAAATATTAATAACTAACAAATATAATAAATTTTGGAATTTTTCGCATATATACTTTGGAGTTACCTATACGCCTATGTTTTGCTCATTTCAATTTATATTACAAATGACACAGTTTATTTCTGCTAAAGAATATTAAACTATTTTTATATGATATGCATAATATTAAAATTATTGTTGTGAATAACCACTTTGAAGATTAGACTACAAAACTGCATATTTTAAACCGCAGGTGATATTTCTTTCTTACTTAGAGTACAGAAACCATATTATTTACAGACATCGATCGACTGTGTATCAAGATTGAAAAGCATTTTTGCATAATACTTAAAAAAATTAATACAGTAAATAATGTATCAACAAAGTAAATTGTAAAATTGTGGTACACTTGCTGAGTAATTTTTAAACTAAATCACAACATTAAGTAGAATAATAATTTGTTTAGTGATAGGAAAAATTCCCTTATTCACACGTTTGTTTTTCTCAAAAAACTTCAAAGCGCTGTTTTATGGAGCTCCTAGTCAGTTTAATCTAAACGCCATTTTTAAGTACACAGGCTTAACAATTTCAGACAGGGTCAAAAATGCTTGACTACAACTGAATGATCTGAGTAGTGCAATACAAATCGCTATTCTAACCAGCACCGAACAGCACATAATCTTATAAGCAATTAAAATACCTAATTGCTTACAATTATATGACGTTAACTCGTTCAAATACTTAAAGCTAATTAAGTTAATTTAGCATAATTAGCCCTTAGATTCATAACTGGTTAAAATACCAAGATAAAGTATAACATAAATGATCTAGTTACGTAATTCTGGAAGTAACTGTTATCTTCTTAATTTCATGAATATGTATTTTTTTAGTTTTCAGTTTATTTCTTAAGGCATCTTCTGCAAGCAATTTGACAAAAACGCTTTTTAATTATTTCGTGTGTACTAACAATTGGGAGTTGTATAGCGATGTGTCAACGACTCGCTTACTCTTACAAATTTAGATTAAACAAATGCTTCTTTTTTTACTAAAAAAAAGTATTTTTATTTACTTTATGTTCCATATTTTCTGTCATGCACTTTTTATTTTTTAACCTTGTTACGATGATTTGGGGTCCATGTTGTCCCCAGCACTTTTCAACTGGTAGTCAAAAGCAAAAGAGTGTCAGAAATCAACAAGACGCTGGCAAAATAAATAACATTGATTAAAAAAACTTCAAAAAAGCATTGATTACTTTAAAGTTATTAAAAGAATGCAAAATTAACATTTAAAATAGTTTACACAAACGAATATTGCAAGTTATTACATCCATGTGGACCTCAGGTCATAACAGGATGTTATTTTATAGAACATAATGACAGGGTTAAATTGCTTCAATACAAATGAATCTAGCTCGATTTGTTATTTGGGATGGTTTACATCATAGAAACGAATCCGCTACATTGATTTCTGTAGAAAGTGTACTTGATTTTCTAAGATACTTTTTGGACTGCAAAAATGTGGCGAAAACTGAAGAAAACTCACAAGCGCTTACGTGTAACGTATGCATTAGCACAATTTTATCTGCAACACTTTCATTGCAACAATTAGGCGCACTTGTCCTACCCTCTGCGCTATAAGTTCTCTGCAGCGCTAAAATTGAAGCAAAACGCAAATTCCTTTGAAATTCGTTTATTTTACTTTAAAACATAATCCTTTGCAATCAATAACAATACGCATTATAATGATTTATTTGTGTTAGCAAACATAAAAACATATTGAAAAAATAAAAGTCATAAATATCTCTTAAATTAGAATATTGTTAAAGACTGAAAATTTTCAAAGGCACTGCACATATTGCAGACTTTAATCTGGGTTTTTTTTCATTGTGTAATTTTCATGTTTTTTTTTTTCTAAAAATAGCTCAAGTAGAATTTTTGCTCGCTAATACAGCTTATAATAAAAAAAGTCTTCTCTTCAGCTGTCTAACTCTTTTCATTTCAATGTAGCTCATTTGAACTGATATGCAAAGGAAGTGTGCATTTTTTTTTTTTTTTTTTTTGTACTAATGTTTAAGCAAAAGCTTTTCATATATTTCCGAAAATGAAATGACTCGGAATATGTTATTGTGTAACAAATATGTGTAAAATACAAGAAACTTAATAAGGGTGCAAATCAAACATTAATGTCGTAAAAATTTTGGAAAGGCTCTAAAAATTGTACTGCAAGTGACATCTTGTAGAAAGGTTGTAAATACAAAATATTAAGGACAGGCATGCGCTAAAATGTTGATAAATAAGATGTTGGACACGTTGCAATAATATAGAAAAACCTTGCGTTGAGGACGAGTTATCTCGCCCTAGCGCAAAGCGAATATTCCTGGAAGACGAGTTATTTCACCATTCGCGAGGAAAGTGTTAACCCAAGTTCTTTATTATTGATGTGTTAAAGAGTTCTATTACATCATCACTACGTGTTGCGAGCATACTTGAAAACTAAAACTGAAAAAACTGAATCAATTTTAGTTTTTCTTTTTATTAAATGCGTATTACATTCTTGAAATAAAAATGAAAGGATGTGTATAACAATTAGTGAACATTAAAATGGTGATGGAAAAGCTTAGAGTTAATTTACAACGTTGATACTGTCTCTGAAACGCTGTATCATGCAAAAGACTAGTTTTAATGTCATTTTAACTGGAAAAGAAAGAAGCTTAGATTTTTTAAAAAAAAGAGGAAAATGAAGAAAGAAAAAAAGCAAGAAAGAGAAAAGAAAAAATAATACTGAACTTTAGAATATGTAAGATAAACAAGCAAGGCACGAAAAAAGAAAGAATTATCGAAATTAAAAGGAAAGAGAGAGAATAGGAAGTGGTGAAAGTAAACAAAGAATGATGAATGTTACGACTTTAAGCGTTTAAAGTTAGCGCGAAAGTATCATTAATAAAATGTTTTCATGAAATGAAATTAAAAATGGCGAAAAACAAAAGAATAGAAAAAGGAAAGTGTAGAAAAAAGTTTTAAAAATAAGGAAAAGAGGAAATGATGAAAGGAGAAAAGAAAGACAAAAAAAAGAACAACATATGTTACAACAATTTAAGCATCTGAGCTTACCTTTTAGAAAATGTAATAGTATATTTTGCGTAGTACAATAATAATTTAAATTCAAGAACATCATAAAAATTAGATATTGATAAAACATACTTAGAAAGGTATTAAAGAGAAAAGCAATTAAGGAAACAAAGAAAAGAGGAACTAAATAAACGAATAAACGATTTGTACTTCGAACAACGAAATGAGCTACTCGAACTTAATTTTTAAAAAAGTTTCAGAACAAAACATTTAATGTGTACAGAAGTTGGGCCGCAAGGAAAACGAAAGTTTCCAGTCAACGTCTTCGTGTGAAGATCTCGCGGCAAAGGATCGGCGCCTACGAGAGTGCGGTGGAACGGCTTCCCGTACCCTCTAGGGTAGAATGCGGCGAGATAGCTCTCGTGTCGTCACCATAGCGACCGGACATCATCCTGACAGAGAAGCACTACTAATTGGTATTGGGCGCGAGAGGGAGCAAAGCAGAAACGGGGGTAAATTCTCCATCTCTCTTACCCTTAGGTACAACGTTGGGGTGTCTAAAAGTAGCTTGAGGATAGATGACACATACTCACTTTGTGTAAAGTGGGGGCATTACACGGGAAATACCACGCAAAACGATATTGCGAATGTCACAAAAACTAGTCGAGTTCCCTTTGACTTGAAATGTGACGCGCTTCTTTTTCGTAACGCGGTGAAATTTCTTCCCTTTCTTCTTTTTGATCATGAAAATTAGCGCCTGTAACAGATGTGTACTCAACAAATGCTTTACTTTTTATGCAAAGAATTACAAATTTAACGTTTATCTTAAAAAGTATTAACTATACTAAAACATGCTCAACATTTGTTGAAAAAAGAGTGTAAAGAGTGAATTAAGAATATAAACGGTGAATTAAGAATGTAATGAGTGAATTATTAAGCATTTATGTGTATGATATCCCACGATGCTAAGAAAAAATACTTCAACTGCCAAGAGACATAACTACGATCCGATGCTGTAGTTTAATTAACTTGACTGTAAAATCTGTTTAGTTTCTAATAGTTGTCAAGTTCACAATTCGTAGAGGCGAAAGTTGAACTACTGAATTTGTACCAGCAATTTCTCTTTTAAAATAAGTTGCCGACTACGAATAAAGAAAATCCGAATCACCCATGATTTTTCTGAACTTTCTTACCTTTTAGGGTGAACCGTTAGGATTACCACGCGCTGGCGCATAGTGTGATCGAAGTGATTAATATTTCCCCTGTTGGAAATCGTAACCAAATCATCTGTATGAAAGTTAAGAATTCTATCAATGGTAACCTAGAAGCTTATATTGCAAAAGAAAATTGTTTTGTAGCTGTATTCGTGTGTGTACCTCATCAGGTCAACATTTTTACCACTCAAAAAAATCGTATAAATCATAAGTATTGAAGTTTCATACAATATCTGAAACATATTGGACACCGAACGTTACAATAACATAATATACTTAATTTGATCTCAAACCTAATTCAAAATGATGCCATTTAACAGCATTAAAACTTACTTTGTACATGCTTCTTACAATACTAAAGCCCCGCCAATTGTTATAATAAATATTTAATCAGTTCAAAAACACGCAAATTTATGATTTCATATTGTAAATTAAGGTATTATTACCTATGAACTCTAGCTTAAAATTATGCTTTGCAACTTAATTTCTAAGAAGTTTTATCAGAGCAAAGTAATCCTGATTTCCTATATACTAACATGCATTTTCGAACATCACCAATATATCTTAAATTAGCTTGGCTAGAGATTATTTGATATATGCGTTTTTAATTGTCAAACATTTTTCAACTAACAAAATAGGTATTTTTTCTTAAAAAGAATTTTTTAGTTTTATTTTTATTTTCAATCAAACTGTTGAGCGTTATGATTTAATAAATTCCAAATGCTCAATTTTCTTTCAAAGAAGCATTTTATGTAAGTTTTCTCTTTTTAATATACAAGCGTACAAAAGTGAGAAAAACATACTATAGATACAACAAATTACAGGGAAAAAATTCCGTACATAAAATTTCTAGTTTGAGCCGATTAAAAATAATAATTATTAGAAGAAGAAGAACCATTTTTACAAAATACTACACAAGCCGCAGAATTTTAAGCAGATTATACAAAATTAATAATTTAGAAAGGCATAGGAAAAAGTTTAAACTTTATAATCTTTATTAACAAATTTC
The DNA here is from genome assembly GCA_038502835.1 of Octonoba sinensis. Lineage (NCBI taxonomy): Eukaryota > Metazoa > Arthropoda > Arachnida > Araneae > Uloboridae > Octonoba > Octonoba sinensis. Next base: position 52,762,635 of record CM076599.1, on the reverse strand, counting down.
AAAAACAGCCATAGCATTAAAGAAATAGGATGAAAGTAACAAAATTTGATCTCAATGATCAGTTGTATTTCAAGACAACAAAGGACTAGTTTGTAACATTTCTGGACACATAAAAAATTTCGCACATGTCAAATATAGAAATTATACTTTAATACATTAGAAAAAAAAGTGGTGATTCTCTGTTTGTGAAAGATTTCTCTAGTCTAGAGCAAAAAGTGGTAAACTGTTTCCCTAACAATTTCTATTTTAATTCTCTGAAACATTGCCTCTTTAAATCAAGCTTTTATTTATGCTACATGTTACTTGTTTACTTTAAACTTTTCATTCTTTTCTAAACAGAATTATTTTCTATTTATCCTTTTAGTATTTTTTGGACTCGTGCTATAATTGTAAATGTGAAAGTCTTTATTCATTTGTTTGTACGTTTACCATTCTAAAGTTCTACCCTTTTCCATAAAACAGCACTCAATTTGTGTTGCATTTTTTTGTTTGTTATTTATCGGTAATCTTCCTAGAAGGTTTTCCATTTTCCAATATAAGGATTATTTTCTTTTCTTAGTGTGTTACTAGTCTTGCAATTGTTCAAAATATTCGTCCCATTTTCTAACGTAAAACAACATACATTTTGTTTTTTCGTAATTTGATGGAAATTTTAGAAAAAGTTTTGCTTTGTGCTTTCTAGAAATTATATATGTTCCTTAACTATTTACTATGCTTTAGCATCAATTATTCACCCAATTTCCTGTAAAAATATGCGTTTCAGCTTCAGATTATATACCTAGAACTGTATAACGAAAAAAAAAATGCGAATCAAAAACCGAAGCAGTTAATCGATGAAGGAATAGCATTACATATTTATATTGATTTTTTACATTCATTTTTTTAAATTTAATTTTATTTTTTTCGTTTCTTTCTTCTTTTTTTTCATAATTTTGGCTGATTGATGTTCTAATTTTTATTTAGATATTAATAAAAATCATTGTTAGAAGTATATATTCTTTAGAAAGTTCAAATAAAATTTATTTAGTGATGTACAAATAAAAGTTTTATTTCAAGGAATGTACAGCTACATTATTAAATTTTATTTATCAAAACGTAACACTGACCGCACAATTCTGGTAAGCCATTATCTTTTTTTTATTTATTTACTCACAATCTTTCATGACGTCACATAAATTCCTCATAATGAATATTTATACAATTCATAAATAAAATGTAAAGGCAAACAAAAGCTTGCTAATTGCGCAAATTGAAAAATTGCATCCATGAATAAATCTTACTTATTTTTACTTTGTAGTTAGATTTTTTCACAAAGATGTTTTACCCTTTATGTAAACTACAGTACATACGTCCCTGTTTTTTTTGTTTAAGGCATATATGTAAAGTCAAAAATCATCATTAGCGGTATATTATTCGTCCAATATTTAAAAAAAAAATCTTTCAGATACATAACCAAGTAAGTTTACTTTAAAGGAGATCTAGTTGCAGTTATGATAACGTTGTATTCTCTCGAGGCGGAATTTTTAATTGTTTACTGTCTTTATGGACACCTTATCAAATACTCAGAAATATATTTTAACATCTGCGAATACATTTCGAGAAATTTAGCAAAGATTAGAAAAATGCATATAGAATGCAAATTAGACCCTTCCATTGGTTCACGATTCTTTATCCTTATCAGTATCAATCGAAGCAGTGCCCCAAAGCTGATAGTGTCCTTTGCAATCCCTTTTACTTTGCTAGAATTCTACCAAGAGGCGCTGATATAGCTAAATTCCCTTACCTTTTCTCTGGTACAGCGCTTTTTACTTACACGGAATAACTGGCTTAAATTGCGTAGATGGGGAAAAGCAATTGCTTTTGACAGCTCTTGTGTATTTAAGTGCTGCCTTTAGACAAAAAGTGACGACTAAATGCAAATAAAAGAGAAAAGGCCGAGTCATTTCATTTTCGGAAATATATGAAAAGCTTTTGCTTAAGCATTAGTACGAAAAAATGCAAACTTAATTTTACATATCAGTTCAAATGAGCTACTTTGAAATGGATATTGAGTTAGACAGCTGGAGAGAAGTCCTTTTATTATAAGCTGTATTAGCGAGAAAAAACTGTATTTGAGCAATAAAATAACTTTTCGCCTCTCTTTTGATAAGGAAACATTTTTACCATAGGCTTGACGCATATCGTTCCAGGGTACACTATGTTAATAAAATTTTTATAGATATATATTGCATTTATTATTGAATAAAAAATACCTTATTTAATTACGAAACTTCCGAAGACTATACGTTGCCAAGAGCATTTTATGACACGACATCCTCAACTTCCACCGTTTGTATGGCAAAGGTTTTGGAATGCAATTTTGAAAAGAAATGCCTTAAAACAATCACTTCAATGTTACTGCTTTGTGAAAAAAGTTCGGGTAGAAAATACTCTATCATATTCATTATATTTTGCTTTTACAGGCAATTTACCCTACCAGTGCCTTAGGAACAAATGTTAAAATGCGCGGACATTCTTTTTGCATTATATATTTTTCATACATTGTAAAAATATTTCATTTTTCGTTGCAAAAAAAAAAAGAAAAAATCAAGTACGGCTTTTTGTTACAAATTTGTTTAAATCTGAACATTACCTTTCTAAAGTAGAACGTGACAAAATGAAAAATTAAAATTTAAAGATTCGGTTTACCAGAGAGGTTCTACCAAGAAACCATTTAACACTCATTTCTCTCACGGCAGTTATTACTTTTACTCACATGTGATGAAACTTACTTTTTCGTATTGAATATTTCGCATGATTTGAATAATTTAGTAGATACCCGAAAATTGTCAAAAATGGTGAAAACAATATTCATTACGAATTCTTGCCATTAGTTTTCATTGTCCTTTTTTTTTGTGTGTGCGGAGGGGTAGAGTGTGACATTAATGTTGTTTGTGGATGTTTCTAATTGTAGTCTGGTGATTACTAATTAAATCCAGAAACGTCTCTAATAGACTGCAGAAGACGTTGAAAATGGAAGAACTATATAATCACTTATGCTTGTCTTGACCACAAAGTCACCTATGTTTGTTTTATCATTACAGCGTTTCTCTACTTGCTTTATGATAAATTTTAATGCAAAAACTATAATTTTCCCAAATTTTAGTGCCCGATTACTGCACTCGAAGAAATAATTGAAAGATTCTTAAGAAACTTCACATAAAGTTCAAGGACATTATATAAATTGTTAGAATTGCATCCTGTTTGTATTAGACGTAAGGTTATTGGATGGCAGGTTATTGCAACAGTCCCAGCCTATAAAATGCTGTTCTAAAATAATCTAAGTATTTGCTTCACATAAATGCTTTATCATCACAAACTATCTAAAATAAATAATCGGTTGCCATAGACAGTATAAAAACCTAAAACGTTTGAGAGAGGAATGTTCATTAGCACATTATTACAGTAAAAAACGTACTGGTTTAATATTGCTAACACGCTTAGCACCCAGTAGGGTCTTGGCTTCCGAGTATGTCTCAGTTTGCCATCTTTTCATGAGTCTAAACTTTGTCCTTGGTAGAAGCAAAAATTTTTATTTTGTGCGAAAATAAAATAACAAATAGCGCTAAAAGCACAAAACACCAATCAAAATTGCAGACACGTTTTGATAGTAACAAGGATTTCCTTTTTCAATGCAAAAAAGGCGTAAATTTAAGGACGAAAAAACATCAGACAAAAGACTTTTTTTGCAAATAATTTTGCATCGTTAAGCTCTCTCACAAGCTATTTTTGCATTGAGAAAGGAGCTCCTTGAAACCCGAAACACTTGTATGTAGTTTTATTGCTATTATCTACTTATTACATTAATGTTTAATGTTATTTGATCTGTTCAAGATATATTTTACTGATCAATAAGATAGTGGAAGATTTCTCCAAACATACATGGGACTAAAATAAGTGGAACATATCAAGAATCTGTTCTATAAATTGTGTTCTCGTTCATTTTTAGCCTACTTTTCCGTAAAAAAAAAATAATAATAAAGCATGGAAGAAGGCCTTAATGTATCGTAAAAATACCGGTATGAATAAAGAAAAGTCAAAAAAAAAAAAGTGAATGAAATAAAAATTGAAAAATAAAAAATTTAAATGTAGGGTTTTGAGATGGGGAAAATGTGTGCATGTCGGTCTGTCCCCCCTACCCCCTAATAACTTTTGAACGATTTGTCCGATTCGGAAAATTCTTTTTGCATTCGAACGATCTCGGCAAGAACATCTTATTTCCATATTTTACTTTTTGATTTGAACAATTATTCGTTCAATTTTGAACAGTTCAAAAAATTTTAACATTAGCGCCTATGGGTGAAAATGAAGCAAATTATGTAAACTCTGGGTACACGATACAAGTTCCAATGAACAAGCTCACTGGAAGAAGGAAGCTCTTGGCGTGAAATATTTATTGGACAATTTTTGTTCATTTTTGAACAGTTCAAAAAAATTAACATAGCGCCTACGGGGAAATTTCAATCCTATGTAAATCCTGATCTAACAGTCCGATTTGCTTGGAACAAGCTTTATCGGAAAGCTCGTATAACGTTGAATATATACAGATAAAAAGTTCATCCAGAACTAACTAGCCTATTTTTCTACGTAATTTTTTGTTCGGGATTTTCAAGAATATTTTTGAATTAATGAATGATTAAATTAATAAGTGAACGAATGGATGAACGAATGAGTGAACGAATGAAAAAAAAATAAATGAGCGAATGAATGAAATAATAAATAAATTAGTGAATAAATACATGAATGAGTGAATGAATGAATACATGAATGACTGAATACATGAATGACTGAATAAATGAATGAGTGAATTAATATGTATTAAGCGTTGAAAAAATTATATTTGACGCAATTCAGAGCTAAAGCTAAACGAGAAAGAGAGAGATAGCTAGATTATAAATTTGAAGGTTTTGTATACGGGACGTATAGTTCTAGACTGAACTTCTGGTTATATTCTTTATTCGTTTGCCTGTTCGTTTTCTGATCAACTTCTGATTCAAGTAAATGAAGTATTTCTGGCTATTTGAGTTGATCCATTAATATATAAGACGAACTGTCGCTTAATTCAATTTTTTTTTTGGTCCAGATAAATCTCAGGACTTGGATTCTTAAACGCTATTTTAGTTAATATTTCTATAACGATAATTAATAGGTTTTACCATTCGATCTTTGCTATATACTAAAAACGTTTGCGTCTACCTAATATACGAAAGAGTTTCATATAAAATGTCAAATCAAGAATTACTTGAACAATAAAGAAATACATATATGTTTCCATTTTTTAATCAGAACATTAATTATAAACTCGTTTATTACAAGAGAACTAAAAGCATCTCACAACTTCAAGGATACCAGTGCTGAATAAGCAAATAACTCATATCTACTACTGGCACATTAACGACTGATGCAATCATAGTAAATTATATTTCTTCTATGAAGTATTTTCACTGAAAGCGGTACAGAGGGAAGGAGGATCACAAAAAAATCATCATTCAACTCATTATTTAAAAAAAATGGTATTTAACGAAAGTTTCCGCATGTGAGTAAAAGTAAGATTTTCCATAGTCCTAAGCAATACATAAACGCTAATATGTGACATTTAATTAAGGGATTGAAAATGGCAAGTGGTTCCTATCTTACCGCTTTCTGAATCTGGATTTAAAAAAAAAAAAAAAAACCTTTTGTGCAACACAATATGTTGTTTCACTAAAGCAATTTAGTACACAGCTAATACTAATGAACAGGCTGAATTTTATGTTTTACATAGTTTAACAGGGTGCGGTAGAGTTTTATTTTATTGAAATATTGTTTCATAAATAATTTTCAACGTCATAAAATTATCAGCTGTTTTCTCGCTATAATTCAACACAAGTAAGAAGCTCCACAAGCGCGTATAAAATGCTTCTCTCAAGACGCTACTTAATTTCAAAATGAAACTCTTAGCGTTGCTCAAAACTTTGGGAGGATTAAATTTATTTATACTGCAACTCCAATTAAGTATTGTAAAAAAGAGCGCTTTTAAAAATCAATCAATAGATAATTATCCTTTTTTTTCCTGAATTAATCTAATAAATATTTAACTCAAAAGGCTAAGAAAAATGTTAAACATTTTTCAGGGATATAATTTCAGTAAATTAAAAATTTTAACGAAGATACTTTACCACAAAGTCACATGATATGAGCAATTATTTTCAAGACTGTACGGAAAGGCTTTTCGAGATAATAGACCACGTAATTAGACAATTATTTTAATCAGTTTATTTGTTTGATGGGCATAAACAATTATATGGATAAACATGTGAAGAATTCAACTTCACTTACAGATACTATAAAAATGCTTATTAAAAAAAAAATAAACTGAGCTTAATATATATTTGCGCATTAATTTCATCCAAATTATTCTGAAAGTCTTCTTAAGAGTTTATAACAACCAGTAAGTATACGAACGACTATCTGAAATTTCTTTCAGAAGTGATTCTTGAAGTACTATTTGTACTAACGAAAAGCTTTTATTAATTTGTCTCGGTATTCTTAAAAATAATGTATTTTCATATTTCCAGCCATGAAATAATAAATTAAAGAATTAAACGATGAACTTTTAAAATAATTTCTATATTTTTATTAAATATTATATGTTTTGTTATTTTCTTTGTTGTTGTTATAAGCTAAATGTAGAATCAAAGAACTGCAGTAGCAGTCCTTCACAGAAACTATTAAATAAAAGAAAAAAAAAGTTATTTTTTCTGGAATAGAAAGCCGGATAAAGTTGCATAACATAGCATTTTTTGTTCAGTAAAGTTTCTAGAATATTTTACATTATGCTTACGTGTATGTGCGTATATATGAAAAAGATAAGGGTGCATTGGAATGTATAAAAATTAAAAAAAGACTTATGAAAAGTTTTTCCGAGCGAAATAGTCCTGCTCGAATGTTTTCCATCATATTTCTTGTTAAAAATTGATTAAATCTTATGTATTTTACGGATATATAAGGCTTAATCAATTTTTGACAAATTTTGGTTGTTATACTGAAAAGTGTTTTCTAAAACTATCTTTCAATCTTGTAAATACTGAGCTTAGTAAGCAACAAAACTAATAAACTTTGTATGTATCATCAAACTTCTTTGCTCCAGACTAAAAGTAGAACTTGTTTTTACTTGCACTTAAAAAAATTAGATTCTAATATACATTTTCTATAATAAATACCAGTTTATTTCTGTTATTTCACTCTCCAAAACAACTGATTTGCCACTTTGACTTGAGATATTAGTTTTGCTTTTTTCTCTATTGCTTTATCTACGTTCTGCATCACATAATATTCAAAATTCAAAGTAATTGAAAGTTAACGAATGGATACATTCGAAAATTAAAGCTGAGCTTATACCACTTTTTAACACATTACTCAGTGCTGAAAGTCATGAGGCAGGAAAATTTCATGTTTTCCGCAGAGTGCAAAATTTTTGGCATCGTTTGAAATGTCAAAGAAAGACTCATAATGTTTTTAAAGAATGAAAATTACATTTTGAGAAAATAAGAAGAAAAGAACTAGAGAGAGAAAAAATTATATTAAACATGCGGTCCTGCTCCGAACACAGATTGATAATGTACGTAACTTTAAGTACAATGAAATTGGATATGCAACGAAAAAAAAAAAAGGTAAATCTATAAAATTGTTCAGAAAGGTAAAAAATATCTATTTTACATTTCATCGTTTTAACAGATAATTGTAACAAAATGATGGTGATTTTTAACCGCCATCGAGAGTATTTGTTCTTCACTGGTAGTTTTGTAGTCTCTTAAGCAACGAGGTAGGTTGAAAAATAGAAAGAAAGAAAGAAAAAGCATCTACATTATTATACTTTTCCCCACCTTCTGTTTTGGTTCCCCCTACCCTTTTTTATTTTATAACCTACTATGTTTTACATATTTTAATTCCATAGTTTTATAAATAAAATATTAATTAAATTATTTTTATACCAAGAAACAGCCTTTTGAGAATAAATATTTAACTTGAGAAGAAATATTTATTGTATATTTATAAATTCATTACTTTTAATGTTTACTTTATTATTTTGCGGACACATTTGCCTAAAAGTTATTGGAGAAATCAATGCACCTGTTAACTTAAGTAGTTGAATTTTCAGATTTGTGTACCCTTAACAGTGACACAAAAGTATTAAAATGTTTTAATTCGATACGGAAAAATAAAATCCATGAACAATTTTTCTTTATAAGAATCAAAACATGATTATGTTACTTTGTTTTTCTCAAAACTTTCGTAGCTTTTTAAAGATCTTTCCTCTAATTTTGAATAAGCTCTTCTCATGGTTTTTTTCTTCTTTTTTCTCTTATTATTCTGCATTGTTGAAGAAAAATAATAAAGTCGGTTGCTCTTTTGCGCTTAGATGGTTAAACCTGTGTTCTTTTACAAATAAAAACTAATGCAATGCATGCTAAGTAATTGGAAATTTCATAACAATAAATAAATTATATATATAATGGAGGAATGTATGGACGATTTGTTGGATTTATTTTTGTAGTTATTGATTTTGAAGGTTATTATGCCTTATAATTTAATTCTTATAATTTATATTAATAAATCTAAAAGCCAAAAGAACAACGTCTATAAAAGGATATATCAAATTGAATCAAGAAGGGTTTAATCACAGCCAGTATTTTAATTCATTCACAATTTACTCGAAGCTCATACAATGTTAAAAATACATAATTTAAAGTAAAGTTATATGTGAATACACGTAAAATCCGTAGGACACAATTAATAGTAACTTGTGATTATTAGTAAAAGCGCTCAACACCCAATAAGAAAGCTGGGAATGAACGGTACCGTTCACTCACAACTTTCTTGTTGTGTGTTGATGGGAAGTTCATAAATGATGTCACGCTTTTTTCCCATATATTTGACCCCACTCCCCCCTTTGTTGCACGTCACGCTATGTTACATAAGCATGATGTCATACTTCTTGTTACCCCCTCCCCTCTCCTTGTCACAGTTTGTCACAATTTCATGATACCCCCCTCCCTCTAGAAGCGTGACATCATTTATGAATGAAATTCATAAACTAGCACTTTTTTTCTTTTCTTGCACTGATGAATAGGATCCATTATAGCCTCAAAATAGCTATTTGTTTTATTGTTTTGACAATTTGTGTTTTACGCTGTTTTTTTTTTTTTTTTTTCGTGTACTCATATTCAATGTGCCTTTTGTAAGTCGTCCATTACAGCCTATAAGAAGTAGATATCATAGATTCATAGATTTAACATTCAAAGCAGACATATCATGCATGCCGTAGAACGAAACATCCGTTACATCCAGTAACGTCTGTAACACGACATATTTAAATTTTTATAGCAGCAAAATATGACTGAATTTTTACTGGAAGGTTCTGATTAATTCCATGTATTTCTTTTAATTTTATTTTTAAATTACTTAAACAGACGTACATATCAGATTCATTGACTTTTTCAACTAATGATAGTGCAAACTAGGTTCCATTTTATGTACGATCCGTTAGAGTCAAAGTATTTTATTTTTTGCTACTTAAAAAAAAAATACATAATATACATTTTCAATTATGTACAGTTTATTTTTAGCATTAAATTTATTAGGACAAAAAATAATTTTGATTGAAATATTAGTATGCATTTTATGATCTGTTTTACTTTTCTTTTTGTGTATGTATGTAACGTCCGTTACTATGGAATTCACCAATTGCTAAAATTTTGAATCAAAATCTGTTATTGAAAGTTTAGCTTAGAGTCTTCAGAGATAGCGTTAAATGTAAAATCAGTCTAATCACTGAATACTAAAACAATGTTTCCAAGTTAGGATAATTAGTTTAAACCACTGCTTATAACATAAATGACCAGTACGAAAGTGAACATGATAAGAAAACAAAAACACAGCCCTTTATTTTTCTGTACACTTCATTTTTACCCCACCGGATCCTACTCCATAAAACTTAAATTATTAATAAAAATATTTAACAATTTAATTTCATGACTTTTTATGAAAAGCAATGGGGACAATTTCTCTCAGAAATTTGAAGTAAAAAGCCAAGAATAATTATAAATGAGTATTTTTATATTAATTATAAATTAGTTTACGTTGGATGTAACTTTTATGGTTAAATTGCTCTTAAAATTTTTTTGACAAATATTGCTAAATCTTAAATTAAATCAATTCTATATTAAAAGAAGAGTTAACATGGCTTTTGTAAACTTATGAAACGAACTTATTCAACCGACAAAACATCTTATATCAATTTGAATACGTAGCTGAATTCTAAATCTTCAAATTTAGATCTATATTGGAATCTTCAATCCACTTAAAATGAGCAGCGTAATTAAACACAATCTTACAGTTCACACTTCATAAGTAATCATGTCGTATCTTTGATGAACTTGAAAGAGTCCTTTTGAAACTTCATGATTCCACCCGAAATTAATTTATGATAAGTTTGCTTTCGGCACTTTTAACTTCAAATCACAACACCGGAATTGAGGAGTAAATTTTCCCCAGTCAAACGTCCTGCTCTGACCATCAAACGTTCAAATTAAACGAGTATTTGCATACGATGCCGGTTATTCATTACTAAAAGTGGACGTTCGATGTTGATTTCGCACATCTCTGGAGAGAGACATATGTTATGTTTGTCTTTAGCAATTCATGAAATGGGGTTCGTGATTGTATGTGCCGGATTAATTTTGTTATGACCAATTGTACTACAAAGAGCAACCAACGATTAATTTCTTAAGCATGTTTGTCTCAGACGTTGGACTTTTACGCTTTTAACGTATATGGGTATCAGACAGACTGACAGACCTACAGACAAACCAATGAACCGAATGACACTTTTTAACATCTCAAAACCCTATGGTCATTTGTTTAAAATATTTATTAAAATGATTATTTTTTATTTTACTTATTTATTTTTATATATTTATGAATTTTTAGATGTATCATTGAAAAGAAAGAAAAATGATTAAATTTTTTCTTCTAATTGTTAGTTTTATATTATCCAGGATATGCTAATATGAGAGGATTAAATCATGCTACTGACACTACTATTGTGTGATTCAGAACACTACTATTGTGTTCTGAATTTCATTTACATAAATCATGCTACTGTTTATGTAAATGAAATTCAGATTTGTGTTCCGATGTCTATGGTTGCCAGAATAATATTTTTTCCCCTTATGAAGAGTACTTTTTTTGCAGATCAATAAAAAGTCCACACCTACCCTTTTTTTACATATTTTAAGCTCTTTTTTTTTCATATTCACACTTCTCTAGAGTAAAAATTCTGTAATGAGCTTCAATTAATCCATGCAGCAAACATACTATGTATCAAATATGTTCTCATTACGCAGAAAACTTCTCTTCTCTTCTTTTTTTTTTTTTTTTGTAATAAGTAATGCTACTGCATACTTAAGAAATCTACCATTCACTAATGAAAACCAAATAAATATTTTCCGCAAAAACACTTAGACGTTTACCCAAAAAATCAGCGCATTTTTGCAAATGTGATAAATTCCTTTCTATACAGAGATATTTAATAACAAGAAGGACGAACGGTGAAAGAAATGGATACAGATCATGAGGAGTCTAGGGGAGTAGATATATGTTCCCTATTCTTTTTTTCCTACCCGGGAAAAGTCTGTGACAGATAGAGATAAATTACTCTGAGGTTGGGGGCCAAGTATAGTGGGCGGTATATATTGAGTGGGGAGAGATGGATAAATAGAAAGTAGGGGAGACTTGTTGAACAGACGTTTCTCCCGTCAAAGCGTGAAGAGAGTTTAGTTGCGATCAGAAAGCTAGCTAGAACAGCTGACGCGCTGTTCTAGCTAAGAAACAATGGAAAATTGATTATATTAAAAATTTTAAATTGGTAATAGATGCGCATGGTTATAACGAGTGTTCAAAATGTTGTGTGTATATAATATGACGGTAGAATCTAAAGTGTGTGAGCACATTTGCCAGAAGAAGAGTATCAGTTGGAAGTAAGGTGCGGGATCTTATTATCATTAACAATTATTGTAATAAAAACATAGACACAACTGTCTACGATTATATTTCTCAACATGTCTCTAAAACTATCTAATTTTGTAATGAAAAAAATATTTCAACTCCGTGTGACCGCATGAAAATGCTCGATAAACATTTTTCCATACCGTTACTTTTATTCTTCATCATATACTAGCGGTACCTGCACGGCGTTGCTTGTGCTGAATTTTAAAAACGTCGCCTGCTGCGCTGTTCTTGCTGAGAGTATAAAAAGTGTCGCCTGCCGCGATGTTCTTGATAAGATTGTAAAAAAAGTCGCATGACGCGCTGTTCTAGCTAAGTAAAAAACGTCGCATGCGGCGCTGTCCTAGCTAAGAGTGTAAAATATATCTCCTGCGGCATAAAGCCTGTAGTGTTTAGAAAACGTCGTCTGGCTATTTATCAAAAAAAAAGCGTTAGACATTGACAACGCTTGAAAAAGAAATATAAGGTGTAAAATGAAGATTAGAAATTAAGAAAACGTGGGAACAATTCCGTCAGTAGGGTCAGATTTGTCGACAAAGGGTAATTAAAACTGCCAAATTGTATAATGGCACGAAGGTTAAATCGAAGATATGCTTTATTATTGTTTTTCTACTGAAAACTGATTTGAAGTCTCAATATTTTAAAAAATATGTTTTATATTGAAATTAAGCTAACAGTATTCTCCCAGAGATAAGGAAACTGCCTATTATTATTTTTGGGTCAAGATGAGCCATAAGAAATCGAACTAAATAGCTTATAACTGGCGTTCTTATTGACTTAGAAACTTCGAAAAAATGTAATCTTGTGCAAAAAAAATCAGCGCTTTCGATTAATATATTATGATAATACTATATGATCCCAGCAGAACATATGATGGTTGTACGTTCAACAATCAGACTTCGCTGAAAATTTCTGTGAACGCAGTTTTCAAGTTCTGTATTGTCTGCTACTACGTTGAGTGCATGAAAAGACTTTGCACGGGAGAGGGAAACATATAACTGGCCGTTACCGAAAACTGTTTTCGGTAGATAAACGCAATTTCTTCCAAAAGTCTGACCCTGAGATTTGCCTATATGAGAATCATCATCGATGTAAACAAACTAAGGTGTTGCCACTCCAAAGAATCCGAAATTAGTAGACAAACGCTACTTTTTTTAGACGTCTCACCCTGCTATTCGCTCATATGAGAATGATCACTCGATGAAGTTAAAAATTGAGTTAAGAATGGAAATATTTTTTAAGAAATAGAAATAAGTTTATTAAAGTCCGTAAGTTACGATAATGAATGCAAATCGTATGTTATTTTTCTAGTCTACTCATTAAACAAATTTTTAAATATCGTTACACCATAGTTTGTTTTTTGTATGATGTCAGTATCGTATCGAAAGCAGAATTTAATGATTAACTGGTCCACGTTAAGTGAAACATATATATGGATGTGCAAGGTTTTTTTCACCCCCATATTAGGGAATTTTTGTGGTTCGGATTTTTTCTAACGGGCCTATAAACCTTCCTCTTGAATCACTCTATTGATAAAAACCGCATTAAAATCGGTTGCGCAGTTTAAAAGAACTAAGCGTACAGACGTTGGGAAGGTGACTTTGTTTTACACGCTTTTAAGATGCAACTAGTAACAACTTGGTTTTCATATTTTTACCGGGCAGTATTCTGAACCCTTATTTTAACCAGAAAAATTATTAAATGCAAAAATTAAAATTTAAGAAAAATATTATGTAAAAGACTTACATACACTGAACTTATTACTCTGAAAAAATATACATGCTTTGAATTACATTAATAACAGTGAGAGAAACGTTCATAAATGTCAGTTTAACCACCCAAAAAAATTTAACATTTAACATGAATTCAAGAGCCCATCTAAAAGAAATGCAGCTACCTCTCATTTATGTTTCGGTACAAGGAACCAAAAAAAGAAAAAGTTATTTAGGTGGGAGATACCTATGAATGAAATTCACCTCGTCTTCAATGTCAAATTGTTTAAACTTATATAAATACCGAAAAAAAAAGGAAACATAATAGTCGCTTTATACTACATAGTTGATTTCCGAGTTAAAAATAAAAATTGTTCTTTGTTATCCTCATTAAAAACACCTTTTCAAAATCATTCAAATGTTTATGGATTATAAAAAGTGTATAGACATTTTTCACAAAATATAATTCGCAAGAGACGAACCGATCGACAGATAGACGTTTACCCCATCTCAAAACCCTGCTTTCATTTTTTTTTTCAACCATTACTTAATTACTTAACTTATTTTTTACTTTTCTTTATTTTTAACGATATTTTTACGATACATTAAGTCTTCTTTCATAGTTTTTTTCTATAACTTTTGTGGGAAAGTAGGATTTTTAGCATAGACATAAACTCCCTTTTTGTAGGGAGTTTTGAAAACCGATATAGAATTGCTGTGCATCTCATAAAAGAAGAAATGCATAACCAAGATTGTATTGCTTAGGTAACAGTACAATGTGCTTTAAATTTATTTTTTGAACCTTTTTATATTTTTCTTTCTTGTCAAAATTTTATAAAATGTATATTTTTAAGTAGCCCGGTTCTTAACTTTACTCTTAAAATTGAAGAAAAAACAAAACATAACACCTTTTCAAAAAATATATATTATATATACATATATTTTATTGTACATATACTTTTTTTTTCATTCAAGCCCTTCTTAAACCTTGCTAAATGCGTATAGGACAGTGAATAAAAGTCTACAGATAGCTTTGTCTGAGGTATTATGAATACGCAAGTACGTCGAATATTAACTTGTAATCCATACAACGTCGTGTCAGTCGTGATTGTGTGTTCATACATATATTTCACAGAAAATTTGACTTAATTGTGCAAACAAATTCTTACATTGAGTTATTAATGAAGTAAACAATTTTTTCTTCATACACTAACCACAATGAATAAATTAATTATTAAAATTTGAAAGAAACATGTGTGCATTAAATAATTAAATGGTATAATTTTTTTATATTTGTCTGTTGGGGTTGGTAAAAATGCAATTTTTGTAATCATATTTTTTTAAAAGTTTTTCTTATAATTTTTAGTTCCCACATTTATTTTTAGTAAGCGTGTGCAATGAAATGCATCACTGATGACTGTGTAATTTTATTCATTTTCGGAAACAGGTGAAATTGTGCAAGTTCTTCTTAGAAAGAACAAAAGAAAGTTGATTAATTACCATATTTAATAAAATAATAATAATAATAAATTCACGGAATTGTTAGTATAATTCTTTTTTTCCTATCCTATCTTTCCCATTTTTCTTCCAAGGAAACATCTTACGCAATTTTCAGATCAGAGACAATTGTTATTCTTTGTAGAAAGTTCTGGATGCTTTTCAAAATTTAGACGTAGATGCGTTCCGTTTAGGTGAAAATGAAATTGATTATAAAGAGGGGGAAAGATGAAGAAGAATTATAAAGATAGAAATAGTTGAAACCCTTCCTCAACACAAGCATTAATCGAAAAATATCTCAACCGCTAATGCTTTTTTACATGTTAGATACATAATTAACATAAATATTAAGGCGGTATATAGTTATTTTTTATGATTTTTTGGATACATACGAGATCTTCATGTGTATACCCTACATTTATAGCACTACATATTATTAAAGAATTAGAATGGCACCCTCAGGTCTCATAGATTCTAAAGGCATTCAACATAGTTAAGCAAAGTCTTTGGGCGAACAATCATTGATGATAGTGAATGGACAAAGAACTCTAGAATAGGCGTATGAATCCTATTGTACTCAAGATCGGATGGAATTCCCCCTCCTCCTAAGTCTGCGTGATAGTTCATTATACGAGTTCAAACCCTTAAATGTTTATGGCGTATTCTAGTGCCTTCTTGTGCAGACAGCTGGTGATATGCTTTAAGGCAGGAGCATTGTAGGTCCAAACGTTTAAATAGAACCGGCTCCAGTACTATCATCTGCACGTGTCCATTGTTTTAGACTGCGGTGGTCCTTCATAAAGCTCACATGAGTAAACACGCAGCTATGCAAATTCGCTTAAGCGGTAAATACGGCTGGGGCGCGTAACTTAAGAAGGCGTGGTGTCAGGAACTTCTGTCATTTAGTTCACTTAGTACGAATAAAGCGGTTCTTAATCCTCACAACAATCAGATGGGGAAATTTTCCGTATAGCTTTGAAAGGAGTTTGGCGTGAAAGCTTTGCGTACGGGTTTGCGGTTTTAGAGGCATCACTTTATCGGTTGAATAAATTTAAAAAGTGCACACTATTTCATATTAGCCAACGATAATTAAATTAATTAAAAAGAGAAAATAATCCCCCAAGAAATATGCTTTTTAAAATGCGTTATCATAAATGCTTTCTGTCTAACAGAAAATAGTAATATTAATAATAATGCAAAGAAAGGTAATTAAATATAAAAGTCCAGTGCTTGTCCAGAACTTTTAGCATTTAAAAAAAATCCTTTTTTTACGCAAAATTTTACACAAGTAAAAACTTTTACATCCATACCATTCTAAGAATTGCCTGAGAGAGAGAAAGAAAGAAAAAAAATTCATAGTATATAAATAAATAAAAATGATTTTGAACCAAAAAAACTTTTTTTAAATATTTACATGGAGTTTAAATTTACTACTGGTTTTAAATCACAGCATTTTTAATAGGAAATTGTTTCATTTAATATTATCGATAAGTGATGTTTCAAAAAAAAAAAAAGAACAGAGTTAAATAATAGCATTCAGATAAATTTACCAACCGGCCTTTTTTTACATTTAATATTAAATGGATTTTTCTTACATTTCGGGTTGATGTTTTTTTTTTTTTTTTTTTTTCAAATTCACTGCTATCGCTTGAGATAATTTACAATCGTATAATTAAGAAAAATTCATTGTCGTATCGACTTTGTGCGATAGCCATTTTACTTATTTGTTATTCCTCTCTTCCCTGCAAATGCTCTCTGTCCTTGAATATTCTGCTTGTCTCTCTTTCGCAAACTGCTTTTTTTCATCTCCTGCTGAGCTGAGTGAATCATCACGCCGAAATCAGCATAACGAAGGCGCTTTCCACCTTCGGGGTCATTCGGATGCCTCCGTGGGTGGCTATGCCCCATGTTTTTGCTGTTCGGGTGACATCGACTATCTTCGGAGGCCAATTGGTCTTCAAGTGACGTAGCTAAGAATAGCTACGGGGCCAACTTCCTAGGAAAGGGTTTTTTTTTTAAGTGCTCGGGAGAGAATTCACTTATGCACGTGGAACTGGTGGAAGGTGGCAGCAGAGATGGCAGGTAGCAGCGCGGGGTAAGAATGGACTAAACACATGAGTATATTTTTTCCGTAATTTTAGTTTTTTTGTTTTTTTTGCTAAATGGCTTCCTTTAATGTATATAATGATTTTAGACAGTAATAGTATTGGTCGGACGCGGTGAAGATGAACCATGGAATTGTTCCTTTATTTATAGTAATCATGGGACATATTTACTTTTTAAACAAGCCATTGTCTCCCATTTACTCATTTATATAATCTGAGTCCTTTTTGTATGTGATTGAATGAATTTGTTGATGCATTTGATTTTAGCCACAAAATAAATATGATAAATTATTAACTTGTAGAATTATTACTCTTGATCATTTCTGAATGTTGTCCATTTTTAAAATACGATCACTACCCACAAAAAGTGGTGGTGGACCTGGGTTGCTTATTTAATGGTAGAATCAATATTTTGTTACGTTACTAGAAATTCTTAAAAACGCACCACCACATTCATAAGTTGAAAAATGTTTAATATGTGTATAAATGGCCCTCATACGGAAAACCTTTTTTTAAAGGATCCAATTATTAAACAATCTTAAATTAAAACTGGAATCAAAATTTATTTTATAAATATTAATTCCAATTTTAAACAAATACTTTATTTGATGACTTCACTTTTCCAATTTCGAGAACACATTTTTCTAATTACTCATACTATGCAAAAACTTCAAAACTTTAATCATACCACCGACAAAATGAGGAACTCCTAAAAGTACTTAAATGTATTACACAATACAACAACTTTTTTTTCCTATAAAAAAATTAATAAATCCTTTAAATAGCCTACTGGATTGTGTATAAATTTCAACGTTCAACGCAATGTTACTTAACCTTAGAACCGCCGAAGTGGTCATTTCGACTGTTCGGAAACTTTCATTATGCACCAATTTGTTACTAATTACGGTACAACTTAGTTGCACTCACTTCTAACATACGAAAATTAAGACAAGTCAATGCAACTGCAAGTTGTACTATAATTAATAACAACTTGATACAAACTCAAAGTTTTGAAATGGTCAAAAATCGGTCCTAATTTTTAAGAGCCAAGAGTAAAAGCGTCTAAAAAACTATATTTGCAGCAAGGCTCATTTTGTTAAATCGCTTCCATTTTAAGAGCATACTAAAGAGAAAAGCAGTCTAGCCAAAGCAAGACATTTTTTTTTTACTTGTGAGAGCCTATTATACGATCCTAATATGGTATTAGGATAGCTATTTTAGTCAAACATCAATCGTTTTCATATTACTTAATCTGCAAAAAGTCTATATCGCTGTCATTTTATCGCGAACAACCAAACTGGAAAATAAATTATGGTTTATCTTATAGGTTAAAAATGTCTGCCAGAAAGGAGAAAAAAACTTAGTTTGATTTAGTATTTAATATATTAAGATCGGTTTTTAAGTGCACAAGCGAAAATTTCCGAAAAATGTTCCTAAAATATTTTTTCAAGCTGGTTATTTTTTAATTACCAAGCAAGCACTAATTAATAGGACAAGTAGGTATTCCATAAATAACTTAGAAT
Source organism: Octonoba sinensis (assembly GCA_038502835.1). Classification (NCBI taxonomy): domain Eukaryota; kingdom Metazoa; phylum Arthropoda; class Arachnida; order Araneae; family Uloboridae; genus Octonoba; species Octonoba sinensis. The sequence goes on along the minus strand of CM076599.1, from coordinate 52,743,711 downwards.
GAAGCAGATTCAAGTCTGCGAGAAATAGCAAAAGAAAACAATATTTGTTAATCTATCGCATACTAGGATTGTATCGCCTACTAGGATTGTATATTGTATTTTACAGGTAAACGCAACATCTCCCTTCCGCTTAATTACCTGTATGCTTATTACGTCACAAAAAAAAGAGGCGTGTTAAAAACCGTTATATTATAATAAGACAAAAGCATTGCTAGCTCTAACGAGACTAAAACCTCCCGGGGACTTTTCTGTTCTCATTTACAGCAATTAATAATTTTTTAACGATATTAATTACTGACGTTTAAAAGAATAAACTTCATGGAACACAAGCCTTGCTGAAGTGACACTGCTAATGCCCACACTATGCTTAGGGAAATAAATACCCGTGCTGGCTCAGTTTCATCCAATTTCGATGCCCCAGTTGCACAGAGGCTAAAGCTACGCTTCTAATTTTCGCTTTTACGCCGACAATTCAGTCGCTTCGAAGCGATGAAAATAAATAATTAAGAGTTGTGCACTTTCCATTAAGCTTAAAACTTTTTTTTTTTTTTGCTAATTGAATCGACAATTTTATTTTCCATCCTGTTTTCGACTCTTTACAAACAAGATGATTTCATTAACTGTTAGCTAATTCCCAAGAGACCTGCATAAAATTGAAGTCATAATGAAGTTTAAAAAGGTAAATTAGATAAACCTAATGCGACTTTACGGCAAAAAATGGGAATTCTTCAAAACAGCTGAAACTGTTGCATATGTGAATGAATATTCGAACTCACGTTTTGAAACATAAAATATGTTTGGTCGGTGAATACGACAAACTATGACATATTTTAAATTAAAAACTGTACTATATAAAACAGTGGCATTAAAAAAATATTGCTATTAGTCGGTAAAATTTATAACAATTATTAGATCTCAATATCAAATACCTGAACAAAAATTTATCAGGCTTTTTCTGAAATTTTCTAGATTGAAATATGGGCTTTTTTTTTAATGGTATTTATTTTTAAATAAAATAAATACCATTTAAATTTAGCTCGTACGCTGAATAGAACAAAAAAGACAAGAAAAAGCATCATCAGGAGATATAGCGAAAGTTCTGCATATTTTTTAGGTTTACTAACGTACACCACTATAAATTTGAATGTAACGCAATTCTCTATAAGGCATTTCCAGTGCAACAGGCAGCAAAAAAGAAAAAAATGAAAACTGCAGTAAATTCAGAATTGAGTATGTTTTACTGAATTCTTTTGTATTCTATTGGCATGACTTTAGCTGCGATACTTTTTAAGTTATTCAATATAATTCAAGCCACAATTGGATGTAACGTGTTAGAAATGTTATATACTTTTGTAATAATTAGAGAAAAAAAGTAAATAAACAACAACTCCCACGTTATTCAACCTCAGATAAATGTGAAATAAAAAATATAAAAAAATTATATTTCGAAATTTTGAAATGCCTCTCCAGAGAAAATAGTCGATTTTAAGCTGTGGTCCTCTTGCACTGAAAATGCATTATGCGGATTTGTTTGTTGGAATTCTTCATAATACTGCACTCTGATACATTCGGAAAAAATCAATCATTTTTTTTAAATTTTTTACTCAAATAAAATGATACTTTAGCAGAAAATATGAAAATGTAAATTCTTACAAATTGAAATTTTAACTGTCAAGGAATTAATATGCTGTATTTAATCTAACTTTTATCTTTTACCAACATATAAAACAGAAATAACATCCCCAACTTCATTTTTTTTAAAATAAATGAAAGTTAAACGCGAGCTTCATTTCTGATCAGCAAGGAAAAAGGCATGAACGACTAAAAATGTCTTGTCTTTGGGCATGCTTCAGACTGCAGTATTTAAAGCTTGACATCGGGAAGTATGCTTGTATATAGAGTTTATCCCAATCAAGATCAATGATTTTACTTCAGACTTACAAGGCTGGAATACTTCACTGAAAGTCTGGAATGCTTCACTGAATCTCTGACCGGCGCCGAAGAGATTACTAACAGCTGCACATGTCTTCGAAAACGAAACCGTTGCGCAATCCTTATAAATTTGCGAAATGATCAGGATTATGATTTTTTTCGACGTAAACCGCGTCTTAACGCTTCGAAATTAAAGCGCCATGCCGCCGTGTCTTACACTTTTTTATTGGGGGCTTATTTTTTTATTGGTAAGGAAAGGAGAAAAAAGTGTGAGTGTATGTATACAGTGAGTGTATGTGTCCGCCTCGCCATTCGTACTTGTCCCGCTATTTGTAAGGCGCCAGTGGCCAGCTGGGTTGCTAGATTGTTTTTTTTTAAAGAAAAAAATCGAAAAATTATGCTCATTTTGAACTTGTCTGGAAATAATTTGTTTGGCGGTTTGGATTTTTTTAAATTTTAATACTTTTTGAAATTTTTCTGACAATTTTAACTTTTTAAGGGGGCAGAAAGAGGAAGTGGTTGACGAACTTTCTTCTTCAGAGGAGGAAAGTAGTAAGAAAAGCATTTCGTTTGCATAAATTAAAGTAATAAATATCCCTCTCCCTTCCACCCTTGCCTACAATATTTAATGCTTTCGTGAACGAAATAACTTTGTTTTTACCAAGACGATTACATAACTTGTCTTGAGAAGGGACAGAAGTACCCGTGTGTGTGGGGGGGGGGGGGGGGATCATAGTGCAAGTTGTGCCATCAGGTTTTTTTTTCTTTCACAAGAATATTTTTTACGGATTTCTGATATCCGACAAATTTTTAAATAACTGAAATTTGCACGAAATATTCGGCAATCCGTCATGCTAAATTTAATTGTTAAAATTTAGTTAACTAGCATGATTTGAAAATGTATCTAAATTAAACTTACTACGTATTTGCAAGCTGTGGGCTGTGCGGTTTTGGTTTTAAAAATATGTGCAGAATTTACAGGCGAAAAAAATTAGAGCCGGCATTTCGGTATATGTTTGTTAGGAAAGGGGGCAAGGGGGGGGGGGAGAATACAGTATACGTAAAATTCATTGAACTGGATAGGATGAGGGGGAGGGGGCACCGCTGATCAAGGATCTGGAGAAGCCCAATTTTTTCAATCATTCCGCTTCAACTTAAAAGTATTTGATCCGGCACCACTCTAGCTCCGCGCTGCGCCGTGCTCCAAATAAATTAAACATATTGCATTATTTATCACCTTTCTTAAGTTAATGTATTTTATTGTCTAATAAAAAATTAAAAGTATTTTTTTTTCTTAAAAATCGATCAGTAGAGCACAATAAACTTCTTTGCTCCTGCTTCACTTCAGTTTCCAGAAAAATCTCGTTGAACCACTGATCCGCTCCAGATCTATGTTCTTGAATAAAAAAGAACAGTTTTGAAAAAATTTCAAATCATCATTGTCAGAGCGAGGGACACGTGCCCCTATTGGGCCTCAATCTGGATGAGTCACTAATGCTCCGGTAACTCATCCAAAACGGGCCAGTAAAATTTCCGGGGTTTCCGTTCGCATCATTAAAAAGATTATAAATATTTGAAGTTCAAGTTGAAATTATTTATTAAGAAAATGCATAGCGGCAGCATTGCTGAAAAATTTTATATAATTTTCCTAGATCCACTTCGAAAGGGAAATAAACATAAACCAAAAAAAAAAAACATCCACACAAACCCATACCAGTTAGGCTGAATTAATACAGGGGGAAAAAAGAAAAGGGAAAAAAAAAAACAAAACACTCATCGTAATGTCTCATATCAACCGATCACCCCTATTTCGATAAAATGAAAGCAGACCTGACTGCAGCGCAAATTCTTTCATGGCTCTGCTTTTGAATAACGAACAGTTTTTTTTATATATATATATATATATATATATATATATAGTTAATATAACTGCGGTATTTATCTAGTGGTTAATAATTCAGATTACTGTAACAGAAAAATGGTTCCTAAATTAAAATATTTAAAGCACTTAGTAGTTAACTTAAATAATATCGTATGGAAGTACATTGAAAATAGGTAATTTTTAGAGATTCAAATTATAAGTTCTGTTAATTATATGTTTTCAAGCCTGTTTTAAAATTAAAATGTAAATAAATAAAATAAAACGTAACTGTTGCTCTCAAAGAGATATCTTGCCATCGCAAATCTCCTAATTTACTATTCGCGCAGAGGATAAATGGAGAATTACTTCCTTAAAAATACAAATATTGTTTCCTTTTACTACAATTGCAAAGTATCAGCAAGGGAGTCGCTGAAAATGCATTATTGGAATTAACTCTTAGCTTAATCCCTCATTTTTCATCATAACATCATTTTTAATGTTTCCGTTATAACTATATATAGCAATATAGCATTTAGAAGTTCGCCCGATTCAAGGTGCAAAGAGTTTTGCAAGCAAAATTCTCTTTTGACGAAAGTAAATTCGCTAGTTTAAGCTGCTTAGAATGATGTAAAGTTTAACATAAAGCTCAACATTAATATTAAGTATGTTTTAAATTATTTGCTCCACATAATGTACTTAAGCCGATTGAATGGCTTAATTCATTAGAACTACGCGAAACTTAACAGCTTACGATTAATGCATTTCACTTTTGTTTTCCAAGAGAGAAAGATAACTTACTTTATAATAATTGTACTATAACCCGTATATTGAGAGTCATTTTGTGCTTCCTGGAATATAATTCAGTTTAGATTGTTTGACAAGATTAAACGCAATTTTATATTACCCGTTCTAAAGAGTCCGAAAGTATGACGAAAACATTTGCATATTTTTATGAGTTACTGTAATTTGTATAATGTTTTACTTACCGTAGAGCAAAAAGAACCTTTATTACTTTCTCTCCGTTGGTAGCAATTTATCATTCCTGCTAAAAAGTGTTTTCCTGATGATGTGTCGTCAAGGTAAACTTTCAGAAATAATATATTCCACCATTTAGCAGTCCAAAAAAATACAATAACTTTAAAAAATTGCAAATTTTTGATTTTTCATTACACCCACATTTGAAGGAAATATCTCCATTTCTTCTCAAACTATGCAAGTTATGCTTCTTAACATCATTTTACAGAATTTGGTGCGTTCGTATGCAAACCGTACTTTTCTGCCGTTGCCAAAAATAATACTCTTTCGCCAGTGGCGTAACTATACCATATGAGGCCCGTGGCAAATTCATTGGATGGGGCCCCAGAAGAAATCGTCACATTGCAATTTAATTTGAATAAACCACTGACGTAGTTACCCAACAGTATTACTAATATTTTGTGCATCTTAGTTAAATATCGAGTAAATTTAATTTTCAAAAGCTAAGTTTCAAAAGCTTGTTAAGATTAAATTGTTATTTTAATTTTATAATTTGATCTTAACAAGATAGTTATTAATAAAATTCTTTTCTCAGAGCTTTCTGTTACACACATTTATACATTGCGTTTGGGGGGGGGGGGGGAGTAAGGATAAACTCGAGAACGATACTATTTAAATTATCTCCATTCCGTCGATTATATAAAGTAATACCCGACATCAAAAATGAACTATGTAAAAGGCTGTTTCCCACATATTTTTTAGACAAGAATTATTCGGTGGAGATTAGAGAATTTACCTCTGAGAGCTGCTATGCTTGTGAATGTATAAATTATTGTTTGGTAGCCGAAATTTTTGTAAATGTGCAAATAGGCATTCTTAAAAAGGAGAAGACTGGCATACTTTTCCGAAGAAATGTACTCGAATTCAGTAATTAATAAACATAATAAACTTTATGTTTTTTCCAACTTGTGAATTTTCTGGCAAAAATGGAACGAGAAACGGATATCAGGACCCTAACCTTCCCCGATATTCCTGTTATTTATCCTGATGGATACCCGCGCTATTGACTTTTAAAAAATGTATTATTCTGACGTTGACATATAACTCTTCATAGATTTTGGAAAGAAAGCTAAATAAGAATGGGGTTAAATAACTCTTTTGATACTGTGATTTTTTTTTCATATGAAATTACTCTGCAAAAAGGCAGCGAAGAGCCCTTGCTTCTGCTCCATGAAAATCGCCCGTATGTATGAGAGTGGAGGAATCCCGTATGTAGGAATCTCTCTCTTATTGTATGATTTACAATCTCTGAATATTTTATGAGTCTTTTTTAGTTTTGCGTCGATTTTCTATTCAATTTAGCTGCTAATACTGATATCTGTTACTAAAAAGATATTTCTTGACCATGATATATTTCACCTTCATCGAAATAGTGTTGGAAATGACGTTATGGTTTACATTTTGAACAAGATTACATTTTATTGAATAATGCAAGATTCCTCCTTCCCTCAAAGTTATGCTTCTTTTGGTTCAAAGAACATGTAGAAAGAATACTTTCCTCGACGAAGACAATGGCTCAATATGCTAGTCTTGTATGTGATTTAAAACAAGAACTCCGCTATAGTGTTAATGCCGATAATAACAATGAATCTTACCTTATTCATTGAATTCCGCTTAGTTTTTGTGATAGTAATATGCTTTAAAAATTCAAGAGTGAACATTTTTCTGTTAGATTAGCCTTTTTATTGGTCAAAACTAAGTAACAGACTCTTTGGTTGACTTTTGTTTAGATCTAAGTAAAACAGTTTTTAACCATTGTCAGTTATGCGTAGGTTTTTTTAGAGTAAGATTATGTGATTACGCTACTGTTGTTGTTTCCACAAAGCCGGAAATTTTCAATTGTTTATTTAAGAAAATGTTATGAGTTTTCAATATTTGAAGATTGCAAACTTCCAGTAGTACATATATTGTGCATAGCACTTACTGTATGTTATGTAGGACTTTTATTTTATTTATTTATTTATTTATTTTGTTATTATTTTTTTAACTGTTTGAAGACCAATTCTTCCCATGATTTTGCTAAAAGTAGACTAAAATATTCTAGTGTCCGACGAGTAAGCAAAACGAGCTCAAAAGTCACAGTTCGAATCGTTCTTGATGTTGAAGAGCGCTCGTTTTGTCAGTGGAAACTTTTAGGTTACAAATTATTTATATTTTTTAAAATAAGAGAAATATTTCATAAATACTTATAATCATGTGTTTATATTGGATATTTTAAGCTTTAAAACTACCACAAGGGTGATTCCATCGTAATAGACTATCATCATCGGAACAAAGTTAGCCTTTGATGCTCCTAAAATGTATGCTTTTAAATATAGATTCAAACAGTGGTTATATTTTGCATATAATGGCGGAAACGGTTTGAGAAAAATCTTTAATATGATGAATTATAAACAAAAGAAGTTCAACCTAACATATTAACACAAATTAACATGTAATTGACTTACTTTATATATATATATATATATATATATATATATATATTTATATATATATGTTACGGTGAATCTCCGAAATCGGAGAAAATGTCGACAATCGCCGGTGATGTCGACATTCACCATCTATCAGATCGGTGGTTGTCGACTTTGTCCAATTTCGGACATACGCCGTAACACACATATATATATAAATCACGTATAAAATAATTGACAATTATTTTCAAAAACAATATAGGTAATTAGATCACAAAATTTGAGTAGTGACATGTAATAGATATAAATTTTAAAAAATTTGCGTGCGTAACAGGCTAAGAACGATGCAAGTATATTAGTTGCAATTTCTATATACACATTTTTTTTTTCAAGTAACCATAGTGAAATAAAGCAAGAATAGTAATATTAATAGGATGCGATGATCAATACTCAACCCACGGGTTACAGACGTCACGCGGAGTTTTTTCAAATGGGTCATAAAAGGTAACATTGCCTTGGAATTGACTAAAAGTATACACTTCGAGTTAACCTTATTCAATTTCATATGGTTGAGGTAGGATTTTAAGAATTCAACCTTAAGTTTTGTACACAAGAACTATGGAAATTTCTTTCTCTTTCTCGTTGTTTATGACAGAGTTTTTACTCAGCCATGCAAATACATTATTTTCTTTTATACGAGTTTCTTAGATGAAAGTAGAGATTCAGGCAAAATTTGTGGACTTAATTAAATACGTCATACAAAACAAGCCATTCAAATATGTATGTTCAAACTAACTTGAGAGTAACGTTAATATACAAGAATGGAAGAAGCCCTTGAAGCTGCTCAATGCTCTTAGAAATCCAACGATTATTTCTAATCTCATTCTGCTGGTGTCTCCCCAAAACTTTCGTTTACTTATGAGTTTGGTTTAAGAGAAGAGAGGAATAACTTTCAAATCGATAAGTTTTGTTATAAAAATATGTATTTATATAAAGTCACATTTTAATCCCTTGTAAATAAATAAGACATTTTTTTTTTTTTTTTAAAGCAGATTCTTAACAATAAGTATTTTCTGCAACATACTTCGAAAAAATAAACAATAATATTGGCTATATTTCTTTAAGTTATGTTGTCAAGGGTACAAGTCATGTGCAGAAGAAAAGTTACGCCATCTTTTATTGCATCAAATTTTTAAATGCAGTACATAAACAGATCACACAAACACGAGTTCCTTACCTTGTCTCCAATGCCTGCAGCTTCCACAGTGAGACCTGTTATTTCCTTCAGCTTTGCAGAATTATCCTCTGTAACGAGAATAATATTCGTAAATTGTTACTATCTAAAGTAATAATTGTATCAGGCTTATGAAAAATCTATTGACTATAATATAATTAACTATTACAACAATATTTTCATAATAAGTTTCATTAACACAACTTATTCATATTGTTTTAGCTTACTTTATCGTAAAAGCAAGGAAGGGGAAACAAGAAAGATTGCTTAATGCATTGTTAAATAACTGCAAAAAATAATTATAAATAAATAACTGAAAAAGGAAAGTAGAGTTTCGAAATGGAAAAAAATGCGTATTGGTCGGTCAGTCTCCCTCCCACTTTAGCTAATAGTTTTTGAGGGACTCGTTTAGATTTCGTTTGTGGTCGAAAGATCTCGCCGAAGATATCTCATTATTTTTCATTTTATTTTTTAATTTGAACGATTTTTAACAGTTTATATAAATGTAACATAATCGGCTACGGGGAAACCTAAATCCTACATAAACGAGCGAAGCTTATTGCGTAAAACATGTACAATTCTACCGCAAAAAAAAGACCTCTGAATGGCAGAGTGTGAAGAAGAGTCCATTCATGTTCAAGGGAGAAACTTCTGGTGTAAGGAATGTGCTGTATTCTGTTCTCTCTAAGCTCGCTTAGCATACTTTATTTCGTCCAAACTGATGCTACCTGCCAGTTTAAAAATTTGGTGGCTTTCAACAAACAGGGAAGAGAACGTTCTGATTCGCGTGTTAATAAACGCAGCTGCCCTTCCCTAAAAATCGAATGGATTCGTCTTTTATGCCACGCGCAGAGGTGCCCAAGAGTCAGAACTTTGTGGTCTAACTATACAAATAAGATTATGCAGAACTAAAAGTAGCCTACTTTCCCAATAAAGTTTTGATCTTGGTTTTATTTGTGAATGAATGAGTGAGAATGAATGAATAAGTGAATAAATAAATGAGTGAATAAATGTATGAAAGAGTTAATGAATGAAATCAACGCACTTTATTTTTCAAACAATAGCAGCAGACGATTTTTTATACAAACTATGTATAATATTTTCTTTCCCTTCCCCTTTGTGTATGTGTGGAATAATATTTGTAGGCTGTCAAATTCGGCTTAACGATAGCTTAAGATCTAGTTTATAGAATTTTATTTTGAAAAATGTCTTTTGTCTATTTTTAATTTATATTATCTATTTTACCTAGTAATGTGTTTTATAAAGTGGATTTTTTTTTTTTTTTTGAAATTCAGTACTGTGTTTACAACAGATTGAATAACTTAAAACGAAAATTATTGAACTACAACGCCTAAGAGTGTGAAAATCGTTTAATATCGTTTACATAACAAGTAACATTTTGCTATTTATTGAAAGACATTTTTCGTGGTTTAATATTAAGCATGGTAACCGTTGAAAAGGTATATTTGAAATCTTAAAAGAGTATACAACAAAGTCGCTTCCCGTGTCCATACGCTGAGAAATTTTAAACTATGCTACGGATTTTAATGCGGTTTTCATCAATAGACAGAGTGATTCAAGAGGAAGATTTATAAACCCGTTAGAAAAAAATCTGACAGGTAGTTCTTTTTTTATTCCAATTTTACGCAAATTTCCCCATAAATTCTCCAATATGGGGGCGACAAAAACCTTGCACATATTAATATAATATATTTATCCATAGTACTGATTTTTTTTTCTACAAGAGGAAATTTGTTCGAATTTCTAAGTCAATAAGAACGCCAGTTATAATCTTTTCAGTTCGATTTCTTAGAGCTTACCTTGACCCAAAAAAAACTAATTCGCAGTTTCCTCAACTCCGGCTGAATAGTGTTAGCTTAATTTCAATATACAACTTATTTTGCAAAATAGTTCAGTTTAATAAAGATAAAACAATCATAAAGCATATTTTCGATTTAACATTTTTCTCCAATTTGCAATAGGCTTTAAATTCGAGATTGAACTTGATAAAAGTTCTGTCTCCCCAATTTAACGATTTCCTTGATTCAGCAATAGCATTTAAATGAATATAGCCTGGAAAAGTTTACGGACATATAATTTATTCTAGGTTTCAAATAACGTGCCGAATGACGACATGCTACAATTTGACATTTTTAATTAGTCCGCGGCAATAAAGAATACTAACGAAATTGTGTATACGTTTTTTAGGTATAGTTTACAACATCGCTTAATTATAGGCAGACGACGCTTTTTTAATCCCTTAATACAGACAATGCCGACGTATTCAGACGCTTTGCATAGGCTATGCCGCCGCCGACGTTTACTAAATGCTGAGCACGTACGTCACCATGCGGGTACCGCTACGAAGCTTCATTTCATCATGAAACTTACTTTCCTGTTAGCGAGACAACAGTTCACCATGGCCGGAAAATAAAATTAATATGATATTGTAATCTAGGCACACGGCAGTGTGTCCGCCAAGTTCAGAAAGTCAGCCAAATTCAGAAACGGCGACACCGGCCAATGTGTATATTTACCCGAACCATTTCGAGCTACGTTTGACCCCATCATTACCCAAACCTATCAGACCTACACATTTGAAATTTTTTACATCTAATAGAGATCCCCTTAACCCCTAGAATATTAAATTTCATTGATGTTCCTCTTATGGTTATGGAAATATTAAGGTCTGAAAAGTGTCCTTTTTATCACTCACTCACTCATCAAAAACCAACCTACTTCTAAGTGACTTAGAGACTGGAAACTTGATATCAAGGTAGACAATCTGGCATATATAAAGGGAAAAATCCAAAACTTCAAAAAATTACATTATTTTCGAAGTTAATAGCATACTCATAAATAGCATCATAGCATCATACCTAACGACTTCAAACGGCAGCCATATTTTTCTGCCTTTAACATAAACAATATTCTCGCGCTTAAAGGAAAATAATTGATGCATTGAAATTCACTCTCCGCTTTAATTTTTCTACTTAGGCTAAACCCAAGCTGAGTACAAAGAATCCAGTGTAGTGATTATACAGAGCTGTTCAACGTTTTAAATACAAGATTAATTAAGTAAAGATGGACTTACGGACTTATTACGAAGAAATGTAATAAACAAACGAAAAAAAATATTAAATAATTAATAGCGACAACTTATCTTGGTTTAATTTAGTATAACGTATATTCAATATAAACACAAATTTTAGCTTTTCAAAAATTAATGATATCTCAACAAAACATAAATGTGGAAAAAGGGCCAAGTTCGATAAAACAAAAACGGCCTTCGGATCGGTGCCAGCGATAAAAGAATTGATATCTAACGTGTGCCAAGTTCCATAGCAGATCCTTTAATCATAGCTGTAAGAGTGTGCAATGTTCTTTAATTTATTTAAAAACATTTTTTATCGGCTCTTTAACTTGGAAAGTTTTAATTAAGATAGGTTACGTTCAAGAAGACAATAAGAAGACAATTAGAAATTAACTATAATAGCTTGCCACATGATTTTACTAGCTATTAAAACTTTCTAATTGAATGAGTTAAATTTTTTGAATGTAAAAATCCTTAATTAACACTTGCCAAGTTAGGAATCCGATAAAAAAATGTTTTTAAATAAATTAAAGAACGTTGTACACTCTTACAGCTATGATTAAAGGATCTGCTATGGAACTTGGCACACGTTAGATATCAATTCTTTTATCGCTGGAACCGACTACTCCGAAGGCCGTTTTTGTTTTATCGAACTTGGGCCTTTTTTAACCGACTTCACAAAGGAAGGAGGTTATACATTCGTATTGTATGCATGTCGTTTTTTTTTTTTTTTGTTTGTTTGTCCACTCATAACTTCGCACCGGATGAACCGATTTTCATGATTTTTTTTCAATCGATCAGGGGTGGTTTCCCATAGGTCCCGTACTTTCGTTTGACCATATTCGATAATTAGAACAAAAGTAATGGGCAGAAGTGTAGTATTTTTTTTTTTTGTCTTTTCATCCATGTCTTTCATCATGACTAAATGAACCAATTTTGATGATTTTTTCTTTAATCGATAGAGGGTCATCTAATTCAAATATTGTAAATCAATTTGCCTACATTTGTTTTTTAGAAAAAATGTTAGGAGTGAAAAATAAGTATTTTTTATTTTAATTGGAAAGGCTTGGTTTGATTTTTCTTTGTTGGGAAATCTATTAATAAATATAAAAGCATTGTTAAAAAAATGTGTGTTGTCATGGGCTATAATATTAAAAGAAATTACAGCAAGTGTTTGATTGAAGGCTTCTCTTTGTTTGCTAAAATAGACTTCAAAAGGGAATTTATCATGCAAATGATTAGTTTTTAGTGCCATTAATTTAAAGAAGTTTTGCCCTTTGATATGGATTTTTTTAAAAAATAGAGTATTTATATACAAAATGTATTTACACTAAAAAGAATAAAATAAAATAATTTTTATAAAAAAAAAACAGAACCGACTTCAAATTAAAAATTGCGCTAAAAAGTAAAAAATAAATTCATTCTTTAAACAACATCGATGTGACTTTTAAACAGTTTTAGAAGTCGGTGCAAAATTATGGGTCTAATTACCATTATACCATTTGCTACTTCATATTGGAACTGTTGCTAATTCTGCGCAAAATATATATATTTGTAATTGGTTCATGATTACAAAATATTTTGTCTATCCTAATTTTGCACCGACTTCTAAAACTATGTTTAAAAGTCACATCGATGTTGTTTAAAGAATGAATTTATTTTTTACTTTTTAGCGCCATTTTTAATTTGAAGTCGATTTTGTTTTTTTTTATAAAAATTATTTTTTCACATTTATGTTTCGTTGAGATTTCATTCTTGTAATCAATCTAAGATTCATTCCAGGTGGAAAACGCAACAAATGACGCCAAGCTACAATTTTGCAGTTTTTAATTACCCTTTGGTGACAGCCTACTGACTGCTATGCAAAGCGTATAAAAACGTTGGCATTGTATGTATTAAGAGATTAACAGCTTTTAAGTTTTCTTAACTGATCCTTCTACATGTTATATTGTTTTTTCAAGGGTTGACAATATCTATTTTTTTTTTTGGAAAATAGACACACGACATTTTTCAAACGCTGTAGGCTTTATGCCGCAGGCGATATTTTTTATACTCTTAGGAAGGCCCGCGCCGTATGTGACGCTTTTTATGTTCTTAGCTAGAGCAACGCTTCAGGCGACGTTTTTTTATGTTCTTATCAAGGACATCGTGGCAGGCGAGGTTTTTAATACTCTTAGCAAGGACAGCGTCGTAGACGACGTTTTTAAAATTTAGCCAGGGCAACGCCGTGCAGGTACCGATGGTTTGAAATAATTAAGAACTCATCGAGAGAGAGAGAATTTGAGAAATTTGATGTTGGTACGTACGGCTCAACATAGTAATAGACGAAAATTCTTGTTAATATTCAAGTTCTTTACATAAGCCTTACTCCAATAAAGCTTAGATATACCTTGAATAGTTTTATTTTTTAGTACAAGGATTTTCTTCTTGTTTTTTGTTGTTAGTCTTTATTACTATGAGAACTAGTTTTATATTTTATTTATTGATTTTAAAATACCTATGACTATATAAATAACCAATTTTATAACTATGCATGTCATGAAATCAGTGCAATAAGTATAATATAGTTAGTGCTATAAGATTTTGCTCACACAAAAATAATAAGAAGAAAAAACCCTAGAAAACAGCACTACTTAATTGCGTTTAAAAAGTTCCCTTAATTTTAAAACAAGTATAGGCCTTTTCTCTCTCTCTCTCTCCCTTTGCAATAATTTGTTTATGTCAGGAAATAGACTTATGTGCTTTCAAACAGGTTTACTGTTATGAAAGAACGGTTAACAGTACAAACACTGATAATAAATTACGTCCAGGTGTATATTTAATTAAAATATTATAATTAAAATATAGATATGCATTTACATTGTGAACTTTTGGATTTTTTAAATAAATTTAAAGAATGAAAATAAGAAGAGAAACAAAATAAAGTCTTACTTTTATAAACATAGTTAGATTTTGTAAAACATAATCATTAACGAAGCAGTGTTTTTTTTTGGGGGGGAAGGGGGGTCCCTAATTAAAATGTGTTCAACAGCAATTTAAATAATCTAACGATTACGACAAAAATATTGCATATTATTATTGTTATCTAATTTGTTATTATTTGTCAAAGAATTTCGTTTTATTAACCAATTGTAATTTAATAACGATTTCTTCAACTGCAAAATATAGTATATATTTAACCAATAGTCGAAGTTACGATTTTGAAATGTTAGTAATTTTATTAAATTTCATGTTTATCAAGATATTTTTCGTAGGCAAAATGTGCAAAAAAGCCTACTTATGTTTTAATTTCATTTAAATAAAATTGATAAACGATTGATAAACTTATATCCGAAAAACCATGAAAGGTAATATTGAATGTCTAACTTTCAAACACCTCGATATTAAAATTATAAGTAAGTACATCATAGAACGTTTTCACCGAAGTATAAGATAAATATTCCGCTAAAAAGAAACTGCAAATTCAATTCCAGCACTCAATAGCCAAAGTAATGATAAAATCATGAATAGATTTTGTTCTTGAAAACTTCTGGGCTTCAAACTTTCCCAATTCATCTACATAGTCTATAGCGAAACAAGCTACTAATGCCTACTTCTCATTTCCTTCAAAATTTTCTCTTTTGGTAGAATTACTTCCATTTCACGTCTTTGCTCGAATGAGTTTCACAGCTAGGAGCTGCTTTGAAGTTCCCCCTGATTTTTGAATGCGCCATGCACCAGAATAAACATCCTTGCTAGCAGCAAAAATGTTTCGCGCCGTGGTCTTTTGTGAAGATACCACACAAACAGACGTTGTGTAAACAGACATCAGCGCCTCCAAAAAGTGTTTTTTCCCTTCCTTTATGGGCTGTTGCTTTAGTTTTTGGCCGTTTTATTTTCTTTTTTTTCTGTCTTTGTTCACCTTGCCTTTGATAGCGGCCTACATCCAACCTCCCTCCCCTTCCAACGCAGTCATACATTCACGTTGCGATCTATTCAACGCCGAAATGAGAGATAAAAAATAAAATTCTTCCTCCTCCACTTCTTCTATCAATCCCAATGTGCACCCCTTTGACACTCGGAACAGAGGGAAAAAAAGGGAGAATTTGCTAAAGTGAAAAGAGAGATTTTTCGGAGTAATAAAAAAAGGGAAGAGAACGAGGTGATCACTAGGTAGTGCCAAAATATTTACTATGCCATCCAATCACAGGGGAGAATTAAAGATCACTAAAAGTGGGGTCGGCATAGGAACAGTTAGGAGGGTGATGAAACCTATTTACATTCTATTCAGCTTGGAAGATCGCCGCCCCTCCTTTTTTTTTTTTTTTTTTCATTTTCTTTTTTTCTTTTGTC
The DNA here is from genome assembly GCA_038502835.1 of Octonoba sinensis. NCBI lineage: Eukaryota > Metazoa > Arthropoda > Arachnida > Araneae > Uloboridae > Octonoba > Octonoba sinensis. The sequence continues at coordinate 52,727,812 of CM076599.1, read as the reverse complement.
ACAAACATTTCATGGTACATGCTGAACTCATACTTCCTCTAATTTAAAAAGCGGAGGAAGGTTCCACGTTCCCTTTGATATGTTTAACGCTGACATGTAAAACAGGAAGAGAAGACAGTAAATACAAGATTTACAAACGAACCTTTATGAAGAGGCCGTCGAATCTTAAATTCAGAACATCTGTTGGCTAGAAGTGACAAGATCTGTTGCTTCAAGTCAAATCACTTTTCATGTTTACTGAAGTGAAATAATTCTGAAGTGCATTCCCTGCAACATCTATAGCTTCCCGTATCGTAATTCTCCAAGAAACATCTCTTACAACGCAGTTAGGATGTCTCCAGTTAAAAAGCATTTTATTTTAAAACTGAAAAATATGATATCTCTGACTTACTCTTCCTACTATTTGATAAATGTGATAAGTTTCATTGCTACACAAGATCAAAGATCAAACCAAGGAACAAACTTTACGCTATATATATTTTTTACATTTACGTCTTACATTGCTTCGTTTATATATTTTTTTCTCAATGAACTTTACTGCATAACCTTAAAAATTATAAATGATTTAATTCTTAGCTATTTCAGCCATAACAAGTTGTAGAAAAAGAACTGTAAACTATCACACAAAGCAGAATACTTTAGTATAAAAATGTTTAAAATTTCATAAACTGAATATTAACGTGAAGAAATAACAAAAAGGGGTGAGGGGTTTTGTTAGGTTTTATTTTTCCTGTAAATGGTTTGCTTATGAAAAGCATAAGAAAGATAAAACTTTTTTTTTTTCAAACAGCATTATTTTTTTAATTATACGATGTCACTTGATTAATTACTCACACGATATATTTCATATGATGAATGATATTATTTTTACCAAATTCTGTATGAAGTATACAATTTCCAACTAGATTGTAATGTTAACTACATTGAGATACATTAACGTATCGTTTCACTGCCAGGCGCGAACCGGACTGAAATTCGTACGCAGGCTCAAGATGGCCTTATCAAAAAGATCCTTGTTCGTATTGTTGTCTTGTATGCCTTGGCCTACCTTTGGGTGCGCGGCGACGCAATCGATATGTCATGTGTTTTGGTATTATAGGTACTTTCCATCTTACCCTGCTTTCCCCTAGATAGACACACAGATAATGGACGGTTCCTAAATTATGTCACACTTTTTTCAATATATTTGGACCTCTCCCTCTTTTGTCACGCTTCAACATGTCCCCCTTGTCACATGTCACGCACTGTTACAATTTCATATGTACTTGCAGCTCGGAAACAAAGCCGAAATGGATCACATTTCTAATTTTATTTTTGCACGTTTAATGAGTTTTTGAGCATAAAAATAACAATGAGTATGGGTGTTATTAATTTGTATAAATTAAGGTTTACAGCAAAAAACATAATTAGTGCTATCAGAAATGCATGTTCAAATATCACGAAACTTTCGCGGTATTTGACGAAATGGCTTCGTGAAAAATGCTCCGAGTAAACCTTTCGTCAAATTGACGAAATTTGTGCAGTAACTTTTTTAAGGCGCGTGATCGCGCGAGGAAAGAATAGTTATAAATGACGAAATTTTCTTGACGATTGAAGAATCCTCGAAAGTGAGACTTCAATTTCTCTGAGAGTGTATATAATAGTAAAACAATTAGTTTTTCGGATTCTCTAAAAAGGGCGCACGCTATTTTATCTTTAAAGTGTAAAACGCTCAAGTTAATTTAAAGCTTAATCAGCATCGAAGTTTTCGATACAAATGAAATAAATGAGAATACAAAATATAAAAGAATTGAAATAAATTAATGTAATCTGCGACCTTCAAATATTTTTATTTTAGCAAAGCATGTGACGTCCCACTTTTTGCTAGCCCGTCCCCTCCCCTTGTCACAAATGTACTAAGTTTGACGATACTTATTTATCTGATGTAACAGCAACTGATACGATGATGAAAGCAGGATGGGGTGGCTTTCAAAAATATCGGGGCTTCTTTAGTTTAAACTCAGAACTTACAACAAAATATGCAGAATAAAGATTCGGATTTTTAAAGTCTAACTGAAAAAGGTAAAGCGATGAAAACGAAAATTATAAATACTTATATCTTGCGACATGAAACCAAATAATAATTCCGTTTTGGGTTAGTTACAAAAAAGGAATAAACCGGAAAAAAGACAGAACAAAGGATTTCTCTAAAGTAAATTAGGAGGAATGAAGATTTCTCTATAATATGTAGAAGTATTAATGGCCAAATTCCTTTTGACGAGCATACTACAGCAAAAAATGCTCAAATTGAGTAACAAATTTATATTTTTCTTTTTAAAACTTTTTGAAGAATCTGAGTAATCTTTAAAATAATTTATCTTTCCAATTAAAATTCCTAAAGCATTCGGAAATGAAAATATCTTCTTAGCTACCTTTTAAAATAACCTCAGTATTTTAAATGTTAATTTCGCTTTGTGACTTATGTGGCGGTTTAAGGCAAAAACATCATTTCAAGGAAGCGAAATAAAATTTTCAAAAAGGGTTTCCCCTCTCATAGTTAAAAACTACATTTCACAGCATGCTCAGATGAATACTAATTACTAAATTTTTAGTCTTCTTGTTTATTACTAAACATTCCCCTAACAAATTCTTCCATAACTTGAAGTAGTTATACGAATAGAAGATGAAACAAAACTCATTGTTAAAATCTGATTTTGAAAATGAAAAGGGAAAAAACGTAAATCCGAAAATAAAACTTAAAAGCACAAATCAGTAAATTGGGGATTACAGTAGTCTCCCGATTTCATATTTGAAATAAGAAATTGGAAAAAGAAGTAAATCGGCTTAGTATTTTTGTGAATCACAACAAACACGACAGTTATTTTGCTTTTGCCGAAAAGCTACACATCAAATATATTGACATATAAAAAAACGCCATAGCATAACGGTTTAAATCTTGACATATGTACGTTGTCGTCTGTCACTGAAGCGTGACATATTTTCACTTTTTCCCTCTTCCACAGTTCTTACAAACGGTTGTTCCTGCTCTCCTCTTCTAGAAACAAATCTTTGAACAGTTATATGGTTTGAGATTTAGTAGCGTGGGGAGTTTACACGTGTCCCAAAAGGCCAATTTAAACAAAACCAATTTCATTTGTTTTTTCACCCCGTAAGCTTTCAAACAGGAGATTTTATGAACCCCCTCCCACGGCAGTGAATGCCGAAACAAGACCATTTTGTTTGATCCCCTATTCGGCAAGACGTAGCCACTTTTTTTATATTTTTTTCATTCCACGAACGCTGCTGCGTCACTTTTGACTTTTTCAACATATGAACTGTGAATTTGATTTTATAGAAACTCTATTTTATGCTTCATTTTGCACTTTTCTGAAGTTGTTGTAACTATTCTGAATGACAGTTTTTAATGCAGGCAATTTGTGAGCCAGTGAAAAATTGTGAGTCATTGATTTAAAAAAAGTTATTAATCAAACTTGTTTTATTCACCTTTACAAAACAATTTTCAAAAGTATTCTTTGATAAAAGAGTATATATATACTGTTATGGTAGTATTGCATTTTTCTATAGGAGTTTAATTTTTTTCTAATTTCTCCTTTATTATCTTATAAAAACTGGGAGACTGATGGAGAATAGAAAAAATAGATTCTTAAAGATTCTGATAATTATAAAACTTAAAAACTACACTGCTGTGAGCTCCGAAAAAAATCGTAAATACATTTTAAATCATATCTGCTTTACGAATATGAAATCCTGTTTTAATTCGAAAGAAATTTAAATTGAAGTCAGAATATTTTATATTTAAGTGCATTAAAAATCTTGTGCTTTAACTCCGAAGAGTCTGAAAATACTTCTGAATCCCCTCCCCCCCTCCCCCATTGATGAAATTTGATTAAATTTAAAAATACATATCAATGTTTTTACACATGATTTTAGCAATGTCATGTCACTTTTCCATTTACTAAGCTTAGAGCAAAAACACTAATTAACAGTGTTAGGATAATGCAAAAGTATCAAATTTGTATAAAACTAATGGTTGCCGGTGCATAATTTTAAAAATGTCGCCTACGGCGCTGTATTTGCTAAAAGTATAGAAAACGTCGCCTGCCGCGATGTCCTTGATAAGAATGTAAAAAACGTCGCCTGACGCGCTGTTCTAGCTAAGAATATAAAAAAGTCGTATGCGGCGCTGTGCTTGCTCAGAATTTTTAAAAATAGGAGCCTGCGGCATAAAGCCTGTAGCGTTTCCAAAACGACGTCTGTACATTTGTCAACAAAATAAGCATTATCAACGCTTAAAAAAGTAATGTAACATATTAAAGGATCAGTTAAGAAAACTTGGGAACAATTCCGTCAGTAGGGTCAGATACGTCACCAAAGGGTAATTAAAACTGCCAAATTGTAGCACCGCGTCATTTGTTGCGTTATTTTTCATCTGGAACGAGTCTTCGCGATTATCTTAGATTGATTGCAAGAATGAAATTGAAAAATCATAATATTAATTTTATTTTTCATTCATGTTGAACTGTTGTCTCGCTAACAGAAAAATGAAGTTCCATAATGAAACACTTTTCCATTTAGCTTTTGTGATGCAGTTTTTACTTTTTTGATCTACCAACTGATCTACTTAAAAAATTATTTAAGTAGATCAGTTGGAAAAATAATTTTAAAAAATTATTTTTCCTCCTTCAAGTTATCCCCTACTTTATTAATTTGTTTTTTCGTTTAAGTCCTGCAACACAGTAGTTATTTTAATCCGGTGTGCTTCATTTTATTTTAAAGTACATCTCTAAGCAGCCAAAAGTTATGTTTGATTTTTTCGCCAAAAATTATAATTCAATAATGTGAGTCATTTTTAGCTCAAATCATCTGCAGAAAACTTGTAGCGAATTTAGTACGTTACTTGAAATTGATTTAATAATCAACATGCAAGAATAATGCATCAAAAGTATAACATTCAAAAATTCAACTAAGACGTAGGCAGACCAGTCATTGGTTAAAGTGGGATTACATTCTAAAATTGTTATTTTCCTTTAAAAAGGAGGAGGGGATTAATATAACATTTTTAAAGTATAATTAAAAATAAATAAAATATTTTTAAATAATACATAAGTTATTTTCAATATATATCTCCTTACCTGCTTTTGCGGCAACATCCGAAGCATTTAACCCTTGGAAGTTGGGATTGACTTTAAAAGTGATTTGTCTACCATCCAATCTAAAACATAAGAATTGAAAAAAAAAAAGTAGTACTTATATCAAAAATAAAGAAAAATTCTTTTTAAGGAGTGCAAAACAATTAAAACCCATATCACTTATTTTATGCTTCATTCTCTTATGGTATTACATATTAACTCTGTTTCATGTAGCCCACTGAAATGTGATAATATAGGGACATTTCTAGGACAGAAAACAGTGCCCCTGAGAGCAGTATTTTTTTTTTTTTTTTTTTTTTTTTTTTTTTTTTTTTTTTTATACCAAGAAGAATAATTGCCATTCCCGATTACTACTACCACTAAATGAAACTTATTCGACCAATTGAGCTCCTTCATTTTAGTGCATTAATGTAGATACATAAAATTAGATCACGCACTCAAGAAAAATTAGCTTGTTTATTTAACTTGTTCAAAATCTGTCTTAAAACCGTACGTAATTGAATCAAAAAAATTTTCGTACGCTGTGCCGTGAAATTTCTGTTGGAATCAAAAATAAATTTGATGACACCAAGTTGTTGAAAATACAATCTATTTGCTACAAAATGAATTTACAGATCTGCTCTCACATCAATTAAAGTAAAAATCAGTTAATCACAGATAAAATCAAATTTTTTAGATTCAATAACTCGGTGTTTGAATATTTATCGACTGCACTTTTTAATAAAATAATTTGTTCAAATAAAAAGTTTAATGTAATTAATAACTCTTCTAGATCCATAGGTAAATAATCGCATTGGAAGTAATGCTTTTTCGCGAAACGTCAATAAATTATTCTAATGAAATCTACTGTGGTGAAAGTATAAATGATATAAAACTGATAAGTAACGAAGTCAGAAAGTACGCTGCAGTATTTTGAAATTTGGTTCAATGAAATCAAAATATATTTTTAGAATAGAATATTAAAATTTAGGAAACTCTTCTACAATAAACGGTCTGGAACATATTAATTGAAATTTAGTTTCTTTTGCAAAATTGATAAAAACCGGCGTTGAACATAATAATTTGATAAAATGATGTACAATAAAGTTATATCTAATTAGTTCTGTACTACAGTTATGTTATTAGTAAATACTTTGAATGTAGTACATTTTAAAAAGTAGGAAGAACTCTTTACGAAAATGCAAAACGTTTTTACCTGGCATTGGAAAAGCTTCCTCTAGGAAGATCTAGCATCTTTCCCAAAGTATCAACCAGTTTTTGGGCATCTTCTTGTTTCTGATTCCTAAAGGCATAGTAATGATTTAACTTTGTGCAAAGTAATAGAAATAAAATTTCACGTTAAATTAAAGCTTATTAATGCTCATTTGTGCTTTAATTTAACGTGAAATTTTATTTCTATCCTAAAGGCATATTTTTTTATCAATATGGGTTAACTAGTTTTAGACACAAAACGACCATATCAATTATGTCACTCCTTTTATTTCATTACTTTAAAATTAATATCCAGTATATTAGATTCCAGAGACAGTTTGTTTAAATATTTTGGCCCTGGAAGTAATATATTGAGAAAAAAAATTATGTTTTTGTAGCAGATGAAATTTGTACATTTATTGTCTCATTGTAATCATCTAAATCAGTTTTTATACTTATTTTAAAAGGCTGATCTTCATGCTATTAGAGATTCTCCTGAAATCATATATTCAAAAGTTCGTCATTGCATATTTACATTTTATTTGTTATTTTTTATAAATATTTCTATGTATTTCTCATTTGTATTTGTTTATTTTTATTTATTTATGTGTTTAAATTTTATAATTGTTTTTCAGCTAAACATATTTTATGCAGTGCAACTTTCGATTGCAATTCTGTTTTCAATATCATAATCAATTTAAAGATAAATAAACCTATCAACTTATCATTCAACGTAAAATGATAGATTTATTTATTTTTTACATATTTAATGTTGCTTATTCAGGTTTTTTTAAACTCATTTTTTATTATTTTATTTATTTAATTCAAAACGTTTAAATGCGTACTTTTAAACAAAGAAATGAAGCAAATTTCAATAAATATAGCAGAAAAAATTCATAACACGATACTTACTGCTTATTATTATTATTATTTTTTTTTCAAAAAATTTATCGAACATTAAAAACGCAAAGGTAATTTCTGAAAACTTTCTGAAACTTGCCTGGTAACGCAAAAGAATAGGAAACCGTATAAGAAATTTCATGCAGAAGTCTTATCTGTGCTGATATAATGCTACCACAACTTGAGATGATATTAGCACCACAGTATTATTAATAAGATAGTGAATAATTCGATCTTGTATGTAAGGAATCGCTTGACAATTGTACACGTCTCTAATGATTCTAACCTACAGGAATAAGGTTTCGTGCACAATGCTACGGGTGCCAATTTCCATACGAATCGAGAAAATAATTGTCTTCAACAAATCGCCTTTCTAAACTCAATTTAAGTTCACTTTCTTAGAAAGTTCAAGAAATTCGGGACTGTTTTGGTAGAGAAATTGAAGGACTTTGGATTGATGACTTTTTAATGAATAATGTTTTGAAATAGTTTATTGAGTACAGCAGGTTTCAGAAGTTTGAATTTACTCTGAATTTTATTTAGTTAATCATTTTACGCAGTCTCTTATGTAAGCTCAATGAACTCTTTGTGAATAAGAATTCTAAAAATTACTTTATTTGTAATATCAGAATGGATTAAGCATTTTTTTCCGGCTTATAATGTATCAAGTACGCGTGGGCAGCAATTGCAAGGAAGAAAGTTAAATACCATACAAAAATTTTCATTATTTTTATTTTAATCATCTCTTTATAGATGTACATATTTATGTATTTTGATGGCAATTTAGCTTATTAAAGGATTCCATTAATTAAAGTAAGAGGTAAATAAAACGGATAACTTGGCAATATTATGTTGAAGTACCCACAAAATACACAATTTTCCTGCCGCATTGCTGTATTCTCTTCATAGACCGATAAACACACATTTTCCCCATTTCAAAATCCTACCTTCATTTTTTTTTATTTTTCAATATGTACTTTATTACTTAACTTATTTTTGACTTCTTGTTTTAACGATATTTTTTGATACATAAAACATTTATCTCATTTTTTTATTTATTTATTTTTTACTTTTAAGGGACAGTAGCTTACACAAAGACCTAAAATAATAGTTTAAACTATTAAAAAGGCCTGAAACACTCGATCAAATTAATAAAAAGACTTAAAATAGCATTTCAATGTACTGTAAAAACACTTATTCTCGCAAGGCTTAAATTTTCGCGATCTTGTCGTGATATCAAAAATTTAAGCCTCGCGAAATGCATTTTTTTTCGCCTCAAATAATTCCTTTTTTTTCGTATAAAATTCGCGAAATTTTCAGCTCGCGAAATCACCGATATCTTTATTTTCGCGAAAATTACGGCTTACTAAAATTAGTGCTTTTACAATAGCTACTACGCAATTTAAATGTCTAATGGATTTTACTTTCTGAAGTTTGCTATTGTGGCTACCATTTATTTGATGAAAGTAAACTGCTCTTCAAAATATTAAATGTAAAATAAATACTGAGCACTTATTTTGATGAAAAATCATACTAATGATAATAATAGCATTAACGCTCCTCTTACTTTTCTTTGAGAAGTAAATATGCGTGAGTTGCATCAACTGAGTCGAAATGCCCAATATGACCTTCACCAGTCTGAGCAGCGTTTGCTGTCCTGTCTTCATCTCTTAGTTCCTTTGAATCCATGTCATCTACCCCTTCCAAAAGTTCTGGCTGATTAGCACGAAGTCTTTCAAATTGCTCTTCATCATTCTTTTTTGGAGCTAAAAAAAATCCATCAACAAAAAGACAGTTATTCTTTAGGAAAGAATAAATGAGCACAGTAGTACAAGAGCGTTCAGTACTGATATGCTAACACGCATTCCGAGAATGCATCTTAAAGTTTAAAAGTACATAAAATTTAGTTCTTTTTTTAAATATACAGCTAAAAACAAAATTATTAAACGAGTTAATTGAGCTACACTGATTATTTCAGCTGTTTTTATTTATTTTTACATTTTTATTTATGTATGTTTATGAAATATTGGCCTGGGGCATGCTACGCTTTAGTGGCTGCTGTTAACGCAAGCCCGCGGCTAGTGCCGCCTTTGGCGGACATACTTTTGACGTGGCGCCTTCGGCGAACAGGACACGATTACGGCGGCTGAGCTCCGAGGTGCACAATACGGCAGAAACTATATATGTATACCAAATGTCATCTTTCTAGGCCTTAGCATTTTTTCGAGACGCGCGCCACACACGCATGCACTCTTTATTTTATCAAATGTATAGACGAAACGTTTAAAAAGGCCTTCAATTTTGTGAAATCGGGGAAGTCGAAAGTTTTTTTTCACCCCATATATGAAAAACGTTTAAGAAACAAATTTTCTTCAATAGATTTTAATCTTTTTCATGTATTTCCTTCTAATCATACTTCAAAGCAAGAAAAAGCAGGTAATGTTTTTAAAATAATAGTAATGCATCAAAACATGTCAAGTAATCCAAAATCTGAGAAAAAAATTTACCTCACCTTTTTTAAATTTTTTCAAATTTATCTTATGTACAATAATAGTAATAGTAGTAATATTGTGTTGGCAACTGTACCCTTCAAGATAATTAAAATCCAAATGTTTAGATCTTTATCTTGTTTGGTTTTTAATTATCAGTCTTCGATTTTGTAAACAAACTCTCACATTTTTACGTGTATGCTTCAACACAAAACAGGCCATAACGCAGAAACAAATAGAGATAAAAAGTTCTAGTTAAGAGCATTTTGAAGTATATTTAATGATGTTTCATATGACATGCATCATGACTAATTTTATAAGAAATTTAAATTTTAAAAACCTTAACATTTAAATTTTAAATTAAATTCTCAAATATTTCTGTCTATTTTATTTTTGTCTATGCAAAATTTCAACTAAGGAACTCCATGGGGTCATATTTTTTCAAGTTTTTTGATGTAATTTGCTTTACCAAAAAATGAACATTTTTGTGATTCAAGCTGTTTTAAGACGATAGTTTCTTAAAGGTAATGATTTAGTTAGCCTTCTAAACACATCTAGGAATTCATGAACAAGCATGAACATGTCTGTGCACGAAATGAACAAGTTCAAAATTTATTTGGGGGAAGGGGGATAACAAATACATACACACACATTTTTGTCTTATCATAGCTCCCTATTTTAAATATTGTTTTCAAATAATTAATTATTTTAAAATGAACAAATTGACTTAATTTAGGAATTAATAATATTTTTTTTCTGAATTATTCTTTTGTTTCAGATATATTTTAATGAGATATTGATAAGATGGGAAAAAAGTGTTTACTTAAATTCATCTGAAATGGTGAGAGAGGGGCACAGCTGCTAGAGTTTGCAACTTTTGATTGTTAGTCTTGATTTTTGCTTATGAACTTCAGTTTGACAAAGCAAGACAAAAAAAAATATATGTAGCTTACCTTGAATAGGTTGTGGGTTATAAATAAAGTTTGAAAAAAAAAGGAAGCATTATAAGCAAAAACAGAGCTATTTGTTTTGTCTATATCCTAACATTTCTATACCTCACCTCCAAAACATAAATAAAATATATTATAAGAATTAAATACATTTAAAGCAGCTGCAACACAGATGTTGAAAAAAGATAAGCAATGAGGGGGGTTGCGACCAAAAATGGAATGAAATAGGAGTTAGTCTGAAAGGAGAAGAAAGTCAGTTAAGTCTAAAGAAGAAGGTAGTTAGTCTGAAAAAGGAATCATAAATAAATAAAAATCGTAAGGATATATTACATGTGAATATGAAGAAAAGTTGTGGCTGGATAAAGTAATTTCAACAGATGTGCAAAAACAAATTGACTCTGAATTTTTTACACCCTTCAGGAAAATCATCATTATTTGTTTACCCACAACAAAAAAACATTTTATCAGTTTCAACCTATTAAATTTTTACTTTTGTGGGTCTCAGAACTTCCACTGGCCGCACATATTGTTTATCTCAAAAGAAAAATGAAAAGAAGACATTTATCCGCAAATGATTGAAGTATTTTTGTTTGAGTTAAATGTAAATAACTTGGGTCACCTTTGAAAAATGACTTTTTACATTTTCTCCCGCTAAGGTATTTTTTACAGCTATAGTAAATAGTTATATATATGTAGTGTCGTTTCTAATATTATAGTTAGTTTGCAAAAATATTTTCTAAAAAATACAGCAAAAGAAGTAAAATTAAAAAAAGGTTGCAAGTTTTATTATTTTGTATTGTGTAGTAAAACTTAATCTTTTCTTAAATGGTTTTTGATTCCTACTCTTAGATGGAACACATTACTAAAGTTCTGGAGTACATTCTTACAACGAGATCACTCTTACTTAAAACTATCTTAAAATTGCTTGAATCTGAAAAATATGCTCTTTTTCCTAAATCAAATATTTTTGAAAATTCGGGAAAATATGATCCCATTGAGATTCCAAGTTGAAATTTTGCATAGATAAAGATAACTTAAACAGAAGTATTTGAAATTTTTTTGAAAATTTTACATTATACATTTCGAGAAATTTAAAATTTAAATTTTGAGATCATTTTTGAAAAGTTAAAATTTTTATAAAATTAGTCATGATGCATATCATATGAAACATCATTAAATATACTTCAAAATGCTTTTTACTAGAACTTTCAATCTCTATTTGTTGATGGTTTATGGCATGTTTTGTGTTGAAGCATACATGTAAAAATGTGAGTTGTTTACAAAATCAATGCCTGCTAACTAAAAAACTAAAGAAGATAAAAATCTAAAAACTTATATTTTGGATTATCTTGAAGGGTACAGTTGATAAGCAAAATTTGAAAGAAATCAAAACAGGTGAGGTAAAATTCCTTGGATTACTTGATAGGGGAATCTTGCAAAAATTCTGCTAAAAACAAAAGAATTGATTCAATAAATAATCCGAATAGCATATTTGAAATTAAGCTTAAGAGCAGAAAAACGCGTGTTTGTTTGTCTGTCTAGGAATTCATCTAACTCTGTTCATCCCCTTTCCTCTCCCTCAACAACGACTTTTGAGAGAAATTTTAATACGTTCAAGAAAACAAACCATTTGATACAATTTTTACTTTTCTTTCTTTTTTTTATCAAATTACGATTGCTTTGGACAAACTTCAAGTACAATAAATTTTACATAAAGCATGTACGCCAAAGAGGTTTTTCATTTTTGAATTTCAACATTTTATTCCCCTGCAGCTAAAATTTTTTTAAAAAATTAGCAATGTCACATACGGGAGAAATTTAAACCTATTGACTTAAAAAACGATCAAAGCTGGAATGAAGTTTTTACACGTATAGAATTCGGGCAGATTGAAAAAATGTGGTTTTTTTTTTTTGACCCTACAAATTAAAAAACAACAACAAAAAAAAAAACCTTAGTCTGAACATGAATACTCAAACTATCAATTTATTAAATGACAAAATGTTCAACTTCATTTTGCGAACTCTAAAAATAATTAAATTATCTTACTTTTTTTTGCACGGAAGAACCGCAAACAATTTTTCTTATTCATGAGTTGATCTGTTATTTTTTTCATTCCTAATTTTTAGTAAGATGCCTGAGAGTGTTACAGCTCGGATGATGTCATAGCGCAATTTTCATCGTTACCTTAGTTACACTGCGCTAAATCGGCCAGATAGCGTAAACGTTTCCTACACTCTAGATGGCAGGGGCCTTTACATCGTCCGTGGAAAATGTTGTCAACACTTAACTCTGTTTTGATCATATGACATTTGATCCCTTTCATTTCATCTTCGTAATTTTTGAATAACTTTCTGCTCAAAATAACCTACTGAATCGATTCTTTACTAGCCCTTCCTTCATTTTTTTAATATAGAATCGTGTAAAATGCATTTCAGAAAAAACAAATTTCTCATGAAAGCTTAATTTTGTAATATGATTCATTCGCTATTAATGGGCATCGAAGAAAAGAGGTGCGAAGCTGAAACGAGGCATTGAAAAAGAGCTTCCAGCACAACAGTTTCTCCTGAAAGATGATGCTTTTTAGTACACCAATATGCGGTACAAATATGCGTAATTCTGTGGTTTCATCACATCATCGTTTATGATGACGGCATGGGATTGTCAAAAGATGTCATAAACACCGTTTTTAAAATTCGAATAGATTTAGGTTTTCGTTTAAATTATGTTTTGTAAATTAAAAACTGACTTTGATTAGTGTCCTTCATAGTTTTTTAACACATTTATCAACAAATTCTATTTTTTACATCGATGTGTTACTCATCACCTAACGCAATTCCTTTAAGTACCTAATATTTATAAATTTTTTAAAGTCTGTTAAGCGAGACTTTGATCATTAACACTAGCTGATGACGTGGGCAGAAGTGCGTGTTTACCAAATTATTAATGATGGATACTGAAAACTTTCGTGAAATCATTTATTAATAGCAAAATAGTTCGATAAAAATGTATAGTAAAAGGATATTTGATTTAATTTAAATATAGCGACTTCTATGCTTGTCAATGTTTTTATAAAACATAACCCTTTTTGGTACTTTCTATGCATACACATAAATGTATATAAACGATTTAAGAGTAAAACATTTTTTTTTCTGAAGAAATACACGAGTCTTATACTACGAAGTCATGTAAATCAAGTGCCAGTGTAACATGTGAAAGGTTTTGCATTTAAATTATTCGAAATTTATTTATTAATTATCACTGTAATTATCATTAATATATTTTTCAATTTTATATTGTGAGAATTTTTGTTCACATTCAGTCTTATATGTCACTTTTTATAGCTTACAAAATTATTCATTGAAAAATGGCTTTCTATTTTAAAAAAAAAACCTCATAGCTACAACGTGCCTCTTATTAAAGTCTAGCAGTTTAAGAAAATAAATTTAATGTTGATTTCAAAATAGCTAGTAATTTTTTTTCCGCGCAATTTTCTTTAAATAATTAACTTATCCAATGAAAATATTATTTAAAATAATTGAAAGTCAAAGCCACATGATAATTAACGTTACAAAATGAAAATACGGGGAAAGAGCTTTGTCTAGTCCTGGAAGAAGTTGTTTAACTCCACTCTAGGCAGATTCGAAACTGCAGCGTATTTATGTTGCGTTTAATTATGATGCTAATAAACTTAAATTATTGCATCATAAATTGTTTTTCCCCCCATCAAAATAAACATCGTTATCTGATTCTATTGAGGGTTGCATAAAATATAAGTAGAAGATTAAGGTAATTACACTGTAATTTTGATGATTCCCGTAACTAAGGGATAAATTTCTATAGAAACGCTTCAATATAAAACTGGTACTTAGTAACAAGCTATCAATGGCTTTAATTTTTTTTTACTCAGTTGCAATAATAGAATGATTTCTCATAATTCGAGAAACTGTACCTTTTTTCTTTCTTTTTTTACATTTCGATTTTATTATTTTAGTAGAATTAAGAGCATTGCGCATCACATTTAGCAGTTTGCTGTAACGATCAACACGTTAATGTGATTATCTTGCTACATGCCTGTTTACATATTTCTGGATTAATAGATAGTAGTGCATAATAGTAAATTTTTGAGTTAACATACTTATGAACCGTTTGATAATTCATTCATCAAACAAATAACCAGCTGTGATCATGAAATGTAATTATTTTTCTTTAATGAGCTATTCTTCTTAACGATGAATCAAATCGATATCATTAATAATACTGAAATACAGTCAACTAGCAATAAATCTCACGCCAGTAAGACGTTTTCGTGCCTCGAAAAGATAATTTATCTACTCTTTATTTGCTTTTTATTTTTAGTGTACCTCTCACATGAAATTTTTATTTTTTATTCTAGATAACTCCTTAATGTTTCTTCATTCAAATCATTCCCTTTCTGCCAGCTTCTAATTATTTGCAATCCCTGAAAACTAGTTTCAAACACCTGCCATTTCCACTATTTGTTATCTCTTCATTGTTTTTCTTTTGTATCGATGACCTTAGCGGTTATCAGACTTTCAGCCGATTTTCAAGCTCAAGATGCCGTCATATTTGAAAGCAATTTCCACAATTTAACTTCTACAAGACAGCCCCTCTAACTGTAGAGAAGACCTCCAAAAGGCTTATCTTTGTGCAGAATGTTATGGAGCTTTTATTGCATCGCGACCAGATATACCATTCAAATTGTAGATATCGAACGAAAAAGTAATGTTCATCAAACTTGATAGATATTCTGAATAAAGTACGGTAGTGCTTATTTGTGTTCATTTCTGTATTATGTATATACATTACTTTTGTCGCAACAATTTTAACTGGATTTTCCAAAACTCGTATTTTTGATAACACATTATTCTTCCCTTAAATTTCAAAATAAAGAGAGTAGAAGGAATTTTGTTATTATAAGGAATAGTTGTTTGTCATGGGAATTTTTGCTCAGCTTGTACAAGCAACGAAATCCAACAAGGTAAGAGAATCTTAAAACAAAATGTTCCTACAAAAGTTATAGAGCTACAACGAACCTTCTTATGCGGAAACGAATCTATTCAATAAAATATCCAAAATATCTTGCTCAGAGATTCCTTTTATGCCACTTCAAAAAATTTGCATCGGATATTTATTCTTTTAAAAACTAAGAGAATTAATTTATACAGTTTTCAGAATAAAACATAAGAGGATTCAACTTACACGAATTTTCCAAAGACTTCGGTACATGAGTTTCTCCTGTGACAACAATTCTTTGAGCAGCATCTTAAAAAAAAAAAAAAAAAAAAAAAAAAAAAAAAAAAAAGAAAACAGTACAGTGTTTCGGAGAAAATAACAAAGTTTTAAATACTATTAAAATGCAATCCCAACATGTTGCCCAACAAAATAAGATACATTAAGATGCATTACCCAACAAATGAGCAAATAGACTAATATTACTTTCATGTAGCACTTTTATAAAGAAATATGCACTTTGCATGATTTTGACGATGATTTTTAATAATTCTAATTTTCTTTGTAAAGAAATGGGCATACTCTCTGGAACAGCTTCGCCTTACCTCATCGACCTTACTATCGATTATTAAAAAAGATAAAGAAAAGAAAACAAGAGACTCATTTTGGCAGACCCACTTCTTAAGTCAGTCGAAATACTTTTAAATCGGTCTACATAGGTCCCCAGAATCATCCATGAAGCAAGATATATCATAGCAGAATTTATAGACCAAATTAACCTTTTAATGCAGAGAATATATTTACAAATATAATTTCCCCAGAAAGTGTAAAAGGAAAGTTATGTGGTAATACCAGTCGTAACAACAAAATTTTTTTCCCCCTTTTTTAGCCTGCTCTCCTATAACAGTGAAAAAAGGAAAAAAAGAAGGCTTAATGTATCGTAAAAATGTCGTTAAAAACAACAAAAAGCTTAGAATAAGTTAAGTAATTAAATAAAGATTGAAAACTAAAAATTGTAAGAAGGGTTTGGGACGGGGAAAAATGTGTCTGTCGGTCTGTCTGTCGCTCAAACTGTGAACGATCTTTGTCGAAAAGAACACTCAAATAAAGCAGTATTATCAAATTATATTACTAGCCAGAAGTTGACACCCCATGTCAACTACTCAATATTATGTCATGTAAGGCTTCAGTAGTTGACACAATGCCAAACAGCTATTTGTTTTTTGTTTTTAGGTTATTTTAAATAACTTTACATACACTTAATGTCCAAAACAAAGTAGTAAATACCTGCTTAATCAATATTATAAATTGATGTTTAAATTTTCAATGCTTACCTTTCAGCGTGTTCTTAGCAAACTCAACAAGGAAATTACAAAAAACATTCGAAAAAT
The DNA here is from genome assembly GCA_038502835.1 of Octonoba sinensis. Classification (NCBI taxonomy): domain Eukaryota; kingdom Metazoa; phylum Arthropoda; class Arachnida; order Araneae; family Uloboridae; genus Octonoba; species Octonoba sinensis. Next base: position 52,710,769 of record CM076599.1, on the reverse strand, counting down.
GTGCACTTTTGTCATCAGACGATCGCAGCAGAACTGACGCTAAACATGGCGGTACGAAAGTTCATATTGCCACCTCTAGAGAGCTATACTACACACACAGACAAATATTAATCATCTGATGCCTATTTTTCGCTTATTAATTAATTTTGTCTTTATCAGTGTCAACTACTGGTGGTTTTACCTTAATTTGCTTCATTTTTGCCAGAGGAGTTAATGTTAAGATTTTTTGAACTGTTCAAAATTGAATGAAAAATTTCTCAAATCCAAAAGTAAAATATGGAAATGAGATAACCTCGCAGATATTTTTGGAATGAAAAAAGAAATCTTTCCAGTCGGACAATTCCTTCAAAAGTCATTAGGAGCGACAGACTTTGAAAGGAATTAAGCACTTCATCCGAAGAAAAAAGCAAACACCTATTTCAGTTTTGATTTGTTCAAACTGCAAATAGGAATGAGAAAATAAACACACGTCTATTTTTACGGAACAATGTGCCTAAAAGAAGATCTAATTTATTCTAGTTTTACATGAATCATAATTCCTGCAATGAATTTGGATAATTTTAATTTTTTGCCTGCTTTCCCGTAAAAGTAAAAAAATAATAATAACAGATCATGAAAGGCTTCATGTTTCGTAAAAATATCGTTAAAAATGAAGAAATGTCAAAAACAGGTAAAGTAATTAAATAAAGATGGCAAAATAAAAAATTTGAATGTAGGGTTTTGAGATGGGGGGGAAATGTGTGTCTGTTGAACTGTCGGTTTGTGTGTCCCCCTAATGACTTTTGAAGGAATTGTCCGATTTGAAAGATTTCATTTTTCATTCGAAAGATCTCGGCGAGGACTTCCTATTACCATACTTTACTTTTTCATTTGAACAAATTTTTGTTCCATTTCGAACAGCTCAAAAAGTCTTAACAATAGCGCCTATCTTGGAGAATAAAGTAAATTACGTAAACTCTTGATATAAGATACAAGTTTATTTGAACAAGCTAACTGGAAGTAGCTCTCGACGGGAAACATTTCCTAATTTTTAATTATTATTTAGTTTGCTTAATTAAAAGGTTAAATGGTCAAGAATGCGTTGTATTTCCATGAGATTGCTATTTTAGGATCCAAATATATAAAAAATTTGCAACTTTAATATCATTGTGATTTCTCACAGACAATTATTAAAATAAAGCAAACATTTTTTATGGCCAGGTATTTTTGCTTGATTTTGTATTGCCATTTATTGATTCAGTTTTGAGATTTTTCGTTTACAACCTTTTGATTTTTATAATTTTCCTCATTTAGTTAGTACGTTTGTATGCGGGCTTGCCAAACTAGAAAGTCTCAGTGTGCATATAACGGAAAGAATCTAAACGAAAAATTTTGTAAATTGTTCGTCCCGCTTTGTTCATCTACAATTTGATTTTATTGCTCGTAATGATCTCACATGACAGTTAGCCAGAAGGACCATTAGGTTATTAAATATTATTCAAAATCAAAAAGTATTTTGTATTTTTGCACCCACTTTTACTTTAGAGAAAAAGCTGCTTATTTTCTCAGCCGAATTTTACTTATTATTGTTTAAAATGTTTTAGTATTATAAAAGTTATATTTTTAAGCTTTAAGACCCCTCTCCAAACAATTGTCAGAAAGTAAACAAAAAAGTGAACTTGCGTTATTGGTGCTGTCCCAACCTCTTTTTGATATGAAAGAAGGTGCGACTCCCAGCAGACCCTTGTTGCATTTCTGGTACATGAAAAGTACAGACAATGCAAGCTTGGATTTTTACGTATCCCTTACAAATTCAAAGAAATTCCCTTGAGTGCATCAGTATCCCTGATAACCAGTATCTACGACTAATGGCGTCGCCGAAGTCATTCAGTTTATTTCTTTCAACTGATTTTTTTATACGCTTCTGTGGAATGTAGCCCCTTTATATTGCGGACTCTGACATTAATATTTGTATTCCAAGCTACTTCGGGTCCAATATTGCGTGCATGAGTAGCTGGCTTTTTCATTTATGTTTCTTGTTTTTTGGGAAATATTCACTAAAGAAGGCATTTTTCGACCAATTTCTCATTGTCGTTTCTATTTACAGCCTGCATGAGTATATAACATTCCATCATAACCTATACTCAGAAAGATATGAAGACACTCTAAGAGACGGTGAGGAGTAGAAACAAAGTATGAAATTCTGTAGACATATCTGCGATGGGACCCCATAGAATGCAAGGAAATATACTTCAATGATATCAAATATTGCTGTGGGGAATGTTTACTGGAATGTCTTCTTTTGGATTCGATATCCTACTAGTAACAATTTCCTGTGAAACATTAGAATATTTGAAGTATACTCGATTTGTTGTAAGGGATATTTGTTGAATATTTGTTTAGGAATTCAGATATGAATGGCATGGTACGTAAAATTCCAGATATGAAATTGTGTTTTATTGAACGTCCTAGGGGAGTTTTATTATCAGAAATGTCATAACGACATACATAAAACGAACAAAATGCAATATTATTCCTTAAAGATAATTGCTACTGATTGAAAGATATATCTAAGCGAAGAGCAGAACATTTATATGCAGCATATATGAGTACTTTTGCCTTATATTTATTACAAAATTCTTAGTTTTTACTTTATGTTTTATTTATTTATTTATATTTCAATTCTTGTTATTCAGCGAAATTAACTTTCACATTTACAATTAAAGAGGTTTTAACGTACTGACGTGAATTCTGTCGTATTATGCACACATTATATTAACAAATTCAAGGCCGAGAATAATAAATAAAAAAGGTATGGTTGTGGATTCTAAACTTACTTTTCAACCTCTTTCCTAAAAAATATTTAATTTGCTAGCAAATAATAACTTTATCATCCAAGGTGCTTAGCAAAATGCATACATATACGCATTACGTGACGGTAGTTAAATGCAACAGGTTTAGAGATAATAACGTAAACAAAATAGAAGCTTTAAATTATTTTGATTTGGAAATTGATCTGTCCTTTACATGTTATTCTTAGTATTTTTAGAGTTCATTAAAAACATTCGGTTGATAAAAAGAAAGTTTACCTTATTTGCAAAGATTGATTTTGTAACATTTTTAAAACAAAAAAACAGCTTTCATATTTTTTTGTTTTTAAAAATATAATGCATAGTATTTATCTATATATCTTTCTATCTCGATGAGGATTCTACAAAATTAACTTGTACACTTATTTGAATTACAGTTTGGTTCTTAGTGATTTGCTGCGATCCAAATACGAGCTATGTTTTCTAATTCCAAAGCACGAATGATTATCGTTATAGTTTATTTCATCATGTCAACTTATGCACTCAATATCTCCAATAGTTTTTAAAAAATTACCAGACTAGATATTAAGATATGTTTACAAAAATGGGACGACTATTCACACAATTAATCCTGTATATTGATTTTTTCAATCTTTTACATTTATTTGCCTTATATTAATTATCTTGCAATCAAGGAAATTACTCTTGTTTTCTTATTTTTAGTTTACACCGTTCTCATGCATATATAAAGAAGTTTCTTAATTATCTGCAATTACTGTTTACTTTAATAAGAAATTTAAACTGCCATAATTACGTAATGATAAAATACAAAATTCTGGGCAACCATATCAATTTTTTCTCTCAGTTATTAAAAATTACCACATAACTGGAAAATATTATATTTTTTCCTCACTCAGATTTAGTTCCGATCAGTGAAGGTTTTATGTCCCCACAAGAGGAGGTTACATTATAGGTGGCATTAGCAGGAATCAAAATTTTGGACCATCAATAGCTAGACTCTCATTCAAAGTTTCAGGGGCACATATTTTTTGACATTTAATGCACGCAATAAAATTGTAGCTATCGTTATAATGTAAAGCAACACAAATAATTAAAAACAATTGCGTAAAATAGTGTGAAAAACAACAACAACAACCCAGGTGAATATCAAAAAATATAGATCTGTGTTTAAAAACTCAGACTACTTAAAAGGGTTTTCAGCGGAAGAAAACCTTTGTTTTGCACAAAGAGTCTAAGGGGCCCCATGAACAAATAGCGAAGTTGTGGCAACCCTGCTGCCCCGTATTTAAACCCTGCTTAAAACCCATCGATTGGGAACCAATGGGCAGGAGCGTCACACTATTAGGCCAACTGTTAGCCTACGCATGTTCATATGACTATAAGCTAATCAGTCATGCACATAGTCATGTAATTCATACAAAACAAAATTTCACCCTCCTTCTCACTTTTGCGCATAGATCACTAATTTAACTTCGCCCGTTGTCAGACAGATTTTACATATGCATTATGTACCGAATTCTTTATGCATTATGTTCGATTATGTTATGTCAAAATTATGACATAAAATAATATTTCAACGCAATTTTGCCGATAAATGATTACTTTAACCAAATAGTGGATATTTTAACAGTATCTATTTTTCGAATATTTTCACGTTTTATTAAATGGCAGAAATTAAGTTAATTTTTTTCACGCCTTTCTTTCATAGGTTTTGTAGTACTTATCATTAAAAGCAAAACAAAGGATCGAAGTCTTTCGTTTTATCACTGCTGTGGGAGATTTGATTTTCACAAAGTGTGTTTTTTCTCTTACTTGTCTTATGCTACTACAGCACATGACCTATTTCTCACAATATATAGAAAAATGTATGCACAGATATTGATTTACATCGATAATTGAATCGAAGTGCCTTTAGAAAAACTGAAATTGACTTTTAAAAAGCTACCACTTCCGCAATTTTAATTATCCAGCACAGAAAATTAAGAACTTCTATGAATAAGATTCTGAATTTTATTTTTATAATGTTCAAGTTTTTATTTCTTTATTACAAACCGCATTCTTGCTTCAGACGGTCTTCTATCTTTAGCCAAAGGCACATTTGGATACAAACCCCGTAAAAGCTAATTAAAATGCTAATAGATGTGTAGAAGTTGCTCATGATTAAAGGAGATTGGTCCATAAATGTTTCAAGTCAATTTCATTTTTTTTTTTTTATGAATCTTGATTTGATTTCAGAAAATCGACATTTTTCTCAAACTTTTATGAGCTTAGTTTCCTAAGTAAGGAAAATACTTTATCTTCCATAGTACTACCAGGGGGGTGCTAGGAGATAATACATAAATATTTATTCCTTAAGTAATGACAAACGGAATTCTTCAAATTTCTTGGTCACATTGAACCTAATAATACATGCATGTTAAAAGCTAAACGATTTTGAAAAGCTTTACAAAATGAGCTTTACAAAATTTTATCAGAATAATGATGCTATGAACCATAACTCTGCATGAAAGTCTAAAACATTACCGAAAAATTGATACACGAATACAATGTTTTAATGTATATAAAGGGGATGGATTAACGAAAAACTGTTAATTGAATTTGAACTAATTTTAATTGAAACAAGGAAATTTTAACTCATAACACAATAGTTCTGAAATTGATATCAGTTTCTTAATAGAAAATTTATTTTATGATAATTATAAGTAATGCTTGTATATGTAATCACGTTAATTGTAAGAAAAGTAAAATATAAAACTGAATTGCTTAGGGGAAGAAAGTTTTACTATTTCATTGCTATCAAAGAAAAAAAAATACCAGCAAAGTTGCAAAATTTTTACCCCAAAGACGATAACATTTTTTACAGCTCTTTACTTTGCTTTAAAAATAAAACGTTAGACATTTCCAGAACTCATAATAGTTCATAACCTTAACCATCTCTATCATATATCGAAACGATAGCTGTTTTTTAAATTTTTCTTTGTAAATAATGAAATAATTTTCTGAAATGCGTGTATTTTACTCCGATTCACCCCCTGTCTGCAGGATGAATCGCAACACCATTAAAAATTAAACCAAAATACATAAAAACTGAAAAGTGTAGTGTTTCGTCATAACTGCAGGAACAAAAAAAAACGAAGATTCTGGTCAAAAAGCTGAAATTAAAAAATCGTTAATCACCTTTTTTGGCCTACTTTCCCGGAAAAGTAAAACAAAAAAAGTAAAATAAAAGAAATTTGAATGTATCGTAAAAATATCGTTAAAAATAAAGTCAAAAATAAGTGAAATAATTAAATAAAGAATGAAAAATTTAAAAAAATTGAAAGTAAGGTTTTGAGATGGGCAAAGTGCGTCTGTCCCAATGTTCAATATATGAGTCGTCTAGTTTCAAAACCAGCTACATCCAAAAAATGAATTTTTTCCTGGCGGGGAAAAAAAAAAAAAACTCAATATGAAATATAAAATATATTTAAGAAATTCGAAATATTAGAGAACCGAGGTTTTTCTAGCTAAGAGCATTGGGATAGACTTTTAACTTGCTGAAATTTTAACATAAAGACAATTTTTACTTGGAAGATATTTGGAGTTAAATAGTGGATGTATCTGATTTTGAAACTAGACTACTCATACACACTATTCCTGAACGTCCGAAATGAAAAATTTACATTCGAATTTCTATCAATGCAATGACTCAGAATTTAACAACAAGGCTAGTATTTTGTTAGAAAGTGAAATACTTGTCATAAACTAGATAAACTTTTACATAAACTGTAAAAAGTTTTCTCGCACCGAACGAATTAAAAACATTTTTTCTTTGTCCTTTTGCCGTTGTCATTCAAGTACATTTGAGGAGAGTAAACATTTTGATCACCCCACCTCCTACTCCCCTGATGAATTATCAATAAATGTCGCATTAGCGGAAACACAAACTTTAGAAAGTTACATCTTCATTTGCGGAAACCATTAGGGTGCAATTTTTCATAACACTATAGTTTTCAATATTCATGAAGGGCCTTCATTTTAATAGTGTATAATTTACTTCCCACTCTACGCACTGCGGAAAAAAAGGAAGGAATGAAAGTGCAAGCCACAAGGGCTAATTAGCAGCAATAAGAAGAGAAGATGAAATTTTTCTGTTCAAAAAAAAATCTCACCCTTTTCCCATCGACTGAAATTTTGCAGCCTGCCGTTCTGCCCATTTCAGTATTTTTTTCCCTTCAACATATTTCGCAACAAGCTTTGTGAGTGGACTTTCTTTCTCTTACCTTCGTTAAACTGAACTTTTGCTCTTAGACCGCTAATTGCCAGACGTAAGAATTTAAAACTCTGTCTTTTCCCTGCGAATTCTGAAGAATAACTAAATTAATACGAAACGTAGAGGGACAACTAATTAGAATAAGCAGATTATTTTTGCAAATTTTCCTCTCGCGATGCTGCGCAGCTCCTGAGCACAGTTACACGGTATAGCCTTCGTTATTTTGACGTTAATTAAAATTGCCAAGATATTTCACTTTCCTTGAGCGCCCTCGAACAATAGAACATTTTTTCCCAGTTTTCTAAAATGCTTAAAGTTGAGTTTTTAAACGAAATGGTCTTTAATCCAAGCAGACAAAATATTTTTATGTGTTATCTCCATTTTCATTCTATTGTTTAAATTCTACAGCGGCGTTTAAATTAAAGTAGAAAAATGTCTTTTGTTGGTTTGCAGTCGGAGAAAAGTGTTAAAGCATGTAGGATCTCTGGCATAACACTGATCATTAAAAATAGTCATTTATTTAACAAGAAATGGAAAAAGCAAGCTTCACATTTTATTCTATGGGGGGAAGATTGAAATTATTTATTGCTCATAGTTTTCTGAAAGATGCATCATTCTATCCGTCTATGTAGATTTAAACTCTAAATGACACCCCTCTTGCGGACAGTTCTAAATCTCCCACCAGAAAAGCCTTGACCCTAAAAAAAAACCTCTTTTGCGAACAAATATTTTTACCCCGCAAGTGTCCGCTATAGAGAAGTTTTACTGCCTTTATACATGCAAACGAGGTGGCAAACAGAAACTGTACAAACGAAATTGTAAGCAAAAATATTTAATTAATATAAATTTAGCAACAAAAAAATATTTATTAGCAATGATAAATACTACCATATCCTCTATGTGAACAAAATCTAGTATTAAGTGCGTACTAGATTTAGTGTTGATAAAGAATTTAATTTACTGTTCGTACGCACGAGTATATTTAAGCGAAATCGAAATTTGCTTGCAAAGACTGAGGTTCCGTTGACACTATATATATTTTTGTAAGTGCAATAATTCGAAACATTTAACAAGTTTCAAAGTTCGGTTTAGAATATTTCGTCTGTACAAAAGTACCCATTAGCCTCGAATAAGTCGTAACTGATATGAATTAAAATTTAAATAAGGAAAGGATATGAAAGAGACGAGTGTTCTAGAACACATGTTTCAGGACCGCCCCTGGGTCAAATCGGAAGCATGGTGGGATTGCTGTGTTGCCAGGATATCGTCGCCTCCTACACAACAGTGCATACCACACGAATACACTCATTAAACAGAGGTAATTTTCACTTGTCTCGCGTTGTCCGTTTTAAATTTGATTTTTATTAGAAAATTTCACACGTTCCTCAATTAAGACTTTTCTGGAACATGATCCACCTATTTGGCATTTCACCGTTCCTGTGCCGTTCGCTCACGAACAAGCTTGACATTCTTGGCCTATGGACGTCAACTCCCCATCCTTCATTTGAGAACGGATCCGCTCCCCGCTATCACTCTACTGCTGCTTCAGAAGGGGACGCACTCCTCCTTCTAAAAGGGGCTTTTAACAGCAATTTGCATGGGAGTGTTGCTTCCGCACTGGGGGAGGGGGAACAGGCTTGTCACTGGTGATTAATACGGATCGGGTTTCCAGGCAAGAGGGGGTGGAGGAGGAATGGTACTCACTCCTTCCTTCCGCCTCCACTCAGCGTAATCTCCAGCACCAGATTGAGCTAGAGTGCCCCTAGGTATGGGGCGACTCATAAACGCCATTTCTGGCCCGCAACTAGAAAGCATCTTTGCGGAGAGCTCGATTCCAAGCCGGTAGATAAAGAATAATTTCTAGAGCAAACTATCGTAAAATGCACGTAGAGAGATAGAAACACACACACACCTATATATATATATATATATATTTCCGCCAACAGTGTCAACTAAATTTAACGTACTAAACCCCCGAACATTTTGAGAGAAAAAAACATTCCACGTACGTAATAATGATCCCGCATTATAGTTATGTTTCTTCACTACTTGTGTATACGTTTTTGCATCATAATATGTATTATTTCCAAATTCTAAGAGGAATTATGCTTACCGTATAAATGTAGTTATTTGCAAAAAGTTAAAAATTAACGATCGTTTCTAGATCTAAGAATTACAATTTAAGGACATTAAATTGTTACTCGATCAATCTGTAGTTCTTATACTGGAGTTCAACTACTTTGATTTACAAACATATACATGAAAATTAATTACCGTTATGATGTTTAAAAAAGGACGCACGGTGTTCCGACCAATGACCTCACATGCGGTAAAAACTAAAAGCCTTACTAATTCATAAGATTTTTATTATAGATTATGAGAAGTTAATGTCACTACCGTATTGTTATAACATAATTTGGAGAAAGCCATTACTACTAAATTATATGTAAACTAACTACATAACATTGAATGATTAGAGCACTAGTGCTCAATTTTTTTGTCAACTCTCTTCTGTCTAGCTAACAGATGTTTGACATAAAAGGTTTTTTAAAATATATATTTTCTCAATATTGTCGTAAACAAATAGACTTTTACAGAGCCAAACCTACTTAAAATCGCTTGCATGTGAGGAAGGAATGTTCTTCTAGGTATACCAGCACAAAAATACCAAAAATACGTTTACATCGCGATTTGTCAATTTTTGTGACTGCTTTTACTGGGCAGATCGACGGAGTAATGTGCAAAATGATTGTAGAAACTAGATTCGTTATTTTTATAAAAATAAAATTTTATATTTCAGAAACATTTCCTTGCATTAAAGGTTTCGAGTAAATTTATGGTATACTTTACTACAAAGTAATAATGAGATTCTTTATAAATGGATAAATACAGTAATTATACATAGAATCTGAAATAAATTTCATTAAGGACTCATTTTGTCCTTTCAAATATTACTGCAATACTATATCTAATAATAAGGTTAAACATATTTACTTAAATGTATATAAAGTAATTATACATGTGATCCTAAATAAATTTCATTAATTATTCCTCAAATTCTCCCCTACATTGTTTCAATAGTATATCAGATAATATACTTATCCGTAACTGATTAAATGCATATAGTAGTAATTATATATCAGATCTGAAAATATTTCATTGTGGATTCTCGGTACCCTGACAATTATTTTTCAATTGCAATACAAGAACGCAAAAAAATGAAAAATTTAGTCTTTTATATGTTCGTTTGTAAAAATTACACATAAATATTTTTAAACAGCAGTGATACAGTATTTTTTTTAATTGGGTTACAACATTAGAAAAATATTTTACAACGTTAAGTAGCAAACATAGAATAGAGAGGAAATCAGTTGTCAGGGTGAATAGACTATCAACACCCCGACATAATGATGACTTAATTTAAAAGTATATTATGTGCACCACATGACTTCCTCGTACGCTTATTATACGCTATTTTACTGTGAATACCTTTTAACAACTAAAAAATATGTGCGTGATATAAGCGTGTTAGAAGTTATTCTGTTAAAATTATTGAGTACAAAGATAAGACAACGTAAAAAAGCACAAATTGTCAGAACAAATATCGCAAATAGCTATTTCGAGGCTACAATGGAGCCTCTTCATCAATGCAGAAAATAAGTGCTCAATATACAACTTGAAATTATTCTTTTGTGTTTCCCGACCATAAAGATTTACTTTAACCCTACACTGCGCCGTGTTGTTTTTAAACAACACCTTCATGTTTCGTTCACTAAGATTTTATTTTGTAATATTTGTAACATGTGGCGCATTCTTTCGTTTCATTTTGTATGTGTGATCATATGAGTTAATATAGTTTCCCCTAGATCTTGTAAACTAAACTCAAAGTTCATCTTTTTTCACAAAATCGTAAGACACGTTGATTTCGTAAAAAACAGTAACTTCTTAATTTTTTTCCTACAAATTTTAAGCAACAATTTTATTTTAAAAAATAGTCTCCAATTGCTTACATAGTCTTAAAATAAAGTAAATATAAGTTGTCCGAAAAATTTCGGGAAAAATGTATATTAAGGCGCCTTTTTTACTTGTTGTTTTAAAACAACACGGCGCATTCGGGGGCAATTTTTATGCTCTTGCATTATTCGCAGTATAAACAAGAACAGGTGTCACAGGTTGTTTGTTCTATTTCACTTTATTTAGTATCTTTTAGAAGATTATTGTTAAATATTTCACAAATTAGCTTAAAGTGGTCGATTAAATTATTATTTTGGAATTTTGTTAAATATCAATTCACGCTCAACCAAAGAAGAAACGAACATTATCGCATAGACCCCCTACAGATGTTAGGTTTCTTGTTTAAAATCTTTTAGTGAAATTATTATATTAAACTTTATTAGTAATCAAAGTGAAAATTCGTACATGTAACTAATAATTATTAGGGACCGTTCCTAAATGATGTCACACTTTTTTTCAATATATTTGACCCCCCTCCCCCTTTGTCACAAAATGTCACATTTAAACATAATTAGCATAAAATAGGTTTATTTGCATATTTTAAATGTTTTTATAGAAATCAAAATGTACGATGTCACACTTCTTGTTACCCCCTCCCCTCCCCTTGTCACAAACTGTCACTTTCATGAACCCCCCTCCCCCCCTCGAAGAGTAACATCATTTATGAATGACCCCTTAGTTACATCTGCAAATTTTTACTTTAATAAATTTTATAAATTTATAGATAATAATAAAATAAATTATTGTAATAAATTTTCATATTTTAGTGCTATTTTATGATTATAATGCATGCCTATTTATTAAAATTTGGTTTCATGTGTTAAAATGATTTTATAAAAGAATTATTTTTGTTACCCCTAAATGCGCAGTATTGTTTTTAAACAACATGTCAATTTTTCTCGAATTCTACTTTTCCGAATTAAATAAGAATTTTCTTAGAATTTTTCCCATTTATAACTAGCACAAACAAACACACAAAAAATATTTTACAAAGAAAAAAAAATGCTCAGTCTAGGGTTAACGGGGAAGTTTTCGGCATATATTATTAAATAATTCGTAAGCAAATGCATCAGTTTTCAAATGTTTATCCCCTTGGATCACTTGCAAAATTCCTTTTTTAGCAGACATAATTAATTTATTTATATTTATTTTTACATGCGAGTAAAATAATGGAGGGGGTCACCACGGCAACAATTTTTCTTTTTTTCTTGTTCACTTCCCATCCTTCCGTTTTCATGTTCCTGGCCTCTCTTTGGTCTTCTTCATCCCTTGTCTTTGTTACTATTGGTTAATCGCTAATCCGACCCATTTGGTACAAATACCGGCTGTCTTTCTGACATACTTAGGGCAGTCATGTCAATACGATAGGTTAATAGTCATAACAGATATTTCGGTGGTCCATGAGTACATACGCACGGACATCGTGAAACACTAGTCAAAATTTATTCATGGGTGAGTAAATTTATATTGAAATTCAAATGTAAAGTTTATCGTGGATTCAATTCTTCCTTCGTACAAAGAAATAAAAATACTCATTTAATTAAGGTATAGAACAAAATAGAAGTACAAAATAGATAGTAAGCGTCAAGAGCGGTTTCATCCCTATCAAGCAAGGTTCTCATTCGACAGCAGAAATCTGCATTTTTCCCCGCGAAATTTTATATTACTGTTTTCATTTAGGAAAAATTTTTTTTTACCAAGCATGTTAAAGGTAAACTTTATAAAAATTTAAATTATTCAAAAATCATACCGGAATATTGTATAAGTGCATAACGAGAATTTAACTATGTAAAAGAAAGAGTTAAAAAATGTAATTAATTTTTGAAAAGGCAAAAATAGTCAACTGGATATTGAACAAGAGTAGTTCATTATAATAAATAATTGGAGAAAGGATTTTTGAGTCAACTTACACATTACAATAAATGGCTCTTAATAACTCCAGAAATTAGCTAAAGGAAAATCCGTAACCCATTTCTAGTTTTCAATGGTTACCTGTAAAGGTGAAAATGCTGCAAATAACTATTCATCCGACCATCAGATCCTGTAAACTTTTTTTTTTTTTGGTTATTTTTTTAATTGTAACATAATACAATATATATACTCGCAAACATCTGCAACAACAATAACTAAAATTTTTATTTATTTATCATTTTTCCAACCAGCTTCAAAATTCTTAAAATAACTGACTCTCTGTGCAGATGTGTCATGGTAAATATATTTTAATTTGATTCAATTGGATTGAAACTTAAACATATAGTTTGGAATTTTTTTTGTCCTTTTTTTTTCTTTTTTCAGTCATTCTTTTGAACGTTTTGCTAATTTTATCGAGGGCTCTCTATAAAGGATCACCCAATATAAGCGGTACCTCTGACTGACTTTAATTTCAAAACATCATGGCCCACTTTTATCGCGGGGTTCCCTTGCCATATTACTCCACGGGTCCACTTTCATTTTGTTCAAGCTTTGAAATAGACATAGAAAAGCAAGTTTTAATCTTTTAGCTAACAGTCCCTCCTTAGCCCTACATCCCCTACCACTCCCATATATAGGGTTACGTAACGCATACCGAAAATTAAAACAACTCTGCCTGCTCGAAGATTGCAAATAGTATAAAAATGGCGGAGAGGACACCTTGCATTTTTACGTGCCTTAGATTGAGGTACTGCTCTTGTTTAGGACGGAAACAATTGTTGAATTTGTTGGAGGGAGGGCGTATGATGTCTCTCGTGAAAGAGTTCGGTTCATTTAGCACCGTGGTACTGTTTGGGGTGCATTGTGTGGGCGGCCAAACGAATGAAGGCGACTTAATTACGAAGCTGAATCTCCCACGACCTTGCAAATTCATTTCAAGAATTGAGAATTGGGAGAATACTTTATAAAAAGGGGGGAAATAGCAAGAGGTGCTTTTTAAATGCAGTAAATTAAATTTTGATATCAAATGGTGTGGATGAAATTATATTTTCTATTTACTTGGATTTAATATGGGTCTCTTCACGCTTGAAAGGAAAAGTTCAATTATGACTGAAGTGCTAAAACTTTTGAAACAAAATTTTCTTTCTGATCTAATAGGGCACATTTTTGCCTACACCAACATCATTTTACGTCACATGTTCTTATATATCTCACGATCCATGTCATTGCACACATTTGTTGATGATTTAATTAGGTGAAACAATTATTTCGCGACAAATAAGATTGATAGATATATTAAATTAATTTCCTGCTTAAGTTATTTAACTTTTACTTTATTTCACTTTAGCGTTACTTTACTTCTTATTTTTTACTTTTTTAATTTACTTACTTATTTATTTAGTTTAGATTTTTAGCGACCACATATTTTTAAGGAGAAAGTAGGATGAGCAATGGTTTAACACAATTTTTTACGACAAATTGTACGACATTTCTTACACTGAAAAGCATTCTAACCCTTTTTGAGTTAAGCAATTTCTGGTAACTTGTTCTTATTGGTTTCACATTTAATCTGTTTGGTGGTTTCAGGAAAACACGAGGGCCGCTTTTCGAGTTCAAGAGTTTATGCTCAGTTCAGTTACAGCTATTCGATGTCACACAAGTGAGGTTCTGTGTTGCAACAGGTGCAGATTTTAATCGAGTACTTTACACAAATCGCGGAGAGTTAAACCGTGTTCCCAAACCTGATAAAGGTGGTTTTGAAAGTTGTTAAGTTTCAGAAAATATTTAATCTAGGCACTTATTTTATTTATTTATTTTTATTATTATTTTTAATTTTTTGTTTATTTTAAAATTCGTGTATGGAAACGTACAAAAAACAGATACCCTTAAAGCAGCTAACCCTAAAGCCGCAAAAACGGAAAATAACACAGCAATCATTTATCATTCGCAAAATGTGTAATAAAGACCTCGTACAGCCTCCACTGATATGGCAGCGTGTCGAAAAGGGGAAAGGGGGTATTTTCAAAGAAAATAAAATGTTCTGTCTGAAAATGACCAGTGGTTGCTTGTTTTACTTTAGAATTCGTAAAAACACATTCCTTTCTTATTTTCTTTTTCTTATTTTAATTACATATTAGCATTATTGTTCGTTCAAATTCTATAGCGTTTTAGATTTCTTTTGTATAATGCTTTCGACCGCCTTCCTAAACAGTGCGTGGAATATGATTCTGTCCGCTGCCAAGACCGAGCTTTTACGGGATTTAGCTGTCATATGCATAAACGAAATTGGATGTTCTAAAAATACTTCACGATTCATTTTTATTAAAGTTAATTGAAAATACAATTTACAAAATTAGATATATGACAAGCATTCCTAAATCAAATCCCTAAAAATCAGTAACGAAATAAACTAAAGAAAATCTGAAAAAATTGAAATTAAAGAAAAATGGATCGAATCGTAAAACGTATATTAAATCACTCAACTTCTAATTTTAAAAGTGATATTTTGACAAAAGCCAGTTAATCTTGGAAGTTACGAAATGAAAACAAGAAGTTACCGCACAACGCTGTAATATTTAATTTAATTTACCGTGAGCTCGATTTTCTCACCAGACTAATTTTAAAATATGATGTTATAACGTACTTGCTGCGGAATTAGATTTTCAAAAAATGCACCCCAGAGGAAAAAAGACACCAAAAGATAAATTAAAGTTTGGAAAAATAAAGTAAGTGTCCAAAATATTTTTTTTTTTTAATATGAAAGATTTTTTTTTCTTTGAATTTAATTCTTCATGGCTG
This sequence comes from Octonoba sinensis, assembly GCA_038502835.1. Taxonomy (NCBI): domain Eukaryota; kingdom Metazoa; phylum Arthropoda; class Arachnida; order Araneae; family Uloboridae; genus Octonoba; species Octonoba sinensis. Next base: position 52,694,983 of record CM076599.1, on the reverse strand, counting down.
AAATTCAAAGTTAGAAAACAAGGGAACGATATTCGCGTACTTAAACCTTAATTGATTTTGCTTTTTATACAGGGACGCGTAGTACACAAAATATATACATGTCATTAATGGTATGCAGTGATTTAAAACATTTATTTATGTAAAATGTTTTCACGTTTTCTTGATTTAAAAATAGGCCTCTACATCTATGATATGCTGAGTCAAACATATCTGAGGTCGGTCTGATAGATGGTGAATGTTGACATCGATCGGTGATTATCGACATTCTCTACTTGGTGTATGTCGACATACACCGGTGATTGTCGACATTCTCCGATGTCGGAGATTCACCGTAATATATATATATATATATATATATATATATATATATATATATATATAACGCGAGGAGATTTTAATTCAGTAAAAGACTAGGTACAAAAAAATTAAATTTTCCGGAAAGTCGTCTTTATAATTTTTGTCGCAACTTATAAGGCTTTTAATTAGAGTAAATTTCGTGCATTATACTTCATTTGTTGGAAAAAAAAGCATTCTTTCGAGTTAGGCTAAAATATCTAGGTTGTACTTTTTCATGAACTATCTTTAAATTGTTCACCTGCAGGTAATCTCACTCCTGAAACAAACTCATTTGATGCCTCTAATGTTCTGTGAAAATGCTCGAATGTGTTTCACGTTCCATTATCTTACTAGAAAATACAATTTTCTACTTATTTGTGAGAGAAAAAAAGAGAAATATTCTTGCAGAAAACCAAAGCATACCCTCGGAAAATGTGCTTTAAAAAAATTGCTTTGGAGAAATTTCGCTACAGCAACCCACTCATATATAACAATTCTTCTTTTAACCCTTTGGCAGCTCTTTTTTTAGCTAATTTTGATTCGCTAAAAATTGGTCTATTTTAGGCAACTAAAGCCATTTCTGGTCTAAAACCTTAGTTATTGTCCAAATACTTAAGAAATTGCATCGCTCACGTTTTAACGATGAAGCAATGGGATAATATTTTAAATACATTTAAAAAGCTCATGCCCGTGGAAATTGCGGGATAATCAGTCAGAGGGATAAACGTATACAGTACTTTGTACTTGTAACATAAGATGCTCGAGAGTTCTTTCGTAATATTTTGATATAGTGGGATTCTTTTCAATAAGATATACTTCATACATCTGACTTATGTTGGATAACTTAATTCTATAATGCACAAAACTGCTGTATGTAAATGGAAATGGTAATAGATTTTCTTTGATAATATAACTCGTATAAAATCCAAATTACCTAGCATCTAAAGCGTAAAAGAGAACTATTTGAATCTAATTTTAGAAAGGCAATTTACAATGAAGTGTCATTCCTATTTAAAAGTCACGATTGTGAAACACTTTAGAGCTTGAAAGTACATAAACAATTAAAACTTGTTTAAGAAACTCAATTTACAAGGAAGTCGTATTCCTGTGCAGCCATCATAGCTAATTAATTTTTCCTAGCTGAGAACTGAATGCGCGAAAGCGTTTAACAGCTAAGTACACGTTGACATGCGATTTGTATCTGCTGTGCATAAATGCCATTTTGTCGAATTTCTTAGCAACCAAGATCTCGAAAAGCACATTTCAAACCCTTTTATAATTAACTTCAAGTCATTGATGCATTTTTTTCCAACGAGATATTTAGTTTAATTCCTCTCATGTCTCCAAATGGCACGTTGGTATTGAAAGAAAGTAAAGGAAATGGAAAGTTGGAAGACTGGGCGCGAAGTTTAAACCGTGCTTCGCGTGTCAACTGAAATTAAACTTCCTGCATTCTAAATGGCATAAAATAAAGCAACTGTAGCTGCATCAAATAATTACTGCGGCAGACAAAAATTAGACGCTACTTCGCCAGTTTTAATGCTGTTAGTGATCACATTTACTTCTAATAAGGAGGAAGCAATTTAGAGAATTCATTCATTAGTGGTTGTACTTCAGGCAATAGGATCTCATTATATCATAAAGCAATTAATCATTATAAAGTAAGAAAGACGAATTTTAAATCTCCGGAGAATTTCAGAAGCATAATATAGAGTACTGTAGTATATCCAAAACGGACATTTTGAAGTTATTTATTAAAACTATCTTTGATTAAGTAATCAACCTAAATAGTTCCAAAATAATCTGAACAATTACCGTACTTTTACGGACTATGAGACGCATTATCAAATTTTCTGAGAATTAACTTTTTTAACATTAATCATAAGATTGCAAAGCCTGACTGCAGAAATATTTCTTAATTAGTCAATAAACCGAAACTAAAAAAATCCCGAATTAAATCCCTGAAAAAGCTTATTTTAACTTTTTTCTTTTTCTGCGCGATATTTGAGACTAGCGGGCATTTGAAATCAAGCAGTAGACATTTTAATATCAGTTTTGATTTTAACGCACACATGAATTTTGAAGCAATACCCTTCAGGAAAAAAGTACTTACAACCCATAAAATACGGTAATATTAAAAAAATAATATAAAATTAGTTATTTTATTGATAAATGTCATAGATCAAGAAATGTACTGAATAATGAAAATAAAATCATAATTACATGACATGAGTGAAAGAAACATGAGTGAAAGACTTTTAGTGTAATGCTTGAAAACAGAAGTTTTTCGAAAAAGTTGAAATTTAAGTTATACATGGTTACGGATGAAGCGCAAAAGCACGGCAGATACCTTGAAACTGAAAATTAGAGCAAAAAAGTCAAATTTCATGTGTCCTGTGGGGTATGTAAAGTTCACCGGCGGAATGAGTGCGCGGGTTCTCTTAACGCTTTATTCCGATTCTAATCGGCATTCCCTGCGATCAGTCGCGGCGTTCTTATTCGCGACTCGCGTCGAAGAGTTAGAACAGTGAAGGGGGAGTAGTTTGTCATTACTAAACTATTGAAGGTACATTAAAGATCGACTGTGTAGTAGCGAGTGTTTTTAAAATGGCGTGCAGTTCATTTTCCGGAATGGCGCCGATAAAAAACAATCCTTTAATGAAAAATAATTCAGAGAATTTAAATGAACAAAATTTAAAAAATGAATCATTTTTGAATCTGATGTGATGCGATGCTCTCATTGTCTGAGACACTCTGCTACATTATTTTTCTTGCATTTATGTTCACAAGAGACGAATAGATTACTCATATTCGTGAATCTTTTTTTCGCGTCTCTTACTCTAAATTCGTTCCTTAATTTCGACACAAATACTCCAAATATTTGCCCTTTCTGTAACTATGAGCATCAGTACTTAAAATTGAATACAGCGATTACTCATTTTTTCAGTCAAATTTACTGAAAAAATAATAGCAAATAAATAGGCAGGTATGTGTTCTCATTTTTAAGCACATAATTTTTAACAGTGTAGCGTATATATTGTTAAATTTATTTATTTCAGGGCTGTGGAGTCAGAGGGCAAAATAGCCAACGATAGGACAGAAGAAACACCCATCTCTTTTGTAAAGAGATATTAGTGGTAAATCTGCTGCTATAAAGCGTACTTTAAAAAACTAATAAACGAAAGTTTCATTCTTCTTTGCGGCAAACGGATGCAAGTGTACTTAAATGCGTTGCCTCTAATAAAAAAAAATATTTCGTATTTCATTTCATTTAAATACATTACATAATGCAAACAATATATTTACAAAAAAAAAAAAAAAAGAGAGAGAGAAAAAGAATGCGGAATTTTTCTTTACAAAATATTAAATCCTCTGCAAACTATTTATTTTTCCCATTTTGTTCTTGAAGTTTTTAGCCTACTTTCCCGTAAAAGTAAAAAAAAAAAAATAATAAAGCATGAAAGAAGGCTTAATGTATCGTGAAAATATCGTTAAAAATCAAGAAAAGTCAAAAATAAGTGAAGTAATTAAATAAAGATTGAAAAATAAAAAATTTGAAAGTAGGGTTTTGAGATGGGGAAAAAGTGTGTCGGTCGGTCTGTCTGTCTGTCGGTCTGTCCCCCCCCTAATAACTTTTGAACGAATTGTCCGATTGGAAAAATTCTTTTTGCATTCGAAAGATCTCGGCGAGGACATCTCATTTCTATATTTTATTTTTTGATTTGAACAATTTTTTGTTCAATTTTGAACAGTTCAAAAAATTTTAACATTAGCGCCTATGGACAAAATTGAAGCAAATTCTGTAAACTCTGGGCACAAGAGCCAAGTTCCTATTGCAAGCTTATTGAAAGGAGTTCTCGGCGTGAAATATTGATTTGAACAGTTTTTGTTCATTTTTGAACAGTTCAAAAAATTAACACAGAGCTTACGGGGAAATTTCAACCCTATATAAATCCTGATCTAACGGACCGATTTGCTTGGAACAAACTTTATCGGAAAGCTCTTATAACGTAGAACATGTAGAAATAGAAAGTTTATCCAGAACTTACGAGCCTATTTTGCTATGAAATTTTTTGATCGGGATTTTCAAGGATATTTCTCAGTGACTCAATGAGTGAAATAATGAATGAATGAATAAATGAAAGAGTGAAAGAATAAATCAATGAATAAATGAATGAGGAAAAGAATGAATGAATAAATTAAGTGAATTTATTCATTCATTAATAAATGAGTGAATAAATACATGAATGAGTAAATGAATGAATAAACACTTGAATGAGGTAACGAATGAATGAATAAATGCAAGGCTGAATAAATGAAAGAATGAATGACTGAGTGAATGAATATGTATTATCCGTTGAAAAAGGTATATTTTCAATAATTAGAACTAAAGATAAATAAGAAAGAGAGAGAAAGAGATAGCTAGATTATAAATTTAAATTTGGTGTATACGGGAAAGTAGGCTCGTATAGTTATAGACGGAACGGAACTTCTTGTTAAATTTGTAATTATTCTAATTTTGTGAATAAGTTATTTCCGACAGGAATGCGATTCACAGTTTATAAAAATATGGAATCAAGAATAATATATAAGAATAAATATGGAATCGAATAAAAAGCATTTAATAAAAAATGAAGGCATAGATTCTCCTCTAGGAAGATACAATTCATTTAGAATAAAAATGTACCTTTTGAATATCTCACTACACATGTTACACTAATGACTTTTAAATCTTTGTCAAATATATAAATAAAATAAAAGAAAAGAAATTCAAAATCAACGACATGAAATAGTCACATCTACCTCAGCACATGACAAAGAAATACGGGATTAGAAAATGACTCGGACAAAATTTACGATCTTACTATAAAAGCTTGAATCATATAAATTTATGTCTTAAGTGTTTGCTTCATGAAAATACTTGTCCTATTTTTTTGCCTCTGTCTTCATTTTTTGCATTGCTTAGGGAATTATTTAACATTTTTCAGATTTTATTTTTTTTAATATTGAGTAAGAATTTTTTGGTCAGTAAATGATGAAAGTGATCCAAACACGCTACTCATTTAGTTGCAAAGGAATATAAGCAAAAATAGGGTATTTTTCAAAAAAATCCTTTTAATCGATTCATTGGGAATACCTTTAAACTTTATATTTAAACTAGGATTTACAGATAGGATCTGAATATAAAAAATAACATTTATTTGAAAATATTCTAGAGTTTCGTATGTGATGTGAACAAGTTTTACATAAAATGAAGCTTTAATCACTTAACCCTTTGTTTCTCGCTGCCTCAATTCAGTTATGCGCTTTGCTACACAATGAAAAATGACTTAATTTAAAATATTTTTGATTGAAAACATTTCCAGTTGGAAATTATTGAAATATAAGACTAGAAATGTGAGAAAGTGAATATAATATTGTTTGCATGTCAGGTAATACTTTTCTTTTTCTTTTTTAAAATACATATATTTTTTTTTTAAAAGAGAAGTTTGAGAAGAAAATTAACACGTTAACCATTAAAAGGGACGCTGAAAAAAATTTAGAACTTAAATTAAAGGAGAGAGAAAAGTGCGCATGTTACCGGCAAAGTTTGAAATCCGGCATTCTATAGAATGCCTAGACATTGTATTTAATGCCTAAAACTAGCAGGCAATGTTTGAAACGATTTATAATTCACACATTTCCTAGGCACTCCATAGAATGCCTAATGAGAAACCGGCAAAGTATGAAATACATCTCCGATTCGTTAAGAACTCCGTCCGTAAGTGCAAAATGAGAGTTAACGCTCCAAAAAATAGTGTTTTCTTAGCCGAAACTACTTTCCAGAAGAAAATAAATGATGTACAAAAAGCCAAAATGACTACTAAGACGGATCCCAGGGACTATTGGTTGCTGAATCGCTACGATGTGATGATTGTGGAAAACAAAAATATTTTTTTTTAATGTCACGCTCATTATTTTTTCAGAATAACATTCTTTTTGAGAATGCACATCATTTACATAATAACCTAATCAGGACGTTTTTTCATACTTTGCCTCAATAGCATTTGTCATTCTATAGAATGCCTAGGTATTATATACAATGCCTAGAGAAAGTATGTAATACTTCACATATTTCATTCCTTTCCTAAAAACTTCCGGCATTATATACAATGCCTAGGCACTCTATAGAATGCCGGCGTTTCATACTTTGCCAGTAATATATATATAGATGTGCTTGTGTGCGTGTGTGTACCGAGAAAAATATATGTTCTACAAATTCGATTTTTGTGGACGGGAAAGTACTTGTTTATACGTTATAAATGCGTAATATAGTAAATTTTTATTAAAAAACTAAATTATCTCAATTTTAACTTTCTGTACTTTACCACATTGGCTTCCGAGCGACTTATATATTAATCAAGAATTAAAAATGTAGAAAACGGCCTCATTTCTCTCATCTTACTCTTCTTTTGAAACTAGCCGAAAAACTAATTCACTAATTAATTCTCATCATCCAAAATACTTGGAAAATGATACATTTCACATGAAACTAACTTTGCACGTTTTTCTAAATATTAATATTGCAACTAGTATTCAAGTTCAAGTCAAAATTAGCAAAACGAAGGATAGACAGTTGATATACAAAGGTTTGAAATTATTTGGAAAATATTTGTAAAAAGTTACAAAAGTAAAATTTACGAATGATAATGTGAAATAAAATGTTGAAAAAAAGAAGACGGGAAAAAAAAATCGCCGAGGCATTTAAATTTTCAATCTCTTGTATTAGCATTGTGCGAAATACTTTTTGCATAGAGAACAAAAATATACTTTTTTTTTAATCTTTATAAGAAAAAGGGAGAAGATATCCGTTTCGAAATGTTGACACAGCGAGATTGAAAAATATTTTTTATGTATCAAAGCATAGTTATTTTTCAACGTCTTTTCAAAGAGTCTGCGTCAAAATTAGGAAAGGCGTGTGTAGCGTGTTGAAAGGCCATAATTTTTCACCTATTATAAGTTTTTTTCTTTATTTAGAAAAAAAACTAATATGTATAAGTTTTTTTTTTTTTTTTCAAATTAACTTTTCGAGATTATTTTTTACAACTATTATAGTAGTAGAGGAGTTTTTTTATATATAACTCTTATAGAGGAAAAAATATGAATGCATTGAACAAGTTATTCAATTAATTTTTTAATCATCTTTTTTACGTGCTTCTTTTTTAACTTTCATTTACAGAACAAATTACTACTAGATATTTTATTTTAAATTAAAAATGACTAAGAACATGTTGAAGATATAAAATACGCGTATTTATTTTAAAATGATTCTTCCTTCTTGAATTACTTTTTTATTATTTTTAGTACATTTTATTAATTGAATTCTTAAGAAAATGTACTGTTCACGTCGATTCCAAGTAGCAATTTCTATTTTTCTCAAAATGAAACTTTCGTAAGTGTAGTTATATATTAGATTAATAAACTAATTTTTATATTTAATGAAATACATGTAGTAATGAAATACATGAAGCATATCAAAAGCTCATTTGCAATAAAAATTAATTTATAGGCTGTAACAAAAGCTTTTCGACAGAGATGGTAATTTTCGCAGAAGAACAACATTATATAGATGTTTGAAAAAATTGTTAGCTCAAAATATTGTATAGCATATTTCTTCTATATATATATTGTCTGTATACTTTTTTTCAATTAAACTATCTAACAATATTTTAAGAAGAAAATCAACGTTTCTACGAAACTATCAAAACGAGAGTGGTGAATAAAAAAAAGCATAAAAAATCGGCAGCTATTTTAAGGCATTGGAAGACTTCATATCTTTGCTCAAAAGGCTAAAAATTACCTTGAAATATGAGTGCAAGTACTTGTGGGGGATTGAACGTGGATTTTGTACTATCCACTGGCTATGAGAAGAAGACATCTGAGTTATATCGTGTAGAAAAAAAAAAGAGAGAAAGAGAAATTAGCAAGCACGAATAACCCTCCTCTTCTGATAGACGATATGGACGAAAATTACCTAATTCTGCAAAAAAAAAAAATAATAAATAAATAAACAAAATGACGACAATTGGTATTTTATGAATTGAATTCCATGTGGTTTAGTTAGGACCACTGCGTTAGACTTCGCGACCCTGGAAAGTTACAAAAAGTTAGCTGCATTTTACAATTTAATCAGTTGAGTCAGAGAAAATTACTGCAGTTTTGTTTCATAGTAAATAGTTTTTCTTTACTATGTGTAAAAAGAAAAATGATATGAGACAAGTCATAAAGTTGCATAGCTAAAAAAAATTCAACACACATTATCGTGAGAAAATATTTAAACATTGTTGTTTTAGTATGTTTCATATAGATAGATAGACATACATTGGTCGATAGATATAGAATTACACTGTAATTCGCTTCAGGTACTCAGTAAAAGTAAGTCGTTTATGAAGCTTTGGTTTCCTACTGTTACAAATTACGCCGGTAGCTTCAGGAGATAAAACTTACCCAAGTCTTTAAAAAAACTTAAATTTTCTCTTTTCTTTACATTTTGAAGATTCTATAAAATTACATAAGTACTGAAAGCTTTAAAAAAAATCATCCATAAATTATTGCGCACTGAGCATTCTCATTAGAAAAAATTGAAATTAGAATTTCATCAGTGAGTGATCGTTTCAGCATCCCAACAGCTGAAACATGCTGACGTTATAATACATGAGCTTAAGTTTTAATTAACACAATATGGCGGATGTCATGCTCACTGCCTTCAACGGTTTGAGTATTGCTCTCTCTTTGCATTTTCCCCTGATATTTTATTTCTCAATGTAATGCACTAGTTAATTATCCGAAAGTTAAAGCTTGGAAACACGTAAGACAACGTAAGGCATAAAACTAATGTTAATTTGAAACGCAATATCCGAATTCGAAATTCATAAAGCGATTTTATTAGTATGAAATTATGCTTACCATGAGTTGTCATTAACCATCCTTGAGTTTCTTTTCTGATATTGAAGTTAAATGTAAATGGAATTCAAAGATTTAAAAATAAAACTGTACTTAAACTATTAATGTTTCTAAAAACAAATTATTTTTCCTCCTACACGTTTCTCTATATCCCTTTTAAAAATATTTGAAAAGTAAAGGAGTAATCGGAAGAATAAGATATAAATTACTCAATCATGATATTTAATAGACATTCAATGCTCCGTTAAGATATTATTGTGGCAGAAAATCTTCAATTAATCTTTGATGATACATCAAGGCGAAACTGAGGTATTTTAAACATCTTGTAAGCTTAAATTTTCGTAACCTATTTTTAAAAACTTAAAACACAATTTGAAAAAATGGGAAAATCTTTAAATCATTTTTAATAATTACAATGGTGTTTTTTTTTCTTGCAGAAAAAATTAAAACATCAAAAAGTTGGGTTTTTCAAAGTGTAGCAAATAACTTGAACATTTCAGTAATTTCGGAATACATGATATTTCATTTTCTTCATTTGAATAGAAAGTGAGACGCTAAATAGTTTTAAAGTGCAAAATGTCTCATTAACAAAACAGTTTTTTTCTACTTTCATCAGCTCATATTTCAAACTCCGTAACCTTTTTTTTTACTACTTAAAAAGGTTTCGATGGACTCCCTTTCGACAGCTTTTTCTGATTCCGAAAAAAAAATCAAAGTAATTATAAAAATGAACATAAAATAATAGCATACATTCAAAAAGTAGCTTTTAAAATTCAGATCTCCTGCATTAATATGGTAAGATTGTTTTTATGCAGAAAAGTACCATTGTGTCAATTCTCTGAAAAAAGGAAGGAAATTCAAATTGTTTGCATAGAATTTTTTTCATCAGAATTTTGGGAAATTTTTTGGCTTCTTCACGAGCTTTCTATGATTTTTTTTTTCTTTTCATGTCTCGCCGAAATTAATAACCATTTTCAAATGAAACTTATTTTCCTTCTATATTTTAAACTAGAAGCTATTTTTTCACTGTAGTAATTATAGTTAGGAATTTATTTTCACTTCATATGTTTGTGTAGTGAATCTCTTTCTTTCCCACTGATTTTGCTAACAAGTATCGTGCTTTATATATGTATAGATAAAAAGTATATATATTCACGAAAAAATCATAAATATTTATTGCATCTTTACACGCAGAGAACTTAGAAACATTTGCATTATTCATTAGAATACCTCATTACGAAGCATGTTAAAAATAATGCATAAATTGAACTTTTTTGCAAATGGGAACTCGAACTTTTAAGGAAATAGAACATAGCAGTAGCATTGTATCTATTAGTGGAGTTAATCGCATGCTGTCTTAAAAACTAGAGAACATGGAGTAATACATAAAAAACATTGCAATTGTGTCACAGCACAGAGAGACAATATCTTAGAATGAAAACAAAAAAAAAAGAAAAAAGAAAGGGGAGTCTGAAAAGTAATTTGTCCCGCCCCCCCCCCCTTTTTCCCATTTTTAATAAGTCCATTGTTAAATGCTATGTTAAATTTACAATTACTTCTACGGCATATTCAAAGAATCATAATATCTAGCACAATTCTTAAAATATTTAGTCAAACGTACATATTCGTTATGAATCGATTAAAACTCAATTGAATGAATATTTATGTTTTTCTTAAAATAAAAAAGACCAAGAAGATGAAGAAGATTTTACATTATTAACACACACAATTTTGGAATTAAAGTCCGTAAAACTTGGCTAAAAGTATCATGATCCTGTTACAAGACTCAGTGTAAGAGAATTCATCTTCTTCAAGCTGTCTGAGGCTTTAAAGGGGTTATTGCAACCCACGTAGTCATTATTATATGTTTCCCAAAGTAATGACATAATATGCAATTCATCTATTTTTTAATAGGAATTTTACAGATTTTTTTATCTTTCTGCTACTTTCTGCACTGTTTCAAATCAAGGTCCTCCAAGCTTCAGAAGAACATCGGAAAAGCTGTAGACCAGCGGTCGGCAACCTAAATCGTCTGAAGATCTACTTTCCAAGTTCAGCGAACACCAAGATTGACTCGGAGGACGTGGGGGGGGGGGGGGGGGTAATATACACTATTAATAGGGAGTGTCGGGATTGCGCCTGTCTTCAACTTTCAACTTGTAAGTTAACTTGATGCTTATAAAGTACCTACTTTAAAATTTCTAAAATAATGATTTGTTAGCACCATTAACTCGCATCAAAACTATACTAATATATTATTTCTTTTGAATTTGATTAAAATAAACTGTTAGGTTTTTTTTTTTTTTTTTTTTTTTTTTTTTTTTTTTTTTTTTTTAAAACTAAAACACACATGTGAAATGCAGTTACATTCTTGAATTAACTCTCGCCGAAAGCATAGTTATTGTGACGACTGACATTCCATATTATTGGAAGTTTTTTTAAGGTCCGGTGAATGGTCTGACAAACTAATAAACATTTTCTAAAGGGAAAATAAATTCGCCATCCCATTCAAAATTTATTTTATTAATTTACTATAAACTGTCCAAAATGCTGTCGCGATCGACTGAAAATGGGATCGCGATCGACCGGTCGATTGCAATAGACGGGTTGCCGACCACTGCTGTAGACGCTTCTTTCACATAAAACCATTACAACAAAGAAGAAATCCCAGTATTAAGCACCACGGACGGTAAAAATCATTTTCCTGCATAAAGAGTTCGAATTAAATGTGCATAAATGTTAAAAGAAAACGTGTTCAATCACTACCGTTCTGCCACACTAAACAACAAATGTGCTATGTGCGTCAGAGTTCAAAATGAGATACTAGCAATTGTAGTTTTGCGCCTCCATATGCATGATTCAGATGCCACTTCTTCAGAAATTTTTAAAATATATTCCCCATTCATGTGACCATAAAAACTGCATTTATGCAAAATAAGTGATAGAGAACCACCTCTTGGCAAAAGCTGAATTTCGCTGAAAAGCGCAGATACGACTTTTGTGCTTAGCACGGCAGCATTCGCTCTTTGGCTCTTTTCATACGGTCCCCACTATGTTTCTGAAAAATAAACGAAATCCCACTATGTTTCTGAAAAATATCGAAGTGTTGTAACTACTGCTGGCAATACTAGACAAAAAATACAATACCGGTGTTCGGGATTTTTTTTTAAGTGATACCGGGATACCTGTATTGACTTTAGTATAGTAATTTTTCAAAAAAAAAAGGAACAAAAACCTACTTGTTTCATTACGTTCTTCTTAGTTTTATACAAAAAAATATATTAACTAAATACCGTGATATTATAAACAAATATAAAATTAAAGGATCGAATGCTATAATCAAATACTTTACTCCATAAAATGCGGTACAGTAAAATCTATACTGTGGAATACCAATCTTATTTTCATTATTATTGCTGCTGTTGTTGTTAGAAAATAATTGATGCAAAAATTTGCATTACCACCTGGTAGAGATAGAAACTTATTTGTAGTTGCTTTCAGTAACGTTGAATCTCTAAAGTTTTCTTTAGTTTACAGATATTCAAATGTATTTCTGGTCTGAGCAGTTATTAATGGTTAAACAAATTCTAATGGTGGAGAAAAAAATCATTTTGAAAATAAATCTTCAAAAATAAGAACTACTTGCAAAATAAGTCTTAAATTGCAAGATATTTAACACATGAAACGAAAAAAAAAAATACTTTTATAATTTATTAATCACACTCTCTTGGCCTTTGGAACTGAAATGCTCTGTCTAGCACGTATTGGAATGTAATATATGATGCATTAATAAGTAGTTATTATTTAATTTAATAACCGGAGCAGAATGGCAGAAAGAGTAAATGTTTTAAATTTTATTTCTGCAATCGCGCGATGCAAATTGCGATAGCCTTAAGGTGCAGCAGAAAAATGCACAAAGAAAATGGGTTTAGAATCGAAAAAAAATGGAGGAAATGGCAAAATTAACTGTACAAAGAATAGTTGAAAATGAAAAACAATATTCAAATAAAAAATATATCAGCTTAACTGTGACTTTATAAAATTTATGTATACTTTGCAGCTTTAGAAATAATCGAAATATGCTTTTTAGAAAAGAAAGAAAGAAAACAATTGTAAGAAAGTTAACATGCGTCATTTTGCTTAGGCTGCACATATTTACTTTGATTTTGTAGTGTGTGGGCGTCTCATGAGTTAGTTCAATTGTCCAAAAAGGGCTTTACGGGTTATCAAACTGGATATTTGGTGAGATCACTGCACTTTTCCCAATGGTAGTATTTTTAGTGATTATTTGTTTACGTATTTAGTGGCAAAGGCTACTAATCGTGAATGCTTGGGGTTCTTAAGAAAACGATCTTTCTAACTGCCGTGATCATTTCAGTTTGCAACCGCAAAGTAAACTTAAGCACAATAAATATTAAAAAATTTTTACGTAAGAATAAAGTCAAGAGAAATTCTAATTTTGTTGTAAAAAGGAAATATTGGTAACAGTATATAATTACGATTCTCCCGTTCCTTTAGTAATTATTTTTTTATATACTCACATGCAGAAAATAAATTTCCTATCCGCTCGCATTTAGCATTAATTCGTCTATTCTACGAAATGCTTTACTCACAATTCTGTTTTAAAGACAAGTTACTCCTACTTTTACGAAATAAATTCGGTTACAGTTCCATGTAAAAGGTTACGTTTATTTTGTAAGTAAGTACTACTACATTTTTAAGCATTAATTATTTTACAAATATTTTCCCGTTAATGTAAATTGAATTTTCTAACTTATCTTGCTATTTTCTAACGATTACGTTTTTTACTACCTCTTATAAGAATACAATACAAGTAAACATTGCATTATTTTTAAAAGTAAGTTTATTAGTCCGCTGCTTAATAAAGTAAGTATACTTGCCATCGCCGCTTAGATTAAACATTTTTTATTGTCTCCTATTAAAACAAAGTGTTGTTAACCTTCTTTTTACTAACTAAATTTCGTTTTCGCTTTCTTTTAGTAATTAAAATGTCATCTCCTGTTAAGAGATACATTTCTACATTTCCCCTTTTCAGACTTATACAAAGCTCCATTGGCCATTTTATACATTAAAATACGTTTCGTCGAATTTCAGAAAAGCATTACAGCTACAGTCAATTTTTAAAATTACAAGCTTGTTACTAGGAACGCATAATTAATTTTTCTTAAGCACTCTCTTTTAACTTAACTTTTAACAATGAAATTTTTATTATCGCTTATAAAAACTCGAAAGGACTTTTTTTAGAGTAAGTAAATATCAATATCACTCACTTTTAGAAATTAAGCTTTATTAGTTCACTTCCTAAATAAATTAAATCTGACTCTCCTATCTTAGATTCCTTTTCTAAGATAAAAAATAGAAGTTTGCTGAGTTTCCTTTGATAAATTAATTTCGACATCGTTTCATTTTTAAAATTAGCGTTTTACTGTCTGTTTCAAGATTTAATTTTCATAATTGTCTATTTTAAAAATTAAAATTTCTCATCGGTCATTTTAGTAATTAAGTTTCTTCTAGAGTTAAGAAACAATTTAGTCATCATCATTGTTAAAAACATAAATTTGTTATTGAAAACTAATAGTTAATTTTACAAAACGTTAAGGTCGAAATCCATTGGAATCTAATTTTCAACACTTCTTACTCTTGAGCTTCATTCTTTCCTTCCTTATTAAAATAAATTAGGCATCATCCTGTATTATAAACAAGCCTTTTAAATTTTCTACATTATAATGTGAATTTTGTTCTCGCTATTTTTATTAATTTAAATTTTATTGCTTCTTTCAAGGTTTAAATTTCGTCATTATAACAATGTACAAAATCCGGTCCCCATCTTAAAAACAAAAGTCCATAATCCATGGACTTAATCCATAATAATTAATCCATATTGACTTATACTGTGTTACTTTTTCTTCTTTTTTTCAATTAACTATTTTTAAGCCTGATAACTACAAAATTTAACGACTAATTTTGTACCTCTCTCTCTCTCTCTCAATAAAGTCGCAAATGTTCACTTTTCGAAGCTATGCCCCATTATATTTCTTAAGAAAATAAATATTGTACTTTTTGATGGAAAACTAAATTATCCCTGCGTTAAAAGTAAAGCTCCTATACGTACTTTTTCCGCCTGAAATCCACTTATTTCTAATATCAGATTTCATAACTTACGAATTATATAAGATTATTACAAACAATTCTAAGTGTAAGTTACGTTACTTCCAATTTCATGAAATAAATTTTGTTATATTTTAGAAACAAAAGATTGTCACTGTTAATTGTTCAAAACAAAATTCGGTCACAATCCCTCTTCCACCTCCTCCGTCATAAACACTTATAACGGTCGTATTTGCAGATCTTCTGTTTCTAGAAAGTCGTCTTCCCCCTCTGTTAGAAACTAAGTGCAATTATTATAGTCTATAAGTATATTAATTTATCGTTATATGCGATTTTTTCTTAAAAAATATTTTTCTATTAATAGATACTAAGTTTTGTTTATCTTCTATTTATTAATTGAATTTTCTCACCACTTTTAGAAATAAGCTTCTTTATAAGTAAATTTTTGAATATCTTTTTTAGAAAATATTGTATTTTTACTCCTTAAGAAATTATCCATCATTGCTTTTTAATTAGTTAAAATTTATTCTCCGTTTCCACTTAAATTTAAAAAAAATTTCAGTGCCTTATAATAGTTTTTAAGCCTAAAATTTAAAAAGAAAAAAATGAAGTCTCTCACACGTACATATAATCTTCTAAAATTTCAACCATCATAAAATAAAGAGAAATTACAGTATTTCCTTTTTCAACTTATTAATATCGTTTTTCAAATGTGATGAATCTGCTGCATGTCTTTAGTTTTCTAACACCGATAATAGCATATTTTGCCTCATTCAAAGAATAACGAAATTAGGAAAAAAAATGGTGTGTTTTTTTTTTTTCCTTTACAGTTATAATAAATTCAGTTTTTTTTTCCTAAAATAAAATGGATGAGCCTAGTATTATAGAATTTGCCTTAAAAACAAACATACGGAAATATATTGTTTTTCCATTGATATAAAATATGATCATGTAATATGTTAGATTGCAAAAGAGGAATGGAAAAAGGAAACTTTTTCGATTACTGGAATACGATTTATAGAAATTGAATAAATTAAAACGTCGTAATTGTCTATCGTATATATATCTTTTAAAACTTACAGCATGTAAAGATCAGAAATAAAAAGGACCGCAATTCAGAAATCAAATCGTTTCAGCTTTTTCAATTAAGCTGGAATACTTGGGAGCAGGGCTGTTGCCATGTGAACGGTTGAAATTATCTCCTTCGGAAGGAAATAATTATATTAAATTGTGATTTGTCAGTACTGATGCCAAAGAACGTGAGTGAAAAATTATTCTTTTACTTTAACACGTTTGAAGAAACCTTTGTTCTATTATGTATCCAATTTTAAGCTCCCAAAAGATAATATGAGATAGCAACTGATATTAAAGTGACATTATATAGATACCGTAAAAGTCTAATCAAATTACGCTTCGAAACCATAGTCAAATTTTTTTCTCTTTTTTTTTCGAATGCGAAATAAAGAATCTCTCCCACTTTTGCATACTTCTCTGTCCCTTTTAATTTATTTCGACATTCTAGATAGATACTTGAATTAAAAAAATGCATAAATAAAATTGCAAAAGGAAGTTGGTTTTATTTGCTCTGAGGCGTATCAGTAGGAATTTTTTCGGTGTTCGATAGATGCCACACCCCACGCTGAAATATTTTTAATTTAAAATGCAGGAATTTCGGGGAATTCTCTGTTTTTAACAAATGTAACTCTTCAGAAGAACGGTATATTATCAGACATTGGAAGCATTTTTGTGAAATGAAGAGAAGAATGCAATTAGAGACAAATATGTGTAAAACACTTTTTTTCTTTCCTTTTTGTTTTTCAGATACAGACTCTAGGAATTAATGTAAAGGAAATAATTTAATGTTTTCTCCGTGATGCAAGTTTCTTTTCCTTCTTAAAAAAATTCTTTAAAAAGCAAGTTGTTTTTATAGCACAAAGTTTTTTATTTTTCCTTAAAAATAAATTATAAAATCATAGAAAACGTTTTCATTTCAAAATTCACTGGATTTTTCCAAACAGTGAATTTCACAAATTTAACGAGTTTGCTAGAAATAGTTTGAAATAACTTCTTAGATATATTGTTAATTATCACTTTTTAATTATTATTATTATTATTATTATTCATAAAAATTTAACAAAATGAATTTTATAAGAAAAACTGGTTTAAGAAAAAAAAGCCGTATTTTTCTGAGTCACGTAATTGATATACAACATAACGCCTTATTGTAAGCATTGAAACAGTTCTTAACATGATAGAAATAAAATATACTAGTTTTTTGTTTTGTTTTTTAATTTGTGTGCTTTTACAACAACATATTTTTTTTAAGAAATGCAATTTAAGTAGTAAAGAAGCAAACATAGGAGATCCATTGCGATTGGAAAATTTGGCTTTGCCTTTATCGTCGAGGAAATGACACATTAGAAATGCCTCGCGACATGACTCGGGGTTGCTAACCACAGGCATGCTGTATCTCAATTTCATAACAGCATGAAATCTATAATTTTTCGCAAGTTGTAAAATCTCTCCACCTCTCCAACCACTTTTTTTCTTTCTTTAATATCATAAAAATACATGGTACCGTAATGTTCCTTCCTAAATTATTCTTTAACAATTTGTTTTACGTTCTAATTCTTAAACAACTCTACACAGTAAAAAAATGGAAAATTTGATTCAATAGTTTGCTTTGTAATTTATTGCTCTCAATCCTCAACGGAATACGATGCAACAAATGAAAGCAAATTAGGTGCAAAGGAGGGGGCAGCGTTGTGTTCTAGAAGGACTTCCAAGGGTCACTGCGCCGCATTTGCGTACTGAATAGAAGAAATCCAAGGAAATTTCCATCAAACAATTTGATGAGCGTTATAGAAAGTGCTGTAATAGTCACCTCATATTTCATTTCTCGAAGCAACAATTCCAACGGCTGGTCAACCCGGGAATGTCTAGGTCCGAGACAAATGCGTTACCGCTAAGCCACGACTCAGTCTCGCCTTACTAAGACTAATCTGATTCAGATAGTTATTAGCATACAATTGAATCTCAGATAAATCTCTCTCTATATCCATTCAACTAAATTTACCCTTTAACTACTTTTATAAATCAATTTCATATTTCGCTGCTTACTTCAAAACGCCTCATCAATTATTGATCTTTTGCTCAAATATTTATCATAATGTCAACTTTTGTCATTATCTCCAATTCCATAAGAATTCTTCCAATTCCATTAGCTTAAGAGGCGCATATATAAAAAAACTAAAAATACACTAAATCTTCTATCTACACTGTTAGAAATTTCGTCATGAAATTACGGTTAAATAACCGGCAGCAGTATTTCCATCTAATTCACCGTTAAATTTACGGTTTGGAACATTTTTCTATCTTTACGGGACCTAAACCATTTCCAATCAGCTTGGTTAAAAAGCCGTAAATACAAAAGTTTACGGTTTTATAACCATTTATAAATGGTCTCAAAACTAAATTTTTACCGTTTTTGAATCATTTCGAGGCGTAGAAACCGTAAACGAAGAGTGGGGGAATCGAACCCGGATGTATGATATACCAACCCTGCGCTCTAGTCATTCGGCCATCTACACCACGTAAAGAGACCGTTTATTTATCAAAAAATCTTCTTTTCCAATAGGCAAACTGCCTTAAAATTGAGCTTTCCGTTTTTGATTGGATCCAAAGTCATTTTTGGTCTAAATTTACTGTATATTAACGAAAATCATTTTATTTTCTGCAAAAATTAAAACACAAACAAGCTTCAGCAGCTCAAATTAGGGGTTCTCTCATTCGCAAACAGTTCGGAAATCCGATGTTTCCAAATTTTGATTTACGTGTGTATGTGTTTCTATTTAGTAACCTCTGCTTACGCCACTTTTTTTTCTTCTTTTTTTATATACACATGCAGATTTGAACTGATAAATCTTTATTCATATTTTAACAACAAAATACGACCGGTAAGGTTTCGCAAACAAGATGGACGCCCGAATCTTATTGAGCGCTTGCAAATTACGGTTAGTTAAACGTTTTTTAAGGAGAAACAGAGAATAAACGATTTTTTTCACATTCAGCGGTTTGAGTACCATCTTTTTAATGGTTATTTACCTGTTGTAATTAAATATGGTAAAATAACAATCAAAGAAATGGTTATTTTACGGTATTCTTACGGAAATATTTAACAGTGTAGGCGACTGTCAAAAGAATGCCTAATGTGGGACATACAAAACCATTTTAATAGTTTATATTTTAAGTAAA
This sequence comes from Octonoba sinensis, assembly GCA_038502835.1. Classification (NCBI taxonomy): domain Eukaryota; kingdom Metazoa; phylum Arthropoda; class Arachnida; order Araneae; family Uloboridae; genus Octonoba; species Octonoba sinensis. Next base: position 52,675,321 of record CM076599.1, on the reverse strand, counting down.
AATGATGCATTTAGTTTAATAGATTATTGTTGACATGAGTCTTTTGAAGAAAATTAATAGTGGTTAGTTACTAAATATATTGTTAAATAGTTTTTTAAATATTTTAAGATACGTTAGAAATCGCAAGAAATGCATTTTTGTTTTTTCATTCTATGATATTTATCCGTTAATTATCTTTAAAATGATACCAATAACTTTCTTATTGGCAAAATACTTTTTTATTTACATACAGTTTTGTAAAGGTAATTAATAATCAAATCTTAATTAATTAAATATTTATTTTTTTTAAATATTTTTGATGCAAATATGTTATATTTTATGCATCTACAGTCCTCACAAAATTTTGTAAAACTGTCATAAAAATATTCTCTTATCCATTTTAAGCAGAATTGCTTTTTTTCAAGGTATGTTTGTTCTCCAACGGTGATATCTTAAGATGTTATTAACCGATTTTTAAAATTTTGGCTCTTTAATTTAGGTAACAATTCAGAGAATGGGCTCTACTAAAATATAATAGCTTTGATAAAAAATGGATTTTTTTGGTTATTTTACAATATTTTTATTTTTGTAAAAGATGCTGTTTTTATGATATTTTTTAGGTTAAATGTTATAACACAAAAAATAATTAAGTTAGACATTATATTTTGGTAGGGGTCCATGTATGAATACCTTCTCTCCATGTATGAATACCTCGATGAAACTTTAATTAGGGAACTAAATTTGTATTCATTAAATAATTATTAATGTTTTTTTAAAAAATTATGCAATATGTTTCATTTTATACTCTTATAATCTTCCCAAAATTTAAAAAAAATGGCATTCAAATTTTAAAAAACGTGTCCAAGGTTTATGCATACCTTAAGAGTCCTTCGACTTTTCAAAGCAAATAAAGAATAGTGCGACTTGGTCTTCTTTCCTCTAACTGAAGCCAGAGAAACATTCCAAGACTTTTCAACATTCTAAACATGATTTACAGAGCATATTCTATATTTTCACTTTAAAAACAAAATGTATATTTTTTTACGTGTCTTAACTTACTCAAAAGAATCACTAAATGTCATCAAGCTGATAGATATCGTATGTGATGAATTTGATTGGAAAAGAGAAATGATTTTTAAAACACTCGTTAGTCGTTGCATTTGCATATCAAAGCACGAAACATTGCAAACATAATGTTTATTAGGAATTTCGGTAATAGGGTTGGTGTTGCAATGATGAAGAAAATTTTATTTTTCTATTTATTCCGATAGGCCTAGAAGCCAATTGGTTAGAAACCAATTTTTACTGCAATAGCAATATACACCAAAATAAATTTTGTTTTTTATACATTATTTTTGTCTTAAAAACAAGTCAGACACAACATATATTTTAACTTGGATTTTTATTAGCAAAAAGCAATGTTTGCCTTAATACAGACTATATTAAAAACATAACCCTGAGGAATTACTGAGGGAATTTCATGAGAAGTATTTTTTTAAAAAATCATGCATACTTTTACATATTTCCTTGAAAATTGTTTGGAAGAAATTATTTGTCTCTTTCAAATCCATTCTCACACTTTAAATTGTTTTTAGAAGTCAGTTTAAATTTCAGTTGTTTGTTATTCGAAGCATTCGCTAGAAATTCTTTTTTTTTTTTTTTTTCAGAATATTCCTTGACACCTAATCATTATGGATACTCAGTAAGTTTTACATTCTTTTCACTCCTACTAAATTAATTTCTCTCATGATGTTCTACTTTACATAATTTTTTTACCCCAAAAATGTTGAAATCTGAAAAGATGCGCTAACAAACTGCTGCATTTGCATTTTTTCGTCATCGCCTGATTTGATGTTAACTTCTTCATTTCAATAAAAATTTAAAGTATCCATTAATATGTAAGTGTTCCACTTATAATAGGTATTTTTCTGCTTCCAGACATGAATAGCTTTTAAAAGATTGGGAAATAGTTTTCAAAAATTACTCAAAAGGTCAAAAAGATACTATTTCTTCACTTCGCTTTTTCCCAGAAAAAAAAAAATTATTACTTTAATTGAAAAATTTGCATCCGATGACGCACTTCTAACACTAAGAAGCTTTTGTTTCAGATATTGTTAGTTTGAATTCAATGGTCTTACGTTAGAAACATGTTGCTCTAATTATGTGGAAAATATTGCATACTAATTAATGTAATTCTAGCTTAAAAAAATCTAGTGTGTGTATAAAAAAAAAAGTTGAAAAAAATAATATTGTATCAATAGACCCAAGGTTGAAGAATTATTAACCACATTACACATTATTGTGTAAAACATTTTTCTAGTGCAATTTTTCCCAGTTGACTATTGCGTAAGAAACAACATTTTTAAGGAAAAACAATACATTTTCTAGCTAACCCATCTGATTCATTAAAGCAACGTTTTTACCACCTAACGATTTAACTAACCATATTGCAGCATAATTATACAACTAAAAATCGAATTTTTATACTTTTTTAAAAATAAATTTAGAAACAAAAAGCCACATTTTTCGTAAAAGATAAAAATTAGTAAAGGCTTTGAAATTGAATTGTCAGCTCAACGAATATGATCAATTATTTTGTAAAAAATAATTAAAAGTCATCATTGAGTTAATTAAGTATCCCCTTTAAGTGACTCGTTTTGCTCTTCGTAAAAAAACTGCGCCAAGTGAGTATGCATTTCTTTTATTTCCTACGGTATTAATTACAAAAACTCTTTCACTTTTTTCACGCCCAGCCAACAGAGGGAAAAAACCCATTGATTTGCAACTGTAGCACTGAATACTAAAATAAAATTAAAAGACCCTATTAGTAATTATCTTTGAAGGTTTTTTGGGGTTAATTACAATGTCAGTAGTACTCTAAAGTCATTAAACAATTAGATCTTAATGAAATATCTGGGTGTTAAGTAGATTTTCAGCTACATTTAATTAATTATATATTGACGGCTAGAAATTCCTATGCTAAGTGTACAAGAAAATGATATCTACATCTTTAAAGTTTAAGAAGCCATTGATTTAATTTTAAATTTGAGTAGTTAAAAGCTGCTAAATAAGATGAAAGCGAATTGTTGAAATAAATTTAACTGCTTTGCTTCAATAAAATTTCGTTTTTACGAAAATTCTAAACTCTATTTATGACTGAATATCTAAAGTGAAATTTCATCCCAACGGACTGTAAAGATTTAGGTAATTGGCTTTTACAACATTGAGGGTTCCAATTACATATTTAAATGCACTTATGTATCCTAATTTTGACTAATAAGGGACATTTCCTTTAGTGAGTTGAAGAAACACAACTTAATTTCAATGTGTGAGAGTTTCTTATTAAAAGACGACGCGATCTAGACGTCCAATTATGTTATCTTCTTTAGACAGATGGAGGGAGGGGGGGAATCAGACGATTTCTTTCTTGAATTAAATGCAATTTCATGATGGATTCTTAAGAAGGAAAATACATGTAAATGTATTAAACAGATCTTTTGTTTCTCGTTAAAAGAAAAACTTTGATGTGTTCATTCTTTTAGAGAAAATCAAATCTTTTGGAAACCTTTGGAGATCATTGACTTAAAAAGAGATTTGTGATGCCATAACCTTTTTTTTTCTTCAGGGATATTTCTTCATGTTGTCTTTCTTGAAATCATTTTATGTACTTTTTTTAAATGGAGTAAATATTTTCTATAATTATTTCTGACTAGCGGTAACCACACGGCCCTGTTACAAAATGAAACGACCAGTCGATTCGTCATTGTGTATATAGCTATAACTTTTTAAAGTGTAAATTGTGTTATTTTATTAAAATGCATTCCACATCATTAAAAATTAGCCGCACATGGCAATCAACTAGCGATCCTACACATTTAAGCATTTTTTTTTTTTTACAAAACACTCAATAAAAGATAGAAAAAATCGAAAGGAAGAAACGAAACAAAACAAAATGAAAAAAAAAAAACGTATTTTGTTTGTTTAGTTTAAGTACTCACACAAAAAGGACGATTAATCCATTAGAATAGTTTTAATTAATACATTTTTAGTATAGTTAGTTTTTATCTATTATTCATTGACAGCAAAACAGGAAGACGAAAGTTTGTAGCTTGTAGACACTAACAGCAGCAAGACAACGTTTAAAGCGGAAAAACCTTTCATCTGAGCCCAAATAGGCAAATAGCATTTTGCTAATTAACTGGAGAAAGAAAATAAATAAATTAAAATATAAATAGTAAAAATAAGTTGGAATAACAAAAATCGCTGTAAAAGATAACATTTCTTTAAGAAAAACCTTGTGCAGTGTTTTAATTCGTTTTAAAAAAATAATAATCAAAATTCAAAAAAAAAAAAAAAAAAAAGGAAATAAATACATTAAAACTCGGCTGCTCCACAAAATCATAAAAACCTCAAGAAAATAATATTAATTCGTCAAAAAGGATCATAAGCCAGTCGGCATGGTAACAATTCAAATAAAATTAAAGTTCATTACCGTGAAAAAATAATGTCTAACTACACAGAAAAACGCTTGTAACTTCTTTTCCAGTTGATTTAGAGGCTTCCCATTTTAGCACAAAGAACAAAACTCTTTCTGAGACAGATTTTCATGCGCTTTTCAACGGTGTCAAGCTTGAAAGGATGCAGTAATTCCTTCCTATAGAACACGACTATTTTATGAAACTTTTGTCTATAAATTGGAATAAAAAAAGAACAAATTCGAATTTCAGAAAAAACTCTCCGAGGTGCACACCCCCCTGTTCCAAACTAATATCTTGCCAAATTTCATGAAAATCTGCCGGACGGTCTGGGCCCTACCCCGGACACAGACAGACAGACACACACACATACTTGCTGCTTTATTATTAGTGGAGATAAAGAATGATTTTAAATTAGTTAGTAAATTCACCAAAAAAAAAATAACAAATATATTTGCAAAAATTGTGTACATAAAAATGCGTACCTGCTATTAAGGATGTCTTTTTAATGGCACAATTTATTTAAGTGATTTAGATAGCCAGATTTTTTAAGGCTCAGGTTTTATCAACCCCTTCCTGACATATACCTCAGAGCCCAACCCCCTTCTCACGTGGGGGTAGTTCAAAATATTTGAAATCTTTTCTTAAAATGTAGCTATTTGTTGTAAAGTAAAAAAATAATATGTTGAGCGAGAATACATTTTCGCATGGCAGGCAAATTTCAGTAACAAAAAAAAATTCACTCAATGGAAGAAAATGGTACTTGACCCATAATACATAAAATGTTTCCAAAATAATGTCTCACCATCTATGTTAGGTATTATTATATTCACCTAAATCCTACTTGATGAAGCTCAAACTCGGAGATAATACCCCTTCCCGTAATGATGTTTCCACTCATTTCCATTTACTGTACATCTTATTACTTCTCTCGAAATTTATTTAAATTTGCTTGAATATGTAGACTTTGCATGTAAAAATACGAAATTATCATGAACTGTCATCAATCATTAATTTGAAAACGAATTTTTCCGCGAAGGGATTAATTGTACACAAATAACATACATTTTGTATAGTTTTAGAATCTACAGAAATACAACTGCACAGTATCACATTGAACATAGCAAAACGCTTCTAAAACCAGAACGTCTGGCACCAAAATTTAAATAACTTTCATCGACATTAAGTTAAAAATTTTATCACACGTTGCTATTAACACTGATTATAAAATTTAAGTTATGTTCTTAGTTTCATTAAACTCAAAATGGCAATGCAAAATTTGTATAAATTTTATCATATGAATACGTTATTTTATAGATATTTCAAAAATCATAACCGTTGCACTTATTGGATATAAATAGTAATTATTCTTGCTATTAAACTTATTTTATTTTTTACTCGGGGTCTCATTATTGGTTCACGTACTAACTTGTGTACTTTTTTGTTTCAAACAAGAGCACAGGAAAGGGTGAAACACTTTTTGCGTGTTCACAAATTTCTTTTAGTTATTAGTAAACTACCGTTTAATCGCGTTTATTTGCTTTTCGAGGATAGCATATTATTTTTAAGAAAAATCTACGATATTAATAAACAGTAATGAAAAAGCACCGGAAATGAATGTGCGATTCCATGCATTTGGTAAAGTATTTTGCATAAAGCTTCACAATTATGCAAAAAGAAAGCAACAAATAAAACATCAGCATACAGAATTGATAAACACATGTTTATGACTAGCAATATATCGAAAATTCTTTAAATTTTCTAAGTGAGGTGTGTAAAATCTGAAACAAGTACATTCAAGGATGAGGATTTCCTTCACATTTTGGACTAAAATAATTTTAAAAAGAAAATAACAGGTTTGCTTTTACTATAAAACATTTTCTTCTTTAAGAATAAACATTTTATTTATTTAGTTTTGAAATGGCTCAATTTCGTTTGTATTTTTTTATTGTTTTTTAGTTTTTATAATGTGTTTAATCTATACGGTTAAATTTAATATTATGACATTCTAAAAAAGTCAGGTGAAATTGAAATCAAACATTAATAAATCTAAATTGTACTGTCAGGAAATTTAAACTCATCTTCTAATGCTTATTAAGTTCAATTCAATGAGCTTTAAGTTTCTGTCACATTTTAAATTTTTCTTGTTGGTTGAATCTAACACGATAATGATAGCAATGTTGCGTTGGATAAAATACGTATATAAATTATACTCCTGCTGTGTTAAATGCAAGAAATTATCATTTATTTATTATTATTACTATGATTATTAGTGTAATGGTATTTTACATTTTGTTGCTGATAAATTTAGCAGTTAGTGTAAATCGAGTATTGCGAAAAATACAAAAGCTTAAATTAAAATTATGTTCAAAACATAAAATGAAGAAATAAAGTGTTGAAATTTTAATTTATGTTGAATATAAAACTAAATATAGTGTTTTAATTACATTAATTTCCACTAATAATAAAGCAGCAAGTATGTCTGTCTATCTGTCTGTATGTCTGTGACCGGCGTGGGGCCAAGACCGTTCGGCGGATTTTTATGAAATTTGGCACGAAATTAGTTTGGAATGCACATCGGAGAGTTTTTTCTGAAATTCGAATTTGTTCTCTTTTTATTCCAATTTATTGCCGAAAATTGCATAAAATGGTCTTTTTCTATAGGAAGAAATTATCGCATCGTTTCGAGCTTGATACTATTGAAAAGCGCGCAAACAGCTACCCCAGAAAGAGTTTTCTCTTTGTGCTAAATTTTGAAGCTTCTAAATTAACTAGAAAAAGAAGTTATAAGCGTTTTTCTCTGTAGTTCGAAATTATTTTTTCACGGTAATTAACTTTAATTTTGTTTGAATTGTTACCATGCCGACTGGATTATGATCCTTTTCTTTTTTAACGAATTAAAATTTATTTCTTTATCATTTTGAGGAGCCAGCTGATTTTTAATTTACTTATTTCTCTTTTTTTTTTTTTTTTTAGATTTTGATTATTCTTTTTTTCTAACGAATTAAAATACTGCACATGGGTTTTTTAAAGAAATGTTATCCTTTATAGAGATTTTTGTCATTCCAACTCATTATTACTATTTACATTTTTATTTATTTTTTTTCTCCAGTGAATTAGTACATATGTTATTTTCCTATTTGAGCTCGGATGAAAGGTTTTTCTCCGCTGTCAAGGCTCTGCTTGCTGCTGTTTGTTTCTGCAAGCTACAAACCTTTGTCTTTCTGTTTTAATGTCAATGAATAATAGATAAAAAGTAATTATACTAAAAATGCATTATTAAAAACTATTCTAATGGATTATAATCGTCCTTTTTGTGTGTGTACTTGAACTAAGCAAATAAAATGCGTTTTCTCTTAAATATTTTCTTTTTGTTTCTTTCTTTCTTTTGTCCTCATATATTGTGCATGCTTTGTAAAAAAAATTTTTTTAATGTGTAGGATCGCTGGTTGATTGCCGTGGGCGGATATTTTTAATTATGTGGAATGCTATACATTATAATAAAATAACAAATTTTACACATTAAAAAGTTACCATCACTGTGTACACAATGGCGAACCGACTGGTCTTTTCATTTTTTAACACGGGCATAGCCGTGCGGGTACCGCTAGTTATGAATATAATTCAGTTACATATATGTTTCTTATCTTTTAGATAACGTAATACCAATGCATTATCTGTTCAACAGTTTGTAAATATAGATACTAACAATTAATTAAATTTTAGAGGGAAAAATAAGTATTACTAATAGCCTTGGAAAGTAAATATCATTGTAGCTATGACGAGTGTTTTTACCCCACTTACCCAAGAAATCTTTTACTGAAATGCTTCATAGTAATAACGAAATGTTCAATAATTTATCTTGTTTTAGTTCTCTATAAGCGGTATTTCTTTTGTGTTTAAAAATACATTTTTCAGACGTGCTTTATTTTTCCTTTCATGGCATTCAATAAATGACAGCTGCGATTGAAATCTCTTATAAACAGAAAACACGATTTCCATCCGAAAGCATGGAAAATAATTTCAAACCACAAAATTATGTGTTCCAAAACGCAATTTCAAGCTTGTGATTGTCGCTTTTGAATCTCTGCATTGTATCCGAAGTGAACTTATTGCTTATCTGACTGAAAAAAAAGTAGAGAGGGAAAGAACATGAATAGCACGTGTAGGGAGAACCTCAGCGCATGCGCGAGTCACTTCAAGAGGAAAAAAACGGTAATTTATGAGTAAAAATTTTGTAGTGACTTACCTATTATTTCCCTGTGTGGCATAAGCAATTTAGATGTCTCTCCGTCCCCGTCAGGTGTTTTCAACAGGGTGAGCAACTGGTCATGCCTTGCCGTGTTCGTGAGGTGGGATATTAAAGCACTCGCTCCAAACCCCGCCATCTGTGGAAAGAAAAAGGAAACCTGGTGATTAAGGTTTAATTGCACCTTTCGATTATAAACGCATTGTGGTACTTCGATAATTTCAATTTCATATTTTTATTTTGATGTGTATTTATTCATTCCTTTATTTCTTACTTTCGACGTATTTATCACTTTATAGCCACAATTTTTTTTCCTGAACACGCAAACTTACTAGATATGATAAGAAACGTAGTTTCTAAACTAGTATTATTATCTCTATAAACATTTTGCTGAGATCTTTACTATTACTCAACGCAATAATATTCAAACATTGCATGCTAAAACTAATTTCGGATTAAATAATTGGTCGGAATTTCAACTATAATACTACTAACTAGTACGAATCGTTAAAATGTCCTGAAACAGGTAAATATTATGTCTTTTACAGAGATGCTCAACTTTCACATTTCTTTAAAGCCTCAATGATTCATAATTTGAAGATGTAATTAATAGTCTTTTTCTGAACTGGTGTTAAAATGTTTGAAACAAGCTATTTAATACGAATGTGTGTTGTAATTATTAGAAATCGTATAAGTGGTACATCATGTATCGTAATATCAATCATAGTAGTCATATATCGTAAAAGTGGAGATAAGATAAATTACAAACTTTATTATAAGCGATGAAAACAAAATAGATCATAAACATGTCTTTCAAGAACTTTGTGGACAAGATAAACTACAGGCATGACTTTCATAAAAGTTAAAGACACGATAGGGTACTTATCGGTTCTGCATCCTACCTTTTTTGCTCGCCAAACATCACCAAATGAAATATAAACAAAACAATTTTATTAGATTTAAATAGCACGAGATTTTCTTAGCTTAGGCGCGTTGGTGACATTTCCGAAACCGTCGCCAAGGCATGGCGTATCACCGATAAGTAACGGGTATAGGCGTTAATGTCGTTAATATTAGCAAAAAAAAGATATTATAAAGCTGTATATTGTAGTAAACTTTGAAGGAGCAAAATTTTAAATATATCTGTTGTAATGGATGGATACAAGTGATATTTTATGCAAGTCTCTCATAAATGATTAAGACCCGAAAGGGTCATAGCATGACCATCATTACGTTAGATATAAGATATATTATATTCATATTTCAATGTTAAAGACGACAGCTTGCTTGCCAACTTTTAAGATTTGTTCGTAATTTTTATGCCAGAAAGAAGAAATACAGCTTCCGCGCATGACCTGAACATTCGAACAATCCTCCGGGTGAGCGGAGTGCCGCGGCACAGGTTGAAAATTGCTCAAGCCTGCACGCACCCTTAAGAAAATTGCTCAGTTTTCACGATTTTAAGCTTCCCATTTAATTGTAATCCATTTTTTCTTTCTATTGCGATGTTCTCCTGTTTTCTATGGTTTCGGCCATTTTAGTGAAATTCTAGCAATTTATTACAACATAATAAATTTTCACTTAGATTCAGAACAAGAGAGTTAAGATGTCATTCTTTTTACAAACGTTGAATATAAAAGAGAATACAAGAAAATGATGAAATGTAACACAAACCATGGATTTTTTCAGATATAAAACAAATTTGCATAGTTTACTTAGTTCAAACTCTTTAGTGCAATTGCACCAAGATTTTTTAAGAAACATATACTCACAATATCGTCATTATCATGAGTTGTGTCACCATCTTCATCATCATGAAGCATGTACGTCGGTCCGGGCTTCTTTGTATCATATCTCATGTCTCTCGTGAAGGTTGGAGACATGCCATTATCAACTGGCAAAATTGCGTAGAGATTGTCTTCTAAGTAGTCGTCTTCAATAACATCTAAGCAAAAGAAAAGCATTTTAAAACTTTTCCTCAAAACTATTTTAGTATTACGAGAAATAAGGGCTATTAAATACAAAATGAAAACGAAACGTAGCAAGTTTTTACCAACTAAGAGTATTTATTAAATGAAATATATGCATAAAGTGTTTACATCACACCGAGATGTAGTAAGCGTAAATTACCAATAAATATTAATAAACGAATTATTAATGTTTTAACTACGATTGCTTACATCTCAGTTATTCTTTTTAAGAACATTATTTCAATACTAGTTGATCCCCCGCAGAACATCTGCGGATCGGAAGTTAACCATTTTATAATTGTAAAAAACGCTTTATATTTCGAAAGACTTCAGTAAAGATCGCTAGATATAAACATGCGCGATATAAACAAATTAAGCTGTTGCCATTCCAAAGAATCGGAAATTAAAAGTTTAGTTATGAATGGAAATACTTTTTAAGACATAGAAATAAATTTGTTAATGCCCCGTAAGTTAAAATAATAAACACAAATATTATTTTCTTTCTTTATGGTCATTGAACATTTTTTTAAAATTTCGTTATGCTATAGCTTGGTCTTTGCATGATGTCAGTATCGTATCATACCGCAAAATTTAATCGTAACCGGTCTACGCTAGGTGAAATATTATTTCAATATGTTTCTGCATTTAGGATGATTATTGACCGATGCTCAAAATTGAAGGGATAAATGTTTAGCCAAGGCTGAACTTGATCGTAACCGTTACTATAATAAACAGTTAAACAGTAACCTGGATCAAGTTCAGCCTTGTTTTAACAAATGAATATTTCAATTATCAGCATCAAGCTGAATGGTCAGTATTGATGGCTAAAACAATTCTTGTAATGATTAAATGAAAAATAAAATAAAAAACTACAAAAATATCGCATGCAAAAGTAACATAGATTAGACGTAAATTGAAACGAAAAGTGTATTTTGCTCACCTACTTAGAACTTTAATCTATGATAAGCAACTTTAAAGACCTTCCTGGCTTTGTTTAATGATAAGTAGTTTTCACATATATGTGAAATACTCACATATGTGAAAACTACATACTCAGAGTTTAGTTTTACGAATTCTTCCAGTTTCAAAATTCAAATTTCCCGGTAGGCATTAGGGTTTTTTTTTTTTTTTTTTAATGTTAAAAATTGAACAAAAAGAATGTTCAAATTAAAATACAAAAAATAGAAAACATGGGAATAAGGTGATCCGTTAAGATCTTTCAAATGGAAAAAGTTACACTCGAAATGATGATAATTGATAGTTGAGGGGAGAGGTGGAAACAGAGAGATAAATGACCAACAACCACAATTTTATTTTAAAATATTTAGTTAATTATTTAATTTATTTTTAATAATGTTTATGCAATACATTTATCCTTCTTTAATGCTTATTTTAAAAGCTCTTCTGGAAAAGTATGCAAAAAAAAGCATGCATTAGTTACGTGTAAAGTGAGTTGATGCAATGCAACATAATTGAATTATATTTAATATTACACTTTAAATGTAAAAAGTACCACTAATTATAAAGATTTCAGAGAATTTATGAAGAATATTATTTTTTTTACTAATTGTGGCTTCGATGAACAACAAAATTACATTAAGATAAAGTTCAACCTACCGCTATTCATGCTCAAAGAATTCGTACTACTATGAAGTAATGATATGATGAATTGAAACTCAGTGACTTGACGTCGAACTAAAACATGAAACATGGTATTGAAGAAATCCAATTACAAATAAAGTATTTTTTAAAAAATTAAGTTTTAGTTGATTATTGCCACCAAGACACATTTAATAACTTCAAGCAGTGACATAACTTCCTTTGCTATCATGACCCTTATTATTAATTACTTATTCATAATTATTAATTATTTATCTTAAAACAATTGATAAAAACCATTTATGATGTTTTCACTGATCAAGTAATTTTCTCAACCCACCAACGATTACGTGTACAAATGTATGCAATGATTGTTAATCACCTCCATTTCCCCTTCACGGTACGCAGGGATATCAAGAAGGAAATATAATGAAATACTAACCTCTTGCGCCATCTTTATCTGATGGACTTTCATACTTCATCTGATTTCTGTGGCGTCCATTAGCATGAGCAAATCGGGTTAAATCATCATCCATATTTTTATTCCTGTGCCTGGAGTTCCAACGAAATTCGACTCCGTCGGTATCGTCTGGTTCGAAACTTCCAAAAGTCGGCGTAGCTTCCGAGACGTCGTCCAACTCTTGCTCCTTCTCCGGCGGCTCGTATTTTATTTTTCGTACGTTCGGGATTGTGTCGTCTTCGATTTCCGAGTTTATTTTTTCCTGAGGACGCACCATTTTCTTGTCGTACGTATCTATAAATTCCTCGGGTATGAAGTTAGATTCCTCATCCACAGGCAACCAGTTCATTCCAGCCTCCGTAAAAGCGGGGCGGTGATTCATATCAGATGATAAATCCGTTCGTATAACTGGTAACTGAAGAAAAAAAGGTTTGTTAAAACATTGCTTGTATTACAAATTTTTCAAATATGTGTAAAGCAAACATAAAAATACATTGAAAATTATCATTCATTATGAACCAAACTGCTCAATTATTCAAAAAATTCAGGTTAAACTGAAAAATATTTCATCAAACTACAACCTAACTTTATTTTTCAGGCCCAAAAAAGGGACGCATTTACATTGAACGATAGTTAAATCACAACTTACGTTAAATCACAAGACCATAAAAGTTCCGTATACATTCTTTTAAAATGAAAAAATTTGTAGTCTATTTTAATTTTAAAATTTCAATTTGTTTTTGCGAAAAATATTTTTTGGCCATAAAACTATATTGTTTTTGTTTACTACCGATATATGAACTATAATTTTACAAATCTATATTGTAAGTAAAAATATTTTATCTATCTTACAAGTGAATTCCTTTTATTAACTAAAAATTCCGTGCAAAATTTCTAGATGGTCTCTTAAGGAACGTTATTTTAAAGCCATTTTACATCATAAAATTTTACTTGTATGAAACATAAGAATTTTGAGAAACATGCATATTAATATTAAATACTCAGATTAAGAAGAAAAGCAGCTTCATGTCTCGTAATATTATAGAAGTACACATTGATTCATTTCGGTAAAAACATAAGATCCATATTCGAACTAAATGTATAACAAGATAATTGAACCCTAGGGAAGAAATGCTATAGTCATTATTATTAAAGATTACATTATGTTCTGAAAAATTTAGACAAAAAAGTCACGAAATCTGAAACAAATGTTCAACACAAACTCATGCTATAAAATTGGGGAATCAAGAACCCGCTAATTCGGACCAGTACTTGAAATATAATAATGATAAATAAATATAAGAAAAAAGGATGGGTACTTGTATGTATGTTTTAAACGTTATGCGTATTTACACATCTCACAATTTGACGCTCTAATTAGTTGATATGATGTTGAAAGATGATTTTCCCCGAATAGGCTTTGTTTCAAGTCAATCGAAGAAAACTATTTTAATAATTAATAAGAAATCATTCATACATAGTGTTAAAAGACCTTTTCATAATTAAAACGAATTAAATTGTATCAATTATTAGCTACTATAAGCTAAAGATATGAAGTATATTACATTAGTATATATGTTGTCTCTACCTTTCATCCCTTCAGAGGGGTCGCTAAAATGAGGACCAAGCAGGCTTCGGAACTAAACACTGGGGCTTCCGCGTCAGGCCATATGCTTCTGCACCCTAGGGCCCTCGGTCTCGAAAACTGGAATGGCACAGTAGGCCATAGCCCCCAAAAAGGGCAGTCGCACCACTGAGTTTAGTTTATATATATTGTAATTATTGTAACGATTTATCTTGTATCATTAAATATAAGTAAAATTTTACTATTTTCAAATAAATAAAGTCCTGTTTTCTCTCTTCGTTTAATTCAATGCGAATGTAATCTCAGAATTCGTGAAATTTAAATATGCGCAGTTTTCGGATTATCATTCAAACTGTCGAGATTAAAAACACAAGATAAATGTAACAACCAACAAAACGTCAACTGGGTTTATAATTACTACTGGGTTTATAATTTAAACTACTGGAAATGTCGGTGCAGAGAAAAAGACCAATTTTCGTTAAATATAATATTAGTTCAAGGTATATATCGTTATTGAACTAAGGGTTAGAAATAAATGCTAAAACAAAACCTTTATATTCAGAGAATTCTCTTCACAAACAATTCTCGATCCCTCCGTATTATGTAAACCATTTTTTTATTCATATCAAATATATTTTTAGACGGTATTTTATTTCAGTTTTTGAATGCCTTTCTAAAAATTAAACCGAATTCATTTCAATATTCTTTCATAGTTTTTATTCTGTTATTAACATTGTTTATGTTAGCGAGTCAGTTTTAAAACTAGTTATAAAGTTAATATTTGTTTAAAAGTTTTTCCCTAATTCTGTTCTTGAATGAAAGCATTTTGAAAAGTATAAAGAAGAGCGTATAGGTAAACTAACTGTAATAGATTGCAGCAATTTTTTTCATTTCAATTTTATGCATTGTCAATCGCAAATGTTTGTATTTCAAAGTAGGAACTTCAAAATTGAATAGTGAAGTTTTTTCATAAACTTCAAATAAAACTCTTATTATAACAAGTGAAAAAAGAATGAAGCATAAATTCATGTGCTAGTTATTGAGTTTTTTGAAAGACTTCAAAGCTTTTTCCCCCTGTTTTCCAAAGCCTCAACTGAATGTTTGTTTTGAATTTCTATATCCTTGTATCAAGTTAGTTATATCAGATTAAAATTAACTTTTTGCTTTTTTACACTTTATACACATAACAACATAAGTTTTGTTTCAAAGTTTGAATTTAGGAAATAATTATTATGCCTTTTACCTCTGAAGTATAAGTTTGTTCAAACTTTAAATGTGTAATATCTGATGTAAACGGAATTATGTAAGACCATCGAGAGTAAGGGGGGAGGGAATACAATTTTGCTTTTTCTTATTATAGTTCTACAAAAGTTTTTTTTAATTTTTTTGTATCGATTTTTCTATTTGTTAGAATAAAAATAAAATACTATAAATATATTTGGAACGTCTTTGTTTGTTTCGGAAAAAATATAATTTCTAATGCAATTGATTTGTTGGTGCAAAATAAATATGCTTGAGTGCATCCTGCAAGCACAAAGCTTTTTTTCCAAAACAATCCTCCAAGTAATCAAATTATTAACATATTATTTTTTTGTACGTAATTCAAGCCAAAAGTTCTTCCCATTATAGTTTGTTTGAAGCAGATTCACGTGTTAATTTTACCTAGAATTAAATTTTATATAGGATTCAAATTTCGACATGGAATTTTTATATTTTATTTATTTATTTTCGTTATTGAGAGTTAAACGGGAAAGCTTTAAAAATTAAAATTTTCGCTTTTAGACTTACGGTAGATCTGTCCTTCGTTCGAATCGGATTACTTCCTTGAAAGTTATTAGGCGAGACAGACAAGCAGGCCGATACACTTTCAAATTTTTTATTTCCAGTATTTACTTAATTAATATAGTTATTTATTTTTTTTTTTTCTTTTCAGAGATTTTTTACTTAACAGTAAGCCAATTTTCATACTTTTTTTTTTATTTTTTTTTTTTTTACTTTTGTGGAAAGAGACACAGGAAAAGAAAGCCAATATTGGATGGACGAAGTTAGGAGCTATACATATGTTTGTATACTATTTTTTACATTAAATACGTGTATTTTACTTAACATTAAGTCCATTTTCATGTTTGTTTCATTTTTACTTTTGTGGAAAGTGACACAGGAAAAGAAAAGGAAAAACAAGACCTATAATTGATAGCCAATATTGGAAGTTAAGAGCTATATATATATATATATATTTTCATATCATTTTTTGCATTACATGTGTGCAATTTAGCATCGAATGGCACTTTTCATAATTAGCTAATTCTTTAGTAATAAATTAGAAAGATTTATAGAAATGCGTCTGAAAATTTTACTTTTAAAAGACTTTTTGAATGTTAAAAATAGTTTTTAAATTTACATACATTTAAAATGAAATTTTTGCATTTAAAATTAATATTTTTCACGTTTTCCTCTTTAATGCCCCTAGATGAAATTTCAAATACATAAAAATATCAGAAGCAGACAAGTTTTGAAGTAACTTGCGATACCTCTTTCATTTCAAATTTATATGCGACTAAACTTTGAAAAAGAAAATATTTTTATGTGTTCATTCTATAGTTTTATTTTTAAATTGAATGAAACTGGCGAGTTGAAAAATGCATTTTTATGTCCTCTTTCATATCTACTTTCAGAAAACTTCGTACATTGAAACTTTTTTAAAAATCTTTGCTAATGGAATAGGTTTAATTGAATATCAATTAGCTTTCCTTTATTTTTATCTAAATTGTACTAAAACTAAACTGTTTAAAACTAAGCACAATATTACTGATTGAAAGCTTTTCCCTTCTCCCCCAAAACCCCTTCTCTAGTTGGATCGATTAGGGGTCGGCTGCTCTTTGTGCGCCAAAACTGTCTGCCGAGAAGGGGTCGGTTATAGAAGTTGCTTCCAAACTGGTAGCGACGACCCCTTCTCGTCACGCAGTTCTTAGTCGTGTGTCGTACGATCCTCCGAGGGCAAACCCTTTTATCGTGCTTCACTGTTGAACCATGGAGAATTGATGGCGTTTGACTTTCAGGAAGTCAAGAAGTTACTATTTTGTCCAATTTTCACGTGATATGTGATTATCTTTTCGTTTATTTTGAGGTGGTAAATATATAATATTTCTAATAATCAGGCAGAGTTTTTATTAATTCCACACCATTTTTGGTGTTTCTGCACATCATATTTAGTGCCCAGTTTGTGTAAAGTTGAAAATTATTCATTTTTGATGTGTTTTAATTTTTTTAGGTGTATCTCCTAAAAAACATAAAACCAGCAGAATGGTTTTTTAGCATACAATGTTCGTTAACTCATTTGCGTATCAAAGGTTCATTACTGCTGCTCATTTATCCTATTCTCATAGAAATTAGCAATCGTACTGAAATTTGTATACGTAACGGAGTCCAAAAATTTCATGTACTAAGAAATATTACACGGTCTGTATTTTTTGCGCAGACACATAAAAAATTTAAAATATGTGAAAAAGGAATAATTTTCACCTTTACACCAACTGAATACCAAAAATTGTGTCCAGTAACACCAAAAATGGTAGCAACTAAACGAACAAATTGTTACAGTGCATGGAAGTCCGTTAAATTTTAAAGCTTGAATAAACCGAAGAAGCGGAATTAATGCTTTTGATTTTTTACAACAAATCTCCGTCTGCCTTTTATCGTGCACTTAACTATCATTATTTACTTATATTTTAGTCTGATAACAATCCGTGACTTTTAATTTATTTTACGCTATTCCATTAGCCATTATATTTGTTAAATTTGTTCATAAATACTTATTTTGCTAATTGTTGAATTGATAGTTTCATGTTTTGTTTAACTTTGAAATAAATAATAATATTGTGTTTCAGCGTGACCGCGTATGCCTTCAAATTATACCTCGTACATTGATATCCCGTTACAAAAACTACAATTTTTTCTCATTTTGCTACAGTAATGTACTAATTTTTTTAAGATGACTCCTAAGAGTTTAATATTTATATAAGTGCAAAGTTGAAAAAGAGAAAAGAAAGAAACTCCCGTGCATGCAGGAAACTATTCATTAAATCAAGCCCAAAATAGTAACGATCTATTACCAAAAATAAGTAAACAAATTAGCAAATTTTATCCAAACTACGAGTGATTAATATGAAAGTATGTAAAAGAAGCGCGAAAAAAATCAAACAAACACTATAAATATATTTCAAATCTTAACTTTTGGAAATATCATTCCATTGTAAATATGAAAGCTTATTCAGTGCATTTCTAGTGCATTCCTAGCATTCCAGTGGTCACCCCTCCCCCCGGTGGAAATTGTTTTTAGGCCGAAATACAATCTTTCTAAAAGATTAAATATATTTAAAATGTGCTGGGGAAAAATGCACAATTGTAGCACACATTTCTTTCATAGACTCTTAAATCAAGTTTAATTGTCATCCCTAACAGGATGCTACCCACGACGAACAGCCCCATCCACCCGCGTCCTCCTAGTGGCACCAGAGGCGCAGCTAGGGGGGGGGGGTCAAGGAGGGACAGCTGTCTTAGGGCGCAGCGTCAAGGGGCGCCAAATTAATGTTAATTTACTTTTATTTTAAATCCGAAAAGAAAATTATTTGAACTGAAGAGGTGTGAATATGTTCGACATAAAAGTGGAAGCACCGCAAACCATATAGGGAATGACCAATGTACACTGTTAAAAATTTCCGTAACAAAATAGTAAAATAACCATTTATTTGATTGTTATTTTACCATATTTAACTACAACAGCTGAATAACCATTAAAAAGATGGTACTCAAACCGCTGATTGCGAAAAAAATCGTTTATTCTCTGTTTATCCTAAAAAACGTTTAACTAACCGTAATTTTCAAGCGCTCAATAAGAATCGGCCGTCCATCTTGGTTGCGAAACCTTACCGGGCGTACGTTGTTGTTAAAATATGAATAAAGATTTATTAGTTAAAATCTGCATGTGTATATAAAAAAAGAAGATAAAAAAAAGTGGCTTAAGCAGTGGATACTAAATAGAAACACATACACACGTAAATCAAAAATCGGAGCCATCAGATTTCCGAACTGTTTGCGAATGAACGAACCCATAATTTGAGCTGCTGAAGCTTGTTTGTATTTTAATTTTTGCAGCAAATAAAATGATTTTCGTCAATATACAGTAAATTTAGACTAAAAATGACTTTGGATCCAATCAAAAACTGAAATCTCAATTTTAATGCAGTTTTCCTGTTTAAAAGAAAGATTTATTGATAAATAAAGCGACCGCTTTGTGTGGTGCCGATGACCGAGTGGTTAGCGAGCAACGTTGGTGTGGCAAACAACCGGGTTCGATTCTCACGGGCTGCGTTTACCGTTTCTACGCCTCGAAATGGTCCAAAAACGCTGAAATTTTTGTTTTGAAACCATTTTTAAATGGTTATAAAACCATAAACTTTTGTATTTACGGCTTTTTAACCAAGCTGATTGGAAATGGTTAGGTCCCGTAAAGATAGAAAAATGTTCAATCCGTAAATTTAACGGTGAATTAGATGGACAGACTGCTGCCAGTCATTTAACCGTAATTTCACGTTGAAATTTCTAACAGTGTAGCACAGGAGTGCGGGAGAAATCAGACAAATAATTTTGTAAAGCCAAAGTGTCCCATTTTTCCTTTAGAAATGAATAGTCGCTAATAAAAATGAAAGCTAAAAGGGTTACCTTTTAGAGCTATTTATCATTTACGGAGCATAAAAGTTTTTTTTAGGCCAGGGAGCTGTATCCCTTTAGGGGCGCCCCTAGGCCACCAGGGGCAAGGGGGCCGCAAAATCTGCAGCTGTCCCCGGGCGCTAAAAACCCTATCTACGCCTCTGAGTGGCACTACTGTCTTATTTTCTTCCTCTGAAGTGCATCAAATCTACCGAAATACAGCAGCAGTAAAGCTTGTTTTTGCAGTTGCTTTTAATTTGAAGTGTTTCATTGTGAGAAAATCAGCTGGAAGTACTGTCATGTGACTTTATGACTTCACTTAGAATCGAACCACTCAGATGTTCACCTTAAGCTCTAGTGAGAAGGATTCCACAGGGATTTTCATTTCGTTGCCTTCCATTTTTTATCCCTTGGGCGAGCGGTTTTTCGCAGACCTCTTTCAGCTGCATTCACTTGAATGCTTAATAAGGGAAATGCCGTTTTAGCTTTCAGGTTTAGCTTTTGTGAATCTCTATCTTTGAATTATTGCTTATGCTTGAATAACTATTTTCCGTATTTTCCCGGTAGGAAAAAAAATCCCACCTTCTAAGACAAGTGACCAAGTAACAAAAATGTACGTCATTGTTTGCTTTTTTTTCTTCTCCTTCGTTTTCATATGCAATTTTGTACTAATTTCCATGAGCACTAATTTCAGAATCCATGCTGCACAGGAAAAACAACGTTAAAATCGCAGAACATCAGCAGTATGCATTGTCTAAATCAGCGCTTCCCAAAGTGATGACCAATGTAGCAATAACGTTTCCACGAGCAAGAGGCTTCAAGTCTGCGCTCCCATTGGACACTTTATACCACAAGGAGAATTTCGCCAAGAGCGAATTCAAAGGAAAAGAAAACAGCGATCGCTCTGCGCCACCAAATGCATGATCAGCGATTCCCATGTTCACCACCGAATTTTTATGCGTGCTTTGCTGAGTTTCACACAACGCGAGCTGAGTACTTACTTTTTTCTCATAATTTTAAAGAACATTGGCCAGTTTTTACAATTTTGTTGTAAAAACTTTAATTCGTTGTTTACGATTTCCCAATAAGTCCCCGATTTTGACAACTTTTAGTCAAATTATAGCTATTTTTCAAAAATTATGGCCATTTTCAATCCTTTTTTTTAAACTTATTTTCATTTCTACAGTATTCAGACTTTAATAGTAAATGAGTTTTACACTAATTATAGTGATTGGACTATTTTGGTTTTAACAAAACGATTTCAATGACTTGAATAATAATAAAATAATTGTAAGTTGAAAAATTACGTTCACTATTCTTAATATTTTTCTTTATTTTTATCTCGAAAGCTTTGCAGGTATTTGAGGTTTGACGAATACTGCCCCTCCTCTTATCTACAGTTATCCGTCCCGCTGTGTGAAACTGAAACATTTTTGAAGCGCATTTGGTACAAAAATAATTGTTTATATGAGTACCCGGCATTCGGAAATTAATAATTTAACCTGTAAGGATGCTCACTCATTTTACTTTAGTAAAAGCGTCGTTTAGCAACGAAATGGCTATTTATTGTATTATCGTCCTTGGAATTGAGAGAATACCTGTAAGCGACTGTATTAGGACTCTCTGCACAAAAAAAACTATAGTTACAAAAACACAAGATTCTCTTCTTTAAACAATAGATTACCTATTTAAATACACCGGTGGTTTAAACAGTTGAATAAGGAGGAGAGCCTCGAACAGATTTATAAACTTAGAAGATACTTTAAATAAGTAAAACTATAACAGGTTATTAACCTTTCTAATTTTCATACGCACTTTAAATACATTTTGATTCTTACAATCTTTAAAATAATAGAAAAATTGTTATGTAAGAAGTTTTTTCTAGATTAGATTTTCATAGAATAAGTAGTAGGACAAATTCGAGTATTAAAAGAATTGCTTCTATGTGCATTAAGATCTGACCCTGAGGAACTCTTACCAAAATTTCGTATTGTTAGCGCTCGAGGTCTGGCAGTAGACATACAAAGAAAATCCTTTGTTGATTTCACATAATGCGAAGTAAGTAAAAACCGAGATTACACGATATTACCGATTAGTTATAGTTCCCTGCAGATTTCAACATGCCTGCCAAAAATATTGAAATGTAGGAAAAGTTAAAAAATGTATGTCGATTACCTGTATTATATACTTAGAGAAGCACTAATCCAAATTATAAGATATAGGGGGAGTGGTGTGTCTGTAGATACTTTTAAGCAAGTTAAATTCTAGATACTTATCCGGTTTCATTAGATATTACTGTAGAGCATTTTAAAACAAAATATTTTATGGCAAACGAGATCATATCTTACGTTAACCTAGTGATCAAAACAGATATCCTACAGTTACTTACGTCATTTGTGGGATAGCGATTCGCATTGTCCCCCATGTCTTCGATTAGTTTTTCTGTATCTTGAGTAGCTTGAAGAAGTGCTTGGAACAATGATTCTGTATCATAGTGAGAAGATTGCAAAACCGATTCTTTTATTTTTCCATTCCCATGCAAATCTGAAGGCCAATCCTTCGCAAAATCCATTTCAGACTGTGTCAAAGTACGCTTTACTTCCGATACCTTGGGTTCTTCATCTTCTTTCTCATCTTCCTCAATTGGCGGGGTGAAAATTTCATCAGCAAACATGTCATTTTTTGGATCTTTTCTGTTAGGTTTGAATCTGTGGGAGAAAAGAAAGCCATTGAATAGTGTAACTTTAAGGTAAATACACTATAGTTAAAAAATGAGTTATAAAATTTCTATCACTAACAACATATTAAAACTTTTTATCTTACTTTATATAAGCTAGTTCGTCAGGATCAGGTGTTTCCAATTCTTCAAGAATGTTTGGTGGCTGCAACAGAAATATTGGCGTTTTCATAACGTAGCTCATAAGCATGTATTAATTCAAAATATTTCTGAGAAAAACAAGCAAACAGAAATTATCACTAATCTTCTTAACGTATTTTACAAATGAATTATATGTTTTTAATAATTTCTTCTTTTTCTATACCTGTTTGATATCGTTTTAACGAATCAGCTTCATGATGAAATCTTTCATATGATTTGTTTTACTTTGTTGCATTTCAATTCTATATTTATTTTAAAATAAAAAAAGATACTTCTAATTCTGAAAATAATATGAATAAAACAGAATTTTTATTCTTTCTGCGGAAACAAAACGTAAATTCTTAAAAGATATTATGAATATATTTTTATTTCTATATAATATCTTCATCTTAACCAACACCTCTGCCCTTAACTAAATCCACAGGAATTATGTATATCATTATGCACTCACAAGTGCATTATTTAAATTTGTTTTTGTTTAGATATGCTGTTTCTTTGTTTCTTTTCTATGTATTTACTTATGAACTGCCATCGTTATTTTTTTCCTTGTCTTATGCTCAAAACCGGTTCCAAGTAAAATGACTTTCTATTTTCTAAGCTTAATTTCCTAAAAGAAATCTATACTTTCTTTAGAAGCCAATAAATATGATCAAACAATTCGCCTTATCAAACCAGAATATTTTTTGACATAATGTGGCTATCCACATTAGGGTCTCAAATTAAATAGGAAACCACAATCCAGTTTTTAGCCTACTTTCCCGTAAAAAAATAAAAATTAATAAATAAAGTGGGAAAGAAGGCTTCATGTATCGTAAAAATATCGTTAAAAATACAGACAAAAATAATTGAAGTAATTAAATAAAGATTGAAAAATAAAAAATATGAAAATGTGTGTCTCCCCCCCCCCCCCCCCCCCCAATAACTTTTGAGGGAATTGTCCGATTTGAAATATTTTTTGCATTCGAAAGACCACAGCGAGGACATTTTATTTTCAATTTTACTTTTTGATTTGAACAATTTTTTGTTCAATATTGAACAGCTCAAAAAATCTTAATATTAGCGCCTATGGGCAAATGAAGCAAATTATGCAACATCTGGGCATAAGATCCAAGTTCCTATGAAGAAGGTTATTGGAAGAAGCTCTCGGTGGGAAATACTTTTTAATTTGAACAATTTTTGTTCATTGTTGCAGAGTTCAAATGAAAAAAAAAAACAATAGCGTCTACGGAGAAATTTCAGTTCTATATAAATCCCGATCTAGAAAGCGGATTCGCTTTGAACAAACTTCATAGGAAAGACGTTAGCCCGTAGAATGTGTAGAAATGGGAAGTTCATCCAGAATTAAACGGATATTTCTGAATGAATGAGTAAAAGAACGAATCAATGAATAACTGAATTAGTGAAAGAATAAATTATTGAATAAATGAGTTAATAAACTAATGAATGAAAGAATGAGTGAATAAATGAGTGAAAAGGAAAAAAAATAATTAAATAAGTCTATAAATACATGAATGAATAAATGAGTGAATTAATGAGTAAATGAGTAAATAAACGAATGAGTGAAAGAATGAATAAATAAATGAATGAGTAAAAGAGTTAATGAATAAATGAGTGAAAAAAGGAAAAAATAATTAAATAAGTGTATAAATTATGAATGAATGGATGAGTGATAAAATATTTATTAACCGCTGAAAACGGTATATTTGAAGTAGTTAAAATTAAAGCTAAATGAGAAAGAGAGAGAGAGATTATAAATTTGAAGTTGACAGTATACAGGAAAGTAGGCTCGTATAGTTGTAGACGGAACTTCTTGTTAAAAGTATCATTGTTGTGTATATTCATCTCTTTGCTGCTTTGCAGAAAACAAGAGCATTTGAACAAAGGTCGTAAATACAAAAATAACAACTAAAATAAAAGTTTAACACAAATTAGAGCAGAAATATTATGCAGTCAAAACCTCTATTATTCACAACTCTTTGTGGCCTATAAATGGGTGCCCGAAGTCAAAGGGAAATCACTCTCGAGTTTTGAAAAATATCTACACTGAATACTTTCCGAACTGCTGTGAGAGAGTCAAGCTTTATTCTCAAAGTAAGAAAACAAAATTTTTTAAATGTTTCCCTTCCCCCCCTCCCCCCACCCCACCCCTACTCATTTTCCCCCACCAGATACTACGCATTAAAGGGAGTTCTGCCATTTTCAGATACGTTCAGAAGCTTACAGGAAGTAAATATACATGATATAATGTGCTTGAAGTGAATTGATTAAGTGATGTTAACTGTGTATGATTATTGTTTAGCACATTTCTCATCAAAAACGTTCCTACTTAAAATAGGGGACCTTTATATGCAGAAACAGCCTGTTTGAGTAGTTTTTGACTTTAGTTAGTAACCAACTTTTTTTTAATAGCTTGCGACATTAAAAAGCAAATATCGAAGGAAAGAAAGGCAAAATAATAATAATAATAATAATAATAAAACTAAAAGACGTTAAAAAATCACAATAGTAAAATAATTTTAAATACTCACCACTTCTGGTAGTCCGAAATGCAGCATTCTGGAGCAAAATCCAGGATCGTATGAAATTTGATGTCTGTTAACATATAATATATATTGTACAACGCATTGCGTGTAGTCATGTTTCCATCGATATCCTCCAGCAAAAAGTCTTGCGAGCTCATGCTCTAATAATTTGATTTCTTGAGATCCAACCGAATGGCGAAAAACATCAACATCAGTCCCATAAGGCATCTGGCATCGACCAAAGGCGTTGTCTGCAAAGTAAGGATGGCATATGATGATGTATGCTAAATACCCACAGTTTAAAAAAGAAAAGAACTAAAGATATTTGATAGTTTAGTACTTTTAAAAGTTATTTTTATCCATCTAAATAGCATTTTCTTAAAAAGTGAAACACAACAGGAAAGAAAGTTAATGCTAACGGTTTTCTACATTAACCTTTACTTTATTATTACGATTATCATTTATCAAGCCAAAAATACAAATGTAAAACAAACCACCTTGATGAAGATGATCTGAATTAGCTTCGCTGTGCAACTTTGAAACGATAAAAAAGAAAAGCACTTAAATGTGAGCTAAAATGCTTTTAAATTTTTGTAGAAATATATTTTATGCTAAACGATATCCAAACAAATCACATAGATTGCCTGCGGAGCAGTAGATGTTTATACTTACTGGTTCAAAAGAGTAGTAACATTTTTTAAAGATTTCTACCGCTAAATATTTGTTTATATACCGTTCACAATATTTTTGTCGGTTTAGGTTAACAGCCCTCTCCGTTAGTCTTCATAAACTACAATCAAGAAATTATTATTTAGTAACGTTTTGACATTGATAACTATTTTCTTTTATAAAGCTTGACCACCATGGAGAATCTGATTAAGACATGGTTTATTTTAATCGCATACCAAATAAACCATGGCTTAAGGGGGTAAATAGGGGTAGAACAGCGTATGAAGAGTAATTTTCATGATTTTTTTAACATATAAAGAATAAATATATTTTATTAAAATTTTGCGGTAATTTTATAGATATATTGAAGAACATTTACTGACATCTTCAAACTTTTTTTTTTTTTTTTTTGAAAAATCCCGAAGATATCAGCTACTGCACATTGTAAGTCGCCACCTGGATCGGCAGTTTACGTACATCCTGGAGGTCACAATTTTTATCTGAAATCAATTTTTAAAAAAAATTACTTTTTTTATAAGTGTCTCTTCTATTTGAACTACAATTATCACAAAGAAATCGAAAATTTCTATATATATTTTTTTTTAATAGGAATATTAAGTAGGATTTTTGACCGTTTTTTTTTTTTTTTTTGCAATAAAGAAAGTAAAAATAAAGATATTGTTTATGATTGAAGTTCAAATAAAGCGTGTATATATGTGTATATATATATATATATATATATATATATATATATATATATAACGAAAGGATTTATCAAAAACTTTGCGAACAAGAGTGTACGCAAATTCGAAAAAAGTGGCTTCGAGAAAAACGCGTTTGAAAAAAATGAGTGGTAGTGAAGGTAAATTTAAGGCAGTAATGAATCAATTTAAGACTGATTTTAAAATGTGAGCGTCATCACATGATCACTAATACTTATAGAAATTTCTATCCGAAGTCTCAATTGTTAAAAGAAACAAAAGGGCCTCTGCTAATGTTCTTCTGTCTCTCTAACACCTTTCAGGTCATTCATGAATGACTACCTCCTCGACCGCTCCAAAAGGACGCTCGCTCAAATGCTTATTAACTTTTAAATGGCTTGGAATTTTGCTTTGAAGTTTTCAGGGTATATTATTGAACAGTCATAGAATCGATTTATGAAAAAAAAATATTTTTAATTGTTTGAGACCTCTACATATGTATCCCCCTTAATCAGATCCTCAATGTCCCTCGGCGGACTAGAATGAAATCTGTCGCTGTGTTTCGTTTGATATCAGGCCACCATTGCCTTAAGAAACATCTACCTCGTATCAACGTGGCAACTGGTTTTTTTTTTTACCTTGTGTCATCTTCAGAAGGAGATGGACCTGTTTAATATGTCTAGATGCCCTGCTCTTCCTCGGAAATCGATCTGGGAACGCTATTGGATTGCTCGTCTTCATATATACATTTATTATTGTACTTTTGATATTCAATTGTCTTCTTATGTGCCACTAGAAATTTTTAAAAGAGGTTGACCTATGAACTGCATTTCAAAAGCTGAACTTTATCGTCACTCACTCTAAAAAAGTTATTTAGAAATGGAACAGTTCTAAACATTCTTAAAACTCGATTTTTAATTTTAATTTGGATTCGATTTTTAAATTTCTAATTTTATCAATACTTTCAAAAACCTGTTTTGACGAAGGAGCAAAGTCTCTACTTTTTATCAATTAGTTTCATTTCAGCAGTTAAATTTCACTTTTTCTAGATTTGGTATCAAAATATCAGTTTAAGTGTAATTTAAGCCATTTCTATTACATTAACACATTTTAAATTCAGAAATACAAAAGAATCATTACATATAGATAATAATAATTTCTTTTACTTAGTACAAACTTAAAATTAAATTAAGAATTCGGCATCTTAGAGTTTTTTTCTATTATTCCTGTTACGAATAAAGATATCAAATTTAACTTTGTAACTAGTAATTTCTGAGTTTAGGTAAAAGAAAACTTCAGATAAAATCAAAATATAAAGCTAACTAATGAAAACTTTCAGATCTCAGTCCAATCACTAATTTTATTTTTATATCCCCCCCCCCCCCCCCCCAAAGGAAGTGAATAATTTATTTTTCACGTTTTCATTAACATTCTGGCAAACTCGTCTTTTTCGTCGATTTCTTCACTACAGTAGTTGTCATTTTTATTTTGCTTCCATAATTCGCCCTTACTTAAAAGGACGAAATAGAGAAAAAAAATTTCAAATCAGTACGGATTATCCTTTACTTAGAAACTGAGACAATTAGCTCAGCAACATATAATAACAATGCATTTTCAACGGAAAGAGAATTACAGAACACTGCATTTTTCACTTCTCTCCCAAAAATGAAAAATGTGCTCAAATTTTCCCCGTGTACATTTTTTCTCTACTTTTGTGCGAACAAGAAGCTTTTCAGATTAACAGGACATTAAAACTTTTTTACCCTACAATAACAAGGAAGTGGTATGAATTAAGCTCTCTGAAATAGTTGGCTTTTAGTTACGTTAAGAGATTGCTATGCAATTGATATTAAAATTTAAAAAACCTTTGCTTCGTAGGATTAAAGAATTCAATTGTAGGGGGATTTTTTTCTCGTTAAAAATAAAAGGAAAGAAACTCCGTGTTTTATATTTTACTTACTTTCCGCTATTTTATTTTGTCAGTGTTTGAAAATTAAAGAAATTAAAATAGTTTGGTGCATTAGAAATTAACCAAGCTGTGGCGGAAAGGATTTTTTTTTCGTCTGTTAAAGCCAGATTAAGGATTCTTTATGATGTTCGATGACTCTTTTAATTAGCTGTTTTGAAAAAAGTGATGATTAATTTAGTACAAATTTTAATATTCTTTGGGAAAAAATAATAACAGGAGCTTAACTGCAGAGAAAAATTTTCCAACTCATTAAAGAGATATGAAAAGCAAGCAAATCATTTTTACATCTTCTATATTAGTGAACTAATGCGCTCTACAAAGCCCTAATTTGTTGCATTTTAACGAACATTTTCGTTTTCTTGTGAGAGAGTTTCGAGTTTTAGACATGTACATGTACAATGAGTAGATGATACAATATGTTGCACGAAGTCAGCTATAATTTCTAGTATATATATATATATATATATATATATATATATATTATATGTATATATGTATATATATATATATATTTCATATATATAATACAGCCATTGGTTCCGCGGATCACTCAATTTTGTTTTGTGGTCATCCAAATCGATTTCTAGTATTCTCGGACCTGCGGACCACCAATTGACGAATCATATCTTTCAACATCACTTTTCCCCTAACATTATTTTTAATCGTTTCTAAACGAAACAAAACCAAGTGAATACATAATCTTAAAAATTAATAAGAAAAATGAAATATCCACATCTGAATATTTATTTGTATTAAAAAAAAGTTTGAAGATCTTTCTTATACGCGAAAAATAAAGCGTCTGATTTCAATTTGATTCAATCAATCAATTAATCAATCTATGTTTTAAATGATATATTTTTTTTTCTATATCTTGAAACGAAAACCAGGAGTGTATTCAGAATCTGCATTTTTCTCGATTTTTCGGTGCTGACAAATTATAAGTTTTGTAGACAAAAATGTTTTATTTAATTTATGCCGTAACAGTTGGTGTTCCAATTTTTCGCATCGTTCAAAAAATTATATTGCATAACTAAAATTTAAAAAAAAAATCTTCGCGAGCAGGTGATACTCATGAATTTTATCCGATAAAGTTTTTTCGCAACAAATCCATCTGATCCAGACAGTCAAATTCGTTGGATCAGGATTTATTTTTGATTCATATTTTCTCCAAAGAGCCTACATTTAAGTTTTTCTAACTGTTCAAAAATAAAAAACAAAAATTTTAAATCAAAAATTTAAACATGCGAATGAGATGTCCTGACTGAGAGCTTACTTTTAAAAGTTTTCACCATATTATTTGATCTATTGTGGTGTAAGTTTAGGGCAAGCTTTTCAGGAAAACTTACTTGAGATTTTTCAAAAAACCCGTGAAACAATAATCAATCAATGAAAAAATCAGTGAAATATTTGAGAATCAAATAAATTTAAACCTAAAAGTACATTTCCTAAACTTCTGAATAAACGCTTGATATTAAAAGTTTTTCGTACATATTACTTATTTTTCCTTATTTTTTACAAGAAAGTAGGCTAAAAATAGATTAAGAAAATTAAGAAGAGAAAACACTTGCAACAATGTACGAAATATTTAATGCTAAAGAATAAGCGATGACAATGTCGGGGTTGCATTAAACTTTTTAAAAAATAATTCTAGTCAATGTGTGTTTTTACTAGTGTGCTTCAAAAAGTTCTAAACGAAAAAAATAAGCATAGGTAAAGATTCCATAATCACAGAAATACAAACTTAAATGAGCTTGTAAATTTGTAAAATACTCAGAAGGCCTTTAAAATCTTTGTAAAAAAAGAGACCATAAAAATGACAGTGTTTTATTTGTTTATCTGTAGTATAACTTTTATTTTAAGAGACTCAGTTATAATTTTATTTTATTTTTATTGTGATTTAATTGATTATTTTATTTTGTTTCTTTAAGATGTTCTTTAATGCTTACCGTGTAACAAACTTTAATTTGACATCGTTTTTGTACTCTTTTTGACTGTGTTTTTCAGGAAAAAAAGGCAGTGAAAGTTCTTTTCCAATCGCTACTCAATTGCAGTTCCCTCATCAAGCCTCAATAATTGTTTAATATTTATTTGCAACATTTATGTCAGTTAAAAACTGACAAGAGGAAGCATTAAGAAGTTCTCCTCTTAATTAAAAATTCATCCAAATAAAAAAATAATTTATATATACAGCTGGGGTAATTGTAAATGCTTTTTCAATGTTTTAACTACTTTAGATCCTTCCTTACTTTTACAAGAATACTTTTAAATTTAGTTACTTTATACACTTATCTGTGGTAGAGATGTTATTTTACGCAATACCATACTTGATGCTAATTAACACTATGGAATACTTAGGAAAATTCATTCGTATGTCAATTAAAATTCTAACAGTAGCGAACTGTGAACCGGGAATGACTTTTGCATACAATTATTTATTTGAATAAATAATACAGAAGCAAATGGTACGATTAATTGTGCGTTGTAGAAAGATGTTTGAAAGAGTGGCTTCCAAAGTTCCTGCACCAAAGTTGTCAGAAATTCAAATGAAAGTTCGAGAGGGTCTCGTTAGCAATGCAACTCTCCCTTATTTGTCTCTTGAGAGAGTTCGTAAGGATTATTAGTTGCAAAATAAGTCTCCGAAGCTATTATCTTTCCCAAAATGCACTTCGGAAGAAGTACTGACGTATCAAAATTTTATATTTTTGTTTGGATTAGTGATATAACAATATTTGAAGAAAACAGAAGTGAGGTCATTTGATAAGGTAGTACAGTCACTTTAAGCTACGGTATTGTGTATTTCGTATCATTGTTTTATTTATTATTTACATCTTTTCTTCTGGTTTAGCAATAATTAAAACTGAAATTGTCACAGCTGAAGAGTTAATTTAACGACGATAGTATGTATTACAAATAAATTCAAAAAAAAAAATTTATATCATGTTCTCTTGGTTTCACACAGTCAGTTCTTACTTTGCATAACTTCGCAGTACTCGCATAAATAGGTGTACATTATGATTCCCCCCCCTCCCCTCTTATTTCAGTCCAGTCTTCGATGCTTCCTTTCCATTTAGTGGAACTTTTGCAACAATAACGAGTTTTGTCACACAGCCAGAAATAGTTTTATATATGTCTCCTAAGATAACAAAAGAAGTTTGTTCTTTATTTATAGGATCATTTATAACTTCTAACACTACTTATCAGGTGGAGTTACCAAGGTGTCATCATCTACAACTAACGTTACTAAGTAGGTAAAATTACCAAGCTGTTTACATAAAATGATGGATAAAAAGTTTTGAACGGCACGATGTTACATCTTGCCATGAAGAATTTTAAATATCTTATGAAAACATGCAGATAATGTAAATATGTTCATAAAACGTCTGAAATAAAATAGATGAATCTCGAAATGTTTTAATAATGTAATTCAAAATCACACAGTTTACATAGCTAGCAATGTGATACTGCTGACCGATTTCACGTTCATTTCTGTTTGCGTTGAGTGAGCTCGGTACTGCAGTCTAGTAATTTTTCCATTTTTATTCCAGCAAATTGTTATTTTTTAATTTTTTTCTTGAAGCGTATGCCTTGACAGATAATATTTTGAAAGCATTTGCGAAATAGAGATTAGGAATTACCGAGAAGCTTCTTATAAACCACTTTTCCATTTAGCCACATGTCTTCTCTTAATGACTTCTAATACCCTTTCCCCTTAAACATCGGTTTGCCAAAACAAATCCAGGAAAAAGATCCCGCATCCCGGAGAACTTTCGGTACGACGTATGCTTCCTCGGCGCTGGAGTTATGCGGATTATATTGCCAACGGGCATGAACAACAGAACAAAGGATTCCCTCGTCGCTTCCAAGTCGGATGGCAGCCAGGGGAGAAACACAAAGGCACCAGTTGGGGGATTTTTCCTCTAATAAATCCTTTTGCTCCTAACAAGAATCCCCAGCAACTTTAGAATTCGACGCAGATCCTATAACACGAACTAACAATCATTTTACGGTACCTCATCCCCAATTTTAAAAAGGTCGAGGGGTTGGAAAGCGTGGATACACATACACACATGGCTGGCTTTGCATGTTCCTAATTACTGGTTAACCCCCACCTTCCCATAATGCATTTTCCCTTCCCCAAAACATAAGCTATAGTTGTCGCCACCCCCACCCAAACTTTTTGGTCTCTTCTACCTTCGGCAGTGGATTTGGAAGATTATATCAATTATTTAAAGATTAAGTCTTCGCTTCTACGGTGTGCCGTCACATGGCTTTTACTGGCTTCAACAGAATCCTTTGTCTTACACAGCTCCACCCTTTGCTCTTTTAAATCAATTTCAGCATTAGACATGTGCACGTAATAAAAAATCCAGGTGCTGCTATTTACCTAATTTTAAAAGAAATCAAAAAACGAAGAGTATAATTGTATTCTTCTTGTTCTTAAATGATATTTTTGAACAGGAGACTTGTCCGAAGTTAATACAAATTTTTTATATGTGCACAAATGATTTTAATAGAGTTTTTAAGAAATTAAACTTCTTACAAAAGAATGCAAGAAGTACTTGAAAGTGCAGTCCATGATAAATTTTGTTGAGTGAAAAAGTGATTCTGACGATTAAAACAATGTACATGGTAAAAAAAAAGCTAAAGGAGAAGATATAACAGTCTTCGAGACGCATTAAAAAAATACTAAAACATTCTATTCATTATGCTTATTGGGAAGTCTGGTTAAAAAATACAACTGTAAATAAATAAATAAATCGAACTTTATTGTATCGTATATATAGTGTGCACAACTTGCGACGCATGCTAAAATCACACTCTTATTTCAGTTAAAAATTCATCCAAATTAAATGATTATAAACAAATTTGAATTTTAAGAATTACTACGCGCATACACATGTGCACGCTTGAGTGTACGCAGATAGTAAAAAACTAAAGAAAAAAATAGATTGTTACATTTCACGAAGAGAATTGAGTTCCAAGTAAGTAGATAATACAGGAACTGAACTTAAAGAAGATTTTGCTTGTAACACGTAGTAGGTTTTAAATAGGCATTTCTATAAAGAAGGCTCCTGAATAACTCTTATGTTATTAATTGCATATGAAAACTAACGAGACAATTATGAGGAATTATGTGTCAAATACTTTACTAGAATTGGTTTTTTCCTTCTTAATGAAGAAGGCTTTAAAATTATTTACCACTATGTCTTCAAGATAAAAAATTAAATAAGGCTTCGTTAAAGCTTCAATCAGAAATAAATCCTCGAAGAAGATGTTTTCATTTTTCCAATTACCAGATAAAAGTAAGATTCTACAAATGCAGGTATTTTTTTTGAATTTAATGTTCTTATCTGTTTAAAATGAATAATTAAAATGTGTGTTTCTCATAAAAAATGATAATTAAAAATACTTATTTGTCTTTCAAAACTCCTAATTATAAACTCGTTATATCCCTTTCTTCGAGAATATTTTGGATTCATTAGAGCTCCTATTTTCGTGTATTTTCTGTGGTCATCTAAAAAAATTATTTGAATATTATAAGAAGTCCGCTAAATTATCTGCACTTTAGAATTCATTCCTCAGGTCCGTCAGTAAACCACATGTATTTCACACAAATATGTTTAATTATTCTCATAATTCGAGAATTTTTCAAAATTAAATTATACATAAAAGCAATACTTTTCCACACGGAAAAAATTACAACATCGACAATCAAATTATGCGTCATAACATTTTCACTTTTTTAATTTGAATAAGATTAGTTAATTATGTAGTATTTTTAACACGAATTTAGAAGCAAAGTAAAAACTGAGTGGAGCTCTTTGTACACAGGTGATCCGGCTGCGGTCAGGCACGACAGCTCCGGTGCAGTAGTACATTGCGTTAAACGAGCCTACTCACACGAGCGGCCGTTACCCGACTAAAACCAGGTTGTCCGTGTGCATAGAGTCTATAGATGTTAGAGGTTTAGGGATTCTTAATGTAATTATACATTGATTTTTTCCCAGTTTTTATTATTTTTTGATTTGGTACAGTTATATAGGTAGTAGAAATAAATAAAAGTTTTCTATACATGATTATAACATTTGTATGCACTAATAATGTCGTGAAATCTATCAAAACGTGTCATATAATTCAATATTTAAATGTATTTTTTTTAAATAAATCATTTTATTTTTTTAATTAATATTTTTAAAAATATTTTATTGAAATTTACCGGATGGCGAAAGGACTTCCACGGCATAAAGCAAATATTCTCGAAGCTTAATTTCTTTTTTTAATGCTTTTTTGCACATTACATACTTGCAAGATATGCATGCGATTTTCTCTAACAGCTACTTTTTCATCAAGTCAAGGAATTACCTTACTAAAACCTAAAACACACAAAGGAACCCGCCGACTCACTTTGATTTTTAAAATAGTGTGAGTAAAAAACACAAATAGGAAATGAATTGCACGAGCAAATGAAGTTGAAGATCTATTTCGCAAATGATGCAATGACAATTGAATGACTTTCAACTTAAATTTAAATTATAAAATATTTTAATGCTGAAATTAAAGAGACGGTGCTATAATTGTAATAGTTACTATTGTTAGATACACAACGAAAGTTTAAAACAAAATCTTAGAACATACCATCAAAGCACTCCTCTTCACCTTCGCAAAGATTTTCACTAAACAGGCATCCTGCAAGATAGAATTAATATTCTTAAAATGCATATCAAAAGGTACAAGAACACAAATTAAAAAATATAAGAAATGATCAATGCGACTAAAGTTTATTATTACAAAATGCTATCAAAAAAGGGAATTAAAAATAAAACTACATTAATTCAAACAAAACTCCACGCAGTTTTTCAAAAGTAAGTAACACGAGACTGGAATAGATACCTGCGAGACATTTATATTAAAAGAAATTCTTCGTGTATATCGTTTCGAAATTTAATTAATTTTCTGGTCTTCTTTGCCGGGGGGGGGGGGTTGAGAAATATAATACATTTATCGCAATTACAGTTTTAAAGTTTTGAATCAAGCTTCGATAATTCTTTACCAAAAAGCATCACTTTACAATAAAAGTATTCTTTTTATACGCGGTTTTAGTTTTAAGAAGTGTCTTATTGTAGTCACATATTAAAGTCCAGTAAGTATAATATTTTAATTTTTTTTTAATTTATATTATTTCTTCTAACTTGCGAGTTTTTGATGCATATTAATGGGTAAATACAATTTGAATAATATGTTTCTTAACCTTATAATATTATGAGGGTTGGCCTCCCCGGGTTTCAAGTCTCAAGATCTATAATTACGTTAAAGCTAGATATGCACCGATTAATTTGTAGTAATCTTTAATTGGCCATAATCGGCCAAGATTTTTTGCA
Organism: Octonoba sinensis; assembly: GCA_038502835.1. Lineage (NCBI taxonomy): Eukaryota > Metazoa > Arthropoda > Arachnida > Araneae > Uloboridae > Octonoba > Octonoba sinensis. The sequence goes on along the minus strand of CM076599.1, from coordinate 52,639,177 downwards.
TTATTAAAATTACTTTTAGCATGCCAAAAACAAGAACCCATGCTGAACGAACCTTAACAATACAGTGATACCCTCCCCTCCTAGAACAATGGTGCATCAAAAATATTAAGCCCTTCAAAAAATATTAAGAAAAGTATCCGAATAACATTTATCAAAATATGTATTTCATATAAAAATATAGAAGATATAACGAAGGAAACCGAAATTTACAGCAGCACTGTTTAAATTGATTTTATAATATCCCCCCTTCCTAAAATTTCCGTTAGTGCAGTCTTTGCCTTGACCCCTCCTTCTTATGGGCACCACTGCAGTATGTCAATCTAATTTTCGGCGACATAAAATGTCAGGTAAATACACACGTATATATTATAGTATTCCTTACTACTTCTATGGTTTTTTTCCCTACTTAATCGTATAAAAGAAGAACTATGCATGTATTACATATAGTTAGATGTATTATCATTAGGGGTGTCGGGAGAAAATTCCGATTCTTCCAACTGTCCCACCACTTTGAAAGGTTTGAGGACCCCTGATCTAATCTATATCATAGTTCCCTCTAGACTGATCCCCTGCACAATCAAACAGTACAGTCGTCGAACCCGATCAATGGAATATCGGTTAAAAGAATATCTCGCTTAGTGTAATACATTTTCAATGCACCAAACCATAGTATATTGTTTCTGTGATCCCGAATACTGAAATATCCCGCCTATTAAAATAATTCGTCGTGACAAATTTTCTGTCCCATTAAGCGGGATCTACTGAAGTTTCGGACTGTGTGTGCAGTGACTTTCGGCGGTCGCGCACAAGCAAAAATACCTCCAACTAAAATGTGCCGATAATCACTAAACAAATAATTAATTAAAAATCGAATATTAAACATGAATTGTTTTGAAAACATGAGTTTTAGCTGCTAAAAATTATGTATTATTTATTAATGATTTCCTCTGACGCCTGCCAGAAGAAGTCATATGGATGCTCACAACTTTTTTCTCTACCCTCTTTTTCTTTCGCGTATTTACCGTGCTCACACACGCAGTCGGCAAGATTTTTGTGCAGTCAACCTCTCATCTTAGAGGTAACAGTGGTTTATATACAGGGTGCTCATAATTAAATTCACCCTGTTTAATCCTACGTAAGCTGTTTTTAACAGACGTTATGTCATTGGAACTTGGTATATACATTACTAGTAAGCACGGCGGTCATACGAAATGAGCGCTGTTCTAGATATTATAAATATACAATTCTCCCAGTAACCGGAAATGCACATCACATTAAAGAGAAATTTATCAAGTAGAACAGTAAAGTTTAATGAATAAATAATAAACATATAATAATTTCGGAAAAAATATTCTTACCGAAAAAAAAACATCCAAGTTATAATAATCTGTAAAATAAAAATATTATTTACTATATAATATAATTGCTTGTGAAAATATTTATTTATATCCAACATAATCATCGTCAAAACAATAGTTTTTACGAAACCTCGTAAAAAGAGCGCTGTCACTTTAATATATGTAAAAAGCGCAGCCGATAAACAAATTAAAACGAAGAAAGAAGGATTAAATTAAATTCCCGTTTACATTAATTTTTAACGGAGATTGCAAATCTAGCGATGCCTCACTCAAAATGCTAGATAAATGTTTTGATTATTAATATATTTGATATGTGTTACAACAATGGCAACTGCATTATAGTTACGCAAGCAACCAATAAGCTATCGGCGACAAAAACACACTTAAGCAGTTTATATACAAAATAAGTAATATGGAGAAGAGTATCAGCAACAAAAAAAAATAGTTCAAATGTTTTCCGAACAAGTGAGAATAGGGCACATGAAGAAAAAAAGACGAATTATAAACAAAAATACTTTTTTTTAAGGAATTTGTTCAATGAGCATCCATGTTTAGATCGTGTTATATCGTATTCAACAGTAGTGCGTTACAATTTGGCAAAAGGAATTGCAACTAATAGAAAAGCAGAAATTCAAACATAATTTTGGAAGTCCGGGCAAAATTATGATGTGTTTTGATTCATGGTTACGTTTGTAACTATGAATCAATTACAAATATAAATGGCCTAGAGTTTGCAACTTTAAAAATTATGTTTAAAAGTTGCATCGATGTTGTTTAAAGAATAATTTTATTTTCTACTTTTTAGCGCAATATATAGTTTGAAGTCCGGTCTATTTTCCTCCAAAAACTATTTTATTTTACTCTATTTAGTGTAAATACATTTTAATATAAATATTCTATTTAAAAAAAAATCCAAAATAAAAAAGGTTGCCCCCTCCTTTGAGTGAATGGCACAAAAAACTAACCATTTGTATGACAAATTCCGTTTTGAAGTCGGTTTTAAAACGTCACTAGAGCAAACTTACTGATAGCATTTAATTTTTGCTTAGCAGCCTTCAGTCAAACTCTTCTTGTAATTGTTTTTAATATTACAGCTTAATGGCAAACAAAATCTGTTTTAACAATGAGTTTCATGTTTATTAACGATTTTTCCAGCAAAAAAAAAATCAAGAAAAACCTTTCCAATTAAAATTTAAAAAATGCTTCTTTTTCACCCATAATGTTTTTTCTAAAAAACAAATGTAGTCAAATTGATGTGCGATATTTGATTTAGACGACCCTCTACCGATTAAAGAAAAAATCATCAAAATTACTTCTTTAGTAAAAAAACTCCTCGATCAATTTTAAAAAATCACGAAAATCGGCTCATCCGGTGAGAAGTTATAAGTGAACAACGAAATTAAACGATATACATACAGTATGAATGTATAACCTCCTTCCTTTGTGAAGTCGGTTGAAAAGCTTTTATCTATAATTCAGATGCTTGCTTTGTTGACGTTTAAGATTTTTAGGCCATAAAAATAGAAGATTTCAGTAGTTCAGATGTGAAAAACAATGAGAAATGAGTGTCATTGTGTGCTCTTTACAGGAAACATATTCCGATAAACTACTTATCACGTTAAAAAAATGCAATAATGTTTTTGAAATTACTCAGAATAAATTTTTACTTAACTTCTTATCGGTTATTTTTACGGCGTACACTGTAAACAATTTCTATAAAAGTACAGAAGGCGTTTCTTTAAATTTTCGAAGAACTTATCTTAAATCAAATAATAAAGTTTCTTGAAACAGTTTTTCAATAAAATTGTTTTTCTGCACTGAACCAAGGCTGAACTTGATCCAGTTTGCTGTTAAAGTAACGAGTAACGGTTACGATCAAGTTCAGCCTTGACTGAACTTACCGAGAAAGATTTCTTAAGTTACCTAAAACTGAACACTTGAAATCTGTGACTACCAGCTTAAAAAGTTGTAAACAATTGCATAAATAAACGCTGGATATCAGTGCTTTCTAGTTTAAAAATTGTCAAAAATACATTATATGTTTTTGGCGTATAACTTAACATCAGCTCTAGTGAGCAGCTGGTTAGCCCTTAGTGGCAAGCCTTCCCAACTCCGGAGGCATTATTGTCCGAGAGGCCTCATGCAACACCACCGTGAAGCAAGGGGAACTAGCTCCGTCGCTTTGACGTCATCACAAATGGGTGAATTTTAACGATAAATCTCATTAATAGCTTCAAAACATTTCATGTTTTCAGATTAATTTTTGTAAGGACATTAATTAATGATCAGTTCGACACTTTAAATTCCATGTAGGAATATAAATCTTAAATACAAGAAAATGAATACAAAAGGAAAAAAAATAAATCATCGAATACAATTTTGTTACCTTAAAACTAAACTTTTGCACAATATAAACATTCATGCATCGAATAATATTTGAAAATTTTTAATAAAAATTAATTTATGACATGAAATATAAATTTATTCATTCACTTATTTTTGGTTGCAAACATTTGGCTGCAAAATGCTCCTAACGATTACTATTTAGCCTACTTTCCCGTAAAAGTAAAAAAAAATAAATAAATAAACTAAAGATTGCAAAATAAAAATTCGAAAGTATGTTTTAAGATTGGGAAAATGTAGGTGTCTGTCTGCCCCCCCCTCGCCCCCGATAACTTTTGAAAAAATTGTCAGATTCGAAATTAATTTTTTTTTTTTTTTGTATACGAAAGATTTCGCCAAGGACATATCATTTCTATATTTAATTTTTGATTTGAACAATTTTTCGTTTATTTTCAACAGTTCAGAAAAATTTAACAGTAGCGGTATTAGCGAAATATGAAGCACATTTTATGAGCCCTGGACACAAATTCCAAGCTACTTTGATCAAGCTTATTTGAAAGACCTCTCGACGTGAAATATTTTTTGACTTGAACCATTTTTGCTCAAATTTTTATAGTTAAAAAAAAAATTAACATTAGCGAATATGAGGAAGTTTCAATCCTATATAAATCCTGATCTGAATTACGGATATGCTTGAAAAAAATTAGAGCGGAAGGATGTTATGGCTTAGAACACGTACAGTTGTGAAGTTCAACGAGAACTAAACGAGCCTATTTTCCTATGAAATTTTTTGATCTGGATTTTTAATGATATTTCTGAATAAATGAATGAATAAGTACTTGAATAAGTAAATGAATGAATCAATCAATGAGTTGAATGAATATGTATCAACCCTTGCAAAAGGCATATTTGAAGTAAGCTAAGAAGAACTACAACTGTATGAGAAAGAGAGCGAGAGAGAGCTAGTTTATAAATTTAGTTGGTGTATACGGGAAAGTAGGTTCGTATAGTTATAGACGAAAATTCTTGTTTTTCTTTCTAACACTGCTAGATCGCCTACGGAAATTCTCATTCAAAGCATTTCTGTGATTAAAACGTATATAGTATTAAAAAATACTATAAATGATTTTACCATTGGTCAAATCAATAATTAAATATATATCACGTTTAGCTTTTCAGCAGTCAAATATCCGAACAACTGCTCATATCTGAATCAAATATTGGCATTTTTACAGCATACACAAATTCAACCAAGAAATTCAAATGATTGATTTATTTTTATAATATTTTACGCATTTTTTGCACTTATGTTATACGTGCAGATATTTTTCTTGTCGACATTAATGCTCATACGTAGATAGATAGATGAGAATTTTAAAAGAAAACTAATCAATAGAATTTTTGGAAAAGTGCGGTGCATCTGTAACTACAATTTGAAAATAGATGTTTGGAAAGATTTCATGATTCTCTGCACTAAATATAGCTAAATTTACAAACAAGACTTCTCATTTTACCAAAGTACACTTAACAAGCATCATATGTCACGTTTCTAGAAAATTCATTTTTGTAATTTGCTCCTACTTTCATCGATAATGTCTTGTCTTTCAATAACTAATCATGTTCTAGAAAACTTTAAATTCTAATTAATCTTAAAAGATGCAGGATATATGTCTACCAACGAGCACAAATTTTAGTATTTTAGGAGTTTCATGACAATTTTTCCTTTTAACGAATAGACATACGGGAAGTAACATCTTGACTTTAAAAGTAAGTTTTCTCATTTGCGTAAGTATTGCACTCTAATCAATGCGACATAAATGTCCCCATTTTAAAGTACTTAATCCTTAAAAAAGCTTTGTTACGCCCATGTTTTCGTTTCGGAAAGTTGAAAATATTTTACTAAGCTTTTATTAAAATTAAAATACTTATAGGAAGAGTATTAAGAAACTTTACCAAAATATTTAATATTTGTCTTTTAAATTTATATTATCTTTTTTGTATCTAACGATTTTTCATCACTGCTTCTTATGAAAGTTCAAGCTGATAGGGTTGAATATCAAAATATTTCGTATCTTCTAATTAGTATGATGGATTTCGTACACAGTGGCGTAGAAATTGTTTTTAAGCTAATTATTACTTACTTACTTAATGATACTTTTTGCTAATTATTCAATGCTGATCATTGCTTTCCAATCAAGCTCTCACTTGTATGATGCTTTACGCGAACATGCATTTCATAGCTGTGGAATTTTAAAAAGGTAAAGAAAACTGCATCACGAGTTTAAACTACGCCTTACAGCTCAACACTAAGATCGCTTTGAAGTAATGTAAGCGCAATCAATTTATAGAAAAACTGTTAAGAAAAATTTTAAATAAAACAACAGTTTTTGAAAAAAAAAGTGGATTAAAATTTTTGACTTCTTTCTTTATCCGTTAGCATATTTTTACTTCGAACGTTTTAGTTTAGAGTTTTATTTTTAGTTTTCAATTTTTTTAAATTAAAGAGAGTTTGAATTTTTTTTTTTTTTTTCAGATTACTATATTTAATTGGAGACTCATAATATAGGGGTAGAATTTAAGACTAGGAGACATAATGTGCATCACTGTGTAGCTAGTTGGTGTGAATAAGACTTACTGGCAATCTGTAAATTCAGAGGGCTTCTAAAAAGGGGGCTTTAAAATTGGAAAACTACCATTGGTGAGAGATTTAATTGTACTCCAAGACACTTGCGGGTCACGATGACAGTCTAACAGGACGACCGCTCAAATTGCTTGAAGACTTGCAAAGAGTATAGTATACACTAAAGGTGACCGATTGACAAAGTAAAAAAGCACTACAAATCAGCCAATTCCAAAAAAAATCAAACTTTTCAACACAATTTATATTTAGAAGTACTTTCAACAATTTATCAGCTCGCAACGTACCGTACTTAGATTTGATCCTACCATTAACCCTACTTTTAATTACTACTTGATTTTTTCTTTAATTAACTAACTGAACAATGTCAAAAGAAAGACTTTTTTCTGAAAGTTACTAAATTGAATTATTGTAACTGTACTTCTTTTTTTATAAAACGCCTAACAGTTCTTGATTTTTTTTAAATTCAAAAACAATATATTTTTTGATTAGTTTTAAGTGTATGCAGTTGAATTCTGACTATTGTTTTGTAAGTATTGAAATCCTACTATTTAAAGAAAGTTTTATTAATTCATTTACAGCTGCAATTAGATTTGTCACTTATAGTTACATTTAAAATGAGTTGGAAGTTAGTTAAAATTAAATTTAAGAGTCTCTTCTTTTGCTTACTTCGTGTAATAAAAAAAAACTAATAATAATAATAAAGCATGCAAGAATGCTTAATGGTATCGTAAAAATATCGTTAAAAGTAAATAAAAGTCATAAATAAGTGGAGTAATTAAATAAAGGTTGAAAAATAAAAAAAAAAGAAAGCAGGGTTTTGAGATGGGGAAATTGTGTGTCTGTTGGTCTGTCTGTCGTTTTGTCGGTCCCCGTCCCCCTTCCCCCAATAACTTTTGAATGAATTGTCCGATTTGAAATATTTTTTTGCATTCAAAAGATCTATGCGACGACATCTCATTTCCATATCTTGTTGATTTGAACAATTTTTCATTCAATTTTGAACAGTTTAAAAAACGTTAGCGCGTATGGGCAAAAAAGGGTAAATTATGTAAACTCTGGGCATAAGATCCAAGATCCTTGAGCAAGCTTATTAGAAGGAGCTCTTGACATGGAATATTTTTTGATTTGAATAATTTTTGTTCAATTTTGAACAATTCAGAAAAAAACAACATAGCATCTACGGAGAAATTTCAATTCTATATAAATCCTGATCTAACAGACCTATTTGCTTGGAACAAACTTTATCAGAAGGATGTTATGACGTAGAACATGTGCATATACGAAGTTCAACCAAAAGTAAACGAGTCTATTTTCCTATGAAATATCTTGCTCGAATTTTTTTAGGATATTTTTGAATGAATGAATGAGCCCAAGAATGAATGAATAAATGAGTGAATAAACGATAAAATAAATAAATGAGCAAATAAGTGATAAAATAAATATATGAGTGAATAAGTGAAAGAATAAATAAATGAATAAATACATGAATGAATGAATGAGTGAGGGAGGGAATATGTATTAACCGTTAAAAAGGGTATACTTGAAGAAATTAAGAAGTAAAGCTAAATGAGAAAAAGAAAGAGAAAGTTAGCTAGATTATAAATTTGAAGTTGGTATATAAGGGAAAGTAGGCTCATATAGTTATGTACGGAACTTCTTGTTTTTAATTCATAAGCAGTTACTTAAAAGCTACAGTAAGGGAGAGTTGGGGGAAAATGAGATATTTGCACTTATGCCTAAAATAAAACATTAGAATTTTTTTCTAGTTCCTCTACTAGACGGAACGGTTATAGCTTCATGCATGATTCTAAGTGTTAACCAGCTACTGTATTGCTCGCGCTTAAAATCAGAAAACCTTTGTTTCGCCTAAAAATTAAATATAAGTTTTTAATTTTTCGTGACTAAAATAAAAATATAATAAACGTATAGTAAACTCAAAGGTATGGTGTTTGCAAGCAAACAGTCAAATTGGGCTTAGTTCAGAAAAGTGTTCTGAAGAGAGGGAGGACGGGGACAGTATCATTTCGGGAGGAATTGGACATTTACTATTCCTCCCTAAAAATTAATTTTCATCCCCAAAAATTTATTCTTTACATTTTTGACATTATTACGCATAAATAATTACAGGGAGAGAAATCGCGGTGAACTGGCCTTGCTGCATGTATTGAGTCGTAATCATTTGTTGTTGCAAGTTGAAATTTCTAAAAAACTACCCTAAAAAGGAAGGGATTTTTTCTCGAAATTGGCGGAAGAGTATGTCTATCGATCTATGTCTATCGATGGCCATTAGCGTGAACTATAATTTTACAAAGTTTCATCCCAAAGTTCATTTTCCAAGTCGTTTAGTTTCTTTGTAAGAGTTAATTAGAAACAGTTAAGTATTTGAGAAAGTTGTACGAGTTGTTTTCTGTTCATTGTATTTTTATGTCAAAATGATGACACAATCTTTTATGTTAAAACGAACTATTATCGATGATTTTTAAAGAAAACGCACATTTGAGGCCGTACAATTGAGCAGTGGGGTTGGTTACAGCAGAAATTTAAATGATTAAAATTTAATGATTGAAATTTAATGATCTCGCAAAAGAAAGTAATCAAATTTCAACTCAACCAAAAAAATTAAAAATATAATTTTATAGGACATGTTTATGCGATTTATGAGGAAAGTAAAAATAAATGTTGTAAAAGACATTATCGAACTTATGCACCTGTGAAAATACATTTTTCGCTAATCATTTTATTTTACTGAAATGCGTTTTAGAATGGTTTCGTTCACCAGTGCTTTTTTATATGTAAAGTTGCAAGATTTCTCTTAAATGTATTCCGTTTACATGTACCATATACGCAATATAATCTGAAATAAATATAGTGAAATTTCTATAACAAATGATATTTCTGCAGTTGTTATACCTACGTTTGTGAATATAATAGTAAAAGCCTCAAAATGTTATTTTAACACTGGAAGAGCATAGTTGAATTGCATTACCGTTTTCTTATTGAAATATGACAATATAGTTTCTTTAAGAATGAAAAATACTAATGAGAATTATTTCTTTTTAACTATTTTATAGTTTTCTGTCAGTAATTAATGCGCAAGGTTACAAATTGTTCTAACAGTTAGATGGAAGAATTAAAAGATTCCGTATTCTTAAATAGCTGTCTTTTTTTATCTTTTTTCCCCCAATTTCCAAAATCTTCAAAATATTTTAAAAAATCAATTAATGTTAATGGATTTTTGAAATGGAAGTTTTCAATTTTTCATTTTCTTCTTTTCGTCTTGAAGACTTTTGATAATTCCACGAGTATAATTAAAAAGTGCTTTTAAAGTATTATATTTCTCCAGCCCTACCTTTATAAAAAGCATTCGATGAGAAAGAGTGATTTTCTTGTTCTCTTGTCTACATTAAGATCTTCAGGGGAACGGTTTTGTCACTAAGAAGAAAGACAGGAATTTTAACATACTTTCTTCGAATCCAGTCCTGTCTTTGAAGAAAATATGAAAAACAACACTCCACCACTAAAGGAGAGTATTAAGTTACTCGACCGGGTTTGTTAATAATATTCTCTTTTTTCGTATTCGGCCCATTTAACGAAGCAGCGTAGAAACAACTCAACTCAGGCTAAGAGAGCGGTTTATTGTTACCGTCTAAATTGAAAAACGATTCGACAGAGAAAAGGGATGGAACGAACTGTTTTTAATAACTGCTTTTAGAGATTTGGAATGGTCAACTCTTTTGTGTGCTCCCTAACACGTTGAACTTGATTTTAACAAAGAACAATTATTACATTTTCATTTTATTCATAGGCGATTGGAGGAAACGGAAGGATATGGAATGTGTTTACTTTGACACGTGTCCGGTTTCGTGACGCGGGGGGAAAATTCTCATTAAATTTCATTTGCATGATGCACAAAATAATCTCCCAAGCAAGGGACAATTATAAATTTTTAATGACTTTCCTTTTTGAGCCTTTCCAAAAAGCAAAAAAAAAAAAAAAAAAAAGAAAAGTTTTCGAACATCTGATTTTAATGAATTTATGGTGTCTTCTTCTCCTCTAATCCAACAAATATCGAAATTTCTTTGCGTAATTTAAGAAGTAAAATTATAACTTGTGTCTTTTAACAAGAGGAGAAGAATTTTCTAGTTGTTGAAGAAAATATTTTTAAAAAAATACAAAATGTCGTTTTTCAGTTCTTGCAACTGTATTTACGTTATTAAATTTCTTTCCACTTATATTTGAACTCGCGTTAATCGGCTCAGTTTTAAAAATGTTTTTACAAGACATAGTTTGTTTTAATACTTTTATTTATTTTTATGTTAGGCATAAAGTTGAGGGCATTTAAAAAAAAAACATGCGAAAAAATATGCTTGCGATGTCTTTTTGAACGAAACCAAGTTCGTTTGAAATATTTTAAAAGTTAAAAGGTAGGTGAGGCACTCAGGCAGCTAAGCAATTGGACAAGAAAACTGAACCTCATTTAAGGTGATTTACACTTTTTCAGCCATGACAAAATATCTCTTTTTCAATTTCAAGATAATACTATTCCTTACTGCGTAAAAAATTCTGCACCAGTTAAAGTTCTTTTAAGCATATACTGCTGCAAAATTCTAACTTTTAAAATAGACTGATTCTGATGTTTATTTGTGATATGCTATGCACTGTTTGTCACTGTCTTCATGTTGTTTTTGTTGTCGTCGTGTCCTCGCGCGAAGCGAGGAAGAATAGGTGCGCTGCTCCTGAGTCTAACAGGGCGCGACTTCCGCCCTTTTTATGTGATCTCTTAATTTTTGAACCAGCTCCCCGATGAGAGACCGTTACCTGGAGTTGGCACCACCAGAGGTACCGTTTCACTTGGAGGACATTGGAGCTACGACGGATTTAACATGCACCAGCGTACAAGTTCCACAGCAACCAGCCGCGAGAGGTTGTCACCCTCCCAAACACTGACCCCGGTCGATGTTGCTTCACTTTTGGTGTTATGCTGGAACCGGGCTTCTACCGACTGGTCCACTGCGGGACCACTGTCTTCATAAGGGGGGAATTAAGATATAACGTAAGATAACCCTTCTTTTTATCTTTCCCAGACGCTTGTGTTTAATTCCATGTGTGACAGACATAGGACAAACATCTTTTTTTGCCTCATTTCAGGTGCTAAATTTTCAAATACCTTAATCAATTTTAGTGCGCTTAAATGCATTTTCATGCAGACGTATAATGGGGAAAAGTAGAAGTCAAACGAAATAAAAATTCTGAATTCTGTGACAGAGATGAAATATTTTAACAAAACCAAATAGAGGAATATTTTGTGTTTCAGAGAAACGATTTTTTAGAGATGCTGATCTGCAAATAGGTTCATAACTTGCAATCAACCGCTTAGTTACATCCGTGCAAGTACTGAGGAATTTAACACCTTAAAGCACGAATTTTTTTCTGAAAAACTTGTAAAAACAGATTCAGGGTTTTATTGACAGAAATGAATATTTAGGTGCAGTGTAAGTAATTTTTTGCAATTACAGGGGGGGGGGGATAGGGAGCGGGGGCCGGGGTAAAAGTTATAGAAAAAAATCATTATACAAACAAAGTATAAACGGATCTCAGACGGACATTAAAAATAAAATAACGCACTGCCATGGGCGACTTTTCCGACGAGTAAGTAAGGGGTTAAAAAGCTAGTAAGTATCCTGCGAAGATTATATCTCCTCTTCATTTTTCTTGATTAAGTAGTTTTTAACATCTCGCGCAAACCATTAGCTACGATTATATTCTTAAGCAGGAATATTAGAAAACCTTATTAATGCTTTTATGTCTGCGGCAACGTATCACATTACGATAAAAGCCTTTTCAACGAAAGAGCAAGCATGCACAATAACCATTTTCTTGAGAAAAATCATCACTATCGGATACATTACATCTTCCTCACTGATTACAATCTCTGATGTTGCTTGTGAAGGACTGCAAAAATAGAAGATAATGAAGAAGGCTTAACAATAGATCAATATTCCCTTAGCGCTGGCTACAGTTGACACATAATACTTTCAACTCGGATTCTAACGAAAGGATCTTCAAACCTCTTGCAGCACTTTAAGTTATTGTAATCTTTAAGGGTAGTGTTACTAATGGAACCTTTTAAAAACCACTTACCTACGGTAGAGTTTTAAATAAACTTTTATTTAGCTTTACTGTAATATGAAAATGTCATCGGAGCTCACTACAAAATCTGGAATAAATATGCTCTATTACTTACTAAATAATGTTGCCATGAGAAATTTCACAATCAAATTTCATCATAAATTTTCATTTCAATCAGCCTATTTTGACTATTTTTTGTGACGTAGTGTACATACAAATATATATACATACGAATGAGAGCAAAGATATTCAAACATAACTTTTGACCATACCTCAAGCAATTTTGACAAGTGTTTATTTTTTTACGTCTGCACGAATGTACGTACGTATTATAATGAATATAAAATGATAAGGAAGGTAAGAGGGCAATAATAATGAAGATTTTAAATTTTTAATTGGAAACTCAGAGTTATCAAACAGAAAAGAACAAAAAAAAACTGGATGGCGAATACTTTGAATGACCAAAAACTCACATTGGACGACAAGATCAAAGACTGAGCTGTTTGGTTGCGCAGTTACATACCGTAATGCTTCTATACATTGCACAGCAATATAATTCCTATCATTGTTTATAAAGTTTATGAAAAATATCAATTCATTTTTTTAATCAATTCGAAAGAAAAGCATACCAAGTAAAAATAATTCAGATTCTTTTATTATTATTCTCTTGAGGTTTCTATACATTCTTTCCTCACTTATTTGCATTTTCTTGTCAGTTATAATATTGCTGTTAATAGATCCTCCTACTTCTTTTTCAAATGGCAGTAGTTTTGTCATTTTTGTCAAGCTATACATTCTACTGACAGTGTACTCCTGTTTTTTACTGTGAGAAAAAATGTACACAAATCACTGAACAACTGCTATGTAACAGACAAATGTGAAGGTTCCGCAGAAAGACGTGTAAAACTCTTAGGCAAGAGAAAAGAAAAATAAATACTACTTTCCAGTGTGCCTTTTTATTTCATTGTTTACTAATTTATTTATTTATATTTTCTTGTTTGACAATGTTTTTTTTTTTTTTTTGAATGCGAGCAAATAATTGTACAAAAAGTAACAATTTTTATTATGCAAAAAACTTATTATTTTGAAAGTTCGATTGATCTTCTAATAGGATTTGTTTGAAGGAAAACTTTATAACAAATACCTCTCCTTTGTTATTTTTAGTAACTTTATTTGCTAATTCCTTCATTTGTATTTACTTGTTAATTGAAACTTTACTTACAATATTCCTGTTTTTTGAGATCGACAAAAAGTAACAAAAAAAGGCTTCCATTCGCGACAGGTAGCGTGCTTTCAAATATTTTCTGTTAAAACTATTGCTTTGTAAAAAAAAATCTGTTAGTTTTTTCCTATCTTGCACAGTTTATTGGAACATTTCTATAACTTTTTTATTGGTGTTTGTTTGCCATTTTTAGAGGGTGGGTGGGGGAGAGACTAAAAGCAACGGGAAAAAATCGGAGAGTTATATGGCTGGTCTTCATCGTACTTTTCAGTAAAAAGAAAAAAGTTTGCTTCACAACAAAAAAAAATGTTCCCTGTAACTTTGTCACTCTTGTTAATTTTGAAGGGAATGTCAAAGGTCCCCTGTTTGAAGGGGTACCATAAACTGATGCACAAAATTATACAAATAGCTATTATAACTATCTAAGAAATTATTTTTTGCCGCCACACATTTTCATTGATTATTTACAAAACCATTTAACTTGCATTAAAGTAAAGAGCACAACAACCTGCCCTCCTCTATAATAAGGAGTCATACATAAATAATGATGTCACGCTTCGAGGGAGGGAGGTGGCTTGAGCAAGTGTGAAAGTTTGTGACAAGGGGAGGGGTGGGGGTAATACGTGTGACATCACACAGTTTGGTTTCTATAAAAATATTTAAATCAGCAAATTAAATTTATTTGCTAAGTTTGCTTTTCATAATTTTGATTGTAAAGTTTCATTGCTGTCATTTTGAATTGAAAACCGCAATGCTGATTAAAGATCAAATTTCCTTCTAGTTAAAAGAAAACCTTCTTAGACATTTACTCTTTTAAAATAAAATTAGTGTGTTTTTTTTTTAGAATTCGAACAAGCAATATTTGTTTTACAATTATGCAATTATGCATACCAATTATATTTTTTGTAGTACACCTTAATCTCATTTTATACAAATTAAGTACACACGTAACCACTATTAACGCTGTGCTCACAAATGTCATTAGAAGTTCAGTTATAAAAAGTAGTAGTTCAGTGTACAGAAATTAGAAGTGTGCTCTATAACGTAGTGCTTTGTTTCAGAACTTCAACCCTGCAAGTACATATACTTACGCAATATAGTGCTTATAGTAACATATATGGTTATGTAATATAACGTGTGACAAAGGGGAGTAGGGGTTGAATTGAAGTGGGATATTTTGTGATAAAGAAAGGGCGAGGGTCAAATATATTGAAAAAAAAAGTGTGACATGTATGAACGGTCCCTAAAACTTAATGTTCATCAATTCGTTTTAGACATCACAACTTCTTAGGTATTCCTGTTTTTTATTTGGCTGTTATCGGGCAGTAGAAAGGCCAATGACAGGTATAACACAAGACTTTTAAAAAGACGATTTGCAATATTTGGCAGTTTTAACATTAGCAAAATTGTTTGAAAGTTTTATTACAATTAAAGATAAGAAAAATGAGAATATATTAGCACCTATGAATTTTCATATCCTACCGCGTCTTAAGTAGAATCCTATTATTTTTTCATGCAAAGAGCTTTGTATAGTACATATATAAAGAAACTTCTATCCCAAGCATTTTCATTTTTATGTATTTATTTTTGGATTTTAATTGCTGACAAAGTTCACTGAATATTTCTGAGATCCATAAAAAATTTTAAAAAATACTGGGAAACAGAATGTGAAAGTTTGAATGTATTTGCAGAGGAAAAATTTACCTATGAACAAAAAATCATACTTCAGCAATTTTTTTTTCCTTTTTTATAGCTATATTTTTTTTTCTTTATTTTTTCATTTATATTGCATTTTTAGAACCCAGAATATACGAATTTTTTTTGTTTTCTCTTATAAATAAACTAAACTGGATTCATTTGATTTCTACTTTCAAAAGTTTGCATCTCATTAAATGGAGAAGCATGAATGTTAATTTATGGGACCCTCTTTGGAAAATGATGAGGGGGGTGCCTAGAGCGCCTTTTGAAGAATTCCCGGAATTGTACTCCTGCCTTGCCGACAGCAACCAATCAGATAAAAGAGTTTGCTTGATTGACATGCATTTCGAAGAGATCGCTCAGTTTGAATGGCTGAGATTTGGAGCAAAAGGGCGTGACTGCACAGGCGTCATAAGCGTCCAGTTACCTGTGTCGCTATGGCAACGGAGAGCAGATTTCTAAAGGTAAGAGCTCGAATATTTCTAATAAATATTTTTTTCTACATTTAGTTTTCTTTTTGGGTCTTCGTAAGCTCCCTTGTTTTCTGGAGATGCAAAAGATGTCGCCACCTCATGCGCCGCGCCCACGCGTGATTTTCTCAGAAACGATTTCCAAACATTACAACGAAAGATTTTTTTTAAAAATTGAAGCTTCCTCCCCCCCACCCTCCCCAAATTGTGGCATTAAGGAAAATAGAGTACTTTTCTCAGAAAACTTGTGCGGACACGCCAAGTATGAAATTAACGTGAAAACCAATAAGAATGCAGGAAAGCGGCAGAAAATAAGTTGAAAAATTGTAAGATAATTTATAAATTTTAAATTTTTAGATATATTTTGAGATTTGAATTTAAAACATGTGAGAAATACTCCTGAACCTCTACTCAAAACAGGAACCTTTGAGTAACCTTTTCAGTGTTTTGTGAGCTGAATTGTGCAGGATTCGAATACAACTTAATGTCTATGCTTGTAAAAGTACCGCTCTTACAAGAAATGTACAAATTCTGTATGAAATATATATTCGCGGGTCACGTACAAACTGCTTGGTTTCACGATTGAACCAATTTGAAATTCCACAGCAGAAATATTTAACCTTAATTTAGTATTTATATCGGAGAATTTGTTACACGCATAATGATTTTATTGTTTCTCTAACCTCTATTTACCAATTACCTATATTCGTTTAAATGCTTCCGTACATCGGGGAAGCATAACATTTGTCCAATCCGAATTCGGGACTTATAAAATCTATTGCTAATTTCGATAAATCGTTAAATCGAAGTTTTTCCTCTTTCTCCCTGTCTCTGTCTCTTTCTCTTTAAAAATAACTGATCATCGTTTTTTTTTTTCCTCGTAACTTCGAAACATGTATAACAAGTTTTCACTTTTTTCTTAATAAATTTAGATTTCATTATTATAAACATACATAAGTTCCATGCTCCACACAGAAGAGTGAACATTGCTGAGTAACAAACAGAAATTAATGGAGAATCCAACAGAAAACTAATTGTCTAACTGGATTTATTTCATTTTTTCAATGTGATTGGTCAAATATTTTACTGCTGACTCCCACACAACTAACCCACTAAAATGCTAGTGTAAATATGCAAATTAAACATTTACTTGGATTGTTTGTTGTCTTTGTTTTATGTTAAATACTTACAAGTATCATTTTTTCCTTTTATATTCAGACAGGAAACTTTTACTGGATGTATCTAATCATCAGAAAAAAATGTAAACTAAAACGCCATTTTACTTCGATAAAAAATAATTGTTTCAAAAAGAGTTTCCGTCGCATGCATAAAATACTGCATATACTGCAATTTAACTCCATTTTGTACGAACATATAGAAATAAAGAATATTTTACGCAGCATGAGATTTTTTTTGTGCGAATTTTAATGGTTATAAAGTTCTTGAGCAAGGAGGAAAAAACAGGTAATTCATTTTCCAACAATGCCTGAAAAATAATCTTTCCGATTTTCTCCGGAGATTCTACGCTCATTTGCATGTGATTCAAAGTCACGTGTGATCTATTGCGAGCATCATAAGAAAGACAATGCCGGTACCTAATGGGGATGTACTGCAGATTTTATAGTGAAATAAGGAAAAAGGAAAGTAACCTCTTATTTAATTCTTTTTTTTCTTGCTGTTACTTATCTTGATGAACTTCTCCCTGATGAAAAACTCGGTATTATGTTCACATAAATAACAGAATTTTATTTTGGAAATCATATTCCGTTACCACTAGCTACTTTATCCGATTCGGGTGACGTAAGGCTTGCTTTGTAGCATGACTATGGCCCGGGTCGGTAAAGCAGGTAGGCAACGCTCTGCCAGCCCAGCCCTTTATGGCCGGTGCTGGTTGTCAAGTGTCTAGAGAGTTTGTGGGAAGTTCGAGGAGGACAGCGCTGCGGCCGCACCCCCTCGTATTGGGGGTAGTCTGAGAAACCGAAAGTCAGTATGGCCGTAGTTAGCATTGGGTACCACTAGCTACTTTTATTCAAAACATGTTTCGAAAGTGTCGTTAATCTTCAATGGCAGTCGGACACTATTACGTGTAAACACTTTGTACTTTGAATTTAAAAGTATAAACATCTACAAAAG
This sequence comes from Octonoba sinensis, assembly GCA_038502835.1. Taxonomy (NCBI): domain Eukaryota; kingdom Metazoa; phylum Arthropoda; class Arachnida; order Araneae; family Uloboridae; genus Octonoba; species Octonoba sinensis. The sequence continues at coordinate 52,621,183 of CM076599.1, read as the reverse complement.
TGAATAAAAAAGGAAAGAAAGGAGCTTGTTCTTGCTCATTTTTAAATAGAATTTACACGGCATTGCACATTATTGCTGGGTCCATTCAAACGTAGAATATTCATTTGAGTTGCGGGAAAAACATTAAAAATACTTTTTTTTTTGCATTAACTCAAAATTAAATATACATTGGAAAGGTGTAATAGTAAACTTGAGTTCTTCCAATTTTAATTATGCCTGCCTCAAGCAAGCAAGGAAGTCCGAAAATATTGATTTTGGAGAACATTCTCTTGGGGAAAATACCGCTTAATGATGTAACTTTGAAGGAACACAAGTTTTTCAGGATGGAACAGGGATTACGGGTTGCATTACGAGGATTAAAATGTCTTATGCGAGGATTACAACTACGTTGCTTTCTAAACATTAATGGTGTCACTCAGTTTCGGCGCATTTTCGTCCTTTGTTTCATTTTTTTTCATTTTTTAAGTGCAGAAAGTTAGGGGTTATTTAGATAAGTGCAGAAAATTTAGATTCATAAATATGTTTTTTTTAAGCTGAACTTGAAGCACTTTTAATACGGGTTTGTGTAATCCATAGATGTGCTATTAAAGGATTATTATTTCCACTTTGTTTTATTTCAATAAAAAGAGTCACCAATTTTTTTTAAGAAAAAATGTATAGTTCATAACTAATCTTATTTTGCGTTACTACATTTTTTCTTGATGGATATTTTTCCCCGGTAGCTATTTCCCTTTTTTCTCAGTAACTATAAATATAAGTTAATTGTTAAATTGGATCACATTTTGAAACATAGATGCCTCTAAAAAGTTGTGAAAAGACGAAAAATCGTGCCAGAATATGCTTGCTGTCCAACAAATATTTTCAAAAATCAAGTACTATCTGTAATGCTTACTTTTTAAAAAAATCTGTGACGATTGTTGCATTTCAGGAAATGATGACTTCAGTCGTTTCTAAAACTTAGAAATGATAAAACGAAGAAACAATGTGCAAAGAAACTTTTAACTTTATTTTCATGAATGATTACGGTAATTGTAAATGATGCATTTTAAAACAGTAAGCAAGTGATATAACATTACCTTCAATAAATCGTCATGTCATCGGTTGGGATAACATTGATTGGAGATAATATTACATAGATATATAATATTATCTCCAATTAGTCGTATTCAAACACTCCTTGCGTACAAGGCGATTTTGGGCCTATAATTTTAAAGAAAATGAAAGATTTGGTTTTAAACTACTTTTCGGATGAACCATTTAAAGCTTTGGTAAATTTTATATTCTTGCTTTCCAAATGTTCAGATGGATGAAATAAATTGAAATAGGGAAACTTTCTTTCAATAGCAGATATACCAGTAACATAGAGTTTGTCACTTTTTCAGTTTCACCAGTATAGTAAAATATGAGTTTTATCGTAAATTTTATAAATACAATTTCTTCAGAAGTTACTTTTCATGTATTTTAATTTCCATATTTTTTTCTAGAGTTTTCACCGGCTCAGTCATGTTTTATCCTTTTATATCGATTAGAGCTCATGAAGTTTATTTGAGTTTCCTTTGTCTACGTTTGTTCCTCTCTTTATCTTTAATGTCTAGCATTTTCTGGCCTATATATGGCTATCATGCCTTTTTCTTTCTTAAATGAGGAAAATCTTTTAAAGATTTTTACATTGATTTGAATAGGGATTCACTGATAAGCAGATTGGTCGATTACTTACCGATTACCGATTAATCAGCAAAAAATAATAGGGCGATACCAATTAATTGGCAGTTGATTAATTATAATGATAATTATTTTCAAAACTACTATTTCTCCATCACTATTTTTTTTTTTTTTTTTTTTTGCTTAAAATTTTCAACTTCACAGAATTTTACAGCTAACAGTTAATTTATGTGAGTAATGATTACCCCTCCCCCCCCCCCTTTTCTTGTTGAAAAAAAATTTTATGCATTCTGCCTATGTTTTACTGATTTCTAATAAAATCACATTCTGTTGACTGGACCTAAATGTTCGAATATTAGATAGCAGCCAGTGGCCAGTAGACAATCTAAATTTAGTAACATTATTTTTATTATTTGAAGCCGCGTTATCCAAGAATTTTCTTCTTTATAATGTCTGTAAAGTAATCTCCAGCTCTATGCTAAAGCTAGACTATGGTGGAGAGTATTGATCCACGATAAATGGTGCAATATAGTATGCATTTTTATATAAATAAAAAAAATTTAAAAAAATACACCAGACATGAACTCTTGTGGAAGAAATGTATATCAACTATTGTAGAAGAAACTAAAAGGTGTGTGTATATATAATTTTTTAACAATCAAAAGAGATTTGAAAATACTATATATATTTTTTGTTGTTGTAGTTGAAGAAAAAATTACCACTGTTGAAATTAATGAACAAACAGCGAAAAAAAGAGAAATGTTTGAATTGGAGTATTATTTCAATAGTTTGTGGGAGGGGGTGACCGACAGTCATGCATATCCTCGTCTCATAAACCCTAGCGCTTTTTTTATAAAATACGACGAAATAAATATTTTTAGAAATTAATGATTAAATTTGTTTTAAAGAATTTTGTTTTATTGTTATTATTATGTATTGTTATTACTTTATTTATTTTGATTTACTTTTGTTTTTAGGTTTTACACTTTTTTTTTCTTTGTTAACGTAGGCAAATTTAAATGGGTGCACCTGCTGATTTAAATGATTTTCATTCTATAACAAAAATATGTGTTCCCACCTTTACGATGATACTTTGTAAATTTTAAATATTGGGATTGGGCAATCCATTGAATGGAATGGTGCTTAGGAGAGCTACAATTCGAAACAATTAGTAGGTAACTGTAATAAAAATTAATTCACGTTAAGAAAGCACAAATTAGCATTAAAACGCAGACATATGTTTCGGGATTGCTTGGAATTCCTTTTTCAATGCGAAAGGAGCTTCTAGGATCTTGCTTCATTCGGACGTTTTGCAACTAGAAGCTCCCTGTCGCATTGAAAAGAGATTGATTCCAAGCAATCCCGAAACATATGTCTGCATTTTAATGCTAATTTGTGCTTTCTTAAGCGAAATAATTTTTATTACAGTTTATTTATCACAAAGTTAATTTATTATTTTATTGGTAGTTAGTCGTAACTTGCACCCAGAATTTCTATTTTCAAAATAGGACTTTTTATCTTCATGCGTAACATCCAGATTTTGGGAAATCAGGAGGGAGAAAGTACCTCCCCCGAGCATGAGAAATATAATGTACATGTGTTTATTTAAATGACATCTAATGTTGCAGAAAATTACATTCACTTACTGCAGTGGTGGCCACAAGTGATTGCACCATGAAATTCCGCTATTGAAATTTGTGGAAGGGGGATGTTGTAAACTCAATTTAAACGTAGCTGTTATAAATGTCCGTTTTTTTTTTTTTTGTCATATCTTCTTTATTTTTTTATGAAATCATATTTTGATAAATGAGAATTTTCTTAGTTAGTGCAACTCTATCTTGAAAGATCAGTTGTACACCTCCTTCATTGAGACGTTTGTATGATCTTGAAATCCTGTTGAGTATTTCCACCCTTTAATTACTCGTCATTATCCACACTTACGTACGAAATACAATATTTTAGTACCTGATAAACAATTTAAGCTAAACGCGCTTTCTAACCACTTCTAGTAGCTTTGAAAAAACTTCAAACAGCTGCTTACTACGGAGCAGTACTCCTGAAAGAGTATATCGTCGACGTTCAGATGAAAACCACCAAGTTCAAAACTCCAGTTTTGGAATATGTATTAAAAAAATACTTTACAGCCCCCGAACTCCTAGAATAATATACTGACGCAGTTTCTAAAACTGGTCAAAATACTTCAAAGGGTGCAATGCGATTCAGATCTTTTAAAGAGACCTTTTAAGCAGTGGAGTGTTTGGTAATACTTAATTCCTTAAGAGCGGTAAAGGAATTCTTTTCCATCAGAAAATGTGCCTATGTTCTAATGCAAATGCAAACGATGTCGAAATTAATCTGCGAACGGACAATAACAAAGTATAATCTTTTCAAAGAAGACGAGAGATTAAATTTTAAAAATGTTCTTACGTATAACCGAAAGGAAAATGAGTGAGGGAGAAATGCAGAGCAAAATTTTCAGAAATGGTTTTGAAATTCATCCGCAATAATCATGCAGAAATAACCGGTAAAACTCATCAAAGCACATCTCTCTCACCCACGACACAACGAAAATAGAACTTCCATCGGGACAAAACGTAATTCCTATTAGTAGCCATTAGTCGGTAGGATAACATCAACCATTAGGCATGAAATGCAGTTGACTTAAGATCAAAGCATTGTAATTCATAGAAACCACTAACTTTTTAGTACTTTAAGTACATTAAGTGGTTCATGTTAAGCAGCATGCTCTATTTTTGATTAAAATTTAAATATTGCACACTTATTGCGACAACTCAAAATAGGAAAGTAAACAAATTCCATTGAACGTCGCTTCTTGAAATTTACTCGAAACTGATTACTTTATCAGTTTGGAGTTAACCTACATGTAAATTTATTTCTATGTATTTTTGTCTTTGGTTTTCAGAAATGTATTGAGTAATTAGAAATTCTGCTTAATCTTACTGTGATGCACTTAGATATAACAATAGAGAAAAGGCGGGAACAGTGAAATAATTATCATTTTTCTTATACTTCACGTAGTACTCAAAATTTATGAAAGTATGCCCATAATTTATTATAATTTAAATTAACCTACATAGCAACACTGGGCATTTTTCCCCACTATAACTGTTAGAAAAATCATTTAAATTTTACGTTTTAGGTACAAATTATTATTGCATTAATTTAAAGCTTAAGCACTCTTAATTGCTCACATGCAATGTTTTTTAATACATAAATAAATTTTATGCAGATTTTAATTCTTGATTTAAAAATACATCTAGGAGGCACAATGGGACATGTTGATTGGTTACACTAGAACAGGCACCAACCAATGGCTAGTGGAGGTAAAGAACAATGACACGATTCTTTCTTCCTGTAGACTTCCGACATTATTCCAAGATAAAATAAACTTTGAAATATTTTTTTTTATTCTTTAATGCATTGGTTATCAAATAATTTCGAATCTAGGTGCCTTTTTCGAAATATGAGTTTTCCACCACGTCCTTCCCTAAGTAACGAGCGGATGTGTGCACAACTTGACTTCCTTGTACTACAGCATTTATATAATATAAATTTTTAAGAATAAAAACAAGGATGCGTGTATCAGATATGAACATTAAAAGTTATATTTCTTTATTTTTTAAATGAATTTTACACTCACTTTTAGTTCCTTTCACCTATCCATTATAGTAAATATAGAGAATAACATTTTTAGGATGAAGGGAATTTATTGCTTTTATTCGCCTGAGAAATCTGAAATGAAAGCACCATAGTAACTGAACAGAATCTGTATAGGATAAAAAAAAAATGCAACGTGAGCTTGCCTTAGGGCGAGGCGTGAAAAGAATTTTAAACACTTAAACCCAGTAGTTTATTGAGATCCGATAGAGAAGAGAGAGTTTTACAAGATCCTGATTCTTGCAAATGAGTTAACATAGGAGTTTTACTTGAAAGTCACCAAATATCGCAGAAAACGCCAAACCGACATTGGATTTGGCTTCTCTTTTTGGCGATAAATGGGCACCAATATACATAACTATAAAGTTTGGTTTCAGTAATGCCTTGGTAGGGAAAACGACTGCAAATTTGCTTGCAATTGACACAAAATCACATAAAACACCTCTTTTGGAACATCCGATTGCAACCAAAAGGAGAGGTTCACAAGTAGACCTTGTACAAGTCCTACGCACGAAATTTCAACCTTCTAAGGCTAACTTTTTTTGAGTTATGCGAGATACGCACATACGGACGGCACCACCGAACTCGTCAAAATGGACTTGGGATAGTTAATATCGTTATTTCTATGGTCCATACGCACGTGCGTACATACATACGGACATTGTGAAAAAAAATGTCCACTCTGATTAATTTGTGATTTAAATGCAAATTAGTCGGAAATTTGAGTGCGAAATTTTTAGCGATTGCAATACTTACTGTACTTCGCGCAGGGAAGTAAAAATATGCAAAAGAAAGGTCCAAAAAAACCGTCTTTTTTAACCGCTTATTTATTACTTGATGAAAAACGAGAGTGGGAGAGACAAATGAAGCAAAAAATTAAAATATCGATATTAAACCCTTAATGTATAAATTTACATACTACTGAAACTAAAAGTTGAAACATGCGAATGAAGTATTTTATTGAAATAAACTCTTTTTAAAAATCTCAAAACTTGTTTCCGAATTTAGAGGGAAATACATGCAGAATTTTTAACCAAATGTCAGAACTTTGCAAATGCATTATAACCTACCAAAAATCAAAATTTAGAGTAAAATAGCCTCTTCAAAGAATGTTTTCTGAAAGGAAACGTATTAAAAGACCAGAACTCGAAAATGTAAAGCTATCTCAAGGTTTTAAAGTTTTCTTCGGCAATGTAATTAACTTTTTTTTTCATGTCTGCCAATTTTTACTGTGAAATTTAAATACTGTTCTCCCTGGACGCTGTGAAATTTCTGGAAAATTACTAAACGGAATAAATTTCAAATTCGCCAATCGGAGCAAAAGGATCTTTTACATTTCAGTAAGAAAATATTGAGGGAGTATTGCGCTAAGTCTCTCTCATCAAGGACAAAATGTCGCAATAAACAAAGCACTGACATCCCCAACGACTGGAAAGCTATCAAGAATACATAGAATGGATAATGGGTGCACTCTCCCCATCATTTAAAAAGAGACATGAAACACTAGTTGAGTCTTGCGTCATCATTCATTTATGCAGTGGGGGAGATGGACCTGTTGCGAGGGTTGGAGAGTCAGATCATGTTTCTCCCTCTTTTGGGGTGGAAGTTACCATCTACATATAAAAAGTAAGCATCCGGGGATTTGTATAGAGTTTCCTTTTCGAATAAAGATGCATAGCTGATCACATATAATAATGTCGTAGGTTTGGAGGGAAAGGTTTTACGTACACGAACATGGCGATAATCTATTTTCACAGCAATACGTGGCTTATGAACGTCTATTTCTCTATGCAATGAATGCTTCTTTTAGTTCGAGTTCACATGATGAATCTCCAGTGTCTGTCACAAATCATGACTGAACGATTAACAATCCCAAACATTGGGAATAAAAATTAAAAATTCACGGCATACTTGGGTTGTTGATCAAGTTTCTTGAAGCTACCATTCTTATGGACTGAGTAAAAAAAAAAGAACTTATACAAAGAGGATAATTAACAGGCACCAATAATAACAAAAGCTCCAAGTAGAGCTGATTTTGTCTTAGTCCATTTCTACGAATTATGAAGACCAAATTGTGTGGTAGTATTCTAACTGTTTAGCACGTGATTTCTTAACATATATTACATGAAGTTATAATTAATGTAATTGCTCCGTAAATACTTTACCTTTTTTAAATAAAACACGGATGATAATGTTGTTTTCATGCACATTATTAGTTTTTTATAACCTAAAATCGTGACAGTCATGACTTAAAATAATGAAGGCTTTCAAAAAGTTTTGAAAAGAAGAAGGAAAATTTCCCGAATGACCTTACAAATGCATTATTTTTATGATTTCCATTTCATCAGGCGAGCTTTTTTCCCTTTAATTACATTTTTTAAAAATTTAAATGCTAAATCATTTCGCCTTCGCTTTATTCTGTAACCTACTGAAAACGGCCACCGCTAAGACAATAAAAACATAATTTTTTCGTTTTAGAATAAAATCAAAAAATCTTAACGCAGTCCTACAAAGCTCTAGTCCGGAAACAAACTACTCAAATCATGTAACATTTTGAAAAAGAAAAAAGTTACCTTATTTGCCCAGTTTGGTTTATTTTATTTTTATTTTAGTTATCATTTACTTGAGCTTGCAAGTAAGAAAAACAGATCTCGTATAACTGATAAAATCAACTATATTAACCCCTTAACGGTCGGATAATTTTCAAGACAACAACAGAAGCGCCTATTCTTTTCAAAAAAACATTTTTGAAAATGTTTAATCTCTAATTATACTATAAATAGTTTGATACTATCATCTAGTGTGTAAGAAAAGAAAAAGAAGTTCGGGATTGAGGAGTGTATTTTTCTTTTTAATGTTTCGGTGTGCTACTTTTGAGCACTACAGCCCGTGATTTTGACGGGATCGAGAGGGAAGGGGTTAAGGAACAAAATTGCAAGATTATTATTTAAACATATTTCAAAGTTGAAAGGAACTCCTTTTTTAAATGCAAATAAAATTTGGAGCTCCCAATACTAAGTAGCAGTCATGTAACCGTTTTGCAACGATCAGCTCAAAACTTTGCTGCATTAAATAAGGGGCGTCCTCGAAACCCTGAAATACGTGTAGGAAATAACTTTTCAACTACGTACTTCTTCGTTTTCGCTTTATTTTTTTTTTTTTTTTTTAGCAAAGAGAAACGATATATTTAGGTCCTTTTAAGCTTTTACGCACATTCGCATTTTATTAACCTGTTGTCAAGACGAGAAATGTTTTTCAACTGTTGTTTAAAATTGCCACAATTACTCATGAAGTTATCTGCACAAAAATCTTTGTTAAATGCCCAATAGTTAAGATTTAAGTAATAGATTATTTTTAGTGAAGAGTGTTTCTCAGAATCTTTCAAAGATGCACTAATAATGCTTAAATTAACTTAGGCCGAATAAAGCCTTTAAATTTGAAAAATGCTTGAATTTCGGCAGCAGATTTTTTGCACGATTTTATATCTACAAAATTACGCTGAAAAATATTTTTGAAACAAAATTTAGTATTTATTTAATAAGCAGTGCGTAAATATTCACCAGAAAAAAAAAACTTTTTCCAAAATAAGTTTTCAAATATTTTTTACGAATAAAGAAAATAACTAATCTCGAAATGTCTATATTTTGCTTTTAAAAAAGGCATTTGCCTAAGATATGAACTTTTGCCCAGGAATCAAGTACAAGGCAAAAGATAATGTAGGTAACGTATAAAGAAAACATTTTACATAAAGTCAAACAGCTTTTCCAACATTTTGGTAGATTTTTCATCTTTAAGCTCAGACGGTCAGAAATCTATAAAAACTTCGTAGTTTTCATTTAGGTAAATAAAAGAATTTCCAGAAAAGCTTTATTTAAAAAAAAACAAGACATGTTTAAAAAAAACACCTGCCTTTTAAAACATCTTTGAAGCTCATCCCGCAAGCTGATGTTATAGATTTTTAAGTTATGTGAGCTCAGAACAAAAGAAAGTCTTTCTGAAGCCTTGATACAACTGTCTGTTTTTATCTAAAAAAAAAAATATTTATGCATTAGCTGCGTTCTTTTTGTATTTTGTATTTTTAAGAAAGTTAATTCACCAGATTAATTATAATTAAAATATGCAATACCTATTAATAAAATAAACTTTCTTAAAAAAATTCGAAATATGCATATAGGGAGCGTTTATAAATGACGTCACGCATTTGTCCCATAAATTTGATTCCCCTTCCCCCCTTTGTCACAATATGTCACACTTCAGTGGACCCCCTCCCCCCTTTGTCACTCGTCACGCTATGTTGCATAATGCATGATGTCACACTTCTTGTTACCCCCTCCCCTCCCCTTGTCGCACTTTGTCACAATTTCATGACCCCCCTCCCCCCTCGAAGCGTGACATCATTTATGAATGATCCCATATCAGTGTGAAGTACAGTTTACAATGCAGGAATAATTTCGCGAAAATATGAAAAAAGATATGCTAACCCACGATTTAGGGGAAAATGTATTATTACTATTGTCACGTATAAGTCAGGGGTAGAGCTTTTAGAAGAAACAGGTAAACAAGCTTACACTGACATAGGTTTATTTCAGCTAGCGTTTAGCAAGAAACATTTATCATCTCAAGTCGAGAACTCCCTTCCAACTAAGGAATCTTTCCTTTTATATACGTGTGGAAAGTTTTAGAACAACTAAATTAACATAGGAAAGACTATTCCAGAATAAGTAAATTTGCATACGAAAGGATAATCTGGAAAAAATTAATTTACATATGAAATAGAACAGAGAATAAACTGAAAATGCTTAACTTCGAATTACAACAGAAAGTTAAATTACAATAACAGATCGTCCTCTTAGGGAGTCGAACCCGCAATCTAACGGGTTGGAGACTGGCGCGTTACCTCAGAGCCACGAACTGGTTGACTTGAAACGTTCAGTTCGTATATTTCTATTTAATAAGATATTTATTTTTTCTTTCTTAACGCTCAACTTTAATTTTACGCCGTAATTTATGTTTCTACGATTTCTCAATCTCCTAATTAGTCAAAAAAAGAGGCATTCGATAGCTTTTGATTCTTATTAAAATTGCTGTAGGAAATTCAGATGACGTATCCAGAAGATCTCATGTTCTCAAAATATTTATATATAATTATCTTCCACTGTATGGAAAACAACGCAGTTTAAAATGGCTTTAATGAAGTTAATCCTCTCACTACTAATGGACTTCCTTTAAAAATCATTTTTGTTTTCGTAGGGAAAAAAATCTTTAACTTTCAAAAATAGCTTTAAAGCCAGTGTTTTATCAAAAATTCATTACAGCCCACTGCCACTTCTCAGAAGGCCAAAAATACTTTTAAATATTTCTACTTTCCAGTGTATCGCTTTTAATCTTCCTTTTTTACCAGGATGGTAAAATTCCCCGACAAACAGCCCTCTAATACCAACGGAAAACTTAAGAATATAATCTTTTAATGAATCCTGTTGTGCTCACGCTGAAGTATTTAGCAACGTACTGTTCGCTCTTTCGCTAGAAATAAAGATTTAAAAGGGCGATTTTCAAACAGGTAGCGAGTAATTGAAGCAGCTTGTTGCAAAACTAGCCAGTAGAAAATCCGATTATGTCTACCGACTAAAAGGACAAATAATTCCTGATTTCCCGTAAATTAATCTGAGAACATAAAAGGAAAAATGTTCCGATTGAAACAAATGGCTCGGAGAAAGCTTTTAATGTAATTACGCAAGTGCTGATTAGTCAGTTGTATTCTGATAGATTTTCTGCTTTAATGAACTCAAGAGACACGGGAGAAATTTTTGGCAGTAGATGGAAACGTAGGTTGGTCGCTAAAAGTAGTTTTGCAACAATGAGCTTTCAGTTATTAAGTACGCAGTATAGCAGCTGCTCATGAAAGAGATAACGTGACGTAGTGGGCGACAATCAAAAAACATTTAGTACATTAAAATTAAAGAAAAATATTGCCAAAGTGCCAATTTTCTTCGAAGATTCACGAAATTAATTTTAACGTGTTGATGATAAAATAATCGGTTGCAAAGATAGGGCTGAAACTAAAACTGGTATATGCTTGTTGATATAAAATTATCAGATTAGTTATGATTAAAAGGAACAATATCAATTAATATAATTAAATTTGTAATAATTTTTAAATTTGTAATTGAATCCAACTTATGTTAAATGTATTTCGGAAAAACATTATAAAAATGCAATCACTTCGCTCCGTTTATTGTTACATGTAATAAACAACAGGACTGAGAATGGTTTATGGCTGCAGAGGCTGAAAAAACATTACTTAGCAGTTATGAAAAACACACTAAAAAGCAAAAAGTTCCTACTATTATTCAACCTTGAGTTGATTTACAATTACCTGTGTTTGATTAAATACACAATATTCAAAAATCATTAATTTCGCAACTAACTTTATTTCCCTCAGTTTTACATGTAATCCCAAAAATCCAAGAAACAGGGAATAAAATTTGCTGAATGCTCTGAGCCCTTCCCTCGTTTTCTGACCCGCATCTTGAAAAAAAAAATTAGTCTATTTCATTAAACTATGTTGCTTTAATTAGTCAAATATCTTATGGGACATTATACAGTATTTGCTTCACGTCTCAGAAAAATAACTTTCAGCAAATATTAAATGTTGCAAATAGTTTTAAATATTAATGGTTGAATTCCTGTACTTATGCTTTGGAAACCTAAATTTGCAAATAGTTTGACAGTTTGTTTTGAGTATATAAAAAGAAATCAACAACGATGTAAATGTTCATAACTTTGTTGTTTTTTATCACCTGACCCGCACGTAGCACACATAATTAACTTTCATAGCTAATTAGATGAATTAAAATTTATTTTTGAAATACATTAAAAGAATGTAAATTAACTCGTCAATTGTAAAAAGTTTCATAAACTCGGGAAAAATCTCAAATAAACTTAAGTACCATTTTTTTTTATTGTACTGTCTGTGCGTAAGAAAAAAATATTGATCCCGTTAAACAGTAATTTTAGATATTGGAGCGCAAAAAGTTAAAACGGTAATAAAAATAGTTGAACCACTTTTTATTAATATTTTTACTATAAAAACTTGTTCCGTAATTTTTTTGTGGAATTTTATGTACGGGACATCTGAATACTTTGGAATGACCCAGTATTGTTAATAAAAGTATGTTACCATTACATGTATCGTCATAAACTTAAAAATAAATGTACAGAAATTTAAACTACACATTTATTGATAAATCAACATTCTCATAATGGATTTTAAATTAATGTTAATATTTTTTTTGTTTTTCGAACTGTTGGTGAAAATTTTGATACCTAAGCTTAAAATCACTTTTCCACAACGACTGATGTTTGAGTTTTATGTACTGCTTTAGAAGAGAAATAAAATACATTACATATGATCAATATATATAATTTTCAGAAACATTTTTTTAATTTCTAATGGCACTTTAAAAGACAATTGAGCATCAAAAGATAACAATAAATCTATAAATGATTGCGAGCAGTCCAGTTTCGTTCCCAGATTGATGTCCGAGGAAGGGCAGGGCATCGAAGATTTTCAAAAACATTGCTGCGTATTTCTCTGAAACTCGCGATTTAAATTCTCTTGAAATGTTTTGAAAAGTTTGATATTAAGATTACTGGTACTCAGGGCAAAGCAGTGAAAGTAAAATAAAACAAAAATACTTCATTCAAATGAAGCTACAAAAATTAAAATCAATATTGAGTCAACATTAGCTGTTCGGAAAATTCATCAATAGCACCATTTTCAATTAGAAAATTTTCAGAAGCGAAGAGCTTGAACAAATGATATTAAATTGAAAATCCCATTTATATAAAGACCTGCTTTGATGATCATCTCTCGTTAGTTGCTATTCACACTTACAAGAGCGAAAATGGACATCAAAGGAAAACCTCCACGTGGCTTGATGTTTTCCCTTCAATTCAAGAACGGCGCGTGGGGGAATACCTTTTGTTGCTGAAGTCCCATATCGAATTTAAATGCTTTTGCATGAATTGAGATTTACAAAACAAATTTAGGTATTTCATCCAGTGAAGATGTCATTGACTTTATTCTGTCTTTACCCATAACATATCAAAAAGTAGGTTGAATCGCCAAATTAGGAGACCATGAAAACAATAAATGTTTTGTCACATGAAAAACTCTGAATTGTGTTTAATTACTAATTTTACAAGCATTCTTTCGTCGAAACCATTATCGTTTGAATTTTTACCCTTTTATTTCATTCTTCAAAGTTTCAGCCTGAATTTTTGATGAAATTCTTAGTTTGAAGTCATTACACTCGCTCTACCAGACGAGCTACTCTGTTTTTTAATCTAAAATGCGACAATTTTAAAGCTCGTAAGTTAAAATTATTTTCTCTTTAAATGAAAATAAAATTTACCATCATACTATATAGTTAATACAGTACCTTTCTAAATTTTAAAAATAAAATTTTCTGTAAAATTAAAATAAGGGGGGGGGGGGAGAGAAAAATAAGTGAATGCATAGAAGATGGCTTAATATATCATAAAAAATGTCTCGAAAGGAAAAAATTAGTAGCTTTTAAGAGCAGATTCCGAACCGTGCGAAACATATTTGCTTAAAATATCTCGGCTAGAGACTCATTAGCATGTTTCATTCTTTGATTTGACGAGTTTTTGGATTCCTTTGAACAGGTTCTATAAAGTTAACAAATTTTGCACGGGGAATTTAGTAGCATTCATTTACAAATAATAATTCATTTATAAAAGGCTGATTGGGAAAAGCTTTTAATGCAAAACTTGTGTAAAAATGGATTTTTTTGTTCAATTATTCTCGGGTATTTTTCAAACAATTCAAGAATCTATATAAATAAAACCAAAAGTTTATGTATCAGTTTGTGTGTCTGTCTGCCGCTTGCCTCCTGGAAAAATGGAAGGGTCCAGATGTACGAAATTTTGGTTAGAGGTACCTTGGGTCAGGTCCTCATGCACCTAAAATTCGAATTTGTTCTTTTTTTACTTCAATTTTAAGCAAAACTGTTGATTTTGGGTTATCTCATCGAATAAACGTCCCATGTTTTTGATTTTTGCGTCATATGAATGTCCGTAAAAAACTGCACAAGATGATTTTGTTTGCAGTTCGTAGGACAAATAGAACATGAGCAATATTCATTTTAAATAGTTTTCGAATTTTAAAACAAGGTTTACCTATGAATTTATCTGCTCAATTTGCGTGTTTTCGCCAAAATAAATAGTACTTTTGTCGCCAACTAGATCATTTCTGTTAACGTAAGATTGAAAATGCTTTTTTATCTTTATTCGTGCCGTTTTATGAGCGGAACAAATTCTAAAAATGCATTTCATTTTTATGTAGATTTTGTGGGTTATTAACTGCAGACGATTTTTAATTAAGGTAAATGACCCGGGAGTGAACACTGCTCTTGTATTGGACACTTAGATCTTTAAGCTCCTAAAATAAGCGAATGTAACATTAAACTTGAATGAAATTATCAGAACCTATAGCGAACGATTCCTAGTGCTTGTTAATAGAACTAAAGTTGGCGTGGAGCATCCATGCCAGTACATGGATCATAACATTTAATAGCTCCTTGAACAACGGTCACATTTGCTGCTCTTTACTAAAGCCGATTAATAAGAAGGTTAGGGATCTGGGTAAAATATATGGGAAAAAAGCGTAACATCATTTATGAATGGTCCCTTAGTCATTTTTAAAATTATTTCTCTAAGTTAACAGCATAAAATAGATGATATTAATTTCTGTCCACTACTAATGCAAATACGTATCTTATAAATGTCCACTATAGATACAAATTAAGCGTTTAGTAACTTTGACGTAAAACTCCTAATTTTTCATCAAATGACATTTTATAGGTAATTAATTTTTAGAGAAATAGTTCGCGATTAAGCTAAACGTGCAAATATTGATGTAAGTCCCTTGAAAACATGTTGCCACGTAAAAGAGTACGAAAATGTCTACTTCCGGGTATTTATTTACCTTACTTTATCTTGAGGTTGGTTCTTTCTTTTTTGGCGATTTAATACTATGGTATCAGTTTAACAATTTCATGAAACATTATTTAGCTTGGTAGAGTGTCCGTTTTATCATCAAAACAAATTTTAAAAATTCATTTCATTTTTAACCGACTTCACAAAGGAAGGAGGTTATATATTCGAACTGTATGTTTTTTTTTTTTTTTTTTTTTTTTTTTTTTTTTTTTTTTTGTCCACTCATAACTTCTTACCGGATAAACCGATTTTCATGATTTTTTTTTTAATCGATCAAGGGTGGTTTCCCATAGGTCCCGTACCTTTGTTTGACCGTATTCGATAATTAAAAAAAGTTATGGGCAGAAAGATAGACATTTTTGGGTTTTTCCATCCATAACTTTTGACTAAATGAACCGATTTTGATGATTTTTTCTTTGAGTGATAAAAGGTCGTCTAGCTCAAATATCTCACATCAATTTGACTACATTTGGTTTTTCGAAAAAAACATTGTGGGTGAAAAATTAGTATTTTTAATTTTAATTGGAAAGGCTTAGATTGATTTTTCCTTGTTGGGAAAACTATTAATAAATATAAGAGTCATTATTAAAAAAGAGTTCGTTGCCACTAAGACGTAATAGTAATTATAGCAACAGTTTGACTGAAGACTTCTCTGAAGCAAAAATTAAATCCAGTCAGTTAGTTTGCTAAAAGCGACTTCAAAACGGAATTTATCATACAAATGATTAGTTTTTAGTGCCATTCATTCAAATTAGGTTTGCCCTTTGATAGGGATTTTTAGAAAATAGAGTATTTATATAAAAATATTTACACTAAAAAGAATAAAATAAAATTATTTTTGAGAAAAAAATAGAACCGACTTCAAAGCAAAGCAACTATAAATTGCGCTAAAAAGTAAAAAATAATTTCATTCTTTACACAACATAGATGTGAATTTTAAACATAGTTTTAGAATTCGGTTCAAAATTAGGATCTGTACATGTTCTACATCTTTTCGATAAAGTTTGCTCCAAGCAAATCCGTTTGTTAGATCATCATTTATATAGGATTCAAATTTCCCCGTAAACACTAATGATAATTTTTTTAACTGTTCAAAATTGAACAAAAAATGTTCAAAAAAAAATATTTCACGTCAAGAGCTCTTTGGAATAATCTTGTTCAAAGGAACGTCGATCTTATGTCCAGGGTATATAATTTGCTTCACACTTCTCCATAGACGTTAATGTTAAGATCTCTTAAACTGTTCAAAATTGAGGGAAAAACTGTTCGAAGCAAAACATAAAATATTTTTTAAATATATCCTCACCGATATCTTTTGAATGCAAAAAAAAAAAAAGTCTTTTGAATCCGACAATTCTTTCAAAATTTGTTAGGGGGAGGACAGACGGAACGACACACACATTTTCCCCATCTCAAAATCCTACTTCCAAAGTGTTTATTTTTTAATATTTATTTAATTACTTAACTGGTTTTCGACTTTTTATTTTTAACGGTAATTCTACGATTTAACTTTCTTTCATTCTTTTTTTTTTTTTTTTTTTTTTTTTTTTTTTTTTCTTTTACGGGAAAGTAAGCTAAAAACTAAAAAAAAAATCTGAGATGCGCATAATTTTTACTAACATATTAGAATTTAATTAAATGATTCAGTTAATATAAGGCTTTTCATTCCTCATAAAATTAAAGTTGTTTCAAACGACGTCATTTTTGATATACGTGATCCATAAGATTTTAATTTATTTTATTTTTCATTTTAAATAGTATTACTTTTTATACCAATGATTACTTTTTTCCCCAGCAATGCCTATTCAGATATGACACCAGCATCTATTCAGATATGAAATTTTATGTTGGGGGGATATGCTGTTTTAATCTATCCATTATTCTCGTATTTTTGTACGCTTTCATATTTTTTTTTTAATGTGAATTTAAAATGTTTTAATCCTATAAAAAGAAAAACGAAACTGCTATATTGCGGTCATTACGAAACTTTCTTCTATATGAATACACTTCTATGTCTAGAGGGCCGCCCCTGCTAGCTGTCGCTCTACAACCACCGGTACTGCAAGCAGCTGCATTGGAATCGCTTCGCTGTTCAAACTCGTTGCGTTTGTTAGCCAATTACTACGTTCTTGTAGTCTAGCAGGTCTTCAATACTGTGCTCTTACTTACTATGAGCTTATTATTGCAGTCTACAATAACAAGCTCATATGTGAAGATATAGTGGCATTCAATAAAAACTCAACAGTGCTTAAGATTGAAATTATGATTAAATAAAATATTTTTCGAGAAAAAAATAGAACTGACTTCAAGGCAGAGCACAATAAATTGCGCTAAAAAGTAAAAAATAAATTCATTCTTTAAACAACATTGATGTGACTTTTAAACATAGTTTTAGAAGTCGGTGCAAAATTATGAGTCTAATTACGATTACACCATGTGTTACTTCATCTTGGAACTGTTGCTAATTCTGGGCCATTTATATTTGTAATTGATTAATCATTATAAAAGATTTTATCCATGCTAATTTTGCACCGACTTCTAAAACTATGTTTAAAAGTCATATCGCTGTTGTTTAAAGAATGAATTTATTTTTTACTTTTTAGCGCAATTTATTGTTGCTCTGCTTTGAAGTAGGTTCTATTTTATGTCTCAAAAAATATTTTATTTTATTCTTTTTATTGTAAATGTTTCTCCTATAAATACTTTATTTTTCAAAAGAATCATATCAAAAGGCAAACCTTCTTTGAATGAATGGCACTAAAAACTAATCATTTGTACGATAAATTCCGTTTTGAAGTCGCTTTTAGCAAACTAACTGATTGGATTTAATTTTTACCTCAGAGAAGCTTTCAGTCATCATAGAAAGCCTGTTGCTATGATTACTTTTAATATTACAGCGCAATGGAAACAAACTCTTTTTTAACAATGACTTTTATATTTATTAATAGTTTTCCCCAACAAAGAAAAATCAAGCCAAGGCTTTCCAATTAAAATATAAAATGCTAATTTTGCACACGTAACGTTTTTTCTATAAAAAAACATATGTAGTCAAATTGATGTGCGATATTTGAGCTAGAAGACCTTCTATCAATTAAAGAAAAAATGATAAAAATCGGTTCATTTAGTAAAACGTTATGGATGAAAAAACAAAAAAATGACTATCTTTCTGCCCATAACTTTTTTCTAATTATCAAATATGGTCAAACGAAAATACGGGTCCTATGGGAAACCACTCTCGATCGATTTAAAAAAAAATCATGAAAATCGGTTCATCCGGTGAGAAGTTATGAGTGGACAAACAAACAAAAAAAACCGACATACAGTACGAATGTATAACCTCCTTCCTTTGTGAAGTCGGTTAAAAAAATTATTTATATATTCACAAATTAATCTAAAAAAAACATTGCATTATTCTATAAATTTCGATAAATACAGTCGTGTTAGATCTTAATGTCAGTCTTGTTCATTTTCGTCGTTCCGTCTTCTCTCTATCTACTATACGTCTGTATCGTCTTATGTTACGCTTCGCGTGTATCTTCGATACCTTCAGGAAATTTCCCTTGCATTCTGCTGGTACTATCTACATGTGGGCATAAATTCCATATGTACTACCTTAAAGTGTCTTTTGCTTTGAACGATACTGAGCCCACAAATACTAAACCTTTTTTTTTTTTTTTGAGATTAATGTATACAATAATTAATACACCATGCGTTCGATTTTATGAATTTTTGGCGTAAATATAATCGAATAAACAGGGGAAATTTTCCCTCATTTAGGCATAATGACTTTAGCACTTTTTGTGTTGTTTACATTGCATTAGTGAAAGAAATAAAGGCTTGACGCCAAAACATTTGCAAATGTTATGTGAATTTGCTATGAAAACATTTCGTGATAATATAAAAAATTGCCAAGGATCTCTCATGGAAGAGGATCTTCAGTGGCAAAAACAAATGTTGCCACTCAAGAAATAAACTATAAATTGAATTTAAGTTTTATTAATTATAATTAAAGTAAGTTGAGTAAGGTAGAAAAGAAAAAAAAACCTAACCAACGTGTTGCCACTCAAGATAAAAATGATTAACTGAAAAATTAATTTAAACAAAACAGGCTGCATAAAAGCCTAACTAAAAGATTTCCAAATCGTATAGCTAAATTAGGGCTGATTTTGGGCGTTACATAAGAGAAATTAATGTATGAGATTAAAAGAATCCCCTCTCTTGAAGCGATTGGCTCCCAAAACCTAACCAGCGTCTATTCCCATTGAAGAACACTTGTGCTACAATAGTAAGAGAAACGTTCGACTGTGTGTTCGTGTTCTGTCACCGTGTCACTCTAGTTTGGAGCGATGGATGAAAAAAAAATGAATCAGGACCTGTTTACATTGAGATGCACCTATATAATATTTTTTATACAAATCCTAACATTCCTTTAAAAATAAATGCTTAGCTAGAAAAAAATTCGGTTGCATTATTGCTGCCATTTTTGGGTTTTGAGTTTGAGTGGCCACAAAAAATGACTACATGCAGACACACAGACACTTTCTAGAACTGGTCAAAATATCAGCGCGGCTTGAAATGTGCAAATTTTTCACAATTTAAAGATGAAAAATTTCCTCAAAAGAAAATGTTAGTAGCTAAGACGAGATAGTGCACCAACTTTTACTAAAAATTAGTAATCATAATCCACAATGTTATTAAAATAAATTCATTAAAGAATAAAGGTAAAAAATGTAAGCGAGAATGGCACACAAAAATAAAGTCGACGTGAATAAAATGTAAAATTTGTGCAAAAAAAAAGTAGTTTTAATTTCAAAAGGATTTTTCTTTAATGTTCAGCTAAATAGCAAGAAAAAGAAACAATATCGCACATTTACTGTAAGCAAGAAGGCTGTATCACCCTTTTTTTTTTTTTTTTCAAATAATTTAGTTTCGCAATTTCAAGATTTTCACTAAAATATTACTTTTTAATCATTCTTAGAGCTAAAGCTGCTTTTTTGATATTTTTCTGATATTTCACTAACAAAATTATTTATCAGTTCATAGCAGTTAAAACTTATTACATGTATAATCTTAAAAAATGCTAACAGAACTTATTTATACTCTCCTACTGTATACTTGTTTTTAACGTATTAGATATAGTACACATTACTTGTAGTCTGAATTTTACACCGCTCTTACACTTAATTCTCATTAACATATTTAATGCTTCGTACCGGATTATTAACATTCACCAATTTCTAGCTGGAAATAATTATAATCTACAACTTTAAAAATATTTACACGATCCTCGATCGTATAAACAACATTAAGATACCAATACTTCTAGACGTCTAGAAATCTTATACGTTAAGATATCGGCACAAGATCAAAGCAAAATATGTCTTACATTTAACGAAGAAACATATTAAAAACTTCTTATAGAAATATTAAACATAGCTGACACAAAAATTTTTAAAGTTTACATTAATATTCCTCCAATCAAGATAATTTCTTCAAAAACAATTAATATTTGACAAAAACAATAAATTTCTAGAAGTTTTTTGTTATAACGCATTGCATACTTGTTTTAAGATTTTTAAAAAAATGTAAGGCCAACTTGTGATCGGAAACAAAAATTAAACTAAAACCAATAGTCTAACCTTTCAATTTCAATACAACTTTTTACTAAACTTACCTTTCTGTTAATTAGCATGTAGTTTTAAAAGAATAACAATTTGGAAGAAACGGTGATTACTAAATGGTCTTCACTAAAAAATAAAAACGAGAAATTCTTTTCAATAAAATAAATTCAAAATTGAATGTAAATGAATGCAAAAACTAAGTAAGAAGAAAATTTTTGCACTCAGAAATAAGAATTCATACACAATTTATTATTTAAAAGAAACTATTTAAAGGTATCATCCACCATAATCAAAACATTTTACGCTTGATAAACTTCAGTATAATTGTTCCAGTATTTTCTAGAGATTAAACCAATTCTCATGGGTAGTAATTACTCTGAATTTTCTAACTTCGATGAAATACAGGCATTAAATCTAAGGTTTTTTGATGCAGTCGGGAAGTAAAACTTTTAATGTAGTTGCGATTTCTTTTTTTTCCATCTAAGAGTATTTGCTCAAGACTTATAATTTTTCATTTCGTAAAAGGATGGATAAATTAATGACAAAAGTACTTTTGAATGATAATTTAGTCCAATTAAGCATTCTAAATATTTTACTTGGGAGAAAAAAACTGAAATTGTGTTAATAACCAATAGAGGTTTATTTAAATAATATTCAATGATACGTAAAGTAGTCAGAAAGGATTAGGAATAAATTATTTTTTAAAGAAACAGCATCGAAATGAGCCCTGCTACTGGGCTTTGGAATCATCATTTTGTTCGAAGGTTGATTAATAGCAAATTTCTCCTTCATTTGGCTAGAAGCCGAAGAAGAAGAAAATAGAATTAACAACAATGAGCAACCATTTGCAGAAATGAAGCAAATGAGCTGTTGAACCTAATTTATGACACAGAAGTATTGTCACACAGAAGTGTAATCACAGTCCACCGCCTTTTAAAAGTGGATACACTTTGGAAACAGCCAAATCTTTTTCGAAGGGAAACTGTTCGTACTCATCATCTAGTGCAGTGAGCAACAGCATTCCAAATATATTTGCTGTAGTTTTGTTCTTTCAGTTGTTTCTATCAGAACTGCGGAGTTGCTTGGGAAAAGAACTGACTCCGACTCCTGGATTTTGAAAACTCCCACATCTTACGCCTACCCCTTTTCAAACATATATTAGGGATGTAGCTAATATTCGACCCATTTTTAAGCGACTCCAACTCTTCTACCCCAAATCTGTCCTACTCAGAACTCAGAATCATCTCCCCCCAAATCCCCCTGCCTCCGACTCCCCAGCCCTGGTTTCAACAACAGCAAACAACTTTCATTCGTTTCTAAGAACAATAGGCTCTCTGCAGTTCACCTTGATCATCAAGACGATTGAAGCAAATCTGGGGTTACCTAGAGTTTCCCTGTAAGTTGTAAAGTCTTACTTTTACTTACATATCTGTTTAACATATAGTATGTATTTTTACACATGTAAAGGAAAAAACTAGTTCTCGTTCAAAGATTTGTTATTTTAATTAACTTTTGCGGAAACTTCTTAACATACACGAAGTTTTCTTGGAAGGTAACTCGGAGTATTAATTAATAACTGCAATGGAAATATAACGGGTTTTAATGGGAATTTTATGATGAAATAAAAATAATTTAAAAATATATATTTAATGAATTACAAGGATGTATAATTTAATAATAATAATTAACAATAATTAGCAGTAATTAAGGAAAAATCAGATACCAATCGTTCAATTAGTAACATAAATATGGCGTAAGACAGATTTTTACTTTCAGAGCGGCGTGGGCGCCCTAAAAAAGGTACCTGCAGTCAAACAAGTATAACGAAAAATAAACAAAGCAAACAGTTATAGTCTTACTTTGATTTTCCAATTAGACTCTAGTCTTAGTGTAGCTGGTTTTTTTTTTTTTTTTTTGGCTTTTAGAAGAGAATGTCAGTCAGTACCATCATTGAATCATAAGTATTACTAATAATTTTACAATGACCGCTAAAATTTACACTTCAGTTTTATTTTATTTTTCTTTAAGATCAAAAAGGAAGGAAAAAAAGCTAAATTAAAAACATTACTATAAAAACGGTTCAAGGTTAGAAAATACCTAAATATACACATGTTTTTTAATGCATTAAAGACACGCATTCTAGTTTTCATTTTATTTAATTTTTTATTAATTAATTAAATTATTTATTTTTATTTTTTTTTTTATTTATTTTTTTTTTTTCGTTTTT
This sequence comes from Octonoba sinensis, assembly GCA_038502835.1. NCBI lineage: Eukaryota > Metazoa > Arthropoda > Arachnida > Araneae > Uloboridae > Octonoba > Octonoba sinensis. The sequence goes on along the minus strand of CM076599.1, from coordinate 52,597,972 downwards.
GGTATTCATACTAATCTGCAGGACATTTAAAATGAATAAAAATATTTTCTTATAACAATTAAATACTGCCTCGTAGAAAAAACATAAAACTTAGCAAATACGTTAGAAATTAGATTGTTAAAATTTACAACATGCCCAAAAAAAAATTTGTGCAACAAAAAAGTAGAATTTTAATACAGGAACGTACGAAATCACCGATTTGCGAACGAATTTATTCCGTCTTATTCACAGTACATTCAACACACCGAACTTAATGCTGTAAACATGTTTTCGTGGTCTTCACAATAAGTGCGCAGAGAAAACAACATCCAATGATTTAAAAATTGGATGTATGGATTCGTCATTTTGAAAGCTAATAAAAGTAAAGTAAAAAAAGTTTTTTATTATTGCCAACTAAACTTGAATTTCACAACCCATGATTTTCATAAATGTTTCTACTAATGTTTCTCACTTTAATATTATATGGAATGCGTATATGGTATTAAAAACCAGTTTTCTTGATTATGGTATGTGAAGCAGAATATTAAATAAACTAGCAACACATACTATATGAAGATAAAAATATTGTAAACTAAAGTTAACAAAAGAAATGCAGGATTGTCTCGTATTTTTCTTTGAATCGTATTCAAATTAATTTATTTCAAGTAAAATCGGATGTAAAACAAATGAAAAGCAACGAGCGTTAACATGACTCATCCTTGCTTTGCCAAATAGCATCGCAGGTTTAAAGTACCTCATGTGCTGCCATCTGTTGCTTAGAGCTAAAACTAAAACATACAATTTCATGTTAGATTGTAATACCAGTCAAAAGACACATATTAATTACCAATTTTCATTTAAGCTATAGAAATATTTTGTACCAGCGGTGCCCGCAAGGCTATGCCCGTATTAAAAAGTGAAAAGACAAATCGGTTCGCAATTATATATACAGTGGTAACTTTTTATGCGTAAATAATGTTTTTTTTTTTTAATGCATAGCACTCCACATACTTAAAAGTTAGCCGCCCACGGCAATCAACCAGATATCCTACACATTACAGCAACTTTTTTTTAAGAAAACACAGTAAAAAAAGAAAGGTATGAAACGAAAGATAAAATATTTTTTTTAATTTTCTTCATTTGCATTTTGCTTGCTTAGTTCAAGTACCCACTCAAAAAAGACGATTTTATCTATTAAAATAATTTATATTATGAATTTTTGGAATAACTAATATTTTTTATTATTCAATGACAGTAAAACAGGAAATAAATTTAATTCGTTTAAAAAAAAGAAGGGGGCCGTTCATAAATGACGTCACGCTTTTTTCCCATATATTTGACCCCCCTCCCCCCCTTTGTCACAATATGTCACACTTCAGCGAACCCCCCTCCCCCCTTTGTCACGCGTCACGCTATGTTGCATAATGCATGATGTCACACTTCTTGTTACCCCCTCCCCTCCCCTTGTCACACTTTGTCACAATTTCACGAACCTCCCTCTTCCCCTCGAAGCGTGACATCATTTATGAATGATCCCAAGAATCAAAATCCAAAAACAGAAAAAAAATTAATTAAAAATCAGCTGCTCCTCAAAATGCTAAAAATCACAGGAAAGCCAAAAAAAGAAAAGGAGAAATTAAAGAAGGGCTGCGCCTGGAGATAATAGCAGCAATTCCACTAAAAACAAGAAGTTTCGTCTAGAACTATTCGAACCTATTTTCCCGTATACACATAACTTCAAATTTATAATCTAGATATCTCTATCTCTCTTTCTCGTTTAGCTTTTGATCTTAATTGCTTCAAATATACCTTTTTCAGCGGTTATTACACATTTATTCATTCATTTATTCAGTCATTCATTCACTCATTCATGTATTTATTCACTCATGTTGCTTATTTTTTCATTCATTCACTTATTTATTTTTTTACCCGTTTATTCACTTTTTTGTTCATTCATTCTTTCACTTATTCATTAATTGAAAAATATTCTTGAAAATCCCGATCAAAACATTTTATAGGAAAATGGGCTCGTTAGTTCTGGATGAACTTTCTATATGTACATGTTCTACGTTATAAAAGCTTTCCGATAAAGATTGTTCCAAGCAAATCGGTCTGTTAGGTCCGGATTTAGTTAGATAGGATTGAAATCTCCCCGTAGGCGCTATGTTATTTTATTATTTATTTTATTTATTTATTTTTTTTTTTTTTTTTTTAACTGTTCAAAAATGAACAAAAATTGTTCAAATCAAAAAATATTTCACGCCGAGAGCTTCTTCCAATAAGCTTGAACATAGGAACTTGGATCTTACTCACAGAGTTTACGTAATTTGCACATAGGCGGCAATGCTAAAATTTTTTGAACTGTTAAAAATTGAACGAAAAATTGTTCAAATTAAAAAGTAAAATATGGAAATGAGATGTCCCTGCCGAGGTCTTTTTAATGCAAAAAGAGTTTTTTGAATCGGACCAAAAGTTATTAGGCGGGACAGACCAACAGACCGACAGACACACCTTTTCTCCATCTCAAAACTCTACTTTCAATTTTTTTATTTTTCAATCTTTATTTAATTAGTTAATTTACTTTTGCCCTTTTTTATTTCTAGCGATATGTTCACGATACATTAAGCCTTCTTTCATGCTTTATTATTATTTTTGTTTTTACATTTTACGGGAAAGTAGATTAATAAAAGCAAGCGCTTTATCAATCGTCTGGTGAAAATAAAATTATAGTTAATTACCGTGAAAAATTAATTTCAAACTACAGAGAAAAACTCTTATAAGTTCTTTTCTAGTTAATTTGAAGGGATTTTTAGTCCAAAGAGCAAAACTCTTTCTAGGACAGTTTTTTACGGGCTTTTCAATGGCATCAAGCTCGAAAGGATGCGAAAGTTTCTTCCGACAGAAAAAGGACCATTTTATGCAAATAATAAAAAATAAAAAAAGAACAAATTCGAATTTCAGGAAAAACTCTTTGAGGTGCACACCCCCATTTCCAAATTAATTTCGTGCCACATTTCATGAAAATCCGCCGAGCGATCTTGGCACGGTTAAAGTTACGAGTAAACTTAAATAATGCTTTTAGTGAGGCTCATCGTCATTTAAAAAGGTCAGGAGAGGACAATTGCAACTCCCCACACTATGGATTTTAGATCGTAATGTGAGAGAATGTATTTTATTGTTTTTTCATGCAATATGCCTTGAGTATATAGCCTTTGCCCTACCTTTCCCCCTCCCCCTGAAAATTTTCAAATTCCAGGATCATTAAACAATAGTAGAAAGAAATCGGACCTAAATATTTCAATATTCTGCGATATGGAAATCATCGGTCAAATGTACTTGAGGTTGAGTGTGAAAAATGTTTTACTGAAATGTACCTAAACATTCATTGTCACAACGAGATAGTTAATTAAAATTATAATGACTAGTAAAAACTGTATATAAATATAGTTATTCTTATAATTATTTCATAGTTCTTTTTCCATAACCTTACAGGAAAAAAAAACAGTAAGTGGCGGATTGTTCACTCTAAGTTTAAATACACCGGAAATAGAAGTACGAATAAATGATAATAAGGCTACAAACGAAAATTGTGCTCTGAACAATAAAAGAATTCATCTCATTGTCGTGACGGAACAAATGAATTCGTATTTTATAACAAAAAATTTCAAGCTCATTGCACCACTGTCTTGATGATACAATATATCAATCAGTTAGATCACCTGGCACGCGTCGGACTTTTCGTTGCTGTGTGATTCAAAACTAAGTTTTTACCTTCTTTGACACATTTTCGTAGCAAAATTAAAATATTTCTTGTAGTACAATATTTTTCCTATGGAGAACTAATTTTGTAAAACTGTACCCTTTTCTGCATTTAACGTCCTGATTAACCTACTGAATATATTTTCCTCCTCCTCTTCCTGCTGATTTCGATTAGCATCTTAAACGTAAGAACACAAAGAACTTTCGGTATTATGTCTACAAAAATAGACAAACCGCTTCCCTATCGAAGAGAAATGTTTTCTTCGTCGGGAGATAGTATTTGTTCGTATGTGATAACTAAAAGGAAAGTTAATTGATACTTTTTCCAACCATTACCCAGATTTTCCCCGCCCTGTTAATTAAAGAAATTTTTTTTTTCTTTTTGCGGGAAGAAGGGGGGGGGGGGGTCAGAATCCTAGAGGTTGTGGAAGAAGAGGCAGATTGAATGAGGAAATTGAGAAGTTTAGGAGGCTTTACACAGTCACGCAGCATTTATTTCAAAACGCACTGATTTCCTGTATTTCAGACATTTTTAGGGAAATAAAACTTATGCTAGTATCATTTTACTGAGGTTTAATTCTAATTTTTTCAAGTCGTTTTCTAATGAAATGAAAGCCAGAAATGCAAAATACGTCCTCGATTTGTTTGAAGTGACAATCAGTGCTTTTATTTGGTTGTGGCGAACCAGTAAATTTTCAAAGTATGTCTTTATCCCCTGTGGAACAAGCTTGCAAAAATCTTTTTGTAGAAGTAGCATCTATTTTCAAGAAAGATTAAATGTTTCAAAGTTCCAAATTTTCTTAGCTTATAGCCAATAACATTTAAAATTTGTAATCACGACGTCACGCAGTTTGGAGCTTTCTCATTTGGAGAAAAAACTGATTGTAATCTGAGCACGTCTAAGCTGAGAACCCTAGAAATGATCCTCAGATTAGTTTAAAATCTTAGTACTGCAAGAAACAATGTTTCAAAATCATTTCCGTTTTTAAAACGTTTTACGTTGAGAGAGAATAAGCACAAAATGTAAAATCAACCTATTGTCGTAGATAAATTACATATTATAGCATAAACACACCAAAAGCGAATTTAAAATAAAATATTTTACCATACTAGGATAAAATTCTCTCTGAACCAATAGTGCCGTGGATGAATCGCGTATACTTTCTGTATAAAGTAGAAAGAAACTTTACACAGGACTTTTCATTACATGTTTAAAACAATAGTTTGATAATTAAAGTAATTAATTCTTAATGTTCAGCTCCAGAGCGAATGAAAGAAAGCCCCCAAAAGGGGCCTAGGCTCTTCCCAAAATAAGTTCAAAACTACGGTTTAAAAGAAAATATTGTTTTGAAACTTCAATTTAGAAAGTTCTCTTAATTTTCGATTTGAGCGACCTACAAAATAAATTCCCTATATATACACCTCTTGATTAAACCATTATATATATCTTGTTTATAAATCAAATCCAGATCCCACAGAAATAATTATGGTTTAGCCAGTGCTTCACGCAAGCATAAAACCATAGGAATTGTTAGTTTTCTTTTCGGTATCGATACTTAGTCATTTGCTTATATTTCAACAGACAATTTATAGAATGCCCATAACCAACAATAGATGGCAGCATGATGCATCAATGGAATATATTTTAGAAGTATAAAATGAGCAAATATTATTTTTTCAATTTCAGTTTGTTTTCTACAAAAAAACAAAACAATAAATGACAAATTATTAAGTACATCTTTGCTAATAATGCAATATTTTTGCAGTAATTGATTAATTCAATTTTCTTAAAAATATGTAAACGGCAGAAAAAATTAATGTTATTATTCAACTGTAGATGGCAGCATAGGAGGTAGCAAATTTTTGACAACTGAAAAGGAAGAAAGACCTAACGTTGCCATAGCATTTTAAGATAAATTAATATTTTTCGATTAAAATATACCAATTACGAAGTACATCCTGACAGAAGAACTTATGAAATTACGGGACAAAACAAGCTGAAATCGAAAATTTTATTGCAGCAACTAAAATGGCATTAAAATTGATTACTGATCTTCAAATACGCCTAGCATGATTTTCTCCATTGGCCCATTGCGTAGATTTAACACGAGTTGATGCAATGCAATCGAATGTAGTGAGCATCTTCGTGCTATTCACGTTATGAGATATGGAATTAATTAGCTTACCACTATTTACATGACATTTAACTCATCAAAACTGAAAAACATATTAGAGAATTAAAATTTTGGAAGACATATTTAATGGTTGAAAACAAGTATATTGTGTTATTATATTATTATAAATCGGCATAAAAATAATTTTTTGAATCCTTAAAATTTAACTGAAATAAGTAATCAGTTCTACATGTTAGAAAATGCATAAGTAATCAAATATTTCATTGCTTTAAAAATGTTATTTAAAATATTGCTGTAAAGGTAAATCTTAATTCATTGAAAGATTTTTATTTTTAGAAAATATTTTCAGAGTGTTTATATTCTTAAAATACTGCTCATTTTATTAACAGACTTATTCATAGACATTTTAATAACAAACCTCATTTTATTACTCAGACCTTAAGCAAACTATTATTCATCACATTATTCACATTAAATACATATCATTTCTACATTGTTGAAAAATTTTACTCATAACTGTTTTAGAACGTTTATAACATTAAAATTTAATTACGAGCTTTATTTTTGCATATGTACTTGTGAAAAAATAAGAAAATTAAATATTTAAAAAATAAATAAGTAAGCAAAGCAAAAACAATTTTGATACAGTACTTTACGAATGCTCTAAATTTTGTGCTGATGTTGAAGTTGGAATCGATTGTTTCAGAAAATACTAATTGTTTTATTCTATAATCATTGTCCAAAAAAATATATATATATTGACATTAAAATTTAAAATGAAAACAAAAGATTTAATTATTTTTTTAATCGAAAAATTATATTTGCTTTTTATTTATTGTCGATAATAAGTCACCTTTTCATGCTTATTCTTACTTTTTTTCAGATCTTTGTTCATGAAATAATAGATTAATATCACCCTTTAAAGAAACAATTTTTAAGCATCTGCAAACACTTAAATTTGATTGAAAATGATAGCAGTTAACTGATATCTTTTTCATATTTAATTTTCTCTAAAGTTAAAGAAACCTTAACATCTATTAGTTTTGACACTTTGTTAACAGAGGTGTAACAGCTAAGATATTTAAAATGGAATTTTTGTGATTAAAGATTTTGTTGTGTAAGCAAACAAATTTTGTGACTTTTTTTTTACTCGACGCTTATTCTGACATGTCTTAGAATTAAAAAAAAAAAAAAATGCATAAAAAACAATCAAACTTTTTTTCATACATACATTTTTCTATTTTCTTCAAAACTTTCTTCGTTTTTACCTTAATTTCTCGTAAAAGTGAAATAATAATAATCAGGTATGAAATAAAAGTTAATGTATCTTAAAAATATCGTCAAAAATAAACAGAAGTCGAAATGGTGAAGCAATTAAATAAAGATTGCGAAATAAAAAAATTGAAATTATGGTTTTTGAGACGGGGAAAATGTGTGTGTCTGTCTCTCCGCCTCTATAACTTTTGGGGTATTTTTTTTTTTTTGCATACGTAAGATATCGACGAGGACACGTCATTTCCATATTTTACTTTAATTTTTTTAACAACCTTTTGTTCAATTTTGAACAGTTCAAAAAATCTTAGCATTAGCGGTATTGGGGAAATAGGAAGCACATTTTATAAAACCCGGACATAAAATGCAAGTTCCTTTGAACAAGCTTTTACGAAAGACCTCTCGATGTGAAATATTTTTTGACATGGACAATTTTTGCTCAATTTTGAATAGTTTTAAAAAATTCACATTAGCGCTTATTGTTAATTTCAATCCTATAATAAATATTGATATAACTGACGGATTTTCTAGAAAAAAACTTGATCGGAAGAATCTTATGGCATAAAACAGATACGAAGTTCAACCAGAACGAAACGAGCCTATTTTCCTAGGAAATTTGTTGATCTGGTTTCTTAAGGATATTTTTTAATGAATGAGTGTAAGAATGAATGAATAAATGTGTATTAACCGTCGAAAAAAATACATTTGAAGTACTTAAGAACTATATCTAAATGAGAAGAGAGAGATAGCTAGATTATAAATTAGAAGGTGGTGGTATACGGGAAAGTAAGCTCGTATAGTTCTACACGGAACTTCTTGTTTTATGTTTATATAAGAGTCGACAGGGTGGCGTAGTGGTAAGGCTCAGGTCTCGTACGCCCAAGATCGCAGGTTCAAACCTGGCCCAAGTCGGTGGATTTTCAAGATGCAGAAAATCGTCTGCGCCCATGTCGTATGATTATGCGGCATGTAAAAGATCCTTTGAGTAGACATTTGGCTTGGATTCTCTCGGCTAAATTAAATTCCTAGTGCATGTCTGCATCAATGAGAGCTCCCTCAGGTGCCGCCATCTAGGGGAAACGGAGCCTCCAAATTCAGTAATAATGGCATCCGCCAAAAGTGGTGCTACGTGAAAGAATAGATGCCGGTTTCGGGGAATGCACTTTGTCTGCAAAGGTTAGTGACCAATTCGCAGCCCCATTAGAAAAAAAATATTGATATAAGAAAAACTAAAACTAAGAAAATAATGTTACATTCTAAATAAAACAATAAGAGATGGTTCGCAAGATTGGACCTACTAGAAATAATTGTCAGCACGACAGTACAAATGATTGATATAATTTATTCTATTCAATTCACTCCTCCAGGAAAGCAAGCTTTTATATCTGCTCATTCTCATTGATTCATTGTCTACAAATCACCAGAACTCTAAGGGGAAGAATAGGCAAGCACGCAAGGAAGAAGCAATTGATAAAAGCCATTTTCTGAAAATGTTTATTACCATAATCAAACAAACCAGTGGCTAGAAGCATTATTTCTGGAACAACTCGCAACTACTCGATAATTCAGGACGTAAAACACTCAAGCACCTTATTGCTGTTCGTAAATTTCTCTCTATAAATATTTATTTATTGTTAGTTACATTTAATAAAAAATAAATGATTTTATTCCTTCCTGAAGAATTCCAATTCACGCACTCACAAAATGTGGCTCTAAAATCAGGCATTTTAGTGCAGTTCTAGAGTTTTCAAATGTAGCTGTAACAACTATTTAAAATACTATAAATTTGCATGATCCTTCAAAAACGAAAATTAGGTTGGCTCCTCACACTTTCGTATTACGTAGGAAAAAACCGGGAATACACCCAGTAGGAATATTAGATTTCAAACAAAGTAGATTGTTATAACTCAAGAAACACAGCTCAAAATTAGTGTTACAAACCGCATTTTTGTAGCCTACTTTGCTGGCGGGGGGGGGGGGGGGGATGTGTCGTAAAAGTTGCGATACCGATCATTATAAAACTACAGTATGCAAAATATAGTGCTAAATTTTAACATTAGACTAAAAGTCTATATATACTTATAAGGATTTCAAAATGTTGTCAATACAAGGTATAAAAGGGCATGCAAACGTTATTAAATAATGTCAATATTGCTATCCAAAAAAAGTTCGAGGAAAAGAATTAACTTTCAATAGAATAGTCACAACAAATCAAATAGAAAATAAAGCGAATTGTGCATACAACACACGACATTAAACGGATGTAACATCCAAAACGATGTTATTTGCCATAACTTTTGAAATTTTTAAGAGCTTCGATTCACAACGATGCTCTACACCAGGCATGGCGAACCTTTTCTGATTTTATGCACCAGTTAAATTACTGTTGAGTGTCTAGTATGCAACTTGTTATTGTTCTTTTTAAAAAAAATCATACATATTCGCTAAGTAGCTATTTATTCTCGTATGGGTTTTCTTTTCCTTTTTTAAAAATGTTTTCAGTGAATGTAAGTGAATAAAAGTAATTTAATATGAAATTGCGGTCGTGCCACTGAAATTCCTGTTATGTGCCACCTACACTCTCAGAAACAAATGCTCAAATTATACGAAACTTTCGTCGTATTTGACGAAATGACTTCGTGAAAAATGCTCCAAGTAAACCTTTCGTTAAACTGGCGAATTTTGTGTAGAATTTTTTTTTTAAGTCACGTGATCGCGCTAGGAAAGAATCGTTGTAAATGACGAAATTTTCCTGACGCGATTAAAGAATCGTCAAAAATGAAGATTCCATTTTTGAGAGTGTACAGGCGCGCATTCAATAGGTTCGCCATCTCAGCTCTATACTCGTAGGTTATTCCAATACAGTGATTTCGATATCCATGCTCGCACTGATCCCTCAGCACTTACTACATCATTGTATTCAAACAGATAAGCATTTAACAAAAGGGGCATACAGTACCTTAAACTTTCTCATCTTAAGTAACTTAGCTTACACACAAACTGCAAACTTAAATTTCATTGAAATTAAAACATATAATATATTAAAATATTATAATGCATAATACGGAGGGAAAATTTAACGCAACATATTGATCTTCATGAGCAAAGTACGTGAATGAATACAAATACATACAGGGTACTTCAAAATTAGAAAAATAAACTTTTAGGGGAGATAACCTAGACCACTGGGGAGAATGATACAATAGCAATGCGAAGTCGTAAAAGCAACCCTAACAAGACAGGTGAGTGCTCTGGACAAACGAAAAACTGTAACAAGAAAAGAGTGAGAATGGAAAAAATGAGTTGATTGCAATCGCAAATTTTCATGTAAAGACTGTAAGTCACGACTTTTTTGACGCTGAAGTTCACCGAGGCTTTCTAGGTATTTCAAACCGCAACAAACCGCAAATGTCGAACTTTTATTTCATGTACATGCAATATCAGCAAAGTTAAACTTAAAATGTTTTACACACCTTTGAATTAAATTAAGCACAATAAAAATGAAAATTAAACTAAAGATTTTACGGTTTTTTAATTTATGTGTTGTCAAATTTTATTGCTAAGTAACGCGGTAATTTTTTTAACCTAATTTCCGTAAATTTAAAAAAGAACAAGAAGTGATGCTTAGAACTGTACGAGCCTACTTTCCCGTACACCCCCCCCCCCCCCGAACATCAAATTTAAAATTTAGCTATCTGTCTCTCTTTCTCCTGTAGCTGAGTTATTTCAAATAGGGTCAGTTGGGGTAATTGTAAACATGGGGTAATTGTAAACAAGCTTCATAACTAAACTTGTGGTGATTTTGAAAACTTAATTGCGGGTGAGTGGTGAACTGCCAACATGGGGGAGACGTTGAAAAAGTTTCGTATGTTTTGAAACAGCTGTAGAAGCGTTACCATTGTTTGAAAATGACATGGTAAAAAAAGTTGTTTAACAAAATTTAGTGATCTTACATTTTTCTCTCCAGCTCATCTACAAAAGCGATGTAAGCGGTTTAAACCATTTTTATTTGTCAAACGGAATGTTGCTAAAAACATTTAGTTATAAATTTAATAATCCCTGTTATTTTTCATGTACAAGTTAGGTGTTTACAATTATCCCAGAAATTTCGGACTCTGGGGTAATTGTAAACACTTAAATTTATCCTATTTCCAATATTTTGGGGGGACAATAAGCTCTATATTTTGATGTAAACTATACTTTTGTGTCTATTTTATATAACTTTTGTTGTTGTTGCTAATGCCACTTGGAAATCCAAGCCCCCCCTGCAGGGCGACCATGAATTAAGGAAGTTCCTACTGATTATTATTTAGCTCCTCTAGAATGAAGTACACTTGGCTCAGAGGGGCTTAATGATTTTGAACTAGCTCCCAGACGAGAGATCGTCGCCTAGGTTGGTCCCTCATAGGAAATTATTTCTAAATTGGTGGACTATTTTAAGCGACGATGTATTTTACAGGTACAGTTCCCTTTAGCGCCCTCGGTCTCAGAGTAATCAGTCGCGGGAAGTCGTCATCCTCCAAGCGTTGACCACGGCCAGTTGTGCTTCACTTTCAGTGTTCTGTGGGATCCAAGTTAAACCCACTGATCCACTGCGGGACAAATTTTACATAAGTTTGTCGCATTACTTGATATTTTGCAAGATATTTCTCGTTAAATGATCTCAGCCCACTCATAACATAACTCAGCGGAAGACATACGGCCTGTTGGCCGCAGATTGAGAACCATTGTTCTCGAACTTCTTAAGCCTTCAAGCAGACTGTGTATAAAACAATTTTCCATTTGCATCAACCTTATGCGAAAATAAATCGCTGTTTACAATTACCCCAGATCCCTGGGGTAATTGTAAACACGAGTTCATTCGCTAACAAATAGTCATAAAGTCAAAATTTTTGTACGCATTTACTCACAAGAAGTACAGTAGTGGCTACAATGCTCACAATTTTATCTCTGAATTCATTCAAGAGGTAGGGAAGGATCAAAAGTTAAAACATTGAAAAAGCGTTTACAATTACCCCAACTGACCCTATATCTTTTGCAATGATTATTACATATTCATTCATTAATTCATTCATTCACTCATTTATTCATTCACTCATTCAGTTGCTCATTTATTCATTCACTCATTCATTCTCTCATTTATTCACTCCCTCATTTATTTATTCACTCCCTCATTTATTCATTCACTCCCTCATTTATTCATTCACTCATTCATTTTCTCATTCATTCATTCATTTATTCATTCACTCGTTCATTCTCTCGTTTATTCATTCACTCATTCATTCACTCGTTCATTCTCTCGTTTATTCATTTACTCATTCATTCATTCACTCATTTATTCATTCACTCATTCATTCACTCATTTATTCATTCACTCATTCTCTCATTTATTTATTCACTCATTCATTCAGAAATACCTTTAAAAATCTAGATCAGAGTTTCTCAATGGGAGCCATATGGCCCCCTTGGGGCCACACAAGAAATCTAGGGGGCCCACAGGAAAAATATGAACCCTTTGAAGAGGGCCATGGCTGACTTATTTCAAACTTCTAAAATCTTCCAAATTAACCAAATGTTTCAAAGGTTTATAAACGACACAAAATAGCTTTAAAAAAACCCCAGCGCTTGAAACAGCGCAAAGCATGGAATTTCTTACGTGATTTGTTTTTTATGGGGGTGAGAGCAAACTAAGTTCAAATTAGTTTCATGTTCATCCTAATAATGTATCTTTAATTTTGCCGCAAGATACTCTTTTGAATTTCAAAATTGCTTGTTTTCATCACTAGCGTTCTTTACTTTGAAAGTTGTTTTACATAGAAGAAAAAAATATAATTAAATAAAAACATTGAATGAAGCTTAATATCCTGTAAAATATTCAAGAAATAAAATTAATTAAGTCAATAAATATTTAAAAAGCATGAAAGCAGGCATATTAGTTGGAGGATATGTGTGTGTTTGTCACCCTTTCTACTGATGACTTCGGAAGGAATAATCCGAAGCAAAGGCTCCAGGTAAGATCAACATATTCTCATGCTTCACGTTTTGCTTTGAAGCATTTAGTCAGCATTGGGCTTTTGAGGAAACTTGAATTCTTTATTAGTCCTTATTTGATAGCGGAATCAGCTTTGGACTAATCTCATTAACAAGAACTTCCGATGTGCGCGTATATAAAAGCATTTTTTGATTTAGTAATTATTTTAAGGCCATTTTTGAACAGGTGAAAAATATTTTTCATTAACACCTGCGAGGGATCTTACTTTTACTTTAAAACCGATAACGCTAAAAATAAAATGTTCAAGCCAAAAAAATGAAAACATTGCAGAGATTCTGAATGCATTTAATTGCTTTCATTCGGTTTTTTTTTTTTTTTTTTTGAAAAATTATAGATAAAAACGAACAAAAATCTTTTTAGACTTAACATTTATGACTGGACTGTCTGATTCAACTGATGAATTCAAGAAGTTAAAAACACATTATTTGCTTTGGGAAAGTCAAAGTTCCTAATGATTTTCTAATTGATACAGTTTATGATTAAAGAAACATAAATCTTTAACTATTATTTTCAGTTTACTTTACACTCCCTATTTTACCTATTCAGTTTTAGAATTTTATGCTGAGAAATTTTCTAGTTCAGCTCTACATTTTTCTCCTATGGTTGTATGTTTACATATCAAAAAATCTGATAAATTTTAAATTTGTCTTTGTTAGTCGTGTATCTTCTGTTGATGTTACTCCTTCTTAAAGTAGCAAATGTTTCTCTTTTTTTTTTTTTCCTTTTTTTCATTTTAAGTGTTTTTGTACTCTATATTATGCATGATTACACATACATAGAGATATGAAAATGTGCATAGGCGCACCGAAACTAGGTTATCGAATGTCAAGTGTCCGACTGCTTTTCAAATATCTGCACTCTCAGAAATAGAATCGTCACTTTTGAGGACTTTCCTATCGTCAAGCAAATTTCGTCATTTATAACGAAACTTTCCTCGCGAGATCACGTGACTTTAAAAAATTACTATAGAAATTTCGGCAATGTGACGAAAGGTTTACTCGGAGCATTTTTCATGAAGCCATTTCGTCAAATATGACGAAAGTTTCGTGAGATTTGAGCATGCATTTCTGAGAGTGTGGGATTCGATCCCACTACTGTACGAAAGATTCTGTTATCTTGCATGCTAAATTTGATTTTTTTAAAATTACTTAATTAGCATGTCTTGAAAAAATATAAATAAAAAGAAAATTGACAATGTATTTGGAATGTTTGTATTTTTAAAAATGTGAATGGAATTTATGTGTCACGGAAATCAGAGTCGAATATCCAATGCGGATCCGTCAGGACATTGGATATCTGATGCATTCCTCATCTTTAGCTTGCTCCCTCCTCCCCCTCAAAGAAAAATCCTAGGTGCGCTACTGAAAGAGAGCCGCGGAAGAATTTAGGGCTTTTAAGGGGGCCATAAGTAGAAAAAGATTGAGAAACGCTGATCTAGATTTCATGAGAAAATAGGCTATTTTAATTTTGGACGAAATTCGTATCTGTACATGTTCTACGACATGACATCCTTCCGACAAAGTTTGTTCCAATCAAATCCGTCTGTTAGATCAGAATTTATATAAGATTGAAATTTCCTCGTAAGCGCTAATATTTTTTTTTTTTTTTCAACTGTTCAAAATTGAACAAAATTGGTTCAAACCAAAAAATATTACACGTATTGCTCTCCTTCGAATGAGTTTAATCAATAGAACTTGAAAATTATGTACAGGGTTTATATAATTTGCTTCATATTTCCCCATAGGCGCTAATGCAAAGATTGAACTGTTGAAAATTGAACGAATTTTTTTTTTTTTTGAAATTGAAAAATAAAATATGGAAATGAGATGTTCTCACCTAGGTCTTTTGAGTGCAAAAAAGAAAAAATCTTTCGAATCGGATAATTCCTTCAAAAGTTATTATAGGGGGACGACCGACAGGCAGACAGACCAACAAGCAGACAGACTGACACTTTTAGCCTACGTTCCCCGTGAAACCAAAAACCAAGAAAAAAAAGTATGAAAAACGGTTAATGTAACGTTAAAAGTAAAGAAAGGTCAAAAATAAGTGAAGTAATTAAACAGAAATTGAAAAATAACAAATTTGAAAGAAAAGTTTTGTGATGGTGAAAATGTTTGTTTGTCGGACTCCCCCCCCCCCCCCCCTCCCAATAACGTTTGAGGAAATTGTCCGATTTGGAAAAAACTTTGTCCTTGAAAAATCGCGACGAGGACACCTCATTTCCAAATTTTATTTTTTGATCTGAACAATTTCAATTTTGATCAGTTCAAAAAGTTTTAAGAGTAGTGCTTGTGGGAAAATATGAAGCAAATTATATAAACCCTGGACATAAGGTCTTAGTTCCTTAAGAGAAATCTTGGAAAGAGCTCTCATCGTGAGTGAAATTATTTTTGATTGGAGCAATTTTCGTTGAATTTTGAGCAGTTCAAAAAAGTTTAACATTAGCGCTTACACGGAAATTTTAATCTTATATAAATCCTGATCTAACATACGGATTTACTTGGAACAAACTATATCGGTTATATCAGTCCAACTAGGTGAAAATGTTTGTCTGTCGGACTCCCCCCCCCCCCTCCCCTCAATGAGTTTGAGGAAATTGTCCGATTTGGAAAAAAACTTTGTGTTCGAAAATTCTGGACGAAGACACCTCATTTCCATATTTTATTTTTTGATTTAAACAATTTTTGAAATGTCTGTATCGGGATTTTCAAGGGTTTTAATGAATAAATGAATAAATGAATGAATGAATGAATGAATTAGTGGAAGAAGGAAAGAGTGTATGAATGAATAAATGAAAAAGGGATAGAATGAAGGAATAAATGAACGGATGAATTGAATAAATAAATATAGTGAAACCTCGATAACTCGACACGCCAAGGGAACACGAAAACCTGTCGAGATAAGCGGGTGTCAAGTTACCGAGATTCCGTGATTTCAATTGCTAATATTGGTCTGTATTGTTATTTACTTACCATTCAAGTTATAAAATATTATTATTATTATTTTAATAAGTTATACATAACAAATAAATATGTAAGCATAGTACATCAAATCAGAATGTCTCATGAGAAAAAAAAAAATCCATAATTTTTGTGTTTTCCCTCTGAACAGAAAACATAAATTCTTTAACGCTATTAAGTTTGCTAATTTGCAATTCACTTCTTTCTTGTGTTCGTAGAAAGCGCCGGATGACATCTACAGCTTTCAATGCCTCGCGCCTAGACGGAGCTGCAACTTGGTCTTCTTCGTCCGAACTTGATACGTTTTCAGTATTTAACGGAATTGCAGTTTGATTAATAGCTTCTAAGATATCTCTATCTTCTAGAAGTACTGAAGTATTCAGTTTAGAGTCAATATTCACATATTCCTCACAAACGGTGAGGCTCCCCAGGGGGCAAGGGGAATACTGAGATCTTCCAGGAATACTTTCCAGAAAAGAACATGGATGTAAGAGTATAACAGGATGGAACACGGGTCGAAATGTTTGAAGCAGTAACCGTAACCGCCCCGCCATCTTGGTCACACCAAAAAGTGTTCTCGCAGTTCTCGCTAGACAGCTTTGTTTTTGATTTATTTCAGTTTATTTTGATTTAAGTTTCGACTTGATGGGGTCTTGTGTGGCCTTCAACTGCACTAATAGAAGCTCTAAGAAGATCCCAGGATTAACATTTCATTGGTCAGTACTTTTATATTATTATAAACCAAGTTTTGTTAGCTGTTTTGTCAATGAAGCGCAATGATGAAACGTACGTTAAACGTTGTTTACTCCAGTTACAGGCCTTAAATTTATAAAGTGACCTTTGATAATTTGATAATAATTACAAATTTGACTCAACTTCCGTATTGTTATTTGTGGCATTGAATACTTGAGTTCCAGAAACATTATATACCACACGGTAAACGATGTCTTAAAGCAAAATTTATTGACTGACGTTCGCTTTGTTTTTATTGAACAATTTATTTCTTTTTGACAGTTTAGAAATATACTAAAACTAATACATAAAAAATTGAAAATATTTTTTGAAATTTTGTGTATGTAAACAAAAAGGCTTTCGCTGATTATATAGCCTTGTTCTTGCTTTGCAATGTTTACATAAGGTATGCAACAAATTGTAGTACGATAATGTATCCAGATAATGTGTAATTTTTTTATTTTATTTTAGCACCAAAATATGTTAGTACTATTGGTGCAGACACGAGAATACATGATTTGTTAAGCATGCATTGAATGTGCATCTTGATGATTTTACACAAATTAGTATTCGAGTTACGGACCTTTAATAATTTATTCTTGTTTTATTTATACCTGATAATACCCCCCCCCCCCCCACACACACACGAAAACCTCTGAGGTAGACCACCATTCATTGATTGAATCCTCAAAACTGGTTCATGCAGTGAAGTTATAAATGGGTGGACAAAAAAAATAAAAAAAAGGGATGAAATGATAACCATCTCGGTTTTGAAGTCTGTTAAAAAAAGATCTAAATTTGCAACAAATTGTTGTGTAAACTGTTGCAGCAATATTTTATGTATATATGTCTTGTTTTTGAACAACTGAGTATACATTTCATGTCTTAAATATTCTAAATTGTCATGTTTTCAACAGCTTCCCAAAGGATGAAGCCCGTAGAAGTTTATGGGTGAAAGCAGTACGTCGGGAAAACTGGGAGCCTACAAAATATGTGTGCTCCAAACATTTTAAAGAAGAAATGATTGATCGAACTTCTCTGACATGTGTGAGACTGCTAGAGAATGCTGTACCGTCAATCTTTGATTTTCCACCACATCTTCAAAAGGTATTAAAATCGTTATGTATCATATTATTTTTTAGTTAATTTGTTAATTTTTCGGTATTTATTTATTTGCCAGAGGCAGAGCAAGCATTAGATATGGCTTTACCTTTGTGGCACTTTTTCTACCTTTTCACAGGAGGGAGGGGGGGGGGGATAAAACATGAAAATTTTCTATTTCAGTAATAATTTGAGAACATTTTTTAAAAAATGGTTAATTGGATGATTCAACTAATCAAGAATTTAATTTCGGATCTATGTTTTGCGGTTGCATGACCAGTGAGTTCTGATCATATCAATAAAGATACCTATATTTCAAATAGAAACAAAAAAATTTAATTAATGCAAAATACTGTGGAACACAAAATCATATTCAACGCAAAAATTAAAAATTAGTCATATGGGATATATTGTAAAACTGAAAAAATAATTAATTTTGTCATCTATTTCGTGATTTACCTAAAAAAAATTGGTTTTTAAATTTTGTGAATGATTCAAGTCTTCAAATTTGGCTGTAGAAGCAAATTTGCACTTTAATTTTTAGTCTAATGAACATATGCATTTATAATTGCATCAAACTTAAGATGCTAATGTTATATTAGGATTAAAAGCATTTAACTCAGAGTAACTTTTCCCCCATAAATATCCTGTATTGCCGTCACTATCCATTATGTCCTTAAATTGTTTTCTTCAAAATTAGTTATTACTCTTTACATTTGTAGGTTGTAAAGGTAAGGAAGTTGCCAACCCGAGCAATAATTGAGCCAACAACTGGGATAGAGCCAGCAGCAACTGAATTAGAGGTCTGTAATTCATCCGAGTCCCCAACTAAAGAAATTTTTAAACGTAAAGTGGCTGAGCTTGATGAAGTTATTGAAAAGAAGAACAAAAAACTTAAAGTTTTGCAGCAAAAAGTCCGACGCCAAGAGAAAAAAAATTAATACTTTATCGGAATTATACTTGCACATCTAAAGAGGAAAAACTTCTTAGACGATGATGCATTGCATGTATTATCAACTGTGACTGCTGTGAATACAGAGTTTATTACACGTCAGTTATCAACTGCAACAAAATCGCCATTGCCTCAAAAGTATTTACCGGAGTTGAGGTCGTTTGCTCTGACTCTCAACTTTTATTCACCAAGAGCATACGAATATGTACGCTCTACTTTTGGATTAGCGCTGCCACATCAGAAAACTTTGAGTCGTTGGTACCAACACATAGACGCAGCGCCAGGTTTCACAAAAGAAGCGATTGATGCTTTAGCATTAAAAATTAAAAATTCTGCCAATCCCTTGTTTTTCGCATTGATAATGGATGAGATGTCCATTCGCCAGCAAGCAGAATTTGATGGCAGAGAAGTTCATGGACTAATAAACTTGGGATTTGATGACAGTTCCGATGATAGCCTGCCATTGGCTAAAGAAGCATTCGTTTTGCTTTTAGTATGTATAAATAGCCATTGGAAATTACCAATTGTCTATTTTTTGTCTGACGGATTGAGTTCCGCCCAAAAGCAGATGCTCATAAAACATTGCTTGTCTCTGTTACATGAAAATAGCGTTAATGTTGTGTCGTTAACTTTTGATGGCCTCTCGACTAATTTTTTAACAGCCAAACAACTTGGGTGTAACTTTAATGATGTGAGTGCATTAAAAACCTGCTTTCCGCATCCTAAAGATTCAAGTAGCGAAATTGCAGTTTTTCCTGATCCTCCTCATATGCTGAAACTTGTGCGAAACACGTTTGGAGAGAAAAAGTCCCTTTTCTCTTCAGAACTAATCGACTGGAGATATGTGGAAGCCTTGCACAAATTGCAAGAAAGTGAATGTCTTCACTTAGGCAACAAATCGAGGAGAAGTCATGTACATTTTTCTAAACAGAAAATGAAAGTGAAATTAGCTGCACAATTATTTAGCTCAAGCGTTCCAAATGCGATTGAGTGTTGCAACAAAAACTTAAATTACTCGCTTTTATAGGGAGCGAAGCAACTGTTGAATTTTTACGACTAATTAATACTTTGTTTGACATTTTAAATTCTAGGTCAATTCGACAATATGGGTACAAGAAGGCAGTGTCCAAGGAAAATATGGGTTTGTACTTGCAATTCATGCATAAAGCAAGATCCTACATCCTTTCGCTTAAGGAAAGCCGTGATGGTCTCCCAATTTTAGAATCAAAACGTAAAACGGGCTTCCTAGGCTTTCTTATTTGCATAAGTAGTTTTGAAGCTGTTGTAGCTCAATTAATTTCTTCTGAATGTCCTGCTCTGAATTACTTCCCCCTATACAAGGTAAGTCAGGACCACGTTGAGCTATTGTTTTCCGCTGTTCGTTTGCAGGGGGGAAGCAATGACAATCCCACTGCACGTCAGTTTCGTTCTGCATACAGGAAATTGCTAGTGAATGCAGAAATAAAATACTACCTCAAGTAACTGTATTCCTCTTTCAGATGTGAAAATTTTAACTTGTTCAAGCTCCGTTTCATCTAAAACAGTTATAAATGCAAGTACACCGCAAACGTGAATGGTGGAGCACGAATCCTCTATCTGTAAGGAAGTGAAAGAAATTCCGATCCTTGTGTATTTCTGAGTGCACAAATGATATTGTATATTACATTGCAGGTTTCATAACTAGAAAATTAAGTGCCTCATTGAAGTGCTCTCTGTGTATCACTACACTTTATGCAGAAAATATCCCAACCTCATTATGATTAGTCTCATACAAGTCCGAAGGAAAGCTGATACATCCATCAGACGATGTCTTCAGCATTTGTAAAGAATGCGAAATTGTTTTTCGACAGCACATCCTAAAGAACAAATCTAAAAGCTCAAAGTTAATTATAATAAAGAAAGCACCTGAAGTTTTGAATAGAATTCAATCAAGAAACTATTTTTCCATATTGAAGCGGCACCAATTTGATACTGAGCCTACAGAAAATCATGTGGTTCATTTAATGCGCTGCATAATATTTAAATATTTTAAAGTTCGCTTATCTTATTATTGCAAAAACCTTGCTATAAATAAGGATTCTGTTCGGCAATTTTACAAGCATTTCGTAAATTTTAAGGGCCAGTAAGTTGATCAAAAAATTGACAACTAATTAAATCATTAAAATAAACAAATTTAAAATAATTTAAGAAAATAAATCTCTTAAAAGCAAATAACAAAAAAAAAAAAAAAATAGAAAGTAAACCAATCATTGGTTTTCAAGAAAGTGGGAATCATTTTGAATCCTGTTTTTAATGAATTTAATATTGAATTTCATATTATATTCATGTTATTTACCATGTTATTCTTATACCAATTATTAATTTGTAAATGCATTTTCTAATTTTTGTTGGAATCTGTCATTATTTTGTTAATTTTTCAATATATGCACTAGGTTTTCCTTTAATGTTATTCCTTAATTTATTTTTGTTAATTGCTAGATATTTTTGGGCTTTTTAATCTTGTATTGTAATTTTTGCAATGTAAATAAATCTGAACAAAAAGTGTTTTGTTTTTTTTTTTCAAAGAAATTTTGTTTTCTTTAATAATTATATTTTAAACTCGAACTGATTGTAGTGAAATCGTTTAAAAATCTAAAGCTTAAACTAAAACAAAATTGCTACTTTGGACTAAATTTTAAGTTTCTTGAATAAAAAAATATATAAATTAAATATTTATGTTTCCTTAGATAAATGTAATTTAAAATGTAAATTACATACACAGCAGATTTGCATTTTAAGCCATAGTGATTACTTTTATTATCAAAATGCATTTAATAATGTCAAATATTGCTCCTAGAAAACACTTGAGCTTTAAGAGAAACCTTTATTAGCATATTTTTTATCAATTCATAACTTCAGTGAATTTTTAAAATTACTCAAATCTAAAAATGCTTAAACTAAAACAAACTTGCTACTTTAAGCTGAAATTTTTAGTATCTTGGATGAACAAGAAGTTAGTCTTTCAAATATACATTGATGAATTTAATGTTTATTTTGATGGTACTTTAGCATAACAGATTTTTTTTTTTTTTTTTTTTGAATCTGGTATTTTTATTACCACAACAGTTCTTTTAATTTTCTCAAATAATAATTTAATTAACATTTATTGTTTTTTGAGTGATCAAACTAGTTTTATGTGTCTAGCTCTATAATCTCTACTTCAGAAACTTGTTAATCTTGGAAATCTGAAGCTTTTTTTAATACTCCAAGAAAAAAAAAGATTTTCATTGTAAGTTATTTTGTTATTTTTTCAACAAATATTTATCTTTTAAAAACTTTTTAAAGTAATTTATTTCTATAAAAAACAAATTTCCATGTGCAATAAAGATATGCTTTCACAATTTAAACCAAAGATATTTCCGCTAATTTTTGGTAATTTAAATCTTAAAATAAAATAACAGTTTCAGGCTGCATTTTAAAATTTTCAAGTAAGAAAATAAATACAGTCTAACTCAGACAAGAAAAATAAAACGGGATAACTTTTCATCCACTTTATTACAGTGTCATTCCTTTTCATGGTGTGACCAATATGGCCGCCGCTCCCTTACAGTTACTTCAATCGCTGCAATGCCGGGAGATGGGCGTGTTCCCTCCTGTACTCATACCTCCATGGAAAAGAATTGATTTATGGTCGAAGAAACATCACTGTAAAATTCTCAGAATTGTACACCGTGAAAAAATACCGGATGAAAAAGTTAACAAGAATACAAAATGGAGGTCGACTTACTAGGGTTCCTGGAAATTGTGTGTCAAATTGTTGGAGAGTTTTTTCGCCCATTGAAATTAGCATTAGGCTAATTACTAGGGGATCACTAGGGGAGAGAAATGCCGACTTGCCGAGGTAGTCGACTTATCAGCGTGTCGAGCTTCCACTGTACAGGAATGAGGGACTGAATAAATGCATGAATGAGTGATTGAATGAATAAATACATGAATAAGGAACTGAATGGGACATGCACAGATACGAAGTTCATCCAGAACTAAATGAGCCTATTTTCCCATGAAAAGTTTGAATCTGGATTTTTAAGGATATGAATGAATGAGTGAATGAATAAATGAGTGAATGAATACATGAATGAGTGAATGAATGAATATGTATTAGGCCATGAAAACGGTATATTTGAAGTAATTAAGCTGAATGGGAAAGCGAGAGAGGTTGGCATTATAAATTTGACGTTGCTGTATGCGTGAAAGTAGGCTCGTATAGTTCTAGACGGAACTTTTTTTAGCAAGAATTATCGAACATATTTGATTATAATTGAAAAATTTAAAGCCAGTAGCTAGTAAAAAGAAATAATAATAATGAGAACAAAACTTACGTCACAAAGCTGAGTTTGTGACGTCACATGATGACGTCAAGTATCATTTGTGAAATGTCAGAAAATGGTAAACTGGAGCATTAAACTTCTCCTTAATGATCGAACAGAATGATTTAAAGAACCTTTGCTTGAAATGCATATTCATGATCACGGATATTTGACGGCCAAAACGCCAATTCCACTTATCCTTTTATCTTTTTCCAACCTATGCTGACTTTTTTTTAACAACGAACTTTCTGCAGCTTCCTTTGCTGATAAGTGGTTTCTCATGATGAGATTTACTTTAAAAAAGAATTAGAAGTTTCGGAAAGTTTTGAGATAATGTGTCACGCACCATTGTTGTAATACTCAATACTTGATCCTATTACTAAAAATTTTTTAATGGAAATGATTATTTGGTTGAGGTATATGAAAACCTCTATTTTCATTCTTAATTCTTAAAGATATTGTTTTCTTTTTCTTTAGAAGCATTTGAAAAATAAGCAATTTACTTGCCAGAGAATAAACATTTCCAATCTGAATATCTTTTTTCCGAAAGTAAGTGCGTTGTGTATGAAAATTGTTTTTACTTTACATATACATATTTGACCTATATAATTTTGAAATTTATATTCCGAGTGTATTTTGATCGAATGCTTTATATATATATATATATATACACACACACACAACACACACTTTACGATAGTATGAACTTAATTTTAGTACGAACAAAGTATCACGAATTGTCAAAGAGATCAGGGCAAAAATAAAAAGGAAAGGACAAGGAAGCAAAATGAAAGAGTAACGAAAAAAGGTAGTCATTTCATAATTGCAAAATTTTGTTTTAATAAAACTTTTGCATTATATTTTTTAAAGAAGAACTAGTTTTGAAGAACATAGACTATGATCACATGTGTGTATAAATTTGCTCTCCCAGTATTTAACTTTAATTTAAAATATAAACTAAATAAATAACAACGAAATTTTAAATTTTGAAAAGTAAATTTAAATAACTACAAACAACAGTTGTTCTTTTTCGAAATTTGTACTCAAATGTTGTTTTTAGGCGGCACTAATTGCATTTTTTTTTCAAACAATTTACAACTTATGTTCTTAATTTACTAGAAATCATCGTTAATTTTAATGTTATTAATCTCAAGAATGTTTAAAACTCTCTTGTATTCTCTTAACTTGTACTCTCTTAAATGTTTTTATTAAGTTTAAATTTTAAGATACATTACCCTTGATAATGTACTAAAAATAATAGTAAAAAACATAAAAATTACTCCAAAGGATCAGAGTTACTGCTTATTTGACATTAATGCTGTCAATAGCAAATTAATAGCTGGTATACTAGTACAAAGTTTGTCCATTTCTCTCCAATTTTTTCGTATCATCCTGTAAAAGCTTACGAAAAGGTAGAAGGATATTAGAATATGGATATTCTTGGCAAGACATACAGTTAATTATTACCGAGTATTAACGGTAATTGGTGCTATTAATGAAAGCTCTACAAGGCTGGATTTATGTAGCGCGTTCTACATGTCGTGTTTACTCTAATACTTTGTTTACATTAATACTGCATTTACACTTATGTTTGCACCAATATTTGGAGGAAATGTCCAATTTCACGCATGAAGTATCAAGTATAAAAAGGAAACATTTTTGAAATGAAATATAAAATAAATTGAAAAAGCGTCTCATTTCTATCTTATTTGTATTTCTTTTAGGTGCGATTGGAGCTTTACGCATTGTACTCCATGTGTTAACTGTTACAGCACATAGACTATAACCACGAATCGTCCTTTCGCTTTTCATTTCATTTGGCTTTGAGTTATGTTAGTGAATCTTTTAATCATACCAAAAATATACATTATTGGCACCTCAGCTGCTCAAAAGTCACAAACGAAAATTTAAAATTATTGAGAAAAGCTGAATATTTCAACTAGTATTTAAATCATTCTTACTGGCACTGTAGTAAGAAATTATTCAAGTTGAAGAAATTTATTTTCTAATACTGTAAAACAGTATGTACATTGTACATCCAACATCATCGTGGTGGTCTTATAATAGTGTAATCAAAAAAGCAGCACCAAAACTTCAGCATCTCGTAGCTTAGCGAATTAGAAAACGAAACCACTTCAATAAATCCTGTTTTCCCCAGATTATTTTTACTTGGTCAACCGTACATGAAACGCTCAAAACGAAAAACAAACATACAAATCCTCTTCATCGCCGAATGAAATAAAACTGAATTTGTTGGATTTCCAAGTACCGTGAGTTGGTTGAACTGTCTGTATGTTTCAAAAATTCCTGAAAACAACAGTTGACCAAGTATAGGTTCTTAACTTTCTACTGGACCGTTTTAGTACTTCATTTTTTTATTTGTTTCCGAGCTCTAAATTTTCATTTTTGCAAAAATTTTAACTATTTACATAATTCTTCAAAAAAAAAAGT
This sequence comes from Octonoba sinensis, assembly GCA_038502835.1. Taxonomy (NCBI): domain Eukaryota; kingdom Metazoa; phylum Arthropoda; class Arachnida; order Araneae; family Uloboridae; genus Octonoba; species Octonoba sinensis. The sequence goes on along the minus strand of CM076599.1, from coordinate 52,572,233 downwards.
AATTGCATATAAAATTAATCTTTAAAGGTTTGTTTTTTTATGCAACTTATTCTATATATTTAACTAAACGTATTTTAACCGAACAAAGGAAGGAAGTTAACATTACTTCAATAAACAATTTAGTTGATTTTTTTTTTTTTTTTTGCCAAATTTGGCAGCATTTTTTGCTTGAAATTTCAAAATTCATTTTGTAATGCTAAAAATTTCATTGTCTCAAAAATATCGATCGCTCACAAAAATTAGATAAACGTATCATTCTTTAACAAAGAACACGAGTTTCCTTTTCAGATTCCTTGAGCCCATTTGTCCCCCTTCAGACATGGAATAGGTCCAAATCCAGATGTGACGTCACGGAGGCGCGAATCGATCTAGTGCGTAAAAGGGGAAGGGGTCATTCAGAAAAGTTTCAACCTCCGGCACATGGCGTAGGAGTAGCTATAAATAGTAACAAGAAATTGCTGACGTCACACTTTTACCCATTGATGAAAATACCTGGTGGACCACATGGAAAAGGCATGTGTGGATCCAAGCGATATTTTTCATGACAAGTACTATTTGATGCAATGCAGGTTTTTGCTGAGATGGAGCACACCTTTGCAGAAGCGGAGGAAGAAATTGGAACTTTTTTATTGACATGATTCGCAATACACCTCCATTATTTATTTATTTATCAATCTTTTTTAAGAATCTTATTACAAAATGCCCATTTTAACCTCTATACACCTACGCGTAAAGGAAAATGTTTATGAATATAGTAGTTCAATACATACAGTAAAAAGCGAAAAATTGGTCCCTTCTAACATAATTTAATTATGAAATCGTATATATTAGAACATTACAAATAAAACTATATAAACGAAATAATAGTTTCTATTTTATTTATATATTGTGAGCAATAAGTATTCTAATCGCAGGACAAAAAATATGAGATTTGGCGAGTTTGCGAGAGAGAAAAAAGTTTGCAAATTAATAAATACGTAAAGATCTATTTAAAAAAAAAAGAAAGGAAAATATCTAAAACTATCTTTCTTTCCCCTGCCCCCCATGACCCCGAGTTTTGAAACAACTGAAAGTGATATAAATATATAAATCACTAATGTCCCGTGCTAGTCTGTCAGAAGCAGAGACAGGTACCAAGGTATTTGGAATATCCTAAAACGAAATTTCACCAATTATCATACCTCGAGAGCTTTACCTGGTGGAGATACAAAATTAGAAATCTACACAACGAAAATCCATTCACGTCCGTCTGTTCTCTTGAGAGCCGGTACTTTTATGGGACGACCTCCGATTTGGCACCGAATTCGGAAAGAATCATCACACTGTTGCCAAGTTCGACACCAAATTCTAAGTAGCCGCCGAGGGCGACTATCAAGCGAGCTAGCGCTTGACTAACTCAATGAGCGCGGAAGTTGGCGAATGAAGGGAGCTAGGGGTGGAAGCCCCACAGTATATTTTTACAATATTTGTAAACTTATGATGAGCCACGAAAGAAAACAAATACTCAAGACTACATGTTTTGTTCCAAAATTCATAATTAAATGGAGGTTTTTTATTAAGTTTAATTATTTTTCCTTTTTTAGCCTACTTTCCCGTAAAAGTAAAAAATAATAATAATAAAGCATGAAAGGCTTAATGTATCGTAAAAATATCGTTAAAAATAAAGAAAAGTAAAAAAAAAGTGAAGTAATTAAATAAAGATTGAAAAATAAAAAATTTGAAAGTAGGGTTTTGAGATGGGGAAAAAGTGTGTCGGTCGGTCTGTCGGTCTGTCCCCCCCCCCCCCCCCTAATAACTTTTGAACGAATTGTCCGATTGGAAAAATTCTTTTTGCATTCGAAAGATCTCGGCGAGGACATCTCATTTCCATATTTTACTTTTCGATTTGAACAATTTTTTGTTCAATTTTGAACAGTTCAAAAAATTTTAACATTAGCGCCTATAGGTGAAAATGAAGCAAATTATGTAAAATCTGGGTACAAGATATAAGTTCCCATGAACAAGCTCACTGGAAGAAGTTCTTGGCGTGAAATATTGATTTGAACAATTTTTGTTCATTTTTGAACAGTTGAAAAAAATTTAACATACCGCCTACATGGAAATTTCAATCCTATATAATTTCTGATCTAACGAACCGATTTGCTTGGAACAAACTTTATCGGAAAGCTCTTATGACGTAGAACATGTACAAATAGAAAGTTCATCCAGAACTAACGAGCCTATTTTCTTATGAAATTTTTTGATCCAGATTTTCAAGAATATTTTTTAATTAATGAATGATTAAATGAATAAGCAAAAGAATGAATGAATAAATGAGTGAATAAATACATGAATGACTTAATAAATAATGATTGAATGAATATGCATTAACCGTTGTAAAAGGTATATTTGAAGCAATTAAGAACTAAAGCTAAACGAGAAAGACAGAGAGAGAGATATAGCTAGATTATAAATTTGAATTCGGTGTATACGGGAAAGTAGGCTCGTGTAGTTCTAGACGGAACTTCTTGTTAATTTTTATCTTTTTATTTTATTGATTTTTTTTTTTTTTTTGAAGAAACAATAATCTCACTTAATTGCGATAAAGGATTAGCGCTTTCTAAAAGAACATCATTAAAAACGTCAATTAAATATTCCACTTTCCTGGTTTTGATTTTCACTCAGATATAAAGTGCCCTTGGCGAAAAATCTTTAAAATGAAACAAGAAAAATATTTTCTTCTTACACGATGGATAAAAAGAGCTGTTGAGAAAATGGAGTAGGCTTTAGATGCAATTTTTCCTCTCACAGTGAGAAGAAATTGCAAAGTTTTTGATTGGATCGAATTTACTGCGAAGTTAAATTAGTATATTTATGCCAAAAGATTAAAAGTAGTTTTTCCCCGGCTGTTTTGTTATTTTCTCTTTAAGCTCCCTAAGATAAGAATGAATAAAAGTTGATGAATATATATTAAATTGTAATAAAAATCAAAAAACTTTATTATTTTATTTTACAGATCATTTTTTCAGACTATTTTGATACCATATTTTTTACGTAATTTATTTATATCAAATCATAATTAAAGTAATGTAATGATATGGATAAAAATATTGCATTAACATGAGTGTAGTAAAATAGCAAATAAGCTTTGGATTGTGGATATGTCAATGATCTGAAAAATAAACTGTATGCAAGGCGCTATAGTAGTTTGCGGTAGGGATATAACGAATAGTGATTTGGCCGAATACCGAATATTCGGCCATTTCTTCCAGGCCGAAGCAGAATATTCGGCCATTTCTTCCTGCCGAAGCCGAGTATTCGGCCCTTTCTTCTAGGCCGAAGCCGAGTACTCGGCTAATGTCTTAGGCCGAATATTAAAATTTCTAGAAAATCGTTATATTAGAAAGTATTTGTTATATATTTAAAATTATTCACAAAGTCAAACACCAATTACACACAATATATAATGTATGATTTAATTATGTTTGTTAAGAATTAAACACTATTTAAAATTGATCTAGTTTCTCTATTGTTTTGAATGTAATAAAACTAAGAATTTCACCCAGAAGTGGAATAGAAATGACAGGTTTTATGGTAGTAAGCATTAGCATTATTTTACTAATTATTTAATTCAAATGAAAGAACTGCTATTGCTTAGTGAACTTTTACCTTGCTCAAAACTGTTTTTGAAGATATTTGAAAAGTTATAAAATGTAATATTTTTATTTTATTTAATATTTTATATTTTATTTTACGTGCCTACTTTCAAAAGATCTATTAAAATTTAATACACTTAACTTGAATATATTTTCATTTTCAAAAACCCCAATAACTTATGCTATCTAAATATTCATGATATATTCTATTATTTTCACATTTATCTCTTACCCAATATTCACAATAAATCAGTCTACCCAAGAAAAGTCTGACTTCCACTTTGCTAATGATAACAAAATAAATTTATCATATTCTCCATCATAATTAACTATTGCCAGCTTTTGGGAGCAAATGCTAAATATAAAATACAATATTACAACTTTAAAACCTTTGCTCAGTCAAGCCTAAAACAAGGTTTAAAAGAGTTGTTTTTTTTCTAAATTATTTTTATTTATTAAAACTATGGAGTTATGTATTACTTTGCAATAATTATAATACAATTTTAAATGCTTAAAATCTACTAATTTCTTTATTTTTTTACACTTCTACTGCAGCAGAACTATTTGGCCGAATAGTCCATCAATATTCGCACAGTATCAATAATTGCACAGTATTTGGCCAGCCCGAATATTCGGCTAGGTGAGGAAATGACTATTCGGCCAAACGGTCGAATAAGCCGAATACCGAATAGTGGGAGAGTATTCGCTACATCCCTAGTTTGTTATAATGAATTCAACTATGTGCTACTGTTAAAGAATTTTTATTTTAAAAAAATAAGAATGAAGGAGTTCCTTGACAATGTTGTTTTAAAGAAGCGAATAAATATTTTTATTTAAAGACTACGGCAAGAAAAGTGACAGAATTCAAAAACGAAACACTTTTGCAAAACGGGAATTGTTGTTACTCCAGAGTCTCTGTTGAAAATTGACAATTGAGTATTCTTCTATTGAAAAGTGGCATACATGTCTTTATAATATACAGAGCTATCACAGACACTTTTCGAATGAAGAATATGGTAACTGGAAAAAAATAATTAACTGTTTTGAAAAGGGTTTCGTTTTTGAATTGTGTCACTTTTCTTGCCGGTGTGCCATGTCTTTATATATATTAGTCTTTCAATACAAATATGTATTCGCTTCTTTAAAACAACATTGTTAAGTGACTCTCTTGATTCTTTTTTTTTAAATAAAACTTTTTGTTCGATGTGTGTTTGTGTGTGAATGTATGTTCTTTATACAAGTGTCTATTTTAAATCGTTCCCGAATTTGGAAAAAAATAATTTCCTGTCCAAGAGAATGTCGTAGGTTTTAATTATTCTTCAGTTTTTGAAATATTTACTTATCATTCACTAACATTTCTTCACTGCTAAATTAACAATTTTAAAGTCAGTAACACATTTTTTTTCTCGTATTTCGCATCTGTTCTGTGCAGCTTTAATGCAAAATGCTAACAAGGGCTTCTGAAATCTAAAGGCCTGCAATCTGTTAACAATTTGCGTTTTAGACACTTAAATTCAAACCACAGCTAAATACCGCATTTTCAGGCTGATATTTATGTCAGAAAAATCTAATTTCTTTTGAACTAAAAGCTACATCTTACTTGAAATAACCTCCTTCAGAAGCTCTGGTGCATGGTATTGTCACATATGTAAGTACAGAGTAAGTCAAATATAGCTTAGAAGAACAAATGCGAGCTCCTGACCTTCAGTTTCTGACCACTTGTTTAACGCACAAATTTAAATTGTTCTCATGGATCTAATCGATATTTATAAACTATTAATTTACAAGACATTTCTAAAATTACACCATTTTACATACATGAATTAATAAAAACTTTTAAATATCTGTTTTCGTATATAAAATTACAAAATTATCCTCGGCAACGTTAAGAAAAATTTTTAAAACCAGTAATTATGAGTTTATCTGCAGATTTGAAGCAAAAAAAGTATACATTAAGAATTACAAAACACATAACAAACATGTGAAATAAGTTATAGTTACATAATGCGGAATACTTTTTTTAACTTCAAGAATTCCTTTTAGAACTTTTTCAATTTAATTGCTGATATTTTAATGAACAGGAGAAACAGTTTGTAGAAAACCAATTAAATTTCATTCTATAAAAAGAAAAAGTTCGAATGTTTCACTTCAAATAAGTCAGTAGGGCTTTTAGAGAACTAGAAAACAGACTTAATTAAAGCATCTTAACGAAAATTACATTAATTATAAGATAACAATAACAGTAAAGTTCCTTCTAAGAAAAGGAAAAATAAGCAAAGAAAGTAAAATTAACGTAAAAAAAGCCCTACTCACGCACATTTAAAAAAGATGGAAAAATAAATGTTATGATTTAATTAAATGCCATTTTTAAAGTTATTTTAAACATTTTATTTAAGTGAAAAAGTAATTTGGTTGGAAAAGTGCTAACTTACTTTGCTACGTGCGGTTTTTATTATATATAAAATTAACATTTGTGGATTTCTTACTAAATGCTGCTGCACTAATAATTATGTTTTTGAATAGTAATAATTTCACAGTTCAATTGTTCGAATGCTGTTTTAACAGCATTTCGAATTCGGATCATAAATGGACTTCAGTGTACTATTAAGTTGGCAAATAAAAACTTTTTTTCTCAAACGTAGTTTGAAATATTTCAACTGTAGAAATTTTTTGAACTTATGTTATCAAAAATAAAATTTGACTTCTTAAGCATTTACTTTCCGCTCTGGTTTTGAGATTTTTGGTTTTTGATTGTGGATGCCATCTACTGGGTATTCTGAGATTCATTCTACTGATTGGATGGCTCTACTGACTATGTTAAGATTGACTCTTGAACATTTAATTTCCGCTCTGGTTTTCAAATTGATTGTGGATGCCATCTACTGAGTATTATGAGATTCATCCTACTAACTGGCTGGTTCTACTGACGGCGTTAAGTTTGACCCTCCGGCTAACCCTAGGAAACTATCTACGCAATATGCTTGACTGATTATTACATCAACTGATTTGGGATGACATTTGCCCAAGATAGAGGTTCACCATTCAACCAGGGCCATCTCGGAGTCAGCAGTTACTCCCTTTCTTCCGGGCCTGCTTCAACATTTGATTGCGCAATCCAAGTGATCCCACAATCTGCATCGCTTTATCGTTTCAGATTGAAATTTTTTATTTCATGCCGACCAAAAGTTCTAAAACTTTCGCTGCCTGTACTTAATTTAGGAACATTTACAACAGAAGGTTACTCAGGTTGTCACCAGAAGGCCGGGTGTTGCATGGTGGTGTTCCTGCTCCTATTCAAATTGAGTACCTTTTTTATATTTTTGGTTATTTTCTGTTTAATAATTTATATATTTGTTGCATTTTATTATTTAGTTAAGTATGTTTTTATTTTGTGAGACTGAAACTCATTTTATTTGCTTTTTTGGGGTGTTATTCAGTTTTTTCAGTTAAGCCTAACCATGTGGTGATTGTATTTTGTAAGTCTTGGGTCACAGCCAATTTTGTTGTTTACTGTAGTTATTTGTGTTTAAATTCAAGTTATTTGCATTTTTCTATGTGATTTGTGTTATTAATCAGTGTAGTAGCTTAAATTTGTCGAGTTGTGTATTATTTTTCCTGTTTGCTTTAAATTTAGTTAGTATGGGAGTCATATGTTTATTGAAGGAAATTAAAAATGGTAATGGGAGTTGGTGGGTTTACTGTGATAGGTGTGAGATCTTCAGTAGATTGGAGGGAAATACTAATACAGCTACAGAGCAGAATTATGTTTGCACAAAATGTGCTGAATTGTTAGAGTTAAGCGTGAAGGTGGTAGCATTGGAAGCCCGATCAATTAGAAATAACTTGGGTAAACTTCCACAAAAGAGGAGGGAACTTCTTGTGAAGGGCTTGTTGGAGAGAGTGAGGTTGCAGGAGAAGGATCTGATATGGGAAAATGTGGAACTGTTGACCTAAAAGCAGAGGGGGTCATTTTAGGGGATTCTATGGTACGCGGGATATGTAATGCGGTCGAGAGAACGAGGCGCAAGGTGGCTAGGTGCTGTTTACCGGAGGCTAGGGTGAAGGATGTTAATAAGGTTATAGAAAAAGAGGGAATGTTTAAACAGGGAGATTCAGTTACTGAATGGGTGGGCACTAACGACGATGGTAACAGCACAAACAAGGAGTTCGTTGAGGATTGGGAGAGCCTGTTGGATGAAGTAATCAACTTTTCGACAACAGATGTCCAGGTAGTTGGTTTGCTTTCCAGGTATGGGGTGCAAAGGGGCTGGTTAAATCAGCGGGCTAGGAGCATGAACCTGGTCCTTAAGAAACATTGCGAAAAGCATTCTATCAGGTTCATTGATGTTTGGAGTTCTTATCAGCGTGATTGGGTTGCTAGGGATGGTCTGCATCTTAGTTGTAGGTGGTCGTTAAGGTTAGTGATATGGTTTTGGAGGCTACGGATTCAAAAAACTAATTTTGGATGGGGGGATTGGAGAATGTCATGGTGTTGACTTCTGTTCTGGAGGTTTTAAAAATGAGGGTAAAATATTAAGCAATAGTAACATTAATAGCAGTGATTTGAGGCATCATAAAATGTTTAAGACAAGCAAAATGGGCATGCTCAGGATTCTATATACTAATGCTCGCAGTATCAGGAATAAGATGGATGAGTTCAAAAGTGTTATTACTGGTGAAGAGTTGGATATTATTGGAATTACGGAAATATGGATTACTGATGATGACAAGGATTTAGTGAGCATTGCTGGATATAATTTGTTTAGGCAAGACAGGCTTTGTAAGAAATGTAGAGGGGTTTTATTCTATATTAAATACACTTTTATTTGCAATGAATTGGTCATTAATAATAGGCTAAGGATATTGAAATGGTCTGGGTGGAGTTGCTGAGCAAAAAGGGTAAGAAGTTACATTTGGGGAATGTTTCAAGGCCACCCAATGTTACTCAGGATCAAGACGAGGAGATGTAAAGTGTTATTAGGGACATGTCTGTTAAGGGCTCGGTCATCATAACGGGGGATTTCAATTTCTCGGGCATAGACTAGAATAGTTTTTACACTAGCAATGGTAGGGAAGAAGATTTTCTGAAAATGATTGGTGATTTTTTTTGGATCAAGTAGTTACCCAGGGAACTAGGCATGGTGCTAGTTTGGATCTAGTTTTTTGTGATGTCGGAAGTTCTATTCAGGGGTTGAGTATAGGGGAACATATTGGAGATAGTGACTACAATACTATTAGGTTTTGGACCAGGTTCGATGCTCACAAAGGTGAAAATTCCAGATTTGTTCCTAACTTCAGGAATGTTGCACTTAAGCAGGGTTTGAAAGAGGTTTTTTCTTCTGGGTTGGAGAATAGTGAATCTGATCTTCAGTGAGAAGCGTTTAAGGAGAAATTTTAGAAAATAGTGATGGATTATGTTCCTTTTAGAATACAAAGGGGATTTCACGAAAATTTGGCCCATATGGTTCTCTGGGGAGGTGAAAGAAGCTCTCAGTCATAAGCAGGCCACTTTTCGGCGACTTAAAGAGACTAGTTACCATTCCGAGGGGAATTTGTATTGTGAAGCTAGACGTACTTTCAAGTATTTGGTACGGAGTAAGAAAAGGGAATTGGATCAAAAGCTTGCAGATAATATCAAAAGGAATCCTAAGGAATTTTTTGCTTATGCTAATTCAGGGAAAGCTCATAATACTCAGGTAGGCCCACTAGTGGATCAGAACGGGAACTTAATTAAAAATGATGGGGATATTCCTGAAATTCTAAATAATTTTTTTCCAGTGTATTTAACAGAAACTGTATCTCAACAGTTGACATAAGCGAGACGCAAGCTAATACACAGCTTGAGGATTTCGTTTTTCTAGGGATGATGTGTTGTTTCATTTGAAAAATATTAAAGCAAATAAGGATCCAGGATCTGATAATTTTTATCCAAAAATTTTAGTAGAATGTGCAGAGGAATTAGTGGATGTTGTCTTGACTATTTTCATATCTTTATATAACTCGGGGACTGTGCCAGTGGATTGGAAGCTGGAAAACATAACGCCGCTCTTCAAGAAAGGGTCTAAAGCTAAGGCAGGAAATTATAGGCCTCTGAGTTTTACTTCAGTTCTTTAAAATTTTTGAAACGCTAATCAAAATCAAAATAGTGAATTTCCTGGAGGCAAATGGAGTGTTAACTGGTTTTCAGTATGGTTTTAGGAAGGATAGGTCCTGTACAACTAATTTGTTGCATTTCTATGACAAGGTTACTACGGCATTAGATAATAAAATGTGCGTAGATGTTGTTTACATTGACTTTCAGAAAGCGTTCGATAAAGTACAGCATGAAGCTCTTCTTAGCAAACTTGCTTATATTGGTATTGGTGGAAAAACTTTAATTTGCGTTAAAAATTGGCTGACTGGGAGGAAACAGAGAGTAGTAGTAAACTGCAATTATTCTCAGTCGATTGAAGGTTTGGGTGGTGTTCCACAAGGTTCAGTTTTAGGGCCTATATTATTTATTATTTTTATTAATGATATTACTCAGAGTATTTCTGGGAACATCAATATTTTTGCTGATGATGTCAAAATCATGGGAATTGTGGACACGGAGGAACAAGTCAATCAGTTTCAAGAAGATTTAAATCACATTTCTAATTGTTCAATTAAGTGGGATATGTCTTTTAATATTGGGAAATGTCAAGTGTTTCATTTTGGTCATGGGAATAAACATGCAACCTATTATTTACAAGGTTCCGTTATTAGGGAAGCAGAAGCAGTTGTTGATCTAGGAGTATTGATTAGTCACGACTTCAAGTCCAATCAGCAGTGTAGCATAGTACGTAACAAAGCTAACAGGATGCAGTTGTTTATCAAAGAGGCTACAGATCTAAGGAAGTTGTACTGCCATTATACAGAAGTTTGGTAAGACCTCATTTGGAGTATGCTGTTCAGTTTTGGTCTCCGTACCTAAAAAAGGATATTACCTTATTGAAAAGGGTTCAAAGGAGGGCTACAAGATTGGTAAGTGGTCTTTCAGACTTGGATTTTGAGGTTAGGCTTAAAAGGCTCAATATGTATTGTCTTGAGCAAAGGAGAGTCAGAGGGGACATGATTCAGCTGTTTAAATTCATTAAAACGGGAAATGTTGATGGACTACAGTTATGTGCTGAAAGTAGAACCAGAGGTCATTGTTTTAAGCTTTTCAAATCTCAGGCTAATCTTGAAATTAGGAAAAATTATTACTTCAGTAGGGTTAAAGTCAGCTGGAATAGTTTACCGGAAGCGACTGTTAATTGCAGTGGGGTAAAAACTTATAAGAAAGCTCTTGATGTTCGTTGGGGACTGCTAAATTGACTAGAACCAGCCTAGTTGGGCCCTGAGCCTGTTGCTGGTCGTCACTTTTGTATTTGTATTTGTATTTGAAAATCAAACACATATAACTATCTTGTTTTTTAAAACAGAAAAATATACTGAAATGCTTTAATCTTATTAGATTGCTAAAAGGACTGCAGATAAAATTTACAGTACTTGGTAGCTTTTATTTTTGGAAGTCATTTTTAACTGTAATTATTCAGTGAAGCAGGATTAATTTAAAAGTTAAGATGCAGTACTTTTAAGTGAAGTGATCTTTTTAAAAATTATCCTTAGGAAAACAATAAATAAATAGCTATGGAAATAATTATCAACTTTCATTTAAATTTTCAGCATATGTAATTAATGTTTTCCTTGTAAGTGTTCTTTTAAACTATAAATAAGTTTACAATAATAATAAAATTACACGTTAATTTAAAGCACAAATGAGCAATAAAATGCAGACATATGTTTCGGGATTGCTTGGAATCCCTTTTTCAATGCGACAGGGAGCTTCTAGATGCAAAACATCCAAATGAAGCAGACAGAACAACAAAAACAAAGCTTATATAGCCTAAGAATTATCTGTAAACCAATGAGAATAAAGGCAGCGTGAAGTGGAAGTAGAAGTAGCAGGAAGACACCAATAAGAGAGCAACAAACGAATCCAGTTGAAAGTACAGGAAGTAAAAAGGAATATCAATAAAAATAAAGCAAAAAAGACGACAGCATGCATAAAAATTGCAAAAATAATAAAATAAAATACAAAGAATAAAATTGAAATAAAAATAAGTACAGAGGCTACCAAAACAAAATGCAAAACAAAGTACACATGTAAAGGAGGGGGAGGGGAGGGAGGGGGGAAGGAGAAAAATAGACACAAAAAAGGAAAACAACAAGAAAACCTAGAAAGAACAACAAATTAAAGAAATTTATGCCAGACCTGTGAAAAATAAGGAGTTGAGGAAGAATCATTAACCAAATTAAAACTATTCCTGTTAATATGATAAGCTTCCCAAAAGTCAAGCTCTAAAGGTGAAGAACATTTTTGAATAATTTTACCAGAATTGAAATCAAAAGAGTGGTTGGAATTCCAACAATGTTGAGCAATGCTAGACTTATTTAACTCTTGCTTTCGTACATAACCTTTATGCTCATTTAAGCGAATTTTCAGAGCACGTTTTGTCTGCCCAATGTAAGAAAGGCCGCAACGGCAACTAATTTGGTAAATACCCCAAGTGTTAAGTTGATCGACAGGATCCTTAAGAGAAGAGAAGGAAAGTTTGTTACTAGGAGCAAAAACGACTTGAAATTGAAACCTTTTTAGGATTTTAGCAATACGGAAACTGACAGAATGAAAGAATGGTAACACAACCAAATTCTTTCTAGAAACCACATTATTGGGACCAGAAGTTTTCTTAGAAAGTTTGTTATGAATAGAATCAATTAAAGAGTGAGAAAATCCTCTATCCTATCAAATCCTATTTGTTTTTGTTGTTCTGTCTGCTTCATTTGGATGTTTTGCATCTAGAAGCTCCCTGTCGCATTGAAAAAGGGATTCCAAGCAATCCCGAAACATATGTCTGCATTTTATTGCTCATTTGTGCTTTAAATTAACGTGTAATTTTATTATTATTGTTTACTTGCACAAAGTTAAATTATTTTTATAAATAAGTTTGTTAAAAAATCTAAATTTATATTAAATAAGTGTAAATCTGTTTTCAAAGTATAAAAAAATCATTTTATTCTTAAATTTTGTAGTAGCAATTTTAAAAATAATTCTTTTGAGATTTAAAGTGTTCTATATGACCAAATTTATAATTTTTCCGAACTTTATATTTTTTTAACATTTTGGAACAAAAATAAGATTTTAAAATTTACATTGTAATGTAGTAATGTTAAAGTTAAGTTTATTCGAGTCAAACAATCCAAAAAATTCAAACATAACTTTAGTGAGAGCAAATTGAAAGAGGAAATACTGATTCTAGTTTCAACTAAATTGTAAAATTTCAGGTATTAATAGAATTTACTCAAATTGAAAATTTGTTCACAATTTTTAAAATGATGTTTCACTACTTCGGTGCCATTACTCTGTTTAAAACTACCTTCACGAACTATGAAGCGTTTAAAATAAATGAACTTAGTGCACTAGTAAAACTGAAAAACAATTATACACGTAAAGAAAGCACAAATGAGCATTAAGATGCAGACATATGTTTCGGGATTGCTTGGAATCCCTTTTTCAATGCAGAAGTGGAGCTCCTAGATGCATATAATGCATTCAAAATGCTTGATGCATATAACTGCAGAGGGACTTAGATCAAAATTCTTTCTTGAAATGTTTTTAATCCATAAGCTTCTTCGACGAGGCTCACTGGGAATTTTAAAAACTGTTGTATAGTTTTCATTTCGGTAGTTAGACCTGCAGCCAGGAGCACAGCGCTTTTTGCCCATAGTGAACTAGGATGATTCTATTGAATTTTTATACGCTGAAAATGGTGGGAATTCGGACGACTAAGAGGGACCATGAGGGTCCTTAAGACCAATAGTTAGACAAGCACCCGTCATTGTCAGCTAAAAGGAAGACATAATTGGGACAGTTTTATGGTTTTATTGCGGAAAAGGGGCATTGTGGCGCATTTGCCTTGCTTTGTATCGCTACTTCCAAGGAGCCTTCGTTCGCAGAATCCTTCTCCGAGTAGGGTGATTCTTAGATAAGATATAAACATTTAACATTGGTTTCTGAAATACAAATACATTTGCACTACTTACTGAGACCTCCTACCCCCTCTTTCTCCCTTCGTCCATCCCGTCTATTCTTTATTCGCGTTAAACCAATACTAAATTTGACTCAGCATTTAACTTTTTTTCTTTAATTATTTGAAGCAAATTAAAACTAGAATTTGTTTTTCGGTTTTTAATTCGAAAAAAAAATACATACGCACAAACACTTGGTCAATTTAGCTCCTCATAAAAATCTGGCGCGCGGGCACAGGGCCCGTCTGCCCCGCCCCCCTCCCCCAGTTACGTCCTTGGCCACATACCACGCCATCTAGCTCGTATGCCATCCTCACGCAGTTGGAACTTGGAAGGAACCATGGCATCACTTGGACGACTCCTCCTAGCGATTCGCATGCTTGAAGCAAGCCCGGAAGAAAGGGAGAAACTGCCTAACTTCGAGATGGCCCTGCCTCTATACGCAATACCCTTGATCTATACGCATAGCCCCTTGCTAGCTGGCTATGTGGTAGGCTTCTCTGTAGTTATGTTATTGTCAATCAAAAGTTGAATACTTTTTACATTCGTCTCCTATAGTCAATCAGCGACCTGTAGTTGTTGAAATTCGTACATGGGTCATTCCACGGTGACTGACGTTACAATTTGACTAAGTTTTTTAACTTTTAAAATCCATACTGTCTTGAAATTTATTTATTTTTTTTCTGAAATTGATCTAAAATACCGTGATCGAGTGCAATAATGCTATCCATACCTGTTTTTAGACATAAAAAGCTTTTTTGTGTGGAATTAAGGTGAATCAAAAATTGTGACTGATGTTACACATAAGAGACATTAGGAAAAACAACTTTTATATTAATTGAAATTCTCCTCAAACTAAGAACTTGAAGATTAAAATATTTTTTTTCGAGTGAAGTAGAGATTTCAAACTTTATGAATACTGGGAAAGAGAAAAGTAACTGATGTTACATATTTTAAAGAAGTTTTTAACTCATAAATTGAACTGTTGTTAACTATTTAAGTAATTGATGTTTAAGATATTATCATGAAAGAAGAGAATTTGGTTTTCTATATTCTTAACACTAATTTTCTTTAAGTAATAAAATCTTTTATAAATTTTTGTGACTGATGTTACATCAGTACGAGGCCTAATTTATAAAAATTAATTTTCAATACAATAATCACAGCTTAACGATTCTTTACTGGCCTAACCTCACATATAGACTAAATTTCAATAAAAAAATAAGATTTTATACATACCTGTTAATTTCTTTACGAAAACAAGATAAACCTTTCTAAAGGAAACAACACATGTGACAAAAGTAACATTGCCAAACATTGCCTATAAAACTTACAAAAATGTACTGCTAACTTTTTAAACATAATTTTATAAAAATTCACATATTTTTACCTTAAAAGAAAAAAAACTGTATATGCGCAAGAAAAAAAAACTTATGTTGGTGTCCCTGTTTTCATGGAACTGCCCCATGAACATATTTGTTCTATTGGCACAATAGAACAAATATGTTCAAATTAATTAGCGAAATTAATTCTGGATATCCACTACCGAATGTGTTGAATATTGATAATGCAATCCATTTTATGTTCAGCTTAGACGCAAACTTATGCAGTAGTTTTGATGCAAGATGCTTACAAAGGCATTTCATAAACCTTAAAGCCTGCTAAAATATATGTTAAAAATTCGCGTTAACGACACTTTTATTCAAACTATAGCTAAATATTACATTTTCATACTTACATTTAGGTGCCATCTATACTGAATATGTAGTACTAACTCTACAACTAATTCTAGGTATAATGATTTGATAAGTCAAATTTATTCTGAATTAGCTGAAATGCCCGGCGTTGCGCGAGATAATATTGCATCATTCGCAGGCCAAGTGACGCATGTTCAAAATTATGTTAAAAATATATTTTGTAACAGTCCTTAGATTTGTAACAGTCCTTAAGAATCCTATTTAGACAGTAAAAATCATTAAAAACCTCGATTGCATTAAAAGGAACTGCCTAGAAAAATTTCGTTTAGACCAAAAATAACAGTTCATAAAAGTCCACATTAAAACGCCAACATCAGTTCATAAGAATTGCCATTAGAGTACGGGCAACAGTAACTAAAATGCACATATGCAGGTAATAGGGATAATTGTGCCAAAATGATATCAAGCTTCCCTAAAAATCGCAATTACAATATCGACCACAATACATCTAAAAATTCCCATCAGAATAAGAGCAGTACTATCTTTAAAAATGTCCATCAGACGAAGAGCAACGGTCGCTGAATATTTCTATTCTGTATAGAAAAATATGCATAAAAATGAAATGAATTTTTAGAATTTGTTTCGCTGATAAAACGGACATTCTACCATAAGAAATACGGTGTTTCATGAAATTTTTGAACTGGCACCATAATATTAAATCGCCAAAAATGGAAGAAGAATCAAAGTCAAACAAAATAAAGAAATTAAAAATCATCTGCATTTAATAATCCACAAAATATGTATAAAAATGAAATGGATTTTTAAAATTTGTTTCGCTCATAAAACGGCATGAATAAAGATAAAATAGAATTTTTTCAATCTAACGTTAACAGAAATCATCTAAGTTGGCGACAAAAGTACTATTTATTATGGCGAAGTCACGCAAATTGAGCCGATAAATTCAGAGGTAAGCTTAGTTTTAAAATTCGAAAACAGCTTTAAATGAATATTGCGCACGTTCTATTTGTCCTACAAACTCCAAAAAAATCTTCTTGTACATTTTTTTACGGGCATTCATATGCTTCAAAAATCTAAAACGTGGGACGTTTCTTCGATGAGATAATCCCAAAATCAACAGTTTTTCTAAGAAATTGGAATAAAAAAAGAACAAATTCGAATTTTAGGAAAAACGCTTCGAGGTGCACGAGGACGTGACCCAAGGTATCTGTAACCAAAATCTCGTACTTCTGGACCGTTCCATCTCGCCAGGAGGCGATCGACAAACACACACACTAACTTTCGGTTTTATTTATATAGATTACAATATTTATTGAAATTCACCGTTTTAATGATTTTGAGTTCTAGCTACTAAATACGTTGAGAATGATCATCCAACAAATTTTCATTCAGAGTGCTCACATCATCAAAGACAAAACAATAAATATTCATCAAAAGTAACATAATTTATTAGCGTTAAATTCATTATTTATGATTGAAAAAACATGATTTGCAGCATATTTGGTGTTATTTCTTTTATTAAACAATCCTATTTAATAGGGACCAATCCAAATAAGAGAAATAATTTTATAACTTATTTTTCAATTTTAAATAAGCTGCAGTTTACTCAATTTATAATTATATAAAATAATGAAATCAATAAATTTTTACGAATATTCTTAGAATAAAGGGATCAACTTAGAATATATTATGAAGTCATGTACGGTGTATCGTGTTATTAAAAGAGTTCGGCTTAGTGAGGAAAAAAGAAAATGCAATATTTAATTCAATATAAAATAAACAGAATGAAAGTCGATTAAAACAGCAAACTTGCGATGCTACAGAGAAAAATTTACCAGTGACGTTAGTGACTGTTCCTTGCAAATATTTATCAAAGTAACTCAGGATTTTTTTTCTCTCACTAAATATATTAAGATACGCGAAAAAATGCAGTGAAAACTAGAATAACCATTTTATGCCTAAATGTCAAAATAGTTAAGGTAACATAAATACCTTAATGTAGCATTTTCTTTTTCTTTTTTTCTTTTTTTTTTCTTTTTTTTTCACATTTAAACAAATTGGATGAAACAAGAAAAAATATGTTAATTTAAAAATTGCTTCAAAAGGAAGCTTGAGTGTAAGAAAAAATATCTTCAGTTCAGTTCATTTAAGCAAAGGTATTAAAGTAGGATTTTTTGTATATGAAGAAAAGATCCAGTCTAGATAACTCTAGCACTTTTACTATTTTTAATCTTAAAGTACATTTGGTCTTCGTAAATAAAATTGCATTTCAAAAAAGGTTTTAATGAAAGCACAGCATCGCAACTGAACGGTTATTTATGCAAAGCAGCTTTTAAAAAAATATCTTTTAAACTTACGTTGGATCGAGTCCGTAAGTGCTTTTCTTTGTATTTCCATAAAGATAATTGGAACAACAGTCATTTGCCCTGTCAGTTTTCAACGTTTCGGTGAATAAAACGCCTCATATGATAATTGACCTTCGTCAATAATATTCCACTCACGATTGTTACAAAACAATTTATCTGGACACGTCTCAAATGTGTAGAAAATATTGCAGTTAAATAATACATTAAATAGAATAATCAATAAGTCTACCTATTTGAACATTTTGAGTTATTGTGTATGTTATAAAAATCCAACACACATAGAAAATGGGAATTTTTCGGAGAGTATTTTGGAAACCCCCATTAAACATCAACGTTCTGTTTGTGCAGTCAACTGAAGATACAGTAAAAGGCAAAAATAGTCCTTTGGGACTAGTATAGTCAAATATAAGAATATTACTAATTGAAGTATTTAGATACGAAGGGCAATTTGAACCAATAAAGATAATTACCCAGAATATTGAAGCATATAAGAGCTCTAGATTTAGCGCATATAAACTTATAACTGTTGATTACTTGATGCAAAATGATTCATTAAGGCCAGTCTGTAAATTGGTATTATCACTAAACGGATGATTATAAATGACACTAAAGGGCTAGAGAAAAAAGAAAGAAATCTTATTTATAAAGTAACTTAAAGTTATTGTAAGGGTAAGCATATGAAAAAAATCAGCAAATGAAAAGAAAATATAAAAGAAAACCAGCATCCCCACCTTCTCTCTTCGAGGGAGGAGGTTATACTTTACGCACGCTACGATGCATTTGCACTCAAAGGGAGGAACGCTCATCTAATTGGAGAATTTATCTTTTTATTTCGGGAGAGAAGTAACCTTCTTCCTATAGCTTTTTTCAATCGAAAAAATTTTAAAATATGTTATTAATTTGAATTAAGTTTTTGGTTACTAATATTTTCTATGACTAATAAAAACTCCTTATTTCTTGGGTTAAAAATTGTGTGTTTGATTATTTTCAGAACTGTTTTGTATTATTATCACTGCAATAAAGCATTTATGCTGAAAAGAATATTATTGTATTTTAAAATTTGACATTTTACCGATACGATTTATGCTAAAAAAATTCACTGCATTATGCATTTAACGTTTGTGATAATAGACATGAAAATGTTAAAATTTCCTCAGAAAAATATTTGCACATACAAAGGATAGTAGATAGATAAATCAGTATTTCAGATATTAGATAGTTAAGCTTTTTCACGCCTAACAATTAAATTGAATATAACATTTTAAAGAATTGAATTAATTCTTATGGGACCGTTCATAAATGATGTCACGCTTTTTTCCTATATATTTGACCCACCTTTGTCACATGCAACGCTATGTTGCATAAGCATGATGTCACACTTACTGTTACCCCTCCCCTCCCCTGGTCACAATTTGCCACAATTTCACGAATCCTTACCCCTCAAAGCGTGACAACATTTAAAAATGATCCTTATTTTTTTTAACTCTCGTTTGTTCAATTACTTAAGCAAATCACAGGTTTTCAATATATATAAAAGATAAATAACTTAGATGTTAGAGGAAGGTTCTTGAGACTACGACGTGTCTTCTTGGATGAATCTTAACAACCCTGCTAACGTCTGTAAGCTGAAGATATAAGTGTGAAGATGCTTTAGCGATAAAACCTTTTACGCTCCCGCCAAGGACTATTCCATATAATTAACACAGTTCGTAAGTAAATACTACGTTATTTTTATAACATGTACGTATTGTTTTCGGGCTCAACTGCAAATTTTTTTTAACCACCTGATTTCTATCATGGGCGAAGTATTTGCGTTTTCCGATGTTGAGCCAACCCTATAAGAGCGGAAAGTTCCTTCTTACCACCCCCCCCCCCCCCAAAGGCATCATAAATTTTGTTTTGAAAAACAGCTCTTATTTCAGACGAAAAAGTAACGTGTAGAGAAAAAATGGTTGTTAGTCAAAATAAAAAAAAAAATTACGTTATTTTGACTAAGCACTTATTTAGCTAAAATCTAGAACAGCGTTTCCCAACCGGTGGTTCGCGAACCCCCAGGGGTTCGCGCGGTGTGGAAAGGGGATTCGCGAAAATAATATTTCAATGGCGGAATTTTTTATTGGTAATATAAAAGGAAAAACAAACTAATAAATTTACATACTAATTAGGAAGGTGTGCAAAAATGATTTTTGTTTAATGAATTGTTTTCCAGATAACGCAGGAAAGTAATGAACTGTCATACATATAAAATTTGAAATGCACTTATTTCTACTTTTGACTAATTTTAAATTTGGATCACAACCAAATTTGTTATTTCGCTTCTAATTTGGATTACAAATTGGTACCGAAAGATATTTATTGGTTTATTTTAAAGCTTAGAATGTATTTTCTCCAACCATTTTCTAATTTTTTCTTGAAAGCGCAAAGTGTCTGATACAGGAAAATTCCCTGCATAAAATGTAAAATTTTGCACTATTTTTGGCTCATTTTTCATAATACAGATCCTAAAGTGGAACCAGAAGATATTTATTCATTAATTTAAAATTTGGACTCGCATTTATTACACTTTATTCCAACTTTTCGGCATTATCACAATATAGCAATTAAAAGTTTGAAATAACATAAATTTTAATTTTCCTTTAAATTTCCAACTTTTCCGAATTTTGTATACTTCAACCGCAAAGCAGAACCTGTCGGGAAAATAAATTTAAAAGTTTTTTTTAGGAATACATATGTTTACCGCCCTAATAATAATTAAAAAAGAACAAATAATGAAAATGTAATAATCAAAGAGATATTTGTAGCTGTATTTCAGTTTTTATTTAAACTTAGATGCTTTGAAATAATTATGTTTTAATTTCTTGTTATGAAGTATTGTACAACATGGAAAATAAATGTGCTAGTAAATTTTAGTTTTGCCACCCGTTACTAACGAAGGCAAAAGGGGGTTCGCCATTTTCTTTCAGATCTTAGAAGGGGTTCGCAAGGGAAAAAAGTTTGGGGAACACTGATCTAGAAATAACCCATGCAATTAATCAAAAGACATTTGCATAATTGTGATTTAGAAAACGGTTTTGGCTTTACTGAACTTTTGTTATGCAAAAGAAAAAGAAAAAAGCCGAATATTTAATTCTGAATATAGAACATAATTTAATGCCTATTATTCAACTATCATAATTTATTGCATATTAAATAAATTAAGCAGATATCTTCAAAAATGTTGAGCACAGTCCCCCACCCCGAGAAATTTTCTTCAGAACAAGCGTTTTGTAGTATTTTCAGGCCACTAAAAAAAAGAGTCAATACTTTTTCAATGCATATACCATTTCCAAAAACTGTAGATAACTTGAAAAAACTATAGGAACTTTCACCCAAACTAAAACTACATTGCACCCAAGGGAAATTTATTGCAGTCTTGGTATAAAATCGATTGTATCTATGCTATACCAAAATATTACCTGCTGAATTTTATTTCGTTTTTCCAGTAGACAGGCCGTCAAATCATGCAGTTATTTTTTCCCCTTCAGTGTGCGTTAAATGGATAAGAAACGCTTGAAGTTTTCCTTTTTTTTAATCTTGCTTTCCCATAAAGTTTTTTAAAAAGTACTTAAAAAAGCATGAAAGAAAGCTTGATTAATCGTAAATATTTCGCTGAACGCAAAAAAAATTTAAAAATAAATTTAACAATGAAATTAATACTGAAAATAAAACATTTGAAGCAGGTCTTTGAAATGGGAAAAGTTACCTGTCGGTCAGTTTGTCACTACGCTCTCCCCACAAAAAATATGGAAGGAATAATTTCATCCAGACTATTTTTTTTTTCTTCGTTTGTAAATGATTTATGCTTGAAACATCTAATTTCATGTTTAATTTATGTTATTTTATTTAAAAACATTTTTCCTTCAATTTCGAACAATTCAAAACTACAATATTTAACTGTATGAAGAATTTTTTTTTAATATAACAACCTGGTTTATTTTGAACCGACTTAATCATAAAACGTTCATGACGTAGAACATGTACAAAAAAGGTTTTATTTTTTAATTCGGATTTTTGAATCATTTTTTGAATAATTCAAAAGTTTTTGGTAGCGTGCGTACATGAGAGAAAAATGAAATATATTTATCTAGAAACCCAGTAACACTTATGTACTTATTTTTTAACACTAAAAGCAGGGAAAAAAATCAGATATCCTGAATATACATTTAGTTTTTATTTTTCCCAGATACGGAAAATATTTACTTAATAAAAATATTATTTAATAAAAGCCAAGGTGTTTTTCCGTGCGTTTAGCATTGATATTGAAGTTAGAAGATGAAACAAAGAGAGGCGATATGAAATTGCTTTATTCTTCATACAAAAATTATTTTAAAAACTTTATTATTTTACAAACTGCACCCCTTTTTTTTACAAACTGTTATTGAGACTTAAAATATATTTATTTATTTAATTATTGTTATTATTATTGGTCAACATTGAAAATTAAAACTTTTCTTTAATTTATAAAACGCCATTACAGACATTGCATTTTAAGCTTAAATTTAAAGTATTTAGTTTTCTTTTTTTTTTACTTACATATCCTATTTAGCTCTGAAATTCTTATACTGGAATGAATTTTTGTTGACATTTAGTTCTGAGTATTATCACATATTACAAAATTGATTTAGATTTTAAAACTTAAAAAATAGAACGGTACCTATAAATACCTATAAAAATAGTGATAATTGGAGATTACTAAAATACAATGTCTAGCCGTTTTAAAGAGTCAATTTGATATCGTTTTACTTTTCGTTTTTATTAAAAGAGTTTTTTTTTTTCATATGAAGTAAATTAATCCTTAAAAAGTTGGCTTTAAGGTAACTTAGGATTCAAACTCTAAATAACAAAGAGAGAAAAATAGCTGGATTTACAAAATTGATGTTAATATACGTGAAAGTCGACTTGATTAGTTTTGAAAGGACTTCTTGTTTTTATCTTAGTTCAAATTTTTAATCCATACACGTTTTTACTTTTACCAAAGTTAGGATAAGGGTTCGTAGAAAAACCGCTTTTTCATTAGAGTATTACCTTGGAACAATTTTTACTTTTTTTTCACAGATAATGTAATAATTTAAATATAATAGAAATTGGCTGAGAAATACACTAAACTTTTGTTCATTAGTATAACTTTTTATGAAACAATTCTCTCGTACACATCAGAAGAAAAAAAATATTTTTATAAAGAAAATTGGTTCATGTCTATGGCACAGTATGGCTGTGTGTGTGCTTTGAACCACCTCGTGTTGTACGTCAGACCATTGGGTGTTACATTTCAGACAACAGTCATTCTGAGTTTTGTGAGATTCAAACTTATTCCAAATAAAATTTTCAAATAGCTTGCATTAGCTGAAATAAGTTAAATAATATTAAAATAATATAATAATAATGTAAAATATTATTGGTATTACACTTAATACCAATAATATTTTATTGGAACATCTCAAAAATATATAAATTTCCTAAGAACATTTACTTATTTATTTATTTATTGACTATTTTAAGTGGCTATATCCGCGCAGAAATTTATTTGTGTGAACTGGCATTCAGAAGCACATCTTGCACATGGGTGAGGTAGCTTCCTTAAAAGATCAGTTCCAAAAATATCATTGAAAAAAAAAAGGTTTTGAGTTAACAGCTTTTCTATAAAACTTAATTTGGTATCCAGCCCCATAATAAATTTATAATTCCTGTAATATAATGTTTTCTACTTTTTTCAGATAATTCAAACAGAACAAAGCATTAAAACAAACGTTATCACCTCTGTAGCTTCTTTTTTTTCCATTTTGGCTTCCAGAAGTTTCAAACATAAATTCAGAAGAATTACTCCTTCCATTTGAATTTGGTAAACTCAACTCTTCATTAAAATTCTCTTTACAAATATATCAAGGTGAATGTTTTTTCTGCTTTAAAGAAACTATCTCATGCTATACAGTGTAGAATTATTTCAGGAGACACTGCTGTACATGCTTGGTCAAGTAATGTTAATGCTTTAGGCAGCCATGCTTTTGGAATCAGACCTTAAGTGTTGCATTTAGCATCAATTGTAGGCTTAATTATTTTAAACCAATTATCAATTATTGTAATGATAATTATTTAAAAATGCAAAGCAATAATTACATAAATTTAAAACTTTACTGACACTGGTTCATTTTTTCTTTTTTTTTAATTAGGCTCAACAAAAAGAAGATAATTTTCCTAAAAAGTTAACATTTTATCTGAAAAATAATTAAACTTTGGTACTAAACTGTTTTAGGCTTTTTATTTTTTCAAACATAAGAAATATGGGGTTTTACTTTCGAATAAAATTAATTGAAAAAATTTCTCAAAGACTAGAAAATAAAAAAAAAAAATTAAAAAATGTTCTTAACACATAACAGGAAAATCTTAAAATAGTTACAAATACAGCCCATACAACCTGTTGTTGCGGGTTTTAAAAGTTTCCTCTTAAAAATAGCTTACTATTATGTCTGTTTTTGCTTCTGAAGCTTTAACTCATCTGTCACCATAAAAGTTTTAATCCGTTAAAAATTTAAACCTCAGAACAAAAGTCAAAAATTTTATTTTCATTGCTGACTTGCATTTATTCCTGCTTTTATTAAAAACTAAGACTTTGCTGCAATTATATTAATTCACCAAAAATTAGGAAAGGAATCCTAAGAAATTTTTTGCTTATGCTAATTCAGGGAAAGCTCGTAATACTCAGGTAGGCCCACTAGTGGATGAGAACAGGAACTTGATTCAAAATGAGGGAGATATTGCTGATATTCTAAACAATTTTTTTTCCAGTGTATTTAACAGAAACTGTATCTCAACAGTTGACATAAGCGAGACGCAAGCTAATACACAGCTTGAGGATTTTGTATTTTCTAGGGATGATGTGTTGTTTCATTTGAAAAAGATTAAAGCAAATAAGGCTCCAGGACCTGATAATGTTTATCCAAAAATTTTAGTAGAATGTGCAGAGGAATTAGTGGATGTTGTCTTGACTATTTTCATATCTTCATATAACTCGGGGACTGTGCCAGTGGATTGGAAGCTGGCAAACATAACGCCGCTCTTCAAGAAAGGGTCTAAAACTAAGGCAGGAAATTATAGGCCTGTGAGTCTTACTTCCGTTCTTTGTAAAATTTTTGAAACTCTGATAAAAATCAAAATAGTGAATTTCCTGGAGGCTAATAGAGTGTTGACTGATTTTCAGTATGGTTTTAGAAAGGGTAGGTCCTGTACAACTAATTTGTTGCATTTCTATGACAAGGTTACCATGGCACTAGATAATAAAAAGTGCGTAGATGTTGTTTACATTGACTTTCAGAAAGCGTTTGATAAAGTACCGCATGAAGCTCTTCTTAGCAAACTTGCTTATATTGGTATTGGTGGAAAAACTTTAATTTGGGTTAAAAATTGGCTGACTGGGAGGAAACAAAGAGTAGTAGTGAAGGGCAATTATTCTCAGTGGATTGATGTTTTGAGTGGGGTTCCACAAGGTTCAGTTCTAGGGCCAATATTATTTATTATTTTTATTAATGGTATTACTCAGAGTATTTCTGGGAACATCAATATTTTTGCTGATGATGTCAAAATAATGGGAATTGTGGACACGGAGGAACAAGTCAATCAGTTTCAAGAGGATTTGAATCAAATTTCTAGGTGGGCAATTAAGTGGGGTATGTCTTTTAATATTGGGAAATGTCAAGTGCTTCATTTTGGTCATGGGAATAAACATGCAACCTATTATTTACAAGGTTCTGTCATTAGGGAAGCAGAAGCAGTTGTTGATCTAGGAGTATTGATTAGTCATGACTTCAAGTCCAGTCAGCAGTGTAGCATAGTAAGTAACAAAGCTAACAGGATGCTTGGGTTTATCAATAAGGCTATTTCGAACAGGTCTAGGGAAGTTGTATTGCCATTATACAGAAGTTTGGTAAGACCTCATTTGGAGTATGCTGTTCAGTTTTGGTCTCCGTACCTAAAAAAGGATATTACCTTATTGGAAAGGATTCAAAGGAGGGCTACAAGATTGGTAAGTGGTCTTTCAGACTTAGATTATGAGGTTAGGCTTAAAAGGCTCAATATGTATAGTCTTGAGCAAAGGAGAGTCAGAGGGGACATGATTCAGTTGTTTAAATTCATTAAAACGGGAAATGTTGATGGACTACAGCTATGTGCTGAAAGTAGAACCAGGGGTCATTGTTTTAAACTTTTCAAATCTCGGGCTAATCTTGAAATTAGGAAAAACTACTACTTCAATAGGGTTGTGGGCAGTTGGAATAGTTTACCGGAAGCGACTGTTAATTGCAGTGGGGTAAAAACTTTTAAGAAAGCTCTTGATGTTCATTGGGGACTGCTAAATTAACTAGGACCAGCCTAGCTGGGCCCTGAGCCTGTTGCTGGTCGTCACTTTTGTATTTGTATTTGTATTTGTATTTGTATTTACTTTATTTTTAAAACATATTTAAATGAAGGAATAAAAAAAGGCATTAAAATGGCTTTGCAGTTAAAACTGCTTAAAACAGAAATCTTTCATTCATTGATCATATTCAGGAGGCTATAAAACTAGCAGATATTTTAGAAGCTTCATAAAAATATGTTCCATCTTTCATGTGAAAGGCAGTACTTAATAAAATTTAAAAAAGGGTTGCTTGCACGAATATCCAGTTGCCCTATACAATAAACTTTTGACATCTTACGTCTTTTTCAAACGTAAACCAAAAAGCGGTGAAGAAAACAAATTCAGCTATGCGTTGAAAGTATTTTGGAAAACACCCTGATCCTTAAGCTCCTTGCACAAATATTTTCCGGTCGGAGGGATCGGATAGAGTTTGTGTCCTTAAATGATCCAAACCCAAATTGATCCCTATTTAACGGGACGCTAAAGACAGCTATTTTAACGCTCTCTCTCTCTCTCTCTAGGTTAAGAAACTATGTGAAGATTTTACTTTGATTCAAAATTTATCATTCATTAATGAATGTCCTCCACATGCTAAAAAGGTTCTTTTCCACTGAAGCGAGGCTCTTTTTACAAAATAAACATTCAATGCACAGAAATATTAGGTCAATCAATTTTTAGATTGAACATGACAAAAAATTCTTTTCCTAAACTAAACAAAGAAAGGAAAAGCACAAACTTTGAATTCTGGCATATCTAAAGAACAGGTGGCTTATATATCTGTACTAAAAATATCTGTATCAGATAACGCCATAAGTCCTTTGTCTAATACTGTGTTAAATCTTAATCTATGGTTGATTTGCTCATGCTCAAATTTCTCAAAAAAGTTTCTTTAGCAAATAGTATCAAAAATTTTGGTGACGTTAGGTGATTTTATACGAGCTCAACATAATTTAAATAAAACTTTAAATAGTGTCAATTATCTTAAGAATAAATGCAGTGCAAAATTCACTTCTATTTAAGCCATTATAAAGCATACAGAATAAAATTATCGATAGTAATCTTTTGGAGAATATTCTAGAGAATATTCCAACGAATATATTTGTGATGGAGAATATTCCATAATATTTCTCTCGACTTTAGTTGCCAAAATTTCTCAATGGTACACATTTTAGATGTGAAAAAAGTCACATTTACAGTATAAGCATTAACTGAAGTGTGTTATTATTACAAGAAAATTTGTTTTTAAGAACTGTTTACAGCTGAAGAAGCAGTTTAAACAATAAAAATTAGACCTTTGCATTGTTTGCTCGAAAACATTCAAACAAATTTGAGAGCATAAGACCGTTGTCAAAAATAAAATAAATTGTTCTTATAAGTAGTTCTGGGAGTTTTTACGCACAATTCAGAAGCAAGTGAGGGTTTTTTTTTTAAATAATCTTAAAAACCAAGTATATTCAACTTTTAAAACTAATAAATGCATGAAAAGTGCAACGGAAGACGAAACCATTTGAGTAATTAACATTTTCTTGTTTTTAACAACCATTTATTTTTTGTTAAATGGAAGGTAAAAAAAGATGGTTTTCAGGGGTTTTTTTTTTTTTTTTTTTTTTGCATTTCTTTTTAAAGGCTTTTTTTCTAATGTATTTTTATTACAAAGCATTAACTCAACTTATTCAAATTGTTTACACCGTTCAGAAAAAACTAAGTGCAATTATCATTATATAGGCAAATAAACCGAAAAATAATTTCCTTTATATACTTTGAGAATGATAATATTAATTCCAATGTTATTGGTGTTTATAAACTTTTAAAGTTACTTTGAAGAAAGAAGAATATTCTCGATTATTCTACAAATTTCTTCAGGAGAATATTCTCAGAATATTTTGGTTCTCTGAGAATATTCTCGACTTATATCTCTAATCAAGAGAATGCAAAACTAATCTAATAATTTATTATGGAACTCAGCAGGAAAACTTTAGATATCATTATTAATACCATACATTCAGGTCTGAAATGACAAATTAGCACGTTCTTCTACAGAATTTGAGTTATTAACACGTTGTATAGTAGCATTTATATGAACAGAAATTGTTCCCTTTTAGTAATAGATGTTGTTAGATGTTTTGAATGGATGCAATGACTTCGACACCGAGTCAAAGTCTGAATTGGAAAATTTCAACGATAGTTTTCAACAAAGGAAAGGCTTTTAAATATGCATAACATAACGGCACATGCATGTCTTCCTTAGAATTTCTGTGATTCGCGAAAACAAGTACATAGAAGATGGAATTTTAGTCACAGAATTTACTCTGATACCATCATCATAACACAAAAACTAGACGATTGCAACTTTGTCGCTTTCAGCAATTGAAACAAACATTTGCAATCATGCCTTTAACAGCCTTTTGTGTATTTTCTCTTAATATTATAGCTTCAATTTTTACTTTCGTTGATTTCTATTATTAATTTAACACTATTCATGTACTTTCTTGGTATTTATTCACTTAGGCATTAAATTATTGATTAATTACTGGTTAGGTACTTTCATAAAAGCTTAGCTTATGTTTCTAAGATCTAAATGCTGAAATCTGACATAAATTCAATTAATTACTTTTTCACATAGATGGATTTACGATTAATAAACATTCCAAAGAAAAACAAAGAAAACATGAGAGAGTTTCTATTTGGAAAATGTATTTTCATGCAAGAATTGAATTTTACTAACTACTGTCAAGTTGATGAATAAATTTCTTTTCCAGATTTTATTAAGTACAGAAGTCTATTCATAGATCTATAGCTCTAAACTCAGCTGCGTGACATTTCATTGGGGACCATGGCCTACTGTGCCCATCCCAGTTTTCGAGACCGAGGACCCTGGGGTGCAGAAGCAGATGTTCCGGTCAAGTGGTTGGACTGAATCGGAACCGGACGTGGTAGAACGGAAGGCTACTACTCAGCCACTGGGCTTACATAGGTCCATGTGTTACCTTAAAAATATAAAACTCTGTGACATCATTCTCTGCATTAGCATACAGAGACGTAAATATAGATTTAGGTGCCTATGCCCAAGTAGACTTATGGGTCGCTCAGTACAATATTACACACAGATAGCTCTAGTTATAAGTTTATTTGAAATTAAACCATTTATATGAAGAGAAAAATTGTCTTTATTTAACGTCTCAAGAATTTATTAAATAATGTCAAATATAAAGGGAAAAACCTTTAAATTTTAAGAAATTAAACAAAGTAGTGAATTTAGCATTCACAGAATCATCTATTATATTTTCGATATCCATTTCGGTAAATAACACAAGCCTGCGAATATAAACTTTGTAAAAACTTTTTTTTTAATGTACGGTGAATTTGAAGTATTTTATGATGTTTATTTTAAAAATTAAATTAGTTTTCTTCCATCACACAAAAATTTGGGAAAGTATCCAGATGGGGATTTAAGGAGTGAGTGAAATATTTCTAGGTTTGTTTTGAAGAAGTTTTGAATGTGATGGGGATACCTTCAATTTAAATCTATTACCAATAGCTTAGCTAAGAAACCGATATATAACTAGTTGAGAGTGAATTAAATTTAAATAATTACGACTGAAAAAAGAAAACAAATAAAGCTCCTTCACCCTTTTTTAGGTCAGAAAAAACTTCTAGAGCCCCAATAAATGTAAAGGCAATATATTTACGTATTTAATGAAATAAAGTAGCGGTTTTTTTACATTTATCTGAGAACAAACAAAGAGATAAAAAAGTTTTTGATTTTGTAGTAAAGTATTACCGCGAGGGAATTTAATTATTTTTTCGAATTTTGTACCATAAACTTTATAAGATCTACATCTTACTTTCAAGAATTATATTTAATTTTTTCTTTTTTTATTTTTTTGGTCTCAAGCCTGTGTAATCGATTGGCAAGACCTTAAACCATTTAATCTCTCTTTCTTCATTGAGGATCTTAAAGGAGTTTTTATTGCTTTAGTTTTATTGAAATATCTTTTCCTCCACACCACAGTTATTGGTTAGGAAAAATGTATTCTTAAAGTACTTACAATATTTGGATTTTAGATATGATTCACGCAGATCCAAATAAATTATTCCTTCTAAAATGTGGAGATAATGAAGTTTGCTGAAATCTTGGAATACAGTTTGAGCTTGTTATTTAAAGCATTTATTAGAAATTTTCCAATTGATCACAATCCAGGTCTATCTCATGCTTCATACATAAATCGATTCTGCTTTTTTTTTATCTCGTTGAAACATTTTGTTTCAACGTTTTCCAGATAAAAATGTAATCTAGTCATTTTGTGAATATTTTCATATCTACCATGTTACATAATAACTTCATTTGCTTAAACCATTTTAATGATGCTTTTTAAATATAAAAACCAAATCCTCATCTTGAGCTTCTTCTCCTGACAACTCCCCCCCCCCCCCCAATTATAACATTGCAACGTTAAGTGTTTTCTAATTCAAGCAGTAATGTGTAACCCTTCAGATTTAAATTGCTTAAAAGTATTAAATGAACTTCTAATATCTGGGAAGGTTTTGCAATATACAGACCTAGATTTTGCAACTGATTGACAATTTTTTTTAACAAATTTTTACCGCAGATCGTAAAATTCAATATAAAACTAAAAAGTGAAAGCTATGCTAATAATAATTTTGCAGACGATATACAATCACCATAAGACACATCTAAAATATTTTGAGACAACATTAAGATATTTTTCATTTCAAAATAGAAGGATGTATAAATGTTCTTTCCAGAACGCCATCTAGTTTCACTGCATTTAAGAAAAAATTTTAAAGTGGATTACTATATTTCCTTAGTTGAAAGTATAAAGAAATGAATAAATATTTTTTGAGCTATTCCAGAAAGGTGAATTAAAAAACTGATGAAGTATAAAAAGAAGTATTAGTTTATTTATCTTTTAGAATTTCTTTATTACAGAGCAAGAAGTTATTTTTGGCATAGCAGACTCATATTGTAACTCAGTAAAAAAGGATATCGATTGTGTTTTCAGAACACGATTCATTTATAATAAATGAATAAGTCATGAGAAAATACCAATAAAACAAAAGTCAACTGGTATTAGGCTATTAAAAAAAAGAAGTCTATAAATAATGTCTTTGGTTACAGAAACGGTAACGATACAAATTATCAATTAAGTTTGCAGGTATGTTGTGTGATTCTTTGACACCCTTTTAGCAGTGCTTATAAGCAAAGCTATTCTGCAATATAGGATATTTCACATAACCCATTAATGATTAGAAAAGCATTTGAAAGTGTAAGTGATTAATAAATTTTTCCTTTTGCTTAAATGAACAAAAATCGGCAAACTATTACTTATTGAAAATTTATTTCTTTCAAACTAAATCTTTTATGATGCAAAATATTTTATAAAAACAACAAAACTACTTAATTATTTAAAACGCATAAAATTGTAATTAGTGTCCAAATAAATGTATTATTGCTAAATATTTGTATAATAAATGTACACCAACATTCCTAGAATATAAATAAAATTTTAGATTCCCAAGAAACCGAGACTTAATGTAAGTATTTTTAAAAATAAAAATTAATATTTTCGAAATTCATTGCAGCAACTATAACTCATGTGAAGTTAGAATAAACTAGAGCTTCTTTCAGGCACATTGTTCCGTAAAAATGAAAGCGTGTTTATCTTCTCATTTCCATTTGCACTTTGAACAAATAGAAATTGAGAAAGATGTTTGTTTTTTTTTCGGATGAATAGCTTAGTGCCTTTCAAAATAATTCTCATCACGCGTGTGTTGCTAAATTTTCATTGATATTTCCTTGAATGTTATAGCAATAATATTTTGAATGCATTGAAAAACAGGGACAAAAGTTATTTACAGTCGGATTTAAACATAGCTTAAGTTTATGCATTTATCAATTTGTCATTTATTCATTCATGTCACCCTCATAGGGGTTCATACCAAAAACTAATCGCCTCCTCTTGCCGAACGGGGGGTATTTGTGTATCAAATTTCGGCGCGTTGCGCACAGATAGACAGGCATCTTTTCGAGAAAAAAAACGGTCAAATTGGATTTAACACTCTTAAACAAGTAAATCCATCAAAATTGGAAAACTTTCATGAAATTCAATACTTTTTTCTATAAATATGGAAGAAAATAAAAAGTACTTAACAAAAAGTTGAATAATCTATATAAAAATAGGTTATATTCAATATTTTGGAGAAATATAGGGATTAGCATTTACAGGAACCGTTAATTACTCTTTAAAAATAACAGTTAATGATAAACACATAAACAAATATTTTATTTCTTTACCTAATTCATAAT
The DNA here is from genome assembly GCA_038502835.1 of Octonoba sinensis. Lineage (NCBI taxonomy): Eukaryota > Metazoa > Arthropoda > Arachnida > Araneae > Uloboridae > Octonoba > Octonoba sinensis. The sequence continues at coordinate 52,539,675 of CM076599.1, read as the reverse complement.
TTTGAAATGTATGTTATAAGAATATGTAAACTAGCAAAACGTTTTCATTAACCTACCATCTCCTGTAAGATAATAAGGGGGAAAATAATTATAATTAAAAGAAATTTCGCGCTGAATTTTAAACCTGAAATTATTTTCACAGTTTTCACAGACACTAGAGAAAATGATAGAGGAATTAAATCTTGCTATGTTGTTAAAAGTGACATTATTTATTCTCTGAAAGTTATTTTTCAAGTTATCTGTGTCCTTTATATTTTTTTCATTGCTGCTTCTTGCATTTAGAATGGTAATTAAACAAACAAACATGCAAAATGAATGTTCTATAAAATGAAATAGACAGAATATTTAGAGAAAATCGATTATAATTACAAGTAGACTGCTATCCTATAATAATATAAATGTGTCTCTTCCATTTTCATGTAGTAAGTGTCATGTAGTCATGTCCAAAATGAACTTAAAAAGTTCACTTTGGACGGAGGACAGAAATGACATTTCGACTACAGTTTATTTTCTAATAATTTGATTATAATGCAAGACTGGATATTACATATATATATATACTTCTGCTTGTAAGTATCCTGAGTAAAAATTATCTTTAAAGAACAAAATAAAAAGTTTTCTAAAAGACTTAGTACAAATTCAAAATTTTGAGAAAATTACACTTATAACCTCCCTCATTTATTATAGAAAATCTCAAGGGAGTCGCTTCCTTTTCTAGGGTGGAACGCTAATACGGTGTTTAAGATAGCAAAAAGGAAATCACAGAAACGAAAACTAGGAATCAGATTTTGAAGTTTCGAGTTGAAGAAAGAAATTGGTTTCGAAAATGCGAAAAAAATTGACCATGAAAGATTTCGGATTGGTTTTAGAATTTTGTTTGTAAAAGAATTCTGGAAACCTAACCAGATACCCAAACATCTGTTTTTTCATACACCTGTAAATTATTTATAATTCTAAAAACTTACAGTTTTAAAAAATCGGAGAAGAGTCATAATTTTTTTTCAATTCAATTGAAATGATTTCAAGAAATAGACTTAAAGCAAAAATATACTTTTACTTAGTAATTCGTTTAAATTATTAAAAATACATACAACCAGAGAAATATTTTCTTCCTAAAATTAATATATATCTTAGTTTATAAAATGTCGAACAAAAATGTAATTTTATAAGGAAATAAAGGAAATTGTTTGAAACTAAAACGAATTTCACTTTTGCTTTAAAAAAATTTTCGTAATGAATGTCTGTAGAATAATATTAAAACTTTCATTATTTAAAAAAGATTCATTGGTTCTGTCAAATGTCGAATTTAAATCAAAATATCAAAAATTGACATCGTGCTTTTATAATTATGTAGAGAACTTATTAATGAATGATCATTTTAAAAACAGTTATTGGTTTACCCATTTTTAAAATTAAATAAATTTACTAATGTTTAATTGTACCTTTCAAAATTCATATTTATTTAATCTTTTATAAAATAATGGATAATATGAGTGTCTCTGCTTACCAGTTCTTCTCTCCGTCCGTCCGTTGGTCATCTGTTTGTCCACACGTGGCTTGATTAATTTTTAGAGGACAAGATATTTTTGTCTAAAGATCATTAATCGCGACACCTCATTGAACAATTTTTTGTTCAACTTTAAACAGCTCAGAAGAACAACATTACTTCCTACGGGGAGATTTGAGAGCTAGATAAATCTTGAGCGAACATACAGAATTGCTTTGAACAAACTTTATGGGGAAAATATTAAAGGAAATTACTTAACAACGTAAGAAAAATATATTTTTGTATTTAAGTCTGAAGAGGATTTTCAGGCAATCAAAAATATAACCAGTAGCAAGGATCTATAACAAGTTCTTTCAGAACTGAATGAGACTTTTTCTAGTATGACAACATCAATTTTCTAACATCAGCTATATTCTCGCCATAGTCTTTGTTCCAGATTGTTCAAAGTTTCATTCACTTTTTTTTCAATGTGTAAGCGTGAAAGTTAATTACTATACTAATTACAACAAAAATTTCAAAATATAAAATTTTGAATCTGAATAAGTAAAGATGAATTATTCAAATAGCGTATAAATAATTGTTTTAATATTTTTCAAATGCACGCATTTTTGAACAAAATATGTCACTACTCCCGAAGAAAATTATTTAATCGTTGAAAATAATAACAATAATAATAGTTTAAAATAAAATTGAAGCACATGTTAGCAATCATTTATATCAAAGTAAAATCGTTGACAGATATTTAAGTTGCGTTAAAGCTAAAGTGCTTCGAAGTCGTTTCATTTTCATTCCATCAAACAATATTTAACTTTCATCAGTATTAAGTCTATGGAGCAATGAATTTAGGCTTTTATTTATTTATTTACTCATTTATTTATTTATTTTTTCTAATTCTTGAAAGAGAAACTGCAAATATATTTGCAGTTTCTGAGTTCTCTATATTTTTTGGTACTAAGAAAATAATTTTTAGTGATATTGTTTTTTTTTTTTTTTTTAGACTAAAAAAAAATTGACTTTCGCCTGAAGGAGCTAATGTTTTTTTGGGGGTACACGCTGTACTTCATTTGCGAATCCAAAGGTTGAGCAAGTAATAAATGAGAACGAGACGAGTATTATCCGTAATATTCAGAAGGAGAAATTCACCTTTTAATAGTTACATTTACCTCCGGAGAAAACGACCAATGTAATTCTAAGATAGTTCAAAATGTGGTTTCTCTTTCTTGCCCCTATTTTACAACATTAGTTATCCCTAAACTTCGGTGCAAAATATTTCATTCTGGCAAAATGTGTGTAACGTTACTCAATAGTTACAGTGAAAACTATATAAAATTCACACGTAAATTTATTAAGCTTATGATTCAGTAAATTACATCGATCAATATTTTTATAGTGAGTTTTGAAAAATTCAAGCGACATATTTTGTTATAAACACATGAAGATAGGAAAACTAAAACATTAAACGAAAATACAAAAAATATTTTGCTTATAAAATTATTTCCCTTTCATTAAAAAAAAACTCTTTAGCATGTTGTTTTAATTTTAATTTTTGAAGGAAAAAAGCTCATTCTGACAAAATTTCTATTAACAGTGCCTGAAGCACTTACTTCAACTGTCACCAGGAAAAAAATACCATATTTTAAACTAAAAACTATTTAAAAGTTAACAGAAAGCTTTTCAATTCCAAAGTAAAAACAAGAGACTAAGGCGTTCTGTCAAAGATCCTTTGAACAAAAGGTTTTGTTCGAATCTAATAAGTCCCTTAAACGTATTGGAAAAGAGACAAACTGATAGACATATTTCTTCATTTCGCAGGCTTACATTCGAAAAAGAGATGAATAAATAAGCATTGTTTAAAATATTCATTTTTGATTTATTTTCGTTTTCAGTTATACTTTTACTACAGATTAAGCCTAGTTCATGCTTTTATTAATTTCACATATTTTAAATATTTTTTCTTTTTACATTGTAGCGGAAGATAAGATTAGAACACATGCACATGATTAACATTTTTTTAGAAAAGTGAATTCAATATATAAATAAACAAAATGAAACATGATTGAGTTTAAAATAAATTGAATAAATAGGTTAATTTTCCTTAAGCCAATGCAGAAGGTTTGTTGAATGAAATGTATATCCTTTTAAAATTGTACAGTTAATTATTTAATGAACGTAAAAAATAATGCTTTAATTACTCATCGTATACTAAAAGTATTCCAAGCCAAAAATTAAATTACAAGCCTATTTCTTTCATCTGTTGAATACAGTCAATAAAACTGTCTTTAAAATCCTCAACCCTATTCTCGATTTTCAGTGTCTGAACTCTGAATGAAAAAAAAATTAAACGTGAACTCCTACCATCACATAAAATCTGATATTCTTAAGCCATTCAAAAGAGCTGATGAAATTGTAATAGAAAGAGGCTCAGAGAAGGGGGAAAAATAAAAGCACGTTACAAATTATAAGCAACACCTTTCTCACAAAGGGACTCGGCTTCTAAGAGGTTGCTATGGTTACAAATGGAAGCCGCTCAACAGGACGTCGCTCCTCTTGAAAAACGCCTGTTTTTCACTGTAACCGTTCACGAATGTCAATATGGCTTTTTGTATGTTAGGAATGAAAAGGGTTTTTTTTAAGTCTCATTTCCCACTGAGGATTTATCAATAGGATCGTAAGTGGTATGAATAAATGAGATTCTCAAATGATTTTACCACTTTGCATAATTTTATTTGCATCATTAATATAAGTGGGAATAAATAGATCTAAATAACTGATGAATTTCATTCTTTTAAAATAACAGTTCGTGTAAAATTATTCAGCATAAAATGATAGTATTCCCAATCTTTTAGCAGTCGTGATCCCGTTATAGCATCCTCCCTTTAAAATCACTAACATTTAATGAGTGAATCGTTGAAGTAAGAAAATGTGAAAGGCATTGACTAACTTAAACTTAATGTTTTAAAAATAATTATGAACAAGAACTAAAAGAAGTCGAAAACTTATTGAACTCGAAAAATATTTTGACTGTGTACTTACAATTTGAACAAAATGAAAATAATATACAATAATATGCATCCTAAAGAACATGGAAATATTGGTTTCTGCCTAAGAGGAGAACTTGTTTCGTAGTGTTACATTGTTTGGCTCCTTGCCAGAAATCTCTTAATTCACTTCAATAGTTTAATTTTAGACTGAACTGTGAGCCGTAGCAAAGAAATTCATATAGAACGGAAGATCATTAGAGAAAACAACTCTTTTTTTTATTTAGTAACTCTTGATGAGTTTTAGTGTAATCAATAAAAAACATTTGGAAATGGTTTTTTTCCCCTCCAACTTTCGACATAGATTCGAAGCCTTTTTTTAGAATTTACAATATTTGTGCAATATGCAATGCATTTTTTACTAATATAATTCATAAAACAAATGTCAAAAACAAAATAAGAGGGAAAATGTAATCAATGTCAGTGACTACATTTTCAAAGTCAGTCAGATTGTTTCTCCAGTACAAGGTCAAACAAAATAAAATAAAATTTGAATAAATGTCTAATATGATATACAGAGAGATAATAAATGAGGTAACGCAGTACTTTGCTTCTAATCTACGTTTTGAAAATTTGTTGATTTGCATTAGCGTTTTGAACTCTTGATTAAATTGAAAATGAGTGAGTGTTTCTAATTTATTCAATAATACTAGGGAGGCCATGAAAATGTTTATTTCCATTTACTTTACAGAAGAAGGTGTATAAAAGATAAAATTTATGCATAATATGTGTAACAAATGCATTAAATTAAATTACTGAGTCAGTGGTCAATCAGTCACACTGAGGAGAGATTGCCGAACAAAACAAACTATTGTCAAACAGAAAAACTAAAATATCTAAAAGTTGTTTAAACGTTCGAGGTTGAAATTTACAAAATTAATCAGTAACGGTCGAAATGACCACTGGGCGAATCTCTAGTTGTTTTGAAAACGAAAAATATGCATTAGAAATAATTTGGAGCCTAATTTAATTGATATGAGTAAATAAGCTATTGTTTCAAAATTTATTAAGATTTATGAAAACGTTGGCTGGTTTTATTCTGGATGAGACTCTTGTTATTTTGTGCTGTCGTTTGAAAAATTTGAGTTACAAGCATTTGAGAAATATTACCAAATATTGTATTAGTCCCTTCTTTCAGTCTTTCGGGCTCCTTGAAAAACATTTTTATTAATCGTAAAACCTTTTAAAATAAAATAAAGTACAGCAAAATTTGTTAGAAATGTCTTTTCCTTATTTATGCTACTATCGTTTAATCATTCGGAGCTAAACACCGAGCTTCTTCCACAATGGAAAAAAAATTTGTGCCAGAAGATTTGGCATCGAATTAGGAAAAACAGACGACTGCGGAAATTGTGTCAAAGTAATGGAACTTTTCTTTCTGTATTTCTATAGCTGAGAAATTTGGTATGTATCAAAAGTATGTCATTCATCCAAAAGATGAAACAGAGTTACATCTGCATTCTTACTTTTGAAAATTTCAATAATAGAAAAAATTCGAATTCTAGAAAACTTCAAATCAAAAACTCATTCAGAAAAATATTGCCTTACATTTCCCCATATGTATATTTAAAAGGTATAGGTGCTACCCACAAGAGGCTCAACCAAAAGAGTTCGGGGTAAAAAACAACCCTCCCTTCCCCAGAACCCTACCAGAAACTAACTTTCACTCTAGAAAAAAAATTGTTTACATCGCTGCTGTCCCCCCAATATGTTAATATACTGTTCCATACTGTGCATATAATCAACCTTTGAGGACTTGTAACAGATTATTATTCCGTTTTTGAAGCGAATCTCAATTCTTCATATAAAAGCGCTATTTAAATAGCGCTTTCAGTACATATAGCAGCCCCTCTTTATATCGCGATTGTCGAGACAGAAAGAAACTCGATATATCCGAATGCACGATGTAACCGATGCCCTCGGAAATAACTCAAAAAGTACAAGTAAATTGAGTGTCAACGTAAAAAATTGAATTTAATCCTGCATAATGACAGCATTCTTAATAAAAAATAGCTAATAAAATTAAACCAATTGCTATTCTCATGCACAGTTCTTACAATATAAATTCAGAATGCTTTTTTGTGAAATAGGAGTCCAAAGTCATTTGGGGTTTTTCTTTTAACCCTTTATCTACCGACGGTACTTATAAGTACCATTTTCTATAAATTCCATTCCAGTAACAATTTTTACCAATATTCTAATGGTACTTTGCAGGTACAGTCTTTAAATTCCCCTTTTTCAGGATACATATCAACAAGGGTTCTATAAAGAGTATTTTAGGGGAACATAGATAGTTTTGAAACCGATGCTGTGCTTTGAACTTCCATTTTGTTCAGATTGCTCCCTTAGAGTTTCGCTCCAGAAAAGCAGTAAAATTCAAGAATCAAGTCACTGATTTTTTAATGTGTTAGTTAAGAACTTAGAAAACTATTTGCCGAAATATTTTGATTAAAAAGTGTATGTAATTAATTTCACAGGGTAAATACTCTGTGGCACTTATTAGCTGTAAAGAAATAAATGCTTATAGACTGAGCATTTTATTTATGAAAATCCCTTAATTTTCAGTGTAAATACCTAGACAAACTATTTCTGTAAAAAAATTACTGCAGATCATAATGCGGTAGATAAAGGGTTAACACTTGTTTTCCACTTAATATTAACTATCGAAAATGGACTAACTACATTGCAGTTACATGGTTAGACTATTCGTTCGTATGCAATGTAAGCTTTTAAAACATTCGAACCACTTCCTTCATGTTCGAAGGCATCATGTGCTTGTGCATGTTCATCGTATTCATCATCACTGTATGAATTACTGCTGGTTTCACCAATGGTTACTTCTGGAATGATGTCTGCATCATATGGTGCTGCAAAAGTTGGCTCATTATCATGAATATGAACCCATTGTTGAAGTTCATCTTTCGTAATTTCTAATCAAAGATAAAGGTAACCATTTTTCTTGCCAGAAGTTTCCTTTACCCCTCTATCAAATCACTCTCTCTTTCTTGGATAAGGGGATTGTATAATTTGGACTTGTTCAGCCAAGCGCGAATCCTTTCTGTACTAAAAGGTATCCAGAAATGGGTGCATTTTTTTCCTTGGGCATTAGGCATCCGTCTCTTTCATTCAATGGGCGTTATGACCAATACAAAAGGAAACGTCATGTAAAAAGTCACCTGGTTTGAGTAGATTCATTTTGCAGGCGTGTAAGCTGGGAAGTGGGAGAATTGTTGCAGCTTATAACTGCAGCAAATTCAGAAGAAAGGAAAACATACCTGATCGATGGCTTTGTTTCATGGGGGGGGGGGAGGGCTTTACTGAGAAATGCAATATTTTTACTCTCGAGAGCTCAAACTTCAAATTTTGGGACATAGAAAAAATGCGATATATCTGCATGAGCCATATAACGAGGGGTTATTGTAAAATCATTGTTCTATTTGTGTGCCTCTATGAACTACCCAGTTGAGCTTTGTTTGTTCCGAGCAAAAGTGGGTGAGAGACCCTACCAGTTGAAATACGAGTAAAAAAAAAAAATGACAAACACTCGAAGGGAATTCATGAGTTTAATTGATCAATCGATAGATCAATTTGTGGTCCAGTCTCATAAGAAACAAAACTATGTGTAATAAATAAAATTCTTTTATTTATTTATTTATTATTATTATTATTATTATTATTTGAATTACACTTGCTACCCATGTTTGTTAAATTTCACAATCAAAATTGCAAAAAGATATTCACTATAAATGAATAAATAACAAATTATGGAGCAAATTGGTTCTAGATTGTTCGCCGGATTTAAAGCGCAACCACCAAATAAAATCAAACTGGATCAGTAAGTAAAGGTATTTTTAAGCCGTGAGTATTATGTATTCGTATATTTCGTCAATGAAAGTAAATAATGTACAACTTTTTAAATAACTTCTTTTAAGGTTTTGGATTAGTTGTATGTCTGTCAATGGCAGTATATAAGACGAGATTTGTACTGCTACTGATTAAATGGAAAAATAACGTAGGAGCAAATATGTTGCCAATGGAAACAAGTTATGTATTTAGCTTTTTTTTATATAATTTAAGTTCATCTTTAAAATAAAAACATCAAAAAGACTATAAAACTAATAAAGACTAATAAACCATTGATGCTTCTATTTTAATTATTTATATGTTCAGGGCTCGAAAAATACATTGCCCGACATGCCCGGCGCATGTAAAAATTGCGATCATGTAAAAATTGCATACATGCCCGGCAGGGCATGTAATTTTTTAATCAAGTATTTCTTTCCAAACCTTTGCGGGCAACATCATCAAACCTTCTGACTGTTTACTCTTACCTTTCAAGGAGTAAACATGAATAATTTATAAATATTCTCCTACTTATGGAGATTATGCTCTGCATTTCTCATATCACATCTGCGTGCGAGAGGGGATTTAGTGCCATGAATCGAATAAACAGCCCTCTTCGTTGCAGTTTGGTAGACAATCGACAATCTAATCAGAATTGCCATTGATGGTGTAGAACTAGGTAATTTTGAACCTTCAGTGGCAATCGAACACTTGTTGCTCAGCACCCAGTGAACAAGACAAGTTGACGGACATGCAGGTCAACAATAAAATTGGTAATACAATTTAAATTTTACAAGTTCTGACTTTTAACGACTTATTATGTAATACTTATTTGTAATGTGATTTTTTAATAATTTCAATTAACGTTAAAATAATTTTTGATTCAGATATAAAAGCTGTTAATTTTTTTTCTGCTTATTGCTATATGACAAATTCAAACGTCTTTATTAATATGCAATAAAACAACTTCTGGGCATGTAAAATTTTGTTTGGGTATGTATTTTTTAGACAAACATTCCCGGCAGAACATGTTCAATTTTGAAGATTTTTCGAGCCCTGATATATATATTATATATGTGTGTGTGTTACAATTAGTTTATTCAACAGACCTTTATTAAACAGATGGACGATTGTGTAATAGAGACCAAACTGTGTCTTACATGTACGTAGAATATTTTTCTATCTTGTTTGTTTTAAGGAACAATAATAAAACAGAAGAGAATATTTTAAAACGTTATAAACTATTTTCAACAACCTTTGCTGTTTAATTTAAACTACACAAAAATGAATGGAATTGAAATAATACACACAAAATAAAAATTCAGTTTAAGTTATCAGTTCTTTCAAGTTGAAGACCAAATTTCATTTTGTGGTATAAATTATGGAAAAACTTCTGTTAAAATCAAATCACTACAATAGAAATATTTTAATCCATTATCAAAAACTTGAGGATTTCTACAGAACATGAAAACTCTACACATATTATTTCTCAATGCTTAAAACTAAAACCAAATTTCTCACTTTTTCGTTTCTCACTCTCAAAACTCAATTAAAGATCTTCACTTCAAAAAAGAAATAAATTATAGCCTAGGACATCGTTTTACTTTCACAACAGTTTTAGAAGATTTAGTTCTTATAAGAAATTGTGATTGTTTTACTTTGCTAACTAAAATAATCTGCTTTTTACATCTTTTTGATTATCCAAAGGTCAATTCTTTTAGATTTAGAAATTTATTTTTAATGAAATACTCTTATTATACGGTTTTAATAGAATCTTAAGCTGTCGAATTGTTCGCTTACATTTTTCAAAAATATCGTTTTGAACCTGAGTGACAAACTTTATTGCTGCTATATTTCAAGAAAACAAAGCCGTACTAAGTACTTGATAATTTAATTAGATTAACGTTTTAAAAAATACGTAAAGACTTCTTTTTGCTTTGAATAGCTTACCTATAATTTACTCAACAATGAAAATTCTTGTATACTTAACTATATAAGACAAATATTACATTAAACACGTAAATGTAATGTATTTTCTCTTCACAAATTTTTTCAAAGTAAATTTTTATTGCACACATGTCTAAAAAAATTAGTTTAAAATAAATTTCTCATTTCATAATTTTGCGCTAATTAACATTTAATCTAATAATTTTTTTCAAAGAAATTTAGTACTACATAATAATTATAAATTTTGTGGACGCCTAACCTATTGTACTCAAACAGCCAGTCTGCTTATTAGCAATCTATAATAGCCTATTTCAAAAATTAAAGTAATTCTCGAGTTTTTTTTTTTTTTTTAATTTGAAAAATATTTACATAATCATGTAAACTAGGAAATGACAAATTGAAATCCTTTGAGTTAAAAAGGGATAATTAATTATTCAACTTCCAAAATAAAAGTGCAGTATATATTCCTTATTTGCAATTTTGTAGTTGATAACTTAATTCAAAATACTATTCCATAAATATCCATAGTTCATTTTTTACTTCTTATTCTGAAACAAAAGATAAAGTTCAGCATACATCAAGAAATTTAAGAACTGTTTCAAATTTCCGCTACGTTTTAGTAGCATATAAATGATATTTAAAATAATATTTATATGTAACAGCAAAATTTTTTCAATTATTTGTGAAATGAACAATAAATATATACATTTAATAATAAGAAGCGTCAAAAGATATTCCTTATAAATGAATAATTACTAATTAACAAGCAAATGGGTTCGAAAATGTTCGCAGGATGGGAAAAATCAGTGGTTCCAAAATAATAGAACTCTAGATTGCTTAATAAGCAGAATGTACTTGCTTTAGTACGATGGATTATACATGCATAAACTAGATACATTATTATGCAGTACTAAATATTTTGAACATCCATTAGATAAAATTTAAATAGCACAAAAATATAAAATGAGGAATTTAAACATTTTTCGAGATGTGGGCCATAAATATTTATTTTGAAAGTATGGTGTAAGTCATTCTACGGGGGTGTATGTGAAACTGTTAGGCTTCAGTACTTCAGAATGATGTATCAAGAGTTAAGTAAAAATGGGTAAGCTATTTGTAATACTGAAACTAATCCGTCACGCTGATAGAGAATCTCTGATAATCTCTTTAACATTGATCTTGAGATTCATCGACGGAACTTTCTTCCTTTTTCTTTTCTACGACAGCTATGATTAATTCAAATGCCTACTTACGACAATGGCGAGGGAAACACGTGGGCGGTTGAGATATTGTCTTGTAGTAACCGATTTGGCCTCCGCTCCATCGATCGATTTTCAAGACGCCATTCTGAGAAACATATAAGGGTCACGAAGCAAAACATTTTTTTAGAAAATAGGTAGAATTATCAGGAACGTTATTCCAGAAAAATTTGGTATTATATTTTCTAGAAAAAAAATAGACGAAACTATTTTTAGTTGCTTACTTACTATCAGTGATCTTTGATAATTTTCTCCCCCTACTGTCTATTCAGATGTCGTCGAAAGTGTTAAATTTGCTTCAAATACAGTTATTCAGGGTAACTTAAATAATAATATTCTTTAGTATATTTAACTTCAAAAAAATTTAGAAATATAGTTCAGCTGGCTGGGTTGTAAAATCAGTTTTCTGATCTCTATTTTAGGAAATAAGTTTGCAACTCTGAACACAGATAACTGCATAATACAGTACATCTCCCCAACTTACATGCCTGCAGAATGATTCTACTCAAACCAGTTGACGTTTTACTTGTTCTTTTTGTATTCATCCTAACGCCCATTAATAAATGAAACAGACATGTTTACTGCCCAAGGAGAAAAAATACCCCCATTTCTGGATACCTTTTAGTACAGAAAGGATTCGCACTTGGCTGAACAAATCCAAATTATACAATCCCCTTAACCATGAAAGGGAGAGAATTTTCTGGGAAGAAAATGGTTACCTTTATCTTTGACATCGTTTTCACACCATGCCCTGCTGGCATGCACAGGTTCACTCGATTTACTTGTAAGTTTTGACTTATTTCTAACGGCATCGGTTATATCGCGCATTCGATACATCGCGCTTTTTTGCTATCCCCCGACAAACGCGATATAACGAGGGACTACTGTACTTTTAGTAAAGTAATTCTTTTTGAAATAACTTTTCTGACGTGGTTCAAAATTACCTTTAATGGAAAAATCCCTTTTTAAACAGATTAATAATTCATTTAAAATGGTTTTTATAAAAATTATTTCTTAATTTTTTGCAACTAGGGAATACTTTAGGAGTTCTTCAGCTTTATGCCAGTAAATGTAATAATAATATGAGTTGGGCAATTAAAATAGAGAAATTGTGGATCAAAGATACCCCGATATACTGTAACCGTAAAGCTAATGTTGCGGTTTTAAATGAGACCGAGTCACTGAAGTAAGCAACTTTTTGTGGAAAGTAGGGACAGTGACCGGAACTCATTTCAGAACTTTTTTCAGTAATATTTCAGTAAAATTTGATCATAGCCGTGTGAGCACTGCACTTTTACCTTTAATTTGGTTGATATATTATTTGAAGATGGCTTTTAAAAAATATTTATTTTTTAAACTGTCTTTGTCCACACCAGTCCAATGTGTTGGGAGTAATGTAGACAATAGTAATTCATGTAATACAACTCTTAAAAGTCAATGAAAAACATAATATAAGTTTAGTCCTAAACAGCTTATTTCCAAGTAAATATCTTGGAAATACTATAAAGTATTTCCAAGATATTATACTAATATCTAGGATATTTCCAAGTAAGTAACTCTTGATAGAATATATTTTAAATACTATTATGCATACTATATTTTTGTTATGTGGAATGGCAGTTAGGTGTGCTAATAATCTGTTTTAAAGACAAAATAGCACCTATTACAAAATTAAAGAAGTAAAAAAGAATTTAAAATGAAATAAACTTATTACACTATATCTAAAATTCTAACTTTTTTTAAACCTTCAGCCTATTTTTTAGGTAAAACTATTTCTCAAAATATTCAAAACAACGTAATTGTTTTTCCATTAGTGTTTCCACAACCAAAAAACACCATAAAGAGGCTTTGCATAAATTTACTCTTGGGGTACTGCATTTCATACTCGCCGATGGAAAGACTTTACAGTAACTGATATATTCTCACAAAATGCATTCCGTGCCATTTAAAGGAAATTGAGCCAATACAAAAAATTTCTCCTTTTATGATTATTTTTTTCCTTCAGTTTCGAAATTATTAACTTTCATGTCTAGAAGGTTGCCTTCATTGCCTTTTCATATACCCTCACTGAAAATTGAATAAAGAGCGGTTCAAAGAAAGGCATACACATCAGGGGTTTCCGAGTCATGAAACCTTTGGATAAATTACGTTCTCACGGACCTCACAAAAATATCATTTATTCCTGAGGGAATACCTATATAATATTAGTATAATTGTACGATTTTGCAGGGAAAACCAGAGAAGTAAGTGATAGGAGCTCAAAAATAGTGATTAGGGACACCGAGGCGGAATGGGCTATTTAAGGTTTGAATCAAGGTTTTAGATCTAAAATACTAAAAAAACCTTATCCTATATTACGAAACAGTTTCTTTATGCCTTTTAAAATAAACATAAGTGTACGAAGTTGTAAAAAAGGTTAAGATATAACTTTTCAAAATTAAAAATAAAAGAATCACTCAATCAACCTCATTCTGCCCCATACAATGGGGAAAATGGGGTGCAATGGTTTTTGGAATATATTAAGTTATTTTTTTTGTGTTTAAAGTGTTTCGAAGTTCATTTATCAGTACTGTATGTAGGTTTTTTTTTTTTTTTTTTTTTTTTTTTAATTTATGCATATTACGTTATTATATGCACGATTGAAATATCTTTCTCTTCAACTTGTGGAAACAACCATGTACAAATCCTTATTACTTGTCAGTTTCGAATACAATGATCCAAACTGTAAAAATACTATTCGATGGCGTAACCAAGCAAGTTACTCGCAACCCATCTTCCTACATGTTTTAAACGTATATTGTAGTTATACTTTGTCGATGTGTAATTACTTCTCATTGAAATATGTTCGTACTTGAAATCAAATTTTTAGCTTGTATAATAACTCGGCTGCATTTTCTGTGAGTCAGTCAATACGTGTTTACCGGACGTGATACAAATACGCAACCTTCTGATAACATCCATTTAATTTAGCCAGTTTTCAAGGAAATAATTAAATTAATCGGAATAGTATTACAGAATAGTACACAGAAATGCTTTTTCCTAAATTGTTTTAAAATTGGAGCATAAGTATCATTAATTATTTAATTAATATCTTTAAAGATTTAGCTAAAGCTTGAAGTTTAAATACATAATATTTTATGTATTTGCTGTTCATTCATATTTTATTAAATGCATCAGTACTTACTGCAAATACTCGTAACCTTGATATTTCATTGCATGCGCTACCCATCAACAAGAAAAACAAGTTTTAGAAAGCTACTGCATTTAAATAAAATTTTATCTTTAAAATTATTTTAACTGATATTTTCTAAATTATATCAGTACTAGTTTCGTTGATTTGTTCAGTGTCTACATCTGATTCTGCATCGATTGTCGTGATATCCTCCTCTCTTTACGAGTGCTGGTATTTGATTTCAAGAACTTTCCTTGTGTTACTATTTTTAAAATCACCGTGACTGTAATACATTAAGAAATGGACATAACATTTTCTCAAATTTTGCAGAATCCTTAATCTATTGCTCTCAGGAATTGCTAGCGGAAATTGTTTCAACGCACAATCTTTTCATAAGAACTATCTTTGTAACTTCCGTTAAATATTCATAAAGCCATTTTCCCCAAAATATCGATTTACCAAATAAATTCTATAATCTTGTTTCCTCTGGTCGATTTTGTTAAAGGTCTTCCACCTTTTAAATTTTGTGATTAATAGAGTTTTGCTCCAAATAGATGCGTGGGTGTTTGGAATGTTCTTTCCAAATATCAATTGGTGACCTTTCTAATATCGACGCTCCCTGATAAAAGCTTTCTAAGAACAATATGAAAGTTCCATTTGGAGGGAAATGCATTATATGAAAGTAATCAACTATCCATTAATGAAAGACTAAGTCGCTTTTCCAACTACTAATTTAATTGATAAACATCAGGTGAATATTTTTCCTACCTTACCGTTTTTTCTTTAAAATATTTTATTTTACTATTTCAGTTTTATTACTAAACTATGCAAACTTATTAAGAAATTAAAGATGACACTATTAAAGTTCCAATTAGAATATTTTCCCCTTTTCCACGTTAAGTAATTACTTAAAATATTTGAATGAACATTAGAAGTACAAGTAACCTGATAATATAAACTTTAAAAATTACAGCACATTTACGTCACGTGTTTTTCTTGTTAGCAATACGTTTTTCCAAATCTGTCTCTACACATATAGACACAGCGACAAAATATAAATGCAGATAGTATAATTTTAAGAAATTATGATTAAGGTAACGTAAGTTCTGAACCATTTTTTCTTTTTTTTTTTGGCCACCTTCCCTTACATGTCTCATTGCATGTTTTTCCATGAAATGTTGCTAATATGTTTACATTTTGGTTCCTACTGATATGGTTTTATATATATTAAGAGCAACAATTCAACTGCTTCATTACATAAAATAATTGCTAAAGGATATATGTATGTATATTGTATAGATATGTAATAAAAAGGTATTCTCGCAGGTGCCATGATTTAGGGTAGACAATTAAGCTATACAATTTAGGTTGCTAAGAATTATATATTATCGTTCACCACATTTTTAAAAACCCAAGAAGTTACATGTGTTTGAATACATAAAAGGAAATTTTATATGGGTGTGTGCTTGCCTAACAAGAAATTCTTATCAAAAATTGAAAAAGCTCTCACTGAATTTGCTAGATGACCAGAATGCCAACATCTCACGCATAAGTACGAGAAAGAAATGCTAAACATTAAAACGTGACCTTAATATTTTGTCCACATTGAATATCTCTAAAACGAGAATTAAGGGTGAAAAAGTGTTATCATTGTGCCAAAACCATCCCAACTCCCTTTCCCAGTGACAATTCTGTAAATGCAGTTTTACTGCGTTGATGGTTCCTTTGCAGTAAAATCATATTGCCTTTTACAAGCCTTGGCTGCGAAAGCTTACTTTTTCAATTTCTAAAGTTAATTATAGGTTTAAATTGAAAAAAACTTCAAATATATATTTTTTAATATCACTAAGAAGGAACTTATATGCATATTCATTTTCATTCTAATCAGAACAAATGATATCTACGCAATGTTAGGAAGAGTACAAAAACTTTAAAATGAAATTGATAAGAACTATATTTAAATATTGTTTCATCATTCAATCTCTTTAATTCCAATACTGAAAAACGTATTTAATTAAAAATCTCTAGAGTTGCACAAAACATGTATAAGAACTTCAGTAAAATTGCACATTTTTCTCCTCTTTTTTTGCTTATTTCAAAGCTTTATTGATCATATTATTGGGTATAAGTGCGAACAACGGTAGGGCCTATAACTATAGACTATAAGAAACCGTATAGTCTACTGTACATTAAAGAAGCACCAGCAGTTAAAAACAAAAATAACTGAAATATAATTTATACAAATGAGTGAAATTCAAATAGCTATAACTGTATATATATATATATATATATATGCACTGTATGACATAATGCTGAGATAGTATTAAACTTCTTACAAGAGAAATATATCCTAGTATGGCCAAAATTTAGTGCCTTCAATCTTAAATATTAATCTGCTAAATTATAAAGAATTGCTAAGAAAAGAGGAACATAAAAGTAAGAAAATTTCACTTAAAAAAATAATTTGTATGTGGACATACACTATAAATAAAAATGCTAAATTCAAATAAATAATGTATCAAGTAGAATAGGAAATACTTTTTACAGACAAAGGAATGTGTAAAATAAATTCCTTTCCCCTTATTGTAGTGTGAAAAAGTCTAGGAATGAACATCTTATGGTCCGTCACCCATCAGAATTTTAGTCATAATATTTTGCTTGTTTTTATATGCCGTGGAAATTGATAATCAGTTGTTGCGACTAATTAAATAAAACAAAAAAAAGACAGCATAAACTTTTGTTGAGAGGTTTTTATAATATTTCTTTTCATGCAAATTATAAAAAACTTCATATTTTACTTGAATTCGATGGCAAATTAGAAAGAATTTTCATTATTAATGCTTTAATTAAAACAATATTATTAAAGGAACTCGAACATTCTTTTTATATCAGTCATTCTTAAATGATGGGGGGGGGGAGAGCATTGAAAGATGGAAAAATATTTTTTTAAGCAAATCTTTTTTTATGAGGTGAAGACAGAATACATAGCTGCATAATATTAAAGAGGTGTTTTTCATGAAAATATTTTTATCATCATCATACCTTTCCTGCTGCATTAAAATCTTGAATGAGGATGCTTATTTTTGAGGAAAAATAAATAGAAATAAGCGTTCTCATACAAAAACCTAATGCAGCAAAAAAAACTTCGACATTTAAAAAAATGATCCTCATAAAAGTAAAAAAAATAAAATAAATCCCCTCGAAAGGTCTAATCTGCGCGTTCCGACTTCACCTCATTTTTCGCAAACATTCATATGTGTTTTTTTTTTTTTTTTTAATTTCTTCCGAAAAAAGAATAGCGCCCCAGAATTATTTTTTACTATTCTCAATAAAGGTAGATTTTGGGATTATTTTCAGAAATCACAGGACGAATTTGCTTCCATAAAAAAAACTTGTTTTAAGTCATCAAATAGTTTGAATATTAGTTTTTCAAGTTAAGAAGGCCAGAAACAAAATTAATTATGATCATACACCAAACTATTTATAAAATAAAAATTCCAGTTAAAAGTAATACTCTATGGGCGAGTTTTTAATTAAACTGTTTATGCTTTTTTAAGGGTTAATTGAAAGTTAAGACAGTTTTAATTATAAAAAAAAAACAAAAAGGATTTATTTTCATTCACCTCTAAAAATAAAACATGAATGATAAGAAATAATTAAAGTTTACGATACCAAAATTATTTTATAGACGTCAAATTTCTTTCTGCGTTTTAATCATTTAAAAATACACTAGGAATGCTAAAGACATTTTTTAATTTTCATCTTATTTTGTAAATTATAATTTTCATTTCCTTTTCCAAAACATATCTATATTAGTAAATAATAGTATATAGTAATTTTCCGAATTCACTTAAGAATGTGGGAGTTAATGCAAGTACAATGTTCGAAACTTTAACTATCAAATATTAGGAATAAAAAAAACAGTACAAATACCTGAAAAATAAATTCAACACAGAACTGTATACTACCTGTTTTGAATAAAGTATTTAAGTGGAAACGATTAATGCTGTTAAATTACGTATGTACCAAGTCAAAAAATTAACCAACGTTTCAAAGCCTATTGAACTTGTTATATTATTGTTGTTAAATTTCTGAACGAAAAAAAATGTTTTTATCTTTGCAGAATTAAGTACCCATATTTAGTATTAATGATAAAATTTTGGATATGTTACAAAGAATACTCTTTTTGCTAGGACTTTAAATGATCATATTACATTATTTGCAGCATTGTGCGTAATGCCAGTATTGTAAGCTACGAGGTGCAAAGTTATTTTATCCTTTTCATTATTGCTTTACATTGTACATTTAATAGCTTTTAACATGCAATGAAAGTAATTAAAATATCAGAATTTAATAAAAGCATAAATGTAACTTTACGGCAAAAATGCTTTAAGCAGTTAAGCGAATTAGTTTACTGACAATGGTTATTCAATTAAAAATAAAATAATGTAAAAACTAAAAACATAAGGGGAAATGATTTAAATATCAGCTAATGATCTTCCAAATATTGACAGTTGAAACAAATAAGCATCAACCGCACATCTAGTGAAGTAGTGCAAATAAATTATGTAAAACATTCTTTTATCTTAATTACGTGGAAAAAATAACCATCTTTGAAATGTGACAGGTGATGATTAATTGTTGTTGTTTTTCTTTGGCAAGGGTGTAACCAATAGGGGTAGTAGTGCATATTTATTGTGTTTTGGAAAATTAACATTGGAGTCGTTAGCGGTTGAAATAAGAGGGTGGACTCTTTGAGAGAGCAAAAGAAAAAAAAAGAAAGGAATTTACTAAAATGTTGTTAAATATGGGTTGGAAAATAAGAATTGGGCTAATAATTATACTGTTTTCAAAATATTCCATATTGGTACGTAAGTTTAAGACTCAGTTACCTTTTTGCGTCAGTAAAATTTCTGAGAAAAGAAGACTAAATAAAAACTTATGTGTGAAATAAATCATTTTGCTGCACACTGGTAAAATTTTTTGAGACATATGTTTTTGTACTGAGTTCTCACTCTAGAATAGCAATGCAGAAGGCACGTGAAACTTTCAATAACGACTTTTTTTTTACTATAGGGTCAAGTGGGGGAAAATGGGTCACTTTTTATTTAGCTATTTCATATTCAAAGTTTCATAGCCACAAAACCAGATACATTTCCCATTTCTTTTCAATTGCATCTGAACATTGAATTCCTTTAGAACAATTTTATGTAATTTTAATATTTATTTTTTAATTATGAAATAGTTTAACTGAGCTTATAAAGTTGTAACCATTTTTTACCCCATTGTGGTGCAGATAAATAATGAAAAAAATTAAAAAAATTAAAAAATTTAAAGATTTTGAAAATGAAATAAATACTTTAAATATGCATTGCTAATTGCAGTTGTGGGCCGCAATAACCCAGATAAGACTGCAACCACGTTTCGCGATAAAAAAAAATAAATTAGTTTAGATGGATGTTGGAGTAGGTATGAATGGCACTATTGTTTTTCATCAGAAATAACAATAATTAGAATCACATACCTGGGAACCATTCCCTGAAAAATTGTATGGGGGACTCATGTGTACAAGCTTGTTGAAATCCAGCTTTGACTTGTTTGAATTTATATTCTCATAGGAATTGAATAAAGATAAGTATTAGAGTCATATTTTTTTATGCATTGAAATGAATTAATTCATCTGTAAGAAAATGTGTTTGCCAAAATACAAAATTGAAGACAGACATTTGTTTTTGTAAATCATGTATTCTTTTTATTTTGTCACCACAAAAGAACATTTTATCCAGTCAATAACGAGCCTTTTTTGTAAGTGCATAATTATTAAAAATGTGCAAGCATATCAAAATAATACTGTGTGGCACATTTGAACAAACAGTGCAAATGTAGAAGTTCAATATAATTAGCAAAACACCCAACATACTGATGTCAGTTTAGTTGCACTTAAATACATGATGAGATAGGCATTAGAGTAACCATCATATTAATTATGGTCTCGAGAATAGTAAGAAGTAGCACTCACGACAGATTTTCATAATGTATGACACTTGATTTCCAGTACATTAACTAACGGCAAAACAGAAACTCACTTTTTTTAAATTTGGAGGGGAGAAGTAAAAGTCCCCTGGATGCCAAATATTTTGCCGCTTCAAATAACTAGTAAAATCAAGTCATACATTAACAAGTTTTCTTTTCTTTTTTTAATGCGCTATCGCACTAATTAAGACAGCATATTGACATACTAATTATGGCACAGGAAATACATATGGCACTTTCGGAATATAAATGCTCATTAATCTGATAGAGTTAATAAATCTCTTCCTGAATGACCATGTATACAATATGTATCAATTCCAACATTTCAGTTCATTGAGAAATACAAGGCTACGAAAATGCTTTTACCACATTTGGCCGTTGGGGTCAGAACAATGGAAAACATATTTCAATCAAAGCCAAACACTCTATTTCATAAATAAAGGACTTGTCAGTAAGTAAAATACTGAGTGGAAGGCACTTTTAAATGTTTAGTCAAAGATTCGTTTTCTTAAAACTGTAAGAACAGCTTACTGATGCAAAGGCGGCACACCATGCACCGACCCAAATATTAGCACAGTAAAATTTAAAAGAAGACATGGGCATTACACAATTTAATTTAAAAGCAGAAAATTCGGTATTAAAACGAATACTTAGCACATGATATTTTTGGCAGGCCAACTCAATACGGGGAATCCTCCTCCCATTGTTTCGAGAAAAAGGCACCTCTTTTTTTCACGTCCTTCACATTTTTACAAAAAGACGCTACTAACTTTTTCGAATATTTTCAGCAGCGTTGCTGAATTGCATGCTGGGGCGAGTCAACCTGTTGACCAATGAGAGTGCGATCACATTCAAACGAGGCACTACGTCACACACAGTGCAACGGATAAAAAACATTCTAGAAAGATTGGAGACGGAACAAGAAAGCTTTGAATGACCTTGGGGATGCACACCAGGTGTGAATCGTCACGCTTGAAAAGAGAAGGAAAGAATTACGAACATTTTTCCTACGTTCTGCAAATTTTCGAACAGTCGGCGACTCATTCCTTCCTTAAAGCAGAAGGGGGGGGGGGTATGTGGTGCGTTTGGGATGGAGCAAAGCGGAAGACAAAAAAAGTTTAAATGTGAGGTGGCACACTTTCACACCCATCGTGGGGTAAAATGGGTCATAATGCAAAATAATGATGAAAACATTTATTTATTACTTTCAAATTAGAAAAAAATGTGTAAGTAACATATTTAGCAAGATTTTGAGTTATGATTACATTGAAATACAAAAATAATATTGTTCTCGATTGTTACATATTAGTTCGTATAACACTTCCACAACATCACTTCTCTCTACCACCTCAACATGATCTGTTTTAGGGAAAACATCAAAGGAAAATTTAATTTAATTTCAATAAAATAACAACATACATATGTTTAAATTTATGAACTTGCTGCAGTTAGGTACAACAGAGTAAATAAAAAATATATAATAGAATAAAACGACTTAATCCTAACAATGACCCATTTTACCCCATCCAAGAAAAACTGATGTAAAAAAGGAAATAATTAATATTTCGCTTAACTGCTCAGCTGGAATTTTTCTCCAAAGTTTCTTAGTGAGGAAATCCTTTAAACTTGGGCTGTTATTTGACAAAATATAGAGCTTTTCAGAAGTTGGTAAACCATGTGTTAAGCACACATGGTTTCACACATCATCCAAAGTTGACAATAAAATTTTGTGTTGCCATATATAAGAACCTAACTTTTTTTAGATTGAAAAATGTTGCCAATACATAGAAAAATAACATTAAAAATATTGGTTTAAAAGTTTCAATTTCATGTTCTATATTCATAATTATTTTTGGTTTCTTATAAAGTGACCCCCATTCTACCCCATAATCCATTTTACCCCATCCTTCCCTACATTATTAAATTTAGAAAATAACTATCACAGTAACAAATTTTCAAAGATGTTACAAATTCTTTACTCAAAGTTTTACACTGTTGTTACAACAGTTTTCAAGGTTAAAATTTAGTGCGGAGTAAAGACTTCATTCAATATATCCAGTTTTCAATTCAAAGAGCTTAAAATGCTTTAGAGATTTAAAATAAATTAGTATTAATCGTTTTTATCTAAAATCTGTTTATTTTAGTTCTAACAAGCACCAAAATTGTACCCACACTAACTAATTGTATCTATCATATATTAGCACAACACATCATGAGAGTTTCTTGTACGCATCATAAAAAACATATGAAAATGGGTTTTAAAGTTACAATTTTAAAAAAAACGAGGGCTGAAAAGTATAGATACTATTATTTTGTTCAAAAAATATTAATATAAATGAAAACAGTGAAAAATTTTATAAGCAGGTCTCAAAAATATTGCAAAGCAAATCAGTATGAATTTTATTTTTAATGCTGAATTTATTTTAATACATTTCACTTAACGTTTAATAAAAATAAAGGAAAGCATTAAATTAATAGATTTTACTCTTGAAAATTTCAAAATGTGTTTTATTTTTCCCCCATTTTCTTCTCTCCCTCTCTCTTTCGAATTTTAAAGTTATGAAAAAATGTTTGCACTTCCCTAAACTACTGAAAATTTTTCAAAGCTTCCAGCCTCAAATTAAAATGAAACAAATAATCAACAGCAAGAAATAACGTATTTATACAAGTTCCGTCTAAAACTATACGAGCCTACTTTCCTATATATATAAATAAATATGAGTGAAAGAATGAATGACTGAGGGAAAGAAAAATGAATAAGCGAAAGAATAAATAAGTGAATCAAAGAGTATTAACAGTTGAAGTCCCTGTTTTATACAATTACACAATTTAGAATTATCAAGGAAGATCAAAACTACTACTGATCAGTACCAGCTGTTATGAGTTCATATGCTCCTTCACGCACATATCAACACCGCTTAGCGAAAAATCTTTAAATTGCACTATCCCTTCCCAATCATCCCTCAAACTAATCAGCACCAATTTCTAATAGGATTCATTTGCATACCAACTTTTGGTTCATTCTTCGTCCTCACTATTTTACATAAATCAATCATGCTAAATAAAAAATAAAAAAAACAAGTTGAGTTAGGTCATTTCTCCTCCTTTGCGTGATTGATGTTAAAAACTAATCAGCTCTTATTATTTTCACAGTTCATATCTACTGCAATTACTATTTAATTCCTTGAATAATTTTTTTAAATGCAATAGTCATTCTGATATGAAAAATACGTGAATGCTATACACTATAAGAAACAATTGCCCAAAAATACGCAAGGGACCGCTCATAAATGATGTCACACTTTTTTCAATATATTTGCTCCCTTTGTCACATGTCACGCTATATTACACAAGCATATGTACTTGCAGTTCAGAAACATCACTGCGTTATAGATCACGTTTTTAATTTTATTTTTGAACTTATTTTATTTATGAGCATAATGTTAATGATTAAATGTTTACTTAATTTATATAAAATGTGGTTAAGGTTTAGAACACTAAAGATAATATAAGTATAGAACAATAAAATATATAGTTGTTCGAATTCTGAAAAAATGATCCACGCAATTTTATTTTAAAAGTGTAAAAAAAATTCCTTTAAGAAAATTTCCTTTTAAAATTTTAAAAAGAAATAAATTTAAACCTTAATCAGCATCGGTATTTACGATACAAAGCGATCAATAAATAAAATTAAATTATGAAAAGCGGAAAAACTTTTTTAATAAATTTAATTTGCTCATTTTAAATGTTTTTATTGAAACCAAAATGTGTAATGTCACACTTCTTGTTACCCCCTCCCCTCACCTCTCCTTGTCACAAACTGTCGCAATTTCTCGAACCCCCTCCCCCTCGAAGCGTGACATCATTTATGAATGACCCCTAAGAATCTTCTGGAAATCCTTTATCCGGAGTCTGGCAAAAAATTAGAGAACTAAAAACAGGACACTACAGAAGTCTTTAAAAAGGGAAATTATGGAAAGAAAGAAACAGAAAACATTCTGCAAATTGATTACAACCGATAATGTGCCACAGTAGTGTTCTGAGCAATCTGAATTACTATTTCGGTACACGAAGTCGAAGGTGAGTTCAGTGAAGCCAACGTTGTTTTAATTCTTGTGCCTTAGGCCAAGCAGTCAAAGGCGCGTCCGGAGTTGGGAGGACTTGCGCCGCCAAGTCCTGGAAACTAACCCTATGCCAGAAATATATAATTCATTTCTTGATCATTTTTCTACCGGTAGTGACATATTTCGAATGTTTATGTATTTGTTTACAATTTTTAAACTGGTAGTCGCTGATATCAAGTTTTCAGTTTTAGTAACATAACAAATCTTTCTCCGTAGTTTTAAAAATTGAGCAAAAACAAAAATTTTATTGAGAAACTGTATTAAGAAACTTGTCCAACTGATTTGAAATATGTTCTTCGTAAATTTACAGAAACACTGTTTAATTTTTGTATTTTTACAGAACTTTTTAGTGTACCACTTTGAAGCGGTTAGTGCCAAAAATGAAAAAATAACTAGAGCCAGTTCCTCCGAGACCTAATCAAAATTAATTACTACTATCGGGAGCAGACCAGCTACATCGAAAGGATTTACGACTTGTAATATCAAGGTTAAAGACGAACGGTACATAATACGGTACATAAAAAGATTACCGTACATAAAAGATATACGGTACATAAAAAGAAAAAATAGACTGCTAATTTTATACGAAAAAGCTATTTTGCGGATGCTTCTGCTTTAAAAGTAACATGCAACTTTGATGAGAAGGTGATTTATGCACAAGTCAGGGTTATTAAAATATAATAACTAATTTATAGGTATATTTTATGCAATGTTTTATAAAGAAAAGTATTAATTTAAAACAAAAATAATAAATAGTTACAAAAGAGAAAAAAGAGCATTTATTACTCAAATACAGCTCTTACATTAACAGTTGTACTATTAAAACCTTGCTTGAAAAATTCGTAGATCTTTTTATGAAAAGTATTATAAGAAATAATTACATTAATGACTTTATTTTTTGTTTAAGTACAAGCTTTTTTAATGTGTATTTTCTCTTTTAACTATGTTGATAGCTGAAATATTTTCATAAAAATAGTAAATTTGCAAAAAAAAAATATTACGCTTCAGAAAGACACTAATATAACTAGAAATATTTTGTTTCATTTATTAATCTCATTTTTAACACTTGTCATATTCTGTTTACTTTTTTAACAGAAACCGAAGAAAAGATGTTAATAAACCTAGAGATCAATAACTGTAGTATGCAACTCAGTTTCCGAGAATAGAGCAAATTATGGCAAATAGATCAAACTTAAAAGCTTGTGATGATTTAACAATCATCCATCTTAGCTTCACGACTAAGTATTGATTTCCTCTACTTGAATTACACCGAAAGAGAAGAAACTGAAATCGAAAGTGGTTTGGGGAAACATTAATCAACTATTTTGGCATTTTGAACGCGCAACAGTCATTGATTGTGAAGAATTCCGCGATGTACATTGACAGAAAAACAAAACTTGATCCCAGATGTGCTATAAAATACATTTTTAATCAACGGTCGTCATTGAAAAATCTGCATTTGGTGCTGAGTTATGCATGATATGTATTCAAAATGGTTACACTCAATTTCGTTTTAAACTAAGTGTTTAAAAGTGAATTCTCTAGTAACTGAAATAAATCTTCAAGTTCCGACTGCTTACTGGAATAAAAATAACCTAAATATTTGCATTTCAAATAAATTGCTACTGCTCGAGTGTGAATATAAAATCAATTTTATCAAACTTTTTGACGACTGAAACTTAAATATATTTATTACATGAAGTATATTTCCACTATGGTATTTAAAATCACAATGTGTTGTAGTGAAATAACGTTATTACTTTGTGTATAACTTTAATTTTCACTTAAACATTACAAAAACTGCTTACTTTTATGTAACTTGTATTCCCAAAGAACGTTGTGGTAAAGTTATGATAACCAGAGTATGAAGGGTAAGTTAGTTAAAAGTGATTAAAATTTCATTAATAAAAAACCCTTTGCCATTCACTTAAACTACAGCTAAAAAAAAAACCTTTTAACTATAAATTTAGAATTTTTTGTAATTAACGATTAATGCTAAATCAGATAAGATCCAAGAGGAGGACATTAAGGAATGGCGTTATAGTATAACAGCTTATAATATTGATCATAATACTCTCATAATGCTAGATCAAAGTTCATAACTAAAGCATCATTTAAAAAGATGTTTTCCCCGCTATCTGCGAAAAATAATCGGATTTTATTCCAGGATATGTGACCATGTTGCACAGCTATAAAAATCTTAGTTTATGGTAAGTTGCTGATCCTGATAGAACAGTGAACATTCATCACATGTGATTCTTTAGGTTCTTCTAGTGACGAGTCATTTTCGGTTTTGGCCTTTTTAAACTATTTCCATGTTGACTCTATTTGTGACATGCTTTATGCTAACTATGGTACAAAATTTTGTTTAATGAAAATAATTATAAACAAACTTTTAGCTATAAGGAACTAAAATTTGAAAAAAAAATTAAAAATAAAAGTTTTTGTATAGCAATTACTTACTTTTGTTTGCTAAATAAATTTCCTGGTGCCGAATATACTTCTTGAACAATAACTTACTGATTTTTAGAAAAAAATCATAAAAATATATTTTCTAGTAAATTTATTTTTTATTTTTTTACTTATATTTATTTTATGTTTTCTACTTTTAAAAAATTTATTTATTTATTCATTCATTTTTTGTTAGGAAGGTATTTGATAACTGATGAAATTATTGAACTTATAAACCTGTCCGATTCGAATTTGAGCTCTATCTGATGACCAAATTATTTTTACTTTTTGATTTTGTAGCAGATTAGCTCTACAGTATCACCATGTGATACTTGTCCCCCCTCCCCAACCAACCTCGAACAAAGAGAAGTACAACATAATTTTTAATTTATAATGAATAGTAATTTAATCATTTTTCAATCTAAGAATAGTAATTTATAACCATTTCTAACGAAAAACGAATGCAATTTTTGTATCGGGTCTGAGGACGTTAAAAAATGAAGATG
Source organism: Octonoba sinensis (assembly GCA_038502835.1). Classification (NCBI taxonomy): domain Eukaryota; kingdom Metazoa; phylum Arthropoda; class Arachnida; order Araneae; family Uloboridae; genus Octonoba; species Octonoba sinensis. Next base: position 52,511,795 of record CM076599.1, on the reverse strand, counting down.
GAATATTAAAAAAAAACTTATACTACATTTCATACATCAAGCAAGCAAGAAATTGCATTGATGTGAAATCAAAAATCTACAAAAATTAATCAAATTTGAACATTATTTTTTCCAAGAGAAAAAAGAAGAGACCTTAATGGGTATGTAAGATAACACGCAACGTTAAGCATGACTTTATAAAGTGAAGTAAAACAAATGGCCTTCCCCTATGCACAGAAAATTTCAAATGCAACCATCATACAAAAAGTATGTTGATGAGAGGATGGAAATCAATATTTCTTAATTCTAACTTTGAAAATTTACCGCAATCACTTTGTAAACTGCTCATGATTATTATTTAAACCTAACGCTCTATTACTGGAATGACAGTTATGTGCTCAAAGGTCGCCAACCTGCTTTATTTTGTCAATTCTCTCATCGCTTAGAACACATAATTTAGTCATTGGTGCCGATACATCTAGGGCAGAAAGTTTTGGAAGAATCCTCCGAAGACAGACAAATATAACTTTATCCTCTTTACTACTGAAGTATAAAATAATTTTGCAAAAACATATTTAGCTGTTCCAAATTTCTATTTTATCTCCACAAATCATAATAAGGTTAACAAAATATAATGTTAATTCTAGAGGACTAATAATTTAAAAATTTACCTAAGTAGTAGGGTTAAATCAAATGTTAAATAACATCTAAATTAGGTACAAGCATACGTATTATATTATGTTCAATTTAAGAATAACTATGAGTTATGTGCTCCTAAAAATTACGAAATTTGTTTCAAGATTTGTAATTATACCATTTGTTATTATAAAAGCAATACAAATGCCATCTTACATCTAGTTCCATATATCTATTTTAGTTATTCAAAACATACAAATAAATAATTACTAAGAAGAACTTTATTCTTTTTTAATATATCCTTTGTAACGTCGACAACTCAGCTGGATAAAATACACTCACTCTTTCTTTAAATATAAACATCTTAATTTTATTCTCATCACATAAATTTCTCATGCTACCTCATGTAGCAGCGAACTCTACAACCGCCATTGAACACACACTTTTTCACACAGCTTCGAAAGGATTCTTTTATACCAAGTCACATGATATATAGAAGGCGCTACGCCAACACAGAACATCCTTAATTATAAAAAGGATCCTATTCTTGGGTTAAAATTTCAAACAAAACTACAGAAAAATACAGAAAGCTATATTTATTAAATATACCTAAACATTAACACTTAACTGAAATATCCATAAAATATTGCTAAAAAGATGTAAATTTACTTATACTAAAATGGGTTTTCACGTGACTATCACAGTTATTATTTCGCCATACCTGCGAAGAAATACAAATGTGTGCCTACCTGCATGTTCCTGACTACTATTTTAAATATAAGGTTAATATAAAATAAAAAATTCATGCATATGACAAAAAAAATAAAGAAACTTGTTTTCTGGATTAGTAAATTATGCAATAATTTAAAAAATTACTAATGCGCAGACTGAGCTGGCGCCGTTTTCTGAAACTCACTTCTGTCATTTTGAACTCTACCCAAATCACTTACAAGTGCTCAATTCCATTGGAATCACCAAGAAAATGTGAACGCTCACGATTTTAACACTGATGGTATAACTGCAAATTTTCTTATAGCATGTTTTTAGAAACTAAGAAGCGAATGTCCGCATTGGACCGAGATAATACAAAGTTTTAAAGTATTACATCCTAAGCATTTTTTTTCCTTGTTATTTCTCAGGAAGTTATGTGCTTCTGTTATAACAAGAAAATACGGATGATATGATTCTCATGTTAGTTTTTGCTAGAAATTGTTTTGCTTATTTATTTATTTTTGTAATACCACATAATTATGAAATGGATTCAAATATTTATTTTCGGCCTTTAAAGCACTATTTTTTTATATTTTTTAACCAAACACGTATAAATTTCATGCACATATTCCAAAACTTAAACTTCATGCATAAATCAGTTTAAAAAGTTTTTTTGTTATTCAAGATTAAAACTTGAAATAGAACGAAAAAATTTAACTGATTTTCTACAAGAAATAAAAGCTTCGTATGTAATTAAGCGATGTTTTTGAATTCCTTTTAGATATAATGTTTTGTGCTCACATAATGTTGTGCACCGGCATATAGAGCTAAGCATTAGGCGAAATAGTGAACCATTAATATGCGCAGAGCAATGAGAAACGACTTTAAAATATACCAATGTTCCTTCCTTACTCCAGGCTTTGTAATATGGGCGTAGGAATTTTTGATTAATTGCGCAGACTGAGTGTGATAAATCAACTCAAATGTTAGGAGAAATTAAGAAATTTTACTCCTGTGTTAACTGCTAAGTCACTCTAATTTAAAAAGAGCAATTTGATTAGCAAACATTTTGTACAAATATAAATATTTCATAGAAATATAGCCTTGATCACATGTGACTGGTTGGAATACCCGTAAAAAAAGTAGTTGTCATGAGCTCTAAAAAACTTTCAGTAAAACAAAAAGCAATTAAGTATCAGCCTGGTAAAGAAAAATCAAATTTTCTATTATCACTGGCACCTTTTTTCAACCAATGGACATGAATAAAAATATTTTTCTCAAATATTACATTGTTTTTTCTAGTCATTTTCTTGTGAAATTCATTGAAAAATTGAATCAAATCTTATTTGGTTTAAAATAGCATGAATAATATAAAAATAATAAATTGCCCTTTAACTTTTGTTCAGCTTTTTAACAGATCTAGTACGATATGAGGTTGATTCAAATTGAACCTTAAGAAATCTAAACATATTTTAAACTATATTGTACTTTTTAATACTCTTAAGTTAAAATTGCCATAGATCATTTGATCCAAGTGTAAAATTGAAAACTTACTCACACACTAAATATTAAATTTCGCAAATAAACTCTAATGAAACTAATACCTTTTATGGTTATCAAAGCCAGAAAATCACTCTTATTCACGCACAAATAGATGCTAGATATTTTATCAAATAATTTTAAAATACAAAATAATTTTAACATTTTTAAAAACATTTTTAAACAAAGTATCCATCAATGTAAACACCAAAAAAATTAAACTCAACTGATAAAATCATAACAAACTGAAGCATATTAAAACAACTTCAACATAGCTCATCTTATGTATATAATATATTAATTTTGTTTGTAACTAGCAAAGTCTAATAAATTCAAGTGAAAATGAAAAAACCAGCTATGTCATTAATTTTAAAATGAATCTGTTAATCAATAATTTATTTGGTGTTCCTGTAATTTGTTAGTATTTTATGTGACAAGTTTCAAGCTGGCGGGAAAGTTTAAATAACTGAGCACTTAAAAAGTTTAGGGTATGACACAAATTGTTTGTGTGAGTTTCTAAAATCCTATACTTTGTAAACTATACCTGTCAGTATTTTTGTAATTTTCTACCTAACCCGTAACTTTCTATAGAAGAATCAGTTTTCTCTTATATTTGGCTCAAAGCCGGAAAATCATTCATACATATAGGATTCAACTTAGCTTTAAAAATATAAAAGCTTTATAACAGTGTGATTATAATTCGTCGGAATTATACCTTCGTAACATAAATATACAGCAAACTTTTATTTCGAATTTCATAAAAAACAGAATTTCCTATTTATTTATTAAATAAAAGAAAAGTGTAAAAAATTCCCTACCTTGATTTTATAACAGTATAAAATTTTATGAGTATGAAAAATAAGGGAATTGCTAATGACATTGAAATACAGTGCCTGTGACATTGAAATATAATATAAAGTCATATGATTGAGATTGGAGCTAGACATTTTATTTATTGCTCTCATTAACACTATATTTAAAACTCTTCAGTAATTTTACAATTTTTTATCAATTTCTTCTTGTTTTGAAGTTTGTTTTTTTTTTACATAGCAAATTATTCATTACTACTTTTTCACGAAGAAAAAAACGTTATGGGTAGAGTCTTTGTTAATGCAATTCGAAGTAAATGGATGAAGTTATTTTTTAACCATTTTTGTACTGAAGACAAAATGAAAGACATACTGTGCTGATCAACAGTAAATTATGAGTTTTAAAGAGCATTTCATATATAAGGCAGTGAGAAGCAAAGGGATGTAAGTGACCAAAAAACTATTCCGAGAAAAACTCGTTCAACGTTTGGATCTTTAATGCTATTTTTCTTTCTAAATCATGTTAAGGGGCAGCACCTGTTAGTGCTACCTATAACATATCTTGCCACAATATAGGATAGTGCTTTCCCTATCATTTGAAATATTTATCTCCAAATTTTCAACTTTGTCACGTACACCCCTTTGCTTCTAGGTGCCTCATATATGTAATACATACATGAGGAAAATAAAAAAGAAATATTCACAAGTATTATTTTTTGCAGTTGCAAATTATCAGCATTATTACACAATATTATAACGTTGGTCAACAATACAGGAAGGCTCATAGTTTAAAGTAATTAAATAAGTATTTCATAGCAAAAATAAATACGCATCATTATATATATAGTAGATATATCACGTGATCTAAAATTTACAATAAAGTTTTCAAAGATAACAATTTATTTAATGCTTTTGAAGAAAACTTATTTTTCATTTCTATAAATTCAATGTCAACAACAACCTGTTTAGCAGTAAGAAAACCATGCAAATTGATGCTGACATTCAAGTAAAGCTTTCGTGTTTTCAATTAAACCTTAACACTTTAACCAATATTAAATGTCATTATTTTTTATGCACGCGCCCAACACCTCGCTTTTTTTTCCCCTCTAAGTGAAACAGCTGTTGAACACCCACCTCAACAAGTGGGTTCGAAGCCGAATGGGAGACGATTATTTTTTTATTCAAAGCACATTTCAATAACCAAACAAACCACACAAAACTAAGCCTAACGCAAAAACAGCAATAAAAATATTAATTTTATTTAATCTAAAGAAAACTAACCCGTATCAAGGCAAGAACAGACTTACCAACGTTGTTTTCCGATATCACACGTCCAGGTACCAAATAAGATACCAAGATGAGATAGAACAAACTGTGCAGCATTGTTAGCCGAGTCCACATGTTCCACGATTATTCCAAGGAATGTAGAATCTAAATTTCCATTTTGTTAAATTGCAGTTCGTTCTACAATCGTATAAACCAACGAGCGTAGATCTTGATCTTGAAATCTATGCCGCGCTTTCAGCAGCACTGCGTATATGTCTTCACTGCCACTGCTGTATAAGGCAGGTGGCCTTTATATTCTATGCCAAAGTAACCAGCGAACGGAACGAGCTATGGCGGTCTTTTGACAGCTGAGGAGAGTCCCGGATGATGACGTAGGCGTGACGTAACATCCACGCATTAAGGGGTCATTTAGTTATTGCTTGGAAGATGCCTGAAGTGCGTGGGTGAAAATTTCTTTTCCCCTAGCTGTCAATTTTTTGAAATTCTCTAGAAATGTTCTGGTTCGAAAATAGACTTTTCATTTGAAAAACATTAAAATTCTGTTGTGTTCTAAAATTATTTTTTACGATAAAAATGTTATATAAAAATCTATTTTCTATAGAGAAGGCCGGCAACTTTTTTTTTTCTTTTGTTGGTTACAGGAAAAAATAAATGTTTAGTTCATAAAAGAGTACTAATGATACATTCTACTAATAATAGTCAAATATTGCTAACAAATATACTAATAATTATATATTATAATAATTATAATGTAACTTGTTTGGGCATTGAAATTGCGTTTTTTTATTGTTGCACTCATTTTGAGAAATTTATGTAATACACCATCGTCGGTAACAAGAGTTGAAAACCGTTTAGTTATAGTAAATTCAGTAAAAAATATAAATTTAGTCTATCAAAATACCTAAAGTTAAGGTCTATTGCATAAAATATTTATATTAAAATAAAAATTAATTAGTTTTATACTTTTTATATGCCATAGAAATACTTCAAAATGCAGCAATAAATTGTTTTTCCAATGAAAAGATGTCATCATTTTTTAATAACAAAATATCTTAATACTAGCATATTAAGGCATCGCTGTCTTCTTCGATGGAAATTTTGTACATGTCCATAGAATAAAAGAAGTGTAACTTCAATAAGAATCGTACTTAATTTAAGTAAAAATTCAATCGTGTTCATAACTTAAATTCATGCCCCCTACCCCCTTCAGTTTATTTCAGGACACTTTACAACATCATGCTACTAAGTTCATAGAAAAGGTATATAAGGAAAAGTTTCAAGTTAAGAACGCACAATTGGGCGTTCTTGAAACGTTAAACTTGCAAGTAAATTTTCTTCTTGATAAATAAAAATTAGGGGAAAAATTGAGTGGCACTTCTCTTATATTACACTGTGGTACTTATAAAAAATTTTCGTTCAATTTTTAACTGTTCAAAAAATCTTAACATTCTATATCTTAACGTCTATGGGGGAAAATGAATCAAATTATGTAAGCTCTTGGCATAAGATCAAAGTTCCTTTGAGCAAGCTTATTCGAAAAAGCTCTCAGCGGGAAATATTTTTTAATTTGAACGATTTTGCTCATTTTGAACAGTTAAAAAAAATTAGCATTAGCACCTACTGGGGAATTTGAATCCTGTATAAATCCTGATCTAGCAGACGGATTTGCTTGGAACAAAATTTATCGGAAAGATCTTATGATATAGAATATGTACAGACCCCAAGTTCACCCGTAACTAAACGAGCCCATTTTCACATATCTTTTTTTTAACCCGGATTTTTAAGGTATTTCTGATGAATGAATGAATACATGAATGAGGGAATGAATGATATATATATGAATTAATAAATGAGGGAATGAATATGTATTAACCGTTTAAAAATGAGTATTAGAAGTAGTTAAGAACTAAAGATAAATAAGAAAGTGAGAGAGAGAGAGAGAGATACCTAGATTATAAATTAGATATTGATGTATACGGGAAAGTAGACTCGTATAGTTTCTAAAACGGAACTTCTTGTTTTCTATTCTTTTCAAATTTTTCGTTTTTAAAATAATATCTTGTAAAAAAGCCTATGCATTTGTTTAATGCATAAACAATTGAATGATGTTGTTTTAATGAGGATAGCTAAAAACAATTTTTACTTTTTCACTCAGTTAAAATATTTTAACACTAAATATTGACGGCCGAAAATCTAACAATTTATCTTTCTTTTAAAATATAATAGCATTCCTAATGAATATGTATTTTAGTGAAATAGATTTTAAATTAAAAATTGCTTCGAGAAAGCTATTTGGCAGTAATGCTCACACTAATGTCATTACTACAATGTTATTAAACAATTATTGTGAAAAGTTGTGATGCCTAATAAATGTCAAAGTCTACTTTTTTTATTAAAAAATATGTTAAACTACGTTTTGCAAAAACATTGATTTGTAATAGTAACAAAACTAATGTAGTTCAGATCGGTTAATTGGCGGGTTTTCATTAACTAAATAGAAGGAGCTTTATTTAGTTGTTTATTTATTTTTGACTAATCTTAAATTTTTTCGGAGGGGCGTGAGGCGGTTATTTCTAGTTGTGTAAAAAACAGTTAAAACAATTTATTTTGAAAAGAAAAACTTGCGCAGGTAAAATCCAAGGTCTATACACCACGGAAAATGCAACGGATAATGCAGATGCTATTTTAAATATCTATTTCGTCCCTATTTTTGGCGTAAGAAATTTCTTGAAAACACGTCAGAGGCGTAAAAACATTCCCTAGTTTAGAAACAGTTTCAAATTCGTTCTATATTTAATGTTGCCTGTGAAAATAAGCGGATATTTCTCAGTAATAATTATAAAACAAAAGTGCTAAAAATATGAAAAATGCTTTTAAGCTAACCATGCTTTTAGTATTAGACTTTAAACGTCCGTAATTGATATAGGATTACTCCTTTTATACTATTTTTTAGCACTTAAAAAATTATCCCATTTAACACTAAGTATATTAAATAAATAATTCTCAAATATATTTTGTTCACGTATAGTGTTTAGTTTTTTAAAACGTTTTATTTCTTTAACGTATCAGAACTTATTTCCTGATAATCTTTTATTCTTATTTCGGTTATTTGCGTTCAAATGTCAAACACGTTTTTTAATATTTTGTTGCCGTCTTGAATTTTTGGGACCATTTTCGCCGGCGTTTTGAAAATGGCTGGTCCGCTATACCTGCAATTCCTTTTCGATAAAAATCGCATTTTTCTTTGCCTTTCGTTTATAAAATTATTTTCGTTTACAAATCTATATAAATAGAACATAGAGTTTGTGGGTCAGTTTGTGTGCGTGCGTGCGTGTGTTATTGTATGTATGTGTGTGTCTCATGCCTCCTAGAGAAGTGAAACAGTCCAGAAGTGCGAAATTTTGGTTATAGGTACCTTGGGGCAGGTCCTCGTGCAGGTTGAAGCATTTTTCCTGAAATTCGAATTAGTTATTTTTTTATTCTAATTTTAAGAAAAACGTTCAATTTTGGGATTATCTCATCAAAGAAACGTCACACCTTTTCGATTTTTGCAACCTATTCTGCCCGTAAAAACTGCAAAATAAAATTATGCCTTTCTGAAGTTGATAGAACAAATATAACACGCGCAATATTCATTTTAAGTAATTTTCTAATCTTTAAACGAGGCTTATCTCTGAATTTATCTGCTCAAATTGAATATTTTCGACAAAATAAAGACATTTTGTCACTAAAAAGAATATTTCTGCTAACGCAAAACCAATCCCAACAGAATATAAATGTGAAAAAAGGGCCAAGTTCGATAGAACAAACGGCTTTCGGAGTAGTCGGTGCCAGCGATAAAAGAATTGATATTTAACGAGTGCCAAGTTTCATAGCAGATCCTTTAATCATAGCTGTAAGAGTGTACAATGTTAATTAATTTATTTAAAAACTGTTTTTATCGGATTTCTAACTTGGCAAGTGTTAATTAAGGTAAATTACATTCAAAAAAAATTTGACTCATCCAATTAGAAATTTTTAATAGTTAGTAAAATCATGTGGAAAGCTATTATAGTTAATTTCTAATTGTCTTCTTGTCGTCTTCTTGAAAGTAATTTATCTTAATTAAAACTTACCAAGAAAATCCCATAAAAAGATGTTTTTAAATTAATTAAAGAAAACTCTGCACTCTTACAACTATGATTAAAGGATCTGCTTTGGAACTTTTGCTCTTTGTACTCAGCTTGAGTTTAGCCTTAAGGCGAAAAATTAAAGCGGAAAGTGAATTTCAATGCAATTATTATTTTACTTTAAGCGCGAGAGAGTATTGTTTATGTTAACGGCAGAAAAATATGGCTGCCGTTTGAAGTCGTTAGGTATGATGCTACTTATCAGTATCCTAGTAACTTCGAAGATAATGTTTTTTTTTTCTTTCTAATGAGGCTGCAGTATTGGTAATCAAGCATTTCAGACTTAGTGCGTCCCCAGAGATTGGTACCAACTCTTTCAGCGGCACCACAATGAGTGTGGTACCATTGCCGCAATTTTTTGACGCTTAGTTTCCCCTAGACGGGGCACCTGAGCTCTCGTTGATGCAATCTGCACTAGGAATTTAATTTAGCCGAGAGTATCGATGTCAAACGGATACTCAAGGGATCTTTAACATGCCGCATAATCATAAGACATGGACGCAGACGATTCTCTGCATCTTGAAAATCCACCGACTTGGGCCAGGTTTGAACCTGCGATCTTGGGCATACGGGACATGCGTCAAACCACTACGCCACCCTGTCGAATCGAAGATAATGTAATTTTTGAAGTTTCGGATTTTTCTCTTATATATGTCAAATTGTCTACCTTGATACCAAGTTTCAAGTTTCTAAGTCACTTAGAAGAAGGTTAGGTTTTTGACGGGTGAGTGAGTCAGTGATAAAAATGACACTTTTCAGACCTTTATAAATCCATAACCATAAGAGGTACATCAATAAATTTGATATTCTGGGGGTTAAGGGGATCTCTATTAGACGTCCAAAATTTCAAGTATCTAGGTCTAACAGTTTTTAGGTAATGATGGAGTCAAAAGTAGCTCGAAATGCTTCGGGTAAATATACACATTGGCCGTTTTCTCCATTTCTGAACTTGGTGTACTCACACTGCCGTGTGTCTAGATGAAAATTATCTTAGGATTAAACCGCAAACATGCGAACACTTCATCGCAAACCTCTACTGAGCTGGAAGGTTTAAGGTTTTCGATATCGCTGATTTTTGATGGAATTTAAAATTTCGGCAAGAGGGGATAACTTTTTCCCCCATGCGTTAACTGTTCTAAATATATTATTTTACGCTTCATAACTTTTCGAAATTGCGCCAAAAATCTTTATCAGTGAAATTGTTCTCATTTAATTCAATACGCGGTTTACACTGTAGGATCATGGCGCATTTGTGTTATGCTTCCATTACTGTAGTTCAATTTGCCTATATTCTGCTTTACTTTGACTATTTTATGTAGCGGTTTTAATTGATTTCTTATTTTACTTTTAAGCAATTTATTGTATAACATTTATTTATTTATTTTTGTACTGCATATTTAGAGCCATCTTTACTGAATTTGGCTATCTCTTTTACACGTCAGTATTGGTTCAGTACTGAACAGTTCCTATCTTGAATCTGCATGTTTATTTGACTTCGTAAATAATGCTTTTCTTCCGTTTTTTGCCGACTTTTATAAAAGAGCTACAGTCCTTCAGGGTGTTTTTACTTAATTTACCGATTTTTGAAAAATTTTCGAATATTTTATGTAATTTTATTATTGCCCCCCTATATTTCAATTAATGTGTAAACTAAAACTTCTGCATCCTCACCGCATTATGCATACGTTCATATTTTTAAATACCAGAAGCTGTGGCTTAAATAAGCAGTAATAATTCGTTTAATAGTGACCTTGATCTCAAAGCCAAGTCAACAGTTTCACGGAAACAGTGCAGTTCTTCAATAGAAAAGTTGCCACCAACTGGTCCGACAGAAACGTTCGATTGAGGTGAAGTGTATTCAAGTGATAAAAAGCAACTTCACATTTGTAACAGATTTCTTTAGAATGTTGTTTTAGTAAGCATAACGGGAAATGCAGCAAAGAACACACATTAAAACCAAACAATTTCCTCTACTTTTCTTGGATGGGAGTAGGTAAATTTTATTTTTTACTCATTGTTATGACAAGTAAAATATATAATACAGTAACCAAAAGTTACATTGCGTCTCAATATAACGACCATTCGGATATACCGTGCTTTTTCTGCTTCTCAAAAAAAAAAAGAAAGAACTTTTTGTTTTAGCTTTTCGGACATCATGGCAGTAAGAAAAATATTGTACCTCTCAAAATTTCAAAGCAAGAAAACCATTATCGATCGCTGATTCAGGTAGACGAGAAATTTTAATGAGTAAAACATTACAAAGGACGTTACATTATGTATCGAAAAAAACCATAACTATACTTTTTAAAAGCGTTTAAAAAGTATAGTTACGTGTATAGTTTTTAATGAAATTTTACCATGAAAGTTGGTTTCAACTAACGTTTTAGAAATAAACACTTGCCATTTACTTGTACATTATCGTCTTTTATGACATCGTTTATAACGCACTTTCGATATATTGTACCTTTTTTCGTTACCTCCCAACAAGGGCGTTATAACAGGGGGGTTAATGTTTTACAAAGCGAAGATGGCTTTTCATTTCGAGTTTTTTTTTTTTTTTTTTTTGAAAATAACGGAATTGCTTGATATGTCTCTTGATTTCTCAAATGTAATATGAATTGTTATGAGAAATTGAATAATAAAACGCAAAAGTGCTGGCGAAAGATTACGTGTGCTTGCCCTGAATAAATTCAATGCGCTCCCTTTACGACAGAGGTTAAAAAAAAAGCCATCAATTCGTTTTTATATTAGCATTTTATATTATTAGTAAAATTAAGCAAACGTTTGGTATAACATTACTAGAATACAGAATAACACAGTTTCGAAACATATAACTTTAAATAATGGCTTTTACAGTTTATACTTTGCAATGTGGAATCAAAAAAATTTTGAAGACATCTATTGGATTTAACTCATCTCAAATTTTAGCTCAACAAAAAACAATAATGTTTTTCCCGGTGAAGCTATGATCAGCGATTTGAGTGAATATGAGTAATTATTAAGTATTTTTAGCATCTTCATCTTGTATCATAAACATTCGTATTTCGGATTCACAATATTAAAAAAGTAACATTTTTCGCTCAAAATATTTCAAAATAACTTTATTATTTATTTTTTAGTAAATAAGTTTTTCCCATTTCTGCAATTACGAATTCTAATTAAGATATAAAGTGAAATAAACAGAAGAAAACAAGTTATGATTATTTATTTCTATGGCATGGATCTAAAGATCTTTATGACATAAACTTTTTTTTTCTTTTTGACGAATATCGAAAGAAATTATGACAAGACAAATATTTAATTGGTATCTAAGCAATAACAATAGTAAAGAAAAATGCAATTTATTTAATACTGAATTATGAGAGCAATGCGTCAATAGAATTAGAACAATGTTTGAATGCTTTACCCATGAAAAGCTTCTTTTTCTCTTGATAATTTGAAACGAGGAAATGATAAATAGAATATTTGTTTATTCCGAATTTTCTTTCTTTAACTATTCTTGCTAAACAAACAACTCAAATATAAAATTAATGATGTCAATTAAATATGCACAAAATTTGCACTTACCGAAACAATTTCTCCAGACATATGTACCAAGACTATCGACGTTTTTTTTTTTTTTCTAATAGTTTTAAAGGGTTTTAGGTCGAAATTTACCAAATCTAAAACATTAGTTACAATTTAAAAGATTTTAAAAACAGAAGAAAAAAAAGACCGTTGTTCCTAGTTTCAAAAAATTACATATTTGTAGTAGTACGCAGTAAATTAAATATGTTATGCCAATAAAAAAAATTACAAAACAGTACTAAAGAAGTCGTATTACGTTATGCAATAGATATTTCTATCAATACTTATTTGTCTTTCCCTTGATGCAATATTTTTTCGCATTAATCATACTTAACTAAACGTTACTATTAATTATACCAACTATCCCATCACATATCTTTTTTCAAGAATACATTGATAGCTCGATTGTGCGAAACTTTTATAATTCTCATGCGTAATAGACGGAAAAAGCATTTAAAGATCGAAACGCTCTCTTAAGCAATAATTCTGCAAATAGATTCACTGAAATCCAATGGGTTTCAAGTTTGTCTGATATAAGTAGCGCATGATGTAACATTTAATGCTCTGTGGTTTTTACTGATTGATGTCAGCAGTTGGATAAAAAAAAAGTCTAGTTGCATGGGTGCAGAGTTTACCGAGTTAAGCCCATCCCACAAGAACCCATGGCCTTACAAGCCAACCCTTTATTCATGCAGAGATGTGTAAAATATTAGACTCAAGTAAGTTTTCAGTAAAAATAATCCGATAATATTATAGACTTCTGTGAAATTTGTGGTCACGTATCTATTTCTTGATGTGTATATTTTTTTTTCTTCAAATCTTAGTAACAGCAACTTTTCTAAATATCACTAGTTTTTCCCACAACCTCAAAATCTAGTAAAAACCACAAAACAAATCATAATATGGAGATATCTTACAATTTAAGTCCTCGAATTCTCTTTGGTGAGTTCGAAAAAGGAGCTTTCTTTTTTCCCAAAACCTGTATGCTTTTACAATAAAGAAAGCTAGTAACAGATTAAAAAATAAAAAGAATTATCTTTCTCCAAATATAATAATTTTCACAATTCTGTGTATATGCATACATAACGATTGTTTATGAACCAAAATAACCCTCAGTACAAATTTTGCTGTGCCTCTAAAGTTTTATTTCAATTCATATTTCCTTGGCAATATTATTCCAAAAGAAATTTAAAAATTTTCATATATTGCAAAATTGCTTGATACAATTCTCTTCACAACTGTATTAATCTGTCGAATTATTTTTTTTTCCCCTTTTAAATAAGAAAATAATAATAGGTGATATTTGAACTTGTTAGTAATGTATCAAAAGTAGCTTCCAAATAGCCTCTGTGACTGAAAATTTCAAATCGGTGTAATCTTCAAAACTTTTGCACACTTACTACTTTCAGTTGAACATAAGTCTACCAAACATAAAAAGAAAAGGTACTATTTTTAACTTGGGAAATAAAACACACAGCGAATTTGAAGTAAATTTTATACCTTGAAAAACTCCGCAACAAGTCACTTAATTTTTTCCTACATAAACTTGAATTGAAACTTCGAGAATTTGGCATTCAACGCTTCCACGATGAAGAATGCAAGGAAATGTAAATGAAGGACGATACTGTCTGTAACTTAATTTACTTTCAAAAAATTCGAGGAAGATGTACGCTAATACGACGAGACACTTTAAGCAAGGAAAAAGAAGCTATTCGCCTGCCATTTTAGTTCCAATTTTGCTTGATGCTCTAGTGTATTTTTCCCTCAAAAAAAAAAGAAAACTAAATTAAATTCAGGTTGAACTCATATAAGATTATATTAGTTTTCGATGCCTAGTAGCTTTTACGAAAATGTTCTGCTGTACTAAATAATTGAATAAGCCCTGATAGTAACGCCAAAATATATTTACGACTCGACTTTTTTTTTCGCGCGTAATTTAGGTCAAACCCATTTGTTATAATTGCTGTTGCAAGGAAAACACGATTCATACGAAGAAAGAAAATGCAATAGCTAAAATTATATATATATAACTATATATATATATATATATATATATATATAACTCTTTTTTCACTTAAGGGGGGAAATAGGTGTAGATGTCTCAAAAAATTAATTTTTTTCCATAAGTCGATTCTACAACTATTCAATACTATACCCTGAAAATTTCAAAGCAAAATTCTGAGCCGTTTAAAAGTTATAAGCATTTGAGCGAGCGTCCTTTCGGAGCGGTAGAGCAGGTATTAACTCATTCATGAATGACCTGAAGGGTATTAGAGAGACAGAAGAACGTTAGCAGATGTCCTTTTGTTTCTTTTAACAATTGTGACTTCGGATATAAAGTTCTGTAAGTATTAGTTCACCTTTTAAAATCAGTCTTAAATTGATTCGTTACTGCCTTAAATTTACCTTCCCTACCACTCTTTTTTTTTTTTTTCAAACGCGTTTTTCTCGAAACTACTTTTTTCGAATTTGTGTACACTCTATCTCGCAGAGTTTTTGATCAATCCTTATCAAATTAGCACGCATTTTCTTTATAGATATCCGTTCTATTTGAACTTCAATCATGAACAATGTCTTTTATTTTTACTTTTTTTTATTGCAAGAAAAGAACAAAAAAACGGTCAAAAATCGTACTTAATTTTTCCATTCTAAAACAAAATAGAAATTTTCGATTTTTTTTTGTGATAATTGTAGCTCAAATAGAAGAGACAGTTATAAAATATGAAAAAAAAATTTTAAAATTGATTTCAGATAAAAATTGGGACCTCCAGGATGTACAAAAATGCCGATCCGGGTGGCGACTTACAATCTGCAGCAGCTGATTTCTCCGGGATTTTTCAAGAAAAATGTTTGAAAATTTCAGTAAATGTTCTTCAATTTATATAAATAAAAATGTAAGTGTTCATTTGTTCCTAACAGCAAATCTCTGAAAGTACTTCACCGATTGCTTTGAAATTTTTGCCAGTAGACAGAGTGATTCAAGAGGAAGGTTTTTATAGACAAGTTTAAAAAAATCCGACAGGTAGTTCCTTTTTTTCGTTCCAATTGTATGGATCGAAAGCGTTGATTTTTCTGCACAAGATGAAAGTTGTTCGAAGTTTCTAAGTCAATAAGAACGCCAGTTATAAGCTTTTTAGTTCGATTTCTTAAGGCTTACCTTGATCCAAAAATAATAATTAGCAGTTTCCTCAACTCCGGGTAAACAGTGTTAGCTTATCTATATGAGCTATATAAATAAAAATGTAAGTTCGTTTGTTCATACAAGGCTGAACTTGATCCAGTTTACGGTTACGATCAAGTTCAGCCTTGGTTCATAACCTCAAATCTCCGAAAGTGCTTCACCGATTGCTTTGGAATTTTATCAGAACATGTGTTTTTATATATCACTTTTAATTTATTTTAACTTTGATTTAATTATTTCGTTTTTAATGTTTTATTAAGTAGACTGAGTCACTGCACCGATTGGCAGGGCACAGCTATTTTCATTTTGATTTTAAAATTTTCTGTTTTTTCTGTTTGTATTGAATTATTTGTTAGTATTTTTGCACTCGAAGATTAAATGGAACTTTAAAACCAAGATTACTTATTTTGAATGTTAACAGTTTCATTTAGCTATTTTCATTCTGATTTTAAAATTTTGTGTTTTTTTCTGTTTGTATTGAAGTATTTTTTTAGTATTTTTGAACTTAACGATTAAGGGGAACTTTGAAACACAAATTATTTATTTGAATGGCAATTTTTTAATTTGGAATTTTCGTGTTTGTGTTTCTTCTGTTTGGATAAGTCTTAGGTAGGATTTTTTCAATGTACCGAGCCAGACAATACCAAAATCTTCACAGACAATGGGACAAAAAAAAAATTGCCCGCAAGCATTGTGAAAAAACTTAAATCTCAAGACCAATCAATCAAATTGAGCAGTTTAGATCTTGACACGGATTTCTTCTCATGTGTACAATTATATACTGCGTGTTCCAGAATGGGTAAACCAGACAATATATATTTTCAGACAATGAAACAACAAGCATTGTGAAATGACACATATTAGAACTATGTGTTTTCTCTTGCTTTTCCATCTAACCAGACTGAGCCACAGCAACGCGTGACAGGGTACAGCTAGTATATCTATAAAATAACCTCAAAATATCAATAAAATATATTTATTCTTTATATGTTAAACAAATTCGTGAAAATTACTCTTAATACTCCGCTCTACACCTATTTCCCCCCTTAAAGTATTTTATGACACAATTAACATTCTCTAAATGTAAAAAAAGAACTATATTTTCTTAATTTTGATATAAAAAGCTGAAGTATATGTGCAAAAGGGCAATAAATTGAGTTATCATTAGCGTTGTAGGAATTAAAACTTTCAACTTCTGCTTAAAACAATGAGTAAAAAATTCGTTTACCTATCATTGTCTGTAATTCATTTTACCTTAATTATAAATTGTGATTATTTTACATTTCATTCTAATGTAAATGTTGTGATAATTACTTTATTTTAATCTCTTGTAATTGCATTCGTAACCGTTAACTGTTATTAGATTGTACTGAATATGCCCATACGTCTTTATCAGCATTACACTGTTAGAAATTTCATCATGAAATTACGGTTAAATGACCGGCAGCAGTCTGTCCATCTAATTCACCGTTAAATTTACGGTTTGGAACATTTTTCTATCTTTACGGGACCTAACCATTTCCAATTAACTTGGTTAAAAAGCCGTAAATACAAAAGTTTACGGTTTTAAAACTATTTTTAAATGGTTTCAAAACAAAATTTTCACCGTTTTTGAACCATTTCGAGGCGTAGAAACCGTAAACGAAGCTTGCAGGACTCGAACCCCGAATGCGTGGTGTACAAGTCTTACTCTCTATCCACTCTGCCACCGTCATCACGTAAAGAGGACGTTTATTTATCAATAAATCTTCTTTTCCAACAGGCAAACAGCCTTAAAATTGAGATTTCAGTTTTTGATTGAATCTAAATTTATTTTTGGTCTAAATTTACTGTATATTGACGAAAATCATTTTATTTGCCGCAAAAATTAAAATACAAACAAGCTTCAAACAAGCTTCAGCAGCTCAAATTATGGGTTTGCTCATTCGCAAACAGTTTGGGAATCCGATGTCTCCAATTTTTTATTTACGTGTGTATGTGTTTCTATTTAGTATCCAGTGCTTAAGCCACTTTTTTTTTCTTCTTTTTTTTAGATACACATGCAGATTTTAACTGATAAATCCGTATTCCTATTTTAAAACAACGTACGACCGATAAGGTTTCGCAACCAAGATGGACGCCCGATTCTTATTGAGCGCTTGAAAATTACGGTTAGTTAAATAAACAATTTTTTTCTCAATCAGCGGTTTGAGTACCATCTTTTTAATGGTTATTCAACTGTTGTAATTACATATTGTAACATAACTTTATTGTTATTTCAAATAAATGGTTATTTCACTATTTTCTTACGGAAATTTTTAACAGTGTACAGTCAGTATTACTTGATCAAAATTAGACATCTAGAAATCCCGTAATTGAATCGTTTTTAAAGTGATAGTTTTTAACCTTCATTTCTAACTAATAGTAGTTATTTGGGGTCGGTTGGGTATCACAACAGTAATGGATTGGCAATACCAGAAATTGCAATTGTAATCTATCCTAAAATAATTACCATAATAGCAAGCATGAATCATTCATTCTGACTTATTGTCGCTATTGACATTGTGAAACTACCGATGTTGTTGTTTCATATGGCTTTATTGGAATCAAATCCATTTACATTTGGCCACTCGCCAGATAACAATGAAAAACATTAATTATAAAATTCCACATTGTGTAAAGCAACAAAAGACACATATATAAAACACACTAAAAGGTAAAAATTTAGTAAAATACATTCAAATTTTAACATTGGGAAAAAAAAACATTAAAAGATTTCAAACACTTCACGATATTGCAGGTTTTTTCCCCCACTAGTAGCCATAGCCTCTAGCTGTTACTCATTTAGCACCACCCAGGGGGCACGTGTGGCTTAAGGCATGTCACGGACGCGAGTAACTCTGCTTCCCCCCCCCCCCTACTGATGTAGTTTTCAAGTCCTTGCCAGGTTCTAAATCAAGTTATTGTATAATAACTATTCTCTTTACAATTGTTACTTGGTCAAAAAGCGACCATATTTATAGCAATATGGGGACAATGTGAGTTTTTCTAGTATAATAGAAATGTGTAGTACATGACCTGAAAAATATTCCATTTACGATATTTTAAAACACGAAACAGATCCACTCATAGCACAATCTTATTTGAATGCATTTCTACAGCCAAATAACTTTCAATTATTATTTTATAAATGTATACCTATTAGACTATACCTTTAAATTAGAGAATGTAACCCCCCCCCCCCCCAAATGGCTCTTATCAACAGTCTGAGGGGAGATTTTAATAAATTTTAGTTCTGTTTTAATGAGGCATTTATTAACAAATACTACAACGGTGATTCCCAACCTTTTTTTTTTTCCTCCCTTCTAAAACCGAAAGAAAGTGGCGAACCCCTTCGCTAGCCATTAGTAACGGGTAAGAAAACTATAAATATTACTAGCATACTTATTTTACAAGTTGCACTACAGTTGATAACATGAAATGAAATCACAATTGTAAACATCTAAGTTCAAATAAAACTAAAATAATAGCTATAAGGAAAACATGATAGTTATCCTTGGTATATTCGAGTTAAGTGCGGACGTTTTTATACTCTTATTTTACATCCATTTTTAACATATTTATGATTTTACTGCTTTTTACTCAGAATAGTGAATTATTTATCCGTGTTTGACCTTTTTTTATCCAGATTTCAGTATTTTTGTGTTTATTTTCTGATTTATATTCACGTGTCATTGAATATCATTCCTTTATCGCTTTTAAATTTATCTCATGACACATATGCACCTATTCTGGATGTTTATTTCACATGGAAAACCCCTGTTTAGTTATTGATGCGATGTTAGTTTATTAACATTAAGAAGATGAATGAGATGACATTTTTCACTTTTAACTGGACATCGGTTGAGATTACAACCGTAAATATCCGCAGAGATATTTATCACAGGGATTTTAAAGTAATAGAGAGACGAGAATGCATTTTACAAAATAGAAGATAAGCAAAAATAAAAGAGTAAAATAAGTAAATGAGTAAGTTTAAATAATGAAAAAGAAACAAGAATCAAAATTATTTCGCATATTACACATAAACTCCTTGTGAAATATCTATAACAGTTTTATGCTTTAAACGAACTCTTTTGATACATGGTATATTTACACAGAACGGGACGAATTTAGAACAGAACATGTATTACAGACGTTTTATTTTAATTTACCTCGAAAGACCTATTTTAAAGGTTAGATAAAGTTAATATCTGCGCTATTTTACATTGTTACTCACAACTGATAAACCTACCCCACCTCTTGCTACCCCCTCTTTTTTTTTTTTTTTTTTTGTATATTTTAGGTGAGTTATTCAGAACGATTTCTTAAATGATACGTTTAGTGCATAAAGGTTTTTAATACTTGTCAAAGTAATAGCTATAAATGGCACTAACTGCTAAAATGTCTGCCTTATATGTAATTTGACGTTAAGCGAATCCTGTGTAATTCTTTATTACACCTGGACATATTACCTCCAAATTCTTGTTCTGAGAATTAAGGATTCAATCCACCTGGGCACAATACAAGAATTATCTTATTAGAATAGGAGAGGGGACCTGGGACCTTGGGAGTACTAGAAGGAAAGCGAAACTGGAGAATCTTGGGTATAGAAGCAATACACTTAAGGAAAGATTAATTAATGTTTACTATGCATGTGCACTGTGCAGCTATGTATATGCACTTTGTTTGCTTCTATGTAGTAGGTGTATATGAAGCACAGATGTAATAAGTGTAAGTTGCTTTTTGCTGGTATTCATTTAAAACATGTCGAACTGGAAAGTACAAATATCCAAATAATGATATTTCTTTTTTCTTTTAATTTTTCTTTCTTTTTTACTTTGCATTATTTTGGTTCTTCACTTTTATTCTGTTACAAATTAAAATTTAAATGGTGCATGTTATTCTCTGATAATGAAATCATTAATGATTTCGTGAAACGTTGCAGAAACTTATATGAAACAATAGATGGAGAAGCGCTTCCTATTCGCCAAGCAGGGTCCCGATTTTATTTTTCTATACTTTACCTTTGCGTGTAGGAAACGTTTTAACTTTCTCTCGCTCGAAGTATTTAACATTTTGCTTCGTTCCTCTGTGTATGGAAAAAAATTATTAACAAATTAATGGAAGGTATCTCATAGTGTACATAAAGATAAAGGCGAAGCATACCATGAGTGGTACTAAAAAATTCGACATCTTTATTAATAATAAAGCAGAAAGTATAAATATCTCTGTATCTGTATGTATCTCGTGACTCGCGTAGGGCTACGCGGTTCAGCCGATTTTCATGTAATTATGCACAAAATCAATTTGGAACGTGAAAAAGTGCACCTTGAAGCATTTTTTGTAAAAATTTATTTTGTTCTCTTGTCATTCCAGTTTTAAGCTCACTTTTTCAGACAAAAATTTCATGCACGTTTTCAAATTTGACGTCTTTTGAAAGCGTGAATTGTTCTGCATAAGATAAAGTTTATTCAACACTTCCCCCCACCCCCCTCTCTCTCTGTGTCTCTCTCTCTCCTCTCTCTCTCTCTCTCTCTCCTCTCTCTCTCTCTCTCTCTCTCTCTCATTTTTTGCTATTCAATGCTTTTTTTTTTTTTACTATTTCATTTTCAACGATTTATTAGCACAAATGCCATTTTCCTTTTTTAGCTAGAATAAAAGTTTTTTTCTGCTTACAAACTTTTGCAGTGCAGCTATTTGTTTCAGGCTAATTTTCCGTTTCGAGGGGCCGTAAAAAATTGCTAAAAAGTGGCCCCTTTGAAGTTTAAATTGGAGCTTGATTTGGGCAACGGCCCGCTAAAACGGCAAAGGACCATTTCAGTTTGGCGAAAAAATAATAATAATTATCGTCAGCGGCCCCTCGAAACGGAAAAGTACCTTTTTCTGTAAGCAACAAAATTTCGTCTTTTTTGTATCACTTTAAATGAATAATAGAAAAATTATAATTAAAAATAAAAATTGATTAAAAAAGATTTGGCACTAAAAAAACTAAGCCATTCTTTAGTTTAGAGATTTAATCAGATGAATTATTTTATCTCATTATTGTAAAAGTTCCGCAATGTAATTTTACTCCTTTACATCTTAATTTTCTAGTGTTATATTCATTAAATAAACAGGTTGCATGCTACAGTCAAATTTAAATGCCGGATTTCCGAAGAGAAAGATACATTTTCTCCTAACTTTCATGGCTCATTAGCTTAATCCGTATTGGTGCAGATAATTTGAACTTCGGGATCAAATGAAAAATCCTGCTTAAGTATAAGTTTTAAAAATAACTTCTTTGTTAATAAATTTTTAGAGAATAAAATTATTTTTAGCCAATTTGTTCTAATAGGGATTATCGTTGAAAAATACGTACTAATTTTATTCATGATTCTTTCTCTTCCTCTATTATAAAAAAATAATAACAATAAAAATTAAAAGGTTTTTCAAAAATTTTGTATTTCATTCACTTTGTGTATACTAGATAGTTAGTTACCTGATCCATTGTCATTGCTTGAAATATTGTCCGAAAATTAATATTACGTTGCACAAAGTCTTTGCACGAAGTGACGGTACAACAACTTTTATTAACACCAACTTGCACAGGATATTAGGAAATATGCTTTAAAACAATATTATTTGTTAATTCTAGTTTTAGGGACCCCGTTTAGACCACAAGCAGGCTTAATTGGACACAATTAAATATTATTTGAAAATACAGTTTGACTACAAAAGCTATTACAGGCATCATAATTTTATGGTTTTTCCTTGAGACCTACTTTGGCAGTCTTCATGTAGCTATCTGTTGGTAACATTTAATGCACTTCATCATTTATTTCATTCCTTCCTTTTGACAATGATCTAGGTATTGTTCTAATCTAGGTATCTATTTCATGTCACCAGTATATTTAAGTCATGTTCTTTACTGCACAGTTTTTGTTTTATTTGCATTTTTATAGACAGACTACCTGAAGAAGCGTCTACGTGCTCGGAGCTGTTCAATGAAAGTTCATATTATAACATCATCCTTCAAAATATTACGTTCAGGATCAAATATTCCTCAATGGTTTCATGTATGGAACAGACATATTTGTTCCACCTATCCGGTGCTTATTCAGTTATGCGCTAAAATTTTGAGGTTTTTAGACAGGGAAAAGTTATCTACCTTAATCATCTCAGTAGCATTTTAAATATTTTCTTCTCCAATATTTTCCAATAGATATCAAAGAATTACATATCTTTCTAACCCACGAAAATCCCACTATAGAGGTTTTGGACTAATAGTGCGAAATTTCAGGACAACGACAAATAAATTTATAATATAATTTATATAAAACCTTCTTCAATTCACAGTTGAATCTGTGCAGAAAATTTTTGATTTTTAAAGATCCTTTAAAGTGGTTGAATGTTGGAACGGAATCATACACACAGTTGTGTTTCGACTACTAGTCGATTGTCTTAATAATCGCTTGTCTTGAATTTGAAATATATTAGTAGCTGAACTTTGCAGACCCAAATTCAGTTCATTCAAATAAGAAAGAATATCAGCCAAGTATGCAACATTAGCAAAAAAAAGTTACCATGAAAAATCGTATGAACCTTTCATTCAGTTTAAACTGCTTATTCATCTATATCAATTCAATGTATGTGTATCTGTTCGCGATCTTCTACAGAACAGACCGCAAGAACCTAGCTCTAATTTGCCACAGGTATACATTTCATACTAGAAATGTGCATTATTAAAGGGGCTATCTGAATAAAAGCTAAAATTTGGAGCACGTAAATATAATATCACAATTGTTTCGCTGACTCCCAGGGATCCGTGGACCTCAGTTTAAGAATCTATGTTTTAAACTAGTGTTCGGAAAATTTTGAGGCCACTGAAATACCCGTTCCGTTTTCAAATTCTCCTGTGAACTAGTCTCCCTCCCCCTCGCCTCCATCGGAAAAAAAAACCCTGCAGGACAAAAATAGTAAGAAACTCAAATTCACAGTTGCACAAGGAGTTTTTCACTGAGAAGGTAGTAGTATTGTAAAGAAAACATATGTACAGAGCTTTGTTGATCGGTTTTAATCGCAAAAATGTGATGACACAATTGTAGCATTAGGAGAGCTATCCTCGGCTAGTTGTTATAAGATACAAGGAATTAGCAAATTTTTCACTGCAGAGGTAGAAGTGTTCTAAAGAAAACATGTGTACAGAGTTCAGTTGATCGGTTGTAATAGCAAAAACGTGATGACACAATTGTAGCATCAGGAGAGCTCCTCGGCCAGTTGTTACATCGCCGTTCCGGAAGAACAATGACGTAACTGCAAAAATGTGTGAAATGTAAATAATTTCATAGACAATATCAGAAACACATCCCTTACACAGGGGAACATAGACGTAACTGTAGAACGAGTTTGTGTCTTCTAGAACAACGAACAATTTTTAGAGAAACAGTGACGGAACTACACTTGGTTGGTTGAAATTAGGGTAATTAAATCCTAATCACTGGTAAATGAAAATAAAGTATATATCCTACATAGTTACTCTCAATATACCATTATTTTCTGTCACTTACACCCTTTTCAATTATACGTTTTATACAACTGCAAATCTTTTTTTACTCTCCTATAAAATTGAAGTTTTTGCATTTACGTCACTGTTCTTCCGTAACGGTGATATGTTACAAGGAATTAGCAAGTTTTTCACTGCTAAGGTAGTCGTATTGTAAAGAAAACATATGTACAGAGTTCAGTTGATCGGTTGTAATCGCAAAAATGTGACGACACAATTGTAGCCTCAGGACAGCTATCCTCGGCCTTGTAGCGGCCACGCACTTAATGGTGACAGAGGGGAAGAGAGAACATTTTTCTTACGCGCACAATAAATAGGCAATTGAAGGTTTGAAGCAGCGTGCTTTCTCACCAAGAGGGCGAGTGTGCAGATAGGCTCGATCCAGATTGGCACGCGCGGGAGCAATTTATATTTATTAAGACTTTTGAAAAGTAGGATGATCACGCATTAACGGTAATAATTTAAAATGTGCCGCTGCCGCATCCTTCGGAAGCAAATAAGTTTTTCACTGCTAAGATCATGGTACTGTAAAGAAAACATATGTACAAAATTTATAGTGATTGCAATTAATAGAAGTCGTTATACTGAAATAATGACTTTCCTTAAAATTTAATGACTTTCCTGAAAGTTTTACATGCGCTATTCAATGTGAATATTGGCGAAAGCAAAATTTTTAAATCATCTAACAATTGCTGGGTAATAATTAGCAGACTAACCACATCAACGCAATTGACAGTTAGGCGACCACTGCTTTAGACAACCACATGCGACCAAGGCGTTTCCTTGCGCTTGATCAAAAGAGAAGTGACCCAGTGTTTAACCAACTTCCCAAAGGAAGAGGTTATCAATTCATACCAGGTTCTTTTTTTTTTAATTGACAACTGCTAGCTTAATGAACTGATTTTGATGATTATTTCTTTAATCGATCAAGGGTGGTCTCCCACAGGTCCCGTACCTTCGTTTGACCACATTCCACAAGTAAAAAAAAAAGTTATGGTCAGAAATGTAGTATTTTTTTTTTTTTAATCCATAACTTTTGACTAAGAATCGATAGAGGATCGTCCAACTCAAATATCACATATCGATTTTACTACATTTGTTCTTTAGGAAGAACATTGTGGGCGTGGGTGAAAATAGGATATTTTTCTTTTAATTAAAAAGGTTGGCCTTTCACGTTTCTTTAAATAACAAAAAGTTCCGTCTAGAACTATACGAGCCTACTTTCCCGTATACACCACCTTCAACTTTATAATCTAGCTAACTCTCTCTCTCCCTCTTTCTTTCTTGTTTACCTTTAGTTCTTAATTACTTCAAATATAGCTTTTTCAACGGTTACATATTCATTCATTCATTCATTCACTGATTCATTCATTCATTCAGTCATTCATTCACTCGTTCATGTGTTTATTTACTCATTTACTTATTATTTCATTCATTCGCTCATTTATTTACTCATCTGTTCATTTATTCTTACACTTAATCTTTTAATCATTCATTAATTCAAAAATATTCCTAGAAATCACGATCAAAAAATTTCATAGGAAAATAGGCTCGTTAGTTCTGGATGAACTTTCTACCCGTACATGTTCTAAGTTATAAGAGCTTTCCAATACAGTTTGTTGCAAGCAAATCTATCCGTTAGATCTGGATTTATATAGGATTGAAATGTCCCCGTAGGCGCTATGTTAATTTTTTTGACCTGTTCAAAAATGAACAAAAATTGTTCAAATCAATATTTCACGCCGAGGCTTCTTTAAGTGCTTTCTCATAAGAACTTGCATCGTGTGCCCCAGAGTTTACATAATTTTCTTCATTTTTGCCCGTAGGCGCTAATGTTAAAATTTTTTGAACTGTTCAAAATTGAACGAAAAATTGTTCAAATCAAATATAGAAATGAGATGTCCTCGCTGAGATCTTTCGAATGCAAAAAGAATTTTTTTAATCAGACAATTCGTTCAAAAGTTATTAGGGGGGGGGGGGGGAAAGACCGACAAACACACTTTTTTCCCATCTCAAAACCCTACTTTCAAATTTTTTATTTTTCAATCTTTATTTAAGTACTTCACTTATTTTTGACTTTTCTTGATTTCTAACGATATTTTCACGATACATTAAGCCTTCTTTCATGTTTTATTATTATTATTTTTACTTTTACGGGAAAGTAGGCTAAAAAAGAGTACTAATATGTAAAATGTATCTACACTAAAAAGAGTAAAATAAAATAATTTTTGGGAAAAAAAGTAAAACCGACTTCACAAAAATTGCGCTGAAAAGTAAAAGATAAATTCATCCTTTCAACAAAATCGATACAACTTTTAAACATAGTTTAGAAGTCGATACAAAATTATGATGGAAAAATCTGTTGTAATCATGAATCAAATACAAATACAAGTGGCCCAGAGTGTGCAACACTAACACATGGTTTAATGGTAATTAGACTCTCATAATTTTGCGCCGACTTCTAAAGCTATGTTTAAAAGTCGTACCGATGTTTTTAAAGAACATATTTATTTTTCACTTTTTAGCGCAATTTTTAATTTGAAGTCGGTTCTATTCTTTTCTTATTAAGATCAGGCATTTTATCGCAACAATAAACGAGCCTATGTCGAGCTGCAAAAAGGCTGTTTTATGTATAGGCACTCATTTCGAGGAATAAATTTTGTTTTCTCATAGCAATACGGCGTGTTGAAGTTTTGTTTAAAAAAGTCACACTTTTATGATTACCCGACACATCATATATTTCTGAACAAATAACTGAAAATACTGAAAGAGTTCAACAGGAAATCATAAAAGAACATCGCAAATTGTAATTTCAAAATTGAAAATCAATAATGATAATATCATTAAAAAATCAATAACTGCGATGAATAAGGAATATATGAAGTGTTTATTTAGTTGGCAATTGATTAAAAATAAACGTTTTCTCATATTTCAAAGCAGTAATGTCAACATTAGTTTTCAAATAACGCACGCCAGTCACTGTACGTTAATTTACATCAGAATCTAATCAAATTTCTAAAGAAGTATATTGATTTTAATAATCTCATCACTTTTCAAGATGCAACTGAAATACTTAATATTTAATAAAGCGTGTTTGGAAGTGTTATTTAAACTTTTCTTTGAAAAATAAATAAAATAATTTATGATGTTTCTGTTCCGCATTCTATTTATTAGCTTAACTTTACAAGCCTTAAGTTACTAGTCACGAAACAATAATGGTGCAATTTAGAAGTTGCATGTAACAATTTCGCATTTCAGCATAATCAGAATCTTTTCATCTTCTCTTTTTCTTTGAGCGATAACAAAAGACATTTATCACGTAAAACAGCGGTGCGTTTTCTGTTTTGAATTCATTGCCTTTTCTTAAGTGGAATTTATTAACGGAAGTCTGATATTTATAAAGGCATTGCAAAATAAAATTCTTAATAAATCACAAAACTAACTTATTCATATATCATTGAATGTCGTTAAAAAAAATTCGCTTAATATAGTTTCACAATGGTTGCGACAGCCACAAAATATGTTGCCGTGCATGATAGACACAATAGACTGTTACTATAGCTATCCCACCAACAGCGACAGCCTGCTTGCTCCTTTTTTGGTCAGAGCACAATGTACAATTCTTGATTCTTAGGGATCTACTTACGTAAGAGTAATTTTTAAACAAGGAATAAACAGTAATCAAATGGTAACATAAGGGGGTAAATTAAATTGTGTGTCCGCAATCATGAGCACAGAAAGAGGCTATAAAAATTTCACCGCTATCGCCCCCAGTGTAAAAAGCTATCCAAAGGCTTCGGCTAACAGGTCTTTGTATCCTAATAATTATTATTATTTATGCACCGAATCAATTTTATACGAAGCACTGAGATCCTTAAGCTCAATTGAACTGAAAGGATAAGTAACCCTTTTTATAGGAAAAAGAACACTTTTCATTCAATTCTTCCCACTCTTCAGCAACAGGTTCACCTCCTTTAAATATTATCTCGACTATATACATATACACACACACAAACATATGCATATGATTGTATTATCCGATAAATGCAGTGCAAAGTAAATTAGTACCAAAAATACGCTTTTTTTAACCGACTTCACGAAGCAGAAGATTATACATTCATACCGTATGTAAGTTGTTTTTTTTTTAGTCAGTCTACTCATAACTTCTCACCGGATGAATCGATTTTTCATGATTCTCTTTTTAATTGATCCAGGTCCTGTACCTTTGTTTCACAATAATTAGAAAAAAAAAAGTCATAGGTGGAAATATAGTCTTTTTTTTTTTTCATCTATAACTTCTGATTAAACCGATTTTAATTATCTTTTTTTTAATCGATAAAGGGTTTTCTAATTTAAATATCGTACACCCATTTGATTACAATTGTTCTTTAGAAAGGTTGTTATGAATGAAAAATAAGTACTTTTCTTTTAATTGGTTGAGTAAATTATTAGGAAATAAATATTGAACTCATTGTTACAAAGAGTGTGTTGCCATTAATCTGTAATTATATAAGCAATTATATTGAAAGTTAAGGTGAAAGCTTCTCTGAAACAAAAATTAAATTCATTCAATCTGTTTTAAGATTGAAGTCTGTCCTGGACTTCTTAAAATCAATTCCAAAACGTAATTTATTATACAAATGATCATTTTTCAGTGACAGTCACTGAAAGTAGGTGTGCCTTTTGATATGTTTTTTTCTTTTATAGAGTTTTCATATAAAAATGTATTTACACTAAAAAGATTAAAATTTTAAAAAATTGGAAAAAATAGAACCAACTTCAATCTTAAAATTGGGCTAAAAAGTGAAAAATATTCTTTTTTTTAAACAACATCGATATGACTTTTAAACAATAATTTTTGAAGTGGATGCAAAAAGGTGATAGGTAAAATCTTATGTAATGATGAATCAATTACAAATATAAATGTGTCAGAGTTTACAACTGTTTTAAAGTAAAGTAACTCATGGTGAAATGATAATTAGACTATCATAATTTCGAGCCAGATTCAAAAATTATGTTTAAAACTCGTGTTGATGTTGTTTAAAGAAAGAATTTACTTTTCACTTTTTAGCGCAATTTTAAGTTTAAAGTCGGTTCTATTTGATTGGCAAACACTCTTCATAACCTTCACAAATTAAGCGAATCACCCTAGTTTCGAAATGTTAGATGCATTCTACATTAAAATTTAATGTACCTTTAGCTAACTTATGCTTAAAATTGCAAAGTACCTTAGTAAAAGGTACTAAATACATATAGTACATATCGCACAAAGCCCCATTATGTTATGGTTTAACTAACGACATTTTAAGAAAATTCCCACTAAATCATAAAGGCATGTATGTCCAAACTAAAGTCATCAATTACTTCAAAATCGCACACTTTAAAGCCATAGCTTGATGGAGATTTATATGACAGCAGAACAAAGCTTTCAAAGAAGTGCATTTACTTTGTTAATCTCACCATGTTTGAAGGCCACGGATGAAGGTACCTGTATTGGACCAAGATTAGTTTCTTAAGAGGCGTTAAGAGGATTTTCTACTTGCTTTACAAGGCTTTATTTTTAAAACTGTTATATGTTTATAGTCGAACTTGTTAAAGTCAAGCTTGACTATCTCGAACCAGGGCTGCCGAGTCGGTTGGGAAAAGCATCGACTCAGACTCCTTTCCAAAAAATAAAATGTAAATCTCTATTTAACGAATTTCTCTACTGAGCAAACTTTTTCACTGGACTTTGCGACTTCGTTAGATATGAATGTAGGGAAGCAACGATTATTCGGCCAGTACGCAAACAATTCAGTTTGACCGAATATTTATTTGACAATCTAACCGATTATTCGTCCTGGGCAAATACTGATAAATTATTGGGCTACCAAATACTTGTGATATAACAGCAATTTTTTAAAATGAAGAAACTTGTAGCTTTTAATTTGTATTACAGTCAAGGGCGTACCGATGAGGGGAGACCAATGGAATCGGTCCCCCCCCCCCCCCCCAAAGGCATGGGATATCCGGCGTCTGACCGACGATTTTTAAATATCCGAAAACCGATCCGACCACTTCATAACAAATTTAATTGTGAGGGAAGTCGGTAAACCAAGGCAACAGCCAGGGTGCGCTACTCCGAATCTCCATATAGACTACTACCCACCCTTGGATATGACCTGCAACCCTATTATTGAGAGCACAATTTTGAGAAAAAATATTGTAATTAATTCATATATATATATATAAATTCATTTTCTGAGTCACTGATACGTTAAACATCTCAAACTAACCCCGAAAAACCGGTTTTAGACCATTCATTAAATCCTAGAATAAAACTCGCACAACTTACAAACCTATTTTTTCAAAAAAAAAAGGGCGTGTGGTATTCGGGATTATACTATATAAATGTAGAAGAATTTTAATCAGAAAAATATGTTAGCTCTTTTGTTTATGTTCTAATTGCCCATTTCTATAACTTTATCAAAGCG
The DNA here is from genome assembly GCA_038502835.1 of Octonoba sinensis. Classification (NCBI taxonomy): domain Eukaryota; kingdom Metazoa; phylum Arthropoda; class Arachnida; order Araneae; family Uloboridae; genus Octonoba; species Octonoba sinensis. The sequence continues at coordinate 52,480,881 of CM076599.1, read as the reverse complement.
GCTACATCTCGAAACTTTCTAACTCGATATCACAAAACGTTAACGATTTGTCATTCTCAGTGATAACAAATTTCGTAAAAATAAAAATTTAGGTATAAATTTTTCGTCTTAGAGCGATCCGTGTTGAAGGAAGGCTATCTGCATGTATAATGCGAAAATATTTCATATAAATGTTATACTTTTTGACTAGTTGCAGATTATAACCTATATTTTGGAGATAACGATCACGAGACATGGAGATGTGCTTTTCACATGGAAAATCCCTACAAATTTCATTTTAAGTAGCATTTGTGTCGAAAAAGATACTGAAAAGAATTTTTCCACTTTAGACATTGAAACGAAAGAGATTGCAACACTTATTCACACTCTTTGAAAGAAATGTTGCGTACTAATATCTTCAAATGTTCCATTTTCGTATTTTTCCCCAAATAAAAAGGTAAAAGGCGATATAAAAGAAAATATGTCTTTCGCAATCGGTGGTAAAGCGAAAGAAAATCTAAATATGTTTAAAAAGTCCTAGGAGATTTCTGAATCCTTTTCAACAAAATTGTGTGGATCTTTTGTGAAAGTGAAAAACAGTTATGTAAGGAAAGTTGCGTTAGAAACATGGTATTACAAAATGATAATGAAATTTCTGTTTATGCAAAAAAAGGTTTTATTATGACAGAGCAGGGGTTTCACCCAACTTTTTATAGAATACAATTCTTTATGTAAAATATTTGTCTATGAGGCCAACTCCTTACTTTAAGTTGGCTTTATAAGCTAGAGAAGCAATTTCAATTTCCCCCCACTTTCTGCACTAAAACATTGAATGCTTCTACAAATATTCAGAAGTTCAACGCAATCAACATATATTACCATGTACATTACTTAAGGAAATAAAAGATTTGATTGAACAGTCGACTTGCGTTCAAACGACCCTGCGTTACAACGACTCACTGCCTTCTAACGACCTTTGATTGCGAACCGATTTTTTTCAGTTTAAAATAATGTTATTTCACATTCGATATAACAACCGTGAATGAACACGACTCTTGATATAAAAACCGCAATTAGTTGGGCTGAGCCTAATGAGTAGGGGCTTCCCCTTTCTGAAAATTCGGAATCTTACATTTATTTGGCATAGAGTAAAGACAAAATATTAATCTTCACTTAAAGAAGAAAAAATAATAATTTTCTTTTTCAGAAATTAAATATTCTACCTCTCACCCCCCAATGTCCACGTGGGAAGCATCCTTTCTTATATGCACAAAAGGCATTCTACATTTTTATACGATATTTATACCACACGATCTTACGTAAATTGTTCATGTCTTTTTTTTTAAACTCAAGTTTATCTGAAATTGTATTTCATTTACAAACTTTTATTGTATAATTTATACATTACGATGTTTATAAGAGTACAGCTACTTCAAATAATCAAATGAATAAAATAGTTTTTTTTTTGGGGGGGGGGGGGGGGAATAGAACCGACTTCAAATTAAAAATTGCACTGAAAAGTAAAAAATAAATTCCTTCTTTAAACAACATCGATTCAACTTTTGAACATAGTTTTAGAAGTCAGCGCAAAATTACGACAGTCTAATAAACTACCATTAAACCATGTGTTACTTCATATTGGAACTGTTGCACACTCTGGGCCACTTGTATTTGTAATTGATTCATTTGTTCACGCAAAACCAATTTTAATGTGGCAAAATCATTTTTCAAATTTTTAATGAAATTCTAATAAAAAGATCAGAGCAGAGGAGCAGAATAAATTTCCATGCTTGGACTCCGCTGTTGCTCCAAGAGAAAACTTGGCACTCTACTGCTCTGCCCACCAGCTCCACCATCTGTAATTAAAATATAACGCCATATATGAACAAAACATGTAACTATGAATTGTTCACAATTGAAAATTTAAATTTGAAGAACTCGCATATGAACAGCAAAATGAGAAAAATATGCGTGCACGATTTAGCAACTATTTTATCATAAATGGTTTCAAAACCCACCAATGTTACACATAAGCTTCATCAGTTTGAATTTAAAGAGCTTGTTATGGCTATATATTTACCAGTCGATTTGAGCCTTCATCACACTACTACACCAGCGAATATATATATATGTATACAGTGGACTCTCTCTATCTGAACACTCCCTAATGTGAACAGCCCCGTATTATGAACACTTTTCGATAGTCCCGGCGAAACTTCATACACTTAACATAGGATGACCTCTCTGTAATCTGAACACCCTATAATATGAACACCCCCGTATTATGAACGCTATTTTATCCCCCATTCAGCAGTTACCTCTCTCTAAACTGAACAGGTGTGCGATTGGAATTCCGAAATTCCCGGAATTCAGATTGCCTCCCCCTTTCGAACAGGTGCTTCAGATCAGACAGGTGTTTTCAGGTGGAGTGGTCAAGAAAAGGCTTATCGCTCCCCCCCCCCCCCCCCCGCCCATCTCATTGGACAGCCCTTTTCTCTTCCCTTTCTTTCTTGTTGCTGAGATTTTTCCCTGGTAAAGGTGACATTTTTTGCCAGTGTACCGATTGCAGCAGTGTTGAAGAACAAGTCAGATATGTCATCGGAAATAAGTAAAACGAAAAAACGGAAAGAACTAAACCTCAATGAAAAATACCATGTAATTCAAAAATTGAAGTCAAAAGTAAGCCAGAGAAAAATTGCAGTTGAATTCGGGATTTCCGTAGGCCAAGTTAATGCAATTAGTAAGAAAGAAAACGAAATTTTAGCTGCTTTTGAGCAGAATGCACCTGGCTCAAAGTGTAGAATTTTTGAGAAAAAAACGGGAAATGAAAAAATAAACCAGCATGTTTGGAAGTTTTTTTGCCAAATGCGCACAAAGAATCTGCCTGTCACTGGACCTCTGATGAAACAGATTGCGCTTGATTTTGCCGAAAAGGAAAACATTAGTGAATTCAAGGCATCAGATGGGTGGCTTAGTCGATTCAAAGTTCGCCATAATATTGAATTTAAAACCATAAGTGGAGAAGCAGCAGATGTAAACATGGACACAGTAGAGGAATGGAAAACTAAACTTCTAGAATTAACAAAAGATTTTGCTCCTGCTGACATCTTCAATGCCGATGAAACCGGCTTATTTTTTAGGGCCCTTCCAAATAAAACCCTAGCAGAAAGAAGCGATAAATGCATCGGCGGAAAAATGTCGAAAGAAAGACTCACTGTCATGCTTTGTGCAAGTTTTACGGGTGAAAAACTTAAACCTCTTGTGATCGGAAAAAGTGCTAAACCGAGATGTTTTAAAAATTTGAAGATTTCATCATTGCCTGTTAACTATAAATTTAATCGAAAAGCCTGGATGACATTTGCAATTTTCACGGAATGGTTGGAAGGTGTTAACGAGAGGATGAAGAGAGAAGGGAGAAAAATTCTTCTTTTCGTGGATAATGCTGCATCACACAAAAATGTAACTCTGAGCAACGTGAGCCTGAAGTTCCTGCCACCAAACTGCACATCTAGAATACAACCATTGGATCAGGGAGTTATAAAAACTTTTAAAGCCCACTACAGAATTTTTTTTCTAAAGAAAATGTCTCTTGCAATGGAAGATGCAAATTCAGCAAGCGAACTGACTAAGAAGGTCAATGTCATGGATGCTGTCCACTGGATATCAATGGCCTGGAATGACGTAACCCCCCACACTATACAGAAATGCTTTTACCGAGCTGGATTTCCACGTGTAGACAAACAAACACGAATTGGTGACCAAGAAACAACAGCTTTAAGTGACTTGCAGTCAATTCTTCAGGAGCTACATACGGAAATGGAGCCAAGTGCTTATCTAGAAGCCGATGGACACCTTCCAGTTTGTTGCAATATCACCGTTGAAGAGGACGAGGATAGTGAAGAAGAAGCGGACGAAGCTGAAGAAACAAGAAGTGCAATAACGTTCAAACAATATGGCCAAGGGATTCAAGACCTTCTGAATTATGCAGCTGAACATCAGGAAGCATTTCCACTTTTGAAACAACTTGATAATATGTACGCTGCACGTGCATACACAATGCAAAAACAAACTAAAATTACACATTTTTTTAGGTAAAAACTGTGATGTATTTTTATTATTATTATTGCAATTCCCTGTTTTGTTTGTTTGTTTATCATTATGTAAAACTTTTTAAATTAAAAAAAAAAACAATGAGGTGTAAGAGTACAGGTCCGACTGAGTTTAGTTTGACATTGTAATAGCCGCCAAATCTAAATTCAGCACCTCCATCTCAGTAACTGGCATGGCTAACCAGGCTAAGTACTCAGTACAGTCGATAAATTCAATAAACATGTGTTTTGCTGATTCTCCCTCTATAATGAACACCCCCGTAATCTGAACACTTTTGTTCGGCCCCATGAGTGTTCAGAATAGAGAGAGTTCACTGTATATGTATACATAACATACAGTTGTTTCTCCTTTTAACGACGATCTACTTAAGAACGATCGGTATTTAAAGATGACTTTTGCAGGTCCAGGTTCCTACATCATAGAGAAGTTCCTATATAACGATGACAGCATTTCTGTTTAACGACGATTTTCGCTTACATATAGAAGTTTTGTTTCTTATTATCTCAGTTTTACTTCAGCAAAGAACCTCCTGTGAGGAAGGAGGAGTGGAATATGCTTCTGTTTAGGGTATCAGAGAATCTTTTATCACTCATTTCATTTCCCTTTTCTAGACAGCTGCTATTCACAAGAACTCCCGCCCCTCTAACATTTCAGAATCCATTTTTTAAAACTGGAAGAATCTGTTTAGTGGGAGTTGTATATCCGGTCCAGTGTGAGTGCAGTATACAAGCTCATTTCATTACAAATCCCAGGTGCGTGCAGATTAAAAGATTGGCTTCAAAGCAAAAGCTACAAAAAGCCAAAAAACCAAAATAAAATGAAAACCAAAAAACCAAAAAAAAAAAAAATGAAGAACAGGAGAAAATGTTTTGGAACATCGGAGGTTCAATTTGCAAACAGTTTCAGTTACCTGAGTCTAAAAGAAGTTTTAGATAACAAAGACAAAATTCTTAAGCAAAAAGAGCATGATTTTTAACCAAAAGGCAGAAAATTCGAGGTGGTCGATTAGAAGAACATCACAAAGCACTTCTGCAATGCTTTAATGAAGCAAGAGTGTCTAGTATTTCTCTTTCCAAACCCACGTTCAAAGAAAAAGCTATGGCTTAGATAGACAGTGAAATTTGAAACGGAATATTTTCAATCTTCAGTTCATTGGCTGAGAAAATTAAAGAAATGAGATAAGATTGTAATCAAAACCATATGTGGGGAATGTGGGTCTGTGGATGAAAAAGTTGAATTAAAACATTATTAGATGCACATAGTGAGAGAAAACGTTTTCAATGTCATTGAAATTGGTTAATTCTACAATGGCTAACAAAACTAACATATTAATGGCAAAAGTGCTATGGAGGAAAATAATGTGATGTGTAATAAAATAACAAGGTGGCATGGTGGTGTTGCAGTAAGGTACGGGTCTCAGTTCATAGGATCGAACCTGGCAGTGTCAAGGGATTTTCAAGATGCAGAAAATAGTCTGTATGATTATGTCATACGTAAAAGATCCGTTGAGTAGACATTTGGCTTGCATACTCTCGGCTAAATTAAATTCCTAGTGCAATTTCCCATCAACAAAGTCCCTAGTTTAAATTCATTATTGTACTTAAAGGTAATTCAAGTGCTTAATTTCAATTCCACGTTTAAAAATAAAAGATACAGTTCCTTCCACGTAGAAAAAACAATATGTGCAGTCTATGTAAAATTTTAAATTATCCCACTTTTACTGATTGAAAATAAAGGAGAATCTGACAAATTTTTGAACTCAAAAAGCGAACATATCAAGTCTAATTTTTTCTGTGCTTCCCCAATTTCATTTTTAGAGAATCAATGTATAAGAATGCACAATCTGTTTGCATCTTTAACAAGATTTAGAATTTTCTTCTTTTAAAAATGTCTGAAACTTGCCTCCCATGTCAAACATATTATTTAAAGTTTCATTCTGATTTTTTTTAAGGAAATTACCAGAACATTACATAAATTAATTTTCTGCTGGAATAGCAAAGCTAAGAGTAAAATTTTAATAAAGTTACAATTTCAGGGTTCATACTCAAATAGCCAAAAAAAATTCCATGACTTTTCCAGGTAGATCAAAGCAGAATTCCAGATTGATGTTCTAAATAAAAATATATATTCGCAAATGCACTACTTGTACATTAAATATGCCCGCCTTGACATTTTATACATATTAATCTTATATTAAAAAATTCCACACAGATGCTTATTAAGATAACAAACTTATAATATAAAATTTCTAGCCTATAGAATTTCAAAAGTGAAATTTTGTGACATATCGCTGCCAAAAGATATTAAGTTTTATATTTGCATCCATTTTTTTTTTCTTTAATTTGAATTGTAGAAAGCAAATTTAAGACTATAAAACATAAAATATAAAGAATAAATAAAATTAAATTTAAAAAATGGGAACAAATCAGCTTTTTAACTCTATAATAACGCATGAAAACAAATATTCAGAGGTAGAAGTGAAAATTTGGAAGAAAAAATGAAATCTTTATATGAAAAAAAAGAATTTTACTATGAAAAAAAAGGAATGGTTCTGATGCTTTTAAGGCATTATGCATATGCATAACGGCATAATTTTAAAATAAAATTAAGAGAAAAACCCTTTCAAACTTGCTATTTTGAAAATTGAAGAGGAATTGATTATTCAAAAAAGTATAGGAAAATAAATTGCATCTTACTTAAGAAAAAATACTTAAATCCTTCCAAAACATTTGAAAGGAGAAAACCATTAGTTAATGTCCTCAAATTTTAGTTTAGCACTAAGGAAAGATCACACTGACAAAGCTTTCAATCTTTTACATTTTTTCAACCACTATTTTGACATTTTTTGCTTCATAGATTAGCTGCCTGTAAACTAAAAAATATTTTTGTCACAGGTACCTATGTTTTCCATGCCTAAAATTTTACTAGTATCATTGCAGAAATTTAAGTGCTTACAATGAAATTTCAAGGTATTGTTTGTTTGAAGAGCAATACATAGACACTTAATTGTTATGTATTCAGTTTAGCTAGACTGATAAACTAGTAAAGACTTTTAACAAGGGCTGAAATCCACATTTTCAAGTGGAAGAAAGAGCCCCTCCAAGCTTTATACATATCTTTACATATTTTCAGAAGGAAGACATAACAGCAAAAGAATTTGATTTTTTCAGGCCTTTTGTGTATTTCTTGATTGTAAAAACATCCTAGTCAAGAATAAGTTCTACTTCTACTAGAAAGGTATACAGTGGGAAAAACTGAATTTTCTTGTTGTGGGAAGGGGTTAAAACATTTCTTACATACATATATGTTACCATACAAGGGTTGACAATATGGTTTTAACTAAAGAGTGAAAATAAATGATTTATTTTTACTAATATACACTTTTAAAACTTACTAGTACGTTGAGAAAAGTGAACTTACCTTTTAAAATTTAACAATTTTGGGAAAAAATCCTTAATGGTTAGTTGTTTTTTAGGTACCCCCATTAAATTTTATCATACACATATCTCTGCGCAAAATGCCTAGTGCCATTTTCACATTGTCATTTTCTAGACGCATCTCATAAAATTTCATTAAAGTACCCAAAGCTTCTTCAGCTTTGCTATAAGTTACAGGTTTATTATCAATTGACTGAATCTTCCAGTTGAATTTTCGGCATTATGATCATCACTTAGAACTTATCAATGAACATTGTACCTTATTGATGTTCTACAAAAGGGGGAAACATGGCGGTCATTTTCATTGTGCTAACCTGTTTCAATTAGCATCCTTCTAGTTCCAATGACACCTGCTGAAGAACCCTTTCAAAGATAGAGTGTTGATCCCTGAGCAGACTGACCTGTCCGGAAGCCAACATGTGCATGAGTTTTATTCTCTACCCAGAAAAATTCAATGTATGATTCGAAATATGTACTTGGTGGTTTACAATGACTCAAAATAACCAACAATTTCTAAAAATAATTATTATTACTATTATATATGCAAACAAGTAAATGTTTCATGAATAGGTCAGAAATTTTGTTCGTCGTAGCCGAAATTCGTATTTTAGCCTTCGTAATATGAGTGAAACACTTAGTGTAAATAAATAGTAAACCAAACTTAATGAACAAAATTTTTTCGTTTTAGACGTGATTTCATATTAACCATGTTCATATTAAGAAAGTACAACTGTATATTAAATTATGAGTTATTTAGTTTTGGGGCATTAAAAGATGTAAGAAATGTTAAAGTTTGAGAGGGGGGGAGATCCAATTTTTTTGCCTTTACTTTATTAACAGTTCCAAAAGAAATCTTTTGAAACATAAAATTCCATTTAAAAAGAGGAAATATCAAGTATTGATAGAATTCTGTAAAGCTGTATGCTTTTATGAAGATCTATTTTGAAGCAACTAAACAGCAACTAACATTTTTAATGTTGAGAAGATGATTTTGCTCAACTTTCGGTTTTCTCTTTTTTTAAATTTTGTAGCTTTTCTGCTTTCATATCACGTAATTAAAAATTTAACATTTTTAATGTTAATATTCAAGTAATACAAACAAATCACTGTTTGGTTCATGTACAGAACTGTGTGGCAATGCATCATCCTACCCCACTACCAACATACATAATAAGGCAGTGAGAAGCAAAGGGATGTAAGTGACCAAAGATCAATTCTGAGTAAAACACATTCAAAGTTTGGATCATATGAGAGCTTTAAGGTTTTTTGTTTCTATATCATATGGGGGTGCAACGCCTGTTAGAGCTATTACTAACATCTCGTTACAATATAGAATGGTGCTTTCCCAATCCTATGCACATGTATCTCCAAATTTGCAATTTTGTCACTTACACCCAATTGGTTCTAGGTGCCTCATACATGTAATCAAATATTGCATTTATGTAGGAAGCAAAGTCTGTCAAATTTTCATTTTCCGGAGTTAGCACTTGTACTATGTTATTTACTCATATTTTAAAATAAAAACAAAAGCTACAGAATTTGTGCATTTCTGAAATAGCTTTTATTGGCAACCCCCCCCCCCCCCCCAAGAGGAGAAATCAGTAGCCACCCTGTTTTTTTAATTCATATTATTATTTACTGATTTAATTAATAAGTCTGATAAGGCTTTTTGAAATAAACTTTTATTTAGCAATGTACAATGGCCCCTTAAAAGAAAAAAAAGCTATTGAATATCAGATTTTGGATATTCATATGGCTATTCTAGTTTAATATTTCGAAAAAATGTAATATGACTTTTAGGCAGGGATTCAACTGAAACGCTTTGCGATCGTTTTACCATTTTTGATCGAGTGCTTTGATCGAAATCATGCAATCCGGATTCAACTGAAACATGTCGATCATTTTTTACAGGTCATCTAGATATAGCTCATCATCAGCTCTATCTGAAAATCAACACCATTCCATCTGGCAGGCAGTTTAGGATCAAAACACATTGATAGCATATATTTATGCTTTCATAGTTATTGACCAGATTTAAGCCATGTTACTCTAAAGAAACAAATTGATTTGGAAATTGAAGAGGTCAAGAAAACCCAGCATTTCATTAAAGGTTTTATACGATTAGAAATAATAATGTATAGTATGGGACGAAAAAATTAATATACTATAAGCAATGAATTTTAACTTATTTTTTTTTAAATCACAATTTTTGAATTTTTATAAATTTTGAAATTTGCGATTTCAAAAATTGTAACATAATTGGGTGGAAGGGGGTCATTTTGAGAATCACCACAAAAAAAATATAGCAATAAATTACCAAAAGTTAAACACGTGTAAAAAATCTCAAATTTTACAGGCTTATGTAGTTAGTAAAGTTGCAAAAAAAATTTCACTTGAAAATACGGAGATGACATAACAAACAGCAAATCAGCTTTATTTTAATTTTTCAATGATAAAACAGATTCAATGAAGTACATGATGAAAGCTGTTGTATAGAAGAGGGGAAATCTATATTACAAGTTCTAAAACAAAAATGTTGCTAGTCTTCTTACGTAATTACAATTTCATGATGCAACAATGGCATAAAAGGAGAACATCTTCAAGACAATCCAAATCTTTCTGCACGTTTCATTTTCTTGGTCTGATACGGGGAAAAAAATAAGTCACAATGATAAAATATTAAGACAGCTGATGCATAGTATCATATAAGACAAGAAAAGAATTCACAACTAAAGCATAATTGATAACATAAAACAAGTGAAAATGAATTAAATGAAAAAGTTACCATTTAATGTTATGACAAAATAGAGTAAGATGAACATAATTTTGCAGATAGGATTGGCATGTTTCAAAGTTAAATTATGCTTTTCACTTTACCTCTTTTGTGGGTTCCAACATTAACACTTTATGATATAGGAGGTATATTCAGAAAGTACTGTTTCCTTGTACAAATACAAAAGTGACAACCAGCAACAGGCACAGGGCCCACTTAGGCTGGTCCTAGTCAATTTAACAGTCCATAATGAACATCAAGAGCTTTCTTTAAAGTTTTTACTCCACTGCAAGTAACAGTCGCTTCCGGTAAACTATTCGAACTGCTTAAAGCTCATTGAAGCAGTAATTTTTCCTAACTTCAAGATTAGCCTGAGAGTTGAAAAGCTTAAAACAATGACCTCTGGTTCTGCTTTCAGCACATAACTGTAGCCCATCAACATTTCCCATTTTAATGAATTTAAACAAATGAATCATGTCCTCTCTTCTTTGCTCAAGACTATACATATTTGGCCAGCATACTCCAAATGAAGTCTTACCAAACTTCTGTACAATGGCAATACAACTTCCTTAGACATGTTCGAAATAGCCTTATTGATAAAACCCAAGCATCCTGTTAGCTTTGGTACTTGTGATGCTACACTGCTAACTAAACTTGAAGTCGTGACTAATCAATGCTCTTAGATCAATTAACACACACTGCTTCTACTTCACTAATGATGGAACCTTGTAAATAATAGCTTGCATGTTTATTCCCATGACCAAAATGAAGCACTTGACATTTTCTAATACTAAAAGACATACCCCACTACATTGCCGACCTAGAAATTTGATTTAACTCCTTTTGAAACTGATTGACTTGTTCTTCCGTGTCAACAATTCGCATGACCTTGATATCGTCCGCAAAAATATTGGTGTTCCCAAAAATACTCTGAGTAATATCATTAATAAAAATAATAAATAATATCGGCCCTAAAACTGAACCTTGTGGAACACCACTCAAAACATCAATCCACTGAGAATAATTGCCCTTCACAACTACTCTTTGTTTCCTCCCAGTCAGCCAATTTTTAACCCAAATTAAAGTTTTCCACCAATACCAAATTAGTTGTATAAGACCTACCCTTCCTAAACTCCCCCCCCCCCCCCGCCCCACACCATTGAAAACTAGTAAACACTCCATTTGCCTCCAGGAAATTCACTATCTTGATTTTGATCAGAGTTTCAAAAATTTTACAAATTACTGAAATAAGGCTCACATGCCTATAATTTCTTGCCTTAGATTTACACCTGTTCATGAAAAGCGGCATTATATTTGCCAGTTTCCAAACCACTAGCACAGTCCCTGAGTTATATGAAGATATGAAAGTAGTTAAAACAACCACCCACTAATTCCTCTGCACATTGTACTAAAATTTTAAGATATACATCATAAGGTCCTGGAGCCTTATTTGTTTTAATCTTTTTCAATTGAAATAACACATCATTCCTAGAAAATACAAAATCCTGAAGCTGTGTATTAGCTTGCATCTCCCGTATATCAAATGTTGAAATACAGTTTCTGTTAAATACACTGGAAAAAAGATTATTTAGAATTTCAGCAATATCCCCATCATTTTTAATTAAGTTCCCGTTCTCATCCACTAGGGGGCCTACCTGAGCATTATGAGCTTTCCCTGAATTAGCATAAGCAAAAAATTCCTTAGGATTCCTTTTGATATTATCTGCAAGCTTTTGCTCCAATTCCCTTTTCTTACTCCCTACCAAATACTTGAAAGTACGTCTAACTTCACAATACAAAATTATCTCGGAATGGCAACTAGTCTCTTTAAGTCACCGGAAAGAGGCTTGCTTATAATTGAGAGCTTTTTTCACCATAGACAACCACCAGGGCCAAATTTTCATAAAATCCCCCTTTTCCTAAAAAGAACATAATCCCTCAGTTTTCTCCAATTTACCCTTGAAGATCAGATTCACTCTTCTCCAACCCAGAAGAAAAAACCTCTTTCAAACCCTGGCTAAGTGCAACATAATCAACATTCCTGAAGTTAGGTACTGTAATTTGACTTTTGAACACGAGGAATGCGAAACCGGCGAGAAATTTATTGCCAAGTTAAAAACATGTACGGTGAAGACACTATAAGTGATGGAATAGTGAGGAAGTGGGTCAGAATGTTTAATGAAGGTCGAACAAATGTCCACAATGCGGCTTGGAGTGGTCCGCCTTCTGTTATCAACATCTGATAAGGAAAGCTGATGAAAACATCCATGAGAATAGACATTTCACAAAATTGAAACGTTTTCAGCGGAATTTCCACATACTTCATGTACTGTCTTGAATGAAATTGTTATAGACCGCTTAGGTTATCACAAGGTGTGTTCCTGATGGGTTCCAAATATACTTACTGATTTGTTAATGTGATGATAAATCCTTGGATTTATCATCTCATTGGAGAAGGCCCCAAAACATTTTCACTTATTTTTTTTCCTCCTTCTTGTAAGTCAGATATTTTCAAATTTTTGCTATTTGGAAGAATAAGAATTTACTCATGGCACACTAGTGATACAATTTGTATCCACAGTATAACACATGCTAACTCAATTTATAAGATTTTAGAGAAAAATAGAAGTGGGAAGAACATACCAATAATGATAAGCACTCGGGTTTTTTTTTTTTTTTTTTGTGTGTGTGTGTGTGTGAAAATACTTCAAATGCAACGGTAATTTATTTTTCCTACCATTTTGCTCTAGGTAGAGATTGATGGCCAACTCTTTAAAGTTTTAACAACAGGCAGCAGCAAATTATAGGAATTTTTTGGAACAATCATTTTTGGTTTCAAACTAATTTGATTCCAAACATTTAAGGAAGCTGATTTAAGACTAATTTTATAACTAAAAAATGTTCTGTTGAAGAAAATAAATACATGAAGAATTAGGATTCAATATTTGCCAGATACATAAGCATTAACTAAACAATTTTTTTTAAATTTATTAAACATAAGTAAATATGTAATTAAGCATAACATAAACTTACCTTATCATCTACACTAGAAGCTGCTGAAACAGTAGCGCCAAATTTCAATTTACGTTTTAAAAGCTTTTCCTTTTCTTCAATCTAAAATCATAAACATTTAAGCAAAAGAGTTACGACAAGGTTAAGAATTACTTTCAACACAAGAAATCAATTCACAACCCCAACATAAATAAGTTTTATATAGGCAAACCTACTTATCTCGAACCTACCTATCTCAAACAACTTTCTATTTTGAGCTTTTCAAAATTCCCCGCATTTTTAAACAAATTCAACGTTTTTTGTGTTTCTTTTGAACAAAATTCCCCAACAACTATACAGTTTGAATTCTGGCTAGTGGCAACTTACATTTTTGTATTTGAGCCTGAAGAACTTTTATCAAGAGCAAAAGTGGAAGGCAAAACATTTTTTCCTTACACAAATTGTATCATCCTCCAAGTCACAAAGGACAATGGAGTGAGGGAAAACTAAGTTCAAGGAGTAAGTTCTTTAGGAATTCCACTCACTCAGACAATAAGGAGGGGGGGGGGGGGCATTGTGTCAGGGGGACTTGTGTACTTTTTTTATGCATAAATTGTATTCCAGATTTTTATACATTCATATAAACTGTTCATATCTTCCTTCCAAATTCAGTTTACTGGAAATTCTATTTAATTTATAATCTTCTATTGTATAACTTAGTATTTTACAATGTATTCAATAGTACAACTAGCCAAAACGTCATAGAAGATCATTATTTTTGTCAAATTTAAATAAGAATAACTGTATCTCATTAATTACAAATTTTTGATGCATTTAAATTCAAAACTTTCATCTGATATAAACTATTTTATATGCTTCATAATGTAAATATTTACTATGCCATTTGGAAGTAATATTTTTAACAAACTATAAAGATAAGGGAATTATATGAGTATTATTATTGAACGACTTGATATAGTAACCATTGGATATAACAACCCAAACAGTGAAGTCCAGACGGTGTTGGATAACAAGAATCAACTGTATTAATTTTTTGACTATTGTTCCAATTTCTTATTTTCATACCTGTATACAAACCTCTGTATCTCTAAATGTATTTGCTTCCGGTAAATTCAAGAAAGATAGGTTCGACTTTGTATGTAAATTTATTCAGGATTAGTCCATAATATGCCAAAAGACTTGTGCAAATTTGAATGTACATGTAGCCTTCCTATTACCTGGTAGATAGATACATTCGTTGGAAACGTTGTGTTCTGGGAAACTATGTTACGCGAGACCAAGAGTTAGTGTTAAGAGTGGGGTTCGGCTTCAAAAATTCAATAACAAAAACCTTTTTAAAAAACAATTCATATAAGCAACTTTATTTTTATTAAACATGCAAAATTCTATGTAGCATGAAACATATATGTAAACATAGCTTGTCAAGGTTTTGAACTACCTTTACTAGGCCACAGGGCCATGTGCCGCAGGTTGAGTATGGATGGTATAATATGCTAACTCCTTTTATTAAAGAGGAATCAAGAGTTTAACAGAGTTGCCACTGAAGTTAGAGAACAAAATTCCCCGACTTTTTCCAGGTGATTTCAGAAAATATTCCAGTTTTATCACTGTAGATTAATCTACATAATATAGTTACGAGATATTTTCTTCTGAATATCTACCGACTGCAGTTCCAATGTCAACATCATATACTTTTGTCCAATTGCTCTTATCATATTCAATAACAGTTGTAATTTTTACATATTTTTCCAAAATGAAAGCACATGATATGCTAAATTTGCAACAATGAAGCTAAAACTCTATAACAAAATTCTTTAGTACATTACTGGTAAACAGCAAATCACTGAGCTATTTCTTTTGAATAGCCATATAAAAAATATATGTATTTTTGCTTTTAAAAAAATTAATAAACCAAACAATCAAGTGCTTACAGTATTAAAGTTTAATACTTTTCCAAAAAAAAAAACTATCAATAATTTATCAATAACAGTACAGAAAAAACAAATAAAGAAATAAAAATTAAATAAGCCCATTTGAACATAGCAAGTTACAAAATAACTTGCAACTTTCATAATAATTGATATATTTGCGGGGTGTAAATGAATTGAACTCTGAAGAGCTACAAGCAATTTTTTGTAAAGTACGTGATGTTGACTGACATGTTCCGAAAAAGAACAAGTATTATAAATAAAAGGAACAAGAATTTAGAAAAAGTATTACAAATACAAGGTAAAATTGTGAAAATTCAATTGAAACACATAAGATAATCCTCAACTATTCAAGAATAATTTTCAGATCTTCAAAACTGAGGCAGTGAGAAGAATAAGAAATGTAAGTAACCAAAAAATGATTCTCGGAAAAACGCATTGAAAGTTTGGATCCTATGGGACCTTTAATGTTAATTTTTTTCTAAATCACCTTGAAACGGAGCACCTGTTAGAGCTATCACTAACATTTCTTGTCACAATATAGAATGGTGATTTCCCTATTATTTTCCCCAGTTATCTCCAACCTTTTAATTTTATCACATTCCTTTACTTCTGGGTGCCTCAAATTAATCAAATTTTTTTCCGCATTTAATCTAAATTGTTTAAGTAACAGAGAACATCAAAGAGGTTTAGTCATTTTAAATAAATGTCATTTAGTAAATTTGTCGCTGATTCAACAATACAAGTTTACAAGAAATCTTTCATGATATTCGGTTGTGCAAAGCAGAGAAATGTAAAATCTTTTGCCTGAAATATTTAATAATCTAGCTTTCTTCTGTAGAAAACCTTAGGTCTTACCTTATGAGGCGATAGGAGGAATCTGGAGAGAAAATAATAACAGCTAATATTATGCTGTAAATTTTTTGGCAGAGAAGAATAACACCGCAAAAAGTTAGCTGATTTACTTATCCTTGGTAAGAGGGGGAGGGTATCCTCCATCATTACTATTTATTATTATTTTATGTAGATAACAATGTATTTTGTTGGAGTCAAAAAAAAAAGTTGAATTTAAATGTTATTTAAATGCTCTGCATTCATACCTTTCCAGCATCTGTTTTTCCTATTGGTGCCACTTACCTACTCTGACGTAAATCAAGCATTGAACGTATTGCACCTCCAATGCACGCAAGAAAAATACAGCTGAAAATTGACTAGTTGGACTCTCTCAGGAGAGAATTTCGAAAATTTTGACCTTAATTTTAAATATGGGTGAAATCGAGGGGGGGGGGGGGATCGACCCTCCCTTCAGAACGCTTTGCCTTGAGTTATGCTATGAAAAAAGGTAGGAGGGGGATCAAAATATTGCAAAAATGTTTCATCATTTATGAGCAGCCCCCAAAACGAATGATTTGAAAAAGGGGCAATAAAAAGTTGACTGTCAATTGTGATTACAAATCATTATTTTGATACAGGTAATGGTAATTCTTATATATTCTTATGAAAATATAAAATGAATGATAATAGTTTCTGAAATTTCTGAAAGTAGGATACACCTCTTAAAATTCAAGCTAATTATTTCAAATCATTAAATAATATTGACAAACAAAAGCTTATGCAGAACTAAACCCCCCAAGCCAGTTTTCTGCATCACACACACAGCTTCACAGTAATTTCTTAGAACATTGCTTCACCGAATAAAATGAATGTTATCTACAATTACTCTTAATTTATCAATCAGTAAATTAATGAAAGAAAATAACATAAACTCTTATTGGGGAAAAATTAGGTAACATGCTTTCAGGTATGTATATTGCCTTAATTTATAAAACTTCATATTGCAGGAAATTCTCCTACAAATCTGCGTCAATATTGAGTGCATGAGCTAATTTGGTGGCTTCTTCCAAAGTATGATATTCTGAAAACTTTAATCAAATAATTTATCTAATATATGATGCATCTCTACTAATAATAAAGCAGCAAGTATGTGTGTCTGTCTATCTATCTGTCTGTCTGTGTGTGTTCAGCGTAGGGCCAAAACCATTCGGCGGATTTTCATGAAATTTGGCACGAAATTAGTTTGAAACATGGAGGTGTGCACCTCAGAGTTTTTTCCAAAATTCGAATTTGTTCTCTTTTTATTTCAATTTATAGCCGAAAATTGGATAAAAGAATCCTTTTCTATTGGAAGAAATTGTCGCATCCTTTAGAGCTTGATACCATTGAAAAGCACGTAAAAAACTACCCCAGGAAGAGTTTTGCTCTACTTGCTAAAATTCGAAGTCTCTAAATTAACTAGAAAAGAAATTATAAGCGTTTTTCTCTGTAGTTCGAAATTATTTTTTCATGGTAATTAACTTTAATTTAATTTGAATTGTTACCATGCCCACTGGCTTATGATTAGGCTTACCATATTTTTGGTTAGTGAAACCGGGACACATTAATATAGGATGGGCATACCGTATGGTCTGGGGAAGATTTTAAAAAATTAAGAGCAAAATGGTGAGTTTTAAGTTTTTTTTTTTAAGCCTCGCCAGGGGAGCGGGGAATTTGGATCTCTAAATTGTTAGTCTACCCAGCTTTTAAAAATAAAAAAGGAATTTTTGCTACTTAATTTAGTTAAAAAGATTTTTTTTTTTTTTTTTTTGCTTTTTAATGAGAATTTTTTCTGGTCTACCATCTAGAAAGAAGTGTTAATAAAATAAAGTTTAAAATACTGCATAAAATTGTTAAATTGAACAACTAATTACTAAGTCTTTTTTTTTTAATTACAACTTTTTGTCTAACTACAAAAATCATTTCAAAAACAACATTTTTGTCAAACTAAAAAATCAATTAATAAGTTAACAAGGTTATTAGTTTTCAACCCACTCATATTTCCGACTTGAATGTACTTTTTTCAAGATGTCTTTGTTAAGCTTGACTTTTCATAAAAGTCAGAGCAAAGAAAACCTTAAAATTTTTTGTACATACAATCAATGCTCTTGCAGCTCCCTCATTAATGCTCTGTCATCTTAAAGTTTCTTAATGTCTTCATAAAATAGTCTTAAAAACATAAATTCATTACTTTTTGCGTCTTACAGCCGTTTCCGGGACATTGATAAAACTGGGCGGGACACCGGGACAAGAGCAAAATACCTGGACTGTCCCGGTCAAACCGGGACGTACGGCTAACCTACTGATGATTTTTTTGATTTTTTTTTTTTTGTTTAACGAATTGAAATTTATTTCTTGCGGTTTTTAGCATTTTGAGGAGCAGCTATTTTAATTATTAATTTATTTCTTTTTTTGGATTTTGATTATTCTTTTTTTAAATGAATTCAAATTTATTTCCTTCAGCTCACAGGCAATCGATAGCTTTATTTTGATTTACTTATTTTGACATGCATTTCACCGGACCATTTTCCATACTGCACAGGTGTTTTTAAATAAATCCTTTGTAGCGATTTTTGTTGTTTCAACTTATTATTACCATTTATATTTTTATTTATTTTACTTTTTTTTTTCTCCAGTGAATTAGCACACATGTTATTTACCTATATGAGCTCGGATGAAAGGTTTTTTCGCTTTTACAGCTTTGCTTGCTGCTGTTAGTTTCTGCAAGCTACAACATTTAGTCTTTCTGTTTTACTGTCAATGACTAATAGATAAAAACTAATTATACTAAAAATTTATTAATTTTAAAACTATTCTAATGGATTATAATCGTCCTTTTTGTGTGGGTCCTTGAAATAAACAAACAAAATGCATTTTCTCTTAAATATTTTCTTTTTGCTTTGTTTTGTTTCTTTCTTCCTTTTTTATTGTGTGTGTTTTGCAAAAAAGATGCTTTAACGTGTAGAATCGCTGGCTCATTGCCGTCTGCGGATATAACTATGTGGAATGCTATACATTTTTAAAAAATAACATAATGTACATATTAAAAAGTTACCACTATATACACAATGGTGAACCGACTGGTCTTTTAATTTTTTAACATGGGCATAGCCGTGCGGGTACCGCTAGTATTTGAATATATGCACTAAAAGGTTTTGCATCTTAATGAATTAAATGTTCCAGGGTTCGCGCTAGGCCGCGCGATTCCCGCAATATTTTTTGAAATCCCACTCAAAAAAAAATTTTTTTGGGCTTAAACTTTAAAAATCCCACTTAAAATTTTGGTCAAGAAGGAAAATCCCACTTTGTATTTTTCCCCAGCGTGAACCCTGTGTTCGTTACAATGCAAACCCGGCCCTGTTCGTTTCACCATCGAACCAAATAATACCAAAGCAAATAAACTTATAAATTTGAAGGTACAAACCAGCTGCAATCTCAATCAAAAGAACTGTCTGATGCTTCTAGCTTCAGCAAAGCAGTAAATATTGTTTTGTCAGTATGATAAGGCTTTAGTACAATAGACCTCTGGTCGTGGTACTTGGTCTTTCGAGCCTCCTTTCCTACATTTCATTTCATGATAAGGCTTGATTGTATCAATTCCGTTGGGTCATCGCATTGCGCTTATTTTTAAATCAAGTAATTTTCAGATAATCAGATAATTGACTATTTTTAAAAGACTATGAAAAAATATGGATATTTCTTGTCTTACGCCAGTTGAGGAAAATAAGTTTAAAAGTCGTACCAATGTTGTTTAAAGAATGAATTAATTTTTTTACTTTATAGCACAATTTTAAATTTGAAGTTCTTTTTTTTTTTCTTTTCAAAAAATATTTTATTCTGAAATAATTAAATTATCAACATTAACTTTTACCTGTCTTAAAACAGTTGATACATTTTGTCCAAACCTCTCTGCTCTTTTCTTTAAAACATCAACATCTGGGGCCTTAAAAAAGTACAGAATAGATTTGATGTTAGAATACACACATAAAAAATTATTTTTAATCTAATATTTAAATGATGTAATCAAATGTATAAGAGATAAGATATGCATATAAATACTTAAGTGTTCTCACACTGACTTCAAAATGAGTTACTTATTAAAAATGTACCTTCAGTTTTTAATCAATAGTAAATAAACTACAATTTCTTGACTCTTAGTAAGTAATACTGCAGTACCATTCCATATTTACACTTAAATCACAAAATAAAAAATAATCAGAAGAGATAGAAATAGCAGTTAATAAGTTGCAAAAAGAAAATTATTCTCCACAATCAATTGTTGTTGTTGTTGTTGCGCTCTCCCGCGTAGCGAGGAAGAATGGGTACGCTGCTCCTGAGTCTAACGGGGCCCTTATAGGCAGGAGTCCGATTTCCGTCCCTTTGAAAGGTCTCTTAATTTTTTGAACCAGCTCCCAGATGAGAGAACGTAACCTGGGATTGGCAACCCCAGAGGTATCATTTTAACTTGGAGCCACAACCTCTTTAACGTGCACCAGCTCCCTTTAGCGTACACGGCCCTACAGGAACAAGCCGCAAAACCTAAGTCGATGTTGCTTCACTTTCGGTGTTCTGCGGGAACAGAGCTTCTACTGACTGGTCCACTGCGGGACTCCACAATAGTTAAGTAGTTTAATTGATGTAGGTCTGACTTTAGTGAAGGCAAGTCTTATTTTCCTTTTCAAATATTAGTTTAAAATTTTTTAAATGTTGCATGACTTTACTAGTAAATTATTATTATTATTTTAAAATACCTATGCTTAACATAATACAGGCTTGAACACTAAGTGAAAAATAACAATAAACGTGTCGACATTTTATTTTTGTACAAATTTTTTTTATCAATATTCTATTTGTCTGAAAATTTTCCATCGACTTTTTTTTTTTTTTTTGACATTTTTCTATTGATGTTCCAATTTTTTTAAATATTTAGCACAACTTAATTCTGGTTGAAAAGGTGCAATGCCATTTAAAGTACACTTTTAATTATGCTAAAATTAATTGGGGAAAAAATATGTCATGCAAATTTTAAAGAAACTGCCAAAAATTTTGAAAAATAAATGGTCAGCAAAAAAAGAATCAAGAAATATTCTATAACAATCAAATTCACTGATAAATTTTCATTTCAAGTAGAAGAATTTAAGTTTGGTTGAAAAGGCATTGTACTGTCACAGCTTAAGAAATGATCAGAAACATGACAAACTAAAAGCAGATGGTGAATAGGATTGCTGCACATTACATGCAATGCACTAAAATTAGGTAAGTCTATTTATTTTCCATATGCAAACGAAAAACAGATGAATACAAGCTAAAATACTAAGCAAAAGTCGTACTCGTATGATGTGCATTACCCAATTTCATTCTACCTCACAAGCATCCCTTTCCCCTCTTTAAAGTAGAGTAATAAGTTCCCAATTTTAAAATGCAGATTTTTGTGAAAAGTAATTTTTTCATTATTATTAATTATAGTAAATGTAGATTTCCTTTTTATTTATTTATTTTTGAGAACATGCCGGTATTATATTAATTTCGTGAAGGTGCCGATTTCATGTTTTTGTGAAAGTACCAACCAATGGTAGTGAAATCAGCCTGCATTAGGCCTTGATAACTTCACTTTCACCTAAAGTATAACAAAACATTTTTAGCTTTGATTCAAAAATATTCAAGCAATACAAAAGTTAGTGAGCTAGCAACATTTTGATAGAAGTTGCGCAGCCTATCTGCTGTCTCTCATTTTTCTTACCACTCATTTATTTAGTTTACTTAATTTTTTTCCTGTAATAAAAAACTATTATATTAATTATTATTTCACTTTTATGCAACATTTAATTTTTTTCCTAGCAATGCATAAATTAAATAATAGCAAACGTTTTGCTCACTACGTGGCAGTGCAGTAGGAAGGATTATGCAAATTTAGACAACTTCACCATGATTGGTTGCATCCTTCGGCTCGTGGCTGGGCGAAGTCTATAACGCAAGTTTCCCAGCTCGCCTTACTAAACAAATTACAAGGAGCATATAAACGCGTGCTTGCCTGCAGTAAGAGGATTCAGTTGGTAGGAACAGAACGGGCTGTTGACTCGATGGAGTCTCAACCAAGTTAGATTATAAGGAAGTCCAATGTTAGCCATCTTGGCATTTATGATGTTAAAAAGTCTTGTGGCAAGTTAGGGCGGCCATGTTGCAGCAGATTTAGTTTTTCATACCGGTGGACAACTTTTTTTTAATTAGGTTTTAATATTATGTTGTTCTGTCCACGTCTGAAATAAATGTTGTTTTAAACTTTGCTCCATATTAGTTAACTCGGCCGACACACACTGCTATTTGACGGTATTAGACTAGTATGGTCAAATCCAGAGACCATATTATTATATCACATTTCCCCTTCATACTGTTTTGAATAGTGGTCTCAAATCATAACACAAAAAATACTTATTTGTGATAAATGTTATTCATCATTTCTAACATACCAGAATTTAGTGCCAACTTTTCTTTAACGGATTTGAAAAAATAAAAGTCGAAAGTTCACTGCTGATGGCTGTTTAGATTTTGAGAGAAATTGCAAACTAATTTTTGATACAATTGTTTGTATTTTGAGACATCAATTACGTTACCCAGTCCTAATATGACATATTGCACAGTATTAAAATTTATTTTACAATCTATGCTGTATAAAAACATACTCGGAGAAATTTTTTACTCACAGCTGCTGTATTCGATAAGGAAAGAGGCTTTGTAGAATTAACCTTTGTAAATCTGAAAAGAGACATTTTGAAAAGATAAAATACTATATAAAAAGTAATAGAGCAACATTCATTCATGAAATTTTTAATTACTTAAGAATAATCTAGTAAACAATACATGTTGCCGACTGCCAAGACTGTTATCAAGACCAATTCAAAAAATTCAGCAATTTCGTTATCCAACTATTTGCTTCTTATGTATATGCATTTACAAGATATTTAATAAGGAATGCCATTTTATGCATTAGGATTAGGGATGCAATGGAGCAATATCTTACCTATCTGGATGAGTACTGTCTGTCTACCATGAGAAAAGCTCATGCTAAAATGTGTGTGCCTGTCACACTATAGTATAGCAACAAGGTGTGTCTTTTTTCCACAGGAAGTTTCGAAGACTGGAACATTAAGTGTGTCACATTAGCGCAGTCAGCATCATCTTGAAATTTTATATCTTTTTCTAAATAAAGCATCTTTTTCTACTTCTATCATATTTTATTTCGAAACTAACATTTTTTAAGACATGCCAAAATACTAAGAAATAAAAACACCTACTAACCTCTACAGAGAATGAATGAGGTTCATTTCGATGGCAAGCGCTATGCTATAGACATTATGACAAGAGTTTTTCCCTCGACAGACAGACAGTAATTCAATTATCTGGCAGATTGGCCTTGAAATAGACAGCAGGAGACATGAAATAAATACAATAAAAACCCTAATGAAATGCCCGTCCAACAAAGGACCAAACCCATTGAAGATATCTAAACGAAACTTCAATGTAATACATGTTTGTCACCTCTTATGTTACCACTCAAACAACTAAATACTGGTACTAGATAATGCACTGCTATAAAACAACTAAGTATCGGCATTATTAAATTACTGATGACACAGCTCAAGTGCTTTATAAACTCTGATGTGGAGCCACAAAATTATATTAATATACAAATTTGAAAATACTAAGTCAGACGGATTCAAGATATCAACAAATGACAGTGTACAAATCAATTTCATCTTTTCACAAAATATGATTTGCAAGGAAACTATTGAATTGACAAGAGCTAAAATTTAGGGTGAGATGGGAGGAAGTAAGTGGACTAAGCACTTTCTTTTGCTTGTAGAAACGAATCATCGAAAACATTACAAATTCCATTATACTCCTTTTATATCAACAAAAATGCAAATACAGGGTTGGGAGAATTCACCTCCTTGAAAACACTGGGTTTTAAAAATATTTCCAACCCTAGTAGTATGGTAATATATATGCAGCATGTAAGATCTCATAACCACACTCATCCCTCCCCTAGGAGAAAAGTGGTTACGACACCGCAGTCCCTGTACCCTAAATTTGTGCCCTTATATTTTAGCAATGACTTCCTCTTAAATCAGAAACTGCATCCGCCTTTGTTGCCCACTCGCACATAGAGACACTTTCGCAATCACTTGACTAGGGATTATCTAAATGCATTACTCGACAAGAAAATAATTCGATAGAATTATATGATAAGAAACTGCTCAAAAAGTTTCATCCGAATATCAAACGTTCGAGACATTCATTCGATTCCGATATCTTTCAAGAAGTAAACCAATCGAGATGTTCCTCAGAATAAAGTTCTCAAGTTATCCTGAATAATCAAGTTCTTGATTATACCCGTCACTAGAAAGCACCAAATGCTCAAATTATGATTTTTATCATTCAAAAAAACAATAACTGCTTACTGTTTTTTCAAAGGGGTGGGGAGTAGTAAAATTTCTAAACTATATTATAAGCTTGAAAGGCCACACTCTGGTTAACAAGTTAAACAACATATAATACATATCCAATTATTTTTTTATCTTTCACTGCAAGTTAGACCCCGACACATTACACTTTTGATATGCTCAAAAACAGTTACTTACATAAATTACTTCTACAGGATCATTATACAGGGTTCGTATGCTTTTGGTAAAACCAAAAATAAGGACTTTCTAAGGACTTTTTAAGGATCTACAAAAAATTTTAAGGACCTCACAATTTTTTCGCAATATACAAACTGTTATGTTTATTTCAAAAGGAAGCCTTATTGAAAGAGGAAATCGATTTAACATCGCATTTTTATTAGGAACACAATACAAACAATTTTATGGAGCTCTCTTTGTCTTGTTGCTTTTCTAATGCCCAATACAATCAGGGAGTTAAATAATTATTGGAGCTAGTAATAAGCACACAGCAGAAGTATTAATCATATATAAGCAAGTGAAAAATTATCAAAAATGGTTAATGCTATAAAATACAAGTTAAATGAAAAACAATTTAAATAAAAAAAATTGTTGAAGAAAACGCTGCACTTTGTCTTGAGAATTTGTGTTTAATGAAGATTTTTTTTTTTTTTTTTTTCATTTTACTTAACTTAAGTTGCAAGCATCTCAATTTAGGCTTACTTAAACTTTTATCTCTGACATAAATAATTTTTTTAAATTTTTTAGAAGAGCTTAGAAAAATTCTGAAAAAAACTTTTTCAACTTGAGAAAAATATTTCATTTTGGAAACAACATACAAATAAAAAATGGAGCTTGTTTGCTTAAAGCTTTGTACATTACCCTCAAATAGTAACTACCAAAATTTAACTAAAATAAAGTTTCAAAAAATTGAACAATATTTTTAAATAAAAAATAAAACAAGCAGACTACAGGCTGCAAATACTAAAACAACTGTCAACTTTTTAAATAATTGATATATTTACAGGATATATTACAGGAAAGATAGAAGTCTCGAAAGCTGCGTGCAATTTTCGGTGAAGCACGTGCTAGATGTTAGCAAGTTTCCGAAAAATAGGCTTTTACATTTTCACGTTATGAGTTACGAAAATTCATGTAAATTAATACATGTCTTTTTTAAAAGTTTCTTCAAAAATTTTCTTGTTTTGTAGTACAATCCCTTTAGATAAAAATACTTGCAAAAAATCGAATTTTTGAAGTTCAAAAGAAAAAAAAAAAAAATCAGAAAAACTAGGGGGAAATGGAGCATTTGGCAACTAGGGTGTATAGGTTTAAGAGGAGGTTGATTCCTTCAATTTAATGCAAATTAAGAAATTTCAGGAGATACAAATTTTGATTAACACAGAAAATATCCATCATCTCCCACACAACAAAACCCCACAGCGAACGATCGCCAGGGTTCGTGATTTTTTTTATTTTTTTTAAAAAAATAAAAAAAAAAATCGGATTTTTTAAATTTAAATCAGATTTTTTTTATTTAAATCGGATTTTTTTGATTTTTTTAAAAAGACCTTAAGTATTTTAGATATTTATTATGTTACATTCATATAAACAATATGGCATGTTAATCAATATGCAAAAACACACTTTAAACTATTTTCACAGCAATAAAAAAAAATTATAACTATAATGATAAACAATGCGAATGCATGACTCAAGCGAAACTTAACCCTACCAGGAATAATAGTACTCAGAAGTACAGAGAAAATGAACAAATTAATCTGAATTATTTTGCTGTTGAAAGCTGATAAAAAGTAAAAATTGTGTGTACTTAATTTTTACATTGAGTGTACTTTAATCTTTTTTCTATTTTATAAATGAAAAAGCCTGAAATATTTTTACCCATTTAGTAAAATCATATGCTCACACCATTACAAAAAACGGGAACTTTTTGTTTTAATCTAATTTCTTTATTGAAAACTTCTATGATAAAAATTTTAGAAGGGAAATCCTCAAGTGAAAAGGGGACATGGATGAAACTTTAAGGATACATATTCTAAATTCGATCAATTGTTGTTTTAAACACCATCATTCTGAATTATTTATTATGTGCCATTTATTAAATTGATCTAAAATACTATTTTTAAGATAAAAAACACAGAATGGTTCATGGTTATTATGAATTCTCATTTGAATGATTGGATGAATGATGCTTTGCTGTTAATATGCTTGAAGAATAAGAGTAATATTGCAAAATTGAAAAAATAGTAATTAGTTCTAAACTTATGAAATATGTTATACACACAGATGGATGGTCCTAGGAAGTTATGTTTCAAACAGTGGTTGTCTTGTAATTGCAACATATTTCATTTTTACACTTTCTAACATCGTAAAACCAATGATTTTTTTGAAAAAAAATCACTTGATTTAAATCAATGATTTTTTTGAAAAAAAATCACTTGATTGAAATCAATGATTTTTTTTTAAAAAATCGCTTGATTTAAATCATGATTTAAATCAAGCTGATTTAAATCAACGAACCCTGACGATCGCAAAGCCAAATTGCTTGATAAAAATTTACAAAATATTAAAACATTACTTTAAAACAAATTAATTTTTTAGATATATATATTTGATTTGATTTTTAAAAAAAACAATGGGAGAACAAACTGTTTAGCGAAAGATCAGCTAAAAAGTGATCGAGAGAGTTGGCAACTCGCCGCTTATTATAGTGTAAGGTGTAAGAAAAATGATAATAAAAATAAATCATTCTTTTACCTTTAACAGTATAAAGAAGTAATAATCATTCATGCGATTGGCCAAACGAAAAAAAAGCTGGAAGCTTTTTTTTTTGCCTACATATTAATTCAATGCATCTCTTTTATTGAGCTAGATGTCAACAATATGCATCTTTGAAGTATTACCCCCCTCCCCCCTTCCCCCTTAAATTTAAAAAAAAGTTTCAAAAGCAATATTTATTCCCCCTTAAATTTAAAAAAATGTTTCAAAAGCAATATTTATTTACTGATTACTTGTTAAGAGCTGCTCCCACTTGCTTTATTGATAATTGTTTTGAATGTAGATGATTTAGTAACAATTTTCATGCAAAAAAATATTTATTTACTTTGAAACTAAATTTAATAAATAGTATCGAATCCCAAATTTGAAATCCCGAAATTTGGGTCTTTTTCGAAAACTCACGATTTTTGTTGATTCATAAAAAATTTTCCCCTCGAGTCCTTAAAAGTCCGTTTTTCAAATTTTATTCCTTTTCTTTTCTTTTTTAAAAGCAAAATGAGGGAACTTGTGTGATTTATTTTTCTGTGGTCTTAAATGGTACCCAGTTACTTGGGCACCATTGCATTTTGTACAAACACTTGTCTTTTGATTCTACTTCTCTTACTAACATTTAAATTTTTTTTTAGATGTAGCTTGATTTTCTTTTTCATACAATTGCAGGAAATAGCAAATTGGGAGCTGCCATGTGGGTGGGTACAAGTTAATTTTAACTGAATTGGGTGTTGTAGTTTGAAGCATTTTATCAAAATCCATGAACCTTTTCTTTATGTCAAAATATGTATAACACATCAATTTACTTATAACTTTTCAAAAAAACAAGAGTTATTTATTTACCAGTTGAGAAAGCACTGAAATTTGTAGTAAAAATGCGATGATGTTTATGTAAGTCACCATTTTTGGTCCTGTCAATCCGCCGTTTGGGTCTGTCCGAAAGCCACGATAGTACCGGACCCGAGCAAACCAAATTTGAGGTTCGATTAAGTAGTTGAAAGGAAAGAAGTTTGATTCTTGTGAAGAATACAAAACATAGCAAAACAAATAGAGTGCATGGGTACCTTCTTAGTTTAACAAAAAAATATAAGCACCTGGAATAAAAAATAAGGACTATTTAAAGACTTTTTAAGGCCTTAAAAATGAAAATGAACATTAAGGACTTTCTAAGGACCGTACGAACCCCGTTATACCTGACCGAATATCACTCAAGAAATAATGTTATTTACTTTATACCATACAGTGTTCTTGGTAACACTCCTCCCCAGCAAAACCGAATGGGGAAAAAACAACAATCAAAAAACAATAATAAGACGAGCTGATCTACAAATCAAAGCATAGTTTCAAAAAAAAAAAAAATACTGATAAAAATTCAAGTGTTAATACTGTGTAATATATTATACAGTTATAATATAATATAGATATAGTATATTATATAGTTAAAGACCAAGTAACAAGACTTTGCTTTTCATTTTCAAATGTAGGTTTGAATTTCTGTTCATGGATTGTTGAAGTAATTTTCACCTCAATTCATACCTTTAGATTTTAGAACATTTTTTAATAGCTAATTTTCTCCCTGTAAAATTTTGAGCAAAAGGAGACCTTCATTTGACATTATTTTAAATCTATAAAAATTTCTTCCAATTACTCTGCTGCTTGTTTTCGATTTTTTCAGAACTAAAGTAAATTTACCCCTGTATGAAGTTTAACAGACATTAAAATCAAGTTCAAATACAAAAATAATCTTAACTTCATAAAAATTATTTTATTTCAAAACAAATGAAAAATTAATAAATTAATAGCACATTTGTTTTAAAGTTAATTATTTTTCTCCAAAAATTAGCAGTTATTAACAATTAAATAAAAATTAAAAAAACATTAACATGAAAAATTAAATAAGCGGATTTAAGTAGCTTATGTTAAATTAACTTCCAACCTACAAAATAATTAAAATGTTTATAGGATGCAAAATAATTGAAATATCAAACATAGCATGCAATTTTCAGCAAATCATATGTTCAATCTGACACTTCCAAAAAAAAAAAAAAAAAACAGGACTTTACTGACATTTTGTGAAATTTAAAGAAATTGCAATTAAAGTTTTAGAGAATATACATGTGCACTGACAGTAAGGAGCTTAAAACTAAATGACATTTGAGTAAGAACTGCTATAATACTGCCTAAATTTATAGCCCTAAAAGTGCAAAAAAGCATTTAAAATTATGCTTTTTATATGCAATTTTTTATGAAGCTTACAGTGACAAAACGTGCAATTAACTGCTACTTGTTAGCTTTTAAAACATTTTAGAACATTAAAATCATAACTTTGGCTCATCGCAAATTTAAGCCTTTTTGTATCGGATGTATCAGAAACAGGCTTGTAAAAAACCTGGGTTTTTGGGTAAAATGGGGACAATTAAAATTCTTTTTCCAGCAAGTTAATAACGTATGGCATATATGTATGTATTTTTATATTAGAATATGCATAATTTAGCAAGCACTAAAAAACAGTTTTGATCAAATTTTATTTACTTTTTATTACAACAAAAGTAGTTTTTTTTTTTTTTTTTTTTCAACTACCTTACTTGAATGTTGCCTTTTATTTCATTTGATCTCCTTTCATATATATATATATGCACTTTTTAAATTCAGTGATCAGTATGGGTGACAGAGTAAAAAATTACATAATATTTACTCTAAACATTTTTCTGATTCATACATTCATCATCAGAGCATCCTAGGTAAATTATTAAATAGTTTAAAATTATTTATAAATAAAAGTTGGAGGGAAAATACTGTTTGAAAAAATAAAACATGTGCATATGTTTATGTATATACACACAGATACGTATAAATAACATTTTGTTGCTTGTATAAATTTATTTCATGAGTTTTCTTCTATATAGTTAATACATACCACATATTTTTCCTCTTCTAATTATCACTATTATAATCTATTCAACAAATCCTAAGCATAATTTTAATAAAAAAATATTCAAGAAAGATAAAGGGTATTAGCATTTTACAAAATGAAAATTTAGCTTCCAAATTATTTTTACTTTTGAAAAGTACAGAAAGGATGTAATTTTATATATTTTCATATAAAATATATAATGTCTTGAAGTGCTTTTTTCCTTTTTCATTTTTTTTAAATGTAACTAAAGCTAAAACTTCTTCAAATCTAAACCAAAACTTTTTCCACTAAATAAATTTTGGTCTGATCAAAACAAAAGCCATTTTTATCATAAAAAAGAAGAAAATTCTAAACCAAAACTGCTGTTGTCTGAAAAGTACAGAAAATGTAAATTTATACATTTTCATATAAGATATATGATGTCTTGAAGTGTTTTTTTCATTAAAAATAAATCCTTTTTTAATGAAACTAAAGCTTAACTTTTCCAAACTTTTATGTTAATAATAAAGATAAATGTTTGCTTCTTAATTGTGCAAGTTATTTTTCTCAACTATCTTGTAATTGTTATTTCTTTTTTATTATGACATAATTATGAATTATTTCTTTGTATGTCTAATTTTGATTTATGGAAATAAAAACCAAAAAATTAAATATCGAATAGTATTGACATATGTAGAATTTTCATGAAAAAGAAATATTTTACAAGGGATTATTTGTTTTTAATTTTTTAAAAAACCCATTTTCCCCAAAAAAAACCCAGCCCCGTGGGGAAAATGGATAGCTACTAGGGCAGCAAATCTGACAACCCCAGGAATTGAAAAATTGGTGGAATTTGGCAGATTTTCCACCCTTTGAAATGTAACACTGCAGTGTGTGGAAAGTAACCAAGAAAAAAAAACAAAATTAGTAAAATTCAAAAAAACACGAGTATTTTCATAATAAACGATATCTCTAGACCCTCCTCTTAGCTTGAATATATGTCGTGTCTTAATTGCAAACTTGTGAAATCATACTGAGGAAAATTATGCACTGATTAGACACATAAAAATGACGAAAGTGGAACGAAATGTATGCAGCATTCATAAGTTGAAGCATCCCGAAATACTTATACAAATGTTGATGAAAACTACTGCTTGAGGTTGAAAAAAATACCTTCATTCTCGAGAAATCAACATGAAAATAATCTAAATGTAAGACAGAATTATGCACATTTTTATAAATGTATGTTTTTTATGAATACAAATCATGTCCCGTGTTTCGTATTGCACAAAAGAAAAAAAATCAGATCTTTCCATTTGCATAAATTTTAAATAAACTTGTTACATGATCAAAATAAGTTCAATAAAACTAAAAGTAGTACATTTAAATAAAAACAACTAGAACATATACATACTTGGAAGTAGGAGCTCCAGAACTTGTGATATTAAATCTCTTTGCTCTCATTGCCAGTTTCTAATTAAAAGAAATAAATTATTGCAGATTTAAATTTTAAAGAAAAAGTTGAAATGCAGAAATTACTATTTAGTTTGGTGGTATCAATATAAAAGATTTAAACTGTACTGTATAATGGTTGAATAGTTAGTTAATCACTGCAAAAAAATGAAAAGAGGACTATTTATATTCTAAATTTCATCTTTTAAAGCATACTTCAAGTTAATGCAGAAAGTGTACAACATTTTACATTCATAGAAGCAAAAAATCCAGGCAATTAAATTTTTTAGCAACATTTTCTATTTTTAATTCCTAATGTGATATGTTTCTTGGTCTAGAAATGATGAGAGAAAAATAAAAAGAAGGGAATTGTAGAGAAAAACAGATGATAGATGATCGGGGTTGTCTGGCTTCTTTCATCTCAGAAAAAAACGCCTTGGACCAAATATCATTTTGACAACATTTTTTTCGGTCAACTGGAAGTTCAAAAGTAAACATGCAGAATTTAATAATAAAAATAAATATATTAATTCCTTCTATTCAAGACAAGATCTTTTCACAGATAGTATGCACACTGAATATACCTAACATTTGTCTATAAATATAGATACCATTTTATATATGCCATATATACCCTGCCATCACAAAATTCTGACCAAAAAGCATATTAATTCTGAAAAATTGATTTACATTTTTGCTGTTTTGTTGTTTTTTAATGCTTTTAGTCATTCTTTTATACTTTAATAGTTACAATTCTGTAATTTTTACTCCCAATAGAAAGCATTTGAAAAATATTTTGCAAAAGAGTCCTTTGAAAATGCTAATAAACAAAAATATAACAAATATTACATAACATTAGAGCTAGTCATCGCAAAAAGCTAGTGTGTTCTAATCCATTTCTGAAACGATGTGTTCATTATATCAAAATTCCAAGAGAAAATTGTTTGATTTCAGTTTTTCCAAAATCTTGATAAGGAGCTCTATTAACATGAATTGTGTTTTCAGAGATGATAAAGAGTTCGAAGATTTTTCTTAAAGTCAGTAGAAGCTTGGTTCCTGCAGAACAGCAAAAGTGAAGCAACATTGACTGAGAAAAGTGGTTCAGGAGGGTAACACCCTCTTGCGGTAAGTTGCTTTGAGACCGTGTACACTAAAGAGAACTGGTGCATGTTAAATCAGTCTTGGCTCCAATGTCCTCCAAGTGAAATGATACCTCTGGGGGTGCCAACCCTAGGTGATAGTCTTTCATCCGGGCGCTGGTTCAAAAAAATTAAGAGACCTCTCAAAGGGGCGGACGTCGGCCTCCTGCCTATAAGGGCAATGTTAGACTCGGGAGCAGCGCGCCCATTCTTTCTCGCTTCGCATGAGGACTCGACAAAAAACAACAATATTTACCTTTCTCTTGTTTTAAAGGTCAGATTTTATCAAACCAATTATCAATTCCAACAAATTTAGTTTTCTTTCTTTAATTTACACACATAAAAAAAATCTTAGTAAAAGAATAAAAGTTTAAACTGAAATTCCCTTACTTCTGCTTGAGACATTGTTTTAGCAGTTGTTGTTTTAGGAGGAATTTGAGCTTCTACTTTATGTTCAACTCTCTCCACAGGTTCACTTTCTGGATATAAATCAGCATATGAAATATGAGTTCGATTTAAATGAAGTTTTTTCGCTGCTGTGGTTTTCTCTGCAGCTACACCTGCATTTGGGTTTTGTACAATTACTCGCTTCTTCAGCGGCTTAGAGAGAGGGTCAGAATTCGTACTTGGAAGTCCCACAGAATTATCTGTAACCTTTGCTGATGTATCTTTTGTTGAAGCTTCATATGTAGCTAATTCATCATACATAATCAATGCCTGATCCATTTCAGAATTTTCTTCGGAACTTAATACTTGATTTTCATCATAGCTTATATGAACATTATCAAATGATTCATATCCTATGAAAAACAAAAACAAAAAAGTATTAATTTTTTACATATTTATGATTTTCATCAATGTGCAATATTGCAAATAACTAGTGTCTGTAATAATTTACAAGGCATGGAAATGAAAATTGTGATCTTCTTTAAATTTATTAAAATCTGATTATAAAAATTTGTTAAAACTTTAAATTTTTAATGAAATTAATGTGCCCTTTTTTGTGAAAAAGCAGGCAAATTTACATGTAACTGAACTAGAAAACTTGAGAAATCATATTTAAGCATTTTATTTTTAAGGATTAAAAATCAGTTCAAAAAATTAATTTTTTTTAAAAAATTAATTATTTAATTAATAAAAAGGTTTCTTGAGAGTAAATACTCAAACATGTATCCTGTCTGCAAAGTAACTGAACCTAGTAGCTTTAAAAAATAATAATAATCATATTTTTAAAACTGGTTAGAATTAAACGAAATAAGAAAGAACAAAAGACATAAAGATTACCTTCTGTTTTAGCAGCAGAATCAACTGAAAAAGAAAAAATATATCCATATGTAAGTATATAACAGATATGTAGTAAAATATTTTTGAAAGGTTAACAAATCAAAAAAAATAATGTCTGTGTGCATAACATATTTCATAAGGTTAGAATCAATTACTATTTTTTTTTTTTTGATTTGACAATATTTTTTTTAATTTTACAATATTCTTCAAGCATCTTAACAGCAAAGCATAATTCATTCAATCATTCAAATTACAATTCATAATACATAATCATGACTCATTCTGTGTTTTTTATCTTAAAAATAGTATTTTAATTTAATCAATGCTACACAATAAATAATTCAGAATGATAGTGCTTAAAACAACAAATGTTAGAATTTAGAATATATATCCTTAAAATTTCATTCACATCCCGTAATACAGGGTTCGTACTCTTTTGGGAAAACAAAAAATAAGGACTTTATAAGGACTTAAGGACCTACAAAAAATTTTAAGGACCTCAAATTTCTTTCAAAATATAAAAACTGTTATGTTTTTATCTTTTCAGGGCTAATTAATTAGCTAATCATAGCATAATGGCATGCAGAGGCCAATCATCAAATTAAATGAAAAATTATCAAAGGAAATGCTACACGTTTCAAGAGAATTTGTGCAATTATCTCAATTTAGGCATACTTAATTGTGCATAAAAGTACAGATACTAAAGCAAAAGCAATTTAGATTTGAATAAAGTTAAACTTTGTTAATTGAATTTTTTTAAATCATAAACGCATCAGCTTTTTACTCTTGTTTGTGCAACTGATAGCACAAACTACTCTTAACTCTCTATCAAATCTTTATTTCCTGGGGGAATTTGTACTTACAAGGCTTATACGTAAAATTTTTATCTCTGTCATGAAACTTTTTCTTCTCTAAAACATTTTTAAAATTTAAAAAAGCTTTAAAAAAAACTTATTTTTAGAATCATAAAAATAATCTGTATTTTGGTACAGTAAAACTATTGAAGTAAAAAAAAAATGTTCATATAAAAACGTAAACTCCATTTAAAGATAACAATAGTCTTAAAAAAAAGAAAAAGAGAGAGACAGAAAAGGGAGAGGGGGGGGGGGGAATGAAAAAAATAAAAGGAAAATAGACATACTTAAACCTACAATTAAAATTTAAATGTTAAGCTTAATTTCAGTCTTTAAAAAACTCCTAAATTTGTTAGCAAAATTACTCTTTTCCTTTGAAAAAAAAAAATTTGAAAGCAAAATCATACATCTTACAAAATCTATAATCCACACATCATATGACTAAAATATATACGAACTGGTAGACATGAATTACTGTTTTAAAATAATATTTTTATTACTTATCGACTCTTCTAGTACTTCTTTTCCAGTTTTCCCCCAAGTAGTACATATATGAGGCACTTAGAAGCAAAGGGGTGTAAGTGACAAAATTGAAAATTTAGAGATAAATAGTGCAAATGGTAGTTAAAGCACTATTCTATATTGTGGCAAGAGATGTTAGAGAGCCCTAACAGATGCAGCCCCCAACATGATTTAGAAAAAAAAATAGCAGTAAAGGTCCCATTAGACCCAAACTATGGACGTGTTTTTTTTTGGAATCAATTTTGGGTCACTTACATCACTTTGCTTTTCACTGCCCTAAATGTACCCGAATAGGACTTTTGGCAGACTTCAAAGTCAAGTTAAAACAAAAAACTTTTTCACCTTGAAAAAATATTTCAATTTTGAAAACAAAATCCAAAGGAAAAATTTGCACAGTTATGAGCTCATTTGCTTAAAACTTCGTACCTTACCCACAAAAAGTAATTACCTCTTATTTAATTAAAATAAAGCTTAAAAAATTGAATACATTTTTAAAATAAAAAATTAAACATGCAGATTACAGGCTGCAGATGCTAAAATAACTGTCAACTTTTAAAATGATTGATATATTTACCAGATGCAAAAATATAGAAATCGCAATTGTTGTGTGCAATCTTCGGCGAAGCACGAGCTTGATGTTGGCAAGTTTCCAAAAAATAAGGTTTTTTTTACCTACATGTGTAAAACGTTATGAAAATTCATGTAAATTTACACATATATTTTTAAGAAGTTCCTTAAAAAGTTGTTCTTTTCTTTAAAATTAATCTACGTTTTGTAGCACAATCCCTTCAGATGAAAAATACTAATATACATCAGCTTGAAAAATCGGATTTTCAGAGTTTAAAAATAAAAGAGGAAAATTAAAACGGTGCAACAAGAGCGAGTATTTTGTGAATATGGTTCCGTGGTACAGATTCATTTACTGCATGTTCCAAACTTTCCCTAGACACCCACGTTTTAACGGGGTTTTACTGTATAGATTTTCAATAGAATAGAAGTATTTCTAACATTTTGTATTAATTTATTCCTTTGATGCACATAATAAAGTAAAATAAAATAATTCAAAAAATATACATCCATACTTCAGGGATAAATATTAAATAGTAGTACTCTGAAAGACAAAATTCTAATTCTAGTTAAAAATGTGAAAGGATTGTTTACTTTCCTTCATAGGGGCTGTATGAATGGAATATACAAAATTTCAGGTGGAATTTTTTTTAAATAAAAATAAGAATTTTTATTTAGAAATGCACATAATAGATCATTAATAACAATATTTACATACTCCTTAAAACCAAAAAATATCATTTTTAAAAATATCGGGAATTTTACATGCAAGTCAAAATTGAGTTGTTACATTTTCACAAATCTTCCTTAGATGGAGATCAGCAGCCCTATTTTCAAGAAGGGTAAAGAGAAGAGAAATTTAGGTAAGAATTGATTTTTCAGGCTGTCAACAACTAAACAATGTTGTGTTACATAACAACATTACAGGGGCCTCAGTGGCTGAGCGGTCCTAGTACCCGTTTTCGCCCGCTGCTTGCACACAGTAACGAGGTCGTGGATTCGATTCCTACCTTGCCTTGGGTGTATTTCTGTTAGTTTATCTCTTTGTGATGTAATAAAAATCTTTCATGTGTTGTCTTGTACTATCTGTCATATTGGACGACAGTTTATAAACGATTCCCGAGACTAAGCACACGAACTGGAAAATACATGTACTTCAATTCAACAACATTACAGATGATAAACAAAACATTACAGAGTATCAATTGATACTTCAAACACCAGCCATGCATAAGTTAACAGTAAAGTTTAAAATTTTATTACTTTTTTTGAATAATGATCACTCAATGAGCAACAAAATATATTTACTTTTTCCTGCTAAGCAAGCATCCTGTAGGCGTTCAATAAGTTCTGTCTTATTCCCTGTAACAGGAAGTCCAAATGCTTTTAACTTTTTCTTCAGGTCTGCAACCTACAAAATAATAAAGATGGCATAATATTAATCAGTATTCATTACATTCCTACTTGCTATTACATACATCAAGAATTTTAAAATGTTACCAGGAAAAATGATTAAATAATTATTTCCTGTGATTTCAATCCTCACCACATTTTTTTCAATGATAGAACTCCTCCTTCAGCATATAAATAACCGGGTCATCATAACCGATTTTGATGAAATTTAGAACAGAGGTAGTGTTTAATGCCATTTAAAAAAACATATCAACTCATTAGAAAAATACAACACTTAAAAAGTTGCAAAAATCAGTCAAAACGCTTAGAAGACTCAATGACTCAATTTTCAAATCGATCTCAATATTTCCTTAATGAGTTAGAGAACTGAAAGAGGTGTCATTTAACAGCATCTTTTAAGAGGTTTTCCACGATAACAATTAGGATTGAGAAAATTTTATTTTAATTAAAAAATTTTAATTTCTCAAAATGCACCTCTTCAAAAATCGTTTTTAAAAAATAAATACTACTTTGTACAATTCTAAAACGATTGCATTAAGTTTGAAAGTGGGACCGTGATTGGTTATGTTAAAATAAGCGATAATTGAATGAAGCACTTGGTTTTAAAACACATCAATGCACTTTTTATTCCATCTCTAATATAACATTTGGAGTAGTTGAAACATTAAACTAAGCATATAAAAAGAATTTCTTGCCAAAATTGAGAACACAGAATTGAGTAATTAAAAAATTTAAAGATTAAAAAATTATGAAAACACATTTTCAGTGAATTTAAATTATATGTGTCAAACTTTCTATTAAGCAAAAGAGTTTTAGTATTTTTATATTCTATATTTATTTATATGGTCCATCTGTTCAAATGTCTTCAGAAACACTGTATGAAATAATGTAATTCAATAAAAGGCCAATACTCAGGTTAACTATCCAGTCTCAAAGAACTCGCCAGTCTGGAGAAATATTATGTCACAATAAATGGCGAACATAAGAAATTGAATGAAGTTGTCACTTAAATAAGGAAAAATGTCCAACTTTGTGTACGATTTTAAATATTTTGAACACATATTTAGTTTAAACAAAAAGTAAACAACAGAATTCAAGGTAGTTATGCAATCGTATGCAACAGAGATGAAAATACAAACGATGCATAAATAAATGCGGAACGTAAAACATAACAAGTGTCGCACAATAAAATCTCAGAATGACCTTACTTTTAAACTTTGCAGATCTGAAAGATCAAGAGATTCTTCGGGAATATCTACACTAGCCATTTCGTACGTATTTTTCTTTCGTTTAATTGCGATTCTTTTTACATTCTCAGGTTCGTAGAGAGCGCGAACCTTCAATCATAGCCTAAACGCTTGAAGCAGGAATATGGGCTGAACATCTCAACCGTTGCATTGAAGTATTACAGGAGGACTATACTTTCCTTCCAACGGAAGTGGATTGCTCCATTTCTTCTGCAGATGGTGGTGCAAAGGTGAAGAACTGAAGAACGGACAGAGAAGTAGCTAGGTGGGGGCAAGGAGGGACAGCTGTCCCCGGTCGCAGCTTCAAGGGGCGCCAAATTAATGTTAATGTATTTTATTTTTAAATGCGAAAAGAAAATTATTTGAACTCAAGAGGTGTGAATATTAATAATAATAAAATTACACGTTAATTTAAAGCACAAATGAGCAAAAAAATGCAGACATATGTTTCGGGATTGCTTGGAATCCCTTTTTCAATGCGACAGGGAGCTTCTAGATGCAAAACAGTTTTGCATCTAGAAGCTCCCTGTCGCATTGAAAAAGGAGATTCCAAGCAATCCCGAAACATATGTCTGCATTTTTTTGCTCATTTGTGCTTTAAATTAACGTGTAATTTTATTATTATTGTTTACTTGCACAAAGTTAAATTATTTTTAGGTGTGAATATGTTCGACAAAAAAGTGGGAGCACCGCAAATCATATCGGGAATGACCAATGTAGCACAGGAGTGCGTGGGAAATCAGACAAATAATTTTGCGAAACCAAAGTGTCCCATTTTTCCTTTAGAAGTGAATGGTCGCTAAAAAAATGAAAGTTAAAAGAGCTGCTTTTTAGAGATTTAGGAAGT
The DNA here is from genome assembly GCA_038502835.1 of Octonoba sinensis. Lineage (NCBI taxonomy): Eukaryota > Metazoa > Arthropoda > Arachnida > Araneae > Uloboridae > Octonoba > Octonoba sinensis. The sequence continues at coordinate 52,441,323 of CM076599.1, read as the reverse complement.
ATAAAAGTTTTTTTTAATTCCCTTTAGGGGCGCCCCTAAGCACCCAGGAGCACAGGGGAGCGCAAAATTTTCAGTTGTCCCCGGGCGCTGAAAACCCTAGCTACGCCTCTGAGAACGGATAGTGTTCGGCAACTACTCGTCAAAAAGTAGTTAACTACCAACTACTAACTACTCTAAACAAAACTAGTTGCAACTAGTAGTTAACTACTTTTTTCTGAGACTAGTTTGTGACTAGTAGTTAACTACTTTTAAGTATAATTCATTTGAATTTCCATTTTTAAGTTTGTACTTACAAATTTAATCCTAATAATTCAACTCAATATTATTTTTAATCGTGGTAGCCTTCCCCGTGCTACCATGCCACAGGTCCGGGGTTCAATTCCTGGGCTGGGCAGCAGTGGCGTAGATAAGGGGGGGGGGTTGGGGACAACCCCCCCCCCCCCCGAAATTTTAAGTTAGATACGGGATGGCTTAGATGGACCCCACCGAAATGTTTGGTGTCCGAAAACTTTTTTTGAGACCTTAACTCTCTTTACGCTTTATAGTATTCTAAAAATATTTAATTTTTAAAATAACAGTTGATTAGAACACTGCTTAAAAAAAAGCGCGATACAAGTCAAATAAAAAAAGACATGGGTTGTAGGGTCGTACTAGGTCGAACCTAGGGTTGCAAATTTGTGGCAGAAAAGGGCCCGAGTTTCGCGGCAAATTTCGCGAAATGCTCGCGAGAACGCAAATATAATGCAATAAAATCCAGGATATCAGCAATGAAATTTATTTTTTAAGTAAGAAAGTACATAAGTGAACAATTTTATTTCTTTCAACTTTATGCAATATTTAGGTATTTATTTAAATGTACAGAATTTTGGTACTCGCTATGACTTAATATGTTTTTATATGTAGAGAAGGACTGTTTATTAGCATCTGCGCTACTGACGGAACTGACAAACATCGAATTGCCACTTTGGACAGGTCGGGAAAACTTTTTCTCTTGAATTTCCAAAATTGAATTGCCCTCCTTCAACGTGTAACTCATTGGGGGGGGGGGGGGATCATAGGGTTAACGTTAAAAATGGAAGAACTATCAACTTCGTTAAAAAGATTTAAATATTTGTATTGATTAGGATCGAAAACTTCTAAACATGAACGCGATTATCTATAACTACTTTTATAGTTATTTTTCTATTGATGAATTTTTCTAAATTTTAAGGAAATCTGTTATACATTTTAAAACATCAGAACAGTACAAATTGCCATTAAAATGTAAGTAAAGAACAAAAAAAAAGTCTTACATTTTAAACAATTTTCGCACAAATCGTGGAATTTTTTTTAAATCGCGGATTTTAGGAAACAGCTTCTAAAATCGAGAGAATTCACGGAGCGACAAACTTGCAGCCGTAGTCATACCACTTTCCTAGGGGTTTTTCCCCTAAATACCTCCACCACAAACCCCTATTATACACTAGATGAGTTTGGGCTCATTTTTGTAAGTCCGAGCCCGAGTGATACTGTTCGGCGCCAAAGACCGAGCCCTCCCGACCCCGAAATTATTTTATAAAGTGTTGTTAATAGATGTGGTGCTACATCGATTAAATGTAGGTTTTTGTTGCTATCACAATTGGTTCTAATGATTTTTCTTTTAATTTCAAATAAAGAATACAATATATTTTTTTAACTATCATCAAATGTTCCAGTTGAGGATAAATTCTGGTGAGCTAAAATGAATGAAAAATGATGTTGGAAAATCTTCGGTTTGGCAGCATTTTCGGGAAGTTTTTGATTCGCAGTCGAACAAAACTGGAATATGTTCAGTGCAACTCTTGCAGTTAGGAGACCTATTAATAAGAAGACCTATTAAATAAGATATATGATGGGTCTCTATAGTCTGGAGCAAACTGAAAATGAAAGTGGACACAGGAGTAGCAAAAAAACCATTATTAGAATAAAAAAAGGAGGCTGGAAATAGCTTTTGAATGCAACCAAGCCGTACTTTTAACGATAAATTTATCTAAACTAGAATCTTTAACATGACTGTTCACAATTCTCCTTTCAAAGCTTCTGTTTAACAATTTTATCAGCAGTCCCTCACTACATTTCATGCCCAGAGCGGAAGAAAGTCCGTTTTATGACTTCTTCCTTTTAGAAGGTGCTTTCAAGCACCACGGGGGTTTGCGTTAATTGCTCTCCACTTTCAACTTAACCCCATTCTCTACCGACCATTCAATAATAACGCCTCAACCGAACAGATATCGTTTACTTTGCAGATATACAGAAACAGATGCACTGAACACGAAAATAGGAGATAGTGAGAGTAAAGTGATGAATGTCATTCTCAATTTCTCCTCTCCCCTAACAAATAGCACTGCAACCATAAAAAAAAAAATTCTCACGTTCTTTAAGCATCAACTATTCTTATTTAAATGGGTTTTTCCACCAATGGTTGTTTACTTTGCCTATAGGTTAATGTATGAATATTTTACCATGAAGCACAGAGACCTCCTACTTTCCTCTCGTGCGTGCACTCCTTATGCATTGATCAGGTTTTGCGCATTTTTTTCAAACCCAATTTATTTAGGGAAGTGCATTGAATGAGAGGCAATAATGAAGTGAGCAAAACCTATTACAAGCTTTTTTTAAGCCGAAAGAGAAAATTGATTATAATTAAAAGAGAAAGTTGATGCCCTCTGAGGAGTAGGAAGTACAATCTCCAGAATCAGAATTAGTTTCACTAGACATCTCTGAAGGTAATATTTTATTTTTGCCGCTTTTACTACTAATGCATTATCTAACAAGAAGTTCCGTCTAGAACTATACGAGCCTACTTTCTCGTATACACCAACTTCAAACTTATAATCCAGCTATCTCTCTTTCTCATTTAGCTTTAGCTCTTAATTACTTCAAATACTTTTTTCAGCGGTTAATACGTATTCCTTCACTCACTCAATCATTATTTAATTTATTCAGTCATTCATTTACTCATTGTATTTATTCACTCATTTTAGTTGTTTTTCAATTCATTCACTTGTTTATTCATTTTATCATTTATTCATTCAAAAATATCTTTAAAAATCCCGACGAAAAAATTTCATATGAAAGTAGGCTCCCTTAGTTCTGATTGAACTTCGCAACTGTACATGTTCAACGATATAACATCTTTCCGATAAAGCTTGTTCCAAGCAAATCCGTCTGTTATATCATCGCATTTATATAAGATTGAAAATTCCCCGTAGGCGTTATCTTAATTTTTTTTTTTTTTTTTTTTTTTTTGAGCTGTTAAATAATGAATAAAAATTGTTCAAATCAAAAAATTTTTCACGCTGAGAGCTTCTTCCAATAAGCTTGTTCATCGGAACTTGGATCGGATAGAGTTTACTTAATTTGCCCATAGGTGCTATTGTTAAGATTTTTTGAACTATTCAAAAGTAAGCGAAAAATTGTTCAAATCAAAAAGTCAAATATAGAAATGAAATGTCCACGCCGGGATCTTTTGGTGCAAAAAATTTTTTTCGAATCGGACAATTCCTTCAAAAGTTAACAGCAGACAGACCGATAGACCAAAGTTTTTCCCACCTCAAAAGACTACTTTCAAATTTTTTATTTTTCAATCTTTATTTGATTACTTCACTTATTTTAAACTTTTCTTTATTTTTAACGATATTTTCACGACACATTTAGCCTTCTTTCATGCTTTATTATTATTTTTTTAAACTTTGATGGGAAAGTAGGCTAAAAATGATAATGGAAAAAAAGGTATTAGTTGAAAGTTTTATGTTCTCTGTAACAAAAAAAATATTCCTGTAAATTCGTCAAGTTAGGTACGTTTTTTTAAAATTATTATTTGAATGCAGTTAGGGGAATGGAAATGTATATAGTCTATACAACGCAACATTGTCATATTAAATACTTTCCCTACAATAAGAAACGAGTGCAAACAAAAAACAAAATCACGTAAAAATTAAAACTTTTAAAAGGGAAAAGTGTAGCTTTTTTTCCCTTTTGGACGGTTATTAATTGATATCAATGTTTTTTGTTTGTTTGTAAATCGTTACTTTCTCATTTCATAAACCGATTTTAATTATTCTTTTTTTTTTAATCTATCGAGGATTGTCTTCCATAGATCCCATACTTTCGTTTTACAATGAACCGTATACGATAATTAAAAGAAAAAAAGGTTTTGGGGGGAAATTTACTAATTTTTGTGCTTTTTCAACCATAAAGTTGGACTAAATGAACCGATTTTAATATTTTTTTAATTCATATGGAGGGAGGGGGGGGGGTGGTACGCCTGACTTAAATCTCGTACATCAGTTTGACTACAATTGTTCTTTAGAGGAATCGAACTTCCTCCAGAAACCCCCCTCCCCCCGAAATTGGGGTCTAGCTACGCCACTGCTGGGCCGGGTCGACTCAGCCTTTCATCAATGCAGTGGGGTCGATAAAATGAGGACCAAGCATGCTTGGGAAGTAAACACTGGGGGTTCCGCGTCAGGTCGACCACTTGATCGGAACTTCTGCTTCGAGATCCCAGGGCTCTCGTGGTTCTCGAAAACTGGGATGGGCACAGAAGGCCATGGGTCCCCAAAAGGGCTGGCGAGCCACTGAGTTTTAGTTTAGTATTATTTTTACTCATTAAAACAATTTTAAAGAAATTCCTGTAAAACATTCAAAGATGAATATTTCCAAATAACACTGAACAATTAATATATAAAGAGAATATGAATAAAGACAAAACCTTTTTCTCTAAATTTAAACTTTTATTTTAATATGTAGTTGGTTTAATAAAGTTAGTAATTTATGTTTTTAAGAAATAACAATTTTTCTGCAGTTGTTGTAAAATGAAGGGTTTCACCCTTAATATCAAATTAAAATTCTCCCTCTGCCCATATTACCCCATTCATTTTTTATTTAAATCAGATTTTTTGGATTTTTTAAAGCAAAATATGTATGCGCACACAAATACAGTAACAAATTCAGTTAATTATTTATGTCTTCAAAGAATTTTAAGAGATATTTCAGTTGAAATAATTATTTATTACTAGTTCAAAATTAATTATTAATATTAATTGTATTATATAAAAAAGGTATATGCTTAATAAACAGAAACAGAGGAGAAATCTGAACTAAATTGGTTATAATTTCTTGAATATATACAAATAATTTGACTGGACTATTATAATTTGTTGAGTAAATACAAATTTCTTGAATATATCAACACAGATGGCAAATATCACATAAAATGTTTACTACAGCTTAATCATTTTTACTACTTAGATGTTTCATCAAGAATACCAAAGATGCCTTATCACCCCCCAATCTGTTTCTTAATTTTGAGTGCACTATTCGAAATGTAGAAAAAATCCTTTCCAAAGGTGCTGTTGATGCTTTTGCTTTAGTCAGCATGTCCGAAAACTTACCCTAGTAGCACATGATATCGTGGCGTCGTCTATAGAACATCGATCTATATCGTTTCATCTTCTCGATATCGTACGTCGTTCAAACAATATAGACCGTCATCGCTGTATATCACTGAAATGATATTTTCTATAATAGCTTAAATTAGCTTTATTTAATTGTTTTAAGGACTATTTTATGCATAAAAGTAACAAAACTTTAAAAATATCGCACTTAAATTTTTTTTGAAACTGTCAAAATTTTATCAAGTTTTCTTATTGTATAAACGAGATTGTCAAAAGCTCTGACAATAACGGAAATTTTATATCACATAAACGATAACGCGCCATATAGCATTATGTCGTCATTTTATATCACAAAAACAATAACGCACTATAGCAGATGTCATAAAAACGATGTTTTTTACACGGTTTTCGGCTACTATTGCTGCATAAATTATCTTCAAACTTTGCACATAAGCTTATTTTCGATGATAATACAATATTCTATCCATTTTATAATTTATTATAACGTTAATTAAGAAAAAAATTAATAATTTTCGCTCTGAGGAAATTATCAGAATTATTATTTGTTGAACGGCAACTTTGTTTGGAATGTTGTCTTTGTTGTCATAATTTGTACATCGCTATATTCAACAGGTAAGCGGCAACAAATTTTGTGTGCGTATGGTGCGTATTCTTGCTCCTCCAGTCTCTAGAGTAGTGTTAACTGGAACCGTTAACTTGCCTCGTGGTGTTCGTCCAAAAAGGGCAGGGATTTTTCTGATCTGGCAACACTGGGGGGCAACAGTGCTCTGGCAACACGAAGGTCTGAATCCTTAAATTTCCCCAGTCTATGCGCATGCGCCTTGGCGCACATTCAGAAACCAAATAGCGATAAATGATTGCCAATGGCTGCATTTGGTTTGGTACTTTAATAACGCTGTAGATCGCAATGCTGCGCAACTATTTACCGTTACGGTTGTGTTGCAGAATATTTAAAAGACATATTATTTGGAGAAAACTGTTTAGATATATTTGTTTTTGAACGTGATTAATAAAAGCCAAACACAATTAGATTTTTCAAACAAGTTGATTAAGCAAACTGATTTTTGTAAAGAACTGAAAAATAACGTTAAGCACTTTAAACGATAAGAATTGCAGACACGTGTTTCAGAGCTTAAGGGGACCTCTTTTTTTCCAACGCAGCAATAATAATAACTGTAATAAAAAAATAAACGTATAGATGAAACGATGAAAAAACTTAGATTTGAGGTAACTGCATGTTATTAATTTGACCAAGATTAGCCTAGCTGGGCCCAGAGCCTGTTTTTCTGTTTGCTGAATCCCGTTTTTGTATTTGTATAAGCTGCTTTTCAAAAATCTTCATTTTTATCACTTTAAAAAAAATTCCATTTAAAAACACCAAATTAATGAGGAATAGGAACCACACTTTCTGCCTTCCCAAAAGGGCCACACACATACATGAAAGACCCAAGACCCATAGTCAAAGAACACACACAACGTCCTAATTTTTTTTTTATTTTGCTCCCCCCCCCCTCCCAATTACCTCTTTATTTATTAAAGAGGTATAAAAGTTGATTACTACCCTAAAAAATATGGTTGCGCTTGTGAGAAAAAAAAAGCAAAGGATTAAGTTAAAATAAAGAGCAACAGAAGGCATTCTGCCAAAAAAATCAAGTCTGATGTACAGTTTTTCAATTGAGGTTGCAACTATATGAGCAAATATAGTCATGGACACCCATATGGGGGGGGACTCTTGCCGGACACAATTTTAGCTTTTTGGCTCAATATATAGCTCAAATGTTAAACGCAAGAAAAGTGACACAATTCAAAAACGAAACAACTTAGTAAAACGAATTTATTGTTTTTCCCAATACAATACATTCTTCATTCAAAAGAGTGACATATTGAGCTGTAATTCAAAGAGTTTGCACTTATATACAGAGAAACCTGTGTATCATGTCCAGTTGCAGTGCAGCACTTTAGTTATCAACTTAGTTAGGGGTTCAACTTTATAAAGGGTGCAGAGTTTTTTTGTTTTTTTTTTTGTCATTTATGTATTTATTCATTTGTAACTACTTAAAATAATTAAAATATAGCTTTATGTATTAACGTTACTTTAAAATAGTAATTAGCTATTTCTTTCAATTATCTAAATAATGCTTAGAAAAATTTTACCTGAATGACTTAAAAACATGTATCCTATACAACTTTAAAAGTAAGTACTTAGAAAATAAAGATATATATCTCATTAAATATGTAAGTTACTTATACGAAGGTAAAGATTTCCTAAAAATATATAATTTTTCAAAATGGCTATATCAGATAGAAGAGAAACTTATTTAAAGAATAAAGAGTGTTCATGGTAGTTTTCCCATATGGGTGACTTACAAAGGGCTTTAGGTAAACTTTATATTGATGTTTCCTCCATCCAGATAAATACTGGTCAGTGGTCAATGGCATAAAAAATATTCTGGAGAAGTTATTTTAGTTTTATTAAAAATCTTTTGCAAAAATAGATTAAAAAAAATAAATATAGTTGCAACTAGGCGGTCAACTTACAAAGGGTTTTTCATAATACTCCCACCCAAATTTGGCTTACATAAGTGGTCAATATAGACAGGTGGTCAAGTTACAAAGGTTTCCCTACATTATATAATATAGATCTAATTTCATTCCTGAGAAAATTGGTCAACTTAGACAGGTGGTCAGCTTGCAAAAGTGGTCAATTTTACATGTTTTACTGCATAAATTTAATACCAATATATATAAATTTATGAAGCACATATATTTAATACCTTTGCACCATGAACGACTGCATATTGAAAAATATCTTAAGCGGAACTACTGTTAGTACAGCAGTTTAGTATGAGAGCTGCATGTTGATTCTGGCCAGTGGCGTACGCAAGGGGGGGGGGGGGTTAAACCCGCCCCCCCTCCTTGAGCCCTAAATAATAGTGCTTTATTACATACTCGAATTTCTTTTAGTAGATTCAGAACATTATGAACCCCCCCTCCCTGAAAAAATTCTGCGTACGCCACTGGTTCTGGCTATTTGCAGATGGGGGATTTAAACCTGCAAGCTTCCCCCTAAATATGCTCATTTTCTGCACAATGTACAAACGTGCAGAAAAAAAATTGATGGCAAAATATGTAAATTGATAAAATGTACAAATCTGACACTGTTGCACTACAGGGGAGACCCAGGGCAGTGGAGCCCTTGCCCTTATTTTTAAAAAAAACAGGAAAAAGCTATGTGCTTGAAAAAATTACAGACATTTTTCAAACTTTTGTTGTAATGATCTAATTTTTTTGCAACAATATCTGGAATGCATTATGAGTAAAAATATAAGTTGTGTGGATTCAACAAAATAGTCCACTGTGAACCATTCCTGAGATACAGTGGACCATAGACCATCCTAGATTAACTTGATATAAATTACATTTTCTTCTGAGATTACATTCTAATGCATTTTGGTCTAAGAAACATAATGCAAACAATATCACGAAATAAAATTATCAAATTTTAAAGGAAATCAAAATAAAAAAGAAACCATTGAAACTGAGAAATTTTATTAAGTGATTATTGTAAGTTTTAAAATTTAATGATGAAATACTGTAAACCACATTTGAAAACACATCCATGAATTTCCTGAGGACACAAATAGGTCAGGAAGAAGTATAACAATGTCCTCCAATGAATGTGATGTCCTTTATGTTAAAAATTTTCGCAACAAAATAACGAATGACTTTAGTGTTTCTGTATTATTCAAATATTTATTTTATTATTGAGAAATTTACTATTTTCATTACCATTATTTTCATATAAACACTTTGGAAGTTATGTGTACATGTGAATTTAAGTAAACTAATTAAGCTGCAGTTTTAAACAGATTGATGTTCCACTGTGCCTCATGTTGAAATGAAACAAATAAAGGCACTAAAATTATATATGAACTATAAATGTGTAAATAATTTCTAGAAACTTAAATACAGCATGATTTTAGCTTTCTGGAAGGACTATTTAATACTCATAGACATTTCAGGCATGATAAAATTTAAAAAAAACTTCAAGATGGAGAAATTATTTTTAGCAGCTCAAAATATAAAATTTTCTCATAACGGGTACCCTAGTATTTCCCATATGATATTTTTGGCATTTTAGTTGCAAACAACCATAACTACGCTACTGTCTATGAGACTTCATATGAATGGATAGTAACATATTTAAAGGGAGAATCCATTATGCACCGGACGCCCCATATATAGGAAATAATATAATTACACTTCATTTTTAATGGTAGATATATCTGGCATGTTGAGCAGTAATTCAAACAGTTTGTACTCCGTAAATCTGAAAACTTGCATTTAGTGCATCACAAAATTTAAGAATGTTTGCATTTTAAATTATATTATTATGACTCAGTATTAATATTTTAAAACTAAATAGCATTTTAAATTTCATTTTCATTGATAAACATAGTATTTGAAGAGAAGATGCTTACTTTCATATAATCAATGAAACCTAAAATAACAGCTTTTACTGTCAAATACAGTCATATCTATTAATTAAAATTCAAGTACATGTAACTTCTGACATCGCATGATAACTTTCCCAATGCACTTCAATATCATTATTGAAAAATATTACTTTAAGAAACACAACATAAAGCTTAAAAATCAGGAATTGAATTTAATTAGATCACTACAAAACCTGTAAAAGGATTGCCCAAGTCCTGAAAAAAAAAAAAAAAAAAGCAAAGAATATTAATATAATAACAAAACAATCACTGAATCCAAACTAATAAGTGCAATATATGTGTAAATATATATATACACACATGTATACGAATATAAATTCTATATATATATGCAGAAGAATCATACTTGGAAATATATGTATAGTGCTTGTGTATCAACACATGAATGTGCTTTCTTTATTAGAATAAATTAGGGACAAGAATAATCATTTGCAATTTATTAACTGATGTAAATAATATGCATTAGAGGGTACAATAAGCTATAAAATAGTTCTACTAGATAAAATATTCTAATGCATTTTTTCCGCCCACACACAGAAATGACATATTACCAAAGACATAAAAAAACACTTTATTTCTACCAACACTTTTTTAAAATATTCATCAGTGAAATTAAACCCTTGATGCAGTTTGGAATATCTTCTGCTGTCTATAGGGCTAAAATTCACCTAGTTTAGTAAGGATATTTTTTCACTTGCATTTTCTAAAAGCATAGAGATCACGAGCAAATAAAGTATAAAAACAGAAGAGTGCAAGCTGAACTGCAGGCAAATAACAATGAAATTTACTGAATAAAATTTTACCTTCAATGACTTTTTTTTCATGTATGCACACATTAGTACATTATCAAGAGAAAATTCTCAATTTCTTTGTCAGCTTCAGATTACCAGTAAAATTAAAACCATGATGCAGAATTTTAAAACATCTGCACCAGGGCTAAAATTCAACTAGAGCTTCACATTTCTTAGTTTGCAATGACTCTCTAAAAAAAAAAAATAATAAAATACATGAGAAGCGAATAAAGTATAAACATTTGATTCAAACTATTGGACAAATTTTGAGCTCTAAAACATCAATTTTGTTAAAAATTCAACATATACCTAATGCCTAGGAATTAAAGAATAAATGAAAAATAAAGTTCACTACGAACGTTATATTGAGCTGAAATTAGAATGATACATTTTGAAATTACCTTGGTTATAAGCATTAAGGCATCGTTGCAAAAAAACACCTATCTAATTTTAAGCTTTAGTCATTCTCTAATTAAAGTTTACACAACATAGGGTGCAAAGTATTCAATTCGCAGCTAATATGCTTTTTTCAGCAGGATATTTGAAATTGCATTACACTTAAAACACTAAGGAAGAAACTGCACTTATATTCAAGAGAACATCCTATCATGTACAGGATTTAGCAGAAAAGTTACACATTTCTAAGATATTTACGATTTGAATACAATTCCTAGTTACACAAACAAAAAAAAATCCTGAAATATATACCAGAACAAGAAACAAACTTGAACAATAAAATGGAAAAGAAAAGAATCATGTTTAAAACTGGATCACCTGATTGATTAAATACGCATTAATTGAAAAAAAGATTTTAACAACATAACCTACTTCAGGCATCTTAATTACACAAAAGAACACGTGCAGAGGAATAAATCCTTTCTCCATGATTAAAGCAAGAAAAAGGTTAGTATAAGATAGCAGTAAGTTTGGCGAGAATTGATTTGGCGAGTTTGTTCCTAGCGCATGCGCATAGCATAGGGGAAATTTAAGAATTCAGCTAGGGATTCTGGTGAAACGATGTTTGCACAACTTTTCTGCACACGCAACTCTGAAAATTTGCGTATTTCCACCCCTCTTTGGTCAAATGGGATTCCAGTGAAACGTTTGCACGCGCAGGTAAATATGAGGTTGAGCTCGGCGCGACTAAGCGATTTTACCAAAAGAGATTCGGAAAACATCGGGAAATGACAATCGTAACCAATCAGAAGAAAGGATTTGTTTCTGTTTCGTCTGCTAGCTTTTTCGAAAAATAAAGCAATGTTTTCCGTTTGTTTTCGTGTATGTTGCTGTATTTCTTTTTGGATTTTATCATATAGAATGGAAACTAATATAAACATTAGTTGGTTAGAAATATATTTTTATTTTTCAATGAATTTATACTGATAAAAGGGATGGAATTCACAATTTGATTCTGCACACAAATCGTAAAATTAGCTCAAAAACATAATTTTTCTAGTTATGATATATGTATCCCGTAAGCTATAAACGATTGACTTTGTGAATATGTAGAATTATAAACGAAAATGTTCTTTTCTTGTAACATTTAAATGACAATTTGATTGAAGTCATACAGGTGTGATGAAAAGTATTTATACTTTTCCTGCATTTTTTTTCCCTTACGATTAAAGAAATGCAATTAACTTAATGTTTGGACACGCACAGCAAGATGAAAATAAGTTAGTAAGAGTTGTAACATCAAACCAGAAATATCAGCTATAAATACAATTTTTATATAATGGTAACATTACCTTTTTTTTATAATGTGGTTATGGAATTCCTCCAAGAAACATTAAACTATACATGAAATAACTTCTAATTACTAGAAGATCCACACTGAAAAATTTTATACTTAATGCATTACTACTGACAAAGTTTGAATATAAATGACTAAGTAAAGAATGCAAAAAACATGCACTGATGACAATATCTAAATCCAAATAGAATGTTTTATCCATTAAAGTTTTCAATTTTATTCGTGTATAGTAGTACCCTGTGGAACCTGTTTACTTTCCCGCAAACTTTTCAAATTCATTTTATTCCTGCACTCTACATTTCAATATTCAAAATTTCTTACACCAAAAAATATATAATAATTTCTTTCTGTTCCTTTTTCTGCATTACATACAAAACCATCAACAAAAACTTGCTTATAAATTTAGTCATTCATTCTCAGTTTGTGCATCTTATTAAGCCTATAACATGCCCCAATTCTAAAAGTTCACAGTAACACAGTTGTCTACATTGAATTTGCATGCAGATAAGACAACCAGAATAAGTTAATTAATATATAACTATTTCTCCTTCAATGAAGTGAATAGTTTTTCAACAATATTATAATACAAATTACAAAACTGAAGTTTCAGTTTGATGTTTGTTCATCGAGAAGATCACTTCTTCGCCATTAACTAGAAGGTTTCCTTGTAACCTCTAAACGCACGTCAACAATCTTTAAAAAAATCTGTGCGCAATATACATTGTAGTCCGCTTTCTACTATTAAACAATATCTCCCCCCCCCCCTCCCTTTCATTCAAATCAATCATTAAACAAGAACTCTCTTATTTGAAAGAACTATTTATTTTCACATTAGCTTAATAACATTCAATTTCAATTTCCGACAACATACAATTTAGTTTGAATTGCTTTTTAGTTTAAAGACGAATGTAATTTAAGACGATGCCTGTTAATAAATTATTGTTGATTTTCCAGCATTTACTAAATTTATAATTATTAGTCATGCAGGGTAACTTTGAAAGATGGGGGTTAACTCTGAACAGCGTCATATTTTTTAGTATATTTGACTTAATTTAAGAATTAAGAGTAGACAACTGATTTTGTAATCTATCCAGCAGTGCCTAGCACTAGAACTTCTAGTTCCTTTTTTCAAGTCAAATCTACAAAAAATGTAACGCGGTTAAAATTTACCCAAAACATGATTGTAATGTAAACAAACAAAATAGTTTTAAATAATTTTACAATCCCTTTACTTAGATCTATTAACTATAAATAAGGAGTAAAAGCAAATCAGTTGGATGTTTGTCATCTTGAAGCTCATTCTTTTGCATTGAAAAAGAGCTTGTAACCTCGAAGCATGTGTTATAAATACTTTGTATAATGAGCAATGTTAAATAAGCTTGGGGGCCCAAGGTCGCAGCCTAGTTGGCCTTTGCGGTAATCAAGCACTGTTTACAACAGAAAATTTAGTTCATGATTTTCATTTATGCAATTCACAATATGGTGCATTTAACAAGACATGACTCTTGATAAAATTTTCCACCAGTATTGCACATATTAATAGCTACCAGCAAGATCATTCTTAAGACGGAATAAAATTCAGCCAATAAAAATGACCCAGCTAGTTTAAAAAATAAAATTTTAAAAACAAATAAAACATTTTTAGTTCAAATATTTCAAACAATTTTGACAAGAATAAAACTCTAATATTACAATATATACAGCAACTATATTTTCTTAAAACAGATAATCCTAAATATGATGGACTTTCATACACCTATGAGATAGCATATAATATCATATGAAAGCTATAACTCATTTAATGTAAAATTGCTAAATAAGCAATCTATAAGAACATCAAATCTTCCCTAGAGCCACAATAATATTGCAAACCTGTAAATACCCTCAATGGCAATTATTAAGCAAAGTTTTACAATCTTGAAAAACACTGATTATTTCACTTTAATTAATTAGACAAAATTTCAATACAGCTTTTTTCGTCACAGCCATTTTATACATGTATCACACATTTAATGGAATAAACATCTAATACTAATACTACACATATAGTACTTTTTGTAATATCACGTGTATGGGTTTAACATAATTCCTAAAATGAAGGACAACATGACAAAATTAAAAATGCTGCCTTGTTTTCTTTAACACATGTAGATAGTAATTAACACTCATCATACTATTTATTAAGATACTTAAAATAGTAATTATTTTTAACATTATAAAGGGAAAAAGCATAAGACAATTTGATGTTTTAAAATAATAAAAAGAACTTGCAACTACCATAAATTTCTTTAAAGAGAAAGTGTTATTACTACAACCCATAATATTGATCACATTCAGTCAACTTTAATGATCTGAAGCTTTTAATTGATTTATAGCATTGATTTATTCAAACTCTGACTTCTATCCAAGCATGGATAGGAAAACTAATGCAGCCCACTACATGATGACTGCTCTATTAAGGGACCAAATATTTAGAGCTAACTAACTCACATAACAAAATTTATCGTGATAAAATATTAATTTAAATGCTGTGTCGAAATATGATGACAATACTGTTATGCAATATTATTCAGTAAGAATTCTGCTTCAGTAAGTTAGTAATAACAGAAAACTCGACAATAACATAAGAAACATGTTTAATACTTAAAGGATTAAAAATAGGTTTCTTCGCTTATCTATGCAGTCATGACATTCTAGAAAAACACACTTCTGAGAACAAAATTAATGAGCATACAATCACAATATTTACAAACACAGTGCAAGAAAAAAAAACAAAATAGCTGTACATATCACTTTTAGTTGTGCGTGAATAAACAAAAATACTTTTTAATAAAATTTTACAAAATAAAATCTCGACAGATTTAGAACTAAAATTTAAACAACAGTTATGATAACATATTTGTGTTTTTTTTTTTTTGATAAAGAAAGTATAGCATTGGCACAAGGACATTACCATACTTAAGTATAGTAAGCATAATTGAGGCAATTCAAGCTATTAATTTTTAGTGGTGGGTATGATTGCAAAGTTGAAAGCTTACATGCCTGTAATAATATAACATATTGCCATACAAAATACGCTATAGACTGATAGATAACTAGAGAATTAAATATTTTATTTCCATTCTTATTGGGCCACAAGCATTCGTTTCGGAATATTTATTAATTTACAAGCAATAACGACTCTACATTCTAAAAAAATTACACGAACACTCTCCATAACAAGCAAAGAATATCAGATAACAAATTTTTGAATACAAATTTCAAAAGAATTTCATTCATAAGAAATAAACTTTGAAATTCTTTAAAAAATACTTTCGGCCTAGCGCGATAAACAGAACACAGAAAATACACACAAAACCACATACTAACTATAAATTTTAACTTACGAAAGGACATGCTATCTGTTCTGTTCTAAATAAAATACAATTTGATTCATTCACTTGGCAGGGTATTCCTCAAATCTCCAGATTTTTATACGTAAACAGAACAAACGAAAAAGCACTACTGCGGGCAGCCATGACACTTGCAGATCTTGCGTGAGGTAAAAATGTGCCGCAAATCGAGGGGGAAAAATTGGCGAAAATGCATGCGCATCGTTACGCCAGAATCGGAATCTCGACAAATCGGAGGTTTGCAAGCGCATTTGCGTAAACATCGTTACACCAGAATCCGGCCCTCAGACGCTCGTTTAATTACGGCTCGTTAAATACGGGCCTCCCCTCTGGATACGGCCTTGCGGGTAACCAAACGTCCTCGAATGTCGGGGACAGTGCCCAAATTTGTATATTTTTAATGCTTTGTCCCCAAAAACACTTCAACTACTTGGGGACGCGTAATGTCCCCAAATTAAAAAACTTCTGATTTTTCTCTTCAAATTGTTTCTTGATTTGCACTTTAGAACTTTTAGATAGCAGTATGTAAAATTTTAGATAATATTATGGCAATTATCCAAATTGTTGCCTTAATATTACAATTCTAATAGGCCTATTAAGAATTGTAAGAAAATATGCGTACATTTTGTAGAAAATATATTTAGAAACCCTTTGAAATACATTAATGAGAGTAATTTTTCATAATGGAAGGGAATATGTATTGGTTTGTTATGCCCCCAAAGATGTCCTCGAAACATTTTTCTGGCGTCCCCAAATCGCCTGTGGATTTGGGGACACGTCCCCAAATTGACGTTCAGAAATATGGTCACCCTATCTACCCCAGATCGGGCACTGTGTTCAGTATGCAAAAAGTGCTATCAGATATGCAACTTCGAACGATAACTAAAATTTTTAAAAAGTGTATTTCAAACTGAAGTTAGTAGATGGCGTTTGTAGGTTTCAAATGCGACATGAGTGTTGATAATTTCGTCCTTTCCCCTCCATCTGCAATAAAAATGGAAACAATCCACTCTATTACTATTACAAACCATTTCAGGTCACATATATTTTCGAGTTTATTTGCTTTTCTCAATGGATATGCCTTAAACTCTCGTCAGATAGAACAGTACAGTACGATAGTTTATTACAATACAAGGAAGGAAATTACAAGAATACACCCAGGGCAAGGTGGAAATCGAACCCACGACCTCGTTACCGCGCGCAAGCAGCGGGCGGAAACTGGTAACTAAAAGACCGCTCGGCCACCGAGGCCCCTACAATAGGAGATTTGTCTCCTTTCTGTTGATACACAAACAGCTAAACTTCAATGTAATATTACAATGATTACAATATTACAATATATTTTGACATAATTTTTGACAGGAGTTACCGTCATTTGTTGTGATAAAAAGCGGAGGCGGCCAATGGGTATTTAAATTTGTTCAACTATTACGAAAATTTAACTCGTGTTTTGTTTCAAATTTACCAATATAATCTATACGATTTTCTTTTATATTCGTTGTATTATAACTTACTGCTATTATAACTACTTGAAGAAATTTGAAAAAACTATTGTAATGACACAACTTTGTACAGGAAATATTTATGCCTGAGAGAGTAATAATATTTTGGATTTCATTTCGATTATAATTTTCACTGTCAGATTACTTTCTATATCAAGTGAAGATAACAATTGGTTAGTTGTTCTTGAGTTTCATGTATTTATTAATTTTTGTAATACCATTCTCATGCTAATAGCATAGCTTCCTTGATTTCCTTTTAAACCTCTGAAAATTGCCTATTTTACAAGTATTGGCATAATCAGACCGATGTAAAGACTTTTTTACTTTATAACAGTAACCTTTTAAAATTATAATTTGTATAGTGCATAATTACACTGTATAATACATAAATAAATATGTTTGTTAAATAATGAATTTGTTAAATACTTACAACTTTTCAATGATTATTTTTCTTCTAGAAATTGAAAAATTTATACATAAAACTATTTAAAGAACATGATAATTAATTAAGCAATTCATATTGTAATTCATAGTAGCCACGATCCACTTAATGTGTTTTTAATTTTAATAATGATATTTTAGATCTACTTGATGAATACCACACAATAAATAATTGTGGATGATAATGTTTAAAACAAAGTTACTTAGAATTTCCTAAAAGGTGTTTCATCCATGCTCCATAATAGCTTAAGGTTTTTTCTTTGTGAAATATTTTTTCATTTTGGAAAGATATCTGATTAAAACAAAAAGTTTCAATTTTTAGTAATGGACATAATATATGATTTTACTAAATGGGTTAATTAAAAAAGTATTTCAACTTATTATTTCATTTATAAAATAGAAAAATGAATAATGTGCACTCAATGTAAAATTAAGTGCATTCTGTTTTCAACAAAAAAAAAAAAAAAAGAATTCAGATTAAATTTGTTCATTTTTCTTTACTTAGTCTCTATTATTTCTGGTAGGGTTAAATTTCATTTGATCATGTATTCGTATTAAAAATTTGTTCATTTTTATTATTATTAAAAAATACCTACTGTAAGTGAAAATAGCTCAAAATGTGTTTTTGCATAATGTTTAACATGTTGTATTATTTTTACAAGTAGTGTAACATAATAAGTATCTAAAGTCTTTATGGTCTGTTTAAAAAACTAAAATATGATTTAAATGAATAAAGTCTAATTTAAAAAAAAAATCATGAACCTTGTCCTTTGGTCCACGTGAGTTTTTGGAACTCCACTGTACTGAAAGGTTAAATTTCTCTAAAAAAGATTAACTGAAAAAAAAGGGAAAATCTTGGACACTTAAATGAGTGATGCACTATTATCAACCAAGTACCCTTTATACCCTAACTTAAATAGAATCCAAAACTGTTTAAAACTTTTATATAATTTTTATGCATCCGAAAACGTTTTCCATTTAAAATATATCCCAGTTTAAAGCAAAGAGGAAGTGTTATACAACATTTCAATCTAAAATTGGAAAGAAGTTTTATAACAGAAGATGCTTATAATTACCCCTTGGCTCTAGGTGTTTTTGTTATATAGATTTTGGCCTTATGATTATTACGATTATGTCCCATCAAATTTTATTTATTTATTTATTTTTTTGGCTGCACAATTTACTGTTTGTTTCTGAGAAATTGTGCTGTTTTTAGAGAATTGCATTTTAGGGATCAGTGGTTTAAAGGTCTTCTATGTACGATTTATTGTTTAATCTTTCTTTCCTAGGGTTATTTTTCACTGTAGTACATTAACCTACTTGTTATACACAATCTATATGCTTTTAAAAAAAAAAATCCTTTTTTAAGGGTATTTTAAGCACAATATATCAATCTTTTCTAGGAAAATTAGATGTAAAATCTTGATTATTTGACTTTAAAGTTCTGCAATAGAGGAAAATGGCAGCTGTTGGACGTCAAACCCAGCTACAACCAGCAAATCAAAATGAACGCACTAAACCTCCTGTTACGCAACTGGAATTCCACCAAGCTATGACGGATTTTAAAACTATGTTTCCAGAAATGGATGAAGATGTCATTGAAGTTGTATTGAGAGCAAATAATGGAGCTGTTGATGCAACCATAGATCAGCTGTTGTCCATGACTACAGATAATGAAAACGAACGCATTCGTGCAGAGTTGGATGCAACAGAAAATGATGAGTTACCGCCAAGCTACTCTCCAGCTACGCCACCTCCTTCATATCACCAAGCTGTACCGTATGCTCAAAGTCCAGGTCGACTTTCTGCCTTACAGATGGGAAGGAAACCTAATAACTCCATACAGTCGGTGCTTCATTCTCACTTGAATGGAAATCGAAAGCTGCGTCCACCCCCAATGCAGCCACTTCCTGATGTTACTCAGAAAAGTGCATCACCTGCTAAGACAGATAAAAACTGTGAGGAGAATGATAGAGTTCCTTTGCACATCAAAAAAAGATGGAACCCACCTTTAGTAGGAACTTTGCCGCCTTCATTTCTGCGATTAGATGATGATCATCATAGGAGTAGAAAAGGAAAGGTAATGATTTGTAATAAATGATACAATTTAATAGGATATTTCATAGTTTTTTATGTATTTAAGATTGCAATAAATTAATGAATAAATGCATATTCATGCAAAAAGGAAATTAGAGATGCACTAATTAATAGAACAAACACTAGAGTCTCAATAATTCCAGGTGGACCAGATCGGAGCTACCTTGAATTATTGAAAACTCAAATTGTCAAAAACATAGCAATTAATGAATAAGTAAAAGGGAGTAATGTAAATTTTAAATTTCAGTACTTTATATTTACATGAAAAATGTACATACATGTTGTTACGTGACTTCTGGTTGATTATATTTTAAAATAATAGCCCAATTTGCTACTTTTCCCACAATCTGGCTGCTATGTTGATTTACTTTTAGAATGTGGGGAAACAATATCCACAGTTTAAAAAAAGGGGTGAGGAGGCCAGGAGCTCATTTTATAGCTATTTTTCAAGAATTGACCAGCCTGTGCTTGTTAAATTTTTGCTTATTCTAATACCTTAGAAAATGTTTTTGTTTTAAATGTCTTTCTCATTAAGTAGATTTTCAACTATCTTGTCTGTAGATAAATAAACTAAATACTGTTGTAATAATGCTGATAAACGATGTTGCTAATTTCTTAGATCATGACAGTATTGAGTTCAGCAATTCTTCAGAAACGAATGTTAGAAAATGAACGACAGAGGAGGAATACCATTGGTGCTGAAGATCCAGAGCTAGCACAATATCTTGAAGATGAAAGAATAGCTCTATTCCTTCAGAATGAAGAATTTGTACGAGAACTTATGGGAAATAAAGAGTTTATGTCCACGTTAGAAAAAGGTAAAGAAAAAAAGTTCCTGGTTTTTTACCTTAAAATTTGTATGTGTTCATTTACATTCTTTTTGTATACTTCTATCGTTTTCATTTGTGTACTTAGATTGTAAGCAAAAATTGATAGTTAACCTAAAATTTTATCATAAAAAATGTGGCCATGTAACAATGACTTTGTTAATTATTAAAACTTGAGCTGAATGTAGATAGTGACATACCCACGCTGCTGTTTTACCATCCATGAACCATCAACTAAAAACTCTGAAGAAATTTAATGCACAGTTACTCTTAAAGGCAGTAGTTATACTTCAAAGATTGAATTTAAAAATTAGGTTGGGAAAATTTATACTTTGTCCCATTTTCTGCATTTGTATGCTCATAGCATCGCTTCTCATGCCCCCCACCTCCCAAAAAAATCAATGGATCATCCAAAGAACAAGTAAAGGTCATTAGAATGATGCTTATTTTGAACTTTTGACATAATTTATGTTGTGAGGAGCAGGGTTTGTTGATTTAAATAAGCTTGATTTAAATCAAGTGATTTTTTTCAAAAAAAATCATTTAGTTTACTCAAAAAAATCATCAAGTTTACATGTTAGAAAGTGTTGTAAAAATGAAATATGTTGCAATTACAATCACTATTTCAAACAAAACTTCCTAGGTCCATCTGTCTGTGTGCATTATATATTTCATAAGTTTAGAACTAATTACTATTTTTTAAATTTTACAATATTACTCTTATTCTTCAAGCATCTTAACAACAAAGCATAATTCATTTAATCATCCAATTAGAATTCATAATAATCATGAACTATTCTGTGTTTTTTATCTTAAAAACAGTATTTTAGATCAATTTAATAAATGCCACTAAGTAAATAATTCAGAATGGTAGTGTTTAAAACAGCAATTGTTAGAATTTAGAATATGTATCCTTAAAGCTTCATCCATGTCCCCTAATAGCTTAAGGTTTTTTCCTTCTAACTTCTAAATTATTTTTTATTATAGAAGTTTGCAATAAAGATATTTGATTGTAACAAAAAGTTTCAGTTTTTAGTAATGGTGTGAGCATAATATTTTACCAAATGGGTAAAAATATTTCAGGCTTTTTCATTTATAAAATAGAAAAATGATTAAAGTACACTTGATGTAAAAATTAAGTACATACAATTGTTACTTTTTTCTGCTTTAAACAGTAAAATAATTCAGATTAAATTTGTTCATTTTCGCTATACTCATGAGTGTACTATTATTCCTGGTAGGGTTAAGTTTCATTTGAGTCATGCATTTACATTAAAATTTGTTAATCATTATTATTATTAAAAAATATACTTATTGCTGTCAAAATAGCTTAAAGTGTGTTTTTGCGTATTGATTAACCTGCTGTATTGCTTATATGAATATATAATAATAAATAACCAAAATATTTAAGGTCTTTTTAAAAAATTTAAAAAGTCTGATTTAAATTAAAAAAAAAAAAAAAAATTTATTTAAAAAAAAAATAAAAAAAATCATGCACCCTTTTGAAGAGCAAAATCTTTTTTTTCTTTCCATTATTTTCTTAATTAATTGGACTAAGATTCTGCAACAGAGATTCTAATTTATATGTTTCTGAAAACAAGTAGAATAATAATTTAAATATTTATTCCCCATTTAAACAAATTCGGAAAAAATTCTTTTTCATTGATTTTAAATTTGAGTCCAAAAACTTAATTCACAATTCTAATTTCCTAAAACATCTGGCATTTTGCTAAGAATGCTTGATTTTAACAACAATGGTTTAAGTAAGACAGTATTTTCAGCATAATCATAGTAATTGAAAAGAGGAAGCCCCCATTTATTTCAATGTGAATTTTCACAATGCTTCAATTTTTTATTGATTTACTTTCCACTTCATATGCAGATTAGTGGTTACAGTGAAAATGTAAATACAGCATTTCGCTGTAGTAACTTTGAATTCAAGTAGCAATCTTCTGAAGTGCAATTCCTAGGGAATTTCATTAGCAGTATCATTGTATTCTAAATGGTTAATTCAGAAAAAGAAACAAAAGTGTTTATTTTAATATTTTAAAAATGTACCTTTTTTGTATAACTGTCATGTAAACGGTTGAATAAATTCAGCATGAGAAAGTCAAACTTTCAATTACTATCATTGCACACACATATTCATAGCTGTGAACTCTGCCAATTCGTCTGAGAGATTCCTGAGTTTTGGTGCCTTCTTCCAAACTGCAGAATCAAGTATAAATCATACCAATTTTCATCAAAACTTGAAAATTTCCTAAAAATGTGATTTTTAAATAATTAGAATTTCAGAAAAGTATCTCTGTAGCGATCCAATAAAATTTATAGAAAATTAGGGGTCGCTCCAGAGGAAATTCTGGTACGTTTTCGGATTCTTCAGAAAATTAAAATCAGTCAACATAGACAATTTAAAATTCCAGGCTACCAAATCATGCAAATAATTAAGTGGCAAATAATAATACAATTTTTTATCAATGTAAAGTTAAATTTTGAACTTTCACAAAATTATTTGTATTTTTGACAAAAATCAGACCTTGTTAAAAGTTCACAAAAATCGTACCCTGTTAAAAATGCTGGGTCGACTCCTTAAAATGAAAAAAATGTTTTACAAATGGAACAAAATGAAAAAAAATAAGTGTGAAAGTATATCTCCAAATCTCTACTAGTTCATTATGGTGGTGGTTTATAACAAAGAAGAAAGAAAAATGTGGGGCTTTAAACCGAGTCAAGGGTTTCCAATGTGCAAAACAATCGGCAGTGACAATTTCAGTTTTGCTTTGGTCTGATTTTTGATTTTGTGCAGTTTTTTTAAAAATATTTCTCAAGTAATGAAAATCTCTTTGCTAGCTTGCTTATTTGATTATGTTGCATGTATAATTTTTTGGGAGGATATTTCGATCATTGAAAACTTGGAACTAGTCCCAAATTTTTGCAATGATCATTTTGGTCATGCATATTTTTAGATTTTCTGTTTTTTACTTTTCCATCAAGGTAATTAATTTCTTAGTATCTTACGTTGCTTTATTTATATTGCCAAAGCGGAAAAGAAGTTACGCTTAGACGTAGGCGCCATTCCAAAAGATGGGCAATTTTTTCAATTATCAAAATTTTTTACTCCCACGAAGAACAAAAGCATCTACATATATTAGTTGCTTATAATACTAAGTGATATGTAAATTTTTTAAATTTAAATTTGTTTTTTCTGAAAATTAAGTTTTTATGTGGGAAAATGAAAATTTATGTTGGTAAGTAATAACAAAGCAAATTTTGTGAATAGTTTTCACTTTATTCTTCATGATTATAATTTCTGAATTGTTGTAAATATAATACACACTTACTCATATAGTCTTAATTTAGAAAAATCCCTTAAAAAAAGTATAACTAAATTAAGGATTGGGAAAGTCTGTTGGATAAAGCAACGAACTTTTCGACAGATGTCCAGGTAGTTGGTTCTTAAGAAACTTTGCATAAAGCATTCAATCAGCTTCATTAATGTTTGGAGTTCTTGTCAGCGTGATTGGGTTGCTAGGGATGGTCTGCATCTTAGTTCTAGGGGTGTAGTTAAGATTAACGATATGATTTTAGAAGCTTCAGAATCAAAAAACTAATTTTGGAGGGGGGGGGGGGGGGGGGATTGGAGAATGTCATGGTGTTGACTTCTGTTTGGAGGTTTTAAAAATGAGGGTCAAATATTAGGCAATAGTAACATTAATAGTAGTGATTTGAGGCATCATAATATGTTTAAGACAAGCAAAATGGGCATGCTCAGAATTCTATATACTAATGCTCGTAGTATCAGGAATAAGATGGATGAGTTAAAAAGTGTCATCGCAGGTGAGGAGTTAGATATTATTGGAATTATGGAAACTTTGGTTACTGATGATGATAAGGATTTAGTAAGCATTGCTGGATATAATTTGTTTAGGCAAGACAGGCTGGGTAAGAAAGGTGGAGCAGTTTTATTCTTTATTAAGGACACTTTTATTTGCAATGTTGGTCATTAATAATAAGCCTAACGATATTGAAATGGTCTGGGTGGAGTTGATGAGCAATAAGGGTAAGAAGTTACATTTGGGGAATGTTTACATGTCGCCTAATGTTAGTCAGGATCAAGACGAGGGGATGTATAGTGTTATTACGGACATGTCTGGGAAGGGCTTGATCATCATGATGAGGGATTTCAATTTCCCGGGCATAGACTGGAATAATTTTTACACTAGCAATGGTAGGGAAGAAGACTTTCTGAAAGTGATCGGTGACTGTTTTTCGGATCAAGTTGTTACCTAGGGGACTAGGCATGGTGCTATTTTGAATCTAGTTTGTGATGTATCATCGGCTCTCTACCTAAGGCTTCGGCTAAAAGGTGCAAGGGTGTCCGATGGAGAAAAGTTTGTGATGCCGGAAGTTCTGTTCAGGGGTTGAGTATAGGGGAACATATTGGTGACAGTGATCACAATATTATTAGGCTTTAGACCAGCTTTGATGCTCACAAAGAGAAAATTTCAGATTTGTACCTAACTTCAGTAATGTTGATTATGTTACACTTAGACAGGGTTTGAAAGAGGTTTTTCTTCTGGGTTGGAGAATAGTGAAGCTGATCTTCAGTGGGAAGAGTTTAAGGGGAAATTGGAGAAAACAGCGATGGATTATGTTCCTTTCAGAAAAAAAGGGGGATTTCATGACAATTTGACCCATGTGGTTCTCTAGGGAGGTGAAAGAAGCTCTCAATTATAAGCAGGCCACTTTTCGGCAACTTAAAGAGACTGGGTGCCATGCTGACAGGATTTTGTATTGTGAAGCTAGACGTACTTTCAAGTATTTGGCACGTAGTAAGAAAAGGGAATTCTAGCAAAAGCTTGCAGATAACATAGAAAGAAATCCTAAGAAATTTTTTGCTTATGCTAATTCAGGGAAAGCTCGTAATACTCAGGTAGGCCCACTCGTGGATGAGAATGGGAACTTGATTCAAAATGAGGGAGATATTGCTGATATTCTAAATAATTTCTTTTCCAGTGTATTTAACAGAAACTGTATGTCAACAACACAGCTTGAGGATTTTGTATTTTCTAGGGATGATGTGTTGTTTCATTTGAAAAAGAGTAAAGCAAATAAGTCTCCAGGACCTGATAATGTTTATTCAAAAATTTTAGTAGAATGCGCAGAGGAATTAGTGGATGTTGTCTTGACTATTTTCATATCTTCATATAACTCTGGGACTGTGCCAGTGGATTTGAAGCTGGCAAACATAATGCTGCTCTTCAAGAGTATATAGCTAAGGCACGAAATTATAGGCCTCTGAGTCTTCAGTTCTTTGTAAAATTTTTGAAACTCTGATCAAAATCAAAATAGTGAATTTCCTGGAGGCAAATGGAGTGTTGACTGATTTTCAGTATGGTTTTAAGAAGGGTGGGTCCTGTACAACTAATTTGTTGCATTTCTATGGCAAAGATATCATGGCATTAGATAATAAAAATAGATGTTGTTTACATTGACTTTCAGAAAGCGTTCGATAAAGTACCGCGTGAAGTTCTTCTAAGAAAACTTGCTTATATTGGTATTGGTGGAAAAACTTTAATGTGGGTTAAAATTGGCTGAATGGGAGAAAACAGAGAGTAGTAGTGAAGGGCAATTATTCTCAGTGGATTGATGTTTTGAGTGGTGTTCCACAAGGCTCAGTTTTAGGGCCAATATTATTTATTATTTTTATTAATGATATTACTCAGAGTATTTCTGGGGACATCAACATTTTTGCTGATGATGTTAAAGTCATGGGAATTGTGACATGAAGGAAGAAGTCAATCAGTTTCAAGAGGATTTAAATCAAATTTCTAGGTGGGCAATTAAGTGGGGTATGTCTTTTAATATTGGGAAATGTCAAGTGCTTCATTTTGGTCATGGGAATAAACATGCAACCTATTATTTACAAGGTTTCGTCATTAGGGAAGCAGAAGCAGTTGTTGATCTGGGAGTATTGATTAGTCACGATTTCAAGTCCAGGCGTCAGTGTAGCATAGTAAGTAACAAATCTAACAGAATGCTTGGGTTTATCAATATGGCTTTTTTGAACAGGTCTAAGGAAGTTGTATTACCATTATACAGAAGTTTGGTAAGACCTCATTTGGAATATGCTGTTCAGTTTTGGTCTCCGTACCTAAAAAAGGATATTACCTTATTGGAAAGGATTCAAAGGAGGGCTACTAGATTGGTAAGTGGTCTTTCAGACTTAGATTATGAGATTAGGCTTAAAAGGCTCAACATGTATAGTCTTGAGCAAAGGAGAGTTAGAGGGGACATGATTCAGTTGTTTAAATTCATTAAAATTGGAAATGCTGATGGGCTACAGCTATGTGCTGAAAGTAGAACCAGAGGTCATTGTTTTAAGCTTTTCAAATCTCAGGCTAATCTTGAAATTAGGAAAAATTACTACTTCAATAGAGTTGTAGGCAGTTGGAATAGTTTACTGGAAGTGACTGTTAATTGCAGTGGGGTAAAAACTTTTAAGAAAGCTCTTGATGTTCATTGGGGACTGCTAAATTGACTAGGACCGGCCTAGCTGGGCCCTGAGCCTGTTGCTGGTTGTCACTTTTGTATTTGTATTTGTATTTAACATGCCAAAAGAATTGAATTTTTCCGTGAAACTTAATTTACCCAAAAGTCTCCCCAATTTTTCCTTGCAATGGTGACAGCTATGCATACTTTGATAGGATGGAGCTTTCTCACCTTGGATTTATTCAAGCATTGTAGACACAATTGTAAATATTTATCAAGTGAAGCAAAAATGTATATTGTTTAAAATTATTTTTCTTTTCTGTTTCTTGATATTTATTTTTGTAATTTATAATGAAAAGCAGTGTTTGTGTGTGTTTTGCAATATTCAGACTAAACCATCTCATTTGCAGCCATGAAATTTAGTGCACATGTAATCTAAAGGCGGCCTAAGGGTCATTCCACGGTGACTGACGTTACAATTTGACTGAGTTTTTTAACTTTTAAAATCCACACTGTCTTGAAATTTAATTTCATTTTTCTGAAATTGATCTAAAATACTATGATAGAGTACATTAATGCAGCCCATACCTGTTTTTAGACATGAAAAGCTTTTTTGTATGGAATTAAGGTAAATCAAAAATTGTGACTGATGTTACACAGAAGAGACATTAGGAAAAACAACTTTTATATCAATTGAAATTCTCCTCAAACTAAGAACACGAAGATTAAAATTATTTTTTTCCAGTCAAGTAGAGATTTCAAACTTTATGAATACACTTTGTTTCATTTAAAAAACTTTAAAATTTACAGTGGAGGAAATTTTTAACTATCGTGACTGATGTTACAAACATTTTGTGACTGATGTTACACCAACATTAATTGGTTCAAATTATAATTTATTTCTCCTTAAAAGTCAAATTAGCTATTTTTTTTCACAAAATTACACTTATCTACCTAAATGAGAAAAAATAAACAATAGTAAATGAATATAATTATAAAAGTGATGTTTTTAGTGCTATTCAGGAAATGAAAAGTGTCCTCGTGCGTTTACTACATCTGGTGTACTAAGATTTCTTATCATTTCTTCTTGTGAAAAATAAATTTCATCAACATTGTCAGACCATTTCCAATGCTTCCCTATTGGAATCATAACACTGACCAAGTATTCATAGTTTTCAATGGCTAGGACTTCACCTGGATAGAGCTGTCCATCGTATTACACAAGAACCCACTCTCTAATTGTGCCCACCAATTCTGGAACTTGTTCTCTTGGTTTTGAACATGCAAATGATGTTTTAGATAATTTGGAGCTTTTGGTGATTTTGTGTACCACTTCCAAAAAGTGTTTCTGCGTGATACCAGCTATAGCTTCTGAATCAGAAAATATTTTATTCAAATTTAACTCTTTATAATGCAACTGTAAATCGTACGAGGAGATCTCAAAGATTTTCACACTGCTTGAAGCTGCGGCATTTATGAAATTTTTTGCACTGTATGCTTTCTTTTTTACAGCTTCCTCTACCTGCCTCTTTACAGAGCCCCCAATGCCGTCCACTGGGCCTTTCCCATGTGAAGTAGCAAAATATTTCGATGTAATTAACAATTTATATTTTTTCTGTAGCATGGGTATTGTGTCTGCAATGAACTTGTTTTTGAATTGGGCCATCTGACCAAATATGTAAGACTTCAATTTCTTGAGGAATCTTTTCCAGCATTCTTGTTATGAGAGGAATCACAATCTCTTTAGAATGAGACAGTTCATCTGAGGCTATCACATATGGATGAATTCTACCTGAGTGGTACAGTGCTGCTGTAAAAATGCTTACTAGGAGCACCTGTTTCACCATTTTCATTGTCAAATCATTTTTTTTATGACAGCCTTCTGCTTTCGTGGAGATGTAGGCAGGGTACGCTTTGCACGAGTTACAGCTTTTCCTAAAGTTTTATTATTTTGGAAAAGGGGTTATGTCACTGCTACTTGAAATTTTAAGCTCTTTAATGCTCTACATTTTTCTATTATTTTTCAAACGTTTTCTTTGATTTCTCTTTTAACTCTATTTTGAACTGACTTGGGTAACTTGGCTAGGTCATTTCTCTTTTTATCTCTACTCCTTTCAGCTTCTGCATTGTTTTTCTTTTTGTAATCTTCATAATTTCCTTCCTTCTTTAGTTTATCTTGCCTCTTTTTTTGCCTTTCTGCAGCAGTCAATGCTATTTGTGCAGTGTTTAAGTTTCAAACTGGAAAAGAGAAAAGTGACTGATGTTACATATTTCAAAGAAGTTTTTAACTCATAAATTGAACTATTATTAACTATTTAAGTAATTGATATTTAAGATACTATCATGAATGAAGAGAATATGGCTTTTTGTATTCTTAACACTAATTTTCTTTAAGTAATAAAAACTTTTATAAATTTTTGTGACTGATGTTACATTACTATGAGGCCTAACTTATAAAAATTAATTTTCAATACAATAATCACAGTTTAAAGATTCTTTACTGGCCTAACCTCACATATAGACTAAATTTCAATAAAATAATAAGATTTTATACATACCTGTTAACTTCTTTACGAAAACAAGATGAACCTTCCGAACCTCTCTAAAGACAACAACAAAAGTAAACTTGACAAACATTGCCTATAAAACTTACAAAAAGGTATTGCTAACTTTTTAAGCATAATTATATAAAAATTCACATATTTTTACCTTAGAGGAAAAAAAACTATATATGAAAGAAAAATTTTTTTTTTATGTTGGTGTCCCTGTTTTCATGGAATTGTCCTTAATCCATCCATAATTTCAAATTTCAAAATAAAATTTGGAAAATTGTTTATTTAATGTTTTGTCCCTGTCTGATAATTTTTCAGCACCTGCTTATTTTTTTTCCTGCTTATGATGATTGTGAAAGAACATCAATACTACAGCTTTCAAAAGAACAAATAGTTAGCAGGGATTAAAATTTAAGTCGTTTGTGTAGAGGTGAGACTCCCCTTAAAGCTTTATGTGTGGAAGGGATTACAATTTGTTGGGAGCGGGGCAAAGTTGCCTACTTTCATTTCACTAAATTTGTCTAATTACACTAAAATGCAATAAATATTTTATATCTTATGAAATATAAGCTCTATTTTTCTCAAAGTGAAATAACCTTCACAAAATTCCAATCTTCTACATCATACTTTTTACACCATTATGTATTAAAAAAGAGGCAAATGATATTGAAATTTTTCATCACTATAATGTTTAAATTTTCAATTTTCACAAAATCATATAATTTTTTTTATAGAAAAATCTCTTTAAAATTCACAAAAAACGTACCCTGTTAAAAATGTTGCATCGACCCATGAATGCATAAAAAAAGTTTAATTAAATTTTACAACTTATTGTATGTATCAAATATTTATGAGAGAAATTGTTATTTTCAGATGCAGCTTGTAATGGTAGCATGACCCTTCAACTGAAGCGGAATCATAGTAAGTGAATGACATAAAATTGTAGTTGTAACTAAGAATGTAAATTAGGAATTAAGGTTTTACTTACTTCTCTTTTTTTTCATAATCATATAGAATCACAGAACAGAAAAAAAACCACACAATATTTTTGTAATTTTGTCATTTTAAACCAAATTTAAAGTATTTACATTAATTTTTATTTTTAGTGCTTTTTTAAACAAAATTAAAATTGTTCTATCAATGGAACAAGGGTGTTGGGGGGTGCTAAATGTAGCACAGTGTTAAAGTTAGAGAAACTAAATGCTCTGACATTAAAATTTGGAAACATTTTATTTTGAAATTAATGCCTAGTTACTTTGCAAGTTTTTTGGAGAACTTGTGATTTGTTTTTACTTGACTTTAATTTCCTGTTTAAAAATGTGTCGCTCTATTAAAGTAATTTATGAACATTTCTTCTTGATTGCATGTAAATATTATTAACATTAACGCTTAGGTGAACAAAAGATTAGTTTAGTAAAGACAATTTGTATATTGTCCAAAGGTTATGCAGTCATTGTTCATGCTTGTATTTGTAACTGTTTTGAATGAGCTAAATCAAGATATTCATTGTTAAAGAGGCTAACCTTTAACATATTTATATTAACCCAATCAAATCATACTTAAATACCTATCCTGTTAACAGAGGATTCAGATTTAACACTAAACCTACTGGCGTAATTGTGAACCTATTTCTACCGCGCTCGGTCAAATTGACCGGTAGCTAAAAAATTAAATAATTAAATCAAAAAATTTTAAAAAATTTCTTGGAAAAGAGAAAAAATAACTAGAAGTACAGAGTGAAAAAATATTATTTGCATATTCTAAGAATTGTCATATAGTTCAATAATGGTATTATAATGTTTAAAGTGTGTTATTCTTATAAAAGTTTGAAAAAGGTATAAAGGTATAAAGGTTTGAAAAAGTTTCTCAATCATATGACAACCCGTGGTCGTCATATGATTCTTACGCTAAAAGATTGCATGACGACCACAAGTCGTCAAATGATGCGAATGGGTTAATAAAGTTTAATGCTGAATTTTTTTGTTTTGCCCTATATGTTCATTTTTGCAAATGACTTGCTGGTTACTGCTTTGTAATTGAAATTAATTTGTCACAGTTACTAATAACATTTTCAAAGCTGAAATCATTAATTATGTTTTAAAGTTTATAATGCATCATCATAAATTGTAGTTAAATCTTTCTTTTATGGAAAAAAGAAATAATCTTCCTGTATAAACTAGGCTAGGAAGTTAAATGTATCAAACTTTTTTGTTTAAAGTTATTTTTTCCTGTAGAATTAGTTGATAATATAATTTTAAAAAATGTCATAGTTTTTCAGAATGTTTTGATAACTGTTTCCTGTCTTCCATTTTGTGAGTTTTTCCCCATTATAAGTTAAATCTGTTGATATCTTTCTCTAGCCCTCAAAAAGAATGAGCAGCATTTGTCTGTTGATGCAGATTCCAGTAAACCAGAAGACCAACCACATTTTTCACGTTCTTTATCTGCTGATGATACTGACGCTGCATTTCGAGAAAGACTGAAAAATATGGGCAAATGTAAGAAAAAATAGTTTTTTAGGATTTTTGCATTCTTACTTTGTTTTGGGCATTTATAGTTTTGTTAGTATTTTATAGTTTCTTATTTAATATGTATCTATACAGGTGTACCTGGAAGAAGGACCCTATGTCAAAAAAAAAAAAAAAAAAACAACTTTCCAGGATATGTGTTAAAGTTTTTTTCATGATTATTTATTCATTAGATTGCCATTTATGGGGTTATTAAATTGAAAAATAATTTATTTTTAAGATTTTGTGATAGCAGCTTTTAAAATTACGCATAAAAGGGCACTGTACCGGGGGAGTGCTATGTCCATTTTGGAAAAAATGGACATAGCACTCCCCCGGTACAGATATATATTTATGCATTGTTTAAATAATACAACTTTTTTCTTAAAAATTGCTTTCTTATCTACATTTGGGCTAGGAAAATTTAAGAGTTCTTCTAATATATCTTTGTGTTTTCAGTATCAAGAAGAAAATTTGCTCAACTAGCAAGCATTTTTTCAAGAAGAAAACGGGCATTTAAACCTATGTATCCTTTAAAATTTATTTGAAAGGGAAAAAAAACTAATTTCAAAATTTCTGACTTATGAGTGCACTTTTTAACAGTTTACTATAAAAATGATAAAGTCAACTTTAATAAAGCACAGAAATAGCAAGGACATTGCATTTACATTTTAGTGTTACAAGGGTGAACCCCTTTTTCAATGCAGAAAAAGGTTTGAGCTTCTAATGCCAATCAGCAGACTGCTGCTTTGAATATTTTTCCTATTTTCTTACAGGCAACATTTTTTTACGCAGTGTTAAAGTAGGCTCTTTTTCACTTAGCAGCAATGAATACAATAGTAAGGCTCAAGATTATAAATGGCAAGTCTGTCGAGAACTTTGGTACAAACTCTCAGACCACTTGACTACTAGTTTCGGTCATAAGGACCGGACTGGTGAGCATTGCCTACCTGCTTTACCACCCCAGTGCCACAGTCCTTCTACAAAGGAGGCCTTACATCCACTGGGAGCCGATTGTTGGATATTTATCATGACCCAATCTGCACCACGAGGAGGCCCCCACCCTTACAGACCAAGGTGTAGTGGGTATGTGGAAGTGTGACTTTTGTGACCTCCTTTTTAGTTGATTGCATAAATATTTTTAGTTTGTTCCTCATGTTTTACCTAATTTGTATCATAATTACTTATTTAATTATTTTCTACAAGCATTTTTGAAGTATAGTGATACATAACTAGTTAAACTATTCAATCAGCAGATATTTTCTCTAGTGTAGCATAGAAAGCTATACTTCAGGCAATTGAATTACAAAACTTTATGCTTAGGTTATTTAGTTAATTATCAAACAGTCAAGTACAAATGTGATTGCTTTACATTTATTTGTCATGTAAAATCTTCATTTGTTTCTGAACATGAAATTGTTTTTATTAATACTATTTGAACCTATAAAATTCAGTTAAAAAAAATTGGGTTTTTAGATGTTTTTTCCCTCAAGAAAAAAAAAAAACCGCTGTGGTTTTTCACCACCTTTGTTACATACAGTAGCACAAAAGAGAAAACTTTTTGAATTGAAACATGGAAAAGAATGTTGAAAAAAAATTAGATTAAAAGTCGAGGTCAACTGACTGATTTCTAACTTGTTTATCTCTAACGTAGGGATAAATGCAAGGGCGGGGGAAAGTGAAAGTAGGATACAGTAGAAGTGAAAGGGATTACAGTACAACATCTTTAATTCGGAATCATCGGGACCACGACGTTTCCAAATCATGGAAATTTTTGAACTATAGAAATTATGCAAGACAGATTCGTATCAAGCCCCAATACATATATGAGAATAGCAGTATTCAAATTTAAAAAATAGTAATGAGTATGAATTTTAAACTTAATAATTACCTTCATAATAAACTTAAAAAGTAGTTGAAATGAAAAAAAATAAGATTCTTATATAGGACACAGAAAGAGTGCTCAAAGAAAGGAGGGCATCCATTTCTCTGCTTGCACAGGGAAATTTGGCCTCCGTAATTGTAAAGTCTTACTGCAATTCTTCTTCTTTAAAAGCGTAACAACCTGTTGCAGGTCTTAGCTGCTTCAACAGCACGCTTCTTCCAACTCAGTCGATACAAAGCAACTCTTTGCCAATTTTTTATTTTCAAAATTTTTATGTCATTTTCGGCATAATCCAGCCATCTAGTTGAAGGTCTGCCTCAGGCACGGGCTCCCTCGGGTTTCTGAAAAGTGTGCAGTCTAGTCAGGGAGTTCTAGGGGTCTCCTGACATGGCCGAGCCACCTCAGTCTGTTGCTTCGGATGACTTGTGTAATTTGAGGCTCTTTGTAAAGTGTATAAATTTCAGAATTGTATTTGGTTCGCCAGCATCCTTGTTCCTGTACAGGCCCGAATATCATTCTTAAAACATTTCTTTCAAAGGTATCCAGAGCTCGCTGGGTGTCCAAGTTTAATGTCCAAGTTTCGCTAGCATACAGCAGCACAGGTAGTATAAGTGTTTTGCATAGTCTCATTTTAGTTTTTCGGCTGACAAGCCTGGATCTTAATTGTTTTTTTAGTCCAAAGAAACACTTATTAGCTGATTTTATTCTGTTGTTGCTTACTGCAATTAATCAAGAAAAATATATTGCTGCAATCCTGCAATTGAAAGGAAAAACCAAATTGAGGGCAGAAAATTTAGGGTGATGGAGTGAAACAAATTCTGTATATTTCTGGAACTCCATCACTCTTGTCCTCTTTATGTTTTATGATGTCATACCTTTGGTTTTCCGATTCCATCTTCTTCATATAAATTTCGAACAGCTGTCCCTTGATCAAATTTTGTCCTCTTATTCTTTACCAAACCAGGAGCATCCTGTTCTCTGTCGGCTCATATTTTAAGAAGTTAACGTACGAAATATGCTTGAAAGAACAGTGGCAATATTTAGGCTTGCCATACGTCCCGGTTTGACCGGGACCGTCCTGGTATTTTGCTCTTGTCTCGGTGTCCCGCCCAGTTTTATGAATTTCCCGGAAACTGTTGTAAGATGTAAAAAGTAATGAATTTATGTTCTTAAGAATCTTTTATGAAGACATTAAGAATATTTAAGATGACAAAACATTAATGAGGGAGTCCACTGCAAGAGCATTGATTGTATGTAAAATAAACTTTGGCGTTTTCTTTGCTCTGACTTTTGTGAAAAATTCAAGCTTAACAAAGACATCTTGAAAAAAGTACATTCAAGTCAGAAATATGAGTGGGTTGAAAACAAAGAATAACATTGTTAACTTATTAATTGCTTTTTTTATTTAAAAGCAAAAATGTTTTTTTGAAATGATTTTTGTAGTTAGACAAAAAGTTGTAATTTAAAAAAATAAGACTTAGTAATTAATTGTTCAATTAAACAATTTTATGAAGAATTTTAAACTTTATTTTATTAACACTTCTTTCTAGATGGTAGACGAGAAAAAATTCTCATTAAAAAGGAAAAAAAAATCTTTTTAAGTAAATTTAGTAGCAAAAATTCCTTTTTTATTTTTAAAAGGTGGGTAGACTAACAATTTAGCGTTCCAGATTCCTCATTCCTGTTACTTGCGAGGCAAAAAAAAAAAAGGCTTAA
Organism: Octonoba sinensis; assembly: GCA_038502835.1. Classification (NCBI taxonomy): domain Eukaryota; kingdom Metazoa; phylum Arthropoda; class Arachnida; order Araneae; family Uloboridae; genus Octonoba; species Octonoba sinensis. The sequence continues at coordinate 52,405,413 of CM076599.1, read as the reverse complement.
AACTCACCATTTTGCTTTTACTTTTTTAAAAATTTCCCCACATCCGCTACTGGGGGGTTTTCCATACCCCCCCGGTATGCCTATCCCATATTAATGTGTCTTGGTTTCACTAACCAAAAATATGGCAAGCCTAGCACTATTGGAATTCAAATGGCGCAGTATGAAAAACATGTTTTAAGCCTTAAGGGTCGAAACTTTTAGCTATAACTATGCAAACAGGACATACATCCAACCATCCAATCTGATCAGTGGCTTATAAAGAGTTATGAAACTAAATAATCATTTGCTAGGTCTAAATCGTATTTAACTTCTGCCACCATTAATTGAAACAACTAAAAAAATTCTGGAAATTTTTTAAGTGTTTGAATTACACATGTTTCAACCACACAAGTCTGAATTAACAATGTTATACTGTATCTTCTCCCCTCAGGCTTATAGTCTGCTGTTGACATTCTTAAGAATGACCTCCTTCGATTTTTACATCGAATTTGTAAAAAAAAGATTTTTGTTGGTTCTTAGTGTGTAAAAGCATTGAAACGCACTGTCTCAATGGAAGCTTTTTTAGGACTTGCAAGTTGTTCATAAAATCCTGATTGTTCGTAAGTTCAAAGGCTTGTGAAATCGAGTGTCAACTGTATTTTTAATTGCAGAACTTCTTTAATCAGTTGACTCTAGAATGTTTAATATATGATCCTTAACTGTTATTCAGCTTAGGTGATGGAAGCAATCCTTCTCGTGATAATCTGCTTTTACATGAAGATGAGTATTCAGAATTATCAGAAGAAGATTCAGATACTGACTGGAATAAAAAAGATTCATGGAATAGTCATGTGTGTATATTTATTTTCATTACAATAATAATTATGCTTTCATAACTTCTAAAACTTTATACAAAAGAAACTTTTTTATAAAATGCAATTGATAATTATGAAATAAATGTAACAATTTACCAATTAACCTTTTCTGACCTTAATTTAATTTTGCTTAGGAATATTTTTTTAATACTAATTTTAAATTGCGGTTTATTCCAAATAACAAACCGCATTCTGTATTAAGTGATTTTCTTTTAACCTAAACTTTTCTTCCCCTTGTGTCTCAAATATTACCTTTCTTTCTACACCTTGTTTGTTTCTTTCTGCACGCTATGAAATAAAACTGGTTTTTACTGGTTCTTCTAGGAATTATCCCTGAAAGCTGTGAATAGATGTCGTTCTTTCCATTTCATCTGCAATACTAATGATATTTCTTGTCCGTCTGTCAATCTTAACCCCACTAGAAATCATGAGGTGCTCTGAGATTGGAAGAAGTTAAACCCAAAAATTATTTTGTGGTAATCTTTTGAGGTTGTGGTTCATTATAGTTTTAACACAAAATATTGAATGACCTCCAAAATTTATAAAAAACAAACAAAGAAACGAAAGAAAAAGAAATAAAAAACAGGACAGATGTATTTTTAAAAAATGCAGAATGACTTATTTTTGACAATTGATCTATGAAAATTTGAAAAATGCAAAGACTTTTTACTTGCTACTTAACTGTTTTAAAACTGAATCTTGAAATGCAATGTTTTAATTCCCTGCTAAAATTTTTTTTTTTAAGTGTTTCTTTTTTTTTCTAGTTGGAAAAACTAAGATAAATAGATATAATTTATACATTATGATAAATAGTTACAATGTATTCAGAAGCTTGAAGATATTAAAAAATATGTATAGAATATATGGGTTTAAATATCTGATCCGGATCTGACAGACAAGGGACACTGGATATCTGATATTCAACACAATCACTATGCAATGCATTCCTAACCTGCCCTTCATCCCCTTTAAAATAAAATCCTTGTGTGCCCCTGCATGTACTTGTTGAGAGATTTTGTTTGAGATTTCTCAATACAGTATTCTATAAATCTTCTTATTTTTGTGTAGTGTGGAAGTCCAGGAGAAAAGCCTTCAAATCACAAGCACGATCACAGTTGAAAAATATACTTGAAAAGTTCTTCGGTTGCTGCAGTGGAATTTCAGGTTACAAATGCTTGTGAAAAACTCACTGTACTCACCTTCGACATCTTCATGTACAAAGATCTGTTTTTGTGTTGTTTTAGAAAAGTTTATTTCTGAGCTATATTTGTATGTACATTGTTAATTGCTTTTACCTTACTGACATATTTTATCTTAGAAAAAAGTCATGTGCCAATTATTTTTACTTCTTGTGCCAATTACAACTAAAGAGACTTATTTGCTCCAGCTTAAAACGGGTTTTGCTCTTCTAAGTTATATATAGAAAGGAAGTTTCTATTTTAGCATTAATGTTTAATGCATTTTTATTTATGTTTTGAGGAATGCATTAGTGCAAATTTATTTTTCTTCACCTTATTGGGATTACTGGCAAAAATTCTTATCAGTAGAATTATTGCGATTTATAAATGAGAGCAATTTATTTTCAAGAATTTCTCTGTGAAAAGTTTTGAGCTTCTTGACACAAACGCAGCCACAAGGAAGCTGTTTGTATCCTAAAGTTCAGAACTTTTTTTTTTATATTCATAAAAGGGTTTCTTAATATCTCTCACCTATGTATGCAATATTTTTTGTAATTTCTGCAGTACAGTGCCATTTAGTTGTTACTTAGAGTTAAATATTTAAGCTTTGCCACAGCCAGTGCTTAATTTGTAAAATTTTAGGTGCCAGAATGCAGTCTGCATACTCGCATGTTCCCCTTTTCAAATATACACTCCTCTCAGTTTTGAAAGTTGTAATAAACTTTACAATGTGAAGGAGCGATGGCTAAATTATACAACATTAAATATATTAATTGCAATATCTGTTCTACTAACAAAGGTAAAGAGGGGGATAATGTGTTGACCACTCCCAGCAGTCAGTCAATCAATGACCAAAGCAATCTCCACCTTTTGATCTTCTTTAATATTAATTGGTTAACTTCTGCAAAAATAATAATCATACAAACTTGAGCTATATCTTAACATTTATTGGAAATTCAGCCCTTTTTTGACAAAAAAAAAAAAACTCTTAAATTCTGTCAAAGGCTTCAGCGATTTTGAAAATTGAATCATCTTTACAATTTTGATGTAGAAAATTATGCCATACCTACAATGCCATTCTAGCAATAGTAAATTTTCACCAAAAATGTCTTTTCACCATTTTGCTATGCAAAAAAATATAATAGCTCAAAAAATTGCAAAATTTTGATGTCATGCATCCATGTTTGAATAAAAAATCTCCAAAATTGTCCACAATAACAAAAGCAAATTAAAGATAAGAAAACAGAATAGGGAATGTTGCTGAAAACTGATGAAAAGAAAATATGGAATCTTAAAATTTTAAGATGTTTGGTTTTATCAGCGACAAGGACAGACAGAGGATTAGAGCAAATTGTTTGCTCATAAAGTTATGTGATGTTGTATGATTGATAACAGCCATTTGTCAGAATTATCTCCATAATCAAATCACTTTATGTCGGGAATCATGAGCATTTAAAAATCCTTTACAATTTTAGATATGATTAATATTTTGCTGTATTGCATTTGTTTTTGAAGTGAATTTGTATATGCCTATCGCTGTCCCAATTCAATACCAAGACATGTTAAAACTGCTGTTTTGAAATAAACACGTTAAAACTATTATTTTCTGCTTTCCTGCGCTGTACTTCAGGAAATGTACCAAGGAAAATAAAGCTTGGGCATCATACTAGTCTCACACTGGTTTTAAGCTGTATGTAATTAGAACTTAGTTACAAAATGAGGCATTTAGGTAAAAGTTTTTTTAAAGATGTCTCAGTATTGAACTAGAGCAGTGATATATTGGAGCACATACTGTAGAACTATTTTTTCACTTTTTTTATATTAGAAACGAATGATTTTAACTCAAAACCTGAAAAATAGTTTGAACTGAGTTCAAAACATGCAGTTTATGTTTGCAGTTGTTTGTTTGTCAATGGTAGGATAACTTCAAACAGCAATAAATATTCAATACCTTTATCCACTTTGGTCTGATTCTTGTTAGTTGCAAATTTTCAATAAATTACAAATTTATGTCATGTAACTTTAGATTCATTGATGGGAATGCAAAGGCTATTATTTCAATTGATTAATATGAGCTGTTTTCAACAGAAAAGACTGATTTACGTAGTCATAAACTTTGCATTTTTTTTCTTTCTTTCATCACTGAAATTCAGCTTTATGGATAATGAAGTAGAAAATTTATTGCAAGGATAAAACTTTTTATGGATATTTTTTAATAAAAAAATTCAAATATTTGTAATGATCTTGACGAGTCTAACATATAAATACATAAATCTTTTTTTACATCTTATTTATTTTTTTGTAAACTTTAATGCTTTGTAGGTGAATATAATTGTTTGCGTTATAAAAAATGCAAATGATGTATACATACACTTAATTAAGTATACATTTCACTTAATTTAAGTGGATTTTACATTTAAAAGATCTGATTTTGTTCAAAAGTGAATGTAACTGTTAATTTAAAAATATTTACACAATATTAAACCAATTTATTATTTTTCAATTATGTGCTATCATAATTTTTTGCTACTAGTTAGAAGTAACGTTGTAGTTGCAATTTATATTTATCAGTTTTGGTCAATGTAGTTGTTTAATTGTTTTATAATGTTTTACCTTAGCACTAGAAAGAAATTGCCATCTACTCTATTAAAATCTGTCCGCATCTGTGTGTGTGTTTGTCTGCCACCTGACCTCCTCGAGAACGGCAGACTGTGTGACGTCGGGATGGGTATCAACGGATTCGAAATTTTCCGGGGACGCCGTATCGCCAGGTCTCATCCACGTAGAGCTTTAATTAGCGGAGATATTAATTAAAAATGCAATTTTTTGACCCTTTTTATTTTATTTTTGCATTGTTGCATCCTTCCAACAATGTATAATACAGTTGCCATTTGAATTAAAATCATTGCAGTTGCCATTGTTGTAACCAATGTCAAATATACTAATAATCAAAACGTTTCTTCAGCATTTTGATGAAGCTTCACTGTATTTGCAATCTCCGTTAAATTAATTTGTATGCAAATTTAATATCCTTTCTTTATTTTTATAATCTATTTATCGTCTTCTGCGCTTTTTATATATTTCTTATTAAAGTGGCAGCTAGCTCTTTTTTCCAGTTTCGTTAAAACTTTAGTTTTGAAAAACATAATAAAATTTTCAAAACAAGTTCTTTCGATGATTTGTACAGATTATATAACTTCGATGTTTTCTTTTTCAGTAAGAATATTTTTTCCCAAAATTATTATATGTTTATTATTTAATCATTAAACTTTATACTGTTCTACCTGATAAATATCTTCGATTTGATGTGCATTTCCGATTTCTGGGAGAATTGTAATTACTCAATCTATGATTTTTACAGACTGTTGCTCCTATTCAGGCTCACTCTCAAAAAAAGACTCAACTTTTTTGAGAGTATTATCCTTACTCAAGCTAATATTTCTAGGGACTGTTGTTCTTATTTAAAAGAGGCCCTTTTTTAGCCCGTGCAAAGCTGGGCGACACATCTAGTATATCTAGAAGTTTTGAAAGGACCAGTGTCCTTCCTTAATATTTTGACTGCAATTCTTACAAAATTTCTTCCTGAGTGAAACTATGCTTGAATCTTCTCTAGTCCCTATACAAAAACTGCATTTTTTTTGCATCAAAACATAAAATTTATTTCCCTTTCAAAAAGAAATTTGTATGATTTGGGTGTCCAATTATCACATTCTTCAGTATTTTAAATTCAAATTAGTAAAAAGATAAAGGTCACACTCATTCGATGGCTTGAAATACATGGAGGTCAGCTTGAGATAAATGGAAGATGGATAAACTCCAGAATGCCAGGTTATTTGTTATCCGACTTGCCCTTCAGCCACATTAGGCCGGATATTTGGGACTATACTGTATTTACACTCCTATGAGGATAATACAAAAATGATTAAATTTTTAAATAAAAAGGTTATTTCTTCAATAATTAGGTGGAATACAACCAGTACAGTATAGCCTAAAGGTCTAGTGTTTTTGTTGTTGAAATAATTACTGAAAACTTTAACAATATTGACCTTAGATCTCTTAAAAGGCCAACCACTGGAGTTTTTCCCCTATTATGTTTAGCAAAGAAAAAAAAAAGAAGAAAAATTGTTCAGATCCCTATTGGCAGCTTTTAGTTTCCAAAGAAGTAACATATATAATTAGTGAAACTTTTTAATTTAATTACATCAAAATATAGTTTTAATCAATTTTATTTTATTTTTTCTAAGCAATTTGAAATCATAAAATTATTGTTGATTTTTAGGAATTATTAGCTGTTTGGGATGATGACGTTTATTTCATTAGCCAATATTAATATCCAAAGTCTAATGTTATAAAAATGTTCAATGAGGTTCAAAGTTGCATTTTTTTTATTGATGTTTGCATTAAGATATGTTACCATTCAAGCAATTTTATTTTTTATGACTACAAAACATTAGATTTAAACTCTAATCACATTAACTTTTACTCAGAGTTGGTACGCTACCTGGAAGAAGGGGTCAACCTGGAAAAGTCGGGGAATTTTAAAAATGAGTGAAAAAGTCAGGGAAATGTCAGAGTATTTTATAAAAAATCTGGAAAAGTTGGGGAGTTTTACATGGTGTTCGCTAAAAACGCGACTTTTGTGCCAAGGTTCGAAGTGCTGGTACACAATGCTACCGTTTTTTTTTTTGGATGGGGGAAAGCCGAGTCTGATGTATAAACATGACGTCACCTCTTTTGCTCCACTCAAAATGAAACAAAGCTCCATTCAGCAAAGAGAGCTGCCATTTGACTCAATCGCTGATTTAAGCATTAATTTATCAATTCTTAACTTCAACTTATAAATAGTTATAAGTGACTCACATTTTATTATTGTTATTCAAATTGTTCCCAAATACATTTACAATGCATTGGGTAATTAATGTAGTTTTTCTTCTCAAAAATCTTGATAGGAATCAATTATCTCATCAAGAAATTGAGTTATTAGACCTTTAACAAAAATACATTTTGCGATGTACCTAGTTTTTGTTTATCGAAATGTTTGTTCCCTTTTATCACGTGGCTGAACAATGCTTTAAAGTTTGTTGGAAATTATTTTAAGGTTAGCAATCCCTGCTAATCATTTTTAAAGAAATCTTTTTGAGCAAATGAATGTTTTTTTGATTTATGATAATATGGAGTTAAGACTAGGATTTTTAAAAAATATGTCTGAAAAAGTCTGGGAATTTCATTCTGCTGCTTGAGTAGCAACCCTTTAATTACGCTCTTAACTTTAAATAGATAAATTCTTATAGCATCATCAGCAACTTGTTGCTGTAGAACCTGAATGTATTATTTTAAAACCATATAGTACCTTTGATTTGTCCCATAATCTATTTGAAAAGGATGCTTTTGCATTGTCAGAAGAATCCTATATGTCATAGGCAGACTTAGCCATGTTGGTCAGTGGCTGCAATGAGAACAATTTGAGATCAACAATATGCAACTGATAAATGATATATCAGTGGTTTATTAAGGACCTGTAAAAATACGAGTTGTATGTTGTGCATATCAAATACAGGAAGCAATCGCTGCTCCTTTACCCTCTATGTCTGCCTATGCTATGTTAACCCCTTATCTTGGTATTGAATTGTGACGAGCTGAATAGAACCAAAAAGTGGGTATTCTATATAGTAGAACCTTGGTACATTGTTTCCCCATTTTCCCCCCTCACATTTAGCATTTAATTGTGTAATGTTTGCCTTGTGCATGTAGGGAGATACTTGTATTCAGCTCTGTCAAGTGTAATAAATAATGAAAAACTTGTTCCAAATGACGATTGTTTCATGACATGTTTATGAAGCTACTGGAAAAAGATTTTGCAACCGTGTTTGGGAAGTTAGGTGATTAACCCACTGTACTTTCACATCTATTGTTTCCCCACATCTAGTGTTTCTTTCAAACATTTCCTGACCAAAAACAAGAATTCAAGGTTCTACTACTGCCTGGGGGAGGGGGGACTATTTTATTGAAACTGCTTATATTACGAGATAAAAATTCTTATCTGACTGTTAACAAGCGTGCACTGTACCTTTTGATGCAAAAAAAACAAAGTTATTCAATATTATGGAAAATATTCTTCAAAGAAAAAGTAATTAAGTTGTTCCACTTCAGTTAAATTTTGAATGCATGTTTTTGTGATAATTTCAATATTATCACTATAATATTTTTTTTATCAAGTCTCAATCAAAAAGTTAAATTCTTACATTTCCGCATTCAGTTGACCTATTGACATTTAGCTCTTCTGAATTATATCTAGTCAAGCTTCTATTGAATTTACTATGTTTAAAAGATCTTGATGTACCTAATTTTAAATATGTTTCATAAGTAATTTTATTTTTGCAATTTTATCAGTACTTTAATGCATGAAAATATGTTATGTTAAAAGTGCCATACTTATACATTGTAAAATTTTCAAAGATTTGATAAGTGTTTCTCTTTTCTTTTTGTTTTCAGTTTGATTTTATAGCAGTATACAAATATGTATTATATTGAATAATTAAGTGTTATTTACAGTCGCAGTTATTGTGCTCTTCTAATATAAAAGTCATAAGGTAACTATTTTTAAAACCATTTGTGTACATACATTATAAAAATATTCGGATCAAAGTACAAAATTAAAAACTTTTGTTTTTATTTACTTACATCTTTTAACATTGTTCTCAGATATTTGTGAAGTTTTTAATAAAATATATACAAACAAATGTGTATTCTTGTTTTACATGCAGACTAATCAAAAACATTCTATTAAAGTCTAATTTTGATTTAAAAATTTTTTTTTTTAAGAATGTTATAATGAATGCTTAGGTATGAGATTTATTATACTTCAATATGTAATAGGAAGATATCTATAAGGTATCAAACCCTAAAATTACTGGATTTGAAATAGAACCTTCTTATTAAATATGAGCTAAAAAGGGTATAAAAATACAATTTAATGAGTTATACATATGTTATGACACACATTGCATTTTTTAAAAGTAAAACGTTTTATCAAACCACTTCATAAAATATACCCCAAACTTAATATTGTATGTAAAGCAGAAATGTCTTAATTTAAATGTTAGCAATTAGATTGTAAATATCAAATCGTAACGAATACGTTTTAAAAATGAGGAAACATTTTTTTCATAAACTAAGTATAGTTTTTAACTGGCTATACATATCCGATTAGCAATGATAGATTATTGTATCCAACATTAAATGATACTGCTTTAATTTTGGAATTTATAGAAAATGTATCTTTTAATATATTTATATTAAAGCAAGTTATAGATTAGACAAATGTTTCTAATAAATATTTAAAAATCTCCACAAGACTTCATTGTGTTTGTCTGCCTATTAAATAATGTATAATTTTTATTAGAAAAAAAAAAAAGCATGGATGTACTCCATATACAAACATTAGAAATTATAATTAAATTCATAATTTTTTTTACGAATTTTTAGTCGTTTTGTGAATTTTTAGGTACTTTCCTACACTTATGAAATATAATAAATATACAGAACTTTTGAACGTAGAGAAATATGATGCTTTTGTTGGCATCTGAAATTGTATCAACTAAAACAACTAATTGCAACAACTATGTGCAAAAGGAACAAAAGAAAGTAAGTATAATAGTGTTTTAGATTGAGAAGAAATGTTTAAATACTTAACCACCTAGTTTATACAGGGTATCTGCTACACTAAGTTTTCAATTCCATGATTTCCCTTGACTTTTGCCTGTGACTTTCCATGACTTACAGGCCACAGCTTTCTCGATAAAAACACCCAATTACACTTTTCAACCCAATTACATAGAACAGCCTTTTACAAAAATGAAATTGAATTTGTCTGAGCTAAAAAACTAAGCACAATTGTCTTTGAATTGTTTTGTGTTACACCGAATCACAAACATGCATACAGTTTTGGCATATTAATTTCCTTGCAATTCATTATCATAAAAAATAATTGCAATTTAATTCAGTACACCAATATATCATACGACTTTTTTTATATTTAAGTGTATTACATTAAATGGATTGATTTTCTCCCCAAAAATACGTCATGAAAAAAAAAATGTTCATTTTGATCAATAAAAAATTATAATTATTAATATGTTATGCTTTAAATGAAAGCATATGCTAAATTTATTGCTGTAATCATATAATCCTAACTTTAAATATTAAGCTAATAATTTAGAAATAGCTTAATTTAAATTTTTATTCTATTTTAAAAGTTTATTAATAACTAAATCAAGTTCAAAAAATCAAAAAAAATAAATATTATTAAAATAAGAATTAAAGTAAGGTAATCTAAGCTAGCATATGTGTAAACAGCTTTCAAATTTCAAAATAATTGAAATATTTGCAGGATGCAAAAGGATTAAATTCATAAAAAAAGTAAACAATTTTCCACGAAAGATCTGTTAAGTGTTGTCATGGTCCCAAAAAACGAGATAATTTTATCTACAGAAGTTAGAAACTGATTAAAATAATTTAGATAATCTTTAAAAGAAATCGAAATCTATGAAAAACGTTAAAATGTTAATAAAACAAGACCATTTCCTACACAGGGCGTGTTAATTTATTAAAAATTACCTTCCAAGTTATTATAGTTAGATAATAACTCAAGGGTCCATTTAGAAGAAAACTATTATATATATTGTTTTCTTCTAAATTCTATTGTCATATTTTCTATGACAATAGAATTTAGAATTTCTTTTCTTCTATTGTCATATTTATGGACTTTTCCCATCGGAAAAACGGACCTTTCAAAAATGTCCAAACTCTAAAAATGAATCTTTTACAAAGTTATATTAAGTCGAAAAAACGAAACATAGCTATCTACTAGCAAAAGATTTCTATTTCTGAACACAATTTTGAATAAATTTTCACAAAATTATTCTTTTATTTCTAACTGCAAATTAGTAGTGTACTGTATTCGGTAAAAACATGATTTTTTTTCTCTTTGCGTAAGAAATGCATTGTCGCGCAGTTTACAGATTTGAATATAGAAAAACGGCGTTTTAGTAAATTTATATCATAGGTTCCAGAGCCTAAAATCCATGACAAGCTTTCAATTTCCCTGACTTTTGAGAAATTTTCACTGAAACTCATGACTTTCCAGGTGCACGGATACCCTGTTTATAGTAAACAATGTATGAAAGACAGTTTTACATGATAACGGCAAAAATCTCACCATTGTTTTAACATGGGTTTCTATGCGAAATTCGCCAGGCTGACGCTGTATTTGGCATCTCACTTATCTTGTACCAAATTTGGCAAAATATTGCCAGGTCATTGCCAATTTACAATATAGAGATGAAATGAGTAATGCCTTGGACAAAACATCTTAACAATGACTTGACATTAATGTTGACTTGCCATAAAAAAGACAACCGGAAATTGAATAGGTCCTATATATAAAATTTTAACCTTTAACTCTCAATTGTTTTTCATCAAGAAAAAATTAGTCAAAGTTGAAATTTGAGTTGGAAGTTTTTCATGAATACAAAATTTTCCTTTTTACATCCTTTACTTTGTAAGAGGAAGTAAAAAGGACTGAACTAATTTTTCAAATAATTGAAAGTTATATTATTGGTAGAATTGTCACTCACTTAACAATTTCTTTATTTAAAAGCACTTTAAAGAAACCAATCGAAGCTGCTTATGTTCATATTTGTTCCGTTTTAATGTAATTCAAACTTTTCAGAAAAACTATTATTGGGCCAAACTCGACTTTTTTGTATCTCACGTTGTAGGTAAAAACAAAAATGTCATTTAAGTTGATGAATGTTTTAACAAGAAAACAATTTTTCTTAAAATAAAAAAAGAATTTTTTATTATAACAATGCATTTTTAACAGACAAATATATAATTTAAAATTATAGAACATCAACATGTCAAATAAATTATACATAGCTTTATTGATATATATTTACATAATTATTAACAAGATTCATTGGTTGGCAACAAACAGCCAGCTTTTAAAAATATAAATGGATATTAATAGAGTTTAAATATGTATCAAAATAAATTCTCTTTGAACAATGTACGTAAGAAAAAAAAATCAAATATTTAACATACATAGAGCTTTGTCTCAAATGAACTCTATAAATTACCTACCCAATATGGAAGAATTTTCAAGTCTAGGGAGATAATTTTAACATAAACATGGAATAGTTACTTTAGGAACTATGCCAGATGATCTCCTTTAACTTAGAAATGTAAGGCATTTTGCGACCAACTGAAAATTATGAAATATATATATATATATATATATACAGCTTAACTTGACTTTAATGATATTCAATTTAACAATTTTCTCACGTCCTGGATTGTATTATATGAATGTTACATCTCGATTTAACAATAACATTTAACAGTACACTGATAGGCATTGCATTGAAGTTTTCTTGTGTATGTATACTCACACATAGAATTTAGTATACTAAGTAATATTAAATAGTTAATATTTTAAGTAAGAGCAGTGAAAATTCATGATCAGATAATAAAAGAGAAAAACAGAATAAAAAAGATTAAAAAAAGTGCATTTTAGGTCAAATGTCATTCTTGAATTTTGTAAAGATTGCTGATTATTGTGTTCTTATCATCTCTTATACTAATTACATTCTGAAAAAAAAAAAAAAAAAACACATAAAAAGAAATAATTTTAAATTTAGTATAAATATTAATAAACATTTATAGTAAGTCACATATAAAATAAAAAAACATTGCACACACACAATTAAGTGAAATTAAATTTACGTATGGAAAAAAAAAATTAAAATACCCATTTGTATGGCATGTTTCAGGTTTCCTGCAAAGAAAAAAAAATTAAAGGTTTGCTTTGTAGGGCATTTTTCTTTCTAAGAATTCTCTCCACCAATAAGGCCTATCCATTGAACCAGGAGTATTCATTACTGCTGATTGCAGATGTTTGTATACCTAAAATATATTAATTTAATTTTTTAAAAACCATTTCTATAATTATATTTCGTCAAAAACCGAATTCAAATTGAAAAAAATGATATACAAGAACATATTTTACAATTTCACTGAATAAATTGCTCAAAATGTTTCCCTTTCTTGAACTTAATACAATCTGATTTTTATGTTTCAATTCATTAAAAATGAAGAACAAAATAACCTCATACATTAATTTCTTTTATGTAATGGCCAAAATCAGCTCTAATTTAGAAGTAAGATTTGGATTTTGTATGCATTTTGGGTGTCAACACATTTAGCAAATGTTCAGGGTGGTTGATAAATGGGTGATTTTGTTTCTGCTATGGGAAGGTAGAATAAAGAATACTGCTTTGATGCGACGGAAGGGCTTGCATGTTCTTTATAAAATGCAAATGTTTTATTACATTGTACTTATATACCACTCTTACAATAAGATTCTAGAAAAAAATGAATAAATAAATCACAGTTATGCGTTTTTACAGCTAAGCAAAATTACTTTATTTCTTTTTACTTAAGTATAAAAAAAGTACTAAAAACTACATTAAAAAAAAAATAATATGCAAAATAAATGAAACAATTTAAGAACAACATTTTTGAAGTTGCTTTATTTGGATCTTATCTATTGCCAATCGCACCAAAGAATTGTGCCTCCATAGTTCCTGCAAAAAGTTTGTAAAATCGAACATCAACTGTATTATATACAATAATTTCAAAAACATTGAAAGTTTGTTGTGTGTGTGTGTGGGCTGAGTACTGTTTAAAGCTACATAGTTTGAAATAATACATATGAGCTTCATTCCCTCACAGAGATGGCAAAGCAGAGTGCAAGGGAAACGCCTGAATGCTTCAAAGATAGACGCGAGGTGGGGCATGGGAAGATACAGAGATATAGTAAATAGAGAAAAGATGGAATGATGAAAATCAACATGATTGATTTTAAGATCTGAGATAGCTATTTATTGCAGACAAGCTAAGAAAAAAAGCAAGGTTTTTTGACTCATTTGTATGATTATAATTTTGCCATTAAGCTTTGAGGTTTCACTGCCCGTTGACATAAATCGACACCAATGCCAACCTTATCCTCATATATGAGCATATTATTGCTTAGATGATGAAATGATCTGAATGGAACTGCTTGCAGTTTCAGGGGTTGACAAGCGACAGCAAGCCGGCAGAGGGCCCATTAGTAATATTATAAAAGATTTTCAAATTAAATTAAAGAGTATCATAAAATGTACCCACAGAGTATTCATTCTGCACCTATAGTTTTGGTAGTTATATTTTCTGAATTTATTATTTTATCAATATCAAAGAGCTAAAACTTACATTTCCATCTGAGTTTCCAAGAGCAGAGTTCAAAATAAAATCAGTAGGGGCAATGACATCGACTAAAGATACAGCTTCATCTTTCAAATCAGCACACAATGATAGTATGTTTTCTTTGATAACAGCATTTGGAATTTCTCCAGAAATATAACTGCCTAAAAGACATTTATAAATTTTTATTTATTAAGTTAAAGTAAGAGATGTAAGACACATGTAAGAGGTGTAAACTTGAGATTTGCCAAACTGAGCCCAGCCCCCCTCCCACCCCCAAAAAACAACTTGCCTGGGTTTTTTTGTGTGGGCTGACGTGAAAAAACTCGCTATCTTGGTAAAGTGGTTTTTTTCAGAATTTACTACACATTGAAAACATTTACTTCAGAAAAAAAAGCATTATCAGTGCAATATTTGCCATTATCAAGACCTGAAATAGCCATCTTTTTTTTTTTTTTTGTACAATGTTTCCCTTTCATGTAAGCATGTAAGCGGGTAGGCACCCTGCCTACCCGCTTTAAGAGCTGCGCCCCCCCCCCCCCCAAAAGCTATGGAGCCTAACAAAAAAAGATGCCCCAAAAAATTCAATGCCGCAGTCTGTGCCATGAAACCCCTAGGGGGACCCTTGCTATAAGTATTTCTAAAAGATATTTTTGAATAAACTTTGCATATAATTGGAGCATTTTTCTATTTTATGTTTTTTTTATATTATTATATATATATGCATATACACACACATTTAAAATTAAAATCCTACATGGATTTCACTACTGAATTTAAAAAAAAACTTGAGAGACCAAAACAAAGATTCCTAATTCTTTAATAAACTCCAAAGGTTTTTGCATTGTTACGGAAAATATTCTTCCATAAACTAGCAGGGGATCTTATTTAGAACAACAGCTTGGTGGAAAATTTCCAAAAATTAAAAAAATTGAAATTAGGAAAATTATCCAATCGGTGTGATAACTGCACTGCATTTCTAAAAAAATTACCATGCTCAAATATCTACTTCATATTCACTGCATTTCTGCAGGCAAAAATTTTGTTATGCAACTTAATAAACCAGTGTTTTAGGGCTAATTTTTTTTCTTACTGGAACATTAGACTAGAGGCAAGAGGGGAGATGGCGATTCATTAAACTGCTTTGGTGTCATGCCTTGTTGAAAGATCAATATGGAGAGGTACGGGGGGGGGGGGGGGGACTGTAAAGAATAAGGCTTGAATCCTACATAGTAATACAATTGAGTAAAATCACTTTTCATTAGCATTACTTTTGAAATTTATGTTTTAAAAAATTATGTTGTGGTTTTATGCTTACTAATAAACAATATTAAAATCAAAATGACGCAAATGTTCTGCTAAGCAGAGGTTCCCAAACTTTTCCAAGCCATTGCATCCTTAGAAGATTTAGCATTTTTTTGCAAAAAAAAAGATTGGTTATCATGAGTGCTTCTCAACACTCCCAATTTTTGGCTGGGGCACCCAGTTTGGAAATCTCAGCGCTACAATAATATGGTTGTAATCGGTGGTGTTACTACACCTTTGTTGGGATTACAAATAGCACCTTTTCCAATGCAAAAAACGTGTTTTTCACACAATGTTTCTGCACGGAGGCAATTAAATTGTTTACTTCTTAAATAGTCATAATTTAGCTAAAAATGTTTTTGACAATATTTTATATAAATGTTCAACTGGGTTTCCAAAGTTATACAATTATTAAAAAATAAATGATTAATTAATTATACAATTGAAATAAATTTAATTTTGAGATTTTCCCCCCTTAATATCTGAGTAAAAGATGGATGAATGATTTAAAAATAATACATAGCTCTATGAAATATAAAAATAGCAAAACAGTGGTTGGTACTCTACTTAAATAGAAATAGAGATTTAGAATTACTTGAAGAAACACTACCCCCCCCCCCCCCCCCATAAAAAAAAAAAAAAAAAAAAAAAAAAACCTAAGGTTTTCATCAAAAAACCAGATAGGCCAGGCTTTTTCAAAAAAAAAGTGAGTTTTTTTTTCAAATCCCCCTAAACTGAAAGGTATCTGTGTGAAGTCTAATTATCATATGTTAATTGTACATAAATATAGAATTACAATTTTCTTCAAATTTAGTATTTCATGTTTTTATGTTAACATTCCCCAGTTTATCATGTAAAATTTCGAAGTTAATATAATCAAAAATTACAAAAAGCTCTATCTTATTTCCTGTGTAAGATCAACAACATTAAAAATCTCTTTAGAAAGCATTTAATTTTATGTAAAATATGCATTTAGATCAATTGCATTAAAATTTAAAACTAATTATAACCAACACTTTGAAATTTCTTTTATTTTAACATTATTTTTAACTACTTGCAGTAAAGGTGTGAATTTTACATTTAAACATTTTCATAACATATTTAATAGAAAGTACAGTAGAGCCTTGGTTATCCGAGGTAATGTGGACGGAGGGTATCTCGGATAATCGAAAAGTTGGATAACACAGACTCTCTGTCCAAACCGAGAGGGAAACGTGGCTACAACTAGGTGAAATGAATGAAAATGTAATCAAAGATGTGAGAAAAGGCATTGACTGTACATATTATGAAATGATGATTCGCTCACAGCTAAGCCACTTTTTTGATTGTCTCCTTCATCCCTTCATCGAGTCCGTTGATGGCATGTAATTTAATCTCCAAAGACACAACAGTTCGTTGGCGTTTAGCACTCATCACGCAACCAATACAGTACAGCATAAACGAAAATAAACAGACCGTAAACGAATACTAGCAAAATGAAAAAGCAATTGACATCAGTGACGCCGCCAATAAGGACAGGGGCACTAAAAAAATGGCCCTTGCCAAAGGGGCATTTTTCCCGCACAAATGTACCTCGGTTAACCCAGAACTTGGTTAGTCGGGGCTCGGATAACCACAGCTCTACTGTAGCAATATATGAGAAAAGTAAGTAAATCCAGTATCATACCAGCATAGAGAATTGCTAAGTGTTTGTCAATGCTCCAAAGACCATATAACCTTCCAAGCTTTTCAAGAACAAAATTAATGGACAAGTTTGCTTCTTCAGCTTTAATTAATTTTTCAAACCTTTTTAATGCAACAAGCTGAAATTATACAGAAAATATACAAGTCAAATTTAAAAATTACTTTAAGAAAATATTTAAAATGCAAGTCATATTTATTTATTTATTTATTTGAAGAAGAGTTGTGGTGAGGTTCTGCAAACAGTATTAATTTTCACATTTATTTCATAACATGTCCTTCTAAAGAAATTTGAAAATGCTTTGTAAAATTTTGTTATAGTTCAAAAGAACTTGCTTCATAGATATTGTTTCTAATAACTGGAATATAATTCAACTACTTTTTTTTTGAAGAAGTCCTGAAACAGTTCTAAGGACAATAAATCTAAGATGATACAAGTGGTGTCAAAAAAAAAAAAAAAAAAAAAAGAAAAGAAAATATATATATATATAAATAAAATAAATCAATAATAACAATACATAAATAAATAAATAAAATTAAAAAAAATTAAAAACTTTACATGAGCCGGCAAAGAAATTTTTACAAGAGTAATGAAACAGAAAATTAAACCTTTTTTCACTTGTTTTACTGTGGATGTTTCATTAAAATTAATAGTTTGTCACATTTTGACCAATTCAATTGAATGCACTTACTGATAACAAATTGAAGGGGGGAGGTCAGGGGGGGGGAGATTTTTTTATAATCCACATCATAACAAACCAAAAATAAACGGTAAGTATCAGAAAGTTTATTTTCTAAGTGCTATTATTCTTTGCATATTTGCAAAAATATCATGTAGAACAGTGGTCGGCAACCCGTCAATCGCGAGCCCATTTTCGGTCGATCGCGACAGCATTTTGAACAGTTTATAGTTTAAAGAAATAAATAAAATAACTTTTGAATTGTATGGTGAATTCATTTTCCCTTCAGAAAATGTTTATTAGTTTGTCAGACCATTCGCCGGATCTAAATAACCTTCCAATAATATGGAATGTCAGTCGTCACAATAACTACTCTCGGCGAGAGTTAATTCAAGAATGTAACTGCATTTCACATGTGTGTTTTAGTTGAAAAACAAAAAGAAAAACTTAGTTTTTTTTAAAATCAAATTCAAAAGAAATAATATATTAGCAGTGGCGTACATAGACCTAGGTGCGCCCCCCAGCAAGATTTATAAGTGTGCCCTATCTTTGGCTTGCAACAAAAACACTATGGTGAAGAGATATTCTGGTATTTATAACAATAAATTTTAATTAAATTTAAGATAATTTAAATGGTTTAAATCATATTTATTATTAAAAAGCGGAATTTCGAAAAGGTAATGAATTGAAACATTGCATGCACTTACCAGCTTGAAATGAAAGTTATCTGAATAATACAAGAAAATAACACACTGTCTTAAAGTAATTATATTTAAAATTTGGTTATGGGTTGCTATTATTTATTTATAAAGCAGAGATGCCACTCTAATCTTAAGGTTTTCAGTAGTAACCTGAATGATTTTCAGTAGTTTTCAGCGCTTATCAGTAGTTTATAATACCGGAGAAACGTGGATGCAAAAACTACTCCATATTCAACCTAAAAAGCAAAATATTTGCCTCAGCTGAATCATGGTGGCAACAGAATCCAAGAACAAAACCCCCTGATAACTCCCTGATTGGGCTCCAAAAATTTCCCTGACGTTATATTTAAATTGTGAGTCACACAGCGTCATTGCTATGTGTAATGACTGTTTCACAGTGGGGAATCCAGAAAAAATATTTAGGGAGGGTGACACTACTTTTCCAACTGAACTTTGTGCAATTCCATTTTTTTTTTCAGTGAAGGCTAAAGGAGTGATAGTAGTAAGGATTTGCATTTCCTGAACTTTCAAAACAATTTCCTGAACCTCGAACTTTTTTCATAGGTACTGTTTTTTCATAGGTACTGTATGGCATATAAGACGAAATGTAATTTATTTAGTTAAAATTTATGAAAACTACTTGATTCAGACAGAAATGGAAAAAAGTACTTATTTTAACAGGGGTTGAAATGGAAAATCTATAAAATATAGGACAACAGGAAAATGGTGCAAAGAGGGGAAACTATTTTAATAAATGTGTGGATTATTAAAGGAAAAAAAATACAATTTCCTTTAAAATCATCAAAATGATGAAGAAAACATTACGAAAATTATTTATTGCATTTAATAAGATTGCAAGAAATTAAAACCCAAAAGCTCTTTTTTTTATTGATTCAGAATAAAAGCAACAATTAACAATCTAACAACAAACACGAACCCTTTACGAAAATAGCGATCGCAAAAAATGCAACTCCACATCATAGCTACAAATTTCCAATTGGAATTACAATTCATATCCCTTTTAAAAACATTTATGTCTAAAAATTCGCGGCAAAAACGTTCCCGATTTATCTCTGAAAGGTCGACTTACACGCGGGTTTCTGTTTATTTGTCTGAAAGTTGGGGGTTCTGCTTACATGCGAATCGACTTACACGGAAGTATATACGGTAAGATATTGATAAAAATAAAAAAGAATTTTATTTACTTACTTTATAATTAAATTTTAAAAAGGGTTAAAATGGAAAAAATACGATTCATGTACAGGATGCAGAAAGATCGCGTAAAGAAAAGAACGCATACGTTTTCTTGCATCCACGTGGAAAGGCCCACGATATTTTAAAGAATTGCACAAATCAATTAATAAATATGCATTGCTTCAATTTAAAGCAAAAACCAAAATGAGGGTGGAAAATTTAGGGTCAAGAAGCAAAACAAAATTTCCGGAACTTCGGCAAAAAAAAATTCCTGAAATTTCCGGTTTTCCAGAACTCTACCACCCTGGAGGAGAAAATAACTTATTTTTCTAAGTAATATAATCTGCAACTGCTGAAAGTTTTAAATCTAAAGTTTTTTTTTTTTTTTTTTAGAATGAAGGTCATCCCTCCATCATTATTTAATACTTATATTACTTGATTTTCCCAAGATGCATATTGTTTCTGTATTGAGTAAAGAAAAGTGTTAAAAATTCTAAATCATCACGCGGGGGGGGGGGAGGGGGGGAGCATGGCTATCTGCGCCCCGACAGAATAATGCACAGAACCAAACCCCAAATTCGGAACGCTGGAGAACGGTGTTAGGCCAAATTTTGGACATGACCAAAAATGGCGGATTCTCGGAAACAAACGCTGACACGCGTTCTTTTACGTAAGATTGCAATGCCTTCTTCTCAAACACAAAAACAGTGACCTTTTTTATTGCTTAATCAGAGAAAGAGCGCTTTCAACCAATGGGAAATCGGCAATCGTGCTGACCACGGGCAACGAAAGGAAATTTCGCCGACGAAACTTCGGACGCTTGCCGGTTTGAATAATTTTCCCTGATATTTGGAAAATTTAAATATCCCCTGATATTTTTCAGAACATAAAACTTCCCTGAGAATTCCCTGATTTCAGGGTTATGTTTCCACCCAATAAGATTATTTTTCAATATAAAATACAAATTTCATTCCTAACTGAATTCGTTTTTTAATTTAGGACCAAATAGTTGATAACCAAACGAGCAAACGATGTACGCAACGAAGTATGCAATAAGCATGGCAATAAGCAACTGCAAATGCTAAAAGGATAAAAGCACTTGTGTCCTGTGTCGTCGTGCAAGTAAGCGAAAAAATCCGAACTTTGCCCGAACTCTCGCCGAAGAACAGGGGTTTCTGTAAATATTGCTCCACGCTGGGAAAAATTCCGGTTAGAACTGGAATTCTGAGCTTTCTACCGTCGCCAATCTCCTATTGTTCACAGCTCTAAACTACCACGAATCGTCAGTAAGCGCTCGTTTTGGCGACTGTTGGTGAATCTTTTTTTTATATGCGCGCCAAGCGCGAAAAGTTGAACTCGGCTAAAATATATTATTTTCCGTAGAAAAAAAAGCGCTTTCCGTAGTCCGTAGTCAACTTCAAATTTTTGTATTTTTCCGTAGATACTACGGAGAATCCGTAGCGTTCGGCATCTCTGATAAAGTGAATTAAATAATAATAATGATACAAAGGGGGGGGGGGGGACTATTCGTGCTCAAATTAGACACTAGTTGACTAGTTGGACAAGAAAATCAATGCTATATTAATCTGTGTTAATAGATATGCGTCTTTGTTTTCTGCAATTAAGAAACTTTTGACCAAGTTTGTTGAGGTGTAAGAACAGTAGCGCTTTCTATGCTTAAAACAGCAAAACCATCCAATCTTCCTTCTGCCACTGAACTTCTGAGGTACGATTTGATTAGCTTCAGTTTGGAAAATGATCTCTCTGCTGATGATGATATTACTGTCAAAGTTAGAAAGAAAGAAAAAGCAGTGCATACGTCTGGGAGACCAGATGATAAAACATTGTTTTCGATCAACTTCAGTTATATTGGTCAAGTGTCTCTCCTTTTTTTCACTTTCCAAAATGTCTCGCTAACTAATAATTTATGATGTAATTGAGATTGATACATCGTTTTGGTACTTTTCGCAAAATGTAGTTGCTCTTTATCGGTGTACTCTGTTAATGCTTTAGGACTTAAAAAATTGAACATACTGTTAATTGAGGAATTAATTGATCAAACCTTTGATGAATTTGGTTGACTATTATATCAATAGCAGCATAGAAAACTTGAACTTTGAAGCAGTAATATGGGTCCCTAAATTGAGAATATTTTCCCAGTTCATTGAAAAAACATTTAACTTTCATCTTTCTTTTAAAGGGTAATGAAGTTTCAGTTTTGCACATCTCTGCAAGCTCTTTTGCTTCATTCACTAAGCTATCAAAGTCTAATACGAAATGCTTGAAGAAAAGTTATGTTCTTTTCTGGAAATTCAACTGGCTTCATCCAACGATACTAAAGGATTTTGAAGTGTTTTTGAAATTAAACTAATATTTTCTAGTATTTTGCTTTGAAGTACTAGCATCAAAATGAATTTGAAGGAAGACATTTGTTTTTGCGAGGCAGTTGCTTTTGCAATTTCCATACCTTTAGTTGATGTTATAATGATACACGAAAAGCAATTTAACCAAACTGAGCGAGTTAACTTTCATTGCTATTAAGCAGTCATATCTAGAAGACCATCTAGTAATGAGCTCTTCAGTGTTTTTGTTACCATACATTTCGCAGAACATCCTTTCAACAAAGCCCAACTGGGTAAACTCTTACTAAAATAGATGTTCAAATTGTAAAACACAACTATAACAGTTATATTCTCCTCTGAATCATTTATAACTAAGTTCAGATTATGTGATGCACAATGCACAAAATCTCCATTACCACTTTCTTTTCTTTAATTCGTGCTCGCCAACCATTATAAGAACCTTTCATAACCTTAGCTCCATCTTAAAGTTCAAAAAAAAAATAGGCAAATGTACAGTACTTACGTAACTTGCATTATACAGGGTGGGGCAAAAGTAATGACCCGATTTTGAACGGCCATAAAAAAAAAACTAACACAATTTGAGACTTAAAAGGTTTTATATTTTGATCTGCATATAATCCCATTTTTTTACATTAAGTTTTGAATACCACCTCAGCAAGATGATGGCCTTCAGCACCAATACACTGATGCAGTCCATGTCTGAAGTTTTGTCAAACTTTATTGTACATTTCAAGGGGGGGGGGGGGGTATTTCGGATATTTCTTCGATAACTCGGTCCTTTAGCTCTTCTAAAGTATGGGGAACTTTTTCCTTCAAATAACCCCACAAAAAAAAAAAAAAAAGCTTAGGGACTGTAACATTACGCGGGACATTGAAATGAACACAAACATGTAGTCTATTCTCTCTGCGTGGAAAAATAAATAGACTGCATCAGTGTATTGCTGCAATAAGGCAGCCATCTTGCTGAAGTGGTATTCAAAACTTAGTGTAAAAAATGGGATTATATACAGATCAAAATAAAAAAAGTTTAAAGTCTCAAACTGTATTAGTTTTTTTAATAATCCTTCAAAACCGGGTCATTATTTTTGCCCACCCTGTACGTACTTTCATTTTGAAGCTATGTAATCTTTTTTCTATTTTTCAGTATGACTGTATGCATAGTAATATTTATTAACAGTTTTCGTGTACACTGAGCTGATGTTTTACTTTTAGCTTCCCTTTTGGGATTTTTCATTTCTGCGCGCTTTTCATTTATGCGCATAAGGGAGAGATCACTCTACTATAATATGCAGGTAAACAGGAGAGAGGAAGTGAGAGAGTGGGGTGGGGATTAATTATGCATTATGTGACGTATTAATGAAGAATTTCATTCAGAAAGCGCAGGAGTGACATTGGATTAGAAAATAAATGTTAAAAAATTTTTATTAAAATATTTATGTTTATGTTTATATATAGTAACTCATGAGGAGGCTTTATTTTCTGAAGCGTGCACCCTAAAACCTCGTACGCCCCCCTGTGCGTGGGTGTTATTTACGCCACTGTATATTAGTATAATTTTGATGCGAGTTAACGGCGTTAACAAATGATTAGTTTAGAAATTTTAAAGTAGGTATTTCATAAGCATCAAAACTTGTTCTGACAAGAATTAACTTACAATTTGAAGACAGACGTAATCCCGACATGCCGCATTAATAGTGTATATTACCCCTCCCTTTCCAAGTCGATCTTGGTGTTCGCCAAACTTGGAAAGTGGATCTTCAGTCAATTTAGGTTGCCGACCGCTAATGTAGAAGGTAGTTATAATTAATTGTATAGCCCCTAGGTAGAGCTTGTTTTAATAGACATATGTCATTGAAACTTGGTACATATGTTATATGGACCATGGGGGAAAGAAATCTGCAAAAAAAAAAAAATAATAATAGTGTTTACCACCAAGTGAGGGCTTCCTGCTTCTCATTGCGAAGTTGCAACAATTGAAAGAGAAACCCTTTGCGATACTGTTAAAGTCTATATACTATGTTTTTAACATGTGATAGATGAAAATTTAACTAACTTTGTGATAAAATGTTTTTTGCTTCTAATTTGTTTCTAGTTCTTTGCACCTTTTAATCCCTGGTGATAAAAACTCGAACAAATATTTTCTAATTGCTGATTTCTTTTCCCCATGATTCATATAATATATCTCCTATATTTTAATGAAATACATCTGTTAGAACAAGCTCTACATAGGTGTAAACAGGGTAACTTCAATTATAACCACCTAGCACATTCAAGGATGTTCAGAAAGCTATTAATGATCTAATGAGTTTTATTTATTTCAACAATTCTCAAAAAGGAGATGGACGATGGGATAACATGTTCACTGTGCTTAAAGAAAAAGGAACTTATGAAATAAAACTAAATACAGTGGCAGATTAACATTGCAAAACTCACAAGTGCAAGGTGCTCACATGCCTTCTAAATGGGTTAAAATATTTGATTTAAAAATTTCTAACAGTTATATTGCCTTTAGTTGTGGACTTTTCCTTATTGCTCAATCTGCTCTCTAGAAACTCTTTTCTAATGATATCATTAACTCATCCTAATGATGGTGATGTAATGTAATGAGTATTTATTTCTCTAATGAGTACACTATACACAATTATTTCCTACAACTAATATCCCCTTTTGCATGTATTTTTTGTACTGAAAAACATGCAATTGAGGTTTTCCCTTCTGCATCTGTTTTGGTCATGCTTTTAAGCTTGCTTTATAAAATGATAATCTGTTGAGAAAATTTTATACTATCATAAAAAATGTAAAGAAAAAAAATCTAACAACATCATACACTTCCTTCTAATCACTAGTTATTTGCATGACCAATAATTTATAAATCTTTTCATTTTTTAGGATTCATTGCTTGCATACGTATGTACTGAATACTGACAGTTAAAAGGATTCATACAAAGATAATTACCTGAAAGTAAGCAACTGAAAGAGTATGGCAGGAATAAACTTGAGAATTGCATCTTGCTGTGAAAGCATTTTTGCTTTTTTCTAATTCAGTTTGATATTTGGAAGCACTCTTTTGAAGTAGATAGCACACCAACCATTCATACATTGAAATAATATCTATCAAATAAGGTCAAAAAATAAAAGAAAAACAGACAATAAGATAGAAGAAATTGTATTTAAAATTTCAATGAAAAGTAAATGCATTAGAGATCTTGGAAAATAAATCAAATTGATTTCAATTGATTTTTTAAAATTGCCTAGGACGCCCTGTATAGGGACTGTATGAATTTTAGTGCAAAGAGGGAAAGTGTCCGTGGTCTCCCCAACATGGGGAAACCGCGGACACCATACGGGGAAACTCAGGACACATGGGAAAGTAAAGATCAGTGTTTCAAGAAGTTGACAACCAAGTTACTTCTAAATAAACAATGAAAGCTGGGTATGCAATAAGAGAATATGACTAATGACACAAGAATTAAACGTTTAATAAAAAAGTTTTAAGTAACAATGAGCAATAACTCAAGAAATATATTTACATAAATCGGGTACGGTGAAAATTTGACGAGTTTTGCTGAATTGTTGAGTAGGTTCAAGGTGTCCTAAAACTGAGGACCATTCATAAAAAATGATGTCCTCACGAACAGGCTACTTCCACGACAACTTTTTTTATCATGGCTTTAACCTCCAGTTCATCATCTAGCACAGGGGGTACCTGGGAAGACGTTGCTGTCATATTTAACTATGACATATTCTCCAACCGATTTTTTGAATTGGCACTTCCTTTTGATGATCTTCGTCTCCTGAATATTCCGAAATGTCAAGCAGAGGGCATGTCGATGTTGATATCTGAGCTTGTCGTGTCACAGTTGGGTCTATTTTTTTTAACTATTGCTTTTTTTTTTGTTTGAAAGTCAGTGGGTGTTTCTGCTTGGGTGCTAGGTCCTGTTCCCTTTCTTCCTTAGATTTAGCATACGTGAAATGTACAAATAGAATACAAGGGGAGACTCGGGACAAATGTCTTGAGTCTCCCCAAGCAACATACTTGAAGAAATTGTGATCTGACACAAGCAGTGTGTATGTGACGCCAGTTTAAACACATATAAATAATAGCTTAAATACCCTACTCTCATGATAAATACGAAAAAAAATATGACTTGCCAATTTACTTAATGAAAGCTTAGCTACTTACCACAAAATTTTAGATCAGAGTATGCCAAATCACTTTTTTTTACTTCACTGCCGTATTTTGACTTGACAGGCAGTCATTTGCACATGACAATAATAGCAGAATACTACCAACATAACAGAATTATTTTTGCGCAGGAGAACCTACACGTTAGGGGAAAAACAAGCTGTCCGTAGTCTCCCCGGTCTCCCCTAGATATGATAAACTGGAAGGAATACTACATATACAAAAACATCAAATTATGGTGAAACTCAAAAAGGGAGATCTATTATATTTAATGAATCACTGTCAGAACTATTTTTAAAATAATATACCTCCACTCCCAGCTATAAGACTGTCAATGTTTTCCTGAATTTGATTTAGGATATTTTAAGGTGTTTTCAAGCAGTACATGTATTATGTTTTTAAAATGGAATTGAAGGAGTCATCAGCATTTTAGAAACTGCTTAGCTTTTGCTCTTAAAACCCTATAAGCAGTCTGCATGAGCCCAGTACGTTTGATTTTGTTAGTAGGTACAAATTTAAAAATAAAAAAATAATAATTAAAATTAATAAATAAATAAGTACCTGAATATGACACTACCGAACTGTGAGAAGCAGGTGAGTATTTTGTCTTTAAAATATCATCAATATTGTTCAAGAACAACAAGTCACTTAAATGAGCAGGTATGCTTTCACCTACACAATAAAAGATACAGCTGTAATACTTTTATTTTGCATTCCACATTTAAAATAAAGTAGTAATTATACAATTTCTTTTTTTTAAATTGCTTTTATTGTTTCAAGACGAAACGAGTTTAAGTACGAAAGCATATAAAATCTTAAGTTACTTAGAGAAGCACCTTAACCAACCCAAACTACCAAATCGAGAGTTTGAACTTTGTAACACATTGTCATCTTACTGATGGTGCATTCACAACTTTCTCCAGTGATCTATGGTCATTGACAACTATATGCAGGGTTGTTATAAATCAGTTGATTTAAATCAGTGATGTAAATCAAAATTTAAATCAAGTGATTTTTTAAAAACAATCAGTGATTTAAATCAGATTTTGACTTTTTTAAGAAAAAATACTGACATTTATGATTTTTTAAGAAAAAATACTGATTTATATGATTTTTTAAGACAAAATATTGATTTTTATCATTTAAAAAAACTATATCAGCTTCTTTCAAATTATTAAAATATAGATGTTTTTTGATTATTAATTTTAACATATTCTGGGTTCATTAGAGTTTTAACTCACTACATGGTAACCTTAATGCATCTGGTCCTCATTAGTACTTATGGTATCTTAGCAACAAGTACATAAGTCTCAAGCAGTGGTATTTTGTTCTAAGGGGTTGTTTGGTGGGGATAAGAATTTTTATCAATGACGCTAAAATTTATGGGGAGATTGGAGGCTTTTTTCAAAGAAAATATCTTCTTTGATTCAAAAGTAGTCGAGATAATGTCTGATTGTGAATGGTGGAATAGCTTCGTTAAGGTGTTAAAGAATGACATTTTATCAGAGAACAACAAGTTTTTGGACATGCTGACTACAGCAAAAGCATCAACAGCACCTTTGGAAAAGATGTTTTCTACATTTGGAATAGTGCACTCAAAATTAGTAAACATTTTATGTGATATTTGCCATCTCTGTTTATACATTAAAGACATTATAATAAATTTAGTCCAGAAATATAAGCTTTCTCTTCTGTTTCTAATTATTCTCTGTTTATTAGGTATACATTTTTTATATAATATAATTAATTAATAATTATTTTTGTATCAGTAATAAATAAGCATTTCAACTGAAATGTCTTAAAATTCTTTGAAAACATAAATAATTAACTGAATTTGTTACTGTATTTGTGTGCACCTCATATTTTGTTAAAAAAATTTTAAAAATCTGATTTAAATAAAAAAAATCCGATTTAAATAAAAAAATCCAATTTTTTAAATTTAAATTTAAATTAAAAAAAAATCACTAACCCTGACTATATGGCATTGTTGCATAGTCCTAGAGTGTACACGACAAAATATGTCTTTTCTTCAAGAGCGTATCATGCCCAGTAGAAGAGGGTACATTGTGCAGAAATGTTACGAATATACTTTCCACAGCAGTGAAAACCATTCAGTTCTTCAGGTTTGAAATTGCATATCAGGTACTTAGAAGCAAAGGGGTGTAAGTGACCAAAATGAAAATTTTGAGATAGCTAGTGCAAATGATAAATTAAACACCGTTCTGTTTTGTGGGAAAGGAATTTTAGAGGTAGCTTTGACAGATACTGCAAAAAAGCGTGATTTAAAAAAATTACAACATAAAAGCCGCAATCCTTTTGGTGGCAAAGGGCTGCAAGTGCACTTACATCCATTTGCCTCTAAATAAAATTATTTGATTTTTCAGTAGTTTAAATACGCAATGCAGATGATCTGTTTACGAAACTTAAAGCGGAGAAGAAGAAAAAAATGGGAAAAGAGCTCCGAATTGTTGAATAATGGTAATAAAAATAAATCTTAAATCGTCTGCAGATTTTATTTTTGTCATGTTTTGATGTGGTAATCAGTCTAATGACAATGATTTTTAGTTTGTTGATAAATATAACTATTTGAAATTTATATTATGCAGTTTTTAATAAAGTTTATATCACTAACAAATTATCTTTATTACTGTGTAAATTAGCAAAATGAACAAGACACATGTTTCATTTAGTGGCAAAGGGGTGTAAGTAAAAATAAGATATTTTTTTAAAAAATCCTATGCCAAATCTGATCATCAGAAACACTTCACTCTTTATACTTAAACTAACACATACATATAGGACTCGAAAATAAAAAAAATATTTACATGAAGAACTACTAGAATTTAGTATGAGAATTAAACTTCAAACGTGTTTTACTCAAAATGATACTTTAGTCACTTACATCCCTTTGCTTCTCACTGCCTCATATGCTCAATTTCCCTCCTTGTATTTTTATAGCTTTTAAGTTACACTTTCATCCTTTTAGGTTCCTTTTACACTTGTTTGGGAACTAGACGATTGATATGTATGTGACTACACTGCTGCAAGGGGTGTCTGTATATTTCTGATAATATAGTGTATATGTGAAACTCATTCTGGTTGATTTTAACAAATGTAGTACTGGTTTGTATTCATATAAATTTAGGAATTGGTTAACTTAATTATATTTGTCCATTTTCTACCCCTATTTACCAATTAAAAGAATTTCACATATAAAAATTTCACTACTTTGAACTTCCTCAAGCACATATATTTTCAAATGTTTTCTTTCACTTATTTTTGAATATTTTACAAATCATGGTTGTTTAAAAGGAACCAATAAGCTGAACATGTGGTAAAATTCTACAATGACAATTTAATACTACTGTTTCTAATGACTTTAACTTTTTGTTGCATAGTTTATTGTCACATCAGTGACTTTTTATAAACTCATTGTGTATATTATCATTGTGCATATTCCTGCTAAATTAGTACCTACTGCATTTTTAGCAAGATTAGATTTTGGAATTTTTTCATTAAAGATGCATGTGATCACTGCAAGATATATGAGGCTAGTTCTGAGACATTTTGCATATTGTGAACTTTTTTTTTCTTTTTCTCATCATAAAGATGCTTGGTATCATCAAACTAAGTAAGTCATACAATAACGCATATTAAAAGTAAGTATTTGCATGTTCCACAAAGAGGAGTTAATGATGCCTTTTTTATTATCTCTATGGCTAGGCTTCACCCTTCATACATATCTACTGAATCACTTCAAGGCTTGCAGCATACCAAACCAATTTTGGCACAACTGATGCTACAATGTAAATTCCAGTAGCATCAAGATGAGCACACAGCCTATATTTGGAGCATAAATATAGTCATTGTATACTTACCGGAATTTTTCTTTTTCATGATGTTCAGCAAATAGTTACTTGTCTGTTGTAAAATTACATTGTTATCACCTTCATATGTACAATTTGCATCATTATTGTTCCTTAGATTTCCAAAACCAGAAGCTGTAATGGAAAAATTCTTTAAATCATTAATTAAAAGAAAACAATCATATAACACAAATTAAATTATTCTCATTAATATCAAACCAGAAATATGTGAAACTTTAGCATACTGAAAGCATAAGGGGGGAAAATCACTAAAAAATCTGCATGCATGAATAGTTTCAATTTTTTTCATTGAAAAAAAAAGTGGATGAATAAAAATTTTTTCTTACAGACTAGAAAATTCCCAATTTTACTGCAGCAAATTAACATTAAAACAAAGCTATGGTATGGATCTCAACTATTTACAGAATGACCAAGAAGTTAAGACAAGGCCTCTGTGCACAGTATACCAAAAAGAATCCATTCATGCTCAAGGGAGAAATTGGTATAAGGAATGTATTGCACTCTGATCTCATTTTGTTTTGCTTGAAGTGCTCAAATTTATTTCTTACATGAGGGTTTTTAAGCTCTTACGCTTATACATGGTGTTATAAATCAATTTATAGGTTTATCTTTATTTAGCTTTCTTACTTTAATTAATTTCTGCTTCTTTTTTAAAGCGCAGAAATTAATTAAAGTAAGTACTCTGTTTTATTCAGTATATCTGAATAAAACAGAGAAAATTTTTTTACCGATCGTCTGCTACTAAATAAAAGCTTTTAAAAAAAGAGAAAAATTCTATGTTTATGGATCATATTTTTGTTGTGCTTGTGGGAAGAATAAATAATTATACTGTATGTACAGTACAATTACTTATCACTCTGCAAATGACACCTCAAATAGATTTAAGAGTTTATGGAAAAAACATACGGCAATTGTGCATTTCTCCTCCTCATATTTTAAATGTATTTAATATGTTAGAAAATACATTGTACTTTTGTCTAAAAAACCCTATCTTGCTTTAATTTTTAATTATGATTATTGACATGTTATTCATTCAGAATAAAACATTCTTTTTGATAGATTCAGAATGTGTGAAGCCAGGATATTCTAAATACTGGATCCCGCCCCTGGACCATTTCAGGCCCATATAATTTTGAGGAGTGATGTGTGCCTGTACTGTTTTTTGATGATTTTTTGAACATTTCAATTTCAGACCATTTATATGTGAAGGAGAAGATAATAAGGTCTATAAGTTAAAAAATTGTATATTCATTAGAAATTAAGCAACCTTTCAAGTACCCATGGCCACCACAAGCTTCCCTGCATTCTTGTATAGCATCTCTTGCCATCCATCCAGCTAATGCTTTACCACAACAGCTCAAGGCATGGATATAAGTCCTTGTGTCTTCCTGAAATAGTTTAATATTATTTCAGGTACAGATTTTATACAACAATCCGCCATATATACTCTTGATCTAAAGATTTTAGCGTTCTTTTTAATTCTTTAATTTAAATTATTTTTGGTACAATTTAATGCAATGAACGTTAAGTAGTGTATAGCACAACTTAACATTGATTTTACATTTAACTCTTTAATTTTAATTAAGTTATATTTATATTTTCAGATATTAAACTCGACCGATAAATTTAGACAAGTAAGATGAAAAAGAAAAGAATTATTACCTCATTTTTCTGTAAATTCATAGTAAAAATTCAATCGCTAAATTTGTAAAGTATAGCTTTTAACTGACTTTTGCATTAGAACAGAAACACCAAAAAAGTTCAAGGTTTTAATTTTTACAAAAAACCTTGAAAATTCAATAATCCTCCAGATAAATTGCAAATTGAATTTGACATTTATATTGTAAAAGGGAAAAAAAAAAAAAAAAAAAAAAATCGAGAAAATTCTGATTTAGAATTTTTTTTACGAGGTACAGTAAAACCTCCCTTAACGGACACCTCCAAGCAGACACCTCTAAAAAGAGGACAATTTTACAAGTCCCAGTCCCTTGATATAGGGTACCTAATGTAAAAACCTCCAAATAACAAACACTCCGAATAGTGGACACTTTTTAGATGAAAATTTAGCCAAAACAAAATATTTTACTAAAAGTTTTTATGCGTTTTCTTAAAAAAGGACAGTTCTAAAACGACTTCTCAGTGACCTTTAGCAACCTTGAAGTGACTGTTGGAACTTAACAAAGGGTGTCATCCCCACCGTGAATTTCCATCTATTCATTTACCCCTCTTGGTTCTGAGAGTTGAATGCACGTGACCCATCCTCCCTCGCGTGAACCTTTCTTGCAGTTCAGTTCAGTTGCTTTGCTAACAGATCATTATCTGATGCAGTCCAGTTGCAAGTGGAAGCTGAATTTACTGCAAAAAAGATTAACTTTAAAGGAGAAAATGTTTTAGATGTTGTAGAGAAAGAACAGTTGAGTGTCAGAGCTATTGCTGAACGTTTTAGCGATGGAAAAACCCAGATAAGCTAGCTTTTAAAAGAAAAAGATGAAATTAGGAAACTTTGGATAACAAATACTGTCGTGATGCATCACCATTATTTGGTGGAAAGGCCAAATGTGGCTAAATTTTTAGTAAACCCCCTTTAATTTTTGCACCACAATCTATTTTCCCCCCATTATAACTTGAACCAAAAGATTTGTCGCGAATCGTATAGTGGCATGTGCTTCCGCAAAAACTCCAGGACGTTTCATCCGTCTGGATGCACTGTGAAACCTTGAACAAAATAAAAGAAAAAGAACTTACCCATCACAGCTTAATCATGGGAAAAAATCGAAATCCACACCTCATTTAGAAAAAATACAAAGGAATTTTTATTGGCCAGGCATTCTTACTAAATTTTGTGGAGATCTCCGTACAAAAAACTTAATCACATCATGTGAACAGAGTGTAGTTACAACTGCAAAAATTTATAATCCTGAGACATCAATGAACTAAAAAAACACGTTTTAAAATTAACCTGAAGATGTCCGGAGATAGGTTGGCTAACATTTAACTCAAAAAACAAAACACTTCCTAGCCTTGCACCATGGCCTCAGTGGAACGCTCTTGCATGACGGTGGAGATTAAACAATGCTGCTGGACTTAAGACAGATCAGGCTCACGGCAGGATGGCGGAGATGTCTCTCGTGAACATTTCAGGCAGCACGTGTTCACTTAACTCCTCGAATAAAAACTCCCTTGAATTCTCACAAACACATTTTACTCTAAAAATACGGAATTCTTTATGGACATCTTGGATCGACCACCCGGCCTGTTGTTATTATTTCTCAGACCATTACTCCTTGCCTAAGGATGTATCCGGATTGAGATCCGGCCCTGCTGCGAAGTTATCCATCTCCATTGAGAATGGTCGCTATGGGCCTCTACCGCCAAGAGATGCGTGCACCTCCAATCGACACTACAGCACCACTGCCTTCGAAAATTTTTCTTCACACGTGCACAAGTTTCCACCTTCGGTGTATTGAAAACGCGATATCCATCCGCCGTGAATCCAAGCAGCCAATCAGAACAGAGCACAATGAAACAACATTATGACGTCACGCTTCCAGCTCTCGCAGGGAAAGGGACAAAAAATGGCCGCCAAAACATGCACTAGCGGGAAGAATACAAAAACGCTCGATGCATTAATAATGAACGCGCTTACACCCGTTTAAAATAAAAATACCCCCTTTAAAAACAACACATCCAACCGATATTTTACAATTAAATCCCCTGTAAAATAAATAAAAACCCAAACTTAATATTTTCACAAAATAAATAACAGCTATCCCAAATTTCTTGAAAACAGAAATAATAAATTCCCCTCATTAAAAAATGAATGAAATATGTGATATACAATATCACAAATACCAATTAGAATACGAAGACCAAGTTCCGAAAGACTAAGACTTCTGAAATAGACGAAGCTGCGATGAGGTGGTTCCAGTCTAACCATGCAAAAAAAAATTCCAGTGAGTGGAGTTCTTCAAGTAAAAGCTTTAGAAGTTGGTCAATCTTTGGGTCTAGAAACATTCAAAATTTCAAATGGATGGCTTGAAAAATTTCGGACATGACACAACATAAAGCAGTCTGTGGTGAAGAAAAATCAGTCGACCCCAGCCAAGTCAGCAATTGGATCAAAAGGCTCAAACCATTATGTGAAGGCTATAAATCCAAAGACGTTTTTAATTGTGAGGAAACCGGATTGTTCTACCGTGTTCTACCGAACAAGACTCTTTGTTTTTAAGGATGAAAAGTGTAGTGGAGGTAAAATCTTAAAAGAACATTTAACAGTTCTGTTGTGTTGCAATATATTACAAAAATTTGAAAAGCCATTGCTCATCGGAAAATCTAAGACACCGAGGGTTTTCAAAAATATTGACGTAAATACGCTTAGTGTTTCATGAAAAAACAACAGAAAGGCTTGGATGACAACTGATATAATGACTGATTGGTTGATACAACTGGATAAAAGAATGAAAAAACAGTATAGAAAGATACTTTTGTTTTTAGACAATGCTACTTATCATCCTCATGACTTAAAGTTGAAAAACATAAAATTAGTGTCCCCCCCCCCCCATCCCCAACACCACTTCGAAGTTACAGACGCCTGACCTGGGAGTCATTTGAGTGTTCAAATTAGAATACAGAAAACTGTTACTGCAACATAATCTTTCGCAAACTTCATCGTGCCGATCCAGTGATGAACTGTTAAAAAGTGTAAACGTTTTGGGTGCAATAACTTGGACAACATCAGCTCTGAAAAAGGTAAAGCCTGAAAGTGTTTCCAAGTATTTTGCAAAAGCGGGGTTTTCAAGTACAGCTGCTCCCGAAAGCGCACATGTCTCAGAAAATGATAAAGATCTTGAAACACTTTTGACAGATTTAAATTCAAATGTGACCGTGGATGACTACATGGATATCGATGATAACTTATGTATTGAAGAAGAGGTTGACATTTCCGAATTAATATCGTTGAGAAACTACTGAACAATCTGCTGTTTCCGAGAATGAAGAGAGAGACGTACAAGAAGAAACTTCTCACGTTAAAAACTTAAAAGATGCTTTGAAATACAGTGGTGAGTTAAAAAAGTTTTTTCTGATCAAAGGGAAACACTGAAGGGTTTAAAAAAATTAATGAACTTACTATTCATATTGAGAAGTAAGTTGTTTTTTGCAAAAGGATGAACCAAACTGTATTAACTGATTATTTTAAATAAAATAATTTTGTGATGCTTATAGTTACTAGTATGTATTTTGTCATTATTGAATGAGTATTACAAAAATTTAAATTTGATTGCACTATTGAATTTAGTTCTCTTATTTAATTAGAAATTGCTTTATCATATAAGGTTTGAAAATAGCAAATAAAATTTCTTTTTAAAAATAGACACCTCCAAATAGCGGACACCTCCGGATAGCGTACAAAACCCCTGAACCCAAGACTGTCCGCTATTCAGAGGTTTAACTGTAATATTTTGATATGCCCAATAACTCTAGAACATATTAAAATGGACTACAAAGCACTAAAGTTATAAAAGGCATTAATGCTTATAAAGCATTATGATGCCTATAGGATTGTTTACCATAAAATTAATGGTTGTTATATTCTATCTTACATTCAACATTTTTAATGCATGCTCTTCAAAAAAAAAAAATCTAATCTACAAAAATTATATAAAATAGTTTTACATATTACTTAATATAAATGTTGTTGTAAATCAACAGTCTTTTCTGCAGGTATTTACTTAAATATGAATTTAGAAATGTTCTATAAAATATTAATTGCTTATTGAAAAGAAAGAGAAAGAACTGAAAGAAAGCACTCATCTATACTTAATCCAAGTACCAATAAATAAATAAATTTAATAGAAAAAAGTCACAATTAGAAACTCAATTCTGATCTATACTTCATGACTTTTGTGAAAATTTCAAAGTGTATCTACAAGTAATGAACAATTTGAATCAGCTTTATAAATATTATTAACATAGAAAAAGAAATCAAAATGTACCTAAAAAAAACTTAATCAAACCTGCAAAATATAAAAAATTATTACTTACATTTTTAGCAGTTTTTGGACCAAATAAGGAAGCCACAAAGTAATCCAAGAAGTCCTGATAAAAATCTCTTGCAAAAAAGTAACAAACATAAGTTGCAGCAACATAGGGTAAAAGCCTCCATTGCTATGGTAAAGTGAAAACAAACTAGGTATTACTAATACATTTGTAAGTAAAGTGAGCAAAGACGTACGTAATCAACAACCAATAAGGGTTAAATTTTATTATAATTTAAAGCATTAATACCACTGTACACCAATCATTTATGGTCAACAAATATCTTAAAATTGTTAATATATATAAAATATTTTTATTAAATGGCCTTCAAAATACAAAATAAATTACATTAATCATTGTGTGATTAAATAAAGGTTGTGTGTTGTTATTAAATGAGTCATTAACTGAATTAGAACGATTAATTGAGTGATTAACTTTTTCAAGCACAAACATCAGTAAAGCAAACTTTGTCAAGGAAGAATTACAAGCTGTTATCTACAGCAGGGATTCTCCATCACTGGTCCGACACCAGCACCCTGGTGTATTTGACCACTCAGAGATTTTAACATGCTGTTAGCATTAAAAAAAATTTCTCATTTGAAAAATAATAACTATGAAATTCCGTCTTTGAAAAAGGCATAGTTTTAGGCATTTTGTCTTTGAATGTCGCGACATAGGGGTGCGCTCACATTTTTCCTTTGTTATAACTCACTTCTTTTCTCTCTTTTCTTTTTACAGGCTGGATTTTATGATTATTTTTTTAAAAAAAATTCAGTGCTTTTGTCAAAAATTTATTTAGTTCTTTAAAATAATTACAATTACTATAATAAATGCTTAAGTAAATGATATTAAACATGTTACAGTTAACTTGACTATATTTAGATATTAAAGAACTGTTAGATAAGTTTTTGCTCAGAAAAAGTCTGTGAAATATTTTTATAAATTTTAATAGCCCGTGCATCAAAAAAGGTTGAAAAGTGCTGATCTACAGCATATGATTCGATATTACAAGCTTTTAGTTTGAAGCTAAGATATGAATAGAATTCACTACTGAAAGCATTTTTTAAAACTAAGTGCAACATAAATTTTCATTGGAAGATATTAATTCTGAATTCTGCCACAGATAAAAAAAAAGTCACTGATTGATTTTCTTCACAGAATACCATGCACATCTTTTGAAACTGAAAAAAGCTTTCAAAAATTGGAAAAAATGAAGAGTGACTGAGGAAACCAGTTAAAAAATAATACCTTAAATGATTTTGATTGAATTTATTTGGATGCACTCAAAACTACTATAAATTGTAATTCTTAGTCAGCAATTTCTTTTTGGCTTACCACAGGTGAAAGATTAAAAAAGAAAAAAAAAGCATTTAAAGAAAAAGTTTATAAGGTTTTTTTTTTTTAAAAAGGTTATAGTTTTTCTCTGTATTCAGTCAAAATATATATAAGTTAAAAATTAAGATTGCAATGAAAATTAAAAAGAACGAATGAGCTGCAACATGTTCCACTTATTACTTTTAGAATTGTTACATAATAAGACTTAATTTTTAAAACTTTTTATTTGATTATTTATGGTTATTTTGTGTGTTTGCATTTAGGTAAATTTTTCTTTGATGTGTGATCAGTTAAATGTTTTAATTAATAAATTTAAAAAATAGCTACATTATGCAACTTTTATGAAAATTATATCAAATGTTTATGTAGAAACTTATTTCAAGGTACTAAATGTTTTTGCTATCAGAAGTAGTAGCTATCTAACGATAACTTTAACACATTATTTTCACAAACAAAAGAAAGTAGCAGGGAAAACTTCTAAGTAAATAAGGCTCATTTCAGCTCAAAAAAAAAAAAAAAAAAAAGTACACTGATATTCAATGTCTAAATGGATAATTCATACTTCATACAACAGTATACTTGAATGTTTTATACCTGAACTTGATACTCTAGAATTGGAATTTCTTCATCAGGAGTTGGTCCAAATTGTTTGCGCACAGCTGAATAACGAACAGCAATTGGCACACTCAAACGCATGAAATTTACGCACAGCATTATTATTCCTACTCTACCCATAGATAAGGCACCCATGGATTCACCAAACCTTTCATTTAGACCCTGAAATAATCCAGAAATAAAAACACAACCACAAACAAATTTACTACAATTTATGCCTTGAATGTTCTACAATAATCAGCATGAAACAAAATAACAAAATGTAAAAAAAAAAGTTTCAGTGATTGCGATTGAAAATCTAATCTATTATTAAATTCAACCGCATTTAAGTATTTAAATAAACAAATAAATAAATCATAACAATAAAAAAGTTGAGGCACTTTAACTAAATTGCTAATTTTATAAGGAGTATTTAGAAATAAAAAATGTAAATATTTCAGAAAAAGTTTAAGTAATGCATATGCATAGGGAAAATATATAAACGAATAAAGATGAACAAGCAATCAAACTTGTGTAC
This sequence comes from Octonoba sinensis, assembly GCA_038502835.1. Lineage (NCBI taxonomy): Eukaryota > Metazoa > Arthropoda > Arachnida > Araneae > Uloboridae > Octonoba > Octonoba sinensis. The sequence goes on along the minus strand of CM076599.1, from coordinate 52,366,579 downwards.
AAAAAAAAGTGACAAAAGTATATTTTTACAACATACATATTCATACTGACTAATTTTTAAAAACAATTAAAAGTATTATTTGACAGATGTTTAATTTTAAAATGTTTGTACATTTAATACAGTAACGACCTATTATATACTTTAATATATATGTCTAAATATATATGAGTGTGTATTAAAGAAATCTATAAAGCAACTAGATGATTCTTCATAACTTAATCATCACCAAATTTCTTTTTTCAAGAGTGCTTTAATTGGATTCCTTCTCTATGAATATGTTTTTATTTTGAGTATGACTTCCAAAATTTATTTTGATAACCTTTAGCCGTGTTCCCACCTGGATATCATTTGAATCAAAAGATTTAAAACAATTTTAAACTAAAATGTTATAAATAGCATATCCACATTTAACTTGCCACATTAATTGCAAGCAGTTGTTTCTAAGCTTCAAGGTGATGGCTAATTTGAAATTTCACCTACAAAAATTAAAGAAATAAAATAAAATGAAAAGAAAACCCACTTTTTATCACATTAAAGATTTATCATACAAATAACTCATAGTATACTAGATAAATGTGCTTATTTTGTAATGTCACATAATTTCCTCTATGCTAAAATGAAGTCTTATTTTAAGTATTTTCCAGAAATCGCAAAGCATCTTTAGAATTATTCTAATACGCTTTATTTTTTTTTTTTTGGGGGGGGGGGGGGGGGGGAACGTGGTTTGTTTCAAATCCATACAAGAAAGACAGATTTACAGAAATTAACAATAGAAATCTCAAAAATGGGTTAACATGGTGTTCCATGGAAGTATTGCCAAACTGACATTGAATGGGTATTTCACTTTTGGTGGCGAAATTGGCAGCAATTTGGGGATATATTGCAAAGTTGGCATAAAATAGTCAGCAATTTTTGATGTCACTTCCATTTGATGTTGAAATTTTACTTTCGTTACACAAAAAGAATTATAACTTCGATAGAAAAAAGTACACCAATACTTAATATATAGACAGATAATTCCCACTTCACGTACCGGTAGATATTAAAACCTCAGCTCGATAATCTAAAGTTGGAATTTCTTCATCAGGAGAGGATCCAAATTGTTTTTGCTCAGTTTAATAAACTGGCACACTCAAACCATGAAAATTACACACAATTTTATAACTCATACTCAACCCTTATTATGATGGTGAAATCATACTAGTGCTTCTTATACCTTATATTTCATACTGAAAATTCATTAAAAATTAAGCAAACTTGAAAGTGTGTGTGTGTGTGTTTGGGGGGGGGGGGGGCCCTGCTCCCTTTAGGGGTGGCTACGGCATTATTACCTTCGGTGAAACATATTTTCCCTCAGGAGTTACATCTCCATTCTTGTTGAGAAGACAATCTCTTGGTATTCTATAGTTGTTAAACATGAGGAATCTATTGAATAAAAATTTCACATTAATGTAAGAAAATTAGAAAAATACATTTGCATATGCAGAAATAGAAATACAGTATAAGTACAAACAGATATTACATGCATACTTTAAGTTTGAAAATAGTTTTGAGTTTAACCAAACCACTTTTCATTGTAAAACTCATTATAAATAACACAACTTTTGGTTGTGTTATTTATAATGAGTATACTAACTATACTAACAAATAACTTTTTTGAGGTTCACTTAAAAATTTATTAATTATCTAAATGTTTAAAACATTTTAGGTAAATTCCAAATCAGAAAGGTTTTTTAAGATTCCATCATAAGCACATCTGGATGCTGGATGATAGGTTTGGAGGGATAGTTGCCCTCTTCTCGTTTGGATACTTTTCAATACGATTTGAAATAGAAATATTGTGGAAGTCAGAAAAAGAATTAATAAAAAAATTAATTAAATTGAGTAATTCATTTTTTAATGAAATTATTATGCATTTAAAAATTAACTTGATACAGCAAATTTAAAAGATTTTCTCCTGAAAGATTTTTCTCCCTGAAAATTTTTTGTACTGCACCCTGCTAGAAAAAAGTCCTAAAGTCTTTTAGGCTTGTCGCTAGGAGAGGGGCCTTTGTTCCTAGAAGGTTGAGAGGGGCCTTTGCTCCCTCTCAACCTTCTAGGAACAAATTGTATTTAGGGCCATTTCACAGTATTTTCTGAAAACGTGGAGTCCACAACATGTCACTTTTTTTGTTATAACTATGTAACTTACAGTTTAATTATCACTTAATTTTATTTTCAAATAATGTGTTCAACACATTATTTGAAAATAAAATTTAGCGGTAATTAAACTGTAAATTACTTAGTTATAACAAAAAAAGTGTCATGTTGTGGACTCTACATTTGGACAAAATACTGTGAAATGGCCCTTTATACATGTGTGTATCAGGCTTGGAGTAGATTACAAAGAAACGTAATTGATTACGATTACAAAGGGAGAAATTGAGAGATTACGATTACGATTGTAATCCTTTGCCAAAAAGTAATTACGATTACGGCAGCGATTACAGTCATTGAAAAATGTAATCGATTACGATTATGACATCCGATTACGATTTTGATTACGATTAGATTAGCATAAAATTATCAGATATTATGCATACAACTCTCATTTTTACAATAGTGTCATAAATCAAAAAGTTATCTCTTATTAAATCAAAAATTTAATTAAAAATCATAACTGAAATGATGATGAATGCAATTATAATGAAATAATTTCAACATCACAGTTCTGGAATTATGACGTCATTGCAGAAATGAAAATTTGTAATATATATATATAATCAGGAAAGGCACATTCAGTATTTTTCGAATATTTAAAACTCATTTGAGGGATAACTACATTGATCGTATTTTGTATATAAGCAAAGACGATGCACTAAATGTATATATAATGCATAAATGATTTACCTGGTTCATTGTTATTTTGTGTGCATACAATCAAAATTTAGTTGGCCGCAATTTCTGAAAATGTAGTATATTTCTCCATTGTATTTATTTTCTAGTTTAAATTGTGCAAATATTTCACATAACATCAATTAGTTTACTGAAAATAATAATTTTGTATGATTCTTTATGAAATCACTTATAAGATGTGTATGAATTGCACGGGATAACAAAATATTCAGATAGTGTAAGAGATAAATACTCTTTTGAAAATAAATGCTGCATTTTAGAATAATTTCAAAAAATTTGAACATGAACATTCAAATAACTCTTAGCAAAATTAGTAATCGTTAAAAAGTAATATGAAGAATAATTATAATACGAATGACTATAATATTTTAATATGATTTTTGTGGTGTTTTTTTTTTAACATGCACGAGCATATAATTTTTTTCCATGTACTAACTGTTTTAATAAAAAAATAAAGTGCAAGTCATTTTACAACAAATTTAACGTACAGGATTAAACTGAAATACAAAATTCTGTTGAGGTAATTCTAAGAAGAAAAAAATAATTAACTTTTAAAAATAATTCCTAAATATTAATTCATGCATGTAAAAAACAATTGGGAGAATGTCTGAACATAAATCACTTTTTCTTTTACATACCTATTAATTAAAAAGAATATTAGCATTAAAATATAAATAAATTTAAGATTTAAATGTATGTACTTTTTTAAATATTCAAAGAACATATTTAAAAAAATAATAATAATCACACGTACCAGGATTAAGATTTCATGCATCTTAAGCATAGAGCATCATGTAACGCCAGCTCCTAAATTGCTGAAGTGTAAATGTGCTATTCTTTAGAAAAATTCTTCACTTCTGCCGTTAAAGAAAGGCGAAAATGCAAAAGGCATTTCGTATCTCTTTATGTGTGTAGGTGATAGTACTCTTTCCACTAGATTTTCAGGGGGCAGTCTGCTTCGATTATTGAACGGGACCCACGCGAAGAGAAGAAAGGGGGCACTCTCTTTTACTCGCGGCTTTCCCGTCCAGACTCTCGCCTATTGCCCAGCCATTTGAATATGTTTTGAAGGGGTAATTATTAAGGAAGCAAAGTGACCGATGCATTTGGTCCTTCTATAGACACCTTCCCCTCTCTTATCTACCCCGAAATCTTTGACTTGTGGACAGATTACCACTCTTTTATCGAAACTAGACGACGCGAGGAGAACGGAGAGCCCCCCCCCCCCCCCCGTGAGAGCCCCCAAGGCGATGCGAGTGACATATCCAGACCAGACTCTCTTTCTTCTTGGGCTCTCCAGCCATTCCCTGTGGAGAGTGGAGCCTCAATTAAGAATTCTGAGAGACCGCAACAAGTAGGACAACAAGCGTCTCTAGCAGACTATTATATGGTCCTGCCATCAAGGCTCTGCGACCGCCACACGAAACCTTTTATATTATGATCGCCCGTAGGTTACAGACAGCTTAGGATAGGACTTCAGTACACAGCTTCAATCCTTTTTCTTGTAATCTTATCTCTTCTATCCAATGGTTGAGCTAAAAATTTCAGCTTTCAGCAGGTCAAGATTACACGATTGCAGGACCAGCAGATTACGGATTTTTTCCTTAAGATTACGATTAAAATTACGGGAGAAAAAGGATTACAGGATTACACAATTTCGATTATGATTATGAGAATATGCCATTGTCAGATTACGATTACGATTTTATCAAAATGTAATCGATTACAGCCGATTACGATTACGTAATCGCGATTACTCCAAGCCTGGTGTGTATGTTTCTTTCTATTTTTAACATAATATGTATTGAGTACACTAAAACCTCTCTAAAGCAACTACCTCAAGTTCTGGAAAAAAAGAGAAAAAAATCGGTCCTTAATGAAGGTGTTTGCTTAATGGGAGTGGCATAGAAATAAAGATGTACAAAAGTATCATGAAAACAAAGAATCTACTTATGTTAATAAAACTTTAAAGGGATATTCTAGTCTAGAATTTTCAAAAAACCGATTTTCTTTTTTTTGCATATTTTCAAAGTTTAGACCCTAAAAACATATGCCTGTATAAGGATTTTTAAAAAAATTAATTTTTTTCAAAGTTAAAGCCACATTAGTGATGTGGCAACTAAACCGGTTTGACCGTAGCGAATGAATAGCCAGCTGTAGGCAACTTCTAGCTACCTGAATGCTCCCTGTGTTGTACAAAATCTTTTATTTTCAATATAAACCTTTTAAAACATGTATAATGCTTGTAAAAAATGTCCTTTAAATCATTCAGTTATTTTTATGTTTATAAAAACATAAATGTATTATTCAAGCACCATAAAAAACTGTTTGGGGGAAGTTTACATAACAATTAAAACTAAAAGAGTCTGGAAAAGTAATTAAACCATTTGGCAGTAAAAAAAACTGCTACATCAGAAGATTTTTAATACTTGGTTCTTATCTTTGCAAAAAAACTCAACAACTATTGGATTGGATCCCGTCTCCCTTTGCTTTCCTTCAACATTTTCTCTTTATAACACCTGCACTGCAAATGTCAAGTGCAGCTGCCTTTATTTTCTTTTTTTTTCATGGGGAGGAATACAGATGTGATAATATAGACTAACAAATAACATGGGTTTGTATATTTAACAAAATTGTCAATGATTACTAAATGTAAGTAGAAAACATCATATAAAATTACTTAGACTGCCCGAAACTTGACTCAAAACTTTAAACGCGTTTTTCTTGAAACTACGATTTTCGGAACGGTTGACATGATATCTCAAATTTCAGAGGATCGATTTACTTCAAATTTGGTACAGAGCTTTTTAATAGATGTCGCTATCGTTTGATCAGAGCTTTTTTGAAAAGAGTTTTCTATTATTTTTAAAAAATTTGCAAAGTTGAAAAATTGAGGGAAAAAAAAACTTATTTTTACATGGCCACCATTTTGCGAAAAAATTTTCTTTTGCAAATCGCTCTGATCAAACGAAAACTACATCCCTACTCTTTAAGAAATAACCATGATTTTTGTTTTCAGATCATCAAGGAGAGTGGAATCGTGTCAACCAGGGGGCAGCTTTTTCTTTTTGAGTCTCCAGTTTGCGGGCCTGTACATTTTTGAATTTAACTTTTTTTCTTACTAAATTTTTTTGTGCTCCTTAAACATAAATATACAACTGATAAAAAACCTGATGATAAAAATCTTTACCGTTTTTTATTTGCAGCGTTTTAAAAAGCACCTAAAAGTTGGCCCTCTAGACTAGAATACCCCCTTAATAAAATTTACTTCAAAGGAAAAAAAAAGAAAAGAAAACGCTTATGGGTGTTTGCTTTAAATTTGAAAACTATCTAAATAAACTTTTAATTTATTAAACTATTGTGAAATGCCCACACCATCAACCAGTGGTCCAACAGTAATTTTCACCTGGGAAGGAGGTGAGCCTTGATTTTTTTCAGAAGAGGCTAGTTGCAGCTTGATTTTTTTTCTGAAGGAAATTTCAATCTAGTGTTCATAGTTCTTTTGAACTCACGTTCTTGGACTTGGATAAGTTTTGTAGTATTACTAAACATATAGTTCTATTTGAAGGCCTAGTGTAAAAGAGAGAGTTTATATGTTTAAAGGAGATAGTAACATTTTTAAACAACCCAAAATCCAAAAATGTGACTTAACATAATCATTCACTTAGCTCTTCAGTTGTTAATAGAGTCCTGATTTAGCCATAAACAATGAAAATTTTCAGTAAAATAAACAGTACAAAGTACTTTCTTAAACCATGGTTATAGCTGAAATAATTTTGTGCAGCCAGAACTTAAATTTATCACATTGGATTAAAAGCTAAGAAAAAAAGGGATATGCGTCACATTAAAAAAAAGCTGAAGGAAAAAAATCTTTTAATGCAATCAATAATTCTTACCCATTGTCAACACCATTCAAACCTAACTTTGGCCCAAGATCACCGACGGTCACGCCAGGGTATGGTAATAAAGTGTTTGGATCTCTAATAGGTACAACAAAACCATGTAATCCATGACATTTGCTATCAGCTGTGTAAAGTTGAGCCCATACTACTGCATGTGAAGCAAGTTGACCTAAATTACCAGACCATGTTTTACCAGCTTCAAAGTCAGGAGTATGTAAAACAAATTCCTGGAATACATTTATATTACAAACGAATGTAATTAAGTAACCACATAAAAACAGAAAACCAAATAAGGAAAATCAGTCTGCAGTGACAATCAACAGAACAAAAATAATTATGGAAAGAAAAATTGTTAGATAAAAGCAGCTCATTATAGCATTTAAATATTACTATGTATAAATCACATTAATCTATTTGCTACGAAATGCAGTTTTAATTACAATTATTTTATACTAGTAACTTCGTAAAATAGAAGACAGAAATATATTCATGATATAATAGTTCAAAAAAAATACTCCACAAATATTTTAATTTAAAGCTGGTTTACATAAATAATAATATTAAGGTAATCTTTTATAATTTGAAACATATACATTATACATTTGTAGTGAGTATGGAGATTTAAATTGTACACTGGTAGACTACTATTGCTACATAGTAAACTTAGATTTTACAATAAATGCATTCTATGCTTGTGCATAATTCCACTTTTACATTATACAATAGTATATTATACACTGGCAGACCATACTACTCTGGTATTTTATCTACCAATGTACCAAAACATTGATATATTGTACATTCACACACTAGATTGTATTTAGAGTTAATTCAATGTACCTTTAGTGAACTACCAAAAAATTTTATATTATTAGAATACACTGTTATTTCATTGTACGCTTATGAATGGTGCAAAATAGTTGGCTTAATAGATAATCAGAGAGCTAACTGGTTACATATTCAAGAACAACTTGGTATCCTTGTGTATCATGAACAATATAAGAATAGGCCGTTAGCAGTGCATAGCATCATGTGACTTCCTACATTATGTGCAAATTTTAAAGACTTCAAGCTAAAAAAATTATTGTCTTTAAGTGCATTAAATATCCCTGTAGCAAACCTTTACTGAAATTTTATAACATGCCACCTGAAATATAAAATTCCTTCTGAAGCTTCAACAAGCGAATTACTTGCCATGTGTTTTTGTTTCTTGGAAGCTGTACTTATAATTTCTTCTGTTCTGTTACATTTTATTCAGTGCAATATTTGAAAATATTATTAAATTATAAGTTTAAGTTAAGATCCAGTCAATTTTCCTGCTTAATTACAGAACAAGTGATTCCATATCTCTAAGTTGAAGAACCTACAAAAGCTAAGAATGTGAGAGATTGTATTACAGGGGTATGAAGAACCCAATACATTGCACATCAGTTCATATATTTTTACAGGCTTTTTTACGTTTTTTTCCCTTCCGGTACTTCCAAGGGAGGAAGACATGGCGTAACATAGTTGGCTTAATAGATAATCAGAAAGCTAACTGGTTACACGTATCCGTGAATGACTTGGTATCTTTGTGCATCATAAACAATATAAGAATAGGCCGTTAGCAGTGCATAGCATCATGTGACTTCTTGACATGTGACGATCTTCCTTCCGGTACTTCCCCGTTTTTTTTTGAAAGAGTTCTTTTTTGTGAAAAACTAATTGAACTGTGAGAAATTTAGCTTTAAGAAAAGAATTACAATACAAAATAAAATAATAATTGTAAGCAAATTTAATCCCAATGTGGTTGTAAAACAGAATTCTATTACTGGTGGATATTCTTGGATACCATTTTTGGAATTCAAAATTTTGTAAAGGCACTGTTTTTAAATCTTGAAATTTTGTGAAGGGCTCATTTTTAAAGAGGGGAATTTTGTGTGAAAGGTGTATAAACAATGCAGTTTCCTTTGAAAAGAACTTTTCTTATACTAAAAGAAATTATGTATCAAAAAAGTTGTTACAACAAATGAAAAATTTCTGCAAATTAAGATTTCATGTGTTGCATCAAACTCAGTACATTTCAAAATCATCTGATGCATTTAAAAACTAAATGCATGAGGTTCTTTTTTTTTAATTTCTAAAAGGATTTATAAAAAATATAATAAACTGAAAACTACCTGAGTTTTAGGATCGTATGTGGCTTGTGTTCTCATACCCTTTGTATTAGTTCCATGACCAAATTCAGTGAGAGCAAAACAACCTGTATACTGAAAACAAAAACAAAACTGCTGAAAAACAGAGAACAATACTACAATACAAAATGTTTTAAATTGATAAGTATTTTGAATCTGAAAATTTATTTAACTGAAAAAAACATAAGATCCTTCAAAAACAAAGCTTTTGTGACCAGGGCTGGGTTTTTGCCGGCAGAAAATGGTTTCTGCCGTGCCAGTGGCAGAAAGTGGTTATAACCGGTTTTAACCGGCAATAACTGGCACAAACACATTTTGTGACATTATCTGAGAATTTTTTAGTAGTATTAAATTCCCTAAGTACATTTTATTCAGAATAAATAACAAATAAAAAATATTGTGGATAGTTTTAATTAAAAAATAAATTTATATTAGAAAAATGAGTAATGTTGTCTTTAAAAACGAATACTGGTAACAATGAAGATTTTTTAAATTTAGTAACTTTTGCATCCAAATAATGATATTTCCAGCAAAGAAATGCTGGTTTTGAAAGAATATTTTAAAGCTTTTCTTTCATTCAGAACAAATTAAGAAACAGTCTGGGTTCAGAAAGGTGAGAAAAATTAGCCATATGCTATGAAATGCTCAGTGTTAAAAGCGATAGTGTATTTGAGTTCGAGTGGTAATTTTGTAAAGTAATTGTAAGAGATATTTCATTTAAAAAACTTTCTCTGATATTTTATGTGCTTCAATAATTTACTGATATATTTTTCTCAAGAACCATTTCTATAATTGTACATAATAGATAATTTTAAAGTTATTGCCATTGCATTGTATTATTTATTAAAAAATACTCTGAAAAGTGATTTGTTAAAATATTATAGAATTTTTTGTAATTTTCTTATTTTTAAATAGAAATTCAACTGTAAACAAGAATATTAATAGTTAAACTTGTACAGCATCAGATTACCATTATGATTTTTTTTTCAAGTAAAAAAGAATTAGCGTTACACTACAGGGTTCGTGCTAGGCCGCGCGATTCCCGCAATATTTTTTGAAATCCCACTCAAAAAAATTTTTTTTTGGGCTTAAACTTTGAAAATCCCACTTAAAATTTTGATCAAGGAGGAAAATCCCACCTTGTATTTTTCCCCAGTGTGAACCCTGTGTTATATAAACAAAGTATATTTATATGATCATTTTGAAACTTTTTGCTACTTTAAATAACATTCATTATCTTTAGTTTTAATTTTTTACCTAAGTGTTTACATATCAAATACATGTGTGAATTATGAATCGTGGATTAAAGTTCTTATTAGTATTATTTCTTAGTTTCTGCCAGTTTTTGCCACTTACTGGCAGAAACTAGTTTCTGCCATGCTGGTTTAAACCGGTTATAACCACTGGTTTTAACCACCCCGGCAGAAACTTGTCAGCCCTGTTTGTGACTGTGATAGACTATACAGCATGTTTAATGCATCTAACTCTTGGAGGTAAGGGAGTTTTAAAAATACAATTTTTCATATTTGATGATAAATTGAATATTTAAAGATAGCCAAATGAGCTGAAAATGTTAATATATTTTAACTACTGAATTTCTCTTGAACAGGCATTATATGTGCAGAAATGTCAGATAAAATTATTGACTGCATGTAGCCTGGGATCTAACAATTCATCTAATTAAAAATATGGGTTAGAGCAGAGGTTCTAAACCTTTTTCAACTTGTGACCCTCCTTATGGGTACCAAATTTTGTTGTGCCCCCTCATGTAAACTTTTATTTTTCATTATGAAATTGCTTCTTCCAGTTTTGATAACTGGTTTAATTTACCGTATATAAGAAATTCAAATCAGCTGTTGATTTAATAGATACCACAGCATTCATCTAATATATCACTGAGTACAGTAAGCATTGTTTTCAGAGAAGAATACTATCTGTCATATATTATAGACGTAATATATTTGATAAGAATAATGTGTAATATTTTATCATTGGTTGGAATGTGGAATATTTTATCAGCTTGAAATGATTGGTTGGTGGTCTCCTTTCCGAGGTTTATGGCTCCCCTATTTTACAATTTTTCCCTGTGGTCCCCAAGGGGGCCATATGGCTCCCGTTGAGAAACCCTGGGTTAGAGCCATAGAGCAGGAACAACAAGAGTGAGTGTCACCCTAGTTCCTAGAAGCAGCAATGGTATTATGCCAGTAAAAAAGAATTTACAGTTAAAGGTAGCCACAGTAGCTTGTTTTCCATCTTTTTTGAAGCATTTACAATTAAGCCTCTCATTTCATATATTATTTTAGGGAAATAATGTGTTTTAAAGTTGTGAAATTTTTCTGCTTCTAAGACCATGAGGTGGACACAACCAGCGATGTTTTTTTTTTTTTTGGTTCCTTCTATGGCAAGTTTTTTCTCCCCAAGGTCACACATGCAGATTCATTAATGCAAAAAAAGGAGTTTTATGCAATAAATCTCTATGAAAAATTACTTCATGCAATAAACATCTAAAAATACCCATGAACTTAATTCGGGTTAATATAGTTTATATGTATGTATAATGTGTACATAACTTAAGCATTTTAAATGCAGATGTAGAACTCTTTTTTTTAAGACATTGCAGCATTTTTGGGACAAAGACCAGATACAATAACAAATTATATTTCATCACTACATTAAAAATAAAATAGAATTATTTGATTAAACTTTACATAATCACTGATCACAAGTCTCAAATTGAAATTTAAAAAAAAAAAAATGAAAGAAAAGAATGAAACCAGCAAGATACAGCAAGATGAACTATCAGTTTGGATATCACAGACATCACATTAGCATTTCACAAGAATTTATTGATAATTTTATCAGCAATTGATAAATGTTTTGCTTTATGTTTAGAGATAAGATAAATTGAAATTTAATCAAATAACTTATTGGTAGTTAAAATAAAAATTATGAGCCAATATTTAATACAGTAACCATATTGCTACACCTCAGTATTTTAAAAGAATTAATTTTGCCAAAAGGAAATATATTTAGAGAATTTCCAAAATGAATAACTAGCAAACATCTTATGAAACTATTTGTTAATAGAGAAGGGGAAAAAATTACTAGTAAATAACTGTTATTGCTCAGCAATGTATTATTTTAAGTAAGCTATTTGGTGGTGGAGGATTTTAATTTACTTTTGAGTGAAAGACATAAAGATATACAGTTGACTCGTTTAATACGAAATGCCAAAAATTCGCGAATTTGTTCGTATTAGCCGTTGTTTGTAACAACCGTGAATAAGTAAAATTGTGTAAAAAAAGAATTATAAATGCATGCTTATATTTTAAAAACAATTACTACTATTTATAATAAAAAAGTAAAATAAATAGTGAAAACAAATTATTTATTTTTACTATTATATACTTTTAAATCTCACGAGTACATTGAGAAAAAGTGAACTTACCTTTTGAAATTTAACAATTATGGAAAAAATCCTTACTGGTTAGTTGTCTTTTAGGTACATTAAATTTTATCATACGCATATTTTGGCGCAAAATGCCTAGTGCAATTTGTATATTATCATTTTCTGGACATATCTCATAAAAGTTCAAAGTACCTAAAGCTTCTTCAGCTTTGCTATAAGCTATTGTTATACAGAAAGATTCAACATATGATTTGAAATATATACTTGGTGGTTTACAATGACTCAAAATAACCAACAACTTCTTCAAAAAAATTATTTGCAATCGAGAAAATTTTTGATGAATAGGTCAGAAAGTTTGTTCGTCTTAGCCGAAATTTGTATTTTAGACTTCGTAATATGCATGAGATATTTAGTGTAATTAAGTAGTAAACCAAACTTAATGAACAAAATGTTCGTTTTAGCCGTGATTTTGTATTAACCGTGTTCGTATTAAGAAAGTTCAACTGTATTTCAAGATATGGAGGTTCCAGATATCACGGTTAGACTGTACATAAATCCTATTTCCAGAAAGATGTATTTATTTTATCTAGTTAAAGGGTTTTTTTCTTTTTGAGATTGATTCCACTACACGTTACTAGCACAGAAGACCAAAATCACACAGAGGACAACTTTATTTACTCAGTGGCAGGTCCAGAGACCAGATTTGGGAAAGGCGATCCTTCTATGCCATGGGGGGGGGGGGGGGGGAGTTCAGGGGGACAAATTCCCCTTTGCTTTTTGTGTAAATATATTTATACCTATGTGTACATACTCATATTTTGTTGTTTTTCACTGCTGTTTATTACTACCTTGCATCCTCCCCATGGCCCCAGGACAAATGTGATATGACGTATCATGGGCTGGGCGATTGTATTCGTCCTTTTTCAACATGCATGTTCAAGCGTGTATGGATATAAAAGCTATTTACTTGCAAATGTCATTTTTGATCAGTTTAAGTGTGATTTACAAATAAAGAAAATAGATTTCATTGTTTTCTCTTTTGCTTAATATTTTGTTTTATTATTTGTTTTTTCTCCTTCCATCATAGGATGAAAAACTAATATTATTCCAAGATAACATTCTGTTTCCATGCTGTATCGGAGCAAATTATTTATAAAGTAAGCAATTCCGATTCAATTTATAAAATGAAAAGTCAAAGAAAGTACTCATACTAATATGCAAAACACACCAAAAATAGAGACATTAGAAAACAAAACATGCAATATTACAAAGGAGGGACCCAGACGTCAAGGATTCAAAAGCAAAAATTTTTTTAAATCTAAGAATACGTTGTTATGTTATATGATGATAATCTGCTGATTTTTTTCTTCACATCAAGATGGAACCCTGCAAACAATTCTTGGACATGGTAAGGTCTTTGGAGAACCAAGGCGAGCCCCATGTCAGTTTTATCATCCCCCCTTCCTTCTCCCCATTGCATTTGCCCCTTAGCCATAGAAACATTTTACCCACTGCACTACTTCTTTTGCTGAACCGGGCCACCTCCAAAAGCCCAATAAATCAGCCATCAGCCATTCCTGATACCCCTTCCTGAAGGCCCTGGATAAGGCAAAACAAAAGGTAGAATCAACCACCTATGCATTCCAGTTTACTGGTATTTTAATTACACTAGTTAAAAAATTTCCATCCCAGTTTTGCTATTTAAAACTGTAAAATACTTCATAAACTCTCTATTCTCTTTGTACGTGCACATATTGTTTATAAACATTTGGCCACCATTAGTACAATGTTAATACAGACATGTTTAAAAGTGAATTCTTTATTGAAATATCAGTATTTTCTGTACTAGATACATATATATGTTTTTATTAATAAGCAATTTATAATAAAATGTTTTGAACATGTAAAAGTTTTATTAGAATATGTACTTAATGCAAATGTTTTCAGATTTTTCTAGTCCTGTATAATTTTATAATTTACTTTTTGAATCAAATTAATCTAGCTTAAAACATTCAAATAATGAATGAGATGCAAATTAAAGATAAAAACAAGACCAATTTACCTCTAATTTGCTCATTGGCTCTAAAAGTTTTAAATGGTGAGATGATCCATTGCTACGTATCACAAATGTAATGTACTAAAAATACAAAAGAAATATTTTAATTAATTAATTGTTACAAAAGTAGCAATTAAATGCCTCCTTCTTCATAAGCAGAAGGCATTAAGATAGTAAGAGATTATTATATGCCATTTATGTAATTGGAAGTTTTTCAGATAGTATTTAATTTTGATTCTTTGTAAAAAGATAAAAAAAAGATGCATAATTTTCCGATCATGCTAAATACAGAACTACTATTCTCCCTCTCATCAAGCAATCTTCTTTTAAAAATAAATACATAAATAATTAAAGAATAACTAATCATATGAAACGTTTTATTTGTAGCTAAAGCGATCTTGTAAGCCATGCGTAAAAACCATCTAGCCTGCAATTCATCCTCATCCAACTCAGTTTTCTTTTATGCATGTAATGTGAATAATGAATCCCTTTTTTTTTATACAAAGAAACCTAAACACCTTGCCTTTTTTTAGTACCTCATTCATTTTTAATCAAATATTTTCTTTTGAACTAGTAAAATCGAAAAATGTTTAGCACCTTTGTCTCTTGCCACTTTGAAAATGGGTTGTTCTTAAAATAGTGATAGATTTGGAAATAATTATTTTCAAAAGAATGAAAATAAAATATAATGAATGAACTTAGGATTGAAAATGAAGATTTCCGTACAGTTATTCATTTTATCGATTGTGTTTTTTTGTAAAGAGTATGTTTACTTTTTCTAAAAAATAATAAAATTCATAGTAGTAAAATCTGTCAAAAATATTTAATTATGCTAATTTAACAAAATTAAACTCCTGATTTCATTTTATAGATTCAGTTCAGTTTTTATTTTAAGCAAGAATCACTCAGAAAATGGAATCAATGCGTATTTACATTTCAAACAAATGCATTTTTTTTTTTTTTTGTTTATATACATTAAAACTAACTTTTCTTATTTCTATAACATAAATAATGAAAGCAATTTTTTATTTTACATGAAATCTTCCGATTTCTAAAGGTAACATGCAATAGCATTTCACTAGACTCCGTTAGCAATACGATTACTTCTACAAAAAATAAATAAATAAATATAATAATATAAATACATAAATAAATTAAAGAAAAAAAAAAAAATCTACCCTCCAACGACAGGAAAGAAATAAAAGCATTTGGACTGATTGGAACCATGTGCATGTGTGTTTATCAGCTGATGCAGTTAGTTAGATGCACTAGCTTGTTTACTTCATCCAAATTTTAAAAATGCAGGAAGAAGCTGATTTCAATGAACGATTTTTAAAGAGTAAGTACGTTTAAAAATCATCATACTCATTATAACAATTTTTAAATGTACAGTACCGAACCCCAAATTCTTAATCCCAAAGTTCGGAAAATCCTAAAATTCGGCACTTTTCCAGAAAAATTCCGTTTTTTTTTTTTCGTAAATTCAGAAAAATATTAATGTAAGAATCTGTTAAATTAATAAATGTCAGGAAATTTTGATTCAAATAGAAGCAATTTTGTAGATATATTTATGCTTTATATGAACTAAACTCAGGAAACCAAGATAAAACCAGAAAACCCTACTATGTTGAAAAGTGAAAATTTATTTCTTGGGCTCAGGTAAGCATCTTTTTTCCCTATAAAAAATTATTTTTTCCCTTAAATTCTTAAAAATTTGTTTTTCAAATTTTATTCCCTAGAAAAAGAAAGATAAAGAAATTTGCTCTATTTTTTTTCTTTGTGGTCATAAATGGCACGCAGTAACACTTGCAATTTGTACAAATGGCCTGGCATTTTAGTTTGACTTCTCTGCTAATATTTTTTTAAGATGTAGCTCTATTTTCTTTTTCAGGCAATTGCAGATGATTCAGTGAAATGGTTAACTACCATGGATGGTATGATTTAGTTTTGCTGAATTGTGTGTTGTAATTTGGAGCGTTTTATTTAAATCCATGAATAAGTTATTTTTTTGTTTGGCAAAAATATTTTAACACTTGGCTTTACTTATATTACCTTTCCCAAAAAAAGTTACTTATTAATGTACCAGTTAAGAAAACAGTGCGATCTGAAGGAAAAATGCGCATATTAGCGTTGATGTTTTCGTAAATCCGCCATTTTTGGTCGGGTTCCGAAATTCGGCAAATTCCGAAATCGGGCTTGGCGCCGGTCCCGAGCATGCCGAATTTGGGGTTCGGTATATATTTCCGAACTCCAAATTTGGTATGCTCGGGACCGGTGCCTGTGCCGGATGATTCCAGAATTTTCTGAATTCGGAGCCCGACCCAAAATGGCGGATTAACGTAACCAACAATGCTGACACGCACAATCTTATTTCTAATTGCAGTGTTTATTAAAATTATAGATAAATAAGTAACTGTTTATTTTTGAAAAGGTAATATGACTAAATTGATGTGTTAATATATTTTACAAAAAAAAAACATGGATTTTGATAAAACTTTCCAAATTACAACACATAATTCAACAAAAATAAACTATACCCACATGGTAGTTCCCCATTTTGCAATTACATAAAAAAGAATATAGAGCTACATCTAAAAAAATATTAGTAGTGAAGTCAAAACACCAAGCATTTGTACTAAATGCAAGGTTACTGGGCACCATTTATGAACAGAGAAACAAATCAAACAAGCTCCTTTCTTTCCCTGTTTTTTTAAGGAAAAAGAGATTTTTGAAAAATGGCCTGTTAAGAACTTAAGGGAAATTAATTAATTTTTTAGGGAAAAAAGGTACCTAACTGTTGCTCAAGCAACAGTTTTCATTTTTAATAAAGTATGGTTTCCTGATTCTATCTTGGTTACCTAAGTTTAGCTCATGTAAATCAGAAATATATCTACAAGATTGCTTCTATTTGAATCAAAATTTATTGGTTTAACAGCTTCTTAGATTAGGATTTTTTTTTGATTCACAAAAATAAAAATCCGGAATTTTTAAAAAAGTACCAAATTTTAGGATCTTCTGAATTTGGGGTTCAGTACTGTACCTTTAAAAATCATGTTAAATGTTATGTAATGTTAAGTTCGTACTTATTTCAATAAGTAGCAAAGAGCACATTGTATCAAAAGTTTGACAGTTAAAATCCATTTTAATTTTAATGACCAATTTATACTTGCCTCTGTTGCTAAAGACTTTTTAATGTATAGAGCTAAGTCATACATTGCTATTGCATTAGCAAAAGCTGAGGTGAAATGCATTTTCTCTAGCACAAGTTCGGGTGGTAACAAATTTAAATCATGCAAATGCATGTGCCTCCTGAATGTAATGTGATGATCTTCTTGCCAAGTTCTTTCTTCAATGAGAGTCCGTTGAAAACAAGGATCTGACTCTAAAGTTTTCCAGATGTAATGCTGAAAAAAAAAAACTTTATTTAGGCAGTTATTATAATTGCATGTTTGTATGACTGTTGGATTTGCAAAGTACCACACTGTTACAATCTTTTCCACATTAACTTCAATAAACAACTTCTCTCAAAATTAAGTTTCACGCAGTACTTATTGGTTAAAGGACCAATTGCAGTGAAAATGTATCACCAACAGAGATACATTTTTGCATTTTAATGTATGTATATTTATACAACATACAGTACTTGTCCCTAATGAATTCCTGTTAGCAACAATTTGGAAAACCATCGCCAAATATAGGCCTCTTAACCAATAAGAACTTTTCATGCTTTTGTTTTTCATGAAATAATGTTTTGACAAATTAAAATATCTATTTTAATTCTATTCTTGCTAAGAAATATTTTACATGTTTTAATTCTCTATTTCAGGTAATACGATTCAGAATTTTTAGAGTGAAGGAAATGAATTCTTTAAAAGGCACCAAAAATTAAAAATATAAATTACATAATTATAATGCCCTGCCTTCCCCCCCAGCCATACTTACGTAGTATGTATATATAAGCTCAAAAAAAAAGTGGGTAAATGAAAGTGGGAGAAAAGGGGGGGTGGGGGTTCGACTTCAGCCTCTTTCCCTGTTAGTACTACGCTTTAGAGATAACCTCCCTCGGGAGCGAGATAGTGGGGGTCCACAGATTTTACAAGCCCGTATCCCCAAATGTACATGGTGGGTCTTCAGGGTTGGGTATCGAACACCCAACCTTCCAGTTGGAAGTCCGACATTCTACATTCTAACCTGAAGGCACTTTGATACCGATAGAGCTGTGGTGCTGGATAGTGCCAGTTGGAGGAAAAGTTGGAGCCCTGGCCTGTAATAGACTGTGGTGCATAAGAATTAAAAAAGAAAAGAAAAAAAAGAGAGGGATGGGGTGGGGGAAATGGATTCCATTTAACAATCCAGTCCCAAAGCAAGAAGTGCTAGATCCTGGAATGTACATCGCAGAACAAACAGCTTTACTGCAGAAAAACACTGAACGACTTTGAATTGATTGGGAGCAGTCTGAGACTTTAGAGAATGAAACCCCTTTTTTCTTTCTTCAGAACAATGTCAGAGGACCATATAGCTCTGATGTAATGATTACACTTCACATTTTACTATATGTCTGTTAAAATTCATCATTATGTCCAGACATCTTGCAGAACACTTTCAAACAGCTGAAAATCTGTTGCAAAATTTTCTGCTGCTGGGCAATCAAGCCTAGCTCAAAACAGCAAGCAAGCACAGCAGAATGAGCTTGTTGAATGTAAAACACAATGGGTAAAAATAAAACATAGAGCAATATTTTTAGGAATCTAAAGTTTCTAATTTTTAGGAAAAACTTTCCAAGTAGGATCAAATGTTTATGTAACAATAAGTAAGTTTATAGTACAAATATTTAACATTATTCACTTTAAGTACTTATAATTAAGTACACTGATGTAATGTATTAATCGCAATCGTATTGTGTTTTATTGAGTTCTTGTATGGCAACAGCATAAGTGTTATTCTTTTCAGTCTTCTCGTTCTCAATGTAAGTAGTAGTCGTTTGTTGTAATGTGTCCTCAGTAGTTATAATAAATGTTCTTTTAACGGTATCTAAAGCCTGGATTAATGACACCCATTATGAAGACCCTAGTACATATTAAAATTGGCAACGAGGATGGGATACTTCATAAAAGTCAAGGAAAATCGAATCGGCCGTGAACAAAAAAAATGGCATTATCGAAAGTAATGGAAGGCGCCAGTGAGGCAGCCTTGAAGTGTCTAAGGAATCATTCTGAAGGTTTTTGTATTGTGATACCAAGAGTTTTGAAGTTTTTCTTGCTAATAATAATCAAGATACAAGAACTTTGAAGTTTCTTGCTAATAAACAAGATCCAAGAACGTCTCGTATTTTGTATAGTAATTAAGGCTACTATCGGAGCACTGGAACATTTCGATACTACAAAACCTTTGTTATGGAACTCATACTATGAACGTATGGAATGTTTTATTGAAGCGAATAAAATTGAGAAAGAAGGGCAAAAACGAGCTGTATTTTCAAGCGTATGCATCCTGACACGTATTTGGTTATACGGTTGTTAGTATCTCCGGACATTCCAACCAGTAAAGCTTACAAAGATTTTATTGAACTAGTAAAGAGTCAAACTAGTGAACTAGTAAAGAGAGTTCCAAGGGTTTTGTAAAAAACCCTTGGAAATATTCCAAAGATATTTATTCTATCGAAGAAGACAACTCAACAAAGAATCGATTTCTTCACTTGTTTCCGAATTGAGAAAATTGGCGAAACATTGTAATTTTGGAACATCTCTTGAGACTATGTTACGTGATAGACTGGTCTGCGGAATTAAAGATGAGAACCTGCAACGTAGATTACTATCTGAAACTTCTCTTACGTTTTCCGATGCGCTGGATAAAGCTATTGCAACAGAAACTGCCAGCAAGAATGTCAAAGAAATCAGAAGCTCTGATTCCTTATCTGTGAGACCTATACATGCTAGGACAAGCAATTCAGTGCAAAAGTGGCATCAGAAAAATAATAAAAATAAAGATGCATCAAAACCAAAGAATTGTTCTGGATGTAGGGGTTTTCATTCAAAAGTGCAGTGCAAGTTTAAGGAAGCTGAATGTTACGTTTGTAAGAAGAAGGGTCATATCGCCAAGGTATGTAGAAATAAACCTCTTCCAAATAATAAAATTGTAGTTAAGAAAAATTGGATCAATAATTCTGCAAATTTAATCGACACTGTTCCTAAGCCTGAAAATCTTCAGTTAAAGTATTTATGAGTAAATAATGTGAATCATTCAAGATTAAAGGCTACTGTTTTTATAAATGACTCTCCGGTTCTAATGGAAGTTGATTCAGGTGTAAAGGTTACTATTATCGATAATTGTACATTGAAAGAATTATTTCCTACTCGTACTCCTAAGTTAGAAATATGTCTGCATGAAATCAGAGATTATAATAAGAATTCAGTTAATATCTTAGGACAATGTGATGTTAATGTTGTGTATTCATCTTTGAAAGGAACTCTGCCTATTTTGGTTGCAAGGGAGACAAGAGAAAGTTTACTAGGAACAAATTGGTTTGAACCGCTAGGAATAGCGTTGACAGATGTGCATTCCGTCAGCGAAGTCAGCCTCGACAGCATTGTTAAAGAATTTTCAGACGTCTTCAAGGAAGAATTAGGAGCTTTTAAAGGTGCTCCAATATCGCTTAAGCTAGACCCTTCTCCCTATTCAGCTCAAGGCAAGACAAGTACTGTTTGCTCTAAAGCCAAAAATTGAGAAGAAATTGCAACAATTGTAAGAACAAGGTGCAATTGAGCCTGCGGATTACTCGGACTGGACAACTCCAGTAGTTCCGATTCTTAAGTCAAATGGAGAAATTCGTCTCTAAGGTGATTACAAATATACCTTAAATAAAGCTTTGGGTCAGTATCCTTATCCAGTTCCTGCTGTAAATCAAGTGCTAGCTGAACTAGCAGGTAGTAGTTATTTCGTTAAACTCGATCTTTCGCAAGCTTACTTACAACTAACTGTAGACGAAAGCAGTGCAATGGCTCAAACAATTGTTACTCATAAAGGAGCATTTAAATGTAAGAGACTTCAGTTTGGAATATCTTCCACTCCAGGCATTTTTCACCATTTCATCAAAATATTGTTATCCGGTATCACTGGAGTACTGCCTTATTTTGATGATGTTTTAATCAAGGGCTCATTCTTAGAAGAACTCACTGATCGATTCAGACAAGTCAAATTTTCAGAATCAGGTTTGATGCTTAACAAAGAAAAGTGCATTATCGGTGCTTCCAGTATTCAGTACTTAGGATTTCATATAGATCAACATGGAATCAAACTAACCAAAGAGAAAGTAGAAGCTATTCATAATGCACCAACTCCTAAATCCAAAGAAGAACTTCAGGCATTTTTAGGACTCTTAAACTTTTATCACGTATTTCTAAGAAATAAAGCAAATATAGCCAAACCGCTTCATAGTCTCTTAGACAAAGGTATACCATGCAGTTGGACAAAAACTCATCAGTCTGCTTTTTAAAGGGTAAAAAGACTCTTATCAGCAGAAACCCTACTTACTCATTTTGATATGAAGAAGCCTATCATTAGTGGGCAAAATTAGCGGTCGCCACTCGCCACAGGGCGACTAGATGAAAAGAAGTGGCGACTAAAATATTACCTAACACTGGCCATTCTCGTCGCCACTTTTTTCTCACCTTAAAAATATCCAAGAAATACACTGCTAAGTTCAAAGACACATACTTTCCTTTTCCCATCTTATTACAGTACCGTACCCCAAATTCGCCATGCTCGGGAACGGCGCTAGGCCGGATTCCGAAATTTGCCGAATTTCGGAACGGATTTACGTAAATATCACAGCTGATATGCGCATTTTTACTTCAAATTTCACTGTTTTCTTAACTGGAAGAGAAATAAGATACCTTTTTTTATAGAAGGCAATATAAGTAAATCCATGTGTTGATATATTTTTACCAAACAAAAAAATAACTTATTCATAGATTTTAATGAAACGCTCCAAATTACAACTCACAATTCAGGAAAAATTAACCATACCCACATGGTAGTTTACCATTTCACTATCACTTGCAATTGCATGGAAAAGGAAATAGAGCTACATCTGTAAAATATTATCAAAGAAGTTGAACCAAAATGCCAGACATTTGTAGAAATTGCAAGGATACTGGGCGCCATTTATAACCACAGAGAACTTAAGGAAAAAATAATTAACTTTTTGTAGGGAAAAAAGATACTTAACTACGCCCAAAAAACCGATTTTCACTTTTTAACATAATAGGGTTTTCTGGTTACAGCTTGGTTTCCTGAGTTTAATTCATATAAATCAGAAATATATCTACAATGATTGCTGCTTCTATTTGAATCAAAATTTACTGGCATTTGTTAATTTAACAGCTTCTTAGATTAATTTCTTTATGAATTTACAGAAAAAAAAATCGGAAATTATCGGAAAAAGTGCCGAATTTTAAGATTTTGGGGTTCAGTACTGTATTTCACAAAAAGTTTGCAATCAGTTTCGAAACTCATAAGCCATATTTATCATTCATCGTATCATAGTTTTCTGTAATTAATCTTTGTTCAAGAGTTATATATTAATATATAATTTCATTTGCTGTAAGTAATGACAAAAATCCCTTAATATTAAAAACAAAATGTCCTAAGTTTTTATCAACTGTTTTAGTGTGGTAAGCAATATTTCGTACAATGATCTTTCATTTTTGCATAAGTTAATGTATGTACAGTGGTTTTTAATAATTAGGAGAAAAGGGAAAATATTTTCCCTGAAAATCAAAGTAAGATTGAACCCTTGTGAGTTCATCTTTAAAAAAATTAATTTTTAAAATTTTATTTTAACAACTTTACAAAAAAGTATTTAATTTTATAAATATTAGCTCATTTAATTGGGATATTTAATTTTATATCATTAGTAATCGATACAAATACAACTACAAAAGTGACGACCAGCAACAGGCTCAGGGCCCAGAATTGGCGCAGTGTTAAGTCATCGACTTGAAGAAGGAGTTGAAGCTCCAATTGCCTATTATTCTAGGACTCTGAATAAAACTGAACGTCGATACGCTCAGATCGACAAGGAAGCCTTAGCAATCATTCAAAGCGTAAAAAAATTCCATAATTACGTATTTGGCCATAAATTGAAATTCGCAGTAATCATAAACCGTTGTTAGGACTTTTAGCTCCAAATAAGCCCACACCTAACATGCTATCTCCAAGAATGCAAAGATGGTCAATCATGTTAAGCTCTTATGACTATAATTCAGTTTACAAACCAGGAAAAGAAATCACTAATGCCGATGGTCTCAGTCATCTTCCACAGCCACTTACAGTCAATGAAAAAACTCCTCCTACCGAAATTTTGTTATTGGAAGCTCTGAAGAAACTGCTATTAAACTCAGCTGATTTAGCCTGTCTGACAGCTCAAGGTCCCATTCTATCGTGAGTTCTCAACTGGGCATGGAGGGGGTGGCCTGCAGAAAAGCAAGCTAAGGAGTTCGAACCATTCAACATAAGGAAACTAGAACTGTCCGTCCATAAAGGTTGCCTAATATGGGGCTCAAGAGTGATTATTCCTAAAAGAGCTCAAGCTGACATATTAGAAATACTGTATAATACTCAAAAGAGCTCGCTCGTAGCTATGTCTGGTGGCCAGGCATTGACAAGCAGGGGTGTCGCTGACGCGCTATAGCGCGTAAAAGACGCGTGATGCGCGAAAAGGACCCGATGTTTGAAACCTCACGCGTCCTAAAGGACGCGCTGTTTTCCTTTCATTACTTTCTTTCAAACTTCTTAAAAGTAAACCAGAGTAGAATGGAAGTTATTTTTTCCTGAAAAGATTTCTAAGAAGTCCCATTATCCACTGAGAACAAATTCCTAACAACCTTCCTTATCAGTATTTTCCTTCCAATCGCACCATGCACAATCGGCCCAATGGAACGTATTCCTCACAGGGGCTCATAGCTCAATCTTTGTCCCCAGGGTAAAACCTCACTCTGGTAGCTTCTTACCTTTACAACATGTCATATCTCCTCTATTCTTTTCAAAGCCCCTCCCTCACCCCTTTCATTACGACAGGCACGTGTCAGTCGCCGACTCTCGAACGTCCGCGAGTGTTCTACACATGCTCTTTAATAGTTTTAAAACAGTATTGGAAGTGATTGTGCTCCAGTTATTTTTCTAAACATTTTCCAAATTTGGTACGATCTTGTTGACAATTATTGCTGCAGATAACCAGAGGATAAATGTTTTAAAAAATTATTTTATTCAGAGAAATTTGTTTATTTGCCGATTTTTATTTCGATCGCATTTTGAAAAATGCAATCTTTTTGCATCCGCTCTGGAAGTTGGATGTTTTTCATTTTTTATGCTTAGTAAGCTTTGTTAGAAGGCAAATAAATGAAATTAATAATTATTTTCATTAAAATTTGATCACAAGGTGTTAAAAAAAAATTGTGTTCTTGTTAAGAGGGCAAGCTTTAAAAAGTTAAGAAACTGAATGCTCAATCGCGGGTTTAATTTTATTTTGTTTCAATAAGTTTAAGTTTTTGCAAAAGAGATTCAAATAAAGAACGAAACTGATGAAAATTAATGTTACATTGGTAGGAGTCTGAAAAGAAAAATTAGTGTTTATGCACACCTTGGCTGCTTTATTACTGCGATAATCACCTTAAATCAAGTCATTTATTTATCACCATGAGTTGATAGTGCATTTACAGGATACATTATCTAAAATTCATTTCAAAACATTGTTTCATTTAGCTCACGTCTTTATTAAATATGTGAAATCTTGGAGTACGTTTTTCATTCTATAGATTAGGAATTTTGTTTATTCCATCTGGTAGTTATATACAGTCAACTCTCTCAAATACTCGGATCCAAAATCCGCGAACGTCTAAAATCCGCGTAAGATATCCGACGTAAACATTGAAACTTAGTTAAAAAAACTAGAAATTCCTTAAATTTTCGAAGCTAAAAGCATTTTTTTAACTTGAAATGCTTACAATAACTCACATCAGCCTTTTATACATTGAAAACAATGGATTTTTAGCTTATTTTTATGTTTGTTTTATAGCCACGTGCCATGCGTCATATTAGCATTTTTCCGTAATTAGATATCAATCTTTTTGCATCTGTTTTCGGTTTGCAATATTTCTTATTATTTTTTTTGTTAGTACACAATTCAAATCGTATTTAGCAAAAATATTAAGCTGTTTTTTAGTATAAATTTTGCATTTGCATCGATTTTGTGGTGCAAATATTCTTTCTCCTTGATCTAATTAATGGAGACAATTTTGGTTGCCAACGTGGCGATCGGCAATGAAATTCTACGTCACCATTAAAATTTTTTTGGTAGCCAGTTGACGAGTGGCGACCACCAATCTGCCTTTTTACAAAGTAGTGGAATAAAAAAAATTCATTTAAAGTCCACATAGCTATAGATATATATATAGTATCTAATTTTTATAAAATTTCTTTCTTTTCTATCAATCTCTTTTATATATTCATGCCTGTATAATTAGTGGTTTATCAAAATTTTTTTGAGTGATAAGTAAAAAGGTGAATGCAACATTATGACCTTGCAAAATGCTTAACACAAATCAATGACCCGAAATCCACAAAATTCTAAAATCCGCACAACCTTTGGTCTCAAACAGTGCGGATTTTGGAGAGTTGACTGTAGTAGGCCACGGTAGCCTAGTGGTTAGAGCATTGAACTTCCACCTGGAAGGTTGCGTGTTCGATACCCGTTGAAGACCCACCATGTACACTTGGGGGATACGTGCATGTAAAATCAGTGGACCCCACTACCTCGCCCCCTTCGCAAGCAATCTTAAGGCCTCAGCTAACAGGTAGGGGTCTGGTGGAGAAAAGTAGTTATATATAGTTAGTATATAATATAGAATTTCGGTACCTGCTTTTATAAAAGAGAAAGGTTGTTTTTAGGGCTATATTAAGAATTTTTTTTTTTTGTGCATTATGGTTACTATATTTTTACAAACTGAAGCAATAGCAACATACGAAAATGCTAGGAAAAAATGCTTTGGGGACCCACACTTTTCATGATAGGACTCACATTTTTTAAAATTGTGGGTCCTTGGGACCCAGTTCTCTGAGTACCCAACGACACCCCTGGACAAGGAAGTGGAAAGAGTAATCAACTCATGTGAAATTTGTCAACGAACTCGGAAATCACCACCAGAGGTTGTTATACCATGGGAAAACACAAAGAAGTCATGGTCTTGAATCCTTTTCAGAACTCTTTGTTTCTTATCGTAGTCGGCTCATATTCTAAGTGGTTAGAAGTATTTAGAGTTCCTTCTATAGATTCTTCAGCAACCATCAATGTATTAAGAAAGTTATTCGCCACTCACGGCATACCTGACATATTGGTCTTGGATAATGGATCATCCTTCACGTCAGCTGTATTTCAAGATTTTTTGCAAAGAAATGGTATTAAGTTCATTCCTACCACTCCTCAACATCCATCTTCAAAATGGACAAGCAGAATGCATGGTACAGACTACTAAGAATTCCCTAAAGAGAATTATTTCTGGAAACTGGGAATATAGACTTGCAGCAATCTTAATGGCACAACATACAATTCTGAGTTCCTCTACAGGAAGTCTCCTGCAGAATTACTGATAAATTGGAAATTGAAAACCTGCTTAGACAAATTGTATCCTGATTTATCAGAAGCAATTAATGTCAAAAATGATGGTGACAATCTGAATAATCGCACAAAGATAGGAATGTTTGCTCCTCTCGATACTGTGTATGCATTAGGATTTCTTCCGCATAAGAAATGGGTTCCAGCTACAGAAGTCCTGGGTTTAACTAATTATGTAGTACAAACAAATGATGGTCTTGTGTGGAGAAGACAAGTTGATCAACTGAAAAGTCATGTTTCAGGAATCACAGATGTGACTGATGATCCCAAAGAGATCAGCCCAACAATTCCACAACGATCCAAATTGTCTGCTCAGTCTTCAAGTGCACCACAGAAGCCACCGCAAGGTTTGAAGGGGTCTTCCCCTGTGGATAAGGCTGCAAGTAGTCTATCAACGTCTTCAACAGAAGATGATGTTTATGTTCCTGATACAGATGATGCAAGAGAACCTTAACTGAGCTTGCCTTCTCCAAGGCCTGTCAGAAACAGGCGTCCACAGAGTTGATTAAAGGACTATAAAACTTAGGGGGGGGGGGGATGTAATGTATTAATCGCAATAATATTGTGTTGTATCAGGGTTCACACTGGGGAAAAATACAAGGTGGGATTTCCCACCTTAATCAAAATTTTAAGTGGGATTTTTAAAATTTGAGTGTGGAATTTAATTTTTTGTTTTTGTCTTTAAAAATATTACTAAATTGTCCGATCATGATCCAATAGAAACTATGTAATAAAAGATGATTATCTAAGCTATGCTCAGCAAGGAAAGAATAAACATCAACAAGGTTCACACAAAACGGATCCTTCACAAAATTCGCGATTGCAAAAATGGGTGCTTTATAAAATGTTAAGCATGAAAAAGATCCTCTGGTATTTTGGCTATTTAAGCAAAATTCTTTAATATGTGATTTTTCCAAAAAAATCCTAAAAATTAGTTTTATATTTCCTCTATTTTTTCTGATCATATGTCATTTTATCTATTGATGTTTTTCAATGAAAACTGTATATTTTAGAAACCAGCATTCTTTTGTAACCCTGTGACCAAGAAAGATTCTCTTTTTACACTCCTTTTTTTTTATTTTGTCCTCTGTGAATAAAATGAATGAAGATAAGTCTGCATTCACAAAGGGCTTAAATTGTTCAATAATCCCAAGGAATGAAGAAGTTGTCAATCTTTCCCCCATATTATTATACTATATGATAAACAGGGTTCCTAGATTTTTCTTTTTATTAATGAGGATAAGATGGCAGTTGAAAATTAACATACTCCATTTAGTTTGTATTGAATTATCAGTTGGAATAGTACTTTCGTTTCGCGATGTTTCGAACGCGTGTCCGCTAGTTGCGGAAACAGCGCGCAAACGAACTTTTTTTAAGTGGGATTTCAAAAAATACTGTGGAAATCGCGCGATCGCGGTGCCTAGTGCGAACCCTGTCTATTGAGTTTTTGTATGGCAACAGCGTAAGTGTTATTCTTTTGTCTTCTTGTTCTCAATGTAAGTAGTAGTCGTTTGTTGTAATGTGTCCTCAGTAGTTATAATAAATGTTCTTTTAACAGTATCTAAAGCCTGGATTAATGACACCCATTATGAAGAGTAAACCCCAGTACATATTAACTAAGTTGCACATTGAAACATATTCTTTCAAAGTTTTAAAATAAGCCTTAAAATCGTAAGTATAAACTTCAAATTCACGTTGAGCTACAAAAACTTTCTATGTGCAAAAGGGAAAACATTGTTCACAAGATGCACCATATACTTCAATTAATAATAACAATAATAATTAATGCTTAAAATAAAATAGGTGCAATCCTATTAGCTAAATATCTATTTATTTTATAATTTACAATATAGGAAACAACAAAGCATACATCTTGTTCATTGACAGTGAAAATGGAAAGCATAAAGTGAACTGGGGTTGACGAGACACTTTAAAAGCGGGGAGGGGGGGATAAATAATTTTGTAAAAAATGCTATCACTTGAACATATCTGTATCACAAAACTATGAGAAGAAGATTTAAAATCTCTAAGTAAAATATAGAACATTGGTAGGTGTCCATTTGTACATTGACTACTTTGAAGAAAAGATTTACTTGAAATTTGGCAACATCTTCCCCTTCTAAAGCATATTTCATTTCCTTCCAATCAAAAGATGCTTTTTTCCGATAAACATCCAAAGGGCCAGGAGGAAAATCCTGAAGTTTAACACTTGTGTACTCCATTTTTATCTAAAAGCAATACAATGTTAATTATTTTCACATTTGATACATTAGTTTCACTAGCTTTCAATTTCTGGGTTTTCTGGCAGAGTAGTGAAAACGAAAATAAAATTAAATTTATGGTAATCTTCATAATTCATTTCAGATAAAAATATCTTTTCATCAAAAAATTTACACCTAACACAAGTGGCCAGAGCACCCTGAAGAAAAGATAAAAAAGCAAGTTGAAACATGCAAACCATGGCATATTGTATCAAATGTTCCAGGGATTTAGCAATATCACATCATACAATGGAAAGAAGAAAGTTATTTGCAAAATTACTACTAATGACACCGAAAGAGTGATCAGTGATGAAGAAAAGGAGAAAGTTAAAATTTTAAATCTGCAAAGGCGACTGAGTGGTGGTTATTTTCGACTCCAAAGCATTCCTAGGAGTAATATTACACATGGAAAGTCCTTACAAAATCAAAATATCTGTATTGCATAAAGCAGAAGGGACATGAGGGATGTACTCAGGTCCAGTTCCATGCGGTTGCATCACATATGAAATGCATGACATTTTGAAGAAAATGTCTCCACCAATAATTGTGAATAACCATGGCCAATTTAAAAAATTTAAACTTTGTTTTTGTTTTGTAACTTTTATGTTGTCTTAGCTTTTTGTTTGGATACATCAATAAATGTTATGAAAATTACTTTACTAAAGTTTCATTTAATCACATTGCTCCAGAAATTAATTTTAACATTAAAAGTGTATAGTATTTTATGGCTCTGACAAGTAAAGTTATGTTTTATACTAAAAAGTTAGTGATAAGTTGAATTATTGTATACTGTTACCTGTGGGACAGCATACAATTCTTACAAGTGTCCCACACGTGACGGTCTCATGCAAAGTAAAAAAATTAATTACAAAAATAATTACATTTATAGAAAAATAAAAACTATTAAAAATCATTTAAAGATGTATACATTTTATGAATAAAAATACAGCAATTTGATAATTCATTCCAATTAGCTGAATTTTCTCTTTCAACTTGAAAAACTAACATTTAATATTTCAGCTGTGTCCCACACGTGACACTTGATTCAATGAGTGTAAATAATATGTTTTGATACTTTTTGAAAATGTATTAGTCCTAAAAAATAGAGATTTATGTGTAGTTCATGGAAATCTCATTAGATTTCTTTTTTTAATACATATTATAGATGTTATGGTACTATTTATAAGCAAAATGTGCATACAAATGTCCCACACGTGACAATTGAATGGCCCATATTATGGCAAAATTAGTTTCATTGTGTTCACTCCTGTCCCCATTAATTCACTTTTTTCAAGTCGCTAAAAAAGGTACAGTCTCTATTGAACCCTTTCCAAAGTTTGATGCAAATAAAAAATAAATATAAGTTGCTGAATAGAAGAATAACTTGCTTAGCATACATTAGAGAAAGGAGCATATAGGGTGTTGATGTTTTGAGAAAAACACAGTTTACGAAAACGTTTTAATAAAGTTTGACTGATTTTTCAACCTTTTTTTCCCCATTTGGTAACATAATTTCATAGTTTTGAAACATATAATTGAGTTACTAAACACAACAAAACTGATGTCTATTCTATATTTTAAAAACAAAATTTTATATGATAATATTTATGCAGTTAGTACATACTTAGCCCCTTTCCCCTCCAAAAACTAAAAAAAAAATATGTGTACATAAATATACTACATGTACATATAATTACACAATAAACAAAACAAGAGCTAAATCTTTTTTTCTTCCATTTGCTCATTTACAGGGAAAACAGAGAATATATTTTTATAGCAATTAAAGAAAATATATTAGGTTTAAAAGTTCAATTTAAAAAAAAGCAATATTCTTACTGTCTTTCCAAACTCTTCTTTATTTAGTTGACTTTGATGATATGAAGACAATCGGCGTTTTCCTCATAAGATAACAAAGAATAGGAAATTTCCTGATGACTAAAAACTTGAAATTATAATTCACAATAGGAAAATTTCAAGAAATATTTATCGTTAATAATATGGAAACTATAAAAACATATGCCAACAAAAATATTCGAAAAGCTTACACAATTTAAAGAAATAAAAACGTTACAAAAATTTTTCCAAATTAGTTATGTAACGAAATATATATTTCCAACATTTCCTCATTCGAATAACTTGAAAGGACTACACTATAAAAGTTTCCTTGTAGAAGCTTTCAGTCTGAAACATGATGAACGTATTAACTTTGAACAAGCGAAAAGTACGATACGAAGATTATCATGAGCTGATTTTAAATTACGAATATACACGGGACGATAAGAAGTGTCAAAGATCTTTATGATACGTAAATCGAGATAAAATATAACTTTCAATCAAAATTTTTTGGAAATACAAAGACATGGTATATGCGGAAGAAGGAAGGGGGAAAAGAAAAAAAATCAGTCCCACAGTTTTTGTTTACAAACCATTGGCAACCCCACGTGACCGACAACCGATATCGATAAAACCCATTTCAAAGTCTATTTATTATTCAATTAGTTACACATTTTATTAATAAAAACTAATAAACGAAAATTTAAAAAGTACTATACTTATTTTCGACTAATAAAATAATAAAAAAAATTTCAATATTTTTGTAGTATTGTACAAATTTTTCACTTTTGTTTTACCGGCTCACTTCCACTTCTGTTTTCATTTCAGTGATCAGTGAAGTCGTGACTGATTTGGTTACGAAGCGGTCAATGCAGGAACAATCCTGGGTTCTAGGTTACCTTATTGGCATCTTCATCGCTTTCATGGCGCTTTCCTTTACGACAGCCAGCAAAAAAATTGTTTGGCGGGAAAATCAACACCCCCTGAGGAGAGTTTCCGGATTGAAGCTATTGTTGACTCATTCACTCATTTTCGTTCAAACTTCAAAGCTTTCCTTTCTTTGAAACGCGCTTATCAGCAGATCACTTTGGATCTCGGCAAGGAATCTTTCCCATAAAATAAAAGAACTCCACCCGAAATTACAAATGGAATTCAACACATTTATTTATTTATATGCAAAGAAAATAAAAAGTAAACCTTTGTGCTACAAAGTAAGAATTAAAAATAGCGTAACATTAGGCACAAATTTTGCCATTATTGCAAAACTTGTGCCTAATGTTACGTTGATTTTTAATTTTTATTATGCGAAGAAAAGTTATCAACCGCACTTTTAAACACAGTTTGCTGGTACTATTTTTGATACATAACTAAGATATACTGAATTATTATATTTAATTTACTTATTATTTTTTAAATGACAGTAGTTCAGTTCCTATTGCAAGGAAAATAATCCTTTATCTTATAGTTATAGTTTTAAATAATATGCTTTAAATTTATTGAATGTTTTACTTTTAGGCACAACAAATGTTCACTAAGATTATTTAGGTTTTAAAAGTTTATATTAAATATTTAAATCATTTAATAAAGAAAGGAAAAATATGTAAGAGCAAATAGCTCTATGAATTTTGAGTTCAATGTTAAAATTAATTTCTTTACAACTTTTGATGGATTTTTTTTTTTTTTTTTTTTTGTGACAGCAAATTTTAAATGAAATCTCTAGATGTTGATTTTGTACGCATAAACATGATGTATTGTAACATCTACCTAACTTTTTTTCCATTTTATAATTTGAGAACATTCAATTTTTCTTTTCAATTTTTTTTGTTAATAAGCTTGTATTCATGCCAACTTCAAGAAAAAAGTACTTTCAGGATTTTAACAGTAAATCATTTCTTTTCATATTCGGAAGTAAGTAATGTAGTATATTAATTAATGAGCAATGTATAAAAATTAAACAAAAACAACTCTTGCGTGTGCATATTTTTAGCCTATACGATCATTATTATTTTTTTTAATGAAATTATAATTAGGATCACTTTCTAGATGCAAATGAAGCCTCTATAGGTAATTATGTGTTCATGTAATAAGGATTCTTTATTCTCATTTTGGTTGAAAAGTATAAACCTGTAAAATTGTAAACACAAGGAAGTCTTTTAATTCTGTAATTTTTTTTTTGTTTTGTTTTTATATAAACTATGTTTATGAAATTTATAACTTTTTCTTAAAATAGTAAAAGTAAGGAGCTTTGGGAGAGCTATGATAAGGAGTTATGGAATTCAGGACCTGATTTACATTTTGAATCACTATAGGCACAACTCATGTGTGGGGGCCCCTCACGCAACAAATTTTTTTTAAACATAACATTCAGTATGTGTTTGTAAAACTTGCCAGTCACACCAAAATTTGGGGCCCCCCAAAGCGCAACAGCTAATTTGTTTTTCAAATTTCAAAGAGTCAGACTAACATTTGGGATCCCCAAAAGTGCAAAATGATTTTGTTTTTCAAATTTCAAATTGTCAGACCAAAATTTGGGGGCCCCTAAAGTGAAAATTCCTTGTGGTTTTAAAATAATTTAATAATACAAATTTTCTGTGAAGCAACATAACACTAACAGTTTGTTTTTGAAAGATGCTATTTTTAAATATTTTTCTAAAAAAATTTTAAATTGCAAAAAAATAATAATAATAATTGTCACATTTCGAGTGAATGCTTCAAACTGAGCATTATTAATTACTTTTATTACTCTAAGAACATCGTACAAGTTACGAAAACACTGAGCACAACAACATACAACTTAGAACGGAAACACAACATATATGAACACAGTTACAGTTACAATCGGTTACAGTTAGACTTATGCACTTAAAACAATTTATGTCACATCTCCCCTCTTTTAACAAGTTTCATATATACACTATTTACAAGTCAAGTCTTTTTATGGGTTTAACAACTCTCCCGGATCGTGTGGTCATAATGGGCTTGTTGACAGCATCCGGATCAGGATCAGGCGGGACTGGTACAGGAACAGGATCAGGATTCGGCAACTTGACACTAGAAGGCTGAATAGGAACTTCAGTTGTTGACTGGTTAATTGAAGGATTACCTTGATCTGGCCTCAAGTGAATTCTATTCCTCCTAAGTTCACCTCCAGCAGCAGTTTTCACTACGTATGAACGTGGAGCATCTAGCTTTTCCAGAATAGTTCCTGGTGTCCAGTCTCTGCGATTTAGTTGAACGTACACTGGTTGATTAGATTTTAAATTTTCTAGATTTACATGTGATCGGTCGTGGTATTTCTTTTGCATCTCCTGATTACTCAGTAAGTTCTTATAAGTCTCTGCTGTTGTAAATTTCGGTTTTAATATATTCTTTTTAGTAGGCAGTAGAGACCTCAATGATCTTCCCATAAGCATTTGTGCCGGCGATGGTAAATGATATTTTGGGGTATTATTGTATTCAATCAGTGCCAAATTTGGATCTCCATTGTCTTCCAATACCTTCAGCATCAGATTCTTGATTGTGCCTATTGCACGTTCTACCATCCCGTTGGATTTAGGGTATCTTGGTGAAGAGGTGACAAGTTTCACATCATATTCCTTAAGAAATGCTTGAAATTTATAACTGTCAAATGGCGGTCCATTATCTGAATGCAGGCATTTCGCTATTCCATGTGTTCTAAAAATTTGTTTCAATGCACTTATGACAGCTTCTGCGGTTTTCTGTTCGACTTTTCTCACTTCAATAAATTTTGAATGATAGTCTATGACCACTAAGTAATCTTTTCCTTTTAAATACATAAAATCTATTCCCACATCAATCCAAGGATGCTTGGGTATGTTGTATGGTATCATCACTTGTTTTGGATTTGATTTTTGAAATTTCTGACAAATTCTGCAATTGTTTATAAAGTTCTTGATTTCTGTTGTCATATTTGGCCAATAAATAGAGTTTCTTGCTTTATTTTGACAAGATGTTATGCCCTGATGTGCAACATGTAATTTCTGTAGAATTTCACCACGCATTTTCTTAGGGATGACCAACTTATTTCCAATAAATACCAAATCATCATGGTAATGCAATTCCGACTTCTTATCCCAATACGGCTTTAGATTTTCGGAAAGTTTCTTGTATTCATTAGGCCATCCGTCTTGTATGTAAAATTTCAGCTGTTGCAATTCTTCATCTAGCTTGGTAGCTTCTTGAAGTTCTTCGGTTTTCTCATCACTAGCGCTCAAAATAGTGTGAACAGTAGCGGCTCCTGCTTCTAAGAAACTTGTATCCACATTGGCATCAGTTGGAGACCGTGATAGTGTATCCGCTATGTACAAATATTTTCCTGGAACATGCACAATTTTAAAGTTGTATTTGAATAGTTCCAAAGCCATTCGTTGTAATCTTGGAGAAAGTTTCTCTATAGGTTTTTGTAATAGTCCAATTAGCGGCTTGTGGTCAGTTTCAATTGTAAACTCAGTTCCATAAATAAAATAATGGAATTTTTTACAGCCATTTAAAACAGCTAACAGTTCCTTTTCAATTTGGCTGTACCGTTGCTGTGTTTCTGTGAGAGAACTGGAAGCATACGCTATGGGGTGATCATCTTGTATCAAAACACCTCCTAAACCATATTGGCTGGCATCAACTGACACAATTGAAGGTTTCCTTATATCAAAGTAAGCCAAGACTGGAGCATTAGTAACGCACAATTTGAGCTCTTCAAATGCCTTTTGTTCATTGCTGGTCCAAAGAAATTCAGCATCTTTACTTAATAATCTACGAAGACATCCTGTTTTGTTTGAGAGATTGGCGATAAACTTTCCTAAGTAGGTTATCATTCCTATAAATCTTTGTAATTCGGCTTTGCTGGTTGGAGCCTTAAAATCTAGAATTGCTTCAATTTTTTCATTATTTACCGAGATTCCTTCATCTGTTAATTTATAACCAAGATATCTCACAGATTTCTTCTTAATTTGGCTTTTTCCTAGTGAGAGTTTTAAACCACATTCTTGAGCTCTCTTCAAGACAGATAAAAGTCGTCTATCATGTTCGGCTTCAGTCTTTCCAAAAATTAATACATCATCAATGTAAACAACTATGCCATCTAAGTTGGAAAAAATGTTGTCAATAGTCTTTTGGTACACTTCCGGTGAGCTGCATAATCCATATGGTAGGCGACAAAATTTATATCTGCCAAAAGGTGTAGCAATGGTACATAATTTAGAACTTTCAGGAGAAAGTGGAATTTGCAAAAATGCAGAAGAAGCATCTAAAACTGAAAAATATTTTGCTTGATCTATTTTTGAAAATATAGCTTGTTGGGTTGGAATTGGATAATGTTCTCTTTTTATGTACTTATTTAAAGGCCTTGGATCCATACATATTCTAACTTCTTTATTGGGTTTCTGAACAATGACAATCGGATGTACCCAATCTGTAGGTTCAGTTACTTCTTCAAGAACTCCTGCTTTAACCATTCTGTCAAGTTCAGTTTTGACCTTATCCCTTAAAGATGCAGGTATAACTCTAGGAGAAGCAATCTTAGGCTGAGCATTTTCTTTTAATTTAATATCATATACATATGACAGTTTGCCAAGTTTACCAGAGAAAACATTTTCATACTTGTGAACAATATCGAGATTATTAATTGTATCTACATTTTTAGCAATATTTCTATCAATTAAACCTAACTGTTCACATGCTTTCAGCCCTAAAATAGCATTTGATTCTTGATTTACAACATAAAAATCAAATACATGTAATTTATTTTTGAATTCACAGCACAAATTACAAGTTCCTAACACTTTCAGATTGTGCCCTGTATATGATTTCAAACTTTTGTTTGTTTTGTTTACTTTTGATCTTTCATCTATTTTCTTTAACAAATTAACAGGAATTATATTAACTTCAGCTCCGGTATCAATTTTGAATGGTATTTCACAATTTTTTATAACAATATTTTCTCTCCATTCAAACTTTGAAGTATTTACTTCATTCACAGATTCCAACACAAAAGAATCAGTATTATTAGTCGACAAAACAGAGGAATTATGTTCTATTTCATTAACTTTTTTATTTTTGCATGCAATCGCAAAATGATTTAATTTTTTGCACTTATTACACCTTTCCCCCCATGCTGGACACTTCCCAAAAGCATGTTTTGTTTTGCACCTTGAGCAACAGTTATTTTTGAAATAATCCTGTTTCTTTAATTTACTTTCGTTTTTGTAATTTCTATTATGCCCTACTTCAGTATTATTTCTTGTAGTTTTGATACCTTCCACTACTTCTGATTTCCTATCAGACCCTTCCTTCATGTATTTTACTTGAATTTCACTTGATTCCTTTGCCCTACAGTATTCCACTGCTTTTTCTAATTTCAAATCTGAATCCATAAGTAGTTTCTCTTTCACGGAACAATCCCTTATTCCAATTATCAATAAATCTCTTATCAAACTATCTTCCTGATTTTCAAAAGAACAATCCTTAGCGAGATTTTTTAAGTTGGTTACAAAAGAATCAACAGTTTCAGTTAGTTGTTGTACACAGTTAAAAAATTTGTAGCGTGCAATTACAGTATTTTTCTGTGGTTCGAAATAATTATCAAAACGTTGGATAACTGTATCGTATTTCTCAGCATCTGCAGCAGCTAGTTTAAAGCTATTAAATATATCGATACATTCATCTCCCATACAATTCAATAACAAAGCAACTTTTAACTTATCGGATTTACCTGTCTTTTCCGATGCTTCCAAATACAAAGTAAAACGCTGCTTAAACTTTGACCAATTTTCGGCCAAATTTCCTTGTATTGAATTGAATTGAATTGAAAGTGTTTTTGGAGATTTTTGCCTTTCCCGAGAGGGCGGCTTATATCCCGGCAGAAAGGACTAGGCGAGATTACAATGGCGGCGGCCGTTCCGGAGGGGAGCAAGGGAAGCCGAGGAAAAAAAAAAAAAAAAAAAAAAAAAAAAAAAAAAAAAAAACGAGGGAAGACCCTCAAAAACGCCCTGAGCGGGCGAGAAAAGCACAAAAAGCTCGAGTAGACGAGCGACAAGCAAAGATAGCTTTGATCACATCAGAGACCGAACTGCCAGAGCAGGGAAGACCGAGCGAGTAAAACAGAGAACGTCTGAGGAGAGCAAAGCGAGAACAAGACAGGAGAAAATGTTCCAAGGTTTCGAGTTGATTGCAGGAGAAGCACATAGGAGAGATGTTCTTGTTGATGCGATGGAGAGTGGTGTTGAGAAGCAACGTTTTGGTGCGGAGACGGGATAGTAGAACGTTCATTTTACGATTAGGTGTCCAATTGGAATAATTGTGGATGGAAGATAAATAACTAAAATTTTGATAATATTTACAATTTAGCCAGTCTTCCTCTATTTTCTTAAGTGATTCTTTCTTGATGGTTGAAATGATGTCTTCGGTGGAGATATCGTGGTGATAAGAATAGTTAAAGGGTCCTTTTTTAGCAAGCATGTCAGCTTTTTCATTGATGAGGATGCCTTGGTGTCCTGGGCACCATATTAGCTTTATCGAGCTAGCTTTAGAGAGTGCTTCTGTGATTGAATCAAGGATAAGAAAGGTAGCAGAACTGGATTTGACTGTAAAGTGATCGAGGGCTATAAGATTAGATTTGCTGTCCGAGAATATGGTGTAGTTTTTATTTTCAGAGATGTATTCAGAAATTGCAAATGCGATGGCTATAGCTTCGGCGGTAAAAACGGAGGTGTTTTTGTTGATGATAGCGGCTTTCCCTTCTTGTGAGCTGTGGTTGTAGGCTGATATGCTAGTAATGGTTTTACTTTTCGATGCATCTGTGCTGATGAGGATATTATTTTCCAGGTGTAGATTAACGTATTCATTAAACAGGAAGTTAGCAGTGGTTGGGTTATTAGCTTTGCTTTGAAAATTTAGTCCGTCGGTAATGATATTGACGTTACAGAGGTTGCTTGGGTTTTCTTTTAGTTTTTTGATAATAATTTTGGTAGGTTGGATTTGGTTGGTAAAAAGATAGTTATAGATGATAGGAAAGATATAGTGGTTGTCTCTCTTTTTCTCAGAAGTTTTTTGTCTTTGGTCGGTTTTTGAAGAAAGGGGAGATAGTTTGCCAAGGGCAAGATGGCGTAGTCCAAATTTGAGAACGGAAGAGTTACGGCGATCCCAGAGATTGGAGACGCCTGCTTCTCTGAAGAGGAGTGGAATGGGAGTCCAGCGGGGTAGTCCGAGGGCCCAACGAAGAGCACTGTGGTAAACAACGTCCAGTTTCTTTAACGCGGAGTGGCTAGCAGAACTGTAGAAAATTGATCCATATTCAATGATGCTTCTGATTAAAGAATTTGCTATGATTAGAAGATTTTTTGAGCTTGCTCCTCTATTGCAATTGGCGATAAATTTGAGGAAGTTGATTCGTTTGAAAGCTTTTTTTTTTATGTAGTTTATGTGGTTGTTGAAAAGGAAGTTTGAGGTAAAATGAATCCCGAGCCATTTCATTTCCTGTGACCAGGGGATGGCCTGGCCTTGAAGCGTAAGAATTATATCCGGAGTGGTTCTTTTCCTAGAGAGGTTGATAATGGAGCTTTTCTCGGGGGCTATCGACATCTTCCAATGATCACACCATTTTTCTATTAGTTGGAGGGTTCGAGCTAATTTGTTGTGAACTTCTAAAGGATTTACACCGGAGGCATAGACAATGATGTCGTCTGCATAGATAATTGTGGTGACTCCAGGTATGGTGGTTTCAAAGAAATCGTACATGTAGACCATAAACAAGAAGGGGGCTAGGACTGAGCCTTGTGCTATCCCCGTCTTGAGGGAGCTGGTGATAGAAAAAGCGTTCCTCCATCGTACTTTAATTTTCCTGTCAGAGAAAAGGTTATGAATCCAGTGGGCGACTTTACCGCTTATGCCACAATTGATAAGCTTCAGGGCCAGGCCGTCAATCCAAACTCGATCATATGCAGATTGAAGGTCGAGTTTGACACAAAGGACAAAAAGTTTCTGTTTTCGTAAGGTTTGAATCTCTTCGAAAAAGGACGAGATGGCTGCATTGCAGTCGCGGAAAGGAAAAAAACCGAATTGGTTTTTGTTGAAAATGTCATTCTCAAGAGACCAAGTAATCAAACGAGAGAGAATCATTCTTTCTAATATCTTGGAGATGACGGGAGTAAGGGCAATTGGCCTGTAGGCATGAATGTCGGCTGCTGGTTTGTGAGGTTTCTTGATTGGTATAATAATAGCAGTTTTCCAGGAAGCAGGGATTTCTGTTCTCTCCCAGATAAGATTAAGTTGTTCAAGTAAGGCGTCTCTAAAATTATCGGGAAGGCTTTTGTACATACGAGCAGGGATACCATCTTCGCCTGGGGAGGTATTTTTGGTGGATTTGACTGCTTTGTTAAATTCGTCTAGAGAAAAAGGACTATCTAGTTTGGAGTTTAAATTAGAATTGAAGTCAATAGGAAGATGATGGGGAGGAATACGGGAACTAAGGTTTAGAGCAAAAGCGTTGGCTTGAGCAGTAGCTGATGTGATGGTGTTTGTGCCTATCCTGAGGAGGAGATTGGTTTTGTCATCCGGGGTATTTTTGGAAATGATGGATTTGATAATTCCAAAGGCGCCCTTACCTGAGCCTAAGTTGTAGCAGATATTGTTCCAATAGTTTTTTTTTTTATTTTTAATTTCTCTACGTAGTTTGGCCGAAAAGTATTTATATTTAATCCAATGATCTTTGTTGATGTCTCTCTTTGCTCTCCGGAGATGTTTCCTCTTTTGGCCTAAATAGTAGCTACATTTGCTAGACCACCAGTTTGGGAGGTTTTGAGTATGAAGGTTTTGGATACTTTTGTTGTGATTGAGGGTGTTTTTTAGAAAAGTTTGGATATTTGCTAAGTTATTGGGGATACTAGTGGTGTTATTTAACTTGAGTTCGATGTTATTCCAGTTGTATCTTATTCTGGAGCTAGGATTATTGAGTTGAGGTAAATTTTTGAAAAAATAGGAGATATCAATGATAATAGGAAAATGGTCCGAGTCAAAGGGATCAGGGTGAATGTTGAAATTTATATGGGGAAACACATCCAGAGAGCAAAGCGAGAGATCTATGAGAGACTGAGAGCCGGAAGGTGCTCTATGAGTGGGTTTATTGTTGTTGAGAATCCCGATGTTTTGATTAAGAATCCAGTCGACAAGGATATCAGAGTTAATGGAATCGAAGGAGCTTCCCCAGTAGCTATGGTGAGTGTTAAAATCACCGAGGATAAGAAAGGAAGAATTTAGTTTTTTTTTTAAATTTTCAAGCCAAATTTTGTTAAAGTTACCTCTAGGGGAATAAATGTTGATGATATCAATTTTTTTGTTATTAATCCAGACGCTAACGCCGAGAATTTCAGTTTCAGGAGTGCAGAGAAAATCCAGATTCATATCAGACGACGGAAGAGAGCGGGGGATAATGGTCATAAGACCACCGCCTGCGTTATTGAGACGATCTCTGCGATAAATAATGGAGTTGGGGAAAGAAAAAACATCACTTTTGAGGAAAGTTTCTTGAAAAACGAAAATTTTGCAATCGTAAAAAGGCGAAAGAGGGAAGAAAAGGCGCTTGTTAAGCAAACTGCGGCAGTTCCATTGGCAAACAAAAAACCCCAGGGCAAGCCCACAAAAAAGACCCAAAAAAGGGGGAGAAAAAGGGAGACAAGAACCAGAACAAAAAAAGGAAACACAAGCGCCCGGCGCGAGAAAAAGCGAGCCTACGAAAAACCAGACGGCAGAAAACCCCCAGGAAAGGGCATGTTAGAAGAGCCAGATGAGGAAGGGAGGTGAACGTTAGAGGTGTCCATTTCATTTTCGTGATTAACGTTTTTGACATTCATTTTAGATAATTTTTCCAGGTTTGAGCTCCCAGTAGACGCGATTTTCCTCGCGCGGGTTGGACTGGGTTGCGAGATTTGAGCCATTTTTTCCAAAGTATTGCTTATGCTTTCCACGGTTTGTAGCATTCTCTGTTGAAAAACTTGTATTTGTGTTTCCATTATGCTAATGATTTTTTCTTCAAAATTTTTTAGCGCGGTGTTCAAGAGGTTTTCGATTTGCGTGTTTGGATTATTGGTACTGTTTTCTATTCTCACTATATTTGCATACGAGTTCTTGTTTTCTCTTCGGTATTGACGTCTAGCTTCTGGAAACGATAAGCTGTTATTGCATTTAAATTCAAGGAATTTTACTTCTTCTCTGTACTTTTGGCAATTTCGGTCAGACGCGCTGTGTTCTTCTGTGCACAGGGCACATTTTTTCATTGTGTTTTTACAGGTCGAAGTTTCATGTTTCTCAGCGCAGTTTCCGCACGTGGTATCATTTTTGCAGTTTTTGGTAGAGTGGTTATATCTTTGGCAGTTCTTACATGCTCTGGGCCGGTCTATGAATGTCGAGATTTTGTGGTGTGTGTACCATAATTTAACCGACGACGGTAAATTGGTACCATAAATGGTCGTCAGGACCGTTTCTGTTTGCTGTTTTATTCCGTTTTTGGTAACAATAAAGCGTCGCATCTCGCTAACGTACAGTCCTTGGTCATAGAGCTCAGAGGCTACTTCTTCTAATTTGATATCAATCGGTATATTTTTTAACAGAAACCTTGTTGTTATCCTGTCATTGAGGAGGGATGAAGTTATTTTAGTGTTTAGAATCTCTTTTTTGAGCAATAATTCTTTGGCACATGATGGACTATAAGTTTTGATAATTATGAAGTTATTCTTAGTAAAGTTAATTGTGTCAATATCTTTGTGATTAGTTATGGTTTCTTCAATTTCGCTTTTTAGTTTCTTAGATTATGATTTGGTATTCCGGTTCCATTTTCAGATTTAATCATGATAGAAAAATTTGAGCCGCCGTTGTTCGAAATGGCATCAATGGTGGTAAGAGAATCAGATATGCTAGAGAAGATGTTTGCGTCAGGGACAGCCATATCCCTCCGGAAAAAGTTCGCCGGACGGCGGAAACACAGGTAATTAGAGATACAAAGTGGCGCTTACCTTGGGACAAAAAGGAAAAACAGAAACGCCAAGACGAAAAGAACCTCGACGTCGGACGACGTGGAGAAACTTCACCTTAACGGCATCTACGGCAAGTAAGAGCTGAAAGATAAAACTTGATACGGGGAAAAATTTTGAGAATGAAAAAAGAAATAAA
This sequence comes from Octonoba sinensis, assembly GCA_038502835.1. Taxonomy (NCBI): domain Eukaryota; kingdom Metazoa; phylum Arthropoda; class Arachnida; order Araneae; family Uloboridae; genus Octonoba; species Octonoba sinensis. Next base: position 52,323,202 of record CM076599.1, on the reverse strand, counting down.
AAAAAAAACCAGGACAAAAAGTTAAAGGATGGGTCAGAAGCAACTTGCTTCCGCCCGGAACGGCCGACCGCTTGAGTGGCCTAGGAAACACGAAAGAACACACGAGGAGCAGTGACAGTTACAGTCACCGTTAGCCTCTCCAAAAACATTTCCTTGTAATTTCATACAACTGGGAGTTTTCAGATCCATTTTGACTGCACCGCTTGCCACCATGTCACATTTCAAGTGAATGCTTCAAACTGAGCATTATTAATTACTTTTATTACTCTAAGAACATCGTACAATCCGGGAGAGTTGTTAAACCCATAAAAAGACTTGACTTGTAAATAGTGTATATATGAAACTTGTTAAAAGAGGGGAGATGTGACATAAATTGTTTTAAGTGCGTAAGTCTAACTGTAACCGATTGTAACTGTAACTGTGTTCATATATGTTGTGTTTCCGTTCTAAGTTGTATGTTGTTGTGCTCAGTGTTTTCGTAACTTGTACGATGTTCTTAGAGTAATAAAAGTAATTAATAATGCTCAGTTTGAAGCATTCACTTGAAATGTGACAATAATAACCAAAATTAGGGGGCCCTAGCCTCCCGGGCCTAACGGTAAATAAGGCCCTGATGGAATTGAAAGATTAAGAAATTCTTTTAAGTGTATCTGTAGCAAAAATTTTCATTTAGTAAATTTGCCATTTTCAAAGAGATGATTTCTTATAAAAAGACCAAACCGATGTAGATATTGCACCGTTGTACCTTTGAAGCAAATCTGCAATTAATACGTTTTCGCAATTTTAAATAAAAAAAACCGTTTTGTTTCAAATTATAAGAATACTAACAAAAGTTTTATTTGTTTTTTGTTTGCAAGAAAAGTAATAATATTGGAAATATTAACAATGAATAAATAAATAGATAAAATAAAAAATTATACGATAATTGAAAAAAAAAAACCTAAAAATGAAAAAACTTTTTATATTCAAGGATTATTTTTCGAATTTCGGATATGTATATATTTTTTACTCAGGCGCTTGAAATATGTATATTTTTTTTACTCTCATAGGAGGTTACCCAAAAATTTTCCTTTTTCGGTAATTCATGTCTGACCCTCTGACCTTTTGGTAAATTTGGAAACGATTTGTAGGGAGGAAATTCCTCGCTTCGCCGGGAAAGTTAAATAAATTTTAACACATGAAAATTTGAAAAATAAAACTTATTTCTTTCAATGCCTCGTGCTTTTAATTGGGTCTGTTTGCTAGTTCTAAGGGAATTATTTAAGTTTCAGCATCAGTTACCCCGAAGCATGTCACCCTTTCGTGGAACAGCTCCGGTATCAATTTTGAATGGTATTTCACAATTTTTTATAACAATATTTTCTCTCCATTCAAACTTTGAAGTATTTACTTCATTCACAGATTCCAACACAAAAGAATCAGTATTATTAGTCGACAAAACAGAGGAATTATGTTCTATTTCATTAACTTTTTTATTTTTGCATGCAATCGCAAAATGATTTAATTTTTTGCACTTATTACACCTTTCCCCCCATGCTGGACACTTCCCAAAAGCATGTTTTGTTTTGCACCTTGAGCAACAGTTATTTTTGAAATAATCCTGTTTCTTTAATTTACTTTCGTTTTTGTAATTTCTATTATGCCCTACTTCAGTATTATTTCTTGTAGTTTTGATACCTTCCACTACTTCTGATTTCCTATCAGACCCTTCCTTCATGTATTTTACTTGAATTTCACTTGATTCCTTTGCCCTACAGTATTCCACTGCTTTTTCTAATTTCAAATCTGAATCCATAAGTAGTTTCTCTTTCACGGAACAATCCCTTATTCCAATTATCAATAAATCTCTTATCAAACTATCTTCCTGATTTTCAAAAGAACAATCCTTAGCGAGATTTTTTAAGTTGGTTACAAAAGAATCAACAGTTTCAGTTAGTTGTTGTACACAGTTAAAAAATTTGTAGCGTGCAATTACAGTATTTTTCTGTGGTTCGAAATAATTATCAAAACGTTGGATAACTGTATCGTATTTCTCAGCATCTGCAGCAGCTAGTTTAAAGCTATTAAATATATCGATACATTCATCTCCCATACAATTCAATAACAAAGCAACTTTTAACTTATCGGATTTACCTGTCTTTTCCGATGCTTCCAAATACAAAGTAAAACGCTGCTTAAACTTTGACCAATTTTCGGCCAAATTTCCTTGTATTGAATTGAATTGAATTGAAAGTGTTTTTGGAGATTTTTGCCTTTCCCGAGAGGGCGGCTTATATCCCGGCAGAAAGGACTAGGCGAGATTACAATGGCGGCGGCCGTTCCGGAGGGGAGCAAGGGAAGCCGAGGAAAAAAAAAAAAAAAAAAAAAAAAAAAAAAAAAAAAAAAAAACGAGGGAAGACCCTCAAAAACGCCCTGAGCGGGCGAGAAAAGCACAAAAAGCTCGAGTAGACGAGCGACAAGCAAAGATAGCTTTGATCACATCAGAGACCGAACTGCCAGAGCAGGGAAGACCGAGCGAGTAAAACAGAGAACGTCTGAGGAGAGCAAAGCGAGAACAAGACAGGAGAAAATGTTCCAAGGTTTCGAGTTGATTGCAGGAGAAGCACATAGGAGAGATGTTCTTGTTGATGCGATGGAGAGTGGTGTTGAGAAGCAACGTTTTGGTGCGGAGACGGGATAGTAGAACGTTCATTTTACGATTAGGTGTCCAATTGGAATAATTGTGGATGGAAGATAAATAACTAAAATTTTGATAATATTTACAATTTAGCCAGTCTTCCTCTATTTTCTTAAGTGATTCTTTCTTGATGGTTGAAATGATGTCTTCGGTGGAGATATCGTGGTGATAAGAATAGTTAAAGGGTCCTTTTTTAGCAAGCATGTCAGCTTTTTCATTGATGAGGATGCCTTGGTGTCCTGGGCACCATATTAGCTTTATCGAGCTAGCTTTAGAGAGTGCTTCTGTGATTGAATCAAGGATAAGAAAGGTAGCAGAACTGGATTTGACTGTAAAGTGATCGAGGGCTATAAGATTAGATTTGCTGTCCGAGAATATGGTGTAGTTTTTATTTTCAGAGATGTATTCAGAAATTGCAAATGCGATGGCTATAGCTTCGGCGGTAAAAACGGAGGTGTTTTTGTTGATGATAGCGGCTTTCCCTTCTTGTGAGCTGTGGTTGTAGGCTGATATGCTAGTAATGGTTTTACTTTTCGATGCATCTGTGCTGATGAGGATATTATTTTCCAGGTGTAGATTAACGTATTCATTAAACAGGAAGTTAGCAGTGGTTGGGTTATTAGCTTTGCTTTGAAAATTTAGTCCGTCGGTAATGATATTGACGTTACAGAGGTTGCTTGGGTTTTCTTTTAGTTTTTTGATAATAATTTTGGTAGGTTGGATTTGGTTGGTAAAAAGATAGTTATAGATGATAGGAAAGATATAGTGGTTGTCTCTCTTTTTCTCAGAAGTTTTTTGTCTTTGGTCGGTTTTTGAAGAAAGGGGAGATAGTTTGCCAAGGGCAAGATGGCGTAGTCCAAATTTGAGAACGGAAGAGTTACGGCGATCCCAGAGATTGGAGACGCCTGCTTCTCTGAAGAGGAGTGGAATGGGAGTCCAGCGGGGTAGTCCGAGGGCCCAACGAAGAGCACTGTGGTAAACAACGTCCAGTTTCTTTAACGCGGAGTGGCTAGCAGAACTGTAGAAAATTGATCCATATTCAATGATGCTTCTGATTAAAGAATTTGCTATGATTAGAAGATTTTTTGAGCTTGCTCCTCTATTGCAATTGGCGATAAATTTGAGGAAGTTGATTCGTTTGAAAGCTTTTTTTTTTATGTAGTTTATGTGGTTGTTGAAAAGGAAGTTTGAGGTAAAATGAATCCCGAGCCATTTCATTTCCTGTGACCAGGGGATGGCCTGGCCTTGAAGCGTAAGAATTATATCCGGAGTGGTTCTTTTCCTAGAGAGGTTGATAATGGAGCTTTTCTCGGGGGCTATCGACATCTTCCAATGATCACACCATTTTTCTATTAGTTGGAGGGTTCGAGCTAATTTGTTGTGAACTTCTAAAGGATTTACACCGGAGGCATAGACAATGATGTCGTCTGCATAGATAATTGTGGTGACTCCAGGTATGGTGGTTTCAAAGAAATCGTACATGTAGACCATAAACAAGAAGGGGGCTAGGACTGAGCCTTGTGCTATCCCCGTCTTGAGGGAGCTGGTGATAGAAAAAGCGTTCCTCCATCGTACTTTAATTTTCCTGTCAGAGAAAAGGTTATGAATCCAGTGGGCGACTTTACCGCTTATGCCACAATTGATAAGCTTCAGGGCCAGGCCGTCAATCCAAACTCGATCATATGCAGATTGAAGGTCGAGTTTGACACAAAGGACAAAAAGTTTCTGTTTTCGTAAGGTTTGAATCTCTTCGAAAAAGGACGAGATGGCTGCATTGCAGTCGCGGAAAGGAAAAAAACCGAATTGGTTTTTGTTGAAAATGTCATTCTCAAGAGACCAAGTAATCAAACGAGAGAGAATCATTCTTTCTAATATCTTGGAGATGACGGGAGTAAGGGCAATTGGCCTGTAGGCATGAATGTCGGCTGCTGGTTTGTGAGGTTTCTTGATTGGTATAATAATAGCAGTTTTCCAGGAAGCAGGGATTTCTGTTCTCTCCCAGATAAGATTAAGTTGTTCAAGTAAGGCGTCTCTAAAATTATCGGGAAGGCTTTTGTACATACGAGCAGGGATACCATCTTCGCCTGGGGAGGTATTTTTGGTGGATTTGACTGCTTTGTTAAATTCGTCTAGAGAAAAAGGACTATCTAGTTTGGAGTTTAAATTAGAATTGAAGTCAATAGGAAGATGATGGGGAGGAATACGGGAACTAAGGTTTAGAGCAAAAGCGTTGGCTTGAGCAGTAGCTGATGTGATGGTGTTTGTGCCTATCCTGAGGAGGAGATTGGTTTTGTCATCCGGGGTATTTTTGGAAATGATGGATTTGATAATTCCAAAGGCGCCCTTACCTGAGCCTAAGTTGTAGCAGATATTGTTCCAATAGTTTTTTTTTTTATTTTTAATTTCTCTACGTAGTTTGGCCGAAAAGTATTTATATTTAATCCAATGATCTTTGTTGATGTCTCTCTTTGCTCTCCGGAGATGTTTCCTCTTTTGGCCTAAATAGTAGCTACATTTGCTAGACCACCAGTTTGGGAGGTTTTGAGTATGAAGGTTTTGGATACTTTTGTTGTGATTGAGGGTGTTTTTTAGAAAAGTTTGGATATTTGCTAAGTTATTGGGGATACTAGTGGTGTTATTTAACTTGAGTTCGATGTTATTCCAGTTGTATCTTATTCTGGAGCTAGGATTATTGAGTTGAGGTAAATTTTTGAAAAAATAGGAGATATCAATGATAATAGGAAAATGGTCCGAGTCAAAGGGATCAGGGTGAATGTTGAAATTTATATGGGGAAACACATCCAGAGAGCAAAGCGAGAGATCTATGAGAGACTGAGAGCCGGAAGGTGCTCTATGAGTGGGTTTATTGTTGTTGAGAATCCCGATGTTTTGATTAAGAATCCAGTCGACAAGGATATCAGAGTTAATGGAATCGAAGGAGCTTCCCCAGTAGCTATGGTGAGTGTTAAAATCACCGAGGATAAGAAAGGAAGAATTTAGTTTTTTTTTTAAATTTTCAAGCCAAATTTTGTTAAAGTTACCTCTAGGGGAATAAATGTTGATGATATCAATTTTTTTGTTATTAATCCAGACGCTAACGCCGAGAATTTCAGTTTCAGGAGTGCAGAGAAAATCCAGATTCATATCAGACGACGGAAGAGAGCGGGGGATAATGGTCATAAGACCACCGCCTGCGTTATTGAGACGATCTCTGCGATAAATAATGGAGTTGGGGAAAGAAAAAACATCACTTTTGAGGAAAGTTTCTTGAAAAACGAAAATTTTGCAATCGTAAAAAGGCGAAAGAGGGAAGAAAAGGCGCTTGTTAAGCAAACTGCGGCAGTTCCATTGGCAAACAAAAAACCCCAGGGCAAGCCCACAAAAAAGACCCAAAAAAGGGGGAGAAAAAGGGAGACAAGAACCAGAACAAAAAAAGGAAACACAAGCGCCCGGCGCGAGAAAAAGCGAGCCTACGAAAAACCAGACGGCAGAAAACCCCCAGGAAAGGGCATGTTAGAAGAGCCAGATGAGGAAGGGAGGTGAACGTTAGAGGTGTCCATTTCATTTTCGTGATTAACGTTTTTGACATTCATTTTAGATAATTTTTCCAGGTTTGAGCTCCCAGTAGACGCGATTTTCCTCGCGCGGGTTGGACTGGGTTGCGAGATTTGAGCCATTTTTTCCAAAGTATTGCTTATGCTTTCCACGGTTTGTAGCATTCTCTGTTGAAAAACTTGTATTTGTGTTTCCATTATGCTAATGATTTTTTCTTCAAAATTTTTTAGCGCGGTGTTCAAGAGGTTTTCGATTTGCGTGTTTGGATTATTGGTACTGTTTTCTATTCTCACTATATTTGCATACGAGTTCTTGTTTTCTCTTCGGTATTGACGTCTAGCTTCTGGAAACGATAAGCTGTTATTGCATTTAAATTCAAGGAATTTTACTTCTTCTCTGTACTTTTGGCAATTTCGGTCAGACGCGCTGTGTTCTTCTGTGCACAGGGCACATTTTTTCATTGTGTTTTTACAGGTCGAAGTTTCATGTTTCTCAGCGCAGTTTCCGCACGTGGTATCATTTTTGCAGTTTTTGGTAGAGTGGTTATATCTTTGGCAGTTCTTACATGCTCTGGGCCGGTCTATGAATGTCGAGATTTTGTGGTGTGTGTACCATAATTTAACCGACGACGGTAAATTGGTACCATAAATGGTCGTCAGGACCGTTTCTGTTTGCTGTTTTATTCCGTTTTTGGTAACAATAAAGCGTCGCATCTCGCTAACGTACAGTCCTTGGTCATAGAGCTCAGAGGCTACTTCTTCTAATTTGATATCAATCGGTATATTTTTTAACAGAAACCTTGTTGTTATCCTGTCATTGAGGAGGGATGAAGTTATTTTAGTGTTTAGAATCTCTTTTTTGAGCAATAATTCTTTGGCACATGATGGACTATAAGTTTTGATAATTATGAAGTTATTCTTAGTAAAGTTAATTGTGTCAATATCTTTGTGATTAGTTATGGTTTCTTCAATTTCGCTTTTTAGTTTCTTAGGATTATGATTTGGTATTCCGGTTCCATTTTCAGATTTAATCATGATAGAAAAATTTGAGCCGCCGTTGTTCGAAATGGCATCAATGGTGGTAAGAGAATCAGATATGCTAGAGAAGATGTTTGCGTCAGGGACAGCCATATCCCTCCGGAAAAAGTTCCGCCGGACGGCGGAAACACAGGTAATTAGAGATACAAAGTGGCGCTTACCTTGGGACAAAAAGGAAAAACAGAAACGCCAAGACGAAAAGAACCTCGACGTCGGACGACGTGGAGAAACTTCACCTTAACGGCATCTACGGCAAGTAAGAGCTGAAAGATAAAACTTGATACGGGGAAAAATTTTGAGAATGAAAAAAGAAATAAAAAAAAAAACCAGGACAAAAAGTTAAAGGATGGGTCAGAAGCAACTTGCTTCCGCCCGGAACGGCCGACCGCTTGAGTGGCCTAGGAAACACGAAAGAACACACGAGGAGCAGTGACAGTTACAGTCACCGTTAGCCTCTCCAAAAACATTTCCTTGTAATTTCATACAACTGGGAGTTTTCAGATCCATTTTGACTGCACCGCTTGCCACCATGTCACATTTCAAGTGAATGCTTCAAACTGAGCATTATTAATTACTTTTATTACTCTAAGAACATCGTACAATCCGGGAGAGTTGTTAAACCCATAAAAAGACTTGACTTGTAAATAGTGTATATATGAAACTTGTTAAAAGAGGGGAGATGTGACATAAATTGTTTTAAGTGCGTAAGTCTAACTGTAACCGATTGTAACTGTAACTGTGTTCATATATGTTGTGTTTCCGTTCTAAGTTGTATGTTGTTGTGCTCAGTGTTTTCGTAACTTGTACGATGTTCTTAGAGTAATAAAAGTAATTAATAATGCTCAGTTTGAAGCATTCACTTGAAATGTGACAATAATAACCAAAATTAGGGGGCCCTAGCCTCCCGGGCCTAACGGTAAATAAGGCCCTGATGGAATTGAAAGATTAAGAAATTCTTTTAAGTGTATCTGTAGCAAAAATTTTCATTTAGTAAATTTGCCATTTTCAAAGAGATGATTTCTTATAAAAAGACCAAACCGATGTAGATATTGCACCGTTGTACCTTTGAAGCAAATCTGCAATTAATACGTTTTCGCAATTTTAAATAAAAAAAACCGTTTTGTTTCAAATTATAAGAATACTAACAAAAGTTTTATTTGTTTTTTGTTTGCAAGAAAAGTAATAATATTGGAAATATTAACAATGAATAAATAAATAGATAAAATAAAAAATTATACGATAATTGAAAAAAAAAAACCTAAAAATGAAAAAACTTTTTATATTCAAGGATTATTTTTCGAATTTCGGATATGTATATATTTTTTACTCAGGCGCTTGAAATATGTATATTTTTTTTACTCTCATAGGAGGTTACCCAAAAATTTTCCTTTTTCGGTAATTCATGTCTGACCCTCTGACCTTTTGGTAAATTTGGAAACGATTTGTAGGGAGGAAATTCCTCGCTTCGCCGGGAAAGTTAAATAAATTTTAACACATGAAAATTTGAAAAATAAAACTTATTTCTTTCAATGCCTCGTGCTTTTAATTGGGTCTGTTTGCTAGTTCTAAGGGAATTATTTAAGTTTCAGCATCAGTTACCCCGAAGCATGTCACCCTTTCGTGGAATGGAACACAAGTGTGCTTTCCCGCTTCATGTAGCAGATGGGGAGGGGGGAGGGGTAACTGTTGTGGTCGACTCGATCGACACCACCGAGATTACGGACAAGGCCGACACGATGCCCATCGGGGATCATCAGAGGCAGGAGGAAGTCGCTCCGCTCGTTCATTTTGTTAGTGGGGGGGGGGAGAGAAAGGATGATTTGGGTTTTGGGGTTAGACTCCAAGGAAAACTTACTATTGATCTCTAATCGACTGACTTGCACCTTAAAAAATATTGAGGGAGCAGTAGCGAAAGAACAATTTTATCTGAAAGTGTGCAGAGAAGCATATTTTTATAGAGAATAGAGATTCTTCTAAAGAGAGAGAAGGGATTTTAAAGGCAAAACTTGTAATTCATTTCCAAACTAACACAAAATCTGTTCCGTGAGTGTGTTTGCTCCAGTGGCATTTTTAGCCTACTTTAAACATAGAAAGTTGAACAGAACTGCACTCCCCCCCCCCCCAAAAAAAAAAAATGCTGCGGAATTCCTGAAGCAGTTTTTCATAAGGGGGTAGTCACTTATTACGGCCGGCGGATGGAACTGAATGTAGCTTCCAATTTCTTAATAAATTTCTTGACCCCCTCTCCAAGATTCTGTGTTATTTTCATGACCCGCTATGAAATTCAGAGTATTTTCATGTCGCTCCTCCCGCCCTTTTATCATTGTAAAGCATCGAGACTGCGAAATTTTGAACGTCAGTCTATAATTGTTTATAACTGTTTTGCATTATAACAGTATGCTTGTAAACATAGCATTGAGAGGCCCAATCAACATCTATTTTATTTCAAACCGGGGGTGCTCATTACAGCATGGCACAAAATTGTTTGATATATTTCATCTTTTATTTTTATTTTTTTTAATCGTGTTAAATGTGTGTGTGTGTGTTTTTTTTTTTTAAGTCAGCGAAAAAAAGAGAGGATATGTTACAATTTTGTCTAAGATAACTGTATAGGAAATGTAATGAAAAATTTTATGAGTTTTACAAATACACTTTCAAAAGCCATTCGTTTCAGCTCTATAACAATTGAAAATACCTCTTCAGTTATTTTATGCTTTCTTTGAAAATTATCATATTTTTAATACAAGAGCAAAATTTTACTTAGATTGTGCCTTTGTTGGTTTTCTTTTTTCTCATTAAATACTGACAGCCCGCTTAATCGGGTAACGGATAAAGGAATACCCCGCTTATGAGAATAAAACCTTCCGGAACCTAATATTTCCCTTAGACGCAATGTTAAAGATCCCAGTTTAATCGAATAATTTCCCCGGATAATCCAAAAATACTGGTCTGCTTTTGAATTTTTTATAAAAAACTTCGTTGAATTTGAAAAATAAATAAGTAAATAAGAACAATTTTTGAATTTTCAAGTTGATCTTTTAGCAACACCTTACTTTTCATCATTTTATTTTGTGCTTAAAAATATATAATAATGTATTTAATTATTTATTTTGTTTTTGTTTATTTTATTTAAAAAAACTTTTAAACACTGACATTTATAACTTCTTTTAATTAGATATACTAATTTATTATTACGTTTCAAGTCAATATTATCAGTTTCTGTAAGGTAAAGAAAATTTCCCCGCATAATCGAATACCCCGCTTAATCGAATAAAATATGCTGGAATAGACGGTATTCCTTTAAGGGGCAGTTCATAAATAATGAAACTCTTTTTTCTTATATATTTGACCCCTCCCCTCCCCCCTTTGTCACAATATGTCACACTTCAGCGGACACCCCTCCCCCCTTTGTCACATGTCACGCTATGTTGCATAATGCATGATGTTACACTTCTTGTTACCCCTCCCCTCCCCTTGTCGCACTTTGTCACAATTTCACGAACCCCCCCCCCCCTCCTCGAAGCGTGACATCATTTATGAATGATCCCAAAGCGGGCCGACAGTAGTGTGTAAATTTGAAAAATACATGCAATATGATAATGGAGTAACTTCAGCTACGCTGGGGTCAATAAAAGGCTCTTTAGTGCAATCAAAAAGGGGTGAACCCACAAGGCTTAAATACAAAAATCCCCTTTTTTTATTTAAAAAAAAAAAATCACAAACCCGGTCTAAAATACGTAAATTAAAGGCAACCAGTGCAATGCTATACGAATCGAATTCCAAGAACTTCAAAAAAACAGGTGACATTTAGGAGGTTTTAATGTTTTTCTTCTTCTTCTTTCTTTCTTAATATTTAAGAATAAATAATCAGAGGATTTAATTAGTAACCATGCAATTTTTTTAAATAGTGTTTTTTGTAGTTATATACCCGTAACCTTTTATTATATAGTCACTTCAGGGCAAAATTCTCTCTATAATTTCGTAAATCCCCTGCGTTGAAAAAAGTTGGGCGGTAGTCTCCCTCCCGCAGATTTGTTAATGGGTGCATGAGGACTTAAAACATTTGTTACATTTCAGAATATTTATATGATTTTAGGGAAAGAAAAGTAGACTCGTTAGGAACTTGGATAGGGTTGTGGAAGATAAGTTCAGAATAGGAAGATTTGGAATTACTGAAATATTGCGGTTTTCTCCCTCCTAAAATTTTGTGATCTCCTCTCGACATAAAGCTTAGAGAGTCTCTCCTACTCATCAAAATTTAAATTTTTGCTCCTTACAAATTCAAAATAATAATACAGTAAAACTCCGTTATATCATGGAATCGGATATACCGCGGTGTCTATCATGCCCCTCAACGTTTAAACCGCACTTTATCATTGCCATTTAAAGGTCATTCCTTATTTACCATTGTAAATAAAGCCAGCTGGAGCACACAAATATTCTAGCCAAAGAGCACAAATCCCCCCACCAGACACACTAACAGGATAAAGCCCTATTGTGATAGGCTTGAGGTACATCTTTTTCATGCCTTTTCTCTCTTTCAGCCTAGAACATATAGCTGGATTTCAAAATCGGGTGCAATCGTCCTGACTTGTTTCTCTTGACTGATTGCGCAACGAAGATGTGTGCTTCTTTCACAGCAATTAGGGTATAAATAGGCAGCAAAGAAGAAAGAAAAATATACTATAGGGGGAAGAAATGTTACAGGTAATTGATAAAGTTAAAAATGATGCAACAAAAAACGTGTATTATTTGGTTCCGGTTTGGTGCGGTTATGTTATAACGCGAGTGCCCAACATGTCTCTCGACACCCGTGTTTTAACGGTATTTTACTGTACTAACATAAATGCAAATATAAATAAACTACTGAAAATATCAGGTATGTAACAGACTGTTCTATTCCAAAGTAAAGGCATGTGTAATGTGTATAACAACAGTATGACATAGTTCAACGTTCAACAGGTCAAGTACTCTACCTGTTTTTTCTCTGTCACATGGGCAGCAACATTTCACACGTTCTGTATATGAAAAAGCGGAAAGTTTTCTTTAGGCGTACTTGCGTGAAAATAGGTTTGACATTATGGCATGCAAAATTTGTTGACTACCTTTTTATGAGTATTGAGAGGGCTACTTCGATCACAAAAGCTCAATGGGCCTCATACGGCCTGTGAGCCACAGGTTGAGCATGAACGGCAAAGCGACAGATTTTGAAGCAGTGCTGTGAGTATTGAGATTTTTTTCGACTCAAATTGGTCCCCCCCCCCCCCACCCAGGGCACTGTGAACTTTTCCTGCCCCCTTGGAATGGTTGACTTACATGTATGCATGAGTGTGCGTGCCCTGCGGTCAACGTGCAATTGGTTATTATTAAGAATAACTTCTTATTATGAAGAATTGCCAGCAGTTATTATTAATTAAACTGATTATTTTCTGTTACAATTTTTAAAAGGAATTTAAATGATATTATGGAAAAATTTCCTGCCCCTTAGAGAGTTCCTGCCCAGGGCGCAGGCCCAGGATGCCCGTGCGATAGTCAGGGCCTGCCCCCTCCCCCCGCCACTAGTCAGTAGCAGCGGAAATCATTATTTTTCAAGTATAGAAATATAACTTCAAAAGTGAAACACTAAACTCAGACCAAAAGAAAACCATCTACCTTGGTAAAATCACATCGGTTTACGAGAAAAAATGCAGTTGATATGGTATTAAACAAAATACACCTAGTTGCTATTTAACAAAACTATAATTTATAACATATTGTATACTACTACTGCTATATTACCATAATGATTTTATTATTTTACTCAATCTTTTGTTTCACGATTTTGCTTATTTAATGAAAAATAATGCTACTAAGTTAAATTAAGAGTTAAGTTTATCTGAAATAGATTTAGTAAGTTCTCATTCATCTGTCTAGTGGCGAACCTAATCTTTACAGGACTTTGGCCGAAATACCTTGGCGGGTCCCTTATTATCATCCTCGTGAACTTTTTTAATTACAAGTCGGTAATTAAAAAATAGTTCATGGGGCTGGCGCAGGTGGTCCAGGCTCATCATTTTGAAATTTTCGAGTGTGTGGGAGCAAATTGGTATATTTTCAGTACATATTACAGGTAAAAAACAGCAAAATACATAAAAACATGCATGATTTCCCTTTTTCTTCTCAGGGGGGCAGGGGGTCAAAAGTCGGGGTAATCAATTGGTCGCCCAAAATGATGAGCTTTGCTCGGCGCACTGGGCTGTCGCCTGGCCCTGGATCCGCCCCTGCATTTGTCTTTTAAGTCATTTGTCGGAAACTTCAGGGCATTCATCCTCCGGTGGTGAATAGAACGTTAATGTTTCTGAACATGGCAGCATGTCTTGTACTTGTTTATTACAACTCTTCGTTTTTAATGTTCAATTTATCCAAATTTTGAGATATATTTTTTAAAAACAATTTATATTCATTTAATTATGTTTTGTCCATCGCTTTAAGACAGTCATGAATTATTGTAATACTTTCATATTATTATTATTTCATTTTTTGAACAACATGGCAAGTCGTTTAATGATTCATTATGTGAAAAACTATTTGCAGCAATGATTTTTTACTGAATGTTCATCTTTTCGCCTTAAAAGTTTCATCTTTTGTGGCTCAACATGAGAATGCTTTTCACAAAACATTTCCGATGGCAAAATCCTCGCAAGTGCACGTCACTTTTCAGTTGCAGCATATCTTTTGTCAGAAGAGGAATTGAAAACTATAAAATAATTCTCCTGTTTAATGACATTAGAGAAAGTAATTCATCGACTTTTCTATGTCGGTCTGAGATAAACTTCATTTCTTAGGATCTTAGGTCAATTTAAGGGTGCTTAATTCTGTCACAAGCTTTTGAGCTTGTTTGTGTAATCCATAATTTTTGAAAGGCACAAATCTATCATATTGTTGGCTTAACATAAGAAAAGAGCATTTGAAATTCGATGGAAGGACACTAAATATATATTTGTATCAATACCTTGTTGTTTTCTCTAACAAGCAGCGATTTCCTGAAATCTGTGTGCATATGTCTTCATGAAATGTTCCCCAAGGCTTTTAACACTGCTATTATTAAAGGGTTCCTCCATGCTTGCAAATAAGATTTGAAATCCATCCTCATTTGTTGACATCTACAAGCAACGTAATCGATTTAGATATTTTGAGAAGCAAAACTTTATCTTTGTTCAATGCATTAATTTTTAGCCTTATTGCTCGGTCGATCATTTAAATAAAATTTATGCTTTTTATTTCTTTCTTCAAAAAACTGGGGGAGGGGGTCGATTTGGTTATCTCCTTTTTTTTTAAACTTTGGTACATTATTATGCGTATGTATGTATTACCTATACAAAAAGTTCGCGGATGTTGGCAGTATACCAGAAATTTTCCAATTTTAAGAAATAAAAACGCATGTTAGGCTATCTTTACTGGCAAAGCCGACCTTAAGACTTGCGGGGCCTGTTTCGATTGGGAATAATTTTGGTGGGGCACCTCGCCCGATTTGACAGTTTTGGTACACCTCTCCCAGTCTTAGCGAAATGTCATCAAGACCAAGGATTTCCTTTGTTGAGTCCATAATTTTGCAGAAGAATATGAAGAAATCTCTGCATCTAAAAAAGACACGTAATTTTCTTCTGTTTTTTAAAAATTGAAAATTTATTTTGAGGTACACATGCAGAAAGCTTGTAACCTTGTTAAACTTATACACTGTTCTTTTCTTCTTTATGCTTCAGACCGACCCTGTTTACTGGTATCAAAAGAAATGGATTTTCGGGCTATCGTACGGAAGTTTTTCGAATTGAAGCCCTATTTGGCATTGTTGAAGGGACCAACGAAAGGTGTCACACATAGTAGTGGAAAATTAAGTTTGTTATTTATTATAGTAGATTATGGAACTACTCGTAAATACAGAGCATTCGTAACAACTCATAAATAACAAGAAAGTCTGTCTAGAACTATACGATTCTACTTTCCCTTATACACTATACAACAATATCAAAATGATAGTCTAGCTATCTCTCTCTTTCTTTCTCATTTAGCTTTAGTTTTTAATTACTTCAAACACACATTTTTCAACGGTTTATACATATTCATTCACTCATTCATTCATTCATTCACTCACTCACTCATTCATTCAGAAATATTCTTACAAATTCATATCAAAAAGTTTCGTGGGAGAAGAACAGGCTCGTTTAGTTCTGAATGAGCTTCGTATCTTACGTGCTCTAAGTCATAGCATCTTGCCGATAACGTTTGAGCAAATCCGTCTATTAGATAATATTTATATAAGATTGAAATTTCTCTGTATAGGCGCTAATGTTAATTTTCAAAAATTGTTCAAATTAAAAAAAAAGTTTCACGCTAAGCGCTCTTTCTCCACGTCTTTGAAACCCTACTTTCATTTTTTATTTTTCAATCTTTATTTAATTAATTCACTTATTTTTCACTTTTTCTTATTTTGAACGATATTTTTCTCATTTTCTTTTTTTTTATTTTTTATTTTGATGATTCTTTCATTCTTTTTTTTACGTTTACGGGAAAGCGGGAAAGTAGGCTAAAAAGGGGAAAATAATGAGAAATATAAAAAAAAAGAATATTCTGAAAAAGATTAAAGAAATTAGTTTTTGGTTATTATTTTACAGGATGAAAAATAGAAAATATGCGAAAATACGTTCTATAAAGTCGAGATTCATCTCTTTTAATTCAGTACTGGAAAAGTAGGATATTTTTAGATAATGCTAACAAGTGAGATGATCTGCAGATGTTGAATGCAATAAAGAGATAGTTCTGGGGGAATACACGTTTCCTTTATTTCGAGTAGCGTATTTCGAGGTTGAGAGTGCATTCAGCAACTGTCAATCTGCCTTGAAGCTACCGCATTGCTGTCCAGCCAGCCAATCAAGCCTCCAACTCTTTTCTCCTTTTCGCCAGCCCTTCCCCCCTTTCCCTCAAACTAGAGCCACTACAGAATACAGGCCGACCCATCGCCGCCATTTTCTTTCCCAAGTCAAAATGTAAACAAGAGCGTGCTGCTAGATTGGCGCCTTTATCGCTGTCAGTGGCGCTTTTAACAGCTACGCCGAAAAGAAGGAAATAAATGGGATTCCTTAGCTACATACAATACCGAAAAACGCTCTCTGAATTCAAAATGCATTATATATTAATACAGACTGGCAAAATAAAAAAGCATATTAGAGAAGTGCTATTTACCTTAACTCTAGCCAAATGCTTAAGCCTTTTGCTCTACATATTTATGAAAATTTTAAACTATTATAATTTCATCAAGTCATTTTCCTACAACATTAAATAGTTTCAAAAGTTATAAAAGTCATGCAAAATTAATAAAGATTTCTATTTCCCTTTTATAACCTTTTCTTTTAACTTGGTATACAAACACAATTGTTTTTAATTTGATTTGATTACTTATTATACTTTTTATTTATTTGTAATTATTATTTATTCATTTTTCTTCATTGGGAAAAAGTTCTTAATTTTGTTGAAGCATTGCTGTTGCTGTTTGCTTATGAACACCAAATTTAGAAGCATAATCTTACTCATCAAAAATTTAATTACTAAGACGAATGCAAAAATTTATATGTTATTGTAAAAAATTAAATATCAATTTTTGTGCATATGCTTGTGTGGTTCTTAGGCATCAATTTGTAACAGGCTTCTTTCACCGGAATATTCTGCATTATGTCTATGTATTGTACTATTCATGCAGCAGCTATTGAATGAAGTTTTATATAGATATTACATAATCATTTTTATTGCAAAACCATCATCATATTGAAAACAAAAAATTTAAAAGATTCATATGGTTCATAAAATAAATAAAAGCTTGAACAATACTTCAAAAAAGTTTACATTAAAATATATTTATATTAGATCAAGTCTGTAATTTACCATATTTACCATTTGTATCTGTAAACAAAGTCCAATTAATAAAATTTAATTATCAACCAAGTCAAATAACAGAAATGACAATTTAAATATCAAATCATTACTATACCCAAATCATTTACTATAAAAATTTGAAAACTAAAATATATTGTTTATAGACTCAAGCACTTAAGGTTTTTATAGTTTATGCTTATTCTACTTTGGAATTTTAACAATTAAGTAAATAGCAAAGAAGAAATTTAATTTTAATAATTATTCTTTTTATATAATTTCACTTCACGCCAGTTACTGTATCATTTTATTAACGGAGAATAAAAATAAACGATTTTCTGCATTCAAATTCCGCGATAAATTTCTGTATTGTGTAGGTGTATTAAAAAGTGTATATAAAAATGCCAATTTTTTATACTTGTGTTAAGTATCATGCATTATTTTATCATAATATATTTCGCTCAAAAAGAACAATACAAAAATTACTGAATTTAGTTCAACTGGCGACAAGCACATTTCGTCGCCAACAATTGTTGCAAACCTGCTGGTATCCAATTTGGACGCCGGCAATTAATAATCAATTTCTTCTTTCTTTCTTCATCTGTTGGAAAAGTAAACAATCTCCACTTGTTTCTGGAGTGATTGTTGCAATTAACTGCAGCACAACCACCCATTTTTCAATCGAAAAAGCTAACGAAATACCAAAATCTAGTCTTAAGCTAGCACAACGCAATACGACCCAGGGAACGAGTGGGAAAGAAAATGGCTGACGAGTCAGCTCGTAGTTATAGGAGCCTTACCTCAAACAGCCTCAAACGAGCCCTTGGGCTCCTGGCTAGCTCCCGCCAAAACCAAAGAATGTTCCACACTTCTCTTTCTCAGGTTTCTCACCCCTTCTCCATAAACTGATCTTTTGAGCAGGAAAAATGCGATAGAAGCTTTTATTTTACCCGAGAATAGGGGATAAGAAGGCAGATTGGGATAATAATGTTTACAAAGCTCTTTTTTTTTGGTGAATTAAAGTTTTATTTTATATTAGATGTTAGACTACTGATGATCTGATCTCACAACTATTTAATTTGCACTATAATAACTTTCAATGTTAAAAATAAATGAAAAAAAGTTGCTTTAAAATATTTCAATGTACTCCATTCAAGGCACATTGGGAAAAAATTGCTTTGACTATGGGGCACAATGTATCAAGTACTTATTCTTTCCTTTTTTTAATTACATGCAAATAAATCTTCGAGAATGTTCACACATACATGTAGAAACAATTATTTGCACACTAAAAAAGTCAAAATTACTTGCTAGAAAGTAATTTCGACTTATTGATATAAAAATCAATTTATTTACATGTTTATAGCAGTGATGCATCAAAACACTGAAAAATAGATAAAAAGAAAAAAAAATTGTCTGAGACTCCTATTGTCAGCAAAAAAAAAAAAAAAAAAAAGGAGATAAAATAAGACATCAAAAAGGTGTTACTACAGAAAATAGCTATCTAAATATCATTTCTCTTGTGGGCTTATCCATTCATTTTTGAAAGAATTGGCTAGACCTAATGTTCCAGAACACATGCAACTATTGTTTATGGTGAAAAGAAAAGATGAATTGTTTAAAGGAATATGGAATAGTACTCAAAAATGTTTTTATTTTATTTTTACAAAGGAAATTATTAACAATTAATCAGTCAGCTAAGAAATATTATTTACCATGACAGAAAATGAACTTTCTTAGCTCATTAGAGAGAGAGAGAGAGAAACAGGCTTCCATCCAAACCACTTGAAAATATAACAAATAAACACAATGCATATCAGATCGTGTGAAGCAGTAGCGTAGCTAGACCCAGATTTCAGGGGGGGTTTCTTTGGGGAAAATGAGCTAATTTCATGGTTTTACAAGAAAAATTGCCAAAATTCCAGACAATCTTCCCCATTTCAGGGGGGGGGGGTTTATCCCCAAAACTACCCTCTTATCTACGCCAGTGGTTTGAAGTTATCCTCATAAATGTTTTATTACATTATTAATAAAGAATACACTTGAATTTCCTTCTAAAGCATTATTACCAGCAAAACTCTGACTTTACAGCAGGTAAGTGTATTAACCTGACATGCAATGTCAGAGTTCAACTAGTATGCTTTAAGTTTTCATGCAGTTGTCCAACCATTTCCTTTCATTATTCAATCCTATATAGTTAAATCTCGGAAATGGAGATGGAATTCGCCCTGAAAGTAAATAAACAAATTAATAAAGTCATCATTCTTCATTTACCTACAACACCAATTGTAATTTTAGTGATCTAGAGAAATTTTAAATAAATTTGACCACTGTGACCTCATGCAGAGTCCTCAACAGTTATAATGTCAAGAAAGTTGTCTTACTTTTATCTATCAACTTTACAGTTGAATGCTTTTAACATTATTTGATTACACCATTGCAAATAAACCAGGAGCTTGAATGTATTACAGCAGTGTTTCATAGTAGCTTTATATTTTTTTTACCACAAAATTAAGAGAATAAACATTTACTATGTTGATTTATAATTCATTCTTATAAGTCGAAAGGAAGGATAGCTTTGGTGGCAGAGGAACAAAGGGGAAAATTATAAATAAAAAAAAACCATGTTGCTATTGATGTTAAATTAATTATGTAAAAACTTCAAAACTCAAAAATACAAACTCAATTTTTTTTAACAGTATACATACAGAATGTGTAATTTCAAACATTTATAACACTATACTATTCTTACATATTGTTTTAAATTATGGTATATTTTATTGATTATGTCAACCAATCAAAAGTAATTAGTTTAACAAGTAAAAGCTTTGCTCGCATACAAATGAATTTAGAATTCAAAATTCTTTTGTTGGAAGATTCCTTACCAGGCTTCTTCTTACTCAAAGCTGCCTAATTAGGAGGAATAATTTTTTTCCAAAATGTAGACAATTCATTAGTACAAAATTCAAAAAGGATTGTTCCTGCAATAGCTCTGATAATATTTAGGAGGAATAACCCATGCTTCTTGCACCACATCAAGCATTAGAATGGAATAATGTTTTTCAAAAATGTAGACAATTAATTAGGTACAAAATTCAGAAAGGATTGTTCCTGCAATAGCTTTGACAATATTTAGGAGGAATAATCTGTGCTTCAAGGTCCACATCAGGCATTGGAATGCAATGTTTTTCCAAACTGTAGACAATTCATTGGATGCAAAATTCAGTAAGGATTGTTCCTGCAATAGCTCTGACAATATTTAGGAGGAATAACCCATGCTTCATGCACCACATCAAGCATTAGAATGGAATAATGTTTTTCAAAAATGTAGACAATTAATTAGGTACAAAATTCAGAAAGGATTGTTCCTGCAATAGCTTTGATAATATGTAAGAGGAATAATCTGCTTCAAGCACCACATCAAGCATTAGAATGCAATGTTTTTCCAAACTGTAGACAATTCATTAAGTGCAAAGTTAAGTATAAGGATTGTTCCTGCAATAACTACTGGATGAAACTCATTAAAACAACAAAAAGTAATGAATTATGTCGGACATATTCATATATGTCATATTTCATAATATAATTCTAAGCCGACTATAAATATGTTTTCGAACGCAAATAAACAGCTAAATAGAGTTATTATTATTCAAGGAGAAGAAAATTAACAAATGCGTTATTTGTGATACATACAAGCTCCATTGATCAGACAAACACATCTTATGCAAGCCAAAAGCAAAAATCTATATTTCGGCCACCACTTTCTTCGAAGATTCCAATTTTGTCAAGCAATAAAATTTGTTCCACCAAGAAAGTATAGATATCATACATGCAACTTAAATTAATAAAATGAGCAAGCATTTATCACAGCAAAATAATTGTTAATTATCTTACAAAATGACACTACTGAACTATATTGACAAAGCCAAACAATAAAAATGATGAAATTTAGTCTGACACTTATTTAGAAGAAAAAAACGAGAAAAACTTTGCATACGATAAAATGCTTCTCATGTATGTACATGAGACACATTCATGTACGGTGAAAGAAGTCATTATTTCAAGTTAAGAGATGTCTAACAGAAATCTACATTTGGAAGAAAATTAGTTTAAAACTGGCTTCGAAGTGAAGGTAACACATATAATATACAAAACAAATATTGAATTGAACGTAGTTTTGGAGCGAAAAATAAATAAAGTCATAAGCTCTATAATTGTACTACGAAAATTTCATTATCTTAATTAAAGACGATGATAACTGATCGATTAAGTAAAGCAATGAATTCAGCATACCGTTAATTTTTCGAAAAAGAGAATAGCAATCCAGACTTTGATGATTTTTGTCTAAGCAAGCAGCGATCCACATGCTCTTTCCTCTTTCAATTGTGCAAAAAGAACTATATAGTTTAAATTATGTACAGAAATAAATAAGTAAATGTTTTACTTACGATTAATCTTTACAAAAATTAAAAAATTCTTTGTTTCAGAAAACATTTCCTAGTTTTATAATCCTTCTGAATCCACGATAGAAACGGCATGCTAATAATAAGCGAAGGACAGGAAGAATCCTTGGTTTAATCGCCAAGTCTCCGACTGGTATCATTTCTCGCCAAAATATAGGGTTGCCTTTCATTTATCTGTCAGGATTGTTCCTGCATTGACAGCTTTTCGATTTGGTTGCTTACAGTACAGGCTGCTGAAGCGTGTGGTAGTATAGTTTTATGTATTTAAATTTTCGTTACTTTCTTTTATTAGAGATTTTAAACATTATACGTAAAAATAAATTATGTTTGTCAGTGGTGTAGTCCTGTGGAAAAAAGCGGGAAGATGCTTGCAGATGCGAAAAAAAAAAAAATCGGGCTGACGCTTGTGTATAACTTTTTAAAAGGTGTGGGGAAGCTTAAGTTAAAAAAAAAATAAAAAATGTGGGGTTACCGCTATCTCCTGCGTCCCCCTTCGACTGCATCACTGCCTTGCATGAAGTTAAATTTAACTTCTTAGGATTGCTCCTGACAAATCCAACCAAGTCTTCAATCCGATGTCTAAATTTCGGAATTCTTCAAAATCTCGACGTTGCTTGTTTTTTTTATACATTTATTTTTTTCAAAACAAATTTATCTAACATATTTCCTAAGTTGGTGCATATACTATTTTCTGATACCATGTACTTGCTGCTTTTGTCTGGTCAGGGGGCGGGGGATTCATATGCTACACTGAGATTCATATTATAGTTAAAATTATAACGGAGGTTGTAGTGCTGTTTAAACCATTGCTGTGTTTGGCCATTTTTTTGTCGAGCATTTAAAACAAGGTATTATTCAGTTAAGCAATTCCATGATCATGTAATAGTTGGCAGTTTTGTTGCTCAGTATTGGCAACTTTAACAAAAATCTCCTACCGGCAGGTATATGCATATGTATTATCACCAGGGTTGCCTAACCTGAAAATTGCAAGCATGTGATAAACTTCCCGTGGCAAAAACAGGGTTTAAAATTTCCAAGAGTGTATGTTATATCGGAGATCTCTATTATAATGCAGACCTGTTCCTTTGACAGTCGATATTTTCATTGATAGATGGCACTATGCATTGACTGAGCAGAAAAACTGGGGATAGTTACAATTACTTCATAGAACAACAGTTTTTATAAATGAACAGGTCTGTATTATTATTGAGGCCTCATATATACTCTCCAGATTAAAAAGACTTCCCCTGATTCTTTTAAAAACAATATGCTCTTCAAATAACTCTTTTAGCAGCACAAAATTGTATGCTGTTTCAATATCTAAAGAATATAAAAGATTATTTGATACATGAAAACTTTTAAAATTTGATGAATTTTCATGGTTTAATTGTGTAAAACGAAAAATCAAATCCATATTGGTAAACAGAAAAACTGAACCTATCTGGTGCTGAAATTGCTCAAAGGGTATATCAAAGTTTTTTTTTTTTTTTTTTGACGGTAATTTCATAGCTCCCTCAACTAGATGCCTAGCGATTTGCGGGGAAAGTTGGCCGCGGATTTTAGTTACCTTTTCCCCCCACCAGGAACGCTACTTATCTGCTATAACAAACGGCGCTCTTTCCATTAGTTTGAAGGGTAAAAGATTGGTTTTCATTGCTATTTCTTCCTTTTTCTCCTAATAATTTGATCCTTTTGATTAAAAACAGTGCTTTTCAGGACCAGTATAACTAAATGAAACATGGTTTACTGTGTTGTTCCATTTTTCACAACGAATTCAATAAAAGAAAAAATTAGTTTCAATCGGACATAAGTTTGCGTGAAAAATGGATCTCCGCTATATCAAGACAAGGGAAGTATTATTAGTATTATTATGTGTGTGTCTTTCATAACGTCTATTTGGCAAAAAATAAAAATAAATAAATAAATTAATAATAATATGGTGCAAAACTATTTTTATATAAATGTACATTGTTTATTATGTTGTTCAATCTTTACTGTAGCTTGTCCTTGGAATACGAATGATTATATATTATGATGCATTTTATATTATGCAAATATTAATTAAATTGAGCTTATCGATTTTTCTATTAAAAAAATTTAACTATTAGTTATACAAAGGCATATATGGATCAATAAGAAATAATGAAAATTAGTAAGGAAAGAAATTCAAATTATTATTCATGCATAGAATTGAATTCTAACCATATTTCAAGAACATATTTAGTTCTATGGATGAATTAATGAGAATAGTTTGGAAGTAATAGTTGTTCTATTCTTCATTCTTAAAATGTGACTTCAGTACAATGCATTATAAATTGTAATTATTCACATACTTCAAAATTTTTGTTGTATGTATGTATATTATTTATTTATTTATTTATAATTTCATTTATTGAAACCAAAAGGACTAGTTTTTGTTTCGGGGGGGGGGGGGGGATAGGTCAGATTCTATGATAAGGTTAAATTTGATTCTATTATAAGAAAAAAAACTGATTTTTATGCAAATTTTTTATAACTCGGCTAAATGAAGAGTTTGGTTCCAAGTTCCCAAATTTAACGTCCTCATCATTCTGCTCGTTTTTGAAGCAATGATTTCTTGAAAAATATAAAAGATAGTACGAAAATATATTTCGAAAAACTCTTGACTTTTAAAATTCAGGGACAAGTTTTAATTTTCAAGATCACTATAAGTAAATAATAATAATAACAAGACATTATTTTTTTCTAAAACAGATGAGTCCATATAAGTATCTACTCAAATATGAATCACATGTATAGCTTTGCTGTTAATCGATCATGAAAGTTATACATTACATCTTCTCAAAATTTTCTTTAATTATTTTATCTATAGCATTGTTCTCAAACAAATATTAAAATTAAAAGTTTTAATCAAGAACTGGATTTTTATTTGTTTTCTTACAACGGTAAAAATGCTCAATCGAAATTAAGTGTATTATATTCTTTATGTATGAATCGCAATAAAAAATGTTCAAAATTGTAAATAATTATTCCCTTTTTTTTCACTGCATTTTTATCTATTTATTTATTTTTTAAAACATTTTATAATCTACTAGTTTAAATGTTATGATCAACTACCTAATTCAGTTGCAATAGAACCTTCGATTGTAACAAAATTAAAATGTTATAAGTTCGATTTCGATTTAAGATATGAAAGTATTTAAAGTAGTACAGTAAAACCCGCTTAAGAAGTTTTCCAAGGGACCAAGAGAAAAAAACTTCTTATGCGGGAAAACTTCTTAAACGGGTAGACTCTATTTTTGAAAATGAATTTACTTAATGATATTTAGGGATGATATCATTTATCAATATTTAAATTAGACATGGAATACATTTCCATAATTTTAAGTTTTGCTTTAAAATTCATGCATTTATTAATTAATTTTACATAATTAAAACAACATCAATAAGGAAAAAATTCTTTACCAAAACATCAGCCATTTGAAGATATTACATTTACTCACTGCTTTTCTGAAAAAAATCCAGCATAGTTTTTTGTTTTCTCTTTCGCTCAGAAATCTGTAACTGGAAACAGTCCAATTGCCACAAGCTTTTAAAGACCTCTTCAGGCACATTTTCAATTGTTTCGACAAACCGGCGAAATGTTTCCAGTCCTTTTATGGCTTCTGTAAAGCTGGGAATTTCCATGCCATCTTCTTCATCTTCACTTATTTCTTCACTTATTTCTTCACTGCCTTCTGTTGCCTCACAAATATCATTCACGGTAAGCACTTCACATGGTAGTACTTCGTCATCGATCGCAACATACTCCTCAAAGGATGTACTTAATTTCATTTTTTGTTGCAACGTCATCCAATCATCATCACTGTTGTCAATGTCAAAATCGTACTCTTCTGTTGATTCTCCATCCAGGAATCCAGCTTTTTGGAAACAATTTGAAATTACAGATGGTGTAACTAAGTCCCAAGAAGATACGAGAAAATGGATTGCTTCCAAGATGTTCACTTTTTTAAATTCATCACTGCTCTCAAGCTTTTCCAGTATCCATTTCACGAGCCTTTTTCTATAGTGTTGCTTAAACACTTTGATGACCCCTTGATCCATCGGCTGCAAAACGGAGGTAGAGTTCGGGGGTAGAAAATGCACTTTTATGTTTGAATATTGAGCGTTTTTCGAGTGTGCGGCGCAATTGTCCACAAAGATGAGAATGTTTCTTTTGGCTTTCCTCATTTTGTTGTTTAAGTTCTTTAAATATGATTCATAGATTGGAATCGTCATCCACGCCGATTTATTGCTTTCATACTCACAAGGAAGTGACTTAACGTTTTGGAAACATCTTGGTTTTTTAGATTTGCCAACTACCAAAATTGGTAATTTTTCGGTTCCGTCCATATTAGCACCTACTAATACTGTTAATCTTTCTTTGCTTCTTTTCCCTCCATGACAGTTTTCACCTTTAAAGGCATAAGTTTTGTCCGGAAAAAGGTTATAAAAAAGTCCACACTCGTCCATATTAAATATGTCTTTTGGTTGATAGCCAGATATCAATTCAGGTAAGGTGCTCTTCCATGCATCCGTTTCATGAAGGTCGACGCTCTTGCTCTCGCCTTTTACCGATTTGTACACTAACCCAGCTCTTCTTTTCATGCGGTCAATCCATCCATTTGAAGAAACAAAATCAACGTCCATCTTTTTAGCAATTTCTTCGGCTTTTTCTTTTAAAATAGTTCCGCTTACGGGAATGTTCGCCGATCTTGCTTGCTTGAACCAAATTAACAACTTCTCTTCTATGTGTTCATACTTTCCCCTCTTAACTTTCTTTATTTTCCGAGATTGGTTACAAGAATTCAAAATGACCTCTCGTTTGGCAACAATTCCATTCAATGTCGTCACTGGAAGATTTAATTTTTTAGAAATTTCAACCCTAGATAAATGTGAGTTGTTATCCACATCTTTCAATATTTTGACTTTTTCCTCAATCGACAATGCTTTTCTTTTAATTCCTTTTCCAGACATTTTGAAAAAGAAGCGGAGTTTGTTCACAAATTTTTTCACTGACGTAGGAAGCTAAGAATCACGTAGAAAAATAATTTCAGTGGAAAGAGCTGAGCACCAACCACAACTGTAGTCTGTGGTTCATTCCATTTTAAAACAAGGTGAGAGAATGCATTGCGAGTTAACAGCAACTCATGGTTCAGTTAACTTATTGATACAATACCTACTCACCCCTGCTCCCTGCTTTATTACTGTTGAAGAGCAACACCCATATAGGAGAAGCTACAAACATTTCTTTCTCCCCTTATCAGTCATTATTGTTCTCCTGACATATGACCTCTCTGCAACCTGTTTTCCTGGATTGGTGTTGAGAAAAGGGTGCCCTTGAGAAAAAGCTGACCAAAGCAGCTTTTCTGAACCTACTTCTGTCTTTTTTCCATTCGAAAGAAAAAGAACTACGTAGTTTGAAAAAAACTTTTAAAAAAAAGAAACTTTAGAAGACTAAAGTGTCACTTGAAAGAAAAAAAAGACCGATATGAAAACTTATTAAGCGGGAAAAAAATAAAATCAAAACTTTTTAAAAGGGTTATTTTAACATTGGGGAGATGGGAATGAAACTGGTATTGAAATTAAAAACTTCTTAAAGGGGAAAACTTCTTAAGCGGGAACTTCTTAAACGGGTTTTACTGTATTTCGTAATCGAAATTTGATGCATTGTCTATGGTACAGGTTGGCTAAGTACGCGAGTGCTCTCGACTTTTGCAACTGGTCTTATAGAAAAAATGCCAAAAAAATATTTTTTAAATGGAAATGCTTAAAATTTCTTCTTTTACCACTTCTTTATATATTATATATATTCCATTTAACTCGAAAATAATAATAATAATAAAATTAAAAATAAGTGATGACATGCAATTATAATTTTAACTACATTTATAGATTACTGAAACAATTTTATTTTGCTGCACAGCACGTTTGCAAATTTTTAAAAAATAATTGTTTCTTCAGCAAAGTTTCATTTTACAGACTAAAATAATTAAATCATTACTTTAACAAAAATTCTGTTCATTTGTACAACAAAATTTTTCTTTCAAAATACCTACAGTTAGGGGAAAACCACTTTAATAAAATAAAAGTTTTAAGTTGATGCTCCGTTAAATTGTTCCTAGACTAACCAAATATCAAAAATAAATATCACTTAGTTTCCTACTGTTTTACTGCACCATAAAGTAAGAGCGAAAAAATAATGTAATGAATGAGTCTTATTATTAAATATTTATAAAAAATTTAAATGATTTTATTAAAAGAACAATTTTTACCACTTTTTATAGCAATTTACCAAGCATTAACAAGTAAAACATCGTTTTCCAATAGCAAATAGGTAGTGCCCTCTAGCGGCGTTTTTGTTACCAGCGGGAGAAAATCGTTGCCGGTAG
Source organism: Octonoba sinensis (assembly GCA_038502835.1). Taxonomy (NCBI): domain Eukaryota; kingdom Metazoa; phylum Arthropoda; class Arachnida; order Araneae; family Uloboridae; genus Octonoba; species Octonoba sinensis. The sequence goes on along the minus strand of CM076599.1, from coordinate 52,295,157 downwards.
AGGTAATGGGTTTCGCTCCATTTCGGAAGGCATCTAGTTAAGTGGGCTATGGGTAATTTATATGTATAAAGATGTGACAGGGAGTAGAAAGAAGGAGACGAATCTTCTACGAGATTGCGAGTTGAAAAATGGACCGGTTTTACTCACGTTTCCAAGAGGGCGCTCGCTCTCTATGCTCCCGGGTCTGGGAGCCAAATCCATGCTAATGATACTGAAAACGGTCATTCTTTTAGCAGCTGCTGTTTAAAGCAAAGAATTTTTTCCGACTTGAAATCGGTGTTAATCATCGAGAAACAGTATGAACTAAATATGGTTTTTGTCTCAATAAAATTGGTAGATTACTTTTATAGCAAATGCTCAATTTATTTGCCGTTATAAACTCGCCGAGTTCGACAGTTGACAGTTGCCACGCGACTCGCTTTTGCGAAGATTCGTGTAAGGAATGGGAGTTTTTCTATTTCGCTAGATAATAGATTAAGCTTGCAGTTTCCATTAAAAATTAAGATACTTATTTTTTTTATTAATTATTATTGTTTTAAAACCATCATTTAAAATGAAATAATTTTTCGCTTTAAATCACTTTTAACAGGTAGAAAAAAAAATGCTTATAATTTTATTTACTTGATTTCCAATTTTTTTTACATATATAAATATTAGTTATCAAGTATTAATTAATTAATTTCATTTATTTATTTATGCCACGCGTTCTGCATTCTGCGAAATTCGATTTTTCTGCGAAAAAAAAAAATGAAAAAACATAATTGATACATAACACGGTAGAAGAGCAATAAGAAACAATAGTATTTTAAAACTTGATATATTTTGATTTATAGACCTGACCTTTATAGATTTTTAAAATTAATAAAATAGAATAAGCGTGAATTAAAACTAGTTTACATGAGTGAATCGCTATCTCATTCCATTCTTCATATTAGTTTATATCAACATTTATAAAACTGTTATCTTAGAACTTGATTAAAAAAAAAATGGTTTGAAATTGAATTTGATTGCTCATGTTATTTAAAATGACTAGCATTGAGAAAAGTATTGAATATTTTAATATTATTTTAATTTTGTATAAGTAAAAAAAGTTTGTCCAATAAAAACAATTAAGTACTCTCTTAGAAGTGTTGTATATATTGCGGTTGCCTCAATTTCACCAAAATAGTATTTTAAAAATCACTATTTTGATGAAATCGACACGACAAAATGTCAGTTCCAAGACAGTACCTATTTTTTTTTTTTTTTTTTTACGAATTTCTCTGACTTATACAAACTTAAAGTAATATTCAATTCTTTTTTATGATAGTCATTTTTTTATTAACACAAGCATTCAAATTCAATTCGAAATCTTTTCTTTTATTTAACTTCTAAGGTATATCCAGTTTTTTAAGTGTTCATATAAATTAATGTGTAAAATGGAATGAGATGGCAATTCAATCGTGTAAACAAATTTTAATTCATGTTTTCCTCCCTTGCTCAAAGTGTGTGTCATTATTTGTGAACAACCGCTAATATGGTTGGTTACATATTAAAGTAATCAAGAATTTTGAATTTGTTTATATTCAGTTTGTTACAAATGTTATACAGCTTTGTTTTGTATTTCCTGAATAAGTTCTTTTACTCAACCTGAATAAAAGTTTTTCGAAAAATGGCATTTTTATTTTTCTATAATTATTCCAGATCTTGCTTTTTCCCCTGCTATAAGATAAGAATTATTTTGTTATTTTTCTGCATCTTCAGCAATCAAATACTGGATTCAGATTGATTACTTTTGAAAAACTGATAAGAAAGAGTGTATAAAATTTGAATTAATAATAAGTATTAGAAAAAATAGCTACCAATGAACTTGTTTTTGCTCATTAAATGTTAATGCCTAGAAACGCGTTTCATTAGTTGTTTTCTGTTATGAAAGACTTCCCAAATTTTATAAAGAATAGTTTGCTGGAAAGTTTTATTTCTCTTATACATCCCAACAATTTTCCTAATTTATAAATGAGTTGCGAAGAAATATTTGAATTAAGTCTTAAAACATCAACAAAACATTGAAAAGAACATATTTTCAATGTGTATTTGCTAGTAAAAATTATGTATCATAAGCTAATTAGAAAAAAATTGTATCCTTCCCTCAAGGATGTTAGGTTCTAGATAAAGAGAGGAGAATAATTAAGAGAAGAGGAAGTTAATGGGAACATACTTTTGCATGTCAAGAGGCATAAAAGGCAGCAAATTGTCATTGCTTTAAGTATTTTTTTTTTTTTTTTACTTGTTAAGAATAATAAAAAATATATTTAAATTTTAATGGTGGTTTTCAACAAATTTATTAAAAAAGAAATGTGTAAGTATCTTAATTTTCAATAAAAACTGCAAGCTTAATCTATTAATTACCTGAAAAAGGAATAGAACATTTCTTGTTTCTAGTACACAAAACTTTGCAGATTGCGTAAAAATATTTTAATTTTAATGATGGTTTAAAGAAAATAATAAATATCTTGATTTTTAATAAAAACATCAAGCTTGATCTGTTAATTATTTAAAAAAGAGAGAAACAGAACATTTCTTATTCCTAGTACATGAAACTTCGCAAATCGGATAGCATAAATAAAAATTAATTAATACTTGATAACTAATATTTAAAAAATAATTGGAAATCAAGTAAATAAAATTATAAGCATCTTTTTTTACCTGTTAAAAGTAATTTAAAGCGAAAGATTAATTCAATTTTAATGATGGTTTCCAAAAAATAATTAATTAATAATTAAAAAATAAGTATCTTAATTTTCAATAAAAACTGCAAGCTTAATCTATTAATAATCGAGCAAAATAGAAAATATCCTAATCCTAGTACGCGAAACTTCGCAGAGCGCAAATTGCGTGGCAACTTCCTTCAACTGTCACCTGTCACCTGTCATTCGGCGAGTTTGTAAACAGCAAATAAATTGAGCATTTTCTATAAAAGTAATGCATCGATTTTATTGGGATAAAAACCATACTTAGTTCATAATGTTTGTCGATGTTTAGCACCAATTTCAAGTCTGGAAAAAATTTTTGCTTTAAACAGCAGCTCCTAAAAGAGTGACCGTTTTTAGTATCATTAACATTGATTTGGCTCCACACATGGGAGCATTTGGAACGAGCGCCCTCTATGAAAGGTGAACGAAATGATGCCAACTCAAGATAGCGAAGATTTCGCTCCTCCCCTTTAACCTCTATGGGATGTGATCAAAGGTAGGGATGTAACGAATAGTGATTTGGCCGAATACCAAAAATTCGGGCAGTCTTAGGCCGAATACCGGAATATTTGGCGGCCAAATATTAAAATTTCTAGAAAATCATTTTAATAGAAAGTATTTACCACTTTAATCTATGATGTATGACTTAATATTGTTTGTTAAGAATCTAAAACTATCTAAAATTAATGCATTTTCTGTATTGGTTCAAATCAGGGTTTGTTGATTTAAATCAAGTGATTTTGTTCAAAAAAATAATTGATTTTTCAATGTTAGAAAGTGTTGTAAAAACGAAATATGTTGCAATTAGAACCAGTGCTTCAAAGAAAACTTCCTAAGTCCATCTGTCTGTGTGCATAACATATATTTCATAAATTTAGAACTATAATTACTATTTTTTAAATTTTACAATATTATTCTTATTCTTCAAGCATCTTAACAGCAAAGCATAATTCATTCAATCATTCAAATTAGAATTCAGAGTAGTCATGAACCATTCTGTGTTTTTTTACCTTAAAATAGTATTTAAGATCAGTTGAATAAATGCCACACAATAAATAACTCAGAATGATTTTTTTCAACAATTGTTAGAATTTAGAATATGTATCCTTTAAGTTTCATCCATGTCCCCTAATAGTTTAAGGTTTTTTTCTTCTGAAACTTTTTTATCGTAGATGTTTTCAATAAAGAAATTTGATTAAAACAAAAAGTTTCAGTTTTTAGTAATGATGTGGGCATATGATTTTACTAAATCGGTAACAATATTTCAGGTTTTTTCATTTATAAAATAGAAAAATAATTAAAGTACACTCAATGTAAAAATTAAGTACACACAATTGTTACTTTTTTCAGCTTTTAAAAGCAAAATAATTCAGATTAAATTTGTTCATTTTCTCTGTACTTATGAGTGTACTGCTATTCCTGGTAGGCTTAAGTTTCATTTGAGTCATGCATTTGTATTAAAATTTGTTTATCATTGTTATTATTAAAAAATATACTTATTGCTGTGAAAATAGCTTAAAGTGTGTTTTTGCATATTGATTAACATGCCATATTGTTTCTATGAATGTAACATAGTAAATATCCAAAATATTTTAGGTCTTTTTTTTTAAAATAAAAAAAAATTCGATTTGAATAAAAAAAAATCTGATTTAAATCAAAAAAAGTCTGATTTTTTTTTAATTTAAAAAAAAAAAATCACGAACCCAGGTTCGAATGCAATAAAACTGAGAATTTCACCCACAAGTAGAATAGAAATGACAGGTTTTAATGTAAGCATTAGCATTATTTTGTTGTTTATTCAATTCAAATTAAGCAAATACTATTGCTAATTATAACTATAAAATTATATATATATTATAACTTTAAAATCCATTCTTGTTCAGTGAAATCTAAAAACAATGTTTAAAAAAAGTACTTTTTTTTCTAAATTATTTTTATTTATTAAAACTGTATGTTAATGTATTCTTTTGCAATAACTAATGTTAAATCTACTAATTTCTTTATTTTTTAAAGTTTCTACTGTAGCAGAACTATTCGACCGGGCGGAATTTGATCTTACTCAGTACTCGGCCATTCCGAATATTCAGCTAGGTCATGAAATGACTATTTGGCCAGGCCGAATATTCGTTACATCCCTAATCAAAGGAACCAAACAAGATTTGGTGTGCAGCTGGACCTCAGTGAGAACTGCTGGTGATTAGTTTCTGGCAGTATCTCCCAGACTCCAAGGGGAATGTAAAAGTTGAACTGTCTCTTCTTTGAAAAAGTGCTATTTCTAACAAGTAATGTACAGAATGAAATGAACACTGGTGTACGGAAACTCTCCAATTCAATTTGATGTTGATTTGTTTTTAACACAAATGGCTCAATAGGGGTGGCACAATTAAACGTTTTTCCTGTTAAACACAATGTTCTATACTTCAAGGAGTAAGCAAAAAAATCAAACAAGAGTTGCAGATAGAAACCAATGGGACTTGGGGCTGATTAGTTTTTGGCACCATTGGTTCCAAGGAAGGGTGTGCAAATTGAATGTTTTCTAGTGTGAAGTGATTATCTTTAAAAGTTATCCAAAGAATAAAACTAAAATTAGGTTAGAGATTGTCTCCAATAGGAACTAGTTTCAATGAAGTTTTGGCTTCTAAGTCTTAACAATTCCTTTACGCCAGAATATTTACATGAAAGTTGTAAAGCAAGTTAAAATGTTGTAGTTGGGATGGCTACAACATACATGTTATTATAGTGGTTCCTATCTGCGAGTGATGAAAGAAAATTTGAAGACATCAGACATATCAAATATTGGTTATTAGTTGATCATGATGCAGAAGAAAAAATAGAAAAAAAGAGACATACCGTATATTCCCGAATATAGGGCGATCCGCATATAAGCCAAACGTGCATTATTCCTTCAAAAATGTACCAAAAATTCAAAACTCGTATATAAGCCGAGATAAAAATTAGAAGAAAAAAAAAATATAGTTCAAAGAGAATCGCCAAAGGGGGCGAAGATTTCACCAAGGAGGTTCATCCAGATCAAGTATCAAAATGTTGTGAAAGTGAGAAGCTAGGCGCCAACGGCTACAGATTGATCTATGGCAACCCTGTCTGAGGCGAGCGCCGAGTGCGGAGCGAGAGAGCGTATTTTCCCCTATTCATTCATTTTGCCCCTGCGTTTGCTAGTTTGTTTTCCTCTAATTTTATTGTTTTAATTCAGTTATTTTCTGTATTTACATTAGAAGGATGAGCGGGAATAGAAAGACATACACAGATAGTCTCTAGTAAATTATTATAGTCGGGGGCAGATTTCGCCATTTTGTTTCAGCGATGATTTCGCAAAATCCAGCTGTAAAATATATGTATATTCTTTTAAATAAGACTCTACTATTTTAAGCTAAGTATTTCCTTAATGTAGGAGACATGAATTGCATAATTAGAGCTCTATATAGACCACTTTTTTTTTTAGCTTATCGGACCCGTATATAAGCCGACCCCCACGATTTAGCTTTCAAAAAAGTTCCAAAAATCCTCGGCTTATACACGAAAATATACGGTATTATTGTGCAGTACTTTATTTACAAAATGTTACAACTTGCACAGGCTGAAAAAAGCTGTAAAAGAGGATATTAAATAAGAATCTTAATGAGAATGCAGCTACAGTAGAGCCTCGATTATCTGAGGTAATGTGGACTGAGGGTACATCGGATAATCGAAAACTCGGATAACACGGACTCTGTCCAAATCGAGAGGGAAACATGGGTTGAAATAAACGAAAATGTCGTCAAATATGTAACAAAAAAGGCATTTACTGTACATATTATGAAATGAAAAAATACGTTACATACATACAAATATCTAATTTTATATGTACACATCAGTAGAGTACATGTTCCAGTTAAAGTTGTCTCTTGAATAAGTCTATGTATATAGTATATATATATATTGTTTTCTGTTTAACGGAATTCGTTTGCTTCTATGCTGCCATTTTACAAAATGGTTGTAGCCGTAAAAGGTTTGTTGAAATTGTCTCTGACTGTTGTTCTGGGTCTTTATATCACCAGAAAGTAATTGGATGACTGACGTCATTCAGGACGCCGCCATCGGCCGCCAAGATAATTTTTTTTTCAAGGGCAAATGTACCTCGGTTAACCCTCAACTCGGTAAGTCGGGGCTCAGATAACTGAGGCTCTACTGTACTTTGAAGTTTTTACGTTTGATCATAATTATTCTTGCGAGATATTCACATGTCCTATTTATTCAGAAAACATAATGTTTATTAATCCAAGTTTATTGAAATCTCTTATTGTGTTTTATAATTATAGTAATTTATGTCTGCTTTGTAATTTTGTTACGCTTCAACTTGACTGATAAAAATCTTTGATTTGCAGCTACATTTTAACATGGCTGAAAAATGCTTGATCTGTAATTCATGCAATCAACCGGTCTCTATTGCTGATGAAAAATTTCCTGAAGATTTGTATGAATTAATGTTTAAATATCAAATCAAGCAGTTGTCTTGGGTTTGCAAGACATGTTATAATAAAAGTGCGAAATGCTGTGATTTTTGTGTATCTGTAGCAGAAAACATGGAAAAAATAGAACATGAAGTGTCCGTAGTAAAAGATAATTTCAAGCTATTGTTCCAGCAAGTTGAGAATTTCACAAATGCAAATGTAATTTATAAAGTAAGTTGGAAATTCTGTGTAGGGAAAATTTTGAATTATTTCATCATTATTTGTGGTTCATTTATTTATGTTGTACACTTACACTTATTTCTTTTTCAAAACTACTTAAAATTTTTCATTTATTTTTTATACAGTTTTGGTCTTAATTCTAATTTTTGACTCATTTTAAAGGATGGGAGAATTTTCTCTTGTTTGTCTTTTGTTTTTATACACATTTGATCTGTAATTGTAGCTTTAAATTTTGCTTTTATACTTTCTGACCTTTATATATATATATATATATATATATATATTATGCACAGATTAGTATTGGTGTAAACAGGGATAGAGGAGTTATAAGCATCTTCTCATGAATAATTAAAATTATGCATGTATCTGTTGGATGTTTGACATGCATGGGTTTGGATGTATGTGTTGAAGATAACAAAAAATAGGAAATGTATGTAAGTGAATCTTTCCCATTTCCTCATGAAAAGTTTAATGGTTCACAGGTTTCCCTCCTAGTCTTAATCAAGAAAAAAATTCAAGGACCTTTTTAAAAAATTTCAAGAACCATGAAATTAAATATATAGTTACAGAGTTGTTAATGAAGAAATCATCGATATTTCTTTCGCCAAGCTTTCAATAAAGGGCTTACTGATGTCTAACGATCTTTAAAGAAAAAAAATTAAATATTAATAAAACGATACAGTCCAAAAAGACACTATGCTTTATAAGCAACTTAAAAAAATATTAACTGTGTTTTATTTTAATTCTTTCATCATCTTATTTTTAATTAGTGCATCTGAATATGGAGTTCACTGTACATCCTTTCAAATTTGTTTACTGTGTCATCTAAATCAATATTTGTTGACAGTCTTTTGTGAATTCCTAACAGCATTAAACTTTGTAAACGGTTTTCACTCATTGTTGTTCTAAAGTAATTTTTTACAATTCTCAAGTTGCTGAAGCTTCTTTCACATGCATAAGTTGAAACAGGCAATATACATGCAATTTTCAGCAAATGACTAAATTCGAAAAAAAGCGTCTGCAATTGTAGTTATGTAGGGATGAAATTCCAACAGAGTCTTTGGCTTGTCTTTTGACTCCTTTCTCAGCATCACCTTCTTGAAATTCTTAATTTCTAGCCGTAAATCTTCTATATCTAAAAAATTAAAAATCACTGAGAAGAAAATAGAAAAAAGAAAATCAAAATTGATCACATCTTTTTTTAATAAAAACCAATGTTATAGTTATATACTGTACATCAAAAAGTGTGCCTCATTTAGGATCATAATAAAGAAATTTATCAGGAAATGTGTACAGTCTAAAGTTTTTAGTCACGTTTTTGTAAAAATTGTCACTTTCATTGTAAAATGTGTCATTTTTTTCACCTTTGACAAAGGTCTGCTGCACTCCTAGCCTACTAATACCATCCCCTAATGTCTTAACAGATTACTAACGAATATCAAATTACTGACTAATGTATGTGTGATACATAATTCCTATTGTGAAAAAAGGCTTGAAACCTTTAAATATTATTTCATATATTTATTTGTGTATTGTATTCCATTTTCATTTCTGGTTTTTTCAATTTTAGAAAGAAAATCCTTTTCCAGGCGTTCAAATTGATTCTCCAGCGTCATGTTCTACGAAGCTTTCCTTTATGGATTCGAGTCCTCCAAAGAGTAAAGCTGCTTCAGAACTTCTTCAAAAGATATTTAAGAATGAGATAAAAATTGATGATGAAGAAAAATCAAATGGCAAGCAAGCTGTTAAATTATTTTTAGATACCCTAAGAGGATTTTTCAATGATAATGAAGAAACCAAATATATTTTTAATCGATGGGTTTACACTGGTAGTTCGTATCAAGATTTAAAAATTTCCAGTGCAACAGAATATGATATCAATGTAGTTTTAGTTTTGTCATCAAAACTTTGCATTTTGGTAATTTTTTTTTTTTGATTTTATATATTTATTTAAAAGTTATTTCATTGATTACATTTTTTACCAATTCATCGAGTTAAAAATGTCAAAAACAGAACTTTTTTTTTTCAATTTTTCAGTGAACATCATCATTTTAGAGCTTTTTTGTTATATATTGATACAATTGTAATCTATATAGTTGCAATCAAAAGTTGTTGTAACCCATAATTTGTATACATTCTCTACAAATTATGGGTCATTCCACAACTGAAAATAAACTACAAAAAGTTAACTGTTTTACTTTATTTTGGAACTAAGAATGTCCCTTCTTAGATTTGTTATAAAAAATATATTATTATTTATAAAAAGAGCAAAATTTGCTCTTTTATTTAGTCTTTGACTAATAGCAAAATGAGCGACACCCCTCCAGTTTGTTTTTTTTTTTCTGTATCATTTGCTTCTGCACTTTGGATCTTACATCCCAAGCTGAAACATCCACTGCTGATGAGCTCATGTCATCTTTTTGTTTATTGTTTATTTTTTACTTGACTGAAATTATTGATGCTTTGGGAATTTTTTAGTTAATGTTCTTAATGTTGGTTTATTACTTTTCCCACTTTTATACCTTGTAGTACAGCCGAACCTCGTTAAACCCCCAACCTTAATGTTGATCCGAAAGTTGTAGAATGTCGAGAGTGGGCAGTTTATTGAAATTTCAGCAATCCTTTCTTAAATGCCTGTGTTTATGATAATTTTTCAAAGCATGCTTTTTTTTCTTTTCAAAATCAAACTCAAATACTTATAGTACCTTTATGTTTACAGATTAAATAAAAATTACCCAAATAAATGGGAAATAAAATTTTCAGTAAAAGCAGTTTAATGCTGGTAGCTAGTTTTTTTTTTTTTTTTTATCAGTATGTAAGGATTTTTGTATTCCTAGCTAATTTTGTTTTTCCTTCATTCTGTCCTGGATGGTTCTTTGGTTATTTATTTAGTCATTTTAATTTAATTTAATTTATTAATTTATCAGAGTGGTGGGAAAATGGCCAGCAATAAATTCCTGACTTGCACTTTTGAACTTGTAACCAAATGAATGAAAAACAAGTTTTTGCATCAGACTGAGTGTTAAGTATGAAGTTACAAAAACTCTGTATGTAGTGCCTCTGTTAACCTGGCCAGGGGCTGTATTATATATATATATATGTGTGTGTGTGTGTATATATATATATGTGTGTGTGTATGTGTTTGTGTGTGTACATAGATATACATACATACACAGACACACACGAGGGTGAGTTGAAGGAAAACAAGAAAACTTGTATACAAAATCTAAAACTTGCGCAGTAAGTGCAGGGGGACGCCCCAAGCGCACCGGCAGTGAACTTTGATGTTTGCAATCGCCTAGAACTGTTTTTTGTTACGAATGCAGCCAGCCTAAGCTTCTCACCAGATCTCCGACCTCCCCTCCTATATATTGGCAATAAATGCACCTATTATGCTAAAATATCGTCTTGGTCTCCTGATGTGCAGGTCTCTTATTACATTCATATCAAGTGCGCCGGCGCTTTGTACTCTCCCGCAATGAACTGGCATTAGTCCTGTGACCCCACATGACTCAGAAGCAGGATACAGGAGTTTCCAAGATGGCTGCCCCTCAGATGGAGTGCACTTATATCAGTTTTCTACACAGTGAAGGCACAAAACCACTAGAAATCCATAGACGTATTTTGGTACAGGATGGGGTTGCATGTTTATTGCCAACGCAGCTTTAAGAGTAAGAAATTCAGCAGTGGCACAGAAAGTTTGGCGGGTGCTTCGAGGCCAGGCTAGGCACATAGTGCTGTGACAGCCGAGGCGATTGCAGTGGCAAAGGAGATGATTATTCAGGACCATTGGTCACCTCAGGGTACCATTGATGACATTGCAATGCAATTACAAGTCGGTCAGGAAACGGATCATACTGTACTGCTCCTTTTTGATGCACTCCAATAGAGGGGCTGCCATATTGGAAATTCTGGTATCAAGCTGCTGTTTCACATAGAGTTTCGAGACCAATGCCAATTGATGGCGAGAGAGTCAATGTAGGTTGAACCCGGGTCCAGTCATAATAAGAGCAGTTTTATATTCTCTGTAGCAGTTTTCCAGTTTTCATTTGACTCACCCCCTCATATATACATATATATATATATTATCATGGGTGATGCCGTCAGAAATTCGGGTTTGTTTTTGGACCCATCACAACATTCTAGTCAATCAAAGCGGATCCTTCACAAAATGCTAACTAATCAAAACAGACCTTTCACAAAATTCCAAGCCACCAAATATTATTTTTCTTTGCATTATTTATTAAATAAGCGACAAATAATGATATATTTTTTATTTCAGTACATGTTAAAATTTTTGATTTTCACAAAATCATTTCATTTTTCACAAAAATATTTCTGAAATTCACAAAAAACAGACCCTGTTTCAAGATGCTGGACCGACCTCTAAATTTATAAATATATATTACATAAATGAGTAGAATTAGATTGGTAAAATGTGTAAATAATTTAACATAATTTCATTACTTAAACTCACTAGCATGATTGTTGTTGTATAACTGTTATATAATAATAATTTTTATTTATTATTATTAATTTATTTTGTAGGAACCAGAATTTTTTGAAAGTACTTGTGCATATGCAAAACTGCGATGTAAGCTAAAAGATACAGATAATTTGCAGTCCACACCTAAGCAAAAAGACCTTCTTCAAAACTTCCTAAGAAAAGTATCAGATGGTGATTACATAGTTCCTAGGAAAGTAACTGCTTGGTTTCAAAGTCATATTGACAATTTTCTTCTTGTAAAGCCTGTTTTTGGAAACATTATTACTAATGTAAGTATATTTGTATTATGTGGACAGTATTTTACTTTTTGACTCTAGTTCTAACATGTAGAAGTTGAAAGTTAAATAAGAAAGTTAGTTCAAAACAAGATTTGTAGCTTATTCTTAGACACTTATATGGAGCTTTCAGAGCTGATATGCATTTTGTGAGTCTCTTTGGAACATTCAGAGTAAATTGGAGAGTTGCACTAAATATTAAAATTAGTGGAGCACAGAGACAAAAAATGCAACAAAGAGCATGCAATCTGAGCTAAGCATGATAATTTGAGACCTGAACACTGTTATGCAGAAGGTACATCTGTTATTTATATTTCCTAATTTGTGTAAATTTGGAATGAAGAGACAATTTTGTTTTGTTCTGCACAGTTATCTCTGTGCAGAACTAATAGATGTCAGTCTAAGCAAGGGCATTGAAATGAGCCTTCAATGCATTGCTGATTAAAATTTGTGGTAAAATATACTAATTTTTCTTAAAACTCATTACACAGAAATTTTTTATTTTTCTTTGTTCTGAAAAAGATTATTTGTGCGTTATTTAATCATTTTTCACATAAAATTTTCCTTTAATATTCATTATTTATCTTTTGTGTGCTCACTTTTTAATATTGATTCAATCTGTGATTGTTAATATTTTAAAGGTTGCAACACATGAAAGTGGTCCCGCCAGGACGATGGATCTGAAAACAACCTTCGGGTATACCATCAGCATCGATTTAGCACCTGTTTTTGCATTTCCATATTCCTATATCAACGGAAAAAGAATTGACTATTTAACTAACCAAAAGAATGTGAGCATAATATTTCTGATATATGACATATGTGTATTTATATTTTTATTAGCTTTTAATTCCACTAACCATTTTGGAAATGATGAAGGAATACTGTTCTAAAACTATATATTAAATTTTTTTATCATTCTGATCCTTATACGGTTAAAGTGTTAGTTAAAGTGTTAGTCTATATGCAAAGATGCCAAACTGAAAAAAGTTTTCCATAACAAGAGAATTTTCTGTAGTTTTTAACTTTTGTCCTTAGCTAAAAAAGGGAGTTTTTTACCCTTAACCCATAGAGTGCCAATGTTCCCATTTTGGGAAAATTAACTTCTGATTTTTTAAAAAAAACTACTTATTCTTAATATCATTATACTGTTAATTTTTCTTCAAACCTCTATGTTTGAGACAGCTTCTGAATTTTTTTTAAAAAGCTCTCTTGGTAATTAATATTTTTTATAAAGATGTGAAAACCTCGAAATTTGGCTTTTTGAACACATTCAATACACATGAATTTTTTCTAATAATATAATAATGAAAATTCATTTTACACTTTAATTTAGATTATAACTGTCTATTTTATAAAGTATCACTGATCCAAAGTGAAAATTTAAGAAAAAATGTTCGTAGTTGACGAAAGAATAGCTTTGTTCCATTTTGGGGACATTGGCGCCTTCGTTAGTTTCCGAAGCGAATCAAATTTCAGCATATGTCCTATCGTGCTACACCTGCAAAATATAACATGTACAACTTCCGGTGACTAACTGTCTCAAGGTTAGTTATGTGCAGCACCACAGGAACAATACAGGAAAATAGGCTACAAAATTGGCTTGTAAGAAGTTCAATGGACATCAAGAAAAAAGATGGACATTTGATTTTATTCAGGGGCGGACTGGGAAGAAAATTCGGTCAGGGCATATTTCAAATCGGCCCTTGGGAGGGGGGCGGGGGTTGCAGATTGCAGGTACTAAAAATATTGTTAGTAAATATGTCGATATGTATTAAAATATTAAATGTTCACACGACATTTTTTTTTCTTATTCAACATAGAAGTGTAATGATACGTAATACAGTATAGGACCCCAAATTCGGAATCCCAAAAGACCCAAATCCAGAGCTTCAAAAAATTCATCAGCTGAAAGAAATCAGGAAATATTTTGCACCGTTTTTTTTTTTTTTTTTTGGAAATAGTCATTTTACAAAGAAGGAAAATAAAATGCAATGAACATGTTTAAGATCGGAAATGTGCAGTTTCCAAAAAAAGTTATTTCTCGATTTTCTGAAAAGGGTGCGTTTTTGCGATTAGAATTAGAGTGTTATTAATTGTTGCTTTAATTGTGAGTTAATATCATTAAATTTTGCTTTTTTTTATTTCTTGTTGTTCTATTATATTTATTTTTCTTAAAATGAGCTCTAATTTTCTCGCTATACAGAACATTTGCGAAACTGAAATTCGCATTTTCCCGATCGTCTGATCCAGGGGTCCCCAACCTTTTTGTACCTGAGAGCACATAACAGACTATCCTTCGAATGGCGGGCACCATTTTATTTTTTCAAAATAATTTTATAGTTGGTAGACATAATTAATAATACACGCTACATATAATGTGCAAGAAAAACTATTTAAAAAGAATTTAACATATGAATATAACTAGTGTCAATATTCTCGTGTACAATAAATGATTACTAAATTGCTTTTAAAACGTATGAAGCATAAAAGTTATTTATAAAATATATTAAATACAGTCAACGTGATTTTTGGCATTGCATTTCACTGGCCAGCGCTTCATAATTTGGAGAATATGATGAAATTCCTGCTCGCAAGCAATCGCTTAGGTGTTCATCTGTAAGTCGCGATTTATATTTTGATTTTATGATATTTTGTCGAAAACAGTGATTCACTCAAGTATGTGGAACCAAAAAAAGACTTTATTTTATATGCTGCTCTTTTTAAGAATGGAAATTTATTTCTGTCAACCATATTCCAGAATTTCTCATGTGATATAATAGTTCTGAGGATAATGTCAAAAATTTTATCTTCTCCTCTTCTCACCTTACTTGAAAGAATTCTGAAACGTATGTTGCTATTTCGGCTACGTTTATTTGGTTAGTAAAAGGATTTACAAAAAAGGTGACCATGGGCCCGATGATATTAAATTGTTGAAATTGCTTTTCCAAATTGATCTTGAAGCAATTGGAGAGTGATGACAAATGCTGATAAGTCTAGTATATACTCTAAATTATAAATGTTCTCTAGTTTAAAATGGAAAACTGAAATATTTTATCATTGCGCGCAAGCAGCGGGAGCACCTAGACCGCTCGCCGGGCGCCTTGGTGCCCGCAGGCATAGGGTTGGGGACCCCTGACTGATCTTTTACTGCAATTAACTACCTAGAGAATATAAAATCATATAAGAAATTTACGGAATTCTTTTCTTTCATTGTTAGAGGTTATAATAAAATAATATGGGGAAAAGTCTAGATTTTTCGATGTTTTGCCTTCGAATGTAAGCCAATTCCAACTTCGTTTTTTGTGATAATTTAGTGACTTATAGGCGAGTGTATACAATAACCAAAAATGCTATAAATGAGCAAATTGCTAATAAAACGTCCAGAGCAAATTATATGAGCTCTGATGCTACTTACTACTTTTTTTGAATGAGAACCCAAAATCTTTAAAATACCGAAATCTGGAAAGATGGAGGTCCCGAGAGTTCTGATTTTGAGATCCCATACTCCATTATATTAATTAGCTGTTAATAGCCGCCGCACTTTAGGGCGTTGCACAGTGAGACAATCGGCTGAGACAGCTGGCCGGCCCTGAGAATTTGCATCACCTGCTGGATTGAGAAATTCTCAGGGCCGTATTTTGTAGATTGTAGGGATTAAAAATATTCTCTGTAAGTATGTAGATATGTAGTTGAATAATATTAAGTGTCTAAAAGATGGATAAATTTTTCTTATTCACCATTGAAGGGCAATAATACGTAATACGTTAATTAGCTGTTAATAGCTGCCGGGCGTTGCGTCGTGAGGAAATTGCCTTGCCGCCTTAGCCTCCCCCGTCTGCACTGCTCAAAATTAAAAACATCAATTTTGCGGCTCTCAAGAGTTTGCATAACAGACGGACGCCTAGCTTTTCTATATGGACGATCCGGCCCCGAGAGCTCTTCTATATAGACAAGTTAGACGGCAGCCTAAAGCGCAAAACTGATGTATTTTATTTATTTATTTTCAAAATTTAAAAATAAAACACAATCCTTTTTGCTCCTCAGGCAGCTGTTTATGTTGTCTATAAGGGACCAGCCGGCCCTGAAAAATTCTGCCCCCCTCTTTGTTACCCAACGGCCAGACCCTAGAGATTTTGCCCCATTGCTGCATTGCACTCTCTGAAGCCCGGGTTACGGAAAAAGTTTTCGTCCCCGTTTTTTTTATTAACATTGTAAAAGCTGTATGATTTATAAAAAAAATAGACATTTTGCGACAGGCCTACCGGGCATTTGCCCGAATGCCCGCATAGTCAGTTCGCCGCTGATTTTATTACTACTAAGTCTACCAGCATTGTGAAATGAAAAGACAACCAGGTTGTTCGTTTAGCTTCCACTTTTGAGCCAGTGTAGCACCTGGTGCAACAGAAATGTGGAGTACAACAGAAAATAAAAAAATAATGATATAGCGCAGCCACATGTTGTTGCTTACTACAAGAAATATATGGGAGGGGTCGATATGCTTGATCAATTTTTAATTGATGCGATATACTTGATCGCCAGTATCGGCCAAAAATCAGGGGCAAGAAATGGTGGTGGTCATTTTTTACCAATACATTAAACATGGCAATTGTAGCTGCCTGGAGACTGTATAGAGAATGTGAGGGAAAGCTCTCTCAGTTGAAATTTCTTCGAGAAATTGCGACTATATTAATGAAAAGAGATGATGAACCAAAACATGAGGATCATCTTCGTCCTGGCCCTTCTAGATCTGTATCCCAAATTGTACGCTTTGATGGGGTTAATCATTTCCTGTAAAATGCAGGAAGGACAAGCCAAATGCAAAGTTTGCATAAAAACACTCGCTTTCTCGGTATAAAATGCTTCGTAAGCAATTTATTGAGCATAAGAGTATTTATAATAAATCTTTTAATATGTTTATTTATGTATTTTTCTGAAATTTCGTTGCCTAACTCGAAATTTGTCTCCCTGTCGCATTTTATTCACAATAGTTTATTTAAAAGGCCTATTCTTATTTATTACTTAGTATGTCACTCGTGTATTTTTCAACTCTTCTCATTTTACCATTCACTCTTTGACTTTGATCCAATAACACCAGGGTTCGTTGATTTAAATCAGCTTGAATTTAAATCGCGATTTAAATCAAGTGATTTTTTTTCAAAAAAATCATTGATTTTACTATGTTAGGAAGTGTTGTAAAAATGAAATGTTGCAATTACAACTACTGTTTCAAACAAAACTTCCTAGGTCCATCTGTCTGTGTGCATAACATATTTCATAAGGTTAGAATTAATTACTATTCTTTTAATTTGACAATATTTTTTTAAATTTTACAATATTCTTCAAGCATCTTAACAGCAAAGCATAATTCATTCAATCATTCCAATTACAATTCATAATACATAATCATGAACCATTCTGTGTTTTTTATCTTAAAAATAGTATTTTAGATCAATTTAATCAATGCCACACAATAAATAATTCAGAATGATAGTGTTTAAAACAACAATTGTTAGAATTTAGAATATATATCCTTAAAGTTTCATCCATGTCCCCTAAAAGCTTAAGGTTTTTTTTCCTTCTAAAATATTTTTTTATCATAGAAGTTTTCAATAAAGATACTTTATTAAAACAAAAAGTTTCAGTTTTTAGTAATGGTGTGAGCATATGATTTTTCGAAATGGGTAAAAATATTTCGGGCTTTTTTATTTATAAAATAGAAAAATGATTCAAGTACATTCAATGTAAAACTTAAGTACACAAAATTGGTACTTTTTTCCAGCCTTCAACAGCAAAATAATTCAGATTAAATTTGTTCATTTTCTCTGTACTGATGAGTGTACTATTATTCCTGGTAGGGTTAAGTTTCATTTGAGTCATGCATTTGTATTAAAATTTGTTTATCGTTATTACTATTAAAAAATATTTATTACTGTGAAAATAGCTTATAGTGTATTTTGGCATATTGATTAAGATGCCATATTGTTTCCATGAATGTAACATAATAAATATCCGAAATATTTAGGGTCTTTTTAAAAAAATCTGATTTAAATTAAAAAAATCCGATTTCTTTTTTTATTTAAAAAAAAATAAAAAAATTCACGAACCCTGAATAACACCGACTAGTTCAGCACAATTACAATACTTAACACATAAACACAATGTCTGTAAGCCAGGATACAATCTGGGAAGCATATGCAGTAAAACACTTGTTTTAGCCATCACTTCGAGAATAATTAGCAGCAGATTTTTTTCTATGAATTGTGTGCACATAAATGTTATTTCTTATTAGATTAAACCATGTTTATAGTTATCAGTTTCTTGAGAAACTTTTATGGTTAGTAACGAGTTTAAAGATAACATAAGGTACATTCCATGATAAGAACTTTGTTACGCAGGGGACATTTTGCATTGTTCTTTGCTTCTTATTAAAATGTTTTTGAAAAAAAGTTGGGAAATCAGAAAATAAAAGAAAACATCTTATTACTGTTGTCATTTAAATTCAGAATGTGAAAAAAAAAAAAAAAAACTAGAATATTAAGCGTTGTAAAATTTTGTCCTTTTTAAAAAAAATATAAGCATAAATACTTTTCTTCTCTCCTAGAATTCAAGTAAATACAGTTTGATTATGTCGATATTATTTAACATCACAGTAGATCTAAAATGCTTTGTTTTTCTTTTTTAATGCTGTAATCTGGTTTCATTATCTGAGGAGGGAAGGAAAAAATCTTTATCTTGAGAATCCTATTATTTAGAGGGAAGTGTGGAGGTTCATCTTTGTACTTAGATTTTGAATTATGGTTAAGTCCTGAGAAATAATTTAACTCAAATAACAAAAATTATGTACTTTTATATCTCCGTAAAATATATATTTCAAATTTTTCTTCTAGAAAATATGTTTGGCAGTTCTCCTTAATTTATCTCAGCATTGACTTTTAAGACCACTTTGAGACAGTAATGTATTTTCTACCAATTATTCTAGATATCAAATTAAGTTATGGAATAATACTCAATTTAATGGTTAGCATGTTGACTGCCGACACGCTGACTGCCAGTGCTGTTTGTAGTTCATGGATCTCCAGATGATAGTTTAATTTAATTACAGCATATTGTACAAAACATTTTATTAAGTAAAAAATTACTAACTTTCTATAAATGTATTCAAAAATGAAAAAAAGTTGGGAACAACGAGAGAACTTGTAATTTGGTCTCTCAACAAGTTCACCTACTACGAGTTATCTTGTAGGTTGGCAGTCAACGTGTTAAAACACAAACATAAATGTAACAATATCTATATCTCCAGTTGCTTTATTTCATACGATGTTAAAAGTTGTGCAAAACCTGGAAATGTCAGGGAAACTCATTCTTAAAATGGGTAGGAGTCCCGTATAAATATGATCTCTTTGTTTATTATTCAATTCCTGCATGTTTGAGTTATCGATTTTCCCCAAATGAAGTAGATCTTCCCCTAAGCTCTCTTTGTCAAGTCTAACCAATCTAACCATACATCTAGAAAAGTTTTTTGGTTAGATGTAGATCTGAACTTGTATGTACAAAAATGGCACGTTATATGTAAAAGGTTGGCCACTCCTGACTTATGATAGTGTAGTGCTGTAAGTAGATAATTCAATTTGAAGGAAAGCACTAAACTAATAGACTAATTCATTGATGAGTAATAATGATAAAAAATGATTATGAATTTGTAAAATTTACCTCACTGAAGGGATTTTCCTTTTTATTCTTATGTTTCCCGTTAGATTTTTTACAAATGTATAAATTTTATTTATTATTATTATTGAGTTAGTTATTTAATTTTTATCATTAATTTTTTTTTTTTACGTAGTAAAGATCATTATTTACTGGCCCAATTGTATTTTTGTTGGACATACAATTTGATTTTTGTTCTTTGATATTTATAGGCAATTGTTCAGTTATTTTGTTAAGTTACAATGGCTTTGAAAGTATGTGAAGTTTGATTTAATTTGATTACTTATTATAGACAAACTTTTATATGGTTCCTAAAATGTACAGAGGGGATGCTTTGAGTGAGCAAGAAACAAGTGTTGCTTGGAGACTTGACTTTCCACATGCAGAAGAGCACGTTCTACACGATAAGTTGTGTGCCAAACCAATTATCAAACTGCTAAAAGTAAGTAGAAGTTCATTTTCTAAATTGTTTCTCTTTCATTTGAATATAGCATGTAAATTTGGAATTACTATTCATTTGAATATGACATGTAAACTTGGAATTACTATTTCAATATTGAGTGTGAAACAAAACAGGGAGGACCAGAAAATATCGATAAATTTGTCACTTTGGAAGTTGTAATGGGATTACTTGGAATTTTCTGAAAATGAGACCTGTTTGATTTTTTTAATTTCCAATTTATGCATATTTAGCCTTATTTAATTTGAAATCAGTGTATTAACTTGTAGTCACATGTTTATGTTTATTTATCATGAGGCTGAAAATTTATGCATTGAATCATAAAAAATATTCAAAGAAGATTTTTTTATTGTTATTAAGTAAAGAAACCATCTAACATTACGATTTCAATATGCTTGACAACCAAAAAGGAAAAATAGAACTTGAAAAATGACAGATTTCGGTTTTCAGATTTCAATGGTTCAATTTCTGTAGTTATAATTTAGATGTAAAAAAGATAAAATTTCAACATAATTAGAAATCAGGAAATATAAGTGATGTCATAAATTAGATAGAACTTGATGATATGTTGCCAAATTGGTGAAAAATCTAGTATCAGCTACGCAATGTTTGGCAAGTTTCCAGCAGAACCTCATGTTAAACTATTGGCAAGATTTCTGTTGATTATCTTTGTAAAACTCTTGCATTGATTTGCTACAAACCTGAGAGTATAAGTATTTAAAATGTTCTCCTTACTGTGAGGCACTTTTATATTGTATTTTTGTTCCTTTTGGACATCCCATTTGGTTATTGTTATTGAATTTCAGATTTCTAACATCAAAAACATTCAGTTTCTTTTTGTTTCAAAGTGCTTTTCTATTCTTTTCAAGAATAAGAAATTGCCTAAAAATTCATGAAAAACATAAGAGTTTAAGATGCATAGCGTTTAATGCTTCTGCAGGTTTACAGGCAGCCATTTTTTTAATGATTAAAAAATAGGCATAAAAATTAATAGGCACGCAAGTAAGTTATGTGGTGTTCATGGCAGAATTTCGTATTTGTGCAGCAACTTGATATGGGCAAACTTATCTGTCCCAATAAAAAGGGTTAATGTAAAATTTCAATTCATCACCTGATGCTTATACAGCATTTAGCAATCAAGGCTCTCATTTCCAGTGTGATAAGCCTGCAATATCATGCAAGCCAACTCTATAGTACAAATTTCTAACAACTTATTAAGGGAGATATATTATATGTATATATATATATATATATATATATATATTACATTCTTTCTTCCCTTTATTGTATTTTTCAGCACCTTCTTGGAATCCCACCCATTGATTTAGGCAGATCTTGTTAAAGCTTTTTGAGTAATTCTTTGTCATCTTAAACTTTATGCTTTTTACACACCATACTCCTGTAGCTACTTTATGGCCAAGAATGTAGATATTTTGATGAAAGTGAGAATTTTATTACTATATTGTAAGTTTTTTCCCCATCTTATTCCGACTTTGAATTTGATTTCTCTATCTTAGCTTTTGCGAGATAAGGAAAACTGGAAAGGTCTAGCATCCTACTTTATAAAAACAGTAATGCTATGGAAAGTTGCCAAAAATTCCAACGATGAGTACTGGAACAATACCTATATTTTTGAACGTTTATTGGAGGTATTTAGTTAATGTATATTTAGTATTTTATACCTATGTTTTAAATACCAGTTTACTGTAGAATGTCATTTTGTGTGCAATGCTTTAGAAAAAATTTATGACTTGGGAATCCTCTTACATAAGAGTACCAAACATTACTCTCCTATCTTAATTTTTTCATAAAAAATTCCTTTTGGGGTCATTCATAAATGATGTCACTTTTTTTCAATATATTTGACCCCTCCCCCTTTGTCACAAAGTGTCACACTTCAGCATACCCCCCTCCCCTCCTTTGTCATATGTCACGCTATATTACATAAGCATAAATACTTGCAGTTCAGAAACAAAGCACTACGTTACATATCACATTCACAACTTTTTTTTTGAACTTATATGACATTTATGAGCATAACAATAATTATATGTCTATTTAATTTGTGTAAAATAAAATTAAGGTTTACAATAAAAACAACTAGCATATAATATAATAGTAAAAAAATATTAATACAAAAGAACAATTTAAAACAATGGAATTTTAGAGCTTGATATAGTTTGCTCTAAAAACGTTCTCCTTATTTTATGTACACAAAATACTCTTAAAAGATTAAATTTCAAAATAACCAAACCCCGCCTCAAAATGAATTTACATAATTGAACTGCCTTCTTATTTCATTCTTCACATGAACTTATAAGTAATATATATATAATTTAATAAATGTATATAAGTAATATATATAACTTTATGCATTGTATATAATAATAAATTTTACATGATTTTATAAATGTAAAATTTATTACATTTATAAAAAATTTTTTGCATTTCTGGCAATCTTGCTTATTTTTACTTGGATAAGCTTTTATATACACTTGAAATAAGGTTTGATATGCCTTATCTTTATCCATTTTGAAGGTGAGAGAAAACTAAGCAACTATTGGAAGGTACGAAATTTTAGACTAGCAATTACCTCTCGAAACAATAGTCTTTGCTGGTGCAAGCGCCAACTCACATACAGGCCCGCCTCTTCATGTAGCCATTAGGCAAACTACACCACACCATCTTGGGGGAATCAAATCCAACAATAAAACTTATTTCTAGACTAAACAAAAAGCAAGTTTCTCGGAATCTACGCAAGCCCAAAAGTTGACAAATTCTCTAAAAATTTAGGCGACAGGCAAAAGAGTAAAGAGCCAGCTCCCATGTGGGTATTGAGAAGGGGGGGGAGGCAATAGTGGAATATACCCCTCCCCCCTCACACATTTTGATATCTAAATGAACCCATTTAGAAAACAGGCATCAGTAAACAGCTTCCAAATGATACCCCCACTTAACCAAGTAGATCATCCAACTGATGACAGCTCATTTAAAAGAATAGCTGAATAATCCTCGTGTTTTTTAGCACCAGCACTGAATATCTAGTCGGGACTCAGCATTTATCGAGCCAGGCCTGTAGCCAGACTCTGACTCCAGGGGGGGGGGGCAAACTTTTGGACAAGGGGGCAGACTAGTTTTTCATTTTTTTTCCTAACACGCTAGAGAATTTATGCTCCATTTTGGGAGTTTTCTTAAAATTTAAATTAATAATATATTTAATAATTAATGCAAGTATTTAATTTATTAATTAAACAATTAATTAATGAAACTAATATTAATTTAATTCAATACTGAAATTATTTGATCTTAAAAGAAATAAATTAAAACTTACAAAAGGCAGAAGTGAATTTTTAAAGCTTATTCTAAGAATGTCTTTTGTAAATTAATAAAATATATGAAATAACATAAAAAAGTGAACAATTTTTAAAGATAATTTTAGTGTGAATGATCATTCAAAGTAAGATATTAAAGCATAAAACATGTATCGGTACGTTACAGTAAAAAACTGGACTGCCCAGGATCCTTTCATTAGTACCTGGTTTAGATTTAAAACAGGAAAAAAAATGAGCTGAATAAAGGAAAAAGTACATGTTTTTTATTTTTTCTAAAATTTGAATTAAGAGATAAAGGTGCATGGGAATAGGATTTTTTAGATATGACTTTGGGTTTAAACAAATCAAAAAGTTAAAAACAGAAATACCATAGATTATTAGAGTCCAATTAATCATGCTAGGGTCGGGCATTGCCCGACCTGGCCCCCCTCTGGCTACAGTCCTGTATCGAGCCCTGCCTTAACTGTTACGCAACCTCATCGATGTGGCACAAGGAAAAAAAACAAGGATGTCTACTACGACATAAATATTTTTTTAAATCTTAGAATTTAGGCTAAAGAAAAGTTTGAAATCGAATTCGACCGCTTGTGTTATATCAAAACGACTTGCTTAAAAAATGAATGAAATAATACTATTTTAAATTGGTATTGAGTCAATTCTTTTAAAAATGTTCGTGCAAGCACAGAATTAGGTGGTATCGTACTGTCTCGATTCTTTTGCTCATACATGTGGATTTCATCAAAATAGTTATGAAAGGAAACCAAAGATGACATGATGCTTATTTTGGTTTCAGCTACTTTATTTTGATATTTTTTCTTTTAAGATTGTTCGAAGTCAGTAAAAATGATCCACGCTACTTTGTCTTAAAAATCTAAGCACCCAAGATTTCCTTTTAACCTTTATCTGTACGATAATTTAAACCATAATCAGCATTGATGTCATCAATATAGAATTAATAAGGATACAAAGCAAATTTTAAAATAAAAAAATCAAAAATATTTAATTTGCTGATGTTAAATACTATTACTTTAACCAAAATGGGTGATGTCACACTTCTTGATACCCCCTCCCCCCTTGTCACAATTTCTTGAACCCCCCTCTCCCCCTCGAAGCATGACATCATTTATGAATGACCCCTTTAATAAAACAATCATTTACTTTATTTGCAGTATAGCTATAAACATATTAGATTTAGATAATTAAGAATAAAAAATAGAAATATCAGTTCCTGGGATCAAAAAAAAAAAAAAAAAAAGAATCAATTTTTAAAGAAGTTTGAAAAAAATATTTAAAAAAGTGCTCATCATCAAAAATTAATTATTTGAGAAGAGCTTCTTTTTTAACTTCTGTGGACAACATAAGTGTTCTTCCTTTTACCTTCTCCCTTTTTTGTACAATTACATTTTGCATTGATCATAAGTGTTTTTTTACTTGTCTTTAATTATTTCAATTGCCCCTACTATTTTGTAACTTTGAAAAGAGTAAAATAGCAAATAATACTAAACCGCTGCAAAGAACTTAGACTTAATTGTGTGAAAAAGGAATAAAGAAAATTGGGATTGAGCAGGAAGACATGAAAGAATCTTTCAGAATCTAGGATTTCACCCTAGGCGGAAATTGTCAAATAATATTTTTATTAATAAATCTTTTTATCCTTCCTAAAAAATGATCATTTCAACACAAACTTGGAGAGGAAATAATCAATTGAAAGGGTAAATTTAATCAATATTGTTAATTTTGTTTTGGCTTGTTAAGTTTTTGGACCAACTATGACTAGTGTATTCACAAAAATTTGTAGAGCCAAATGTCTTGTTTGCAAGTTGAGTGGCTAACCTAAACAATGTAAATGATGTAAAAACACTAAACAGACTTAAGCATTAATAAAAATGAGTTATTCTACTAAAGAAAAATAAGGTTTTATATTCCACTAAATTTTATAATTGTTCATCAAACAATGTGTTAAGTGACTGAAAAATCTAAGCATAACCATACCATGTGGCAAATAAAAACTTAAGAATTGCGTTAGCCAAAAAGTTCTAATTTTATAATTCCCATCATGTGTTTGTGTTACCCACTTAAAATAGTTCCTTTTTATGTAATAAGTATACAAATAAATTGCTTTTATATAGTTAGTATAAAAAGAAATACTTTAGCATTGTATTTACTTTGAGAATAATTAAATAATTTTACAGGTTATGAAATTGCTTCATAAGTACCTGCAGGAAGAACATCTGCCTTTCTTCTTTGATAAATCTCATAATCTCGTGTACAAGATGAGCCCATTACATTGTAAGAACTGGAGTAATAGATTGCAGCATATTATTTCTGCTATTGATTCTGATTACAATAATTTGAATACATACTTTGTGTAATTGAATTATGCTATGATAAACGCACAATTTTCATTTTCCATCATGAAAATTTTACTATTCATAATTCATGAAATTTAATTTATTGATTTTTTAAAAAAACTTTCGGTGGATGATTGATAGTTTTAAATGAAATTTTGACTTTATAAGGTTTGTTTTGCATATTAGGTGCATAAACTTAGATTCCAACTTTTAAATTTCACACAATTTTATTTTGGTGGTTTTTGTTTTTCTGTTATAATTTAACTAAAATACATTTTATTTCAAAATAATAAAACATTGTGATATTTTTAATTAATATTAATATTGTTAATGGGAATGAAATTTTTTTTGTTTTTGTCTTTTTACATTATTTGCTGTGATAAATAAAGTTTTCAAATTTCAGGGGTTGACCCAGCAAGTCAATTTTTTTTTTTTTTTTGAATTTTAAAAACATTTTTGTGAAAAAGAAAATATTTTTGTAAAAACTCAAATTTAAACATCCAGTGCTAAATATTTTTTAGTAAATAATTCTGTAAAAAGTACGATTTGATAGCTCGGACTTTTGTGAAGGGTCCTTTTTGATTGATTTGAATGTTGTGAAATGTCTGTTTTGATTGGTTAAAATTTTGTGAAGTGTCTGTTTAGATCAATGGCAATTTTGTGAAGGGTCCAAAAACAGACACGATTTTCCTCTGGCGCGACCCCTGAATTCTTTGTCACATCTGTTTTTAATGTTGCCTTGATTGTTTGAAGAGCATATATTTTTTTAAATTCTAAGTATTAGTTTTTAAATTTAATATTTATCATGTTAACTGCCACTGTTTTTTTTTTTCTTTTTGGTTCCCAGAAAGCTAGTCCTATTTAATCTCACCATGTTCTTCAACAAAGCTTATTATGTAAAAATTAAAAAATATACATTAAAAAAAATAAAAATAATAAACTGACATTAAAAAATCATAATGTATTGTAAAGGTGTTATGAAATTAAAAGATAAATAGATTTTTACTTCCCTGCCAGCTTTGATTTCTTCTTATCTTCTCAGCAACTTATATTTCTGTCTGTTTATGCTTGCATAATTACAAATGCACTGACTGTTTTACAAAAACGGCGTCTTAGTAACTACAAGATAATTCAGTCGGCTGCCTGGACCAAGTTCACTGCTACAAATTATCTCATAGTTGGCAGTCAACAAGTTAAATTACATGGATTCATGTTGCCAATAAACACTAAACTGAATAATATGAAAAACTGAAAATACAGGAAGAAAAAAAAAGGGGAAAATGCAACAAAGTTAAAAATGCTCCAAAGGGAAAAAGATACACATGAAATTTTTCTGCTATGAAATGACATTAAAAAATTACAAAATTTTGTAATTTTATCTAATTATATTGTTACTTTCTGTTAAATAATAAAAATAGTGAATTGCCGGATGCATCTGTGTGCTGTCAATGTTGTGTGTGCAGCAGTATTATTGTCATTTGATACAAATATTTTGCTTAAATTATCTTATGTATAAGAAGCAATAAAAAATGTTATTTCTTTAATGCATGCAATTTCCTTTTATTCTTTTAAACCAGGGTGACTTTTAAACTAGGTATGACTTTGTAAAAATGATGCATAATCAAGGGACACTTAAACCTGATTTTAGTGCATTTACATTAGCGATAAAAAATTTGAAAAACTTCGCATAAAATGCAGTCGTTGAAAAATAAAGTTGAAAAAATTTGTGTTGGTAGAATGTATTACAGTATGCAAAAAAAAAATGCTCACATATATTGCATCTCGCATATTTTTATTTCAATTGCCTGTCTAGAGAAGCTACACTAATAAATATTTAAATGTCCAAAATAAAAAACATTTAAATGGAAAAGTAGAAAATTTTAAAATTTAACAAATTATGAATTCCTACACCTCAAATTACTCCAATCAAATATTTTTTTCAAGAGTAAAGAGGATAAGTGAATCAGAAGCAGTATTATTGTATGGTGCCCTAACCAGTGAAGATTAAAATCAAGATTTGCGTAGATTTATTATCAGACTTCTCCTTAGAATTCTTTCTTTTGTTGAGAAAGCTTAAGAACATGCCAGGTAAAACATTGAAGAGAAACATTCTAGATGAACCAGGGTCTGCAAGGGAAATCCATGTGGGCTAGTGGTTGGCACAACTGTCTTTCACTCATATAAACCAGGTCCAGTTACCAGCATGGGAAGAATTCACCACTTCTCCCGCACAATATAGTAGCGAATAGAAGTCCTAAGGCCAGAGGCTTTACTGTTACCTCCTGTACCCAGTAAGGATTTGTTGGGGAAAAAGGGTGTACTAGAGTGAAACATAGTTGTTATTATTGACTGCCCACTGTGAAAAGTACTTCTGATCTCCTCACCGCAACTTATTACATAATCTAGCCTTTCTTACAAATATTGATGGCATAAAGCACAGTTTGGCCGAAGAGCTGAATACCGAAGATTCGGCCAACTAATGGCCAAAAGTTATTAATATATCTGTTAGTCTGAATATAATTAAACATAAGGAGGTTTCAATATTCTTAGTTTCGTACATTTTCAACGTACTGGGTTTTTTAAAAAAATATCACCAATTAAAGTATTTTTGCTTTACACTAGTAGTACAAGTAAAGCAGGTACTTCTAATTTTTTATTGCAGATAAGTTAGTAATACAAAGCATTATCTTGAATATTAAATGCATGTTTTGCTGTTCAGTTCATTTTTACAATAACCAGTATATGATCAACTATTAAATCACAATTAATTAACTAGAAATAAACTACTATTTATATTGTATCTTAATGTTATAATAACTATCTATCCTCTCTTATTGTGAAATTTTTGAATTGAGGATGAATTTGTAATAGTAATATGCATGCATTCTTTCTCACTACCTATCTTACTAGTCTTTAGTATTTAAATAATAAAACATTTAGTATGTTTAATTTTGGAACTTTTTTTTCTTTTTTAATTTAAACAAAAAATTAGGAGTTTCCTTTAATGTAACAAATGAAATCAAAGCTTTATATTTTTCGGTTTTTAGCCTACTTTCCCGTAAAAGTAAAAAATATATATATAAAGCATGAAAGAAGGCTTAATGTATCGTGAAAATATTGTTAGAAATCAAGAAAAGTCAAAAATAAATTAGGTAATTAAATAAAGATTGAAAAATAAAAAATTTGAAAGTAGGGTTTTGAGATGGGGGAAAAAGTGTCTGTCGGTCTGTCTGTCTGCCCCCCCCCCCCTAATAACTTTTGAACGAATTGTCCGATTCGAAAAATTCTTTTCGAAAAATTTTTTTGTTCAATTTTGAACAGTTCAAAATATTTTAACATTAGCGCCTATGAGCGAAAATGAAGCAAATTATGTAAACTCTGGGTACAAGATCCAAGTTCCAATGAACAAGCTCACTGGAAGAAGTTCTTGGCGTGAAATTTTGATATGAACAATTTTTGAACAGTTCAAAAAAAATTAACATTATACCGCCTACGGGGAAATTTCAATCCTATATAAATCCTGATCTAACGGACCGATTTGCTTGGAACAAACTTTATCGGAAAGCTCTTATGAGGTAGAACATGTACAAATAGAAAGTTCATCCAGAACTAACGATCCTATTTTCCTGTGAAATTTTTTGTTCGAGATTTTCAAGAACATTTTTGAATTAATGAATGATTAAATGAATAAGCAAAAGAATGACTGAATAAATGAATGAATATGTATTAACCGTTGTAAAATTTATATTTGAAGCAATTAAGAACTAAAGCTAAACGAGCAAGACAGAGAGAGAGATAGCTAGATTATAAATTTGAAGCTGGTGTATACGGGAAAATAGGCTCGTATAATTCTAGACGGAACTTCTTGTTCTTCATAGTTTACAACTTGTGTCGATGTTCATTTTGCACAATACAAATTATAATACATGAATTTTGGTTTTTAATACTTAATTTTATTTAAAATTAAGAAAAAATCAAAAATAAGTTTTATAAGTACTTATTGAAGCCTGTGTTATATTTTTTTTTAGTAAAGTACAGTTGAACTTGGTTATAATGACATCATTTTTAGTGACAACTCTGTTATTGTCTAAAAATAATGTAATGTAACTTATTTATTTCTTAGCAACTTTCAAATTAAATACAATGCATTATTAATTGAATGATTTCGCGTTCCAAGGGTTTAATATACACAGACTTCGAATGAAGTATAAATTTATACTATGTTATATTACAAGATACAATTGGGCTTAGCTGAAAGGACAATATTTTTCATGAATAATTGTAAAAAGTATGTTTACAGCATAGTAACAAGCTGAATTGGCTGAATCACAGCTCACTATACAGCCAGGCCAAATTTGAGTTACGCAGTCGCGTATGGGGGCGAAAAAAACCTTTAAAAGCTCCATAGGATAAAACAAATACAGTCAAACCTGTCTATCTCGAATAACACGGGAAGGGAAAAAAATTCGAGATAAAAAGGTTTCGAGTTATACAGGTTCACAAAAAAATGCAAAAAAAAAAAAATAATAATACTTACTTTTATTGTAGATAAATACATACTGCTGAATGATTTTTCAATGAAAATAGTCCTTCAAAGTTTTTTGATGCCTAACTTTCTTCACTTCAATTAACTTTTTAATATTTGCAAGAGCTGCAAAGCTGTCAGAGCCAACATTTTCCTGAGCCTCAAGAAAATTTGTCAAGAGTTCCACGGCCTTCTCAGCTTCTTTCGCTGTCACTTTAGGTGAATCGGCTTCGGTTTCTTCGATTTCGTCTTCTGACATGTTTTTCACATTATCGATGATCTCCGCGTCTGTCAAGGTTCCACATGTTGCTAGTGTATCATCCACTTGCAAAAATTCTTCTAAAGAAATGTCAACATTCAATCCTGATTTCAAGGTTCTCCATTCTTGAGAATTAATTTCCACCGCTTCATCAACAGTTTCTTCAGCTTCTTTTCCGTGCTCATCGCTGATCTCTTTCTCTTCTTCGCATTGATTATCGAACCCCGCTTTCTTGAAACTGTTTTGGATTGTTTTCTCTGTGACACATCTCCATGCATAATCGGTCATTCTTATGGCGTCTAGCACGTTCACCTTTGGAAGAACACTTCCCTCATGAATAGCATCGATTAGCTTACGGATTAATTGTCTTCTATAGTTCGCTTTAAAGCTTCTTATTACCCCTTGATCCATAGGTTGTAGTTTGGAAGTCGTGTTAGCAGGGAAGAACTTTACACATACGTTTTTCAAAGAAGGCAAGTTGTTATGTGCGCTGCAGTTATCTACAAAGAGTATAATTTTCCTCTTTTGGGCACACATAGATTTGTCTAAAGATTTCAACCATTCACCAAAGATTTCACTAGTCATCCAAGCTTTTCTGTTTGCTTTGTACTTGAAGGGGAAAGACTTAACTTGAGCAAAACACCTAGGTTTTTCTGAGCGTCCGATCATCAGCGGTGGAAGTTTTTCTGAGCCGTCTTCATTTGCAGCTAACAGCAGGGTTAAACGGACTTTGCTTTGTTTCCCCCCCTTACACTCTTCA
Source organism: Octonoba sinensis (assembly GCA_038502835.1). Taxonomy (NCBI): domain Eukaryota; kingdom Metazoa; phylum Arthropoda; class Arachnida; order Araneae; family Uloboridae; genus Octonoba; species Octonoba sinensis. Next base: position 52,263,561 of record CM076599.1, on the reverse strand, counting down.
TCCTTGAACATGGCAGTTTTTTCTGGCAAGCACTGATAAAATAGCCCTGTTTCATCAGCGTTGAAAATGTTTTTTGGTTTGTATCCTTTTACGAGATGAGGAATATTTTTTATAAACTCTTCACATACATTTTCTGGAACTGATGCGCTTTCTCCACAAAGCTTGCGGAAAACAATGTTGTGCCTCTTTTTGAAACTTTCGAGCCATCCATTGCTGGCTTTGAATTCTTCTGAATCATGTCCAAGTTCTTTAGCGAAATCTTCTGCTTTTTTCTGTATCACATGCCCATTGATAGGGATTCCTTGGTCTCTGCACTGTGTAAACCATTTCAAAACGCATGCGTCTACATCCGGAAAATTGCATTTTCTCCTTTTTTTTCCTTTTTTGTTGCTTAGAAACTTTTGCTCTATACTTTCAAGGTTTTTGATAATTGTCGAGAGAGTGCTGGCTGGCACGCCAAACTTTTCTGCGATTTCGCCTTTTTTCATCAACAGGTTCTCATCTAAAAATGTCAGAATTTTCATTTTATCCTCATTTTCTAAAACATTCAATTTTCTTTTTACTCCTGCCATATTCGCATTTGCCAACCACGTACCACGGAAGAAAATCAACAATAGGAATGAATTTCAACTTTCCAGACTTCTTATCTATGTGTGTGGAAGCTGACCCCCTAGTGGTCACATCCTGCTTAACCAAACCCTCCATTGCACTCTCGCTTCTTGGAAACGCTAAACAATGATGACTGGAGGCGTCCCGGGAGAGATGACAGTAGGAGAGAGGTAGAATAGCGATAGTGACCAGAATTCCAGGAAAAGTCCCCTCCAGCTTCCTTTATCTGTGCGGCCACAGAATTTATGTTTTCCTAAACTCTTTTGCAAAAGAGGCTTCATTGTTTTCTGTAACTGACCCTATTTCCCAAAATTCGAGAAACACAGGTTTCGAACAAAATTTTTTCGAGATAAAAATGTAAAATGCACTGAATTTAGATAGTATGCGAAGGAAATTTCAGAAATTTCGAGATATAGAAGTTTTCGAGATTTACAGGTTCGAGATAGACAGGTTTGACTGTACACTATGGGACCTGAAATCCGGAACGCCTCGGGCCGCGATCTTTCCGGATTTTGGGTCCTCATTCAAAAATTTTTGTAAGTAGCATCAGAGCTGGTCTGGAATTTTTTATTAGCATTTTGCTCATTTATAGCATTTTTATTATCCTATATACTCGCCTATAGATAGGAAATTTAGCACAAAAAAGGAAGTTGGAGTAGGCTTACATTCGAGGCAAAACATCGAAACATCTAGACTTTTCCCGATATTATCTTAACATCTTTAATTAAACAATAAAAGAAAAGAATTCCGTCAAATTCTGATATGATTTTATATTCTCGGGCCACTAAATTACAGTAAAAGATCAGACTATCGGGAGGATGCGAGAAACGCCGATTTTCAGTTTCGCGAATGTTCTGTATCGCGCGAAAAATAGAGCTCATTTGAAAAAATAAATATAAGAAAATTACAAGAAATAAAAAAAGCAAAATTTTATGATGTTATATCAGAATAAAAGCAACAATTATTAAACTCTGATCGCTCCCTTTTCAAAAACCGCGAAATAATTTTTTTGAAAGCAGCACATTTCCGATCTTAAACATGTTCATTACATTTTATTTTCTTTCTTTTTAAAACGCCTATTTAAAAAAAAAAAATGGTGCAAAACATTTCCCAATTTTGTTCCAAAAAACAAAAGCTGTTCTCCCCCCCCCAATATGCCTTCCCCCCCGAAAAAGTTCCGGATTTCGGATCTTCCGGAATTCGGGATTCCGAATTTGGGGTCCTATTAATAGGCTTACCATATTATTAGTTAGTGAAACCGGGACACATTAATATAGGATGGGCATACCGTATGGCCTGAGGGATATGGAATACCCCCCACTAGCGGGGGGGGGGGGGGTCTGGGGAAGTTTAAAAAAAATTAAAAGCAAAATGGTGAGTTTTAAGTGTTTTTTTAAGCCCCGCCAGGGGAGTGGGGAATTTGGATCTCTAAATTGTTTGTCTACCCACCTTTTAAAAATAAAAAAGGAATTTTTGCTACTTAATTTAGTTAAAAAGATTTTTTTTTTTGCTTTTTAATGAGAATTTTTTCTGATCTACCATCTAGAAAGAAGTCTTAATAAAATAAAGTTTAAAATACTGCATAAAATTGTTAAATTGAACAACAAATTACTAAGTCTTTTTTGTTTTTTTTTGTAAATTTCAACTTTTTGTCTAACTAAAAAAACCATTTAAAAAAAAAACATTTTTGTCAAACTAAAAAAAGCAATTAATAAGTTAACAATGTTATTCTTTGTTTTCGAACCACTCATATTTCCGACTCGATTGTACTTTTTTCAAGATGTCTTTGTTAAGCTTGACTTTTCATAAAAGTCAGAGCAAAATAAAACCTTAAAGTTTATTTTACATACAATCAATGCTCTTGCAGCTCCCTCATTAATACTCTGCCATCTTAAAGATTCTTAATGTCTTCATAAAATGTTCTTAAAAACATAAATTCATTACTTTTTACGTCTTACAGCCGTTTCCGGGACATTGATAAAACTGGGCGGGACACCAGGACAAGAGCAAAATACCGGACTGTCCCGGTCAAACCGGGACGTATGGCAAGCCTACCTATACTGTACTTGAATATTTTTTTTAAATCATTTTTTTTTCTATTTTGAGCTGAGCAAAGTTTCCTTTAAAAAATATATTTTCGTAACGCTTTTTAACCGCTGATGATAATCGTTGCCGTCAACAAATACAATATTATGAGGCTCAATGATACGAATGGTATTTTTCTTTTTCAAAGCTGCGATTTTTTGAAAAAAATATGTAATATGTTTCTTTAAAATGCATACTTCACGCTTACATGATTCTTTTTTTTTTTGGAGGGGTAGGGGCAATCTTTTGCACATGGTGACACCCTCCTTACCCGCCCCGGGTGTCACCCATGCTAGCTACGCCCAGTGGCGTAGCTAGACCCGGATTTCAGGGGGGGTTTCTTCGGGAAAAGTCGGCCAATTTCATTGTTTTCCAAGAAAAATTGGTCAAATTCTAGACAATCTTTACCATTTCAGGGGGGGGGGGGTTATCCCCAAAACCACCCCCTTATCTACGCCAGTGGTTACGCCACTGCAGTTACCTACGGGCCAGATACCCGGACTTAAACTCAAAAACAAGAGAAGATGCTAATCACATGGGAAAGGAAAATTCTAAGAGCTATTTTTGGACCTGCCAAAGAAGGTGATCTTTGGAGGAAGCGATATAATTTCGAAATGGAAAGATTATTTAAAGGGAAAAGATATGTAGAACCAAAATTAATACAATGGCTGGGACACTAGAGAGAATGGAGGAAAACAGGCGCTAAAAAGATTTTCAAGGCACAATGCGCCAGGGCCAGTGGCGTAAATAACACCCCCGCGGCGCGGGGGGGGGGGGGGGGTGCACGAGGTTTTAGGGCGCACGCTCCAGGAAAAAAAAAAAAAACTCCATGAGTTTCAAATATATATGCATAAATACTTTTATACGTATTTTTTATCATTTACTCTCTAGTAATGCAATGTCCTTTCTACGCTTTCTGAATGAAATTTTTCGCTAATGCGTCACATAATGCATAATTAATCCCCTCCCCCTTATTTCCTTTCTCACGTGTACCTGTATATTAGCGTACAGTGATCTCTCACTTATGTACGGGCGCAAGGGCCCGCGGAAAAAAATACGCCAAAGTTACCACAACAGGGATCTAATTCCAAACCCCAAAAGGGAGCTAAAAGTGAATCATCTGTGTTCAGTGTACACAATAACTGCTAATTAATATTATTACGCATACAGTCATACTGAAAAATGGGAAAAGAGATTACGTAGCGTCAAAATGCAAGTACGTATAATGCAAGTTGCGTAAGTACTGTTTTATTTTCTTGAACTCGAATATGAAATTGTACCCAAATTTCATTTTGCACTTAATATTATTTTCTCACAAAATAAATTACAATCGAGGATTGTTATTGTTTTCGTGAATTTACAAAAAGAGTATTCGAGTTCATGAAGGAGTGAGAAAGTTCGTTAGTTTCTATAATTAAATTGGAAGTTCGTCTTTTTGTCATTTTAAAAAGCAATAGAGCTCTAACACTGAAGATTTCGTTAGCAATCACTGCCTTGTGCTATCAGAGCCGTAACTGGGGGGGGGGGGGGGGGGGGGAGCCGTGTGCCCCGAACGCCAGATTTGAAGGGGCGCTAAATCAAATAAGTATGTGTGTGTGTGCTTGTGTGCATATGTAATTTTTTTTTTCTTACTAAAACTAGCGGGGGGAATCTAGTTTTAATTTTCTTAAAATAATTAAAGAAAAAAAGTTAAATTCTGAGTCAAATTTAGCATTGGTTTAACGCAAATAAAGAGTAGATGGGATGGACGAAGAGAGAAAGAGCAGGAGGGCTCAGTAACTAGCGCAAATGTATTTGTATTTCTTAGACAGAGACCAATGTTAAATGTTTGTATCTTATCTAAAAAATACTACACTCGGATTCTGCGAACATAGGCCCTTGGAAGTAGCGATACAAAACAAGGCAAATGCCCTGTTTCCGCAATAAAACCATAAAACTGTCCCAATATTGTCGATGTCTTCCTTTTAGCTTATTACAGTGACGGGTGCTTGTCTAAACTATTGGCGCTTATAACCCCGATATTTTCACGCATTATTAAGATAATTTTCATTCTAAGCTGAAGTGCATGTAATGTTTCAACTCGCTAACTTTTCGAAAATCTGCTTTTTAATAATAAATACCCGAATATCTCTTCACCGTAGTGTTTTGTTTTAATATTTTGGGGTAAACCAAAGATAGGGCGCACTTATAAATCTTGCAGGGGGGGGGGGAGACCTAAGTCTATGTACGCCACTGGCCAGGACCAGAGGAAAAAAGGAAGGCCGGTTTAAAAGATGGGTAGACGAGATGGAGAAAGACCTTAAAAATCTAAATGTTCGAAACATTAAAGAAAAAGCGAAAGACAGAGAAAGAAAATTGTTAGGGAGGCTATAGTCCAACATGGGCCGTAATGCCAGGCAGGGAGTTAGTTGATGCTTCGTTCAATCTGTGCTTGCAAGGCACGTTCCTTAGTTCGTAAACAAATTGGTTAAAAAAAAGTAAAAGAAGTAAAAAATGCTTAAAAAACTACTTTTTGAGAAAATAAGCGATTTCTATACTGTATGTACAGTGAAACTTGTGTAAATTGCCACTTGCGGTGCAGCACTTTAGTAGTCAGCTTATAGAGGGTGGAGATTTTTTTTTTTGTCATCTTTCACACTATGCATATATTCATTTGTAACTAATTAAAATATAGCTTCATCTATTAACGTTGCTTTAAAATAGTAATTAGCTATTTTTTATCACAATAATCTAAAGTATCATTAGAGAAATTTAACCTGAATGACTTACAATGTATCCTGTACAACTTTAAAAGTAAAGTACTTAGTTAAAATAAAGATGAATATCCCATTAATTAGGTAAGTTACTTAAATGATAGTAAAGATTTCCCAAAAGTACATAATTTTTCAAAAAAGCTAGATCAGATAGAAGAAACAAGAAGAAACTTATTTAAAGAATAAAAGAGTGCTCTTAGTAGTTTTCCCATATGGTTAACTTACAAGGAAGTTTAGGCAAGCTTTATATTGATGCTTCATCCATACAGACAAATACTAGTCTAACACTATAGCATAAAAAATTTCATGTAGAAGTCATTTTAGTTTTTTATCTTTGCAAAAATAAATAAACAAATAAATATAGTAATAATTAGGTGGTCAACTTACCAAGGGGTTTTTATAATACTCCCACACAAATTTAGCGTACATAAGTGGTTAATATAGACAGTTGGTCAAATTGGGTGGTCAAGTTAAAGGTTTCCCTACATTATATAATATAGGGCTAATTCCGTTTCAGACAAAAGTGGTCAGCTTAGTTTGTTATACTTACTGTGTAACAAAATGATAGTAAAAGTAATTTTGCAGTTCATTAAATTTTAAATAAACTACTTGCACATTTTTATAAATTGGGGTCTGTAATAACCCGTATTTATAATGTAAGTCGGTAATTAAAAGGCCAAGGTGCAAAGACCTCGCTGATTGGAGCTCTATTTCGATCCTGGAGCAGCACTGCTTTTTTTTTAAAACACATAATCAACATTATTCATATCATAAACAATATCTGTAGCAAAAGCAGGACAATGTTATGAACAGAACTGTTAAAATAAGAACAAAATAAATGAATAGATAAAATCGACTCTTACATCTTCCTCTCGTGCATTTGTTATAAAGTTTGCAGAAATTTGGAAAAAATCTTATGATAATTTTTGACATCTTTAAACTGACCTATTCCCGAATGTAATAGCTTAAATTCTTATGTATTAAAACTACAGAAAATAATGCTGAAATATTATTTAAATCCATCAACATTTTTAACATCTTATTGCCTCCAAAAGTAATACGATTTTGAAACAAAATAAAAAATAAAAAGGTAATAATTTTTCTTTTTTTTTCTTTTTGTTTTTCTCTTTATTGAATGCACTGTGAAACGAAGTTCAACAACACTTAGCGGCTGTCTCTAGACTGGGATGCCTTTCACAAAGAGTGAAACAAAAGTACTATGTCAGAAAATCAAGAAAATTCCATTAATATTAGCTGCAATCTTGTAGCACATAATTTATGCTTAAAAATGTATAATTTTTGACTTTGTAGGCGCTTTTGATACATACATGCCCACGTAGTTTTTTTCGAGTCATAGCCCTTGTATATGCAAGATTTAAGTAATTTTCTGATTTACTTTGGCGAAAAATGTATTGAAATCCATAAAATATGAAGTGTGATTAAAGGTAATTGATACTTTTTGCCAATCCTTTTTAACGAGTTTAGCCACTGGCGGCGGATTTTAGCAATTATGGGGGGGGGGGGGGGGGCGCATACGCCCTTTTTAAAGGAATAAAAGAAATAATTGTAATTAGCCAATTAAATTTTTTGCGTATTTTTCTCTAAAAATTAGCTAATTGGTTTTAAGGGATAATAAAAAAAGTATAAAAACTCTTTTAAGAGAACTCTATTATGAGAAAAGTTTTTATGAGAACCACTTGATGTACTTACTCCCTGCTGCCTGTCCAGAAATTATTCCTGTGTCCACCTCTGAGTTTAGTAATTAATCGTACATTTTCTGAATGTCAAAACGATTTTGAAGCTTACATCATTAGTAAAAGGCGTTTATTTTTCAACACTTCTGAAAATTTATTGCAAGGGCATTTTTAAGCCTTATCTTCTCTTTCTTAGTTTACTATTAGGAGCAAATCCGCATTTTTCGAAAGCACCAATACTATTTTCGCTATCTCTTTAAAAATACGCAAAACTATTTTCCTCCCCGGAAGCTACGTTCAATCTCTGAATCATCAATCATCTTCGGTGAGCACCGTTTCTTTTGTCTTTCCTAGAGAAAACGCCCACATTTCTCTTTCTCTTGTTTGGATTCGCTGTTACTTTTGTTGTTTACTCTGTAAATTTCACTTGGTTCCGATTGATCGCTCTTTGCATTTGCATATTTGCTTAGTATTTGTTCTTTGCGCTTTTCGTGAATAAATGTCGGTGGTAAATATTACATGAAGGTATTTAGTTTTCTTTTTAAATATGAAAATTTTTGCTCTCCCTAATAATTATATGTATTGTTTAAAATATTCAAAGTTTCTGTTTTTTTTTGTTTAATATTATTTTGTTCATTTTTATTTTTTATTTTTATTTATTTATTTGCTTGTTTTAGTATGAGTTTTCTCATTACAAAAATATCTAATTTGTAATGTAAGAGCTTCTTGTATTTGTTCTTCATATACATTCTTTTTTCAAATGTTTTTATATCATTTCCTTTTTTCCCTTTACTTTAGCAACGTTTCCCCAATCCCTTTTCTACTCAAAAATGTCGCGATTATGGTTAGCATAGATACTAATTCCTTCATACCCAAATAGCAGTTTTTGTATTAATTTTTATGGTTATTGACAGGGTGCTTTGTTAATAACGTCCTTTGTTAAAAACTGTAATTTCGGAAGATTTTGGGCTTTGGCTGATGGCTACATGTTCCTATTGAACACTGCTTTTGACAAAGCTTTCCTCGCTCTTTAGATGATTTCAATAAGTTTCTTATTGAGACTGAATTTGGCGAAACTTTATGCCAGAAGTGCGCCCAGAAACCCCCCGCACCTGCCATTTTCTGGCCTATCGTATTTTTAGATGCCCCCGGGTGCAAGCCCTCGGGAGCAAATGGGGTTCCGGGAGAGCTCGACCAACCGCAAATTTATGAAAACTATTAAAAAAAAAAAAATTACAGGTCATTGCAAACTCTAAAAGTCATAATGCGCGTGGTGCGGAATACGAAAGATTGCATAGTGTCTGTAAATCAACATCAGATAACAAAAATTATTACACTACAAGCATTAGTATCATTGAGCAATTGCGCACAACCAAAGCCGCACCACACTATAACAATATAACTCAATATAACTGGATATAAATTGATAGGGTAATACACAGATGAGAAATAAAGTACACAAAGTTTAAGCCATGCTACAGATGTCCACAATACTACAATTTGATGTCTGGATGCACATTAAGAGAGTAAAACACGGTAGAGAAACAGTATACAAAATTTGATGTCTTGTTTTGAAGAATACAAAGTTGTAAAAAAAAAAAAAAATAAACAAAGCTTGATCTGGTATTATGATGTCTGAGTATACATAGACAGAGTAATATACAGTAGAGAAACGAAGTATACAAAATTAAGCCATGCTAAAGTTCCCCAACTGCGTAGTGCAGCCTACTAGAGTCCCTGTATCTTAGCGAGAGTAGCGTCAAAGCGGTATCATTTTCCTATTGGTGGAAGGTTTGAACCCTCCGCCCGAGGCAGTGCCTTCTTTCGTCCCATAGCTTTAACGTGGAGACGATTAAATGCCATGAAAAAACACGGGAATCCGTAAAATTAAAGGCAAATACATTTTTAAAATTCTTTTATTATTGTTCTAAAATGTTTAAAATATAGGAATGTAGCTTTATTTTGGGCCATATGCTCCTATTTATTTAATTATTTCTTTGTTAAAATAAGTGCATGCTTTCTTAATGCTAATATTCCATGTTGACCCGCTATTTTTGGCCCTAATTGTCATTTTCCCTAATAAATAAATAGCTAGTATCCTAAAGTAATTAAAAAACATCGCTTCAAGATTAAGAAAGTGTTTAAATTTAGTAAAATTAAGTTATTTTAACGAATACTTTGTATCTTCGACTTGGCGTGATTTGCTTATGCTTGGCGACTATTGGAATGTAAACATATCGGCCGCTTCCACACATTCTTGTCAGTCAGTTACGAATGGATTTTCTTATATATAAGCGACTTATTCTGCCGAATTTTAAAATAGGCAGGGTAGTTAGCTGTGTAGGAGGCCAAGTTTTACTGCCCTTCAAAAAAAATTATCAATTTCAAAAATGTTCTATAATGTCATCTTCATTTTCCTACTAAATTACTTGAAGTTAGGGAGTTACGAGGGGGGAGGGCGCATATGCGGAGCTGAATTCGGCCTCGGAGGAAGTTTTCCGTATTTGCTCTTAATTTAATGAATACCTTCATGGGGAAATGTATTTTTTCACATAAGGGGATCATTCATAAATGATGTCACGCCTCGAGGGGGATGGGTAAAAAGAAGTGTGACATCAGGCTTATACAACATAGCGGGACAAAGGGGGGAGGGGGTCAAATATATCAATAAAAAAAAAAAAGACGCGTGCATTTATGAACGGTCTCTAAGTACATTCTTTCTTCTTAGAACATTTTTTAACATAACTTTTACATAACGAGTTTTGTATAAAAATATCACTGAATTAATAATAGTTCCAATTTTTTTTTACCAATTCATTATTTTACCATTCATATATTTCTAGCATTACTGCTTTAAATTTTAATTTAGTTTCCCTAAGAAATAAAAAAAAAAAACGAGTAATCTTTTAATGATTTATTAATGCAATATTATCAACAAAAAAAAAAAAAAAAAACTTTCAGAATTAAAAATCCAAGAAATTATGTTGAATATAATAAATTTATAAATATCATTATTTATTTTTGAATCAATTAAAGAGTAACAATTTCCATGTTCTCATATTTAACATAACGTAATTTAAAGCTGAGAATGATTAAACTATCCTGGACTTGTTGAGACCAAAGATATTTTTAAAAAACGTTTGTGGCTTACGCAAAAAGTAGCTTTTAATTCAAACAGAAATTTTGCTTTCAAGTGGACAAAATTTCCCGTTAACGATTATCGTTTAGCGGAAATCCTTGAGCGAGTATGAAGCCAACCTTGCACTCGGCGGCAACCCTGTTTTTCGTCCGGAGGCAGTTTTCCCCCGATCTGTCGTTACTCTGAAGACTACGTCTTATAAAGGAACTCTACAGCCTACTACAAGAGATTACAAAGTAACCGTACCCGGCCATACTCTAATATCACACAAGAGCCTCTATTTCTTCCTACTCTTCGAGCAGAAATTCAGTTCAAATTGGCCAACTCTTCGAAGTTCGCACTATTATATTATATGCATGTGATAATGATAATATATGTTACAATGTAAGGTGTCTCCCAATGTGGCGTGGTTATAATTGCGTAACATAAGTGCAAACAAATGTTATCACCTCGCTGTAGTATTCGCAAGGGAGAGGAAGGGGCACCAAATTATAAAAGTTCGTGCCCACAGTCCTCAAAACGCACAGATAGGCTTTAAGATGTTTTGTACCATAAATGGAATCATACGAAATTCAATTACTGTGCGAAAGAGGGCAGAGATCTGCTAGAGTTCAAACTTAGTGTCCTCTTTACTATTATAACAGTGCTTTGAAGAGTATTATTTGTTTTTGTTTGAGATATTACTTCTTTTAAACTGAGAAAATTAAAAATTTTTTGCGTATAATATTGTTTACCCATTGATATGATATGTCATTGCTGCTTTCTAATAACCACGAGTAAGGAGAAAAGTGTTTACCCTTGTGGATTTCGAAACCGCAACGTTCTATGCATTGTATTTATTAGCCGTGCTTTCCGCAGGATGCTTCACGTACAGTGGTGGTATAAAAAGCGAAACCACTGTATAGTAGAAAGCTTTTCTTGCCTATACGAAAAGAGAAAAATCAGCTTAAAATCCTGCCACATTTAAAGTTTTGTATGAGTGACCAATAATGAAAATTTTAGAGTAATTAATTATGTAAAGTTTACCCATGGTTTGCTGTAAAATAACTACATCAACAGTGGTGACGTAGTTAAAGGTAGGAAGTTGAGGAGAAAAGTAAGTCTCAAATGAAGATATGGTGCAAGAGCATCATGGGAGATTTCCAACAGTCTTGGTTGGAAATATCCCACCAATCGGTATCTTCATTTGAGACTTTTTTGTCTTAGCAATAACGCTTACTGCCATTTCCATGTTGGAGATTAAGCCAGGGTCGTCCCGATAAAGGGCAGTATTTCTAACCGTTAGACCATATTAGGACCATTGGAGACGTGAATAATAAAGGGTATCCATTTCCTTAATAATAATTCTTAATATCAGTGTTTGATATACCGTTGACTCGTCCAACGTTAATGTATTCCTCTCTGACCAATGACCCGGTTTCAATTTTTTGAAATTAATGTAATTGTTCGATAACTTAGGGGTGTAGTAGCTGTTATGATTCGTTATATGACTCTCATCAAGTTTTTTTTTTTTTTAATGAATTTCTTTTACTATGCAAGCAAATGCGCAGTGGAAGACAGCTCTCCTTCATGATGTTGAACAGTTTAAAATTACTGTTTAAAATTCTACTGCTGTGGGAAATAAAGTGACTAACTACACCCATAAACCCGGCATTGCTAAAGCAGTATCTTGAAGGAAAAGATAATGCGCTTGCGCAATCAAACATTGGAGTTGACTGGCTTTCAATATGGTTTAAGGAAGGGTAGATCCTGTACAACTAATTTGTTGCGTTTCTATGACAAGGTTATCATATCATTAGATAATAAAAAGTGCATAGATGTTGTTTACATTGACTTTCAGAAAGCGTTCGATAAAGTACCGCATGAAGCTCTTCTTAGCAAACTTGGTTATATTGGTATTGGTGGGAAAACTTTAATTTGAATTAAAAATTTGCTGACTGGGAGCAAACAAAGAGTAGTCGTGAAGGGCAATTATTCTCATTGGATTGATGTTTTGAGTGGTGTTAAACAAGGTTCAGTTTTAAGGCTGATATTATTTCTTATTATTATTAATAATATACTCTGAGTATTTCTGGGAACATCAATATTTTTGCTGATGACGTCAAAGTCATGGGAATTGTTGACACGGAAGAACAAGTTAATCAGCTTCAAGTGGATTTAAATCAAATTTCTAGGTGGGCAATTAAGTGAGGTATGTCTTTTAATATTGGGAAATGTCAAGTGCTTCATTTTGGTCATCGGAATAAACATGCAGGCTATTATTTACAAGGTTCTGTCGTTACTGAAGCAGAAGCAGTGGTTGATCTAGATTCTAGAAGTATTGATTAGTCACGACTTCAAGTTTAGTCCGCAGTGTAGCATAGTAAGTAACAAAGCTAACAGGATGCTTGGGTTTATCAATTAGGCTATTTCGAACATGTCTAAGGAAGTTGTATTGCCATTATACAGAAGTTTGGTATGACTACATTTGGATAATGCTGTTCAGTTTTGGTCTTCTTACCTAATGAAGGATATTACCTTATTGGAAAGGGTTCAAAGGAGGGCTCCTAGGTTGGTAAGTGGTCTTTCAGACATAGATTAGGAAGTTAGGCTTAAAAGGCTCAATATGCATAGTCTAGAGCAAAGAAGTTTTAGAAGTTACATGATTCACTTGTTTAAATTCATTAAAATGGGAAATATTGATGGGCTACAGTTATCTGCTGAAAGTAGAACCAGACCTTATTGTTTTAAGCTTTTCAAATCTCAGGCTAATCTCGAAATCAGGAAAAATTACTACTTTAATAGGGTTGTAGACAGTTGGAATAGTTTACCGAAAGGGACTGTTACTTGCAGTGGGGTAAAAACTTTTAGGAAAGCTCTTGATGTTCATTGGGGACTGTTAAAATCACTAGGACCAGTCTAGCTGGGCCCTGTGCCTGTTGCCGGTCGTCACTTGTGTATTTGTATTTGCATTTTTATTATTTCATACATTTAAGGAAAAATATACCCCTTTTTTATGAGGAAATATTGTTTTTTTTTATAACAATCGTCTGATATAATAACAGGACATTCAATAAGGCAACATCCAGTGAGGATGATAAAATAAAAATTTTCATTCGAATCTGCAACATTTATTTCAAGATTACTACCCACAATTTCTGTAGAATCTTTATATTTCCAGAACAACAATGGGCGAAGAAATTTCGAAGAATACATCTGGCACGCTAATCTCTACTGGTATGAAGCTTCAACGAAGCTCAAGATTTCATGCACGAAAACCCGATATTTGCTTACGTGTTATGAATTATGTATTGAATAAATCCATTTCAATGCATAAAACTAAGATTGTATTCCGATGATGATAAGTTCAGTTTTCTATGCCTTGAAACATTTTTTTAGGAGATAAGGGGGGAAAACCAAAAACCTCATACGCTATTTGTGGTGTCGATAGATCAATAACAATTAAATTATTGACTCTTGGTTTAATATTAGTTTTTAAATAAATATTTCACAGCTTTTTACTTTCATGCTACTTTCTTTGTTATTGTTAGCATGTTGTTTATTTTCACTTAAATATGAAAAACTTTCCTTTTATATATAAATTATACTTTAAATTAACATAAACCTTTAGGAATCTATTATGTATACCATTTTACGTAGATGAAATTAGATTTAGATATCCAAAACTCGGACTTTGCAAATAAATGTTCATGGTTTCAAGACAAAAAAGATTAAAAAAATGTTTTTTTTATAACGAACAAAACATTCAACGCATATAGTTTCAGACAGAATAAGTAATATTTCCATTTTTGTAATTTATTGAAACATGACTTTTGGAAATTAAATATGAAGTAGATAGTTTTTTCTTCACATCATTATACATCATTACTAAGAATTTTTTACAGTTAAGGAATTGTAGCTTTCAGCTGACAAGTATTCATTAACAGACATTTTTTTCAATACAACATTAAAGCATAATTCATTAGTATGTGCTGTCTCAGTTGTCCAAACTTTAGTAAGGAAAATCCAATTTTTTGAAGTTAAAAAATATATTGAATATTTACAAATTTGAAACATTTTTATCTTTGAAATGATAATTTTTTAAAATCAATAAAAAGTTTTATGGATAGTATTTTAATCTAAATATTTTTTCCCTTTAAACATGAGAGCCTGTACACGTGTGCTTATGGGGGGGGGGGGGGGAACTAAGCAATGCAAGTTAAAAAGAAATCTTACTTTATGTTCTTTGAGAAGGAAATTTTTATTCGCTTAAAATATTTTTTTATCAAACTTTGAAACTTTATAAAAAAAGTATTTGTGAGGAAAATTAGTTTGTCATCTGACATTTATATGTAAAAGAAAGAAACGTTTTAATTAGTTTTTTTATGAGCAGTACTTCTTTTCTTTCATTACTTTTTTTAGGTATAATACAATTGACAAAAATAATGTGAGGTAAAAAAAGTAAGCTAGTTTTTCAGTTTGATGCATTAATGAGCTTGTGTCACTGTTTTCTACGATTTTTAAAATTTTAATATATATATATATACATTTTGATGTATTTAAATTTTGATATATATAAGTACATTTTAATATATATATGTAAGAACGGCAGTCCCGTTCTATCTTCTACAGCTGTGGCCGCTAAGACCCATGTAAGACGAGGCACAGGGTTTCGTTGCAATTCTTTATTGGTACATTTTAACACACAACTATCATAACATTAATATTGTTGGAACGAAGGACATGAAGTCATCAGCACGTTTCAAGAAGCAACAACCACGATTTTCGTTCGGGCAGTCGTATTTATATGGGGGAAAATCTCTTAGACTGCAGACAATGTTCCTTACACCACGTGATGGCACGTGGTTTAAATAGGAGGGCCATATGAAAATAAAATATATTATTGGCTTTAATCCCGTAGACAGAGGCTGGCCTAAGTCTACGGGGAAAAAATAGTCTGGAGGGAATTACTGAGGGAAACCAAATTGAGCTTAGGCATGACCATATATGGTAACGCGTTAGAGAAATTTATGAGTGGGACAACCCTGAGTTGTCAAGTTTAATATGGAAAAAGCCAGACAAAGGAGACAAAGGACTTCTCCATATCACAGCCTGACAAAGGATACAAAGGATTTTTCCATATTACATCCCCCCTCCCCAAAAGTTCTATTACTTTAAATATTGAAGAAGTGAAATATCTGCAGCCTTTTTCCCCACATAAATTTATGTATTAAATTTTATATACACATTTTGAATGTAATACTATACAATTACAAAAACTACTGAACATTTTCATCACAGATTATTATACTCTTACTAAACGATATTTACAAAATTGTATTTAAAGTTCAGTTTAATTACAGTTGGATTATTCTGTTGCAGTTCAAAAGTGAATGACTTATATCACATTATTCATGTGATAGTTTGAAATTTGTTGGTGGGTAATATTTCCTCAATCTTGACACATGCACTATGTCTGATTTTTCTTTGCTGTGTGCGTTTGGTTTATTGATTTCATAAGTTACGTCCGTAACTTTTCTAAGAATTTTATATGGTCCACTGAACGGTTGCGAAAGTTTTCGTGAATTCGGATATTTGAATTCTTCATATATCACAAAGTCATCTGCATTAAAAGTTTTGTCGACAAATCTGGCATCGTAATATATTTTATTTTTTTCATGATACTCTTTAGTTCTTTCCACTGCCAGTTTTCTAGCTTCCTCAACAGGAGGATAAATGTCTTCATTTACTGGATTTTGAAAAGGCACTGTACCGTACATTAAATACGCAGGTGGGAACTTCGTAACTGAGTGTGGAGTTAGATTGTATTCTTGAGTCACCTGCTCTAATAATTTAGGCCATGGCACGTTTCCAGAAGCTGCGTTCACTTTGCACTTTAGGCGAGTGACTATTGTTTGGTTCAGACGTTCCACCTTACCATTTGTCTCTGGTCTATGAGCTGTGGTTAAAAGCTGTTTAATTTTGTGGTGCTTTAGAAATTTCTTGAAATGAGATGAAGTAAATGATGGATTTCTATCACTTAATACACTTTTAGGTATTTGAACACTGAAAATTTGTTTAAGAAAGTTGACGTAAGTTTCGGTAGTGATTGATTTTGATGCAAAAGACCACATGTATCTAGTATGATGATCTATAAACAATGTTAAATATTTTTTCGTGGAATTGTAGTAGTTGAAACCACCCACACTATCTACTGCAACGAGATCAAATGGTTTATCAACTGGAGGCATAGACTGTAAAAGGCCAAATCTTTTTTGTCGAGGCTTTTTGTTTACCTGACAAATATGACAATGTTTGTTAAATCCAGTTATATCTAATGTTATATTTTGCCAATAATATACAGGCGTAAGTAAATTAATTGTTTTTTGAATTCCTGGGTGTCCAAACGTTTCATGGACAGTCTCAAGTAATTTACGGCGTAAAGAAAAAGGAACAACAATTTTAGTAAAACCCTTTTTACGCAGGCATAACACGTTATTAATTTCGACAAAATTACCAGTTAAATTGTCATTTTTTTGAGCCTCTTGAATTTCATCCATTTGCAGTAGATGCGAAACGTGGTTTCCTATATTTTTTTCAACACATGCATTATTTACAGGTATATCTCTTGAGAGCATGTCCGCCTCGAAGTTTGTGTTGCCTTTCGTATATTTAATATCATAGTCATACATACTTAATTGTAAGGACCAGCGGAACATACGACCTTTTAAGATTTTTACATTTTTGAGCCAAACTAACGCCGCGTGATCGCTATGTATGACGAATTTATGGCCAAAGAGGTAGTGGTGGTACTTATTTAAAGCATCCACAACAGCTAGACATCCCAACTCAGTAATACTATAATTCTTCTCGTAATCTTTTAATGAGCGGGAATGGAAAGCTATGGGATGTAAGGCACCCGAACTGTCTGGCTGTTTTAATATTGCTCCCACACCAGTTTGACTTGCATCAACACAAATATGACATTCTTTTTTAGGATCAAATATTTTAAAAATTGGTTTACAAGTTAAGGAGTTTTTCAAAACTTGAAATGCTTCTTGGCATTTGTCAGTCCATTGCCAAGTTGTATCTTTTTTCAGCAAGTGGTTTAATGGATTTCTAATAGTTGCATATTTATCTATAAATTTATGGTACACATTTATTGACCCCAGAAATCTTTGGAGAGATTTAACATTTTTAGGCGGTTGTAAGTTGTTAATAGCCTCAATATTACTATTATCGGGCGTTACAATACCATTACAAATTTCATACTCTAAAATTTCAATTTTAGTCTGTACGAAAGAACATTTTGATGCTTTTAACTTTAAATCTTCCTGTCTGCATATCTCAAAAATTTGTTGAATATGATCTAAATGTTCTGAAAGGGTTTCAGAAAAAATTATTATGTCATCAAAGTAATTGGCTGCAAATTTTATTTTATGTTTTGTAAGTATTCGAGGCAAAGTTCTTTGAAAAATACTTCCTGAATTTTTCCACCCGAAGGGTAATTTGTTCCACTCATATAAGCCACTATTAGTGACAAAAGCGAGCTTTTCAGTATCGTCGGGATGAATTGGTATATGCCAATATCCGGAAGCCATGTCTAATTTGGTAAAATATTTGCTTTTCCCTAATTTATCTACAAGTGTTTCTATCAGGGGTAATGGTTCTGCGTCGGACTTAGTAATTTGATTTAATTTTCTGTAGTCTATACATAATCGACTTTTTTTATTTTCGTCTCTTTTAAAAACTAGTGTAACAGGTGCAGAATATGGCGATGAGCTTTCTTTTATTATATTAGCCTTTAATAACTCTTGAATTTGATTTTCAATTTCTTCTTGTTGCTTTGGGGAAGTTTTATATACCCTTAACGACACCGGTAAGTCGGATGTTAACCTTACCCGTTGAGGTTCAATTCTAATTGTTCCAACATCATATTTATTTTTGGAAAATATATCTTCGTACTTTCGCAATATTTCTTTTAACTTTGAATTTTCCTCAAGTTCCGAATGTCCATCGACAGGATCGCGACATTGTAGGCCTCCAATGCCACAACCAGTCCCAGAAACATCGGACGAAACACGAAAATGATTACTTTTTTCGCAACTAATTTTTTCATTTCCATCTTTCTCTAGACAAGTTTTCTTTTCCGTGCTACTCTTTTTCTTTTCATTTTCGTTATAATGTAATTCCGTCACACTTTCCTTAGTTTTACTTTCTTTCGGATCTTTCACTCTTTTAATTTCCTTATCAATTTTCTTGCGTATTTTTCCCGTACTATTATTTTCGTTTTTATTTTCTTTTACTTTATTTCCACAGTTCCTAACTAGGATTTCAGGTAAAATATGCAAAGACAAGTCATTGGGTTCGGAATCAGAAAAGGTGATCAGTCTTCTCTGATCCTGCATAACGACATGTCCTACACAATCTATGACCAAACGAAATCCCACGCAACTCTTTAAACCTAATATGGCATAAGGTAAATCGGTGTCTAGAACATAAAATTCCACCGGTTTAACTATATTGCCGACCTTAAGGTAAAGAATACACGTTTGGGTAAGCTGTAGCATTCCCTTCGTTTGTTTTATTTTTACAGCGATTTTTTCTTTAATCGAAACATTTAATGTTTTTGCAATTGCACTCGGGATGATATTTAATGTTGAACCGGTATCAACATTTAAATAAATAGTCTTCAAATTCGAATTTGTATTTTGAGGTACGCGTCATTAGATAGTTGATAATCATTTTTAAATTTCGCCTCATTTTTAATAATATACCCGGGTATTATTAATTGTCATACTTCGTTAACTCTCTCATTTTCTTCTCTTAATTGATTATCTTTTTGCTGAGGCGGTAGTTTAAATCCAGCATTCGATGTATTTGGCTTATTCACACAAGTTTGTCCCCAATGATATGCGTTGGAGATTCCTTGTTGTGCGCAAAATTTACAAGGATTAGGGGGTAACTCCTGCGAAAAATGTGCAGTCTGTCTTTTTACTGCATTTTGTCTTTCATTATGACCTACAAACCTAGGTTTATTCTTTTGGTAAAAATTAGGTTGGTATACATTGTTACTATCTTGACGAGAATAGTTATATTGTTGACGAAAATTACTTTGATCATGATTTTTTGGCATCCAATTTTGATAAAAGGGGGGCTTCACCCTAAAAATATTTTGTTGCTCCCCATTATAAGCGGACTTGGGTGTTTCATGTGGAACTTCATTTATTAATTTTGAAACTACCTGAAGCCATTCGGTGGGAGTTTCTGGCTCTTTTATTACCAAAAATGCCCTAACTTGGGCAGGTAGCCCCACTGAAAGCCCCTCAAGGATATGTTGATTACTAAGTTTTATTTTTCTTCCCATTTCTACTTTTTCCGTAAAATAGGAGTACAACTTTTTCGGATTTCCAGAAAATTTTAAATTTTGAAAATCAAGAAAACTACTTGCTGGAGTAAAGTAATGTTCTTCAAAAATTTGAATGATTTCATGAAAGGAATTACAGCAAAGGCATTGATTGATGTAGAGCTTTAACGCTGAACCGCGAATAAATTTCTGAAAATTTTTTAATTTCCAACTATCATTTAAGTTGTTCTGAGCCGTTTGCTGGTTAAAGTGAGCTTACCATGCTGAAAAATTTATCCCTAACTCTGGTTCAAATAATAAAATTTCAGGTGAGCTACCCGAATTTTTGTCTATTTCAATTTTTGAAGTAGAAGAGCCATCTGCCAAACTTATCTCTTTTGTTTTATCACTAATCGTTTGACATTCTGAATCCATTTTTATTAAGCTTAAATCGGCAGTTGCCTCTGCTTGAGTTTCGGCATCCTTACGGTTTAAGTTATCTCCATCCATGTTTGAATTTTCTTTGTGGGAAGACTCTAAGTCAGAATTTTTTTAATTTTCAATGGTCTTGCTCATTTTACCTCTACGTAATAACATAATTCTAATAACACACAAATTTTTGACATTTTTCCTTTTTTACCTTCCCACTTTAACAACAAAAATATTCTGCGTAAACAAATGCATAACATCTAAAATATATACAGAACTATTCATAATACTGCAAAAAATATACCATAATTTCAATTACACAGCACATTGATAAATTTACTATTTCAAACATCTTAATGTCAAAAAAAAAAAAAAAAAAAAACCGTGCTGACAAGATCCCTTTTAAAAATTTAAACCGATAATTAATATATCATCAAATAAAGAACTTATTCTTCCAAAGCACATGATCAATTTATATCATAATAAATTCTAAAGCAATATCATGTAAAAAAAAAACCAAACGGGAGAAAAAGATATTCATATAATTATAAGATATTTATGAAGAAAATTCGAAATAATACCATTTTGGAATAACACATTAAAAATTACTTTATCCAAATTCACTTTAGCACATGAAAGTAATTTCAATTCTAAAGCACCACACATTCACGATTCTTTGGTGAAATCACGCAGCAGAACACCAACACTCTTCGCTTCTAAAAGCCACAACGGGGGCGAGCTTTTCCCCACTCGGTGAAAGAAGCCGCACATTGGTTCATTGAACCGTCTGGAAAGATGATCCACACTGCTACATCGGCGCGGCACATTGCAGATTTAGTATTGCCTTTCTTCGATTGTTTTTTTTTTTTTCTCTGCAGGAGCCCGGATAGGAACATAAATCCTACCGGCTTGTAAGAACGGCAGCCCCGTTCTATCTTCTACAGCTGTGGCCGCTAAGACCCATGTAAGACGAGGCACAGGGCTTCGTTGCAATTCTTTATTGGTACATTTTAACACACACACAACTATCATAACATTAATATTGTTGGAACGAAGGACATGAAGTCATCAGCACGTTTCAAGAAGCAAGAACCACGATTTTCGTTCGGGCAGTCGTATTTATATGGGGGAAAATCTCTTAGACTGCAGACAATGTTCCCTACACCACGTGATGGCACGTGGTTTAAATAGGAGGGCCATATGGAAAATAAAATATATTATTGGCTTTAATCCCGTAGACAGAGGCTGGCCTAAGTCTACGGGGAAAAAATAGTCTGGAGGGAATTACTGAGGGAAACCAAATTGAGCTTATGCATGACCATATATGGTAACGCGTTAGAGAAATTTATGAGTGGGACAACCCTGAGTTGTCAAGTTTAATATGGAAAAAGCCAGACAAAGGAGACAAAGGACTTTTCCATATTACATATATAAATAATAAAAAAAACAACCGTTAACCACAGTTTTTCTCCCTTCAAGATGTTATTTTGAACAACTTGTTATACAACAACAAATATTTAGAATGAAAATTTAAGTTTTCGGTACCTCTAAATTCCATAAAGCCTATCATAGTGCTCAAAAAGTATTGAAGCAAAAAGAAACAAGTATTTGGATTTAATAAAGATTGATGACTTAACCATGTCTACTGTTGTTGGGGGTTTGAATGAGCAGAGGGTGTTCAAGATTCACGAATCATTAAGAAAAATAAGAAGATGGAGTACTAGAGTCTGTTTAAACATATAACTACACTAACAGAGAAGGCGATAAATAACACGATAATTGTATTACCTTTACGGATGCGACTCGGGACTTTTCCTCATTTAACTTCATTTGTAAAGTTACATTTTGCAGTTTTGAAGTCTCTCTTTTGTAAAATATTCTATGATACTAGAAGAGAAGGATATAGAGAGTGATACTCTTGAAAAGAATACCTAAACATAGTATTTTAGGTTTAGATTTTTATGATAAAATTTTATTAATTGTATGTTATACGTTCTGTTTCTGATTAGAAGTCATTTTTTTTAGTATTTCAAAGAGGTATTCTATTCTCATTATTAATTAGCGAATTTATTTAAATGATTTGTTCAATTCCGCCTATTGCGTCATTGTACTTGTATCGAACGAGCTCAAACGTTTTAAACTATAAATTCAGTTTTGAAGAGTAATGAAGACTTGAGATCTCATTGGCAGTAGGGACAAAATTTAATTTATTGTTCTTAAATTTCTGTTAATTTTGTCTTGGCAATGGATTATTTAAATATAGATTTCTTCTTTTAAGAACTGTCTAGAGGCTTACAGTATTGCAATTTGCAATTCTAGTTGCAAAATCATAACCTTGTAAATGACCATTAGACAATTACGAGATTTAGTAATTTTGTTTTAAACAATAATTGGTTCCGATTCCGGTACAATATAGTTGATGTTAAATTATTTTATTTTCACATTTTATTTAGTTTAGCTATTTGGTATCTATAAAATATTTACTGAAGCGTGTTAAATTTTTACTGTAAATTTTTGATGATATTTTTATAATCATAACTCCCGAGCTCTTGCTAAGCTTCTTAGTATAATAGTGTTTAAAGTTAACTTATCTAATTATTATGTTCTCAAATTTGTTTCAGCTACTATATTTTTATGGTTGCTGTTTTGATTTTTTATCTAATGATTCAGAGCAATTTCTTTTTTGCAAATAAGAAAACTTTAGCTCTGTTGATTTATTCAGAATACTTACACAAATTTAATATTTCAGAACACTTGCGAATGTTTACAATTTATTATAATTTTTTGATGTTATATTCCAAAATGGGTCGACAGGGTGGCTTAGTGGTAAGGCGCAGGTCGGCTCTTACGCCCGAGAGCGCAGGTTAGAATCTAGCCCAAGTCGGTGGATTTTCAAGAAGCAGAAATTCGTCTGCGCCCATGTCGCATGATTGTGCGGCATGTTAAAGATCCCTTGAGTATCCGTTTTTGGCTTGGATACTCTCGGCTAAATTAAATACCTAGTACAATTCGCATCAAATGAGAGCTCAGGTGCCGGCATCTAGGGGAAACTGAGCGTCCAAATTCTCAGTGGCAATGGCATCCACCGACAGTGGTGCAACTTGAAAAAATCGATGCCGATTACCAGGGTACGTACTAGTTCTGCAAAGGTTAATGACCATATGCGCAGCCCCATTAGATAGAAAAAAAATTATTCCAAAATGGATTCAGCTTGTGAATGCTTAGTTATTTTTTAGTTCTCGCTGCAAAATAATCATAATTTGTTATTCTTAATACAGTGGAGCCCCGCCATTCGTCCGCCTCGCTATTCGTACAACTCACTATTCGTCCAACTTGTTCAAGTAAAATTCAACTCGCCATTTGCACTTGTCCCGCGATTCGTACGGTGCCAGGGGCTAGCTAGGTTACCAGTTTGGCTTTGTTTAGGAAAAAAAATAGAAAAGTTATGCTCATTTTGAACTCGTCTGGAAATAGTTTGTTTGGCATGTTGGGTTTTTTAAAAAAATTTAATACTTTTGAGATTTTACTGACAATTTTAACTTTTTAAGGGGGCAGCAAGAGGAAGTGGTTGAAGAACTTTCTTCTTCAGAGGAGGAGAGTAGTACGGAAAGCATTTCCTTTGCAGAAATTAAAGAGCGGTCTTATTACCCCTGCGAGAAAACACAGAGAGTGGTTGAAAAATGGCATCCCAACACTGCTGTGATCAACAGCATTAACTTGTTCAACGACAATGTTATTGACCATTTTAGAAAAATTCAGAACAATCATCAAAGGCAGACAACATGGGACAGGTTTTTAGGGAATGAAACCCAAGATTCTTCTAGTGCAAAAAGACAGAAAAAAGAAAGAACAGCTGAAAGGGAGAAAACACCTGAAGGGATGTTACCTGATGTTTTTATGGAAGGGGACTCCTCTTCCAACCATTACTCTTCCTCCTCTTAACATTCCACTTATGCCATCAGCTCACCTCAGTACAAGCAAAGTACAGTTAGATTTTTATTTGTTTATAATTTCATGTATAGTACTGTACATTTGTTTTTCATAGGTTTAAATAAGCAACCATCTGTGGATCCTGACCGGATTAATCCAATTTACATTGCATCTTATGTAAAAAAATAATTCGCCCATCGTACAAATCGCCATTCGAACTGTCTGCTGGAACGAATTGTGTACGAATAGCGAGGTTACACTCTATTGCAGATAAAAATGTTAATTTGAACGATTTTTCTGCTATCCCAATCAAAGTGCCCTATTTTCAAATCCATTTTGGCTATTGAATTCGTGAACATTTGATTACATTGTCTTGTGCAGCAATTTTATTTATCACTTCAAGACGTATGAGTGATTTCCTTATTTTTTCTTCCATAACTTTTGAATAAATGAACCGATTTTGATGATTTTTTTTAAAAAATCGATACAGAGTCTTCTAACTCAAATATCGCACATCATTTTGACTACATTTGTTCTCTAGAAAGAATGTTATGAGTTAAATACTGTAAAAATTTAGTTGACACCATTGGTGTAAAGCTGAAAATTATTTATTTTTTAATGTATTTTAAAATTTTTTAAGTGTGTCCAAAAGAATACAAACAGCAGAATGTTTTTCCCATTACGATTGCTCATTTATCTTATTTTCATAGAAGTGAGCAATCGCAATGAAATTTTGATACGTAACGGGGTTAACAAATTTCATTTGCTAAGAAACATTATACTGTATATGTATATTTTTCAGACAAACAGATTAATTTTTTTAAAAATATATCAAAAATGAATAATTTTTCAACTTTACACTAATTGCACACCAAAAATTGTGTTCAGTAACACCAAAAATGGTGGCAACAAAACACAAAATTTTTAGTGTATAGGTAATTTTCTTTTAATTGGAAAGGCTTCGCTTGATATTTGTTTGTTGGGAAAATTATTGATGAATATAAAACTCATTGCTAAAATAGAATTTGAGCATTACTATTAAAAGCAGTAAGAGTTTTATTGAAGGCACTTCTCGGAAGCAATAATTAAATCCAATCAGTTTGTTTGCTCTAGGACCTTTTAGAATCAAAGCGGAATTTACCATACAAATGATCAGTTTTTAGTGACATTCACTCAAAAATGTTTGCTTTTTAATATAATTTTTTTAAAAATAGAGTATTTATATAAAAATATATTTAAATAAAAATGTATTTACATTAAAATGTATTAAATTATGTGTGTTTGTGTTTAAAACATCATTTATTAAGCACCATTTTATTTAAAATTTTAGGAAATGTGGTTCATATTATAATGGAGATTTTTAGAGACGGTTAACCGTGTTGTAAGAAGGCTTTAGGAACCGATGTCCTTATTTTGATGGGGATCTTGATATTCTAAAGGAAATTTTAAACTAAATTTCTCCTTTATTATTTACGGCTAACTGTTTAATGTGCCGCATGACTTCATTTCTTTTCTCCGTCAGGAAATGATGCAATATTCGAGATACCTCAAGCACGTTAGCTAGTATCTAATAAAACTGATTTGTTTACATTTAATTTGGCGATGTTTGGCGAACAAAAAAAGGTAGGGCGTTTAACCGAGAAGCACCATCAAAATGAGCCAAGAGTTTCAGGGGGCTGCTCCCACTAGTAGAAACTTAATTCTTTTAGCTATTAGGCGAAGAAAGAGCTAGAGGGGGGGGGGGGAGCGTCAGAGAGACATTGATATGCAGAAAACTTGATAAATTTTTAATATGTAAGTGAAGATACTATTAAAGGTAACTTCACTTTATTAAACGAAGTATTATTTGCAATGTAAGCTTTGCATATTTAATTTATAATTTCTGGCTAAATAATATAAAAATACCTTTAAGCGAATAGCTCCCATTCGCATAAATATTTTTCTTAAATTAAGTTTAATTCATTTTTGTGGAAATACTTTTTTGAAAAAGATATCAACTAAAAATGTCGAACATTTTAATGTTCCCCTATCTTGTTTTTGTCATGTTATGTTGTGTTCCAAGCAAATACCACATAAATAATGTATCGTAGTAAATAATCAATAATCTAAAGCGAGATAAACAACATACATTTTACCCCTGCTGTAAACAAAGGATGCTTTTAGAAACACTTTTTCCATTTTTCATAGTGTTTGTTTTTAAACACAACGCGAGAAACATAAAGCTTTTGTGTTAAGCATTATCTCGGAAGTTTCGTGAAGCAATCTCTCACACAAACTAAGTTATTTTGTTTGAAAGAAGAACGCATGAACATAATTTTGGCTTCGTTTTTATCTTAATTTATTTCCTATTTAAATGAATTAAAAAATATATTTAGGAATACACTAAACATCTGGAATTTTTTTCTTTTCTAAAGACTGTTGAAAATTGAGTTCGAGAAAAATGTCTTTCTGAATATTGGGATGCATTTTCAGCAATTAAAATAAATTTTTAAAGACTTCAATTCAATTCAAATGCCAATAAGATGTAATTAATTTGTAACACAGTGAGAAGGCAGCCTTAGGGTGCATTCCACGATATTTTGAGTTTGTCGTAATTGCGTTTGTTGCTATGGGTATCAAACTAACAGCAAGGATTTATGCGTTCCGAGTGACATCCTTGCGCATTCAACGGTTATCTGGGTGAAAGTAACTTTTAATGTTGGAATAGCAACTGCCAATCAGTCAACGTGGGTGTGGTTACTAAATTACGCAGAACCAATGACGTGCGTTGAAAGTCTACGACGAACCTTTCGTTGCTGTCGCCATTGACGTGAATGCACCCTAATTTTTGGATGCTTTCATACTGATCGCAACAGCAATATAAGACAAATACAAAAATTTTCAGAGCATGTCATTGGTTCTACCTCATTTCACAGCCACACCCTGGCGTTGACTGATTGGCATTTTTTATTACGTCATTAAGAGGGAACTGACGGTGATTCGTTCATTGCGCTATCGAAGGCATACGTCATCGCTGTTAGTTTAATAACTATAGCAACAGTCTGTTATGGCGGAGACAAAATTTCATTGTATCTTTCAAAGTGAAAGCATCCTAATTATTCAAGTGAAATGTCTTAACTTGACTTACGTTTTATACATGATTGTTAAAGCATTGTTTGTTAAAAAAATTTTTCTAAAATAATTTATGTTATTTACCATTGTTAAAACCTCTTCTTCTCGATACTTCTCTGTTGAATTAAAGTTTTAAGGAGCAAATCCTCTTTTTGCAAATAAAATTTCTAATTATTATTTATGTATAACTTTATCTATCAGAGCCTTATTTACGACATGAAATTTCTACATTTCTCAGTCTGAGCCTTCTTCTCACAACTATTTTTTTCGAAAAAGGTGAAACTATGAAAACATATTTTCAGATTGTGTTCATATTGAAAAACAATTCATCGGGGTAGTGGCTTACATCATTTCAAAAGTTTCTGCTTATATATTTTGCATAAAACAATACAAAGAAAAATAAATCGCCATCTGGTTCTACATGCACAGCTGGTGAAAAAGAAGGAAAATTCTTCCCTCCACCTTTGCGTTCCAAGAAGGAACAAGATCAAAATATTCTCAGAAAGGTGAGAGTTGGCCTTATTCCTTCTTTCCTGAATGCAAGCAATTAATGAATAATGGGTATGGATGATACACAACCGTTGAGTAAAGATTGGGTAACTTAGATTACGGGGAACGTATTTAGATGTATGAACGTATTAATGAGGTTCCATTAATGGTTAAGAAGTTGAGTGCAAAAGAGGAAGATAAGACTAATGATTAGCTTGAGAAACGCACCATTTACTAGGAAAGAACAAAGGTATGATTAATTGTAGAGAAAACAGATTAATTGCCGGGTTTCACTTTGTAATTTGTTTGATTTATGAGGGCTTTGTGAAATCGTTTTAGAAACAGAGTAATGAAGTGGTGTAGATATAATTTCAAGCTTACGTAGTGTAAGATTATTTTTAAAGAAAATTATGAAACAAACTTGCTCTGTTGTAGAGTGAAAATAGTGCTAAATAAGAAATAATGGGATATTACAAAAAAGGTTTTAGGAAAGACATTAGTTGCAAAAAGAAAAAAAAATCCTTAAAAATATGAATTAATAGTTTCGAGGGAATGAAGTGTTTTTTCAATTTTTAGGGGAAAAAGTGGGAAACATTAAAATTCTGCGCTTGTATAATTTAATTATATAAATTTAAGTGTAACATATTAAAGAATTTTTAGAAATTCATTAATTTCATATGAATAAAAGATAACTTCCGCCTTTTATGCTTCCAATCTTGTACGCTGTTGCAATATAATTTTTCAACAAATTTTAATTATGGATTAAGCTCAATTATAACCTTATTAAAATTTTATGCAGAAATATCTAGCGCATAATTAGCACGTTTTATGCATTATGCAATTACTTATTTATAAAAAAAATTCTGAAACGTTATTTTATTTTTAGTTTTCCACCTATAACTATGTTCAAACTTCGGTTTGCGGAAAAATAGTCGGAACATTTTAAAATGGTATCAAGCGCTACTTTTATCTGCCTAAGAAAAATTTTAGGTTTCTTCTTTTCTTATTAAGATATGTTATTGTTGCATATTTTAATATTTTTTTTGTCGAAATAGTTAATGATAAATTATGGTGATTTATAGCCAGAAATTTTGACCTTCAAATCATTGAAATAATTCTTTAATCAAATTAACATTACGCAGCAAACCTTTGAACATTATATAGCAACAGCATGCAAAACTGAATAAGTCTTTAATCAAATAAGATTATACTATTTAATTAATTATTTTGGTTTATGCGTATGAATGTTTCTTCATTTTATTAATGCTGATGCACAGTAAAATGGCTTGATTACTTCGGAGCGTGTAACAAATTAAGAATCTTTGGTACTTGCTCCGAACTTTGTTGACGTATTTCTTGGATTCTTTTTCCTTTGCAAAATAAAAAGGATCAACGAAATCTTCGTGAGTTTTGTTCTTCGTTTTTATTATTGCTCTAAAAAAGCAATAATAAAAAATAATTTAGCAGTCTAGTATTTTCATGAGATCATTTCTAATGGACTTTTGTACAAAATTTATTTTGATAAAAATATTTCGACACACAAAGCAGATTATGGGGATAGTTTCGCAAAACCAAATAAAGTTCACAAAAAACTTATAGAAAATCCCAATGTTACTTCCAATGCAAAATACATCTTACGATGAAATCTAACGCACAAATAAATAACGGCGAGACAGACTTCAGGTTTTTATTTCGCATTGATCACAAAACACAAGTACCATTATTATTTTGTAGATTTATTTCCGAGATTCAAGCGAATTGTTATTTCATTTTATTTCTATAGTCAAGAAAACTATATTTGAGATTTCTTTCTTCTTTTATTTCTCTCTGAATGCTGTCGCTTCGATTTTGTCTTCTTCGGAGTATAATATCTTGCTTTTTGTTATTTTTCTCTTCAGTATGAAGGAAGATGCTTACATTCATACCAATTCATGTTGAATATGTACGTCGAGTTTTTTTTTTTACTAAACGAAGTATCACAATTTAACCAAGCTGATTTTTGAAAATAGAAATATAATTAATAGTAATTGTTATGAAAAACATTGCAATGTAATTGTTGGGCGGGGTAGCATAGCGGTTAGGATGTCGTATTTCTAAAACGAGGGTTTTGTTTCGATACCCGACCCGTTGAAAACTCTCCATTCTTTGGGATACGTGCATATAAAATCAGTGGACCCTTTAGCCCCAAGGCAGTTCAGGGAACGTAATGCTAACTGCGTCCAAACTGTAAATAGCATCTGATTATCCGGAAGGGCACGGGACACAGCGCTCCTCCTTCGAATCTCCCTTAACAACCAGAACTGGCCATAGGGATCTGACTGGTGAGCGTTGCCTATCTGCTTTACTGTCCCGGTGCCGCAGTCTCTCTACAAATATAGCCTAACATCCGTCGGAAGCAGATCGGTGGGGATTTAGTGTTACGGCTACATCCGATTTCACACGATTTTTACCCCTCACCCCCTCAACATCTCTCAACATAGGCACCCCGTCGAGTAAGCTTCCAAGTTCAAGATTCAAAATGCAGGACCAGTTGTCCGCCATTAATGACCACGATGAGAGCAATCATTGCGGGCATGCCAAATAGGCGATAAACACTCTCTTGTGGAATGGTTCACGAGATTACTTGTGCATTTCTCTCCAGAGACTCGTGTCAATGTTGATGGATAGTGTACGCCCTTTGTGGAAAGTAATTGTCAAATTCAAAGGGAATTGTCCTATTTGTTAGAGGGGGAGTGTGTAGCTTTTTCTCATTCACAACAACACGTGCTAGTTACACTTCGGCCATTCTTCATCTTCATTCGTTATAATGAAGTTTTATGTAGTCAAAACGTGCTGATAGCATTTTAGAGCACATTAATGCATGTATTAGTTTCAGATTTTAATTTACAATTTTAATTATGAAATGGAACATTAAAAAATAACGTAATCATCATTTCATTTCATTTTCATCACACTACGTGACTGTGTGTAATTTGTTCATTTTTAAGAAAAGAATTGAATCTAATTCTGAGAATAGTCTTTCTACAGCAAATTGGCTAACGG
The DNA here is from genome assembly GCA_038502835.1 of Octonoba sinensis. Classification (NCBI taxonomy): domain Eukaryota; kingdom Metazoa; phylum Arthropoda; class Arachnida; order Araneae; family Uloboridae; genus Octonoba; species Octonoba sinensis. The sequence goes on along the minus strand of CM076599.1, from coordinate 52,232,955 downwards.
CAATGCTGTTAGAATTCGACAGGCTCTTGAATTTCTGTAGGATACATCATCAGAACATTAAAAGCTTAAAATTTTTCATTCTAATATCTAATTATGAAACCTTTATTCATAATTAGATATTAGAATGAAAATAATACTACGTTACCCAATTAAAAACAATACTAATTAAAATTAATGAGCCATACACGTTATTTGTGTTTGTTGCATCTGCATGCATTAAAAGCCTTATAAACTTTCATTCTTTTACTTTAAACATGAAAAATTTAAAAGATTGAAAGAAAAAAAGACTATTGAAAAACTAAAGGAACCCCCGGAGCCGGGGAAATTTAAGAGCTCCTGCTCCGACTCCCAACTTCAAGGAAAACATGGCTCTCTAGCTCCAGCTCCGTGTCCCTGTCAAGAATAATGCATTATCTAATAAAGTTTCATCTCTATACATTCTGACTGTGTGTAAGTTTCATACACACTAGATAATTTGTTAGAAGATGAAATAAATTTATAATATCCCGTGATAAAAGAATTAGTTTTTAAAAAATTCCTTCCCGAAAATGTGATTAAGATATTGGGGGCTAACTGATGATCGAGTTGATATAGCCTCAGTTATTTTTTGAGTGAAAAGTGCATTTTGTGTTGCAAGAATTTCATATGCAGTTTTTTTTTTTGAGAAGAAATAAAGTCGGCGGTTTATCTAATGCAATTAGTGTTGTTCGAAGTCCGCGCCGACTTTTCACCTTCTTTCTTTAAAACTTTTATCAGAAACTTTTGAAACACAGAAAGCACTTTCACTGATGCTATATATAGCACCTCAATTTTTAAGTCTGCCCCAATATTTTATTGCTTACTTTTTCGTAAAGAACCGTACAAAAGTTTTTTATTTTTTTACATTTTTAAAAGCATTTGTTTTATACTTTTTGTGATTTTTGTGTGTCATTAAAAGTAGGAACGCATTTAGTTGGGACAATTTTACAAATTCTGATAGAAGGATATGAGAAATAAAGGGATGGAAGTAACAAAATTATGATTCTGAGTAAAACGCAATCAAATATCGGATCATATGAAAAGCTCAAAGTTAATACTTTTCTAAATCACACTGCAGAACAGCACCTGTCACACCTACCACTAGCATGTCATGCTTCTAGGTACCTCATACTGGACTTTAGATAGAAGTCGTCAACATTAAGAGCTTCATAATTTGATTAAAGCTAATAACTACTGATAGTATAAATAAATTTTACTAAAGCATTCAAACTTTTTAAAGTCATAAACAAAGAATTACTTCTTTTCTTTAATTAATTTTTATTGACAAGAGTACGTTAATAATAAATAATTCCGAATGATAGTGTTTGAAACAACAATTGTTAGAATTTAGAATATGTATCCTTAAAGTTTCATCTATTGTCCCATAATAGCTTAAGGTTTTTATTCCATGTAAAATATTTTTTTCATCGTAGAAGTTTTCAATAAAGATATTTGATTAAAACAAAGAGTTTTAGTTTTTAGTAATGGTGTGAGCATATGATTTTTCTAAATGGGAAGAAATATTTCAGGCTTTTTCATTTAAAAAATAGAAAAACGATTAAAGTACACTCAATGTAAAATTAAGTACAGACAATTGCTAATTTTTTTTCAGCTTTCAACAGCAAAATAATTCAGATTAAATTTGCTCATTTTCTCTGTACTTATGAGCGTACTATCATTCCTGGTAGGGTTAAGTTTAATTTGAGTCATGCACTTGTATTAAAATTTGTTTATCATTATTATTATTCAAAAATTTTATTGCTGTGAAAATAGCTTAAAGTCTGTTTTTTCATATTGATTAACATGCCATATTGTTTCTATGAATGTAACATAATAAATATCCAAAATGTTTAAGATCTTTAAAAAAAAATCCGATTTAAATAAAAACAATCCAATTTCTCTATTTTTTTTTAAACAAAAAAAAAAAAAAAAAAATCACGAACCCTGGTGTTAACTGATGATCGAATTGATAAGGTCTCAGTTAATTTTTGAGAAAAAAGTGCTTTCTGTATTGCAAGAATTTCTTACGCATTTTTTTCCTTCCTATTCTTTTTTCTTTTTCTTTTTTCAAAGAAGATAAAAAGTTGGCAATTTATCCAATATAATTAGTGTTGTTCGAAATCCGCCGACTTTTCATTTTCTTTGCTTCAAAATTTTATTAGAAATTTTTGAAACGCAGAAAGCACTTTTCACTGAGGCTACATAGCACCTAGATTTTTAAGTTATCCCCCAATATTTTTTTCCTTACTTTTTCATAAATAACCGTAGAAAATTTGTTTTTTATTTATTTTTTTAAATTAAAAAACAATTTTTCATACTTTTTTGTCTTGGGATTCGAAAAAAAACTTTACCGCCTGGCTGAAAGTAAATCTTGACTTTTGTATGTCATTAAAAGTAGGAATGCATTTAGGTGGGACAACTTTACAAAATCTGATATGAAGGTATGAGTAATAATGGGATGTAAGTGACAAAATTTTCTAAGTAAAACGCGTTCAAATATCGGATCATAGTAATAGAAATATAATTTCACGTTAATTTAAAGCACAAATGAGCATTAAAACGCAGACATATGTTTCGGGATTGATTGGAATCCCTTTTTCAATGTGACAACTTCTAGATGCAAAACATCCAAATGAAGCAGACAAAACAACAAAAAAGCTTATATAGCCTAAGAATTAACTGTAAACCAATGAGAATGAAGGCAGTGTGAAGTGGAAGTAGAAGTAGCAGGGAAAGCACCAATAAGAGAGCAACAAACGAATCCAGTTGAAAGTTCAGGAAGTAAAACGGAATATCAATAAAAACAAAGCAAAAAAGACGACAACATGCATAAAAATGTGAAAATACATGAAAATTGCAAAAATAATAAAATGAAATACAAAGAATAAAATGGAAATAAAATAAGTATAGAAAATACCAAAACAAAAAGCAAAATAAAGTACACATGTAAAGGAGGGGGAGGGGAGGGGGGAGAAAAAAAATTAAAAATAGACACAAAAAAGGAAAAATAACAAGAAAGAACAACAAATTAAAGGAACTTATGCCAGACCTGTGAAAATACATGAAAATTGCAAAAATAATAAAATAAAATACAAAGAATAAAATGGAAATAAAATAAGTACAGGAAATACCAAAACAAAGTACACATGTAAAGGAGGGGGAGGGGGGGGGAGAAAAAATTACAAAATAGACACAAAAAAGGAAAACTAACAAGAAAACCAGGAAAGAACAACAAATTAAAGGAACTTATGCCAGACCTGTGAAAAATAAGGAGTTGAGGAAGAATCATTAACCAAATTAGAACTATTCCTGTTAATATGATAAGCTTCCCAAAAGTCAAGCTCTAAAGGGGAAGAACATTTTTGAATAATTTTCCCAGAATTGAAATCAAAAGATTGGTTGCAATTCCAACAATGTTGAGCAATGCTAGACTTAACTAACTCTTGCTTTCCTACATAGCCTTTATGCTCAGTTAACCGAATTTTCAGAGCACGTTTTGTCTGTCCAATGTAAGAAAGGCCACAACGGCAACTAATTTGGTAAATACCCCAAGTGTTAAGTTGATCGACAGGATCTTTAAGAGAAGAGAAGGAAAGTTTGTTGCTAGGAGCAAAAACGACTTGAAATTGAAACCTTTTTAAGATTTTAGCAACACGAAAACTGACAGAATGAAAGAATGGTACCACAACCAAATTCTTTCTAGAAACCACATGATTCTCAGTTTTATAACTGACTCTACTTTGCTTTTAGATACCTCATACTAGACTTCAGGTCAACGGCGGATCTAGGGGGGGGGGGGGCGATGGGGCGATCGCCCCCCCCCTTGGGCTGATTCAAGTGGATACTACAACGACACCCCTAAGTGAGTTTTTACTCTTTGTGCCCCGGGACCAGCCATTTTTTTATGTTCTTGGAATCCCAGCCTAATAGCCCTTCAAGTTCTATGCTTTCCCCCTGTCCCTTTGTCCTTTAGTATTGCTGTTGCTAATCCTCGGAGTAATGGGAAAGAGATTCCTTGCTCTTTTCTTCTACCCATCAAACTGGTAACAGCTAGCCAACCCTTAGCACGTGGTGTAAATTCCTGCAGCATTTACGCTAAAACCTGGAGCCTGAAACATTTCATTGAACATTCATAATTACAGATGTTTATATAAATTGCACATACTCGTTGATGGTTTTTTTAGTACATATTTAGTATTACATTTTGAAAATTTTAGAAAATATATTACTAATAATTGCTATTATTTTGTAATTTATAGACATATCAATTCAAATTTAGAAAATGTATTTACAAGCCTACATTTTTCTTGAGAAAGCTTGAAGGAAATCCTAACTCGGTTAAAACTTGGCTAAGAAGCAGAATGAGTGATGGTCGACTCACTGAATTAGCGTTATTGCATATCCATAAAGATTGGACGTTGAAAAAATTATAGACAGATTTGCGAAAGCAAAAAAACGTCAGCTTGTGTTCCTTTTATAAGGGCTATGAATAAACGTATATACATTGAAAATATGTGCTAGTAAAATTTTAAATATCACTACACTAGCATTTTTTTTGTTGTTCCTGCTGTTTGAAAAAAAGGGGGGGGGGCGGAGGGACTGTTGAAAAGGAATGAAGAATCTCCTCCATCCATCCTTACATTGAACCCCGAGATTTCCAAAATCGCCCCCCCCCCCCCTTGAAGATTTTCTAGATCCGCCCTTGCTTCAGGTGGAATTCGTCAACATTTAGAGTTTTAGAACTTGATTAAAATTAAAAATGTATTTGGTTCTAATATTAGGTAGTGATAGTATAAACAAATTTTACTAAAGTATTTAAACTTATTTAATTCATAAATAAAGAATTGCTTCTTTTTAAAATTAGTTTTTATTGATAAGAGTAAGTAATATTAGTTAAAATAGGATAAGACAACATTTTAAACACAAAATTGCAATTCAAATTGACGACACGTGTTTCGAAATTATAAGGAATTCATTTCTCAATGCAAAGAAATCTGAGCTTAGAGCTTATGAGTGCAAAAACATCCTCCAATCATTGTAATTGTTTGCTTAAAACATTTATTTCATCTAATTTTAACTTCTCGCACAAAAGTAAACTTTTGTTTCAGACTATCTTCAGACCTTCAACCATATCTTAGTAAGTAACAGTACTTATTTTCCATTTCTGGTTTATAATCGCTAGCATAGCTATTTTTTTATACGATTGCCTCCTTAAATTTAGCTTAATTTTTGTCATGACAAACGAAAGAAAGTTTACTTCAGACAGTGTTCGACCGTATTTTTTTTGGAACCTTGAAATCGGCTCAAAAACCTTCTTAAAAGTCATTATAGTGCTTAATTATTTTTTGTAATTGCATCAAAAGATGATTTTAAAGGTTTTAAAAGTATATTAGTATTAAAACAGACCTAAGAGATGCGAAATTAATATTCCATGATTGATAAAAGTATTTTCACACCTATGCTTCTTTTGTGCATGATGTACATAAGCATACTAGGCCTTAAATTGGTTTGTTTCATTGCTGAATTATTTGATGTCTTATTTTGCTACGAGGTAGAGCATTTCGTAACAGATATTTTTTCCGTTTCATTCTAGTTGCATATTTTACGGTTTACGCTTTTCTCTTATGCTTTTCATGTTCATCCTCAAATGAAATATATCCACCAGGTCCATTATCTTCGAACATTGCTCTAAAAGTGGGAAAATATTTTAATCATCACAATACTATAGTCCCCCGCCCATTAATGTTGCATGTCTTCATCTTCGTTCAGTTTCATAAGTTTATGCACACATTGATCAACAAATTATCAATCGTTTTAAAAAGAGCACAGTTTATTTATATAAGACAAAGTAAATTCAGTATCATCATCATTACTTGTACGTTTTTTATAAGTTTTGTGAACAAATAATTTATTTGCATAGTTGGTACTTAAGTAACATATTTGAAACTAAATCAACAGGGAGACTTTCTGGCTTAGAGAAACGTTATGTGAATTTTTATCAATCCACCTCTTAGTTTTTTTAACCGACTTCACAAAGGAAGGAAGTTATACATTCGTACTGTATGTATGTCGTTTTTTTTTTGTTTGTTTGTCCACTCATAACTTCTCACCGGATGAACTGATTTTCATGATTTTTTTTAATCGATCGAGGGTGGCTTCCCATAGGTCCCGTACCTTCGTTTGACCATATTCGATAATTAAAAAAAAAGTTATGGGCAGAAATATAGTGATCTTTTTGCTTTTTCATCCATAACTTTTGACTAAATGAACCCATTTTGATTATTTTTTTTCCTTAACCGATAGAGGCTCGTGTAACTCAAATATCGCACTTCAATTTGACTACATTTTTCCTTTAGAAAAAAACGTTACGGGTGAAAAATAATTATTTTTAATTTTAATTGGAAAGGTTGTATGATTATGCGGCATGTAAAAATCCCTTGAGTATCCGTTTGGTATAGATACTCACGGCTAAATTAAATTCCTAGTGCCGTTTGCATCAACGGGAGTTCAGGCGCCCTCATCTAGGGGGAAACTGAGAGTAAAAAAATTGCGGCAATGGTACCACACTCATTGTGGTGCCGCTGAAAGGGTTGGTACTAATCTCTGGGATTGCACTAGGTCTGCAATGGTTGAGGACCAATACTGCAGCTTATTAGAACGAAAAAATGTTTGGTAAAATTGACTTCAAAAAGGAATTTATCGTACAAATGATTAGCTTTTCGGGCCAATCATTCAAAGAAGGTTTTCCCTTTGATATGGGTTTTTAAAAATAGAGTATTTATAGAAAAAATGTATTTACACTAAAAAGAATAAAACAAAATAATTTTTAGAAAAAAATAGAACCGACTTCAAATTATAAATTGCGCTAAAAAGTGAAAAATTGATTAATTCTTTAAACAACATCGACGTAACTTTTAAACATAGTTTTAGAAGTCGGTGCAAAATTATGGGTTTAATTGCCACTACACCATGTGTTCATATTGGAACTGTTGCTAATTCTGGGCCATTTATGTTTGTAATTGATTCATGATTACAAAAGTATCTATCCTAATTTTGCACCAACTTCTAAAACTATGTTTAAAAGTCACATCGATGTTGTTTAAAAAATTAATTATTTTTTCACTTTTTAGCGCATTTTATCATTTGAAGTCGGTTCTATTTTTTTGCTTGATTCAAATATCCAAACCAAAATGGTCCATCACGTACCATTTTTGCTGGAGACCCGCTTCTCATATTTATCCAATTTGGTTATAGAAGAATGTAACTGTGGCTTACTTATTGAAAACACAAACACTAAAATGATTTTTTTTGGCCGTTTCATCTTGTGGGCATCTGTTGGTGTGCCCTGGTAACAGATTAGCAATATTCAATTCGTATACTTCCATTCTATCGACCGCTGAAACGCTTTTTAAACACAGAGATGTCCTGATGAAACCTTTCCCCATGATCATCATTAATTGCGCAAAGTTTTGAGCAAAGAAGTTCATATGGGAGTCGGAAAAGTGTAGTTTTAATGAAATATAACAACCTAATAATACAAAAGCATTTTATCATGTCACCAACAAGATTTTCGTAGTTTTACGCTTTCTCATTTTCAAGGAAACGTGAGCACACTGATTTAAAGGCCAGCCAGGTGGATTTTTCGGCTTCTGACTGTTTGTTTTCATACTCTTCATCATCAAAGGACTTCCTTAGGTTGTGGGCCAATGAAAATCCTTTCTTTTAATTTTTTGAATTTGTTCCTGAGATGCAAGAAAGCCACTCCATCTCAGTCCAGAGCTTTTACAAATATTTCGATAAAAAAAGTTTAATGTGCAATTGTGGAAAAAAGGCACATTGTAGATTTACAAATGGCTCATTTGATATGTTTTTTCCACTCATAATTTTGAAATTTCCTTTGTGTTTGCAGAATATGCTACAGGAATGAATAAGAAAAAATACTTAGATGGATGAGCACTGATAAACAAGCATCACTCTGCTGAATTGTGCTCATGTCCTTATGCTTGAAATAGTACATTCACATCACAGCAGTATACTATTGTTTCTTTGACCGAAAAATAGTCTACAAAATGTCTTTGTCGTCTTGTAAAAGACTCAAAACTTCGAGAAGTAGATAATGCTTTTGTTGCCAAAAATGTCGCTAAAGTAACCCAAGTTCATTAAAAAGATCTCTAGAATGGCAACGATCTCACTATCAATGTGAAAGATATAATTTATAATAAATTAAGTCAATAAATTACGAAAACAGGCACATATATCCAGAAAATACGTAAAAAACTAAAATGTGGAATTTTGGGAAAATGGTATGTGATAGGCAAAAAATAGTTGCAGATTCATAATTTTCGGCCAAAAATATATAAGAAACAGACATTTTCATCCAAAGGACATTTCTCGTGTTGCACAGTGTAATAAATAACTAATTAAATAAATAAAACAAAATTAAAAATAAATGAAGATAATAACTGAATAAATAAATACGTCAGTATATAAGCAGTTTTAGCAACTCAGCAATGAAACAAAACAACTAAAATTAGATATGCTTCAGATGATCACAGTATGTACAAAACAGGCATAGGTTTGGAAATGATAGGTTTTTATTGAATATGGAATTAGTGCATTTAAATAGTACCATACTTTAAGTTTGAAAACATTAAAAGCTAACTTTGGGTAATGAAATTAATTCGCAGCGTAATGTCTTTAAAATGCAAAAACAATATGGGAATGCATGTGGAATTTTTGATCCGATTTCAAGGTTCCAAATCTCCAAAACCATACCTATATCACTCATAATATTTTTCCTAGATATTTATATTTAGAAGAAGGGGTGCCAGGTATGGTTAATTACACAAAGCGCTCTATTTTGGTAAATTTTTAAAGGACTGTCAGAAAGGAAACAATAATCAAAATTTAGTTAATTCTTCACAGGATATCATGGTTTTAAAATTATTTTAATACGTTCAGAAAGAAAAAAGCGTAGAGCTAGCTAGCTCTCTGCTGCTCCACGTGTTACGCACAAATGTGATTAATGCAACTGAGCTGAAAATAAGAAACTCATGATTAAAGTTTTGCACCACCGTTTAATTCCGATACCACTTCTACAGATTTTTTATTGCCCAGTGATCAGGACGGTTCAAAATGGGAATTTTTCCCTGTCAGGGAATTGGACTAAGGCACTTTAATGCGCCCAAAATCTGAGCATTTATAAAAACATATTTTTAGCAAGACGTTTTTAATAAGCAAAATATCTGTTGAATAACATTTTCCCTTTTTTTGAGAAAAGTATAAAGTGCCCTATAGAAATAAGTGTTAATTTCAAATTATTACATATTTATCAATTTATCAGAGGGTTGATCATAGAGCATGTAATCGTTCATGAATATTTTGTATACTTGCTGTTGCTACAGTTTCTAAATGGCTTATCAGTAGGGATGTAACGAATATTCGGCCACTATTCGGTATTCGGCCCTTTGGCCGAGTATTCGGCCTGGCCGAATAGTCATCTCATCACCTAGCCGAATATTCGGCCAGGCCGAATACTGGGTAAGGTCAAATTCGGCCTGGCCGAATATTCGTAGACTATTCGGCCGAATTGTTCTGCTGCAGTAGAAATGTAAAAGAATTAAGAAATTAGTAGATTTTAAACATTTAAAAGTGCATTATAGTCATTGCAAAAGAATACATTAGTATATAGTTTTAATAATTAAAAATAATTTATAAAAAGTACTTTTTTTAAACCTTGTTTAAGGTTTGACTGAGCAAAAACAGATTTTAAAGTTGTAATATTGTATTTTATATTTAGCACTTGTTGCTCCCAAAAGCTGGCAATAGTTAATTATGATGGAAAATATGATAAATTACTTTTGTTATTATTAACAAAGGGGAAGTCAGACTTCGTTTGGGTAGACTGATTTATTGTGAGTATTGAGTATGAGAGAAATGTGAAAAACCTAGAATATATCATGAATATTTAGATAGCAGAAGTTATTAGGTATTTTTGAAAATAAAAGTATATTCCAGTTAAGTGTCTTAATTTTTAATAGATCTTTCTAAAATAGGTATGTAAAAAACTCAAAAAAATAAAAATATTTATTTCTATAACTTTTAAAATATCTTCATAAAACAGTTTCGAGCAAGGTAAAATCTTACTAAGCAATAGTAGTTCTTTCATTTGAATTAAATAATTAGTAAAATAATGCTAATACCATAAAACCTGTCATTTCTATTCCTCTTGTGAGTGAAATTTTTAGTTTTACTACATTCAAAACAATAGAGAAAATAGATTAATTTTAATTAGTTTTAAATTCTTAACAAACGAAATTAAATCATACATCATAGATTGTGCGTAATTGGTGATTGACTTTGCGAATAATTTTAAATTTGACAAATACTTTCTATTACAATGATTTTCTAGAAATTTTAATATTCGGTAGCCGAATATTCGGTATTCGGCCTAAGACATTGGCCGAATAATCGGCGTCGGCCTAGAAGAAATCGCCGAATAATCGGCTTCGGCCTGGAAGACATGGCCGAATATTCGGCCAAATCACTATTCGTTACATACCTACTTATAAGTAACTGAATAATTATTACGATTTGTCAAAACTGCTAAGCATAGGTTCATTCATTATCACTTTGTACACATAACTTCAGGTATTTTTGGGCACGTTCATGTCATCATCATACAATAACTATCAGGGGCGCGACTTCGGGGATGCTGCGTTGCTCGAGTTATAATGAAACAAACAACTTAAAAATAATAGATAAACCTGTGGTAAAGCACACGCACTGTATGTATCTGTTGGCATTTCCTTCAATTTTTGCGTATTTAAATTTGGATATTGGAAAACTTATGAAAAGTTGTAACTTGAATGTTGAGTAAATCATAAACTCAACAACACATAAATTCGAAAAATAATGCACACACATATTTCAAGATAAAGACCTAATTTCGCTTCATTGAAAAACTCATAAAAACTTATTCCTTGCAATGAGTTTTTCAATGAAGATAAATTTCACATGAAATTCAATGTGTTTCAAAAACTATTATATACTTTGATTTTGCGTCAAGACTAATATTCCTGGACAATTTTCAGGAATCCTACTTACGTAAATCTACGTAATTTTGACGTCTTTAGTACGCTTTTGAAAATTATATGAATAATTTTCATATTTGGCTATATCTGCCGTGTCTCGATTTCGTGAATTCTATTTGCGCCATTTTTCAAGAGTCTACGGTTGAAATAAAACTCGAAAGGTCACCAGTGATTTGTGTCTACGAAGGTGGACAAACAGCAGGTGCAGTTTTTTTTAATACAACCCTGAATGGAAAGCCCTTCTAAAATTGGAACCCTCACAAATTAAAGCGCCAACCCGCCAATTTTCCCTCTTTTAGTCCAAGTGGCCAACATAAGACTTGGGGTTTCAATTTAACCACGTTGCAACAATGAACGTCTCCTCACGTTAATCCCCCTTGTGAAACACCCCCCGTCGTTTCGTGAGAGATTGGGTGCCACCAGTGTTACCCAGGCTGCACCACGAGGAGGCCCTCACCATTACGGTCCCGAGGGTATTCAACGGAGGCTGGAGATTTTCCCTTTCCTTAAGTCCTAGGTTTAAAAAGAAAGGTCACGTATTCCGAAGACAAAATATGTGCTTGAGCCAATCGTACTTCTATCCCTGCGGTGCTCATTAGATGCAGTCCTTGTCTGCCTTAATTCCTGGTCCTCTGCGAGGGAGTTTGGATATCCAAGTGTTATTTACAACACGCAAAACCTATTTTGCATTAGACTTTTCTCATGCCTTACATAGAAGATTTTTTCCTTCCGAGGATATGCTATGTAGTTTTTGATGTCAAAAGGTGTATAAAATATTTTTAAAATAAAAAAGAGGTGAAATCATCGTTAAACAAAGTATGTATAATACTGAACCTGACTAAGTTTGGAAAAACAAAAACAAAAAAATCCTCTTATTTTCATAGAAACCGAAGGTCCAAAACGAAACTGAAAACAAAAAGGAAAATATGTTAAATTTAACAGGAAAAAAAATCCTATTTGAAAATTGCAATCGTTCATACGTTATATATATATATAACAAAGTTGGGGGAAGATGCCATACTTAAGATCTTTTCGATTAGTACATCAAAAATTGAAATAGGATCATGAGAAAAATACACATTTTGAATATGTGTATTAAAAAATAAATTTTTTCAATGCTTAATTTGTTGCGTACACAAGTTAATTTTCTTCTCAGTATGAAAATAAATGAAAAATTAATTGTTAAAAAAAGTCTCTCAACTTGTGACATCTCCCCCCATATATTGGGAGATGTCACCAGTTATGGGGTAAGATGCAGCACAACAATAAATTTAAAAAAAAATGAGATAAACCTTACAAAAATTAAACATGAATTAACAATGACTATAGAGAAAAAAATAAAATCTTTCATAATTAGTTTGCTAAAAATAATAACAGCACAGGTCGAATCGCCTACACAACATTTTACTCAGTGCAAATGATCATCATTGCAATCTTCGTGCAACAATTTGTTTTATTCGATGCACTGAATCCAGTCACACTTGGAACCTTTTTTAGCATAAAAGTACCTTTTACACACTGCACAAAAATCGTCATTATTATCCTCATCAAAACTGCCACCACTGTTATCTAGCGGAATTTCTTCACTTGAGGGTGACAAGCTGACACTTCTTTTTTTAGGTTTCTTGTTATTTGTTTTGCTTGTGGGTTATAGGGGTAAATCCGAGTAGCTGAAAACCCATAAATACCATTTACTACTGTGGCTGCCTTATTCTAAGCTGCATTCAGAAGAGATCCAAACTGAAGTCTTGACAATTTACGATCTGACTTCTTGTGTATCCAGAGCTTGTCGCCAATATGTTTTTCAATGGTTTAAAAAACGAGCGATCAAATAGCTGTGAATACTCTGTGGGGTGTCTTGGAAGATAGAAAAGAATTACGTCATTTGCTGTATTAAAAAACATATTTGAAAGTTCATTTCCTTTATTTCTGAACCATGTGGCGTCTTCCCCCAAGTATAGGGGGAAAGATGCCACACACTCTTATTTCGTTATTGCTACAGTGTTATGGCCGCTTCTACATGCATCGCATGTATAACATATAGTGTTCGGCAGTAGTTATCTAGAAGTAGTTAACTACCAGTGGCAAATACTAGTTAACTACTAGTTGTAACTACTTTTGTTTTGAACTAGTTAACTACTAGTTAAACTACTTTGTTCCCAACTACTAGTTACAACTACTTTCAAAATTCCAACTACTTCGAAAAAAAATTTTAATCTATTTTTTGAAAAAAGAAAACTATTTATTAAATATTAAATTATTTAAATTTTTAGCTTATGAATATTACTCACACAAATGTATTTTTTATATGATGTTATAGAATGAAAAAGTACTCATAAAAAATCATAATATTTATTGCAGTATTTACGCATACTAGAAAAAGCTTTCTGATATAGTCAATAAATAGCGCTCCCACCAGCACATGCACAATGAAGTTTCATTTAAAGACCAAATCTTCATTATGGGGAAGCTTTACCTCTACTCCAGTACCATGCATGCGTTTGGGATACCATAAAACAAACAGAAAGAAAAAATGCTGATTTTTATGATTTATTTAGAAAAAAAACTGATTTATATCATTCTTTTTTAGACAAAATATTGATTTTTATGATTTAAAAAAAAACTATTTATATCAGCTTCTTCCAAATTATTAAGATATAAATATTTTTTTATTATAAATTTTAATATATTCCGGGTTCAAGTAATTCATTAGAGTTTTAACTCACTATATGGTTGCCTTAATCCATCTGATTCTCTAGGGAAAAGTGGAATAACTTCGTTAAGGTGTCAAAGAATGACGTTTTATCAGAGAACATTAAGTTTTTAGAAATGCTGACTATAGCAAAAGCATCAACAGCACCTTTGGAAAGTAATTTTTCTACATTTGGAATAGGGCACTCAAAATTAAGAAACAGATTGGGGGTTGATAAGGCATCAAAACTGGTTCTTGACGAAACATCTAAATAGTAAAAATGATTAAGCTGTAGTAAACATTTTACGTGATATTTGCCACCCCTGTTTATATATTCAGAAACATAAGCTTTCTCTTCTGTTTCTTGTTGTTCTCTGTTTATTAAGCACACATTTTTTATATGCTATAATTAATTGATAATTAATTTTGAACTAGTAATAAATAATTATTTCAACTGAAATATCCTAAAATTCTTTGAAGACATAAATAATTAACTGAATTTGTTACTGTATTTGTGTGCACATACATATTTTGCTTTAAAAATAAAAAAAATGTGATTTAAATAAAAAAATCCTATTTTTTTAAAATTAATTTTTCTTTTTTTAAATCACCAACCCTGCCTTCAACACAATTTGAAAGCATATAATCTAAATTATAAAGCATGTGCGTTATAAAGATATTTTGTTAATGGATGGGTGTTGGGCAGAGGGAGAATTTTAAATTGCTATTAAGGGTAAACCCCTTTATTTTACAACTGCCGAAAAATTGCTATTTCTTAAAACCATAAATTATTAACTTTATTAAACAAATACATATTAAAATAAAAGTTTAAATTTAGAGGAAAAGGTTTTGCCTTTATTCATATTTTCTTTATATATTAATTGTTCAGTGTTAATTGGAAATATTCAATCTTTGAATGTTTTACAGGAATTCTTTAAAATTGTTTTAATGATTAAAAATAATATTGAGTTGAATTATTACGATTAAATATTTAAGAACAAGCTTAAAAGGGAAAATTCAAATGAATTATATTTGAAAGTAGTTAACTACTTTTGGAGAACAGTTAACTACTAGTTACAACTAGTCTCAGAAACAAGTAGTTAACTACTAGTTACAACTAGTTTTGTTTAGAGTAGTTAGTAGTTGGTAGTTAACTACTTTTTGACGAGTAGTTGCCGAACACTAGTAACATAATGCGTAACTCACTTACATTGCTAATATCTTATTTAAAATAACGAGTACGTTTATAAACTTTAAATATGAGGAACGGAATATTATAAAAGGGTTATCCCCCGTTAAATGCTCACGAGATACAAAAATAACGCCGATTAATGACGGTTAATTCAGATAAATTCACAAGCCACGCCTCATGTCGAACCAGACTCTTCACACGAGTGGCTTAGTTTTGCAATCTATCGAAAAATAAAAATACTATCAATAAAGTGGCGTCTTTCCCCAACTGTCATCTTCCCCCAATTTACTTTATGTATATATGAAATGTGAAGGTATCTATATTTGACTCCCTTACTACTTTAAAATAAAAAATTCAATTCGAAAAGAGAACAAATTTGCTTGAAAGAATCATGAGGAAAGATACGAATAATTAAACAGAAAATACCAAGAAATGCGTAAGGAATAGTCAAGCTGTAAGGGCATTAAATATAGATGCAATTATTTATGGGGAGAAAAAAAAAGAAAAAGAAGCGTGGTAATCTTAAGATTAAAAAGATTACATTAATAATAATTGTTTGACAATTATTTACATAAGCTGATTGCTAATACTAGAAAGCTATCTTCTTCCTTTTTGTAAACAAATGATTTTGTGCGGGCAGTGATAATTTTGCTTTAAAACATTTTAAATCATCACTTTTTTATATTTTCATTTTGCTTTTTTATTAGATAGATATATAAGAGTACATGATTGAAAATGTTAATTTGCTTTTGAAACTCTATAAAGTAAAAAACATAATATGAACTAACCAAAACTGGCTATTCAACTTTCTTTTTTGAAGTTCCATTAATTAATTATTTTTTATGATTTTCTCACATTAAGAAAGCAACATGCCAGTATAAATAATATTGCGTCAAAATATTTCAGTTTCTTAGATTGGAACTATTAAAAACATTGATTTGCATTGTAAATTCATTTGTCATTGAAAATGAACTAAGAAATTCCTTATGATTCGTATATTCCTTCTTCTCTTTTTCTAGAGTTTGAGAAAACTTTCCTCCGTTTCTTTATAGAATAAATTTTGCTGTTTTTTATTTGCAAAAGACTAGTTTTTATGAATTATATAAAAACAACTTTATATTGTTCATATCCATCTTGTTATAGGAAGAAAGTAAATATTAGTCTTAAAACTCCTAAAGCGAAAAGTACCATCTTTTTATATGCATGAAACAGGAGTTTTCCCAGTTCTGTACTAGATGGCACTACTGCTTTAACTAGAATAATTTTTTCGTAATAAATCGAAAATAAAAATTATACATGAATTACAAATTATTGAAGTATATATTTAAAGAAAGGATTTCATAAAGTGGAAGAACGAAAGTTGTCTAGTATTACCTATTAATTTTATGATTACTATTAGTATTATAATTACTATTAATTTTACGATGTGAAACAAAGTCAAAAACCAAGCAATATAAATATAATGACAAGTATATTTAATTCCGTAAAATCAGTATTACTTAATTATCATCTTATTTAATTATCGAAACGATCACACACACACATAAATTGCTTAAATAGATTTTGTAAGAGTCTAACAATTACTTTTATTACCCTCTCTAACTTTATTTATCTTCGTTGTTTTTTTGAATAGTTTCATCTTTCATAATTGATGAATTAAGATTTCCTTTTCCTCTACAGAATTTAGAGGACCCAAGAAAAGTATTTATAGGACAATTACAAAAGACTTTTAATTTAAAAGCAAAATATTTCAATATTTAAACACAATTTTGAGAAAAATTTAAATCAAAATAGCGGGAAATACGTAAATCTTTCAATATATGAATGTTTATGGAAAACGTTGTATGCTTGAATGCTGGATACATAAAACGCTTAACTAAAGGGTATGAGTTTTAATGTTAAAATCGAAAAAAAACCATGTCATTTAATTAATGAAACCTTTAATGTCATTTGCTCTGGGAAAACACGAATACGTAAACAACAGTGAAAAACTAAATTTTAGTAACAATATTAATTGAATAAAAAATGAATAACGCAATTATTTTAATGCAACATAATGAAAATCCAATTTATTAAATACCCCTTACATTTGAATAAAAGGCCAAGTAATTCAGATTTTGAATAGAAACAATGAAGCACATTAGTTTTGAAACTCATTGTATATAAAAAAAGCAAGGTAAAGAAAATTTAAATACAATAAAAATATTTTTAATGTCAATTAATTAACGCACGCGAAATAGATGTCAAGCTATGGAATAAATAGAAAAAACAATGGAAAAATAAATGCTAATTAATAAAACCACGGGAAAGAGCAATTAACGATTTCAGCATTTGAACAAAAATAATGAATTAATTAAATGCACATTGAAAAATGTATTGTCTTTTGTTCAAAAACGGAAAAAAATTGAGTAGTCACTTAAATACTCAGCTAGTGCAACATTTTTTCATAAAAACATTTTAAAATAAAATTTGGCGAAAAAAAAAGAAAGACAGACGCAGCAGATAAAATATTTCGAGTTCTGAAGTTTTGCGCAATTTTGAAAGCGGAGAGAAATTGTAAGCTCGAAGCAAAATATACCTTTTCTGCGAGAGTTTTGGAAGTATATAATATTTATAGCTTCCGACTTTAGAATAGCCAACACTACTTATTTTGAAAACACGGGAAAAGTAAAATATATCAGTGCCTGCTATTATACAACTCTAAAACTTTTGTAAGTTTTTTTTTTTTTTTTTTATCACTGAGGCAATTCCGTAATTTTCAGTAGATTTTGCTTCAATGTTTTGAGAGAATTGTCATTCAATTTCGTTTTATGCTAGGAATCAAAATTGAATTTTGCTTTCCTAAATTGGTATTCTCACACTATCGTCATTTCTACGCTGGAGTACTAAGAAGTCCAATTCTGAGCTTTTTCAAACAATCGGCCACTTTGATGAGTTGACTGAGTTATCACCGTTTTCAGGCATTCTCCTTTATTTTATCATTGACTTATTGTATGAACCTTTGAAAGTTATTTATGTTTTTCATTAATTCTTTAATTTATTGATTATGCTAATAATAGGAAAAAACCCCTACTTCAATATAAAGCTCACAATGGAAAATTTAGTTACATTTGCGTAAGCATTTGTACATTTCAATAAGTTTTGCTGCAATTAAAGCTTCCTTAGTAGCCTTAATTTATTCATATTTTAGTGTACGTTAATATTACTAGTTCTATTTTTTCTGATATGAAGCGCTAATACTTCTATTTTGTACTGATATAAAGTTCAGTTTTATATCAAATCCGCATTAATTAATGCTCGTTATTGAATGAACTCTCGCATGAAATTTAATGTACAGTTGAATATCGTGAAAGTTCAGAACAATACATAAGATATAATGAGTTGCAGTGCTATATTTTAATGATTCCCCAAAAGCAGATGTATGGTGGGGGATTGTTCACAAATCAGTCTCGTGTGTTTGCAATCCTTCATCACATCTATGCCGGGTGATAAAAACTTAAAAAAAGTACGAATAAACACTTAAATTCAAAATATTAATCAGCAAATTGTGATTTAGAGTATATATATGCTCTAAATCACAACTTGCTGATTAATATTTTGAATTTAAGCGTTTATTCTTACTTTATATATATATATATATATATATATATAATATAATATAAAGAATGATGGGAGTATGTATAACATAAAGAATGTATATAGTATCAAGAGTAATGGGAATGACTTGAGATAAAGAAAAATTATTTTGAAAGGACGTAATCTCGAAGCGACAGTTGCATACGGAAATAGAAGGAAGAAAGTCAAATTCAATTTTATTCTTGGTTACGAGACCGGAATGGAATGTCAATTTCTTTCGGAACTCGGAAACACATCTAGAGTAGAAAAAACGTAAACTATGAATTTTACTTGTTATCAAATAAAATGGGATTACTGTATCTTTAAGGTTTATTTTCGCTACGAACTGATATCATTGAAGATCTAATAAACATATTACATAAATGCTGCTTAAAAGAATATTCAAAAGATGGTGGACAATCACAAATTTGTTATGGTACACAGCTGACTCAAAGGTAATCATTCCAGTTCGAAAACAGTGGATTATTAACATTTGAATTATTTTGCAACTATGTAGTTATGTTTTCATAGCCCCGTGTGATGGCTATATAAACATAAATACATAGTTATTTTGATATTTGGACACTTCTGCGCATGGCAGAAAAGAACGAATCCATTCGAGTTTTAGGAAAGTTCATTTTGCTGGTGCGTTTGTTTAGTACGCTAATTAGAATATTTGCTTCGCTGCTTGTTGAAAGCAACTAAATTTATAAACTGTCATATAGCATCAGTTCAGAATAAATCGAGTATGCTAAACGAACTTGAACGAGAACAAACACGGCAGATTCCTTATACCAGTAGGTTGGTACTGTATGTGAGTAGATTTAGATTTTTGGGAACATTGTAAGACAGAAGATGTGGTTGATGTTAAGTTAGATACATTTACATTATGTAAAATGCACAATTTTTATATAACTACTGCATCGTTAATTATTACTACGCGTGCTTAAAGTACTCCATACTTCTGAAACAAATCTCCTACTTCAAGACATCTTTTATCCTAAATGTATTTATTGATTGGGTGAAAATAATTTTTGCTCTTATTAATTAGCTTAGGTTTTTATGCTGTTTCCATACGCCTTAAAAGGTGAGGAGTAAAAACACAAATCTATAAATAAATCGATAAAACGCACCATTAAACTCAAATGATTTGGTGCACGCTATGCAGTACTACTAATGCTTCGAATGCAGTAACAATTTCGGGTCGTTTTGGCAGTAGAAGTCTTAGAAACTACTTTTATTGATAGTCTCGAAGGACACTGCACTGCAATTATAGATATGGGATTTCATTTAAGAAACGCTTTAAAATGTTTTTTTCATTCATAGCAATAGTGAAACATTAAAAGCGCTTTCCTTACTCATTAGATAAAGGTGCTTAAGTATTTGCATGTGTAAATATCACTTGTAAAACTAATAAATAGACAAACATTGAATATAAGATACAACCGGGAGAGTTTGCGTACAATTCGAAAACGTAATAAAACAAGAAGTTCCGTCCAGAACTATATGAGTTGACATTCCCGTACACACCAACATCAAATACACGATATCATATCGTATGATGTAGCTATCTCTCTTTCTCCTTTAGTTCAATTACTTCAAATGTACCTTTTCCAACGGTTAATACACATTCATTCATTTATTCACTCACTCATTCATATATTCGGTCATTCATTTATTCACTCATTCTCTCTCGTTCATTCATTTATTCATTCAGAAATATTCTTAAAAATTAAGATCATAAAATTTCATGGGAAAATAGGCTCGTTTAGAACTTCTCGTATGAACTTCTTACCTGCACATGTTCTACGTCATTAGATCCGATAAAGATTGCTCCTAGCAAATCCGTCTGTTAGATCGGGATGTATCTAAGATTCAAACTTCCCTGCAACCGCTAATATTAATTTTCTTTGATGTGTTCAAAATTGAACAACATTTGTTCAAATCAAAAAATATTTCACGTCGAGAGCTCCTTCGAATAAGCTTGTTCAAAGCAACATAGATCTTATGTCTAAGGTTTATATTATTTGCTTGGTATTTCCCCATAAACGTTAATATTAAGATTTTTTGAACTGTTCAAAATTGAGCGAAAAAGTTTTCTAATCAGTAAGTAAAATGTGAAAGTGAGATGTCCTCGTCGAGATCTTTCGAAGGGAAAAAAAATCAAAGCTTTTGAATCGGACAATTCCCTCAAAAGTCAGGGAAGGGGGGGGGGGGGGCGGCAGACCGACAGACAGACAGACCGAATACACTCACTCAAAACCCTACTTTCAGTTTTTATTTTTCAATCTTAATGAAAGTACTTCACTTATTTTTGAATTTTCTTTATATTTAACGGGATTTATACGATGCATTAAGCCTTTTTTCATACTTTTGAAAAACTTTTACGGGAAAGTAAGTTAAAAGAACCAAAAACGTTATTTATTTTTGGTCACCAAAAATATGTCAAGAGTGTAGTTAATTCTTTTAAAGATATTATTTCGGATTAATTCAAAGATAGGGTACAGACTGCCTTTGACAAATTATTAGTCAAAAATTACCGAGTACTGGTCTTAAAACTTAAGACTTCTCATACTATTTTTAAACTCTTACACTATAAGATCCTAAATTCAGATAAATCTTCAAACTCCGGGATTTTAGCAGGAAGCAAAAAATGCGTCTTACACGTTCAAGTAGTCATCCAAGCTAAAAAAGAATGGAAGAAAAAAAATCTTAAGATATAGACATTTCCATTGGACTTAGACTTCAATTTATGATCCCCCCCCCCCTCACGGAAATAGAATCAAAGTGTCAATATTCTCCTCTTGAAAGATAAAAAACAACTTACGTCGAATATAAAAATAAATCTACAGAACAAGTTTACGAAATTTTTGTGGGAAGTCAAATGAAAAAGGAACATCATATGTTTTATTTAGGTTTTATACTTATAATCTTGCACTATCTGTTTGACTTTCAGAATCTTGAAAGTATTTGCTTTCATTTTTGTCAAAAAAAAAAGAAGATGTTTTTCGTACTTTTATATCGGATTGTCCTTTTTGTCTCTGATTTCGTTTTTACAATATTTCACATAAATTCGAAAGTTATACTGAGGGTTTGGTCTGGATTATGGCTTTGAATTTTTCTGTTCCGTTTTTTAATTTTATTTGGAAAGTAAACAAAAATTGAAATCCGTATATTCAACTAATGATATTCAAGCAATGAATAACCCCTTTTAGTTTACAACAAGTTGCTGCGTAAACTCTTTTACACATTACTCTTTTTTCTTTTAGTTGATTAATTTTTAATCCTCGACTTGTACATTGACGGTCCAATTTATAAGTTAAGTAAAGTATTTACAAGAATTTAGTTTACGAAGGCATTTTTTAATTCAACTTTTGATTAGACTTCACATTCCAAAAACCAGTAATGCACCTAGTTTAACTGGTTCTGATGACGTCAAGAAATATTTTCTTTGAACATCTAAACACTTCTTTGCATGACTCTACCTTTCGAGGACTTTTACTCGACGTTCAAAAATGAAACTACTCTAGTTTACACTATATAAGCTGTTTTCTTTTTCAAACTGCCGTCTCCCCTTTCTTTGTAAGCCTACTAATTCCCATGCTCCAGATCAGTGGTTTTCAAACTGTTTTGAGGCGCGAAACTCCTTTTTAGTTGTATATATTTCAACGAAACCCTCTCCCGAATGACACTGTCTGTTTCAATTTAAGTTTCCAGCAAAAATAACGTATAAGCGTTTAGCAAATAATTGGATTATTATTAAAAGTTGCATAATAAATAAAAGTTAAAATAATAATAAAAAATGTTTTTATATTTTACTTGCAAATATTCACTACATATTTATGTACCGACGAACGCAATTTTCATTATTATTGAAATTAACGTTCTGTTGTCGAGAAACAACAACGTGATGAGTATTAAGAATTAAAATTACACGTTAAATTAAAGCACAAATGAGCATTAAAACGCAGACATATGTTTCGGGATCGCTTGGAATCCCTTTTTTCAATGCGACAGGGAGCTTCTAGATGCAAATTGTAAAATAAATCCTTAATTTTCGCAACCCTTGTTTGATTTTCAACTCAGAAAATGTTTAACCGAAAACCGAACCTAATTTATGTACGAAAAAAACTGCCCGATCCGATTAATTGACGTCAGGTTAATCGACATTCTACTGTACTTGTATTTGTCAACATAAATTTTTAAATATAACACACTTACATTGGCTTTCTCAATATAGTTCGCGACCATGTAATTAACAGTTAAGCAACCCGCCACTCCACATATCTACACATCCAAACTTTCACACAAGTATTTTGGCATACAAACGGTATGTTAGATTTCAAGATGTTTCTGAATCGAACCCCACTGTAAATGTGTTTATTTTATATGTCCAAGTACTGTAAATTAAACAAATTTACAGTGGAGTTATACTGAAAGACTTGCATTTTTGCTTTAAAATATTTCTCTGTCCACTCTAACTTAAAAATGTGGGAAGTAGTGTTGATTAATTTTAGGTGGTGATCCCGTCGAGAGGGATGGCTCAATTAAACAATTTTCTCGTTACGCGTGTTTAAGAAATAATGGAAGGATTAAAACAAAAATTCGTTTTTGCCATATAGTGAAAGAGACACTGCTTTTAGTTCAATACGTCTGTAAAGTTTCCTTCTTTTAAATATTTTTGATGAATTTTATTCTGGTCGGATGTGACGAGTTGTCACGTCACTAGAACAGTTTCTTTGTAAATTATGCCTCTAAGTTCAGCACAAAATATTTGAAAATTATAATTAGTGTAAGAAAGAGCCATTTGTTATTGCGCTACAGTTTTTTTTTTAAATTTCAAAGTAGAAATTATACGGCGATCCTATGCGAAAAATGATGAGATATTATGAGCGACTCCAGATGTGGTCGCGACCCCATCTGGGGGGTCCCCCTCACAGGTTGGGAACCCCTGCACTAGAACATACCTCCATATTTGCACTACTCAAAATATACAGGATTGAATGCAACAACCGGGTGGTAAAAACGTTCAAGAAATCTCTTGATGTTCATTGGGGACTGCTAAATTGACTAAGACCAGCCTAGCTGGGCCCTGAACCTGTTGCTGGTCGTCACATTTGTATTTGTATTTGTATTTGTATAACTTCAAACTTCACATGCGTATAAACGGGGAATGCAGCTTTCACATACCATCAGACGCGCTTCTGAACATCGTTTCGTTCCCGTTCTGCAAGCATTTGTGCATTACTTTTCAGCTTGCACTCGTATAACTATCCATTTTTACGGAGATTTATCGAATTTTTAAAAATGGTATAGAGAAAATGCTTGTACTGTGGGCATCAATGTACCTTAGGCCACTAAAAGAAAAAGTTGTATTTTAAAGATAATTTAGTTACGTGTGGCAACGTAGGGGAGCTACCTTGATGGAACTTTATACAGCTGGCTTTGGTTGTTATAACCTCCTTTGTTCTGTTCTACCACGTGAATGTTTGTTTTGTCTCATCAAAAGTAATTTTTTTTCAGTTACTTCGTGATGTTTTTATAATAAAGGGTATGTCAATATTTTTGTTGTCGTTGTTGTCGTGTCCTCGCGCGTGGCGAGGAAGAATGGGTACGCTGCTCCTGAGTCTAACGGGGCCCTTGTAGGCAGGAGTCCGATTTCCGCCCCTTTGAAAGGTCTCTTAATTTTTTTGAACCCGTTCCCAGATGAGAGACCGTCCCCTGGGATTGGCACCCCCAGTGGTATCGTTTCACTTGGAGGACATTGGAGCCACGACCTATTTAACGTGCACCAGCTCCCTTTAGCGTACACGAACCGCAGCGTCCAGGCGCCGAGAGGTTGTCACCCTGCCAAACACTGACCTCCAGTCAATGTTTCTTCACTTTCGGTGCTCTGCGGGAACCGAGCTTCTACCGACTGGTCCACTGCGGGGCAGTCAATATTTTCAAAACTAATAATTGATTTTTGTTTTGTATTTTGTCTTGTTTAAAATATATAGTATAGGCTTTAAGTAATTTAATGACAGACTTTGGAGAATATCTAACCTGGTCAAATAGTTATATTGCATTGTACCTTGGGCCGGCGCAAGGTACAATGATCTATTTTTATTTTCTTTAAGTGAATCTTTTATGAGCACTTTATTTTTTAGATGCCAAAAAAACAGCCCAAAGTTTCAGTAGAAAATTTAAAGCAAGCTGTCGATTTAGTTAAAAAAATGGGAGTGTCAGCCAGGACAGCTGCAAAACAATGCAAAGTGTTTCAAACCACTCTCCAAAGACATTTAAATGCACACAGAAAGCGTGGAGATGTTGATTTTTTATATATATGAATAATTGCTCGGATATGGCAGGATTCATAGACACACACATATATAACTGTTGTATGTATGCGAACGCCTCTTATCTTTTCCTTTTCGAAAATTTCTGGCTACATCATTGACTGGCTTCAGAAGGAAAGGACTTGCACAGTAGTCGGATCATTTCGTTTGTTTAGGGGGGGGGGGGATGAACTTACTGAAGATAATTACTCGGCACAAAACTAGCCACCTGCAAACAATTTGCACATTTATCAGATATTTAATAAAAATTACATTTCTTTCTGTTGCATTTCAGCATTTTGTACTTACCAATAGCTTTTATTGTAGGTAATAATCTTTACTGATTCATATATAACGTGAATTCTTAAAAAAATATTTCGTTGTGAGGGACTGAAACACATGTTAAGCAATTACAAAAAGGTAATGCAATGCATCTAATTACGAAAGTTTAATCTTTATAAAGGAAAATATAATTCGGGAATAAAATTGTAAAAAGAACATAAAGGAAGCTTGATATCTATATTTATTTATCCTTTTATATTCGGAACTGCTGAAATGTAAAGCTTTTTTATACAAAGATGCTTTTTATCCAGGTTTATCCGGGCCTGGGAAATATATAATATTTATACTGCGAGCTTTGCCAGAGAAGCAGCATTCTTTTCTTGGGCTTAGAGAAGCAAAAGTAAAAGAGCTTGGGGGAAACTTTCAACGTAGTTTATTGTGTAATTTAAAAACTTTCGAAGCTTCTTTATTTTATCACATGGCAATTTTGTAATTTCCTCAGCATTTTGATTCCAAGAATCTGCCACATAATTTGCTTTGCAGTGAAATAGAAAATTTGTTTTGTGACTCGTGGTTCGATTTTTACGAGACAGCCAATTTTATTTCCGATTTTTTTTGTTCTCTACTTATGACATAATGTTCTTAGATGTCTAATAAAATGTGTTAATTTTATCTATCAAATAAATCCATACGCAAAAGTAATTGTGAAGTAAAATTTAAAATTTCAAAAGAAATTTTGAACACAAAACAAAATGAAACATTCTGAATAGCCTATTGTTGTTGTTGTTTTCTAATGCCACTTATAAATCCAAGCTCCCCTTCGCAGAGCGACTGGGAATTAAGGCAGTAAGGAGAGCCTTCCGTTTATAGATGAGCACCACAACGGTGGAAGTATGACTTGGCTGATTATGTACTCGGATGACACCAGATTGCGCACCACAAATACGCCACCTTCCTTTTTTGACCTAAGAGTGAAGGGAAATGAAAATCTCCACACGCCGGTACCCTCGGAACTTCAGGGTCCACGGATTTTACATGCACGTATCCCCAAGTGTCATGGTGGGTCTTCAGCGGGTCGGGTATTGAACCCGAGATCCTCCTATCCGAAGCTCGATATCCTATCCACATTGGCTACCACGGCCCCTGAATACCTTATAAAAGCATGTACCTGTTCTTGATGTCTTTGGAAAACCATGAATTTGACATTTAAAGTCGAAAAGCGATTTTAAAGCAAACATTTAAAGTACTTCTGCAAAAATCTCAAAACAGCCAATAATCTTACGTTTGATTCCATATTATAAGATAAATGATGATATGCTCGATTTCCTCGTGGTATTACAAAAAGAAAGTATGTTGTATTGTACAATGCATGTTGTATAGTTCGTAAAACCTAAAAACTTGATTGAGTGATTACGGAACTGAGTTAATGAAATTAATTACATTCATACTCAATAACAACGTGAAGTATTCTACTTACTTGATTTGATTACTAAAAAACATATACAACTGCTATTAAATATTCGTAATGAATAAATTCCTAACTGTAAGGGATCATTCATAAATGATGTCACACTTTGAGGGGGGGAGGGGGATTCGGGAAACTGTGACAAAGTGTGACAAGGGGAGGGGAAGGGTTAACAAGAAGTGTGACATCCCTGCTTATGCAACATAGCGTGATGCGTGACGAAAAGGGGAGGGGGGTTCGCTGAAGTGTGACATATTGTGACAAAGGGGGGGGGGGCGGGGGGTCAAATATATGGTAAAAAAGCGTGACGTCATTTATGAACGGCCTCTAACTACATAATCCAAAATGTCCCCTCATGGAAAACATAAATAATTTGAGACAATAAAATGCTCCACGACGAAAAATTTTAGTGTGATTTAGCCCATAGACACACACACACGCACACACACACACACATATATACATATATATATATATATATGTATATATATGTATATCTATATAGATATATATATATATGTATATATGTGTTACGATGAAACACCGAAATTGGTGATAGTCGACATTCACCAAATAAGCCAGTGGAAGTTCGAATATTCGGTTGTATTCTTATATATTCGGAATCCGCCGGTGTATGCCAACAATCACAGATGAGCTCTGGTAGAAGTCGAAACAAAAAACCGATGCCAATAGAATTGCGGCAGTCTGAGGAACTCTAGTCTAAAATATGATTGTATAACCTTAAAAAATATAAATTAGGTTTAAAATTATGCTGGCACAGTGGCTTCGTGCTGTTAATATGACCGAACGTGGCCGTGTCAGTGGGTTTTCAAGATGCAGAAAACCGTCTGCACCCCTGTCGTAAATGATTATGCAGCATGTAAACATCCCTTGAGTTGACATTTGGCTTGGATACTCTTGGCTAAATTAAATTAGTAGTGCAGTTTCACATGAACAGAGTCCGGGTGCTTATCTTTTCAGGTGAAGCAACTGGGCATGAAAATTATTGTGCGGTGATGGTACCACACTCATTGTGGTGCCGCTGAAAGAGAGGGTACCAATCTCTGGGGAACGCACTAGGTCTGCAATTGGCAGAAGCTAACATCAGTCCATTAGGGGGAAAATTAATTATTATTTGAATAAATATATTTCTTCATTTAGAATGTATTATTCGTTTGACATAAATCAGAATGTTTGAATAATATGTATAATTTAAAAACACAAGGGGCTCCACCGCTGCTCGCTTCATTCGAAAACCGCGACGTTAAAATACCTCCTAAAACATAGCATAAAAATGTCTCAGAATAAATAAGACACTGGCGCATAAAAACACCTCGGAGTAAGATACTGCCCGAAAGACAACAAAGTAAAATCAATATTCAATGTCGGCGATCGAAAACAACATTCATTATCAACAATAAAAACGGATATTCAATTTCAACAATGATTTTAATTGTTGAAACAATTGGGTATTTACGTATTAAATGCCACATCAAATTTACGTTAAAAATCTGGTGATCCTACATTCTATGGTTTACATAGAGCATCGCTAAACACGCACTTTACAATTTTTTAGACTACTTTTCCGTAAAAGTAAAAAAATGAGCAGAAAAAAAAATAAAGAAGGCTTAATGTATCGTAAAAAGGTCGTTAAAAATAAGAAAAATTCAAAAATAATTTAACGAATAAAATAGATATTCAAAAATAGAAAATTGTAAAGTAGGGTTTCGATATGGGAAAAATGTGTGGCTGTCGGGCCCTCCCACCTCCCGTAACTTTTGCACGAATTGTCCTAGTCGAAAGATTTTTTTTTGCATTCGAAAGATCTCGGCGAGAACACATCATTTCCATATTTACTTTTAGATTCGAACAGTTTTCGTTCAAAAAATCTTAACATTAGCTCCTATGGGCAAATCTGAATCAAATTATGTAAACTCTGGGCATAAGATCGAAATTCCTTTGAACAAGCTTATCGGAAGAAGCTCTCAACGGGAAACTCACTTTGAGCAATTTTTGTTCAATTTGAACAGTTCAAAAAAAAAATAATATTAACACCTACGAGGAATTTTCAATCCTATATGAATCCTGTTCTAAAAGACGGATTTGCTCGGAACAGACTTTATCGGAAAGATGTTCTGACGGTAAAACATGTACAGATACGAAGTTCATTAAAACTAAAGGAGCCTATTTTCCCACGAACATTTTGTCCTGAATTTTTAAGGATATTTCCGAATGAACGAAAGCATAAATGAGTGAGTGAAAGAATGAAAGAATAAATAAATGAGTGATTGAATATGCATAAACCGTTGAAAAAGTTATATTTGACACAATTAAGAGCTAAAGCTAAATGAGAAGGAGAGAGAGAGAGATAGCTAGATTATCAGTTTGATATTGGTGTAGACAGGAAAGTAGGCTCGTATAGTTCTAGACGGAACTTCTTGTTAATATATAGAAGGTAACAAAGAGGTAACGAAATTATTTTGATTCAACAATCAGGGCATGGTGAATGTCGACATTAACCGGTGTAAGTCCAAAATAATGATATTTAGCAAATGTTTCGGACATACACTAACGACTCGGTGAATGTCAACATTCACCAGATTTCGGTCTTTCACCTTAACACATATATATATATATATACACACACACACACACACATATATATATATATATCCATATATATACACACACACATGCACTTGAATATTATATTAAGAAATGAGTCTATTCAATGCATTTGCATTCATATTTAACTCTAATAATAGTCTTTGCATTCGGAAGGAGCCACATAAGGGGGGGTGGGGGGTGGAATAGAGAGGGAGAAGTCGGAGAAAAGAAGTCTTCGAAAGAAGGCAATCTTGAAGCGACAGTTGCATACGAGAATAGAGCTAAGAAAGTCAAATTCAATTTTCCTCTTGGTTACAAGAACGGAATGGAATGTCAATTTCCTCCGAATCTCCGAAACACATCTATGAAGGAAAAAAAATAAGGAAAAAAACCTTCAAACAACAATGAATTTTCATTGTTATCAAACAAAATGAAAATTCAGTACTTATAAGCTTTTTTTATGTGCATAGATATCGATTGTGAAATTTTCTAAGCATCGTAAAGAACATTCATTCAGAAATATTTTGCAAAAAATGAAAGTAGTGTTTCGTTTTATTATGAGCGATATTCTTCTGAAAAATATATGTTTATATAATTTCTTGGTAATTTCTACTATGGGGCTTAGGTTGTCTAAAAGTGTTTGTAGTGGTGTTTTTGTAAATATATAAATACGAAGTAAAGTTGTATATTGATTTTTGCTTTATTAATTTTATGACTTTCATATTTGTTTTAAAGACATGAAGCTATAGCACAGAGACATAGACTAACCTGAACAATTGGTGATAGATTAACATTCAAATATTTGATAAGTGCTAACTCAAGATTGGAAAGTAATTATAAAAATAATATCAATGCTCCGGGAATATGTGTTGGTTCAAATTGTTGGATTCTTTTGTAATTTACCTAGGGTTATTCTGAAGTGTTTAAGCGTTGCTTAAATGCTGTGCCGGACATTATCTGTGCAGGACATTAAAATAGATTGTAGAATTTTTCAAGAGCAAAAGTGATCTGGTAAATGATTTCGTTGAAACATAACAAACAAACAATGTGAACTATTATTTTTATTAGTTAGGTCTAACACTGATCGCAGGCATATGGAAAAAAATAAATAAAAATATTTTTCAAGCCACGTTGAATGTTATGTTTTTGAACAAAAGATTTTTTGCTTTTTCTGCTGTAGTAATATTTTTATATGCATATAATTTTGTCGCTATATTTTTAATTGTGATTCTAAAAATTTCTACTTTTCTCCTCGATACGAAAACTTAAATTATTGAGCAATTTACTTTAAAGAGCAACTGAAAGAGCATACTGAAGTTTAATTACTTATTACCATTCTCAATCCATTTCCACAAACTTCAAAGACTAATCATTTGAAAGGAAACCAATATCTACATGTAAACGATGAAATAAATGTTATTAAATCGCAAATTATCAAAAATGTTGTACACGTGTGATTCAAGGCAACAAAAAAAAGGAACTTTTTTTTAGAGCAGTAAATTGGTTTTAAGCTTCTTATAGATCATCGTAACTGGAGTTTATCGTGAAATATCCCAGTGAGAATGCAAACGTTAAAACTGTTTATAGCAAAACAAGAGCTAAAAAGTTTACCTTAGGATAAGTTTTTCTTACAATGCGGAGCTCACAGCTTTTTCCATTTCCATTGATAAAAGGGTTCTTTGTAACTCCGAAACATAAATATATTATTTTTCAAATCTGCTCTTTAATAACGTTTATTTTTTCATTTGTTGTTTCTGAACAAAGGCAAAGGCTTTCCATGCTATCTATGTGTCGTTCAGTGAACAGATAAGCAAAAGAATAGTGATTGAAAACATAAAATATCCTCAGAACAAAAATAAAAAACATAAAAATTCTCAGTCGAGAGTATTGTTATCCCCAAAAGTGAAGTGAACTGAAGGAATATCAATATTCGTTCTTTAAAAGGTAACAAACGACCCACGTCAAATCCAGAAGTAAATCTGAAAAACAAATTTGCGACATTTCTCTGTTTAAGTCAAATAAAGAGTGGAACATGATATGTTACGTCTCTCTTATGTTCCGCTGACTTTACGTCTGGGCTGCTCCTATTTCGCCAAATATATTCTTGCGTATGGTTTAATACGAAAGGAAAATTGAGATATTCATGTTTAAGCTGTTACATTTTTAAGCTGTGCCATTTAAATTTCTTTTCGGAGGCGTCTAGTAATATTTTGCACATATTTGTTTGATCTACATATAATTCCTTAAGTTTTACTCGATAGTTTTCTACATTATTTACGATTAGCGTGCATTATATATATATATATATATATAGGCTCTTGTCTTGGGTGTCTAGGGGTTTCTAAAATCATTACTCACCATAAAGATATAAAAAAATGACTATATTTACACTTTCCTATTTACAAAACTATATACAGAACAGCTTCAATTACGAACAACAACATCATCCGAGCACCGCAGCGCTTACGTCCACACAGAACGGAGTCTTACTCAAACTGACTGCTTACGCTCCCTATCGCCAGATGGCGCTGCTGTCAATGTCCCTTCGCACTCGCATCCTACATATATATATATATATAATTAAAATCACGAGCGAAAAAAATATTTTTTTCCTGACAATAATAACTTTAACTTTGCCTTTAATATACATATATCTCGTGATGTAATACATCGCTTTGAAGAAAATGAAAAGAATGTATTTTCGAAAGTTTTGTGCTTTTAAATGTTTTTTTATATGCTTATTGTTTACTAAATGATTTTTTGAGCTTTTGATAATATGATTTGACATTTTTCGATTCTCGCATAACAAAATAGTCGCAGAGCGTGGTTCAATGGTTTACATGGTAAAGTAAATAAAGTTTGGTATTTCCTCATTAGTGTTGGTTTTCTATGCAAGTAAATAAAAGAAATATTTACGTTACACCCTAAGCCTTATACTAACCACTAATTCAGATTTGCATTGTACCTAATTCTAGTTTTGAGAATTAAACCTCTAAACAGCAAAAATTATGCTTTATGGGGCACAAGAGTAGGATCACTAATTAAATCTAAGCATTTATATGATGTAATTACAAAAGAAAAACCAGTAGTAGCTGCAAAAGATGAAGGGTTCGCAAGAAACGACGAAGCCTGTGGATTAATTATTTTGACTTTGTCCGCAGAGCAAGTTATCACTGTTAGAGGAATAACTGAGGCTAAAGAACTGTGGGAAATATTAAAAAGTCACGAAGGAGTGGAAAATCAGAGGAAAATTAACTTGATTAGATTAGACAAGATTTAGAAGCGTGATCGAGAATCTGTAGCAGGTTACTTACAAGAGCACAGACAATTGCAAATGAAATTTCTGAATTGGGAACTTAAATAGCAGATAATGAACTGATTGGATGCATTATGGAAGGCTTACTAAAGAAATATAGCCAAGGTTACAGCTGTTTCATCAATTCCTGATATATCTTATGAGTTGATGAGCGAAACTTTGTTTATGTATAAAAGAAAATATGACTAAGTTGAAAATGAAATTCAAGCATTTAAACCTAACAAATTTAACGTAAAACGTGATGTTTTATCCTGTAAAAAATTCGGGCACAAATACTTCGAATGCTGGAACAATCAGAAGAAAGTGTCAAAAAATGAACGAAATGGAAGCAGAAGAAATGCTAAAGAACAAACGTAATGATTCCCAAAGTGGTCTATATCGACCCCCAGGGGCCGACGACAACCTGAAAGGGATCCATGTCAAGTGAAAACAAAATTGAGGGTCCTTGAAATGAAAATGGGGATCCACGGTAGTGGATCTCATTTTTTTTTTGATTTGAGATTAACCTAACTAATTTGATGCCAAATGTTGATAATTTAAGGCTAATAAAAGCTTCAGGTTCATCCCTACCACCAAAAGCATTTATTTATTGCTTAGTTATTTTATATAACAGATACTAAATTTTAATTTGATTCGTTTTAGTTTGAATTTGATTAATAAATGTATAAAATTAACATGTGTTTTCTTCTTAAGTTTTTCCCACTACACTTTACTACAGTTAGAAATTTAAATCTTTCACAGTGAGCAGCACTATACCAGCTGTCAAAAATTCATTTGAAGTTGATGAATTTACAAAAAATCAATATCCGTTAAGCAGGGGGTCTATCCCAAACCGAAAAACATGGCAAGGGATCTACGAGACAAAAAAGTTTGGGAACCACTGGACAAATTAATAGACACAGAGGATTTCAGAATGTGAAATTCTATGACAAGCAAGGTTCTATGCTATAGATGTTATTTGGGCAGAAGCAGTCAGGACAGAGGTGTATTTTTATAATTTGACGCCAACAGCTAAAAGAAAGAAAACTCCCATGGAATTATGGAGTAATAAGAAACCTACAGTGGCGGCATCTGAAGAGTATTTGGATGTAAATACTCTTATGGGATGGTTTTGTGAAAAAAAAAAAAAAATAAGTTCGATGTTAGAGCGAGCTCATAAGATATTCCAACGATCGCCAAGCCGGGTTTATCATTTGGAAGAAACTAAAACCAAAGAGAGTGGAGATGTCATTTCTATAGAAAAAAAAATTGGATTTGTAAAGAAAAATGAATGTGATTACACATTAGAAGAACTTGAGTATGTAACAATCCGAACAAGCTACGTAAATGACTCTCAAAAGCATGATGCAGTGAATGGAGAATAATTGTAAATAGTATTCCCAATGATAATGAAGATAATCAAAATCGAGTGAAAGAGAATGTTCTAAAAATAGAAAGTCTACCTCTTAAATCAATGGAAAGCATTAACATCAATAAGTAATTAACATCGTAAATCATAAGAAAGTAGTTGAGAACGGCGCAGATTTTTTTGCCTTTTCAATTTTTCAGTAAAGAATTTTTTTTTAACCACATGAAGCTTTTTTCATCTAACAAAACAGTGTTACAACGCTATAGCTGATATAAGCTACCAGTGGTACACGCCGCCAGATGAACTATTCTCATCTGAGCCACCGGTGGTACACGCTGTCCTCAACGTGTTAAACAAGGAAGAAATGAAGACGTAGAAGAAATTGAACGACAGCTACTAGATTGATCATCTAGGGACGATCATCTAAGACAGCGTTTCCCAACCGGTGGTTCGCGAGCCCCTAGGGGTTCGCGCGGTGCAGAAAGGGGGTTCGCGAAAATAATATTGCAA
The DNA here is from genome assembly GCA_038502835.1 of Octonoba sinensis. Taxonomy (NCBI): domain Eukaryota; kingdom Metazoa; phylum Arthropoda; class Arachnida; order Araneae; family Uloboridae; genus Octonoba; species Octonoba sinensis. Next base: position 52,198,500 of record CM076599.1, on the reverse strand, counting down.
TGGCGGAATTTTTTATCTAACGTAAAAGAAAAAACGAAGTAATAAATTTACGTACGTATTAAGAAGGAGTGCAAAAATGGTTTTTTTTAAAATAAATTATATTTTCCAAATAATGCAGAAAAGTAGTGGACTGACATAGGAAGCTTATAAAAAATTTGAAATGCACTTATTTCTACTTTTCTCTGATTTCTAAAATTTGGGTCACAAATTGGTACCGAAAGATATTTATTGATTTATTTGGAATTTTAGAACGTATGTTCCCCTACCATTTCCCACTTTTTCCTCACAAGAGAGAAGAATGAGTCGTAAATATAAAAATTTACTACATAAAATTTTAAAATTTGCTTTATTTTAGACTAATTTCTCACTATACAGACCCTAAAATGGAACTGGAAGATGTTGTGCAGTATGACTATTTTTATTTAAAAGTTGATCTATTATTATTCATTAATTTTGGACTCGCATTTATTGCACTTTATTCCAACTTTTTTGCATTATCGCAATTAGAAATTAAAAAATATGTAAATTTTAATTTTTCTTAAAATTTTAACCGAATTTTGTATATTTCAACCGGAAAGTGAAACCCCTACCGGGAAAATAATTTAAAATCCTTTTTAGGAATACATATGTATACTGCCCTAATAATTACTCGAAAATAGTAAATAATGCAAAGGTAATAATTAAAACAATAATTTGGAGCTGTATTTTAAACTTACATATTTGTGTAAATGTATGACTTAATTATTAATATTTAAACTTACATATTTTACAATAATTATATTTTTTACAATTCATGTAATGACGTATGATACATATGTTTTCATGTACAACATGGAAAATTAGTGGGCTAGCAAATTTTATAGTTTTGTCACCCGTTACTATTGACTACAACCGGGGGTTCGCCATTTTCTTGCGGATCTTAGAAGGGGTTCGCAAGGGGAAACAGGTTGGGAAACATTGATCTAGGACAGGGATGGCCAAGCTATCGATCGCGAGCTACTAGTAGCTGGCGGGGTAATTTTTGGTTGCTCGTGACCACGTTCAGGTGTTAATCTGCTTATTATCGCGCCCCCAAGGATTGCTAGTTTTTTCTCAAAATTTCACCACTATTCGCATTGAATAGCCCGTGGCTCAGAAACATTCATTAAATTTTAAGGAAATTCATTATTTTAGCATAAAGATTTTCACTACAAAACTTTACAAGCAACATTTTTTAGCATTAAATATATTTTTTTTTTTGCTACAATTATCATTACAATTTTCAGCCTCAAGTAGCTGATATAAATTCTGCACATATGTTTTCTGTAAAATACGATAATTTTAACAGTGAAAAACTTACTTGCCTGAGAAGGAAGCGGCAGTAAAACGTTTCACGTTATTAGCGTAAATGCATGATTTTTCGACTTAAAAAAATAGTAAATACAAAATTAGTCAACATATATTTCATAGCATAGTTCATTTTAAACTTTTTTTCCACACTTCTTCCTAATGAAAAACCAGTATTTTATGAGGTATGGTCTAAATTTTAGAAAGAGATTTTTGTCTAAAATTCAAACGCAAAAATTAATTTTATCTTTTCTGGAGTTTTTTTAAATAAATTTCATTGAAATTCATTATTTTAGTGCAAAGAATTTTTAAAAGACTTCTTAGCACTTAATGCTTCTGAGCACTTAATTAGCACCTTAAGATTAGTATTATTTTGCTTTGACATTCATTTAATAGATTTCATGTTATGTTTTACTTTGTTCTTGACATTTCTTCTTTGAATTATAAACAGTTAAAAATGTGTTGCGCATTGTACAAATATTCCAGATTGTAAATATAAGGAGTAGTATGAAAGTATGACTAATAAAGACAAATTTACGTTGGAAATAGGAGAAAAAAATAATTAACTATTTCAAAACTTTTTAAATTGATAACACTAAAATTCATCAATAGCTACTAAATAAAATGAAAAACAAGTAAGAAAATCGGTTGACAAACAAAGGAGAAAATGGTACTTAACTTTTTTCTCCCTGCCTATTTTTATCTAGCTATAACATTACAATTATAAATGAGGCTTGCCTTACATCTCCACTTGAAAAGTTAAAGAAATTACAGTTGGAATAAGTTAAATAAAATCAGTTATCTTTAAAGCCACCCAACCATCATAAATTAAATTTAGCATTGAAATCATTATGCTATTTATATAGTTATATAATTATTATTCATCAAATTTGGCGATATATCGTCGAGTTTGTTTTGGTCATCCTCACTTAAAGTAAACGTATTGTAAATCATTGTCGCCGCAGGACCAATCGCGCTCATAAATGTAGCCGCTTGTACTTCAGCCGATTTTTTACTAAGTTGAGTGACAGTTGAATAAAACTCTGATGTTTGCTTCCATACCCTATTCTCATTTTTCATTCCATTGTTTCAGAGACGCCTACAGTACAACTCTTATCATAATTGCTTTTGTTAAAAATGTTCTTAAAAAGAGTAAATAAATAAAATAATAAAAAAATGAACATAAAAATTATAGAAAGTCTTGAAAGCAGAAAACAAAAGGTGAAAATGTGCTTGCAACAACTTTCTAAATTTTTTTAACAAGTTTTAGTGCTTAACAAATAAATTTCAAAAGTGCAATTAAATGTACACATATACGTAGAGAAAATCTTTTGTATAAAACTTTTCAACTACAAAGTATATAATCTCTCAGTTTAAAGCAACAAAACGTATCTTTCCTTTAAAAACTCATCATTCTGCAATTCCTCTTTTGATACAATACTTTATTTTCCAAGATTTAAAAACATCTGAGAAAAGGAAATGCAGTTGCCAGTTTTTGAACATAAATAAACGGCTGAAAATGATTTTGTCTGAAATCCCATTTTCACATTTTAAGCTTTTCTTAAGCGCCTTTTCATTTTGTGAGAGAATTGAGAATACATTTCACTCCATAACCTGGACCTCAGTTTTTACTTTAGCAAACAAGGTGTTTTTACGAATAGGAACCTACATACTATATTTGAAAGATTTTTAAGGTTAAAAATACGTTTTCTGCTGCTATATTTTCGGGAAGGTATTGTATGTTTTTTCCGCGAGGAACGAGAGTACAAAATATGATAAAATCCGCTTATAAATGGCATAAAAATTCTAACAATGTCTTTAAGTTTAACAATAAAAAAATTGAATGTTCGAAGCAGATTGAAAGTGTATATTCTTTTTGTGGGTCTTTTCTTTCTTTTTGTTTGAAAAAAGAAAAAAAAAAAACTTTTAATATGATTTTGGCAAATTTGAGAAGGTTTGGCCTTTCGAAATCAAGCGTTACTTGATAGAAGAAAGTATTTCCCCCCTTTTAGCTGCATTAACGCATGTAAACACAGCTACATGTTTGAAATTGTTATGAATTGTCTAATTCTCTATTAAGTTTAATGCAACTGTTCGGTAGATTTTAAGCACAGTTCTAGACTCATTAATTTTAGAAGAATTTCTTGTGTGTATTCAAACTTCAAATCTGATGTTTCTTTAACATGTTCTCAACATTTTTGAAAGTTTCATAGGATGTGTATGCAAACTCAGGATTTAACAGACAAAACACAAGTGGAAAATTTGAACGTTTAAAAACAACGTTTATGTTTCCATGAAAATTGGCTACTACTACGAAAATACATACTAAGACTGCAAGTAATGATTATTTTATTTTTTGAAGGTTATGAATGATTTCTAGCTTTTTAAAGCATATAATGTCTATAAATATATATTTCTTTTCTGTTTGTTGGTTGCCTTTCATATGTTTTTCACTGAATTTTCACAAAAAAAAAAAAGTTTCGAGTTGATGCATGTTCTTTATACACAGTGGTGTCAAAGAATTTTTACGACTAGGTTTATAAAATAAAATAAAAACTGGTAATTATATTTTTAAATATTTTTATTCAAAAAAAGCTTCTTTGACTGCAATACACCTGTTACAGCGGTTTAACAACGATTCAAATGCCTGTTCCAGCTCACATTGTGGGACCGCCTCCGAAGCTCGCGTTGAAACAGTTTGTATAAGGTCATTGTCAACTAAGTAAAAAAAAAGTAAACAATTGAACTGAGGTTTTGGTTGGCAGTGGATCAGCTGATAGTTAAGGAGTTTCACGAATGCTCGATAACACAGATAGCACCACTGTAAGCTTAGTAGTTCCAGCTGTAGTCATAAAATTCTTCGACACACTGTGTACAAACAGCTTCGACGCGAGCTTTAGAGGCAGTCCCACATGCGAGCTGGAACAGTCATTCGAATCGTTGTTAAACCGCTGTAACAGATGTAATGAAGCCAAAGGAGCTTTTTTTTAAATAAAAATATTAAAAAATATAATTACCAGTTTTTATTTTATTTTATAAACCTAGTCGTAAAAATTCTTTGACACCACTGTGTATAAAGAACATGCATCAACTCGAAACTTTTTTTTTGTTGTGAAAATTCAGTGAACAACATATAAAAGGCAACGAACAAACAGAAAAGAAAAATATATTTATAGGCATTATATGCTTTAAAAAGCTAGAAATCATTCATAACCTTCAAAAAATAAAATAATTATTATTTGCAGTGTTAGTATGAATTTAGTTAGTGCGAGCTGTAACAGGCATTCGAATCGTTGTTTAACCACTGTAACAAATATATTGAAGCCGAAGGATCTTGTTTTGAGTAAAAATACTTGAAAAAATATAATTACTAGTTTTTGTTTAATTTTATAAACCTAGTCTTAAAAATTCTTTGACATATTGTGTATTTCCTAAGTTACAAAACGTTCTATTAATTATTTATTTAAACGTTTGGTGAAATGTATAAAACGTCAAGTTTCTAAATGCTTTACGGCAGAATAAATGTATATTTGTAAGATTTCAACTACGTTACTCACGGTCTCTTGAATAAATACTTTATGTATTGTTTTCACCCTTTTCAGATATTTGCACAAAATGTTACGTTACATAAAATGTACATTGTAATACAAATAGTATTAAATACTTCTACACATACATTTATCAGGTGAAAGTAGGTGTAAATTCATTTAAAATGCAATTTTATAAGGGGAAAAAAAGATGAAAAAGCTTTTGTTGAAAAGGTTTTTCAACCTTTCTTCTACATTTTTGCTTGTATCAATTTTAGTAATGGTCCCTGAAGAAATTTCTGAGCTAAATGCTTAAATATTAACGAAGATGTACTCTAAGGATAAATAAATTTTGCAACACGGTTTTTACTTTAAAATCTTTTGAATTGGGGACACGCTCATGATATTACAAGTTATAGCAAGTGTTAATCAGCAATTTAAATGCAAATTACTAGCGAAATGAGATTTTTCATTTTCTCTCAATATAGCTCAGTGTTTCAAAATTGAATAAAAAATTGTGGAAAATTGCAACCAACTTTCAGTTTTTAAGAAATTTGTTTTAAACTCTTTTAAGAAATAGTAAACTAAAATTTAATGTGATATTTTAGAAATCCATCAGTCTATTTAAATAAATATTAATTCCACTGAGTATTTTCAATTGCATCTGTTATCATTCGTCGAAAGAGAATTCTGACTGTATTCTAAAATAGTTTTTTGTAGAAAAAAATAACATTTTAATTTTTTAAAATTGTTTTTCTGCATTGACAAATAATGTTGAATTTATTTAAGTATCTGTAACTTAACCATTTAATTGTGCTCTAACTTAACACGAAATTTCTAATCACATTTAATAAATTTTGGTTATTTAAACGTGTTTAGATTACATTGTATTATACATTACTTTTAAGATTGCAATATATATTTTATACTCACATTTTCATAAACGAAATGTGATACTAACTACAGGTCTTCTCCTCATACTATCACATTTTTCGCAATATACAAAAGGACATTTTAAACTGTACCAAGAAGAACTATACGAGCCAACTTTTCCGTACACACGAACATCATATTTATAATCGAGCTATCTCGCTCTCCTTTTCATTTAGCTTAAGTTCTTAATTGCTTCAAATACACATTTTTCAACGGTTAATACAGATTTATTTCCTCATTCATTCATTCATTCATTCATATGCTATTCGTTCTCTCATTCATTCCTTCATTTATTCCCTCATTTATTCATTCATTCAGTCAGGGATAGACTTACAAATCCGGATGAAAAAAACTTCATTAGAAAATGGTTTCACTTAGTTCTGGATGAACTTCGTGTCCGTAATGTTATACGTCATAATATCTTTCGGATAAATTTTGTTCCAAGCAAATTCGTTTGATAGATCAGGATTTATGTAGGATTGAAATTTCTCCTCAAGCGCTAATGCTGATTTTTTTGAACTGTTTAAGATTGAACAAAAAGTGTTCAAATAAAAAAATATCACACATTTTCAAAAAATATTATGAGTTCCTTCGAAGAAGTTTATTCAAAGGAACTTGGATCTTATGTACAGGGTTTACATAATTGGTTTTACATTTTCCTAGTAGCGCTAACGTCAAAAATTTTTTAACCATTCAAAATTGAACAAAAAATTGTTCAAAACAAAAATTAAAGCATAGAAATTAGATGTCTTCACCTACATCTTTCGAATGCAAGAAGAAAAAAATAAGTTCCAATCGGAAAATTCCCTTAAAAGTTATGGCGGGGGGGGGGGGGGGGGCAGAGACCTACAGACATTTTCCCCATATTAACTCTACTTTCAAATTTTTTATTTTTCAATCTTTGTTTAATTACTTACTATTTTTGACTTTTCTTTATTTTAATGATATTCTTAGATACATTAAGCCTTCTTTCATGCTTTTTTTTAAAAATTTTTCTTTTATGGGAAAGTAGGCTAAATATGACGCAAGTTGTTTTCGCTCCCTTTTTTTTGTTAATAATTTCCCGAAATGATATTAAAATTACAAAACAAAAAAAAAAAACTTCCATGAAAATATCGTGACGAGAATATTAACATCAGATCGATCGAGAACGAGGTGCTTAACTAGATATCAAAAGATCGAACTCAGTATTAACTGCAATACTTCGCCCTCCCAACAAGTACATTACTATGTGCTTCTACTGTATCAGATATAAACGTATGTTTTCTAAACGCCAAACAAAGTTTTTAATTTTACATTTCGAATTTCAAAATATTTCCATTAACTACTGTGAATTCATATTTTTTTAAAGGTAATGGCTAAGTTTTAAAATTTAGTATATAAATGGAAATGAAACACGTTGAGGCATTTGTAATTGTATGCGAACTCGTATCCATAATAAATTTTAGTATTATGCTAATTTTTAAATTTTCTGATTTTAGCCTTTTTGCAAAAGAACTTTTTAACCCAGCTTAAACCGTAAAAAGCTCATGTGCAAATTATGCTGTAGCTACTAATAGTTGTAGACTTATTTACTAAGATTACGACTGTATTTTTTACACACATACTGAAAAAAGAAAACATTTCTGTAATGATATTAAATCGGTCAGTTGTCGTTACTTATTATATTCCGACGAAATTTCTTTTTATAAAAGGATTTAAAAAACAACATTTATAACCAACTTAAATCATCTTAGCTTTTTTTCTCTTTCAGTTTAACAGTTTTCTTCGTTTCGCCACTGAAAAATTCATCTGAAACACCGAGCTCAATGCTTAAATGCTTAAAAAAAATGTATTATTTGGCGCCATTTCTTTCAAAAATGCTAGATTACAACGTAAGGCATCTTTTTAAACTTCATTGTTCCTCTAAAGCAAAAAAAAAAAAAGGTACATAGTTAAAAAAAAACTTTTAACTATTTTAATACTGTAACGGTTGTATAACACACTAAAAAAACAGAAGTTCTTTAATGGAAGCTTTCTTGTTGTTTAAAGAGCAAAATTAATTTTACGTTGTTTGGGAAAAAAACTGAAAGACTGTCGAGACCATTACAGAAGATTTGAGAATTCTGTTCCAGAGAATAAACTTCTAAAGGGGAAAAAAAAGAAAACTTTTTCATACTATTTTTGAAAAATTATTAAAAGCGTTTATTTTGTATTTTTTTTAATGCCAAAGCATGAAATTGGAAAATATCGTTTAATACTTTTTTTTCCTTCTAAGAACAGATAAATACTTCTCACCTCGTTCCTTATGCAAAGTTTTTGCAAACAAAATAATGTTCACACAAGCTTTGTGTGCTCGTACAGCACAACATCTTGAAACGTACATACTACTGTACCGAGTTTGATCATACGTTGAAGAATAAACTTCCCAACAACTCAGGGAAAAAAAAATCCCAGAAAATTAGAGCATACTACTGTCAGCCATTTGAGTAAGGTAGTAAACAAATACTCACACACATATGTTCACCCAGACAGTATTAATATATGACTTAGAAACTCGGAATGTGAATACTGTTAAAGTAAATAAAAAAATAACTCAATTCCGGAAGAAGGGAGAAAAACACACACACACAAATTTTCTTCACTTACTAGCTTTAAAAACTTTGTTCAGCTATTCACTATTAGCTTTAAAAACATTGTTAGGTTCAGTTATTCACTACTAGCTTAAAACAATGTAACGTTCAGTAGGTAGTAAAATCACCCCTCTGAGCTGTACGAGCGGATACTGGGTGGTGGATGGAGTTTATTAACCTACTGATGTGCGGTAGATTTTGCTCACGCTACAATGCGCGTTGTACCCCGTAGGTCTTGGGTACTAACTGAATCATTTTCATAGCGCGGCAAATCTCACCAGCACGCCAAGTTTCATAGCTCTTAATTTTTTCTCAGTGAAAATGTTTTTTTTTTCCAATTTAATTCTATATTCCGATAACATTACATAAGAGCTGCGTATTTCGCACTGGATAAAAAGCCCTGTATCACAAATAGCGCACAAGAAATTAGGGTAGACTATAGAATTATCTGTTGTATCCTTGGTTTTACTTAAAGCAATTATTTATGTAGCATTGTTTTCTTGGGAAATTTAATACAACAGCCTAAATTCAAATTATATCCAATTGAATTTAATGCTTATTTTATCGCTAATTCTACTTTTTGTGGTGGCATTTATTTTAGTTTTGTATTCAATTGGATTCATTATTTTACAGTAACAGTTTTCTCCGACAACTTTTAGATAGATAATAGCCTTAAATAAATTCAACCCTTTATGCTCTGTTGCTCCTTGAAAATAAATACTTCATTTCATTCTAAAGTTGGCATCTATCCTTTGGCTTTACATTGTCATGTAAAAATTCTTTATTTTTAATATTCTCTGAGGTTATTCGCAAATAGTTCTTTATCAGTTTAAGCCCTGTGATCCGTGCTTTATCGCTCTTTTGCAGTTCTTTTGTGAGTTATATTAAGCACATCTTGCTCTTTCCTTTTCTTGTCTACCTTCATTGTCTGAAGAGAATCGTTTCTTTTCCTTTTGATCCGTTCCCGAGCTTATTGTACTCATTGTAATTAACATTTTCCACCTCAATTCTTTGGGTCTTAGGTCTATTTAGATTAGGTACTGCGATTATGAAACAAATTGTTTGCTCCAAAGGTTTACTTCTTTATTAATCACAAAAGACAGACACCAGTCTTTTCTGTCCATAAGGTAGTCCGAAAAAAAATTCTTTTATAAACCATTTTTTTTCATGAAATCTTATTATGAAACTACAAAATTGTGTGCATGATAAAAACTAAAAGACTGAAATCACAAAAAGTAATCGATTTTGTATTAGAAATTAAATTTACTATCAATCTCGATATTATTTTCATCATTACAAACAAAACCCCCCTAAAATATTGGTTGTTCAGTTCCAGATAAAATGTTTTTCTGTTGTTTGAGCTGGTGGTATTAAATCTGATATTATGCATTTCGTTAACATTTCAATAATATTTTATAAAACGCCAGCACGATGGCGTCATGGTAAGGCGTGGGCATCGTAAGGACAGGTTCGAACTTGGCCGTGTCGGTGGATTTCCAAGATGCAGAAAATGGTCTGCGCCCATGTCGCATGATTATGAAGCTTGTAAAAGATCCCTTGCGTAGCCATTTGGCTTGAATGCTCTGGGCTAAATTTACGTTCTAGTGCAATTTCGCATCAGCAGAGTCCAGGTGTTTCCTTTTCAGGTGAATAGCTGGATGTCAAAATTGTCATGCGATGATGGTACCATTGTGGCGCCGCTGAAAGAGGGTACTAGGGTTCGAAATTAGCTGTCGTTAGTCGTATTTTGTACCAAAAATTTCCGTTTGACGATCTCGATTTCACATCTAGTCGTTATTTTTGACACCGAACTTTTTATAAAAACTTTAGTTTAACAACCGCAACTTCTCACCCATTCGTCATTTTTTTCATCTATGACATTATATAATTTATTTATATACACACATTTATATATATTTCATATAATCTTTTGTGTTATGAGTTTTTACCGCGCCTGAGAAGTTTATCGTATTTCTTGACTCTCAAATTTTTGAATTGGGAATTTTTACTTACAAATGAAGTATAACACTTGAAAAAATAGTTAAGCTGATTAACTCATATTTTATTTCAGTTAAGCGCTGATTTAAATAAACATTTAGATGGATACATAAACTTAAGTGAGATTACCAACTTCTCAAAATTTACTAATAGAAATCGTTTTTCGAAAATTTTATTTTCAGTTATCAGTAATTTTCTAAGTAAGGCTGTAATGTTTTGGGATGATTTATGACAATTACATAGCTGCTTTAACAGTAATCATTTGATATCTCTGCTGAAGTTATTTTATTTATTTTAAAATTACGCCTAGGAGAATATTTTTGGCAACTAAAACAGAAAAAGCTAGGTGCCAATGACGCCTAACTTTTACATCCTAATTCCGAATCTTGGAGGGTTCCTTCCTGGAGAGCGCACTTGGTCTGCAATAGCGGTCAGCCCAAATGCAGCCAATTGGGGAAAAATATATATTTTATAAAGCTGCAGAAAATCCGTAAAATATAATAATTATGGTTTTTAAGAATTTAATCTACTTTTTGAATGTTAATAATTTAAATTCCTAAACTTTTTAACATGATTTCGTCTGTTGAATAATTATTTAGCTGGGTAAATGTGCTAATTAATATAAAAATGGCTGAAATGAGTAATGAATCTTCGAAAGTAAATGAAACCATTCCTATTATCCACTTTATAGCATTATCCTTCACAACATTGGATGTGTTTTGAAGATTTTTCAGGAGATAATAAATAGATTCGGTATAGATACCCATCCTTTTATTAGCCTCTTCAAAATCTAAAGCGAGGTTTTATTGTGCAATAAATGTCTAAGCTAAAAGATATGGCAGAATAATTTTCAAAATATTTTGGAGCATATGCATAGTCGTAAAAAGGATTATTAAATTTTAGTATAAAAGGAAACAGATACTTTAAAAGAAATATATAAGGTTTATTGGGAATGCAGTTGGTGAACGTTTAAAGCGTTAGAAACTTTTGTCAAATCTATATATACAAAATACTAAAACTGCAAATTAAAATTAAAACCTCCTCTTTCACTACTGTTGTTAAACTCTGAATAATTTTAAACATGTTTTTTTATCGCAAACAATTTTACTTCTCCTTACATTGCTTAACGTAAACCTTAAACGTAATTAATTTATATGTTTAGTAATTTTTCTGCATAATGTATTGAATTTTAAATCGGTATTTTTGAGTATGATAGCAAAGAAAATACAAATTTAAATGGCTATGACCAGCAATTTTCAACCCCATTTTTCATCGTTTAATCAATGTTCCTGAGGGTTTTGTTAACTTCAAAAATTTTGCCTCTTCATTTAATATGATGTTTCCTGTTATTAACGCGGAAGGCATACACAATTCGTATTAACTCCAAGAATAATTATTCATGAATCAATTACATTGAATTTATTTCCTTCAATAACAAAATTGCTAATAAACTTATATAATGCTTCCTTTTTTTTGTCCGAGGTTTGTTCATATTTAACTCATGTTAAGATTTTGCGAGGTACCTCCATTTTGCAATTAAGCAATTAAGGAGTAAATTGAATAAATTAATGTCATAAAATGTGTTTGTTTTTATTTATTATGAAACTTATTTTGTTCTGTAATACTACTATATAATATTACTTTTACAAATATTACAGTGCATAATGGGATTGTTTCTGGTTCCTCAATTAATCTTCTATGTAGGTATTGATTGACAAATCTACAACTTACGGAAGAGGCCATGAGGAAACTACTCGGTCAGGACATTACAGTTGCTTTTTAAAGAGGGAAATTACTTATATAACTTTTCAATAAATAATCGATTTGTACTATAGGTTAAATCCATATGTTTGTACTGTTTTCTTCCATTTCAGGACTAAATATTAAAGTAACTTTGTGCGATTACACAATTTCATACCAACTCTAAAAATAATGGAAGAATTTTAGTCTCAGAAATTACTATTTTGTGTTATTACGTAAAAGCATGCCGTAACACACGTGACAAAAGATGAATATGGTTCTCACGACATGTTTTTACATAATAGTTCACATTTTTGTTTCCTTCTCCCTTTAACTATTCTTTCTCTGGAGTTGTGAAGATCTGTAAGGACACCAAAATTTATTAAGTTATTTTAATAGTTAGTACATGAAATGAAACAAACTGTGAGTAAGGATCCCACACCAGAGGGAGCGGAAGTTAAAACGATATAGAGGGCGCCAACGGCAGATTGATGGGCAGCAGCGAGCGAGAAGGATGCCCCGGACACGAAGAGATGAAAAGTTTCGATAGGACGGAACTGCAGAACATTGTAGAATAATGTTTAGATATGATCCAGCTAATTATCTTGTATATATTTGTAAATACGAAATAGTAATGTTAATAAATGTTGATTGAAATTAAAGGAGAAGAAGTGTATTTGCGCAGTCGGGCAGACGAATCAGGTGAGAGCTCGATTTATATTTTGTAAATGCATGCTCCTACGTTATGAGTAATTATTATTATTTGGGCGAGAATTGCTTGTTTTCAAATTAAATTGTTTTTTTTTCCGTCATGGAATATTGGTTTTGTTTGCTCGTTAGAGTACGAATACGTCAGTATTCGAAAGTAGTTTCGTGAATACGCCAGTATTCGAAAGTAGTTTTATGAATACATCAGTATTCGAAAGTGATTTTGTGAATACGCCAGTATTCGAAAAGTAGATTTGTGAATACGCCAGTATTCGAAAGTAGCTTCGTGAATACATCAGTATTCGAAAGTAGTTTTGTTTTTCTCATCGGAGAACGAATACGTTAGTATTTGAAAATTGTTTCGTTTTACTCGTCAGGGAACGTGAATGCAACACATTCTAAATGACATTATTTGTCTTGTCTTGATTTTCGTCCCAAATAATTCAAAAAAGAAATATTTTGATGATCAAAATTTATTGTGCATTATATACAAATATATAAATTAAAAAGTGATAAGCATTTATTTTCGTGTTTCTATAACGGATTGCACGCCAGTGCATACTATTATATTTTGTTTTTATGGTCGCAAGATAAGTTGAGCAATATATTTATATCGAGGTCAGCTAACGCAGTATTTCTTTCAAGGTGAAAAAAAAAGGGAATTTATTGTGTCAGCTATTCCAGAGTCGGATTGTTGCAGAAGTATCATCGGCGTCAGCCATCTGTTATTTATTTTTATTTTTTTCATACGAGACGAGTTTTTCTTTTGTGACTAAGCGAGGAATGAAAAGATTAATTTTATTATTTATATTTGCATGAAATGTTTCTATTTCAGAAGGAAGTTACAGATTCCAGTGCTTATGAATCATAATGATAAAAAAAAAGAAATACTGCTCAACTGTGTTCATTTTTATTTTATTTGGATTACTTTTGATTTAATATGGTATCATTTTATTCATTGTTTGAAGTGTGTTTTTATGGAAAATTTATATGGAGTATAATTTGATAATTATTTTTAGCGTATTTTAAGTTGAAAATACCTAATTTAAATGTTGTTTTATGAAGAAAAATGATGAATGTTATATTGACTACAGTTGATATGCATTGTTAATTTAAGTAATAGAAGCGTTTTAGGTAAGCTACAAAATAGTGTTTTTCTAAATGATACGCTCATTTGTCTTATCATAAGCTATTGATTTTATATATACATACAAATGTTTTATTTAACGTGAAGGGATATTTTTTGTGCATCACTCTTAAATTTCTTTTATAGAAATATTTACTGATTATTTTGTATTCATGATTGAATTAGATAGATTTTAATTATGATTCATGATTGCTTAGTAAATTTGTTATAAAGATTTTTAAATTTGAAGAATCTAAACTTGAATTAAATTATAGGGAGGAATTAAAAAAAACTATATATATATAAATTAATAACTAATAACCATTAAAAAGAAAAGAGTAGATAAAGGGTTTGTCAAAAATCAACCATGGCGTATTTCGCAAAGGGCAAAAAGGAGGATATGCTAGTTGTAGCTGCTGAATTCAGGTAGATCCAAGCATGACAATTGTTGCGATAAAAAATAAAATCGTTAAAAGTGACATGCATGATGAGGAATTTACGAAGGAAATGTTTTTATCAATTGTTGAACAGAGGAAGAAAAAAGAAGAAATAGAGGGGCGGAGAAGAAAAGAAGAATTTAAAGCTCAACAGAGCAGAGAACAAATGGAGTTTGAATTGAGAAAACTTGAAATTGAATCTCGCACTCAAATAGTACAAGCTCCAGCGGCAATCGAAAATAGGCAGCATAATTTTGATTTAATCAAGCTTACTCCTAAGTTCAGATTAGGTCAGACGATGATATCGTGATTTATTTATCTTTGTTTGAGAGACAAGCTAAAAGAACAAAGATTGAGCCTAAAGATTGGGTAGCATATTTACTGACTTTATTGCCATCTGAAATTATTCAACTAATTTGTAGAGAACCAGAAGAAAAATTTGAAGACTATGAATATATTAAGACCATTTTACTGAAGAGGTTTAAACTCAATACTGAAAGCTTTAGGAAAAAGTTTGTCATGCACCAAAAGGCCTCTGAAAAATCATGGAGAGATTTTTGTTACGAAATTACAAGTTTTTTCGAAGAATGGATTGATGGCTTTGAGATAACGGACTTTGCCAGTTTAAAGAACCTCATTATCACAGACCAAATTAAGAAAAGAGTACCTCATGAAGTAATAGAACATCTTCTAGATGATTGGGCGAAGTTTGTTTCTCCAACAAAGCTAGCAGTTAAACTCGACGAATATGATAGTGTCCGTAGTGCATCAAGAAAGTCCTTTGGTAATCAATTGAAAGACAAAATGAATGAAAAGTGGCGACCGCGATCTCCCCCTCCAGAAAGGACGGTTAAGAATAAATCGTTTTCCTCTCAGCACGCGCCAAAAGCATATTCAAACCGTAAAAATGATGAACTCTACAAGCCAAATTCCAAACCAACGTGCTATAGTTGTGGAAAAGAATGTCATATATCTAAATTCTGTAATAAAAATCGCCAAACAAGAAATACTCCGACGACGGTTCAAAGCAACTTAATTCAGTCACCAGAACCCCTTGTTGGAAAAGAAAAACCAGAAGTGTTAACTGCCAAGATCTCTATTCCTGTCTCCAAACATGTAGACATATCTAGAAACATAGATGATTTGAAACTTGTCAAAGTTAAATGTGGAAATACTGTTTTAAATGGAATACTAGACACAGGACCCCAAATTTCGGTAGTACGTGAAAGGCTGGTCACCGATATACTTTGTGAAGGCGAAGGTAAAATAGAGATTTCTTCTGCTTTTGGGGAAAGTGAAGTTACTCCATTAAAAATTTTCCAGATGAAAATCAACGACGGGCTGCATGGAAACGTACCCATTACCTGCGCTGTTTCGAGGAAATTAGTCACTGATTTACTACTAAGTTCTTCAGCTTATGGAATGCTATGCGAGAGTATCGAACTTGGTCACAGTAACCATCCATGGAATACAGTTTCTGAAGAGTGTGAAGAATCAGATAGCGAATCGCAGGCAGTTGAAATCAATACTGTTGATTTGGCCATAATTGACCAAATTTCCCGAAAAGACACTGAAACAATAAAAACAGCAAGTAAAACGTAAACTAGAATTTGTTGCACTTCAAGAACAAGATGAGACTATTAAAAAGTGTTTTGAATGGGCAAATAAGAAAGAAAATTCTTATTCTATTGATAATGGTGTACTGCTTCATTCTGATTGTATTTGTGGTGAAAACATCAAACAAGTCATGTTACCTTTAGAAAAAAGGGCAGAAGTTCTGCGAATGGCTCATGAAATCCCTCTTGCTGGACACCTCGGCGAAAAGAAGACGCTGCAACGAATTAAATATTCATTCTTTTGGCCTACTTTAAAACAAGATGTTAAACTATTTTGTGAAAGCTGTAAACAATGTCAACTTAGAAGGACAGTCACCTATAGAGATAGAATCCCAATTCAACCAATCGTTAGGCCAGAAACGCGTTTCGAAACATGGAGCGTAGATTGCATCGGTCCATTAGAACCTCCATCCGGAAGAGGTCATCGATTTGTGATATGTGCAGTTGATCTATGCACGAGGTGGGCTGAAGCCATCGCTGTCAGGGAGATAAGTGCAAAAACCACATGCAATGTTTTAATGAAAATTTTCACTCAAACGGGCTTTCCGAAAATGATTTGTTCAGACCAAGGAACTAACTTCACATCAAAACTCACCAAAGCTTTCGAAAACCTATTAGGCGTGTCTCCACGTTTTTCCACACCAAGACATCCAGAGAGTATGGGGGCTGTTGAACGCTGGAATAGAACCTTGAAGGAAATGTTAAACAAGAATATCCAGGAACATGGGAGAAATTGGGACTTACATCTCCCTTACCTTTTATTTGCTTACAGAGAAGTGCCACATAGCACGACTGGCGTATCTCCATTTCAAATGGTGTATGGTAGATTACCACCAGGACCTTTATCCTTGTTGAAGGAGACTTGGACAGGAGAGCGTAGCATTCCTGTTACTTCTTCACGTTCGGTTGAAAGTTACCTACGTGATCTCATAGATAAATTGAGAAAAGCTCATGATATTGCATCTGAAAATTCAAATGATCTCTCAAGATAATTACACCTCCAAATACAACCTGCGGTCCAAGGAAAAAGTATTCAACGTAGGGGATTAAGTCCTAGTTTTATTGCCCTCATCTTCTCATAAGCTTTTAAGTTCCTGGACGCCTGCTACAGTCATCCAGATTACGAGACCACATTCCTCTGTTGTTGAATTCGAAGACGGTGCTACAAGAGAATTGCATTTCAACAAACTACGGCCTTACGTAAGCAGAGTTGAACATGTAGGACTTGTTTTTGAAGACGATGAAGATTTTGGCGAGTTACATTATGCTCCCACAGATAAACTGAACGGCTCAACCGAAGCTATAAAGGATGAAATATTTCAAGGAGATTTGAAAAATGATCAGAAACGTGACTTGTTTAGCGTTTTAAGACAGTTCAAAGACGTTTTCAGCGGTAAACCTGGTCTTGCAAAGGTGGATAGTCATTCAATCCGTCTAAACGGTGCATGTGTGCCGACCGTGTACCTATCGCATTACAGAACGAAGTTCATGGACAGATTAAAGAGCTTCTTGAATTGGACCTCATCGAACCTAGTGATAGCAACTGGGCGCATCCTGGGGTTTGTGTTGCCAAGAAAGACGGAAGTGTAAGGTTATGCATAGACTTCAGACATCTTAATAGCTTTACTATACCTGATGCATACCCTGTGAAAATTACAAGAGACTTGCTTTACGAAGTTGGAAAAGCCTATTTCATAACAGTGCTTGATCTGACAAAGGGGTATTGGCAAATCCCCAAGAATGTCGAGTCCAAATCCTACACAGCGTTCGTGACTCATTCAGGACACTACCAGTGGAAAGTTATGCCTTTTGGTCTAAAAAATGCTGGTAGTACCTTTCAAAAATCTCTTGATAAAGTCCTGGCCCCTCATAGAAAATATTGCCAATCATACATTGATGATTTAGCCATCTTTTCAGTGTCTTGGAAAGAACATCTTGATCATCTGAAGCGCGTTTTCCAGACCTTAGAAGACGTTGGCCTTACCGTAAACCTAGAATAATGTTCTTTCGGAAAGGATCATGCCAGATTTTTGGGGCATGTTATAGGATCCAGGAAACACTCCCCAGACCCACAGAAAGTGGATTTTATGAAAAATTTGCAGCATCCGACGACGAAGAAGGAAGTTAGAAGTTTGTTGGGTTTGGCGAGCTATTATCGTAGTTACGTGCCAAATTTCGCAACCATTGTGCTACCTTTAACGGATCTTACAAAAAAGAACATTCCTAATTGTGTACCCTGGTCTCAAAACGCCGAGACAGCCTTCCAACAGCTGAAAGAACAGCTAACCAAAATGACACAACTATATACTCCCGATCTGAGTAAGCCATTCCAGTTATATACTGATGCTTCAGCAACTGCCATCGGGGCCTGTTTGGCTCAGAACGATGAAACTGGTAAAGAGAAGCCCATTGCATTTTTCAGTCAAAACCTCTCGCCAACCCAGACGCGTTGGTCAACAATCGAGAGAGAGGCGTATGGCGTACTCCAAGCTTTGAGATTCTTTGACACTTGGATCTTTGGAGCAGAAATTCAAGTCATCTCAGACCATAATCCCCTTACATATTTAACTCAAAGCGTACCATATGGTGCAAAACTATCACGCTGGGCACTAGCCCTGCAACGATACAATGTCACGATTTCGTACCGTAAGGGCTGTAGACATGGCAATGCAGACTCATTATCTAGATTGCCATTAAAACCTGCTCCCGATGGTTAAACGTTTTGCTTTAGAAAACATTGATGGTTATATTGCTTTATATATATATATATTTAGTTTTTATAAACTTTTATATGTTTTATCTTATTTTAAGTGTTTTTTGTGTATGTGGGAGCTGCCTATCTCTGTAGAGCTCTCACCCCCCACCCCTTTTTTTTGTACGAACAAAGTACTTGTGCTGTTCAAATTCTGCAGCAACATCGACACTCCTGTGACGGATGTGCTTTCCCAGGAGGGAGTAGTAAGGATCCCACACCAGAGGGAGCTGAAGTTAAAACGATATAGAGGGCGCCAACGGCAGATTGATGGGCAGCAGCGAGCGAGAAGGATGCCCCGGACACGAAGAGATGAAAAGTTTCGATAGGACGGAACTGCAGAACATTGTAGAATAATGTTTAGATATGATCCAGCTAATTATCTTGTATATACTTGTAAATACGAAATAGTAATGTTAATAAATGTTGATTGAAATTAAAGGAGAAGAAATGTATTCTGTGTGTTTTTCCATGGCTGTCGCACACAGTAAAAAAATTCTGTAAAAGTACAGAAAGGAAACTGAGTGTTTCTTTTAATTTACGAAGGGCTTGCTTTAAAACAAATAGTCAAATTTATTAATAAGAGTTTCTCAATAAAATTCTTGTTTTTCCGCACTCTGTGAAACAACAGATAAAGATATAATTAAGTTACGTAAAACTGAACACTTGAGATCAGTGACTACCAGTTTAAAAATTGTCAAAAATGTTTTATATATTTTTGGCGTATAATTTAACTTTAGTTCTAGCGAGCACCTTCCTCTCACTTGACTGCCAGGCTTTCCGACTCCGGAGGGCCTTGGGCCCAGGAAGCAGAGCAGAGTGGGATCAACTGAACTCACCTTCGTCTTTATGTACCAGAATTTCAGCGTGCTCACAGATTGCGGCATATTATGGGTTGCAAACAATTTACAGAATGTTCTTGTTTTTTTTAACGCTCTGTAATTTCTTTTTTTAAAGATTTCCTTTCAATTAAGAATTCCCTTTTGTTTTTAAGTCTCTGCAATTTTACGTCTTTGGATAAATGATTTCCAGGAGATTTTTATGAATTTTCAGGGTAAAACTTTTTACAGTGCACATGGAATTAACCTATATGGTTTAAGCTTTTCCCTCTGACAAGCACTTGAGGTACAAAACTCATTTTCTGCATTTATACAGTATTTATTCAATAATATTGTTTTATAAAACCAAGTCTATATCAACTAAGTACATATGGCTATAGAAATTAGGGGGAAAATGGATAATGTACTTATACTGTTACCATGGTTGCAAAATAGAAATTTTTACACCTGAAATAGTTGTACTAATAGTAAAAGAAATTACCCGAAAGGAAAAGTTTAATACTTTTGTATTTTTGAACCCAGCCGAAAGAT
Source organism: Octonoba sinensis (assembly GCA_038502835.1). Classification (NCBI taxonomy): domain Eukaryota; kingdom Metazoa; phylum Arthropoda; class Arachnida; order Araneae; family Uloboridae; genus Octonoba; species Octonoba sinensis. Next base: position 52,178,355 of record CM076599.1, on the reverse strand, counting down.
CACTTTTTCTGATATTTAAAAAATGAAAACAAATTTTTTATTGTAAATATATTTTTTATATACTCGTCATTATTATTTATTATTTATAAACAAATTAATAGGTAAAAGAGATTATGATTGTAATGGTTAAAACAATGCACCTTTCTATTCAAAATATACCACTTTTTACAAAAACGTCCCATTTAATTATAGTAAGAATTTTGAAATTTTTTAAATTGTAAACTGTTTTAAAATTGTTATGAAAATACAGGAAGGCATTAAGCTAGTCACTTGTTAGTTCTGAAAATATGAAACTGAGCACTGTCAAAGTATATTTTTTGGAAAGTATTATTAAAATAAAAAAAAATAAGTTTATAATTCGTTAGTTAATAGACGAAATGTAGCACTTTAAAAACAATGATACTTTTAAAAACAAGATTAGTTCAAAGGGTTTGAAATTCACGTTTAATACATGTATTGCAATAAGTTTTCAATTTTTGAATTACAATACTTCAATTATGATTTCCTGGAAATAACTGTAAAGAGGTAGAAAAACAAATTGAGATATTAAATTTTAGTCTAATTAATCCTCAATTTCAAAAACTGTACCTTTATTAAATATCTTTTGCTCTTTGAGATATACCTATTTAAAGGCATAATTCAATTCAGGGAAATTATAGGAAAATTGTAAATGTTGTAACACAATTTGGTGCAGATTATACTTTTCAGTCATAAAAGACGGTCCATTTTTCATGAAGTTTTAATTTTTAAAATTTTATTGTAAGGCAAATGTTTTAAAAAAAGAAATCTGAATTTTGAATTGTATTAACATTTTAAAGTAAACCCTGTGAAGTACCAGATGAAACATAAATCATTTTGAAGATACTTATTAAACAAAACACTAAATTTTAAAAAAATTCTGTAGATATGGCAAATATTCCATTTAGAATTGCTTGCAGATCACAATGATAATGCTGAAAATGAAGATATGTTGCAAATAATTAAATTTCAATTGAAATTTGTAATCAACACTTGTAAAATTATTGTCTATTATCCAATTTATGCAACTAACAGTTCTTTTTCTGAATTGTATTGTTTGCCACAAAAATTCTTCATCGAAATTATGCTATATGTACTAACATAAAATAATCAGTATTCTACAATGGTACTCTACAACTTCGACTTCAGGAAATATTTTAAAAAAGCGCTTCTATTACAAAAAATGAAAAAAAAAAAAAAAGAGAAAAGAAAAACCATGGGAATTAAAATAGAAGAGAAAAAAAGAAATCAACAATCGTGACGCTTAAAAGAACACATCGAATTAAAGTAATTTAAATAAATTAAGAACTTAATTTTTCTTACATTGTAAACTCAGTTTAGTACTGCAGCAAGTCTACAAACTTACGAAAACAATTGCAATGAAGTTGCAAAAGTCTTGCGCAAAGGAATAAAAAGCTTCGAAAGCAATTCATTTATTCCTCTGATATCAAATTAAGGTTTTTTCCTCATGTATTTACCTTTCTCTGATTCCTTCCTTGCTGAAAACGAAAGTTCGAATAAATATTGAGAAAAAAGTTCAGATGAATAGAAAAGGGAAGAAAGCGATGTTCCAACTCTTGAAGAGTCTGTAGTCGTAAAAAAAAAAAAAAAAAAAAAAGAGATTCTTATTTCCGCAGAAATCTTAAAATAGAAAATCTTTTTGCTAAAGAAAAGCTGATTTCTGATTGTGTACTACGAACATGATGGAAATCTCCTTTCAGTCCCTTTTCCCTTTTACGGAAGAAAGGGAAATTCCTTGTTTACTTTATATGCACCTGCAAATAGATGGAAAACATTTACGAAGATTTTTCTTTTTTTACCTTCCTGAAGCGCATTTTATCACAGACACTGAGATGCTACGTTATCACTAAGGCTTAAGACTTCGGGGTTCATTCAAGTGTTAGTGACTCTTTTAGTCACAGTACTATGTAGCCAGTTATGTATTTGAGTCACCAATGCCATGCAAAAAGGAATGATGTGTTTTAAGGTTTTGCAAATTTAAACAACCATTACCTGTATTTTCCAGCTTATACTATCTCCTAGAATATTTAACATTCCTGCAAAATTCATAAATAGATAGGGTGATTGCACCAGTGATTGACACTTTTAGAGTGATTTATCACATTTTTAACAGTTTAATCACTAGAAATTACTTTTTCATAGTTTTAAAAATAATATATGTTTTAACAGACATTCAGGACCGTATATATGTTAAAGTTGATTCATTCAGTAATTAACCCATTCGCATCATTAGCGCATATATGCGCAGCCTCCTCAATGAATTCCTACAATTGAATGAGGCAAATGGGTTAAAGAAGTTTTTAAGAATTTTTTGTTTTATACTCACCCAATGCTCCAGAATTGATTCTGCCAGTTTTTCATTTTACCAGTAATTGAAACCCTATCCTCCAATGTTTTACACACTGTATTAAAGTTACCATAAGTAAAGTATTTGCTTAACATAAACTTAACACTACATTAAAAGTAATTCTTCTATAACTTATAAACCTAAAATAAATTTATTATAAATGTTGTTTATCATACATTCTCAAAAGACTCTAAAACTAAAACTGAAATAAGACAAAATATTTAATTTTACGTGACAATTATTGGCATAGCTAAATAAGTAACTGACACTGTTCTCTTAAAAGAGTGCTAATTGCTAGAAAATCTGAATAAAAAATTCAGAGCTGCTATAAATTTAATTTATATGCAAAACCCCTCAAATTTTATACATTTGAATTTAACGACAAACAATACCAATCAAACCACCAGTGATTGAAATCCTAAGCCAATCTCTGGTAAATGATCCAGTAAGTGACATATGGTTATTAGTTCATAAAAATGCGAACAAGCACTAAAATTTACATTTTAGTAGTTAAATATACACATCCAATATATTTGGAAATCTTAGAATATTTACTGTTAAAAATTTAGAAATATTTACTGAAATTAAATTTAGAAATATTTACTGAAATTAATTAAGATGGAACAAGATTAAAGCATTGATTCACCTTAAGTCTCCAAGGAAACTGAACACAAAAAGTTTCTGTGTTTTTCACTTACATTTTTGTGAAATACCATTTGGTGAGCAATGTAGTAATAAAAAATAAATCAATAGTTTCATGAAGTAAATAGTAGTAGGCAGCATTTATGTACTGACTTACTATTTTTCTTATTTATCAATTATTTTGGGGAAAGGTGTCAAACACTGGAGCATGTAAATCACTGGTGCATTCACCCTACTTATTTCTAGGGCAAGACCAGCAATTGAAGTTACTGGTCTGAAAAGAGCATCTAGAACCTTATACTTTGATGCAATTAATATAAATTTTCATTAAATTTATAAAACTTCTCCTGTCTTTCTAAACACATAAAAATCAAATTAATAACAAAACATTGGTTTAGTGCTGTGAAAGTAAACATAAATTATTCTTGGCTTGAAGGGAAAATAATAGTAAAGAGCACAAAATCCATGAAATAATATTAATAGAGGATTGCAATAATAATAATAGATAATAATAATAATAGGTAATAATAATAATAATAGGAAATAATAATATTAATAACAATAATCGAAACAGAACTTTTTTAATTTTTTCTTTACAATTTCATTGCTTGACTCTCATTTTGGCACAATATTAATTTTTTTAATTAAAAAGTAGAACACATTTTTTCGCAAAATATTTTTTGTTTCTTATATATATATGCATTACAAGTAGGCTGCTGCAAAACTGTTTAAAATTTGTCTGTATTAGAAAATAAGCTTTGATATTTTAAATTTTCTTTTAATTATAAAATTTTTCATGTTTTTTTTTGTTTACGCGTTTTCTTTGCGATTTTCAGCAAGTTAAATACACTTTTTAGCCAATTTTCCCGAAAAAATGTAAGAAAAGGCTTAATGTATTGTAAAAATATCGTTAAAATTAAAGAAAAGTCAAAAATAAGTGAAGTAATTAAAAACAGATTGAAAAATGAAAAAAAAAAAAGAAGAAAGTTAGGGTTTTAAGATATTAAAAATGCGTGTCTGCCAATCTGTCTCTCCCCCCCCCCCCCGGTTAATAACTTTTGAAGGAATTTCCCGATTCAAAACATTTTTTTTCCGATCGGAAGATTTTGGCAAGGATAATTCGCTTACATATTTTATTTTCTGATTTGAAAAAAATTTTCGTTAAATTTTGAACAGTTCAAAAAATCTTAGCATTAGCGCTTATGAGGAAATACGAAGCAAATTATATAAACCCTAGACGTAAAGTCCAAGTTCCCTCACAGAAGCTTATTAAAAAGAGCTCTCGAAACGAAATATTTTAAATTTTGAACAGATCAATTCCATTTTTGTTTCATGTTTGGTAAATTTTGAACTGTTCAAAAAAACAGGAAATTTCCAATTGAACCAAAAAAACAGGAAATTTCCAATTTTGAACAGTTCAATTTTGAACTGTTCAAAAAAACTGGAAATTTAGGAGGAAATTTCCAATCTCATATAATAATTTATCTTGTGTAACGCCCAAAACCAGCCCTAATTTAGATATAATATTTGGCAACCCGTTGGATGAGCTTTTCTGCAGCCTGTTATCTTTAAATTAGTTATATATATATATATATATTGAGTGGCAGCACGCTAGTTAGGCATTATTTTCCTTTGTCTTTTGCTCTGTACAAATTAATTTTGAAGCTAAATATCTTGAGTGGCAACATTTTTTTTTCTTTTTGAAGAGTTCCTTCTCATTGCCTCAATTGTGACTGCAAAAAAGCGGTCCTATACCAAAAAAGAAAAAAAAAAAAAAAAAACACTAATCGCTTTAAAACATCGATGGAAGGTTTTGCGTGTTCCTTCTAAAATGCATATGTTTCATTAGATAGTAATTATGTACCACTCTTGCAATAAAGATACAAACAAGAAGTTCCGTCTAGAACTATACGAGCCTACTTTCCCGTATGCACCAAATTCAAATTTATAATCTAGCTATCTCTTTCTCTCTCTTTCTTATTTATCTTTAGTTCTAATTATTGAAAATATACCTTTTTCAACGGATAATACATATTCATTCACTCACTCATTCATTCTTTCATTTATTCAGCCATGCATTTATTCATTCATTTACGCATTCATGTATTTATTCACTCATTTATTTATATTTTCATTTATTCAATAATTTATTCATTCATTCTTTTCCTCATTCATTTATTCATTGATTTATTCTTTCACTCTTTCATTTATTCATTCATTCATTATTTCACTCATTGAGTCACTGAGAAATATCCTTGAAAATCCCGATCAAAAAATTTTATAGCAAAATAGGCTCGTAAGTTCTGGGTAAACTTTCTATTTCTACATGTTCTACGTTATAAGAGCTTTCCGATAAAGTTTGTTCTAAGCAAATCGGTCCGTTAGATCAGGATTTATATAGGGTTGAAATTTCCCCGTAAGCTCTGTGTTAATTTTTTGAACTGTTCAGAAATGAACAAAAACTGTTCAAATCAATATTTCACGCCGAGAACTCCTTTCAATAAGCTTGCAATAGGAACTTGGCTCTTGTGCCCAGAGTTTACAGAATTTGCTTCAATTTTGTCCATAGGCGCTAATGTTAAAATTTTTTGAACTGTTCAAAATTGAACAAAAAATTGTTCAAATCAAAAAGTAAAATATAGAAATGAGATGTCCTCGCCGAGATCTTTCGAATGCAAAAAGAATTTTTTGAATCGGACAATTCGTTCAAAAGTTATTAGGGGGGGACAGACCGACAGACAGACAGACCGACAGACCGACAGACAGACAGACCGACAGACAGACCGACAGACAGACAGACCGACAGACACACTTTTTCCCCATCTCAATACCCTACTTTCAAATTTTTTATTTTTCAATCTTTATTTAATTACTTCACTTATTTTTGACTTTTCTTGATTTTTAACGATATTTTCACGATACATTAAGCCTTCTTTCATGCTTTATTATTATTTTTTTTTATTTTTACGGGAAAGTAGGCTAAAAAAGGGTCACGTTTATTAAAAAAATTTTTTTATTATACTGGCAATCTAAAAAAAGTTTTAGATTGTTATGTTTCGGTGGAATTTATGAAATCTCAAAAAATTCAAAGTTTGTAGTGTTCGTGGTATGAGTACTGTTTAGGGCCAGGTAGTTTAGGATAATATGTATGGGATTCATTGCCTAACACATATGGCACCAGTAGAGTGGATAGGAAATGGCCTGAAAGCCTTGAAGATAGACGCGAAGCGGGACATAAGACGACACAGACGTATAGTCCACAGAGGGCGTAACGACGAAAATTAACGTGACTGATTTTAAGATCTAAGACGACTGTATTTATCGAAGATGAATTTAAAAAAGGATGCAATGTAGTTTGATTGATCTTTATGATGCACAAAGAGTTCCTTAATTATAATTTTTACCTTAAGCGTTGAATTTTTATTGATTGTTCACATAAATAACACTTTGCAACACGAAAAATTTCCTTTAGATGAAAATGTCTGTTTCTTATGTATTTTTGGCTGAAAATTACGAATCTGCAATTTTTTTTTGCCTACCATGTACCCTTTTCCCAAAACTACACATTTTAGCTTTTTACGTATTTTCTGGATAAATGTGCATATTTTCGTAATTTATCAACTTAATTTACTATAAATTATATCTTTCTCATTGACAGTGAGATCGTTGCCATTCTAGAGACCATTTTAATAAACTTGGGTTACTTTAGCGACATTTTTGGCAACAAAAGCTTTATCTACTTTCTTGAAGTTTCGAGTCATTTACAAGACGACAAAGACACTTTGTAGACTATATTGCGGAGAAAGAAGAAATAGTATATTGCTGTGATGTGAATGTACTATTTCAAGCAATAGGACACAATTCAGCAGAGTGGCGCTTGTTTATCAGTGCTCCTTCGTCTAAGTATTTTTTTCCTATTTATTCCTGTAGCATATTCTGCAAACACAAAGGAAATTTGAAAATTGTGAGTGGGAAAAACATATCAAATGAGCCGCTTGTAAATCTACAATGTGCCTTTTTTCCACAATTGCACATTAAACTTGGTTTGTCGAACTATTTGTAAAAGCTCAGGACAGAGAAGGAGTTGCCTTCTTTCATCTCAAAAGTAAAGAAAGGATTTTTATTCATCACAACTTAAAGAAGTCCTTTCATAATGAAGAGTATGAAAACAAACAGTCAGAAGCCGAAAAATCAGCCTGGCTGACTTTTAAATCAGTGTGGTCACGTTTCCTTGGAAATGAGAAAGCTGAAAACTACGAAGATCTTGTTTGTGACACGATAAAATGCTTTTGTATTATAGGTTGCCATATGAAAAGGTCATTAAAACTACACTTTTTGGACTTCCATATGGTCTTCTTTCCTCAAAGTCTTGGCGCATTTAAGGATGAGCATGCGGAAAGGTTTCATCCGGACATCTCGGTGTTTGAAAAGCGTTTCAGTGATCGTTGGAATTTAAAAATATGGATTGAATATTGCTGATCTGTTGTCAGGGCACACCAACAGATGCCCGCAAGATGAAACGGCCAAAAAATCATTTTAGTCTTTGTGTTTTCAATAAGTAAGCCTCAGTTCCGTTCTTCTATAACAAAATTGTATAAAGTTGTAGTGGGTCTCCAGTAGAAACAGTACGTGATGGACCATTTACATTTCGATATTTGAATCAAGCACCTTTTGTTTATATAGAATCACATAGTTTCATGTAAAGAACAAAAAAAAAAAAAAGTTCAAATTTGTTGCACAGTGTAATCACCAATGTCACCCACATGAGCACATTATTGTAATCCTGCTAGAGTACAAGAAAATAGTAATTGGCAAGCAAGCGCAGCGAGCTTGGATCGCGAAGTGATCCGAATGGAACTTCTTGCAGTTTCCGCTGGGGGTTGGCGAGTGATAGCGAGCAGGTGGTAGGCTCCTTAGGTCCTATATAAATCCTGATCTAACCGACGGATTTCCTTGGAATAAACTTTATCTGACGGATCTTATGTCGTAGACCATATACAGATACGAAGTTCAATTAGAACTAAACGAGCCTATTTTCCCATGAAATTCTTTGATCTAGATTTTTAAGGATATTTCTGCATGAATGAACAAATGAATGAGGGAAAGAATGAACAACTAAACGAGTAAATGATTGAATAAACAAAAGAATAAATTAACAAATACAGGAATAAACAAATGAATAAATTTATAAATACATGAATAAGTAAATGAATAAATGAATGATTGAATATGTATTAACCGTTGAAGATGGTATATTTGAAATAATTAAGAACTAAAGCTAAATGAGAGAGAGAGAGAGAGAGAGAGACATAAGATTATAAATTTGGTGTTGGGGTATACGGGAAAGTTGGATCGTATATTTCTAGATATACGATCGGAAATTCTTGTCAATTGTTTATAACAAGTTGAATAGTTGATAAAATTGGAATGTTTTAAAATTTGGTGTCACTCTTTGATAATTTAAAAATGCAATTTGAATAAACGAGTGCCCAAAAATGTTTTCGAAGTCGTAATTTTCAGTTCAACTTTTTCTATTATTCGATATTTCTAAGAAAATTTTTAACTTAATAATTATTCAAAATTCTACTTTTCTGACATTTTATACATTCTTTGTTATAAAATAGTTATTGCTTGGAACAATGATAAGTTTTCTTTGAAACATTTACGATTTCTTTATGTATGTTAATTTACACGCATTGTAAATGTAGCCAGTAAACTCATCAATTATATTTGTTTTGTATTAATGAGCATTGAATGGTTTTCGTCTGCATTAGTTTCTTAAAAATCTAAAGTATTATTTTTTAAAATTGCATTAAGTAGAGTACTTACATTTCATCGTTATCTTTTCTATTTGTGAATGTTCAAATAGTCTACGCATCTTCTGAAAAATACAACGTGGCATAAAAGAGACAGATAAAAATTCTTCAAATTATAAACTGAATGCTTAATACATTTCGTAATACTTCAAATATTTTCACAAATGTATGTGCATCACATTCTATTTTCTAAACAATGTTACCTTCATAAAAAATGTTGTGAAGGTTAGAATGAAATTTTCTCTGTTATGAAAACATTTTAAAGTACTACCTTTAGCAATGTATAACTTTCCTTAATGTTAGTAAAAATGAAACAAAAATATTATGTTTTAAGCTAAGAAGGAAAAAAACGAAGTCCCATAATGGTTTTCAATTTTAAGACATTAGGCGCATGTTGTTCAGCATCATTTTTCATAATGCGTTCAAAGAAGAATAATGGACTTTTATCATTAGGTTTTTTTATTGCTGTTGTTCAACTGACTATTTGTTGAAAGCAAAAATATCTTTTTGGAGTTTTATATTTAATGTACGGATGTGTAGCATAAAATATTTAAAAATGTAGATTCCGTAAGTGAGAGCAAAACATGTAGAATTTTCCTAATTAGCAGGAGGTTTATAGCTAAGATAAAAATTGTTTAGAAAATAATTTAAATGATAAGTTTTAATTTCCTTAAAATGTAGAATTAATAGTTAGATTTGATACAACGAAATAAAATATGGAGAAAAATAATTATATCACGTATTATTTTATGTGTTAATCACAATAAGGATTAACTATTATTATATTTATTTACTTACCTTAGTTATTTACAAATGATTAGTTCATTACAGTCGAACGATTTGATTAATGAGCAAAGAATTATGGTATGTTTACCATGTCTTCTCTACGCAGGACACCCATGTTCATTATGTATTGTTTTTCATTATGAAAGAAAAACGGCAACGAGTTTTTTTCAAATACTATTTTACGAGACAGTTTTTTCATGAACTGAGCAAGATAGAAAACAATTTGTCATGAAGTTGGAATAATTAATTTGTTATGGATGAAATGTAAGAAAAATTTAAAATTATGCTTGTCGTAACAGAAGTATGGGGGTCCCATATTGATGGGCATTTTTACAACTGACGGCGACAGTCCGTCTGGACTGACAATAGCGAAGGATGCTACGCATACAATAGCTGATAAATGAAATAAAAGGCTATATTGATATTACGACCCTTCATTGCTGCGGAGGCGAAAACGATGTTGGAAGACGGTAGCACCACGGGCAAGAGCTCCTGATTGAGTGAATCCTCGCAATGCCCCATTCATACAATCACCAGCCAACGACCGCTGAAGGATGCCATGGTTGAAGAAGACCTATGAATGTGGAGGGAAGTAAATTGAGCCTGAATTGGACAATGCCTCTCGACAAATCAAAAAAGAGCTTTGGTTAAATAAAACCAAAAATCTCTAAGAGAAGATAGAGATTTTTGCAAGATTTTGAAGTGGCAAGATTTGATCTCTATGCTATTTAGAAAGTGATGCGATTTGATCTTTAAACATTAGGGATGAACCTTGTTTACGCCGTCTGTACAGTAGGCGCGGCAGACTTTTACGATTAATAATTCTGATGCTGTCCCCTGCAATGGAGCCCCTTACAGTACCCAGGAGACTCAATAATGATGATAGCAGACTAAGACAGAACAACGACGGAGATGCAGATCTCCCAAACCATCTCAATCATGGATTAAGTCATAAAAATTGGAATAAGTACCCAGATGGATCCAAATGATTATAGTCCGTTCCCTGCACCTTTTTTTTACCCTTTATTACCGTTTCAATTGGAGATTTAATAGTCTCATGGTATCAAATGAATCAATTGTTATTTTTTTGTAAATAATTTTAGATATTAATTTATATTGAATAAATTAATCTAGTTAACTTAAAATACCTTGTTATTTTTTAGCACCTAAAACACCTTTCGTTGTTCACAACCATTTTACCACTTTACGAATTCTCGCGCCTTTATGTCGCGAACTTGGCAGCGACAATGTTATCTAATTAAGAATAAATAAAACAGTTCTTTGTTGACATTAAGCTTGCTAGTAAGAAACAAAATGTTCCGAAACGGTTCGAAGGTATTTGTTTTCGTTTAATAAGAGATGCATCCAGCGTAAGCATATAAATAAATACATATTGTGGAAAATGCTTCCTACCGCTGGTCCAAGATAATTATTAAAAAAAAAAAAAAGAAAATCAAATAAGTATGATTAGTAATCTGTGGCTTTTATGTTTATTTGCAGAAAGTAATAAATATTCTTCTTTTAACTTGCGAAAATATTCCTTGCAGAAATTCTCACACTTTCACATAATTATTTTACTCATAACTACACAAGTTCAGGTTTTTGCTTTTCGTTACCTGCGAAACAATTTATATTTGATTCTTAAATGAAGTATCCCTTTTGTTTGTTAATGACAATTCACGAAATTCGAATTTGAATCTTTAATGGAAAGCTGTTGATTTTAGGAAATAGAAGACATAACGTTGTTGGAAATAAACGAACAAGGATGTTTTCTAAGCTGTTTGAAACTTTCTTTTCTTGTTGTATATTTTTGAAGAACTACATATTACAATGTTTAATTTCCTGATTATGTAGTTATTCTGTAACAATTCTTATGTTTAAAAAAATCCTTTATTTGGTTCTTTTCATCGAAACGTCCGCTCAGAGCACTTATGTAAGAAATACCTCCTAATTCAATTTTTGCATTTTTTAAAGTTATATGAGTACATTAAGTGCTGACGAGTAATATTATATATGAAACTATATCCTCTTATTGTAACCAGAAAGTAAACTTTAGCTTACCATCGAAGAAATATATATATAACGGTGAATTTTCTAATGCACGAAGTGGTTAAAATGTTGAAACAGTGTTCATCCATAAAATTCCTTTTACTTTTCTATATCCCTCACGTTACATAAACGCGTAATGGATTTTTAGCATTAAGGAGCTTGTATAAAAGAGAGAATACGAAAAAAGGAGAGGAGAAACAACCTTTACATTCAGACCATCTGACACAAGATAAATGTTAAATTTTTACTAAGAAAATCTATATTAGCTGGTGCAAAAGGAACATATTCTTTTAAGAAAGTACCATAGCATACTAACAAAAGAGTTTTCTGCTACAGGAAAGAAACAAAAGTTTGCAAATATTTTTTAAAGCCATTGATAGTTCTGAATGTTCCCTTTACTACAAAAAAAAAAAGAAGATATTAATCCTAAAATAGATAATAACAACAACGATAATAAAGAATGCAAAAATTCTGCTGTGATTTATAGTCTTCCTTGAAGTTTAATGTATCTTTTATAAAACTACGATTTCTCTTCCTTGCTCAATATTAACATTTAATGCCATTGAGAAGTGAAAGTGTTTTTCTGCAGGAAAAACAAATTATAATAAATTAATCCTTTCACTGCTGAGATATTTCAACGCTAGACCAGCCGGTCGCAATGCAATCAACTTGTTAGCCTCGCCTGATCTATAAGCACATATATATATATATATATATATATACATACATATATATACGTATATGATGCAGGATTTTGAGTGAAACTAGTGTAAAGCTGGAAATAATATCTAAGTCTTACAGTTTTGTTTTCTAAATCAGGGTGCATAGCAGCATTTGTGAGGGCTACTATTTATACTTCTTGCCACCAAACGGATGACTGTCTCTCTTATTTGCACTACTTAACTTCAAATTTTAATTTTTGCCATTTATACACCTTTGCTTTAACTGTCTCTTAGTAATAATGTAGTAGCATTTAAAACTAATACATATATTAGAAACATAATTCCATTAAGTAACAAAAATGCTTAGAAATGTTATACACTGTATATTATTTTATCTATCAGTAAGCTACTAATAATTTATTTGTTTTTTCTTTTTTTAAAAACATCAAGAATGTATGCCTATTTAAACATATTAATACATTGCATTTTTAATGCTATATAGAGAAATAGGATATATCTCAGTTTCTAGGCAACTATTTCACTAGAGAACCGGTGCTGATTATTAGTACATTCCTTCATGTTTTAAAATGCACTACAGAATGTAATATTTCGTGAGAAAGTTGATATTGGAAAATTCAGTTCCCTACAAATTTTCTACATTCTCCTAATCAAACAAGCACGCACTTTGTACACAACGTTTTGCATAATCCTTTAAGTGCACTTAGCGACCAAGAGAAATGCAGGGCTAGATTGGAAAAGATTTATGATCAACGGTCACGAAGACTTACACGCTAGTCTGTAGATTTTATAGTAAAAGTTTGAGATCTGAGTCAAACTTTCATTTTGTTTTATAAGTATCATTATTGCATTCACGTTTAAAGTATACACTATAAAATATCTGCAGTGAAGAAAAAATGCAAAGTTTTTAAAATGAAGCCTTATATTAGGTGTAAAAGTAATTGCAAACGCAAGCCGTTCTTTATATATATTTGTTAAGTCAATATAAATAAACCTAAGAATATGCATATTAAACCTAATTTTAGTAATATATAACACAGAAAATTGTAGCTGTCATTTCTTGTTTAGTACTATGAAAATTATCTATTACTATATTCATTAATAATTTCCTAATAATATTGTTTTTTGATACATTCAGTACACTTTATTTTTATCTATTTCTAACCGATGCTACATATAAACTAACAAATGTAAGCTTGCAAACAATAAAAAAGAAGCTCTTTCAAGCATATATTTTTACTAGTTCTTTTCCATGTTATGTTACTACGTGCGGTTTCATTTTACTGCTCTTATACCCAATGCTTGTGATAAGATTGAAAAAAAAAAAAGGTTATAAACGCTAGAGAAAAGCATTAAAAACATGAACTTAGAATTCCGATTCTGCACAATGATGGAGTTTTTACAAAAGTTTTTGGCGTCTATTCTTATTGCAATTTTTTAAAAAAGATGCTATAATATAATAATAGGAAATTCTAATGAGTCTAAGAGTACATTGTAAAAAATTTTGGTTCATCTGAGCATCAGAAGTGGTGTAAACTACTTTACATCAAAGGGTGGTGTAGTTAATATCAATAATTATTTTTCGCATTATGAAAGACCGAAGAAAATTCTTGGTGTAGTAAAACGCGACAGGTAAACATGTTACTACTTTTGGTGTCAAGTAGCTGCAACAAGTTTTGACGTTCAGTAACACTAAATCAAAATTATTTATTTTTGATGCACTATTTTAAAATTTTATGTGCCCATGTAAAAAATGCAAAGAGCTGTGTATCAATTTCTTCAAATGTAGGAAGTACGTTTATTTTCTAACCTGTTATAACATAATTACGATTGTCCCATTTCTGTGAAAGTGGGAGAAAAACATATATACAAAACATCTTCAGTAACTTTCTTTTTCTTTACGTTTGATGATCTTCGCTCTTAGCAAGCTGCTAATGCATCTGGAAAGTACAGGACGATCTTTTGTCCTGCATCGATGCTCTATGTTTTTACTCACACTACCGATTTAGTTTCATTTAAGTCTGAAATACAAGCATGAAATTTAAAATATAAATTTTTACATTTGTGCTTGGACTCTTTGACAGCAGGGTATTGCCACAAAAAGAATATTTGACAACCGGCTGTTGCCACAAAATAAACACAGGACAACAAGCTAGTGCCACAAAAATAAATAAATAAATAAGTAAAAAAAAAATAACAATAAAAAATAAAAAAAAAGGTGTCTTCAAAGGTTTTTTTCTTTTTAAAATCAAAATAATTTATGCTCATGCAAACTTTTATGTTTTATCTGAGTAACGTAGTAAAAGACTGAGCAGAAAGTCGATATGAAAATAAAATGTAAAAAACACATTCGATAACTTCCCCCAATAGCTGTTTTTCTTCACTTTCTTCTTTGCTTCGAAAAAAATGTGTTTCAGCAATCATCTTTTAAAACAAAAATCTGAAGCGTGCACACATCTAAATTGATATCGTGACATAAAATCAATCGCCTTCAAGAATAATTCAAAGTATGCGCTTCCATCACTTTTCTTGTCGTTTACAGCGCATTTTCTTCCTAGGTTTTTAAGTTCCCAAGAATAAATTTCTCGGTACATTTTCGAAACATGAACGCATTCGTGTCTCGAGTACTAATTTTAGCTTACTTCTGCAATGCTTTCCCTTTGTGTTAGGACATGAAATCTTTAGAGTGCATCAAATAAAACGTCTTCAACGCGAATGCATTCCGAGATATTATAAAAATGGAAAACAGTTTGAAAAGATTTTACGAAGAGAATTTTCCCGGAACAACTTGCAAATATTTCGTGGAGGTAACAATAATCAAAAGCAGATATGGAAGTTTGGAAATCAATTTCTCTGCAACCAGGAAGTTACTGCTTTAGAAAATGCCATGCCCAACTTGAATGTCTTGTATCCAGGAATTTCAAATAAATAGCAAGTAACTATGAAACAAGGCGTTTCATAGTTACTTGCTATTTATTTGAAATTCCTGGAACCGGCGGAGTACCGGATTATGAGGCGTGTGATAGTTCGTAAGATTTTTAATTTTAAACTTGATCCTCAATTAGAACCTTTACAAATCCTAACAATCTACATTTCGATTGATATTTTTTCCCCAAAGGTTTAAATTAGATTTTCGGCCTTTTCATACTGTTGCCCATAAAAAACAATAATATATAAAGATTTTTAAGGGATATACCGTCAAATAGCTCTGTAGAGTTAGCGTAAAATTGGACACCATGATACAAAAGAATGAAAACGTTCATTTTTTGTCAAACTTTTGGCCTGCATTCCTTCTGTATGCATTTACATCACTATTACCTATTTCTGCTGTAATTTAAAATGACAGCAGGCATAAAGCCAAGACAGCTATTTTTCGCTTCTCTCCCTATAGGGAGGGAAATATTGCGCACATGGGTGGTTTACGCACATGGGAGATGGCTTTCGACAATAAGTAGTTAGATTAAAAATAACTGCATGTAAATTGACAAAATAGCTGAAAAAACGTTTGCATAAAATATAACCTGCAGCTTTTATATCCCAATGAACATCAGTGAGACCGTAATGAAAATTCAAACTCTTACATTTGGAAAGCAAGCAATAAAAACGACGTTGTATCATACATTTTCAGTGAAGAAACTTATAAATTCTAAGAGACACTGCTGTTGTGTGTGTGTACAACTACCTGAAATTGCGGTGCACTCCCTCCTCTCCTGCCCGCCAAAATTGAACTGCTCCATCTCTCCGACCGCGCAATCTAACCAGATTTTACCTTATTACAAAAAAAAAAAAAAAAAAAAAACATTTTATTATGCTCCTGCTTCTTTTCGAAATCTTTTCTAAAGTTTTCCTCGATCAAAATGACTATCTCGAAGAACAGAAACAATATGTTTCCCATCATACGCAAGATCACTTATAAGAAAATTAAACTCTGATATGTCAGCCATATGGCAGTGCGTAGGAGGCTGCTATTTCTGTCTCGCCGGTTTATTTGGTATAAGGAAGAGGGTTATACTTCAAAATTTCTTGACGCATTTTAAAAACTTGGTAAAGGATATTATTTTTACCTCTAAGGTAGAGCTTTTTTCGTTGCGTTTATACTTTAATAAATGGTTTTCAACAACTATTTAATGTCTCTTCATCCTTATAAAAGAAGTAATAAAATGTTTTCTAATAATACAACTTTTATGAATATCTTAAATTGAACCAATTTTGGGGACTAAGAGTTGACTTAAAGCCTTTGTACGTGAATTTGTTATGGAAACAGCACTGAAAATTTTAAAGCCTCAATTTAGAATGTTGATAGGAACAATTTGAGAACCTAAATTCCCCAATTTAAAATTGTAGTGTAATAACTGTAAAGAATTATACTTACCTACAGATATATACGAGGATGAAATATAGTAAATATAGAAAATATCATTTTCAAGTTTAAAGAAATGTAATGTCATTTGTTTTGTTAGCATCCATCACGAGTATAAAATTTGTCAGATTTTTACATCAATGAGATAAAAATACGCTTCTTAGTCTGTCTACTACAAGAAAGAGCTTATCATTACCGTAACAATAGAAGTAATAAGATAAGACCGTGGACAGATCAGCTAAAAGCATAAGAAGGAAACTATTTGTGATAAAGCACGTTTTGGGAGGTTGAAACAAGATGACAAAAGCAACAAAGGAAAGGGGTAAGTGATAAAAGAACGCATTCTGGGTTAAGATAAATGGGAAAATCTTGTGCTAATTATTACTTAAAATCTTATTCTTGATTTATGCGAGATAGTTATTGTTGCAGAAATTATCCGAGGTTTATTAGAGACTTTAACGTCAAAGTAAGAAAATCATTTGTTAAATGTTTAACGAAATATTTTTACGATTCGGAAATAAATATATGATAAGGTTTAGATTATTTTTCAAAAAACTGAAAATTGCTGTGAAAAAAATATGTATACGAATCAACTTTATTTTTCAGTGGGAAGTCATAAAAGAAATAACTGATCCCCAAGTTTCTTATCTATTGCTAGACATTTAAAATTATTATTATAATTATCTTATAATAATATATCTAAAGATAACTAACAATACGTCTAAAGGTAGCTAATAATTTATCTAAAGATAAAAGATACTAACAGCTTCATGAAAGACTTCAAAGGTTGAATAATTTACTGGCAAGTTTACCTTCTTGAGACAGTGCAGTAATATTTTTACGAAATCGATGGGCAATCGAAACATAATTTACCAATTTTATAAAATAAAAAACATTTTCCGAGAAGAAGAGTTTTATAAAATTGCACACTTAAATAAGTGATTTGAGTTTTAAGAATTTTAATAATGAGTCATTTCAAGGGATTATTTTTGCTAATTAGGATCTTTTTTCTCGTAGAATTTCAATTATGTTGCGAATTTGCAACGTTCAGACAGCAATAATCGAAGAAATGGAATTTTGTCATTTATTTTCTGATTAGAGTCAACGAAAAAAAAAAAAAAACGAAAAGAAAAGAAAGAAGAATCATTTTTCTGTCTTGCAAGGAACAATATACATATCACATACTATTATAGGAGCTGATCAAAAAATATTTCAGTCGTGCCACCCACTGATTTGGATTTTTAAAATTTTATTTCATTTTTTCTAAAGAAAACCGTTTAAAACGGATTTTTAAACAAATAGGGTCGACGGAAAACTAATTTTTAAAGGTTTAGAAACTGAGTACAGTACATCTCTAGAACAATAACTAGTTTAAGGGGCCGTTCATAAATGACGTCACGCTTTTTTCCCATATATTTGACCTCTTTACCCCCTTTGTCACAATATGTCACACTTCAGCGGACCCCCTCCCCCTTTTTCACTCGTCACGCTTAGAGCCACTACAGAATACAGGCCGACCCAACGCCGCCATTTTCTGTCCCAAGTCAAAATGTAAACAAGAGCGTGCTGCTAGATTGGCGCCTTTATCTCTGACAGTGGCGCTTTTAACAGCTACGCCAAAAAGAAGGAAATAAATGGGACTCCTTAACTATATAAAATACCGTAAAACGCTCTCTGAATTCAAAATGCATTATATATTAATACAGACTTGAAAAATAAAAAAGTATATTAGAGAAGTGCTATTTACCTTAACTCTAGCAAAATGCTTAAGCCTTTTGTAACGACATTAAATGGTTTCAAAAGTTATAAAAGTTATGCAAAATTAATAAAGAATTATATTTCCCTTTTATAACCTTTTCTTTTAACTTGGTATACAAACACAATTGTTTTTAATTTGATTACTTATTATACTTTTTATTTATTTGTAATTATTATTTATTCATTTTTCTTCATTGGGAAAAATTCCTTAATTTTGTTGAAGCATTGCTGTTGCTGTTTGCTTATGAACACCAAATTTAGAAGCATAATCTTACTTATCAAAAATTTAATTAATAGGACGAATGCAAAAATTTATATGTTATTGTAAAAAATTAAATATCAATTTTTGTGCATATGCTTGTGTGGTTTTTAGGCATCAATTTGTAACAGGCTTTTTTCACCGGAATATTCTGCATTATGTCTATGTATTGTACTATTCATGCAGCAGATATTGAATGATCTTTTTTATTGCAAAACCATCATCATATTGAAAACAAAAAATTTAAAAGATTCATATGGTTCATAAAATAAATAAAAGCTTGAACAATACTTCAAAGAAGTTTACACTAAAATATATTTATATTAGATCAAGTCTATAATTTACCATATTATTGAAAATGTTTTAAACTGGACCTAGTCTGTTTTAAAACTGTTCTTGAATGCATATTTATAAATCGTAAAAATGCATAAAATAATTTAAACTAACCTTGTCTCATAAAACTACAGTTTCAATAATACTTTATTTCAGAATTATAGTCTTTGTAATTACAGAGGGTTTACTACATATCTGTAAACAAAGTCCAATTAATAAAATTTAATCATCAACCAAGTCAAATAACAGAAATGACAATTTAAATATCAAATCATTACTATACCTAAATCATTTACTATAAAAATTTGAAAACAAAAATGTACTGTTTATAGACTCAAGCACTTAAGGTTTTTATAGTTTATGCTTATTCTACTTCGGAATTTTAACAATTAAGTAAATAGCAAAGAAGAAATTTAATTTTAATCATGATTATTTTTATATAATTTCACTTCACACCAGTTACTGCATCATTTTATTAACGGAGAATAAAAATAAACGATTTTCTGCATTCAAATCCCGCAATAAATTTCTGTATTGTGTAGATGTATTGAAAAATGTACATAAAATAGCCAATTTTTTTTTCTTGTGTAACGTATCATGCATTATTTTATCATAATATATTTCGCTCAAAAAGAACAATACAACAAGAAGTTCCGTCTAGAACTATACGAGCCTACTTTCCCGTATACACCAAATTCAAATTTATAATCTAGCTATCTCTTTCTCTCTCTTTCTTATTTATCTTTAGTTCTAATTATTGAAAATATACCTTTTTCAACGGATAATACATATTCATTCACTCACTCATTCATTCTTTCATTTATTCAGCCATGCATTTATTCATTCATTCGTTACCTCATTCAAGTGTTTATTCATTCATTTACGCATTCATGTATTTATTTACTCATTTATTTATATTTTCATTTATTCAATAATTTATTCATTCATTCTTTTCCTCATTCATTTATTCATTGATTTATTCTTTCACTCTTTCATTTATTCATTCATTCATTATTTCACTCATTGAGTCACTGAGAAATATCCTTGAAAATCCCGATCAAAAAATTTCATAGCAAAATAGGCTCGTAAGTTCTGGATAAACTTTCTATTTCTACATGTTCCACGTTATAAGAGCTTTCCGATAAAGTTTGTTCCAAGCAAATCGGTCCGTTAGATCAGGATTTATATAGGGTTGAAATTTCCCCGTAAGCTCTGTGTTAATGTTTTGAACTGTTCAAAAATGAACAAAAACTGTTCAAATCAATATTTCACGCCGAGAACTCCTTTCAATAAGCTTGCAATAGGAACTTGGCTCTTGTGCCCAGAGTTTACAGAATTTGCTTCAATTTTGTCCATAGGCGCTAATGTTGAAATTTTTTGAACTGTTCAAAATTGAACAAAAAATTGTTCAAATCAAAAAGTAAAATATAGAAATGAGATGTCCTCGCCGAGATCTTTCGAATGCAAAAAGAATTTTTTGAATCGGACAATTCGTTCAAAAGTTATTAGGGGGGGGACAGACCGACAGACAGACAGACCGACAGACCGACAGACAGACAGACCGACAGACAGACCGACAGACAGACAGACCGACAGACCGACAGACACACTTTTTCCCCATCTCAATACCCTACTTTCAAATTTTTTATTTTTCAATCTTTATTTAATTACTTCACTTATTTTTGACTTTTCTTGATTTTTAACGATATTTTCACGATACATTAAGCCTTCTTTCATGCTTTATTATTATTTTTTTTTACTTTTACGGGAAAGTAGGCTAAAAATTGCTAAATTTACTGAATTTAGTTCAATTGGCGACAAGCACATTTCCTCGCCAACAATTGTTGCAAACCTGCTGGTATCCAATTTTGACGACGGCAATTTATAATCAAATTCTCCTTTCTTTCTTCATCTGTTGGAAAAGTAAATAATCTCCACTTCTTTCTGGAGTGATTGTTGCAATTAACTGCAGCACAACCACCCATTTTTCAATCGAAAAAGCTAAAAAGCTAACGAAATACCAAAAATCTAGTCTTAAGCTAGCACAACGTAAGACGATTCAGCGAACGCGTGGGACAGAAAATGGCTGACGAGTCAGCTCGTAGTTATAGGAGCCTTAGTCACGCTATGCTGCGTAATGCATGATGTCACAATTTCACGAATTCTCCCTCCCCCCTCGAAGCGTGACATCATTTATGAATGATCCCTAAAAACACCAGCACCTGTACCGCAAGTACGGTACTCAAAATACGTTTTTATTCTGCATCGATAAATGCAAGTTTTTGTTTAAAAAAATCTATAGGGAGAGAATGCCTACATTTTTTTTTCTTTCAGAAGAAATTTACCCTTTTAAGTAGCGTCATTACGGGGATATGGTTACTCTTTTAGGAGTGGTCCCCCAATATAGAGTTGTCAATTATGAGTTCTTCCCTATTATATTCCAAATGTGTCTAATACAAAATGTGTTTAGTACTTGCTGCTTCGGTCTAAAAATACTTACTCTTT
Source organism: Octonoba sinensis (assembly GCA_038502835.1). Lineage (NCBI taxonomy): Eukaryota > Metazoa > Arthropoda > Arachnida > Araneae > Uloboridae > Octonoba > Octonoba sinensis. Next base: position 52,156,781 of record CM076599.1, on the reverse strand, counting down.
TTCTTCTTTTGTTTATTGTCCGTTCGTAATAAAGTATTCTTTTCTATGAAGTCAGAATGTCTGAATCCATGGGTAGAAAACTACTTAATGCACTTCTCCAGGAGCCATCTCAGATATGTATAATTGTGAGGCAATTGTGGGGGCCAAGTGCGTACGCAGGTGTGGCGAATTTTTTGTTTTTCTTTTGAAGCGGAAAAAATTATATGAAAACATCCAGCATAATTTAGTTCATTTTAAAGATCTAATTTTAAGCTTAATCTAAACTATCTTATCCACAACTGTACTTTAATATTAGTGAGAAAAATTTAACAAGTGGTTAAAATCCTCTCCAATATTTGTGTGTAAATAGTAAATGAAAAAATCGATAAGCAGCTTTTTTTATGTGTTTGAGACCTATAACTAATTGTTTAGCCATTTCATAATGCCTATATTTTCATTGTCTTGTAATGTAGTGTGTATTTGCTTGATTCCATATCATTCGATAAATTGATTGATTCCTTCTCTTTTATAAAAATCAAATCTATAAATGTTTTAAAGTTATATGGCTGTGAAACACATTTCGTACGTCATTTCTTAAAATAGGAACATTCTTCTTTAATTGATCAATATCAGATAAGATGTTTGAAAATTAAAATTCATTTAACTTCAATCTTCTTATGGAAAGATACAATATTTTAACCTTTAACTGACAGAAAGTCCTGTCTTGCATGGAACTAAATCTTAAATTGAAAATGATGTGCCCCCTAAAGAAATCCTTGATTAATAAATTGATCTGAAATATATTTTAATTACGGAAGCAGCAAATGGCTAATCCCCTGAGGTTGCCTTCCGTACATCTTTATTAAACTCAAAGGAAAATTTTTATCTTATTTTATTTATCTTTTTACAAGAGAATAGATTCTTTTCCTCCCAGAAATTATTATAAAATGAATATAAACAGTTAAACAAAACATTTCGTTTATGTACGTTAAATATAAAGCTTTCAAAAATAAGAATCCTCTTCAAAGAATTGCCAGTGCTCAAACATTACAATGACAGTCATTTTTTTTTTGGCTTGAACGTTCGTAATACAATGCTGACAAATTCTTGTGCTTATACGATTCCTGAAATTATTATTTACATCATTAATATAAATTTTTAATGAAAGTCCAGACATTTTTCAAGACATTTCTTTTAAAATACAGGTAGTTGTAATTTCTTCATATTGTACCCAAAAATATTTACTATTATCAAATCATTTTTCCTGTACTTATCAAGATAAATCTTGTAAACCTGTTTTCTTCAAAGGCTTAAAAAACATATATGCACTCCTATAGCAAAAACAATGCTTTAACAGAAGAAATAAACTGATACAAAAGAAAAATTTTGGTTTTCAAATTTCCTTTAATGTAATCGGATTTGAAACATATAAAAATGATGCTTTTACATTTCATTAAGCAAAAATTTCCTTTTCGAAATAAAAAACCCATTTTCCTCTTTAAACAAAAAAATGTGTTTACTACTGTATTAGACCTTTGAGTTGAAACATTTTTCATTCATTTCATTTGATAATTTATCCGACATACAGTTGCTTGCAGAAAATATCTTATTATTTTTATGTATTGTTTTTTCTCACTAATATTATTCATATTAAAAAAATAAATAGTGTTAAAAGTAAACGAACAATGACAATATATCAATACATATATTAATACGTGAAGCAAAATCTTTGTACCCCTTTATAAGCATATTATGCCAGCAGAGGAGTGGTAAATTTAGTATTGTTAAAGTTCATACCAGGAAGGAGAGCAGAAAGAAAAAAATCGTGTCTAATATGGATTACAAATACATTACATTTGATAACTAACTCAGTGGTAAAACTGTTGCATTGAGAAAAGATTATGGCTTATCAAAATATTTAAACAAAACAAACTGTTGCAGAAAGGACATACTAGATATTCTAAAGTTGTAGGGTGAACTGGATCAATTAGCGATAAACTCTATTCAATGCAAGGACTGATTGACCACCGATATATATATTATATATAAGCCGCTTAAGCGTCTGTTCGGCGCCGATAGCTTATTTCGAATTTCTTACTCCGAGAAAACTGCATCGTGTTGCCATCTACACAATTGTTTCTAGAATGAAAACGTTTTTTACGGAAGAGAACTGACGGCCACTTCTACAAAATAGAAGTTCTCCAAAAACTTAGCGAATTTACAGCAGTGTAATCGAATTTAATTTAATCCTTCGTTCTTTGTTTTAATTTATTAATCGTCTGCGCTTTTTATATATAGTAAAGTGGCTGCGCTCTTTTTTCCAGTTTCGTTAAAACTATTGTTTTAACGATAATTATGTTGGATACAAATAAATATTTTTCATAAACAATTTGATTATATAGTAAATAATATTTTTATTTTACAGATTATTATAACTTAGATGTTTTTTTTTTCGGTAAGAGTATTTTTTTCCGAAATTATTATATGTTTATTATTTATTCATTAAACTTTACTGCTCTACCTGATAAATATCTCTTTGATTTGATGTGCATTTCCAGTTAATGAGAGAATTGCATATTTATTAATATCTAGAACAGCGGTCTTTTCGTATGACCACCGGACTTACCAATTTATATATATATAGATCAACCATTGACTGATTTTGTTTAAATTATGTACGATTCATTAAATATATCTAAAATATCTTCTTAAAAGATTTTTATTAATAATAAATTGTAAAGCAAAAAAATCTTGTAACTGCGAAGTTTTTTTGTGAGCTCTAATGCATTAGTATTGTTTCTACACAGGTGCCAGAACTTATTTAAGCCATTAAATTTATACATAAGTTTTTTCTCTTAAAGTAATCCTTTCATTAGTACACCCTATCATTAAACTGTATAAAATCAGAAGAAAAAAAAACACCATTGCAAGAAAAAAGCTCTTACACGAGACCTAGCATTTAATATCTGATAATGGCATAAAGTAGTTTTTTCGAACTAACTTTGCCTCTTTCAGCACCGAACGTTATCTTTTTTTCAAAAAATAATTCTAAAGCATAAAACAAAAAGGAAACACGAAGTTTAGATTAAAAAAATATTGTCTTAACGAAACTTGGTTTTTACCTAAACTACATTTTACGCCTATTAAGTTTCCTTCCTGGAAGATTGGGATTCCCTTTTTTGTTTAATGGATATTTTTTAGACCTGTAATATTCTTCGATTTTTACTTCATGTATCATTTGTAGGTATCTTGAGTTTTTTGTTTCATCTGCATTTTTCTACTTCAAGGGACAACTTGGGGGAAGAGTCACGTTGAATTCTCTCATGACTAAGTAAATTAACTCAGTAATACACACACAAGATGCTGGAATTTATAGAGAAACACTTTGAGCTATTGTTGAAAATGTTATAACATGCTTTGAACATTTTATCGAAGCTAGTGGAATGCATTCTGAACAAATTCTGTAAAAAAATTAAATTATTTGTTTATAATTTGTCTTTTATTTTTCATTGCCCCTTCTCTTATGGTAGTAAAAATTTGAACTACTATTTTCTTACCGCAGATTTCTTTTCCTCTAGGTCCAAGTAACGTATATACCAAGTTTCCAAGATTTTGCTACAGTTCCATTAAACAGTGACTTTGTTGCGGTTACCTTTTTGTTACCGTTTAAGAGCAGAATTTAGCCCTCTCATTCATATGGTCCTTATAAAAGGACACATAAATTTTTTCTGAAAATGTTTTTTCATATTCGCACTTGTGCTGTCATTTGCATGTAGTCCTCATCTGGAGACGCCAAACGGTTCTTAAAAACCGCAGAAGGTTTTACAAGCCATTCAAGACAGCTAAAAATTATGATATTTTTGGAAGTCTATGGAGGGCTCAAGAAATAACTAATTGTTGTTACAGACGCTAGGTGTAGTATTTAAAATCATTTTCACGAATAAATATTTGAATAACAATACAATTATTGTGGTGTCCGCATGCAATGTTGTATGCGAATACTGAAATATTTTTTTTCTCTAATTCTGAAAAATATCTTTCAATAAATACATAAATAACTTTTATATACAGTAATCTGTTTTACATTTTCTTCGTCATGCTTTTAAATGACATACTTCAAATAATTTCGCCATCAGTTATTTTGTAGTACCATCAATTAACTTTTCCAAAGGTGCGCGTTGAATTTTCATTTTTCTAGTGAAGTTTCATTTTTCAAAATATTCTTTAAAGAAATTATTAATTTATTTACTTTGTAGTACATTAAATGCAAGTCTTTAATAATAATACATCAAGTATTTATCACGATTTGTTTTCATTATGATTAATTCAGCATCATTAGTTAATTAAGACTGACTTCAATCATAATCACCTAAGTCTGAAATATCCCGATGAAATGCATACTGCTATACAAAATTTAACCGTGAATCTGACTTTAAATTTTCGAAAACATTCAAATATTTTCTCTTAGGTACTTTCTTTCAGCCGCAATTCTTTAATTAAATCAGAAAAGCTTCGAAGTATTTTCTCCGAATTTTGTTTTTCTCTCTTTAGAGCTGTCTTTAAATTTAATGGAATGTTTTCATTTGTCAAATCTAACGAATTATTTTTGAAAGAAAATAAACTCGGTGTCTTTCGTTGTTTACTTTTAGTACTTTTCACATATCTAAATGGATAATAGTTGTTCTTCTAGAATTTTCCAAGGCAACGTTATTGTTTTTGGTCTTCATTTAGTTAGTAATATTTTCAACCCTATTATGTTTTAAGATTTTTACTGTTATGTAACGTAAGAGCAAGAATATGTACTCATGCTGTGCTTTAAGAGCATTTTCGCAGTACAATTTACATAATGTTTCAAATATTTTGTTTGACTGTTACTTTTTTAATACCATGAATTTCTTTTCAGCATATCATAATGGTCTTTTGAAAAAGAAAGGCCTTTGTCTAATGGTGCACTTTGATCAGCATTATTTTCCACGAATCAGATAAGGGACCGTTCATCAATGATTTCACACTTTTTTTCAAGATATTTGACCCCTCTGCCTCTTCCTTTGTCACAACATGTCATACTTCAGCATACCCCCTGACCCCCCCTTTGTCACATCTCACGCTATATTACATAAACATATGTACTTGCAGTTCAGAAAAAAGCACTGCGTCATAGGTCACGTTTCCAATTTTACTTTTGAACTTTTAATGACATTTGTGAGCATAACAATAATGATGATTACAAGCGTACTTAATTTGTATCAAATGAAATTAAGGCTTGCAAAGAAAAAGATAATTAGTACATAATAGTAAAAAATATTAAATGTTTGAATTCTGAAAAAATACCCCCGCAGTTTTATCTTGAAAGTGTAAATGCCTAAGAAGATTTGTATTTAAACTTTTCCCTAGAAATAAATTTAAGCCTTAATCAGCATCTTTGCTTTCGATAGAAAATGAAATCAATGAAACTTTAAAATCAAATTATGAAAATAAAAAAAAACTTAATTTGATGTTTTTAAATGTTTTTACAGAAAGTAAAATGTGTGATGTCACACTTCTTGTTACCCCCTCCCTTCCTCTTGTCAGAAACTGTCACAATTTCTCAAAAACCTCTCCTACCCTCAAAGCGTTAAATCATTTGTGAATGACTCCTATGCCTTAGGGGCCGTCCATAAATGATGAAACGTTTCGAGGGGCGGGATGTGTGATTTGCTTTTGCTCATGCTCATTTCTGCTTGCTTTTCTTTTGTTATAAAACATTCGCAGAACGATTCCTATGAAAGTTTATCAAATTTTCGGATTACCTTATTATTAGATTTAGGTATATGATGTGTTAGTTTTTGGAAAAAAATGCTCAATTAGATATTTTCCCAATAAAAATAAATAAATTATTTTTACTTTTTAAATATTTTTACGAAATTATCAGTTTATGTACTAAGATTAACTTTAGCAATATCTATGTAAGCTAATGCTGTGGTCTATAGCTGACAATTTAAGCATTTATCGATCTTAATGTAAAGAAAAAGTCACAACAATATATTTTTTTATTATGCTATTCATGAATAAATAGAAAGTTATACTTTTTTTTGCAGAAGATTAAAATTTAATTTCATGGTAAGTAACTATCTGATTTCTGTTCTAAATTTAATTCAATTTGCAAGTGAATTTTCGTTTGATTAAAAAAAAAACCATCTTGAGAGAGACAGAGACAGAGATAGAGAATAATAATAATGGGGGGGGGGGGCAGGAAACTGCTAAATCAATACATTTTTTTCCAAATTTTATTTTGAGACAATATTAATAGACTTAAGTAACCTTCGTTTATTGAATCCAATAAATAATGGGTCTGTTATTATGAAACCCTATTTGTCAAATCTAGAGATGTGGGTTTTCCGGAAAATTTTGAATCGGAAAATTTTCTGGTAAATTTTCCGGAAAATTTTCTAAATAAATTGTAAATATTTTTCATCTTTAAATTCTTATGTACGATATCAGTGGTTCCCAACCTATGGGTCACGACCCCAAGACTTTATTTCAATACAGTGGAACCCCGCCATTTGTCTGCCTCGCTATTCGTACAACTCGTTATTCGTCCAACTTGTTCAAGTAAAATTCAACTCGCCATATGTACGCTTGCCCCAGCGATTCAGACGGTTCCAGGGGATAATGTTGCCAGTTTGGCTTTAAAAAAAAAAAAATTCGAGAAGTTATGCTCCTTTTGAACTCGTCTGGAAATAATTCGTTTGGGGTTTTGTATTTTTTTTAAAAATGTAATACTTTTTGAGATTTTACTGACAATTTTTACTTTCTAAGGGGGGGGGGGGGGCAGCAAGAAGAAGTGGTTGAAGAACTTTCTTCTTCAGGGGAGGAAAGTAGTAAGGAAAGCATTTCCTTTGCAGAAGTGAAAGAGCCGGGTTACCACTGGGAGAAAACACAGAGGGGTGAAAAAATGGCCTCCTAACACTACTGCGGTCAACAGGAGCATTAACTTGTTCAATGACAATGTTATTAACCACTTTAGAAAAATTTTGAACAATCGTCAAAGGCAGTCAACATTGGACAGGTTTTTAGAGAAAGAAACTTAAGATTCATCTAGTGCAAATAGAAAGAATAACAGAAAGGGAGAAAACACCTGAAGTGATGTTACCTGATGTATTTTTGGAAGGTGACTCTTCTTCCAAACAGTAACATCAACATTTCTCTTCATCCTCTCAACATTCCACTTGTGCCATCAGCTTACCTCAATACAAGCAAAGTGGAGTTACATTTTTATTTATGTATAATTTCATGTACAGTATTTCTGTACATTTGTTTTTCATAGGTTTAAATTAGCAACCATCTGTTGAACTAGAACGGATTAATCCAATTTATAATGTATCTTATGCGATAAAATAAATCGCCATTCGTACAAATCGCCATTCGAACTGCTCCCTGGAACGAATTGGGTACGAATAGCGATTTTCTGCTGTATTAACATTCGCAATACTATTGCGTTTTAAAATTATTTCATGAACAAGATTTTTAGCACTAACAATCGACCCTTAAACAGCAGGATCACTCAGGTTCCATAACATCCAAACTTTCTAGATCACTCTCAGATACAGAGAACATGGACAGATCCAGGTCAGAATGGCAACTACTCAAAGAACCTGTTCCAATGTCAGTGTGTTGCTCTAGTACATTTTGCTAGCAGTTTGAAAATACCACTGTATTGCTCGTCAAATGTAGATTTTGAGAAACAGATGCAAGTTTAGCTGTGCGTTCATTTGTTAATCTGTTCCTCTTTTTAGCCTACTTTCCCGTAAAAGTAAAAAAAAAATAATAATAAAGCATGAAAGAAGGCTTAATGTATCGTGAAAATATCGTTAGAAATCAAGAAAAGCCAAAAATAAGTTAAGTAATTAAATAAAGATTGAAAAATAAAAAATTTGAAAGTAGGGTTTTGAGATGGGGAAAAAGTGTGTCTGTCGGTCTCCCCCCCCCCCCCTAATAACTTTTGAACGAATTGTCTGATTCCAAAAATTCTTTTTGCATTCGAAAGATCTCGGCGAGGATATCTCATTTCCATATGTTACTGATTTGAACAATTTTTTGTTCAATTTTGAACAGTTCAAAAAATTTTAACATTAGCGCCTATGGGTGAAAATGAAGCAAATTATGTAAACTCTGGGTACAAGATTCAAGTTCTCATGAACAAGCTCACTGGAAGAAGTTCTTGGCGTGAAATATTGATTTGAACAATTTTTGTTCATTTTTGAAAAAAATGTTCAAAAAAAATTAACATACCGCCTACGGGAAAGTTTCAATCCTATATAATTCCTGATCTAACGGAACGATTTGCTTGGAACAAACTTTATCGGAAAGCTCTTATGACGTAGAACATGTACAAATAGAAAGTACATCCAGACCTAACGAGCCTATTTTCCTATGAAATTTTTTGATCGGGATTTTCAAGAATATTTTTGAATTAATGAATGATTAAATGAATAAACAAAAGAATGAATGAATGAATGATTGAATGAATATGTATTAACCGTTGAAAAAGGTATATTTGAAGCAATTAAGAGCTAAATGAGAAAGACAGAGAGAGAGATAGTTAGATTATAAATTTGAATTCGGTGTATACGGGAAAGTAGGCTCGTATAGTTCTAGACGGAACTTCTTGTTTGTCTTTATGTTGCTGAATGCTTTCCAGTTGGTTCGCAGGAAGCAGTTGTCGGGGAAATATTTAAAATTCTTGCAGCAACCCTAGATAATTCTTTTGTACTGCAATAGCCTTTCCACCAAGTTATTGGAGATACATTGGTTGCAGCTTTCCATAGGATATCTTTGCTCCAAACCTATCGTGTGGCACTTTATTCTGCTATATCTGCCTTATTGTAGCCTCATTTGTACCAAGGGTGCTTTTAGAAACTTCAATTATGGTTTCCATTGCCAATATAAATTCATCTTCTGACGGACTTTTTTGTCCATAGTGTCGTGGGCCAAGGAAATTTGCTGCTGAATGTATTGAGTGGAAACAAAAATTGTATCTGTTTGTTAAAAAGCCTTCAACAGATTTTTTTCTTTTTTGGTATGCGGTGAAAAAGACATTAGCTCTTTTATTTTTTCATCATTTTTTAAAAATGTAACAGTGACTTCTGTAACCTTTGGCGCATCTCCCTCTATCTGTTGTTTAGCTGCAGAAATTCGTACCAGTAAGTTATATGCAGTCCGAACTTGAACCCAAAAGATATCACTATCAAGTACTTGCTTTCTTACATTTGAAGGTATATGTGAGAGTTCGTCATCTATCACTGCATACTGTAAGTAGTTCTTTGTTCTCAACAAACTGTCAAAGCATTTTGTTATTGAACCGAATATTGTTTAGTACACCAAGTTGGAATGAAATTCAGTATTGTTTGTTGAAATAAAGCTGAAATGTGTTAATAACAGAAAACATGAATAGTTTTATTGAGCCACACACAAAATTTAGTGTAAAATATACTTTTTGAGATGGAAAATTTTCCGGAAAAACATAGCGGAAAATTTTCCGTTTTGGAAAATTTTCCACCCCACATCTCTAGTCAAATCCATAAAATTATGTTCAGTGAATATATTTTCTCGGATTTGTTTACCCATAATTTATCATTTTTAGTGATTGAATGCCCTTTCAATACATTATATGAAAAAAAAACATCAATAGTCAGTGAAAGTTAATATACTTAAGTGGTATTTACTTTTATGGAATCAAGAAACATTGAGGCTGTGCTTATAAAGCCGTATTTTCCAAAACAGAATGAAACTACGATTAATCAGTTTCTATTTTCTCGCATTTGTTGCATACACAATTCAATATTTTTTAGTACTCAAATGGACTTAACGTATTCTAACATTTGATGTTTATTGTTGAAAAACTGAAAACTAAATCATCAAGTATACACATAGCTTGTTCGACATTTCCCTTACCTTTTTCTTGGTGAAATGCTAATTTATGTCACAGATTATGGGACTAAAGTTTTGGTTACTAGAAGTCAAGTTAATTATTCAATAATTAGTATCTAAACTTGCACATGAAATACGCATTTACATTTTGAAGTTTTCAAATTTTCATTAAGCAATTGTGAAATTATTGCTAAAATAGATTTTGTCATAATCAATGCGTCTCCAAAAGAGATTTAAAAATGATTTTTGTTCCAGAACAGAAAAATATTTAACGCATAATACGTTGGAATTAATAAGTACAGGGATTTTTCCGTAAATAGGATGTTCATTAACATAACACGTTCTTGCACAGCTCAGAAAAATAAAGCACAAAGATTAAGTTTCGGAAGACGGTTAGAAAAAAAAAAAGCCAAAGTCATTTTCTGAAAAGATCTTTTCACTTCCGAAACTTGCGTAGCAGATCTTCCATGAAAATTTTTGGCGAAGAGCTTTAGAAAAGCACGGCTTGAAGGTATAATTTATGGTAAATTTTCATCAGAAAGAATTATTATTTTTTTGGGGATGGAAACAAGTGAGACTTCATTCTATGGTTTCTGAATTATTTGCATTTTTTTTGTAAGATATATAACCAATAATAAACATGTTTAAAAAAATATTTTGAACAATGAATTGATATGAGTAAAAAAAACCAACAATACTGTACTACTATGATATGTTTTTGTACATATTTAACACTAAATTTAGAAAACTCGTAATGGTTATCTGCAAAAAAAAAGGTACCAATTAAAAAAAAGAAACTCAAATCTAATTTTTTATTAATTTTCCTAATTCTTATTTTTGACTATTCAGCATTGCTGAATGGGAATTTTTTTCTCTTTCTAAGAGTAAAATAATGAAAAAAAAATGTTTAATAAAAAATAAATATAAATAATAATAAAACAAAGCATTAGAAAACGAAAAATTTCAAAGATTAATGTGAATTTTTTGTTCTTTAAGCGTAACATCAAATAAAGATGAAAAATAAATGAATGTAATGAAAATTAATAATAATAATAAAAGCACTAAAAGATTTCAATTCTGTCTCTGTGAGCTGTACTATATAGAACCAACTTAATTATTTCAATTCCGAAATTTATTTAATTTATGAAGATTAAGCAAAAATATAAATTTAGTAAAATTGAGCCCCTTGTCTATCACTTTCAAATCCTGTACACTTTACGTCTTACTTTTTTTGAAAATCAAAAAGAGGAGCCTGAAAATTAACGCTGCGACACTAAACGGGGATTTCCTTTAACTTTTATTGTAATCTAAACTGGTTTTATTTGAATTTATTAAAGGTATTAATTTGTTTTTTATTTGGTTTCTACGAAAAATATCTGCAATAAGCAAACAAATTTGTAAAATGAGATTTTCATTGATAAATGAATAAATATGGTAATTAAATCCAAAAGAAAATGGGGATTATAGAATGATGAAAGAGTAATACAAGTACATTACTCCTGCACGTTTGGGTACTTTTCACACACAAACTGCTCCCGCACATTTCCCGCAACTGTTTTAACTCGCTTCCAGATTTTTTTGTACTGCAGACAATGCAAATATAGCTTCATACCATGTGTAAAAGGGGATACTGAGAGTTAAATTAATACACATTGCAAAACGCGATAAGATTAAAATGTTGTTAGAGAGCAATTTATCAACAATGCTTTAAGTGTCCCTGGCCCTGCAAACTGAACAACTCAAAGGTTCTAAGTGTTCCATTGAAACCTGAATGATATTTCCCTATTTTTAACTGGTAACACAGAAAGAAAAAATTCAAATTTTTATCAGGGTTACTGCTTGATCAATGTATCTAAAATAATCTGTGTATATGTTACGGTGAATGTCCGAAATCGGAAATTTTCGACAATCACCGGTGAATGTCGACATACACCAAATACAGAATGTCGACAATCATCGGTGAATGTCGACCATCACCGGTGCATGTCGACATTGACCATCCATCAGACCGGTGATGGTCGACATTTTCCGATTTCGGACATTCACCGTAACATATACATGCTGATTCTTTTTTTTTCTTCTTTTCTGCATTTAAAAATGGGATTACACTTCGAAAGAATTTAAAATTTTATTTTTATTTCCATGATTGTTTTTTAAATAAATAAACAAATGAATATATAATAATGATGTTGATGATGTATTAAACATTCAAAAATTAGTTTGAAATGCTATATTATGCCGACATTTGAAATAAAATTAAAATGCATTGTGAGGAAAACAAAAAAGAAAAGTACACGTATATATTACTGACTAGCGGTATCCGCACGGCTATGTCCGTGTTAAAAAATGGAAAGACCAGTCGGTTTGCCATTGTGTATATAGTGATAACTTTTTTAGGTGTAAATTATGTTATTTTATTAAAATGTATAGCATTCCACATAATTAAAAATTAGCTGCCCACGGCAATCAGCCAGAGATCCTACACATTTAAGCACTTTTTTTTTTTTACAAAACACGCACAATTAAAAAGGAAAGAAAGAAACGAAACAAAACAAAAAAGAAAATATTTGAAAGAAAACGCATTTTGTTTGTTTAGTTCAAGTACCCACACAAAAAGGACGATTATAATAAATTATAATATTTTTAATTAATAAATTTTTAGTATAATTAATTTTTATCTATTATTTATTGACATTAAAGCCGGGTGCAGACGCTACGTTTTGTACAACCTTTTGTCTACGCAGTCTTAATACTGAATGAAAGCGTTGCAGTTTTTTATGCTCCTACATGGTGCAGAGGTATCTGTATATTTCACTCAGTTGTGTGCGATATCGTCATGAAGGAGGTACTACTCTGGTCAATTTTGGCATGGTGTCATGTTAAAAAAAAAAGACTGGAACGTCTCAGAAGTACCCGGCGTTTAAAGTGGTCAAATGATTACATAAAATAAATATTTTTTGTTGCCTGTTCTGGTGGTTCGACAACTGTAATCTCTTTATTTTCATCCATAGTATTCCTAGACTGTCTTGGTGTCTCCTGATCGTTTAGGAAATGTAACAAATCAAAATACCAGAGAGATGGCTTGTAGATTTCGTCTCCAGCCCCAGATCGAATCGATTTATTAACTTTTGCCAATTCCTTACGGTAAACACTTCTCAAAGAATTAATTATTTACAACTGTTTCTCTGTTTGCGGTTGCATCAATTTCTTTGAATTTTTCCCTGTCACTATACTCCTTGGATTTGACACGCCAAATAAATTTTGTGAGAAACTCCTGAGAACATTGCCGAAAGTCGGCCATCGTCACCTGACGAATTAAAACTGAGAAACAAAATGAATCGGAAAAGGGTGCTACCGTCTACATGTGCCGATTTGTCTGCACAGTTCAAAGACATCTATGCTTTCTAGCTCAGTTATCGCTGCAACTGTACAGTCTTCGCACCGGACTCAAAACTGCGCACTTTTCTAATCTATACGCAACGTTTTATCTGCAGCGTGTTGAACTGCGGAGACAAAAAGTTGTGCAAAACGTAGCGTCGGGACCCGGCTTAAAACAGAAAGACGAAATTTTGTAGCTTGCAGAAACAAACAGCAGCAAGCAAAGCTTTGAAAGCGGAATGAACCTTTCCTCCGAGCTCAAATAGAAAAGTACCATATGTGCTAATTCACAAGCCAAAAAAAAGTAAAATAAATGAAAGTATAAATAGTAATAAGCTGGAATAACAAAAATCGCTATAAAGAATAACATTTCTTTTAAAAACCCCTGTGCAGTATGGAAAATGGTCCCGTAAAATACATGTCAAAATAAGGAAATCAAAATAAAACTATCAACCGCCTGTGAGCCACAGGAAATAAATTTCATTTCGCTTTATAAAAATAATAATCAAAATCTAAAAAAAAATAAATAAATAAATTAAAAATCGGCTGCTCCTAAAAATGCTAAAAACCGCTAGCAATAAATTTTAATTCGTTGAAAGAAAAAAGGATTAATAGTCAGTCGGCATGGTAACAATTAAAATTAAAGTTAATTACCGTGAAAAAATAATTTCGAACTGCAGAGAAAAATGCTTATAACTTCTTTTCTAGGTAATTTAGAGGCTTCGAATTTTCGCACGCAGAGCGAAACTCCTCCCGGGGTAGTTTTTTACGCGCTTTTCAACGGTATCAAGTTCGAAGCGATGCGATAATTCCTTCCCATAGAAAATGATTATTTTATGAAACTTTCGGCTATAAATTGGAATAAAAGAAGAACAAATTCGAATTTCGGAAAAACTCTCCGAGGTGCACACCCCCATGTTCCAAACTAATTTCGTGCCAAATTTCATGAAAATCCGTTGGACGGTCTGGGCCCTACGCCGGACACAGACAGACAGACAGACACACACACACACACACACATACACACATACTTGCTGCTTTATTATTAGTAGAGAAGATATCCAATTATTGAATTACCACTTAATTACTTGATTTTAAGAAATACATAAGTCCTCCAATATATAAATTATTTGAATCCGTTTAAGAAGAAGCAAAATAATAAATTAAATATAAACCAGAAAATCGTACCGTGTTCTATTTGTTCGTGGTTATAAGAAAAAGTGGCAATTTGGTTGTTGAAGATTTGAATTTTTGGCTCGATTCAGAGAGCAAAAAAGAGTTTTTTAAGCTCTTGTAGCAAGATCCAGCGAGTAACTAAATTTGGCATAGTTTGATGCGTTGGAGAAATATATTTATTTTCGTTCATTAGTTAAAAAATATTTTTTTTTCTGTGTTTGGCAGTTCTTCTTTATGAGCATGCTTTGGTAAAGATACAATACTAGTATTTGTTAGTCTCAAAGTATTTTCGATTCCCTCTGTAACATTTAACACTGTCAAGGAAATGTGGAAAATGACGTTTATTGGACAGCAACGAGGCTAAGCTAGTTTCCAGAGAGCTAAGATAAAGTTTACTCTGAGAAAGGCGAAGACATTGGTTTATCAGATTAGCGTGTTGTCAAGAAAAGTTAGAAAAAAGTTAATGCTGGATGAAAGCACACGATAATACTAGCTGAATAAATAGTGTATGTATTGAGATAAAATGTGTGATTTCTCATGTTTGCTTTTACTAAAAGATTATAAATTTAACTGTTTTCTATTTCATTCTTTAATATCGTCAGATTTAAAAAAAAGTATTATTAATTATTTCGTTATTTTTTTTTCTTTCCTTGGGATAATCAAAATTATAAAATTAATTATATCTATTGTAATGATATGTATAATAAAAAGATGAAAAACAGCTTTTAATTAAAGAAATATTAATTCTTTTTTGCAGACTAAGAGCAAAACAAGTATTCTTACGCATGAAGATTTTATTTAATTAAATATTTTTTGTACAAAAAATGAATCAGAAGCAAAAACCAGCTAATGGAATTGGAATGTCAAAGCTATATCCTATCGAAAAAAAAATGTTATTTTTAGTGACATAAATAGTGACAAAAATGCTTTTTTATTAAAAGAGGCACCGAGGAAATGATTTGAAGGTAAAACGGATATTTATACCTCTTTTTAGACGGAAAATATTTTATGGCATATCAGAAACGATTTGAAGACGGAATAAAAATCGCTTGAAAGCAGAATAGAAGCGATTTGAAGGGAAGAGTAAAAACGATTTAAAATCAGAATATATCTTACAAAGAAGGAAAATGTCAATAGAACACACCAATGTTCTAATTAATTTCCGCGGAAAATGATTTGAAGTCGGAATACTGCTGCAGTCGAAATAATTTGATATTGAGTAAATGCATTGTTCAATGATTGTATGTCATTGGACAAAAAATTCTCAGTGATGAAATTTTTGTTTCAACAAACTTATTCCTGTACTAAATGTATCATCGGATTTTTTCCCCGTCTTAACCTTCGTATGGACTGAATCGTTTATTGAACATTTTAACGCAGTACAAGTAGTTTAAAAGTTTGAAAATGAAGCATACCAATAGTCGAAATGATTTAGTAAGGATTGTAAGGGAATGGTCACTACCAGGTTGTATTGCTAACTAATCTAAACAAAACACAGAGGATGTAAATAGTATAGTTTTAACTCAAAAACAGATTGAACTATTTTTTCAGTTTCATTTTATACAAGCAAGTGATTGTGCATTAAAATAATAATAATAAAAAATAATAAAATAATAATAAATGAATAAAATAAATAAATAAATAAAACCGCAGCGTGTAGCATAAACAATTACTTTCAAGGGATATATATATACAGCACTAAATTTCTGAAAGCCCTTAAAGGCTAGTTGTAAATCTACATTTTAATTTACAGCTTTTCTTGCTTTTTAATGTTCTGGTACTTGAAGAAGTGCTTTGTGTCAGAAGAATGTGATAGTCAACCCCGACTGGTCAGGACAAGTTAAATTGGCCGTGCAATACTTACAAACGATTCAATCAGTAATATTTCTCATTTTGACCGACCATTTGGCTGATGTCATATTCAAAACTATGTAATAAAAAGAAATCAAGGGGATGTATTTTACAATAAAAATTTTATTATAATGATGTCTTTACTACTTTTAATTTTATTGACCTTTCAAATCAGCAAGTTTTTGCGTCGAACCCTACACTAGACGTCTTATTCGCAGGAGAGACATTTAAGAATTTTTTCTAGGCTTGAAATTTCCTGTTAATGTTGCCGTGTGCGATTGAGTCTGTTATTAATGCCTGTTCATTGTAATTCTAGAGATTTTGAAAGTTTTCACGAAAAGGGGTACTGTATAAGGTTTTAAAGTACATTCTTACTCATAAAATAAACAAATAAATCCGGTAAAATATTTTTGAGTTTAACAAATTAAAAAGTTAGTATTTTTACTAATAATTGTCATAAGTGTAGTAATATCTGAACTAATCATGGTTTTTAGGACTTAGAAGATTTTCTGCCAGCGGATAATATAAGGATAAATTTGGAAATACGTTGTCCTTTAGTTTCATCAGAACCCAGCAAATAAAACGATAGTATTTAAACAGCAGGATCATAGGAGCAAACCTTAATGCCATTAAAATTAATGTCATTAAAAAAGTATTAAAACAATTTTCATTATTTTTTTGTTAAGGAATAAGTTATATTTCACGAAAAAGATTTGAAAAGCAAATGGTTTGTCCTTTAAAAAGAACTTCAACACAAATCATCCTTCTTTTCATACTTTTTTTTTCACGATTTTAATAAATCTGACTTTACAAAAGCTAATTTGTGATTTGAATGCATTTTAGTGTTTCGTCCCACTCGTTTAAATCATTTAGTCCTTTAAGATTATTTCAGAAACGCAGTTTTTTGAAAACTGTTTGGAGAAGAAGAAAAAAATGAAATAGCTTAATGCAATGAGTTCTAAAGGGAATAGATTAGGTTTACTTATTTGCTTATATTTTAAAATTATTATTATTTTTTTGAGAGCTGTTTGAAATCAAGTGACAAAATGCAATGAAAAATTAGGTTTACCTGCAGAAGAAAAAAACATTTTTCTTACAATTCTCGCAATTTATTTTTTTTAAAAATTCATATGAAAAACTTAATTTACAAAGTTAAAGTAGAACTTTTTTATTTTAAAAACAAATTTAAAAGTTATAAATACAGTTTTCAGCAGGAAACGGCAATTAATTTAGACAAGAAAATTGATTTTTGTATCTAACTAGGGGGTTGCCCCTCCCTGCTCGCTATCGCTCACCAACCCTGTAACAGTTTCTTTGGACCAATCCACGAAACCAGCTTGCTTCGCTTGCTCATTGCAGGCTAAACTGGTTTAGTCTTCTACGTAACACGCAACACTTTGAAATCGTAAAAAACATCTTTTGCGCTTAGTCTATTGGGCACTGATGGGGGGAAAGAACGGACCCCCCCTAAAGCATTGAATATCCGATATCCGACCGTTTGTTTAATACCCGGAATCTTGCGTCTGCAATAAAAATCCTGAGATACAGTATAACAGGATATACATCCGGTAGGATATCCGGAGAGGAGAGACAGACCTTCCTCTCAAACGAAAATTTAATTTTTAAAATATAATTAATTAGCATATTTCAAAAATACATGCGAATTAAAAAAATACAACAGATTTGAAAACTTAAGGATGTTCAAAAATAGGCGGATAAGAGTTGATTTCCGGTTTTCAGACAGACCGACAGACATTTTCCGCATCTCAGAACCCTACCTCAATTTTTTTACTTTTCGATCTTATTTTTGACTTTTCTTTACTTTTAACGATATTTTTACGACACATTAAGCCTTCTCTCAAACTTCTTCTTCTTTTTTTACTTTTACGGGAAAGTAAATTGAAACAACGTAAAAGACGTACAAATTCTGAAAATGACTGCAGACACGTGTTTTGAGGTTGCAAGAAACTCTTTTCTTAAAGCGAAAGAAATCAGCTTCTAGATGAGAAACGTTTAGCCCAAAGGTTTACAACTTTCAACTCCTTACTATCATGATTTTTTGTTAGTCTTTGAGCGTACTATTCATAATATTTCAAATTCTATTTAACATGTCTCTAACGTAGTTAAGTGCATCCAGTGTAGTATTTTTAGCACAGTTAATGATCGATTTCAAAGCACTTGCTGTAAGCGAAACGAATTTTTCTGATCTCTCAACAGATTGAAAGTATTCCCGTTTAATTCAAACCGGGTCACCGTAAAAAAAAAAAGCTCGTTTACAATTCTATCTTTTCCTTCTCTTTCTATAAAGACAGAAAAATAATTGATTATAAGAAAGACATAAGCTGCAACGGAAGAGCGATTTTGGTTTTCAAATCCTTTTAGAAGTAATAAGATTTGCAAGGGATAAAAATGTTTCTCCGATATATGATTAAGTGGAATATACTTATAGAGATAGGAAGACAATTTGATGAATATTTTTCCCTTTTTCTGCATTTTGCACAAATTATTTTATTATTTTCCATATTTCCATACACATATATATTTATATATAGATATATAGATAGACAATAAAGTAGATAGATATAAATAATAAAAATACATTTGCGTAAAAATAGAAAAAATCTTACTTCACGTGAATGTATTTTTTTGTTAGCGATTTTTTTAGAATCGATGATATTTTATTTTAAAGAAAAAATTCCCATGTTTAAAAATATTTGTATGCTTTTTAGCCTACTTTCCCGTAAAAGTAAAAAAAAATAATAATAAAGCATGAAAGAAGGCTTAATGTATCGTGAAAATATCATTACAAATCAAGAAAAGTCAAAAATAGGTTAAGTAATTAAATAAAGATTGAAAAATAAAAAATTTGAAAGTAGGGTTTTGAGATGGGGAAAAAGTGTGTCGGTCGGTCTGTCGGTCTGTCCCCCCTAATAACTTTTGAACGAATTGTCCGATTGGAAAAATTCATCTTTTGCATTCGAAAGATCTCGGCGAGTACATCTAATTTCCATATTTTACTTTTTGATTTGAACGATTTTTTTGTTCAATTTTGAACAGTTCAAAAAATTTTAACATTAGCGCCTATGGGTGAAAATGAAGCAAATTATGTAAACAAGATATAAGTTCCCATGAACAAGCTCACTGGAAGAATTTCTTGGCGTGAAATATTGATTTGAACAATTTTTGTTCATTTTTGAACAGTTCAAAAAAAAAAAAAAAAAAAATTAACATACCGCATACGGGGAAATTTCAATCGTATATAATTTCTGATCCGACGGACCGATTTGCTTAGAACAAACTTTATCGGAAAGCTCTTATGACGTAGAACATGTACAAATAGAAAGTTCGTCCAGAACTAACGAGCCTATTTTCCTATGAAATTTTTTGATCGGGATTTTCAAGAATATTTTTTAATTAATGAATGATTAAATGAATAAGCAAAAGAATGAATGAATAAATGAGTGAATAAATACATGAATGACTTAATAAATAATGATTGAATGAATATGTATTAACCGTTGAAAAAGGTATATTTGAAGCAATTAAGAACTAAAGCTAAACGAGAAAGACAGAGAAGATAGCTAGATTATAAATTTGAATTCTGTGTATACGGGAAAGTAGGCTCGTATAGTTCTAGACGGAACTTCTTGTTATTCATGTTTTGATAAATGTTTTCTGTATTTAAACCTCGAATGAATTTTTCTTTGCAACTGATAAAAAAATAATGTTTATGAAAAAAAAGTTTTATGTGGCCCCATAAACACGATTTCAAAGTTAATGCTCTTGCCTTTTTTTTTTCGTTTCGGAAGCATAAATTTGAATTTTAGTATTAAAAAGTGCATCTTTTCTCATGTGTTTAAAGAATCATGTTTTTATAATGCGTTAGATCCATTATAATATCATTATCGTTAAAATGATCAATGGAAAATCAGAAAAGGTATTTTGAAGGCTGTAACTAATGACACTTAACACTTTTACTATAAGGACTCCATGAGATATCTTTTACATAAAATCCATTTGATAATGGATATGCAGAAAAAAAAATCAGTAACTGTATTAACATTTACGCGTACACAAAAACCACCTTCTTTTAAAGAATCATATTCATGGAATAGACTTTCTAGTGTTTTGACAACAATTTTAAATTTATTTTATCTAAAGCACGACATCTAGGAAAAAGCAAGTAGTGTGCTACAATATGTATAATTTATGGCATTTTTACCTATGAAGGATATTAAAATATTGACAGAAGAGAAAGAATTTTGTCATCAAAATAAACTGCAATACTGTGCTTCTTTTTTCTTTTTTATTATAGCTACCATAATTGAGATTCAGTTCATTATGTAATCCTACGCAGAGGTCGCGCTAGGAATTTTTGTCAAAGAGTGAAATTACTCCTTGGAGGTTTTTGGAGGAGTATTTTATTATCTGGAAGAGTGAAAATAAAATAATAATAATAATAAACACTCTTTACAGATATCCGAGTTCAGAGTGAATACCACTTCTGCTGCGACCTTGACCCAGAGAGTAGCATACATGCAGCTAAATTAACTATTTTCTAAAAATTTCTTATTAATCTAAAATTTAGTATTTTCTAAAAAGTAAATAGCTGTCCATATTAAAATCAAATTTGAGGTATAAATAAATATGAAACTATAATAGTGAATAATAGCGATAAACGCAATTTTCGACAAACACGTGTTCAATATCGGCACAGTTCAAAAAAAAAAGCCAGAAACTATTGAAATAAAATGCAAAATAAGCATATTTAGGGCAGCATGTGTGAAAAATATCTTCTACTTTAGAAAATAATTGAAATTTGTACCCGATGCAAAAGGATTAAAATCTCTACCGTAGAATCCAATTTTCGGCGAAGCACGTGCACGATTTTGGCTGTTTCTATTTTGATAATTTTTTTTCTTTTTTAATTGTTAAAATGAAACTACAAATAAGCAGATTTAAGGTTGTGCATGCAAAAAATATCTTACAACTTTCAAGATAATTGAAATAATTGCAGGATTGAAAAGGATTGAAATTTCAAATACTGTAAGCAATTTCCGGCAAAACTCGAAGGAAAAACTGGCTTCCGAGTGGCGCAAAAATTAACTCCTATTTTTTTCTTTTCTATTTAATTTTTAGTGGACAGAAGAATTTGGGAAAAGGTCACGTGGCAAGATTAAAGGTCGGGAAAGGGTTTTAGCATTAGCAAACGGTAGCCACATTGGCGACTTCAATGAAAAAAATGGTCGCCAAAACATGTAAATTGGTCGCATTAGGCGACTGGCGACTGCAAGTTTTTATATAATGAAAAATATGTTGCAATACTTAACAAGCTAAAAGTTGTTTAAAAGTAGTAGAGTGTTTTTGTAGAGTGAAAATACGCATTTTTTAAATTTCAATGCGTATTACCGATTTTTAAGGCGTGAAACACGCTTGTAGAGGCGTTAACGTGATCTCTGATCCTACGTCATTTCCATCACTTAATCACGCCTTCACAGTAAGTGACAAAAATAATTAACTAAATAAGTGAATAAATAAATAAATAAGAAACAGAAAGTAAAGTAATAAAGTAAAATAAATAATTAACAAAAAACAAGAAGTGGTCGATGCATCATTTGGGCTATATGCAGGATGGGACAATACTTCGATACTTTCTAGTTTTTCAATATTCTGTCGGGTTTTATCATAGAGTCCACTACTTTAGTGGGGATATGGTTGTATGTGCTATAGTCCAAATTTTCTGTTTATTAATGATCAATGCCGGTGGTTCAGAACGTTGCTCACTCATTGCTGTTCTTGACTAGAGACATCGGCGTGCATAACGCGACTGTGAACTAAGCATCAAGTGCAGTTCTTTCTGGAATTTTCAAACACAACTATTATTAAACAACTATTATTAAACTTGCCCGCATTATTTATTATATAATCACTTTTATATATTAAGCACTAAGTGGAATATAGACTGTTTTTTTTTTACTTTCTTCTATGTCCAATATATAGAAGAAAATTTTTGAATTTCAAATATTGACGTATTTGCACGTTTTGAGGTGTGCTGAACCGATTTTGACCATTTTAGAAAATGTCTGGCTGGGTATCGTTTTTTTTTTTTGGCCGCTGTAATTCTAAAAGTAATGCATGGAATCGAACGAAATTTGGTGCACACATTGAACTGATGCTGCTTAGTTTTTGGCCCGCATCCATTTGAAGAGGGTGGAGGAAACGAATGTTTTTGTCGATTAGCGCGAGTGCTATATATGAAGTAATAACGGAAGCATTTCCACAAAATTTGGCATACAAGTGGAACAGGTCAATAGGAACAATAGGAACAGGTCCTGAATACGTATTGGCGCCATTCGCTCAAAGGGGGTGGAACAGTCGAACGTTTTATTAATTTTTTGTAAGCTCTGCAGCTCAAGACGTTAGAATTCAACAAAATTCGATACACACATACTTCCTGATAGAAAGTGGTATTGATTAAGTTTTGGCGCTATTCGCTTCAAGGGGGGGGGGGGGCTGGAACAATCAAACTTTTTTCTCGCTAAGCATATATCTCAAGAATCTACCAATTCCACCAATTATATTCTGTGCCCCCAGGGAGCAGATCTTTTGCCTTGTTGGTGTCATTTCGCCTACACGTTGGAAAAAATTTTTTATGAATATTTTTAGCATTTTGAGGCTTTGGTGGCAACACAAACCTTTTGATCAGTTTATCTTTGTTTTCAATCGATTTTTTATGGATTTTATTTATTATTTCTTTCTAATAAGAATTTGTATCATAATAGGGATATTTGGCGAGTAGTAATATTCATATGAAGGATATAGAAGAAATTCCGTGATGGCCACAACAGACTAGATCTGCTTATTTTTGTGTTAATGGAAATATTTAAATTATGAATTCGCAGCTAGTCTAGTTAATTTATCATCTTTTAAGAATTATTGTAGAAAGATAAATTCTTCAATATATTTAAATTAATTTATTTATAGGCATATAATTTAAGATCAATATTTCAATAATATATTAAATGAAATATTCATGTCAATGTTCTTTGGTGTTAAAATAATTTTTAATTTATGCCAGCAATAACAAGATTAGGATTGTTACCTTTTAGTTGTAATCCATGTCTTTGTAAAATAAACAAAAGGCAACTTTGCAAAATCAATCAAATCTTTGCTCCTCATCACACATAGAATGTAAAATTAGCTTTTAGTGAACTGTAAAATATTTGGACACTGTGAATTTGAGGGTATGTTCAATTGACATGGAAGGATTCTATTATATTTGCGTATAGGCTTTATAAGTTCTGTGTAGAAATTTGTACAAGTCTAACATTGTAAAGTGCAATTTGCGCAATATCTTGCATATGCAATATGTTTATTGTTGAGAGTTTTCAGACATATAAATCATAATAAATGAATGTTTATATGTATTTTTAATTGATGCTTTTGAAGACACGTGGCCATGCATCAAATGCGGCAGACATGCCCATGAGGACTGTGTGGGACTTAGCGCCCATGATGAAGTTATTATTTGTCCATTGTGTGAGGACTGAGTAATAGCAGATTTTCAGTCTGCAGACAAATGCAATAAAGCTAAGCAAAAGCAACTACATTATTTAATAATATTTTGTAGTAACTGAGGTGCTTTGCATAGCTCTTCGAAGAGCCACAACCGAAAATGCCCCTTTCCCTTCTATAAAGTGCATGCTATGAAGATATTTACTGTGCCCCACTTATGCCCCGCAATACTTTAAGCTACATTTTTTTATCCCCTCTCCTCTAAAATCCCTTGGAAGAGTATCTTCCATACACCCTCTGTAGTAGGTCAATAAGAAGCCACCTGTCTCTAATATGGACATGCATGTCCATAATAGGGACAGATGGTTCCTAATATGGACACTTGTAATTTTTTTTGTTTTGAATGAAATATTCATGTCAATGTTCTTTGGTGTTAAAATAATTTTTAATTTATGCCAGCAATAACAAGATTAGGATTGTTACCTTTTAGCTGTAATCCATGTCTTTGTAAAATAAAAAAAGGCAACTTTGCAAAATCAATCAAATCTTTGCTCTTCATCACACATAGAATGTAAAATTAGCTTTTAGTGAACTGTACAACATTTGGACACTGTGAATTTGAGGGTATGTTCAATTGACATGAAAGGATTCTATCATATTTGCGTATAGGCTTTATAAGTTCTGTGTACAAATTTGTACAAATCTAACGTTGTAAAGTGCAATTTGCGCAATATCTTGCATATGCAATATGTTTATTGTTGAGAGTTTTCAGACATACAAAAGAGATTAAACCAATGAGACGCATAATCTTACTACTAAATTATTAGCTTGTTCAGAAATTTGTTGAAATAACTCTGAAAAGCAAATTTGCGCAATATCTTGCATGGGCAGTATGCTCATTGTTAAGGGTTTTTAAGTATAAGGTACTTGTACCCAATAGGGACACCCCTAATATCTTTAAAAGTAACAAATTTGATCGAGAAATAGCACTACATGTCCGTGAAGAAAAGCAGTTGAAAAGATAATTTAGCCAGGAAAGTGAAAAAAAGCGCGTTGATCGCCATTTTGAAGGAAACTTGTTTTTTCGTGGTGTGCTGATAGTAATTACTAGTAAGTTTAAATTCGTATTAGCGATTGTAAAATTGCTTTAATTATTGAAAAGTGGATTGTTTTAGAAAGCCTATAAGACATATTTTCTATTGCTATTGAATATATTTCTTAAAAATGTTTTCTTTGTTTATTTATTATGAGATTTAGTAAAACTACACCCGATTCCCAATATGGGACACCTTATGTCCAAATAAAAACTTCTTCATCATGGGCGCTAAGTCCCACACAGTTCTCATGGACATCTCTGCCGCAGTTGATGCATGGCCACATGTCTGCTACAGCATCAATACTTCATAAGAAGCAGTACCAGATCTCCTTTGTTGATGAAGTACAGCAAGTGAATCTTCAGATTGATTCACAAATTTGTAAATTATCTGTTTAATGTTATTTTGTTTTGCTAATTCATAATAAATGAATGTTTATATGTATTTTTAATTGATGCTTTTGAAGACACGTGGCCATGCATCAAATGCGGCAGACATGCCCATGAGGACTGTGTGGGACTTAGCGCCCATGAAGAAGTTTTTATTTGTATATTGTGTGAGGACTGAGTAATAGCAGATGTTCAGTCTGCAGACAGATGCAATAAAGCTAAGCAAAAGCAACTATATTATATAATAATATTTTGTAGTAACTGAGGTGCTTTGCATGGCTCTTCGAAGAGCCACAACCGAAAATGCCCCTTTCCCTTCTATAAAGTGCATGCTATGAAGATATTTACTGTGCCCCACTTATGCCCCGCAATACTTTAAGCTACATTTTTTTATCCCCTCTCCTCTAAAATCCCTTGGAAGAGTGTATCTTCCATACACCCTCTGTAGTAGGTCAATAAGAAGCCACCTGTCTCTAATATGGACATGCATGTCCATAATAGGGACAGATGGTTCCTAATATGGATACTTGTAATTTTTTTTTTGTTTTTATCATTTAAAATAAACCAGGATAATTACAAGGTCGCTAATTTTAATAATGATAGTCAATAGTCCAGGGATAGTGGTCATACATTTTTGGAGTCCTGTGACGTGCACACGGGGATGAAAAAAATACATTTACCTTAAGGTGTCCATATTGGGCACAGGTACCTTAGGGGTCATTCATAAATGATGTCACGCTTCGAGAGGGGGGAGGGGGGTTCGTGAAATTGTGACAAAGTGTGACAAGGGGAGGGGAGGGGGTAACAAGAAGTATGACATCCTGCATTATGCAACATAGCGTGACGCGTGACAAAGGGGGGGGGGGGAGGGGGGTCCGCTGAAGTGTGACGAATTGTGACAAAGGGAGGAGGGGGGTCAAATAAATGGGAAAAAAGCGTGACGTCATTTATGAACGGCCATTTAAATAAAATTTAAATTTAGGCTGAGATTTGAGTGGGAAATTTTTCGCAAATCTAATGCTTCGTTCAAAGCAGTAAAAAGAGATTAAACTGATGATAGGCATAATCAAGGTACTAATTTATTAGCTTCATCAATCGACGAATAATGTTGTTTAAGTAAAGCCACATCACATTTGACTGCTTCTCACGAAAATCAATAGCGCCACCTGTCTGACCGAGTTCTGCAGAACGCCAGTGCTGTTTACCAGAATGCTTAAAAACTATATGAAGTACTTCCAAATACCTTGTTAGCTAAAATATACGTATTTAAAACACTAATAAAATCTACTTCAAAACATTCGGCGTACTTCTAGATGTTCAAACCTACTGCCTGAAACTGAATGTAAAAACTAGAAACGCAAATTACAAATACTCTAGACACTTTCAAATTAATTAATGCATAAACGGCATTCCTTTCAAATCATCCCATTAATTTAGCTGTGCAACCTTAGAAATGCGAAATGCTTCTTAATAATATTATTTTCAATTAACGGAATGCTTCCCTGTTTTTGAATTCAAGTAATGTCTGTTGAAGCAAAAGAGTTTGGTTTCACTCTCTTTGGATTGAGTTTTCTGAGAGCATTTCTTTTTGAACTGTTATTGAGCTCTTGAGATGCTTTTAAACGGTATTAGTTTTGGAAATGCGCATTTGACATGCAAAATATTCTGCATTAAGGCTAATGTAAATGTGTTTTCAAAATAACAGTTGGGCAATTCCATACGTGACGGAATGACATTTTTGATGGAAAACCATAGTTTAAAAGATTGCAATGACGTTAT
The DNA here is from genome assembly GCA_038502835.1 of Octonoba sinensis. Lineage (NCBI taxonomy): Eukaryota > Metazoa > Arthropoda > Arachnida > Araneae > Uloboridae > Octonoba > Octonoba sinensis. The sequence continues at coordinate 52,129,711 of CM076599.1, read as the reverse complement.
TTTTTTAAATTAAAACTTGAGATTTTTAATAACTAAATTATGAAAATGAAACTGAAAAAGAATTTTAGTCATTTTATTTTTACGCTATTTTATATTTGTGATGGAATGACATTTTTGTCAACCAAGCTTTTGTGTTTCTCAGTACAAAAAATAAAATTAAAAAAAAAAATGTGCGAATTACGCATATCTTTACTCTTTGCACTTCTGAACACTTTTAAGTTACTTAAGTGATAATAAGAAAATGTTAATTTTGATTATTTTTTCGCATTGGATTAAAATAATTAAACTTTATATGCTGTGACGGAATGACTCGTGGGGGAATGAAGAGAATTTTTATATGTTCGTTTGTTGCAACAAAAGTGCTCATACTTTAAATTTCATAAAAAAATTATTGTGCCTAGCTCATTCAATTTACAATGTTAAAATGACGTAACTGTAGAATGATTACTATTTAATACCCATGCGAAATTATAAAAAATTGTAAATTACTCAAAAGTTCAAACGCTAAGTTTTTGTATTTTTCTTATTTTTAAAAATAATTTTGAAATTTTTTTAGTCACAAGTGTTTTAATTCACTTAATATTTAAAATTTAGCAGAAATATACATAATTAATACTAAAATAAGTCCGACTGTAGTGAAAAATTATAAAAGAGACCTCTTATTTAAAAATGTCCCGTCTCCTCTTAAATCGAAATATTTGCCTTTAAACAGACTTCATACTATGTGTTATAAAATTTTAAGAACATGTTCAAGCTTTTTTTGCTGGAATTGTAATTGATTATGCATATATTATTTCACGTCTTAAAATATATTGTGCAAAGTAAAAGCTGATAATTCGTACAAATATCAAATGATGATGTTTAGCAACAAAAATTAGAATTGTGAGAAAACCACGTTAAAGTTCTGTCACAGAATCAGCGTTTTACCTCCATAAAGAAATTGCGCTTGGGTAAGTTTTAAATTTTCTTTGCTATAAATTTCCCTATGATCTTAGCGTTAATCCCTTCCAGTTCAATATCCCATGCAACATTAGATCAATTTTATCGTGCCACTGAAAATGGTGTTATTTGAAGATTTAGAGAAGTTCCTACAAAATATCAATTTCTTATCAAAATGCAACTGCACATATTTACTTATTAACCTCTTCAATAAAATTGTTGAACTGTTAGTGGTTTTACTTCAATGAGTTATATGGTTATACCGTTTCTTAGCCAAGCGTAACTAATTAAATCCTTTAGTTATTTGTTAACCAATACCATTCTTATTTTTGAAAACATGAAAATTTTAATATTCCTAGATAGATAAGAATTACGACTGAACTCTTGTCATAAGTGGTTTTCCAAGTCCTTGAAAAGTTATCAAAGGATAATGACAGAATCTGAAAAGTGACGTGTATTGGCTCGAAATGCCTAAGTTAGTTTTAAGGAAGCCAAGACAAAGTTTGCTTCAAGGAAAGTCCAAACCGAGACCTTACGTTATCAGATTAATGTGTTGTCAAGAAAAGTTAGAGAAGAATTAATGTTGAATACAGCCGCTGGTAATCCTAGATAAGGAAATAAAGAGGAAACATTGGATGAGAAATAATCTTCGCAATGACTCAATTTTTCCTTTAGCAAATGTATCTTTTTTCTTAATTTGTTTCATTACGTACATAAGGCAAAGTAAAAAAAAAAAAAGTTGGAACGAACGTTTGATTTTTAACTATAGCACTCGATTCCCCCCTCCTCGTCAAAAAACTGGTGTTATTGGCAGCAAATGTGCATATTGCATTGTACATGTATTAAACCAAAATGTAAGTGTACCTATATTATAAACTTAAAAACTTCTGTGACATAAGTTGTTAACAGAAATTATCGACGGTCAGTATAATTTATAAGGCTAGAGGAAGCCGGTGTACCTTAACCTTGTACCTTCAGCCTCCTCGTGTTATGGTGCTCCCTAAACATTGTGAGGTTGTTGTTGTTGTTACTAATCCCCCTGGCATAGAAAAGCCTACTACCAGGTTCAGAACATCAGAAATTCACTGGTTTATGGTGCTATGCAGCTTCGTTTTAGAGCGAGAAACCACGAGGGCTGAAGACTGACTTGACCTCAAATTTTATGATCTCTTAATTTTAAACCAGATCCCAGATGAGAGACCGTCACCTCTGATTGGCGCCCCTAGATGTATCGTTTCACTTGGAGGACTTTGGAACCACGACCTATTTAACGTGCACCAGCCACCTTTTAGCGTACACTGCCTACAGGAACCAGCCGCGAGAGGTTGTCACACTCCCAAACACTGACCTAAGTCGATGCTGCTTAACTTTCGGTGTTCTGCGAGAACGGAGCTTCACTGTTAAAAATTTCCGTAAGAAAATAGTAAATTAACCATTTATTTGATCGTTATTTTACCATATTTAATTAGATAGAAAGAAAACCAAATGTAGTTTTTCTTCAGAGAAAAGTTTCTAACATTTTGATAAATTTCTAGTGTCCATCCTTTGAGTAGAGAAAGAACTGGGTGCATTTAATTATCATTCAGAGAGAGAGAGAGAGAGAGAGAGAGAAAGGCAGAATTGATTTGCAGAACTGAAATAAATAAGCGTAAAGCGATGAACTACTGATTTTAATTGAGGAACAATTGGGATGGTAGAAATTTAAAACAGAAAGTAATATCTTCATTAAACGTAAAATAAGATATAAAATTAAGATTTTAAAAATTGTGCTCTAAAATTGAAATCAAGAGACATCAACCAAAAGAGCCTTTGCAATGAAAACTTGTTTTAAGTGACTTTTTAGTTAAAACAACGCAATGACATTAGACTTTTAAAACGAATCAATATTTTTAACATACCTATAACAATTATAGCAATGATTTTACCTGGGACGTAGAATGAGCACTTTCAGTCAGAAAAAAAAGTTATGAAATTAATACAAAAATATTAAATGTCGAATACCCTAAAGAATTTTCGTAATTTCCCATATATTTGTCTTTCAAAACGGCTTTCAAACAAGCTCTTTATAAGCAAAAGCCTAAAGCTGCCCATATTGAAATTCGTACAATGACATGAAAATCAATCTTCTTCAAAAAGTATTTTTAAGTAGACTTCTTCCGTCTCTTTTTTTGTCATTTCTTTGAACTTTTTTTAAAGCTCTAAAAATAAATTTTTCGGCACGTTTCGGAAGCATAAATTCATTCGTTTCTCGAGAACTAATTTCGGTTTCTTCCTGCAGTTGTTTTCAGTGCCGTTCATGACATGAAATCTTGAAAGTGCATCGAATAATACATCTTCAAATTGCTAGCAGAAGGGTAAGTTATTATAGTGGGAACACAAAAAGTTTAAAAAGATTCCAGAAGGAAGAATTTATCAGAAAAATCTTTAAACTATTTCAGGCATCATGAGTAACTTCCCCCGAATGACTAAAAAAAATATTCCCCTTTATCTAAAGACTTGAGGTTACGAAGAATCCACTTTCGTAATTGTAACTAAGGTAACTAAGTAATTACTGAAAATCCACGTTCTGAAGCGTAACTGGGCAACTAAGTTTTATAACTTTCAGAACATAATCAAAACTTAGGCATGATATGTTTGCAGAAATATTAATAAAAAGAAACAACCACATCCTAGTTTCCTGAATTAATATGTTTCTTTTGCCATTAACACATCAACATGAACATATCACTCTGTTAGAACATGCAATGTTCATGTGGTAGAATATGTGACATGCTTCTTTGATTGGACATGCGAGATGTAGTGTTTATCTGCTAGGACATGCGCCATGAACTTGATGAATGCGTTTCTTTGGAAGGACGTGTGAGGGTTATTCTTACAATAAATTAATTCAAAATATCAATCTCTCAGAAGGTTATAGCGAATTTTATATTTGTTCTATGACAACACTACTTTCAGAACTATTTAATATCTTAATCATATAACGTAAAAGTTTTAAATTTAAAAGTTCCCAGTTCTTTACCTGATTCAGAACATTCTGGGATTTTTTTATGAGGAATTCCATTGAAATGGTATTTTTCAATTGTAGAAGAGAAATAGAGCATAGAGTAAGCCTGGTTTGAACTCAAACTAGAAATGAAACAAAACCTGGTTTTTGCAATCAAATATCGTGCATTTTACTTAAACTGAAGCAATAATTAAGTATTAACTACACATTAATCTTTAGTGCAAAATAAATAAACTGTGATTAAATTTTTCCCGCTTGTGGTTTTGTGTTTCTTTGTTAAAGTTAGAAATTTAAAGCAAAACTTTAAATATTATTTCTTGAATATAACTTGAAAATTGCGAAAATGGTTTTGTGCTTAAAATGTTGACACACACTGTACAGAAATAATGGATTGTGATCCTTGCATTGGGGGCTGTTATACAGCGCTTTCACGACCTGCAAGGGGCCACACTAAATGATCTTTCCATGAAGGCAGGAAAGTATATGAGATTTGCATCAGAATCCGTGAACATTATACTTCGGCTGGCCATAACTTGGGTTCTTAAGCCTCTGAAAAGAAACAGACCGCCTCTTGTTTTTTTATTTTGTTGTTGTTGTTACTAATCCCCCTGGCATAGGAAAGCCTACTACCAGGTCCAGAAAATCAATAATCCACTGGCTTAGGGGGATTTGCAGCTTCATTTTAGCGCGAGGAACCACGAGGGCTGAAGTCTGATATGACCTCAAATTTTGTGAGCTCTTAATTTTGAACCAGATCCCCGATGAGAGACCGTCACCTGGGATTGGCGCCCCCAGAGGTATCGTTTCATTTGGAGGACTTTGGAGCCACGACCTATTCAACGTGCACCTGTTCCCTTTAGCATACACGTCCCACAGGAACCAACTGCGAGAGGTTGTTACCCTCCCAAACACTGACCTAAGTCGATGTTGCTTCACCTTCGGTTTTCTACGGGAACCGATCTTCTACCGACTGGTCCGCTGCGAGACTGGTTTTTATTTTACCATTGCCAATGGTCTTTTGCATCTTGGTCAGACTTTGTCAGAATTTGAAGATAAACAGCAACAACAAAAGGAGGAATACATTGGAAATAACTGGAGGGGGCTTGAGGATAGAAATTTTTGAAAGCCTAGTTGATTTCAGATGTAACATTGATATAATACAATCAATTTATCCAAGTATAAATTGCATTCCATGATTTTTTGTTTCCAAAATTCATTTTTTGTACAATATCCTTTCGTGTCACATCTGTTTAAGAAAACATTTATCATTACTTCTCTCACAATCCCTACTTCGCATAAATTCCGTCTACCTTAATACTTTTATTTAGTAATTTTTTTTTATTAACAAAGAGAATTCCTCCCATATGATCCTCAATGGATAAAAGAGAATTAAAAATGATCTGATCTTTGTAAATGCACATAATTCCCGTGAGACATCAAACAAAGAACGTTAAAATCTAGATTGATAAATGAACTAACATTTTTAATTTTATCTGATATTTACATTACATTTCCTAAAGCAATCCGACCTAACGTTAGGAAGTTAAGAACTAAGAGTAAAGGGATTACATTGATTGAGGTACGATATTCAGAAATATATGTTGATGAAAAGAAGTTTAATTATTTCGCTAATTGCGAAGCTGTTTTCTGTAATTTCTGAGAAGATTTAGTGTGAATGTTTCTAATGAGGAAATCAAAATCAATCTGCTTTGTGCAGGATAATATATTATTGTATAGAGTGCCATTTTCATAGGAGCTCTATGCTATTTTAGTTATCTACTAAAATTTGTTTTTTAGAAATATTTAAAATTACGATTGAACGTAATCTTAGGGGAAAAAAATGCAAAAGGTAGTAGGGTCAATTGGGGTAATTGTAAACGCTTTTTCAATGTTTTAACTTTTGATCCTTCCCTACCTCTTGAATCAACTCAGAGATAAAATTGTGAGCATTGTAGCCACTACTGTACTTCTTGTGAGTAAATGTGTACAAAAATTTTGACTTTATGACTATTTTTTAGCGAATGAACTCGTGTTTACAATTACCACAGAGATATGGGGTAATTGTAAACAGCGATTTATTTTCGAATAAGGTTGATGCAAATGGAAAATTGTTTTATACACAGTCTGCTTGAAGGCTTAAGAAGTTCGAGAACAATGATTCTCAATCTGCGGCCAACAGGCCATATGTGGTCCGCTGAGTTATGTTATGAGTGGGCTGAGATCATTTAACGAGAAATATCTTGCAAAAAATCAAGTAATGCGACAAACTTATGTAAAATTTGTCCCGCAGTGGATCAGTGGGTTTAGCTTGGATCCCACAGAACACTGAATGTGAAGCACAACTGGCCGTGGTCAACGCTTGGAGGGTGACAACTTCCCGCGACTGATTACTCTGAGACCGAGGGCGCTAAAGGGAACTGTACCTGTAAAATACATCGTCGCTTCAAATAGTCCACCAATTTAGAAATAATTTCCTATGAGGGACCAACCTAGGCGACGATCTCTCGTCTGGGAGCTGGTTCAAAATCCCCCTCTGACCCCTCTGACCCAAGTGTACTTCATTCTAGCGGAGCTAAATAATAATCAGTAGGAAATTTCTTAATTCATGGTCGCCCTGCAAGGGGGGCTTGGATTTCCAAGTGGCATTAGCAACAACAACAACAGTTATATGAAATAGACACAAAAGTATAGTTTACATCAAAATATAGAGCTTATTGTCCCCCCAAAATATTGGAAATAGGATAAATTTAAGTGTTTACAATTACCCCAGAGTCCGAAATTTCTGGGATAATTGTAAACACCTAACTTGTACATGAAAAATCACAGGGATTATTAAATTCATAACTAAATGTTTTTAGCACCATTCCGTTTGACAAATAAAAATGGTTGAAACCGCTTACATCGCTTTTGTAGTTGAGCTGGAGAGGAAAATGTAAGATCACTAAATTTTGTTAAACAACTTTTTTCACCATGTCATTTTCAAACAATGGTAACGCTTCTACAGCTGTTTCAAAACATACGAAACTTTTTCAACGTCTTCCCCATGTTGGCAGTTCACCACTCACCCGCAATTAAGTTTACAAAATCACCACAAGTTTAGTTATGAAGCTTGTTTACAATTACCCCATGTTTACAATTACCCCAACTGACCCTACATTTAGTAGCAGATATTTCTACTGAAAGGAAAACTTATCCCTTCATTGGACGGTTGTTCCTTGTCTATATCTAGTGGTTAGGACTGACCACTGCTATTCACACAAGAGATCCGTCGTTGATCCCTGGAATACTACAATAGGAAGAACATTACACTTCCCCTTACAGTGAAGCCTTATCCGTAAGGCTTCCCTATTTTTTCAAGCAAAATTTGTATCTGAGCACTTAAAAATAAAACAGCATGTGTACTTTCTGTTGGCCACGAGAAAATCTCCGACCAAAATGTTGGTGTCGGCCTACTAGAAGGGTTAGCTGGGATCATTTCTCCAAAGGAAGTTAAAAAGATTGAGTGCGCCATGCGATATTTTTTTCCGAAATATGACTTTTTTGTTACTTAAATAACATTTAATTTCTAAACTAACATTTTTAGAGACGAATGACAAAATGAGGTCAAGTAGCAGCACTTATAACACCTTCTGACGAGGTGTGTTTTCATGGCAATTGCCATCCTCCAGTCATTGCGGCGAGAGCTTTTCTAGTGAACGACATGCAGTATCTATTGCGTTATTGATTATGAAATTTAATCAGTAGTATTTCAGCTACATTTTTTGACAGATATTTCTGACAATACTTATTGCCCAGTCGCGTATTTTACATAAATAATTTACTTTAGAGTTACTAACTATTATTTACTTAATTATATACTTAAATTATTAAAAGAGAAACTATTTTGCTTAGTTTAAACGTAGAAAGATTAAGCAAATTACGCATGAATATCTGTAAAACTGCAGGAGGTAAATGCTTATTTTTATCAGAAAAGAAATATTGGAAAGCATATGATCATGTTTATGACAAACATTTTTCGTGGAAAAAAGATTAACAAGCGGTTTTTTTCTTCTATTAAACACATTTTGGTTCCTGTATAAAGTCAACTATTAATATGAGAGACGACGTAAGTCTGGCAATTGCTACCAAACCAAATGCAACTATCCTTAGCTCAAATAGCTCAATATCTTCAATGCATATACATATGAGGCAGTAAGAAGCAAAGGGGTGTAAGTGACCAAAAAACGATTTTGAGAAAAACGCGTTTAATGTTAATATTTTTCTAAATTACGTTTACGCGGAGCACCTGCTCAGTAATCTCCAAATTTTCAATTTTGTCACTTACATCCCTTTGTTTCTGGGTTCTTCATATACGTTCTCAAGCAATGGCAAGTGATAAAAAAAGTGTCATTTTAGCGGTGACTGCAAGTGTGGTCAAGATAGAGACGGGTAGCTGAAAGTAGTAGGGTGGTCAGACACAACATAATTAGCGTGTTTGGAAATATGAGGAGATATTGAAGTAGGAAAGCTATCTTTTGGAAGACAATAAAAGATTCATCTTATTTATTTTTAATAAAAATTTTCATTTCTGATTTAAGTGCGTCGCCATCTGCACTACAGCTGTATAAAATTCAACCAACAGTGTCTTTCAAAATTTGTCGTATTTTGTTATAATGTATTATAACAAAGTAATAACAAATAATTTCATAGCGTATGTTTTAACCTCATAAAATGCAAAAAAAAAAAAAAAAAAAAGAGTCATATACTTTTTTTACAAAATCACGTTTTTATTCATTACTATTTTGGAATTATTTCACTGCATGAGAAGAAATATTTCATAAATGAGATCCTTGATGAAGGACGGTTAATGCTGTAGTGTTCCACTCATAACCAACATCCCCCAAAACTGTAATTATATTTGTTTAAACAAAGCCTTTTAGTGACGCCGTCGACCAATATTTTATGACCCTGACGCTAAATAATAGCTAAATAATTTTTAGAAAGCCGGTAACCTTTTCCCCTTTCCTCTATTTACTATAAAACTTTTATCAAAACAGATCCCAACTGACACATTTCCATCTAGAAATTGCCTTATACCCTAACAAAATCTTCTAACCTCTCAAAGAAGCTTTATTCACACTTCATTTCATGAATATATAATTGCTTCAGATCCCACAAGGCCATCATCATTTAAATATTATTATTATTCTAGAAATATTAGAATTTATTCACTTTCTACAAAATGGCAACTGATTGCATACACTAATATGACAGTGAGATTGCGCGAATAATGAGCTTTGTATGCTTACTGAGAAAGTACATTTATGAACGATAAAAATACGAAATTGTCTTTTAAAGTATTTAGAACTGGCATAGAAATGAGTTAGAGGGTATATTAAATTTCTACTACGTCTTTTGGACTTTATTAGAGAATTATAAAGGAAGAAATAAATCCCAATAGATTTGAATTTGAAACAAAAAATTGCTCAAATTGCATTTTGAAACGTTTTATTTTGCTGTTTGACTTTAAATTCAGGAAATACCAAAGTGACAGGGATATTGATAAAGGATTAAAAATTCTTAAAAACCTGTGGGGTTTAATGAAGCAATTTACATGTAATCTTTAGTTTGAAAAAAAAAATAAAATTGCATTCGTTGTTTCATATCTTAACATTTTAACAACTTTTCTGAGTATATTCTCTAATGAAAATAATGCATTTGATAATTTCAAATAATTGAGGAATTTCACTGTGAGCATTTTTTTAATCTTTGTTTTAAAACATACAGAAAATTTTTATTAATACTTTTCTTTTCTAAGCTATTGTCAAAAAGCTGAAACTCCAAGCTGAAAGGATTGACAATGTCACAAATTTATTATAAAAACATGTTTATTTTTTAAAAATTTTAATGTCATTTCCTAATTAACCATTAAAATTTGCACTGAGTAGAAATAATAGATTTGTAACCAGCCTTTTTTCCTGGCCAAGATATGAAAAATAACTTGACTGACACAGCGTTTAGCTAGAAGCGTTCCTGAAAGCATAAATTGACTATTACCTTTAAAAACAAAAAATAATGTAGAGAAAAATTCAGGGAACATTTGCGTGTTACTACTCATTAAAGTATGTTTCTTCCTTCCTGTTCCCGAGCTTTCTCTTATAAAGGAATCATCATTATATCTGTTGTTAGGCTTTAAAATTAGATATTTTAGGTTACTATTCTAAAAAAATATAGTCTGATAACGAATTGGTCCGTTAATGTGAATCTTTACTTGAAACACAAAAACATCAAAGAAAAATGCATTGAGATCTTTAACTTGAAAATTCTTTTCATAAAATTTTAATATTTCATTTGTAACATTACTAGAAAAAGCCATTTTTTCTTACAAGGGTTGTGTTCGTGAACTGTACACATTAACTGGGAAAGATAATTATAAATCGTATCTCTGAGACTAATAGAATACTCGATCTGCAGTCATTCAAATTGTGCATCAATTAGTGAACATTAATTAAACAATAAAACCACCATGGATGTGAAACTAGGCGCCGTTATAATGGTTCAACTATAGTACCAAATGTTCGTTGCAGCTAAATTTCACCATTTATATATATATATATATATATATATATATATATATATATTCATTTTTTTGGTGAACGTTTGAGTTTGAATTTTTTATAGTGCCAGACATTATTTGCTAGATATATTCAATATTTTTTGTTCATCTATTTGTTATGGGTCCAAGCAACTGCGGTTTTTAAATTATACTTGATGAGGGAAAATGACCAATAATTACCGTAATTAAACAGTTGAACTACTGTATTATTTCTAATTTCTAGTTTCAACCTGGCATTGCTTTTAAAACAGCTTATAACCTTATGAGTTTAATCTGCTTAATTGCACAAAGCTGAAAAACAAACATCATTAACAAATGTCAATAGATTTCTTTTGCTACAAGTTATTCGCAGTTCGATGCTGATAATTGCGATTACATCAATGGAGCAACAATTTTCGGCTATTAGAAATGCAAATCGAATCATCAATCATGTGTAAATGAATGCTCGCCGACAGCTTCATTAACTTTACGCCCACGCGTCTGCAATTAATTTAGACGCTTCTCATATCTCGCTGTTGACGTTATGTGAAACGAAAAGGTTATCGTACATTTATTCACAGAATTTCTAGCGCTAAGATTAGTGAATGAACCAATTTAGAGTCCATTGGCTTTAATGAAAGGTCTGTGTACTCTAAAATAAGTACAACTTAGAAATTTCCCATTTAATCAATGCGTGACTTTTATTGCAGTAATATATTTTCAGTAAAGTGATTGGTTAGTTAGAAATAACCGTTTTTAAAATTTAGGAATCATCTAGTACAAAAAATTTAGTGTGACAAATTTAGCTCCTAAATATTCATACTTCACTGTAAAAAATTCTAGTTCAACCTTTCACCAGAAATAAAAAAAATTGAAAAAAAAAGGTGAATTTTAGCTGCAACCAATATTTGGTACTAAGTTGAACCATTATAATGGTGTAGTTTCACCTAGTTTTATCATGAATGTAAAATTAGGAACCATTATAACGGTTCAACGTTTGTACCAAATGTTGGTTGCAGCTAAATTTCTCATTTTTTCATTTTTTTGCTGAAAGGTTGAACTAGAATTTCTTACAGTGTTGAAACCACTAATGCATATAGCCAGGGCTTAATTTGCATGGAAGCACGTAGGATCTCATTCTTTGCCCTTCCTTTCAACTTTATGAATTTTTACATATTTTGCGCATGAAAATCAATTCTGAAGACTATAGGTGTTCAACCACTTATTCTTTAGAAACTACTGCTTATACAGCGTATACAGCTGCTAGTGGGCTATTAAAAAGTTAAGCTTTACTTTTCTGTTAAAAGTAAAGGAAGTATTTTTATTATGCAGAGGGGTCCAAAAAATGTATGCACTCATTGACAGTGAACCTACTCAGAACAAAATGACATGCAGCTATGAATCTAGCTTGGTATAGTAGTTCAATGGTTAGTCAACAGATAGCGCGGCCTGTGTAGCCTGCATTCAAGCATTAGCAGATGCCAGTTCATTACTAATCATGATAAAGTGAGATTATCCGTTCGAGCAACCAAAGGCGGTTTTGAAGTGGTACTGGAAGTAGGAGAACATGGCAGGAGTGCAAATGCAGTGGCCGTAATCTGTATGGACCTAATCCCCCTACACATTCGAAAACGATGGAACTGTTCAGGATGTGTATAGGAAGTGCTCTGGGCGACTTTGTATAGCAACAAGTCCGGCTTCCAGCGCAGCGGTGTTACAACATTTTACACGGTCACCACAAAAATAAGGGAATCAGGGTGCACGTGAAAGCGGGATAAGTTGATCAAGTGTACGACGAATTCTGAAGGCTTCAAAGTTCACTGTCAACTAGTGAATACATTTTTTTGGACCCCTCTGTAATAGCAAAAAGTTTACTAATTTTGTTCGGGAGTTCTGCAAGTATTTAGACATGTATGAACGTATGGGCAACGAAAAAAAAAACATCTATTTTGTACGACCCTGAGCTCAGTTTGATGAGTTTCTTCGTGATGCCTAACACATATATTTTAGGGTGGGCCAAAAAAAATAAAATTAGGCATGACACACGCAATACTTGATGAAATTGGCTTTTCACGCAATTAAGTAAGGAAACAATATTAGCTAAGGAATAAAAGTTTTTAAAATTAATGATATTAAACATTTTAAGATCTGTTATACAACTTATACTTACTATTTTAGTATAAATTTGAAGTTTATTTCAAATAAAATAGGTAAAATAAGTTAAAAAAAATAAGTTCACAAACACGATATATAAAACTAAATAAACATCGGCTGGGTTAAACTATGAAGATTCAATATTTAATGAGGCATCCAACAAAAAATTAAAAACAAAGATTAATCCAAATGGATTGGATAAACTAAATTTTAATTGTATAGCAAAACGCATCAAGACTAATAAGTACACCAAGTTGTTTGAGTGTTTTGTAAAAAATAAATGTCGAAAACTTCTTTTCATCGGTCAAAATTAATTATTTCAGTGCATTAGAGGAGAGTTTAAATCTTACTTCCTTATGTTTAAAGATTAAAAATAAGCTTTCACCCAAGACAAGGATAAAAGGATTAATTCTAGAAATTCTATTATCACAAAAGTTTCGAAACTAAAGCGGCTTTTTTAACTTACGCGCCACGCGAAAGTTAATTCAGACGAATTAATTGACTCCTGTGCGCGTTTCTTTTTACAAGTATAGATACAACCAAGTGATTTAAGTTTAGTCAATCAGCATGAAATTTATTTACGTTACCTTGTAATAAAAATAATGCAATTTAAGTTGATTGCTTTTCAGAATGTGATCACAATAAGGTTTTCTGATAACATGCGATTTCCTGCTTTTAAGAGACAGTTACCTTTTTGGATTACAGAGAATGAGATAGAGAAGTCCGTAACAGAAATGACCAAGTTTGTAATATTTAATATAGGGCAGAACGTAGTATTAGTTTGTGCTATAATACACAGTATGTCAAAGAACTATATTTTTAAAAGTATTTTTATTCAAAATAAGCTCCTTCAGCTTCAATACATTTGTTACAGCGGTTTAACAACGATTCGAATGCCTGTTCCAGCACACATGTGGGACTGGCCCGAAAGCTCGCGTAGAAGCTGTTTGCACACAATGTGTCAAAGAACTTTTAAGACTGGACTTACTGTGGCGCTATCTGTGTTATCGAGCATTCGTGAAACTCCTTAACTATGAGCTGATCCACTGCCAGAACCACCGTTTATTTATTTTTTTTTTTTTTTTTTACTTTGATGACATTGACACTATACAAACAGCTTCGACGTGAGCTTTGGAGGCAGTCCCACAATTTGAGCTGGAACAGGCATTCGAATCGTTGTTAAACCGCTGTGACAAATCTATTGAACCCGAAAGAGCTTATTTTAAAAGAAAATACTTTAAAAAAATATAATTACTAGTTTTTATTTTTTTAAATAAATCTATTCTTTAAAATTATTTGACACACTGTGTATAAAATAACACATTAATTGCTGATATTTAGCAAATATAGCATTCAAAATATGACGCAGGCGTATGTATTATTTTTAATGTTAATTATGTAATTAAAAATGTTAGTGAGAAACATTGCTTTTCATTTTAATCTTTTTCTGCTAAATATAAGAATGTATCCTCTGAACGAAATGGAACGTGGTCTTTGATGCTTTTATACAGTTGTTTATTTGCGGTTATCTTTTACAAGAATTACTGAATGTTGAGGAGGATGTGATCTTTTCAGGTATTTCATTGAGAAAAACTTTATGGTAAGACCCTTCTATTCTTGTTGATTTCCAGATATACTCACAAATATAACTCCGACCTATTTAAATGATCAACGATGCTATAAATCATGCAATATTTAATAATGTCTGTATTTGAAGTCATGATTATAATTTCGTTAAAAATGGAACTCTGGTACCACCAGTATTTTACCATTGGCTTAGAGCCCTTAAATATGTTAATATTCATAGTGTAAAGCGAATCAGATTTAAGACCTTGTATGGAAGCAGCAACACGAAAAAACTTCATAGAAAATTAAAATTATTTAAATAACTTTTGGATGAACCAAATTTTGGAATGTATGATGTATGAAAGTTATGCTTTTTGAAACTTGATAACTTATAATCATTTTAAAACAAGTAAATTTGAAATTATAAGAATACAGCCTTATTTTTAAATAAAAATCTGTCGCCAGAGTTTTTAAAGCAAAATATTTGCGTATATTTTATTCTATTGAAATCGTTTAAAATATCAATACACAATGAAAAAATAATACAATAAAGCAGAATACCTTCAATAAAAATTAAATAAATTTTTCAAATTATCAAGATCCAGACTAGGAGTTTAATAGAAGAATGGTGGATTGGGTTCGCCCTTTCGTTCACCTTCCATAGATTTTCTAATTTAACTTTGTAAATTTTGTCATTGGAATTAATGAGAAAGGTCTGTCACCATGCCTGAAAATCTTTTAGGTTAGCAGGTACTGTAATCTAATGCTCATAATAAATGAGTAGTAATATCAAAAAATGCCGTCCACTTATGAGTTTTTCTAAAGTCTCAAAAAAAGAAATTTATCAAGTGTTTTGAGAATCTTTTTGATAAAGATCAAAAGATTCTGAAAATTCAATGTGATTTTCTTCAGTATGTTAGTTACACTAAATGATTACCTCGAGACAAAATATTAGCAGTGATTTGAAACTTTAGTTTAAAGAAGGTATTGTTAATATTAGGCTTACTTTGTTTACTACCAATTGCTCCTTGGGCGTTTGTGAAATTGTCAACATTTTCGAAATTAAAATAAGCCTTGAGGTTTCTTTCTAAACAAAGGGTCATATTATAAGTAAAGATTATTTTGCAAAAAAATTTCGGGTAATTTAAGATGTAGTATTTAAAAGATAGTAATGAACTTAATTGAATCTTGAACATTGAATAGAACTTTTAAAATAATGAAAATATGGCGTACATTCAATTATTATTCTTTTGCACTTGTGTTTAACTAAACTTCAATTCCTAATATTTTGGAAAATTTCAAACTTCATGATAATTTGCTTTGCTTTGTATGCAAATTGAAGTTTAGAACCCATATGATTGAACAAAGAATATTTATTCAATTCGAAGTGCGAATCTTTTTAGATTTAAAAGAGGTAAAAAATAAAATTATGATGGATTTAAATCTCATGAAATGAAACATAAATAATATATTTAACATAAATTGGATTTCCAACGTGCATAATAAGCATTCTAAAAGTTCGCGTTAAAGGTGTGGAGTTTTATTAGCATTTCTCTGTGTTTTCCGTTTCAATTCAACAGCTATATCTTTTAATTATATTTTGAACTACATATTAATGTCTAAAATTTTCGTTGAATTTTATAAGTTTAACCTGGAAACGTTTCTTCCTAATGCGTTGTTAAATGTATATCTCATTTATAGTTACAAAATCTCCTTTTAAAAGTAATTGCAGTAGTTATTGTTTTTTTATCCGTATTTTCAACTGCTAAATATTCATTTGATACTGATTGAGAAAATACCGGGAAAAACAACAATAAATCAATACACTCCCACACGGCTGTTTTATAAAGCTGTTATTAAGGGGTATACATTTTCAAGTAATCTCTGTTCTATTCTAAAAACTACCCACGCTTTTCAAGATTAATAGATTTTGATATTCCTCGCGGAAAATACTTGACATTCATGACAGGAACACAAAATTTATTAAATATCAAACTATTTGAAATAACTCCAATTCTGACAAGTTTAATTTGAATAACCGTCTGTATTGTACGATTTTTAAAATTTCCGGCGTGATTAAACGCTTCTCGTCAAACTTTTTAAATTTAACTAGATATATCAATGTTTCAAACAGAAAAAAAAAAGTTGGGTTTCATTCTTTTACTAAAATTTTAGGTTATGTATGTTTTTGAATTCTTGAGTAATGCGAACGGGAGGAATTGTTCATCAATTAAAAGGATGTGCCTTTGCTTCATAAGCAAGAGAAAAGAAAACAATATTTCTTTCAGAATTATTTAATCCACAGTTAATATTTAAATGGTTGTTTTTCGGTGAACTTGTAACTATTTATGAAACTACAGTAAAATCGAAATATAATTAACGAAAATAATTTTACCTGCAAAAGTTAGCACGAACTAACAAAAGTAGAATTTAAATAATTATCCACTGCATTTTACATTCTATCGCCTTTGCTACGTGGTTGTTGCAAATATTTGTTTTTTATAATGTACTGTATGTTCCTGAGTTTATTGGCGGTCTTTTAATACAAGGAATAAGATTGAAATTTTCGGGTGTACATTATACTCTGGATATAAAATTAATAGATTTAGAAAGAAAGAAGATGATGAATGTACAATATTATTATAGTTATACATGAACATAAATGCTGATTACTTCAAAAAATGACATAACATTTCCTGTATTCGATGAAATGAAAATTCCATCATATTCAAGGCACATAATTGAATTCTGTTTCATCTTCACCTTACTCTCATTCTAATCCATAAATATAGAAGCACCTTTCTTTCCATATAATTTGATACATTATGTTCTTCAAATCACTTTTGAATTATTCCAGGTTTCTGCTTTTACTATCAAGATACTCACACGCACTTTCTAGTCTCGCTATGGCATCCGGCCTCTTTGTAAATGTGGCCGGATTTTGATTATTCATTTATTTCAACGTCGTTTAAGTTCGAATTTAAATGGTGGAATTGATAAAAAAACATTGAACTGATAGCGCAGATTTGTGAGGAATAACTGTCATGTTTATGTCGCGCAGATCATTTTAGGTTTCTATGTAAAGTGTGCATAATCTCATTTTGCAAAAAATATATTTTATAGGTATATTTGGTGTGTGCGTGCTGCACGTTGCATATACTTAGAAGTAAAAAAAATGTAGTTTGAAATTACGGGTGGGTGTTATGCTCTGCACGCCAGAGACATGGTAATATCTTCGCAATCATGTGTTTCGTGTGGTCAAAGAGCTAAAACGTAGAGATAAAATGGGGAGGGGAGGAAGGAGGGGGTACTAAACGTGTCAAGTAAGCGCATTATAAACATCTATAAATTAAACAACATTTATGAAGAACTTAAAAAATAGTAGCCAGAAAGTTAAAAAATAGTAGCCTAGCCACAGTAAAATAAAATTATAGGGGATATCTGTGTACTTACGGCCACCTTTTTTCATTCAGAAAAGCAAAGCTACTGACTTGAGCAAGCGAATGAAATCGATATTGTTATACTAATTCCCTTGAGGTCACTATTTATACTTAAAATATTGATTTCTGTCAAATAAAAAAGTCTAAAAAATTGTAATTGACACCATTTCGTAGTTTCCCATGTTTGTAGATTCGCCTGTGAGATCTAATATTTCAGTTGATTTGGCTTATTTACTGAAACGTGTAGTAAGGCTAATTTAGTGAAATATAGCAAAACAAATGAAACTAAAAACAATAAAAAAGTTTAACCAACATTACGTACACCCTTTCCTATTTCTGGCTCAACATACTTTTCGAAATTTTCAAGTCGATTTGTCAAAACTCAAAAAATTGCTTTTCGAAAATATCCATCATAACACTTTAAATTTTCCTTCTTTAAAGAATCGAAACATGCATTTGAAAAATCTCTACAGCGGTTGTTTCAGACATTGACACTTTAGCTTGAATAAGTAGTAAATGTCTGAAAGGACGTTTCAAATATCCATTGTGTTGTCTACACATGTGAAGGGAAGCGCTTCAATTTAAAAATTTCCAACTTCAGCATTTCAAAGTCCTGGTGTGTCCTATATGTAAGAAATGTCGCAATTTTGATCGAAATCTTTTCTATATATGCATGCACACTTTTCTTATTTGATCTCGTCTTGGCAATTTCTATTTCACTTTACTTTGCAGTAGTCGAAATGAGATGCTTCTTTTATATAGCTAGATACCATGAGTTCTGGGTTCTTTTTTAGAATTTTTCTGCACGTACAATCAATCAGTCAATCAATCAATCAATCTATCTATCAACATATATATCTATATACAAATCTGCGTAATGATTCCTTTTTAAATATCCAGCTTTCTTTCTCTCTCTCTCAATGTCACTGAATAAATATTAGTAATGTACTGATGAAAAATCTTGATGAAAAAATAGAAAGAAATGTAGGTTTGAACGAACATTAATTGAATAAAGGTATTCTAAGGTTAAGATAAAAATGAGTAACAATCCATGTTCCGTATTTAAAATGAATTTTTCTTACTATAGCAATATCATTTTTCAAGTGCGAGAGAGTCCCGACCAAAACTCATTTTTCCTCTCAGGAGAGCCATTTGAAAATTTTAACCATAATTTCAAAGGTTAGTTATCTTTCCAACAGAAATTTTTTGAAAGGTTAAATAACGATTTAGAATGTTATAAGCTTATGTATGCAAAATTGTTTTGAAGCATAAATTCAATTTTGTGCAGAAATTGTGGACTTGTCTCATAATTCAGCTTGAACTATTATTAAATTTACTTGAAAATAACTTTTTAAAAAAGGACATGAAAAAAAAAAAAAAAAAAAAACCTCAGCAAAACATAATTAATCCTGGATTTACAGACTTTTTTTCTTTTTTGAGATGTATTCTCTTGCATTGGGAGTGTTACAAATGGATACGTTAGCAGTATGAGAAAGATTGGTTATTTTAACTAATTCTCCACCTGTCTCTCTTTTCATGCGTACTCACACATCATATATATATATATACATATTTATTTTCTGGTCGAGAATTTTTCTTTTATCGTCGATAATGGGTGGCACGGAAAAGGTGCCATAGGCGGCACAAAGTGTTCATACTAAGTTGAAATTTGTAGGACTCTTTTTTGATTTGCACAAACGAATAGAAGTTTTAGCCAAGTTCTCCTTTTCACAAAATTTGTAAATTTTTGTATTATCTATTTTGGATGATGGGTAGCGCAAAAAAAGGGGCCATTGGTATCATTAAGTTGACATAAAATTTTGAATCATGCAGGAAAATTCCCTCATCTGCGGTAAATTTTGGTACAAAAAATATACGCAGAACTGCAGTAAGTCAACATTTGTTTAAAACATAAAAAACACTATTTCTACGTATTTGCGCATATGATTAGAAATAATTCCTTAAAATATTTTGTGTCAACAATTATATAAATGACACCTTTTCTGCACAACACATCCGTGGCGTAAGCAGAATTTTTTCATGGGGGGGGAGGGGGGGGGGGGTTCATAATGTTCTGAAACTACTGAAAGAAATTCGAGTATATAATAAAACATTATTATTATTTAGGGCTCAAGGGGGGGAGGTTAAACCATTACCTCCCCCCTTGCGTACGCCACTGCAACACAGCATCGGAAATGCAAAATTTTAAATACAAATTTGGTTGCAAAAAACACTTAGTAGAAATTTTTTCGCATTTCGGACAAATCAAGAAACACTCTTGCAAACTTCTACTTTTTTTATGTGCCCTTTGCGCTTTTAATCAGTGGCACCTTTTCCGCACTACTCATCATCAAAAGATAAAAAAATATTTTTTTAATTTTTATTTAACCCACCTTAATGTATACATATATATAATAGATATGGCTCAGGAAACAAGTACACGTGAAACGCAACTCTGTCTATAGAGAGACTTAATTTTTTAGCCATCCCGACAACCTACCAAGCATACGCTCGAACGCACTCACCGAAAATTGATGCGACTTTCATACAAATGGACGTTTTGAGCACCACTTTCTCTCCATCATTAATGAGCTGCATCCCATTCCTTTCGCGAAGTAGTGCTTTAGCCAAGAAAATGAGCTGCATGAACAGGTTGCTCTGGGCGCAGGAAAATAATCCGATTAGCGCTTACGAGCAAAGTGCGGTAAAGGCTTGACGATTAATTTGGCCTGTATTCCTGAGCAGATTGCGGTAGGAGGCCGTTCATTAGCGAGAGGGAGCGTTTTCTCTGATGATCCACGAATGGATTATTCGAAACCTTTTCCGAACGAAAAATAGTGCCAGCATGAAAACGTATGGTGCTTTCAGCAATAAATTGGATTCAATTCAATTTTGGCTTTACTCCAAAAGATAAAACTGGATACAAGACAAGGTGTGCAGTGACTAATCAGCCTCCAAAAAACAAACATAAATTTTAGTTATTGAACGAATAGTTACATATACACCAGCAGTTTTTTTAAGTTTAAAAATCATCAGAAATCAGAACCTGATGACGCAGAATTTCATTGAAATAAATACTGCGTATTTTATACATAATTTCTTAAACTGTTAAGTTTTCTTTTACAGTTTAAGCAATGATGTATATAATTCACAGTTGGTGAATTATGCGCATCATTTCTTTCATGATTAGAACTGATGAACTTTATATCTAACTGACTGAACGCTACTCTTCGATCCCCCCTACTATATATATATTGGCTTATTTTTGTTTAACATGATAGCTGTAATAATTTTTTTTTATATTTGAAGCTACTCACACAGATAATTCATTCAAGTTTCAAGCGCATATGCTTTTTTTCCAGAAAAACCAACCGAATGATAGCTCAAATTGCTTCAAGACTGATGATTAACTTTTCAGAATGTGGGTTAATATTTTTTGAAATCATAGATAATTTAAATAGAATAATGTGGTAGACTCTTCAAATAGCTAACAAATAAATACAAAAAGAATAGTTTAGCGATAAATAAATAAAAAATAAAAGATGGATATTAAGATAATATTAAGTGTTTAACTTAAAATTGTTCTGCTAAAAATTGTTTACTAAATTTCATTAAATTACACTAAATTTCTATGAAACCTCTAGAAAATTTCACTATGTTTGCATAATAAAGAAGAACTTATGATTACCTAAAACAACTTAGTGAAAACTTTTAAGAAATTCCTTTTTTTGGCACGTTCCATGTATCACAATCAGATTTTCAAACTTTATGACAATATGTTAGATTGGCTTTAGCGTGTAAAAACTACCAGTGTATTAAATATGCATTGGCATCATATTATGAGAGTAAAACATCACACGGTGAAATAAACATGCTTAGGGAGAATAACAGTAAAAAATGCGCAACATTCCTTTATTTTTCCCAATTCTTCTGGTCCCCAAATGTTTACTGTAAATCAAAATGATAAGCCTTAAATATAAAAAACGACTAACGAATTCAGCAAATGAAGTAAATTGCATTAACCAAAGATTGGGATTACATTTCGAAAAATACGATCATTTCTTAAGGCATTAAACTTATATTCGCTTAATTTCTCGAATGATCATCTTCAAAATGGCGGGCCATATAAAGCCACCTTAAAGCATTTTGCGCGGAGTCCTTCAAAGCCCACCAGTCATTCTCTCACGGAAGCGGCCGTTACAGAATATAGAATACGTAATGAGTTGATGGGGACTGGGATTTAGATACATGAGGCATCGATTTGTCCATTTTGCCGGTAATCATTGAAAGGGGCTTCGAGCAAAATGCTCTGCTTGCCGTTATTGCTTTCTGAAGAATAAATGGGAATTTTCTTGCATTAGATTGTGTTTCTCTAGACTGAATGGTTTCCACGTAGGATTTTATTTCGTAATTTATGATTTCTTGTTTCAAACTAAGAGGTATAAATCATTAGAAGAAACTCTAAAATTTTGAAATCGTTTGAGTGAAAGAATGATTTTAGAGAAAAATGTTGCATCAAAGATGATTATCTTGGAGAGTTATGATAATACGTATAAATTGTAAAATGCACTTAATTTTAAAAATAAACAAATAAGTAAATGAATAAAATAAATAAAAACAATTGGTGGTAAATATTCCATGCGTTACAGCTTGATATGTATTCACGTTTATTTTACTTTAAAAAAAAAAGACTACGTTTAAAAGGAGACTCTATGCAACATTAAAATGCTTTTAAATTTTCAGTAACTGTTGGTGTTACCCCTCCTTTGTACAGTAAACTATTTTTTTTATCTGGATTCCTTGAAATAACTGAAAATTTCCTGTCGAGAAGCAAATAGCTTAATTTGGTATTAGAGAGATGTTCATCATCTTTAGGTAATATAAAGGTTTGGTCAATAGTTTTGGATTGCGTTGATTTTCCTAACAAGTCTGCCATTAATTTATTCAGTTTTGCTGATTTTCTATGATCTTTATTACGTCAGGCGTTTTTTTTAATATTTAATTTTGTTCGCTTTGTTTAGAGCAAATATATATCTTTCTGTTTTTTTGGTAAGCGGAGCAATTAGATTCTTAAACTTTGTGAACATGATGGTTGAGTATTGAGGAATTACTAATATTCGCAATGATATTAGTATATTTTTGACATTGGTATTAGTATCGCAGTAAACAATATTTGGCGCATCGATATTGAGAAATATCGATATTTATATTTTATTATAAACATTGAATTTTAATCTATTTTATATTTTACATTGCTAAAATGTAGGAAACAATAACCTAGTAACTTAAGTAGTTTTTATCAACAGCGGAAAATTAGGATACTGTACCTTTAAATCGAACTCTTTTATGAAGCGTAATTGGGAGAGATAAGAGGGAGAATGAATACGGAGAAGAAAATTATTTTCCAAAATGACACTTAGCGTTCCTATAACAAAATTTCTGTGACAAAGTTTAAGTTGATAACCCAAATACAGACCGTAATCATCTGGTTAAAAGAATACTGCTTCCCATCCTCTGCCATGAGTTTCGGCCAGTTATTAACTTCATACTTCAAGATTATTCTTGTCGGTTTCATTTCTCCAAACTGGTAAGCAATATTAAAATTTACTTCTTAAAGCGTTAAACTATAATTTAAATATACCTTCAAGTGTATTCTATTGTTTAAACTCCATACGTTTTACAAAATGGAGTTCTTATGGAATCAAGCATTTCACCTGGCCTAAAAAAAATCCTGCTTTAATAGCACTAAAATCTGCAAGATGAAATAAGTCATGAAAAATACATAAGTAGCATTTTTGCAACTCCAAGAGCAGCAAAGTACAAGTTCGTGCCATGTAGTTCGCGCCATAGCACCATGAACTGAGCAAAAAATGCATTACAGGACCAGTCAGCAGTATACCTCAAAGAGTAAAGCTGTTATTGCAGCCTTAAGAGGAAAAATAAAATATTAGGATTCAACAATATGTCAAATTTCATTCCTATACGTTTCATGAAATGCAAAACAATCTAATCTGCACTTTTTGTTTCAAAATTGATAAATCTTTTCTTTGCAATGTTACAGTGTGTCAGGTTAGGCCTAGGCAGGCAAACCTACGGGGCCTACGTGACAGGACGAAGGGGCCCACACGACAGGAAATGGTGCACGTGTGTCCCCTTGCCCTCAATGTCGGCCTAAGGTCAGGCCCCCTCCTATATAAGCTGCCCTCAAAAGCGGGGGCGAGAAGATCGGCTTTCGCTTGCCTACGAGGTTGCGGTCGGATGAGCAGGAGATCTTCGAATGCTGGACAGGGAGGAGTTGCGCCCATCCAGACGTAACGTAACGGGAGAGCTTGTGCCCGTAAGAAATACCAAAGAACTTTAGACGTAACGGGAGAGCTTGTGCCCGTAACTTTGAAACATCTAAAAACTCAATGATGTGGAGTTTGAACCACTGTAAATAATATGTAAATAGGCAGCGAAGTGAATAAATGTAACTAAAGAAATATAGCAAAGAATCTTAACTGGCGCACCACGGCAGGATCCGACCCAACCTGAGAAAGAAACTACAAGTGATAAAAAGATACGAATTATCGCTTAATGAAGGGACCTCATCGGAGAAAGTGAAGAATAGCAAGAGGATTGCTGGTGAGCTGAATATTCTCGGAGAAAGTGACGGAGATTACCCGAGGGAAAGTTACTACGACGCTGAGAGACCCTGCAGAGAAGGCCACTGCCGGGCTCCGGAAGTCAAACGCCTGGAGCAGGAGCGAGTAGTGAAAGTGAAACCCACCACCGTGGTCAACGTGCGGAGATCCAGAGATTGCTGGTTAGGGTAAGTCCCCACATTTAAACTGTTTCCGTTTTGGGGGTTTGCTTTGCATGTCACCTGTACTGAGAAGTCAAAGTAAGAATAGCAAAATGGATGGGGCTAGTACTAGTGAATTAGAATTAAAATTGAAAGAACTAGAAATTAGGGAGAAAGAAATTGCTTTAAGGGAGAAGGAGTTAGAAATTAGAAAACTAGAACTAGAGCAAGAAAATAACGGTCATTTTAGACAGAGAGAAAGAGAAAATCCAATTATGGATAATGTGGAAAGATTCCATAAGGTTTTGAAATCGTTAATCCCACCTGTACCTTCGGACGTTGGAGATCTACCCTTGTTTTTTGAAACAGTGGAAGGGGTTTTTGCTTCGCAAAAGGTTCCAGAGGAAGTACAGGGGAGGTTGATTGTACCATTGCTAGGTCACTTAGTGATGCCGTTATTGGTGAACTTGAAGACAGAGGAATTAAATCAGTATGAGAGAATTAAAGAGGAAATTCTAAAGCATAATAGATTAACTCCTGACGAGTATAAAAAGAGGTTTGATCAGGCAAAAAAGAGACCGAATGAGTCATGGACGCAATTCGCGGATAGAATTAATTCCTTATGGGCATTTTACATTAAAAGTAAAAATGCGGAAACGGCAGAAGAAATTAATAACGTAATAGTGGTAGATAGGCTAAAAGCAGAGATGCCACTAGAAACTAAACGCTATGTAGGACTTCAGGAGAAGGATCAGGTTTTTAAACTTAGTGAAGCGGCCTACTTAGCAGAAATACATGAAAAGACTATGGAAAATTCCTATTCAATTAAAACTAAATACAATCCGGAATCAAAGGAGAGGAATAAGTTCAAAACGGAAAGATATGATGCGATAGGAAAATTAATTTGTTATAAATGTAAAATGGAAGGTCATATCGCGAAAAACTGTAAAGAAAATAGGGATGAAATATGGGTACAAAAGGTGAAAATAATTAATAAAAATCCAGAAATAGAGAAACTAAGGCAGAACCAAGACAAGGTAATAACCAAAGTAAATAGAGGATTTTTGGGGGATAGTTTAAAGAGAAAAGAAAGGATTGTGGCGGTTCGTATGAAAGTAAAGGTTAACTATAGAAATAAAGAAATAGAAGGGATCATTGACAGTGGAGCCCAAATTTCCGTAATAAATCAGAGTTTATTGCAGAAAAGGAATATAAAACCAAGGGGTAGAATATTATTAGAACCGGCATTTGGCGAGCATATAGAAGCTGATATTATAAATATTCCTTTGAGTTTAGAAAATGAACAGTGCAAACGAGTAAAGTCAGAAATTTATGTGACGGTAGCGAGCACACCAAAATTAAATGGAACTTTGTTGCTAACCCCTAAAGACCACAAAGTACTTAAAGCGCAAGCATCAGATAGCCTTTGTCCGGTGAATGAAGAAAGCTCAGAGAGAGAGAGGGGTAGTGAAAAAAGGGGAAGCGGAGTTTTCGCAGTGGGTTGTGACGCGCCACCAGTAATAAAAGGGAAAGAGAAACCCCTGCGGAGTGCAGAGACCGAATTAGAAGCACGGTCGGAAAGAGAGGAATTAAAATTTCAGCAGCGCAGTTGTGAGACGTTAAAATTCAACTGTAATAA
Source organism: Octonoba sinensis (assembly GCA_038502835.1). Classification (NCBI taxonomy): domain Eukaryota; kingdom Metazoa; phylum Arthropoda; class Arachnida; order Araneae; family Uloboridae; genus Octonoba; species Octonoba sinensis. The sequence continues at coordinate 52,103,611 of CM076599.1, read as the reverse complement.
TGTCCCGTTAGGAAAAGGGTCATCGGGATTGTTAGGTGAAAAACTCAGGACAGTGACTGTAGGGGGAAGCAAAGAAAGGTTAAAAATGATAAAGGAAACAAAATCGAATATGTCTGTCATTCCTGAGATAAACGGGGTGAGGGCAAAGGAAAATTCGAGGGTGCGAAAGGAGAAATATACTATGGGTTCAAAGGGTCATATGGAAAATATGAAGGATAATTACAGAAGGGAAAATCTGGATTATGATGAAATAGATTTAAGTGAAACATGCTTGCCGATATTTGGATCAGATTTAACTCATGAAGGTCGGAGTAAAGCCGAAGGAAATATGTCACTGGGGGGTCGAATTATCAATCGGACAAAATATCAGGGCAAAATGCAAATGCCAGACCGAGGAAATTACCAGGGGAAAGCACCGCTGGTGGGTCCGGTTAAGGATAAGGAATCCGGGGATAAGAAGTCGTCAAAAGCTCATAAGATAGGCCAACGAAAATTCCAGGACATAGAAAACTACAGGGGCAAAACGCTAAAGGGTCGAAGTCGAACGTGATCCGGAAAATTTTCGGGAAAGTTTTGGGAATCTGATTTAGTAGGAGGTAGATGGGGGGGGGGGGCCTTCAAAGAAGATCACGGAAGGTCTTAGGTAGAGCCAAAATACGACGGAAGGCAACGGGTAGTAAGGAATTTAAGGAATTGCGAAAATTAATTGGACCGGATAAATGCTCGGGAGCTATGGAAATTTCAAGGAATCCTGAGATAAACTTACGAGTGGATTTTAGATTTTTGAGTCGGAAAGGAGATAAAAGCTTGAAAATATTTTTTGAAAATATAGGCTTTCATTTTGAGTAAAAAATTGGTTATAATGAGATAACGGGTGTGGTGTGTTTCTTTCCAAACGAATTGGAAAAAGAAAATCCACTCACAGCTGTCCGAAAAAGGGGCAAGGAAAGGGGTCCATTTCCTCCGAAAGAAAAGGAAGAATCGCAGAGTAATAAATATCCTTGGTGTTGCAGGGTCAGAAAACGCGAAAGGGGGATGAAGAATCGGAGGGTCACTTCGACGGTGGCTCACTGTGATGATAGTCAACTGATGGACAATGGAAGCAGCGGTCTTGCGGTCACTCGGATACAGCTGGGCAAAAAGGGAACTGTTAATGAGGTGCTCAAGTGTTTTGGATACGGTGTTGTAAAAGGGCGTACAGAGGCGAAAGGCGAAATAAATGAGAGTCCTGATGAAAGGAAAACTGCGGTCATTCTGAAGAGCAGCGAGGAAGACTTTCTTCCTTGCGTGGTTCAAAATTCGTGGGCGGAAAGGGAAGCCTATGTATGGTCATTAAAGAAAATTGAAATGTGGACCTTTGGGGCTGATGTAGAATTAATTACTAATCATAATCCCCTGACTTTTATTGCACAGAATGTATCTCCAAGTCCAAAGTTACAGAGATGGGCCCTCGCGTTACAAAAGTATAAGTCAAAAATTACCCATCGTAAAGGGGCAGCGCATCAGAAGGCCGATGTGTTTTCCAGGTTATTTTTAAATGATGAAGAGAGGGATGGTGACATCCAAGGTATGCTCTCGGAGGGAGATGGTTTAGGGGACTCCCAGTGTACATCTGCTGGACTGTCTACAGAGCTGTTAGCCCAGTAGTCAGTTTTGGGCGGGGGGTGTCAGGTTAGGCCTAGGCAGGCAAACCTACGGGGCCTACGTGACAGGACGAAGGGGCCCACACGACAGGAAATGTTGCACGTGTGTCCCCTTGCCCTCAATGTCGGCCTAAGGTCAGGCCCCCCCTATATAAGCTGCCCTCAAAAGCGGGGGCGAGAAGATCGGCTTTCGCTTGCCTACGAGGTTGCGGTCGGATGAGCAGGAGATCTTCGAATGCTGGACAGGGAGGAGTTGCGCCCATCCAGACGTAACGTAACGGGAGAGCTTGTGCCCGTAAGAAATACCAAAGAACTTTAGACGTAACGGGAGAGCTTGTGCCCGTAACTTTGAAACATCTAAGAACTCAATGATGTGGAATTTGAACCACTGTAAATAATATGTAAATTGGCAGCGAAGTGAATAAATGTAAATAAAGAAATATAGCAAAGAATCTTAACTCAGTGCATATATATAGCTATTTCTCTCTATGTAAGGTTGAATTTAAACTATTGCCTTAAATTGGACATGGTTCTGTGATATTTTGCGGAAACATATGTTTTTGTTGCTTACGGTCCTCCCACCAACTCTTACACAAAGGAACATCATCCACAAATATAATATAGAAATTAGCATTTTACAAGCATGACATTGTAGATCAAACTTTCAAAACCTGTTTTAAAATTCGTATTTTCTTGCGTGTATTTATGTCGTACAAAACTTCGCAAGTTACTAGATAAACTTTAAAACAACTTGATACTTAGCAAATGTGAAATAATTTTTTTTTGAGTGTTGGTGATTCTCAATATATCTTTCTAGATCTTTAATTTGATTGCTAATTCGACATGATATATTTATTTGAAGAAGACAACTACGTGATTGTAAAAATGAGCAACAACTTGCATCTTTTTATAAAATTATTTATTCAGTGTTATTGTTTTAAGAAAACTCTAAATTCTGACATTTTTGTTGGCTTTCCGCTATATATTATGCTTTGATTCTGAATAATTCTGTTTAATAAAAGCTGGAATGCATTTTATTCGAACATTTACACGAAACAGACGTTTAACAGACTTAATAATCTTTTTTTTTTTTTTGCCAACAAACTTAAGATTAAAATTATGTAAGATCAAAATTGAATCACCAAAGAAAAAAAAAAAAACGATATCAGTTAAGATTTACAAAATAATTTAAAACACATTTAATTTGTCATGAAGGTTCATTTTTTTCTAACTTCCATATTGATTAGAAATGGTTTCATAAACAACGGAAAATTCCTTCCATTTAATTATATTTCAATTTCTGAAAAGGTCAGGATGCAAAAACTAATGACATGTAGCACAAAAAATAATTTACTCTTTGCAAGTAATTTATTTAAAAATCAAATAACAATGGTTATTGAAATTTAAGATCGTTTTTACGTCATTAAGGTTATAAATAAAAAATATTACGAGCTTTTACCATCATTATTTTTTTTCACTGAATCGTATTATTATTATCACTTTTTTCCAAAATTTACTAACGATTTACTGTCAATTAGTTCTTTCAAACATTTGTTTTTAAATGTTATTGAAAATTTCAACGTAAAAAGTTTTTTATTTCAGATATAAGTTGTAACTATTATTATTAGCACATAGTTAAATCTATCAAAAGAAAATATTGCAATAAACGTGAAAAACCCGAATTAATCTGTATAAGTTATTTTCTCAGCAGGACGGTCTAAATTATTTATTGATACTTTTCGTTGTACAATCTGCAGCATAAGCAAAAGACAATTTCTTTATGCGTGTGACCTATTACACTTGAAAAATACATAAAAATTTTCGCTGAAAATGTCAGTTTATCAGTACTGGGGATGTTTAGATAAGGAACCGTTCATAAATGATGTCACGCTTTTTTCCCCTCCCCCTTTGTCACAATATGTCACACTTCAACGGTCCTCCTACCCCCCTTTGCCACATGTCACGCTATGTTGCATAACGCATGATGTCACACTTCTTGTTACCCCCTCCCCTCCCCTTGTCACACTTTGTCACAATTTCACGAACCCCCTCCTCCCTCGAAGCGTGACATCATTTATCAATGATCCCTAAGTTCAAAGTAAATCCAATAGTTGATTTTGTAGTTTTTGAAATTTTAAAGATTTCGTATGCTTCGGTTTATTTCTGTATATGTTACTGTGAATGTCCGAAATCGGAAAATGTCGACAATCACCGGTCTGATGAATGGTAAATGTGGACATTCACCGGTTATTGTCGACATTCTGTATTTGGTGTATGTTGACATTCACCGGTGGTTATCGACATTTTCCGATTTCGGACATTCGCAGTAACATATATATAAATAGGCAAAGACAAAACAGTTAAGTACAGTGTAAAAAAAATCTCCTGAGAATAACGGAAAAAGTACGGCAGCAGAGTTTCCGGAAATATTCCGTTTCTGATAATATTTTTCCGAGATTTGACAGAAGTTCCATTTCTTTTTTCTCCGTTAATCCAAATCGGGCCGGGAAAATACAGCAACCGTAAAACGGAAAAATTCCGTTCTCGTTTCAGGACGTGATATTTCCGTTTTTGGAAGGAAAAACCATGTATTGAAGCACTGCGGAAATCTTCCGTTAAAATCAGACAAAAAACACTGAAAATTCAGGGTTCTTTTAATAGTGTACCATTTTCCAACCGAATTTCTCACTTTTTTTTCAATAGCTATTGATGAGTTTTAGTGTTATCAATAATAAGAGTTGGAAATAGTCTTTTTTTTTCTCCTCCTTTCCAAGTAGATTCGAAGCCTTTTCTTTAGTTTTTATTTCTCATACTTTCATACTACTCCTTACCTCAACAATCTACAATATTTGTATAATACTCAATACATTTCTTTACTATCTATAATCTATAATTCTAAGAAGATAGATATAAATCTAGATCTAGATATAAATCTAAGAATCTATAATTCAAGAACAAAATGAAAGATAAAATGTTATCTATTAAATGAATGTCAAAGCAAAATAATACTAATCTTAATGTGTCTGTTAATCTTATAACCAATATATATATATGTATATATATATACATATATATATTGTTATACCAATATATATGTATATATATATATATATATATATAATTTGTGACATGTAAATGCATTACACTAGTAGTTGCGACTAGTAGTTAACTAGAAGTAGTTAACTACTAGTCGCAACTACTAGTTGTAACTACTTTTGTTTTGAACTAGTTAACTACTAGTTAAACTACTTTTCCCCCAACTACTAGTTACAACTACTTTCAAAATTCTAACTACTTTCTAAAAAAAAAAAACTTTTAAATCTATTTTTTGAAAAAAATAACTATTTTTTGAAGATTAAATTATTTACATTTTTAGCTTATGAATATTACTCAAACAAATTATTTTTTGCACCAGCAGATGCACAATAAAGTTTCATTTAAAGACCAAAACTTCATTATGGGGAAGCTTTACCTCTACTCCAGTACTATGCATGCGTTTGGGATACCATAAAACACAAAACGAAGGGGAAAATACTGATTTTTAGGATTTTTTTAGAAGAAAATACTGATTATTATGATTTTATTTTTAGAAAAAAATACTGATTTTTATGATTTTCTTTTTAGAAAAAAAATACTTATTTTTATGAATTTTTATAGAAAAAACTGATTTTCATGATTCTTTTGTAGACAAAATATTGAGTTTTATGATTAAAAAAAACTATTTATATCAGCTTCTTCCAAATTATTAAAATATATATTTTTTTATTATAAATTTTACTATATTCTGGGTTCAAGAAATTCATTAGAATTTTAACTCACTATGAAGAAATCAACTTTGGAAAGGATTTTTTCTGCATTTGGAATAGTGCATTCAAAATTCATTAAGAAGCAGATAGGGGATTGATAAGGCATCAAAATTGCTATTCTTGATGAAACATCTAAATAGTAAAAATGATTCAGCTGCAGTAAAAGTTTTATGTGATATTTGCCATATCCGTTTATATATTCAAGAAATTTGTATATACTCAAAAAATTATAATAGTCCAGTCAACTTCTACATATATGTCCATACAACTTGTACATGTTCAAGAAATTATAATGCATTTAGTCTAGAAATATAAGCTTTCTCTTATGTTTCTTGTTGTTCTCTGTTTATTAAGCATACATTTTCTACATAATATAAGGTCTACTATAAAGTTCTGTCCGTTTTTGGAATAAAAGAAAATATAAATTTTTCTAACGGCCAAAAAACTTTATTTACTAATCTAATTGCTATTATTATCAATGACTTCTTTCCAGTGTGAAGGCAATTTTTGAAAAATGTTTCATCTTTTGATTCGAAAAATTCAACCAGTGCTTGTTTGATATCTTCTTCATTTTTGAATTTTTTTCCCGCCAAAAAATTTTGTAAAGACAAAACCAAGTGGTAGTCGGAGGGTGCTATGTCTTGGGAATATGGTGCATGCAATAGAATTTCCCAGCCTAGTTCTGAAATTTATTTACAAGTCCTCAAAGCAGCATGTTTTCCTGGCATTATCATGATGCAGTATGATGTCCTTCCTATTGAACATTGCAAGCTAATGTGAATTGACTTTATTATAGCCAATTTGCTACGTCAGTATGTATACATTAATTAGTAATAAATAATTATTTAAACTGAAATATCTTAAAATTCTTTGAAGACATAAATAATTAACTGAGTTTTTTACTGTATTTGTGTGCGCATGCATATTTTGCTTTTAAAAAAATCCAAATAATCTGATTTAAATAAAAAAAATACTATTTTTTTATATTTTTTTAAATAAAAAAATCACCAACCACACCCCACCATCACAAACACCAAACCACCTTTAACACAATTTGAAAGAGTATAATCTAAATTCTAAAGCATGCGCGTGACAAAGATATTTTGTTAATAAATGGGGGTTGGGCAGAGGGAGAATTTTAAATTGATATTAAGGGTAATCCCCTTCATTTTACAACAACTGCTAAAAAATTGTTATTTCTTAAAAATATAAATTATTAAACAAATACATATATTAAAATAAAAGTTTAAATTTAGAGAAAAAGGTTTTGTCTTTATATATAAATTGTTCAGTGTTATTTGGAAATATTCAATCTTCGAATGTTTTACAGGAATTTCTTGTTTGTTTTGTTTTAATGGTTAAAAATAATATTGAGTTGAATTATTAGGATTAAATATTAAAGAACAAGCTTAAAAATAAATACTAATGAATTATACTTAAAAGTAGTTAACTAGTAGTTAACTACTAGTTACAACTAGTCTCATAAAAAAGTAGTACACTACTTTTTGACGAGTAGTTGCCGAACACTACATTACACATACATACACACATACACGCATATATATATGTATATATGTATATATATATATATATATATATATATATATGTAAGAACGGCTGTCCCGTTCTATCTTCTATAGCTGTGGCCGCTAAAACCCATGTAAGACGAGGCACAGGGTTTCGTTGCAATTCTTTATTGGTAAACTTTAACACACAAATATCATAACATTAATATTGTTGGAACGAAGGACATGAAGTCATCAGCACGTTTCAAGAAGCAAGAACCCCCGATTTTCGTTCGGGCAGTCGTATTTATATGGGGGAAAATCTCTTAGACTGCAGACAACATTCCCTACACCACGTGATAGCACGTGGTTTAAATAGGAGGGCCATATGGAAAATAAAATATATTATTGGCTTTAATGCCGTAGACAGGGGCTGGCCTAAGTCTACGGGGAAAAAAAATAGTCTGGAGGGAATTAATGAGGGAAACCAACTTGAGCTTAGGCATGACCATATATGGTAACGCGTTAGAGAAATTTATGAGTGAGACAACCCTGAGTTGTCAAGTTTAATATGGAAAAAGCCAGACAAAGGAGACAAAGGACTTCTCCATATCACAGCCTGACAAAGGATACAAAGGATTTTTCCATATTACATCCCCCCTCCCCAAAAGTTCTATTACTTTAAATATTGAAGAAGTGAAATATCTGCAGCCTTTTTCCCCACATAAATTTATGTATTAAATTTTATATAAACATATCACATTTTGAATGAAATACTATACAGTTACAAAAATTACTGAACATTTTCATCACAGATTATTATACTCTTACTAAACGATATTTACAAAATTGTATTTACAGTTCAGTTTAATTACAGTTGGATTATTCTGTTGCAGTTCAAAAGTGAATGACTTATATCACATTATTCATGTGATAGTTTGAAATTTGTTGGTGGGTAATATTTCCTCAATCTTGACACATGTACTATGTCTGATTTTTCTTTGCTGTGTGCATTTGGTTTATTGATTTCATAAGTTACGTCCGTAACTTTTCGAAGAATTTTATATGGTCCACTGAACGGTTGCGAAAGTTTTCGTGAATTCGGATATTTGAATTCTTCATATATCACAAAGTCATCTGCATTAAAAGTTTTGTCCACAAATCTGGCATCGTAATATATTTTATTTTTTTCATGATACTCTTTAGTTCTTTCCACTGCCAGTTTTCTAGCTTCCTCAACAGGAGGATAAATGTCTTCATTTACTGGATTTTGAAAAGGCACTGTACCGTACATTAAATACGCAGGTGGGAACTTCGTAACTGAGTGTGGAGTTAGGTTGTATTCTTGAGTCACCTGCTCTAATAATTTAGGCCATGGCACGTTTCCAGAAGCTGCGTTCACTTTGCACTTTAGGCGAGTGACTATTGTTTGGTTCAGACGTTCCACCTTACCATTTGTCTCTGGTCTATGAGCTGTGGTTAAAAGCTGTTTAATTTTGTGGTGCTTTAGAAATTTCTTGAAATGAGATGAAGTAAATGATGGATTTCTATCACTTAATACACTTTTAGGTATTTGAACACTGAAAATTTGTTTAAGAAAGTTGACGTAAGTTTCGGTAGTGATTGATTTTGATGCAAAAGACCACATGTATCTAGTATGATGATCTATAAACAATGTTAAATATTTTTTCGTGGAATTGTAGTAGTTGAAACCACCCACACTATCTACTGCAACGAGATCAAATGGTTTATCAACTGGAGGCATAGACTGTAAAAGGCCAAATCTTTTTTGTCGAGGCTTTTTGTTTACCTGACAAATATGACAATGTTTGTTAAATCCAGTTATATCTAATGTTATATTTTGCCAATAATATACAGGCGTAAGTAAATTAATTGTTTTTTGAATTCCTGGGTGTCCAAACTTTTCATGGACAGTCTCAAGTAATTTACGGCGTAAAGAAAAAGGAACAACAATTTTAGTAAAACCCTTTTTACGCAGGCATAACACGTTATTAATTTCGACAAAATTACCAGTTAAATTGTCATTTTTTTGAGCCTCTTGAATTTCATCCAATTGCAGTAGATGCGAAACGTGGTTTCCTATATTTTTTTCAACACATTCATTATTTACAGGTATATCTCTTGAGAGCATGTCAGCCTCGAAGTTTGTGGTGCCTTTCGTATATTTAATATCATAGTCATACATACTTAATTGTAAGGACCAGCGGAACAGACGACCTTTTAAGTTTTTTACATTTTTGAGCCAAACTAACGCCGCGTGATCGCTATGTATGACGAATTTATGGCCAAAGAGGTAGTGGTGGTACTTATTTAAAGCATCCACAACAGCTAGACATTCCAACTCAGTAATACTATAATTCTTCTCGTAATCTTTTAATGAGCGGGAATGGAAAGCTATGGGATGTAAGGCACCCGAACTGTCTGGCTGTTTTAATATTGCTCCCACACCAGTTTGACTTGCATCAACACAAATATGACATTCTTTTTTAGGATCAAATATTTTTAAAATTGGTTTACAAATTAAAGAGTTTTTCAAAACTTGAAATGCTTCTTGGCATTTGTCAGTCCATTGCCAAGTTGTATCTTTTTTCAGCAAGTGGTTTAATGGATTTCTAATAGTTGCATATTTATCTATAAATTTATGGTACACATTTATTGACCCCAGAAATCTTTGGAGAGATTTAACATTTTTAGGCGGTTGTAATTTTTAATAGCCTCAATATTACTATTATCGGGCGTTACAATACCATTACAAATTTCATACCCTAAAAATTCAATTTTAGTCTGTAAGAAAGAACATTTTGATGCTTTTAACTTTAAATCTTCCTGTCTGCATATCTCAAACATTTGTTGAATATGATCTAAATGTTCTGAAAGGGTTTCAGAAAAAACTATTATGTCATCAAAGTAATTGGCTGCAAATTTTATTTTATGTTTTGTAAGTATTCGACGCAAAGTTCTTTGAAAAATACTTCCTGAATTTTTCCACCCGAAGGGTAATTTGTTCCACTCATATAAGCCACTATTAGTGACAAAAGCGAGCTTTTCAGTATCGTCGGGATGAATTGGTATATGCCAATATCCGGAAGCCATGTCTAATTTGGTAAAATATTTGCTTTTCCCTAATTTATCTACAAGTGTTTCTATCAGGGGTAATGGTTCTGCGTCGGACTTAGTAATTTGATTTAATTTTCTGTAGTCTATACATAATCGACTTTTTTTATTTTCGTCTCTTTTAAAAACTAGTGTAACAGGTGCAGAATACGGCGATGAGCTTTCTTTTATTATATTAGCCTTTAATAACTCTTGAATTTGATTTTCAATTTCTTCTTGTTGCTTTGGGGAAGTTTTATATGCCCTTAACGACACCGGTAAGTCGGATGTTAACCTTACCCGTTGAGGTTCAATTCTAATTGTTCCAACATCATATTTATTTTTGGAAAATATATCCTCGTAATTTCGCAATATTTCTTTTAACTCTGAATTTTCCTCAAATTCCGAATGTCCATCGACAGGATCGCGACATTGTAGGCCTCCAATGCCGCAACCAGTCCCAGAAACATCGGAGGAAATACGAAAATGATTATTCTTTTCGCAACTCATTTTTTCATTTCTATCTTTCTCTTGACAAGTTTTCTTTTCCGTGCTACTCTTTTTCTTTTCATTTTCGTTATAATGTAATTCCGTCACCCTTTCCTTAGTTTTACTTTCTTTCGGATCTTTCACTCTTTTAATTTCCTTATCAATTTTCTTGCGTATTTTTCCCGTACTATTATTTTCGTTTTTATTTTCTTTTACTTTATTTCCACAGTTCCTAACTAGGATTTCAGGTAAAATATGCAAAGACAAGTCATTCGGTTCGGAATCAGAAAAGGTGATCAGTCTTCTCTGATCCTGCATAACGACATGTCCTACACAATCTATGACCAAACGAAATCCCCCGCAACTCTTTAAACCTAATATGGCATAAGGTAAATCGGTGTCTAGAACATAAAATTCCACCGGTTTAACTATATTGCCGACCTTAAGGTAAAGAATACACGTTTGGTTAAGCTGTAGCATTCCCTTCGTTTGTTTTATTTTTACAGCGATTTTTTCTTTAATCGAAACATTTAATGTTTTTGCAATTGCACTCGGGATGATATTTAATGTTGAACCGGTATCAACATTTAAATAAATAGTCTTTAAATTCGAATTTGTATTTTGAGTGTACGCGTCATTAGATAGTTGATAATCATTTTTAAATTTCGCCTCATTTTTAATAATATACCCGGGTATTATTAATTGTCATACTTCGTTAACTCTCTGATTTTCTTCTCTTAATTGATTATCTTTCTGCTGAGGTGGTAGTTTAAATCCAGCATTCGGTGTATTTGGCTTATTCACACATGTTTGTCCCCAATGATATGCGTTGGAGATTCCTTGTTGTGCGCAAAATTTACAAGGATTAGGGGGTAACTCCTGCGAAAAATGTGCAGTCTGTCTTTTTACTGCATTTTGTCTTTCATTATGACCTACAAACCTAGGTTTATTCTGTTGGTAAAAATTAGGTTGGTATACATTGTTACTATCTTGACGAGAATAGTTATTTCGTTGACGAAAATTACTTTGATCATGATTTTTTGGCATCCAATTTTGATAAAAGGGGGGCTTCACCCTAAAAATATTTTGTTGCTCCCCTTTATAAGCGGACTTGGGTGTTTCATGTGGAACTTCATTTATTAATTTTGAAACTACCTGAAGCCATTCGGTGGGAGTTTCTGGCTCTTTTATTACCAAAAATGCCCTAACTTGGGCAGGTAGCCCCACTGAAAGCCCCTCAAGGATATGTTGATTACTAAGTTTTATTTTTCTTCCCATTTCTACTTTTTCCGTAAAATAGGAGTACAACTCTTTCGGATTTCCAGAAAATTTTAAATTTTGAAAATCAAGAAAACTACTTGCTGGAGTAAAGTAATGTTCTTCAAAAATTTGAATGATTTCATGAAAGGAATTACAGCAAAGGCATTGATTGATGTAGAGCTTTAAGGCTGACCCGCGAATAAACTTCTGAAAATTTTTTAATTTCCAATTATCATTTAAATTGTTCTGAGCCGTTTGCTGGTTAAAGTGAGCTAACCATGCTGAAAAATTTATCCCTAACTCTGGTTCAAATAATAAAATTTCAGGTGAGCTACCCGAAATTTTGTCTTTTATTTCAATTTTTGAAGTAGAAGAGCCATCTGCCAAACTTATCTCTTTTATTTTATCACTAATCGTTTGACATTCTGAATCCATTTTTATGAAGCTTAAATCGGAAGTTGCCTCTGCTTGAGTTTCCGCATCCTTACGGTTTAAGTTATCTCCATCCATGTTTGAATTTTCTTTGTGGGAAGACTCTAAGTCAGAATTTTTTTCATTTTCAATGGTCTTGCTCATTTTACCACTACGTAATAACATAATTCTAATAACACACAAATTTTTGACAATTTTCCTTTTTTACCTTCCCACTTTAACAACAAAAATATTCCGCGTAAACAAATGCATAACAACTAAAATATATACAGAACTATTCATAATACTGCAAAAAATATACCATAATTTCAATTACACAGCACATTGATGAATTTACTATTTCAAACATCTTAATGTAAAAAAAAAAACCGTGCTGACAAGATCCCTTTTAAAAATTTAAACCGATAATTAATATATCATCAAATAAATAACTTATTCTTCCAAAGCACATGATCAATTTATATCATAATAAATTCTAAAGCAATATCATGTAAAAAAAACCCAACGGGAGAAAAAGATATTCATATAATTATAAGATATTTATGAAGAAAATTCGAAATAATACCATTTTGGAATAACACATTAAAAATTACTCTATCAACATTCACTTCAGCACATGAAAATAATTTCCATTCTAAAGCACCACAGATAACGACCCTTTCGTTTAATCACTCCGCAGAACGCAAACACTCTTCGCTTCTAAAAGCCACAACGGGGGCGAGCTTCTCCCCACTCGGAAAAGGAGCGCACATCGGTTCATTGAACCGTCTAGAAAGATGATCCACGCTGCTACGACGTCGCGGCACATTTCAGATTTAGTATTGCTTTTCTTCGATTGTTTTTTTTTTCTGCAGGAGCCCGGATAGGAACATAAATCCTACCGGCTTGTAAGAACGGCTGTCCCGTTCTATCTTCTATAGCTGTGGCCGCTAAAACCCATGTAAGACGAGGCACAGGGTTTCGTTGCAATTCTTTATTGGTAAACTTTAACACACAAATATCATAACATTAATATTGTTGGAACGAAGGACATGAAGTCATCAGCACGTTTCAAGAAGCAAGAACCCCCGATTTTCGTTCGGGCAGTCGTATTTATATGGGGGAAAATCTCTTAGACTGCAGACAACATTCCCTACACCACGTGATAGCACGTGGTTTAAATAGGAGGGCCATATGGAAAATAAAATATATTATTGGCTTTAATGCCGTAGACAGGGGCTGGCCTAAGTCTACGGGGAAAAAAAATAGTCTGGAGGGAATTAATGAGGGAAACCAACTTGAGCTTAGGCATGACCATATATGGTAACGCGTTAGAGAAATTTATGAGTGAGACAACCCTGAGTTGTCAAGTTTAATATGGAAAAAGCCAGACAAAGGAGACAAAGGACTTCTCCATATCACAGCCTGACAAAGGATACAAAGGATTTTTCCATATTACATATATATATACATATAATGTTGGTAATAATGCAAAGGAAAGATATTGAAAGTTTTAAGTGACGTAATTACTCTCTCTCTCTCTTACTCGTTAAACATATAACATGTGCATGAGAGAGAGTAATTATTTGCCTCAAAAGTTTTCAATCTACGTTAAACGTCTTTTCCTTTGACGTCTTTTATTATCCTCATTATTTCATAAAACACGAAACAAGCATGAGAAAAAACTTTCAGTATCACCTTTTCCCTTTCAGACTCCCTATTTTAGAGACAGAAGCGTCTTTAATTAATGACAATGTCACATTGACGCAAATAAAGCGGGATATAATGCTTTTCAGAATGTTTTTCGCTGCGATTAAAGCATTTTTCGATTACCGTGTCATTTGACAAGTTAAAAAGGTTTTTAATGTTCTACAAAACTTACGTTTAACATTTTTACTTATGGATAAATTTGCTGTAATAAATTTTTCATTTTTGGCAACCTCATAAATATGTACTTATTGATGCAAGATGGGTAGATAGTAGGGTAGTTTTTCAGGGAATCTGTTCATGCCGTTTCAATTTACTCTTCACTATAAAAATTTTTTCTCAAAAATACGTAAGAATTACCTGGAAATCCTTTTTGCAGAGTGTGGCAGAAAATTTCAGAGAACCCAAAACAGGAAACTACAAAGTATTTCAAGAACTGAAATTACAGAGAGCAGAAAACAGTCTGTAAATTGATGGCTACAAATAATGTGCAGCAGTAGTGACGCCATCTGTGTGTATGCTTAATTACTATTATATTAATGAATCGAAGGTGAGTTTAGTTGAGCTTAGGCTGTAATAATTCCTGTGCCTCAAGCCTCACTCGGCTACAAGACGCCACCGGAGTTAAGCGGATTTGCGCTTCCGAGGGTTAGGCTGCTCGTTAAAGCCGGAAATAAACCTCACCCCGAGAATAATGAATTTATCGACAATTTTTTAACTGGGAGCACAGATCTCAAGTGTTCAATTTCACATAACCTAACAATGCTGCAGCCGATTTGTGCTTCCAAGGGCTAGGCTGCTCGTTACAGCTGGAAGTAAACCGCACTCCAACACTATATGATGCATTTCTTGACAATTTTTTCAACTGGTAGTCACAGATCTCAAGTGGTTCATAATGCATTTGTTTGCAATTTTTGAACTGATTGTTACGGATCTCAAGTCTTCAGTTACACGTAACTCAGCAGATCTTTCTCTGTCGTTGTACAGAGTGAGGAATACAAGAATTTCTTGAGAAACTGTTATCAAGAAACTTGATTATTTGATTTGATACAAGTTTCTTGTAAATTTACAGAAACAATCAGTTTGCATTCTGTTTACTGAATTTTTTTTAGTGTAGGTAATAGGTGTGATATGAGATATGAGTAAATAAGATAACAAGTGTCAGACGTTGCACTATTATCAGGATTGAAAATGATGAGGTGTGAATTTGAAGAAACAAAGCTTCCAAAAACCTATTTTACTTCAGAACTATAAGTGAGATATATATATTTATATATATATATATATACAGCAAATCACCGTTTATACGATTTTCAAGGGACCGAGCGAAAATAACGTGTAAATGAAAAAACGTATAAACGAAAATCACAAAATAAATCGAACATTTTCGTAATAGAAAACAAAACAGAATTAAAATATTATGAAAAGTAAATAATGAGTACTCTTAATAATACATACTAAGCATATAATATATACATAATAAAAGGAAATGATGTATAGTATTCCTGAATTGAATTACAATCACTACGTTTCATATTCATGCAGTATGTACAAAATATTTTGTTATTTTGGGTTGTAGCGCTTTTTTGGAATACAGAAAAAAGTTCCTTGTTCACAGTTATAAGTGCCATCTTGACATTGTCATTTAAATCACTACCAAGGGGATATTCTTGCATGATATTAAAACCCTCCAAAGCTTGCTGAAAACTTGGCTGTGGCTTTTCAGTGCAGTTATCCTCTTCTTCACTGCTATTTTCTTCATTTGCGACCATTTCACCGATTGTTAGATGCGAACATGTTGCAAGTTCCGAATCACACTACACAAATTCTTCAAATGTAGTAACGTCACTTAAATTTGCCCAGTTTTCAGGTGGAACAAAATGTTCAGGTTCGACGTTTTCATTAGGAATGTCATCTAATCTACTGAAGTGAAAAACCCACCAAGGGTGAAGCAGTTTCTTATTAGTTTCGGTAAAACATTTTACCAAGCCATCATTATGAAATTCATAGCTTGCAAGATATCAATGCTCATTTTTTCGAATTCTCCGTTGTCTAAAGTAGCGACAGCTGTTTGCACTAGAAGTTTTCGATAATGTTGTTTAAGGGACTTTAAGACTCCTAACTCCAGCGGCTGGACTGGTACAATTTGGTACAATTACTGGTACAATTTGCAGGGAAAAGCTTGACAGTTATGTTTTTTAGAAAGTCCGTATTAGGTGGTTGAGCTGGGCATTGATCAATGAATAAAATGATTCGACGTTTCTCTTTTCGCATTTTATCATCCAAGTCTTTTAACCAGTCGGTAAAGAAAGACATGGTAATCCATGATTTTGTATTTGCCTAGTATTTTGCTGGTAATGCTTTTACATTTTTAAAGCAGCGGGGCTTTTTTGATTTTACAACAATCAAAGGAGGTAATTTTTCTGATCCATCTGCATTGGCACACAATATAGCACGGTTAACCGAACTATGCTCTTTTTTCCGCTATGACAGGTATCCGATTTGAATGCGAGAGTTTTAGCTGGAAGAATAATTGTAAAATAGGCCGGTTTCATCCGCATTAAAAACGTTCTTTGGTTCATATTCTTTTAGCAGTTCTGGCAATTGGTTTTGAATCCAATCATCCACTGTTTCACAATAAACATCTCCTGACTCTCCACTTACAGTTTTGCCTCTTATGCAGTGTCTTAAGTTAAATTTATGAAGCCATCCAGAGGAAAATGATGCATCGCATTCTACATTTAACTTTTTGGAAATTTCTTTTGCTTTCTCCATAAGCAAAGAACCACTGATGGGAATTTTTGCACTACGACACTGATTAAACCACTGTAAAAGCCCTTTCTCTGCATCCGAAAATTTTCCGTTTTGAACTCGAAGTTTTTTTGAAGCACTAGCACCACTTTGATTATGGGTTTCCTCGATGATCTTACACTTATAAGTTATGGTGCTTAAAGTTGAAACTGGTAAACCTAATTTTTTGGCTAGGTCAACTCTTTTTAAATGATGCTTGATCTGCTTGTTTTAAAATGCACATTTTTTCTTTCATTGACAGAGATTTTCTACTACGCGAGCTCGAAGCCATCGTTAATGCTAGTGAACGATAGATCCCAGAATTTTATAAAGTTGGTAGGAGCAGGGTTGCAGGGTTGCACCCCTGGGACTGGTACACTGGTAGGAGGAGAGGAACAGCGCTCGTCACCTACTATTTCTAGGTATTGCACCACAATCAGAATGTTCTTATCTGTGAATTTGGGATATTCGCATTCTTCCGGGGTATGTCTTTTGTTCATTTACGCAGATATGTGACCACCTTAAGTGGTCACAGCAGGTGTGGGTCAAGGTCAAATGTGATTTCTAAACTGGACAATCGCTAGCGTAGAATCACGTTAAATGCGTTTTTTCTTTATGACATAAGGAGAGAAAGAAAAACGTATAAATGAAATTTGCAATTTTAGGAAAACGAATTATAAACGAAATTTTTTAACATTAATTTGTATGAGATTTCGCCGGGGCCGTTCAAAAAAACGTATAAATGATAAAAACGTATAAACGGTGCTCCACTGTATATACATATACCATTAAAAAATAAATGACTCTTTGTAACCTCTTTTTAAATTTCGATTTTAAAACAAAAAAACTGAAGCGACCTACAGACAGTTGTCGGCACTTTATATATTTTTCCTTTCCCCTTTTGTTCATGGCGCTAAAGAACTTACGTAACGTGACAAATTTTACAAGAACGAACCAATCATAAAGCAGTTGCATTCTCACGTGACATATAGCTGGAAAGATTATTTAAAGGCAATTTTTCAGGAATTTCTAGGGATTCTTACGATGTAAATAGTGTATAAACTGTGATGTTTGATGTTCGTCTTCGTGTTATTTTGGACTGTGTAGCTACCATGTTTAAGTCGCAAATAAATTAAGGATTGATGGTTTTTAGTCACAACTGCTTGATATGATTGATTTACAAACAGACATTCTATTAAATGAACGGCTGCTCGTAACTGTTATATTTCATATATATATATATATTAATAATTATGTTTTTCGGGGAATTAAAAAATAATAATAAATCAGCTGCATAGCTGTTTTGGGGTTATAGAACAATTAGTTCCATAACGATGCATATAACAGTGAGACTGTAAAATCATTTTTAAACCGGATAAAGTGTTTCCATGTGACTTCCAATGTACTTTTTTCCACCAGACCCCTACCTTTTAGCCGAAGCCTTAGTCATACTTTCGCGCGGATCTGGTGGACTTCCAACGTACTGGGAGTAGAAATGACAATAAAACATTCGTCAATAGAAACATTTTTAATTCTAAATTATAGTGCTCAATGTTATTACAAGTTGTGGTGAACAAAAAAAAAAAAAAAATCAATATATGACCTCTGAAAGTTGGCGGCCCATGTATACGGCAACAGAGGCTAATTATATAACTTTTGAGGTAAAATGATGTTCTAAAACAATGATAAAACAATTTTAACGAACATAATAAGAGGAAACCTGAAACCTTTTTTTGAAAATGAATTCGAACGTTCATTTTACTAAAATAGTTAAATAAATGAATGAATAAAATAAATGTCTCATTATTTTTTCAAAAACAAAAATAAATTATTTTTAAAACAAATTTTGTGATAATTTAAGTGGGAAACAATAACTAATTGTGTTATAGACGATTGGATCAATATCAATCCCCAATATCATTTTTGAGTAAACGGAATATTATTACTTATCATTTGATTTAAAATAATATTAGAAAAATTTTTAATAAATGAAAAACAACACCAACTTTAACTCCTAAATAAATATTGGCACAGACACAGATTTGTTTTTGAGTCATTAATTGCTTCCCAAATTTAGCGCGTACTTAAATGAGCAAATATGTCTTGTTATTTCAACAAAAGATTAACTTACAGAAACTGAAGTAATTTGTAATTCTAAGCAGAGCGATTCTCATGAGGGGTTAAATTAATGCAAGTTGGTTGCGGCTTACAACATTAGATTAAATGATGATAATTTATGAGTAAACTTCGATAAAGAAATGTAAATATTTAAACGCAGTATATTTAACATAACACTTGAACATAGCATTTGATCGTTCCACTCTTTGAAAACTTTTAGCTCTTTATTTAACTGGAACGTAGTACTGCTATTCTTTTAGCACTACTCTGAAAAGTTAGACATTTGACAGTTATTTTAATCCCAGTTACGAACTTTGTCGAAAAAGAAGCATAGCAATTGCCAAAATATTTTTTAAAATTATGTTTCTTAAGACATCATGATATAAACCAACTTTGTTTTCCTTGATATAATTGATAGTATTTTAAACTTTGTAGGAAATTAACTTAAATACTATGGAGAACTAAAACATATGAAAAGTGAAACATGTTGTTTCACTTAGATAGTCTTTAAACAATACACGCAATTAGTATAGATTTTTATTATTCTTTTCTTTTTTTTATTAATAAAACCGTACAATAGTCTATTAACTCCCAATCTCTTATTAAGAACTTGGCAAATTATTTTTAAAAACTTATCATTAAGTGAGTCTAAATCAGAGTTTTCAATAGTAGGAAATAACTTATTTATTGTCTTTTCTGATACTAACTACTAGTTAATTAAAAAGTTTATAAATTACTTATTTCAGCTTTAAAACTTAAAAGCCATTGAAATTCCTGTTATAATTATACTTGTTTTTCAAAGGCTATTATATATTTGAAGATTTGGTTCAAATAAATAAATAAATAAATAAAAGAGGTGAAAGACATATTCACATGAAAAATATTTTTTAATTCCTTTTTCTCTTAGCTTTAAAATAAACTCAATTTGTAAATAGATTTTTCTTTTTCCAATCTCACTGAAAAAAAAAACTGACTTATTAAGAGAGAGTTAATTGGAAAAAAACCATTTCAATTACGTTTCATATTATTCTTCAGAATAAATTGCATCTTTCTATTCGACTTTTCTAATTTTTTAAATTTCCTAAGTTCTTCGAACTTTTAGGAAGGAAAACAATTTTAAGGGTATGCGAATTTTTTTCTTTTTCATTTGAAATCAATGAAACATAATATTCTTCGAACAGATTCAAGCGCAATTTGTTTTCTGATGAGTAAAAATTTTAGAGATTGTTTAACCGTTTTATCAAATAATGCAATACATAACCTCTATATCATTACTTTATAACATTAGAGAAAAATGTCAATTTTTATTTATTTAAGTCATCTGTCGCGTCGTTTTTGATGTTTTTCTGCACACTGAATTGAACGTATTATTTTCAAAGAAATTGACACTTCTAAAAGAGATACTATCACAGGGTTTGTTACTTAATTCTACACTTAAGAAGATCAGAAAAAGAGACAAATGTACAAAAATCAATATTATTCATAATTTTTTTCTTTTTTCGTTTTCAATGCTAATCTGTATTCCTTGACTAGGTTCGGTTCAAAACATCAAAGTGAGTAATTCGTAGTTTTCACCATTATGAAAATGCTGATTCGTCACCGTACCACATGTTGCAAGCAAACTTTACAAATTGCAGAGCATATGGTACAATATTTCACGCATCTGCACTGTTCAGCGGGACTGCTTCCCTTACAAGTACATGAAAAAAGCTCAAAAATGTGACACGTTGCTGAGCATGATCTCATCGCAAACTTAATTCTTTAGTAGCAAGCATTTTTTTGCATCGTCAAACTTGCATACGTTCTAAATGAATTCTAAATTCTATTGATAAAAGCTAGTAGCAGATACTTTAGTTTTAGTGACGCTTTTGAATTGGATTTCTGAAACAACTTTTAGAGCGAACCATTTAAAGAAGATGTCCCTCAATACATGAAAATAAGCACTTTTCACCAGCACTTGGAAGCTCGTCTAAACTGGCACTATTAAACTTAAAATGACAACACATTTCATTTGGAGAATTTTGGTTTATATTAGCTTATTTGTCTGATTTTTTATAATAGTGCAATAGCCTCAACAAACTTAAGTGTTCAGTTCGTTGATTTGTTCGGTGCAGATGATTTTTTCTAAAAAGGCTGCCTCTTCGATGGCTTCTAAAGGTGGATTCCCCTCATTTGCGAAAGAAAAATAATAAAAAGATTAAAAATCTTAGCAGACAACTTATGGTGGGGTGGGGGGGGGGGGGGGTAAATTAACGTGTTGAAACAACCCTTAAATGTTTAACCAATTAAGAGTTTAAAGCTGCAGTTTTGCTTCTATGTTACACCTTCGAAGTTTTAAGGTGGTTTCCATCTTTATTTTTCATGTGACTTTCAAAGTTTAAAGATGTAATACACTTTTGATATTCTTTTTGAAGCCCAAAGACGGTAAGTGGTAAAGATGTGTTTGCTATTCCAATAGACTTTCTACTACGAATTACCATATCCTTCTCACTGGGACAACCAAGCTTGTTGTCGAGTGAGATGGCCAATTGCAAAGTTTCTCTTCAACTCAAAAGTATACGTCCACATACTATTTTATTGCGATACATGTGTTTAATTAATGTAACATAACAATCTTCCCAGCAGGGCTTAAACTCATGTTATTTATAAATTAAAATTTTTGCAGCCCCTTCTTTTATGGTGTTGCAGTTCTTCTAAAATCACCTAAACTCAAAAATGGTTTGCTTGAGGATTAAAATTTCTTACGTAGGATTTGTACCTGTACAACGCCTGGTTATGTACTTCTCTTTTCATGGTTGAAAACTCATGTTCCAATAGGGTTGTTTGCTCGTCATTTTGGAGCACAGATCTCCGAATGCTTTTTTACTACTTTATTGCCAAAGTAGTTTTATAATCGTGATAGATTTCGGTTTTCGACTTTAAACAGCAATAATATTTTAGTAATAAAAATATATGTTATTTAGTAGGGTACACAGAATTCAAACGACGTCTACATCAATAAGTAAATAATTGAAGTAAATTTTTAAAAATAAAAAATAAATTCTAAAATTAAAAGAATTTGTTTTCTTAAATAACATACAAACGCTTGCAAAAGATTTATAACATTTATTCACTTCTGTTTTCTTATAATCATTTTTGTTTACATGTCATTAAATTTGATGTATATTATGTTCACTTCTGTTTTCTTATAATCATTTTTGTTTACATGTCATTAAATTTGATGTATATTATGTAACTTGTTCGTTATCGAAAACTTGAAAAAATGATAAGCATATTTTTGGATTAACTTCAGAAAAGGATTTACTGTCCATGAAGGCTGAAATTACCAAGCATAATAATTAGCGAAAAACCCTTAAAAAATAACTAAAAATGTTTTAACACATAATATCATTATACTTTATAAAACCTCTATAAAAAAAAGCATTTTAGTACTTAAAAACATTAAACATTGCTGCACTACTTGAAAGACAAAAATTGTATCATTTTTGTGTACATCGGGGAAAAAGAATTATAAGCACACTGCAACAAATGTCTGTAGAAGTGCAGAAAGTAAACTGAATGTTTATGTAACCTTACGAAGAACATGTCTCAAATCAAATAATTTTTAGCTACCAGTTTAAAATTTTTGAAGAAGGGCATTACATATTGTTGGCGAATAGTTTACTTCCAATTCTTTGTGTTTAGAGGGCTCCCTATTGATTTTAGTGTTGACGATATTGAAAAAGAACTTATGGGAAAGGGGCTAACTTGCAATAAAGTTACGCAAATGACTAGAGGAAAACAAAAGGATCGAATTCCCCTATTCGTAATTTCCCTCCCAAAAAATAATGACTTAAACAAAGAAGTGTATAATATCAGCTCAATCTTGTATTATAAAATTAAGGTTGAACATCTAAAAAAGACTCAAAGAATCTCACAATGTTACAGATGTCAGAGATTCGGACACAGCTCCCATCTCTGCACACTAAATACTGTTTGTCTTATCTGTGCGGAAAATCACTGGACGCGCGAATGTAATAGGCCAAAGTCCGAAAAACCTACCTGCGCCAATTGTAGAGATGAGCACCTTGCAAATAGCACGGAGTGTGTAAAAAGACCATCCCCAAAAACAAAAGAGGAAAAGATAATCCAAAGTACTGTAAAAACCCCATCGTACGCTAGTGCTCTCACAAGTAACCAAACGAAACCCCCCAAGAATAACATAGAAGCTATAGCGACTCTACCGCTGACAATTGCATCTCTCATGCAAGATCTTCAAATCCTCGTACGTAACTTAAACACGCACTTCGAGAGCACTAATCATGGCAAATCTTAGTTGCATCCGTATTATGTCTTGGAACGCAAATGGCCTCTCGCCCGAAAAAATGGACGAGCTCGAAAACTGTGTCTCCTCCCTCTCCCCTGATGTCATTCTTCTTCAGGAGACTAAACTAAAACCCTGTCTTAATCTTAGAAGCATCCCAAATTTCTGCAGCTTCCGCAACGATAGGGGTATTGGTCGCGGCGGCGGCACTGCCATCTACGTTAGGCGAAATATTATCACTAACGAAATAAAGCACCAAACCGCTACCTTTGAGAACACCACCATTGCAATCAAAATTTCAAGCAACGAGCACCTTACGATCAGCTCTATTTATCTTCCCCCCAGCTCACCGAATCTTGATGTCTCTGAAATATTGCAAATCAGCCAAATTAACCAGAATACCATTCTTTTCGGCGATTTCAACGCAAAGCACCCAGACTGGAGTTTTGGCAGAAGAAATAGGAGGGGTAATCAAATACGTAAGTTAAGCATCGATCATAATTTCCAAATCTACGCCCCAAATACCCCCACCCACTTTGGCATTGGTGAAGCATCCACGCTTGATATAGCTTTAGCTAAAACCCCTAACTGGCCGTACGCCATAAGTACATATACGGATCTATCCTCTGATCATAACCCGGTTATGATCACATTAAACTTAAACTACCAAATCCCTAAGAAAGAAAGAATTTTGAAGACTACAAACTGGGCAAATTACACGAACCTGTTGCACGAAAAAGTAAGGGGTAACCCCACCCTACAAACCATTGATGATATCGAGAACAGCGTAAAAAATTTCTCTGAGTCACTGATTGGCTCCTACGAAGCCTCCACAAAATCGCAGGTTGTTAACCACACCCCCATTAGACTTCCCCCTTACGCTAGACTACTTATTATCCAGAAAAACAGATTAAAAAAACAGTGGCAAAACACTAGAAATCCCAGTCTGAAAACGGAGATAAATAGGTTACAGAAAATGATAAAACACATAACTAGGCAGTATAAAGAGCAAAGGTGGACTGATTTTATAACCAGCTTATCGCCCGAAAACGGCTCCCTTTACAAACTTGCCAAAGCCTTCGAAAAACCTTTCAAAAGTATTCCCCCACTTCACACTACGGGAAGGATAAATTTTGATGATAGGGACAAAGCCGAAGCCTTAGCTGAAGCTTTTGAAGAAAATTTTCGACCAAATCCCCCCTCCCAAAACAATCATGTCACGTCGTTAGTTCGTAGGAAAATTCAGGATTTTAACTCCTCCCCCCAAAACCAGATCCAGTTTATGCCAACTAACCCAGGCGAAATTGCTGAAATTATTAAAAGAACTAAAAATAAAAAGGCCGCCGGACCAGATAATATCTCAAACAAAATGCTCAAAAATATGCCCCTTAAAGCACTGACTTGCCTAACAAAAATTATTAATTGCTCACTCAAGCTTTCTTACTTCCCCACTATCTGGAAAAACTCAAAAATCACCCCAATACCAAAACCCTCCACCGACTCCAGGGACCCCCATAACTATAGACCTATAAGTCTTACCTCACATGTTTCTAAAATATATGAGAAAATTATAAAGAAAAGATTGCAAAAGCATATAGATGACATGAACATCATCCCACCAGAACAATTTGTTTTTAGAGAAAAGCACAGCACAATACACCAACTAATCAGAGTCCTAAACGCTTTAACTGAAGGTTTTAACTATGGCAAGCAAACCCTAGGCATTTTTCTCGATATCCAAAAAGCCTTTGACAAAGTCTGGTATGATGGGCTCATATACAAAATGATAATCCATAACTTCCCAAAATACCTTGTTGATTTAATCAATAATTATCTTAGAAACCGCACCTTTAAAGTACAAATTGAAAATGAAACCTCCATCACGAAACTCATTGAAAGTGGCGTCCCACAAGGTGCAGTATTATCACCACAACTGTTCAACATTTTCATGGCCGATTTCCCGAATCATGAAAAAACCATGACCGCCCTCTTTGCCGACGACGCCGCGATCATTGTAAAACACAAAAGACGTAATTGTGTTAAGAAATACGCCCAAGAGCACCTAATAAAAATAGAACATTGGTGTAACAACTGGCGGCTCGCTCTAAACCCCACTAAGACCATTGCAGTCCACTTTAAAAAGAACAATAAAAAAAAAAGGCCCCGAAACTCTTGAACTTATGAATAATACCCTAAATTACAAACTCCAAGCTAGCTATCTAGGCATCACTCTCGACTCCGGCCTTTATTTCAAAAAGCACGTCGAAAAAAAACTAGTAAACGCTAAACATAAATTACACCTCCTCCGCCCCTTACTAGGGCGCTACAGTAAACTTTCATTAAAGAATAAGATGTTGATATATAATCAAATCTTAAGACCAACCATTCTCTATGGATTTACGGTATGGGGGCACGCTGCTCGCACTACCATTAACGAAATCCAAATTCTACAAAATAAAACCCTCAGACAAATCGGTAACGCTGATTGGTACGAAAAAAACAAAGCCCTCCACAGCGAATTATCTGTTGACTCAATCTCAAGGCACATTATAAAAAATGCCCTAAAACTGTTCAACAGCTTCCAAAATCATCCAAACGAAGCAATTCGTACCCAATCCCAATACATAAATAGGAACCAGAAGTACCCCTACCCGGCCAGAACCTGTCTGCTTAACTATGATTCTCTCAGTACTAAGCATAATCCTCTTCCAAATCCTCAGTTAGACATGCTCTCCTTAAGATAGTCGTTTTTTTGCTATTCATTTACTTATCTTATATATGTGAAGAAAAAAATTAAAAAAGTGAAAATCCAAAAAGAAAAGTATAAATTAAAAAAAAAAAAAAAAAATGCTTAAAAGAAAAAAAAAAAAAATATATATATATATTTTGTTGTCTTGTATTTTTATGTAGTTTACTATTCTAACTCGTCCGAGACGCGGACCCCCCCCCCCCCCTCTGCCCTTCGGGGACGTGATGTAAGCCTTAGGGCGCATTGATCTATCTCCTAACGACGTACGCTCACAAAGGAGATCTGGGTAAAAGGCCCCTCCTGGGGCCTAACGGTCCATCAACAAATATAAGTGATGATGATGACTTCCAATTCTCGTAAACAGCCCAGCCTAGCCTTCAACGGTCTAGTCCTTCCAACTTCGGAGGCACTTTGGTCGAGCAGCCTAATGCACAGGATCGCAACAGCGTAGGCTCAACTGATCTAACCTTCGACTTTTAGTTCGAGAAATAGCAATTCAACGTACTCACAGTTAGCGCACTACTGTGGCACATTATATGTTGCTACCAATTTATAGAATGTTCTTTGTTTTTTTTATTTTTGATTTCCTTTTTAAAGAAGTTGCAGTTTCCTGTTTTTAGTTCTCTGTAATTTTACTTCAGACTCCAATAATTTTGTCAATGCATTCATTTTCTTATTAAAAACTTTACCGTTACTTCATTTTTTCATATTTTACCATTCTAAATGAGAGGAAGAAAAGAAAAGCATGAATCTTATATTATAAACTGTTTCCAAACTAAAAATATATATGTAATGATATGAAAGTGATGTTATTTTCTTTCAATATCATTTCTCATGTACCTCGATTTCGAGTTTCTTGAATTTTTTCCTAGCAATCTTGGAAAAGTTTTCTAGTTTTCATTGAGATAGATATATTCAAAAAAACAAAAAAGTGGTGAAGAATCCACTGAAATGGATTTTTGCAGGTATAGAATGCTTTAAGAAATGTTACTTTTCGGAAGGAAATAAAATCGTTCATTTTTTCCAAACATATTTTCTAGTTGAGATAGACTTTTTGGGAATAAGAAAGATAAACAGTGATTTGGAACGATTCTTCAGTTAATGAGTAATTCACTGTTGCCAGAATTGTTGCGCATACTTTTTCGAATATGTACCAAGGAAATTAAAGTGCAAACAGAAAATTTTGATGAACACAGAGTATAGTTGAGTGAGTTTTTTTTTTTTTTTTTTCGTTATTCCTACTCTACAAAGAATTTCGAAAAGTTGGTCGTGGTTGCTTAGGGGTTAGGATGTCGGACTACCAACCAGAAGATTGCGTGTTCGATACCTGACCCGCTGAAGACCCAGCATGTACGCTTGGGGATACGCACAAGTAAAATCTGTGGACCCTGAAGTCCCAAGGCAGTTACGGAAGTACCGTAGGTTGGAGAATTTCCCTTCACTTTACTCCTTGGTCAAAAAGAGGAAGGTGGCGTATTTGGGGTGCCGCCACCTGATGTGATTCAAACACATAATGAGCCAAGTCGAACTTCCTCCGGTGTGATGCTCATCTTGATAGATGAGCACTATACAATACACGGAAGGCGCTCCTTACTGCCTTAATTCCTGGTCGAAGCAAAAAAGGAAAAAATCCCGTAAAATATTGTTTACGAGAACATTTTTAATCACTAATTTTAAACTATGCGATTGCATAAAAGGAAGTCTATTAATATTTCTTAAATAAATTCAAACGAAATGTTTTTGCTGACACTATGTGGTTAGATTTATGTTTCCTTCTTATTATAGCAGCTCTGCTGTAATAAAATCGCGTCTTTCTGGTATCTTTACATGAAATATAAATTGTAGAAAAAGCAATTTGGTTTCAATGTTAATTTCGATTCCGTATTGCATAAAAGAGTCAATAAAAAGTGGACTTGTCGTTTTAGTTCTTGAATTTCTTTGATCTTACAAGAGCTGCACTGCTGACATAATTGACAAAAATTTAGTACATTTATCTTCAGTACCTGATACAATTAATGAATAAAAAATAATTTCTTGGAACTGCAACACACTTGATTATTATTTCATTATTTTTTTTAAAGTTAAAAGTACAAATAGGTTGAATAAACATTCTTATGTAGTATTGTTTATCATTTATCGTATTTAATCCTTACGGGCAAAATTATGGTGTAGAAAACATTAAACTTTTTGGAAAATATTTTATTTAGCATAACGATTAGCAAATGCGTTATAAAGAAATGTATTAACATAAAAGTCTCAGATAAATTGTATCAAAAATACACCTTTTCACGGCATACTAATTTAATAATACCAATGGCTGCTCTGTTATATATATATATATATATATATATAGGTGTAGCAAGTTGTTAAGTATATGAAATTTTAAAAGTTAGTGCCAGGCGCAAATGCAGCACTATGCAGCGAACTTTAATATATTGAAATATAGATGTAAATGAAAAGAAAATGAAAGTTCCGGGACATGTAAACTAACATTAACGAAACGTATAAATTGGTAATACGAAATTTAAAAGTCATAGAATAAGAAACAAAAACAAATAACTCTCCTCATCAGTGGGCGGGGAGTATAACGTATTCAAAAGAAACCAAGGAAATAGTCCTACAGGTTTTGGAATGCGTCGCAGAAATGGCATGTAAAAGGAAGTATTGTAAATAAATTAAAGCGACGAAGTTACAAAATGTGGTGAATAACATAAAATGGAACACCACAATTCACCACATTTTGTAAATTCGTCGCTTTAATTTATTTACAATACTTCCTTTTACATGCCATTTCTGCGACGCATTCCGAAACCTGTAGGACTATTTTCTTGGTTTCTTTTGAATACGTTATACTCCCCGCCCACTGATGAGGAGAGTTATTTGTTTTTGTTTCTTATTCTATGACTTTTAAATTTCGTATTACCAATTTATACGTTTCGTTAATGTTAGTTTACATGTCCCGGAACTTTCATTTTCTTTTCATTTACATCTATATTTCAATATATATATATATATATACAGAGAGAGAGAGAGAATTTTACTTTAATTGTTTGAAGAAATGTTAAACAACATTTAATAATGTTTTAATCTCAAAATTTTTTACTTCATTTCAAAAAAATATGTAAATAAAAAAAAATATATAAAAAAGCAAAAATGTTTCAACTTGACTTACAGATAGGCCAAGGCAATTTAAATTATTTTTCACATGCGTAAATTTCGCAGAATAAAACTCTTTAATTAATAAATGAATTTCGATCACGAATATAAAAAATACACTTTTCCACTCATTTGGGGGGGGGGGGGGGGTGAGGTAAAATTTTCTTGAAATACTGAGACATACGAATTTCGATAATTCAGAAATCTGAAAACCTCAAATTTGTATTAAAACCTTTTTTTTTTTCTCCTCTGACTTTCCTTTTCATTTTAAAGGTTTGAGCGAAAGTGAATTTATGGTATGTATAAGCATGTTATTATGTTCATAAGTTCTTGTTGAAGGATTAAGAAAACACTTCACATCTAAGCAATCATCGATCTTTTGATTAAAATTTTCATTCACCGTCTGAAAAATCTCTTGATGCCAGTCGAAAGGAAGTAAAAACGAAAAATAAATTATTTTCCTATTGAATGAATGAGCTTTGCCTTTTCTAGTGGGAAATGATTTTCGATGCTTCGCATTCAAGGCGGTAGAAAAATTTTCAGAAAAGAGTGTCCTTGAAGAAGGGACTTGAGGGGTGCTAGTGACTCCTTCTCAATCGATCAAGGTGAAGACGAATCCATTCCTTTTATCCAGAGGGGTGCCGAATTTGAGAAATTTAGAGGTTAAGGGACTCGCTGAAGCACTTTATTAAAAGCTGCGATTACTGAACATTACAAACAATGGTATAAATTAATAATAATAATAATAATAATAATAATAATGATTTTTTAAAACTTTACATTCACGAAATGTAAATTATTATTAACAATAATAATCTTATATATTAAATAATAATAATAATAATAATAATCTTTTAAGATTCTAATTCACGGAAATATTAAAAACATTATTAGTTAAAGTTCATCCTATTTCTTCAATACGTGCATTTATTTATTACTAAAACTGTTACTTGTTTGACAGAAAGATAAAAAAATAAATAAATAGCTAAATAAATAAATATGTTTAGAAACTTTATTTTAACTATTATATTAAATCTAAATTCATGTGTTGTTTAAAAGTAACAGGTCTGATGAAATTTCATAAGACTTTTAAAAACTATTTTCTATTTGAATTTCATTGAATGAAAATATTCGGTAAGATGTTCGTTGTATTTTAGGTATTTTTATTGATATCTTACCTTTAGTTTTTATTAAACTTTTAGGATTAGTTTCTAAAACCAAAAAAATGACTTACATAGAACATGTTAAGATATATTTTTGCAAATATTTTTTCAAAAAATTAAGCGCTAAATAAATTGTAAAAGAAAAAAAAAACTTCCTGATGTTCATTTACATACCGGGTAATTTTTAATTTATTTATAATTTTTTTTTTGCTTATTGCTTTACTTTTTTAGAAATATCAAAAGGTCATAAGATAGTTTGCTTATTCTTTTTAATGTTTATTCCATCAATTGTTTTTTTAAATGGACAAGAATAAAAATTCAATACATAGTTTCATTTTAATGCAAGTGATTGTTTAATACTTTGAACGTCTGTTTATTAGTTTTAATCTTAACTTATGAATTTGCGTTAATAAAGCATGAAGCCAGAAATATAAAATAAAGTAAATACTCATACATTGAAGAGTTTTTGCAATATTAAAATTTTGACACTGTAATTTTTGCATAAAACATATATGTGTGTAATAGAACATTAACGCAAGAGGCGAAGGCAACATTTTGTTTAATAATCGCAATAAATTGCTGCTTGAGTTATCAAACTAACAGCGACGAATATTTAGTTCCAAGTGGCATCGTAGCGTAATCTACAAATCCTTCCCAAGGATCAAAGTACATTTTAATGATTCAATAAAGTCAGTGAATACGAAGACGTGGTTATTTAGTTATGTGCAACCAATCATGGACGCCGAAATTTTTCGTTGCTGTCGCCATTGCTATGAATGCACACTGGGAAGGAGCTTATTTTTGAAGGATAAAAGTATGAACTTCTTACCTCCCAATTTGGCTCCTTTTCATGAAAAAAAGAGAAGAAAAAAATCAGATAAAAGTTTAGCACGATCTAGCAATATTTAGAGGTAGCTTAATGATGGAAATTTTTTTATTGTAAATGGTAATTCTATGCAACATCATGGAAATTTAATTTAATGAATGCTCTTTTAAAATGCATTTAGTATTAGAACATATTTATATTTTTAAACATTAATAGTAATAATAAATTGCAAAAATAAAAATAGTACAAGGAGAAAAAAAACAGATCAGCCATTTTGCACCCCTGTTATCGAATGTAATGACCTCTCTTTACGAAATTTGAGAAATCAAATTTGTATTTAAAAATTAGACATTCAGGATTGAAACTGATGTCTTGGCTTTAATTCGTACGGCAAGAATTAGTCATAATTTTTCAAATATAAAAATAATTAAATTATAACAATAGACTTTATCAATTGTTCTGAGGGCATTACGAGTAAACGATTGTAAGACTTCTGTCCTACTAGAAAAAAAGCTTAATACAAAACTTCTGTCATTTTCTTGCAGACGCCACCTTATGGAGTAAATAAGTAGTTCAATCATGAGGGATTTAAATCTTCTACCAGAAGTTCCACTCTTCTCCAGATACCAGAAACCAGGTACTCCAGGAACCAGAAGTTCCAAATCTTCTACCAGAAGTGTAAACACTTCCAAGAATATTGGTGGTTCATACATGCACGGAGGAATCGATAATTTTATTTGATGCTGTCGCAAAGTTAGTAAAAGATTAAAAATAGAGACAATCGACTACGCAAGAAAGAACCAAAAATAAAGAAAAACAAAATTGAAAAATACATACAAACAGAATTTATGGAAGTCAGTACTTTTCTAAGTATTGTTCCGCACGGGAAGTCAATTTATGTCGCCTGGAGCAGTCCACTACGCTTGCTGGATGTTTAAAATCAAACATTACTTTAAAAATCTGCATGTTTAAAGATCAACTCAAGCTGACATTAAAGGAAGGTAGAGGACTGTGATGAGTGCATTTTCTCAGCCCTTGTGTACTTAGAAGTGTGTATATTACCACCGCAAGCTTATAGTGCTCCTCACCTACGGTTGCCGAAATTCAGCTGTTTCCAAAATAGCAACACATAATTTTTTAAATAAACTATGGTATTTATCACAAGAGTTGCATTTTTAAATTTATTTGACAGTTCTGCCTGTACATCAAACAAATTCAGAATGTGATTGTTACATTGGAAGGTTAAAAAGAAAGAAAATAAAAGATTTTCGCTGGAAAGAAAAATCCTCCAATAAAGTCAGTGTCCCTTCGCTTTTAATTCATTTAAGAGTAAGAGCATAGAATATTTTGTTGCAGTCAAAATTCATTTTCATTTCAATTTTTGAAATTTATAGTTGAATATATTGCATACTAACCAAACTTGTGAGAATTCAGAGATATCTACAAACAGACTAAAGAGATAAGTACTTGGTAGCAAAAATAAGAATCAAGTTTTGCAAAGGTAAATGTGAAGCAGATTTTGCAAATGCAGTTTTAAGGTGACATAGAGAGCTAAAGTCAGTGCGTATAATGTGTTCGATAAGATGAAGTAAGTAAAATAGATACGAATTTTAGCACAAAATCAAATTATTACAAAAAGTAAATTGCTTTCTGTAATTTAATTTTGTGCTTAAATTCGTTGCTTTTTTACTTTCTTCATTTGTCGCACAAAAGGTAAACGTTTTTGCTTATTAGATAAGTTGCTTCAAATTAATGCATTAATTTAAAATACTTATGTTAAGTAACAATTACTTTAATTTTCGCTGCTTTTTCTAGACTTTGAGCTCATTGAGCCGCCTTTAAATATTTTAATATATTGGGAAACCTTTTTTGTATTATTTCCATGGTAATTGGAGCCGAATTAGAGGGAGAGACATGCAAAAATATGATTTTTTCATGGCTTTTAAGGTTTACTCTAATGCACTCAGCTTTGTTAAGTTTTTGCGAAGCAACGGCATCAAAACACAGCATAAAAGCATCTGGTTTTTTCCCTGTTTTTACTATTTTTCGTTTCTATTTAAGTCTGTAAAGAATGTATTTTCTTACAATGTTTTCATAATTTTCCACTGAATAAGAATGTGACAGAAAAAGCATCAGAAAAGTATTAACTTACTTAACAGTGATATCAAACAGCTATTCAGGAATTTTAAAAAATATATATAATGATGATAAAAATAATTTTAAAAATATAAGGGAAAAAATCTAAAATTATTATTTTTTTTAATTTAGAGAAAAATTAAAATCCCGGAACTTTTAAATATTAAACTGCACTTTGTTAAATAATAAAGTAGTTCCAGCCGAAATATTATCGTAAAGAAACCTTGCCCTGTATAAGGATTCTTTAGGATTCAGTACCGTTGCAGAATTAGTAAGTGATTTAAAACTCACTCCACTGACATTCACAAGCCAATTATTATCAGCTAATTAGATTGGCTAGAGTGAAGATTACTATACATTCGTCATGGTACGTTTAAAAATATAAAATAACGTATTTATTTATTTGAAAAAGAATCAGGGTCCAGAGTAATGTGTAAGCAACTTGGAAATACTTTTTAAATACAGTGGAACCGCGCCATTAGCCCGCCTCTTTATTCGTACAACTCGTTATTCGTCAAACATGTTCAAGTAAAATTGAACTCGTCATTCGTACGCTTGCCCCACAGTTCGGACGGCGCCAGGGGCAAGGGTTTGCAAGATTGGTTTTTTTCAAGAAAAAAAATCGAGAAATTATGCTCTTTGAACTCGTCTGTAAATCATTTGGCGTTTTGTATTTTTTTAAATTTTATTACTTTTTGAGATTTTACTGACAATTTTAACTTTCTAAGGGGAGCAGCAAGAGGGAGTGGTGGGAGAAGTTTCTTTTTCAGAGGAGGAAATGGAGGAAAGTAGTAAGGAAAGCATTTCCTTTGCAGAAATTAAAGAACTGTGCTACCACTGGGAGAAAACACAGAGAGTGGTGTAAAAATGGCCTCCAACACTGCTGTGGTCAACGGGAGCATCAACTTGTTCAACGACAATGTTATTGACCATTTTAGAAAAATTCTGAAAAATCGTCAAAAGTAGACAACATTGAACAGGTTTTTAGAGAAAGGAACCCTAGATTCCTTTAGTACAAAAAGACAGAAAAAAGAAAGAACAGCAGAAAGTGATAAAACACCTGAAGGGATGTTACCTGATGTTTTTATGGAAAGTGACTCCTCTTTGAAACAGTAACATCAACTTTTCTCTTCCTCCTCTCAACATTCCACTAATGTTATCAACTCACCTCTGTACCAGTAAAGTGCAGTTAAAATTTTATTTATATATAATTTCATGTACAATATTGTACATTTGTTTATCATAGGTTTAAATAACCAAGCATCTGTGGGTCTGGAACGGATTATTCCAATTTACATTGCATCTTATGTGAAAAAAAAATTCGCCATTCGTACAAATCGCCATTGGAACTATCTCCTGGAACGAATTGTGTACAATAGCGAGGTTCCACTGTAGTTTAATTAAAAAAAAAAATACATTTCAAAACTTTAACTTAATTAACAAAAATTAATGTTTTCACGGTTTTTTAAAGTAAGACTATTCATATTTTATTTTAACCTCTTACTTTAGTTAAAGAAGGAAATGTATGATACACCATGATACATCCTCGAAAAACCGAGACAATGGGAACCCATGACATATAAAACAGCTAAAAAATTGTATAATATCCTAGATGCTTAAAAAGAATTGTACTAAGTGGTTCTAACTCTTGTCTTTTATTTAAAAACCAGAAAGACACATTAGTTAAATTATTTTGTTCTGACTACAAGGCATTATCTAAGAAGAAAATGAAAATGTCAAATGTTCGTCGTAATTCTGACGAATATTAAATTGTAAATCTTTTTGTGCAGAGAAAACGTTAAGCTTGGTATTGTTTTCTTTATGAAGAGCCTCGGAGCTTTAATTTTGCTGAGTGAACTTTTTCACAAGGTTTGCTTTATCCTTTTGCTGTGGGGATAATATTTGAATTATATTTCATTTCTCCGTTTGTACTATTTAATAACATTTCGTGTAAAATATTCAAATTCAACGAATGAGAAAAGCAAAGAAAATGTTTTTCTTTTATTTTATGTTTTATTTATTCATTAATTTTTATAGTGTTGCAGCAGTAGTTTTGTCCGTAAACCAAACGAGGAAATGTGATTCACAGAGATTATCGGAAATTAAATGCAATTACAGTAATTGATTATTACAATCCGCTTAGAATAGTTGATTTATTATACAAATCTTTCTTTATATTGGCAAATGATTTGAAATCAGGATATTGTTAAAAAAGAAGATAATCCTGGGGTCGCGTTAAAACTGCTTTTAAGTCTCCGTTTGGGACGTATTGATACATAAAATAACTGTTTGCTGAAAAGCACGTACCGACAACATTCTAAAGACTTATTGATATTTGTAATCATTCGTTGAAGTATATTACTGTTTTGTGACACTTAAATGATATAATTATTTTTCAGAAATTTATCAAACTGATTTTCCAGCCTTTAAAAACGCTTATACAAAACTATGGGATTTAAAATTGTGTGCTGAAATGTGAATCATGAGAAATGTCAATTTAATTATAATCTTGTCACATATTTAGGTCATTATAATGCAACGAAAGAGCCTGAAGAATGTGTCACAAGGATGACTGCTGTTCAAAAAATGAGCTCTCCAGGTAATACAAAAAAGTACAATTATTTTTACGTTACGCTTAGCACAGAAGATTAGTAGTTTTCTCTGCAATGTCACTAACAAAAGTAGTTCTAGGGTTTTAGAAAATGCAAAAGAAAAGAAATGCATTTAAAAATCTTATTAAAGATCGCTTAACTAGTCGCATTCTTTTAAAATAAACTTCTGACTAACGTTTAATGCATTTTATTAAAGATCCAAATTTTAAAAAATAAGATTACATTTCTGAAAAAATAAAATTCATTATTTTTTTATCAGGGAAGATTATGATTTTCATCATTCTTTTTAATGAAGTCACACTTTGTTTTCTTCAAACATTCTTAATCCTTTCATTCTAAAAGCATGGTTCAGAGTTGAGTTGTTTCACTTGCAAGCTTCGGTACACACAGAAATTTTTCATAAGCTTCATCAGCTAATTTCAAAAGTTCTTCATCTGAAAGCTGTTCTATGGGCTTATTTACATCTGAATTTTTTCCTTTACCATCTGAATGCTTTTGACTAGATGAGCGAAAGTGTGTTTTTCCCTGTACTGAATTTTCAAGTCTTTTACTACCATCTGCATTAATGCTTAAACTGGATATTATTTTCCTAGAAGATGTTTCTTTGTCTGGTTTTGATACATTTTCTTCCACATCGAAAGGTCCCATTTGACAATAAATTATTTGCTGCTTATCATCTGAAAATACATTAAGTAAATACAATGAAATGTTACTCACATTTAAATATTAAAAATAAATTAGTTGAAAAATCAATAAGCACATTTTTAATTTACAACATGTCATTCATTGTTTTAAAATAAACTTCTCACATTTAATGTATCTATCTTAAAGCCAAAGGTACGGGCTCGAGTCAAAAGTTTTAAGCTTACGTTGTTGTCAACATACGGATTCTTTTGTCAATTTTACATGTTATACTCAAGGTAATCTGCATTAAAATGATGAAATAAAGGAAAAAAAAGTAGTATCGAAGGAATAGTATACATAACTCCCATAAAACACGCCAATTTTGTCAGAATATAAAGAATTTTTTTCAATGTATGACTGTTGAAGATCAATAAATGAAAGTTTTCTGGCAATACATACGTGTAAATCTGTCATTGAGCTTTCAGCAACAAAACGATTTAATGTTGTTTTTTTTTTAAAGAGCGTGTTGCTTATTGGATGCACTATAAAAATATCTTCTAAAATAATTAACGTAAAAAATTTAGTTCTAAGAACTTCAAAATCACGTTTTTTAAAAGTTTTAAATTTTTTCTTTTGCAAAAGAACATTATTTTTAGTCCTTCAATCTGATTATTAAGTGATGGTAACATGAGTACGTTTTTTGTCATTGAATCGTTTTCAGTCAGATTTTAAAAAATCATGTTTATCAAACGCGTGTGCGTTGTGAATAAATATATTCACATCACTTACTTGTCTCGGGTTTAATTGTACAATCTCGTCTATCTTCGTCAGTCGAAAAATATAGCGAATGTTTATCAGATTCAGATTTTTCAGAATCTCTGTCTGTGTCATGAGAAAGTGTGCTTTCAGATTTAACATGACGATCCAATGATATGGTAGGTTGTCCTCTGCTTTCTTTTAAAGATTTCTTCTGTTTGCTTGATGATATCTGAGTAAATTTTGCTGTTGGTTTGGATGACTGTTGTTTCAAATTAGTCACTTTATCTTGTGTGGTCGTGAATGCTTTGGAGTAATGGGATGAAGTAGAAGGATATTTTTGATGAACTGATGATGTCATATCTTCTGAAGAATTACTTAATTTTTCGGAACTCGGTGAGAAATCAGCAGGAATTCCTGGTTCTTCACTCGTTTGAAACATTTCATCAGATTTATGAGTTTTAATTGTTGAATACTTAGAAACGTTTGACGATTTTTGAGGTACATTTGTATTTCTTTGAACATTTAGTGAATCTTCCTTTGATTTTTCTATGTTTTTCTTTACGACATAAGAAAATTTTGATGACAGACGAGTAACACTATTTTGACGTGATGGTTGTGAAGCTTCCTCTACTGGTTTTAGTTGATCCTTTATAGATGGTTTCAAGGAAATTCCACGCATTTCAGAATTATCCTTTTTATTTTTGAACTTCAAAAGGCTTCTATGGTTTTTAGATGGTCTTGTTTTTAGGAATTTGTTTCCTCTCTGCTCGGATATACTATACAGGTTTGTAAAGTCTTCAGGAACTGAATTTCTAGCTTTGTTATTTCCTTTAGTAATAACTTCAAAACCGAGACTTTTATTTTTAAGAGAAGCACTGTTGTAATTCACACGATTTGCTTCTTTCTTTCTATCTCTTTCACCCTTATTACCTGTTTCTTTGCTGTTTGAGGCTATTGCTGGAATTTCAGTGTGTATTTCAGAGTTATTTGAGGTAACTTCGTGATATATGTGATTGCCATTTGATGTAACTCTAGGAACTTCATCATAAATGTAATTGTCATTTGATGTGTCTCTAGGAACTTCATCATAAATGTGATTGTTAATTGATGTCACTCTGGGAACTTCATCATAAGTGTGAACGTTATTTGATGTAATTCTAGGAACTTCATCATATAAATGTCTTCTTTCTGAAATAGAACTTGGAACTTCATCATAAGTGTGAATGTTATTTGAGGTATTTCTAGGAACTTTATCATAAGTGTGAATGTTATTTGAGGTAATTCTAGGAACTTCATTATAAGTGTGAATGTTATTTGAGGTAATTCTAGGAACCTCATCATATAAATGTCTTCTTTCTGAAATAGAACTTGGAACTTCATCATAAGTGTGAATGTTACTTGAGGTATTTCTAGGAACTTCATCATAAGTGTGAATGTTATTCGAGGTAATTCCAGGAACCTCATCATATAAATGTCTTCTTTCTGAAATAGAACTTGGAACTTCATCGTAGATGTGATTTTTGTTCGATGTTTTGCTGGGTATTTCTTCATATATGTGCGATTCACTTGAGGCAATTCTTGGTACTTCGTCATAGATGTGATATTTGGAAGTCTTGTAACTCTGTCGAGACCCATGGAGTTTTATTGGTTCTACATATGAACTACTCTGGGCCTAAATTGTACATAGAAATAAAATTTAAAATCATATTACAATTTAAAGAAATAATGATAAGAATAACAATAAATAATAATAATAATAATAATAATAATAATAATAAATAAAGAAATAAATAAAGAAATACATAGATAAAAATAAAAATTTACTAAGTCTATAGAAAATTGATGCTTTTCTAACAACATTTCAATAATATTTGCAAATCTTAATACCTTCACTGTACTATTCACTCTAAGACATTTGTTCACTTATTCATATGCAATCATCAAAATTCAAAACCGTTTACATAAAGTTAATAACAAAAAATTCTTATGTATAGGGTTCTTTGAAAAACTCTTTTGAAAGTTAAAAGAGAATATATCATCATAGAATTTTGAGTGACTATTATTCCGTAAATAGTGAAAAAAGCTAATTCGTTCAAAAACTTATTTAAAGTTCAAAGAAAACTACCGTTTTCGATGGGACACGATCATATAAACATTCATCAATTTCTTCATATATAGGTTCTTCAAACGGTTTAATTGGTTCTTCGTAATCATCGTCAGATTCCCCAATTTCTTCGTAGGTATGACCTTCGATGCTAACGCGCGTATGAACTCCAGCACTTCCAGTGCCTTGGTCGTCTTTGCTTAATTTTTCTAGCAGAGGTGTACTGATTTCACTGGTAGCCTTGAAATATAAAAATTAAATTTTCTTCTTTTGCCTTAAAACAATATTATATTATCAAAAGTCAATAATCAACTGGTTCTGAGTTCTCCTAAAATTTAATTTATGCAAATCTACCCGTAAAATATAATTGCAAATGATTATATATGACAGTTTTGGAAGTAATTTTCGCTTCATTCATTTTCTTCTAGAGAATGCAGAAAAAATGAACTAGCAGAAGGTGATGAAAATAAACAGATATAAAATGCGTATGTTCACGTTGTAATATACTGCAGAAACAAATATTTTTAATTTGAAAAGGAATTATTCAGTTCCGCAATTGTAATGAAGTTCGGTTTCTAAAAAAAGACTCCCATATGGTGTCTAGAATCAACCACAACCTAGTCACAATCAGAGTACCCACAAAAACTAAACTCATGAAATATTTTCAACGTTTTTCTTATCTGAAGAAAGCAAGAAAATTTCTCTTGCATTGAGAAAAATTCGTTTCAATTATGGGTATTTACGTACTATCGCAACCATGCCAAAATTGGGGGATAACGCGCCAAATTGGCATCTCGGATTTTTTACCTATCTAAGGCGTTTATGGTAACCATAAGTAAGTATATAAGTCGCCAATCTCGCCATATGGTTGCGATAGTACGTAAGTACCCAATTATGTTTGATATGCAAGTTTAATCACATTTTAAAAAACTCATTAGCGCTAATCTGCAATTCCTTATGAGTGCAACGCGTATATATTCTTATTTCTAGCCCTCCACCTCCGCTCCAATCCTAGACTAATTTCTTATATTGGTAAACACGTTGAAAAATATGGTCAACATTTTTCCTCTTCTTTTCCTCTTTTATTTTCTTACGCACTATATAAACTATCATATAAGAACAATCACATCCTTCCCAAACGTGTAAAACTAATATTATGGACTTAGGACAAAGTCTCAAGATTTTACAAATATCATCCATCTTCAAATACAAGACAATATACAATCATTAAAATGTGGACAAACTACTGTAGTCTATTAGAGTTTATAATTATTTATTTCATAAAGAGAAATAATTAATCCGTTGGAGCGGAGTATTTTCTGTGGGAGCGGCACATATGCAAATAATAAGTCTTCTTTTTTTCCGAAAAAGTCAAACATAGCATATCCCCTCAAAACAACGGATATTTTTGATTGAATACCGACGATATCAACGAAAACCTTGAAGTGCCAGTGATCTACTAATCTTCCCAGTCAAACTTCAAGACAGATTATATTTCAACTGTTATAAATATCATATTTATAAAATATCTAGCTGAGATTTTTTATTGCAACGTTTCTGAGATTGTGGAAAAGGTAATCCTATACTCTAAAAATTAATATTTCTTGAAAACGGAGCCATCATAACAGCTCGTTCATTTATCAGAAAACGTTGATGGACTTTTGAAAATATTAGAAACATATACTTTTAGTTTTTAGACTCTACTGTAAAAAGTATTCAAAAATCAACTCAATGAGTTGTCATACTGAAAAATATACTTACTCTGCTTGTTTTAGGGTACACAATTTTTGTTTTGCGGTGGAAAACTCTATCCCTCTTCCTGCAGTATCGCCACAAAATGAATGCAATAACAACCCTTCAAAAGATAATTTTAACACTAATTATTTTATTTATGCCTCTGTATTAGCTGTAAAGCTAGTTCAAGAATTTATGAATAAGTGCTCAAAAGAACGTAATAATTCGTAATAAATTTATTGATCATCATAGATAATTAAATGTTTGTTTAAGCTTGACAATCATCAGTGCTTATTCAAAACTTTTTAATCTCGTATTAGAAGATATGTGGTACATTGTGTACATATTTAATGTTAAAGCGAAATTCTCAGTTAAATTTAGAGCAGATACATTCTTGTTTGTGTTGTTGGCAATAAATATTTGGGCAAGAATTAGATCTTGGAGGAAAGTTTCTTGTGAGTATACGTAAAAATATTAAATAGCAAAAAATTTAAAAAAAAAAACAACGTAAAAACCCAGAAAAAAAACAATGTTAATACGGAAAAGAAAATGTAAACATTCAAACAGATTATGTAATTATTAAGCCAATGAAAATAACTAAGATGAAAAATATTTCTGAAGCAAACGCACAAAGAGCACTCAATGAAAAATAAAAATTAATGTTTGTTCAGTTTTGCACTATGCGTAATGGCAGTTAACAACCAAGTAACTTTGAAAACAAATAAATAAATAAGATTACAGTTTATGTTGTACGAAACAGATAAAATTATGCAATGTTTTCTATTTTAAGAAGCATTTTTTTTAGTTCACAGAGTATGAGATGTCATATCCGTGGTCTGTTCCAGAGCTCAGTTTCACGGCTTCGTCAATTCTGTCAACATATAACGCATGAATTCGCTTTTCAAATTACTCAAATCAAGG
Organism: Octonoba sinensis; assembly: GCA_038502835.1. Taxonomy (NCBI): domain Eukaryota; kingdom Metazoa; phylum Arthropoda; class Arachnida; order Araneae; family Uloboridae; genus Octonoba; species Octonoba sinensis. The sequence continues at coordinate 52,061,681 of CM076599.1, read as the reverse complement.
AAAGAACATTTCGAGAAAATACTGATGTAATTTTTATTTCTTTTAAAATTCGTATTGATTTTGTTCCGCTTTAAATGTCTGTCTCTTGTTTAGACGCCACATCTGAACACGAAAACGAGACGGGTATTTAATTATCAAGGAATAACAGCACTATGCAGTGTCACTTTTATTTTAGTTTCTCTGGCTATCACTATATAGTCAAGCCAAAAACTTTCCTTAGTTTTAGCTTTAAAACCATTTGCTCTGTATTAAACATCAACTTAAATAATTCGCAAAGATCAGAAGACAATGGAAAAGTAATTAAAATATTTATTCATTGGCGTTAGTTACACAGCTTGCTGTTTTAACTTCATGTTTCTAATCCCAATTAACCATGTTTTACCAGTATTAATTAAAATTCTTTTTATGACATTTGTGGACGTCATGTCTGTAAATAATATTACTTTATGCACATTGCACATTGTGCATCACTTTGCATTGCATAGTGATGCGACCAGGTGTCCGTAAACATGCTTGTAATACCCATGAATATTGTGGGAGTCTTCTTACCATTTGAAAATGTGCGATATACTTGCGAAAGTTCAATTTTACTGTTAAAAAATAAAAAATAAAAACAAAAGAAGGAAGATAATGTGATGCAAGAGAACGAACGTCAAATCGAATCCCCAGCAAGTACAACATGGCAAAATAAATTGGAGTAAAAGCTACTATAAGGAAAGTTCTCTTAATGTAAGGGATTGCAAGGGAAGTTCTATATGTTGTTGTGATAGTAATGTTGAGTTGAAAGAGCTTAATAGTGAAACGACCACCGAAAAAATTATGATAAATAAAATTAAGGTTTTTAAAATTAGAAAAATATCTAAAAATTGAAGTCAACGGTTTCGCCTTTTGTATCGGAAGGAAGACTGGAGACAGAATACAAACGAGAGAGAAAAAATAAATATTTTGGGGAGTTTTTTTTCTTCATACTTTGAAGTTCAAGTAGTTCATTTTCTCGTATTGAACCATTGACATATCTAGATACTTGTCTACTTGATCTGCCATTGCTTTTTTGCACTAATATATCAACTGAAACTTACTTTTAAAAACACGTTTGTAAAAGTCTCTTAATATGGTTACATAAACTTGGATGGAATAGCTTTACATTTACATCGTTTTGAAAACTTTAAATCTTAATTAACATCAAAGTATTGTCACTAAAATTGCTATGAAATTTAAAATTTCATCTTTTGCATTTAGTTCTAGAGAAATAGGGAATCATTAACATCTTTTAACTCAAGTTAATAGTTGTTGATGTTAGTCAATGTCAAAAATTCTAGAGAAGATGTGGTCAATCCGTAATTTATGGAAGAAGTTCCGTCTTGAACTATACGAGCCTACTTTCCCGTACACACCAAATTCAAATTTATAATCTAGCTATCTCTTTCTCATTTAGCTTTAGTTCTTATAATTACTTCAAATATACCTTTTCAACGGATAATACATATTCATTCACTCACTCATTCATTCTTTCACTTATTCAGTCCTTCCTTTACTCATTTATTCATTTACTCATTCATGTATTTATTCATCCATTTACTCATTCATATATTTATTCACTCATTTATTATTTTTTTATTCATTCACTCATTTATTCATTGATTCATTCTTTCACTCATTCATTTACTAATTAATTCATTCTTTCATTCATTCATTCTTTCCCTCATTCATTTATTCATTGAGAAATATCCTAAAAATTCCGATCAAAAAATTTCGTAGGAAAATAGGCTCGTTCAGTTCTTGTTGAACTTCCTATCTGTACATATTCTACATCATAACATCTTTCTGATAAAGTTTGTTGGAAGGAAATCCGCCAGTTAGATCAGGATTTATATGGGATTGAAATTTCCCCGTAGGCGCTAATGTTTTTTTTTTTTTTTTTTTGAATTGTTCAAAAATGAACAAAAATTGTTTTAATCGATATTTCACACCGAGAGCTTCTTTCAACAAGCTCGTTCGTAGGAACTTGGACGTTGTGCCCAGAGTTTACATAATTTGCTTCATTTTTGCCAATAGGCGCTAATGTTAAAATTTTTTGAACTGTTCAAAATTGAACGAAAATTGATCAAATCAAAGAGCAAAATATGGAAATGATATGTTCTTGCCGAGATCTTTCGAACGAAAAAAGAATTTTTCGAATCGGATAATTCGTTCAAAAGTTATTGGGGGGGGGGGGGGGACAGACAGACAGACCGACAGACAGACAGAAATGGCGACAGACCGACAGACACATTTTTTCCATCTCAAAACCCTACTTTCAAATTTTTTATTTTTTAATTTTTCTTTAATCGCTTCACTATTTTGACTTTTCTTTATTTTTAACGGTATTTTTACGATACATTAAACCTTATTTCATACTATATTATTATTTATTTTACTTTTACGTGGAAGTAGGCTAAAAATTGGTGCATGTTTTGCAAGAGAGTGACTTATAATGCTCTTGAGCATCAAGAACAAGGAAAATAAAATGAATCATTTCCACTTTCTTTGAAGTTGTTTCTTATCTGCTTATCTGTTTAAATCTTTCACTAATTTTATGTTTATGAAAAATACATTACGATTAAAAAATTGCAATTTAAAACGATTGCGAAATTTTAATAAATAGTATGCATTTATCTTACCAAACGCCGATCAAAAATATGATTATGCAAATTACAGTAACAATCCATTGAGTTTCCTGGGATGTTCGAACTGCTCGACCTTCTGCATCCAGATCTAACGAAAAGAAAACCAGATGTATTAAAAAGAGCAAAAATTTTACTAATTTATCATTAATTATAATTGATAATAAATTAGTAATGTCCGCCACGCACACACACTTATATATGTATATATGTGTTACATACGAAGATAAAAATGTTTTTAGCATTTTATTTCTCTTGAAAATCGTTATTTCGTTGAATTTAAGTTCGATCGATTTCACGTTGCAAGAGTCACAAAGGGTTAGAAAACATGAATGATATCAAAACTACTTTTAAGCTAATGGAATTCTATTAATTACAGGAGAAATTCTTCAAAAAACTGTCTTCATTTTTATTAAATTACTATTGTTGTTGTTCTACTCCTAACTGCGAATTTTAAAATTAGTTCTATTATTACAGGATTTCGTTCTAGGCTGTGAATGTGATGTAGACTAGCAACAATACAACGATGGTTGTAAAGAGACTCTAGAGACGTGAGGTATTTTCAGACCAGTGTAGCGGCTCTTAAACAGCCAAAATCTTACAAAATAAGTATAGTGTAAATTCTTTAAAAACTAGAGTTGGTGTTGATCTTTGACGAATATTGTTTGTTCACATGTTCAGATAGCTGCAAATCTTTGGTCTACATGCAGTTAGTACTTTTCTCCACCAGACGCCATAACCACTTAGCCGAAGCCTTGGGTTTGTCGAAACGGACGCCTGGCGGCCGTCGATCGTCTACGGTGGGCCCATTTTTGCGCCGAGGTAGTTCCGCTGGACCGATATGCGTTCACAACCCCGCCAGTCCAGTTTCCCTACCTCTTGCTGTGTGAACCTGGCCCTCCTTGATACCCTATACTTAAGGGATATCATTTGGGGGGTTATGCAGTTAGTACTGGTTTTTGCCATCAAATTCTAAACCAAAGAATATTGGAAAAATTCCAAAACAAGTAAATAACATATATTTTTCATCATCCTTATTTAAAATAGATAACAGTTTTATCCTGTAAAATTCTTTTACTACACATATTTAATTAATTACTAGATCTATAAATGATTTCCCTTGAAATTAGAAAATGGAAACATTAATTCATTTAACACCTGTTTCAATCGCAATAAAAATATTATGACGGGTATGTAACTCGTTGTTGTTTTCATATTTAATTTCTGTTAATTATTATTAGCTGCAATTTTTTATTTTCCTAGGTTCAGCACCATCAGCGGAAGAGTGACAGCATACTCATTCCTTCCACCATGAAATGTTAAGCAATAATTGCATCTGCGAGTATATATAACTTCGCGTGTTGAGTACCTTAACGAGAAAAGTTCCTTTAAGTCAAGGACTCTAAAAGGGTGATTGAAACGCAGTGGTTCATATTTCACATTCATTAATTTTAAAATTGTTCCTTGTAAATATTTCTTACAGACACAAGAATCTTCAGAATCGGCTCCTGGAGCTGTCGTTTTCTTTCCCTCTGGACAAGGCCAACAAGAATCCGCAGCTGCTTTTCCCATATAAAAATCTTTAGGACATAAGAAACATTCCGTCTCTTGACCACTCGTGTAACTCCCAGGAAAGCAAGGAACTAAAAACAAAAATCATAATAATATTTATTAAAAAGTCCATAAATTGCTGCAAATATGAATACGATGCTCAAAGCTAGAACTTCCTCAGAGAGCACTTTTAGCTGATGTTCATTAAAATGAAATTCAGATCCCCTTTCTTAAGAACAAAGTCAAGCTTATTAGATTTATTATGAAGTCTATGTAACCGAACCACAACCTTAGTCATTAAGATATTAGGAGATGGCAGAGAACTCCAGGCTCTGTTGTACATACAGTGTCGATACCAGGGGGTGCTCACAAAGGTTACGCTGTACCGGATCCAAAACTCCAAGAGGGACCGAAATTAGCCTCCTTGTTTTCAAATTCTTATCCCCCCCCCATTTTTGTTAACACTTTTCATGAACAAGAAATTTAGATTTTGTACCGGAGATAACTAAAGACTAAGTTAAATGAACCGAAACTGTTCAGTTCAATACAATAGCTGCCGAGTTGCACTATAGTTTTTGTCTTTTAGTAACTTCTTAAGACTGTCGTAACTGTACCACTTATCAATATGTCTTAGAATGAGTGTGCAGTCGGTGTTATTTTCCCTACTAGGCATTTTATAGAATGCCGGTTTCTTATTTTCAGCATTCTGTAGATAGAATATTGCATTCAATATTGCGTTTTCTTTCCACATCATTTCCCTTGATATTATTTACTTACTTATTTTTTACAGAATACGAATAGCAATTACAAACGTTAACAAATTAAGTTCAATACGTTAAAAATATAGATGTAAATATTGAGATTTGAGCATTTAAGACATCCGGACGACACACCGGACCTTCCACATTCATTTGTGGTCCATTCAGAGGTACAGCCTTTTATTTATTTTTTTTAACTTATTTGTAAGACATTGTATTTTTGTAGAATAACGTGAGGAAAAAAACAGTGTCAGTTTTTGTTGAAGTAATAGCATGAATGCAAGATAACTCTCGGCTTTTCAGCTTCAGAAAAAAAAAAAAACAGAAAAATGTTAAAACTTACAACATCTGTCTCTGTCTATTCTATATCCGGGACGGCATATTCCATTTTCGATTGGAATAGAAGCTGGAAAAAGAATTACATCGAATTAGAAAAATTAAAGGATATATTTTAAAATAAAATAAATTACTATACTGCGTAATTTTATATTTTAATTCATTGTTGATATTTTACTGAACGTTAATATAGAGTGAAACCTCGATAACTTGACACCCCAAGGGAACCCGAAAAATGTCGTGAAAAGTGGGTGTTAAGTTACCGAGGTTCCGTAATTTCAATTGCTAGTATTGATCTGCACTGTTATTTACTTGCCATTCAAGTTATAAAAGACAATTCCAGTAAAAGAAATTATCCCCGTTTATTATAATCTTTTATTATCATTATTTTGAAAAGTTATACATCACAAATTAGTAAATATATAAACATAGTGCATCAAATCAGAATAATTCAAGAGAAAAAAATCCAGTTTTTGTTTGTTTTTCCCTCTGAAGAGAGAACATAAATCCCCAACACTATTAAGCTCGCTAATTTGCAATTCACTTTTTCTTGTATTCGTAGACAGCGCCGGATGACATCTACAGCTTTCAATGCATCGCGCCTAGACGGAGAGGAGCTCTTTTCCAGAAACACTTTCCAGAACATAATTGATTTATTGACGAAGAAACATCACTGTAAAATTCTCAGAATAGTACACCGCGAAAAAAATACCAGACGAAAACGTTAATAAGAATACAAAATGGAGCTCGACTTACATGGGTTCCTGGAAATTGTGTGTCAAGTTAGAGAGTTTTTCGCCCATTGAAATTAGCATTGGGCCAACTATAAGGGGATGGAAATGTCGACTTACCGAGCTAGTCGACTTATCCGCATGTACAACTACCGAGATTCCACTGTATTAAGTTCTATTTTTCAGTTTAAATTTGCTTAATTCAAATGTTTACGTGTTTAAGTGAATGTAATACACATACGTCATATGCTCCCTCCTGAAGTTTTTTCATTTTTCTTGGCTACATTAGGTTCATTTGTATGCCTTTCGAATTTATAACTTTCTCATTATTTTTAATTAGCTTTATTTACATGTTGATTTGTAGTTTCTTTTGTTTGATTTGTATATTTTTTTTCGGTATTTCTGTTTGCAATCGGTTTTGTCACGAAATGCAACTAGTCTGTTATGGCCATCACGGAACTTTCTACTATATCCTTTTTAAGAATATTACTTCTCTTCAAATATCCCTATTACGATACAAATCCGTGATGGAATAATATATATATATATATATAACGAATGATTTTAACACTAGCTTTACCAGGCCGTTCTCAACCATTTCTAAACTTTCATTTTACACCAAGTTACTACTAATTGTATTAAAACTTTCAGTCACATTAACTTGTCCTACTTACCGTGTATTAGGAAAAGCCAATGCAATTGAAAGTTGCACTATAATATGAAATTTTGGACGACCGTTTTTTAATATAAAATATGTTTTTCGGCCTTCAAACTTGTTTTTGGTATCGTTACATCAGTTCGTCGTAACTGTTTCACCCATTGCATACTTGGACTTCTGAATATCAGAACTGGTTTTATAACAAGAGCCAGTAGGCAGTAGAAGGGGATATGGTATTAACTCCTCTGTTCTCAGGCGTTTTTGGAATTAATTTAAAATGTCCTTAAGCGTTTTTCGAGTGCAGCTGAGGTGACCCTCAAGCATTTTTAAGGGGCGTTGAGGTGTTCTTTGAGTAGACTTGAATTTCCTTTATACATTTTTATAGAAAAGTGAATATGTTTTTCAAAAGTTTATATTTTTGGACTGGCAACACCTTCTAGTTTCGATATGCAAATTGTTGCAAAGAAAAGCTATGATAATTACCAATATCTACATCTGTTGGATCGTGTCTATCATCGCCTCTAGGTTTGGCTAAGAAAGCAAAATGTTTTCTAAGAAGTTTATATTTTTCAGAAGGAAGCCGTACTAAGACAAACCTACTAGATGCACCTGTAACTAAAGCATTCAGTTTTTCTAGAGTTTGAAATTTTCAAACTGGCTTATGTTATACAAGTTCTGTTTCATTGACGATAATACGAAAGTACCTATTATAAACGTGTAAAGTGCATCACAGTTATCAGCAGCCCAAACCATGAGAATCTTCTAAAAATAAATAAATAAATAAAGATTTGAATTACTTTTATGTTTCATTGCATTCCCAGAAATTCCTCTTCCGTTTTTTTCTCGTCTGTGTTTTTTTAAATGTCTTTAAAAACTTAAATGTTACCAACTACATTTTTAACATGAAACGACTTACGGATGGCGTTTGTTCATTGTTACAAGTACCGCAATTGCGCTATATTTTTTTTTTCTTTTCTTTTGTGTGTGTAAACGCGTTTTTTTGGGGGGGCGGGGGAAGACACCTGCATAGGTGAACTTAAAAAACAAACACTGACCTAAATACAAAGTTTGATCCAAATCGTTAGAGCCGTTTTCTTGAGCTCAATATATATATATATATATATATATATATGTTACAAGAATTGCTCGTTTAAATATATTAGATTTATTTGATAAAAGAAACATTAAGGCTATATTGTATGTTTCATTCAACCTCGTTCTTCAATATTATACCTTCACACGATTTTGTGGTCTGCTCTTCATTTTAACAGATAATGGTTCTGCTAGTAGAAATTTTGACCATGTTGTAATGATGGGATTTCACGAAATTGCTTTCCATATTCGACGTTGTTTAAATAATGTTTCCTAATGGAGATTTTTTTTTTAGGATTGATGTTCGTATTTGAATTGAGATTTTATGAGACTGATACCCTTATTCTAACAGGAACTTCTAGGGATTTATACCTTTATATACATTGTGGATTTTTCAAACAATGTTTTTCTTATTCAGATAGGAGTTTTTAAGGAATTTTACTTTTTTGTAACCTATTGGTGACTGTTGGGTTTTGATGATGTCATTTTTAGCTGGTTTTCTGATTCAAAAAGTAAAGGTGGCGATTGCTCCTAATTTTTTGAATCGCCACTTTTTCAAACAAGGTCACCACGTGTAGAGTGGCGATAGCGAATCTTGACCTTTACTCCAATGTCCTCCAAGTTTGAAGTAATATCTATCGGGGTATCAACCTAGAGGACAATCTCTCATCTGGGAGCTGGTTCAAAATAAGAAGATCCCCTCTGACCAATTTTGAACCCCGCTCCAAAGTTTGAAGCACTTCCGCCCTAGTGGAGTTCATTAATAAACAGAAGACGCTCCTTTGTCTGCCTTAATTCTTGGTCTCCCTGTGAGAGCAGCTTAGATATCAAATTTGCATTGGCAACAACAACAGAACAGTGTACAAGTTTCACAAATGTTTGTACAAAAAAATCAATTTTATTTTATTCACTGCATCCCCCATTTCTTTTATTCACTCATTCATTCATGCATTCATTTATTTCGTACTGCATTCACTTAATCATCCATTATGGAGATAGACCAGCACATTTTTCACCCTTTCTTAACAAAATCTTACTTTTTTTTGTCTTTATTCATTTTTTGTTGCTTCTAATGATATTTTTATAACTCACATTAAGCCTTTCTCATACCTAAAAAGAAAAAAATCTAATCCCAAAGGGGCCTCCTTAGGAACTGGTGTCTTTATTTTAACAAAGTTTTCAAAATATTTTTGTCCTTCTTAAGGAGCTGCTGTCCTAACTGTTGTAGGAACTCTTTGGTAATTTTTAGAGGAGCTTTATGTGGACTACTTTACTGACTGTTTTTACTACTTTGAAGAGGACATTTAGGGTCTGTTACTTTTTATCGAATGAAAACTTTTACTGACTTCTATCCTGAATCTAATGAAGATATTTTTCTTATTAAAATGTGAATTTTTAAGGACTGTTCTCCATATTTCAATGTGAGTTTTTAAATGCTTATCCCTCTCTTTCTACAATGAAATATTGGATGTGTTGTGTAACGCCTAATTTCCGCAGGGGATGATGCGGTATTCGAGGTAGCCTGTTCAATGCCGGTGCGTCAACTAGTACACTCTCAGAAACGCATGCTCAATTCTCACGAAACTTTCGTCGTATTTGACGAAATGGCTTCGTGAAAAATGCTCCGAGTAAAACTTTCGTCAAATTGGCAAAATTTGTATAGTAACTTTCTTAAAGTCACGTGATTACGCGAGGAAAGAATCGTTATGAATGACGAAATTGTCTTGACGTTTGTAGAATAGTCAAAAGTGAGAGCTCCATTTCTGAGAGTGTATATAGTAAAGTATTACAATCGTTTTCACACTAATTTGGCTCATTTTCAATACACGAGTTTTTAAAGTTGACAACTATTGAAAATGTGCCAAATTGGTGTGAAAACGATTGTGGTACCGAAAACAGTAAAGTGCACAAATCTGACACACTATCGACTTATAGCCCTCAAGTAGAGGAATAAAAAGAGGCTTTTTACCTTCACTTGGCAAATCTCTTTTCGCTGCACTTTGAATTTCTCGCCTTCTCAAGAGTTTCCGTTTGTTTAACCTACTTGTCATCAAATAACACTTATATTTATCCGTTGAAGTGATTTTTATTTCTGGGACAAACACTCGACTGTTTGATGATTCCATAATCTTCTCTTGATCTTTAGTTCCAAATTTTTCGCCTTTCCATAGTACCGTCTGATTTTCGGTTTCTTGGACATCTTCAATAGCTGGTTTGCAAATAACTTTTGTCTGCTTTTCTTTCGATTCAGGCTTATCGTTAAAATTTATTTCCAGATGCATACACTGGCAAAGATAGAATGACATTAGAATTGGTATAGCTATTGATAAATTCATAGTTATTCCTGAAATTAGTTTTACATATTTTGGAAGAGATTTATGATTGAAATATAGGGGAGTATTTTTGAAACATTGTTGAAGTGTATCAAAGATTTTCAGAAACACGAACAATTGGTAAATTTACACATTGTTGAAACAATGTGATGGTAATATTAATTATAAGTGTTTGTTTAAACAATGTGAAGGTATTATTCATTATAGGCGTTTGTTGAAACAACAACGTAGCTTACGTTGTATTAATGAATTTTTTTTGATAAAGTGTCATAATATAAAAGCGTCATACTTTAAAAATTCTTGCTAAGTGCTTTTGTGTACCACACCGGCCTTTATTTTTGTCAAATGTTCAAACATTGCAGATGTCTGACGAAAAAAAAAAAAGCGTGCTTTTAATATAATGTTCTTGTTCTTACTGTGATTTATCGTTTATTATTAATGAAATTTAAATGAATGAAAAGATTACACAAGGTATTAAAGCACTGAATACATTTTCAACAATGTTTCTCTTTTTTGAAACGTATTTTTTTTGCTAAAAGCTTTGTTTAGAATTAAACAAATAATAAAATGTCAAACAGAAATAGAGGTGTAATTCATAGTTTTGGCATTATTTACTTTTTTTTCGTGAATAACTTCGCTCATAGCACTATATATTTATTCAACTTCTAAACCTCCGAAATGAAAAAAATAAACTAGTTTTGGCCATAGAAAAATCATCTAATCATTTTTCGTTAACTCAGCAACTTTATGTTGATTTGACTGATTTGAAATGTGAAGGAAATTGTTTTTTCTTGAATGTCCTACCACTTACTTAAATATATACTGTTTTCGAATTGTTTCGAAAAGTTCACGTACAATGTAAGGGTACCTTCAACTTAGTTCTCCCATTTTATTGACAAAATTTTACATTCAAATCTTTAAAATTTTGTGCTGGAATAATTTAAAGTGATTTGAATCTGAGCAAACTGATAGTTAATGTGCACTTTCGCTAAATTAAAGCCTAAATTAATTTAAACTGAAAGGCTTATGTACTTTTTCCTGCTCAGTAGACAAAAACGTTGCTTAGTTACGTGTATCGATAGTTTTCAAAAGTAAAAGAAATCATAAAAGGACTAAGGAACATCACCGAAAGAAAAAAAAAAATGGAAAGAAAAAACATTAAACAGGCAGTAATAAATAAATAAATCAATAAAACCATTTTACTATACTAACCGTCGGCATTAAAGTTTTGAAATGATCATAAAGACTAAGAAGGAAAGAGGAAGTGAACAATAATGAGATAGAGAAAATCATTTGTACTGAAGAGTAGAAAACAAGCAGGCAAAGATGCTGCGAGTAATTACATATAGATAATACAATGTATTACAAAAGCTTATAGAATTGCATGGTCTTATTACCCGTCAAATATGTTTGTATATCTCAGCATCATATGTAATGTTTTAGGTGTTGATAAACTTGCCAAAGTGTAAATGTTTCGTTTTCTCTTTTTCGCATTTTAATTACTATTAATTTACTTAAAGGAACTTCAGGTTATTTATATATCTTAAAACCGTTTTGAGCTATATAAATGATGTATACAAATACAAAAGTGACAATCAGTAACAGGCTCTGGGGCCAACTAGGCTGGTCCTAGTCAATTTACAAATCCCTAACGAATATGAAGAACTCTCTTAAAACTTTTTACACCACTGCAAGTAACAGTGTTTCCGGTAAACTATTTCAATTGCCTACAAGTCTATTAAAGTAGCAATTTTTCCTAATTTCAAGATTTTCCTGAGATTTGAAAAGTTTAAAACAATGACCTCAGGCTCTACCTTCAGTTTGATATGCAAAAAATCTATTCATTTTGAGACACGGGAAGAAACCCGGACTTTTGGGGGACAATTGGAATTTTGAGAGTAAACAAACGCCTTCTATATTAACTTTGATTTCAGGACTAATGCATGATAAGTGACTTACTATTAGGTGCTCTCGATCACTATGCATGTTCCAAGAAAGTGATTTAATAAAATGTTGAAAGTATGCATATGTTGAAGCAGCTTTTATGTGTTTTAAAACAATGTAATTCGAATTTGTGGTTGACTACTGTATAAGTAGTTAAGTTACTTTAAGAGTTTTTTATCAATTGTACAATTCTAACTTGGTACTATGAGAAAAACCAAAAAATAAAATACAAATATTGATCATTAAAATATTTTATTTTAAATAAAGAAAAAATCAGTGAGCTGTATTGCAAATTCAGTTAGCAGCAAAAGCAAAGGTAGCAAGGTTTTCCTCATTTTATGCCACATAAAATTTCAAGACTAATTTTCCATTAATAAGTAATTTTCATTTACATCATCAAAAAGCATTAAAATTGAAATTGCTAAGGAAAAAAGTTCAAATCAAAAATATTTTTCGTATTTCTTGAAATTAATTGAAAATTCCCCAGAATTTTCAAAATTTTCTTCCCAAAAAACCCAGTTTATTCCAGGGAGAAAACCAGATTTTTAACATCCTTTTGCAAAACTACCTTCAGTGCATATAAACGTAGCCCCTCATCATTCTCTATTTTAATGACTTTGAATAACTAAATTATATGTCCCCTCTAACTCTCCTTTGCTCGAGACCATACATTGAGCCTTTTACACGCCTGCTCTCATAATCAAAGTCTGAGAAGCCATTTACCAATGTAATAGGCTACCTTTGAACTCTTTCCAAAATAGGGAAAATCCTTCCTTAGACATCGAGACCAAAACTGAACAGCATATACTCCAAATGAGACCAAACTTCTGTATATGGCATTTAACCGATAGGGAACATAAGAGATAAATGTATGAAAAATGTTCCAATAATACACAAAAAGAGCATCAAGGAAAAAAATAAACAGCAAATATTGGACTTATGTTTTTTTTCCTTTGATTTCCTGTTTTTATGGGCTAGCTATAAAATTTTTCTTGCCGACAAAGTGTTGACTTGTAGCACTTTTATAAGTAAATGTTTCATTAAAACAGAAGTAAAATTTATTAATATCTATTCAGTATGTTTAAAGGAATAATTTAAGTTCCTCTGATAACCCCCCATTTTCTATTTCTTTTTGAAAGCAGACTGCATGCGCATCATGAAGGGCATCGGCTTCGACTAGTAGTAAGTTTCACTTTCAAAAATAAATAAATAAATAAATCAAAATGTGAATAAAAGTAATGTACTTTTGAAAACGTTTGAAGCGACAGGAGAGAAAGGCGGCAAAGAGCTTCCGTTTTCCGTAACATATATGCTTGTCCCTTCCAAAGAATGGAAGGATTTAGTGATTGCCCCATCAAATTAATTTCTATTTACTTTTTGAACTTTCATGTAGCTTTAAAACGAAATAAAATGCGTAGAAAAGAAAGCGGCTTTTCAAGTTGTAAATGAAAAAGGAAATTTTCAATTTGAATGTCTGGAAATCTTTTGGGGACGTTTCGTACCGCAAGTAACTGGAACCGCAGAAACGCCATGTTGGTTAAAATTTCTGGAAATAGCGGTTTATCTCGAAAGTAAACAAAGTATTTACCGGTAACTGATTGTCTTAATTTTATTCTATAAAAATGGTAATTATGTAGTTTTTTATTGTAATTTTTATGTCAGTATGTGTTGACTTATTATTTTTCTTTGTCATGATCAAAGATTATGTAAAGCATTGAAATATTCTTTCAGCTTCCTCTGTCATTATTAAGGACTGCTCAGAATCATCCTATGGTAAGCTCAAAAATTTTCTTTTTAGGATTCTTAACCTTTATATTTTTTAGCAGATTGTACATATCATTAATCTCTTTAATTTTGCATGTTGTTCATTTCTTAAATTATTTATTCTAAGCAATCAACTTGATTTAACCTGATTTTTAATAAGTGAGATTGAAATATGCTGGCTGACCGTATTTTGTACTTAATTTTCTATTGTCAAGTATAACGTAAGCTATATATATATATTTATGTTCAATTTAATTGAACATAAATATGTAAATTGAATTGAAATACTCCACAATTTAAATAAATTGTTGATTTATAGAGACTTGCTTTGGGAAGTAATGCAGGTATTTAATCTTTAATCCGCATTCTATTCAATGTTTTTTTTTTTCGGTTTAAATTTTGATTTCGTTATGTAGTCATATATTGGACAAGTTTGTTTTATTTTTCTTTCTATGCATTCCATGTCAAATCAACTTAAAAAGTAAAATTTCATCTACTCAGTCTGAAGCAGGAACAGCAAATGAAGCCTAATCCAGAAAAACCTTCCTGTGGATTTTTTTGGGAAGGCCCACTAACAAAAATCTTACATTCTTTTGTCAAAGATTACAGCTATTGCCACGGAAAACACATTGTAATTTGGAAACCAAAATAAACTATTGACACATGCAGTCTACGTCAAGCTATAACACATTTTTCATTAGAAAATTTTGCTCTGCCTTTGATAAAATACACAAAAAATAAATAAATGAACTGCACGTAAATAATATTCAAGAGAAGATGAACAAAAGTTGCCAACTGTAAAAAAAATTTGAATCAGAAAAATTCAGAAAAAACAATCCTTACAGATTATGAAATTGGTTTTCACCCTTTAACTGTTTAATTTTTTTACCACAAATGTTAAAAAAAAAAGCATGTTTTTTTATTGCATTAATTAAAGTCCTAACTTGGTATAAAAGGAAAATGAAAGATTTTTTTAAAAAAATTTCGTAAATAATGAATTTAAGCATTTTTTAATTTTATTACTTTGAAACACAAATGCCCCTGAATGACTCTCTTTCAATCTATTAAAAATCCGGCAGCTAAAAACAAAAAAGGCGGAAACTTCAGTGCCCGTACGCTGTATGGGCAAACCAGTTGGAGCCAACTTTGGGTAGCCCGTTCGCCGTACGGGCTAACCAGTTAAGGGGTTAAAATTTACTGACTGTGAGATTGACTTTAAAACTGAAAATTTGATAGAATTACTTTTCTAAGAAAAATCGTAATTATGGCTTTATTGACAGACAATATTCACTTCTCATAACATATAGAAGAAGGCATTAAATGGCAATCCTTTGGGATTAGGTTTTTTTTCTTTTTAGGTATGAGAAAGGCTTAATGTGAGTTATAAAAATATCATTAGAAGCAACAAAAAATGAATAAAGACAAAAAAAAAGTAAGATTTTGTTAAGAAAGGGTGAAAAATGTGCTGGTCTATCTCCATAATGGATGATTAAGTGAATGCAGTACGAAATAAATGAATGCATGAATGAATGAGTGAATAAAAGAAATGGGGGATGCAGTGAATAAAATAAAATTGATTTTTTTGTACAAACATTTGTGAAACTTGTACACTGTTCTGTTGTTGTTGCCAATGCAAATTTGATATCTAAGCTGCTCTCACAGGGAGACCAAGAATTAAGGCAGACAAAGGAGCGTCTTCTGTTTATTAATGAACTCCACTAGGGCGGAAGTGCTTCAAACTTTGGAGCGGGGTTCAAAATTGGTCAGAGGGGATCTTCTTATTTTGAACCAGCTCCCAGATGAGAGATTGTCCTCTAGGTTGATACCCCGATAGATATTACTTCAAACTTGGAGGACATTGGAGTAAAGGTCAAGATTCGCTATCGCCACTCTACACATGGTGACCTTGTTTGAAAAAGTGGCGATTCAAAAAATTAGGAGCAATCGCCACCTTTACTTTTTTTTAAATTTCCAAAGTAAATCCTTCCTTTTCAAATACATCTATAGATTTAATAACCCTTGCCTCTTTCATGCACACAAACACAATAAAAAGGCATCAATTTGGCATTCAAGTAACCGAATTTCGGCCGATAGTCATTTCCCCCTTTCACACAAAATAAAATGGTGAAAACTTTTCCCGATTGCGCTATTGCTTATATATTTTTCTAAATTCCTTCTCTCTATTATGTGAATCTCTTAAATGTAGGAAGCAATCTTCATCCTAACTTTTTTTTGCAACCATAACACATTCACTTCAGATCAGCCATTTTCGCTTAAACTTATAAAATCGAACTGAAGTTTCGCACCATTTTGAAAATGGTATGAAAGTGAAAAAAATAATAAAAAAGTTTTGAAAAGAATGAAAATAATATGTACTTAACAAAATTAAGATTTTAAGTATACATTTTTTTCATACTCGTGTTCCAAAATGGTCCATATTTGTGATCGCAATTTTTTGTAAAGAGGTTTGTTTCTGCAATTGGGATTTTTTGTTATCTGTTGCTTCTATTAAACAATAACATTAAAATTTTGCATTTAGCTTTTTTTTGTACTCAATAACATTCAACATGAAAAACTATATCTCAAATATTAATATTTCCTTAATTTACCATTGCCAACGAGGCTAGTTTTTCCTCTTTCTTTTTCCAGTTTAAAAGTTATACACATTTAATTATTTACTTTGTGTTGTAGACTTAACAGTTTTGACAAAATATTATGTTTTCTTCATAGAAGGAAGTTTTGTGCACTGATGCCCTCTTTGCACTTTTGTTTTATGACATAGGTGGCCACCAAGTTAATTGAGTTTAGTGGCCGCTGGCCACTTCCAAAATTTCTAAGTCTAGACCCTTACATTGGAGCCACAGCGAATTTTACGTTCAAGTATCAGCTCCCATTAGCGTGAAGGTACATGGTAGAGCCAACAGTTGAAGTCGCTAGTCCATATCCAGTTCTGCTTCACTTTCGTTGTTCTATGGCAATCAAGCTTAACCGATTTATACACTGGGACCAGTCAAGTTCATTGAAATCCTTTAATGAAACAGTGACTTCCTTATAAAATAGCAACTTATGCAAAGGAAACATATGAGTAGTATAAATTCAGACAATTTTATGGGTGTTTGTGTAAAAAATTTTAAAAAGTTAGTTATTAATCCTAACTACAGGAAGAAAAAAATAGGCAGTTATATATATTTGTCAAAGCCTTAAAAAAATTCTGTTCACAAACTGTATATTATACTGTTCACTTGCCTCATTTTTGGTTTTTGTTTGTTATTAGTCACACATGCTCTTTCAGAAAATGTATTCTGAAGTTCAGGAAATTTTGTTTTATACAAAATGAATTCAAAATATATTGTTGTTTTCTAAAAGTTATTAGTTAAATTATATTGCTAATTTTTTCCCATTCCGAAAAATTGATCCCTCCATACATTTAAGCCCCTGATGTGTATGGTTTGTTTAAATTTTTATTTAAGCAAATGTTTTTCTTTGTGCAAAAGCTTCTAAAGTTTAAAGTTAACAACTTTCAAGTATTATGTTCTGTTATAAAAATTAAATTAATGCTAATTTTTAGATTTTTATTAAAATTTTACATGATAGCTTGTTGAGTTAAAGAATGGCGAAACTTATAATGGACATCTTGTGAATTGTGATAACTGGATGAATATAAATCTTAGAGAAGTCATCTGCACATCTAGAGTAAGTGATTTTTAATTCAATAGATTTACAGCTTAGTTATTTTTTCTTGTAACATTTCAGTAAATTTACTAATCAGGCATGGATATGATTTTACTGAGAAGTGGGTTGTGATTTTACTTATGTCAAGGAAAATTTTGTTCCAAAAAGGGGGGTATTATATAGTTTTTGTTTGTTATTTATATAATTTTGAGTAATAACTAATTTTTGAGGAGGGGGCGGGGCAATTCCCCTCGCCCCTCCCGGTATTCACACCAGGTGACAATGTTCTTATTTCCATTTTTTAATGCAGACATTCCATGACATCGATCTTGCGATGTACTCATCTTCTCTTCTACCATTTATAGGTCGAGAATAGTCACTACATCAGTGTTCACACTTAATGTTGATCTTCTCTGGAATCTACAGCAAGAGCAGACTAATTCACTTAGATTCCACTGACTGTGATTGGGCAGTATTCACTTAACTAGCAGGCATTAATTGATATTGATGTGGTGGTGTGAACGAACTAACTCAATATTCTTGATACAGCCATTGCAGGTGTCCCAGGAACCATAAGAGATAAAATCATAATTCCCAAATTTGGTTTAGCAGGATGTTTACAGGTCACAAAAGTCCCAAAAAGTCACAAATTTGGTATTTGGTCACAAAAGTAACAAAACAGTTACGAAATCACAAATAGTCGCAAAGTTTTTCTGTCCAACGAGATTGGTCGAACCTCAAAGACCAAAGAGATCGGATATCACGTATCCAATAGGTTTAAAAGTATCCAGAATCCGATCCAGCCACTGCACGAAATACCTGGTTATTCAGCATGTTAAATTTGATTTCTAAAATCTTATTGATTAAAATATTTTGAAAATATATGTGAATTGCTAACTTACTACGTATTTGGAAGCTGTGGGATGTTTTAAAATATGTATAGAATTTGAAAATTTCAAACATCAGAGGCAGATATCCATAATGTATACATCATACAGAGGACACTACATATTATACAATATCCGTCAGATTTAGTATCTGATGTACCACCAAATGACCTTGAAAAAGTTACGAAATTTCACTTTTAAAAATCTGTAGGCACCCTGTTTATCTTCAATCGCAAAAAAGCTCATTAGGTCCTGAAGCTCATAAGGCATGTAAAATTTAGTGTACAACTACCAGATCTGTGGTCTCAAACTTGTTTTAAGGACTAAGTACTTCAGAAACTGCAGTACTGACGTGCACTATGAAATTATGGGTTTATTTAAAATTGTCAAAAAAATTTTTAAATCGGTTTTGCGAAAAATTTTCAACTCGTAATAATCTCAAGGTTTCTTTGATGAATAATATCTGCTTTTCTTTCTACCATGAAGCAAGCAAAATATTTAGTACATTAAAGACATTCACACCCATGTTTTTTGGGGAAAAAAAATAATTCTTTTATGCAAACTAGAGATTTTTCATTTAATTACTTGATGTTTTACATTATGTTTTACGTGTATATATATATATATATGTATAACTGCCCACCAGGAGAAGGCATGCACAAGCTGCGGCACTGAACTTTTAGGGTGTTGTGGGCAACATTTTTAAGGGCGTGGGGGGGGGGGGGGGTCACCGATTTAGCGGGACTCTAGCTCGTTAGAGGTGGGCATCCCTGTATTATGTACGTATGAAGTTTTGTGAATGGGTAAGAGGAAGATATTCACCTTTTTTTTTTTTAATTTGTGGCACATGTTTTTATAAAAAATTTTTTCGAAGTTCCAAAATTTTTTATTTGCTCAAGAATCGCCCCTGTATGAAATATCAGGCAAAAGTTTTAAATATGTGCAAAGAATCATGCCCATGGTAAGTGGCGAATGAGCAAATTTTGCTACATTTGCATTGTTAATAGAAATTGGGGGCAACTAGCCAGAGGGTTAGATAATTGTTGACTATACTGATGATGAGAAATGAAGTTAAATTTCTATTGATGAAGTTGTTTTAACAAATTAGCATTTTATTACGCTATAGTAATTTTCTAATTGTTTAATTTGTGTTTCATGATGAATGTTTAATACCAAATCTTTACACTTATAGGATGGTGATAAATTTTGGAGAATGCCCGAATGTTATGTCCGTGGTAGCACAATAAAATATATGCGTATCCCAGATGAAGTTATTGATATGGTAAAGGAAGAAACAATATCAAAGGGACGTGGAAGAGGTGATATGAAAAGGGGAGGAATGGGACAAAGAGGAAGAGGAGGAGGCAGAGGTATCCGTCTGTTTTTTTTTTTTTTTTTTTCATTTTACTGCTCTTTTAACATGGTAGACAATTGTTACAAAAAAAATGTATGTCTCCTTTATGCCTATATATTTTAAAAATATCTGTCAACCATGGCTAAAATTCAAATTTTTAGTAGATGGGAGATAAGTTAAAGGAAAGATCTAAAAGAGATCAAAATGAAAAAAAAAAAAAAAAACAACAATCACATATTTTTGATAAGGAAAAAAAGTGGCAGTATCATTTGATTATCTTCCATGTTATGGTGTTCCCACAAGTTAAATTGTTGTGTTTCTTCCCTTACTCTTGTCCCTCTCTACTCATGATTTTAGTAATTTTTATTCAAATTTCTAACATGAGGTTACTTTTCAGCTCAAATTGTGCAAATATTCCAAAGTTCTATAAAAGTTTAAAACTATAATTAAATAAATCTAAATTCTACTTTTTATTACATTTTTAATAAAGGAGAACATTAGTTTTTTAAATTTTTGCATTATTGAAAGCTTAAGCAAAATAAATTATAAATATTTAACAGTTCAATACATAGCTGTGATATATTTTTGAAACATTTCCAGCATAGGAAAGTAATTATTCCTTTTGATTTTTTTGGGTTAGCAGTCTGATGCTATGTTTCCTGCTTAGCATATCAAGAATTCCTGCTTAGCATGCTAGAGGTTCTTATTAATGGGCATGAGTAACATGATACTGTTAAATTGAAAAGAAGCAGAGAAAAGGAATTCAATCAAAAACAAAAGGAAGACCTGTAAAACCTGCATGTAATTAAAACTAATACACAAACTCTAATTTACTTTTAAGTTAGATTTGGGTAGGAGATTTGTAATCATGGACTCACTGATTGTAGTAAATAATCTTACCGGAAAATATCAATAAAGATTCAATCCCATTAGCACAAAAATATGAGATATTAGATTAGTAAGATTGTGCAAGTTTTTTGTAAAGAAAAAAATTAGGATTAAATTCTCTATGTCTGTGATGTAGGTTTTTTAAAAAAAATTTCCTATTTCGTTATTATTGTTATTAATTTTTTCATGTAGCTTTACGCTTTAAATTTCAAAATAAATTAAAATGGTAATGAATTAAAAGTACTATTTTATTTTTGTTTTAAGAAAAATAGAAGAATAAAAATCCCTACACCACAGATGTAGAAAGAACTTAATCCTAATTTCTCTTTAAAAAAACTTGCGTAATCTCGCATATATAGTAAATAATACACCCACAAATATTTTTAAATTGGTGATTTTACACAAATTATTTTTGTACAAAAAGAATCTACTTTAATACTTTAACACAAAAAGAATAAAAAGTATGGTTTGGTGCACTTTCTTTAAAACTGGCAGTGTTTTTTTATCCAAATAAAAAAACATTAACATCACTTCCCACTTGATAGAAGGAATTTGAAAACTTTTGGTGGGAATCTCACCATTCCAACCTCAGTTTTAGTCTCTAATCAACTGTACATCCAAACCTGAATTTGTGTTTTGTGACTTTCTTAATGTTACCGGTTTTTATAATTTAATGCACAGGTTTTAAAAATTTATATATATTTATTTTCTGCTAAGGAAAAAAAATATATAAATTATAAAGCTATAAGTATCAATTATTATTATTATTAATAGAGTAGATTATTATGAACCCTTTTGGTTTTTTAAAAAATTTTGATCTAAATTCACAATTGTTTTGGCAGATTTTACAAAAAGAAAATTTTAAATATTTTGTATCTTTCAAAATTTAGTTCTAAATTAGTAACAATATAAATAAAAGCACTTTAGGCTGCACATAACTGTGAATGAGATTCCAGTTCTTAATTATCTATAATTAGTTGTACTTGGGCCCACTGCAATTGTAAAAAAAATCAATCTATATTATGTTATTTTCAAACAAATTTTTTGTTGAATCTTTATTTCATAATCATGTACAATTGTATATTGTAAGAACATTTGTAGAGAGTGTTTTAAAATGCCAATAAATAATGACATTTTTTTGAAACTATATAAACTTGGGAAGAATTTTGAAAGTCATTTAATTTAAGAAAAAGATTATGTTGATTTAAAGTGCGGTAATCAGTCTACTGTAGGAACAATTTGAAATTTTAATGGGGATGACATAATAATTGCTTCAAAGATAGTTGAGCTTAATTGAAGGATTTTTAATGAATAAAATTAAAAAATAGGCATTCAACAGAAATATTCAACATTCATTTCAGATAATGTATTTTTTCGATATTTTTCATTCTGACAAAGCTACAAAACATTGTTAGGGTAATTTAATTAAAAAGAACCACATGGGCAGCAATAATTATATATTCTAAAAAGTGCTAACAACACTTTTGATCATGACATGGCAGAATGGGATACTTTTTATTTATTAAATTTATGTTTTTTGAATATTTTGTATTTGTTTATAGATATGTTTTATTGAGCAAATGTAGGAGAAAATTGTGTTACTATCAACAAAATGTTATCAAAGTCATCAAGTAAAAAACATTAGTGTTTTATACTTACTCAAAATACTTCTTGTAAGTATAATGTTGATACAAACTTAAAGACAATTAAATTGAAAAATTTGAGAACATTTAACATATTTTTAAAAAGGTTTTACTTTTCTTATTGGAAAGTTGATGTTAAAAAAGTAGAAGGACACTAATTTTTGCAAGGGAAAAACCCAAATTTTTTAACAAGTTTTCTTTTTGGTTGCCTCAATGAGGTGGAAAAACCCATGTAGATAGAATTATAGTTATTGAATTTCAGTTTGGCAGAAATTGACCCAAATATGTTTTTATATGCATTCTTAAGCTCAAGGATGGATTCATACTACTTTTCATATCAATCAAACCAACATTGCCCATTTATTTTTTACAAGGCTTAGGTCATTGCTTTTGGCTAGCCATGACAGAACTTGAATATTTTTCGAACAGAGCCAATTTTGTACAACCTTTGCTTCGAGAATGAAGATGCCCTTTAGTTGGACTATCTAGTCTTCTCCACCTAATTTTAACGCATAAGGAAGACGTTCAGATTTTAGTATTGGTATGTAATGTTGATGGTTAAGCCTCCATTTAGTACAGGTTAACTCTTCCTCTATAGCCAACAGATAACCACACCATGAAACTTCCTCCTCCCATTTGGTGAGTTGAGTAACATTTTTTTTCCATCTTGACAATTTGCAAGAAAAAAATCTTAAAATTCTTATCATTTAAGAATATCACAGAATTTCATGTAGTAGCTCATGACATCATGTGTTCTTTCACCTGATGCAATTGTCTGGTTATGTGTGTTTTTGACCACTTCAGATGCTCGTTTTGAACCTTTTTATGCTGTTGTACAGTTTGTGTGCTGATGTGTTAGTCTTACTTACATTTGATATTTTCAGTAGTAGCATCTTTTTTCTGCACTTATGGAAAGTTTTTCTCTCAGCATGAGGAGCTGATTTTTTTGCTGTCCTGCCTTTTTTGGATCCATGAATGGAATGTCTCTGCATTGTGACTAATTAAAATTGATGTGCAAGCTCTCGTATGCCTTTACTCTCACTTTTCTAGGTTAAAAACTGCCCTTTTTGAAAGCCTTAAAAATATTTCTCTAGAGATAGTACAGGAGCACACATTTCTATTGGAAAAGACTTAAAGATCAATTGATAGCAACAAGTTATGCAAAAAAGTTAATTGGAGTTTTAAAAAAATTAACATCTTTTAAGTTTGCTGGTTTGTTTTTGTAAATCGATTGGGAATTTTTTTTTTTGGAAACTAAAAAAATTAAAATGTCAGTATTAGTTTTTTTTCAGGTTTCATATTTCGACAAATTTAAATTGAAAAAATATATGCTTTGATTTTTAGGCACATTTGGAGCACGAGGTGGTGGCCGTGGTGGTGGTCCAAACAGAGGTCCTGGACACAACAGGCCTGGAGGACGTCCAAAACCAAATTGATATGCTTATTTACTAGTTAAAAACTTCTTTGTAAATATTCATATTAATTTCTTTTCACCCATTCGAATTCATAACAATGTATTTAAAATACATTATTTGTTATATTTTATGTTTTGTTGACTTGTGAAAAGTAATAAATTATTTTTGAAAAACATTTTATTTTATTTTTTAATTTAATGATAAAATTTTGATAGTCTGATATTTATTCATTTCTAATTGGTTCATTCATGACATGATCCCTTATAAAATTTTGTATAAATGCTCACAAATTCTTAAATTCAAAATGTACTTATCTATTATTTCACTAATGCTTGAAATAGAGTATGAATTCAAAAAGTTAGAAAACATATTAGAAAAATCACAAAAATAATAAGTAAAGACACAGAAGTCATCATATAATTCAAAACACAATAAATTATCAGTCGACTAAGAATACATTGCTATTGATTTGTAAACCTATTTAAAGATTATATGAAGCATGTCAAGTTTCAAGAGTTTTAATGTAGTGTATAAATCCTAGAAGTCCGCTCCCTCCACCCTTTTTTTTCCCTTTTAGCTTTGAAAAAAAAATCTTATTTTTTCCAAGTCACTTTTTTGCTCTAGCTCACAAGATTTAGTTTGATGAAAATATTTTGTATGCTGCTACAGAGCACAAGCCAACAATTTATTCATTAATGATGTAGCAATCAATTATATATGCAGCCCACTTCTTTTTGGAGCGGACATTTTCTCTGATTGCAATGCATTTCGTCCAATTTTCCTTTTATTGCATCAATTGTATTGAAATGGTACCACCAAGATTCAGCTTCAATTATGCAAGAGAAAGAAAAAAAATAATACCAAATGCGCTATACCAGGTGTAAACCGCTTGTGGAGCCATATTTAAAAAAAAAAAACTCTTATAAAATCGTAAATAACCATAACGTTTGAAATTGCATTGTCATTTTGCAATACCAACAACTTTTCTCGAAATTATTTGTTGTTCTTTTTTGGAAATTTGCATCTTTCAAACGATGTAAAATACTTAAGTTATATTCATTATTAACATTCAAGCCAGTTTGAAATGTTTAATGCATGATGTTTATATACTCAGAGCAAAGCAACAATTCTTTGTATTTTGAGTAATTTTGATGTAATCTCTTTTATGCCTGAGGCATATATCCAAGTCATTATTTTCAAAGTTCTGAGCCACAGACAGGTCTTGCTGGAAGCTTGAAAAATTGCTGTGCTAAAAAAAAGGCTTAAAGTTTCCAAGCAATTCCTAGTACTGTAGATTTTAAGTGGAAGTTTTTTTTTCCTTTTTTCAATTAAATAATCACATATGGTCTGATGCAAAGGTGTTTGGCATGTTTAGGACGGCTTGTACTGCTGGCGGCTCATATACAAATATTTTATCTGGCAGTGTATGTGATTAGTTCATCTGGCGGCGTGTACCACTGGTGGCTTATATCAGCAGCTATAGTCTTGCAACGTAATGGCCTCGTAAGCACAAAATTATTCTGCTTCCATTAATTCCTAAACACACATTTTTTTAATGGCATAGAGCCTAGTGCTGACTCCTGAAAGGGCCACCAGGGGGAACTCCGAAAAGGGCACAATGTTTTCTTCAAAAAGGGCACCCTTGAGTTGTGCTTTAAATTTTTTTACTCCCCCCCCCCTCATTAAAGCGCCTTTGCTTAAAGTTTTACAGGTAAAAAATATTTAAGCCTTTAAAAAAAAAAAAAGCCTGCAAGGTTGCAAACTTTGCATGTGTACCTCAAAATATAGGTTTTCATTTTGAAAAGTATATACGTATATATGGTATCACTTATGCGCAGTTTCATATGTATTCTGCTGCAAAATTATGAACTACTCAACAAGAAAAATTTTAGGTCTTGGTGACATTTCTCCATGACCAAGTTTGGGAGGAGATTACCAAAGTTGCAACAAATCCAGAAAAGACCCCCACAAAAGTACTCCCAATGTGGCCGTACAAGTCTTAAGGTTGGCTTTGATTATTATTGGCAAGTATTTCAGGTGACGGTAACCTAGGATTTCAAACTTATCGGTATTTTAAACGTCAATCATAGAGCTTTCAAATTTTTCCTTAATCATTTTGTTTCTAATTGAAACATTTTTTTTTCTTTTTAGAGGAGGGGTGGGGTGGGAACTTTGGAGAAAATAGCTTTTTATTTTTACTCAATATATTTTGTTCTTTTTACCATTAAAAAATAAATTATATCAGGTGATAAAAAAAATGCTGCACAATTAATTATATGCAAGAAAACACTACAATTATATAAGATAATTTTTCACAGGCAAATGGGAGCCACATGCTAGTACAATCTTTACTTCTTTTATTCTTCTATGGGCATAAGTTTATGAGAGGAAAATAGTGTGCAAATTATGCTTGTATTAAACACCTTATTTAATTTGTTAAATTTTTTTGTAATAAAGCCATAAATTTCGGGAGGTGGGGTTCAAAGTCTTGGAAATAAATAACTATTTAGGCCCAATAAGCGTTTTGCTGTTCACTGTTTAGAAAATAATAAATATTGTAAACCTAAAGCAGATGCTAAAAGATTGCTGCCGGATTATACGCAATTCGCTAATTAGCATATGATCGTTTCCCGCGTGCAAACGAAGAAAAGCATATACATGAGACACAAATACTATTTTTAGCACATATAAACTGATTAGTATGTAGAAATTAAAATGTTTAGATTGAAAAGAAAAGCAAAGCTTATTTGGCTTTGAAAATAGTATTTAAATGTTTTGTCTAAAGTATAAATTTTGCGAAATGACGCCGACGCCGTTTACTATTTTATTTTATTATTTTTTTCAGTATTGGAGCTAAATGCTAAACCCAGAACAAGTACACATCATGGAACCCCAAATTTGTAACCCCAAAAATTTTAAAAAAAAAAAAAAAAAAAAAAAAAAACGGCTCTTGATTTCAATGAAAAATCGGGAAGCATATTTTAGTTTTTTTTTTTTTTTTTCGGGGGGGGGGGGGGCAATAAGCATTTTAAAAATCTGAAAAAATGAATTGTAATGAGCATGTTTATGATAAAAATGTACAGTTTTCCTAATCGCGTCCGAAAAAGTTTTCATATTTGAGATCGCGAATTCTGAAAAAGGGTTTGTTTTCGCGATTCAGAGTTCTTATTAATTATTGCTTTAATTCTAAGTTAATATCATAACATTGTGCTTTTTTTTATTTTTTTGTACTTTTATTGTATTTATTATTGTTTTTTAGACTGAGCTCTAAATTTTACGCAATACAGAAAATTCGTAAGATTGAAGTGTGGGCTTTCTTTTTTTTTCCGATAATCTGATCTTTTGTAATTAAAAGACTTTCATAAGTGGCTAGAGCATATAAAATCGTGTCAGAATTTGAGCAAATTCTTTTCTTGTATTGTTTAATTAATGAGGTTAAAAACAAACGGGAAAAGTCTGCATTTTTCGATGTTACGTCACGAGCGTAAGTCGACCTTTACTTCGTTTTTTGTGCCAAATTTCTCGACTTATAAGCGAGTATATACAGTATTAAAAAATGCTATTAATGAATGAAATGCTAATGGCAAATTATGAGTTCTGATGCTATTTACAAAATTTGTTGAATCAGGACCCAAAATCCGGAGCGATCGCCGCTCCGAGTGTCCCGGATTTGAAGTCTTTAATTATGTTTTAACATAAAAAAATATTTTTTTTTTTTTTTTTTGCTCGATTTTTTTTTTTTTTTTTAAATCGGGAGTTTTTCGAATTGCCACACATCATCGGCAGGTAGCGTGCCGCAAGTAGTCCATCCTGACTATAAATAGCATAATTTAACTAGCAGATATTATTATTTGTTTAGGGCTATAAACACCTGTAAAGTGAAAAAAAGGCAGGTGATGCGTCCCCTTACTACCCCCAGTTGTTCCAAGGGTTCCAAGAAGCTGAAGGGGAGAAGGCAATAATGCTCTGGCGTTCTGAGAAAACTAGTGGGGACAAATAAAGGTGGGGGATCCTGGATTAAACTTTTCCTACTGCACTTCCTGCTTTGAAGTCCGATGGGCTGATGTGTCATGGTCTGTATAGACCGCAGGGCGCATAGAAAAAGGAAGAAAGGGGCCGCCGGGCGCAAAAATGATTGAAAAGGGCCGCCGGGCGCGGCGCCCTGCCAAAATGGCTTAGAGTCAGCATTAGAGCCTTCCCCCACACCTCCTCCACATAGTGGCAAATAGGTGTATGCTTAAAGACTAGACACGCCTTTGCGGTTAGAACTTTTACTGATGCAATCCCTGCTTGATTCCTGGTGTACCTGGTCACTCCTTGCATGCTTTTGGTGTAGTGCATGATAATCCTAAGGCTTTATTCTAAAAATGCATAGTTAGGCAAAAGTATTTCATAATCACAGAAATAATGTCTGCATGGGGAATAAAAAACAGAATCTTGCATATCCTCTTCAGACCCCAGAACTAAGCACAGGCAATGTTGATGCAATTTTTTGGTTCCCTGATTTAAAAAATGAATACAAAAGAAAATAACTAAAATTGTTTTTTTTTTAAATTTTAATTAATAATAAGTTTAAATAATAATTAATGCCCAATGTCCATGTTTGAAACAAAGTAAACTATCTGTTGAGTAATTTCAAAAACAATGGGTGTTTTAGCTTTCAAATTGCACAAACAGTAGTTAATAAACAGTATTTTAAAATGTACCCAATTGGGTACACTTGGAATGAAGAGGCTAGGAATGTCCCATTTTTTCTTGAAATTTCTATATTTAATATTTACAAAGTATTAACAATTGACAGAATATTCATTTTCATTTAGAAATGTTGCATTATCTTTAGATTAAGAATTAAAAATATAATAATTAATGAAAATTTAGAGGGAGAAAAATGTAATAATGTAATTATTATTAACAGTTGTCAAAAATTTGTTAAACTATATTTGGACCTTTATTTTGCGTTATTCTGCTTACTTTCAACTTTGAGTTTTCTCTGGCATCTAGCTTTTGTTTGGAAATCAAGTAAAAGATTTCTTATAGAACTTATCCAAAATAATAGCATATATATGCTCATTTGAAAAAGAAAATTTTATCGCTATATTTGATGACATTATGGTTTAAAAACAAGAGTTATCAAACCTCTCTGGTTTCGCCCGTATTGGCATAAAAGGAGTACTTTTTTATTTAACGTTTACAATGATTCGTTTCTACAAGCATAATAAAATGCTGAAAAAATTAAGTTGAAAGAAATAGCATTTTTTTATATTCATATAAATATTCATCCACATTTTAGAGATTAATAAATATTTTGAAAGCAAAATCTAATTTTTGTTAAGGATGCAAAAAGAAGACTCATTTCGCTTCGTAGGTGCTGTAAAAGAAACAAACGAAACAACGAAAAAAAAGTCTCTCTTTACGAAAATGGTTTTAGAAACGATACGACGAAAGTCGAAGCGAGAAAATTTTGTACAAAAATGAGTTTTTCTATTTTAAAGATATACATAATTGATAAATGTTAACAATATCTACGTACACCTCACACGCGATTTATAATTATTCTTTTAATAACTTTGTATACAAAAGAAAAATACAGATTTCACATTTTCAGCGGACGAGAGGACTTTTCTTGTGTGTGTGTGTGGGGGGGGGGGGATTATATTTACCACTCCTGAATGTTAAACCACTATTCTGCAAACACTGGATGACTTCGTTCGAATTGCTGCACTTGAAGCCGGAGATCCCGAGGAGAATTTCGGCGTTTTGCTGCAACTCGATTTTTATCGCCAGTTCTCGATATCATGTTTATTTCTTCTTTTCGTTTTTAAGTTTAGTTAAAAATTGAAAATATTTAAAGATATTTGCTCTTTCATAAACACTTAAAAACAAAGCAAAAAATTGTATTTGGAACAGGGAAAAATAATAATTTGTATCATACAAATCATCAAAATTAAAAGCGTGTTTGGTATAAATCCATAAACATAAAATCGATAAATGCATGGGCTCTAGGAAACATAAAGAAAATGAAGTGATCGGATTGGGATTCTGAAATTCGTATTTTGAACCGTATTGTAAAGCAGAAACGTTTTTTACATTATTTGAAACTGAGAAATAATTTCAAACTGTCGTCCCATGTTTAGGAAAAAGTCGAAAATTTGATATTTAAACTCAGTCGAAAAGCGCTATGCTACAATATTAAAAGTATAGTGTACAGCGTGATTAAAAGCTCAAACTGTCATAGATAAAAATCTGAAACCAGCAATTTCAAGGCTAAAGCGAGCCTATTTATCGGTGCATAGAAAAGAAGTAAGATCGAGGTTCTCAGCTACCCAACGTGGACAAGTAAAAATGAACTAAACAAGACCGAACATAATGTACCAAAACAACGACAGGCAGCTGAAACAGTACGTTAACCCCGAAAAGGAGGGGGAAAACATGACAGCAGTACCGGGAATTTCGTCAAAGAGACAAAAGAAACGATTTTCTAGTACCAAACGGAGGGGCACCAGCTAAATCGATAACAAGGTAAGAATAATTCTTCCAAATATGATGAGACTCAAGCAGAAAAAATGAAGAAGAAGACAAACTACTAAAAGACAGAGAGGAACAATGTTGAATCATTTTAGCAGAAGAAAGGGGTAACAAACTTATTGTTTGCAAATTTAACAATGTCGAGCTTTTAAAATCTTGATCTTCACTGTAGTTTTCATGTTATTTCAACCAGAACGCGGGAGTTTGTTTAATTTGCCCTATATAAGAAAAATTGCACTAACACGAAACACTTAATAGGTACCTGTTGTACCTAAAGTTTAGTACCTTTGTTAAGATTCCCAACAGAATATTTCAGGTGCGATCATTGTAATTAATCAACGGGAGAAAAAGCATCGTGAAAGTATTTAAAAAAAAATATTTTTGCTGTCTGATGACTGAGTTTTGAGATAAAGGGTAAGACAATTGTGTTACCAAAATAATCCGAACTACTGGATTAATTTTTAACAGCAATATATCTGTTATTATTTTCTTTGTAAATAGAAAGAATCAATTATCTTAGTAGAAAACCTCCTGCAGAACGCTACACGTTTTAAATAGTCCAATTCAGAAGTAAGTAACTCATCAGAAGAACAATTCTTTATATAATGAAGACAAAGGTTCTGAATGCAGGCAGTTTTTGATTGAGAGGCTTAGTGGATTTGCTATGAATGGGAAAAGTGTCAGAAAGAGCGCAAAACTTCGAAACATAGTTGTAGAAAAAGTGTAGTTAATACGTGTGACTGATACATCTAGAAGCGAAAAATGTTTGTCAGATATCATTTCTTAAGCAATCTAAATTAATAAATATGAGGGTGGGTGGCATTTTAAATCAGAAGAGTACGGTCAGTGAAGTGTTCGAAAAGAAGAAAACAATCATTAACATAACGTATACAAAAATCAAATTGAAATTGTTTCGAAATTTCAGCTCATACATTTTACATGCATATTTTTGAACTGAAATTATTTGAACTTGAAATTATTAAACCCACGCAATACGGACTCACCCCACGTAATAAACCCACGCAATACACATTAGCAAATATAAAGTAAAAATTTGCTGATATTTTGTTTTCGAAAGTGGTAAAAAACGACTAAAAAGTAAAATTTTCCTCTAAAATCTTGCCACCCTAGGCAACTAATGTCTACTCTACCTTTTTATAAGTTTAACACTAGATATGGATTGCTGTACGGCGTCTAGAGTTCCTGAACTAGATGAACATTTCAAAATGTCACTTAAGAACCATAAGAATATACATACATTTCTTACATAAACAAAATGTAAAAATTCAAAAATATAATGGTTTTTCTGTAACATAACTAACTGAACTAAAAAAGAATATTGTTTAAAAAATAGTATTTTATTATATATTTTTAAATTGTCTCATTTACTGAATTCATGTCCTCTTATTTCATTTACAGACGATTATCAATCGCGAACGATTCATCACGCCTCAAACAATCTACGGATAATTATGCAAGAGAAGATATTGCAATTTTGAGGCTAACAGTTCGATATCCTGAAATACAGCTGTTAACCATAATTGAACTCATTACCATTCGACAAACTGTTTAATGCACATTTCCCGGTTAATTAAATCGATTAGTGTGGAAAATAATTGAAGATATGATATTTTATTAAATTGTTTGAGTTTTCCTCTGATCTTAAATGCATTTTTATTCAACTGGAATCATATTTACCTTTAGTAAGATATTTACCGTTTTGAGAGAAAGTGTGTGCTCCTGTTATTTTAATTCATGATCAACATTAAAAAGAAAAAAAAGCTGTTAATGTCTATTTGATAAAAAATAATAATAAAGATCTCCATGAACTGAAAAAAAAAGTATCATTTTTCTGATAGTAGTGAGCAGAAATTGGCAAAATACTGATTGCTCTACGCAGTCATAGGATTTTGCTTTTTTTTTCTTTTTTGTCGGGTGTGGTGGTGAGGAGAGGGGCGGACAAAGGTCAGGATTAGGAATGCATCCGAAATTGATTTTGACCGGTCTCGGATGTCCGTACTGGATGATATTGGGCTCTAATGTTTGAAACTTGTAAATTCTATACATACTTTTAAACAACCCACAGCTTCCATTGCGTAGTAAGTTTGTAACTTACATACGTTTTCAAAATATGCTAATCAATTAAATTTAAAAAATCCAATATAACATGCCTGATAACCGGATCTTTCGCGAATTCAGGATACTTCAAAATCGGTTGAATGCCGTATATCGATACCTTGGGCCTTGTGTGTGTGGGGGGGGGGGGGGATCCAACTCGTCACCCCCTCCGGGCGTTGTATCCTTCCGTACTGGAAATTGACGTTAGAAATCCGGAACATTTCTAAAAGAAAATCTCGACATATTAAGCTGGTCAGATAGGATGTAGTTAGCAATAATTACGAATATGGTCTGCTTCAAATAGCCCTGAACACACAAGCTCTCAAAATGTACTTAACATCAAATGAAACATTTTACATCTTTTTCATGGGGAACTAGTTTATAAATGCGCAATTTCTTTCTACTTCAGTTAGCCAGTTTTGAAACTACTCCTACTGTTATCAAGTATAGAATACAATTAAATGTGTGTCACAAAACAAATGCACCCATTCACCCACTTTTTTAAAAATGCTTTTTAAAAGAAGGTACGTAAAAGAAATCCATTTGGAAGTCTCCTATTCTACGATTGAGCACGTTTTTTGCAGTAGAAATAGGATTCTGTGTTCTAGATAGGAGCCGAACCATTTATTTTCCTTTTGGACACCTGTGAGAAAAGAAAAAGAAAAAAATGCACGCTTTCTTTTCTTGGGGTGATCCGTTTCATTTTGCTTGAAAACTTTTTCTTAACATGTTTTTTACCTGTTTTTTCAGTAAGAAAAGAAAAATGCTTTGCAAAAATGCATGATACTAATGAAAGAAAAAAGTTGTATCTTTTTTTCACTTTCCAGCGTAAGCAGTCTCTTCAAAAATTGATGTGGATGTGCTATTATTTCAATAAACGTTCTGTTAGTACTGTAATCGCTTTAATTGTACTAATCTCTACCTTATCGTCCATTTTCAAAAGGTCATTATTGAATATATTCTATTTTTTAAAAAAAGCTAAAAATTTTGGAAATTTAATTTACGAGAACAATAGTTGTTAAACTTAATTGAACATCTTGTACTTCCAAATTGGGCTCAAAACTGCTATAGCTAAAAAAAAAATTTAACATTTTCGTGAATTTTCGAATTGTAATTGTCTCTTTGAGCTAGTTGGGCATAAATATGTGATCTAGTATCAGTTTTGGCAAAAATATTATTAAAAATGAAAAATAAATTTTGCAACGAATTTAACATCGATGCTATTACACTTTTAAAGATTAGATGGAGAAGGACTCTTAACAAACACGGTAAATACGACATTGTTTTCCGTTGTAAAAAGGTCCTTGTATTAGTTCTTGGATGAGTTTCCCATGCTTGCTGTTAGACAACGGCTAATCGAATGTCTGCCTGTATTTTCCGGAATTTACTACTGTGGTTGTGGTCTATAATAAATTACATTATAATTAATTTGCCCCCATTTTCTTTCAGCAAGAAGTCAAGAGGACGCATAATAGACTTTAAAGAATGCTATGTTATTCTGGGAGCGTGAACGCAATTTACGACTGTAGGGGCACTTTCATGTTGCGAGAAACGAGGGGGGGGGGGCGGGGAGCAAGTTAAGTTAAGCCACTGTTGCACACCAAACACCCTTTCAGCTACGCCACTAAGAAATAAATAATTAGAAATAAGCTAGAAATTAAAAATTAGAAATACGCCACTTAGAAATTTCTAAGAGAACTCCCCCCCCCCCCCTAAAAATTTCTAGCTACGCCCTGCACGGATGGATAAGGAATGCACGGATGGATGGGGAGGCACAGCGAAGGAATTTGAACTCAATCAACCCGATTTTGCTATTCTCGTCACGACTTTTTCAGGAAGTGTTTTTTTAAATAACATTTAGGAAATGTTTTAGTAAAAAAAGCGATAGTATCTTGCTTCATTTTCGCATTTTAAATAATCCTTCCGCGTTTAGAGAAAAATGTGACAACAGCTAAGCCCTGCCATTATGTATGAGAATAATGGTTTGAAGAAACTATACAGCTACTATACAGAAGTTTGGTAAGACCTCATTTGGAATATGCTGTTCAGTTTTGGTCTCCGTACCTAAAAAAGGATATTACCTTATTGGAAAGGGTTCAAAGGAGGGCTACTAGATTGGTAAGTGGTCTTTCAGACTTAGATTATGAGGTTAGGCTTAAAAGGCTCAATATGTATAGTCTTGAGCAAAGAAGAGTTAGAGGGGACATGATTCAGTTGTTTAAATTCATTAAAATGGGAAATGTTGATGGACTGCAGCTATGTGCTGAAAGTAGAACCAGAGGTCATTGTTTTAAGCTTTCAAATCTCATGCTAATCTTTAAATTAGGAAAAATTATTGCTTCAATAGGGTTATAGGCAATTGGAATAGTTTACCAGAAGCGACTGTTAATTGCAGCGGGGTAAAAACGTTTAAGAAATCTCTTGATGTTCATTCGGGACTGCTAAATTGACTAGGACCAGCCTAGCTGGGCCTTGAGCCTGTTGCTGGTCGTCACTTTTGTATTTGTATTTGTAAAACTGAAAGCGGTGAAATATCTTTGAAAAGAAAGCATTTAAGTTTACTTCGCAGGTTAATTCAATTAATCTTAATAAGGAAACAAAATAAAATAATTTATCTTATGCATAACCTCTCTGTAAGCCATTTTTAAATATTTTGGTAATTAATTAACGTGAAGAATAAGTGGCATAAGAAAAAGGCTTAAATTTCATGTTTGAAGACGTCTTAACACCCTTGAAATTAAACAGCAATGCTACTCGTAACCTGTTTTGTGCTATGCATTTGCTGTTTCTGCATATAAATAAAACCTTACTAAAACAAGTTCCGTACGAATAAATGATGCAAAATTGTTCTTGAAAAATTTGAAAAGGGATAAGGTACCATTGAAAATAAGAAAGTATTTGAACTCGTTTTCAAGCTCAACTGAACACTTCTCAACAGG
Organism: Octonoba sinensis; assembly: GCA_038502835.1. Classification (NCBI taxonomy): domain Eukaryota; kingdom Metazoa; phylum Arthropoda; class Arachnida; order Araneae; family Uloboridae; genus Octonoba; species Octonoba sinensis. Next base: position 52,026,410 of record CM076599.1, on the reverse strand, counting down.
GAAACGAGCCAACCTGCTTTTCTGTAAAAGTCACTTTAAACATCTTTACTCCACTTTTCGTTTCATTCCTCTTTTCATACAAAATGCGTAACTAGATTTTATCCACTACCTTCCAGAGGCACTTAAGTTCGACGAGACAAGTTAAGATGCTTTATTTTTTTCGTTACATTGTCTCTGGAGACAATCAATTCCAATCGGCCGGATAAAATCTGCAAGGGTCAATGCTGCCGTGTCCATTTGAAGTTAAATCTCCTTGAGCATTTCAAGTGCTTGAGACAAATATTCGGTCTCCTTGGCTTTAAATCTTTTCTTGTATTTGAACAGAGTAAATTGCTAACTTTCTTGATAGGATTCTAGGCGGATATATATGAAGCAATGGATTTTCAATGCGGATTCTAAGAAGAAATTTATGAGAGAAGTAACATTTTTTGTCTTATTTCTTTTAAAAGTACAGGAAGGGTGGAGTAGAGAAAATATTATTGCGAAGTAGCAAATAATTGAAATAGAATATAAAAGTTTAAAAAAATATTAAGTTGTTAACGCAGTTGTTATGGGTAGGTCAATTCACTGATTGGCTTTATGTTTTCATTACCATTAAATTCTTCTCATATAAAAATACATCATAATTAATTCCATTAAGGTTTCTAATATTGTTAATTCTGTTTCCTTTAATCATCTGGTCTGGCTGTGAAAAAGCATAGTTTTAGCGTATTCATTTACGTTTACAACGAAAATTATTTTGGTATGAGAACGTGTAAGTTAAGATCACAAGTCTGGAAAATATTGTGTAAGCATGGACCCTAAGGTGGGGAAATAAGGTAAGGAAAGGAAATCTCAAGAAAATTTACTACATGTTTTCATTGACAGAAAATTATAAAAGCAAGCACGAAAGAAAGTGTCATAAAGAACAATAATTACCTGTAAACAAATAGTGCTTCAATTAACATAGCAAACTTGAAATCTAATTTTAGTAATAACGATTAAGTCATCTTATTTTCTTTTTAACGGGGATGCGTATTGGATATTGGCTCATCTCATTACCTTATTATAGTTATTAGTATTCATAAATTTGTCTTCTATTGGGAGACATCCCAAAGAAGACAAAGGCAATGAATTACATTTTCAAAATTTAATCCTGAAGATACATGAAAAGTTTTAAAGATACACAACATTTTTTGATTTCATGTGTCATGTGCTTTATACTTTTATGTAAAAAAACTGATCATTAAAAAAAATGTTCTCCAACAGTAAAATTATACGATCTTCAAGATATTTATTGTTTCAATCTGAGCGCTGCTGGTAACTATAAATTTTAAATCTTGGCATTTTGTTGCGATTAGTTTGCCAAGTAGACTATGTAGTGGTTTGAGCGGAATCGTTTCAGTTTCCTAATTCTTGAGCCAAATAAAATTCTCTAGAATTTTTTTCTTCTTCTTCACGTTTAGTTTGTGACTAATCGCAAAAATTAGATGAGGAGACGCAGATGAAAGCCTTCGGTTCTTGGCTGTTTTTTAATATAATTATGGAAAAAATAAAAAAGTTAACAAAACCGTGAAATACATATTGTATTTATATAATTTAAACAATAGTCAAAAGTAATACTTAGAAGGAATTCTAAATAAAAGGAACATGTAAAATATGTTCGGTAAAACAAAATTAGAGTTTCCTAATGAATATAGCGTTGATTAATTATAGGTGTTTCATTTTAAACTTTTGTTTAATAGGTATGATACAGATCAACTAATATGAATAAAATAAATTTTATACATATATTTTTATGCACTCAATGTTTGTTTCGATTCGATACCCTTTCTAATGGGGCTGCCGTATTGGTCCTCAACCATTGCAGAGCTAGTGCGTTCCTAGAGATTGGTACCAACTCTTTTCAACGGCACCACAATGAATATTGTACCATTGTCGCAATTTTTGACGCTCAGTTTCCCCCTGAATAACGGTTCCTGAGCTCTCGTTGATGCAAACGGCACTAGGAATTTAATTCAGCCGAGGGTATCCACGCCAAACGGATACTCAAGGGGCCTTTATCATGCTGCATAATCATACGACATCGGCGCAGAAAATTTCTCTTGAAGATCCACCGACTTGGGTCAGGTTTGAACCCGCGATCTTAGGCGTACGAGGCCTGCGCCTTACCACTACGCCCTCCTGTCGACGCGTTTCGATGTACAGTACGTTGATCTCCTTTCAAAATATTGTAAGTTATCAGTTTTCTTTAAGAATTTGCCACCGTTTGATGACATCTATCTAACAAGGGGGGATGACCTAAGTCTGCCTTAACACCCTTTCTGCATACACACATATACAGGCCCAAATTTTGGAATGGGCATTTTGTGCCGAGCACAGGGTGGAAAATATTTGTTCCATGTTATTTTTTTAGGATTTACAAAAAAAAAAAAAAAATGACAGGATCTTAAACTACTCACAATTTAACACTGGATAACTCCCTAGAACACTCTCTCTGGAATCAGGCGTAACACCAGGGACGCCGAGAGCCAAGGCGGGCTCCATGTCGGTCTTGCCGCGCCCTCTCCGTTTCATTCAAAAATTTTAAAAACTGCATAGATAAAAACAATTAACTTTCTAAAAAGTGACATTACAATAGACTATAGAGACATTTTACTCTCTGTACTACTCCAATGCCGAGCCTGACACCATGAATTAACCATGCCTAACACTCCCTCTTAACGGCCCTACGTGATTGTCAGTAAGAGTAGGATGGGGTAAAATGGAATAGGGAAAGTGTTGGTTTTTTCATTCAAAGCATATTTTAATTTAAATAAAAGCTAAAAATATGCAACTTTTCGATTGCTATTTATGAAAGAGGGGCTCATTAACATTCACTTCATTAATTTATTTCAATGTCTTTTCATCATTGAATTTAGTAGTCTAGAATACCAGCGTTAAACAAATTCCGAGCTTCAGTTCTGCAAATGTGCATAAATAAATACGTAACTGAAGTTCTTCAATAGACAATTGAAAAAGAACTGACGCTTGTTCTTGCAATTTCTTTAAAAATAAACCTGTGACATAATATCTGCTTCACTATTGTTGTTATTTATTTATTTTTTAAAGTCAAACATTAAGAAAATGTAGTAACAACTTGCTCCAAATATTAAAAATAGAAACAGAAACCTTTAAAATCAAATGAAAAAAGGCAGTTTTAACCCTCACCTATGAAGTACTTAGCCTATGAAAAACAACTGGCATTAAGCCAGGTGGGTATGTTCAGCAAAACATTATGTGAAACGTTTCTAAAATAAGCTCAACGCAAAACGGGCTGCTCAGATTTTTATTTATTCATCACTGTGGTAAGGAAAAATGTTATTTAACATTAACTAATGCGACGACGTACGAAAACCGATGATTTAGCTGAAACAAAGGTATTAACGCAGCGGCAACAGAATTAATGGCACTTCTAACAACGGGACCTTGCTAAAGTTACGTACCTTTTTTTTTTTTTTTACATTCTGTTGCTTGCGGCAGTACTGTGGTACATTTTTAATTACCTATGAATATAAGCCAAGTCCTTTGACATGAATAATGAGAAAAATGACAAATGTATACATTTTAATTTTTATTTGTAATTTTATAATGTTCGGTGCAGGACACAAATTTTAATGCCATCTAAACTAAGTTTGAACTAAATTAATTTTAGTTAAGTCATTGTTATGTAGGAGAAAAAATAGGTTTTTATAAGATGCTTAAAAAAAAAAAAAAAAAAAAAAAAAAAACTGCTACATTTCCCCCCCATTACTTTAGCGTATGGATGTGGGTTTGGATTTTTTTAAAAGTAATTTTGCTGAATTAAAATAAAGTTAGATAAATTATTTTTGTTTATTTCCCCTGGACCACAAGAAAAAAATGGGGCTGACAGTTTTTAAACTGCTTCTTCAGTTATATTTGGAGCCCTGAATCGAAATATGAAATCATTTCTATCAGCTTTACTTTAGATCAGGTTTTTTAAACGTGCAATTCTAACCGAAATGTGCTCTTCTTAAGCTTTGCTTAATGTCAGTCAGCTGCCCATTTACTTAGAGGAAAATCTGAAAATCCACCTTCAAAGAGTTTAGGTTAGTCACTGAGTTCTCGCTGTGCAAGGTATATCGAATTTTGTCTTGCGTGATATTAGTGTTTAAGAAAGGGTTGTAACAAGTTACTCTGCAACGAATTGTTTGTAGATTGTTGTATTTGTGTTGTTGGATATAAATAAAATCAGTTCAAGTAGAAGAAGTTGTGTAAATCATCCTGATGGTTTTTGCTATATATGCAGAGAATGCACATTAAAAGAAAACAAAAACTGTTAGCAACTTGGTTAAAATAGCTTCTCTCGGATTCTTTGTGTTAGGCTTGGGGAATAGGCATATCTTTGGTTTCCTCATCAGTCAGTAAAATTTGTACCGATCATTTAAGAGAGTAGACAACTGGGAAAGAAAACTTCTTAAATCCGGTGTTATCAGTGACTTGGAGAGGACCCCAAAAACGACTACAATGATTTATTTCTGCTGGGTTAATATGTGAAAAAAAAGAAAAAAATCTCATCCTTAGTTTTTTCTTATTTTTCCCACGGATTTAGATAGTATCACGTATTTTACTAAAATGTTATAACTTTAAAATCTAAGCTAATAGACAAACATTATATAATGTCGTATTTGAATTCAGAGCATCAAATTTGTATGAAATCAGCTCCAAATACTTCTGGAATAAACCCTCTGGTTGATTGCGGAGATCAGAAATAAAGTTAACTAATTATTTCAACAAAATCTTACTAATCGACCTCTTAACTTATTTTTTAGGTTATTTTCTTTTACATCGACTTCAATTTGGTGTGTTTAAAAGTCATTTCCTTCAATTTCCAGCAAAAGTAAAAAATGCCACTTGATCCACGGTCTGTAACCCGGTAAAAGGTGCGGATCAGTTAAAGAAAAAAATATCCTTTTATGTCCTACAACAACCCAAGGATGCCATAAATGCAATGTGTATGCGATTATAATATTCCCGAGAGAAGATTAAAGATGGGATCCGAAACTAGTTGCTGGTGTTAGTTGTGGATCAAAACTCTGAATATTACTTGCATGGCCAAAGGTTTACTTCAAAATTACATAATTATCGCAAAATTTCGAACTACGTGTTCTAATCAAGGAGTTATGAATTTGATCACCGTTTAAAGGCTGTTTTGTATTCATAAGTGTATAACCATCGTCTTTTCTAGAAGAGCGTTATTGTTCTTTTATTTCTGAAATCATATTCAAATGTACCACAGTACATATTATCATTTTCATTGTTTGGAAATTTGTTCCATTAGCTGGGGGCTATCCTCTCTTCAGTTTTCAGTATTTTTTTCAATTTTCCGTCATTTTAATCAGAAATTTGAAACAAGTTGCATGCGTGGTAATAGAGATTATTCTTGACGATTTAGTACCTTGTTGTTCTGATCTCAAATGTTCCTTTATTCTTGAAACTTAAAGAGTACTACCAAGAAAGAAGAACGTTCTCTGGCATTAAATGAGCGTCTACGTTGTAGTCAAAATGTGTTTCAGAAAGCTGTATGATACACCTGATGTTTATTTGCAATTATAACATCATATTTTTATTTTAAAATGGTTTAAACTTCAAGTGTATTTAATCTTAACCCGCATCGCAACCTACAAGTATGTCTAAGGATTTTTTCATAGGTGTAAATTACTCACCCCGAAGGTAATGCGGAATGATGGAAATCCTATCATGCACTTTTGAATAAAAACTAAATGATTTTTTTTTCAATTAGTTTGAAAACAGAATTATATACAGAAAAAAAAAAGAAAAAAAAAAAAAAGATTGCCTTTCCTAATTTCCTGCTCAAATTTTTGTTAAAGATTATTAAAAACACTACTCTGTGTTCCAGAATAGTTTCACTCATTCCTAAATAGTGTAATCTGACGACAGAAAAATTTGTCAACTTACAAAACTAAGACTCAAGATACTTTGATTTACAACTAGTGACTTTACCCTACACATATGAACTTTTTTGATAAAGGTATATTTTTGGAACGATTTCATAAAAATAATAAATCGGTACACCTTTTAAGTAAATAGAATGCATCACAACATTCGGCACTTTTAAAATTACACAAGTGTTTTTGTAACCATTCCAATAAAAAACCACCCTCATTAAAAACACGGATTCTCTTCTTGTTTAAAACAATCGCTGTTTTGTGTAAGAATTAAAAAAGAAAGCTATAAATATATGACCATGAATAAATTTGAAACATTAGTTGAAACAAAAGTCGTATGAATGCTTTTTTTTTCATTCTAACTGCCTCGGAAACCGCGTGGACCTCCGCATACTGACAGGCAGGAAATGATGCATCATTTCTTGTTGCTGCAATCCTGCTACTGGTATCAGATTACATTTTTTTTACAAATTTGTATAAAATACGCATAACTAATAGAAACTAACCTGTTACCTTTTAAACATTTTCTTCATACTGACACACATTAGTGACACTTTTCATGCGCCTTACTCATTCACGAATGTGAATCTTGAAAAAATCCGACCAAAAAATATTTGAAAATTAACTTTTATTCACGCGGGAGCATAGCCAAATCTAGTTGCGTTTATACAGGTTTGACTTGGCCAATCTGCAGAAAGAAACAATAAATAATTTTTCATTAAAATCATGTCACCAAATGAAGAAAATATTTAAAATTTTAAACAGGCAATCTTTACTTAAATGTTTTGTTGAAATAAATATTTTCAAAAAACAAAATAGTATAAAACATGCAAAAAAAGTTAACCTTTTAAAAATTTTTGCATTAAATTCGAGTATCCCGGAAAAGGCCGTGTTCTTCAGATAGTTTAGTGATAAAAACATTCTTGATGCTCTGATGATACAGTCTTAGCTTGAATTAGGATTTGATTATCAATTCACGCCTTTTTTAAAACCGGATTCATTTCTTAAGTGGAAAGGTGTAGCTGTGTAAGTTTATAGCTAATTGGTATAATTAAAATATGTAGAGACACTACAGTTACTAAGGAAATGTGATAGCACTAATAAAGGACAGAAAAGAACCCTTATGCGAACAATTTCAGAAGTTAATGAGATACAAGTTCACTCAAGAGCTGTTTAAAAAGAAGCACAGCAATTATTTCTGACTTTCTATTTATGTCGGGATTACTCCAAGTTGAAATTTAAGAATTTCATTATTGTTGACATTTCTGAAGGAAGAGCTTTGTTGTTGTAGCAAACTCGTTAATGACAGTCAATTGACACAACCAGCTGTTAGAAATGTTATAAAAAGTTCAGTAATTGATAAATTGCAGTTTAAAATTTTTAATAATTGTTTCCTCGAGTTTGAATGACTTTTGATGCATAAAAGAAGAATTTGGGAATTTAACAATTATGTATTCATGTTCATTTATTTGACATCTTTGAACTGTCTGCTTTTGATTATATGTCCTGATTCACGAGTAAATTCATATAAATAACTGCAAAATTGATTTTCATTACTTTTGTTGCTCCTTTATAGTTTATCTTGTTTGAAGCGGTTATATAGTTTTCTTTCACTAGTCGTAATTTAACGCATTACTCTTTTTAATGATTAGCTCCAGGCATCGAAATAGCTTCCCGCCGGAATAAAACAGTCCCCTTACTAGGCGGTCGAAAGTCTGTTTCTTAGAGATACTCAATTTTCAGCGTGCTTAAGGGTATTTTCTTCTGAAGTCGAAGATACTTAACTTTCAATATCGCGGGCGATCTTGCCATACCTACTATCTGAACATTTTTCGGTTTTTAGATTTTCCTTTTTAGTAACTTTATTTTAACCGAGGAAAGCGGGTCCCACCTGTTAAAGGACACGAGGGACCCCCTTTTCTCGGAAGGTGTGTACAAAATCCCTTGTAACTGTGGAAGTGTTTACATAGGACCGCAATGAAGAGTCTCAATACAAGAATAAAAGAGCATGAGAGACACTGCCGCCTTAAACATTCTCAGATGACAGCCATTGCTGAGCATACTACTGCTACTGGACACGAGCCCCTGTTTGAAGAAATTAAACTGCTCTCTACAAATATTCAATACTTTGCTGGCCTTCATAGAGAAGCTATTGAAATACATAAACGTCCTTACAATATAAATAGAAGAGAAGAAATTTTGAAGGTAAGCAAATTATGGGTTTAACTGCTTCAAAAAGCATCATTCAATGCCAAGGACAAAGATGAAGAACTAATCAGAAGCAGTTTCAGCAAGCCTGAGATTGGGGGCTCATCCAATGAGGTTTAAGCACATGTGATGCTCGATAATATATAAGGACCAGACCTCTGCCTGAATTTCATTCTCACTCTGAAGAAGCTTGAAAGATGTCAGGCGAAACATCAGCCAGAAATATCTTGGATGGGCCACGGCCTATTAGCCCGGCAAATATTATGTTTGGTATGCACACTGGCCGTGAATGTCTAAGCTCCTATCTAAATAGATCTTTAATTAAAATTTTTTCCTTAGCGTTTATTTCTTCTTGACCGTATACGTAAATATACAATAATTCCACCCATAGCTTCATTATGAGCACATGATTTTAGACCTTCTAGAGTACAAGAAAGTGGTAATTGGTGAGCAAGCGCAACGAGGTTGGATAGCGAAGCGATTTGAATATAATTGCTTGCAGTTCCGACCGGGGGTTGGCGAGCAGAGGGTGGGCTTCCTAGTTATTTAATTGTTTGCCGAAAAAAAAAAAAAAAAATACCCGAGAAAGATCATGGCGCGGGAATCGTTGCTGCAACGTATAGGTACAACAACATTGAGTCTAGGAAATGGGGAGCCCGTTCACTATTATTATTTATGCAAATAATAATAGTGAACGTAATATATATATTTTTTTAATTTGCTCAGTGGAGGGTGATCTAAAAGACAGGGAAATCTTTAAAATTTAATTGCTCGAAAATGAAGAAAAAATGAAAGATACGATTCTTTTTGTGTAGGAATAAGTGCAGAAATAATTATGTTTTCAAAAAACAGATGTCAGACTAGAGTTGATGAAATCGGGTTATTCGAAACAGTAGACAGAACAAAAGAAATATAGGCCGTAGTAGCCTAGTGGTTAGAGCATCGAACTTCCGCATGGAAGGTCGAGTGTTCGATACCCGCTGAAGACCCACCATGCACACTTGGGGATACGTGCATGTAAAATCCGTGGACCCCACTACCTCGCCCCGTGCTCAAGCAATTCTGAGGCATCGGCTAACAGGTTTGGTTCTGGTAGAGAAAAGTACCAAAAGATCTGCTGTAACAGATCACGACAATCGAGATCTGTTTTTGTAAAAAGGCTAAAAATACTATTTTGCTGAACAACGTAATTTGTGAAACGTTATTTTTAAAAGAATAAGGAAAGTGAACGTGTGGCATATTGTGGTTGTGAAGTGAAAAAGAGCAATATAATATGTTTATCTATGATCAATCCACGAATTTGAAAATCTTAAACATTTTTTCTGCGAAATGGGGGATACTTCCTAAGGTTCTACTAGTGTTGGCTGCACTATCCAATAATTGGTTCAATCCAAATCGGATATTGCTGTTACTGAAATATCGATGCCTCTCTCTATATATTTTATTTGTTATTTTTTTTTCTCCCCCACCCACAAAAAGGTTTTCAAGCTCTGTTCGTTATGGGTGATCTTGCTAAAAATATTCTTTAAATTTATCATATAGGGTAGACCGAGGCGAATCGGATGACAGGGCGAATCAGATTAAAATAAGGAATATGTTAATATCGAATTCACATAGAACGTACTCAGCCTTCGTCTTTTCGTCTCTCATCTTACCCCGAACCTGCTGACATAGGCAGTATTTCGATCGCACTTGTGAACCAGTGTCGACGCCGCTCGTCAGCGACTCGGTCGTTTGTGTGTGTCGCAATTTGGCGCTCATCTAAGGTACGTACTTACGATTTCTTTGTGTCATATTACGGATTTGTGTTAAAATTCAACTATATTGGTTTATATTGCTAAGCTAGGTGTCTATATTAGAGAACCAATTCGCTTTTAAGTATAATCTTAGAGCTTAACGTCAGAAATATTTATTTCAGAAGTATTGATTATGGGGATAATCAAATCATATCGTCAGGGGCGAATTGGATCACACTTTTAAACTGATTTATTACATGTTTGAAGTTATTGATTCATATTCATTTCATCGTTGATGGCTCGCACGTACAAAAGAAAGACTGATGCCGGAGAATGGTCTCAAGAAAAAAAGAAAAAAGCTAAAGTCCAGAACAAAGAGTTGACCTTACGTCAGACAGTCTGACAAAGTCCAGCGTCCCACTTGTGCATAAATAATTCAAAAAATTCTTCCATCACCTTTAAAGTCACCAATTGCTTCTAAAAGAATTCGTAAAGTTTCGAAACTGGTCTTGAATTTAACAACACCTCAGGGTAAGACTACTCTTTTTGAAAAAGGAACAAAGAAGAAATTTAAGGTAGACAATAAAACTAAGGAAAATAAGGAAAAGGCTGTGGGCAAAAAAAAAATACTATGAAGAAGATGAAGAATAACGCAAAGCCTGCGATAAAAATTAAGAGTTCATCTGCAAAACAGAGAGAGTGGCACTGCATTTACTGCTCCGAAATATTCGTTCATCCACCATCAGAGGATTGGATTCAATGCAATGCCTGCGAAGAATGGTGCCACGACAAATGTGCTGATATGGAGTGGAAAAGGACCATATAAATGTGATTTATGTGCCAATAATTAAAATTGATCTCATTATTAATTTTTTACTGATTCCAAAGCTATAGTGTTAAGAAACTTAAAAAATTTTGTTACATGTTGTGTACGATCCGATTCACCCTGAAAATTGGGGCGATTCGGATATTTTTCTTTTTTTGGTTTTAATAGCTAATTAAAAGAATATATGGATGATTTAAGTTTTCAAATGTTTATTTCATAGCTGATTGTTACTTCTTACGTTTTTATCAATAAAAATAACACTTCAGTCTGATTTGCTCAACCTCAAAGAAAAAGTGATCCGATTCACCTCGGTCTACCCTACATGAATAGATACGGCAATAAAAGTTTTTTTTTTTTTTTAATCAACATTTATCCTCTTGGATTAAACGAAACGCAGGCCTAATATAAGAACAATCGTACTGTACCAATACGTCACAATTGAATTGTTTTACACTCTTGGTGTCTGGTTGAATAAATAGCGAGCAGTTTTTTAAAAATAGAAAAAATATCATAAGAATTCGAACGCCTCCTATACATAAAGTACTACGTTTATTCTATATTCTACGAGCTGGAAGAAGACGGGAGAAATATAAATAGGGGCGAAAATGTGACACAATCTGTATCTTACGCCTATCTTCTTTTTGTCAGCATATCAATAAAGTTTTCTTGATCCACGATGGGGAAAAATTAGGTCATAAAAGCAGAACAAGATTATTATTTGAATCATCGTATTGCGAAAACATCTTTTCCAAAACTGTGAGTGCAATTTCTTGCGCTGCGAGAATAAGAGATGCATTGAGAATCTTTGATTGATCATGGATTGAGCTACATGGGTTTGGCTTTTCTTTTCGGCTCCAAGTAAATCTTTTCATTTGAGCTCGGAAACTCAAAGTAATAACTTAATTCAGTTGTTACTGATAAAAACATTTAGCATATTATGAATTGTCTTAAATGTCGCTAATTATCTTTGGATTTACTAATCTGATATATTACTAATCTTACACACACACACACACACACACACACACACATATATATACATATATACATACAAAATATATATATACATATATACATATATATATATATATACACACAAAAAAATAAGGAATCGAAACCAACTTATTAATTAAACTTATTGAATATTCTGAATTTTATTAAAAAGTTTTTAAATTTCTTGAAATCAGCGATTTTATCTAAGATATTTGCAACAAGTCTTCAGGCACAGCGCGATCCATGTACAAGTACAATCTTCAGGCACGGCTCGATCCATGTGCCTCAAAGAAAAAGTGATCCGATTCGCCTCGGTCTACCTTACCTGAATAGATATGGCAATAAAAGTCTTTTTTTTTAAATAACCAACATTTATCTTCTTGGACTAAAGGAAACGCATGCCTAAATATAAGAATCTCCGACTGCAAAAAAAAAAAAAAAAAATCTTTTGCACCTTGCACATTATTAAACAGAAATTGAAGAAAAATACTATAAGAAAATGAATAGCGCTTTAAAGTCGCCCTGCGCAATCAATTAAATCTGGTATGAAAATTCCTCGCAAAAGCTAGCTTTTGAATTCCGAAAAATGATTTTTTCTACTAGTTGGGTATTTGAAGAGAAGTTGACATTAAATAAAAAGTTTCATTTAGTAAAATTGCGCAGCGAAATAAAATGAATTCTGAGAAATCTGAAGACTTCTGCAAATACATCAATAAAACACATCATTTATGTTATGGATCGAATAAATTGAATTTTCAATGAAAAGAAAAGCTTTAAGAATAGATGTTTTTCAGATTTGCAAACATGTGGGTGGACAATACGTTGAAGATTTTCTAAGGAAAATTCTATTGATCAAAGCTGAAGCTAAAGAAGTGAATTGCGTATAAGGTTTCATTTAGTGCACGAAAAGATCGTTATGTTTTTTAAAAATCAAGATTTAGAATCAGAAAGGAAAAAAATGCATTGGTTATCTTGAAATATTTATGTTATCAGAAAACTTAAAGGAAATGGGTGAGTTATCTATAATGAAAAAGAGAGCATTAAACAGACCCCTTGTTACATTTTCAGGTAACAAGCAAAGATAAAACAAGTGTATATGCGATGCCAATTTAAAGCTGCAACTAGTTAAAAATATATTTAAAACTTGAATTCACTTCTAGAGAATTAATTTTTTTCGCAACTTGAAATTAGGTTTTTGTTTCTTTGAACTTACTACATTTTCTTCATCTTTTTTTTCCTTTTTTTTTGTTCATCAGCAAACAGAATTGTCACATAATAATCGTTTAAATGAAATTGTTTAAATGAACATGTTAAAAGAAAATCGTTTAAATGAAAATGTAGCAAGACAATCATTTAAATGAAATATCAAAAAATAATATTTCAAGTAAAAACCTCAGAAAATGATTCAAATGAAAACATAGTATGAGAATAGTTCAGAGTACAAAATATAGAAAAATGCAATAAGTATGAAAGGTATAGTTCTGTGACATAAGCCAAAAAGCATATAACCCAACTTTTCCCCTAGTTGTTTGACTTCTTTCAGGAAAGCAGTTAGAGTACGGTATTTGCATAGTGGAGAACGTGAAATCAAAACCTAATCAGACCTGTGGTATACTAACGTGTGCCACAGTTCTGAAAAATGAAAGGAACAACAGTCATGGTGCAAAGAAAACAATAAGCAACCTTCTTAATTGCTTAAAAAGAAGTAAAATAGATCCAGGAAAAAAAAAACAGAGTACTAGAATCAGTGATATGGAGCGGAGAGGAGTAACGAAATTTTGCTCTTGGAGCCATAGAAAATAAATTTGTTGTGCTCCACTGCTCCGATTTCTTTATTTTTTAAATTTTTTGTCACAAAAAAAAAAAAAAAAAAAAAAAAAAAAATAGAGAGATAAATAATATAATCTATTTTTTTTGTATTCAAAGTATTTTGGGGAAACCATCTCATTTCCGTATTTTATTTTTTATGTGAACAATTTTCGTTCAATTACGCACAGCTCAAAAAATCTTAACATTATAGCGCCTATGAGGAAATACCAAATAAATTATATAAACCCTGGACATAAGATCCAAGTTCTTTTATTCGAAGCTTATTCGAAGGAGCTTTGAAGGTGAAATATTTTTTTATTTGAAAATTTTTTGTTGGATTTTGAACAGTTCATATAAATTTAATATTAATGCCATCGGGGAAACTTAAATCCTATATAAATATTGATCTAACAGACGCATTTATTTGGCACAAATTTTATTACGTTATTAAATATTTATAACGTAGAACATGTACAGATACGTTTAGTTCAGCCTATTTATTCTAAACGTTTAGAACGAACTCGTTTAGAACAAACTATCTATTCTAAACGAGCCTATTTCCCCAAGAAACTTTCGATCTAAATTTTTAAGGATATTTCTGAGTGAATAAACGAATAAATAGCTGAAGGAATGAATAAACAAATGAATGAGTGACTGAATGAATAGATGAATTAATGTGTATTAATTGCTGAAAAATGTATATTTGAAGTAATTGAACTAAAGGAGAAGGAGAGACAGATAGCTGTATTATAAATTTGATGTTGGTGTATGCAGGAAAGTAGGATTATATAGTTCGAGACGAAACTTCTTGTTTAATCTGATACTATTCTTTTACACTGAGACACTTCCACTGACATACTATTTTTTTTTTTTTTTTGCATTCTTCTTATTTTATTTGATAAGCACAGGAATAACCAGTGTTTTTGGTTAATATTAGTTTCATTCTTTAATTAATTATTTTGCTAAAATAGCTATTTGATACCATGCAAGAGAGCTAGAACTGTACACCTATGTGAAAATTCGAAAAAGTAGTATCTTGGGAAAGGATTATATGAAATTATTAAATATATTCTTATTTTGATTACTGTTAGCAGCATTGTGCCAACGTTTAACCATTTTATTATTTTCACAACACATAACGTGAAGCTCTTATTAGTAGGATATTAAGAACAACTGTTGTCATACTTATTCAAACAATAATGCTAATCACATTACACATATTTCAAAATTCTAAGCAATACAAATGCAAGAACCTCCATATGGAAAACATTGATGTAAGTTAGCGGTTATTTTGCTTAGTAGCAAAAACATTGCACAAAACAGAACGGTTAAATTTTTGAATGTTTCAAACTTATTAAAGTCGGTTTTTGAGTCATGCAGCAGTCTTTTCAGTTGCTATCGGTCCTGACATTTCCGCAATCAAATCAGCAATATCTCAAGGTGTTAAACGACTTCGAAACACCAACGCGAGAGTGTCTAAACAAAACATTGTTTTAACTCGTGAACAGAAAGAGATAACAAGTGTGATTTGTAACGAGTAGAGAGTCACGCCCAGACGATGCAGCACAATTAATGTCAGCGCTAGGGGAAAATTTATTCATGCGCCTGCCTTTGCATCTGTGCTCCTTCCTAAAAGGGAATGCTTATTTAATTGCAACGCCACATCGCATAAATACGGAATGGGAGCAGGAAAAATCATTTATCATTTAAACGAAATGTGCATTTCTGGAAGTTGCAAAGAGCAGAGCGAGGAACTCACCTGCCCGGGTTTCAAGAATTTTATGTAGCTTGTTTAATGGATCCAATAGTTGTTTTAAATATAATGTAAAAAGCATATTGTCCCTGCACTATATACGTAATAAACCATGATGCTAGCAATAAAGTAATGATGAAGTAAATTTAAGTGCGTATTTAAATTAAATCAATTTAAGTATTAAATAAAATTGTATAATAACCGGAAATTAACCGTTTCAGTAGAAAACGAACATTTTAAATTTTTTTTGTATCCTAACTATGAGAAAAAAAATAGGAATTGGTATGCATCAGGATAGGAGGATTAGACATTAATAGACAAAAGTCAGTTGTCTTAGTGCATACAAATGGCATAATGCAGCTCATTTAAAAATGCGAGTTGGTACCAAGAAGAAAAAAGACGAATTGACTCATGCTAATTTCAAACGAATAAGTGGTATACGGGAAGCATATCATAATCGGTTTTCCAATACCAACCCTATCTTTCTCTTACTTGGCTTAATCAGAAAAGTTATCCAAATATAATTTCTTAACACTGAAAACAAAATATGACTATTTTAGGTAAAAAGGCCCCTTTTGGTTAATGTATCGATATAAAATTCATTCTTTCAAAAGAAAGCTATATGTTTCAGTTATTCTAACACTTTAAATTAAGTTTTTGTTCTTTTCAATGCGCAAATGCAAACCTTAACAAAAACTTGTTATTGTGTAGTAAACAGTAACACGAAGGGTTCCTCTATCAATGGTAGCAACTTGGCAATGATAAATGCAATAAATAAAGAAAGCAGCACTCGCATGGGCGATAAAAATGTCAAATGTTATTTTCTTATTTCAGGTTTCTTTTCCTTACAGCCCAAATAACATAGATTTCTTTATATGAGTCATGAATTCTTTATAATACATCTATTATAACGAACTCTACATCTGTCTAAACAGGGTAACTTTATTTATAACCAGACTCGATATTTTTTCTTGGACATTAAGCTTTCTTTAACGCTTTTTTATATTCTTAATACCGCCCCCACCCTGTGGTAGTTTAGTATTTATTATTATAAATATTTTAATTTAACAACAAATCAGTATCCTTTTCAGGACGAATTATTGAAATGGGTAGTGATCAATGTTGAGCAAAATAAAAGAAAAGAAACCAAAACTAAAAGCTAAGTCATTATATTAAATCTTTACATTTCAAAGTGAGAATGACACCGTTACATTCTGAATGTAACCGTGTCATTGAATAAATGATTCATTCAAAAACCAACGATAACCTCGGCAGAATTTCGCTATGCGTGGGCAGGAAACCAAATAGCAAATAAGTATAAGACAAATTAGAAATAAATAAAAAAAGCCCTTTTTGTTTGTTTTTCCATTTCATCAATTTTCAAGACCTTTTTATTTTCCATACTTACATCAGTAATATTCAATATCCAAGAATGCTTTTTAATTTATTCCAAAAATAAGTCATAAATTTTACCTTTAAAATAATTTATTTTAGTCATGTTACGAATTATGTTTCAAATTTCATAATAGGTATTACTTCATTTGATTAATGTTAATTCGAACCATTCAATAGTTATTTTACACCAAACGAAAACTGATAATCCCCAAGATAAAACTTTCTCTAAACTCAAAACTAATATCAAAATTAATGTCTACACTCAAAATGCAACTTTTGAGCTTTAAGAAATTCAGCATTAAAATGTCAAATGAATAACGAAAAGAAACGTATCCATGGATTTGGAATGCGCTCTCATCTATTATCCAGCAATTGCGATACATTTTATGTTGGACGACTTGTTTCTGCGCCAAAACAAAACCTTTGCAAAACTCTACTTAATTCTTAAAAATTTCTCTAAAAACTTGTCATGACGAGTGGTGGCAGTAAAAAAATGACCAAAGAAAGTTACACAATAACATCCTAAGCGAAACACACTTCAAATAAAAACTCATGCCATCATGTTTCTTAACCGACGCTAATTCACCGTTGCCAAACTATCAAAAATGTCTATCTCTACTTGTAACAAAGCAGCAGTATGTCTGTCTGTGTGTGTCAGCGGATTTTCATGAAATTTGGCACGATATTAGTTCGGAACACGGGAGTGTGCACCTCGAAGAGTTTTTTCTAAAACTCGAACTTGTTGTTTTTTTAAATTACAATTTAAAGCCGAAAACTGCATAAAATGGTTATTTTCTATAAGAAGAAATTGTCGCATCGTTTCGAGTTTGGTAAGTTTGAAAAGCCCGTAAAAAACTGCCTCAGAACGAGTTTTGCTCTATGTGCTACAATTCGAAGCCTCTAAATTAACTAGAAAAGAGGTTACAAGAGTTTTTCGCTGTATCCCGAAATTATTTTTCACGGTAATTAACTTTAATTTTATTTTCCCCACACGATTTATAGAGTGCTTTAGTTTTTTTATTTGGATCGTAGCCAATTTGTGTACTTGCATATTTGGTAAATAAAATTATATTTACTAAGTTTTTACCATTTTGAGGCGCAACTGAAATTTAATTCATCCTTCTCTGTTTTTTGCCCTTTGATTCTTTTTGTTTTTAAACGATTAAAAATGTATTTCCTGCCTCGGTCGATCTATAGCTTTATTCTGATTTCCTTATTTTGACAGGTATTTTTACGTGACCGTTCTCCATACTCTACAGGGGCTTATTAAGAAATGTTATCCTCTATAACGATTTTTCTTATTCCAAACTATTATTACATACTATTTATATTTTTATTTATTTATTTTTTTTTTAGGCAATAAGCACGCATGGTATTTACCTATTTGAGCTCGGATGAAAGGTTTTTTCCGCTTTAAAATTTTGCTTGCTGCTGTTAGTTTCTGCAAGCAACAAAATTTTGTCCTTCTATTTTATAGGACGAAATAGTCCATTTTATAGGACTTCCATAGAATAATAGATACACATAAATTATATTAAAAAAATTATGAAAGTAAACTATTTGAAAGTCTTATAATCGTCTTTTTTGTATTGGTACTTGAACTAAACAAACAAATGGCTTTTTTTTTAAAATGGTTTCTATTCGTTTCTTTCTTCTTTTTTTAATGTGCGTGTTTTGTAAAAAAAAAGGTTACTTTAATATGTGGGATTGATTGCCATGGACGGTTATTTTTTAATTATGTAGAAAGCTATACATTTTATTGAAATAACATAATCTACACATGAAAAAGTTACCACAGTATATATGATGGTGAACCGACTGGTCTTTTCACTTTTTAACACGGGCATGGCCGTGCGGGTACCGCTAGTTAAATATAAAAGAACACGGATAAAATTTCGACGGCGTACAACAGTGCCACCTACCGGCGAAAATCAGCATCAGGACAACTGTGTGGACGTAAGGTCGAAGCACGTGACACAGGAAATAATACACATTTTACAGCTATTTTCGTTGCTATAAAGAAATTTTAGTGCTGTTTTTAAATATTTTTGCAGTCCATTTGACTCCCCGCAATTGCGCATTTCAAATGGCAAAGCAATGGCTTTTTTAAAGAGTAATTGAAAAGAATAAAATAAGATAACACTTCAGAAGATACCAAATATTTGCCAAGTTGATTAAAAATGAGGTTTTATCTTCATTCGTTCTTGTGAAAAAGGTACGCAAAATCAATAAATTGAATTTTTTCAGGGAAAGAGACAACTCTTCCCTGAGGACTCGTTTTTTAATAAAATAAGAATCGATGCGTTATTGCTTTGCTATTGAAAAGAAGAATTTTAAATATTCTGCTCATTGGGAGGAGTTTTACTTTTGATGCAATACAAATGAAGAAATGTGTTTCAATGAGCTTCAACAACAATGAAAAGAAGCAATATGATAACGCTATTCTTCATTTTTAATACAGGTACACAAATCTAATAATGTCTTAAACAGAAGACGTTCAACTCTTTATCTACTGAATTATTTATGCGCTGCATTTTTTTAAGTAACTGCATTTAAGTAAGTAAAATTAAGAACTAATTAAAATTAAGAAATTTACTTAAATAAAATAATCAGCTTTTGGAAATTTAATTCATTATAGCCAATAACTACCACGGAGTAATTTAACTGAAACCATTTACAAGCACTGCTCACTTAAAATATCTGGTCAAAGTGCTATCCAAGTAAACTAACAAGTAAAAAATCAATCGAGATCTAACTTTTAAATTTCACTATTTTGTGGAACAAAAATTTAAAAGTTGGGCTACCTGAACAAAATGGCATCTGCTTAAAACACTACATCGGTTTGAAAGCTATCCTCCTTCCTTGGTAAAATACTCTTTATGAAACCCAAGCTGTTTCCTAAAAAGGTAGAATCAAAAGAGTGTTTCTTCAAAATACCGTCGGAATATTCGTAAAAATGGTTCCTAGGGTGAATTTTAAAGGGAGTGGGGTACTTTTAAGTACCGTCAGTAGATAAAGGGTTAAGGCTCGTAATATGAAAGCTGAAAATAATGTAGAACAACATTGAAAGGACACATTTTTTTCAATAAACTTTTCAACACATTACATTTAAATTAAGTTCTTGATTTCAAAGGTTGTGGTATGATTGTGAAATGAGTGGTAAAACTTTAGAGACGATACTATTAAATATTATCATTAAGGATTGTAGGTTGACTTTGACGTCCGTCAGACATAGGAACCATTTTCCCCCCCACAATAGACCTTTTCAGAACGATTGTGCTCTCTAAGAAACACATTTATGTAGATAATTATCTTTGTATGTTTTTTGCATCAAATTACTGGTTTCTGGAATTGTTCTCATTGAACAATAGCAAATATTTACTGCAAAACCTATTTTGTTTCGTACTCTAATTTACTTATCTCGATTAATGGATAATAAAGAACAGAATGGATAGAAAGATGGAAAGGATATAAGAGAACGGATACAAAAAATATGGATTCCCATTCTTTATAAATAGAAAAATCCTTTAAGTCCTCCATTATTTTCTTTTTTAGTGGCGTTGGAGTTCACTGAGTTCTACATAATATCTGGAGTGACATCGGAATAGTGTATTATGAAGTGTCGTCTGCTAAACTGAATAACATTTTAGCAGTGAGGAGAAAAAAGAAACTCCGTTAACGGTAACGAGTCCACCATTATTTAGCTTCGTTAACTCTTTCTTTTAAGGACTAAAACACTTTTACCGTGCCTTAAATAAAAGCTGCTCATAAAATAACTTTAAAAGAGACGAAATTATTTTACTTTTGATGTTAAATATTTTAAGAAAATAATTTTAATGTTAATTTGAACTCTGCCAGAATGCTGCTCATATACACAAATATGTTATGCATGACCTATTGTGTATACAGTTCGACAAAAAGCAAACATTAAACACCAATGCAAGGGGATATTAAGCTCGTTCAGTAAGAACTTTGAATAATGCCAATAATAATAATAATAATAGTAATAATATCCAATAATAATAAAAAAATAATTTATCTACATACTACTATGTAGTCTACGTAGGTTTTCGTTTATTTTCCTCTTTCTCTTCATTTAGTTTCGGATTGAGAAGGTTATGCATCCCTCCGTTTGGACTTCGCACTCTGTTAACTCTAATATCACTCCAACAATTATAAAGAACTCAATGATTTGTATGGAATGCCAGGAATTTGTAAAGTATACAATAAATTCCACTTATTGACCCCTTTGTCAATAAAAAGCTATTAAAACTATTAACTTGGTCGTATGATTTTCTCGTTACGAGGGTTTAAATTTATTTTACTGTTATATTACAATATTACTTAATTTAGTTTTTACCCAGGGCTAAGCATTTGTACATAGTATACTTAGTTATTTACTTAATTCATGGGTTTTTTCTTTACTGGAATTAACAATCTGGAAAGTAAACACAGAATCATAAAGATAATAAAGTAACAACTTATTATTCATTCATTCGTTATTTTTTTTGCAGTAAGAGGAATTGGCCAGTACTTTCTTTCCAAACAATTTCTCAAGTTTAATGCATTTGAAGTGATTAAATCTCTTTGTTTAAATATAGGTAGAATTAAAACAACGGAAATAAAAAGGCAGTTATTGAAATAATTAAAAAGTCTTCAAATCATTGCTCTATAGTTTCAAACAGAGAAAAAAGATAATGAAATCACCTAAGCGTAGAAAAGCAAATTTTGTTAAGTGAGGAAGTATGTACTGAATAGCTCGCAGCATTTAAAAACACAGATGAGAAAAGCAATAAAAATGAAGCTTGTTTGCTTCAGGTAAGTCTAAAAATAGCTACTGGCAAACCGCCAGTGCCATGGAAAAGAAAAACTTCTTGAAAATCTTTCTAAATTTAATATGTTTTAATATCTCTCCAGCACGCAATTCTTTTTTCAAGAGGCAGCAATAAGGGCGAAATGCATTCTCATATCAAGAAATATTTTATTTTACTGCGATGAAAGATTTAATCGCAAATTATTAAATTTATCAAGTTAATTAATGTATTAGAAGCATGTTTGTACGTCTGTTGGCTATAGTAATGTAAAAAAAAAATGAAAAATTACTCGTGAAATTTAAATTATTACACTAAGTAGCATGCAAATATTATGGTAAACGTTTTTTGAAGACTTTGGGTACCATTATTTAATTTTATATTCCGGAATCAATTTCCAAAACTCTATGTCGCCAATATTTATTAGATGTATGTTATGTGGTTGATTTGTAAAGAATTAAGGAAACGTAAATTTCGAAAGAAAAACTATATTTAAGTATAAAATTGAGATATTATTTTTTGATGCTTTTAATGGGGAAACCACGCCCCATTTGAAGCACCCAAAAAATAATGTAATCATAGTAATCATTAATAATGTAATCATAGTAATAATTTACATGATGGTCATTCGATTCTATTATGTGTTTTGGGGCACAAACCATTTAGATTTTTTTCATAGTTCTCGAAACATTTATTTTTAAATTTGAACAGAAATGAAGGCACTAAAAGGTTTTACTTGCACAGGATGCAATTCAAGTTAATAAAAACAAGTTAAAAATACTCTAGTTTTGTATCGTATGTCTCAACTAGATAGCGATCCAGGCATCTTTCATTTTTAAATTAGTATATTTAATTATGTTTTGTATTTTATATTAATTTGAATATGTATTTTATGTAATTCTAATTTCTCAATCGGAACCAGCAACATTTTACGCCTGCATTATAAAGCTTTAAAAATGTATATTTCGGAAACGGGAGGTCAAGGGTACATGATTTACTCGTAAAAACCACACTTTGCTCGTCAATAAACTCTTTCTATTGCTGCTTACCTGGATCACTTTCATTATTACACTAAGGCGTGGCTTCCTTGTAAGCAGTAGCGTAGTGCAGGGGAAAAAAGGTTGGAGGACTCTTACAGATTCGAACATAATTTATTGACATCAAAAGCCGGGGAGACGCTTGTGTTAAAACTCAAAAAAGTAAGAAACGTATGCGTAAAAAGATAGGAAAAGATATATATATATATATAGAGAGAGAGAGAGGACTTGTCGTCCCCTCAATAGTACCACTGTTTGTAAACATGTGTAAATGGTTAAACCAGGTATAATAAAACTGGCTTCTTCCTAGAAACCTAAACACGAATAAATAGAAAAATATTTGTAACACACACTCTCAAAAATAGAATACTCATTCTCGACGATTCTTCAATCGTCAAGAAAATTTCGTCATTTATAACGATTATTTCTTCGCGAGATCACGTGACTTAAAAAAGTTACTACACAAATTTCGGCACTTTGACGAAATTTTTACTCGGAGCATTTTTCACGAAGCCATTTTGTCAAATATGACGAAAGTTTCGTAAGATTTGAGCATGCGCTTCTGAGAGTGCATGCGTACACTTTTTCAAGTGTCTTTTGTGATTTAATTTTATCGTGCCCGCGATACCTAGGCGAAAGGCAATGGTACTAAACGTTTAAATCAAATGTCTATCTTGAACCCATTTGTGATTTGAAGACATGTCAGTGGAAATATTAACCATCAAAATTTCTGGATTGAACACAGTCTATTTGTCAAGAAAAGTTTCTCTTATCATTTTTATTTTGTCTGTGGCTTCGAAATAGCATATAAATGCATATCTACACGTAGTTAATTTGATACAAACATAAAATATATAAAACGTATAAACTTATAACTAAAGCATTTTTCATGTGCAATAAAGTAAGCTGTTTTAGTTCAGCAGTAGGTTTCTGTCAGATGTATGTATAACACACCCATTCACTTTGTTTAAGTTAAACGAAAATGAGTTAAAAAACATGTTATAAGTTTACGCTTTTAAGATAAATAAATAGACAGTTCAACAAATAAATAAAATAGAAATTGCTCTTGCTAGTATTTGAACGTTTTTTAAGTTATAAAAGCAAATTCAAGGAAACACGGAATGTTATCCGAAATTCCCTGAAACTAAAAAAAATTGGGGTACGTACATTTTTTAATACAGAAATTTCGTTTCTTATTTTATAATATCTTGCGTAAAGATATTTAAGAATACGAGATAAAAATACATTTTTAAGTCAATAACAAAGTGTTAATAGCCAATTATAAGAAGAAAATTTTTATTTTATGATTGAAAAAAAGTTTAGGATTCGATAACATTTTTAGAATTTATCGTTAAAAATTTTCTATCACTAGCAAACATGTACTAGAGCAAATTAAGTTTAAGAAATTCCCTTAATGAGTAGAGGCGGGGAAATTGCCAGACAACATTTCCTGAGATATTAAGAAAAAATGCAATCAGTGAACAGGATGTCGGTGACAGGTAATATTATAAATAAGCACTTACACAATGGAAGCGAACAAAAGAAAAAAAATGCATGCAAACTTTTCCAAATTCAATATTCTCTAATATCACTAAAACACTTTTTTTGTTCCTCAATAAGGGCAACATGTCTTCTAGCATACACGCATACACACGGAAAAAAAGTCTTATCAGAGTTGGATGTTTTCACTGAGCGTAAGACATAATATTTGCTGAAGTGATTAGTTCGCAAGAAATTTAGCAGTGTTCACGATAGCTGAAAGTTTGTAAGTGATTTTAAGTAATATACATATATATATATATATGTCTATATACATTCTCAGAAATAGAACTCTCACATTCGAGGATTCTTAAATCGTCAAGAAAATTTCGTCATTTACAACGTTTCTTTCCTCGCGATTTAAAAAGTTACTACATAGATTTCGGCAATTTGACGAAAGGTTTACTCGGAGTATTTTCCACAAAGCCATTTCGTCAAATACGGCGAAAGTTTTGTGAGATTTAAGCATGCGTTTCTGAGCGTGTGTATATCTATATATATATTGGGGTCCAAGTCTCACGGTTTATGAAGGAAAAGAACCATAACGGAGTGTAGACCTTGTCGATATACGGCTGTGTTGTAAAGGTGTCACGTACTGCAGGCTATCAAATAATACGACACTTCATACCACAACTATTGTTTGTGGGTTCGGTGTGATAAACGATCGTTTCGTGAGTGCCCAAAGCTGTTCTGGACCCCCTCCAGATGTATCTTCCCTGGTCATTGAGTTAAACTTGAAGAGACATTTGAGGTAGAATGCACCTGTAGCTGCTGTAAATGCGCTTGGTATATATGAAACGATTATAGACGCCGTCAGTATAACGGACTACAAACGAACTGAAAAGAGAAAAGTTATTTTTCGGTGAATCTTGTTAAGAAATAGTTTACATGTTTTTTTATGGAGGCCCGCATCTGATAAAAATCAAAAATATAGAAAATTTACAAATCATAAAGATATCATTGATAAAAATTACTTTTTTCTGCAAAGAAGAGAAGAGGAGCTATAGCTAAATACCTAAGCCTGTCTAGAAAAAATTCCAGACGCATCTAGAAGTGGTTGGTACACTGAAAAATAATATTTCTGTAGAAATACATGGATATATTTTAAAGTTTATTATTTTTTAAAGTACTAATCTTACAACATGTGTTTCTATTAGATAAAAGTTAGGGGGGAAATAAATAATAACAAGAAGTTCCGTCTAGAACTATACGAGCCTACTTTCCCATATACACCCAACTTCAAATTTATAATCTAGCGATCTTTCTCTTGTTTAACTTTAGTTCTTTATTACTTCAAATAGACCTTTTTCAACGGTTAATAAATATTCATTCATTCATTTATCTATTCATTCACTCATTCATGTATTTATTCACTTATTTACTTATTTTCTCATTCATTCGTTCATTTATTCATTCATTCATTCAATCATTAATTTATTCATTCACTCATTTGGAAATATTCTTAAATTCCGGATCAACAAAATTGAATAGGAAAATAGGCTTGTTTAGTTCTTATTGAACTTCGTATCTGTACATGTTCAACATCGTAACATATTTCCGATAAAGTTTGTTCGAAGCAAATTCGTTGGTCAGATCAGGATTTATAGGGGATTGAAGTTTCCCCGCAGGCGCTATGTTATATTTTTTTGAACTCTCTAAAAATGAACAATAATAGTTCACATCAAAAAATGTTTCTCTCAGAGAACATCTTCCAATAAGCTTGTTCATAGGAACTTGGATTTTACTCCCAGAGTTTACATAACTTGATTCATTTTTGCCCATAAGCGCTAATGTACAGATTTTTTTGAACTGTTCAAAATTGAATGAAAAATTGTTCAAATCAAGAAGTAAAATATGGAAATGAGATATTCTCGCCAAGACCTCTCCAATTCCAAAAAAAAAAAAACAAAAACTTTCGAATCGGAAAATTCCCCCAAAAGTTATTAGGGGGGAGGGCGGACCTACATACAAACATATGGACAGACCGACAGACACACATTTTTTCTCATCTCAAAACCCCACTTTCACTTTTTTAATTTTTAATCTTTATTTAATTACTTCACTTTTTTTTGTGACTTTTCTTGATTTTTAACAATATTTTCACGATACATTAAGCCTTCTTTCATGCTTTATTTATTTTTTAATTCTTTTTTTTTTACTTTTACTTTAAAGTAGGCTAAAAAAGCAATCTTTTGTGTTGCTAAATTTAAAGAAGAGTACACAACGACGACAGTAAGGGGAAAGTTATATAAATATATACTTTTGAATTCTCTCTTGATGAAATACTCCCACATACATAAATATATATATACATGTACATACACTACAATATGGAGATTTTTTATTGCTATTGAGTAGTTGAAATATATATTTACTCGCGTAGTAGGAGGAATACATCTTTTTTTTATAGACGTAATACAAATGCAGATTTCGGTAGCGAGTGCTGAAAGATTCTATATTTCTTGTGTGATGGGAAATGTTTGAAAATAGAGCGAGGCACTTTCTGGAATTTCAGAAAGAGCATTTTGTGAAAAAATGCGTTAAATTATTTATTGCATGAAGGAAATGAGAGTTTTAAAAATAATAATCTTACGAAATTTTGAAAAGGAAAAAAAAAAAAAGGTTTTTGTGTTTTTAAAAGCGTTTATCTTATTTTTGGTTCTTGTTTTTGATCTGAAATCTTCGGAGAATTCCTGTAGTGCGTGCTATTTTTACGTTTGAAGGAAAAAAATAAATTAAATTAAATGTAGCGTTATCTTTTTCTTTTTTTTTGAATAATAAAGAAGTTCTCTGTTTTCGCATACTACATGCACCATGTGGAATACGTAATCAAGTATCTGAAATAGCAGAAAGGAGAAATAAAGAAAATAAGTCCGACGAAATATGACACATAGCTTAGCAACGAAGTATTTTTTTTCTTTCTTTCTTTTCTTTTTTTTTTTTTTGTTACCTGTCCAAGTATTAACATTTTTTCAGTTACTAATGTTAAATAATTAATTTTCTTTTTAACTCAAATCTTGCGTAAATTTTCGTGCACCCTTTACAATTAAACTGAAAGATATATGTAATGCAGTTCGGAAAAAAGCAAAACAAAACTCACTTTTAGCGTTAAAAAATCACTTACATTTCCAACAGAATGAACATCCACAAAGTTTGAGTGGCAATTACTCAAATCAGACCTTTACCGAAGAGCTTGATATCTAGAGGCACAAACGCAACTTCGCTGTAAAAGTTTCTCTGTTTCACTGTGTATCTTGTCTGACTGATATTCCTCCTCCTCTATTACAAAAACAATTTACGTGAAAGTGAAATAAGTTGTTTATTATGTAAGAACACATAAACGTAATATAATAAAATGTGACTCAACACTTTTTAAGTAATTTTCCCAGATGAAGCATTTTGAAATAGCGGAATGTGGGGCAAGTGAAATAATTAAGATGAATTACTTTTTAAAAAGTGAACAAATTCGAAATTTATTTTTAGAATAACAGAACATAAAGATAGAACTATGAATTTTTAAATAGAACTTGCATTGAAATATTATTTTTCATTCCTTGCAGCAAATTCGTAATTTAAAAAAAATAGTGAAAAATTATCCCTTTGCTCCATACATAGGGCAAAGTGAAAAAGTGAAATATTTTCCTAATGAAAGAAGTTTCTATGTAGTAATTAACCCTTTGCACTAGTATGTTGCCTAATGGCACAACATGTAATGATTCATATTTACAAGTACAGAGGGTTAAAACTACTTTTTTATTAAACATGAATAACTAAATGAATGAATAAATGAATGATTCAACGAAAGAAAGAATAAATGAATTAATGAATGTGAAAAAAATAAAATATTAATGAAATGACCGAAGGAGAAATCTGCTTATTAAATGAGCAAATAAATGCACTAATAGTTTAATAAAGGAACGACAAATTCAGTTATTTGATGATTGATGCGT
This sequence comes from Octonoba sinensis, assembly GCA_038502835.1. Lineage (NCBI taxonomy): Eukaryota > Metazoa > Arthropoda > Arachnida > Araneae > Uloboridae > Octonoba > Octonoba sinensis. The sequence goes on along the minus strand of CM076599.1, from coordinate 51,998,405 downwards.
GAAATAAAATAATTCACTTTGCCCTGTATGCACGCAACGAATTGTATTAAACATCTGAAATCAAAACAAGCCTTACATAAAATAAAATAACACTGTATTGGAAACTAGTAGGTCTTAATTAATATTTAAAATATTAATAAAGGGAGTTTTAATATTATATAACAGCAAACAATATTTTTTACTTAACAAAAAATATTCACTTCAAATTTTGAAAATGGCTTGCATTATCAAAAATTTTTAAATCTTTAGAGTTAACTATTTTTTGAATAGAATCAACTGCATAACTACATGTTATGTAACTCAGTTAGAAAGGTTATTAAAACTAGGTGGCCCTGCCAAACCGAGTAAATAAATATTTTACCAATTCACGTTACTCCATTATTTTACTTTGCCCCATGTTACCGTACGTTTTCCTTTTTTCTCTGAAAGTTTGAGTTAATTTCGTAAAGCGGCAGTAAAAAAGGAACGTGGGAAAATATATGAAAATTTTATTAATTTTGTGAAGAAAATTTTTCTAACGAATTTGCGATATGAATTCTAGCCTAAGACCGAAGAGAGTAAAATGGTATTGTTCGTCGGACTTATTCCTTTTTTCTCTGAAAGTTTGAGTTAATTTCGTAAAGCGGCAGTAAAAAAGGAACGTGGGAAAACATATGAAAATTTTATTAATTTTGTGAAGAAAATTTTTCTAACGAATTTGCGATATGAATTCTAGCCTAAGACCGAAGAGAGTAAAATGGTATTGTTGTTAAGTAACGCATGCTTCTTTTTGTGCAAAATAAGAATTGCTTTTGAAATAAAATTTAACGAAATGATAGCAATAGAAAATATGTATCTTGTTGAAGAATAGTGTTCTTTAACCTTTTGATCGTTGCATTTGTATATAATAAGCAAATATCATATACATTACAGTAAAAATAAGATAAACTATTTCAAGATGTTTACGGTATGCGTGATGGTTTGGCATAAGATAGAAACTTTCAGCACAGATATATTTACGTTGAAATTGTTCCAAAGCCGACTCCTTTTTCTAATATTTACATTTTGTAGATTTTTGAAGTTTATCTAACATTTCAAGCTGAAAAAATGTATTGCTCGTATTTTTAATGCGGAAAACATAGTTGGCGCCAGATTTAGACATTTTTTGTTAAATTGTCAAAAAATAGCGACATTTTCATAATCAAAAGTATAAAATGATCGATGAATTAGAAAGAAGTTTTACATGAAAATTAGTCACAAAAACACATTTTAAAAGAAATATATTAAATGATATTATACCGTTTGTATTTTATTCCTTCCGACAAAACTTACACTCAATAAAGAAGAAAAAACAATTAAATTATATTTTTTGACTGAAGCGTTGCTTAGATCCAAGTCTTATTCCCGATCAATAAAACTACTTTTGCCATTCTTGCAACATAACTTTCTCCAGAAGAGCGAAAGAAACTAGGTCGGAAAAATAAATGATCATAATGAGGAATAAGATAAGATAGGTTTTTTCTCTTGAAATTCGTCATTTGGATGAAGCAGTGATTCAGATATTGGCTGTTATGAAGAAAAATTAGATTCTATATCAGTGTGTTCATTAGTTAGAAATAACTAATATTCTTGATCCTCTGAAGCAGCGAGTCTTTGTGATTACAATTTGTTTTCTTTCAGACCACTTTTGTAATGTGTTTTTGTTGATCGAATTTTATGTACTGTGGTTTTTTTCTGGTAATGCTTTACGAATTCGTTCGTTTTAGGTTTTTAGAAATGTTTTTCTTTTCTGCGCATAATTTTTTTTTAAAATTGTTCATCTTACTTTCGTTGAATCCCCAATGGATTGCTGTGTAACCAACTCAGTATCCTTTTACGTAATAGCATCGTTCTTTTGGAACCTTTCAATAGCTACTTATAAAAAGGAAGAAGACTTACACGAAACAAAAATTGAAGCATTACGTTCACGGACATACGAAAAGAGACCCTCCCGTTGATGCTGTTTTAGTTTGTACAAGACTTACACGATCACAAATTGGAGACGTTGCATTAATGGATATACGATTCCATAAGTCGTTAAAAGAGTATTAACTCTTTTAGATAGTAAAAACTTCTGAAAAAGGTGAACACAAATTTGCAAACATTACGTTCGTGGATGTATGAGGAGAGCACATTACTTTAGCGAACTTTTAGTTCGTGAATTTTTACAAAAACACAAACTGTAAATGCTACGTTCGTGGATGTATGAGGAGAGCACCTCGCTTTAGGGATCTTTTAGTTTGTGAATTCTTACAGAAACTGTATGTTCGTGGACGTACTAGGTTAGACTCTCACACTGGTACCCTTTTGGTGTGAACGCAGGCTGTAACGTTATGCTTAGGATATTTATCCAGAGGTAATCAATTTTTAAATGGAATTCAAGCCGAGTTTGATGTTCCGCACGTAATGCTGTTTTCTGCCATCTTCTCATAGTGTTTTGGACTGAATGGCTTCAGCTTAAATAGGCTGTGCAAGGTAAAGAGTTTCCCCTTTTACCTTTAATATTACATTACGACTCTTCCAGTTTTTAATTTTAAGAATTTTTAAATCTGCTTCAAGGCAGAGGGCAACCTGGAACTCTATTCTGAAGAAGGAAATGGCCCATCCTGGGCTGGCGCGCCAATGAAGAAGGAGATTACATTATGATGCCATTACAATGGTTTACACAAGTTAGTGAATAGTTGAGTTACTAATCTCACAGCCCAATATGGGTATTTTTTAAATTTTTACATGAAGTGTAGTAACTGAAACAATATTTACCAAGCAAAGCATGGTAATTTACACGTGCTTAGCAGTGACACAGCATCTCTGACATAAAAGTTAAGCTAATACTTTCATCGATGGATTTTTCTTCTTACCATTACGCTGTTACAGAGTCCAAGTTATCAAAAATGCAACATACGCTTATTTCGCATTTGGAAAAGTAGTTAAATCTCTGCATATAAATGATTCTAGGTTGAAAAAAGCAATAATATATTTCTGTAACAAATGTTATTTCGTAATTTATTTATTATAAAAAAAGTTAGGGAAAATTTTACACAAAACGTAAAATACAAATAAATTAGCATTTACATCTACTGACTTAGTTAAAAAAATAAAAAACTCTGCAAAATTTTGATGAGAAATAATCCAGAAACTGGTTACTTAATTAACCTTAGTGTGAGACTAAACCAACTTGAAGCTTTCGAAGGAAAGAACCTTTCTGAAAAGAAGTATTCGGTATTTAAAATTGAATAAAAAAAAAATTGATATGCAAAGAGTATAATATAATATTTATAATGACCCCCCTGTTCTTCTTTTTGAAATAAATTTTTGTTTATTACAAAATGGCCTTTAAAACATTGATTAGCTTTCCTATTTAAACTCAACGTGGTTGTTTGCTCCCTACTTTGTTATATTCAAAGAAATTCACTGTAAAAGTATTTCTCAGGAAAAATGCAATTATTTATAGGCAATGGAATATTTAAAATACAATAACTGAAGGTATATAATAGGAATCTTATTCTTTAATAATGCTTTTAAAGTTCACCTGAAATAAGGATGCCTGATATTAAAACAGCTAACATTGATAAATTTCTTGTGTATTCATACCTTTGTTCTCATGTGCACAAACCTTAGAAATTTCACTCCTTTTAAAAAATCTCACCAATAAAATATAAATCACATCACCGAAACATAAAACAGACCATTGTTGCATACATTTCGTTATTATGGCCCCCGAATTTATTATGGGGTCTCTTGCCACATCATGCACGGGCCCTCTTTCATTTTTCTCAATAGCTATTCAAAAATAATTTTCAACACCTTTTTTGTAACCCCCCTTGTCTGCCTGTTACCTATTGCTGTGGAATGCCGCTACTCCCCTTCTGTTCCATTACATTTCATTAAGCAAGTTAAATATAATTAGCTCAATTTGTTGATGAATAATAATTAGCTGAAACTAAATATAACATTAGTCATTTAAATACTCTCTTTAGTATTTTACTTTCAAGAGACAGAAATACATTTTTAAAATTATTTAAAAAACTTTATATGGATAATTGCAGGAAAAAGAAGCATTTTTAGAATTTTTTGAAGTCGAAATCTGAAGACGATTTCAGTCGTAAAGAATGAATGCAGTTCAAAAGCGAAGAAATGCAAAACAGATGCTCTAATTTCGAAAAGAATAAACAAACAAACATTTTATAGTAGTACTACTGAAACCGTAAATTTGATGCGGAAAGATTTTTTTTATTTATTCGTTTTTTTCCTTTCAGCGTAAAGTTGGGGAAGCATCTTTTTTCCGAAGGAAAGGTAAACCACTTACGAAGATTTGATTCCTCAGAAAAAGTTTGTATTTATTTAGACATACTCACTTTCATTTTCTTGCTTGATTTTTAACATGTGTACTAGAAGTGTTGTTTGAAGCAATTTTGAAACAGATGACTTTTTTAAATGTACTTACTTCCTTAAAGCAATTTTCGAATTGTGAAGTGTAATAATAATGTATATTTTTTAAAAACTGATTTGAAATAATCTCAAAATATTAACAGCAAATTACGTATGTGTACATACATGGCCGCAACCATGGGGTGGTTTAGGGGCCCAAACCCCTCCCCCGAATTTTGTTTTTCCGCTGTTTTAAATAAAATTCCGATACCAGCATGGTAATATATATACATGTATCAAGGGGAGAAGGGGCGAGTTACTGGAGTTTTAGGAACCGCGACCCTCCCGAGCGAGCGAGCGCTAACAGTGGACCTCAGGGACGCGTAAGGAGAAGAGGGAGCAGATCGTACAGCACACTGTCAAAAAATTCTGTAAATAACAGAAGGGGAACTGAGTGTTTCTTTAAATTTACGAAAAACTCAATTTAAGCCAAATAATCAAGTTTCTTGATAAGTTTCTCAATAAAAGTTTTGTTATCCCACCCTCTGTAAAACTACTGAGAAAGATTTGTTAAGTTACGTAAAGCTGAACACTTGAGCTTTGTGACTACCGATTTAAAAACTTGTTAACAAATACATAAATAAACCTTTGAGATCTGTTAGTAGTTGTTTAAAAATTGTCAAAATTGCGTTATATACTGTTGGAATATAATTTAACCTTAACTCTAATGAACTCCTTGCTCGGCCTCAGAGGCCATCCTTCCTGCACAGATGAGGCACAGGAATCAGAGCAATCTGGGCTAGGCTTTGTGTACCAGAGATAGCGCCCCTACTGTAGCACTTTATCTGTTGTAATCAATTTACTGAAAGTTCTCCGCTTCTTACTCTCTGTAATTTACTTTTTTGAAGATTTTGTGGATTCTTTCTTTTTTCAAATCTCTGTAATTTTACTCCAGACTCCAGATAAATATTTCTAGGAGATTCTTATGTATTTTCGGCCAAATTTTGTGTACAGTGCAGCGTGATACGGGCAGGTGGTGTAGACTTATGCGAGTGAGACCTGCCACACCTAGTGACTTTATTCCACTTTCCCATTATCCATTGTAATTATTTTGACTAACATTTAAACTCTATAGAATAAACAGTGTAAGTCCTTAAGACTTGTTCGTTTTATTTGATGATGTATGTTCAGTCCTTCTATGGCGGCGTCTTGTGGACTTAAAATTAAATTATTTAATTAAGTCAAATTTAATGCAATGTACTATCGTACACAGGATTACCTATGACACGTGTGAGGAGAAAATTCTGGACGCGTCACTGCATACACATATATTAACACACACAATACAAAGACACTTTAAATTTATTTTCGACTTCCATTAATGAAGAGCAACATTAAGGTTTTTTAAGTTTTAAATAGGGTAATTCGAAGATAGTTGCCCCACCATAGGAGAAGTGGCTGCCAAATTTCGAGTTATCGATATTATCGGTAGAAATCCTACTAGGAAAAGTGTTGTGTTACTTAGTTTAAATGCATATAACGCAATTTGATATTAGAATGTTTACTTTTGAGTGAATTTTTACAAGATGGGATTTGGCCATCTCTCCCAATAAGTGAGGAGAGTGGCCCCACTAAAGAGAGAGTGATGCCCCGCGAAAATAAGTCAACTTAAATAGCAAACTCGAAAACTTTTGCACGTTTATTACTATAAAAGAACACAGAAAAAGTATTAACCACCTTTAAACTTTAAAAAGGACATCAAAATTGAAGGTACATTTCATTGGAAAATAGAGTTTTGAAAAATAACACAGGACATAAAACTGAATCTTTAAACTTTGAAAGCACATAAAAAGTAATGTTATAAGCTAATGTTAAACATTGAAGATGTAACATTAAAATAAACTTTTAGTTTTATACTTTCTTCCACAAATATTGCGTAAAACTTTTGATGCAACAATGAATGCATTCAAATCATTGACGCGGTTTTACAGTAAATTTTAAGACATTTTTATCAAGTATTGATTATTATCGGTATTTACAGTTGTAATTATTTTAATGGTTTCTTTAAAACTTTCTTTAGTTCAACATCCTCTCCTTCCTCCAGAACTTTTTCTTTTATAAATAGTCTTCATTCAGCACTCAAAGCAGTAAATTGAGTAGTTTTAATATCCATACAAATTAAGTAATACATAAAAAAGTTTTGGGGGCTAGTTTTATGATTATTATACAGTTAATAACATGGTTGATAAAATAATAAATTTTATGAGCATTAACCTACAGTATCTGAGCAGAGTTCAAGAGAACACGATTTAAGAACACGCGTTCAGCTGAGTTTTTATGTTTCAGTCTTATATTTTGTTATTATATGCTACATTATATAAAATGAATTAATCAAAATATGTATAATTTAAATAATAAACTCTATATAAAATAGATTAAGTGACACTGCCTATGGAATAAATTAACAATGTTCATAAATTTTATAAACACTAATGTAATAAATTAAAAAGCATGCTACATACAATAACTTTGATAATACCACTTATTTATAGAACTAATGAATTTATAGAAATATTAAAAAAATAAATAAATACAGTGTGGCATCTGTCCTTACATCATGCATAGTGGGGCATCTCTCCTTCTCATCTGGGGCACCTGTCCTTTTTGGTAAGAAGTGATTCCCCTTTACGTTATTCCTTTTATAACAACAGTTACGGCTATCTGGAATCACCATGACATTTTTCAATAAACTGACCCTTGAATTTACGTTCTGATTTCTTCATATTAACATAATCACTTGTGCTCACGTTACAAACAGAAAAGAACAAAGTAATGTAAAAGACTTATGAAAAAGAGCGATATGTTCTTTTACATAAAATTTACAAATGAAATTTTAAGTTAAAAATTCAATTCAAATAACATTTTTTCTCGACCTTATTTGCGACTATAAATCGAAAAAGAAATAAAATAAATTTAAAAACATGTATTAATTACGTGCAATTAAAAAAAGATTTTAATCAATGTCTCAATAAATTTCTGACATTCATTAATGAAACGTGGTATTTAACGTATCTTGTATACGTATAGATGATTAAAAAAAAGTTTTTGCCATCCAAAATAAAAAAAATATCATTTTTATGTCCACTTAAACACTATTGATGTTTCCCATTTATCTCTGTATTTGTTGAGTGTAGAAATATAATTACATACGCATATGCTCTTACGAAACAACAGGTAAGCAGATGAATAAGTTTCCCTTCCGTTGAATAATTGCGTTGAGAGTGTTTGGGCGTGCATTTCATATGAACCTGCCAGAGCTTGCTTTATAATACATTTTCAAGTTGTGTTCCAGTTTCATTCAGACGCATAAGCAGTGATTATTTCAATGAAATATTTCATCACTTTAAATTGCAGAATTTGTTAGGAGAGCAATGACTTATAAGCTCTATCAAATTCATCGTTATAAATTCGATCGTAAAATGAATTTTATCCCTGATTATTGAATAAACTATTTCTAGGCTCCATTTTGACTTAATAAATCCCATTGAAGTAACAATTTATGGAGCTGTGAAACATATTATTTTAATAAATTATTTTGTTTATGTATTTATTGGAATGCGTAATTCAGTTGCATTTGCTAAACAACGAGTAATCATAAATAATTGTTGTTTTGCAATGTTTCATTTCGTTGAATTGCACGGATTTTCATAGGATATCCATATGATGTGTGATATTAAATAAATAAATAAATAAATAACTAAATATATATATATAGTAAAAGAATCATTTAAACCACAAAGCTGCACTCGTATTTATTATGTGAATCGTATCTATTGCGCCAATTAATATGTATTTTTTCTTTTTTTGAGTCCTATTAAGCTGGTGCTTATTAGAATTAAATGAGTTTTAACTCTCAAAATTCCGCCCATGCAATACTTGTCAAATAAATAATACATGCTATAACACTTTCCAAGTAAAATTTTAAAAACAAATATTTTTTTTTTCCAAACAAAAGCTATAGAATTTCACAAAACTGAAACGAAATTATATTACTTGGAAAAATTTGCTTAAGATGAAACAAGCTGCTTTTTATAACTAAAAGTAATTCCCAGCATTATTCGAAAAATATTATGATAATATTCGCGCAGTTTGTTGTATGAGGAAAGTATTGGATAACTGAGTTGTGCTTGATGATCGTTAATTTCTAGCAACTTGCATTAATCATGCTTCATGAAGTAAGAAAACAAAAGTTAAATTATAGAGTGGTTTTATTAGTAACGTGTTTTTAAAAATGATTTCAAGTTTCCAGCTACGTTATATGAAGTACAAAAACATTTTGTGTGTTGCAGTTAAAATATAAACGTTGTAAATAATTATTTCAAATCCTTATAAAATAAGCCTTAAAATGTGCAATTACGATAGTGAGGGAAAAAAACTGCTGAACTCGGGAACATTACCAGATTTGTTTGTTCAGATAGATGCATAATATTATCTGATTATCGCACAACTATTGGCTGCAAAATGTTGCTATGCACTGTAAAAAAAAAGCTGTAAAAATACAGAAGAGAAGCTGAGTGCTTCACGAAGAACTTGTTTTAAATCAAATAATCATTTTTCTTGATAACTGTTTCTCAATAAAATTCAGGCTTTTCCGCGCTCTGTAAAAATACAGAGAAGGATTTATTAAGTTACGTAAAACTGAACAACTGAGATTTGTGACTACCAGGTTAAAAGTTGCCAAAAATGCATTATATATCGTTGGTGTATCATTGGCTGGGCTGCCTTAAGACACGGGGATCTGAGCAACGTGTGCTCAACAGAACTCCCCTTTGGCTTTGTGTACCAGAAATAGTAATTCAACGTGCTCACAGATTTCGTCACTTCTGCGGCACCTTATCTATTGCAATCAATTTGCAGAGTGTTTTCTTTTTTTTTTTTTTTTTTTTTTTTTTTTTTTTTTTTTTTTTTTGGGGGGGGGGGGCGTGGTAGCCTAGCGGTTAGGATGTCGAGCTTCGGATCGGAGGATCTCGGGTTCGATACCCGAGCCTCTGAAGATCCACCATGTACACTTGGTTATACGTGCATGTAAAATCCGTGGACCCTGAAGTCCCGAGGCAGTTCCGAGGGTACTGGAGGGTGGATATGTTCCCTTCCCTTCACCCTTAGGTCAAAAAAGGAAGGTGGCGTGGTTGTGGTTTCGCCATCTGGTGTCATCCGACTACAGTGTGTTAGGGTTAATGCTGGTCACCTATTAGGTAACGCTTCACCAATTTCCGTGGAAAAGGGCGAATGCCAAATAGGCAAGTGCCTCTACATTGGAAACAACAACAACAACAACATGTTTTCTGTTTTTTTTTCTCTGTAATTTTCTTTTGTGAAGACTTTGTAGTTTCTTGTTTTTAAGTCTCTGTAAATACCGGATAAAAGATTTCTTTAAGGGGTCTCATGTATTTACAGGTTATTTTTTTACAGTGTGGATGAAGAGTTCTTCAGAAATATTTATTATAATTTATTTACAGAAGGCACCAGATAAGGACTTGGAGCTTGAAATTAAAAAAAAAAAACACCTACACAAAATTTCTTAAACCTGCAATCAAAATTAACTTCTATCTACCTAACCAGAAGAAAATCTTTTCAACGAAATTTTTATTTCAGTGATCAAAATGCAAAAATTTAGTTATTAACTAACATTTAACAGTATGATTAATTTTCTTTCATGCTTCTCTTTAAGATTTTCTTTTAATAATAACAATACTAGTCGACCTGTGCGGAATTCCACACGGCGCACTAAATCGTTTTGTGTGGCATTCCATTCCTTAAAAGTTTGGGAGAAAGGACATTATGAAGAAGAATAGAGAAAAGTAAACGGGTGTTGGTGCAAAAGAAGACATGAAATTTAACACATCAGTACAAATAGATGAAGTAAATGTAAGAGGTTATGTTTGTGATAAAAAATATCAATAGTAATTTCAAAAGTACTTATAAGAAAAGTCTGACGTGCTAAAAGTTTTGGTTAAGTGGTTTTTAGGTTAAATTGAAGGATCCTCTAAGATTTCTTCATCCTAAGTTCTGTTTATTATGACATCAGTGCAATTTAAAAAACATATATGTAAACGCTGATGTTTCAAGTAGATAGCCGATCCGAACTTCTTGTTAGATGATTTTAAATCTCAAATTTAAGAGAGCGGTACAATTTTAGACTTGGGTCTACTTTCCGTCATTAGCCGGCACGATAAGGTATAAAATGAGGGGTAAATCATGGAATTTGATAAAGGAATAAGGAAAATCTCACAGACCAACATAAAAACAGATTAGGGAAATAATCTATAAGATGAATAGTTAAGGCAGTCACAAATACGTGACACCTTTAAATTCACTCAAAATGTTAGTTGGTAAGATGCATATTCGAGAGAAAATTATTAATGGTTGTTTCTCACTATTAATAAACAGAAAGAAACAGCGCTGCCGGACGATTTAGATTAGCCAATCAAATCACCATGCTTGAACCTTGGCCATGTTCGGAAGTGCATTCGACCAATCTCGTAACTGGATGATGAATTTATTCTTCAATATCCAGTAGGCTGTCTAATTAAATGTGTTTCCCGATTTACGAAACAGTCTGCGCGTGCCATCAATTACGTTCAGATGCAGGAGTTGTAATGATCTTAACCACGTTTCAACCTTTACTCATTGGAGCAGAAAACACCGTGATTGAACGAATAAGGTATTAGACATTGGAGAAGCCCAATTGATTTGATTTCATCTGAGAACTTTCAATAAAGTCTACAGTTGCTTTTTTACAGGGTATTAGACGAAACTCAGTTCAGCACATTTATTATAACTTCATTGCATTATAAGTTAGCATATTTAATATAAGCTACAATGCGCTGTAGCAGGAGTCTCGGTGTTTGAATGAACACGGTGTTGCACTTGGTAGGGATGTGCAATTTATTTGAACAGATAAAATTGAGTAAAGCAAATTATAATATTTTCTTCGAAATATTGTTCAAAATCCGGTTGAGTGCATCTGTGAGAAGCTGATTTACGAAGACTTTACACTCTGAGGTTCAAAATGCTGTGCCTGAACTCGACAAGATTACTTTTCTCCACCAGACCCCTACCTGTTAGCCGAGGCCTTAGGATTGCTTACGCACGGGGAGAGGTAGTGGGGTCTACGGATTTTACATGCCGACAAGATTACTAGTCTTGGTAATGGGAAATTGACTTCATTTTTTTATAGAAAACAAAAGCCTATCTTTGTGATGTTTTAGAATGCTAATAAAATACGGCCTTTTTACAAGTGACGTATGAAATTCTTCACACCATGAGCAAAACCTTCAGCAACTATAACGAAAAACCGGCTACTACGTAAGTTATACGTAATGTGTAATTGATTTCATCTTGAAAATCTCAGTAAAGCCCACCTTCTATAAGAAGCACGTTTTCCGAAAAAATGTTGTAAAAATTCTTCGCTCGCCCTAGCAAAGAAATGCTGTGACTGATTGGACAAAGTGTCGCACTCCGTGATAGGATCATCGGATTCGTTTAAAACCTTTCGAAGGACTGTTTACATTTTTAAAGAACATTAGACAGTTGAGTTTAACAAGTTTATTTTAAGGTATTCCATAAATATATTTTTATGCTGCAGTTACACTCCTTGGAGAACTACTAGAATCAATTTCATTTAATTATTTTTATTAGATCCTATGTACACGGTATTTATTGAATACTATACAATCACATTTTAAGTGGACGAGCAGACTTAATATGACATTATTGTTGACATTTAGAATGCATAAATATTAAGTAAAGAAACACATCAAGAAATTCAAAAATTTACAAACTAATCAGTCATTTAAAATCATTTTCAAGTACAAATTTTATCCTGCAGCTCCGCCTACGTTACCTCAATAAACATTAATGCTCAAACACCAAGGAGTGTCAGAGCTAACAAGCTAATTATATGTCCTAGAAACATGTCACGTGAGATTAATTGCTAATGCTCATCAATTGCAACAGTGATTGATGGCTGTGTAGTAGAGAATTACCTTCATAAAAGTTCCTCCTAACGCAGACTTTAAAGTTTTCATGAAGCAAAACATAATCTATTGCATAAAATAGAAGATTAAATTTTATTCTCTTCGAACAGAGTAAACACGATTTGAAGCTTTAAATAGCACGTATTTTTCACGATAATATTCCAAAAGTAATTTGTACCAGTGGTGATATTTTAATAATAAATTCATGATTAAAATTTCTTGAATTGAAATAAATTTCGCTATTAGATATTCACCGTGCAATAGGTTAACTTTATTAAAATTTATTGTTTCAGCGAGGAGAATTTTATAAATAGTGTTAGTCATTTATAATTCAAGAAATGTAGCAGAGCTTTGTGAATAAAATACCTGTTTAATAAGCATGTTTTGAATAGTTTTTGCAATTATTCTTTGCCATGACACATGAATAAATTTATATTCTTTTATTTAGGAACTACAGAAAACTTAATAATACTAATACTTAATATTAGTAATAATAATAATATAATAAGAGTTTTTAATATTGTGATTAAAATAGGATTTAAAGAATTCATATTGTCTGTAGTATATTAAGGTTCATTTTAGATTTTAAAAAGACCCGTTTGAAGCTGTGAGATACAATATTCTGGCTGAAAAGAGTGCTTCTAACAAGGCCATTTTTTCTTTACTGATTAAGATTTCTGAAGTCGATTTTAGATTTAAGAAACACACGCATATTAAAATTAATAAGAATAATAATAAGAATAATTTTTATTATTGTAATTATAATAGGATTTAAAAAACTGATATGTTCTGTGGTATATGAAGGTTCAGTGTAGATCTTAAAAGCCCCTATTTGAAGATGGTAGATACAATATTCTGACTGAAAAGAGTGCATCTAAAAATTCTTTATTTCTTTACTGAACCAGATTTTTGAAGTTTTTTTTTTTAGATTTAAGAAACACAGGCAACTAAATATTTAAATGTATGTTATGTTCCCTAAAACGTAAAAGTTTGTGACCTCTATTTGGCTATTGAATATCCGCTAATTTTCCTAATCGTCTCACACGTTTTTCTGATACTATGCTAATTGTATAAACGGCAGATTATGTTAGAGGATAAAAAATTTTATATCAACTAAAATAAAAACACATATTTGAGTGAGTAGGGAATAAGAGGAATAACTGCAAGGTGCGAAGAAAGTAGAGCGTATTCTAGAAACAGCTCTAAACTTAATGCAATTGAACAAGGACCAAAAATTTCTAAATTGGAATGCACTTAACTCAGCCAAAACCACATTGCAACAAAACTCTCCAAACGAAGTGAAAAAGAAAAGACAAAACAAGATTACTGAAAAGGTTTCCGGAAAAATAAACAATACCAGAATAATTTACATTCTTCTAATTGGCAAACTCCTTTTTTGCCAGTGTAAAAACTCTTTCCATCAGCAATTTTTTTTAACCGCCATGGCTAACCCAGTTGGAATTTATCCAGTGACTTTCATTCTGCATCGGATCAATAAAAGAAAATTGGAATAAGGACTGAAAAATAGGGCTTAGGAATTCACGGCATGGGTGTTTTAGACTCCTAAGAATTCAGATAATCAGACAATGTATTTGTCATAGAATATTCGGTACTTTGGGAAATTGCGTATTATATCTTTGTGTTTTGTGTGTTGGGTAAATATTTAGTGGAAAAATTGTCGAAATACTGTTTATAGATTTTTAAAAGTGTTTAAAGAATAACTTGCATACAATCGTATGAGACAATTGAACTAAAAACTTTTAACGACTAGACGGATTCAAACGAGATTTTAGAAATTCACTCAGCGCTTTGAGGGAATTGTTAAAGTTCTATTTAAAAATTCATAGTAATTCTTATTTTTTTAAACCTAATTTTAAGAATTCTTTCAACAATAAAATTAGAACAAATCTTCTATCTTAAAAAAATTGTAATTGTCTTAAAGTGAGAAAAGCCGCGAAAAGTAAAGTTTGTGTGAGGTTTTTCCCTCAAACAGAACTCACGTAAAAAATCATCAGATCTTCTTCTTTCAAGTACAAAATTCCAGTTATTCATTAATTTTTAGAACAGTTTTAAACGAAATAATAATAATAATAACATAATTTGTAAATAAATTAATAATAGTAATATAAATGTTATTATTTTAGGAAACTTGGCTGGCAGGAATGCAAAATGATGGAAATATTTCGCTACAGATGTTACAACCATGTAACACTAATACATTGATAAAGTTAGAAAAATAAAGCCATGTATTTTTACGCAACATTTTCTTCCTGATTTCGAATTTAGAGATGTGCAGTAAAATGTTAATTTTTTAGCTCTGCGGTTTTTAGCCAAAAACTGTTACACTTGCTTGAAGTTTGTTCTATTTTTCAATAATCTAAATAATAAAAAATATTAAAACCAATTACATATTGTGTGAAGTTTTTAAAACTCATTTTATTTATATATATTTTCTAAAATTTGAATACGAAAGCACTTTCGTTGTGTATCGCTTAGAAAAATAGATTTTCGTACTATTTATTATTTTGTAGAATATTAGTAATCAATGAAATGTTTATGAATAACAAATTTTGTACTAGGGCACTGTGTTATTTTAAGGAAATTTTTAAATTCAGTTCATACTAGCATATATGCTAGTTTTCAGAACTGAAAACTCATATAATTTGCTTCATGTTACATTTAATTAGTTTTCTAAAGCCCTTCTTAAACGAGAACCTTTAAAATACTCAAACTACAAAAGCGTATTCTCATTAATTTCAAACGTGCTATCATTTTTTTAATACCGACATAGGAAAATTTTAAAAAATGTATTTTGAATTCTGGAAATATTTTTGATTAGCTCAGTTCTCTTGTTTGTCTAAAGACTATTTTATCTAGCTGGAGTTTCATTATTATCATTTTTTTTAACTTGAAGCGTTGAAGTAAACAATTTTATTCTGAAGTGGATTTTCTTGTACCTTGTTAGGGTTGGAGATAAAACTAATTATTCTATTTTTGTCAAATTAAGTACTATTGATCTTGTACTATTCAGGATAATCTAGCGTTACTCAATAAAATTTCTATATTTGCAGCTAAATATTTTAATTTAAAAGAGTTGAATGTTATGAAGCCGAGATTTACAAAAAAGAAAAAAAAGGTAAATTAACTTCTTATAAACACATTTTTAACACATTTAACGAAAATTCATTTTTATGTGTTGTTGTGCATACGGATACACATATATATGTATTTTAAAATTATGTTGTTCTTTATGTTGTAAAGTAAAAGTTGTAAGTTCTTTACTTTAAGCATTTGATCATTTGAGGGGCCACAATAATGGTCAAGAAGTTTTTTTTAATGTTCTTAATTGGCCGTTGTGACCATACGCACTTTTCATGCCAAGTGGTGCCTTCGGCGCTTGCTTGTATTAGGCTGTTTGTAATAAGCGAAAGCGGCTAGACATGCTCCATTAGCTTTTTATGACATTTGCCTTTTATGAGACGGCTGCTTAAATAATTTCTGCGGCGATATAAATATTTCACGCTTCTAGATACTTTCATACCTTTTTTTCTATTTCTCTATATTTATCTATCTACATTTCTGAATTTATTCTTTCTATCCACATCTCCCCCCTCTCTCTCTCTCTCTCTCTATATATATATATATATATATATATATATGCTCTATCCGTCTACTTTTTCTATCTATTCTTTTATGCTACTGATTTTATCTCATTTTCAAACATTGAGAAACTACAATGATTGAATTTAATAACTCGAACTGATAAAAGGAATAAACCTTTATTCTGAATTAAACTAATCAAACATTTTAGAATTATTTTCATACCAAAATATTATCCATACGTATTCAAAGGCAAACATTTTTAAATTGCAAATCCAAGCTTCTGAAAAATAAATAACAATACATCTCTCATTATGGTTTTAAACATACTTCTCAACTCGGTACCAGGCTTATTCTTGAACACTTTTAAAGCATCGTAAGAAAACAGATTGACAAACGTTCACACATTTTTTAGTTTTTGTGGTGTAGGATTCATTTTGTTTTTGTCTCAAATAAGCATTCGATTTCAGAAAATTCAGTTACCGAATAGAAATGATTAAACATGGCTAGTGATATCTTGCCTTCTTCCCTAAGCGATACATTTTGCGAACGTTTTGAAAACTGTAAAGTAGTGTCCATCAGTTATTCTTATTGCATTTCCACATTTCAGTAGGAAAGAAAAATATTAAGTTTATTTAAAATCTGAACTTTGAAGTACTATTACTTACAACTAATATACTAGATACTAATATTTATGTTTAAAAATTCATTAAATCTTCTTACAACCTTAAGTCACTTTGTTTTTGTTCGATTTCAATACTTTTTTAAAGGTATTGTTATAACAATTTAAGATTTCAGGAAGAATAATTTTTCTTTAAATTGTTTTTCTTCTTGCAAGTGCTCTTCTTGTTCGTATCAGAGATCCTTATTTGCTGATCAAACAGCTTACGCAGATTGTACGATGGTCTCAGCCAAATATACGGAAGGTGCTTTTTACCAGGTATATTTTAAACACATACCAAATCAAACATTGCAAAGAATAAATAAATCAGCTACATAAATCAGCATGCTGCTTTTTATTTCTTCACTTTTATATTTACTTTTTTTCTCTGTGAGCTAGCTACGGGGCAAAAAGTCTCCATATAAATTATAATGGAAATAAGTTACTAATAAATCAGTCAATTAGAAATTTAATTACTTAAATTCAACACATGTTGTTCATAAACAATTCATTCTTTACTAATCAAAGTTGCAATTGCTAATTCTTAAAGATAACACAAATTGTTAGCAAATAAAGTAATGACGGACCACCAAGGCAGAAAGTAATTGAAAAGCGAAAGAAAGGAATGCTAGAACACACTTGTTAAAACAATCTGGGAAAATTCTTACAAGATTATCTACTTATTTAATTAAATATTAATTTTGAAAAGGAGAGAAAGTGTAACATTTTTCGACCACCTAATGTCGTTATGAAATTAAGAAATTGTTTAACTTTCATTTTGTTAAAATAATGATGATGCACAGGGTTCATCCGAAAGAAGTGTCAACACAGACCAATTTGTAGGGCATTTATTATGTCTTGTTTCCAACGAGGTCGTTGGTGCAGGAATAATTAGGGCAGTAAATAGCTAAAATTTATTAACGAAAATGTTATATCTAAATTAAATTTAAACAATCAGCATTTGTTTTACTATTTATAATGGTGGTATTTTTCAGGTTGTTTCGCTTAGATTTTTTATTTACAGTCAATATTTGTATCGTTTTAATGTTTTCAATTTCGCAAAAAATATTGATACATAATTGATATGTTTTGAGAACATGTAGATAACTATTTTGAACAGTTTTTTTTTGGTTTATAAATTTCGTTCATATCATATATTTCGTAGAAAATTACTCATACGTGATCTCAGAAACTACTGATACATGCTTTCAGTAATATTAGCACCATCTCAGTAATGTAAAAATTACTGTAAAAACGTAAAAAACATGCTGATTAATTATTTTCCAGTAGGCTATTGTTGTAAAAATGACAACGATAAAAATTATACATACATATAATGTAGCTTGAACTCTTATCGCAAAGCCTCTGCAACGGCTGTTACGCTTAACATTCCAGAAGAGCCGCCTGTCCAGTCTATGCAGTAAAAACTTCTAGTTCAACTGCTCACCAAAAAAAAAAAAAAAGGAAAAAATGGTGAAATTTAGCTGCAACCAACATTTGATACTAAGTAGAACCATTATATAGGTGTAGTATCACCATGAATGTGAAACTAGGAACCATCAGTATGATTAAACTTTAGTACCAAATGTTGGTTACAGCTGAATGTCGCATTTTTTGTTTTCCTTTTTTTTGGTGAAAGGTTGATCTAGAATTTTTTACAGTTCACTTTCTCACAGGCATACCATCGAGAACTCTCGATCTGACTCCTTCTGAATTTTGACTGCTGGGATTCTTGAAGCCTTAAACCACCAGCAATGCCACTACTAACAGATAACATCTTGGCAGATGCTGTCTTTTAGTAGTGGCGTATATCCGTTTACCATATTGTAAGAAATGCTGATTCATGCTATGGACGATGTAATGTTTCCTGATAGCTAACTAACGAAATGCTTCTGAATAATAGAAAGCACTATGAATATTTACAAGCAGACCAGCAACTTCTAAACTGACTTGCAATTTTTAGCCTTCTCCTCGTGAAATACTTGCGCTTATTCTATCTTTTCATTGAAAAAAATATAAAAAGTATGTCCTTCTGTTTCTTTTTACTTTGTGCAAACCGTTTACTTTATTCTTTCCAGTTATTAAATCTTTCAAATTTGCTATGACTTTTGCCTCCCCCTAGATTTTGAAAGAAAATATATAGAAATAAAAATGATATTCGAGCACAGACATTTTTGAAATGGCAAAGAAATGTTCATAGCTTACAGTCTAAAATAAAGCATAGGGAAGTTATCTATTTCTTCTTCGTACGACATAACAATATTACCTCTTCTTGTTGGATTTAATCTAATGTGCTTATCGTTTTCTATTATGAGATTACAAGGTTGCTTCTTTTTGTTCACTCTAAGTTAGAACGCGAATCTCTGAAACATCATAATCAAGTTGATCAATTTGTTAGTGCCAGTTATATTCTGCCAAACATAAGCACAAAAATCATAAAATCATGTATGTTACTGTTTGAAGTGAGGAAGTTCTTTTGCCACAATTTAAAATTTTTTTCTATCGACAATTTAATTTTTTTTCAATCAGCTTATAAAGCAATCAGACAATTTCAATGTATTCATAGATATATGATGTTATTAATATCTCTTCATTGATGCAGACTCAGTTTTTTAAATGAAGAGGTATTAATAAAATAAATCGAATTCAGAAGTGTATTGTAATTTGATGCGTATGTTACACTTTTACATGTAGATAACAAATTTTATTTTCACTAAACTCACCTATTTGTAGACTAAACTGAATTGACGTGCAATGTTACGGAAACCAATATATCTGAACATTTCATTAAAATATGTGAATTACATTTGTATGCTTTAATCATTTCCATATTTTCGAAATTCAACAATCCGTTGGAAAAGGAAATTATATTGAGCATGTTTGTTTTTCTTTGACGGTTATTGACATTTTCTAAGCTTCTTATTAGCCTCTTTTCATCAGAAAAAAGATTTTTTTTTTACCAATGTACATATTTATTCAAGTTTTCAATTATTTTAAATGTTTTCACTCTATTACTCATAATATCGGATTTATTTGATTTTTTTTCGATACGAGATAATAATGTAAAAATAAAATGCGTACATTTCCGGACTTAAAGGCAATTTTTTTACCCCTATAATCACCTATAAACATGGATTTATTTGATTTTTTGGATTCGAGATGATTTTTAAAATAAATAAAAAATAAAGCACACGCATTTCAGGAATAGTTTTTCTAAAACCATTTATAAGGAAAATTACATAACAGTGGTAGAACGGCATGTTGCCTATAATATACTGTACTGTATGCTACAGAGGGAGGAAAAAAAGTTTGAGAAACTTTCTATACGCTTCGCAAATGTCACATGAAGTTTACGTCATGTTTTAAAATATTTTCTGTCTTTGAAAAACGACTATCAGTAAAGTTCATTTACATTGTTACACGTTAAATGGCAATTTCAAACGCAAATAGTCAACTCGAAGAAGAAAGTGAGAGATTTTTTCTCTGTTCCTTAAATCAGTCTATTTCATTTTTAAAAATAAGTAACGCTTTATCTAATTTTTACTAAAACTGAAAAATTGTGAAAAGCGATCAATCATCTTATTTGCAATACGTGAACAATCTTGTGTGACAAATTCTTAGAAATTGCCGAGATGTTGTAAGGAATAATCTTTGCAAGAAGTTTTGCAACTGCAAATCCTTCTTAATTGCTTCACTTATTACTTTACAGCTGATTGTTACAAAGTGTTGAAATTCTACCAGCTTTGGTTGCTCCTGGATTTAATAAAGTGCCTTCAAATAAGATGAGTTTGGAATTTTGCCCTGCAAGTAATGAATTTTTTTTTATGCCTCGAAAATATTTAAGAATAAAAGTTTTGATACGCATTGTAATACATTTGCTAATTATTGTTGTTCAAATTTGTTAACAAAATTATTGTACGGTTATTGCGTAATGCTGTTAAATGTATTTCATTTCTATTCTTCATTATTGCTTATTCCTTACAGGAAAGAATGTGTTTCCAATTTAGAGCATATATATATATATACACTTTTACCGTTATAAGCCTAATGAATCTTCAAATTCAGTTCAAATCGCAATGAATTAAATATTTAGTTTGGTTATCAAGTTTTTACATACGTTTCAAAATATTATTTTTACAAACCTGCAAAGTTATGCCCTAATTAATATTTTATTATTTACTTGATAAATACTTACGAAAGAATAAATACACCAGTACATGCTATTTATAAACCGAAATTAATGTATAACGCGGTATATTTATGATGATACTGTACCACATGAGTTTGATGGCAATATTTCACAAGCTAAAATCCAAACATATAAGCTTTTTTTTTCTTTTTTTTTTGCATAGTATCGACACATTCTCAAAGAAATTCTAAAAAGGACGAGAGGAAGGTTAGTGGTTTACACTTAACATCAGTTTTCTCCTTCCTTTTTTTCTTTTTATCTTGTAAAGTCTTTCTTCAGTTTTGAAAGTTTTGAGAGAAGGACAAGCCTGAAAGTTAATTAATACACAGTTTCTTGCTTCAAGAAAAAATGTTTCAGTGCATAATAAGTTTACGTTATAACGTCATTCACTTAAGTAGTTCTACATAGAATTTTCCATTACATAAACACAAACATGCATCAGATCAACTTTATAAAAAACGCAGTGTTTTTTTTTTTTTTTGAAGAACTTTTCGCACTTTGAAAAAGAATGTAAAATAACCAACGAAAAAAAGGAGAATAAAATGTTGAATGTGAGCTTTACTTCATTTAAAATATTACTAAATAGAAAACTAAAGCGACACAAGTTTGATAACTAATTAAGAAACAATATAGAAATTAAAAAAAGAAACAAAAGAAGACGTTTATGATGTGGTTTGTCGGTCGGTCATTCCGTTGGCATGCCTATGCGTCTGCCTATTTGTTTACTCTTAATTTTGTAAGAGATATTCGATTTAGAAAAAAAAAAAAAAAAGGTTTTTGCTACATATATCTTCTCCAAGTCATCTCGGTCTTACTTCTCATCTTTAAAATTGCACCAGTTTTCGATGAATTTTAAAGTTATTTGAATCTTTACTTCATTGAGTACGCTTGATAAACGTGCTATTTAAGATATAATCATTAAACTGTTCAACCTAATCATTGATCATCCAATATTCCTTTCTAAAACAACGTAATCTTTCATTCTACAAACATAAATCATGAATAAGTTAATACGAAATTTTAAATTCTAAAATCTTGATAATAGAAAAAAATAAATGGAAAGGTTAATTCTTTAACAAGAATATTTAATCTGTGACAGTATAATTACAATCTTGTCATTGTGCCAAATTGCCCTTTGATGCCACCAACCTCTACGAAACGGCTTTTCCTTTATTTTCTTATTTCTTCGCTTTGTGTCTGAATGCTTTAAACCCATACGACTGAGGTTGGTGTTACAAAACTCGAAATCGGGTGCCAAGAATTAATCCTTATTTTTTTCCTTCACGTTGCTTCTCAATTTCAAGTACAAGTACCTGGCACGAGTTCAATTATAATTGGATTTTACGATCTGTCGATGATGCAGTCCGGATTGTCGGATTGTTAAGGTACAACCACCATGCATGAAAGCTTTGCCGTTATTTCTTTTATCATGTTTTAAAGAAGTCACGAGAAAGAATTAAAGTACGATTTAGCCGAGAAAAAATATGTAATGACACTTTTCTCGAAATTTGAGTTCTATACTAATACTAATGAAATTATGATTTGCTTCGATTCATCTACATCTGTCTAAACTCGGAATTATTTTACACAACTCATAGCTTGAGAAAGTCGTAACATGTCTAAACGTATTCACAATACAGTTAGTTTTCCCTCTACTTAACGACTGATATTAGTCTAAGAACATATGTAGCTGATGATTTCTTTTGATAAACAGCTGTTCAAATAACTAGTGAGACATCTAACACCAGCAGATAACGGTCATATTCACCAGCCAATTCGAACCTCTGTCAGACACTTGAACCGCCGATCTAACCGTTCTGATTTGTCGAAGACTACTTCGATTTGCGATTCGGAGGCTCGAATCGGCTAGTGAAAAGGACCGTATTGATTGTATTTAATACAGCAAGTCAAAACAACTGCTTTAAGGAAAAGTTAAAAAAAACAACAGTACACTCAATCAGTGCCCTAGTCATTGCATTATATAGTATATATAATAAATAGGATAGGGATTTAAATATAACTAGGGGCGGGCCCCCTGCTCGTTATTGCTCGCCAACCATCGGAATTTCGAGCAGTTCCAATTGGACCGCTTCGCTCGTTAATCGAATAGTACATTCTTGTAGTCTAGCAGGCATTTCTACAATATTATACTCATATACATATATACTATTTATGCATCATACATATTAAGGTAACAGCGTCAGAAATCGGCCCTGATACAGGAGTACTCCACTTGCTTTTTTAAGTTGAAAAACAAGAAATTCAAACATTCCAACGATACAAGAAGTCTGCATATCATTGGCTGAAACAATTATCAAAAAATATCATAAGATCAGACATTAATTCCTGTTTAGTAAGGAGCAAGAAATTTTATTCTGTTATCTGATGGTGAACAGCACAACTTTGAAGCAATTCTTATCATTTTACTTAATAGGTAAGTCTTCATTAAGTATTTTTTTAGCGTGAATTCCATTGTTTTTAAAACAAATTATTATTGATATTACTTAATTATATACTGAATATATTGTAAACTGTCATTACAGTAAACAATGTTATTAATTTACGGATAATGATTGGTGGCCACTTCTGGAACAATATTCTACCAATTGCACCAGAAGTGGGTACCCCTCAATTCTGGGACACAGGTTTTTTTTTCAAACTTTCTTTTTTACGATGCTTAATAAAAAGGTTATTTCTTAAAAAGTTGTTTTATATAATTATTTTTACTTACTTTTTATCAGAACTAGTAGTGGGCCTTTGGGTCCACTTCTAGAGCATTAGTGGCCCACTACTTATACACAAATAGATCATTCTAACAAATTACACATGCTTGAGATATAATGTGCTTCTGCTAATCCACTTTTGTGCATTTTTTTTCGTTGAATAGAAAAAGTTAGATCTGAATAAGTATTATTTATTTTGCTATCACGTTAGGAATTTAATGTGATCGAAAAAAAAATCAAGTCATCCAAAATATAAAGAGATTCGGCTAAACATAGGGATGGGAAAAAAAATCTAAAATCATAAAAAAAAAAACGCGTGCATGTGGAAAAGTTGTCCAATGCCAATTGATACGAAGTCTCAATTCAATCAAATATTCTGGCTGCCCAAATAGCATGAAATCTGCAGCTTTTCTCTTCATTTGTTACAAAAATAACGAATTGAGAATAAATAAATAATCATAAATTATGATAGCTTTAATTAAACTGTGAGGGTACAAGTTAGAATGTCATTCATATCAAAAGGTTGACACTTAATTGGATGCTGAAAAAAGAGGGTCCAAGCGTTGGTGTCTGCATACTCCTCCATAAAACACCGCTCTTTATCTTTCACAGTATATGGACACTTGTATACGTTTCCTCTGGTGGTGTCCATCAGTATTCTATCGAATTTCACCTCATGTAATTGGGCCACAGTTTCAATAATTTGATTTCTATTGAATATGAAGATAAGCAAGGGGAATGGTTATGCTGAAATTGCAGTTAAGACAGGGTCTAAAAAGGCTATCATAAAATGTCAGCAAAGGACTTTTTGAAGATTAATAGTAAGATATATTGACATTCAAGCAAGGAAAATGCTGGAATAAAGATTGCAACTCAAACAAAAGTTAACAAAAGAAGGCCATAAAAAGGTTTACATGCGAAACAAAAAAGAAAACAATTCTAGTAATTTTTCTTTATAAGTGGTGTTTCTGATAGATCATTTGCTGTTGTTATAAATGCAGCATTAAAAAATGAAAATTATTACCAAAGATGACTTTTCAAACCAGCACATCGTAGAAAAATCAAAGTTAAAGAACAAAATTCCCCAGTGACTAGAAAAGAATGTAACTTGAAAAGAACCTTGTAACCAGACTTAATAAGATTAAGATGCCTGTAATAAGATTTGAAAAGATAGAAATGACTTTGCCAAGATTCTAACTTTTTTCCAATTTCTCTGCAATGCTTTTTTGATCCGGAAGTTTTTCTGCCCAAATATTCCAATAGATTATGAAATGGCAATTCATTTGTATCTAGTAAACAAACTAACAATTGCAAATGTCATTCCATAGAAAGTTTTATTTTTGATTGGATAGCATTTTTAGATTATGCTTTTTACAAGCATTTATCATTTTCATCTTCATATCTTCAAGAACTTAAAAAACTAAATTTATAAAATTCAGCCATTATTTACAAAAAAATAAACAGTTTATCAGAATTAACAAATGAAAATAAAAGAAAATCTGCAAAGAAAAATAAAACTAGGGAAGAAATATTTCACAGATTATGTCCATGGATTTGTGAGTGCACGGCAATGATGAATGAACTTATATCTCACAGAAATAGGAAAATAAGACTCAATTGGAATATTGCTTAGGTAATTAGTTCCTTTCTTTAGACTGAAACACAATTTAAAATATTAACATGCACTATTTCATTTCATGACCACAGAATTTATAGTATGATCTGTAAAATTCCCAGTTTCAACCTTTTTTTTTCAGATAATTTAGTAACTTTAGTGGAAAACAAACTAATGGTTTAGTTCCATGTTTAAGATTGCTGTTTAAATCCTTTCAGTACCAAAGTCAACACCTGGAGCGGTTTGTTGACCATCCAAACTCTCATTCGAGTTTTGCTCCCAACATGAAAAACTGTGTGAAACATGTGCCTTTTAATGGTTTAATTGAATCATATTCATAAAAAGGATTATGCTATACTGTTTCTAGTTTTGTTAATATCTTTGTAATTTAAAAAAAACCCATTTCATTTTAAGGAAATGTGAATTGCAAGAGATTTAGAAACTAAAGATTAGAGAAAATGTCAATATGTGTCAGGACACCCCCTTGATTTGTTATACGCTGAGGATTCAAATCTGCATCTTATATAAAATTAAACTTGCTTTGAGATAAATCCACTTATAAAAGAAGTTATAAACAAGTCAATGTTATAAATTAGATCAAAATGCAAAAATTAAGTGAAGTAGGAAAATGATTTGATTGGATTTGGCTTTTAGTGTTTTTAGAAAGTGATTCGTATGTGGGTGTGACTATTTAAAAATAACAACTAGAAAATAAAAAATAAATAAGTAAAATTGAAAGAAACTAATAAAAATATAAAAAACCCCAAATTGTAGAGATTTTCGTGCTTTGAAATGTGTGTGAAGTGAGTGTCACCTGACTTTAATCTAAAATGCGTCAGTTAAATTTTAGAAGCAAAAATGGAAGTTTTATGTGTTTCTACATTCTATTTTTGGTCTTTTGCTTAAATCTATTGCATGAAAACTGCTCCCTTTGTTTTTCCAGCTTCCTATTTCGGTTCTTTTTTCAAAACGAAATATAACATTTACATTTTAACCTTGATACTTTCTACTTCTAGTAAATGTGATCTTATTGAAAAGCAAAGGTAATTCTTTTGTTTATCATCTTAGCTTATTTTCCTAATATATCTAACGTCTTTCCAATGGCAAAAACAAACCCATTATTTGACTTAATATGTTTTCGATCGTAGGTTTCGTATTAGTGTACAGTTCTACAGAAAAAAAAGACGTCGAGTAGGATTCGTATGTGTGCGTGAGTGTCTAGATGGTCGAGAAGAATCCATTCATGTTCAAATCAGACAGTGCTGGTATTATCAATGTGTTGTATTCTTTTCTCGTTTTAGCTCTTTTAGCATATGTGATTTATTCTGAACTGATGCTATTTGCCAGTTTACAAATTCGGTTGCTATCGTCAAACGGAGAAGCAAACATTCTGACTCGAGTGCTAATAAACGCACCTGCAAAATAAATATCCCTAAAACTCGAATGGAATCGTCCTTTTCTGCCGTGCGCAGAAGCGTCTAAATATCAAAAGTCCGTGGTCGAACTGTACACTGTTAAAAATTTCCGCAAGAAAATAGTGATATAACCATTTATTTGATTGTTATTTTACCATATTTAACTACAACAGTTGAATAACCATTAAAAAGATGGCACTCAAACCGCTGATTGTGAAAAAAAAATCGTTTATTTTCTGTTTCTCCTAAAGAACGTTTAACTAACCGTAATTTACAAGCGGCACTAGGTTTCGTAGTTAATAAAAATTGGGCGTCCATCTTGATTGTGGAACCTTACCGGTCGTAAGTTGTTGTTAAAATATGAATAAAGATTTATCAGTTCAAATCTGCATGTGTATATAAAAAAGAAGTAAAAAAAGTGGCTTAAGGGGACGTTCATAAATGATGTCACGCTTTTTTCCCATACATTTGACCTCCCTTCCCCCCTTTGTCACAATATGTCACACTTCAGCGGACCCCCTCCCCCCTTTGTCACATGTCACGTTATGTTGCATAATGCACGATGTAACACTTCTTGTTACCCCCCTCCCCTTGTCACACTTTCATGAACCCCCCTCCCCCCTCGAAGCGTGACATCATTTATGAATGATCCCTAGGCAGTGGTTACTAAATAGAAACACATACACACGTAAATCAAAAATTGGAGACATCGGATTCCTGAACTATTTGCGAATGAGCGAATCCATAATTTGAGCTGCTGTAGCTTGTTTGTATTTTAATTTTTGCAGCAAATAAAATGATTTTCGTCAATATACAGTAAATTTAGACCAAAAAATGACTTTGGATCCAATCAAAAACTGAAATCTCAATTTTAATGCAGTTTGCCTGTTGGAAAAGAAAATTTATTGATAAATAAACTGCCGCTTTGAGTGGTGTAGATGGCCGAATGATTAGAGCGCAAGGCTGGTATACCATACACCCGGGTTTCGATTCCCGCACGCTTCGTTTATGGTTCTTACGCTTCGAAGATTCTACGCCTCGAAATGGATTAAAAACAGTAACAATTTAGTTTTGAAACCATTTGTCGTAACAGAAAGATGGGGGGTTACAATGTAATAGGCATTTTTACGACCAGCGGCGACAGTCCGTCTGGACCAACAATAGCTGAAGAGATTTTCTCAACAAAGGCCCATTGGAGGGATAAGATAAATATAAATTTTATAACTCAAGATGGCGGAGGAGGCAACAACACCGTGAGAACACCAGAAGCAAAACGCTCTGATTGCGTGGATCTTCGTACCGACCCACAGATAAACTCGCCAGCCAACGGCCGACGGGAAGCGCCCTGGTTGGGAGAAATCTAAGAAAAGATGGGAGGCCAGAAGAGCCTGAATTGGTCAAGACCTCCCATCAAATCAGCAAGGGGCTTTTGGTGAATTAAAACCAAAAACATCATCAGAAAACATGGTCAGAGAACACGAGAGTTACATAAGAACTGCATCAGAGCATGGTCAGAGAACACGAGAGTGACATAAGAACTACATCAGAGCATCATCAGATCTGGACAGAGGTGATCAGTTTTTCCCTGAAACCACTTCATCTTCCAAGGCAGAGATGGGCCCCTTCTGTACAATTTTTGATTGACAACATCTGCCGTCTATAAAATAGGCGCGGCAGGCCTCTTCTGCAAGCAGGACTATGATGATCACCATTCGCTTCCGGACGAGGAAGGATCGCCCACCGACACATATGGACTAAAATTCACAACAAGTGCTGCCGTTGGATCCGGACATGGTTCGTTCCCTGCACATTTCATTTTCCTTTTTAATAGTAGTCTCATGGGCCTAAGTTAATATCTATATAAGTGAATAAATTAATCTAGTTAACCAAGTGATCAGTTTTGCCCTGAAACCACTTCATCTTCCAAGACAGAGATGGGCCACTTCTGTACACTTTTTGATTGACAACGTCTGCCGTCTATAAAATAGGCGCGGCAGGCCTCTTCTGCAAGCAGGACTATGATGATCACCATTCGCTTCCGGACGAGGAAGGATCGCCCACCGACACATATGGACTAAAATTCACAACAAGTGCTGCCGTTGGATCCGGACATGGTTCGTTCCCTGCACATTTCATTTTCCTTTTTAATAGTAGTCTCATGGGCCTAAGTTAATATCTATATAAGTGAATAAATTAATCTAGTTAACCAAAAGAATTTGTGTTTTATTGTCTATGCCACTTTGCGTATCACGCGCCCTGATGTCGTGAACCTGGCCGCGACATATATTGGTGCCGTGACCAGTGGTCTAGATAATGGTTCCGTGTTCAGTAGTGTCACTTTTGGTCCTATATTGGTGCCGTGACTAGTGGTCTAAATAATGGTTCCGGATTTAGTAGGGTCACTTTTGGTCCTATATTGGTGCAGTGATCAGTGGTATGATAGTTCATGTTTAAGGTTTTGCTGTCATGAACTCAAATAATTTGGGAGTAGTGAACTTATGAGGAAATTGAAAATTAATGCCTTTCTAATTGAAATGTATTCAAAGTTTTATTTTTATTGCTAACTTCGAGGAAGTGTAAAATTCAATCACTTAGCAAAAATTAAATTTTTTTTCGGGTCAAAAAAAAAATTGTTATTTCTTGTGCAGAATGATTTTATGATATCCAGAGAATGAGAGTATTAAAAGAATTTAAAAAAAAAAAAAATATTTGTTTGTTTGTTTTTGGTTTGATAGTGCAAAATATCAAACAAAATTTATGCATTTTAAATCGAACTCAAAAGTCGAATTTCGCAACTTGCTTTATGTTTTGGTATAGTTCTCCATCAAACAAGCTCTTACGAACTGGATATTGTAGAGTCAATTCGCTGTGAAAATTATTTTGGGGGAGCATGTTTAAAAATTTAGGCGTTAAAGTTTATGATTGTTGTGCCGCTGTTAGGGGAAATCGCACATAATGCTGAGGCAGTTTGTTCTTGGGGGCAAATTTGGATTTTTCAAAGTTACAGAATTAGGTGGGATAATGTCCCATTTCAGTGTGATTGGTGTTAAAGTAAAAATTAGCTTTGGAAAATGCGGCGGGCAGAGAAAATGTTAGTAGTTAACAATAGTGAAATGGATGTGAGCAAGGATAAATATTTCGGTATACAACTTAGCTGTTTTGGTGAGGCGGAAATAGTCACGCAGATAGTTTAATGTGCAACGTAAAAGGATATTGAATTGTAGGAAATCTATTAGTTGTCAACTTTGGTTAGCGGATAAATGGTGGAAAATAGGAAACTGAACGCAGAAGGGAGCGATAAAGCTTAGAAGCAATCGTTTGTTAGAATATCCAAAAATGGATCCGAATCTAATTTCCCTTGTTAAACCTTTTTCCGGAGAAGCGGAGAGTTGTAGGTATTATTTTGAGGAATTTGAGAGTATCGCAAATTTAGCGAACTGGAATGAATTGCAAAAATTAATCATATTTAAGGCAAAGTTAGAGGGTGATGCGCAACAGTTGTTGATTGATGATCCACTATTAAGTAAATCCAAAAGTTATGAGGAGGTTAAGGCAAAATTCATAAAATTTTTCTCACGTCAAAAATCATTCCTTGAGTGGCAAATTGAATTTTCAAACATATATATGTCCGCCGAAGAGCCGATTAGAAATTATGCCCATAGGTTAAGAAAAGCAGGAGTAAATTTTCTGGGAATAATGAGCGCACCACAGGAGTGCGAAATTGCAAATAAGTTACTATTAGGCCGTTTTATTGAAGGATTAACGCCGGACTTGCAAAGAGAAATTTTATTGAAAAATCCTAGTTCGTTTGACGAGGCGGTTAGTTACGCGGAAACTTTGCAAAAAGTGTCGTCGGTATGCTCGCAATTACGTGTTAACGCAATCAACGCGTATTCGTTAAGGCAAGAAGATAATATTGAGACGACAGAGCAGATAAGTAACATTAAACAATGTACCGCAGTATGTGCATTTTGCGGAGAGGTAGGTCATAATACAACTGAATGCCCCGGCTACCAAAAATTAAAAAGTATGCAGTTCAATAGTAAACCTATGGAAGGGAATCACGCTAATGATTGGCAGCATTCGGGAGCAAGGAGTCCGCTTGTTAAAAGACGTTGGGAGCATACGAAGAGAGAATTTAAAAATGAGGGGCAGTTAAATAAAAAGACGAACATTTCAAACGAAGTACAAAACAATCGTCAAATTCAGGAAGAATTGGTAGCTCACGACAGAAATAAGAATAAAAAGGACGAGTTGTGTAGAGTAAGCTTTCGTGATAATAGCGGAAAGGAATCGAAAGATAAAATAAGTAGTCCCCAGCAAAGAGTGAATGTAAACACACGAGCAAGACAGGCGTCAAAACATAGGAACGTAGACGAAAATAAATTAGCGATACAATACATGAAAAGGAGCATTATTCCAGTTTCGACACAAGAACCAATCGCTTGTGAGACTACGTCATCAAAGGGGGGGATCGGACAAAAACCAGAAGGGCTAGTGCGAAAATCCCCCATTTCGGAGAGCGGAGCAGGGAAAGAGTCAGAAACACACCTACCTGTCAATCAAAGCGCGAAGAGAGGGAACCCTCAAAAAGAGAGACAAGAATTTCGCGACACAGGAAGTGAAAACTCAAAGAAAAATACTATGAGCGATGAGCAGATAGCGGGATTTAAAAATATATGCGAGTTGGTTCACGAGCAAAACCAGATAAAATGTAATGAAGTGGTCAAAACAGTAACTACGTTATCGAAAAATAAGTTGAATAATGACTTACCAATACTTCACGGGTTCATCGGATTGTTTCAGGAAGATAGATGTCAAACGGTCACTTTTCTTGCCGACACGGGGGCGTGTTGTACTGTGGCTTCAACAGCTCTATTAAATTCGTTGCCTAAAAAGGGTAAAGTAAATTGTACAACAAAATTAGTTACATTAAAAACTTTGACGGGTGAAAGCATTAATTACAAAACTTGCATTAAAGCCTGGATCACAATAGGGGATTGTACAATTTTAGAGGATATTTTTATCACTGACATAGTATTTGATTCGTATGATTTGGTATTGAGTTACCCCGCTATTAAAAAATTAAAATTGAAAATTGATTTTGATTCAGGATTGGTTAGCGCGGGAAAAGCTAAATTTGAGTTGGGGCACAGTAATGAAGGACAGGATATGGGGATAATGTGCATTTCTCAGAAGAAAGTAAGGTTGGAACCAGGGACTACCCACATTGTGTCGTTGATTTGTCAGCCAGAAATTAAGGAGGGAAGCATAGGTTTTTTTAACCCCTTTGAGAAATATACCTCTAACGTACAAATTGATCAGTCTGTCGTGAACACAAATAAGAGAAAAATCGATGTTATTGCTACCAATAATACAGATCAAATAATAACGATCAATAAGCAGGAAAAGATTGGGTTACTACATACTGATATTAAAATACAGGAGTCAGAGCTAGAATCGAAGCCAATAAATTTAATTAAAGCAACCCCTGAAGTCTTACGATTACGGCGGGCAGAATTCGACTTAAATAATTTTGAGTTGGAGCATATTGATACTGAAAATAAAGCTAGATTAGAAGAGTTACTAGTGGATTATGCCGACGTTTTTACGTCCAGCTTAAAAACATTGGGGGAAACCGACGCAGTTAAAGTAAAAATTGACGTAAGTGATGAAAAACCAATCGCAGCGAAACCATATAAGGTTCCTTTAGCGTTACAGCCGGAACTGAAGCGGCAAATAGACGATCTGAGGGCTTGTGGCATCATAGAATACACAAATAGTTTTTTCGCAGCTCCAGTCCTCCTGGTGAAAAAAGGCGGACCTGAAAAGAAATATAGGATGGCGATTGATTTTCGCCGGCTTAATGAAAAGATTAATTTGTTTCCGGTGCCCATACCGCGGATAGCAGATTTGATAAACAAATTGGCGGGCCCAAAGTATTATACTACCCTAGATTTCTCCAATGCGTTTTGGCAGATACATGTTCCTGAATCGGAACGCAAATATTTGGCATGTACCTCAATGTACGGGAATTTCCAATATTCGCGTCTCGTATTTGGCTTAAAAAATAGTGGGGCCTTTTGGATGAAATTGATGTTAGAACACGTGCTGGCTGACATGCAAGAAGAGGGTATTCATGCTTACCTGGATGACATAATTATAGCTGCAAATAGCATTGAAGAAATGTTTCGCAAAATAAAAGTAGTATTTGAGCGACTACGAAAATTTAACCTGACATTAAGCCCAGCAAAAGCACGGTTCCTAAAAACCGAAATTAAATTTTTGGGATTTAACCTCTCACCAACAGGGGTGGAACCGACCCCCGATAATATGGAAAAGATCCAGAATTTTCCCCAACCTCAAACACCACGCCAAGTGAAGAAATTTTTAGGGGTGGTCAATTTTTATCGCCATCTGATCCCGAATTGCGCCGCACTAGCTGACCCATTGGAACAGCTGACGAAAAAAGGGAAGAAGTTTGCTTGGAATGAGGAATGTCAGAATGCGTTTACGCAATTTAAACGAATATTTACTTCCCGACCTTTTGTGGTGCAACCCGATATGAATAAGACGTTTTACCTCAATACAGACGGAAGTTTGTTAGGAATTAGTGGGATTTTGGGTCATATGGTAGATGGACAAATTAGGCCAGTAAAGTACTTTTCGAGAAAATTGAGAAATTCTGAAAAAAACTACGCAGCAAATAAAATAGAACTACTTGCGATAGTAGAATCTATCAAATACTTCTACGAATTTCTAATAGACAAGGATTTTGTGATTCTCTCCGATCATCAACCGCTAAAGTACCTAATTCAGTCGACCCAAGTTTCCGGAATATTAGCGCGTTGGCAAATGTTTTTGTCACAATTTTCCTATAGAATCATTTATATCAAGGGGCGCAGAAATATTTTTGCAGATTATATTTCGCGGAATCCTGCTAACCAAATACATAACTATCAGACAAACACAGAAAGTACTGCTATTCCATATTGTAAACAAAAAGCGGGTCGACAAAACGACGCGAAGGAAAGTAGTGTAGATAGTGGACAAGCGTTTGCCATGGAAACAGATGGAATTGAAAGGACACAGGAGCAAAAACCAGTCCTGACAACTTTGGTGGAACCAGCGGGATCCACAGGGGGTCTGGGAGCGAAAAGGGGAGAAAACGAAATCCGGACGAGGGTCAACTGCACTCCCCATAATACCTGTCAATCAAAAAAGGGGTGAACTGCACTGTCCGATATTTTTATTAGTGGTCGATCTGCACTGCTGTGTTCGTAGGGAGGTGGAAACACCTGCTCCTTGGCTCAAGCTTGAATAAGACGGATCGTCCGCCATCTTGGGCTACATTTCCTGAGCTTTGCTTCATCACGATTGTGGCTTCGTTTCATTAATATATGATTAGATTCTCGAAGGTTACCTTTAAGAGTAAGCAATAAGAAGGTTACGTTTAAGGAAAGTTTAAGAGTAACAAAGCATAAGTTTTCGTTTTTAACTTTTACCCATAAAACATACTCTTGTTAATAAAACTTTATTGTACAAAGGTATTTTTATTCCACTCATTTTTTACCCCAAACATTTCAGACATGCGATTCTTATTTAGAAGGATGGATTATCAAAATAATATCAGTTACTATACTAACCAATCAAGTATCTTAATTAAACAACGCATTCGATGTAACAAAATACATAAAAAATCGTTAATATATTTTACAATGAAAACGAATGTAGGTAATACATTTGCATGTTACAAATAGGGATGTAACGAATAGTGGTTTGGCTGAATAATAAATAAAAAATCGGTAATATGTTTTACAATGAAAACGAATGTAGTTAATACATTTTTAATACAAGTGGGTTAGGTTTTTTTTTCTTTCAAATTAATTTGAATACTTATTTATTTAACTTATTTCTGATTTTTGAGCAATGTATTTTTACAATGCATTTAAGATATCCTTTAGAGTTCTTCTTATTTTTTTTAACTTTTACGAAAAAGTGGCCAAAAATGGCTGCACATAAGTTATAAGGACTGGCGTTTCCTGGTATTTTAAGAAATCGAAGGGGGAAACTTCCGGCGCAATTCCGACATTTTTTCCGGAGGCATGCCAGTGCAGCTCGGACATAGAGATAAGATCACAGCAGTGCAGTTGGGATGCCCCGCCCATCTAGCAGTGCAGTTGACCTATACCCCGAAATCCACGGAGAAGTGGACACATGCGATTTATCACACGAAAATGTTAGTGCCCTTACAGAGTTCGATTCTGTACTGGGTCCGATTAAAGACGAACTATGT
The DNA here is from genome assembly GCA_038502835.1 of Octonoba sinensis. Classification (NCBI taxonomy): domain Eukaryota; kingdom Metazoa; phylum Arthropoda; class Arachnida; order Araneae; family Uloboridae; genus Octonoba; species Octonoba sinensis. The sequence goes on along the minus strand of CM076599.1, from coordinate 51,963,481 downwards.
CGGAAGCAGATTTTTGAACCCAGAGTAGGAGAAAAATTTTGGTTCGATAAATATTCACGTTTAGTGAAGTATAACGATGAAAAAGACGAGAATAAAAATCGAATTGTCCTGCCCAAACCACTACAAAAAATAACAATTAAAACTGCCCACATAATGCACCTGGGGGAAAACAAATGCTTAGAAATAATGAAAAGGAACTATTATTTTGCTGGAATGACCGCTGCCGTCAAGAATTTTGTTAAGACTTGTTTTATATGTGCAAAATTGAAGCCGAGTCATCAAACCCAACGTGAATTTGGGAATAATAAAATTGCCGAATATCCAGGAAACCGGATTTCTGTGGACATTTGTGGGCCAACCGGACCCCAGGGGAATTATTTTTTGTCAGTTCTAGATAATTTCTCGCGCTATTTAGAGTTGTATCCTCTGCGCAACATTAAGGCGGAAACAATTGTTGATGCACTTTTGAAATACTTTTCGACGTATGGGGTGGCAACTGAAATTTTATCTGACAATGGCACGCAGTTCACCAGCCAAATTTTTCAAACGTTGAATAAAAAACTTGGAGTGAAGCTTTGGAAAACTTGCACGTATACTCCGTGGTCTAATGGGAAGTTTGAGCGATCCCACTTTTCAATTAAAAATTCAGTGGCAGCACTAGCCCAGGAGGGAATCCAGGACTTTGAATTAGGATTAAATCTCCATAAGTTATATTATAATGCGTCAATACACCCTGCTACTGGATTCACCCCTCACCAATTAATGTTTGGTAGAAAATTAAGAACCCTCAGTGATCAATGGGAAAAAAGTGGAACAGAGGGGGAAATAAGATACGACCCTTATTATGAAAAAATAACCAAAACATTTAAAATTATGGCCGAACAGTCAGTTCAAAATCAGAAAGCAGCTCAAAAGAAGCAAAACGAAATCCAATTAAAGAAAGCGGTAAGAACGCGACTGCGAGTCGGAGACTTAGTTTTTATAGAATCAAAAACTAAATTCAGGACAAAATATGATGGCCCATTTCAAATAATTCAAATAAATTCCAAGAACGTCGTGACCGTTGAAAGCACACATGTTAGCCACCCATTCGTGACGAAAGTCAATACGCGCAGAATTAAAATTTTGCCTGAACGGCTAGAGCATTTAAAGTAAAAAAAAAAAAAAAAAACTGATAATCACAGTAATGTTAGCAACAATGGGTAAAAATTGTCATTGCAACAACCATAAATAAACAGGAATAAATTGTTTATGAATGCACAACATTGAAACTTACCGCATGATTTTCGGATGCTTTGAAGAAAAATTCCAGTCATCAATGCAGCTACATTCTGCTTTAAGTTAGACTCAGCCGACGAGCGCTGTAAACCATAAAATAGACATAATATTGGGGGCATAAAAGAAATGCAGGTGAATAATATTTGGTTCTGTAAGGGGAAATGAGTATTAATGATGAGATTAATAAGAAAATATTAATAATTAGAGGAACGAAATCACCACTTGAGTATAATAAGTGCAGTTATTCCATGTGACCAGCCACTTTGTTCGCAGAAAGGACTGGAAGAGAGAAGGGGTTTTGTTAAACCGTCAGGGGACGTTTGGTCAACAGGGTGTGACGTCATCAATGCCTCAGGTAGGAGCACAAGTAAAAAAAGACCCGTTAGGGAAGCATTGTGAACGAAAGGGGGTTCGAAATCACGTGTTCTACTCAGGCGAGGTCAGGAGAAATCCGTTTTGCCCAACGGGGGGGGGGGGGCTTTTTCTCAGAAGGAGTGCAAAAGAAAGCAAAGCCTAAGAAAAAGAAAGAAAAAGGGAAATTGCTATGACAGAAAAAGAGGGTTGAAATTGTAAAGGATTGGTTGTAAGGAAATATGGTGGCTTGCCAAAAAGATTGACAATGTGCTTTCAATGTATAAGTTATCTGAAGTATTTAATGCATTTAATGAAACTCATAAGTTTAATATGAGAGTAAAAGTTTCCTACTATACAAATGAATATTCCTAGTGATTGCTCGTAGAAATAAAAAGTAATAATGTTTTTACTTTCTTTCCTCATGAGTTCACGGGGGGGAATGATTTATTAAAAATAGATATGAATTGTACTAAAATTTATTGCACCATGAGACTAATTGACTTCAGTTGAATAAAGATATGTCAGCTGCGTGCAGGGAATGATGTTCCATTTCAACATTCTAAAAAAAAAAAAAAAAAAAAAAAAAAAAAAAAAAAAAAAAAAAAAAAAAAAAAAAAAAGAAAAAACACACGAGGATATTTGAACTGTGTAGCTCAAAGTGCAGTCAATTTCGGACTCATGTGCCTCTTCCGTGTTCAAGCAAAATGCACCAGTTGAACTGTGTATAAAGGAGATCAATTTAGTAACAATTCCACTGCTAATGGTTGTACAAAATCGAATTTATATGGCATAACACAGACTATACATTATGGTCAATGGTATGGTCAATTTTCACAACAAGTGGGTTCTCCATTTGTCTGTTTACTTGTCTCCACGTCCAGAGCAACCGATCTCTAGGCATCCTCACCATTACCAATTTATTAAGTGTGATGTATATATATAATTTTTTCTCCAGGTTTGTCATATTGCTGTTATTATCAATTGTAGCACCATGTTTCCCATGACTAGGTGGGAAGCAACCCATGTGGAAGGAGTTGTAAATATCTTGTAAATATTAATGTATTGTAAATATTGACCCATGAGCCTTAGCAAATAAGATGAGTTATTAATTTTTTTTTTTTCGCTTTTTTTTGATGTGCAATGGAAGGAATCTGTCGTAACAGAAAGATGGGGGGTTACAATGTAATAGGCATTTTTACGACCAGCGGCGACAGTCCGTCTGGACCAACAATAGCTGAAGAGATTTTCTCAACAAAGGCCCATTGGAGGGATAAGATAAATATAAATTTTATAACTCAAGATGGCGGAGGAGGCAACAACACCGTGAGAACACCAGAAGCAAAACGCTCTGATTGCGTGGATCTTCGTACCGCCCCACAGATAAACTCGCCAGCCAACGGCCGACGGGAAGCGCCCTGGTTGGGAGAAATCTAAGAAAAGATGGGAGGCCAGAAGAACCTGAATTGGTCAAGACCTCCCATCAAATCAGCAAGGGGCTTTTGGTGAATTAAAACCAAAAACATCATCAGAAAACATGGTCAGAGAACACGAGAGTTACATAAGAACTGCATCAGAGCATGGTCAGAGAACACGAGAGTGACATAAGAACTACATCAGAGCATCATCAGATCTGGACAGAGGTGATCAGTTTTTCCCTGAAACCACTTCATCTTCCAAGGCAGAGATGGGCCCCTTCTGTACAATTTTTGATTGACAACATCTGCCGTCTATAAAATAGGCGCGGCAGGCCTCTTCTGCAAGCAGGACTATGATGATCACCATTCGCTTCCGGACGAGGAAGGATCGCCCACCGACACATATGGACTAAAATTCACAACAAGTGCTGCCGTTGGATCCGGACATGGTTCGTTCCCTGCACATTTCATTTTCCTTTTTAATAGTAGTCTCATGGGCCTAAGTTAATATCTATATAAGTGAATAAATTAATCTAGTTAACCAAGTGATCAGTTTTGCCCTGAAACCACTTCATCTTCCAAGACAGAGATGGGCCCCTTCTGTACAATTTTTGATTGACAACGTCTGCCGTCTATAAAATAGGCGCGGCAGGCCTCTTCTGCAAGCAGGACTATGATGATGACCATTCGCTTCCGGACGAGGAAGGATCGCCCACCGACACATATGGACTAAAATTCACAACAAGTGCTGCCGTTGGATCCGGACATGGTTCGTTCCCTGCACATTTCATTTTCCTTTTTAATAGTAGTCTCATGGGCCTAAGTTAATATCTATATAAGTGAATAAATTAATCTAGTTAACCAAAAGAATTTGTGTTTTATTGTCTATGCCACTTTTGCGTATCACGCGCCCTGATGTCGTGAACCTGGCCGCGACACCATTTTTAAATGGTTATAAAACCGTAAACTTTTGTATTTACGGCTTTTTAACCAAGCTGATTGGAAATGGTTTAGGTCCCGTAAAGACAGAAAAAATGTTCCACACCGTAAATTTAATGGTGAATTAGATGGACAGACTGCTGCCGGTTATTTAACCGTAATTTCATGATGAAATTTCTAACAGTGTATTCGCTCATGCGCTGATTTGACTATGAGGCTCGATGCCATTTCGCTCATCAGTCAGTTCTGTTGACAGCAATCATCTTGAGAGAACATAAGAGCAGGGCTTAGTATTTATAAAAAATGTGTAGGGGATATTAGAAGCCCTAAGAAACATTTATCCATGCGTAAAAAAAATGGCAAAAAAAAGTCCGCTTAATTTATGAAAATTCAAAGAAAAAGAAAGGTGCAAGAGCCCTACAGCAAAGCTATCAGAAAACGTGTCCCTAGTTCAATTAAAACAACTAAAACATTATAGTTTAAAATTGTACCATATATTAGTTAAAGTTCACTCAAATTAATTAGTGTAGTTTTGTCGAAGTTGTACTCCCTTTACCAGAAGTCATATATTACAAAATGAAAAATACGGAACAGTTTGAAATTACATTTTAACTAATTTAAATAAACTTAAATAAAACTCGAACGTCTTTTTTTGCCATGCGCAGACGCACCCAAGTGTCAGAACTTCGTGGTCGAACTGTAAAAGTATTACTTTCGTTTAGTCAAGTTACTAAAAAATAATTTATTTTGAATTCAGCAAGTTACAATTTTGTCTCCGTTGAACAAACTTTTCCCTAAATGGAAAATGTTGACTATTCTTCATTCTTATTTGCTTTCAGTCCTATTGAGGAGTTTTCCATTTTTCCTTAAAACAATTATACGTTAGATTTAGTTCCGTATCTGTACTGCTTCAGGCGATTTTTTAAACTGCTGCACTTATGAAAGTACAGTCTTTGTTTGCGTATTTTATTTATCTTTACCAACTTTTCACTTAATAAAAGGCTTCTTATGTGTTGTTATTTACAAAGTTGACATTCATTTTATTTCCAAAAATTAAGGGTTTTTTTCCTTATAAATATAAGCAGGCTATTTTTTTGAATAACTGTTTATAAGTAAACCTAGAAACTAACAAGTACATCGGCTCAAGTAATAGCGATCCAATTTGTTATAACGCCCTTTTCAAGAAAACTAATTGATTTCCGTTTTAGATAATACTATTCTAAATTCGTTATAACGACCGTGAAGGAGCATGACTCTTGATCTAACGACTTGTATAACGCGTGTGGACAGAAAAGTAGTGATTTTCCCATTTTGCTAATTTGCAATGTTGCATTCATCCGACACAGAGAAAAGTAAAAATGGTTTACTAAATTAAAAAAAATTAAAAAAACCCTTTATCAGAAGGGAAATTTTCTCTCCTCCACTGTCTGCGTGACGAGCATATTTTTTTTAAGATATAGTTCATTCTGTCACAAGTGCAACTATTTCCAAGTGTCAGATAAAATCATTTCTCTCATGAAAGTTATAGAAGAGAATATCGTACCTTTTTAATTTTTATTTTTAATGCTGTTAAGGCCAAAACTTTCATTTGATGCAAAATATTTTGTGCATTTTACATATTGTACTTTTCTTGTGCATTTTACATATTGTACTTTTCTTGTGCTGTTTTAATGTATTGTTTCAATAACTAATTATAAAGAAAACGGAATTAGTTGATTGCACTGTAACATGCGTATTCATTTGACAAGGCTACCATTTGCTATAACAACCAAAATTGTGAAGTCCGGAGGGAATCGTTGTAACGAGAAGCTAATATATTAACTTCCTAATTGAGAAAAATAATATTAGTACTTCATGCCCTATTCCCTTTAGTCCCACATGTCTTTTTTTCTTTACACATACAGTGGTGGCAAGTATTCTGAATACTTTTGGAAATGTTTATGTTTTTAAACTTTGTATGCTTATAGAAATCACTTTTTCGACTCACACAATAATCTTACATCTATTTCTAGGTCTCCAATCTACTCTTTTATTTGATCTCATTGCTTCTGTAGTAAATGTTGCAATGTTGCTAAATTTTTTTACAAAAAAAAGAACTTGTAATTTTTTTGCATGAAAAAAATATCTTCCTTCGACAGAACAAAGTACAATAAGGACTTGATCCAGCTGTAAACATGACGTCAGCTTCTGCTGGTGTTTACGAACATATGATTGACAAGAACAGTAATCAGTTAGGAACATTAGACCTTACAAACTACTTCCTAACTGTGTTTCCTTTCTAAGATTAAAGTACTGTTATTGTCTTTGCAATGCAAATATTTGAATTTTGTTTTTTGTTTTGATTTCCGAATTAATTTTTTTAAAAATGATATATATATATATATATATATATACCTGTTTGCATTTTGTAGAACTTAATTTTTTTTATAATCATGCAAAGTTAAAAAACAGAAATTTCTAATAGTGTTCACAATTTTAGCCACCATGGTAGATGATACACTTTAAAGGTAAAGTAATGTTTCCTTTTTTACTTTTATTACATTTTATAGATTATAACCTTTTCGATAAGCTTTAAGTACATAATATAAGTTGTTTGATTTTGCTTTTCAGTAAAAGGGTGAGTCGTGAAAATTTAGTTTTCTTCCCATGTCCGTTTTTCTCTATTTTGAAACAGTATTTCACTTATCCACACGTTACTATTCTGAATAGATCTTTGTGGCACCTTGTTAATAGTATAAAAAAAACCTATCTGCCGATTAGCCTTGTTTTACTATCCTAGGAACTTTTGTGAAGTTCAATTGAAGCTGTTAATCGAGGAGAACCATTTCTTCCGAACTCATCTTATATTTCTCTACTTTCGTACCTTTCTTCTTTCATGAACACTTACAATTCTTACACATATTTAAATTCCAATTGCAGTTCGTTTCATAAAAATTTGCTTTATTTTATTTGCAAAAAGGAGCACTTATCTCTACCCTTCTTTACATTTAGTAAATCACATAGCTTTATTCAATTTTCGAGAATGGCAATCCCCTTTATTTCATTTTAAAAATAACTCTTATTTTATCCCATGCACGTTTATAAAATGCTGCTCTTTTTAGTGAACTTAAGCTTTATTCATTTCATTTAGCTGTTGAATTTTTTATGAAGAATTTCAGGCGTTGAGAAGACATCAGAAATTATTCTCAACATTGTAAAAGACGCTATTTCAATATAGTATAGAGTGCCGCGCCATCTTTTATAAAGTTCTGCATTTTGCTTTTAATCGTTTCATGAAATTATTTATATTTTACGAAGTTGAAAGGTAAATGTTATGATAATACTACAGGCATTTTTAAAACCGTAATTCCGTACGCTTTTAAAATGAATTTTAATACGTCCAAGTTAAAAGACTAAGAAAGTGACGATAAAAGTACATCGAAAATATGATTTAACGTAATTTAAAATGAATAAAATTGAAAGTTTTTTTTTACCTCGTGCAGAAAATAAGCGTAGCCTAATTGAATTGAAAAACTGTGTATGGCAGTTTGATTGCAATATGCGTATTTTACATAATTATGGCATGTGCTTTTGGCATAATCTAGCATATATGTTAAATTAATAACTGTATGAAAATTTAATCCTGTAAAACGAATTATTTCTTTCGGTGGAATTGGTTTAGTATGCAATATTTACACCATATTTTTTATTGCTTAGTCAGAAAAATCTTTGAATGTATTTTGTTGCATAATTTGCTTAAATTATTTATCATTTAAGAACAAAAATATGAATATTCGTACGTCTTCCCAATACTATAAAACGGTTTGTGTACGACATCTTTAGAACTATTTTAAGATTTCTATTATTTGTTTTATAACTGCTCTTCTGATATGTAACAGTTAGGGTTCCAGAACTCTTTTCGAGTATACCACGATTTGATTCGCATCCAAATTCAGTTCAAGAATTCTATTCTTAAGTCAACACGTTTCACTCACGTGTGCTTCCAAAATATTCCTCAAGCTGCCAATACTTGCGAAACAAAGGGTTTGCTTCACTAATGACTGTCTCAGACAACGTCTCTCTGGAACATTTCTCTTTATGTATATCTAAAGATTAGTGTCAAATATATCATTCAGACCTTTCTGACTAAGAATAGCAGATGTAAACTAAATAAATGTTCTAGAAAAAGGCAAATTAATTGCGGAAATATATAACACTGAAAAATAAAATGTTATTGGATGATACATTTCCTTCTTTCTTTCTTTTTTGTAATATTAGTAATAAGACGAGCCAGATATTTTTATTTTTGCTATTCTGACTAAATTGTAACGATCAGCATTTAAAAATTAACAAGAAAAACATGTGAGGGACACTTCGAAGTTTCTTCTTTATTGCATTGTCAATATAAGTAATATAAAGCTGCATATTTCTACATAGCATTCTAGCATAGCATAGTAGAATGTAGCATCCTATGCAATAGTCCTATGTAGCATCCTAATGTATATCCTAAATAATGAAACATATGGGGGTTTTACAATAGCAATGAATGATGTAGTAAGTAAATATCTATTTTATGTGTTTTTAGGGTAAACAAAGTTATGCTCAAAAAGTTTGATATACATATATATGTATATTTTGAAAATTAGGTCCAATAAACATGCAAGCAAAAATTCGGTGTTTCTCCAGTTTAGTATAACCAAATTTTATTGTCAAATAACGGGATTTTGAGCTCTTCAAAACTGAATTACATCAGATACATTTTTTACACGGTTTATTTAATTTGATTTGTCACGAAAGTTTGATACGCGGTTTTCAACCACTATTACTGCATAAATTATCTTCACACTTTGCACACAAGCTTATCTTTGATAACAATACAATATTCCATTCATTTTATAATTTATTATAACGTTAATTAGGAAATGATTTTTAGTTTTTTAGTTTTCTTTCATTTTAGTTTTTTTAAAATGAAACCGTGTAACTTAAAACATTTTTACTGTATTATTGCACCTGAACTCAATTCTAAACGAAACAGTTGTGGCGACGGACAAATAAAGGAGTAAGTTTTAGAAATGCAAACAGCGTGTTGTTGTTGTTTTTTAATTTTAAGGAAAATAAGTCAATGAATATTTCTCAATACATTTTCTAAAAAACCGAGGTTATTACGAACGCTTTTAGCCAGAAACGATCTGCTCCTTTGAAGATCTAACTGAGATGAGCGTTTGTTAACAAAATTCAACTCCTTATGACATGGATTTTGAAAAAAAAAAAATCACACCCAAAAAATGCTTCCCAAGTAAATGAATGATTTATGTTTTACGTCCTCTTTTCCACGAATCCGAAAGCATTTCCTGTAATTCCAGAAGAAAGTTTAAGAAAATTGTGAAAAGTTTCAACAAAATATTTTTCTTTTCAAAAATAAAACATACTCAAGGAAACAGTATATAACTGAATAGATATTTCTCTTTTCATATTGTTGAATTTTTTAAACATCTTATTAAATATGATCATTAAAGCAATATTTCTTAAATTTGTACTTTTCCTGAATTTACAATTTGTTGAAAGTACTAAGCCAAAGGAATGAGACCTCGTGTAATTCAAGTGTTTTATTGCATTGCATTCACTTTTATGCATAACATTACACAGTTTATAGTACCAACATAATGTACATAGTTTTATTTTAACATGAATATTTACACTTAGACAATCACATAATAATATTCAACACTTTTCAAAAGCATTATTCATACCACAATACAAAGTATAGTAGCATTTGCATTAAACTTTAATTTCGAGTTCTAATTTGAAATCATAAAAACGAATGAACAGTTGAAAGACGAAATGCCATGAAAATGTAAAAGAAAACAAATGAATTTCAAATTTCAATTTGTTTTTGGTAAAATACGAATTTTTTTTCGTATTTATCTTAATCTTTAAATTTTAAGTGTTTTCGAGCATAGGCGATAGTAATAAAGGGTTCAGCTTCTGTTGTGAATATGAAACAAATATTAAGGTTCAATATTTTAGAGTATGCTTCTATTAGTAGTGGTTCATTAGATATGATAAAAATTTTGTGTTTTAGTAGAATATATTTAAAATTTATATTGCATATATACTACTTTCTACATTTTTAAAGTATTAAAAAAACAAACAATTCATTCACTTAACCGCTTTTTTTTTCCTTTTTCTTTTCAAATTTGTATGTTTTTGAAAATTTTATTATATGTGATTTGTTTGAAAAATACTAGAGCCGAATGAAAAGTTTCCCATATGTTTGTACTATTATTAATCTTCTGAATATATGCGCATAGCTTTGGAAAATACACGTATCGTTGTTTTAGTAAAATATTTCGTCTGAAGAAATTCAACGAAAACATATTGCTGATTATTTCTGAGGAAAGAAAGAAAAAAAAAAGAAAACTACGTCATTTAAAGCAGAATATATATATACATATATATATGTAACTCAGAGGTAAATCATCGCCACTACATAACTTTTTCGGGATCTCAATTCAAATGGTCATCGCTATACTACCTAGCAATCTGAATTTTTTAGGATCTCAGTTCAAGCGTGAAATGACGTAACTAATAAACAGTGAATTTTTCCGGATCTCGAACCAAATGGTAAGTTTTTGTATTTAGAAAACACTGAATTTTCCATAATTTCCAGTTTTTAGTACACTTATATTTTCGCCAGCATAAACAACAATAATTGTATGTAGACAATGTATGAATTTCCTACAGATAGTTTTTTGAGGAAAACTACAAAAGTCTGGCTAAAACGAAAGAAATCATGTTAAAAATTTGTTGTTATAGAGTTCATGGAAAAATCATAATAATAAAAAATAATAATAATGTTTGCAACTTACGACGGTTTACCTCTTAAGGGGGCAGATAAATAAAAGTAGTTAATATAGATTATTTCAGTTTTATAGAATATGCTAGCATTGAGTAACATTATAAATTCGGAATTTTGTCTTTTGTTTGACGATAATGCTCTATTATAGCCTGAAGGTTCTTGTGATATCCAAGTAATACCACCATTATTAAAAAGCAACGTTTGCGAGCCAGAAGAAAAGTGCGTAAAATGTCCAAAGTAAAGAAATAAATAAATTAAGCAATAAACAAATATATTCTGGATTTTAGCAATAAATAACAAAATACGTGTCCGTATTTCGTTCTTTTTTTCTTTTAAATTTTTTTTTGTGTTTCATTCCACCTCCCTTTTTACGATGTATATTAAATTTTTCATTCTGCAAAAACAAGAATACATTTTTCCCCTACTGGTACTGTAGACATAGTTTTTCATCACAGAATTTTAATAAAAAAGTTTATGTTAATATTTCATAACACTGTTTGTTGTTGTGATGCTTGAGTAGTTAACTGGAAATGTTTTTGTGAAGTTCAACTGTGCAGAAATGGAAATTTTCATTATTCATACCAGATTCGTAAATGCTCTGAAGTTCCTTTTTAAGATAAAAGGAAAAGGATATATGTATTTTTTTTGAAATAGTAATAACACGTATTTCCCATTTAATTTAAAAAGATGTGTATTAAAAATGTTTTGACTTTGAATACATATTTTTTTTATGATTGCAGAATTTCTAGGCTAAAATTAAAAAAAATATGTAAATATAAAAAAAAAAAAAAGGTCTGATCAAATATTAATGGTGTTAATTGTATCGACATAGATTTATCGCTTTTTTTTTATATTGCACCATTTTCACTTTGTTATATAAACGATGGAACACCCTTTATATGTTGTAGACAGAAAAAATCCGAATACGCTTGAAACACCACAAAAATAAATAGTAGAACTCAAAAATAACAGTAAAAGATATCGTTTAAACCCATTAAAATTCTGAATCGTGTTTGAGGGAAAGTTACTTTTACTTTTTGCACCCACCAGCTTTTAGCGTTACGTAAAAATGTTCGTTTGAGTAAACAGTATGACTTATCGAGAGCATTTTAAGATAATGGCTGATTATGTGTACAGAAATTGCACATCATTGTAATATTTTACGTACACGAAACAAAAGTTAATAACGAAACAATTATTTGATAATTTGTATTATCATTCAAGAAATTAATTCCGACTGTGACTTCGTTTCCAGATACAAATTTGGTAATTTGGACATTTATCTATAGAAACTTTTATAGAATCATACTAAAGGTAATTACTGAATAACATCAAGGTATTCTAATAAGTAAGTTTTCCTCGAAACACATATATATTAAAGGAGATTCTGATGAAAACAAAATGTGTATATGTAATATGGCTTTTCTAGTATGAACACTATTTTACTAGTGCTATGGCAGGGTTTTCTCTTGTTTCATAAAAACAGGTAAAGATTTGTTTCTGGTGCATTTAAAAGTAATTTTTAACATCACATACGTTACAGTTTTTCATAGAAAATACGAGCATTTTAAGAGTACAAGCTTATTCTTTCATGAGTTGAGCAAATAATGTTCATTCCTTTAGCAACAAATATCAAAATTTGCTAAACAGTTACGCAACATAATAAATCAATGGATATACTTTCGGTTACGGGAATTTTTCACGACATTTGGAATCTCGCCATTTTTTTGGTGATAAACATCAAATTTTATAACCAAGCTTACATGATCTCAACTGGTTCCGCCCAAAAACGCAGTTTAACTGGCGACCTAAATTTTGGCAATTTTGAAAATATGCTAAATTTTCCATAACCAAAAATATCCCATCCATTAGAAACAACTTAATGTGATTATCTTACATCAAAAAATGAAAAACTGAACAATATATATACATCTATAAATACAGAATGATTGCAGTTAGTACTGGCAAAGAAGAAGACGAGAGGCAACGCAAAAGTTTTTATGTCATTCATTAGTCAAAAGCAAATACTTTATTAAAAACAATACTGTTGCTAGTTCTATTTCAACAAACTAATGAATATGAAAGTTTAAATATTTTTGACCTGTTATACAATTAAATATATCATAATATTACAATAAACGTGACTCAGCCGAACATTTTCCTCCACTAATAAATATACAATTTGGTAGTTACAAAATAATTATGCTGTATTTAAAAAGCTTAGACATTCCAATGTAACGAAATATTAATATGGAAACAATTTCGAAATTTAAATATTTTTCGAGGCAGTAATAACACTGTTATTGGCATTTAATAACACTTGTTAATGAATATTTATGTATGACTATTTAAGAATAATTACGTTTAATAAACATACAAATAGTGTTAAACATTCTCGCAATAACCATGCTATGAGATTCTCCATCGTAACTAGAGTAAGGAACACCTCTAATTCTCAGTCATATAATCGTTTGTAAAATAGTTACGACCTAGAACGCAGCATAAAATTGAAAGCTTAATTTCATTGCTTTCAAGCTCTAAATCCAATTAATAAATAGCAAATTTTATTAATATTTAACACACACACATATTTATTTTATTCACATTAAACATGACTTTCATAAAATAACAGGCATTAATATCTTTAATTTTGGCACCATGAACGCATTAATTTTACTTTGAATAACGAATTTGCTATCGCAGAGTGATAAATTCATGCGAACTTTTCTTGCGAACACCGTCTACCTGAAATATTTTTCTCTTATGGTTAACACTTTTGAGCAACTAGAAAAATTGAGAAAAGTATTTAATCTTAACTGGAATTGAGAACATGTAAACAGCTCTTTTTCCTAATCGTCAAGCTAGTAACAGATGCTTTTCTATGCGATGTTTAGCAGTAAAAATTAATGATTAGGCTTTTCAAGTCTGTTAAAAAAAATAAAAACATTTTGTAATAATGGCACAATGTGTTTATTACCTAACATAAATTTTTCACCTTTTTAATACAAGAATTCAAAAGTCGTTCATAAAATATGTAATGCAGTCATATTTAAAGTAAAGTTTTGAGTTAAATCATTGCAGTATGCAGTATTCCGTATCGTAATTTTATGCATGTTCCTTCTTCGACACGCGATAGAAGAATAAAAATGCAACTTTTTGGAGATACAGGTTATCCAGAAAACAATTGCAGACTACAATAATGTTTATTTTTGTCATAAATAAGATACAAGTAAATCATTTCTAAATTTAATAACATTCTAAGATTTTGATATATTTTGCATGTAAAAACTGTATTTTGCGTTAAACCGAATAACACCAAATTGTGCCTAAATTAAATTTTAAAATTAATAAATTAAAATAATTTTAGTTTCATTTATATAGCATTTAAGTTTTCTATGTTCTCTAGAATAGTGTTTCGTAAATAGGGTTCCCGAAACGTTCTTAAGAGTTCCACAAATATTCTTAATTTGTTAAAAAAACCGACCTAACGAAATATCGTCCAATAATATATTCAACCAAATTTGGTTTGCTGGCGTTGTTTTTAAATGCATGCAACCTGATATCCCTGATGCATCCTTCTTTGAACTATTTTGAAAATACTTCTTGTGTATTTTCTAATTTCACTATACAACTTAATTACGGCACGTTAAAGAGAATGTACATAAAACTGGAAAATGTTCAAATTTCTTTCAGAGTGTATATTAGGTACTTAACTATTTTGAGGGTATATTAGGTATGAAATTTCTTTCAGAGCTTTATTAGGTATATAATTCCCACTGTGCTCAAATACATGCTGCTCCGAATTTTATGAGTTAAAATACATTAAGATAATTTTTGGCATTTGTTGAGTATGGTAAATATGTAGTTGTATCCCTTTTAATAGTACATTAACTAATCAATTGTTTCTGGATACCTTGTATTATGACCCAATGCTCAGTATGTACGCACCTAACTTCAAACAAGGAAATACGAAAGTAACAAAATATTTTTTATTTTCGCATAACACTTAAGGTAGCTTCATAAAACTAGATGCATTATTATGCATGCCTAAAGTAGTCCTTATCTTCTTCCCTGCTGTATAAGCAGCATTGATTTTAATGGGTATGAATTCATTGATTTGACTATGATTTTAATGAACATTAATTAGAAAAACTCAACAGCAAAACCACGAAACACACATTTATATTAATTGCTCTTACAAATAATCTTTCATCAAACACATACGCTCCTAATTGTGAATCAAAAGCCACTATTTATGAAGGGTTAACACAAATAGTCTTGTTGATGATCACTAATTCTGCCACACGTATTGCCTTTTGGTACACTCATTGATATTAGAGGGAGTTTTCAGTTTTGTTGTCTCCTTCACGCGTATGAACAAGCACATGAAGCCATAGTAAATAGTATTTGTTGCTAGTATGGAAGTTGGTCAAATGATGGAGATGAAAAATGAGATTTAATTAATTACTATCTGTCATATGCTTAAAATATTTAAGAGAATTTTATCTTTAAGGGTTTTGAAATGATATATATATATATATATATATATATATATATATATATATATTATAATATATAAATTATAAAATACACTTTACAAAGCAAGACTTTTAAAAGTTATATCTCGTGTTTAACTTTGAGTATGGCGAATGTGTTGAATTTATCAATTCTACGTCGTATTGGCAACCGCAAGTGCAGATCTTGGGGATATTGTGAATGCTATCATATGCTTGTAATTCAAATAGCCGATGCTATTTGATGCATTTCACCTTACTTTTTAATAAAAAAGTTGTAAATAAAATGTTTTCTTTCTGTGAGTTCTTGTACAGCCAATAATTACCCCTAATACCAGTTAGATAATCACTAAAATCTCAGCGGAATTTCACGTGAGCTAGACTTAAGTAGTAAATTTTCTGCCTCTGATTTGAATTTCAGTTTTATCACAAGAATTTGTGATTTCGTACTCGTAAGCTGTCTTTATTGCTAATTTGTTTTCGAAAAACAAAATCACTTGTTTGCATTAACTGTTATTGGAGTTTAAATCCTGTATAGTAACATAGGCAGGAACATGGACATCTTTTTGCAGGGAATATCTAGAGACTTGAGTTGAGAATTTTACTTGGGAATTTTCAGAGAATATTCCCCTGAAGTTGAAATGTTGAGAGTAATCGACAATATTCTATTTTCTGAAAGTAAACATATATTATTCAATAAACGTTGTCAAACCATGTAAATAAGTGCATATTTGGGTTTGTTCATTCCTGATAATGATAAATTTGTTTTAGGAGAAATTTTTCTGAACAATGTAAAAGACTAAAATCAGTCGAGTAAATGCTTTTAAATAAAGTTAATGATTGAATGTTTTTTAAATTAAAGACGGTATATTAAACTGATTTTTTAAATGTAGAACACGCAGAAAATAAATGAATTTAAAAGTTTATAAAAGGGGCCTTTAAAAAATGCTACTATTCAAATTATCCTGAAAATTAAATTATAATTATGCATGATTTGTTGTAATTATGTTTAATGCATAATTTTGAATTAAATTGCAACTATACCTGTTTATTTTGCAAACATTCTTCATATAAACTTGCTTTACACTTGAATTATACATAAAAAGCACCCAGAATGGTTTATTACAACCATTTATTATTATTTGTGAGGACAGTTTTGGATATTAAAACCATGAAGATACTATTATACATCTGAAATGTGCAGGTTTTTTTTTTTTTTTGTAGCGAAATTTTCAAAAGATATTCTAGAGAATATTTCTAAAGAGCTCCCAAAAATTACTGCCGAGAAATCTCTAGGAGAAAATCTCAGGATTTGTAGCATTTCGTTGTGAATGTGCATTGTTTAATGGCGAAATAACTACCAAACTTGCAACTTTTGGGGGAAAACTTATTGGGACATATGTTTCAATATTCTTGAGTGTATTTCAATTCGCGCCATTAAATAAAACAGAAGAACAACAGCTAAATACATATTCAGAACACCCGATGTTTGAAAGAGTTTTTGCTTTCAACTTACTAATGGTTTTATTTTTATTAAAATAATAACTAAATTTTTTTAGCTACAATTGTGTTTTTGTTATGTTTATTTACTAACATTCTTTTAGGCAAATGAATGCTGTGACTCAACGGTTGATTAAATACGAGCCTTTTTCAATAATGAAATTGAAATAAATTCTGGATTTCCCGATAAACATAGTACTAAAATAGATATTTTTTGGAATAATCAATTTTCGCAGGAAATTGGTTTCTTATATTATTTATGAACACATTTCACAGAAGGAACATAATCTTCCACGCTTAACTATGAGTGATTTTCATTTGATAATCAAAATATCACCCCATTTTTCATCTCTGCTAGCAATGACAAAAAACAAACACATATCAAATATGATAATAGACTGCTAGAGCAGTTTTCACTAGTTCAGGAACATTTAAGAAGAAAGCAATCATAAGAGAGCAGTACCGGCTTTGACCTAGGCATTGAAAGTTTTAGTTTGGATATACCATCTGTTGTACCAGATCTCTTCTCTTTGAGATTTAACAAAGTCGCATCGGAGACCATTGCGCCATTTTCAGCCGTCACAGAGCTTGAAATATTATGTTGAGATCAGGCGCAGGTTCTAAATCTCAGGTTGCTGTTCTCTGGGAAGCTAGCCTCGAAATCTTGGGAATTTCAGACACATCTTCAAGACAGCAATTCTTTATTTCCTGGAAGGAAAAGTGAGCCATGTTATCAAAAACAGTTCATTTAATATTGTTAAACGAACTTTAAGTAAAAAAACTGGTATGCAAAAATATTTTCCTTGATTTACTTCAGGAAGCGGAAATACAAAGAAAAATAAACTTTTTCCTCTTTTGTGGATGATAACCATACAAATTCTTGTAAATCTAATACTCGTATAACACTGGGCTAATTTAAAAAATAAATAAAATAAAAATAAAATATGAATATTTTCAGAAACTCTGAGTTAGACTAAAAGCAAAGCAGTACCATGGCAAACAGCAACCGCTGAGCTATGCATTTTTGTCATTAATTCAATTTAAAAGTATACCTTAAAAACATAATTTAAGAGTTCAAAATTCAAGAATTCCCAATGTTTTAGTTTAATCACAAAATGTCCAGAATTATTTGTTGTCGACTTAAACTAATTTTAAATAGAAAAGCTATTCATTTATCAACTGCTAAGTTACAAGTATCTATTTAATTGAAAATTTCTATTGAATTGAAAGCTTTGTATAAACACAAAGGATTATATAAAAACGGAACGTGTTTACAGATTATTTTTTTAAAAAATGAATGAAACAACACTTTGCAAAACAAAGATCCCTGAAACACAATTCCGAAGATTTTTGAACACTCAACGCGACGTTGAGACACGATGTCATTTCACTCATCAGTCAGTTCTGTTCACAGCAATCATCTTGAGAGAACAGTAGATCAGGGCTTAATATTTTACAAAAAAAAAAAAAAAAAAAAAAGGGTAGTAGACCTATGGAAACCCTCTTAAACATTTATCCATACTTAAATAAATAGCCAGAAATTTTGTTTAATCCGTGAAAATTCGCAGAAAAAGAAAATTGCAATATCCCTACAGCAAAGTAATCGGAAAACGTGTAATGGTTGAATTAAAACAACTAAGATAAACCATTATAGTTTGAATTCCACTATATATTACCTTAACGTTCACTCAAATTAATTAGTGTAGTTATGTCGAAGTTAAATTCTTTACTAGAAGTCATATATTACAACTAGAAAAATACAGAACGCGTTGAAATTGTATTAACATTTTTCATTCAGTCTTGACTCTTGACCTTCTGAATTTTATGAATAATATAAGTCAAATTATAATGTCACTTACTGAAAAATCACACTTTTTTTTGTTTTGCAATTTTTAAATCAAATACTGATATTTTAAAATAGATTTTGTACAGTAATCTTAAAGTATAATATTGATAATAAAAAGTAGATATTGTTTAGTAATCTTTATGTAGGATGATAGATGCAAACTTTACAAAAATTCAATAACTTCAATGAGTAGTAAAAGTAGTTCAATAACAAATGAAAATATATTTAATTTGGAAACTCATATCTAAAGTTTCATGCAAGCGAAATTATTTTTTTTTCTGGTGAAAATTTCAATAGCAGGGCCAGCTTATAAATGTATATATCTGGTCCAAGCAAATATATAATTTAACGGAAAAGTTACTCTCTACCCAAAAAATTCCGCATGTCTTCAGTCTTTCTGGCATCCTAGCCCTCTTTACTTTCTGGCCCGCTGCCAAATTTAAAGCGTCCTCCATGTACCACCCCTTTCCTCACACCCCCGGATGAAGGGATGCTGCCACCTCAGCGGAATTCTGCAGTAGAATGCCCCCCTTTTACCGGTTCCCCGACTTCATCCCGCTGTGATGACGCGAAAAGAACAGTGCATTGGGATACGGGGGCATTTCTTTTAGAAGGTGATAGTCTTTTTATCAGTGAAAAGAAAATTCTGAATGTATACAAAGAGAGACATTTGCTATATATTATTATTTTTTTTTATAAATTGAGTTGTATAATACATTGCTTGTGATATAAATTTATATTTGAGACCCGTTTGAAATCCATTCGTGTTATAGCAGTAATAGTTAAATGTTGTTACCCATATATTACTGTTTTATGTGCTTACAAGCATATTTGTCATATGCTTGTGTCGGAAAAACAGTGAATCATGCTCAGAAACTCGTTTCAGTGAGTTCTGTATTTCCAGTTATGTACTCTTTTGTACAAGATGATCATGCCGAAGTTTTTTTTTTCGTGCGTACAAGAGAAAGCCTTAACTGTCCGTGTGTCATCTTTGCTTTATGGTGCAAATGCTTTCCGTGTTAAATTGTTAAACTAAATAATTATTGTTTTAAGCACAAAATGAAAATATTATACAAATATTAATTATTATCAGAGCAAAACTAAACTTTTATACTATGCCTTTACGATAAATGTCAGTCACATAATTAAGTCAAATAATGAATCCCTCCAAAACGGCTTGTATTGAATTTTAAACTGCTGGATATGAACGCTTTCGCGTAAAAGACGGTATGTGATAAAATTAGCACACTTTCGAACCCCAGACAAGCGTTCAAAAGTTACTTTCTCAAAATTCTTTAAAAAAAAAACTTATAACTATAATCTAGATACTTTATATACTGTGCATGGTAAATCTAAATTGTAGATTCAAATTCAGCTGCTATATTAAATGTTATTAACCATCGTGAAATCAGTTCACATAACGCAAACAGCGTGTGCAAACTTGTGAAAAAAAATCGTATATGTTTCTATTAAAATAGAGAGCATGATCCTTATTTTTTTCGCCACATCCTTTTGAGGAATCATCTTTCATGCAAAATATTTATCTAGTTGAAGTAACATATTTTGCCAAATTTTACTAGTACCTAATATTTTTATGGGTAATTTTTAGATTTGTACTCCATGTTTTTTTAGCTTAACTTTAGGTATACCATTGTCATGTTTTTCTCAATAAAAAAAAAATCTGTAAAATAACTAAAAATTTTTTTTGCATCCTAAAATTTCAGAAACTAATCCAATAAAACGTAATGACAAATGAAGAAAAAACGCGCAATTAAAGCACAAAATGTAAACGTATTGTAATTATATGTCTCCTTGTGACCCTGAAACACGTATTTGTGATATTTTGGCAGCTCATAATTTATTGTTATTTTTATTTGCTATTTCTGCTCAAAAATAAACTTTTGACTTTTTTGATAAAACTAATTCAAATGATTCCGATTTTTAATGCAGTTATAAACAATACTCTAAAAATCTAAATATATTTTGTTTTGAAGATTTAGAGAGAATATTTGAATTTGAAGGTGACTATACTAACAATCATTTGTCAAATAACTTTTGCATACATTCTTCAGTATAGTTTAGTACAGTTTACATTCTCCACACATTTGTAGGACATTTTTTTGAAAGATGGCTTGCTCGAATTACTAAATCCTTTCATGGATTTCAAGGACAAATTACTTAACAGTACAAAATTAATATCAATGCCACTACAAATAGCTGTATGTGATACTCAATGTAACAAACTCCCTTTGTGTAGTTTCTAATAATGATGAACTGATAAACATGCTTCTATGGGGTGTGTGGGTTGTTCATACACTGAATCTATCATTGGAATTAGAGGTATTTGACATCGCAAATGTGGTGCTTTGAGACAATGAAACGAAAAGAAATGACGTAAGCAGATGATACACACATTTAATCACACATAATTTTCTGATTATGAAAAGAGGGGGGGGGGGGGACGATCACCAGTGGGACAATTTGTATTTGTATCACAATAACTTCACTTCAGCTTTTTGGTATTATTATTATTATTTTAAGAAATACAGAACAATATTTTCGCAACTTTTAGCTTTCATTATATACATTTTTTAAAATTTATGTTTAAACTACTTTTCGTAATTTTCTTTAACAATACACTCATTTTCATACAATTATCTTTTCTTTCAAATGCTCAACTAATGCCAATCTTTAATTCCTCATTTTCAAACGAGTATCTTCGCATATGAGTATTTTTTCTTTCAAGAAATACTAATGTTGTCCCTATAAGTTTCCTTGCGGGATACAGTGGTACAATTAATAATACCCAAAATCATGTATATTATGGGCACATATTATCAAATTATTATTAACTATAGCTTGAGGTACTGGAAACCACAGAAATGAATGCACTTTTCAAAGGGAAGAATTAAAAACAGGCATAATAATAGCACATTCGATTTCTCTGTCATTTATATGGCTGTATTACACTTATTTTCTTTAAAAATGTTTTTTAGCTTATGTAAACCATAACTAATTGTCAATTTTCATAAAGCCTTTTCCTCACAATATCTAATATTATGATAAGGAACATATTACCATATATTAAGGAAAAGATTTAATTATGTAGTCATCGATGTCTTTGTTTACTTGTTTTGATACATGCGACTATTGTCAGGATGTTTACACATAAAATATGTTTGGGTCCTTCTTTCTTGCATGAAAATTACAATGTTAAGCACTTTTATTTCGAAAACATTACTTTTTTTACATATATAAAATTTTTCAAAATCTGAACATTAATGCCTTTAATAAAGTAGTTTAGTCTCAGAATTTAATGCCTTGTTTTTACACGTATATTTCTACATAGTTTACAAAATAACCCCCTTAAACAGATAAAATACAGTAATTTACCATCTTTTAACGGGAAATGCAGTGCATAAAAGAGTAGTTGTCCTAGAGCAACAATTACCACAAGAAAGCGTGAAAAAAAAAAAAAAAAAAAAAACTCAAATGAACTCTACTACGAAATTCTCTTTTATAAAAAAATGTACGCAGCCTTTTAGCAAGCAAATGTCATTCATTATCTCTTCTGGGCAGCGATAGAACGATATCAAATATCCGACATTAAATTAAACTCATTCAATTCAAATCCAACCTCACTGTAAACAAATTTCAGTTGAATAATAATTTCAGTTGTCTCCTCAATGTACATATAAGCACATTTATTGAAGATAAGACATTATTGTCGAGAGATTTCTCCGGGCCTGGTGAATAGTTTCGATATGTAAAGGAAAGAGGATTATAATTTATCTTTTATTGGGGCGATAAAAGCAGCATCGATTTGGTTCGTGGGAAAATAGGAAGAAGGTTTTCCAATTTTTAAAAGTTTTCTGCAGTTTAAAGATTTTCCATTTGTGAGGTGAAAAGCTTAACTTTTCATTTAAAAGCTTTATGAAACGTGTGGGTTTCATTGGAATATGAAAGTGAAATCAGAACATAAGTTGAAAACCAATGAGCGATAGTTTAGCCAACCAATAGTTGTTCACATTACTTTTACAACATTGTGTAATTATTAGTGAATGAAAATTAAAGCTTAGTAAATTAATGATGCATTAAGAAATATATTCTCGGTATTTATAATAGGACATAAGGTCTTTACTGTCTTTTAAAGAAGTTTGTCAAAAATGTACTCTATTAATAGAGGTCATAAATGCATCAATGATGTAATCAAATGCAAGAATACCTATTTTTTTTTGTGAAAAATTACATATTTTATGGCAAATAACTTTTTATTTAATGAATATCTATAATTTTAACATTGTTTCTAATTTTATTGGTATATGTTAAAGACGTCTATTACTATTCGTTATAAATTCTAATCTTGATGAAATGTAGGAGTATGTCATAAGTAACGTACGAAACGTAGTCTTGAGTAACAGATATATAATTTAAAAATAATTACAAATGTTTATAAAAGCATTCAATAAGTTTTTGCTTCAGTGTGATAGGTAAATAAGATCTTTGAAAGAAGTTTATGATTATGATTAATGATACACAGTAGGGTGTCTAAATATTTAGTGCATTTACTCTTCGTCTAGTTTACTCTTATCATCACCTAAGTTTTTATTTGCTCGTGTTGAATGTGTGCCCCTTTCATAGTAATTCCAATTCAATACCAATGACATAAATTTAAATTAAGCTCTTTAAAAAGAAAAACTTGCAGCATATCAAAGCTTTTGAGCTAAAATGCACTACTTATTTTAAAGTGAAACGAAACAAGTTTAGGTATATCATAGATAGAGACGGATTAACTTTCAGAGCAGAAGATTAGCATATAAGACAATTATGAACATATTCATGGAATTGGGGAAAAATAATTAATATTCATGCAGAATTTTTCAAACCCGTGGGTAAAGAATTCCTATCAGTTTGGTTAATTTTATGTTATTATTTTATGTAAAATAGCTTGTGACATAAATTAACCCATCGTTGCATAAAAATTTCTACACTTTTATCTACCCATTAACAAAATATGTAGCCCAAAATAATATATTCATTTTGAAAAGTGAAGCAGGACGACAAGACAAATTCCAGTAGTCAAAGAAACTGAGAAAACTTTGTTATATTTTAGTAAAAAAGATAAATTTAACTACCAACTTTTTGATGTAACAAGTATTATATCTATGTTATTCTGATATATTATGTGGCTTTCTAAAAATAGTAATTTGTATAAACCCTTATACATCCATCTCGTTTTGTCTTTGTATTGATATAAATAAACTATTTTTATTTAAAATTTGTGATATAAAGATTTAAAAAATAAACATTGGACGCATTTCCAAGACTTTCCTTAAGACTTTTCACGAAATTTGATGATTACTTTAATTTAGAACTAATAATTTTACCGCGCCAAAATATGTGACTGTTAGATATCTGATTTCTCCTCACTCATTAGTATAAAAAAAGATAACAATGTTCTATTTAAATTTAGGTTTCTGTTCCTTGGACGAATTAGGAGTGAGGACCAAAAATACATAGACAAGACAAAAACAAAAAAAAAAAAAAAAAAAAACTTATGAAACATCCTTGCTAATTAAAATCAAAATTAGTTATGTGATACATCCATCGTAGATGCACATATCTAATCAAATTTATTGCTCTAGAGGGTTATAAGAGAGATTATGTGTCGTAAATGACGAAAGTGCAGCTTGACATCGCAGAGCAATAAATGGTATCTATATTTAATGAGCATTCCGAGCTGTAATTAACCATCTTTATCGGCAAATTTTGAGAAATGAAAAGAGTAAATGTTCAGCATAATAAGACTAAGCATAGAGATATGATTATAACGCAGAATAAATAAATAAATAAATAAATAAATATATATATATATATATATAGAACACTATAGCTGAATGAACATATTTTCAACTGTGTATCCAATACACACACACACACACACACAATATATATATATATATATTATTGATTTAGGGATTAAATTACACAATTCCTTTATCTAAATATTTTTTCTTACAACGGAGTATTTTACCTTTTTGAATAAAAGACTTAGAGACTTTCATTATGTGTCTTAAAACAATAAAATACAAAGCATAAGCCACCATGTACAGTGTACAATTTAAAAAGTTTTATCGTATCTTCAGTGCTTATCCGTAAATTCACTACATAACCGGATAAGTTAAAAAAAAAAAAAAAAACCAAGAAATAAATATTTCAAAATAGAAATAATCACTACTACTTTAAGACTAGGGATTCAGCTATTCATTGGCAGTAATCAGTAATTAGCAAAAATTGGCCATTTTCTAGTATATTTATAATCGGCCAAGATTTTTTTTAAATTAAAATAACTTTTTGCATGCCAAAAACAAGAAACCATGCTGAATGAATTCAATAACAATTGCAGAGGGGCCCTTACACCTAGAGCGATAGTGCACCTCCCTCCCTCCAAAGAATAACTAAGAAAAGTATCAGAGTAACATTTAACAGATATGATTTCATAAAGAAATAGATATATAGAAGATATAACAAAGGAAACAGAAATTTACAACGGTTCGGTTAAAACTGATTTTACAACAACCCTTTCCCTCCCTAAATTTTACAATAGTGCAATCTTTGACATAACCCCTCCCAGTGGTGGGCACCACTGCAATAAATAAATGTAATTTTCTGCAGCATAAGATGTCATGTACAATGTACAATGACATATATACATTGTATTTCTCAAGCTGATGGGAGGATTTGCTCTCTCTTGACCTCCCAAAACAGCACGTCTGGATGTCATTGATAAAGATAAAAGGCCTTGGCTTTCTAAACAGATATTCGTGGCCGCAAATTATGACTAACTATCAATAACTTCAAATTGTAGCTTTCTTTGCTTCCATTCCATTTAATGTATTACCCAGTTCCAAAATTCAGGAGTACTCCTAGTCATCGTGGAACACATACTTTTTAAGAATTGGAATTAGAAAGAAAATTCTTTAAAAAAAAGAATGAAAGAAGGCTTAATGTTACGCAAAAATATCGTTAAAAGTTAGAAAAAGTAAAAAATAAGTTAAGTAATTAAATATATTTTTAAAAATAAAAATTTAGAAAGTAGGGTTTTGAGGGGGGGAAAATCTGTGTCTGTCTGTCGGTCTGTCAGTTCCTCCTCCCCTCTAATTACTTTTAAAGGAATTGTCCGATGCGAAAGATCTTTTTTTTTTTGCATTCAAAAGATCTCGGTGATTAGATCTCATTTTCATATTTTACATTTTGAGTTAAACAATCTTTCGTTTAATTTTTCAAAGTTTAAAAAATCTTAACATTAGCCCTATGGGCAAAAATGAAGGAAATTATGTAAACTCTTACCATAAGATCCAAGTGAACAAGCGTATTGGAAGGAGCTCTCGGGGAGAAATATTTTTTGATTTAAGTAATTTTTGTTAATTTTTGAACCGTTCAAAAAAAAAAAAAAAAAAAAAAAAAAAAAAAAAAAGGTTACTATTAGCGCTATATTTTAAGAAATACGTATCTAGCATATTGGACTATAAAAGGAAAACAATAAAATTCAGAAAAAACCAAATAATGCCTCTTTTTAAAATCAAAATTGCTACAGGGAGGTTTCTAAACAAAACAAACAAGCTGATCCTTTTAAATGAATGAGATTGGTTGATATACTCTTTATGATTTATGACAGAAATAAATACATTTTTTGTAAGTATAGTGATTTCAGGCATTTTTGCCTCTTCCACAATGGAATTCAAATAGTTTCCACTCAATAAAATAAGTTAATTTAAAATTTTTCATAATGGTCTACAGCCCAGAACGGTTCTTAGATTGCATCCCATAATGCATCAACTGATGTTGGTTTGGGGGTGAGGTGAAATATCGTCAGTAACACGTTTTAGCAAGTAAGAATATTTATAATTTATGTAAAACGACTGTCCAATTTTAGAATGATTTGCTTACTAGTTTTAACTTCATTTGCTTATTTTTGTAGCAGTTTTACTTCTATTTAATTTTCTGACTTCAAATTTTGTTATTTCGCAAGTAACATTCCTCGAAATTAATATTTTAAACATTGCGGCATATTAAGATTGAAAAATTAAAATTTTAAAGTGTAAAATGCATTTTTGTTTAAATATTTGAAACCTTGAGATAAAATATACATAATTTATTAAGAAAAGAATACATAAAATTGATTTAATTGAGTACTTAAGATAAATGTTACTTTCCTACCACCTCACAAACTCCACTAATTTATCCTCTGGATTAACCAGAAAGTATGAAAGAAGATACTTTTTTTTTTTAAAGAATGAAGATCATTTTTATTTATTTCAAGAACTAAATCCCTAACGATGCAGAAAAAGAAGATAACATGAGGAATTTTCTTTCTTGACATTTAATTGGATATCTCTTATTCTCTATTCCCAAAGCGTCTAAGCTATAATTAAATTCATATACAAAAGCTCTGATTGAAAAATGAATGAACTGCTTCGTTGCTGAAATATTTTTAACTCAACGAATATTTGTTTTAATTGTTTCCGTGTGCATCAAACGCCAGTACATAATTGGAAAGTTATTTATTGAATGCTTCTTTAGTTTTCTGATTGTTTCAACGAATGAACATTTGAAGTGAAACAGAGAATGTTTGCGTACTTTCGAAATTAACTTTTGCAACAGATGTTTGTAGGAATTATTATACAATTCTTTCTGTCACGTGTGTTGTCACTGATAATTTGTAATTTGTTTATCGAAACAAGCATTTTGACTCGTGTTTAGTACCAGAAAAAATTTTCCACATTCAATCGCGAAATTAATAGAATTATATCTACTATATTTTTCTACACTCATTTATATATAAATATATATATGTTACCGTTAAAGTGCATAATTCAGTTATTTCAGAGAACAACTAGGTATTTCATGAAATAACTAGACAAGGCAGTTAAAGTATATACTTTACCTAGTTATTCTACGAAATAACTAATGGTTCCAAACACCAAGCCTTCCGGTTAGAAGTACGATGGCCACAAGGCTACCACTGCTTTTTATACAGAGAAAAAATCGTCAAAGAGGGGACCCGTCACAAATGGTGCAAAAAATATTTAATTAATTTGAATCTAAACATTTTAATATTTTGATAACGACTTTTTTGCATTAAAAAGTAGATTTCGATTAAATACCAAATTATATATTTTTAACCATCTATGTATCGCAACTTTTATATGGTAGTCTTATAATTACACATACAGGGTATATGTACACAATGTATACTTCATATTAAAATATCACATAATTTAAAATAACTGATAGAAATTTTTAGTTTAAATACAATAATCCATTGCTTGTGCTTTGCCTCTCTCATGCGCCCCTCTTAGTTGTACATCATCTTTCAAAAGCCCCGACAAAGAAGACGTATCAATTAACGGCTTTCAAATTTTGTTTTTGCTTACGTTTTTCGTTCATCTCGATCTCTTAACTATTCGGTAGTAACATTTTCATGCAGTATTTCTTGTTCTATTATTTTTAAAACTTCGATTTTACAAAAATAATGCTGATATACCTCTTCTAACGTATAAATATGTTAAAGCGATAGCAGTCCTCACCTTGAAGCATTTCAGAAAATTGTAAAGCATATTACGTACAATTTATTTTATTTTCACTTTACTTCTGTTAACAGCCTGATTAATTCTATAAAATCAAGATACTATTATCATTTCACTTTCTCTGTATTTATTTAACTTGAAGCTTAATTTCATGAAAAAAAATTTTGAATTTCATTTATGCGTCTCTCTCACTTATGCGACTTTTTTGACTAGTCTCTTGTGTCGACGTGTAAGTAAGATATTAATGTGTATTGCTGCAGTTATGTAATTTAGTTAATGCAGCAGTTACATTTTAGACACTTCATATTTTAAAATAAAATTAAAAATTGAATTATACTGAACACTGTAACAATTACAATCTTTTAAATCCCAGTTAACTTTCCAGCTTTCCTCATTTCCATGTCTTTCCAAATGAAACAGCAAGTTTCTCTAATCGTGTCCCTACTGGGAATCCAGAATGATGCAAATCTAGGAGTAATCTTTGATTTAGACTTCCTGCAAGGGAAGTGTGGTGAATCAATAACAAGGGGAAGGTAACAGTAGTAAGCGTTTCTCAGTTGGTGTCCAATCAACTTAATTTGCCTCGGTTGCGATTGGCTAGGAATATTTGGCCTGATATGTTCGGCTTGGGGTGCTCCAAACCCTGGCAACGAGGAATAGTGGAGAGTTTAGTTCCGTACAGTTTGTATTCTCTGCAGTAGTCATTGAACTATACAAACGGCTTAATGACTGCCTTTCAGGTAATTCCTAGCATCCCCTAAGATGACTACTGGATCCTATTGTGGCGAATGGATGTAAAGTTCTTAGTCTCTTCCGCCACTCAACATTTAACGCTTTCTTTCTCAACATTTAACTTTATAAATGGTGGCAGTATTCCTTTTAAAAATTATACTATTAGCATTAACTTATGTTTCAAGTTTAAAGTTTAATTATCGATGTATTTATTATTAAATCTTTATGCTTTTTAGCCTACTTTCCCATAAAACTAAAAAAAAAAAAATAATAATAAAGCATGAAAGAAGGCTTAATGTATCGTAAAAACTAAGAAAAGTCAAAAATAAGTAAAGAATAAAATAAAGATTGAAAAAAAAAAAAAATAAAATGAATGTAGTATTTTGAGATGGGGAAAATGCGTGTCTGTAGGTCTGTCTGCCCCCCCCCCCCCAATAATTTTTACAGGAAGGGTCCAATTCGAAAGATTTTTTTTCTTTGCATTCGAAGGATCTCGGCGAGGATATCTAATTGCCATACGGGATCATTCATAAATGATGTCACGCTTCGAGGGGGGGAGGGGGGTTCGTGAAGTTGTGACAAAGTGTGACAAGGGGAGGGGAGGAGGTAACAAGAAATGTGACATCATGCATTATGTAACATAGCGTGACATGTGACAAAGGGGGGAGGGGGGGTCCGCTGAAGTGTGACACATTGTGACAAAGGGGGGAGGGGGGTCAAATATATGGGGAAAAAGTGCGACATCATTTATGAACGGCCCCTACTTTATGGGCAAAAATGAAGCAAATTATGTAAGCGTCGGCCACAAGATGCATGTTCCTATGAGCGTAAATGACTGAGTCAAAGAAAGAATTAATGAATAAATGAGTGAATGAAAGAATATTTGAATAAATTACGGAATACATAAAAAAAATATTAAATGAGTGCATAAATGCTAGAACGAGTATATGAATGAATGAATGAATGACTATGTATTAACCACTGAAAAGGGTATATTTAGAGTAATTAAGAACTAAAGCTAAATGAGAAAGAGAGAGGTAGCTAAACTATAAATTTGAAGTTGGAGTATACGGGAAAGTAGGCTCGTATAGTTCTAAACGGAACTCCTTGTTTAATTTAGAACTGGGAAAAGGTCAAATTCAAGTATATTTAGTTAATGGAAGGCAGTAATAGTGACCTCCTCCTTATGCACCGATAAAGGTGAGCTTAAAAATGCCTATGACTAGCCTACGTAAGTTCATAACCGAAAAAATCCCAAAAAATGACCTTAAAATTTATTAAAAATGACACAAAAAAGGCATTAAAACTGAAAAAAATCACTTAACTTTTTGAAAAATGCACTTAAGATCTGAGGTCGAAATTCGATTGAAGCAGTTATTTGCTTTTTAAAGAATTAAATATTTGCTTTTTAAAGAGTTATAAAACCATCATGGAGTTTCTGAAAAAATAAATTAAGTAAATACAAAAACAATACAACCAATCGTTGGGAAACATGCGTTTTGACAATTTTAATATTAAGTGAGAGAATCTAACTTACTCTGAACTATTAAGAACATTGTTTTTACATTATAAAAGAAAACATTCGAAAGTAAGTTTGTGTATCTTGAAAAATTTTTTTCAATGCAGACAAATTTAAAATAAAAACTAGAAACAGTCATTGAGAAATATTTTCTTCGAATTCACACTAAATCTCTTCTATTTAAAACACCAGCAACTTTTTTCAGCGAAAAATTTATCCGTTTTCTTCAAGTTGTCTTCATTCAGTTTTGTAGCAATAGATTCGTAATTCTACTGTTCACCAACCTTTTAATTTTTTTGCAAAATTGAATGAATAAATTGAATTAAATTTTAATTACAAAATAAAAAAAAAATCCGTCTAGAACTATACAAACCTACTTTCCCATTACGAACCAACATTAAATTTAAAATCTAGCTCTCTCTACCTCTATCTTTATCACTTTGCTTAATTCTTAATTGCTTCAAACATTCAGTCATTCATTTACTGAATCATGTATTTATTAATTTACTCACTTATTCATTCATTTATTCACTCATTTATTTATTCATTCACTCACTTATTCATTCATTTATTCACTCATTTATTTATTCATTCATTCACTCATTTATTTATTCCTTCTTTTATTCAAAAATATACTTAAAAATCCGGATCAAAACATTTCATAGGAAAATAGGCTCCTTTGGTTCAGGATAACCTTGATATCTGTACATTTTCTACGTCATAAAATCTTTCCAATAAGTTTTGTTCCAAGCAAATCCGTCAGTAGAATCTAGGTTTGTATAGGATTGAAATTTCCTGGTAGGTAGTAATATTAAGTTTTTCTAATCCTTCAAAATTAAACAAAAAATGTTCAATGCAAAGAAATTCCATGTAGGGAGTTCCTTCTAATAATAACCTTGCTCGAAGGAATTTCGATCTTATGGACAGCGTTTATATAATTTGCTTCATATTTTCTCATAGGCGGTAATGTTAAACTGTTTTGAACTGTTTAACATTGAACGGTAAAATTGTTCAAATAAAAAAGTAAAACACGAAAATGAGCTTTCCACGGCAAGATCTATTAAAAGCAAAAAAGTGTTTCGAATCAATTCCTTCAAAATTTGTCAGGGTGGGAACAGAACGATTAACACACATTTTTCCTATGCCAAAACCATTCTTTATTTTTCGATATGTTTAATTACTTATTTTTTACTTTTCTCATTTTTAACGATATTTTTACAATACATTGAACCTCCTTTCGTACTTTTTTCTCTTTTTTTAGTTTTACGGGAACTTAGGCTGAAAACGGACAAAACAAAGAAACATGTTCTGAAAAAGGAGAAAAACACTTATAAATGCTGTACTAATCTTTAAAAAATTCTTTCAAAGAAGAAAAACTTCAAAAACGCATTATCATCTTCTTCTGGTCGATGCTTATAAGTTTTAATAGCGCATAAGCGAGAACCACCAACAAGAAATCACAGATAAAAGACATGCGCTATTGAAAAATTTCAGAAAGATAAAGCATTGAGGCAAGTTTTACAAAACGTTTTCTTTCTTGCTTTATTTAAAGTTTTTTTTAATGTTAATTTATCTTTCACTTTAAATATTATTTTAATTATTTATTTTATATATTATTTTAAGTGTTGAACAATTCAAATATTTATTCATCACTCTACTACGACTTTAAGATTTTAAAAGGTAAAAAAAATAAATAAATAAATAAAAATAAGAAATAAAAGATCTTCTAAAATCCACCAAAGCAAATACCTTTATGGCTATTTTCATTTTACCTTTATGGCTATATAAATACAAAAGTGACAACCTCAAGAAGCTCTGGTCCCAGTTCGGCTGGTCATAGCCGAACCCAATATGTTCCATTCATGGAGCACATGAGGATAACTTCTATACTATTTTTTTTATTAAAATACTCATTTGCGATTACACACATGGGCATACAAACATAATTGTATGCATTTACATATCCAAATTACTTTTCAGAAAGTAGTAGAAGGCGTATAAAAATAATTTATGCATATAGTTAGAAAAGCAATGCATCAATACATTTAATAAAAGGAAGAAAATGAATACTATTGTCTGTGACTCCTATTTTTCCTTTTTAAACATTTTTCTTAATGTCTCCCGCAATAAATCCATGCCTATTTTATTTGCCTGTAACGAAGTTTTATGATTTCAGAAAATATCCATAAAGGTTATAAATGCAGTCTACTTCTTAGTTAAACAGCTGAGTTTGACAATATTAATGAAAGTAAAATTAACTTACTATGTAAGGGTTCTCTCCATCTCCGTCGAATTGATATACTCTTATTGTAACCTAAAGCCGCATGATTAGTTAAGGTTTCAATGCAACCGTAAATTACTAGTATACCTATGAATCGGTGATTAATAACACGGTGGGAGCAACCATTGTTGAAATGGTTAATATAGGGCATCCAGCTGAGCCAACAGAAATATTTATATTAAATTCCATCGCATTGAACTCGTCCTGTAATTCCAACCTCTATATCTCTAGAGTGTCCTTGAAATTAAACTACACACGGAGAAATCTTACACACCGAGGAATTCCCAAATAGTTTAAATGTACTAGTGATGACCAATAATCTCTGCTCTTCCTCTAGGGATTCAAGTAAATCAATAATGCATTTCAAGCTGGAAACTACTCAATGTTATAGAAACAATTTCGCTGTCGGTTACAGTTTTGTTTTATGTAAATGTGTGCGTGCGTGTACGTATTGACAGCTCATTGAATATGATTTAATTCAGAGCATTTCAAGAAATAAAATCTACCGATAAGAAACATAATGATGCTGATTCTTATATATAGTTCAAAATATTGAGGAAAAACAAAGAAATTTGTTTACGCTTGATTTCCTGTCAAAAAAAAAAAAAAAAAAATCAACTAGACGTATTGGTGTGACTGAGAAAAATCAAAGATCACAAGGGAAGAAATCTAATTATTGAAAAAAAATATGAAATAAAACATGTGGTTTCTAATTCAAAATTAGCAGAGGTGTGCTTTTTTTTGCTCGGTCTTTACACTATTTCCCATCAAAGGTTATTGAACTGACAAAATTTGCTCTTCTTTCTACTCAATGCTGAACTTAATCAGAAAAACTCCACTTAATAAATATAATTTAAGCTAATCTCTTTGTATGTTTTCCTAAACAAAAGTTTCTTCACGCAAAATAAACAGAGAGAGCTGTCTTTTGAAAATAATAAAAAAAGAAAAAAGTTTTTACTACTGCGTTTTTATTATTAAAGTCTTTAATGAGACTTTAAACCCTTTTTTTAATGCATATCTTATTGTACAATAAATATGCCATAACAAAAGACTAATATGTTCGGTGACTTGGTTCCATAGACAGTATCAGCTGCTGTAAAATTTCGCCAACGTATCTCAAATCAGCAGTGAACCTTTTAACACGAGTAAAGGTGATTTGTTGCCCAAAACCCCTGCGACTCTGGACTGTCACAACAAGGCAATGTGCTGTTTAATAAGAAATATTGGATTGAATGGATCAGCTCTACATATTCATGCTGTGGTCATTAGCACTGAATGGAAATCGAGATTTGCCACTGAAGTTGGCATTCCTCCAGTCAGGCACTGTCCAGCTTCCTCGATACCGATATCAATTCAGGTGACACTACAGACTGAAAGGTTAGTGGACTTATGCCTAATGGTCGTCTGTCTTTGACAGACTGTCTACGAATAATATGCCTTGATACCAATGGGTCCAAGCCAACCGGCAAATGCGGTCAAATATCCGATAGCTGCACTGTTACGACAGACGTAAGTGCTGTCTTGATTGTTAGATCCACTCGTGATTTTGTATTCATTGGGCATTCTGAGCCACTGCAGCGGCTGACTGTGAGTTTTCTAACGATCTGTTGTGAACTTATGTGAATATGCTGGCTAGTGCGTATACTTTCAATTACATCGCAATATATTTTCCTAACTACTTTACGTTTTATTGTACACATTGTAGTATGTAACGTTTAGAGAGTATGCAATACGATAGCATTAACAGTTATGCTGTTTTCGCAATGGCTGCGGTAGGAGTGAAATTTCAGTAGTTGCCTTTATGATCACCACTTCAGTCTTTTGATTTCGTCACCACTGCCGCCCCTAAGCTTTCAGGATGTCAAAAGAATTCTTTTTTGCTGTCGTGGAGCGGATTAGACAACGAAAACGTTTGAAAAGCATCATTTCGTCTACCTAATTGAATTACCACAGCCCTTCGATCGCTTATGGACTCGCGTGTGAAATAAGTAAAGTTTACATTCAAGAAACTGCATTGAAGAGGCCTCTGATTTGTTGATTGAGTAATGACGGAAGAAAGGAAAAGTTGTCGATTTTAGTGTAAAAGCAGTAGCAACAATCTTTTGTGAAAGAATAATGTAACCACATTATTTCTTATCTGAACTTTTGAAAACTCAATGCAGCAACGCATAAAATTACGACACCAGGGGGACGGATAAAGAAAATAGGCATTAATTAAAATATGAAAATTTGCATTAAACGTTTACCTAAGATAAATAGTTGTAACGAAAATTCGAAATATACAATAAAGTTAAATATTTTTTTGCTTATCATTATTCTGCAAAGACCCGGCAAATGTGCTGGACATTTTACTTAGAGCTCTCACCTTTGACGATTTTTCAATCGTCAAGAAAATTTCGTCATTTGCAGTGATTTTTTCCTCTCGCGATCACGTGACATAAAAAAATACTACACAACTTTCGCCATTTTGACAAAAGGTTTACTCGGAGCATTTTTCCCGAAGCCATTTCGTCAAATACGACGAAAGTTTCGTGCGATTTGAGCATGCGTTTCTGAGAGTGTGCATTACTTAAAAAGACACATTTAGTATTTCAAGAAGTAGTTATCAGACATTAAGAATGATTAGACGACACAAATAGGATTTTTTTGCAGTTAAAGTAGCATGTCTTATTTTTCACCACAACAAATGATAAAATCGTTCATTGCTATAAAAGCACTTTGTTCCGTGAACTCAAGTTCTAGCTGGAATTACAACTCTAGAAATTGCAGATATTAATTTTACTTCAACACTGTAAAAGTACAAATCTTAAAGCATATTAAAACTCATTAAATATTTTTCAGGATAAAGACTTCGTGCTATATCCTCACATAAAATTTTCCAACAGTATAAAAGACAGTGATAAAATTAATTACATAACGAAATGTTTTAAGTTTCGGCTACGAAAGAAAAATAGGATTAAAACCGGAATCTTTAATTTAATGCTCGGGGAAACACGACGGCTACCTTTTGACTACTTTACAAAATTTCATTTACTTGCAAGCAAGTGGTTGTTTATAGTATACATTGAGTGGTGGTTTGATACTTCTCTATTTTTTAGTCAATCTAATATGTCGTTTATTGAGGCAAGAAGTACTACAGTCACTGTTTTAGTTTTCTGGTTTGCCACTAAACGCTTTACGCTCAGATTTCAGACATTGAACTTACATTAAAAGTAACAGATTCTGAAGCAGTAAATAAGTAAAGTTGCAGAAAGGATTCTTGATTCCGGATTGCTGTATTGAACAGTAAGTTGACTTAAATACTTTTATACAATTGTAGTACTAAATAGTATCTTATATTACAATAACTTCAGAAAATTATTTCAGCTTAAGATTTTATGAAGTGTAATTTAAAAATGTCTAGCAGAAACGTATATCATAAGCTTTTTTTTTTTTTTTTTTGACAGTCGTACAAAGTTAGAAATTCATTTACATAAAAAATAAAAAATGTAACAAAAATCAGAAGATAATAGGAGGGATGTAAAACAAAAATAATAAAGGGGTAAAAGTAAAATGTAAATTCACGCATTTCTCGTCAACAATTAGTACGAAGTGGTTAAAATGAATAAGAACGGGTTCTAAAGCCCAACATGCCAACAAGTATAGTAAGCAATAGTTTTAGGACTGACGGGTTTGTTCATCGACGACAAACTTTCACATACAATAGCGAACTAGTGAGTAAACGTAACGGCAAATGAAATAACAATAATAATTCAAAACTTTAGGCTTTAACCCAGTTAATATGAATTAATGTACGATAGTATGTTTGAAAGGTTCTCTAGAAACCTTGACACCACTTTATAGCTTTCTCTTTGTGTTTTTCTCATTCTTTCTCTCTCTTTTCATACAGTTTTCTCTGATCCATTAATTAATAAAATTCTTCTGCTTTTACTAGTGTAATTCTACACTTTTGGGTTAAAAATTACTCTTCCTTGTTCAATTACAGCTTTACAACTGATGAATCTATGCTGTACAAGATGCCACTTGAAGCAATTTTTCAAAAAAATATGCATCAATTACGTTGTTGATTGATATTTGTTAAAACTTATCCGAAAGATTTTTTTTTTGTTTACATGTGCTCATAGTATAAAGTTATTCATTAAATGATCGCTGTAAGTCAGTTTATTATCTGATTGTTTGTATAAATAATAAATAGATGGAAAGATGAAAATAAAATTTAAAAATAGGTTTGTTCGTCTTAATTTAATTTTTATTAACTGTACCGTTTCCTAGGCAGTTATTTTTCCCCTAAACACTGCAGCAATTAATTTAATTGTTCAAGCACGTTTCTGAAAAAGCAATTCTAATATAATTGAATAAAAACAAATTATGCTAAAAAGTACGTCAATAATGCATGAAAATTAAAAATGGAGTAGAGCAGAACTAAACAATAGAAAAAGAAATGAGTAAAGCAATTTATGAAACAGCTCCAGTTAATGCGATTATTAAAATTAAATAACGATATAGCTCATGAACAAGGTAGTCTTAAAATACCTTTGCATTTCTGAAAGGTACACTTTTTAATTTATTTATTCGTTAAGAATTCCACATTATCGCAATATTTCATTGTTCGAACATATAAATGAAATTTTAATGCTAACATAATTATTTTAATGATAGTTTATTAAGAAAAAAACAGCGGAGAAAAATATCCTGTCTGGAAGCGTGGAATAAATTTCAGAAATCATGTGCACAGAACATAATCTTTTACTAGGATTTCTACTTCTATTTTGTAATTTATGATACTAACTTATAAAAATCTGAAAATTCTATTGCATGTGATTATTCGTCTGTGTACATCAGGGGTAGCCAACAAGTTGAGCACGATCGACCCATCGATAGCCGAACGATTTTAGTCGCTTTACTTCAGGTCTTAGGCGACGTTTTTTCTGCACATTGGCTTTCTAACACAACTGCAATCAAAACTTTCTGTTATGTGTTTCGTCATGAATATTCTTCCAAACAGTGAACACAAAAGCACCTGATATATTATCAGGTAAAGGTAAAGTGTTTTAGGTAGATTTCAAAATACAGTTAACATTTGAGGTCGATCTGAAAGACAAGTTGGAAATTCTTGATTTAGATGAAGTATGTGCATTTTTTAGTCACATTAAAAATAGCTTCATTCTGCGTGCGCTGCAATTCATCAGTTTTTATGTTTTCACTCAACAATTTCAGCACCTTCTGTGTAAAGCATGCAAACCTCAAAAGTGGACTGAAACTAAAATCGAATACCAAACATATAGAACCAAGCATTGTTTACTGAGCATTTGTGAGTTAATGTTAACTGTGAGAAATATATCGTACATTTCGCAAACTAAATGTTTTTTTGCCTTACAATTCGCCTCTCCACTTAATACTGACGTAAGGACATTCAGTGTTTCGTCTTTCATGTTTCGCCCATCGCTTCGCACACCTGTATGTTGCGACTGAGACACCTTCCCCGGAGCTATTGGCATTAAAAACGAATCAGCACCTGTTGTGAATATAAGGTACGTATTTTGTAAAAGCCGAATGGCAACAAAACGATGTTTTCAGTCAGACGCTGTGTAAATCTACGTTAAGTCGTCGTTGTCGCTATCGCATTTGTGTTGTCTATTAAATGTTTCTTTTATACTTGAGTTGCCTTTATTACAGGAAGTAAAATATTTGAATTCTCAATAATCCCTTATACACTCTGAGGTACTCTTGTATACTAATTTTTGTTTGAACCCTTGCATTATGTCTTGACATGTAGCACTCGGGTTAATCCAAAAAAAAAAAAAGATAGCCCCGTTCCCATCGAAGGCGTTCGCGTCAAAAACTAACCAGCACCACTTCCCATCGGGGTTCATATGTGTAAGAAATTTTATTCGATTTCATGCATGACGTTTTGAATTGGAGCATTCACAAAAAACGTGACCACATACAGACAGACTCCCAGACACACACATAGACATTTGATCTAAAAATGGTTTCAGCATCACTTAAAACGAGTAAATCCGTCAAAATTATAAAATTGGATTTACTTACCAATCCAATCATTTCTTCTATATATTTTGGATATAGAAAAAAGTAAAAATTGAAAAAAAAAATAAAATAAGGAAAATACTATGTACAGTTCTAAAGATATTAATCTTCTTTTGAAATTGATATTGTGACTATTTTAAAATCGTATATATAAGCCGCTTAAGTGTCTGTTTGTCGCCGATAGCTTATTCCGAATTTCTTACTCCGAGAAAATTACATCGTGCGATCTACACAATTGTTTCTTTGAATTAATTATTATAGCTGAGATTTTTTATGAAAACGACTAATAATCAAAACATTTCTCTAGCATTTTGAGTGAGGCATCGCTAGAATAGGCATCACGAATTTAATTTAATCCTTCTTTCTTTGTTTTAACTTATTTATCGTCTCTTTATATATATTAAAGTGGCAGCGCTCTTTTTTCCAGTTTTGTTAAAACTATTGTTTTGACGATGATTAAGTTGGATATAAATATTTTTCACAAACAATTTGGTGATTTAGCAAATAATATTTTTATTTTATAGATTGTTATAACTGAGAATTTTTTTTTTCGGTAAGAATATATTTTCCGAAATTATTATATATTTATAATTTATTCATTAAACTTTACTGTTCTACCTGATAAATATCTCTTTGATTTGATGAGCATTTCCGGTTACTGGTAGAATTGTATATTTTTTAATATCTAGAACAGCGGTCATTTCGTATGACCACCGGTCTTACTAGTTACTTATAATGAAATATTTTTTGTACCAATTTGCATGTCTTATACTCGTAGTTTACAGCAAATTATACGTATTGCGCTGGAAAAAGGATATATAGATACAGCTTCTGATACTTAAAGCACATATTTTTTAATAAAATAATAAATAACTTATATGCACATAATTGTGGAATATTGTAAGTAACTATTATGATGCTCTGGTTCTTGTCAAAGCAAGTAACGAAGTAAATAACAGAATACAGTTCCTATACAGTCGCTTAACAAAAATGTTGCTTTCATAATTTGCGTTTAAACAAGCGCATTGATAATTTCTATACAAATATACATTGAAATCGCACATCATGTGTATAGCTATATATTTTTATCGAACGAGACTTGATACTAAACTAATTGCTCAATTATGGCTAATGATCTATAGCAGGGGTCTCCAAACTACGGCCCGAGGGCCACATCCGGCCCGCGGACAGATTTTGTCCGGCCCGCGGAGAGCTAGCATACTTGAAAGAAAACTCCTTCTAGAGAACATATTTATTTTTTATAGCAAATTAAATTAAGTTTACTGAAGTAATCTATTTTTATGTTGAATAATTATTAATATGACATCTACATTGATATGGTCATGGGCTAACTACTCATAACATTGTTGTAGGTTATTATTTACTAACTAACAAATTATTGAAATGAATCCAACTAACATTTTATACATTTTAAATGAAAAGATAACTTATAACAAGCATAACGACATATGAAATACTAATGAGATTTATGTAATTGAGATTTTCCACTGACAATAGTTTGTAGTTGTGGACTAATTTTACTTGTACCAATTATTAAAAGAGATTTAAGATGCTCATCAGTTAATTTAGATCTGTAAACATTTTTTGTGTACTTCATTTTGGAAAAGGTCTTCTCACACAAATAAGTAGTACCAAAAACAGAAAACAGCCCACGAGCAAATTTATGCAAATTATCAAATTGTGTCAGTGGAAGACACTTATAAAATTCCAACAAAGATAAGTTTTGATATTTGTTCTTAATTATATCACTGCACTGTAGATCAATCATTTCCATTTGAAGTTCCGGGGCTAGGGTTTCAATGTCAGTATCAAAAGGATTCTGAAAAATCTTAATTTGATTCGCAATGCCATCAAAGTCCGAGAAACGAGTATCAAAATTTATTTTCAAAGCACTCAAAGTTTCGATTGCAAAATCGATAGGAAACTCGGTCTCAGTGGTGTGGCTAAATATTTCACATGTTTTAAAATGTGAAAAACATTTACTTCGTAGTTGTGATTGAAACAGTATCAATTTCTTCCGGAAGGATTTGATATTATTGTATAAATCAGGAAGATGCTGGTTTTCTCCTTGCAATCTCAAATTCAGTTCGTTCACATGTTTTGTCAAATCAACATAGAATGCTAACGTTTCCACAGCCATGCGTTGTTTTGCAATTCAGTAAGAGGGCGATGCTTTTCATTCAAAAAAAATTCGATCACTGCTCGAAGTTCAAAAAAGCGCTGAAGGACTTTCCCACAACTAAGCCAACGTACGGCAGTATGATAAGGTAAGTCATTTTCTCCAATCTCTTTAATAAATTGTACGAATTGTCGGTGATTCAGCCCAAAAGATCTGATAAAATTAACAGTTCATATGACTGGTTTCAGAACTTCAGACATATCCAAACATTTTCCGCACAAAGACTGTTGATGAATGATACAATGTAAGACTATTGGTTTTGAACCACCGTCATTTTCTACAGCCTTTGACACAAGAGCGACCACTCCTTTATCTTTCCCACTCATGTTTTTGCCTCCATCAGTTGTAATACATTTCAAGTTTTTCCATTGAAGGTTCTTTTGCTTAATGGCCATTTCAACTCCTTTAAAAATATCTGAACCAGTAGTTGTGCCATGAATACTATACATATCAAGAAGTTCTTCATGCACTTCATAGCTTTTATCTACTCCTCGAATATAAATCAACACCTGAGCAGTATCTGACACATCCGTTGACTCATCCAAGGCCAAAGAAAACCACTCAACATGTCCATTTTTGTTGAACAGTTGAGAGGATATATTTTCAGCGATGTCTTCTACCCTTCGAGCCACAGTGTTTGCTGACATACTGACAGTTTTTAATAAATTTACCTTTTCAGGGCACATTTCTTCGGCTACTGCGATTATGCATTCTTTGACCATTTCTCCATCGGTGAATGGTTTTCCACGTTTTGCAATTTCAAGAGCCACACGAAAGCTGGCACGAGTTGCAGCCTCTTGTTCAGTTTTGAGTTTTGTAAATAAAGATTTCTGCGATTTCAATCCGCGCTTCATAGCTTCGAATTTTTCTGTCCGCAAACTTCCTGTATATTTTGAGTAATTTTGAAAATGTTTTGCTTCATAATGACGTTTAATGTTATATTCTTTGAGAACGGCTATGCTTTCATTGCAAATCAAACATAGCGCCTTGTTACTGGACTCAATTACGAAATACTGAATGTTCCACTGATCTTTGAATTTTCTGCATTCACTATCAATTTTTCGCTTCTTTTCCATTCTACTAAATCACACACAAAAGCAACAATTCAAATAAAAATATTGTTACAAAGATGTCAAACTTAAACACGCACAAACATGTTTTAAGGAGGTACGCACTATTTTATTTCACAGCAGTGTCATAGGAACTGACTTGTGGTTGCGCCACTAGCCTTCTTATATGTTTCACTTACTGCCATCTAGAAGTGAGTGGAAGACACCAGAACTTTATCGAACCAACGAGATTATTCTGTAAGTGCTATTAGCGCCATCTGTTAGGGATAGAAGGTACTACCTATTTCTGCTTGTGTCCACCAGATGTCCTGTCACGTTACTCCTCATGGCTCGCTCGTACTCTACGACTAATCTAGAAATTACAGATAATGACAGGAAAATTAATAATATGCAGTGTTGCCGTTTTGCGGACTTTAGTTCGATTTGCAGCCTTTTTTAAACGTGGCGTACTTTTTCGGACTTTTTTTTTCATGTAAAAAAATACTCATTCGTTACTTGAGTACTCGTTAGGAACCGAAGTAACGATTACTGAAGAAAAAAGTAATCAATGATTACTTGTGTATTTCATTACTTTTGTAATCAATGATTACTATGGCGATACGATGCGGGTACCCCATTATAACGGATACCCATACGATACAGAAAATACATCAGCTTCCCCGTCGCTAATGGCATCTGGCAAAAAAGTAATCATATTTTACACCACTAGTGGACTGATTCAACTTTTTACCACCGGCAACAATTAATGATAATATGGTTTTGGCCCTTGGAATTTACTGGAGTAATCAATATGGCCCTAAGGCTGGAAAGTTTGGAGACCCCTGATCTATAGGATTAAATTCCGTTCTGATACTGTCATATTTTATTCCATAAGGTAGGAATAAGTTTATTGCTTTAATTTTAAATATGTGAACGAAGCGTTGCGTTTAAAAAATCATCAAACTTTTAGATGAAGAAAATAAAATTAGGAACTTTTTTTCCCGGTGCTATGTGAAGTTCTTGAATTGTTTATTCATCTTCATGAGTGCTTGGATAATTCAATAGTATTAATTTTTGTAACAAATATAAATTTTGATTTTGAAATACAAAAACGAATCCATAATTGTAAGAAGTCTCACTTGTACAGTAATCTGTCTTTCTGAAAAAAAAAAATTGCTAATGGAAACTATTTTAATACAATATTTTTTTTGAAACAAAAATCCTAACTTTCTGCAAAAAATTAAATTATCAAAGAACAATCGTCTAACGACTAAAAATACTACTTTTGTTAGAATATTGATGGCTGGTTTACTTATGATTTTAATGCGTCAAAATTATAGGTCATAGCAATGTATCGTGGAATGCACTCACTTAAAGCCTGGTCCATAATTACAGTTCTTTAAGTAGAAGGAGAAACCCTCGGTTGTGCAAGTACCATATCCTCTTTGTCCTGGTAGGAAGTCCTTTAAGTGATTTGATAGAAAATATTTTAATTGAACATTGTGCTTCACAGATTGTTTACCTTGTTTCTAAACTTTGTAACAAAAACAAAGTACAGATGTTTAAAGAAAAAGTAGTTGCCTCCCTTAGCTCTGTTGCCATCATCTTTTCGATAATTTCCGGAGAAATAGTCATTACTGTTTTATTCCTTCTCCTAGTTCCTTCACGTCTAAACCAATCGATTAATCGATTATCGATCCGGTATATTCTCGTTTCTTCCGATGGGCGGATTTTCTCCGTCATTTCAAAGGGAATGGCATCATTAATTTCAGTTGGTTGAATCGAAACGTGTGCAGAGGTGTATTCCTTCCTTATTTTGTTTCTGTATTCAAAAAGAGGTAAGGGAGTGCCGAGCATTTTTGTTTTCCAGTTCCATTTCTTAAAGTGCAACCTGAAGTCTCGCTTCTAAGAACGCTAGATGAAAACTGGGAAGTTTGCCGAACTGTCTCTTTGTCGATAAATTTATTCTTCTCCGAGTTAAGTTCGATTTCTATTTTATGTATTTTTTTGGAGTTAGTTGATGTTTTATGAAAAGACTTGGTGTTCTTCACGCTGGTTGTTTGACCCAAATTTACAACAGTTATTAGAAACAATTAGGTTTTTAAGAAGTTTTCCATATTTGTTAAGCACACAAGTGTTTTATCTTCAAATCTAAGACAGTTTATAGCTATGTCTTAAAAAATTTTTTTATCTATAAAGATTCTTGTATTTTTTTTTCAAATATAGTTTGAATTGTTTTCAGTCAATTTTAAATGAAATTCCGTAAGAATGCAAATCCTTTGTAATTCCTTATTCGCAACGTTTAACTTGTTTGAAAATTTGATACCTTTAAGTAATGAACAAGTATGATATGCATATTATTAAATTATTCTATATATATTCATGACTAATAACGAAATAAAATTAGAACCATGGATGTAAAGCAACAGTATT
This sequence comes from Octonoba sinensis, assembly GCA_038502835.1. Lineage (NCBI taxonomy): Eukaryota > Metazoa > Arthropoda > Arachnida > Araneae > Uloboridae > Octonoba > Octonoba sinensis. The sequence continues at coordinate 51,918,945 of CM076599.1, read as the reverse complement.
TTGGAAGCATTTTCCAAAGATAAGTATAAAATTATTCTTAAAGAATGCTTTACATGAATTTAATGTGACCGAAGAAATTTCTGTTTTAAAGAAGAACAAAGTTCTATCTGTTGTCAATTATTACATAGAATATTTGTTGGATCATAATAAAGTATTTTTAAGAATATTATTTGTTGCTTGAATAAATCATTTTTCTTAAACATATATTGAATGTTCTTTATATATTTATTTTAATAACTGGTTAATAGATTATAAAAAAAATATGTTTTTAAGCGCGGCACTAGGCGATGTAATTTGGGAAAATTGGAAAGTAGTTATTTCTAAGAAGTGACTAAAACGTTAATAAAATCATAGACTAATACATTTATGCTCTGAAAAATATGCATTCTTTAATCCAGTGGAGTGCAAATTTGAATGTTTCAATTAATTTATACAAAATGGCATAAAAAGGACAAGTTGGACATACTATTATGCTTCACTAAACCCCATCTGCTGTCTTAATGGACATCTGTAATATAAAGTATGGGGCACAGTGAGAGACAATTTTATCTTTCCTTTTTTAATTTTATTTTAAAAACTTGAAATGATAATGAAAATTTTTGCACTTTATAATATTTTATACGTACATTGTATTACAGATCCACACTAATTTTTTTTCTTACAGTATCAATCTTTCCAAATTTTTTCCATTTTGTGCTTTTCTTCTCACTGTTATCCGGTCTCCTCTATTTTATTTTTTCGTCTTCACTTATTTATTGTTAACTCTACCTCTTTGTTTTTTTTTTCATTTATTTATTTCGCAGAATTTACTTGTAAAAGTATAGTTATAGTGCAAAATCATCGAAATACAATCACTGTTTCAATAGAATAAAATATTGTTTTCTTCTTAATCTAACTTGAATAATTCTTGATTGGTTTTTGAAATTTTGAAGCAGTTTAATAATAAGCGTAGAATAAAATGAGGTCTTGCATGATGTCAGACGGGATAAACTTTTTTTTAAAATAATGAAATGCAATTTCAGAGCAGACATGCAGTTGTTACACCTTTTTCTATTTAAAAATTACATATATTCTAAAAAATTTCACAGAACACATTTTTTACAGCATCGCTTAAAAACGTGTGCATGTACGACAACACATTATAAAAATTACGTAGAATATTTTAAAGTGAAGTTACATTACGCAAATAAGAAAATTAATGAATAAATGTTTAATATGAGTAAATATTACATTTGAACTAAATAAATAAATAAAAATACATTTTTTCAGCTGAAGTTTATCAGAAGACGAACCTTGTTCGAAACTGTTTCATAGATACGTAGATGTGAAAATCAAACTTCTAAGAAGTTTTCTTATGTTAGGTGCTTGTGTGAAAAATATTTTTGGCTAACTGGTATTAAAACTTCGCAAACGTAGTAAATGATACATGTGAAACTAACAATCATTTATCGAGATTTATTTCTACATCTGCTTTCTTTTGGGTAACAATAAGTTTCGGTACTCCCAGCTTTCCTGCCAGGGGAAGTTTGTAATATGCTATCTAATGCATTCATTGCATAATTAAAGAACCTAGCATTTAATATCCGTGATTTTTCTCACGGTTCCTAGAGGAATATAATATTCTTCGTGAATAAATGCTACATCAGAATGGTTTTTGTAAGCATGTAGGGGAGAGTAGGTAGACAGGGAAATAAAGAAGCTTTTTGAGTAAACTTTATGATTGGCCCTTAGATGTCAAGCTATTCTGTAACTTTTTTGGGGAGGGGGAGATGGTAATTACCACTCAAATTTTAAGTATGGATGTAAGTCCTGTTGGATGTTATGAATCGGAAGTGGCTTTTTGAATCTAAAAGCAAATTATTCATCTTTGTTACACATCATGTATCTTCAGTTTTTTTTTTTTTTTGCATTATGAATATTACATAAATGCTGACCTGTATTTCCACTTAATGCTTCGGATTTGACTGCATGAAATTAATGGAGGTTTTGTTTTGAGATAAAGTGAAATGGGTGGCTGTTTAAGAAAGGGAAAAGTCATTTCTTTGTGGATCGTTGCTTTGGTAAAAATATGTACAAAAGGGTAGCCCTATTATGTTTTACAAGCTTACAATTCTAACTGTAGTCCATATATTGTTATGAACGTTAGAACAGCACTTTATTTAAGAAAGGATGTGCCATACAAACATAATTTTTTGCTTGGTGTACAATATGAAGAAAATGTGACTTTTTCCCTTTTTAAAATAAAAAGTTTTTACGGATATAACATGCACTGCAATTTGTATTGGGCCCTCAGATGCATTCAATACATTACTTTCTAACCAAATACTTACCCAAAACTCTCTAAATCCCCAAAATTCCAGATTCATTTGTACTAACAATGTCTCTTATTCGAGGAATGTCTGACCTCAACTTCCCAATTTCCCCATCTGTCCTTGCTAATTGAGTACGTCAGAAACATATTTTTCCAGGAGGAAGCAGTACATTGGTTTCATTATCAGAATACAGCAGGCGTTAAGAAACCACAGTCTCCTTTCCTACGGATCGTTATCTTTAATCAGAATGATAACTTTTCCCGGGAAACGTAGTACTTATCGGATATATGAACGTTGAGTCAATAAAGTCGCCACTGCAGAAGTCTGCATCCCTTTGATGAAATCGATTAATCCCTAAGCTGACTATATATTTCTAACTTGTGGTAATTTTTTACGACCTTTTTAGATTTTGAGGAAACTTCTCAAGAAAATCGATTTATTGCAGTTTTTCAAGGAAATCAGAGGTTTAAAACATGTTTTAAACCGTATAACTTTCATTACAAAGCAAACGCGCCGATATTAGTAAGTAACGCGTTACAAGTTTCAAGAGCTTAATGTTTTCTTGAATGCAAAGATTCTTTTAAACTATTCTTTGTAATAATTTCAAAAGTTTTCCAGCGCATAGAACAATTTTGACCCTTTATGAGTTGAATAAGTCATTTCTTGACATCTGGTTTATAGAATATTTTTCAACTCGAAAAATATTCTATAAACCAGATGTATCTAAATAAAGAAAAAGTTTTCTTTAATATCCGTTTAAATCTAAATGCCTTTTAAAAGTTATAAATGTCAAATCATTAATTGTTCAAGAAATGTCCAAAAGGAGAAACAGTTTAAAATGTGCACTAGTATATGTTTTCGTCATAGTATTATTGAAGAATATTAAAAAGATAAAGAGACAGAGGGAGGAGGAGGGAGGGGTCACTTTATAGAAGATATTTCATTTGTTGTTTGTAAAGTAAAGTTATTTGTTATGAGTAAAATAGTATCAAACATTCTTTTTTTTTATTACCGTACGAAAATAATTTCGATGAAATATAAATATTATTTTCCAATAGTTTTCTGTTTCTCATAGTGAGTAATGTTTTGTTATGGAAATTACATTTCCATTGATAATGTACCCTTTATGCATTAAAGCATTTTAAAACAGTCAATCAAAAATTTTAACTTTACTACTTTAAAAATTGTCTTCAACCGAAGAGGAGAATGAAAGAGCCACAATAAATAACATCTTTAGTAATTTTTTTCCATGTAGCAGTAATGAAACCATATTCATAAAATGGCTAAACATCAAATAATACTTCTCCAGATGGGAGATTTATCGATTAAAAATATAGCCTAAAAGATGCTTTTGCTTAATAGAAGGATTAAAACATGTAATCTGGATATAAAAATATGAAACTGAGTTTGAATTTAATGCTTCCATAGAGAAAAAATAAAAAGGAAAAAATTATAATTTTATCTTTCGAACTTATCTTCTTTCATGATATATTAATAATTTTTTGCTTCAGTGATTGAGGAAAATTCTGTAATAACCATTTTTTTTAAACTTAAGAGGAGAATTAAGTAAACACTTTAACACCAACGTTGTGTGAAATTGCGGTGCTCGTATGAGAATCGTAATACTAATAAATAAGAAACTGTGTTGAAAAAAGTCTTATCTTAAAATTAGATACGCTTCCGGAGAGATATGTTGTTAGCAACCATGTAGTTAAAACATGTATATACATATATGTGTATTTATATGTATATATATATTCCTTCTCGGACCCAAGGCCAAATGAATGATAAATTGGTAAATGTCTTGTAATAACTGGTCCTGAACTCATTTACTAGTACTGAAAAATTTCGCAAAAAAAGAATCTTAGTTTTTACTTCGGGGAAAATTGTAGTGTAAAATAGAGGAAGCATTGGGACAAACTTAGATACACCATTCACAAATAATTTTAAAAATATGGACAATTTCCGGTACCCACACCTGTTATTTTCTTCTTTTTTTTTTCAGAAAACGCTATTTTCATTTGACCACAAACAAGCTATGAATAAAAATATATCAATGAAATTTTTTTTTCAGTACTGTCATCCGCAAACAAGGAAATTAACCCATTCTGAGCAATATTGACGACTGTTATTTACCTTGGCGGCATGTTTTTTTTTGAAAGTGTGCTGTTTTGTGTCTCCTGCAGTCCATGCTGGAATTGAGAAGAATATATATATATATATATATATATGTATATATATAGATTTAACCTTAAACGATATTAATCACTATTACCTTAAACTGTCGACATCGAAACATAGCAAAGATAGAAAAATACTGGGAGCAAAAATTGAGTTTAATAATACAGTTAGAAAAATCAAGAATATCCAATTTATTTGTGAATGTTTAGCGTATTTCCCTTCTTTACGACGCATTCAGCTTGTGTTTTATTTTTCCACAATTTTTCATGAAAGGAAATATTATATTTCGTGCTCATGTTTTCAATAAGAGAATTTATTTTAATATGCATTAATAGCGGTAGAACGGAAATAGCTTTATAATTTGTTTGTTTCTAGCAAAGATATCTGATTTTCCAATTTCCGTCTTTGGAATTCAAGCAAAAGAATAATTTAATTTCTGGTTCTTTAGAGAACTCTGGAACTCTGAGGAATGTTTGATACGCAAGATAAATGTCTTCATTAAAAACAGTTACATTAATATTGAATTGATTTTTACATTATCTAAGGATAAAAAAAAATCATTTCATAATCAAGGTTTTAAAATTATATCGTACTTTGAAATAATTTGAATTGCTAATAAAAAGTTTTTTTTAAAATTTCAAAATATAAAAATATATGTAAGCTCTGAGTTCATTAAAATAAAATAAATATATTATAGTTTAATGATGTTTTGAATATAGAAGCCGCATACGGAAGGTAACTAAATAGTAATGCTCTATTGGTAAAATGCCACTTGTTTTCTATATTGCGCAATCTTTCTGTAAAAATAGATAATCCTGTTTCCCAGGTTTTTCAAGGATAAAAATAATAATTAGAACGATGGAAAGGCTGGCAAAGAACATAACTTTAATTTCTTTTAATTCTTTCTGCAATTAGGTTATTTTCCATAGGATTTATTTATAATTTTCATAAGAAAATGGCAATAAAATTTGTCTGTAAAATTATCTGAGAGTTATAAATTAATAATAAGATAAATTGAATACAATTATTTTATAAACGGATAATGGACAGAATAATCAAAAAGGCTTCCGGCTGTGATGCACCATGCGGAAGTCATTAGAACAATAACTCCGCATGACAAAACTCAGTCGCCCATCAATCCATCATGACTTCAGTATACGGCAATGTTTGAAATCCACTCTTCTATATTCTACAGAATATCTAGCATCTTACTGGCGGCTCATGCTAGGCATTCAGCAGAAGAGCGGTTCTCAATTTTTTTGACGACGGAGGGTAGCGTTTTCTGTTAACTTGTGTTTGACGATCAATGTAAAATTTATAAATAATGTTGGATATTATATATCTCAGTTTTTGTCATTGTAACCAGCATTAATAATAGCGATAAATTTTTTTAGTGCTGGTTTGTTCCCTGTGAAAGATAAAGTTTACAAGAAATGACCATTATATAAAGATTTTTCAGCCCTAAGTTACAAACGGAAAGTAATGTTTCTGATATTTCTTATACCAGGGCTCTAAAATTATATTGCTCGGGGGCATGTAAAAATTCCGATCGGGCATGAATTTTCTACCCTCACAGGCCCAGCAGGGCATGTCATGTTTTAATCGAATGTTTCTTTGTAAACCTTTACTATTTCGTATTTTATTGAAAAATCCCCCCATCCGGAGCTCAAAATTGACACGTTGATGGACATTCATGTCAACAATAAAATTGGTAATATAATTCAAATTTTGGAAAGATTTTGACTTGTAACGGTTTATTATGTAATATTTATTTGTAATGTATTTTTTAATGATTGATATTAACGTTAAAATAATTCTTGATTTAGATATAAAGCTGTTAATTTAATTTTTTGTGCGATTAATGCTATATGACAAATTCATATGTTTTTATAAATATGCAATAAAACAACTTCTAGAGATGTAAAAATTTTGTTGGGGCATGCATTTTTTAGACAAAGTTTCCCGGCAGGTCATGTAAAATTTCTAAGATTTTTCAAGCCCTGTCTTATACTATAAATGACAAGTCATAATAACAAATATAAATGAGAAATGTTTTAACTGATAACTTGAGTTTCTTCATTTCTTTCTCTGACCTTGCTAAATTTTATTAATGATGAATAATCTGATATATACATATATATATATCTATATATTGTTGTATTTTATTTTAAAATGTCTGTATTTCAAGTATACTACTAGATATAAATAAATAAAACAAAAAAAAAAAAAAAGATAATAAGCTTAGGTATAATGTATAAATAAAAGTTATTAAAATGTAAAATGTTTTATTTCTTTAATCCTCGTCTTGGGTTTAAGAAAAATTATGCATAAGACATAATCCGTAAAAATAGTTCTTTTCTGAAAATAAAATACAAACTTAAAGCCAAAAGAATGATGCATTTTCCTTACCATAAATCATGGCTGAGAGCATGAAATATAAATACGAAAGAAAAGAACTAAAATTTTCAATTCTTCCAATTCTTGTCTTGAGTTAACAAGTGCAACCATGCAATTGAAAACGGGAAAGTTTTACTCACGCTATTCATTAGGTACCGATCTCATCATGCAGTGCGGAGCATTATTTGGAAACGGGACTAAACCAGATTAAAATAAGTCCAAATCAATTGGAAAAGTCGCGAAATGAGGAAAATTTAACTTAATATTTAGAAGACCCAAGTTGTAATGATGCTCATTTTATAAAAATATTTTATTCTCTATTACTAGAAAATAAGAAACTACAATATATGAACTTATTTATAAGATATGCTGTACTATTTATTAAATACATGCATTTTTATTTATTCTGTCAATTTAATTAATTAATAGTGCATTTTAAATTAATTTAAATTTTATTTTTTTGAAATAATTGAAGATTAATGTTGCCAATAATAAGCAGGAAGAAAATATTTTTATCTTCATTTTCTAGTTGCTTCAGAAAAAGATCGTCTCGTTGCAATGGATGTAAGAGTTATCTATTGTCTTGCAAGAAAAATAGGAAAGCAACAAACAAAAAAGATGTTTCAAACAATAAAGTAACGCCATGATAAGAATAGTTACCCCGATTCGATAAGAAATCAGAAAAAACTTATAAATTAAAAGCTGCAAATTAAGTTTTCGCTTGAAATTAAAGTATTCGTACAAATTGTCCCAAGATCTAATGCAAAACAAATTTCTAATAATTTTATTGCATACACACACAAGTGCTTCCAGGTTAAAAAAGATCAATATTAGTCAGTAGTTCCTCCAATATTCAGGATGTCATCGATACTTTTTTGAAGCCCACAATTTTGTTGAAAGATTCACGTACGTAAATAATTTTAATCGTTTTTAAAAACTGTTGGAATTGATGCAGATTCAGAGTAACAAAGTTACATTGTTTTTTAACCAATTGAAACAAAAATGTTGTGAGAATGAAAAAGAAAAACACACCAATTCAAAATACACCTAATAATCCCAATAATTTTCAAGATGTTAAAGTAAATTAGTAATACTGTAATGCATAATCAAAAGCCCCAATTCTTCGAAGTAAGGATACTAAAATAATTAATGAGATAAAAGGTTTTTTAATAGATCATATTTTCTTAGTATTTAAGCTGAATTATTTCAAACAAGCCCTAGCATTGAAATTCAGTTTCAAGCCAAAGAAACAAAACCAGCATTTCACTTTACTTTTTTTTATGGGATGGGTCTAGGATAAGTAGGAAGTGAGAGAAAATGCACTTTCTAGTGGAAATCAAATCAATTTCTTTCAAACGGCCTCATAGAGATTCCAAGTCAGGAATTTTTATGAATGGACTTTACTTATCCCTAATAGAAAAAGCAGAGCTGAGATCTCTGCCGCTCTAACTTTCCCAAAAGGTTCATTTATTTTCATTGGAAAAGAATTGGTGTCAGCGGAATAGTTCATCGTTTGGGCAAGGCGGCACGATCTATTCTTGTGATCGTCTCGAAACGACCATTAACGCCGTTCTTGGTGTCTCCAACATGTCGCGCTTCCTCCAGCTTTTGAATGATTACTGAGAATGATCTTTTGTTAGAAACATTTTAAGGGAAAGTCCATTTTCTAAAGCTTCATTGAATAATGATGACACACTTGATTTTTTCGTTAAATTTTACATTTAGCATGATAATAAATTGTGTGCAGCAAGTCAGTCAATAGTTAGGACTTGCAACGAAATTGTAAGAGACAAATCAATACGCGCAGGGAACTGTATCTATATGTCATTCTTTATTAGTCGTTTGTGATCAGTCAAATGAGCAGTTTATCTTATTCCAGCATACATCTAAAAATTTTTGGGAAAATGCATCCTGATAAGGGACCGTTCATAAATGATGTCACGCTTTTTCCCGATATATTTGACTCCCCCTCCCCCCTTTGTCACAATGTCACACTTCAACGGATCCCCCCTCCCCTCTTTGTCACATGTCACGCTATGTTGTATAAGCCTGATGTCACGCTTCTTGTTACCCCCCTCCCCTCCCTTTGTCACACTTTGTCACAATTTCACGAACCCCCCTCCACCCCTCGAAGCGTGACATCATTTATGAATGATACCTAAAAAGGTTCATAAATTTCTGGTGATGGAAATTAAACAAAATTAAAATAATAATATCATAGTACTCATCCTTAAGTCCGCTTTCAAGTACTCATTATACAGATCAATAAATTATCTAATAACTTATAAATTGTATAATATGAATAATTTTAATGTAATAAATTGTTAAATCAATATATTGTCTGCATTAAGTGACTAAACCCAAAACTCCAATCTTGAGATATTACAATCCAGAAAAAAATGCATGTATTTAATTCCAATTATGATTAGATATGAAATCTGTAAATAGAACTTCATTGCGATCAGCCATTATTAAAAAATAAAAAAAAGTTTTCCTTTTTACTTTTAAAATTCCTTATAACTTTCTTAATTATAACTTTTTTCAAAAGATTTTTTCTTGATAATATTTCATAAATATTCCAGAATAAAAGGTAGCATTTAATTAACTTTTGGAAACTTAGCTGAATTTTACCAACTCATCTTTACGAACTCAGAAAAGATGACAAAAGGCTCAAAAGTTTAAATTCAACTAATAAATAAAAACAAACGACAAGCTCCAGAGCCAGGACTTAGTGATTTTACAATACATGATAGGTCAAAAATACAAAGCAGAGAAAAATACGTTTAATGATATTTAATGCAGAATGAAAACAACTGAAGTCATTTGCAAAAACCGGAGTATCTTTTAAAGTATTGCTTATATAAGTTTGGGCTTTTGCATGAGGCTTTAAAAAATTTCAATTATCGGAATACGCAATAAAAAAGATCGATATTTTAAACACTTTTGAGGTACCGTACCTCCTATAATTTTTATTAAAAATGAGAAATAATGCATGCATTTATAAATGAAAATATAGTTTTTTATCTCATTTCGTTTCATTTCTTATTTACTTCAAATATACCTTTTCAACATATTCATTTACTCATTCATTCATTCATTCACTAATTCTCATTCATTCATTCACTCATTCCTATTTTCATTAATTCACTCATTCATTCATTCATTCAGAAATATCCTTAAAAATTCAGATTAAAAAAATTATGGACTCGTTTAGTTTTGGTTTGGATGAACTTCGTATCTACATTTTTTACGTCCCAAGATCTTTCCAAGTTGAGTTTGATGCAAGCAAATCCGCCTGTTAGATCAGGATTTATATAAGATTGAAAATATCCCGAAGGCGCTAATGTTATTTTTTTTTTGAACTGTTCAAATTGAACAAAATTATTCAAACAAAATTATTCAATTCAAAAATTATTTCACGTCAAAATCTTCCAACAAACTTGTTCAAAGGAACTTGGATTTTATATCCAGGGTTTATATGATTTGCTTCATAGTCGAGAATGTTAAACTTTTTGAACTGTTCAAAATTGAATGAAAAAACTGCACAAATCAAAAAATAAAATTTGGAAATGAAATGTCCTCGCCGAGATCTTTAGAAAAAAAATCTTTAAAATCGGACAATTCTTTCAAAACTATTAGGGAGGAATGGCGCAGACGTGCACACAGACCGACTGAGACATTTTCCATATCTCAAAACCCTACTTTCCGATTTTTTATTTTTCTATCTTTATTCAGTTAATACACTTATTTTTGACATTTCTTTTTTTTTAACGATATTTTTACCAAACATTACGCCTTCTTTCATACTTTTTATTTCTTTTCTCTTTTTTTTTTTTACTTTTACGGGAAAGTAGGCTAAATATAGTATTATTGAAACAAAACGCTTACAACTTTGTCTGTTTGTTTAGTATTGGCTCTTATGTTTCGAAAGAACCTGTGTTTTGAATCAGTGTAAATCATTAAAATAATCCAGTATATCTTAGGAAATATTTTGTTACCCAATGTTTTCGTGCTGAATTCAGAGAAAAATGCACATATTAACGGTCAATAGAAGCATTAACTAAGACCGTAGATAAGATTGCAGTAAAAGTTTTACAAAACAAATTTCGAGAGAGAATAAAATATAAAATACTTATGTCTCACTCTTCATAAATTTAGTTAATGGATAAAAGAGTCAGTGAAGAGATAAGCTCTTAATATCTCGTCATAATCATCATAAATCACAAAATCCTATTCAATCAATTTGGTTTATTAAAGACTCTGAATTGGATTCCGACTTCTAATTCAAAATTTAATTATCGACAAGTCAAAGAAGCTAGTAAAATTCAATTTCGTTTGAACAAGCGTTGGGGAAATATGTTCAGCTGGAAAGGCTATTTCAAAAACCTTCATAGTATCTGAAAGATTAAACAAGAGTTTGTAATCTTTCTTCTCTAATCACATTTCGTGAACTAATAAAAATTGAATTATTACCAAAATAATAGTTACGATATGCAGATACATTTATATTTCTAACTACATGCAAGTATATACAAATTATCCGATTGAGTAAGGAAACAAATGACTTCACAAGAATTGAACATGTCGTCGTATTTTAATGAATTTACTTATTTGTATAATTTAAAATGTAGTTTATTATAAAATCGGTTTGTTTATTTATTTTTTACTTATCCATATTCAACATTTTATATTGGGTCGCAATACTTTGTAATGCTGTTCTATAACTTGTTTTTGTTACGTTTGTGATCTTAAATATTGGACAAAAGTGCTCGGTGTAAAAAGTTATTCCTAATCAAAAATTCATTAATCGTCGGAACTTTTTGAAACGTTGACCTGCTCAAAAATGCTTTTATGGGCAATTCAAGTGTTTGTTACATTTCTTCTAATCTCTCTCTATATAAAAGGCAATGTCTGTATGTTTGTCTGTGTGCGATGTCTAGAAAAAATTGTAACACTTACAGACTTGCAACAGGTACAGAGGTGGTTTACCTCTTGGTACAGAGGTAGTTTAAAATGTCGGACGATGCACCTCGAACCGATTTTTTAAATTTTTAATTAGTTTTCTTCGTAAACAAAATACATATAAAAAAGTTATCTGTGCAGTATAAGAGCAAACCAACTGGTGTTTTTACTTTTAATACGCGCATGGCCAGTCTGGTACTGTTAGTATTTAAAATTTCAATTTATGTATCACAGACCATTTTCGGGGAGCTCACTAGAAATGTATCACTCTTCGGGAGCGGGAAATAAATTATTCGATGACCAACGCGTCACAGATTACTGAAGCATGTCCTGGTGTGATATCCAAAGATACTGTGAAATAATATCATATGAGGTATTTCATTATTGCATATCTAAGACAAAGATGTGTAATTAATACGCAATCGAACCAGGCAAGAATGTAACCGAGCTAGATGAGATCTTAAGAAAAAATGTAACCATAAATTTCTATTTATATACTATTCCACAAAATTCCAGCTTCTTTTCTACCTTAATAAATTCAGAAGTGAAATTTTGCTTTTTGATGAAAAATTATTTAAAAAACGAAGAGATGCAAGGAGAAGATTTGAAGCTTAAAATACTGAAAATCAGAATATACAGCAGTCAGCAAACGAGGCAGTTTTACGTAAAGGGAACTGACGATGGTATGAAAATCGATTGTTATACTGGTAAGAAGCGATGCGCAAATTCTTGCGTTTATTCAGTTTTGCGTAAGGGATTTGTGATGTTTTGACAATTTTTCGCCCAGGAGCAAAGTTCTAAATTAAATTCACTAAGATATGAAAGCTCTTTGTGGCCTTTAGGCAGAAAGGGAAACTAAATGAGCAGTTTTCCTGCCTTCGTTGAAAACTGCATTTGTGTTCCGAAGATTATTCAGTTAACAAAGTTAGATGGCAGTTGTCGGCTTCTGCTTTTGATCCAACTGCTGAAACGAAATATTTTGCTGACATAACGTTCCAAAATGAATACATCGGGATTTGCATTTGATTGTATTCTTTTACGCTTAACTCTTTTCCAAGGAGTAAAATATTTTAAGTTTTATATGAGTAAGACTGATTTATATTGTTACAGAAAAAGGCATCATGTATAGTTTTTAAAAGGATTACTGTTACTGTAGTGCTCCTAACTACATTATTGGCAAAAGTATTGACATAATAATTACAATATTTTAAATACATTCAACATTAGATTAATATGGAAAATTTCAACATATATGTATATATATATATATATATATATGTGTGTGTATATGTATTTATATAAACATTTAGTACGTTTTCTAATAATTAAATCCATAATTAAATCCTCATGTAAGAACAAATACAAAACCATTTCTGAGGCCGTGTTCGAACTATTGTAATTTTTGCCAGCCAGAAATGTAATTTTGCGTTATCTTATTAATTTCTTGTGTTAATCACACATATGGTTCTTAATATATTTTTTTATGCCAATTTTGGTTTATCTCGGGCCCGTCCCTGCTATCGAGACTAAGGGCTCTGGAGTACAGAAGCTAATTTTCCGGTCAGGTGGTCGGCCTGACGCTCAACCCCTAGCGTTTAGTTTCCAAACAATCCGAATTAAAACTAAAATAATAAGAAAAGTTATGTATCATAAAATAACTCGCTTAAAGTGAATAAAAAATAATCGTGTTTTCATATAAATCCGGTGAAATGTTAAATGAAAGAACTGGCTACAAAAAAAAAAAAAAAAAAAAAAAAAAAAAAAAAAAAAAAAAAAAAAAAGCTGAGTAATTTTACATATGTAACACTTTATCTTCCTGGTCATTTGAGTGTTTAATAATTGGACTATTACTTGCATATTGTAACTTGCAGTAATATTACTTGCAGTTGCTACTAATTCCTAAGCAATTCCGGTTTGACTACAGTTAAAACTAATTAAAGTTAAATCATATTATCCAAATAAAGTGTGCAAAATAAAAAAAAGGGGAGGTGGAGGGGGGAAATTCCATAGCTAATAGTAGGATTTTTTGGAGTATCAACACATGCAAGAAAATTAAGTGCACTAAATGCATTAGCAACAGAAATAATAAGGCCTGAAATCGTTAACGCGAAATAAAGTATTGATTTAGAAATAGTAATAAAAAGAGCGCAATCATATATATATATATATATAATTATCGTTTAAATTTTAAAAGTACACAATTCCCTAGGGCAAAGTCACGATATATATTTATGATAATTCAAGTGATTATCATATAGTATCACTAAAGTCAATTTAAAACTACATAAAAATAAATAAACAAATAATAAATATAAGTAACAATAACAACACACTTTTACACAATAATAATACACCCTTTTGAAAAAATAGTTTAAAACAAATTTAACAGGTTCTTCATCTTTTGCCACTAATAGCTTCATTTTAAATATTTTCAAAAATGATGCCGTGAATTACAGGTTAAAACACATTCAAAAAGTATGCAGAGATTTTATTTCAACTATGATTGTCATTTTAAATATTCACAAAAAGGATACGAGGACTTAAGGTTAAAACACATTTAAAAATTATGTACAAATCTTATTTTAACTAGCCCGCCCCACGCTTCATTTTAACTCTCCCTAAAAAGGAATGGCGATTTACAGGTTAAAACACAATTATCAACTATGCATAAATAATATTTTACATACTAAAATGGGTTTGATTGTGTACACCATGCTTTTAGAAAACATGATACTGAAATATAAAACTGGTCCACAATTTAAAGTACAATAAATAAATAAGCAAAACGCTATTTTTTCCCCTCTAATACCCATAAAGGAACACTTAGACTCTAACTTTTAACTCCTAAATCTGGCGTTTTATGCTGCCATTTAAACTCAGCTACAATCACTAGATATTTTCTTTAATTTCAGTAACTTTGAGAAGCTCAATTAAAAGAATTCAACTTTTTGAAAAGTGTTGAAACTTGCTTTCAAGGAAAAAAGAAAGAAAAAAAGCAGCTATCAACAAAATCAGAAGTCATCAAACCAATCTAACACTTCCGACGATGGTATTCTTTTCCCTTCAGAAACTTGGGAAATATCTTTACCCCACCCACCTTTTTCCTTGGCGCGAGAACAGGATTAGAAAGTAAGAAAGTAGAAAACTAGGAAAATAAGAAGAGGAAAAAAGGAATTAGTGCAAACTGGATGGTGAAATAAGAAAGTTGAAACGCTTCGGGAAGGTTTCCTTTTCTATCTGATCAAATACAATTTCAAAGGAACTATTGAAGACTTATCGCTGCAAAGAAGTTGGATACATACATTTATGTTTTATGATTTATAAATTTATTGTCGATAGCCATTTGATTTTTTCAGCGCCTATGTTTGTATAAAAGTTTTGTGTTTAACTTGAAACAAACATTTTTTACTATTTAAAATGTGAAACTTATTCTAGAAACCAGTCAAAACAATCTATTTTAGCCAAGTAGGCAAGAAATTCATCTAGAACTAAACGAGCTTACTTTCCCATTCAACAAAATCGATTTTTTAAAAGATATATCTGTCTCCTCGTATTGACCTTCCCTTTTGTATTCAGTATTTTTTCCTGTTGTCTTTCATAGTAAGATTTCAGTGAAATATACATTGAGGGCAGTGAAAGCAAAACGCTGGACTTTGACATAGTCCATTTCTTGTTGGAGGGAATTCTTGTATTGACACAGAGGTTTATTCAGCCTATTGTTCTGAGCTATTGGCGAGGCAATCTTGTTTTCCCGACGCCCATTTTGACAAACGCAATAGTTAAATCCTTCTCCCATCCGTCTTCGTGTTAGAGCAAAAGATAGTTGTCGGCATTCAATGGTTACGTGAAAGTAGTATTCTAAGAATATAGGAGTTTCGCTGCAATCGAGCACCTAAAAAAATGAAAGACCGCCGTATTTGCAGAAATGCTGTTTCGCACCGTACTACTCTTGCAACAGAAATTAGAACATATGATGGTACCAGAATCACAGAAACAATAACACCTTACTTGAGAGACAACTTCCAACTCTTATAGTGTTCAAGCTACTAATTCGAAATTATTTTCTCCTAAAACTTTTACAGTGATTAGTGGATACCTGTTGTTTTCTCCGATAACAGTTGATTCCATTAAATTGACGGGAGTAATAGCTATTTTTTTATCAAAAGAGCGCTCGGAATCATAATATTGAAGACATTAAACCTACCGGAGAAATTCCGGTATGAGGATCAATTTCTTGCAACAGCAGAAAAATTATTTGCCTACATTTCATTATTCTAAGAAAAATTATTTTAGTGTTAAGATTGCATACTCCTCTCTATGTACTAGGGTAGAGCGGCTTTTTTTTCTTTTTTCAAATTTCAAATCGGCCAGGGTGGGAGAAGTTTTCCACAATGACCAAATAATTACGTGTAACATTTCGTGCCATTTAGATAAAATCTTCATGCTCCGCAAGACGGTAAGTTAGCAAATTTAACCCAAAGTTGATATATATATATATATATATATATATATTTGTTACGAATATATTAATTTTTAATAACTTTTCAAATCGGCCCGTTAGAGAAAAAAGGTACCCAATAGAGTTAGATACTTTGATGTAAAATTGTATCACATCCAGATAAAATCTTCGTGCTCCGCATGGCGGCCAAAATTCGCAAATTGAACCTCAATATATTTTTCTTTTCATCACAAATACATGAACTTTATCATAATTTTATGATCGACCATGGGTAGAAAATTTACTTCATTTGAAAACAAGTCATACAAAAAAAAAAAAAAAAAAGAAGAGCATTGAATTACAACTTCACATTAAGCACGGATGCCGAATATCACTATTTTAATAACAGGTTTGTTTATGTTGTAGTGGTATTTGTTTAAAAGAAAAATATACATTAGTCATCTACTACTAACGTAAACGAATTTTTAATGTGATACATGTCATTAAAACCAGGGCCAATCATGCATTCCCGATGGCTCAACACAGCTTGTAGAATACTTGTACTAAGGTTGTATGCTGAGATAAAAAATCCATCTCAAAACTTAATTACACTTGCAACGTTTATAATGAAAGTATATCATCCTATGTGGTTTGACATAAAAATAAACTCGGACTGTACGAAAGGTCTTCCGCACAGTTGGAACATTATTCATCGTTTAAGATGTTTAAAAGATACTTTTAAAAATATACCGATTCTGTCATACAAAGGAATAGCTTCTTTGAACATCAAGAAAATATTATACTGGACATGATTGTAGATAAAAGACACCACATACGGTAACGCATTACACATGATTACACTGCATTTACACAGGATTAAAAAAAAATTGCCGAGTTCATTAAATAATGTTTCTTCAAATGTTGAAAATTCAGTAAAATGTAAAAGTGTTTGAATCAAAACAATGGATCATGATATCCTGCCGAATAACTTTTTAAAGGAAATAAACATGTGTATAATGATACATATAATGCATATCAAGATACACAATTCAAAAGTTCACCAAAATAAATTAAAGCCGGTAGAAGATGACCATAAAAACGAGCGGAAAGTGTACCGAAAAGTAAGCGCAGAGCTGCAAGAGGTAAAAATTAGCACAAAAATTGTTCAATAATTCCTAACTACAAAAATTTAAGAAGCTAAAAAAAAAAAAAAAAGAAAAGAATGAAAGTATGGGAAAATACCTTAAATGGAGCAACATCATAAAATATATTAATACTAGTATAAAAGTTGAATACTTTTTCAGTGTAAATCAGGGAAACCTTTTCAAAAATACACATTGCGTTTCATAATTGTTGGATTACTTTCGGAATTTAAAGCTGTGGTTTTAAGCCATATTTTTCTACTTCTTATAAAGCATTACGACATCCTAGAAACTTTAATAAAGGTGATCGATAGCAGAAAGCGTTCTTATGCTCCTAAAGTCAGTGGAAATCCATAAATCCCCTACCCGGTATCAGCAAAACAGGAACTATTCATCCCACTCACCACCCTTTTTTTTTTTGCCTACAGCAAATGACGTTGGCAGAATTTCTATCTTGATTTTCGATACCTTATCCAAGAAAAAAACTTCAACTGTGACTACCCGAATTCTTTGTATTAAGTTATATTTTTTCTGTTGCCACTCCTTGCGAATGCAATTTATGGAAGGGGAAAGTCGAACTGTGAAGAAAAACTACTAAAACTTGACGCTAGTCCGAAATCCTGCATTGATTTCCATTTCTTAGACTACATGGTTAGGGTTTATTGTTATATAAAATATTTGTGAACGGATTTATGTTTGTCCAAAAAACGATACAAGGAAGAGTTTGCTTTTGAATTCACTATGGTGGCTAGATAGAGCTGCTGATTTTGCGAAAGGGAAAATAATATCGCCACCAACATTTCCCTTTTCATATTTGCTGCCTTTTTCATATAACTTGAAAATTTAAAACCAAGAATGCATTTTTTTTCTACAATTTTTATATTTGGTAACGAAAAATAACTATAGAATTATGCATTATCTCAAAGAACTGACTGAAACAATTCAACGTTCGGTGATAAACTGTCATATAAAAACTATAGAATATTTACCAGAATTCTTTAATTGTATTGAAATAATAATAATAGAAATCGTAAAATAACACAAAAATCAATTGCATAAATACTCGTATACATAAATATAAAAATGTGTTCATAGAGTTTTTAAGCATTGGCATTTAAGATTACGTAATTGGCATTAAGATAGTATTATTTAATAATTCTTAATAATTCATAGTGTATGAACTATAAACTGATGGTACTAAATATATCTTCAAAATTTTCTGTGCGGAAAGGCGGTCTTGAATTTAGAAACGATATTGTTTTTAAAAAGTACAACGCTGCATGCTTGTGTCTGTTATTATACATTAAACCAACAATACTTGCCATTAAAAATCTCATGGCTTCCGGAAAAGCAGATATGCATTTGAAAACTTCTACAAAAGAGCAAAGATTTTCCATCCAACAGCACTTTCCTATATTTTTCTGTAAAAAATTTCAGATTGAAAGGAAAACAAGAATGTTTTATTTAAAATTTTTGTTAGCTACTTCTTGAAGCATTGGAACTATTATGATCTGGAACAAACGTTCTGTAAAGATAAAATATAAAAGGATTTTTTTGTATTAAGATAGATAAAATAATTTAGAAAATAACAATGTTAAACAAGACTTCTGTAACTAACTCCACGTATTTATACATAATTTAATCATAAAGCTTTTTCTTTCTCAGACTTTTTAAATATTCCTTACGAAAATTCCATTCAATGAAAAACCTTTATTATTTCTATTGTATATATTGGTATTCTTTCAAAAAGATCATTTGTAAATTTTATAACAAACATTTATTTTTACCTGAATTTATAATATATAACCTTATACTATATAAGTCTAAGATTATATACTATATAAACATTTTTATAACATATAACTTATAATTATATTAAATAATTAAAGGTTAATATAATATTTTTTAACCTGAGTAATAAATTTTTTACTTTTTTTACCTGAGAAAATTTATATCAGTATTTTAGAGCATATTTGAGTTGTTTTTGTGAATTGAAGAAATTAGTTTCAATGTGCTCTACTATAGCAACATTTGCATAAACATGAACAATTATAGTGCTATCAAAAAGGATGTTAAACTTGGGTTGAAATCGCTGTTCGTGCAAGCTAAAAGTTATGAAATATAATCAAAAGTAATTTTCCTTTCGGTTTTTGCCGGGATTGTGCGGTTGTATTTATTCAGCTTTATCATAAAGAAGCATTGGTTGAAACTACGCATTTAATTCACGAATCTTCTATGTTTCAGAAGAATATAAAAATCACTCAAGGTTAGTTGTAAACAGCAATAAAACCCCACATCAGAACAAATGCAAAAGTTTGTGTTTATTGTTATTTGAACGGAAACCAGACAACGACCAAGGTCGACAACAGATGTCTAGTTATTTTTGTATGAAAAGTTAACCCTTTTGTGTATTTTATCTATAGGTATCTGGGAAAAGAAATACAAGAAACAATAAATATAAATTTGAAAGAGTTTTCCCAGTGTTTTCGTGCTTTTGAGTAAAAGTGAAAGCCTGTAATACGATCCTTTAAAAATTGTGTTGAAGAAATCCAATATTTGACTAATTTTAGTTAAAAGGCTATTAATGCTCAGTGAACATATTGTTATCTATTAATAACAAAAAAAAAAGAAGATTAAATAAGAATAAAACGTTTCTCAAAGCAAATAAAAGATAAATAAAGTGAATATCTGGGCTTTTTAAAAAAAATATTTTCTTCACCAAGACCTTCAAATCTATATAAATAAAACAAACAGGTTGTGGGTTCGTTGTGCATGTCTGTCGCTCATCTCCTGGAGAGATTAAAAGGCCTAGAAGAACGAAGTTTTGGCTATAGGTACCGTGGGGCGGGTCCCCACGCACCTCGAGACGTTTTTCGTGAAATTCGAATTTGTTCTTTTTTTATTTCAATTTTAAGCAAAACGTATAATTTTGGTATTATCTCACCGAAGGAATGTCACATCTTTTGATTTTTGCAGCATATTAATAACCGTAAAAAACTGCATAAGATGAGGTTTTTCTGAAATAGAACACACGCAATATTCATTTTAAGTAGTTTTCGAATCTTAAAACTAGGTTTACCATTGAATTTATCTGCTCATTGTGAGTATTTTCGCCAAAACAAAGACATTTTTTCACCGGAAGGAAAATTTCCGCTAACGTAAAACTAATGAAAATTCTTTTTGGATTGAACTGCGAACATACAAACACTTCATCCCAAACATGTACTAAGTTGGAAAGTTTAAGGTTTTCAATAGCGCTGATTTTTGATGAAATTTAAAATGTCGCCAAAAAGTGATAACTTTCTTTCCCTGTGCCGTTAACTGCTCTCAATATATTATTTTAACGCTTCGTCAGTACTTATGAGTAAAATAGTTCTTATATGAATACTTATGAGTAAAATAGTGCTCATTTAACTCAATAGGTGATTTCGACTGTAAGATAATTGCGCATTTGCATTATAGAGAAAAGTTGGATAATACCGGGTAGGTGGATAAAGCCGAGACCCAGCAGTTTTAGCTTGATTAGTATTGCTATTTGTCGGAAAACGCTTGAAACTTGTTGCAAACAACCGCCATGTTATTTGAAGTTAAATGAAAGGCAGTGTTGTTTATTTGTTTGTCAACGCCGATGTTTCGAAAAATTCGAGTGGAAAAGTTTTGATTTTTACACCACCGATTTCACTTTGTAGTTTCTAATTGCTTAGAGATTTATTTTAGGTAAGTACAACATTTGATAACACCTTTTTCAGCACGTATTTTAAATTATTAAACCAGGTTTTGCATCATGTTTGAAATGTGCTCAGCGTCTTTTCTGATTAATGGCGTTGTCGAATAAAACCGGGATCTTTGCAGGCGGACAAGACCGAGTAGTACCCGGTTTTGGACGACCTTTTTTTTTTTTTTTTTACTGTGAAATATAAATAGTTTAATTTGTAAAATATAAATCTTAAAGAATCATCTCATAAATGGTATAAAATTAAATCTTTAGATTTTTTAGGAGGGACTTCGTATGAATATAGGCTACTATATTATAGTATCCCACTTAGTACAAATAATATAAAATTAAAATTATTAACATTTAAAATAAAAATTATTTTTCAAAAATTAAATCGTGTTTGTCAGTTTATTCCAAACAATGTTTTTTCTTCTTTTTTTAAAGTAGAGTAGAATGAAAAAATTAATGCTTTTACAAATTTATAATGTTGTTAGGATAAAAATTGCACCCATAAAAATATTAAGGCTGCTCGTCAGTCAATTTCCAAATTCAGCTCACTAATGTTAAGTCTATCTGCGTGTGATGCATTCGTATTTTCTAAAATATCTCCTCGGGAAATTAATTAAAAAGAAGACATCTTTTAAGAAGTCTACACAGAAAAAAAATTCAAAAATACAATTTCCCGAAGAGATATTTTAACCCACCTATGTTTCTCGTTATAGGACGGCCATTGTACCAATTTATTGTTATAAATAAATATTTCAGTAGTAAGACAACAGCATTTTTTAAGTGTTCCTAAACATACCCCGTTTTATCCAACTTAGTTGGACAAAACCGGGTACTTTTATACTTCCAAAAAAAAAAAAAAAAATGCATTTACTTTCCAAAATATTGTTCTTCCACATTGAAAAATATTTATTTCTGTAACTAAAGAACTAATTTATCATTCAAATAGAAATTAAAGCAATTTTATTCACTTAACTGCTTAGGAAAAAAAGAAAACACTTTGGGACCCGGTTTTATCCAACTTTCCCCTACTTTTATTACTATAGAGCAATCTGACGATCTTCTGCTTCATTTTAACAGTGTATGTAGCAGTTTAGATTGACTACATATTCTACTCAAATGATTTATTTCGTAATATTTATTTATTTATTGTACAGCACATTTGGCGCCATTTGGACAGAATTTAGTCATATCTTTCAATCAACTTATACTTCACACGCCAGTATTGGTTCAGTACTAAACATTTTCTAACTTAAATGTGCACAGTTATTTGACTTTTGAAATTATGCTTTTATTTTTTTCGTTTTTTGCCTACTTTTATAAAGGCCGAATTTTATTTTAATTTTCAGAAAATATTTTGAGGATTTTTCAATTGAGATTTTTCGGATATGGTGTCCTTATTCTAATGGGGATTTTAAGATGAACTGCTGTTATTTTTAAGAACAGCAGTTTCTTAAATGCCTGTTGTCTAATGGGTATTTTTAGTTACTGACGTCTTCATTCTGATAGATATTTCTTGGGACTAACGCCTTATTTTAATAGGGATGTTTAGGGATTGTTGTCTTCATTCGTGGGGGGCTTTAAGAAATGTTTTTTTTTAATTTTTTTTTAGCAGATATATTAAAGGAGCATTGTTCTTCATCTAGTTGGGGATTTTTAAAGAAAATACAGCTCTTATTCTGATGGGAATTTTTAAATGTAGTGTTGACTATAAAGTAATCGGGATTTTTATGGACTCTTCATGTTATTTTGGAACTATTGCCCTGGTGCATTTTTATATTTTAGTTACTGTTGATCTTACTATAATGGAGTTTTTTTATGAAATGTTGTTGGCATTTTAATGTGCACTTTTATGGACTGTTATTCTCAGTCTAAAATGAGTTTTTACAGGCTGCTGTTTTAATATAATGGGGATTTTTACAGAGTATTACTGTTTAAATGGGACTTTTAAGGACTATTGACTATGTTCTCTTGGTATTTTGTTGTAACTAAATTGTTCCTTATATATTTCTAACAGAATTTTGGACATATATTACTTGGACTAGGAATGATGAAATGTTAGCCCGCGCAATGCCAATCATGTCAGCTACTTGTTAATAAGGTTTAAAGAAAAGGAACAAAAAAGAAAATAAACATGTAGCGCCCTTATATTGCATTTAAGGGCAGAGGATTTTTCTTTTACTGTTCTTTTTTTTTTTTTTTTGAGAGAGAAGAGGGGGGGGGGGAGTAATTTTTGCATGAGATCCTTCACATTCGTTGCAGCGTTTTTTTGCTACATCAAAACAACGTTGAGATAGGTGTTAGGTAGGAATACATAGATCGCGTGCACAATTAAGCTAGTTAGATATAGGGAAAAAGAAAGACACGCGGCTACACTGTCATGTGATATTTAGCAAAAAATAAACTCTTTTTTGTTGGAACTCATTCAAACCGAGTATTCGGTGTCATGTTTCGAAAGGTCAACATCGTAGCACGTATTCATGTGTAAAAAAATAGCAAGATCATTGAAAACCAAATTTGTCATTGTGGTCCATTTTGTTTTTTAGTGAAAAAATAGTACCGTGATTGTTTGTAAGCTGCTTATTCAGTTATATTAGGGTATTTTTTCTCGCAATTATGACTCAAATTCAAAAACTTAACTTAATCCTGATAATTTTGACATCAAAAACAAAAACAACAAAAAAAAAGCATACGCAAACTCAAATATTTCTTAACTCTGCAGAAAAGCTTATAAATAAGCATCAATTTTTCTTAGTACACTTATTGCAGAATTTAAAAAAAAAAATCATCTATGCAGTTTTTTTGCAGTTTTACGATGGCACAAATCTTTAAAGCACTGAGGGATTTTTTTCCTCTCTTTTCGAAAGAATGCGAAAAAAGTAAATCATTAAAAAAATAAATAAATAAAACATACCGTTTTCGTATAAAATGTTTTGCCAAATTTATTTTCCAGATCTTTTCTGAAATTATCTTCTTCCCCCCAAGAAAAAAATGACAGGAGAAAATACCGTTAATGAATTACCCAAATCTGATATGAAGTACACTTAATTCGAATTGTTTAATAGATAATAAGTTCCACAGAAAAATACTATATAGCTTAGAATACAAAGTATTAAAAAATTACAGTATAAAATTCGTGCTGCGAGGTGCAGCAAAATAAATTTGACAAACTTGCAGAAAAAAAAGAAATTTAATAAATAAACAAATAAATAGGTAAAATAAAAATAAAACACAATAAATAAAAAAAAATAAACAAATTATTGATGTTGATTAGTTTTATTGTCTTAAATCACAAAAGACTGTTTCTTACTTTTTCTGAAAATGCTATCTCGTATTAATAGAAAGAAAAAAAATATGAGCGCATTTAAGTAAATTGACATTTAAGTACCGTTAGATTTAGATACATAATTGAAAGTACAAGCAGAGTGAATGAATAATTTTGTATCAACTTGTAATTAAATATCTGTGCAGAGAAACTCAAAAATCTACTACTGAATAAAGAAACGTATTAAGAGATGAAAAAACACCATAGTTAGGAAGAAAATTTATATGGTGGTATACAACATATTTCCAATCCCATAAACAGCGACTTGTCACTTAGTTTTATTCAACTACGTAACGGCAGTGAAGATCTCATATCCATATGAAATACTGTAGGCCATAACTCTGTCAAAATATCTACCAAAAAGGGCTCCCGAGAATGTTCTTAATAAGCTCCATCAATATTATCAGTACCGTCAGTTGAAGGAATTAACGCTTTATGGGTTCGTCGGGGGATTACGTCGCTTTTAAAACGGAGGCCGCACTCTTCCCCAAATATAAGCTGGTAGTTAATGGCCAGATCCTATTTTAGGGAAGAGTTTCCATCGCTAAGAAGGTGTAAGTCGTATTCGTGGTTGAACAAAGGGAAGTAGTGCTTAAGATACTTTATTTTCGTCCAGAAAAACGTGAAGTTGTTTTATTTGTTGCAACTGGTAGTGGTTTCTTCGGTTATTAAAGAATGTGTGCAGCGGTAGCTTTGAATGTGTTGTTAAAAATACGGCAGTTAATGTGGTTAGAATTCATAAATTTGTTCCACAGATGTTAAGACATGTATAAAATTTTATATATGTAGCGCTACATAATAACCTCAAAGTTGTAAAACACGCACGGGTTTTTTCTTTATTTGGTACGAAACTCTTCTTATTTTGTGAAGAAAGGGAAACAACTATTTCAACCAATGTTAGGGTAACATATATTAGTTCTATTCCACAAATCAAACATATTTAAGGCATTCAACAGACGTTTTATAGATGTAAAGAACGTAACTAACCATCAGAATGCGTTCCATGCCGGATAGATCCACGAAATGGGTTTATCAGCAGTACCGGAAAGCATCACACGTAAGCTAGTACACGCAAAGCATCATAAGGAAAATACGACCTTTACGGTAAGGTGAGGGAAATGTGCGTTCCTAAGGAAAATCTATTATTAAACTTGTCAAGCCTATTATTTTATATAATCAAAAAAATACAAATATTCATTTGATGGCAGTTTTTTGACAGTCGGGTAACCATGCACGTTCTTGGAAACTTAACTGTATTCTTGGAAAATGACGAATTAGAAAGATAGTGTAACTGATTGAAACATACTGATAAATTTTCAGTACCTCTATGTAACGAAATTATTTACAACATTCCCGAATGTAATTCTTCAAAGAATCCCATTCAGTGAACAAGTAAGTCGAAAAAATATATATATATATATAATATATATAAACGAAACGCTAGAATGCAGAAAAGATGCCGCATAGAATAAGTACAAACAGGATGTTTTTTTCCAAATCTTGTAGTAGTATATATATAAAAATATATAATGCAGACAAATAATAATACAACAATAAAACTTGTTGAAGAACGATAAACCCATAAACATCAAGGTCAATGCAGTTCTGGAGCTCTCTAAGCGTGCTGCTAACGGAAGTGAGAGAGAAGTGGAGGGCATTCCAATAAAATGATAGGTTATGACCAAGAATGGTGGAAAGAAGGAGTAAGGCGTGGTATTGTAAAGGGAAAGGGAGGATAAAGAGGTTCATATTACTTCCCCGAATGGAGGGGGGGGGGGGTATGCTAGATACTCTAAACACAGAAGAATTTCGTAATCAGCAGAAGTTATACCTTAATTCAGCGATTCTCATGCTGTGGGGCACGCCCCCTTTGGGGGGGGGGGCGGCGAGCACACGAGAATATCCAAGAGAAAATATTACTTTAAAAAATTGATTAACTGACTGAAAGGAATAGCCACTCTCAGTTTTTTCTATGTTTAGCCTAGATCTATAGTTTGTCTGCAAAGCGGCCAGAGCAGAAAATCCAGTTTCACAAAAGTAAGATGTTGAAAATGGTAATAGAATGCGAAATGCTCTTGTTTTTAGTGCAGAAAAGTCATCTTCTACTCCTGCCCAAAATTGAAATTGTGATTTATTACTAAGTTAATCTTATTTCTAAATAACTCGTTTTTACTCTTGTTTTGGCAGTTAGTTAAAAATAATTCAAAAACAGAATCAGTACTCGATATACAGTATTGAGTATTGATTCTGTATGTACTGTTGTATACATTTTATGGTAAGGGGGGGAGGGGTGGGCAATGAAAATTATGATAGAAAATTGGCCGCGAATACTGTAAGGTTGAGAAACGCTGCCTTAATTTGTGCTGAATCAACTTTTTTAGTAATGCGCAATGAAATTTACGAAAATTTTGAAAAGTACCATGTTTTGCTGACATTCCTCTACCCAGAAACAGTTAAAAATGTGGTCGATATTTTGATTATTTTGGTTCCGTTAGCTCTCAAAAACAGAGTGTCACTAGTTGACACTCCGTCTGAAGACACTCGTTGACACTCCGTTGAGAAACGCTGCCTTAATTTGTGATGAATCAACTTTTTTAGTAATGCGCAATGAAATTTACGAAAATTTTGAAAAGTACCATGTTTCGCTGACATTACTATACCCAGAAACAGTTAAAAATGTGATTGATATTTTGATTATTTTGGTTCCGTTAGCTCTCAAAAACGGAGTGTCACTAGTTGACAGAACGTCTGTCTGTTGCTACGAAAAAAGTGTATTCTTTTATTATACACATGTGCTTTAACGATGTTGAATTTAGGACACCTGCCGTCGGCTTCGTAGTTTCATCTTATATGATCTACAAGTAATTCCTAAAGTACAAAGCCTTTAATAACCCCCTATTCATTGCTATTTAGTTGTGTCATGCTTTAATAATAATGAATGAATTCTGCAGGTCATACTTTTGCTCTCATAATAATCTTTGTTTACCTAGATATTAATGCAGTTCATCTTATATATATATACATATATGAAACTGTATGCGTGTGTTTATATATTATTAGGGTGGGCCGAAGAAAACTTTAAAAAAAATATTTTTGATGATAGGAAAAAGTGCCTTTTGGCGGCGCAAAGAGTGCATCAAAATTTGAAGTGTGAAGTAAGAATGTAATTCCCTTATTTGCTGTAAATGCTTAGGTTGTTAGAAAAAAAAATCTGATTTTTCAACTTTTTTTACAATTTTTCAAACTATTGAAAGTTGTATATTTTTGGCCGAAATTTCGATGAACTTTCGGCAAATGAAAGAATTATTCTGTACACTTCAAAAGGGATTTTTTTTGCATACTTGTCACCACCAATATCAACTTCTCCGCAATACTGTTCATCAACCAATAGGAAATATTACATTTAAATATTGTACACCAATTGGGTTAAAAACATCAATAAGTAGTACTTGGCCGACATTTTTCTTGCACATAAAAAATGTCCAACAAATTTGAAATTAATTACATCACCTACAGCACCGGTCGCTTTTCCAAACAACGCATCAGTAGAAAAAGTTTTTTCCAATACACCCTTGTCACATTATTATTTTCATATTCCCAAAAGAAAATTTTTCATCTAATTTCCCCTTATTTTAGAAATTATAATATTTTTTGTGTAGGTATTTTAACGAAAGTTATTTTTAGAGCTTCACAATTAAAGATGTAAACCTTTCATATTAAAAAACCGCTTTGGAAAGGAACACAGACACATGAAAGTTTAAACATGTTTTTACAGACCTAATTGTTATTATAGAAATTATCGTTTCCGATTCTATTTACAAGTTATTGAATATGAACGGTAGTAAAATGCCGTTTTGTACAATAGAAAAATGTACATCTTTTGCTCATATATACTTTCAGCAAAAAAGCAAATCAACAATAAAGATTAAGTAAAAATACAATAGCTTCTTACATACTTTAATACGAAATGAAAATCTACATGAGACACGGCAACTTACCTGAAAGAGAAAAAAAAATAACGAGAGCCTTTTTTTTACGCATTGAGTTAAATAATTAAGTATGGGCATGTGCAAATTATATTAACTTTTAAACATCCTTCCTTAAAAAAAAAGATAGAACACTTCAAAATAATTTTTTTATATGAATTATTTGAAGTGTTAACTAGTGTGCAAATAGGAGTTCAGTAGTTCCTCTAAATTAGGGACAGCGGATGTACTGAATCTTTTACCTCTTAAATAGGTGGCAATGAATATTTTCCTTCAACGTTGTTCACGGTAAGCAGCAAATATTGATAAAAAATGTATATATATTAAAGGTGGTGGTTCTTTGGAGGTTATACATGAGCAAAACCATTTTGCAGTTATATCGCATTTGATAATAAATGCAATAATGTTAGGAACTTTTGCGAATGGATTATATACATTTCAATCTTCAAAATCTGTCACTTGAAAAAACTCCGAATAGCATATTTTCTAAATTTTGGTTTACATTTGCACGCTGCTTCCAAAAATAAAGCTGTAAAATGATTCAATTCACTAAGTTTTCAACTGATACATATATCTGTTATTTTGTTATTGTTTTTTACTTTATTCTCGTGCTTTTAAGCCATTTGGAACAGACGCCATAAAACATATCAACCTATCACAATGGAACTTAAGTAGGAACGACAGAAACCTGATGTCCTGCACAGAAAGCACATTACTTAAATACTTATAGCGAAGGACATTTCACTGTTCAACCAATATCCGTGCAGAAAGCACTTCTTTGAAGCAGTCAATACGAAAAGTGGTTATAAAATGAGCGATAAAATCTTTATAACACGCATTTATTTTCTCCTCAAACTGATTTTGCCGCTGTGTATTCTTCGAAAGCCAAAAAAAGTGAGAAGGGGGAGGGGTTATCTTATAGAACATGTTTGAGGGCCCAGATCTCCTAATGACAAATGCAAACCATGTTCACTGTGTATTCGAAAGAAGAACATGAATACATGACTGAAAATAATTGATTATAATTTACGACTTCACTTCAATTGCTTAATTCTATTGGCCTTGGCAGTGCAGGTAAATTATTCCCCAGACTACCAGTAGGCCCAAATTTGGGGGGGGGGGGGCTTTTAGTACATTAACCTATTGTTGTAGATAAGTATAGCACGAAATATATTTTTAAAGTCAATAGGCTGTTGGGTTTAGACAGTGTGTGACTGCTATGTTCCTTAATTTGGCGATGTATGAATATAGCTTTTTTTTTGTCAACGGCAGGCTTTGCATCAGTTTTCAAAAAAAGTGGGAGAGGGGGAGCATCGAAATTGCAGCGAACATAAAATGTTTTCCTTTGGGACATAAGTTAAAGAACTCAATAGCAACGTAAACATATAACCGTAATACGAAAATTCATGGATATGGGTGCTTTCTCTTGGGAAAAACAATGAGTTTTAAAAGCCTTTGACGCATTCTTTCATTAAAACAAAATAAATACAAACTTTCACGAGCAAATATCGTTACTTATAGTGTGTTACTCCGATGTTTAAAAAGAAAGACAATTTTCGAAGCATAAATGCGTAAGAAATGAGGATATTTTCTTCAAACTTAGATGCTATAATGGCTCATCGTGTGTTTTTGGATAGATTAAATGGTGAAAATATATTATTAGGGCAATTTTACCTTAATTGGAGTAGTGTTGTAGATAGCCCGGTGTAATGTCATGTGTCAAAGTTCTGAAGACGTGTCTCAAATTCCTTGAAGTTCATGACAGCCATTTTTCTTACGTCAGAAGGTAGGGTAGAATTTGTGATGAATTTTAAAAGTATATCTAAAGAAATGCATATGATTTCTTTTGTAACAGGTATTCAATTAAATTAAAGATGAGCAAAAAGCGGAGATTGATTTACAAATAAATCAACAAGTAATTTACAGCATGAAAACTTCACTTTGATTTTCAAGGATAGATACCCGACGAAATGGAGTTTTTGTAATACAAATCGACTGCTACTTGTGTTTGGCTTTGCAAAAAAGCTGAAGTGATTTTAAACGCAATTTTCCTTCCAGTGGGTGACGTAAGAAATTATTATTTTTATTAACGGCTTGGAAAAATGGCATAGTTGTGAAAAAAAAGTTATTTAAAATATTTGGAGATATATGTCTAGAAAAATTGGAAATATTTTCTTTTAAATTAGATATATTGACCTATAAAAACATTAGAAATATTATAAATTATTATGATTCTGAGACAAATTCAGAGGTAGAAAGATATTATGGATGAATTTTAATAATTCAAATATATATACTTATTTTTGCAATGGTTGTTGAATGTAATTAATGAAGAGCAAATAGTGAAGATTGATTCTCAAAGAGAGTTAACACATCGCTAATAGCATAAACTTTTCTAGAAGGAGAAATAAGAAGAAAAAAATGCTGTAACAATTTTATACCATTTTTTCCTAAAGCATTTTATCTAACAGTAGAAAATATTGTGATTGCTAGGGCTTATTAGCCAGCTCGTGACCCAACATTAACGCATTTGGCTCAGAAGCAGCAAGTTTAAGCTCTAATACAGTGCTACAGTCTCTGCCCCGTGCAGTGATAAAGTCAGATGGCTGTTGTAACACACGGGCTAACGCGTACTGAGTTCTCTGATGTTGTTGTCAGCTTAATCCAATCGGGTAGTGAGAATACCAGATTTAAGGAGCTACGTTCCGTTACGCCTTCCGCTTATCGAGCACCAAAAGGGTGAGTTACAACTTTGCTCAGATAAAGCACGATAGATAGAAGCACCATCTCTCACTGAACATTTTGACCAATAGGTGATCTTGGCCCAGCACTCCTAAAGTATTGATTTTTTATAGGAACATGGAGGACTTCGCAAACGGATTTAAGATGCACCAGCCGCCACGGAGGATTTTCGACGGGGCAGTATCGAATGCGAATCCCTCCAATTTCGAGGGCGCAGCTTAACCGATTGTGCTATCTGAGTCTCTGATATTATTGACAGCCTAACAATAACTCCAGCGAAGCAGTTTTCATCCCCCCAAATATTCTACATCGATATATATATATATATATATATATATATATATATATACACACACAACACACACACACACGCACACACCCACACACACACAAAATATATATATATATGTGTGTGTGTGTGTGCTTGCATGCGACTAGTGGCGTCTCCTGCTTGACAATTTTGGCTTGCACAATTCGGCCCATCTTTACACAATTTTGGCTTGGCGCTTAAGGCGCATACAAGAACCATTTGTTCGGTTGCTGACGCACTTCCTGAAAACATTTCTTTATTTTAAAACATTATGACATTTTTAAAGTACTGCTGCACATACAACAATAACATGTTTGTTGGTTACAACTATATCCGAAAGATTGCAGAACTTTTTCGATGAAAATAGCTTAAAAACGTATCAACCGATCAAAATTTGGCCTCCGAGGTGCACAACTACAACAAAAACTACACCACAACGAAAAAATTATACCACATTTCCTCTTTCTAGGTCTTACAGTTTTTTCAGGATGTGCTTCACACACACACTTCCCTTTTACTGTTATATATAGACATATAGTATATATTTCATACAATCGCACATCTATTATTACGCCATTAAGAATATAGTCCAGAACAATTATTTAAAATTTATGACATGGGGCACAAAATAACTGATGATTCGAAGTCAAAATGTTTTCGAAGTATTTCCAACACCGATAAGTTATGTGGCAAGTAACGCCATGCATTCGAATTCGACAGAATGAAAAAATAATAGAAAAGCAAAATTTATTGCTTGTCCCATGCCAGAACTTACCCTACTATCGATTCCTTCAAATAGTTGAACCTTTTAATAATCGCTCGAAATTCTGAGCGTAAGCTATAAAATGAAATTAAGAAAGTGACAGAGGAAGCCATATTAATGTCGACTATAAACAGCATCGCCAGAAATTTCTCGCGCGCATCATAATGAAAACGTTTATAGGAATGTACTTATTACAGTATTTATTACTGTAAAATGTAATAAAATTCATGTTAGAAAATTTAGTAAGGCATTCATTTTTACTGGCTAAACCAATCCCTTGTATCGAAATAGTTTCAGAATAACATTATGATTTAAATTAGGAACACAATTGCATTTGTAGGAAAATGAAGTAAGAATTTTTAAAGTTATAGTTTTTTTTTTTTTTTTTTTTTGACGTGATGAACGAAAAATTTCAATATAAAACGAACGAAATGATGCAAAAGTAACGCCAAGAGCTTCCTCCAGCAAGCTTGTTCATTGAAACTTGGATCTTGTACCCAGAGTTTACATCATTTGCTTCATTATCGCCCCAAAGGCGCTAATGTTAAATTATTTTGAACAGTTCAAAATTAAACGAAAAATTGTTCAAAAAGTAAATATGAAAATGAGATGTCCTCGCTGAGATCTTTCGAATGCAAAAAGAATTTTTCGAATCGGACAATTCGTTCAAAAGTTATTAAGGGGGGACAGACCGACAGACACACTTTTTCCCCATCTCAAAACCCTACTTTCAAATTTTTTATTTTTCAATCTTTATTTAATTACTTAACTTATTTTTGACTTAACTTATTTCTAACGATATTTTCACGATACATTAAGCCTTTGATGCATAAATAGGTTAATTTTAAGTTTTGCCTTTAGTAATATTTTTACGATGATTCACAAATAAAGGTTTTGTCCTTAAATTTTGTTTATTAAAGTGCTGTTCGATACTGAACATTTTTCCCATGTATTTTTTTGCTCATATGCTGGTTTGGTCATTTGGCATGCAGTATTTTGTTCAAATTAGCCCTGGATGCATCCAGGGCTAATTTCGGATTTGGAACCTTTAAAAGAAACAAAGCATAATGTGAAATAACCTTAGAGCGAGGATGGGAACATTTTTACTGCTTCATGTCTTAGCTTGTTGCGAAAGAATACAGGTTTTACAGAGAGATTATCACTAAAAATCTCGGCAATAATTTAACGTGAGTTTCTATGGAAATCTTGCCAAATGTACGGTACTATCGTTGAAAGAGTTACTGGATTAAAATCTCATTTAGGCTCCAAATTTGTGGAGATTTTCCCAAGTTGTAGCTAAATGATCGTCAGTTTTTAGCCTACTTTCCCGTAAAAGTAAAAATAATAAGAATAAAGCATGAAAGAAGGCTTAATATATCGTGAAAATATCGTTAAAAATAAAGAAAAGTCAAGAAAAAGTGAAGTAATTAAATAAATATTGAAAAATAAAAAATTTGAAAGTAGGGTTTTGAGATGGGGAAAATGTGTGTCGGTCGGTCTGTCGGTCTGTCCCCCCCCTAATAACTTCTGAACGAATTGTCCATCAATATTTATTTAATTACTTCACTTTTTCTTGACTTTGACCAAACCAGCATATGAACAAAAAAATACATGGGAAAAATGTTCAGTATCGAATAGCACTTTAATAAACAAAATTAAAGCACAAAACCTTTATTTGTGAATCATCGTAAAAATATTACTAAAGTTAAAACTTAAAATTAACCTATTTATGCATCAAACTAAAGTATATTTGCCCTTTTTTAGCCTACTTTCCCGTAAAAGTAAAAAAAATAATGATAAAGCATGAAAGAAGGCTTAATGTATCGTGAAAATATCGTTAAAAATCTAGAAAAGTCAAAAATATGTTAAGTAATTAAATTAAATTGAAAAATAAAAAATTTGAAAGTAGGGTTTTGAGATGGGGAAAAAGTGTGTCTGTCGGTCTGTCGGTCTGTCCCCCCCTAATAACTTTTGAACGAATTGTCCGATTCGAAAAATTCTTTTTGCATTCGAAAGATCTCGGCGAGGACTTCTCATTTCCATATTTTACTTTTTGATTTGAACAATTTTTTGTTCAATTTCGAACAGTTTAAATAATTTTAACATTATCGCCTATGGGTGAAAATGAAGCAGATTATGTAAACTTTGGGTACAAGATCCAAGTTCCCATGAACAAGTTCACTGAAAGAAGTTCTTGGCGTGAAATATTGATTTGAACAATTTTTGTTC
Source organism: Octonoba sinensis (assembly GCA_038502835.1). Classification (NCBI taxonomy): domain Eukaryota; kingdom Metazoa; phylum Arthropoda; class Arachnida; order Araneae; family Uloboridae; genus Octonoba; species Octonoba sinensis. The sequence goes on along the minus strand of CM076599.1, from coordinate 51,884,437 downwards.
ATTTTTGAACAGTTCAAAAAAAATTAACATACCGCCTAAGGGGAAATTTCAATCCTATATAATTCCTGATCTAACGGACCGATTTGCTTGGAACAAACTTTATCGGAAAGCTCTTATGACGTAGAACATGTACAAATAGAAAGTACATCCAGAACTAAGGAGCCTATTTTCCTATGAGATTTTTTGATCGGGATTTTCAAGAATATTTTTGAATCAATGAATCATTAAATGAATAAACAAAAGAATGAATGAATAAATGAGTGACTAAATACATGAATGACTTAATAAATGAATGATTGAATGAATATCTATTGACCGTTGAAAAAGGTATATTTGAAGCAATTAAGAACTAAAACTAAACGAGAAAGACAGAGAGAGAGATAGCTAGATTATAAATTTGAATTCGGTGTATACGGGAAAGTAGGCTTGTATAGTTCTAGACGGAACTTCTTGTTAATAGTTATTGTGAACATTAAAAAGTAACTTCCTTTGAAAAATATTTTTAAATTCATTTTCAGAAGCATTTGAGATTACTTCGTTTCGAGTCCTTGGACGATGAAACTTTTGTATTGATTTTTGTACAATAAGGAATGCTTTTGGAGTTTGTTTCTGATTCGATTGGACATTATTAAAGTTGATAGAGTAGATTATGGATGGAAGATGTTCAACATTCAGTTAAATCAACGCTATTAGAGGTTTAATTAGCGGTAATGGGGAAAGTTTAAAAAGAAAGAGTGTATTTGTTGTGCCATGATGTATCTATAGCGTTAGGCATTTTTTTTTGTGTGCACCATATGTGTGGGAGTGGAAGCATTGTGTTCTTGTACTCAAAATAAGGGTTTTGGCTGCATTTTTGTAAGCTACAAATATTCTTGTTATTGTTTTTGTAGTTATACAACGAAACTATTTTCTGCAGTTGGATTTATATAAAATGAATATGTTACGGTGAATCTCCGAAATCGGAGAATGTCGACAATCACCGTCGGATGTCGACATTTACCATCTATTAGACCGGTGATTGTTGACATTCTCCAATTGCGGACATACGCCGTAACAAATGCATAAAATAATTTTTAATGTAAACGCTTACTTTTTTCATTTTTATTTAGTTAAAATTTTGTTACTTTTATTCACCTTATAGTATTTGTATCTTTGCTTTCACCTAAGATCACGTATACTACAGGATAGAAATGTAACGAATAGTGATTTGGCCGAAAAGCCGAATACCGAATAATCGGCCATTTCTTCCAGGCCGAAGCCGAATATTCGGTCCTTTCTTCTAGGCCGAATAGGCCGAAGCCGAATATTCGGCTAGGCCGAATACCGAATATTCGGCGGCCGAATATTAAAATTTCTAGAAAATCGTTGTAATAGAAAGTATTGGTCAAGTTTAAAATTATTCACAAAGTCAAACACCAATTACACACAATCTATGATTTATGATTTAATTCTGTTTGTTAAGAATTTAGAACTATTAAAAATTAATCTATTTTCACTATTTTTTTTAATGTAATAAAACTAAGAATTTCACACACAAGCAGAATATAAATGACAGATTTTACGGTAGTAAGCATTAGCATTATTTTACTAATTATTTAATTTCAGTGAAAGAAATAGTAGTGCTTAGTGAAATTTTACCTTGCTCAAAACTGTTTTATGAAGACATTTTAAAAGTTATAAAAGTTAATATTTTTATTTTATGGGGTTTTTTACATACCTATTTTTAAAAGATCTATTGAAACTTAATGCACTTACCTGGGATATGCTTTTATTTTCAAAAACCCTAATAGCTTATGCTATCTAAATATTCATGATATATTCTGGGCTTTTCCTATTTCTCTCTAACCCAATATTCACAATAAATCAGTCTACCGAAACAAAGTCTGGCTTCCACTTTGTTAATAATAACAAAATGAATTCATCATATTCTCCATTATAATTAACTATTGGCAGCTTTTGGAGCAAATGCTAAATATAAAATTCAATATTACAACTTTAAAATGTGTTTTTACTCAGTCAAGCCTAAAACAAGATTAAAAAAAAAGTAGTTTATTCTAAATTATTTTTATTTATTAAAACTATAGTGGACTAATGTATTCTTTTGCAATAATTATAATACAATTTTAAATGTTTAAAATCTACTAATTTCTGTTTTTTTTTACTTTTTTACTGCAGCAGAACTATTCGGCCGAATAGTCCATCAATATTCGGCCAGGCCGAATATTCGGCTGGGTGATGAACTGACTATTCGGCCAAAGAGCCGAATAGGCCGAATACCGAATAGTGACCGAATATTTGTTACATCCCTACTACAGGAGTATAGCAGCGATTCTCAACCTGTGGGGCGCGACCCCCTGAGGGGGGCGCGAGAATATCCAATCGAAAATATCACTTTAAAAAAATTGATTAACTGACTGAAAGGAAAGCACACATACACATAAAAAACAAAATACATTTCGACATTTTTATAACTTATTAAAGTAAAACAAATTGCTAAATTAAAACTTTCTCAATCAAAACATCCTACATGAAAAACAAATTCAATAACTATTAGTGACATCCTTGGGCCTGTCTTGCAAAGCAAAATTTTTCATAGGAAGACTTAATATTAGCAATAGCGACTCTCAATTGTTTCTATATTTAGCCGAGCTCTATAGTTTGTCTTCAAAGACGCCACAGCAGAAAATCCAGTTTCACAAAAGTAGGTCGTTGAAAATGGTAATAGAATGGTGAAATGTCCTTGTTTTTAGTGCAGAAAAATCATCCTCTACTCCTGCCCAAAATTCAAATAGTGATTTATTACTAAACTGATTTTATTTCTAAATTAGCCGTTTTTACTCTTGTTTTAGCAGTTAGTTAAAAATAAATCAAAAACAGAATCCAAAGTACTCAATATGTATTATTATTGTATACATTTTAAGAGTGAAGCCTAATGAGGATGTAATTGTTGTATTGTATGCATATAATACGAAGCTGAGGAAACTTCACTTTGAAATATTTAATTTATACATGAAGTAAATCTAAATTAAAAGTCATTACTGGAATGTAAAACAACAGAGAGATCTTTTTCCGATTTAATAAGTGATTGGTCATATTTAAGATAAACTTCAAAATCAATCGGATATAATCAGCAGGAAAGCAAAATTGTGTATAATTAAAAGCCATAAATCTCATCAGTGTTTCTCTTCAGTGCATTTATTTTATTTTTAATTTTCAGAAAACAATCTTCAAACAATCCGCAATCCTTTCGCCGGACGCTTAAATCAGCTTTTAATTTTCTTCACGCAAAATACATTTAATTAGTTTCATCCACTGATGTGCCAATTCTCAACTAAAACTCAATTACGGAATAACCATATTGCAGCTGCGTAGATTAATTGAATTTCTCTGGTCCGCCAAACGTTTACAGGTTCAATTTATTTTCTCCCGCACTGTGCATGCCTTTTCCAAGTAAACATCGTTATGAATTTTCTGTGCTAATGATGACGCTGACGTAAATCTATCAATTATATTACAGAAAAAGTATTGCTTGGAATGCTGAATAATTCTTCAGAAAATGTTATAAGTCCTTAAATAATGCTCCTGGTAATGAGATGAAAGCATTTGAACTTTAAATTAGTAGGAAATGTATATATTTTTTCGATTGGCTAAAAAGTATTTAAGAAAGTTTTATAATTATAGGAAGAAAGAAAATTTAAAATTTCAGCTTTTGAGAAAGTTTTAAAGCTAAGTTTTAGAGTAGAGATTTTTTACTGTTCAGACCGGGAAGTATAAAGTTTTTTTCCTTGAAAGTATTCCTTTCCTTAAACACTAGGATAAAATAGCAGTTTACTTTTTACAGAAATAAAACGGCGCTTCAATTACAGGGATGCCATTTTATAACCCTACTGGGGACTAAACCTTCTGTTGAAATTAACAACAAAAACAATTAAGTCGAAAACAAATGCCTTATACAAAGTTCCAAAATATTCCAATATATGTTCTATCATACAAGGGTGTATCAAATGAAAATCTTAAAAGTGCTATAAAGTTCCGAAAAGTTGTAGGATTGATCTGGTAAACAGCAGGGATGTTCCTTGAAGTTCACACAATGACCACCAGGTGTGATAGTGACCTTGCTACACATACACTAGCCGTAACATCAGTTACAATATGGCTGCACCTTAGAACAGCGACCAGGGATTCGTTTCTTGAGTAGTGGAGGTGTCAAACCAATAGAAATCCATCGCAGGAGGACAGTACAGTATGGTGATTCGTGTTTGTCCCTGCAGCAAGAGTATGAGTGGTGCAGAAAGTTTAAAAGTTGTATTGTATCAACAGAGGACGCCCAACGATCTGGGCAGGCTCACCGCGTAGTGACAGACACAAACATTGAGCAGGTGGGGGAGCTTGTTATGGGCAACAGGCGTATAACGCTTCATGCCAAAGTTTGAGCGCCAAAAATAATTGCCAAAAGTTGGCAAATTACTTACGGTTAAGGAAAAATATTGTCCATAATGTGCTGAAGTTTCAATACAGTCAGAATGAAGTCAGTTCAATACAGTTTCTGCAAGATGAGTTCCACATCAATTGACTTCTGAATTGAAAGAGCGTCGCGTTGATACCTGCCCACTCATACACTTGCTGCAGTGACAAAAACGAATCACTATACTGTACTGTCATCCTGCAATGGATTTCTCTTGGTTTGACTCCTTCCCTACTCAAGAAACGAATCACTGATTGTTGTGCTAACGTGGTGCCTGTTGATAGTGGAATAGCCATATTGTAACTGATGTGTTACTGCTAGTGGGCCTGACATCTACCAGATCAATACCACAACTTTTCGGAACTTTATAGCACTTTGAAGGTTTTCATTTGATGCACCTCGCATTTTCTTTGCTTCACATCAACCAGTTTCTACTACTTTTCTCATTTTGAAGATGTTTGAAAAAAAAAAAAACAAGAAATTTTACAACAAGCTACTAACCAAAATACGCATATTTTGTTTTCAAATGAAATGAAATTTTTATTACCAAGCGTGGCATGAGGCATGCTTTTTTCTGAACGAGGTTGCATAACATGTTGTAATGTATTTCTCTAGAAATTTGAAAGAAAAAAGTCTAAAATTTAAAGAGTATGGTGACTTTTGGTTATAGAGGGTGTAAATGTACTGCAGTGAAACCAAACGATTACTACTAAAATTTACAACGGATTGGATGGAAAAGTTATATCAGTTAATAGCTTTATCACAGCGATTTGCTCAACAACAGTAATTACTCGTTTATTGATATGCAAAATAGTTATTTTTACTTTCATATAGAAAAATTTAATGCACCGTAGTGTGCCTAATGCAATATATACAGTAGAACCTCTCTTAACCAGCCTTCGCTTTATCCGGCCAATGTTTTCAAAATATAGAAAACAGAAATAGCTTTTAAAACGCTAGTTATATGGAAAAAACAGATGCTGAGGTATTCGAGTGAAATTTTTTGTGGAATTCTTATATCCCCGGACTATGCGGGGAAGTGCGGGGCTTCTCGTCTGCAGCAAAAACGGGTCACAGGCTTTTTTTACTAGCTCTTGATAACTGGTATGTAACTCTCAATGTAACTGTACTAAAACGCAATAAATCATCACACCTCCACTCTTTTTTAATATATCTCCCATTTTTTGCTATTCCTCGCTTTAACCGTTGTTGTTGTCGAGTCCTCGCGCGTGGCGAGGAAGAATGGGTACGCTGCTCCTGAGTCTAACGGGGCCCTTATAGGCAGGAGTCCGATTTCTGCCCCTTTGAAAGGTCTCTTAATTTTTGAACCAGCTCCCAGATGAGAGACCGTCACCTGGGATTGGCACCCCCAGAGGTTTCGTTTCACTTGGAGGACATTGGAGCCACGACCTATTTAACGTGCACCAGCTCCCTTTAGCGCACACGGACACCACAGCAACCAGCCGCGAGAGGTTGTCACCCTCCCAAACACTGACCTCAGTCGATGTTGCTTCACTTTCGGTGTTCTGCGGGAACCGAGCTTCTACCGACTGGTCCACTGCGGGACCGCTTTAACTGTATTTTTCATTTAACAGGCTTACCATCGGCCCAATTAAGTCGGTTAACAGAAGCTCTACTGTAATTTGATCATTCTGTTTTCTCCGTTATAGTAATTATATTGTTTTTACAATAACATTTTAATCATGTCATTGCTTTTGAAAAGTTATTTATTTTTATTTAATTCAATATCAGAAAAAATATTTTTATAATTATAATTACGTTTTTAATGAAGAATATTTCCTCTGAGTAGCTTGTTAAGACGAAAATACAATAAATCGTTTACGTTCAATTTTTAGATGCATTGGAGGGATTGCAATAAACTTCCATATTTATTATTTTTATAATTACAATTACGTTTTCAAAAAGACAATAAAAATCAAACCATCAGCAATTTTTTTCTGCAGAAAATAAGTTTTTTTAAGAATGGAAATACATGCTAAAACTTTGAATTATATCACTTAAAATATAACTGAGAGATATTTAAAAAAAAAATAATACTTGTTCTTTCTACATAGGTTATTCGAACGCATGTCCTTAATAAATAAATAAGTAAACAAATAAATAAGTAATTAAATAAATAAATGAAATCTATATAAATAAACCGCAAGTTTGTGTATCAGTTTGCTTGTGTGTGTGTCGCTCGCCTCCTGGCGAGATGGCAGGTTCCAGAAGTACGAAATTTTGGTTACAGGTACCTTGGCTCAGGTCCTCGTGCACCTCGAAGCATTTTCCCAAAAAATCGAATTTGTTCTTTTTTTTATTCCAATTTTAAGCAAAACTGTTAATTTTGGGTTTATCTCATTGAAGAAACGTCCCACGTTTTCGATTTTTGCGGCATGTGAATGTCCGTAAAAAAATTGCACAAGATGATTGTTTTTTTGTTTTTTTTTTTGAAGTTTGTAGGACAAATAGAAAACGCGAAATATTTATTTTAAGTAGTTTTCGAATTTTAAAACGAGGCTTACCTCTGAATTTATCTTCTCCATTTGCATGTTTTCGCCAAAATAAATAGTACTTTTGTCGCCAAAATGAAAATTTCTGCTAAAGCAAATCGAATGAAAATTATTTCCGGATTAAATCGTAAACATATACTTTTCCCGACAAGAAAATATAGCTTTTTTTTCGTGTAGTTAATTGTTTTTAATTCACTATTTTATGTTTCGTAATTTTTCAGCATAAGATGCATAACTAATTTTTCTGCATAACTGCATAAGATGATGTATTTTTGAAATTCGTAGAACAAATAGAACATACACAATATTCATTTGAAGTACTTTTTGCATTTGAAAACGATTCTTAAATTACCTCTGTATTTATTCGCTCAATTTGAGTATTTTTGAAGAAATAAAGAGTACTTTTGTCGCAAAATAAATGATTCCTGTTACAGTAAAGCGAATGAAAATTAATTTTTGGATAAAGTTGCATACATTTACTAAGTTGGAAGGCTTTCGATATCGCTGATTTTTGATGAAATTTAAAGTTTCGCCAAGAGGTGATGACTTTTTTTCCCTCGTGCAGTAATTGTTCTCGATATACTATGACATTTTACGCTTCGTAACTTTTCCAAACCGTTCCAATAATCCTTATTAGTAATACTGCTCTCATTCAATTCAATACGTGATTTACATTGCAGGATCTTGGCGTATTTGCGTTACGATTCTATTACAATAGTGCAATTTGGCGAACTTCTACTTTACTTCAACTTTTTTACGCAGCGGTATTGATTGATTACATATTTTACTCAAGTGATTTATTTTATAACATTATTTTTGTACTGCCTATTTGGCGATATTTGGACAGAATTTAGTTATCTCTTTCTATCAACTGTTATTTCGTACAGTATTGGCTCAGTATTAAACATTTTCTAACTTAAATGTGCATTGCAAATAATGCTTTCCTTTCTTTCGTTTTTATCTGAATTTATGAAAGTGATATTTAGTTGAATTTTCAGGAAATGTTTGACGATTTTGCAAGCGGGATTTTTAGGAACTGGTGTCCTTGTTTTGGTGGGGAATTCAAGATGAACTGTTGGTAATTTTAGGAACATCAGCGCTTAAAAGTCCGTATTCAAATGGGTATTTTTAGTCACTGATGTCTTTATCGTAATGGATATTTTTTTGGACAGTCCTTATTCTATTAGAGGTATTTAGGAATAGTTGTCTTTATTCAAATGGGAGGGTTTTAATGAATGTTTTCTTTATTGTAGCAGAATTATACAGGGACGGTGATCCTCATCGGATGGGCATTTTAAAAGAGACTACTGCTCTTATTCTGATGGAAATTTTTAGATGTATTGCTGCCGATATTGTAATTGCGATTTTAACGAACTCTTGAGATCATTTTGATACAATTATCCCGCTGCATTTTAGTTACGGTTGCCCTTACTCTAATGGCATTGTTTTGAGCTGTTGTTAGCTCTTTAATGTGGATTTTTAAGTACTGTTATTTTTGGTCTAAAAGGAATTTTTAGCGGCTGATGTTTTTAATGTAATCGTGATTTTTAGTGAGTTTTGCTGTTTAAATGGGATTTTTAAGGAGTTTGCCATCTCCTACTTGGATTTTTTAAGAAAATTTTTCCTTATATATTTACAACATAATTTTGGACATGTGTCACTTGGCCTCCGAATGAGGCAATATTATCCCGCACAAAGCCGGGCATTTCAGCTAGTATTAAATAAAAACCACACTAATCAGAAGATAATATAACCATAAGATCACGAATAAAACTAAACATAATCTTAATACAAATAAATATTTGCATGGTTTGCTAATCAAAGTTAATATAGAGCATGAACCAAAATTCCATACAAGATGAAAAACATATTTCTAACAAAAGTATGTGTTGATCTTCAGTTGGCAGGAAATAAATTTCATTTCAAGTCATTTAACTAATTTAAGTTATTATTTATTGCATTACGTGCAATATAGAAAAAAAGAAGATAAGAAAAGGATACAAATAAGTTACCATTAGTTTTATTATTAAAAATAAATTATATTCTAGCGTAAAACATTTCTGCACTTCACTCAGATTCTGGATTTATTGACTTTATGTTAAAATAGTAGATGTTTTACATGAATATAGACGACGTTACCATAAATTTAAATTTACTTTTAATTACGATGCCGGATAAAAACTAATGTAAATTTCTTGGGTAAATATATTGCACTAACAAAAAAATGTTAATCTCAGAGCTGCCATTAAATATTTATTTTAAAACAGAGCTATTTCCATTTAGTTAAAGAGCACCCTTTTTTTTCAAGACATCGATGACACCCAAACGGTAACCGTAACTTGCAATAAGTCCGTGTCACGCACACTCCAAGGGGGTGGGGCCCCTGCGCGGAGCAAAGGGCAATCGATACGGTCAGGCTTCTGAACATATCGATTATTCTGCTCAGTCCCAAGGAGGTGGGTGGGATCGTTAAGTTATGGCGGCTTGCTTCCCTGTTTAGGGTGGGTCCTTTCGCCTCCGTTTTCGGAATTTCGCCATCCAGGCACTTTTCTGAAAATTGTTCGTACACTTTTTGGGAAAGAAACATTAGACAAAATTGAGGAAATCGCTGAAGAAGTTAATTAAAGCAGATATCACGAGAAAAACGCTACTAAAAGTTATTCAAAAGAGTTTATAACTTCTTAAATCATTGAAATAATTTTAGTTTCAACAAAACAAAAATGCATCAGAACTTCGAAGGATTTTCGTTGAAGTTTTCTGAGATTAGAAAGCTTCTTCAGCAGCTTTAATGAAAAACACTGTACTTTTTTTTGCATTGTAAATTCTTATATAGCTGAATAAGAAAGTAGAAAAATTCTTGAATAAGTACGTTATACCATAGTTTCCTGAAGCTTGTACATCTTAAATAGTTTTCTGAAATCAAGTATTTAGAAAGGATATTTTGTGGTATATGAAATCTTGTAGCCCAAAGGAGTTTAACTTTTTTATCCCTGGTAATATTCAATTATTTTACGATACATTTAAAGTGAGTATTTTAATACATTTAACACAAGTTGCATGTATTACAAATAGGGGAAAGGCAGCAGGACATATGCATCTATATTATATTTGAGTAACACGTCACTCTTTCAAAAGTTTGAGCGAACGTTCAACTACTAGTATTTGTAAGTCTGCGTAAAGGATATAAGAAATAATATTTGCTCAATATCTCTATGAATGCTAGAAATTATGTACTGTTAAGAGAAGGACAGTAAACTTTGATGCTTTTCCTCAGCTTCTTATGAGATTTACCCATCATGCATCTAAAATTATTCATTTTCTCTTGTTTCCCGTCCCCTTTTCCTCTTAAATGAAGTTTATGATCTTAAAATTTAAATCTAAAAACTGAACACGGGCAGAAGAGAATTGTTTTAGATTTTTTTGCAAATATAAATTTAATCTTAATTTTCAAAAGACGATTATTTCATAACGTGATTTCATCACTTTTTTCGATGTCGCCAGTGCGGCATGCTGTCCTCTCGCGTCAAGTAATCGAATGCTATATGTTAGTACTAGTCAAGTGTAATATAAAACAAAAAATAAATAAATAAGCATCCATATGAAACAAAATGAATAAAAATATCTAATATATATTTTAATTTATAAGAAACCCATCTGAATATGTAGATAAGGATCTAAGTTTTCTTTTTTAATACTAATACATGCAATTCAAGAAAAAAGTGAAAAAAACATATCTGAGAGTAAAATTCTCAAAATATAAAATAGTGCATCTTCATCACATATTTACGTAACTTTGGAAACCACTTGTTTATAAGTATTAAATAAAACACACACGCATAAAATTTAATGAAGAATATTTCATCTGAGTAGCTTGTTAAGACGAAACTACAATAAGTCCTTTACGTTCTTTTTTTAGATAAAATGCATTGGAGGAATTGCAATAATTACTATTTTTGGCAGGAATTGCAATTACTATAATTTACTTATTTACTATTTTTATAATTATAATTACGTTTTTAATTTTGGCTTTATCGAATAAAATTATTAAAGAGAAAAAAAATCCATCACACTGGAGAGCAAATTTAATTATTAGTCTCAACTCTTAACTTTAAACATATTTAAATTTTTCACGATTGTTAGTTGAAATTTCTTATGCTTTATATTATGATTATTAATAATATTTTTTTGTTTTGCTTCTAAGTGAAAGGGTTATAATATTTTAAATTGCATTCTTGCAGTATTTTATTATAGTTAGAGTAAAAAAATAGTTTAGCTATTAATCTTTAAGCACGTAATTCATCAAAGCAATAAAAATTAAGACTTTACATGCACATTTGTGAATAAATAAACAAATAAATACAGTACTAACGAACAAAAGATTCGCCTAGTAAATATAATTATGACGAAATTCTATATAAACAATTCATTTAAAAGACAAAAAGAATCCAAATAAAAGGTCGTGCTATTTGTAAATGGGCATTATAGTCTACTCTTTTAAAACATTCGGGAAAAAGTTTTTATGTTTTCGTTTTACAAAAGATTCTGCTGATAGGAAACTTCTTTGTAGATGCGTAATTGATATGCTACTTTCTTAATAGAATTTGGAAAGTAAGTGAATTCTTTCTATTTTAGAATTTTTTTCGCTCTCTTTTTTTTCAAACAACAAACAACTGAATCAGGCTTTAGCTAAGGCATATCAGGGGGGGGGGGGGATTTCCTTCCTTAAAGTAATTTTGAATGTCATTGTTGGTTGCTGTCTGCGGAATTTATTAAAATATTCAGCATTAGTTTTCGCTGTATTTATGAAAGTTGTATGTATATATCTATATATTAGTCTTTTTATGCGTTGCAAAAACAAAAAAAAAAGTTTGCATTTCTATGAAAGAGAGAAAAAAAATTCACAATTTAGATTTGAGCATCTTGTCATTGTATGACGAAATTTGAACATGAAATTTAAGTTCAGAAGACACAAATGAAGATAATATGTTTATAAAATGAAGTGATCCAGTTCTGATTTTACTGAAACATAAATTTATAATAACTTCGATTTATAAAACCATCTGAGGTCATTATACGAATTTACTTTTTTTTTTAATATTAAAAAAGAGACAAATAAGAGGTAAATTTATTTGAAGCACTGTCTTCGTTATTTTTAGTTTCGCACTTCCCTTGGGTTACGGAGGAAAAAAAAGTCAAATACAGTAAAACCCCGTTAAAACGCGGGTGTCAGGGGACATGTTTGGCACCTGCGTTATAACATAACCGCGGTATAGTGAAACTATACCGCAGAACCATATTGCGAAATAATACTCGTTTTCGTTGCATCATTTTTAACTTTATCAATCGTTTGTAACTTTTCTTGTATAGTAAAATTTTTTCTTTCCTTCTTTGCTGCTATCTTATTTACTGTAATTGCTGTGCACGAAGCACACTTCTCAACTGCGCAATCAGTCTATCGAGCGATAGGGTTATAAACCAACTGTGTTCTGAGTGTAAGGGGGCTTAAAAATAGCTTTATGTTATCAATATAGGGTTGTGAAGAGGTCCTAAAAAATTAGATTTGGCAGGGGAGGAACGCACTTCTCAAAGAAACAATGTTTTAAGCCTGCATACATACACTCAGACTGGAAAATATATTCACTTTTCAGGAACGCTAACGACTCTGGAATACCATGGTATACTTCTGAAAATGGAAGATAGTTAAGCATTGAACTGAGCAGTTCCTGACAGATTGAGCTCCCCCAATATCAAAAGAAACAAGTCAGAACCAGTCACGGCGATTGTACCCAATTTTGAAATCAAGCTATATAGTGTCCTAGGTAGAAAGACAGAAAAAGCATGAAAAAGGTGCACATCAGGCCTATTACCATAGGGCTTCATCTATTAGTGTGTTGGGGGGGGGGGATGGCAGCTCTTTGGCTAAAATATGTGTGTGCTCGCCCTGGCTTTATTTACAATGGTAAATAAGGAAGCACTTTAAATCACTCACGTCGGGGGACATGATAGTCACCGTGGTATATCCAGTGACATCACCACTGCAGTGATAGGGATAGATGGATAGCGATGCGTAATTATTAAGATATAAAACAGCCGACTACTATCCTACCTCCGGATATGTCTTTATGTATAAGTTGCATAGAGCACAAGCGCGTAATAAGGAGGAAAATAAAAAGTTTTAAAAGTTAAAAACTGAACAGTACGGAAACGTAAAGATTAAGTTAAAAAAAGAAATACACACACACACACACACACACACATATATATATGGACTGAGGTAACGGGTTAAAAGACTCAGACTGATGCTGGTTGAATTAATTTAAAAACATTTAATTAACGAATAGTAACTATTACAAAATAAAAATTAAGTTAACATTTAATCGGAAGGCCACTCCGGCGGTCGACGCAACTCGGCATCACTCTGCTGGCCTCACAAAACGACCAGACGATGAACAAGCTCTGTCTTCATTCCGTTGCGGCTCGTTAAAATAGTGAGGAATTGCAGCGCATCCTGGCGGAGGCAAGGAACTTGACTGATTTGCATCTTTGCAGATTCACTTCCACACACACATATATATATATATATATATATATTATACAATGAAAAGCGGAATGGATAAAAACAGCTATTGTTCAAATTGCTACTCTTAGTAATTAATTGCCTTGGCAATTGCTCTAAGAAGTTTGCTTTGGTCTTTTAAAATCAAAACTTACATATAAGCTCCAGAGAACAAACCATAAATAGTGTTACTAAAGAGTTGTGTACCAGAAATAGGGATTTAGCGTACTCTCAGATGGCACCGCTACTGTGGCATGGTAGGTTTTTTTAAATTTAGTTTGGGTATTCAGCTGTTCTCCATTTGGAGTGTTGTCTGTTTTTAATTAGCAGCAGTTTTACGTCAAATTCCGCGCAAATGATTTCCAGTATATTATCGTGTATTTTTGGGCAGTTTTTATTTACAGTGTATGGCACCGTCACCAGTTCGCTAATTAATACTTTCCATGATTTTAAGTATAGTAAGGTTTTAGAGATATACGTAGCATGATTTAGAATGAAAAGATACTCAGACGATGTTTGTTAAGGTGTGTTGAAATTCGTACTCGACAGCAGACGAAAACGAAAACGTTTTTAGTGCTGTTTTATGTGGAAACTCGGAACTTAATTCACACAAATAAAAGTAATCAACAAACAAAATTACAAGAAAAATTAAATAACATTAAACAGCTTTAAAACGCACATAATTAAAGTCCAATGAAGCATTTTCAAAAGTTTCTGCTGTAAATTAGTGTCAAGTTTGGGCACACAAACAGTTAGGAATTTTTAATTTTTCTTATTTTATTTTTCGTTTTTCTACGGCGAACAGCCGAGACCTGTCGGCGGTATTCACATGCCACCAAGCAGGAGGATTTTGTGATTCAAGTATGTCACAGATGCGAGTAAAATTAGTGCACTTAATAGAAGCATATCTTATATAGCAAATAAATTATCAAGAAAGTAGATAAAGAAAGTTTAAATATTTTGTTAATAAAATGGAAAATTTAAAGATTGACTATTACTTTCAAAATTCTTCTTTCAAATTTTAACTAAACACTCAGTGAGGAATGTTCATAAGTTAATACCCATTAGTATCGAAAAATTTTCTTAACTATTATGAGAGAGAGAGAAAAATTATCTTCTTTTTAAAGTAAATAACTTTTAAGGAATCAACTAAAAAAAACATCTACTCAGGTCACAGGTTTTCTTTATGGTCCTAAAATGACATTGCTCTAGAATACAAAAAGTATCTGAAGTGTGTCAAAATAATACTATATTTATTTCCAATGATCTTCTACTTAAGCTAAGAATAATTTAATTTAAATTAATTTTCGTAGGAAACAAAGACTTAAAATCTAATTTCATCACGTAACACCCTATTTTACTGGTCTTATTTTGTTCGCATTCCTGGAAAGAATAAGCTTCCTTCAAAAAAGGATTTTGAGAATACAAAACCCCCCTTCGTCACAAAAAACTTATCTCGGCAGATCTTTGTTCTTAACTAGAATACCAACCTATGTAATTCGAAATACTTCTCCTTTTGCTGTAGTTATTTGCACGATAAAAAGCCATTTTAGCAAGAGCTTTGAGGTTTTTTACATGACATTCTCCATAAATTATAAAAAAATCACGCAGTTTAGTCAAAAAAATATTAAGACATTAAATTTTTACGCATGGTCGTTTTACTGAGACATGGTCAATTCGAGACAGTTTCGAACTTCTATGTCTCGCATTTTTCAATTGCTCACAAAATAAATAAATAAATAGATAAAAACTAAATAAATGAACAAATAAATAATAGAACGAAAAACAGAGTTACTTTCTTGCCTCTTTATTACTGGTTCCCGTAAGGTTATTTGTTTAATTCGGTTTTTTTTCTCATTGTGCGTGACAAGACATTTTTTTCTTACCTCAAAGTATTTCGTTTCTGCATACTTTTCTCTTTAAAAAAATATAGTTCCAAGCCTTCAAAACTTCGGTTTTTAAAACTTGTATCCTTTTATTTGTGTCATTTTCAATCCTTTACCTTTTGATTAGATGTCGTGAAAACTGCATGGATTTATAATGAAACATTCGGTTTATAAACAACGCAAGCATATCATGAAATCAGTGAGTTTTGAATGGGGAACATCATTATCACACTCAAGGAGTTCAATCTTCTTTCCCACCAGATTAAAGACATCGATTTTAACTTCTTCACATCTTTCATGATGTTGCATTTAGAATGATTAAGTCTAAAAAAATCGTAATGCAGTGCTAGATGCGAATTTGAAAGGAATTTTTAAAATCATGTGATTATGTTAAACTGAACAAAAATTTAGATGTACCTAACAAGGAAATCCCCGTTCGCATCGATGCACATTTGCCAGTATTTCTTATATCCCCCGCCCCCCACTCACACAGGAAAATACTTTTTTTCGTTTTAGAGTTGCATTCTAAGTGTGGATATTTGCTTTTCATGTAAATAAAAAAACGTTGAATATTATATTCATCTTATTAAAACAAAATATCAATAAAAAAACTACTTTTCATGCTGCAGTTAAACAACATTTTAATGAGTATTCTAGTGTCAAACCCATACATAAGGAATGTGTAGTAATTTCTACAACAAGTATAATCTTCACATCCATTAATGAAAGTACTTTTCTCCATTCAAATTATGTATCACATACTCTAGTAAAAACTAAGATGTGAATCTAGTGAGAAGAGCAAACATTATAGTTCATAGCTTATTAAGACAATATTTATTCTAGGTAAGGTGAAGAACCTGAATTGCGCATCCTGTTAGGCAGATGAAATGTGTCCTTGGCTTCATTTATGCAGTTGGGTTTCTTTCATTTAGGTTTCACACGCAACTCGATTGCGTGGCAGAATCTTTGCAATCGATTTAGAAAGCGAAAATCATGCGTGGGGAGTCGGTCACTGTCATGTCCACAATTAACAACCTTAGCACAGACGATTTCGTATCACGGAATGTTTAGATAGCCAGGCAAAGTTATTGCGCATGTGTTGCCAATAAGAGAAAAATAATCGCTACTGTAAACATGAACTCATATAATGTTTTAATCTGCGATTTCAGGTGCAGAAAGCTGATGTGTATGTATCTGAATCGGAGTTTAATTCCTGAATTAAGGATGTTTTTATGTAGTGACTTAGTGGAGTATGAAATACAAGTTAGTTATGACAACGATTAACACAAAAAAAAATAACATAATTCTCAGCGCCTAATTTTAATCAGAGTTCAACCAATAAAATAGTGCTTGCTTCTTTGGTAAACCTTTAGATTTGTCCGTGCTGCAATACTTTATTATAAACAATATTTTCCTTTTAATATACTTTTATTTTCTTTAAAAATATATGCTGTTCTTTTGTTTTTAAATTGAATTTTTAGAGTTCATAAAATATGTTTTAAAAAAGGAAAAGAAAAGAAAGACAGAATAAAGGTAGGTAACATCAAAACACTATTTATAAATAGTGATTTATAATATTACTAATAATATAAAACACTATTTATATTAAATACTATATAACAATATTAATAAAAAACTATTAATAATTATAACATTTTGTACAAACCATATTCTACTACCACCAACTATAAACCGCAGTTAGAAATTTCATTGTAAGTTTCAAGGACCGATAACATTTTTCCTTGCTGAATTTAACACCAAATTTTTCTATTAATGCATGGAAAAAGAAGGCAGGAGTACGTGGGGAGGCTAAAAGCATGCCCATAAATTTATTTTTCTTCTCAAACCTTGACGATAATCTCCAGTAACATTTCATTTTAGTTACTAATATTGAGCCTAGTGCTCCAGTTCGCTGTATGTGCTAAAGATTATTTTGGCAAAGCGTGTCTTAAGATAAGAAAGCAGATGGTAGTTAATGAGTGCCAATTCCGCTCTATAGAATGGATGAAGATGTTCTATCGCGACTTCCTCTTTTGAAATGAGCAATATCCTTCTTTCTTCTCTTTGAAAATTTCTGTACGGGCGACTACAAACTTCCTAGAAACAGTGTTGTCGTTTCTATCAGAAATGATGGTAAAGTCGCATTGATACAAGCATAGAGCTATTTTTAAGGGAAAATACATTTTGAAATAGGTAAAAATAATATATATGTATATATATATATATATATATATATATATATCTCTTTCTCAATGTTTGGAAAGCTTTTTGTATCCAGCAATTTATTATTATTTTATAAACAACCTACCGTTTTGTTATTTTTATTAGTATTTTCTAATTTTTGCTTTTGGATAATTGAACCAAATTATTCCATCATATTTAACAATCAGAACTCCTTTATACATCCGTATCTAAAACGTCACTGTTGATAAAAGTTATATTTTATTTGTGTCTTTGGATAGAAAACAGTTTAGAATTCAATAGATACTTTGTTTTAACTGAGGTACGTAAGCTACTCAATAAAATAGAGGAAATATCATGAATCAGATAAAAGAAATATAAATTAACTATTCTTTTTGGTAACATACATTAAAAAGAGATAATAAAGACTTTATTTTTTCTTCTGACTGAAACTATATTTTAACTTAGGATCCCCCATTGTATGTCATTTTCAGTGAGGGAAAATAGTTCTATGTGAGACATTTCTCGTAAATAGAGTTCTTCTGTTAAAGGTATTAGCAAATGATAGAATTTTCTTTCCTTCATTTTATTTCAGTACTCTCAAGAAATCATTGCTTATTATATTCTTTACGGTTTCTAGTGACCCCTTGGGTGCTTGGTTTCCATGGTTTCTCGTTTATGATTTTGTGATGCTTTCCAACAACTTTGACCATTTATCAAATTTAATGATTTATTTTTCTTGACATATGTTCCCAAAAATAACCTTAGGTAAGTCTGGTAGGAATGATCCAAGAAACCGCTTAAGAGCTGAACGCAGTCATTTTTCTGTTTTATAAAAAAACCCTTTCTTTCGTGAAACTGAAAATGCAGCAAAGTATTTATTTTAGAAATGTATTTTTAGCTGCAAAGTACCAATACACAGACATATTTTAACACATTGTTTTGGTTGAGATATTGTAATGCGGATTTGCTTGCAAGATTATGGTTGTTACTTGTGCATTATGTTTTAGTTGTAAAATATTTCACGAATAGTTCTTCATAAAATTATCCTTAATTCTGAACACGATGATTCAAATTTGTTCCATGTTGTTTCAACTACAAATTAGCAATTCACAAATATTTCCAGTTTAATGTCTATCTTGAGCATGTGTATTTTTTCTTAGGGAGTTCAGTGAAGTGGAAAAGTTATTGGCGTTGAGTTGAGTTGGGTTACCGTAGCAATACTGTTGGGAAAGTCACCCAACTCAATTTAGCGCAATAACCCTTCCGCGTTTCACTAAACTACTAGACTAAACTAGAAGATATGCACTCCCATAGTCAGATCTCAAGTTACCAAAGCCGAACAATACTCGTACATGACGTCAACCCCTTCCCTGAAAGTGCACCTACCCAGGGTCAATATTTGTTTATCTCTGCCTCAGACTTTCGAAAAATATTAAAATCCCTTTATACCAAAGCTATGAGGTTTAATGTTTACTGTTTTTAGTATACTAACATTGAACAAACTAAATAAGCAACACAGCTTTCATATAGTTTATTTATAAATAATTCGCCTATTTGCATTTCGATATACCAAAGACGGTGATGCTTACTGAAACTTATTACGGATCAACTATATGTAACAATCTAAATAACTTGGGCATTAGTAGGATTTGACTTGCGGTGTAAATTGTTTAGAGCAAAAGCCCGGCTTTTAGATACATCCGCCTTTCTGTCGCTGGGAGCAGATGTCCTCCAATTAAAATGATCATCCATCACGTTTTAGTAACAAAATAACGACGTAAAAGCTGCTTAAATTTGCTAGACGTTTTATAGTTTTAGTTATAGAGTACCAACGTGTACATTTGTTCATAAACTTTTTCGCAGTGTAGGAGATAACGCTTAACTTTAGGATTAAAACCACTTTTTTTTTTCGAAAATTGTCTTTATTTTTGCATGAACTTATGCTACTGCGATATAAGCAAACGGTGTATATTTTAAAGTTACTTTTCATTTTCCACACACTCTCAAAAATAGAATTCTCATTTTCGACGATTCTTCAATCGTCAAAAAAATTTCGTAATTTACAACGATTCTTTCCTCGCACGATCACGTGACTTAAAAAAGTTACTACACAAATTTCGGCAATTTGCCGAAAGGTTTTCGCGGAGCATTTTTCACGAGGCCATTTCGTTAAATACGACGAAACCTTCCTGAGATTTGAGCATGCTTTCCTGAGAGTGCATGCTCATTCAGTCACTTTAGCCAGTAGTTTTTCTTATGAATGTCCTTGTTCTAATAAATGACATAAACAAGTAAGAAAAGTGACTTCGGAATATTTTTATAAATAACTCATTTTTCTGTCCATCTTCAACAGATTAAATTAACTTGTCTCGCTTTAAGCATAACTATGATTCGTCAACGCCGGCGTAGTTATTTCTTTATGAACTTTATAACAAGCTATATGCCAGGGGTAATCAAATGGTGGACTGCGGTCCAGATCCAACCTCCACTTTATTTTGCACGGACTTTAACCAGGCAGTGAAATCCAAATATTACAGTAAACAATAAATTAAATGTAACAAAAATCTGT
This sequence comes from Octonoba sinensis, assembly GCA_038502835.1. Lineage (NCBI taxonomy): Eukaryota > Metazoa > Arthropoda > Arachnida > Araneae > Uloboridae > Octonoba > Octonoba sinensis. Next base: position 51,864,264 of record CM076599.1, on the reverse strand, counting down.
CAAATACATACTTTTCACTGAAGACAACTTTGGTGATTTAAAACCGTCAGTTAATGTCTATATAGTTATAACCTAGCTATTACCGCCCCAAACTTAATCCTCCGTTATTCACCATCTAGTGTTCTGAACACCCCACATGCGCACAAGTTTGGAAGCCCTCACGCTGAAAGTCAGATAGTTTCAGTAGTGGCACACTTCGAAAGATCACACGCATTGACAGCAGATGTTTGTTCTGTATTTTTTCTTTTATTTTAAAGAAAGGACATGAAACATTCAGCGGGGCTTTTGAGAAACATTCCACGACTAGTCGTGGAATATTTAGTAGTAGACGTAAGCTAACTCACACATTTATTTTTATTTTATTACAGAAATAATTATACCTTTAATATGTATTTTACATGATTATCATCTTTCAATTTTTTTGTCCAAAAAAAAAAAAAAAAAAAAAAAAAAACGAAAAAGGAAAGGAAGGGAAAGAAAGAAAGAACAAGAAAAAAAGTAGTAAAATAAAATAAAATAAAAAATGTCGAAACCTCGGTGGTATATGGTACACATTCTACTTTTTAGGATTGTTGACAAACTATTCAAAGAACGTTCTACTCAACACTCGGTATCAAAGAAAGAAGATGGTGAAATATTGGAACAATATTAGTGTAACAATTTTCTACGTACTGAAAAATATTATGAAATTAGTATACGTTCAGAAAACTTAGTATGTAATAATAATGTCTAAAATGTAATAAAAATGCATACTCGTAAAATGTAAAAATAATAATGATTATTGTTATATTTGTACTCTATTACATACAACAAGGCGTATTTGCCAAGAAATATCGTTTAGTTACTTAATTATGAAAGACAAATGATAGTTATGCAATTATTTATAGGTGTATGAGAAGCATTCGAATATGCTAAAAAAAAACATTGTTACAAAATGAGACAACACATTTCAGTTCATTAAAGATGAGAAAAAATGATTATAATTTGTACAGTTAAAATATAGTTAGTTAAGTATAAAGTTAATACCAACGTAATAATCTTTACAAAAATTACTGCTGAAGAAATAAATGAAATTGTTTATAAATGTGACAAGAAAAGCTATTTCATAGTTTAGCCAAAACGCGAAAATTTATCATTATTAAAGACTCTGCGAATAAACGTAACTATTTACGGTACCTTTCTCCCTCCTTTCTTTTCATTTTTTCTTTTTTTTTGACGAATATGTTTCACTTGCGTCGATTATTTATTTTATTCAGAATCCAGTAGAGAATTTTCAATTGTTTTCCAAAAAACGTAATATTTAAAAAAATTGTTTTAAAAAAATTGATAAAGCTACATTGTTGTTTTAAGTGTACATATAGAAATTAATAAATAAAACATGGTTTGGCAAAGGTACATTATACAATAAGCGTGAAATAATCTGTGAAATGATTTTAAAATTAAGTTTAGGTGCTTATTCAGCACAATCAAAAAGTAACTGACTAAGATTTAGTTATTCATGGGAAAATGTTGGCCGTGGTAACAACTCCGATAGAGACACTCCACAGGTGGCCATACAAGAATAGTGACGTAATTCCTTGTTTCTTATAAAAAATTCTTACTCTTCTGTAAATTGTTTCTTACTTCGCTATTTAACTGTTAGACTGAAATCTCGCCAAGGAGTACGTCAAATCAAGCCGGAATTAATTTAACAGGACCATCTGCTTTTTATTGCTGTTGTTGTTTGCACTTAGCTGTTTTCAAATAGCTTGTTGAATATTTAAACTAATTGTAGAGCAATGAAGTTAATTTAGTAATCCTGCTTTACGAAACTATACGGTAAGATAATGTTTTTGGCACTTCGTTATTTTTATATTACAACAATACATGAAATTCAAACTCATTCCATGACGAAAATATGAATTTTGTTCCAATGCATAAACGGGGAGTGATTCATTTGCATTTTTACATTAAAATAAATTGATTACTAAAATTTATTTTCATTGCAGTTCGATGTTTATTGTGCAATACAGAAGAAGTAATACAAATAGATAAAAATGATTTATTAAAATATGATAACTTAAACAAACTTTATTCTTCACTCTCCTTTTTAAGCAATGAAAATGAACGTTTGTTCTTGTCCTCTTATCATAAATCTCTCATATGAATCCTCTTAAAATTATAATGTTTTCATGAAACACTCCGTATAATTGCTCTTTAGTTTGTTAGTTTGTTAGTTTAGTTAGTTTTAACTTGCTTTAGGCCGCACCAATTTTACAAAGGATATATGATAAATTGGGAAGCTATCACATTCCTGCGAAAATTTCAATTTTCGAGGAAAACAATAGGTTTTGGAGAATTTTTTTAACACAGTTTATTTTGTACCTGTTTTTTCAAAAGGCATGTTTTTATATTTATTTTTTGTTTTTGTTTTTTTGTTTTTGCTTTTAATAAACTGAAAAAATCATGAAATCCTAAGAAGAAAAGTTTACGTGTGCGCTAAAATATTAAATGAGAATATTAATAAAATACCAGCAATAATATTTCAGATATGAATATGCTAAAAAGAATGATACACTTCGGAAACTTATTTTTATTATTTTTACAAATTTGTGCTTACGTTGTCTTATTTAAAATATTTTTGAAGTTATTTCTGAATTCAGCACAAAGGGAAATGTTTTTACTCCGTAATATTATGTACTCATAAAGAATACACAAACAAAAAACTTTCACCCCATTGTTTCTAAAATCCTTTGCGATTAAAATTTTAACCATTCATTGTCTTATGATAATAGATTAAAACGGTATTTAAATAGGTGGCTTTTAATTGCAGTGTAAAAAAAATCATTTTCCTTTTAGCTATATTTTACTACAGTTCTTAGACAAATACTAAGAGATAAGTTTTAAGTACAAAGTTTAAGTACAACTTTTTATTCTTTTTATTCTGAATTTGTGCTTTTTTACGTTGTTTTATCTTTGTACTTACATTTTATCACAAAGCATTTTGATCATTTGTCTTATATGATAAGTTTTAATATTTCAATTAGAAAATTGATTAGTAAACTTTGATTAACATTTTGAGTGCTAAGTTTTAAGTATTTAGAGTAATAAAATCCATTAACAGTATACATTGTACATGACGTTTTCTTTACCATACAATCTGTACATACAGAACAAGTGTTTTAAAGTCGTCTATCAGTCAATCCACCCTCAATAATAGTGTTCAATGTAATAATTTATTAAACCATACACCAGTAACGACATCATCAATGCCAACACATTTAAATGCTTTATTAAAATTTCAAAAATAATATTACAATAGCATTTACATATATTTATGTGGTTCTATACTCGTATCAATTTGTTATTAATATATTCATATCGAATAAATAATTGTATTATTTAAAGTTACTCATTTATTTTATTTCATGTTAAACTGTTCTCATTTTTACATTGTTCGGAATAATCGGACATAAAATCATTGCGTAATAAAGTATAAAATATTAAAAACTTAACATAAATAAGGTTAGTTTTTGTTTTCTTGATGTTCCGAAGAAAATTAAACAGTATATTTCGTTGCTAGAACTTTACCACCACTCTTTTGTCGAAAACGCAGTTTTAGACAAAATGTTCATGTATAAGCCCAGACAGTGAAAACACACTATCAAACACCAATACTTTCATGAACCACAGCTTTGTAAACCTCAGAGAAATTATTTTTATTTTCCAACACCGATCAAATAACGAAGCTTTCTTGAAGCACGTCCAATAATAATTTCTTCCATTCTCCATCAAGAAGTTTCCCAAAGAGAAGAATAGCGTTCCTTCTTAAATATTCATTGCTCAAAACCTTATTTCGGGTAACTTAGCTCTTAAATTTTGAAAGAGCCTTGCATATTTTAGGAGAAGAGGTTACGAAAACAGTAATAAATGGGCCTACTGAGAGATCAGGTGGTTTGACGGATGGACCAAGAAGAACAGAATGGAGCCAAAGTCCTGAATAATTGATTAGTTGGCTATAAACATTACTCAGTGGGAGCTTGGTTTACATAGCCACCTCGAAATCTGATAGATGTTCTTGATGCCATTTAAGATGATTTTAATCAAAACAGAGATGTGGTGTGCTTGATGCGAATGACTTTGGAAATGTTAGAAATAATCTTGACTCTTAAAGCTAAAAATGCTCTATGAAATTTCCTTTATATTAAAGATGCTTTTTTGTTAGAGTTTGATTTTAACTTGTTCTCCAAATACAGGTATTTAACATAAATGATTTTTCTTCAACATTAAAAATAAATAGATTAATAATTTAAAAAAAAGCAATTTAGAAGCATATTTTTCTAAAAAGGGAGCCATTTCTTTATTTCGGTCTAAGTTATGTAATAAAATTTCTAAAAATCGTTCCAGTATCTTTTTTTGGTTATTATAATTGCGCCTGTTTCATAAAATATTTTTATCAAATACAAATATAAATAATCTACTAATTTCGTAACACGTAAATTTCGTTTACAGAAATATGAACAGTTTTCGCTTAATTGCTTGGCTCAGATAAAAATGTTAAAAAGATGCATATTCTTCTTATATTTTGAATTTATCACACGAGTCAAGATCGATATCTAAATCAATATTTGTGATGATAACGTGAATAGCATTCACGAAATGAACAAGAATAAATAATGAGACACACGTTTATTAAATAATATTTAATAAACATGTGTATAATAGTTTTTAAATATAATGGGACGGAAGTGTTTAAACTTAGAACATTACCCGCTCGTCTCCTTGGCGAAGTAACAAATAACCTTGACCTGCCATCCATTAAACAGGCAATGGAATGTGCGACTCAGTACCTTGGCTACTGTACCAAAAATTATTTGTTTACTAATTACTTGAAGCTCAAGAAATGCGAAACCATCTCCAGGCTGTATAATTTCATTTCAATTAGTTTTGAAATAGGTTTTAAATACCCTTAGTCATGTGTCTCCAGGCGAATGGTTACCAATATCGGAAGTTTTTTAAAGGGTAGCGTTCTAGGGTTAGGCAGAAAAAAATAGGTAAAGGGTGATTAGAAAAAAATGTGTTAAGTGTTATTAGGGAAAAAAAGGTATTATTAGAATTTATAAAAAACAATAAGAAAATAGGAAAGAAGTTTTTCTTCCATGTTTCCTCAGAACTAATTTTTTAAAATGATTCTTTAACGAAAACTTGAAGCATATCTATATTTCAAAAATTTAATTTATTTTACGATTGTCTCCACGTGTAAAAAAGCCGCGAAATTCGAGTTCTTTAAGTTGTAGGATTTTTTATAGAAGAAAAGTAAATTATAACATCATTTTCATCACTCTAACAGCATTATAACATTAATTATGAGAAATGTGGGTGGCTACCTATATACTGAAAACTGTTTGATAAAAAAAGTGAACACTAAAGTTTTAAATTTATTTTTGAACTATAATGTTCATCCACATAACGAGCGGGCTTAGGACATTTAAAAAAAACATATGTATTTAAAGCGTTACTGTGTAGATATATTTTTCTGAAATGACCAAGAGTATCTAACAATTCTTTTCACATAAAATGAAGAGTGAAACCAAAGGTTTTCGCAGTGCATAACATTTTGTAAAAATTTCAGTTTGTGAAAAAAAAATTATAAATAAATAAATATCTTGCAAGAATATTAAATATCGCAAACTGTAAAAATAAAATTTCATGATTGTTACCATTCTTAGTAACACATTCTATCGGAAAAATATTTTGTTGTACAAAAGAGAGCCGATTTTATGTTTTAAAATCAAACTACAAAAGCGGTCTTTCAGAAAAATGCAACATAATTACAAGAGAAGCAATTCCCTTTAGGCTCTCATACTTATTTTCTTCGTCGCAATTTACATTATTTTTCTTTGCTCTTCTCTTTTATCAGATCCGGCATAATTGGATTCAAGAATCTATGCTTTGAAGGGCACAATGAACTTATTAAGGGCTGAAGCTTATTAAAGATGACCACGTGAGCTAAGATTATTTCGCCGGTTGAAAGATCTGCGCACGTTTGCTCCTTAATGACGGAAGAACAGTTAACAGCTTTCCTCATTCCTGTTTGAGTTACAAGTCTTTTAAATTAATTACCTCGGCTGAAGTTTTTTCTTGTTTCCTTGTCATTTCCTGCAGCGTTTATCACTTATTAAAACATATACTAGTGCCGGTTGATACAGAGCTAGCTACTGAAAAAAGAGGCTAGCTGTTGCTCGGTGGTTACATCCTTTTAGCGGATATTAATATTCTAAACGAATCCAAATAAGGAAGTAGTTTTTGGTTTTTGTATTGTAATCCCCTTGTTGGCGATATAAACTTTCTGTAAAAGTTTACCATAAATATGATTAATTATTTATGCATTTTCGGGAAGCTATATTTACTCTAGATATCGTGAGATTATTTAAAGACAATCTGTATTGTTGTAAATACGCACTGCGAACCATTTTAATCTTGATTAAACTTCCCCCCACGTCAAGATTCTTAACCCTATTTCGGAAATAGATAATGGCAACAAAGAGCATAGGCCTTTGTAATAATGCGTTTAAATAAAATGAGACGGAATAATAAAAAAGCAAAATAAAAAAGATAAATATAAATAAAAGCATGAACAAAGGCTTAATGTGCCGTAAAAATATGTACAGAACAAAAAGGGAAGACATAAAAATTAAATAATCAATTCTATAAAAATGAACATATAAAATTTTAAAGAGGATTTTTGAAACGTCGTGTCGGTCGATTTGTTTTTACGTTTCTATCTCCCCCGCCCCATCTCTCTCTCTCTCTCTGTATATATATATATATATATATACTGTATATATATCATGTATATATGTATATATATCATGTATATATGTATATAGAACATATATACTAGAGAAATAATATATATATATATGAATAGCATATGGAAGCAAGGAAAGAGTAAAAATCAACAGCATTTCTGAAAAATGCAACAAAGGCGTTTTTTTATCCCAAAATTAAAATATGTTCTAAACCTTTCTCTTCCTTCTTTTCTGCTCATATATTCAACAAAAACCTAAAGTAAGGTTTCCAAAAGTGTTTGTGTTTGAAGATGAAACCTGATTTTACGGTTTCAAATTTTGCGAAATAAAAAAATGGAAAAAAAAAAAAATCACACATTGAACAATTTTAGGAGGTGTCAGATATACACGAAGAAGAATAGAATACGAAGGCATCGATTTCAAAAGAGTTTTCAAGCACCTATTTGTGTTTACAAAATCGTGTTTTCAATCTAAAGTGTTTCCTGTAACAAATTCTATTTTGAGTGTCAAAATTTGAAGAGAATGGCATTAGGAAATATGAAAAACTTTACAAAACATCGTCTCCTTCGCTGACAAAAGAAGTTTCTTGTGTGCACTTATATTTTATATCTTTTATGGTATCTTTTTAAAATTTTATTTTAAAAAGCTCTTGAAAACTTGGTTAGAAAAAGGTAACAGCGTACATTTTTTCAAGTGATATTGCTATTAAGAAATGTTTTGTAGCCATTTGCTGACGATATAATTGAATCACCTAGTGTTGAAAGCATATTGTGCAAATAACTGTGCTATTTACTGTTTACGATTTGAACGTATACTGTTCAAAATTTTCAGAACATTTAAAAACAGCTTTAAATGATAGTTGATATTGCCTCATCGTTTAAATCCTCGATGGCAATGATCAGAGGCAGTGGTAATTTTTCAAATATATTTGCCATACGTTTGTAGACGAAATGATGAATAAATGTGATATAAGTTATGAAATGGCGTCATTTAAATGCATGCTAGTAATAGATATTTTATCGTGGACATCCAGGCAAAACTACGAAGTCCAAAATTCCAGTTTTCAGACATTGCCAATTTAAGCTATTCAATTTTTGTGAAACATTGTAAAAATCATTTAAATCCTCATAACTCCTACATAAGATTCACTGATTTTGTTTTTAAATGTTATAATTGGTTTACATCTAGAAATACTTAATTGTAATTTACATTTCACTGCAGTAGCCCTTTTTTCATTAATTGTTTCCTTTCATGAGACACTTATTCCCAAAATTTGCACTTTGAAATAGTTATAAGTTTTTCAGATAAATCTGGGCATTTGAATTATTCAGACGTTTTGAAAAGACATATAACTACAAAAATATTATTAGGGCAGAATTTTTCCTAAAATGTATTTTACCTTCTTTAGTTATGATGCATATTTGCAAAAAAAAGTTTAAAAAATCAGAACTTCTCATGCTTGATAACTTGTTAATATTCTGTTCGAAGGCCCATGTTGTATGTTCAGTTTAGATTTACAGATCTTTTTATGTAGATACGCTTATTAAGTGGGAAAATAAAAAAAAATTTAAAATACATAAAACATATTTCTCGAAAAAAGAAATTCTGTCGAAATTATGCATTAAAGAATTTTTGCATCTTAAAATTATAACTTACAGCTCGGGAAAGAAAATATTTAATTATATTTATGAATGAATTTTTAATGAATCATGCTTCGTTATCCCAAAATGTTCCTTACTTCTCTTACAATATTTTAAATATTATTTCTTCCATTCAAAAAGTTTTACATCTTTCTATTTTCTGTGTCAAGAGAGATAACGAAATCTAAAACTCGTTTCTAGTAAATGCACTCTGCAGTCCCTGTTGTATTTAGTTTTCTGAAACTGAAGTAATTTTTTTCGTACGAGACTGTGGTAAAATATTTTTCTTGACATAGTGGTAATGCACTTCTGTCTAATGAACAAAACATTAGTTTGTGGTTTAAATTTTATCTCGGTGTATCGCAACAGCAATGTTTCGCAAAACTGTGAGCTTTATATTTATTAATTTTTTTTAAAAATAAAACTATATTTTCAAGTTTTATTAATTCAATAAAGTTTTATTCAAATAGGTATGCTTTATCCCTTGTTGGATATGTTTTGTGCAATTAAATAATATCTGAAAATCGCCATTTTTGGACTTACATTAGCCTGGTTCGGAGGTACCGAAATTACAGGCGAATATGAAATTCAATTCTTTTACGGTATGTGTTCAGTATGCACATTTTTACTGATATACCGCAAAGAACAGTATATAATTAAAACTAGCATTCTATGTTTATATATTTGGTTTGGTTGAATTATGCTTTTGATATTTTTGAATTTATCAAAAAGGACCTATTCTTAAATATTTTTGCAAAAAATGGCTTTTGTTATCAAAAACAAACAAAAGTATGTGTATAAAAGAAAAAAAGATACTTAAAAAAGAGGCAAAATGATTCCGTAAAAAAATGAAGTGATTATATATATATATATATATATATATTCATAATAAAAAATCCCCAGTCAGACATGGTTTTGTTTTAAGATCACTAGTAAGAAAACAGGAAGTGTTGCTAGTTTGTTGACTGAAATTTCACTTATTCGAAAAGGAAGTTGCATAATTATATTCTCCCCTTATTTTTCGTGAAAAGAAGGCTGAAACTTCCTTTCTCATTAGTAAATAACGCCGTAGTGTTTTTATTTATTTATTTTGCCTTACAAAACAAACCGAATATTTAGATATTTTTGACTTCTTAAACACACATAAGAGCGGGATTTGTAATGTTCTATTAGTATCAATATTTTACTATAGCTTATAATGGTAGTTTTAAAATAAAAATTTGGAAGCAATTTTGACACACATCACTTTATGGGTAGGCAGTTTATGCAATGAACATGTTTTTGAACTTTACACTTTTGTGTATATGTTTTAGATAATGAAAAGAGCAATTATAATACAGACGAAGAGCTGCAGACATTTCAATTATAGCTATCTAATCACACATATTAAGCACATCTTGAATGTTAATAACACTATATTTTTCTGCAAAATTATTAAAACAGTCTTTTCAATTACCGTCAGCTATATCTATAACAATTAACCGTAATTGCTTGTAAAATCAAGGAAATTTATTTATATGTAATATGTATATTACGTAACTATACTTGCTTTTAGGAAATTCAAATATTTAGGCACACCATATTCATAATCTGCTTTGCAATGTTTATAAAGTCTCAAATTTTTACAGCGAAATATTGAAACTAACGAGATTTTTGTAAGTAAATTGGTAATCAAATTATTTCTTAAAAGATAAAGTAATGTTTAGATTTTCATTTGAATTTACTAGATATATCTAAATGCAGAAATAATGTTAAGTTAACCTGCGTTTTAAGCTAATTTTGCCAAGATAAAGTATCACTGGTACGAACAGCTAATATCAAGAGAAAATACAAACGCTGTTGATACAATGAAATATTCTAAATCAATAGGATAATTTATTACAACAAAAAATTCTTAAAAATAAAATTAGTGCATACAATACATATTTCGTATGATTTTCATTACAGGAAAAAAATAAGATTTAAGTTAAACAACAATAATATTAAATAATATGAATTTTCTTGCAGCATATATACACATGAAATGAAATGTGTTTTATTCAGATCTAAGATGAGGCCAATTTAAAAACACAATTTAATTTGTTTGAATTATTTATTTATCACAATGAAAATATCTACGTAAGAAATAACGTCACGAAAAAGTAAAATATATGTTTGAAAACTACCGAAGATATACATATTTCAAAGCATGAGCTTTTTTTGCAAAATTAACGTAACATAATACCTCGTTTGAGGAACAATTCATTAATTAATAAAAAATATTCCCACAAAAGCGGAATGAAACAATTTTCTTACCATGAAGTATACTTTTATCAAAATCAGTCATTTTCAAATATTGCTACTTACCTGTAAAGAAAGGAAAACATATGTAGCATACATTTTTTTATCGGCATATGTAATGTAAAGCAATAGACGGGGAAACAGTTTGAAAAAAACTTTATAAAACACATATTTTTTAGTAATTTCCCATCGAGAACACCATAATAAAGGAAATTTTAGGATTATAAGCAATAAAAATTGATTTATTGCACATATCCACTTTCAATGAAGGTTTTAAGAAACGAAACTAATGTAATGATTGATAAAAGACAATTTGAAGCTAAGAAGAGTATGTGAAAAAAAAAAAATGGAGAAAACAGCTGCAAATGATAAAATAATACCACCATGTTTTGTGAGAATATATATTAGTGGTAGCCCTGACAGGCGGTGTTATCTAACCTGGTTTTTTAGTTCTTAAATGAAATCTCCTACATGATTAGAACATTGCACTCGTTTTTCTCCACTTTTTTTTGTCACTTACATCATTTTGATTCTCGCTGTGTCAATAATTTAATTTAGTTAAAAGAAGAGTTTTAGTGCATGTTTGGTTTTTTTGCATGTGTGATTCCAATTGAGAAAACTATTTTCACTGAAATGATTCTAACTGGAGAAATCTTCAATTGTAAATATTAATATACTAGCCCCACTCTACACTAAGACACGAAGTTAGCTTCGTAGGAATGTTGCTAATTATTAACACTCTGGTTTTCTTCTTCTTATTATTATTATTTTAAAAAGAGACAGAAGAAATGTTATGTGATAGCATTCAAAGGTAACCTGTCTACCTGTACTGAAGTAGGCAGGAAAGATTTTCCATAGGGCATCTCGGTCTCCGAGAAGGAAAAGCACTCGGGGAGGAACCACCTTAAGTAACGAAGCAACTAACTGTGATCCAAAAAATAAGGATCGGAATAAGTTAATATAGTTTAAAAATAAATGTGGAGTTTCAGTTCGATATTTTTTTACAATATGCATTGAGTTGTACATCAAGATTTATTATGCAGCCTAAATTATCTAACGATGAGGCATATTACATGAATTTTAAAATACGGAAATATATCGTCGCCGTTCTGGTAAAAGTCCTTAAGTCCATAACTCCAGTTTTTGATATATTGCCAATTTAAACTTTTAAATTGATTTAAAAAATAGCAAAAAAACACTTTACATCATGAAATAATTAATTGCAAATCCTGATTTATAGTAGTAGTCCGTCAATTTTTTTGACGTACTTGGTGAAGAAACGCTGTCTGTAAGTATATATTTTAAAAAAAAAGATTTTCTAACCTCACTCGTTTTCTTAAACGTTTGACGTTTTTTACCAAATTTTGAGAAGTTTTCTAAAAAAAGTTCGATATTCTTGAATAAACGCGATCCAATTGACAGCTTTTTCGCCCATATTATTAAATATGTTTTCCAATCACAGTATCTATATCCTTCACATCAGTCTTGATCGCCCAGCCAATATTCTTTCTCAAACTTTCGGTATGTTTATCCTTATTTTATGAAGATTAATGCGCTAACGAATTGCATTTATAGTATACTTTACTGGAGCGAAGAAGATTGCTTCACGTACATTGAGATTAACAGAACACTGTTCGGTTTCTTTATACTTTTATTTATAGAGAATGATAACACACAGCTTATTTACACGATATTCTGACAGAATTATTAGAAAACTAGAAAAATTTCCCGGCATTTCTCGGTGCAAAAATATTATTCTAACTCTATCTAATATCTATCATATTTAACTTTAATTCCTTAAATAAAAAAATATATGATTTTTTCAAAAATCAGAAATAAAATATTTATTTTATTCAATTAAAGATGTACCATGAATTCATAATTCAATAAAACTTCTTTTCAAATTAATTTTTACAAACGTGTCAGAAGAAATTCAAATTGAAAACGAAAGCAATCATTGTCCCGAATAGAACCGACGATGCATTATTAACAATCCCAAAGCCGTTAACCACTGGACTAGCCGAGGTATAGCTGTTCCTGTTTATTTAGAAAAAAAAAGCCTTTTTACAGCTCAGACAAAAGTCATAAATACAAAAGTAATTAAAATTATTGAATATGACTTTTACCTATATCAGGGGACGATTGAACTTCGTGCCAAATTTTGTTCCAATTTGTCAATTAGTGTGCCTTTGTATAGCGGATATACGAACAAATGTTTCATCTTTCATGTAAATAGATTTACATATATGCTCGCAAAAAGAACAATCGGCTAAATTGAACCTGACCCCGAAGTGATTTTTACAATTCTGAAGCCCCGAAATTTTTATTTACACTATGGTGGAGTCTAAACACACTTTAATTGTTCTCCTTCAAGTATGAACATTAATCGGTCATAGCGTTTGAAATAATCAGTACAAAACTCAACTTATGGAAAGATTTTTTAGAAGTTTTTTATAACACAAAATACGACAAGAAATATATTTTCTAAGATAGACACCTATCAAGTGTTTACCGTAAACCTTCTGAAAAAATATTTCAGTAATATGTATATGTTTAGGTAAATATTATGTTACAAATCGTTGAAAACAGTAGTTTATTATCTTCCTGTAGGGATCTGATGATTTTAAAGAGGTGATTGAGTTTTTCCTTTTCATGAAATATGTCACTGATCTATAGCTATAACTGAGATACAGTATAAATTTTACGTTGTTGAACTTCTGAAAAGTTTCACTGATTTTTCGCAAAATAGATGTTTTTGATTTATCCAGAAACTAACTATATTAAGGTTTTCTAATAAAGTCGTGCCTCATCACTGAAAGAAAATTGTACAGAAAATATGTTTGTTTTATTTCACGGAAACGAAATAATTATTTAACGCATAAATCAAAATTATAAATTGATCTTTTTTGTAAATATACATGATGAGGAAATGGAATGAATAATATAAAAAACAGATTGTTTAATTAAAGGTTTTCAGTCACATTAGGGTTGCTTTCAAACAGCAATGAGAATGAGTAGTTGCGAATTTGCCGATCTCAAAGCTACTAATTTATTTACTATAAATGCTTTGTGCGTGTTTTACGTCAAAGTATTTATGAACTGATGATTTATCAAATATTTAGACTTGTAGGTAGGCATTATAAAACTGGTTCGTTAAGATTTGTTTTTCTTTCTGGCTTCTTCTTTTTTTTCTTCTTCAAATCAAAAGCCATGAGGACTGAGTTGCCACGAGGAGATGTTTTAGCAAAAGCCAGATTCTCAGTTTGGAGAATTCTCTGAAAAGCTAACAGTAGAGACTGTTACACAGTCCAACCAACAAATACACTTGCTTTAGATCAAAAGCCTGGTTTCGAATATTTTATTTTAAAAACATTCATTAAATTTTTAAATAAATTTATTGACTTTCGCGCCATTTTTATGAGATATTATTGATTCTGTTTGTTGTGTTCTTTTTTCTTCTTATTGTTTTCTGAAAACTATTCTAAACATTCATGTTTAGTTTAAAATATGTTATCTCCCGTACATTTCGATTTAGTATTTTTTAAAATATTGTAAATTTTTTTTCAGCAATTGAACGTTTTCTTTTTTTTAAAGATAATAATAATAAAAAAATATTTTCCTAACGGAATCAAGCTCTCATACAATGCGCTATTAAGAGATGCCTTTTTTTTTTCAATTTTTACAAGGTTAAACTTTCATTAGTCACATCAGAGCTTAGTAAATAAGCTGGAATTAAATATTTTATTAAACAATGGATAAGTTGGTTTTCCGCTTTGTTCTTTTGTTAGGAAACTAATTAGAAATTTACATGCTCGAAATATTTCGGATGCTTGGACGAATTTTCGAAACTTTTCGGGCCCAGAGAATCATAACTATTTTTAGAAACAACTGCAAATTAAATTAAAACACAAGAAAAATTCGCTTTATTCTGTAGTTATATTCAATAACTACAGAACATACGATTTTGTTCTTACTCAGTGTTATTGAGTTAGAAATTTTTACCAAAACCACGACTTTCAATTAAAAAATTCATTTTGAAATAATTTTTTTAACAATTAAAAATATTTTATATGATAGTGATTAAAAATATTAATGTAACATAAATATGGATTATTATGACCATCCAGATGATGATCCCAAATTACAGAGTAGTCAGACTAAAAATATGCATGTATATACAGATTAATTTCACCATTCTATTGAATTGCGCAGATAAAACTAAATTGGCTAAACAATACCAATACATTGGGTCAGAACATTTAGCGATGGTTAAACTTCGTGATACCAAGCAGAGCTTGTGGGATCCTAATGACTTCATCATATAATGATTCTTAACACCTAATGTAATGTTAAACATCATTTGACTATGGTGATTTGATAATCTCTTAGTTTTAGTTAATAATTATAAAAATAAAGTTTGTATAGTATTAATAAAGTTACCCGCTTCCTATTCTGTAATGATGTTAATTATAGGTGGCTTTAAATTAATGACCTTATTACGTGCTAGTTTTAGTAAACTAATTAAATGAAGTCAAAATGCGTTGGTTCTTCATGGCAGAACTGCGAAATGTAAACAAGAGTGAAAAGCTAATCAAAGTTTCTCTGATCTGGATCACGTTCTTAGAAGCGGGTTTTGTAATTTTCTCCTTGGTTATTCTAAACAAAAATCTTTAAATTCGGCAAATCCAAAATTTTTAATCGAATTATGGTACAATCGAATTTTTAAGACATCCCCAAGTACTCAGTTGAATTTCACATAAAGAAAGCATAATTCACGAACGAGAGGATTATGGATGGCTATGTAGAATTTTTCTGAATATTTCTCACTCACTCATTTTTAGCCTACTTTCCCGTAAAAGTAAAAAAAAATAATAATGAAGCATGAAAGAAGGCTTAATGTATCGTGAAAATATCGTTAGAAATCAAGAAAAGTCAAAAATAAGTTAAGTAATTAAATAAAGATTGAAAAATAAAAAATTTGAAAGTAGGGTATTGAGATAGGGAAAAAGTGTGTCTGTCGGTCTGTCTGTCGGTCTGTCCCCCCCTAATAACTTTTGAACGAATTGTCCGATTCGAAAAATTCTTTTTGCATTCGAAAGATCTCGGCGAGGACATCTCATTTCCATGTCTTACTTTTTGATTTGAACAAGTTTTTGTTCAATTTTGAACAGTTCAAAAAATTTTAACATTAGCGCCTATGGGCGAAAATGTAGCAAATTATTTAAACTCTGGGTACAAGGTCCAAGTTCCAATGAACAAGCTCACTGGAAGAAGTTCTTGGCGTGAAATATTGATTTGAACAGTTTTTGTTTATTTTTGAACAGTTCAAAAAAATTACCATATTGCCTACGGAGAAATTTTAATCCTATATAAATCCTGATCTAACGGACCGATTTGCTTGGAACACTCTTTATTGGAAAGCTCTTATGACGTAGAACATGTACAGATAGAAAGTTCATTTAGAACTAACGAGCCTATTTTCCTATGAAATTTTTTGATAGAGATTTTCAAGAATATTTTTGAATTAATGAATGATTAAATCAATAAGCAAAAGAATGAATTAATAACTGAGTGAATAAATACATGAATGACTGAATAAATGAATGATTGAATGAATATGTATTAACCATTGAAAAAAGTATATCTGAAGCAATTAAGAACTTAAGCTAAACGAGAAAGAGAGAGAGAGATAGCTTGAATATAAATTTGAAGCTGGTGTATATGGGAAAGTAGGCTCGTATAGTTCTAGACGGAACTTCTTGTTTAAATATCAAATCGTTATGACATCTAAATATTATAATGGGACAAAACAAGAAATCTAGTGACCGAAAAATATCCTAAATTTGGGGGAGACGAAGCAAGACGTTTATGTTTCTTCCAAAATTTTAATGATGTAGTGCGGAAAAATACTACTGATAGCAGAAAATGCGCACATAATATTTGAAGTCTGTAGGATAAATCTTTCATTTAGCTCAAATGCGTAGAAATTTTGGCAAAATATCCGGCAAAATACGGTGTGTTAACATTTCGACAAAATATGTGAAAAAAGTAAAGAAGAAGAACTTCTACGTATTTGGGGAACATGAAAGTATTATCCTACACATTAAAAAAAAAAAAATATGTGACCTTTTCCATTCTACCTATCATAGAAAAAGAAATAGAAAAAAAAAAATACAAAATTTGTTTAAAAACCACATGACCGAAATTTTCATGCATTTGTTGGAAATTAAGAAATTGTTTTATAAACTTCATTTTTTTTACGTGCAGGTCGATCACGGAATTTTAACATTTGGACGCTTCTCCCTATCGCGGAAAAGCGAGAATCCATTCGAGTTTTAGGGAAGCTCGTTTTGCAGGTGCGTTCATTTAGTACGAGAGTCAGAATGTTTGCTTCGCTGTTTGTTGAAAGCAACTAAATATATGAGCAGTTTCTCACTTGAAGATGAATGGGTTTTTCTTAGCATTCTTCCAGCAGATTACTTCTTTGGTTGATGGTAGAACTGTGTTCACATTGTGCCAACAATGACATTTTTTCCGCACTACACATCATCAAAAAGAGCAAAAGCGTTTTTCTCTTATCCTAAACTACATGAAACATTTTTATTCAGGAAAGCAACGGTTATTTTGACGAATCAAACAGTGCACGGCCAAAATGTGCAATAAAAACTGTATTTTGCAAGCTAACTCTCTCATTGTAAGAAATTTCAAATTTAAAACAAATAACGTTGAACTTACCAATACAGATAAGTAATTAAACGGTGTATCAAATTAATATAATATTTATTCTCTTTTGTAACATTTGATCGAAATTACGCTGTTAATTTTTTTACAAGTAATAGCGTTTACTTTAGCTTAAATTTTTATTTTCTTCTCACAAATAGAATAATTACAACACAAGAGGTAAATTGAAAGACACAAAACATGTTAATTCCAATTTCAGATGTCAATTTTAACAGACATTACGAGCATTAGAAACTGACACAACTTAATTGCTGTAAGAATAGAGAAAGGGTCTCTTCAGAATTCTTATTCAAGGAATAAACGAAGTGTCAACAGCAGACATTTCTCCGATGACATTTTCTGAAAGAGTTGGTTTATTAAAAATTATTGTCAAATGATATTCACGTTTCTGGAAAGGGTACGCTGTTTTTCATTATTTGTCAATTATTTTTTTTAAAGGAAGGATGTCATAGAATATCTCCCAAGTATCTTACAATTAAAAAAACAATTAAAGCCGTATTATTATTTTTATTTTCCTAATCTTTAACTTATTCATTAGTTATGACATTTGGAAAGAAAAGTAGTTAAATTCAGAAATTCGGCTAAAAGTTGTTTAAAGAAATCTTTTAAGAAGAAAAATTTGTTCCATTAGTTGTACAGATACATTGTACTTGGTAATAGCTAATAAAACTTAGTATAGTCATATTAAAACCTTTTAATAAAAGAAGCATAAGAAATGAAAACTGTGTTCATAAATAACTGTGTTAAACTAAAATCAATGCAAAGCACCGAAAGCAATGTTCTGTATTGACAATAGATAATTAAGAAGTATCTGAAAAAAAAGAAAACTCTACTTATGTGGGCGATCTTCAAGACACAGATCATGGCATTTAAATTCATTACTGCAATGGAAATTGTAAAATCCCCTGGGGAGCATACTTCAAATTATGTTCTCTAGTTAAGTGAGGGTTGTGTATTTATTCCCCAACAATCCCTAAGAATTTTTTTTCTATTTTTACTCCGTTTCTGAGTCCCCCCTCTGAGTGTCAGCATCGAACTATACCTTCTTAATGTAAATATGTTTTCGTACCTTTTGAGCCTAACAATTAAAATGTGTACATTTATTTCAGCTGCAATAATTTCCATTCGCTTGAGAGCATTTTTACGGAAATAGGATTTTAGAGGGCTTTAGCTTGATAATATGCTGCATTTCGGTCTTTAGTGAGTAGAAAATCTTTAAAGATTTACGTTTTTATAACGTTCTTAATATGAATTCTCTAAATTTAGTTGGCTTAGATATCAAATCATTTAAAGCATACCCTTAACCAGAGAAATAATTCTTTTTAAGTGAAATATGTCTATTTTATGTATTTGAAATTCCAACAATCGCCATTAATGTTTAGATAACCTTTTTAAAACTAAATTCGCAGAAGAATGCGAAAAAAGTCAGCTAGGAAACGTCATGGATTGTGTAAAAATTAAAATTGGAATACATACATTCCTGATTTACTAATCTCTCTATAAATAGCAAAAATGAGAAAGTGAATGAACATAAATAAAAGCTTTCATGGTCAAGTATTTTCAAGAATTTGTGTGTAGTACATTTATTGCTCACACTTTGGTCTCCTATGGTAAATATATCGATTAATGAACAGCTTTTATAATCTATTTTCGGAGTTTTGTAATGGAAGTTTTAATGATACATGTTTCCATAACAACATTACGCAACACGTCGCTAAAAATGGATCATTTTGCAACAAAAATCGATTATTTTGAAGCAAAAAAAAAAAACTTTCAAACAAAAATATCTGAGTTTAAATAATTAACGCACATATGTTATTAAAATATTTCTAAGTAGGAGCAAAAAAGATTTTTAAAGATGTCACATTAATTTATGAAACAAATAAAACACTTTATCCTAAAATGTAAAAATATAATGTTTTTGTCTGTTTATTTAGCTTTAAGTAAATACTTGTCAAGAAGATATAAAACATAATATCACACACATGCATATATTATGTATGTATGTATATATGTAATTGGATTTAAATATATTTTCCATAGAGGATTAGATAAGCAAAGTATAACAAAGTAATAACAAATAAATCATAGTCAAATTATAGCATGAACACATTAAATAATTGATTGAGCTGAGTATGTTATAATTCAAGGTATATTCTCTCTCTTTTTTTAAAGAAAACGACGTGAAGTAAAATTATTTTCAATTTTCAATTAATATTAAAAGTGTTTTTTGCACTAATATGTTTCTTGAAGCAACGACTGCTGTTATAAATATGTAATTTTTAAAATTTCATAGAAATATCCAGTATTTTACTGAATAAATTATATTTAGGAAACATATTTAAAAAATGGTACTTTTCTTTTTTAAATAACTCAGTTAATTGCAAATATTTTCCATCGTTAGCTATTTTTTTTACTCATTTCACATGTTGCATGAGAAGTATACATATAAAACTTTAACCTTTCCTCTGTAACTTATATCATCAGAAGGTGACGTGTAAAAAAGGGGGGAAAAGTAATTTGAAACTGATAAGTGATCATCTAAAAAAAAGAAAAGAAAAGGGAAATAATTCTTTAAAGCAAAGTGTGAAATTAATAATTCAGCTTTAACCTGGATAGGCAAGTTTAAAAGGTATTTCATGAATCAGTTCTTCTTATGTGATTATTCATTCTTTGACATGTGTTGAAAATTGACTACCGTAGCAAAACTTTACATTTTCTCCTCAATGCTTGTCATTGTGCCAGAAGAATAATTACAAACAGGTGCCACGCATTAATTACCTCTCTTTTACATGTCCTGACCTTTCAAACCGGATTCTACTGTGATGTAAGAATTTTTGTAAGCAATGCTATTTACTGGCTTGTTTGTACTCACGCCTAACAACAAGTTTCAAGCATTTTAGCTAACTACAACTTACAGTGTCCGCATTTTTACATGCTTTTCCATAATTTCATTAATAGTGTAATACACGAAATTAATACAGTAGCCCCTCGTTATATCGCATTTGTCGGGGGACAGCAAAAAGCGAGTTACATCCAAATGCGCGATCTAACCGATGCCATTAGAAATAACTACGAAAGTACAAGTAAATTGAGTGTCAAGGTAAAAAAATTAATTTAATCTTACATAATGACAACTTTCTTAAAATAGCTAATAAAAATTAATATTTTCATAAAAATCATTGCGCAATAGACAAAAAGAAATGTCAAGTAAAGCGTCAACTGGTTTCAGTAGAATCATTCTGCTGGCATGCAAGTTGGGGAGTGGGAAAAGAATTGTTGCAGCTTTTAACTGCATCAAATTCAGAAGAAAGGAAAACATTCCTGTTCTATGCCTTTGTTTAATGGGGGAAAAAGGGGTTTTAGAATTGCAAATTTTTACTTTCAAGAACTCAAACTTAAAATTTTGGGAGACATTGAAAAAGCGCGATATATCCGACTGAGCGATATAACGATGAATTACTGTATTAAATAAATCTGGTATATAAGGTTTTTACATCAACAAGAGCTACAAGATACATACTTATTAGGTTTCATTAAGTTAGAGACCGATTTTTAAAACTCGTCAAAAGACCTCATGTAGAAAAGCATCTTTATCATTTGTGCATGCAAAAAAAGTTCAATTCTTTTAACATTTAATAAATTTTATTAAGTTCATATTAATTAACATACATTACGTTCAAGACACATATTTTTAAAAGTCTTCAAAAGACCCCTTAAGTGGAAAAACTTGCATCTTTATCATTTGCACATGCAAAAAAAAAAAAAAAATAGATACTTAATTGATTATATTTAATCTGTTTTATTAAGTGCATATTTATTAACTTGCTTTAAGTTCAAGACACAGACCTCATGTAGAAAACGCTGCATCTTTATAGTTTGCAAATGCAAAAAAAAGTCCCTAAATTGTAAGTAGGAATAAATAAACGCAAATAAAATCATAAATACAATCAATGGAAAATATTTATGAAAGTTAGATCATTAGAAGCAACTCTACTAAATGTTTTTTCTTGTTCTGGGTTGATCATACACTAAGTCCACAA
Organism: Octonoba sinensis; assembly: GCA_038502835.1. Taxonomy (NCBI): domain Eukaryota; kingdom Metazoa; phylum Arthropoda; class Arachnida; order Araneae; family Uloboridae; genus Octonoba; species Octonoba sinensis. The sequence continues at coordinate 51,842,769 of CM076599.1, read as the reverse complement.
AAAAAAAAAAAAAAAAAAAAACTCTTCCATTTAAAGCTCTAATAAAATGGCAATTAGTTCCAGATTTAGCGACAGACAAAGGTCATCTAGCAAACCGGAAGCAGCAATAAAAATGATTAAAATGAACTTTCGATTTCTTTTAAAAGTAATTACTCGGGTAACAGTTTTTTAATTTTAATATTAAAGAAAGCCCCCGCATGTGCGGCTTTAAAACTAAAGGTTTTCTTCGGGAGGCGAAACGTTCATTTATGATCTTATACTTGTGACCGCTAAGGGCGTATACTGCTTTTCTTGGCTCAGACCTTGCGGCAAAGCCCGAAATGAAAATTTAAGCTTGTTTTATAGAAAAAAAAAAAAGAAAGTTTCAAATTATTTTAAATAAAAGGTCAATTAATTAACTTCAGCTGAGTAAAATATTTTGATTTCGGATGTTTTTCTACCGAGCTGCATATTTTCTTACGTTTACAACTCTAGGAATTTAAAATCTGTTTACTGTCTTCTGGAGCGAAAAAAGGTCTTAAAATTAACAAGAGTATTTAATAAAAAGACATTGAAAAGAAGTTGAACCTTCATCAATTAACTCATTATTTTAAATTCGTAAATAAAGTAGTCTATATTCTTTATCAAAAACATTATTTTATTTTGTCCAAATAAACAGAAATTCAAAACTTTGATAGATTTTTGTGTTTTTGTCGTCAAAATAGTATTTAAAGAGTCTGTGGTTTCTTAGTATGCAACATTTTTTCACATCGTCTACAAAGCATGAATTGAAAGAACCAACGCACACATACATTGTAGTGATACCTTCTAGAACAACATCTTAAACAATGCAAGCACTCAGGGATTGGCCACAAATGGGCATCAACGATATGGCAAATAAAAGTTTAAAGACCTAATTAAATGGAGATTATATTAAAGAAGGTTAATAGTTTGAGGAAGAAATCAAACATAAAACATTTTACAGAATCTTCTTTCCAGAACCTTTTTCCTTTTTATACAGAGAAAAGACGCTTAAAGCAATGAGCGCCCCAAAAAGAATAAAACCTCCTGCAGACACCCCCTATAAAAATTTATAACCGTCAAAAAATACGTCTACATCACTAATATTAACAAGTATGGAATTAAAATACAAAATAAAAGCAACATATAATAGTCACACTGTATCCGTTAAAAAACATCTAAGCATCTGCTGCAATTGCCTTTTTTTTTTCCTATTTCTTTTTCTCTCTCTTTTTTAAACGTATGAAAACGTAGTCTTAAATCAAAGTGCAAAAATATAAGCATCTTCAGAGTCTTAACTGTAAACACACGTAAAACGAACATCTGTCAAACATAAAAAATTATAGGACATTTCTGTTTACGTTCTTCCTTTTGTTTTTCAGCACTTTTTTTAGGAGATAGTGGATCAAACTTCTTTCACCAACTGATGTTTATTTTAGATAACTGTTCAGGATACTAAAATGTTTATTTGGAAAGTATTTTTATCACTCAATTTGTTAATCATTGGTTCATCACTTCATAAACGTTGTTTGCTTTGTTACTTTTAAGCGCGTTTGACTAAAATGCATCTTGTGAAGAACCGAAATGTTCTTTGAAGATAGATATACAGAAAAAGAAGTGTTTTTTCAAGTATGCTACTGCAAGGTTGTTGACTTACTTGCTCAATTGCATTTTTTTTAAATTTCAATTTTATGTTTAGTACACATATTTCGAAGAATAGGTGGAATACTTAGTCCTGTAAAAACCAATTTAATTCACATTCTAGTTTTCTTGAATGCGAAGAACTGTATTGTAATGGCTTAAGAAGCCAAAGGGTTAAACGATCCATGCAACATAGACCTTACCATGGTTGACACGAATTAAGCTGAAATCGAGGAGATTTGAACAGGTAGTCTATCCTTTAAATCTTTTTAAACATTATACAGAAATGTATTTTTTAAACGGCATCTTCAATTCATAAAAATAAAGGGGTTTTTTTACGGAAAAATTTAGTAGTAGAATTAATATTTTCTTTTTTATCGCATAAAATTAAATATTCCTTTTAAAAGTTCTGCCGTAAAAATGACCTTGAAAATTTAAATACTTAAGTTCTCATTTTACGTTGCAAAAGGATTTATATGAACCCATTACTGAATGAATGGGTAATTCAGAAGTAAATTGAGAAAGTCTCAAGAAAGTCGCAAAAATCCCAAACACGTACTCGAGACATGTTTGATTTTTTTTCAATGAAAGTTACTGAAAGCGGGAGACTGAAAGCTGTTCAATATGCTGATGGTAACAAGCTCATAAGAAAAGAGTTTTCCCAAAGAGAAAATTTCCCTCCTTCAATTTCTTTCAGAAATAGAACGTCTTAGACTTTACTCACGCGCTTTAGAAATTTCAGAGAAAGAAACAAACAAAAAAAATCACACGATCATAAAAAAAATCGAAGAAAGAGAATTTTATACCCTAAAATAGCATTGCGAAACAAAAACAATAAATATTACAAAAAAAAAAAAAAAACGCAATGGAGAAAATGTCAGAATATTTTTTCTTCATTTTTCGAGACAAGATTGCTGGAGGTGAGTAAAAGAAGTGACGCAAAATGTTTCGCACATGCCTCCGAACTTTGAAGGAAAACTACTCTCTGGAAATAAGAAATGCAACGTCAATAAAATGACATTGAATTGATCATTTTAAGTTTTCTGTGATCCAGCTTACAGCTTAATGTACAAAATATTTATAGAGAATTTTTAAAAGGTAAGAGTCATAATAGTTTAAGTAAAGATTATTTTTGTAGAAATGCAATAAATTAATCTCATCGTTGATGTTGTGTTGATTCTGCTCTACAGTGTGGGAAATTTTGGAGTTAGGGCGTTTAGGAGAGTTTTTCACACTTAAGCATTTATTTAGTTGATGTGGTAGCATCATATCAACTAGAAATATACTGTTTTCTGTCAATTATCCATTTGCAGTTAAAGAAATTTTTTTTTCCCTGAAGATCTTCTCGGCTGAGCCGGCAATGATTAAGGGGCCGCCCATAAATGATGTCACGCTCTTTTTTCCCATATATTTGACGCCCTCCCTCCCCTTTGTCACAAAATGTCATACTTCAACGGACCTCCCTACCCCCCTTGTCACATGTCATGTTATGTTGCATAAGTATGATGTCACATTTATTGTTACCACCTCTCCTCGTCACAATTTCACGAACAACTCCCTCGAAGCTTGACATCATTTATGAATGATCCCTAACGTGTCATAAACACCCTAAGCCAGTGTTATTGATCTTTTGGACCTGGTAGTAGGCTTTCCTATACCAGGGGGATCAATAACAACAACAACAAGCAAGGAAAAAATTCGGACATGTATAACTATCAGAACCTTTATTAGTTTGAACTTCAACTAAACTAATTTAGCAGTTTTAATTCAGATGATTTGCAATTTTTATTACTAATTAAATAGATGATAATTTTTTAGACTTTAATAGTTGCTTGGGTCTTGTAAGAGCATTTTCTAGAATTTAAGTACAGGTTTGTAGCTTTAATAAACTTTAACACTTGACGAGTCAAACCTGCCTCCAGTTGGGATGTTTCAGAATCAAACCCATGCTAGTTTTTTTATTCATATTCGATGAATTGCACATAAAAAGTATCAAAGCAGTTGTATCTTTCAAGTATCTTTAACTGAAAAAAGTTTTACAAGGGAGGGGTACGAAGTGTTAATCGCCAATATGGAAGTGTCATACATCGTTGGATAGGTCTCACCGAGCATAGTTCACGTGTGTAGTATTTCGCTTGAATGGGCCTCCTAGGTGGCGCTGTGATCGATTTAGTCATACATAGGATGAAAATGTATATGCAGTATGGATCTGTTATATATGATTAAGAAAGGCATCACTGTGAGCTTGTCTATTATACAATACTTCACTCAAAAAGTGATACAAAATTCCGCTAATATCTTTTTTAAAAGTATAAAGCATTTTAATTTTTAATATAAAAAAAAGAGAGAGGGAGAGAAATTATTTTACAAAACAGAGTTTTTTACAAAGGTTACATAGGTACTAGGTTTCTAAAAATGCAATATTATGTAACTGTTTTTAATGAATAAAAATATTTTTAGCATAAGTAAGAAAAATTATATTACATTTTATGCTGGTAACATTTATTAATGATTAGAGTTGTGGTTATTAATAAACTCATAGGAAGCTATAATAGTTTAAAGGAGAGCTAAAATATTATTGTTATAGTATAATATAGTTATATATAATATAAGATAATATTCATGATTATATTATGGTTATAATATATTAAAATATTCCCTATAATATAAAACAATTTTTATGCTGTAGATGCGTTAATGAAGTTATTTAAGTGCTATTAATAATGAAACCCGTTACACTAATAACGGGTAAATAAGAAAGCATCTTTTATTTATATTACATTCAATTTATTATTAACGTAAGACAATGTAAAATATATAAATAAATAATGACAAACTTTAAAAATAATTCTTACAAATATAGAATATACTTTAGAGTAGAAAATAAGAATGAAACGTTAATGATAGTGATAATTTGTGAAAAAACAGTCATAACAGAGAGATTTATTACATACATCATAAGCACATTTTATGCATGTGGGTTTTCCTCCACAAATATGACAGACAGGATCTTCTAAAGAAAAACTTATGTCTTTAAGGCCTTTGAATTCAGTAAATGGTACATCAAATCCACTTTTATACCATGCATATTTGAACATTGGTTGAAATGATGGAGACTGAAACTGATTTAATGTCAAACTTTGGATTTTCAATATATTTTCACGTTTATGGATTGATAAATGGTTATCTGTCAACCGTGCATGTTCTACAAAATGTTTAATAAAATCTTTCCATTGACGAAAACAGACATTAAGTGGCTGCATAAACTCTGTTGACCCTTCAGGCAACGTTTTCATTAAAATAGTCATGCTTCCGTCTTGCATTATGTCTTCCCACTTTTGACCGCCCCTCGAGTCAGTAATTAAAACAGCCTTCTTTTCTGGACTTTGTTGGACAATAGCCTTAAACGTATTATGAATATACTCTTCAGTTAGAGCTTTGTCTAGTTTGCCAGATTTTGAACAACGGATAACAAGATTTTCATAGTTCGGAAGATTAATTGTGGCAGGAAACTGACCACCAGACTCTTGTAGGCAAATCAACATCGGTGACTTTAGTTTTCCGTCCATTGACAGTATTGGTTGTATTGTGTAGGAATGAGTTCGAGAGTTCAACTGAGAAATTACAGCTTTTGTAATTTTTTCTCCCGTAAATGATAGTGTTCGATTTCCAAGTAGAGTGTAGTTAAATCCTGCTTGATCAATATTAAAATGTTCAGTTGCATCAAACTTCGGATAAATATTAGTAACGAAATCCAAATGGAATTCAACACCTTTATCGATAGTTTCATCAAAATCTCTCTCCTTTTTTACAGAGGTATCCATTTTTTGCATGCTTTGAAATCTATTAGTTCAATTGATCTGGCATGATGCAATGCCCACCTGCGAAGCGTTTGATCATGAACTGGAACACCATGTGAGCGATCCTCGTTAAATTTGTTCGAACAATATTTTGTTAATGACAGCCATTTTTCTTTATGTGTACCTGCTTGTTCAATATATTGTTCGCATCTATGTACATAGTTTGGATGTTTTATTTTTGGGAATCGCATCTTTATTGTCTTAAAAGGGGACCAAATTAAATTTTTAAACATGCTTCATTTTTCATAAGAAATTTATAAAAGGGAAAAAATTGTTCTATTTTCATAAAAATTTTTTTCGTCTAAAATATTTTTTAAAACCGCTTTTAAAATGACGTTTTTTTCTAAAAATGGGCCATAGATATGAGGTTTTTACAACTTTCACCAGCTGTTAAATTTTTACCTTCTGATTTAACAAGTTTTTTTCTAAAATTTTTTTCCCTCAAAAATTTTGGAATTAATTTTTTAAAAATATTTTAATTATTATATTTGAACAGTTTGGCAACACTGCGTTAACTTTGACCGTGTTTCTTTGAACATTTTCGCATTTGTTTATGTTTATTTTTTGCCTAGTTTGCTATCATTTTCGAACTCGCATTAGATACTCCTTTTGTTGATTTTTTTTCTCGTTATATTGTTACATTTTGTTTTTTTATTGTTACATCATTGTTTTTTGCTGTTATCTTATCGTATTTTCGTTTTCCTTTTGTTTTTACTGTTGTTTTCAAAAATTTATTTTGGAAACTCAAACTATGGATTCCATCAATTCACGATGGCACAAGCCGAGGCCACACTCAACTAAGAGAAGAAAAAGTGCTATAGCAAATGCAAAAAAACGATGGAATAAAACAGCTGTTGCTTCTACAGTTTCAGCTGATGATACTGGGATATCTGACCTGAATGATTCCAGGACTGTGAAAAAATTAAAACTTTTCTCTGATATCTCAAACACTTGTGATGTGCCTTCATCTACCGCAACTTTATTTTATGATGAAATGTGGTCCCCTCTGCTAAAAGAACTCAAATGTTCTTCCTGTGAATCTCATAGTTTGAATGTAAAGAAAACAAACACAGAATATGGTTTAGCTGCAAAACTAAACATTTTCTGCGACTCCTGCAAAAAAGAGTATAGCAGTGTATTCTCCAGTCCACGTGAAGAAAACAGTAAAAAATTGCAGTAAATAAAGATGCTGTTTCTGCTTTTCTCAGCTTTGGAAAAGGACATGCCGCACTGGAGAAATTTTCGGGACATATGGGCCTCAACGCAATGGACCGAAAGACATTCGATTCATATGTCTCACATTTGGCGGAGGAAAATGTAGCTTTTAAGGCTGATGTTTTGCAAAAATGCCGCGAAAAGGTGAGGGAGGAACATAAAAAAATTAGTGAAAGCGAGGAAAGTCCTGAAGAAGTTATTAACATTGGGGTGTCGTTCGATGGAACCTGGCAGAAGCGTGGGCATAGCTCCTTGTATGGCATTGGCTGTGTCATTGACATTATGACTGGCATTGTGCTGGACTTTGAAATTATTTCAAAATACTGTCACCTATGTGAAGTAACAAAAAAGGAACTTGATGAGAGTTCGCCAGAATATCAAATATGGCATGAAGCACACAAGACATCTGGTTTATGTGAGAAAAATTATGATGGCTCATCGAACGCGATGGAAATGTATGCAGCAGAAATTTTGCGGCGTCGATCCATTAAAGTATGCAATATGCGTTATACGGTTCTGCTTTCTGATGGCGATTCAAAAACCTTTTCACATTTGAAGCAATTGAATGTATATGAAGGTTATGAAATTGAAAAAGAAGAGTGTGTAAACCACGTTGCAAAGAGACTTGGTACAGCGCTTCGAAATAAAGTGAAAGAACACAAAGTTAGAGGAGAAACATTGGGAGGCAAGCGTAAAGGACATCTCACTGATGCATTGATATCAAGGCTCACAAATTATTATCGAAAAGCGATAACTTCTAATGCTCCTGATATCGATGCAATGAAAACCTCCATTCTTGCTTCACTTTACCATTGCTCATCGACAGATACCAAGCCCAAGCATTTCAAATGTCCACAAGGTGAAAGTTCTTGGTGCTTTTACAACCGAGCTAAAGCTCTTGGTCAAAAAGCTCCGAGTCTTTCCAAAATGAAAGCTCCTCTCAATGATGAAATAGTCTCCAAAATCTTGCCGGTTTATCAGAGATTAGCTTGTGATGATTTGTTGAAGCGCTGTACCTCTGGGCAAACCCAAAATGCAAATGAAAGTTTGCATAGTGTTATCTGGCAGCTGTGCTCGAAAGATGTGTTTGTGTCAAAACGACGATTAGATATAGCAGCGACAAATGCCATAAGCCAATACAACATGGGAAGTGTTGCAGCCGCGTGCTTAAAAAATGATGCAGCCTATTTGAAAGTTGCAGAGAAAATTGATATTCGTCGCATCAATCAGAGTGTCAGACGACAGTCTTGTGTGTATAAGAAGGCTGCCAAACAAAAGAAATACAGTAAAAAAACTGCTGATAAAAAAATTAAAAAAACTGAAGGGGAAACATATAGTGCTGGGGCATTCTAATGCATGGAACATTTATATCTTTGAGCATTTCTGGAAAATATATTGCTTGTTTGTAAGCAGTGCAATGACAAAAAGAGTGTTATTCAGAACTTTTTACGAGCTTATAACTTTATTGAAACACACAATGGAATTCCTTCACTAAATGTTCAATAAGAATTCTGTAATTTCTTTTTACTGATAATAATACAATAGTTACAAAAAAAACATATAAATAATGCTGTTATGTGCTTTTTAAGGATGCTATCAAACTCTAAGTAATATTTAGTGCCATTTGCCCAAAATGAAATTTTTTTTCTCGATAAAACTTTGTACCCTTTTCTTCGCTACTTTAAAACCTGCACCTGCATTTCTTAATAATTTATCTAATATTTTTTTCGCTGTTTCATATAAGAATTTTAAATAAATTTTGGCACTACTTTTTGTGAAGCTATCCTTAAAAACAATTGTTAGAAGCTAATATCCTAGACACGTAATCAAATTTGCCGAAATCTTTGAGAATTGCTTTTTCATAGTAAAAATAAAGAATTATGCACCTGTTCTAATAATAATATAATAGTATTGACTATAAGAAGCATGTAAATAATATTATTATGCGTTTTAAGGATATCTTTACTCTTCGAGCCATATTTAGTACATTTATACAAAAAAATGCCTTTTTCTCCGTAATTTTTTTTTTGTTATTTTCCAACTTTAACTTGAAGGCCGCGTCTGAATTTTTGAGTAATCAACCTACAACTTTTTGCATAGTTTTATATGACTATTAGAATTATTTTTTCGCATTACTTTTTATGAAACATGTATTAGGATTTTTTTAATACTGGTTTCATTGTAGTGAGAACCAAAGAATTTTGAAAAAAATATGGTCGAAACTAAAAAAAAAAAATTTCCCAGAAACTATTAAAATTAAACTGTTACAGTTTGCCAATAAGGGTTTACATTGTCATTATGTGTCCCCATGCAAATTTTTGTGCTGTTTGGTTGAAATTCCAGACGCGAGGCTCAATTTTTATGTTTTTCATATTTTTCATATTTCGCTATAATTTTGCAGTTTTTTTAGTCAAAATTATTTCTAATGAGCTTAAAATTTAAAATTTAGCATAAATACACAAAAGTAATTGTAACAAAAGTCTAAGTTAAGTATAAAATTTAAAAAAATAAAATTTCATTTTAAAGGTCCCGTGTCCCCTTAAAAGACCAATTAGGAAGTTTTTGACATGCTTCAACTACACGTTTTGCATAAGAAAGTGGTATATAAGGTACATTTAAAGATGGATTCTCATTTTCATCAAAAACAGGTTCAATTTCACTATCGTCTAGAATATTTTCCGTGTACAAATCCTGCTGCTCATCATAATAGACATAATTCTCATTTTCTAAAGAATAAACCATAGATATGATTCGGTTTGTTAGCTGAATTTCATCTCGAGATGGTTCATCTTCTATAATACTGATGTTAACAAGTTTTTGCTTTAATAACTCAAATATTTTTATCGCTCTAATGACCATTTTGGAAAAATCTTTTAAGAGACATAAAGAATTACTCTTAAAAAAACTGTAAAATGAAATTTACTTACAGCTCGAACTAGAAGCGACCACGCTGCAAGCTTAAATAACGTAAATTAGAATTAAAAAGCAAAGCACAGTAAATGTAGATCAGCATAAATCAAAACTAGTGTCAAAACTTCAAACAAAATATAAAATTGTCGTTCGATAAATAGAACATGATGCCACTGATATTCAACTAACTTCTTACAAAAAGAATTATTCAGAAGCAAACGATTTTAATCGTCTGCTTCCAGGTACACAGACAAATATACTGTCTCTGATATACAAATTAATTCATATAAAAGAAAATCTTTAGAAGCAGACTATTTTTAATCTTTTGAAGTAATTTCTTTAATTTGTGGAATAAAAGAATAATAATGTAAAAAGGGAAATAACTGCGTATACATTTTCATCCTATGTATGGCTAAATCGATCACAGCGCCACCTAGGAGGCCCATTCAAGCGAAATACTGCACACGTGAACTATGCTCGGTGAGACCTATCCAACGATGTATGACACTTCCATATTGGCGATTAACACTTCGTACCCCTCCCTTGTTAGATATTTTACGACACCTAACTGGTCAAAAATACAAAGCAGAGAGAAATGCGTTTAAAGATTTTAAATGTGCACTATGAAAACAGCACAAGTCATTTACAAAAACTAGAATAATTTTTTGAACTACTGCTCACATAAGTTTGAAATTTTGCCTCTTTAAAAGTTTTAACTATCGAAATACGTAACAAAAAGCTATCGAAATTTTAAACAATTTTTGAGGTACAGTGCCTCCTTTAAAACTTTCTGAAGCAGTTGACTTATTTTAAATATACGTTAAAATTACTAAAAAAAGGCACTAAATGAACATTAAATTTAGACTGAAACTGCGGATTTGAGAATTAAGTTAACTTGAAATTTCCACATTTGCAGTAATTTAAAATTTTTGGTTTTAATGCGAATGAGCTAATAGTGAATGTTTCAGTTAAAATAAATATTGCAATAAAATTGTATTGTAAAGAGCAAAAAAAATCAATCATAAAGCACATATACTCTATGAAGCAGATTTTAAAGATATTTTTAAAAAAAACTTCAAAATATTGTATGAAATGTTATATAAAAAAAATTTGTTTCTTATCCTAGAAATGTTTAAGGAAAAAACCATGCATGCAAAGAAATAAAAGGAACTCAATTTGTAGGAGCGTATGCAATAAATTTAAGAAAGATGACGGAAAATCGTTTTTTTCGTTGGCTTTGGACAATATTTTGATGTTGTTTTTTTTTTTTTTTTTTTTTTTTTTTTAAGATAAAATAGCAGGCAGCTTTTCTTATGCATACGATATATAAAGTATTGAAGTTAGCATATTTGTCACGCTGTTTTTGACTTATATATCTTGTTTCTGCACTTAGATTTCTTGGAATTGAAGAAACAAAATGAAATAAAGGTGTTGCCAAATTTACATCATAGTAGTTTAAATAATATATAAACATTTGAATAGGTATTATATAAAAGTCACTAGATATTTAAATGATGTGTTTTAAACATACTATTTCATAAGAATTGGTGCGCAGAATATTTTTCCTATAAAAATCACCCCAGTTTTAATAGTTTGGGATAGGTTTTTATCAAAAATTAAGAATAACCTTCAACAGAAGAGATTAATCACGGGGTATTTTACTGCATTAAACACTCCAATATTTCATTGCGTTGTACCGACACTAGTGAAATGCTCAATTCCCTACATGGTGATAAAAAATAATTTTTATTTTTACGAAAACTAATACATTTGTATTTTACATTCACGTTATTTTATAGAGGATTTGATACTACAAATATAATAAAATTGTTCTTTGACGAAGTAGTACGGAAGTAGTTGCGAACTCCAGTGAATCGACACATACAATCCAGCTTTTTCGTGAATGTTCCAACTCGTGATTCTTCGATACCACATAAATCATGGAGTGGGAATAAGCTGGAGGCAAACCTGCGGCACTTAACGTGGCGATTAATTTGCATTCCTTGAAGCAACATCCTTTGCAGATACTAACACATCCCAGCCATCGGCAAGTGCTCTTACATTCGCAATTTATGCTAACTAGATACAGCGAAGTTTGGGCATTAGGGAACAAGAGGCGGACTCGCAGCTTGAATTACAAAGTCGACAGATGGCGAGATGCTCACGCTCAGTGGAATCGAGTCCCTTTCAGACTCAAGCTCTGATGAGGCACGGAGATGGATTCATGGCCTATGGCATTTATTCGTCGGTTGCATTATTGCAAGGACAGTCCCGGAGAGTAGGTGGAATATATATAAAGTAAAAGCTCAGGGTAGTATTCCCATAGATATTTATGAAGTTATTAATCAAAATCTTATGTCACGGTGGGGGCCGTGACTGTCACTTTTTATGAAGATAAAATATGCATTTTAGTTTAATGGCCAATTCATAACTTCTGCTCTGCAGATCAATTAATAAATGTGGAATCTTCAAAAAAGTAACCAGAAAAGTTTGTTCTTGAAGTCATTTCAAGAAAGAAATTTTCATTTGAATATCAAACGTAAAACATCCATATTTCTTTGAAATGTGCACTTTTTTTTACTATATATATTGGTAGAATTCTTAGCAAAGGATGTTAATATTAAAATTCATACTGCGTAACTAGTTATTCTATCGAATATGATTTTTGCAGTGTGAAGTAGAGTTTATTTTCTTTATAACTACAAAAAAAGACACAAGTTGTTTAAAAACTTGTGTTTTAAAACAATTTGAGCATATCTTTGTCAATTTAAACAATTTCATTTAATTATATTTTCAAATTATTTAAAAATACTGTTCGTTCGATGGTTAATGGTTCGTTTGAGCATATTAGAAAAAAGTTATATTTACAGCAATGTTTGATATTTTTTCCAAAATAGGCTGAAAATTAGGCATGGACTAAATATGAGGTTTCATTTTTATAAAAGAGATTTAAAAAGATCTGCAAATAATTTATATAGATACATATGAAATGCGTTAATCATAACAAACAAGAATGGAAAATGTGATTAATTGTCAAAGACGCGAATGGGTAAACAGTACGGAAATGCTTTAAAGGCAATTACAGTGCGATTCATTCTTGATCACTTTGATTTTTTTTTTTTTTTTGAAGAAAGAAAAAGGGAAAGTAATGATTAAAATCAATAATAAATACTATCTAGAAATGAAAGTCGATAAAATTGAAAATAAAACAAATCACATTCTAAGTATATAAAAATAAAAGCCACCACCTAGGTTAGTAATAAAGTATTACATTAATTCATCGAAAATTTAGCTAGATTTGATTTTTAGAGTTCCTAACGTCTGGGTTTATAAACGCAAATTTGGATTATTTCATACTCGTGAGTTTCTGTTGGATTTTTTTTTCAATATTTTTAAAAAGTTCTTTTTACACATTTTTTTCTTTTATTTTTCAGTATTTGTGTTGCTTTAGTGTATAAGGATTTTCAAAAATGCAATCTAGAGTTTCATTTTTATTAAAGTTTTAATTGGGGGAAGTGGATCTTTATATTATTATACTGCAAAGGAAAATCATCAGTGATAAAACTAGAAATCTAAACGTGAATGCCCTTCTGATTTTCAAAAAAAAAAAAAAAAAAAAAAAATGAAAAATCAAATAAAAATTAAAAGGAAAATTTTGAATAACGCGACCAATAAAATAAAGTGTCAACAGCCCAAAAATCTTAATGCGCTACTTATTGAAGTATTATTTTAAGAATTACTCAATCCCTTCATAATACGTTCCGCATTGATTTATGCGCGCAAAACCTATAATTCTGTTAATTAGGGTCATGAGTAACTTATATAATGAAATTTATATAATCTGCACTCATCGTTTTGAGCAGCATCAGTATTTCACAAAATTTAAACCTTAGGAATTAGCCAGGTCAGTGGGTAAGTAAAGAGGGTAAGAAAAATACTACAAAACACTGTTTTATGGCAATCATTAGCTGGGAAAGCTAATGTTTAATTTTTCAATGTTAATTTTTTAATGTTTAATTTTGGGAACATTATGTTTAATTTTTCAGAAGAGAAAAAAATAGTTAGTGAATATATGTATCGACTACTTCAAACTAACACTCATCATGCCCAAAATTGTGTTTTTATATAGTATCAGAAATGCATAAAGAGGCATAAACAAAGAAATACTATGCGAATACAATGAGAGCTGGCTAAGCTAAGGAATTATTTTTATTACAACGCAAGGCTTATTGTTAGTAACAGAAGCCTGTGCTTTAAATTCGTCTCATTTTGAATTCATAAAGCCATGCATCTCGCTCAACTCGAAAAGTAAATCAATTACAGTAGTACACTTTGGTTTAATAAATCCAAAATATGTTACAACTTACGACATTTTCCAGAATTTTACTCGTGATTCCATTTAAAGCAAAACGCATCGCACGCTACATTTCGCTCTAACCAATATTTCATCCGGGAGTATTCATCCTGACGTGACTAGAACTACGAATATGCTAATTACATGACTATTTTTGGAACGGAACGGTTTTTTCTCCACTTTTACTCATTGAATCATTTTGACAGAAATACAGCCACAAGAGAAAAAGGCAAGTTACACCCCAATTAGGCAAATTTGAAATGCGACCTCAAAACGTTTGCATGATTCTGGCTTCAAAGTAAAATCCATTAAATATGTCCCAAAAATTAGGGCAGTAGTTATATTCCCACCGCGACATTTAATGGAAAAGTTTTAATTTGATGATTTACTGACGTCTACTATTAATGATAGAGTAATATAGCTTTTTTCTTTCTCTCTGCAAGTGCTTTAGCTGGAAAATATGGTATTAAGGGAGCTTAAAAAGTGAGGTATTACGAAATCTAAGAGTTAAAACTAAAAATAACTACTTTGTTTCCAGATATAAAATTGCACTTCCCATATACGCTACGTTTATAAAACCTTCCACAATTTATCTGGGTCAAACCTTCTGTAATAGCCATTCGGGAAAACGAATATATATACATATAATAAAAGAAAAATTCTATGGGTAGAAATCAATCTTCATTGGAACCTATAATACCAATATCAAAATCGTTTTATTTGATAAACTTACCGTGGTATGCATACGATATTTACAATATGTTTATCATATGATCACATTGTATATGCAAGATAAATAAATTGGAATAATTTAGAGAAAATTAATCTAGGATACAATTCAAATCATCGTATACCTTTTACTGCGCGCACGTTAAAATGCTGTACTTTGCACTTTCCATGAAGAAATTTCATTAATCAAGACACCAATTTTCTATACATTACTGGAAATGAAAATAATCATATCCAGGGCACACCAAATGGATCGGGGGTGGGGGGGGGGAGACTGACGGGTTCCGTCCTCCCTGAAGACATCGATTATCTGACAGTTTCTTAGGATTTCAATGCGATCACTGTACGAAAGATCCGGATAAGTAACATGTCAAATTTGGTTTTTAAAATTCAATTAATTAGCATGTTTTGAAAATATATGTAAATTACAAAACTTACTCCTCCATTGAATGCTAAAAGATATGTATAGCATTTACAGGTTTCTAACCTCATAACCGCATATCCGGTACTAAATGTCCGATATCCGCAAAATCAATATCCGGTGAGCGCGGAATCCTGATTTTGTTCCCACTCCTCCAAAATAACATCCTGAGTGCGCTACTGACCATAAGTATTTCAAATAAGAAGCAACTTTGAAGCATTTAAAAAGAATAATGCGCATTTAAACATTATACTGGTCATTGAACAAGAAAGCAGGTGTTAGGGAAAACATTTTATAAAGCCATTATGAAACAAAGAACTTGTTATTTGAGCGAAAACGCTTCATATAACTTTCTTACTAGTTGAAGCTGCGTATACATTTCATTTGATCACTATCTATAAAATCTTTATAATGACTTCATTTACTCACTGGGGAAAAACGCCATCACGCTCATTTCATTGCTACTGAAACCATTTCATCACTTTAAAAGCTTTCGTCACCAGTGGGCGTTTATAGAAGCAATTGTCTTTATGCTTTGAGGAACAAAGCTTACACATAGTTGCGGTGAAGCTTCAATGCAATCGTCTCAGCATGCTCACTTTCTGTCAAGATGACGTCATCACAATGATGAATGGCTGTTGTTAATTCAAAAAGCAGATGTTTTATTATAGGCGTACAGTGATTAGTAATCAATCCATTAATTAACTTAATTTAGGTTCAAATCATTTTCAACTTTTACATCTTCTGTGGAGTTTTGAAGTATTTTGAGACTTTTGAAAACTCTCTGCAAGAGAACATAAAGTTTTGCTATTTTCCACCTTTCAAAAATTTTAATATCTTTGAGTTGAAATTATCACTGTGGTCTTAAAAGAACTTCATCACTAAATTGATAAACATAAACAAGCCAAATCATTTTTTCTCTTGCCTATGACTGTGGGCTAAAGGAAAACGATTGCTATTAAAGTAAAATTAACTTATCATGTATGTTATCTTTTGCTGTTTGGCAATAATTATTTTAACTACTGCTCAAACGAATAATATAAATAACAAGAAAGCATCTTTTTTATCCATTTTTTGTCGTCGCGTTTGAGTTTTTTCTTACCATTCATCTAGATTAAAATTTTATAAGAATTTGTATATTATAAATTACAGAAAGTGAATTTCAAGGAGCAATTTGCATTGTTTTTACAGTAAATTTTATCCTTTCTCTCAAGCGTTTGTCTGGTTATTCAATCTTTAACTATTTTTTACCCCTATGTACTCCCCAGGACGTAATTCTGTATCAAATTTCGTCTAATTCTATGCATTATGTCTAGAGTTACAGCGCCACAAAAAAACTAACAAAGAGTTTGATTGTTCCACCCTTCTAGGAGCGAATGGCACCAAAATATAATCAGTACCTGTTTCTATCGAGAACCACTTGTATAAAAAAATTTATTCAAATTCTTTTGTTACTTCATTACTTCCTGAGATATAGCACTCACGCTAATCGAGAAGTACGTTCGATTGTTCCGCTCTCTTCGAATGGATTTACCTAATCACTGCCACTTCGCATCAGGTTCTATATGTGCACCAAATTTTGTTCGATTCAATGGGTTAATTTTTGAGTTATAGTAGTCACAAAAAAAAAAAAAAAAGACCACATACAAACATTCAGATCGACATTTTAAAAAAATGGTCAAAATGGTTTCAGAACGTGTGAATCCTTCGAAATTTGAAACTTGAAAGTTTTTATAAATTCAATACTTTCTTCTACGTACTGGCTATAGAAGAAAGTGAAAACGAAAGAAAGAAACGACTTCATTACATTTCGCCTAAAGGCGATTATTAAACAAATAGACTAATTTAAATATTACAAAAACACAGTTAATATATAATGCACCAAAATATTGTTGAAAAAAATTTCTATTCCAAGATTTTTCCGTGAATCAACTGAATGAACGATTTCTGAGATTAAGATTGAAATAAAGTGTACGACAGTTTAATCATCACTGACAGGTAAAACAACAGACGCGTAAAGCAGTCAGCGATGTCTTGACAGCCATTTTGCGCGTTCATAGTTTCCGCGATCGCTTATCAGAAATCAAAATGACACGCGGACGCTAAAAGCCACAATTGCACCAAATGAAGGACTAATCATAAGGAAAAGTTTGTCACATCAGATTTTGTGTGTCTTACTGGTGTTTGCGCACCTTTTGTCTCGAAAGCTTTCAAGCGTAAACATAACCTCGTGAAGTCAGAGGAAAAAAATAGACTTTTACTTGTTTCACATCATCTTTGCGAGACGCCTGTGAACATGTATTCTTATGTATTTTTTGACACTGTCCGATCACATGGTGTGATAGATGTGTGTAATCAGTTGAAGAAGTTACACTAATATTAGGAGCTCCGTACAAGGATTTCACGACACTAGTTGTAAGAAGTATTGCAAGTGTGAAATATCTAATAGTTTTTTAATCCTTTCCCAAAGCCAGGAAACTCGACAGACATAAAACGTGTTGAGAAAAATGAAGTGTAATTGAAAAGAAACTATCTTGAAATCATCCTAGAGCAGGGGTTCTCAACCTTTTTTGAGTTGTGACCCACTATTGAGTACTAAATTCCTTCATGACACCTTAGTCTATGTGTACACACAAAGCTCACTCTAAAAAAAGTATAAAAACCTATGTATTACTTTCAGAGCAAGCAACATAAATTAAAAAAAAAAAAAACTCTTGAAGCAAAAACCTTCCTCGTCTTCTCATGTTCCAATTTATATTTTTTTTATATTCTTAAACTTTTATGTATCTATTTTATTCAGGGATATTAAATTTTTTTTATGTTCTTATTTATTTTTATATTTTTTCTAAAATATATTTACAGTGTATGCTAAAGAAAGGAATATACAGTTTTGAAATTAAAAAAAAAATGTACTTCAAGAAAGCTCAAAATACATTCTTGAGAGGAACTTTAGAAAATAGTGCAGCAACATAATCATCAGATAATGTCTCTGAAAGAAACACTACTACTTAAAGCACCCATTTTAATCTTTTTCCCCATGTAAACACGAATCGCATAATAAACCTTTTTTGTAATAATAGTTGTAAATCAATCCTTCAAAGATTATTTTTGGATCTTTTTTTTAGGAATGCATTTCCTGAAATTCCAAAACAGATGCCCGGGATTGTGTTTTTGAAATGGAATTGTAAAAAAATGTTCTTTGGAAGAGAGAGAGAAAAGAAAAAAATATGTATGAGTGTGTTTAACTGGTGCAAGTACTATGCTGTACACACAGCATAGTACGTAGTAGTGTGCAGAGCATTTTCTTCTTGAAAAATTAGGGTACATAATTTTTTGTCATTTATACACTTTTGAGGTACTTGGTAAAAATAATATGGAATACTTCATCTTCATGTGTGAAAGATTTTACTAATTTGAAAAAAATCAGCCATAGACCTTTGCAAGATTCATTGCTCCCCTTTTTTTTCATACTTTTCCTGTGGCCCCCCGGATTTTTTCCGTGGCCACCAAGGGAACCATATGGCCCAGGTTGAGAAACCCTCTCCTAAAGCAAAAAATGAGGTTCAGGAAAAGGATCATTTACAAATGATGTCACGCTTCAAGGGGGGGAAGGGGCTTTCGTAAAATTATGACAGCTTGTGACAAGGGGAGGGGAAGGGGTAGCAAGAAGTGTGATATCACATATTTTGCTTAAAAGTAAAACATTTTAAATCAGAAAATTAACTAGTTTTATATAATTTTTATTTATTAATTAATTTTTTTTTTTTCTTATTTAATTTCAGTTATTTATTTATTTATTTTCTTTGTTTGTTTCTACATCGATTCCATTTTGCGTCAAAACAATCGATGCTGATTAAGGTTTAAATTTAATCTACTTAAAAGTTTAAATGTAAAAGGAAATGTTCTTGGGGCAATTACACTTTTAAGACAAAATAACTCCGGTTATCTTTACAGAATTCGAACAATATTTATTTTTCCTATTAATTGTGTTGTAAACGTTATTTCATTTTAAATAAATGAAGTACACATGTAATTATGATTATTGTTATGCTCACAAATATCTTTAAAAGTTCAAAAATAAAAGTGGGTATGTGATCTATAACACAGCTTTGCTTTTGAGCTACAAGAACATATGCCTATGTAAAATAGATTGATATGTGACAAGGGCAGTATGTGATACGTTGTCGTGTGGCATTTTGGTAAAAAAGGGGAGGGAGCCCAATATATTGAAAACATGTGTGTGACATCATTTATGAACAACCCAAAAGTAAAGTTAAAATTTGACATCATGCACTGTTAAATCTGAATTCTTGTTATCGGAATAAAATAGCTTTTTTTTTTCAACAATATCATGCTCTAGGAATAACTCCGAGTCAAAATGACTTAGATTTGAAAAACAGAGTTCTTATTTTTTTCACAAAGGATCCGGTATGATCTGATTTTTGAGACACCACTAAAAAAAAAGTCCCCCCAAGAATATACTTGAGGTAATGCTCAATCCGAATTAATGGAACATTTGCGACGCAAGAGTACGTCGTCGTTGAGACGCAAGGAGAATCAAACCCAGACCTTCCTAACTGCAGGATAACGCTTTTTTCACGCCAGACCACATCAAGCGGTGCGGAGATGTTGTTGGATTTATATAGCTTTCAAACGTAGCAGCTGCGCGTGCTAAAGTACTTCCGTGCCAAATTTCTTCATAGCCCAGTACAGAAAAGCGTTAATTATCCACTCGCCCATTTTGTTTTCTTAGTTTACTGCAACCCGAATCCGACGAAATATTCATATTGTATTCCTGCGCAAAGGAGACGAACAGACTACTCGCATTTTTGAATCGTTCATACGTCTCGTGCGGAAAAAGTTCCTCAATTTTGATAAACACTATTGCTCTGAAGAGGTAATTATTGAAAAACAAATCCCTGTAAATTTGCTCTATAAATTTTTAATGCATTGCAGCTAATAATTGACCTTTTAGTAACTATGCTTTCTATGTAAGCATTGGAACTTAAAACTCAGAACGGCGCTTGCTCATTTTGGAGTCAAAATTACTTTAAAAAAAGGTAGGGTTTTTTTTTATTTCTAATGGGGCTGCAGTATTGGTCCTCAACCAAAAGAAGAAAAAAAATCTGGTATATTTTCTCATTTTAAGCTCATTATTTTTAACAGTATGACATACAGAAAGAAGTGTTTTAATTAAATACTTTCAAAGGCGGTCACTAAAGACCAGCCTAAAAAATTACTAAAATCGTTTCAGTTTAGTTGCACTCATTCATTATTTTTTCTGCTCAGGTTATTTTAGTTTTTTTTTTTTTTTTTAAATTCCATTTTATTCTGAAAATCGATTTCTGATAATGCGTACTTTTTTTTATTTTTTATAAAATTAAACAACTTAGTTCAACAACTTGATCATTTCTTGCCTTAAACTGATTCAATATATTGACAATTTAAAAACACGAATTGAATTGAAACAGTACTATTTATTTTAATACTCATTCCTGAAAAAAATCAAATTATACTTTTCAGTTATACTTTCAGACACTAGTGTATATAGAGTCAACAAAAGGGGAAACTTTAAGACACATACGGGCTATTATTCAACCTAAAGCCCAAACAGATGCAACTGTTACAAATACTATGAAAGCGAGTTACCAACTTTAGCAGTAAGTGTAACTACTTATTAATTATTGTGTTTTCGCACCTTTTCTGTAAAATCCTAACACCTGTATTAATATAGGTATTCGGTACAATGTTGCAAAAATACCGAATACCGGTATTGTATTTTTGGTCCGGTATTGCAATAACTATGCTCAACAACTAACAGATGCTCACTCCGTTTCGTGACATGATTTACAAAACGTTACAATATTTACGATTAAACGAAAATTTCCTTAATTTAAGTGTTATTTTAGTTTTCAACTTCTTGTTATTTATGTCGAAAGAATTTTTATTTCTATTTTCTTAACCAAAAACATGCCCTCCGGTTAATTAAAGGGAGAAAAAGAAGTTTTATACACGTCTACTCACATAAAATGACTTTTTAAAAATTGTCTTAGTTTTTTTTTTCTTTAACGCGAAATGTTTAAAACAATATACTATAAAACACGCATTTCACATTGATATAAAGTTTACTCAATTGTAACAAATAATTCCTTAATCATTTTACCAACAAACAAATAGTGAGTATATTGCAATGGTTTGTTTTGAAACACTGGATGCACCATACGATATGTGTTTCTTTTCCCACACAATGAGCTAAAAAAATATAAAAAAATTAATCATTTAGTATTACAAAGAACAAACATTAGAAATTGGTATAATCAGGCGGGAAAAAACCCAAGATTCTACCTTCTTGGTGCGTGCAGCTTCGTCAATACCAACGTGAACTCGAGATATATGAGGTAAGCACTCAGAGAGTAAATAAATGTGACCTTGGGTGAAAATAGGGTTTGACAATAACCGAGGAAGTGAAGGAGTTCTCTTATTAATGGCGGCCTAATGGAGAGATATTGCGTTCATTTTCAAGCAGCGTAAATCGTGACTGTTGAAACATGCGATAAATTGGATTCATTGCACAGTTGTGTGTGAAACTTGAATGAAATGTTATGATTGTTTTATCAATATTAAACTTTTATTTTTAGGTGATGATAGATAGATTTTTAAAAAAATAAATGGTGATTTTTATTATTATTATTATTATTATTGTTTTGTTTTCGGTACGTAAAAAAGAAACATGTGCGACTAAAACTTCCTGACATGTCAGGATATTACATAAACATTTCCATAAAAGATCTGCTAGTGTTATTGATACTATCATTATTTTAATGATAAAAGGAAAATGTTATGCATCATGACTTTTTGTAAAATATAAATATTTGTAGTAAGGAAAGTTATATTGTTGTGCTTTGCTTTTAATAACTTAATTTTCGTTTAAATACATTTGATTAACAACGGCGTGTATGGCTTAAGGAATCAATATTCAATTGCCTACGATTTCGATATATCCGAACATCAATTATTATCGAGAGTCGAAAATTCGAAGTTTATATGTATATGATGAAGCGACAGGATTTTATACTATTCGTTCTTGAATGCATTTGTATTGTTTGTTCTAAATTATTGTTACTATTTTTTTTTTGTTTACACGCCCACTAGTTAAACTTATTCATATGTTTTATGGAAAAAAAGTATATATATATATATATAAATATAAATATATATATATATATATATATATATATATATATATATATGTATATATATATATATATACGCATGTTGGGCTGTGTTTCATTTTGTAAATGATTTGCAAACATCTCCAAGAGCAAAGCATTTCATGAATATCATTAGTATTCCGTGCAAGCAATAAACAACATATTTGAAAAATGTATTTCTCCAAGTAACTCTAATGTTCAAATTTCCATGCGTTGCAACACTTATCGAATCTCAGAAACAACAGGTTAGAGTTGTGGTAATGTTTTTCGAAAGAAATTCTGAATGTTTTATAGAATCTGAAATATTTTGGTAAAAGGGAGAAAAAATGTTGAACTTGGAAAATATTTTCCTCCTTTCTTGTTCAAGAATATGGAAGAACATCGAGAAAGTTAAGGTAGTACGATTTAACAATTTTCTTTGTTTTTCCTAAATTACTCTCTTTTTTTTTTCTCTCTCTCTTCCTCAAAATAGCAATAATGCAGCTGAAAATTTTGCTTGTCTTTTAGTAAAAACTCTTATGAATTTTTGGTGTAAATTAAGGTTTAATGTTTTCTTTCTTTAAAAATATCTAAGGAGACCATTTCTACGCAGTAATGTTCATTAAGATTGTGCCGCACTTATTACTAAACAATTAAAATAAATTTAAGTTTTCATAAATTTTTCAATTGCGTTTTCACATTTATACTATGCTTTACTTGCTGCTTTTGTTATTTGTAAACGTTATTACAGTAGCCCCTCGTTATATCGCGCTTGTCAGGGGACAGCAGAAAAAAAAAACGATATATCTAAATGCGCGATATAACAGAGGACATTAAAAATTACTCAAAAAATACAAATACATTTACTTTTTGCATTTGTTGTTTGTAAACGTTATTAGAGTAGCCCCTCGTTATATCGCGCTTGTCGGGGGACAGTAAAAAAGCGCGATATATCTAAACGGAGGACATTAAAAATAACTCAAAAAGTACAAATACATTGAGTGTCAACGTAAAACATTTGGTTTAATCTTACACAATGACAACTTTCTTAATAAAAATAGCTAATAAAACTAAATATAAATGCGAGCATTTTCTTTCCAGAAAATTCGAATCCTTTCTGTACGAAAAGGTATCCAGAAATGGGTGTATTTTTTTCTCCTTGGGCAGTAGGCCACATCTGTCTCTTTCATTCATTGGGAGTTAGGATCGATGCAAAAAGAGCAAAACATCAACTGGTTTGAGTGGAATCATTTTACAGGCGTGTAAGTTAGGGAGTGAGAGGATATCTGTTGCAGCTTTTCAACTGCAGCAAATTCAGAAGAAAGGAAAACATTCCTGTTCGGTGAGGGTAAAAAGGGCATTTCTGAGAAATGCCTTTTTACTTTCGAAAGCTCAGATTTAAAATTTCGGGAGACATAGAAAAAGCGCGAAATATCAGAATGAACGATATAACGAGGAGTTACTGTATTATTATATTTTTTTTGTAACGTTTAGTTTCGTTATAAACCGAACATAGTTTCTTGAAATATAAATAATGTTAATCAATGTTTCCTTACTATCATTTCTAGAATAGTATTTTATGCATCCATTTCGTTAAGAAACTAAAGAAACAATACTTTTAAGTTGTGGTAATCTTATATATAAGCCGCTTAAGTGTCTGTTTGTCGTCCATAGCTTATTCCGAATTTCTTATTCCGAGAAAACTGCATCGCGCTGCCATCTACACAATTGTTTCTATAATGAAAACGACTAATAATCAAAACATTTCTCTAACATTTTGAGTGAAGCATCGCTAGATTTGCAATGTTCTTTAAAAATAAATGTAAACGCGAATTTAATTTAATAAGTCTTTCTTTGTTTTAATTCATTTATCATATGCGCTTTTTAAATATATTAAAGCGCTCTTTTTTCCAGTCTCGTTAAAACTATTGCTTTGACGATGATTATGTTGGATATAAATAAAGGCTTTACACAAACAATTGGATTAGATAGTAAATAATATTTTATTTTACAGATTATTATAACTTATATATTTTTTTTTCGGTAAGAATATTTTTTCCTGGAATTATTATATGTTTATTATTTATTCATTAAAAGTTACTGTTCTACCTGATAAATATCTCTTTGATTTGATGTGCATTTCCGGTTACTGGGAGAATTGTTTATTTATAATATCTGGAACAGCGGTCATTTCGTATGACCGTCGGGCTTACTAGTAAATATATACAGCGCCATGAGAAACCTCGTAGTAGTGGGAGCTTCAGGATCGGGAATATAGGATTTCGGGTTCGAAACCTGGTAGCTAGAGAGCACGTAGTCTTTAAATACGTATTTTCGATATCTATCTGTATATACATGTTTACAAGGTATTGTAGACTTATCTTCCCCTTCAATGCCATGCTAAGTATTAGAGGCATAACATGGTGCTACCACGTGTCAAAAAAAGCTAAAGTGCCTCTTCGCGGGACCCTATTTCTCAGAAGGTACTCCATTTTGACTTATTTTCATGTTCTTAAACTCCATTTTGCCTGCGAGTGTTGCACATGCGGTATTAGTAACAGCAACAGCAACATGTCTTTTTTTTCTGTAAAATATCCGGTTTTGTTGAGAGGGAAATGTAACAATAGTAATTTCGAATAAAAAGTTCAATGGAAGTTAAAGGCAACGAATTTTAAATTTTACAATTTTTCATCAGTTTAGATGTTGTACACGTTATGGAAGCGAATTACTAACTTAAAATTTACATGGTTTTGTGAATATACCATACATTTTTTTTTATTGAGTTTCAAACTACAATATAATTTTACAAAAATGGAAAGCATCTTTATTTCTTTCTCTCCTGTCTTTCTCTCTCTCTCTCTTTTTTTCTTCACGTTTAAAACTTTCAAAACAGTTGCAACGAAATTAATAAAATAAAAAGGTTAGTGCATTAATGTTAAACTGTACCCTTATTAAAGTATTTACTGTATAAATAAAGCAAACAGCTGACGTTTTGAAGTCCCATTTCAGTCGTAGGGCAGCATAACAAGATTTCCTAAACCTCATAATTTCTTCTACTTCTGATAAAGGCATTACTTCATTACTTAAATTTAATTAAATTTTTTGATCATGCACTAAATTACGTATTTTGTGCGGAAAATGTCGTTACCCTGAAGTACAGAATATTCTAGTGTTAGGCATACGTTTTCTCTAAATCTAAAAAGAAATAAAAGAAAAAAATGTTTAGCATGAAGCAGGAAGTGTTTTTAGAAAAATAAATCCCATTTTTTTAACGTAAAACTAATTAAAATAATATCAAAGTGATAGGCAAAAGAAAATTCTGCTAAGAGAAGCAAAAGTAAATTGAAAGAAAAAAATGAATAATTAAAAGCGGAGTACATTAAACATAGTATTTTAAACTATGTTTAATTAAAGTAATTCAAATCTCCTTTTTTCCAAAATTTAAAAATAAACATATTTCAACCCTCTCTGTTGTTAAACTGATACTTAAATTCTATAAAAGTTCCTTTGACATAGAAAATAGTTCCCAAAGCATAAAGGGGAAAAATTAGCTCATCAGTGGATGAACGCAAGATATGGAGTGTCACGTATAGAGGAGCAGTAAACATGCCTCGGTAAAGCTACCGGAAATAAGGTAGATAGTTACGATAACCAGCACCAGGAAGCGCTGGAAATTACTATTTTGCTTTTTGCTTCGGACACTGTGTTATCAAGGACTCCGTCTGCAAAAAGAATTTATAATAATCAGTGCATTTTGTTATCACCGGGTCCAATCCTCACAGTAGGATAGCCTTTCATGAAGAAAATTATTATTACGCTATAACACAAAAAGATCTATTCTGAAAGATTTGGGACTTTTCTGATTTATTTTTTAAAGCCTCTTACAAAGGCATATATTTAAATATTCAATAATTTCTTAAATATTATGCTCCAGATATATTAGCAGTAATACTAGATCATATTTCAAAATACTATATATTATATTCCTTTTTTAATTCATTAGGATTATTGAAATTATTATTTCTTTTGAAGTTAGGATACTTGTAATTATATTTCTATCCAATTTTATATATAATTATTCATTTCAATGTAGAATCCATACTGCAGATTTTTATTGGATATTTTATTGACATGTTTCCCTAAAGTATTCCTCAACCCTATTTTTTTGCATTTCATTCATTTGCAATTAATGATCCAGCCACTAGAGTAAAACCTTGAATGAAGAAAAAGTGGATCACTTAAGAGAACAAGCAGTTCGTTCAGGACAAAACGAGCTTACTTTCCCATGTATAAACCTCGGTTTTCTAACATCAGCTGTGTATGAATCTCTCTTAATTGCTTTAGTCTCCAGAATATTTCAAATGTACCTTTGTAACAGTTTTCTGAAAATAAATTATGTTTCTCGTGCGGACAAAGAAAACTATTATTAATATGAAAACGATATCAAATTCATTCTGTCTAATTATGCGACATTTTGTTTCAGAGTATTCAAACTGTTACGGAATTTGATTCAGAAACATTTTAAATTCAAGCACTTATTTTTATTATGTTGCGTAAAAACGCTAATTCACCTAGTAGATTAAAGTTTACGAAGGATTCATCGTCGAACAATATTGTTTTTTTAACTGTTTAGAAGGAAAACAACTGCTGCAATAAAATTATGCAGCATGGGACTGAGGTGTCCTGGAACACGATCTTTCCATAAAGAAAGTGGATTATTTTTTCAAAAGTTATGGGGGGGGGGGGAATTACAGACAGTTCTGCAGTCAGGTAGCACGACCCATACACATTTCTTCTATCTTATAACCCTACTTCTTTACCTCCCCCCACCCAGGGCTAGGACTGCACCATTGTAAACTTGACCATAGTTACTTGGAATCATTCACACTTTTGAAGCGGAAAGAGAACTGTAGTCATAAATAAACGCCCAACTTAAACATAAAAAAAATTTAAATAAAAAACAAGAAACGTTAAATAATTACGGATCCACTGCTTGAAAAATCTCTTAATCAGATCATATCTTCTTTAGAGCAAAGAGGATACCCTAATCAGAAACATTACCATTAAATATCAGAGTGGTATTCCATCCAGTACCAATTAAGATTAAAATAATTTCAAGACTTTGAATGTATTCGTACTCTGAAGACGGCCTGATACATGCCAGGCGAAGGTTAGCCAGTAACATGACCTCTGATTCAGCCCGTAATTTCTTAAAATGAAACTTTTTGACGCCTTTTACGAAAGCCTTTATTCTAATATTTAAAATAATTCATGTCTAAGCCGAATAAAGAAAAGAAAGATAAATATTATCACGAAATTTGATATTGGTATATTGAAAAGTAGGCTGGCTTATTCAGAACGAACTTCTTACTGCATTGTCAATTTGTGACATTTTTAAGACAACTAGGGTTTTGTTTTTTCTCTGATTCGATGCTTTTTTTTAACGCTCTTTAGAACTGAGATTTTAAGGTGTAAATAAATGAATAAATTCCCATATTTATTATTATTTCTGATTTAAAAAAATTGAAATTCTAGACGTTTCTAATTTTAAATAAAATATTTCTTTGACAAGGAAAAGCGTATTTTACGAAGATTTCTCATTTTTAGTTGGGTATCCTTAACATATACAATATAATTACCTTAATTTTAAAGAAATGCTATATTTAAAACAAAAAAAAATTGTACAAAATTTGCGCATGTTACTAAATTTATAAGAAAAAAAATAATTTGTTTCTGAAGTTCAAATAATTTTTGCCATTATTTCTTCCACTTTCATGCAATTTTTATTCAAAAAGGAAAATTAAAATCGCTTTAATCTTTAGGTTTAAAGTTATGCAGAAAATAAAGAATATTTTCCTCTCGAATATGCTAATCAGAAAATGCAAAATTGTTCCTTTTAAAGTGGCACAAAAAAAGTTAATTTTACATTGAGAAGTTTTGAAATAAGCAATTAAAAGTAAATTTGGAAAAAGTTCTGAAAGTTTAAAATGAAATGGCAGTAATTCTGCCCACCTAGTCAACAAACACGGATAGGATTTTATTCTTCGAACTTTTGTTTTTTGTCTAAGAATCATTTACTTGACGTACCATTAGTAGTAAACATATTATATTTAACCAAATGCAAACATGTGAAAGAAATATCTATTGCTGGGATTTAAAAAAGTTATTATCAAACAATTGCAAAACACATATTTAGTACTTGTTTAGGGAATTTTTTAAAAATCTTTTGTACTTTAAGTACCTTTTGTAACCAGTTGAAAAATTATAACTGCGGAAAGGGTTAAGTTGTACTCCTATCCTGAAAACTATTTTACGAACGGAAATAAAACTTTCTATAACCTGATACTTTAAAAATTTCCTTTTCAAACTTACGTTTATTTCTATGTGATAGCAATGGATAAATTAAGTACATAATTGTAGCCGTAAACTTACTGGAGAGAAAAGTATCTGTAATCTGTTTAAACTTGCAAAGAAAGAATTTTCACGTTAAATTATAATAAAAAATCTGAATAAGTGTGAAAAAACTGTTTCTATGCGGTAATGAATTATTGGTAAAAGTGATAAAAACTTACCAGAAAATAGTGAGATTTTTCCTTTTAGATGTCCCTGACGTACTTGTTTTCAACAAGTCCAATGTCTTGTGTAGAACGGTAGGTGCAGTTGAAATGAATAGTGGTACTCCTGTGACTGTCCTCTCGATTAAAACACTTAGAGCAGCAGCAGAAGTACGTCATGATAGTATCCTTAAACGCCTCCCGGAAATCACGGTTGAAATAGGCGTAGATGATCGGGTTGAGCGATGAATTGAAATACCCGATCCAGAACAGAATCTGGACTATAATATCAGGGCATTCACAATCTTCGCAAAGATGTACTGTAACATACCAGATGAAAAACGGGAGCCAACAGAAGATGAAAGCTCCCATGATGATTCCCAAAGTCTTAGCGGCCTTGTGTTCTCTCTTCATCTTGTTGATGTTTCTCTTGGTTGGTGTAGAGTGGTCATCCTCGACATGAGAGTTGCGATGGTGATTGGTTGCATGTACCACCATCTGGGCAGTGGTATCGGTGCTATTGCGTGGATACTGCGGAATTGCAGCATTGATTTGAGATTTGCAGATCATTTTTTCTTGTTTGGTAGCCTCGAAGAAGATTCTGATGTAGGCTCCAATCATTATGACACACGGTACCCAGAAGGAAACGGAGGAAGAAATGAGAGCATACGGCTTATTTACCTTAAAATCACATACATCTGGATTCTTAGAGCGTTCAATCAAGTGCTCAGTTGTAGTGTACCAACCTAGGAATATAGGTATGAAGCTTATTAGTCCTGAAGAAAGCCATACGCACGTTAACATAATTGCCACAGTTCTGCTAGTAATCTTATTAGGGTATTCAAATGGTTTGACAATGGCATAATAGCGATCAACGCTTATACAACACAGATGCATAATAGAAGCCGTTGAAAAAAGAACGTCGCAACTATTCCAAAAATCGCAGGTTGCTTGGTTAAATAACCACTTTCCAGATACAGTATGTAAAGCATTAAAGGTCATAGCAAACACGGCCACCAAGATGTCTGCACATGCGAGGGACACAATGAAATAATTAGTGGTTATTCTTAATTTGTGATGCCTCAATACACTAACTATGATTAGGGTGTTACCGAAAATAGCAGCACAAATTATGACCATCAGTACGCATGATTTCAAAACCACTATTGTAATTTCATCCCATTTTAGGCCTTCTTCTGAGGTTGAGAGGTCAACAGACATGGTGTCGTTTATCATTATTGAAGTTCCGCTATAATAAGGAGTATCATTAGCGGGCATCTTGAACGTCCGGCTGTCAAACGGTTCATCTGAACATAAAACTTTCCCACCACAACAACGGAGCCACAAAAGTATCTTATTCCTAGTTTGGGATTAATCAGAAATACGAGTCTGAAGTTCCCGCCGCAAGTTGAGGAAACTTTTATCTTAGAAGTTTGTGACAGGGAAAGAGAGAGTGAGAGAGAGAGAGCGCGCAGCAGTGGCGCGCGCGGGAAGTC
Organism: Octonoba sinensis; assembly: GCA_038502835.1. Lineage (NCBI taxonomy): Eukaryota > Metazoa > Arthropoda > Arachnida > Araneae > Uloboridae > Octonoba > Octonoba sinensis. Next base: position 51,812,399 of record CM076599.1, on the reverse strand, counting down.
CGGTTGTTAACTGGCTGGCTGCCGTTTAGTGACTGTGAGAGACGTTGATAGTCCAATGTGCGCCACTCCTTTCCCGCGGCGGCGCGTAGGACAAGGCAGTGGAGGCGGAAGAGGGCAAAGCGACGGTGAAAAAATAGGCTGCTCGAAAGTCGCCAAACGCGCCAATGCGGTTTTCAGGAGTGCTGCATAATCTTGTCCCCTGAAGTTTTGGGAGAAGGAATTTGGTTGCTAATTCAGTGAAAAACAACCCCTTTCGTCTGTTAATAATTAAAACATATTTTAAGATTTTATTGATATTTAATTATTTTTTAAAAATAAATAAAAATATAATGCATTAAAACTCTTTGTAACGGTCACCCCTCTTAGGCGGACAGTTTTTAATTACCCGCTAGCAAAGCCATTGTGCCCAAAAACCTCTTTTACGGGCACATATTTTTGTCCCGATGGTGTCCGTTATAGAATCACTGTATATTTAAACAACCTAAAGAAACGCTCAAAATAAATGAATCGTTTATTTTGAAGAAGTAACATCTCCGTTTTGAAAAAAAAAAGAATTCTCACTATGAATTTATTAATTTTTATGGCATAATTAATCAAAAAATATTTTAATTTACATTGCTATCACCTGCTAAAATAACATAGTAAAGGATCAAACCCGTAAACTTTTCATGAGCAATTTTTTTCTACCGCCTGACAAAAATTGTTTTTAAGAGTTGTTACCGTTTCGAAATAAACGATTTAAATATAAAATGTAATATAATGATCATGACGCTTATATATATAAAAAAATCCTATACTTATCTGCTCTCCCATGTGATAGCTATTGTATGTTTTTGAAAAAAAAGTTTTTGTTGCCATATTTTCTGTCTTGTTTGAAGAAAATTTAGAGGTTCTTAAAGTGAAACAAAAACTAAAGGTAGTGAAATATAGATTGAAACTGGATTTTAAGACTCATTTTAACAACCCGTTTTAAATGTGATCTTAATAAATGTTTGAGAAAACGTTTAAATTGGCCAGACAATATATGAAGATTACTTCCGATCCATACGAAATATTTTACAATTACTTCTTGATTTTTCGTAGTTGTAAGAATAATAGAAAAAGAATTTAACGCAATAGAAATAAAAAAAATAGACGCATAGAGAAAATGTTGCTTTAAAATTTAAGTTATTCTCTTATATATGTCAGTTTTAGAGTCAGCTTTAATAAAGAAATTGTCACAAAAATGATAAATTAAACTTATTTTCTACACATATGTCTTTAATTAATACATATATATTTTTCATTTCGGTGCCCCAACAAAAAATGCGATATTCACATAAGTGCTTGCTAAGATAAATGAAATTGTCATTACTTGATATTATTTTTTAAAAATAATTACTTCAGATTTTATTCTGTTATAAACTAAGTAAGGAAATGGCGGATAATATGCGCCAGCGGTTAGTATTGGCGCGTACTACTATCTTGTTTCTGGGATATTAAGTTAGGTAAAATCATCAAGCAGCATCTAGTAAATAATCTAAGAATTAATTAGTCACGCGCATAAGTTTGGTTTACCTAGCATATTCGTCTAGTTGCCAAGTTAAATTTTTATTATTATTACTATTATTATTACTATTATTATTATTATTATTACTACTACCACTACTACTATTATTATTATTATTATTATTATTATTATTATTATTATTATTATTATTATTATTATTATTATTATTATTATTATTATTATTATTATTATTGTTATTATTATTATTATTATTATTATTATTATTATTATGTTTGTTTGAGAATTCACAAGTCGTTTTCATGTGTTAATTTTAACGCGTACCTATACACTTACGATCAAGGATATGACTGTAAAACTAATATTGTTTTGTACAGCCTATATAACATAGTTTATTTCGTAGAAGATGTATGTCACTTTCTCTTCCAGTTCTCTCTTATCGTCATGTTTTTCGCCTAACGTAAATCTTGCAACATGGGAGATACATTATTCGGGTGGAGTGAATAATGAAAATGGTCAAGTTTTGAATAATTATGGTTTTAGAAGAATTTAAGGGAATATCTCTCTATAGCCTCTTGTGGTAAAAAGTGGCTGAAAAATCGGAAGAGGAAAAAGCAGGAAAGAGTGAAATGTTACTATCGACATCAATTAAAAACATGCTGATGGGGTAAAGAATAAATAAATTAACCAAGAGGGAATTCCCCAAATAAAATAAGTACCAAATAACTTGAGGAAAGCTAAAGACACGGTAGAGGCAGTAGCCAAACCGAAACCAGGTTCCGTAGTTTTTTTTTTTTTTTTTTTTTAATCTATAAATAAAGAGCATCAAAAAGTATTAAGGGCTCTTTTTGGTGAAATTTTGATGAAAACTGGATTGAATGTAAAATCATTAAAGATTCATCGTCTGAACTATGTGATTATTGTAAATTAACTAAATTATAGTAAAAATACCATTAAATATATCTCTAATATTGTGCAATGTATGTAATACCGCATTAAACAATTTTTATCAAAAAATATAGTTGGAGTAATTCTTTGGTGTGGCAACATACTACCCGAAAGATTTAATTCTTCTGGAAACATTAACGTAAGAATGAGTCGACATATATATTTTTCTTATTCTTTCAAAATATCTGTAATATGAGCTCCACGTCAACAAGTATATAAAAGAAAGGGTATTGATAAGTTTTTTTTTTACCATTTTCAGCATTACATAATTTTTTGCTTCTCCTCAAGTAGCAAATACTACCAGCAGTTCCCATAAATCGCATAACTAAGTTACTGTTAACAATTTGTATAAGCTTTTATACTATGATTAATTTCTGACAAAACTGTCCAACAAGAGGCTCCAACAAGATTTAAAAATTGATAGAAAAAAAAAAAAAGAATGGGGAGGGATTAGAATAGACAATGGGGATTGTTTGACCATTATGAGTGGATGAAAGTATTTTCCTTCTCAGAAAATAGTAAAGTGAATTTAAAACAACTAAAAATGTGATCCGTATAAGATAAAATAAACATTCTTAAAAATACATTTAATTGCCAAAACACATTTCGTGAATAATATTAGTCATAATATAATTGCATAAGCAATAAATGTGAATACACATAAATATGTATGGTTGTGAATTGTTTCATTAAACTCCAAAACATGTTTGGCTCGAAAAATGCTTAGTAATAAAAGAAAAAAACGCCATGAGAAGAATGCATACTGATCACACAATAGCATACGATATTTTTTTCACTTTTTTGAAATAGTATTTTGGCAACAAACCAAACTTATTCTCAGCAAACTAACTATTCCAAACGAAGATGTGCCAAATTTATCGGCATAAGTTTTCCAGGGAGGGGGGGATATAAGTATTTCCAAGATAAGAATTAATAAAAGAACAGTACTATAAGCATGGGACACATATTTTTGTTTGCTTATAATCAATGAAATATATTTCTATTTGTAAGTCCAAAAAATTTCAAAAGAAAAAAGAACACAGTACAGGAAAATTTTATAAGTATATACTAGTAAATTATTAATTGAATTTTTTTACCAAATCCTGCTTATATGCAATATTGAATGTTGAACAGGGAAAAAATGTATAATACAATTTTAATATCATTACATAATAATACAGGCGGAAATAACTATTCGTAAAAAATATAAGAAATATCATAATTTGAATTTAAAAACTCAATAACAAACAAGAAGTTCCGTCTGGAAATATAGGAGCCTACTTTCATGTATACTTCCCCCCCCCCCCAACTTCAAACTTATAATCTAGTCATCTCTCTCTCTCTCTTTCTCATTTAGTTTTACTTCTTAATTTCTTGAGATATACCAATTTCAATGGTTAATACATATTCATTCACTCATTTATTCAGTAATTAATTTACTCATTCATGTATTTATACACTTATATAATTATTTTTTTATTTATTCACTCATTTAGTCATTCATTCATTATTTCACTCATTCATTCATTCATTCAAAATTATCCATCAAAATCCCGATCAAAACTTTTCATAAGAAAATAGGCTCGTTTAGTTCTGGTTGAACTTCGTATCTGTACATGTTCTACGGTCTAACATCTTTCTGATAAAGTTTGCTCCAATTGCGTCCGTCTGTTGGATCATTATTTATATAGGCTTGAAATTTCCCCGTAGGTGCGAGTGTTAATTTTCTCTGAACTGTTCAAAAATGAACAAAAATTGTTCAATTCAAAAATTATTCTTCCAATAACCTTCTTCATAGGAACTTGGATATTATGCCCAGAGGTTACATAAGTTGCTTCATTTTTGCCTATTTGTGCTAATGTTAAGATTTTTTGAACTGTTCAAAGTTAAGCGAAAAGTTGTTCAAAACAGAAAGTAAAATATGAAAATGAGATGTCTTCGCTGAGGTCTTTCGAATGAAAAGAAAAATCTTTCGAATCGGACAATTCCCTCACAACTTATTAGGGGGAGGGGGGAAAGGCACACATTCTCCTCATCTCAAAACCCTACTTTCAATTTTTTATTTTTTTAATCTTTATATAATTCCTTCACTTTATTTTTTACGATATTTGTACGATTCATCAATCCTTCTTTCACACTTTATTTTTTTTTATTTTTTTACAGGAAAGTAGGCTAAAAAGGACAATCTGCCTTTATTCAACACATTTTCTCCCGATAGAAGTATTTTTTGAGTGCGTAAATTCATCGGTAAAGTGTTAATTTTTATGTCAAAAAAGGAAAAGGAAAGAAAGAACAAGTCCTCCATCTTTAACTGAGACAAAAAAAGTTTTGAAAGAAAAAATTCTGAAAATATCTGCATCGAACAAAATTGTTTGCAGTTACACTGTTTGAAACAGTCGATGCACTATTTCAATTTTACCAAAGTTTATTTAGCCATTTTCTTTGCATAAATAATTCCTTCAAAAGTCCCTGCTTACGGTTCAGAAATTTCATTACTGTCCCAAAATGAAGAGGTCACAAGCAGACCTCTTCTTTATCCCATTTCCATCGCAACCATTCCCGGGTCCTCATCTTACGTCCTTGACCGCTGGAAATGGAATTGATCCAAAATCCCATGCAGAGCGTCAATGGGGAGAAAGCAAGAGAGAAGCCCTTCAAAGTAGAAAACTTCCAACTCCCAAACAATCCGGCGATGGTAAAATCCTCGTTGGCGATAAAGAGCCATAAGTGGCAATCCCGGCTGAAGGTAACAACGAACTGCGAATGGACGCCTCTCGTGCGAAGAGTGGAAAAATTCCGGGGCCTGGCTGAGGTAATCGGAACGAGAACTTATACAGCAGGTGTACTGGGTCTCTTGAAAAGTTTCCGTTTCAGTTCTCTCGCTTCTCTCTTAATTGCAGCAAGGATGAAAAAGTCTTCTACGAGTTTAACTGAGAGGATATTGTGTTTGGAAAGAGGTTTCTTAGGAAAATATGTTGCATTTGAAAGAAGAAACGTGCACGGGAGGGGAAGGAGAAGTGATTTATTACAGATAGAATCGATAATAGATCTATTGTTCTTGCTTTAAATGGGAAAAAATAACAGAGGAAAGCTATTTGCAATGCAGTTTTTACTAAATAGGAGGAATGCGAGAGAAAGTATTACGATCGCGTTGACAAAAGAATTTATGGTGGGCAGTGGGAGAGATTTGAAGTGAAAACTTCAGGCACGTGTTTTAGGGTATTATGAAATGCATTTTTCTGCGCTTTAGAAAGGCTGTGAATTAAGTACTTCACACGTCTTAAGCTCTTCAATAACTGTATAAACAAATTCATGGATTATTCGTCTCATAAATTGAATATATTCATTTACCTTGGAAATATAGTTTGAGTATATTTTTTAAGCTCCATATTTGAGCAAGTTATGTTCAATTCATACGACGTGTAGACAGTTTCGTCTGGAAACTTGTAAATTTTCCTGAAAAAAATGTGTAGAAGTGATGTACATATTTGAATTGAAAGCCCATGTTAATAAAGAAGCGGTGAAAAAAAGAGAGAGAGAAAAATAAACATTACACGCGGGCAAAATTTGAAAATTTTATCATTTCGTTATTAGTTTATTTTATGTTTTATTATTATTTATACTAATGTTATTTATTATCATTTGTTTTTTATTGAAATTACAAATGATGTAAAGTTTAAAAGATCAGATGTAACACCTTTTTAAATTTGATTATTCATTTTTATGCTGTGATAATAAGCGTTTTTTTTTTTCACACAAAAAGATGTTTCAGTCGTATGAAGTAGATAAGGAATTACACGAGACTGTTTCGTATATTATTTATTTTTATGGGTGATTTATTTATCCCATCCGTATAACACTCAAAACTTTAACAATTTTGTTGTGAAAAACTTATTGAGAATGGAAACAGTCAGCATGCAACTTATACATATTTTTATTTTCTCAAACTGCATTTAAGTGATTTTTTGTTTTTAAATGTCATTGCTTAAAATTGACAAGTCCAAGAAAGTATTTATGGTAATCTGTTGCTTTTACATATTAACGTTCTTTTTTTTTGGGGGGGGGGGGGCATTCTAGCTCATAAAATAAATATTGCGAAATTTAGATTAAGATTGAAGACCATTTGGACTGTTTATTTCTTTATTTCTTTTCACATTCTTTATAACAATACATGTCTTCTAATAAGAATTAAGCGAAAGGGAGTTAGTTTTCTCTAGTTATACAAACAATAATAGAGATAAAAAACTCCTTGACAAATACAACGTATGCGTAACGTAATATATAAACAGCGTAAGCAATTTAAGTACGTTAATGAAAGATAGTGTAGTGAGAAATGTTCACTTTTAAAGTTATTAAGCATGAAAAGATATGTACTATTCGGCAAAAGCAGTATTTGATTCTACTGCAGAACTACTCGGTTACTCCTGAACGTGTGATCCTTTACAAATGTCTCTCATATATAGCGTTGTGTTCCGTTTATGTCGAAAGTCAAACTCTTAGAAACACGAAAGGTCATGCCATCCTGTTTAAAAGGAATGTATGCACGTAACATGCTGTTCATTGAGTTATTTTCGAAATCAGAAGGATTAAAAATGAGTAGGATTTATTTGTCACGTTTATTAACTGGGACTTCGTTCACACCTAAAGTTGCGGCAACCGGTTTACACCCTCATCATTCTTCTTGTTCTTGTCTCTTTTTTTTTTTTTTGAAATTCTCTATTGTGTCTGAAACTAGTTTTATTAATGGTGAACGCAACACTGTATCGTCCAATCCCACTGATTAGAGATCTTGTACGGAATATGTAAATGAATGTTTTTAGATCATTGCTTCAGCGTTCGCCTAAAGAAAACACAGACAAAATTACAATATGGATTCTCAAATATTCTAACATTTCACACCTACAGTGCAACGGCTCAATATTACCCCACACCCCTCCCCCTCAAGAAACAAAGAGAGAGAAATACTTCAAGATTCATAACTGGGGCTAAAATATGGAATTATCTCACATAATTCCATAATACTACTTGCAGAAAACAATATGTATATTTAATAACAATGCAGCATACAATATATTACAGCAATCCAAAATGTTATTTCGTCTCAAATGAACGTAAACGTTTAAAAATAAGGTCAAATTTTTCTCTATGTTCTCCTGAGAAAATAGTCAGTTTTGAGTTGTGTCATCTTGTCTTGAAGTGCAAGATCATGAAAAAATAAATAAATAAATTGATTAATTAAATTAAATCACATAAAAATAAAAGTTTGAGCTTTAAGGTGTTACGGTCATAAACAGTTTACAAACATCAATTTTATTACGATTGTTGTTGTTAATTTTATTTTACTTTTATATTTAATTTATTTATGTACTTATTTTGAGTTGTTTGCAAAAAAATGCTCTTTAATAATATAACAATATTAATAAAAACTATAGTAAGCATTATTACTGAAATCTTTCATATAATACGTTTTTGAAGCAATAAGTTAGACATATTTATTTGGAGCTACATGCTTTTGGGATAATTAAAGAAAAAAAATCCCCTTACTGATAGTTTTTATGTGCCATTCAACGTTAAACTGCATCTAATGTCAAGAAAGAGACACGTTCAATAGAAACGCATAACGTTTAATAAGAGCGATGCAAAAAACGCAGATTTTGAGGAGCAAGTTTAGAATTTACTCCAATGAAATGGATTTTGCCGTCTTTAGTTTGACTATCTAAGTAAACTGTCAAGGAAATCATAGCCTCACCTCCCCTCCCCCCTTCCCGTTGAAAAAAGAAATTTGAAGCTTTCGTCCTTAGGTAATATTGAATCGCGGAAGATGATTTTTATATGTTTAGGAAATTAAACAATGTATACCTATTGAATTCCCACAATTTGACATTTTAATATTTTTGAAAGTTTCATATTTTCTTTTTAAGCATGTTTTTTTTCTTTTTTTTTTATTGTAATAACTCATTAATGAACGCGCAATATATATTTGGATATTTCAATTTTTTTTAATTTGGTGACGAATAGTTATAATATCACGAAATGTACTGCAAATTATGGAACAGCTGTATTTTTTTACTCTTGTTAATATATTGTTCAAAACAAAAGCATTAAGATAGTAGCATGTTTTCTGTTAGAAAATGTTATGTACTGAAATATTTTGACAACATTTTCAACATCGATATCTGGAAGTGTGCACATTTTGTCTGTGACGTTGAAAATGTCGTATGAGTCGTGGCAAATGTTATTTATACCATTTTTTCAGAAGTTAAAGTTTAAGAACTTTTGATGATTAAGGAAAATTTTACTCCAGTCGAAGATGCATTTTCTTTTTAAAGAACATATTTTAAAACCATAGATACTGTACCGTTAAACAAACCCCTTTGTTCAAGGACCATGGAACGTAAACCAATTAACTTTGCCGATTAATAATATGACTTCTACTTAGCAGCTAAAATAGTCGATCTAACAGGCACTGCAAGTGCTTAAAATGCAAGTTACAAATAAATATATCCAATTATGTAGTTGTTGAAGTTTTATGGAATAATATATAATCCTAATGGTATTTTGACGTCACAGTTTGGAGTGACTTATTCATAATATTTAAAGAAGCTCGAGTGTAGCTTTGTTCTTTTTCTGTTATTACTGTGTTCTGTATGTTGTGTGTTACGTGAATTTATGTTAGTGTTGCTATAACGTAATGTTTGGTTTTAAGACGTTGTATAGTATTCACTTGCTTCCAACAAACAGACAAATGTTTCTAGTTTTAATTTGTGTATTGTAAAAAAAAAAATAGGAAATACATGTGAATGTACTGGAAAGTATTTTTCCGGAGTCTGACGTAATGATTTAAAGCAAGAAACTACAGATACTTAAAAAACGAGTAAGTAGTAAGACTCGGTTAGTTATTAGAAATAAAATGCCTAAAAACTTACTGAAAGTAAACAAGAAAAAAAGTACTTTGCCGCAGTAGTGGCAACTTCTATACGTTGGGCGAATCACTATTTCTGACAAACGAAATCGAAGGTAGATATTCCTGCCAAAGGTGCGATATCCGATCGGTGGGTTTAGAAGCCGAGCCCACGTTGAACGCCAATTACACCTGCAATATTTTTTCTCTGTATTTGCTTAGGAACCAACCACAATGCGAAAAAAAAGAATATTTTCCAAAGAGCTGTTATCGAAAAACTTAATTCTAATGCTAAGAAAGAGGTATTTTCAGGCATTTTAGTGAGTTGTTATGTAACTTAATAGATATGCCTACTTCTTCCTCGGTAGTTGTGCAGAATGCGAGATAAACAAAAATTTTACAGGAAAAACTGTGATCAAGAAACTTTATCAGTTTATTTTAAACGAATTCTTCCGTTACCTTACATCGTAGCCAAACGTGGGAACACTATCCTAAAAATTCGCAAAAACTATGCAAAAAAAAAGTAAATTTATTTGGAATTACAAAAAAAATTATCAAAATACATTGCGCAAAACGTTATTTCACAGGTTGCCAAATGCAACATAAAACAAATATTTAAATAAAAACATCGATGAAACTCGGAAAGGAACATTAAAATGTGTTCGCTAGAAAGTATACTTACATTTTCAAAGGAATTGTTTTAAACCTAAGTAACACCAGTTGTTTTAGCAAAATGTTTTCAGTTCGGAATATTTGTATGATTCACAATCCTTAAGTAAAACGCAGCCAAATTTTTATTTGCTCTTCGTTGAAACAACATAAATGTTTCCTTATCATGCCTCCGAAAACTCATCAAAAAAGTTTAAATGAAAATACATAGCATCTTTAAATGTTATTTTGAATTTTAACTTAATACAAAATGCAATGAACTTAGAAAATTTATCTGCGTAAAATATCAAAAGAACTGCAAAATTTGTAATGAATTTGAATTAAAAATATGCACAATGAATAACAGTTAAGTGCATGTTGATTCGGGTGAGTCATTCTTTCCACAATGAGGATAAAAAAGTAAATTAATAAATAACTAAATAAATAAGTTTCAACCCATCAGACATAAGACTTGCCAGGGATCTATTTGACTTAAATTTCTCTTAGAATATATATATATCAGTTTTAAAATGATGTACACATTTAAAACCATTATGTGTTTTTTTTTTTTTAAGCAAATAGTGAAGTTATGAGAAATGTGTGCTCAGGTAAAGTAAAAACATAATAATTCCCCAATCCTCTACAAAGCCTTTCAACTTTTCCTTCATAAAAATGATTTTGTGCGAAACACTGTTTACATTTCGCATTGAGGATGTATAATCGTATACGTTTATAGCAAACAAGCGAAGGAATATACTTACAGGCTTTTGTACATAGAAGTAGACATCCTTAAATCTGTTGAAGTTTACCAAAAAAAAAAAAAAAAAACGTTCTAAAAAGAAAATGTGTAATTTTTCAAGCAAACAAATCTGTTTGCTTTTAGAACCAAAAGCCATCTCTCCACATGCATATCTTTTCTTTTTTAAAAACATTTAACGTTATTGAAAATATGTAAAACAACTTAACAAATAAATGTTTTAACTGTGGTATTAAAGCGGGTGCAATAATTTAAAAAGTTGCTAGGATTATTCTGCAATTTTTTAAAAATCATGTACAATAGACAGGATTAAACTCGATTTGTATACTTTTTGCAACTAATTAGATACATATTGCTTTTCAAAACAGTAAGGTTTGTGCAAAATACTGTAAAAGCTACTAACTTGACTTGTTATCCACTTTTTTACATCCAACTTGTGAAGTAATTAGGTGGCCGAAAAAATTACTTTTTTTTTCGTAAAAATTACATTTTGAAACATTTTCGTGAAAATTCTCTACAGAAAATAACATTTAAGTATGCCTAAAAACGTTTAGAGCAGCAATATTTTGACATTAACTCATTAAAAGATTCATTCATGTCATATCGCCCCTTTGAACTGGGCTTGTAATATATATGAGAGCTACGATTTCAATTACATTACCAGCTAAATATGATCTACACTCCCGGACATTGAAAATAGCGCACCAAGAAGGAACCATCGGATTGAAATGAAACTTATTTCATTGAATGATGAAGATGAAAGATACACTTAATCAAAAAAACTAAACAGTTAGATAATTACAGAGTCGTCCAGCCAGCTATACTCAATAGCGCGTCGGACCGCCTCGGGCTGCGATATATGCCGCAATATATCGGCTTTGAATAGAAAAGACGTCTGATGTTACCCTGAGGCAGCCGTGCCCACAAATCCTGAACAACTCTGTCCAAATCATGCAAGAAGTGGCCCGACGGCAACACGCGTTTCAGCTTTTCCCATACATGCTCAATAGGGGAGATGTCCGGGAAGCGAGAAGGTCATGGAAGGTGCCGAACACATCGTTAGAAGTCCCGTCAATCCGAGTCGAGCCAAGTGCGGACGAGCGTTACCCTGCTGATAAATTGCCCCTGGAATACCGGTCAAGTATGGAAGCACATAAGGCCGTAGGATTTCCTCCATATACCGCTGAGCTGTTACTGTACTACGTACGACCACCAGAGTAGAGCGGCTATCGTAGGCTATGTCCCCCCAGACCATGATGCATGCAGTGCGGGAACTGTGTCGCTGAATAGTGAGGGTGGGATTTCAGCGTTCACCAGGGCGTCTCCACACACGTACACGGTGATCATCTGTCTCCAAAACGAAGTGGCATTCTTCACTAAACACCACACGTCTCCAATATGTGGCGTACCACGTCGCTCTCGCTAGGCACCACTGTAGTCGGAGCCACCGATGTGACGGTGTTACTGCAGTACACGTAATGGGCGCTGGGATTGCAGATTCGCTTCCCTGAGGCGTCTAGAAATTTTTCGCGGACAAACAAGAACCCCTACATCCACTTGTACAGTGGAACAGGTCACTGTGGGATCCGTGAGTGCGTGGCGCACGATCCTTTGATCGTCTTGCGCCGCCGTCTCCCTATTCGCTCCAGACCCGGTACGCCGTGCGTGGGAGCCTTCACGTGTCCACTGCTCCTAACACCTTCTGATAGCACACTCAGAATCCTGGCCTCCTGGCGAGAAACACAGCGCGTCGATCCCGCTGTAGTCTTCAGGCCAATGATGAGGCCCCTCTCAAACCCACTTAATTGGAAGAAATGTTTTCTTCGATGTCTACCTGGCATTCTATACACTTTGGTACACTTTATAGCGTCGATTCGTGGTCGTCACGTTTATGAATTTTCCACAATACACCGGTATATATAGGCCGCGTTTCTTGTTTGCAACGCCAGTGCAGCGTGCTTGGACACGCGCATTCGCACTAAACTTGCATCATTTGCATACCGGACATCACTCTATTAATTTGCATAGTTTCGAGGTTGTAGCTCGCATCCTTCTTGGTGCGCTATTTTCAATGTCCGTGAGTGTATTTTATATTTCCCAATAGCCTGAATTTCTTGCGCATACTCAGTACAGTTCTACCACCAACCAAAGCAATCTGCTTGGAAGAGTGCCAAAAAGAATCCATTCATGTTCAAAGGAGGAACTGCTGGTATACGGAAAGTGCCGTTTCTGATCTCGTTTTATTTCGATTAGCATACTTGATTACTTCCAAACTGTTGCTATATGCCACTTTATAAAGTTAGTTGCTTTCAACAAAGAGAGAAGAAGACATTCTGATTCGCATGCTAATAAACGCACCTGCAAGACGGACTTCCCTAAAACTCGAATGAATTCGTCCTTTTCTGTCATGCGTAGAAGCGACCAAATGCCAGAACTTCGTGGTAAAACTGTATGTCGATATTAGCATTTAAAACTGTTTCGAGAGTAAAAGTTTCAGAAAACGTTTGTGTCATCGAAAGAGAGGAACGGGAAAAAAAAAGAACAAATTGTAGTTAAAGGTATAAAATCACTAGAGTAAAAGTAGTATCATAAGAGAAAGATTTGCTGCAATAACCCAAACACTAAATTAAAACTAGACGCAATGAAAAGTAATTAAATGAATTCATGTACGCTTCGCAAAAGAAAACAACCTCTTCTGAAATACTGCTCTTTTAGCTTTTTTCAACTTTTCCAAAAATATTTCCTCGCAAGCACAGTTATTCATAGTTATAAGTAAGAGCATTAATTATATACTACATCAAAGCTAACCACTTAAGTTAAGTGTTAAGAGCTGTAGCAATTTAAATTATCCTTAAGGTTACAACAAAAAAAATTGGTATTCCAAAAATGCGAGTGAAATCCTCAGTGATATATTTCCCATTTCAACAATGCAGTGCTAATTAGTAGATAAACGAATTTTAGGAAGAGCGTTTAAAGAAGTAATATATTAAGAAAATGGGTGTTTTTAGGGGATGCATAATTTTGCTTGGTATTTTCCAAGAAATTGCGACCGGCTAGTTTAACGTTTGTTAGATATTTTTCACTTAGCCCAGACGGGACTTAAATGTCTGATTACGAAGAAATTAGGAAAGAAACAAGGAGTAACAATTTTCTAGTGGTTAATTGATACGTTGAATAATTTAATTTTTATCTACATCGCATAAAAGGAAGAACCAAAGTAAAAAAGCATTAAAGAAGGTCTATTGTACTATAAAATCATTGCTAAAAATGTCAAAATGTCAAAAAAGGCAATTGCAAATCTGAACATTACTTTTTAATTCTTCATTTCATAAAATTTTTTTTAAATAATTTAAATATTGGCAATTCTCCTTCTTCTATTAAGATTACAATCAGGGCTCTGTCATTGACTCTTTTTATTTATCGTGTACAGTTGTCGATCAATGCTACGAACCCATAATTTACGAATACTCCAGATTTTACGAACAGTTTACCAGCCTCAAAACTTTCAAGAGAATGATTTTCGATTTTAAAACTCTTGATTATACGAATGTTTTTGAAGGTCCCAAAGACGGGGGTGAAGTTGAACGCCCACAACATTCAAATGTTGTTTTAATATTTCAAAGCATACATTTGTAAATACTTGTGTTGATGGTACAGCAACTTTTATTAAAAACTTTTAAATCAATTATTATGTTTATGTGATAATAAAAAAAAAAACTAAAAAAAAAAAAAAAAAATCGTAGCAGTTCAGAGCAATTGCTCCGCTCCAGTTTGCATATTCCGCTCGAAATTTCTTTCTTTGCTCCGCTCCAGTTTACATATTCCGCTCGAAATTTCTTTCTTTGCTCCGCTCTAGTTTACATATTCCACCTGAAATTTCTTTCTTTGCTCCGCACCAGTTTCGATAGAAATCTCTTTTATTCATTGCTCATCACGCCAGCTCCATGCTCCGCCCCAGATCCCTGGGTTTTATTACCTATTTGAAAATCCGAAAAACTATTCAAATATATTTCAAGAACGTAAATGCAAATTTGTATCCAAAATTAACAGCTCTATTCAGAGACAAGGAGTTTCGTCTAGAACTATACGACCGACTTTCTCGTGTGCCAATGCATTATTTGTAAATATAACCATCTTTCTCTCTTTTACACGTTTAGTTTAAATTCTCCATTTCTTCAAATTTTCAAATACAAATTTTTCACTGCTAATGCACTAATATCGAAACATAATGCTTTAATGAAAAAAACAAATACTTACTCTTATAGCCTGCAATTGCTTTATTAAAAAAAATATTTTGAATCGTTGACATAAAAAAGGTGAATATTAAACATAAAGAAAGAAACTTTAATACTATTTTGAATTAAATCAAATTTTTGTCTATCATTATTTTATGTCAAAACTGAAGCGCTTTGATTTCTCTTTTGATTCAGACAGCACAGTGAATTGACAACTTTCACCAATGTTAAGTAAATACGCAAAAAATCAATTTTGATTCTTACTCATTTTTTTATTTCTTTTTTTTACTCGTTCATTAATTTATTCCCTTATTTATTTTCTCATTCGTCAATTTCTTCCTTTATTCACTCTGCTGTTTAATCATTCATTTTTTCACTCATTCATTAATTCAGAACTACCCTTAAAATTAAAAAAAAAAAATCATAATAAAGTCTTCTCGTTTAGTTTTGGATGTACTAGCCTGTTCATGCTCTACGTCAAGTGCGCCTTGCGATGAAGTTTGCTCTAAACTTCTTTTCTTTTTCTTTCACTTACTCATTCAGGCATTTATTTCTTCTTGCATTCACTCATTAATAAATTAATTAATTAGCTTATTTATTCATTCATTGATTGCATGATTCCGCATATTTATACGTTTTTTCTTTCATTCATTCATCTATTCATTCATTCGTTTAAAATTACTCTTAAAAAATCCAGATCAAAAACTTTTTTTAGAAGGTACGCTCGTTTAGTTCTATATGAACTTTTTGTCTGTGCACGTACTACATCTGTACTCTTTCCGAGAAAGTATATCCCAAGCAATTCTATCTGTTAGGTCAAGGTTTATATAGGATTTAAATTATTTCCCCGTAGGCGGTAATGTGTGTTTTTTTTTTTTTGAAATGTTCAGAATTAAACCAAAAATTGTTCAAATAAATAAATAAAATATAGGAATGAGGTGTCTTTGCCGAAATATTTTGAATGCAAAAAAACGTTAACGGGAGGGGGGACAAAAGACCGACAGACCTACAGGCACACATTTTTCCCATCTCAAAACCTTACTTTTATTATTTTATTTTTTAATATTGATTTAATTATTTAATTTATTTTCGATTTTTTTCGTCATTACTGATATTTTTAAGCTGCGTTAAGCCTCCGTTGACACTTTATTTTTAAACTTTTACGGGAAAGTGGGCTAAAAAAGAGGTTTGATTTGTTCTAAACTAGCATTTCTTTGTTTATTTTCTTTCTTGTTCTTACCAAAAATATTTTTCATTTCCCTTTTGAATATTTTAATTCTTTGAAATAATAACATGTTTTTCTAGAACAAAACAACAAAAATGGCTAACTTATTCTGAAAAGATTTTATTAAAGAATATGAACGTTGAAATTTTAAGAAACTTGCTTTAATGTTAGTGCTTTTAAAGAAAGAAATAATTATTTTTATTTTTATGTTTCAGATTCTGATTAAAAATAAACAATGAAGAAAATAAATCAGTGCATTGTGTTACTATTTTCTTGCCGCTTTTGATGCGGAGCTTTAATTAAAAACATACGTGTTAAGATCTCTTGTCACATTTCCTGTTAAACAATTTAAAGCACATATCATTAAATTAGATATCTTACTAAATAAAAAGATCTTCTCTTGCTGCTTAGCGTTTGGATTTTTCCTTTTCAAAGTTTACTCTTCTCTTCCTTGCTTGAAATTTTAATTATGCTGTGTAAACAGACATTTCGTATTCATGTCACAAGAAAACTATCCAAGACATTTCGTGGTATAATTTGAAAGAGTTTTTTTTTTTTTGCATACACCTTGATTCATAGTGAGTGTACGTTTATTTTTCATCGCGTAACAGTCATTCGAATGTTTCTTTTAGTAAACATTTTGCTATTTTATACAAATAGAGCATAGAGAGAAATTATTTCATTTGGATTATCTTCGATAAATGTTACTGCATTCAGAAAAAGAAAGAGAATTAAAAAATTGTTACATATTGGACTTTTTATCATAAAACTTGATGTGTGTGTGCATTGCATTTTAAATTGTAAACATTAGGAACAAATTAAAGTGGATAAAATTTGCTGCCCTTTTACCGTTATACAGACCACTGCCTAAAGGATGTGTTTCTGTTATTTAAGAAATAAAGCAAGTACACTTAGTGATGATTGTAAAAAGAGTAATTTTACTAATAGGGTGTTAAAAAGGTAGTGATTTGATCATTATTTTCATCTTTATAAAAACAAAATTCGAGAAACATTTTTAGTGTGTAAAAAGTTTTCAATTTTCAGAGATTCGATTCTAAACTTTAAATAATTTGCCTAAAATTAATTCTCTCGGAAAGAAACCCCAACAGACATTTTAAACACACACACATATACGTATATATATTGTGTGTGTGTGTAACAGTGGCACACCAAGGATTTTGCTGTGGATGGTGACCATGGCCAGGATTAGGGATAAACTGGATTTTGATTTTCCTGGATACATCGGATATCCAGTGCCTGCTATGTATCATTTTCGTGCCGATAATTCTTAACGATTATAGCATTTCAAGTGTTTTTGTGCAGACATCCATTCTATGTATACATTAAAAATAATACACACTGTAAAAATACCAATAGGAAACCGAGTATTTCTGCAAATTTACGAAAAACTTGATGAAAATAAAATAGTCAAGTTTCTTGAAACAGTTTTACAAAAAAATTCTTGTTTTCCTACACTCTACAATTACAGAGAAAGATCTGTAAGGATACGTAAGTAACGCATCTTTGGAAGAAGGGTCTAAAGCAGAAGAATCCCAATTAGCATGGGCTCAACTTCTGAACTCAAATTTGACTTAGTTGTGTACCAGAAGGAGTAATTCACTGCACCCACAGATGACGCCGCTACTACGGCCCAGTATATGTTACTCACAATTTAGAGAGTGCTCACTATTTTTTTTTTTTTTTATTCTCTAATTTTCTGTTTAAAGACTATGCAAGGTAATTCTGGTGAAGACGCAACTTTGTTAGTGTTATTTTTATGTGACGATAGACTGTAAAACTGAGCCATTTGTGTGAAGAGTCTAGTCTGACACTAGGTGTGGCTTGTGAATTTATCTGAATTAACCATCTTTAATAGGATTATTTTTGGATTTCGTGAGCATTTAACGTGATGATAACCCTTTTAAAATATTCCGTTCCTCATATTTAAAGTTTATAAACGTACTCGTTATTTTAAATATGATATTAGCAATATAAGTGAGTTACGTATTATGTTGCACATACGATGCATGCAGAAGCGGCCAATAGTAATTCCACTGTAGCAACAAGGAAATAAGGGTGTGTGGCATCTTCCCCCTATACAAGGGGGAAGACACAACATGGTTCAGAAATAAATGAAAATAACCTTTAAATATCTTTTTAAATTTTTTTATTTTATAATACAGAAAAATACGTAATTACTTTCTGTTTTCCAAGCCACACCACACAGTATTTACAGTCACTTGATCACTCGTTTTTCAAGCTATTGAAAAACATATTGTCGACAAACCCTGAGCTCCTGAATACACAAGAAGCCAGATCGTAAATTGTCAAGACTTTAGTTTCTATCTCTTCTGAATGCAGCTTGGAGCAAAGCAGCCACAGTAGAAAATGGTACTTCTGGGTTAGCAGCTACTGGGATTTACCTTATGACTCACAAGCAATACAAGCAATCTTGAGCATGCGTTTGCTATTTCTGATGGCTACAGCAATGATAGGGCTATAGCTCCCACAAGTGAAGCATGTGACATGCCTACACCTGCAGTTACTTCCACCAGCAGAGCTAGTGGCCGTGGACTATCACCATCGGTTGTCTCCCCAGCACATAACACGGGATTTTCTGTCTAGAAGCAATTAGCCCGATTCCTCAGATCAGAAAATGAAAACCACCCGGGTGTAAAACACAAAAGTCACAAGTCTTCACTGTATCAGCGAGGAGAGCAACTATGCGGGAAAAGGCCCGATTAAAGCTAGAACATGTGGGTAAGCACAAAGCAACTAACACGAAACCTTAGAAAAAACATAAGAAAAAGAGACGTGTCAGCTTGTTATCCTCAAGTGAAGAAATTCCTCTAGATACTAGTGGTGACAGTTTTTATCAGGATAATAATGACGGTTGTTTTGCTATGTGTAAAGGGTACTTTTATGCTAAAGAAGATCCCAAGTGTGGCTGGATCCAGTGCATCGAATGCAACATATGCTTGAACGAAGATTGCAATGATGATCAATTGCACGGATTGAAATGCTGTGTTGGCTATCATTCGACCTGTGCTGTTATTATTTTTAGCAAAAGAATTATGAAAGAATTTAATATGTTTTGTTTTTTATAGTTATTCTTAATTCACATTTAATTTTGTAATGTTTGTCTTATTTTTTTATTAATGTGGTGTTGCATGTTACCCCATAACTGGTGGCAGCTTCCCCATACATATGGGGGAACATGCCACAATTGAGTGATTTTTTAACATTAATTTTCTCATTTATTTTCATACTGAGAAGAGAATTAACTTTTGTGCGTAGCAAATTAAACATTGAAAAATAATGTGTATTTTTTTCATGATCCTGTTATTTTAATTTTCCCTGTAGTAATCGAAAAAACCCTTAAGTGTTGCGACTTCCCCCGATTTACCTTAGTTTTCTGTTTTCAATCCTTTATAATTTTACGTTCATATAAATTATTTCCAGCATATTCTTATAGTTTACCCCTTTTTATTTAAGATCAATTTTTGAGCAATACATTTTAAGCATTTTAACGTAAGACGATATATGACAAATAATAAATGGTCACTAAAGTCAAGAATAATATAAAGAACTTTAACCCTAGCGCAGGAAAAGATAAATAACAATATGAAGATTTTTGAAGAACATAACTAAAATTATTGAAAGCAAAGCACGTAAATTCGCAGCATCATCAACATTTTTCATACTGATATTTAACCGTCTTTATTCATGGAATCTGGTTTTCAGCTTCATTATTGTACTGGAACAACATGACAAATCGCAACATTATTCATAGTGTGTGATTAACAATATATATCCAAACTAGGCCAAGGATGATTAATGCTTCCTGCATTCACGTATTCTGATTTGCTGTCACATCGAAGAGGTGCAAACATATCTATCCCAGCAATGAGTTAGTATTTCTAACCACAGCAAATACAGATTCTGGGAAATCTGGGAATTATGCAGAGCTACGAATATTCATTGCTTAAGCTTATAACTTTGGGTAAAATATTTCGTATCTAAATGACTCCATAATAGAGTAAAACTGAAACTTTCCACTTGCCAACTTTGCAGCATTTGCTTATTTTTTTTAAGGATTGTGTCATATATTTCAAATGCAACTTAATTTAAAATTTAACGTAATTATAACTAAATTTGATGTTTGTAAATCTGATTTTTGTTAGCAATTTTTAAAATTTGATTTTTAATCTTTAAATCATATTTGAAAGCTAACGATATTGTTGTTGATAATTTTGTTTTAAAATTAATTCTTAATAAACATTGTTTCATACTTATGTTTATAAAGCTATTGTAATTTTTAAATGTTAGCTGTTAAACTGCGTTTTAATGATCAATCATTACATATTTAATTAAAAAAAAGGAAAGAAACTCATGCGCAAAAACTAACTTTCTATACAAAAATAAGCATTCAATTCTGACAAAAGGTTGTTTGCATTTAAAAGTATGATTTTTTTTCCAATTATCATCCTAGATGTTGGCAATAAAATTCCTTGAAAAATATCTCTCTGTATATTTTAAAAACTCAATTTTAAAACATCTTTTTTAGCCTTCACAAAAGAAAAAAAATATTTTTATTGAAACAGTCATTTAACGTTCAATCCTTTTTGTTTCCTTTTTTGGGGGAGAGGATAAATAAAAGGGTAAAATTAAATGAAAAACATTGAAATAAATTCAGAAACACGTGTGCTGCAATGATTTTCACATTAAAGAAAAATTAAGTATACTTTAAAAATAAGATGATTAAGTCTTTATAAAAATAAGAACTGTGACAAATGAAGAATACAATACCTATAATCCATCATCAAGAGTTTAGTAATAGCAGTTATTCATCTAATGGCTATGAAGATTTAAAATTATTACTCCCTCTAAATATTTGAAGAATATTTGTTCAAACCTACTTGCCAGGACGTTGAGAAACTAAGATTGACGTCCATACCAAAATTTCTTGATATTCAAAAATGAACATTGCTGAAAAGGTTTTGATTAAACATAACTTAAAGAAGACGTATTCTTTGCAATTGCTGACAGTGATTGATCTGGACATCATAGAAAAAAAGTAATTAGTACTTTTGTCTTTTATTTTTAACCCAAACGATCTACCATTTTGGGTACCTAAACCGGGTGAGCACGAAAGACCCCGGCGACCTACAGCTGATAGTGATGTACGAACTACTATGATAATGCCGAAAGAAGTGCTATAGAGATCTACTGACCGCTATAGCAAGAACTATGTAGTTTCCAGAATTCATGGTCGCTTCGTTCGCGCTGGAGCCGGCTGATATTTCACCTTTGCAACTGAGCATAGGAAAATACGCGCTGGCATGCAGTGGTAAAAAACTTGAACCCAAGCGTCATTAACAGCATACATTTTAATCCAAAATCTTTAGAGTACTTTATGAAAAACAGTATATGAATTCGAAGACTTTCAATAAAATTGCATATAATGATCCGGATAAGGCGAGGGGGGGGGGGCAGAGAGTGGATGCATCCTTTTCTATGAAGATGATTGTCCCAATTATTTGTTAGATCTAATGATTCATTTTGACAACGATTGTCGCTCATATTTGTTAGGTGTAACAATTCATCGCGACAATAATTCACATAGAGTAGTTTCATCTAAATGCAACAAGTTTGCAGTTCAATAAACTCTACAAAATATGCTCTAAAACTACAGTTTCAAAGTGCTATAATAGTATATTCTTAAAGTTAAAGCATTAATAAATTTGTAAGC
The DNA here is from genome assembly GCA_038502835.1 of Octonoba sinensis. NCBI lineage: Eukaryota > Metazoa > Arthropoda > Arachnida > Araneae > Uloboridae > Octonoba > Octonoba sinensis. Next base: position 51,790,426 of record CM076599.1, on the reverse strand, counting down.
CTTTTAAAGAAATCATTTTTTTTCCCTCAGCATTTTACATGTAATCATTTTTTCCCGACCGCCTTGCTGACAGTCTAAAACCGTTTATTTTTTGGAATATTTCATATAGTCAGCTTACTCCTTCCTAAAACTTATATACTGACACAAAGTAAATGTTTTAACATCAAAAATGCTACTGTAATAATTAATTATGTTCTACGAAAATGTCAAGGAGCATTTATACATTAAAAGCTATTCTTTCAAACTGTAATTACTTTTAGAAATAAAATTTCACGTTAAATTAAAGCACAAATGAGCATTAAAACGCAGACATATGTTTCGGGATCGCTTGGAATCCCTTTTTCAATGCGACAGGGAGCTTCTAGATGCAAAACATCCAAATGAAGCAGACAGAACAACAAAAACAAAGCTTATATAGCCAAGAATTAACTGTAAACCAATGAGAATAAAGGCAGTGTGAAGTGGAAGTAGAAGTAGTATTAAAGGCACCAATAAGAGAGCAACAAACGAATGTAGTTGGAAGTACAGAAAGTAAAAAGGAATATCAATAAAAACAAAGAAAAAGACAACAGCGTGCATAAAAATGTGAAAATACATGAAAATTGCAAAAAATAAAATAAAATACAAAGAATAAAATGGAAATAAAATAAGTACAGAAAATACCAAAACAAAAAGCAAAACAAAGTACACATGCAAAAGAGGGGGAGGGGGGGAGAGAAAAAAAAAAAAAAAAGGAAAACCAAGAAAGAACAACAAATTAAAGGAACTTATGCCAGACCTGTGAAAAATAAGGAGTTGAGGAAGAATCATTAACCAAATTAGAACTATTCCTGTTAATATGATAAGCTTCCCAAAAGTCAAGTTCTAAAGGGGAAGAACATTTTTGAATAATTTTCCCAGAATTGAAATCAAAAGAGTGGTTGGAATTCCAACAATGTTGAGCAATGCTAGACTTATTCAGCTCTTGCTTTCGTACATAACCTTTATGCTCATTTAACCGAATTTTCAGAGCACGTTTTGTCTGTCCAATGTAAGAAAGGCCGCAACGGCAACTAATTTGGTAAATACCTTCTCTTCTCTTAAAGATCCTGTTGATCAACTTAATACTTGGGGTATTTACCAAATTAGTTGCCGTTGCGGCCTTTCTTACATTGGACAGACAAAACGTGCTCTGAAAATTCGGTTAAATGAGCATAAAGGTTATGTACGAAAGCAAGAGCTGAATAAGTCTAGCATTGCTCAACATTGTTGGAATTCCAACCACTCTTTTGATTTCAATTCTGGGAAAATTATTCAAAAATGTTCTTCCCCTTTAGAACTTGACTTTTGGGAAGCTTATCATATTAACAGGAATAGTTCTAATTTGGTTAATGATTCTTCCTCAACTCCTTATTTTTCACAGGTCTGGCATAAGTTCCTTTAATTTGTTGTTCTTTCTTGGTTTTCCTTTTTTTTTTTTTTTTTTCTCTCCCCCCCTCCCCCTCTTTTGCATGTGTACTTTGTTTTGCTTTTTGTTTTGGTATTTTCTGTACTTATTTTATTTCCATTTTATTCTTTGTATTTTATTTTATTTTTTGCAATTTTCATGTATTTTCACATTTTTATGCACTCTGTTGTCTTTTTCTTTGTTTTTATTGATATTCCTTTTTACTTTCTGTACTTCCAACTACATTCGTTTGTTGCTCTCTTATTGGTGCCTTTAATACTACTTCTACTTCCACTTCACACTGCCTTTATTCTCATTGGTTTACAGTTAATTCCTGGCTATATAAGCTTTGTTTTTGTTGTTCTGTCTGCTTCATTTGGATGTTTTGCATCTAGAAGCTCCCTGTCGCATTGAAAAAGGGATTCCAAGCGATCCCGAAACATATGTCTGCGTTTTAATGCTCATTTGTGCTTTAATTTAACGTGAAATTTTATTTCTATTACTTTGCACAAAGTTTAATCATTACTATTTGTAATTACTTTTGTTCATATTATTTTCTATTTTTTTAACTTCACTTATACCTATTTGGTTATTTACATATTTATTTAAGTGTTCATTTATTTTATTCATATATTTATTTATTTATTCGGTTTGAATTTAATTTTTATATTCTGAACCAAGAAAATCAATAAATACTGCTTAATTATGTTGATTCAAATTAGTTTTGCAAAACTTCTTGAAGGAGAAACATTCTTACACGAAAACATTCTACTAATTAGTATGAAAGTAGTAATGAATTTACTTTCATTTCTCATAATTAAGATGAAAAAACTTTATTTCATTACATGGATCAGATCATTAGCTTTTTGTAAACAATAGAAAAACACTTTTTATTTTAATTTTCTCCTGTCATTTCTAAAATTAATCTCCGAAGATTGTCACCAACAGGTATTGTTTTTGCATCAACTGCTTAACACATTAATTATGGCTCTTGTTAATATTCTCTACAATATATCGGGGAAAACAAGGTAATTATTTATTGCTTAATGGCACTGCGTTTAACCGTAGCGCGAGCCAGCGAAGCACTGTAAAAAAATTCTGTGAAGTACAAAAGAGAAACTGAGCGTTTCTTTAAATTTACAACGATTTTGTTTCAATCAAATAATAATGTATCTTGACAACAGTTTCTCAATAAAATTCTTGTCTTTCCGCGCTTTGTAAAAGTACAGAGAAATTTGTTAAGTTATGTAAATGTGAACACTTGAGATCTTGAGAAGTTGTAAACAAATGCCTAAAAAAATCTTCGAGATCTGTGACTAACAGTTTAAAAATTTTCAAAAATGTATTGTATTTTGTTGGTGTATAACTTAACTTCAGCTCTAGCGAGCAGTCTGCTAGCACTTATCGGTCAGCCTTCTCGACTCCGAAGGCACAGAATTCAGAGCATCGTAGACTCACCTTCGACTTTGTATACTAGAAATATTAGTTAAGCGTACTCACAGATGGCATCCCCATAGCAGCACATTATATGTTGCAATCAATTTACGGAATATTGTGTTTTTATTCTCTGTAATTTCCTTTTGTAAAGACTTTTTAGTTTATTGTTTTTTTAAGTCTCTGTAATTGTACGTCAGACTCCTGATAAATAATTTCCAGGAAATTCTCATGTATATTCGGGGAAAATGTTTTTACATTGTGGCTGTGGATTTGTGATTTCGATAATCCTAACACAATTTAACATTTTGATTGTGGAATTCCGATGTATATTTTAACGTTGAATTAAAAAATGACTTTCATTTTTTTTCGAGCACGCCAGGACTTTTCGGAAATCGTGAATTTCAAAACTTAGAAAACAATTGGACAAGTAGATTAAGATATTTTTCGAACAAGAAGAAAAAAAAGCATCGATTGATATCATTGATCTGAAATAACGGTCACTTTACCATTTTAGCTTGAGAAATGCTCAATACCCCAGTGCACACATTCACTGAAATCATTAGAAAAGTTATAATAATGTCAATTCTACAATATATTTTAACTACTGCGATGTTTTGATGTTTTTAATATTTAAGATGTATCTGAATTTTGTTTCATCCTAATACATAATATAGCAATCTGTAGTTTTAAATAAAACATGTATTATAATGCTCACGCACAAGATACATAAACTTATTATTCTTTTTTTACCTAATAAAATTGCTGTCTTATTTTATTCCAAGTTTTTTTTTATTATTTTGGTGACCATCGTCATAATCAGTTGAAAATATTTAACCTGATCCCTGCCCGCAACACTTTTATGAGCAAAAGAAAAAATATCTCCGTAATTGGTTCTTAACCAAGGTCATTTGGGCGCTTTCTTTTGGAAAACTACCTGAGCAAAAACATTTTCCTTGTATGCATTAGTACACATAGTAGAAATTTGGCTAATGATTGCATTTCCAGTGATATGAACAAGGAAATTTTCTCTCTTAGAGCGTATTTTCCAATTGCATTAAAATAATTTTATGTCAAATGAGACTTGCGATGCGTTTAAACGGTCATTCAAACAAAGAATGCACTTTTAAAAATATTTTATGCAATAAGATAAAAATAAAACTTTCATTTCACTTAGAACAGAACTAATATTTGATCAGATTGTTGCTAAAATATCATACAAGTATCAAATATTGTTTTTCCTTATATTAGATGAACATTTCTTTCAATATTCAAACACTGAGAAAAAATACTTATTTTGCTTATTGAAAGCAAAATGATAAGTATTGTATACCACAAATGTATTTTATGATTATGTTTTAAGCATGCACAAAAATTTTCAGGAACTGTGTTATTGCTGTTCTGAATGTGTGTATATTCTGAAGCTGGATTTTAAAAATAGGTAAGACGCACTTAGTATTTCGCATTTTTAGAATCTGATTACAACTCGTAAGCTGTTTATAGTACTGCTTAAAAAGTTCACTCATGTACATATATGCTTTAAGAATGCTAAGTACAGAAATAATTCCCGATTTATATGTGATATTGCATTACATTGTAATAAATTTGGTTTCATGTAATTGGCTTCGGGAATTAGCCTTTGCAATTGTACACAATGCGATAAGTACGTGTACAGAGAAAGAAGGGGCCGTGGTAGCCTAGTTGATAGGATGTCGGGCTTCCAAACGGAAGACTGGGTGTTCGATACCTGACCTGCTAAAGACCCCACATGTATACTTGGAGATCCGTGCATGCAAAATCCGTAAACCCTGAAGTCCCGAGGCAGTTCCGAGGGTACTGGAGGGTGGAGTATTTCCTTTCCCTTCACCCTTAGGTCAAAAAGGAAGGTGGCGTATTTGTGGTGGCGCCATCTGATGTCATCCAAACGCATTATGAGTCAAGTCTTACTTCCACCATTGTGGTGCTCATCTATATACGGAAGGAGTTCCTTACTTCCTTAATTCCTGGTCGCTCTGCGAAGGGGTTCTTGGATACCCAAGTGGCATTAGAAACAACAACGACACAGAAAGTGCTGCAGCGTCTTATGATCGCACGCATATACTACAAATAGGATTCTGTCTTTAAAAAAAAATTTAAAAATTTTTTACCTCAAAAAATGGTTAACTTATGTTAGACGATTCAAAAATTTACAAAAAATATGACTAAATTACAAGTAAATTAATGCAGATGTATTTATGTCTAAAGGTAGATCGGTACCGTTTTAACAGCAAAAATTATCGAATCTGATAGGAAAAACGAAAGTGAGAATATATATATCAAAGTGACAATAACACAATAAGCTTCCTTTTGAACATTTATTTCTATCTTCAATTATCTACAAAGAACCTCTCAGTCTCATCTGGAAATATTTGTAGCTTTACTCCTTCGTGTACGATTTTGACATTTGAAGCTCTTTGTTAAGTCTTTTCAAAAGACCTTCCTCATTGTTGAATGAAAGCTCCTTTTATTTTCAAACTCCAACGTCGAAATGCGTTTAACAAGATTATTTGCTTATTTTTATCGAAATAAATGACAAACATAGATGTTTGAATAGTTTTATAATTTAGATATTATGATTAATATTTGTGATGCTACAAAACAACAATTTTTCGACAGTACATTGTTCATAAATTGTTAAATGCAGATCGTTGTTGCTGTTTATAAGTTTAAAATGAAGTAGCGCAAAGCGCATTGGTATGAGGTGGATTACCATTAAAGAAAAGAATGCCAGAAAGTTTTCTTTTCATTTATACTGTGATCGAACATGCCACAAATGCAAAAAGTGAGAATTTTGGCAAAAGTGGACTTAGTGGATTAACAGATAACTAGCCAACTAATAACAAGTTTTCTTTCTTCGAATCTATGTAATGTTAATGTAGCTTGTGCGAATTGTTCATACTTCAACAAGAATTAGACGGAAAGTTATTTCTATATCTATATTAGGTCTAACCTGGCTCAATTTACTTTGTAAATCTATTATTAGCTGAATAGCATTATACTTCATTAATCAAGCACAACATACGAACATTTTTATTTGACTTTGGAACAGCACATTCCATAAGGACTTCTCAACATTAAACATAAACTAGATATAAATGTTTCTATGGCCTATTTTAGACCGACCATAAGGATTATATCACTAAATTTATCTACGATGTTTTAAGCGTCATTCTGCTCCCAAATGAATTAATTGTTTTTAGCTGTTATCAGTCTTCAAAACGTATCAAGAATTACCATTTTCCTTTCATCTCACTCAACTAAATTTTTAAACCGCTTTTTCTTACATTAATACTGGTAAAATATTCCGTATAATGGCATACACTGTTAGAAATTTCATCACGGAATTACGGTTAAATAGCCGGCAGCAGTCTGTCCATCTAATTCACCGTTAAATTTACGTTTTGGAACATTTTTCTATCTTTACGGGACCTAAACTATTTCCAATCAGCTTGGTTAAAAAGCGGTAAATACAAAAGTTTACGGTTTCATAACCATTTATAAGTTTGTTCAAAACTGAAAATGTGTAAGGTTTTACGGTTTTTGAACCGTTTCGAGGTGTAGAATCTTCGGGGCATAGAAACCGTAAACGAAGCGTGCTGGAATCGAACCCCGGGTGTATTGTGTACCAACCTTGCTCTTTAACCATTCGGCCACCTACACCACTCTAAGCGGCCGCTTATTTATCAATAGATCTTCTTTTCCAACAGGCAAACTGCATTAAAATTGAGATTTCAGTTTTTGATTCGATCTAAAAATATACATATTTTCCTCAGAATAGTTTTTAAGGCATTTAAGAATAGTAATCGTGGACACATGCTTTGTAATGCCAGGAAACGCATTGAGCGCAAAACGGGTAGCGAAATTAATCCTCTGGGGATTAACTTAAATCGTTATTGCAAAATGCCTTCTTATATGACTTTTTTTTCATTGCAGTTCGAATTAAAACCTATAATTAGTAATATCTGTTACAGAAATAAATTACTAAGTATGTTTCAGACTGTTATTGCGTTACTGTATTGCAGTCCGCAATGTTTTTCCTAGTAATTTATTTTGAATAAGGGTGCATTAGTTTTCAAACTGCAAAACAATGTGGAATGTTTTATTTTTTTCTTGTATACTTTTTCCATAAAGGTTTTTTAGAAAACAGATTAAAAAAGAACATGATAGAAGGATTCCTATCCCGTAAATTATCGCTAGAAACGAAAACAAGTGAGCAAAAATAATTAATTATTTCAATATTTTTCAATTATTAAAAAAATATTTTACTAATTTGAGAGTAGGCTAATTAAATGGGTTCTTTTCGCCCCTTTAAAGGAAAGGAATAGTCCGAATCGAAGATCTTCTCTACAGTAAAACATTTCAATTCAACCTTTCACCAAAAAGAAAAAAAGAAAAAAATTGTGGAATATTATAATGGTTCCTAATTTCACATTCAACTTGGTGAATTCTACACCATTATAACGGTTCAACTTTGTACTAAATGTTGGTTGAAGCGAAATTTCATCTAGAATTTTTACAGTGCATGAGGCCTCATTTCCATGCTTCATTCCTTCTTTTGAACAACGCGTCTCTTAACTTAAATGTATCTTAACTTTTTAAAACAAAAGTTAAGAGACATTTAACATTAAGCTTCGTTTCTGCATAGGCATTACTTCCTAGATTTAGGCTTAGTTGTGTAAGACATTTTTATTTATTTTTTTTTATTGGAGAAAGAAAACCTTGGATTGCTGATGCATTTTTTTAAACATTTTATCTAATTTTTTATCTGACTGACTAGCTGAATATATGCATATGTATGTATGTATATATATATATATATATATATATATATATATTGATTATCTAAATCTGAATCAATTATCTAAATCCATATCATATTCAGTTGGTTTTCTTGTTTAAAAGTAAGTAGAAACAAAAAGATCACGTTGTTTGCAGACGTTTTATGAGAATAGTACATGAAATGGAAAAATGAAAGCAAAAGAACGCAAACCTTTAGAGTAATTGAAATAAATCAGTACTTATTTCTTTTCGAAATGTGCTTTGCGTGCAGGAAACATTTCATTTCCCAAAGAGCAAATGAAACGAAATATTAACGAAATAAACGAAATTCTTATTTAAGTAAAATATGCTTAATTTCACATTATCATTTCATATGGTTTAAGCTGTCTATCTTTTTAGTGCTCCATATCTGTCAATAACTTATTTGGTGCAAAAAGGAAAGCAAAAAAACAGGAATTATAGTACATTTGTGTTGAAACTAACTGTGCAAAAAAAAATCGTGGTTACGCACTTGCAAAATGAATTTTATGCACTTGTTTCGGGTTACAAGGAAAATCTTGACCAATGCGTATAGATATGACCTTTCGAATGTAAGGACATGTAAGGACATTTCGAATGTAAGGATTTTGAATGTACATCCGAGTAAATTGGGGATGTGCCCGACTGTTTCTGACATTGTCAGGTAATATAGTTCGATGCACGGGAAATATTTCAAAGGAGCTTCAAGAGTGAACCAAAGAAAATTCAAAGAAGAAAATTCAATTTCAAAGAAATACACTGGGTTTATGTAGAAATTCTGTAAATAACAAACAAGTAGAATAGCAAATACTGTTCTACCAGAGATCATGAGGAAAACTTCCGAAATCGGTTGAATAACCGCTAGATAAGAAGAAATTTGAAGGATACAATTTTAGTGATATATTAAATCCAACGATTTTCTAAAATGAGACAAAAATCAATAGAAATCAGTATTGCATTTTTTTTTTTTCAAGCACTTCTACTTTTTCATTTTTTAAATTTTTTTAAGCAAAAAAAATAAATAAAAGGAAGCATGGAAGAAAAAAAGCATTTAAGCAGAAAAAAGTCAAAAATAAATAATATAATTAATTCAAGAAACACTTTTAAACAGGCCTTTTGAGGCGTGCTAAACATGTGACAGCCGATCTGTCTGTTCAACCATCATTTTTGAAGAAATGCCTCAATTCGAACCAAACCCTTTTGTTCCTAACATATCCGACAAGACACCTGAAACAATTTTATTTCTGCCAACAAATAATTCCTAGGACGCAAATTGCCCCATTACAAGTTTTAAGATTAATACTTTTTGCTTTTTTAGCAACAGTTAAAAAATAAAAGCAATTTGTTTCTTTTGCAATAAACGTGAGCAATTTTAATATATTCTGCTTAAAAATAAGTATATTATTAAAGTGGACAAAAACTTTCTTCTTTTAAGTAATTCATCACATATATTCAGTTTCAAAAAAATATACTAAAAGGGCTTACAATGAACTGAAAATAGTTCAAATATTGCTTAAGAGGTTTTAAATCATGGGCGACGCAATCAATTTGAGTAAATTTTCAGTAAATATGAGCTATCCTTCTATTTTCAGAATAAGATTTACGTGCTTTTGGTAATTTAAATTTAAAAAGAAAAGAAAACGGAAAAGGAAAGAAATAATTCAAAAACATAAAAAGTAATAAAATAAACAAGTAAATAAATGAAAAACAACAAGCACAAACAAACGAAATAGCCCATAACATTTCGCAAAATAGTGCTACATTTCAGATAATAAAAGATGATACTTGCATTAACTACCCTGTTTACGTTTAAAGAGAAGTTTTCAGCGCAATTAAAAAACAAGCTCAAACTAATCTAGAGATTGTGTTTTAACATCAACAAACATCCTGTTTCTTCTTTGAAGAGCACAAAATTAAATGTTCTTTTCACTGCGTGGTTTCTTCTTCAACGAGTTTCCAGATTCAACAACGCACGAAAATGTCTTGTCTAATTGTATGCTTTATTGCAAACTTATTCTTTCCTAAAATTGCTTACGTTGTTTGGCTCTTTTTTCTTCTTCACAAATTATGTCTTTTTCTCTTTTGGGAATGTTTCTTTTTTAATCGCAAATGAATTGATTTAGAAGCCATTAGATATTTATAAGAATGTAGCAAAACAGTTTTTTGTACTGATTAATGCGATTAACTTTTTATTTGAACAAATTGGTTTGTCATGTCACTTTGTGACAGATTCATACTGAGGTTTAATTAACATTTTATTCTCAAAATGGTAAATCTAAACTTAATTTTTGTTGTGATGTTCAATTTGGGTTTTCATGTTATAAGTGAATTAGACATACATTTCGTATTCGATGTACAATTTTTCTAAACTTATGTTTACACACTAAAATGGTTTTTAAAAGTTCACAATTAAAAATAAGCATTTTTATTACAATGCGTTTGAAAGTTGTGTATTAACTAATTATGCAAGAATTAAATATTTTCCTAACAACCATTCTAAGTCGTGCAGTGATGCAAATATATTTTTAACATCATATCACAGTCTTCTTACAAAACCATTCGGGTTTTTCTTAATACTTATTTGAAAATAATCTAGTCCCTAAAATGTTAAATATAATACATTCAAAAAATTATGAACTTTTTAAATTTACACTGTTTACATTTCATATTTATTCATTGATTTCATTTTTAAATAAATATTTATTGTTACATATTTCGAGAATCTATTTAACACCAGGCAAAAATAACTTCTCAGCACATAAAATTTTGCTACACAACTATTGGTACATCTATTTTAACAACTATTGATGCAAACTAGGAAAAATATGAAATTTTACCCGGATATGTGTATTTGTTCTTTTTTTTTACAGAGGGTAAATTTCGTAAAAAAGGGACAAGAAACACTAAATGGCAGTTATGTTTCAATTACTCTAAATTCTTCTTTAATTCAAATAGAGACATAAATTAGATCTCATTTTACAGCATGTTTTCTGTCTTTTCTAATGATATGCTACAATATATAGTTTATGATATAAAATAGTTTTCCAAAATCTAATTAAAAATTTAAATTTAACTTTTTCGCAAAGTAGAGAATCAATATTTTTCAAAGTAGTTCTATCAGTAATTAGTATTGTCTTATGTCACAGGTGAGAACTAAAATTTGGGATAATAATGGCTTCATTATACAGAAAAACAAAAACTAAAGATCTATTTCCAGTAATTTAACTCTGTATTCAGGTTAACTAATACCTGAACACTAATTTGCCTCCAAAAACACGTTAATTACTTTGGGAATGCAGAAAGTTCCCAAAATTAAAAACTTCTATTATTTCTCTCCAAATTTCTTCTAGTTTAGCTATTTGGAACTTTTAATTAGTATGTTGTAAAATTTCCAATAATACTGTGGCAATTAGCCAACTATTACCATATTATTACAATTTCTAAAAGGCAATGAACTATAAATGAATATATGTTTGGATACCCTTTGCAATATATCACTGAGAACAATTTTTCATAACAGAAGTGAATAGATATCTATTTTTTATGTTGTTATTTCATGTTAATAAAACCCCCAAATTGTCTTGGGTTTTGGAGGCAAACTGACGCTCAGAAACATGGTCACCCCTATACACCTTAGTTTTGAGGACATGTCCCCAAATTGACGCTCAGAAATAGGGTCACTCTATGCACTTCGGATTCAGGATAGCCTTCTGTAGAATAAGTTTTGTGAGAGCTGGGAGGAAGTGGAAGAATAACAGGTCTTCAAATTTTCAAAAGTAAAAATTTGGGACTTTCTCGATGTTTTCGTGACCGTTCGGTGATACATCGAATCTAGCTTTCAACATTGTTCGAAATTTCAACATGAAATTACGGTTAAATAGCCGGAAGCAGTCTGTCCATCCAATTAACCGTTAAATTTACAGTTTGGAACATCTTTGTATCTTTACGGGTTCGAACCCATTTCCAATCAGCTTGGTTAAAAAGCCATAAATACAAACGCTTATGGCTTCATAACCCATTATAACTAGTATGGTTCCAAAACTGTACTTGCAACTTTTCACGGTTTTTGAACCATTTACCATTGATATGTGGTGGTGCCAGTGAAGCAGGAGGTCTGCCGGAGACGGAAATGGAACCCCGGATCGCCACGGTGGAACGCCTGTACTTCCATGCTCTGCCAACAAATACCTAATGGCCAACGCCAGACGTCGTCTTATGAAGGCGTCGGATCGTACCGCTACACTATGTAAAAAAGTACTTTTGAATTTATTAGATTGAAACATTGAACCAACTTCATAGTTGATGTCCTAGATTTTGAGAATTTTTTTTTCATTCTGAGAAAGATAAAAATACAATGTCAAAAAATAATTAAATGGGTTATGTTTCCACAACCAGTTTTGATGATTATTGCTAACTTTATCGTCTCTTCATTTCCCCCCTTCAGATAAAAAAGGAACTATACAATATTATGTCCCTCCTTACTCGTGTGACATTACTATTAACCCTTCATATAATCTATTACTTTAATAAATCACAAAAGAGGCTTTTTTGGTATAAAAATGTTGGTAATTTAAGAATTTAACTTAACCGACAGTTAATGTCATCGTGATTTTTGAAGTCATTTCGACAAATATTTTACAGAAAGGTACTTGCTTATATTATACTTAAAAGTTTTTTTTTGAAACTGCAAATATTAGACCTACAGCCTTTCTAATAATTTCCAACTTTATTTCTCGAATAAAATGCTCTACAGGCACAGCTTGCTAACATACTGCTACATGGTGCAACAGTACTTTAATAATGTTTTGAATAACTGATAAGACAAATATAAAGAAAGTTTAACTGCCTTCATTCAATATGAAAAAAAAACTTTTTCCATTACAAAAGAAGACAAAACTACTATTATTCTATTTCCTGACTTTCCACTAATACTTTCTATACTTAGTACGAGTATATTTATAATGCACTGGAAGAAATTCAGAAACCCATACGCACGCTCATCCCCTCCTCCTCCCCCTAAAAAAAAGAGATGAAATACTACTTTTGCTAAAATACTTTGCAAGAGTACAGCGCGGTTTATATTAATTATTTAAACGTCAACCGAAACCTGAAAACTGTTATCTACGAATACTCTTATGGTGCTTTCCCACCAAAAGCGAAAAAGATATTTTGCCTCTGTCTTAATAGACTGTTGCTTTAGTTATCGAACTAACAGCTCTAAAGTTCCTCTTGGATACTGCAATCAACCATTGACTGTCGGCCGGAGGAAATTCCGTTTCAATGACGCAATAAAAAACGCCAATCAGTCAACGCGAGGGTATGGTTACGAAATTACGTAGAGCCAATGATGCACTCTAAAAAAATTTAGTCTTTGTCGTATGTTGTTGTTGCGCTTGGTGTGAAAATTCCTTTAATCTTCAAAATTTCTATTGCTCGCGTTTCTGAAACAGTCGCTGTTGTTCGATAACTTAAGAATTTACTAGTTGAAAGTTTGTTGTTTGCGCTCGCTTTTTTTACTTTTAGTTGCAACAAAAACATATATTTCTGAGGAGGCAATTAATTTGATTACTATGATTTCTTATTACTATCGACATTCAGTACCGTATTATTTTACTATAATACTCTTTTCAATTATATTTCAATCATATTTTCAATACCCCTATCACGATACTCATATTTTCAATCATATTTTCACGACAGGCACACCGAAAAGAAATGGTATATGGAAGGCATTTGCTTTTTTTTTTGACAAACGCGACATTTTATTTGGGAATTTACTAGACAATAAATAATGGATTCCTAAATATAATTTATGAATCTAAGGAAAGTAAGTAATTTTATAATACTGACTCATGTTTTTACACTTTCTATTACAAAATTGAATGTCTAACTGAATAAAGAGCGGGACAAATTTAACCATCTTTTACAACATAGTACTTTCAAAATGAAAGTCATTTTCTATTCAACATGTTGGAATAAGCATTCCGTTCAGTTTTGTGAATGAAAACTAATTTTGAATATTCATCTCGCATTTATTAAATGGATGGAAATGTTTACTTTGAAATCTACATTTCCAAGAGAATAATTTACATTATTTACTTTTCAGAAACCATTTATCGGTACGTAAGCAATGTAATACAAATGCATTTGCTCTTCTCAAATGACTCAATTTCTCTTGACTCAATTTCTGATTTTTTTCAATTATTTTGCCATTGATTTACCTTTAGTTACGAATTATTGTTTGCCTTAAACAGTGGATTTCAAATTGAGTGAAATATTTATTTAAACGATTTTGTTTTATTAGTATAATTTAAGATAATGCGTCAAACTCATTAAAGATTAAAACATTAGAAACATTTTAGTTTTTATTATCCTACTGAAAATTGTCATTTCATTATTTACTGTAACTTAAGAAGTTTTGGATGTAAAAGCTTAAACACATATCGAATAACTTCGATTTAACAACACTCCGTTTAATAATTTACTCAAATTAGCGATACATTTTAAAAGTCTCGGTTTTGGATTTGATGAATTTTAAATTCCCCCTATTTAATGGAAACATTAAAGGACATAATTCAGCATATTTTAAAACCACTTATGGGTTTTAAAAGTAAACTCTCACTAACAAGAGGCTTCTCTATCGGCAACTCTTCAGGCTTACTCTACTGCATGAATCAATTCTTTGAAGACATGCAGCAAGAACCTCCATAGTAAAAACTGAAAGAATTCAAAACAGAATGCTGACGCTCATTGGTTCGAAAAAGGAAAGAGCATCCATGCAGAAGTAAAGGCCGACTCCATCTCTCGGCATACTTTCAAAGAAGCAAGAAAATTCTACAAGCATGTTAAACATAACAGAAATACCCTCATAAGACAAATAAGAAGTTCCGTCTAGAACTATACGAGCCTAAATTCCCGTATACACTCAAATTCAAATTTATTATCTAGCTATCTCTTTTTCTCTCTTTCTCATTAAACTATAGTTCTTAATTAGGGATGTAACAAATAGTGAATTGGCCGAATAGCCGAATACCGAATATTCGGCCACTTCTCCCAGGCCGAAGCCGAATATTCGGTCATTTCTTCTAGGCCGAATAGGCCGAAGCCGAATATTCGGCCAGTGTCTTAGGCCGAATACCGAATATTCGGCTGCCGAATATTAAAAATTCTAGAAAATCGTTGTAATAGAAAGTATTTGACAAATTTAAAATTATTGACAAAGTCGAACACTAATTACACACAATCTATGATGTATGATTAAATTCTGTTTGTTAAGATTTTAAAACTAATTAAAATTAATCTATTTTCTCTATTGTTTTGAATGTAATAAAACTAAGAATTTCACCCTTAGATGGAATAGAAATAACAGGTTTTATGGTAGTAAGCATTAGCATTATTTTACTAATTATTTAATTCAAATGAAAGAACTACTATTGCTTAGTGAACTTAATTAATTTTTCATATATCATAATTAACTCTTTACAGCTTTGGAAGCAAATGCTAAATATAAAAAACAATATTACAACTTTAAAATCTGTTTTTGCTCAGTCAAGACTAAAACAAGGTTTTAAAAAAGTTTTTTTTCTAAATTATTTTTATTTTTTATAACTATAAACTAATGTATTATTTTGCAATAATTATAATACAATTTAAAATGTTTAAAATCTACTAATTTCTTTATTTTTTTACAATTTTACTGCAGCAGAACTATTCGGCCGAATAGTCCATCAATATTCGGCTTGGTGATGAAATGATTATTCGGCCAGCCGAATATTCGGCCAAAGGGCCGAATAGGCCGAATACCGAATAGTGGCCGAATATTCGTTACATCCCTATTCTTAATTACTTCAAATATACCTTTTTCAACGGATAATACATATTCATTCAGTCACTCATTCATTCTTTCATTTATTCAGTCATTCGTGTATTTATTCATTCATTTACTCATTCATGTATTTATTCACTCAATTATTTATTGTTTCATTCATTAACTCATTTATTTATTTTATCATTTATTAACTCATTTATTTACTTTTTCATTTATTAACTCATTTATTCATTCATTCATTTTGTCACTCATTCATTTACTTTTTCATTTATTCATTCATTCATTTTGTCACTCATTCATTTACTTTTTCATTTATTCATTCATTCATTTTGTCACTCATTCATTTACTTTTTCATTTATTCATTCATTCATTTTGTCACTCATTCATTCACATTCATTTATTCATTGAGAAATACCCTTAAAAACCCCGATCAAAGAATTTCATAGATAAAATGGGCTCGTTCAGTTCTTGTTGAACTTCGTATCTGTACATGTTCCACATCGTAACATCTTTCCGATAAAGTTTGTTGCCAGCAAATCCGTCGGTTAGATCTGGATTTATATGGGATTCACATTTCCCCGTAGGCGCTAATGTTTTTTTTTTTTTTGAACTCATCAATAATGAACAAAAATTGTTCAAAATTTCACGGGGAGAGCTTCTTCCAATGAGCATTCTCATAGGAACTTTGATCTTGTGCCCAGAGTTTACGTAATGTGCTTCATTTTCGCCCATAGGCGCTAATGTTAAAATTTTTTTGAACTGTTCAAAATTGTTCAAATCAAAAAGTAAAATATGGAAATGAGATGTCCTTGCCGAGATTTTCGAATTAAAAAAAAATCGAATCGGACAATTTGTTCAAAAGTAATTAGGGAGGACAGACAAAACGACAGACCGACCGACCGCCACACATTTTCCCCATCTCAAAACACTACTTTCAATTTTTTTATTTTTCAATCTTTATTTAATTACTTCACTTATTTCTGACTTTTCTTTATTTTTAACGATATTTTCACGATACATTAAGCCTTCTTTCATACTTTATTTATTTTTTATTTTTTTAATTTTACAGGAAAGAAAGCTAGAAAAAGGAAAAACTAAAACTAATAATTAAATTGATAAATCTAAATCAAAGAATTTTGCGCAAATTTTATATAGGTAACATATTTCGCAAATGCATAATTTGTTTCTTTAACTGAACTGCACATGAGGTAAATAAACACCAGCTTTGCCAGAGCATACGTTGAGTAAATTTCTCAATCTTGTTTAGCGAAGTCTATAAAAGTTAGACTAAAATATGTGTGAGAGAGAGAAAGAGGGTATATATTAACAAAATTATAAAACGAAACATTTTTCTGCTTTAAAAATGCCAAAAGCTTGAATATTTTTGAAAGAATATGCAAAAGGAAAATAAACCCTTTGTATTCTTTCATGGGGTATCACAACAATGGGCTTTTAATGAGAATTGTAAGAAAAATACTTAATATTAATTTTTGAAAATGCTTTGTGTAACTTGAATATGTATTAGGGCTAATTAATTAACATAGAATTATATTTTATGCAAGTAAATAAGATGTTCTATGTGAGTTTAGTACAGCATTACATTAACTTTCTACTAACTCGACGATCCTCAATTCGTTATGGCTTCAGTGACGCGGTACTATTTACCAATATTTCTAGTTTGCAATTAATATTGCTTTATTCTAAAATATTTTTTTTTTTAATCTTTGACGAACAGAATAATAATAATAGTATAAAACATTAACATTTTAAAAACAAATTCTTTATTATAAACATTCATTATTTATAAAAATAAGTTTGTTTGCTGTTATTTCTTGTGGGTGAAGAATAAAATTCTTCACATTTACCGAATCAATCAATCAATCTCTTGCCTTCGTTAATGGCGAGTCTGCGAAGAAATTGATTTCGAATTTTATTAATAACCGCTTTTTATTTCTAAAACAAAACACTAAAAATATGTTCAGAATGTCTGTAGTTTTGCTTCTCGTTCTTTCTAATTCTTTCTTTTCTTTTCCTTTTTTTTGGGGGGGGAGGGGGGTTCTAAATTTGAATTAAAGAACAAATTATGTTTTGAACGAACAAACAGATAGATACAGTTTCCCCACATCAACATTACACTGATTTTTTTATTTTAAAATGTTTAGTACATTCATTTTCTTTTTTTAATTTTCGTACACAAATTTGGGTTTAAGGTAATTTTACGAGACGTTAAGTCTTTATTCGTCTTTTTTGATCTTTTAATGGGGAGAAAAGGGTAAAAAAACAATATTTCTTTACAAAATTTTACCAAAAAAAGAAATTTCATATAAATACTGAGAAGAAGGGATTTACGCACAAACACACGCATACAAGCACACTTCATATTTTAAAGCAATACAAAGAATCATATTGGATAAATGAAGTAAAAGATGAACGTAAAAAATATAACTTTCAAAGAAGAATAAATGTGTGAGTACTGAAAAAAAAATTCTAGAAATTTTCAGAAAGCTTTTAAAAACATTACTTGATTTTGCAAGAAAAATATAAAATTAAAAGTTAATTTAATTTTTTATTAAAAAAATAAATAATCTGAACAATTTTGGTGCGATATCATTAGTAGCGTTCGGCAAAATACTACAACTGTCCTTTTTACAGCTTAACTTCTTTAATAACATAACCGAGAAAGAAAAAACAATAGAATCTCCACGAGGGAAGTAAGAAACAAAAACAAATTCCAGATTGCTTTCTTCACATTTCAGTGCATCCTTTCTCGTGCACCTTAATCGATTTTTCTTCTCCTATTCATGATCAGTTACGTATGTTGGTAGATAATTGCTTCCTTTTTATTCTTCACACGTTTTCATTAGTTGCATTCTTTTTCAAAAAGAAATGTTCTAATGAACACACTAATGCAAGCAATAAGCATGCAATGCAAACATTATGCAAGCAATAAGTGGCATATTTTAGAAATCATATTTAGTTATACAAACAAACCAAATAAATTCATAATTAATAATAATGAATATATATATATATATATATATATGCAGGGCCGTATTTAGGAATGCGTCCTTCTGTGTGCTCGAGCACAGGGCGGCAAAATTTAGTAGGCAGCAAGTTTTTTATTTTTTGAATTTTTAAAAATATTTTTACAAAAAAAAAAGCAAGAGTACTTACGTAAAATACAATTGAACCATTACTGAAGATCTTTGGCCTACCTATAGCAAGCTGATGCTTTTTTCAGCTGAAACAGTTAATAATTTGGTAAAAACCTGAGAAAATGTCAAGGTATCTATTTAGGTGGAAAATGACGCGAAGCGGATGGTCTTAAAACCCCATTTGATTACAAAATAAATTATTCGCTCCTAAGGACAGAGTTGAAGTTAATTTCTTGGGCCGGATTCTTTGATTGTTTCTCTTTGATCAATCAGTTTAAGACATCAATGGAGTTCATTTTCGTTGCTAAGATTCTGATCACATGACAAGGGCCTTTTGTCTTCAGCTAATCGGTTATAGAAGAAAAGATCGATCACAACGCTTACTTCTCGCTCCAGTAGCACTATGGATAAATATTCGTTCTTGAGTACTTGCTCACGAGAAAAAGGAGAACCACTTGAAAGCTTTTTAATATTTTTGGGCACACAGGTGAAAGCGTTGCTCACTAGAAAAAGGAGAACCACTTGAAAGCTTTTTAATATTTTTGGGCACACTGGTGAAAGCGAAGCAGACACGGTATTTCTAGTTTCAAAAAGTGTGATTGTTTTTCAGCAGTATCTCAAGAACAAGGTTCATTGACCAGTGTGTGGAAAAACACACACAACATAAATACATGGAGAGAACAAAAAAGCACAAACACTAGAATACAAGACAGATATATAAATACAATAAGAGTCGAAAATACATCAACCAGCCTGCAGAACTTGCAGCCTCTCCCTTGCCTTCCAGTATCTCTCGAACAAATGTCCAGACAGTTTCGGGCATTCAATTAAATGTAATGCGTCCGTAGTGTTACTATTACATAAACCACAGTTAGGAAATGACATGATTTTGAAACGAATAAAATGACCAGCAAGGCAATCATGCCCGGTCTCTAGTCTAAAAGCCGCGACAGCATAACGTCTAGGGAATTTTAAAAAGATATTCCTTCTAGTGCTTGTGTGCAAAAATGAGAAGTTAAATGAATGTGAGTGTATGGGTCTTTTATGCATGTTAAGTTTATTTACATGTTAATGTTACGAAAAACAACTGAATCAATACGGTTTTCAAATGAGAAAACAAGCCTTTCCTAATGTAACATCCGGGTAAACCACAATGAAAATCCTCTCCCTCTACTTTCCGGTGAGAGATATCGGAAGAATTGGTGTATTGTAATCTAACTGAAGAGTATAGCTTTCATTTTGCTTTATGCAAGAAAATATGTGTAAAATCTTTCCTACTATTACTCGGGTTTACAGTTAGTCAGATTCATCGGAATAAACCGAGCAAAGATCAAATCTTATAGATTGGACCACTGTATTCCAGGGTCTTGACGACTGAAGACTACCGACTGACGACTGACCAAATGACAACTGAAGCAAAGTTTAAGGCATTCTTAAGCAGTTAAATGAAGCTGGCATGCTATTTATGTCTAGCCTTTGGGGTGTCATAGTCATATTTCTAAAGTCTGGGAAGATAATCCAAAAGCTGCAAACAAAACATACGGGTTCGGCCGACAGATAATTTCAACAGTTATAAATTGGTTCTCTTGAAGAACTTAATTAAGTGTATCCTTCGCATAAATTATGAATAAAAATCTGAATCTATCAAAAGAGAAAATTGGGGAGAGGGAGGAATCACGCGGGGTAAAAAAAGAAAAGAAAATGAGCCCAAAATGGCACAAGAAATGTACTATTATAAAGCAATATTCCGTCCCATGCAGTCATCTTCAGCTGGTTTATCCGGAAGATCAGAAGTTGTTTCCTTCTTTTTCCTGATGGAAGCATCGTGTGTATGTGTGCGGGGGAGGGGACAATTTGCTTCGTACACAGGGGCGCACAGCACCTTAAATACGGGCCTGTATATATACACATATTGATTATTTATGTGCTGAAAATGTTTCGAGCAGCTCAGCGTTTCAATGTCAGTACGTTTACGGTGAGTTTGTTCTAATTATGAGTCTATTGAATTCTTTTATGGTATTTGTTTTATATTTTGTATATACAGTAAAACCTGTAAAGTTCACCACCTTTGTAAGTTGACCACTTTTGCCAGAAACGGAATTAGCTCTTCAGCCTTTATAAGTTGATCACCTGTCTAAGTTGACCACTAAAGTGCTGCACCGCAAGTAGTCAACTAACACAGGTTTCACAGTAAATATATATATATATATATATATATATATGGACTTTTAATCTAAGGTAGCTAAATAAAGAAAATTTCACATTTGACTTTTCTCCAAATTGCCTAAGTAATTCTTTATCTTATTATGCATAATGGGTGCGGTCTAATAAAATGAAAAATAACGACCATATTTTTAATGTCCTAGGAAAAATGGGTGGAACGTTAAGATGACTACATGCCAGTTCTTTAATTCTAAAGGTTAATGCTATTATCCATAAATAAACTCGAAAAATCAGGAAATTGTAGGTATGCCTTTGAATAAAATATTTATCTACTTACTAAACGTTACATTTATTGATTGATTGGCTATTATCTCTATTGCAGTTGGCGAAAAGTTATATTGATTCAAGTGAAATGTTAATGAAGATCGTCTGCGCTATTATATGTGAAAATGCTAAACTTATTTTACATGTTTATCTTTCAAAAAGTACGTTCTCAGACGTTAACATTTTACTGGTGGAACATTTTTGGAATACTTTTTTTAAACTCTTTTACTACATATATAATATATATTTTAAAGATTTGGTTTTGTCTATTTAAATATTTAAATTCGATTTTAGAAATAACAAATGCATAAATTACTTGGCAGATGTATTGCAAGTATGTTTAGAAGACGCAAATATTCATGCACGATAGTAATAAAACCTAGAAATAGTTTATATATATGTATATATATATATATATATGTGTGTGTGTGTGTGTGACTGTGTGTGTGTGTGTGTGCGTGCGTGCGTGTGTGTGTATGTGTGTGTCCGCGTGTGTGTGTGTGTGTACAGATAAGATCGCAAAATTTAAGTATATTTTATTCCTTTTAACTATTCCCTAAAGTAAGAATAAACATACATAAGTAAATATTAATAGTAAATGTTTTCAACACAAATATGCGCATTTTAAAAAGGTTGCTGAGGTATGTTTTGATAGCTATATATGATAAAGTTTTTTTTAGTTTTTCAGTGCTAAAATAGTCCATTTTATCGAAATGAAAGTTTTCATAAGAAAAACTAAACATAATTTTCTGGGCATACTTGGGGAAAAAATTATTCTTCATTGATTAGCGTGTATGACATTATATATATATATATATATATATATTGTATTTTTATTTTTATTTTTGTTTTTACTTTATTTGTATTTTGTAGATTTTGTATTTTCATTTTTACTCTATTTCAGAAATACTATTCAATTTTTAGTATTACCAAATCAAACAGTTAACCTTCATTTTTGCGATGATAACAAACTTAAAATTCCATTTATTCGTCCAAAAGTTCAAAAATGAACGTTGTAATACTGCAGTGGTTTTTAATTTTGCTGTATTTTTTATTTACTGTACAAAATATAAATTTAATCTTTCGTTTGATAATTAACTTAAACGTTTTTGTTTCTAAAATATGTGTTTTATGTGTGTTGTATTACAAATACGGAAAGAACAATCTTGATGATCGAAAAATTAAGTAGTTCATTTTGTGACAATTTAATACACTTTTTAACTCTAGTGCTTTTAAAGACGAACAGAAGATTATTTATGTAACTGTCTTTAGGACACACAATTTAACAAAATAATGTATCTATAGTTATTAATGTAAACTTTCAGAATTAAAATTTTTTAAAATAAATAAATGAATATAAATAAGTATTTTAAAAGAAAATAAATAAATAAGACATTCATCACAATTTGTTCCGCGTCAAATCAAGATTCGTCGAGTGAAGGACCAAAATTTCGCAGATAATTTAATACTTTTTCAAAATTCCTCAATAATATATTTACAGAAATATAATTAACTACAGTTTAATTAAATATACAGTATGAATTCTTATCAGCCATTCTGTGAATACAATCGATTAGATTTTTGCCAAATAAATCAGAAAACTAAGTATTCAACGATTATACTAATGAAAATTTCCTGAAATCAAGTTTTCATTTCCATGCATGTTGGTTAATTTCAGCAAAGAATCATTATTTCTGTTTTTCCGGAAGGTAAAAGAATAAATAAATAAATGAATAAAATAATCGAGAAATGAGTGTTTCATTTTTAGCAAATCATCCATTATTCCATGAAAATTTCAATTATCAAAATATAATCTAAACTTAAATTACGTTTTCGATCATTCAACGGAGAAAATTGAAAAGGGAAAAAATTCGAAAACTAAATTTTCTTAATTCGAAACAATTTCTTAAGAGAAGGAATTGTTTAATTATATTTATTTGCCAAGGTTTTGCGTTTTCGCTTTACCATTAGTGGTTTTCGTTTGAAACAAACGAAAGTTTTGCAAAACGCATGGCGTGTTTTTTTAAAATCTTAAACATTATTCTTTATTTTAAGCGGTTAAAAATGGATAAACTAATAAGTAATGATATACGTCGTTTTTTTTCCTAAATAGCCTGAAACTGTTTAAAAAGCCCCTTCTCATTTATTATAATTATTTATTTTTTATTAAAGTTCAAAGTAACGTATATTAGTGTACAATTGAGCTGAAATGAAATGTTAATCCCCGAAGTTCCCAATATATTTTTTTTTCACGTACGACCATATTTCTTCTAAACCATTTGCGTACCACTACGAATATAACTTTATTATATAGAATAGAATACTAATAGATTATAGAAAAATACTGGGACGAATAGTCAATATAAAGTGCACCGTTTTGGATAGTTATTAAGACAGAGAAAAGCGTTTATTAAAATAAAGCTGTATACATAACATAAAATATATGAAGTATATAAAATGTAATTTTAATACGTGCTTCCAAAACACATTCGAAATCCCTTTTTAAGTACAGAACGCATGTAAAAAGAAAATAAAAACCAACGTTATACCTGGTTATGAGAGGTTGCTGCTGCAGGGCAGATACAAGAGAGGGGATATCTGATTCAGTAGAAGTTAGTTTTAACCGCAAATTTGGGTTGATATTTAATTTACTTTTATACGTATTTTTAATAAATATCATACTGGAAAAAGTAGTTTCACTAAGATAAGTATTTGTGAGCGGAATTAAAAACAGCAATGATTTTCTTCACAATAACGGGAATTCCCTTTTAAATTTGTGCCAAACTTCTTCCAACGGTAATTGTGCAAATTCGATTCGCAATCCTGAGTCACATGATAGTTTTATAAACGACTTGTGTTCCTCATTAGGGTTGCTGGTAGTGTTTAAAACACAAATGGATTTCTTATCGAATAGTACTCAGAATAGTCTTTTTTAAAATACTTTTCAAACGATTCAGCAAGCATTTGGAAGTGGTTTTTTTATATTGTCGATCATTTCGTTTCTCAATGTAAAATTGTGTTCTGTTGTAAAATTATCCGAATTTCGAAACTACTGCAAGAATTCAGTCGAATTATTTGTACTCAAAAGTAGACATTTTTTAAAAATAAATGCCGTTATTTCTTTATCGGCTAAAAATGTGTTTATGGTTTTACCTTGCAAACTTACATTTAAGTCAGTCAATCGACTAAAAATGCCTGTTGAGTAGGCAAGGGTTCATATCCAAAGCTCGTCATTCAAGCGTGCACGCAATTCAAAACTGGTTCCCATCAGAAACAGCTGCACCTCGGAACGTAATTTAAACAATCTACAGAAAACATTTCCTCGAGAGAGCCATCTCACCTCAGCAACTAAATATGATCACTACCCATTTCGGAAAACACTTTTGAAAATAATCGAGAGTTTAGTAAGGGGGGGGGGGGCGTTATTTAATGAAGTTGGCTACCTTGACAGATTCCTGTAAAACCCATTCAAACTTTTTACAATAACTTTTTTATTTCTGAATGTTTCAAAATGATTTAAAAATCATTATATTCCGTAGAAAATTAGAAAAATTTTGCTTTCGGTTTCTTTTTTGATATATTTTTTTAAAAATACGGAAATGGAGCTTGAAAAGAACATTTTCAAAATGAAAACTTGCATTTTTCACGTTTACATTTTTAATTGAAAAAAGTAAGACTCTTGTGCACATTTTCTCCCTGAATAGATACCTTTTGATAGTTTCATCAGAAGCAGAATGGAACATTTGGATGCTTTCCTTTTATTTTGTATATTTAGCTAAACTTGGCATCTCGGGGTCGAATTGCCAACTTTGAGACGCAATGTCTAAAAAGGGACTGAATGAAATTTTATGAAATTTTAGGGGGATAATCTTTTTATGGATAAAAATAGAAAGTGATATCGATGTGGTTTTAGAAATACGGCACCTCGAAGTCAGGGAAAAAATCACATGTATCTCCGCCTTTTTTTCACATCTAAATGTCATCATACTATTTTATTTATTTTATTTAATGCTTCAAAATGTAATTTCCAAGGTTTATAAGTTTACTTACAACAACACATAAGAAAAAAAATAACGATGAATGATACATTTCCTGAAGTAAAAAACTATGTGACATAAGGCTATAATATTTCTTAAAAGTGATGGTTACCCTTAACTTTTTAATTTTAGCTAATTTTAACTCCTTACAATTTTTACCATCAAAATATTTCTAATTATTTTTGTAAACAATTTTACACTGCTCGCAATATACTAGCAGCCATATTCAAACCGCATAAAATGTATTTTAAGCCTCAGATCATTTTACAATGTCCTTCTCAGCGTTTTTAACAAAAAAGATACAGCAGAAGTTTGGTAACCAAAAACAAAATAAAGATTTGTAGCGATGTTTATAGATGTGCTTTTTTATACTTAACAGATTGGGTATCAGTCAATATCCCACACTGTCACACTGAAGCTTTCAACCGGTTTCACATAAAAAATAGCATCAAATTAGGGATCAAAGGCTACTTTTTCTTGTTTCAGGAAAACTACGTACTAAATTACAGTTGTTTTAACTGTAATTGGTTTTAAGCGCAATGCAAGATGTTAAATAATTAGTTGTAGATAAAATAGTTAATTTAAATTTCCATATGTACACCAACCTATTAGAAAAAGAAGTTCTATTTTCACACTAAACCGATAAACTTAGGTAAATTCAGAACTAGTGACCTTGCCTGATATATTGAAAATTATCAATGATGATAATAAGCATAATAATAATAATGATAATGATACTGCTGATGATGACGATGATAATAATGATAATGGTACTAATCAGTTTCTAAAGCAATTTCAAGACACGTACCCTTTCCATAAAAAGAGTTACGCAGATTACTATTGCGATTAAATGAAAGTTCGTTCCAGTGTTTTCGTTTTAGATATCGATTACTCGGTATTGATTAAGAAAATCAATTTGAAAGTGTATAGTTTTACTCTCAAAATGAAAACACGGGAGGAAAATTAAGAGAAAAAAAGGATAATAATATGTTAAGAGCTTACAATTTAAACTGTCAGAACGGTATTAGATATAAGCTTTCTTATTTGTGTGTTTGTATTGTATGCATTGAGTTTACATCATTCAGTACTTCAAGGTCTTAGAATACTATGTACAGCCCTGCTAGGCACAAAAGTTGTACACCTGCATTTTTTGACAAAATTGAGTTGCAGCCACCAGGTAGTTTTTTTATACGTGTTTTAACTAAATACAATGTTTTGTGGTAATATGTGCATAGGAAATATATACAGTTTTAATTCTGAGAAAATGATATCCGAATCAAGTACATTGATGCGCAACAGTTTAATCATTAATATATGATTTTGGATTTTCATCTCTTTATGCTTAGTTACTAGAAATATTACTATCATTACATCATGAAGCTGCTATTAATGCACAAAACCTTTTTATTAAATTGGGCATAGTCGGAATGTGAATGGTTGCAATAACTCCCCCCCCCCCCAAAAAAAAAGGAACGAAAGAAAGTTTTTCATGTAAAGCAGCAAAATTTAATTTGATACTAGAGCAGGTGTATTATGAAATGTAAATCTTACCGCAGTAGGCTAGAGATAACGGATTCGTGACTGCACTTGTCATACATTAGCTGCCTACCAGGCGTTGATTCGCAGCTGACGATAAATTGAGCCGACGTTTGCAGCTTATTTTATAACCAGGTCAAAATATATATACGAGTATATTTCTCTAAAGCTAGTATTCATAATCATGTAAAACATAAAATAACTTTTTTAAAAAGAAATTTATCAAAATAAGAAGTAAAAAGTTCACCTTTGGGGCATAAATTTAAATAGAACAAAGATATAAATAGTTACAAAAGCACAGGACTTGCAAGAAACTGCAGTTTGATGCCAAATTTGAACATGAAACAACATGATAAAGTTTAATTAAAAAACTATAAACATAAAATCAAAGGATTACCTTCAAACCTGCGCCATTCTTTTAAAATGAAGTTCCTTCCCGAAATCTTCCAAGTAAAAATGAAGTATGTTGTATTTAATAATAAAAAAACTAAACTTTTTTCCCCTGTTATTTATTCATCCAAAAATTTTACAAAGCTCACGGAAATATTTTTCTTTCAGAACCTTTCAGCTAAATTAAGACATTAAACTTCCAGATAAAAGGGAAAGCTTATAGAAAATTCTTCCTTTCCCGTACAAATTAACTATAAATATCGTGTGACCAGGCAATCAATCTCTCTACTTTTTGTTTCTCAGCGAATGAAAAAGGAATTTTCCGCAGCGGTCTCATTTTAAGCCGTTGTAAAATACATTTTCTAGCCCTTGTGAGTATCGGATTGACTCTTGAACTTTAAAATGCCTCGACGGGTCGGCTAAGTGCACCCCAAAAGTTCGATTGTAGGCTGCGCAAATAGCATCTGCAATGCGCGCCTCAGGCTATTATGTCAGGCATACTATTGTGTTTCTTCTGGGGGGCAGGAGGGAGTGAAAAAAATATTTTCCAATTCAAGTAGTTTGTTTTTCATTTGAATAATTCGGAAAGATGATTTTGAATTTCTATGTTTCTTCTTTTTCTCCTCTTTTTATTATTTTTAAAAGTTTTAAGTTCAAAACAAAATAATAAAAAAACGAAAGAAAGAAAAGGAGCAACAGGACTAAAAACAATCCCGGAAATGAAAATCAAACAGTGAAATAAATAAATAAATGAAAATCTCTCTCTCTCTCTCTCTCTCTCTCATATATATATATATATATATATATATATATACAGCGAGAGTGAGAGAGAGGGCGCGGCTCCTGCCGCATACGTTCCGTACTTTCATACATTTAACTTGTCTATCCCTATAATATATGTTGTGATTCCAAGCTGCTAATAGCACTAATCATTATATAATTTCCATTTATCAGTCTTCATATCTCGGACAAGTTTTCTCTTATTTTTCTTTGTTCTATGCCAGTTAAGTTTTTATGCACTTTAGCTTAAGGCTAACAAAAACACTTTATAAAAAATCTTTCCTCACACTATGATCTTGCACAAATGTAAAGATAGAAGATGTAAGACGTGTGTTAGGAGCAATGCGGTGTTAATGCGAATGACCATTCTTCTTCCTTTTTACAAATACCACAAACCTTTCAGCTCAAAGATTTTTAATTCCAAAAAATTGCCATACAATAAAAACCTAAATAACGAAAGCTGTTTATGATACAACGATGAATTCAAAGAATTTATAGATAACAATCATCAACATATAATTACGGGTAACTTAAATATAAATAAAAAAGATAACATCAAACAGCTACTTTCTTTCGGTA
The DNA here is from genome assembly GCA_038502835.1 of Octonoba sinensis. Taxonomy (NCBI): domain Eukaryota; kingdom Metazoa; phylum Arthropoda; class Arachnida; order Araneae; family Uloboridae; genus Octonoba; species Octonoba sinensis. Next base: position 51,761,937 of record CM076599.1, on the reverse strand, counting down.
TAAAATTTAGATTAAACCACAAAATTAAACCTGATAACGCTATTAACACTTTTAAAAACAATATACCCAATTTTATTCAGCATATGGCTTATAAATACTGCATGCCTTTCGAGGCATTTTTCGAGTGGGAACACTATCTTGAAAAAACATTCATGCTTCTCGTCAAGTCACCTCTCAATAACAATACTTTTCGCTATCACAATATCAATAGAAATGATTTAAATTATATCAAAAAACTACAAGACAAATTCGTCTTTGCCTCTGTCAACAAAGCTTTCAATAACTATGCGATAATCTGTAAAACTTTTTACATAGAAAATATAAACGAGGAACTAAACAATAATTGTATTATAATAAAACTGATCTAGACATCAGTATATTTCACAATAAATTTTCTACTGCACATGCAAAATTAAAAACCTTATTTGGTAAAAATTTCTGCACTTTAAATACTTCCAAACTTCCTTTCTTATTTCTAACACCTAAAATCCATAAAAATCCCACTAAATTCCGTTTCATATGCAGCACAAGTAACAGTATAAACAAATATTTTAATAAAAGACTTCAACATTTTTTAAAAATTTTATATATTTTCATCAAAAATAAATTCAAAAATTCCAGTTATTTCTGGACCATCGACAATAGCTTTGAAATTATAGGGTCAGTTGGGGTAATTGTAAACATGGGGTAATTGTAAACATGAGGTAATTGTAAACATGGGGTAATTGTAAACAAGCTCCATAACTACACTTGTGGTGGTTTTAAAAACTTAAATGCTTGTGAGGGATAAACTGGCAGCATAGGGAAGACACTGAAGCAGTTTCGTAAGCTTCGAAACAACTGTGGAAGCGTCACTATTGTTTGAAAATGGCACAGTGAAAAAAGTTGTTTAACAAAATTTAGTGACCTTACATTTTCCTCTCCAGCTCATCTACAAAAGGGATGTAAGCGGTTTCAACCATTTTTATTTGTCATATGGAATGCTGCTAAAGACATTTAGGTTATGAATTTAATCCTCCCTGTTATTTTTCATGTGCAAGTTAGGTGTTAACAATTACCCCATATATTTCGTAGTCTGGGGTAATTGTAAACACTTAAATTTATCCTATTTCCAATATTTTAGGGGGACAATAAGTATTATATTTTGATGTAAATTACACTTTTGTGTCTATTTTACATGACTTTTGTTTATGTTGCTAATGCCACTTGGAAATCCAAGCCCCTATTGCAGGGCGACCATGAATTAAGGAAGCTCCTACTGATTATCAATGATTTCCGCTAGAATGAAGTACACTTGGCTCAGAAGTGCTTAATGATTTTGAACCAGCTCTAAGATGTGAGATCGTCACCTAGGCTGGTCCCTCAGCGGAAATTATTTCCAACGTGGTGTACATTTGAAGCGACGATGGATTTTACGTGCACAGCTCCCTTTAGCGCAGTCGGTCTCAGAGAAATCAGTCGCGGGAGGTGGTCTCCCTCCCAAGCGTTGACCACTGCCAGTTGTGCTTCACTTTCGGTGTCCTGTGGGATAGAAGCTTAACCAACTGATCCACTTCGGGACAAATTTTACAAAAATTTGTCGCATTACTCGATTTTTTTCACGATATTTCACGTTAAATGATTTTAGCCGACCAATAACGTAACTCAGCGGACCACATGCGGGCTGTTGGCCGCAGATTGAGAACCATTGCTCCGGAACTTCTTAAGCCTTCAATCAGACTGTGTATGAAACAATTTTCCTGTTGCATCAACCTTATTCGAAAATAAATCACTGTTTACAATTACCCCAGATCTCTGGGGTAATTGTAAACACACTGGGGTAGTTGTAAACACGAGCTCATTCCTGAAAAATAGTCATAAAGTCAAGATTTTTGGACACATTTACTCACAAGAAGTACATTAGTGGATAAAATGCTTATAATTTTATCTCTGATTTCATTCAAGAGGTAGGGAAGGATATAAAGTCAAAACATTGAAAAAGCGTTTACAATTACCCCAACTGACCCTACCTAAACTATGTAATTCCGTCCCTACTATGCTTAATACATATGATTTTGAAAACCTTTTTTGCAATATCCCTATTAAAAATCTGTACGAAGTCATTATTAAAACTTTTGATACTTTTTTATAGAAGAAGAACTTAAAATTAATAGAAACTATGTTATAAATCTTTGTCGTTTTTGCTTTAGCAATAACTATGTCTTATTCCAGAATATTATTTTCAAACAAAGGCATGGGGACAAACTACTCAAGTACTGACCCCTAATTCATTCCTGTTTCTTTACGAAATCAACTATGTTATCAAATATAATACAAAACTTCAGATTTTCCGCTATATCGACGACATTCTTATAAAAAATTCCAATTTTTGCAATATCTACAATACCATATATCCAAACTGTCTTCTGTTAAATAAAACCAACACCGTTATTCTTCTAGTGTTATTTTTTTGGAGATCTGCATAAATATAATAGATGATGAATTACATCTAGATCTTTACGATAAAAGAAAAGATTTTAATTTCTTTACTGTACATATGCCACATTGGCACAGCAATTTTAATGAAAAAAAGTTACAGTCGTTATTATAAATCAATTAAATAGATTTTACAAAATATGTAACAACAATATTTATTTATATAAACAAATTTTTATAAACTCTGCAAACCTATTTCATAATGATTCCCCCCCCCCCCCCATCGAATTCATCAAACATTATGTAAATATTTTCAATAGGGCTATGAGCATAGATGACGCACATGCTCACTGACAAATCGGTGACCCTGTTTACTGCGGAGGATATATATATGCATACATTATATTTATGCATAAACTAATTTAAACCCTGTAAAGTATTTTATTATTACCTTTTTCACATCATATACCCATACCATTCTACCTGACTATACACGCCCACATGTGTGTGTGTAAAAAATGTAAAATCGCTACTCGAAGTAATTTAGAGACAAAATTTAGTAGTTACTTATATTGTAAAATGAATGATAATACAGTTCGACCGCGAAATTTTGACATTTGGACGCTTCTGCGCATGGCCGAAAAACGAATCCCTTCGCGTTTTAGGGAAGCTCGTTTTGCAGTTGCGTTTGTTTAGTACGCGAATCAGAATGGTGGCTTCTCTGTTTGTTGAAAGCAACTAAATTTATATACTGGCATACAGCATCAGTTCGGAAGAAATCAAGTATCTAAACGAACTAGAAGGAGACCAAAAACGGCACATTGCTTATACCAGCAGCTCCTCCCTTGAACATGAATGGATTCTTCTTGGCACTCTGCCAGGCAGATCGCATTGGTTGATGGTAGAAAGTTTATGCCCCTTCAATTGTAGGATAACATCTTGGGAAACCATTTTTAGTTATATTACTAAAAGCCATTTCTTATGATTAGGGTGCGTCGGTGAGTTTTGTGCCCTGTTTGCGAAAATACGTGCAAATGAATCCTAAGATTTCCGAAGCATTTAGAAAAATATTATATTCTGAGTGTCACCAGACAAGCTAACGTGATACACAATTGCAGATTGAACAAATGATCATAAACCTAATTAATATGAATTAAAATAGGTTGTCAATTCAAACATTGATATTTCATTGATTTGCTTTGTAGCATTAGGAAAAAAATTTAAAAGTTCACGTAGTCTTCAAGAGGTACTTGAGCAGTCCTTTGACTATATTAAAAAAAATGACGTCATGTATGCATAAAAATAAATATTTTATTCGCAATTTATTCTGCATCATACTAAAACTTACATTTTGTAAGTAAGAAAATTGGATGATTTTTTTTTCGCTCTCTGCATAAGTGAAATAAGAATAAAGGTACATATATTACCTTACTAATATCTACTAAAAAATATCCTCAATTTTTAAAGGTATAAATGAAGAAACTTCTAACATTAATCGGATTAAAGATTTTTCAGCTCCAAAGCGAAAAGGATTTTCGCTCATCTATTACACAAATCCATAGGGAAAACAACCTAATTTTTTACACTTTTCATCAAAAATCAATTTTTTTAATCTTTATGTTTACTTACGTGACATTTAAAATTAAATTTTTTCTGCAAAAAAGTTTATTTTAGGATGAAAATATTTGCATCAAGACTTTCTTACTCAATTTTTGTCAAGAACTCGAGCGATAAGGAATGTTTTCCCGGAAAGTATTTTTTTTAAACATAACTAAATTTATTTTTCATTTTTGATCATTTCATTGCTCAGTTTGATGTTATTTTAAAAAATGTAAGTTAAAGAGCGTTTGCAAAAATAATGGCATAAGTTTTCGCTTGCCGTAACGCATGTGTCTGCAGCAGATTTCTTTATGGACTTAAATTTGTAATCTTTTTTTTTTTTTTTTTTCGCTACTGATTTTCACTACTGATATTTCATTTTACTTAATAATGTTTTCTTTTCTTAGAAATATAAAAATTTGTTTCCACGACACTAGAATGCTAGACATTCTTCATAAATTGCCTGATACTATTCTTGCATCGAAATCAAGCTGCAAGGATAGATTTGTTTTGCATTAGCAGAAAAAGAAAACAAAATCTACTGACGCTTGATTTGCATTCGGATCGTTTAATACCGATACAATGTATTCTTAAAGTAATTTTATTGCCAATCCGTCTTTGGAGAGGATTCGATATTGAAAAAAACTAAAAATACCGGTATCAAACTCATACCAGAACCAGTAAAAATAATACCGGAAACAGTAAAAAGATACCGGAAATTTTCAAGCCGGTATGAACTTATACTGGAAATTTTGAAGTCGGTATGAAATTATACTGGAATTTTGAAGCCGGTATGAAATAAAACTGGAAATTTTGTAGCCGGTATGAACTGATACTGGGAATTTGTACGCCGGTATCAGGCCGTACTGGAAATTTTGAAGCCAGTATCAAACCATACTGGAAATTTTAAAGACGGTATGATTTTAAAGACGGTATGAAGAATCCCCATATTGGGGATTTTGAAACCGGCGTGTAACTGTACTGGAAATTTTAAAGCCGGTATGTAACCATTCTGGAAATTTTGAATTGCCGTTACATTGGAATGTTTTATATCAGTGTGAAACCATATCCTGGAAACTTTGATACCAGTTTTCAAACATACAGAAAGTTTTGATACCAGTTTGTAAATATACTGATAATTTTGAAACCGTTAATAAATATATTGGTAGTTTTGAAACCAGAATGAAAACATACCATAAGTATCCACGATCGTGTACTAGGGTAAATTCCAGTAATAAGTAGGTACAGGGGCACACTGACAGAGGAGGGGGTTTGATTTCAAAATTGTAGTTTCAATTATATTAATAACGTATAAATATGTGTCAGGGGATGAGTTAGATTGGATATATGTATGATCCGATCTAGTTAGGTTAGCTGCAAATAATGAAAAGTACTACATGAGTAGTTGCTTGACGTGGCCAAAGTTTGTTCATTTCAGTCATTCTGTTAAGAAAAATTTAAATAAATAAATAAATAAATAAATAAAAGTAAAATAAAAACTGTTTCTATTGCAGAATGCGTGCAATGAACAGCAAAACCGATTCCATCTCAATGAGCTTCGTAAAGCGCTTTCGAAGAGGTCATAATAATGTTGCAGTGGAGGGTATTTTGCGTGCAGGAACCTATGTAAGCTATTTATTCAGGGGACATCCGGTTGTCTTGTATAGTGTTCCTCATGGAAGTAGCTTCATGTTTTAAGCACCGTTATGTGTACGGAAGCAAATGCTAAAACGTGTTTTGTCTACCTTTCTGAGGGAAAATTATCATGCAACCCTGAGCCATATTTAGCACTTAGCTCTGTAAGTTTTTGTTTCATGAGTCATATGAATTGAATTAAATGGACTGAGAATGGCGAAAATCATCTTGACTTAGTTACGACTTGCGAGTAGTACGAAAGCTTTTTAAACACTTAAAAAAAGAAAGAAAGAAAGAAAATCATGATTTAACATATTTTAACTTCGAGAACCTTCAGAGTTTCAACGCAGAACATTATTTCTATTATGTATTAAGTTTTATAAAAAGTTGCATTTAAGTAAATTTAGATGACTTGCGTCATTGTAATGCCATATTTACAATCGAATGAAATTCAAGAGTGATATCTCAAATATTTTTTTGCTTAGCTTATATTTAGCAAGGCAATTCTATTATGCCGACTTCTGATCTTTTCACGCATCAATAATTTTTCGCTTTGTATTTGTTTTGTATTGTAAACTTATTTCCTTGTTATTTATTTATTTATTTACATTTTTGTTATGCACATATGTTCCCCCACCAATTGTAGGAGTTAAACAGGTTATACATTTCAAATGTTTCTAAAGAAGTGCCAAACATGTTGTATATGTTTAAAATAGCAAAATACACAAACGTACATGCACATAGCTATATTATTCTCAGAGACAAGAGAGGGGTAATTGCAACCACCTCCCTCTCCCTTGCCAAAATGACTGAATTTTTTAATGCCAAGCATAACTCAAAACTATCTCATATTTTAGGGTATAATTTCATTAAAGTTCTCATTAGTTGGCTTCCTCAATTTGCGTATGTTAGTATTCAGCTAGTAGATGCGATATATGTTATAAATGCTTCACAAAATGCCATTCCGTTACTCACAAAACGGCTGCAGATTAAAAATAATGGCTACATAAATAATAATAGTGAAAATAACAATGTAAGATCCTGTTGCAGCGAATTCCAAAGGACAAGAAAAATGCTTCATTGAAACGCCATGTTCGTAGTAATGGAATATATATAATCCAATTAGAGTTTAAAACGGGACTAAAAATTTGCTTCGTTGTAGCGAAAACTTCGCTGCATCATTATTCACTGTAAAGAGAGTTTACTGTAATCATAAATTAAAAATAAAATTAAGTTTTGTTTTTAATACCAAAAATATAAGGATTTAATCATTTTTTACACGCATGCTTGTCTCGAGTGGAAGTGGCCCGTTTGTAGTTTTAGCAAAACCATCTTTTATGGACCAAAAAAAAAGCATACTTTTGTGCTTTAGAACGACGATACCAGTAACTACAGTCATTAGTAAATACCCATACGGCGTCCGATGCCTGGAAACTGACTTTCACCAGCTCAATCTCAATTGAACAGCAGTTCAGGTTAGTGGACAATTTTTGCACTCTTCCAAGGCCCAATATATTTTAATAAATTCTTGCACCGCTGTTGCAATTAGTATAAAGCTCAACGAGAACTCAAATGCATTATTATTAACTCAGATTGTAAGTCACTATCATTCCAATTATTTCATATAATGCATGAAATATATAGAAAAAAACCATTCATAAAGGAAAAAAAAGTAAAAAGGCTACTGGAAACATATATTTTTTCTACTTACACGCAATTAACTTAAGTTCTAAAATTTTAGGGTATTTTTTATTTATTTATTTTTCCCATTTCGGTTTTGATGTAACTAGTAAATAATTCATCAAAAATTCGTTGAGAAGAAAATAAAAGCTCATTAAAAGCGGCAAGCTTCCATAAGTGAAACAGAATAGAAAAGTATTTGTCTTTAGTCTTTGCTCTGTCTTTTCTAAGTTTCCGCTTCTTCTCAATCCCCATGTCATCTTACACAGAGCAAGTTATTTTTAGTTAAAAAATTGTAGCCAGCAGTAGAAATAATTTTGGCTTACTTGATGACGTTTGATTAATTATATTAAACTATTATCAAATTTTTTCAATCTTAATATATTATTCTTCATAAAAAAAGATACGTTGACTTAGAAATAAATAGCAATAATCAGCAGAAGAAATATTTTTGGTGTATATTGAAATTGCCCTACAAGTTTTAATTTATAATTGACACCTAATGATGAATCATACTCCCCTTTAAACTAAAAGGCAACAAATTAATAAAATAAACATTCCAAAAATCATAATTTTTAAACCAATCAATGCTATTGATTATTGATAAAGAATTGATTACATGTATCATGTATTAAAATCAACTATTAAAAGTAAAATGTTTTCTATTCAAAAGCATACTACAGATAGCAGCACTATATTATGAGCAAGCGTATAATTTTAGTTATTCTATATTGTAATAGATGGCAGCACTAACGATTTGCTGCTGCAAACAAGGAGGATAGAATAGACGGGAGACGCCGAAAGCCGCGAACGCAATGGCGAGCAGTTGAAGCCATGGGGAGAGGTGGGTGAAGGAAGGAGAAGGGGAAAAGTCTACCCAAGAAGCCAAATGTATTCCAATGGATGTGAGCGAGAAAATAATTTAGAAACAAAGAAATTACTTCCTTCTCGCGCAGGTTTCGTTTTTAGAGCTAAAATGATGTTTCATTAACTTATAACCATAAGGTATTTAATTTGAATTAATTATTTTTTATTTTATTAAAATTTTTCCCCATTAGCAAAACCATTTTTTGAATGCAGTATACGTTTTTTTTTTTTTTTTTTTTTTTTTTTTTTTTAAATGTACTAATGGGTAAAAATATATATATATATATATATATATATTTTAAGTCTTAAAATTTAGAAGGAAGAAAACTTTTACATTTCGTTTTTAGAGCTTAAATGATGTTTCATTAACTTAAAAGGGTATTTATTTTAATTTAATACTTTCTCATTTTATTAAAATTTTTCAAAGTTAGCGAAAACATTTTTTGAATGTAGAATATGTTTTTTTTAATGTGTTAATGGGTAAAAATACACACACACACATATATATATATATATTAAACCTTAAAATTTAAAGTTAGAAAACAATTGAAATGAAATGCACAAAGAACAGAAAATATCTTTATTATGCACATTTTTACATATACAGAATATTTTTTTTTAAAGAAAACATTTATCAAATATGTTTTTGGAAGCAGAACAAATTAGAAAATCAGTTACTCATGATTATTTAAATAACACTAATATTTTGTGAAAGAAATTAATAAATATATTTTGTTTTTCAGTAGGTTGAAAAAAAAAGTTTAATATGCAAAAGCTTTCCTCTTTTTTATTTACTTCTAATAGTATTAAAATGAAATAAAATTATGAAACTTTCAAATTAAAGATATATGATAACTTCTAGTTAAATACAAAAATTTGGGTTGAATCAATGTATCAAAATTGTGGATTGGTAGTTTCAGAATACAATTTAATGCAACTGAAAAGTTATACATATGTATATGAACTAGTTCTAAAGAGCCCTATAAGCATAGCAGCAGCAAATATTGTAGAATCAATGTATCAAATGGTATTTAAAAAATAGTTTTAGCAACTTCTGAAATGTAATTATAGGAGCAATAATTTCAAAACACTATGAGCTATAATAAACTATAATAATAATAATTAATGAATGAAATAAAATATTGAAAGTGAAATTATGAACAAGAATAAATCAGGAAATATGTTTGTTTTTTTAAATATAAAAGAATTTAAATATCCCTGCAGGTACTGAATTGTATGTACAAATGCACCATTACTGTTGAGAATTTTAAGCTTAACAGCCGAAAATATTGCAAAATCATATATCAAACTTGTGGAATGGAAATTTAAAAACATTTTTGGCAAATTCGGTAATTTAATTATAGGAGCAATATTAATTGAAAACACTAACAGCAATAATAATGTCAATTAATACATAAAATTAAATCTTGGAAATATAAAATTATGTGCAAAAGAATAAATTAGCATAAATGTGTATATATATATATATATAAATGAGTTATTCTGGAAGGTACTGAAAATTGCACATGTATAGTGCTATAACCATAACAGCAAATCACTGATGAAGGCTGCCAGTTTTCCCTTCTGCAAGCCGTAACCCACTCAAATTTACCTTCTTGGGAAATCTGAAAAAATTTCATTATATAGTAATAATAATATTTATAACAAAAAAAAAATTTAATCTGTATTATGAAATACTTATTAAGCATTTTGGAGTAACTCATTCACATTTCAAATGTGTAATGCTATGTTGTTATTGTAATTAGGTTTTTGAGAATATTCTCCAAGAGATTATTACCGAGATTTCAATATCTCTAAATACAACTAATAATTACTAAAGCATTTTTCGTCACCAAAATATAAGAGAGAGAGAGATACTACAATGGGTCTCCTTTTCGCAAAGCCTTTTTTAAAAGGTTCATTCATCAGTTTTTCTTAAATATTTTTCAATTACAAGAGAAAATGTTAAGGAAAAATTGATAAATATTCATTACTATTTACTGCACTTAAGTTGAACTATGCATTTATTTTACACTTGGAGATTTCTTAACGTTTATTACACTCATGAATGGAAAACTTAATTAGAACATACACCTCTGTGTTGATAAAAAAGTTTAAATTTCCCATGCCAGAAAAAGTTAATAAAGACACTACGTATTTGTACCTGCTGGATATAGAGCAGAGGGAATAGGAGCTATTGCCCCCCCCCCCCCATTAAAATATCATTATATAATATATTATTGATGAACTAAAACTTCCCAATTTTAATTTTTTGGACAACATTTTCAGTAAAATATGGCGAAGAAATTGCTGTTATCAGCAAAATCCTACCTCCTCATCTATTAATAAGGTACTGTAATATTTTCAAAACAGTCCAGATCTAAAGCTCGAATCTAAAACGTTGCAAAGATCGAAAAAATAACAATGATAATTAAAAGCGACAATGTGGTAATTAACTTCCATCACATCTTGTTATATAACATTAAAACACATCTATAAAGGAATGGAACTAGATAACCACTAAGAAGCTATTTTAAACCTATTTGTTTGTAATGAAATGAATCAAAGTTTAAAAAGTAATAAAACAAAAACTGAAAACTTACCAATGGAAAGACAGTCCCGAAATCTCCTTTCCAGGTCTGTTAGTGCATCCATAAGCAGAACAAGCAGGCATATTATTTCATTAACTGAAAAAACTATACCACTTCACATAGCGAACGGAGTAAACGCTTCATAAAACCCCAATGTTTTGGGTAGAGTTTTCACCCGCCAGTTAAATTTCCGGTTACGGTTTTGGCTTCAGGATTCCCCTGGAAGAGCTTCTCCCTTCCTATTCTATCCTCCTTGGCTGCAAACAATCTTTCTTTATTGGAAGAAAAGGATTCTCGTAAATCACCGTTTCCCAGAGGCGTAGCTAGGGTTTTCAGCGCCCGGGGACAACTGAAGATTTTGCGCCCCCCCCCCCCGGGCCTCTGGAGGCCTAGGGGTGCCCCTAAAGGGAATTTAAAAAAACTTTTATGCTTCCTAAATGATAAATAGCTCTAAAAAGCAGCCCTTTTAATGTTCATTTTTATTAGCGACCATTCTCTTCTAAGCGAAAAATGGGACGCTGGCTTCGTAAAATTATTTGTCTGATTTCCCACGCACTCCTGTTCTACATTGGTCATTCCCGATATGGTTTTCGGTGCTCCACGTTTTTGTCGAACATATTCACACCGCTTCAGTTCAAATAATTTTCTTTTCGCATTTAAAAATAAAATAAATTAATATTCATCTGGCGCCCCTTGACGCTGCGCCCGGGGACAGCTGTCCCTCCTTGCCCCCACCTAGCTACGCCTCTGCCGTTTCCTACAGTGTTTCTTTCAGGCATCTCTCCGCGGGGAAGGGCCCTTCGCATTGCATTGCCCTTCGGAGTCTTATGTATCTTATACGGTATCCTTATAATAGTCTAAGCTCGGAGCAAGACAAATGCTTCCCCACCCCCAAGAAAAAAATAAGATCACAAGTTCAACTAAAAACGAAAGAAAAGAGAGATTACACTTTTTAGTTTCAGAAACACTTTTGGGGAAAAGACATCGAACACTGTTACTAGCGACACCAAATGCAACCTAAAAGATAAAAACTTATTTTGAAAAATTTGCGAAAAAAGAATAACCAAACTCCAATCTGCTTCCCCTAACTTCACTAAAGAATCTCGAAATTGCATTGTTAGGAAGATTTCAAAAAGTGTCCTGTGGAAAGCCCTCAAACCCCTTGCCTCCAGTAACGTTGACAAAGATGGACTGAAACTTCATTTTTAAGACTGCAGTTTCGAAAATGTTCTTAGTGTAGAACTTCTGAAACTCCTTTAACGTCCCCAAAGAGCCTAAATTTGCATTCTCAGGAGTTAAATTGGTGAACAATTCCGGGAGAAGGCACCCGGACCCCCCTCTCCAGAGATAGCCTTAACATTATAGTTGTAGAAACCAGTTACAAAAGTTTAAGGTGTAAAAGCCCCCAAAACACACTCCCCTAACCTCATGAAAAACATACCTAGGGGCAGGGTTAGGGGTTTAACCCCCCCCCCCCCCTTCCTGAGCTCAAGACAAAATTGTCTAGCTGTCTAAATTAGGGAAATAATAGTGCTTTATTACATACTCGAATTTCTTTTAGTAGTTTCAGAAAATTATGAACACCCCTCCCCCACTTGAAAAAATTCTGCGTACGCCACCGCCTACTATATATAGAATATTTCATATATATAGAAAGTCATATTATCAGCATCATTTCTAGTCATATATATATAAATATATGTATATAAAGGTAATGGTTTTTAAGCATACATTGGTAACATGCTCCCCACCCCCCTTCCGGAGCAAAAGTTCTGAAAGAAACACTGTTTTCCTAACCGGTGGTTAGCGAAGCCCCAGGGGTTCGCGTGGCATGAAAAGGAGGTTCGAGAAAATAACACTGCACTGACGGAAGTTTTCAGTGTTGATATGAAAGGAAAGGGTAGGTAATAGATTAATACGCCTTAGAACTGCGTGTAATTTTTTTTTCTTCAACAAATTGAATTCCCTATAATGCGTAAAAGTAGTAGGCTGGCATAGGAAGTATACGTAAAAAGATTGAATTGCAATTATTTCTACTGTTGCCTGATTTCGAAAACTTGAATCACTGAGGGATATCGAAAGATATCCATTGATCTGTTTTAAATTTTGAACGTATATTTCTACTACCATTTTCCAATTTTTCCTCGCTATCGCGAAGAAAGAGTTGAAAATACATATGTAAATTTATTAAGATATGAAATGTTGCTTTTTCTTTTCTGCATTATCGCAATGAGAAATTTGAAAATATGTAAATTTTTGACATTTATGCAAATTTCCACAATGTTTGCGAATGTTTTATAGTTGAAACCGAAAAATATTTATTGATTGCTTCAAAATTTTGTGTGTATATTTCTCATGCTATTCCACAAATTTTTCGCTCTATCGGGAGAATAATTTTTAAAGATAAACTTTGCGAATACATGTTTACTGCCCTATTAATAATTCAAAAATAGCAAATAATAAAGTATAATAATTAAAAATATAAAAAAAAATTTCATTGTATCTGTATTTTAGTTTTATTCATCTTTAGATGCTTTGCAATTATATTTTCCTTTCTTTTAATGAACTATTGAGCAACATGGAAAATACAGCAAATTTTATAGTTTCACTACCCGCTTTTTAAACTACAGGAGGGGGGTTTGCTGTTTTCTTTCGTATCGTGGTTGGGAACCCCTGTCGTAAATAAACAAAATTCAAGCGCGCAGAAAGAAACGGTGGTGTGTGTCGGCAACATGAGCATAAGCACGACAGAAGGAGCAAAGGCATAATTTGAAAATGTACAGGATTTTTTTTTTTCCCAACCTTATAAAATTTTATGACATCCTCACATCTAACAAAACACGAGTTTGGATTTCATATTTTGAGCCTACTTCTAAAATAAAATTTAGAAATAAATTATATTTAAACAGCAATTAAACAAAATGATAAGAATGTACCTAATACGTACTCTTTATTTCTCGCAAGAATGTCAGAAACACAAACGGAAAAATAAATTAATACCCCTTCCCCCCCCCCCCCAAAAAAAAAAAAAAAAAGAAGAGAAAAAGGAAATATGTAAGGTGACGGTGTAAGTGAGTTTCTTTTTTGCCGCTCCTATAACTTTTAAGGTTCGGACCAAAGAAGAGGTTTCCAATTTGAAATTTTGATAGAACTTTCATTACTTTGATAAAATTTCGTTTAATTGAATTATAGAACAGAAACTGAGGTGTATAAAGTATCTTTCCACCGTCCACACTTTTCTCTGTGTTGTTAGTTTTCTTTTTTTATTGCTGGATTCATTATTATTATTTTTTTAAGGTGTTTTTAGCCTTAAACATGATGTCTCTATTAGTTTTTTCGAAGCTTGTAGTGGTACATATATTTGTTTTTAAAGTATAATTACTTCCACCCACTGAATAAACAGCACATTTTTTAAAGTTGAGAACTGTTTATATTATCTTAATTGTTAGCCTGGTTTTTTCTAATAAATCTTCCTTCTCTTTTCGCTTGAATTTCTAAACATTTTTTAGACTTTTCTCTTGCTCTTTGAAATTCCCTATGGAATAGTTCATAAATGCAGTAGGGCTGGAAGGTAATGTTTTTGTCGTGCGAGATATATGATATAGATTATTTTACACTTTAACGGGCTGCAGATCGTTATTCTATGAAATAACTAGTTAAACCATGAAATACAAGAGAGTTTTACACTTTAACGGACACGATCAGTTATTTCATGGAATAACTAGGTATTCTATAAAATAACGGATTTCATACTTTAACGGTAACATATATATATATATATACAATTCTAAATGAAAATCAAAATCTAGCTACATAAAAGCTCCAATTGTAAAAGTGGAAAAAAAAAAAAAACCGACTTTAAAGCAAAGAAATTATCAGCAAGAAAAGGAAATACAGTTTTTCAGACGGAAGTTTTCAGACAGGAAGTTTTACTACATTTTCTGCAGACAGGCGATTTCTTTTTTCATTATAAATGTTTCCTGCCTCTGAAAAAACTTGCTCACTGTATGCACTGCTGGAAAGTGCAGATAGGAATTTTTTTGCCAAAGAGTTATAATGGTTTAAAGAATTCTATTTTATAATTCTTACATTCAATTTCTTTCATTAGTTTATTTATTAGTATATATATATATTATGTAGTTAAAATGTATGTTTTCATTTCAATATATACAAAATTCTTCATGTGCACATCAATACTCTTTTTTTATTCACAACTACTCCGTACTCGGTACTCGGTACTCTGCCGAGTAGCAAATGGCCGAGTACTCGGTACTCGGCCAAAGTGCTACTCGGTAGATCCCTAAAAGGAACCATTTCAAATTTTAGAAAAATTGTTTCTAGGTACCGTTTTTTGTGTTTGAAGTAATTTTTTACCAAATTTATACAAAATTGCTCAGATATTTTAGTATCCTAGACAAAAATGCATACACAAATTTTAGAGTTGGCAATATGTTCATTTTTTGGATTCAAAACTAAATGTTTTATTATTAGATTCTGCTTCATATTATAACTGGATTGCGAATGAATGAATAATGCAATATCCTTATTACAGAGAAAATGAAAACTTTTTACTTTTATATCTTTTCTATATTTCTATGGTAAAGTGAAAAAAGATTTTAAATTTTAGGATGATTTTTTTTCGTATAAAAATAATATATTATACTACAATTTCGTATTATAAATAATAAACTTAAGTATTAAGCAACAAAGACAAAATCCCTCAATAAACGTATAAAACGCTTTTGATGCCCAATAGATGGCGCTATGGTCTTCTCTTAGAACAAGAATTTATTCCAAAACTGCCGAAAGAGACAGCGATATGCAAAACAGCATCAAGTAATTTTTGGGGCAGACGTGCCCCGATCTTATTATTTTTGGCGGGGAGGGGAAAATTCTCACTTTACCGAATGAAACTCCAAACTTCATCGAATCATGAAATACGAGTGAAGTAAGGGCAGAGACGACCCGATCTTATATTAATCTGATCGTCCTTTATTATCGCTCTGATTTATGTTTAAAAAGCAGTTTTAAAATTTAGATGTAGTAAACAAAAAGTAAAATAGGAAAAAAGAAGGAAGATAGATTAATAAATACTGCCTATACGTATATTAGGAATGTAACGAATAGTGATTCGGCCGAATACCGAATATGCGGCATTTCTTCCAAGCCGAATACCGAGTATTCGGCCATTTCTTCTAGGCAGAAGCCGAATATTCGGCCAATGTTTTAGGCCAAATACCAAATATTTCGTGGCGGAATATTAAAATTTCTAGAAAATTGTTATAATAGAAAGTATTTGTCAAATTTAAAAGTATTCACAAAGTCAAGCACCAGCTCCACACATTAATCTATCATGCACGACTTAACTCTGTTTGTTAAGAACCTAAAATTATCTAAATTTAATTTTTTTCATCGTTTTGAATACAATAAAACTGAGAATTTCTTTGTTAATTTTAAATTTGAAAATTTGAATTTTATCTAAAACATGAGTAAAAGAGGGGATATCAGTTAACCTTATTTGCATGTCAAAAAATGCGGCTTACTTAAAAGTGTTTTGAAGATTGAAATGTTCTTTCCCTATCAATGAGGCAATTAATATTAACAAGAATGCTACGAAAAAAATAATGAGTTGCTTCTCGAATGCCAGTTATTTGTACTGGTGGACTAAAACATCACTAAAGGTGAAACTACAATAAAAGCAAAAATTACAAATACATTTCTAAAACATGTCAGAAAGGTTAAGAATTTTCGAATATTTTTGAAAAAGACAGTTATATTACCTTTTATAATTTTCTTACTATACAATATAATATAGGTTCAAATGGATAAATAATATGTCTAAATTTCTTTACATTTTCCTGTGTTATAAGATATTTAAATGTTCCAAAGTTGCTCAAATAAAAGTTTTATGATCAGTTTAAACAGGAACTAAAAGTTTTCTTTTACCTTTTGAAAATATAAAATGTATGCGTGAGCTCTCACCGCCGTAAATATCTTTCCGAAAAATACTTCAATATTTTTAACTATACTTTTTAGACGAGGACAGTATTAAAATTGGCAATGCCCCATATAATAGTGTTGCATTATTTTATAATGAAATACTTGGCCACCAATTAAAATTACATTCTTAAAATTTCTTATTTTATAAAGAACTTCAACTATTTTTGTCTCATTTTTTTGTTTCTTTTTTCAAAAGAACTAGTACTACCTTGAAACTTCAAACCACGGCCGCATTTAATTTTTGTATCAAATTTAAGGTAGCCGTAGCTTTCCAGGTCAATTACTGAAAAGGTACTCTTTAACAATCATAAAGACGACTGTTTTCTTCAAAATCAGAATTAAATGAATAACCAATTAAAAGATTTAGAAGAAAATATATTTCCGTAAATGCGTGTAAAAACAACGAATTTGAAATTTTACACGAATTCATTTCAGAAAATATATTTATTTCATTAAAAAGTCTTACTTGTCATTTGGGTTCAAGTCGTGATTAGTTTTGCACTTTTAGGTGCCGCACAACACTCAAAGAAAAGACGAAGAAAGAATTTTTATAAATGCTTTTCTTATCTGATCTTCGATTTTTTGATAACAGCTACACATGGTTAAGGAATAAAACATTTGTACCTATAAATCAGAAATCGAATCAAGATTACAATGGAATTCGTAGAGTGATGAAAAAGCAGCAGAAAAAAATCCCTTTCTTCCCTCTGGAATAATCGTTTAGTTCCCTTTTTCCGAACCGCAAATCATGGGTGATCTGTCTTGTCAGATATCGCTGCCAGTTGGAATGAAAAGAACTTCAGGCCACAAGAGAAAGCATTTCTCATGGAGTAAGAATATTAGGAGAGGAACGAGGAGATTCATAAAAACAATGTGTTATTCTTGAAAAGTAAAATTAAACGGATTTCTGTCAAATGTCTACCCGAAGATATGAAAAGACAGTCATGAGGAACTTAGCTTACGTGACTTAATTATTTTGGAAGCTTTTCTGAGAACAAATTTGTTTTGTTTTTTTATAATGAGAGGCATTTTTTAAAAATTATCTTCTAAAGATGTCCTCCAAAATTAAAAAAAAAAAAAAAAAAAAAAAAAAAAAAAAAATGGGAGTAGAACGAAGCAAAAATAATTACATTTCAGAATAAATATGTATTTTCTTATTGCTCCTCGGAAATCAAATAATGTTCTCAGAAAATAACTGAAAAAGAAAATCGAACCGAATCCAGATTATCTTCTGAAACCAACGTTAACTAAATCAAGATAAATCAAAATTTTTTAAAATGTATTTATTTTTGTATAACTTTTTAGACTACACATTCTCTTATAACTTTTAATATTTGACTATAGATAAAGATTTTTTATACCATGTAACACCAATAAGTGGAGTTAGTTTCCGTATGTAAATTGAAGAGCAGCTATTCAAGATGAAATTCGCATGAGTTTAAGGTCTGATATTACTCTGAAAGGGATCATCATTCGTCGGACTTCACCCCCGAGCCGGGAAGAGGGCAACCCTAAGGCATCGTGCTAACAGGTTAGGGGGATGAAGTAGAGAACTCTGTAAATGATCCTGTATCAAAAAGTACCAACATACCAGCTAATTAGCTGATATTTTAAAGATCTGAATATGAATTTCATAAAGGTTTGATTGGAACGCAATCTAATAACCTAAAATATTAAACATTTGTTAGATTTTAGGTTTGCAGCAAGAGACGTTTATCAGACAGGTCGAAACAATGCACAAAAAAGCAATACTTTGGGTCACATAAACTTTGCATTTTTAGACACATATTTCTGAGAATCTTTTAAATGTGCATATTACAACTCTTCTCATTACGTTAATATAGAGCAGTATTATATTAACGTAATATATGACAGTAAAGAAGAGGTATAAATGAGACATATTGAAAAATCAGCAGATTGGAAAAAACAAAGCATTTTGCAGACAAATGCATTTGATGATTTCTTTGCTGGTTTAACAAAATTACATATACAATATAGAAAATGTTTCCTAACGTTGAAGCTATTTTTGTATAAGCCCCATATTCATTACATAAGATGCAGTGATTCCCTTAGACTTTTTCCTGCCATGAATTTAAAGTTTAAATTCATGGCACTTGTTTCATCACACGCACGCACATACATACATGAACATACACACACACACACATATATACCAGGGTGGCGTAGTGGTAAGGCACAGTCCTTGCACGCCCAAGTTCGCTGGATAAACCTGGCCCAAGTTGGTGGATTTTTAAGATGCAAAAATCGCCAGCGCCCATGTCGTATGACTGCGGCATGCGGCATGTTAAATATCCTTTGAGAATCCGTTTGGCGTGGATACACTCGGCTTAATTAAATTCTTAGTGCAGATTATATCAATTAGAGCTCAGGGGCCGCCATCGGGGGGGGAACTGAGCTTCAAAAATTGCGGCAATGGTACCTCACTCATTGAGGTGCCGCTGAAAGAGTTGGCGCCAATTTCTGGGAACGCTGCCCATTAGAAATTTAAAATATATATATATGATAGATAACACTTATCAAAAACGAGCAGTTGTAATTGCATGAAAATAATACATGTTTGCTAAGGGTTATCAAAAAAAAAAGCATTTCCTCCGGCATATGTTGTTAGACAAATCAATGCTAATGTTTTAGCATTCGCATATTTCTTGTTTCCTTTCCTTCGGGAACTGATCCATCTGTTAATGTTTTTCCCAAATGCCCGGTGATACTTTTGTGATTGCAAGATGCGTTGAAAATGGATCATTAACGACTCAGACAAAAGCTTAATGTATTGTGAGCACAATATCATTGTCGCTTAGACACATGATGTTTGAGAGAGAAAAGACGTTTTGTGAAATGCAATGCAGTTCCACGCTTATCGATCCGAACTTTTCTCGCTCTGGGGGGAAAATTACAATCTTTAAAAATAAAGTTGTGTGGAAAATGTTCACATTCATAATTAGTTGCCTTTAATGTACAACAATATAAAATATTCAGTCTTAATCAAGATAAATATTTATGGTTAAATCTATTTAATCAAAAGCAAACATCAAGAAATTAATTTTTAGTTAGCATTTTGTGAAATGCTTAAAACTCTGAAACGCGGGACAAACAGTGTAGACAATAAAAATAATAAATTAACTTTGTTCAAATAAACTGTAATAAAAATTGTCACGTTAAGAAAGCACAAATGAGCATTAAAATGCAGACATATGTTTCGGGATTGCTTTCAACCCTTGTCCCTCTTTAAATCCAATAGTGACGCGTTTTTTGCATCCAGAAGCTCCACTTTTGCATAGAAAAAGGGATTCCACGCAATCCCGAAACATATGTCTGCATTTTAATGCTCATTTGTGCTTTCTTAACGTGACAATTTTTATTACAATGTAGACAATTTTGAATGACAAATATGTATAAGGTAATTCATGGGAAGATGCCACACGTAAGGGTTTTTTTCGATTAGTACATTAAAAATTGAAATAACAAGATCATGAAAAAAATACTGCTTATTTTCCAATGTTTAATTTGTTACGTGAACAAGTTAATTCTCTTCTCAGTATGAAAATAAATGAAAATTTTAATGTTAAAAAATGTTACTAAATTGTGGCATCTTATCCCATATATGGGGAAAGATACAGCACCACAATAAATAAAAAAATAAGACAAACATTACAAAGTTAAATGTGAATTAAGAATTACTATAGAAAGACAAAACAAATTAAATTCTTTCATAATTCGTTTGATAAAAATAATAACAACACAGGTCGAATAATAGCCAACACAGCATTTCAACCAGTGCAATTGATCATCATTGCAATATTCGTGCAACCATTTGTTGCATTCGATGCACTGAATCCAGTCCCCCTTGGGACCTTTTTTGTGTGATGTAGGCGTAGTGTTGTGGATGTAGGGATGTCACATGCTCCCCTTGTGAAAGTCACAGCTGTATCATTTCTGGAACCATCAGAAATAGCAAACGCATGCTGTGGAATTGCTAGTGGGTTATAGGGGGAAATCTCAGTAGGAGAAAACCCAGAAGTACCATTTTCCTACTTTAGCTGCCTTGCTCCAAGCTGCATTCAGAAGAGATTCAAACTCAAGTCAATTTACGATCTGGGTTTTTGTGTATCTAGAAGTTCAGAGATTGTCGCCAATATGTTCTTCAATGGCTTGAAAAACTTGAACTCAAGTAGCTATAAATACTGTGTGGTGTGACTTGGAAGACAGAAAAGAATAACGTCATTTGCTGTATTATAAAATAAAATAATAAAAAACACATTTTAAAGTACATTTCATTTATTTCTGAACCATGTGGCGTCTTCCCCAAAGTATAGGGCGAAGATGCCACACACGCTTATTTCCTTTATTCTACATGCATCGTATGTGTAACATAATGCGTAACTCACTTATATTGCTAATATCTTATTTAAAATAACGAGTACGTTTATAAACATTAAATATGAGGAACGGAATATTATAAAAGGGTTATTAGGACGTTCAATGCTCACGAGATTCAAAAATTAAGCCTATTAAAGACGGTTAATTCAGATGAATTCTCAATCCACCCGTCATGCCGGACCAGACTCTTCACACAAGTGGCTCAGTTTTGAAATCTATCGACAAATAAAAATACTATTCATAAAGTGGCGCCTTTCCCCGAATTACCTTATATATATGTATATATATGCCTCCGAATAATATTATTGTGAATATAAACATGCTTTTCTTAATTTTGATTTTACTGGAAGAAAAAATACTATATTGAATGCATTTTTTCGCAACTTGTAATGTAGACTACATTATGATATTTGATGTTCTGCTATCGGGTAATGTCTATGATTTTGTCGAAGTTTATTAAACTATTCTATGTGTGATGATTGCATTTTACTGTGATTTATATTTAGATATTTCTTTACATAATTATTTCATATTTCTGTGCTTGGCTCTTGCATATTAAGGAGTAGTTTTCTCATCCTTTTCTGTTTTGCGGGTGCATGTTTTATGGGCAATACATACATGATATTATTTACACGATCAATATTACTTGCACATTAACATATGTTGCATTTGCATATTAACATGTGTAAAACTTGCGTATTTTTAAACTCACAATTTTTTTTGTAAGTCATCAAAACTTTTTAAGAACTATATTAGTAAATAATATATATTAAATAATTAAGCATTTTCTTCCTAATAAATTAGATATATTTTTTAATGTAGTAGTAATCAATGTTTCAAAAAAATAATTTCAAACACCCTTCTTTCGCAAATTATAATTGAGAAAATGTAATTGTTTGAAAGTAGTGATGTCATTAAATAATGTATTTCATAAGAATAATAGAGAAAAACAAATCTGAAAGTTTCAATAAAAAGCAGATTTTATTGCACAAGTTTGATTCTTAATTTTTTTTAATTAAGCTAGAGACTTGAGGCATTTTTAGTTTCAGTTAATGTCAAAGTTAGTGTAGTATCAAAAGAAAAAAAAATGTACATGATTTTAATGAATGCATGAAATTGATCAAGAAAAATATTTTTTTCGTTCGGATCAAAACGTAAGTTTCGCCTTTTTAATATTACCTTCAATCATAAATGAAATAGTTTGATTCGTTTATGCTGTAAAAAACTATAATAAGAGTACGTACAGTATACATTTATGTAACATATACAAATAACTCTAGAAATAAGTGAGTCCTAGCCTCAAACGAAGCAATATACAGCAGCAGCAGATTGTCTTTTTAAACTTTTAATCTTTACAAGAACTTGATCGAGAATGTAGATAGAGCTTAAGGTTCATTCTTTAAATGAATAACGTAAACATGACTTTCAAAACAATTTTATTAGTTAAAGAATTAACTTCACGAAAGCAATTCTTCAAACGAAAAATGTTAACACACCTCTTATGAGAAAAATTTGAACAGGATAGTCATCCAATGTTATATAATAGAACAACGTAAATTGTAGACGTCAGGCAAGGAAATGGTTTATATATTTTACAGCTTTTTCCCGAAAATAGAGTGTAATCAGTAAACGCAATGGGAAATGTACCATTCCTTAATGCTTTAGTACACGTGTCCCGTAAAATAGCGCCATTACACGAAATCCCAACATTATTTACAAAAGAATGAAAGAGCATTCGTGCTGGATTGAGTTTATGTACGAAATGGACATTTCTCGGTTTTATTTGATTTGAAAAGGCCTTATAGGAAATATAACATAAACAATTTCTTTTGAAGAATTAATTTTATTTTCTAATTTACGTTCAGCCGTTGTATTTGAATTTTCATGACACCTTAATTAAGTCAGATGTTGAATTGAATATTTGTCAATTAAACTAAGAATGTATAAGTTATCTGTTCTTTCTTAACGGATTTCCCATTGGTTTGTCTTTGATTGTTTTTAGTAGCTTGAAAATTCATATTCGGTTACAAACGGAATTTTACATAGAAGCCTACAAAAAAAAAAAAAAAAAAAAAAAAAAAAAAAACAACAACCAACATTTTTAAAGATTGACAGACCGGCTAAGATACCAAAAGCCCCAATTTTTTCCCCATCTCTAAACCTCGACATTTTTATTTTCAATATTTATTTTATTACGGAATTTATTTTTGATCTCGTTTTTGAATTTACTTTTTTCTCAGGGTTAATTTTACGACGCACGAAGCCTTCTTTTTTTACTTTTTTAAAACTTATTTTTACGAGAAAATAGACTAAAAATTTGATCTGAATAAAAGATGAAAAACGTTAGTTTTGATAGTACGGAACACTTCAAGGACATTAAAAAATGCATTAAAAAATGATGTATATTAATATGTTGGAGTAGGGGAGTGTAAACTTTTGTTACATTGTTTTACCATTTACTATTAATTAGCAAATTCATCGCTAGATGGCAGCATCTGCTAACGCAATATTGTAACTAACATCAAATCTACTAGTTAGCCAATGAGAGCTAACCAAGCAAAAAGTATCTAGTTTCATTCCTTCCAGAACATTCTTCTCTCTCTCGAGCAAGGACGATGGCGGTCTGTAAAATTTTGCGCGGAGACAACGGAGGGAGAAGAAAAAAAAACGGAAAAAAATGCAAAAAAAAGAAAAAAGGCAAAGTAGCCTTACAAAAAATAATGTATGAATAATATTAATAATAGTGGTTGTGTTTAATATTCAAGAAATAATAAGTAAAAAAAAAAGAAAAGCCTGAAGATGATAAAAGATTGTGATGCGGACGAATGCAAGAAATGTGCATTGTAGCTGGAGTCTGAACTTTTTAATCATTTCTGAAGGAAGTATCTGAAAGTATAGATGTCTACTACCAGAGGGATTGAAAGATGCTGATCATCTGAATGAATCATCGATCTACAGCAAATGATTGGTCAGAACAACTTGAACTGCGATTCATCAATTTCCACGTGCTCGGTATAAAATCAGTATAGATGTGCTACCTTTCAAGTGAGATACAACCTTCCTTTTTAGATCAATCTTTTGGAATAATCTGACGTCGATACAGATGTTCCATAGATTAGATCAAATCATTTTCTATGAAATACTTGTCCGCGAAAGACTTGCTAAATAGAAATGTGTTTGCTCCATTTTTCTCGATCACTCCATAGGCTTGAATGATTTTATTTAATGTCATTTTAATGTGTAATTATTTAATCTGCAATCAAATTGATCTTTCCATTCCAATTTATCAAAATTGTGTTATTTTAATTGATGGTGCACCAAAGGTACAGTTTGATAACATAATGTTTTTATATATACGCAAGATAAGTATTTAAATAAATACTTTTAATTTAATATTTATATGTCTTTTATTTCAGTAATGCAGTATTTTCCATTCACATCATTTTCCATTTTAAATGTGTCATTCATTTCATTATCTATTTTAATTATTTTAACATCTTTCAATGACACTCAAAGGTATTTTTTAACAAAGAAATTTTAGCATTTTAAAAACACCAAATATCATGAATATTTTTATCACTAAAATTTTTATCAGGGAGACTGGGGTAAAATGGTCCTCGTGGTAAAATGGACACCCCCCTATTATCTATATTATTACTTTCTTCTAATGTTTCATATTTTGGTACATAGATGGTAGCATTAAAATAGTGATAATTACTTTGCAGTGCTTGCTTGCCACTGTTCTAATTGCTGGGTGACGTGCTGCATCAGTTATCTTAATCTATTTTTATTTTTTAGCACAACAGCAATTCAAGTAAATACCATGTTCTTAAACCTTCATCAAAAGGTTTTGTGTCTTGCGTTTTCAGCAGGACACTTAGTCATTCTGTTGCAGGGTTTCGTAATTTCTCGCAATTGGAGAGTAGTTGTTGAGGCTTTTGTTGATACCTAGGACTTAAGGGGAAATGATGGTTTCTGTTTTTTTCTGATAGTTTAACAACAGAATGCGGCAAATAGAATCAACAAGATAGCGAAATAATCTCCTAAACATTATTAAAAGTATAATGTCAAGAACTGGCTAGTAGGTTGACAATTTTGGAAACCACTGGAATCGAAAAGTTTTACAGTAAATCAGAGTAACAGTGATTCAAAATTTCTCTATTTTTAACTGGACCATTGATTTTTTACAGTGTTATTGTATTTACTGGCATAACAATGAAGAATAACTCTTTAGGTATTGCACAGTAAAAAAAATTAAGAAATAATAATCATAAGAACAATTTAAAAGGAATTATTAACTAGTTTTAAAGTGATCCTTCCATTTATGGTAACTTTAACCCACGTCAAAAATGTGATTTTAAAATGAATTATTTTAAGAAGAGTATTGCAGTTGCGGAACTTTAAACAAAAAAAAAAATAAATAGTTTTTTTTTATATAATTTCAACCGGCGGTTTTTAATTTTATTACGGATAGATTTCTATAATTCATGATAGTGCATGGAAGAACTTCAAGATTTTCAGCAACTTCCAAGCAGAGACTTCAGAATTACTGTATAATACAATTATTTGTATACAGTGCTGCAAACTTATTTCGTAAAATTAAGAGTAAAAAACGGATTTTATAATCGAGCCTGCTGAGTGTAGCACTGGACCTTCTATGGCTGTAATGTTATTTTTACAATATCCTTTACCTTATAAGTACTTTCTTTTATTTCATTGCTTTCTTTTTCAAGCCATCTCATTTAAATTATAAAATGTATATATATGTATGTATCTAACTTTTAACGGAAACTTTTACAGAAGCATTGGATAAGAAACAGGAGGGTCTTTTCCGTAAACTCTCTTTCAGAAGAAATATTTGGTAGACTTTCCATACGTCAAGCAATGTGGCACATAGGTTTATTGAATACGAAAGCAGTTGACTTGCGCGACAAACGTAAGCCAATCAAAGTCAGAAAATGTCGTAAGAGCAGGATTGAATTGAATTCTATTTCCTGAAGCAATGTTCTAATGTTGAGGCCTTCAAACACAAGTTTTCGTTCCTCGCGTATACAATCATCGCGTAGAAAATGATTTTAAACTCCCTTACTATAGTTTTGGAACGTACCTGGGGGAACTAGTATTAGAAATATGACCGGAGGAATTTAATCCATCTTTAAATTGTTATAAGACATCGACTTAGAAGCATGCGAAGTGGTTTTAACGAGCCTTTTATTAAATTTTAATATATGATATAGAATATAAAGTAATTTGTTCCTTTATTTATATTTTTAACGGAGAAAAATGAATGACTCTCCGATAAAAAAGAAAAAAATAATAACTTAGATAAAAAAAACATTTGCTTTACTCATTTTTAAAATATTATGTGACAAGGCCTATTTATTTTGCATTTGAATCGTTTATTTCGAAAACGTTAACTCCGTTTTGAAAACGAGAACAACTCTCAGTATTAATTTAATTATTTTTTATGGCATAATTATTCAAAAATACTAAAATTTTTTCAATTTTTAAAAATTTCAATATGTGAACCAAATACTACATAAAATTTGATGCAGATAAAAATGCTCAACTACATTTAGAAATTAATATTTTCTGAATATAATATCAGCATAATGAATAAATATTTAAAAATTCAGACGTTTAATAATCCATGAGTTTCGAAACGTGATCCACACAGAAACTCGCATTTTACAAAACAAAGTAGCAAGCACTGTAGGCACCACGGGTACCGTGATACCCCCTTTGGACATGAAAGCGAATGCTCATTTGAGACTGGTGAACATTTTGCGTTTTAGATTCACTAATTCCAAACCTCAGAGATACGTTGGAAATTCATCTTTTCGCTAGGTCACCTGGTCAAAGTTTCCGTGGTGGTGCACTTGGGACCCCTATGTTATATTATGGGGGTGTAATATAAACTCCCGGCACATTGGTACCCACACTAGCCTAGTGGTACCTCCATTTCTAAAGCTCGGCACAAGCTTTTATGGTATGCTATGTATGATAATTCCATATTTAACAAATGATCTTTTTCTGTGTAACGCAACTCATAGATATAGCGAAACAATTCAAATTAACTTATATTTTTTAAGTTTAAAAGTTTTACTTTTTTTAACATTTCGAAATATATTTTTTTCTGTCCTATGCAGAGGAATGTTCATTTTCCAGTTTTAGCTTTGTAAGAAGTTAAATTGCATTGCGCTTAATTAACTATAATTGTATTCAGAATCCAAATATTTAATTATAATATTCGTCTTGAAGCAAGACAAAAAGAGAGTTGGTAGAAATTAACTGAACAACGCTGGAGGAAATCATTAATAATTACATTTAAGCAAACATTTTCATTTTTTTCTCGATGGAAAATGACGTCTTTCGCAATGCAGCTATTCCTATGTGGTACGAATATATGAATCCCATGATTTCCTCGGCTGTGCTTCAGATATTCGGTTGTAAATAATGGAGAAAATTCTCGTTTGATAAATTTATTTGTATTGGGCGGAAACAAAAAGAGAAAACATTAGTTGCGAATGGCAAAAAAAGTTTGTCGTAGCTACGAAACAGAATAACTATAGCTGAACGGAATTTGATTTATAAAAATACGTTTCAAGAAAAGTGTTTTTTCAAATTACTTCATGATTTTTAAATACATACCTTATTGTTCGTCTAAATAAAATATACTAATTAGTGCGTGAAAAATGCAGATTTCTGTCAGTCTTTTGAATTTAGCAATGTTTAATTTACTTGAATGTAGTTAGATGCCTATATTTATAAGTACAGCATCTAGAGTGAATGAGAACTGGGCATGGTCTGGGGCATCTCAAAACACATTCAGAATTTATTCAAGGTTTAAATTAAAATTTAGAAGAATAATGAAATAATATAAAGAAGTAACAATAGAAGCCTTCACTTGGTAGCGCAATTTGAACCGTAATTTTCATATTTCAGCTTTCTTTTCCCCACGATCCATGTAACGTACGTACCAAGTTGCGATGATATACGCCTGATGACACAAGATCTGCGTTAACTTTAATTGTAACAAATCTGTATAAAAAGAACGTTGCTTATTTAGTTATTTATTTATTTATTGATTTTTGTCTGAAAGTGTAATTCAATGTGAAGGGTCTTAGCAATTAATTCTATTCTATTCTATTTAGATGCTTCCTGCATCATTTTAAATCGGAGGGCTGCGAACTTTGCGCCTTGCCTCTGTGAAAACTTGAACTAAAGGGGAAATTGCGACTGCAGGAGAACGTTTGAGTCCTTGTAAGGACTTTTTAACTAAAACTTAGTAAGGTGGCGACATCTGTGTGAGGACGTCACACGAAGACTTAGCAATTAAATGTTGCATGTTGAATCATCTACCCTTTCGCTTCTTTGGTTCTTCAGCTGTAAGGCGAAAAGGGAAGCTCTCTCCCCAAGTTTTGGCGAGGAGTACTGTAAAACATTTCTGTAAAAATACAAAAAGGAAACTAAGTGTTTCTGTAAATTTGCGAAGTACTTGTTTCAAATCAAATAATCAAGTTCCTTGATAACAATTCCTCAATAAAATTCTTGTTTTTCCGCACTCTGTACAACTATAGAGAAAGATCCGTTAAAAATACGTAAAACTGAACACTTGAGATTTGTGATTACCAGTTTACAAATTATAAGCACATACGCTTGAGATCTGCGACTACTAGTTTAAAATACGCATAATATATTGTTGGCGTACGATTTATTTCCAGATCTAGTAAGCAGCATAGCTCTCAGCGACCAGTCCTTCCATTTTGCTTAGCAGAGGGAGGCATCTTTGGCTTAGCAGAAATAGAAGTAGTAGTCGCGGATGATGCCACTACTGCGGCGCATTATCTGTTGCTGTCAATTTACAGATTTTTCTGTGTTTCATACTCTGCAATTTCTGTTTTGACGAACTTTGTAGTCTCATGTTTTAGTTCCCTGTAATTTTACGTCATCTCTGGATAAATGATTTCCAGGGATTTTCATGTATTTTAGAGCAAAAAGTGTTAACTGTGAGGTGTGAAATTAAAATTAACCTGATTTCTTTACTAGAAAGTGAAATATGCAGTTTGATATGGTAAATCAGATTAAAAAACTTTATAGAATGTATTAAAAAACTAATCGGTAAAATACATATGCTATGTTTCGTTAGTTTAAATGCGAGCTGAAGTAACTACTGATCGAAGACTCGAAACTGAGAAGATAATGTTAAATTCACATTCACGCATTGCTTATAGCCTCACGCGTTAACTTAACCACTGTAAACTGAGGACTTTTATTTATTACTTTCGCACGACCAAAAGCTACAGAATAAATTAATAGAATAAAGTCTCGCAGTTATATCTAACATCATTTTGAAATGCCCAATTCAGGGACAGAGAAAGGTGTAATATATTCAAAAAGAGTTGGTTCTGAATTTGCTCTCATCAGCGAAGTTGATGGGAAATGCTCCACTCTTAAATGTTTCGAAGCCATATGGTCCGTAACCTAGCGCCATTACACGCAATGCCATCATTAGCTCAGAAAGAAGGAATGCGCATTCATATTAGAATAGATGAAGGTACGAAATCGTCGACACTCAATTTCATTGGATTTAGAATTGTACTTTTGACGAAAGTTACGGAAAGCTGTTCTTCTGGGGGAACTTTATTTGATCTCCCAATGTTAGTTTGTGGATATGGTTAAGGTGTCACATGTAATGTAAAAGTTTTAATAAAAAATTTATTTATTTATTTATTTATTATTATTTTTTGAATGAACTTTTATTTTTCTCAGGTATGTTTCTAACACTTTATAACTGTTGTTTTTAGAATATTTTAAGTACAAATAGTAACGTTGTAATTATTAGTTTATGCAAAATAACTGCCCTGATCAAGAACTTTGCGACTCTTGACGCAAATAGCTTCCTATATTCTTTTCATGGACCATGGAAAATGTTAGACTGTACTATTAAAGGTATCATAATTTACTATACAGTAAAAACTGCACAATACTTTAAGTGAAGATACGTGCTACATTATCAAATTTAATTAATTAATGGTGATTGTAAATGTTAATTTCTAAATGAGACATGCTTACAAATTTCAGAAATAATAATGACACATGATTTGATTGAATATTTTTTTTCCTCTTTTAACAACACGTTGGTATTACTCATTCTCTTTAATATTCAAAAAGGAAAAATTACAACAAAACTTTACAAGACCTTAAGGCAATGGTTCTCAAAATGAAAGCTACCACCCGCTGAGGGTGAGGATAACAACCCATTGGTCGGTAACAATATTTTGTGATGCTGGGAGGCGATTAAGGGGTAACTGAATACTACGGAGGATATCCAAATATTCTCCTTGCCTGTCATGCTTTACACTAAAAGATTGATGGTCTGCTTGCAGCAGAATTTCATTGTTGATATCCAGACAACAACGTACGGCATGTCAGGAAGTTATCGTAACAGCTTAAGTGAGGTATTGCGAGCTGATTTACATAAGTCATCAGAAGACATAATCACGACTTATTTCATTGAGTGCAAAAGCACTCTGTACAAAGGCAAATGGATTAAATATCAGATGATGTGGAAGACAATATGATCTGCACCAAAAGTGACAAAGTAGCGATAACTACAGTCAACAGGCCATTAGTCTTTAGGAAATTCATAACCATGATGTTGATCAGAGTTTTGAAAATTTTACAATCCACTGAAGTTGGATTCCCCACAGGCCTATAATTGCCTACTTCAGCTTTAGACCCTTAAGATTTTAGTAGTCAATATCAGACACGAAAAAAGAATATTTTAGTCTGAATTTCAGAACTATCATGCACTTTAATTAAACCGATAAAAGAAATGCAAAATATTTGACATCGAAGATTCCATTAATTAAAGGAATGCATGGTGAACCAAAATCTATAAAGTAAACTAAAACTTTCGCAACTATCGATGAGCTTCAAAATTAATTACATATCTTAATATCATTCAAATATGCAATCTCTCTCTCATAATTAAAATTCAAATTGCAAATTCTTGGTCTCTTTTGGGATGAATAATTTGAAACTCTTATATTACTTATTAGGATTCGATGCATTATTAATGATCGAAATTTGTACGATGTTTAATGTATGGCATTTTCAGCAACCGATCTCTTGTTATTTTACGAAAAAAGTATTTTTATTTGTGCATATATTAAAAGAAAGTTTCTAAATTGAAAGTCAAAAAATGTTGTCAATCAAATGAATATGAAACAGAAATCAGAACATAAACGTATTTCTTGTATAATATGAAAACTTAAAAATGATTTTTCTTAAATTTAAAAGGATTTTTCAATGTAGAGGTATAACCACAACATAAAGTTAAAAAATGTTGACACTGACGAGTTAAAGATTCTAAGCTGAATTTGATAAATTTTGAACTTTTTAATTTTAAATTTACTTTAAAAATTTCCCGACAAGTTCCCATGAACAGTAAAACGAGTGGTGACGTTTAGGATGCTTAAGAAAACGTTTTAAGAAGGAATGTTCGAAAAAAGTGTTTAAATAAGAAAATTGCAGGATTCAAGAAGGCCTTTATGGGGAACTTAAGGCATCCTTTTCCAACAACGTCTTATTTTAGCACACTCATCGTTGCTGTTGCGTAGTCTCAGAGTTTCATGGTAAATAGACGAGATACCTCCCGAAAAACCGCATGATCATTATTATTCTTAAAAATATCTTTTATGAATTTAGAATCATACATCATGCATAACATTTCAAGGTCTTTATTTCTAAAAACTCTTGAATAATTTAAATTTTACGAGAAATCCGGTAAACATGTTTAATAAGCAGTTTCGACTTATCCGCAGAGCTCAATTATACCTAGAAATGTAAAATGGCTTGAAATGCTACTACACATATTTCATTCATTATGTACACGTTCAAAATAATTAAACAAACAACAATACCTCAATTTATTTGCAGTTAGAGCAATATCACTTTTAGAACAAATTATTTATAGTTGCTCCACTAATTAAAGAATATATAATTCAAGTGCTTGGCACTTCTGTTAGAAAAGCAATATGCATATGAATAATTATAATATAAACAATGGCAACAAGTCAGTTTCTAAAAGGGAGAATTAGATTTAAATAAATAAAATAAGTTGCTGTAACATAATTAAGTTCTGAAGTAATAACGAATATGTTCATAATTAATCTTCACATGTAAGATCAACACATTTTTTATTCTTCCAAACAAAGGACGTGTTTCGGTTATCTTTCTTTCTCAATGAACCATTAATATTTACTGACTTTTTCATTCTTCTGCTTTATGCTAAGAAGTTGAAGCAAATGGTGATTAATTATTTGTAAGAGTATCCAAATCTAATTGTTTTTGGAATGAATTTCTCCAAAAAATAAAAAAAAGTCTATTATTAAATTAGAGATCAATGGATGAGCATTATTAAGACATTTATTTTCCAAGCTATTAATATTTTCCCTTTGGCTTTGTGCTAAGAATTTAAAATTGCATAAATGTTTTTCAAAAGCATAATGATGAATCATGAAAATAATGACATATATTGCATTTCTTCCAGGCAACAATGCTGAGTTTTAATCTTAAAAGAGTATAAAACAAAGTTGCTTCCCGTGGTCTGTACACTTAGATCTTTAAAACTGAGCTACGAATTTTAATGCGGTTTTCGTCAATAGACATAGTGATTCAGAGGAAAATTTATAGATCCGTTAGAAAAAAATCCGACTGGTAGTTCCTTTTTTAATTCCAATTTTACTCAAATTTCCACATAAAAGCCCCAATATGGGGGTGAAAAAAACCTTACATTGTATCAATCGAAAGCGCTAATTTTTCTGCACAAGATGACATTTGTTCGAAGTTTTTAAGTTAATAAGAGTTATAAGCTTTTTAGTTCGATTTCTTAAATCTTACCTTGGTTCAAAAATAATAATTTGCAGTTTCCTAAACTCCGGGTGAATAGTGTTAGCTTAATATCAATATAAAACTTTTTTTTCGACGTTTAGTAAATGCTTAAGCACGTACATCATCACGCGGGTACCGTTAGCCGAGCTTTATTTCATTATGAAACTTATTTCTTTGTTAGCGAGACAACAGTTCAACATAATCGGAAAAAAAAAATATCATCGCCAAGACTCATTCTTAATTAAAAATAACGCAACAAATGAAGCCGTGCTACACTTTGGCAGTTCTTAATTACACTTTTGGTAACCTCTGACCCTACTGACTTAATTGTTCCCAAGTTTTCTTAACTGATCCTTTTATATGTTATATTACTTCTTCAACCGTTTGCAATATCCATTTTTTTTTTTCACAAATAGACACACGACGTTTTTCGAACATTACAGGTTTTATGCCACAGGCGATGTTTTTTATACTCTTAGCATTATACTCTTAAAAATTCAGCAAGGGTAACGATATGCGGGTACTTCTACTAAATTAATAAAGTAAAAACGGAAAAATAACGGTGCTGTTCAAAAATATATCTCAACTTGCTGCTGGAATTTTTTTTTTCAATTATGTAAGTTATCATTTACTGTAAAGGTTACTGGAACACATGCAAATTATATTTTAATATTGATAGCCTTGGAAAATTGAAGAAAATATGTCGAAATAACTTAATAGCTACACTAGAGATACACATATCTGGAACCAATTGCTTAATTTCGTTTTATGCATTCTAAAAATAATTTAAAATTAGCAAATCTTATAGGGCTTTCTATTAACTACCGATTAAAAATTATACACTTGTTAGTTCTATGTAAAAATGATATTTTTAAAGCTGTAACAGAAAAAATGCGCTAAAGCTTTAATTTTCGTTTGGGTGAATTAGCACTTTTGAGGCTTAAAATCTTATTTAATTCTATCTTCTTTATTAAATTAAACATAAAAAAAATGTTGCCCTTTTCTTCCTTTCATTCCTTATTAAGTTTTAGTTTTAATGAAAAATAAAATAATAACAATTACACGCTCTACGAAAATCATTAAGTGTGTTAATTGAATGATAAACAAAGTTAATTGTTTCTCGAAGCAATTTGAAGGAACACCATCCATAATCATTCTTATCAAAGCTCAAAATAAAGCTCTCAGTATTAGAGTTAAAGAAAGGTTTTACGTTCAAATTTGTGTGCTAATAAATTTAGAGTTACTTATTAAGAGCAAATTTTTGGACTGGAAATGATAAAATATTATCACTAAAGCAATATAAAATAAAGGATCGTACAAAATAATTTCATTACTACTAGAAATAAATTCAAATTCAATTAATTTAGTATTCAAAGAACTGCATATAGATTTTTAATGTTGTTTTATAAGATTAACAAGAATGCTACTTATGTGGAATATAATGGTATGACTTTTGACATTTTAGCAGAAATCAGAGCTCAGGGTTGGTTTATTTCATTTAACATTATCTTTGAAGCATCCCAAAAGAAATAGGAACCTTATTAGTTTAACAATGCTTCACTTTTAGCGCTAGTAATTAAAGCAGCAAAAATTGCAAAATTCTTGATAGATAATCGATGATTTTCAAACTTTTTATTCCTTCTCTATTACATGACTTCACAACGTGCTAACATAACTAAACAATATTTCGTCCTTTTTTTTTTGGAAAAGAAAATGTAACAGCAACAAAAATGTATATAATAAAGTTGAGCACATAAACATGCATAAAATTTGAAAGTGTATTTAGTTTTTTTTTTCTCTTAAGGGAGTTGTTTTAAAGAATTATTTTGCTTCTTCGATTTAGAATAATAATGATATGAAAAGAGCTAGAGGCACCCAACGCTAACTACTGCCATACTGCCTATACCGTGAGGTTTCGCAGACTACCCAATACAAGGGTTGCGGCACGCAGCGCTATCCTCCGTTATTCTGATTTTTGTCAACTAGGATGTATTACTCTTATGTGGAATTTTCTTTAATTTGTTATTGAGCATTATGCGTAATACACTTCGCTTTCTCTAGTAATTAAAATGGAACAATAAGAAACAAGTGTAACTAGTTTTCCGAACTTCATTTGTTCTTGGATAGATCACGCAGTTCTTGCAAAACACGGATAAACTTTATTTGCAAATAAGCACTTGTAACTAAATTTTTCAGCGATGGCCACACATTTCATAAAACACAGTAAAAAAGAACGGTAGCCAAGTCTTTACTTTGAAATATGAATACACTCGAGTAAATTCCAGACCACTGCTCACGCCACAAAATCTTCTATACACAGTTAAACAGCTCACAGCACTCTGAAACTCAAACTGGCCTAGACTGAAAACTTTTGAAGCTCTCTACTTATACCCTCGAAGCTCACAAAACTGAATAAATGGGAGTTTGGCAAGAAATAGTCAAATTTGCACAAAAATTAATCGCCAAAAATGATATCAATTTGGCGATGTCTTGCAATTTCTTGCCAAGCCTATACTAAATGCTAGCTCCGGAAAAGACACGAAAAAAAAAACTATATTTTAAATAAAGATATGAAAACTGTAAATTCTGAATATAAATTGATGGAATTAAAGCCAAATTTACTTATATTAGAGCTTAACAAGAATCAAGAAGTTCCGTTTAGAACTATAAGAGCCTACTATCCCGTATACACCCAAATTCAAATTTATAATCTAGCTATCTCATTTCCCTCCTTTTCTCATTTAGCTTTAGTTCTTAATTTCTTCAAATATATCTTTCTCAACGGATAACGCGTATTCATTCACTCACATATTCATTCTTTCATTTATTCTTTCTTTTACTCATTCATTCATTCTTTCACTCATTTATTTACTCATTCATTTATTCATTTATTCATTGAGAAATATCCTTAAAAATGCCATCAAAAAATTTCATAATAAAATACGCTCGTTCAGTTCTTGTTGAACTTCGTATTTGTGCATGCTCTACATCGTAATATCTTCCCGATAAAGTTTATTGCAAGAAAATTCGTCGGTTACATCAGAATTTATATGGGATTGAAATTTCCCCGTAGGCAGTAATGTTAGTTTTTTTTTTTTTTTGAACTGAACAAAAATTGATCGCGCAGAGAGCTTCTTCCATTAACTTTGCTCATAGGAACTTGAATCTTGTGTCCAGGGTTTACATAATATGCTTCATTTTTGCCCATAGGCGTTAATGTTACAAATTTTTTAACTGCTCAAAATTGAAAAAAAAAAAATTGTTCAAATATAGAAATGAGATCTCCTCGGCGAGATCTTTCGAATGCAAAAATTCGAACCGGACAATAGGGAAGTTTCCACCTACAGAATCTTTCTATTTTGATGCTTAGATATTGTTAAGACAGTTATAAAACTCAAGAATTCACCCATGCCGAACAAAAAAAATTGAACATTGATTTTTAATTAATTTTTAAAAATCCCATCCACGAAAAACGAGGCGGAGCTTAATACGTCACTGTCTGACGTCAGCGGGCACTCGCGCCTCGAACGGCTTCGAACTCCTCGTATTTTGCAGCGTTCATTCAACGATTCATTTAACTAAACGTGCGCCCATTTAATTAAACTACTGTCTATTTTTTAGCCTACTTTCCCGTAAAAGTAAAAAAAAATAATAATAAAGCATGAAAGAAGGCTTAATGTATCGTGAAAATATCGTTAAAAATCAAGAAAAGTCAAAAATAAGTGAAGTAATTAAATACAGATTGAAAAATAAAAAATTTGAAAGTAGGGTATTGAGATGGGGAAAAAGTGTGTCTGTCGGTCTGTCGGTCTGTCGTCTGTCGTCTGTCGGTCTGTCTGTCTGTCTGTCGGTCTGTCCCCCCCTAATAACTTTTGAACGAATTGTCCGATTGGAAAAATTCTTTTTGCATTCGAAAGATCTCGGCGAGGACATCTCATTTCTATATTTTACTTTTTGATTTGAACAATTTTTCGTTCAATTTTGAACAGTTCAAAAAATTTTAACATTAGCGCCTATGGACAAAATTGAAGCAAATTCTGTAAACTCTGGGCACAAGAGCCAAGTTCCTATTGCAAGCTTATTGAAAGGAGTTCTCGGCGTGAAATATTGATTTGAACAGTTTTTGTTCATTTTTGAACAGTTCAAAAAATTAACACAGAGCTTACGGGGAAATTTCAACCCTATATAAATCCTGATCTAACGGACCGATTTGCTTGGAACAAACTTTATCGGAAAGCTCTTATAAGGTAGAACATGTAGAAATAGAAAGTTTATCCAGAACTTACGAGCCTATTTTGCTATGAAATTTTTTGATCGGGATTTTCAAGGATATTTCTCAGTGACTCAATGAGTGAAATAATGAATGAATGAATAAATGAAAGAGTGAAAGAATAAATCAATGAATAAATGAATGAGGAAAAGAATGAATGAATAAATTATCGAATAAATGAAAATATAAATAAATGAGTGAATAAATACATGAATGCGTAAACGAATGAATGAATAAATGCATGGCTGAATAAATGAAAGAATGAACGAGTGAGTGAATGAATATGTATTATCCGTTGAAAAAGGTATATTTTCAATAATTAGAACTAAAGATAAATAAGAAAGAGAGAGAAAGAGATAGCTAGATTATAAATTTGAACTTGGTGTATACGGGAAAGTAGGCTCGTATAGTTCTAGACGGAACTTCTTGTTATATTTTTCTTATTCATCATGGACTGTAGGATCCCTTTTAGACAACAAATTTTTGAGAACCCATTTCCGAGTTAAAATTCGTTTTATTTATTCAGTTACGTGTATTTTTGTTGCTTGGCGACTTTTTGGTAATGTTTTGGTAACCCCAGTGAAGGTCATCATGCTATTTAGTGTAGTGCATATTACTTAGCTTATCGCTTTCTTGGAATGAATCTTATATTTTTGAAATGAAGAATATGATTATGCTACAAAGGATTTCTGATGTATAATTTTTTTTTTCTTAAAGAAAATTCCGTTTTTTTACTTGCGGTTCAAGTGTGGAACTCAAAAAAAACATTGGTGAGGTTTTTGAATTGACCATGTGTTTCCTTTTCATGTGAAAAAACACCTGCAAACAATGGCGTAGCTGGACCTGGATTTCGGGGGGGGGGGGGGGTTCTTCGGGAGAAGTCTGCTAATTTCATTGTTTTCCAAGAAAAATTGGTCCAATTCCAGACAATCATTTCAGGGGGGTTGGGTTATTCCCAAAACCACCCCCTTATCTACGCCAGTGCCTGCAAATTAGCATAGAAAAAACATTAAGCCAAACGATGTTGCAACTTTTATTGACTTTAAAATGCAGGTAGTGCAGTTAAATGCCATACAGAATCTTTTAAATTTCATTTCCCAATCGTGGTATATCATGTTTAACTTTATATTTTTCTGTTTAAGTCTGGAATCCCTTAAAATACTTTCAAAAATTTCTTTTAAAAAGGGTTATAAATATTATATTTAATTTCATTGTATTATTTTGAAAAATACTTTAGTCCTTGTTTAATCTTTCAAAAATTATACAGAGAAATGGATGTTCATAAATGATGTCACCCTTTTTTCTCATATATTTGACCCCCACCCCCCTTTTTCACAATGTCACACTTCAGCGGGCCCCCCCCCCTTCATCACATGTCACGCTATGTTGCATAACGCATGATGCCACACTTCTTGTTACCCCCTCCCCTCCCCTCCCTTGTCACACTGTTTTCACAATTTCACGAATCCCCTCCCCCCGTCGAAGCGTGACATCATTTATGAATGATCCCGAAGATAATTATGATATTTTTAATAAATAGCTCTTGCAGAGAAGAATATATATGGTGATTCAGCTGGTTGGGTATGTACAACTAAAAAGGACAGCAGGAATTAGCACAATCAAAAGTCGTGTATGTCCTGGGCACAAATTAAAGAGCCCTAAACAAGTTGTTATGGTAGTCAAAGAAGCAAAAAATAAAATTGAATCAGCTGAGAGTTGCACTGCTGCCAAAGAATAATGTGTATTTCCTACTTGCAATAATACAAATTTCAATTTACCTAAATTTTTCGATGTCTTGAATCAAGTTATTTATGTATACTTTCATTACTTTTTAATGTAATTTTATCCCTTGAACAGGAAAATTTTCTTTCTCGTTTTCGATAACTCAAAATATTTTCTACACTCCAAGGCCAGAAGCGGGAAAGGGGGTTTCCCGAAAATGTTCGCAATGAAGCATATATTCCTCCCTGAAACTTTTCTTAACACAAGTGTGTCCAAGTTAAGACCCCCCCCCCCCCCGAAAAAAAATTCTGGATATGGCTTTGCTGCACTCAAATTATTTCTTTCCGGTTCTGTGTTATTTCCGTTGTATTGTAATTAATCAGCTCGTGCTGTTCTTACACTAATAGCATTTAAATTTTAAGATAAAAATAATCCTAAGGGCCTTAATTATGCCATTTTTCTGTTATATGTATTATATATATATGTATATTTATTTATTTATTCATTTGTGTTTTGAAAACTATTAGGCACGAACGAAATGTAAACCGGTACTGTAATTTTTAAGTAGATATGTTGTTATGTCTTAGTTGTACTTACAGAAATGATCTTTACCACAATGAAAATTCGACTTCGTAGAAACATCGCTTCTGCATTTAAATAGCCACGCTTTTCGAACTTTAGTTAGGGTCCCTTGGAACATTAATGAAGCGTTTGCCTGTAGTTTTTTTAGTCGTTGATGTGCATCCAGGTACAAAACAATACTTGTAATTAGTATTTGACATACTGATCGAACGCAAATGTAAGAAAGAGCACAACTACAAAAGTATAACACAAAGAAACAAGAAATCCCCCCCGTATATATATATATTCAGAAAGAATATCTTGTATCCACATAAAATGCTTCAATTTAGCAACTAATAAATTAATAATAATAGAGTGTTCGACGAATTCATTCTAAAAAAATATTTTACGCAATGAATATTTAATTTAATATATAATTTTAATAGTTTATCTTTTAATTACCCCCCCCCCCTGCACGAGAAAAAAACGCCAAATAAAGCGCCCTTTTTATATTTAGTTTATCAAAAATCAACGGTGCAGCAAAACATTTGCTGGAGAAAACGCAAACTAAATCTCCGGGACTCGAACCACGGTCGAACGGTGTACAAGCTTTCTTCCCTAACCATTCGGCCATCTTCACTGCGTTAAGCAGGGTCTATGTATCAATTAATGTTTCTTTCCAACAGGTAAACTTCATTATAGTTGAGATTTTAGTTTTTAATTACATCCAAACTCATTTTTGGCTAAATTTATTGTATATTGGCGAAATTCATTTTATTTTCTGCAAAAATTAAAACATAAACAAGCTTCAGAAGCTCAAATTATGCGTTCGCTCATTCGCAAACAGTTCGGCAATCCGATGTATCCAATTTCTGGTTTACGTGTGTATGTGCTTTATTTAGTAACCACTGCTTAGGCCACTGTTTTTTAATTCTTTTGTTATATACATGCAGATTTGAACTTGTAAATCTTTTTATCTAAATAGATGAGCTCCAAACGGCTTAGCTCCACATGGCTCGCTTGTGAATGGCTGGCTTTACGCTCGCCAAGCTATATACGTCATCCAACCTGTGACGCAAATCATGCCCGATGCGCAGAAAGTTTTTTTCGGGATCCCTGACTGCGCATGAATTTAAAAAATTATTTAAAAAATAAATACTAATCGCATAACAAAATTTTTTGCACAGATGGTGTTAAAATATGTTATTCTGTAGATTAAAAATAAAATTAGAAAATCGAAAACTTCCCTATTCGTTCAGGAGTTATAAGGGGGGGGGGGGGCAGACCAATCGACAGACACACATTTTACCCATCTCAAAACAATACTTTCAATTTTTTTATTTTTCAATCTTTATTTAATTACTTCCCTTTTTTGACTCTTCTCTATTTTTAACGATATTTTTACGATACATTAAGCATTCTTTCACGCTTAATTATTATTATTATTATTATTATTTGGCTTTTACGGGAAAGTAGGCTAAAAAATACAAAATACTAAAAAACAACAGCTATAAACAGAAATTTATAACACGAGAATATTTTATTCTGCACTTTTTAAACTTACGTACTAAAAATGCTCTTCAGCTAAATTTAGGTTATTCACTGTTTTTTTGCAACACCTTGGCTTCTAATTGATTCATAGGTAGTTGATAAATAGGAAATACAGCATCTAACAA
Organism: Octonoba sinensis; assembly: GCA_038502835.1. Lineage (NCBI taxonomy): Eukaryota > Metazoa > Arthropoda > Arachnida > Araneae > Uloboridae > Octonoba > Octonoba sinensis. The sequence continues at coordinate 51,720,625 of CM076599.1, read as the reverse complement.
ATAAAAACGTTCAACAAAGATGAAACGATCTAAAAGTATATAATTTTGTCCTTAAATATAATATAAGATCATGTAAGAAGACATCCCCGTTTGAAGCAGTTAAATTACCTAGAAAAAATTCGTTCGAAAATGGACTAAATCATCTGAATTGATGAAAAATAATCCATCCCCTTATGCTTTAAACATGAGTCTCGTAACCGGGTACCATTATGCGAAATGCAGATACTGACAGTGGAAGCAATGGAAGCGCAAATGGCAATAAAACTTGCGTAGGCGCAATCACTGGAAATCATTTTTATTACACTTAGATAAATACTTGGAGACATAACATTAAACAGAGTTCATCTGTTAAAGCGATTTGCAACGAGAAAAGAGGTTTTATCTAATGTCCTCGTGGGGTAATGCACCACTACTATTTTTTGGAAATCCTGGTTATAATTTGCCTTTTTCTAAATGTTGCCATAATTTTATATTCAAAAAATCTCTGGTGTAGTTGAATGTTTTCAAGTGTACAAATAATCTGTTTGAAGTACATATTTTCACCATTTTCTTAAATTTTGCAGTTCAAGTTCTGAATAAAAAAGCTCTAAAGCTATGATTAAAAAATAAAAACAGATTGAATTCTTTTTTCTTTTCGTGTGTGACCTTAGATGTTGATTATTTATTAAAAAGTAATTAAAAAATAAAACAAAATAAAATAAAATACAATTCAAGCGATGTGTTTAAAAATGCTATTAAGCTGCTTGTTGAAACATATCGTATCAGAAAACATGTCAATTGCATAATGCATTCTTTTTAATCTGCAACATTCATATCTCAGTTATTTTTAACTGCAATTTTTTTAGACCTTTTTTAAGGTTCCATTTGTTGTTCATTTCTAAAAGTTATATGCAATTTTAAATGTGCAATAGTATCTTCATGTTTATATGCCAAGTATTTTGGAGATGAAACTTAGTTGTGTCTTATTTTATTTAATTAACCACAGCGAGGATCATGCTACGGATTTTTAAAATAAATAATGTGAAATTTCTCCCTTTTTTTGTTGAATGCCAGTATTGAAGCTCAGGTGCGCAGTGTAGACTATTTAGCAGAAGTACGCTATTGCAAGTTCTAATATATTAAGTAATTTTATTTTTATCTAATAAAAGTAACATATATCTTTTAAGTCATGATATTTGAACACAAAAACTAATATAAATAATGAAGACCATAAAGTACATTTTGCGTATGTTTTTATTTCTTGTATTTATTTGAAAGCAGTACTTAAGAGGAGAAATGCTTACATTATGATGGAATTCGCTCTTAGATTGTTTCCTTTAAAGACTAATCTGCATATTGTCGGGAATTGTAGCGTAATACTCATCAGAAATAGGAACAAATCTTAAGAAATCGTTTAGTAAAAAAGCGCAATTTACTTTCTACATTTGTTGGAATCATTGAGTTTAATACATGATTTAAATTGCAGATATTCCTTGTGTTGTTTGGTATTCCAAATTGCTTATGGATTTCAATCAGTTGCAAATAGGTTTTACAACATTCTAAGTACCAGGGTATAAAATAATAAATCATTAGCAATATCCGCGAAAGAGACATGTAGTGAAAACGGTCATTAAATTGCTAGACTATTACTAAGGAAAATATGAGGTGATGTAATGACATTTACTGATTATTTTTCTCTAAAATGTATTTTGTAAAGGTAAGGTTCTCTGATAATCAATAACAATGATTTTTTAGAATCGTGGGAAAATGGTCGATGAATAAAATACGTAATCACCAATGAAGGTATGATTACATTACATCATTTATTCTAAATTTAATAAATGTTTTTCTAGTTTGTAAAACACTTATTAAATTTAGAATAAACGATGTAATTTTTAAAGTAACATTTAAAGTAATATTATCCCGAAATGAAAAAGCATTCCGTGTGTAAATTAGTAAATTTTAAAAATCAAATTAATCTTAAGAAAAGTACTAATACATTTTAAAGAAAATTAGAATAATTGACACATGATTATTCAGTTCCCATAATCAGGCACATTTATTTGATGTCTTGTAGCAATGAAACGCTTAAGGCAAGATGTGCTTCCAATTGCAGCAGAAGTAAACATTTGCTTATGGGTAATTTGCTGTCATCTTGTCGAGGCGCGATCAAATGTAACATTGTTTTTCTGAAAACCGTAATATGTTCCATAATAAGCGTATATTTTTTAAATAAAAATGATTCTTTTAGCACAGCATCTTCCTAGAACAGATTTAACTCTTTCTTAAACATGAAAATAAAATAAGTAAAAGAAGACTTCATTTCTTACTTATTTAATTGGAATTTACTTCAAATTATTTGTAGGTCTCTTTAACCGTATGCTGTTTTTGTATTTTTATTCATCATTTGGTCTTCCTCTTCGGAATGGCGTAGAATTGCAATTAGAACGGTACAATGCCGAGCTTATCAAATAGTTATTTCGATAAATAATTTGCATTTATTTTAATAAGAATTTTTAATAAAATAAATACAAATACATTTTCTAAAAGTTGCTGCTCTACCGGAGAATTGTTAATGTAGAGAGGATCCCTCTCCGTACGTTCGTGCAGTAGAAAATAAAATTTTCCTACACTTTTGGCATTACTATATTTTAAACTTTATAGATTATATGCAAATGTCGAGAACTCTAAAACGAAAAACAAATGGGGACAACTTGAATTGCACTTTTTCAAACCAAATAATAATGCTGCAATTTCTAAAATCGGGATTCTACTGAACTGCTCGCAATATAAAAATCGTTTGATTTTTTTTTTTAAATCTTGATAAACAATAGTTGCTTACATTGCAAAGGATAAACTCAATTAAAGTTCTTATACCTTGAGGGCGGTATAGATGGGATGGTGTTTTCGAAAAACTATGTCAACACTGCTTATTTTTTATTCGAATGGAAATGTAAAATTTCAGTCAAAACGTTTGAATGAACTTTTACACATTGAATGAACAGAACGTACTGAAACTTAAAGGAACACTGTATAAATTCTGATGCTGATACTTAATTAATTTATCATTTTATCGATAATTTCATAGAATCATTCACTTTTATCGATAGTGGGTTGTAACGATCCCCATCGAGAAGAATGCTAATAATTAATTATTTAATCTTATCATCGTAAAATAAATGACACAGCTTTCAGATATCAAACTCATTCCCCAATTCTATCGGTTTAATTAAAGTATATTATCGATTTGATATTTCTCTCTAAAGGGTTTATTAATGGATTTTGCTGATACCCCGAGAAGAAGAAATTAGCTAAGAATTAAATTTTGTGAATAACGTGTTTCATAGTAGCGGATTAAATGGAGAAATATTTTCTTCTTAAAACCTCACTGAAAAGGATCACAATGAAAAGAAAAAGAAAAAAAATAATCACAGTTGATTTAATGATAAATAATTAAATATCAGCTACGACAGTATGTAATTATGCTCTTAAACACTGCTATTCATGATTAAAAATAAATTTATATAGATCGCGATGAATTTCAATCTTTTCAGACCTGATGTTCAGTGCACCTGACATTAACGGGTGCCGTATATATAATATTAAAGCTATGGTCATCAAATTTGTTTTAATTCACTCTTTAGATCCTTATGTATGATATGTGCTAAAATTTTTCTAAAAGATTTTAATAATAATTTGAAGATGAAGAAAATAGCATTCCTTTGCTTTCATTTTCCAATCACATCGGCCAAACGGAAAACTTAGTTATAAAAACAGTTAAATTTTTAAAAATTATTGTGGCTTAAATGTCATTTGTAGCATATATTTTAAAAATATATCGTATAAGAGTTTAAAGTAAAAATCTTTTAATAAAAACAGTTTTTGCCATGAAAAATAACTATTCTGTGTTGTTTCCGCCTCGCAGTACAAGCCATAACTTTTTTATTTGTGATTGAGAATGCTCGAAATTGTGTGTGATTGATATTTGATATGTTGTTACGAAGCTATATTTTAAAGGACAAAAAGGAAGCGCTTTTCTCAACATTCCGTCTGAAAGGGATAAGCAGATTTAAAAAAAAAAGTTTTATAGCGACTTATTGATTGATTATATAATGATATTATTTTACACGATGTAATTTTTGCTGTTAAACTCATATGAATTTTGAACATGAATTTTACATAAACTTCAATCATGTTATTAAAAATTTAACAATAATTGATTAATATATGATTCAAAATATATCGAAGTTTCCCCTTTGTATTCTAGATATATGCTCTGCATACTTTTCTAATATTAATAATGTTTAACTGTATATTTTTATTAATCACAGCACATTTATGTATCTTATAAGCGTTACTGAAATTTTAAATGCTTTTCACTGTTGCAAAATATTCAAATGTTACCTTTGTAACAAGCTAGGGGAGACCGGGGCAAATAGTAACAAAAGGCAAGTTGCCATATGAGAATGTAAAATTAACCGTAGGGAGAAACTACCTTTTCTCACGACACAGAAAATATTTCCCTCTTCTTATTTGAAGCTAGAAATATGTTTATTAAATATTTAAAGTTTGGTTTAGATGTCTATGAAATTAATTTTAGTACTATCTAAGTGCAAAATTTCATGTCTGTAATTTCATGGGCCTAGTTTGGAGATCGTACACAGGCAAACAACATGGGACACACAGTTTGTTTAATAATAAGTATATTTTGTAACTATTTATAAGCGTCGGATGAAAGATTCACCGCATATTATTATAATGATACAGCCATTCGAATGATATCCAGTGATATCTAGTTAACAAAAGCGAAATGTGCTTAAATTTGTTAACGTAAATGGCTACATGTATTGTTTGAATTAACTAACATTTGTTGCTAAATTTATTTCCTAAACAAGAAGTTTCGTCTAGAGCTATATGAGCCTATTTTCCCGTATACACCAGTATTAAATTTGATAATCTAGCTTTCTCCCTCTTTTTCATTTATCTTTAGTTCTTAATTACACCAATTATGCCTTTTCAACGGTTTATACATATTCATTCACTCGTACATTTATTCATTTATTCATTTACTCACTCGTTTATTTTTTCCTTCATTCCGAAATATCCTTCAAAATCCTGATTAAAAAGTTCCGTAGGAAAATAAGCTCGTTTAGCTCTGGACGAACTTCGTATCTTAACATGTTCTACGCTATAACATCTTTTAGATAAAGTTTGTTCCACTCAGATCCGTCCGTTAGAACAGGATTCATACAGGATTGAAATTTCTTTGTAGGCATTATGTCATTTTTTTTTTTTTTTTGAACTGATCAAAAATGAACAAAAATTGCTAAATCACAAAATATTTCACGCGGAGAGCCTCTTCCAGTAAGCTTGTTTATAGAAACTTAGATCTTATACCCAGAGTTTACAAAACCTGCTTCATTTTAGCCCACAGGTGCTAATTACCAAATTTGTTAACTGCTCAAAATTAAGCGATCCTATGAATCGGACATTTCCTTCAAAATTTATTAGGGGGGGGGGGGGGGGGGAACCAGTCTGACGGCACACATTTTCCACCTTCTCAAAAACTTACTTTCAATTTTTTTTATTTTTCAATGTGAATTTGAGGACTTAACTTATTATTTTTATTTTTTTTTCTTATTCTTATTGTTAAAAATACTTTAAAGATACATTAAGCCTTCTTTCATGTTTTATTTTTTTACTTTTACTAGAAAGTAGGCTAAAAAGGATAACTATACATAAATTATTTTGCAATGACATTAATCTGCTTCGTCACAAAACTTCGTTTTCCAATTACGTCTGTAAAATTTCCATCAAGTTTCCGCTGAATCATTGGCTGCCGTCTTAGAAGCCTTTCATTCCAAATATTTCAGCATTCAATGTCGTAGGAGTTAATCAAAATGAAATAAATCTCCTTTTGTGGCATTTTCCGAATCGAATATTAATAAGATTTTCGAATACTTTATTGCCTGGAACATTTTGACGATTTGCATGATACTGTTTGACGCATTGTAACCATGAAATTACAGAATAAGTCACCAACATAAAGCGAAGGAAAATAGCTGTTACACAAACTCTTTAAAATATCAAAACGCTAAAATTAGTATTTAAGACTCACAATGCTTATATTACTCTTACATTAGCATCGCACATTTTTAATAGAAACGTTAGGTACACGTTATCGCAACATTCTTCAGTGGTTATTATTGAAAGTTAGGGTCGAGGATGATTTCACGGTTTTGGAAATCTCCGATCTGCATTCAACTACAAATATTTGCCTTAAGATTTCATTCCTTTCGAAATCGATGCATCGATACAGCCATTGGAGATTTGAGCGTTTTTATTTTAAACTAGCGGTACCCGCACGGCTATGCACGTGTTAAAAAATGAAAAGACCAGTCGATTCGCCATTGTGTATATAGCTATAACTTTTTAAAGTGTAAATTATGTTATTTTATTAAAATGAATTCCACATCAATAAAAATTAGCCGCCCATGACAATCAACCAGCGATCCTGCACATTTAAGCATTGGTTTTTACAAAACAAACAATAAAAAATAGAAAAGCGAAAGAAAGAAACGAAAAAGAAAACATTTAAAAGAAAACGCATTCTGTTTGTTTAGTTCAAGTACCCACACAAAAAGGACGATTATAATCCATTGCAATAGTTTTAATTAATACATTTTTACTATAATTAGTTTTTATCTATTATTCATTGACAGCAAAACAGAAAGACGAAATTTTGTTGCTTGCAGAAACTAACAGCAGCAAGAAAAGCTTTGAAAGCGTAAAAACCTTTCATCTGAGCCCAAATAGACAAATAACATGTTTGCTAATTCACTGGAGAAAAAAATTGAATAAATAAAAATATAAATAGTAATAATAAGTTGGAGTAACAAAAATCGCTATAAAGGATAACATTTCTTTAAAAAAAACCTTGTGCAGTATTTTAATTCGTTTAAAAAAAAAAGAATAATCAAAATTCTAAAAATAAATTAATTGATTAATTAATTAAAAATCGGCTGCTCCGCAAAATGATAAAAACGTCAAGAAATAAATATTAATTCGTTAAAAAAGAAAAGGATCATAAACCAGTCGCCATGGTAACCCTTCAACTAAAATTAAAGTTAATTACCGTGAAAAAATAATTTCGAACTACAGAGAAAAACGCTTATAATTTCTTTTCAGGTTAATTTAGTGGCTTCGAATTTTAGCACTAAGAACAAAACTCTTTCTGGAACAGTTTTTTACGCGCTTTTCAACGGTATTAAGCTCGAAAGGATGCGATATTTCCTTCCCATAGAAAACGACTATTTTATGAAACTTTCGGCTATAAATTGGAATAAAAAAAGAACAAAAGAAAGAACAAAATTTCAGAAAAAACTCTCCGAGGTGAACACCCCCATGTTCCAAACTAATTTCGTGTCAAATTTCATGAAAATCCGCCGGACGGTCTGGGCCCTACGCCGGACACAGACAGACAGACAGACACACATACTTGCTGCTTTATTATTAGTAGAGATCAGGGCGGTTAATTTACTGCATTTAATGAATCGGTTAAAGAAACTTTGACTGTAAATTTCCAGCGAAGTAAGGAAATACTGAGACACTGAATTCAATGTATTGTGATCTGTGGGCCACAAGCTGCTAGCTCAAACAGTTTCTTTCTGAAATTACCATCAACAGCGCAGTAATTATAATACTAGCTGTTTTTTAGCCTACTTTCCCGTAAAAGTAAAAAAATAATAATAAAGCATGAAAGAAGGCTCATTAAGCCTTCTTTCATGCTTTATTATTATTTTTCGTGAAAATATCGCTAGAAATCAAGAAAAGTCAAAAATAAGTTAAGTAATTAAATAAAGATTGAAAAATGAAAAATTTGAAAGCAGGGTATTGAGATGGGGAAAAAGTGCGTATGTCGGTCTGTCTGTCGGTCTGTATGTCTGTCGGTCTGTCTGTCGGTCTGTCTGTCTCGTCGGTCTGTCCCCCCCCCTAATAACTTTTGAACGAATTGTCCGATTCGAAATTTTTTTTTGCATTCGAAAGATCTCGGCAAGGACATCTCATTTCCATATTTTAATTCTTGTTTTGAACAATTTTTTGTTCAATTTTGAACAGTTCAAAAATTTTTAACATTAGCGCCTATGGGCGAAAATGAAGCAAATAATGTAAACTCTGGTTACAAGATCCAAGTTCCAATGAACAAGCTCACTGGAAGAAGTTCTTGGCGTGAAATATTGATTTGAACATTTTTTGTTCATTTTTGAACAAGTCAAAAAAGATTAACATAGCGCCTACGGGGAAATTTCAATCCTATATAAATCCTGATCTAACGGACCGATTTGCATGGAACAAACTTTATCGGAAAGCTCTTATGACGTAGAACATGAACAGATAGAAAGTTCATTCAGAACTAACGAGCCTATTTTCCTATGAAATTTTTTGATCGAGATTTTCAAGAATATTTTTGAATTAATGAATGATTAAATCAATAAGCAAAAGAATGAATTAATAACTGAGTGAATAAATACATGAATGACTGAATAAATGAATGATTGAATGGATATGTATTAACCGTTGAAAAAGGTATATCTGAAGCAATTAAGAACTTAAGCTTTACAAAATAAAGAGAGAGAAAGAGATAGCTAGAATATAAATTTCAAGCTGGTGTATACGGGAAAGTAGGCTCGTATAGTTCTAGACGGAACTTCTTGTTTAAACTGGTTCTAGTGCTTTGAAAATTGATCCATCGGTGATTTGAGCGCTTTTATTTTAAATCAGGGAGGGGTTAATTTACTGCATTTAATGAATTGGTTAAAGAAACTTTGACTGTAAATTTCCAACGAAGTAAGGAAAAACTGAGACACTGAATTCAATGTATTGTGATCTGTGGGCCACAAGCAGCTGGCTCAAATAGTTTCTTTCTGAAATTACCATCAACAGCGTAGTAATTATAATACTCGCTGTTTTTTTAAACTGGTTCTAGTGCTTTGGAAATTGAAAGAAAGTGTTTAAATTTATTGTTATGTAATTTTTAAATTGTTATTAAATTATTTTTTAAATTAATTACCCAATGAAGTGTCTGGAGAAGTGTGACTATTCTTTTTTTTTTTTAATTAGCTTTTAATATTATTTTTTAATTTCCTTTATAAGCAATGTAAGTGGTAAAATTAATTTTCACAGATTAGTTTGGAAAAAAGTCTGATTCGCTTGAGTTGGTTTCAATTGGAAACCCCGATAACAGTATTGAAACCATTTCGTAATAAATGGTTTCAACTCATGATTTTCTGATTCGTTATGAGATTAGTTTAGAAAAATAACACAGCTTCAGACATTTTCCTCGTTATTTGGGGGTAAGGGAAAAATGTATCATTATCAAACGCTTGTCAAGGAAAATATTTTTCTTTAAAACAGCTAATTTTAAATAAACGACTGAGAGCATGCTTTGCCTTCCTGGAAGGTAATGTCTTGGATAGTAGAGCACGCTACGTTTGATATTTAAGAAAGATAACTTTTATATACATTTTTTTTCCATCTCGAGAGTATTACTTCTCATTATATCTCTGAAGCCTTACCCGAATAAAATTGAGTGTAAGGGATATCATACCTGCACCAACTTCTACATAAAAGTTCTCTGAATTTTCAACACTTAATGCTCACATTGCGTGTAGTGGTATCAGACATATGCTTTGAAGAATTAAGGAAAATATTTCCGTCTGATGAGATCCAATTTAAAAGCAACTGCTTGAAAATACATTAAACAGACGGATTTCCAGACATGGAGGGATATTTGCATTTCTGTCTTTAACGCCTGGGTCTTTCTTCGGGTGAAATATACAAAATTGAATTTCATTAATTGGAGCAATAATTTTAAATGCTGAGCTCCTATTTTAGACAAAAACCATATTTATAAAAAATATTTAAGCATTTATAAATATTTCTGTTATGCAAACATTTTTAAAGTAAGGTACACAAAGTAGAGTTTGCTCAAAATTCAGCAAAAAAATATGATAATAATAAAAATTGTGTAAGAAAATGTTGTTTTTTGCTGAACTTTTAATTTCTTAGACTGCGTTCGTTTTGTATGTACTTCCATTGCCACTTCGCTGTGATGCTGCAATTTAAAATGACAGTTGTAACCAAGCCAAGAAAGCTGTTTTGCGCAATCTATCCTTGTAGAGCGGGTGAGATTATGAATGTGGATTGGATATATTCCACCTAACTCTGGTACGCCTCGGATTAACTTCGCTACCGTTTTATAGCCGGTCCTGTGACGAATTCGGTATCTGATTGGATAGTGGAATGCTATTTTATCTCGTGACTAGTCAAAAGTGATATCGAAGTTAATCCCATACGGACGATAATAAGGCTGATTGCTTTCGACAGTTAGTAGATTCTGTTAATAATAATGTAAATTGACAAAACGGCGTCTTCAAATCAAAATGAGTAAAAGCAACGTTAAAGGCGCAAATAAAAGGTTGAAAATGGCAGACCGGTTCAAATGCAAACAGCCCCGTTCGTCGGTACCGATACTGGAAATGAAATGCTAGTGTGGACAATAAGTTTGAATACATAAGACTTGCATCCTGAACCAATCAGGTATCAGCATTTGCTAAAACACGATTGGCCGGGGAGATATTGGAAAAGGAAAATTCGAATTCCAATATCTCCCTGGGCAACCATGTTTTAGCAAATGCTGAGACCTGATTGGTTTGGGACTCAGGTCCTACGTATTTAAACTATCCAATTTCTCCCCGGCCAATCATGTTTTAGAAAAAGATGAGACCTGACTGGTTTGAGATTCAAGTCCTATTTTTTAAAACTTCTTCCAATATCTCCCCGGCAATCGTGTTTTAGCAAATGCTGAGTACCAACATTCACTTATTGTACGTACCAAGTGGGGGTGCTAAACTAATGCCGTGCCAAATTTCTTCTAGCACAAGCCAGAACAGAGTTAATTATCCACTCTTCCATTCTGTTTTATTATTTCACTGCGTTTAATCCGAATCCTACGAAATATTCATCTTTTATTCATGCTCTGAATAGACGAACATACTACTCACATTCTTGTATCGTTCTGACGCCTCGCGCAATTTATAGTTTCTTAATTTTAATGCAAGTACTATTGTTCTGAAGAAGTAATCGTGAACGAAGAGCCTGGTATTAATTTTGAACATAAAGCTGCTCTATATTTTTTTCATTTATTGCAGTTAATACTTGCCATTTCTGTAACCTCAATTTCTAAGTAAGCATAGATACTTGGAACTGAGAACTGCGCTTGCTCATTTTTAAATCAAAAATTACTTAAAACAAATAACAAGGTATATTTTTTTCATTTTTAAGCACGTAATTTTTAACTGTAGTTAATACGAAAAAAAAAAGTGTAATGGGACCAGTTAAAACAGCTTACTGGAATCAAAGAAACTGTAACGACATAGCATATGCTTATGCGAATGCAAGAGCTAACTTCTTTGCACCATCATATTTATTTTAGTTGAGTTGCAATCCTAAGTATGAAAGATGCTCTGAGACCTATTTCTATCGTATATGCTTCATATTTGATAACGTTCGTTACATATTTTGAAAACATTTTCATAATACTTTAAGCCTTTTAAAATGTGTTTATCGTTTAGATAATTTACACATTTTTATGAAAGACTTACTTTGCTTTTATTTTTGCAATTTAGAAATAACCTCATTAGAAAAAAAAAGATTATTAAACAATTAACTTAACCCGTTTTAAAGTTTAAAAGTCAAACCATTTCTTTACATTAAGCATTTTTTTTAACAAATAAGCGCAAAGTGAGTTAGAAATACTTGTGATAGAAATCCTTTTCTCACAACACTTATTTTTGTGTTTATTTCTGCTACTTGAGAATTGTTTTCTTTTATTTTTCCTTTAATCTAATCGCTTAATTGATGGTACTGTTTTATCACTTACAATCCAATAAACTTAAGAAATTCTAATGTTGACAGTATAATCAATTTACACATTAACCGCTTCTCTAATTCTAGGGCAGATAGTATCAGTTTAAGATTCAATGAATCAGAATCCATAAAAGAACTGGGAGACACAATAAACGCTAAATCGTCTTCTTTAGCAAAATAAAAGAGGTAGAAGATATGATGACTTCCAATTTAAATATTTAATTTTTGTTTACATATTTGAAAGGAAATTTGCAATCAAGGACGTTAAATTCTGGAAAAGTGAATTTACTTTCACGACGGAAAAGATAACGAATTCATTTAAAGTTAATTTATTTTTCAAAGTTAGTAACATTGTTCGTATATTTGAAGAACATTTCATTACTACGAATATTATCTATAGCATATGCACAACTATACCTACTTCATATAATGCAATAAACTATTTTGAAATCATGCGCTATAAAATATAAATTTTAATTTAGTTTTAGTGCAAAAATTCGGTATTAGAAAAATGTCAAGTTTTAATACAACTCACTATTTACGAACTATATATTTTTTAAGGTATTCATATTTATGCAAATCATCATACGAAACAGAAATGTGTTACATTTTTTCTTTTCTTAGATTTCTTTTTTATTTTTAAATTAACTGTAAGAGTGTGGGAGTCTTGATTGCATTTTTCCAACTATTGTGTGTATATCTAATATTTCTACTATCGACCATAATGGAAATATATTAGGGCTTTAGTATTATAATTTGTTCGGAACAATAATGTGTTATCCTTTTTAAGCTTTTCCTGGAATTCACGGCCTTAAAAAAGTTAAGTTAGAAATACATTACTTTATTTTTTTCTTTATGTATGAAAAGTAAATAAATAAATACCGGTCGTACTGCGTGCCCATAGTATTGAAATAAAAGTATATTTTTCGTTTTAAAAGTACTAATAAAAGAAATAAAGTACATCTGGAAAGTAATTCGTACTTGATTAAAAAAATATTAGCCAGGGGAAAAAGAAATCGCATTCATTCCATAAAAAAATGCTTTAATTATTTTTTTTATACTCGAGAGTATAAAAATTCTAGAAATACATTCTATAATAAGTAAATACATTTTAATTATTAACTATAAGAAACTGCAGGAATTATCAAATGCAATTTAATTTTTAAACGTTTCCAAAGTATCAAGTGCATAAAACATAAATAGACCATTTGTGTGTTCTGCTTTAGCAGGAAGTCAATAAGCAAATTATCTTAAAAGTTGGTTTTTACAGAAAATAATCCGGCTTGCAAACTGATACCTTCAAGAACACATTGGTTCATTAGTATAGAATTAGATGTAGGCTACTCTCCCGTAAAAGTAAAAAAGAAAACAAAGAAAGAAAGAAGTAAGAAAGAAGGCTTAATGAAGCATAAAATTATCATTAAAGACAGGTAAAAAATCGAAAATAAAGTAAATAACTAAAAAAAAGATTGAAAAAAAAAAGAAAAAGAAAACAAAAGGAAGTAGATTTTTTATATGGGAAAAATGTGTGCCCGTCTGTCGGTCATTCTGTCTGGCTGTCCGTCGGTATGTCGGTCTGTCTCTCCCCCTAATAACTTTTCAGTAGATTCTCTGATTTGATTTTTTTCCGTTTGAAAGATGTTGGAGAGAATACCTCATTCCCCTATTTATTATTTTTTTAAAATTTAAACAGTTTTTTTCTTCAATTTTGAACAGTTCAAAAAAACTTAACATTTGGTGTTTAAAATAAATAGAAATTCTTTAAAGTTGAAATTATATTATTCACTATCATTTTTTGAGGGAAATAGTTGGTGTGAGGAAAATGCTCACTCGCGAGTTCTCAGGTTACTCATTTTGACGCGGGTTCTGAAGAGTTAAATAAGATTAATTCGAGTAAATTTATTTCTTTGCGAAACCCAGAAAAAAATATTTACACTCAGGCTGTACATTTTTAGACGTGATCTCTGCAATTGACTCTGAATTCTCAATCAATTATTTGGAGTGTTTTACAGAAACATACTCCTAAATATTCCTATGCAGTGAACTTGATTAGTTACTTGTAAGTAGAGCGTCTTAAAGGGTAACGAAAATCTAAAGTCGCAGGAATTTTAGTTCGGTAAATTTTAAAATAAAAATTCATGAAAAGTGAAATTGGAAATTGTAATTCAATCTAAAAATGCAAATTCATGTATCTAAAATTGCATTTAAAACTTGGATAAAATTTTTGACAAATTAGTGAATAACAGAATTGAGAAAAGAATGCTAAGAAAGTAACATTGAAACACCAGCAATGCCAGCAGAACAAGTGACAACCGCTTATTTTATATTTGAAAAATGCACATTACTTTGTGGGTAATATCATTGTCTTCCACTGGAAAAGCCACCCGACTGCTTTGAAGTGAAAATACGATTTTCTAGATGCACTTTTTTATCACAACGTGGGGAGTGGAACACTGCTATGGTTCTTTTTGGAAAGTTATTTCAGACGATCAACGTAACCTTTAGGAAAAGTAGTTTTACATAACATATGGCAAAAGTCATCTTTCTCTGAAACTAATGAAATTTTATAACAGTGATTTTTACTTGGGGTTTTTTCTATTAAAGTGAATTATATTTCAATTTTTCATATAAGGTAGGTTTTGCACAGAATAGGGTATGGTTACGAGACAGAAGTTTCACGTCAGTAGGGAATTACAGTGGAACCTCGCTATTCGTTCACAATTCGTTCCAGGAGGCAGTTCGAATGTCGATTTGTACGAATGGCACATTACTTTTTCACATAAGATACAATGTAAATTGGATTAAGCCGTTCCAGACCCGCAGATGGTTGCTTATTTAGACTATGAAAAACAAATGTACAGTACTGTACATAAAATTATAGATAAATAAAAATTTTAACTGCACTTTGCTTGTACTAAAGTGAGCTGATAGTATAAGTGGAATGTTGAGAGGAGGAAGAGAAATGATTGGAAGAGAAGTCCCCTTTTATAAAAACATCAGGTGTTGTCTCCCTTTCCTCTGTTCTTTTTTTTCTGTCTTTCTGCACTAGAAGAATTTTTGGTTTCTTTCTCTAAAAACCTGTCCAATGTTGTCTGTCTTTGACGATTGTTCAGCATTTTTCTAAAATGGTCAATGACATTGTCGTTGAACAAGTTAATGCTGCTGACCATAGCAGTGTTCTGCCATTTTTCCACCACTCTCTGTGTTTTCTCGCAGGGGTAACATAGCTCTTTAATTTCTGCAAAGGAAATGCTTTCTGTACTACTTTCCTCCTCTGAAGAAGAAAGTTCTTCAATCACTTCCTCTTGCTGCCCTCTCAGGAAATTAAAATTGTCAGTAAAATCTCAAAAAGTATTAATTTTTTTTAAATCCAAAACGCCAAACAAATTATTTCCAGACGAGTTCAAAAAGAGCATAATATCTCGATTTTTTCTTAAAAAAAGCCAAACTGGCAACCGAGCTGACCCCTGGCGCCGTAAGTATCGCGGGACAAGTACGAATGGCGAGTTGAATTTTACTTGAACAAGTTGGACGAATAGCGAGTTGTACGAATGGCGGGGTTCCACTGTAATAATCAATCATCAAACTGGGAAGCGACTGTATTTTGAAACAATTGATAAAAAACACCTTATAATGTTGTGTTCTAAAACCATAAATTTTAAATCTAATGTCGCACAAAACAGTTTTTTGTCACAAAAAAGTTTTTTCTGATTTTGTTTTATAAACAACATTTTGAAATTTTTAAATGACCTGCTTCGAAATATTTTAGTTTTTTAACTAAAACAATGATGTAACATATGCAAGTAACTGCTAAAATATAGTAAAACTAAGCTAATATTTTGTAGCTAGCAAACTGGCACCGTTTTTGGTGCACCTGAAATAAATAAGCCTTAAGAAAAATTCAATTAGTGGGTAGATTTGCAGGAATATTTCCGTTTTCAAGTCTCGAGCACACATATTGGTATACTTCACTACAGTGGGCGTACTTTTTTAAGGACAGAGGAACAAGGTGAAAACTCTTTCTCTCTCTCAATCTCTCTTATAAAAAATCTACTCGCAATCCAGAGAAAAAAACCAGTAGGCAAGTTACTTTGCTAGTAGAGAATAGTTTGAACTTTACCGATTTCAAAGTTCTGAAAAACAAATTGTACATAACAATTTTTCTTCATGCAACATTTAAAAAGAAAAAATAATAAATGAATGTAATTATTCGAGTTTGCTATTCTTGTTATATTATGGTCCCTTTATTTCTGGAAAAAATATTCTTACTTTCTGAAATTTTGTTTTTCATTATCTTCGAGAACATTAGGCCCTTTTTAAAGACCTGTATACAAAGAGCTTTAAATTTAGTTTGTTCTCAATACAAAGCTTTGAGAACCCACCAATTAATAAGAATCATAATATAAATAAAGATAATAGTATAGTAATGAACAATAATAATCCCTTTGGATAAATTGTTTTACATATATTGCGTCGTTTATATTTGATAATCTTGCTGTGCCAAAGGATTTTTCTTTTTTTTCTTTTTTGGCAGTGTATGGAGTGCAAATACAAAAATTGCACTACGTAACTACTTTCAAAAGGTAAATATTAATTTAAGATTTTAAAAGGTACCTAATGTGAATCATACAGTTTTCGGAAATGATGTCATATAAGTACAAATACAAATACAAAATAAACGAACAGCAACCAGAAACAACTATAAATTGAGAGAAACAAAAGGGAAGAGAATATATACCATAGGCTATTAAACTTTTATGTTATTTTCAATTCAATGTGCTAAATATGTGCCTCTCAATAAATTTGTTCTCTTTTCAAAATACTACAAAGATATAAGCCTAAATGAAAGATGGGAAAACATATTACAAAGGATTTCAACTACTTACCATTAACGTCGCCGGAGTAATGTTTGCCTCGTACAAATAATTCTATTTAATACTGAAAGAATACGAAATAATAGAATTTTCAAAGTTTAGCCATCAAACCATTCATTGAAATATCATAAAAACTGATTAGATCTTCAATAAGCATGCTTTTAGTAGTTGTCCTAGAGTGCGGAAGTAAATATTCAATCCATTTTTTATGTTTCGAAGCGTGAAAACCATTATGTCTTTACGATCGACGTTATGGCAAGTAAGTATTCACAGTACGAGGGACTAAATGTGCTGTTAAATTTGAAATATGTAAGTAAACTAGTATTTCGTTTCACATCATTTGATGCATAAATTTACTTCACATCAAGTTTTTTTGTCTTTTTAATAAAAGTTAAGGATACAGGAAATAAAATAAACTAGTATGACAATAAAGTGCTGTTTCGAGACATTAGGATAAGTTACAAGTATTGCTTACATTTGGCTTTTGGTATAAATTTACCTTTAGGGTTTTGTAATCGTTTGGAGTAAAAAGTTCTTGACATGTAAATTCTTAATGTGAGTATTTTCATTTATTCCTTTATAAGCACAGTGAGATTATATAAAGTGTGCTCAGGAAATATTAACGCATAAACATTTACGACTGAAATTTACTTATTGAAGAAAGAAAAGTAAATAGAACTGCATAATGGTGATTTTTTGTTTGGTGATTATTTATATTAAAATAAATCTTTAACTCGGATCAATGCATTTAAACTTGTATATGGTTTGATTAATAATTTTAAAATGTTCCTTGATACTACAAAGGCAAAGAAAAAGATCGCTATAAGTTATAATATATATTTATACATTATGTTACGGCGAATGTCCGAAATTGGAGAACGTCGACATTCAACGGTGATTGTCGACATTCTCCATTTGGCGTATGTCGACATTCACCAGTGATAGTCGACATTTTCCGATTTCGGACATTCACCGTAACACACACACACACGCACACACACAAATATATATATATATACACATGTATATAATTTCTTATTAAATAAATGATATTTTTATTTTGAAATACATTTTAAAAAATCAATGACATATAACAGTGGCGCTTCTAGTATGGGTTTCAGCCGGGGCGGTAACTTGTGTTAAACCTTATCCCCCACCAAAAAAAAGTTATTGTGTTGTGTTGTATGAATTTGCAGTTTCTTGGATTATATTATAATAAGCAGTGAAAAAATAAACGAGCCTCCCTTCTAAAGAAAGTTTTTGATGTGGATTTTTTGAGGATAATTTCGAATGAATTAATGAGTGAGGGAAAGAAATAAGGAATAAATGAGTGAATGCATGAATAAATAAATGAATATGTTAATGAGTGAATCCATGAAAGAGTTAGTGAAGGAACGAGTTAAAAGAAAAACAAAATTAGAACAATCTTCATCGGAAAGAGCATATGCCGTAGATAATACACAAACTCGTTCAAGTAGAAGTTAACGAGACAACTTTATAATGAAACTTTTTGATTTAGATTTTGAGGGCATTTCTAAATAAATGAATGCGTGAATAAATGAATGAATGAATAAATGAATGAGTGAATGCATGAAGAAATTAACGAATGAATGAATGGATAAATGAATAAATGAGTGTAAAAATAAATAAAAGAAATCGAAAAACTGTGTAAAAACCTAACAGGATTTTTCCTTAACATTGATGAACGTTCTCAATTCACTCGGTTGGCTAAACCAAAATAAAGAGAATTCAAAGCGCTTTAGTTTTCACATAAAATAATATTCGGCAAACGATTTTCTTATGCAAGTTACGATTAAGATTATTTTTTAATGTTTAATTTTAAATATTAACATTTTCTTTTTCTTTTTGTTAACGATTAAAAATCATTTTTTTTCTTGGAATTAAACTATTGCAGGCTATAAGAGGTAATATTTATCTTTTTTATTAAAGCATACTTATTATGCTTCGATATTAATTGCATTAACAGTTAAAATGTTTTATTTGAAAATGTTAAAAATATTTTTGTAGAATTTAAAAAGGAATTTAATCTAAACCAATAAAAGCAAGGCAGATGGCTATATTTACAAATTAAATGTTGACCAAAAGGAAAGTAATCTCATATAGTTCTAGATAAAACTTCTTGCATAGATATCAAAATGTACATTTGGATACTATATACTATCTGAGTAAATGTAAGGCTATTGACACATTTAGAAAATCTTTGTGCAAAGCCACCTTTCAAACGTCATTTAGCTAATCGACATGTATCCACTTTTGACTGTCTGCTTACTGTTTAAAAAAGATGCAAAACTTTCGAAACGGTATGTTTTTTTGTTTAAATATAATTTTGATATGATATTCTAGAGCAGTGGTCGGCAACCCGTCGATCGCGATCGACTGGTCGATCTCGAGCCCATTTGCGGTCGATCGCGGAATAGTTTTGAAAAGAAAAAAAATCAAATGACTTTTGGATCATAAGGCGAATTTTTTTTCCTTCAAAAAATGCTTATTAATTTGTCAGGACCTAAAAAAACTTTCCAACAATATGGAATGTCAGTCGTCACATTAGCTGTGCTCTCGGTGAGTTAATTAAAATATGTAACGGCGTTTCACATGTGTTTTATTTAAAAAACAAAACAAACTACCAGCATTTTATCAAATTTAAAATAAATAACACGCTGAATTAGTATGAGTTTTTTTTTAATGCGAGTTGACGGTTGTTAACACAGCAATATTTTAGAAATTTTAAAGTAGGTATTTTATAAGCATCAAAACCTGTTCTGACAGGAATTAACCTATAATCTGAAGACAGGCGCAGCCCCAGCTTGTCCTTTTAATTATTTATAGTGCATGTACACCCCCCGTCCTCTGAGTCGATCTTGGCCGTTTGCCGTACTTGGAAAGTAGATCTTCAGCTAATTTAGGTTGCCGACCGCTGTTCTAGAGTTTGGAAATTCTAAATTAATTCACATGAAGTTTTTACTTAAAGTAGTATTTCACGTAAGAGGAGTGACACCTGCTTTTGAAAAATAAACATAATGTTAGCGGGTGATTATGTTTAGTCATTATAATAACCAAGAAACATACTGGCGAAAACCGTGATCGGCCTTAGAATTGCTTACGCGGGGGGGGGGGGGGCGAAGTAGTGGGGTCTACTGATTTTACATGCACGTATCCCCAAGTGTACATGGGTGGTCTTAAGCGGCGACGCGCGACCTTCCAAGTGGAAGTCCGACGCTCTAACCACTAAGTTAATTCGGCCCTAATTATATTAACTGGCTAATATATAATTCTAAGAGTAGTTTTTATATATTTTGTTTAAAAATTGTTTTAATCATTTAGATTGTTTTCTTATTCACGCACAATGTTAACTTTTCAAAACATTAAATGTATTTAGCGTTTGCTCTTTAAAATATTAAATGTGAATTAATAAGCTTCTTAATATCTTTGCTCTAGAAATAAAATTTCACGTTAAATTAAAGCACAAATGAGCATTAAAACGCAGACATATGTTTCGGGATCGCTTGGAATCCCTTTTTCAATGCGACAGGGAGCTTCTAGATGCAAAACATCCAAATGAAGCAGACAGAACAACAAAAACAAAGCTTATATAGCCTAAGAATTAACTGTAAACCAATGAGAATAAAGGCAGTGTGAAGTGGAAGTAGAAGTAGTATTAAAGGCACCAATAAGAGAGCAACAAACGAATGTAGTTGGAAGTACAGAAAGTAAAAAGGAATATCAATAAAAACAAAGAAAAAGACAACAGCGTGCATAAAAATGTGAAAATACATGAAAATTGCAAAAAAATAAAATAAAATACAAAGAATAAAATGGAAATAAAATAAGTACAGAAAATACCAAAACAAAAAGCAAAACAAAGTACACATGCAAAAGAGGGGGAGGGGGGGGGGAGAGAGAAAAAAAATAAAAATGGAAAACTAACAAGAAAACCAAGAAAGAACAACAAATTAAAGGAACTTATGCCAGACCTGTGAAAAATAAGGAGTTGAGGAAGAATCATTAACCAAATTAGAACTATTCCTGTTAATATGATAAGCTTCCCAAAAGTCAAGTTCTAAAGGGGAAGAACATTTTTGAATAATTTTCCCAGAATTGAAATCAAAAGAGTGGTTGGAATTCCAACAATGTTGAGCAATGCTAGACTTATTCAGCTCTTGCTTACGTACATAACCTTTATGCTCATTTAACCGAATTTTCAGAGCACGTTTTGTCTGTCCAATGTAAAAAAGGCCGCAACGGCAACTAATTTGGTAAATACCCCAAGTATTAAGTTGATCAACAGGATCTTTAAGAGAAGAGAAGGAAAGTTTGTTGCTAGGAGCAAAAACAACTTGAAATTGAAACCTTTTTAGGATTTTAGCAATACGAAAACTTACAGAATGAAAGAATGGTAACACAACCAAATCCTTTCTAGAAACCACATGATTGGGACCAGAAGTTTTTTTAGAAAGTTTGTTATGAATAGAATCAATTAAAGAGTGAGAAAATCCTCTATCAACAGCTACAGCTTTCAGATAGTTGAGTTCAATCTTGAGAAGCTCAGGAGAAGAGCAAATATTAATAGCACGATGGACAAGAGCATTAAAAGCCGAATATTTTTGGTTGGGAGGATGAGACGATAGTCTGTGAGGAGGTAAAGAAACAGCGAAAGGTTTACGGTAGACAGAAGTTGTGAAACCAGACTCACTCCTAGAAATCAAAACATCAAGAAATTGTTTTGATGTTTTGATGTTTTGATTTCTAGGAGTGAGTCTGGTTTCACAACTTCTGTCTACCGTAAACCTTTCGCTGTTTCTTTACCTCCTCACAGACTATCGTCTCATCCTCCCAACCAAAAATATTCGGCTTTTAATGCTCTTGTCCATCGTGCTATTAATATTTGCTCTTCTCCTGAGCTTCTCAAGATTGAACTCAACTATCTGAAAGCTGTAGCTGTTGATAGAGGATTTTCTCACTCTTTAATTGATTCTATTCATAACAAACTTTCTAAAAAAACTTCTGGTCCCAATCATGTGGTTTCTAGAAAGGATTTGGTTGTGTTACCATTCTTTCATTCTGTAAGTTTTCGTATTGCTAAAATCCTAAAAAGGTTTCAATTTCAAGTTGTTTTTGCTCCTAGCAACAAACTTTCCTTCTCTTCTCTTAAAGATCCTGTTGATCAACTTAATACTTGGGGTATTTACCAAATTAGTTGCCGTTGCGGCCTTTTTTACATTGGACAGACAAAACGTGCTCTGAAAATTCGGTTAAATGAGCATAAAGGTTATGTACGTAAGCAAGAGCTGAATAAGTCTAGCATTGCTCAACATTGTTGGAATTCCAACCACTCTTTTGATTTCAATTCTGGGAAAATTATTCAAAAATGTTCTTCCCCTTTAGAACTTGACTTTTGGGAAGCTTATCATATTAACAGGAATAGTTCTAATTTGGTTAATGATTCTTCCTCAACTCCTTATTTTTCACAGGTCTGGCATAAGTTAATCATTACTATCTTTGCTCTAATCTTGCGAAACGAAGTTTAACATAAATTAACGTAATATAGAATTAAAATTTTAGTTAAAACTTTGTGAAACTCAAATTATTTTTTCATAAAAAATAATTTGAGTTAGAAATTTTGAATTCATTGAAACTTAGTAAATTAACGACTTGCAATCAAATAATTTGATAGAGTGCCATTTTGCACTTTCATCTCGGAACAAAACTACTGCGAACTAAAAAAAAACTTAGATGGTGTTTAATATCTACGTATGTGTTTATTGATTTTTCTGTATGCAATCAACGTAATTCTATTTTCACTTCAAGTTTTATAAAATTATTTATTAATTGTTCATTGAACAAGTGAAAAGTATATTTATTTAAAAGTAAAAAATTGAGTCATTTATGAATGAAAGGCTGTGACAAGGCATGGTTACCGTTTGCAGGGCCGCGGAGAAAGACGATCAAAGTCCATTTTTTGCCGAATTGAGTTTTAAGTGTATACAGGCAGCTTATTATAGAAATAATGCTTATACGATATCCTTTAGGCAAGAAATATGTAGACGACCCACCCATCGACGACAAGCGAAAATGGTCAAAATCCAGAAATTGAAACTTTAAAAACGTAATTATGAGAATTTAAAGATTTGTGACTATGTTCGTTTATCTCCGCGGCCCTTCATTTATAGGAGTTCCATTACGTCGTGTTCAATTCAAAATCGTAGCTTAATATTACTCTTCAACTTTGACTTGCCTTTCATACGAAGATATACGCGCAAAAGGACACACAGTAAAACACATTAAAAATATTTGATATCGTTAAGTTTTCAAGAACACATTTCATCTCGTACTAATAATTTCGTTTAACAAAGTGAAATAATAAGAAATTATAGCAATTTCCAAGTTCAGCCATCAAATCATTCATAGAATTTCCAGAAAAAAATCAATTGCATCTTCAATAAGAATGTGCTTTGTCCTTTCGAAAGAGTGCGGAAATAAGTGTTCACCCCAATTTTTATGTCTCGAAGCGTAAAAGCCTTTTCACATTTACGATCGTGGTTTATGGCAAGAAAATGTTTAGCAATACGATGAACGAAATGTGCTGTTAAATTTGAAATGTGTGAGCGAACTATTTTGTCTGTTCACATCACTAAATCAATAGATTTTTATATCTCCTTCGTTTTTGGGCTTTTCCACTGAAAGTTTAAATTGTAGAAATTATTGAATTTGCATGTCGATAAATGCTGTTATTGGGTTGTAGGGTGAAAACCTTTTTACTAACGTTTCTGGTGTAAGATGTCCACTAAGTATCATTCTCTAACACTCTAAAGAATGTTTCTTTGCATCCTCATTTGTCTTTTATTTTATACAAAATTTGGATGTATTAAAATTACTTGAATTATGTTTCGAAATCCATTCTAAGTTAATGCTGCTTTTACGTAGTAATGAAATAAAATGAGTAGAATTGCAAAAATTAGGAAGAAAGTATGTAAAATGTCACTTTTAAAAGTAAAGTAACAAAATATTTTAATGAAATGTATTTTATGTAAATGTGAATGAGTCTATGTGCAGTTCTCTAGGTGATGCCCTAAGAAATAATTACTTTATTTGATGAACTATTTCTTGTATTTTTAGTTTTTCTTGCTGATCATATGTGGAATACTATATCATTTCATAAGCAAAATACGAGTAATATATAAGGTTTAATCTGATCTTTCAATAGCCTTGTATACGATATTAACCGTATTCAGTAATACCGGGTTCATTAATTATAAAAACAGCTGCTTACAATTTAAAAAAAAAGGAATTTGATTTTTATAAGAATACATCATAAAGATTATTCATGAAAATGGCTCTTTAATCATAAATTAAATTAAAATTATGAATAAAAATATCATTAACAAAGGAAATAAATGCACAAGCGCATGTTTTACTAAATACTAAATAATTGTCCTTAGAATTAAAAAAAGTAACATATTAAAAGATAATTTCAGCATTTTTTAAGTGCTTCAAAATGATGTAATAATTTAAAAAGTGCAAAATTTCCTTTGATGCCACGTTAGTGAATTTAACCAAAAAATGTGCTTATAATCAAAATAAGAAATGACCCATAATTTAATTTAAAAAAACAGGTTCGAAATGGATCGAACTTTCGAGTTTCAATGTTTTATGAAAGGCGGTCTTATTGATAGATATCGACATTTACATGCTATATTTATAATATTTATAATCTAAATGCCATATCACAGAACAATTTGGAAAAAAATATCAAATAATCTTTACTTTTAATAAATGTAATAACTGTACATTTAGTAAAACGTTTAGATGAGAAGAAACTATGAATATTGAATTGAATGTTCGTTTACTGACAAGCACCAAAAGAAAAATCATTATATGTTGCAGTGAAGGATAGACTCGTAGCTTGTAAAATGGACGTAGACTAATTCAATCTTGTTGTACATTTGTACAACAAATAATTTTGGGTTGAGAAAATGTAGGGTGATATAAGAAATCATCAAGGCTGTTTTTCATCTTTTAAACAGTTAAGTACAGTGACCAATACCGCTACACGTTTGCATTAAAATTTTACTTATAGCCACATTCAATCATTTTGGAGTCATCTTTAAGTTTTTCTCATTTAAATATTTCACGAGTTATCACTTCATGGTGCGTACTTATGAATAAATTATTGTTATTACCCAATATTTTTATCCTATCTGAAATGTTATTCTGATGCAGGGCCAATTTATGACTTTATTCCCGGCTTTTTGAGTAGAACTCGTTTTAACTCAGTTCCGGGGTTTTCGGACTGAGATATTTCTTTCTCGTTGAAGCTGTCTTATCTTAACTTGGAATCTAAAATGTACTCATCTCTCCTATTACTGGTTAAAAATGCTTTTCAAGAAACGCGAATTTTAGATAGGTAATATAAAGGAAATGTATTTCTTCTGCTAAGAGGACGTGTATGATAATGAACGTAGAAGAATATTTTTAGCAAGGTAGCAATGTTTTTCCCCCTTTTCTTAAAATAACAAATGTTCATTTTTGTTATGCCCTGCGTTGTGCAATTATCTCCATAATATGGCTTTGAGATTCGTGCAAAAAAAGTCTGGCCTTTAAATTTAAAATGATTTTTATGTGCAATGGCGATAGATAAATTTTGGTCTAAATTTGATCTTCGTATAACATTTGTCTTTCGAACAGGATATTTGGGTACATGCATTTTTTACCCAGTACTACATTTTTTATGAATTAAGGTTTTAACGCTTGCAACTAGTTGTTTTTTCCCCCATCTATCGAAGAAGCGTTTTTAAGTTCATTTCCAATGCTAGCTAATAACACTGTGCAACAATAAAATTGTATCTGAAAGAAAGTGTCAAAGTATTTTCATCCTTACATTATTCCTTCACTCCTTAAACATTTTTTTCTGAATTTTTATTTATTAATTCATCAACTCATTGAAGTATTTTAAATTATAAAATATAATTCATTATAATGAGTACTAAGTCAGTTTATCCTGCCTAAGTGGAAATAGCAGATATATTGGTGTATTAATCACAAAATATCAAGGCCTCCTTGAATCTGAAAAGCAAGAGAAAAATCAACTATCCTTTTGGTGATTTTTGTGTTCCGCACGACGAATTTATTAAGAATTTGTCCCTTTTCTTCCAAATGCACAAGCTTTCGTGAAATTTGTATCCCAATGAAATTGACTGATAAAAGCTACAATATACAATTGATGACGGTAGGAAAACTGTTAGATAAAGTGTCATTAGTCATATTAAACTCTATTATTTTTAAGGTTACTTTACGTAATATTGACTGATATTGCACTAAAATATTTACTGGTATTGCACTAAAATATTTACTGATGTTGTACTAAAATATTTATTGATAGTGTACTAAAATTGTTAAATGATATTGTACTAAAACATTTACTGATATTGTACTAGAATATTTACTGACATTGTACTGAAATAATTACTCATATTGTACTCAAATATTTATTCATAATGATGTTTTATTATTTATACTCATACCACTTTTAAACAATAATTCATGATAACTCAATTCTTATTTAAAAAGTGTAACAGTAAAGGAATACCAAGGAAACCAATTCTACAATTTTGAAATTCAGCATCAGGGAGATTTTGAGCCATCTCTACAAGATTATCACCAGCTTTTGATTTCGGAAATTCTAGTTATTATGAAATGCACGATGATAACTGGGAGGAGTAAATCTTGACAGCAGAGGGAGAAGTTTAACGTATTCAGGAGAGATTACCCAGGAAAAATTAAATCAGGAATTCTAAAATCACATTTTGAAGAAAATTGAATTCTTCTTCTCCACAATAAAATTTCACAAGCATTTCCGGAAAGTAATACGTGTATAGTATTTCTAAACATTAAAAAAAGTTTCTACTAGTTCTATTTTTCATAGAATTTGTATAAACATCTTTTTTTTATGAAAGCAGCTTTTGATGACATGTTTAAATATTTATATACGTTTTTAATTTTTATTATTTTTCATTTTAATTTTGTTTATTTATTATTATTAATATTATTATTATTATTATTCTCCACATAAATACTTGAAGAAATAGTTAATTAATTGGAAGTCAATAATTTTTGTTAGGTTTTATGTTATATATTTTTAATCATTTTCATTTCCAGGACATAACCGCAACCTTCAAGAAAGCGGGCAAGTTTGAAATTTCAATAAGTTGAAATGTAGTCCAAATGAAAGATTCCGAACGTAAAATAATCCGAATGTGATTACCTAGATGTAATTATTTGCTTAACTCGAAGTAACACATTTTTAATGTGAAATGTTTGAGAAAAACGTCGTGCCTTCGTCGATAATGTTATAACGGAGAAGGGTGTTAATACCGCGATTTTTCTTGTGCACTCAAAGTAAGTCTTTCTTTTCATTTCCGAAGCATGAAATTTTTTAACTCATTTGTTTTTTTCAGTGTTTTAAAAACTATGTACATTTACGGAAGAAAAGTCTCTATTCATTTATAACAAACTATATTAACATTTGTAGCGGTGCGAGTCAGTCCTTTAAATAGCCCTCTTTGCTCCTGCCCAGGGGGCGCGCCTTTTGGGAAAGCGGTAAAGAATGCGGCTACCACCAAAAAGATCTTGGTTCGACTCCCGGCGCTTCACGGCCACTCTCGCAACATTACATCTGGTGACCCGGCATTTACGCACGCAGCAATGGAGACCCGAACACTCCACAGATGGCGCCACGAAATGACTTGCTCGCACGCATTCGTGCAGTCTGCACGCGCTCGCACTTGAGCCCAGCCACGGATCCGAGCAAACAGGCTCAAACTTCACGCAGCCTTTCTCTCGCGCTGGTGCACCCATCTGTGGTAAAATATCGTTCACTCTTCCCCTACTCGTTCACTGGGGGCGGAGTATGTAGCGGTGCGAGTCAGTCCTTCAAATAGCCCTCTTTGCTCCTGCCCAGGGGGCGCGCCTTATGGGAAAGCGGTAAAGAATGCGGTTACCACCAAAAAGATCTTGGTTCGACTCCCGGCGCTTCACGGCCACACTCGCACCGTTACACATTCTTCCTCAGTAAAAATTAAAAAAATAAATAATGTAAAAAAAAGCTGTAATTGCCAAAAAAAAAAAAAGAAAGAAAAAAAACGTGTTATATAAAATAATAAGACGTTACATATGTAAGGGAGACACGATGGACGAATTTTTAAAAAAATGCCATTATGGGGCGCATTAAGACAATTACTTTTTTTTTGTAACAGCAAATAATCAGTCACTATAATTATTTGTATTTATGTAAAAATATATATATTTGGGCAAATTAAAAAAAATCTTGAAATTACTTTGCGCAACTTAGGTGCATCAAAACTTTCAAAAACGGAAGAAAGTAAAAATGATTATCTAAAGATCCTATTCATAGAAAATGAGAAATGATAAGTGTTACCACACAATAAAATAGTTATTACAATATCTTTCATGCTTTATGCATATCCAAATATGGCTACGTACATTTTAAACGTGCCAGAACAGTTCATTTTTCAAAAAAATGATTGGACCAATTATTGTGGAACACATAGAATTATTATTTATAATAGAAAGGAAAGCTTCAGCATTTAAAAGCGTGAAATATTGCTCAACTTGAAATGTTTTTTTTTTTTTTCCACTAAGCAAATTATTACAATGAGCTAGCTCAGCTAAATTACTTATCATTGCATAAAACTTACTTTCCTAGCTCATAAAAAGTAGGTTTTAGCACATCTCTTTAAAGTACAGCTAGAAACAAACAAATACTGCGTACACCATCTTACCATCTAGTGAGAGTTGTTAAAGAAAAAGATCTATTTTCCCTACATTTAACTTATTTATCCAGATTTATTACCTGCTCTATTTTAAGTACATCTACTTCTCACATTACAAATGAGCTACCTGGGGTAATATTAAACGGACGGGGGCTAGGGCCCACCCTGACTGTAATGCCAATGAAAGAGAAAACGGCTTACATTTCAACTTACACCCAATGATTGATATAATACTTACTTATGATGTTGTGTTACATTTTAATGGATTTATTCAAAACGTACACGAAAACTTCTTATTTCGATGCATTCGACGGAAAATTTTATCATGAAATAACTGCTGGTTTTAAAAAACATTTACCATCATCGAATGAACACATCAATTTTTTTTAACTATGAGTAACGAATGACTGCTTTAAAATAATTAGGTGCACGGAACACTTTACATTGTTATGTAACAGTAAGAAAACCGCTTTTAGGGACGCTCCAATCGTATGTTGAATTAAAATAACAACTACTACATTACACTAATAGTTTGCTGGATATTGCTAATAATAATGTGTGCAAATCAATTGCAGGAAAACACACAGAACATTCATATGTGCATTGTTTATGTATGTATATACGTTTATATATATATATATATATATATATATTCAACGAATGATGTCAGGTAATGTTCTAGTAGGCGGATAACCAACGCAATAAATTTGATAAATACATTGGCACTTAGACTAATGCCAAATATTAATAATTAAGTTTGTAAACAAAGTAATGAAGCATATAAACTGCGTATCATAGATTTATTATTCGCTGAAACAGCTCTCTCGGCACATTTATCTTTAACACATACAAGAACTCATATACGTGCTGAATTATAATGATAAATATTCTCGTATATTTAGCCGTTTGCTTATAAGTAGACTAGAATGAACCTCTAGAGATATCATTTTGTCATTTTCCGCTAGTATTACGTGGATCATCTAAATAAAAGCAAGGTTCATATGCGACGACATTATATGAGTGAATACAAATATAATCTTACTCATATGCTGCTGAGAAGAGATTACAAATATTCCCCACTTCGTTTTTGTACCCTTTCCCAAAAGACTCGAAGGAAAAGTTATTAAATGGGAAAATGTAAGTTACAAAGTATTCTGTGTAACACATTTCGTACATGTAAGACTGAGTTGTATGATTTCGCTTCTTTAATTTTGAAAAGAAAAAAAGCATTATTACATGACGTTGGATATCATCCTCTTTTTAATGTACATTATTCTGTACTAGCTGATGTGCCCGTCAATGCGCGGGCTTCCTCGAGTACTGCATCATTCCCTGCGGAGAAGAGAAGTGCAGCGATATACCTCTTTATTATTTTGTAGTAAAACAATAGGCCTTGAAAATTTTCATAATAATATGAGGAACAGTCCTTAAAAATCCACATTTAAATAAGAACAATTACCTCTATTAAATTAAGGACAAAAGCTCCTAAAAGCTTTCACGCGAGGTAAAATAACAATCCCTGAAAATCCGCATCAAAACAATGAAAAAAATTGAGTTAAATAGTCCGCATGAAAACAGTCTCTAAGAATTCCTAAAGAGTTTCAACAAAAGTTAGGACAAAAAAACCTAAAAAGGACAAAACATCTTTTGACATTTTCGTTAAAATAAAGCAACAGTTGATTTTATTTCCCTAACACAATAGTTTCAAAAGCAGTTTGCAGCAGAAAAACTAGGCTGTTGCGACCATCATCGAACTTTCTCCTACATCCTTTATATGAATATTAGTACTTGCCAAATATATCTATTATGATACAAATCCTTATTTAAAATAATAAATAAATAAATAAATTGCATAAAAAGAAATATTTTAAACTAAGATAAACCTATTAAAAGGTTGTGCTACCAGCGAAGCATCAAAATCCTAAAAGTATTGATAAAAATTACATTTGTTAGGGTGAAATTGCAACAATACACAAAACAAAATTTCTACTCCCTTGATGTGATTGGCGCCTGAATATAATAATTAATACCATTTCCCATTCAGATGAACTTACAATATTTTTTAATTGTTGGATTATTGTGCTATACGCTTAGCGAGAAAATCGTTCGACTGCTCCACCCCCCTTACTGCGAGTATCGCCAACATTTAATCAACACAACTATCTATCAGGATGTATGCGTGTACGAATGTCGTTTAATTCTATGCATTACCGTCTTGAGTCATATTGCGCATAAAATACTAATAAAGTGTTCAATTGCTCCACTGCCCTTGGAATAGATAGCGCTAAAATGTAATTAGCACCTGGGGGCCGTTCATAAATGACGTCACGCTTTTTTCCCATATATTTGACCCACCTCCCCCCCTTTGTTACAATATGTCACACTTCAGTGGAACCCCCCCCCCCCTTTGTCACGCGTCACGCTATGTTGCATAATGCATGATGTCACACTTCTTGTTACCCCCTCGACTCCCCTTGTCACTCTTTGTAACAATTTCCGGAACCCCCCTCCCCCCTCGAAGCGTGACATCATTTATGAATGATCCCCTGTTCCTATTGATCTCCACTTATATACTCAACTTTGTTCGAATTCTTCCATTACTTCTTAAGATATAGCACTCACGCTAATCAAGAGAAACATTCGATTACTCCGCTCCTTAAAAATGAACTCCCACCACAAGCTAATCACCACCAGTTCCTATTAAGGTCCATGTGTACACCGAATTTCGTTCGATTCCATGCATTTTGCTTTAAGTTATAGTGGCCACAAAAATAAAAATTAAAAAATGGACCACATATAGACACAGACACATTTCCTAAAAATGGCTAAATTGGGTTCAGCAGACCTCAAAATGTGTAAATAAGTAGAAATTAGAAACATTTTACGAACCCAATATTTTATTCAATTTATAAGATATAGAAGAAAGTAAAGAAGAAAAGAAAAATACAGACATAAGGTAACAAAAAGAAATAATTAAACGTGTCTGAATAGCAGCAGCACTACTTCTGAACAGCATCGGTTTCACACTGTTAAAAATTTCTGTAAGAAAATAGGGAACACTTCAGGAAAAACAAGATTTTGTGGTTTTGATATTAATTGCGTATATATATTATTTAGATTTTATATACCAAAAACTTGAAGTATTTACACATTCGCACAATGTCTATTTAGCCTACTTTCCCGTAAAAGTAAAAAACAGAATAATAATAAAGCATGAAAGAAAGCTTAATGTACACTGCTAAAAATTTCCGTAAGAAAATAGTAAAATGACCATTTATTTGATTATTATTTTATTATATTTAATTACAAAAGTTGAATAACCATTAAAAAGATGGTACACAAACCGCTGATTATGAAAAAAATCGTTTATTCTCTGTTTATCCTAAAGAACGTTTAACTAACCGTAATTTACAAGCGCCACTAGGTCTCGTAGTCAATAAGAATCAGGGGTCCATCTTGGTTGTGGAACCTTACCGGTCGTACGTTGTTGTTAAAATACGAATAAAGATTTATCAGTTCAAATCTGCATGTGTATATAAAAAAAGAAGAAAAAAAGTGGCTTAAGCAGTGGTTACTAAATAGAAACACATACATACGTAAATCAAAAATTGGAGACATCGTATTCCCGAACTGTTTGCGAATGAGCGAACCCTTAATTTGAGCTGCTTAAGCTTGCTTGTATTTTAATTTTTGCAGCAAATAAAATGATTTCGTCAATATACAGTAAATTTAGACGAAAAAGTACTTTGGATCCAATCAAAAACTGAACTCTCCTTTTTAAGGCAGTTTGCCTGTTGGAAAAGAAGATTTATTGATAAATAAACGGCCGCTTTACGTGGTGTAGATGGCCTACTGACTAGAGCGCTGGGTTGGTATGCCATACACCTGGGTTCGATTCCCGCATGCTTCGTTTACGGTTTCTACCCCTCGAAGATTCTACGCCTCTAAATAGTTCAAAAACGGTAAGAATTTTGTTTTGAAACCATTTTTAAATGGTTACAAAACCGTAAACTTTTGTATTTACGGCTTTTTAATCATGCTGATTGGAAATGGTTTATTTCCCGTAAAGATAGAAAAATGTTCCAAACCGTAAATTTAACGGTGAACTAGATGGACAGACTGCTGCCGGTTATTTAACTGTAATTTCATGATGAAATTTTTAGCAGTGCAGTTTGTCAACTATAATACATAGCCATAAATGTAAAACGTAAAGATTCTAGTACAATTCAGCAAATGCAGGGTTGAAAGTTAAAAATCTTTCTGGAAATTAATAACTTTAGTGATCGAAGAAACTCCTTAATTAAAGGAAACGCAGTCCATGGATCATAAAATAACGTTTCTACACAAAAGTTAATATCTCATGCACGTAGACTTCTTAATTTCAATTAACTCTCTATTCGCACAGTGTCAATATAAGTATTTACTATACATTGCTCCGAGTGAATTCTATTTCGTAAACACAAAAATGCAAAGCTTGTCAATTTAACTTCCATTAAGCTTAATTTTTTAAACAAAACCCTCTTCTACACAAGCTTTGGTCACAACAACTCCGGTACATTCTAAACAAGCTCTGGTAATTGCCATTAATTTCGTCCTCAGTTTATTTGTAACCTATCCTCTTTCTATCTCTCTCTCATTCATTAATTTTAACTTGTGCTACAGCTCTGCTGCGTTTGACTTAAAGATTTATTTATGTTATCTTATAAGCAAAATATTGCAGATTCTTAAATAATAGAAGGAATGCATAAAAAAAACTATATAGCTTTCTAATAGAAAAAAACTATTCTCCTTTTTAGCTTAAAATGGATATAAAACCCTTCTACTGGGAAATAAATATATCCTTTTGGAATGCAGTACAAAACGTTCTCGCCATCTAATTCTTATGAATTGTCAAAAGTTAAGAATCAAATTTTGATAATTTTAGGTATGTTTATAATTTGGCTCAATCAAGTAGGACGACTAGGGCTTCAGATGAAACAGTAGAATTCCTTTGAGAAACATAAAAAAGGTTTGGTAACGAAAGACAATTTCTTTCTGACTTTATATTGTATTTTAAGATCGCCATAATTACGTTTTCACAAACGTTGTACAAATTTGAACATCTTGAATAGTATAAATATGCTCTGAAATGTTTATTGCGAAGTTGCTTTTACATTTATGTAAGAAAAAGTTTTTTTCATACTTTAAATTTTACTCTAATCTTGGCATTTGTGCTTATTAAAAAAAATAAGTTGAAATATATTTAAAGACTTTTATGCTATCATACTCTTGAAATAGCTTTTTTAAGATGCTTCAAGTTTCGTTTAGAATTCAGAGTATTAGAAGAGGAAGTTGAAAAGAATCTGACAAAAAGCAATTATCCAAAAAAAAAAAAAAAAAAAAGACAGAGATAGGCAGAGAAAGAAAGTAAAACTTCTCTGGCTTTAGAGTTGATTGGTTTTATTAAATTGAAACACTTAAATAAAAGGCTTTAATGCGCAGTCAAAGTATTTTCTTTCAGTAAATTACAACCGATGTTCTAAACAGATGGTCTTATCACTGCTTTGAAGCTCCAGATACCGCTTTTAGTAGATAGCTTGGTTTCGCTTAAGAATGGAATCAGGTTAAAAGGTACATGAACTATTCTTGAATGGATTTAGGCACAGGAGTCGGAATCAAGAAAATGTATTTTAACACGCAAAAAAAAAAAAAAAAAAAAAAATCCCATTTCGTCTAAATGTTGTTTAAGTTTTTGTGTCTTCTTAAATGTGTTAGCAGGCCTATTTTTAATGAGCAACCTAATTTAATATTTTTAACTAACCAGAAGGGAAAATCATGAAAAATGAAGCAGTCTGAAACAAGTTGTTTAAAACAAGAAGAAAGATTTGTTTCGTACAAATGTAGCTCAATCTTAAATTTTCATTTTTTGCTTTTGAGAACATATATACTATTAAGCTTTCATTCATACAGATTTTAAGAAAAGATTTCCTTCTATTTTCCTCATCACTTCAAGGTACGAAATAGGATTAAAACCCAAAAAGAAGTTCTAGGAAAATGTTTTGAGATTTGAAGCATAACCTTTCATATTGATCAAAATATACGTAATAAAAAGTTGTAAAATAAGCTTGAATGAACTTATAGACACAAAAGTCACAAATTTGAAGTAGGAGAAACATAAAAAAACGTTTTCTCAATTTTATGCAGTTTCTTTCTTTAACAATAGTGTTGGAAATTTTCAAATCTTTCTCTTGCTCTCTCAAAAAACATGTTTTGCAGTCTTATTGAGAAACAAAGTTGTCTCTAAAAAAATTGAAAATATTTTAGCGCAGCCGGTTCTTAGAATAAATTGATTGCCAATATTAGCGTTAGCTAAAAGCTGAATTTCGGAGGACGTAGCCAGACTGTCGTGTTACTTTTCACATAATGTTCTATCCATTATGAATGCTGCTTCAAATTCATATCGTAAAACAATTTTTATACCATGTGCTTTTTTTTCCTCCTTTTTTTAGAGCAAAAAATGTTGCATTTAAGGATAAGATAGTAGTTAGACGTGTTTCGCATGTCTATTTGTAGCGACAGATACATTTGTTAAATATATGTTTTCATGCTATGCTGAGTCACTCCTTGCAATGCATGTTAATGCATCAATATAATAGAAGATATTGCTAGAAATATTTGTTTGAGTTAATGAATTTTTGATTGCGTTTATTTCTTTTACAATAATACTTGTATTCCCTTTCTACTGTTTTAAAAGGGAAAAAAAATAGTCATAAAAAAGACATTGAGGGGGAAAAATCCTGATTGAAACTGATAATACATTTTTTATCAAATTTTATAACACTAAGATAATGCATTTTTAACTACACTACCACTCTGCTACTTTCCTGTAAAATTTACTTGAAACTTAACATCAAATGGCTATTATTTAATAAGTGACATTTCTGTAACCTTTCAGTTTTTATAACATTTCAGAACTTGCGAAAATTGCTCAAAATTAAATTTGTTCCAAACTTCAAACGCCAACTAGAACTCGTCTAACAATTGATTTTATTCCTGCTATAAAATTATTAATTTTAAACATAACGGCAATAATGCCTTTGTGGTACCGTCTTTTAATTTTTGAGAATAA
The DNA here is from genome assembly GCA_038502835.1 of Octonoba sinensis. Lineage (NCBI taxonomy): Eukaryota > Metazoa > Arthropoda > Arachnida > Araneae > Uloboridae > Octonoba > Octonoba sinensis. The sequence continues at coordinate 51,684,929 of CM076599.1, read as the reverse complement.
ACACTAAGCGTAGAAGGAATAACCTTTTTTTTTTCTCTCTCTCTTGTTAATCGCAATTTTCGATCACAATGGCAAAACATTAGCTAAAAAAATAAATAAATAAATAAAATAAATAAAACTAACAAAAATATATAAACGGAATTAGTAAACTGATATCTTATAGGTTTTAACACGAGTTTACTTTTCGAAATACAAAATACGTTGCTTTTTCGAGAATTTTATTTATCAATTTTTTCCCCTCCAGTGCACATTGATTAATTTTTAGGTTAATCTCTTAAGATTAACTTTCTTAAAAGTTGTTATCTTACTTCATTTCTAAAAGTTTAAATCACAATTTATCTAGGTTGAAGAGTTTGCGTCTTAGTTTTGCAATTTTACTTGTTTGCATCAATTAATTTTTTGATTTTCGAAGTAAACTTGTAACTCCAGTTGTCAATCAACTTTTCCTAAGCAACACGAATTTAATGTGGTATTAGTGTTTCTCATGACCACTAAAACAACTGAGAAATTCTTAAGTGGCGTTTTATATCTTTCGAGCAAGTATGTAACATAATTTCGTTGTATTTATTTTAAGTTCAATTCGTTTTCTTAAGGTTATCGTATTGTATTAGAGGACGTTTAGCCGCATATGTGTTCTAACAATGAAACCACTCAGAGAGGCTCTTGCAGTTTCCGTTGGCGATATATACACGCAGTCATTTTGCTGCCAAAAGAATGCGAATATTATATATACAATTCATTTCGTGTTAAATCTAAGAGTCTGGTAAAAATCTTCTGCTTAGGAATGTTTTGGATCGTTAAAGTACTAATTATGGTAACCTTATCGTGCTGGTTGTTAAAAGCTATAAATCCTGATTTTATAGCTTCTACCTTAAAATCTGCACCTACAGTAAAGCCTGTAAATTTGACCAAATTTGTAAATCGACCACCTGTCTAAGTTGACCACTAAAGTGCTGCACCACAAGCGGTCAACTTACACAGGTTTCACTGTATCTGCAAACTATTCTTGCCATTTTCCTCCTGTTTTTTTTTTTTTTGTTTAATTTGAGAATATATTACATCCAAAAACCAAAGAAACCGACTGAGTGTGAATATTTAATTGAAGATGTAAGTAATTTTTTTCCCCAGAAAAATATATATTTACCTCTTTGAGTGTGTGTGTGTGCCCCCTTCTAAGATCCGAAAGAAAATGGCGAACCCCTTTCGTACGGGTAACAGAACTATTAAATTAGCACAATTAATTTCCATGTTGCACAATAGTTCACAATAAGAAATAAAAATAAAAACTGAGTTTAAATAAAAACTGAAGTCACTTTTTTATTACTTGTACTTTTTGACTTATTAATATAGCAGTATGCATATGTGTTCTCACAAAATATCTGTAACAGTAGAAATTCGTATATTTCAAATTTTCAATGCATACTTCCCATGCCAGTTCACAACTTTTTCTCATTATCGAAAAAAACACTTTATTTTACAACTCATCTTTGCACTCCATCGTACTGTGTGTGTAAATTTATTATTTTGTTTCTCTTTGACGTTAGTAACTAAAAATTCCACCATTGCAATATGATTTTCGCAAACCCCCTTCTTACATCTCGCGAATCCCTGGGGGTTTTCGAACCACCGGTCGGGGAACACTGGTCTAGAAATTCCGTCTCTTTGATAGGAATTATTTCACTTTTAAAAATATAGGTTGAAACATTCCCCAAACTAAAACACTGAAAATTACTAGCAATGCATGGTCTATCGTATGTGCAAGCTTTCAAAGTTTCATATAAATAAAGACTCTAACGAAACAGGGAAAAGCTTAACTTATAAAATCTGTAACTGAACCTTTCTCTGCAAAATGCACATTTCACGAAAGCATTTCTGTAATGTAAACTCTAGGGAAAAGATAAACTTTTGGTTTGAATCGTTCAATGAAATTGAAAGTTTTTGTAGAAATAGCACGGTTTTTTCATTCTTGTGTTTCTTTTACCTGACTGAAATGTTATTTGACCATTTGATTCAAGTATCTGTCGAACTTGAAACTTTAAAACATGAAACGACTGCTGAACTTGAGGAATGCAAAATAGTTCTTGAAAAAAAATATATATATAAAATGGAGTATCGTTTAGAATAAAGAAATCTTTACTTACATGTTCTCTAGGGAAAGTTACAAAAAGGAACATTTTAAAGTGCTCTGAAACCTTTAAGATTCACTTTGAGAGTCTGGGCAGTTTTCGCTGAAAAGGAGTATTTTTGTGATGATTTACAAGGTAGCAACTGCGCTTGAGGTGAAGACGTTATGTTGCTTTTCGCTTCTGAGATGGGGGAAAAATTATTTTATTTTAAATTCCTAGCTAAATGTATTTATGTATTTTCGAAGTTACTGAGTTACACTTTTAGATTCAACAAACATTATTGGATCAGTGTATATATATATATATATACATATACAGTGAAGCCTGTGTAAGTTGACCACTTTCGGTGCAGCATTTTAGTGGTCAAAGACAGGTGGACAACTTATAGAAGGTGGAGATTACTTTTTGTCATTTCTGGCACTATGCGTTTATTAATTTGTAACTAATTAAATTGTAACTTCATGTAACGCTACTTTAATATTAGAAATTAGCTTTTTTTTTTTAAATTATCTAAAATTTCATTAGATAAATTTAACCTGAATGACTTACAATGTATCCTATACAACTTTAAAATTAAAGTAAGTAAAATTCTTTAAAAAAAAAGAAATAATTATTAATTATGTAAGGTACTTATTTGATGATAAAGTTTAATTGAAAATTGCATAATTTTTCAAAATGGCAATAGAAAAAAAAAGTCACTTTATTTAAAGAATAAAAGAATGTTAATAGTAGTTTTCCCCATATGGTTAACTATCAGAGAGGTTTACTCGACCTTAATATTCATGTTTCATCCATCCAGACAAATACTGATCTAACATTATAGCATTCAAAATATCCTGCAGAAGTTATTTAATTTTTTATCTTTGCAAAAATAGATATACAAATAAATATAGTAATAATTAGGTGGATAACTTACGAAGGTTTTTTTTATAATACTCCCACCCAAATTTGGCATAAGTGGTAAATATATAGATGTGGTCAACTTATTTGTTCAAGTTACAAAGGTTACCCAAGATTAAATAAAGCAGGGATAGTTCCGTTCCTGACAAAAATGGTCAACTTAGACAGGTGGTCAACTTACAAAGGGGGTCATTTTTGCAGGTTTTATTGTACACACATATATATATATATATAAAACAAAACTTATTTAACTGACTTTTAACTGTTAGAGGAAGTTAAAAAAATTTTACGTGATTAGTTTGATTAGTTTATGGCGTAAACAATAATGGGAATTTATATTTAGTGGAAATAGTCCGGTGAAAGCTTTAATTATACTCTTGACAAGTTATGTGACCAGACGTATTCATCGGCTTTGAGCTAAAAATCATGAGGTCCATAAGCTCTGATTTAGGCTTTACAGATGAATGCAGAAATCTCTGCATAATTCCACGTTTGAAGGGAGACTGAAAAAGGGAGGGGAGGGATTTGTTGTTTACATACTGGCTTTTATCTGGGCGATATAGGGTTAGTTAAGTGCTTACCCAAACTGCAAGTGTGACATTAATAAGGAGTGTGCTCTGCTAGAAAAAAATGTATGTTTGTCAAATTTTTAAGTTTCATACTAAGGTTATTTTTTGAGATTTTTAAGCATTTGCTAGCTTGATTTACCACAAGCAGAACAATCATTTACATTTATAGTGAATAAGTATAAGCGTTTTATTAACTGTTGAACTTCCTGTTTTTTCATTTTAGAAACCGAAGTGTATAGTTTTCGTTAAATGTTATAATCTGGCTCTATTTAATTTAAAGGAGAATAAAAAAAAAATAAAAAAAATATGAAGTTAAACACTCAGGATCGAACACTTTATTAATTTATTATAAATATTTAAGTAAATTAAAACACTTTTTTTATTTTACGTAGAAAGAACGAACACCTTACTATTAACTAATAGAAAACGAGAATTAACTATACTTGAAAATGGTAAAGAATGAAAAATAAAATACATGGTGCAAAACCATGTAAATGAAAAATAAAACTTTTAATTGTAAAAAGGAAAAAAAAGTTTCTTTTCCTTACAGATATCCCCTATTTCAGCTCTCCATCACAGCTAAATAACTTGATATACGCTGTTTTATACACGCTGCACAACCTCCAGTCAATTTTTCTAACATAAGATTTCACCATAGTTTGCAGATAAATAAACAACCGTAACTTAGTAGGGAAATAAATAAACAGTGAATTGCAAAGTAAGAATATCACAAGAAAGTAAAATAGACTGCTTGAGATTACACTTTCACCATACTATCCTTCAAGAAGGGAATGTGATATCCCGGTCTTAAAACAAAGCCTGGGGTTACGTATTTAATCAAAATAAATCATGTATATTATTAGTAACTAATGTTAACTAGCAACAACTCGTTTGGGGACTTTGGGTGTTGTATACAACAAAAAAATAGAAAAATGTAACCCTCTCAAGCTTCATACACAAGTTACGCGGGAGGTCACTGCTTGCCTTTTATCTAAATAATCTTGTGCCGGTTTGCAGTAGTTGGGATTGTCATTGGGAAGCTACTCAACGTATCAAATATATAACAGAAGTTTCTTCATTCCAGCATTAACATAATGCTAAGAAGATGCTTTTAACTTGTAGTCGCACTTGCTTCACCTTACCCTATATACTAACAAGAGTTAGTTATATCTGGATAAAATCTGGACACATTTATTTCTTGGAAACATAAATTCAATTAACTTAATGCGTTTTTTAGACTATCATGTTTATTTACATGAGTAGAAATGATATTTCTCTCGAAATCATAATTTTTAGACTTATATCAGAGCGCCGACCATATGTATGCCGATATATCTTCCTATGTGTCTTGATGTATCTATACAGATGTATAATTATATAGATATGTACTTCTATATCGCCAATATATAATGCTTACATTTCTTTGTTTCTTTTTTCTGTTAATTGTTACCACAATTAATATTTTTATACTTAGCTGAGCAGGAATAACAATCAATTGCTTAGCCACTCTTCTTCATTTTCTTAAATTATACTTATTTTAGGGGAATGATTTCAACGACAGACAACAAGATTTTGCTGAAGTATCTTGATCCGTATGTTTCTCCGAAGTCCTATATTAAAACTCATTCCTTATTGCCAATATTTTATGAAAATTTGAATTTATTTTTCACATATGAGTGTCTTGCATCAGTTTTGTCACCATTTCTTCTATAACAGAGAACGAATTTGACTATTATTAAAAATCTTGCTAATGCTAGTTTTTTTTTCTTGAGTGAAGCCTGTTAAAATGGAATGTCTAAGACCGAAAAATAAGTGAAATAGGACGAAGTTACAAATTACATAATCATTTCAAATTTGATTTTGCACGCATTTATTTCAAAACGTTGTATTATTACAAGAATGGATTCAAATATTTTTTCTTTCTTATATCAATATTCCTTCCGTACCATAAAAAATCTATACTTTATTTCCCTTCAAAAAATAATTCATAAATCCGTAGTTTTTTTTCAAGTTTGAGTAATAGCATTACCACTTCATTCTATATTACCTGTTATTCTAAAAACTTTTGACACACATAGACGTAATTACTCTAGTGAAACTACTTTACTGTACAGAAACCTTATTACACTTTTTGAGAACTACTGAAAGAACTTTAAAAGTGCTTTAATTTGGACATCTTCAAGGTCTCTCTCGTATTAAAGAATAGTAAACGGAAAAGAAGAATTAAAAGAAGTAAACCTTCGATTTTCTTCTTTACGTGTCTTTCCCTTTAATAAACTTTTTTTATGAGTATTTCAAAATAAATAAATAAATAAATAAATAAATAAATAAAAAAGCGATGCTAAATTTCCTATTGAAAATCGACAATTAATGAAATATGCAAATAATGCTTTCAGAAAAACAGGCAGTAATAATTCATTCTTATAAGAACAATTTTAGACTCAGGACCACAACACAGCTCTATTTAAAATGACCGTATTAGGGGACACCTTGATGTTTGCATCACTCTGGGTTATTCTTCCACCCCAAATATATTAAAAACGGACATCAGCAGATGGGTGTAGATGATCGTAATAATCTCGAGGGGTTACGCATAACTAGTTCTCATGCTAAGGGACATTATTGTATTACATACGTATAATGAGTAAAGTAGCCCACATTTTTATCTTTTTCAAACGGCTTTTTATTTGGTAACACCTTTTTAACTTAAATTCGTTTTTATTAATGTAATCACGTAAGCTTATACTTCAGAAGCCTAGTTATATTTACATAGAAAAAAAGTAACGTTCATAAACGTATTTAATATTTTTTGGAACATCATCTATATTGATTCACTGGCCTTATGACGCCAAAGGCTTTATAATCATTGGTAACAGCTTAATACCGAAGTTAAATTCTTTTAATCTTTTGTACATAACTTACAATTGTAAATGTTTTGTTACCCCTTGATCAGGAATGACTAGTAGCACCCGTCCTGCTTAAAACTAGCCAAAACGGACAATGACGAGTAGCATTCGTCCTGCTTAAAACTTTCCAAAACGGATTATGACCAGTAACACTCGTCTTGAAATTTGCAAGGCAATACGGCTTTAAAAATAAAAATTTGGAAGTCGTACGTATTGAAGAATCATTGTTTCATGTTTGAGATAGATGCAATTATATTAGCAGCCAAACTTTTCTGATTCAGAAATTAAATAGTCTTTTTTAACACCGTACGCTTCAGATTAATTTCCAGGTTAAGGGGTTAAAAAAAACTAGCTAATCAATGTGTTTAATGAAATACCATTGGTGTTCTGACAAAGGCGTTTAGATTACAAGGTTGCGATGCATAAACATAAATCGTTGCAAAAATTGAGGTCATCAGTGTGACGCACTTGCAAAGCATATGCAGTTAGAATTCAAATTCTCCTCAGATCTTAACCCGACACTGCGCAGTGTTGTTTTTAAACAACACAGCTCTTTTTCGTTCACTAAGTTCTTGTTTTGTATTACTTTTAACAAGTGGCGCATTCTTTCGTTTTATTTTGTGTGTAAGATCATATTAATAATATAGTTTCCTCTACATCTTGTAAAAATGCCTCAAGGTTCATCTTTTTTCACAAAATCGAAAGACATATTAATCTTTACAACTACTTAATTTTTTTTACAAATTTTAAGCAAGCAATTTTGTTTTAAAAATAGCCTTTAGTTGATTACATGGATTTAAAATAAAATAAATATAAGTTGACCAAAAATTTTGTAAAAAATATATATCAGGGCGCTTTTCTTACTTGTGATTTCAAAACAACACCGCGCATTCAGGAGAGTTTCATTTCTATGCTCCTGCATTATTTGCAATGTAAACACGAGCAGGTGTCACTGGTTGTTCTATTTCACTTTATTTAGTATGTTTTAGAAGATTATTTTTATGAATATATAATAAATTAGTGTGTTATAATAAATTAGAAACTTTGGTTAAAATCAATTGACGCTCAACCAAAGAAGAGACGAACATTATCGCATAGACACCCTACATATGTAAGGATTTTTGCTTAAAATCTTTTAGTGAAATTATTAAACTTTATTGGTAATTAAAGTAAAAATTTGCATATGTAACTAATAATTATTAATTACATGTGCAATTTTTTACTTTAATAAGTTTTATAAATTTATAAATTATAATAAAAGAAAACATTTTAATAAATTTTACTATTTTACTGCTATTTTAAAATTATAATGCATAACTATTTATTATTGATTTTGTTTCATTTACTAAAATGATTATATAAAACAAAATATTATTGTTACCCCTAAATTTGAAGTGTTGTTTTTAAACGAACAAATTTTCGCGAATTATGTTTTTCCGAATTAAATAAAAACTTTTTTAGTATTTTCTACCTATAACTAACTCAAACAAACACAAAAAAATGTGCAAAGAAAAAGAAAGCGCAGTGTAGGGTTAAGTGCTAATAAAACTAATCTGTCAACATGTGTTTTTTTTTCTACGTAGAAAAGTGTTTTCAGTTTTCATTTTAATGATTAAAAACGTCCTGTTTACGAAATAAAATGAAAAAAAAAATAGTAAGTCATTTAACTTGTTTGTTCATTTTATTTAATTAATTAGTTTATTTGTCTATTGTGTTCATAAGGGTTTTCCTTTGACTTTGCTATTTATGTACATGATAAATATGCACTAAAAAGGCGAATCGCTGAACTAAATTTCGGATCATAAATTCAGGCGTTTTGTTTTCTCCTTACCACGTGGTATTTTTCGTTCCCCATTTTTAGATAAGATGTTGCATATATTTTAAAAATATATATAAATAAAACCAAGAAGTTTCGTCTAGAATTAAACGAGACTACTTTCCCGTATCTCCAACCTCAAATTTATAATCTAGCTATCTCTATCTTCCTTTCTCATTTATCTTTAGTTCTTAACTACTTTAAATATACCATTGACAACGGTTAATACATATTTAATCCCTCACTCATTGACTGACTCATTCATTTATTCATTTATTTATACCCTTTATTTCATTACTTCACTTAGTTTTGACTTTTCTTAATTTTCACCATACATTAAACCTTCTTTCATACTTTATTTTTTTTTAAACTTTGCTTTTACGGGAAAGGCTAAAAATAAGAAGAGGAGCTTACCTACAGGAACTGATGCATAAGGATTTACGTAGTATAAAAAAACTTATGCACTTATGCTCCATTAATTTTTACGATATCTACAATTGGCTAGTGCCTCAAACCCAATAGTGCTCAAAAACAGATAAAAATACATACATTGGGGGCAAGGGGAAGCACAAATAATACACACATAGCTGAGTTCAATTTCAACAAGAGGTTTTGTTCACAGAAGTAAGTTTAAATTGAAGCTTTCCGTTTGAATTTTTCCAAACTTTTTTGAATAAATAATATATTTTTTTTCAGTTCTGTTTGATATGGAAGTAAAGAATAAAACAATATTACAAAAACCCGGCGATGGTTTTAAGCGAAATAAAAATAAATTGATAACGATTACATAATCAAAATAAACCTTTGCCTAACTTCCCGGAAAGACAAAAGACTATCTCACTGGGGGAGAAAAAGATTATGAATCTCGCGCAGACAAACCGGCGGGATCCTTTGTCGATCACCACTCCAGTGAAGTTGGGGGCGCTCGCGATGCAGAACCACCCTAAACTCCACCCAAGACCGACTTCAGATTTCGTCTTCACCTGGCGAGGCGCAATGTTTCCCTTTACTTCCCTTTTCTCCACCTAGCAAGCTCATATCTAAAACGGTCATCCTCGGTTGAGGGTCTGCCCCAACGCGGCACATTTTTATTGTCAGTTCATTAAATAGCTGAGCTGAGTCTCTTGAAAAGAAATTGATATATTTACATTAAAGAGAGGGAAAAAAAAGAGGTAAGTTATCTTTAGAGAAATTTGTTTTGTGTAACAATGAATTTTCTTTTATGAATAATTGATGAAGGGGGAGGAGGGGGACCTCTGTATAAATGTAATTGACAAAAAAAAAAAAAAAAAACCCGTATATTTAGATGGACAACTTTAGCAGTGTGAAATAAATCTATTTCCGTATTTGAAAAACACGAATCAAGAATATTTTTTTCTGTTAAGTTTCGAATTATCGCAAATCGTACCAGAACATAAAATGTATGATTATTAAGAGCTGTCCAGGGAAAAAAGGCAATTATAATTTTCATCTACAATGAAAATGTGCCTTACTATTATGAACAATTCTTTTTTGGAAAAGTGTATGGATTTACTTTTTATATTTCATAAATTATAATGTCTTTAATACATTGTTCTTTTATTCACCTCATAATTTCAAACGATTCAAAAAGGTTTTCTTTTATGTTTCATCTTATAAAATCGCATGCGTCTTAAATTATAGCAGCCGATCAATTATGTTAACAAGTAGTTAGCATTATGATAATTCTCTAACCGGCGTTGCAATATGATAGATACTATGTGTAGGCACAACTAAGTTATTGTCACCGCTGCATAATTAGGTTAATAGGTATAATAATGCTTTATGTGTTAGTTTTTATACGCATTGTTTCTTACGTAGGTATTTTCCTTCTAAACTTGCTAAATCATGATATAAAAGTTACTTGTTTCAAAGCATAGTATATGACCACTTGATTATCATTTCAATTATTATAGTACACTACAAAACTTTAAAATGCTATTTTTTTAGAATCGCTAAATTAACTTCATTCAGCGTAGATTCATATGTTAATTGTATACTTGGAACGCCTTAATGCGGCTTCTGCGCATTGGCGCATTGAATAGGAGACATCCAGGAAAATTTCGATCAGGTAACTGAATGAGCCATATTACAACTTCTCACAAATGAATGTAGCTATATTTAGGCTAAGAGAAATTTAGAATTTCATAAAATGTGTGTAAAAATACTTCTTTAGATGTGTGGTTTTTATCAGTGCTCTTTCTGCTCTCCGTTCAAATAATTTTAGTGAGCAAAACATATTTCTCAACAATGGATTTTAGAAAAAAAAATTGCTTTCGTTTAAAGCTTTAAAAGGAACACAAATGTTTTAAGTTGAAAGTTTATTTGTCAATCAAATGAAGTCATAATGTTCAATTATAGTTTTATATTTTTTGATGTTTTCCCACCGAATCTTCAAAAAATGCTTTTAATCTCACTACCGTGAAATATATAGAGAATTTTTCAAGTCTTCTAATATTCCTATATTATACCCTTCCATTGTTGAAAAAATCGTTTTTCATCTCTCCATAGTTAAAAAAATATAATTAACATTGTTTTTATTCGATTGAGTTACTTATTATTATTGTTCTGAAATATATATTAAAATATACTCATTAGACTTGCGTTATTATGACTTTATCGAGAGAGTATTTTCTCAATCGTAATACACAATTAATGTATTTTTAGTCTACTTTCATGAAAAAGTAAGAACAAATATAATGAAGCATGAAGGAAGGTCTAATGTGTCGTAAAAATATAGTTAAAAATAAAGAAAAGTAAAAAAAGTGAAGTAATTAAATAAAGGTTGAAAAATAACAAATTTAGGGTTATGAAAAGCCTATTTTAAAAAGTAGGGTTTTGAGATGGGGAAAATGTGTGTCTGTCGGACCGTCGGTCTGTGTCTGTCCCCCCCTAATAATATTTTTTAAACGAATTGACCGATTCGAAAGATATTTTTTTTTTTTTTTTGCTTTCGAAAGGTGTCGGCGATGACATCTCATTTCCACATTTTGTTCTTTGATTTCAACAATTTTTTTCTCAATTTTGAAGAGTTCAAAAAACCTTAGCATTAGCGCTTATGGGCAAATTGTGTAAACTCTCGGCGTAAGATCCAAGTTCCTTTGAATAAACTTATTGAAAGAAGCTCTCGGTGAGAAATATTTTTTTAATTTGAACAATTTTTGTTCGTTTTTGAAGAGTTCAAAAAAATTAACATAGCGCCTATGGTGAAATTTCCATCCTATATAAATCATGATCTAACAGACCGATTTGCTTGGAACAAATTTTATCGGAAAGATGTTATGACGTAGACCATGTACCGACATGAAGTTCAATTAGAAATAAACGAGCCTATTTTGACATGGAATTTTTTGATCGAGACTCTTAAGGATATTTTCCAATGAATGAATGATTAAATGAATGAGTGAAGGAATGAATGAATAAATGAGTGAATAAATAATAAAATAAATAAAGGAGTAAATAAATGATAAAACAAATACATGAGGGAATTAATGAAAAAAATAATAAATAAGTAAATAAATACTATATGCATGAGTAAATGAATGAATAAATAAATGAATGACTGAATAAATGAAAGAGTGAATGAGTGAGCGAATGAATATGTATTAACCGTTGAAAAGGGTATATTTGAAGTCCTTAAGGACTAAATTTGAATGAGAAAGAGAATAAGAGAGAGATGGATAGATTGTAAATTTGAAGTTGGGTGTATACGTGAAAGTAGGCTCTTATAGTTCTAGAAGAAACTTTTTGTTATAAGCTGGAAAAGAATCTTATTGCTTTCAAGAGAGCCTTCTATAGTTATCACTTGACAAATCCAGTGTTAAGCGCAAAAGTGAGCATTACATTAATAGTAAATATTTTGCGTCAAGTCAGTGACTGTTTAGAAGTTATAAGCTTCAGCAGTTTACAAGTAATAAAAGCCTTGTAATAAAACTCAACTTCGAATTCTAATTCTTTAAAGTTGTAAATCAATGTCTTTCCTTCAACTAAGTAATTAAATATTCAACTTGTGTTGTATAAATTCCCAGTAACTGATTGTTTAATTAAATAAATCAAGCTAATTTTGAGCATTACTGTGAATTTTTTCCTATGAGAAAAATACATTATGGTTAAAATTAATTTGTAATGTGTATTTGATGCATTATTTAGCAGAATCAAATATTTGTTCAAATCTTGAGAAAAATCTCCTTAAGATGAAATTAGTTTCGCAAAATACGGAGAAAAATATCGAGGCAAATTAAGGCCATGCATAGATTTTTTTTCTATGGTAGTAATTTAACCGAAGAGATATTTAGTTACCATATGCGGATCATGAAAAATAACAAGCAAATCTGGAAGTGATGCCAAAGTATTACTACTACATTCCTGCTTTAAAATGTTAATTTAAGTGTATAAATATGCATATGTAAGTAAGAAAAACTTAACAGTCACTCACACATTTTTGGTGCTCGGGGCAAAAAGGGGAAACGATACTAAAATGAATAAATAAATAAATACATAAAATAAATAAAGAACTTAGTGTTATTTTAAGAATATATTGCTCCAAAATATCGAATACAGTCACGAAGAAATAAAATGTATTTTTATGTTTCTGCGCTTATACAGTTATTGTTGTTCTGAGATGTGAATGTTCTATGTACTTTATTTCGAAAAGAAAAAACTTCCTTGTATGTTTTTCTTGTGATTTGTAGTTATCGACGACGTAGTACGGTTTTCTTGATGATTCATATAATTGGGCTTAACTGAAAAAATATAAACTGAAGTCAATTTCTTTACATGTAAGTCTAGTTCTTTCAAACAACAACCGTTAAATAAAAAACAGACTCAAAAATACAATAAAAAAAGAAAAAACTTACACAGTAAGTTGATGTAAGGTTTGCACAGAAAGTATAAAAATATTTGAAGGTAAATTAATTTTTATTTCTGAAGTTATTGAAATTTGTTTTAATATTAATAACTTCGTTAATTGAAGTTTTATATGCAACTGCTTTTATCTGTGGAAACACATATTGTAGGCAAATAAAATGAACAACATTGTATTACATAACGGAACCTCTACATAAAGAAAACGTGCGCTTGGTTGCAGCATAATAAGTGGCCCTATAGGAGAAAAACTTCATACAACACGCGTCCAAAATAAGGTTGAGTGTGATAAGACTTTCAGCAACAGCTCTTAACTTATAGTAAGTGTACACTCTAAAATAGATGTATTTTACACTGGTAATATTATATATTCTGCTCAGATTTTATGACCACGTATGACAAACATCCTCTATAATACACAATATGGACGTACCTGTACACAAAGATATTTTTTCTCTATAGTTAGTGCAACAAATCTTCAACTAAAGTAGTTTGCACTGATGATCATCTTTTAGCGTAGAATGTCATTTACACTCCCACTTCCACTTTCAAAATCACAGTACTAAACCAGTGTCATTCATATTACAGTCAATTAGGGTAACGTTGAGTCACAATTTCTATATTTTTAATTGGACCACTCATATTTTAATAGTATTATTGTATTTTCTGGCTGAAGGAAATAAAAGCTGAAGGAAAACTCCTAAAGTATTGCATACTCACCAAAAATTAAGAAATAATATTCATAAAAAGCTTTCAAAAATCCAAAAAAAATATTATTCCTGTTTCAAAGTGAGTCTCCTTTTTATTGTCACTCATATTTTAATAGTATTAAAATTACTGAATCACGTTATTTCTAACGTGATTAATTTTAAAAGAATTATTTTAATAAATATATTATGGTTGTGCAACTTTGAACCAGAAGAACAAATGTCCAAATATTTCGAATATTTTGTTTCACAACATCACACAATTTCTGGAAGTTAAGAAAATAACTTCAACTACATCAAATAATAGCAATAATATAATGGTAACTTCAAATAATAAGAGAGCAACCTCAAAAGTTTCGACAATTTCAAGGGTTTCAGCAGTTCCAAACCAGCAATGACAAATCACTTCGAAGCCGTGACTTTAGAATGACTGTATTATACAATTATCTGCGCAGTGTTACAAACTTTATGCAGTGTTACAAACTTTATGCAGTGTTACAAACTCATTTCGTAAAAATACGAGTAGAAGCTTAATTTTATAACCTAGTTGGCCGAGTGTATCCAGCTTGTTTTTTTATTAATTTAGTTATACAGTTCTCTCTTATACTCTTCCATCCCAGTTCCTTGTTAGCACTAGGACTTAGGAATCGCTCCTCCCCCGGACGTAGGGAACTAAAAAAATATGACGTGGTTAAAAGTTAGCCACCAATAAGTGAACGTTACCCTGAATGACTATGTTGTCTGTGACAAAAATTGGGATGCAGAGTACTTAACTAGCTTGTTTACAGAAACCAAAGGAGCGATATCTTTTCGTTCTCCGATTGTCTTATTTAAAGATTGTTAATCTGTTTAATTGAGATTTATACTTTGAAAAAGTTTGCCCACAGTTTTATATCTAAATTGTGCCTTTTTATGTTGTCCCATTGTGTGCTTGGAACCAAGTAAATCATTAAAAAAAGAAAAGAAAAAGTTTTATGCTTCCAAAAATTGATAAAATTAGTCGATTGCCACTAAGATGGGTGTGAAGGACTAATGACTGGCAAAAATGCATTAGTTTGATAAATAGAGATATCGCGTTGCGTAAAACTGGAAAATAATGGCCTTAAAAGTAACATAATGGTTTCTTAGAAACTTTTTCAAGCCAGGAAAAATAACGTTATCTCCGAGTTACTTTGCCAAAGTTTGTAATAAATGAATAATTATGCATTTCTTTAGACATATGTTTGTTCCTGGAGAATAATTTTAGAACAGTTGACTACCAGAAATTTATACTGAAATTTTCGTTTCTTTTTTAAACTTTTTTCTTTTCTTTCATTTTTCTTTCTTCTTGCTCATATTTTTCTTGTTCTTTTTGTTCTACTTCTACTTTTATTGGAATATGTTATGTATTTTATACTGATATTTCTTAATTTTTGTATTACAAATAACAATTTGGATTTATTTCGAATAGTAATTATAAAAATAACTTAGAGCCCATGAACGATTAAAAAAAAGTTTTTTTTAATCCAATTAACAAACTGAATAACCTTGTGATACAATTGGCTAACTTTATGCACAATATATTTTCTTGCAGATTAATATCCGAAAGATGATTAATTTATTTCACATTAGGAAATTGGTAATCGCCATTAATGTAAATGCTAAAATCAGAGAAGATGAGTTAGCATAAAAACACCGACAAAAAAGCCTTAGAGCAAAATAACGTCAGAAAGGCTCATGATCTTCAGAAATTCTGGGAATATAAAGTGGTCTTTAGATTTAATTCAGAATTTAGAGATTCAACCAACTCGTTTTGTCCCAGTAAACTGACCTTAAGAATAATTCAAACTACGTAAGCTATTTAAATTAATTAAAATTACATAAGCATATTCAGTATCTCTTTGTACTTTTAGATCGATATCTTATTCTCCATTTCCCACTAAATTCCCGTATGGCCGCTTATGCCGCTCATCTGAGATAGATAATAGAATATGGAGGCAGAAAACTGCTGAATGGAACTTTATTCTGTGATTTATTATGAAAATACTAACATTATCGTAGCTCCAAGTTTAATCTTTTAGGATAGTTGCACAGGAAAACGTAATGAGGGTGACCTTGAAGACATTCCATATGCTCGTAAAAATTTAAGTTTATTTAAATGTACTTTTGTGGAAACAACTTTAAATCTATACTTTTATTATAGCACATAGTGTTAAACTAAAACATATCACAAAGAATTGTGCTAAATTTTACGACAATATTAAAGATCGCTGCATATTGCACAAATTTTTATATTGTACGATTTTTATATAAAAAAAAAAAAGAGGCATTACCAATACATACTAAGAAACAAAATCCTCTTAAGAACGATATCAAATAATTGTTAGAAATTGGATATTGAAGGCTGGAAATAAATTAAGATCCCCCCCCCCCCAATTTATGAAATTTAGAGGATATTTGTTGTACAAAATAAATAAATGTATAGATTCAGAAATTCTCTCTGGTATTTATGTGACAACAGGAGTGGTTTTAAAAACAACATTTTCAAGTTTTAATATTAAAAGAGACACGAGTAGCAGCAATAAAATGAGAAACAAATTATTATGCATAAATATATCAATCTAAATACTTAAATTTCTTTAAGGCTTTAATTTAGAATTGTTTCTTTACTTAAGACTTAGGGAAAAAAAACAAAAAACGTTATTTATTGTATGTACGAGTATATGTTGATATTAGGGAGTTTTCATCTGATAAAAGTAAGGTCAGTAAATAATTGCCATAATATATATGTTACTGAACATACGGTTACGCGATAATCATTAAAATGGTGCATGTACCAAGTTATCTTTTAAAATAGGCACAAAGTAGGAATATATCATTATTAATCTGATTATAAAAGGTTCAGAAGGGGCAATAATAAATGAAGACTGTAAATACGGAACCATTGTACTTTGCAATGTGTTGTATTTCCTCAATTTGAGTTATCCTGCTCAGCTCAAGCATATATCGTATTTGATGAATATTTTAGCTAATAGGATTCATTATTCAATATTTTTCTTCTTTTTTTATCTGTTTTTCTCTTTTAATTCGCATCGGTTGGAATCGCAACCCAATAAAAAAAATATTTAAGCAGCAGAAATATACACTAGCAAATCAATTCTTATGAAATTGACAATATCGGTTTTTTCCTTAGATGATCATTAAGGATAATAAATACATTTATCTCTTGGCGAAAAAACATGCAAATACTATTAACATGTACAATACCTTAAAGAAAGTAGTATACACGAGGGAAACTTTCGAATTCTATAATGCCTTCCTTCAATTAGATAATTAGAAAGATATGTTTGTTCCATTAGCAACGAATGCTAGGGTAATCAAACGATATGTCAGCAGCTGTACAAAATGGCATGATGCCAAATTCTTAATTCGTGTTTACTGGAAGAATAATTCTCCAAGGACAAAAGCTGTAAAGTAATTGCTTCCTAGTTTGAGATTGGATTTCCGAAACTTAAAATACCGAATTAAAGAGATTTGAAAGAAGAAATTGGAACTTTAAGAGAAAATTTAGGACTGGCAAGAATAGTGTGGGTGATGTCGTAAATATGGAAAACGTTACAAAATAAGTAACTTCTTTGCAGAGTTTGAAGCTCCTTATTAATAGATTTCAAGCCTAAACCGCTGCTGAATTTCAAAACGAATGATAATATAAAATTCCTCCACTTTTACAGTAGATTTTAATTGTGGTTCATTTCCTCAGTAAACTTGATCGTGATTTCTAAAAGTTACATGTAGTTTCATTGCTAAACAATTAGTGAAATTGATTTTAACTTCATTATATGCTCGTAAACAAGTAGGTAGGTTTTTATAGTGTGGTCTTTGACCAGAGTATAAGTTTTTTTTATAATAATATTTTACATTTATATTCATAATTTGGTTGCAGAAGCACCATTATTAGAATCTAATTCTTTGTTTTCAGTTGAAAAAATTATTTTACTTTTACATTTTTCCCCCTTTTTATCTGAACAAAATTTATTTTAGAGCTTTTTTGTGTTCGTAAAAAGCAATTTATTTCAAAATAATCTTTGTTTTTGTGTGCACAAAAGTTTTTTTTTCCTATCTACTTATTCTCTTTTCACGGTTTCTTTCGTGACAAAACTTCTTCTATATTGACAAGCGGTTGCGGTTTTATGCTACAATTACGTAGATTTTATCATTATTTTTTTCTACACACAGAAAAGTAAACGTTGTATTTCTTGCAAAAGTGTATTTCTTACAATATGTATTCCTTTGTTTATGCAAGTGCACTGTACTATACTTTAACTGTTATTATCTTAATGATTATCTAAGGAAAAAACTGACATTGTCAATTTCCTAAGAATTGATTTCCTAGTGTATATTTCTGGTGCTTAAATTTTTTTTTAAAAATGGGTTGCGTTTCCAAGGGATATGAATTTACAGAGAAAAACAGATAAAAAAGAAGAAGAAAAATATTGAACAATGCATACTCTTAGCTAAAATATTCATCAAATATTCATTACAATAAGTACTAAAAATTATATTAGCTAAACTATTTATTAAAATAAGTACTTAAAAATTATATTAGCTTGTGTAAAAGTTTTACAAAGAATTAGGCGAAAATTATATGCTATGTGCACTCTTTCCATACAAGAAGATCAGCACAAAGTTTACTGACAGAATCAAGGTATACGGGTTGTATCATATTTTGTAAGAAAAATAGTCAACTTGTGCATATTTTTTGCTTTCAGTTTTGCAGCAAATTCCAAAAAGACTTTGCATTGCATAAAATACAAACCGAGGGAATTTCAATGCTCAAATACTTAGTCATGTACTGCTGGAAGGCATTTTACTTGAATTATAGTTCCTCATTTTATGTTAATAACATCTAATATCAAAACGGCAGACGAAATGAATAGGTAGGTCCCTAAATTGTTGATCCACTTAGTGCTTTAGAAAATTTCAAGCTTAAAGTATGAATGAATGCTTACATTTTAAGAATGATGTATTACAGTAAATGGGTTTTCTTAAAATACATTATGTGTTAATATCAATTTTTAAAATTTGACTGTGACTTAGATTATCTGTGGGTACTAAACTTTTTTTGTCATTATTATTATTTTTCACTTTATATTCTCATCAATAACCACTCTCGCATATGTTTACACAATTTTTTACTAGAATAATTTGCGTCAAATTTTGAAATCCAAAGAATTCATGCTTCCATCTTTTAATAATTTGAACTATTCAATAATTATCATCCTTAATTCATTTTTACAACTTTGATATTTTAGGTTTCTTTCGTTTATAGCGAGTATTCTAAGAGCAATCTATTTCTAAGTCACAATGAAAGCCTATAAAATATCATATAAAATTCTCTACATATTTTTGTTTACTTCACTCTTCATTAAATCGTACAAAAGTAGCTTAATTTGTCGAAAAAATGCAATGTAGTTTAATATTAAGGTACTTTTTGTTTTTATCGAGTTAAATACAAAGATGCGTTTCAGAAAGGAAATTGCATGAGGATAATATGTGTAATTTGCATTGTTACTTGCATTAAAGTTACAAGGAATTCACAAAAAAAGGCACAGCATAAGCTCCTTATCTTCAATGAATGCTTAAATTTTAATCAAATATTTAAGTGCTGAAAAGTACTTTTTTGCAATATTTGCACTGAAAAAAGGAGTTTAACAACAGAGAAGAACAACAACATAATTAAATAGAAAGTATGATCCCTAATGAGCTTTAACATGCTTTAACCGTATTAAAATTCGTTTTAAAAAATAAGAACACGTATCTGATTATTTTTTCTTTTGACTTAAAAAAATAGTAAGAGTTCTCAGTTTTAAGTAACGATACTTACTTGAAGATTATAGCTCCAGAAATAATATTTTATTTTTACTTGAAAACAAGTTAAAAATGTGTAGAGCAACTTTACATTCATAATTTTCAGGGGCCTTTTTTAACGATTACTTCTTCAAAACAATGGTATTTGCATCAAAATTTAGGAAATATTTACTACATCACAAGTCAGAACGAATATTGCGAATAAAATTACAAATTAACGTCATGCTGTGAAATAACATATTGCAGATATAAAACTTATATACTAGTTAACCAAAAGAAAATTGACCGCAGTTACGAACTTCACAAGTTGTTTAACGCTAGTTTTGATTCCACATACTCATTTTAAAATTCTAAATACGGTTTTCGCTTATATCGTAACACTATATGAGGCGGGTAGCAGGTCAACCGCCACAAAGTGGATAAATATGACTTAACATTTAAACACAAAAAGTAAATTAATGAGAATGTATTGAAAATGATGTGCAATTACATTAAATTGCGAAATGTGCTTTTACGACCTTGTTAAATAGCTTGCGGTCTTACTTCAGAGATACTGCACGACACATTTAGATGTGATGCGGCGCACGTGAATATTCCAGTCACTTCAAGCAGCCCGAGGTTCAAATGAATTTGATGTATACCTTCTAAAACGTTTAAAAACTGGTAATGCAAATGATATCTGTGCCTGCATAATTTCAAAAGAGAAATCTCAGGACGTTTTCTTGACCTTTTTAGGACTTTTTCGTGACCTTTCAAAATATCTGTGGACATACACGATAGTGTGGGATAGTGATTTTGCCGGTTACCGGATTCTGGTTTCCCCCTTGACGGATACGTACCGGATATCCGGCTATAATGTTTGAAACCTTTTAAATTCCATACATATTTTTAAACATCACACAGCTTCCATTAAGACAGCAAGTTTATAATTCACATGTGTTTTCAAAACATGTTAATTTATTGAATTTAAAAAATCAAATTTGACATACTGGATAGCCTGCTATTTCGTGCAGTAACCGGATCACATTCCGGATATTTAAAAAACTGTCGGATACCGGATATCCGATGCCGTCTGAGGGGGAGGGGAACGGCCCCTTTGGATGAAAAATGTTCATGATATATTCGCAGTTTTCGTGGCCTTTTCGTTACTTTTGTCACCAATTTCCAAATTCGTTTCCTGTAGTTTCGTGGCCTGTAGACATCTGTACAATTTGTATACTCTTGCTAAAGAAAGTGCAAATCAGTTAGTTATTTTACCTTTGACGGAAAACATACAATTCAAAGCCCTTATTAATTATTGAATTCATTATTGTACTTTTTATGTTTTCCTCTGAACAAAATGTTAAATGGTAGAAATACACCTAATTTTTTTAAAGCTATTATTCATTCAAAAAAAAAAAAAACTTTGGAATTTTTCTCATTTTGGTAACAACGATGAAGTTGATTAAGTTGAGAGGAAAAAAAATCTCTAGGGAACAACTTATGCAAATCATTTCTCTTTGAATAAAGCTGCAGATTATTTAAAATACCTAAATCTTATCAACAATTGTATAACTAAAAAATAAATAAATGTTTCACATTTTTTCTCGTAATATGTGATTTTCATCTTTCTTTGCTTTGATTTGTTTAAGAAAAAAGGAGTTTTATTTAATTTTTCACTGTCTTCATTTTGTTCGAAATAAAACATGTTCAAAATCACAATGTTGCAAACTTTTTTTCCTTTTTTTACAATGATTTGTTTTGATAGAAAAGAATGCATTAATACTTTTGCAAACTAGAAATGCTTGCTAATAAAATGATCTGCTAACATGACAAAGCATCATAAAAATATGCATATGTAATTCAGTAAAATAATTCATTTTTATATTTTTCGAGAAATGCTCCGATTCATAGTTTGAAAAAAAGAATTTTAGCCAAATTATTCTGATATTATGCATCTAATATGTTCTTATAAATATGTAAATTGGATCTCGGAATGAAATGATTGGATACAAAATAAAAAAATATATAAATAAATAAAAGTAAAGTTAACATTTTTTTTTGAGAATAAATTTCATTGAATTAAACTTTCGATACATAATATGTCTTCTCATGTTTCTAATGTATTTTTTCCCCAGTAATTGCATAATTGAATCTATTTTCTAAAAATTTCCAACTTTACCGTGTGCACAATTCATATGGTTTAAATAAAAAGGGTTGATAAAGGCGTACTAATGTTTAAAAATGAAAACTAAATAATAATAAATAGTTATATTCCAAAATATTTATATTTATGATTTTGTGTCAATTCTTGAGACCTAAATGCTTTTCATGCTAATAAACTCTTTTTCTCAAGCTATCTGCTGAATTTTATTTTTGTATGCATATTTTCAGTGTGCAACCTGAAATAGGAAACTTTCAATTTTAGGGGATTATGGTGTCACTTATCATTTAAATGAGAGAAATATTGTTCTTATCTAAAATAGAAAAGCTTAGATACTAATTAAAAATAACGTATAGTTCATAAAGTACAAAAACTAGAAAATGGAGCGTAGCAGGACAAAAAAAAAAAAAAGAAAAGAAAAAAAAAAAAAGATTTTTGATCATTACATGTTTTTGACCTTCTACTTTTACTCTTAAAATACGGCAAAATAAGATTGTTACAAGGAAAGCTATATCAAATTGTAATTTGTATCAAGTTTGAAAAAAAATAGCTAACAGGAGTTGAAAAAACGGCATGAATAACTAATCACAATTTACTTTCCTGAATCTTTGTATTAGTCTTATAATCTAATATTGTAATCTGATAAAAGGAAAAATAGTGAATCTGTAACGATGAAGTAGCAGCACGTGTAATAAGACACTATTTTTGGCTTAAATATATTCTAAAATGTATCTTTTTAAATATATTTCAAACTTCTGATGATGAAAAAGAAATCGCTTACTTCTTACTTCACGAATTATAGTTTAGATTTAATATGGTAATGATATCAGGTTGTTAGAAACCTTTTTCTAACATCTCTAAATGTAATGCATGACATCCATGATCAGTTAATATTTTTTGCACGTTTTAATAGTTAAATGTTGAAGGTTAATGAGGATTATATAAGAAATGTAATGATAAAATTATTACGAATGCAAAATTAAGTGATATACATTTTAAAAAGTTTAAACATAAGGGGGAAAAGTGTCATTTATCAGACAAAAGATCAGGAGCAATGAAAACACCACATCTTATTCAAAGAGGTTTGGTAACTTCTAAATAAAAATAAGAACTACAATAATCTCTGTTATGTATTTATATTTTATTGCACTCTTAATATCTGGCAACTAACGATTTCAAGTGTTTCTGTAACTTGTACTTCTGCATCTGGCAACAATCAATTATGGCTATTGTAACGATCGCTTCGAATGTCGACATGCAGCTGGCTGTACGTGTAGCTTATTCTTTTGTAAATAAATAGTTTATAACGAATGCTTATCCCTTTCAATCCAAACTTCAAACATAATAGTCTCTCTCATAAAAATAAATCTTTAAAAATAACCTTAATTTTAAAGCATAAAATGTAGCAATAAAAGTTTCAAACACTTAAGTTACAAGACACGCTTTTTTATTCCAAAGTAAAACCAGGCGGTGAATAAGACCAGATGAAACCAACTACTAGGTAAACTTTTGATTGTTTATTACCTCTCATGTTTCGCAACCTTCCAGTTTCGAAATGTAACGCCTACACTGTAAAAATTTTGCGTTTAGTTGAAACTATTTTTAGTGTTACTGAACAGGATTCTTAGTGCATGAAGTTTGCTAACTCCGTTATGTATCAAAATTTCATCGCGATTTCTCACTTCTATGAAAATAGGATAAATGAGCAATCGTAATGAATTTTTGATGCGTATATGAGTTAACGAACATTATATGCTAAAGAACATTCTCCTACCTGTATTTTTTTAAGCAGACGCTGATAAAAAAATACATCAAAAAATAAATAATTTTCAACTTTACACCGACTGAACCCCAAAAATGGTGTTTAGTAACACCAAACATTTTTACAGTGTAAATAAGAATTATTTAAAAATATTAATAACAGATAAGATAATATAATCGTATTTTTTTAACTGTTGAATTGTCTCGAATCGGTTTTCCTTGATTGGTTTGCTGCACTCTCACAAACGCATGCTCAAATCTCACGAAATTTTCGTCGTATTTGGCGAAATGGCTTCGTGAAAAATGCTCCGAGTAAACCTTTCGTCAAATTGCCGAAATGTGTGTGGTAACTTTTTTAAGTCACGTGATCGCGTGAGGAAAGAATCGTTATAAATGGCGAAATTTTCGTGACGATTGAAGAATCGTCGAAAACGAGTATTCTATTTTTGATAATGTGTTTTCATAATTGTTGCATGATCTATGTTTGGTGTGCTAACAAAATATTTTTTAAATGCAATTTTATGCAATTCGTCAAATTGAGTGTTCTAAATATATATTTAATGCCTTAAAATTTCAATAGTGAATACAATAACAGCTGACTAAACAAGATGAAACTAAAAACAAAATTCAAACTTTCACTGTATGAACTAGGCAACAATATCATGTTAAAGGATTTTCAGTCACTGCTGTTTAATCCACAATAAATTGTTGGTGTATCTGAATATCCCACACCTAAATACTGATTTATATTCTCCAACATGTAATGCAATTTTAACTGCACATGGTTCGAGTAATTCACATTTAATGAGAACATTTAAATAATGCCGATAGCGCTGTGAATTAATTGCATTTTTGTAGCGAAGGAACTTTGACAAAATGATACTTAAAATTCAGTATTTAAATTTGCCTTACGTAAAAACATGATCACGCAAATTAGACGCAAATTCTTGAACTTTCTGCTGATTATGCATTCTTTGCAATTTTAAGTTTGCGTGCTATAGCAGCTAATAACATTTTCTGAATTTCTAATCAAACATTAATTATAGGGCTTGGATAAAGGTTCTGATTAGAAATATTATTAAGATTAATAGAGGTAAAGTGTTGGAAGTTAGTTTTCTGAATATAAAGAATGTCATTTGATAAAAATATCTGCTGCATAACTTTCGCTTCATGGTACTTTGGTTTTCCTGAATCAATAACGTAAATAAAATTTTCACATTGTATTATTTTTTATAATGTAAATAACAACTACTAATATAAGCGGTACTTTTTCTGTTCTAATTTTTCTTTCAAAGTATTATAGCTAGACAAAACTAGGTCGAAAAAAGTCTTTTTTCCTATTTTCTGCGGAAAAGATGCCACTGTAGTACAAAGTGCATATAAAACAGCAAAACAATTGATGCTTGTAGGACACTTTGTACATTTGCTTTATGCTATTTATATTAGTGGATTCGTGAAAATTTTCCCTTTCCGAATTTTGACCGATGTACTCGTCATAATTCGGAAATCGGTCATCGTTACCCCTTTTGAACATTTTGTTAATATTTCTCACGAGCGAAAAATATATTTCTGTTGAGAATAATAACTTTAACTTTTTCTTTTAATCGGCTCGCGAGATTATACGTTGTTTAAAATATGAAAAGAATAGAAAATGGATTTTCAGGATAGTAGTGTGCTCTTATATTTGTAATGTGTTTTTGGTATGTTTATTTTGTTTTATTAAATGTTATTTATGTTTTTGATAACATAATTTGCCACTTTTTTCGATTCACGCATAACACATTTTTGAAAATTGTGTGTGCCTGTATGTGGGTGAGCACCCTTTTGTGACGTTCTGACTTTAAAAATAATGCATGAAATCGACGGAAACTTGCTACATGCAAATTCCCAAATAGGAAGTTTTGCTCTTCAGGCGGCTTTTCAGTGCACGAAGGAAAGTGCAATCAAATGTTTATCTCGTTAGAGATGATTGCGATAGGAACTGACAAAGGTTTTATTAGTGGGACTAAGTTCACAAAAATAATTTGATGTATGCAATAAAAAGCTCTCAAATTATTTATGCGAACAAAAAGGTGCTTTCATACCAAACGTAACAGCGACGTATTTTTCAGAGCATATCATTGGTTTCATAAAAGTCCATATTCACGCCCTCACGTCGACTGATTAACATTTTTTTTTTTTTACGTCATTAAAGGAGACTTTTCTCCAGCCGACAACAATTCAAGAAGAATTAAAATGTTACGAAACGGACAAAATGCATCTGTTGCCTTTGGTGTGAAAGCTTCTTTTAGTGACACAGTTGAACTTTTTCCGCACTACTCATTATTAAAAATAGAAAATTTTTTAAAAATTTTATTAAAATAAAAAAAAGAAAAAGGCAATTGGTTGAAATTTTTTACTAGTTTGCGACAGAATATGAAATTGTCTCAAAAATTTTCAAATTTGTAATGCTCACTAAACGCCACAAATGACAAGTTCTCTGCACTGCTCTTTAGAGAAAAAAAAATCGGTCGCCCTACTATACGATAAAAGTGTTGAAATTATGCATATCACCAAAGGTTTTCAGTTGCGAGAAAAAGTTACCATCATTTACTTTAATCCGCAGTAGTCATGTGATTCTTGCAGTTAATTTCAACTACAAAATATATTTATCATATTAATTCGAAAGCTACCAAGTTGAAGCTACTTCTGCTGCTAACATTTTCGCGAAGACCTGATGATAACGATTTCAAGTCTAATTACATTAATCATATGACGCAGTGCAGCATAGATCGTAATGGATCAATACAATTAAAGATTAATGAGCAAACGGGGAAATATTCCACATTAATGGCGAAGTAGCTTTTTAAAACTATATATTACTTGACAGTTGTGTTGTTGTTACTTATGGCACTTGGCTAACCAAGCACCCTTTTCGTCGAATCGACTAGGCAGTAAGGAGCTCCTTCCGTTTCAAGGTGAGCACCAATGGTGGAAGTACGACTTTGCTCAAAATGTACTTGGATGACACCATATGTCGCCACCAGAAATACGCCACCTTCCTATTTAGACCTATGGCTGAAGGGAGGTGAATATCTCCACCCACCGGTATCTTCGAAACTGCCTCGGGGCTTTAGGGCCCACGGATTTTACATGCACGTACCCCCAAGTGTACATGGGGGGCCTTCAGCAGCTCGGGTATCAAACCCGAGATCCTCCGATCCAAAGCTCGATATCCAAAACCACTAGGCTACCACGACCCACCTGACATTTACTACAACCATCCTTTTCATCAGCTTGAAATAATAGAAATAAAAATGAGCAGTAAGTTAAAAAAAAAAGAAAATTCTAATAAATAAATTTCATATTTATCAAAGAAAAAACGAGAGTAGGCTTATTAAAATGAGAGAAATGTGCTTGTTGTTTGGCTTTTTTTCAAGCTCTAAGCCCTTTTAATCTTTCTTCTTCGAGTCACCTAACTTTTAATGAAGTCATGCTACTAAAAGAGTTAATATAAAAGTCTTAAAAAACGAAGGTCATAGAGTATTAAAACTATTCTTCCGCATTCTTATCAAATATAATTGTTTTAATGAGGGCAAGTTGTTGACATCACAATTCGTAAGCATTAAGAAATGCTAGTCTCTGTTGTATTTTCAACTATCGTTTGATGATAATTTCTAAATTTTAAATGAGTACCTTATTGTGAGCTGAAATCAGGAGATTTAAAGAAAAAGAATTAAAAACGAAGTTAATAGTGACTTAATTAGCAAGGAAACTTTTAATTAATATTTTGCGGCAGATAGTCAAATTCATAATCCGCTTAACCATTTTGATATGATTCTGATGGATAATTATTTTTCTCAAAAGGTCGTATTTCACTAATTAACAAATTCTTTACAAAAATATTGTTTATATGGAGTAATAAATTAAAAATCATGATATTGAAAGGGTTTTTAGCTGCAAGGGAATACTGTTGTTTTAAAACATTAATAAGGAAATCATGATTAAAGCTTCTTTTGGAACTTTAAACAAAGCCACTTATTTAGTCCGTTAATATTCAGTTTATTTATTAATGTATTCATATGTGTTCTTGATTGTAACTGTTTGTATACATTAACAAATTTAAAACACTACTACTTTAAAGTAGATGAATTCTGTTAACCGATATGCTCGAAAAAGCTTTTTTTCCATCGCTTGAATAAAAAGATAAAACATGACAAATTTAATACTTTTAAGACTACTTAGTCCTGTTACTCACGTCCATGTAATTTTCTTTCTGAAATGGAGCTCTTACAGCAAGTATGAATTATTCATCAACATTCAGAGAAAAAGTTTGTTTTACTTTTGTAATTCGTAACGATATTGTAATACTTCTACCATCATTTATCTTTGCATATAAGTAAAGAAGTTTCCATGCACTGAATATCAAATTGAATGTAAAAGTTTATTAAAAAATGTCATTGGTAATTCAGAAAAGTTTATTAAAAAATGTCATTGGTAATTCAGTTAAAGAAATAAGTATTAGGTTGGAGAAAATGCAATTATTTCCTGCTTCTTGCCTCATTAAAAAAGAAGTAAACAAAAATGCCTTTTGACATTGAAAAGGTTTTTAAAGTTAAAGCATTAACGTAAATTTGTAACACAAGGTACTGCAATCAAGGACTTTTCATTCGAGGTAGAACGCCTTGGAAAGTTAAAGAACATTTTAAAAAATATATTCGACATTTGTGCATTTCAACTGAAATGTACAAATGAACCAGCTGTCGCTAAGAGATTTCCGTTGCATTAGATATAGAAAAAAAATTTAAATAAATGAAGAATTCGCCTATTTCTTTCTTTTCTTTTCGGTGTACCAAAAGTGGGGGTGCGTTTTTATTGTCATTTTTACAAAACTGAAAGAAATGAAAATATTCTAAATTAATTTTAATAGTGATACTAATTTCATTAAAAAAATTGGATAAACTCAAGTAAAATACTTTTTATAATATTAAAAAAAGATAACCTTGCATCATCGCTTATGCGACCTTTTTACGAACGAAATATTTATCTACTATACAAGTACTACGAGTACTAAGTTTTTCTTGTTTAAGAACAAAGATATAAATCAATGTGCTGGTTTCCTATTGGGCACTATAGGTTGACTAAACTAGTAAAACTAGTTTCACAGCAGCTATTTGTGCTGGATTGCTTAGAGCTGGATATTGTATAGGGCTAGACTTTCTCGACGATTTTCAACCATATTTTATGACAAAAAATTAGAATTATGCTAACATACTAATGATTTATGTATTGAGAAATCTGCACTTTGAACGACTACAATTTTAACCGCAGCCAAATTACCTTACTCAATGATATCTTTAGATACCTGAAGATTGCTCTCTCCTAATATTGTATTTATTTCTTTCTTAGTTTGTGCCTCAGAGTATAGAAATGCTTTCAATAGTCTCCACAGCTGCTGAAAACCTGTGAACACGAATATAGTGTGTAGTAGTATAGGCCGTGGTAGCCTAGTGGTTAGCACGTCGGACTTCCACCTGGAAGGTCGCGCGTTCGATACCCACTGAAGACCACCATGTATACTTGGGGATATGTGCATGTAAAATCCGTAGACCCCACTACCTCTCCCCGTGCGTAAGCAATCCTAAGGCCTCGGCTAACAGGTAGGGGTTTGGTGGAGAAAAGTGTATAGTAGTATGGCCCGAAAAGGGATTTTACCTATTTTCGATGATGGGATATGCGGAAAAGTAAAATTTCTGTAATTGTAAAGTTTTTCGCAAATGAGTATACATTTCGGCCAGATTCGTATTTTAAACAAAATTTGTATTCATTAGTATTATTTTTTTTTTTCAATTCTCGATGATCGGTAGTGTGAAAAAATCATCATTGGGGGCACTATATTCACATACAAAATTTGAAGTACGTACACAACATTTTTTATCTTTTCTTTCTTTCTTACCCCCTTTTTCGCAGTTAAAAAATGTTTAAACGTTGAAATACTTTACTTCGCAGTATATTCATGGCACACATTTCTACGCATTTGCAACAAATGAAGGAGTTATTCAACATATTTTCCGCCGCTACCTATTATTGGGGAAAAAACGGCTGCCCTTTATCTTTAACCCTAAAAAGTTGTTGCTTTAAGTTTTAAGAACTTCCTCTTATTTACTTCCCTTCTTGTTTACTTCCTTTCAGACAAAATCACTTCTATGACTTTGACTGAAAGAACAAAATTAATTTATTTACTAAAGTAAAAATAGTTTTGATCCAAATTTTTAAAAATCAAAATGAAACTTAAATTTTGTTAAACTTACTTTAATCTATAAACACATGAAATACCATGCTGTTTCTATCTATAAGACCTGGTTCAAACATTAACAAAAATACTATGCATGTAAAAAATATTCATGGTATGATTTATTGATTAAATATATCCTTCATCAATAGAAAATAACATGCATATTTTAAATATCAATTTTATACTTTTTTACTTATTCTTAACAAATTTCTTTTTCCAGTTGATATATTTCAGTATTAGGTACATTAGTTTTCATTGTTTTTTAAATAATTTTTTATAGTTATATTTATAAGTGTTAAATCGATAATAAAGAATTTTTCTTTTTTCAATTATAAAAATCGAAGTACATGATAAAGGTAAATGGAGCAGTAAACCAATTTTTTGTGCTAAAATATAAATATGAGATGCATATTATGATATTGATTTATCAGTTAGCTTTATATCGCTTAAAGTAGAAAAACGCTGACACGAGACGTTGATTACAATATTTCACTTTGCAGAAACGTTTTCTTTTAAGGCGTGTGTTACAATTTGCAAAATTACATTAAAATTACCTCGTGACCTTTAAACAGAAAACCATTGGAATTGTGCCAAAAAACTTGAGTGGTCTATTTCGTGTTTAAAATTATTTTATCCACTTTTTACGGCAGTTGAATTTGTAAATGCTTAACTCCTAAAGAAACCTGCTTTGGAACTATAAAAAAAAGCCTATTTTTTAGTGCAATATGTGTTTTGAAAGTATGAATTGCATCGTAATGTAAATCGTCTATGATAACATGAAACATTTCAATTTTTCTGTTTTAAATAAAATGAATAAGTTGTATTTAAAACCGTTTTCAGTTATGTTTTATGATATTTTCTACACACATTAAATGCAAAGGTAATTTTCTTTCCTAAACAACAAAAATATATTCAGCATATATTTAAAACAAACTTAAATAAAGTTTCTTATCTCTAGTATTGTAGATCTTTTCTATTGACATAATTCACAATTTGATCTGGAATCGGTTATAAATATTACTAGTTCACACTTTGAGGCATTTTAATAGTCATCCATTTCCTCATTTTCTGCATAATTGTCATTAACTCAAACTTATGATTCTTGATTTAATACCACAGGATGGTTGCAAACATCCTTACAATTATCTGTGTGGTACTTACTGAAAACTCATAATTGTTATGAGGTTGTTACAGCAAATGAGAGATGCGTTTCTTGCATACATTTATTATTATAACAGTGTAAAAAAAAATATTATAACAGTGAAGAATAATTTTGTGCAGTTTTCCAGTTACTCAACTGGTCCTCTTAAACACATGGCATTATTGCAAAAAATAAGTAAATAAGTTGAGCATATTGTATATTAGGAAAATGACGTTTTACTTACTATAAGAAATGTATTTTTTGCAATATGAATGAGGTGACATTAAGAACATGCGTGACTTCGTAATTTATCTAATTTTCTTTAACGTGATAAAAACATTGTAATTTAAGCAGTGTATATAATTCAACTTAATTCAGTTATCCTTCATACACTTATGACAGTCTACTTACTTGTGGACTGGGATAGGAGTAACATAAAATCATATTGAGGGAGTGGGGAACATTTTATTATCTTGCAGGGAAGTTTATTATTTCAAGTAATTTTTTAAGATAAAATCAATGTAAATAAACTGGGATAAATCATTCAGCTACTTTCTTAAATAAAGACATTTTAAAACTATTTTGTGTTTTTTTTTATTCATTTTTTAATTATCAAACAAATATTTGGGATGTTTTATTAGCAGCATGTATATTAAGAAATTAAATTTTCGTGCGATTTGTTTAGCCAGATTTTAAGTCGTGTTTCAAAATGATCGAAAATAGTAAATAATTAGGTCAAAAAGTTATTAAGAACTACTATTTCTCGTATTTTATAACTAATTTTGAATTTTCATTTATAAATAAAATGTTAAGTCGTGAGTGTTAATTATTTGTTTTTCTAGAGGTTTAAGAACTAAAAAAATATATGACAACATATAAAAAATATATGGAGAGACGCATGAACAAATTACATTTACAACAACCAAGTTGTGCTTTTAATTATCTTTATTTTTTTAAAGTAATACTTTTAGCCTTAATGAAATTAACGTTTTTTCTTGATTTTATTATTTTTTAAAAATTATATGTTGTATCCTTAATGAATTTACAAAATATATATTTAAATATTTAAGGACGGTTTTGTGATATTATTTAAAACATTAGTATCTTGCTATGTTTTTTTTATTATTTTGATAATGTAAGTCATTGCGTTGCATTTTAATTTAAAATTTCGTTTAAAACATCCAAAAGCAGCTTTTTGTTGTTTAAGTTATTATTTTAAACTGATTCGCTTTGTGTCAAAGTAGTGTGAATAAACAAATAAAGAAGTAAACAAATACAAAGAAAAAGACAGTAAAATAAATAAGTTCTGAACTATTTAAAATTTTTGAGGAATCATAAAAAACTTTTAGTTCATATTCATACTTGTATGAATATAAATTAAACTTAGTAATTTTAACTCATTTATAACTTTAAAAAGGTTCAAAATACCACCGCTAACGACAAGACGTGTAAGTATGATTATTTGAATGAATAGTCCCCCGCCCCGTTCAAAGTTTCAAAACCTACCTATATGGAACAGATACTCTGCAGCATGCAGATAAATGAAAAAAAAAGTTTTTGTGTTATAGCTTAAATCTTGAAGCGAAGCTAATATCATGGCAGCACCTGCTCGTTCGAAACATTTTAAATGAAATATGTATTTTAAAAATTACTATTGTACTACTTGAGAAAAAACAAGCTGTGTATAAAAAGTTAACAAACTTTGCATGTTTTCCCTCAAAAATGGGAAAAATATGTCAACAGAGCATGGTCAGTCTGTTTTCTGAAAAATGTAAAAGTAAAAAGGTTTTAATGAAAAAATAAAAAGCACGTTTTGCTGGATTATTCTGTATACGCATAAACACGTTTTATATTTTTTACGGAATACACTCGTACAACGATTTTTAAAAATATTTGTTTTAGAAATGCAGTGGTATATATAGCCAAAAATGCAGTTAAATAATTTTCATCACTGTTTCTTTTCAACCAATGTTTTTTTTTTTTTTTTGTGGTAATGTTGGTGTAATGCACTTATGGCGATTGTTATCAAAATATGTATACATCGAAAATACGTAATCTAAAACCTTTCCCCGATACATTCTGGTCCGCTATTTACTGCAAGCACTCTTTATGTAAAATAGTTGTTAAAATGTGTTTGGAAACAAACTCAAGAATTGATATTCATACATATTTGAGAAAAAATGGAGAATACTTCCTTTCGTTAGACACACAAGAACATTTTACTTACACTTCCGGGAGTGTTTAGTTTAAATATTTTGTTTGAAAAATTTTCAATGAAAGATGCATATGTTACAAAACATGCGAGAATCTTACGAGCTATAAATCTTTTTCATTTCTGAATATCAAAGTATGGTAAATATTTTTTCGCCAGTTTTACTCGCAGGCGAATTTATTTTTCAAACGGAAATAGAGTAGAAAGATGCATTATTTTCAAACTTATATTTCATGTATGCATTTTTTGTGAAGGTGGGATTAAAAACGAAAACATAATCTGAAATCTCAAAGAGATTCGTGAATATAAAATCAACCAAAATTTCATACCCGCGTGAAACAGCATCGCTCGTAAATTTATGTGGATTATTTATTGGAAGGAAAAAGTGGTGTTGGTTGCAAGAATGATAGTTTTTCTGATCTGGTGGCAAAGAAAAAAAAATGTTGCGCAGCGTATATATAAGACTTATTTTATAGAATGGATGTCTCAATATCACCATTTCTGCAAAATAAAACTTTGATTGCTTAGACAGGTTGTAATAATAGATTTTTCTCTTATGGTGGCAATAAATAATTAAATAAATAAATAAATATGATATAATAAAATATGTTACGCAGAATTTAACACATCTTTCTTGGAATGGTCATGGCAATACCACTATTTTTGTAAAATGAAACTTTGTTTGCTTAGATACGTTGTAATGTTTTTAAAGAAATGCATTTCTCAGAGTATTACGGGATCATTCATAAATGATGTCACGCTTCGAGGGGGGGGGGCGTTAGTGAAATTGTGACAAAGTGTGACAAGGGGAGGGGGTAGCAAGAAGTGTGACATCATGCATTATGCAACATAGCGTGACGCGTGACAAAGGGGGGAGGGGGGCCCGCTGAAGTGTGACATATTGTGACAAAGGAGGGAGGGGGTCAAATATATGGAAAAGAATCGTGACGTCATTTATGAACGGCCCCTACACTATGTTTTGAAATACATTTATTTTCTATATCAGGAAAATATGTGTGCTTAAAAATTAATAGACTGACAAAGTTGCTGTAATCAGTGTAGAACAGGGCTCGTGAAAACAGCGGCAACTAAGCCCTATGTTTTGCTTGATGTCTTCATGACATTTAAAATTTAAGAAGGAATTTAAATACAAGTGGATTGAAGATTTAAGTAAGATCGTTATGGTTGATAAATAATGAAATTAAAAATTAAAAAAAATACAGTATTTTAACAAAACCACAGAGGCCATGTCATAAGTCAAAATCATTGCTGTTAAGAGAGAAATTATGCCTACAAAAGAAATAGTTTCCAATTTATTACTTGCATAAAGGTCTTTAAAAAGTTTATATCTTAAACTTGTTTGATAAAACATGGAGTTTTTTATTTCATCTACATTACTTACAAAGGAATATAACAGTACATTTAAAAGACTGACACGACCACTCATACCTGACACGACCACTCATATAAGGTGACGCATTGTGTAATCAGGCGAAAAATAAGATATTTTGATTTGAATTGACAAATGCCATCGTACCCATTACCTTGTGATATCTATGCATGTTTCTAGTTATTCAGTGGTCAGGTGTTGAGATTCGTGATACATAAAGGATAGGTCGTGATAAATAAAGACAGGTGAAATACTGATAAATAAATGTTTTATATCGTCTTTAAAAAAATATGAGCTTGTCCTCATTGTACATGTATTTTTAATTGTTCTGTAGAATGTGGGTTTTATTACATGTAACTAAATTTTTGAGGTTAAAATATTTCAAAAAGACGTCTGAAAAAGGGTATAAAAATTATGTTATATATGAATTAAATGTTGTATTTAAATTAAAATTTCATCGATTACAAAATAAACAATTTGAAAATGCTGTTATTTCAGTTATTCATTCAAGTTAAATATATGAGTTATAACTGATATTTGTGGCCCAGTGGCTGAGTGGTACCCTTCCGTGCTACCATGCCACAGGTCCGGGGTTGGAATCCCGGACTGGGCAATGCAAAATAAGAACAAGGTGTCAAAAAAGTAGAAGTTTCATCAACGTCTTGACAAAATGTTTCATGTGGTTTTAACATTTTTTAATATCTTCCGTGCTTACCTTGTAGCGCGTACATACTGTTCACACACACACACACACATATATATATATATATTGCATCGCTCATTATTTGAGACAAATCAATACTGGTGAGTCCTTGTCTCATTTTCAAACTTTTATTGATTTTTTTTTTATTTTGCATACCTTTCAAAAAGATGTTACTACATTTCTGTTATAAATTGTTTTACTTAAATTATTGCTGCTTTACACATGTTTAGGTGATTAGTGTTTATTTTCCGTTTTGACTTTTTTTTCAAATATGTCTTCCTAGATATATATATATACGTATACAGGGCTTGGAAAAGAAAAAGATGTAGTTAGAAATAGGAAGAAAAATATTTGTATTTCATTTTGGATCTCTGGCAACTAAGAAAGGACACAAATATTTTTTTTCGCAAGAAACAACAATGTACTTTGACAATTTACTTTCGTCAAAAATATGTTAGGATTTATGAACTACTTTGTACTTTATAGTTTAATGCATCTTTCGTCGAAAATGCTTTTTCTTTCATTAAAACATTGCTCAATAATGTTTATTAAAAATTATAAATTATAAATTATACATGTATATAAAAATTAATTTCGTGTTATTTTAAAACACAAATGAGCATTTAAATGCAGACATATGTTTCGGGATTGCTTGGAATCACTTTTTCATATTTTTATACATGTATATATCTATCTCCCTATATATATAATTTATAATATTCAACAAGTGCTCCAATGTTGTCCGATGTCTACTCATGATGTATTATTCTTTAGCACTAGAAGACGGAAATTTCAGTCATACCTAAAAAGTTTGAAGGAGTTAACGGGGCTCTTTCTGGATTTTTGAACGTAATTCTTCTCTTTTTTTTTTGTCCGTACAGTAATCGCTATTGTCCGGCTGGGAAAATGTCTCATTAGTTTAGCATTTTGAATTTAAACCGGTTATAAAAAGAAAAAGGTTAAGGTCAAAGTGGACTAAATGACACTTTGTCATGGTACAGCCATGCAGGAACGCATAATATTAGCGACGGTTACTGTAAAATACTTTCAGGCTAGTCTGGCCCCTTCCGTCCTTTTAAGTATAAGGTTCAATATCTACACTTCTATGATATAAAAAGAAAAATAATTAAAAGTGCAGTTAAATAGAATTATATTAGGAAAAGTCAGAAAGCTATAATGCATTCAGTTAATTATTGGAATTACTGAAAAAAGGAAATATCGAGAGGGGCTTTTAATGGCAATCTTCTTTATAATGTTTGTCGAGGAATTTTTTAAAAATTCCATGACTTTTAGAAATACGTTTTCAAGTGAGGAGATAATGCTTAATTTTTCCAGGCAATTTTTTGAATTTTTCACTGTTGACTACGAATAAGCGAATTTAAATACATTGTTAAAATGTAAAACATATCATTAGTAGTAATGAATTTAGCTTCTTAACTAATTTATTCTTTTAAACTCGAGTCCAGCTGCACTCGAGTCTAGTTTCATTCTCATATATACATATACATTTATACATATTGATGTATTCATGGGATGTAATAACTTACTAGATCCCTCAATTTATATTCCTTTGCAAGACCGCATTTAGGAGCTGGGAGAACATCAGGACATTTTATTACCCACTAAAGATAACGTCCCCTAGTTGAACGGAGGAGGAAATTTTGGAATAGCTTTCGCAAAGCTAAAATATATCTCTGGAGTTTCTGCGAGTACTCTTTATAGTTAAAACTGTCATTGAAGTTAAGCTTTCTTGTTGGAGCTTGAAAACTTTACTGTGAATTTGTATTCCTTGCATAATTCATGATTGAAAGCTTATAGAATATATTCATATAGATTTATAATTTGCCATGAAACATTTACTAAGAGTCAGTACAAAAATAACTTTTTTTTTTCAGAAAAAAGCAAGATTAATATTATAATTCAGAAATGATGTCTCGCTTCGAGGGGGGAGGGAGGTTCTAGAAATTCTGACAGGGGGGTTTGTGGCAAGGGAAGGAGAAGGGGTAGCAAGTTGATTGACATTTCGGTCGAAATAAAAGCGCTTAAAACCAGCAGATTAAATATTTTTATATTACTGTTATTATTATTATTTTCTTTTGTATTATCGTTGATTCCATTTTGTATCAACTTCTTTCATTTAAATCAACTTCTAGTTAAAAGTTTAAATTTAAATTTTTTTGAGCATTTGCACGTTCAAGACGAAATAGGGCGGGCAGATTTACAGATGTCGAACAATCTTAAGAGAGAAAATAAAAGTATTGACGAAATAATGCAACTGAACCAAAAAGAAACGTCAGTTTATATTAGATTTCATTTAGCACATATTTTTCTTAAATCTACGCGAGTGAATGCATGTGCATAAATACCGAAAACTCCTAATTATGTTTTTGCAAGAACCTTTTTTTTTTTTTCAAATTCAAAATAAATGGCAGTGACTAATTCTATTTTTACCCGTTTCATTTTGATCTAACGCAAGCTGTCGAATTCAAGTTCAAACTTTTTTTTCTGCCCAAATTCTAAGATTATCAAACTTTATTTGTGGCGTAGTAGATCCTTTCTACTTTCCCTATGTATTCAAAACATCGCACACGAAGAGATTGCATGTAACAGTCAAAGAAGGGCTCGACAAATACAAGCTGGCGAAGTCGAATAGCTGGCGAATAAAAACGATGATTATTCTGCAATTCTTTAATATAAACAGAAGAATGAAATGAGATGGCTATTCAATTAAGTAAACTAATTTTGAAGTTCATTTTATTTTAAAATTTTTCATTTAAATGTCTCTAAGAATGTCAATGTTAAATAAAAATAAGGTTTGGGCCAAACCACGAAAACTAGAATTTTTGCCCCTCTGCAACGAATGTTCACTTTTTTTTTGCACTTATTCATTTTATCCTTGGTTCAATTTTTATGTGGGAATGTTTTTAGCATTCCTTATGCACTCGTTAAAAATGAACTTGTAAAATAATTAGCTATTTTAACTATTTAAGTGAGAAAGACCAAATATTCGTTGCGAAGGAGACATTTTATTATTGTGGTTTGGCCTGTTTATAAAGTAAACTATATAAAGTTCTAAAATACCGCTGCTTTCAATTGCTCTTCTACATAATTATGTTTCACAATTATATACTAATTATTTTTTTTGTTCTGAATATTTATTTAATTTTATACAAATTACGTACACATATAATCATTATACTTTTTATGCTCACAAAGGAAATTAAAACACATAAAGTTCATCTATAGCGCAAAGTTTTGTTTCTGAACTGCAAATACATTTTTATGCTTATAATATAGAGTGACATGTGACAATACGTTACTTTGAAAATACTCCTTCTGAAGTAGTTAAGGATCTATGAAACAATCTTTACTACTTTTCAAAACGATTTTAAGTTGAAAGTTAAAAGTGATAATATCTCAAAACTGGAGTTAGTGACTTTTACGAGAATGTCGACAATACATAATAAAATTAAATTTGACTACTCATAATAAGTTAATTGTAACTAACGAACAATTGAATTCAAGAGTTTTTTTTTCTTGTAGATATACTCGAATATCCCTTTTAAGATGTGGTACTCTTTGTGTCTTGTAATTCGATATTTATCCGGAAGGCAGCCAATTTTCTGAGAAAACGAACCGTAACTTTTTTCTACTTGAAATTCCAGTCAGTCGGAGTCATTATTTCTCATACCTAATGATTTAAAAGTTATTAGAGTCTTTTAGAAGTTTACAGCGAAAAAAAAAACATATTAGTGTAATAAAATCAATTATTTGTTTTATGAAGTAGGATTCCTTGAATTTCATTATTTGATTGAGGAGAAACATGAGCTTGTAACGTATATCAGCACTTTCAACATGTTTTCTACATACTCATAATCTGAAAAAAAAAATACATAAACAAAAAATTGAAATAAAAAACGAATTTTAAAAAATGATAACTCTTTTTAAAACATAATAAAAGCTATTTTTTAGAAGAAGAACCAAAGAAATACAGTTAAGCCGATAATTTTTATTTTTTTTTGTAAAGTGAAATTAAAGTATAAAAATCAAGGGAGAAAAGTTTCCCTAGCAATGATATGCAATTTTCACGGTGTATATCTACTACAAAAATTAATATGTTGTTATTCCATAGTAACTTCATTTAAAGTGCTGCTTGTTTTATTTACTTTGTTTTGGAACCAAAACCTATATTAATAATATTGGTCAAAATTTGGAATCAACTGTCACCAGATTGTTTGTTAAGTCTTATTGTAATTTGTAAAATGTATCACAATTTGAATAGTTGTAGAATAAAATAAATCGAAAGCAGATTTATTGTTAACATTTCAGAAATCTTCGAAGTTTAAAAGACTTGGAGAAACACAGGAATTTTAATGTATTTTTTCCTTAAACTAATAACTAGCTTTAGGTTTTCAAAGTAGATATAATAAACTAAATTTAAGCATGCCCGGTCTAAGCAGTTTTAGAATGCGAATGCGTTACCAAGCACATCTTGAATGCAATTTTAATCCATTTGGAGCTTTGTAAAATGTCAAGTGCTAATGGAAATGTCCAATCCATTTCTAGAAACTATTTGGTTGCTTTGACATGTTTACACATTCAATCAACCAGTTGCTAAAATTCTTATATGCTTTGGCTATAATTTTGCTGCTTTAATGTTAAAATGGGCTCTTACTTTTCAATTAAAGAAACCTTGCAAGACTTCGGGCATTCTAAAATTTAAAAAAAAGGTCCTAAATGAATGTTATATTTTTGATAATTAATAGACGTATATATGTAGCAAAAGACTGGAAGTTATCAAAATTATCTTTCAGATCATGAAAATAATTATATATCTACGTCTATAAATATATATATAATTTTATTTATTTAGTTATTGATTTATTTAGTCTTTACAATAGACTATCTTATTACAAATGTTTCTTACAGAAATGGTCTAAGTTTAGATTTTCCTGTGCTTTATATGTAGTGAATCTGTAGAATTTAGTCATTTCATCTTATTCCTGGCATTTGTATGAAGTTTTTTGATGTAGTAGCATAATAATTGCGTATCGCTTTTAAACCACAACTTTTATCCATGGCTACTACACATATGTTTTAAAAACCTTCATCTTAATAGCAATTATATTTTCTCTGAATTTAAACATTAGTAGATTACATTTAGATAAATATGGATTTCATGTCTCAACTACTATTTTTTTGCACCATGTCGTTCCTTTTTTGTTTTAAGTTGGCAAAATTAGCTAATATACTTTGGCTAATCCTTTAGTGGTAAGTTATATGTTTTGACCCTTGAAACCGATTTCCAAATTATGTTCCAAATTTAGAAATATAATTGACGACAGTAGTTGAGCATGTTAGGTAGAAATTGAGGTTTTAAGCTGGATGAACGAATTATTAATAACATTCCTATCTCGTAAGCATATATTTTATTTTTGGAAATATTTTACATAGAGCTACTTTTAATGATAAGACACGATTCACCTACATTTTATAAGTTTATCTGTAAATGACTATTAACGCAACAACAATCAACAAATTAACGTCGAAAATTTTATAAGTTACAAAATCGACGGCTTTATAACTTCTTTTTATAACATAGTATTAAAAAATCTGAGTATGTGAAGGAAAAAAAAAACGTGGTCCACCGGGTAATTTTTTAAAGAATTTCATGTGACCCACATGATCTCCTAAAATGGAATGTATAAAATTAA
Organism: Octonoba sinensis; assembly: GCA_038502835.1. Classification (NCBI taxonomy): domain Eukaryota; kingdom Metazoa; phylum Arthropoda; class Arachnida; order Araneae; family Uloboridae; genus Octonoba; species Octonoba sinensis. Next base: position 51,643,839 of record CM076599.1, on the reverse strand, counting down.
ACCATAAAACATAAACATGAAGTCAATTTTTAAAGAATACATAAAAAGTAAACTGAAATGAGCAATATCGATAACTAATTTGTTTAAGTAAATGTACAGTTGAAGTAACGAACATGCATGTTTTTTTTTCTATTATTCATGTACATTTTCTGTATATATTCTTGGCGCACCAAGCTTTGTAGAAAGTAAACAACAACAAAATATCCCTGGTTGCTTAAAAATATATAAAGAAATTATAAAACAGTACTATTAAAATTAATATAGGATTGGTTACAACTACAAATATTCCAGGCAAAATGATGTAAAAAAATAAAATTTTAAAATTGATCACACCTTTTTTCTGCTTAAGAAATATTGGTCTAACTGAAGCCGCAGAATTGTAATTATTGTGTATTGTGAAATTAAACGTACTAGCAGTAAAAAACCATTGACTATGTGAAATTTCAGAATATTCTTAAATGAAAACTCGTTATTTACCTAGTATTTACCATTTAGTTTTAAAAGCTGAAATAAAAACATTATCTTGATTCGTAGACATCATTCTTTTATTTAGATGCTTGCATTTCATGTAGAAATGATAAAAGAGACAGCATTTTATTTTGGGGAGCATCACAAAATTCCTTCCCAAAAGCAATATATCTTCATGAAATATTTAGAATGCAGAAACGTTTTTCACCTTGAACAAGTGTTCTCTCAGTCCATTTAATAAAGCTGAGAATAAAGTAAGTAAAGGTATAAAGAAAAAGGAAGAGACCTAGCGTAAATCAAGTGCAACAAATAGAGATTGATTGCTAAAGGAGTTACAGGATTTAGTTGTCATTCATCATGTCCAAGAAATAAAATAGTGTTTTTACATCAAATCAGTTTTACCATATAATATACATGTGTCGTGGAATATTTTTTAAGAAAATATTATTTGTTTGCGTTTTTACTAAATGCTGTTTCAAAAAATAAAAAAAGATCAAATTACTAAACAGATAAATAAATCACAATTTTCTGGTCTACATTTGAATTACAGTTTGACATTACATTTTCTTTTTCGAGCTGACTCGACGTTTTTACATATGTTTTCAAAATATTTTTTTCTTTTTTTTGGAATTAAGAGAATGGAGAAGTATTATATATTCACTGTTGTTTTATATCTTTTAATATCAATATGATTTTGTTTTGTTTTTTACTTTCTTCTTTTTTCCTTTTGATGTATACTAATATTTGAAGCAACACATTTTAATTTCAAAATACTTAAGTTTGCCGTTAATTACCTTTTCATAATTAATATTTATGATATGAAATTTTTACTTTTTATTAAGTGCATTGTTGTTGTGTAATACGTCACTGTAATAATATGCAGGGAGTAAAATAATTTATACATATAATAAAATAATTTTTCCTGCTTGGAGACATCTGTAGCTAAAACTAATGAACGGAATAAAGCAAAGTTCATGTAAATAATTGGTAAGACATGGGAAAAATATTTTTGTAAGAAATCATTGCAGTAAAAACAATCACCAATAGGGGAAATTTTGGCCTTGCTGATACGGCCGCACGGTTGCACAGTTAAAGCAGATAATGCATGATGTGTAGCCATACGCATTGAACTCTAGTGTATTCGAGCTTTATGAATAAAAGGCGCTTAGTTAAAACGCATTTTCCGCACAGATCTACAAGACATCCAACAGCTGCTGAGAGTAGCTGCTTATTAGTAGTAGCTGTAGATTCCTCTGGAAATGGTATTTTATTGGCCGCCTATATACATATGTATATATTGTATGTATGTATAGCTTACTGACATTTTTAAATATTAAAAACAAACGTAATACAAGCAATATATTTCTTTTAGGCTTCATTTGATTAGCATAGGTTTTAGGAATTTGAACATTAAAGACAGTATTAATATAATTAAACATGAATTCACTTAACTTCACGGAAAACTTACTAAACACTTTCCTAAATTTTAAAATGCAGCACGTTAGCTCTTATTTTTTAATATTATTGATGCATTGTTTAAACAGTTCTTTTTTTAAAAGTTAATATAAGATCACGAGTTTTATAATGTACATGAAAATTTCATTTTCAACAATTCATCACTAATTTAATTAAAATATTTTTTGCAGTACTAAAAATTAGTACTGAAAAAAAATTACAAAGAGCCTGTTTTTGAAAGTAATATATATTAAGTATTAATAAAATTTTTCATTACAGGTGTGACAAAGCTGAGAAAATGGATAAATTGAAATTCTAATTCGTGCAAGAAAATTTGAATAACTCTTTTCAGCTACAAATGTAGACGCATATTGAACAAATTTATACATCTACTTACCCACTTATGCTGTCTGATGAGATGTCTATCCACATAGCAAACGGCTTCCACGTCAGCAACTACGCTGCCTTAGCTGTCCTAATGCAGAACTTTACACTGGACTGGCAAAACTTCAGCCACAACGGTACACTTTTCGATGAAGGGGATGACCCTCAACCAGACATATTCACCAGCTTACCAGGACTGAAGGCAATATTTTACGCATTGTACATAACTATATTTTCTGTCGGAATTTGCGGCAATGTCTTAGTATGCTACGTTGTATTCCGTAACAAATCCATGCAGACGGTCACAAACTTTTTTATCACCAATTTAGCTCTATCTGACATTTTACTATGCACGTTTGCTGTACCCTTTACACCACTATATATGTTTATGAGAGAATGGGTTTTTGGCAGAATTCTTTGTCACTTAGTGCCGTATGCTCAAGGTGTAAGCGTTTACATTTCAGCATTCACATTGATGTCAATCGCCATAGATCGATTCTTTGTGATCATATATCCATTCAAACCCAGACTTCAAGTAACTTATTGCTATATCATCATTATATCGGTTTGGGCACTAGCAGGACTGCTCACTCTCCCATACGGAATTTTCATGGATTTAGTACCAACGGAAAGAGGGGAATTATATTGTGACGAAGTATGGCCTCATGAATCCAGCAGGAAGGCTTTTGGTTTTTCGACATCAATACTTCAATTCGTCGTGCCGTTCATCATCATTACATTCTGCTACATGAAAGTCTGCATTAAGCTTAAGATGCGGGCCAGGTCTAAACCTGGTGCAAAATCTGCGAAAAAGGAAGAAATGGAAAGAGAACGTACCAGACGTACTAACAGGATGCTCATAACTATGGTCGTCATATTCGGTGCTTCGTGGCTTCCCATAAATATATACAATCTTATTATAGATTTCTACATTCCAGCTGCTTCATGGACATTTCTTAATGTTATTTTCTTTATTTCTCATGCTGCAGCTATGAGCTCTACTTGCTACAATCCCTTCTTATATGCTTGGCTCAATGAAAATTTTAGGAAAGAATTTATGATAGTACTTCCGTGTTTCAAGGCAAATGTTTCCGGACAAAACCCTGCAACAAGGAGGATGGTTAGTGGTAAAGCAGACAAATCATGCAATGGACATGAAAACGTAACTTTGCTGCCAATGAAAGAAATGCCGGTTAAGGAAAAGAAATTGCAAAAAGATCGTGTTGCAGCAACTAAAACAAATACATCCGTTACAGACACTGTGAGAATAAACGTTACCAGTAATGACTTAGATGTGATGTAATGAGTCCCTCAAAAAAGCTAACAAAAAGCTCATACATTATTTGCTCCGGTATTAGAAAAGAAAAAAAACATTAAGTTTTAGAAATAAGCGTAATAAAATATAGTTATTTAAGGCGTCACAGGGAGAACATGTAGTTTAAGTTATCCTTTCCATGAAGCACATTGATGTTATTGATGTTTTGCTCAAGAAAAAATCCTTTATATATTTTATTTGGTGTTTAATCGAATATGCAGGACTAACATAAGCAGACACACATAACACTTGTATCGATGTTGTTGTGAACAAATTATATGAACGCACGCACATTGCTGTTGATTTGGTACAGTAGAGAATTTATCCGTATTTTGTTCTCTTTTGGCTTGGAGCTGTATGATCATTTTAGTTCGGAAATCAACAAAGCTATTTAAACAAATAATTTACAAGACATTAAACTAATAAAAAAAATAAATTAAGAAATCGAAGTTTTGCTAAAACATAAAAGATTGAATTAAAAATATATTCTTCTTTGTTTAAGAAAATACGAACACAAGTGAATTTATCCTCCCAATGTAAAAGCAATCACGCTTGAAATTCACGATATGACAATTATGCTAATACATTAATGTGCGGAATTTATTTGATATTTAAACAGAATATACGTAATCTTGTTTAGAAAGGAAGCGGAGCGAGGAAACTATTTATATACGATAATATATAAAAGGAAACAGCAAATGTGAAACAATTTTATCAAGTATTTTTTTTTTTTTTTGATTTAGTAACGAAGCTAAGCGGTACATTTTTGAAAAATACGAAATATTTAAATTCTTTAAATAACAAAATTGGTTGAAGAAGATATAGAAATAGTAAATGCTCATTTGCACTAGACTTCGATTGAATCCGAGTTCGTATCACAGAGCTAGATTTTCTTATTAAATGCATAGCAGCTTAACTATGTATGTGTAGATCAGAAGATTAAATTAGATATTTGTATGGATAATCAAAATAATAATATACATTGCAATATATATACATGTAATAATATTTATATAAAACAAAAATATTTTAATATAATGATAAAATACAATATCTATAAGTACAATTTTATAGAGCTATCTGAAGAATATGTTGAAGTTTTTAGAATAAACTAACCATTGATAATCATTATGGTTGTTTTTATTCTATGAACAAAGGGGCTCTTTATTCTTCAGATCGACTTCAAGTGAGGAAAATCAAGTTACAAAAGTTTTATGTTTAAAAATCTACAGAAGAATTTTTGGTTTGTTTTTGCAGTTCTGATTTTTTTCCATTTACAACATAAATGTCTATGGTATATGTGTACTTGTTTTCCTTTTTTATCGAAAATAAACGTTGTATAGTGCAATTGTATCAAAAAAATATTATGTATGCTCATAAAATAACAACTCTAAATTAATGTAGACATAAGTGTAATAAAATTTAATAATTAACCTGTGTGCCATATAATTTTATTGCGCATTTTCGTGCGTAAAACGTTTCTTCGCTCTTAAAGATTCAGTGAATCACTTTAGGGAATATAACAATATACTTTTGAATATTGGACGTTCAAATAGATTACATTTTAACTTATTCTGTCGGGTAATTGATACAGCTTAAAATTAAAATTTTCTAAAAAAAAAGCACTTTTTTATGCATTAATAATTAAATTAAATTGGATTTAGTAACATTTTTGTTGCAAGTTTAAACATGATTTTTTTTCGTAAAAAAAAGGGACTTTTAATTTAAAATTTTTATTTCTTATAAATTCTGATCAAGCAGACGGATTTGCTTGGAAGAAACTTTATCGAAAGCATGTTAAGCCGTAGAACATGCGCACATACGAATTTCAACCAGATCTAGACGAGCCTATTTTCCCACGAAACTTTTTGCTCTAGATTTTTAAGGGTATTTCTGAATTAAATGAATGAATAAATGAATGAGTGAAAGAATGCATGAATCAGTGAATAAATGAGTAAAGAATGAGTGAAAGAAGGAATGAATGAATAATGGAGCGAATACATGAACGAATGAAAGAATAAATTAATAAATGACAAAATAATTAAATGAGTGCATAAATACATGAACGAGTAAATAAATGAATATGTATTAAATGTTGAAAAGGGATTTTTTAAAGAAAATAAGAATTGAAGCTATATGAGAAAGAGAGAGTGAGATAGCTAGATTATAAATTTGAAGTAGGAGGGGGGGGGAGGCGCGAAAGTAGGCTCGTATAGTTTTAGACGGAACTTCTTGTTCTACTTTTGCAACAACAGAAGCGAAAGTTGAGCATGTAAAGTATATAGGGAAACCAAAAAAATGTTGGTTTAGCCTCTGTATAAGAAATAAATTTTGCAGTAGACTCCTTCCCCACATATGCAACTTTTCAACAGCCAAGTGCTTTTGATTTACGATTTTGATTATGATTTTTTTTCCGCTGTATTTAGGTTTTTACGCTTTCTCTTTTTCACACCCATATCTGGTTGAGGCTTCATATCAGAATGTACTGCGGCATGAAGAATATATAATATTTGAAATTAAAGTATTGCACTTAAAGTGTTTATTGCGTGATAAATCAGAGACATCAAGCATTGAGTGTTTAAAACGCCGCGCCTCCTTTTTCCATAAATCTTTTCTGATCTGGAATTTTAAGATTTTATAAAGTAAAAGCAATTAATTTTACATTAATTTCGCCGAGCGTAATTTCTTCGTAAACTTTTTTTTTCATTTAACAGCAATTTCAGTATCATATTATGAATAATTAAAAAAAACAAGTTTCGTATAAATATAAAACTAACTTTAGCGGAAAAACTGTTTTGTTTCGGAGAAAAAAATAGCATATAACACTATTGTTACATTTCTAACTAATTGTAACACAAAAAATGCAAATTTTCTCTAGCGCATATTTCTGTGAAAAGAAGTAACTTGATTACCAATAAAAAGGCGCGTTCTTTTTCATAGCTGTGCATAAAAGTATAACTAATGTAAAAATGCAGCTACATGAAAAACATATAAAGTGAGTTAACCTGAGGCGAAAAATGATTCCTTTAAATATCACTACAAAAAAAATACGTTAATTCTATTACAGTGCTACAAGCTTTCAAAATAGGTATTTATACTTTCCTTTCGATAACATCATATAAACTGATAAAAATGAAAGAAACAATATCTATTAAGTTAATAAAAGCTTTAAAATATTAATAAAAGTTTTCAGATTAAAAAACGCATTCGCTTTTCAATAAAGATTTGCTGAATATTTGCTTAAAAAACGTAAAAATCATTTATATTATTGTCCTCTAGATATTTTTATTTTTATTGCACAAAAATGATCTTCAGACCCAATAATTGAGTTCCATATCTTCTGCGGTAATCAATATAGTTTATTGAAATAGCTTTTTAAATGTTATGAACAAAAAATGTACAGACAACATTAAGTTTGTAAAACACAAATCTGAGGAATACGTTTCAATTTTTTGATGTTTATTTATGTATTTTCTTTTGAACAAATTTTGAAGCAATGTTAAATATGAATCGTTTATTTCGAAAAGGTAACAACTCTTAAAAACAAAAATTGTTTCAGGAGACAGAAAAACTGGTCTTATGAACAGTTGGAAAACTTTACGAGTCTGATATTTTACTATTGGTAAATTAAAACGATTTTTGATTAATTATGCCATAAAAATTAATAAATTAATACTGAGAGTTGCTCGTTTTTCAAAACGGAGATGTTAACTTTTTGAAACAAACGATTCAATTAAATTCTGAAAACGATTTATGATTAACTTTGTTTTCCTAACTATTTTCTAATTGCGGGCCCTTATTCGACATATCGATGGAATGTAACATCCATATTTTTCTATACACTATTAAATATGATGTACTTAAAAAGGAGAAAATATACTTTCTTATTATTTTTAAAGTAATTTTAACTTAAAAAGGAGCAAGCGCCGTTCTCAGTTCTGCGTACCGATGCTTAATTGGAAATTATAGTTACAAGAAAGGCAAATATTAACTGCAATAAATTTAAAAATTATGGGGAAACTTTACGTTCAGAATTAATACAGGGCTTTTTTTTAACGATTATTTCTTCAGAACAATAGTATCTGTATCAGAATTAAGAAACTATTCACCGGGAAAGGCGTCAGAACGATTCATGAATGTGAGCAGTATGTTGTTTCTTCAGAGCAAGAATACAAGATGAATAATTCCTCGGATTCGGATTGAACGCGGTAACATAATAAAACAGAATAGACAAGTGAATAATTATAGCTATTCTTGATTGGGCGATGAAGATATTTGGCATAGAAGTAATTTATCACAAGCAACTTGTACGTTTGGAAGCTACATAATTTAACCGTCTCCATGACAGTTTGCTGTCCTCCTGGCATAGTGGTTAGAGGGTTCAGTTGGAGGGAGCTTAAACCGCGTTGAAACCCCAAGCGAGGAAACTTCTTTTTAGTGGGTCTCAAATATGAGATCGTAACATGATCATTTTTGAGAAGAGGGTTACTCAAAAAATAAGTATTCGGCTTTTCAAATCTGAGTCATTTTGACTTCAAAATATCATGAGAACGTGATTTTTTTGAAAATAAGCCATTTTATCATAATAAAAATAATTCTGATTTTAGTGTTTACTAAATTTCCCCCTTAATAGATTTCATAACACAAAATCTGAAAATATAATTATCGTATCTGAAAAACCTTCTTATTTTAAAAATACCAATCCACATGTGCTTGAAAATGTTTTTTTACGAAAAAGATATGTTTAAAAAATCATCAATAAGGTAGAGCAGTTATAAGCATTTTCAAGAGAAAAGGATAGCTTAGCTTTTTAAACAAAAGCCAAAATAAAACTACACTTGTTATTGTTCAATCTTTATGTCTCAAAAATATTATTTAAAAACTGCGTACGTGAATGATTCCCGAACTCCACTTATTAAATGTGATCAAGCACCATTTTCTACAAGGAGCGTTTTATACGAAATGAGTTGAAGAAACTGACAGTACATTTCATGCATTTTTAAGTTTTTATAACGATTGGACGGTTTCTGTCAGAAAATAAATATTAATTGAGTTAGTTATTCAATTTTTAACTCTGACAAAAACTAATCGATTTTTAATTGGAGAAATAATTTAAATTTAATTTGTTTTTCTTTCGAATTATTGTTTTTGCGAAACATTTTATTTTTCAACAATTTAAAAAAATCTATAATCGTTAGTAAATTAATAAAAGCAATTGAATTGTCGTATTAACATTGAATAAATTAATTTGTGTTCCAAATTTCATGAAAATTAGTCGATTGCTCTTCCATTATGTAAACTCCAGATTGAAGAATAGAAGGTAGGTAATAGCAAGTTGTCTTCTGTTTTCTTCTGTGATTTAAAATAATAATAATAGTAATGTAAATAAACATTTCGAAATTTTGTAGCTATATCAGTGAATATTTAGGAATAAATGTTACTACCTTCCAATATTAGAATTAATTGATCACAAGTATTAATTAAGAAGTAACCGTTCGCACCCAGTCACTTGGGCCAACTTGCCCTCATTGCGAGGTATGTTGGACTTTATACTAATCACTTATCAACTTGTATTTAAAAATAATAGTGCAGTTGTTTTCCTTTAAATTCATAGGGGGAAACATCAACTTCTTGAATTTCACTATTCAAAAGAAATTCCTAATCCACTCTCATTTACTTATAATGGATAGTAAAGACTTTTAAAAAATAGTTGTGTCAACCGAATTGTATAAATTAACTATTCAACTACGTTATACCAATGCACATTTAATATTATTATATTATTTTATAATTTATACGGAACAAAAAAAGGAGAAACATAAACGGCCAAAAAAGTATACAATGTACGGAATACTTGTGTGGAAGAAGGAAAAACTCCTAAATCGATCGTAAACGAATCCAAAGCTGATAAAAGTATAAAACTATTATTATCCAATTTTCCACTAAAATAAAGCATCAAATTGTTTTTCAGCTCCTCCCTCATGTTATTACTGCAGTGAAAGACTCCCGCCCTGCACTTTGAAGCGCAAGATTAAATTTGCACCCTTTTCTTAGAATTCGATTATATGACATAAAGGGTAGTTCTTTAAAATAACCGAGTTTCCTTCCAATATCTGAGACTCTTGAAAGCTGTTATGAAAATATATTTTGAAAAGCCTTTAAGTTAGAATTGTTTTCTAAAAAAAACGCAAATAATATATAATTTACTCCATGAAAAAATGAGTTGGAAGTTGACAACTTTATTTTTTGTTCTTTATTTAATGATGCAACAGATGCTAAGTGTAACAGAAGTTGATAGTTCGAAATGATAAGGTGGTGCACCTTATGCTTTTGCAAAGTGGTGACAAACGCGATGTGAACGCATTGATTGGTATGATTACTTCTATTCATATTTCTTTGGTAACTTCGAAGTTTAGTTCTTCACAGTATAACCGTTCTGAAAGGACCTCACACACACATATAAATGCATCAACTTTTAAACGAACTAAAATAAAATATGCAAATATGTTTGAATTGGATGTTTTCTGTCCTTTTTTCTTTTTTTTAAATGTTTCTTTTGTCGGTGTTTAAAATGCACAGATGAATAAAATTTATTTCATGATACCCCATGGCTATAAACCAAGTTTATGCAAAATAACAAAATAAAATTTAATAAGGGATACTGAAATTGTACATATTTTGATGAAATTTGCAAAAAATCATCAAATGTGTTTGAAATTTTACATAGTTTCAATGGAATGCTTTCTTAATTTATTTGCTCACATAATTTTTACACGGTCATTTTACATTATTCCACTATTACTTCACTAGCTGTTGTCTGGGTGATCATAAGAGCTAGCTTAAAACAGCTTTAAATCGTGCCGCATTAAAACACGCGAATACATTAAGAAATCGAACATCGCTATGGTAAGGTACGAAATAAAAAACTTGACTAAATACCGATGCTTTGAACCATGTGATATTTACAAATAGTCTGTGCGAGTAAAATCGTACGAAATTTACAGATACCAATACTCTGAAAAGGAATAGCAGTAAAGAACCATTTTATCCGAAATTCTCGAGCCCATCCCTATCCCAGATATCTGAACTTCCGGTTTATTTTGAATCGATAAAAAAAGTCGTTTATTAATACATAATCAAACACAAACTACAATAATAAGTAACAATACATCTTAAAATGAGAAGAATACATAAAAGACATTCTGACAAATTTATAAAGATTAAAAGGAAAAAGCATTTTTCTAAAAATTACGTATTTTACTGTATTAATGTACTCTAAAGGGTTGTATAGTACGATGATTGTATCGGTGAATCTCTTTAATGAACGGTCAATCTCAGGCTAAACCTAACTGCCATTGCTTGCAAAAAGTAGGCAAAAATGCTATTTTGCATATAACTGGCACAAAAAAAAAAGTTTTATATCACGACTTTTGTTTCTTTATTATTATTTTTAAAAATATTACTTAGCTATTCTCGAACGCTTTCCGGGTCACATGCGATTCATGCGCCAGAGCTTGAGTATTATTGCCATGCGTGGAATATATTAAGTACGGTACAGTAAAATCATTTTACTTTATATTATTGAATTAAAATTGCGTTTTAAATTGTTGCATACATTTAAAAATAATTTTAAATAATTTTTCCAATTTTTTATATTGATATTTCTATTGAAAATCTAATACTCATTCACAATTTTCTACTTCAGTCAAAATTCTTCCAATAGTCGTTCTAGGTAGAATTAAATGAAGGTCATTCAAATGTTAAATTGCGTAAATAATTTATTTTTAAAAGAAAATTACAACAATTCCTAACATTGATGCTGAACGTTTTAACGTAGTTTTATAATACGTGTGAAGTAAGATTTAATGTCTGAAACAATTCAATTACTGCTTGCATAACATATCAACTTGAATACAAAAAAAAAAAGATGAAAATAATAAAACTAATAAAAATAAAAGAAGTAACCTCCTAAGTTTTCAGGCATGTAACTTCATACGTATTTTACACTAAGAATATTATTATATTGTTTAATTATTTGAAGTATCTTTTGTTAAGTTTTCTGAAAATGTTAGGAAAGAAGAGGTGTCAATGTCTCCTTTTTTCAAAGGAAAAAACTTATGAAGTCTTTCTTTGCGCAAATGGGATTGAATAAATTTTCATAAAACTCACGAAACTTGAAGTTTAACTACTGATATCATTTCAAGCTCCATTCATCCTCAAAGAAATTTTCTTTTGAATTACTTCTTGTTCCACCTTTATATTTTCCAAAACATGGCTAAAACTTCCTGTAACGTAATAAACTATGTTCCCTTTCGCAATTCCATTCCTATGCGATCAAAGCTGTTTGCCTCTGGAGTGGAGTCATGTAAATGACTTTTCACTGAAAAATGTTTTTCGAACATAAATTTAAATAAGAATTCTATGCAGGTTCAATTTCATTGTGAAGTTTTTAATGCTTGATTCGAAGTTGGGGAGATTTAATTTGAAATGTAAATGCACAAGCTGTAGAAATTCTATATATTTCCGGATTGTATTATTTTTATTGCGTCTGGAAATAAACCCGATGCCTTTTTCGGAAGAAAAAAAACCATTTGTCAAAATGATTATCTTCCTTACGAAATAAGTATTGAACTTGTTTTTCTAAGTTGTTCCTTAGTATTTCCATTGTTTAGGTTTGAGCTTATTTCAGTTATTTATTCATTTTTTTCTTTACTTGTAAAAAAGTACTGAAACTAGAGACAATCTAAAAGTTGATCATCTATATATACATAGATACATACATACAAAAAAATATATATATACATAATCAGCTTTTCGATTATCTTTCTCTCCTCTGTCTCTCTGTATAGATATGTAGAGGAGGGAAACAACTCAACCACTCTCTACATTCCGATCGGCTTCATGCGCGCCCTCGCAGAAAAAACGCCAGAAGAGACGAAAAAGACGCTGAGATGTGCAAACTATGAGAAAATGACTTGCTTCGACGTAAACCCAACTTTCGATGTGCTTTCATCGGCCTTGACGCAGCCAGATATCTGAATGTATGGTTTTATGTAACAACGTATTGTCTCAACTATACCATCCTGAATAATACTGTGTTCGTCCAAAACCACGGATGTGGCACTTGCCTCACGAAAGGAACTACATCTTATATACATATATATATACAAAACTCTCAGTTATAGATATAAATAATATAATAAAAATAAAGAAAAAAAATTGCTATATATACTTTAATTGAGGAACCAACTTTAGAAATGACTCATAAAACTTGATCAATAAACCAAATATCGCTTGAACAGAGAACATTCATTATTGTAGCAGTTTTTATACTGATGCATATATCTGGCTGATCCATCATCGTCAATATAACCAGAACCTCCAGAAAAGCAACGTATGCTAATCAGATTAACAAGTAAATTAAATTACGGATAGCGTTATGCTTTAAAAGCTGACGTTTTTGAACAAAATAGTCCTGGAAAAAATAAATTTCATTACCTGGTTACTTTAAAATAATAAATGCGTTTTATAATTTAGTCTATTAAATAATATAAAATTGATTATTTCGACTGTTTTTTTCTTAAACGCGATATTGTTAAGCTAAGTAAGGGTTGGGGGACATTGTTTTCCAGCAATATTTTATTTGTGCTTTTAAGGAAAATATTGGATATTTAAAAGTCGGATATATTGATTCGATTTTAGAATTTTTTGAGAGACAAGCAAGGATACTTGAAAATTCGGGTATGGGAAATTGCATTTTGCTTGTTAATTAAGAAACAACTTAAGCTAGGTTGAGAAGATTTTACTTGCGTTTTAAGAATTGTCCAACTTAATACCGATTAATACGTTTCTTTCAGCAAAATTATAACTTGATAAAGAAATAAAGGGAACATCTTTGTGCGGAAAATCTAAAGGATAAAGCAACGTAAACGAAACACATAATTCGAGGGGGGGAGGATGCAGACAAATGTTTTGGAGCACAAAGTAGGAAACCATTTTTAGCCTACTTCCCCGTAAAAGTAAAAACAAAAAGAATATGAAAGAAGACTTAGTGTATCGTGAAAATATCTTTCAATAAAATGTCAAGAAAAAAGAGGAATTAATTACAAAAAAAGATTATAAAATAATAAATAAAACTTAGGGTTTTGAAGTGGGGAAAAAGTGTGATGGTCTGTCTGTGCTCGTCTAACAAATTTGAGGGAAATGTCTCATTATTTTCTTTTCTTTTTGCATTCGAAAGATATCGGCGAGGACAACTGATTTTCATATTTTATTTTTGATCAGAGAAATTTTTCGTTCAATTTTGAGCAGTTCAAAAAATCTTAATATTAACGCCTATGGGGAAATAAGTAACAAATAATATAAACCCTAGACATGAGATCCATGTTCCTTTGAACAAGCTTATTGAAAGAACCTCTCAAAGGGAGATATTTTTTTATTTGAACAATTTTTGTTGAAAAAAATTAATTTTGGGCCTCACGGGGAAGTATGAATCCTGTATAAATCCTGATCTAACAAACGGATTTGCTTGGAACAAACTTAATCGGAAGGAGCATATGACGTAAAGCATGTACATATACGAAGTTCATCCAGAACTAAACAACCCTATTTTCCCATAACACGTTTTGATCAGGATTTTTAAGCATATTTTTGAAAGAATGAATGAAAAAATGTATGAATGAAAGAGTGAATGAATGAATGAGTAAATGAATATGTATTATCCGTTGAAAAAGGTATATTTGAAAAAATAACGAACTAATCTTTAAGGAGAAACAGATTTATCTAAATACATTATACATTTGATGTTGGTATATACGGGAAAGTAGGCACATATAGTTCTTTTTGTTCAATAACGCAAAGAAGGAAACTTACGGATATTTTTCTCTGATGTTTTTCATCCATAATCTCGCTTATTCACATTGAAAAATGGGATCCCATTCTTGCAAACCCAAAACTACACGGTTCTGTTTTGTCCTCTCCATAACTTGATTATTCAAAACAATATATATATATATATGCGTCTCTACTGGCATGAAGGTTATTAAATATTTGGTTCGATTGTAAAATATCCTGATTTCTTTCCTTAGTAAACAATAATAATGTGATATTGATAATTAATTCTGATCATTTTAAATTTAAAAACTTTGTTCAATGAAATTATAATGCCAATTGATGCCGCGTTTAGAACTATTTGTATTTTTTATTACACATAACGCAATTAGTTGATAAATAAAAGTGTGAAGTAGCTTTCAAATGTTTTCACGAAATTCACTCAATCCATTTGCCATTTAAAATAAATGCCTCAATTGTCAATCAGTTAATGTTTAATAAAAAGTCATGTCCCAGTGGTATGACTGATAAAGCAGATCCTTCAGCGATCTACAAGGGGAGCTTTGACCATGGTTTATTTAACGAAATATAACTTCAAAAGATTGGCGGGCATTTCGGTTACATTCCATGTATGAAGATGAATAGGGCTCGACCGATGGCATTTTTTTGCCGATGGGCCGATCGCCGATTATTTTCCTCTTCCATCGGCCGATGGCCGATGCCAATGGCCGATCGAAAAAAAATTCGCCTTAAACCAGTAAAACGTGTAGAAGGCTTGTCAAAAATGTCAATTAAGTCATTTATTTATTTTTATGTTGATAAAAACATAAATGCATTATTCAAGCACCATATAAGACTGTTTAGGGGATGTTTACATAATAATTAAAACTAAAAGAAACTCGCGATTCTAGGAAAGTAATTAAACTATTTGGCTGTAAAAAAACTATATCACAGGATTTATAATTCTTTTTTCTTGTCTTTGCAAAAAAAAAATTAACAACTGCTGGATCGCATCGGGTCTCCTTCCCTTTCCTTCAACATTTTATCTTTATAACTCGTGCACTTCAAATGCCACGTGCAGCTGACATTATTTTCTTATTTTTTTCATGGGGAGGAATGCAGATTTTGATTTTATAATACAGACTAATAAATAATGAGGGTTTGTATCTTTAACAAAATTGTCAACCTCTCCCCCCCTCCTCGGATTTTTTTCCCCCCTTTTTAAAAGAAAATAGGGAAAGTTTCTATGCTTTTTTTCCTTTATAAAAGTTATTTTTGACTAAAAATAGCTCTTTTTATAAAATAAAAATAAAATGTTAAAAAGTTTCTCTCGCAGTAACGCATCCATCCCTCCCTGTTCATAACCAAGAAGTACCGAATATTGCTTTACAAACATAGACATTGTAAATTACACTGAAATACTTGCCATATTCTTTGTAGTTTTATGAGCACAATGTAAGGTCACCGAAATAAACCAATATTTTGTAAACGTGAAAAAGATTTTGAGCACCAGCCGTTTTCTGTTGACAAATAATCTGAGTAACACGTTATCGATTATAAAAATTAAGATGTATTTTGAAGAAGCAAAAAACAGCATGGGACCTAGTCTTCGGCAGCAGTTAACTAGAAGTAGTTAACTACTGGTAGCAACTACTAGTTAACTAGTAGTTAACTACTAGTTGTGCCTACTTTTGTTTTCAAAAAGTTAACTATTTGTTAAACTACTTTTTCCCCTACTACTAGTTACAACTACTTTCAAAATTCCAACTACTTTCGAAAAATAAATTTAATCTATTTTTGAAAAAAAAATATTTTTTAAACATTAAATTATTTAAATTTTTAGCTTATGAATATTACTTACACAACAGTATTTTTTATATTATGTTATATAATGTAAATCGTAATATTTATTGCAGCATTTATGCAAATTAGGAAAAGCTTCCTAATGTAATCAATAAATGGCGCCTGCAGCAGTTTTATTTAAAAACGAAATCTTCATTATGGGGAAGATTTACCTCTACTCTAATACCAGGAATTTCTTTAAAATTGTCTTAATGATTAAAAATAATATTGAGTTACATTATTAGGATTATATATTTAAGAACAAGCCTAAAAATGGGAATTCAAATGAATTATACTTAAAAGTAGTTAACTAGTAGATCACTACTTTTCGAGAACAGTTAACTACTAGTTACAACTCGTTTCAGAAAAAGTAGCTAACTGTTAGTTGCAACTAGTTTTGTTTAGACTAGTTAGTAGTTAACTACTTTTTGACTAGTAGTTGCCGAACACTAATGAGACCTCAAGTCCGGAATGCTCGAGTCCGCGATCTTCCCGGACTTCGGAATTTTCCGGATTTTGGGTTCTCATTCAAAAAATTTTGTAAGTTGCATCAGAGCCCATATAATTTGCTCTGGAAGATTTTATCATCATTTTGCTCATTTACAGCATTTTTATTATCCTATATACTCGCCTATAAGTCACGAAATTTAGCACAAAACACGAAGTTGGAGTAGGCTTGCATTGGTGGCAAAACATCGAAACATCTAGACTCTTCCCAAAATTGTTTTTGCCTCTTTAATTAAACAATAAAAGAAAAAATTCCGTCAAATTCTGATGTGATTTTATATTCTGCAGCCACTAAATTGCAGTTAAAGATAAGACTATCGGGAAAATACGAGAAACGCTGATTCTCAATTTCGCGATTGTTTTGTATCGCGCGAAAATTAGAGCTCATTTAAAAAAAATAATATAACAAAACTACAAGAAATTTATAAAAAAGCAAAATTTAATGATATTAACTCAGAATTAAAGCTACAATTAATGAAAACTCTAATCGCAAAAACGAACCCTTTTCTGAAAATCGCAAAGTAAAATTTTCAAAAACAGCATATCTCCGATCTACATCTTCATTACATTTTATTTTCCTTCTTGTTAAAATACCTATTTCCAAACAAACGGTGGAAACATTGCCCGACTTTTTTTTTTTTCAACTGCCGATTTTTTTGGAAAAAGTTCCGGATTTCGGAATTCCGAATTTGGGATCCAATACTGTATACATTATCAATTTTTGAAAATAAAGAAATTATAGCATTTTTATTAAGATATTACTCCACCCTGTCGCGCGAACTCGTTTTTTAAGAGTTAAATTTTTGAAAATTGCAATTCGAACTTGGACATAAAATTTCGATCAATAATCATTTATGCTGAAAATTTGATTCATATCAATATGTTCTATGTCTAAACTAATAATAAAATAACAAGAAATATTTTAAACTGAAAGCAGATGTAACGAGATTGCTGCACAATTGCAGAAAAACTGTAACACGTGAATAATAAGAAACGTTACAAACTAAAAGCAGGTGGTATTAGATTATTGCACAATGACATCTAATACACTAAGTCATTATTAAACGAAAAACGGCCAAAAATGAGTCAACAAACCTGGTGCGAAAAACAAATAGCACTCATAAGACGTCTCTATTACTTTAACATATTCTATTTCGCGAGCATTCTGTTCGAAGAGAAATAATTTTAATAATGAAAGGTTTTCGGGCAGCGATCGCTTGAACTAATTTTTCGAATTTTTTATCAAATACTTTATAGAATGACATTATTTCTGTGCTCTTTAACTGCTGCGCTGCCTGCTATTGTAATGGAAATAGAAATCTAGCTATGGAGGAAAAAGAAAGTTAAAGAAAGACGGAATGTTTTCTGGAAAGTTGTCCCCGAGAAAAGCATCGGCCTTGCATCGGCTTTTAGATGTTTTTTAAGGACGATGGGCCGATGTTTTTCCAAAGTTAACATCGGCCGCCGATGCCGATGGCCGAATGCAACTTTACTGAACAATCGGCACCGATGCATCGGCGAGGCCGATCCATCGATCGAGCCTTAAACATTAATATAAAAGAATAAGGCTTAAAAACGGAAAAATTAAAAAACTATGTATATCTTGCATTAAGGTATGGTTATTAATATTAAAATATTATAATAAAAAATAAGATTAAATTCAAAGTATAAGAAGTAGCAAACACAGCAAGGACCTTGCGTATGTAAATGTATCACACATAAGGTAATAACTCTTGAAGTTAACTTGAAATCATTCATAAACGTAAATAAAGCATTTTTATACAAGTAGTTGATGATTTGTTGTACATATCCTAAATAAATCGCCATATTTATAATATAACAAATATTAATTTATTTAATTGATTAAATATAAGCAAAATTTAATTATTTCCATTCACCCCAAGAATGTTTAGAGCATGGAAGGTATAAGCTTGGAAAAAATATTACATTTATTAATATACATATCCTTATTTTTGCTTAAATGTACGCCATTTTTGAATTCAGTTCATTTAAAAACAAGAAAAAATTCAGAATGCATGGAAGTTAGAACGGCTCAAAGAACTTCAATTATTTACAGTTGCATGAAAAAGGGAATAGGAAGAAAAAAAAAAACTTCTGGTTTAAGCAAAAGCTTCTGCGCATCTTGGATACTAGTGTCGCATTTAGAAATTTCAACTGTTGCAATTAGTTCGCCCAGAGTGGTTCATCTGCCTAAAAGCAACTCATATTCTCAAACGATTATAAATAAAAACAAATCGTTTGCTCTTTTTAGCCCACTTTCCCGTAAAAGTAAAAAAAAATAGTAATAAAGCATGAAAGAAGGCTTAATGTATCGTGAAAATATCGTTAGAAATCAAGAAAAGTCAAAAATAAGTTAAGTAATTAAATAAAGAATGAAAAATAAAAAAAATGAAAGTAGGGTTTTGAGATGGGGAAAAAGTGTGTATGTCGGTCTGTCGGTCTGTCTGTCGGTCTGTCGGTCTGTCCCCCCTTAATAACTTTTGAACGAATTGTCCGACTCGAAAAATTCTTTTTGCATTCGAAAGATCTCGGCGAGGACATCTCATTTCCATATTTTACTTGATTCGAACAATTTTTGTTCAATTTTGAACAGTTCAAAAAAATTTAACATACCGCCTCCGGGGAAATTTCAATCCTATATAAATCCTGATCTAACGGACCGATTTTCTTGAAACAAACTTTATCGGAAAGCTCGTATGACGTAAAACATGTACAGATATAAAGTTCGTCCAGATCTAACGAGCCTATTTTCCTATGAAATTTTTAATCGGGATTTTCAAAAATACTTTTGAATGATTAAATGGATGAATAATTAAATGAATAAGCAAAAGAATAAACGAATAAATGAGTGAATATATACATGAATGGCTGAATAAATGAATGGTTGATTGAATATGTATTAACCGTTGAAAAAGGCATATTTGAAGCATTAAGAACTAAAGCTAAACGAGAAAGGCAGAAAGAGAGATAGCTAGATTATAAATTTGGAGCTGGTTTATACGGGAAAGTTCTAGATGGAGCTTCTTGTTTCAACTTGGGGCAGGCTAGACGTACGGCCAAGGTAGAAACGTGGTTGGAATTATTTGACCTTCAAACATAACACAAAATATACATATCGCGAATTCCCGCTTTTTTGTCACATTTAGGAAATGTTGGGGGCGATTAAAAAAAAATGAGTGATATTTATTACAATAGGGAGTTTTCTAACAAACGACGCTTTAAATGCGGTGAAAGATTTCGCATTTTGTTCGCGAAAATCATATGTTTAATACATTACACTTCTGAACGTTTCTTGCAGTAATATTTAAGGTAAGCGAACTTTGTCCCAATTAGGGACTTTCACATTCAGGCTAATTGACCTTATACTTGAAATCATTCATAAACGGAAATAAAATATTATTATGCAAGTAATGATGATTTTTTATTATTCTAAGTAATTTGCGATAGCTATAACAAATATTAATGCTCCAAGTAGTTAATGACCCTTCCGAAGATAAGTTACTTACAGAAGGATAATTATATTGATATTAGTTATTTAATAATGTCATATATATAATGATTTTGCACTTAATTGTGAAAATAAACTTTCACATGATGGCTAATATCAACTGCTTATGAAATTCAACACTAAGACGCGTCAAATAACTACAATACAAAAAGCATCATAGCTCTCATTTACTTTTATTACTTTCTATAACTTTTTCTTTTCTCCAAAAAACAAATCACTCGATTAGTATATACAACAAAATAATTTATTTATTTAATGACTTTATAAGATGAAACTGGATCATGAGAATTTATGCTACATTCTCGCCCCTAATTACTCTAAAAAACAAAAACGGTTCTTATAAAGATTATTTCAGTGTTATTTTTAATAGCTTAAGGCTACTCCTGTCATGCAATTCTATTATTTTACTCATTGTGTTATTAAGGCCTTAATGACTAATTATAATCAATTATTTTCTTCGAAATTATGTAATTATGCAAAGTTAATTACACGCTTCAGAAGTTTAGAGCGATATTAATAGTTTGAACAATACATCATTTGAGAATAGTTCATGGTGAAGCACCCATTAACTGAATGGTAGGTAAATGGCATCGCCTGAGGAGCACGACGTTCTACTTGCAATTTTTTTTTAGATATTAGGAAGTAAAAATGCATAGATAAAAAATAGCGAGATTCGGTGTAAAGTAACAATTTTAAAATGGACAAAATCTAAATTATTGTGAAACCATTGTAGCCAAGTTATGGAAATACAATATATGTGACACTTTCTATAATTGCTTTAAAGGAAATAAGCTCGTTTAGGTAAATTACCATACAACATATAACTAAGTAATAAATTAAATACAGTTAAAGGGGGAAAAAGTAACTTGCTTCAAGGAATTATCTTTTACGCTAGAAATACGAAAAACAAAAGACTTCGCAAATAACGTAAAAAATGCATATTACCATTCATTCACTCGTTATGAAGCTACTAGCTCTTTAGATTTAAAACTGCGTAATTAACGGCGTAATAATGCTTATCCACGTTCAACCTCGATAAAATGAATGAAGTACAGCAAACGTTGTTATTGTTTGTTTTTCTTTTCAGTTCTTTTACTAAATAGTTTTTCCCAGAAAACCTTACTTTGTGAAAACTTCAGGAAAAACAAGATTTTGTGGTTTTGATATTAATTGCGTATATATATTATTTAGATTTTATATACCAAAAACTTGAAGTATTTACACATTCGTACAATGTCTATTTAGCCTACTTTCCCGTAAAAGTAAAAAACAGAATAATAATAAAGCATGAAAGAAGGCTTAATCTACACTGCTAAAAATTTCCGTAAGAAAATAGTAAAATGACCATTTATTTGATTGTTATTTTACCATATTTAACTACAACAGTTGAATAACCATTAAAAAAATGATACTCAAACCGCTGATTGTGAAAAAATCGTTTATTCTCTGTTTATCCTAAAGAACGTTTAACTAACCGTAATTTTCAAGCGCTCAATAAGAATCGGGCGTCCATCTTGGTTGAGAAACCCCACCAGTCGTACGTTGTTAAAATATTAAGAAAGATTTATCAGTTCAAATCTGCATGTGTATAAAAAGAATGAAGGAAAAAAAAGTGGCTTAAGCAGTGGTTACGAATTAGAGACACATACACACGCAAATCAAAAATTAGAGACATCGGAATCCCGAACTGTTTTCGAATGAGCGAACCCATAATTTGAGCTGCTGGAGCTTGTTTGTATTTTAATTTTTACAGCAAATAAAATGATTTTTGTCAATATACAGTAAATTTAGACCGAAAATGACTTTGTATCCAATCAAAAACTGAAATCTCAATTTTATGGCAGTTTGTCTGTTGGAAAAGAAGATTTATTGATAAATAAACGGCCGCTTTACGCAGTGTAGATGGCCGAACGACTAGAGCGCTAGGTTGGTATACCATGCACCCAGGTTCGACTCTCGCATGCCTCGTTTACGATTTCTACGCCTCGAAGATTCTACGCCTCGAAATGATTCAAAAACGGTAAAAATGTTGTTGTTAAACCATTTTTAAATGGTTATGAGACCGTAAACTTTTGTATTTACGGCTTTTTAACCAAGCTGGTTTTAAATCGTTTAGGTTCCTTAAAGATAGAAAAATGTTCCAAACCGTAAATTTAGCGTTGAATTAGATGGACAGACTGCTGTCAACAGCAGTTTTGACTGCAAGTCAAAACTAAGTTAAGTTATAAAAATTAAAAAATAAAAAAAATGAAAGTAGGGTTTTGAGATGGGGAATTTGTGTGTCGGTCGGTGTGTCTGTCTGTCTGTACCACCACCCCCCTAATAAATTTTGAACGAACTGTAGGATTCGAAAAATTCTTTTTGCATTCAAAAGATCTCGGCGAGGAGATCTCAATTCCATATTTTACTTTTTGATTTGAACGATTTTTCGTTCAATTTTGAACAGTTCAAAAAAATATGTATAACATTAGCGCCTATGGGCAAAAATGAAGCAAATTATGTAAATTCTCAACAGGATCCAATTCCTACGAACAAGCTTATTGGAAGTAGCTCTCGTCGTGAAATATTGATTTGAACACTTTTTGTTCATTTTTGAACAATTCAAAAAAATTAACATAGCGACTACGGAAATTTCAATACTATATAAATCCTCATCTAACGGATGAATTTGCTTGGAACAAACTTTATCGGAAAGCTCTTATAACGTAGAACATTGTACAGATAGAAAGTTTATCCAGAACTAACGAGCATATTTTAATGTGAAATTTTTTGATCGGGATTTTCAAGAATATTTTTGAATTAATGAATGATTAAATGAATAAGTGAAAGAATAAATGAACAAATGAGTGAATAAATACATGAATGAGTGAATGAATATGTGGTTTGAACATGTATTAATCGTGGAAAAAGGTATATTTGAAGCAATTAAGAACTAAAGCTAAACGAGAAAGAGAGAAGAGAGAGATAACTAGATTATAAGTTTGGAGTTGTGTATACGGGAAAGTAGGCTCGTATAGTTCTAGACGGAACTTCTTGTTTTTTTAGCAGTTTCCTCTTCAAATCTTTTTTTAAACGTATATTAAAATGTAAATACCTTAAAATGTGTAAGTTTTGCTTCCAAACATGCTTTATCAATAAGTTCCGAATACAATCATATATTACAGAAAGACATTCTGTTGGGTTTGATTTGCCGTCAATTATTCAAAATTATTATAGATTGCTTTGATTTTTTCATTTATTCATTCTTCTAAAGCAAACTAAAACTGTTGTTAAAATATTTTAGAAATATTAGCTTTTATTTTTCCTATCATTCCTGTTAAAATACAAAACTGCAATAAAAGAACGTTTTACATTGGAAACATTTGAAGTCTCCAAGTACGAATTAAGAAGTCATAGAAGTCATTTCGTAAAAAATGAATATATTTCAAAATGCATATTACTTCAAAGTTATGAATTAAGGAAAAATGATTTTTCTCTTTTCTTAAACCATTTTTTATGTATTTGAGAAAGCTTACAGTCAGAATTTTCCGGAATTAATGAACTCAATTGACAAAAGTATGATATTCTTATTAACTTATTGGTACTGCTTTTATGCAATTCACTTCTGATATGAATTCAAATCACGTATGTTTAGGTATGTGGGATTTTTGTCAGGGTGCCTTAGTGTCATATAAATTGTGAACAAGTTTCCCTCAACAAGAGCATTATTTAATTATAAGCGATCATTATATATTTCTGAAGTTTAAAATAAAACAAATGGCAAGTTGTACCTGCCATTAAAAATAATAAGTAATTATTCATCCGACAAATGGTCTTGATATTTAGTGCTGTTTAAGAAGTACACGTCCTCCTACAGATACTACACCACTTAGGCTGAAAGTTTTGTATCATTTGAGATTGTTTCACGAAGAGCAAAGAGCAATGTACTATCCTAATTATCTCCAGAATATCTGAACTTCTTAAAACATTCCAGTCTTTGAATGTGCTTTGTGCTTAGCGAAATTCAATTATTATGCATCGAGTGAAGTTATCTCTCAACAAGTTTGTATGTGATTGGTCTTTTGCCTTATGCTTACAACTATAAATATGCGATGTTTTGTTTCAGACATTGAAAAGGAGTTCCTTGTGAAAACAAATGAATAAATGTTGAATACAGAAGTTTTATCTTATCTAAATGCATTGTTACGTTCTAGACTTGTTGAAGTACTCGTAATTACTGTTCCTTTCATATCAAGTAAAATCCAAATAAACAGCGTTGGTGTTTTAAAAATACAACTACCGAGGGAAAAAGAACATTATTAAGGCTCAAAATTTGGAAAAAAATAACAGACACGTGTTTCGAAGTTACAGTGAAACCTGTTTTCAATGCAAAGAAATAAACTTATGAAGGAAAACCATGCGTCTAAGGAAACGAGATAAAAAAAAGCAGCTTAAATAATAAAAGCAGAGGATTAACCAACGACAAATGAGGGTTATACATTGGTTAGCACATTGGGAACTAGCAACTCAACTCATGAGATACTGGTTAATCATCTGTGTTGTTGGTGGAAGTAGTGTGAGATTACTAACAAAATTTTTTAGTTAATTGAATTGGGAAGCTGTAAGTAAGAAAAAAAAAGAAAAATTTTGGTGATCAAACGATTGGCCGAAAAAAAATGAAATATAATTATCCCATTGAGAACAAACAGTAAGCGTTTTATGTTGATTCTCCAAAATTCAAATCACTTCCCAGCTGCTAAGCTAATGTGCAAAGGCGAGATTGAAGCTGCGAGCTTCGAAGTTGCTGGTCACACGTGGTCAGGCATCAGCAAAAAAATAATAAAAGAGTACATGTGAGCCGATTGGAAAAATTGAAGACATCGGGTGGAGACCTTAATACTGCATTTATTAGTAAGTTGCAGAGTGGGAACGTAACATGTTTGGGTGGAGGTATTGTAATAGCTTACTGCAGTAAAAGAATTGCTGATTGCTCAAAAGACAGTCGACGGAGTAGATTCTCACCTGTTCTGTCAGATCAGACAGAAGCCAAACCCTCAATTTCTCCAAAATCCTATATTTTTCAATTATTATGGAGTATGCTTACACTGGCTCCAAGTAGGCATCATTCGATGGAACGTCATCAATGATCCAGATAGATGCTTTTTGTTATTGCATTAGCCATTTTCTTGCAGCAGTCAAAAGCAGGAACGAAAAAAAAAAGAGGATACGGCAACTCGATCAGGGGAAGAACTCACTGAATTTTCAGGAGCACGTGACGGAGTAAGAAAACATGGAGAAATAAGCAAGAGCGCGAAAACAACGTCGGATTTCACGACAATCTGCTTTTGGTATTTAACCTGTTTTGTGATCTGTATTGCTGGCAAATGGCTTCCATCCATAAGCTTAGGACTTCGTAATAATAGAACGAGTTCCTTTTAACCTCGAAACATGTTTCTGTAATTATTAGTGCTTTTTTACTATTGGTTTTTCCTTTAATTTTTTTAACACAAAGGTACTCTAGTTATTTCTCACGTGAATATGCTTTCCTTTATTTTTCACTCATGATTATGAGTTTTTATGAAAAAAATTCGATTTTGAAGTTTCTTTTCTAAAACAATTCATGTAGTTGAAATATTTGATATGCATGTTTCTGATGACGCATCGTTACGATCACGCTTAAGTCACGAATCTGAATTTTTAGCCGTTTTCGCCTAATTGCATTTTTCATGTCACGAAGTCACGAACTTTTCCTCCACACATGCAAAAGCAAGTAATCTTATTTCCGAATAGAAATGTAGCTAAGGGTTGCTTTAGCTTCGCTTTTCTAGATTAGCTAAGGTTTTCACGAAACGAAAATTCTAATTTTCTTGAAACTGATTTTCCTTATTTCTGTCATTGTAGTTAAATGTACATTGTTAACATTGTACATTTTCCTCAGATCTGCATATATAATACAGGGGTTTCGTGATGAAGCGGTACTGTCCACTTTAGCAAAACGCTGTCTTTAATGTTCCCTTTATAATATATATTCATGCCTAATGAACCACGCATCCACACACACACACAACAAATAAGAAATAAAGTTGAGATAGATAGTATCCAAGTGCAAGGAATAAAGTTGCAAACTTTCTTGAAACTAAGCTGTTAGTCAGCTTTAATAAGAATAGCCATAAAAACACTCATTCAGATCGTTATTTTAATAATCTAAAAACTATACTTCAACCCCATAATCAAAAGTCACAACGTAGAAAATTGCGTAATTTTTAAATGCTAAAGCAATGTAAACACATTTTAAAACTTCTTATCATCATGATCCATTTAATCCCATTGTGAGGGTTAAATAATTTTGTATAGCAAAATTTAAATAAATCATGAAACGTTTACTGCCTTGCTAACATTGAAATGAAAAATATAATTTTCATTGAAAGAGCCGAATATAATCTTGCTACTCATATATCAGATAATTGTAGATATACCTAATAAATATTACACATGTACCTCATGGAGTATCGATTCATAGCAACTTTCGATGATATATTATCGTGTATATTTTAAGTTTGAACTCGTCTATATTATTTCTAGCGTACTCCCCTTTTTTCCTTTAAATGGATGTTCGAGAAGACGTATAACTAAATGGAGTTTTTTTTTAACAACCTTTGATAAAAAGAGACTTAATTATTTTTTCCTGTTCCGATTGTGAGATGTTCGAGTATGAAAAATGTGTATTAATTATTGATGTGCATTATTTCTATTTTATTAATGTCATATGTATAGATGTACTGATGATTCGATGATGTTCGCAACATAGAAGCACAAATTATTATGATTTCTACATTCGAACATAATCCATAAAACTTGTCCAAAACGTCCAAGAATTCTTGTAAAAACAACTTTCATCATCATTGCAATTTTTATGAGTAAACTTGTCGAATCCATCACCGCCTACCAGAACGTCAAAGAAACTAGCATTTCTGAAACAGGGTAATAAATAAATTAAAACGCCCTGTGCTACGTATTTTCGAATTATTAAACTAGTTGTAAATAAAAATAAATCGATCTTTATTTTTTCGAATAACGAATAAAAATTTTAGTTTGGCTATGTTAAGTGCAAAACCTATTCTGACAAATTGGTTATGCATTACAATATTGATTTTTTACAGTGGGGAAACCCCATTCTTGCCTGTTGATGCATTAGAATTTTCAAAAATAATAAAATTGCAGCCAAATTTAACTCTTTAATTAACAAGGCAATTTAACATTCATTTAACAATAAGTGAGATTCAATTATTCATTGTAGTTTTGAAGAACAAAATTATGTGAGCGTCGTCCAATTACACTTTTGTGTAAATCGTTATTTCACTTATGACTGCACTTATGAGTAGGTTAGTATAGCTTTTTCCTCTCACTAAATATCGCACTATTACTTTATCTGCTGTATTGAAGCATTTCGAAATTAAGTTGTGATTAACCTCATACAATCAGAATCCATCGAGTTAAAGGAATTAGGGGATTTAAAATATGAATCGGAATATTAATTGCGAAAACAGTTCTGCACATATTTGCATTTCACATCATTACTTATAGTAAATCATTCGAACAAAATACTATAGTTTATATGATTCAATAGAATATCTAACCAGGCACTGATGTGGCATCATGGCGTTTTGGGGAAAATTAATTTCGACATGATTTCTGTAAATATCTGTCTATAGGGGCCATATATTTACCAGTTCTCAAGCAATCGTTTGAAATGACAGTTAAACGCAAAATGGCAATACAGGAAATTGCTTAGTGTTTTCTCCATAGTGTGTAAAATATTTTTCATTTATTTATTCATTTCTAACGCCGTATTTTTACCCTCTGAATCTTATCTTGAAATAGATGAGTAGATTTAAGATAAGTCCGCTTGAATGAATTCTTTACTATGATTTACACCAGAAGTTTTTGATACAGATATGAAATTACGGCATTTTATCGCTTTGGATGACTGTTCACTAAAAAAAAAGTTTGAAGAATACAATGGCAAGTTAGCACACATTCAAAATTTGTTCTTCAAGTCTTCTATCTTCTTTGAGCATTTGAATGTCATTGTCATTTTTTCCATTCACGCTACGTCGCAGATTTCAAGCTCTCAATATCTGCATCTTCGATATACATCAATCATAATGATTTCCCAAGAGTGTTAAAGTATAATTAAGATAAGAATTATATTAAGCCGCATTTTACTGGTGTGACTCACATTACATTAGTACTACTAACATTACTAGTGACTCACATTACATCTATAAAATTACCCTCGATTTAGTTGAAAATATTCATCTAATTTTTGTTTAAAAACTGCGAATAGCATGAATAAGGAATACAGATATTACATTATCACAAAAAATACATTGGAAACTGAAGAGTTGATGCAAAAATAGTAAAGTTGCAAAAGAATAAAGTTGATGCAAAGAGTTAAGAAAACAACAATGTTGTAGACTGAAAAAATTACCTTTTACGTTGTTTCACTGAGTCAGTCATCTTAAAAAAAACAATTCTGCTAACTATTGCTTAGTATAAAATATAATATTTTAGCATTTTAAAAGTACAAATATCAATTTAACATCCATGTTGAAGGTTTTTTTTTATATTGTTGCTCCTCAGTGAGTACTTCCTTCCCAGTTTGAAAACAACCCAACGCTAAAGCTAAATTTATTTAAAAAATGAATCGCTGTCACCATATGAAGTGTAATTGCTAAAAAGGAAATAAATAAGAAACATGATCTCATGACACAAAATGCTTAGTATTAAACTCGTGCAAAATTACTGAAATCTTTCAGGATTTCAGTAATTATAACTATTACTTATTTTGGTGCATAATCTCCAAATGTCTAATGAAGTCTACAGGTGTTTCTGACATTTCAGGAGAAAATTGGGAAAAGTTTCATATCTTTCTAACAATGCATGTCGGGAAAAGCTTCCTGTCTTTGCGAAAATGAAATGCATATTCGTGGCAGAAATGAGCAATTAGGGACTTTTAACAAGTGACTTAATGAGCTAAAATTTAAACATTATTTTGTGTTTAAATAAAAACCTGTTAAAAGCAAACGTTGAAAAATGATCATCTGTTGTAAATTATAATGATCACATGGATTTTAGCTGTGAAACGCTTTACCTTCAAAAACTTTGTGATTTTCTTACTATTTAGGACTAATACAAATATGTACTGGACGTAATAACGAACTTTTAGAAAAATTACATTTTCAAAGGTTATTTCTAATTATACAGCCTTAGGTACTTCTAAACTGAGTTGCGGAGCCGGTTGGATAAAGGACAGAGGCCGACTCCGACTCCTGTAATTTAAAAATTCTGACTCCGGACCCCCGAGAATTTGAGAACTCCGACTTCGACCCCTTTAATTTAAAAATTCTGACTCCGGAACCCCGAGAATTTGAGAACTCCGACTTCGACCCTTTAAATTTGAATACTCTGACTCCCGACTCTGACCTCTTTACCCCAAATCAGTCCCACTCCGACTTCATATCCCTGCTTCTAAGTTTGTCTCTGTAAAATGGTAAAATTATGGTTAAAATGAGCATATACAACCTAACTTTAAAACCTAAAGAATTCCTAAATGTTCAAAAAAAAAACAAACAAAAATTGACAAAAACGGAATAAAATCATGTCCCTTTTAATACAAACTAACTGTGTTTCCATGCGCATTTTTATGTAATCATATCGGTAATTCATCCTGTAGTTTAAAACTTATTTATATTTTCATTCACAAATGATATCGATGAAACGAACAAAACAATTTTCTCTTTCTCTAAGAAAAATATGAACCGTTCTACTCCTTTTTGATGCTCATGCCGTTAGAAATGATTAATTGTTAATTAATACGATCAATTTTTTAAAATAATTTCAGCTTGATTTTTAAGAGAGCAATTAAGTTCATTTGTTGGCGATTTGACTTTTTACTTTTTCAACTAACCGAAAAATAATATGTTTCTTTAGCACATAAATAAAGATCAAATAATTTTAAAATATTAGAATTTTTAATAGAAATGTGCTTCGCGTCAGAACACTTGCAAATACAAAACACATGTCAATACAAAGCACTTGTAAATACTGTACATCATTATATTTATGCTCATACTACACTGTAAAAAATTCTAGTTCAACGTTTCACCAAAAACATGGTGAAAATGGTGAAATCTAGCTGCAGCCAACATTTTGGATAAAAGTTGCACCATTACAATGGTGAAGTTTCACCTAGTAACCAATATAATGGTTCCTTGTTTCCCATTTATGGTGAAACTAGGTGAAACTTCACCATTGTAATGGTGCAACTTTTATTCAAAATGTTGGTTGCAGCTAAATTTCACTATTTTCACCATGTTTTTGGTAAAAGGTTGAACTAGAATTTTTCACAGTGTATGTAGCGCGGAAAATGGGCTATGAGAGGCACTATGTTCACATACAAAACTTGATGCGTGTTGGATCATTCCTTTATTTGTGTCCAAATGGTGGAAGATAAATTCCGGGCAACAATCCAAAAATATAAGGCGAAATACAATGTGTAAACATTTTGAAAAAAAAAATGTGAAAACATAGAAAAACTGAATTATATATATATATATCATTTTATATATATATATATATATATATATATGCATTTCCGGATAATAAAGTAATTATACTGCCGTTTCAAATTTTTTGACGCCAATGGCTTTTTTCCTCACTTACCATGATCGAAAATGGAAAAAAAGGTATCGGCTCATTCTACCATATTACCTTAGAAGCAACCCTATTTCGAAACTTTTAACGAAGTTCTGGATGAGATATTAAGGGGGAACTCTATGTAGTTATCAGAGATTTAACTTTACAACATTTAGCTTAATTATAGTAACGATATACTTCAAAGATTTTAAATTCAATATCAATTGATTTCTGAAAGAACTGGGAGCAACAAACTCTCATTGCCACAGCTAAAAATAATCTCCAGAAATAACTGAATATTTTCAAACGCACTACTGAGTTTGAATAAACTATTGTTTCAGATGAAACTGGATTATTACTAAATGCAAGTTTATTCCCTTAACAAGTTCAGCATATGACCACTCCTTCCCCTTAAGGCTGACTTCTAATAATTATTCACTCTTTTGTTTGAGAAATGAAAAGGTAGTTCTTGAAAGTACAAATGGATAAATGCTGTGCCAGAACCAGCATTTTTGTCAGTATTGTTAGAGTTGAACAATATTGTTAGAGTTTGTTAGAATATTTGTTGAAATAGGAAAACGATGGAATCGGTTTATTGTAAGTAAAAGGAAAAATTCAAGAAGGTATAGAAGGTATAGAATAGAATATGAATGGCTGGCTTAACCTTGTGAATGATGATATTTTGTACATTTTTTTTTTGTTATTTTAGGCAGATGCCTACGTATGTCGTAAGAAATAATGTAAGTGATCTAAGCTTAAAAGTTTGGCACCTATACATATGTGTGTATATATATATTACAGTCAATTCGCGATAACTTTAATGTTACTGTAACTTAAATTCCATGTTGATTAGTATCAATATCTCGATGTTTAATGCCTTTAACTCGTAGGTTTCTTAACATGACTCTCGAAATTTGATAGCTAAAAGAGCGGAAAAGTTTTATCCTACAAGTAACAAAGTGAAATTTTTTTCACCTTCTATTGCACCTACATCAAATCAAATTCGAAAAATCCTGTCGAAAATGATTTGTGTAGGGAACAATAAACGATATTAAAAAAAAGTGTGGAATTCAAGATAGTTGTGCTTGAAGCTAGGAGATTGCTTTTCAGTTCTTGGAATGGCGACGTATGTGAAGCTACAATATGGAATTGTTTCTAAAAGTGATTTCTTGAAAGAAATGCACAACAGCGAGCAGGTGATTATTGAAGAAGTTGAAGAAGCAGAGTGAGACTTCATAAAATTAGTTGAAAGCTTCACGGTTTCCGACAGGTTTGTGTAAGACTCGGGCGTGCTACTGAAGAAGAAACATTAAAGATACCGGTCGCAATCATATCAAAAGCGCGTGCTTCCCTTGAAGTTCCAGAAGCATGTGCTCGCTAGAAGCATGTAGAGAATAGAGACTGCTGCATTTATGCATGAGCAAAAGCTAGATAATTTACTGTTTTATGACTCACAAGAAGGTTTATTGTAACTTAAAATTACGGATTATTTTAAGAAAATTTAAAACACGAATAAAAAGTAAGATTTATTTTGATTGTCTTTTTATTAACGTTTTCTTTTAAATTGTACATATTTCCTTAGGAAATCTAATCAATTATGTATGTTTATCGATCATTCACATATTTGTTGAAATATCGGAAAGTTTTCATTACTAAAATGTTAGAAATCGAAACTAGCGGTAAGTTGAACTTCCGATAAGTTGAATTTTTTTCACGGTCCTTGTACATTTGAGCTATATCAAGAATTGACTGTATATATATATATATATATGTATGTGTGTGTGTGTGTGTATGAACCTGTGAACCTGGAAGCAAGCTGGGAGATGTGCAAATCAGTAAAGTTCTCTGCCTCTGCCAGGATGCACTGGTATCGCACCCCATTTAACAGATTGCACCGAAAGGAAGTTGGTCGTTCGTTCAGAGGATGGCAGCGATGCCGGAAGCAGAGTCGACATGCTGAGCTTTATGAATTTTAGTGGAATGTGAATTTTGAAATTATTTTTTCCCCGTACCTAGCCGTTATTTGCTTTATTAAATAATTCTAGTTCATTCTCTAGTATCATTTGAGTCACGAAATCCTTTCTTTCATTACACATTTATCACATCTACGTTTTTAGCTTTTGCGTGGTCTGGCATTTTTGTAGTGGGTTTTTAAAAATTATATTTTAATAACAGCGCACAAAAAGACAGTTCTCAATAAAATATTCAAAGCTCATTAAAATTCGAAAAAGTAAAAAACTTAATGAATCATTTATTTCTTTATACATATTTGGATATGTCAAGAAACTAAAATGTGTGTCAAAAAAGTAAATTTAAATTGATAATATATAATTACTGCAAAAAATTTACAAAAAATACCTATAATTTTTATAAAAAGCGAAAATAATGTTTGTTATATTATTTTGTCAATGCTCTCTACGTTTTTTTTTTAAAGATATAATTTTTTTACATATCCTTCTCTGTCAGATTTCTTGTACATTATAGTTGAAGCTTCCTCTCAGTGTTTATTGCCTGGCAACAACTTGTAGGAAGCATGATAGGCGTTATTCTAAACTAATTACTAACAGTATAATATAAATTTACTAATATTGGACACCATTAAGAAGAAATTTACTTTTTATTTTGAGTTGTGTGGACGCTTTAATTAGTTCTACTTTAATTAAACCATCATCCTCGTAAGTAACTGTATTTCCTTTACGTAGGGGCTCTTTTAAAATCCCGAAAAAAGTGACATCTTAGATATTTAAGAAGTCTTCTATTTCAAACGCATAGTGGATACCAAAATACCTTAAAAAAATTTTAGTGGACACTTTATGATTAGATAGTGGACACCGCTCTCTCTATTGGCTTTTCAATGTTCTCATTTTCTTCACTTTCAAGGTTCAAACTATTCTCATCTGAGGTGTTCCCTGAAGGGTTCCAAGATTCATCATCTGTTGAAGAAAATTTGGTTGGCTTCTTTATATTTTTTGTCTTTTTTAATAACATTTTTCTGTTTTTCTTAGAAACTCTTCCTTCAGCTCTTCTTTTCTTCATGGCATCTTTTTCTTCTGTTTTGGCAATTCTTTCTAATTTTTTCTACTCTTTTTGCTGTTGCATGTCCAATTTTTTCGTTCTTTATTTTCCAGATGCTCAAGCCATTTTTCTGAAGTCACTACAGATGGTACAAATTCCCTTTTTCTTTTTAAAAACTTTTGTTATTTTTTTCTTCATCAGGCCAAAATAGAGCATTTTTAAATGGGCTTGGTATCAAGATTTCTTTTTTGTTAAACAGATGATAAGAGATTTCTCTGTTGTCGATAGCGTTTATAGATTCCTGCTCAGCCACCTCTTGACAAACCACTGTTTGACAGTTGTTGTTATCTTCGGATTGATTGCTGATTGAGTCCGTAGGAACAAAAGATAAAATTTTATTTTGGTTCTGATTATCCTATAAGTGAATGATCTCTTCTGCCTGTGTCACGGACTGTTTTTCTATGGAGATATCAATTTTTGTCTTCTGCCATATTTGGAATAATGATCGATCTTCCTCAGGAATAGTCCAGTCTCAAGCAGTTTTGAAAATACTCACCCTTTCTTTCCCAATATATTGTTCTAAAATATTCATTAATGTTAGCTCTTTTTTACTACTGTGGGCTTTACTAGATTGTGTTATTGTATTTAATAATGCTTCGCTGCCTGCAGGTATACTTGGATTCCACGGAAATAACCCACTTTTTTAAAAACCACTCTGAGTTATAAGGGCGCAACATTTCCATCCAAGACTTTCTTTAAAAGCGGACAAAAGTCTTTCTTTTTAAAATTAGGATTTGTATTATTCTCCTGTCGCCACTCGTGCACTCTAGTCTTCCAGTTCTCTTTGAGAGAACGGAAAACAGCGACGTTCAATAGCTGAATTAAGTTTGTCGCATTAGTGTAAAGAGATATAAGAATGATTCCATTTTCACTGCATAAGAGACTTATGTGCAATGTCAGATGGGAAGTGTGGCCATCAGAGAGCATTATTGCCGGGCGAGGAATGTTATTTCGTGTAAACCACTGGTGAAAGACATTAGTAACATATTCATAAAAGAGAACACCTGTCATCCATCCACTTTCTGACCTACTTAAACTCCACCCTTGAGGTACGCTGCTCACGAGTTCGTGAGAAATTCTTTGTTATTTAAAGACCACTAAAGGGGCCCAAGTTGGCCATCAGCACTGGCACATATTAAAACAGTGATGCAATCTTTTTCATTACAGTTGACTTGCTGATAGACGGCCTTTGATCCCTTTTCAGCCAACACCTTGGATCCTATAGGGTTTTTAAAAAAAGGTTTCTCGTCTGCATTAAAAATTCTGTGTGGTGGGAAGTACATTTTCCAAATTTTCTTCTATCAAATATTCTAACACTTCTGAGAACCACTTTAGTGCATTCTGAGCAGTTACTGAAGCTCTACTGACTGTGAGATTTTGTGACACTCTGGAAGTAACACTTGGATTTCTGGCCAAGAAGCCTTCGAAACAAGATCTTCCTGGTCTTCCATCAACAAAAGTGTTTTCTCTATTTCCATCTTTCAAACATTTTTGGACACTATCGAGGAGATTGTCTTTTGTTACTGGAAAACCAGCTTGGTCTACCGATTTTATAAAAAAGATAAAAGTTTGCTCTTCCCTCTTCGTAAGGACAGGTGCGCGTCCCATATTTTTATACTTTTCTTTTCCACCGTTGACAAATCTTCTTACCGATGTACATAGTACTCGTAGGTTCTAGCAGCAATTAACAAAGGCACGCCCCGACATACCACCTCTGCTTTTTTTATATTTTCATCACCATACTGCCACCAATTTGTCTTCTTAGTCGACATTTTTTTTATCTATGCAAAAAGAATATAAGATAAACTATTTACCGAAAAGAAAAAATATTGACTTAAGTGAACAAATGATTACCAAAAAAAAAATTAAATTAATTCCATAAAATTTAAAATAAGAACATCATTGTTGAAGGAGAAAATAAACTTTAAATTTAGCAATTCCAATAGTGGATACCTTGTGAACCAATAGTGGGCATCTATTTTAAAGCAATGTCAGAACCTGATGAATAACACAGTGAATACATTTCAAGACATGGATGAAAGGTGGTGAACATTGGTGATGAAAGTTAAAGTTAAAAAAAAAAACACAAAAAAAAAAAAAAAAAAACAAACAACAAAAAAACAGAGTAAAACACCAAAAGTGGACACTAGTGTCCACTTTAAAAAATCAAACTAAAATTTTGTTGGGATAGTGGTCACCACTAATAGGGAACTTAGGTTAGTTTTTTCCCCGCTAAAACCCATTAAAACCTTATTCTAAATGTTAACAATTTAACGTATCACTTTTCTACTATTAGTTTTATTGATTTATAAAAAATGCTAATTTCACTTACTTAAAAAATCTGCAGTGCTCAACCAGTAGTTCACACGCTAAACAGAAGACGCCATATGCAATCCACTTTTGTAACTATACGTCATGCCTAAGAGTCGCTGAAGGTTTTTGTTATGATCCCTAGATAGCAGCAGGTCATAGTGTATTAAAAAGAAATGACTTAGCTTAACCTAAACTCTTGTTTTATAAAGTTTCGGAGACAAGTGGTCACTATTAGATCAGTTGTTTTCATTTCTCTTATTTTATTTTAAAGCGTTGTTTAAAATGTGCTTGAAAGTTTTTGTACTGGAAATAGTTCAGGAAAATTAAATGATGTAACTATTTTCTGATTTTGTCTATAGTTTTTTTTATCTAGAATTTTGTCTATAGTTTTTTTAATCTAGAATGTTGAAAGGAAGAGAGAGAGAGAGAGAGACAGAGAAAATAAAATGACATTAGGTAAATGTGCATCTATAGCAAACGTCAATTTTAAGTTAATATTAAGAATTTGTTGCAGATTTCTTACTAGTAATTAGTGACCATTTAGCTTGTAATATAATTTCCTTGTTAAGCCTTGTTTGTAAAAGTGTGGATTTAACATCCCAGCTAAAAGGCATATTAACGGACGCAAGAATATTGTTCTTTATTACTGTGCAAAGAAGACGAAGCTTTTTTTTTCTTCTTCAAATTTTATTAAGCAAAGGAAAAGTGCAGCTTTGCAACTAACAAATAAATGTCTCACTTTTATTCACTTTAAGCTGTTTAAGCTGTCATTCATTAAATTCCCTTTATGATGACTTAAATGACTTTAATTAGGTGCGGATAAAACTTTTCATTTAATACAGAGAAAGAAAAAAACATAAAGTAAAATGTTTACTACTTCAAACATAATGTTTACTACGCGTATTTATAGGTACATACCCATTTCAATTAACTTTCCTCCAGATTTAAAAATAATAATTCAGTTTACGTCACACATTTTACTGACTTTTATTCTTTACATACATATGCTTTATTTCAGTGAAATGCAGTTGTTCATTAAAAAAAAAAGCTAAAATAAATCTCGACACTTAACAAATTGTCAAAGAAAATAACTTTAACTTTAAAATGCAAGGATATGTCGAAAATCTGTTATTATTTAATTAAAACGTTTTAAATAACAGTAAAACGCTAGCATTTCACTTTCCACAATTTGCATTTTGGCATTTACTTTCTGATACATTTCAGTTATAATTAATTTCTAATGACATTTTGACTTTATTCACGGTAAGAAAATACTTCAGTTTGAAAAAAAAAGACATTGTACATTCATGCAAATGACGTTTTGATTCAGCTCATAAAATTCTAATGAGATAACAAAACTATGAACAAAAAATGTATTAAGAAGTAAAATGTTTACCTTCTGCAAAAAAAAAAAAAAAAAAAACATGCACGTGTTTTAAGGTTACAAGAAAGATCGTTACAACGCAGAAAACAAAATTTCAGACTCATGCATCAAGTCATTAAAAAAAAATTAAATATATATATATATATATATATATATTATGTGACGACAGAGTAGGGGGCGTATGACGTCAGAGCATCGTCGCAGGGGGCGACTAGGGGAACGGATGAAAAAGACGGGGAGTTGGTGAGAGGCTCTTGAGAAGAGCGGAAGCAACGATGTGTTGTGTCTTTAGTTATATGTTCCTGTGTAAATAGTTTTGTACATAATAAATGCGTTGTGTTCGTGAATCGAAGATGTATTATTTCGAGTCGTAGAGTGTTGTCGGAAGTCGTCGGGGTAAAGAGAAACTTCACACGCTCCTTTTCGAGAACCAGAGTCTATACAAAGGTAAGAAGAATTACTGTATTTACTATTGTATTGAAGAGTTGTATTGAAGACGAAAATGTTTAGTATAAAAGGATTAAAAAAGGAAGATTTAGTCCTTGTGGCTAAAGAGTTAGGCCAGAAAGTCGAAGCAGAACATAGAGTAGTAGACATAAAAGCAATGATTGAAAATAGTCCTCAGTATACGGATGATTTCGATTTTGTGAAAGAATTTTTGAATTCAACGGTTAATGAACGTATTGAGAGAGAAAACGAAAGTAAAGCGCGTTCAAAAGAAGACCAAGGAAATGCTTTAGAATTAGAGAAAACGAGATTAGAACTAGCTAAAACACAGTTGGAAATTGCCAAGTTTCAGGCAGAAAGCAGGAGTGCTAATACTGGTGTGGGTGAACAAATAGCGAGTGGTAACTCTTTAGAAAGTTTAATAAGAAGTGTTAGAACGTTAACTGTTGCAGTACCGACTAAATGCGATACGTGGAATTTATTTTTTACTTCTTTGGAAAAGGCGTTTGAAATAAAAAATGTAGCTGAAGAGTTTAAAGTAGAAATTTTATTTAATTTGTTAGGTGAAAGAGCGGAAAATTTACTAGTTTATGTAGACGCAGAGGAGATGAAGGATTATCAAAAGGTTAAAAATATAATTTTGAAAGAATTTCAACCGACCCCAGAAACTTGTTTGGTTAATTTCCTCTCAGCGAAAAGATCGAAAAACGAAAATCATACGCAGTTCGCGAGTAGAATTAGAGCAAATTGGGATTTCTATTGTCAGCTTAGAAAAGTAACAGATTTTGAAACGCTAAATGAATTAATAGTTAGCGACAGGTTGTTAAATGCTTTAGATCCAGAAATGAGTAGTTATATTAAAATCAAACAATTGGATACGTGGTTACGACCAAGGGAAATGGCAGAACTTTGTGATAATTGGTTTACCTCTAAGGGTAGAGCATTTTCCGAATTGTATGATAAAACAACAAGATTTCATAACCAAACCGAAAGTGGATTTAGAGATCAGTCGAGAGAAAAATATATACCACCCCATGTAAGAAATAATTTTAGTAATTATAATAATGTGGATACATTAAAAGTATGTAAGCTATGTAAACATGTAAATCATTTAAAGTTTTGTCCCATTAAAAATAAAAGCGCAGCTAGTGCTACACAAATGAGAAGAGATTCGTTGCATAGCAATAATAAAACAGAGGAGAAGTTAGTTGCAAAAGTGAAAACAGAATATTTTGACTGTGAAACATTGAAATCTGAGGGTTTACAGTATAGAGATATTATGTTGGAAGGGAGGAAAATTAAAGCTTTAATTGATTCTGCCGCAGATATGCCCATCATTAATTCGAAGGTTGTTCCACGAGCTTTAAGAAACAGTGACTCTTCTAAAGTTAAATTAATTTCTGCATTTGGTGAAACAATAATAGCAGATTTGCAAACATTTCCAATA
This sequence comes from Octonoba sinensis, assembly GCA_038502835.1. Taxonomy (NCBI): domain Eukaryota; kingdom Metazoa; phylum Arthropoda; class Arachnida; order Araneae; family Uloboridae; genus Octonoba; species Octonoba sinensis. Next base: position 51,604,166 of record CM076599.1, on the reverse strand, counting down.
GCATTATATGATGACAGCAATCTTACTAGTTCATATAGTAATGTGCTATTTTTAGTGACGGAAAAACTAGTGGTCGATTGTATTCTAACACCGGAAGTCTTAGGAATGTTAGAAAGTCTTATCGCTAAAAAGGGGGCTGACGAGGGCATGGAACGGGTGAAAGCTGGACACACATGGCCTCAGACGGAGCATATGAGCTGGGAGTCCGAGTCGATAGAAGGAGGGGAGGAAACAGCGTATTTTGAAGAAGTAGCGAGGGGAGTCAATCAGACAGGATGCAGGAAAGAAACAGATCAGTTTACAGAAAGGAAATCGCAGAGTGAAAGGGAGAAATTTATGACTTGTTGCGTGTCGACGGAGAGTGCAAGGGAGAAGCAAGAGGACGTTGGTCAGTTTTCGGAAGGCGGGGTTTTTAAAAGACAGCAAAGAAGTTGCGAGACTTTACAGGGAGCTATTAAGGATGCGGAATCAGGAAAGAACGGGTATTTCAAAATGGATAATTTAATTTATCATAAAGATAAGATTTCGGGAGATACCGTTAGTCAGTTAGTAGTGCCGAAGGTTAGAAGGGAACAAATTTTGAAGTTAGCACACGAATCGAGTTTCGCGAATCATTTGGGAATGAGAAAAACAAAAGAAAGGATTCGTTATTCATTTTATTGGCCGGAGATGGCAAAGCAAATAGAGCTATATTGTAAGTCTTGCAAGGAATGTCAGTTACGAAGTAGAGAAAGATCGAGCGATCAAATTCCTATAACTCCAGTAAATAGACCAGAATTTCCGTTTGATCAGGTGACTTGTGATATAATTGGTCCGATTGAACCACCATCAGCACGCAAACACAAATATGTTTTATGTTTGATTGATCAACACTCTAGATGGCCGGAGGCGGTGCCATTAAAGACTATAACTGCAAGGGCAACGTGTGAAGCTTTGCTAGAAATATTTATGAGGACGGAAATTCCTAGGGTAATAGCAAGTGATCAAGGAACGAATTTTATTTCGAAATTAACTCAAGAGTTTCACGCTAGATTAGGGTCATCACCAAGATTCGCTACTGCGGGACATCCACAAAGCTCCGGATTAGTGGAAAGATATAATAAAGTTTTAAAGCGCATGTTACACCACGTCATTAGGGACGATCCAAAAAATTGGGATAGATATATTCCTTACTTGTTATTTGCATACAGAGAAATTCCAAATTCTACCACGGGTGTGTCACCTTTAAAACTGATGTACGGGCGAGAAGCTAGGGGTCCACTTTCAGTGTTAAAATATACTTCAGCAGGGGAAGTACCGTTACCTATAAACACGGGCAAGAGCGCAATTGAATATTTAGAGGAATTAAAGATTAAATTAGAAAAGGCTGCGGAGCAGGTTTCTTTAACAGCTGAGGTGAAACAAGAGAATTATGCGAAATATGCTAACCGACGGGCAGTGCATAAAGAATTTAAGCCGGGAGACCAGATATATTTATTGATTCCAGATTCCAATAATAAATTGTATGCTAGATGGACAGGACCAGGTAATATATTAGAGCGATGTAAACCCGATTCTTATAAGGTCAAATTATTAGATGGGAGTATCAAAACGGTTCATGTAAATAAAATTAGGAAATTCATTCCTAGAATACAGGCAGTGGGCGTAATATTCCAAAATGAAGAGGAATTGGGGGAAGTTCAGCCCACACCTAGTACGAGCGATACTCCGAGTTCTTTCAAACTTAGTGAGCTTGATTTACGTCATTTGAATGACGTTAAGAAGGCAAAAATTTTAGAATTATTGAAGAAATATGACGCCTTGTTCTTGAACAAAGTCCAAATTGCAAATGTCGGAGAACATAAAATCAAAATAACTGACTCAGAAAGGAAAAAGCCATGCATCTACAGAATTCCGGAAGCATTAAAGCCTCAGGTGGTGATACAGAGCGAAGAATTGTTGGCATTAGGCCATATAGAAGAAAGCCATGCTGAGATCTCACATTCTGTAGTATGTGCGATGAAAAAGGATGGAGCTCTCAGACTCTGTGTAGATCTCAGAACTTTGAATGCCGTAACAAAACCCGACGACTTCCCTATTGCAAATGCAACAGACTTGTTTCAAATAGGAAAAGCGAACATCACGACTTCAATCGACTTGCTGAAAGGACATTGGTCCATATCTTTAGAAAAGGAAAGTCGAAAAGCAAGTTTTAAGACAAGCAGAGGACAGTACTCCTTTAAAATTATGCCGTTTGGGCTAAGAAACGCAGCAGCCACGTACCAAAGAGTGGTGAACAAAGCTCTTTTACTATATCAAGACTTTGCGAGAGCGTATCTGTTTACAAAACTTACGGAAAAGAAATCTTCAGAAGAATTAACTTAGAAAGAAGAGTTCGTGTCGGTGTTTGTCAGCACGAAAAACTGTCTCGTAGACGCACCAAATCGCAACAATCCAGTGCTTGGCCAGCCATTTGTTATTCAATGTGATGCCGCATCAATTTTTAGTGACTTTTTGAACATTTTTCTGTTTTGATATTTATGATTTGTGTATTTTTTTTAATATGTGCAAGTATTTTAATTTGTTTGTTTTATGTGTTATAGTGTTCAAGGGTTTGAAGCTATTTTGAAACTCTAGCTTCAATTTTAGGTGGGGGGTGTGACGTCAGAGTAGGGGGCGTATGACGTCAGAGCATCGTCGCAGGGGGCGACTCGGGGAACGGATGAAAAGAAAGATGAAAAAGGGAGTTGGTGAGAGGCTCTTGAGAAGAGCGGAAGCAACGATGTGTTGTGTCTTTAGTTATATGTTCCTGTGTAAATAGTTTTGTACGTAATAAATGCGTTGTGTTCGTGAATCGAAGATGTATTATTTCGAGTCGTAGAGTGTTGTCGGAAGTCGTCGGGGTAAAGAGAAATATCACATATTACTTCCTACGCTTAAAATATATTTGACATTTATCGAATTATTATCGAATTTGAAATTTTCAATTTGATCAAAAAAAAAAAAAATGCTCACGAAAAAAAAAAAAGTTAGAAAAAAAAGTATATTTTATGATATTATGTAAGATCATATCATCATTATTATCGTATCAGAGGAGTGAAAAATAAATATTACGTATCACACCACTAATGAATTATAAATACAGTTAGATACTTAACATAATTGTAAGACTTTTTTCAATATGTAGTATATGTAGTTAATCCATAACCTACCAGAACTTTAAAAATGCATATTTTTCTTCATTTTTGCAGTTTTTGCGTGCAAGTAAAGGCCATTCATTACTCGAGTGAAACACTATCAAAACACCTCTTATATTCCTCAGGAATTTTCCCATTTTTGGGAAAGTATCAGGATACACTGTCTAAAACAGTATTCTTGGCCCTCAACATCTTTTCTAGTAACACAAGTTGCAAGTGTAACTATACGTCTGGGAAAAATCTGGTAATGGCATGCAGCCTAATATATGCTAGGGAGTCGCTGCTAGCCTGTGTACATTACACATAGGCTAGAAGGTAACCTCAAGTAGCAAGTTTAATGTGTCTCATTTCAGAGCAAAAATGTTCCCTACCAGTTTGACCAGTGGTCATCAAACCGTAAAACGCCAGCTACACGTAACTCAAGAGGAAACCTTTGGTGGATTGCGGTCGTACTCAGGTGTTTTTTTAATCTTCACATAATTACACCAACTTTGTTGATTTTCAAATTTTGTCAATATTCGCATTGAAAGCTCATGGCTCAGAAAGAAAATAAAGAATATGTTGCTGGCATGAAATGTAGTTGCCCACACGTGTTGGTTCTGTCATATATAAATAACTGACAATTGAAAAGTTTCTAACCACCCTGTTTTTTCCTTTCTTTTCTATTGAGGGAGGGGGCGAGTATATATATAATAGTAAAATTTGGAAAAGGCACAGTTAATCAGTGGCTTTATAAGTTTGGCGATCACTTGTTTAGACAGCTGTTGCCACCTATGAGATAGACTTGAACTCTGTATAGTTTATTAAGAAAACTACTTTATTATAACTATGAAATTTACAAATACTTAATTTTTACTCATTCATATAGAAGTTACTTCTAACTATAAATAATAAATAAAACATAAATGCAAATTATAATCTTCATCTTGCTTAAAAATTCAAAAATCTCAAAATCTCGTTCATTTATCAAACTTTACCATCATTGAACTACCTCTAAATATTGTTTGCTGGTGATAAAATTTAATCATAATCGTTTTTAGTACAATAGAACGAGTTTAGATGGTAAAAAGTTGAACATTTAAAACTTCGAAAAGTAAGCAACACCCTAATGAGCATATTATGTTTTTCTACAATTTCAATCATATCATTTGCAACTTGTTACTAGCGATTGTGAGACGATAAAGAATAAAAATAAAAGTTAACGATATTTATTTTTATTTTCCAGCTCGTAAATTATACAAATCTTGTATTGAGATAAAAATAATGGGAGATGTCCAATGGGTATTGCAAAATATGAATGTTGATTTCTTCAACCCTTGTGTAACTACTTTGTGTTTCAGAAACGTAAAACTGATGAAGTTTTTAGCTGATGATGAAAAAAAAAAAAAAGAAAAAAAAAACATTTTTTTCATTGGATCTCTTGTACAGCGCGTATCTAATATGATTGTCACTCAAATTAAGAAGAGAAAAAATTATCTTCTATTACTTAGCTCCTTTTGACATTTGGTATTAAACTATCAGCTCATTAACTTTGGAATCTTGGAAATGTCTTGTCATATAGCTGAAATAAAAAAGAAAGAAAGGGGAAATGATGAAAAGTTCTCGTTTGAAATGAAAACGATAGAGAATGGAATTTGATTTGAACAAGGAAAAATGCATAATATTAAAGAAGATATTTGACATTGATTTTTTTAATGTTTTTTTTTTTTTTAATGCAGATTTGAAATATTGTCTGACATTGTCTTGCCATATTAAATTACCCTAATTTTCTCACTCTTTCTCTTTCTAATGGGGCTGCGTATGGTCATTAAGCTTTGCAGACCTAGTGCGTACCTCGGTAATCGGCATCCATTTCTCAAGTAGCACCACTGTCGGTGGATGCCATTGCCACTGAGAATTTGGACGCTCAGTTTCCCCTAGATGGCGGCACCTCAGCTTTTATTTGATGCGAATTGCACTAGGTATTTAATTTAGCCGAGAGTATCCAAGCCAAACGGGTAATAAGGGATCTTTAACATGCCGCACAATCATGCGACATGGGCGCAAACGATTTTCTGCATCTTGAAAATCCAGATTTGGGCCAGGTTTGAACCTGCGATCTTGGGCGTACGAGACTTGCGCCTTACCACTACGCCACCCTGTGGACGAAATTACCCTAAATTTGAATATTGCATAGTATTAGATTCAATTTAGTTGTCAAAAGTAGTTTTACCAGCTTTTAAGATACCAGTAGTTTTCCTGCTTTATATATATTTTTTGAACGTTCGGTTAATTGCAAAAAAATAATTTCAATTAATGACGTAAATTTCAAATATTTCAGTTGATTTAGCATCTATACGATAGCCTCACAAGTGAATTTCCTTAATTCATTTATTGGCCACTTGCCGCGGTATCCTCAAAATTCTGATAACAATCTTTCGATATACAGTTTATTCGTCAACTTTCCTTTTCAAGGGAACACAGATAAATAAAGAAAATGAACTAAAATGAAAAGCCTTAAAGCAAGTCTTAATTAACTTAAAAGTATCACTAAAAGTCAAAAATTACAAGAAATCGATAAATAAATAAAATAAAGTAGTTTTATTAGGTACAGAACCGTGTGCGTTGGTCTTTCTGCGGTCCTGGAACTTAACGCCCAACAGTTTGGGAGCATTTTAGATATCAGTTTTCCACTAACGGTTTTATTTTTTCAACGCAAAAACAGTATTTTTGAAAAAGAAAATATTAATAACGATATTTTAGGGAGAGCAATTCTCATGTTTGAGAAAACTGATGTTGATGTACGGAAAGTAAGCTCGTTTAGTTCTGGACGAGCTTCTTGTTTCCCTTGACTATATTTCTAAATACTTCCATTCTTTTTCGATGGACCTGTAATTCGCGATAGGAATTCTGAATGGCGATATGAATTCTAAAGTTCGACGAAAGCTTAGAGACCCAAACCGTTTTTCAACTTTTTTCGGAACTTACCACTTTCTTAGTTGCTCGTTTGTAGTTGCTGTAAAAATAAATTTTCTCACGTTTTATCGTCAGTTTGTATCCTTCAGGAGTCCTTATTAATGTCGCGACTAAATGCTAAGACTTTCCACTTTTTGGAGTAGCACAGTGCTATTAATACTAATGAATACCCTTTTCCTGTTTTACAAAAAAAAAAAAAAAAAACATACAAAAACGTTAGTAAGCTCAGTTAATATGTGTTTTTTATTGTCATTTTTATTTTTCGTATTACATAAAAATATGAGTTCTGTTTCCTTTTTATATTCATCGAAAACTGATTTACATTTAGTATACTTTTGTACAGCGATAAGAAAAAGTCGAACGTACGAAGTACTTTAATATATCTCAAGCTTAAAATTAAATTTAAAGAAATTAAAGTTATTCCCCATACAAATATTCTAGTCCAGTTTAATACTTACACAGAACCTTTCAACTGCTTAAAACATAAAAGGTTCTGTGTAAGTATTAAACTGGACTAGAATAATTGTGTTCAGCTTGAGTTTAAGACGAAAAATTAAAGCGGAAAGTGAATTTCTATTTATCAATAATTTTCCTCCCATCGCGAGAAAGTATTGTTTTTCGTGAAAGGCAGGAAAATACGGCTGACGGTGCCGTTTGAAGTTGTGAAGTATGATGCTTGTTATGCGTATGCTAGTAATATCGATAACAATGTAATTTCTTGAAGTTCCGGACTTTTACTTTATATATGCTTATGATCTACCTTGGTCCCAAGTTTTAAGTTTCTAAGACACTTAAAAGTAGATTAGGTTTTTGATGAGTGCGTCAGTCAGTGATAAAAATGACTTTTCAGACTTTAATAATTCCATAACTATAAAGACATATCAATGAAATTTGATATTCTTGGGTTCAAGGGGTCTCATTAGACATACATAATTTCAAGTATGTGGGTCTAATAGTTTTTAAGTGTTGTCGGAGTCGAAAGTATCGTGAAATGGTTCAGGTAAAATATGCACTCCATTTCAAAAAAGCCAAATTAAAAAAAATTAAGTTATGTGCTTTGAAATTATTTTTCAGACATTCTAGCTAAGTAAGTTTTCAGTAAAGGATTACGTTTTCAGATTTCTCAATGCATTTTATTCCCAAAAATGAGTAGTGAATAGGAACACGTTGCACATTGCTCGATCTAATACTTTTTGCGATTTGCGACATAAAAATATCTTATATAAACAAAACGAAGGGAATTAATTCTAACAATTTATACAAAAACTATACTGCTCCAGCATAAATACTTAGTTTACTAACCCTTATCATTAAAAAATTTAAATAAATATTTAAAAAATACTTCGTCCACTATGATATGCTACTCATTCGGGAAGTGTTTTGCCATTTTGCAGAAATGGCCAAATTGTTTTTGCCATATCTGTAGAAAAAAGGCAACGAGGCATAAAATTATACTCATTATCTCTAGAAATGCTACACTTACTGCGATCAACAATTGAAGTTGAATGAACCTCCCAGTCAAGCAGAATTCAATTACTATCCATTAAGACCAGCTTGCTTCCTTTGTCTAAAATCTGCCTTTGAATATGTCTGTCGCCTTAAGATTTTAACAACATTCTATTTAAAGATTTCTTCCAGACAATGAGAGGGGTTTTCATAAGAACTAAGAATAATAGGACGCAGAACAATAGGATACTTTTTTGAACAGTGCCTTGTTGTAATTTAATGAAATGTCGAATATTATGTAGTTGAAATTCTTTAAGGAATCATTTTTAAGTTATGAATCATATTTCAATGAGCGTTATTCGACATTTTTTTTGTAACATATGTTACAAAACATATATTACAAAGATAGCAACTGTTAGCAAAAGAAGAGGTAATCAATGCTAAAATAGTTTACTATTTGTTGATTTAAACTATTAATCAGATGTTTATTATTTCAAAGAAGAGGTTTTTTACTCGTATGTCGTTTAAAGTTATTTTACGGGAAATGTCGCATACGAGACTAGTATGGTTCATTGAAAAAAGTTAAAAATTATAAAACGTAATGAAGAAACACCTTTTTTTTGCTAAACGAAGCGTGTGATTTCTTAAGCCAAATATTTATCTTCTAATATTTTTTTTAAATGATACTCAGCTGTTATGCTGTTATGTGTGGGACACTAATGTCTATTTTTTCCTTAGAATGGCCAACGGATCATTTAGAAAAAAATTATGTTTTCTAAAGATATTTATGTGAATAGAATTTTTTTTAGTAACTGCATTCTGAAGTATAAAACAAAACTTGTATAACAATTTCGCTTATGCTACTACAACTATCTACGCTTTATATTAAAGGGGTTAAACACTATCCTTGTACGTAAGAATAATTGAGAATATTGCTTAAAGCTTGTGATTTTTCCATGCAAGATAATATTAATGGTACATCGAAATGATCAATCTGACATTTGGTAATGGATTCCCTGAAAGAGAGAAAATAATGGATCTGTTCGATTTCCCCGACGCATAATGGAAATCGATAAAGCTGACGGAAGGAGCTGGACCTTGTAATAGAAATTCTTAAGTGCAAAAAAATTGAACGTAATCTCATAAGAGAGTATAAATTGCAATACGAAGCCGGATTGTTCTTCGCTTTTAGTAGTGTCTAATAATTTGGGTTTTGTTTTTATGAATAAGAAAATACTAGTTTGTTTTAAACATGGATTTCAAAAAAAAAACAAAACATGCAAAGACTACTTTAAACTATGGACTTTAATATGAATTACAAATTCAGATTTAGAAGAGGATTACGCCTCCTGCTCGCTACCGTTCGCCATTCGCTTCACGAGTTCGAGCTCGCTTCCCTCGCCCATTAGGGGCCGTTCATAAATTATGTCACACTTTTCCCCCATATATTTGACCCCCCGCCCATCCTTTGTCACATGTAACGCTATGTTGTATAATGCATGATGTCACACTTCTTGTTACCCCCTCCCCTCCCCTTGTCACAATTTGTTCGCGAACCCCCCTCCCCCCCTAACCGTGACATCATTTATGAATGATCCCTTACAAAATAAACTATTTTAAAGTAGCTTTTGGAAAGAATCGGTTGTCAGAAATGAAGTTCTATATTGAACACAACTCTTTGAAATCAAAAATATATATCTTGTAACTTGATTTACATAGTTTTTACACAGTGACAGAAATTTGACGAGATTCCGAATGTCATTGTTAATAAACTACCCATACATAAAAATAAGCGGAGTCTTACTTAAATTCATTCATGAAAATAGCATTGTTGACATCTGATTTGGCAAAGTCCTTGCTGATTCTTGACGAGCTAAACCGATAAGTTACGTCAAGTTCATTACGCTTCTACAGATTCGTAAAACTTATATGATTATGAAATATTTGTTTATGAGAATTTTTAAATTTTTTTGAGTTGAGTTGTAATGACAAAAGAAAAAAAATACACATGCAAGAAAAATACGCCGTTGGTTGAACTTTAAACGGGAGCACCTCTGATGCGATTTCGTTTCTAATTGGTTGCTGTCAGTAGCCGTTACGATTTCATTGCTTCTTGCCACACAATCGATAGATTTTTATGTATAGTAAGATACATAATTGCTGCTTTATATAAATAATAAAGCTTTATTGCACCTTATTTTGATCAGATTTAGGATTTAAAAATAATCAGTTTTATCGCCCTACGTTGCATGTGCATGTATTGCAAATAAGTGAGAAAAAAATAGACGGCCACACAACGAAGAATAATTATATATAACTGTTGACAATTACATAATTAAATTTTCCTGAAGATCGTTTTCTGTGTGAAAACGACATAATAAAGTAACTCAATTCTGAACAAAACCAGTACCAAAATATGTTCCCCTGCATATTAAAATTTTCTGCAGAAGAAAACAGCATTTTCCCTCTCCTTTTTTTTTCTTTTAACAAGAAAACGTTACGGCAGGAGAACAGAAGAAAATAAAAAAAAATTTTAACGTTAAATAAAAGAAGGAAAGAATAAATGGAAATAAAATTACCTTAGTAAAAATAGCGCTCGAAATTGAATTTATCTTGAGCAGTTTTCAATCATATTCCTTAAGGGGAATCATTCCTCCAAGGTAAAATAAGGACCTCGTAGTAGTATGAAAGTCATTCTTCAAGTCCTTTTTCTTTTCCCGTAAAATAAACTTTTTGTACCAGTATTGACAATATATTATTTATGTATGGATTTTTCTTTGGAAATTACTTTGTGTGATATTTTAATTTATTCGACATAAGTTAAGAAAAAATATTAAAGATTTGAGTAAATAAGAATTTGACTTTGTCTCAAATACGTGCTCTAAAAGCTATCTTATAAGGGAAAAATAACAAAAACATTAAAAAAATATTTGCGGGGCAGCTTTACTTCAGAAGATCTGTTCATTTAAAGCATGTTCGTTAATATGTATTGAAAAAAACCAAAGTGCACTGTAAAAGACATGGCTACAAAAAACTTTAGAAATCAATAAATTAGTTTTAAGAGCTTTCGACATCCCAGCAAAGCATCATAAAAATACTTTCCAGGATTATTTCATACTATAAATATAAAATAGCAGTCGCAAAAAACGCAATGTAATGAAAACTAAGCTTATTCTGCTTTGTAGAATATGTAAGATCGCACGGAATAGAAAATATTAATTTGTAAAAAAAAATAATAAATAAATAAAACTCGTAGACACTCAAATAAACCAAATTATAAATCCGATTTCAAAAAATTGAGAAGCAATTGGGGTGTACTTGCATTTTAAGGAAAACGCTCTAATACCTAAGAACTAAATGTGTTGTTACCAACCAGTGCAGTGCATAAAAGTATTTTCCTCGAGCTTCGAAATTGCCCAAATTGCGTTACAAACTAAATCAGATTATTTTTCACTTAAAGCACTGCTGGGAGATAAATAAGCCTCTCCCGAAGAACAAAACAAATTGCGAATTTAATCTTCCTTTCCGTTTAATCATTAATCTCAATTTCGTGCACTCGAATTCCACAGTTGGTTTCCGACAGCCTGCCACTAGTTTTTCGCGCGTTATTAAATGACCCTTCAGAATTCTCATTTATTCTTAATATGTTTCCATTTATTATTTGTTCTTAAAGATGAAATTATCCTCAGACGAAAAAATGTTGATTAGTTGGTAGTGTATTGTTTGGTTTGGAGCGAAACATATATAGCAAGAAGATGCTAATGCAATGAGGAGAAATAATTAAAATTAAAATAAGGCAACAAGTATGCTACGCTGCTGTTTTTGAAATTAATGTTTATTTTGCGTATTTATAGAAACTACAAAGAATTGAAAGTGAAAAGAACATTGCCCCAGCATTTTAATTAAAAAATGTATCTGACAAGTACGTGTCGTACATGCTTGAGGAGGGAAATGTTTAAAGCAAGTTATAAATTATTATTAGTACCTTAAACATTATGTTCAAAATCAATAAAATTCTTGAACCTATACAAAAATTTAAAAGAGAAAATAGAAAGGTAAAATATTCCGTGGGAATCTCCCTTCTCTTTATGGAGTTTCTTTTACTTACATTTTGTTGTACATTGGGAAAATACGCACACTTTGAGGCAGCCACTGGCAACCCAAATTTAATAAATTTGTCCTAAGAATGTTTCATACTTTATAAAAACGAAAGATAAAGAAGAAAAAGAGGAAGAAAGAAGTTTCAAATTCAAAAGTTTCGGAATAATATTTGTGCTTGGTTCACCCAATAACGAATTTTCGCAACATACTCAATCAATACAATATTTCAGTGAAAAATGCAATTTTAAATTCACAATTATGTTTAACAAAATATCCGGTATATATAGCTATTTGCGTGTAAGTAATTTATTTTATTAACAGCAGCAATTGCTAAAACTGAAAATTAATATTCACTGCACATGATGCATAATAAAAACTTTCAGCTAAAACACTACCCTTTAGTGTTCTGACAAATTGAAACTTCTAACTTAATCCATTGTCATGCATGCATATCATTTTTCATGAACCGTGCCTCCATATTTCGTTTGTTCTTTCTTTTTGGTCTATAAGTTAATTTTCGGCAATAATTTAATTTGTATTTGAATAAATGTTTAAGATCGTAACTTTGGAATAGATTTTAATACACTACTAAATCAGGGTTATCAGGGTTCTTACTGTTGAGATGAAATGGCTTATTTTCAAGTACATCATATTTTTTTAATTAAGGTCCATATCACTTGGAGCCGACCCATCCGCCATTTTGGAGCAAATTTGCTTCTGTACTAGGTAGCCATTGTATTTATTGGTTTGTGACTTTCACTTCATTTATCTTTCGTTTAAGTCCGTCTAATGAGGGGCTGTTTAGCAGCTAATTGTTATAACGGCTCAAGAAAGGATTACAGCTCTTCAGGTTTCCTGGAGACTCTGATAGGAACCGCAAATAAATGATTATATGCCAGAGAAGCGGTTGGGAGCCCGGAAACTGTGCTTGCTTGTGTGATGCAAAGATTGGTGTATTTCTCATAATTTTACCATTTTCTGTCGTTATATACACTGCAATATTTTCTAATTTGTTTAAATGTTCTCGTCTTTTTTATTTTGCATTTCTTAGAAGTATGAAACGAATCATTCGTATAGGGTTACCAGAATATCATATTTGTAAACATGAATAAGACCATGAATATTTTTTCTCTTCTGAATGATGCATTTCTGCTGCAGTTATTGATTCAAAAGGCCTCAGAAATAATTTGTATGAATGCTTTTAAGCATTTTTATTTTCAGTATTGAATAAAATACTGTGGTACAGGGTTTTTTATAAAAATATAAGAAATTATTATTTTGGAATCGGTTCAAGAATTCTTTAGTTTCACCGAGTGAATGGGAAAGCTTTGCTTTCAGCAAATTTAGATTTCTAGGGTGAATTAATGAGTGGGTTAGACCTGCCTCGGGGAACTGGTTGAAAAAATTTTCTCAAGATGTATTAAAGAACTAAATAGTATATGACAAAATGAACTTCCAAGGGTAAATCATAGTGATACGTCTGCCTTGTAACAGGTTGAAGAAAATCTTCTTAAGATGAATTTAAGAATTTAGTGTATGATAAAAAGGAATTTTAAGGGTAAGTACATATTTGAGCGTTGTGATTAGCAACACCAAAACTGATAATTACCCAGCAATATTTTTTTTAGAAAATTAAATTATGATCAAACAATTGGGTGTGGTATGAATAATCAGCAATGCGTTGAAATTTCAATGACAAAATTAACACATCTCTTCAATCCCAATCGTTTGAAACATGAAGAATGAACTCTGTGTACACGAAATAAAACTTATCGAGTCGTGCCTTTTTTCTTCTCTTATTTTTTTGGGGCGTTGCGGTGCATGCAAAGTAAGAGTAAAAATTAATATTGATGCATTGCAGAAAATCCATAACTGATGTTCGTTAGGGCTGAAAATAATTAATGCATAGCAGAGACACAATAATTGTCAGAAATTGAATTATCCAAGGAAAAATTTTTATTCAGTTCGAATTATGTATATGTGTATTTCAATATTTAGCAAAACAAAAAGATACGTCAAAAGAGCCATTCATTCATTGGCGTACATAGCAATAAATTCTCGGCAGATATGACAAGTCAATCAGCATATTCAATGAAAGAAATTTTGCCTCGATCTATGAATTCAGAATTTTAAAAAATGCCGGTAAATTCGAATTGTCCATAAGTGTTTGTGATAAGCCAAACTAAAATATATATGTTAAATGAGCCATTCATTATTTGGCATACATAACATTAAATTGTCGATAGGCAAGAATGGCAATACAATCAGCGTATTCAATGAAAGAACACTTAAGCCATTGTTTATGTATTCAGCATTGTACAGAATTTAGGCCAATAAATCGAATGTTTGATCGTGTTTCATAATATGCCAAAATAAAGAAATATACGTTAAACAAACCATTCATTCTATGACATACATAGCATTAAATTCTCGGCTGACGAGAATGGCAAAGCAAACATCATTTTCAACAAATAGAACAATTCAGCCACCAAGCTATGTAATCAGCAGCAGAAAAATTTGGAAAATTCAATAAATGTAAGGCCTTTTTTTTCAGCAACTAATCTTTAATGAAAGTAGTTAGTTTTCTACTTTTGACTAAAAAGTCATCAACGTGAACACAATACCGGATTATTTTGTATTAAGATTTTAAAAATTTTTTGATGCATTCTGTTTCTATAAATTCTGACATTTCAACTTTTTGAGTTGAACTACAATGATTTCAATTAGAAGGTTATAAATATTTCAATTATTGTTTAAAACTAATAATTATGAAAATGAAATGAAAGGTGTGTAATTAAAAATTGCTTGCACATTTCAATTACTGCAACAGTTCTAACGAAACTAAATTTGTGCCTAACCTGAATTCTTTTCACTTTAAAGACTTAAAATTTTAGAAGATTAGTTTGTTCCCTAAATTTCATATTATTGATAAAAAATTAATAAAATCAAAAATTATAATAAAAAATAAAATAAGATTTTTACTATTATTATCATCATGATTAAATTACTTGCCGAATCTTGCTTCAAAAGGCATACGTTATAAAATTTGTGCAACGTTCAAACAAACAAACGAACAAAGAACACTAGCCTTCCAATTTATTCATGTAGACCTCCGTGACATTTTTGTTCAGTGTTTTCTGCTTAGAAAACTAATTTATTTTTAATATTAAAAGAAAAGTCAATCAAAACTGAACATTGTTGTTTAACATCAGGTTGTACATAAAAAAACTATCACTGACATGGTTCTCAATCTTTCCCGATGTCATCAGAATTCAAAAGATGCAACAAATCAAAACAGGAACTCTTCGGGAAGAATTCCAAGTAGTATACTTCTTAAAACTTAATCTTCTTATCAAAGAGAGCATCTTCCGTTTCACTTCCTCCTTTAGATTAAGTTCAACCGCCTGCAATGGCTCTTCATTGAAAAAACTCCCCAGAAAGCTACCCTTACATACTAATCATTGAATTCTCAAAATCAGACTGATTGGCTGCACTAGGATTTTTCTTTTGTGAGTTTTGTGACGAAATCTTCTTACATTGATTACAAACTTTCTGCTTTTATTTCGCGGAATTTCGAAGTTCTTCGATACAAAAAAAGAAAAGAAAAGAAAGACAACGGTAGGGGGTGGGGAACCTAAATGAACAGAAAAATAACTGCTTTCTCATCTCTTTACAGTCCTTGAAACAACATAAGTCATACAAATGTTTGAAAGCAATACGTATTCTTCTATGAAATAAAACATGAAGTTAAAATATAAACTTAGGAATAGCACAACTACATTTAAAGTCTGTTTTGGTTGTGATAAAGCAATAGAACAGAATTTAAGAATTATTTGTGAATCTTGTTGTGTAGCCGTCATAAAAAAATAAAAGTCCTAAAAAAATCTATAAATGAATAACATAAAAGTCATTTCAGTAACGATTCCCATTTCCTTTACGGTACTCCCCAAAAAATGAATAAAATAGCATCTCCTAAAAATAATAATAATAATTCGATAATTAAAAAAGTTAAGATGTAATTGAAATACGAGAAAAGTTTAAATTTCATGCACATATAATTTTGTATTTCTGTACCGCACCTCAGCCATTTGTTTTCCCAGCCGTTCAAGAGTAGATAGTCCTATGCAAATACGAACATACATTTACTTAATCTTGGATTTTAATAGTATTAGCTGTTAATGTTCAGGAAGAATTTTGCATAACTGCTTTCAAAAGCAACAAAGCGTCTCAAATTATGCAATCACACGCGTGTGATTATTGTTTTAATCTTCAGTTATTGTGTAACCACAATTAGCTGAGAAAGATCACATAGGGTATGAGATAGTTAGTGAAAACGACTTACTTGGATCTCTCGACCATTATTTTTAAGAAACCCTCGGAGCATTTTCGGATAGATTAAGTAGCGTACTAATACTTTGTTTGGATAACGAAACTTACAGTCGATTAAAATAGTCTCATTTAGGCAAAACAATAGCATGAAAATGCTATAACAATATCTAAATGTCATTATTGTCATTTCGCATGACTTAGCCAGTTGGGAATGATTTAAGCAATTGAAAAACATTCATGGATATCAGTGTTTCAATGCCTATGGTTTTAACTCAGTTAACAACATAAGGGACTTAAAAGTTGCATATAAGTTTTTGTGTTTTCTACTATGTTTTGTGTTTCTTGAGTATTATGTGTTTTGTGTTGCAGTCATGTTTATGTCTTGAAAGAATTTTTAAAAAAATGTTTGAAAACCAGCATTTAGAATCAAAAACTCTATTTTAGTCATTCAACGGTAAAGTTTCCAACGCCATTTTTTAATATGAAAGCGAACACAGTCATTACTCGATGGGCTATAAAACTGTGCGTTCGTTGTAAACCTCAAAAGCAAATAAACTTTTGTTACACCAGCAAAAGCTTCATAAGATTTAATCTATCCATTATAGAATACTTCTACGATGTTAACATAATCTTTCTCAATCAAAATAAAAATGATTGGTACTTATTTTCCGAAAAAAAATCTTTCTGATTTCAACATTTCTTTCTTTAGGATACAGTAAAACTTTAAGATAGTTGCGATAGTATCTCAAAAGAAAACGAATTATGCCAAACATCAAATTTTCTAACGGTGAATTACTTTCCTTAATCTGCAAAAAAATAGCAAATAAAACAAAATAACATTTTAAAAAGTAATAAGTAAATAAATAAAACTTCATTATGAAATATTTTTCAAAAATATTTTCAAAAAAAGTATTTAAAGTAAAAGTAGCTCTTAGTCATTCGATTCTGCAAAACGCAAATAATAAAGTAAAATGTTTTCATGTAAGAAAGAGAATATTTACTTACATTTTAAGAATGATCATTTCGCGTTCCAAAAACTATTACTTGTAAATTCTATAACGTGCCATAAATAAATTATCTACATTGATATAAAATTAATCAGAACCTATGCATAAAATAACTTAAATAATGCTCAGACATTCAATAATCTCATTAGGGGCCGTTCATAAATGATGTCACGCCTTTTCCACATATATTTGACCCCCTCCCCCCCCTTTGTCACAATATGTCACACTTCAGGACCCCCTCCCCCCTTCGTCACATGTCACGCTATGTTGCATAATGCATAATGGCTCTTCTTGTTACCCCCTCCCCTTGTCACACTTTGTCACGATTTCAGAAACCTCCTCTCCCCTGGAAGCGTGACATCCTTTATGAATGATCCCTTATATACATTCCTCCCCCATCTTCAACACCGACCAATTTATACACTTTCCAGTATAGAGGGGAAAAGCATCTGATTAGTAATAAAATACATATAAAGTTCACTAAAAGTGCTACAAGAGAAACAAAAGGAAGTGTTCACTTAGCAGAAGGTTCTACTCTAGGAAAAAGTCTTTGATACTTGGAATCCTTCTTCTCAACTCCCGATGGACAGCTTAATCCACTTACAACTTGATCTGAGCCGTTGCTTTCCTTTGCTTCTCGAAGTAGCCGATATCTAAATGTCTTTATTCATTGGAGACAAGAATAAATCGAAGTAGAGATTCGTTTGGATACGTTGATGTTTAATGATCGAAAGAAGACATTTCTTGCCAGAGGATAACAATGTTACCAAGCATAATGTTAAAAGCATTCCTAGAAATCCGTTTTATATTAATCGCCATGCCTGCAAAATATCAGAGTAGATCGCATTCTCAGTTAATACAAAAATCCCATGCCAAGAATCCTGTTACATATATATATATATATATATATATGTTACCTTTAAAGTGTATAATTCATTTTTCAAAGAATAATTAGGTCTTTCATGAAATAACTAGACAAGTCAGTTGAAGCATATAATAGATGAAAAATTTCATATCTTACCTAGTTATTCTATTAAGTAACTAGTAATTCCATGAAATAACTAATGATAGACCGTTAAAGTGAAAAATAAACCCTTTTTTAAAGTTGTTATAAATTTATTGATCATTAATAGGTAAAATCTCTCGAAAAATGCATTTTATCCCTATTGCGGATGATTAGTTGAAAAGTAATAAGGACAAGCAGATGATATATTTATTATTGCTCATATTGCTAACATTAGTGAAAGAGAAAGGGGAAAAAAAGAATATGTAGCAGAAATAGTTATATTTCAATATTAACGAAAAAGTACAACATGCTGGCTTCATAAAAACATTGCGTAAACTTTTTCAAACAAAAATGTACGCAAATATCAATTTACATTTTATGGAATACTTTATATATATATATATGTGTGTATATATATATATATGTGTGTATATATATATATATATATATGTATATATATATATATATATATATATAGTGTTCAGCAACTACTCTTCAAAAAGTAGTTAACTACCAACTACTAACTACTCTAAACAAAACTAGTTGCAACTAGTAGTTAACTTCTTTTTTCTGAGACTAGTTGTAACTAGTAGTTAACTGTTCTCCAAAAGTAGATAACTACTAGTTAACTACTTTTAAGTATAATTCATTTGAATTTCCATTTTTAAGCTTGTTCTTAAATATTTAACCCTAATAATTCAACTCAATATTATTTTTAATCATTAAAACAATTTTAAGGAAATTCCTATAAAACATTCAAAGATTGAATATTTCCAAATAGTAAGACTGAACAATATGAAGAAAATATGAATAAAGACAAAACCTTTTCTCTAAATTTAAACTTTTATTTTAATATGTATTTATTTAATCAATTTAAAATTCGCCCACTGCCCAACCCCCATTCATTAACAAAATATCTTTATAATGCGCTTGCTTTAGAATTTAGCTTATATTCTTTTAAATTACGTTGAAGGCAGAGTTGGTGTACTTTTTTTTTTAATTAAAAAAAAATAAATAGGATTTTTTTAATTCAAATCAGATTTTTTGGATTTTTTTAAGCACACAAATACAGTAACAAATTCAGTTAATTATTTATATTTTCAAAGAATTTTAAGATATTTCAGTTGAAATAATTATTTATTACTATATCAAAATTAATTATTAATTAATTATTTTATATTAAAAATGTATGCATAATAAATAGAGAACAACAAGAAACAGAGGAGAAAGCTTATATTTCTGGACTAAATGTATTATCATTTCTGGAATATATACAAATAAGTTGATTGGACTATTATAATTATTTGAGTATGTACAAATTTCTTGAATATATGAACAGATATGGCAAATATCACATAAAATGTTTACTGCAGCTTAATCATTTTTACTATTTAGATGTTTCATCAAAAATACCAGTTGATGCCTTATCAACCTCCATTCTGTTTCTTAATTTTGAGTGCACTATTCCAAATGTAGAAAAGAATCCTTTCCAAAGGGGCTGTTAATGCTTTTGCTGTAGTCAGCATGTCCAAGAACTTAATGTTCTCTGATAAAATGTCATTCTTTGACACCTTAACGAAGCTGTTCCACCTTTCCCTAGAGGACCAGATGCATTAAGGCTACCATATAGTGAGTTAAAACTCTAATTACTTAAACACAGAATATATTAAAATTTATAATAAAAAAATATTTATATTTTAATAATTTAGAAGAAGCTGATATAAATGTTTTTTTTTTATCATAAAAATCAATATTTGGTCTAAAAAAGAATCACATAAATCAGTTTTTTCTAAAGAAAATCATAAAAATCAGTATTTCTTTCTAAAAATAAAATCATAAAAATCAGTGTTTTTCTCTAAAAATGAAATCGTAAAAATCAGTATTTTTCTTTAAAAAGAAAATCCTAAAATTTAGTATTTGTTTTTTGTGTTTTATGGTATCCCAAACGTATGCATGGAACTGGAGTAGAGGTAAAGCTTCCCCATAATGAAGATTTGGGATTTAAATGAAACTTCATTGTACATATGCTGTTGTGGGGGCTGTATATTGATTATATTAGGAAGCTTTTCATAAGATAGGTAAATACTGAAATAAATATCATGATTTTCCATGAGTACTTTTTCATTGTATAACATAATATAAAAATACATTATATAATTCATAAGCTAAAAATTTAAATAATTTAATATTTAAAAAATAGTTATTTTTTCAAAAAATAAATTAAAAAACATTTTTTTTCGAAAGTAGTTGGAATTTTGAAAGTAGTTGTAACTAGTAGTTGGGAAAAAGTAGTTTAACTAGTAGTTAACTAGTTCAAAACAAAAGGAGTTGCAACTAGTAGTTAACTACTAGTTAACTAGTAGTTGCCGCTAGTAGTTAACTACTTCTAGTTAACTACTGCCGAACACTATATATATATTGTGGTGATCGGTGAGAGATAATTAGGTTAAGTTTTTGTGATCTCAAGTGGAAGGCCGAAAATGATCGTAAGCAAACTTAGTGTTGCGTTAAATGTTTTAGAATAACCCTAGTTCAGATCCATTTCCAGCATCTAAGCTCCTGTGCAATAAAGTTAGGATCGTAACAGATCTTTGGTGGGATAACACGTGGTCGATCATGTGTATAATAAAAACAAGAAAAGAGTACCTGGAATTAGGCTTCATACATGGGATTTATTTTAAAAGCCTAAAAAGGGGAATCGGACGTTAGGGGTGAGGTGAGGCTGCTATTCTATGTACCTGGTGCCCTTTTTGTTTGCATTCCTGGCGTCCATGCTCCGGATCGTGGCGTGTTCACAAAAATGGCAGACTCTCCTGGGTCACGACATTACTGGTCACATCAGATCCATTCGTGAAGCATCAAACGGACTGGATCGCAGGCAGGGGTTGGTTTGCTAGATGAATCAGGCGAACATTGCTACTTGAAGAAATATAGAGTCGTTTTCGTTCATCGCGGATCCAGGGCGTGCCGATCGTCCGGTACTTTTCTCCACCAGACCCCCTACCTGTTAGCCGAGGCCTTAGGATTGCTTACGCACGGGGAGAGGTAGTGGGGTCTACGGATTTTACATGCACATATCCCCAAGTATACATGGTGGTCTTCAGTGGGTATCGAACGCGCGACTTTCCAGGTGGAAGTCCGACGTGCTAACCACTAGGCTACCCACGGCCCGATCGTCCGGTACTGGCAAAAACCTTGCCACCGTTCGTGGGGGGACAGCCGCTCACAGAAGATTTCCTCAAACGCTTTTCCCACGTTTTCCGCCGAAGTCCGCGCCAGCCACTCAGCGGCTGCACCTGAGTTGCCATATCGTACAATTGGAAAGTTCGAGTTACTGTTGCTCTTCTTCACTGTGAGTCACGTGACCTACTGCAGGAGTGCAAGGGAGCATGGAACATTGAGCAGTGCAAAAACTATGTCGGGCTTCACGACATAATCTCCCCCCGAATACAGTATCAAAAAAAAATTTAGGCCGAAAATGTAAGTTCATTGCAGGAATCCCCAATTTTGAAAAATTAAATGTTACCTACGAGCTACCAAACCTCAACCCTACTTGTCACAGTACATGGGGATACATGAGCAGCTGGATACATAGGCTGCTAACAGGGCACACTTCTTCGCTACAACAAATAAAAGCACAAAAGTTATACAATTCAACACAAACTTTAAACATACCATAGGTTCATTAAAAATATACAAGTGCTACATATATAAGTGTTCGCAACCATAAAACCTGATTTAAATAATTTAACTATATAAGTTTTTTTTTTGAATCAAAGATTGTCACTTAAACACGTAACGAACTTTCAGCAAAAACACTTAATTGCTCTGATTCTAAGCAGCACTTCATTTCAAATTTTTATATACATTTCCTTATGCAATCTTAGTTGACTAAAATCTTAATTGTACCCAAAAAAACTTCAATATCTTAAAAAATGTTATCACAGAACAAACTTTAAATTAAGGTTTCCACTAAAAAATCATCTGAAACACAGTGACAAATGGAAGCTGGTTCTACTGAGAAAAAATGACTTATATTTTTACCAGAAGACTACTCGAGTACTATCTGCTAGTAAAAATTAACACACAAATACTTTCTAATTTCATGGTTGCGAAAAAAAACAAAGGATCCTTAAAACTTCCTGACAATATGCAGTTCAGGACATATGTGGGCAAAAAATTCACGTAAAAATATGTACAGTAAAATGCATCACTCATGTTTATACAACTTTCTTCTTTAAAAACACAAACAAACCAATTGAACAGTATACTGAAAATTCATCCGTTTAGAAGTAGTGACGAATTGGTTAAATTCATTATTTTTGAAAAAAATATATTCTAATATAGTATATTTCCGATTGAAAAAAATTTACTCTATGTTATTCGACATTTACCACAGTGAACAATATCGTTTCTCTTCACTAAGCACTTTGTTTCATTTGACATACATTATTTAATAAAGATCATGTACTTCATTTGTGGTGTACACATTAACTTCATTGTTGTGATGAAAGCATTAACATTATTGTTACATATAAATAAGTAAAAATATTTTAAAAGTTTAAAAATATGTACAAAAAAATAATCGGAGACATCCGGTGTTCAGGGTAATAACTAGTGCAACCACATAATTGTAAGGTGAAAGCACACAAAGGTGCAATGAAATCCCAAAAATGTTAAGTCTCCCCCTTTCAAAATTTTGAAATCATACAGGCAAAAATATACCCAAATACTAAACACAAGGCTAAACCAACAAAAAAGAATGAAGTGGAATCATTTGAGGTAGTATATGAGTAGCCGAAAAATCAATTTCAAAATTCAAGTTTGGCATGAAATCATACAAACAATTCAGTTTTGCGTGCACTCAAAACGAGAACTGAAATGATTTACTGGTGACTTCTTAGATAATACCTGGTTTGATATCTCTGAGTTTGACCCTCATTATTTGAACTATTGCATTGTAAATGTGGTTTTCTTTCTATTGCTGGTCTTAACCGATCAACATGAATTTTGAAAGCATGAGGATTGTTAGCAAACTTAATTACATAATTAACATTGTTGCACCTCTCAACAACTTAATATGGTCCTGTAAATTTTGGTTTGAATTTATCTTTTGATTTTAGATATACAATCTGATTCACCTTTAGACTTCTTAATTTTGCATTTGCATGCTGCTTTATATTTTGCTCATGTTGTTTCCTTTGTAAATTGGAAAAGGCCGTAGTATATTGTTTTTGCAAAGTTTCAAGAATGTGGGACAAAAATTGTGTTTTATCTAGCTGGACAGCTTCTACATCCGGATTAAAAGTATCAACAAGAAGTTCCGTCTAGAACTATACGAGCCTACTTTCCCGTATACACCAAATTCAAATTTATAATCTAGCTATCTCTTTCTCTCTCTTTCTTATTTATCTTTAGTTCTAATTATTGAAAATATACCTTTTTCAACGGATAATACATATTCATTCACTCACTCATTCATTCTTTAATTTATTCAGCCATGCATTTATTCATTCATTCGTTACCTCATTCAAGTGTTTATTCATTCATTTACGCATTCATGTATTTATTCACTCATTTATTTATATTTTCATTTATTCAATAATTTATTCATTCATTCGTTTCCTCATTCATTTATTTATTGATTTATTCTTTCACTCTTTCATTTATTCATTCATTCATTATTTCACTCATTGAGTCACTGAGAAATATCCTTGAAAATCCCGATCAAAAAATTTCATAGCAAAATAGGCTCGTAAGTTCTGGATAAACTTTCTATTTGTACATGTTCTACGTCATAAGAGCTTTCCGATAAAGTTTGTTCCAAGCAAATCGGTCCGTTAGATCAGGATTTATATAGGGTTGAAATTTCCCCGTAAGCCCTGTGTTAATTTTGTGAACTGTTCAAAAATGAACAAAAACTGTTCAAATCAATATTTCACGCCGAGAACTCCTTTCAATAAGCTTGCAATAGGAACTTGGCTCTTGTGCCCAGAGTTTACAGAATTTGCTTCAATTTTGTCCATAGGCGCTAATGTTAAAATTTTTTGAACTGTTCAAAATTGAACAAAAAATTGTTCAAATCAAAAAGTAAAATATAGAAATGAGATGTCCTCGCCGAGATCTTTCGAATGCAAAAAGAATTTTTCCAATCGGACAATTCGTTCAAAAGTTATTAGGGGGGTACAGACCGACAGACAGACAGACCGACAGACACACTTTTTCCCCATCTCAATACCCTACTTTCAAATTTTTTATTTTTCAATCTTTATTTAATTACTTCACTTATTTTTGACTTTTCTTGATTTTTAACGATATTTTCACGATACATTAAGCCTTCTTTCATGCTTTATTATTATTTTTTTTTACTTTTACGGGAAAGTAGGCTAAAAATTAAAGCAAGTTCTCTACCAAAATGAAGAGAGTTTGGGGTGAACCCAGTAGAACTGTGAATTGAACCATTATACAAATTTTGATGAATTTGCAAGGCATGAGCAAACCTGTATGCCTCTTCCTGCATGGCTAAAACTGTTGCTTTGATACTAGTGTTGATTCTTTCACTTTTTCCATTTGCCTGAGGTCTACCAGAAGATGTATGAATCAATTTGATACCCAGTGTTCTTGACAAAGCCTCAAAAACTTCAGCTGTAAATTGAGTGCCCAGATCTGTTAAGATCAAAGCGGGTCGCCCAAAAGTAGTTATGTAAGAAAATAAATGTTTAGTCACAGTCTCAGCAGTGATATTGGACATTTGGTATAACTGCATGTGACGGCTAAAATTGTCTAAAATTGTAAGAACATAATATTGTTGACGTCCTACTGGACCAAGAATGTCAAGGGAAATCTGCTCGTTAGGGAACGAAGGAATATATGAACATCCTACAGGTGCCTTTAGCATTGCATAAGGCTTCAACTGAATGCATTTAGTGCAAGAGTAAACCCAATTTACAGTTTCAGCATAAATTCCCACCCAAAAGTACTTTTGTTTTACAAATTCATATGTGCGAGACAACCCTTGATGAGATAAGTGACTTATTGCCAGAACTTTTGGTCTTAGAGACTTAGGTACAACAATTTTGTGAACTACTTTGTTCAATTTCTTATCCTGAAAGGCATACATCAATACATTAGTGACAGGATGAATAAAATATTGTTCTAATTTGGAATTTATGCCCCTAGCATTTTTAATTTTATTGTAAATTTCAGCTAATTCAAGATCTTTTAGTTGTTCCTGATAAAATGTTGCATCAGAAATTTCTAACACAGGATCTTGGGTGGTTGAATTGGAAATAGCTAAAAAGTTTATGAAATCAACATTTTCAGTTTTATCAGAGTATTATAATTCAGGCAAAATATGAGCACTAGAGTCTGGTTGAACATTAATTACCTGTTCATTGCAAAAATTACTTAAGGTATTGTTTACATTACTTTCCAATGATTCAAAAATATATGCAGTTTCATCTTCATCTTCAATACTAACAACTGGTAAAATTGTGTCAGAATTTAATAGTTCAGAATTAGTTTCAAGTTTTTGGTTAGGTAATTCTTCAGGTACCCTTGAGAGGAAATCTGCCAACACGTTAAATTTCCCTTTGATATGTGTTACTTCGAATGAAAATTCACTCAATTGCATTAACCACCTAGTAGTCAAGTCAGCTGGGGATGATATTTTCTTACAATGCTGGATTGGGAGGCTATCTGAGAGAATTCGGAAATGTCTGTTATATAAATATTACTTAAAAGCTTGGACCCCTTTTACAATTGCCATGAGTTCGACCTTAATGGCAGGATAACGTTTCTCATGTTTTGATAGCGTTTTGCTAAAATAGGCTATTGGAGGTAATTTATCATCGAATTTCTGCATTAACACAGCAGAAATAGCAGCACAGCTAGCATCAGTATTTAAGACAAACTCTTTGTCCCAATCAGGAAGCTTAACAAAAGGAGCAGTGAAAAAGATTTTCTGCAATCTTTCAAATATTTCAGTATGTTCCATAGTCCAACTGAACTTAGCATGGTTGGATGTTAAATCGATGAGTGGTTTTGTAAGTTCAGCATATGAAGGAATTAAACTTCTATAGTATCCACACAAACCAATAAACTTCTTAATTTGACGAGGAGTTTTGGGTAAAGGGAAGGAAGTAATCTTAACAATATTTGCTTTTACAGGAGAAACCATACCCTGAGAAATATTGAAGCCCAAGTAATCTATCGTGGTTTTGTGAAATGAACATTTTTCCGGAGATAGGGTGATATTGTATTTTGGAAATATATCAAGTAATACTGCAATTTTCTCTAAAGAATCCTGAAAACTATTAGAGCAAATCAAAACATTATCTTGGTAAGCAAAATACCCTGAGAGATGAATTTCATCTAAGATCCCATCCGTAAGTGACTGGAAGATCCCTGCAGAATTTTTCAAACCGAAAACAAGTCTCTTGTTTTTAAATGTTCCAAATGGGGAAGTGAAAGCTAGCATGTCTTGATACTCATCAGGGAGTTTAATTTGCCAATAGGCATTTTTCAAGTCACATACAGTGAAGTACTTATACTGAGCAACATTACTAATGATGGTAGCTATTTTTGGTAAGGGGTAGGATGAAGAGTGCAAAATGCTATTAATTAGTCTAAGATCCATTGCAAGTCTGAATTTTGGTAGATCATTTTTATTTAACTGCTTCTTACGAACCAAAAGCATTGGTGCTGACCACTCGGTTACTGTTCTCTCAATTAATCCTGCAGCTTGTAGCTGTTCAATTTGTTCTAACGCCTCTTTTTGTAAGGCTTGTGGGATTGGAAATGGTAATGTTTTGATTGGATTCTTATGAATGAAGTTTAATTTTGGTATGACTTTATCTGTGCATCCCAAAGTTTGTAAACTTTTTGAAAATGCAGCTGAATGGTTCATTAAGACATTTGTTAGGTCTTTTTGTTGCTTACTATCTAAATGGGCCAAGTCAAAATCAGTTTCTTTCAAGTCATTTTTCCTCTGTTGTAAAATTTCATCAGTAGCTTTAATTAAATTTAGATATTCAGTCTCGGTTTCAACAGGTTCATTATTTTGAATTTCAATATTCGACATTATGTTCCCCAAAACTTGCCCCTTATTGAAATGAAAAGTTTCTGTTTTCGACAAATTCTCGATGAAAATATAAATTTCTTTTGATGGTTTATATTTTTCCCCCTTTTTAGATACAAAAGATGAATTTTGATTTTGGAAATCTGAATTGTTTTCATCCCTATCAACTTGTAAAATGTTTACATTTTGATCAAAATCAGAATTTAGGTTATATATAGTTGGGTGACACTCAATATATTCATTTTTCACAGTCGGTTCAAAAAGAAAAGTATCATACACTTGCTCAGAAAGACTTACAAGGGCATAACAAGATTCATTGGGAGGAATTACAAGTTTTCTTGTAAGCTTTGCATGAATTTCTTTTGGTGCACAAGTGCTAACTAAAGGAAAATACTTATTGTTGATGGATATACAATTCTTATCAAAGTGCAAACAAATATTATGTCGAGACATATAATCAAACCCCAATATTGCATCAAATTTTGAGTTTCTAGGTAGTTCGACAATGAAAAATGTGTGTCTAAAATGAACATTGTTCAATTTAAAGGATATTTCGACACACCCTGAGAAATCTATAGATGAATTTACGGTTGCGATAGACACTTTTCTAGATAAAAATTTGTATTTTACAAATGATTTAACACTATCAAAAGTTTGTTTGCTCAAAATACTAATTGTGGATCCTGAATCCAAAAGGAAATGGGTGAAATGTTATCCAAAAGACCCTTCGATTAAAGGTAAATTAATGTTATTTTCTTCAGACACATTATAAATAAAACTTTTGGAATTTGTTAAAGAATTTTGTGGCTGTGTATCATTGTTTACATTTTTACTTACAAGTTTTACATGAGTATTGTCAGTCTCCTGAGCTTGTTTTTCATTTGCTGATGCAAAAACATTTTGGGAGCCTGACTCATCAGCCAGTACAGGTCTCCTAACTAGTTTAAATCATGATAATTATTGTTATTTTGATAATTTTGCCCCCTATTGTTGTTATAAAAATCTCCCCTATTTCTATTTGAGTTCCCTCTACCTCTTAAATGAGAATGACCAGAATTTTGCTTCATTGCCTGATATTATCTGCATGAAAACAATGTGTGGCCCTGACGACCACAGAATTGACACATTATATGGTTATTATATGATCCCCGTCTGTTATTGCCCCTCCAATTTTTATTCTGGCTTTGACGATCATGTCTGAGATCATAAGGTTGAGACCTGAAATTTCTTTGTCTTTGAAATTTAGACTGCTGATCTTCTTGAAAAGATTTACATTCCCTTGCGGAATGACCCCAACTGTCACATAACTGACAAAGAATGTTATTTTCAGCTTGCAAAGCGTTTATCTGCTCTCACATCTGCTGTATTTGAGTTTCGTATGGATTATTGATATGAGAACCGACAAGACAGGATGATATTTGTGCATCCTGGCACTTTTGTGCAAACTTGACGGTCTCGTCATAGCCTTTTAATTCACTTTCCAAAATTTTGCACTTCAGATCTGAAGGCAAGGCATTAGTGAACTGTATATATTTTATCTGATGTAATGCATTTTTGTCCCAATTGGGATACACTTTTATTGCCATTGAATCAATTCTATGAGCTAACGACTTGATTGATTCACCTGGCAATAATTGGATGTTATTGAACTCTGATACAGGGACAACGTTTGAAGAAGTGAAAAACCTTTGGAAAATTTGCTTTGCCTCCTGTACATCAGATACTTCTTTAAAATCGGGGCAATCAAGAAAATATTCTAACGCATTCCCAGTTAATTTTGACTTCATCAAACTTAAGGTCATTTCGGGGGTATACTGGTTAAATTTCTCAGCATCATTCAACTGCGAGAAGAAAAAGTTTAACAATTTCTCATTTCCATCAAAATTTTGAATTTGTAAGTTCAAGTGTGATTGCCCAGTACTACCGGATGCCTGCGATGAGTGAGTTGTCCCCCCTGACTGGTTGCTGCGACCCTTACCCCTTGTGTTAGGCATTTTAATCAAATTTTATGCATATAAATGTACTTAAAACAAGGTAATAGATAATTTTTGCTAAAAAATGCAATCAAATGTTTACCACTGATAATACAACACTTAAACACTACCTCGTTATAAACTTCTGTAATACTAATGTACAGAAGTAAGTATTCGTTGTCGTCTTCGCGGACAACGAATACTCAAGCAAGAAACAAAATAATAGTAATAAAAATAAAATTGTAATAATAATAATCATCATAATAGTATAATAAAAAAAAACAAGGATGCAATTTTTGTGTACATTCACGTTGAAAGGCGAAAATGGTTCCCAATTTTATTTTTAGAGATTAAGGCTTTTGCTGATTTATTCAAAAATGTAAGGAATGCTATGATTATAAGAGCAAAATTTTAAATATATATTTCAATTGATTGAAAATTTGTTTAATTTTTCAATTTTATGAAATCGATAATAATTTTGCATAATTCATATTACTGTTTTTCTCCTTTATTAAATTTCGGACATTCTTAAAGCAATATCTCCTCACTAGATTTACACTAATGTCTCGCAAATGAAAACGTTAACCACAAAATTCAAAATGAGACAGAAAATATATATTATAGCCGTTCAGCGTTTAAAGAATAAATGAATCATTTCCCCCCTGCTTCTTATTCTTCTTTACCTTTTACTGAGCGACATCTTGTTGACTGTAATAAAAAGTTTCACGTTAAGAAAGCACAAATAAGCATTAAAATACAGACATATGTTTCGGGATTGTTTGGAATACCTTTTTCACTGCAATAGTGGAGCTTCTAAGGGGTTGCAAGCAATCCCGAAACTGCATTTTAATGCTTATTTATGCTTTCTTAACGTGAAAAAATTTATTACAGTTTACTTGTGCAAAAAATTAATTAATTTTTTAAACATCATATTGTCTAGTTTATTTAACTATAAAATTTCTGAAATTCAAAAGTGAACGGTAATAAATGTATATGTCAAAGAAAAACATGACCTTCGAATTTCTCAAATGCATTCGCATGTCACAAATAAAGAAGTAATACATACATTTATCTTTTTTTTCTTCGTAAACTTGCCTAAAAGTGCCTAGTATAACTGTGATTCATTTTCCATACTCTAAAAGCAGATTCAACAAAATAGGTCACGTTTTTATAAAGTATTAAGGTAACATATTAAACAAATATAACTTTAATTTTCTTTTATTGAAACTTTAAAAAATCTTATAAAAATAAAAATATTATTAATTGCATTATAATCTATTTTTTTCGTTGATTAAAAAGAGGAAAAACAAGGACTTAATATTCTCGTGCATTTGATTCATCGATTAGAGATCCATCATCTTCAACAAAAGCTGTTGGCATAAATAAAGGTAAATAGGGCTCGTTTAGATAATCATTTTTAAGTAACGCTGTAGAAACTCTGTATGTTTTTTTTATTTTATTTATTTAATCATTTATTTTTGTCAATTTTGTCGTGTAAAACATAATTACGCATTGTCGAAAACCGCTTGTATGATTGTTTTCATAAAGGGAACTATAAAAAGGAAGTGTAAAACAAGTTCAACAATAGATTCAATGTATCTCTTTTGTTGGTGTGTTTACCAATTAAAAACACATTACAAAACATTTCCGTGGAAGTTTTAGACGATACTAAGTTGTTTAATTTCTCAATGACAAACAATACATTTTATAGAATCATTCATTTACTTATTTAAAGTAATAAACCTAAATTTAATATTAGTGTCTAAAATGATAAGTTCAATCACATTAATAGCTAGAACATCCATCTGTCAACATTACATATATACACGTGGACGAAAAAGCAACTTGAAAGTGGTAAGCAGATGGGCTTGTCCACGGTTTTGGTAGGTCATGTAAACGAAAATGTCAAAGGGGTACCTAATGCTAACTACGGTTATACTGTCTATAAGATCTAGGGTTTCATAGACTACTCCCATACAGGGAGCGCGGCACGCAGCGCTATCCTCCTTCGAACCTCCCACAAACTCTCAAACAGCTTAACAACCAGAACCGCCCTTTGGGACTGGATTGGCGAGCGTTGCCTGCTTGCTTTACCGTCCCGGTGCCGCAGTCATACTACAAATTTAGGCTAACATCCGCCGGGAGCGGATAGGTGTTGATTCAGCGTGACCCACACCGCACCACGGGGAGGCCCCCACCACTACGGCCCAATACCAAACGGATAACGTCTTAACTTTATCCCTCAAAAATATGAATTAACGTAGTAACAATGCGAAAAAGATCCCTTAAAAAATGAATTAACGTAGTAACAATGTAAAAAAAAAACAAAAGTAATAATTATATAAATGACCTTCAAAAAAAAATGCAATACGCACAACAGTTCCAGACCAAAGTCAGAGTCATTAATTCCTTTCTAAACACTTCAAATTTCGACAAATGTGATCCAAAATAGAGCAATGTGACATATGTGAAAGCCATGAGTTGTACAGCCTATAAGCACTGAATGCTTCAGTGTTATAATCCGTACATAACACAAATTTAAATTTTGAACACTTACATTCATATTATCTATTATTTCTTATGTGTATAGCAGCCTATAGTTGAAAATTATATCACTACGTGTACTATAAAGATGAATTAAGTTGTTCGGTAAACGAATCTTTATCAAATAAACCCATAGTATTTTCCCATCTTTATGCTTGGCAAACGTCATAGGTTAATGACTTTTCAAGATATACCAAGATTCAAGGTACACCTTGTACTAAAAGAATTTTTTATAATAATCAGTCAACGTATATTTAATTTACTGGGCTTCCTTAATGAAGGTGTTTTCTCTGAAAATTAAATAAATATAATTTCACTGTTAATATTGCTTTGTACTTTACGTTGCAGTAGGAAAACCGCATTCTAGGTCTTCTTTTTTTTTAAATGAGCTTTAATCAAATAGATAAATGCAATTAGTGCTAGCCGTATGTGGGGAATTTAGTATGAAAAGAGTGGTAACACTGAGGTTTTATTTTTGAATTCGATAGTATTCTTTTCAGTCGCACTTTATCATATTTTTGAACTATTTTTGTATGCACGCACTGAGAAAGTATATAATATATATATGCATAAAGCACAATAACATTTTGTTGCCATCAAAAGTAAAATATGTAGCTCTTAATTTTTATGCTTTTGTAACATTGACTTTCTCAGATTTATTTCATGCTCACACTTTAATTTAATTCTCAAAGTATTTCCTTCACTTATTTTACTTTCAGGTAAGATGATAATAAGTTATGTAACAATGATGACATGAGCTTTTATAGTTGCCTTAAAAGAATATCTTTAAATGTTTTTTGTCTAAGAATATTCTGAATAGCTATAGCTGTGGCAAAACATTCATTCATTTCAAAACCTTTCTCGTGCACTGGGTAGAAGTAGTCAGTGTCGCCTGAATTATACATATTTAGGAGCATTTTAATATCAGAAGCTCCAAACATCAAAAATGATTTGACGCTGCAGCGAAATGAGTAAAATTTATTGCGTACAAAGTTTATTTACATTTAGCCTAACAGAAGCGAATTCGGCAATGTGTGATGAGACTTGCAGTCTCATTATGTGCAGTTTGATTTCTGCATTTTAAGCTGAAGCGTGGAAATTATCATGCTCGAAAGGTGAATATAGCTTATTACATTGCTTTTGCTGAGAGCATTATTACGAGCACTGTTTTTCTGTAAAATATACTGATAGAATGAAATAAATCAACCCAATATATATATTGGGGGGTCGGTATTTAGTTAGTATACTACTAATTGTATCTTTATCGAGTTTAGCATTTCACGGAAAAAATAATGCGGAAAGTTTAAACTTCCATTTATCCCCTTAAAGGATTCATTCATAAATGATGTCACACTTCCAGGTAGAGGGGGGTCATGAAATTGTGACAAGGGGAGGGGGTCACATGAAGTGTGCGATCATGGATATGAAACATAGCGTGGAGAGTGACACAGGGGGAAGGGGGTACGTTGAAGTGTGATAAACGGGGAGGGAGGGGGTAATATATGGGAAAAAAGCGTGACATTATTTATGGACGCTACCTTATTTATCCTCCAGCCCGAGAGAGTGTTAGTTTTGGCAACGACATAAAGATATTGCTTACTTACGAAGCATCGAAATTTTAAAAATAGTTGACTATGTATAACTACATATCTTTAAAGTTCTTGACAAAATTCTAACTTTTTTTTAGTTGAGAAATATGGCTAAATTTCCGTTTTAAGGTATGAACTCGGGTTTGTATCAAAATATTTTCATAAATTATTCATTTGAGATTAAGGAAAACGTGAAGGCTCGCATTAATTTCCGATCGATTGATAGCTTTGTGAGAGCGATCGACACGTAATCATGAAAAAACGTTTTTTTAGTACGATAGATAATGTAAAACTGAAACTATGTCATGGAAAAAAAGAAGTCATTTTAAAATAGGAAGGCATGCGATATTTGAAAGGCTTTTCCAAGTTTCAAAAATAAAATATTTAAAAATATCTATTTTTTTCGCATATGAAAGTTTTTTCTTCCGCATCCAAGAATTGTTTTTAGTAAGTTAACAGCCGAGAAAACAACGCAAAATTATTGTTATGACTTAGACGTAGACGTGAAAGAGGTCGTAATGAAAATATCTTTTGTGATTCATACCACCTGTTAGTCCATTTATGTCACTACGGAGAATGGATCAGATATTTATGATTGAGACTATAAATGCCACATGCCTATGATTCATAGAACATGCATTGTTCGCTTTCATATTATTCTGTGTACCAAATGAATAATGCCAGCGATGAAAAGAGTTTCACATTGCAGTTTTTCGAAGAAAATGCTTTTGTATGGATTTCCTAAGATATTGTATATGTAACACTTGCATACAGTTTTATTTTTACTTTTCGCATGCTTTTAATTGTTGATAATTTTTATAATACAGTGTTAATAGCAAAATAAATAGCAATTAAGTGAATTTTAGATATATTTAATACTTAGTTGATTACAAATTTACTATGTATGGGCACTTCTTTAATATTGATATTATTCTGGGATAGATGACACACACAAAAATATATGACATATATTATTTCTCAAAAGATTGTTTTTGTCGTTACGCCATAACTCTCTATTCCTTAATACTTCATCAAACTTCGTAAATAAGGCATCAGTTTAAAGATATATTTTTTTTACTGTTATCGGAAAGAAGGAAACACATCATATTTTGGACATTTTCCGAAAATTACACCTAAACACACCGGATTTTTGAATTCCCGCTGCCAACCATTTGGTTACTTATCGAGAAATAAGTCGGATCAATTTCTATTTGATGAATATACCATTTTCCTCTGCATTTAATTACGTTTATAGTTACACTATTAACTAATCAATGACAATTTTAACAAATCATATTCATACAAATTTCAACATTTTATTACTTTTCGAAACCACACATTTCAGACGCCATTCACAGACGCAGTCATTTGTTTATACTTAGTCCTGTTGTTTTCCTCTCTGCTCTGACTATATGGGATTAACTAAATATCCGTCTACCGAATTAAATCAATTCTACTCAAAAGTAAGTACTTTACGATTTATACAGCCTTTGAAGTTGTGCATTTATTACATAGCCAGCAACTTTATTTAACAAATAACCATGTAGCGTCTTCCCTTCTCTAACCAAACTTTTACTTCGTCTCCTCTGTACTACAGGTTTCGGTCCAAAAATCAAACAGCCGTTTCAAAAATTAAACTATTTCTGATGTAACATGGATCTAAAAAAACATCCATTCTGTAACTCCTTACCACATTTACATCGGCGTCGCAATTACTCCAAGTACGCATTGCCTGCTAGGAATAAATGTGCTTGGAGAGTTATTTTCTTATCTTCTTTTACGTCATGTTGAAACCGAAATCCTTTCATGTTATTTTTCATTCATGGATGAAAAACAAACTCTTGGGAAACGAGATCAATTATATAAGAGCCATGATACAAGGTTATTATGCTATTTTTTTGCTAATGAATTGAGACGATTATAAGACAAAGAGCTTGAATCAATGTTTCTTATTCGCAAATCGCACTGCAAAACTGACTGAACCGAAATCCAATGCCGTCCATATGCGCCAATGTTTTTTTTTTTTTTTTTTGACATTTTCGTGTATTGGGTTATTTGGTTATCTAAAGTATGGTCTGTTAAGTATCTTCATTTCGTCTTTTTTAAACAAAAAACTCACCCGCACACTTTAGTTTTTATCATAACATTTGTTTAAAAATCCCTGTACAGTTACTGCTGCTTTTATTTTGGAACAAGAACGCAACTCCACAACTGCGTGTAGTTCTCTATAACCACCCTTTCCCCACACCAAAATTGAAAAAAAGAGAGCGCAAAATTTGCTCATAAAAAAAGTAATTGTTAAAAAAATCTTTCTGGGGAAAAACGGCTAGATTGAAAAATCATGATAAAAAATTATAACATTCTAAATTTTATGAAATAAAAAAATGATAATAATAAAACCTTGCATTATCACTGCGGTTACTTCAATCTATTGACGGCCTTCACAAAAACACGAAATTATTGCTGAAATTCAGTCTAATAGTCAAAATTCATTTGTGACGTCATTGTAAAGCATAGTTACGTTTAAAGATCGTGTAAAGAAGATTTTTCTAGATATATTGCTTGCATAGATTTAATGTTTGCAATTTCAGATCCAGTTGCATGAGGCGAACGCTAGAGAATATTTTAATACACTCAGTCTGATTCTTGGTTGTTTTACTGCGCTATCGTACTCCAAGTTTGCAAGTTGAGACGAACGTATGTCGTGACCAAAGGAGGTATGTGTAGTAAAGGTCATTTCATAATCACGAATCTATTTCCAAATGCGATGCAGAATTGAATTAAAGAAGAAAAAAAGCATGTGCCCTAAGTTTTTTTTTTTTTTTTTTTTTTTTTCGACGTCTAGCCAGAACGGTTAGTATAAATTTAAATGCTGAGACGAGTGCACGAGTAAAAGTTCAATAGCTGTTCATTGGTGAGCAAGAGTAATTACCGTCAATAAATTTGTCTGAAACTGCTAAGTACTTAAGGCTTAAAATGCTTGCAGGTGAAAGACACGTGAAAAGCAACTTAAGCTTTTTACAGAAGAGCTAGCAGAAGTAGTAATCACACCCTAAGTACTTTATCTGTGAATTTAAGAATGGAAAAATGTAGGAAAGTAAATAGTACACGTACATAAATAGTAGATGAGTTGAAAATACAAGCTGATGAGATGATCTCTCTTCGTCAGACGAGACGGTTAGAAAATCATATATCTTTTGTCGATATAAATAGCACATAAAAACAAACACAAAGTCATCCTGAAATTAATAACACATCTTCTACTAAAACAGACAAAAGTAAAAATGTCAAATGATACTGAAAGTGAGTAAATAATCGTAATAAAAGACCCATTTGTACAGTCCCGGAAAAGAAAAAACGAATTACTCCTGTTTACTCAGCCATCATGATGTCTAAATATATACATATTTTTAAAGCATTTTACAGCTTTAAGGGTTTAAAAAGAAATGGAAGATTTTTTTTTAAATTGGGGGATAAAATGCATAACACACAGTTGATAACAAACTGGTAGAAAAAAATTACGGTAAATGAAATTTGTTTGTGCTGATTTCAAGTAGCCGATCACGTTCGGGTCACTTTTTTAGAGAAATCTTATTTAAAAATGATATTTTTACATTTTTCGATGAAGTTTTAGTAACAATTCATAATGAGATATCAATGTTAAAAAACTTTAAAGTTTTATAAACAATTTAATTCCTTGTAGAATTTTCAAGATGTTTGTCAAAAACTTAACATTTTTAAACCTTCTTTTTAAAAATTAAATAAATTTTTAAATTTTAAGTATTTTTGAAAACAATTGAGAGATTCTTTTATTTATGCAATTTTACAAAAATTTGAGCACGTCACTCAGAAAAAAAATATTTCCTCAACGCTTCCACCCTCCCTTTAACAGTCGTAAACAACTTTGTCTGCATTGTGAAATATTCTGCAGAAAAAACACCCTAACTCTTATTTGTACAAAATGAAAATAAAAGAATAATCCTTCCTTAATACCTGTAGCGAAGAAAACTTTGAAAGAGCAAATCTATGTACCCGCTTCATTATTTTCAAGTTTATCTATAAAAGAAATAATAGAATGGAGACTAAAAACTGAACTTTGAACAATGGAAGTAAATAAACTTTCTAAGAAATCGACGATTCAAGTGTTATTTCTAATAATAAAGTGAACGCGAATAGAGCGAGAAAATTTAATTACCGTACACAATAATCTCATAAACTTTTTCAGAGAAAACAGGAAAGTCGGACTAAGTGAGGATTAGCAAGACGTTTTCTTTTTACTTTAGTTAAGAGTATAGGATATTGTTTTACAGAAAGAATGACTATCTTTACTATTTTAAAATAATGTGTGTATGGAATTCATAAAAAAATACAGATATTTAGAAGTTTAACCTTTCATCAAGCATTTTTAAGGATATAAAAATGATAAATACAAAAAAATAAAAATAAATTATTTTAAAAATAAAAAAATGCGGATTTTTATTTTTAAACTTCTAATGGGATGCTTAGTATTGGTTATTTGTCATTGCAGACCTAGTGCATTCCCAGATATTGGTACAAACTCTTTCAGCGGCCCACAATGAATGTGGTACTATTTCCCCAATTTTTGACGCTCAGTTTCCCTCTAGATGACGGTACCTGAACTCTAATTGATGAAAACTGCACTAATAGTTTAAGTTAGCCGAACGTATCCACATCAAACGGATACTCGGGGGATCTTCAACACGCCGCAAAATCATACGACATGGGCGCCCTGTCGATTTTCTGCATCTTGAAAATCCACTGACTTGGGCCAGGTTTCACCCTGCGTTCGGCGTACGGGGAATTCGCCTTAACAATAAGCCACCCTGGCGGCTCCAATGTGGAAAATACTCAAGGGCATTCGAACCTTAAATGAAAATTTAAATGCATTTTATTTAATGGCTTGAAAATTCCAATAATACGTATAAAGATTACTAAGAACATATACAGAAAATTATCAGCATTAATTGCTCTAAAATTTTAGAAAGGAAATTAAAATAGAAACAGAGCAAAAATTATGTCAAAAAATTATGCGTCTACTTACAACCACTCAAAAAAAATATGAGTAGCTACTTATATTTTTTCACAACGTTCTAACTTCCTTTCACTGTACTGAAAACGAAAAGAATAAACTATGATTTTTTCGAAACAAACTGCTGAGGTTGTAAATAAAATGATTTTGATGTTATTATTTCAAACGTAATTAAACTAGACTGTTAAAGAAGAAGTTGTAAACGGTTAACTTAACTTTTTTTGCTCAAAACTAGCTTAAATGCAGTCAGAACCAAGTCAAACCAAGGGAGCAAAATGTTACTTATTTATTTACGATTATCGTATTAGCGTTGTGGGAGTGAGATTTATTTTTAATTACACATACAAGACGCTCTTTTTTCCGAATCATTAGTTAAGTATTTATTTAGAATAAAAGGTTTAGTGTCATGTTTTTTTAATCTTTCTTACCTACAAACACTCATTTAAATCTATAAACAATCCCAATTGACAATTTAGTCAACGTATTCTGGTAGTACGAAGCAAAAGGAAAAAAAATATATAGGTTTAAAAAAGCAAATTAACGTAAACATAAATTTTATACTTGAACATAAACACTACTACTTTAAACGAATTACCTGCCACAAATCACAGAGCACTAATGCTGAGTACATATATGCAGTGAGATAAATAGTATACAGTCAGCATCTAACATTAGAGTGCTTTAAATGGTAGGTGATTTGTCTACAGGTTAATTCCTTATGTGTTGTTGCAACAATTACTCCTTTCAAATGAATACATTTAATAGTTAGTTTCTGGAAATACTAGGCACTAATTGTGGCACTTCTGCTAAGTAAAGCGGGAAATATTAAGCTTGAAAACATATAAAGCATTTCACTGAACTGCTTCGTTATAATTATTTCTCCATAAAGTATTTATTACAGTAATCACCAGTGCAGAAGAGAAAGTAGTCTCGCATATTAGTAACGAATTTATATGAAAAGTTTAATTAAAATTGGAATAAAAACATACTAACATAGAATGGTTAAAATAAAAAAGTACTTATACATTCTAAAATCTTAGCTCTTTCATAAATTTTTAATTAGTATGAAGGGCATAGTCTGTGTCAATTCAGGCAGGTAAAGTAAAAATCTTACCTTCATAGTCTCAGATGTTTTTGTGTTTAATATATGTCAAAATTTGGAACAAAGTGAAAGAAATTTATATTTTTGTTTTTCCCCAAACAAATTCTGGGCCCGTTATACAGGCCACTAAAGATATTGTCCTCGGCGCCATTTCCGACAAAACTTTTAAAGTGCTCTATTTCTCGAACGGTGCAGGATATGTTGTTGCAATTTTTTTTATTTGAAAGATAATTGTCTGCTTTTTGAAATAAGAGACTACATTTTAAGATTGTTCAACCTTTTTTTTCTGTAGCCCTTTGAATTTTTTTTTTCAATATTTTTTATTTTTTCTCTCCAAAAAAGCCAATTTAAATTTTTTAAATTTTTTTACTATTGGTTAATACTATTGAGTACTACATTCCCTGAAAATGATAGTTTCCACTTTTGAGCTTAACGGGTTTCAGAAACAATTCAAGATTTTGCATATATTTCACCAGTTCTCTTTAAACTATACTCACGTATTGGTCTCATGAAATCAAAATTTAACTTTCTTTTACATGTATTGAATCTTTAATCAGTATTAGAAACATACCCCCCCCCCCCCCAAAAAAAAAAAACACCAGTAGACAGACAGGCATACATTTCCTTACCTTATGACCCTCTACTCTTTCCTTAATACTGTCGTATATCTTTTTACTTTCAACACTTTTTCTCCTGTAATGGTTACAGTGATAGTGTCCTTTTTGCTGGCGCTCTGCCGAGAGCAATCCCATTTGTCGTCCAGATAAAAAGACTGTACAATGTGAATGTCCTCTACATTCACAGGGTGACCGTAATAAGGATTCACTTTTCCAAACGCTCCTTTTTCAGCCTTCGAATTCCTTGCTTTCTCCATCATGTATTTTGTTGCAGATGGAATTTGCTGCAAAGTTTGTGTCTTTGAAAAGGATCATGAGATAATCGTTAGAATTTGTACTTTTTCATTGTAGAATTCCCAGGATTATACAGTTGAATTTAGGTTAGATATAAATTCATTGCAAGTTCCACAATCTTCTTCGAATTAATTTTTTTCTGAAGATGGAATTTCAACACTGAAGAGTTTGGTTAGTTTCCGTTTGGTGTTCTTACCCACACTTTTCCTAGCATAGACCTAGTGGCGTTACTTCACTGACCATGGTTTCTTAACAGGAGTAAGACCAAGCTCTACAACTGACTGATTCAAGTAACTGAATTTTTCAGCTAGTGGATACAAAATCTTTATTATTCATACCATCAAATACTTCTTCTTCAATTTCAGCTATTATGATTTTTGATATTCTGTCAAAGTACTTAGTATGCAGAAAGTCTCTACTGGAAACATTTTCACTTGGAAACATAGACTTGAAATGAACACTCCTATTTTCAACCTGAATTATCACCCTATTTTCTTGTGTCCTGAAACCCTGATCCCCTTATTTTCTTGTGTCCTCAATCAGAAGACATTTCGAACTCAGTCCTTTCTACAAAATACCACTCAAAAATTCTAACGAAAACGTATTAGAATATTAAGTGATTTATTTACTCTCTTTTTCTTATATGTTGAAAGCTGAAATTAAAACTTCCAATTTCAAGTCGGTAAGTATCCAATCATTTGTTATTTTGCCCATTACTCCCTTTTAACCACACCTGCTTGGCAGCTGCTTCTATTTGTTTTGAGTAATTTTACTTTATTTATCTGTTCTTGAAAGGGAGGTTATAAATAAAACATAGTGGTGTTTGGAAACTCTGCATAAAACCCTTTTGTGAGGTTTTATGCAGAATTTCCTTTCTTTTCATAACATCAATAGAAACATGTGACATAAAGATAAAAAGCCTGTCTTTGTCAAACAAGTACATATTAAAATTAACAACCAACAATTTCGAACAATAGCTGTTCAAAAACGAGTCAGAAATATTATAAAAAAATAAGTGATATTAATAAATATTTTCTAAAAAATATTTCAGAGTAGAGGGTTATAAGGTAAGGAAATGTATGTCTGTTTGTCTGCTGGTGGTTTTATTTGGGGGGGACGGGTATGTTTCTAATACTGATTAAGGATTCAATACCATGTCAAACAAAGTTAAATTTTCATTTCATGAGACCAATACGTGAGTATAGTTTAAAGAAAACTGGTGAAATATACACAAAATCTTAATTTGTTTCAAAAAACAATTAAGCTCAGAAGTGGAAACTATCTTTTTCAGGGAATGTAGTATTCAATAGTATTAACCAACATTAAAAAAATAAAATAAATTAAAATTGGCTTTTTTGGAGAGAAAACTTTTTTCAAAGGGCTACAGAAAAAAAGGTTGAACAGATATCTTATAATGTAGCCTCTCATTTCAGAAAGCAGACAATTATCTTTCAAATAAAAAATTGCAACAACATATCCTGCACCGTTCGAAAAAGGAAGCACTTTAAAATTTTTGTCGAAAATCACAAGTCAGAAGTGGCGCCGAGGACGCCATCTTTAGCAGCCTGTATCTTGGGCCTGGAATTTTTTTGGGCAAAACAAAAATATACTAGTATTTCACTTTGTTCCAAATTTTAACATATATTAAACTCAAAATCTTCTGAGACTATGAAGATAAACCCTGCCTGAATCGATATGGATTATACCGAAGACTTAGTTAAAAGGAGAGAACTTTTTGCATGCAATGGCAATGTTTTGGTTCTACGCGAAATATTCATTTTTACTATTAGTTAAAATGTTAAAATAGCACAACGTATTTTTAAAGTCCTCCACTTAATTTAGGTTTGCATGCATTGTCATTTCTTCATTTAGCCCCTGTTGTTTCGAGTCGTGTTTAACTAATTATAAGGTGGCGGCATCAGCTAAGATTATTCCATAGGCTTTATAAATTTAATTGTGACAAAACACTGTTTGGTTGACAAGAAATAAATCTATTTATATATAATGCCTTTTTAAAAAGCGTACTTTGGAAAAATTTTACTGTTTTTCCTACGTCAATATTTTTAATTCGCTTGTTAGGAAGCACAACATATTTATACCTCGCATTGTAGTTTTTTTTTTCTTCAAAACGCATCAGAAACTCTTCGAAATAAACAATCCGGAGTCTGACGTAAAATTACACAAAATAAAAATAAGAAACTATATAAAGAGTTTTTAAAAAAGAAAAAATTACAGACAATAAAAATGTATGATTTTCAATTTAACGCAGTTAGTAGTTTGATAGCAATAGAATACCCACGACTCAATAAATTATCACAAATAAAATACCTAATACTCTATAATATTACCAACAGTTAAAAGTACACTTTTCCACTGTAGTGGCGCTATCTGTACGCTTCATGATTCACTATTTCTGGCAAACAATAACAAATACTAGAGTTAGCAGTTTTCGTTCGATGGGTTCAGAACTGGAGCGCACTCTAAACTGAATCCATGCCTTAGATCGTTCAGGCTAGATGCCTCAGGATTTGGGGTCAGAGGTAATTTTATATACGGTGAACATGTGCCGAACCTGGAACATTTTTTCCTGCATTTGAAAAGAATGTATGTTAAAA
Source organism: Octonoba sinensis (assembly GCA_038502835.1). Classification (NCBI taxonomy): domain Eukaryota; kingdom Metazoa; phylum Arthropoda; class Arachnida; order Araneae; family Uloboridae; genus Octonoba; species Octonoba sinensis. The sequence goes on along the minus strand of CM076599.1, from coordinate 51,561,283 downwards.
CATGTGGTTTCCCTGGCTCTGTTTCCGAGAAACTTAATTCTTGGCTTTTGAGCGAATACTTACGGAACTTAACAAGTAGAGTTCTTTGTAGCAAATATGCTCTATAGTTGTACGAAAGAGGAAAAACAAGAATTTTATTATAAGACAAATGATCAAAATACCGTTGATTCTATTTATAACAGGTTAATTAAGCCTTCAATTTCTGGCAATGTTTCTAAGTGCAACCCTTGCTTATACTATTATTTTACCTTTTTATCCAAAAATCAGTCAGCAAATTGCTAAAATATTGAAGAAGTTTGGGTTTGATACTGCATTTTCCCCTGTGAATAAAATAAAATTTACAAATTTGAAGTATCCCATTGATTTGCACAACAACTGGGGTATTTATAGTATTTCTTGCAAATGTGGTCTGTTTTACATAGGTCAGACTAAACGTGCCTTAAAGCACCGTCTGAAAGAACATGAAAATTATGTTAAGCGTAAAGAACTTGCACGTTCTTCCATTCCCCAAAGCATTGTTGGACTTTAGATCATTGTTTTGAATTTTCTTCTGCTAGAATTATCAGCAAATGCTCTTCTGTCTTTGAACTTGATTTTTGGGAAGCTTATCACATTTGGAAAAATTCTCATTCTGTAGTAAATGATTTTTCCAGCACTCCATATTTTCCTGACATTTGGAAACAATTTTTATAATTTTTCTCTCCATTTTTGGTTTTCTCCTGCAATTTACATATTCGTTTCCCGCCTTTTCCTTCGGGCTCTGTTCCCGCCTTGTTCCTGGCCTCTGATTGGTCAATCGCTAATCCGACACATTTGGTATAAATACCGGTGTCTCTCTGGTTATTGCCTTGTTCACTCACAGCTTTCTTGCTTGTGTGTTGAGCGTTTCTTCTTCTTTTATGCACTGATGAAGAGGCTCCATTTGTAGCTTCGAAATAGCTATTTGCGTTAATTTTAATCTGAATTTGTGCTTTTTCACGTTGTTTTATCTTTGTACTTACAAGAATTTTATTCAAAAACTGTTATCAAAAAGCTTTATGATTTAATTTTCAACAAGTTCTTAGTTAACTTTAATGAAATACTCAGTTCCCTTTCTGTAGTCTTACCCAAAGAATTTTTTTACAATGCACAAATTTCTTTTTATAGCTATGTTTTTGACTGAAGGTTCCAGAATGCCCTACCGAATCGTTTAGAAAGTCTGAGGATTAGTTTTCAAATTTTCTCTAAACTCGTAAATATCTTTCAGACAACCTATGTCAAAAAAAAAATATTCTTAAATCCCACTTTCCAAATCAGTTGCAGTAAACAAGAACAAAAATTGTAATCAGATCACTGTGAACGTACATTGAATAAATGACGTTTTACAAAAGGTTTGATCGATTACTAGTTTTTCTTTCGTCTTTTCGTTTGAAAGGTTGGGACACGTTCCACTTCCTCCTGTATTATTTCACATTCATCCATCTTTGAAAATGCGTTTCTTATAAAGATGGAGCGTTTCTTATTAAATGTAAAATATTTGAAATAGCTGCCGCATGATATAAGACAGGGAAGAAGAGCAAATTTGTAAATACAAATACTGGCTAGTAAAACAGAGCATATTATATGTATTTTGTGCATACAATATTGAAGCTATTTCTTCGTAATCTCAGATTTACATCTGTCTAAAGAAGATAAAAATTAAATGAAATAATTAAAGATAAACCAACTTTGAAAGTACGCACATCACTTTTGCAAAGTTTTCAAGTGGTTTTCCATGAAGAAAAGCGATCACTATTTTAAATGTAAGATATATTCTTCTTTTTAATGCACATCTACTAAGAACAACAGACACGTGGTTTTCGTTTGTGGCTACAAAAATGGATATTAACTCAGGGCCCAACAATTTGTGGCAGAATAGAATTTGACTACATGTTTCAGAATATATATATGTGTGTGTACACACGATATATATATATCGGATATAACTGGATAAATTATTTTGATTATTCAAATTATTTTGATTATTCACTTGACTTGCAACTCCCAGTCTTATATCTTTTGTTAAAAAATTTTTTCTCACATGCTATGCTGGGATTTCTCAGAAACCTGCAATGACAATAGTTCGTTATATATGCTTCCTGCTCCCTCCCACTGATGAAGAGGCAGGCTCTTTTCATTTTGAATGTTTATATTTGTGATTTCCCACGTTCAGCCTTTTATATTGTTGTTTTTTCACATACCCACTAATTTTTTTATATATATTCTCTATTTCATACATATATTTGCAACTGTTTAAGTGTGCTGCTCGTGCGCCTTTTCACAGTTTGATTCACTTTATTAACTTTTGATTATATATATATATATATATAGATATAAGAACCTAGAATTTGCGTGTTGCGAAAAGCAAAAACAAGCAGTAATTTATGATGTAATTTCTTTCTTTTTTTAAGCAAGTTATTTTAAAAGGTAAACGTTTTTGCAATTTTCATTAACGAAGCCAGTGCGTGACCAGAATATATTAAGGGATTTAGCTATTTATTTAAGCATTACTTTCTCTGTGGTTTTAATATGTAAGATTTTAAGCAGTTACATTTGAGAAGAAACCTGTTTAAAAAAAAAAACTAAAATTCTTGTAAAAATGCGAAACTTTCCAGATCTCTGCAAACTTTCGAGCATTTAAGCGACCGGAAAATGGAAACCAATTTCATCATTATTCTCTTTTTAGCCTACTTTCCCGTAAAAGTAAAAAAAATAATAATAAAGCGTGAAAGAAGGCTTAATGGTATCGTGAAAATATCGTTAGAAATCAAGAAAAGTCAAAAATAAGTTAAGTAATTAAATAAAGATTGAAAAATAAAAAATTTGAAAGTAGGGTTTTGAGATGGGGAAAAAGTGTGTCTGGTCGGTCTGTCGGTCTGTCTGTCTGTCCCCCCTTAATAACTTTTGAACGAATTGTCCGATTCGAAAAATTCTTTTTGCATTCGAAAGATCTTGGCGAGGACATCACATTTCTATATTTTACTTTTTGATTTGAACAATGTTTCGTTAAATTTTGAACAGTTCAAAAAAATTTAACATTATCGCCTATGGGCGAAAATGAAGCAAATTATGTAAACTCTGGGTACAAGATGCAAGTTCCAATGAACAGGCTCACGGGAAGAAGTTCTTGGCGTGAAGTATTGATTTGAACAATTTTTGTTAATTTTTGAGCAGTTCAAAAAAATTAACATAGCGCCTACGGAGAAATTTCAATCCTATATAAATCCTGATCTAACTGACCGATTTACTTGGAACAAACTTTATCGGAAAGCTCTTATGAAGTAGAACATGTACAGATAGAAAGTTAATCCAGAACTAACGAGCCTGTTTTCCTATGAAATATTTTGATCGGGATTTTCAAGAATATTTTTGAATTAATGAATGATTAAATGAATAAGCAAAAGAATGAATGAATAAATGAGTGAATAAATACCTGAATGACTGAATAAATAAATGATTGAATGAATATGTATGAACTGTTGAAAAAGGTATATTTGAAGCAATTAAGAACTAAAGCTAAACGAGAAAAATAGATAGTCAGATTATAAATTTGAAGCTGGTGTATACAGGAAAGTAGGCTCATATAGTTCTAGACGGAACTTCTTGTTAATCTCCTAAATTTGCACCTTTTCCGCGGTATTACGACATGGGGAGAAAAAGGAATGAAAGAGAAAGCATTTTTTCGGTTGCTCGGTCTTTTTTTGCATTGTGCACCGAGTTTTCGACAGGAGTTGCTCTTTATTTCTTTATGTAAGAAAATTTCTTGTGGAGACGCCTCAAAGGAACGGGCGAAACTTCGGACATTATGCTAAATAAATTAAGCGATTTGTGTGAAAGTCTCTAAAGTAGACAAAGCTAGGATAGATTCCAAATTCTAACAGCGCATAAAAACTGCCTACATGAAGAGTGCATTCGAAAAATGCAATTTTTTACAATCGAGTTTTGCACAATATATATTGTTCCTTTGCTTGTCCTTAATCCATTTTAACTGAGCCTCTTGTTAATCCAACTTTCTGACTCTTTAAGGATGTCAAGTATCTTGGGCAGAGCTTCAGTTGGTTATTGTTGCAGAGCTTTGCTCACATTTCCTTGCATTAAAAAAGGGATTCCTTGTTACTCCGAAACACTTTTCTGCAATTGTATGCTTTAAATATGTTTTTTACTTTTTTCTATATCTAATATATAGAAGTATTGGATTCGTGAAAATTTCAAATTTCTGCGGATTTATACGTTTTAAGGTGTTCTAAAGCCATTTTGACCATTTTTGGAATATTTCCGTATGTGTGGTTTCCCTTTTCTTTATGGCCGCTGTAACTCAAAAAGTAATGCATGAAATCAAACGAAATTTGGTGCACACATGAACCCTCGTGGGAACTGGTACCGGTTAGTTGTTGGCGTTAATCCAGTAGAGGGGGTCGAGAAATCGAACCTTTTTCCAGAATAGCCTGAGTGCTGTATCTGAAGAAGTAATATAAGAATTCGAACAACATTTGGTACACAAGAGGACATCAATAGGAACAGTTGCATATTCTTTTCCTCCATTCACTCCAAGGGTGAGTGGAACAATCGAACTTTTTATTAGTTTTTTGTGGACGCTGTAACTCAAGACGTAATGCATAGAATTAAGCGAAATCGGCACACATAATACCTCCTAATAGGAAGTGGTGTTGATTAAACTTTGGCTTCATTCGCTCCAAGGGGGAGGGAGCAATCGAACGTTCACCTCTCTAAGCGTACATCTCAAGAATCTAACAATTCAAACAAAATTGTAAGGGGGGTTGTATCAATGGGGAAAATTGTTAATTTTTTTCTGGCACCAATCCCAAGGGAGAGGAGACTTTGTTTTGTATTGAATTGTTGCCATTTAACCTACGCGTTAACAAATATGATTCTTATCGATATTTCTTGCATTTTGCGGCTTCGCTGGTAGCACAGACATATTAAGTAGTTTATCTTGGTTTAAAAGAATTCTTCTTATACAATTTATTGCTACTAGAATTCACACAACAGTCGAAATTTGATAAATCAGGCTTGTTTGACAAAAGAAAAGGAGACATAACTGATAATAAACTGTTTCCAAAATTTTTAAATTGATATTTCTAAAACTCGTCAATAGCTATGAATTTTTGAAAAAAAAACTATATACAGAATATTATTATAATTCAAAAAGGATTTGTGTCATAATAGAGAAATTCGGCGAGCTGTAATATTCATATAATTGATATAGACGGCCACAACACATTTTATTTATGGCACAATACCAACATTTTATTTTAAAACTGCGCATTTATTTTCTTATATTTTCTTTTCCTTTTTACTTTCTTATACAAAGTAGAGGAAATTTTGAAAACACAAAAAAATTCGCACTCAAATTTCAGCCTAAATTTGCATTTTAATAACAAATTAATCAGTTTGTACAATTTTTTTTCAATGTCCGTATGTAAGGTCACTGAAATATTAATTTTGACCATTCCCGACTCCATTTTGACGAGTTTTGTTGTGCCGTCTGTGTGTTCATATGTACGTATCTCGCATAACTCAAAAAACAGTTAGAAGTAGAAAGTCGAAATTTCGAATGTATTATCTGTATTCGGTCTGGTTGTGCACCTCCCCTTTTGGTTGAAATATCATGTTCAAATGGGGTGTTTTATGCAATTTTGTGTTAATTTCATGCACATTTCTAGTTATTTTCCACATCAAGATATTTACTAAAGGCTTCAAACAACTGCACAGTTAAGTTTTTTGGCGACGATTTGCAACACATTTCACAAAACTTGCCTACTTTTCGCCAAAAGAGTGAAGCTAAATCCTGTGTCGGTTTAGCGATTTATGCGCTATTTGGCAACTTACCCGTAGAACTCCCATGTTGAAGCATTTTCAAGAATTAGGATCTTGTAAAACTGTTTTTAATTCATTGGTTCTCAACAAACTAGAGGGCTTATGTGATTAAAATGCTCTTCACCCTAAGGCATGCTTACGTTGTATTCCCTCCCCTTTACAGATTCAGGACAGTTACTGTTGTGTTTTAATTTCGGATTTCTTAGGCCAATAAAAATAACAAATTCCTCTACTCCTGAAAATACCATTCTCTATATTTACTGTACTATATAAAAATTAAAATGCACTAAAACTTTATTTAAAAATTTTTGAAACGTAGAAATATTAATTTTAACGTGCGCATGGTGATACACGTACCCATATTTTTTAGTTCTTAAAAAGGTATATTATATCTCGTCCAGTGCGGAGAAGAATGTGGGGCACACATCAGCTCGTTAGAAACAAGTACGTTGAATTTGCTTCACCCTGTACCTGGCAGTAATGGTTTTCTTCTCTTCGTGAAATTTAGATCATGATTCAAAATAATATTTTGACGTTTTTCAATGTCAAATATTCAATTAATTGTATGTGATTTTGATAATGATACAGTTTTAAAACAGCTTTTTGATTAAAAAAATTATGTGCCTAATATTACTGTAAAACATCAACTGTTCGTTGACCAGTAACTACAACGTAAACTAGTAATGTATTGGTATTTTATGCGCTTAATGTTTCCTACTTATTGATATATTTTAGACACTAAAATATCGTAGATCAGGCATTTTTTTCCTAGTTCGTTTCTAGCATTTTTTAGCACACTTTTTTTTCACATTGTCTGCGTCCTGTTTTTAAACTTAAAGTACTGCATCGAATAGGCATGAAAAACATACCTTTGATATGAAGAATCATCATATATTTACATAAGAATTATCATAAATGGAGTTCAACATATCCATTACTATAATGAAATACCTTGCTCCCCCAAAAATTCAGAGATCGCACTTTGCACTCATCAGAAGATTAGAAATGCATTAGCTGTGCTTTGAAAATCTCGAAAACAACATCAATCTTTATTTACTGTGTCACATCATGTCCCCTAAAGTAAATGGCATTTGAATTGTAAATCATACCAGATTCTGATTTCTGTCGATCAATTTTCAACTATCCAAAGTCACTTTTCCAAAACAAGATTTCAGTAAAGTATTTTAATCAGGGGCTTTTGAAAGCTGTAGTTGAAAATATAATAACATGGACCACTTACAGGAAGTTTTTGATGCTCGAAATTAAACTTAACAGTTCACTACTACATTTTGATATTATGAAAAATTAATTACATGATTACAACAATTTTGAACAATTTATACCAAAGTATCATGTCTTTAACAGTTAACAATAATATGTTGTAATAATAATAATTAAAAAAACAAAAATGACAGAATCATTTAATGTATATCCCATTATCTGCAATGTCCTTTTTTTTTTTTTTTTTTGGTGACGTTAAATTTTTTATTGTTTCTTTGAGAAATATTTTGCTACTTTTAAAAGCTTAACCTATATAAAATGCTGTTAAACGAACTATATAGTTTTATCTGAATGAACAAGCATAATTTATTCTTTAATCGACTTCTACAAAGAGGTTATATAAGTTCACATCGGCATGTTTTTTTCCCATTAATAACTTCGCATTGGATGAACCGATTTTGATTTTTTTTATCGATAGAGGGTGGTCTCTCATAGGTCCCGTATCGTTGTCTGACTATATTTGATGGTTAGAGAAAGCGTTATGGCGCACAAATGTAGTGATTTTTTTTGTGTTTTGTTCTCATCCAGAAACTAAACTCTTCGGCGAGACAGCCCATTGGGGGTCATGGCCTTCTGTGTCCATCTCAGTTTCGAGACCAAGGGCCCTGGGGGAGCAGAAGCAGATGTGACGGTCAAGCGGTCAGCCTGACGCGGAACCCCCAATGTTTAGTTCCCAAGCATACTCGCTCCTGATCCATACCTTTTGACAAAATGGACCGATTTCGAGGATTTTTTTTTTAGTCGATAGAGGATTCGTCTAACTCAAATAGCGCACATCAATTTCACTACATATGTTCTTTAGAAGGAATGCGTGAATATTATATGCGTGAAATATTAGTACTTTTCTTTTAATTGGAAAGACTTGGATAGATACTTAATTGTTGGGAAAATTATTAATAAATACAAAACTCATAGATTGAAAAAAAGAGTTTGTTGCCATTAAGCAGTAATAAGAGTGACTGAAAGTTTCTCTGACGCAAAAAATTAAATACAATATAAAGTTTGTTTGCTCTAGTTCCCTATTAAATCGTCTTCTAAATGGAATTTGTCATACAAATGATTGGTTTTTAGTGATATTCAGTCAAAGAAAATTGACCCTTTAATATGGATTTCTTAAAAAAAGAGTATTTATATAAAAAATGTAGCCTCAATCAATATAATAAACAAAAACTAATTTTTGTTAAAAAAAGAACCGCTAGTTGCAATATAAAGTAACACATCATGTAATGGTAATCAGTTAAATAGGGGTCCTCAGTGGCCGAACGCTCTTAGAACCAGTATCCGCTGCCTGCCTGCGCGCAATGGAAGAAGCTTGGGTTCGATTCCCATTTTCCCCTGGGTATATTTTGTTTGTTTGTTTGATTTACGACCATTTCAGGTCACATAAATATTCGAGTTTATTTGCTATTCTCAAGGATATGCTACAAACTCTCGTCTAATATGACAGATAGAACAAGACAGCACAACAGATTTTAATATACAAAGAAGGAAATACATCCAGGGCAAAGGTGGGAATCGAACCCAAGCCTCTTTCTCTCCGCGCAGGGAGGCACCGGAGCCAGTCGATTTGACCGCTCAGCCATAGAGGCCCCCGGGTATATTTTCTTCTGTGTATTGTAATGTTCTGTTGTGCTGTCTTGTTTTATCTGTCATATTGGACGAGAGTTTGAAGCATATCTGCTTATTTACAAATCAGTTAAATAAGCAGATGGTGTCATAATTTTGAGCCTACTTCAAAAGTTATGTTCAAATGTCGTATCGATGTTCTTAAGAGAAGGAATTCATTTTTTACTTTTAGCGCAATTTATAATTTGAAATCAGTTCTATTTTTTTCCAAAAATTATTTAATCTTTAACTGCTGTCAGCAGTTTCTGGAAATGGCATAATTTTCATTTCAGCATTTGACAGCATTTCGAAACAGTTTGTTAGCTTTATGGCAACAATTAGTCTTATTGCTTAGCTGTGTGACAGACCAAAATACTTATTGATGGTTATCATGATTTCCCGTAGTAAGTAAGTGAATTTTGCTGCTTAAAATTTTTTCTTTCTATAGAATTTTGTGCTATTAATATCAAAATGTCTTGTTAACTTCGTTTCATTTTGTAAAAAACACAGTATATTCTTTTCTGTAAAGCATTTCATAAAGATGTAAGTACAAAGATAAAACAACGTGAAAAAGCACAAATTTAGATTAAAATTAACGCAAATAGCTATTTCGAAGCTACCAATGGAGCCTCTTCATCAGTGCATAAAAGAAGAAGAAACGCTCAACACACAAGCATGGAAGCTGTGAGTGAACAAGTCAAAAACCAGAGAGACACCGGTATTTATACCAAATGTGTCGGATTAGCGATTGACCAATCAGAGGCCAGGAACAAGGCGGTAACAGATCCCGAAGGAAAAGGCGGGAAACGAATATGTAAATTGCAGGAGAAAACCAAAAAGGGAGAGAAAAATTATAAAAATTGTTTCCAAATGTCAGGAAAATATGGAGTGCTGGAAAAATCATTTACTACAGAATGAGAATTTTTTCCAAATGTGATAAGCTTCCCAAAAATCAAGTTCATAGACAGAAGAGCATTTGCTGATAATTCTAGCAGAAGAAAATTCAAAACAATGATCTAAAGTCCAACAATGCTGGGCAATGGACGAACGTGCAAGTTCTTTACGCTTAACATAATTTTCATGTTCTTTCAGACGGTGCTTTAAGGCACGTTTAGTCTGACCTATGTAAAACAGACCACATTTGCAAGAAATACTATAAATACCCCAGTTGTTGTGCAAATCAATGGGATACTTCAAATTTGTAAATTTTATTTTATTCACAGGGGAAAATGCAGTATCAAACCCAAACTTCTTCAATATTTTAGCAATTTGCTGACTGATTTTTGGATAAAAAGGTAAAATAATAGTATAAGCAGGCTTGCACTTAGAAGGTGAAGGCTTAATTAACCTGTTATAAATAGAATCGACGACCTTAGGAGAATAACCACGATCCAAAGCCACAGCCTTAATGTACGAAAGCTCAGCATCCAAAGAGTTAGAAGAGGAACATTAAGGCTGTGGTTTTGGATCGTGGTTATTCTCCTAAGGTCGTCGATTCTATTTATAACAGGTTAATTAAGCCTTCACCTTCTGGCAATGTTTCTAAGTGCAAGCCTGCTTATACTATTATTTTACCTTTTTATCAAAAAATCAGTCAGCAAATTGCTAAAATATTGAAGAAGTTTGGGTTTGATACTGCATTTTCCCCTGTGAATAAAATAAAATTTACAAATTTGAAGTATCCCATTGATTTGCACAGCAACTGGGGTATTTATAGTGTTTCTTGCAAATGTGGTCTGTTTTACATAGGTCAGACCAAACGTGCCTTAAAGCACCGTCTGAAAGAACATGAAAATTATGTTAAGCGTAAAGAACTTGCACGTTCTTCCATTGCCCAGCATTGTTGGACTTTAGATCATTGTTTTGAATTTTCTTCTGCTAGAATTATCAGCAAATGCTCTTCTGTCTATGAACTTGATTTTTGGGAAGCTTATCACATTTGGAAAAAATTCTCATTCTGTAGTAAATGATTTTTCCAGCACTCCATATTTTCCTGACATTTGGAAACAATTTTTATAATTTTTCTCTCCCTTTTTGGTTTTCTCCTGCAATTTACATATTCGTTTCCCGCCTTTTCCTTCGGGATCTGTTCCCGCCTTGTTCCTGGCCTCTGATTGGTCAATCGCTAATCCGACACATTTGGTATAAATACCGGTGTCTCTCTGGTTTTTGACTTGTTCACTCACAGCTTCCATGCTTGTGTGTTGAGCGTTTCTTCCTTCTTCCTTTTTATGCACTGATGAAGAGGCTCCATTTGTAGCTTCGAAATAGCTATTTGCATTAATTTTAATCTAAATTTGTGCTTTTTCACGTTGTTTTATCTTTGTACTTACATTTTTGCACAAAGTATTTTGATCATTTTGTCTTATACATTTCACAAAGAGCCTAATACTGAATTTGTTGATAAAATAATAAATAATTAGTGTCATATCATCATAACAGCACTTATTCATTGTTAGATTTGCCTGAAATTATAAATAATTCGCAAGTGAAGCTACTATTACTTTTAAATGCTTTAATATACTTCTATTGCAATACATTATATACAAGTTATAGCGTGCAGGGAACTACTGTGATATAATCCCCCCTTGGCGATTTTTTTGTTGGCGCCAAGAAACCGTCGCCAGCAACAAGATTTTCCTGTCGCCAACTTCAAATAGAATACAACACTCTTGGCGATGATTTATCGCCAACAATGTCACATCATAAACATAGCAAACATCTCAAGAAAAATCACTAAAAAACAGTAAAATACCAAAAATTGCAAATTATATCTTACACACAATATCAACGCTGCTATGTAAAGCACGTACATCATTTTTCAACAACAATTCAATACATTAACGGATTAATAATTACTCGAAAAATAGAATTATTTACTTTACCAAATCACTCAAACTTGAATAAAAACCCTTCATTAAAAGAACACGCAATTTATGCCCAATAATTACTACCGCAATGATTCATCATTGCATAAAATGATATGCATTATTTAATGAAAAACATAATTAAAATATCGCGGGAATCAACGCAAAACCAATGTTTATTAAAGAAATTTGTTGGAATTTTAAAATAAGATACTTCATTAGAAAATATGTAACATTGATCAATTTAAGCACATATTACATCAGTCTATTGGAAGCCTACATTAAAACTAGCATAAAAACCGTTTCTTGAAAGAACACGCATTTTAGGCACAATGATTATTGCAAATAATTTCATTGCATAAAATGATATGCATTATTCAACGAAAAACATAATTAAAAATATCGCCCAATTCAAAGAAAAAGCAATATTTAATAAAGCTATCCGAATTTTAAACTACCACCCTAGATAACAAAATTAATAACGGTCATCACTTCAAGTACATTTTGCATTAAACTATTGGAAGCCTACCATTAAAAATACCATAAAAACCATTCATTAAAAAAACATGCGTTTTAGGCACAATAATGACTATTGCAATTAATTATCATAACATAAAATGATATGCATTACTCAACGAAAAACATAGCAAAAATATCGCGCAATTCCAAGCAAAACTTCAAGTACATTTTACATTAAACTAACGGAAACCCACTTTATCAAAACCAGCAACGCCACTAATTACTACAGCTAATATTTTAGAACAATTGAAAATTCATTGTTTTATAACCTTACAAACACATAAAATAAGCAAATAATAAATTTAGAAAAATAAAGAATTCACTTTAAACCAGTTGGATTTTCAATATTAATCTCAAATCACTACAAACTTGCTATCCAATATGACGAAATGGTCCGAAAATTACCACTTCATTTTTCATTGCTTTTAGTCACAATTAACCAAACTTATGCACTTATCAATCAAAACAATTTCATACTTCAGATAGCAAAAACACCAAATCACGTTTCGTCCATTTTAACACATTTCAAAAACATGGCGCCTTAACAAACTATTGTAATATAGAATCATTCATCTGGCCACAATAGAAACAATTGAACCAAATTAATGCACCTTAACACTTTACATTCTTCCTTTAGCAACAGGATAGATCTCCACAAACTTTAAACATAAAATAAACTACTAAAAAGCTACTTATTCGCAAAAAAAAAAAAAAAAATTTAAAGTTCAACAATCACACCAACACAACAAACCCCCATTCGCATCATACACTGAGGGTTGCCACACATTACAACAGCCAACATCGATGGCGCTGGGTTGCCACTGAAACTATCGCCAACCGAAAATCATTACAAATTGGCGCGCTAGCTCGAATGTCGCCAAGGGGGGGATTATATCACAGTAGTACAGCGCGCAGTATCTAAAAATAATTTTATAGTCATCAACAGATAATGTTAAACGCCTGACACTCTAATCTGAGGTTTAAAAAAATCACTTAACGCATGGATACCTAATTTAGAATTTAAAAGCGCCGATTAATATGTGAAAATATAGTATTCTATTTCTAAAACATCTTCAGTAGTGAGCACAAGAACCATTTAAATCAAAAGCGAATCATATTTTCCCTGCGTCGAGAAAGCTAACGAGCGTATAAGAAAGTTACTATAAAAACAATACACACACGGAAGAATAAAAAAAAAAATTATTATACACAAGAAATCATGAGTAGATATAAATAAGCAAAACATGTAATTGTTAATTTTTTTTATTTTGCCGATAGATATTACAAATTTAAAACAAAGCGCTTTTCTTTTACATATTATTTAATTTAAAGAATGAAGAAGTTCCATAGTATCTGTACTAAAAATAAAATTTAATTGAAATAATTGGAGTGATACATGGACGTATCATTTTTCTCTTCATTTCTGCATCAACCTGGAAAAAAGTAATAGGGAAACCTATTTGAAATGTTCTTTTATGTAAGTGAGATTATTGTTATAATAATAAAGATGGCATGTTTGCACTGCAAAACCGTTTCTGACGAATGAAGGTTATTTCCTTTGTTCTTTAACCTATTTGCTTTTTTGAATGAGGCGAACTACTCGCGTAAAAAGTATCACGTATTTTAGTATAACTTTTAAATGTGTTTTTTCCTTTAACTACTTACGACTCTGCAAGCTACACGAGTGTCTCAAATCACACAGTGTTTCGTGCGGCCAGAAGAAGCACGAAGCGAAAGAAAATATCAATAGTCCTCCCGGATGATTCAATTACCTGTTGCATTTCTGTCTAGTAGTGAGAGTTGGTACCGATAAACTTAGCAAGTCTCGAAACGTGCACAAAATTTCCTAACCCAACAGAAACGTAAGATTAGAGTTTTGACAAAACCGAAATTTCATACCTGACCGAAATTTCAGACCAAATCCAGAAATCTTATGATAGATAAAATGAGACTCAAAATTATAAGGTGGAAACATTTTTACTGCTCCTTCAGAACTACTCCCTACTTCACGCTATCCAGATTTTGATACACTAGTTTCTCAAATTAGGCGTCAAATATCACATTCATTTTCCTGCTGTTTTTAATTCGCGTTACTATTTTATAAATGAACATTACATTGAAGTCTTATCCCCGAAATGTCAGTCATTGTATTATTCGCAATATGTTTGTTTTCAGCGCCCACACAATTTGAGATTGGAGCTGAATGCAGTGTAAACTTTCCGAATAAAATAAAACGATGGGAGCTTATAATAGGGAAATTTAACTTTACCTGTGGTTGTGCGAGATTGGATTTGAAGACTCAATTACAGACAGAGCTATGTGATTTCTAAGGTGTGAAGATGGTACACTGATGTTGCACCTGTAAATGCATAAATTTTAAGAGATATCGAATACGTATCTTGATTAATTAAGATGCGTAAATCTACTTATCAAAATTGCAATTTTAAATTTTAAATTATTTAGTTAATTGTGTTAGTTATTTTGTTTCTTTTTATTTGAGTATAAAAATTTGGAAAAATAGGCATCATAAATTTTGTTTTTGGAAACTTTAATACAATTTCTACTCAATATACTACTTGTAGTTTTTTGAGTAGCAGACTTACTTTGCTCGTTTGTTCTCACCTCCTTGACATACAATGACGAATCTGTCTCATCGTTCATTTCATAGGTCAAAGCAGACTTTGACGAGAAATCATTATTTTTTAACGTTATTTAGATGTTCTTTGTTAGCATCAATCTAATTAATAAAAATCCAAATTTCAAAATAAAATATTCTTTCACAGCTTTCACGTAACTGTTCAGTTATGCGGAATTAAATAGTGCTTTTTGGTCCCATTAAGTTCCATTTCATGTGTATGTCAAGGGGTTAATATACGCACTATGTACCCTCCTTCTACCGTCATTATTAACAATATATTATTTTTTCAACTCGCGACCCTTTTTCATAACAATTAAACGACCCGCGACCCCATATATGTACACATACACACACTTATTTATATTGCTAAATTAATTTTGCATTTGTGACACTTGTACGTATATATTTCCACTGCAAAAAGAGCTTTAAACTTTAGCTTTGATTTTTAATATTTTAGAATGTAGCTAGTTCTCATGCGCTTCAGTACAAAGTATGAAGTTTCTAAGACACAATATTTTATTTTTACAATATTTTATTTTAGAAACTTAATACGTTATATTAAGGTACATGTTTACTTACATTCAAAATTATAAAACATACTGGCCCAAAGTTAAAATTTTTTAGCTGTTCTGCAAATTCATCTTTACAAATGTAAAACCCGCAACCATGGATTGAACAATATATGTAGATATAGATAGACAAGTAATGGTTGGAGAAATCACTAATACCGCAATTATAGCTGCTTTTTAGGGTTTTGATCACACATTCTATTACCCATATATTGACTTTGTGATTACTAAAAATTAGCATTAAAAAGTCATATGAGCGCCGTATATAAAAACAAAGTATGAAATATATAATATATATATATATATTCTACTAAAATATATACATAATAAAACCAGTCATATATGTTTTCAAAATACAAATAATGTCGCGACCCCATGCCAAAGATCTTAAGACCCCGTTTGAGGTTGCGACCCACAGGTTGGACTCCCGTTATCGAGATAATGCCGGTCAGATGCCTTAAACTGTAGCTGAAATCGATGAGGGCGTCAGATTTTTTACTCGAGAAGAGTCACGTAATTACAACCAGAAATCAGCTTTTTTTTTTTTTTTTTTTTTTTAAACCTATGCTAGGCACTGCCTTCGGATTTCACTAAGTAATAATGAAACAGGATTCTTCCACTGCGTTGATTTAATAAGCGTTAAACTAAACATTTAGGTCAAGGTTAAAGTTTACATGTTGAGCTTTTACTCAGAGAAGCATTACTTCTGTAACACTACAAGGCGGTCGGGCCTTACAGGGGGCTGAAAGTATCGCCCTCTTATTCATTAAAAACAGGATATAGGCTGCATGATTCGGAGTTTAGAGAAATATTTCACGTTTAGCGAAGTTTAACATTAGAGGAGCTCCTTATGCTTCAAATGACAAAATAAATGCGACTACTAAATGAAATAAATCTTGTCGAGCTAAAATATTTATCATTACTATATTTTATAATGACTTACCTCATAGGATCCGGAATGAACCTAATTTAAAAGAAAAAAAATTAAGGAAAGTTATTTAGTTTTAAAAAGCAAACACAAATCACAAAGAATGAGCAACTAAAATGGAAAAACGGAATCAATGGAATGAAGCCTTAATGATGAGCAATGTGGGTAGTTTTTAAAATATTGTATTCAACATTCTGCTGCAGTAGATTTTCAAAAAAAATATTTTTCCTTGGAATCGGAACTTGGAATAAGTATATTTTCAATATTTCGATGTTACTATCTTGAGACACACTGCAATAGAATTTGATTACAGCAATTAAAATAACTCTTCTGGGTAAGACCAATGATCCGAAATAGTTACTGCTTGCCCTAATTACCTCGGCAACAGTAAGTTTTAAAATAATATAATACTAGAAACGAGGCTCGATATTCATAGTTTTAATTATTAATTTTCAGCATTAGCAGTTGCTCTACTATATTTTTTTTATTTTGATAGACATTAATCAAGCTCAAAAAATAATCTTATATATAAGCGGCTTATTCTGTCTGTCTGTCTGTCTGTCCGCGATAAGATCCCAGGCCGTTTTACCGATCGGGACCACATTCGGCACGGTTAATGTTTACGACCCGAGAAATGCATCGCCGCAAAAGTGAAAGTTGTGACTCAATTAGTTTTTTTTAATTAATTTTTTTAAATTTTTCAATGATTTTCTTGACCCGTTTTATTTTATTTTTGCATTGTTGCCGTCGTTTCCAACAGTGTAATTACAGTTGCCGTGTGAACAAACAAATCAATGCAGTTGCCATTGTAACAAATGCAACAAATATACTAATAATAATCATCTAGCATATTGAGCGAGGCTTCGCTGTATTTTCAATTTCCGTTAAAAATTAATGCATACGCGAATTTAATTTAATCCTTTCTTTCTTTTTAATTATTTTTTTTTTATCGTCTGCGCTTTTTATATTTTTCTTATTAGAGTGGCAGCGTTCTTTTTGCCCAGTTTCCTTAAAACTTTAGTTTTGAAAAGCATAATAAAATTTTCAATATGTTATTTCGATGATAAATATATATTTTTCACAAACAACTTGATTATATAGTAAATAAATATATAGTAGTGTGGGGCAGTAAGCAAAGATGCGTCCTTGCCGCCTGACCTGGGTAATTCAGTTTGAATTAGCAGACATTTTTGCACAAATCATTTTAATTACAATTTATTAATACCTAGAACAGCGGTCATTTCGTATGACTGCCGGGCGTACTAGTATTTTATAGCAGGGCATCCAAACTATGGCCTACGAATCAAATTCGGCTAGCCAATGTCATCATGTCAGTCAACAACAGCTAATGGCTTATTATTGTTTTTGTGATATGTTGCATAGAAAAACAAAGATTAATAAATAAATCGACTTTGTTTACATGGAGTTTTTGAACTTTTTTTACTTCGAGTCCTGGAAAGATTGTAGACCCCTGTTCTAAAGGCCTAAAAGGCTTCCCTTGTTCATTATATTATCAAAAAAGTATTTAAATGTGAACCATATTCTGTCGATGTTAATCCCACATTTGAACAATTTATAAAAATAAGAAATTCCGTAAACTTACAAAAAACCGCAACCATATCTGTTATTTTGTAGAACCATTTCCTTGTGTCAATGCAACAATCTTACAGTTGTATTCGGTAAATAAATGTAAAAGCTTTTACGTAATGCTTGAGTTTGTTTAAATATGTAAAGCATTTATGGGTACAGAAAAAGCATACAGAAAAGCACATTTTCATGGAGTTTAAACATTCATGTCATAAAAAGAAGTTTTAAACCAATTTGAAAAATAATAGTACAGATGTTTGAAAATTACGCAGCTAAAAATAAGAACCAATTTAATAATTATTTCAAATATATTACTATAAAATATTTATACAATATTGAAAAATTCCGACTTTTCAAGCTTCGGCAATTATTGAAAGGCAGCGTTGAGTCGGGTCGATGAACCGACCATGAAAACGTTGAACTAATATAGTATTGGATCTAAGCTCAAAATACAATTTTGGACAATGGTGAAGAAATGGTACCCACTTCAATATTAGTCTAACATAAGTTGGTGATTAATAAAGGCAATATCATAATGGTCCCTTGGAAGCATTAATCGATAAGGACTATCAAAACATGTACGATAATGCTTAAATAGTCTTTAGAGAACTAAAGCTATGTCTTCCCTATGTTTTAATCAACATGTTAGTCAGACTTACATCTTTCCAACAATAAGGTAAAATGCTTTTCCCAAGAATTAATGCTGCATAGGGAAAGTCAATATTATACACAATTTTTCTCTTTTCAATAAAAATGAAATAATCCCGCATAGTTATTCCGTGAAAGGTACCAAGACATGGATGACATTGTAAAAAATGAATTTAAGATTCGTTGCTATTTTTTTTAAGCAAGCCTTTAGTCAATATTACCAGCGGAACTTAGACTTTTTTTGTGCTTAGTAATGATATTTTATTCATTCTGTAGAATCACATAAAGGAATTAAAAAATAAAGTTTTAGCCAAAAAAGTTGTTAGGATTTTTTTAAAAGATCCTTTAACTTGTGTATTTTTGATTTTCAAAACCGACCTTTTGAGTTTCAGCTCAATTCTGTGAATAAGATAATTAAATGATCCAGGGTTAACGATTTACTCTTTCATCCGAGAATGATAAAATGGTCAAAACCATGCATGAAACGTGTAGTTTACAGGTGTGAACATTATGTTAGTTATATCCAGATAAGATTCACAATCAAATGTGTCATGCTCCATGTAAGTGGAACTAGTCTCCAATACTTTTCTGCGATGTTCTTCAACCATTTTGTTCTTTGTAACTGCGTGCTGTCGAATGTTAATGTTGTTAAACTTTTGTACTGCCATCCAATCAAAACAATGACCTCTAAAAGTGGATCGATTTTCATTTGCTTTTGATTGCCATTCTTGGTCAATTTTGGAGGATTCAAAGTCAGTTACGATTGGGGGGGGGGGGGGGTACTGCTAGTTAAAACCGCGCTTCTGCATAGTTGTCGATTGTAATTCGAAAGGCGCTAAAAGCAACAAATATACGTTCTTGTTGGGAGGCGGCAGACAATTAACACAAAATGCATATAATAAAAATGCACTTTAAGGTATTCTATTAATTATGCGAGAAATATATCGCAAAACATAATAAGCCTTAATTCGATATTTTACTATATCCAAATAGTTTGGTACCCTTAATGTAATAATCAATGGTAGTTCGACTGTAACTAGTTATGCTGTTATGCATGTTATCTTTACTTTGTCCTATTTTAAAAATATATTAGTAAGATGATTATATCCAGAGTGCAATAATTATCATATCGCCGTTCCGGAAGAACACTGACATAAATGCAAAAACTGCAATTTTACAGGAGAGTAAAAAAACGATTTGCAGTTGTATAAAACGTATAATTGACAACGGTGTAAGTGACAGAAAATAATGGTATATTCAGAGTAACTATGTAGGATATACACGTTACTTTCATTAAAAAGGAATTAGGATTTAATCACCATAATTTCAACCCCTAAGTGCAGTTATGTCATTGTTTCTCTAAAAATTGTTCGTTGCTCTAGAACAGGGTTTCTCAACGGGAGCCATATGGCCCCCCTGGGGGCCACAGCAAAAATCTAGGGAGCCATAGGAAAAAATATGAAATTAAGGGAGCCATGAGCCTTGGTAATGCACTATGGTTTAATATGAAAACTTTCACATAGGAGTAAAATATTCCATATAATTTTGACCATCCTTAATTCTTGATACTTTTTACAAGATCAACTGCCAATGTGTGTTTTCTATATTAAACTCATGCTTGTGAAAATTGCAACACCATGAAGGACTTACGCGAGTGAGCTGAAATTTTCAGGAAATGCAAATAAGCGCATGATACGCAAATGATTAGAATTTCAAATCCGTAGCGCATGCGTATGCTGAGCAGCGCCCTCTGTACGGCGGATGGATCTTAATAAATAGACGGCTGTAGCGATGCGTGTATGGTCATCGGTGATTATCTGCTAGTGGTAAACGTTAGCTCAATCTTTACTTATTCCTCTTCGACGAAAGAGAGCGAGATTTGAACAACTTACAGAGTTTGAACGGGGGAGAACATCGGCCTTCGTGAAGCTGGATTGTCGTATCGTGCAGTAGCCGCTCGTGTGCAGCGTAACAGCAGCACAGTGATGCGTGTTTGGAAGCAGTGGACGGACGAGGGTCGGACAACTCGGAAATCCGGGACTGGACCCCGAAATGTGACGTCAACTAGCGAAGATAGACACCTGGTCCGCATGGCGCGGACGGACCGTATAGCTTCCTCTAGTCAATTGGCAGCAGTGGTCAATAGCTACAGGCGTTTCATTGAGTGCTTCATCAATTCGTAGACGTCTGCTGCACCTTGGACTGCGCGCAATGACTCCTTTATACAAGATCCCTCTCACGCTAAACCATCGCCAACTTCGACTACAATATGCCAATCAGCATAGAGACTGGCGTGCTGATTGGCAGCATGTCGTGTTTTCTGACGAATCCCGCTTTAATTTGCGGTACCATGATGGCCGCATTCGTGTCAGACGCTATGCCGGTGAACGCCACCTTCCGGAGTGAATTATCGAACCCCATAGTGGACGAACACCCGGAGTTATGGTCTGGGGCACCATAGCCTATCATGGACGATCTCAATTCGTACGAATTGTGAGCAATCTGAACAGCAACCGGTACATCAGTGAAGTTCTACAGCCCCAAGCTGTTCCCTTCCTTCAAAGCTTGCCAGGCGCTGTATTTCAACAGGACAATGCTCGCCCTCATATTGCTAGGACTGTTCAATCCTTCTTTGCAACGCAGCAGATACAGCTTCTTCCTTGGCCTGCGTATTCCCGGATATGTCGCCAATTGAACATGTGTGGTATTTCGTTGGTCGGCGTCTCGCTTGTGATCCTCGTCCTGTTACTTCTGTAGACGAACTTTGGGGACGCATACAAACAATATGGAATGCTCTTCCTCAGGCAGACATTCAAAATGTGTTTGACTCCATGCCACGTCGTGTAGCAGCACTTACTGCGGCGCGTGGTGGCTACACAAAATACTGATTCCGATCTCTTGTTATTGTTTGTTTGCTTTGAAAATTTAATCATTTATTTGTACCACTATCACTCAACTGTGTATTAAATTTCATTCAATTATGACGATCCCTTCATGGTGTTGCAATTTTCACAAACGTGAGTTTATGATAAGATAAACAAACCTCAAAACTCTCATAAAGAAACTCGAAAATCATCTTAACAAGCAAAAGAGGGGGGAAAATTTTAAGTGCACATTTAATTTTAATTTAAGAAAAATTGTTCAGAAATTCCCATATTTTCTGTAATTTTGTTTAGAGATCTTTTCACTACTGAAGAATTTGCCTGATTTTGTTGATGTTAAGATTCGGCTCCTTTCTCCATGATTACATGAGGTGGTTTTTTCCTTAGTTTTTCAGGCTTCAATGTGTCAAATTTTCTCAGAGGCACTTTGCGAGTTATTATTTTACTGTAAGTATACAGTTAGAATATGATCCCAAAGTACAATTTTGCTTATTTTGTCACATAGATTCAGTTTCTTAAATTAAATAATGAGCTTTTTTGACTGTGACGTAATTTTCATTACAATTTTTTTGCCTCTCTGGATTCTGCTGAATGTAAATTAATCAGGTGTACCTTTTATAGATTATTTTTATAAATTAACAGATGGTTTTACCAATTTTTATGCATAAATTAAGAGCAAATACACACACATGTATAAATATATACGTGGGGGTCACAGAAAAATTTAGCAATCATAAGGGGGCCGCAAGTAAAAAAAGGTTGAGAACCCCCGCTCTAGAAGACACAAACTGTCATTCTACAGTTACGTGTATGTTCTCCTGTGTAAGGGATGCGTTTCTGATATTGTCTGTGGAATTATTTGCATTTGACACAATTTTGCAGTTACGTCATTGCTCTTCCGGAACGGCGATATGAGTCTCTGAAGGAGTTTTGTTGTTGTTCACTGAACATCATGCTATCCAAAGCAATCAATTCGTAAACACACACACACATTCAGCATTACATTTTACAATTCGCAATAGCTTAAATGATACTCGTAAGCAATGCTTGAAAATAGAGAGTAATTTACCTCGATTGCGCAAACGGTACTGTGTCGTCCAAAGCAAAAAATGACTCCAACATTTCAAAATGTGAGGTGATGTCCCTGTGAGTAATTAAGTAAATAAATAAAAAAATAGTTGATAGCCCATTAGAGAGCAATACATAAGCCTTCCATGAGATGTATTATATGGTCAGTACCTATTGGAAGGTGATATAAGAAAGTAACAAGAACACAATTTACATAGGTAGAACTACCCTTTTCCACAAATATTTGAGTATGGTTTGATATTTTATAGGTTGTACTATTATAGTGATATACAATGTATAGAAATTACGATCACGCATAACTAACTTTACATAAATATTGAAAAATTATAGTTTGTAGATTAACTATGAGTATTTAAAGAAAAAAAGAAAAAAGCTCTTTCCTAATTTGGAATTTCGAGAAAATTTTTGATTTACTTTTGCTACACAGAATTGTTCCCGTTTTCTCTCTCTCAAAAAAAAAACCCTTACTATTTCTAGGAATTATTACAGTTTATATTGCATGCTATTGGAAGGAATTCAAATTATGCGCAAAAATAAATCAATATTTTAAATTTTTCTTCTTCCTTTTTTTTCCGCCTAATTATTTTGAATTTTATAGGAACGAATTAAGAGCTTATATGATCTTTAGTCTTTAGGATTATACTTCAAGAAATAACTAGTTATTAAACCAAAATGCTGACCATTTTATTTAAACTTTCTTAAACTTATCACAAATCCAGTCACACAAATTTGGATTTTGTCTCATAGATTCAATTAAAACAAATTTAAATTTGAGGAAAACATTACAGTTCTGCAGGTGCTAATTTTGTATACTTAATTCGTTACTAAAACATCTTTTCCGTACTCTAGCAATTTAAGGTAGTTTCATTTGTGGTGGGATTATTTTTAAGTTTTCACTTAACGCTATATATATATATATATATATATATATAGTGACATTTAGAAGCGTCGAAACTTATCAGCAAGTAAAGTTGAAGAGCATTTTTACTTCAATCTATGTAAACACTCACTTAATTGAAAGCATTAACTCTTTGTAATTAAAGAAGATTATTTACTTACCGCTTGGTGTCAGCATCTTGACGTGAAACAGCTTCCTTTCTATCCACCTCTTTCTTTCCATTAGTATATCCTTCAGAACCTTTCTTAGAAACGTTGTTTTTGCCTAGACGATCCAAGCTGAAAGATTCATTAGTTCCTTTAATTAGAAAATGAGTAGTCTCTCAGGTAATTAATGAGAATATTTGCTATTCAAGGGAATATTTGCGTAACGATTAAAAGATTGAAACTCGCTGATTTGCGAAAATGCTTTGAAAAGCTTGTGATCATAAGAGGGCGTGAGTATTTTCGTGCAACAAATAATCTTGGTATAATATTGGTAATTAAAAACAAGAAACATGAATGCATGTATATATTTGTGTAATAAAGTAGCTATAAATAAAAGTCAGTTGATATTTTATAGGCCGCCATACCTTGCGTAAAAGCATCGAGAATCACAAATGTAGCTGGGCAGAGGGAGGATGGACAGAAAACGGTGGGTGAGTAAGAAAACATAGGGTTATATATCATTTTCGGTTTGAGGGTTGTGTTACTCGTTTATAAGAATCATATGGATTGGTGTCAAAGCTGAGTTTTAGCCTACTTTCTCATAAAATTAATATAATATATATATATATATATAAAAGATGGCGGCTTAGCGGTATCGTAAAAATATCGTTAAAAATAAGTGAAGTAATTAAATGAAGATTGAAAAATAATACATTTGAAATCTGTGTTTTGAGATGGGAAAAATGTGTCTGTCGCTCTTTCTGTCTGCACATATGCAAATGAGATGTCCATGCCAAGATCTTTCGAATGTAAAAAAAAAAATCGAATTGGACAATTCCTTCAAAAGATTGAGATGGGAAAAATGTGTCTGTCCTGTCTTTCTGTCTGTCTGCACTCCCTGAAGAAATTGTCCAATTCGATTTTTTTTTTTTTTTTTGCATTCGAACTATCTCGGCATGAACATCTCATTTTCATACGTAATTTTTTCTTATTTTTAAAAATATTTTCTGCTCAATTTTGAACAGTTCATAAAATGTTTACCTTTGCACTTATGGGGAAATATGAATCAAACTATATAAACTCTAGACATAAGGTCCAAGTTTCTTTGAACAAACTTGGAAAGAGCTCTCAACGCCACCTTTCGTTTCAACAATTTTCGTTCTGTTTTGAACAGTTAAAACAATTTTTACATTGCTCCTTTGGGGAAATTTCAATTGTATAAAAATAATTTTCTCTGCCAGACCCCTACCTGTAAGCCTAGGCCTTATGATTGCTTGCGCACGGGGCGAGGTAGTGGGGGTCCACGGATTTTGCATGTACGTATCCCAAAGTGTACGTGGTGGGTCTTCAGCGATTATCGAAAGCGCTACCTTCCAGGTGGAAGTTCGATGCTCTAACACGAGGCTACCACGGCCCCTATATAGGTCTAACTAACGAACTTGCTTGAAACAAACTTTATTAGATGGATGTTATATTGTAGAACACGTGCAGATGCCAAGTTCATCCAGAGCTAAAGGAACCTTTTTCCCAAGATTTGTTCGTATCTTCATCGTTAAAGATGATTCTGAAGGAATGAATGAATAAATACATGAATGAATAAAAGAATAAATGCGTATTATCTGCTGTAAAAGATATATTTGAAGTAATTAAAAACTAAAGCTGAATGGGAAATATAGAGAGGTACATCGGGTAATAAATTTGATGTTGGTGTCACAGAGTAATAATCATAAACCAGAGGGTCAACTCTCAAGGCGTTTTGTAGTGTCGATTTCACTAGCGCACCACGGGGAAAAACATGAACTAAATTACAAGAGTTCGCATTCAAGTTTAATTCATGTCTCCTCTACGACGATATTATCTTGGTTTTGAAAGGAAATTTCATATTTCTTCAGAATCGGTTCGCTCATTTGCAGCTTTGCGTAGTTCTTTCAGATTGAATCCTCTTTGCACTCTCATTATTTTTGTGCGTCGTTTTCTGGAATATTTCTCAACGCTAAAGTTTATTTACGGTATTTAGAAAGGATTACTTTTTAAAATAATATCTAACTTAAGCATTTATTGATACCAAATATATTTAACTGAACTTATTTAGAACATGTTCTACATTTTCATTTTTATCTGTTGAAAACTAAAATGCTTAAGTTATTTATCTTTTTTACATTGGACTTTATTTTAACAGGATATATTTTATTGATTTTTATAATTGTGCACCTTGTCTTACTACATTGTGTTTAAATAAAGATTTGTTATGTATATTGTTTTATGATTAAACTTCTGCTCCAATTTTTGGTTTTTCCGATTCAGGGGGCATAGGTATAATTTCTAGCATATTTGCAAAATGCTACTGAATACTATCCAATTTTCTAAATTGGAGTGGAACATATAATTGGTCTACAATTATATGTTCTTGTAACTTCAACAAATCAAAATCTTAAGGTAACAGAATTTGATTTCCTCTTATAAAGCAGATGTTTGTTTTAGGGAAATTTTTTATGTGGAGTGCACTTTGTTTTGTTTTTTCAGTATAATCGATATTATTTAAACAGTATTAAACGAGCAGTTCTCTCATATATATATAGTTATACATATATATATATATATATATTTTTTTTTTTTTTTTTGAGTTCTCGAAAACGACTCTAACGATTTGGACCAAATTTTGCATTTAAATCAGGTTTTGTTTTTAAAACTTACCTATGTAGATGTCTTCCTGAAAAACGCGATTTTACACAAAAACCCTTTTTTAGCCTACTTTCCCGTAAAAGTAAAAAAAAAAATAATAATAAAGCATGAAAGAAGGCTTAATGTATCGTGAAAATATCGTTAGAAATCAAGAAAAGTCAAAAATAAGTTAAGTAATTAAATAAAGATTGAAAAATAAAAAATTTGAAAGTAGGGTATTGAGATGGGGAAAAAGTGTGTCTGTCTGTCGTTCTGTCTGTCTGTCGGTCTGTCCCCCCCCTAATAACTTTTGAACGAATTGTCCGATTCGAAAAATTCTTTTTGAATTCGAAAGATCTCGACGAGGACATCTCATTTCCATATTTTACCTTTTGATTTGAACAATTTTTTGTTCAATTTTGAACAGTTCAAAAAATTTTAACATTAGCGCCTATGGGTGAAAATGAAGCAAACTATGTAAGCTCTGGGTACAAGATATAAGTTAACATGAACAAGCTCACTGGAAGAAGTTCTTGGCGTGAAATATTGATTTGAACAATTTTTGTTCATTTTTTAACAGTTCAAAAAAAAAAATTAATATAGTGCCTACGGGGAAATTTCAACCCTATATAAATCCTGATCTAACGAGCCGATTTGCTTGGAACAAACTTTATCGGAAAGCTCTTATGACGTAGAATATGTACAAATAGAAAGTTCATCCAGAACTAACGAGCCTATTTTCCTATGAAATTTTTTTATCGGGATTTTCAAGAATATTTTTTAATTAATGAAAGATTAAATGAATAAGCAAAATAATGAATGAATAAATGAGTCAATAAATACATGAATGACTGAATAAATGAATGATTGAACGAATCTGTATTAACCGTTGAAAAAGACATATTTGAAGCAATTAAGAACTAAAGCTAAACGAGAAGGAGAGAGAGATAGCTAGATTATAAATTTGAAGCTGGTGTATACGGGAAAGTAGGCTCGTATAGTTCTAGACGGAACTTCTTGTTTTAGCCTACTTTCCCGTAAAAGTAAAAAAATAAATAGTAATAAAGCATGAAAGAAGGCTTAATGTATCGTGAAAATATCGTTAGAAATCAAGAAAAGTAAAAAATAAGTTAAGTAATTAAATAAAGATTGAAAAATAAAAAATTTGAAAGTAGGGTTTTGAGATGGGGAAAAAGTGTGTCGGTCGGTCTGTCGGTCGGTCTGTCGGTCTGTCGGTCTGTCTGTCTGTCTGTCTGTCTGTCGGTATGTCCCCCCCTAATAACTTTTGAACGAAATGTCCGATTGGAAAAATTCTTTTTGCATTCGAAAGATCTCGACGAGGACATCTCATTTCCATATTTTACTTTTTGATTTGAACAATTTTTTGTTCAATTTTGAACAGTTCAAAAAATTTTAACATTAGCGCCTATGGGTGAAAATGAAGCAAATAATGTAAACTCTGGGTACAAGATATAAGTTAACATGAACAAGCTCACTGGAAGAAGTTCTTGGAGTAAAGTATTGATTTGAACAATTTTTGTTCATTTTTGAACAGTTCAAAAAAAAAAAATTAACATACCGCCTACGGGGAAATTTCAATCCTATATAATTTCTGATCTACCGGCCCTGATTTGCTTGGAACAAACTTTATCGGAAAGCTCTTATGACGTAGAACATGTACAAATAGAAAGTTCATCCAGAACTAACGAGCCTATTTTCCTATGAAATTTTTTTATCGGGATTTTCAAGAATATTTTTTAATTAATGAATGATTAAATGAATAAGCAAAAGAATTAATGAATAAATGAGTGAAGAAATACATGAATGACTTAATAAATAATGATTGAATGAATATGCATTAACCGTTGAAAAAGGTATATTTGAAGCAATTAAGAACTAAAGCTAAACGAGAAAGACAGAGAGAGAGAGATAGCTAGATTATAAATTTGAATTCGGTGTATACGGGAAAGTAGGCTCGTATAGTTCTAGACGGAACTTCTTGTTTAATAACGCAATTGAGGTACTTGTAACAACGAAAAAACATCATCCGCAAAAGATAGCTTATTTTAATTGAGATAGCAATACCATGAGTGGCAATGCTTAATTTTTAATTTACCTTTTACTGAAATTTGTTGTTAGTACATTTTGTATATTTTACCTTAATTGAGTGGCAACACTAAATTTTTAATTAACCTTTTGTTGATTGAAATTTGTTGTTTCCATTTGCTTAATTTAAAATGCCTATGAAACCCATTGAAAAACAAAGCGTTATAATGATGCACGTAATTTGAATGTATCAGAAGGAATATGAAACGGGTGTAAGACTCACTGTGACAAGTCTAAGTAATAACAAGATAAAGGCAAAAATCGGCATAGTGAACAATTTGGCAAGGAAGTACATATGCATGTACCTATATTCACTTCTTGGGTACAACTGTAATGTAGGGGCCTTTTAGCAACTTTTTTGGTTGTAGACCCGTAGCATACTGTTTGTAGAGTTTTCGACATACTCGCAACATAGTATGAAGAAAGTATTACGTTGTTACCCGACTTCATTGTAGTGAAACTGGGGTTAAGATCAAAAACATATAACTACTGACAGGTCAAATGTAAAGTAAAAAACATAAAATAGCATATTTTTAGAAAAAGAAGAATTGAACTAAGGGCATTCACATGGTTTTTTTATACTTTAATGAAGTTTCAAGTTCATACGAAGGTAAGATTGCATCGGCATGAAAATTTATACTTAGCAAATAGACTTTAATTTACCAAATTTATCTAAATAAGTATCTTCTTCGAAAAAAAAAAATACCGCCGAGCAAATGCTCGGTCTCCCAGGTACTAATAAAATAAAGTATGCACATACATTTTCATATGCCAGTTATCATTTTTGACATTAACACGACAGTTGAAGATAGAATCATTAGTACATTCTTTCACAAGCTTGCATTTAATAAATATACACTAACACATTTGAAAAAACTTACGCCATGTGGGTGAATACCAATTCTCTTTTTCTTTCTTTCTTTTCACGTGACTTAGGTCTAAAAAATATAATGAAAATTACCAGCAAATATTTCTTTAATATTATCGAGTAATAGCGAAAGTTAATTATTTGTAAACGTTTTCCTTTTATAAAAGTTTGCTTAAATATTAGCTTTCCCGTTTAGTTATCTTTATGGCGCTCTTTACATTGAGAATTTAGCACAATAAGTATCACAGTTATAAAAAGAGAACATTTACAAAACAATCTATTTAAAATAAATATTTTTTTGCACATTAAGGGTACATGAAATAACACTCGATTCCAAAAAGAACTCCAGAGTTACGACATATTTTCCCATTAACGACACAAGAAACCATTATTCGAAAACGCATAACTTCATAAATGGTGTTTTACTTCATCTTTTCAAGTCCGAAGTCATTTACGATACCGAATGAAAAGTGCAACATAACTACAAACATAACTTCTCAAAATGAGCTCAATAAACATTCTTTGGAATTCAGAGCATAGAACGACCTCTTCCTTATGTGTCAGGTTATGGCGAAATTTCAAGGGCAACAACATTAAACACAACCTATCTCCTTTATGTGACTAGATGTTTACTTTTCCAATTTCAGCTTCTTTTTTAATCCAACTTCTTTATAGAAGGAAATATTTAAATGAACGTTGTTGAAGTTCTCCCATGACTTTTATCCTTTGTCAAGCTTAATAAACACAAACAGAAATTTTACTGAGATTTCTTTGAACTCAAATGCCTCTAAGTTATTCATTTAAGTTTAAACATTGCCAGACATAAAATATTCTATTTCGCATTGAATTTTAAAGTCAGTTTATAAACCGTAGCAAAATAAAAGCTATTGAGTTTAACTGAAACTTACATATATGTTCAAATGTTATTTTTAATTTAGCATATTTATTTTAAAGAAATTTATTTATTTAAAATAATGTCATTACAATGTATATATTTAACTCAATAGTCGGTCAAAGAAAGCGATAAACTAAAGCTTTCTTTATGTTATGTTTTGATCTGCTGTGCAATATTTTTGTTGCGGATATGATTATTTATGTAAATATTTTATAATTGCTTCGTTTGGCAGATTTATACGTTTTAAGGGGTAAAAACCTAATTTGACCAATTTTCGAAAAACGTTTCTATGTTTGTTAGTATGCCTATACGTGGAAGTTTCTTTTTATTTTCTTTTCTTTTCTTTTCTTTTTTTTTTTTTTTTTTTTTTGGCCACAATAACTTAAAACGTAATGCACGGATTTGAACAAAATTTGTTACACACGTGGGCCGTGAAGCGAAGTGGAGCTGATTAGATTTTGGCGAAACTGATAAGTTTTGAGTCAAACATACATCGACAAATCGATCAACCGAAAATCGACACATAAACATACACACAAACTAAGTTCTTTTATATGTAAAAAAATCCCCTAATTTGTTTTTCACTGTTGAAAAGCAGGCTGGATTGTTATTTATAAATGGTAATGGTCGTAAATAATTCCCTTCACAATTTTAGCACGGATCTTGGAAAACGGTTACCATTACAATTATGGCTTTATATTGGGGAAAGGAAAAATCTCGCATGGTGACAAATGCAAAACATAAAGGGGGTGAGAATAGAAGGGACACTAAGAACATGCAATATCATCCATAAATTTCACGACATTCAGCTTCGGAACCTAACGTAAGCATACGCGTTTTTGTCTCCAATAAACGGTTGACACTCATTGAAATTTTCAATTTTTTACTAATTTCCTTATCCGATTATCTTATCTCACAATAACACAGTGTTGTGACCGAAAGTTAGAAAGTTGTCTGGAGCAAGCAATTCATCTTTCCTGCGTCTTATTTTTTTTTTTAATCATCTTGTTGTTGTGCAATAGGGAAGAACCAGAATCTCTAAAACCGTCTCAGCAGCCATTCTGGGCAGCTGAAAACAAAATTTTAAAGGTTGGCGTTTAGTCTCCATTTCGTACTAAGCGGAGTTGAATGCAGTCGAATTTCGCCGCTACCCAAGACGTATGAGTTACTTGAGGAACACAGTACACATTATATTAGTTGGCACATAACGTGGGCCAACTATATTTCAAAAATTATTCTGGAGAAACAGCATTTATTTAATTTACTTGAGCTTTTATGCAAAAAAAAAAAAAAAGGAAAAAACTACTTTGAAAAGCCTTCGTTCAATAACAAAGCTTTTTAATATTTGGTAATATTTTGCTCTGATGTAAGTTATCCATTTACTATGATTATGCAAACTAAATTTTCTATTTAGCTTTAACATAAGCTGTATGATTAGTATTGTGCGAAACTGAAACTAAATAAATATACCAGGGGAAATAATTTCAAAGCCCGTTCAGGCACTTAATTATTTACAGTATATACTGTTTTACAGATGTACTACTTACAGAATTTTTTTAATTCCGATATCTATTTTCTTCTCAGGAACTGATTTCAATTTGTCTTGCAAAAAATCCCTGAAACATTTTAAGACGGAAAAATTCAAAACAACTGTTTTATCAAATATCGGTTATCAGAATAAGAGGTTAATAATAATAATAATATAATTACACGTTAATTTAAAGCACAAATGAGCAATAAAATGCAAAAATTAACGTGTAATTATATTATTATTATTGTTTACTTGCACAAAGTTAAATTATTTTTAAGAGGTTAATATATAACAGTATGTTCATATAATATTAGTTTAAATTTAAACTCTTCCCGCATCATTAAAGATTCTTAATTTTAAAATTTCTCCCTTTAGAATTAAAACACCTTCCTCATCTATAGCAAAACTAGATATTTGTTTTTTGTGACGTATTCATCGGAGAACGGCGAGTCCCAGAACAGAAAATATAATATACAGGTGTAGTGTTCCCGCGAAGTTGCGCATTTTGTGCTCCGATGTTTGGTAAATAAGTTTTTAAAGA
Source organism: Octonoba sinensis (assembly GCA_038502835.1). Classification (NCBI taxonomy): domain Eukaryota; kingdom Metazoa; phylum Arthropoda; class Arachnida; order Araneae; family Uloboridae; genus Octonoba; species Octonoba sinensis. The sequence goes on along the minus strand of CM076599.1, from coordinate 51,529,168 downwards.
ATTTGAGGGTTTATGTGATTTCAAATTACGTTTTATTCCACGACCCCGAAAAATTGCGATTGTAGAAACTGGTCTGCAAGTTGTCGCCAAATGATCGCGAAGGGAGTTGCGAATAGCGAATAAACCACGAGAGGCGGCTGTGTGTGTAAGTATTGTATCTGCCTAAAATTAATTCAGTTTCAATTTTTTGAAATTTAGTTTTAAAAGGAAAATGCTATTCAACCATATATATATATATATATATATATATATATATATTCGTTTCCGCAATAACGAAATATAAGGAACAGTAATAGATAAGAAAAAACTGAAATAGAACGGTGGGAAAACTGCATTTGATCCCACAAAATATCGTAAGTTAAAATGAACTTTTTCTATGAATAAAGAGGTGTTTATGAATGTAAGGGATAAATTACATAAGGAGTGACGACTTTGTACATGTGCTATTTGTAGTAATTGGAATTTAACAGTCAATATCTTCGTAAATTTAATAACAGCTTTATTGATTAGGCTGTATTAATGTGTTAAAGTGTTTTTGTACATCGCGAAGTTTAATGTCCTTTTTATATAATATATCAGATTACGTCTTTGAACTATTCTACAATTACAATTTGCAATTAATATTTTGATGTTTTATCACACTTACATGTATGGCAAATGAGCTTTGTGACCACATGACATGCATCTGAAAAAATAGAAAATATAAACTCAATACAGATTATTCTAGTAGCACGATATTGGTTTTCGATCCGTATCACGAGCAAAAATTTTTAAAAAAAAGAAAATTCTTAAAAGTATATTCAAATTAGCGAATTAAGAAAAAAATATATCAATATTAAAATTTAAAAAAAAAGAAAAGAAAGAAGAAAAGAAGTGGAAAATCACTAATGGGTAGAAATCAGTATCGTTGAAAGTATAAGAATAATCGTTCTTAAAATAAAAAAAAGAGCATATTTCACATTTGCTCAAAACATAAAAATAAAATTAAATGGAAGAGAGGTAAACCGTGTTTGGTATTTGGGCATTCGTTCCATAAAATGCTCTTTCAAAGTGAGTAAATTTTAAAAGTGCATCACAAATCTTTAATTTATCGTGGACGAAATTACATATTTTTAAACCATTACGAAGCTAACGTTTCTTTAAAATTGTGTTTATCACAATATTTTAAAATTGTAAATCATTCATGTATCAAAAAGTGAACAGAAATAGAAATCCGTTAATTTTTGAAGTCATTAGATGCATTTAATTATGCTCGTATTATTTTTATTATAGTTCAACCAACAGTCGAAATTCAAACCGTAAAAATTAAATTTAGCTTTGAAATTATTATGCTATTTATATAATAATATAAGTATTATTCATCAAATTTGGCGATTATAACGTCGATTTTATTTTCATCATCCTCATTTAAAGCAAATGTATTGTAAATCAGTGCCGATTGCGATCATAAATGCAGCCGCTTGCACTTCTGCCGATTTCGTACTAAATTGACTGGCAGTTAAATAAAACTTAAAAGTTTGCTTATTTATACTATTATCATTTTTCGTTCCATTGTTTCAGAGCAGCTTTCACTCACTCTTATTATAATTGATTTTAATATTACTGCTTAATGGCAACATTAAGCAGTAATATTCTCTATCTAGTAACTCTTTTTAACAATGAGTTTTACAATTATTACCTAATAATTTACTCAAACAAGTGCAATCTGCTATCTATAATAATATAATATTACATCTATAATTGAGGCTTGCCTACCAAAAGAAATTAATTAACTAAGGTAAATGCACCATTAGAGGATAGTAGAACCAGATCGTTTAGCCTTTTTAGGTTCTAATGAAAAACTAATTTTCAGCTTCAATTATTTTTTTGACTATTATGTTACAAATTTATCGTATTATCCGTTGATATAACAAACCTGGACATTTTAGTAAAATTAAAACTCCTAAATTAATAATTTTATGTAATGGTAATATGTACTAGTGGCGGATAGTGAAAAAATTTGGTGTACTCTAGGCGGATAATTGCTAACCCAGAAGCGGAGAGTGGAGTAATTGACGAAAAAGAACCACTTTACCACCATAAAACCTTTTGATTTATTTCAAACGGAACAATAAGATAAATATATATAATAGATAAAGATACAAAAAATAACATAATATGGTTTAAATATTGTTTTACTTAAGTACCTAAGCATCACATTAATTTGGATCTCAGATTTGTTTCTCATCACAAAAAACTTGTTCAGGGATAAGTGTGGCAGTTCTAAACATAAGTTTCATGCTTTTAGAACCGTCACACTACTTTCATTATCGGTTCCTGGGTCTTCATGCCAGTCTTCATTTTCAGAAGAAGATGATGAAGGTCATTTTCTTTTTCGGGGTTTTACCCTTCGCTTATTGGTGATTTTGCTCGTTTCCTTTTTTCGTAACTCTTTTTTTTTTTCTTTTTTAATTCTTCTCTGTGTTTCAACTTCAATTTGCATTTTTTCCCTCTCCTCAGCTCTCTTCTGTTTAGCATTTTCCATTTCCAACTTTTTGTTTATTTTTTTTGTATTGTACTCACTCCAACGTTCAGACGTCACAACGCTAGGAAAAATCTCACGTCTACGTTTATTTTTCACTTCTTGTCTATCTGGCCAAAATAAAGCCCGTTTAAACGGAGAGGGTACATTAGTAGAAGTGGTCTGTAAAGGAGTTTCCTGGCCAGATGGTGCACAAAGTTGCGGAATACTTTCTTCCTTCTCTTTGGTGTCTTGTTGCAAATGTTCTCGGCCCATTATTTTGGTAGTCATCGCTCTCCATACCTCATACAGCGATTGATCCTCTAGTTGGCCTTGCCAGGTTGAGGTAGTGTCTTTAAAAGATTCGACTTTCTCGAGTCCTATGATATCTTCTATAACTGAAAGAGCAATCTTTGTATCATTAATTTGCACATCTTGTGAACTCTTCTCTCTGATCTCTTCAATGGAAACATTCTTGCCAGTCTCTTCAATGGGAACATTCTTGCCGGTAAGAGTATTAAGTACCTCTTCTGGATTCCAGGGAACTAGCCCACATTTTCTAAATCCATTTTGAATTGTAGAAGATGTAATTTCTTCAAGTGCTAGTTTTAATAAAGGGGAGATATACTTTTTCTTCAAAATCGGTTTTGAATTGACATGTTCTAACCTCCACTTGTGAACTTTCTCTTGCCACTTTCGTTTTAGAGATCTAAATACTGCAACATCCATAGGTTGTAATATGTGAGCAGCGTTAGGCAGGAGTGCCACTAGAATTGTACCATTTTTATTGCAAAACTCACTTGTATGCAAAGTAAGGTGGGAAGCATGTCCGTCTATAAACAATATTATTTGCAGTAGTATTTTGCTCCCAATGAGCCATGGGTGAAATGCGTTGGTGATAAACTCAAAAAATAAAGCACCATTCATCCAACCGCTCTCAGATTTGCCAATGCCCCAAAACGGTGGAATACTTCCAGCAATATCTGCAGGTATACGTTCATACCTGAAGATCACTAATGGTGGAGCCAGAATCCCGGCAGCATTAGCTGTCCCCAATACTGTAATGCATTCCTTCTCGTCTGCATTAATTTGTTGGTAGACGGTTTTGTCTCCTTTATTTGCCAATACATTTGAACCTTTAGGATTCAAGAAAAAGGCACTTTCATCACTATTAAACACACGGTTAGGGTCTGAAAGTATGTGGCCTAAATTGTTTTCCTTCAGGTAATTAAAAACTGAAGAGTACCATTCTAATATCAGCTGGTTTGTAATGGACGCCCTTGATATTGTCAAATTTTGAGCCACCCTTTGAGAAATATTCGGATGGTGTTTCAAAAATGACTGAAACTATTTTCGGCCTGGTCGGTTCGCATTAAAAATTGTAGTACGACCCATGTCGGTGAGTAAGCGTTGGACGCTGTCCAAAAGTTCAGTTTTTGAGACAGGGAAACCGGCCTTAGATTATCCAATTCCTATTATCCAATTTTGAAGATGTTGCTCTTCTTGTTTGGTCAAAACTGTATCCGGCCCTATCCGCCTTTCAACCGGCCTTTTTCCTTTAACTTTGTAATTTAGGCTAGATAAAGGGACACCATTTTCTTTGGCAGCTGCAGCGATGGGTTTCCCTCTCGAAACCTCACCAAGTGCTTTTAACATATTCTCCTCCGGGTACTTTAATATTTTCGGAGCCATTATTATTATCAATCTACAAGAAATGTAAACGAAGGTCGTCAGTTCTTCTTTAAGTACTAATACAAAAGTAAATTGGAAAAATGACAAAGTCTGATAGCACAAAATGCATATCACAACAAAAATTTTCAAGATAGAAAGAAAGCTCTAGTAGCGGATATAAATAACACCAGTAGAGGATACCCCTATCCGCCTTTGGTTTCTTCACTGTAGAAGGAAAAAGAATGGCACTGGCATTAGTTAAATTAAATTTCGGAAAATATAACGCCAAAAAAAATCCATTGTACACAAAAATTTAATCACCCAATAGCGGATAAGGGTATCCTCTTTTGGTAAAAGCTATGAAATCCGTATCCAGTAGCGGATATACATTTAGATCAACTTAAAATCAAGAGATAAAAAAGAAGAGACTTAGAAATGTATTTAAAATATATTTGAAAAACAAATGGCCAAAAAATTACCAAGATATAGAAAGAAACATGAGGGAAATACCTTATTTCTCAGTACACCTCCTGTTAGCAAACCACACATAGAAATGGGCGGGCAGTGACTAGCGGGAAACCTAAAACTGTGAATCTCGTGTTTAACCCTCTTGCAACGTAGGTACACTCTCCCGGTTTTGTGATGAAACTGTGGAATAAGGCTAGTTAATTATTTTTTTTCGGGGGCCACCTAGCTAGGGAAAAAGTCTTATTATCTTCATTTTTCGAAGACGTTATCCGCTTTTGGTGTAGTATCCGCTACAGGTGCACTTACCTTAATAGTAAACTCTTTCCATTTTTTAAAAATTGATATTACTAAAACTCGTGAATAGCTACTAAACAGAAAAAAAAATAAGAAAATCCTCTTTAAAAACAGAAAAAAATGGTTGTTTTTTCTTTGTCTACTTATATATAGATAATTTATAACTTTATCGCAAGAATAACGTACTATATATTTGCTTTGCTAGCCAAATATTTAATACCAAGATGCGTGTCCATTTCTTCTTAAATAATGAAAGTTATTTATAATGTTTATTTGCTTAAATACATACATCATTTTTTTAAATTGAAAATTGAGATTTTCCTTTTTCTCTTAACTATAACATACATAAAATATTTTTATAAAAAATAGAACCGACTTCAAATTTTAAATTGCGCTAAAAAGTGAAAAATAGATTAATTCTTTTAACAACATCGATGTGACTTTTAAAAATAGTTTTAGAAGTCGGTGCAAAATGAGGATAGATAAAATCTTTTGTAATCATGAATCCCAATTACAAATATATATATTTTCGCAGAATTAGCAACAGTTCCAATGTGAAGTAAAAAATGGTGTAATGGTAACTAGGCTCATAATTTTGCACCGACTTCTAAAACTATGTTTAAAAGTCACATCGATGTTGTTAAAAGAATTAATTTATTTTTCACTTTTTAGCGCAATTTATAATTTGAAGTCGGTTCTATTTTTTTATAAAAATTGTTTTATTTTATTCTTTTTAGTGTAAATACATGTTTTATATAAATACTCTATTTATAAAAAATCCATATCAAAGCGTAAACCTTCTTTAAACCAATGACACTAAAAACTAATAATTTGTATGATAAATTCCGTTTTGAAGTCGATTTTAGCAAAACAGACTGATTGGATTAATTTTTGCCTCAGAGAAGCCTTCTGTCAAACTCTTGCTGTAATTGCTTTTAATATTATAGCCCAAAGGCAACAAACACTTTTTTAACAATGATTTTTATATTTATTAATAGTTTTCCCAACAAAGAAAAATCAAGCCAAGCCTTTCCAATTAAAATAAAAAATACTTATTTTTCGCCCGTAACGTTTTTTCTAAAAAACAAATGTAGTCAAATTGATTTGCGATATTTGAGTTAGACGACCCTCTATCGATTAAAGAAAAAATCATCAAAATCGGTTCATTTAGTCAAAAGTTATGAATGAAAATACAAAAAAAAATCTACATTTCCGCCCATAACTTTTTTTCTAACTGTCGAATACGGTCAAACGAAAGTACGGGACCTATGGGAACCCACCCTCGATCGATTAAAAAAAAAACTCATGAAAATCGGATCATCCGGTGAGAAGTTATGAGTGGGCAAAGAAACAAAAAAAAAAACAATATGAATGTATAACCTCCTTCCTTTGTGAAGTCGGTTAAAAATATTCAAAAATTGTTTAAATGCCGAAAACTTGGCCGCAGATATTTTTTGAACCCGCCTAGAAAGAAAATCATTTTTTTTCTCATATTTTTTTAAGTATTTATAAATGACAAAGCAAACAGTTCAATTTGAATCATTCACAAAAAAAAAAAAAAAGTATAACACAAGTGTTTAAATATTAGTACCAAATAATTAGCATGCTAAGTACAAAAAATAATATTCATATCACTATCAGCTGAATATTTAGAATCATTATAATCAGATTGCTTAAAACAGTTATATGCACTATTTAATCTTATTTTTTAAATGTCTAAATTTTCATTTTAATGAATTATTTTTGTTTAGTGCATTTTATAAGTCATTTTAATGAAATTCCATGTTAAAAAGGCATTAAATATGTTAGGAAACAAACGGCGTTTACATATTTAAGTGACAGCAAAATAAAATTAAGCTAACAAATAAATATTTCAATGATTATAAACACATATGTCTTTTCAATTGACAGCGGTAGCCATATGCGTAGTAAATAAACACAAAATTATATTTAAAAATATACTAAATTCTAAAAAAGAGAAATAATAGTTTACGGTTAGTGACAAACTACCGGTAATTTCGCGTTGTTCATGAACTAAACATTCCCTCATTGTTGCTTACTGTTTTTGTAAGCACTAGCGGGCCCGACGCCTGCTCGCTATCGCTCACCAACCCCCGGAACTGCAAGCAGTTCCACTCGGATTGCTTCGCGACCCGAACTCGCTGCTCTTTGCTCACCAGATTGTACTAAGTTCTTTTTGTACTGTCACTGATGAAAATGTTCCTTCAACAATGTCCGCTGAACCACGCTAAACGCTTTCCCTTTTGCTAAAAGAATGTTAAGGACACGATACCTAGCTTCGTTATGAGTATCTACGATGCATGGATAATTATTCCTGCCTATCGTTGAAATTATACACAACGTTACGAAGTAATATCCCCACTCGGAAAGTTAAAGTAAAGCACATGGTATCAAAACTATAAATTCTTACAGCAATCTTCGTATAAAAGGAACAGAGGAATTTTTTATTTACCTTTATGACACTTGGCGACGACAGGAAGAATTTAAATACTCAACCCTTTATTGCAAATTTTAAGATTTGTATAGAGACGTTCTCTTATTTGTCGACAAAGCAATCTCTTTAAAGCTTAGGGAAATGCAATGTTTTCCTTGTCGGAAAAAATCTTAAAATAAGAATGCCTGAGAAAAAGTGAGTGCCAAGAATCTCAGTTATTCAACAATTCCCAAAAGTGTTGCTACTCTAGATACTTAATTGTAAAAGTAGTTTGAATAAATCAAGTAAATGAAAAGCATAATTAATCGTGTCACTTGTCATAATACGCCATTGTTTAAACTTTAAACGGGAGCATCGCTGATGCTATCTCGCTTCCGATTGAATGCTTTTATTAGCCATTACGATTTCATTGATTCCTGCGATACCATCATTGGATTTATATATACATATAGAGACTTAATATTCATTCTTGGACTTTTAAAAGCATAACCCTTTTTTTCGGTAATGGATGTTTCAAAGATGCTTAACTATATATATTTTTTAATTTTGTTTAAATATTCTAAAAGTAACTGCACATTTTTAATTTTTATATAGTTTTGTTATCCAAAATTATTTTTTTAAAACAAATCAAAAGTAACAGAAGTAACATCAAAAGCTTACTTTGTAATTCCTGGAGACTCTGGATAGATAACAGTTTTAACAACGCGATACATGCTTTTAACTGCTAATGTAAGAGCTTTCAATTCTCCATCAATTTGACCTCGATACTTGGAAATCTCGGCTTCGGAAGCTTTGATGCAAAGTTCATTTAAGATGTCATCGCTAATTATCTCGCTTTCGAAACTCTAAAGGGGAAAAAAACGTGGCACTCCATTGAATAATTCTTCAAGTAAAGCACTGCTAATTAGTTTTATGTGGGTGAACGAAGTACGTGATAAGTAATTTGTATTCAAGTACTAATTTCCAGCATTGCAGTATTTGCTCCGTTTCTTTATGGATTGCAATGTTGCATATACTGGTAGAGACAAAATTTGTTTTGTGTACATTATTTGGAAATTTTAGGAAAAAAGTATTTTCCCAAACTGGAGGTCGCGGCAGCTCTCATGTATGACAGGGGCAGACATTTTAACAAAAAAAGTAAGAAACAACCATTTTACTCGAACTAAATAAAGTAGCTTAACTTATAATAAAACGTCACAAAATTCAGAGTTGTGCAAATAAATATTGCAGCAAGGGATCACAAGAACTTTTGTATATATTTTCGGAGAGTTTTTAGCCTACTTTCCCGTAAAAGTAAAAAAATAATAATAAAGCGTGAAAAAAGGCCTAATGTATCATGAAAATTCGTTAGAAATCAAGAAAAGTCAAAAATAAGTTAAGTAATTAAATAAAGATTGAAAATTAAAAAAATTGAAAGTAGGGTTTTGAGATGGGGAAAAAGTGTGTCTGTCTGTCTGTCTGTCCCCCCCAAATAACTTTTGAACGAATTGTGCAAATCGAAAAATTCTTTCTGCATTCGAAAGATCTTGGCGGGGACATCTCATTTCCATATTTTACTTTTCGATTTGAACATTTTTTCGTTCAATTTTAAACAGTTCAAAAAAAATTAACATTAGCGCCTATGAGCGAAAATGAAGCAAATTATGTTAACTCTGGGTACAAGATCCAAGTTCCAATGAACAAGCTTACTGAAAGAAGCTTTTGGCTTGAAATATTAATTTGAACAATTTTTGTTCATTTTTGAACAGTTCAAAAAAAAATTAACATAGCGCCGACGGGGAAATTTCAATCCTATGTAAATCCTGATCTAACGGACCGATTTGCTTGGAACAAACTTTATCGGAAAGCTCTTATAACGTAAACATGTACAAATAGAAAGTTAACCCAGAACTAAGGAGCCTATTTTCCTATGAAATTTTTTGTTGGGGATTTTCAAGAATCTTTTGAATTAATGAATGATTAAATGAATAAGTGAAAGAATGAATGAACAAATGAGCGAATAAATGATAAAAAAGAAATAAATGAGCTAATGATTGAAAAAATAAAACATGAATGAGTGAATGAATGAATACATGAACGACTAAGTAAATTTATTAAGGAATGAATGAGTGAATGAATATGTATTAACTGTTGAAAAGGTATATTTGAAGCAATTAAGAACTAAAGCTGAAAGAGAGAGGGGAGAGATAGTTAGATTAGAAATTTGAAGGTGGTGTATACCAGAAACTAGTCTCGTATAGTTCTAGACGGAACTTCTCGTTTAAATACGATATAGCAATTTATGCATTTGGTGTTTTATTAATTGAAGGCCCAGTGGCTGAGTGGTAGCCTTCCGTGCTACCATGCCACAGGTCCGGGGTTCGTTTTCCGGGCTGGCCAGGGGTGACTCAACATTTCATACCTTTAGTAAGGTGGATAAAATAAGGACCAAGTATGCTTGGGAACTAAACACTGAGGATTCCGCGTCTGGCTGACTACTTCCCCGAAACATGTACTTCTGCACCCCGGGGCCTTCGGTGACTAAAACTAGGATGGACACAGTAGGCCATAGCCCCCAAAAGGACTGTCGCTCCACTGAGCTTTTTTTTTTCAGTTTAGTTTTATCAAATTATGTCATACATATAAACCATCAGAATCTATTGCATTACCTGCTTCTGTAAATTCTGTGATAGTTTACTTATAGCTTCTCCCATTTCCTCCACAGCAGTTTCAAATTCTTCTCGATCTACATCACCAATCTTTTCACCTCGTTGGATGAGCTATGAATGAATAATAATAAAACATAATTATTTTAATTTTACGAAAAATTACTATTACTATCATTATTGCTATTAGTTTACATTACCATGTAACTAGTGTCAATGAATGAGCTTATGGTTTAGGTATCAGTTGTTATCTATTTAAATAACAAACTATTTAGCTTGCAATTTAAATATATTGAGCTATAATGATGAACAGTAACGTGTAGAAATGAAGAGGTGGAAAATACGTAAACAACTAAAACAAATGTTGTAGGTTGATAAAAAAAAAGGCCAATTTTCTAACTAAAAAGGACGATGCATAGTTAAACTCATTTTTACTGCAACATAAGCAAGTTAGCACCAAAATATTATAAAAATACGCATTATTCTTTGTAGCCAGAAAATTGCCACTATATACCACAAAATATTTTACAGGGAAGATGTAGTATGTAATGAAATGTGAAGCTGATGTGGGCACCACATGATTTCCTTTTACTACACTAAATATATTACACCTTATTAAGAACTGAAAAAATCGCTGGGGGTCATACACGCACATTAAAAATTGCATTTCTTAGTTTCATTATTATTTTCAATAAATTTTTGAAAATAATAATGAAACTAAGGGAGCTAAACCTAGAGTAAATAGGTGTAGGGAGCTACACCTATTTACTCTACTATATAGGTGTAGTTGACTTTTATTTCACGACAACTATATAGTGGAGTAAATATAGAAAGTGTTATTTTCAGGATCAATGAGATTCATTATTTTTTTCGGACTGAAAAATCTGAAATTAAAACGCACCAGTAACTCAACGAAATCTGCAAAGGAAAAAAAAACCGTAAGCATGCTTTTGAGGGAGGAGTGAAGAACATTTTAAATACTTATTTAATCCACTTATTTAATCCATTAAAATCCACTAGTTGGTTGAGAACCAATGGAGAAAATACAATTTTACAAGATCTTAATTCTTGCAAATGCTTTAACATGGGAGTTCTACGGGAAAGTCGCCAAATATCGCATAAATAGCCAAACCGACAACGGATTTGGCTTCACTATTTTTGCGCGAAATTTGGCGAAATATTTTCAAGTTGTCCCCAAATGAGCACCAATCTACTAAACTATGGAGTTGGCTTAATAAATGCCCTTGGGTAAATATCTTGGTATTGAAAATGACTGGATCTTTGCATGCAATTGCAGCAGAATCAAGTACAACACCTATTTTGGATGAAACACCTACCACATAGGTCCTACATACGAAATTTTATATTCTACGACTAACCGTTTTTAAACCATGTACAGCACGTACAGACGGCACTACAAAACTCGTTAAAACGGACTGTATGATACTCAAAATCAATCTTTCAGTGGTCCCTACGCACGTGCGTATGTACATACATACGGACATTGTGAAAAAAAAAAAAAAAAATGCCGAACCTGATGAATGCATGATTTTTTTTCTTTCTAATGGGGCTGCAGTATTGGTCATCAACCATTGCAGACCTAGTGCGTCCCCAGAGATTGGTACCAACTCTTTCAGTGGCACCACAATGAGTGTGGTACCATTGCCGCAATTTTTTGACGCTTAGTTTCCCCTAGATGGGGCACCTGAGCTCTCGTTGATGCAATCTGCAATAGGAATTTAATTTAGCCGAGAGTATCCATGCCAATTCGTGTATATGGGAAAGTAGGCTCGTATAGCTCTAGACGAAACGTTTGCTATATTTTATTAAGTTATGCACAAAATTTCTCGGTTTTATCTTACAACTTTTTGAAATACAACTGTCACACTTAAAAGAGCTCGATATTCATAATACGTGGCACTGGGGATTGAGATTTATTTACTGAAAAGCATTATAGAACACTTTTCTGTTGTGTCATTTTTTTTGTACATTTATTTCTTTATATCATGCACATTAAATATCTACATTAATCAGTAAGATAATACGTCATTTTTTTCGAATCAACATTCATAATTACCCTTTTTGTTCTTGTATCTTTTTCTTTTTGCAATTCTTCAATCACTCTAGAAATCTGTAAAAAGAAATTATCCTTAAATATTGTCTATGTATATAAAAATAAATTAATAGTAGGTTATTGACTTTAATTTGTTTGACTCTTCCATTGATTTATCTAATTCACAGCGCATGAGAGAGGGAGAGGGAACAAATATCAACATTTAGCATATCTAAAGAGCCTTATCTCTCTTTCGGTTACTTTTGCTTTATTTTTAATATAAAAATAATTTTTAGGGAAAAAATAAAACCAACTTAAAAATAAAAATTGCGCTAAAATGTAAGAAATAAATTATTTCTTTAAACAACATCGATACGACTTTTAGACATGGAAGTCGGAGGAAAATTACGACAGTCTAATTACCATTACACCTTGTATTACTTCATAGTTAGTGCGCCCAGAAACCCCCCGCACCTGCCATTTTCTGGCCTATCGTATTTTTAGATGCCCCCGAGTGCAAGCCCTCGGGAGCAAATGGGGTTCCGGGAGAGCTCGACCAACCGCAAATTTATGAAAATTATTAAAAAAAAAAAAAACATAAAAAATACTGGTTATTATAAAACACTAAATCACAGTAGAATGCAAAACTTTAAGAGTATGCATTAAGCGCTATATGACATGAGACAACAATGAGAAACCGTGCAACACTATAAAAAAGTACCAAAATCAATCATACAATATCAAAACAATGTGAAATGGTACACTCAAAAATATACACAAAAACAAAGGAAGATAAAACAAAACTTAGACAAACACTAAGTTCCCTGAAATAGATACCCCTCGCTTGATAAATGCAAAAACAAAGAAGCAAGGAGGGAGCGTGCATGGGGATGCTGGAACGCGTTACGAATAGCTTGAATGGGTGAAATTTGGCTGCTAGCCCGAATATGATACTTACTGGTTAAAGGGCAATGAAAAACATAGTGGTCAGGCGTACCCCATCGCTTCACAGGAGCAATAAGGAGAATCAGAAAGAGCAAAGCGATGAAGATAGCTCGGGAAAGGGCCATGGCCAGAAACCAGGATTGTTTCAAAACGTTGGCTGACCCTTGGAGAAAAACGAACGATTGGAAAGAATTCAAAAACCCGGCGACCAGTATCCGCCTCGTTCCAGCGGTACTGCCAATCCTCTCTAGTTTTGGCTTTAATTTGTTGTATGAAATTGGATTTAGGAAGGGGAAGGGCCGTGTAGGGTAAAAATGCGGGATCCTCAGCTGCCGTACGAGCTAATTGGTCAGCTTTGTCATTCCCCACATTCCCTGAATGACCCTTGACCCAGTGAATTGAAATTCTAGGATTCGAAATTAGCATGCTTTGTACTGAATTTACTAGAGGACCGCGCTGAAGTGGGTCTTTGATAGAAAGGATAGCAGCCTGACTGTCTGAAAAAATTTGAACGTTAGAGGATGGAATTGTGAGCGAGAGGTTCGCCACTGACTTAATAGCAAAAAGTTCCGCCTGAAAAATTGAATTACCAACAGCATGCCTCATTGCACACTCCACCCCTGCACGGTGTCCCTTGTACTGAACCACCGCCGAAGCCACGCCGACGGGCGTTTTGGATCCGTCGGTATAAAAACGATTAAATGGTAAAGATGGGGGATCACGGTCAACACTGCAAGGATAGTCAGAAATTTGCACCCACGAACGCTGAAACCATTTTGGTGCCGCGTGTTCATACAAAGAAGGATCGAATGTTACCCCATCTAAAACGATGGTCCTCCTCTCTACATAGAACTGGGTGAGCCAGATCTTCCCCCTTATCGTCAGGTCTATAGGGGGCACTCCCGCCAGAATGTATAGTGCTGAGTGGGGGCACGTTGCGTACGCCCCGGTTACTGAGAGCAGTGCTCTGCGTTGGAGAGTGAGAACCTTTTTAGTCTGGCGGACTGTTAGAGTGCGTCCCCACAGTCCCGACGCATAAAGGAGAGACGTCTCAAAGACCTGTTTATAGATGAGAACCCGTTGGCGAATTTTCAAGCCCCAGTTACCCCCCGCGAGACGCTGGAGACCACTTCGAATGAAAATTGCTTTATTCCTTATGTAATCAATGTGTGCATCCCAAGTCAAAAATTGGTTAAATACCACGCCCAAATATTTTAAAGTAGGGCTTCGTTTAATTGAGAAATCACCGATGCGTAAGTATGGTGGTCGCACCAGGTCCCGCGGTACCTTGAAAACCAATACCTTTGACTTGCTGCCCGAGGCCTCGAGGTCGTGCTCCCTCAATCAAGCATCCAGTAAAGAAAGAGAAAAGCGACCATTAGCCTCCAGCAGTTGGTTCGTGCGGCCATGAATTAGCAGAAGAAAGTCGTCCGCGAAGGCCTGTATTTTAGTGTGACCGGGCCAGTCAATGGAAAGGAGCGATGCTGCCACCAAGTTCCATAGCTCCGGACCACTTCAGGAACCCTGCGGGCAACCCTTCCACTGTGATGTCCAAACGCAGCCGGAGGAGGTTTGAGCATAAACTGTGCGTTCGGATAAGAAACTGGCAAAAAGGTTCAAGACAGCCGGGTCGAAATTACACGAAGACATATACTGTAGAATTTTTACCCAATGGAGATTGTCGAAAGCCGACACAATGTCAACCGACACTGCCGCTATTAGGGATTCAGAGCTGATACCTTGCAATAGGTTATTGTAGAAGTGAAGAAGGGCGTGCTCGGTCGAGCGCAGAGGTACAAAGCCAAACTGCAGTGGATGATGTAGGTTATTAAGGGATAAGTGGCTCTGAAGACGAAAAAGCTTTAGTTTTTCAAGAATCTTTGAGATTGTGGGGAGAAGGACTATAGGCCTGTAGGAGGCAAAGCTCGAAGGGTCCTTACCATTCTTTAAAAATAAAATGAGAACACCTTCCTTAAATGCTGGAGGGAAATAGGCAAGCTGTAAACATAAATTGAATAAGGTACAAAGGAAATCAGGGAAAGTCGAATGGAAAGTTGACCAAATAACTCCGTCCAAGCCGTCACGACCCGGGGCCTTCTTGCGTGGGAGGAGGCGGACCGCCCTGTCAACCTCGGGCTGCGTAAAAGGTGCAGATACCCTCGCTGTGCTGCTTTCTGGTTGAAGTGACTTAGGGGTAGGAGCAGGATAAAAATGATTTAGAACAGATTTTAAAAAAGTCTCCTCTGGGGTTGAGGAAGGAAAACGCTCCCTGATTGCTGCGGGAGTAAAGACTTCGCCAAAAGATACGCGATACGGTTTGCCAAAGGACTCCGAGCAGTTTGTGCAGAAACGTTGCCAGGCCGCTCTCTTTGTTGATCTCACTAGTTTCTTGAAGATGGCCAGGGCATTGCTGTACGCCGTTTTGTAGGCTGGCTTAAGTAGAGGGTCCGCACATCGTTGAAATCTTTTACGAGCAGCGTAGACCCTCTTCTTATGAATAGTTAGAGAGTCATTCCACCAGGTGGACGGGGAATGTGGTGCAAAAAATTTTTTCTTAAAAGTTTGATCCGCGCAGCCCTGTAAATTTTCAGTGAGGCCGGTGTACAGCCTGTCCAGGCCTTCCCTAGTTTTAACAGAATTTAACAATGCAACAAAAGGATAAATCTTATTTGATATTAACGTTTTAAATTTATCTGCATTATAATTTGTCTTATATCTTAAAAAACGCGAATGTGAAAACGGAGCGTCTAAAACAATTTTAATGAACTTGTGATCACTGAGTGAGATCTCTTCAGAGACCGACCAAGACACCCCGGCAAAACCCCGGGCAATGGGGCCCGTCCTTAGCATGGGGTGTCTCGAAAGTCGGGGGAAAATTTTGTGAATTCAAAACCATTAGGTTATGTAAAGCAATAAAATCAAGAAGACTCTCTCCCCTTTTCTCATTTTTCCTGTATCCCCAACTGCGGGAATGAGCATTAAAGTCGCCCGCGAGGATCACAGGCGCAGAGGAAAGAGCCAGGGAAAGGGAAAATGTTTTCCGACAAAAGAGGTTCCAGGGGCTCAAGGGGGGAAGCGTATGCCGAAATTAATACGAGAGGGCCGTCCTTGACCATGATTTTTGCTGCGACGAAGTCATGTGCCTGGTACGTTGAATAAGGACAAATCACACCAGAGGAAAAAAACAGAGCTGCACGACCACTGCCCGACAGAAAACGGCCCCAGCCAGAAGGAATACAAGAGACCTGACCGTGCATCAGGTATGGCTCCTGAGCCAAGATTACATGTACTTTGTCCCTGTTAGCAACTACAGAAACATGTGAAGTTGGTGCTCTACCGCGCTGCAAATTAATATGGAGAAGACTAAGTGCCGGGGCCGTCGACTTACAGTAAGTGGGTGGAGCAGCAGTATTAAAATCGGAAATACACAAATTTACATTACATATATTGTCAGAGGATGAACGCAAAACAAAAGAATCAACAGAATTTAAATCGATTATATCCATATTATTAGCCATAATTGATATTACGTTTCAAAGTATTAACAAGTTGCTAATAACAAATACACTTAGAGGCAAAGGAGGGGTGATCCACAGGAAAGTTAGAACCATATTTGGAATTATGAGTCAAACAATTAGTACAGGTTGGAGACTCGGCCTTGCATTTTTGGCCGTGATGAGATTCGGTACAGAATGCGCAATAGTGAGTTTTTTCTGTGCAGTTTGCCGCTGTGTGCCCGAACATTTGGCACTTGCAGCAGCGACGGACTCCCATGAACTCCTTAACCGTGTGAACATCCCAAAGGAAGTTCACACGCGGAGAGGACATAATTTTATGAAAGGCGGGAGGGGAACATTCAATCACCAGGCTGACATTTGAGGCCTTGCCACTCAGTTTAAATTTGAAACTGAAGTCCTTCTCCTCTACCATGCCAAATTGGGTCTCAAAGGCAGTGACTACAGTCGACCATTGTACATTCGGGTCGACATTATGGACAATGATACGAGGCAATTTTTTCCTTGCCACCCTGGTGCGGATCATGGCCCCCAACTTGGGATGATCTTCCAGGTGGCCTCTGAGAGACTCTGAATCCTCAACCGAGGGGACGTCCACGGCCAGACCTCCCTTTCCCACATAGCGAACTCTAGAAACCTTAATACCGTCCCGCGTTGGGTCGTAATTATGTTTGAGTACCTTTTTGAGATCCCCGGAGGTTACGTTTGGTGTATCCTTGCGAGAGTAAATTAGTACTGTGCTTTTACTGCGCAAAGCTTGAGCAAATGTAGGAACAGCGGGGAGACGGTTACCATGCTCCAACTCCGTTTCCTGGACCAACTCTTGGGAAACCCGTCCTGTGCCGACGAGAGGTGGGAAATCCCGTTCCAGGGAGTCGGCCTGGACACCAACATCGCAGGTGACTCTCGGAAGAAGATGAGGGGAGTCCCCCGCCTCCATCTGAGTACTCTGATCTTGGCTGGAGGCCCTTAAAACTGGAGCCTGAGTGCTAGCAGAGTGGGGTGAAGACGACGTGCGAGAAAATTTATCCTGCAGGATATCCAACACCTTGATTAACTCGCTCCTCATCCCCGACTTAAAAAAAACGCGCTGATTAGGATCCTTAGATTCAACGAGTGTTCTTAGGAGCCCAAAGATATCCTCTGTTGTGTTGACTACGGACACGTAGTCCAGGGCAGGCTGACTGGAGCTATGAAAGAAGCGTTTTAGCGGGCCAACAGTTTTGACGTTGGACTCCCCACTACTTGAAATCAAGTCCACATTTGACGGATGGGACTGAGAAGTAAAAGTATTTAGCGCAGTGGGAGAGGGAGAGTCTCTACGTACGAGAAGTTTTCCCGCGAGAGTCTGCGGAGTAGAAGTTATCCTGTTTAAAACAATTTTATAAGTGTTCCTACCGTTCTTCGACTTTTTCGCACTCATGTTTGCTCGGGAACACAGTAAATAAATATTTAAAACAAAATGAACAAATAATTTATGGGCCCTAATGGCCCGCTACTCAAAATTCACCTAATGTCCTACTTTTTGACTTTTTACATTATTTCAAAAAAAAAAAAAAAAATTCCAACAAAATTCCACAAAAACCCAAACATCAGTGGAACTAGTCAAGTTATCCAAAATCTGACGGCACTGTACTGGTAGGAGATTTTACCCTGATTAAAATAAGTACCTACAACATGGGGTAAATCCTAAATTTAATTTTCAGTGACGTCACAACTCATAATTTTAACACGAGTTAGGCTTCTCATTCTTAACCTAATTAATTTAGAACCCACAAAATTTAAATTTCTTAATCCTTACTTTAATGCGAGTACAAAGAGTACTCACAACCCCCTCTAAAACCAAATTAAAAAAAAAAAAAAAAATAATTAACTTTAACTAATCAAGCAAATATCTTCAACTGTAATTAATTCATCAAAAAAGAAACAAGAAGTTCCGTCTAGAACTATACGAGCCTACTTTCCCGTATACACCAAATTCAAATTTATAATCTAGCTATCTCTTTCTCTCTCTTTATTATTTATCTTTAGTTCTAATTATTGAAAATATACCTTTTTCAACGGATAATACATATTCATTCACTCACTCATTCATTCTTTCATTTATTCAGCCATGCATTTATTCATTCATTCGTTACCTCATTCAAGTGTTTATTCATTCATTTACGCATTCATGTATTTATTCACTCATTTATTTATATTTTCATTTATTCAATAATTTATTCATTCATTCTTTTCCTCATTCATTTATTCATTGATTTATTCTTTCACTCTTTCATTTATTCATTCATTCATTATTTCACTCATTGAGTCACTGAGAAATATCCTTGAAAATCCCGATCAAAAAATTTCATAGCAAAATAGGCTCGTACGTTCTGGATAAACTTTCTATTTCTACATGTTCTACGTTATAAGAGCTTTCCGATAAAGTTTGTTCCAAGCAAATCGGTCCGTTAGATCAGGATTTATATAGGGTTGAAATTTCCCCGTAAGCTCTGTGTTAATTTTTTGAACTGTTCAAAAATGAACAAAAACTGTTCAAATCAATATTTCACGCCGAGAACTCCTTTCAATAAGCTTTCAATAGGAACTTGGCTCTTGTGCCCAGAGTTTACAGAATTTGCTTCAATTTTGTCCATAGGCGCTAATGTTAAAATTTTTTGAACTGTTCAAAATTGAACAAAAAATTGTTCAAATCAAAAAGTGAAATATAGAAATGAGATGTCCTCGCCGAGATCTTTCGAATGCAAAAAGAATTTTTCCAATCGGACAATTCGTTCAAAAGTTATTAGGGGGGGACAGACCGACAGACCGACAGACAGACAGACCGACAGACAGACCGACAGACAGACCGACAGACAGACAGACCGACAGACCGACAGACACACTTTTTCCCCATCTCAATACCCTACTTTCAAATTTTTTATTTTTCAATCTTTATTTAATTACTTCACTTATTTTTGACTTTTCTTGATTTTTAACGATATTTTCACGATACATTAAGCCTTCTTTCATGCTTTATTATTATTTTTTTTTACTTTTACGGGAAAGTAGGCTAAAAACTGACATCACCTGGCCCACGTGAAATCTCCTGCTGATTACAATGCTGGGTAACACTTAAATGCTTAAATGATTTTGAAATTATTGAGTCCTCTCAGAGGGCACCAAAGTACACCATAGTAATACTTTTCGCGGGCAAACTATAGATGACTCGAAAGCACCGCCTACCCGAGGCGTCCCAAAACTACAATAATAAAACAATTACAATTTTAAAAAAAAAAAAAAAAAAAACTCTTAACAACTAACAACCATCCGTTAATATGCAATACATATTTCGAAACACAAAAAATAACTGTATCATTCAATATATGATACCAATTTCTATCTAAAACTCAAAAAAAATTACAGCTTGACAAAATTTCACAATGTTATAATAAATGTAAACACAATGTTAAAGTTGGAATCGAAACATTCAAAAACTAACAATAACATATATTACGAACCCCTCTTCATAACTTAACCAACCAGGATTCCCCTGGTAGATCTCGGCAAGGGCTTTCCAAAAATATTACACTTGATGCGGATTGAACCGGATTACCGGATCTGCAGACTTGACAAGCGAGGCGATGGTATAATAACTGTAAACGCAATGTTAAAGTTGGAATCGAAACATTCAGAAATTAACAATAACACAAGTTACGAACCCCTGGTCATAACTTAACCAACCAGGACTTCCCGGATAGGTCTCGGCAAGAGCTTTCCGAAAATATTACACTTGATGCAGATTGAACCGGATAACCGGATCTGCAGGCTTAACAAGCGGAGCGATGATAGAGCGCGTCCTATCTCAAGGGGTACGACGGTCAAGCCTTTGTACTACTTCATATTGGAACTGTGGCAAACTCTGGATCATTTATACTTGTAATTGATTTATGATTACAAAAAGTATTATCTATCATAATTTTGCACCGACGTATAAAACTATGTTTGAAACTCTAAACTAAGCACTACATAAAACTAGTAGATTGCACTACATAAACAAAATTTTAAACCATAATGTGATCTGAATGTTTCACTACTAGAAAGTCGTTGAATAGCACATGAATCAAGTATCGTAAATCATGCAAGATTTACGATTCTACTTTGGTGCTGAAAAGAATATATGTAGTAAATATTGACCGTAGGATACTCTGACTGACCAGCTCGATTGAATACTTTCAGCATCAAAACGTGAACAGTCCTTTTTGAGACTCGACTCTGATGTGATCGATTATAATGGGCAAGGACAAACTTTTGAAAATGTTAGGTTTCTTCATACATTACCTCGTGTTTGGTCAGTCACTTTCCCCCAGTCTTATTTTAGGCAAGACCATTTGAAAATGTTAATGTCAAGACAAGGCCGAAAGGTTGAGGCAAGACAAAACTTTGTGATTACAGGAGGCCTATCAAGACCCATTATCTACCCTTCATGATAACCGTTCCTTAGTAACATTAATCCACATGTGTATTGATGTTACTCCACATTAGTACATGTGATTTAAAAGGTAATCTGAATATATTCTTCATTCGTAAATTTAAAAGCACATACCTTGTTAAATGATTTTTCTTGTTCATTAACTTTTCTCTGCAGTTTCTTTAATTCCCATAAGCACCAAATATAGGTGCCGGCACTTTTCTGACCTGCTTTCCGTGCTCTGTGTTCCTCATCCTCTTCCTCATCTACTTCCACCTCTGATGTTTTAGCGTGCTCCTCCGATTCCTTAGTCGTGACATCTGCTCTCTCGGCAGCAGCAGACATACTTGCCTTTTTTCTGGACATTTGTTTAGAGCTTTTCACAGCTGTCTCAAATTTCAGTTCCTCCTCATCTGTTTCTGAAATATAGTATGTACATCCACGAAGAAGGCTATGTGTAATGTATGTCTACATTTTAAAAACACGCATATGCATCGATCTAATGATGCAGCCCTAACAATGTATTCTACTTGCATGTAATCTAGACAATATATCTATATCTATACTAATATTATAAAATAATTTTTATAAAAAAAAAAAACCGACTTCAAATTAAAAATTGCGCTAAAAAGTTAAAAATAAATTCATTCTTTAAACAACATCGATGTGACTTAAACAGTTTTAGAAGTCGGTGCAAAATTGGGATAGATAAAATATTTTGTAATCATGAATCAATTACAAATATATATATTTCCGCAGAATTAGCAACAGTTCCAATATGAAGTAGCAAATGGTATAATGGTAATTAGACCCACAATTTTGCACCGACTTCTAAAACTATGTTTAAAAGTCACATCGATGTTGTTTAAAGAATGAATTTATTTTTTACTTTTTAGCGCAATTTTTAATTTGAAGTCGGTTCTGTTTTTTTATAAAAATTATTTTATTTTATTCTTTTTAGTGTAAATACATTTTGTATATAAATACTCTATTTTTTAAAAAATCCATATCAAAGGACAAAACTTCTTTAAATTAATGGCACTAAAAACTAATCATTTGCATGATAAATTCCCTTTTGAAGTCTATTTTAGCAAACAAACTGATTGGATTAATTTTTGCCACAGAGAACCCTTCAGACAAACTCTTGCTGTAATTTCTTTTAATATTACAGCCCATGACAACAAACATGTTTTTAACAATGCTTTTATATTTGTTAATAGATTTCCCAACAAAGAAAAATCAAGCCAAGCCTTTCCAATTAAAATAAAAAATACTTATTTTTCACTCGTAACGTTTTTTCTAAAAAACAAATGTAGGCAAATTGATTTGCAATATTTGAGGTAGACGACCCTCTATCGATTAAAGAAAAAATCATCAAAATGGGTTCATTTAGTCAAAAGTTATGGATGAAAAGACAAAAAAAAAAAAAATACTACATTTCTACCCATTACTTTTGTTCTAATTATCGAATATGGTCAAACGAAAGTACGGGACCTATGGGAAACCACCCCTGATCGATTGAAAAAAAAATCATGAAAATCGGTTCATCCGGTGCGAAGTTATGAGTGGACAAACAAACAAAAAAAAACGACATACATAAAATACGAATGTATAACCTCCTTCCTTTGTGAAGTCGGTTAATAAAGCTGTAGAGTTTGTTTGTTTGAACGCGCTAATCTCAGGAACTACTGGTCCGATTTGAAAAATTCTTTCAGTGTTAGATAGCTTATTTATAGAGGAAGGCTATAGGCTATATATCAGCATGCTAAGACCAATTGGAGCGAAGTTCCAAAAATTGCATAAAATAGTCCTTTTTTATCGGAAGAAATTATCGCATCCTTTCGAGCTTGATACCATTGAAAAGCCCATAAAAACTATCCTAGAAAGAGTTTTGTTCTTTGTACTAAAATTGGAAGCCTCTAAATTAACTAGAAAAGAAGTTATAAGTGTTTTTCTCTGTAGTTGGAAATTATTTTTTCACGGTAACTAACTTTAATTTTATTTGACCCAGATGATGACCGTTTTATTTTATTTGCATTGTTGCATCGTTTCAACAATTGTTACAGTTGCCGTGTGAACAAACAAATCAATGCATTTGCCATTGTTAAACAAATAAAAATAATAATAATCGACGTTTCTAGCATTTTGATGAGGCATCGCTGTATTTGCAAAATATAATTTAAGATAGACCATGCAATGCCGGGCGTCGCAGCTAGTCAACTTGTAAAACATGATAGAGCATTTATAACAAAAAATGCTCTATCTGATTTTCGATGATTACAAGGGCCGAATTATGCATCAAAACGTACTAAACTTACTAAATAAAGCGTACTCTTAAACGCATGCACTATATTGAAAGTGTTGTCAAAGTAAGTGTTCCTAAACATAAGCCAAGAAGTTGATCAATAAATGTAAGGTAAAATAATTAACTTCAATTCCAATCCTATACATGAACCAATAGACATAAGTTCACAGCAATTAACTTTACCTAATATGCATATGGAAGAGAATTGGCCAGTGACTTTAATAAGAAACTAATTAAGCTTTTAAATGGATATGCGTTGTGAATCCCATGTGTTGGCGATTTTTCTGTTTGTGGCCTACACGATTATTGTCGTTAGTATTCAAGACAATAAATTTACTTTAAAAAACATTAATAAACGCTTGATAGCTATTTTCTACTTAACGTTAACAAGATAGCTTTCAATATGATTTTCAAGAAACACAGTAATACAAATTTGAATTATAATCTTACTACATTAATATTTTTTAACCAATACCATCAATTATGGACAATATCTGCAATCGCCATAAAATATATTTTGGCTATGTTTTTGGGAATTTGGTATCGTGCGGTTTGTAACCGAACTACGACAAAAATACACACTTAGAATATTTAAGGCTAAATATAATACCTGTATCTAGTATTTTTGTATCTTCAGTGTCAAGAATTTCTTTAATTTCTATAGCAGGAGATGACGCTCTTTTTTCAGTAGAGATATCTTCGTGGAGAGTATCAATATCTGGCGTAATAACATCTGTCCCCTCAACCTCTGAAATCTTGGAGTCATCACTTTTCAATGTTACTTTTTCAATCTCGTTTTCCTTAATTACCAGAATGACAGGTGTTTCTTTCGACACCTTAGTATCAGATGTTTCTTCAAATGCCTTAACACGCGTTTCTTCAGGTGCCTTAATATCAGTCGTTTTGTCAGACGCTTTAACATCAGATGTTGCTTCAGATGTCTTGATATCAAATGTTTTAGTAACAGCCGTATCTTCAGAAGACTTGCTATCAGGTGCTTTTTTAGGAGCCTTACTACTAGGCATTTCTTTAGAAGGCAAAACGTAGGACTCCTCTTTAGAAGCCTTAATATCCAGCACTTTTTCAAAAGACTCTTTGCGTTTCGGTTTGGTTGCAGCGTCATCGTCTGGTAAAAGTTTCTCTTCTACCTGCACTTCCTCTTCAGTAAATGTTTTTTCTTCCTTCGCTTCCCGTACTACTGTATACTCTTCAGTCGATTCCCACTTTAGCGTTATATGATCAAGTCCAGTCTCTGCTATAATAATCTGCAGCAGTGCACGAAGTATATTGAAATTAACAGCTCCAACTTCTGGCGTTCTCAATGCTAAGTCTACAAGTTGACCTAGATTGTACGTTTCTTCTGCCATCTTCACGTGATCTACAAAAGTGGAGTACCAAAAACATATAATTATTTAATATACAGTGGGGCATAAAGCATGGTACACTTGACTTCCTGAATCATACTAGGGATCCTCCCGCGTCAAGCGGACCAGTGGATCCCACCAGACCATAACCAATATTGTCGTAGCTTTGTAATTTTCCGGTAATTTTGTCTGTTAGTTTCTTCTTCACTGTAACAATAAACTTACAAAAGTTTTGAACTTGAAGAAGTGAAGATTAATTTTCTAGTGCAAGTAAAATGGAAAAAAAAAATGCAGTGAGATATGATATGAATGTTCAGAGGTACGTATATTCTGACCTTACTCTTTTTCAAAGCCTTTTGACTGACCCCTAGCTTCAAACATCATTCCGTTAGTGTTGAAACTGTCATATTTTGGGAAACTATTAGTTAATTTTAAGACCAGCCGAGCATCAAACTCAGAAATCAGAAATTGATATCTAATGCAATGATTTCTTATGCAATTACAGCATTTTAAATTTCTGATTTTGATAACGGAAGGAAATTTCGTGCCAATTTTAATTGTGTGGGCTACATCAGGCGTAATTTTACGCTCCACAGAATTTCATAGTCATCCTAAGCAGAAACTGCTGTCTGCACGGAACAAATATCAAGTTGGTGTTCGTTTAATTTGCCTGCACATCGGCATTTAAACATAGTTGCTTTATTCTAACTATCGAAGTGAAGTTTTTGAGAGGAAATTTTGAGTTTCACTTACTGCTTCAGTTAAAAAGCCGTATGCAAAATATTTTCAAGATTGGAGATGGTCATGCGAGATACTCTCAGAAACCGGACCAATTGATATGGAATTTTAACCATAGTATAGTTAAAAATAACTAATATTTCAAACTAATTTTTTATTATTTACATTTGTGAATGAGAAAAAATCAATTTGGAATTTCTTCATTCTTATCCGATATTATTTGCTATTATATTATAAAAGTATAAATCACTGCATGCTATACGGTAAACCTTTTTTAAAAAAGGTATTTGTGTTTTTTTTTTCTATTTTCCCCTCTTTTTTAAATTTGAAATTGTTCTAGAAATTTGCAAAGGGTTTACAATAGAACCTCGTTAATCCGAACGAATTGGGACCGGTGGGAGTTCGGACTATCAAATCGGTCGGATTACAGAACATATTATGCTTTTCACATGCACTGTACATAACAACAGATTGAACTTAGGCTAAAATTGATCATAAGGTGTTACAGAAAAACGAGACATGCTGTTCAGTGTAAAATATTGCTTCTTTAGTAAACATGGAATATAAACAGTATTACAGTAAAAAAAAAAAAAATAGTCAATACTACTAATACAGTACTACAGTATTCTGTAGTACAGTACTACAGAAGTACTGTACTATTGTGCATAATGTTTAAAAGAAAGAGCTTAGTACTCCTAAAAAATAACGGCGTTTTCGACGATGCGGCTAATGTGTGTATTTTTTTTTTAAAGCTGTTTTTCGTGAGTGCAGCGCAGATGCGCGTGTAGAGAATCAAGGACCCTTAGCACATACGTTCTTAACCGCGCCTCACACTGCGAACCATTTACATACGCGTTCAAGAGTACGTGAAAATACAATTTTGGAACGCACTCAAGAGTGCGGCAAAGAATAACAATGCGCTTTCATGATGGCACACCGAGAAAGGTTGCATTATAAATAGGCGTTTTTAACCGCGCATCGAATTGGGATGATTAAACCACATTCTGCAAGCTGCTGCTTCTACTGTAAAAACATTTTGTTTATTTTCATGTCTTACATCTCAAAACGGATGTGTGTAGTATTCTGCACTTATTATTATAATTCATTTCTTAATAATTTCTGTTTAATACATTGCATTTCATTGTGTTTGGAATATTAGCTTGGCACGTGGAATGCTGCTGTCTCTAAAATTCTATAAGCCACTCTGCAGTGGACTCTAATTAATGAGCTACCCGCATCTGAACTCGTTCTTGCACGCAGTTAAGAATGTGATACATTATTGTGACACGTTCTTGAACGCCACGGTTTTACTCGCGTTCTCAAGCGTTGTTGTGTGCACCACGTTTAGTCGCACAATTAAGAACGTATATGTAAAAAGGTCTTAAGGGAGGTCGTTGTATTAGTCCCCGAGCGGCGTTCGAATTTGCAAAAATTCCAATTAAGTGGTCTCGGATTCAAGAGGTTTTATTGTATATTGGACTTCTCATTTATTGAGAGCCCTCCCTGTCCAAGTTATAGAAACCGGAAGTAACTCCCAAAACCGAACGTAATTCCAAAAGACCTCCAGATTTGGTAACTAAATGGGTAGTTGACGTTTTTCATGTATGCTCATAATGAAGTAAATGTCTTGAAAGAATGACAATTCTTTATATAAAATATGGCCATATGCAAAATCAGCTAAAACCTGGCACCAACATCAAAATGGTTAATATATTCGAACAATATTGATAAAATTGAGAAAAATCCCTCTGATTTTCTGTGTTACGTATCCTACGTCTTAACAGTAAAGATGGGGAAAAATAAATATAAATGCATAAATTTCAAACAAAGCAACAGCTTAAAAACAAGTCTGAATTTTTAAACTTGATAAGTAATATATTATCTCAGTGATAAGTGATGAGGCAAATTTGTAATATTTTTTAAATTGAGAAAATAGTGCTTTTTGCCAACTTTTGTGCCGGCAACAATGGCAAGCGGAGAAACATTTGCTGTTATAGGATCCAAAAGTTTTATGACAATCGAAATAATCACCGAGTTAATTAATTCATTTACACTCTTAATAATTGTATATTTACAGACTTAGCGATTAATCGAGGAAACATTTCAATAACTCAGAAAATTGATAAAGGTTTTTATGTCACTAAATTTTTTTGGCACTAAAGTCTACGCAATATTTTTCTCCCGCAGTTGGCGATCGATGTACGCAAAGCAGAGAAAACACTAGGACTATTGATATATATAGAGTGGAAATATAGAAACGAGACCTAGAAATCTAAAATCGGGATAACGTCAAAAAATCGGTGATCTCGTTCGCCTAGATCTTAACTGCTTAAAATATTCTTGTTATTGAAATATTCCCCAAATTAAGTTTATCATGCCCGAATATTGATTTCGTAACTTTTATTTGAAGAAATATTTCTCAGAATATGGAAAGTTCCCTGTAAAATAAAAACTTTAATAAAGTTAGATAAACACTAGACTAAAGTGTAAAAAAGCGGTG
This sequence comes from Octonoba sinensis, assembly GCA_038502835.1. Classification (NCBI taxonomy): domain Eukaryota; kingdom Metazoa; phylum Arthropoda; class Arachnida; order Araneae; family Uloboridae; genus Octonoba; species Octonoba sinensis. The sequence continues at coordinate 51,501,262 of CM076599.1, read as the reverse complement.
CATTGACAATAAACCGGATTTGTCGCTTTTGGTAACCCACGATTTATTTGGATACATTTCGCATTTGTGTGGCAACATTAGAATGCTTAACCATTTTTGTTCAGACTTACATAGAAGCTATTTTATTAATTATTTTGCCCTTTTAAAAGTCTTTTCTATGGATTTTCTCTTTAATTGGCACTAATGAACAAATTAAAATTAAAAAAAAAAAAAAAAACAAGCCATTAAACGAAATTTGAAGAATGAAATAAGCCGTTAACTTAATGAAACTAGCAATCAAATGAGAACAGAAGTTACATTAAAATGTCATACAATCCACCGCGTAAAGAAAAATGCCTCTTAAAATGTAAAAAAATAATCCCCTAATAAAATTAAAAGTTAAGCATTTTAAAGAAACAGCATGGCGGCATTAAATAGTATTTCGAAGAAACAGCATGGTGGCAAAGTGAACGATATTTCTCTACCATCGCCAAGTTAGAAAAGAAACCAACCGCCGAGAGTCAATGGTCACTTTTCGCATACTTTTATCAAAAACTAAATATTTTTAAGAAAAAGAAAAAAGAATATTTTGCTTCAGAATGTGTTGTATTCTAAGCATTAATATTTCATTTTTACAGAAATAATTTAGCAAATCAATATAAATCAGTAGCAAATTTGTTATGGGATATATATTTACCTGTTTGTATTTTGCTTAAACGTATTACACTGAGGTAATATAATACTTATCAAGTTCTAAAATGCAGACTTGTTTGTAAACTGTTGCCATTTTTGAAATTTATTCATATATATTTATTCCGATCTAAACTGTTAAGGCGTAGTAAACGTGTCACATAAAATCAAAGAGATTTTTCTTTTTCAATTTTAGGAATATTGTAAATATATGTTAGTATATTTACAAAAAATGAATAAAACAAAATAATATAAATATAAAATCCCATTCTGTGTCCCAAATTTATTTTATTTTGTTATTTTTCATTTTTTTAAATTTATTTATTTATTTATGGCAGTTTTCTTACATGTGCGCGATATATCCACTGCTTTATCCGGTTGCATTTTCAAATAGCTGATCGGTTTTGGCAAGGCTGAACTTGATCGTAACCGTTAAACAGTAAACTGGATCAAGTTCAGCATTGGTTTTGGAAAGAATAAATGAATTGAGTTGAACCAGAGACCCCTATAGTATAGGGGGCTCTGGTTGAACGCATGGTAGAATATATTGAATTATAATTTGTAACGGAAAAAAAAGTTTAGTTGTTTAAAAGGGCATGGACAAATATATTTAACTGAACTTATTTAGAACATGTTCTGCATTTTCATTTTTATCTGTTGAAAATTAATGCTTAATTTATTTATCTTTTTTATATTGGACTTTATTTAACAGAATATATTTTATTGATTTTTAGATGTGCACCTTGTCTTACTACATAGAGAGTTTAAATAAAGATTTTTTTTATGTATATTGTTTTATGATTGAAATGCTCCAATTTTAGGTTTTTCCAATTCAAGGGCTGGCGATAGTTTTCTTTTTTTTTTTTTTTTTTTTTGATAAATCAATTTGCTTAGCTTGTAGAGTTTGATTTCGCGAAAAATATTTAAACACTGCCAACGACAACCCAAAAATGATATAGTAGATTGATTTGGCTAAAAAGAAATAATAATAATAACCATCGCCAGCCCCAATAAAACAGAAAAGTACCCGATTTGTTAGATCTTTTTGTTTGATATTTAATGTCATTTTTAATTCAAAAATAACAGTTAGTACGTTGAATAAAATAAGATGGTGGTTTTAAAAAATAGAGATTTTTGCAAAGCTGTAGGTTTAGAAGTATAGAATAAAAGACTGTATCAACGAAATTAAAAGAAACCGAGTCAATAAATATAATGCTAGACGAAGTAAAAACGAGAAAAGGACAAACAAATATTTTGAATTCTGAAATAGATTAATATGTTTTGAAAGTGTTATTTTAAATATAAACTGTGATACGAAACATCAGTGTGAAATACATCTTACTTGCAGTTTAATTTTATAAAAGGGGGAGTAATTAAAAAAGGAAAGAGTATTTTGAAATCAATTTTTAAAAAAATGTCGGTTAGAATAGAAAATTAAAGTAGTTAGTAGAAATGGCATTTTATTTATACGATGCAAAATTTCAAAGTAATAGAATCATTTTTACATAACACATAAAAATTACTGACAATTATTCACAAATAAAAGAAATGAGTAATGGTTATAGGGGTGACGTCAATAACCGTAATAGCCAAGAATGGGGAGTGACAACAGTTAAAGTAACAGCAAAACCGTCAAAAGAAGTTCCTTTTTTTTCTCCCTGGGGGCGCTGAACGCAGTTTTTGACAAAGGAATTAACATTAAGATGTGTCTCTGGTTTATGATTACTCTGTGGTACAACGTTTTTATTAACCGACTTCACAAAGGAAGGAGGTTATACATTCATATTGTATGTATGTCGCTTTTTTTTTGTTTGTTTCTTTGTCCACTCATAACTGCTTACCGGATGAACCGATTTTCATGAATTTCTTTTTAATCGATCGAGTCTGGTTTCCCAAAGGTCCCATATCTTCGTTTGACCATATTCGATAATTAGAAAAAAAGTTATGGGCTGAAATTTGGTCATTTTTTTTTCATCCATAACTTTTGACTAAATGAACGGATTTTTATTATTTTTCCTTTGATTGATAGAGGGTCGTTTAACTCAAATATCGTACATCAGTTTGACTACATTTGTGTTTTAGAAAAAACGTTATGGGTGAAAAATAAGTATTTTTTCATTTTAATTGGAAAGGCTAGGCTCGATTTTTCTTTGTTGGGAAAAATGTTAAAAAAAAGTTTGTTGCCATTAAGATGTAATATTAAAAGATATTATAACAAGAAATAGACTGAAGGCTAAACTCCTGAAGAAGAAATTAAATCCAATCAGTTTGCTTGCTCCACTGACCCTTTCAAATCGATTTTAAAACGAAATTTATCTTACAAACGGTTAGTTTTTAGTGTCATTCCCTCAGAGGTTTCCTCTTTGATATGTATGTTTTAAAAATAGAGTATTTATATAAAAATGTATTTACACTAAAAAGAATAAAATAACATATTTTTTGAAAAAAATAGAACCGACTTCAAACTATAAATTGCGCTCAAGAGTAAAAAAAAATGTGTGCGTGTACTAGCGTACACTCGTAAGAAGTGAAACTTCTTTATGACGTTATTTTTCAAAAAATAATTTACTATATGCAACTTTACAGAAATTGGTTAAATAAAGTTAAATTAGATAAAGTTTAATAAAAGGCTTTTATTATCATAGACATAAATACAAATTCTACAATTATTTGATTTTAGCTTATTACTACAAAGATTATTATTGAATTTCATTAATTGTAATAGAATTATTACTATCATTGATGTCGTTATTATATATTTGTGTTATTAATGGCTTATGGTAACTGAAATACGAAATATATTGTTTACATTCCACAAAATTTAGTAACCGAGCGAAAACTCCATCAATTGTAGTGCCGGATCTCGTTGTCGACGTTTGAGGATTGTTTTTCATGGATAAATTAAGTTTATCTTTCAAAAATTCAATTAGTTTCAAAGATTTTTCTGATGCAAAATTGATATTAAAATCTCCACTTAATATCATCGGTATTTTATCATTATTGTTGCCGAGTAAAGAGGCACCGCCACTTGTGTATGATAACAATGAATGGTGAATAAAATCAATAATATCGTCCACCTTCTGATTAGGAGATATATATATTGCAACACCTAGTGGTCAAAGTCATCACTACTCAAAGCGGGTCATGGGCTTTTATGGAAGTCGATGCAATCGCCACCTGGATTTCAAAAATGTAACTACTCAAAACGGGCCGCAAAATACATTGGAGACATTTACCAATCCCTACTCCGCTGGAGAAAGTATACTTCGAATCACGCGTGGTAGGGATAAGAAAAAGATGGCGCGTAACGAAAAAATGTTACACTAAATTTTTTTCCAACCCCGATAAAGAAGTTTCACTTCAAAAATATTATTCTTTAAACAACTTCGATACGACTTTTAAACATAATTTTTGAAGTCGGTGCAAAATTATGATGGATTTTGATGCTTGATTCGTTTTGTAACTATGAACCAATTACAAATGTAAATAGCGTAGAGTTTGCAACAGCTTCAGTGTAAAATAACGCATGGCGTAATTATAATTAGACTGTCATAATTTTGCACCGACTTCAAAAATTATGTTTAAAAGTATCGAAGTTGTTTAAAGAATAATATTATTTTTTACTTTTGAGCGCAATTTATAGTTTGAAGTCGGTTCTATTTTTTTCCAAAAATTATTTGATAACTTTTCTCCCAATGTGTCATCATGTACAAAATGTCCAAGAAGCTTTCCACCCTTTCAAACAGATAAACATTTCGTTACGTAGTAGAAAATGAACAACATTACTGAAAGTTTTAGAAGCAATTTTACGTAATTCCTTTTCATCCTACTTACGGAGTAAAATGGATGAGTTCCTCTCAAATCACAATGTAATAGATTAGTTTCACACATTATTTCCGCTTTCAAAACAAATTAATGCTGAAAACTTAAAGAAATGCAATTTCATTTTCGATCAGTACTGACAATATTGAAGTCGTTGGTATTTTTATTACATTAATAACAAACAATTTGTTACTTGTTTCTAATAAAAATTATTCTGCGGTGTGGTTGCAGTTCATGTTTAAAAAAGCGATAAAAACAATCTTTAAAAGCTGTTATTTTTAAGAAAAATGCAAATTTCGCACATCCTTCCTTTTTGGTATAATTTTATTTCTTTTAATTGCTCATTTTTTGATAGTATATTAAATATATATTCCGCATACCGTATGTATGTTTTTATTTATTTATTTATTTTTTTTTTTTGCTTTTTTTCATAGATAACTTATTAATGGATGAACTGATTTTCAAGATTCCTTCTTTAATCGATCAAGAGTGGTCTTGCATCTCCATAGGACTTTCCTTTGACCATATTTGATAATTAGAAAACAAGTTATGGACGGAAAATTGGTCATTTTTTTGTTGTTTATCCATAACTTTTTATTAAATGATTCGATTTTAATGATTTTTTTTAATTAACAGAGGGTCGTTTACAAATATCGTACATAGATTTGACTACAATTAATTGTTCTTTAGAAAGAACGTTATGGGTAAAAATTAGGTGATTTTCGCTTAATAGAAAGGCTTGTCCTCATATTTCTTTGTTGAGTAAATTATTAATAAATATAAAACTCAATGTTAAAAAGAGTTTGTTGCCCTTAAGCAGTAGTATTAAAAGCAGTTACAATAAGAGTTTGAGTGAACGAGTCTCTGAAACAAAAATTAAATTATTTCAGTCCTGCGCTTTAAGACTGAAGCCTGTTTGGACTTCAAAACATAATTTTTCATACAAATGATTATTTTTTAGTTCCGGTCATTCAAAGTAGTTGTGAAATTTGATTGTTTTTGCAGAGCATTTAATGTATTTACATTAGAAAGACTAAAAAAGTATTTGAAAAAAAAAAATTTTGAGAAAAAAATAAAACCGACTTCAATTTATAAATTGCGCTCGGAGCAAAATTAGGATAGATAAAATATTTTTTACTCATGAATCAATTACAAATACATGGCCCAGAATTAGCAACAGTTCCAATATGAAGTAGCAAATGGTGTAATGGTAATTATACTCTTAATTTTGCACCGACTTCTAAAACTATGTTTAAAAGTCACATCGATGTTGTTTTAAGAATAAATTTATTTCTCACTTTTTAACGCAATTTATAAATTGAAGTCGGTTCTATTTTTTCCTCAAAAATAATTTTATTTTATTATTTTTGTTGTAAATATTTTTCATAGAAATACTCTATTTAAAAAAAAAAAATCATATCAAAGGGCAAACTTTCTTTGAATGAATGGCACTAAAAACTAATCATTTGTATGATAAATTCCGTTTTGAAGTCGATTTTAGCAAACAAACTTGTTGTAGAGAGTACATGATACAACTCAACTCAACTCGTTCTTGTAGTATTATCATCAATGTCTAAATAAATGTTTATTGTTTGCTTTATACTTAGCTCTGAGATTGTGTACTATTTACCGATATTTACATCAGGTTATGGTGCCAAGCATGCTTTATTTTGTGCAAAATTAGTACATGCCTCTTTAGAAATTAGGTGAAAAACGATTTGATCACAAATTGGAACTGATTCTTGGAATTGAAAGTTCGTTAGGCCTAAGTGTCATGTCGGATCTGAAGATTCAGATTGAAAAGCTAAGTGGTTCTCAGAACTGGAGCAAATGGAAATGGCAAATGCTGATGCAGTTTGAACAATATGAACTGACAGCGATAGTTGATGGAAGTTTAAAATGTCCCGGAACATCAGAAGCAGAAGTGAAGAAGCTGAGTGAATGGCGCCGAGACAACGCGAAAGCGGCATCGTTGATTGCTTGTTCTTTGAGTTCTGCTGTGGCTGATCTTGTAATTAACCATTCAAGTGCCAAAGAGATATGGGATAAACTTGTTAGTGTGTACGAGCAGAGCAGCATTCAGAGACTGAATCTTCTTATGACACAATTCTTCCAAGTCTGTAAAGATGAAGATGATAATGTTGCGACGCACGCCGCCAAGGTCGAAAGAATTTATACTGACATGAATAATGAATTAAAACGCATTGGTTCTGGATCAATTCCGGTTGAACTGTTACATGGTAAAATTCTACTTACTGTCGGCCCTGAATATCAAGAATTCAATAATGTGTGGGAATCGCTAGATGCTGAAAAACGTACAACGAATAATCTTGTTGAAAAGCTGTGCACAATAGAACAGCGTGTCAAATCTTCTGCAACAGTGGACTATGGTGCATTTTCAGCTCGAGCTCCTGTTGAGAAAAACGAAGCTAGTCGTGGTGCTTTTCCAAAAAGTAATTTTGGAGCTGATGGAACGAAGAATAAGATAAAGTGCTTCAAATGTGGTGGTGGACATTTGTGTAAAGATTGTCCAAAGAAGAAGAAGTTTCCAAATAAGTATGTTTCTTCAAGAAACAACAAGGGAGCATTTACAGCATCTGTCGAAGGTACTCAGCCAGACATCTGGATCTGCGACTCGGGGGCTTCTCATCACATGACAGCAAACAAGCAGTACTTTGTAACTTATGAGCATTTTCCTGTACCAGTGGAGATTTCTCTTGCTGACAAGAACAAGATCTATGCATATGGGTCAGGCAGAATAAACATCAAAGTATGTATCCATGGAAAATGGTATGAAGCTCATATGGAAAATGTTTGGTATGTTCCAGATGTACGAAGACATCTTTTCTCTGTTCAACAAGCATCGAAGCACAATGTTGAAGTGAAAATGAATGACAGAAGTGTAGAGAGTCATCGAAATGGAGAACTTGTTGCAGTCGGCTCTTGGAAGGAGGGCACATACATTATGGCTATGCGTGTAGTAGTACCTGCATGTCCAGCTGAAATAAGTGTGGCAACAGCTTCTGAAACTTTACAACTGTGGCACGAGCGTTTGGGTCATCAGAACAAACGTCATGTTCGAAAAATATTGGATAAAATGGACATTCATGTGCCTTATGCTTCAACAAATGAGTTTTGTGATGGATGTGCTCTTGGTAAATCTCACAGAAAGCCTTTCAAACCACGACCCTACAGAGCTGAATCGGTGGGTGAAATAATTAATGCTGATGTTAATGGGCCCATGTCAACTGAGTCTTTGAATGGTGCAAAATATTTTGTGTGTTTTAAAGATGACTATAGCAAATTTCGTAGAATTTTCTTTCTTAAACATAAGAGTGAAGTCAGCTCTTGTCTGCGCATGTTTCTCAATGAAGCTGCTAATCTTGGCCATGTTGTGAAAGCATTGCGTTGTGATGGTGGAAGGGAATTTGACTGTGCTGAAGTTCGTCAAATTCTTGCTGATAAAGGTATTGCTCTAACGTTAAGTATTCCATATACACCGGAACAGAATGGTTCTGCGGAAAGGGAAAATAGAGCGATTGTAGAACTTTCACGTTCTATGCTTGCAGTGTCTGAGCTCCCTCGATCATTGTGGGCTCATGCCTGTGAAACAGCAGTCTATCTGCTTAACCGAACTGGTGTATCTTCAGTAGAAAGTAAAAGTCCACATGAGCTCTGGACTGGCAAAGTAGTTCCTAGGTTGAATAACCTGCGAGTGTTTGGAACGGAGTGTTATGCACATATACCCAAGATCTTCAGACGTAAATTTGACAACAAAAGTGTCCCAGGTCATTTTGTGGGCTATGTAAATGATAAGGATGGTCATCAAATTTATGTGCCTTCTATGAATAAGATAATAAAATCTCGAGATGTGGATTTCAAGCCAGAAAGACTCTGTATAACTTCCATTTCAGTGGAGGAAATCTCTGAAGGATCACCTCAAGTGGAGGAAGACTTGGACACAGAAATGGAAAATTCAGTAGAAGACAGATCTTCAGATGTTCAAAGAGATGAGACAACAGTTCGACAGTCTGAAAGAAAGCGAGATGTGCCAGCTTGGATGAAAACAGGAGAATTTCTTTTTGCGAGTGCTGCAACAATAGATGAATCGGAAAACCCAACTACATACTCGGAAGCTGTTTCCTCTGACGAAAAGAACTTGTGGCTAGCTGCCGTGAAAGAAGAAATAGATGCTCTACATGAGAATGAAACTTGGGAACTGGTCGACAAACCAATTGGTTCTAAAGTCATTAATTGCAGGTGGGTACTGCGAAAGAAATTTAAACCTGATGGAACTGTTGATCGATATCGTGCACGTCTGGTAGCTAAAGGCTATGCACAGAAAGCTGGTTTTGACTACGATGAAACATTCAGCCCTGTAGCACGATATGATACAGTAAGATCTGTTCTGTCTATAACTGCAAGAGAGCAATTGCATCTACAGCAGTTTGATGTAAAAACTGCATTTTTATATGGAACTCTTCAGGAGGAAGTGTTTATGCTGCAACCAGAGGGATTTGAAGACAATAGTGGGAAAGTTTGTAGGCTTCGAAAGAGCTTATACGGTCTTAAACAGGCTCCTCGCTGCTGGAACATGTGTTTTGTGGATTTCATGAAGAAACAGGGACTGAAAGCTAGTGATGCTGATCCATGTTTGTTTGTGAGACAACACGAAGGAGCAAAACTAATAGTTGTCATCTACGTCGATGATGGACTAGTTGTTGGGACTGATGAAGTTGAAGTGGAGGAGTTTATGTGTAAACTTCGTCAGTCATTCAAAATCACCACAGGCTCCATAAGTCAATTTCTCGGTATGAACATAACCAGACTGTCTGATGGTTCGGTTTTTGTGAATCAAAGTACCTATGCAAAAAAGGTGCTTTCAAAATTCAACATGGATACCTGCAATGCTGTATCAACACCGTCTGACAAAAGCTACATGTGTAGTGACAAAAATGATCCGGTGATAGGAGATGAAGTTCCTTATCGTCAAGCCGTGGGCAGCCTAATGTATTTGGCTATCGTAACAAGACCAGACTTGGCCTATGCTGTTAGCGCTGTGTCAGAGAGTCTGGAAAATCCTAAGTCTTCAGATTGGTGTGCCGTCAAGAGGATTTTAAAGTACATAAAAGGAACTCTTGAATTTGGATTGCTCTATCAGGGAAATGAGCAGTCGGAGGATTTGAAAGCATATAGTGATGCAGACTTTGCTGGGGATATTAAGAAAAGACGTTCAAGATCAGGAGTAGTGACTAAGTTTTCAGGTGCTGCTATAAGTTGGTTGAGCCAAAAGCAACGAAGTGTAGTTCTATCAACCACAGAAGCAGAATACATTGCTGCGAGTGAAGCTGCAAAAGAAGCGATTTGGCTAAAGCGACTTTTTAGGGACATAGTTGACATCAAGGACTGTCCTTCTCTTTTCGTTGACAATGCTAGTGCAGTGAAGTTAGCTCGAAATCCTGAGTTTCACAAGAGATCGAAACACATCGAGGTCCGTTACCATTTTGTTCGAGAAAAGGTTCTCGAAGGTGAACTTAACATCGTTCATGTCCCAGGAGAAGACCAAATAGCAGATATCATGACTAAACCCTTGCCTGTTGCAAGGTTTACTAAACTAAGAAAAATGTTGGGATTGACTTCTATATCTTAATGTGTTTTTCTATGTTCTAATGATGTGTGAGTTGTGACATGTGGAGGAAGTGTTGTAGAGAGTACATGATACAACTCAACTCAACTCGTTCTTGTAGTATTATCATCAATGTCTAAATAAATGTTTATTGTTTGCTTTATACTTAGCTCTGAGATTGTGTACTATTTACCGATATTTACATCAAAACTGATTGGATTAATTTTTGCCTCAGAAAAGCCAAACTCTTGCTGCAATTGCTTTTAATATTATAGCCCAATGGCAACAAACAGTTTTTAACAATGACTTTTGTATTTGTTAATAGTTTTCACAGCAAAGAAAACTCATGTCAAGCCTTTCCAATTAAAATAAAAAATACTTATTTTTCACTCGTAACGTTTTTTCTAAAAAGCAAATGTAGTCAAATTGATTTGCAATATTTCAGTTAGGCGACCCTCTATCGATTAAAGAAAAAATCATCAAAATCAGTTCATTTAGTCAAAAGTTATGAATGAAAAATAGAAAAAAAAAACTACATTTAAGTCCATTCCTTTTTTTTTTTTAATTATCGAATATGGTCAAACAAAAGTACGGGACCTATGGGCAACCAGCTTCGATCGATTAATAAAAACTCATGAAAATCGGTTCATCCAGTGAGAAGGTATGAGTGGACAAACAAAAAATAACGACATACATACAGTATGAATGTATAACCTCCTTCCTTTGTGAAGTCGGTTAAATACAGAACCGACTTTCAATTCAAAAATTGTGCAAATAACAAAATAAATAATTTAATTCCTTAAACAACATCGATGCAACTTTTAAACATAATTAGCGATACCTGCCTCACGCTCCGTCCTCCGGCCACCGCGAAGGATCCTAACTTAAGATCAGCGCCCCCTCCCCCCCCCCCAAAAAAAAAAAGTTTTTTTTTATTTAAGGGGGAAAATACGTGTAAAACGGCCGAACTAAGAGCATTTTCCATGAATTTTTTTAACGTATAAAGAATAGAGACATTGAGATTTTGTGGTTACTGTATAGATATATTGAAGAGCATTTACTGAAATTTTCAAACAATTTTCTTAAAAAATCCCGGAGATATCGGCTGCTGCACACTGTAAGTCGCCACCCGGGTCCGTAGTTTACGTACAGAAATTGTGACCTGGAGGTCACAATTTTTATCTGAAATCAATTTTTTTTAAATCTACTTTTTTTTATAAGTTTCTCTTCTAGTTGAACTAAAATCATCACAAAAAATTTAAAATTTCATTTTTTTTTAGAATGAAAATTAAGTACGATTTTTAACCGTTTTTTTTTTTTTTTTTTTTCTTTTTTTACAATAAAAAAGTAAAAATAAAGATATGTTTGTGATTCTAGTTCAACTAAAGCGTGCATATGTAAAGAAAATGTGTGCTAAATTTGATTAGGATTGCTCAAAAACTCTGCTAGCTACAGTGTACGCAAATTCGAAAAAAGTAGTTTCGAGAAAAACGCGTTTGAAAAAAAAAGAGTGGTATTGAAGGTAAATTTAAGGTAGTAAAATGAATCTTTTTTTTTTTGTACTTATAAAGATATTAATACTTATAGAAATTTCTATCCGAGGTCTCAATTGTTAAAAAAAAGTAAAAGGACACCTGCTAACGTTCTCCAATACCCTTCAGGTCATTCATGAGGGACTACCTGCTCAAATGCTCCAAAAGGGGCACTCGTTCAAATGCTTATAACTTTTGAACGACTTGGAATTTTGCTTTCAAATTTTCAGGGTATATTATTGAATAGTTGTAGAATGGATTTATGAAGAATTTTTTTTTAATACCTTTACACGTATTTCCCCCCTTAATGAAAACCCACCAAGTCCCGAAACTGCGTACGCAATTGCTTTGGATCGCGTGCGCAATCGATCCAAGCTCGCTTATCGAACACTAAATAAATATTTTAGTCTAGCTTTATGACTATCACAGAAGGAATTAAAAATGTGCGTTACCTTCGTACCATCGTGACAGCGTTTTGTATATTTATTGCTGGATCTTAGCTCTTTTTTTCCAATATTGGGGTTGATTTCCGTAGTCATGCTCCAGAAACATTCTTCTCGGCTTAGGAGTTCATTCCTATTAGCTGTTTGCATCCCACTGCGCTTCTGCGCAAATTAAACGTACTTAATCAGTTAAACCAGCGCCAAACGCCTTTTTTTCGCCAAACATCGCCAAATGAAATGTAAAAAAACCAGTTTTATTAGATTTAAAAATCATATGCTGATTTCCTTTCATTAATACAGTAAAACCTCCGTGAGCGACCACCTCTATCAAGCGACCACCTCCCCGAACGACCGATATTTCATAGCACCGAATTTTCTTCCTATCGTCTTAATGTTAAAATACCTCTACGAGCGACCACGCGAACCTCTAGGAGCGACCGCTTTTATAGCCTATTCTCAGAAAAAATTCTTGCTATTTCCGGCTGTAAAGTAAACAAACTTCCCATTCCAATACGATTTTCACCTTAGAATGACCTATGCCATATTTTACCGTACTTTAGGCACGCGCACTTGACAACCTATTTAGCCCCTTTTGAGGGGACGAGGGTCAACTGCACTCCCCATAATACCTGTCAATCAAAAAAGGGGTGAACTGCACTGTCCGATATTTTTATTAGTGGTCGATCTGCACTGCTGTGTTCGTAGGGAGGTGGAAACACCTGCTCCTTGGCTCAAGCTTGAATAAGACGGATCGTCCGCCATCTTGGGCTACATTTCCTGAGCTTTGCTTCATCACGATTGTGGCTTCGTTTCATTAATATATGATTAGATTCTCGAAGGTTACCTTTAAGAGTAAGCAATAAGAAGGTTACGTTTAAGGAAAGTTTAAGAGTAACAAAGCATAAGTTTTCGTTTTTAACTTTTACCCATAAAACATACTCTTGTTAATAAAACTTTATTGTACAAAGGTATTTTTATTCCACTCATTTTTTACCCCAAACATTTCAGACATGCGATTCTTATTTAGAAGGATGGATTATCAAAATAATATGAGTTACTATACTAACCAATCAAGTATCTTAATTAAACAACGCATTCGATGTAACAAAATACATAAAAAATCGTTAATATATTTTACAATGAAAACGTATGTAGGTAATACATTTGCATGTTACAAATAGGGATGTAACGAATAGTGGTTTGGCTGAATAATAAATAAAAAATCGGTAATATGTTTTACAATGAAAACGAATGTAGTTAATACATTTTTAATACAAGTGGGTTAGGTTTTTTTTTCTTTCAAATTAATTTGAATACTTATTTATTTAACTTATTTCTGATTTTTGAGCAATGTATTTTTACAATGCATTTAAGATATCCTTTAGAGTTCTTCTTATTTTTTTAACTTTTACGAAAAAGTGGCCAAAAATGGCTGCACATAAGTTATAAGGACTGGCGTTTCCTGGTATTTTAAGAAATCGAAGGGGGAAACTTCCGGTGCAATTCCGACATTTTTTCCGGAGGCATGCCAGTGCAGCTCGGACATAGAGATAAGATCACAGCAGTGCAGTTGGGATGCCCCGCCCATCTAGCAGTGCAGTTGACCTATACCCTTTTGAGGGGGGATGTGTGCTTTTCTTTTTTTTCTACCAGACCCCTACTGCTAGCCGTGATTGCTTTCTTCCCGGAGCTGATGGCCCCGGGGAGGGGGGGGATGTACTGGGCCAGGTGTAAAGACCGAATTCGTAGAATTGTCGACAGCCCGGTGTAACGGGGGGGGGGAGGGGAGATCACGGAGATGTCTCCAATCTTTTCCCCCTCCAGGTGGCTGACCAATCAATGGAGAAAGAATGTGGACTGACCCATTGTGCGACCATAACGTCAAACGAGGTTGAAATTCACTTTTAGAGAGCATATTTGAGTCACCAAAAATTCATTTGCTTTGCGTTTCTCGATCGTTTAACATGTCGAAAAAACGAGTAATCTTAAGTTTGGACCAAAGGGTTGAAGTCCTGAACTTGGCTGAGAAAGGAAATTCAGAAAGAAAGCTGGCGGAGATTTTTCGATGTGGAAGAACCCAGATTAATAGCATTATAAAGGACAAAACGTCAATCAGGAAAGAATGGGAAGATTTCAAGTTCCGGGGCCTGAAAAGAATGCGGACGGAAAAGTTTCCCGACATAAACGAAGCACTACTGCAATGGTTCAAGACGGCACGAACGAAGAACATTCCTATCAGCGGTACGCTTATGCAGGAAAAAGCCCTGGAGATTGCAGAGGCCTTAGGGATAAAGGATTTTAATGCCAGTAATGGGTGGCTGGAGAAGTTCCGAACGAGGAACAACATCGTGTTCCGTGCTTTGTGCGGCGAAGCTGCTGATGTCGACGAGAGTTTCTATGACGACTGGTCATCAAGATTGCCATTGCTAATAGCCGGTTATGATGACAAAGACATCTTCAACATGGATGAAACTGGTCTTTTTTTCCGCTCCCTGCCCAACAAAAGCATGATGCTAAAATCCCAAGATGCTAAAGGAGGAAAGCAAGCAAAGGAAAGGATAACCATAGCGTTTTTTGCCAGCGCCACTGGGGAAAAGCTTAAGCCTTTAATGATATGGAGATCAAAAAAGCCAAGGTGCTTCAAAGGGATTGATATTGCAAAACTTGGCGTTGGATGGAAGGCGAACTCCAAGGCATGGATGACTGCCGCAATATTTGAGGAGTGGCTAGCCGACTTCGACAACAAGATGGGAAAACAAGGAAGAAAAGTTCTCCTTGTTTTAGACAATGCGACTTGCCACAAACATCAGCTTGTTTTGAAAAACGTTAAGTTGCTCTTCCTCCCACCTAACACAACTGCAAAGCTTCAGCCTTTGGATCATGGAGTAATCAAATGGTTCAAGGTGGAGTATCGGAAGCACGTTTTGCGATCGATTATTAGTCGCATGGAGGAATGCGACAAAGGGACTGAGCTAGCCAAAAAGTTGACGGTGGCAGACGCCGTAGAGTGGACTAAGCGGGCATGGAAGGATGTAGACGCAGACCTCATAAAGAAATGCTTTACCAGCTGTGGCATATCAAATGCGGAAGTAGAGAAAAATATTTTTTCCTTTAAAGAAGCCGATACGATAGAGGTGGAAGAACTCTCTAAGCTTGCGGGAGTTCAGTTTGACTGTGAGGCAATGGAGTGTGAAGAAAACCTCGAATGCTACGACGACATAGACGAGAATTGGGAAGAAAGACTGTTGCAGGAGGCTGTTTCCCAAGGTAAGTTTTTTTTTTTTATTTTAAAAATTATATATATTTACCGTATTTTTTGTATAAAGGACTTAGACAATGTTTTGCCTTTTAGGCGCTGCTGAGTCCGATGCCGAAAGCACGGCCGGCGACGATATCGAGGTCGACGAGCCGTCAATGACTGCACAGGAGACATTAAAACAAGTTGACTTTTTAATGAAAAGTTCTAGTGTAATGAAGGATGATGGCATAAGTGCCCTGTTTCGGGAGATTAGATCAAAAATTGAAAGCCGTGTTATAACAGAAAAAACAAAAAAAATGAAACAGTCAGAAATTGTGACATATTTTAAAGTACAAACTTGAATTTTTTGAGTTTTAAACTTAAATATACTTTCAGCATTATGCATTAATAATGTAAATAAACATAAATTTTTGTAGCAATATCTGTATAATTATTAATGACTTTCGTTTTTCTAATGTATAGGTACATACGTTTGGTTGTTAAGGGCCTTTAGTGTTGACACCTCTCGGAGCGACCACCTCTCGTAACGACCGATTTTTCGCGGAACGGAGGGTGGTCGCTCGTGAGAGGTTTTACTGTACTTCTATTAATAGTCACTTAAGGTACATGTATGCTGTTTTGTTTTCTTCATTATTATTATACGGTTTTATATAACTTGATTTGTCACGGAAGTTTGTTACGCGGTTTTCGACAACTATTACTGCATAAATTAACGTCAAACTTTGCACACATGCTTATCTTCGATGACAATACAATATTCCCTTTATTTTATAATTTATTATAACGTTAATTAGGGGGAAATTAATAATTTTGGCTCTGAGTAAATTATCACAAGTACTATCTGTCGAATGGAAACGATAGCTTTTGTTTGGATAATGCAACGATATTTAACTTGGTTTGTCACGGAAGGTTGTTACGCGGTTTTCGACCACTATTACTGCATTTTATTTTATTTTTTTAAATAAAACCGTGTAACTTAAAACTTTTTTTGATATTTAATATATTTCTTTTTGATGAATAGTGCCGGGTAAAAGGATTAAAACGTGGAACTTACCTTCTAAGGTGGAAAATGATATAATTTAATTTCAGAAAAGCGGAATTTTACCGAAAATTCTATATGTCCTAATGATCATGAAATGAAGTTTTTATTAAATTAATCTTATTAAAATAATTATCATATAAATTTCTGTATTATACACTCCTAAAACCGTCGTTAAGGTAGAGCGTTTAACTGATGAGAACAAAATTGTCGTCAATTCCAATTCTCGCCGCATATTTCTCAACAGTGAGATTGCCACAGAAGATACAGTGTCTATAATCTTTCGACTGAGTAACTACGTTTCACCTTGAACCTCTTTTCATCTACAATTGCAAGCGATTTCATTTGCATATGAAACGCTAAATATTTAAATCAATTTAAAAGTGCGACCTAAAGAAATATTTGGGTTATATTAGGATGAACAATTTGGTACCTTTTAAAGCATATACCTAATTACATTACTTTTTCTATAATAAACTCATGTGATCAGGGAAAGACTTTAAGAACACCATTATACGCTACTTGCATGCAATAATTATTCCTTACATATATAAATTTTCCGAAAATTTTATCACTCCGTTTCTTTTCTTTTTCCATCATTGAAAACTAAAAATCTCTTAAGTGGAAAATATCTTTTTAAAGTGATCACAGTCTGGCTCTTAGAAACGAGCAGCTCTTGAAGCAGCATTATCTTTTTAAAGTAATAAACTTTTCCACCAGAAAATTCTGCATCATCGCTCACTTTTCTGACACCATTTTTAGGAATTTAGCAAAAGAAGTAAATCAAGT
This sequence comes from Octonoba sinensis, assembly GCA_038502835.1. Lineage (NCBI taxonomy): Eukaryota > Metazoa > Arthropoda > Arachnida > Araneae > Uloboridae > Octonoba > Octonoba sinensis. The sequence goes on along the minus strand of CM076599.1, from coordinate 51,484,083 downwards.
AAACATTTTCTGACACTTGTTGCAAGATGTGATCAAGTGGAAAATAGGTTGTGTCGAAATTGCTGTGATAATGCAGGTATAGTAACAAATTAAATTATAAAATGTTGTTCAATGTTTAAAATTAGTTTTTCAATACTCTCTCCACAGCAAAATATTTTTTCTTTAAAATTTAAATGTGGTTTCATAAAACGTAGTGCTTTATTAAACGACACATGGAGGGTTCAGAATACAAGTGAACCAAGTCCAATTTTGGTCTTTTGTCATTTTCGAGTTAGCAGTGCAATAGCATGTCCTAACTACGTAAAATTTCAGTGCAATAATGAACCAAGTCTCTCTTTGAACTTTTAAAATTAAATTTATAATTAAAAAATTTTTAAGAGGTAATTTTGTTATATAGATTTAACTTTAAACCTCTGAAGCACAAAGGAAATTTTTATGGACTTGGTTCACTTGTATTCTGCGCCTCCACATATCTTCTACAGGTGTATAGTGCGAAAATATACAAACACTGTTACACGTGTATCATTTTTTATTGAATCGTCACTTATTAGGTTATTCTCTGCACAACGAGAAAATATGGTTGTACTTCATTCATTTGGCCGTACATGAACCGTAGCTATTGTAGAGAGCGAGTTATGCTTCGAAAATAAATGAAAACTAGCTTTAGACTCTTATTTCTAAAGAAATTAATCTCTTGAGTAACTGATTGGGTATGCAATACATCTTAAGCACATAGTATTTCTCCTTTTTGCTAGGTTTAAAGTAAATTTAATTGACGCATCAAAGCCTGCTCTTGTTGAAGCATTCTATTTGGAAAATACTACTCAAAAAGGTGCAAAATGGTTCGAATATTGATATAAAACGATACACTAATGCTAACTAAAATCGGAATCTGAGCTTTTCTGAGCCTTAAAAAACTATCTTCAATCAAGTTGGGTTCAAAACGCTCAACTAGGTAGAAAAACAATATAGGTGTGTTTGTTACTCGAGAGCATTTTATTTTTCTGAAACTTCAAAATTTGTGTACACATCATCTTCCCTTAAGTTTTGTTTGCTCAAATTTTTTGTAATATTTAGGCGGATTTTGCCTCAGAGGACACTGATAAGTTGGAATGGTTGTTCTTTTTTTTTCCCTCCCCAAAATCAAAAAGATAATCAACGATACAAGTAATTTTAAATTTAGCACCACAATATGAATATTTTTTTAAATGTGATATCGAATATCATATAATTATACTTCCCTTCTAATTGATTCATCGTTTTCAATAACCAAATCCATATTTTTCTAAATTTATAAAATAACTAAAAACCGAGCATCTTATAAAATAGGTCTCAGAGAAATGCTAAGTATGGTTATCTGATTCGCATTAGTTTTGTTTTCTAAACCTCATAAATAATGATGATTTTGAAACAAACTTCCTCTATTGCATTGCATATTTATTGATAAAATGATTTTCTTGGTATATTTCTTGTTCAGCAAAAAATAATTCGATCGTATTTACAAAATTTATAATGTCAAAGAGATTCCCAGCGGCTGCGTTATAGTGTTCCGTTCTACAATGCCACAGGATTGGGGTTCGATCCCCGGAACGGGCAGGGCTGACTCAGCCCTCTATCCTTCAGTTGGTGGATAAAATGAGAACCGAACATGTTTATGAACTAAACACTGCGCGTCTGGCCGACAACCAAAAAGAGTATCCGTTTCGGGCCATGGTAGCGTAGTGGTTAGGATGTCGGACTTCCTCCTAGAAAGTCGCGTGTTCGATACCTGATCCGCTGAAGACCCACCATGTACACTTGAGGATACGTGCATGTAAAATACAGGAACCCCACCACCACCACCACCAATTCCTCGTGCCCAGGAGAGCTGATTCTGAGGTCTAGTGCTAACAGGGAAGGAGGCTGGAGGAGACAAGAGTATCAGTTTCTGCACCCCAGGTCCCTCAGCTCTCTTAACCCCCTTATTCCAAGTGTACCCAATTGGGTACATCTTAAAATACTGTTTATTAACTAGGGATGTAACAAATAATGATTTGGCCGAATAGCCGAATACCGAATATTCGGCCACTTCTTCCAGGCCGAAGCCGAACATTCGGCAATTTCTCCTAAGCCGAATACCGAATATTCGGCGGCCGAATATTAAAATTTCTAGAAAATCGTTGTAATAGAAAGTATTTGTCAAATTTAAAATTATTTGCAAAGTCAAACACCAATTACACACAATCAATGATGCATGATTTAATTATGTTTGTTAAGAATTTAAAACCTTTTAAAAATTAATCTATTTTCTCTATTGTTTTGAATGTAATAAAACTAAGAATTTCATCCACAAGTGGAATAGAAATGACAGGTTTTATGGTAGTAAGAATTAGCATTAGTTTACTTAATTATTTAATTCAAATGAAAGAACTACTATTGCTTAGTGAACTTTTACCTTGCTCAAAACTGTTTTATGAAGATATTTTAAAAGCTTTAAAAGTTAATATTTTTATTCTATGGGGCTTTTTTACATACCTATTATTAAAAGATCTATTAAAATTTAATACACTTAGCTAGAATATATTTTTATTTTCAAAAGCCCCAATAACTTATGCTATCTAAAAATTCATGATATAGTCTAGGCTTTTCACATTTCTCTCTTACCCAATATTCACAATAAATCAGTCTACCCGAACAATGTCTGAGTTCCACTTTGTTAATAATAACAAAATAAATTTATCATATTCTCCATCATAATTAACTATTGCCTGCTTTTGGGAGCAAATGCTAAATATAAAATGCAACATTGCAACTTCAAAATTTGTTTTTGCTCAGTGAAGCCTAAAAACAAGGTTTCCAAATGTAGTTTTTTTCTAAATTATTTTTATTTATTAAAGCTATATACTAATGTATTCTTTTTCAATAATTATAATACAATTTTAAATTTTTAAAATCTACTAATTTCTTTGTTTTTTTTTACATTTCTACTGCAGCAGAACCATTTGGCTGAATAGTTCATTAATATTCGCCCAATCCGAATATTCAGCTAGGTGATGAAATGACTATTTGGCCAGGCCGAATAGGCCGAATACCGAATAGTGGCCGAATATTCGTTACATCCCTATTATTAACTACTGTTTGTGCAATTTGAAAGCTAAAACACCCAATAGTTTTTGAAATTAATCAACAGATAGTTAACTTCGTTTTAAACATGGAAAACATGGAAATTGGGTATTAATTATTATTTAAACTAATTATTAATTAAAATTTTAAAAAATATATTCTTTAGTTATTTTGTTTTATAATAATTTTTTAAATCGGAGAACCAAAAAATTGCTTAAAAATTGTTTGTGCTAAGTTCTGGGGTCTTAAGAGAACAATCTTAGATGAGCAGAGCAGGTCTTGGCCTCCATGGGCTGTCGCGCTGCTGAACTTAGCTTAGTAATGTCAAAGAAGCACAATATACTTTTCACTTATTTTTATTTTCATTAAACAATAACAGAACAACTACAAAAACATACTTATCAATCTTCTGTAAATATGAATGCTATTACTGAAATGGCATTTATCTTTGGAAGCATACCACGTCTTATTTTAAATATACGGAAAGAATTGTTTCTTAACTCGAAATTCAATGACGATATATTTTTTTCTTTCTTAAAAATAAATGGCGTGTTCCTGTTAACAGTACATAACTTTAATTATACCAAATTCCAAATGAAAAATTGCTTTGAATTATACAGCTGTGCAAGAGGAAAGTCAATTCTTTCTGAATGCGCTATTTGCACCTATTAGTATAACGTCAAAAAAAAGATTTTTTCCAGTATAACAGTTATACCAAATCCTTAGCGAGACGTATAAATTCACCCAATGTTATCCTTTACTCTATTATTCAGTCGCTACTTTGTATTTTCGCTCGAAAAAACTTTTTAGGAGGAAAAGAATAGCATAACTCCTATATTATTCAATATAACCTGTTGCTCTAGAAAAATAATCAATACTCATCTTTTAGTTGCAGGTATTATTTATTTACACTCAAAAACTCTCAAAAGTTTTATGTGTACGCTGTGTAATACTTTAAGTGGTTTGTAGTTGCAATAGAGCCAGCTGAAATAAAACAAGTTCAATCCGGCAGTAAAATTATTCATGAGGCTCTTCGTAATAAAAATCGAATGAATATGCATATTTATATCACTGCATTTTTAACTTGATATGAATATTAAGTTGCTATGAAAATAACCGTGTTCTTTTTTTTTTTTTTTTTTTGAATTTTAAACTTCTGTTAGTGTTGATAGTCCAGAAGACAAATGCACATGCAAGGAAAAATCGTAATTTTGCATAATTTCAGTCTTGTAAAGAAGTATTAATTGCATAGTACTCCAAAAGTTCTTCCCAACTCTTCTTATTTTCGCCAATGTATACACTAGTTCTGTATCTTATACATCAGGATATGCGCCAAAAATCCTACAAACACCATTGCACGTTTTCACCGCCGCCGCTTGAATTGTGCTTTTTGTAAAGGATTTATAGAGTACACATACTTGATTTCTACCATGTTGAAAAATATAATCGGCTAAAATATATCTTTGTCAGTTTTTATTGCATTTCCATTTTATTATGAATTTTATTTGGATTATTTTATAGTTTTCTTTTTTCTTAAAAAAAATTAAAGATCATTACTTAAATACTTGTATAAATATTTTCAAAAACTAATGTAAGAAGTTGATATATTTAACCATTCTAAAATCAATAACTAGAATGCTTTGGATTTACGTATAATTCAAAATTATATGCAAGCAGTCACGGAAATTTCAATTTGAAAGAATAATGAATAACATACCATTAGTATTTAAATAAAGCTGTAATTGATAGGCTTTATAAGGAACTAAATGTTTCAGTCCAATAAAACACTTCTACGTTTTGGATGAATCATTGATATCTTGGTGGAATAAACTAACTTTTCTAACCAGTAAATATTATCATTAGAAATTTAAAGTTATCTTATAAGCATTTCTAAATAGTATAACGGTGAAAAAAACATGATGATCCTTAAAAAAATATAGTTCAAGCGAAAAGTTGCACGAATGAATGTATATATCAGAGAATATACGAACATTTTTTAATGCACTAAAAACGTAAATCGCATGTAAGAAAACTTTGACCTAAAATATAATTAGTATTCAAAATAAATGAACATGTTTTCCTTTTTGAAGTTATAAGCAAAATAGAGGTTATCTTAAATTTTTTACTTGAAGAACCTATGAATCTTGCTAGAGTAACTTATGGAATTGTACGAAATAACTCGATGCTTGGTTCTTTAATGTCGCTTTTTTGTATTTTCTTCTTCCAGTATTTCTCATAATATAAAAACTAAAATCTGACGTAGTTCCAGTATCTATTATTTCTTATTTTTTTACAAGAAAAAGAAAGTTTCAGTGTAATTTGAACATTTATTTTCTATCTTTCTCTTTCCTATCTAAAAGGGATTTCAAATACGCAAAACAGAAAAATTGATTTAATTTGACTTCTTAATCATTTTTCAATATATCTCCCTCCCAAATAAAAGAACTAAAAAAAACGTAACTAAAGTAGACTTAATCTTCGGTAAAATATCGCGAAAAGGAGGGGGAAGTCAAGAAAATGTTCAACAAATATTTTGAAAAAAAAAAAAAAAAAACGAAAAAATAAAATAAAAAGAAATGAAAGAAGATTTATTACAAAAATACAAATACAAATACAAAAGTGACGACCAACAATAGGCTCAGGGCCCAGCTAGGCTGGTCCTAGTTAATTTAGCGGTCTCCAATGAACATCAAGAGCTTTTTTAAAAGTTTTTACCCCACTGCAATTAACAGTCGCTTCCGGTAAACTATTCCAACTGCCTACAACCCTGTTGAAGTAGTAATTTTTCGTAATTTCAAGATTAGCCTGAGATTTGAAAAGCTTAAAACAATGACCTCTGGTTCTACTTTCAGCACATAGCTGTAGTCCATCAACATTTCCCGTTTTAATGAATTTAAACAACTGAATCATTTCCCCTCTGACTCTCCTTTGCTCAAGACTATACATATTGAGCCTTTTAAGCCTAACCTCATAATCTAAGTCTGAAAGACCACTTACCAATCTTGTAGCCCTTCTTTGAATCCTTTCTAATAAGGTAATATGCTTTTTTAGGTACTCCCTTTTTCAATGCGACAGGGAGCTTTTAGATGCAAAACATCCAAATGAAGCTATTTGGATGTTTTGCATCTAGAAGCTCCCTGTCGCATTGAAAAAGGGATTCCAAGCAATCCCGAAACATATGTCTGCGTTTTAATGCTCATTTGTGCTTTAATGGGTTGTATGTTTATTCCCATGACCAAAATGAAGCACTTGACATTTCCCAATATTAAAAGACATACCCCACTTAATTCCCACCTAGAAATTTGATTTAAATCCTCTTGAAACTGATTGACTTGTTCCTCCGTGTCCACAATACCCATGATTTTGACATCATCAGCAAAAATATTGATGTTCTCAGAAATACTCTGAGTAATATCATTAATAAAAACAATAAATAATATAGGCCCTAAAACTGAACCTTGTGGAACACCATTCAAGACACAAATCCACTGAGAATAATTGCCCTTCACTACTACTCTCTGTTTCCTCCCAGTCAGCCAATTTTTAACCCAAATTAAAGTTTTTCCACCAATACCAATATAAGCAAGTTTGCTAAGAAGAGCTTCATGTGGTACTTTATCGAATGCTTTCTGAAAGTCAATGTAAACAACATCTACGCACTTTTTATTATCCAATGCCGTGGAACCTTGTCATAGAAATGCAACAAATTAGTTGTACAGGAACTATCCTTCCTAAAACCATACTGAAAACTAGTTAACACTCCATTTGCCTCCAGGAAATTCACTATTTTGATTTTGATCAGCGTTTCAAAAATTTTACAAAGAGCTGAAGTAAGACTCACAGGCCTATAATTTCCTGCCTTAGCTTTAGATCCTTTCTTGAAGTCACACGGGGAAGTGTGTCAATTGGTTCGGACCTCTGTCGCTTTGTTTGTCGCTCTGTCTGTCTGCTGATCTATTCATCTGTCCGGCCGATGATCTGTGTGTTCCAACAACCCTAGAAACTCTTCAGAGTGTCATGCGATAAAAATGAATAAATAAATAAAACTTTTAAAAGAGAGCAAGATCTTTAAGAGCAGAACTGGGGGTTCGTGATTTTGGCTTAATACGTTTACGACGGCGCGAACCACCGGTGGCCCGCGCTAGACTGTCTCATCGGTCGGCGAGTACCACCAGTGACCCGCACTATAAGTCTTTCATCGGGCACCGCCAGATGAAGTGCAGCATGAATTCTAGCGCTGCCTCACAGCGAAAAACATGAAACTCAGCCCCGTCGTGAACGTGTTAAAAAATTTTTTTTGTCAATTTTCTGCAGTTTAGAAACGTAACATAAGATTTTACAAGAAGTTCAAAAGTTTTTAAAACAATGCAGGCAAAATATTTTTTTGTTGTGCAAATTAAAAGATATTTTCGTTTTTTTAGCCTACGTTCCCGTAAAAGTAAAAAAAAATAATAATAATAAAGCATGAAAGAAGGATTAATGTATCGTGAAAATATCGTTAGAAATCAAGAAAAGTCAAAAATAAGTTAAGTAATTAAATAAAGAATGAAACAAAAAATTTGAAAGTAGGGTATTGAGATGGGGAAAAAGTGTGTCGGTCGGTCTGTCGGTCTGTCCCCCCCCCCCTCCCTAATAACTTTTGAACGTATTATCCGATTCGAAAAATTCTTTTTGCATTCGAAAGATCTCGGCGAGGACATCTCATTTCCATATTTTACTTTTTGATTTGAACAAGTTTTTGTTCAATTTTGAACAGTTCAAAAATTTTCAACATTAGCGCCTGTGGGTGAAAATGAAGCAAATGATGTAAACTCTGGGCACAAGATCCAAGTTCCCATGAACAAGCTCACTGGAAGAAGTTCTTGGCGTGAAATATTGATTTGAACAATTTTTGTTCATTTTTGAACAGTTCAAAAAAAAATTAACATACCGCCTGCGGGGAAATTTAGATCTTATATAATTCCTGATCTAACGGACCGATTTGCTTGGAAAAAACTTTATCGGAAAGCTCTTATGACGTAGAACATGAGCAAATAGAAAGTTCATCCAGAACTAACGAGCCTATTTTCCTATAAAAAAATTTTTATCGGGATTTTCAAGAATATTTTTGAATTAATGAATGATTAAATGAATAAGCAAAAGAATGAAAGAATAAATGAGTGAATAAATACATGAATGACTTAATAAATGAATGATTGAATGAATATGTATTAACCGTTGAAAAAGGTATATTTGAAGCTGTTAAGTACTAAAGCTAAACGAGAAAGACAGTTAGAGAGAGATAGCTAGATTATAAATTTGAATTCGGTGTATACGGGAAAGTAGGCTAGTATAGTTCTAGACGGAACTTCTTGTTTATTTTAGTGTCATTTGTTTTATTTATTTAAACATTTTACTTTATTTGTAACTTTTAAATAAATTCCTATTTTGTTTGGTAATGTTCAACATCAGTATAGCAAATATTTCCTTTTGCTGTACTGCAGTTAATAACATTTTAGAAACATTACGCAAAATTGAATATGTGCATACAAAAGGTTCTTTTTTTTTCAAGATTTTAGAAAAAGTTTCAGTTTCCGAAGCCAAGCAGCGCACTTCTTTATGATTGCTGCTTAACATTGTAAAAAAAGCCCTAATTTTAAGTTGTTAAGCCCTTCAAGTATGTTTGTGGATTATACAATATAATATCTGTAATTCATAACCATAAGTATTAATGTTGAAATGAATGAGGTGAAAGCAAAAACAAAAAACTATGTTTTTGTTTTTAAATGCTGAATTTTACATTTTATGTGTCCTTGTGTGATTTCTTTCACACTAACTATTGGAACTTAACTCTGTTAGAGATTTCCTCAAATGACAGACGCAGTTAGTTATAGATGGTAATATTATTTAGTCTACTAGTTAAAAAAGAAAACCGGTATATTCTTCTGAAATGGAAGAAGCTTCAATTCATTTAAATCTTTGATGTTTTATCTCTACTAGTTGTTTCTTACAATGTTTTCTCTGGGGTTCTCTGAGACAGTTTACAATGATTAAAAGAGTCAATAATTAGTTGCTCTTTCTTGCGTTTTCTTCTTTCGAATCCTTAAGACAAGTAATTTAATGCTTAAAATCAATTATTTCCTTTATTTGTGTTAAGCAATTAAGAAATGGGCTTATTTCCGGACAGCTGAACATTGGTTGTTTAACTATTGTTATAATTTTAACCAGAAACTTTTTAAGGGGGCACGGTACCTACTTTAACTTTTTTTTTTTTAGTTTAACAGTCAAATAAAAAATATTACATGCATTTGATTCCAATTATGATCAGAAATGATATTGGAAAGTAGAACCTCATTGTGATCAACCATTAGTTTAAATTTTTTGAAAATATAAGCTTTTTGATTTTTTAAAATTCCTTATAACTTTCTCAATTATATCTATTTTCAAAAGGTTCTTTCTTTGTAATTCTTCCCAAATATTACAGAATAAAAGTTAGCATGGCATAGTTTTATAGAATAAAATTAGCAACTATCTAAAACTTAATTGAATTTTAACACATTTCTTTTCGTTAAACACTCAGAAAAAACGACAAAAAATTCAAAATTTCAATTTCATCAATTAAATAAAAACAATCTACAAAATTCAGAGTCAAACCCGTGCTAATTTTTGCTAAACATACTCCGTGGAATGCACATACAAAGTTTCAAAGCTGTATCTTTAAATGAAAAAAAAAGCCTTAGGGATTTTACTACACGTAATTGGGCAAAAATACAAAGCAGAGAAAAATGCGTTCAAAATTTTTAAATTCAGAATGAAAACAGCTAAAATCGTTTGCAAAACCGGAATATCGCTTAAAGTTTTGCTGACATAGGTTTGAAATTCCGCACGGGGCTTTAAAACAGTTTTATCTGTTGATATAAGTAATTTTTTAAAAAATCGATAATTTGAACAATTTTGAGGTACTTTTCCCCCTTAAATTTCAAACAAAAAGTACGTTAATTAAAGCTTAGAAAATTCTTTATTATTTTCAAAACACTTATATCATCTATACCTGCAATTTTCTGCAGAAAATTTAATATATTGCGTTGAGTTCATTTATATGAAATTAGCAATTAAAAATAATAGTTTTTTGTATAACATTAATAAGAAATGTAAAAATATGTTTTCATTATGTCCACTATTTCCAAATTGTCATGCATTATGAAACATTTTATCATTATTATTTTATCGAAATTATTTCCGTCTCAATTTATACATGGTCTGAATAATTAGAAGTAACTGATTAGCTTGTTTGAATGTTCATTCTGGTCATTATGAGGGCATTTCTTTAAAAGGCAACGAAAGGAAGATTGCATTAAATTTTTCGACTAACTTTGCGGTTTCTCAATTTAGCATGCATAACTGAGAAGATTTGCAGCATAAGAAACCAAAATCTGTACCTGAAAGGAATGTGCTAATATTCTCGTATACTAAAGACAACATAAAGGAAATAGTATGTGCTCACTTTTTTGGTTTCTTGTTTCTTTTCCTCGTAAATTTAAAAGTATCAACACTATACTTATAAAATTTGAAGTAAATTTATCACCCACGTTCGGGGATACTACGTGTCAGAAGAAGGACAAATCACCGATGCGATATTACCTGACAGATTTATTATCTTTAGATCTATCGAATAGATTTTAGGAAATTCGATATCTAGATGTTTAGAGCTCCAGAGCCGATTTATATTATAATGAGTTTGTATTGTTTCTAAAAGCGTGTTTTCTGAAACTTTTTAACATGAGGGAATGAAAGAATTATTTACTTATCATTACAACTACCCCATTTTATCCCACTTCCTTATTTAAAGGACAGCTACAAAATAAAATGAGGAAAACATAAATGCATATTTTTTTTCTATATACTATCTATAGAAGAAAGTATTGGGTTCGTTTAAAATATTCGAATTTAGAATTTCGACGGATTTACAGGTTTTGTTGACCATTTTTTGGAAAACATATGTCTGTTTGAGTGTATGTGGTCTTTTTTGTGACCGATGTAACTTAAAGTAATGCATGGAATCGAACAAAATTTAGTGCACACATGAACCCTGATGGGAACTGATACTGATTAGCTTTTGCCGTGAATGAAAATTTGACGTACAAATGGAACTCATAGGAAGAGGTGATGATTACATTTTGGCGCCAGTCTTTCCAAGGGGGATGGGGAAATCAAACTTTTTATTAGTTTCTTGGGGGCGCTGTGACTTCAAACATAATGCATAGAATTAAACGAAATTCGGTAGGCACATACATGCTAATAGGAAATGTTGTTAATTAAATGTTGGTGCTATTTGCTCTGGGGTGGAACATTCGAACCCGTTTTTCTCGCCTTAAAGTTTTTTTTATTTTTTTCCAAGACTCGAACAATTAAAGTCTGTGAGTGTACCTCAGGGAAAAAGTGGTAAATATATTCTGGCGCCAATTGCGCCAAGGGAACAGATACTTTTCTTTGTATTGCCTTGTTGTCATTTCACTTACTCGATAACAAATGAAATTCGTACGAATTGTTTTAGTATTTTGAGGCTTCGCTTTAGTACAAACTTTTTAATAAGTTTTTCTTAGTTTAAAATCTTTCTTTTTATACAATTTATTTCTTTTTTCTTTCAATAAGGATTTGCATTACAATCGGGATCTTTGGCGTGTAGTAATATTCATGTGAGGGATATAGAAAAAAGTTTCGTGATGGCTACAACAAACTAGTTTCTGTTTGGATTTTTTTTAATTGAAACATCAATGTGTTAGACTAAGTTAAGTGTTTTAATCAGAGTTTGAATACATTTTTTTCTTTATGTGTGTGTGTACTCAAAAGCCTACGGTGATCCGAAAAAGGTACCCAAGAATGTCAGGTCACGGAAAGTTGGAATCACTAGAATAACAGTCAGTGCTGCTTAAGATGGGCATGTATATAGTTCCATTCTTTAACCTAACTTAAATTCAGAGCATTCCATATGACAAATAAAAATGGTGGAAACCGCTTACATCGCTTTTGTAGATGAGCTGGAGAAGAAAATGTAAGATCACTAAATTTTGTTAAACAACCTTTTTCACTGTGCCATTTTCAAACAATAGTGACGCCTCCACAGTTGTTTCGAAACGTACGAAACTGTTTCAATGTCTTCCCTATGCTGCCAGTTTATCACTCACAAACAGTTGAGTGTTCAAAACCACCACAAGTGTAGTTATGAAGCTTGTTTACAAGTACCCCATGTTTACAATTACCGCAACTGACCCTAATTCCCAAAATCAGCCCTAATTAAGATATATAAGCATTTGTTTGGGCTTTCTTTAGTCTGCTTAACTATTAATAATACAGTTAATAGTTTTGCTCAAACTGCTTGTCCAGTTAGCAACACTTTGGGAACGCATTTCTTTTCTTCTGCCTTCTGCTTTGTTAAAATTAACTTTGTATTTAAATATCTAGAGTGGAAAAAGTTTTTAACTGATTTTTGTAGCATCGATATATAATACTATTATGATATCTCAATAAAAAAAATTGGTATTGTCGGCAAAGTTTTTTCACACCAAATTTACGAAACATTTGCAAATTAGTTTGGTGACAAAAAAAAACTTTCTAAAGGCATTGTGCTTAAATAAGATGCAACATTCCAAGAACATTCTATTATATTTTGGGTATTTCTTCCCACAAAAGAAATATAAAGGATTAAAAGTTCATATTATTTTAAAAGGAAAATTTTGTGTTGAAAAAAAAGATTTTTTTTACTTATTTAGAAAATTATCAGGAGGTTTGATGATCGGATATCTCTACTACATCAACCCTTACAAAAAAGGAAGAAAAAAGCTCTTTAATACCATGTAATTAATTGCGTGATCTTCCTTATATGGCCTGTTTCATTATATTATACTTATTTATTAATCATGCAATAAAGATTTTTTTTAATGTCACTTTAATGGGTTTTTACGTTTGTTGAAAATGACATCATTTCTTTTTACTAACAATCTAACAAAAAATACCAAAGGCTTTCGGAGGAATACAAAATAAACTAAAAAAATTAAGAACAGACATTCTGAATTTGCCTATTGGGAGAACTTATCGCCATCTGCACTAAAGTATAGTGCTTCCGTAATTCTAGCAAAAAGTTCATAAAATTGAACGTCCAGCTGTATTATTATATGCCTTAATCTAAAAAAAAGTTTTTTGGGTGTGGGTTGAATACCGTTTAAGGCCATATAGTTTAGAGAAATACATATGGGGTTCCTAAGAAAGATGATAATAGAAAAACACATGGAGAATTGTTGAAAAGCCTTCTTCAAGATAACGCGAAGCGGGACAAAACGCTGCAGACGTATAGATAAAAGACGTAACGACGAAAAGCAACGGAACTGATTTTAAGATCTAAGACCACTGTATTTATGAAAGACGAGCTATGAAAAGATGCAATGTGTTCTGATTGAACGTTTGTAAATAATGATTTAATTATAATTTTTAACCTTAAGCGTTAAATTTTTGTCTACTCTTTCTATAAGTAGAATACAATGCCGCCCACATCTTCATGCATGAGCACATGATTGTGCTAGCTAGACTTCCTAGACCAGGGGTGTCCAGACTTTAAATAAACTAGACAAAAGCTCCAAGTAATTAACACAGATCTATTATTATTCTGTGTTTCCTTTATCCAACTTATCATAGCAACAACAATAACACAATAACCGCTAAGCTGTTGCAGGCCGAATGGGTGACATTGACATACTGAATTTGGCCCGCGTTCCGTAGTTTGGAGACCCCAGTGCTAGAGTAAAGGAAAGTACTAATTCGCGATCAAGCGCAACGAGCTTGGAATGCAATGCGATCTGAATGGAATTGCTTGCAGTTCCGGCCGGTTGTTGGCGAGCGGCAGTGAGCATGCCAGGTCCCCTAGCTGTTATAAAATGATTTGTTAGCATTTGACTCGATAGCATTAGGTTGATTTGTTAGCATGATTTGGCGATGTAAATCTCTTTTGGAGGGCTCATCACGGCAAGCCCTTGAATCGATATTATTGAATCTTAAAGGTGGCACTCCTTTCATGGCCTTATTTTTTAGGATACGTGTAGAAGAGTAACATATTTCGAAGTGCAAGACATGCGCACAACTAAATGCTCATTTGAACTCGATCAACTCATTCATAGCATGAACCTTGATTGCGTTAAAGTGGTAGCTCTAGTTATGTGTACAAAAACGAACTACACCAAAAACAGGTATTTTATTACAAACATCAATAATATCATTGTCTTATGTGTCTTATAATAGTTTAGCTATACAATTTAAACGTTCAAAGAAATACATTCTTCTCGAAAGGACTCCATTCAAAGAGGTATGGTAAGAGAACATCTACCAAAACATTTCCCTCCAAAATGAAAATAACTATAACAGAGTTAGCGTAAGGAATTACAGGATGTTTTACAAATTTCGTGTGGTATATATTTTCTTATTTTAAATAATTTAATAATTAAGACCAGCATGTAGTGTCAGAAATAGAAATTTTTATATTTTTTGCATTCATCAAAGCTTTTAAAACAGGTAAACTAAAATCTCATTTATTTTAATTTTTATTTAGGAGTTTGATTCACTTTTTTGTTCTTAAAAACTTTAAAAATGGATAATGAAAAGATGTTTTAAATATTCATGTACAACTCATTTTCTTAAAAATGGAAGGACAAAAAAGACATAAGTTAATAAAGTCTATTTATAATTTTATTCCATTGATCTTTCACTTAAACCTTTTGTTTACTCACTGATATGATCTCAAAGTTTTAAGCTTCATATAAGTAGAAACGGTTCATTAAATTTAATGATGCGTTGCAAAGAAAAATTTCTTCTTGCTGCTCTTCTTCAGAAAATAAATGTATTATAATATATAAATCTACCTACATATGGCATATTATTTTGAAGTCATAACAAAGCTATTTAAACTATTTTTTTCTCTTGACATTTGACGTTTTAAAAGTATTACGAGCACTTAATTTTAATCACAAATATGTATTTCATTCAATAAAAAGAGGGATCTGAACGTAATTATAGCTACGTCACTAGTTTTGAATCAACTTATACAACCCTTGCCGGAAGCGGACAGAAAAGTTCACTATTTATTTTAGCTGAAACTTATTAATAAAATGCGTGATTAATTTATTCGGTGATATTATTTTGATCAACTTCAAGTTTAAATGTTGTGCTCCTGAAAAAGTTAAGAAGTTTGATTTACAATTAGTATCCCACCATTAGCTGTGGATAAGTCAATGAAAAAAAATTTCTTTTATATACTAGTTATAACAAGACAAGAGCTCCATAACTGAATTGTGCATGTGATTTTAATAATTCACATATAAAATACATGATCCGCAACTAGTTACAGCTACTAGTTGTGGATCGAAACTCAGAATAAGGTAGTTCTGAACATCTCAACTTAAGAGAAAATGGTTAACATTTGCGAATATTTTCTTTTGTTCTTCCAAAAAATATTTATTCGCACACTCGTATCAGATTGAGTAAGATTTGATGTGGTTTAAAAACACCATTAGTCATATAAATACAACAGAAAACATAAAAATCAAGTGTCCACTGAGCCCTTAACAGCGGTAGACTGGAGCCTAATAGGTGGCCAGAGCAATTTAAAAGAATGGATTTAGTAAGAAATCGACATGTTCCTGAAGGTCTGATCTTATAAATCGTCAAAAAGCAAAAGCCCAATTGATTAATGCAAAATTAAAATGACTATTGTGAAATTCTAAACTACTTGCTCTAATCATGAATTTGAGCATCATAATTCAACTCTGTGCCCATCGCTGTAAAATTTTTATCTTATCAGTTTTGCTGCTTTAACTAGTGCTTTCCACCTTTCTTCATTTTTATAAATTTCTTCTTTAAACCTTCCGTCATTTCAATTAGAAACTGATATAAAAATACATATATAGTACTAGTGTTTATTCTTGAATATTTGGTATTGTCTTAGTCACTGACCGAAAATATTTTTTATCATATAAATTTCAACAAGGGCTATGAAATGTCTAAGCTTATTTTAAAATGAATTCAACTTTAAAAGGAAGTTAGACCTATTGCAACCCCCACCTGGAGTATATCCGTAAATGTAAAGACTCGTATGGCTATGAAAAGCAGCCAGTTCTGAATCAAATCATTGTAAACTATGCTTTCACCCTTTTTTTAGTCAAATTGAAAGTTCTGAGTTTTATAGAATGAGTTACAACCTTTTACGTTTTCCTTTCCTATTTTTTCGGCAAAACCTATTTCAAACCCAAACTAACTCTCCTAAAAAATGGAATCGCAAGTATTCGTGCACACGCACGTTAAAAATAGTGAAAGAGCCAATTTTTGCTGACCTGGAAACTACAGATTGCACACACTTTGAGCCGCCTATAGTGTTCGATCCAGAGCTAGAAATTTAACACTCAATGAAAGGTCAAAGCAACGAAGTGAAATTTAAATTCCACTTACTTATTACTTTTGTATCTGACATAATCAGTAACACCAGAAAATATAATTTTGAGCTGAAAATGGAAAACACTAAAGGAGCCGTTCATAAATGACGTCACGCTTTTTTCCCGTATATTTGACCCCCCTCCCCCCTTTGTCACAATATATCACACTTCAGAGAACCCCCTCCCCCCCTTTGTCACGCGTCACGCTATGTTGCATAATGAATGGTGTCACACTCCTTGTTACCCCCTCCCCTTGTCACACTTTGTCACAATTTCACGAACCCCCTTCCCCCCTCGAAGCGTGACATCATTTATGAATGATTCCAAAACAGTCAATGCTATTCATTATTATCAGTTAGCTGTTGTTATTAATAAACACTACTATAATTAAAAATAACCGGGTAATTAAGTGTAACTGGAACACACACACATACAGGAGCCGTTCACTGCACAAACCGACCACTACACAAACTCCACTTTTTGAAAAATCTTAAATCTTAAAGTCAACGCACTTGGTATAGTCGTAATTTTTCATATCTATAACTCTATAACAACTTTCCTGAATAATAAATATGCACACCATTAAATGACGTTTTTCTTTTTTTTTGGCCTTTAAATAATTATTTATTTCAGTGGCCATTTTGATTACTCCTTACTTTAGGGGCCGTTCATAAATGATGTCACGCTTTTTCCCCATATATTTGACCCTCCCCCTTTGTCACAATATGTCATTCAGCGCTGTGACGTGTGACAAAGGGGGAGGCCCTTTGTCACACGTCACGCTATGTTCTATAATGCAGAATGTCATACTTCTTGTTACCCCTTCCCTCCCCTTGTCACATTTTGCCACAAGTTCACGAACCCCCCCCCCCCCTCGAAGCGTGACATCATTTATGAATGATCCCTTAACGTAAATCATTGCAATAATGCAACTCAAATGCATTAGCAAGCGCTGGCACAAGGCCAATATCGCTTTATTCGCAGACAAACCTGTTTTCATCACCCTATTTTAACAAATGGAATTATTTTATTATTTTCCAACATTGTATTATTCGTTATAATCAAGATGATTGAGATTAATATCAATGCCACCAATCACAGAAAAAATTGATATTACTGATGATCATTTTCTTTTTTTTTTTTTTTGGACATTTTATCTTATTAATATTTTATACCATTAGATAAATGCTGAATCTGTATCTGTATTTATGCATTCTATAAAAAGTTGTTTTTCTGAGCATTTTGCTTTACGGAGTTTGATTTGTGCATTGAACGTCTCGCATATATATGTAGGATGCGAGTGCGAAGAGACATTGACAGCAGCGCCATCTGGCGATAGGGAGCGTAAGCAGTTAGTTTTGAGTAAGACTCCGTTCTGTGTGGACGTAAGCGCTGCGGTGCTCGGATGATGTTGTTGTTCGTAATTGAAGCTGTTCTGTATATAGTTTTGTAAATAGGAAAGTGTAAATATAGTCAGTTTTTTATATCTTTATGGTGAGTGATGATTTTAGAAACCCCTAGACACCCAAGCCAAGAGCCTATATATATATATATATATATGTAATAAAAACTGTAGTTACAAAATTAGTATTGTCATACGTGAAAATTGTACTGCTCAGTTCCTTGAACCAGTTTTTAAAATTTCTCACAATCAAGAAAAAACCTTAGTACCTTAAAGTTTTTAAAAAAGGCTAAGGAAATAAAGCGGAAACAAAACGAGCTACTTCTATCTTGATTTCTTCATAAAAATATTGGACGTATTCCTCAAACATTGAGTCTCTCTTTATGAGTGTCTCTACTTATGACCACGGCAGCTTTCTATGGCTTCATATCCACCATAAACGATAGTATATCATTACATTTTGTTTGTTATGTACAATTGAAGGAAATAAACCCCTTTAAGTTTTGAAGTAAAGTTTCCTTTATCTCAATTTATTGCTTTTTAACGCACACACACACACTATATATATATATCAATAGATCGTAGGCTGTTTAAGGTAAATTACAATTTGTGTTTTAATAAAAACAATAATAAAGTATATCCTGGTGCTGATCGAAAGACTGCCAAAAAGGGGGAACTGCAGATATGAAATATTTGTGGACTAATTATGAACCCCATAAGGTTTTTAATTTATATTAATGGTTTTTTTATTGCATAATGTTGATATTGTATGAGTTACGTGACAGTGTGACGCTATGAGAGGAATAAAGTTGGACGGACACGTGCCCATAAGCGCTTTCAATAGCGGAACTGTGTTCGGCCAGAGGTATCTAGACTAGATCTTAGAGCGGTATGTACCACTTTTTATAGTTGCATATGGATCTGACTTTTTTTTTTTGGAAATAATGCTCGTTTTTATTGAGGAAGCCTCGTTGAGGAATTTCTTGAAAGATCAGACATTACAAGAGCGTTTGCACATAGACATCATCTTTCTCAAGAAATGTGAATGTTCTAAAGAGGACTATCTTCTAGAGTGGAATTTAATTCCCCAAACTGAAGTTAACAACGTCATTTCCAGCATGAAATCACGATGCGATATGTGTTTGTGAGTCAGGAGAGATCAGTTTTTAAATTTTCAGCCTTAATTTTTCTGTTTTCTTTTACTTTATTTTTTAAATTAATTAACTAATTTATTTATTTTTACATAAGTTTTCTTTCTTACTTTATTTTTTAAATTAATTAACTAATTTATTTATTTTTACAAAAGCTGTCTAAATTTCAATCTTTATACTAAAATTTTATGTCATGGCATATAAATTTATGTCTCGTAATGTTTTCCTTTCTACGTGTTTATACATCATTCCACAATTTTCCGTGCAATATAAATCAGTTTCTTTTTTTAAAAAATCCTTAATCAGTTAAACACTTCTGTACGAAAGAAAAATAAAGTGTGTCCAGGAACAAAAACATTCCACCTAAACAACAGATCGATATCTCCGAAACTTGTCGGCAGTTTCAAAAGGAAAGTACAAGAACACCACTCTTGTCCGATTTGATGTTCTTTCGGTGTCTTGTAATGAATCTTACAACTAAAAGTTTGCGGTTTTCTTCCTCAATATACACGTTTGTTTATTTATTTATGTATTTATTTATTTTTCTATAAGTCCCCTTTATTTTCCCAAAAACAGATTGTGTTAATAGAGTATTCTACCTAGCTATGCTGCACCTATTTTATTTTGTGTTATTTTGCTTTTTTTTCTCCTTAGTTTACATGCGTTACAATTATCAGTTAAAGTGATTATCAAGAATAACTAGCATATAAGATATCAAAAAATTTCTACACCACAGGACGGTTAATATAAAATATTAAATGCCATTTGATGCTGAAATTATTTTTTGTGTAGGGTTATATTATGGATGTCAATTGGTATTTTAAGAAATATAACTATTTAAGCGGTGTCTGAAAAATAAATGCACATGTTTTTAATATCATTCTTTATTTTATTTAAGTTTATCTAGTCATTAGTTTTATTAATTATATCTTTTTGAAAAGAAGGCGTGTTTATATTTCACTCTGGTGATGACCAAATATGGGGTTTTAAAATTATAAATTTTTTGCCCATCATTAATTTTTATATTTTTTCTGTTTGTATATTCGTATTGTTGATAATATCTTCTCTAATAAAACAAGCAGTTCAGAATCTAGTTGTTTTAAATATGTTTCTAAAGCAAAAATTCCTGCATCGTATTTCTGTCTTAGATGTTGCGAAAAACCAAAGCAAATCACACTCAAAAATTAGGCTTACCTTACAACCGTTTGCAATATTTTTTAATAATATATAGACATAATTTGGAGAATAAAGATAATTTATGACAAAAAAATCAAAATTTCAAAGTAACTAATATGTAACACAATTTGGTGGACAACATTATTTTTGGCCGTTGAAGAGCTATGCTTGAAAATGTAGGAAAATTGAAGGCTAATCGTAATCTTAACTCTTAAGTCGATTTAAGTACATGGGATTACCTCTATTTCTTCGGGCTTCCATCTCTACTAGTCAGCAGTTAAATTAAAATCTATTTAAGAAATAGGCACTTACACTGCAAAAAATGTTTATCCTAAAACACATGAAGACTGGAAATCGTTTATCTGGAGTTTGACGTAAATTTACAGAGAATTAAATTCAGGAAACTACAAAGTCCTTAAAAAATGCTATTACAGAGAATAAACGACAGAGAACACTCTGTTAATTGGTAGCAATATATAATGTGCACAGTATTGGCGCTATCAGTGAGAACGCTGAATAACCTATACTGCTACACAGAGTTGAAAGTCTGTTTAGAGCTTGAGCCGACGCTGTTGCGAATAATGTGCCTTAGACCACTCGGCCAAAGATGCATCTGAAGTGGGGAGGACTGGCTGCCGAGAGATAGGCTGCTCACTAGAGCTGAAAACAAACCGTATGTCAACAATATATAATGCATTTGGTTTCAAGTTTTACACTGTTAACCTCTGATCTAAAGTGTTCAGTTTTTCGTGGAGCTGTTACTACTGAGAAACTTGATTCGTGGATTTTTATCGAGTACTTGCGTACCCTGAAGATATTTCTCTTAGATGTCCAGAGTGCGGAAAATATGAATTTTATAAAAAATTTGTTATTAAGAAACTCGGTCATTTGGTTTTACTGAAATTCTCACCCAGCTTTAAGGAAACAGTTTCCGTTCTGCATTTTTACAAAAAAAAAAAAAAAAATCACAGTGAACCAACTCCATGAAATACTGTGTAAACTTTGATATAATTAGTTATTCCCATTATCAAAGTTTTGACATATCTGTTATTTTATCCTAGCTTTCAAGATTCATGAATTATTTCAAACTAGAACCATTTGTTTGTTTTAAATGATGACAAATTCTTATTCTTGAGATCAATAATCAAATTTATGTATTGGTTAAACAAAAATGTAATTGAAATGTAATAGAAAATAGCATTATTTAGGTTTCAAATAAATAAGGTTATTTTCTTTTGACCGGCAAATTACTATCATCTGTTGGAAGCAGAACTACTTGTATTGATTTTTGTGTTTTATCAGTAGATATAAAAAAGTTAAATGAAATTGCGCCTTAAAATAGACATTTAACGGTGTTTATTAGAATGGTACTCTAAAATAATGAGGTGACAGAACCAGATGTTACATTTTTTTTAAATTGAAAGAGCAAAATATTTGGTGTTTTATTTCAATTCGTTGCATAGATAAACAATCAATAAAGTAATCCTTTTTTGCATTGCGACAATTTATCCGATGTCTTAAATGGTTGTTCAGCGATTTATTAAATACTTATCTTGCTTGAACTATTCAGGCTTTTGGAGCAACTAAAGTAATCAAAAAGAAAAGAAAAGAGGGAACCACTATGTTCATAAAAATAAAAGCTATCGATTAGAAGTTATGAGAGAACATGATTGATTTGGATACTTCGAAGAACTGCCCAAAATAAAAATAGCTCTTTGCATCAAAGAATTTCAGCAATCTCAGATAACATCCAGTAATAAACGAATTCTTCAAATGTACGGGTGAAGTATTAAACTGGTATTTGTTTCTTGTACGTGAGTGTTTGTCATGACGTATGTTATCTTGTACGTTAATGTACGTGAATGTTTATCTTATACGGAAATGCACATTGAAATATTTAATTTTACATTAGAACTAATAGAAACTAATATGTCATGATTTTTGTATTTCATTCTGAAATTAAAGCATAAATGTTATGATTTCTGTAAAAAAGCGTATTTGATTCAGACAGTTTGATTCTTTTATTAAAATTTGAACCCTGACTCAAAATATAATTTTAGACATCCAAATAGTACCGAAATATTTAGGTAATTACTTTTATTAAGAGGTAAATCCATGAAATTTTATATTCTAGGGGTTTAGGTGATGTCTATTAGACGAGCAAAATTTTAAGTATGCAGGTCTAATAGTTTTTGGGTAATGATGGGGTCAAAAGTAGCTCGAAATGGTTCCGGTACACATTGGCCGGTGTCGCCGTTTCTGAACTTGGCGGAAATACTGCCGTGTGCCTAGATAAACCATATGGTGATTATTTTATAAGTATAGGTATGTTTGCGTTTTCATTGTAATAAATTATAAATATTTTACATTTAGTTGTATATGTAGTTGTGACGATATCATAACTGTTGATTCATTCTGATGTCGTTACAATTTTTTACGCGTTTTAAAAATGCAACTATTGATAGTTGTTTTTCAACTTTTTCTTTCTTTTTTTTTTTTTTGATGGGAGTGACAAGAAAACGTGGTGAAATTTTCAGCAGTTTCTGTATTTAATTCCCTTGATGATTTGTTTATTATTTTCCCTCAAACAACTTTCCATAATATACGAAGAAATATAGTATAATATAGAAAAAGCCGTTAGAATAGCTAAAACCTTTACTATATGGGATCATTCATAAATGATGTTGCGCTTCGAGGGGGAGGGCCGGTTCGTGAAATCGTGACAAGAGGAGGGGGTAACAAGAAGTGGGACATTTTGTGACAAAGGGGGGGAGAGGGTCAAATATATTTGAAAACCGTGACATAATTTATGGACGGTCCCCATCATGCAGTTTTGTAAAAATAAAATAAAACACGAGTCATACATTCATACAAACATAACGCAGTCAAGAAATTTCAAAAAAAGAATCAAACTGTCTTATTGTGATACTTTTTGAAACAACATAGAATAAATGTGTAAATGCATACCTAACAGATACAAATATCTAGAAACGTATGTATATATATGTGTGTGTGTGTGTGTGTATGTATGTATATATATATATATATATATATATATATGTGTGTGTGTGTGTGTGTGTATGTATGTATGTATATATATATATATATATATATATATATATGTATGTATGTATGTGTGTGTGTGTATAAAGTTAGAAGAAAGTAAAGTTTCACGCGTATCCTTTTCGTAAAACTTTAACTATTAGCTTTTAACAAAATTTCATTAAAAATATCTTAAAATGGCCTAGCTTTAGGATTTGAAAGGTACACTTAAAAGCAGTTAATACAAAACGCTTTCTTTTTCTCCTTCTATAAAAATTACGCATTAAGAAAAATTCTAAAAAGGTTTTTTTTTGTGTTTTTCCTAGGGAAAAAATTAAATAACTGAAAGCATTAAAATTCTTTAAAGCTTTTTTTGCTTACACAGCTTTGTTCCGCTGCAAATGCGACGAAATAATATTATAACTACTTTAGGGAAAATAAGTTCACAACGAGACTAATTTCAGAAAAATATCTATTTCGATATGAATAAAACCAACTGAAAAACATTTTCACATTAGATTTTACTCTGGCTTAAATTAAATCTATTTATCGCGAAATGGATTAATACATATAAACAGAAATTGGAAAGAGAATGAACGTTAAATCAATATCAAAATTCGTCTCACTGCGTACCACACCTAGAAACATTGCTAATTTTCCCTTTAAAAAATATTACTCCAATTTTAAACAAACTTTAATGCACACAAGATTCCTTGAAATACTCAATTTTTAACAGAAATGTCACAGAACAATTATAAAGTCAAAATCGATTATATTACTCTATAATGAAAGTATCTGGAGTCTTTTTGTTTTCATGGGCATTGGCTGAAGCTGCACCACGACAATTAGAGTATATTACGTTTGCATTTAATGTACATCACTATATTTTGGAAAAAATAGCTTTAGCGCATACATTAGTTAATTGTGGAGCACTGTTCCAGCTCTCATTGTTTAACTTTTTTACAAAATGTTTAAAAAAAATTACATATCTTATCCACCATTATTTTTATTTAGTCAAATCCTAGGTAGTCAGTAGAGATATAGTACATTATTCAAATTAAAAGTATTCAACTGATGATATATGACACGTAACTGAAATAATTAGTTGCTTCTAATTTTAGAAACTAACTTTCGATCCATAACTTCGAACATAATGAGTATCCTAGCTAGAAATTTTGGTTTCAGTTATGTCTAAACAAAGCGCCAGTTAACGGCTTGACACCCAGCCGCAAGAACATGAACTGCGTTGGAAAAGCGTCTCTGTTTAACTGTGTATCTTGCCTCAGTGAGTGTTATTCTCGCCTAAGTCTAATTAATGCTAGGTTTTTATATGTAGTTTGGTTTCAATTAAAAGTTTAACAGTTCATGAACATCATCTGCTTTATTACTACTTAGGAAAAAATGCGAATATAAACCTAACATTGGCGGTCAAAACATTTAATAAAATGAGCTTTTTTCCATGCAGTGCATCGCTTTTATCTTTCTCGAATTTTATTTTTCTATCACATCTCGAAAATGGGCACATATTGTTCGTAATTCTGCTTTTAAAGAATTATACTGCTGTATAAAGAGAGTCACCGATAGCACATGTAAAAGGTCAAGACTATAAATTTCAGATTCTTTTTGGAGAAATTCCCTTGTATAAGTGTGCTGAGAATATATAAATCATTTCTGCGTCAAACAAAATTCTTCTTTTGTTTATTTTATTTCTTTTAAATACAAGACGGTGCGTAACATACGAATACTGAAAGGTTCCTAAAATGTAGCCACATCCTTTTTTTTTTTTTAGAAAATTCTTTAATTCTATTTATCACCATGAAGCATTGTAAATCTTACAGTCGCAACATTTTATTACACTTATATCAGATATGTTATGCAAAATAAATAAATTCGCCTCTTGCACTATAACGAAATAAGTTAAGTGGTAGAAACAAATGTTACTAAACCGCGTATTTATCCAAGTGACAGAAGTTACGATTGAGAACCATAATATTTTTCTTTTCGCTGCGACACTTTTTCACTCTTCACCAATTTTCTTTTACGCCAATCTGCACTAACCACGTTATTGGTCTTCGGCTGACAATAAATGTCACCATTTTTTTTTGTTCCTGCTTGTCACATAAAGACTACAAAGTGCAGAAAGACAAAAGAGGACATGATATGGATAGAATAATTTACGCGTTTTAGATATCGCTGCTTCTGACTTTCTTGTAATAAGTTGAACCTCCTCTGACAAAATGTAAAAATATTTTTGTATTGAAATGTTCCCCACACTGCGTAATTATTACGCAAAGAATAGATTAAACAAAATGTATGTCTTTTCCAAGTTTTAACATTTTGAAACATTCGGATTTTACATCATCTGGGACATTCATAAATGTTATCACTTTCTTTTTCAATATCTTTTTCATCCCTTGTCACAAAATGTCACACTTCACGTACCTCTTTGCCACGTATCACGCTGTTTTACGTAAAACATATGTACTTGTGGTTCAAAAACAAAGCACTGCATTAAAAGATCCCATTTCCATTTTTTTAAAACTTTTAATGACATTTGAGAGTATAACAACAATATTGATAATTTATGTATCTAATTTGTATAAATGAAACTAAGGTTTACAGCAAAAAGCATAATTACTACACAATAGTAAACAATATTAATATTTCACATTCTGTAAAAACTACCCAAGCGATTTTTTTCCTAAATGTGTAAATTCCCAAGGATATTTCCTCTTTAATGTTAATATAATATAAGTTTTTAATTAGAAGTTAATTTAAACTTTAATCAGCATCGATGCAAAATAAAATCTTGAGACTACAAAACAAAAAATAAGTAAAACATTAATCTTTTGATTATAAATGTTTTTATTTTAACCAAAATGTGTAATGTCACACTTCTTAACACACCCTCCCCTTTTCTCCTTTGTAAATGACCCCATCTGTTAAATGCGAAACTTGGTGATATTGCATTCCGTTACTCAAATGTCTTAACGTCATGAAACTTCTTTTTTTTTCATGCATTTCGCTTTTAAAAATTTTACTAATTGTTATTAGAACTTATTACGCACCATTTGGACGATAATCATGCATCATTTTGAAGGAATAATTGAATATTATTTAATATACATAAAAAATAGATACGTCATTTATAAAAAATAAAGTATAAATATTTTGCGAGAAGTTGAAAAACTAAAAAACAGCATAACAATAGTCATATGAATTTCAGAAATTTATGTGGTTAAGGTTAAGAAACTCCATCTTGGTTCGAGCAGAAGACGCTCCTACCTTTATGAGCCCCATTTCTCTCAAGAGCATTTATTTTTTCCTTTTTAATTTTTACTAACGAGACACGTCAATTAGAACAGCAGAAAAATTCAAATTTAGAAAGAAAGAAAGAGAAAGAAAAGAATGTTTTAATTTATTGGTACGACCCCCTCCCCCCCCTATATTGTACTGTTGGTCCGATAGAAAATTATGGGAGCGGTAAGAAAAACTTTCTTTTTTCTTTACATTTTTTAATTTATTCCATTTGGAGATTAAATTCCTGGTTTTTATTCAATTCACATTAGATATTATCTTATACAGCTTTCGATTTTGGTTCAGAATATTCTCATTTGGGTTTAAAAAAAAGAAAAAAAAACCGCATTTTCTCGCAAACAACAACCGCTTAAAATGAAACAACTGATAAATGTAATCTTAGTTTTGTTAAATAATTTATCCTAATTTTTTGTGATTGTTTTATTGATCACAATTTCCAAGTGTTTTGGTTTTAGAGAATCTCTGATGTAAATCAATATCGTTCTCTCCTTGAAGAAATGATGAAAAGACCGTCAGCTGCTTGTGAGTAATATGTTATACAGTTGAGCTGTGCATATCGTACATTTGAAAGTACCAAAAACAACGAAAAAAGACAACTTGATGGTGCTAATACTACACCTACTTTGATAATGCTAAAAGTAAGTGATCAATTTGCACTGTATAAAACTTTTACCCAAAAAAACATGAGAGTCAACTGAAAGTCATTTATCCGGAGTCTGACGCGGGAGAAATTTAAAATTGCAAATAGAAAAACATAAAAATTATATTAATACTTTCTACAAAAAACAAATATAAAATTTTTAACTAATTATGCAAAATTTAAAAAACAAAGTAGATAACTTATTATGCATATTTTTTTGAAACTTAGAAATTAAAGGTGAGAAATACTATACACAAGAAAATTTACAAAATGCACTTTCAAATTTATAAGTTTGAAACAGCAGAGCTCTGTTTGAAGAATCTTTAATCCCTGAAATAATGCTTCTTTTTCTGAAAAATTGATGTTTTTCTTTCAAACTTTTATGTAACAAATGGTTATTTTTCGGCTTCATTACTATGTTTTCTAAAAAGACAAGTTCAATTTCAGAAGCAAATCTGTCTAAGCTTAGAAATACGAAAGAACGAAATTCGAAATTATGTTATCAGTTCATTTAGATCATTTAGGTTCAGTTAAAACAGACTCATTGCAATATTGAATAATTTGAAAACTTGAGCAGTAGAAATAATCATCAACACCATTTTTACAAAAGGTGTTGATGATTTACTTATTTTTATTACTTCTGGGTAGAAATTTGTTTAAAGCATTTAGAGACATAATGCCACGTAACACTTGCCACTTCAATATTCTGTTTTTTAAACTGTTGACCACTCTTATGAGGCTTACAATTAAATGTTTATATGTCACAAATTATGTGATAAATGCAACGTATTTTAACTTTTGAGGTTATAGCGGTCATAAAGATTCCGAGAACCAGGGTGATACAGAAATTACGATTACAGTGCCAAATTTCAATCGAACTGAAACTTTTGGTATTATATTATTTTAGAATGTCCAGTATAGTACGTACGTTCTACAGGGTTCTGAACACTTCATTTTTTTTGCTTACATTATATACAATCAAAATCATCTATTACGCTCTCTCTCATCCCTCGATAGCTTTAAATGTCGGATTTTTTTTTTCTTTTATGTGCTTTGTCTTCTCTGTTGGGTGGTGTTATTACCTGTTGGAAGATGAAAAAAAAATATTCATGGTATTTATTTCTTTTAAAAGACTCCGCTCCCACAGACGAAGCAACGTCGATGATGGCTGCCAAGAGGGCACAGAGAGCAGTTGGTAAAGCCCTCAGGAGCTTTTTTTTTTTTTTTTTTGTCTCCCAATTCTGTCACCAAATACCAAGTAGCCATCGGATACGGCTGTCAACCACACGCAAAGCGTTTTAAAAGCGCAGCGAGCACCGGGGTTGACAAACAAAACGAGAAAAGCGTCGCCTCCAAAGTATATACGTCTTTATTACCATCTTAAGGAGAGAACAAATTATTGTGTGTTATTTGTCAGACAATGATTCAACGTTTAATTCTGCTGTCAATGGTCCTTCTTTCTAAGGAACTAGCAAACTTACCCAGCGTTAACCACTACAATACTAAGATTTTGTTTTATATTACTTTTATATTAATATTAAACTTTATTAATATTAAATTTTATACATCAGCCCCATTTACATGTTAGGGTGCTTTCCTCCCAAGGGAGACAACGCTTGCCTTTTCTCATCTGCGCAACCGCAAAGCCTATTTTTAAAGGTAAAAAGATGTCTTGCACTTGCGCAGATGAGAAAAAACTTTTTTTTTTGTCTTTGCCACCTTTGGTGTGAAAGCACCCTTAAACAGTATGACAAGGCATTGTAGAAACTTAACAATTAAGATAAAACAAAAATGAGAAGTTTATTTTTACAACAATTCTGAGGGGTTACTTTGATATTGCGCTATTATTCCAATCCGTCAACTGGTGTGGTTTTGTACTGCGAACGTACAAGCAAACAAACGAATTATTATATGTTTTTAAATTAAGCCAAACACGGTTAAACTGGGGTAAAAAATCTGCTTCCGAACGTTTAAATGAATTATTGCAGTACATATTGTCTGAATAAATGTATTTTATATGCAGCTGGCCGTCGTGTGACACAATTTCTTTGTACTAAAATTCCGCTGCAATGTTTAATGATATTTAACATAAAAATATGGCTTTTTCGTCAGGTCTATATAAGTCCTACCATTAATTAAAAATGAACAAAATAAACTAGTCAAGGAGATAGCGGACAACCACGTTATGTCATTTCAGATAGAAACATTGGTTCGATGTGAACAATGTAACGTAGCAATTGTTTTTTCAATTAAAAAAAAAGGTTCATGCCTGCAGCACTAAAATGACTAATTATTATTGTTGTCATTTACCTGTCAATACCCTTTCAAAGAAATCGATTTCAATAAAATTGAAGTTTTAAAGGGGTAACTTTACTGCAAAATTAAATTTCAAACTAATCGTTTACGCTTTTTTTTTTCTTTTAAGATAAAATTACATCTAATACCATTTCAAATCTAATCCTAAACAAGAAGTTCCACCTGGAACTATACGAGCCTACTTTCCCGTATACACCGAATTCAAATTTATAATCTAGCTATCTCTCTCTCTCTCTGTCTTTCTCGTTTAGCTTTAGTTCTTAATTGCTTCAAATATACCTTTTTCAACGGTTAATACATATTCATTCAATCATTCATTTATTAAGTCATTCATGTATTTATTCACTCATTATTTTGCTTATTCATTTAATCATTCATTAATTCAAAAATATTCTTGAAAATCCCGAACAAAAAATTACATAGGAAAATAGGCTCGTTAGTTCTGGATAAACTTTCTATTTGTACATGTTCTACGTCATAAGAGCTTTCCGATAAAGTTTGTTCCAAGCAAATCGGTCCGTTAGATCAGGAATTATATAGGATTTAAATTTCCCCGTAGGCGGTATGGTAATTTTTATTTTATTTTATTTATTTATTTTTTTTTGAACTGCTCAAAAATGAACAAAAATTGTTCAAATCAATATTTCACGCCGAGAACTTCTTTCAGAGAGCTTGTTCATGGGAATTTGTAGCTTGTACCCAGAGTTTACATAATTTGCTTCATTTTCACCCAAAGGCGCTAAATTTTGAACTGTTCAAAATTGAACGAAAAATTGTTCAAAGTAAAATATGGAAATGAGATGTCCTCGCCGAGATCTTTCGAATGCAAAAAGAATTTTTCCAATCGGACAATTCGTTCAAAAGTTATTGGCGGGGACAGACCGACAGACAGACAGAAAGACAGACCGACAGACAGACAGACAGATAGACAGACCGACAGACCGACCGACACACTTTTTCCCCCCATCTCAAAACCCTACTTTAAATTTTTTTATTTTTCAATCTTTATTTAATTACTTAACTTATTTTTGACTTTTCTTGATTTCTAACGATATTTTCACGATACATTAAGCCTTCTTTCATGCTTTATTATTATTTTTTACTACTTTTACAGGAAAGTAGACTAAAAAGAGAGAGAAATCCATTGGAAAGCTTTCTGTTAATTTGGAAATGGGAATGTACTTCCCTATGGAATAAAACTATTCGGAAAGTAGTTAATAACAAATGTTCTTTGACATTTGTTTTTTTTCTTTGTTTAACATTTGAGTAAGCATTTTAGTCAAAAGTAGAATGTCAAAGTAAAAAAATATTCATGTATTGATAAATAGATTATTCTGGTAAAACGTTCTTTTGTAATTTTAAAAACAAAAGGTTCCATCATAAATGGCTGTAAAATTGTGCTATCTAATCACAATTGATGTACTCTTTAACTGTCTTTTATTATTTTAAAATTTCGTCGGAGAAACCAGAAAGTTATCAAAGTTTCGTAGTTCAGATACTTTTAACATATAAAAAATACTTTTAACATATAAATAATAAAAAAATAACATGTTAAAATAATATAATTTTAACATATAATAATACGTTGCTTGAGTAAAAACTATTTATAATAAAATTTCATGATTTTTTCGTCCTGTTTATGAAGTATATTTCACGAGAAAATCAATGGTTGTTTAAAAATAATAATAATCATCAATATTGTAAACATTTCTGAATCATCAACTTTCAGTTTGCGATAAAGAGAAAAACACATTTCTTACTTAACATTTTTATCCTTGCCATCGCGCTACCTACCAAAATGAGCATGCACAACATTCTTATGTAAGACATATTTGCAGAATTTATTAAGAAAAAACGTGAGCTATGAAACCATTGCGGAAGAACTCTGCATATATTTGATTTTTGTTTGAATCGTGCTGTATGCATTATGCATCATAATTTTATCGTGTTCTCTTCGAGTTTTTGAAAAATTCAAGACCCTTTCGAATGCAAGAAATTTGATTTTGGATAGTGTGTGCGCTTGGCTTGTTTCTTTTATATTGTATGTATTATTGGAATTTGTTTGAGAAACAGCAAAATATATAAATAATCAATAAACCGTAATTCGTTGATTTATTAATAATACAAATCAAGTTTAGGTACACATAGTTTTTGCAGCAAATGTTTTGAGCAGATCAAAATTTCTAACATTAAGAAAAAGAAATTGACTCGTGCGAAAAAATGTAGCTTGAATTATTTTTAAAAATACATAAATTACTGCAAAGAAATGAGTATAACAATGTACGATCCTGCATTTTAATTATAGATAAATATAGACACCTAAACGAGAAAATATAATACTTATATTACATATACATATTGCGTGCACATTGGATTAAATAATATAATGCACGTAGCAAACATTTACTTTTAATTCTATAACATTCAGTATAATTTTTATTCCTAATTTGGAAGCATTATGTTCGAATGTAGTCTTATGATAACAATAATATTAAACTAATGCACATTGTGTTATTGTCTTTTGAATACTTGTGATGAGCCTTGTTTTCAAAATGTACTTAAGGTGACATACATGTGAATCAGTTCATTTTTAGCCTACTTTCCCGTAAAAGTAAAAAAAAAAAATTATAATAAAGCATGAAAGAAGGCTTAATGTATCGTGAAAATATCGTTAGAAATCAAGAAAAGTCAAAAATAAGTTATGTAATTAAATAAAGATTGAAAAATAAAAAAATTGAAAGTAGGGTTTTGAGATTCGGAAAAAGTGTGTCGGTCGGTCTGTCGGTCTGTCCCCCCCCCCCCCAATAACTTTTGAACGAATTGTCAGATTGGAAAAATTCCTTTTGCCTTCGAAAGATCGCGGCGAGGACATCTCATTTCCATATTTTACTTTTTGATTCGAACAATTTTTTGTTCAATTTTGAACAGTTCAATAAATTTTAACATTAGCGCCTATGGGGGAAAATGAAGCAAATTATGTAAACTCTGGGTACAAGATCCAAGTTCCCATAAACAAGCTCACTGGAAGAAGTTCTTGGCGTGAAATATTGATTTGATCAATTTTTGTTCATTTTTGAACAGTTCAAAAAAAATTAACATACCGCCTACGGGGAAATTTCAATCCTATATAATTCCTGATCTAACGGACCGATTTGCTTGGAACAAACTTTAACGGAAAGCTCTTATGATGCAGAACATGTACAAATAGAAAGTTCATCCAGAACTAACGAGCCTATTTTCCTATCAAATTTTTTGATCGGGATTTTCAAGAATATTTTTTAATTAATGAATGATTAAACGAATAAGCAAAAGAATGAGTGAATAAATACATGAATGACTTAATAAATGAATGATTGAATGAATATGTATTAACCGTTGAAAAAGGTATATTTGAAGCAATTAAAAACTAAAGCTAAACTAGAAAGACAGAGAGAGAGAGAGCTAGATTATAAATTTGAATTCGGTGTATACGGGAAAGTAGGCTCGTATAGCTCTAGACGGAACTTTTTGTTTTCAATGCATGTGTAAAGAATTATTATTTAAAATTTCTGAAGAGCAATATAATGTATAAGTATTATATGCGTGTTCTAACGCTAACACTGCATTTCTAGTTCAACTTGTGTTTTTTTAATATAATTTGTCTTCATGAAAACATCAAGTATTATCGCAAAAATATAATTAAAATACTTAAATGCTTCTGTATTTTCTTTTCTGCGAAGGTATATATTAAATTCCTTAAGAATCTAGCATACAGCCATACATCAAAAGTACTAACTGCGTTTGTAAGCATTTTTTAAAATTAACTTTTTTTTTTTTATGTTTACTTGTTACTATGTTTACTATATTTCACCGTTACTTTTTAATTCTTAATCCTTGAAATGGCTGGCTCAAAACCCTTAACCTTTAATATAACTTTGTTTCTTAAATCCAAACTTCTTAAATCCTTAACACTTCCTTAAATCCAAACAATAATGTACGTTTATTTCGTTTAAAATTATAACCGTTATACTCTTAGGGATCATTTATAAATAATGTCACGCTTCGAGTGGGGGGGGGGTTGTGAAATTGTGACAAAGTGTGACAAGGGGAGGGGCGGGGCAACAAGAAGTGTGACATCATGCATTATGCAACATAGCGTGACATGTGGCAAAGGGGGGAGGGGGGTCCGCTGAAGTGTGACATATTGTGACAAAGGGGGTGAGAGGTTTCAAATATGTGGGAAAAACGCGCGACATCATTTATGATCGGCCCCTTACCTTATATTTAAGAAGTTTTGCATTTTAACTATTGTTCTTAAAAAACTAAAAATATTCAACATTGAATGTAACATCAAAAGTAGAAAAAATGCTGAACCACTTTAACTATAGTTGTAAGAATTTAAAATTTGATTTACTAAAGTATTCTTCTTGCTAACAATATGAAATATTTGTAGATCTATTTTCTTGCTCCGAGAGCAAAACCATTTTTGAAATCCTTAGACGAACATACAGTAAAATGTTCTTTCTCTGGCAATGTTTTATTCAACGAAGCGGCAAGCAGCAAAAAGACTAGGAAAAGCATCATATCTATTTTATTTTCGAAATTTACCACAATTTATACTCTTTATTACGAAAAAGATTGTTTTGTTATTTCATGTTTAATGCTTTTGACGCGCTGATTTTACTAATGTTTAATAATGTCACTTCACAAATTCTTCAGTTTAATATTTCAACTACTAGAGTATTCAAATAATTTTTAATAGCAAACCAACAGTTTGTCATTTTTATTATTTTTAAGCAATTAAAATTTATTTTAATTTTAGACGCTGCAGTTGCACTACATGAAAATCGAAATTTCGATTTACTACGTTTTGAGCAATAGATAACTGATGTTATTTAAAAAATCGTGAAATATAAAGAAATTATTCTCTTCATTTACATATTCATATTATCAAAAAGAACAAAGCATCATAAAGGAGCAAGAATACAAAAAAAAAATCCCTCTTTTTGGGCTAAATAAATACATCATAAATAATGCCGATGCGTCATTCTCCTCTTATCTAAGTAAGGAGTTTCCGTGGTTCATTTATTTTTACGAGCCATTTCATTAGCTTACTAACTTATATCGCTTTTATCAGGTATTTGTGTCTGGTTGATTATCTCAACAAATCGATTTTCATTTTCCACGGAAAGAAAGATGTTTCTTACTGTAGCCCGATATATATTTTTACACCATTTTACATAAAAAGGGCGAGTAATAAATGTCAAACATTAGCACCATAACTTCCTTGTGAAATCCATTTATTTTACAATATTATGCATTGGCTGTAGGTTGCCGTTCATAAATGACGTCACGCTTTTTTCCCATATATTTGACCCCCCTCCCCCCTTTGTCACTATGTCAAACTTCATCGGACCCTCTCCCCCCCCCCTTTGTCACGCTATGTTGCATAATATCACACTTCTTGTTACCCCCTCCCCTCCCCTTGTCACAATTTCACGGACCCCCTCCCCCCCTCGAAGCGTGACATCATTTATGAATGATCCCAAGATCCTTTTTAAGCCCAGACCATGATGACACATGGCCCTAGGACATCAGAGACCACTTCCTCCATAACATTAATGCGCAACTACAAAATTTGAACACTGAAATCTATGTTTTAAAATGGCCCCATTAAAAAAAAAAGTATAGGTACTATTTCTGTAAATCTTATTTTCACACTTTAAATTTCCTTTAAAATAGTATTGCTCTTCTAATTCTGAAAGTGCAAATTGCATAATAAGAATTCAACACAAATCTCTTGCACATTATGTCACAATGAATAGAGCATAATAATTAATGTATCGAGCTGTTTTATTATTCTAGCCATTTTCAATTGGAATATTTTTCTGTATATATATATATATATATATATGGACTGAGGTAACGGGTTAAAAGACGCAGACTGATGCTGTTTGAATGAATTTAAGAACATTTAATTAACGAACAGGAACTATGTACAAAATAAAAATTAAGTTAACATTTAATCGGAAGGCCACTCCGGCGGTCGACGCGATTCGGCATCACTCTGCTGGCCTCACAAAACGACCAGACGATGAACATGCTCTGTCTTCATTCCGTTGCGGCTCGTTAAAATAGTGAGGAATTGCAGCGCATCCTGGCGGAGGCAAGGAACTTGACTGATTTGCATCTTTGCAGATTCACTTCCACACTCTGCCATCTACACGGCGAGTGTCCTCACGAGCTAGAAACAAAGCAAAACGAAAAAATAAAACAAGAGCACAGAAAAAGCGAACTGGGGGCAAAATAGACATAAAATCGAACAGTTTTGAAAAAAAATTTAAAAGAACACATGTAATTGAAATTCTGGAAAAAAAAAACATTTAGCAGAAACCAAGAATAAAAAAATGCTTCTAAATCAAAGGAAAATATTTTTTAAAAAATCAAAAAAAAGGGAAAAGTTCAAAAAACTTTTAACAAGTCACTGTGGATGTCCACGGCTTCATGTGGTCAGCCGAACTAGAGGTAACATTGGGTCCTTCATGATTGCCGATTTTTTCCACTTCATATCTATCGTTGGGTTTGATTTTTGTGATCTTATAAGGGCCATGAAATCGAAGACTAAGCTTAAGTCCTGTGCCAAACTGAGTTCCTGCTATGGCGACTATGTCACCTAAATTGTGTTGGAGAGCTTTCTTGCGAGGTTTGTTAAAATTTCGCCTGTTGTAGTTTGAGAATATTTTCTTTCGCAATAGCTCGCAAATTGTCACGCTGATCTATGAAGGAGTTTACATACTCTTCTTGAAGGAGTTGAAGGATGTGGGAGTCACCCTTATGCTTGAGCGGAACACCGATGAGAAGTTCAAAGGGAGATCTTTTTGTGGCCCTGCTGATGGGGCTGTATAAAGTGCGCTGAACTGCAACAACGTGTTGAAACCATTTCAGCGGATCATTAATGGACAACTTAGACAGAACTAGAATAACAGTTTGTAACATTCGTTCAACTTGACCATTACCTCTGGGAATTCCGGTTCTTATGTGTATCAGCTGTATGTTCTGATCCTTACAATAGTCATGGAAATCATTTGCAGTGAACGCTGAACCACGATCTGTGATTATCCGTGAAGGATTACCGAAATTTGTCTGTAAAAGAGAAAGCTTTTGAAGAACTTCTGTAGTGGAGGTAGTCTTCACCGGGTAGAGCCACATGAATTTTGTAAAGGCATCTACAACAGCAAAAATGGGGTTATAGTTCTTGTTAGTGGAAGGTAAAGGTCCAAGAAAATCTAAGTGAAAAGTACCAAACGGCACATTTTCGGTATGGGATGCAATAATCCTTCAGCCTTACCGCGTTTTTTATTGATTAGAATGCATTCAACACAATTGGCAATAACGTTTTCTATACATTTTCCCATGTTCAAAAAATAAAAAGCTTGTTTTAAAACGTGTTCGGTTTTTTTCGACTGAAAAGTGACCCTGTAGATGAGCGTTTCGAACAATTTGTGTTTGCATATCGTGGGGAACTACCAGTAATTCCAAACCATTGTGACATTTATACAAGATATCATTCTTTATGAGAAAATCTGAAGAGTTAGATTGGCAAAGATTCTTTAAAGTGGCGATTTGTTCATCAGTTGCCTGGGCGACAGCGACCTGAGCAGTAACCTCAGAATTTAGTTATCAGATACACAGCATGACGGCTGAGAGCATCGACATGAGGCATTAACCTACCCGGACAATGAACAACATCGTATTGGAACTCATCGAGAATGGAGGACCAACGAGCAATCTTAGGAGTAATCTCTTTTTTCTGAAGGGTATTTTGAAAGGCTTGGCAAACAGTTACAATAGTGAATTTTGAGTCCAATAAATATGTACGGAATTTTTTAACAGATTCGATGATTGCTAAAACTTCTAAATCATAACTTGAAAGTTTTTCTTGCTAAGGGGTGGTTTTTCGAGACATGTAGTAAATGGGGTAGAAATGTCCATCCACTCCTTGTTGCAATAGAATGCTGCCAAACCCATGAAAGCTGGCATCTGTGTGTAGCTCGATTTTAGATCTTTGTTTGAAAATATGTAGAACGGGAGATTTGGACAAAATATCTTTCAATCGCTGAAATGCCTGCATCTGAGAGTCACCAAACTGGAAAGGAACGTTTCCACGCAACAGATCAGTTAGTGGTTTAGCAATGAGTGAATATTGATGAATGAATTTTGTAAAGTAGCCGGTTAATCCGAGGAAACTCTGGAGGTGTTTCTTGTCTTTAGGAATGGGAAAGTTTTGTACCGCTGCAGTTTTAGAATGGCAGTTTTAGGTTGAATTGTGCCATTTTGAATGACGTAACCGAGGAATTCTATTTTCCTTTGTAAGAAAGAGCACTTTTTAAAATTTAGTTCAAGACCATGTTCAGAGGCAACTTTTAAAACAATCTGAAGTTTCTGGAAAGCTTCAGTCTCCGTTTTTGCAGGGATTATAAAGTCGTCAAGATAGATCACGACTATGTTTTGCGCCATTAATGGGCGGAAAATGGCATAAATATATCTTTGAAAAATATTTGGCGAGACACAAAGGCCAAATGGGGCAAATAAAAATTCATATTGTCCATTAGGAACAACAAATGAAGTAAATTTAGTAGAATTGGGGTGTATGGGAACATGCAAAAATCCATTCTTCAAATCTAGTTTAGTGAAGATAGCAGAATTCTCGAGGCGGTCAATAACATCATCTATTAATGGAAGGGGAAATCTATCACGTATTATTTTCTTATCAAGTTTCCGATAATCAACACAAAGTCTATGTAAACCATCTTTCTTCTTACACAAAACGACTGGAGAACTATAGTCAGAACAGCTATGTTTAATAATACCTTCGTCAAGCCAGTTTTGAATTTGATCATCTACTATTTTTTGTTCGATTTGAGGAAGACGACGCGGTCTATGATGGACGGGAATGTCATCTGACAAAACAATGTTCATCTGAAAATCTGGAGATTTTATTTTAGTGTGCTTGTACGAGGTAATTAGTTGTCTAATTTCTGAACATATTTCACTATTGAGAATGTGTGCTAAATCAGGCGAACTACTACTGTCTTGTAAAACACCAACAAAGCACTCTGGGGAGAAAGACACCGCATTGTCGGAAGATGTGGGAAGTGGCTTGCACACAGATATAAACAGGCGCATAATTTGATTTGTCATCCGATTCAAGAAGTCGAATACCCGTTTTGTTTAAAACAAATTCACCCTGTTGTATAACATTTTGGCTTAAGATGGCTTCCACAGAAAGGAGATTGTCTTTTATGACAAATATATCAGAGGCAAAGGTAGACTTCTGTATCTGAAACTGTGTTGAAAAATCCTAAAAGTCGGATAATTGTTGATCCTAGACCAGTAAGTGAAAGTGTGGTGCTCTGTAATAATGGAGCACCTAATTTCTGATGTACTGACTCTCGAAGGAGTGTATATTGGCTTCCAGTATCGACAAGTGCTGAAATTAAGACATTTGATATGATAATCGGAAGAGTCATTGATGTAGAATTTGCGGTAGACGATACTTGATGTACGCGAGCGTCTTCTTGGGAAGCCGGAGCTCTAGTTGATAACTGTCGAGACTTTTTCGGACAGTTAGATATTTTATGGCCTAAATTTTTACAATAAAAACAACGGATATCGGGCTGCGTGCAATTGAAACTTAAATGATTATTTTCTCCGCATTTAAAACATTTGGTCGTACTTTGACTATTAGGAGATGTACGTAGCGACGGTCTACTTTTAAGAGGCGCCGTATGTTGGTCGTGGCTAGACTTGTAAGAAGTAAACAATCGCCTCGGAAAGTCTTGATGTGGCTTATAAGAGCTGTGATGGGTTTTATCCAACTTTTCGTAAATGAGAAGCTTTTGCTTTAATTCTCTAAAATTGTTACAACCGTACAGAAAAATTTTGTTATGAGAATCAGGTAGACCTTGAATAACGTATTGGCATACTGATTTTTCATCAATAGAAGCCTTACTTGCGATTTCGCGCATTTTAATGAGATATTCTATGCAATTTTCATTTTTTCGCATTAGGCGTTCCGAAAGCACTTTATGTACATCGGCGGATGTAAACTTTTGATGAAATTCATCGAGAAAATTTTTTTCAAAGTCTTGCCAGGATGTAACATTAGGGAGAGAATCTAAATATGTTTTAGCTGTACCTTTTATGCAGCGCTTAGCTACGGCCAAAGTTTGGATATCCGATAATTTATACAAGTCCGAAACATTTCTGATGGAATTCAGAAAAGAGGTAACAGGGTACATTGAAGTACCGTCAAAAATTTTAACTTCGTCTGCAATGTCCTTAATATTGAGACCAATTCCTATTCCTTGAACAGTTGAGGGCGAGTTACGTTCTGGCGAGTTAAAATTCTGGTATGCGACAGTTTGCTGAGAATGTAACGGTAGAGGAAAAGTAATATTTCGGGGATCCAAATGCACCTGATGTGGAATGTAGCTCTGAGAATTGTTCGAATTTTCCGCATCTTCGTCTACCTTGCCTCGGAAATCTGTTGTTTTAGCACCGAAATGTTTTTTAAAGCAGCGAAAATATTATCGCACAATACATTATTATCTGTGCATATCTCGATTTTTAATATGTTAGCGACCTGAATGAGGTCAGCAAGTGAAAAGGATAGCTTAATTAGAGATTTTCTCTGTTAAATCCAAATCAGGAGGAAACCCTGTAAATTATCGAAGTTTTGAGCGGGTAGTGCGATCATGTGGCGTATCAAACACAGAATTTAACAATTTAATCGCCTTAGTAGGGGCTGATTTTAAAGACAATGCAATTTCAGGAATATCCACAAGTCTTAAAGACATGATGATTGGTAGAATAACTTCTAAACAATTTTCTTCCTACGAAAATACAGTTACAACTTTTTACTCATACTACTGGACATTCAAAAAATTTAAAAAATACTAGATACTCACGGAGTTATGGACAATCACTTCAAGATGAACACAAATACTAAAATAGCAAGAATGCAGACACTTAAAACACTATGCTTTAAAAACGCTGAATGAATAAAATTAAGCACCTTTCAAATAATGAGGACAAATCACTAGCGATATTCTTCGCATTCGCTTAATTACGAACCACAGGACCTCAGTCTTCACAAGCTTGATTTTCACAGACCAAATTAAGGTAGAATTCCGTTGAATCACAGGACTTGACAGCAGAAACTCAGAGGTACGCAGACATTAACAAAAGAACTCTAATACACAACTCTGAATAATTTCTCGAAAAATTTCTTCTCACAACGCATTAATCCTCGTAATTACGTCGAACTTGAAACAAAACGAACACTGTTCACTCGGTCGGAATTCTGATGATTTGAAAATTCACCGCTGCCACCATATGGACTGAGGTAACGGGTTAAAAGACTCAGACTGATGCTGGTTGAATGAATTTAAAAACATTTAATTAACGAATAGGAACTATTACAAAATAAAAATTAAGTTAACATTTAATCGGAAGGCCACTCCGGCGGTCGACGCGATTCGGCATCACTCTGCTGGCCTCACAAAACGACCAGACGATGAACAAGCTCTGTCTTCATTCCGTTGCGGCTCGTTGAAATAGTGAGGAATTGCAGCGCATCCTGGCGGAGGCAAGGAACTTGACTGATTTGCATCTTTGCAGATTCACTTCCACATATATATACGATAAATACCGTAAATGAATTAAATAGAATTGAAACAACAAACTCAGCATTCGTGGAAGGGTGTTTCTTCTTTCTGATAACGCACTAGCGCTCTACTTCTCGTTTTTCTACTTTTTTCGTTTATGTGTCTTGCCTTTCTAGTTTAAGTTTTATTATATAGTTTATCCGTTCAGTCTTTATTATTTATAGATCATACATTTACTGTTAGAGAGGAAATCTACAGAGAAAAAACAAAAAGATGAAAGAGGAAGAGTTGGAAAAAAGTATTTAGAAGAAGGTGTGCATGAAGAATAAAATAAAAACACAAAAAAAAAAAAATCTAGATAGTGTTTTTTTTTTCACATTTCCTTTTATTGCATAAGCTTAATCTTTTTTTTTTTTTTTTTTTTTTTTGCATATGCTTAGTGTTTTCTCCTTTTCTTTAACGAACTGTAGGAAAATAACTAAGAACTTCTCTGATCTCATTTTATTCACAAGCAAATACAAGACTCTTCATTACGATTGCATCAATGGATCCAGTGAATGTACGTCGAAACTTCCTTTTCATAAAATATCCAATACCATTCTCATTAGGAAGACCAACATTCTTTCTACAAAAAAACAGTTTTGTGAAAGCCGATGTTGTGGCATTCCTACATAATTGCGAAGTAGAGTAGAGAAAAAAAGATAAATTATCTAGAATTCTCTATTATCATTGAGTTAGACAGTTATATAGAAAAAAGAACAAGCTATAAGTTAGCTAAAACTGAATTAAAAAACTAATTGTTTTTACTCAGGCTAAATTTAATGGAAGTGAGTTTAATCTAGATGTATTTCAACCTGTTTAAGCCGCCTTGTGGTGTAGCCGTAAAGTCTGGAGTCGACGGTTGCCGTACCAAGGGACCGAGTTCAAACTCTGGGGGGGGGGGGAGGGAGGGGTATGAACGTTATTGATGGGAATAGCATAGTTGTTCGGATTCTACTTAAAATTAACTCCTTTAGCAACCTATAAAAGGGCTCTTTTGTTCGGTCGTTCAGACAAATATGATTAGGCAAAATGGTCGGCCAATGGTTTGGTTATCACAAGGGTTTAATTTTTAAGGAATGACCCCTTTCTGATCTTATTTCAACATAAACAGTCCAAATTCCGTCAAATATGGAAAAAATAGGCATAAAATAGAAAAGAAGTATATGAGCTGAGCTGATAATTTAATTATCACTTTGCTCTGTGTATGGGGCGTATTGATAATTTCCCTATTTTATTTTAATGTACAGATTTACTGCCTAAAAAAATAATATTTCAATGCACATTTCATCATATTTTTCCACTATTATATGGAAAATAACTTTCCGCGTTGCTTATTTTGAAAAAAATGTTCTTTCGTTTTACTATTTCACTTTCCCCTTGTTATTCTCCTAATAAGGGAATATATTGTTAGTGTCATAGTTGCACTAGAGTCACGTTGTTGACGGAATAGCAAATGCAGGCATAAGTGATCTAAAAGACAATGTGAGCTTACTAACGAAAAATTGTTACTTTTGTTATGTGTTTTACTCATGTTACAGTTTCTCTTGTCATTCCCA
Organism: Octonoba sinensis; assembly: GCA_038502835.1. NCBI lineage: Eukaryota > Metazoa > Arthropoda > Arachnida > Araneae > Uloboridae > Octonoba > Octonoba sinensis. The sequence goes on along the minus strand of CM076599.1, from coordinate 51,441,239 downwards.
TTTCATTTCCTGAAACTAATACTGACAGCGTTTTCTGTGAAACATTTTCTTAGAGGGAAAAATGTAGTGGGACATAACTTCATTTCAAAAATGGAATAACTTCCTGTCACCATTTCAACGCGCTGTGAGTATAAGGTTCTCCTTCATAATGTCAGAAAGAAAACAGAGTAAAATGAAATTCTAAATTAAATTATTGGAGTGATGTTTTTCTCGCTGACACTGCTTAAAATTCGGTTGCTTTTCTCAGTTAAATGGAAAAGTAACAATGTAGAAAAAGGAAAAGATTACCTTAGTTCTTTTTAAAATAGCTGAAACGGGTATTAGATATTACATTAGGTTATAGTCCAACTTTCAGGACTTGGCACTTGGCCACACCACTTTTTAGAAGAGTATATTTCTATGAAGGTGGCGTTAGGTAACGAAAAAAGAAGAACGGATGTGCAAAAAATGTTGCCATGAAAGGATCACAAAGCCAATAAAGTTTTCCCCCAATTCACATTTAACTTGCTGATGAAAAAGTTGTTCCAAGACGTTTTTAAACCTATATTATTTTTAACTAATTACAAGTATTAATATTTTATTGTTTTATTTTTTAATTTCATTTATTTGTTTATATATTTATTGTTGGTCTGTCTGGTGACCCAGTCTGTTCAGCTAAAACGTCTCCTCAATTTTTACATAAAATAAAAATTACACAAATAATTAACTAAGCTAAAGAATTTATCAACCCTTGTGTAAAACATTACGTTTATTTGAGGTGTTTTACTCTTACTATTTACTTGGTTCCAAACCGTGTTCTGTCGCTTATGAATCAGTTTGTTACTGGTTTTTATTTTCTCTTTTGCAAGTTTTTCTTTTTTTCCCGTTTGGCTTTGATAAAATTAGATAATTTGACTTGGTAATTTTTGTGACGCACAGCAATCGCAAAATATAGTGTTTGAAAGTAAAAGTACTTTTCTCTTGATTTAGCTACTTATTAAATTATATTGTGAACCTATTCTCACTTTTAAAAAACTAAAAATGCTCAAGCAATCATTCCACTATCTTAAGTGCAATATGCATCCACCATATTTTGCTTTATTAATCAGAGACGGGGAGGGAAGGGGGTCAAATCTCTCAGAACCCCTGGCTCTAGATTGGTTTAAGCAGTATTGCAGATCCTAATGCGGCAATATAGGATATATGTATATATATATAGAGAGAGAGAGAGAGACGCACACGCAAATTAAATGACAGACTACCTTCCCCATCCAGGATTTTTCTTAAAGAGTTTATTACTATTTTTTATTTAACTTCATTTATGCTTTTATATGTCTTATTTCCATTAGTCTCGCCCCGCCCCCTCCAAGAAAAAGTCATATTTCGGCATAATTTGAGCAAAGAAATCTCAAATATATTTTTGAATCTAAAATGTACCATAGTAGCAAGCAAGTTCCACCTTTTAGTTAATAATTATTATATTTTTTATCTCTTTTATACTTTTTCCTTTGACTTTTGTGTCTTAACTAAATTCGTTAATTGTATTTAGAAAAAGGAAGGCAGTGGTAGCCTAGCGGTTAGGATGTCGAGCTTCGGATCGGGGGATCTCGGGTTCAATACCCAAGCCGCTGAAGACCCACCATGTACACTAGGGGATGCGTGCATGTAAAACTCGTGAACCCTGAAGTCCCGAGGCAATTCCGAGGAGATTTTCCTTTTCCTTCACTCATAGGTCGAAAAAGGAAGGTGGCGTATTTGTGGTGGCGCCATCTGGTGTCATCCGAGTACATTATGAGTTAAGTCGTACTTCCGCCATTGGTGCTCAGCTTGAAACGGAAGGCGCTCCTTACTGCCTTAATTCCTAGTCGCACCGCGACGGGGAGCTCGGATTTCCAAGTGGCATTAGAAACAACAACAACAGAAAAATGAACTATCTGCAATTTAAAATTTGATTTATTTATTTATTTATTTTTCAATATACCTTATGCTGCAAGGACCATAATTATGACCGAAGGTTAAAAATGTATCATTTTACAAATGTGGTGCTTCCTATACTTATTAGAGTATATTTCAAGAAAAAAAGATAAAGCTATGCATATGTTTGAATTAAAAATATGCTCCGCATTTTATGTGTGACATAAATTCTCCACGTTTGTGAAATATAATGAAGACAACATTTCAACAAAGTCCTTTTTACTAGAAAGTATGTTGTCAGCATTCTTCTTAACATTCAAAAAGTAAAGTAAATAAAACCCTAAAAGTATTTCAAAATGGGAAGTAACAGTTTTATCTATGAAAGAAAAATTAAGTTTTCTTCGTCATAAAAGAAAGGCTAAAAACATTCGAACAGATTTATAATTGAAAATGTGGTCACTTGTTTTATGAGACATTCAAAATAGCTTCTTTGCCGTGGTTGTATTAAATTGTGAAAAATATAAAATCGAAAAAAGGAGAATGAGGCTGCTCAGTTTGAGTGTTTCTTTTTTTTTTACTATTTAAGTTAAGGCCGTCATAAAAAGGACGTATTTTTTAAAAGTAATATTCAGATTCGAATTAAAGAAGCTTTTAGCACTTCTTAATTTAATATTGTAGCAAAACTTTTTGCTTGCAAATTTAATAAGGGGCTGACACTTAGTGATGCTTTTTACTACGTATATTAAATTGCTTACATGCATAGTTACGGTCAGATGGATGCAGTCATGCTTATAAATTGAGCTCAGTAAAATAGGTTGTTTTTAATACAACCGAATGTCAGTTACATCAAAACAGAGACGCTTTTTTTAATTTGATGAAAAGTATATTTTAGGAATGATAACTTCCATTTGCAAAATAGGGCATTTTAGCAACAATTTTGTATGCATCGACTTTCTTTTTTATGCATCGACGTATTGTCCTTCCATCTTTCTTTTCTTAGAATGTTTTTCTGTGTTCTACGAATCCATCAGTGAATTTTTAGGCTTAGTAGAATACATGAACCGATCAGAGTTATTAAAGGAGAAAGGAACAAAAATAACACTTCATGCAAGTATTTCAGCTTAGAACAAACCCCCATCTTAAAGTTTTTTTTATTTGGAAACAATTAATGCAATATTTTTGCAATTTTTGCTATAATAATGTTATGTTAGTCATTTTTGTTTTTGCACAAAAGTAAACATTTAATGTTTTAGAAATTAAAAAGAGAAATTCTAAACAATACATTTTTTAAAATCATATAAATACATTAATAAGTTCCTATTTAGTTAAATTTCCTAATGCTGACTTTGTGTTTTCAATTTATAATATATACAAAAATATTAGGTACAGATAAAGCCACATATTATGTAATTTTAGACAACTTTTCAAAGAGATGTAATTATAATAAGAGCTGCGTAGCACTTATTCATTGTTCTTATATCGGACAAAATAAGACTAAGTTCTTAAGTAGAAAAGTTAAAATATGAAAGCGAGCAACTTCATAATGAAGTATTTAACACTATTTAAAATCAATATCTGTATTTTTTAAAGTACGAAAGGGATCATTGATTCAGCTTTGTCATTTGCCTTAACGATCAGACATTTTTTTGAGTGTTCGCTTTCCTAGAAATGCCCAAAAGTCTTTTACCAAATCGCTGTACTTTTTCTAAATTTCTCTTTGATGTAAAAGTAATAAAAAAAAACATTTTTTTAAAAGAAGAAATGACTTTTAAGTCCTTTGAAGCGAAAATAAATTCACTGCAGATAGTTAATGATGGGATTTTTTTGACAACTGGGGAAATTTTTAGTATATGTTCGGGATTTTCGCTTATCTGTACATGTCAGTGAACATTGCAAGACTAAAACTGACATAAGCGTAAGGGATCGTTTCTGAAAACCCATGAGTCTTCCTGTGCTTAGTTGTACATTAAATAAAATAGCAAACATAATGTTTAACAAGCTGTACCTACGTTGAGTATAAACATTCTTTGTTTTTTTCGGATAATATGGCAACGATTGCACTAAAAAAGAAGGTAATTCTACAAATACTGAAAGATATATTCTTCATTTCAAGGGTTAGTGTTTCTTTGAAACAAATGAAGTAAACAACAAATATATCATTGCTGCAAGGGTATTACTATGCAAATACAAATGAGCCTATGCAATTGCAAATTTATGCTTCTTTTGATGCATAAAAATGCATAAAATCCGCTAATCATTAAAATAAATTCATATAACTGAAATGTTCACTGTTTATTATTATTATTCTCTTGGAGTTGCATTATATTTTTTCATATGAAAGTTTAAAAACAAATACTGAAAAAAAAGGTATACTTCTGAATACGAGCTACTGCATTATGAAATAATTATTTGAATTTTCAAGCATAAAAAAACCTAAAATAAAAAGCAGCATAAGTATAATCATGACACGTTTAGTTTTTTGACTGTGGATGCGATTTATTGTATTACTTGAGGAAAAAAGAGAAAGTCAAAAAAAATAACAACTGTATTTCAGGAAAAAACGTAAGGCATTTTAAATTGTAAGAGATCGGTAGCTTTCTAAACGTTGAGAACATGAATCTTCCTAGATGCATTTCACAGGACAAAGTTAAGTACTTCAAATACTACTAAACAAGTAGAAGTTGAGAAAAAAAATTTCATCTTAGAAATGGCATTAAATCAGGAAATTCAATGTATGCAACAGAAAACCTTGAAGAACATACTGTGATTCATTGTAATGAAAGTAATTCTCGTGCATACGTCTCCTATGAGCATAATTGTTTTAATATGATGTACTTGTCGCCTTAAAAGCAGTATGTAAATATTGAGTGACAATCTTTTTTTAAAAATTCATATGTGAGAACGGTTTTCTAGCTATGAAAAATATTAGTGCATACTTTAATAATTCTTATTGAAATTTAAGAATTTTAGGGAATTTTAGCAACTATATTTTTATGAATTTTTAGTGAATAAATGACGGGCTCTAGTTATTAAATTGCTAATGGATTCGAGGAGCATATCTTCCAGAAACAACCTTCAAGTCTATAATGTAGGACATTGACACAGCACTTCCCGATTACTTGATCACGTAATATATTTATTGCGTATTGTGAAACCGTATTTACACATTTTCGCTACGAATTTGATTTTTCCAGATAATGATACAAAGCTAAGTGCGATTAAGATACTTTCAATTTAAATTATTAGTGACTTTCCAATTAGTTCAAGAATCCTAATCCAATAATCCTTTCATATTATCAAATTTTAAAATTACATTGCATATCCAATTTTGTACACGTCATGCACCATGATTTCTTTCCGATAAAGTTTGCTGGATATCTGATTTTAATATCAAAGTTAATTTTTGTGTAAAATTTTCTCACTGGCGCTATGCTTAGTTTTTAAACTGGTAAAATTTGAACAAAATATTTTTCAAAAAGAAGAAGTAATGGAGTCCCCTCCTCAAAAAAAATTGAAGTTTAATTTAAAATAAATAAATAAATAAAAACACACACATTCACAGAAGGTGATTTAAAGTACATTGCACCATTCAACAGTGTATCTGAGTAGAAAATTTGGTTCTTAGAGAAAAATTCTACGTAATGCATCAAATCTTCTTGAAAAATTTTAAAAATAACTTTTTATTAAATAATATTTTTATTGTTTTCACACAAGAAAACGTCTGAAAAAAGCAGAGTAAAAAAATCAGTAAAGGATTATTATACTTCGCAAAGAAAAATCACTTTTTAACATGTTTTATTAAATACCGACACAAATTACTGCTTATTTTGAAACATTCTATGTATATTTATGTATAGTAAGAGGTTAAATACAATTAAATTGAACTTTTGTTCTTGAATATGTAATTGGCTGTTTCATTGAGCTTTAGAAATAACATGGGAACATTTAATAACATTTGCTAAGATACTAGATATTATCGCATTTTTAAGAAGAAGCGACTTTGAAATCATATTCTGAATTAAATGGCTACTGGGAAACTGACACGAGAAAAGCGTTTTTTTTTTTTTTCCAGACCTTTATGTCGCTAACGAAGACAATTAATTAATTTGATCGAAAATCAGATAATTGAGAAAGTTTCTTTGCTAGTGTTCAAAGAGTCACTTAATCGTTTAATTAATCTTACATTAAAAACGTTAGGTGTGGCGGAAGAAAAAATATTGTTTTAACTTCTTAAAATAGCACCGTAATTAAAGAACTCAATATGATTTTTTTTTTGTAATAAATGAATTTTTTACATCTCTTTGGAGTATAAGCTTAAAAATTTACAAGAAGTTCATCCGGAACTAGAAAAGCCTATATTTTCGCATACTCTCGCTCCCGTAACGCATTTTTTTGTTGTTGTTGTTTCTAACGCCACTTGGATATTCAAGCTCCCCTTCGGAGAGCGACTAGGAATTAAGGCAGTAAGGAGCGCGTTCCGTTTTATAGATCAGCACCACAACGATGAAAGCACGACTTGACTCACTATGTACTTGGATGACACCAGATGGTGCCACCATAAATACGCAACCTTCCTTTTTTTGACCTAAGAGTGAAGGGAAATGAAAATCTCCACCCTCCGGTATCCTCGGAACTGCCTCGAGACTTTAGGGTACACGGATTTTACATGCACTTATCCCCAAGTGTACATGGTGGGTCTTCAGTGGCTCGGTTATCGAGCGCGAGATCCTCCGATCTGAAGCTCGACATCCTAACCACTAGGCTACCAAAGCCCTCTCTCTCTCTCTCTCTCGTTTTTTTTTTTTTTTTTTTTAGTTCTATCCATATCTTTAGTTCCAGGGTAAATTTAGTTTCAATGTATAGTTATAATTTTTCAAAACAGTATAATATAGAATAGTTTGCATAATGCTACTGCATTGCAATTTGTCTGCTTTGAAAATGCACCACATTTTTGATAAATAATTTCATCATAATCCACCATAATTCTTCTTATTTTTCGAAAACACCATTTTTACATAAAATAAAATAAAGTAAGTAAGTAAACAGTAAAAAAATATGAACAATAATTTTCAAAATAATTAGTACATACATATATATATATATATATATATATATATATATTACACATCTGAATAGTACATAAATTTAACAACGTATGATACATTAATATGGAGCTGATTTTATTTATATTATTAGTATTATTCTAAGCCTAAACCTCATTATTTCCATCATTTGACAAATATCATTTCACTTATTCGTATATTCGTGAGTTAAAAAAATAACGTTGCTAAATAAGAGGGTTTTATGATTGATTGCATGAACTCATTGAAAAGAACTCTGAATGAAGTTTAATGAGTATTTCTATCCTACTTAGTTGTCCAGTGCTTCCAGAAATATTTCACTTTTGAGCAGAAAGTATAAGTGGCAAAGTGAACTAAGTTGAAGTGTTCATTTTCTAAATGCGTTTCCAAATAACAAGCGCTTATTGTTTATATTTCATGCCTTTATTTTAAACTCTTTAAATGAGTTGCAATGAGCGTGTAGGTAGACTAGTGCAATATAGTTTTATCCAAAATGAATACGCTAATTAGAACTTTAAACATTTCAATTTATATGAAAATTTGTTCAACTAAATGAGTAGTGTTCGAAATAAATATTTTTGTTTAAACTGATTAAATGTTCCACTCATTTTGTTTTAAGTATTCGTCTGTATATTTCATTAAGTTTGGATTGAAATGAATTTAGAAGAGCATTTAAACTATCTGTTTAATAAAATAAGTGTATTGAATTAAATGTTTTTTCCTTAGTGCATAAATCTAGTTGATGGTAGGAAATGCTGCAGTTCTTAACTATAATGAAATTTACTATATGCATTTATATCCGAAAGCAGGATTTAATCTAAAGAAGTAGCACATGACTCACTGACAAAGTAAAAGTTATTAAATAATTAAAGGAATAAAATAAAAAATATTTAATAAATAAATACAAAAGCATCTGATGAAAGAAAAATAAATAAATATCGTTTAAAATAAAATTATTTGATAAAATCATTCAATTTGATGCTTTGAATCACAATAAATCACTTTCAAGCATTTCTTACTTGCCAACGAAAGCTAGACATACGCTTTTATTAGCTGCGTAAAATTTTCAGTGAAAGTACCTTGGAATTCCAACAGATAGTGTACAACTGAAATCAACCATCAAATGAAAATTAATGATCTAATCAAAACATGCTTCCTACAATATCGTACGTTTCGTACCGTTTTTAAATTTTTAACAACCCAATGAAACATTGTTTATTTCTTGCATTTATAATAAGACTAAACTCTTTCTGAATAGTTTTAGGAACTGTTTTGCAAAATAATATTTAATGAATATATACATAAAAGATAAGAGGAAATATTTCAACCATTGGAAAAACTTCAGATTTGGAAAGTTGAAACTAAGGTTAAACTAAAAAACATTCGTAATAAAGAGATGAATTGCATTTTTTTGTTCTAGCTGATGGGATTCCTGTAGATATCTATGGATATTTCAAAATTGTTATTATTATTATTTATATATTTTTGGTTGCTACTACTACTAACGTCGTTAGTGGTATTTAAATTATTGTTATCATTATCACACGAACTCATTAGAAGAAATGACATTTCTATTTTTAATGGGTTAAACTAATAAATTATTTTTTTTTAAACGTGCAGCTAAAAGGAAACACGTAACCCCAAAATACACCGTTGTAAAGTGTTTCATCACAGACAATCAGAATACCGAAACTCTTACTGGAAAAGATATTTCAAGGTGCAAATATTCTTTCAACAGAGATGCTTTGATCGATGCTTTAAAAATAGATATTTTTTAAAGTCTTATGGTATGGAAGAGAACTATTGGAAGAAACTGGATGGTTCTGTGAGTGAAACTCCCCAGGCGGAACTCAAATCGTCAAAAAAGAAGAAAAACTGCTGCTTTTACTTTCACCGTAGTGGGGTGTTAGAATCGCTGTTTATTCTTCAGAAGTAGTTCGATTTTTCGTTAAAATATCATGTTCTCGACACTGTTCATCTTGTTCTGAAATAAACGGTGAATTTAAGAAATAAATATCTACGGACGATTATGTAATATATGTATCACAAAATTGATAATATTTTAATTTTATATAGATGTATTCATAATGCTTATGTGAAATATGTGCCGAAAGGGTGGCGTAGTGGTAAGGCACAGGTCTCGTACGTCCAAGATCGCAGGTTCAAACCTGGCCCAAGTCGGTGGATTTTCAAGATGCAGAAAATCGTCTGCACCCATGTCGTATGGTTATGCGGCATGTAAAAGATCCCTTGAGTAGACATTTGGCTTGGATGCTCTCGACTAAATTAAATTCCTAGTGCAGTCTGCATCAATGAGAGCACAGGTGTCGCCATCTAGGGTAAACTGAGCGTCCAAATTCAGCAATAATGGCATCCGACGATAGTGGAGCTACGTGAAAGAATCGATGCCAATTTCTGGTTAATGCACTAGGTCTGCAAAGGGAGGACCATACGCAGCCCCATTAGAGAAGAAGATATTGAAATATGCTAGTTTTTTTTTTCCCACTACAAGATGTCTAACAGTCGTAAAAACTTCGATGAAGGTTGATCATAAGTAAATGTATCTTGCATTAAAATTATATGATATTTTAACAAAGTAAAAAAAAACATTTTCAATTTTCCGTTGCCGAAAGAATTCTCGAAATCAGAATTCAAAATAAAAGGCCAATTTTTTGAATTGAACAACAACCGCCTTCCTTAAGAGTCTGTCCACATCCAAGAAGGGGTTTGGATTTTCATAGTGTTTAAACAAGGAAAGCAAAGATAGAAAAGACGAGTGTATATATATATATATATATATATATATATAAGTTAAGGCGTATGTCCGAAATTGGAAAATGTCGAAAATCACCGGTCTGATAAATGGTGAGTGTCGACATTCTCTACTTGGTGTATGTCGACATCCACTGGTGATTGTCGACATTCTCCGATTTCGGAGATTCACCGTAGCATATATATATATATATATATATATTTGTGTGTGGTTTCAAATTTAACGTTTACTCTATTTTTACATAAATTAGTGAGCTCATGTTTGTTATAAATAACAAACGGTCCTAAACAAAGTACTAAGGCTGTCCTGTATTGAAATTGATTTAACTGTATTTTATTATTTTCCTTTTGCTCAAGAAATTACGCCAATGTTTAATCTAATGAAGGAGCAAAGTTCCTTCTAGAAGCTAGTTTGAACAATTTAATTATAGGAACACGGTTAGTTACATTCCTAAGATTCTTCCCAAGTAGCTTAGCTATTTTTAAAATGGTGTTTTCTTCACGAAATGGCGTGCATTATACTAGTTTTATTTAATTTTGGGGACCATTTAAATGAATGATAGTCAATATTCTTTTACAAATATTATGCGGAAATTTATTATTAAGACAAGTTTCCTTAAAAATGTGTAGGTTTCTTGGAAAAATATATTTGAAGACATTTGCTTTGGCCAATATGCTAGTTGGGTAGGTTAGTTCTCTGTTTTGCTTTATTTTGTTGTAACATAATCAAATAAATACCAAAATATGTTAAAATTAAGAGACATTTTTGTATCCAGAAAATGGCAAATTGATACCATATTTGGTGCAATATAGCAACAAAATTTTTCTAGTATATTCTGATCGCCGAAATTGTGTTAATGGTGTCGCTGCAATATAGCAACAAGATTTTTCTAGCGTACTCTGATCACTGGAATTGTGTTAAGTGGTTTAGCTATTAATAGATAATTCGTTGAATTATTAAAAAATAGTTTAGACGAATGGTTATACAGAACGTAGAAGTAATAAAGTATTTTGCATACTTTTCCTGTGGAAATTAATTATTTTCTGAAAATATATTATCATGTCTTTTTTTCTTTCTTTTTTTTTTAAATTCAAAATCCACAAAATTACGAAGTTTAGAATTAGCTTTCCTAAAAATATTTTGCTACTGATTACTATTCAAACTATAGCTCATTTTTAATTAAGCGTTTTCTTAACGTACTTTTCTAGATTTGTATTCAACAAGCAAGGCTGTTAGCAAATGTAGCCTTGGATTTTTTCATTACAGTTTGTAACTACTTTCGAGTGTTGAAGGGCTTTGAAAATCATTCTATTTATAACATAGAAATCAAATAAGCTGTTTCTGCAATTTAATTAGGTCCCAGGAATCGAAATACTGGTTTTAATGAACAGGTAAAGATTATTATTTAGAATTGAACGTGTTTGTTACCAAGATTCACACCAACCTGTGTAAAAGGATTAGAAGAAAAGCTTTGAAAAAGTTTTCATCTTTTAATATTGCGCGTGTGTTGCGAGAATAATTTTACTATATGAAACGCTTACTTGAATAGTTGACCAGCTCCATGATTGTTAATTTTGATATACAGAGATTTAAAGTTTAAATGTGCTAAAAATTATGCGGTTGAGATGCTTGAGATACTATTTCTGTTGGGTGCAGATGGAGGTGTAGCAACTTTAAAATTAGACCAAATTGCCTTGAAGGATTTTTTTTCTAAGTTACGCCCGCCAACATCCTCTTAGACATAAGGCGCCTTGCAATCTAGTACAAAAAGTAGTCGGTAGCACCAGTACGGGAAAGAACTCCACAGTTATCACAACATCGAACGACAAGAAGCGAGGGTCAACTAAAAAAATTCTTTCTTAACATGTGGACAGTATTGCAGAGTGGACAGGGTGGAGATTCGACAAGTTCTATTCCAAATGTAGCAGGGTTCAACGTGGTGCACCCTGCAAATCTGCTATAGCTTCGCCATCATCTTGCTTGAATGAACATGACAGTGGGAATAGCTCCATTTTTTCAAAAGTACAGTTGGCCAAACTATTTAAGAATGCCTATGTTTGTAACATTTGTATTAGAAGGATTACGAATAAGTCTTTATTATAAGTAATTTTTCTTTAAAATATTTCATTTCATCGTAATTTAATACGTTTTGAAATTATTAAAAATAAAAACATAAGTACATTTTTAAAACTGAAACTGAAGCAAGTTGGAAATTCTTTTTCCTTGGAAAAATATGCTTACAGTATTTTCGCGTACTACCTACGGTTATGGATTAATTCGATATTACATTATACCTAGTTCTTGAACTCAAAACAGTATGTTCTTAAGATTAAATTTAGATAAACCGTGGATGTCTCATAACTCGCAAAAAATAAAGAAATTATAAAAATTCATTCAAATCTGAAAATAAAAGTTAAATTTAATATTAGGAATTACTCTGCATTTAAATATTGCTTGCGATTAATGCTAAATTTCAGTTTCAATTGAAAAAGGGAAAAAAGTTTAACTGAAAGTTGTCAAAAGAATACGACAATATCTGAACTGTTCTCGAGAAATTTTATGAAATAATTTTTGCGATGGCACAAAAATAAAACATTGATAATTTAATATACGTAATATAATAAGGAAGTTTTGTAAGTTTTCCTTATAAGGTAAAACTCACAGCTTTTATTTGTCATTAAAAACGTTCGTTTGTTACTGAATGAATGTTATTCAAAATGCTCTAAGCAATAAATAAATAATTATAACAATGAACAGAATGTTCTTTAGTACCTGGACACTTTTAAAAGTTGATACATATAAAGGCATTACTCTCAAAAGCCATGCAAAAAAAAAGAAATGATCAGAAAGTAAGAGTACTAAGTCTTATTTCTTTTATTGATAGGCATTAATGCATCATTTATCGTGAAAAGATACTTGAAGTTTTGACGAGGTCGACATATTGAACTTCCTTTTAAATTAATGATACGCTACTGAGTAATTTGTCTCCGTCAGATGTTCCTAAAGATTGCACTCGAATTTTCTTCATCTAATTTATCTTGAAAATGAAGTACTCTTACAAAATTATCTTTTTGGATGTTACAGTTAAGTACATCAGTCCTGTCGTAACAAAAATTGCTTTAGTAAGAAAAATCGTTTTTTTTCCTATTCTTTTTTAACCAATCTTTATACATATTAAATGTTTTTACTTCATTTCCCTTTTTAAACATGATGCTACATATATTCTTAATAAGGATTTAGTATGAGTACAAAGATAAAACAACGTAAAAAAGCACAAATTGTCAGAACAAGTTACGCAACTGGCTGTTTCGAGGCTACAATAGAAACTCTTCATCAGTGCAGCAAACAAGTGCTCAACACACAACTAGAAAGGTGTGAGTGAACAGGCTAGAACCAGAAATATAGCCGGTATTTATACCCTTCTTTCCAGTTGCGTAATGAAGAGGCTCCAAGTGTAGCCTCGAAATAGTTATTTGCGTTATTTTTCTGACAATTTGAGCTTTTTAACGTTGTTTTATCTTTGTGCTCAAATTAAGTCATTTTGATCATTTGTTTGATAATGTTGCAGTATATTACTAGTAAAATTTTGAATATTAATCGAGAAATATTGTGTCCATTATGGAAATTGTATTTTTTAAGCGCTAAGCTATAGAAAAAAATCAGTTAACACCAACTGCAATTTTACAAGTAAGATTTTAAGCAGAATTATTTCTATTTTGTTGAAAATCATCAAACATGATCGCGATAAACGTAAAGTGCTTTATTAAGATAAAGGGTCATTCCACGATGACTGACGTTACAATTTTACTAAGTTTTTTAAATTTTAAAATCCGCACTGTCTTGAAATTTAATTTTATTTTTCTGAAATTGATCTAAAATACCATGATAGAGTACAATAATGCTACCCATACCTCTTTTTAGACATAAAAAGCTTTTTTTGTGTGGACTTAAGGTAAATCAAAAATTGTGACTGATGTTACACAACAGAGACATTAGGAAAAACAACTTTTATATTAATTGAAATTCTCCTCAAACTAAGAACATGAAGATTAAAATTATTTTTTTCCAGTCAAGTAGAGATTTCAAACTTTATGAATACACTTTGTTTCATTTTAAAAACTTTAAAATTTACAGTGGAGGAAATTTTTCATTTCCGTGACTGATGTTACAAACATTTTGTGACTGATGTTACACCAACATTAATTGGTTCAAATTATAACTTATTTCTCCTTAAAAGTCAAATTAGCATTTTTTTCTACAAAGTTACACACATCTACTTAAATGATAAAAAATAAGCGACAGTAAATGAATATTATTATACAAGTGATGTTTTTACTGCAATTTAGGAAATGAAAAGTGTCCTCGTGCATTAACTATATCTAGTGTACTAAGTTTTCTTATTATGTTTTCTTGTGAATAATAAATTTTATCCACATTATCAGATCATTTTTAATGGTTTCCTGTTGGAATCATAACACTGACCAAGTATTCATACTTTTCAGTGGCTCTAACTTCACATGGATAGAGCAAAATAATTCGATGATAATTCTTCCCATGTGAAGTAGCAAAATAATTCGTTGTAATTAACACTTTATATTTTTTCTGTAACATGGGTATTGTGGCTGCAATGAACTTGTTTTTGAATTGGGCCATCTGACCAAATATGTAAGACTTCAATTTCTTGAGGAATCTTTTCCAGCATTCTTGTTATGAGAGGAATCACAATCTCTTTAGAATGAGACAGTTCATCTGAGGCTATCACATACGGATGCATTCTACCTGAGTGGTACAGTGCTGCTGCAAAAAGGCTTACTTAGGCTTAATAGGAGCACCTGTTTCACCAATTTCATTGTAAACCCATTTTGTTATGACAGCGTTCTGCTTTCGTGGAGATGTAGGCAGGACCCGCTTCGCACGAGTTACAGCTTTTCCTAAAGTTTTATTATTTTGGAAAAGGGGTTATGTCACTGCTACTTGAAATTTTCCACTTTAATGATCTATTTCTTTCTACTATTTTTCTAATATTTGCTTTGAATTCTCTTTTAACTCTATTTTGAACTGACTTAGGTAACTTGGCTAGGTCATTTCTTTTTTTTATCTCTACTCCTTTTAGCTTCTGCATTGTTTTTATTTTTGTAATCTTCATAATTTCCTTCCTTCTTTAATTTATCTTGTCTTTCTGCAGCAGTCACTGCCATCCGTGCAGTGTTTAAGTATCTAACTGGAAAAGAGAAAAGTGACTGATGTTACAATGTGACTGATGTTACATATTTTAAAGAAGTTTTAACTCATAACTTGAACTGTTATTAACTGTTTAAGTAATTTATATGTAATATATTATCATGAATAAGGAGAATATGGATTCTCATATTCTTAACACTAATTTTCTTTATGTAATGAAAACTTTTATAAATTTTTGTGACTGATGTTACATTACTATGAAGCTTAATTTATAAAAATTAATTTTCAACACAATAATCACAGTTTAAAGCTTCTTTACTGGCCTAACCTCACATATAGACTAAATTTCAATAAAAAAATAGGATTTTATACATACCTGTTAATTTCTTCACGAAAACAAGATGAACTTTCCAAACTTCTCTAAAGACAACAACACTTGTGACAAAAGTAACATTGCCAAACATTGCCTATAAAACTTACAAAAAGGTACTGCTAACTTTTTGTACGTAATTTTATAAAAATTCACATATTTTTACCTTAGTGGAAAAAAAAAACTGTATATGTGCAATAATATATTTTTTTTTATTGTTAGTGTCCCTGTTTTTATGGAATTGCCGTAAAGAGGATATCACTATGATAAAGAGAAGAAGAAATAATATACTAGTCACATTATTTAATAATTCTACATACCTTAAATTAATGGTAAAAAGAAGAAATTTATTTATAATCACCGAATTAAATTCTTTTGATTTTAAATTGTTTTCAGAAGAAAAAAAAATCAAGAAATAACTCTGTAGTCTTTTTAACACAAGCAACAGATTGTACAAGTGAAACGATACTTTCAAGTGAGATTGACTTGAATCCAATTGTCTGGTAAAAATTGTCTGTTGCTGCTTTGAGGAATTTTGGCCATTTATAAAGTTTCTAACATGCCTGCGAGGAATTATCATATATACCGTTGTCGGTTATGTATATGATAATAATTTGAATTGTATTATATTTTATATATATATATATATATACATAAGAGGATATGCAGAAGAAGAGATATATAGGGATTAAAAGGTGATCAAATATTAGCTAACCGAAAATGGGGAACCAGATGGGTTGCTAAATGCATCCAGAAATAGGTAAGAAGGGTCAATTTGCTGATCAACAAGGATTTAATATATCATGTAGAAAAAGTTAATTTTAAATTAAAACTAGTATACTGATACATTAAAAATTTAGTATATTATTGAATATTTAATTCAAATAGGGAACTGATAAATTAAACCGTTCAAATGGAAAATCAAATTGATTCGTTTTTATTTCAAATAAATAAAGAGTCGCATTATACGTAATATATGATGATAATATACGTCTACAACGTCATATTTTGGTAGAAAGTATCCTGATAGTTAGATTTACTTTTATTCAATTTGAAATTTATGTTTCTACTTTTTAAAGCATGTGTCGCTATTCTCCATACAATTTACGGTATACTAAACTGAGTAGAAAACCTCATTTTAGCATTAAATAAGATAAAACTTGTTTTTAATGCGTATTTGTAATAAGAAATATCAATTCATCCTCTTTTGGGTCTTTATCTTACATCAACTCTAAAAATTATATCTATATTACACGGAAATAATGCATTTTAAGTCTAATAACTTATTTTATTTAGTTAATATAGTATTTATTTCACCGGTGTATTCCAAAATTTTATCAAGGTTTATTATTAAAATTCTGAACATCACTGTGTAGAAACAAAATTCAAGAAAACGGTTTTGCAAGTAAAATAAAATGAAAAATTTTTCTTAGATAAGATAGTTGCTGTAGGGCCATTGAAAAAAGAGTGTAACAGAAGAAACAACACATGCATGTTTTTTTTTCTTCGCTGTAATCTTGGAAAGTACTTGGATGTTCTATACTCATAAAATATTTTTCTTTGAAAAAGGAAACTGCATCTTTAGAAAGAGAGGTGTTTCTAGCTCACTCATAAATTTGTCTATGCATTCTATTTTATTAGTTTGTAATAAATTTTTTGGGGGGAAAAATATGCATTATGAATTATGCATAAAACATAGCTTTACATTTGCTACCTCAATAGAAATTGTTATTACTTACATAGTTTTAATATTTTAAACACTTTTGAATATGAAGCTTGAAAGTATAATGATTAAATATGAACAGTATAGTCGGCATATATATAGTTTTTAAATTGTTCACTAATGGTGTGAAAATTATATGGTATAAAGAAGAAAATTCAGAATATTAATGAAAAATGAGGACGAAACGAAATAATAAACGAATCATTCATGTTTGAATTTGAAAGTGTTGCGATTAAACCAATGTGCCTAAAAATATTTTTCCACCCAACATTAAAAAACACAAAAGCTGGTTCATCAAAATATATTCTTCATATTTGTTTCATCAAAAAAATTATAATAAAAATTTAAATAATTTAAGCATATTAAGTAAAGCATACTTTGTATAAATAACCTAAAATAAATAATTATCAAATAAAAAAGAATTAACTTTTATGAAATAAAATTAAATTTAAAGACAAATGACTCAGAGTTTAAAAAATAATATATTATAATTATTATTATTATTATTATTGTTGTTGTTGTGAGTATTCTAAATCATTTTTGATTATATATCATAAAGGCATAAATATTTTAAATGTATTATTTCAAAATCTGGGTTTTGGAAGAATTTAGACCCTAAACAAAATTATTTAATTTTTGCTATTGCAAGTGAATGGGGAAAAAAATAAAACGATATTTACAAATACAAACGAATTCTTTTATTTTTATGTTCTCATTTTAATGATGATTAAATGAATTGAGTGCCTATAAATTTGTAGGTTTAAATTAAAAATTCTATTCTTTTTATTAAAAAATTAAGTTGTGAAATTCTACTTAACGTAACTATGATAACTATGGTAACTAATATAACTATGTATTGAAGGAAATATGTGATGCTATTTTAATATCTTTAAACTATGGTATGATTTTTAACTGAACTAACGTTCATATTTAATTGCAAATTGTTCTAAAGTAACCTATTAATAAACCTTACTGAAACGATATTATTAGATAATGAAAAAGGTTGAACGTTTATTATCAGAGTAAAAGAAGGCTTCATAAAACTAGCGATGATCTTATAGACATTAAACTTACATTTGGCATTTTTTATTCCCTGTTGTGCCTTTGGGCAAAAAAAAACTCAAGTCAAAATGATTGATATGAGATCGATTGATATCGCCTTAATATATATAAGATGGGATGTCCTCTAAAAGTCTTTCAAAGACATTTTTTACGTTAAACAGGTTTTTCTACTTGATGCATATATCTAAGGTTTTTAAAAAGTTATTGAATGAAATAGTAATTTACTACATTAAAATACATTATAAATAATAAGTGCATATAGTTCAAACTTTCTACTAGGCATGTCTGGATAACATAATATCCAAAGGATATTATAATATTATTATAATACATTGAATTTCGTTATCTTCAAAAAGAATGAACACATGAATAAAAGGGGATGAAGGAATGATTAAAAGAGTAAGTGAATATATATTAACCGTTGAAAAAGGTATATTCGAAGTAATTTAGAATTAAAGTTAAATGAGAAAGAGAGAGAGAGAGAGAGAGAGTTAGATAATAAACTTGATGTTGTTGTGTACCGGAAAGTAAGTTCGTATAGTTCTAGACGAAACTTCTTGTTTGTGGTATAAAGGAAAAAATAGAACAAATTAGTCACATATTATATATATATCAAACTGGACTTCCAAGATAACGTTTGTTACTCAGTTTCTAAGTTTTTTTTATTAATAGTTTCTATAACAGAAATAGTTAACATTTTCAATTCAACAGTAAATATTTTATTTATTCATGAATTCTTGCTTTAAGATATTTATTTCTTTATACTTATTCCTTATAAATATTGTCTTCTCCTTTATTTAATGATATAAAAATTATAAAACGATAAGGGGTAACGATAGCAGTATAACGATAGCAAAAATCATTTACATTGAATTTCTTCTCTTCAAAAGACTTCAAGCTGGAAAATCTACCAAAACTTTTTTTCAGAGTAGCGCATTATATTTATATCTAGAGTAAAAGGCAAAAGAATAATCGTTTCATCAGAAGTTTCAAGAGTTTAAAGTCATTTGCACTTATGAGCCCAATTTATCGCTAATAGAAATCCATTATTTCTCTGCATTAGATTAGACTTTTCTATTGCAACTTTGCAAAAATTTAATGCATTATTCACCTTAAGAGACGAAAACTTGTTTTCTTAAGGGTGAGGCATACGCTTAGTTGTTCTAAACTACAAAATTTTAGAACAGCGTAAAAATAAGTTTTTTAAAATATTTTATCTGTTACAACTTTTTTTTTCTATATTATTTCGCAATCATTCTTTAAACGTTAATATAATATTATTGCATTTTATATTTTTAAGTCAAAGAGTAATGCATAAAATCTTGAAAAATAAGCTGAAAAAATAGATAGGTCTTTTTGATGTATAATACCTTTCTTTAGTCGCGCTCTGATTTGTGCCATAGTTACTATCGTTGCACCTATGGGGAGTTTCTGTTGTTTTTTTTTTAAAGGCAAATGAAATATATTCTTTCTAAATGAGTGAATTTTTTATTGATTTAAGGTTCTTTAGGGATATAAAGTATGAAACAATCTATTTAATTAAAACTTTCCGTTAGTCGTGCTCTGATTTCTGACATGGTTAGACAAGTTGCACCCATGAGGTGTTTCTGTTTTTTTTTTTTTTTTTTTTTTCATAAGCGAAATGAAATTTATTCTTGTTTAAATGGTGAATTTTTATTGGTTTAAGATTCTTTAGGAATTTAAAGTATGAAACAATCTATTAAAAAAAGGGGTGGATACATAACTTATTAAAAACGCCTCATCCACAAAACTTACGTCCACGATCGCTTTGCACTTACTGTGAGGGGAAATGAACCGCTTCAACTCTTCACCGACATGCTCATGGCTTGAGAGCACACTGACCACTTAACGCTTATTCTCATAAAGTACCATATATGCTACTTTATGAGAAAAAGGGATAGCAAATAACAATGCAACATACGCGCTGACCTCAATTAACAAATAGAAAGTAGGGGAAAACCCCAGGTAGCATGTATGCAACTTTATGATCAGGGTTAATAATCAGACGTTAAGAAGATAACGTGAAGCTCCTGCCCCGGAACAATATATAGAAGCAATTGTCTATAGATGTGCAAATGTAGCACCTGTGAGGAGCACGCAACTAGCGGAAACTTAAAAAGTATTCCAGTTATTGCATATGCAACTTTCATTTATTTACTTTAGCTATTAATAATGCTTAGATCACACACAAAATTTTTAAAATATTATTTTCACAGACAATAGGATAAAAATATTAACCAATTAACTGCCGAACTGTTCTTTATTATCAAGAAAATATTTGTATAGCCAACAAGGCCATTTATAATTTTTTATTGGCAGTTCTTGTACACAAGATATTAATTAAACAGAAAGAGGGACTCGCGCAAAATGTTGTATAAAACAAAAGGTAAAAAATGTAAAAGAATGTTGATTGTACAATTATAGTAAACTGATATAATATAATATAATATACATAAAGTTAACTCAATTGTACATTCACAATATTAATATGTTGTGAAAATGAGAAATTCCATGGCGGGCGTAAAACGAGAGTAAGAATATTTCCCCTACATCTTGTTAAAATGTAATTACAATATGTAACTTCATGTATATTTATGTCACTCCATGTGAGTATCTTGAGTAAAAATATTCTTTCGTATAAAAAATTTATATAAGCTATCAAGGATGTAGCACTAGAACTTAAAATTTAAAAAAAAGGATAAAATAATCTATGTAGTGTTAACGACACGTCCAAAACAATTCACAATCAGAGACAATAATCAGACAATCTTCAATAGAAAGAGACATGTTTGAAATGAAATTTAAAGCAGCATTTAAAATTTATGTCAATTAATGTACCCGTTTGTATGTCTAAGGAGTCAAGTGTTACCATTTTCACTACAACAGAGAAGCTTTCAAGAGAATAATTTTACATTTAAGCATCACACGTTTCTGTTTTCTATGCATATCATGTATAGGTTATCAGTTATTCAAACGATATGTAGGACTTTGATCTGAAATTAGGTTTAAGTTGTATTTCTACAGCAACATTCTTCACTAAAATCTGTATATTTTATTTCAACGTGACCTTTCTGTATTATTTATTTAAGAAACGTAATTAAGTAAATTTCCATAGTGAGATCGACTGTAAAGACAAAGGAATTGAAACGTATTAAGCATATATTTCCTCATTCGTTTTTGATGCATGCGTACTTGCATACGTTTTACTTGCAGAAATCTTTTTTTATAAATAATTAAAATGACTTTTCGTAAATCTAACAAATAGGAATAAGAAAATTAAACTTTATAGGAATTGTTTTCGTCAGCTAAAATATATAGAAGAATAACATATGCAGTACCTATTTATTTAAATTGCTTTTAAAAGTTAAACGTATATCCCTTGCGATAAACGGAGTGACACCATAATATAACATTAAACACATATACCAATTTCTAATTTATTATTAAAGCACAAGGATAAATATCCTTAATTACAGTTAGATTTCTCCCACAATTCAGGATTCCCCCCCCCCCTCCCAAAAAGCGCGCTTTTACTTTGTGGCGTTTATATAAAAAAAGAACCTGCTAATGTTTTGGCGTTAAGTTATCAATAACAAAACCATATGGGCTGAGTGTTAATCAGGACACTGTTTTGGAGTTTCAATAAGGCATGTTTACCTGTTCTATAGTATTATTCTATGTGTTTAAGCACCATCGAATTTTAAAAAAGTACTTTACAAAAAAATTTTCACATCGAGAGGTCCTTCAAATACGCTTGTTCAAAGAAGCTTGGATTTTATGTCCAGGGTTTATAAAATGTGCTTCATATTTTCCCCACTACTCCGAATGTCAAGATTTTTTGAACTGTGAAAAATTAAACGAAAAATTGTTCAAATCAAGAAATAAAATACGGAAATGAGGTGTCCTCGTCCTTTTTAGCCTACTTTTATGGAAAAGTAAACTAAAAAGCGCGAATCAGGAGGACGATAAATTACGTGGTTGGCAGCTAGGGAGAGGATTGTTTGACTTATCGGATAATCCATGAATTTCCTTTTTTCGGCAACTAAAACTAAATGCTATTCATGTTCTAATCAATGAAAAAATTTCAGACAAATTATATATAATGCAAATGGAGTGCGTGCTTTCGAATGATTTAGAATTTAAAAATATGAAAGAATTTGCATAAAACTGAAATATATAAAGTACGAAATCGAATTTGTAAAAAAGCACAACAAGATTCATACTCGCATGCTTCAAACGACTGCTTTATCAAATTTAATGCAAACGGTTCGAACGATCTTGGTACTACGCAAAATACAGTCACACAGTTATACAGCTCTACGAGATTCTACAGACATAATTTCTTTTTGATCGTTATTAAAGAAGATAACTAGCCTCGATTAAGAACCTTAGAGTTAGATTATATTATTAATTTTAAGTGAATTATATTCTAAAATATTTTCAAAGATGACTTCAAATCACAGACCAATTCAAATCTTAATACAAATTACTCAGAAAATCAAAATGTATAATGTGCAGTTTTTTACTATATACATATATACAGGGTGGTTATAATTAAACTTCCCCTATTCAGGGCATCCTACAGCTAAAACCGTTCAACGGATTTACACCACAATTGGTATGTGGACTATACAAGAGATGCGCTCAAAGAATCCTGAAGAAAAAAAAAAGTTCTAAAAATGTCCGCTAAGGGCACTGTTTAGCCTTATAACAGGGTTTTAACGTAGGAAATGACCAGCACGGCAAAAAAAGATAATGACATTAATATTTATGGAAGGAGAAAAATTCATTTCATGATAACCTTAAACTTTTTTTTTTTTTTTTGCCACACAGATGAACTGTTATAGCTGTCTTTACTTTCATTTTAAATGGCAAGATGATAGATATGGACAGAAAAGGGTACAATAAATGTTGATATAATTATTGTTATGCCGTACTATCAATATAAAACACAATTAACAGTATTTAAGACACTATAATTATGATATTTTTTTTTTAATCTGAAGTAATCCAATACATTTATCAGAAAAAAAATCTTAATCCTACGTTTTTACAGAACTTTGTCCATTTATCGATGTCCATTTATCGTAAACTGCCATATTACTGTTTGAGTGATTGATGGAACAACGTGTCCTTCAATTAATCTGATATCGAAAACATACGGAGGAGAAACTTATTTTTGTTGCTCATTTTATTAATAGAATCATGTATACGTTACCAAAAAAGAATACTGAAAGTTTATTAAGGGAATCAAGATGATGTTGTTCAGTAAAGTGCGCTTGGTATTTTGTTTATATCAGAATTTATAAGTTAATTTTTTATTGTATTATTGTTATTGGGTTTCTTCTTCACAAATAATAAAAGAAAAATCAGGTCATTCTCTCTATGTATGTCTGTATGTGCACTAAAAAATTCTAGTTCTACCTTTTACAAAAAAATTAAAAACAAATCGTGAAATTTAGCTGCAACCAACTTTTGGTACTAAAGTTGAACAATTATACCAGTTCATATTCATGGTAAAATTCATCATTATAATGGTTTGACTTAGTACCAAATGCTGGTTGCAGCTAAGTTTTATCATTTTTTCCATTTTTTGGTGAAAGGTTGAACTGGAATGGTTTACAGTGTATGTATTAAATATAAGACTGAAACCGTTCAGCCGTTTTTGGCGAAATGTGGCTCAAAAGTAGTTAAGAGTATAGAGGTGCATTTATTGCAAACTCCTTTCAGTCCATATAAATTTCGTAAAATTCCTACAGATTAATCAAAGTGTGTATTTGGAGTATTATTATACTACATAACTATAGATGCATATATATGCATTTTATATCGCTTTTTGTCAGTCCTGTAGTTACTTCCAAATCAATTTAGAAATGCTTTCTTAAAGAAAATTTTCTTCATAATATTAGAATTTGGTAAAGTTTACATGCCTCTCATAAGGTTCAAATGCATAAAAGTAGAATTGATTTTGTTGGCATTAAAAGATAAAAAAGTACATTTCAGAACTTCTACTGGCAAGTATAGTTTCTTGATACTTTGAATACTAGCTAAAGTTATTTTCTCTACGTTAAATGCATGATGTAAAATGTTAAAACTTTCAAAAAACATATTTTCTATTTGTTAAAACAAGCTTATAAAAACGCACTAATAATGCTTTTATAAATTGTTGCACTTGCATAACGTTTCCCAAAATTAAACCTTATTCATACTCAGCCACATAACTGCATACTTTAGAGAAGAATCGGATTGCTGGAAAAATAAAATATAAGCAAAGCTTACGTAGAACACCAAACTCTAATAGCTGCTTCCAGAAGTTTCTTTCGACAGAGACAAATTACTCAATTGTGCGTCATTAATTTGGCAAGATGATCTTTTTCGCTGCAGTTGTTGACACCTATGACGCTTTTTTTATGATTGATGAAAAAAGAGGACGCATTTAAAATTCATTTTTTTATGCTTTTAATTATTTATACAGATTAGTTTGCAGAAACCGTAATATTCCAAATACGCTTACAAACACTTTTTTTTATTAAGAGTTTTAATTTTTAAAAAAGCAGTTGCATTACAGTTCATTAGTTTTTACGTAATATAAATAAAAAAGAGTTAACAATATTTACTTCGTAATTTATGTATTTTTGTGTTTCTATGATAATTGTTAGTGAACTATTTTTTTATCAACGAAAGATGCTCTGGAGAATAAATTTTAAAAAAATCAAAACAAAAATAGTGCTTTTGTTGAGCAAAGTAGTTTTAGGTGACCTTGTGTTGCATGTCATTTTCTAGTGTACTTACACAATATGCATCATGTGCATGTATATAAATACACACACAATATATATATATATATATATATATATATATTTAACCTTTTAAATGAAAATGAGTTACTTTGATTATAAGATAGTTTTGTTCTTCATGGTGTTCGCTAAAAGCTGTTATTTGAATTCATTTGTCTCCTCTTGAAAGTAAACTCGTACTACTTGCAAATACAGTAAAATCTGTGTAGTTGACCACCTTTGTAACTTGACCACCTATCTAAGTTGACCACTTTTGTCAGGTACAGAATTATCCCTTCTTTCTCTACCCCATCCTCTATAAGTTGACTACTAAAGTGCTGCACCGCAAGTGGTCTACTTACACAGGTTTCACTGTATATCTTAAAAGTAGAGTCATTGTATTATTTCAGTCAATTATTAATGTTTTTGAAAGGACGTTAAAAGGTTTTTTTACTATTTTAGTGCTGAAAATTTACTAAACATTAACCCGTGCTAATAGCTGCCTTAACATCTCCTCTTCCCCTTTTCTTCTGTAATAGACCGACATGAATATTTGATAGCACAAACAAATAACTAAAATAAAATAATTTTTATAAAAAAATAGAACAGATTTTAAATTATAAATTGCGCTAAAAAGTGAAAAATAAATTAAGTTTTTAAACAACATCGATGTAACCTTTAAACATATTTTTAGAAGTCGGTGCAGAATTAGGATAGATAAAATCTTACATAATCATGAATCTATTACAAATATTTATATTTTCCCAGAATTAGCAACAGTTACAATATGAAGTAGCAAATGGTGTAATGCTTTAAATTTGACTCATAATTTTGCACCGACTTCTAAAACTATGTTTAAAAGTTACATCGATGTTGGTCAAAAAATTAATTTATTTTTCACTTTTTAGCGCAATTTATAATTTGAAGTCCGTTCTATTTTTTAATAAAAATTATTTTATTTTATTCTTTTTAATGTAAATACATTTTATATACAAATACTCTATTTTAAAAACAAATCCATATCAAAATGCAAACCTTCTTCAAATAAATTGCACTAAAAACTAATCATTTGTATGAAAAATTCCGTTTTGAAGTCGATATTATCAAACAAACTGATTGGATTTAATTTTCGCCTCAGAGAAGTCTTTAGTCAAACTCTTGCTGTAATTGCTTTTAATATTATAGCACAATGGCAACAAACTTTTTAAACAATGACTTTAATATTTAATTATAGTTTTCCCAACAAAGAAAAATCAAGCCAAGCCTTTCCAATTAAAATAAGAAATACTTATTTTTCACCCGCAACGTTTTTTCTAAAAAACAAATGTAGTCAAGTTGATGTACGATATTCGAGTTAGACGACCCTCTATCGATTAAAGAAAAAATCGTCAAAATCGGTTCATTTAGTCAAATGTTATGGATGAAAAAACAAAAAAGAAAATACATTTCTGCCCATTACTTTTGTTCTATGAATCGAATATGGTCAAACGAAGGTACGGGAAACCACCCCCCGATCGATTAAAAAAAATCATGAAAATCGGTTCATCCGGTGCGAAGTTATGAGTGGACAAACAAACAAAAACAAAAAAACGACATACATACAGTATGAATGTATAACCTCCTTCCTTTGTAAAGTCGGTTAATGACCTATTAAAGATCATAATGAATGTTAAAAAGCAATGCAAAGTGGGCAAAGGTTTCAGGGGCAAAACATTCTTACGGTGATGATTTTTCTTCTTAAGCTAACGATCCATTGAAAATATGATTTCATTGCACTGAGTGGATGGAAAAAGTAAGTACTAATATTAAATGCAACACGTTTACCGTTTTTTAAATTCGAAAATTATTCATTAAACTGTCTTAATCATACGCTAGCGTGCCTTAGGTTCTTCAGCGCCTAAGATATGTAGGCGTTGTACAATTTTGGAGCACAATTTACTATGCACAAGTACTATGCATATGGATAGTACTTTTAGATTTTTTCCCCCACAACGAAACAGAAATTGTATTCTAAAGTCTTTTCGTACAATTTAGATTTATCCATTTTGAATTTGAATTTTGAAGCCTTTCGTTAACGTTGTTATGGCTTCCAAAAAGTTCTGAAACAGTCAGTATATCCAAATTAAAAAGTAAAAGAGTTCGGAGCAAATCTTCCTAAAAAAGAAAGAAAACCTTCAATGAAAAAAAATGAATATTTTAAGTCATATTTGATTTATACTATAAATTAAGGTAAATAACTGGAATAATAATAAATATTGAAAGCTTCAATGTATTATAAAAGAATGCTTCTAAATATAAAAAAGAGTTGCCTTGGAGACGGCATATTTTTCTTGTAAGAGCAAGGTAAAATAGTAACACATGAAGCACATGCTCTGTTTTGAGGTGAGAACAAATTGTCCTGCCTAAAAACGAGATTTACGTATACAAAAGCAGCCCTTAGCTCCTCTAAATCTTCATTCTTTGTGGTTTATTACGCAGAATTTTGAAAATATGTTTTTCTCATTTTTATTTCTTGCCAAATAAATTTGAAACACGGTCATAATCAGTATAAACTTTTTCCTCAGTCGTAAACTCTCACAGTTCGTGAAAAACGAAAAATTTCATGTAACACAAAATTAGCTTCTGTATGTTGTAACTTTTACACTTATAACTTTTTATTGACTTTCTGAATTTTAGAATTAATGATTCGATTAATAATTTATTATTATTATATAAAGCATTTACTATCAGATAATTAATAATAACACAGTGCAGTATATTTATAACCATAGTGATCGCTATACTTACATATACAATTAAGATGTATCTTATTCTTAAACTGATGGTCTTTCGTAAAATATTTTAATGAACATAACGATGCATAACTAAGTATTAAGATAGAGAAGTTTAAAACTTTGTAGTATAAGACCTTTTATGTGAAATCATTTTCTCATTTTCAATCATTGCATAAATTTAAACTTAAATTATGTTAAATGCTCAAATAAGTATCACGGAAAGAATAAATCGTGTTTTGTGTTTAAAAAAGTGCCATATGAGTAAAACCACGAGGACTTTTTTTAAATAATGTTTTTAATCGTTTATCATCATCATTATTATTATTATTAATACAATAGATAATACAGATGATAGTTTGATGATATAAACATGTTTCCATAAGGATAAAATTACATTCACTCACATACATTTTAGTAAAAAAAAAAAACTCTTCTAAATTGGCAATCTTATGTGAAAAATATAATTAGCGCTCACAGTAATCAAAAGAAATTAAAATCCACAAAAAGTTATTGAAATCCAGACTCTCATGATTAAAATATAAATTCATTGGTGCAATTGGATTATAATTCCATAGAAAAAAGTTCTCCTGAGGTAATATGCTAATTAAAATAACTAAGCGCGTATAGAATTATACGACGATTTGAATTGCAAAATACACATGCCTGATCCGACTTTCCATTTAAATGGTTTCTTCCGCTATGACATGCAATAAAATAAAACTAATTACTTTTAAGTATTTTAATAAGGTTGTAGAATAAAATGGTATTATGTAAGGCAAAATAAATGTTAAAGTTAAAAAATTTGTTAAATCACTTGCAGTAATTTTAATTATTAATTCGAACGCGCACGTACTCATAAGATTATGTTTCGACTTGATATGCCTTTGTAGTTCTAATCTTATGTTTATTTACTTTATTAGGCTTGTACTAAACAAAAACTACGAACATAATACCGAACTACATATCAAAATAAATAACAAAATAACTGCTGTAATTCGAATGTAGACATTTACACAAAATTTATACGTATTCATTACAACAATGTACTACATTTGGGGAAAAATACGCTCTCTCCAATCTATCGAACAAGTTATGTCAAATTTTTAAAAACATGGTCTGTTGAGCTAGTAGGAACAATATATCCAAGTTCCAACCTTCAAGACAGGCTGTAATCATCTGTATCATGAACTAACTGCAAATGAAGTTAATTTGTAGGCAATCTGAAACAAAACCTCTCTGATTCTTTACGATGCTGGAAAATGTACGAAAGTTAGTTATCTTTGCAATAATTATCTTGTATTGAAATCATAAACAAAACTCGAGATGATTGACTGATACAACAAAAATACTATAATTGGTTCAGTTTTAGTTTTCAGTCTTAGAAACATGTTACTTTGCCAAAACTTGGTTCATTTCTTTCATTAAATTACGTCCACCAAAACGCATTTGGGATTAAGTGTCCTGTAGCGACGTGTTTTTAGCTGCTGTTCCTTTCGCACGTGTTTTCTTTAGAACATCTTGTTTCATATCTCACTTTTAGCACGTGTTCTCTGTGACCACTTGTTGTCTGAAAAACTTGCCTTTCTAAATTTCAGCTTCAAGGATAAACATGAGAATAAACTTAACGGAAAAACGATGAATGTAAGAAAATATAAGCCAATTTCTAAATAAAATCTGATTTTTATAATGTTGTGTTTCTTTTAATTGTTGCTTAAGTGATGGTCCTGCAAATATAAGATTACAAAGAAGACAACATTCTCTAAACTATAAACGTACACTCCGTGTGCTAATATGCCTGGAAATCTTGTCGTATATAGACATTAATTCATTACGTGTCCACTCATATATTGGGCGGTAAGTGAATTGGCGGTCTTGAAACAGGGAAAGCACTCATCTGCATTCATAATACCACATCAGTACTAATGAAGGCATTCAAAATCATTTTTAGAAAAGTTAAAAAGTATATATTCAAAATTATTTCTAAATGTTTGATGAAAAGCGGTAATTATCGGAGGTCGTTTGCTTATACGAACATAAATTATACAAATAAAATCATTGAGACTGATAAAAATTATTATAGTTTTGACTAACTCTTTCTGACGGTTACAGATCTAATCGAATAAAAAAATAAAATTCTGAGATCGTGACTGTAGCAAACATACATTTATAAAAAAAAATAGTAATTACTTTTGTAAAAACTACAGCACAGTTCTCTTAATTTATAATAGAATAACTGAAATTCCAATACGTATGCGTTGCAGTACTGAATATTTACCAGATATGTTACAGGTTTTTATGGCGGTTATTTATCTTTGTACTACCAATTTATGCTGGTATAAAAACATCAAAAACAAATTAAGGTGAACAGAAAATCTCGCTGAAGAATAGAAATACACCTCACCCTGACGAAAAAAACCCGAAACAGTTTTTCGGCATTGTTTATTTTAAAAGGATTTGGCTTTTAAGAAAAGGATGTTAAGTACGGAATAAGTAAGGTTCACTAGGGATTTTATGACGTCCTTGCATTTCTTCTGGTAGCAGAAATACGACCATGCTGAAATCTTGTACAAGTTACTTTAATGTTTTCTGCATTCTTGCATTCTCTTTAAAATTTATTATTTACAGAAAACATACGCTACTAAAAGTTTCTCGTAAAATGGTGAAATTGTATTTACGCAGCCCTTTTAGACTCATTTTTTAGAAGTAAAAGCTTCCTCACTTCACTTTGTAAGTATGCGTGTAATACATATATTTTTAACATGACTTTAATCAATATTAAAAGCAAATTGTTAATCATTAAATATGTATAACTATAGATATTACTCAATGCAGCACCTTGTATATACATATATTATTTAAACGTTTTCGAGACAAATTAAAGTTATTTGTGTAGAGTTTAATTTCAAGAAAAACTTTTAATAAAATTGTGTGAGTATAATACCCTCCTCTTTTCCTTTATTCCGTTTCAGCGGGAAAATATATCTACAATATAATTTCAGTCAAATTTATTATTATTTTTATTATTTCTAATGTGCTGGAATATTGGTTCTTAGCCATTGCAGACTAACTGCGCTCCCAGAGATTGGTGCCAACTCTTTCAGCAGCACGACAATGCGTGTGGTACCATTGCCGCAATTTTTTGACGCTCAGTTCCCCCTAGAGGGCGACCCCTGAGCTCTAATTGATGCAAACAGCACTAAGAATATAATTTAGCCGAGAGTATCCACGCTAAACGGATACTCAAGGGATCTCTAACATGCCGCGTAGTCATACGACATGAGCGCTGTAGATTTTCTGTATCTTGAAAATCCACCGACTTGGGCCAGGTTTGATCCTGCGAAGTTGGGCGTACGAGGCCTGCGCCTTACCACTACGCCACTCTGCCGGCAAACGTCAAATTTAAAAAAAAGCTCATATTTTTCTATTGTTTATTTTGCAACGTTTCAACGTAATAGTTATTGTTTTTATTTAAGTTTTGACCTTTAATCAGTTTTCCTATTTTATTCCTTAAAACATTTTTTGGAAATAATTAAAACTAAAAAAGTCTATAAAATATGCAATTTGAATATTTTATTCAGGAGTATAGCTACCATAGCGAAAAAGAAAAGAAAAAAATACGTTTGCCTAACTCTGATATCTAATGCAATTTCTGCATTATTTAGAAGCAATGTGCATCAGCATTAAACTGTACATAATGGAATGATATTCAGTTAAAGACGACGGTAATAACTGATACGAAATCCATGCCTCATGTCTTGTGTAGTTCTAGAAGAACTTCCTTTATATATTCTTATAAGAGGATAACGCCTGTCGATTAGTCTTGTTAAGTTATTTAAACGATGACATTTGGCATTTTATTCGGCTCTTTTAACGAGTGGGAGCCTATTAGTACTTTCTCGAATATTGAAGAAATCTCTGATATTATTGAGTCATTGAGTACAATAAGGAACTTTTTCGGTTATTTCTTAAAAGTTATAGTTAATAAAGTTCTTTCTGACAGAGTGGCCAAAAACTCTATAACACTACAAAGTTTAGTTTTGTTTTAAGTGTTTGTTTGGAACGTTTTCTCTCTTATGTTGCTAGCTTCCTTCCAAAGCTCTTGCATGAGTGGTTGTCATATTATCTTTGCTAGCTTTATTCCAAGGATTTTGTTGAGTGGCTTTTATATTACCTTTGCTATGTTGTAGTACACGTCATTGTAACTTGTGTTCAGTGAGAGATGTATATTTCAATGATACAATAAACGTTTATCTAGTTCATTCACAGAAATAATTAGTTCTTCAAAAGTCGAATCACTTAAGAAGGCACACAAGTATTTTCATTAAACTGCGCAATAACCAGTAATATTAAAAGAAAAATTGGGTGTTTAGAAATGAAAGTTTAAAAATGGAGGCATTAAAATCACAACTATAAATAACTAAATGTTGTTTGCCTTTAAAGTTACAAGGTGGACCAAATGCTCCCTTTTCTCATCTGCGCATTTCTGAATTCACAAAATCTGCGAACAATCAAAGGAGACGTTACGTTGCATATGTTGCAAAAAACTATATACACAGTGTATCAAAGAATTTTTAAGACTGCAGTTGAAACTAAGCTTGCAGTGGCGCTATTTATGTTAGCATTCGTAGAACTCCTTAACTATCAGCTGATCCACTTCCAAAACCTCGGTTCATTTTTTTACTTTTTTTTTTTTTACTTTGATGACATTGACACTATACAAAAAGCTTTGACGCAAAATTTGGAGGCAGTCCCACAATGGTGAGCTGTAACAGGCATCCGAATCGTTGTTAAACCGCTGTAAGAAATGTATTGAAGCCGAAAGAGCGTATTTTGAATAAAAATACTAACAAAGGTATAATTACTAGTTTCTTGCAACACTGTGTAAATTAATTTTTCAATCTTACTTATGGAATGTACCCATTTATAAATAAAGTGGAACCTCGCTATTCGTACACAATTCGTTCCAGGAGGCAGTTCGAATGGCGACATGTACGAATGGCGAATTATTTTTTCACATAAGATAAAATGTAAACTGGATTAATCCGTTCCAGACCCACAGATGGTTGCTTATTTAGACCTATGAAAAACCAATGTACAATACTGTATATGAAATTACAAATGAATAAAAATTTAACTGCACGTTGCTTTACTGAGGTGAGCTGATGGCATAAGTGAAATGTTGAGAGGAGAAAGAGAAATGGTTGGAAGAGGAGTCCCCTTCTATAAAAACATCAGGTAACAACCTTTCAGGTGTTTTCTCTTTTTCTGCTGTTCTTTCTTTTTGCATTAGAAGATTCTTGGGTTTCTTTCTCTAAAAACCTATCCAATATTGTCTCCCTTTGACGATTGTTCATAATTTTTCTGAAATGGTCAATAACATTGTCGTTGAACATGTTAATGCTGTTGACCATAGCAGTGTTGGGGATGCCATTTTCCCACCACTCCCTGTGTTTTCTTGCAGGGATAACACAGCTTTTTAATTTCTACAAAGGAAATACCTTCCTTACTACTTTCCTCCTCTGAAGAAGAAAGTTCTTCAACCATTTCGTCTCACTGCCCCCTTAGAAAGCTAAAATTATCAGTAAAATCTCAAAAAGTATTAAAATTTTTAAAAAATCCAAAACGCAAACAAATTATTTCCAGACAAGTTCAAAATGAGCATAATTTCTCATTTTTTTTTCTTAAAAAAAGCCAAACTGGCAACCCAGCTGGCCCCTGGCGCCGTGCGAATCGTGGGACAAAAACGAATGGCGAGTTGAAATTTACTTGAACACGTTGGACGAATAGCGAGTTGTACGAATAGCGAGGCGGACGAATGGCGGGGTTCCACTGTACTGGCTAATTAACACCTTTCTGTGAGCAGTATTTTATTTTATTTATTCATTTTTAATTTAGTTTGTTTATTTATTTATTTATTTTTAACATTTATCATTTAAAAAACGGTATTAGTAATTTTGTCTTTCAATTCGCGAAACTTTGAATGTATGTAGTAGAAAATAATACTATATTAACAATTTTCTACTATTAAGTCTACCACTTGCAACTAAAAGTTAAAAAATATAAACTGCAATGTAATTACATTAAAAGTTAATCATTTTAATGGCGCATTCAAAAATACTTTTCTAATATGGCAGAATGTGCAAAAAAGAGCCAAAAATTACATGCAAGAAATGTCTTCTCATCTTACCTTTCCCTGAATCTTATGTTAATTTATGTCTTTTTTACACTACCAGTGAGGTGAGAAAATATTTTCCTGTGCGTAGAAGAACGCAAATAGAGAAGTCTTGTAACCCAGAGAAATAATACGCAAATGGCATTTTTGTACTCTATGTATGGGCGCGAATATAATTCATAGAAATGCGATATATTCCAAAATAATCTACCGGAAAATTACACTATATTGATGGAGATGTCCGATGAAGACTTACTGTATTCAATTTCCAATTTCTGTTTTATACATTCTTTATTTATTTTCTTCCTGAACAGTTTATGAAAGCTTTCGCATTTAATGCCACAGGGGAAAATGTAAATTTTGGCTAATATATTATTTTATAATTGAAAAATAATTCATATTTTCAGATGTTTTAGACTATCTATAAAAGTGTTGTCTCTCCTAATCTCTACTAATAATAAAGCAGCAAGTATATATGTGTGTGTGTTTTTGTCCAGCGTAGGGCCACGACCGTTCTTCAGATTTTCATGAAATTTGCCACGAAAGTTTGAAACATGGGGTTATTCACCTCGAAGAGTTTTCTCTAAAATTCCGATTCGCTCTTTTTTATTCCAATTTATACCCTTAAAATGATAACTTTTATAGGGAGAAATTATATCGTTTCGAGCTTAATACCATTGAAAAGCCCGTAAAAAGCTGTCCCAAAAAGAGTTTTGCTCTTCCTGCTAAAATTAGAAACCTCTAAATTAACTGGAAAATAAATTATAAGCATTTTTTTCTTTAGCTAATTATTTTTTCACTTTAATTAACTTTAATTTTATTCTCCTCAGACGATTGATAAAGCATTTGCTTTTTATTTTATTTGAATTGTTGTCATTCTGTTTACATATATATTTGCTAACTAAAATTCTATTCACAATGTTTTTAGCATTTTGAGGCGCAACCTATTTTTAATTTATCTTTTTATTTTTTGGCTTTTGATTTTTCTTTCTTTTTAAATGATCTAAAATTTATTTCCTGCTGCTCACAAGCTATAACTTTATTTTGTTTTTCTTATTTTGACAGATATTTTTACGGGACTCTTCTCCATACTCAAATGCAGCGTTTCCCAATCGGTGGTTCACGAACCCCCAGAGGTTCGCGTGGTGCAGAAAGGGGGTTCCCGAAAATAATATTGCAATTGCAGAATTTTTTATCGTTAACGTAAAAGAAAACACAAAATAATAAATTTGCACACGTATTAAGGAGTACAAAATTTATTTTTTTAGAAATAAATTGTGTTTTCCAGATAATGCAGAAAAGTAATGGACTGGTATAGGAAGCATAAATACAAAATTTGAAATACAATTGTTTCTACTTTTGCCTGATTTCTAATATGTTGACTACAAATTGGTATAAGAAGATATTTATTAATTTATTTAAAATTTTAGAACGTATGTTTCGCCTACCGTTTCGCACTTTTTTCTCGCAAGCGCGAAGAACGAGTTGAAAAAATATGAAAATTTTCTACATAAAATGTAAAATTATGCATCATTTTAGGCTGATTTCTAACTACATAGACCCTAAAGTGGAACCAGAAAATATTTATTTATTAATTTTAAATTTAAACTCGCACTTTTCACAGTTTTTCAAACTTTTCTGCATAATTTAAAGATATGTAAATTTCAATTTTTCCTTAAATTTCCAAAACTTTGCCAAATTTTGTATACTTCAATTGGAAAGTGGAATCGATCGGAAAAATAATTTTTAAAAAGTTTTTAGGAATACATATGTTTATTGTCCTAAAAAATATTCAAAAAGAACAAATAATAATATAAAAAATATTTGTATCTGTAGTTTACTTTTATTTAAACTTAGATGCCTTACAATAATTATGTTTTCATTCCTTGTTATGAAGTATTGTACAACAAGGGTAATAAATGCGCTAGCAAATTTTATAGTTTTGTCACCCCTTACAGAAGGGAGTTCGCCATTTTCTTTTGGAACTTAGAAGGGGTTCGCAAGGGAAAAAAGGTTGGGAACCACTGCTCTATTGAGATATTTTAAGATATGTTACCCTTATAGCGATTTGTTATTCCAAATATTTAATATTATTTATTTTAATATTTTTCTCCGCAGGATTTAGCGCGCCTACCTTTTGACTGTTTGAGCTCGAATAAAAGCTTTTTCTTTCTATATTGCTGTTCGTTTCAGCAAGCAAAAAATCTCGTCTTTCATTCCTAAGTCGATTTCTGATAGATAAAATTATTTTTTTTAAATATCAATTGAACTTAAAATGCATGAATTGAAACTGTTATGATGCCTTATAATCGTGCTCTTTGTATGAGTGCTTGAACTAAACAAACCGAACGATTTTTTGATGATCCTTGCAGTGAAAAATTTCCTTACTTCAGAAGGATGCGGATATGAAACATTTTAAGTTATTGTTGTTGATGCATGATTTTCCAACATTTTAAAAATAGTAATAAATATGAAGTCCTTAAAGAAAAAATATATTTTATTCCAGAGTTTATTTTTAACATTTTATTTATTTATTTTTTACATGCATACTTATTAATAATTTAAAACCTGCATTTAACGGAGGCATGTCCTTCCTGCTAAAATTTCAAAAATATTTTTCTTTTTTTTTAAATCCAAAAGCAAAACAATTAATTTTACCCCTCCTAGCTTTTTTTAGTAAACTTCATTTAAATTCATTTTTTAGTACAAAGAGAGGAAGACTTTTCAGATCTTAATGGGGCTTAATGTGTCGATTCAATTGTATCATCCCATTTCTGCGACGACAGTTGATAAACTAAACTCTGTACCTATGTTTTCTTTACAATTGTTGATTAATAACTGAGAATTGAGTTTCTTACTATTTTTTCAATGGAGGGCGAGTAACTCACTGGAAAATTTAAAAACGGTACGGTTGCTCAGTGTCCTCAAAAGTTTGACGAACACTGCATTAAAGTTATGGACAATCTTCAAATATTTCAAATAGATTAAAGGTTTAATCAGCATAAAATTTTAGAGTGTTGAAGAAAAAATAGTTTCTTGAAAAAAAAAAAAAAGAAATATGAAATAAGAAGGCAAAAATAAAATATTTGAGAATAAAACTTGTGTATTTGGTTCAGAAAGCAATAGAAGCTTATATGCGCAAAAGACTATCTGAAACAACATTTCTTCTATGTCAAGGGACAAAGATTATAATCGATTGAAAATTTTATCATTTACTCTCTATCAATCATAAACTCAAATTTATTCGAAGATTGGATTCGAGGTCATAATAAAAAGACAAAAATCACGTAGTTGAACTTTTTATATTTTTTTATTTGATTTTTCGTTTTTTAAAACCTAGATTGTTTTTTCTGCATGGCGTATTAAAAGAAAATCAACTTAAAAATAAGGAATACCAAGAACAAAATCAATAAATACTAAAGTATTAATCAAGTATACTGGCATGTTTGGATGATAAAAGAATTTCGATTTATCAAAGGTCAAGTAGATAGAGTTAGTCACTTTATGTGAGTGAATGTCCCTTAATACGCTTAGTACAGACTCATGAAGATAAGTGTTGCATTAAGGCTGAGCAAAAACATTTACTCGCGAGAATTAACTGACAGCTTTAAGCCATCTATCTATACAGATAATTGTGTTTTATGCATTTAGTTTACTATAGTATTTGCTTTTACTGTCATCTGATAAACTGATCTTATATATCTCAAAAATCAATCATTCATGTTAGTACAAGCGTAATTTCATGAATATTTTTTAATAAAATATTGTTATAGATAGCATTACATGGTTATTTAAATTTTAAATAATCATAAACATCATGAATATAATTTAAGGTGTTCGTTATATAACGCTTGAATTTATGAAAAATCGTTACAAACATAGTAATGTAAAAAAAAATGTGCATACGCTACTAAAAAATAAAGAAAATGTAAATTGTTCATTTAACCATAAAATTAAATCAAAAAAAAAAAAAGTTGGATATTTGAACTGTAAGAAAAGATAAAGAGTCGCCGAAGAAAAAAAAATTGAGCTACTAGAGGGGCAACCGTCCTTGTTCGGTATTACTTGGCAATCCCAAGAATTGTAAGCAGTGCTATACCGATCGCTTTAACGTTCGAGTTTATTGCGTTTGTACTCAGCCATACAAACATTGCAAAATTAAATTCCTTTGAAATTAAGGTATATACTATAGAGTGAAAAAGAAAATTCTATAGCATCGCAACTATGTTTTTGTTTGTGAGCGAAAGAAAGATTTCTTTAGAAGCCTAAAAGTGTACTCTTTGCATATCTTCAGCATCAAATGAGCATTCCTATGAAATTAAAATATTTACACACTGCAAATGTATGCGACATCATTGTTCTTCCTGTGCGTGAGTAAATTCATATGTGCGTAATCATAGTGTTACACTTCAAACTGATCGCTTTCGGTATTGACAAGTGCCGGTAGGGTGGCGTAGTGGTAAGGCACTAGCCTCGTACGCCCAAGTTCGCAGGATCAAACCTGGCCCAAATTGGTGGACTTTCAAGATGCAGAAAACCGTTAGCGTCCATGTCGTATGATCATGCGACATGTTAAAGATGCCTTGAGTATCCATTTGGTTTGGATGATACCCTCGGCTAAATGAAATTCCTAGTGTAGTTTCGCATCATTCAGAGCTCAGG
The DNA here is from genome assembly GCA_038502835.1 of Octonoba sinensis. Lineage (NCBI taxonomy): Eukaryota > Metazoa > Arthropoda > Arachnida > Araneae > Uloboridae > Octonoba > Octonoba sinensis. The sequence goes on along the minus strand of CM076599.1, from coordinate 51,402,751 downwards.
AACCGCCATCTAGGGGGAAACTGAGTGTCAAAATTCTCAGGTGGTAATGACATCCGCCAATAATGGTGCTACTTGAACGATTGGATGCCGGTTTCCGTTGAATGCACTAGGTCTGCAAAGGTTAGGGACTAAGGCTCGACCGATGCATCGGCGCCGATTGTTCAACAAAGTTGCCATCGGCCATAGGCATCGGCGGCTGATGTTAACTTTCGAAAAACATCGGCCTTAAAAAACATCTAAAAGCCGATGCAAGGCTGATGTTTTTTGCAGGGACCAGTTTCCAGAAAACATTCTGTCTTTAACTTTCTTTTTCCTCCATAGCTAGATTTCTATTTCCATTACAATAACAGGCAGCCCAGCAATTAAGGAGCACAGAAATAAAGTCATTCTATAAAGTATTTAATAAAAAAATCGGAAAATTAGTTTAATCGATCGTTGCCCGAAAACCTTTCATTATTAAAATTATTTCTCTTTGAATAGAATGCTCGCGAAATAGAATATTTTAAAATAAACGTAATAGAGGCGTCTTATGAGTGCTATTTGTTTTTCGCACTAGGTTAGTTGACTCATTTTTGTCTGTTTTTCGTTTAATAATGACTTAGTGCATTAGATGTCATTGTGCAATAATCTTTTACCACCTGCTTTTAGTTTGTCATGTTTCTTATTATTCACGTGTTACAGTTTTTCTGCAATTGTGCAGCAATCTTGTTGCATTTGCTTTCAGTTTAGAATATTTCTTGTTATTTTATTATTAGTTTACAACATAGAACATATTGATACAAATATGAATCAATTTCTCAGTTTAAATGTTTATTGAACGAAATTTTATGTCTGTTAAGTTCAACTTGCAATTTTCAAAAATTTTCAAAACGAGTCCGCGCGACTGGGTGGAATATAATATCTTAATGAAAATACAACAATTTCTTTTTTTAAAAAAAATTGACTATGTATACAGTATGGGTCCCAAATTCGGAATTCCGAAATCCAGAACTTTTTCGAAAAAAATCGGCAGTTGAAAAAAAACAGCTATTGTTTTTTGAAAAAAAAAACGGGAAATGTTGCACCGTTTGTTTGAAAATAAGCGTTTTAAAAAGAAGGAAAATAAAATGTAATGAAAATGTAGATCGGAAATGGGATGTTTTTGAAAAAATTACTTCGCGATTTTTTGAAAAGGGTTCGTTTTTGCAATTATAGTTTTCATTAATTGTAGCTTTAATTTTGAGTTAATATCATTAAATTTTGCTTTTTAATAATTTCTTGTAGTTTTGTTATATTATTTTTAAAAAATGAGCTCTAATTTTTGCGCGAAACAGAACATTTGCGAAATTGAAAATCAGCCTTTCTCGTATTTTCCCGATGGTCTTATCTTTAACTGCAATTTAGTGGCTAGAGAATATAAAATCACATCAGAATTTCACGGAATTCCTTTCTTTTATTATTTAATTAAAGATGCTAAAACAATATATTGAAGAGTGTAGGTGTTTCGATGTTTTACCACGAATGCAAGCCTACTCCAACTTCGTTTTTTGTGCTAAATTTCGTGATTTATAGGGGAAAATGCTATAAATGAGCAAAATGCTGATAAAATCTTCCAGAGCAAATTATATGGGCTCTGATGATACTTACAAAATTTTTTGAATGATGACCCAAAATCCGGAAAATTCCAAAATCCAGAAAGCTCGCGGCCGGTCCGGACTTGAGGTCCCATACTATTTTTTTTTTTTTTAAATACGTCTTAATTTTTATAATCGATGACTTGTTTTTAGATTATTTGTCAACAGAAAACGACTAGTTTTCAAAATCTTTTTCACGTTTATAAAATATTGGTTTATCTCAGTGACCTTACATTGTGCTCATAAAACTAAAAAGAATATGTCAAGTATTTCAGTATAAATTTTCAATTCAAAAAAAAAAAAAAAAAACTAATAAGATTAGTTCTTAAGACCCCCGATGATTCATTTGTAATAACAAAAAAATCTCACGTCTATGTTTGTGAAGCAATATTCGTGGTACTTCTTGGTTATGAAAAGGGAGGGAGGATGCGTTACTAGGAGCGAAACTCTTTAACATTTTGTTTATATTTTATAAAAAGAGCTATTTTTAGCCAAAATAACTTTTATATATAAAAAAAAACATAGAGCCTTTCCCGCTTTTCTATTAAAAATCCGGGGAGGGGGTTGACAATTTTGTTAAAGATGCAAGCCCACATTATTTGTTAGTCTGTATTATAAAATCTGCATTCCTAGCCATTAAAAAAATAAGAAAATAAAGGCAGCTGAACATGGCATTTGCAGTGCAGGAGTTATAAAGGGAAAATGTTGAAGGAAAGGGAAGGAGACCTGATGCGATCCAACAGTTGTTGAGTTTTTTTGCAAAGATGAGAAAAAAAAGATTAAAAATCCTGTGATTTTGCTTTTTTTACCGCCAAATAGTTTAATTACTTTACTAGAATCGCGAGTGATTATTTTAGTTTTAATTATTATGCAAACTTCCCCTAAACAGTCTTTTATGGTGCTTGAATACCGCATTTATGTTTTTATAAACATAAAAATAAATAAATGACAAGGCATTTTTGACAAGACTTTTACACGTTTTACTGGTTTAAGGCGAATTTTTCCATCGGCCAACAATCGGCATCGGCCCATCGGCAAAAAATGCCATCGGTAGAGCCCTATTAGGGACCATACCCAGCCCCATTAGAAAGAAAAAATACTTTTGACAAGGAGAAAAGTTACATAATTTAAGGATAATATTCCTTACTTCGATTTAACGTGGGACGGGTTATTCGTCGTTCGTAAATTATACACCGCTCATGCAGTAAGAGAGGGAAAATTATAGCTTGATCTGATATTGTTAGCATACATTAAACTAAATGGAAGTATCAAGAAACCATTGTACTTTTTCGTAAATTAATTGGATGTAACTATAGAAATGACTGTACTGCTTTGCACGCACATTATTTTGTAAAAATGAGGGATATTATCCCTCTTTCAGAGTTATTAGTATTGCTGGCCATTTTTCACAAACAGCATACTTGTCAAATATTTCCCAAGTTCTTTATAAGAAAATGAGAAATAATGGCATTAACAAATGGTGAAAACAAAACCTTTTAAGCTTTCTCTCGCGATGTCATTTTTTAAAAAAATTTAAGAACATCGCGTTAGCAATAAGTTGTTGAGATGTTTGTTTCAATTTACTAATTAATTGCAAGCGTAAACGCTCTTTTGTTAAAAGGTTTTCCTCAATAAAAAAGCTCAAATTTCATTGGAAGAAACAAACGCTCTTAGACATTAAATGAAGGCGCAAAGTATTAATATTGAGTGTGTGTCTCCGAGGGTCTTTTCAGTTTTCTAAGAAAATGAAACGTGAAGCAAAAATATTATTACAGTGCTATGTAAGATTTGAAAGAAAACTCTCATTTAATTAATTACGTTTGTCTTATCTGGGTGATAAAAATCTTTAAAACGTGGCAAATGCTTAATAAAATCTGTTAAATTTCGTCATTTTTCTGTAAATATGTTTTAAACTCACTCTGGATATGAATTGTTGCAATTTATAATTAATCTCGTCGGAATTGAACTGTCGTTTCGGAAATTCCGTATGATTTCAAAAATCAGACTTTTTACGATCGTATTTCTCTTTCAGAAAAATAGCTTGTTTGATAAAAGAAGGGTACATGCTGCGTACCTGCAAGCACCTATGTTATTTTTACGAGCAATGTTTAACCAAATCGTAAGATTTGTTTAAACGTTACAAATAAGGTTTTTTCCTTTTTTAGCCTACTTTCTCGTAAAAGTAAAAAAAAAATAATAATAAAGCATGAAAGAAGGCTTACTGTTGCGTGAAGATATCGTTAAAAACAACATACACAAAACATACAAAACATACCGTTAAAAGTCAAAAAGAAGTGAAGTAATTAAATAAAGATTGAAAAATAAAAAAATTGAAAGTAGGGTTTTGAGTGGGGAACATGTGTGTCAGTCTGTCTGCCCCCCATGTGACTTTTGAAGGAATTGTCCGATTCAGAAGATTTTTTTTCATTCGAAAGATTTCGGCGAGGACATCTCCTTTCCAAAGTTTACTTTTTAATTCGAACAATTGTTTGTTCAATTTTGAACGGTTCAAAAGCATATTGTAAAATTATGTAAACTCTGGGCGTAAGATCCAATCTTCTATAAACAAACTTATTAGAAGCTCTCGGCGTGAAATATTTTTTGACTTGAACAATTTTTGTTCATTTTTGAACAGTTCAAAAAAAAAAATAACATAGCGCCTACGTGGAAATTTCAATCCTATATAAATCATGATCTAACAGACCGATTTGTTTGGAACAAACTTTATCGAATACGATATTTTATCGATATCGGAATATGACGTAGAATATGCACAGATGCGAAGTTCAACCAGAACTTAACGAGCCTTTTTTCCAATGGAATTTTCTGATCGGGATTTTTAATGATATTTTCAAATGAATGAATTAAATGAATGAGTCAAGGAATGAGGGAATAAATTCGTGAATAAATGAGTGAATTGATGATGGAATAAATAAATGAGTGAATGAATAAAGAAATAAGTAAATGTGTAAATAAATACATGAATGAATAAATGAATGAATAAATGAATGACTGAATAAATGACTGAATGAATAAATGAATGAATGAAGAAATGAAAGAATGAATGAGTGAGTGAATGAATGTTATTAACTGGGTTGAAAAATATATTTAAAGTAATTAAGAACTAAAGCTAAATGAGGAAGCGAGAGAGAGATAGCTAGGATTACAAATTTGAAGTAGGGTGTATACGGGAAAGTACGGGTCTTTGTCTCTGAAACAGACTCATAACATACCTAAATGCTGTTATTTATAAAAGAAGTATACTACGAATGATATGAATTAGAATGCAGTTTATTAGGATTAATAATTCTAAGAAACCTGTTGTTTAGGTTCAAATTTATATCTGTATCATTTGGAGTTACGTGCTTTTTGCGTTGAATTGCATTGACTAAATCAGTATTAAAGCTTGTCCACAGTATCTCCATGTGGTGAGGCTAGTGTGGACAAAACAAGAACGTTTAAAAAATCATTATTGATCAACTGTATTGCCAAATAATTTAATATGTCCACCAAATTAAAGGTAAACATGTAAATTTGTGTTACAAAATACTTGATACATTTAGAATGGTATTAAGTACATTTTTTGAAAAATTTTCTTAACTATCTCTCTCTTGTCCGCTATTATTTATACTACCAAATGCAATAGTACACGTAATACTTTTACCAAAAATATTGTATGTTTTCCCCCATGAATACCAGTCACGTCTAAATCTCTTACATTTCATGCAACCGTTTATCATATTCTGTCATTGTTAAAAGTTAGAATAATACATAAAATTAACATTTTAAGCAGAGTTATATTAAACGAAGTACTCACATTTAGCATTGCAGGTACACCAAAGCGAATTACCGAACTGATACGTCTTATTCAAATAATAATGCATTATGCGTAGGATTAGCAATGATGTTAATATGTACTATTGATCAAATAATATTGTCATCCGTCAACAACTGAAGCATTTGATAACCTAGTATAGGCTATGTGAAACTAATTAACTGTGCAAAGTTACACTTTATCCTCAAATAGTACTTAAAACTAAATTTATCTATTCTGGAATAGTGTTGCAAGTGAAAAGTTTTGCTGTTTTGCGACTAGTGTTTTATAAATCATAAATTAAACCATTAGAAAAATTAATTTGTGCATGTATCTCAAAACTTACTTTTCAATAACACATATGTTAATGATTATTTAATTCATAGAAAATTTTAAATTAGTTCCATGCGTGTTAATTGGTTTCTGAAAGAATCTGTTGCCGCTCGGTGATTTTCACGTTGCCTTTCTGTGCGTTGGCGCTCATTTTGTTTTCTTTGGCCCCCATGCTTGGTGCCAAAATTCACTTCGTATAGAAATGTCGTCGTAGTAGGTGCGTTGCTCGCACACCTAAAAAATATTCGTTTATTTAAATAAAATCTTTTCGTCACAAATTCCACTCTTTTTAAAATTATATTTCGAAGAACCAGCAATTTATTTATTTTTATCGTACCAGAATCAGTGAAGTGCTTACATTAGAAAAATACATACTTGCTTGTTAACGTACATAGCTTTTTAATTCTTGGGGGTTATTTTACAGCTTCCTTTTCTGGTTTCTCGAACTTTAAGTAATATCTCCTAACAAAGTCGCAGTTAGGTAATGTTTTATAATTTTCAGAACAAGACACAAAGTAAAGTATACATGGTTACTTCATGTTAAATCTTCAATTTGACATAAAATTGAGTGAAAATTAGCTTTCTCAGTGGTATTTGATTTAACACTTTGTTTGATTGGAGGCTGCTGTTGTAAAAACTGTTCTACTATTATTATCCCACCGTGTTTGTTGTCAATCTTCATAGTCAGTTAAAAATAAAATCATATGAAAATTATAAAAGATTATGAAATAATTTACTCGATATTAGTAATATTCTACCTAACGGTTTTCCTGACTTGTTTCTTTTTTTTCGTTTATCATAAGGGTCAAATCGACAAAATGATTGAATTAAATGATTAACATCGCTGTTCGTATGGGGAAAAAAGAAACAAGAATGAAAAGTGTGTTTTAAATACATTCGAAAAACACATCGTCGGTTTTGTTTGAAAAATATTGCGATATGAAATAGCTGCCTGTGGTTACTTTCTCGCGAAATTTACATTTAACATTTTGAAAAGGAAGACACCAAATTTTACACATAAGGAATAAAGCAAACAAAACTACGGCTTACGAACTTCCTATTGACTCTAGAACGAAAAGGCCTCAGAGAAAGAAAAATTATAAAACGGCACAACTTCTCCCAAAAGGCATTTTTTAGCCTGCGGAGCAATACTTTAAACTCGGTTTCGCAGAGCCCCGGGGTTCAGTGATACATGCCTGGTTTAAAATCAAATTTAACATTCTATAAAAAAGTTACAAAGCACTCACACTAATTGACTAACATTTATTAGCTAAGAAATACAAATAAGAGCGAATTATTATATTGAATGCTGGTAATCTATGGAATTATCTTCAGCAGTTTGTACAAAAATTCAAGTACATCCCATTCATTAAACATAATGCAAGAGCAGATGACACCTGGAGCAGAGGTAATCAGAGAGTAAAATACATTAATTGTAAATTAATATTTTATACTTCACTTTACAAGAAAACTTATATTTCTAAAATTTCTATCATAAGTAGATCAACTCTGAAGGCATGTATCCTAATGTGAACCGTTTTAAGAGTTCACGATTGCAAAAACAGTCCCTTAACGATACCATAATCGTTCATTATCATAAAACAATCTCGTTTAAGGACTAATAGGGAGAAATGGAGCTGTTTAAGATAAGAAATATCGTTGCAGAGAAAACAGGAACTTTACCTAATTTGAAAGAACTTGGAGTTGAAATAGATTCCTCTCCACTGCCATCACGAGGTAACTACTACAAAATGGTAGATGTTGTTTTCAAATCATAAGTTCAGAATTAAACTATAAGACAAATGATCAAAATACTTTGTGCAAAAATGTAAGTACAAAGATAAAACAACGTGAAAAAGCACAAATTCAGATTAAAATTAACGCAAATAGCTATTTCGAAGCTACAAATGGAGCCTCTTCATCAGTGCATAAAAGAAGAAGAAACGCTCAACACACAAGCAAGTGTGAGTCCTTCACTCACAGCTTTCTTGCTTGTGTGTTGAGCGTTTCTTCTTCTTTTATGCACTGATGAAGAGGCTCCATTTGTAGCTTCGAAATAGCTATTTGCGTTAATTTTAATCTGAATTTGTGCTTTTTCACGTTGTTTTATCTTTGTACTCAGAATTAAACTTTCTGCATTACGTTTAATAATCTGAATAGCATTTTCAAACGTGTTAAAACATAGTTACAGCTACAAATTAAGTCCGCATTTGATAAGAAAATTACATAAAATGCATTTGTTCAATTCAATATAAATAGTTCAAAAGAAGTTATATTATGCATACTTTGTTTCTAATAAGGCTCGACCGATGCATCGGCCTCGCCGATGCATCGGCGCCGATTGTTCAACAAAAGTGCCATCGGCCATCGGCATCGGCAGCCGATGTCAACTTTATAAAAACATCGGCCCATCGGCCTTAAAAAACATCTAAAAGCCGATGCAAGGCCAATGTTTTTCGCAGGGACAACTTTCTAGAAAACATTCTCTGTCTGTAACTTACTTTTTCCTCCATAACTAAATTTCTATTTCCAGACAATAACAGGCAGCACATCAGTTTAAACAAAAAGCACAAAAATAATGTCATTCTACAAAGTGTATTTGATAAAATATTCGGAAAAATAATTTAATTGATCGCTGCCCGAAAACCTTCATTATTGAAATTATTTCTCTTTGAACAGAATGCTAGCGAAATAGAATATGTTAAAGGGGAAATACGTGTAAAACGGCGTATTAAGAGCAATTTTTATGATTTTTTTAACGTATAAAGAATAAATATATTTTATAGAGATTTTGAGGTTATTTTATAGATAGATTGAGGAACATTTACTGTAATTTTTAAACATTTTTCTTGAAAAATCCGGGAGATATCGGCGGCTGCACACTGTAAGTCACTACACGGGTCGGCAGTTTGCGTACTTCCTGGAGGGCACAATTTTTATCTGAAATCAATTTTTTTTAAATCAACTTTTTTTTTATTAGTGTCTCTTCTAGTTGAACTAAAATCATCACAAAAAAAACCCCGAAAATTTCTATTTTTTTTAGAATGGGAAAATTAAATACCATTTTTAACCGTTTTTTTTTTTTTTTTGTTCTTTTCTTACAACAAAAAATAAATGAAAATAAAGAGATGTTTATGATTCTAGTTCAACTAAAGAGTGTATATATAAAGAAAATGTGTGCTAAATTTGATATGGATTGATCAAAAATTTTGCGAGCTAGAGTGTACGCAAATTCGAAAAAGTAGTTTCGAGAAAAACGCGTTTGAAGAGAAGAGTGCTTGAAGGTAAATTTAAGGCAGTAATGAATCAATTTTTTTATACTTATAGATACTAATAGTACTTATAGAAATTTCTATCCAAGGTCTCAGTTGTTAAAAAAAATAAAAGGAAATCTGCTTACGTTCTCTAATACCCTTCAGGTCATTCATGAGGGACTACCTGCTCAACTGCTCCAAAAGGAGCGGTCGCTCAAATGCTTATAACTTTTAAACGACTTGGAATTTTGCTTTGAAATTTTCAGGGTATATTATTGAATAGTTGTAGAATCGATTTATGAAGAAAAAAAATTAATTTTTTGAGACTTTTACACGTATTTCCCCCCTTAAAGTAAAAGTAATAGAGGCGTCTTATGAGGGCTATTTCGCTATTTGTTATTCGCACTAGGTTAGTTGCCTCATTTTGTCCGTTTTTCGCTCAATAATGACTTAGTGCATTAGATTTCATTGTGCAATAATCTTATACCATCTGCTTTTAGTTTGTCCTGTTTCTTATTATTCCGAAATTGTAAACAGTACAAAGTCAACTCAATGAAAGTACGATAATAATTTTACCCACTTAAACGTTTTTCTCTTAGCCGTTTTTTTTTCTCCCTCTTCCATGCCCCGTGTTACAGTTTTTTTGCAATTGTGCAGCAATCTCGTTGCATCTGCTTTTAGTGTGCGGTTATTCTCATTATTTTATTTTTAGTTTACAACATAGAAAAAAAAATGATCAAAAATAAGAAACGATTTTCCAGTATGAATGTTTATTGATCGAAATTTTATGTGTCAAGGTTCGACTTGCATTTTTCGAAAATTGAATTCTCAAAATGCGAGTTCGCGCGACAGGATTTAATAATATCTTTAAAAAAATGCTAGCATTTCTTTATTTTCAAAGGTTGATCAATGCATATTTTTTTCAAAATAAATCTTAATTTTTTATACGATAGTTATTTTATTTTTTCCCCGCGTAAACTTCGTTTTTTAAATACACACACACACATATATATATATTTTTGCTTCGATGCCACGTGTTACAACAGTTGACAGTTTTTCTGCTATTGTACAACAATTTCGCTGCATCTGCTTTCAGTTTCGAATATTTCTTGTTCTTATATTATTAGTTTACAACATAGAACATATTGATAAAAAATATGAATCAATTCTTCAGTATAAATGTTTATTAATCAAAATTTTATGTGGTTCAAGTTCGACTTGCAATTTTCAAAAACGTAATTCTTAAAAAATGAGTTCGCGAGACAGGGTGGAATAATATCTTAATAAAAATGCTACAATTTCTTTATTTTGAAAAATTGACAACGTATATATATATATATATATTTTTTTTTTTTTTTTCAAAATATATCTTAATTTTTATAATTGATCACGTGTTTTTTCAGAAGATTACTTGTCAACAGAAAACTGCTGGTGCTCAAAATATTTTTCACGTTACAAAATATTGGTTTATTTCGGTGACCTTACATTGTGCTCATAAAAATATAAAGAATATGTCGGGTATTTTAGTGTAATTTTCAACTCACAAGAAAAAAAGCTAATAAGATTGGTTCTTAAGACGGCCCCTTCATTCATTGGTAATGACAAAAAAATCTCACGTCTGTTCTTGAAGTAATATTCAATATTTCTTGGTTATTAACATTGGGGGGGGGGGGATGTTACTGCGAGCGAAACTTTTTAATATTTTATTTTTTATTTTATGTATAAAAAGAGCTATCTTTAGTTAAAATATTTTTTATAATAAAAAATAAAATCGTTCCCGCTTTTCTTTCAAAAACGGGGGGGAAAAATTAAGAAAAAAATCCGAGGGGTGTTGACAATTTTGTTAGATACAAACCCACATTATTTGTTAGCCTGTATTATAACATCTACATTCCTGCCCATGAAAACAAAAATAAGAAAATAAAGGCAGCTGCACTTGTCATTTGCAGCGCAGGTGCTACAAAGAAAAAAATGTTGGAGGAAAGGGAAGGAGACCGATCCGATCCAATAGTAGTTGACTTCTTTTGAAAGGATAAGGAAAAATAATTAAAAATCCTCTGATATAGCTATTTTTTTACCACCAAATAGTTTAATTTCTTTACTAGAATCGCGAGTGATTCTTTTAGTTTTAATTATTATGTAAACTTCCTCCAAACAGTAACGGTTTTATGGTGCTTGAATAATGCATTTATGTTTTCATAAACATTAAAATAAATAAATGATTTATATGACATTGTTGATAAGCATAATGGTTAAAAGCGAATTTTTTTCATCGGCCATCGGCCGATGGCCGATGGAAGAGGAAAATAATCGGCAATCGGCCATCGGCCGACCTCGGAACAATCGGCCAACAACCGGCATCGGCCCATCGGCCAAAAAATGCCATCGGTCGAGCCCTAGTTTCTAATAACATAAAAAGTCCAATGCCGATACTGCAAAAAGAATGGATCTGAGGTTGCAGTTTAACAAGCCTTTTGAAGTGAAACATATCATTCTCTAATTATATGAACTTCACAAAACTAAGACAAAAAGTGTCTAGAAATGCGAAAATATTTGCTCTAGGATAAATGCAGATGCTTTGGGGTCGAAAAGTTTATATAATTCATCGAAAGTCCTACGGAAGTTAGGAAAAACTTTTTCAGAAAAAAAAAGATAGTATCGTTGCTGACGAAATGAAATGAAATGTTGTCATGAATTATAAAAGCTACTTTTCGTCCAAAGTTTTCATTATTCAACCCTCTACAACAAATATCACATATAAAAGATACAGTTCGCTAGTTCTGAAGAAAAAAAAAATGCAATATATTTATTTATTCCATAAATATTTTTTCGTCTGAGTGAAAACTTTTCCTCCGAGTGTAAAAACTCTGCATACTGGACTGTGGAATGAAACTTTCGAACAAAGCGAAAACAGAGTATGGACTTCATAATTTTTTAGCCTAGTTTCCCGTAAAAGTAAAAAGAAAAATTAATAAAGCAGGAAAGGAGGCTCAATGTATCGTAAAAATATAATTAAAATGAATAAAAGTCAAAAATAAGTTAAGTCATTAAATAAAGTTTGGAAAATGAAAAATTTGAAAGTAGGGTAGTAGGTAAAAAGTATGTATGTCGGTCTGTTGGTCTATTGGTCCACCCCTAATAACTTTTGAAGGAACTATCCGATTCGAAAGATTTGTTTTTCATTCGAAATATCTCGGCGAGGACATATTTTACTTTTTGATTTGATGAACAAGCTTATGGGAAGGAACTCTCGGAGTAAAATAGTTTTTGATTTGAACAATTTTTGTTCATTTTTGAAGAACTCAAAATAATAATGATGATGATAATAAGATTGTGCCAACGAAGAAATTTCAATCCTATATAAATCTTGCTCTAACAGGCGAATTTCCCTGGAACAAACTTTATTGGAAAGGTGTTTTGACGTAGAACATGTACACATATGAAGTTCAACCAGAACTAAACAAGTCTATTTTCCTATGAAATGTTTTGATCGGGACTTTTAAGGATATTTTTGATTGAATGAATGATTAAATGAATGAGTGAAAGAATGAATGAATAAATGAGTGAATAAACGATAAAATAAAAATTGAGTGAGTAAGCGACAAAATAAACAAATGAGTGAATGAATGAAAAAGTAAATAAATGAGTGAATAAATACATGAATGAGTAAATTAATGAATGAATAAATGAATGACGGAATAACTGAATGAATGATTGAGTGAGAGAATGAATATGTATTAACCATCGAAAATGGTATATTTGAAGTAATTAAGAACTAAAGCTAAATGAGAAAAAGAGAGAGATAGATAGCTAGATTATATACTCGAAATTGGTGTATACGGTAAAATAGGCCCATATAGATCTTGACGGAACTTCTTGTTATTTTATTTATTTCCAAAGCATTTTTATCTATGTTTCAAACAAAGGTAAAATGACTTTCACTTGATTGTAGGTTTTTGTAGTTAGTTGATATTAATGTTATTTTTATAGTCAAGGCGAGGTCCCCTTGAAAGAACTTTCTCGCGGCACCCTAGTCGTACAATATATGCCCTTAGAAGGAAAGAAGGTTCGTTGTTTAGAGTGCTTCGCGGCAGCCCTCATCTTTCTCTGTGGCACTGTAGGGTGCCCATGCATCCATTTTGTAAATCTTTGATCTAGTTAATAGTTTTATTGGAATTAATACAGTTTTTTAATGCGTATGTGTGCTTTTGATTTCTATGAATGTTAATATTTATGTCATCAATATGAACCACATGGTTTCGTTTCTTATTGATTTAAAGAAGCCAGAAAAGTGTGTGTGTAAACGAATGTGTTCAATTTTGGTATTTTTTTAAATAAGTTTTTCTGAAAATTCTCTTCTCTGTCCCTACTAAAAAAACACGCAACAATGAGATAGAATTGCACTCACACTTTTAACCTAAAAGAAATAATTCCGATTGTGAGAGTGTGCCATCTCACATTTCAACTTTTTTTGTCTTGCGCTTTGCTTCATCGCAAACGCACCACATAACCCCCCCCCCCCTCTGCTTTAAGGAAGGAATGAGTCGCCGACTGTACGAAAATTTGCAGAACGTATTAAAAACGTTCGTAATTCTTTCCTTCTCTTTTCAAGCGTGACGATTCACACCTGGTGTGCATCCAAGGTCATTCAAAGCCTTGATTAAGCTTTCTTGTTCCGTCTCCAATCTTTCTAGAATTTTCGTTTACCGTTGCACTGTGTGTGACGTTGTGCCTCGTTTGAATGTGATCGCACTCTTATTAGTTAACAAGTTGACTCGCCCCAGCATGCAATTCAGCAACGCTGCTGAAAATATTCGAAAAAGTTAGTAGCGTCTTTTCTTAGAAACGCGAAGGACGTGAAAAACGAGGGGCCTTTTTCCCGAAACAATGGACTTAGCATTCCCCGTATTGAGTTGGCCTGCCAAAATATAATATGCTAAGTATTCGTTTTAATACCAAATTTTCTGCTTTTAAATTAAATTGTGTAATGCCCATGTCTTCTTTTAAATTTTACTGTGCTAAAATTTGGGTCAATGCATGGTTGCCGTTATGCCACCTTTGCATCAGTAAGCTGTTCTTACTGTTTTAAGAAAAAGAATCGTTGACTAAACATTTAAAAGTGCCTTCCACTCAGTATTTTACTTACTGACAAGTCCTTTATTTATGAAATAAAGTGTTTGGCTTTGATTGAAATATGTTTTCCATTGTTCTGACCCCAACGGTCAAATACAGTAAAATCATTTTCATAGCCTTGTATTTCTCAATGAACTGAAATGTTGAAAGTGATGCATATTGCATACATGGTCATTCAGGAAGAGATTCATTAACTCGATCAGATTAATGAGCATTTATATTCCGAAAGTGCCATATGTATATTTCCTGTGCCATAATTAGTATGTCAATATGCTGTCTTAATTTGTGCGATAGGGCATTAAAAAAAAAAAAAAAAAACTTGATAATGTATGACTTGATTTACTAGTTATTTGAAGTGGTAAAATATTTGGCGTCCAGGGGACTTTTACTTTCTCCCCTCCAAATTTAAAAAAAGTGAGTTTCTGTTTTGCCGTTATGTACTGGAAATCAAGTGTCATACATTATGAAAATCAGTCGGGAGTGCTACTTCTTACTATTCTCGAGACCATAATTAATATGATGGTTGCTCTAACGCCTATCTCATCATGTATTTAAGTGCAACTAAACTGACATCAGTATGTTGGGTGTTTTTGCTAATTATATTGAACTTCTACATTTTATACCGTTTGTTCAAATGTGCCACAGAGTGTTATTTTGATATGCTTGCACATGTTTAACAATTATGCACTTACAAAACAGGCTCGTTATTGATTAGATAAAATGTTCTTTTGTGGTGACAAAATAAAAAGAATACATGATTTACAAAAACAAATGTCTGTCTGCAATTTTGTATTGTGGCAAACACATTTTCTTACAGATGAATTAATTCATTTGAATGCATAAAAAAATATGACTCTAATATTTATCTTTATTCAATTCCTATGAGAATATAAATTCAAACAAGTCAACGCTGGATTTCAACAAACTTGTACACAAGCTTCACCTATACAAATTATCAGGGAATGGTTCCCAGGTATGTGATTATAATTATTGTTATTTTTGATGAAAAACTATAGTGCCATTCATACCTACTCCAACGTCTTCCTAAACTAATTTTTTTTATCGCGAAACGTGGTTGCAGTCTTATCTGGGTTATTGCGGCTCACAACTGCAACTTGCAATGTAAAAAATTTGGTTTATTTATTCCATTTTTTTAAAGCCTCTTTAAAATTCTTTTTTTTTCATTATTTATCTGCACCACACCGATCATACTTTTAAACAAAAAGATTGAACACTAACGCTTTCTTTGTAGGTGAAAATGAAATAAAATAGAAGTGATAGGTATTTTTTTTTTTTTTTGTGATGTATAAATGATTGACATGAAACCTATTAATGTTTTATAAATCCTGCTTTGTCTATTTGTACGAAAATACTTTCAAGGTACAAAACACTCAGCAGAAAAAGTGTATAGTGAGTTTGAAACTAGTAATTATTGCAAACGTTTGCTAGTGGCATACCAGGAAAATGTTGTCTTGAAATTTACCTTCTTTTTTTTAGATATATATTTTTTTAGATTGGTAACACCAGTAAAAAATTATTTTGAAGTATTAATATCAATGCTATTAATAAAAGAAAAGTATTTCTATACTATATTATTAGATTTATGTGGCTGTGACTACATTGCAATGTTTCGAGAGAATTACCGATACACAACTAAGAATACATTTAGTATTATGCATGAAATGAAGACCAATGTAGTTTACATGAGTGTCAGAACGTCACACCAAGACTGAAAAGCAATCATTGGTAAAAAGATGTGAAAAAATTGATGAATACACACAATAAACCACACGTATATATGTGCATATGTGAAAGATAATAATATTAAATATTATTACAATCTTTAGTGCATTAAAAGTTGCTAAGAAAAACTAATAACTACCTAATTTCAGTAAAATGTTTTAAAGTAAAGAAGTGGGTCTTCCATTTTTTAAAATAAATTCAATTTTTTAAGGTATGTAAATATCAATGACACAACTATTAAGAGTTAGTTTTGAAGAAATAGAATGTATAATCCGTCGTTGTTTTTCTTGACACCATTAAATATGTTTATAAAGTAACCTTTTTCTTTTTAGAAAATATTTCTACTTCTTGGAAAAGCTTCTTTATTTTTACTATTACAACACATTTATCTACAGAAAGAAAAAAAACTTGGGTCAGTATTTTATCATAATCAAATTACCATGTATCTTCTGCTAGAGTAATTATGAATGTGAAAAATTGAAAAATAAGAATGTTTTCTACATATTAGTCTATTCTTTAAGGATTTCTTTCTTCCTTAAACGTATTATGGATGTTGGAAATTTAGTAATTGTTCAAGAAAAAAGGTCGTTTTTTTTCCGTGTTCCTAGTTTGTAATTTGAGACAACATGTAACTGATAACTTCGTTAAGATTTATGGCAGAAAAAACAGTAGCACTCCGCAATTACTCAGAAAATTAATTGGGTATTTTAAATTGTGGTTGCACGGTTGTACAGAAACATATTTGGGTTTTGTACTGAATTCAAGGATATTTTATGAGGTACACTTAATACTTATTTTCTTTCTTTCTTTATTTTACGTATTTAACGTTTTTTTTTTTTTTTTTTTTTTTTTTTTTTTTTTTTTTTGTTATTTTCTTAAATAAAATAAAAAATGAAAAACCTTTAAAAAATTCTTTATAAAACACAATTTAAAAATAGCGCTCCCTCAAGAAACAAATTTATTCCTTTGTAATTAAAAAGTACTAAAATAACGAAAATTACTGTAAAAAGTCCAAAATAAAAAACTAGAAGAAATAGTCATATGTATACAATCCATATAGCTATTGAGTCAACTAGTGTACGATAAAATAAAACGTTAAAAATGACATAACATTGCGTTTTTTATTTGTTTAAAATATCATATTCATTTCAGATTTTCAAAGTATAAACCTGAGGTTGAGTTATACAAGTATAATGAGTCAGTTTTGCTTTTGTTGGTACTGTTGAAAGAAATCTACTTAAAAATAAGAATAAGAACATAATAATTATTTTGGCCTACTTTCCCGTAAAAAATAATAAATAAATAAATAAAGTGGGAAGGAGGCTTTATGTTCCGTGAAAATATCGTTAAAAATAAAGAAAAGTCAAAAATAAGTGAAGTAATCAATTAAGATGGAAAAATAAAAAACATAAAAGTAGGGTTTGGAGATGGGGAAAATGTGTGTCTGTCGGTCTGTCAGTCCTCCCTTATAAATTTTGGGGGAATTCTCCGATTAGAATGTTCTCTTTTTGCATTCGAAAGATCTCGGTGAGTACTTCTCATTTCCATATTTTACTTTTTGATTTGAACAATTTTTCATTCAATTTTGAACATTTCAAGAAATCTTAACATTAGCTCCCATGGGCAAAAATGAAGCAAATTACGTAACCTCTGGACATAAGATCCAAGTTAATATGAAGAAGGTTATTGGAAGAATGCTATTGATATTAATACTAACTATATTAATAGCATAATTGGAAGGAGCTTTCGGCGTGAAATATTTTTTAATTTGAGCAATTTTTGTTCATTTTTGAACAGTTCAGAAAAAAATAATAACATTAGCGCCTACGGGGAAATTTCAATCCTATATAAATCCTGATATAGCTGACGTATTTGCTTGGAACAAACTTTATCGGAAACATGCTGGGCGTAGAACATGTACAGATACGAAGTTCAACCAGAACTAAACGAGATGTTATGAAATGTTTTTGATCGGGGATTTGAAGGATAAGCCTGAATGAATGAATAAATGACTAAAAGAATGACTCAACGAATAACTGAATGAGTGAAAAAGTGAATGGGTGACTGAATAAATGTGTGAATAAATAAATGAATGAATGAATTAATTAATTAATAAATAAATGAAACATTATTAAACAAGTGTATAAATGCCTGAATAAGTAAATTAAGGAACGAATGAGTGAATGAATATGTATTAACCCTTGAAAATGTTATATTTGAAGTAATTAAGAATTACAGCTAAATTAAAAAGCGAGAGAGAGATAACTAGATTATAAATTTAAAGTTGGGAGTACGGGAAAGTAGGCACGTATAGTTCTAGACGTCCCGTCTAGAATTGCTTCAATACACTGTGAACGAGACACCAATTGTTTCAAAAACGAGTGCACGTGGCATCAAATACATGTATACATACTTGATGATTAGCACTAGTGTTTTTCAAAAGAGCTATTTGAAGTTGCGAAATACTGAAAAATTTTCCTTATTTTTAAGTACACATTTTTAACAGTGCACAAAGCTTTAAATTGCTTTACTAATGTGACAAGTTTCCGAATTATTTTCTGACAATTTATTATTATTGGTTTTTTTGCTTTTTGTGTTCGTCAGATCATAATCTGTATGCTTAAGTTGAAAAATTATGTTTTTAAAGTATATTATAAATGAGAAACCAGCAGGCATAAATAATTAAGTTCAATTATTCAACAAGTGTTTGTTGTAGTTTATCAGCAGTAAAATGTGATTAAATCTCAAAGATTTAGTACATGGAAGTGTTAGTACATTCAAAAGCTTCACGTGATGTGTTTTGTAAAGCGTGTGAATTTATGAAAGATTTCTGTAAAAATACAGAATAGAGGCTGAGTTTTTCAGTAAAATTGAGCATTCACTTGGATGTGTTCAACAGACCATGTTTCTTAAGAAACATTTTCTCACTAAAATTATTGTTTTCTCGCACGCTCTGCAACTACAGTGAAAGAAGCAATCTTATATGTAATATGTTACGTAAGTAATCGTTCAAAAGCCAGTTTCTCGGTAAACAGCTCCCCGAAAATCTGATATTTTTTTCTCACTGTAATTGAATTCCGTAAAACATGCAGAGAAAAACATTACAGACATGGTGTACGTTAAACTCATTAATACGACCTGAAGCCCCCAACCACAGAAAGCCTATGATCATGATACAGTGGGTGTAGGTTCAAAACTCGCCGATCGGAAATTGAATACCCGCATCTTTGACTTAGGAGAGATTGATCTGAGAAATAGTAGTCCAGCAAACGCAATAATAGCGCCCCTAATGTGGCACAGTATTTCCCGTTATTATTTTTTTTTTTTTTTGTTTTTTTTTTTTTTTTTTCTCACTCTCTCTCTTCACATTTACTATGTTTGAAACTTGTACCACCTTAAAGTTATTTAACTTTTAATCTTTGATTGGAATGATATAAATCTACCAAAAAAAAAGGACAGTAGGAACGAGAATTCTAAGACCGAAGTCCATCTGGGTTTTCTTGTCAGTGAAGAAGAAGACCATTGACGTTAAAATAAAGAAGCAAAAGCTTTTTTTAGCTATATACCTTTTTTTTTAAATAAACCTATTTGTCTTACACATCAAGTACTGTCCTGTGTAATCACTCGAAATTTTTGCTACCTCGAAAAAAAGTTACTCTTTTGCAGCTTTTGAACATTTTGATGTAATTTTATCTCTTTAACTTAAAGTTTATCTTTCTTATTTAAAATAACTTGATTTTTTTTTCCTTTAAAATTATTTTCTTCCTTCCGGCTCCTTTCTATTTCCAATCACTCAAAAATGGAGTTAACATTAAACGGTTGAATATAATTGATATGCCAAAAAAAAGTAACGCACATCTGACTCTTCTGAATAGATAATTTAAGTACAGCGCGGTTAGTGTTTCTTTTGTACTCATTTTTTCATTATGTGAGTACGTCGAACTACCTATTTTTTATTTTTGTCGAAACGACTGCCATTGAATTAACTGGAATTTCAGGTATGTCGAATTAGTATATCTTTTCCATTTCCAAATAGTGACAGTCATAAATTATAATAATAAATAAAGCTGATGTGCGGTAATTTGATCAGAAAATCAAAAAAAAAAAAAATGAATAAATAAAACCTACATTTTTTGTTTCTTTTCCTGTTAAAGCTTTGCAATTCGGATTAAGTTTAAAGATGAAGCATCGATCGGTGAAAGCAATGTATTCTATATTTCTATTTTACTTTCTAGATTTTTTTTTGAATATACTGAAATATGAAGACTTTAAATTTCGATAAGAATCTGTAACGACCCTTTCTATTTCCTGCTTGTTCCGCAGCATCATTATGGGTACCAATATATTGCAACCAATAACTTTCAAAGAAATGAAAAGCATTTTTTTCAAAGAAAGTTTAGATGTATCTTTTGTGTTCTTATCGATCACGATACAATGCAGAAAAGAAAAAGGTTATTCGTGTGATAAATTGTTTTCTCGCGTAAATGAACTCCAGCACTTGGCATACGATACATTAGAAATATACTTTGCATCGTGCCCTTAACATCTCAGGTTTTGAAATTATATTAAGGAGCTAATTATTCTTTTTCGAATGCGAACAACAGACTGATTTTTTTCTGTAGCAAATAATGAATGAATAAATACCTTCAAAATAAAATAAAATATGGTGATTAAAGTTAAATGGTAAAAACTATGCTAAGTGCTTTGAAATGCACTATTTTAAGTATAAATGTAAAGCAAAAAGAGTCATCAAAAAAGTTTAAATTAAAATCATTTCGCCCCCTCCCCGCTCCAATGGTGTTTTTATCTCTGAACACGTGCTATCGTCGTGAATTACTCACGTATTAGAGTAATTCATATGATGATATGCAATATAGAGCACCTTAGAAGACAGCTGGAGCAGCTTGCGTCATGCTGGAATCTCTCGTTTGAATGGATTCGCGCCAAAACTTAATCAGCACCATTTGCCATCAGGGTTCATGTGTGCCCCAACTAGTAAGACATTTTCCAAAAATGGTCAAAATGGTTTCAGTACACCTCAAAACGTGTAAATCCGCCAAATTCAAAAATTTTCACGAACCCAATACTTTTTTCTATATATTGGATTCAGAAAATAGTAAAAAGAACATCAAAGAAATTTTCCAAAGAAAAAAAAAGAGATTTATTTTTAAGCCAAAAAAAAAAAAAAAACAGATAAAACAAAAACAGAAAATCGAATCAAGATGAAAAAATATACCCCAGAAAAATGAGGGTCGAATAAATTTACGAACGAAATTATTCCCATTTTTCAAAAAAAACGTTTGGGGGAAAAATCATTTTGACTATATATCAATGTTATTATTAAAATTATTTACGAAACCTAGGAGCTAAAAAAGATGCTGAAAGGCAAAAAGAATGCCGAAAAAAGGAGGAAAAGGCTGGCCATCCCGAATCTATGACGAAGGAGGATCTCGAAAAGAAAACTAATGTATGCCTTCGCACAGAAATTGTTCACACAGTAAAAGAATTCTATAGCGAATTTCTCGAATAACAGTGCATCTCTTTCTTTTGCGTACAAATCCCTGCAAGTCTCGGCAAAGCAGGGTAAAAATATTGAACGCTAGCGTTCTAATTCTATACGACGTGTGATAAAAGATGTCCAGTTATCCTGTGTTAATGTAAAAAATATTGTGGTCTGCTACTCCTCAAACATCTCCCATTGTTCAAAAATACAAAAGAGTTTACAACATCACCTTAAGCAACAAACCTTTCAAGTTTCAAGTTTACTAAGTCACTGCATCAAAGATAAATCGAAAAAAAATGTGATTCTCACTCGTTACAAATTAGAGCCGTAATGACAGGAACAAGATGTACCTACACCTCATTTAAGTAGAGTAGTCTAACAGTAAGTGAATGTAGAAATTCTCAAAAGCTCAAATTTGTGATTTTTAAAAACGGGTATTTATTGTGAAAATTGAAGAATGAAATAATTATTATGCTGACGATTTTTTTTGTTCGGTAATGTAATTATTGCAAGAAAAGTTTCTCTATGTATTTTGCTCAAATAGCAGAAATTGAAAATAAGTTTAAATTTTTAGTTTGAAGTTTTATATTGTAAAGGATATGATGAAAAAGGAGGCGTTCAGATTTCTAGATAAGGAGGACAAGTTTATTGATATAAAACCACTTTGCACCTCTGTAAGGAAACAAATTTTTAAATTGTTCGAAATTATGCTTTTTACGAGAGTTACATAAGTAGGAGTTAATTTTAGTCACTGAAATTTCTTTTTCTACAAAGTTACCAAAACTTGGTTGCAAAAAGGGTCATTCCGTCATTTTTGTTTTGTATGAAATTGCCATGTTGTAACGTACTGCCCAGAACAGAAATATTAAATAAAAAGGAGAAACAAGAGTATTCTGTAAGATATTTGTACATTACCTATATAAATGACATCTGAAGACGTTGCTTGTTCCGGAACATTTTATTCCGAGTTGAAGATATACATTAATAAGAAGAATATTAAAATTAGACTCAAATTGTAGTATGAAAAATAACTATTCATTTTTTAACAACTTTGTGTTACATGTAGTCTGCGTATGCATGTTTAGCGATGCTTTTCTGTTTTTCTGCGCATTGTTTCCTTTTGTTAAGGTACCTCAGACACTAATAAAAATTTCTTTAGACAATGAAAAAAAAAGATAGATATTTTTATAAAATGGACCCGATGTCAATTGTCCTGCGCTGACATTTATTTATTATTTAATGAAGTAATATTTCTGGTGCATAACTTGTCTACAGTTTTCGATGTATTTAGTTCCCTTTTTTGATACGTTGAAGGGGATGATATCCTGTTGCTAAAATCTGGTGCCTTATGAAAAAGATGTCTTGGCGGGAACGCAGTGCCACACTATTTTAAACTATTTTTTATAATAATTTCTATTTTAAACGAGTGAGGACTTAAATATTATAAAGGTAAAGGTTTGAACTGAACTTTTCTTTATTTATGCAATAATATTAATGCATGAAAACGTAAAAATTGTTAGGATCTTGAAAACGGTCCCCTAAAAATAGACATTATAGTTAATGTAAACGAAAAGGAATCACTGTAATTTAACTATAACATAACGACTAAAGTATATGTCCACAAAACAAATCATAATTGAAAGAGTATTTTAACTTAAAATATCATATCGGTACAGAATATATTTGAAATTAGTTCTTGCTTGATTTAGTAAAAGCATAACACTTCTTCGTACATAAAAGTCGAGACTACAAGCTCTCCTTTCTTTATTGATTGGACAGGAATCTCTATTCTTGGACAGGAATCAATATGTCCTGACCAACAAAATTACTAATCGGCTCATTAGCAACGGAAGCAGTATTTCTATAAACATCAGAAATTTCTTTTCGGTACTAGAGGTTGGATTTAGTCTTGAGAATGAGGTTGTTGAGCTAGGTTGATGGAGGTGCTAATGTGGAAGAACCAAATTGGTTATAATGAAAAAAAAAATTCCACAGCTCTTATCTCTTTAGGTGATAAATATAGAAAATATTTTTCTTACTAATAAGTACATTACAGTTGACATCATGAAGTGCTAGCAAAGTGAAATGGTTTGACAACTAAAGAAACTTGTATTCTCTCTGAAAAAAATTACTTGCAATTTTTTCACGAAAGTTTGTCAAAACAAATTTATCGAAAATGTACAGGCGATTTTTATGTACTATACAATATATAAAACAATGTATTACTAATTTTTGTATTCAACTTACTTGTGTCCAGTTGTAGTAGATTTTAAATCAAGGATGCTAAGCTATGAAACATGGTTATTTACTGCTAAAATGTAAAATAACCTCTAATTAATGAAACTGCTCAAAAACATTTTAAAAGGTTCTTTATTTAAAAATACTTGCCACGTAACTGTTTCCATTGTTTATTATAAATATATTTGATTATTGTTTATGTATTTAGTTCAGATTGGCACATTTAGAATTCTTCATACAAATGCAAGTATATTGTCTGTTATTCAGTAGCAATTCGCAATCAGTCATCCCTCAATTCATTAATTAATGCGTGTTTAAAGCTTTCATCAGGTTTCAGGCTTTTATTCACAAAGGATTTATGAACCTGATCTGCAAAAGAACGAACAAAAAGACTTTAATGTGATTAACAAAAGGTGCTAATCCGATTTGCAACAACGTTTTGTAAACTACTCTAAATTTAGAATATCTCAAATCCAAGGTTTCATATTTTCAATTTCAATGCTTCCTTTCCGCATGGAATTCGACAAAGCACTATTGCAAGAATTGAGGGACAGCAATATTTTATGCGTCATAATTTGAATTACACTGTCACATAATGTGCTCATGCAGTTATAGTAAAGTTAAAAACGTAATATTACAAATATGAAATGTATCTTATTCACAGGAAGATATTAGATTATTATAATAGAAGCTTATTTAAAGGCTGCGATAAAAACTAAGTAATCAACTTGTATTCGTATTATATTTTCTTTTAGTTATATTTATCCACAATACTGACTAACGGCTGAATTCTGGGTAATTTTAAGCCCAGATTAACTTGCTATGTCTTTAAGCTTTATGATTAATCACTTTTTGAGAAAAATATACTAAATGGTGAATTGCTTCGAATTACTTTTAACAGTATATCCTGTAAATTCTAACCAAAGCAGGTAATTTTTGTAGTATTTAAAATTGCACTAATAAGCTTTCCCCAGTATTATTTCTATAGTTTTTACCCAAGGCACTTTTTTTTTCGCCAAACACATTTTATTTGTCAGCGATGTGTTTTGCTCTAACAAATTGTGTTCCCACTTCTTTTTCGTCCTTACTCATTCATAATACTAATTTCCCGCTGTATGTGAAAGAATTTAAAAAATTTCGTAATAATTTTCAAACTATTTGCGCACGTAAAATAAAAAATATATCCTTTTCCGACGTATTGATTTCTAAATTTGTATGCAAAACTTTTACCAAGCGCGGAAACCCTGAGGCTATATAAATTTATTTGAAAGGTCCTTATCTCGAACTCAATAGCAGTTCCGAATGTATTTGCATGACTGGGAGTCTAATCTCTTTGCAGCACATTGAGGGTCTTACCCTTTATTTGAAACCTTAGAAAACTCGGTTGAATCAAATAACAGATATATATTATACATTTTAAACAGTCAACTTTAATGAGTTCCGCTTAACAAATTTCCAATAAAGACACTGGAGGAATTTGAGAAAAGTATCGTAATGAATGTACACTATAAAAGTTGTTGCATCATATAAGTGTATTGACACTTATATGATGGAACAACTTAAGTAGGGAGGACCAAAGTAAGGAGGAAAATGTCATTTTAAACTTCGCTTTATTTTTCGATAAACAATCTCAGCACTTCTCTTCAAGTTGAAATCACGAAATTAAATTAACCTAAATACTTAAAATAAATTATCTGAAATCTAATTGTTTTTTTTTATTTGTTCGTTGTTAATACTTAGAGATGCCGGAAGTATTTGAAGTGTGGCTGCCTCATTAAATTTAATACAAATCTTCCTTTCGTTTAAAGTGTCTTTTCATTGAGTGTCCTTCACAAGCTTCGAGAATTAGAAGTAAAAACTTTCAAGAAAATAAGGCAGATTAGTTAAGATGATTTTCTTTTTTTCTTTCTTTTTTTTTCTAGTATTTACAATTTTTATACGATTCATAGCGTTTAATGCTCTACATCTGAGATTTCATAAAAAACCCGAAATTGTTTGAATTACTAACTTTATACACATTCTTTAAGTCTATAACGAGTGCTAATAAGCCTTGCGAATCACCAGAAAAAATCTGAAAACAACTTCTAACGGATTTCGGAGTATGAGTCCGATCTCATTACAAAATACGCACTCTTAAGCAAATAAATTGTCGATGCACATTTGCAAGTCTCAAATGACGAAATTTATTCAACTTCTGGGTGATAGGAAAATAACCTCTATAACTATAATTTCAAGCAGTGTTTCAAAAACAACTTTAAACTAGGTTAAAGTAGAGTTCCCAAAAGTTTCAAACTTGAAAACATTTCTCAAAAAGATCGCATTTGTCTTTTTTTAAAATATGCTGATTGCATGTAGAAGACCTACTCAAGACGTTTTTATTGTATAAGAACACACTCATCTGGCAGAGAGTTCTTTTAAGTCTGTATTTTAGAAGGACCATTTCAGCTTTAGTAAACGAGTTTTCAAGAATAGAAATACTAAATTGTGTTTACATCTGCTCTTCTGAATCTCTTAAGAGCTCTTAAAAATATCCTGCTGAAGGGGTTTTCTATCATTCGTAACAAGAATAAAATAAATAGAAAGCTGATATTGCTTATAGTTTTTGAAGACTGAAGGATTATTAAAGCTTGTATACGAGATTTATTTTCTTTTGTTAGCAATATGAAGAAAGGAAATAATCAAGCAAAAGTTTTTTCTATATTAAAGTGGAATCATAAGATTTCTTACTTTGTTTTTAATACAATCTTGGTGAATTGGAACTTATTTTTATAAGTTTCAAGGGAAATGTTTCAAGCAATTGGTTTTTATAATGCTCCACATTTTATTTCCTTGATATTGCAGTTATACAGGGAGGGACAAAAGTAATGACCCGGTTTTGAAGGGTTATGAAAAAAAAAACTAACTACCATTAGCAGCAATAAACTGATGCAGTCTATTTTTCCACGTGGAGAGAATAGACTGCATCTTTGTGTGCATTTCAATATCCCGCAACGGTCCCTAAGCTTTTTTCTGGGGGTTATTTTAAGGAGAAAGTTCCCCATACTTTAGAAGAGATGAACGACCGAATTATCGAAAAAATATCCGCCATAACCCCTTGAAATGTGCAGAAACGTTTCCCAAAACTTCAGAAATGGACTGCATCAGTGTATTGGTGCTGAAGGTCGCCCTCTTGCTGAAGTGGTATTAAAAACTTAACGTAAAAATTGGGATTATATGCAGATCAAAATAAAAGAAGTTTTAAGTCTCAAACTGTATTAGTTTTTTTTATAACCCTTCAAAACCGGGTCAATACTTTTGCCCCACCCTGTATACGTCGGTTATGTCAGTCATCAAGGCCATTTTGCGCGATGTTTTTGATCCGTTTAATTTTGTCCTGATAATTTATTTTTACCTTAAGAGCCAAAAGTCAGAATTAAAAAGTTATTTTGATTCTTGAAAAGCTTCATCACAGCCATTTTTTCAGTCACATCGTAAGTGGTTTTTCATGAAAATTCTACTTTAAAGAGATTGTTGCAATTTTTTTACTCCTGTATTTATTCATGCATTAGAAAGATTAAATAGCCATTATATTCTATAAAGAATAAAATAAATTTTGCCTACTACTATTACTTTTTTGGTAATAATACCGTCTTGAAAAAATATATATTATTCATGTTAAAGTTTTCAGTGGAAAAAAATAAAACTCCCTTCTACATTTTTATCACCGAATATATCCAATATCACCGAAGATATGTTTTTTTTTTCTTTTCTCATAGGAAGTATGAAACAATTGGAAACTTTCTTTCGTTTTGTTTTAATTAGTCAAACTTGGCATTTCGATATCAAAACGTTAAGTCCTAATATATAAAAATCACTGATAGAGATTTTATCAAATTTTATACGAAAAACTTTCTTATAAACATATATATGAGGAAAAATTTAAGGTGATATATATGCACTCCTAGGAGCTTGGAAGCTCGAAATATTTTTAATTAATCACATATCTATTTCCATATTGTTTTCACATCCAAAATTCATCATACTGGCTAATTATATTTTTTTACTATATCAAAGGAGAAATTTTAAGGTTTTGAGCTAAAAATATATTTGTATTAAAATATTCCTTACATAGGCAAAATCAAAATTCCATGAACATTAAAAACATTTCGAAATTCCTGTCTGTTTTGTGTGTACCCTTAACACTGCCCTGAAAACTGATATTTCAGTTATAAATAATAAGGGAAGTATATTTTAGAAAAGTATTTTTTATTGTTTAAATTTTTTCGCATACAGTTTTACTTTGAAAAAATATATTTCGTCATTTAAAGGCCAATAACCTAACGATTATGGACTGGTGAATGATTTTAGTTATCAATGAAATATCGCTAGGATATACTCTTTTTTTCTTACTGGAATTTGCATCAAATCACTCTGAAAATACGATAAATAATTTTTCATTTGTTCATCCAATAGGATATTTAAGCTCCAGAATTTTCTGTCAAGATCTTTACATATACTGACGATTAAAAAAAATCCCTATAACAAGAAACAATTATTGTAGACTAATGAGATTTCGGAAATGATTTGGAGCTGTCCTTGAAATAATCCATTTATAACAGTTCCTTATGTCACTGTCGTGCCACCTGCAGTTCAAATTTCTTCTGAAAAGTAAAGCTATGTGGCAGTGCCAACCGCCGAAGGTGACGGTCTCCCTCTCAGTTGTAGCGGTGCGAGTCAGTCCATCAAATAGCCATCTTTGCCCCTGCCCAGAGGGCGCGCCTTTTGGGAAAGCAGTAAAGAATGAGGTACCCAGGGCTACCACCAAAACGATCTCGGTTCGACCTTAGAGCATGTATTAGTACCTTCTCAATACCTTCTCAATGGGTTCGACTCCCGGTGCTTCACAGCCACTTTCGCGCCGTTACACAGTATTGCCACGTGAACGCCCGGAGCGCAAGCTTCTTGGTATCGCACCTCCCCGTGACCAGTACTGCTAAAAATAACGCTCAATGAAATACATTCCTGGAAAGTTTCTCTGCCAATAACGCTGAAAGAAACTCCACCTTCACGTAGCCCTATTACACGACCTCATTGAAACTCAGTGAGCTGCTGATAATGTTTCCTACGTCTTTTCAAAGGCATTCTTGACAAACATAAACTCACCACGCCAAATCACAACGATAAATATTCCTCACCAACTTTACAGTGCGTATTTAAAGCAAAACTGATTTGCATCTTCATAGCATCCCTCTGATCCGTCTGCAGCAAAATTGGAATAGATGTCATCTTTTATACCTGCAAATTCGACTGCCAAAATTTCGTTTGTCTGGCACAACTTCTTGGTGTTACAATTTTTTCCCGTCATTATAAATATATATATATATAAGAACAAATCTTCCTATAATTTATAAAGAGCGGTATGCTCTTTATTAACATGTTTTAACAGTTTGTAAACTTTATTAAGCAACACGTTTATTAAGGCGAGTGTTTTTAGTTCTTGAAGGGCTCATGAAGTGTAATTAAACTTTTATTGCCATTTAGCATCTTTTACTTTTATTTTAAAGGATTTGCCTGAAAATTAGAATTGAATATTTTCTTTTTTTTCTGAGTCATTTTTTTGATCTCGAATCTGTATTTGATCTTTGCTATAACATTGCAAAGAGACTCCGAGGAAAGACGCTAAGACAACTTGTAATACTTGTTTTACTTTAATGAAACATTAAATGATTTAATGTTCTTACGATACATTGACTTTAATTGGGGGACTTTTAATTGAAACAGAAAGTAATTGTTCCGCTTGAATTTACACTGCTTCACTTCGTGGACAATTAAACTCAATGTACATATTCCTAATGAACCCATTAAAATACACCGACTGTCTTTTCGCGGAAAAGGTCATGGCATAAAGTTAAACCTCGTTCACATGTTTGGAGAAAAGGGTAATACTTGAAAAAATATTTACATAATGTAAAGAAAATAAATAGTAAAACGCATTGTAAAAGATAGAAATTTAAGCGTTTCATAGATTACGTGAGGATAATCATATTAATAAGAGAATTCTTTTAGAAAAAAGAATATAAGACGCATACATAAGCCGATGATATTCGTGTAATTTTTTTTAAAAATATGGTGATAAAAGAAAAGTAGGTTTTTCTTTTTTCATTTGCATTTAATTAAAAACTGTGTATCCTTCTTTTCTTGTTTACATTTTTCTAATCATTATATAAAGACAAACAATGCTTTATTTCTTGTATATTTTAAATATAGTAAGCTATTTTATTTAAATGTTTTAAAACTGTAAATTTATATCTCTTGTTTTGCCAAACTTTACTCTGTTGAAATTTGGAAATTGCTATAGCTTGTATGACAGACATACATCCGTCATAGCACCAGAATTAGAAGTGCTCATTTTGATACAACAGTAACGTATATATGTGTAAGCATTAGGGTAGAGTTAAAGAACTTTGCTTTTTATTTTTATTAGCTAGACTATGGAAAATGATCCATTTGTCAACACTAAGAATTCTGCAAAATTATTTTGTTTTCTGTCAACTCTTTGATCTGCCTTCGCCATCTTGAAAAGATTAAAATTTTAACATTTCATGCCGAAACGGCCCATTAAAATGCCGCAAACTTCGAACGCCTTAAAATTGTTTCATTTACTTTCTGTCGATGGTAGTAATTAATTACTAATTAACATTACTAATGCTAGCTATTTGTTGTTATATTCGCTATGGCATTAAAACTTCTAATTAAAAAAGCTATTTTCTGCTTTTGAGAAGGTTCTTACATTTATCTAATAAGTTTACGTATTTACGAATTTTTAGCCTGATTCAGTCAAATTTCAGAATGTGCTATGGCTACTTCTTACATTATTATCATATTACAGTACGGAATTTCATATTCAAAATGATCGGGATTGAACTACATCGAGTTTCTATTCGATCGGGATCGAATTATTTAAGTAGTTCTTATTTTGTTTAAGACTAAATGGCAACAAGTAGTTTGATATAATTTTTTGCTTTTACTTTAACATTAAAAAGTACATTTTATGTTATATGTAGCCGTGATTATCACATTTTGACCCAAGTTCTCGGTGATGAAAACAAATACCACTGAAAAACCGTCATGGAAGACCACATAAGCATTATCACATGCTTATGTGGTCGGGTTCTTCGTATACGGGTTTTTCGTACTTCAACAGCATGATTCCGGCATTAAGTTCGAGCAAAGACATTGCTGAGTCGATAATCGCTAGTTTCATAGGACAACTTGCGCAGACGAAGAACATTAAAGAAATAGGGTGCAACGGCACAAATGTGAACACGGGGCACAGAGCAGGCGTTATTCAACGAGTGAAAGAAACATTCGAACGTCCGCTGCAGTGGCTGCTATTTCTGCTCTACTGCCCCTACGCCACCTTTTTCAGGCACTGGATGGCGCTACTACAGGACACGCGGATTTTCTGGAGGTATCGGAAAACGGCTATGGACGTGCAGCGATCACCCGTCTCTTTGTTTGAACCTGTAATCGTGAAGCTGTCGAATGTTGATCCGAAGAAGTTGAGCACAGATTAGCGATATATCCTGAAAATGTGCAATGCAGCCTCAGGAAAGGTGAATGTAGTGTCAATCTGGCAATGAAAACCTTAGGTTGCCAGACTCGCTCACGATGGATAACGACCACCAATCGAATTCTGCGATTATATGTTACTGAGAGGAATCGTCAGAAAATTTTAAAACACTCATTACGTTTATTATTCGGGTATATGCTCCAACGAGGTTTGTCGTAAAAGCTCACTAGTCATGCAAAGATGTTTCTAGGCACCTTTACCAGATGGTAGTTATGTCAGAATATCTCAGCCATAATCACAAGAAAATAGTTGACCCTGTCATTGATTGCCGTGCATACTTTGCTCACCCCGAGAATATTCTCTTAGGCGTAATGACGGACCATCGGCCACACATTCGTGAGCTGATCGTGCAACGGGGGATGAACGTCAGAGCTGCGGCAGACAGGGTGTTGATTGGTAAGATATAAATATAAGGCAATGACAGACACTGAACTCAAGGATCTCACCACAACCGAGAGAACTCCAACTATGAGCATCTCAACATTTCCCGATCATGCACAGGCTGCAGAAATACACGAGAAGCTAGTGACTAAGGTGGTGAAAGCTATTTGTGGGCTGAAATCGCGTGATGGTTTTGCGTGCATGTATTCCTCTCGACAGTTAATGCTCACGTTCGAGGCAAAACGTAAATTATAACATTTCACTTTGTAACTATTTGTATTTCAATGCATTACCTAAATTCCAAGGTGAACCGAACAACAGTTTGCCTGAAATGTCGTAAAAATGTTGAAATTTTGCTTATTAATGAAAAATAAAAGTTAGTGAATGCAGATTAAAATATTATTCAAAAATAATGAAATTTGTACACTATGTTCTGTTGATCTATTGACTTATTTTGGCATAGCTAGCTATTAAAAATCGAAAAAAAATATTTTCGGTCATTTTCACTCCACCTGCTCAAAGTATCCCATTATAAGTTAAACAGTATTCACTTAAAGTTTTAAATCCACAATTTAAAAGAAACAGATTCAACTCAACATTTAGTGTCAAGATGGCTAATGAAGTAAAAGTACATTCTCAGTCGAATGTGTAAATGTTTTCCCTAACGGGGATTACCGATAAAGAAAAGAAGAGTTCAATGCCGAATAAAAAGGAATTTTAGGATGAACTAAATTGTTGCGGTCCCTTTGAGATTGTCTTACGCCATTGCAGGCAAGAAATCCCTTTTCAGAGTTTGTGAATGTTAGTATTTTATTTTTTGTTTCCTAGAAAATTCAATTAGGTGGTAAAAGTTTGTTTGTTAATATAATTATTTTAACAATACCTACCACTGAGTCATTTTTAAATGAATTTATTAATGACTCATAGATACGTTTATATATATATATATATATATATATATACAGAGTATCACACCCAAGACTTTGCTCTTGCGAGGGGGAAGGGACAAGGTGAAGATTAAAGGTTAGTGATAAACCATATATTGATTTTAAGAAATATCGGATATCTGGTGTCCTTTTCTGACGGATCCGTACCAGATGTTAAAGCTGGTAATTCTATATATATATTTAAACATCTTAAAAGCTTCTAAATACGACATAGGTTTTGGATCTATTTTCAAAAGTTTCTAATTAATTAAAGTAAAATAGTCAACTTTGTCATGCCGAATAACAAGATCTTTTGTGAAGCGAGAGGTTCAGATTCCAAATATTTAAAAAAAAAAGTCGGATAATGGACAGATATATGATCCGTTCCCCTGCATATATAAGGAAATTCGGGGGAAGACGCAGCTTTATTAATAGTATTTTTATTTTTCGATAGATTGCAAAACTGAGCCATTTGTGTGAAGAGTCTGATCCGATTTTGGACAATCCACACCGACACGAGGTGTGGCTTGTGAATTTATCTGAATAACCGTCTTTAATGAGCGTTATTTTTGGATCTCGTAAGCATTTTACGTGGTGATAACCCTTTTATAATATTCCGTTCCTCATATTAAAAGTTTCTAAACGTACTCGTTATTTTAAATAAGATATTAGCAATATAAGTGAGTTACGCATTATGTTACACATACGATGCATGTAGAAGCGGCCATAACACTGTAGCAATAAGGAAATAAGCGTGAGGGGCATCTTCCCCCTATGCTTGGAGGAAGATGCCAGATGGTTCAGAAATAAATGAAATGAACCTTAAAATATGTTTTTTATTTTTTCATTTTATAAGCAAATGACGAAATTATTTTCTCTCTTCCAAGCCACACCACACAGCATTTAGAGACACTTGATTGCTCGTCTTTCAAACCATTGAAAAACATATTGGCCACAAGCTCCGAACTCCGGGAGATACAAGAAACCAGATCGTAAATTGTCAAAATTTCAGCTTGGATCTCTTCTGAATGCAGCTTAGAGCAAGGCAACCACAGTAGCAAATGGCACTTCTGGGTTTTTAGCTACTGGGATTTACCCTGTTAACCCACAAGCAATCCCACAGCATGTGTTGGCTATTTCTGACAGTTCCAAAAATGATACAAAAGTGGCTTTCACAAGTGGAGCATGTGACATGCCTATACCAGTAGTTGCTTACACCAGCAGAGCTAGTGACCGTGGACTATCACCATCGATTGCCTCCACCAGCACAGAACACGGAATTTCATGTCTAGAAGCAACTAGCCCATTACTCATATCAGAAAACGTAAATATTCCGGGTGTAAAAAACAAAAATCAGTCGTCTTAACTGAATCAGAAAGGAGAGCAAATGTGCGGGAAAAGGCCAGAGGAAAACTAGAAAAGGCGGTGTGGTGCAGATGAATAATGAAAAAAATAATAATATAATTTAACAAGGTTTTAATAATAAAAAAAATACTTTAAATATGCATTGCAAATTGCAGCTGTGATCGAGAGCCGCAATAACCCAGATAAGACTGCAACCACGTTTCGCGATAAAAAAAAATAGTTTAGGAAGATGTTACAGTAGGTATGAATGTTTTAGTCATACCTACTAAATGATAGGATGGATAAAAATAGTAGGAATAAAAATATTGTAGGAATAAAAATACCTACAATGTAGATTTTCATCAAAAATAACAATAATTAGAATCACATACCTGGGAAACATTCCCTGAAAAATTGTATAGGTGAATCATGTGTACAAGCTTGTGGAAATCCAGTGTTGACTTGTTTGAATTTATATTATCATAGGAATTGAATAAAGATAAGTATTAGAGTCATAATTTTCAATGCATTGGAATGAATTAATTCATCTGTAAGAAAATGTGTTTGCCAAAATACAAAATTGAAGACAGACATTTGTTTTTGTAAATCATGTATTCTTTTTATTTTGTCACCACAAAAGAACATTTTATCCAGTCAATAACGAGCCTTTTTTGTAAGTGCATAATTATTAAACATGTGCAAGCATATCAAAATAATACTGTGTGGCATATTTGAACAAACAGTATAAAGTGTAGAAGTTCAATATAATTAGCAAAACAGCCAACATACTTTTCTCTACCAGACCCCTACCTGTTAGCCGAGGCCTTAGGATTGCTTACGCACGGGGAGAGGTAGTGGGGTCTACGGATTTTACATGCACATATCCCCAAGTATACATGGTGGTCTTCAGTGGGTATCGAACGCGTGACCTTCCAGGTGGAAGTCCGACGTGCTAACCACTAGGCTACCACGGCCCCTACAGCCAACATACTGATGTCAGTTTAGTTGCACTTAAATACCTGATGAGATAGGCATTAGAGAAACCATCATATAAATTATGGTCTCGAGAATAGTAAGAAGTAGCACTCACGACTGATTTTCATAATGTATGACACTTGATTTCCAGTACATAACTAACGGCAAAACAGAAACTCACTTTTTTTTTAAATTTGGAGGGGAGAAAGTAAAAGTCCCCTGGACGCCAAATATTTTACCGCTTTAAATAACTAATAAAATCAAGTCATACATTAACAAGTTTCCTTTTTCTTTTCTTTTTTTTAATGCGCTATCGCACTAATTAAGACAGCATATTGACATACTAGTTATGGCACAGGAAATACATATGGCACTTTCGGAATATAAATGCTCATTAATCTGATCGAGTTAATGAATCTCTTCCTGGATGACCATGTATACAATATGTATCAATTCCAACATTTCAGTTCATTGAGAAATACAAGGCTACGAAAATGCTTTTTACCACATTTGGCCGTTCGGGTCAGAACAATGGAAAACATATTTCAATCAAAGCCAAACATTATATTTCATAAATAAATTACTTGTCAATAAGTAAAATACTGAGTGGAAAGCACTTTTAAATGTTTAGTCAAAGATTCGTTTTCTTAAAACTGAAAGAACAGCTTACTGATGCAATGGTGGGACACCATGCACCGACCCCAATTTTAGCACAGTAAAATTAAAAAGAAGACATGGGCATTACACAATTTAATTGAAAAGCAGAAAATTCGGTATTAAAACGAATACTTAGCACATGATATTTTTGGCAGGCCAACTCAATACGGGGAATCCTCCTTCCATTGTTTCGGGAAAAAGGCACCTCTTTTTTTCACGTCCTTCACATTTTTACAAAAAGACGCTACTAACTTTTTCGAATATTTTCAGCAGCGTTACTAAATTGCATGCTGGGGCGAATCAACTTGTTGACCAATGAGTGCGATCTCATTCAAACGAGGAACAACGTCACACACAGTGCAACGAAAAAAGAACATTCTAGAAAGATTGGAGACGGAACAAGAAGGCTTTGAATGACCTTGGATGCACACCAGGTGTGAATCTTCACGCTTGAAAAGAGAAGGAAAGAATTACGAACATTTTTCCTACGTTCTGCAAATTTTCGTACAGTCGGCGACTCATTCCTTCCTTAAAGCAGAAGGGGGGGGGGGGTATGTGGTGCGTTTGCGATGGAGCAAAGCGCAAGACAAAAAAAGTTTAAATGTGAGGTGGCACACTCTCACAGGCGGGTAAGGGCAAAACAAATAACAAGAAACCTTCGAAAACACAGAAAAAAAGAGACTTGTCCGCTTGTCATCCTCAAGTGAAGAAATTCCTCTAGATATCAGTGGTAACAGTTTTGATGAGGATAATAGTGACGATTTTTGTGCTGTGTGTGAAGGATACTTTTATGCCAAAAAGGTCCCAAGTCGGACTGGATTCAATGCATCGAATGCAACAAATGGTTATTTGAAGATTTCAATAAACCATCAATGATCATCATTTCACTGAGTGAAATGCTGTGTAGGCTATCATTCGACCTGTGTTGTTATTATTTTTAGCAAACGAATTATGAAAGAATTTAATTTGTTTTTTTTTTCTATAATCATTGTTAAAGCACATTTAATTCTGTAATGTTTGTCTTATTTTTTATTTATTGTGGTGTTGCATCTTACCCCATAACTGGAGGCATCTACCCCAGTTATATGGGGGAAGATGCAACAGTTGAGGAAACATTAAAGTTTTTAACATTAAATTTTTCATTTATTTTCATACTGAGAAGAGAATTGATTTGCGCACGTAAGAAATTAAACATTGAAAAATAAGGCGTATTTTTTTAATGATCTTGTTATTTCAATTTCCGATGTACTAATCGAAAAAACCCTTAAGTGTATCATTTTCCATCGATTTACCTTATGTATATACAGTGGCGTGCAAAAAATAAAGGAGAATTGGGGTTAAATGTCTTGTACTCCTTCACTCGACTCAATACTTTGTTGCCATGCCCTTAGCAGTAATGACTGCAGCACACCGACGAGGCATTGAGTCGATTAACCGCGAGATTCGTTCTTCCGGCAATTTCTCCCACTCTTGTCGCAAATGGTTCCACAATTCCGGCTTGTTGGAGTGATTTTTCGTTCCAACACGAAGCTTTAGGTCTTGCCACAAGTTTTCAATGGGATTTAAGTCCGGTGACTGCGATGGCCAGGCTAGGAGGCGGACTTTTCGGCTCTGGAGAAATTTTTTCACAAGACGCGAAGTTTGTTTTGAATGGTTATCTTGTTAAAAAATCCACCCAGGAGGCAAATTTTTCGTTGCAAATGGAAGCATATGGTCTAGCAGAATGTTCTTGTACATTGCAGCGTCCATATTGCCGTGAATTTCCAACAGCGGACCGACGCCATCAACAAAAAATGCTCCCCAAACTTTGATGTTCCCACCACCGTGTTTAAAGTAATAATTTAATACCTTACTTTTTATCTAGTACTTGTTGGAGGTCTTACGTATTTCCCACCATCACTTCCAAACAATTGAAATTTCAATTCATCAGAAAATAGCACTTTCCACCAATCCGATGCTGTCCAGTGCTCATATTTTTTCGCAAAGTCCAACCTAGCCTTCTTATTCTTTTTGCTAATTAATGGTTTCTTGGCGCCAATCCATCCAATCTTCCCTACAGCATTCAGACATCGCGACACTGTACTTTGGATAACATTGGGTACAATTTCACTTCGTAATTTTCGTGAAACATCGGCTGCGCTTTTTCGAGGATCGGCAACACACTTTCTTCTTATAATTTTGTCGACACGACTCAAAGTTTTTCGCGGATTACCGCTCCGTTCTGAAGAAAGCTTCTCCACGATTTCTCGAACCTGAATATTCGTGTGTTTCTGCATCGTCGCCACAAGAAGACTAATTTTCCTTTTTGTAGCATGTTTTGAAACCAGCCAGCCTAAAATCTAAACAAACCGGGAGTACAGAGCCGCGGCGAGTAGTGGCCCAATATTTTTGCACACCGACGAAAGTCATTTTACGTAGTACACGTAGAATATGCTATGAACCAATGTAATATTTGATGTTTCTGTGTATATTCCAAAGCTCTCATATATTTCGGACAATGATCGAGTGGAGGAATAACATTTTTTAGAAATCATATGGAAAAATCAGAGTGGCCCGAAACTTTTGCACACCACTGTATATATATATATATATATATATATGTATATATAATAATCATACTTTTCCTTTTGAACAGTTTTTTATATACAGACTGTTAGCGCATATAGTAGTGTACATTTTTCTTCCCAAGACACATCATCATTAGTGGCACATTTTACTGTTTAAAATTTGCAGTTTAAACTAAAAAACTTACATTAGATTGTTAATAAATTTATAATACTTTTAATATGCTTCAACAGCTTCATTTTACTTGCTAATTTTTATCTTTGAGTGAAACATGGAATGACGTAAATTAAATTGTATCAAATACAAATTTATAATAAAAGTTACATACGTTATTTCAGGATTATACGAAATAATTTCTTCAGTAAGCTGAATAAAAGTATAGATTAGCAATAAATAAATAATTAAATAAATAAATAAATAAACTAAAAAAGTTAAAACTAAAATTTAAAAAAAGAGAAAAAAAATTTAAAGTGAGATGTGTGAAACAACAATTAATCCTGCGACAAAAAAGGGGACTTAACCAGTAACAAAACTACTTTTAAATACATCATATTTTTGTAATATTCTTTGTTACTAGAAAACATTGTGTTTAACGGACTTCAAAAAGAAAAATGGATTTCCACATCAAAATTATGTTGCCCACAGCAAATTGTATTTCTTGCTGTCTCTAAAAAATGGCAGAAATAAATGCATTTTTCCAAGAAAAGAACATTAACCTGGAACATTTCTATTCAAACCAAAATTTAAGATGGAAAGAAAATATTATTCTGAAGCTAAAATATCTGACAAGCTGTGTCAGTGTAGTTTACTTATTCTTTTAATATGCTGTCAGCTAAAAACAAAC
This sequence comes from Octonoba sinensis, assembly GCA_038502835.1. Classification (NCBI taxonomy): domain Eukaryota; kingdom Metazoa; phylum Arthropoda; class Arachnida; order Araneae; family Uloboridae; genus Octonoba; species Octonoba sinensis. The sequence goes on along the minus strand of CM076599.1, from coordinate 51,363,816 downwards.
AACACTACTACCTCATGACATTATATGATAACTATTTTGAATCTCAACTTGCAAATATAGCAAAAATATTTCTCAAACCTCTTTAGGTGTTATAATGTGTCAAAAAATTCCTAACTCATAAATGTGTAAATGCATTTTTTTTCTTTTTTCGCCCTTTATATTGCGTGCAGAAGTTGAAACAATAGAATAATGTTAAATATCTTTCAGAGATATTTGCAACAAGTATAAACTCCACGTATTTTACTACTTTTTATTTTTATACATTATTAGTGGACATGCCCGAACTGCGTCCCTGTGGGAACACGTTTAACTCTGCTATAATTAGACGGTCCCGGTCTCTAATCCCGTCGTTGCTCTCGCTGCTTTGAAAACCAAGAAGTTTGTCGTGATACGTTTTTCTAACACTCAGACAGTTAGTTGCCTGTAAGAGTTTTCTTGGTTTTGTTTTTGTTTATTGCGTAGTTTCTGTGCAACAAATTATTGAAGTTTTCCACTCGCGATCTCCCAAGAGGTAGGGCCAGGTGGAGGAAAATGGGTCACCTTTTAGCAAATTTCATATTCAAAGTTTCGTAGCAACAACACCAGAAACATCACCCATTTTTTTTTAAATTGCATCTTAACATTGAATTCCTTCAGAATAATTTTATGTTTAATGATGAAATAGTTTAACTGAGCTTATAATGTTGTGACCTATTTTATCCCATCTTGGGGTAAAATGGGCCATAATGGAAAATAATGGTGCAAACAGTTATTTATTACTTTGAAATTGGAAAAAAATGTGTAAGTGTAACATATTTAGCAAGATTTTGAATTATGATTAAATTGAAATATAAGATTAATATTGTTCTCGAATGTTACATATTAGTTGACCTAGCACTTTAACAACATCACTTCTCTCTACCACATCAACATGATCTTTTTTAGGGAAAAAATTGAAAAAATTAATTTAATTTCAAGAAAGTAAACAACATACATTGTTTAAATTTAGGAACTTGCTGCAGTTAAGTACAGCAGAGTAAATAAAAATAATAATGGAATAAAACGACTTAATCCTAACTATGACCCGTTTTACCCCATCCAAGAAAAACTGATGTAAAAAAGAAAATATTTAATATTTTTCTTAACTGCTCTGCTGGAATTGTTCTCCAAACTTTCTTAGTGAGGAAATCCTTTAAATTTGGACTGTTATTTGATAAAATATAGAGCTTTTCAGAAGTTGGTAAACCGTTTGTAAAGCACACCATCAACGAAAGTTGACAAAAAAAAAAAAAATAGTGTTGCCATATTTAAGAACCTAACTTTGTTTAGATTGAAAAATGTTTCGAACACATAGAAAAATTACATTAAGAATATTTAATAAAAAATTTCAATTTCAAGTTGTTTTGTATTTCCATACATTGGCAGGAATCTCCGAATCTCATTATTTTTTTACAGTATTACGAAATACAATAAAGAGTATGCATAATTTCTAAGTAGTTATGTAAGCATTTAATGAATATTTCTGAGAACAGTTTGGATTTTTTTTTGCTATTTAATATTCTGAAAGAGGGAAGTATAACGGAAACGTCCTGCATTATTCATTTCATTATTTCTGCACAATTCCTTTTGGGGGATTTAAAGCAAGTACCAATCTTCATTCTACCGAAAGAGTTCATTATTAGCTCTTGTATCATTTTTTATTTATTTTGGAGATTATAAAATTTTTTCAATAAAATGATTAAATATATTCATCGATATAATCGCAGCCTACCTGAAATAATTATTTAAAATGATTTAATTTTTTTCATGAAAATGAAGATTCATGAGACGCAAATGCAAGAAAATATCATATGGCCTGTTAAGATCGCTCTGAAGTGCTAAAGTTTTTTTTCTATTAATAATATTTTAATTGCTGTTGAAGTTCACTTTTATGGAGTTTACATTTCCATTCTAAAAAATCTGATGTGTGCACTAGGGTATAGCAAAAAAGTCAAAATCATAAATAAAAAACTCTTACATGCTTAAAAGAGGTCTATTATTAAGTCCATTAATAATATAAAGTATCAATTCAATCAATCTATTTCTTTCAACGAAAAACGAAAACAACAGTAAGTGACAACACCAACCGTTAGTGGTGTAAATTAAACTGTTATTGATAGCAAAAGTAGGACTCTTAACATGAGGCTGAGAATCAAGCTCATGCGCACGTCGCAAACATGAAGCTTTTTTTTCCTCGATTCTCTCATGTTAATAGTCAAACTTTATCTCGAAGAGCTTGTTGTCTGAATCCAGAAGTGAGTGGTTTAAAAAAATAGTACTCAGTGTTTAAAAGATATCATGAACTTCAGTTTTGAACATCATGTCGGTACTTTTGGACACAGCGTTGGGCAATGGATTTAACTCTTCCTGTATAACGTTGGAGCTTTTGATATAGCCTGCATAACTTGGGGGTTGTACACACACTGGTTTTAAACTTTCGTAGACATCTTTCTTTTAAGAAATAGCATTGGTATTTTCTAAAAGTCATATTTGAAACAAAAGTTTTCTTTCAAACACTATTCTGAAAAAAAAACCAATAACTACAGAATAAGATTTTTTCCGTATTCTGAATAAATTGCGTACAAAAAACAAAATTCGAGGCTGTTTAAATATAAGACATGAATTGTACGGTTTTCATTTGTTTGTACATCGGCAAATTTTAAAATCGTTCCAGAGGGCAAAAGTTTCACAGTAAACCTTGTCTGTTTATAAGTAAAAAGGCTCTAAAGCCCGTTCTTTTGGGCTAGGAAAAAAATAAGAATGTTTTGAATGTTTTACACGCATTTAGAACGTTTCTTATTTATAACACTAGAAGAAAAATTAAACATTTTCTTAAACTATTTCTTGAATCATTCCAAATATATATATATAGAATATGTCTATGTTGTGTGTGTGTGTGTGATTTAGCTATCTTCCATTTAGCGGTAATATTTTGTTATTTAAAACTACCAGAATTTACAAAAACTGTTTCATAATTGATGCGTTAAGCCATTTTCATATTACTTGTGTTTGTAAACGTATTACTTGTGTTGATGGTGGTTGTAGGCATTATGTGTTATTATGATTAAAAACAAATAACTTTACTTTTAAAGTTTAAAATAATTTTAAAATATATAAGTCTTTTACTGTGAAAGGTGTGAGGAATTCTGTATTTTTTTAACTAATTCCGCTTTTAAAAGGATTTAAAGAATATTATTTCAATTCATGCAATTATCAACTTATATCCACTGCTTTAAGCTGTTCTAGGGCCTACTTCCAACTCATTATTACAATTTCTTTACATTCAAATAAGTGTTACAGCAGTGCGTAATGTAAAACGTAGGAAAGAGCAAAGAAAGTTAAAAAAAACGAATTGTCAAAGTGAATTGTCGTTTAAGTGACAATGTGCAATGATATGCAAAATATTCGCATATTTAGTCGAACCAAGTAACGGGTTCATTCTATAATAATCTGAAAGAAAGAAAATAGTCTGAATAAAGTTTTGTGGAAGCAAATTAAAGATTTCTGATTATGACCTCAATTCCAAACGATATTGATTTAAGCGTTTTAAAATTAATGTTTTTTAAACATTCACAGGATAGAATTAGACTGCAGCATTCCAAAGATGTCTGAAGTTTGTAAACCTCACAATACTGTACAAAATAAATTATCTTTCAAAAGGATTTTCCAGTGTTAGTCGTCGTAACACTGAACGAAGTAACTAATCAGCTATGATATTTTTTGTTTCCGTTTTCACTTTTTCACGACTAACTTACCTAAAAATCTCGACTTACTCCAACTCCAATAAAAAAAACTTTGATTAAGAATTACAAACTTAAAGGTCTAAAACAAAGAAAAATAAAAATAATAATTCTACAACCTGCGTAAAACTTTCATTCACAAGATATTATTGTTACTATTACATATTTTGATTTTTAAACGCCAACTGATTGTTCTTACCCGAAAAACATCGGAAGTTATTAAAGTAAATGCATTTTTTCCAAGAATTCATACTCCTGTGCTGTAGAAAATAAAAAAAATAAGATATAAAGTTACTTTTAAAACGCAATTGTAATGTTTCAAGATCAATATAATTGCAATAATTAACTCCTAAAAAGAAAGCATTTTGAGAGAAACTTGTGAAAGAAACGAATGAAGAATTCCTATCTATAACTTTTGAACAAAGTTTGGGCCGTCCTATAAAAGAATAAGAATAAGGAAAGATAGAACTCACGTTATATGTAAAAGCAAGTTTTTATTTTCTTCGTCTCCCTTAGAAATAAGAATTCTTTGTACAAATGGCACAGATTTATACCGAGAGTTAAATTGATTTCCTGTGTTCTGTTGCAAGATAAAAAAATCTTTCAATCTTTTCAATTTAAAGCAAAAAAACAAAGAAGTAAAAATATTTGAACAAATTATTCTAGAAACTTGGTAAAAAGTTAAAACTTAACTATTGAAGACAAAAAAAAATGTATTAAAGATTTTTTTATTTTTTTGCTCTCTTCACTTTCAGATTTTGTATTAAAGGCTTTGTGCTGTAATTCCACTTTATATTTAATTTTTTCAACGTTCGCACATTTGCACATCTCAATACAATAAGAAATACCCAATACAAAGTGAAAAACTTTGATAGTTGGAATTCGCTGAAACACAGCACTTAACAGTTTAAAAAGTTGAATTTCATTGTTTTTACAATATTTAACGGTTTTATTTTCATATAAAATGTTGTTTCGATTATCTTTTTCATTTGACGGATGAAAGAATTATTTGAAATAATTTCAGCCCAAAACCTACTGTTAGCTAGTATTGCAAAATCAATGATAATATACCGTGAAGGATAGTTGCTTAGTTCTTGATAAGATTCCGGTACCGAAAAATCATTCACGTTTTTTAATAAGATAAATTGAAAATTAATCTTTGAAAATTTATATCCTAAGGGTGTTCCTGAAAAATAAACATCACCAGCAATAATGTTTTCTATCATAAACAAAACTAAATAAAGCTTCAAAAGTCATTCCAAATTATAATGTAAACAGCGTTTTTTACGTGTCAACTTTGTTGACTCTTAATACATTGAGTAAATTGATAAACTATATAATTCTGTAATGCTTTCAAAGTATTAAAAAAAAACAAAGTATTCCCAAATATCATAACCTACATACTTTATACGAACATAACTAACATCTATAAGCAGTGCATATCAATAATTTGCCAAAATGAGAACAATTTCTCACTATGTAGTTTTTTTTTTTTCTTTTCTTTTCTTCTTTCTTTCCTTAAGTATTTTTATGAGAAAGCTGTAGGAGCTTGTTAAAATGTGGTATAAAGAAGTAAAAATTCATTTTCTTCAAATAGTTATTATTTTTGCTCATATATAGAATTATTCATTTCTTCTCACGCAAACCTTCAATAATAAAATGATGTTTGCACTACAGTTTTGCCTGCCTTCTTCAATATAAATCTTCTCATGCAGTCTTCTCATACAAACTTTTAATACCAATTTTTCAAAATTTTAGAACGTCTAGTGATTTTCTTAAATCACTGGGGGGAAATTGGATAAACGCCAGAGGACCTTTAAAATTAAATTTCTGAGAAAATTTAATAATGAGAAAATCCAAGTAGAACATTAAATGTAAATAAAATTACCAGATATAATAACTATTTCATGACATTATTTTTTCACTTTTTGTGTAAGAAATTATTTTTCTTAATCAAAGGGAAAGATTTGTTTTTACTTAACAATAGCATTTCAGAGCAGCATAAATAGCTACAGTTTTTCATTGTCTCAGTATGTTTTCAACTATAAATAATTTAATCTTTCTTCTTATATAAATGTTTTCTTTCCTGGTTAAATAACAAATGTTTTTATGCATTCTATTTCGATTGTACTGCTTGCTATTAAATATACTAGTTTCACAAAATTCCCTACGGCTACAATGTAAAGCTAAATACTTAGCAACATTAAAAAAATATTTTTGCTTTATGCAAAAGACTAAAACTCTTACGTCTTCCAAAAATTCGACAATTTTTTCAAAACACATATCACGTTTGATAATAGAAAATATAAAAAAGGAAAGGCGTTATAACTGTATCGTCATATTTAGCGGTTGTTTTAGTAAATTTGTTCAAAAGATGTCTTTTATTTCCCTTAGAACACTTTCACTTAAATTGTTTTGCATGAAACATGCAAAATTATGTCTACAAAGCAGATTCAAATAAAATTTATGCATTACTTCGTATCTTTAAATAACGTAATAGTATAGTGTGTGGAATAGGGAAGGCATGAAACTTTAAAATACATATACTTCAAAATTCCCCATCAGATACTTATTTCGTGTATAAAAATAAAAAGCCATTTTCAAGTGACGCAAATAAATAATTAAAAAAACTATTAAGGCACTATTAAATCACAATTATTGGTTTTGGTATAAGATGGCCTTTTTTTTTAAAGATCATTACGTTCTCGGAACAGCTGCGAGTCAAAACGATTTTCATTTGTAAAACCCCGAGTTGTTATTTTTTTAAGTAACCCTTTTCTCAAAAATGATCCGGTTACGATCTAATTTTTCAGGCCACTAAAAAAATAAATAATAGTTTCCTTACTTGGGGGATTTGAACGTGGATTGTCTTGACTCTACGCTAGTACTCTGACCAGTTGCGCCACGATGCCATCCAAAGGAGAAGGAAAAGTTGAGTTAATTAGCTTCCAAACGTACCAGCTGCGGGTGCTAAAGTACTGCCGTGACAAATTTCTTCATAGCGCAATCCAGAAGAACGTTAATTATCCACTCGACCACTCTGTTTTCTTATTTTAGTGCTTCCAATTTGAATCCGACGAATTATTCATCTTGTATTCCTGCTCTGAAGAGACGAGCAGACTACTCTCATATTTTAAATGTTCTGACATCTCGCACGGTAAATAATTTCTTAATTTTGCTACAAACACTATTGTTCTGAAGAAGTAGTTGTGAAAACAAATGCCCTGTATTAATGTTGAATGTAAAAATGCTCTATAATTTTTATTTATTATGTTAGTACGCGCTCTTTCTGTAATTATAGCTTATAAGTAAGCCATTTATAAGTAATAACTTATAAGTAAGAGGCATTTAACTAGAGAATTGCGTTTGATCATTTTTAAGTCAAAATTACTTTTAAAAAATAAGACGGTATATTCTCTAGTTTTTAAGCACGTAATTTTTGACAGTTTAAGGGTAAAACAATCCTATTAATACTAGATTTTGTATGAAGAGAGAATGAGAAAAAAAAAACAATAGATACATTTCAAAAGAAAAGCCAATTTATGCCTTTTGTTTACTTGAACAAACCCTTGATGGCATTTTTTTGCTAAAATATATTCTTGACATGTTTTGAAAATTTCTAAAAAAGTCTTTTGAAAATTCATGAGTAGCGTCAGAATATTTATTCATCTGAATAAAAGACTAAATTAACGTACTTTAAGGATTTTTTATGCATAAGGATATATATTTTTATTTTTATTTATTTATTTTAATATTTTTGCTTTTATCTGGTTGGGAGACGTAAAACAAAATATTTTGTCACTAATAAACTTTTATTTGATATAAACTCCTTTGGTTCTTTGCAGTTTAAAGGTACCTTTAATTTGTTAAAATACCATTTTGTGGCTTTTTAAATTTTACTTTACCTGTTTGTGTTTGCTTTTAAAAGAGCATCCTGATAATACTACTTCAAAAGCTCACAGTGAGGGTTATGGTGCTTCATTTTAAGTTTTTCGTAGTTATTTTTGCATTAGATCTCCGATTGAACTGGGTAAACAAATATTTTCTCGATATGATACTCACATTTTAACCTAATTTTTGCTATAGTGGGTTTTTGTGTATGTGTGTGTTTGAGAGAGGGAGAGAGAGATAGAGATAAAGTTTTCAAGATGTATTTCCCCCTGATCTAATTTTATTATAGCAACATTTATTCGTAGTACAGTCTTCTATTAAATTCTATATCTAATTGCATTTTTTCCCTAATAAAAATAATGCATGGCTGAAATTCAAAAAAATAATTAAAAAAAAAACTAATAGCAATAAAGATGCTATTTTACTTTTAGAATGTTCAACTTTTTTACTTTCAAATATTTTAATAACATTAAAATGATATTATAAATGAACCCAGTCACCACTTAGACTATATAAAAAAAGAAGCAGAAGAAAGAAAAGCATCATTTTTACCATAAAAAAAAATTTAATGGAATAATTCAGAAAAATGAAGCATAATTAATTTTATACGTTTGGTGGATTATATGCAAAAAAACATGATTTAAATCAACTTAAATTAGAAAAATGCAAATCAACTTTTTCCAAACAAATTTCTCATATTTACACCTTGGGGGAAAGGAAGAGAAAATACCATTAAAAATAAGAAGAAATTAAAATATTTACATCTAAGTAAATACCTGTATCTCAAATGACATCGCTTACACCCATCGTTTTTACCACAAAATTAAAACATTTTAACTGTTCAGTGTTTTTTTGTGAACAGTTAATAATTGGTATGCATAAGTCAAAGCTAGACGAAAGGGATTTCCTAAATATAACAAATAAAAAATTCATATTTGAACTGTTTGAAAAACGCTTTAGAAAACTCGACATCACTGGTTGCATGATCTGGAGTTCAGTTCAACTTTTTTAATTGGGAAAATGCCTCTTGGGGAATATATGTACATATATATATATATATATATATATATATATATAAGAGAGAGAGAGAGAGAGAGAGAGGGAGAGAGTGTACTAAAATGCTAAAAAGACTAAATAAACTTGCCTCAAATAGCATTTTAAATGTTAGAATATTTTTATTTCGTTTTTATTTTTTAGCAAAACAAGTAGGGAACAGGCTACTAAATAATGATCTGAATATTTAACTATTTCATATTTGTCCGTTTGGGCATTTGCAAATTCTCTCTAAATTTTATTGGCACTGTAATGTAATAGAGAATAATTGCTGTACAAGGTTTTTAAATGTTTAGGACTGGAAATATTCATTAATTTTAAATAACAGGCTTTTGTTATTAGTCAACTTAACATCAAATAATCTAAAACATTTTTTCCCGTCTTAAAATGATTGCTAGGAAACAGTATTTGTTTAGAAAAAAATACGAAAAAAATTAAAGTTTTAAGCCACACTTCGTTTAAAACACATGCATTTTTAAGTATACTTTTTTATAGTTGATATCATTTTTTTCTAAGTTTGCTCATTTTATTTCTTCTACTGATTACTAAAAGCTGTTTATTTGTTTAAAGGCAATAAAAACTCATAGTTTTAAAAAAAGGATTTCTCGTAACATATAAAAACTAGCAGGAGAAAAAAAATTTAAAAATGTCCAAAGAATAAAAAATGAAAATTTTGCTAGTTTTTCTTTTTCTTTTTTAGAAGGTCATTTATAAAGCAACATTTTCTTCGTTCAATTCAAACGCAATTTTGAGTCCAGTAATTTGCTTGAGGATTTTTCCGCATTGTTTCTTCTTATCTTTTTCGACTTTTTACAAATTAGGGGGGGGGGGGAGTAACTGGTTTTATTTGTGGATGGAACTAAAACAAAATGGTGATTTTTTTTCTTTCTATTGTTTAAAATATTTTTCTTAACAAATTATGACACTTTAAGTCTAATACCTGACAATAGCTACATCAATTAAGTATTTTATCAGCAGTTGGTGAGTTGTCACGAAGAAGTTTTCAAGCGTCTTTAATGTCTCATCGGTACAGATTTTTGAGCTCTTTGAAGTAAAAAGCTGCCTTCAGTGTTCCCAGTTGGTACGAATTGGTGGTGGACATTCCCTTTGATATCAAAGAAGCATTGTTTTGATACTGAACTTGCTCATGCTTGCCTTCTTGAGCCAGAGTAACGCTGTGGTGTGCATCCCAGAAATTTACAATTTTTATTTCGGGTTTTACTTAAAACTAATTCCATGACTCATTTCCGGAGATAACTCATATCGAATATATAAGATTATTTTAAAAGAGTTCTTGGCATCGGAGCTCTCATGCCTTTTTTTTTTTTTTTTTGTCGGCTAACCATTTTGGGACTACTCTGAAGCAAACCCTTATAATGTTCGGCTCGTCGGTTACAGTGCTTCATGTGTAGAGTGTCTACTTTTTATTGAAGGCTCTATTATCCATCTGATTTCAATCAATGGAGTACACGCATCATATTTTCGTCGATTTTGAAGGCCCCCTGCTAAATTCCTCAACGATATCGCGTTATACTCCCCACGACTTACATTGTGATAATCGAGTTACATCGTTATTTACAGCTTGATAATTGAAATCTATTGATTTGGCCAAAAGTCTTTAGCAAAGGCCTCCTGAATTAACAAAAACCTTACGGTGGCGACTCTATCACGTCTAAAAATTTGGCCACAATTGGAAGATAAAAATTCCCTTAATTAACGCGAAACTTGATAGGTTCTATCGCGCCGTGTTGCAATAAGCTGAAAACAAGGTTCACGGGAGCACTCACTATAGCTCGAAGGTGAAAGAGAATGTGTGTGCTGTTTAACAGCACCTACTGTATTGACTGGCTATAAGTGTTGCACATAGTCGTAGTTTTTCAAGTAATATTCGATAATCCATTTCACAATCTTCAATGCTCTCTGCGTTTGCTTTTATTTTTAAATCTGTGTTTTATACAGAGATATGGAGAGTAATCTCACAAAAAATACCACCTAAAATATAATTTTAAAATTGTACTAACAAATATAGTTATAAAACTCAATGGAAAATTGTTCATTTACAGTAAACGAAGCTAATGCACTAATGCAGTAATAATAAGCATTAATTTTACCTTCTCAAAAACCGTTTTTTTCCCGTTACATTATGTTTAATTGATGAAATAATATTGACTCTTATTAAATGAATTTTACTGAAGCTTTTGATAGCAAATTCTGATTGTTAACTAAAGTGAAGAAAGTATTAAAGTTTGAGAATATATATTTGCCTGGGGATAAGTACACTTGCAGTCAGGAAGATACCTAGTTAACTGTTTATAAATTTGCGTCGCAAAAGAAAATTAATTTTCATTTGAATTATTAAAATTCCTTGTACATTATTCAAATCAATATCCTACTCACTTCTGAAACGAATTTACAAGTTCTCATTGTCTAATCAAACAATAAATTATTAATAACCCAGTAATTCCTCCATGCATACAGCGATAAAAATCACTGAAAAAAACATTAAACCTTCGGATCATTAAGTACGAAAATTTACTCTTCTTCAAACCATGTGATTGGCCTATTTAAGGAATAACAAAAAATATGTAATAGATATTTCTTTATAATAAAAATTAAAAGCATTCTTACTCTCAAATTATGTATTTTCATACAAGTTGCACAGTGTAGTTAAAATTTAGCAATTTACTTTCAAATATTTTTAACTGATTTTGCATTCATGAGAAATTTACCCAAATGTAAACATGCACGTAAAATTCAAATAAAACTCATTGCTTGACCTCTAGCCCACGGATTACTCAATTTTATCCCGTGGTGGTATGAATATATGCATATATATATGCAGGGCCGGGCCCGACGGTATTCGGCGCCCGCGAACTTTATAAAAAATAGTCGCCCCTAGCCCTCTTTCATCATACAAACTAATATACTATAAAGTCAATTGTGTATAATTTTCTTGCGTTTTCAATTATTTTAAAAATTTTAATAATTACATACATGAAACAAATAACTTATTTTTTTTTCTTTCCAATGGACTGCTGTTGGCTTCTGGTAATAGCAGACCGAACGTTTCACAGGGATTGGTACCAACTAACCATCTCTATCAAGCACCACAGAGCGTGTAGTACCAACCCCACGAGTGAATTTTGACGCTAAGTTCTTTCACTTGAAAGATGGAATATTTTTTTTTTTTTTTGCTCTGACGCTGAGGCGCCCCCAAGATGCTGTCGCCCTTGTATTTTGCACACTTTGCACATTGATAGTGCCGGCCCTGTATGTATGTATGTATAAACTCTTCGATTGGGCATAATTTAGCTTTACTGTTGCTGATACTGTACTAACATTTTCATTAATCTGAATGAAAAAAATGAAGTCATGATAGTATAGCATGATAGTTTCTGGTACATCTTATGCTGATACAAACTGTGAATGCATAATGCCTTACCTTTTATTCTTAATTCGAGGAGACTTAAATAGACTAAATCGGCATACTGGTCCGCGTCTTCAAGCCTTTTGTTCAGAAAGGACTCTATGAAATGTATTGTAAACTTCCCAAAACTCTCGTATCGGTATCCTTGGATGATTCTAGAAAAAATCAACTCGAAAATCTGTCTGAAATAAAAAGCTTTTCTGCACATTTAGGTTTTGTTCTCCAGAAAAATTTGATTCGTTGGTTCCGTCGGTCCACTGTGATGCTTTCTGTAGAGATTTTCTTCACTCGTTTTACGATTCCACTTGCGGGCTTAACCAACCGCTCCAGTTGATTTCTCAATTCTCATGGCAGGGGCAATGCAAGTTGCTAGAAGTTGCTGGTACCTCTTGTGCTGATACAAACTCTTTATTCAATTTTTGAGTATATCTTAACGTTTTCAGTTTTCAGTATATTTTGTGCATTTCTATACCAATGATTATCTTCACTTCAATTATTTTCTGCCCTTTGTGTTTTACTCAATCTGTACTAGTTTCTATCCTTTTTGTGAGCTCCTGGGATTTTCCCCTGTTTACTTTCTATTTTAAACTTAGGCAAACTGTCTCCAGACTTTCGTAAAATTTTCAATCCTTATACACGTCCCCTATTATCACAAATATGTATTAGTAGAAGATATAAATTAAACTTCCAATGATATGATAGAGAAAAACCCTTTGAAATTTCAAAATAAAGATGTGTATAGTCCCAAAACGTAATAATTAATTAATGCTTTTGCAGTGCCGGTAGTGGTATTGATTGATAATGAATAATTACGTAAAAATCAGAATTTCTTTACTGAATTATTGTTATAAATTGAACGATGTACATTAAAAAATCATAATCATTAAAAACGTAATTACCGTAGTACTAGACAATTTTAGCATCTGTAGAAAATTTTTAATCAACATCAACAATGGTATGCTTAAATGCAACCTACACTGGACTCCAAAAGTTAAGGTACAACATGTTTTTCGAACCTCAGGATAAAACTTGCCAGTAACAAAACAAATTACTGTTTAGGGGAGAGCGGGGCTAAACCGTACACCCATTTTTTTGGCCTAGATTTCAAGCTAGACGATCCCTTCAAGTTCTGCAGTCTAGCGGCAGATCGCGCAAGTTTACAGTATAGATATCGTTTCGCTATGCGTATGAGTAAAAGTGTCTCAGTAAAAAAACCTGTTTTTACTCTTTTTCTTCTAATTTTCGTCCAGTACTAAATAAAAGGTAAGTGAAGAATCTTTTCTTGTATGCTAGTAACTGTAAGATCATAATAAACTACTTCTCTTAAGCTCTCTTTTGGTTGTTAGTGATGATTGGTTAAGTGATAGAATTTAAGGTTATTTTGATATATTGCCACGAGGTACAGATTGAGGCTAAATCGTACAGAAGTGTACGGTTTCCCCAAATGGAAAAAGCATACCCTACATCGATTGTAACTTACGAGGAAAGTAGGCCTACCAAAAATGTTAACGTTTTATATTACTTTTTAACAAGTCCAAAATCAAGAAAGTAACTTCTAGACAACATTCAGTAATTTTTACTAAGTCCCTATATAAAGCACAACTGAAAGAGTCAGCTAAAGTAAAAGAGCTGAAGGAAAACATTCAACAAATGCAGGGAAAGATAAAAACTGAAAAGGTAGGGCAGAAAAAATTCAAAACAGGTGAACATTGGGACTCAAATGTAAAACCAAAGCGAATCCTAAACCAATTTCATGATGAAATTTCTAGCAGTTTGGGTAAAACATAACTGAAATCTAAAAATATATACATGTACGCTATGGGTTACGTCACACTTTTGTATCCTTTTATGTATATATATATATATATATATATATATATATATAAAATAATTAGTACTTCCCGAAGCATCATTTATTATGTAACTTGAGGTAAATAAACTTTAAATTAAAATGTCCGTACAATTTGTACCTACTTCTAAAATGTACCTCCGTCTCTTACACTGTTAAAAATGTCCGTAAGATAATAGTAAAATAACCATTTATTTGATTGTTATTTTACCATATTTAATTACTGTAGTTGCATAACCATTAAAAAGATGGTACTCAAACCGCTGATTGTGAAAAAAATCGTTTATTCTCTGTTTATCCTAAAGAACGTTAACCTAATCGTAATTGCAAAAGCTTACCGGTCGTACGTTGTTGTTAAAATATGAATAAAGTTTTATCAGTTCAAATCTGCATGTGTATATGTTACCGTTAAAGTATATAATGCAGTTATTTCATAGAATACCTAGTTATTCCATGAAATAACTGATCGTGTCCGTTAAACTGTGTAATATGTTATTAATTTGACACTTTAACTAGTTATTCTATGAAATAACTAGGTATTCTATAAATTAACTAATGAGAGACAGTTAAAGTGTAAAATAAACAATTTATCTAAAATGAAATAATAGGTATTCTATAAATAAACTAATGATAGACAATTAAAATGAAAAAGAAGCAATTTAACTAATTTATGCAGCGTATATATGGTATTTACGGAAACGTACCATAAAATCATTTGTTACAACAGGGATTACTAAAATGACACTTGGAATTACAAAGAACATCATTTCTAAAGCACAAACATTTTTTGTCGACGCACTGGGTTTTACACGAATATTTTTTAAATCCCTGACCAATACCTAAACTTTGAGCTGTAGCAATCGACCGGAGAGATATTTCTACATCCGGTGCTTCTTCGATTTTAATTAATTTTTGTTCGCAGACACTAGACTGGGATCGGGAATATCATTGTTTTATGCGGCCGTTTCTTGTGCTTGATTGGAAAAATCCTTCTTCGGTTATTTTTATGATGATAGCTAAAATAGATTTGGCATCACCTTTTCCTCTGTAAACTTCAGGCACTGGGATACGGACGGTAAACCCCACAGAGGCTTCAGAATGAGATTTATCCGACATTAATTTCATCTTTTTCGCTTGAATTTCAAAACACTTTTTAGACTTTTCTCTTTCTGTTTGAACATTAAGTTCATTAAAACAATTTGCAGATTTTCTGCCCAACTTCATCTTCTGAAACATAATCTTCCGAACATGATATATGGACAGGCTCCATACATTTGGAGCAAACTATATCTTCACTGCATTCTTTTAAACGGACAACACATACTTTCGTAATGGGGTTATTTAATTGTTTGTTCAACTACTTTTTCATTATCAGGTTGAGAAGAAACATTCATTGCAGTAGATTATTTTACACTTTAACGGGCTGCAGATCGTTATTCTATGAAATAACTAGTTAAACCATGAAATACAAGAGAGTTTTACACTTTAACGGACACGATCAGTAATTTCATGGAATAACTAGGTATTCTAAAAAAATAACGGATTTCATACATTAACGGTAACATATATGAAAAAAGAAGAAAAAAAAAGTGGCTTAAGCAGTGGTTACTAAATAGGAAGACATACACACCTAAATAAAAAATTTGAGACATCAGATTCCTAAAATGTTTGCGAATGAGCGAACCCATAATTTGAAGCTTATTTGTATTTTAATTTTTGCAGCAAATAAAATGATTTTCGTCAATATACAGTAAATTTGGACCAAAGATTGCTTTAGATCCAATCAAAAACTGAAATCTCAATTTTTAAGCAGTTTTCCTGTTGAAAAGAAAGATTTATTGATAAATAAACGCCCGCTTTGCGTGGTGCTGATGGCCGAATGGTTAGAGAGCAAGGTTGGTATTCAAAACAAGCGGGTTCGATTCCCGCTAGCTTCGTTTACGGTTTCTACGCCCCGAAGTTTCTACGCCTTGAAATGGTTCAAACACGATAAAAATTTTGTTTTGAAACCATTTTTAAATGGTTATAGAACCGTAAACTTTTGTATTTACGGCTTTTTAACCAAGCTGATTGGAAATGGTTAGGTCCCGTAAAGATAGAAAAATGTTCCAAACCGTAAATTTAACGGTGAATTAGATGGACAGACTGCTGCCGGTCATTTAACCGTAATTTCATGATGAAATTTCTAACAGTGTAGGTCTTATCAAAAATTCATACATGAAAAAAAAAAAAAAAAGAATCTGAAAACCTAAAAATGCACAATGGCAAAAGTATTGGTTGGATTCATTCTATTTACGTGTTAAAATTTTGCAAATTATTAATACAGTTTTCTGATTTTTAAACATCCTGGAGGAACTTCGTGAACAGTCCAGATAAAAATTTGACCAGCTGATTTGCATTTGCAATCGACATCTCATTTCCTTTCGCAATTCGATTTTGATTTTCGCATGGAAGTAGTGGGTAAAAATGTATACTAAAGGAAATGATTTTTCCGCCAAAGCTTTTTCAAACATAAAAGTTTTGCAATATGCGAATGTCATAGGAGGAAATGATTTCTACAAAAAATTCACCCGGGGACTAGAAAACTAAAACCCTTTTTATTCTTCATGTAAAATTTTACGCTTTGAAGGCTTAGAATACTGTCGGCAGTTATTCTGCGAAAATATAAATTTTATTTTTTCGAGAACTTTCAGAAGTAAAATATAGAAATCTGCTTAGTGCGCATAATCCATGTTCTTTCCGTTGCACCGTCTCGTAAATTGAATGATCTAAATAAAATTGCATACACCAATATATGTGTAACATATATGTGTGTGAGAGAGAGAAAGCTAGATATAGGGATCTGCCATGATGTGTGAAAAAGGATTTTTTTTTCTTTTAAAGTGTTAATAAAAAAATACGGGCTGAGTCACGGAAGATGGATGTTTTTGCAATGTACCATACTCGGCTTGTGAAAGGAGTAAGGAGATGCAGGAAGTGGTCTTCAATTCAACTTGAGTTAACATTTAGTACTCATCATGCGTTGTGGACTCGAAAACTCAGCGTATTTTCTTAAAACACCGTGTATTTGCTTAACCGTAAAAAAATGTGAAATCAGAACTCCATCCACGTGGCAGGGCCAGGTGGTTTGTTTTGCATTTAAGAAAAAGTCGTTCTCAGTGCAATAACCCACCTAAGAATGGCATGATGGCCGGGGACATCATAATGATGACCAATGCGGAATTTTTGTCTCGGGAAACGTTGGGCCAATAACTCCTTTGGGTCATCACTGACTTGATTTCCACTCTTGATTAATGTTGTTCGTGCAGAAAAATATTTCACCAAAAAGAGCAGGATTTTCTTATACAAAACATGACTCTTTATTTTATAAGAATTCTACCTAGGAACAAAAATCTTTGATCTTTAAAACTTGTGTGCGTAAAAAAGGAACTTTCTTTTTTCTTATGATTCAAACAAACTACAGAAAAGCATTTGATCGATTGTTCACCTATTGTTATTCAGGCTTTGTACAGCACTTTTGCTTCTATAGTGTAGAATTGATGACGCGCATGAAAAAGCAAATTACAAACTTTTTCTGTATTTTTGAGTGGACCGTTCATCATCTATCCATGTGTATAGAAATAATTTAATAATTCAGTGCTTGTAGGGTGATGAATTTAAAAACTAATTGGAGTTTTTTAAAAATGTATCTGAATATTATGAACTAAACGCAAATTCTTGTATTTATCATACATCTTGTTTTTAATGTTTATATTTAGTTTTGAATTGCTTGCTTGTAGTTTTATATTTAGTTTTATATTTAACTTTGAAATTTCAAAAATACCGAACAAAGAAAAACTAATTTTATTTTTTTTAATGCAAAGTGAGTTTTAGCAATGCATTATACTGCAACTTAAATTCATAATTTTCAAAATTCCCTCTTAAAATTCAGACACAGTTTCATTGAAGTAACACAAACTCAGTAAATATCGTGTTGAAAAATTTTCCGTTTCTAAACGAAGACTAAAGTAATAAAATTTATTTTATGTCTGAACGCTACAATAAATGAATTGTTAGTAGAAAACTAAATCAATAAAATCCATATTTTGATATGAGAAACCCAGTCCTTTATCTGACTGGAACAATTACGATAAACTGAATGAATAGCCAAGATATACTAACTCAGCATTATTTACTTTGGAATATATTTCATGTGTCCAAATAAAGAAGTTCAGCAGAAAACTTGAGTGCAATAGATAATTTGGAAGTCTCTTTCCTTTATCTAAATAAGTAGAACCATTGTGACTTCGAACTTTGGAATAATCATTATTTATGCGCTTGCTTTTTTAAAAATAAAATATTTCTATACTTACCGTTATTAACGAGCAACTATTAAAGATAAACTTCGTACATAACATAACAAAACATTTGACTTATTTCAATTACCCCACATTCAAAAATATTATAATGCTTATTACTAGGGTTTTCTCAAAACACCTCAAATAATATAACATGTATATGTTATCTTCACTAATAATAAAGCAGCAAGTATGTATATCTAGGGAAAAGACCGTTCGGCGGATTTTTCTGAAATTTGGCACGAAATTAGATTGGAACATGGGGGGTGTGCACCTCGCAGAGTTTTTACTAAAATTCAAATTTGTTCTCTTTTTATTCCAATTTACAGCCGAAAATTACATATAATGGTCTTTTTCTATTGAAAGAAATTATCACATCGTTTCGAGTTTGATACCATTGAAAATCGCGTAAAAAGCTACCCCGGAAAGAGTTTTGCTCAAGGTGCTAAAATTTGGAGCTTCTAAACTAACTAAAACGTTTTTCTCTGTAGTTCTAAACAATTTTTTCGCGAAAATTTACTTTAATTTTGTTTGAATTGTTACCATACCGACTGTCTTATGACCCTTTTCTTTTTTTAGCTTGCTTCCCGTAAAAGTAAAAAATAACAAATAATAAAGCTTGAAAGAAGGCTTAATGTATCGTGAAATTATGGATAGAAATGAAGAAAAGTCAAAAATAAGTGAAGTAATTAAATAAAGATTGAAAAATAAAAAATTTAAAAGTAGGTTTTTGAGATGGGGAAAAAGTGTGTCGGTCGGTCTGTCGGTCTGTCTGCCCCCGCTAATAACTTTTGAATGAATTGTCCGATTCGAAAAATTATTTTTGCATTCGAAAGATCTCCGCAAGGACATCTCATTTCCATATTTTACTTTTTGATTTGAACAATATTTTGTTCAATTTTGAACAGTTCAAAAAATTTTAACATTAGCGCCTATGGACAAAAGTGAAGCAAATTATGTAAAGTCTGGGCACAAAATCCAAGTGTTCCTGTTGCAAGCTTATTGGAAGAAGTTTTTGGCGTGAAATATTGATTTGAACAATTTTTGTTCTTTTTTTAACAGTTCGAAAAAAAATACAAATTGCGGCATTTTTCCATTATCCCAACGCAGGCGATAAAGTCGCCAATAATGATGCAACCAACGTCAAACGGAATATCGTCACTAATAACCTTTTGCGTGTTCTATCGCCAAAAAGTTTGCTTGGAGAGATTTGCGCCGTGATAGTGGAAAGGTACCAAATTAACATTAGCGCCCACGGGAAATTTCAATCCCATATAAATCCTGATCTAACAGACGGATTTGCTTGCAACAAACTTTATCGGAAAGATATTACGCTGTAAAACATGTACAGATTCGAAGTTCAACAAGAACTGAACAAGCCTATTTTCCTATGAAATTTTTTGATCGGAATTTTTAACTAAATTTCTCAATGAATAAATGAATGAGTGAAAGAGAAAATGAATGAAAAAATAAATAAACGAGTGAATAAATACATGAATGAGTAAATGAATGAACAAATACATGAATGAGTAAATGAATGGCTGGATAAATGAAAGAATGAATGACTGAGTGAATGAATAGGTATTATCCGTTGAAAAAGGTATATTTGAAGTAATTAAGAACTGAAGCTAAACGTGAAAGAGAGAGAAAGTGATAGGCTATATTAAAAATTTAAAGTTTGGTGTATACGGGAAAGTAGGCTCGTATACTTCTAGACGGAATTTCTTGTTAACGAATTAAAATTTATTTCTTGCTGTTTTTATCATTTTGAGGAGCAGCCGATTTTTAATTAATTATTTTCTTTTATTTTGATTATTCTTTTTTTAGCCTACTTTCCCGTAAAAGTAAAAAAAATAATAATAAAGCATGAAAGAAGGCTTACTGTATAGTAAAAATATCGTTAAAAATAAAGAAAAGTCAAAAAAAAGTGAAGTAATTAAATAAAGATTGAAAAATAAAAAATTTGAAAGTAGGGTTTTGAGATGGGGAAAATGTGTGTCTGTCGGTCTGTCGGTCTATCCCCCCCTAATAACTTTTGAACGAATAGTCCAATTCGAAAAATTCTTTTTGCATTCGAAAGATCTCGGCGAGGACATCTCATTTCCACATTTTGCTTTTTGATTTGAACAATTTTTCGTTCAATTTTGAACAGTTCAAAAAATTTTAACATTAGTGCCTATGAGCGAAAATGAAGCAAATTATGTAAGCTCTGGGTACAAGATCCATGTTCCAATGAACAAGCTTACTGGCAGAATCTCTTGGCGTGAAATATCAATTTGAACAGTTTTTGTTCATTTTTGAACAGTTCAAAAAATTAACATAGCGCTTACGGGGAAATTTCAATCCTATATAAATCCTGACCTAACGGACCGATTTGCTTGGAACAAACTTTATCGGAAAGCTCTTATGACGTAGAACATGTACAGATAAAAAGTTCATCCAGAACTAACGAGCCTATTTTCCTATAAAAAATTTTTATCGGGATTTTTAAGGATATTTTTCAATGAATAAATGAATGAGTGAAAGCATGAATTAATGAATAAATGAAGGAGTGAAAGAATGAATCAATGAATAAATGAATGAGGAAAAGAATGAATAAATGAGGGAATAAATATATGAATGAGTAAATAAATGAATAAAGACATGAATGAGTAAACGAATGAATGAATGAATGAATGGCTGAATAAAGGAAAGAATGAATGAGTGAATGAATATGTATTATCCGTTGAAAAAGGTATATTTGACATAATTAAGAACTAAAGCTAAAGGAGAAAGAGATAGCTGGATTATAAATTTGAATTTGGTGTATACGGGAAAGTAGGCTCGTATAGTTCTAGGCGGAACTTCTTGTTAACGAATTAAAATACTGCGCAGGGTTTTTTTTTTCTTGTTACCCTTTATAGCGATTTTTGTAACTTCAACTTATTATTGCGATTTATATTTATATTATTTAATTTTTTCTGCAGTTAATTAGCAATCATGTTATTTGCCTGTTTGAGCTCAGATGAAAGGTTTTTCTGCTTTCAAAGCTTTCCTTGCTGCTGTTAGTTTCTACAAAATACAAAATTTCGTCTTTCTCTTTTGCTGTCAAGGAATAATAGATAAAAACTAATTATACTAAAAATGTATTATTTAAAACTATTATAATGGATTATAATCGTCCTTTTTGTGTGATTACTTGAACTAAACAAACAAAATGCGGTTAACTTAAGCATTTTCTTTTTTGTTTTGTTTCGTTTCTTTCTTTCTTTCTTTTATCCGTTTTTATTGTGTGTGTTTTGTTTAAAAAAATACTTAAATGTGTAGGATCACTAGTTGGTTGCCGTGGGCGGATATTTTTTAATTATGTGGAAGGATATACATTTTAATGAAATAAAATAATTTACACTTAAAAAAAAGTCACCACTATGTACACAATGGTGAACCGACTGGTAATTTCATTTTTTAACACGGGAATAGCCGTGCTGGTACCGCTAGTTTTAAATATTGCCTTATTGTTACAGGGTTGAGTGGTTGAGTAGAAATTAGATATGTATTTCGACAAAATATTATCGAAATTAGATAAATTTATTTCATTTACCTTGATTTACTGTTACCAAGTTTAGCTAGGGTACCGCTAGCTAGTTAGATACATATGTATTACGTGTGACAATACTTATCTACCGAGGATGAAATTTCTAACTACCTTTCTAGCACAAAGAAACTTTTCGTTGGTGTATTATGTGCAAATAATAGACATCTTCTTCTCCAGCACCTGTTTTATTCACATACGTGAAATAAATTCAGCTGGAAAAGAAAAATTTACCTGTTTTACGTGATTTATGTCCTTTTTTAATGTAGGCAAACTATCCCTAACCCAGAAACTGTCAGTAGGGTTTAAGATAAGCTGTGTTAATATTGTATTTAATATGAGGGTCATTCTAAAAGTACACAACGTTTTATTCACTAATCATTTTCATTCAAGATAATGGGAAAAAAAACTTTTATAGTAACGGTCCACCAGTTATCTTATGCCTTCTGCATACTCATTTGCCGCCAAGTTCTAAAACCTATCACTAAGTTTCTTTTTCAATTTGTCATCATTAACGTTGTGCTTTTCCTCTGAAAAATCAATCCATCTAAAAAGTTCCACCTAAAAAGGGGGAGAAAATATTCATTTAGTGGTCTATAAGGTGGACGTCCAAAAACTTTCCACTTAACTTCTGAAGCAAATCTTCGAAAACTGCATAGAGGAAAATTTGGGGGCAAGATGGCGTGCAGAGGGCATGAGAATACTGGTACAGCGCTATAATAAATGTTTCAATTTGAATGACGATTGTGTAGAAAAATAGGTAAGATATCAAAGTATGTTGTAAAAAAGTGTTTTATTTCATTGTCTTGAATAAAGATGTCTAGAGAGAAAAAACAATGTTTTTTACTTTTAGAATGATAGAAATCGACTTCTTCTGAAAACATTTCAATTATTCTTCTTTCTCATAGCAACGCAATGTTTTTGCGATATACATACCATTCCATCGGTTGAAAATATTAATATTGCGTAAAATTTACATTTTTCGGTAGTTTGAGGCAACTTTAAAACTAAATGAGCACAAATAATTCCAGGACGATTATTAATGTTTCTAGTTGAATGTATTATGGTTCATCGTACTACATCTCCATTTTTTTTAACACTGCATCAGGATTTTCATGCCTAAAAAAACTACAGTTATGTTCGTGTATCAGTTAATGCGATCATGTAAAAGCAGTTTTGAAGTTGAGCAAAGCAACAAAATAAAACAAAAGCGAGTTTTTTATGGATTTTTTTTACTTAATTTTGCCGTCAAAATAATTTTATTAATGCTCCATTGGAAATCGCGTGAGCAAAAGGCTAACTGCTCAAAAATATGTCTCAAGGAATTTATACGTAAAAATAATAAGACAAAATGTAATTATTTTCTTAATATAATTTTTAGTTTATAACTAATTTTTCACCGTTTGGCAGTAACTACTTTTGTCAAGAACAAGCAATATGCTTTGAATTAAGAATTAGAAAAAACTCAATCTCAGACGTACCACACAATGTGTTAATAAAAACGTCTTATAAAAGTATTTTATCCAACGATATTTCTAAAAAATAAATGTAAAATACCAACAATAGTGGAGAGAAAAGGAAAAAGAATTTCTGCGCTTTCAAAGTGAAGTAATGTGTTGTCAACAGCTACTGGTCGATTAAAACTAAGACATTTATTCTGCGAGGAAAAAAATACAGAGCTTCAAAGGGAGAGAAGTGCTTTTGAGAGAGAAGGAAACACTATCTGTTCTTTTCGATTGTAGTCAATTTTTTTCTTTAACCTTCCTCAATGCAACACCTAAACACAATAGTAAAGTTTTTGAAAGATAAAATAAATAAATAAACATAAAAATAATTGAACAAAACTCATTAATAAGAAGCAAAAGCCTGACTTTCCCGTATACATCAATATCAAATTGAGAATCTACCTATCTCCCTCTTTTTCTCATTTAGCTTTAGTTCCTAATTACTTTAAATATACCTTTTTCAACGTTTAATGCTTATTCATTCCCTTTTCCATTCATTTATTCATTCATTCACTCACTCACTCACTCATTCGTTCGTTCATTTATTCAGAAATATCCTTAAAATTCAGATCAGAAAGATTCGTGGAAAAATAGGCTCGTTCAGTTCTGGAGGAACTTCGTATCTGTACCTGTTCTACGTCATAACATATTTTCGATTATAAAGTTTGTTTATTATATTTTTTTGTTTGTTTGTTATACTAGGACTTAAACAGGATTGAAATTTCTCCGTACGCGCTGTTATATTTTTAAGCGCTCAAAATTGAACAAAAATTGTTCAAATAAAATATTGTTTCCCACTGAGAGCTTCTTCCACTAAGCTTGTTCAAAGAAACTCAGATCTTATGCCCAGAGTTTACATAATTTGATACATTCTTTCCCATAGGCGCTAATGTTAAGATTTTTTAAACTGTTCAAAGTTAAACGAAAAATTGTTCAAATCAAAAAGTAAATTATGGAAATGAGATATCTTCGTCGAGATCTATCGAATGCAAAAACAATCTTTCGAATTCGACAATTCCTTCAAAAGTTATTAGGATGGACGGGCACACGGACAGACACACATTTTTCCCATCTCAACACGCTACTTTCAATTTTTTTATTTTTGAATACTTTTAATTGCTTTACTTAATTTTGATTTTTTCGTAATTTAACAATATGTTTACCATACATTAATCATTCTTTCATTCTTTTTTATACTTTACGGAAAAAATGCATTAAGAGTTATTAATGTATTAAATAATTAAAATTCATTAGATACTTCTTACATAAAAATATTTCAGGCATGCACAATAATATTTTCATAATTAATTTAATGGCTATATTAAATACTAGCTGACATGCCCGACGTTGCATGGACTATCTCGAACATTGAGTATAGACAAACTTGACTCAAAAGAGACTTGAGTCTACAAAGATTCTTTGAGTATCTGTTTAGCATTGTTACTCTCGGCTAAATTAAAAAACTCCTCTCCTCGCTAAATAGTACATGCGAGAGAATTCATTTGATATGGAATCCAATAGAATTTTTGGAAAAATATTGATATAAATTTTGCAAAAAATCCTGACGTGATGGGGGAAAATGGAAGTTATTTCCTAGATCAGGAGTTCTCAACCTTTTTCGGTTTGCGGCCCCCTAATGGGTACCAAATCTTGTTGCGGCCCCCCTCGTATGTACACGTCTGCATATATGTATGCATGTATATTAACTTATTTATTCGTATGTCTGTGTGTGTGTGTGGTTCCAGGTTCTACAGGCATGAGCACATAAAATAGGATAAAAAAAAACTTTGTCAGTTTTAGAACAAACAACTTCATTAAATGAAAGCTAATTGACTAATTTATGTTAAAAATCCATCATTATAATGAACAAATTTGCAAAGAATATTTATGTCAAAATATTTCTAAGGGACGGGAACCTTTCGTTCAATTCAAGAAAATGAAACTAAGAGCACTAGAGAAAATAAGCTCTGAGAAGACCGTCTAACTATCGACTAATAATAATTGGGAGAAAATAAATTAAAAATTACAAAAAAATTTGAATTCTAAAAATATGAAAGAAAGAAAAGGACACAGAAGGAAGGAGATGAGAGGTCAACAAATTATGTCCACTTCAGAGTAGAAAAATTCTTCCAAAAAACGGAAAGCTTATTAAACATAAAGTTTTGCAGGAAATAGCAAGTAGGGAATTTTGCATAATTTTACTTGAATAAAAACAAGTATGCGCTCAAAATTCTTGTATTGCAGTCATTGTAGTACTAGGCTTTATTTTTATTTTTTATTATAAAAGTGCTTCTTCAAGGAGTGTTAAGAGCTCATTTAATTTGCCCTAAGTTCAAATCAACATGAAAGCATTCAGCTTATATATGATATTATTGAACACGGTAAATATATTCTTGTTACCAGAGAAGAATACAACCTGTCACATATAGACTTGTAATGCATTTTGGTGTCTGTGGTCTCCTTTTGGAGACCACGGACACCAAATCCGTATGGCTTCCTTATTTTACTATTTTTTCCTGTGGCTCGACAGATTTGTGCTGTGGCCCCCAAAGGGGCCATATGGCTCCCGTTGAAAAACCCTGTTCTAAGTAAACACTAGTCAGCATAAAAATCAGCAAAAATTTGTTTTGAATTTTTTTTTAAGTTTAATGTCGCAGGCCTTTATACTCATTTCCTAACCTTTTTGTAATTTTTTTAGAAAAAGAAAGAAAGTAATAATAATTCTCTAGCACCCAGGGCCCCCACATCGTTCTATGGGCCCTGTTACTAATGATTTTAACGGATCCATCCACCATATCTTTCGTTTCGACCCCCTTTCTACGTTAATTATGCAATATTTATTACACAGAAAGACAATATAAAATGAGCAATGGTCGTGGTAATGTGCACTTTAGATTTAAGACGTTTTGTAGAATATCTAGAAAATTACTTATAGGTTTACCATTTAAGCAGAAATTTCTGGTCGAATGAAAACTTCCGTAAATAGGAATTATTTAACTATCGCGCAAATCGCTGTGATTTGGCATGTAAGGATTATAATTTGGCGAATTTCTATTCGATCACATACAACTTTTACGTAAGGCTTTCTTCGTATTTTGACAAATATTATACACACACACACACACACATATATATGTATGTATATTAGTTTTCTTCTCCATTGAACGAATAGTCGGGTTATCCATAGAGCTTTTCCTTTACACAATGTCAAGTCAAAATGCTGAACTTGAAAGTGCATGTTTGTTGTTATAAAACACCATACTGATTTTTATGTTTATTTTTATTCTTTTTTCTTTAAAATACTTATCCTATTCAATGAATAAAGCACCTTCAGCATACAGTAAATCACAACCTTTATTCCCAATACTTATCACTGTATGCGCACTTTTTTTAATGCTTTTATAAAAGTAACAGTTTTGTCCCGCTTCATGTCAAGGTGTAAAGAAATATCTGCCAGAAAAAGTGAAGTGAAAATATGTACTTTAAAAATAAGTCATTAATATGCAGTCGTGATAACGAGAAGCACGCAAGTTTAAGCAGGATATTGTACTTTACAAAACTTTTCTTTACTTTTTTTATATAATTTTTTCAAACTAAAAGGTCATTTTACGCAATTGTGAATAAGTATTAAAATAGCGAGAAGTTCATGGAAAAAAATCAGCCCATTTCCTGGCTGACTATGTTAGTTGTCTTTTCTTTTTATTTTTTCAGTTTACCAAAAACTATTGAAGCATTTTCTCGCTAAAACATTTTCCCTTTCCATACTTCTCTTCCTCCCTTTCTTTTTGTTCTCTTTTTTTAAAATTTTCTAATAAAGCCTTATTAAAAATTCATGAGAAGATGTAAAAACTTAATTCAACTCGATGAAAGATCTCTATTAGCATATTTAAAGTTTTTTTTTTCATTATGATTTATCTTTCAACCTTGGATACTCTTTGTGAGATGGAAAATATTTATGTCGTAACATAAATTCAAATTTGATCATAAATGTCGCGCTTCTGTGCATTATAGCTTTTAAAACATAGCTAATAAGTTCATTTTAAATTTGCATTTTTAGGCAGTTGGTAATTTTTCATTGTAGCTGCATATAAAGATAACTGAGTTAGTTAATAATATAGTTAAGGCTGGAATGTCCTGCTGTATCGTAGCGACAGGTACTTATGTGTATTTCTTAATTATTTTCTATTAATAGCATGACCAAACAGTGAACTATTTCCAACAATGTATGCTTAAGCAAAGACGAAAAAGGAATTTACTAAAATCATATTTTATATCAGAATAGCACCGACAATCTTAAACGCATAACCCACACTGAATTAGTTTACTGCTGCTTCATGATAAGTGAAAAAAATTAAATTACTGTCTGATTGTCCTAGCCGAGATTGCGCAGGCGTCAGGTCTGTTTCTATTTCATTGAAATAAGGGTGAAAGGATGAATAAAGGTTAGGAATTGTTTAGTATTTAGAAGCATAATAAACTGTCTGTGTGTTTCTTTTCTTTTCTATTTTGTGTTTAAGATTTAAATTGGAAATGGTAGGTATCATCATCGGAGAAAAGCAAAAAATGACAGCGTAAAATAAAACTTCCAAAAAAGTCCATTTAAACGCATCACCCCCTTTACGGATAGAATCTTCCCGACAGATCAGATAGTATCGTCTTTCGAAAGGGAACAGTACGTTGGAATACTCTTAAGATAAATCTATTTATTAGTTTTGCAGTGGAACAGGATGTGTAGAATAATTGTTTCGATTGAAAAATGAGAAAAGGAAACTGAAACAATACTAAGTTTTATTTATGTAGTTTACTTAACTTTACGACTAAGTACGTTTTACTTATTTCAATCTTGACTGTTAGAAAATTCTCCAAAACCAGAATTACATTTTAAACAACTTCTTATAAAAAGTCTTTACAGATTTAACAATGTCTTTTTAAAATTAGTTTAGTTCCGTGATTTGCTTGCATTTGTGTAGTACTTTTTCCCCCTTGATTTACTTAGCTTTGAATTTATTGTACTTTTAAAAAACGTTAATTTGTTTAAATCCAAAAACGGTTTCAAATTTAAAAAGTAATTTGCTTAAATAATAAAATCTAACGGGAAAAAAACACATTTCTACCGCAACACAAAAAAATCATTAAACAAATGCTTATCGTTCATTTTTTTCTTTTAAACTGTCATTTTTTAAGATAATATTTTTCTTTCCAGTAGAATACAGTTTTGAGTCGGATAATTCAGTTTAATATTTTAAGCATTTTTTTTTTTTATGTTTGCATTTTTTTCCTTTTTTGTAAAAAAATAAGGTGTTTAGTGAAAATAAAGTATTTCTTCAAATCGATTCTTATTTCTGTGAGAAGCATTAATAGCTGGTCATTTCATACAAGTTTTTTTTTTTTTTTTTTTACTTTCTGTTTTTAAATATTTTTATTTAAGCAGAATGTTCTTGATTTCTCATAACGTAATTCTATGGTAATTTTAATTTAACTCGCTTTTTGAATTACAATAATCTTATTGGACATGATTGCTTCCTGAGTTATTTGTTTTATTTCCTTTTATTTTTTCATTCCATGATGAAAAACCGTAAGTTTTATGATGATTTCTTAAAATCAGGATTCAGTATAAAATCTCTTTTGCTTAGTTTTGGTAATTCTTTAAATATATTATTAACTACTTTCAACAATTAAAGCACTTATATCAACAAAAAAAGTAACTTATTGAACTTAAATAATTTCTATTTTTATAAGCGATGTCAACTTCATTCTCTCAAACTGTTTCAGTTAATTTGTTTCAGTTACTTTGCAGATAATAAGTCGGTAGGGTGGCGTAGTGGTAAGGTGCAGGCCTCGTACGAACAAGATCGCAGGTTCAAACCTGGCCCAAGTCGGAGGATTTTCAAGATGCAGAAAATCGTCTGCACCCGTGTCGTATGCTTATGCGGCATGTTAAAGATCCCTTGAGTATCCTTTTGGCATGGATACTCTCGGCTAAATTAAATTCCTAGCGCGGTTTGCGTCAACAAAATCTTAGGTGCCGCCATCTAGGGAAAACTGAGCGTCAAAAAAGGAGTTGCGGCAATGGTACCCCACACATTGTCGTGCCATTGAAAGAGTTGGTATGAATCTCTGGGGACGCACTAGATCTGCAATGGTTGAGGACCAATACTGCAGCCACATTACAAAGAAACTTTGCAGATAAGAATATTTTTACAAAAAAATCTTTGTGTATGAAAACTAACATATAGAGCTGAATTACTTCAAAAAGCCCACCAAATATGAAATTTCAATTTTTTTTTTAATGATAAAAAAAGTAGCTGTGAAATCAATATGCCCCTTATTTTCGTCAATTTCAAGTTTACTCAAAATTAAGTCTACTTAGAAATACGTTTTGATATTCACAATATGTTAAAAACCGTTGATCTATTCAAAAACTAAGCTTTAAATCAATCAAATTAAAAGAATAAAATTAAAATTATTCTGAAATTATTCTACATAAAAAGCTCTCTTTGGTAAAGTTTGTTGGAAGCAGACTGTCGATTTAGACAGTCTGCTTTCAATAGACGAATATTTAAATTTCTTCAAATTTTTCACATTTACC
The DNA here is from genome assembly GCA_038502835.1 of Octonoba sinensis. NCBI lineage: Eukaryota > Metazoa > Arthropoda > Arachnida > Araneae > Uloboridae > Octonoba > Octonoba sinensis. The sequence goes on along the minus strand of CM076599.1, from coordinate 51,333,836 downwards.
TTTTTTTTTTTTTTTTTTTTGCTGTTTAAAATTAAACGAGAAATTATACGAATGAAAAATGCAATATTTAAATGAGGTATTCCAGTGGAACAAAAAAAACTTGACAGTTGTTCTCGTTAAAATTATTTCTGGGAAAGGTCAATCATTTTCTCATTTCATAAGCTTTGTTTCAAAACTTTCACTTTTCAGTACACTTTATTTAATTATTGACTATATTTTGTAGCTATTTTTTTCTATACTTTCTTCTATAACCCATACATAGAAGAAAGTATTGGATTCGTGAAAATTTTCGAGTTTGAATTACGACGCATTGACACGTTTGGAGATGTGATGCTGAACACAATTTGGCCATTTTTAGAAAGTGTTTGTCTGTGTGTTTGGGTGGGAGGTATAGTGACCGCTGTAACTCAAAAAGTAATAAATAGAATCGAAAGAAATTTGGTGCCAAAATCTAATCAGCACCACTCCTATCAGGGTGCATATATAAACCCTGATAGGAACGGTGCTGATTAGATTTTGGCACGAATCCATTCAAAGGGGGAAGGCAATCGAACGTTTTTCTCGATTAGCGAGAGTTCTGTTTCTCAAGAAGTAATGGAATGATTCGAACAAAATTTCGTTTAAACCCCACATCAGTGGGCACAAGAGCTGATTATATTTTGACTCCATTCGCTCCAAGGCGGAGATGCAATGAGATTTCTTATTAGTTTTTTGTCGGCACTATAAGTCAAGACGTCAGGCATATAATTAAAAGACAAATGTGGCACACACATGGGTCCTGATAGGAAGTAATGCTGATTACGTTTTGGGGCCACTCGCTATTCAAGGAGGTGGTGCAGTCGAACAATATGCTCACTAAGCGTTTATCTCAGGAGTTCAACAATACAAAAAATTATATTCTGGCGCCAATCGCGCCAGGGCACACAGTCTTTGTTTTGCACTGTTTCCCTTTGACTTACGCGTTAACAAATACAATTTTAGTAATATTTTTAGCATTTTGAGGCTTTGCTGGTAGCAAAATCTTTTAACTACTTCATCTTGGTTTAAAAGAATTTTTTTTACATACTTTTTTTTAATAAGTGTTTTTATCATGACAGGGACTTTTGGCGTGTAGTAATATTCATATGGAAGGATATAGAAAAAATTTCCGTGATGGCAACAACAGATGGAAGCATTTTTAATTAGCGCTCAAAAATGCACACCAACGTTGCTAAAATATATGTATTGTTACGACAGAATAGCTCTCCTGATCAATATTGTCTGTGCATTCTAAATCTTTGCTTTAAAAACTATATGTGCAATGTTTCATAGCGTCATCTACACAATAGTCAAGATTATAAGGGAGAGATCAAATCTAATTCTAATTTTAAAATCAACTTAACAATCTAATTCCCAAGTTTTGTTGTCACCGTCCGCCTTGAGGTGGAGTTGGGAATTAGACGGTCAATCCCCTACGCCCTTCCCTTCCATTTACGGTGACAGGTATGGGTGAGACCACGGCTTGGCGAAATCTGTGGTTATCCTAATTGGCCCTTAATAACTCATTAACTCCGCCTTCGTATTGACGGAATGGTTGTTTCTACTGCGTCAGTAAAAGTATCAATCAGTCAACACGAGGATGGGTTACCCCCGTAATGCCCAATTTTTTTTATCGTCGTCCGCCTTGAGGCGGAGTTGGGAATTAGAGGGTTAAAAGTAAGACGCAAAAAGCTTTGAACTTCAAAATCTGTTCTGACGCTTCAGATTTTATGAACTGTTGAGAATAACGAAACATATACCTACTTACAAAATGTGTGAAACAAATTTTAGTTTACAACGTATTGTAAGAAAATAGTTGGCGAATGTGCAGCAAAGTGAAATAGTTAGGAAAAATTCTTTTTTCTCAAAATGAAAAAATTGAAAATTTGTTTTGAAAGAAACAGGGCCTAAAGAGAGAACGATATATTTTATAATAGGACTACTGCGAAAACATTATTTTGTAGTTTAGGAGGCAAATTTCTACGTTAAAATGAAAGTGGAAAGTAACCACTTCGCTCCAATGTATGCGGTAAAATGAAATATTTCTTCATACTTTTGTAATTTAATTGAAAGAAGGGCTTAGTTACCTGAGAGCTCACGAGATATCCCGTTTTTTTTTTTTTTTTTTTTCAATTTTATGTAAATTTTTACGTATTAGATTACATATGCATTAAAAAAAGTTTTAAAGACTATGTCGCTCCTGCACTTCTTTCCTTAGAAACTAAACTTTTTGGTAACTAAAACGGCAACCATTTTGCGCATTTGCATTCGTTTAAACAGGAGAAACCGCTATGGAGCAGAGGGGGATCTAGAGCTTTAAGTTGAATACTAACCACTAGGAAGTATCGCAGAAAATGTTAGACCAATCAATAACATGCATATCTTACTCGGATTCGAACTTGAGTCTTTGGAGAACCAGGTTTCAGCTCTACGGAGTATTTAGTTACGCCACTGGGCCGCTTTTACAGTTTGAAATCAAACTAGATTAAATCCCCTTTCGTTAAATGTAGTATTTAGTTCTGATTAAAGTCAGTAGAATCGGTTGGATTATTTTTGCGCCCCAGCTAAGCCAACCTGAACTAAAATATTTTTTTTTTTTTTTTGTGTCTCTCAGTGTCTGCAATTGAATTTCCTCAAATGGAAATGAAACACTGAACTAAATAGAATCTGACTATTCCTGTCAACTGATTCGTCGATTGGAAATTTAGTTATTTGATGCCAACATTGGTGTAGGGGCAAAATGAAGTAAAATATTTCACTGTGCCCCGCGTACAATTGATAAATTGTACTAAACATTTGAAATGAAAAAAGCCTAAAATTAAATAATTTAACACTGTACTGGGCAACAGTAGGTCTTAATTAATATTTAAAATATTGGTAATACGAATTTTATGATTAAATAATAACAAAAAGTATTTTTCTTACCACAAATTATTACAATATGAGTGTCCAACTTTAAAACGGCTTGTATTACAATATTTAGAGGAAACTATGCTTTTACTGAAATCAACCCCCCGTGCTATGTAACGCATGCAAAATGTTATCAAATATGCGCTGCTGCAAACTGGGTAAATGTTTTGCCATTTCCCTTTGCCCCACTTTTTCACTTTACTCCACATTCCCCAACTATTGGGTAAAACTGAAATACCGTAACCGAAACAAGCTGCCTTCTAAATTTACTGTTTGCTTTTCCTATTATGTTTTAAACTTGAATAAAATATTTTTTGGAAACTTAAAAAGCATTATATTTAGTTGTTTGAATTTCTACCCATATAAACTCTTTTCGTTTAAAAGAGGTTGAACTAATATTTATTTAGAACTTTGTATGCTGAACCATTCGAGTACGAATAGTCAGAGCACATTTGGAAAAACAAATTGAATTTTACCAGACTCTTTTTGAAAGAGTCATAGTACGGGCAAAAGAGTAAAATGGTTATTTGGGTTTATGATTTATATTCTTTCTTTTTTTATATCTAACCTGCTCTGGGACCTATTTTCCATTATCCGTATAAGAAACGTTAATTAGATTGATCACTCGCAATTGTTTTGAAAAAGTTCTTTCAAACATCGTGAGTAGAAGCTAAAATATACTCATTAAATAGTGTGTTAAATATTGACGGTAAAACGTCTTTAACCAATTTGAATGTTTTCTGTAGACCTGTATAAGCATTATCTACAAGTATTAAAAATGTATAATATTCAAAAACATAACTTTTTATCTCTCGCAACGAGAGATAAAAAATTACGTTTTTGAATATTTCGAAATAGAATATACGTGACAATGATAACATAAAACGTTTTTAGGAAAAGAAATAATTTAGCGCGACTATTAAAAATTTACCCTAAAACGATCATTATTACAAAGTTAAAGATGAACTTCCCAACCGTTTTATCCATATCAACTGCTTAAAAATTATTACTCAGCGATTAACAATGCAATTTTTATAAAATTTAATTTTAAGTTTTTGTTTGGTTTCAAAACATATTTTTAACGTTTGATTAAAGGTGTCTTTTGCGCAAAAACTAAATATTTTAACCCTTTGCTGTCACAAGTACTATTTAATGCTTTATATTTAAAAGTACAAAGCGGTAAAATAGGTATTATAACTACCTAGGTATTATAACGACAACAGTACAAGAGTTCAATGCGTCAGAATATAAGACTGGTAATCAGAATATAAGAAAAATACACATTTACTGGAGAAATTACTTTTTTTTCCGGAAGTATTTAAACGCTTCTTATTTATTCAGCCTTCTTGGTATTTATGACACATGACATGAACCATTCTTTTATGCATGTGAAAGCTAAATTTATGAAGAAAAAATATATTAGTGTCTATACGTTTCTCGTTGAGCCTCAGAGTTTTCTTTATTAAAGCTGAAACCAGAGAGAAATTTGTGCTATTGCATTTTTTTTACTGTATGTCAGAGTTTATGGAATGAATTAACAATTTATGGTACACATGTTTAAAGTCAAAAGAGATTTTGGCTACTCTAAATTTTGTTTTAGATTGCTTCCACTCATTTAAACTTGACATGTTATGCAAAATTTGCATTCATATTTGTGCTCGCATTTGAAGTTACTTGATGTGTCGCTTCCTATTTCACGTTAAAATATATTTGACGCTAATATCACCTTCAATTGACAAGATAGTCGGTAGACTTCAAAATATAGTGTTTAAGCTAAAATTTGATGTGAATTTAAACAACTGTTATATTGAATAAATTCACTTTTCGTTTTAGTGAATATGTTGGAATATTTAAGAGAGGATTTTTTAATACTTGATTCTGTGTAACTAGAATATTAAGCTAACGCCTACGCTAATGGAAACCTTGTTCAAATTCATCAAACCAACAGAAGCCAAGCTACAGAAAAATAAATAAAAGAAAGGAAAGAAAAAAGGAGTGGAAAGACGCATACAATAAGTGACGGATGTGCAAAAAATGACTTTGGAGACTGTTTACGCCAATTTTAGTCGATTTTCAAGGTCATTGTAGCTACAAATTTTCATAAAATGGTTAGATTTTAATAGTTTAGTTTGGTAACCCTCATTCTAAGCTTCTTTTCTGCAACGTACATTTCATAAAAGTAATACATTTCGCAACGTCGAAAGAAATATTTTGTTCCACTCCTCTTGAGCAGCCAAATGTATAGATATAATCTAGTTGTTACTTTTACCTTGAGTTTAACCTTCCGGAGATATTTGAGTGGAGAAGTTAAATCACCACTTAGAATTGCCCTTACGCGCGAAAGCGGAGACTTTTAATTTTTGTAAAAATGGCTTTCTTAGGAGCAATCCAAATGCTTTAAAATATTTGAAGATATCCAGATGCTTTAAAATAATCCAAAACAAATGGAGATATTTTCTTCAAGCTTGGATGTGATGATGTATAAAAAATTCGCAATTTTTTCAGCATTATATATTTTTGGATATTTAAAAGGAGGATAAAAACATGTTACAGTGAAAATTTACCATTTATAACAATATTTTTATAGCTATAACACAATTCCCTATATATATATATATATATATATATACTTTCACATTTAATGTTAGTGACAATTTTTATTAATAATACAATGACATTATCTTCACACAATCAATATGTTAGTTTCGATTAGTTATGCAAATTTATAAGTGTTTAAGATTAGTATTAATAAGGCTTTGCAGCATGTTTGAGCAATAATAAATAAAATGAAATGCTTACAAAGTATCACACTCAGTAATAAATACATGTCAAGTGCTTTCAACAAAACCGGTATCATACTAAAAAGTTTTTTAACTGTTGATAAAAAGAACACTGAACTGTAACTGATTTCAATTAAAGATTCATTAAGGTGTTAATTCATTTGATTAACATAAAGGAAGTAACCTTTAACAAATAGTCTTAAAGAAAATAAATCAATTATGTGACTAGGAAGACTCCTTAGATACTTGACTTCTTTTATAATATAATTATCCTGAATTTTCTGTAAATTAATTAAGAAAGCTGATCACTAGAGCATATCAAACATCCAGGATTTGAGATTCTTAAGGAAAGCAATGGAAATGTGTTCTTTGAGATGGCAAAGGATCCGACGCCAATTGAATGATGAATGCATGGTCGGGTTGGATGGATATTTATCAAATTTAACAATCAACTGCTTGATTGTTTGTAAAGCTGATATTTCTTTTAATTCCAAAGCTAAATCGCAGTACAGCGCTAAGACAACATTTGTTATAAAATGCAGTAGAACTTATTTCTAATTATTCCGTGTGGTTATTCTGAATTTTATTGAATTTCTCAGCATTATTCCCGTGATTTCCGCGTGATTAGAGATTCACATTAATTTTTGCGCCATCTTTTATTTTTGAAACAGAGAACTAAAACATAATCTGTAATAAAAAATTGAAAAAAAAATTTCGAATTTAGGAACGATCATAGCTAGTTGTCCACATTTTCATTGATGATTTTTTTTAAATTGGAATTAAATATTAAAAAAGGATAAAGAATAGTTTATATGTATACATATATTTAAAAATATATATAATGTATATATGTACACACACACCCACACACACACATATATATATATATGTGTGTGTGTGTGTGTGTGTAGGTATGTATATATAACATAGATACAATAAATACCATAAAAGATGAAGTAGAATTAAAACAAACTCACCGCAAATGCACTGAAATGCCAGCTCTAAGCTACTTGAAGCAATTTCAGAAATCAAAAATTTTATCAAAATGGATCGGATAAACCACCTAATGAAATCCACAAAAGCAAGACGCATACGGGATAACAATGGAAAAACGTGAAATGGAACGCTGGTGCGTTATCAGGGAAAGTCATTATTATAATTTTTACTCTTTATATGTGTCTTGCTTTTCTTGTTTGCATTATGCAGTTCATCCGTTCAATTTTGATTTATACTGATATATATATATATATATATATATATATATATACTACATACTATATATAGCTTCCAAAAAGTGAAAGATAATGACCTTTTAATGTCTTAAATTAACCCAACCTCAGAATTGTTTCAAATATTTTAAAGTTTCCAACAGTTGAAAACTTGCACACTGTAAAAAGAAAACTGACTTTTTCCCTCATATTAGGAAGTTTTGGAAATTTGACACAGTTAAAAGAGGGAAAAACGGATGTTACCTGACGTGTTTTTAAATACTTTTGTCTGGGTTGATTTTCTGGCGGTCGAATATTTCCCAACGATCAAGGACATTCATGAAAAGGAGTTTTGAAAAGTGATTAAAGTATTAATTCACGGAAAAGGTTATTGTTTCGACTTATTGTGGCCATTAACTACTAAGACTTATTTATTTATTACAGTAGTTTGTGCGTGCGTAAGTTTAAAGGTGTGTTAAAACGTATTACGTGAACACTCATAAGTGAGCTAAAAGTGCAAATGCAGGTGAATGAAAACTAAGTACGCACATGTACATTTTCTTTCAGCAGTATTTTTCATTAAGCAATGCATTACATTGCAGAATACTGCATGCCAGCGGCCATTTTTTGTTCCAAAAAGGAAATTTGATAAAAAAAGAAGAAGAAAAATACATATATATGTGAGTGTGTGTGTGTGTGTATTTTTGCAGTTGTGTGTGTGTTCATTCGAACACTGAAAAAAGTTCAGCAGAACGAGAGGAAGAGGAAAGCAAATACATTATAAATTACAGCCCCTTGGATGGGGTTCGTTAAACATAGCTACTCCCTCCTCCCTTTCTTACCCCCTTATTGCTCAGATAATGCTCAAAGCGTCTTTTAAATTCATTCAAACTTTCTATAATATTGTCGACATTAAATCTTTTTAATCAATGAAAATGACCTAGGGGTAGTCCATGCTTAGGATATCTATTGGAGTCACACCAAAATTATGTCGAAACAATTCCTTGGAGTACCGTCTGAAAGACAATAAAAACTGCTTTTCAACTTTATATCAAGTAACTGATAAAAGCTATTTTTTTGGCTGACACGTGATTCTTCTCTCAGCAGTTATGTAAACCTGACCAGCTGGAAGAGTTCAAGTAGTCGCAGAAGTGTAAGGTTTGCTCAAACGTTATTTCGTGTGTTGCACTGTAAAGAAATTTCAGCCCGAAAATACATGTGAATCTCTTGGGAATCATTCATCCGGAGTCTGAAGTAAAATTAAACTTAAAAACAAAAAAATGCAACGTCTTAAAAAATGGAAAATTACGGAGAATAAAGAACAGAGAACACCCTGTAAATTTATAGCAACATTCAATGTGCCGCAGTAGTGGCACCATCTGTGATTCCGATTACGACTTCTGGTACACGAAGTCGAAAGTGAGTTCAGTTGAGCCCACGCTTTTTTGATTCATGTCCCTTAGGCCGCTTGGCAAAAGATGCCTCCGGGATTGGGAAGATGGGCCATGGCTAGACTGAACTACTTGAGCTGAAATCAAATTGAGTACCAACCATATGTTATACATTTCTTGACATTTTTAACAGATCTCAAGTGTTTAATTATGAATGTGTTTACAATTTTTAAATTGATAGTCACAGATCTGAAGTGTTCAGTTTTAAGTAATTTTGTCGATCTTTCTCTGCAGTTGTACAGAGTTTAGGAAAACAAGAATTTTATGAGAAAGTGGCATCAAGAAAATTGATTATTTGATTTGAAACAAGTTCTTCGAAAACACTCAGTTTTCTTTCTGTTTTTTACAGAATTTTTTTAGCGTAGGTTCTCAATAGCATGTAGTCATTCCTTTCATGAGCCTATAACTTCTATTAATAATAAAAAAAAATTTTAAAAATACTACTAATTAAAAAAAACATCAATTGGATTCTTTGAGACCAATGTTAGTTATAATATTTTTTACTTCAAATTCTTAGAAGTTGCATCATGGAATGAATCTTATCAGTAAATTTCTTAAGTACATTCTAATACCAGAAAGCGAGTATGTGTTGTAAGAATGTTGCAAACTGGGAACTGAATGATCATGGTGGTTAATTTTACTTCGAGAAAACATTGAGTTCCTTTATTTTAATTTTCAACTTGGTATTTTACACGCAAACTTAGAAACAATATCGAGTTCAAAAAATACATAATGATCACATCTGTTAACTTGCACCAATAATTTATGCCTCAGATGCTTGTTTCAATTGTAGAAAATAGTAGAAAATATATTACTGAGTAAGATTATCAAAACGCTAAGTTCCGATTCAATATTCATTAACATGCAAAATTTTAAAGAAGCATATTGGCATATAAATTAAAAATCCATAATAAAAATACATTATGTAGTTATTAGCTTACAATATGAGGTAATGAGAAATGTAGCGGTGCAAGACAAGCGATTAATGAGAAAATCAGTATTTTGCATTGAGGTTTTAACGTTACGGTATTTAATCAGAAAAACTAATGGTGCATCTGTTGATAAATTTTTGAAGGATTCTTTAATTTGCTGTAAATAAAAGTAGATAACATCCCATGGTATGTAAAAGTGAATTAACTACTTTTCGAACGAATGCCTTTTCTACAACGATTTTTCAAAAAGTTTGACTTACGCCAGTATGTTTCTCCTAACATTTCAATGTTGCTAATGTTGCTGAAGGGTTATTGCGTATGTTTAATAGCATTGTTTTTGAAGAGAAATAAGTTTATTTATTTTTCTGTATTCATAAGGCTCATCGGTACTGCATCAACTGTACAGCAATTTATTTAAACAGTTAAAAATTTCCGTAAGAAAATAGTAAAATAACCATTAATTTGATTGGTATTTACCATATTTAATTACAACAGTTGAATAACCATTAAAAAGATGATACTCAAACCCCTGATTTCGAAAAAAATCGTTTATTCTCTGTTTATCATAAAGAACGTTTAACTAAACGTAATTTTCAAGTGCTGAATAAGAATCGGGCGTCCATCTTGGTTGCGAAACCTTACCGGTCGTACGTTGTTGTTAAAATATGAATAAAGATTTATCAGTTCAAATCTGCATGTGTATATAAAAAAAAGCAGAAAAAAAGTGGTTTAAGCAGTATTTACTAAATAGGAACACATACAACACGTAAATCAAAAATTGGAGACATCAGATTCCCGAACTGTTTGTGAATGAGCAAACCCATAAATTGAGCTGCTGAAGCTTGTTTGTATTTTAATTTTTGCAGCAAATAAAATGATTTTCGTTAATATACAGTAAATTTGAACCAAAAATGACTTTGGATCCAATCAAAAACTGAAATCTCAATTTTAATGCACTATTCCTGTTGAAAGGAAAGATTTATGGATAAATAAACGACCGCTTTGTGTGGCGCAGATGGCCGAATGGTTAGCGAGCAAGGTTGGTATGCCAGAACAACCGGGTTCGAATCCCGCAAGCTTCGTTTGCGGTTTCTACGCCTCGAAGATTCTACACTTCGAAATTGTTCAAAAACGGTAAAAATTTTGTTTTGAAACCATTTTTAAATGGTTATAAAACCATAAACTTTTGTATTTACGGCTTTTTAACCAAGCTGATTGGAAATGGTTAGGTCCCGTAAAGATAGAAAAATGTTCCAAACCGTAAATTTAACGGTGAATTATATGGACAGACTGCTGCCGGTCATTTAACCGTAATTTCATGATGAAATTTCTAACAATGTATAAAGAAATATTACTTACGATTTTGGAAGCTTTATAACTTATCTTTCACTTAAATTACTTAAACTATAAAACATATGCTTGGAACTAGAACTACATCATTACAACTCATCCTTTAACATTTAGTCAAAGTAAATATATCTTAGGGACCGTCCATAAATGATGTCACGCTTTTTTCCTATATATTTAACCCCGTCTCCCTTTGTAACAAAATGTCACACTTCAACATATCCCGTTGCCCCTTTGTCACATGCAACGCTATGTTGAATAAGCATGATGTCACACGTCTTGTTACCCCCTCCCCTCCCCTTATCACAGTTTGTCACAATTTCACACACCCACCCTCCCCCTTCGAAACGTGACATCATTTATGAATGATCAATTAGAGGGGACATTTTTTTTTAAAAATACGTCGGTTTAAACGAGAGTACCATAAAGGAAATTAATAAATTGACGCATTGAATTTTTAAGAAGGTAAAATAATTTATAGCTAAACTTGTATGATTGTAAAATTTTGGAATTGATTTTTAATTGATTAACAAATACGTCAATGGTGCTTAAATCATTTTTACCTCTTTAGTCCTATAGTAGCTTTAGCAACTGGCAGTTAAATCTTTAAAAAAATTCTCACAAACTTCGACGCGAAATTTAGGAGAACGAATGTAATCTGGACACAGTGACAGGGTTTAGATACAATTAAGGAGAAGTAATTTTTTGCCAATGGGTACTTACTGAAACGGTTCATGTAATAAAAAAGAAATTCATTTGGAAACGAATAAAACTTTTTCTTTTCTTTTATTTTATCTCAATTTATTTCTTTTACGGAATTGCTTTGTTCTCTTTTTTTCTTAAGCATTTTTACTTCATGTTTTACAAATAAACAATGAAATGAAACATAATAGTTGCATTATATATTTTTATAAAAATAAAATACATTAATTTCAAAAGATCCTCTCTTTTTTTTAATAATGTTTTAGCAAAAGCTTAAGAAAGAAAAAAATTCCATTTTTTACGAATCCTCTTCGGAGAGCATTGAGAATCATTTTTGCAAGGGAAAGCGGCTGATTTTCTATCTAATAAGCAAAAAAGAGAAAAGAAAATATTTAAACACCTTGTACACTGTAAAAAATTCTAATTCGACCTTTCACCAAAAAAATGTTGAAGTTTAGCTGCAACCAAAATTTGGGATAAATGTTGAAGCATTATAATGGTTCCTTGTTTCCCATTTATGGGGAAATTTGGTGAAACTTCACCGTTATAAAGGTTCAACTTTTATCAACCAAATGTTGGTTGCAGCTAAATTGCACCATTTTTTCCATGTTTTTGATGAAAGGTTGAACTAGAATTCTATGTACTTTAATATTTATGTACTTAATTTTAAAAAAAAAAACATTTTTTCCCACTCTATTTCTTAAATTTTCGATAAAAATGTATACCAATATTTATGCCCCTTACGCCCGCGTAACAAACCAAAACAGGATGTCAAACTAGTTCAACAAGCTGTGTTTCGACCTACGAAACGTAACGAAGAAAATTTAATCACGCTAATGCATGGTTTATTCGCCTTTAGTCGCGAACTTTTGGGAGATCCCTCTCAAGTATGAAAGGGGTAAGGGGGTCGCAATCTGACCAAAAAGTAAAAAACATAATTTTATGAAATGTGATGCACTAAATTATAATCCTTTGTTACAGTATTCAGTATTGTACAAATAAATTATTTAGCGAAGGGGTCACAAGGCTGCTCATACATAATTTTGACTTTTAAAGCTGCTTTAACACCAACAAAGATAGAAAACGGTGCGCTAACATATCAATTAAAGATAATTACGATGTGCTGCGAAATATCTCCGAAATTAATAGTATTAAAGTAAAACTTTCCAAAAATACTGCTTGTCTTAATTTAAATCTCCTTACACTAGTAGCCGTTCACTTTATATTTTTAATACACCCTAATAAAATTAAACTTTTCGCTATATTATGGCTTAAATGTATGCAAATAAAATTTCAATGAAAGCTGAAATTTTCAAATAGAGCTGACTACAAAGCCCAAATAGGTATATCAGTTTAAAATGGTCCAAATGCACGGCTAAATATGTGTCTGTATTTTAAGAAAAAAAATACATGTAGAATACAAACATGTTTGGAATGGTAAATTTTCTAATAATAATAATAAAATTACACGTTAATTTAAAGCACAAATGAGCAAAAAAATGCAGACATATGTTTCGGGATTGCTTGGAATCCCTTTTTCAATGCGACAGGGAGCTTCTAGATGCAAAACATCCAAATGGCTTCATTTGGATGTTTTGCATCTAGAAGCTCCCTGTCGCATTGAAAAAGGGATTCCAAGCAATCCCGAAACATATGTCTGCATTTTTTTGCTCATTTGTGCTTTAAATTAACGTGTAATTTTATTATTATTGTTTACTTGCACAAAGTTAAATTATTTTTATTTTAAATTTTCTAATGTCAGTGTAATGATCGCACAGAACACGGATGATGGTTAGTAACTTAATCAATCCCAGACCAGAAAGCTGGCTCATTAGGAAAGAATGTAAATTTTAATTCAAAATTAGTAAAAATATTTAAATATTACAATATAAAATTGTTTTAAAGAATTCAAATAAGTGAAAACGTGTTTCGTAACTTGCTCTCTCTATCCTTGCGGATGTGACGTTTCTACGCATATATTTGGATTACAATTGAAGAAATATAGCCTTTCCCTTTTACTTTAGAATTTAAGTAACCATCACGTGTCTTAATACATAGTATTAAGTTTCTAAAAAAGAAATTACGTAAAAAATAATAATTTGTTCATGTTGCGGCTGGGGAATAATACCACACCAGCAAATGCACAAATTTATATTTTTTAAGTAAAACATTTTGTCCCACAAACTTCATGATTTATATTAAGGCACACGAGGGTTAGTTATTCGTACATATACGTATAAATGTCGCAACCAGAAAAATGGATTGAGCAATCTATGTAGTCAGAAATATGAGCAACTGATGTCTTAATTTGCGGTATAAATTTCCGTTAATGTATTTTAGAAGCAAAATGCTCTATACTCAGTCTGGAATTACCACCCAATTTATATTTTACGACAAATGGAGCGAACAGATTCACAATAAATATTCTGAAAAGAAAGACACGCGGATAAAGCGTAGTATAGTTAGTCCTCTTGGGAGAAATATGTTCACGATAAAGGGCCAAAAAGTGCTGAAAAACATTTTCTATCTCTTTCTGTTTTACATGGAAATCGAAAGTAAGTTTCCAGTTTGTCTGAAATGAAAGAGCAAACTTTCACTACTGCGTTATTTATTGTTGGGAGAGCTTATCTGTTACCCCTTTCAAACGTTCGGTAGAAAAGAGAAAACGTTGCGTTTGGAAGTTGTCATTCTGAAAGAGAATATATGATTTTTTCTTTCATTTTGAAAGTTTTAATTTTCTTCAGTTATTGTTTGACTGCGTCATAGAAACTTGAAATTGGTTTCTGTTATTACTTTCTTTAGCTTTTCATAAGTTTTACTTTAGAATTTGTGTTGGTAAAGAATCTTTTACATTTAGAAAATGGAACTTTGTTCGCTAAAGATTTTATTTTCCTTACAGAAGAAACTGGTTTCCGAATTATTTATATTGTGTATTGAATTTTGATATCTTTATCCAAAAAAAAAAAAGACTTACGAAAAAGAATCTGTCTGACTTCAATGACATTTTGTGGGCATCTTGACTGAACATCCAAATCATTACGTTTTAGAGTCCGATGATTGAATATCCGAAGCTCCAATGCGCTAGAAATTCTCGCACACATCCAACAAGTTTGAATATAAGGAATGAATATAAGGTTTAAATATTTCAATATAATAAATCCTCTCTTAATTATCAATGGTACATCATTTAAAAAGTGAAGGAAAACTGAATTCAATGAAATTAGTTCGAAAGCTTTGAATAATGTACCTTCAACTGTCAATTTCTAACCCTTGAATATACTATACAAGATTTTTCTAAGATAATGTATGAGCTTTATATTATGATCCTTGAGTCAGACATAACAGTCAAGCGCTATGGAACTAACGTTTGCGTATTTCTTAATAAGCTCGCGACTATAATTTAAATTTTACTGTCGAGTTTGTTTCATATTCGCCGATTTAGTTTTTTCAATAGTTTTCAATAGTGTTGTACTTTGTATTGGCATATATTTTAAAAATTCTTGTACCTACATTTTACAACTTTTTAAACTTAAAATTGGTTTTCTTGAATTGTAAGAATTATTGTAGTTTCCAATTAATTTTACATATGCACACATCAATTATTACATCAAAAAGAAATAAAGCGTTACATGTGGGAGTAATTTTAGAGGCTGATACTTAAGTTGAAAAAGTCTTCTGAAAAAAATGCTTCCCCAAAATTAACTTGATGATTTTTTTGTAAAGTGAATTTCATTGATTTCCCTTTTTCATTCCAAATACATTTGATTTTAGTAAAATATGTTTTGAATTGTGTTAGAATATCAAAAAATAACAGTAATAATATTAATACTAACAGCTAATATATTTCTTAATATCGCAGCGATGTCCCTTTCAGTCCTGGCTGTAGTGAGAAGTATTATGCCTTATTGTGACATCATTTTGAAATACTTACTTTTAAAGCTTTAATTAAATCCGAACTTAGTTATATCTTTTTTACTTTGTTATTTCTTAAATATTTTCGGCACCTTTTAAATGAAGTATTTCATTTTCAAATTCCATTTGCTATTACAGGAAGCAATAAAATACAGCTGTTTTAAATTTATCTGACAAGTTTAAGGGAAATAATTTATTTTAATGCAAAGTTATTTTCATTTTTAAAGTATTTGCTATGAAAATGATTCAGCTTTAATTGGCATAAATATTTTTACGTAACACTCAATGCACATGATTTTTTTTCCGGATCATATCTCTGTTTCTCTCAAACTTCGGGGAACAGATTTAGCAATTAGCCATTAAAATAGTTTAATATTTTTTTCTCGTTGGCTATTCGAAGAAAATTTTGATTTTTTTCTATTAACAAACATTTCACTAAGCGTCTTTTTAAGTTTACACGGAAAAAAGAATTTAAGTGTAAATGGAAATTTTATCTGCAGGGAAAAAATTTTACATCTCACGAGAAATGTGATGCAACATCACAATAGCTTTACCTGAAAACTACTGTTCTCGGTTAGACAAAGAGAAAACGTCTTATCTTTTTACAAGTTTGCAAGTTTGGCAAACTCGTTTCTATAGAGAGAAAATGCAGCTCTAAGTAAGCATGAAATGTGAAAAGAGAAATACAGCTTCTAAAAGAAAAAAAACTTAATGCGAGGAAATATCTATTTATTTCTTATTTTTTTTCTTTTTAAGGTTGAAAGAATATTCTATTTTTATAAACTTCCAACGAAATTGGAACTTTGTTATAGAAATTCTTGTTTTTCAAAGCGTTTTTGTTTTGGTATGTCCATAAAAGACTGATTGAAATTTCAAGCAAGATTTGTGTTCCTTTGTATCCCTAGAAAATAGTGATTGAAAAAGCGGAATATTTAAAAGAATAAGGTTCTGCAGTAACAATATCAATCTCAAATAGGATTGCAAAGATTGTTTCTTATAAAGCCCACATTGAAAAATTCCAACATAAGCCTTATCCAAACAGAAGAAACACAAACACCCACAATTCAAAATTTAAAAAAACTTGCCGTTCAAAATAAATAATCTGTGTTTTAAAGTTCCCTTAATCGTCAAGTTCAAAAATAATTAAAAAAATACTTCAAAATTTTAACATCAGAATGAAAATAGCTAAATGAAACTGTTAACATTCAAAATAAGTAATCTTTTGTTTTAAAGTTCCATCTAATCTTTGAGTGCAAAAATACTAACAAATACTTCAATACAAACGGAAAAAACAATAAATAATTTTTGGAAAAAATAGAACCGACTTCAAACTATAAATTGCGCTGAAAAGTAAAAAATAACATTATTCTTTAAACAATTTCTATACGACTTTTAAATATAATTTTTGAAGTCGGTGCAAAATTATGACAGTCTAATTATAACTACACCATGCGTTATTTTACACTGAAACTGTTGCAAACTCTACGCTATTTACATTTGTAATTGGTTCATAGTTACAAAAGGAATCCTGCATCAAAATCCATTATAATTTTGCACCGACTTCAAAAATTATATTTAAAAGTCGTATAGAAGTTGTTTAAAGAATAATGTTATTTTTTACTTTTCAGCGGAATGTATAGTTTGAAGTCGGTTCTATTTTTTCCAAAAATTATTTTATTTTATTATTTTTAGTGTAAATACATTTTTATATAAATACTCTATTTTTAAGACATACATATCAAAGGGGAAACATTTGAGGGAATGACACTAAAAACTAACCGTTTGTAAGATAAATTTCGTTTTAAAACCGATTTTAAAGGGTCACTGGAGCAAGCAAACTGATTGGATTTAATTTCTTCTTCAGAGAAGCCTTCAGTCTATTTCTTGTTATAATTGCTTTTAATGTAACAATGAGTTTCATTTTTATTAACAACTTTCCCAACAAAGACAAATCGAGCCTAGCCTTTCCAATTAGAATGAAAAAATACATATTTTTACCCATAACGTTTTTTCTATAAAAAAAACAGATGTAGTCAAACTGATGCGCGATATTTGAGTTAGACGACCCTCTATCGATCAAAGAAAAAATAATCAAAATCGGTTCATTTAGTCAAAAGTTATGGATGAAAAGGCAAAAAAATTACCACATTTCAGTTCCTTACTTTTTTTTTCTAATTATCGAATATGGTCAAACCAAGGTATGAGCTCTATGGGAAACCACCCTCGATCGATTAAAAACAAATTCATGAAAATCGGTTCATCCGGTAAGAAGTAATGAGTGGACAAAAAAAAAAAAAAACGACATACGTGCAATATGAGTGTATAACTTCCTTCCTTTGTGAAGTCGGTTAAAAAAATTTTAAATCAAAATGAAAATAGCTGAATTAAACTGTTGCTATTCAAAATAAGTAGTCTTTGTTTTAAAGTTCCCCTTAATCTTCGAGTGCAAAAATACTAACAAATACTTCAATACAAACAGAAAAAATTATTAAATCAAAATGAAAATAGCTGTACCCTGCCAATAGTTGCAGTGGCTCATTCTCCTTAATAAAACATTAAAAACCGAAATATTTAAATCAAAGTTGAAATAAATTAAGAGCGATATATTAGAACACATGTTCTGATAAAATTTCAAAGCAATCGAAGTATTTACGGAGATTTGAGGTTAGGAACCAAGGCTGAACTTGATCATAACCGTAAACCGGGTCATGTTCAGCCTTGTATGAACAAACAAACACTTACATTTTTATTTATATAGCTTATATTACCCGGTGTTGAGGAAACTGCTAATTGTTATTTTTGGATCAAGGTAAGCCTTAAGAAATCGAGCTAAAAAGCTTGTAACTGGCGTTCTTTTTGACTTAGAAACTTCGAACAAATTCCATTTTATGCAGAAAAATCAGCGCTTTCGATCGATATATTATATTAATATGTGCAAGGTTTTTTTCACCCCCATAATGGGAAATTAATGTAGAAATTTTGCCTTAAATTGGAATAAAAAAGGAACTACCTGTCGTATTTTTTTCTAACGGGTCTATAAACCATCCGCTTGAATCACTCTGTCTACGGGCAAAATTTCAAACCAATCGGTCAAGTACTTTCGGAGATTTCCGGCTCGCACAAACGAACACTTACATTTTTATTTATATAGATGTGTGTGTGTATATATATATTCGAGGAAAAAGTAGATTCTATTTCGCTTAAGTGATATGTTCTTATTAAAAAAGGCGATAAATTTCTAAAACGATAATATTTATTTACATGTTCCCCTCCCCCCTTTCACAATCAATATATACATCAAATAACTGAAAGAACTCTTTCTGCTCTCTATACTATACTTATACTTCAGTGTGCGAAGTTTTTGTATCACAATACTCACTTAATAATGATATAGGATGATCGTAATGTACAGGGTGAACGGTGAAATGCTTCGTTTCTTTTCAAATAGGAAAATTTCGCCGTCCATTATAAACATCACTCTCATAAGCATAGAGATTTTAAATCTTAATCATCTTTACGTGCACCGGCATTTTCACTCGAATTCATTTATATATATAACTTACTATATTTATATATATATATATATATATATATATATGTATGTATTTCTTAACATCTTAATAAGGGCTAGGCTCCTAATTCCCCGTTACATTTACGATTTGGAACATTTTTCTAACTTTTCGGGACCTAAACCATTTCCAATCAGTTTGGTTAAAAAGCCGTAAATACAAATGTTTACGGTTTTATAACCATTTCAAAATGGTTTCAAAACTAAATTTTTACCGTTTTTAGAACCATTTCGAGGCGTAGAAGCCGTAAACGAAGTGTGCGGGAATCGAACCCCGGAGTGTATGGTATACCAACCTAGCGCTCTAGTCATTCGGCCATCTACACCACTAAAAGGGGCCCATTTATTTATCCATAAATCGTCTTTTCCAACAGGCAAACTGCCTTAAAATTGAGATTTCAGTTTTTGATTGCATCCAAAGTCATTTTTGGCCCAAATTTACTGTACATTGATGAAAATCATTTTATTTGCTGCAAAAATTAAAATAAAAACAAGCTTCAACAGCTCAAATTATGGGTTTTCTCATTCACAAACAGTTCGGGGATCCGATGTCTCCCATTTTTGATTTACGTGTGTATGTGTTTCTATTTAGTAACCACTGCTTAAGCCACTTTTTTTTCTAATTTTTTATATACACATGCAGATTTGAACTGATAAGTCTTTATCATATTTTCACAACAAATATGATAAAGACGAATGGTAAGGTTTCGCAACCAAGATGGACGCCCGATTCTTATTAAGCGCTTGTAAATTACGGTTAGTTAAACGTTCTTTGGGAGAAACAGAGAATAAACGATTTTTTTTACAATCAGCGGTTTGAGTAGCATCTTTTTAATGGTTATTCAACTGTTGTAATTAAATATGGCAAAATAACAATAAAATAAATGGTTACTTTACTATTTTCTTACGGACATTTTTAACAGTGCAATGAAAATTGTATTGAAACGTTTTTGTACGAACACAAAAGTAAAAATATTTAAAGCCGATTAAAAACATTTTTGTTTTCTGAGAAAAAGAAACTTTTGGGATTTCTTTTGTCTATATCATTCCAAATTATCAGATTTATTTTAGCTTTTTTCCTCCCTTGATAAACAATGAAACAATAAGCTGTTTTTGAATATTTTTTTAAAGGTAATTTATTTTCAACAAGGGTTCTTGCATTTTAAAACAAAATGTATGTGTAAGCTATTCTATTCAGCGCTGCAGTTTAGTGAAACACAATAAAAAGTAATTCTAAAAGATTCACTTCAGAAAGGAGAAAAACGAAGAACATATTTCTTTTAAATATAGCTACTTATTGATAATCATAATTCTCACCTTCTTCGTATCTCTTCGAAATTTATCGTTGTCTCCAGAGGAAAAAAGGAAGTAAAAAAAGCGGTGGTAGAATTTAGATTTTTAACGTGATACGAGGTTACCAACTAAAAACATACATTTTGATACAATTAATCGTTAGTATATTGACTTTAATATAGTTGTTATCTACATTTACTTTTTATTTAAACATTGGCATTTCTAATGCTGAATTGCCTGAATTAAAGCTTAAGTTTTAGTATTTTATAGACTAATAAAATGAAGTAAAATTTAAACTTAAATCATAATGAAAATTTTAAGGATTTTGTAAATTTATAATCTACTTTCTAAAGAATTCTAAAGTGTACAATGTTTTGTTATATTAAGTATGATATTGATCAAACTTTTTAGAATACAATACATCGTTACACAGCTAACAAAGAAACCAAAGAAAAATGTAAAATGGAGAGAGTTAGTAATATTAAACCACCCCTTTTTTTAAGGGAAAAATATGAACCTTTCTTTATCATTTTTCTTAGGTGTATGCATGTGCGTATGCTGAACTATAGAGTTCATTTGTTACACTACAAAGCTCTGGAGAATGTATAGGGTTCAAAGTTACTTCTACCATTTTTCTTTTTTTTTCTTTTCGTTTTAATAATAGTGTGCAGTGTATAACAATCTGCTATCACCATAACCTTAGACATGTGAAAGTTTCGGGCATTGTTTATTTTTTTGTAGGCTAATTCTACTGACCCTACAAGTGAAAAACATTTATGTCATTTAAAAATTATAGAGCAGTACAACTGATTTCAGTATGTAATTTATTGTTGTTACATTGCACTTTGGCGTCAATGTAACTATTGTATACTAGGTAGTATAAACTTTGCTTATGTTATACCATGAATGTATTCTGCAACAGAAATACGACTCACACTGAATTAAAAGGGAAGTTGATAAGTTAGTTTTTTACTATGATTTAGATGTGTGAAGTCCTGCCAACTGTACATGATTTAGAATGTTTTTGAATGTAATTAGATATTTTAAGTTCTTGATTAATCAAATTTTTGATCAAACGTGAAAAAAATCGTTTTTTGAAACGGGAAAATATGACTTACACTACAAGCCGAACGCGACACACACATCAGCTCACATTTGCTACGAGATAGCTGTTCTTTCTTTGCGTTATTACTTCAATTTTTAAATTATTTGTTTTTGAAAAGTAAAACAACGTTTTTCAGGTGATATTTTCATCATTAAAAACATAAAAATTACATTTATATCGTTCTTTTAACCTATAGCAATCCATATACGAAGTAGAAACATGGTTTAAAGCATAAAATCGGAACAAAAAAATTGCATAGACATTTTTTTGTTTTAACCGTTCTTTCAATGCAAAAAGTTGTGCGCTTATAAGGGGAAAAAAAGACATTCACAACATTTTTCGAAGTTTTATAAATTATTTTCGCACGTTTTTCAGTATCCCTGTGGTACACTTTTGAGTGGGATTAATCTTTACTGAAAAAAAAGCTTTTTTAACACTTACTCTTACAAATGTTTCACGTATAATCCTTGAGCATAATTGAATTGTCAGCTAGAGTCGACTATAGTGGAAACATCCTGTCTTTATTTATTAAACCCAACTTGCAATTAAAAGGTAGAATTATGCAAGAGTGGAACTTCTCTAAATAACGGTAAACGATGGAAAACAGTGTTTTCAAAATATCTTATTTTCTGAGATTTGCCTAATTCATGACCCCCTAATTACACGTCTTCCCCCAAAGATATACTTCTGAACTGAAATAAACGGCACTAGAACAAAGAAAATTTGCTACAAATGTTTTTTCAATTTGTTTGTTATCGTTGTGTAAGTTTTCGATTGTTTTCTTTGGTAGCTCATTTGCTGTAAATGCGTTACTATACTTAACACCTTTACTTATAGGCTAAGTATTTAACTGTCCAAGCAAATGCTTGTATTTTTAATAAAAATTTTTAAAACTCTTTCTCTTGAAAAATTTGTATCCCTCTAGATATGTGTTTACTTTTAAATACTTCTCCCCCTCAACCTCCTTCCCTGTTAGAACTAGGTCTGAGGGATGCCCTACATCCGGGGGGGGGGCGAAGTAGTGCGGCCCACAGATTTTACATGCACGCATCCCAAGCTGTAATGGTGGGTCTTCAGTGGCTATCGAACACGCGACGTTCCAGGTGGAAGTCCGTCGTCCTAACCACTAGGCTACCACGGCCTTTTCGTTTTGAATGCTAACCCATATTTTGTAATTATTTTTCTTAATCTATAGTTATATTCTAAATCTTTTTTCAAAAATTTAGAAAAGCGGCAGAAAAGTGAGAAAAAAATTCGTTCATAAAAAAACATGAAAAGAGTTTTTAAATAAACACAAAAACTGCAGTAAAACAAATCTAAGAATTAAATTTAAGGTATCTATCCAGACGCAATTCCGCATTCAAATCTACACTTTTTAATGATTGGGTTAAAGTAAATGAAAAATTGACACCAAAAAAAAAGAAAACGGAATAGATTTGATATCACTAAAATTTTAGGAAAATATTTAGTTAGACTTGTAGCCTCAAAAATGTGTCTAGGGAGGTATTGTGCCTAAGGAAAGTGCCTCTAAAAACAGCTTATATAACACACGTTAGGAAGCACTAGCTCCTACAGAAATTGAGTAAATGCAATGTAATTTACAAAAAATTCGTTAGGAATTTTGTAAAATTTCTAACAATAATTTTTAAAGATATGACTTTATCTTTACTACAGCAGTAGTAAGATGTAGCAAACCTAAAACAACATTTTATGTACTTTAACAATTGCTAATATTTCGAAAAAAAAATACTTACAATTAATTTGATATTTCCCCAAAATAAATACTTAAAAAATAAAATAAATAAAACAGTACTAGATTTATTCTATATAAATTCATAACCTCAGAAGATAAAGAAACACTAAGCTGTTAATAAAATGCGTAGCACAAAGAAAACTCTTGTTTTATCACAAAAATAAAACTATATAAAAAGTATATGATGATATTTTTTTAATGTTCATTGAAATTTAATGCTTACTGTTTAAGTAAATGCAATAAGCTTACTTTATAAATAGAGTGCGGAAAAGATAACTGTCGCACGAATATATCGCAATGACTCCTTTCAAAACTTAGTATTTAAAGAAGAAATTCTAGCAAAAAAAGAACCTTTATTACATGTTTTTTGCTGCTTAGGTTTGGTCTTTTTCTATCATTATACCATTGAATTGAGCGACAAAACATGTAATCCTAAATTTATGGAAACCACAGCAAATTTAGTTTTTGTAAGAAACGTAGAAAAAGGGAGGTAGATGTTCCTTTTTTTATTCACTCTTTAATAATCCTAAAAAATAAGCCCGCCCCCAACAATAAAATGCTCTTTTAAAACGCAGCGAAGAATGAAATATTTATGAGAACTCTCAAAGCTTTTATGCTTAAGTTTAATAAAAAAGTTTCTTACAGGAACTTAATGACTTTCCCCTCGAAGAGTGGTTCTATTTTATTTCTTATCAAAATGATGGAACTTTCCAAGTTTCTCATCTCCCTTTAAACGATATAAAACTGCATTTAAAAGAAAGTAAAGAAAAAAGAGCGGGAAAAGAAGCTTCATAGCATTTAAATATTTTTAAAAAGATCTTCCTTGATCATTAATCAAGTGGATTCTGAAAATTATCCCTCGGTGACTTCCTCATAGCTTTTTGTGAGTTGAAGTGAAGTAATTAAGAAAGATTTATTTTGTCGGCATTGAGATATCACGCAAAATTCTTTATATTCATATAAATTATTGCAGCCACCTATTGCTTACTTTTTAGCCGTAAAGCTTCATTGCAGTGCATAGCATCACTTCTTATTTATTTTATTCTTTAAATTTGTTTGATAGAGTCTTGTAAGTTATTATTAGAGATATTTGAATGTAAATTATGTAGAACATGCGCACGTACTCACATAACGAAGCAAAAGACGCTTTATAATTCATTAAATTTGTAAACAAAATGCGTGTCTTAAATATAAAAACTATCTCATATCAGTATAACGAATATTTACTCCCCAACAAACAAGGACGTGCAACAACTTTACAAACATAAAAAATTCTATGCTTCTCAATTAATTCTAATTATGGCCTATGCGTGTAGCAATTTCATTCGGTTCCATGCATTAGGATTTGAGTCGTATTGGCTGGGGGAAAAAACTCTTCACACACATTTTCCAAAAATGGTCAAAATGGTTTCAATGTCTCTTAAAACGTGTAAATTCGTCAAAACTCGAAAACTGACTGATTGCACGAATCCTTTACTTTCTTCTACACATTTTCGATATAGAAAAAATAAAAGATGAAGATACAAAACCTTAAAACTTTCACTTTGAGATTAGCCCCAATGTAACATAATTTGTAAGGGATCATCCATAAATGATGTCATGCTTCGAGGGGGGGAGGGGGTTAGGAAAATTGTGACAAAGTGTGACAAGGGGAGGGGAGGGGTAACAAGAAGTGTGACATCCCTGCTTATGCAACATAGCGTGACGCGTGACAAAGGGGGGAGGGGCGTCCGTTGAAGTGGGACATTTAGAGACAAAGGGGGTGAGGGGGGTTAAATATGTGGGAAAAAAGCGTGACATCATTTATGAACGGTCCCTAATTTTAGATATAATTCAACTCTTACTTAAGTAAAAACACATTGCTATGCACATGTTCCTGTTAACCTAGATCCCTTTTCGTTCACAGCTGAATAAAAGTTAGGTGATTCGATTTCTATTGAATTCAGTGAATTCTAAGCTTTCAAAACACGTTTTTGTTATAAGCAAGTTATCTTCAAACAAAAGCACACTTAAAGTCGATCACATAAAATCTAACAAAGGGAACAAATTTCAGAATGCGTTATAAAAGTAATGAGCATGGTTCATCAAAAAACTGATTTATTGATCCAATATGTACGAACCAGCAACATTCTTTAAAGTATGAACCTCCTGCATCTATACATTTGCACAGTCACGATTCCCATGCCTGGAAGGCACCCTAGAAGTCCTTGGTCGAGATGTCTTTAAGGAACTCTGTAATGTGAGCATTAATATCCTTTACAGACTCCCAATCTTTTCCTATGAGCTTTTTCTTTAAGCGGAGAAACACAAAAGATCCTAGGGAGCCAGGCCGGGACTGTAGGGGGTCTGGGGAACCACTGTGTTGCTCCGGACTAAGTAGACCACGACGGTGAAGGCCGTGTGGTCTGAGTTTCTCACAGATCTTCCGTATTTGCAAATCCTCAGTCACTCTCGCATGTACCGAAAATGCTGAAATGCTCAGAGTGTCAGATTTGTTGTGTGCTCAAACGACGGTCCGATTTCAAAACATCGTGCACACTCTTCACGTTGTTGTCAATCTTAGCCGTTGTTGAGCCTCCAGAACGGGGCTCGTTGTAGAGGTCTTCCCGACACTTTTTTGAAAGACTTGTGACATTTCCCGACGTGGGATCTTGACAAGCAGTCATCTTTGAAGGACATTCGGTACATTTTTGTAGCATTTTTTCCGAGTCGCATGCAAAATTTTATATGCGTTCGAGTGATTCCACCATCGTCCCAGGTTACAGATACAAAAACAGGTTTCGTGCGGAACGTCTTCCTGACGCTCTGGCTGCTAGGAGTACTTGGGAGGGCAAACCCAATACTACTTTTTCCCACCAGCGGAGCACACTGCGATGGACAACCGCGTCAGAGAAAAAAAAACATGTTCATTACTTTTATTACACACCCTGTACAACAGCGTTTCTCAACCTTTCAGTATTCGCGGCCCAATTTTCTATCATAATTTTCATTGCGCCCCCACTTACCGTAAAATGTATACAACAATACGGGAAAACCCCGTTATACGGCGCCTCAGTATACCGCGGAATGCCCCCGACATTCAAACAACCCTTTATCATTGCCATTTAAAGGTGATTAGTTATTTACCATTGTAAATAAAGCCAGCCCGAACACACAAATATTCTAGTCAAAGAGCTTCCATCCCCTCAACACACACTAATAAATAAAGCCCTTTTGTGACAGGCCTTTTTTACGCTTTTTCTCTCTTTCAACCTAGGACTCTATATAGCTTGATTTCAAAATGGGGTGCAATCGCCCTGACTGGCTTGGACTTGTTTCTCTTGGCATGGGCAGAACTCAATCTGTCAGGAACTGTTCAGTTCAATGCTTAACTATTCCATTTTCAGAAGTCTAGTTATGCGTGTGTAACTTCTCTTAAAGTGCTACTAACCTTTATATTCCAGATTCTTGATCATTGCTGAAAAGTAAACATATTCTCCAGTGTAGGTAGGCATAGAACATTGTTTCTTTGAGAAGTGCGTTTCTCCCCCCACCTAACAATCCCATGCTGGTAACATAAAGAAATTATTAAGCCCCTTTTTCTCGGAATACAGTTGGTTTATAACCTATCGATAGACTGATTGCGCAGTTGAAATGAGTGCTTTTTGCACAGCAAAGAAGAAAAGAAAAAATTAAACTATAGTGAGATGAAAAGTTAAAAGTAGTTGATAAAGTTAAAAATGATGCAACAAAAGTGAGTATTATTTCGTGAATATGGTATAGTGAAACTATACCGCGGTTATGCTATAACAAGGGTGCCAAACATGTCCCCCAACACCCGCGTTTTAACGGGGTTTTACTGTACTGTATATTGAGTACTGATTCTGTGTTTGAATTATTTTTAACTTACCGCCAAAACAAGAGTAAAATCGAGTAATTTAGTAATAAATCACTATTTCAATTTTGGACATTAGTAGATTATGATCTTTCTGCACTAAAAACAAGGGCATTTCGCATTCTATTACCATTTTCAGCATCCTACGTTTGTGAAACTGGATTTTCTGCTGTGGCTTCTTTGAAGACAAACTATAGATCTCTGCTAAATATAGAAACAACTGATTGTGAACTGATAACTATTTCTAATTTAAGCCTTCCTTCGAAAAACTTTACTTTGAAAGACAGGCCCAAGGAAGTCACTAATAATTATTAAATGTGTTTTTAAGTTACAATGTTTTGATTGAGAAAGTTTTAATATAGTAATTTGTTTTACTTTTAAAAGTTATTAAATATGTCGAAATGTATTTTGTTTTCTATGTCTATGTGTGCTTTCCTTTCAGTCAGTTAATCAATTTTTTAAAGTAATATTTTCTCTTGGATATTCTCGCACCTCCCTTCTCGTGTGCTCGCCCCACACGTTGAGAATCGCTGCTGTACAACAAATTAATTAAAACAAAATACGCCCAAAAATTCATGTTTAAAAAAACCAGTTTAGATACATTTTTACTGCAATAAAGGCACTGAAATGAAAACAGATATTATTCGATTTTTAAGATATTATTCGATTGAATAATTAAAATGATTAGTCACTATAAATATTACTAGGATTTAGAAAATTTGAAGAAACTACAAATATAAAAGCAATTGAGAATAATACACTTACATTTGATATTGCAAACCATTTTGTGCAGTTACGTAAGGAACAGTACAATAAGAAAAATATATGAAAAGTATTTCAGTATTTTATTGTTCATACAAGATGTACTGATGAAAATAACTTTTTAACATACATAAAAAACCTGCTCTTACAAGTTTATACGATAAATCACGTCTATTATGTAGCTCTCGACTAACAACATTATCGAAAAACATAATACGTATTTCCATATCTAACATTCGCTTGTCAAAATAATTCTTAGAGAAATAATGCATTGCTTGAATGGAGATTTTAGTTTGGCGTTTCATGGGTTGAAGTGTTTACTGATACGAAACGAGGCATCAAATTTTTCCCCTAAAATTGATTTATTTTTAACATGCTCCTGTGCTTTGAAGAGAGGAACTTACGAAGCACAATTTGTATTTTCCAGACATGTAAATTTAACACTCAGTAGAAGGATAACAAGCGATTAAAACGTTACTGTAAGTGATAGTAGCTTTTATGACACTGGCGAATTCTAAACGAAAATAAGAAAAAAAACATTATATATATATATATATAACCTTATGAATTTCGTTTTTCTATTGCAAAGTAACTTTCTAAAAGAATGAAATATCAATTTCGTTTTAAAGAAAATCGGAGAAATATAAACAAATTATTCGATCAGAGTGTTGCGATGCGGAACAAGAAAAGTTTTCAATTGCATTTCAAAAGAATTGCAAATTGATCAAAAGTTCTTCAAAAATATTACATTTTCGAAATTGGGTTATGGAATTTGCTGAAAGTTCCTCAGAATATTTTTTATTTTAACATTCAAAATAAGTTTTGCGCTTATCGAATATGAAAAGATGAAATTCAATTATTTAAGATTACATGAAATTTTAATACATTAAAGTAATAAAGTAATAATTTAGTGGGAAAAATAAGATATTTAAACTTCATGCATGTTCACAAAAATATGATACTTTTATTTGCAATGTGTTCGATTATTCTTTTAACATTATTACAGAACTAGAGTTTGCACAGCGATCGAGATTCGACCGAAATTCATCATTTTTTTTTTTTTTTTGAAGTTCAATCTCGAACGTTTAAACAACACATTTTAGTTTTTCTGTTTGACAATAGTTTGTTCTGTGTAAATATTTCAATTGGCAATAATCTCTTCTCAGTGCGACTAATGGACTAGTCGATGAGTTTAATTTAGTGGATTTGTAACCCCTGTTATTCATAAATTTTATCATTTTGCACTCCTTCTCCTGTAAAGAAAATATCAATAAAATGATCATTTCACCCTATTATTACTGAATAAATTCGAAATACAAACATTCGTGTTCAATTTAATAGAGATCAAAACACTAATGGAAATCAACAAAGTTCACTGTTAAAAATTTCCGTAAGAAAATAGTAAAATAACCATTTATTTGATTGTTATTTTACCATATTTAATTACAACAGTTGAATAACCATTAAAAAGATGGTACTCAAACCGCTGATTGCGAAAAAATCGTTTATTCTCTGTTTCTACTAAAGAACGTTTAACTAACCGTAATTTGCAAGCGCTCAGTAAGAATTGGGCGTCCATCTTGGTTGCGAAACCTTACCGGTCGTACGTTGTTATTAAAATGTGAATAAAGATTTATCAGTTCAAATCTGCATGTGTATATAAAAAAAGAAGAAGAAAAAGTGGCTTAAGCAGTGGTTACTAAATAGAAACACGTACACACGAAAATCAAAAATTGGAGACATCGGATTCCCGAACTGTTTGCGAATGAGAGAACCCATAACTTGAGCTGCTGAGCTTGTTTGTATTTTAGTTTTTGCAGCAAATAAAATGATTTTCGTCCATATACAGTAAGTTTAGACCAAAGATGGCTTTAGATCCAATCAAAAACTGAAATCTCAGTTTTAATGTCGTTTATTTATCAATAAATCTTTCTTCTCCTGTTGAAAAGAAAGATTTATTGATGAATAAACGACCGGTTTGTGTGGTGCAGATGGCCGAATGGTTAGAGAGCAAGGTTGGCCTGCCATACAACCGGGTTCGATTCCCGCCAGCTTCGTTTACGATTTCTACGCCTGGAAGATTCTACGCCTCGAAATAGTTCAAAAACGGTAAAAATTTTGTTTTGAAACCATTTTTAAATGGTTATAAAACCGTAAACTTTTGTATTTACGGCTTTTTAACCAAGCTGATTGGAAAATGTTAGGTCCCGTAAAGGTAGAAAAATGTTCCAAACCGTAAATTTAACGGTGAATTAGATGGACAGACTGCTGCCGGTCATTTAACCGTAATTTCACGATGAAATTTCTAACAGTGTTACAAAACGTTGATTAGAAGCAAAATAGCTAGTTACCGCACTTATTCTTTCACTTTATATTACATTAGACATTGTTAGCTACAAATCGTATTTTATTTTGTCTGACATTGTTGGAAAAGAATGTGACTGACTTATATTTTGGAAGGGGATTAACTGACACCTTATGATTAGTATGATTTTGGTTCGACATTCGTTTAATAGATTACATTTTCTCTTTTATTTTGTTCTTGACAGTTCTTCTTCTTTGAATTATAAATTGTAAAAAACGTATTCAGCATTGTACAAATATTGTAGATGTAAGGAGTAGTATAAAGGTATGACGAATAAAGACTTCTGTGAAAAGTCTTAAAATCTACGTCGAGAGTAGAAAGAAAACAATAAATATTTCCAAAAATTTTTTATTTATAACATTAAAACTCATCAATAGCTACTAAATAAAAAGAAAGTCAATTGACCAACCCAGAAGAAAATGGTACTTAACTGTTTTGTCTTTACCTGTTTATGTTATTTTGATATCTAGACACACGGCAGTGTGTCCGCCAAGTTCAGAAAGTCAGCCAAATTCAGAAACGGCAACAAAGGCCAATGTGCATATTTACCCGAACCATTTCGAGCTACTTTTGACCTCATCATTACGCAAAAACTGTTAGACATACATACTTGAAATTTTGTACGTCTTATAAAAATCCCCTTAACTCCTAGAATATCAAATTTCATTGAGGTACCGCTTATGGTTATGGAATTATTGAGGTCTGAAAAGTGTCATTTTTATCACTGACTCACTCATCAAAAACCTAACCCACTTCTAAGTGACTTAGAAACTTGAAACTTGGTATCAAGGTAGACAATTTGGTGTATATAAAGGAAAAAATACGACTCTTTAAAAAATTACATTATCTTTGAAGTTACTACCATACTCAAAGTAGCATCATACCTAAGAACTTCAAACCGCAGCCACATTTTTCTGCCGTTAACATAAACAATATACTCTCTCGCGCTAGAAGGAAAATAATTGATGCATTGAAATTCACTTTTCGCTTTAATTTTTCGCCTTAAGGCTAAACTCAAGCTGAGTACAAAGAATTCCATTGGTAGTAGTTATACAGAACTTTTTGACGTTTTAAAAAAAAGATTAAATAAGTAAAGTTGGGTTTACGGACTTATTACGAAGAAATGTAAACAAACGAAAAAAATCTTAAATAAAGAATAGCGACTATTTAGCTTGGTTTAATTTAGTATAACTTATCGACAATATGAAAACACAAATTTTAGCTTTTCAAAAATTAATGATATCCCAACAAAGCATAAATGTGAAAAAAGGGCCAAGTTCGATAGAACAAAAACGGCCTTCGGTTAGTCGGTGTCAGCGATAAAATAATTGATATCTAACGGGTGCCAAGTTCCATGGCAGATCCCTTAATCACAGCTGTAAGAGTACAATGTTCTTTAATTTATTTAAAAACATTTTTTTATTGGATTCCTAACTTGGAAAGTTTTAATTAAGGTAAATTACATTCGAAAAATGTAACTTCTTCAATTAGAAATTTTTAGTAGTTAATAAAATCATGTGGCAAACTACTATTATTGTTAATTCTTCTTAAACTTAACTTATCTTAGTTAAAACTTGCCAAGTTAGGAATCCGATAAAAAAAAGTTTTTTTAATAAATTAAAGAACATTGTACTCTTACAGCTATGATTAAGGGATCTGCTATGGAACTTGGCATCCGTTAGATATCAATTATTTTATCGCTGACACCGACTATCCGAAGGCCGTTTTTGTTCTATGGAACTTGGCACTTTTTTCACACTTTGTTTTGTTGGGAAAAATAATTTCTCACACCATTCCACAATCTTTCCACATATCGCGAAAACAAATTCTAAAAAAAAAATTGTTTTTAATTTCCGCTTTTTTTTTCTCTTCTTCTCACAGCTGTTTCTGATGGGAATTTTCATTTCTAGAACCAAAAAGAATAATAAGAATATTAATAAAAACACACAGACAGAGATTTACATTTTTGTTTTCATAAGCTGATTTCTAAATGATAACATGATTATACATTACTTGAATCATTTCAAACATAAGAAAGATGATAAAGAATATGTAAAAAACTTTCAGTAGTATCTGCTTATTGATTGCTTTCTTGTCAAATATTACAGTTCTCATATGTGAAGTATTGCACGTTTAAAAACTACACCTATTTATTAGGAGATGAAAAATGCTCTATAAGCTTTTAGCTGAAAATTAATGTACTTTGTCAGCTGAGCTGGGAGGGGATGGACGGCGAACATTAACTCATATCAGAGAAGGAACATGAAAAAATAAACATCACATCGTTTGGGAAAATGAAGATAAATTTGAGCTTTAAAATGAATTTTTCTTTTACGTTTGACATGTAGGAAAAATTACATAAAATTAATCTCAAAGGAAAATGACACGTGAAGACTTTAAGAACATTACCTAAGCAATAAAAGGTACTAAAAGGAATAATGATGACACAAGAATATGATACTGTCTGATTTTCTCTGAGCCAAAACCTTCCCCGAATTAACGCTTGCATTAGCTCTCATTCGATTTCAATGAAATAGGGATTAGAGAAGACATCAGGATGAGTAAATGTTGACTTTTCGGAAGTGGTAATAAACTAGCTCTGACACCTTTGTGTTAAACGCTCAAATCGGAAGTGGAATTACCAACATCGAGGGAAAAAAATGAAAAATGTCCATCTCAGAATATCACCAATTTACCAAGTAAGAACCTTCGTGCAAAGTAATCACAAGTTTCTTGAAGAAACAGTATTACATCTTGCGTAGTTTATGACGTAGGTTTCTTGTCCCTATTTAAACGATCGCGTATTCATTCGCTAAGCTTTCTCTGCGTAGGTTGTTGTTCTCAGAGTCACGTTATATATGTATTAGTAAGCCCGGCGGTCATACGAAATGACCGCTGTTCTAGGTATTATAAATTTTGATTAAAATGATTTGTGCAAAGGTGTCTGCTAATTCAAACTGAATTACCCAGGTCAGGCTGCGAGGAAGCCCCTTCGCTTTCAGCCCCACACTACTATACATTTATTTACTATATAATCAAATTGTTTGTGAAAAACATATATTTATCGTCGAAAGAACTTATTGAAAATTTTATTATGCTTTTCAAAACAACAGTTTTAACGAAACTGGAAAAAAGAGCGCTGCCACTCTAACAAGAAAAATATGAAAAGGGCAGACAATAAATAAATAAATTAAAAAGAAAGAAAGGATTAAATTAAATTCGCGTATACATTAATTTTTAACGGAGATTGAAATACAGCGAAGCCTCACTCAATATGACGTTAACGGAGATAAACGTTTCGATTGTTATTAGTATATTTGTTACATTTATGACAATAACAATGGCAACTGCATTGATTTGTTTGTTCACACGGCAACTGTAATTATATGTTTGGAAATGAGGGCAACAATGCAAAAGTAAAATAAAACGGGTCAAAAAAATCATTGAAAAATTTTTAAAAATTAAAATAAAAAAAACTAATTGAGTCACAACTTTCGTTTTTGCGGCGATGCGTTTCTCGGGTCGTAAACATTAACCGTGCCGAATGTGGTCCCGATCGGTAAAACGGCTTTGGGTCCTATCACGGACAGACACAGACGGAATAAGGCGCTTATATATAAGATATATATATTAATAAAAGGGGAAAAAATAACTTGAACAAAAATTTTTTTTCCTTTTATTTTTTTCCTTATATTTTTTCCCTTTAATTAAAATATTTCACAACTGTTTAAGTGAGCTGCCTCGTGCGCCTTTTTACAGATTGAGTTTACTTTGTTATCCTATGATTATATATATATATATCAATCTATATATGTGTGTGTGTGTGTGGGAGAAAGAGAGAGAGAAAGAGCTAATTATCTCTCTCTGTCTCATCCTGAACTCCTAAACCTTGAACCTAGAACGTATTTATCAATAAATACCCCATTCTACAAAAACACCATTATGAAAATAATGGCATCAGCATGTATTTGCAAGGTCATTTTTTGTGTTCCCTGAGTAATAAAAGACACTTTTAGGCGCCAGTAAGAGCTGTCTAGACTACTCATAACATTTTTCGCTTTTTGCCTGAACAAATTCTCCATCCGCACGAAAGAAATATTTACAATATTTATCTTAATTTGTTAATGCTCCTGATATTTAGACCATAAATCTTTTTTTTTTCATTGACTACATTATTATAAATAGTGCGCTTTCTTTCAGATACAGAGAAACTTTTTCGAACACTTATTTCTTCTAAACTACGGTTGCCGATAACTTTTAGATTTTAGTCTCCTATAAATGTCGAATATATATATATATATATATATATCACATATGTATAACTAGTGGTATAAAGAAATAAAAATAAAACTTTAACAAGTGGGTATATCAACAGTTAATATTAAAAAAATAATAATAATAACAATTCAAAAGGCAAAAAACAAATTTCAAAGCCTTTTCATCAGTGGGAAGGAACAGGAAGTATATACAACGAAAAATATTGGCATTGCGGGTGTTTCAGAAACCTGCTTTTTTAATTGTTAGTCGCTTTTTTTAATATTAACTGTTAACCACTTGTTAACGCGTTATTTATTTATATCATTAATTATTCTACAATATATTTTAGTGTCCTGCCTTAAGCGCATTTTGCAAAGTGACCCTATCTCAATTTTTTTCTTTTGGTCTCTATCTCCCTATATATATATATATATATAATAGAGAGAGAGAGAGAGAGAAATGTAATTTTCATATGTTTTATTATTCTTATAATCATTGTTATTGAAATACTGGGAATAGCATAGTTTTTTGGACTTTTTCGTGGAGACTAAAATTTGAATATGAATTGTTAAATGAAATGTGAAAAAGAAATAAAAATTATATATGAACGTGCCTTAGAGAGAGAACAAGAACATTTTAAAGATCCTTAGTTTGTATTTATAGTATTGTTGTGATGCAGAAATAAAAAAAAACTAAATGCTCTTCCAAAACTTAAGGAAATTACAACCTTGGCAATATGTGGTTTTAATTTATGTCGCTGCTCTAAAGCACTTCCATTGCAAGCTGAAATTCTATTCTTGTCGAAAAAGTATAACTTTAAAAAGCCTGGTAAATGATATCTTCGTTGTCTAAACATATTATTAAACATTTCAAATGCAATAACTTCTGTTAAAACTTCTTACACCGAATGTTCGTTTATAATTTTAAAGTTGGCTCCTAATATGGGAAAAACAGCTCAGACAGCATGTTCATGTTATACTAAATATTGCTGAACATAGAGGAAAGTATATCCGATGTGTTTTGTGCGCCTAATGCTTTGTTTAACTATTGCCAGTGTATCTCACAAAAAGATTAATTGATTTGGAAATTTTTACGAAAAATTAATGAAACATTTTTGCGTACTTTGCTTAATATACCTTTGAAGCGATTTTCGAAATAAAAGTATTGAGATTTTCGTTTTATGTAAGACATTTTCAGTCGCAACAAAATCATTTTATTTTTAACGGATACTTTCAGACAGAAAGGGTTATCTAAGAAAGCTGTCAAAGAAGTGTGTGATGCCAGTGCTATCTCTGAACTTCCGTTTGCAGTAACCGTTGGATGGCACATAAAATAAAATAAAATAAACGATGAACGAGGAGAAAAGAAAAACTAATGGGAGCCCCATAAGAAAAGGGAATTTTTCCTTTTATTCTTATTTTTTGTAAAGCTTGGGACCTGTCCTTTTCTTTTAGATTTTTTTTGTTTACTCTTTTTTGTGCTAATGGCAGATATTTATACAGACAACTGAATCGATTTACTGAGTTCATAGTTCCGGCAGAAATGGAATAAAAATGAAATCTTTGAAGTGTAAGTAATCATAAAAAATATTTCTTTAAAAATTGCTCTGAGTTTTAGTAGTTAGCGACTACATGGGTAATATAAATAATATTCGTTTTTATTAGGCATTGATATTCATTGCAATTTTTATAACATAATACTGTAGAAATAATTTTTGCTGAATTTAAACGTCATTGAATACCATCAATAATACTGCATGTTATTTATAGTTAAATAAAAGTTTTGCAGTGAGGCATCTCAACTAGTATTACCCTATTTTAAACAATGTTCATTAAGACAAACATATACTTACAAACACATAGAAAAGTAGAAAAGGCTTCAAAAAATAAAGCTTATGTTATGAACGTTTTCTCGGGCAAAAAGAAAAAAAAACCCTACCAGGATTAAGTTTGAAGTTCTACCTTACCAACATTGTCTTGTTGCCTTAAAAAGTAAAATATAAATTTTCACGGCAGCCTCATATTTTAAATAATTAATTGCTTAGTGGTTGTACGCAATTGAGCCTCAAGCTGCTAAATGCTCCCAAACTCTATTCTTCTTCTGTTTTTCTTTTTATCTTTTTTTCGCACTTTTATACATGGTGCTTCATAGATGCTAAAAAATAGTATTTATCACATTATGTTATTAACCACTTATATTTTAAGAAATTACTAATCAGAAAACTATCGCAAATAATGTAAAAGTGTTCATTATTTGGTTTATAAGGATTTGGATAGAAGATGCGGTGACTTACCCAGATGTAATGGAAATTTCTATAACTACTAACATCTCTGCTCCACACTCCCTAATACCATTTAGTTTTAAAATATTCTTTTTTTTCTTTCTGATGGGGCTGCAGTATTGGTCATCAACCATTGCAGACCTAGTGCGCCCCCAGAGATTGGTACCAACTCTTTCAGTGGCACC
Organism: Octonoba sinensis; assembly: GCA_038502835.1. Taxonomy (NCBI): domain Eukaryota; kingdom Metazoa; phylum Arthropoda; class Arachnida; order Araneae; family Uloboridae; genus Octonoba; species Octonoba sinensis. The sequence goes on along the minus strand of CM076599.1, from coordinate 51,297,133 downwards.
ATAATGAGTGTGGTACCATTCCCGCAATTTTTCTTTTTTTTTTTTGACGCTTAGTTTCCCCTAGATGGGGCACCTGAGCTCTCATTGATGCAATCTGCACTTGGAATTTAATTTAGCCGAGAGTATCCATGCCAAACGGATACTCAAGGGCTCTTTAACATGCTGCGTAATCATACAACATGGACGCAGACGATTTTCTGCAACTTGAAAATCCACCGACTTGGGCCAGGTTTGAACCTGCGATCTTGGGCGTACGAGACCTGCGTCTTACCACTACACCACCCTGTCGACAGTTTTAAAATAAATAACCTCATGTATAGTCATATATAGTTGGTTGCTTAAAGTTTTCTGACGGTCATAATTTAAGTTACGAGTTTGAGTTACGAGTTGAAAAACGTTTGAATGCAATATCGAATTCATAGACATTTTAGATAAGTTTTCAGTTATGTGACTCTATGAATATTTTGTAACATTACTTCCACAAACGTTGAATGTCAGACTTAAACAACAAGATCTGGACACCGTAATAAATGCGCGCCTGACACTAGTTTAACGAGAATTTTCTCAAAAGGGGAGAGTAATGTTGGTTCATAAAAGTTCTTATTTGCATGTATACTACCATACTAGTGCTGATAATATGGTGTGTAAATGTAATGCAAACAGACTTACAAGTCATGACCTTTTGAATAACATGTTAAAATTTGCGAAATTACATGTACGTAATTATTTCGTTAACGTGTTATGCTTCTTACCAGTTTAAAAAAGCTCAAACAATTTAAAAACAAAAAACAAAAAAACAAAAAAAAAAAAAAAAACAACAACAAAAAAAAAAAAGTTTTGTGTTTGTGAAAAAACACAAAAATGTTGTGTTGTCACACATGTTGTTTTTTTTAAACAACAAAAAAAAATTCAAAGCGGGGCGGGGAAGCAATGACGAATTTAGATTTAACCCTCTGCTTTTTTCGTCGGCTATGTTTTTAATTTGGATTAAATAAGTAAAACGTTCACCTACACGTTCCCCTGCTGGTTAGCTCTTTCATGAACATATCAAACTATTTTTCCAATCGGAACTGCTTTTTGAGACCGTATTTCTTAAATCGGGAGCGCAAGTTTTCTCTGTGAAGCTGTCGTTGCAATCTGAACTTTCTATATAAGTATTTTATAAGCGCTTCATATAAACAAAGTATTACTTATGTAAAACGCATTACTACGTGAACATGCCACACAACAGCTGGTCTTTTATTTCAAGGTAAAGTAACACTTTGAAGTCTCCACGACATAAATAAAATGGCAAAATCTAAAACATAAAAATTACGTACCAGTTGCGAAGAGTCATAAAATTTAAACAGCACACAAAGTAATTTTCTTTTACGTCGTTTGTGATTCTACTCTAATATTCCAAATGCAACAGCATCAAATTCTGAAATATAAATTTTAAAAATATGTTTTTTTAAAAACTTTTATTATTTTTTTTATCTCGTGCTTTGAATGGAAAAAAAAGTTTTGATTAAAATAAAAAAAAAAAAAAAAAAAAAAAACATATATTTTGAATAACAACTACAAGTTATAGAAGGGGGAGGGAGACAATCTTTCATTTGAACGAGGGAACAATAGCAATCAGAGTCGGTAGGTTTCCATTTTATTTTACTTTTACTTGTTCATTTATTTTTTAATTTAATGCTCTCTGACATTTTTTCTAATGTACATGAAATACACTTCGATACAAAAACCTTATATCGATGAATCACGGAAAACGTCTGGAAAAAGTTACACAATGCGAGCAAAACAATTACTAATTTAATTAAACTTCAATAGGTTCATTTTTGAAAAGCGTTTTTTTTTTTTTTTTTTTTGTGAAGGCATTACGCTTTTTTTTTTTTGACCTGTATATTACAATGCCACTGTATCTCTATCTCTCTCTTTCTCTCTCTCATTTTTTTAAAAATAATATTTGTTTTTCTTATTTTATTATTAATCATTGACTTTAAACAATTTAACACGCTTAGAAATTATACTCACTTAATGACCAGAAAAAAAAGGAAAACAAATAAAACAAAGCTTAACTAGATTTTTTGTTCTTTTGAGTAAAAAGGAATTCGAAATAAAATAAAATGTAAATCTTTGTGATACCAAGTAAAAACTAAAAAATCAACGTAAAATTGAGCACAAAACTTGCAAAAATTGCAGTCACGTGTTTCGAGGTTACAAGAAGGCTCACTCTTTTATATTGAAAAATGGGTTTCTTGTAACCTCGAAACACCTGTGTTCTATTTTTGCAAATTGTATGCTTAATTTTATGATGATTTTTAATTTTTATTTCGATGTAGTCGTTAACTACAAGAAAAAGATTATTGAAACGTTTACTAAATTGGATAAGCCCCAAAACTATTATAGCTCTCAAATAATTAATGATTGCTATTATTTCTAATGCAAGTGCGGTGGGGCCGCACTTGCATTACACGCCTTTAATTAACGCCAAGACAATATTAAAGGCATTACACGCTTTTAATATTGTCTTGTTAAAGTTCATTCTATTGAAATTGTTCTTCAAAGTGTAACTCTTTAAAATCTTTCGGAAGCAGTAGAGTTACAATAGAACCTCGTATGGCATCTAATTGCCGTGATTTTTGTTGAAATATCTAGCGGTTTCTAGGCTAATAATGACTTGTATCAGGAACGTATTCGCAAAGCAATGTAGCAGATAGCCTGTGTATTGTTTCTTCCTTCCGATTGTTTAAACAGTGAGTCAAGAAAAACTTTCCAACATTAAAAATAGGAGTTTGTGTGCTGAAAACTGATGCACAGACAAACCAGTGTAAAGAAATAATATACAGTCGATTCCGGTTAATTGGAGCACATCGGGACGCGATCATTTTGGTCGTATTCAGTGGCGTAACTATACCATCTGAGTCCCGTAACAAATTTATTGTATTGGGCCTCAGAAAAAAATCGTCACGTTGTTATTTAATTTTAATAAATCACTGAAGTAGTTACCCAACAATATTACTAATATTGCGTGCATTTCAGTTAAATATCTAATAAATTTAATTTTCAAACGCATAGGTATTACATATTTATAATAAAATAACACTTTAATATTAACAAGATGTTTTTTAATAAAAGTCTTTTCTCCGAGTTCTCCAATAACTTCATCAAAGTTTAAAGATCGGCTATTGAACTTTCAATAGACGGAAGTGTAGTGCAGTTTATTTTAAATATATATATATATATAGGGATGAAAATGGGTGAATACAACTTATGAGATTTTGTAGTTGAAATAATTAATTTAAATTTACATTGCTAATTGTAGTTGAGAGTCCGCAATAACCCAGGTAAGACTGCAACCACTTTCGCGAGAGAAAACAATAGTTTAGGTGGATGTTGGAGCAGGTATGAAAGTATTGTTTTTCATCAAAAATTACGATAATTATAGAGTCACGTACCTGTGAACCATTCCCTGAAAAATTGTATGGGTGACTCATGGGTAGGAGCTTGTTGAAGTCCAGTGTTGACTTGTTTGAATTTATATTCTCATAGGAATTAAATAATAAAAAGCATTAGAGTCATATTTTTATGCATTGAAGAATTAATCACCTGTAATAAAATGTGTTTGCCAAAATACGAAATTGAAGACACATTTGTTTTTGCAAATCATATATTCTTTTTATTTTGTCTCCACTAAAGAACATTATATCCAGTCAATAACGAGCCTTTTTTTAAGTGCATAAATTATTAAACATGAGACAGCATATCAAAATAATACTGTGTGGCACATTTGAACCAACAGTATAAAATGTAAAAGTTCAATATAGTTGGCAAAACACTCAACTTACTTTTCTCACCAGACCCCTACCTGTTAGCCGAAGCCATAGGATTGCTTAAGCACGGGGAGAGGTAGTGGGGTCCACGGATTTTACATGCACATATCCCCAAGTATACATGGTGGTCTTCAGTGGGTATCGAACGCGCGACCTTCCAGGGGGAAGTCCGACGTGCTAACCACTATGCTACCACGCCCCGACACCCAACATACTGGTATAAGTTTAGTTGCACTTAATACATAATCAGAGGCATTAGAGGAACCATTATATTAATTACTAGCGGTACCCGCACGGCTATGCCCGTGTTAAAAAATGAAAAGACCAGTCGGTTTGCCATTGTGTATATAGTGATAACTTTTTTAGGTGCAAATTATGTTATTTTATTAAAATGTATAGCATTCCATATAATTAAAGATTAGCTGCCCATGGCAATCAGCCGGAGATCCTACACATTTAAGCATTTTTTTTTACAAAACACACACAATAAAAAAGGAAAAAGGAAAGAAAGAAACGAAATAAAACAAAAAAGAAAATATTTGAAAAATAAAAACCCATTTTGTTTGTTTTGTTCAATTACCCACACAAAAAGGAAGATTATAATAAATTAGAATAGTTTTAATTAATAAATTTTTAGTACAATTAATTTTTATCTATTATTTATTGACAAAGCCGGGTCCAGACGCTACGTTTTGTACAACCTTTTGTCTGCGCAGTCTTAAGACTAAATGAAAACGTTGCAGTTTTTTATGCGTCTACATAGTGCAGAGATATCTGTATATTTCACTCAGTTTTGTGCGATATCGTCATGAAGGAGATACTACTCTGGTCAATTATGACATGGTGTCATGTTAAAAAAAAAGACTGGAACGTCTCAGAAGAACCCGGCGTTCAAAGTTGCCTGTTCTGGAGGTTCGACAACTGCAATCTCTTTATTTTCATCCATGGTATTCCTAGACAGCCTTGGTGTCTCCTGATCGTTTAGGAAATGTAACAAATCAAAGTACCAGAGAGATGGCTTGTAAATTTCGTCTCCAACCCCAGATCGAATCGATTTATTAACTTTTGCCAATTATTTCCGGTAAACACTTCTCAAAGAATTAATTATTTACAAATGTTTCTCTGTTTGCGGTTGCATCAATGCCTTTGATTTTTTCCACTAAACTCTCATAAGCCTCCCCCTTTTTATCCTTGTCACTATACTCCTTGGATTTTACACGCCAAACGCGTGGGAAACTTTCGCATAATGCAATAAATTTTGTGAGAAACTCCCGAGAACATTGCCGAAAGTCGGCCATTGTCGCCTGACGAATTGAAACTGAGAAACAAACTGAATCGGAAATATGTGCTACCGTCTACATGTGCCGATTTGTCTGCACAGTTCAAAGACATATGCTTTCTAGCTCAGTTATCGCTGCAACTGTACAGTCTTCGCACCGGACTCAAAACTGCGCACTTTTCCAATCTACACGCAACGTTTTATCTGCAATGTGTTGAACTGCGCAGAAAAAAGGTTGTGCAAAACGTAGCGTCTGGACCCGGCTTAAAACAGAAAGACGAGATTTTGTAGCCTGCAGAAACAAATAGCAGCAAGCAAAGATTTGAAAGCGGAATAAACCTTTCATCCGAGCTCAAATAGGAAAATAACATATGTGCTAATTCACTGGAGAAAAAAAAGTAAATAAATGAAAGTATAAATAGTAATAATAAGCTGGAATAACAAAAATCGCTATAAAGGATAACATTTCTTTTAAAAACCCCTGTGCAGTATGGAAAATAGTCCCGTAAAATACATGTCAAAATAAGGAAATCAAAACAAAGCTATCAACGCCTGTGAGACGCAGGAAATAAATTTTAATTCGTTTTAAAAAAATAATAATCAAAATCCAAAAAAAGAAATAAATAAATTAAAAATCGGCTGCTTCTCAAAATGCTAAAAACCGCAAGCAATAAATTTTAATTCGTTAAAAGAAAAAAGAATCAATAATCAGTCGGCATGGCAACAATTAAAATTAAAGTTAATTACCGTGAAAAAATAATTTCGAACTGCAGAGAAAAATGCTTATAACTTCTTTTCTAGTTAATTTAGAGGCTTCGAATTTTCGCACGTAGAGCGAAACTCTTTCCGGGGTAGTTTTTCACGCGCTTTTCAACGGTATCAAGCTCGAAACGATGCGATAATTCCTTCCTATAGAAAATGACTATTTTTTGAAACTTTCGGCTATAAATTGGAATAAAAGAAGTACAAATTCAAATTTCAGAAAAAACTCTCCGAGGTGCACACCCCCATGTTCCAAACTAATTTCGTACCAAATTTCACGAAAATCCGCTGGACGGTCTGGTCTCTACGCCGGACACAGACAGACACACACACACAAACACACACACACACACACACACACATACTTGCTGCTTTATTATTAGTAGAGATGGTCTCGAATAGTGAGAAGTAGCACTCACGACAGATTTTCGATTCACACTTGATTTTCAGTACATAACTAACGGCAAAACAGAAGCTCACTTTTTTTTAAATTTGGAGGGGAAAGAGTAAAAGTCCCCTGGACGCCAAATATTTTACCGCTTCAAATAACTAGTAAAATCAAGTTATACATTACAATGTTTCCTCTTTTTTTAATGCACTATCGCACTAATTAAGACAGCATATTGACATACTAATTATGGCACAAGAAATATACATATATCACTTTCGGAATATAAATGCACATTAATCTGAACAAGTTAATGAATCTCTTCCTGAATAACTATGAATGCAGAATATAACAATTCCAATATTTCAGTTCATTGAGAAATTCAAGGCTACGAAAATGATTTTACTATATTTGGCCGTTAGGGTCAGAACAGTGGAAAGCATATTTCAATCCAAGTCAGATACTCTCTTTCATAAATAAAGGACACGTCAGTAAGTAAAATACTGAGTGGAAGGCACTTTTAAATGTTTAGTCAAAGATTCGTTTTCTGAAAACTGTAAGAACAGCTTACTGATGCAATGGCGGCATAACGGCACACCATGCACCGACCCAAATTTTAGTACAGTAAAATTTAAAAGAAGACATGGGCTTCACACAATCTAATTCAAAAGCAGAAAATTTGGTACTAAGACGGATACTTAGCACATGATATTATTTTGGGCGGCCAACTCAATACGGGGATTCCTCCTTCCATTGTTTCGGGAAAATGGCACCTCATTTTTTCACGTCCCTCACCTTTTCGAAAAAGAAAGACGCTTCTAACTTTTTCGAATATATTTTCAGCCAGCGTTGCTGAATTGCATGCTGGGGCGAGCCAACTTGTTGACCAATAATAGTGCGATCACATTCAAACGATGCACTACGTCACACACAGTGAAAGGGTAAAAAGAACATTCTAGAAAGATTGGAGATGGAACAAGAATGCTTAACCAAGGTTTTGAATGACCTTGACCGCACATCCGGTGTGAATCGTCTCGAGAGGTAAAGAATTCACGAACATACTTCCTACGCTCTGCAAATTTTCGTACAGTCAGCGACACATTCCTTCCTTAAAGCAGAAGGGGGGGGGGGGGGGGGGTTATGTGGTGCATTTGCGATGGAGCAAAGCGCAAGACAAAGAAATTTTAAATGTGAGGTGGCACACTCTCACATTTCTTTCGAAAATGATCTATAAGCAATATCTGTAGTCACAGGAATTGTAACAAAGAAAATTGATGCAGTACATACTTCAGAAAAGCTGCATGACATAAAATTATTCTTTAATATTAGTAAATTAGCAAGTTCTCTAATACACGAAGACTTTTTTTATTTTATCTCTGAAGGTGGACCGAAAACTGAGAATTTCCCTGGCAAATGATTCAAAAGAACCAATGGATGCATTCTAAAATTGATCTTTTTTAGGTTATTTCTGAGCTCGTTGCCTCTCAGGCTGTTAGGTCCCATCGGATTGGGGGGCCCGTGGCATTTTGCCAGCTTTGCCACCCTATAGTTACGCCACTGGTCCTATTAACCAGCTGGTCCAATTACGCGAATATGGAACAAGACCACACAGTACTATACGGTATATATGAAGTTTCAAAGATCACATAACAGCTATTAAAACTTCCATTAAAATATAAATTACTTATTTTACTATGAAAGAATTTTATTAAAAATAAATAAAATTTTATTGTACGTGCTGACGGCTCAACCGAGTAAATTCGAAAATTCACTTGAACTTTGACCGTTGCTTTTGCCATCTAGTGTGAATTTTGTGAAACAAATCCCAGTAAATATTGTTGGATTTTATTGAAAGTTACAGGAATTGTAATTAATGTTTAATAAATTAACTTTTGTGTTCGTTGATCCGCTACGCGGGTCAACGAACACAATCTGTTCTACGCGGGCAACTCATGGCTCCTGTTTTATATTTTCTTTCATTTCTCTGGTCCGATGAAATGCATTTTTGGTCCCAATAACATACATAATAGTAATTTTTTCTATTCTTTAAAGTTCGGTCTGAATAAACGGCTGGTCCAATTATCCGGTGGTCCAATTAAGCGGATTCCACTGTATATGTGTAATATATGCTGCCCTCAATTTTTATTGTTAATGCGCAAATACTTACAAATACTTACAATTCTAGAATCAGTGAGCGCTCTCAAATAATATGTTTCAATTATTTCTCTTGAGAGTTTCACACAATTTCAAGTTTTCAGCTAAATGATTAACTGTTTAATGTTATACCGTGCACAACATGGAACATTCGACGCAGTGAGCTATGATAAAAATCTAGTTTGTAATGAGTTTTCTGAAATCTGTTCAGTTACAAAATGCAAATGATCTATAAAGCAATTACACATCCTCCATTGCAGGCGCTCCCGAATTTATTATCAGAAACACTAATCGCTAAACCTTCCAGCTTGAACGCAAATTGTTTGTAAATCCTTCATACATTTAGACGTAGTTTAAAATATTAAATTGTATCATTATTTTCGCTCCTATTTTACCAAAAATTTTATTTTGAAGCTTCGAATGTCCATTCTTTTGTAGTTATTTGCTAGTATAGTGTTACAAATGAAGTTAAATATATGCTTTTTATAGATGTCGAATAGTTTAATTAATATTTATACTTTTTATTACAACGGTATCAGATTTTTTGGTTAAAGTAAGGCTCAAAACTAGAATAAATCTTTTTTCCCTTTAATTTCTTAGGTAGTTTTACTTCAAGGTTGCGAAATCGCACCAAAGCCGCTTTGGGTAGGGGCTTGTACATGATTGTATTTTTTTAGTTGATAAGAATTGAAATTTTACAGATTTCAAGATTTTTTCTCCCATGATTTTTTTTAACTAAAAAAATATGCCTATGTAGAGTCCGCTTGTGAAAGTTTCATACTATATTTTGTTGCAAGCCTTAAATGCGTACACGCTTATAAATTTAATTAATAAACTACTAGGGCCTCTATGATGCATTCGGATCACTGATAGTCCCCTGGATGAGGGCTCTATAGCACTAATATATAGAACATTTTGCACTAATTGCATCATTAAGAATTATTTAAGAGTTAAGGACTTGGTTAATAAATAAACATAAACAATTACATTACTGAATGAGTTACTCATGATATCATTAATTTATATCCCTTAAAATTCAAAGAAATAAAATTAAAATTGAAGGGCGGAAGGAGACTTTATATTAAGTACGAAATTACCTAAGAAGTTTGCATACCTAAATTTAATTACGGAACTCATTTTCCACACACAAATGTAGCAATGTCTTTAACTCGGAAAAATGTGTTTTTGATTTCAGTGGTAAATTTATAAACACATTATTTCCACATTAAAAAAAATCATGCTTGTATAAAGTAAATTTCGCATAAGGCATAGTTGAGAAGAGAAGCACAAATGCCATTTTTATCAAGCGTTCATATTTTTCTTTTTTCGCATCCTACATGTGGCGCAAAGTCTTTATCATTCACTCTATGGCAGTTAAGAAGAATTTACAGTAATATGCTACTACTATATGTTCAGTTCTGTACATCATGTGAACAAAATATCAACTTTTCAAATGTTGAAAACTTTTTGCTTATTTATCAGGTACCTAAATAATTTAATATGACTCAAAACATAAAATGGCTTTATGTCAAATAAAAATGGCTTAATATCATATGAAAACAAAATCGATAATTGTAATAAGATTTCAATGTTTTAATAAATAAGTATTTAAAACATACTATCCCACAATTCCTACTCAACTCGTTGAAAAAATTTTAGAGTCTCATAAATTTTTAACAAGGCTCTATTAAAAATCCATGAATGCAATTCTAAAAAAAAATACTTATGCAAATATGTGCATTAATGCACCAACGGACTGAATGTTACCTTTTAAAAAATACAAAATGAAAAAAGAGAGAAAGACGGAAATACTAAGACGGTGAAAAAAAAGCATTTTTCGTTTATTTTCTTCTACGTGCTTGCAAATAGTCTTCAGCTTAAAATATTTTTTCCTTAATATGCGAATCAGGTTGTTTTCCATAATTATGTACTCACGTTTTCAAAAGATTCCTCATAGTTTTATATTAATATTATATGAGAGAAACGTAAGAAAAGAAATTAACATGCATTTTTGATCAGCATATGAATGACTTCTTTAAGGTTAACGGTGTTTCCTTTGAATAAAAGGGAAAATAAGTTTTATATTTTAAAGCAAAATAGTTTCACACACAAGTCTACTAAAATATAAAACATATTTGACAATAATTTTAATATATACGGCAACCAAATATGTTACTGCAGATAGTTACACAAGGTTTTTACTCTACTTTCTAGCAGTATTTCTTAAAAATATGAACATATGACGGAAAAAGTTTTATTCATGTCATGTTTCTGTAAGCAATAATAATCAAAAACTTTTAAACATTGTAAAGTAGTACTCTATTCGGTAACTTAATTCGATAAGAAATCAATGTTAGTAAAATAACTGTTGCGTTTTGGATTGATGTTTTCCACTGTATTTCCCAAAGAAATTAAATACGCGTCTTGGCGATGACGTTTTCTCATCTATTCGTCAGCTTTCTCACGTGACGCCCGTATTGCTGCAGTTCTGCAATTTTTTAACTGACTTCACAAAGGAAGGAGGTTATACATCGATGTTGTTTAAAGAATGAATTTATTTTTTACTTTTTAGAGCAATTTATAGTTGCTTTGCTTTTATTTTTTAATGTATAATCTTGTAGTTTGCAAAAGTTCGGTGTTACATGACTTGCTCTTTTTTTCCGTGTTTGTCTTTATAATTTTACTTAGTTTTAATATAGATAAGTGTTACATTTTTATCTCACACTAAAAAATTTCTATAAAAATACAGAAAGAAAACTGACTATTTCTGTACATTTACGAAGAACTTGTTTAAAATAAAATAATCAAGTTTCTTAATAATAGTTTATGAATAAAATTTTGGTTTTCCCGCACTCTGTCCAACTACAGAGAAAGATCTATTAAGTTACATAAGTAGAGCTTCAAAAACCACAAATTAAGCTCGTCCGTAATCGGTGGCGACCAGTTAAAAAAATTCTCAAGAAATGCATTATATATAATTAGCCTAAAGCTTTTTTCCCAGCTCTAGTACGCAGCCTAGCCATCAGCAGTAAGTCCTCCCAACTTCGGAGTCGTCTTTGTTCAAGCGGCCTAAGCCACACGAATCACAACAGCGTGGGTTCAATTGAACTCACCTTCGACTTCGTGTACCAGTAAAAATATTTTAACGTTCTTACAGATGGCGCCACTACTGCGGAGTATTATCAATTATTCTTAGATTTCTATTCTGTATTCTCTATAATTTCGCTTTCAATTCATCGGCTTGAAAGCTTCATGTTTTTAACTGTCTGTTATTTTACGTCAGACTCCGGATAAAAGATTTCCTAGAGTTTGTCATGTCTTTTGGGGCATTTTTTTTCAGATCACAATGTTGCTTCCACAGTGGGAAAATAAGATCACAAACGAATGGAATTGTTTGTAATTTTACAGCTTTTGGTTTGGTTAGCACTAGGAAGACTGCATATTAATTTTACACAGTACTATTTATGTTATCGTAAAGATGAAAAAAGAGTCAGCTGTACTTTTTGTCATATTTTGTACAGTATTGTGTGTCTGAGTTTTGTCACTCAGAAAAACATTAAAACCTGATAATTAAATTGGAAACTCAATTTGGCAAAAAGGTTTTTGAAAAAAAGGGGAGTCCTGGCTGTTTCCTGAAAATATAAATTGCCAAGAATATTGTTTTCATATTTTACGTGCGAAGCATTGAATTTTTAACCGACTTCCACAAGGAGGACAATTATCAGTTCATATCGTATGTATTGTTTTCATCGATAATTTCTAACTGGATGAACGGATTTTGATGATTCTTTTTTAAATCGATTGAGGATAGTCTCCTATGGGTCCCGTATTTTGGTTTGACCATAATCGATAATTAGAGAAAAAACTTATTGGCAGAAATGTAGCGATTTTTTTTCATCCATAACTTTTGACCAAATGAACCGATTTTGATGATTTTTTTAATCGATATCTAACTCAAATATCGCACATCAATTTGACTGCATTTATTCTTTAGAAAGAACATTATGGGTGAAAAATAAGTATTTGTATTTTAATTGAAAAGGCTTGCCTTGATATTTCGTTGAAGGGAAAATTATTAATGACTGCAAAACTCATTGCTAAAAAAGAGTTTGCTGCTGTTAAGCAGTAATATGAAAAGCAATTATGGTAAGAGTTTGACTGAAAGCTTATGTGTAGCAAAAATTGAATCCAATCAGTTTGTTTGCTCTAGTGACCTTTTAAAATCAACTTCAAAACAGAATTTATCATACAAATGATTACTTTTTAGTGCCGTAGTTGAAAGAAGGTGTGCCCTTTGTTATATTTTTTAAAAAGTATTCGTATAAAAAATGCATTTAATTTAAAAAGAAAATAAATAAAAAAATTTTTGGGAACAAAATGGAACCGACTTCAAATTATACATTGTACTAAAAAGTAAGAAATAAATTCATTCTTTACACATTATCGATACGATTTTTGAACATAATGTTTGAAGTCGGTTCAAAGCTATGATAGGCAAAATATTTTTTACTCATGGCCCAGAGTGTGTAACAGTTGCAGTTTTCCACGAAGTAATACATGACGTAATGTCAATTAGACTCAGAACTTTGTACCGACTTCAAAAATTATGTTTAAAAGTCGTATCAATGTTGTTTAAAGAATGAATTTATTTTTTAATTTTTAGCGCAATTTATAATGTAAAGTCAGCTCTATTTTTTTCAAAAATTACTTTTTGATGAAATACAGGGAAAAAGAATCTTAAAGCTAAAATGTTTTGTTCGTAATTTATAAGAATTCCCCTTTCCTAAAATCACAAAGACAGTCTCTTAAGTAAGAGTTCCTTGAATAAGAATGTATTTATATAATAGGAAAAATTTCTAAGTTTATGTTTGAACTCAAGAAGACAAAAGTAGTTAATGAGTGTGAATATTTTCTTTTATTAACGTTACACTAGAATATATTCATAGTTTTACTTAAATTTATAGAAGTATTAAAATGAGTCAAATTCAGCACAGAATACTGGAAAATATGAATAGCTGGATCAGCACTTCAATGGTGCATAAAATAATTTCTAGTAAAAAGATAGAATAGATCTTCATTTCCATCCAAAATTTCAATTTTTGAGCACTTCCAATGTAAGTTATGATTTGCACCAGCGATAGTTTGATATATGAATATGTGAGCATGTGAATACAGCGTGAATATGTGAATAAAGTAGCACTTTTTCACATATTCACGCTGTCGCAATTTCACCTGATGATTTAATATCGCATTTCAAATGGAAAATTTTGAAACGTAATGGAAAAAGGATAAATCTTTATTCGCTCAACAGGAAATGAGAAAAATAGTACAACTTTTGAATGTGCCATAGTTTGCAACATGGGATTTTTATTTTAACAAAGAGTGGATGGGTATGTCGAATGTCGTTTTAATCTTTTAAGAAACATTCTGTTCTGGAAAATATTTGATGTGTGTTCAAAATTTTTCTTTTATTTTTTCTGATTAATTAACTTTTATTTTTGCTGCAAACTAATTACAAAATAAATGTTCCACAACCATAGTCAGTTTCGTCTAGTTTCACTGCACTTAAATGCAAATAAAACATGTAATTAGAATTTTTCTACACCTATGCAAGTTATACTTCCTAGAAAAAAATGTATGAATATTGTATTGTATGTGTATGTGTGTGTTCAATGAAATATTCCAACAAACAAGCTCTTTTAGTAATTTCACCATCAGTTTAGTTAATGAACTAACATGTTTGAAAATTTCAACGAAACTTTGTTTTGATAAGAAAGACCATAAAGAGCATAAATACAGCATATAACAGAGCTGTAACCTGATAAAGTAATGATCAATATTTCCAATTTGGCTTTGAAAATTAGTTAACGGCCTTTTGTTCTTTAAAAAATGAATACTGAGCTTTACAGCCTTAAGCGGCATAGTTCAAGGCATAAAAGAGATTTTTGCCCTTAATTAAGTTCATTGATTCTTCCTGTTTAGAAAGAGAGAGCGAGAGAGTGCGTGTGTTTAGAAGTTTTTGTATTTTTCAGTTAAGCTTGTCGATTTCATTTAAAGTGTCATCAATAAATGCTTTTCCAAGAAAAAAATCAGGTTGGTTGAACTCCAGTGATGAGTGGTGCTAAAGTGCGCACCAGATTAATTAATATCCCCCGATATTCAGAACCAGTCTTTTCAACTACTTTAACTTATGACTTTACACACTTACAATTAATATAAACTGCACAAATAGGGAAAATCCATGAAATGCAAAAAATACACAATGTAAATGTTCGTCTTTTTTTTAGCCTACTTTCCCGTAAAAGTAAAAAAAAATAATAATAAAGCATGAAAGAAGGCTTAATGTATCGTGAAAATATCGTTAAAAATCAAGAAAAGTCAAAAATAAGTGAAGTAATTAAATAAAGATTGAAAAATAAAAAAATTGAAAGTAGGGTATTGAGATGGGGAAAAAGTGTGTCTGTCGGTCTGTCGGTCTGTCTGTCTGTCGGTCGGTCTGTCGGTCTGTCTGTCGGTCTGTCTGTCGGTCTGTCTGTCTGTCGGTCTGTCGGTCTGTCCCCCCCTAATAACTTTTGAACGAATTGTCCGATTGGAAAAATTCTTTTTGCATTCGAAAGATCTCGGCGAGGACATTTCATTTCTATATTTCACTTTTTGATTTGAACAATTTTTTGTTCAATTTTGAACAGTTCAAAAAATTTTAACATTAGCGCCTATGGACAAAATTGAAGCAAATTCTGTAAACTCTGGGCACAAGAGCCAAGTTCCTATTGAAAGCTTATTGAAAGGAGTTCTCGGCGTGAAATATTGATTTGAACAGTTTTTGTTCATTTTTGAACAGTTCAAAAAATTAACACAGAGCTTACGGGGAAATTTCAACCCTATATAAATCCTGATCTAACGGACCGATTTGCTTGGAACAAACTTTATCGGAAAGCTCTTATAACGTAGAACATGTAGAAATAGAAAGTTTATCCAGAACGTACGAGCCTATTTTGCTATGAAATTTTTTGATCGGGATTTTCAAGGATATTTCTCAGTGACTCAATGAGTGAAATAATGAATGAATGAATAAATGAAAGAGTGAAAGAATAAATCAATGAATAAATGAATGAGGAAAAGAATGAATGAATAAATTATTGAATAAATGAAAATATAAATAAATGAGTGAATAAATACATGAATGCGTAAATGAATGAATAAACACTTGAATGAGGTAACGAATGAATGAATAAATGCATGGCTGAATAAATGAAAGAATGAATGAGTGAGTGAATGAATATGTATTATCCGTTGAAAAAGGTATATTTTCAATAATTAGAACTAAAGATAAATAATAAAGAGAGAGAAAGAGATAGCTAGATTATAAATTTGAATTTGGTGTATACGGGAAAGTAGGCTCGTATAGTTCTAGACGGAACTTCTTGTTATATATTGGATTACTAAATGTAACTGAGTGCTCGTTATATTTTCCCCTGTGAGTATAAACTCTTGTTTTCTTGATTATTTTACAATTTACCATTTTTATACGATTTTCACTAGTCGTACCGTGGAATCACCAAGCATTTATGTTAATAACACCCGTGGACGTAATACTGATCTTGCTATAAGATCTGTCTAATGTCTTATAATAATCAGAGATCAATATTATTAATTTCTTTCCTTTGGTAACTGGCTTCAGTTTACAGAGCATTTGGCATTCTTTACTGTAAATAGGCATCCCTATTCGCCAAGACCGTATGGGATTCATATTTCTTTTAAGACAACCTTTCATTCACGACTCTTATACTAATTGGGACTTTTTCTGATGACTTATTTTAAAACGTTTTTCATCATAAATAGTTTTGTCGGATCATTCATTTTAAAAAACGTCACTTTGTCATCTGTTAAACAAATATATTTTCTTTGTTAAATAAACTAGACGTAGCTATGATTTTTTTTTAATCAAATACTAGATAAGAGAGCAAAATATCAGCAAAAATCTCGCCATTTATTTGAAATTAAAAACTCAAAAACTAATTATAAATAATAATAATTAATACATTAATTTGAAATTGCTATTAAAATTGCAGATGCATTTAATGTGTATATAATTTAGTCACACGGTTTGGGGTGGATTTGGTCTTTCAAAGGGGTCTAAGAGTACGCTATTAACTATTCCTTATCACTAAAATAGTTCGCAGGGCTGCATTACCTTTCTTTGACGAAATATTTCATCTGTACAATTTTCACAGTAAATTGGACTTTCTTTATATTGGAATTTATTTAAAGATACAAAGTAAGTATCTACCATTTAAGGAATACCACAGTGCTTTTTAAGCGCTCATTAGTATTTTCATTCATCAGAATTTAGTTATTGTATTCAGAAGTAACAATAACTGAAATGAAAAAAAAAAAGCCATAAAGCACACACTTTTAAAAATTTCCGTAAGAAAATAGTAGTAAAATAACCATTTATTTGATTGTTATTTTACCATATTTAATTACAACAGTTGAATAACCATTAAAAAGATGGTACTCAAACCGCTGATTGCGAAAAAAATCGTTTATTCTCTGTTTATTTTAAAGAACGTTTAACTAACCGTAATTTTCAAGCGCTCAATAAGAATCGGGCGTCCATCTTGGTTGCGAAACCTTACTGGTCGTACGTTGTTATAAAACGTAAATGTACGTAATGTGTAATAAACGTAAATGTTATTTGTACGTAAAATATGAATAAAGATTTATCAGTTCAAATTTGAATGTGTATATAAAAAAAGCAGAAAAAAAAAGCGGCTTAAGCAGTATTTACTAAATAGAAAGACATACACACATAAATCAAAAATTGGAGACATCGGATTCCTGAGCTGTTTGAGAACGTGCGAACCCATAATTTGAGCTGCTGAAGCTTGTTTGTATTTTAATTGTTGCAGCAAATAAAATGATTTTAGTCAGTATACAGTAAATTTAGACCAAAGATGGCTTTGGATCCAAGCAAAAACTGAAATCTCAATTTTAATGCATTTTTCCTGTTGAAAGGAAAGATTTATTGATAAATAAACTACCGCTTTGTGTGGTGCAGATGGCCGAATAGCTAGCGAGCAAGGTTGGTATACCAGAACAACCGGGTTCGATTCCCGCAAGCTTCGTTTACGGTTTCTATGCCTCGAAATGGTTCAAAAACGCTAAATATTTTGTTTTGAAACCATTTTTAATTGGTTATAAAACCGTAAACTTTTGTATTTACAGCTTTTTAACCAAGCTGATTGGAAATGGTTAGTTCCCGTAAAGATAGAAAAATGTTCCAAACCGTAAATTTAACGGTGAATTAGATGGACAGACTGCTGCCGGTCATTTAACTGTAATTTCATGATGAAATTTCTAACAGTGCATATCATCTCCAATGAAATTGACAATAATCAATCCAAAATAAAACCCCACTTTCATATATTAACTGAAATAAAAATTTGTTTGTTGTAAACTTCAGACTCTTCAAGTAGAAAAGAAAATACGAGACCACTGTAAGCTTGTAGAAATTAACTAATCATATTAGCATAAAACTCGTAAAAGTAACGTAAAACGAAAATTTGAAGAAAAACTCATTTAAGTTTTCTTAAAGCACATTTCATTAGGCTTTCGTTTAACGCAGAGAGTTGTTACCTCTAAAGCAACTTCGCAACTCTGGCTCCAATAGCGGACGTCATCTACCATAGCTTCTCTCTTTACCCACAACATTTTAAAACTTGTCACAACTAGAGTGCGTTCTTGCGCAGTTAATGAGGTGGCGGTTTTCTACTTTTATTTATTACTTTTAGTTTATTAATTTTTGACGCATTCTTGAATACCATGGTTGAACACCATTCACGTTTTTAGCGCTGTTAAATGCTACACGTTTAGTCGGTTGTTTAGGAACGTACGAGTAAAGAACCCTTAACAATTTTAGCCTTGTATATAACCAATATTACAAAACCAATGTCAGTGTACTAAGCGTTTCTTCTAAATAAACAGTAAACTGAAATATAAATCCACAAATAAAATGCTATTGCGTACTCATAAGTGAAATTAAACTCATTTAGAGGAAGTTATTACGGGATGACAAATTAGAACTAATGGTTTACTTTTAAAAACTACTAAAGTGTAAATTTAGCCAAAAAATATTTTGCGTAAGCTGCACATTATTTAATTATCAGACAGTCTATAAGCATCATTACCAGGTTAACCTTAATTATTTCCATTTTACCATACTAGCAAGACAAAAACAACGATTTCGAGATCCTTTGTAACAAAATTTCATTCAGCATAAAATTGCTCCTCTTTACAATACCTATATATTGTTAATAATGTAAATGTGTATTTCTATGACGAAATTAGTCATTTTATTTTAAATGTTTGCATAATAGCTTCAGGTTAATGTGATTCAACAAAGGCAAACATTAGCGTAACAGTTCTTTAAGAGAAGAGTCAACAGACACGTTAACTTTGTCAAGAACAAACATTTCTCAGTGTTGAATGATCCACATAATTCTGTTTGCACAAGAAGTTATTGAAATAAGTTCCTCGTAAAAGATTGTATTTTCTGACAGCTTTCATATTTTCGTGCCGTCAGAAGAAATGTTGATATAAGTATTACCTTAAGCAGAAAATCATTTCAAAGATGCTGTATCGTTGTAGATATTGGTGTTCCTATTACGCGACATGGGCGAGAAGTTCTCCCAGAACTAATGTATCCTATTTTTTGAATGTGTCAGCATGGTTTCAATGCATTTCCTTTATATAGTCCTTCCTGGGTTTATTGAATGTATTATTTTATAATTGAAGAAATTAGCGTACGAAGACGTTGTATTATAAATACGATAGTGGGAAAAACTCCAACATTAAAGTTATTAGCTTACTTTCTTTTTTCTAATTTCAACGTTCAGTTTTTTTATGTACACTATGTTTGCGTGTCAGCAGGAGGAAAATTCTGCTTTTGTCTTGATTTTGATATTTAATTGAAAAAACTATAAAAGTATAAAAATATTTTCTCGTTATATTTTATTGATACAATTTTCAAATTACACCTGCGAGCTCTTTGCCATACAAAAGGCCAGGGATGCACCTGGCAATTCAGCAATGCCTCTCTCAAGAGACTCAAGATATACACCCAGAAAATTATGAAAACCCGGACAAGACTCAGAACTTGTCATTTCAGGAGGATGAAAATCACTCCAGACAAAACACTGTCTATAAATTTGCCTGGAAGTCGAGTTTGGACAAAACTATATCTACTCTTGCCCCATCATTTTAGATACAATATAGCAGATCAGTGATCATCCCCCAAGAAGACCTGCACGCGGATAATTTCCTAGAAATAGCTAAGGCGTGTGTGCCGGTAAGTGACCAAATATCAAATAACCAGCCATGGACAAGACAACCACAATAACCTTGATATAATTTTACTCTGTTTTTAGTAGTTCCTTCAGTCTCAACTGGTCTCATTCTCAACGCAATCTAGGACGGATCGTTTTTCCCCTTAATTGAAAGTTATGTTTTACGGAAGAGCGGACTAATATGCAGACGGACATTCAACCAGCTTGATATAATCCAACCCCATCACTCTATCATGAAAGTCTAGTTTCAAAATTGAAATTTGTAATAATATTTTTTTTATATTTATCTTAATGTTCAAGTTTTATTTTAATTAAATATTCACTATTTTATTTTTTTATTTATTTATTTGCTTTACAATATTTATTTATTATATTTTGTGTTGAACTTTTAATTTTTATTTAAGGAATATTTTTGGAAAAATGTTGCTATGTAACAATTAAGCATTATTTCGATTCGTACAAATCGAAGCATGTAAAAGTGCAAAAGTATGCTTATATAATGTGTAAATTTTCGATGCTTCATGATGCAAAAATTAAAGTCCTAGTTCGAAAGAGTGTTTGCGTCTACCTATTTTTTTTTTAACTGAGAGTTTTTTCTTAGTCCTTTCTATTCCTTCCATAGGGTGCAATGACGCATAATTTCAAAGAAAGTGCTTTTAATTATGTGCTTTGGAACCGTTCATAAATGATGTCACGCTTTTTCCCCCTATATTTGACCCCCCTCCCCCCTTTGTTACAATATGTCACACTTCAGCGGACCCCCCCTCCCCCCTTTGTCACATGTCTCGCTATGTTGCATAATGCAGGATGTCACACTTCTTGTTACCCCTCCCCCCCCTTGTCACACTTTGTCGCAATTTCACGAACCACCCTTCCCCCTCGGAGCGTGACATCATTTATGAATGATCCCTTTTTAATGATTATCAAATATTTCAAGTAAAAACATTTCCTACGAAATGCATATACCTTCTGAAGATTTACAGATTACTACCGATTTTGAAAATACGAACATTTTCTATTTCAAACTCATGGCATTTATTTTGTTTGTATTTACGGAACTTATGAAATGAACTGACAGAAGCTTAGTCTTTTCTTGTTTCGCTAAAAGTGGCTCAATTTCTACTAAAATGGGCAAAATCTTTGCAATGTATTCATAGGGCTTTGGATGATAAAAGAGTGCATTTCGCTACTGTTCTTACTTAAAGTAGCTGTCTCAATTTTATATTGATAGTTCAAATGGTTTTAAAAGTAAGAGAAATATAAAAAAGGAAGAAAACAAATTTGTAAAAGACTAGATTGAACAGGCATTCTAAGTACAAATATTTATTTTAGAAGGATTACATTTTCAAATGAAGAATTTTTCAGTTCTTTGAGATAACTTAAGAGTAACTGTTGGATAAATCAACTGTAAAGCCTTGTAGTAGATAAAAGGAAAAAATGAAAAACAATTATGCGTCTTATGGAACACAGAGTCAAATAAAAGAAAGCATCAGAAAGAAGAGCAAAGAAAATTCAAAGTAAGTATGCAAATAAATCATAAGAAGAATTTAGTTTAAATATGAATATCCAGTCATCTACATGCGGGCTCACTCTGAAAAAGGAATTTTTTATGCATGCAACGCTCTATAAAGTAATTTATATCTTAAAGATTAGTTTTAGTTGCAAAAATCATGCGAGTAAATAAACACAAACACAAAACAATGTCAGATACTTCTTAAATATAACCATAAAAATGTCATTATTTACGGTGTTTTTATTTTTTATTTATTTACTTATTTCATCAAGAAAAAAAGAAAGAAGAAGATATAACAAGTAAACTATATTAGGCGATATTTCGGAAAAAAAACCGCAATGATACTATATTTTGTACTTACATGAAACCATACGAACTCTCAATTTTACTTTAAATTTGTTTCAAGAAGTAATATTATTTTCATTATTTTGTGAAAGAGAGCCAACATAATTTGAAGCTACCATGCAGTATTCAACTATTTAATGCACCTGTTATTTTAAGTACTTATGCACATGCTTTAAAGTACTTTTGGTTCTGATTTCAATTCCTGTGGTGATTCAAAACTAGTTCTGAAATCAGTAAGATCTATTAGAAGTTCATTTCACTTCAGTTACTATTCAGTCGGTAATGAACATAAGTTATTTTCATGTAATTGAAATCACTGCACATTACTTTCCAATCGCTTCAAACCAGGATGTCATGACTTAATTGATTGTCAGAAAGGCAGTGCACTTGAAAACATCAATTAGGAGAAATTACACTACCCTTGATTGCCTACGAAAGTAGGACAGTGTTGTTTTAAGGAAAGTAACCACTTTCCATTTCAATTGAAACACAAAGCTTTAAGTAAAACTTATATTTCTTTTTTAAATTTCTATTGATGAAGAGTAAATAGCAGGATTTAGCTTCAAAATGTATCTTTACAAAATTGCTCAATAAATATGAAAGATTATATCAGATTAAAAGGGCTTTATTGTTTATTCATGGTTGCAATATTGATTGCTTTTCAGTATATTTTGATAAAAAGCATACTAAATAATTAGAAATGCTCCATATTTCACTTCTCAAAATATGTGATGTATTTTTAATAGAATAGTTTATTCAAGTTTCAAGTTATTTTAAGTTTTATGCTTTCATTCATAGTAAGAAATTAAATGATAGTTCATTGCATTAATTTTATTTACTACGTATCGTTGGTGTTCAGGTAAAAGTCTCTAAATCAACAAATCTAATTTAAGGGACTACTGCAGTGCTTATATCGTAATATAAGAAAACATACAATTTAAAATTCATAATTATAAAAGCTGCTGTAAGCTTTCCGGATCTGTAAAATGATTTGTACTATGTTTCATAAACGTTTAATATGTCAACACGCTATAATATCACAACAAGTGTTAAATTTAACGTGTTGTAATTTAATATCTCAACACGTTATATATAACTTAAAACATTTTGCACCTTCAGTGCAAAAGAGTTACAACTCAAAATCGGCTACTTTCACAGGAGAGGCATTTGGAAATCTTAACTCTAATTTTAAAATCAATTTTTTTCTAAATTCACATTTATTAGAGATTAAATTGTGTTTTAGATTGCTTTGATATAATGCGGGAATCATTTTTTTAAAATAAAATCACTATTGTTAATACTTTCATTAACTGCACAAATATTTAAAAATATATGTGTACAATTTTGTGCAATAAGTGTGAAATTGTTTCATAATACAGTTAAAGCTATAATTTCAATCATCTCAAAAAACGTTTTAAAGGAAGCATTTTAAATATAAACTCATAAATACTTAAATGCGTTAACGACATAGAGGCATCGTACTTTTATTCTTTGCATATAAATAATCCGTTTTCTAGTTATATTCTTCTTAAAGACGATAAGATTCATGCCGGATGAAAGTAATAAGTGCAATTTGGCGAAATCTTGCCTTTGTCCCAGAGGAAACGTAATTATGAGATTTCATTTCCACACACTGCATTCGGTGTACGTAGAATACAAAAGCTTCTAGGGTAATGAGAATTTTCAAGGAAATGAAGTTAAAACGATATGTTAATTTGTCAAAATAATTTACATAAACTGTAAGAAAGGATATGTTTACTCAAATAAATATTATTGGTGATTATTCCTTTAAGGATTATCGAAATAGTACCTTTTTCTTCCCATATTTTGGATTTTAATCTTGAGATTATCTTGTTTTAACACTAAAACTACATTCATTAGCAACATACTTATTAGTTACCTTGGTTCATTTAAACAAATTATCTCATATGTGTGATTATTTTATTTCTCGCAAAATTAAGATTTTATGATTTTTTCCTGCAAAGATTCCAAAATTTTTGCTAAAGGTTTATCTATTAATTTTTTCAATGAAATCGGCAACTAGCGAAACAAAGAATTATACTTTCAAAGTAACTAATACTATAAAACAAGCCATATTGCATATTTTCTTTCTTCTTTTATCCCTCTTTTTGTAATTAAAGCGCAACATTTTGCCTCGATTAATGTTTCTGAAGTGAGTTATGAGAATTGTAGTAATTTTGTGGTGTTTAAAATGGTAATATGTTTATGGTTTTTGTTAATGGTATAATTCATAATTTGAGGAATGACCTATGAAAATCATGCAGGATATCAGGAATAGAAAGAATAAGAAATGAAAATAAAGATAACGATACAGCATGATCTTCAAAAAAAGCAAGTAGTTTGATACGGTCATGTTAAAAGAATGAATGATGAAAGTAATATTTCATCATTCTGTTCATTAAAATCGCATTAGACTACTACTGTGTTTTAGACTAATCGTATAAGAATACTCAAAATCACATTTAATTAAAAAACAAATCGAAAAGTGAAACTAAGACGAGCACAACAAAAAGGGATGTACAATGTTTTATAAAGCAATAAGAGGTACAAGTCTAGATGAATAATTGTCTCTGAATCGGAATAACTGGAACAACTTTTGGAGGAAACCGGAAGAACTGGAATCTTCAAATCTCTTTCAAAAACTCGAGTTTGTTCGAAAGACGACATGTGACGCCATAAACTGACTTTGTACATTTATAATTCGGAATTTACATTGTACGGGGATAAAGTCTTTGTTTGTACTTTCTCGGGAACAATAAATTGATTTATTTTAACTTCATATCTTAATTGCGTTTCATTTCACTTTTAATAAAGGGTGAGCCAATTTGCCTCGCGATGGTGCAAGTTACACACATTTTTTCTCTTACTTCAGGCTTCTATTAAAGATAAACTACAAAAGCTAAAAACTTAGAACTCTAGAATCATATATGAGCTTTTAAGGTGCTGTTAAATTTGATTCAAAAACTTGAATAATGAGTTAATAAAATCAATAAGTAAAAACTACTCATACACACCCCGATCTCCCTTATGTCTTTATAAATGACTTAAATAATATGATGCAACACATCAAACTTGTAAATGGAAATCATTTTCTTGTCCGTTCATTACGACTGTTAGCTGTTAAGCACATTTAGCATTATGGCAAAATATCTTATTTTGAAATTATTTAATTTTAGAATGCAATAGTTTGTTTGTTGTCATTATGTAATTTTATGCTGATTTTAATTAAAAACTTTTATGTTCAATTTAAATGTATGTTATGTCTATTACGTAAAATGTATATTATATTGAAAAGATGAGCCTAGTGATGTGTCGTAAAAATATCATGTTTTTATGGTGTTTTTCGAAAGTAAAACATAAATTTTGAATTTGACTTCCTATAATAATTTGTATATTTCATACATGATGTAGAAACTAATTAAATAGTCGGTTGCTGCAAGGATTATTGGGATAACTCTGCAATGTCTAATGTACTCTTATCTCGATTTGGTCACAGGTGAACTTGAATATTGATCGGCCTCTGCACAGATGATTTTGACAGCTCTTAAGATTTAATATCCTGTCAGAAGTGCTACATCGAATGGATGAAATTCTGAGCAAGTTTCTAGCAAAGTAAGAGCACAATTATGATTATTTGATGAAAACAAATCATATACCACTGTGTGAAGAGCAAAAATAGAAGAATGATATGATGTATAATCTACATCTATAAAACAGTTCGTTGTACACTCGTTTCTATGTATGATTGAATGCTCTTCGTACAAAACCATACCAACAAACGGATTGCTCGAAAATATGGCACAAAAAACAATCATTCTCTGAGAAAGATAGCGTGCAAACACGGAGTCATATTTGAAAATTGGAATTGGTGTTTTTTATTAAAATTTCAAGATTTCTTTCTACAGTAAAAACAGAAAAATATATTTCATTTTCTAAACTTGTATATCATTGTGAAACTAATAAAAACTACATCACATAGAATTTGTTCGAAAGCTTTATAATCTACAGAACGTCTGTTATTGCCAGAACCTTGTTTCTTCTTAGATACATCCTAAGTTTAAGCTTTTTTGAAAAAAAAGATTTCGGAGAAATTGAATGTTAAGAACTGATTGTTGTAAGAAAGGACCCGCGAGCTCTCATATAAACTTGCTCTTCAGAGCAAAGTTGTTCTCAGTTTTAACCACCACTAGGCAAATCAGCCGTAGGGTTCTGCAAAAGCAAATTCTGAGGTTCCCTTCGGAAATAATTACCTAGGTGGACTATAATTTATTTTCTCCAATATTATTAAAAGAAATCGGTGACGTTGAGATAAAATCACATATTCAAAGTGACCAAGTCCCCATTTGGGATAGAAAGTTTAAGGCATTACCAGTCCCCACACAGGCAGTAGAACGATAAGTGAAACTCTTGACTGAAGAATGAGAAAAATGTTGCTGGTTAGTAAGAACTTCCGCCTCAAGTTCAGACCAGCGACGCACGATGACGCAGTGTCAAAAAGGCGCCCTTAAAAAAAAACAATATGACCCGGAAAGAAAAACTCAATAAACCCCAAAAAAACATTAGGTTGGGATTTTTTGGAAAAACTCGGAATTTTTTTCAGCCCAAAAGTAAGCGCACAATTATGATTATTTTATGAAAACAAATCATATACCACAGTGTGAAGAGCAAAAATAGAAGAATGATATGATGTATAATCTACATCTATAAAACAGTTCGTGAAGTATAAATACTGTTTACATATTTAAAACATTCGTGTACCCGCATACACGAAAATTCTTAGGGGCAAATCGTACTTCGCGGTATTTCAGTTTTCGCGGAAGGTTCTGGTCCCCATTAACCGCGAGAAACGAGGGATCACTGTATATCTCTCTCTATATATCTATCTCTCTATCTATATCTATCTATATCTCTCTATCTATCTATCTATCTCTTTCTCTATCTATCTATCTCTCACTCTATCTATCTCTCTCTCTATCTCTCTCTCTCTCTCTATCTATCTATCTGTCTATCTCTATCTATCTATCTATCTATCTATCTCTTTATATAGCAATGATATTTTACTACTCTAAATTTTAATTTCGATTAATTAGACAAATTTTCGGAAATTTTAATATGCCGCTTTTACCACCTAGTAACAGAAATTGAGAAGTATTCCAAACGAAAAACAGATGGGATCATTTTTTAATTTAAAACGTATCTAACGAAAAATAATAATAAATAAAAAATTGAATGGGCTTCTAACAAAGAATACTGTACTTTGAGTAGTATAACTATAACGATTTTCTATTAATGCTATAAATCAAGGATATGGGTAAATTGGGGAGACATACCGTTTATCAAATCCAATCTGGACTTTTAAAATGTATCGATAGTTAGAAAAAATCGATGAATCGAGTATTGCTACACAGTAAAAAGTTCTGTTTCAACCTTTCACCCAAAAAATGGAAACAAAAATAGCGAAATTTAGCTGCAACCAACATTTGGTACTAAGTTGAACCATTATAATGGTGTAGTTTCACCATGAATAGGAAACTAGAAACTATTAGAATGGTTCAACTTTAGTACCAAATGGTTGTTGCAACTAAATTTCCCTATTTCTGTGAAAAGTGGAACTAGAATTCCTTACAGCCAAAATACTAAATAATTAATTTTTATTGTCGTTGAGACACATTTCCAAGTTTTACGCATTGTGAAGCGCTTGCCATTGTCATGACGCCGACAAGTTCATTATAAATTTATTTAACCTTTTCCTCTTTAAAAAGGTTAAAACAAACATAGTTTTCTTACTGAACTATAATTGTCTATGTATAATGTAATGAACGATATGATTATGCATAGATGTAAAACATTCATATAAACATACATGAACAGCAATATATCCCTACTCTTATCGGTAATTGGTTACAAGGCATTAAACATTATTCGGTACCTTTCACCCTAATACCACATTTCCCTAAATCTAATCCATCTATCTTCTGCAATATTTCACGGATTACCAGAGACACCTTTATGCAGATACCTAGCCTTAAGGGCGATAAGACAACAATATGTTCAAAGTCTAAACCTTAATTGCCAAATGGAATCCATCTTGGAATTGAGCCATATGCATGTAGCACATATTTGTTCGGCGTAAAACTATTTGACGATAACTTGGATTACATTTCCTGCTTCACAAGGTTCAGTTGGCTAATGCAAGATAATATCGATATTAATCATCATCGAATTCCTAAAGGGGAACTTTACATTTACAGCCATGTGTACTAGAGCGTTATCAATACTTAATGGCTATTTGAAATTAGGATTTCTTAGATACAATAAAGTACATTATTCAAAATTGACATAATTTCTCATAAAAATAATTTAACTTTGTGCAAGTAAACAATAATAAAAAAAAAATTACACGTTAATTTAAAGCACAAATGAGCAAAAAATTTCTCATAACATTTGTTCAAAAAATTAATTGCAAAATGTTCTCAGGGAAAAGTTTTAGATATATTCAATTATGCTTATAAAATAAAGTTCGAAGATGAATGGAACATAAATAATTTTATCATTTCTGTGAGGGTGTAAAACTAATAACGTCAGTCTTCGAATTAGACGAACTGAATTTTTGCTCAAAGTAATATATTCAAAGATAACATTTTGTTTAGAATGGTACCAACATAATGTCTCACTGATATAAAATAACATATCATTAGTCGTGGTAGACTATAAATGCACTTAAGCATAGTGCTAAAGCACATTGAATGCATTTTTAATTCAATTTCCTAAAACATTACAGATAGAATGTTTAAAAAATGTCTTATTCCATCTTTCCAGGCGCGGGCACAAAAGTTAGGCAATGGGGTGACTAGTATTATCCCTAAATACTAGTCACCAAATAAAGTTTTTTTTCTTGTTGTTGTTGCTAACTAATCGGTATTAGATATTAAATCAAAATACCAGCAGTTATACAATTAAAGTTACACGTATATTTTGCACTTATGACAAAATGTTGAACTAATGTGTGATATTTATAAATCTATTTGGGGGTTTGTCATACCAAGAAAATTACATGCTTAAATTATGCAATATAGTTTTCCTCACATTTGATACAGGGGTTTGATACACAGGTTGACGATAAAATTCATCAAATTTCGAATTACCTTTGAAAAATAGATGTAAAAACATATTATCAAAAAGACACCAAAAAAAATTTTTTTTGTAATGATAAAGTGAAATAAATGGTTGTCGCTGTTTCTATTCACTTCTTCTATTGAAAAATACATCATTTTGAAAAATCCCACACACAAATGTATGGTTTATTGGTGCTTTGAAAAACTTATTTCTTCAAAGCAAAATTGCTTACATGCAAGACTTCTGAGATATTTCTTAGCGTTTGAATTCAAAAAGGAGATTGAAGTTTTATGCAATATATATCAAAATAGGAAGTATGTGAACGGCTGATTTTTCCTTTTCAAAAAATAAATGCCAATAGCCATGTGCGAAGAAATAATAAAAAAATAGAGTACTTTTGCAGAAAAGTTTTCCACGCTAGTAGTTTTCGGAGGGAAAGTATGCATGTAGTTCTTTCTTGTTTTTAATGATATCTCAGAAATGAAATTGCGGTGCTTTTTTCCTCGATGTAATACTCATTTTTATGACTTAACGTCTTTGCTTGCTCATTATAAAAAGTTGAATGGCTGTTGATACAAAGAATAGTGATAATGTGTTGGCTACAACGGATGGAAATTGATTTTACTATATTTTGGTGCTTCCTTGCGTATGTTGCAACAAATTAAATACTGTGTTTGGCAATGTATCTAAAACTGTCGTACGTTCCTTCATGATAATTACCATCTACTCGTATATCAGCTTAAAAAATACAAAATAAGTTAACCAAAAAAAAAGTATTGTTGGTCAAGCATACACTTTCAGAAACCCATGCTCAAATCTCACGAAACTTTCGTCGTATTTGAGGAAAGGGCTTCGTGAAAAATGCTACGAATAAACCTTTCGTCAAATTGCCGGAGCTTGTGTAGTAACTTTTTTATGACACGTGATCGCGAGAGGAAAGAATCGCTGTAAATGACGAAATTTTCTTGACGATTGAAGAATCGTCGAAAATGAGGACTCTTATTTTTGAGAGTGTATAGAAAACTATAGAGCTCCGTTCTATCTTATAAAGCCGTGGCCGCTAAAACCCACGTAAGACGAGGCACAGGGCTTCATTTCAATTCTTTATTTGTACACTTTAACACACAAAGATATGGAATAACAGAAATATTGTTGGCACGAAAGACATAAAGTCTGCAGCAAGTGCTAAGAGGCAAGAACCCCGATTTTCGTTGGGGCAGTCGTATTTATATGGGGGAAAATCTCTTAGACTACAGACAATCTTCCCTACACCACGTGATGGCACGTGGTTTAAATAGGGGGCCCTATGGAAAATAAAATATATTATTGGCTTTAATCCCGTAGACAGAGGCTGGCCTAAGTCTACGGGGAAAAAATAGTCTGGAGGGAATTACTGAGGGAAACCCAAATAGAGCTTAGGCATGACCATATATGGTAACGCGTTAGAGAAATTTATGAGTGGGAAAACCCTGATATATATATATAAAGTACCTGTGCCTAATATGGACACCTTAAGGTAAATGTATTTCTTTCACCCCCGTGTACACGTCATTGGACTCCAAAAATTTATCACCACTATCCCTGGACTATTGACTATCATTATTAAAATTAGCGACATTGTAATTATCCTGATTTATTTTAAATGATAAAAACAAAAAAAATTTACAAGTGTCCATATTAGGAACCACCTGTCCCTATTATGGACATGCACGTCCATATTAGGTACAGGTGGCTTCTTATTGACATACTACACAGGGTGTATGGAAGATACACTCTTCCAAGGGATTTTAGAGGAGATGGGATACAAAATGTAGCTTAAACAGGGGCGGACTGGCCCACCGGGACACCGGGACATGTCCCGGTGCGCCCTTTCATCTAGACGCCTCAAAAAAAAAAAAAAAAAAATTTGCGACATTTTTTCCTGCCTAATAATTTACAATAAGAGAAATAAAATGAAATAATCTGCTTTTAATCCGTGACAAAATCTAGCTTTAAGAAAGGTAAAAACGACTTTCCCAGGCAAAACCACATTTGTGGACGCTTGAGGACGTATATGCTTCAGGGACATCTTTTGGGAAAGTTAAGGGGAAGGGGTGAGGACAGTCGAGAGCAAGTGTTATGGTCTATAGAGTTTTATGAGGATTCGCGAGCACGTCCTGAGGGTCGAGTCGAGGCGCCCATTTTGGAATAAAGATTCCCTTCCCTAAATAAAAGTTTGACTAGACACAGGGGTGCTCGCCAGGAGGGGGGAGGGGAAGATCGGGGTGCAAACTGCGCCGTTGAGATTTCTTTCGTAGGGGGCTTGGTAGACTTTTTGGCCAGTTTACTGGGCTGCCGATTTTGAGGGGCTCCGTAATTTTTAGGGGGGTACCCGAACGCTCTGAAAGGGTGAGTACCCCTGCAAATCATAAGTAACGTATGAAAATTAATAAAACTAGTGTCCCTTCATTGCATAACCCTCAATTTTTTTGTTATAGGACACCCCCTGTTTTTTATATGGCACTGCGAAGTATTGCTAAAGCTTCATAATGAGCAAAATTCTAATTATTTTTGAAGTGTATTGGAAAATTTCGTGGTGCCCTGTGAAGACTTCTCAGCTTCTCGGTGCACAATTTAGGAATCATTGCTTGTGTAACATTGAAAAACGTATATGAAATTTTGTTGACCCCATTTTCTGCCTTATAACATGTTTTATTTTGTGATGTTATGCGGAGGCGAGGGGGGGGGGGGGGGGGTCAAATTTGAAAAGGCATATGGGCGAAGTTCAGTTAAAATAAAACACAGGTACGCAGCTACTGCAGTAGAAACAAATTTATTTACTTTTCAAAAAGCAATTCATATACTAAATTTCAAAAAGACACGACACTTGGCACGACACTTGGTAATAACTAATAAAAACATAGTAATTATTCCAAAATTGAACTGTTTTTAGATTTTCATTAGAAGAAACTCATAGGGCATTTCATTTAATTTTAAAATTTTCTTATATGCAGGGAAGACGTTTCTACACTTTTCTATTAAGTAGAATTCTGCTCCGATTTTTTATTCTGAGTCATATTTGCTTTAGAATCTGGATTTCGCTCCAAAACAGACAAATTTGACTCAGTTCAAATATGATTTTAGTTATTTTCATTTTAAGATTGTGTATCTAATTTTATAATAAAAATAGAAACGATAATTTAACTATTGTTTCTACTTTTTTTTATTTATATTGATAACCAAAAATAACACATAATTTTTTATCGCAACTATCTTAAAAGTAAAGTTAGTGTACATTAATTTCGCACAATTAAAATTACAGGATTCGGTGATTTAAATCATGTGCTTTTAATCAAGTGTTTTAAATCGATGATTTAAATCAAGTGTTTAAATCATTAAAAAAAAGCATGATTTTTATCAAAAATTTAAAATTTGCCTGAAATTTTTTGTTATTATTACTTTTTATACAAATATAATATTTCACAAGAATAAATCGATATAATTAGTGTACTATATTTGAAATAACTGAAGAAAATTATTATATTTATTTACGCATAATTTTTAACGTGTCATTTACGTAACTAATATGCTAAACATTTGTTCATTCATCAATAAAACTGTCTTAACAATTACTCTAAATCAGCGTTTCCTAACTGGTGGTTCGCGAACCAATAGGCGTTCTCGCGGTGTAGAAAGGGAGTTCACGGAAATAATATTATAATGGCGGAATTTTTCATAGCTAACGTAGAAGAAAAAACAAAATAAAAATGTACATACTAATTAGGAAGGAGTGCAAAAAATGATTTTGAAAAAATGAATTGTTTTCCAGATTATACAGAAAAGTAATGATCTGGCATAGAAAGCATACATACAAAATTTGAAATGCACTTATTTCTACTTTTACCGAAAGATATTTATTGACTTATTTTAAAGTTTAGAACGTATTTTTCTATAACCATTTACCACCTTTTCTTTGCAAGGGCAAAGAACGAGGCGGAAATATGAAAATTTACTGCATAAAATGTAAAATTTTGCATATTTTAGGTTTAATTTTTATAATACAGATTCTGAACTGGATCCAGAAGATATTGACTCATTAATTTAAAATATGGACTCGCATTTATAACACTTCATTCCAACTTTCCTGCATTATTACAAAATGGCAATTAAAATTTCGAAATTAGGTAGTTTTCCTTTAGTTAGTTTATTTTAGTTTTCCTTTAAATTTCAAACTTTTCCAAAATTTTGTATATTTCAACAGCAAAGTGGAACCTGTCGGAAAAATAATTAAAATTTTTTTTAGGAATACATATCTCTACTGCCCTAATAATAATTCAAAACGAACAAATAATAAAAATGTAATAATCAAAAAAATATTTGTAGCTGGATTATAATTTTTATTTAAACTTAGATGTTTTGCAATAATTATGTTTTCATTTCTTGTTATGAAGTATTGTACAATATGGCAAATAAACGTGCTAGTACATTTTAGTTTTGTCACTGTTACTAACGACTGCAGAAGGGGGTTCGCCATCTTTTGGAACTTAGAAGGGGTTCGCAAGGCAAAAAAGGTTGGGAAACACTGCTCTAAATAACTTTTTGCCACAGAAACTTTATAATGTTAGAAAAAAAATAATATAATAGTAAGATATAGGTTTTTAAGAGTCAAAGTAGATTAGTTTTACTCTTACTACCTACTTTTAAGATTACATCAAAATATAAACTGCGCATACATTGCTTGTCTCATATTTTAAATCCGTTACAAACAATAAACTAACAGTATCAAACTATAAATATTATTTTTCCATTCGATTCAAATATAACATTTCAGAAACGTCTGTCATTGTTAAATGTAAACCGATTGTTAATTTTATTCTTTTGAATGGTGTTTCTGAATAATAATAATAATAGTAATATGAGAATATCGCTAATAAATTAGTATATAAAATAAGCAGTGCAAAGTAGCAATTTGAATTATTATTATTCAAAATTAGCTTCTTTGAATCGGTGTATGTTTTAATTTGCGCTATACTTCTAATTTATTAAGCACTCTTTTGCAAATAATTTTTCTTCGAAAATCCAGCTGAAAATTACTTCTCAAATCAATTATTGTTAAATTTCTAAAAAAAAAAGAAATACCTCAGATTAAGTATTTCATTAACGGGCAGGATTCTTAATAAAATTGCTTCATTTTCGTCTTCTCAATGATTGTGTCAAATTTGTAAATCTGGTGCCTCTATCTCTATGTGCCTAAAAAAATAATTTTAACAGGCGTAGAAAATTTAAGGAACATTTTTAAAATATTACGCAATAGTGCAGTAAGGAATTTTTCTTTTCGTTGTAGATTCCTTTGTTCTTGTACTAATTAACAGTAATTTTATTTCCAAATATTTAAAAAAGAAAGGGAAAAAAAAAAGAATTGAACAAACATAAAAAGTAAGAACAACCTTGTATTTTAATATAATCCTTTTTTTTTTTTTTTTTTTGTATTTAACTTATCTGTTTATACAAATTATGTCTTCATTCAATCAGTTAAGCCTTGTTTTTCATTGTATAAGTTATACCTCCGACGTGAGCAATCAATGGTCTGTATTTCTTTTGAGTCTTTTTAGAGCTTTGCATGGCATGGTCACTGATTTCTAGCTTGTCCCGTTTTGCACTATATTATTGCATTATAGATTTTTTGTTCATATTATAACCACTACTCTTGGTAAGAGTAGTGGTTATAATATGAAGTGGTTTTAAAAATTTTGGTCTAAGCAAAAAAAAAAAAAAAAAAAACAAGAAAGGCAAGTTAAATATTTTGGGTTTTTTTTTTTTTTTTGAAAAGGTAAAAAAAAAAAAAAAAAAGTAATGCGTAGCAATTAAAGTATTTGTGTTGCTCCTTTAAAAAAAACTATCGTATCTGAGTGAGAATGGCAGGCGATAGTATTTTCACATAAAGAATCAAAGATTTCAAAGCAAAAGTCTGCTTTGCGCTTTTAGTTATAGAAGTTTACTACATAAATTAAAATAGTCGCCCCGTTCTCCAGTTAAAAAAAAAAAATTAAAACTGCAGCATAAGCGTTTCATGCAAAACAAGCTAAAATATACCATGTAGTTCTGTTTCTAAGCCGGAAGTAGCGGTTGTTCTTGTATGACTGATATTAGGAGTTCAAGTTTTCCAAAAGAGGCATTGAAACCTCATGTGCAAGCAGATTTAATTTCATTTACTATTATCATTATTATATTTTTTTTTAAGTAAAGGCTGTCGCCCTTTGGTTAGCTGGTCCTCCGCCCCTTTAGGGGTCCTAGTCCGTCCCTGAGCTTAAAGTATTGCGGGGCAGGGGTGGGGCACAGTAAATATCTTCATAGCATGCACTTTAGAAGGGAAGAGGGCATTTTCGGTTGTGGCTCTTCGAAGAGCTATGCAAAGCACCTCAGTTACTACAAAATATTATGAAATAATATAGTTGCTTTTGCTTAGCTTTATTGCATCTGTCTGCAGACTGAACATCTGCTATTACTCAGTCCTCACACAATGGACAAATAAAAACTTCATCATGAGCGCTAAGTACCACACATTCCTCATGGACATATCTTCCGCATTTTATGCATGGCCATGTGTCTTCAAAAGCATCAATTAAAAATACATATGAACATTCATTTATTATGAATTAGCAAAACAAAATAACATTTAACAGATATTTTACAAATTTGTGAATCTGAAGATTCACTTGCGAGTCATTCCATGTCAAATCAGGCAGGCAGGTCTGAAACTTGTCACATGACCCTCACAGATTTTTTTGAAAAAATTACAGTAGTTACAACTAAGGGACATATAAAATATCCCAAAAGGATTGTGCAAAAAAAATTTATTTCTCTAGTTACAGACGTTTAAAATTTGGGACAAAGTTGGCCGTTTTCAGAAAATCAGCAAAACACTCACTTCTAAAATGGCCACTGTTTCAAAAGTTTTTAACCGATTCGAATGATTTTTTTTCCATAAATAATGAAGGAATGGTATTTTATTTAGACACTAATTTTAAAAATTTAGTTGGCTTCATTGATAAAGAAAAAAAAAGTGTTTCTGAAGTGAAAAAATAGTGTTTGTTCCGACTTCATGATTTTTTTTCTTATGAAAGAAATTTATTTTTGACAAAACAGAGGTGGCGATCTAAAGTGCTGTTATGGAAGTTTTGTATTAAATTTTATTGTAAGCATGAGATGCATATCCTCCCAGAATTTAAATTTTGAAATTTGAAAATGTTAAAAAATTACGATTTTTGAAGTGTGATTACTCAAAAAAGCCATTTTTAAAAATCTGAAAATCAGCTCATTTGTTGCCCTTAAAGTGCTTAATGAGCTGCTATCAATTATATTGTGTATTTTTGCCCCATATATTTTATATGATTTTTCAAAAATGGCCTTTTGTGCGTTTCTCAAAAAAGCCAGAAATTCAAACTCGTTCTTATTTAATCATTTTAATATAATATTGAAGCAATATTTATTAAGAAATATACTGTATTGTTACACAATTACTACAGATAAATTGTACTTAACCTTCTTAGAACTTAAATAGCTCCTAGCACAAAGCGTCGCTACTGTGATTTAATGCATGTTATTCTGTTCAATCCAATGACTAGTTTCAAACTCACACGCTTTATATCAAATACCAAGCAACAGCAAATGTAAAATTTATTGTAGGAATACAATCAAAACATTATTGGCTATCCCACAATACTGCTAAATAGTAAAAATCCCTAAAATAGTAATGCTTACATGGGACGCACGAGCAAACAAGAAGTGGAAAACAGTTAGAAAACTAACAGCCTCTTAAACAAATATAACTCAATGCATGATTTCTAAATAGGAAAATTTATTGAAAGTGTGAATGAGCATTATTGAATGGGGCAAATTAAGAATGTATCACCGATGGTTTAGGGGCACTATCGAATAATTTGTACACAGATAATCTAGAACAAATATTTCAATAGCCAAAATATAATACCACAAGAAATATAACACCATCTGAACCCTCCTAGTCTTTGCATTTTTTTGGTAATAACGAGTAGAAGATGATTCAAGAACTTGATTCTACTTATTTTGCTTTAAATACATAATTTCATATGCGTTTAAAACTATGTATATCAGTGCTGTAACATATTTGATGTAAAGTGTGCGAGTTTAAAACTAGTAATTGGATTGAACACAATACCATGCATTAAATCACAGTAGCTACGCTTTGTGCTAGGAGCTATTTAAGTTCTAAGAAGGTTAAGTACAATTTATCTGCAGTAATTGTGTAACAATACAGTATATTTCTTAATAAATATTCATTAAGTATTACATTAAAGTGATTAAATAAGAACGAGTTTGAATTTCTGGCTTTTTTGACAAACGCACAAAAGGCCATTTTTGAAAAATCATATAAAATATCTGGAGCAAAAATACACAATATAATTGATAGCAGCTCATTAAGCACTTTAAGGGCAACAAATGAGCAAATTTTCAGATTTTTAAAAAATGGCTTTTTTGAGTAATCACACTTCAAAAATCGTAATTTTTGAACATTTTCAAATTTCAAAATTTAAATTCTGAGATTATATGCATCTCATACTTACAATAAAATTTTATACAAAACTTCCATAACAGCACTTTAGATCGCCACCTCTGTTTTGTCAAAAATAAATTTCTTTCATAAGAAAAAAAAATCATGAAGTCGGAACAAACACTATTTTTTTCACTTCAGAAACACTTTTTTTTCTTTATCAATGAAGCCAACTAAATTTTTAAAATTAGTGTCTAAATAAAATACCATCCCTTCATTATTTATAGAAAAAAAATCATTCGAATCGGTTAAAAACTTTTGAAACAGTGGCCATTTTAAAAGTGAGTGTATTGCTGATTTTCTGAAAACGGCTAACTTTGTCCCAAACTTTAAACGTCTGTAACTAGAGAAATATTTTTTTTTTTTTACAAAATCCTTTTGGGATATTTTATATGTCCCTTAGTTGTAACTACTGTAATTTTTTCAAAAAAATCGGTGAGGGTCATGTGACACCCTCTGCCTGATCTGAAATGGAATGGCTCTTGCTGTGCTTCATCAACAGAGGAGATCTGGTACTGCTTCTTATGAAGTATTGATGCTGTAGCAAACATGTGTGGCCATACATCAACTGTAGCAGAGATGTCCATGAGAACTGTGTGGGACTTAGCACCTATGATGAAGACGTTTTTATTTGGACATAAGGTGTCCATATTGGGAATCGGGAGTAGTTTTACTAAATCTTGCAATAAATAAACAAAGAAAACATTTTTAAGCAATATATTTAATAGCAATCGAAAATATATTTTATCAGATTTCTAAAACACTCCACTTTTTAATAATTAAAGTAAATTTACCATATCTAATACGAATTTAAACTT
Organism: Octonoba sinensis; assembly: GCA_038502835.1. NCBI lineage: Eukaryota > Metazoa > Arthropoda > Arachnida > Araneae > Uloboridae > Octonoba > Octonoba sinensis. Next base: position 51,259,002 of record CM076599.1, on the reverse strand, counting down.
ACCAGTAATTACGATCAGCACACCACGAAAAAGCAAGTTTCCTTCAAAATAGCGATCAACGCGCTTTTTCTCACTTTCCTGGCTAAAATACTTATCAACTGCTTTTCTTCACGGACATGTAGTGCTATTTCTCGATCAAATTTGTTCCTTTTAAAGATATTAGGGGTGTCCATATTGAGAGCACTGTCCATATTGGGTACAAGTACCTTATATATATATATATATATATATATATATGCGTGTGTGTGTGAGTGTAATATGAGGTTAAATTGGTACGGGATTTATCATAATGGACATTGGCATTGACTTTCGTCAGTTACGTAATATTTATCCCTGTTTGAACTGTTAATGATTGCCTTAGTAACACACCAGTTTGCAGATGATTTCAATGGATTTTAAATTCTTTTTCAAAATTCATGTTTTTCCTTGTTTATTTAAATATCTATTTACTTTTAACAACATATGATCAAAGAAAAAAAGCACTAAAAATGCTGCCCAATACTGTGGTCTATTTAATCACCCTAAGGAATGTTTCTACTCATGCAATTCAGAAAAAAAGCCAATAATTGAGTTTCTATGCAAGGGAAATATGTCTTTCACAGAACCAACATGTTTTTCCTCGCTATTCAGCCTTTAAGTTTGCTAGTAAATAAATTTTCTCGCCAAGAAAATTAGAAATTATAATTACTCGAATAAACAAACATGGTTTTTGAAACTGGTTTTTTTATTTGAGCAAAAGAATGAAATATTAATGCTACGAAATTTTTTGCACGTAAACATGTATAATGTATTCATGTTTTTCGTAACACAACACATAGGTATCGTTTAAAAATAAAGAACTCATTACAAGAATTAGTAAAAATTGTTTGCACTAATTTCGTAAGAAGAATTCTTTTTTAAGTAGAAAAAACCTGAAAGGCAGTTAAAGCGCCATTAAAGAGTTGCATTTTTTTTTTTTTTTTTTGTATTCACCAAAGCTCCGTATATTAATCAGAAAAAAGATGTATAATAATGTGAGGTATAGTAAAATGGTAAAATATTTACTCTGTTTGCAGCGCCACCTGTTTATTAACATTTTGTATATGTTACATAGCGTGTCGGGGAAGGGGGATTCCAGTCAACTCATAGTTGCCTCTAACTATTAAGTTATATTATAATACAAGTCATTTTTAAATTTTGGTTACTCATATTGCAATATTTTGTGTAAGATCAAAAACAATTTTGTTATTATATAATCAAAGCTCATATTATTAATATTTTAAATATTAATTAATGTCTACTAATGTCCACTACAGTGTTAATTTATTTAATGTTAAGATTATTTTAACTTCTAATGTTAGTACAAATTGTCAAGTGCATGTGGGGCAAAGTGAAGTACGTTGTTTCAATTTGCAACTACATCAATGCTAGGCATCAAATAACTAAATCGACTAGTTAGTTAACTAAATACATAAAACTCAATTTGTGTCAGTTTTATTTCCATCAGATTAAATTCAAATGCAGGCACTGAGAGCCGCCAAAAAAAACATTATTTTAGTTCATATTGATATAGCTGGAACACAAAAATAATCTAATTAATTTTACTGATTTTAATTAGACTAAATTTATCGAAAGAAAACTTAATCTATGTTGATTTCAAAGTCTTTAAACCGCTCAGTGGCATAGCCGAATACTCTTTAAAGTGAAAGGTTTTGGTGCCAAGGACCTGCAGGCACTGAGAGCCGCCAAAAAAAACATTATTTTAGTTCATATTGATATAGCTGGAACACAAAAATAATCTAATTAATTTTACTGATTTTAATTAGACTAAATTTATCGAAAGAAAACTTAATCTATGTTGATTTCAAAGTCTTTAAACCGCTCAGTGGCATAGCCGAATACTCTTTAAAGTGAAAGGTTTTGGTGCCAAGGACCTGGGTTCGAGTCCGTATAGGGTTTGGGCGTTATTGATCGGTCTAGCATTTTCTCCGATTATGACCTAGTGGTTAGGACTCCAGCTAAAGTTGAAAGATACCCCGGGGGGTCCATAGGGCTCTTTATCTTTATACTATTTAGACTAATATCAGTGCATAAAATGGTCGGTCGTTTAAGGTACCGCAAAGGCTTAAGTTCTAAGGGAAAAAATACGGGGACACTATAGTCTTCAAAACTTATTTTCATGCATAAGTAATCCAACTTACTTCTTTTATGTAAAAATACACATAAAATTGAAAAGAAGCTGAGATCTCGCGCGCTCCCATGAAAATTATTGCCTAGTTTCAACCAAAATACCGTAGTACCAAAAAAATTTTCACTTTGCTTCACACAATGCGGCAAAGTGATAATTATCCACTTGGAACTTCAACGTAAATATTTACTGTCTAAAATGAGAAAAAAATTTTAATGGAAGTTCTATAATAAATGCATAGTTCTATCATAAAATGCATAGTCTCTTTAAATAGTTATTTTCAAAAAAAAATTTTTAGTTGTTTATTTTGAAAAAAAAAATGTAATTTATTTTAACTATTTCACTTTGTCCCACATTTCCCTACTAGGAAATTTTCCTTCTTTTCATCATTTGCGTGTTCGCAAATTAGTGTAAAAAGAAGTTGTACTTATCATTTTAAAAATTAATAATCTCTGTGTAAAGATTATTACTGAATTATATTAGTTTCTGTATAATATAGTTCTTACTTTTAATGTATCTTGTCACAATTAACAATAATAATAATAATGATAATAATAAGTAATAAATATATGTTACGGAGAAAGACCAAATTAGTGAACGTCAACCATCACCAAGTCGGTATAAGTCCTAACATTCGGCTGTATTCGGACATTCACCGGTGTGTATCGTCAATCAGATGGGCTCTGGTGAAATATTATACTTGTACATTTAGAATGTATTATTTGTTTGACATAAATCAGAACGTTTTAATAATAAGTAGGATTTTAAAACACCAGGGTCTCCACCCCTGCTCGCTTCACTCACTAACTCCGTTGTGCGGTTAAACACCTCAAAAATATAGCATAGAAAGAGAACAAAGTTAAATCAATATTCAATATCAACAGTCAAAAACAATATTCAATAGCAGAAATCAAAAACCATATTCAATTTCAACTATAAGATTAATTGTTGAAACAACTTTTTAATTCTGCTCTACCCTCAAAATGAGCTGAAAAACTGGGTACTTACGTGTTATATGCCACACCAAATTTACGTTAAAAATCTGGTGATCCTACAATCAATGGTTTGTACCGTAGAGCGTCGCCAGAAGCCCACTTTACGTTTTTTTGTTTCGTAAATAAGAGGTAAAGAAATTATTTTTACCATCAGTGCATAGAAATAGAAATATTTGGCAAATATTTCGGATTTACACCGAACCCGACTAGGTGAATGTTGACATTCACCAGATTTCGTTCGTTCACCGTAACATATATATAGATAAAATATTTAAATGATTTTTTTTCAGCCTTAACACATTTTGTGTTTCGAACGTTAACGATTCTTTCTCCATTAACATTTTAACATTAAACGAATGGCCGTTTAATATAAATTAAACGCATTCTATAAGTTTCCTCGCATATCATTATGGTTTGTAATTCATATACTTACCTATTTTGATGATATACATTAATCGATTTTTTAATATTTTGTTTAACTTAGTAACAATTGGAAAGAATTTATTGTTCTTTTACGGTGTTACAATATAAGATTAAAAATTTGTCATTGCAAAGTTATTTTAGAAAAATTTCATCACAGGATAACCGCACAACAGAAGATAATTAGCATAATAGCACCTTTGTTTTAGCAATTCTTATTTATTTATTCTGAGTCAAAAGAATTAAAAGAAATTCTAACATTTTAATTAGAAATTCTCTTTTTCAGGTAAATATCAGTTTTAAAAGGAGATATCGTTATATGAAAGTTATTTGATTTATATTATTTTTTTATCTGCAAAATTGTTTAACTGATGCTAGTGTGTAAATGTCTCCCTTTCATAAATTCTCGGTGGAAATGCCTAATTAATTAAACAGAATTGCTTAGGAAAATTTTTGATTTCAATTGAATAAAAATTGTTCTGTTTCCCTAGAAAAATGCAAGGATAATTCTTTCAGATAAATGAAACACTTGCGTTTGAAAAGTTAAACTTATTATTGAAAACAAAAAAAAACTTCTTTAAGTTTAAAATAAATTCAATTGTTTCTATTCCTTTTTAATGAATTAGTGGTGTTCTTTAATAAAATTTGAATCAATCGCGTTGGACCTTTTTCTCTGATGAAAGTAGTTTTTCTTCCTTTACTTGCCTATGTAACAGTCTTTTCTTAATCGCATATTCTCGTAAATAAATCTTTTTAAGCAAATCTATCCTAATGATCTTTATTGTGTATTCAAAAATTGTTAATACGGTATCAAATATCTCCAAGATTTTAATTAAATTCTTGGGACTTGCATTTTAATTCGGATTTGACGAAAATAGTATTTTTAAAATTTAGAATTTTCTCTTTATTTTATATGTAACTTAAAAAGTCAAAAAAATAGATTCAGGAAATGGCATTAAATTACTTGGGGGAGATTTTTAATTCTTCATGAATGTATTGCTTTCTAATCTACTCAGTAATTGAATTACTAAAAAAAAAAACTCCTGAAAATTCATGGCGATGTAATTAATTATCTAACTATCATTCACATACTTCTAAATTGCACAACGAAGTTAAAAAAGTAAGTTAATACATCATTAATATAATAATAATGCAAAATCAATATCACTTTTAAGCATAATGTTTGAAATTCTCTCAAAATTATGAATAATTACCACTAAGAACACACGTTGTTAGTAAGAATATCTATTCAAATACTGGTTGAAGAAGGAGTTGTACAAAAACACACTCTACATAAATATCTATTTTATATTTTTTCATTGTTGAATGCGGGTTTTACGCATTATTTTTGCGTCTACTTTAAAAGTCTGAAAATGCTGTTGCTCAGCGGTCACTAGAAAAAGCTCTACCTCGATACAACTTTACCTCAATGTTTATATGAACATTATTAAACTTTCTCCTGTGGAACGTTTAGCTTTTGTTAAACAAAACTATTACATGTTAGCAAATCCAAGAAGTTGATGACCTAGAAAAGGCACTAAAATTCACCAAAATGACACCCAAAAAATGTTATTAAGCTTGAAAAAATGTCCTTTTTTAACTTTAAGAAATGGCACTTAAGATCTGAGGTCAATATTCCGTTAAAACAGCTTAAATATTGATGAATGAAAAATTAGTGATTTTATTTAAGAATTAATGCAATCAATAACTATCCTAAATGAAAGAATCTAAACTACACTGAATAATAATTATTTTTTTACACTTTCTTATAAAATCACTCACGAAGTATAATTTGATTCAAATTCCCACATTGTATTTTCTCTATTTAAAACAGCAGCAATTTATTTCAACGTCAAGCACCCATTGTTTTGCTCAGTTTGTCTTTATTTTCTTTCGTAACCATGGGTGAAAAATCAGAAAATTGAAGAAGAAGAAAAAGGAGATAACATATAGAAAACCGCTCTGAAAAATGAGAAAAATACTTAATGTGTAAAGAAAAAATGCCGTAAAAATCATTTGATGCCCCAAAAAGACAAGAAAAACGTCAAAAATGCATTATCATCAACTTCCGCGCCCTCGATGACCAATGACATTTACAACAAAAATACCATCATAATTGAAAATAAAAATCACATGCCTTCTAAATAAAATGCTTAAGGTGTTTCAGACATTTATTAATTTTTCAGACATTTATGCTTTTGTAAGCTTTTTTTATTACAATGTCCACATGGCACAAACTCACCCAACTATGAGGAGCGAATTTGCTACAAAAACTTTATTATTTTTTAATAATGGCCAAAATTTCTGTCACATCTTGGCTTCAGCAAATTAGTTGTTGAACGGTTTTCACTAATTTAATTTATTTAATGTTTTTAAACAGCTCATTTTAATTAGTTTTTATTTCCCATATTTTTTTCTGCTCAAATTTTCCCGTACCACTTTTTTATGCTTTATTGGCGGTTTTGGTCTTGGTTATTCTAAATTCCTTCCCCTATTCGGATTCTCTTTTTTTTCTAAAGCCGCGTACAGACTAGAGCACTAATGGGCAAATGAGCATTTTCGGAGTCATTAACGACTAGTGTGGACGGCGTCCGAACGGGAGCCCCCCACTGTGGCGCGAACATCCCCCATGCTCGCTCGGAGAGCGGTTTTTGGACGAACCCTTTGAGCTAGTTTGGACGGTTTTGAACGCCTTCCGGCGAACAGTGCAGAGAAGGAAGACTGGAATCAAGCCGACATTTTTGGCCTCATTGAGAAATACAGAGAGTTCTAAATACTTTGAAACCTTCAAGATTCTATTTACGTCAACCAATACAAAAAAGAGGATGCATGGAATGAAATATCTAAGCAATTAAATAGTAGCAATGAAAATTGTGAAAAAAAAGTAGGAAAGTCATTTCAGTTTTAAAATTAAAGTCTTGCCCCAAGTTTCACCCCAAAGTGAAACTGAAAGATATTTGTTGATTAAATTCAAATTTGGGTTTCATATCTATCACACTTTCTCCCATATATAAAAGCATTATATACCCGTAGCGTAACTGTTGCCTTTGTACTTTGAAGTAGAAGAGAAAAGTAATAACAAACCATTAAATACAGTAGTATTAACGCATTGGAAGTTAAAATAATTAAACAACGTACGTTTTAAATGTTAACTAGTTGCAGACGATAGTTAATAAATAGAAAATATTAGGTAAATATAAAACGAAATATGCAACAATTTAAACCGAAGCTTTTGGTTTAAAAGCATATTTTGAGCTTAAAATATTGTGATACATTTTTATTTTCAAAAACCTTAATTTTTATTAGTTATTCATAGGTAATGGAATGACACAAATGGATGTCATTCTGTTACTATGCGATTTCAATAACTTTAATTCCATAATCGAAAATTTTATTTTCATGTGAAATGTTGAAAATAACTAGAAAAATGTTTTGTAATAAAATGCAACTTAATGCAGTTTTTTTCTGGCATTAGTTAGCGGATTAATTTTTGCATTATTATTGTTATTAAACATAGTTGCAGTTGCAAGCCACGTAATTACCACGAAAGGGCTGAGTTTGAAATGTAATTTTAAATTGAAATTTTGATTAATTTTATGTATTATTTAAAATTCATTGAGAAGTTCATAGTTTGAACTTGATTTTTTAATTCGAAATGTACGCGCAAGAAAAAAGTGTTTCCTATGACCCAACATGGCGGGATGTTTGCACGGAAAGAAGCAAATTGGACTAACTCAAACCCCTTAATAGATCCGCGAAAGAGGGGCTTAACGGGGACTACAAACCCCCATCATCAACCCCCCCCCCCCCCCTGAGCGAATCTTGCTCGTTCGCCCATTTGTGCTCTAGTCTGTACGCGGCTTACCAGTTTTCTCATTCGACGTTAAAGTCAGTCTTTCCGTCGTCCTTGGTCATTGATGCGTAAGTTCCTCTAAGCACGTAACATTCTTTCTTTTGTAAATGACTTGCTTTCATTTGCCTCTTCTTCGCTTTTTAATGTTTTTCTTTTAATGCCGTAATTAAGTATATTCCAAAATTTTCCCTGAAAAGGTCTCCCTGATTTATTCGACTGTTTTGGCTATTTAAAAGGATGTTATTATTTGCTGTCTTACCCCCTTGCTAGTTTCAGTACCTTGCTCGTGTTCCGTATCTCAATTCTTAGAAGGAAAATTATCATCACTTTTTAAAAATTTACAACACAATATCAAACCTAATCTTTTTATACCCTTATTTTTGGGGGGAGGGGTAGTGACTCACCCAAATACAACAATTTGTGCTTTAGAATACATGCAACTATTTCAAGGAAGAGTGAATGAATAGTTATTTGAGGTAATGTATATTTTTAATCAATACATACGCATTTTTAAGAATGTGTAGGCAGGAAACACCAAGACACCAAAAACTTAGGTCAATGTTCCCCCTCTTATATCACTGAAATATCTCTTCAAATACGCATTGTGCCTTCGATTTCTCAACCGCTTTTCAATCATCCATTTTCAATATCAGCTATTATTTCTAAATTTTAGAATCCCCATTATCTCATTAGGTGAACTTTCAGAGTCATTATAGTCTTCTGATAGCTTTCAGAATGTAAGAAATATTGACACTATCAAGGATTCCTTCAATAAATGTCAGTGCATTTGATATTTTTTATGACATCAATCGACTTGAAATCATATTTCAGAGATAGGAGCAATCATATTTATATGATAAAAGCAATCCGAATGATTCTTTCGTAAAATTCAAGAGCAAATTTTTAAGATTGCCTACATGCGGTAAAACGGCAAAATTTTATGACAGCGATATGTGTTCTGATTTTTTATTTACTTGCAGAAAATGAAACGGAAAATACTCCTATTTGCTCGAAACAGGAAAAAAAAAGGAAATACGTAGCTTCATTTCAAGCATGAAATAACATCCTGTCAGCACTTCTATAGAAAGAGAAAACGAAGTTTTCTTCATAAAAAGTCAGGAACGATATCAAAGGAAAATCAGAATTGAACAATAATTCTCTATTTTAAACTTTAAAACCGCTGAAAACAATTTGCAACTACTGTATTATAGCATAACTAAAAACGAAAACACAAAGTCAGTATTAAAATGAAAAGTAGAAAAATTGAACCTTTATTTAGAAAATTTAAAGAGAGAATATAACATGATGTAACATTAACCAGGAAAAACTGTTAGTGTTAAATAAATCACAATTTTGCATTGAATATAGAACTAATGCTTTAGTACAAGAATTTTAACGGATATTCTATTAAGTGACCGAAATTATTGCAACCAATATTATTAAAAAATGTATTGTGTAAGTTAGTGAAGCCCGCTTAATGGAATGGCCAATATGCCACAAAAAATATTCTAATATGCGGGATATCACAGAAACAATAGAGTTTGTCCAGCGGTCGAAATTCAACCGTAATTCATTCTTTCTTTCAAGTTTAACCTTACACGTTCAAACAATTTTTTGACATTTTAATATTTCCGTTTGACAACAGTTTGTTCTGTTAAAATATTTCAATTAGCGATAGTCTCTCTTCAGTGCGACTGGTTGACCACTGAGTTAGCTATTCAATACATTTGTAACACATATTATACATTTATTTTATCTTTCTACGCTCTTTCTCCTGTAAAGAAAATAGAAATTAAATTTCTCATGCCACCCAATTCTTCCTACGTTCCCGCAAAAGTAAAAAATAATTATAAAGCATGAAAGAAGGCTTAATGTATCGTAAAAATACCTTTAAAAATAAAGAAAAAGGTCAAAAAAGAGTAAGTAAAGTAATTAAATAACGATTGAAAAATAAAAAATTTGAAAGTAGGGTTTTGAGATGGTGAAAACGAGTGTCTGTCGATCTGTCGGTTTGTCTGCCCCCCCCCCCCCCCTTCCCCGTAATAACTTTTGAACGAAATATTTCTGCATGGAGATCTCATTTCCATATTTTACTTTTTGATTCAAACAATTTTTTGTTCAAATTTGAACACTTCAAAAAATTTTAACGTTAGCGACTATGTATTCTCTATGTGCAAATTATGTATTCTCTGGGAGTAAGATTCAAGTTCCTATGAACAAGCTTATTTGAAGAAGCTCTCGGTGAGAAATATTTTTGATTTGAGCAATTTTTGTTCATTTTTGTACAGTTCAAAAAAAATTAAGCATAACCCCTACGGGGAAATTTCAATCCTATATAAATCATGATCTAACAGACCAATTTGTTTGGAACAAACTTTATCGAAAAGCTCTTACGCCGTAGAACATTTACAGATACGAAGTTCAAACAGAACTAAAGGAGCCTAATTTCCTATGAAATTTTTTAATTTGGATTTTTAAGGATATTTTAGAATGAGTAAATGATTAAATGAGTGAGTGAAGGATTGAATGAATAAATGAGTGAATAAATAATAAATAAAAAATGAGTGAATGAATGATAAAATAAATAAATGAATTAATGAATGACCAAATGAATAAATGAGTGAAAAATAAACGAATGAGTAAACGAATGACTGAATAAATGAAAGAAGGAATGAGTGAGTGAGTGAATATGTATTAACTGTTGAAAAGGGTATATTTGAAGCAATTAAGAACTAAAATAAATGAGAAAGAGAGAGAGAGAGAGAGAGCTAGATTATAAATTTGAAGTTGGGTGTATGCGGGAAAGTAGGCTCGTATAGTTTTAGAAGGAACTGCTAGTTATTGAATAAAAATAGAAATATAGTTACCCACTTTTAATTTAATGAAGAGTTCAAAACGCTAATGCAAATGAAAGAACTTAAAAAATGTTGATTTGAAGAGCAAAATAAAGGGTCACCGCACTTATTATCTTACTTTATATTGTATTAGACATTATCAGCTTCATATTGTACTTTATTTTGTTTAACATTGTACTGCACAAAAAATCTGATTGATGTATCATATATATATATATATATAAAACATATATATATAAAACCTATATATTTTGGAAGTGGAATACTGACACCTTTAGATTAGTATTATTTTTTTGCTCTGACATCCATTTAATAGAATTACATTTCCTATTTTATTTTGTTCTTGACATTTCTTCTTCTTTGAGATATAAATGGTAAAAAATGTATTGTTCAAATATTGTAAATGTAAGGAGTAGTATGACGAATAAAGACTTCTAAGAAAAGTTTTCGAATCTTCGTCGATAGTAGGGAAGGGGGAGATTAACTGTTTCCAAAACAAATTTATTGGTAACACTAAAACTCCTCTGTCTCTGACTAAAACTCCTAAAACTGCACTGAATATGCTGTGTTGCAGCCAATTACAGCTTGCCGCAAGAGGGCGCCTTTGTGATGCTGTATTGTGTGTAAGAAGCCAAGGCAGTTTGAAAAATAAATAAGTTGTTGAACATACGCTGTGTTGTTAATGTTTGAACCCACTTCTACGAACCAACGAATTTCGAAATTATCAAATGGTGCCGAAACGCCGCGAATTTTAGATTGAAGTGAGTAAAGAATTTTTGAGTTTAAAAGAGTTTTAGAAGGTAAGCAAATTCTGAATCATTATGGAGTCCTTGGAAAAATGTGTTAAGAAACGTACTTCGCTTAGAGGAGCTACGACCAGAGTAATTAAAAAGATAGAAGCATTAATAAGCAAAGAAATATCGGACATTGATGTTATTGAACTAACACTCGAGTTATTAATTGAAAAGGAAGAAGCTTTAAAAAAATAAATAGCGTAATAGAAGATATAATGAATGATGAAAAACAATTAGAAGCAGAAATACTTAAAACTGAAAAGTATGAAGAGGATATTTTGATGTGTAAAGCCCAGGTAAATAAGTATCTCAAGAAATTACGAGCTGATACTAATGCAAGAACTGATCCCGTGAATTCGAACCCTTCTGGATTAGAGTGATAGAGAAATTTAACGGAAATATCTGCAAAGGGCGTAATTTTTGGGCACAATTTAAGAGTAGTATCAATGATAACATATCCTTGCATGATGTTGAAAAGTTTAATTATTTCAAATCCTATTTGTTAGGGGATGCAGAAACTGCAATTTCAGGCTTGTCCATTGAAGCAAACAATTATGAAAAAGCTATTGATATTTTAAAATCTCGCTTTGGGAAAAAGGAATTAATTATAGATAGGCATATGTCTAACCTGCTAGGTTTAGTACCGTGCAAAAGTTCAAGAGATGTATATTCTTTACGCAAATTATATGATACTTGCTCAGTCGAAATAAGCGCTTTAGAAAGTCTTGGTATTCAGCCCGACTCTTATGGTGTACTGTTATTTCCTGTTTTGATTAAATGTATTCCAAATGATATTGCTTTAGATTTTAACAGATCTCATGATTCAGGACAAAATAAAGTTTCAGATTTATTACAGTTCTTGAAATAAGAAGTAGAATCAAGGGAAAGGACTTTAACTTTATCTAAAACTAAATTTGATGATTATAGGAATACAAACACTTACGAAAGCGAATTTCAGAGACCGAAAAGGTTTAATCGGTATGATTATAAAAATAGGGAAATAAGATCTTCAACTACTGCATTGAATACTGTTACTGAAAAATTTTGCGTGTTTTGTAATAGGAAATGTAATCATTTATCGGATGAGTGCAATAAATTTAGTATAAATGAGTAAAAGGGCATTTTGAAACAAAACGGAAGATGTTTCTTATGTTATAAAAAATATCACGTTAAGAAATTGTGTAGGTCCAAAATTGAATGTAACGTGTGTTATAAAAAACAAAGCCACCGTATAGGTTTATGTGAACAAGCTTATCCTGGGAATGAATCAAGCAGTCAGTCTAAAAATAGAGTAAATAATTCCGAAGCAGTATTGACATCTGTTATTCCTCATCCTAGGGAATTTGAGAAACATAAACAAATTGTTTTTCTTCAAACTTTTCGAGCTATAATAATTGATCCGGAGTGCAAATTGAAAATACACTGTCGCTGTCTTTTTGATTCGGGAAGCCAACGAAGTTTTATTCATGAAAGAATATCAAAGAAACTAAATTTGCCAGCAATTGCTAATGAAAAATTAAGTTTACACACTTTTGGTAATAGTACTCCAATTAACGTTACAAGACGTCTAGTGAAATTTTCTTTGCGTAATGTAGAAGACGAAAATAAGTGGTTAAATATTGAAGCATTAGAATCCCCAGAAATATGTAATACATATTTCTGGGGATTCTAATGCTTCCCCAGAAGTACCTAAGAAGCTTAGATGTACCTAATGAAGAATTGCTTAAACAAATTCAGTCTTTGGGCATTAAATTGTCAGACTTGACAGAGGAAGAGAAACATCCAATTTTATTATCAAACAACAATGAAATTACGAAATTATTAATTTATGATAACCATGAAAAAGTTGCTCATTGTGGTTTAGCCGCAACTTTAACAAACCTCCGAGAGCGATTTTGGATATTGAAAGCGACGAAAATTGCAAAAAACGTCATTAGGAAGTGTCTGATTTGTAAAAAATATCGAGCAAAACCATTTTGTGAAGTTACAACTCCTTTGCCAGCAGATCGCATCATGAAGTCTGCCGCCTTCGAAGTGTCGGCAGTGGACTTTGCTGGACCCATATACATAAAGGATAAATAAACGAAACGAAAGGCATACATTTGTTTGTTTACTTGTGCTACGAGTCGCGGTACACATTGAACTTGTACTGGATCTTAGTACAGAGACTTTTATTTTGGCTTTTAAAAGATTTATCAACCGTCGAGGAATGATTCGAACGATTTATTCTGATAATGCTACTACTTTTAAAAGAGCGGAAAAGGAATTAGAACATTGGAGTAAGCTTGATCAGTCAAAATTGCAAGATTATTTCAGCAGTGGAAAAATTGAATGGAAGTACATTGCTCCCCTAGCAGCCTGGTGGGGAGGGTTTTGGGAACGGATGGTCCGAACAGTCAAAACTTGTTTAAAGAAGATATTGGGCAAAGCGCTATTATCTTATGAAGAAATGAATACAGTACTGGCGGAAGTTGAGGCTATCGTAAATTCAAGACCCTTGACCTTTGTGTACGATGATGCTATGGAACCTTCTCCGTTGACACCCTCGCATCTCTTAATAGGGAGACGTTTGATTTCCCTTCCTGCAAGAACTCTTCCATGCAACTCATCTTCGAGAGATTTGCGTAAAAGACTGAAATACCAACAAACGTTGATCGAGCACTTTTGGCGAAGGTGGAAAGAACAGTATTTACTAACCTTGAGATCTAGTCATTCGGTATCATCGGTTCATACTCCAAGTATAAAAATTGATGACGTTGTGCTCTTGGGTGGATCTCGTGAACCTCGACACATGTGGAAAATGGATTAACAGAAGTGTTTAAAGGACGCGATGGAAAAATAAGGTCATGCTACGTTAAAACATCAACAGGACTGTTGAAACGTCCGGTCCAACTTCTGTATAAACTGGAAATTAATGACAGAATTTTTGAGTTGAATTTATTGTGATTAATCATGTTTTTAAGTGTTCTTTTTCAGTGTTTAATAGTGTTTAATTGATTTATGTTATTAATTGTTTTAAGTATGTTTGAAGTTAATATTTACACTGGAGTTAAAATTGTGTGCAATTTAAGATAGTTTGTATTTTTAAGAATAACAAGAATTTAATTGGATTAATAAGAATTTCAGTAAGAATATTAAGAATTTTAGTAAGAATATTAAGAATTTTAGTAAGAATATTAAGAATTTTAGTAAGAATATTAAGAATTTTAGTAAGAATATTGAGAATTTTAATATTGATATAAAAAATTTGGTTATTGTCTAAATGTAACTATGCAGATGAACCTTCGGTTCATCGGGGGGAGTCTGTTGCAGCCAATTAGAGCTTGCCGCAAGAGGGCGTCTTTGTGATGCTGAATTGTGTGTAAGAAGCCAAGGCAGTTTGAAAAATAAATAAGTTGTTGAACATACACTGTGTTGTTAATGTTTGAACTCACTTCTACGAACCAACGAATTTCGAAATTATCATGCTGTATACTTTTACATTATTATTTAATTTTATTAATTATTTTTCCGGAAGAACGCAGTTGAAAAACATTATTCATTTTCTCAAACGAATGGAAAAAAATACTTCTTTTTTTAAATATGAAAGAAATTTTTTTGTTATCATTTTCCAGCCTAAAAAATATTTCGAAGAGAAAGCAAAAATGTTTAATGCATGAAATAAATAAAATGAAAAAATACCCTTTAAATATGAAAGAAAAATAGCCCTTTTTTCATTTATTTATTTGACAACTCTAGCTCATGTTTCCTGTCATTAGCAAACATGTTAATATCAGGATTTTTCTTTCGCATTTTAATTGACAATGATTTAAATTCTTACAGAACAATGAAATATATCTTATGCGTATTAAGTTGTGAAAGAATGTACGACCAAAAGAAAATGACAAATATACAAAAAAAAATTCCTGCATTTCCCTCTAATTAATTTGAAATGCGTTGCATATTAATATGATTATGACAAAACACTGACAATTTTCTTTCTTGTGACTGCCGTTTTGTTTAAAATGTCAGAATTCTTTATTCGATGCATTCTTCAAACGGTAATCATTTAAGCACAATTAATTACCAGAAAAAAGTACGTACATATCTATAAATTCGCAAAAAAACAAATAATTAGCACTTTAACGTATGGCAGGAGAAAAATTGGATCTAAGTATAATTATATATTAATTGAAAAAGAAAATCATAGTAGCTGTTTGTTTTATCCTTGAATGTTGCAGTAAATTTTACGTTTAATCAACTAATAGAAATTAGTAATTATTGAAAGTTTCTATATATCATACTAATACCCAAATGGAAAACATCCGTAGGCTTAATTAATAGCACATAAATTTTGATCGTTGTGCTTCCTTTCCACTGACATTAATTTGAATGGAACATTTTCTCAGCTTTAAACACAACTACGTCATAAAGTGCACAAATCTCTGCCGGTGGATAGGTGCAATAGCTATTTGAGGTCTTTACTTTAAGCTCAATGTTTCTTAAGTTGTTTTAAAATACTTTTAACATATTTTTGCTTTTGTTAGGAGGTATTTTACCGCCCCAACAAGACATAGTTTTGATATTTAAATGCTTACTAATATTCATAGTGGTATGTAAGTAAGAATAAAATACAGTTTGTAAGAACAAAAATTAGTTTACCTATTTATCCTTAATCATCTATTATTTAAAATTGCAAAATAAGAAATGTAAACTCTGAAAAAAGACAATATTTAGATTGTTCAAACGCGTTAATAAAAGAAATTATTAACGCGTTTTCAGGTCTGGAAAATCAGTTCAATATTATCTGTTGCCGATTCGCCTATTTAGAAAGTCGCTTGAAAGTATGACCTACTAGCTTCTGCTTTATTAACTATAAGGGTGCTCCGGAATGAGCTGTAGCTCCAACTAGTCAATCATTGACAGGCATATTTTTTTCCATTCATTCATTCGTTTTCTTCCTTTATTTATTTATTTGTTTATTTATTTATATTTGATTGTAAATTATGTACATGCGCAGTGCAAAACGTTTTTCGGCTGACTGTTTCTTGTTGCGACTGTTTTTACTTAATAGAACAGGCATTGATTTCTGAAAATGTATCCTCATTTTAAGGAAAAAGAAAAACAGTTTTATAAAACATTCTACCAAACATTTTGATTAAAACTATGATTACTTAAGTTCCCAAATAAATAGACTCAAGTATCGATCGCATCATTGAAGTAATAGTTTGCTGGAAAGCAAAGGAAGCAATGAAACTTCATTTTGGCGATGTTTGAAAACCTATCGCGCTCTAGCAATAATAACAATAGTTAACAATTTAAGTAAATCCATTATGTCCAACTTGTTCTTACAAGTACTGTTGAGAGCAATTTAATTTTATTTACGTGTAATTTTATGTTGATGCTAAAAAAATATGTGCAGATTCTAAGTAAACACTTCTTATAATTTAAGTTGTTATACCTATCATACATTGGCATAAGAAAGCAGTAAAATCCTTTCCACCGTAATCAAATAAGCTTTCTAGAAACTCAGCATACAATATGCCGATAACGGTGGTTACACCTGTTATGATTCCAAGGTAATTTGAAATTTCCCTTGATGCTAATCTATCAATTTGTTTAACGCACACAAATATGGTGTCAAAATCAGCATAATTAATGATTTGTCGTAAGGTCGCATATGCATTACCTGTATTTTGGCCTAAACTCTAAACATGTGATCACGTATCATACATCCTTAGAAAGGTTTTCATACCGTTTTTAATTATACATTTTATCAACTGAATTCACGCAAAACTAGACATAAATTTTGTGTAAAAACAATGTTTGAAGTTATCTTTTAATCTGCTAATTCTAGCAATCTTCATTTTACAATAAAAGAATAAAACTCTCGGACACACAGACATACATTTTAAAATGAATTTTTGATATCGGAGACTATTTTGTTCTCTAACTTAAATGTATTTCTGAAATGCAATGAACGGTCTCGAACGCTAATCACGAGCTCAATGAAGAGCAAAAATTAAAAATAATTTTATTTTAATGAGAATGACAGAATGCGAATGTGTGTGCAAAAATGTTCCGATCTGCCACTATATCGATGCTTTTTATTGGCCGTAAATTGGAATTTTATGCAAAATTCATGCAGTCAAATTAAATATAGTTAGAATTTTCTCAATATCAATAATTATTTCCTTATATTTTTCACAGTAAAATAACTTCATTTTGCATTCAAAAAAAGACAGAAATAGAGAGGGTGAATTAAAAAAACTAGGAAAGAGCTCTATTGTGGAATAACACCTTAAGACAACATAGTATGTTTGAGTCAAACATATAAAAAAACACTATAAAATTTTTGGCTCTTCTGCTAAATAGTTATTGTTTTAAAATGTTCCTATTTAGACTATTTCGACAAAATTTAAGATTATTTTAACATTGTGGAGAACATAAGGATGCTGGTACAACATGTGCATTGAAAATGGCGAATGAAAGACATAAGTAAACTGTGCAATGAGCTGAAACGTACATGTGCACATTGCATAATGTATACATGCGTGTAGTACGCGTAATACCGAAATCTAGCACTATAAAATTGAGAACTGCGCAGAAAAATGTCCACCGAAACACTAAAGACATTTCTTATTTGAAATTTATTTCTCAGTATGTGCGTAATGCAGAAAAAAAATATTACAATATATTTTATTCACGTGAATGAAGAAATAACTAAGCCATAGTGTTTAATAGATAAGAAAAGTACAAATATCATAAATCATTACAAAGCTCTACGTGAAATTATAAATAAATACTTTCATAAATCAGGTAATCAGTAATTATTTTCAATCAATTATTTACGAACACATTTATCATAGTTATTACCTTTGCCTGAGTGAGCACATTTAATTACAGGAAATTATATTAATCGACAGTCATTTAGGTAATGGATATAATAAGCACTTTAATGTATTGAACATTTCATCGAAACCATTAAATATAAATAATAACTCGCAGAAGTGGTGATGGCATTTATGACACTCAACTAATTCGGAGAACTTTTTCAATTCATTCGACGCTTGTGTGACACTTCCGAAACCTATTTTCGCATCTGATGCATAAAATAAGCCTATCTTATTTTGCTCCCAAGTACTCAAGTTTATACTGGAAACTATTTTGAATTTATAATATTGTTCTCAACCAAAACGTCTAAAATATTTAACAAATAATTAAAAACTGCAAATTAAGTGCTTAATTTTTAATGCAAAATAAAGGATAAAAATAATGTTTTAAAAGCATAAAAGTTGCATATACGTGATTTGAGATTATCTTTTTCTATGAGAAAGAAGTTTTTAGTTTAAAATTTTAAGTGTCAGTCACAAAGAAGCAATTTCTTTTGTATGTTAGTAAGTATATTCATGACAACAAGTTCATTCATGATTCAAGTAATTCCAGAATACTTATGAAAGGTTTGAACGGCCTACAAAATCTTTTATTAACAAGTTAACTTGTACATACGTATAAGAACTGTGTTCTATCACATTCATTTTCATTTTTCATCAAATCTGCGTAAAAATGTTACAATCATTTAAAATATTAAAAGACGAGAAAATTATAAAAGAATAAACCCTTTGGGTATTCATTTCTACTTCCCAAATAAATTACTTCTACTCATTTTAAAGACAATATGACTTTTAAAATGCATTTCAAAGAATTCTTAAAGATTTAAAACACATATATTTTCTGCGAAAACAAAATGACAATTATCCCTCCAAAATTCTAATTTACATCCCGATTTCAGCTTATAATTAAACGCGACGGAAAGAAGCATTTTTGTCTTAGTTTATTAATATTTGAACTATGTTCTAAGTTGAAAATATTAAGCGTAAATTTCCAAACTAAAAGAGATGAATTTGTTCTTGACTGAACATCATGTCTCCCTTCTATGTCATTTTGAAGATTAAAATTAGTATTTTTATGTAAAAAAGGGGAACTTCATTTCGCTTTAGAAATGAATATTTCTGTAGCATAAAATGAATTACATGTAGTATCATGTCACATTAATTTTGTAGTATTGCAGCTTTGACAAATATAATTTTAAAATTTGTATAGTGCATAATTTTACAGGTGTAATTTTGCGCCATTTGCAGGTCTAGAATAACAAAGGGCTAGAATAATATATATATATATATAGCTGTAGGATGCGAGTGCGAAGAGACATTGACAGCAGCGCCCTCTGGCGATAGGGAGCGTAAGCAGTTAGTTTTGAGTAAGACACCGTTCTGTGTGGACGTAAGCGCTGCGGTGCTCGGATGATGTTGTTCGTAATTGAAGCTGTTCTGTATATAGTTTTGTAAATAGGAAAGTGTAAATATAGTCAGTTTTTTATATCTTTATGGTGAGTGATGATTTTAGAAACCCCTAGATACCCAAGCCAAGAGCCTATATGTGGGGGCTCGGCCGGGATAAAGTGATTGCCGGTGGATTAATTTAGAAACTCAGTTTTGATTATTTGAAGCTGACATCGGACTTAAACTGTGAGTACTTTGTTTCTAATTTTTTTGCATAATGTCTTTTCTTGGCAAAGCTCGTAAGGAAGACTTATTGAAACTAGTTTCGGAATTAGGTTTAAATATTCCTGAAAATCCTACGATATTAAAACTTAAAGAAGTAATCGTAGAGCGTGAAAATTTTGATGAAGAATTTACCAAAAATTTAATTGATACTATAATTGCGGAACGGATTGAAAAAAATGCGGAACAGGTTGCGGAACGAGTTGAAAAAGAAAAACGCGAATTTGAATGGGAAAAGTTGAGAATAGTTACCCGTTCGAAGAACAAGAGAAAATACGAAATTAATGTAAATATAAAGGGACAGAACACTTCATCTTTGGTCGACACTGAAAGCGAAATTAGTTTGATTTCTTATGATTTTTATGCAAAAATTGGTTCACCTAAAATGTGCTTCGATGAAACAAAAATAAGTGGTATAAGCGGAGAAAATGTGTTTCATATGGGCTATTTTTATTCTAATGTAAATATTGATAACTATGTGCTTTCAGCAAAATTTTATGTGTTAAAAAATGTGTGTACAGATATGATTATTGGTGCAGATTTACTAGAGCAGTTAATTATTAAGGTAGATGAAAACGGAATTAAAATATTGGGTCGCACGAAATATTCGAGCCCTTCAAACGTTTTGCGAAACATCCCAGACGGGAACAAGGCGCCAATGAAAAAAGAAAAAGACAGCTGTGAGAATCTTTTTCCCCCCACCCTAATAACGGCTGGCGAAGATTTTTTAGCTGACGTAACGCCACTAGAGAAAAAAAAAACACTCATTTCCATTGAGAAAGAAAAACAAAATTCGGAATCAGAAATAAATTTCATGGATAGTAGCTTTTTTATTAGCGTAGCAAATACTGCAGAAGAATTGGAATTTGATTGTAGCAAGTTATTACATTGTCAGATTCGTGATGAGGTGAAAGAATTAATAAAATTTCATAAACCGCTTAAAACAAAGGACACTAACTTAAGAATGAAAATTACATTAACAGATAAAATACCTACATGTTCGAAAACCAAAAGAATTTCATTTGCCGAACAAAAAATAGTTGAAAAACAGATTACGGAAGGTTCGGAAGAACAAAATAACAGACAATCTTGTTTAAATTATTCCGCTGGAATCCAGATGAAACGCGTAGACGTCCTTAATCGAAGAACAATTGCGGAAGAGGTTAAAACTAAAAAAGCTGAAAATACAGTACACAGCGACGTAGAGAATCACAAAGAAACTTCGAAAAAAAAGTTTGGAGGAACTGATCCTAAACCAGATGACGAGTTCGATTCAGAGGAAGATGTCGGATCTGTAGATGAAAGAAACAATGGCAAAGAAGAAAACAAGGCGGAAGTAGAAAGGGAGTGAAGTAGAAAATTCGGAAGAAGATACTATTAAGAAAAATGCCGTTTCCAATTCGGTTGATGAAGATTTTGCTACGGAAACTAAAGACAAGAAAAAGTCTAAGAAAACAAAAAATCAAGAAGTAAGCTCAGAAGATAAAGATGCTGAAGCAGAGAGCACTGGTAAGAAGAAATCAAAGAAGCAAGATTCCAATGATAAATCAGAATCAAAGAAAAAGAAAGATCAAGCTGTTAGATCTGAAAATGAGGATGATGCGGATGCTAAGGTTAAAGAGAAGAAATCTAGAAAACACACATCAAAAAAATCCACAAGTGATGACAAGAAGAAACCAGAGAGACGTGGACGCCCTAAAAAGCAAGCAGCCTATGCAGAAAATTCCGACTCTGAGAAAAAAGAGCGAAAAGCAAAGTCTGAGGATGAAGACTTCGTGGCTGATGGTGATGGCAGTCGAAAGAAAAAAAAAATCAACTTCATCAAGGCGACGAAAAGCTGCTCTGAAATATACTGAGGATTCAGATTCTGAGGATGAAGGGATAGGGAAATCTGAAGATGGAAGTGATGAGGAGTTCACTGCAGATAAGGAAAAGAGTCCCAAAAAAGAAATGAGTGGTTGTCCTAAAGATTCTATCAAAGAAAGCTGCGAAATTGAAGGGAAAGGTAATATCTTGAAGATTCAGGGAGAGAATCGTAAATACTACGACAGGAAGAGAAAAAAAAATCCGACTTCATGAAGCCCTGGTCCCGCAACTTGGACTGAGCATCGACCAATAGACATTCCCTTTTTTTTTTTCATTTTTCCTGTGACTGTTTTATGTTGTTTTTCTTTCTTTTTTTTTTTTTTTTTAAATGTCTTTCCAGGTTTGTCTGAGGACAGCCAAAGTGTCAGCATGACCGAGCTGTAGGATGCGAGTGCGAAGAGACATTGACAGCAGCGCCCTCTGGCGATAGGGAGCGTAAGCAGTTAGTTTTGAGTAAGACTCCGTTCTGTGTGGACGTAAGCGCTGCGGTGCTCGGATGATGTTGTTCGTAATTGAAGCTGTTCTGTATATAGTTTTGTAAATAGGAAAGTGTAAATATAGTCAGTTTTTTATATCTTTATGGTGAGTGATGATTTTAGAAACCCCTAGACACCCAAGCCAAGAGCCTATATATATATATATATATATTTACTATATAAAAGATAAAATGTATCGAGGGAAGCACTCCAACCCGTAAGAATTATAATATTTAGATTCAAGTACACTGGACATCATCATAGTGATCGAAATAGTGCCGCATTATTCCGTAATTTACTGTTTACAGAATGGAAAATGTTGAGTGACAAATTTTGGGACTTTTCCTGAATGAAATGTTTTGAGCAATAAGTTTTATTGCTATTAGTACCAGTACTTAAAAAATTCTATAATTTCAAATATGTATAATGAATAGACAATATATTCTGAAGATAGGAGTGTTTTTATTATTATTTTATTTCATTCAACCCCAGAATCACCCCGTACCTACTGGGGGAATGTGCAGTGATTGACGGGAATAAAAAACCACAAGAGCAACTCAGCAACGACACTTATATGCTAGATGGATATGTATTTCATGTCACATTAATTTTGTAGTATTGCAGCTTTGACAAATATAATTTTAAAATTTGTATAGTGCATAATTTTACAGATGTTTAAATTTTTCGTCATTTGCAGGTCTAGAATAATAAAGGTCTAGAATAAAATTTAAGCAGGGTATACAAAAGTACGATGAAGAAAAAAAAGATCCGTGTAGTCTATATATATAAAATGAAAGTTTGATGAACTTTCGAGTTGGCAACGTCCATGTTTATATACGCGCTACAGCAAAATCTACGCAACGTACGATTACGAAAAACGGCACAAAATTCTATCATATCTTGGTGGTTTGCACTTCGAAGCTGTTTTTTTTTTTTTGAAATTCGTTCAATATTCTTTAAATTCAACAATTAAAATATTAATCCTCCAGCATTTTCTTTACTTCACACGAGTTCTTGAAAGTGAATTAAAATGAAGTGAGTTTCAGAAATTCCGCGGATGAATGTAAACAATAATGGCGCCGGCCTTGCATCTAACGAAAAGCAGTGTGTTTTAGAAAGTCTTTTCAGATTTGATTGATTATTTCAATGAAATTTATTTTTTAAAAGATGCAATGCATTAAAAATTGCAGTTACAATTACATCAGTAGCAAATAATGTTTACTGCATGAGTGATTCTGATACGACATTTCCGAAAATCTTCGAGCACCTGTTCCAAAAGTTTAAAAAAAAAAAAATCCGAAATTTTTAAAATTTACTTATTTTAAGATTTCTTTGACAATTAATATCTCTGTTTTTCTTTCTACCTATTTTGTACTGCTTTAAAATACTTTCAATACAATAATTCTTTCCAGAAAAAGAAATACTTCTGGTATACAAGACCTTTCATTTAATTTCTTGAAGGATTATTTTTGAGCTTATATATATATATATATATATATAAGCTCGGGGAGCTTATAAGCTTGAGGAGGGGGGGGGGTTGTTAACCTATATAGTTTTTCATTTTAAATTGATGGTGCATACTTTTTCTGAAAATTTTGTGTGAAGTTCGGAAATTTTTTTCCCGCATTGAATCACATATGGTTATTGGAGAGGTGGAAAATTTGATTTTCTTTTTTAGAATGTTGTTGGGCCTGCTTGAACAATATATATCGATTTCAAGCATTATTATTCAATTAAGCGGCTCGCCCAACCAGTTTAATTCAACTGGGATGAAAAATTTTAATATGTTAATAGATTATTAAACTTATTAGTAACATAGTATCTACTCATAAAAATAATATTCATTAATTACCAAAAACAAGTAGCGAACTACTAATACACTTAATTTTTAAATTTTTGTATCACAATTTACCCTTTTTATTGGTTGAAATAATTATTTATGAAATAAAATTTATATTTTTGAATTCAGACTCAGAACGAATGTACTGCTATCTATCAGAGTCAGAGTAAAAAAAAAAAGCTATGTAAAAGTTTTGATGATGTAATAAAGATAAATATGTCACATGATACAAATATAGATCAATAAATATAGGTTATTAGTGATAGATTGAAATAATTTTATACCTAAATCAAAGTAGATATACATTTGTGGAAAAAGACTGACTGAAATAAGTTTTTTATCGGCTTAGAAGTGACTTATTAAGAGGTCGCCTTCGGTGTCTTGCTTGGGGGAAAAAACAAGTTGCGCCGCAGGCGCAGCTATTTTAACTTTGCACGGGCAACGCCGTTGCGGATACCGCTAGTGAATAATAAAGAAAGAAGAGGGGAAAAGGAAAGACGATAACGCCGCATCCACAATTTTCTGACAAATCAAAAAGAAAATTTCGAAAATTTGGAGAGAACTGTAAAGAAATATTGGGCTTCTCAATAATGTTAAAGAAAAACTGATAATTTTTCTTAAAAAGATCCATTTTCTATAACTTCAAGGCCAATTCCAGAATAATAGGCTGGCAATAAATTATTCTTGCATAAACACATTTCTTTTTCTTCGTTTCACATGAATATTTTTTTTTTATTTTCAGCGATATTACTTCTGTGGACATAATAAACACTCCTGTAGACTGTTAAGTCATTTGGGTCAGGTGGGGTGAATTGGTCAATGGAGTAAAGAGGTCATACAGCAAATAAAAAGCTATAGCTTTGATAAAAATAAAGGAATTTGTGTGCCTTTTTTATTTTAGCTTTTTTCTATAGCACTAGTCGACAAAAAAATCCTAACACAAATGAAATTGGCTATAATTTTGTAGTGTAGAATTTGAATATAATTGTAATAAAGCTGTAGCACGTACAGTTTTTTTTTTTTTTTTCGTTATGACTATCCTACAGTACTAGAATTCTCACGAAAATTTAAATCACAATTTTTATCATGATCAATCTCCTTAGTTTATCATGGAATTCTATTTCAATCGAGAAAATATACATAATATAGACTAAATAAAACATAAAATTATCAAAGTTTTATAAATACGATGAAATGTTTTTTGAATTAATTATGTGGAGTTAAATCTTCTCACTTTAGAAACCAGCAGTAGTCACCCATCATTGCTGGTTCCCAATGACATTGCTATCTGGTTTCCATAATCTCAATGTTCCTTGGGAAATCTGTGTCCTTGTTCGTCGTTAAGTTCACCAAGATTTTCTGGAAAAAAATCCAAATGTGAAAGCAAAAAGGGAATTTTCGGTGACATCCGACACTCCATCGCTTGGAAAGACTTAAGAAGCTCTTCAATTAGGATTTTATAATTTCTATATTTCTTGTTTCCTAAAAATACTTTCACCACCAGTTTCCAAGCTGCTAACTCTTTTTGATAAATCTTTCTTTCGAAAGCAAGGTCGCAAATCACCTGTTTAATTTGAGGTCCAATAGAAACATTCTTTCAGTTTCGCGTCACTCAATTGTGGAAAAGTTCTTTTAAAAATTTAAATCTTTCTCTTCCTTTGTTCATGGCCTTCACAAGTTCGCCAATTGAACTGTTTATACTTAATTGCGATTAGAATAGTCACTATGTTAGCATGCGTTTCTTTCATCGAAGCTAACTAGGCAACGGGCTCGCGTACCAAATCATTCAGTTCATTTTGACGAATAAAATGGGGTTCACTGTTTGCATCACAAGTATCTTCAGCAAATGTATTTCAGATGTGTCTTCAATGTCATTCTCTTGAATGTTAATATATTTCCAATTCACTTGTGCAATTGGTACCGGTAAGTCTTCGCCATGAGGAAATGGTGGGAGTGCAGATGGGATATTCGGATACTCAATTTTATGCATTTGATTTTTGAAATATCTTCCTATGTCTGCAAAACAAAAGTAACAATCATCAAAATTATTTGAAGGTTCTCGCTACACCCTTGGGACAGCAAATGGTAAAGAGCTTATTTTGCCTTTCATCCACCGACTAAGAACCACGTTGCAACTTACGCAACACACGTGAGGAGCCCAACTTTTATCTTGGTCACCAACTTGGCACCTGGATACAAGAAGCAAGCCTTAGTCACTTCTTATACCTTGAGATTTTAAAATAAACCGTCCACAAAAATAACAAAACTTATCTGGCATAGTTTTGCAACGTCTGCGCTCAAAATTTGCGATTTTGAACATGAACTATAACGCAAAAACACATAACTATATTCACCAGCCATACACCCGGGGTTCGATTCCCGCAAGAGCTTCGTTTACGGTTTCTACGCCTCGAAATGGCTTTCAGTTTTGAAACCATTTATAAATGGTTATGAAACCGTAAACTTTTGTATTTACGGCTTTTTAACCAAGCTGATTGGAAATGGTTTAGGTCCCGTAAAGATAGAAAAATGTTCCAAACCGTAAATTTAATGCTGAATTAGATGGACAGACTGCTGCCGACTATTTAACCGTATTTTCTTGATGAAATTTCTAACAGTGTAGTTTAAGTAAGATGGGTTAAAGTGTTCGTAGTATTATGCTTAACATGCACCGCTGTAAAATTACTTAATATTAATTTATGAAGTAGACCAGGACTTAACTTGCATGTGAACTATTTGTGTTCTCTAGATGCGAGTCTAAGGGCTAGAATGCAGAAATTGCTTAATGAAAAAGACGTAAAAACCAACCAGCACTTAAATATATGCGCGACAAATGTAGCTGAATGAAACGGAAAACATGTAAATAAATTAGGAGTTATAGGACTCAAAACTTTTTCTGAATTGAGTGAAGCATTGTATGCATTTGTTTAATATTCTTATTTATCTAAAAGAAAATATTAATGTGTATATATATGCACATCAACCATGTGCTAAAGATATCTAACTCTCTAAAGATATCTAAACTAAATTTAAGGAGTATTGCAAATAATTTAACATGGCTGAATCTAACGCACTAAAAAAAGAAAGATGAAAAAAAATTCCAAGTGTTCCGTATTTACCACCACTTAACATTCTCTTCCTAAAAGCAAAACCTTTTAAAAAACAAACAAAGCTGAAAATCTGTCTCAAGTTCCTTCTGCGTGACTGAGTAATGTTTCTGTTTTCTGCTAAGATAATGTTCTCCACTTATTCAGTTTCTTTTCTATATCTTTTTTGTTTCTGAATTTAAAATTGGCTCAGTAATAAAAGAAACTGCATCCTATTAGAATGCCTGTTAAAATAAAAAAAAATCATAGGAGTTCACTTAGATGCATATTGGTTTATCGCAATTTTCCGGGCGTTTGGTCCACCTTAGTTAATGTATTTATATATTTCCAAAATTACTGAAACTTTTTTATTGTTTTCCCGCGATATTTATATCTGGCCTTTTTGCTATTAACAGATTATAGAGATTATTTACGAATTGAAGAATGCCATTATAAAAATTAATATATATAGACAAGTCCGACAAAACATGGTATCGTAAAACGGGAAAACTTTTCAACTCTGAAAGCAAAAAAAAGTAGCTAACGATTTTTTTAATAGAAACTTCGTTCTCCTTTTGTTTTTCCAGGAGAACTCATACTTACTTTTTATTTTACAACTAAATGGTTTGAAAAGTATTTTCGCTTAATAGGAGGAAACTAAGTTATAAAAAAATATATAAAATATGTTATAAGTTATTTTTAACGATATTTTTTACGATACATTAAGCCTTTCCTTTTTTTTTTTTTTTACTTTAACGGGAAAGTAGGCTAAAAATGGCACTTCTAAATGTGTCCTTGACTTAACAGAGCATATCAGAAATACGAAAAGCCAGCCTTTTACATTTTTATTTAGTGATGTTAATATTTAATTTATTTTTGAGTATAATTTTGGAAGAAGGTCGACGTATTGAACAACCTTTCCAGCTAATGAAACGCTATTAAGTAATTTATCACCGTTAGAAAAAAGTTTTCTTGCGTTTACGTTAGAAATATCCTTAGATAATTTATATCGAAAGGAAGTTTTCTCATCAGTTATAGAACAATCAATATTCTTAAAAGATACTTTAAGCTATTGTTCTTTGAAAAAACTACTGCTATCTCCAAATAAGAGACATTTTTCACTACATTTCTAAACGATTGAAGTTGCTGAAAGAATATGTAAAAATATATGTAAATTTTTAATAGGCAATGAAAAAGTAAAATCGATATTTGTTTTACGCGTTAATAATAGTAGTTTAGCGTTAAAATATGAAGTATAGCCCAAAATATTTTCAATTAAGTATTCTATAAATTAATTGATTACAGAAAAGAAAAACTGCTAGAACTATATAGTAAATTATTACCATTAAAAAAATAATACTTCTGAAGAAGTTGCAATTTTAAAAGATAAATTTGAAGAATGTCCTACGGAAATGTTCCGCAAAATCTGAATTTACTTTTTTAAAATTTTCATGTGGGTACTGGTACATGTGAAGTAATTTTATGTGTTGGCCGCTGAATAACAGCGGTCTTAGGATCAAGGAAGAATAGCTTCAGTGTTAAACACTTAGTTTTTTTTTAATTAATTTGATATTCGTATACCGATTTTAATTTTATAACGCATTTTTAGTTTCCAATGGATGGACATCATGCCTCAGAGGGTCTTTGCAATAAACAACAATTAAATTTGCAGTTTAACGATTAAATTTTTCATTTTATTGAACCGTTTTTTATTTTAGTTTAGTTCTAAAACGTGTTTTCTAATTATGTTGCATTATGCTTTTAGGTTTAACCTTCTTTTATCATTTTTTAATTTTATTATTTTGCCCCTAATGTATTGGTATTTTTACATTTGGATTTTCGTTTAAATTCTATGTATTTAACGATAATTTCTGCTTTTCAAAAAAGAAGAAATAAAAAAAGTAATAGGTAGTTCCGTCTAGTTCTATACGAGCCTACTTTCCATACGCACCAACATCAAATTTATTATCTTGCTATCATTTAGCTTTAGTTCTTAGTTACTTCAAATATACCTTTTTCAATGGTTAATGCAAATTCATTCAATCATTCGTTCATTCATTCAATCAATCCTTCATTTATGTATTCATTCATTCGCTTTTTTATTTACTTATTACATATACTCATTTATTCATTAATTCATTCAGAAGTATTCTTAAAAATCCAGATAAAAAACCTTCATCGGAAAATAGACTCATTTAGTTCTGGATGAACTTCGTACCTGTACGTGTTCTACATCGTAAGAGCTTTCCTCGCAGTTTTTCATTTAGACGCTAATGTTAAGATTTTTTCAACCGTTCAAAACTGAACAAAAAATTGTTCAAATAAAAAAAGTAAAGTATGAAACTGAAATGTTCTTGTCGAGATCTTAGGAATGCAAAAACAATCTTTCGAATTAGACAACTCCTTCAAAAGTTATTAGAAGGAGGGAGAGACAGTCCGACAGACACAGATTTTCCTCTTCTCAAAACCTTACTTTAAAATTTTTACTTTCCATTCTTTATTTATTTACTTCACTTATTTTTGACCCTTCTTTATTTTTAACGATATTTTTACGATACATTAAGCCCTTTTTCATACTGAAAAGTAGGCTAAAAATGATTTCAAGGTAAAACAGGTTCCCCTATACATGCAACAGACATTATGAAACGTTTATGTATTCTTTCTTCGCAATTCAAGGCAAAAAAATTTTAAACAACACTATAGTATTCTAAGAACTTAGCTTATTTTCAAAATAAGAATATATAAGCATTTTTAGAACCATTTTTACAAGCAAACAACATTTTTATGACCAAAAGGAAATGAATTTCTCTGGTTTGTTTGAAATAACATTTATCACTGCTTTTATTGCTTGCTGCTATGGATTGTTTTCGGAAATCAAACTGAGTAGTAGTATTTTTGATACGCATGTGATAAAACTTATGATTGTAAAACTTCAAATATAAGTGTTTAATAAAAGCGTTTTGTACTTAAAAATGCTTCAACTTTCAGAAGAGATAAAAAAATATGTGTGTGATAGTTGTAATTGAACACTAATACTATGCGCACACGTATGAGTTGCATAATGTAAGTGAAAATAATCGTTTGGTCTTTCAATAGGTTTTTAATCTTATAAAAATATTTGACTGCTTTAGATGACATAATATTTGAAGAGCTGCCGGAAGAAAAGAATATTTATTTGCAAGTCTCCGCATTCGAAGGAAAGATCTACTTTGCCTCTCGTATATAAGAGTAATTATATTAGGCGCCACCTAAAGTACTTATTTTAAGGAGAAGTAAGGAATGAAAATAGCTGTTCGTAAAATAAATAATTCCTATCGAAGAATCAACAGTAAGGAATTCAAGTTGTGTATGAAGACATAAAAATAATAATCACGTGAACTAGGCCTATTAGTACTTCGATCATAGATCTGAATATGTGTGTCTAAGATTTTCAAAGCTTATTTGTGAAACTATTTAAACAAAAATCATTTTCCTAAGATAACACATTACTGACAGTAATTTGAGCTGCTGAAGGTTGTTTGTATTTTAATTTTTGCAGCAAATAAAATGATTTTCGCCAATATACAATAAATTTAGGCCAAAAATGAGTTTTAATCCAATTAAAAAGTAAAATTACAATTTTACTGCACATTACTTGTTGGAAAAGAAGATTTATTGATATATAAACGGCCGCTTTACGTGGTGAAGATGGCCGAATGGATAGAGAGCAAGGCTTGTGCACCACACACCTAGTGTTCGAGTCCCAAGCACTTCGTTTACGGTTTCTACGCCTCGAAGATTCTACACCTCGAAATGGTTCAAAAACGGCCAAGATTTTCTTTTGAAACCATTTTTAAATGGTTATAACACCATAAACTTTTGTATTTACGGCTTTTTAACTAAGCTCATTGGAAATGGTTTAGGTCCCGTAAAGATAGAAAAATGCTCCAAACCGTAAATTTAACGGTGAATTAGATGGACAGACTGCTGCCGGTTATTTAACCTTAATTTCATGATGAAATTTCTAACATTGTAACGTGAAATAAAAAGGAGCAATATGACAAGCATAATGTTAGAGATTTTAACTATAAATTTAATGAGTTTCTCAAAATAAAATACGAAGAAAAAGAAAAAAAAAACAACTTACTGTACTTCTATGTATTTATTTAGAAGAATAATCGGTTATTTTTCGTTGTTTTCTTTGATTAGATGGCGCAATAAAAATTACATGTTCATGTTTATAATGAAGCTTTGAAGAGTCTGAAGGGTCAGTATGGAATTCACCGATCCGTGATAAAGTTTTTATAGACCTTGAAGTGCTTTCATACATACCAAAAGCAACAGCAACATACGACAAAGACAAAATTCTTCAGAGCATGTCATTGGTTCTACCTAATTCCATAACGACGCACTGGCGTTGGCTGATTAGCATTTTTTATTGCGTCATTAAGAGCGTGGTTTTTTCACTGCACTATCGAAAGCATACGTCTTCATGGAACCATTTGATTTCGGACAAATTCCAATCAAAACAAATAATCCTATTATCTTCGACGGTGGCGTAATGGTATCTCTAATAAAAATAAATAAGTAAAAACCAATTTCTTCTATATATAGATCTGTATATAGATATAACTAAATATTTTACACCCAAGAAACTTACAATTTCAACGCCCTCTACTGGCATTACGCGCAATACGCTTTTCATCTCGAACGCTTCAAGCTAAATTTTGTTTATGATCTGACAGTTTCTTCTCTCTCTTTAAATTTTTATGACAATGAATCTAATTAGTTAGTTCTTCAGAATTTGGGTTGACGTCCTATCGTTGTGCAATTTAATGACTTCACTTAATTTCAGAAAAAAGATTTAGTTTAATAAAAAAACGTTTTCCATGACATTTTTAACTCTTGTTTTCAAGCATTTTTAAATTCTCTAATCATAAAGGGGATGGATTTTAAATAAAATATAACTTTCCTAATACCTTCTTTCCAATGCTATCATCTCAATTTTTTCTTGAAAGCAATCTCAGAACAGAAAATTACCAATTATTCTACAATTTATATCCAACTTAACTTGATTAACAATTAAAACAAGCACATTTAATATTTATTAACTGATAGAAGGCTGGCACAACAATCAATTTACTTTTTTTGTATTTTAATGCGATTTAGAGAAAATCTTGTTTGAATAATTTATGAACATGAACGCATCCAGAAAATTATATCGTTTTTTTATTTAAATATTATACATAAATAAGAAAATTAAGGATAACTTCTTTGAAATCAAATATGTCATAAAGCAGTAAGTGTTTTCATTAAGAAGCATAATTTATTTATGTGTTTCAAACGGAAAAAGCTTTAAATGGCATGTGTTTAAACTGTGTTGATATTTTTTTGAAAAGTATAACAGTATTCATATTTAAATTCAAAACGTTGTTAAGATATAGAAGTTGAATTAATCCAAGTTTATCATTTCTTTTCTGTTACTTTTAACGCAGGGGAGAGTGGGAATACTTGGTCATAGGGGGGGATACTTAAACAACCCCCGTTTTCTCTAC
Source organism: Octonoba sinensis (assembly GCA_038502835.1). Lineage (NCBI taxonomy): Eukaryota > Metazoa > Arthropoda > Arachnida > Araneae > Uloboridae > Octonoba > Octonoba sinensis. Next base: position 51,226,573 of record CM076599.1, on the reverse strand, counting down.
AGTATGCTAATTTTTCTGTCTAACATTGGCAACACGTTAACATAGCTATCGTTTTTCCACATGTGAAAAAAAAAAAGGACGAGTAATTACCAATTTGAAATTGTAGTGATCAGTAGTGGTTTTTTTTTTTTTTTTTTCCTGTCTGAAGTAAATATTCAGATGAGTACTTTTTATGTTTTTTTGTAATCAAAGTAAGTTTTAAGATGAAACAATGTGGATACATTTAATATAATTTCAGTTATACTTTGAATGTAAAATATTTCAAAAAGCCTGATTAATAAAAATGGTGGTAGTAGGGGTTCTTGTACTATTGAGATTGGTTATTCATGAGGCATGGCTCAACCATTCCTACTAAAATTAGATGCATTTAATTTGTTATAGTCATTGTTTGAATTAGTTCTTATTAAAAATTGCTTAGAAGGTTTAAAGAGTACAATACGCTTTCACAAACAAAACTGTTCTCCATTTCAACTATTTTCTTATTTACAATTTTTGCTTTAAATAATACCTAAAAAGCCTTTTGTGTGTATGAAATGGATGCTTTCCAGCTGTAAAAATGGTAATTATTTCTTCACTTACATTAATTTCTGTAAACTGTTCTATTTCTTGATCCTCAGCTAGTCAAACTATAGTCTCTCCAGAAATAGAACCTTATCCTGAAGCCTTGCCTGGCGTTATAAAAAAAAAAAAAAAAAAAAAAGCAAAAGCAACTACTTTGACCTGAACTCCATAAAAACAAATAATTAAAGAAGAGCTACAGAGAAAAACTCAAAAAAGAAAAGCAACAAAGATTGCAGTTCGGATTTATTTGGTTAGAACTAAACGTTGGAAAAAAACCTTTTTTTCTGTTGAATCAAAAAATTGTTTGAAATACTGCCGTGATACATCTGGTTCAGATGATTCTGACAGCTACTCTATTAAATGCATAAGTTCCAAGAATGTCAGTAAGTGAAAATACTTGTGGTGCAGGTTATTTAGAAATATATATATATATAAGGGGATGAAAATAGGTGAATACAACTTATGAGATTTTGTAGTTGAAAAAAATAATTTAAATTTGCATTGCTAATTGCAGTTGTGAGCCGCAATAACCCAGGTAAGACTGCAACCACTTTCGTGAGAAAAAAAATTAGTTTAGGTGGATGTTGGAGTAGGTATGAATGGCACTATTGTTTTTCATCAAAAATAACAATAATTATAGAGTCACATACCTGGGAACCATTCCCTGAAAATTGTATGGGTGAATCATGTGTACGAGCTTGTTGAAGTCCAGTGTTGACTTGTTTGAATTTATATTCTTGTAGGAATTGAATAGAGATAAGTATTAGAGTTATATTTTTATGCTTTGACATGAATTAAATCATCTGTAAGAAAATGTGTTTGCCAAAACACGAAATTGAAGACACATTTGTTTTTGCAAATCATATATTCTTTTTATTTTGTCTCCACTAAAGAACATTATATCCAGTCAATAACGAGCCTTTTTTTAAGTGCATAAATTATTAAACATGTGCAAGCATATCAAAATAATACTGTGTGGCACATTTGAACAAACAGTATAAATTTAAAAGTTCAATATAATTGGCAAAACACCCAACATACTGATGTAAGTTTAGTTGCACTTAAATACATAATGAGATAGGCATTAGAGAAACCATCATATTAATTATGGTCTCGAATAGTAAAAGTAGCACTCAGCGACTGATTTTCATAATGTATGACATTTGATTTTCAGTACATAACTAACGGTAAAACAGAAGCTCACTTTTTTTTTAAATTTGGAGGGGAAAGAGTAAAAGTCCCCTGGACGCCAAATATTTTACCGCTACAAATAACTAGTAAAATCAAGTCATACATTAACATGTTTCTTTTTTTTAATGCACAATCGCGCTAATCAAGACAGCATATTGACATACTAATTATGGCACAAGAAATATACATATAGCACTTTCGGAATATAAATGCACATTAATCCAATCAAGTTAATGAATCACGTCCTGAATAATTATGTATGCAGAATATATCAATTCCAATATTTCAGTTCATTGAGAAATTAAAGGCTACGAAAATGATTTTACCGTATTTGGCCGTTGGGGTCAGAACGATGGAAAACATATTTCAATTAAAGCCAGATACTTTCTTTCATAAATAAAGGGCATGTCAGGAAGTAAAATACTGAGTGGAAGGCACTTTTAAATATCCAGTCAAAGATTCGTTTGCTTAAAACTAAAAAAACAGCTTACTGATGCAATTTGCGGCATCACGGCACACCATGCACCGACCCAAATTTCAGCACTAAAATTTAAAAAAAGACATAGGCATTACACAATCTAATTCAAAAGCATAAAATTTGGTATTAAAACGAATACTTAGCACATGATATTCTTGGCAGGCCAACTCAGTACGGGGAATCCTCCCTCCATTCCTCCGGGAAAATAGCACCTCTTTTTTTCACGTCCTTCACATTTTCGAAAATAAGACGCTACTAACTTTTTCGAATATTTTTCAGCCAGCGTTGCTGAATTGCATGCTGGGGCGAGCCAACTTGTTGACCAATGAGAGTCCGATCACATTCAAACGAGGCACTACGTCACACACAGTGCAAGGGTAAAAAGAACATTCTAGAAAGATTGGAGAGGGAACAAGAATGCTTAACCAAGGCTTTGAATGACCTTGGATGCACACCAGGTGTGAATCGTCTCGCTTAAAAAGAGAGGGAAAGAATTACGAACATTCTTCCTACGCTCTGCAAATTTTCGTACAGTCGGCGACTCATTCCTTCCTTAAAACAGAAGGGGTTATGTGGTGCGTTTGCGATGGAGCAAAGCGCAAGACAAAAAAGTTTAAATGTGAGGTGGCACACTCTCACAATACTGACAGTGATGGAGATGATACAAAAGGCGTCAAAGAATTTTTATGACTAGGTTTATAAAATAAATAGAAACTAGTACAGTAAAACCCCGTTATACCGCGCCGGAATCGGGTATACCGCGGTGACTATCATGTCTCCCGACATTTAAACCACCCTTAATCGCTGCCATTTAAAGGAGATCCTTATATACCATTGTAAATAAAGTCAACAAGAGCTTGTTTCTCTTGAAATGGGCAGTCAGGGACTGTTCAGTTCAATGCTTAACTGGACTTCTGAAAATGGTTTCAGAAGTCAAGTTATGCGTGGGTAACTTTTTTTATAGCGCTATCAACCTTTGTATTCCAGATTCTTTAGCATTCCTGAAAAGTAAATATATTCCCCAGTGAGAACTGCGTTCCTCTCCTTCCAAATCTATTTTTTTCTTAAGATTTCTCCCCCTTCACAATCCCATTTGATAACATAAAGAGATTTTTAAGCACCTTTTTTCTTGGAACACAGTTGGTTTTTATATCGCTCGATAGATTTATTGCGCAGCTGAGATGCGGGCTTCTTGCACATCAATAACAGGGAATAAAATGGCAGCAAAGAAAAATATATACAACAGGGGGAAGAAAAGTTACGCGTAATTGATAAAGTGAAAAATAACGCAACAGAAGCGAGTATATCTCGTGAATATGTTTCCGCGGTATAGTTTCACTATACCGCGGTTATGTTATAACGCGGGTGCCAAACATGTCCCCCGACACCCGCGTTTTAACTGGGTTTTACTGTAACTATATTTTTAAAAGTATTTTAATTCAAAATAAGCTCTTTCGGCTTCAATACATTTGTTACAGCGGTTTAACAATGAGTCGAATGTCTGTTCCAGCTCACATTGTGGGACTGCCTCCAAAGCTCGCATCGAAGCTTTTTGAATAGTGTCAATGTCATCGAAGTAAAAAAAAGTAGTAAACAAATGAACTGAGGTTTCGGCAGGGGATCAACTGATAGTTAAGAAGTTTCACAAATGCTCGACAGCACAGATAGGTCTACTAAAAGCTTAGTACCAGCTGTAGTCTTAAAAATATTTTACACACTGTGTACAATTTGTTGCAAGCTTCGACGAAAAAAAGCTTCAATGCGAGCTTTGGAGGTAGCCCCACAATGTGAGGTAGAGCAGGCATTCGAATCGTTGTTAAACCGCTGTTACAAATGTTTTGAAGCCGAAGGAGTTTATTTTGAATAAAAAGACTTAAAAAAATATAATTACTGGTTTTTATTTTATTTTATAGACCTAGTGTTAAAAAAATTTTTGACACACTCTGTATCTACGGAAAACTTGCTAACGATGGTTAGTTGCTGATAAATATACATGAAAGAAAATATTTTTTGGACAAGAATTAAATATTTCAGATGGGATTGAACGTAAAATTTGCTCAAAAAGTTGCGGATTCTAAATTTAAATCGCCATCAACAGAAGATGTTAAGATGTCGATAAAACCCAAGTTGAAATTGTCCTTCGACCACCAATTATCACGACTAAACCGAACGTGTTACTAGTTTCGTTTTCACAACTAGTTTAGACGGCCTTTCTGTACCTTAAGCACTATGTAAATAAAACAATAAAAAGAAAAATGCTGTTTTCATAGGTGTTTTTTAGTGCTGGCTCAAGTATCCCTTCACCATGGCTCGAGTATCCCTCTCATGGTAATGTTTGAGATACAATGCAAAACAAAAAGTAAAAATTTATTAAGCAAAAAAAAAATGGTTCAATTGAAAATTATTTTCATTTAACAATGCAGAAAAAATGCAAAATTTTCAACTACAATGTTTCATTTCGCTGAAGGGTAGTATAATTGTTTTTAAAAAACTGAAAATAAAAAAGTGGCTTAACTATCCCTATCTTTCCCTACATTTCCTTCGACTGTCGATACACTTCAATCCCTCCCTTTATAAAACTAGCCGTGAATCAATGCAGGAATGTTTCTTTTTCTTCCAATTCTCCCTCGTGGAAGCTGTCGTACAAACAGTGTACCGACATATTTCTGTAAGCAAAGACATATTGAAATATTAAAACACATCGCAGTGACACAAATACCTCATTCATTTATGTTACCTAACATTAGTCGCAATGCAGGAAAACATTTCTTATATCCACTAAGGTATTCCTCAAGTTTTGAATACGATTTTGTATAAAAATTACATTCATGGGAAGTTTTGTGTTAACACATCATCAATTTTTTTCCGCCCACTTTATCAACGTTTTGCACGAAAATATATCTAATAAAGCACACTCTCCTTAGTAAATAAATTTTAACCTCGAGCATAGATGTGAACTCATTTTAATGTTGTCAGAGATATTTTTTTCTGCCCTAATGGGGGCAGAGATACGCCTACTTCATAGTTGTATTAAATCTTGTTAAATACAGGCCTTACATTTCTCTTTTCCCAAAAATTCGAAAATTACAAAGGAATCAACTGACGGAATTAAATGATGAACGAATCAGATTATATTTCTAAGAAAAACTTTTAAAATATAATCCGACACTTTTTCCTGAAAGAAAATGCATAATCATTTAAGTAATAATTGCATTTTTAAGAGAAAATTTGAGTAGTTTTCTCCCAGAAAAAAAGGGCATAGTTGCTTTGATGCTTATGAAAGTAAATCCGAAATTTGAACTTCTACCGCTGTGAAACTTTCTTCCAAGCCATAGAAAAGTTATTGGCATTCATTAAGGAAAATTCTCCTCATAAGCTAAAATTACAAAAGTTTTAAAAGTAAAAGTTGAGATATAATCAAATATTCTAGACGTATATGTAATGACTCGTAATTTATTGTGAGATAAAGCCCACATTATCAGTATTTTTAAAAAGAAATACATATATTTTTAAATAAACTTTTTTTTAATACTCTGCAAATGATGATCATGGCATTTTAAAGATCGAGAAACAGTCAAGGTATCTTTTATATTGCAGTAGTACATTAAAATGCGAAATTAAGTTTCATATCTTTTACATAATAATTTTTTTTAAAGCTTCACATTTTATTCCAAGGGCTTCAGCTTATTTATATTGTATGTTCTTTGTACACTTAACTGTTTGTAACTGAATTAATTTGGAAGTATCATAATTTCCTGCTAAATAGTAAAATAGCCTGAAAGTGGAAGGCGTGTGAGGTAAAGGCGAAGTGTGGTTGAGCTTATTTTGAAAACTAATACTCTTAAAGTATAGTGCACATAGGGTGAGCCGAAAAAAAAAATCTATTTTTCGATAAAAGGCAGTGCGAAAAGATGTCATTGGTGGAACAAAGTGCACATAAAACACAATAGAAGTTTCCAGAATATATATATATATATTTTTTTTTTTTTTTGTGATTTTACGCAAATGCGTAGAAAACTCGGCCACATTTTTAACAAAGTTTGTAAAAAAAAATTGTTTCGATAATGGGTAGCATAGAAAGGGGACATTTTTTTTTCTAAGCTCACTTAGAAAATTGGAAGTGTTTGGGCAATTCTTTCCTTTGCCGCAGATGCGTACAAATTTCAGCCAAAAGTATATGGCGAATACCAATATTTTTTTTGTCAAATGAAGAAATTATCAGCTTTTTTAGTGACAAAAATGGTGACACTTCTTTTTTCACTGCCCATAACCGAAAATACATTTCTTTTTGCAAATGTTGTTACAACGAAAATCATTTGACTGAAATTTCTAGAAATTATCCAACACACTTCAAATTTTTTGCTCCAACAATGGCACCTTTCATACGCTACGGTTTATGCTAAACGGTTCTTTTCGGCCCTGTGAGAGTACACATTAAATTTTATTAGTACAGCAATGATATTGCGATGCGTTTAATCAGTTATATTTAATTAAAAGTAAGTGAGAATAAATGTCTAATAGTTTTCATGTCCTAATACCATTCGAAACATTTAACTAGAAGATATTTCTGAAAAAGGCGCAATCACTGTGCATTGCAGGTTTTCCTAGTTTTTTGACTTCATAAATAGTCCTCTTTTTACCGCAATGAAAGAACCAATTGAAATAAGTAACGAAAAACTATAAATTTAAATACTTCCATTTATTCTTTAAATTAAAATGTTAATACGTATCGTATTTCCAATAAAAAAAATGTTTAATATAATTTTTAAGAGCAATAAATTTATGAAAGCTTATGTTTTCCTAGTAATTCCTAGTAAGGGTACGAAAACAATAATGCTTGAAGTTCCCCACACATCTCAAACTAAAGAAGTTGTATTTTTAATTCGGATATCAAGTAGTGCGCAAACAATATACATATAAAACATGTAACACATGTGTTTAACGAAAAAATAAACAGATAAAAAAATGAACGAATCAAATAAATTTTACATGAACTGTTTCTAATAGATTTGCTTTTAATATTTGCCAAATTTGATATGTTTTACGTATACAGCTATGAAGTGCCATTGACGCAGAAATACCTTACAAACATGTTCTAGAATTCTACTTGTATTTGAGCAGTAAACATAGAAAGAGAAAATTACACTCCTTCAAATTCTGAACTTAAACAACACATAAAATACAGATCCTGTACCGTGATATATCTATCGAAAAAAAGCAGTCAAAATCATGAAGCTTAAAATAAAGCAGAAATACATGCAAAGCACCATTACAACAGCAAAGTTTTTGATGTGAACATTCCAAAACAGTAAACTAACGATTTAGTACAAACATGACATTAAAAAACAGAAAAGAAAGCATACTTTCAAACTCAAAACTGAAATAAACTACATATTCTCAATTTTGGTCAAAAAATGTCAATTTACGGAAGATACAACCTTATACTAAAATGTGAAATATAACGCAATATATATGTCTCAAATAAGAAACTGAATCATCAGATCTTTTAAATCACGGCTTACGGGCATCATCTCCTTTATCCCCAAAAGGAGATATCAATAAATTATAGATCAATCATTTTGACTTACGTTTGCTTTTCTTTTGCTTATAGGCATAAAAATATAAAGCTAAAAAATCGTGAATGGAAGATTAATGTAGTTTCTGTGTAATGCAAATTTAAAGCAAGTTTCTACCATTACATTCGCAAAGCACATCCAGAGATTTCAATTGAAAAAAGATAACCAGTAGGATTAGTTTTAAAAGCTTTTAAGGAACAATTTACAAGCGTCATAACAATTAATAGTATATTTTCTATCTTTGATTGAGAAATAGTGAATATAGGATGTATAGAGTTATATTTGAGAGTTTTATATTTGAGAGTTTTAAGGATGTTAAACTTAAGGATAGTACTTCTTTTTGGAAATGCAAATTTTCACATTGACTTTTTGAGAAGACTTCAGATCATATTACTTTTTTTATCGATGGGGGAAAATATTTCACTATTGTATGGAGGGAAGTATATCGATACTAAGCAACAAGAAGTTCGGTCAGAACTGAACGTGCCTATTTTCCTGGTGACCAACAATTACCTGCTACGCAAACGGTATCAAATTATTCTCTCACACTGTAGGGCATTGTATTTTGGTAATTTCCTGCATTTAAAGTAGTTTTTTGCATACCGATTAACAAGCAGTACAGTCGACTCGCATTAAAACGACCCCAATCGGACGTACCTATTTTATTCAAACAGCTTTGTGTTTAACTGAAAAAAATTTCACGTTAAGAAAGCACAAATGAGCATTAAAATGAGGACATATGTTTTGGGATTGCTTGGAATGCCTTTTTCAATGCAGTTCTGGAGCTCCTAGTTGCGAAAAACATCCAAATATGTTTGTTTGTTTGGTTCATTACTTTTAAATGAAACAATAAATATACAATACGAACTATATGAAACTTAGTGATAAAAACTCTCCAGTCAGACTACACACGCAAATTTATTCTTTAAGAACAAGAAATATATTTTACATTTTATAATACTCATCAATAAATTAAGTAGAACAATATAGACTCCCGAATTTTGTTGCAGTGCAATGGTAAAAATATTTGTAGTTTGAATAATATATCAATTGCTTTTTTTTTCCTTCAAGAATATTATGAATATTTGTGAGAAAAATTCAGCATTGAACTCTAGGCTGTAAAACGTAGAATTTCGAACTTAAACTCTATGGTTGCGTTCAGTTCTCAATTTTCATTTGAATGAATTTCAAAGTTTTATTAAATTTATATGTATCTTTTTATGTACAACTGTACTAGCATGCACAGTAAAATTCTATTCAATTATATTATGTATGCATGTTAATGAAGTACTAAAGCTGCGTCAAAATGGACGGTGTGTTGGAAAGACAGTGTCGGAGTGAAATGTGCGCAGAATTGACGGTGTCGAAATAACCACTTCGAAGGATCGGCGTCGAGGTGACCTGTATCGATATTTTATTATTGAAATCGTTTTGACCGTGTTTTTGATATGAATATAAATTCCATAAAAATGGCTGCAATTTTCATAAGTTGCAGCTATGTGAAATTCGAAATATAGATCTTATGAGCAAATGAAATTATTTATCATTCTCAAATACCTCTTGTGTCAGTAAACAAGTAATTTTTCAAATAAACCATTGCAGTTTGACTAAATTAATTCCAATTACAATGTACAAAAGACAGCTTATGAAATTCCATTTGAAAAAGAAATCGTTCCGCTCTAAACGCGCCTACTTTTCTATATACCATTATCGGTTTCGTAACATTATTTACATGTATCCCTCAATCTCTAAGGCTACAAATTATTACAAATATAACTTTAAAATAGGTTAAACAGTTTACCGAAAACGAATTATATATCTGTTATATGAAAGACAGTAATTAGTCATTATGAAAAAAAATTCAAATTCATTCTTTTTAAACTATTAGACATTATATTCTAATAAAGTTCTTTATTAATCAATTTTAATAATAAAATTTCGAATTCAAGAACTTTTTTTTTTCAATATATTTTTCCCTCTAGCGCGAAACGAAAATTGAATTAAGAGAAAGTAAAACCTGGGACTTAAGTGTTCAGATGCAGTTCATTCGAACAAAAAATATTGTGATCGAATCGGACTGTCTTTACAAAAGCTATTTGTTGGGATTGGACATACTGATTGACATACAAACAGACGGATGCTTATTTCATCACACGGAGTACTAAGCTTTCCTTTATATTACTTTATTCTTAAAAGCAAGGGAGCACAATATCACGAAACTTTTAGTCGCAAAAAAAAAAAAAAAAAAAGTTACTTTTTTTATAAAGTGTGTAGTGTTTGGCAGTCTTTTTTTTTTTTTTTTGCTTACATAGTGATTAATCATTTAACCTTCATGAACACATCAATTCAGACACTGAGATACATTTCTAATGATGTATGCATAAGTTATTTTTTTTTTTTGTATAAAATTGCAAAACTATCACATTGACCACAAATACGTGAAATACATGTTGACTTTGTCGCCTTTATTTTCCCGGTTAAAATATTTATATTAGATTTGTTATTATATTTTTAAAGTAGATGTTTTTGCCTTACTGTAAAGTAGAAAGCTCGTTGTAACAAAGGTTTAAAAAAAACAAGGGTTAACAAGTTTATTATGCTATCTTTTGTTTAATCTTTAAAATTTAAAAATGTTTCGCTTTTCTGTGTGTGAAATAAGTTTTCACTCCCAGAAAAACGGAACATTTGTAGTCATTTAAGTTTTTTTCATTACATTTCATAAGTATTAGTTTGCCCTACACTGACAATCTTTCTCGTTTTTTCCCGCCATGATAAATATGAAAACAAAAATACACCATATGCATATAATTTTTATACTTGAAAAAAAAAAGCTGGAGAATGACCGAATCGACTAATGAGAAAATCTCAGAGCAATATTGGTAGCCAACTGTCAAACTAAAAGACTAAAAAAACTTGTAGAAGGTTTTAAACAATGAAGAATATGGAGTTTATATTTGATATTTAAAAAAAGCGAATTATAAATATTTTTCAGTCAAATCGACTATTCGAGCATAAAACTGTTTGGTACAAAATAATATTAGATACAAAATAATAAACAAATTGATATTATATATATATATTGTTTTATGCGTTTTTTTATTTTATATATATTCATAACCATATGAATAACTAATGTATTTTATATGAAGGAAATGATAGGTTTGCAACTTAAAATGTTTTATGCACTTCTCATTATTTTTGACATGAGCGTAACTTACTAATCTTCATTGAAAAATTAATTTCGTATCCAGTTTAGTTTTTTAGTGCTTCTTTCATAAAAATACATAAACGAAATTTTCTTTTTCAAGCTTTTTTTATTATTATTGTTAGATGAAAGGAGTCTGGAATTTACCTTGTCAATTACTAGACCAGTTACTTTCTTATTTCAAAAAAAAAATCCAGTGAAGCTTCATAGCCTTTTGTCAAAATATACTTTATGTATAGTGGTTTATCAAAAAAAGAACTTCGTCTGTAATGTTTCTTATAAAAATGACAAAAACTTATGTAAAGGAAGAAAGAAATTTAATTCATTAGCATTAATCTTCTTCCAGACATTATATAAATGTAATCAGACAACGTCCTTGTTGAGACTCAACACCTTGTTCATTAAGACTTAATTATGGATAATGTATGATGTCATAATACTCGCAAGCACGGTAATTAAATGTATTAGATACCACGTAACATAAAATAAATTTGTTACTACAAAATGAATAGATGTTCTTTGAGTAATTAGATGTTCCCAGCGTACTGCATAGTAATATGCATCTTGGATAGTTAAAGAAATTGATATATATATATATATGTTATATATATATATATATATATATATTGTTTTATGCTTTTTTATATTTTATATATATTCATAACCATATGAATAACTAATGTATGTTATATGAAGCGATCAGTAACACAAGTCCGTAATTTAGAGGATGGATTAGGTTGGAAGAGGCAATTTCATTTATCCCGAATGCTTTTCATAACATAGTGATTTATATACGTGTGCATGTGTTTTGATGAATTTTTTTATGTTATGCATTTAATATGTTCCCCGTCTCTTCCCTTCCCTGGAAAAATTTGAAATGGCGGACCTACAGTGACTTTTTATGGTCTAGTTTGCCACCTTGTGATTCGTAATTCATAATTCTAAGCCTGACTACAGTATAAATGTTACGGTGAATGTCCGACATCGGAAAATGTCGATTATCACCGGTGAATGTCGACATTTACCATATATCAGTCTGGAGAATGTCGACATTCTCCAATTTCGGACATTCGCCGTAACATATACAGTGAATCACGTTCAAGTATACTAAATATTGTACGCACTTCCATACTGGATTTAATTACAATAATTAGGGGGTGAAAGATATTAGTTACATTCAATATATAGGAATTTATATAACGATCTAATCTACAATTGTACATAAGTAATAAAATGCTCCCAATATGAGCAAAAATTAAGCCTGTACACCTTAAATAATTAACAAAGAATATAAACCGTCAAGAGATGTAAGAAATTGGTCACAAAATTGAAAAGAGAGCTCCATTGGTAATAAAAATATAATGTTTACCCAGTGTACACTGGGTAAATATATACACATATTTACTAAAATTCATCATTACTATGATTTACATGTCAGCAAGTACATTAAAATGTCAACATCTTTAAAATACGTTCTTTTTTCGGGAAAATGTTTTAGAAAATTAAATAAACAAATAAATTTGTTTTTTACTCTCATTTTTTTTTTCATTAAAAAGTTTCAAATATCAATCGTTCATATGAATGTTTACTTGTGCAAAAGTTTGGCAAAAAAAAAAAAAAGCAACGTTTATTACGTGATTTGAATAAAATATTTTTCTTATGTATTCATGATTTACATTCCAAGATGAGTTTAAAAGTGTAAAATCAATCAGTACTTAATATCCTTTCAGGAATCAGTCCGAAAAAACATGAAATGTTTTGAAGCGCTTAATGAAATCTGTTGTTAAAGTTCACCTACTTGTAATGACGTCATCGATGGAGATAGTTTGCCTTTTTTTTCGGTGGTGTTGGCCAAGTCACATGGTTCATCGCTCCCCTATTTTCATATTTTCTCCTCTGGACCCATAGCTTTTATCTGTAGCCTCCAAGGGGAATCCTGTTCTAGAGTATACCTTTTAAAAGGAAGTACTTTTTTTGCATTACAGATAAAGAATAACACTGGTCAACAAGTGTTTTGCCCCAAGAATGAATTTCACTTTTCCTGAAGTAGTTTTGCAGGAGTAATCCATATCTGGCATCAAAATTTTTCCATCACATATAGTTTTTTAGTTATGAGAAAGGAAATGCTCGATTTTTACGTTTTTTCAGTGTTTTTCCGATCATGCAGCATCGTTTTTATTGAGATAAAGTACACAAAAGAGCTCAAATGTCAACCGTTAAATCAGTGGTCACTTAATTTTGCTGGAAAAAATTTAGTGGAGTGTAGCAAACAGCCCCTGCAGGCACCCGAACGGAAGTGCGTATCAAACTACTGCACTGGGTGCGGGTCTCGGTAGGAATTTCGCAAGAATTGAGATACAAAGGCAAATAGGCAAAATATTGATACTGTACGACACGTTTAATGAGCATGAGCTACTATTTTTTATCATAGAAGTCTCCCGTTGTGCGTAAAAATCCCCCCTGAAAACATGGGAGCTGTATAACCGATGAATATGGAGAGCGGTTCCATCAGGACATTTCAGTTATCGAAAAGAGATATCAAGGGAAGTGGAGTGCAACTATGTTAGCAGATTACTGTTGGACGTTAAAAAGGGACATTGCTGAGGCAAAGTTTGCCAGAACATGGCAAAATCAACCCTTTTAAGGTAAATAGAAAATTACTTGGTTTTTTGGTGGAAATGCTTCTAATGTAAAAATTACAATGCCCTTAAAAAGGGGGGGGGGGGGGGGTCCTAAGGACTTTATTGACTGATCTTATAAGTATTTTCCAAGCTGAATTCGAAAATGAAAACCATTTTCCTTATCACTTAAGGGTTTTGCTTGTAAGGTACTGCAATAATTTAGGGTAAATGGTATTAATGTCAACTATTACAGCACCTTGCACGGAAAATCCTTACGTGATGGAGAAAAATGGTTTTCATTTTCAATTTCAGAGTGAAAAATACTTCTAAGATCAGTTAACAAAATCTTTGGGGCAGAAAAAAAGCTTTTTTTTTTTTGTAGACCAGTGTAATTAAAACATTGAAAGAAGTTGCAACATTTAGCAATATATTCGGAAAAATATTAATAATAGTAGTAACAATAATAATAATAATAAATTTTTGAAAAAGTTAAAATAAATTTATATAAAAATCAATAAATAATTCAAAATAAACAGTTGAAATAGACTTTTAAGATGGGTATATTTGTGTCTGTCTGTCTAGTCTTTCTGTCTTTCAGTACACGGGCAAATATGAATTCTATATAAATTATAATCTTACAGGCAGAAAATTGCTTCAAACCCACATTATCAAAACAACTTTTCGTGCTTTTTTTTTTCTTCTGTACAGAATAAAAATCTGTATTGGTATCTATGGGGGAAATTAAGCCTTTAGATATAAAATATCAATAACACTGTTGTTTCAATGGGGCGGCCTATTGGCTACTCGCTATTTGCAGACCCAGGGACTGGCAAACCAATGTATCATGTAGCACCACCCATCAGCAGATGCTATTACCACTTGAGACCCACAGTTTCCCTTGAGATGGAGGCATCTGAGCTCTGATGATGCAATTGCATGGTAATTTTATTTATCCGAGTGAAACCTAACCGAATATGGACTCAAGGGAAATTTAACATTTGCATTTTCTGCATCTCGGAAATGAACCTGCAAACTTGAGCGTAAGAACCCAACACCTCATCAATACGACACATTGCCAGCATCAACAACACTAAAAAGTATAATTCTGCATTAAAAAGGTGCAGAAATTTTTCTCCCTAAAGAGGATGATAAAAAAAACTAACAATTCTATGAGTAGGCTTACTGTTGTTGAAGTAATTGATTCATGAGTTGTACCGTCTGATTCAGTAGATTTAGATCTCATTATTTTTAACTCTATTAAAAGAGTAGGAAAAAAAGCATATATTTAATTTTTAAACACATTATTTTTGAGATAGAAATCTTACTTCAATTTTAAACATTTATATTTTTATTTTGTCGGGGAACATTAGCATCGGGAGAAAACCAAAAAGTGCATGCCTAAAATACAACTTTGAAAAGGTTCATACAGCGTATTGCCCCTGTAGCATCTTGAGGCTTATTATCATGCCAAGTGGTGAAGCAAGATTCAATTGTAAAACTTAATAATGGTCAAGTTGTAGAAAATTCTACAGCTTGAAAATATGGGTTTTGTGTGCAGTGAAACATATAGAGACACGGAATAGCACGTACGCCTGCTCTCTCGCTCAAAAGCGTTATCTCTGACGAGTCAACAAGATTCTTATTAATATTAAATTACTTGTAGAGAAAAGAAAAGGTAAATAGACGTTAGAATCTTAAAATAAGAGCAAAATCATATTAATGCAAAAAATAAAAATGGAAACTCTGCGTATTGATATAATTTCGAGAGAAATATATTCTAGTGAGCAAAGAAAGATAATAACGTTAACTAATGAAGAGAAAATGAATAAATTTCGCACAACAAAATACTTCCGTCTTTTGTTAGGAGGAATCAAGAAAAATCTCATCGCCCACTCCTTTGTACCACACAGCATCGTATTTAACATAAACGCAATTAGTGTTCCTTTCCTGATTTAGTTGAGCATTAATTACCGGAAATCGATTTTACCCTTGGTTATAAATAATACCTAGCCTTGGTAGGTGTGTTTTCGCAAACGAATTTGAGATAATAAGAGTGGTTTTTATTGTTTCTTTCTTTTCAGTTTGAACAGAAGCATTTCAACAGAAGACAATCCGTTGCTTTCTATAATTTAATGAACGTACAAATAGAATTGTCTTGCACTTAACCATTTGTTGGAACAAAACGTTAATGCAATTCCTTTCCCGAACGACGTTCGAAAAAACTTGTCAGTGCACATACATTTTCGTTGTTGGAGTTAAATAAATGGATGTTTTTTGCTTTCATAAAACGGAACGAAAATTTTACGCTCATCAACAATGATATTTTTAAATTACAAATTTAATAGGAGTTATTTTTCTTTTTTTTTAATAAACATTGTATTGAAAGATTTACTTTTATGTAAGGGAGAAGGAGGTACATTGAGACAAAGGCCATAGTTTCACAACTACTACAAAATAGAAGTTATAAAAGTCACATTAGATGGCATGCATCGTATTTGTTAATAGTTGTAATTTCAATTCAAATTTATTTCTTATGAGCTAAGTAAATCCTTTAAATTTTTTCAAACATTCGCATTAACAGATTAAAAAATTATTTGTGAACAAGATGTATCACTTTTATGTAACAGAAAAATATTTGTTATCATTAGAATGACCACATATTAACGCTAAATATTTGTTAAGCATTATATGTCTGTTAATATCTTTTCAGATGTATGAAAAAATGGAAAATTTTAAACTCAAAAACTGTTTTTGAATATATAGGCGTACATATAATCCTTAAAATTAATTGCTACAGATTTTTAATATAAAGTATCAGTAAAAAAAAAAAAAACAGAACTGATTTTTTTTAAAGCAGTAGCACTCAATTAAGGCATCTTAGATTATTTTCTTCAATACTGAATAAAATGTTTTTTTAAGTACATAAAAATTTTATATTATGCATTACTGGTTCAGCATTAAATTCAAGATACAAGGAAAAGAGTTTTAAATATTTCAAAAATATATTACGTCCTGAGAAATTTACTCATCTCCTGTATGGCTTCTCAAGCATTGCTGTTGCAAAAGTCATTTTATTCTTCTTTCCGTGACAAAGAAAAGCATCCATTTTATGTCAGAAAAAGCCAATAATCTAGTTAGTAAGTGTTAGCGTGAGTATAAGAGCACCGCAGTGTTGATAAGGGAAAATATTTATAGGGTGAATAAACCCATATGTCGAGGCCTTCAGTCTAGATAATTATATTTTATGCCAAGGAGAAAAAGTAATTTTTTATGTATTTTTATTTTTGTGCATAGTTTCAGTAGAAAGTCATTGTTTTAGAGAGTAATATGCTTCAACGACTTAATGCACTTTAACGGTACTGATATTCAGCAGAACCTGGGTCGATCGTTTCACACGGGACTTTCATTTTAAGCAATATATACGGAAAATCACAAATGCAGGTCGATATAAGGCAAGACGAACTGTTAAACCGTTAAAAACGATCCGATACATTCGGGAAAAGGACATATGTGGGAACGAAGAATCGAGGTTCTATTGTATTTATATTCTTTGCTCGCCAAAATCGGAATTAGCCTGCATGTTGAGGCGGATGTATACAAAAAGCATTTATGAAACTACGTGTTTAGAAGTTGTGAACTGAAAGCAATGTTTGAGAGTTGTGTATTAAAGGAGCAGAGAACCAACATGCCAACCAACACGTTTGCTTAGAAGTGGTATAAAATGGCATACTATGAGAGTTTCTGGATAATTGTGTTTTGTCGTTTTTGCTAATAAATTCTTAAGTTGACGAAAGATTGTAGGTCAGAAACTACGTCACAAGTAGAAACTCAGTTGCAGATGTTTCGAGTATTACATGTCCAAAATGACTACTTGCTTTTTTCGAAATATTACACGGGGTACTTCATAAACTGTTTTATTGACTACCTGAATTAGACTTTTTTTTTTCTTTGAGTCAAGGGAATTCGTGCGCAAAAAAAAAGAGAAAGTATTCCTTCGAGTCCTCGTGAAATAAAACGTATTTATTTATTTTAAAGAAACCTGTTGGATTACTGCTGACAGGAACAATTTGTAACCTTGTCGGGACGTTTTGACAATGTAAAAGTTGAAAAATGTTGTAATTATTTGTTTACTTCGCCTCAAACACCTAATCTCCCCTATGTCAGTATGCTATAACATACCAGTATTTGCTTTCATATGCAATTTGAGATTTTGTTTTTTCGTTTTCCATTATACTTTCATTATTAACACAGTATCAATAAACATACATAGAATAGCAAAATTCTATTAGTATGCTTATGTAAGACATTGCTGTCACATTTCGAAAGAAACCAAAAGAAGCCAAATTTCGAAAGAAAGGTGACAACAATGAAATGAAAAATGGAAAGAGATTGAAAAAATAAGACTTTCCGTTACTGAGATCAAATTTTAAAAAGATGCAAACATTATTGCATGCCTTCAGTAAAAATTTGAAATATTTTAAGAGTTTTGCCTTTTTTATTAGCAAAACGTGTACCCTTCTGATTACTTATTTTATAAAATGTTGTCTAGAAAAATCGTTTTTCCTCCACTCGCTATACATTCACATAAATAATGGTACTGGATTCAATAAGAAAAAGTATAAATTGTATGAGAAATAACCTAGCTGTTGCCTACTTAATATATGCCCTTTGGATAAAAGTAATTTCTAATTACCGTTTTAATATAAGGATATATTAAAACACTGATGAATAATTACTTTTCTCCGGATGCAGATTTTTTTCGAGATAAAGAAAGTAATTGATCTATTAATTGATTTTTCGAAGAAACGCTTTCCAATTATCTTTCGCCATCGAAAAAAAGCTTCCAGATCCTTGTATAATAGAATTACCCTGAAAAACTACCTATTTCTAATGAAAATGATAAGTTTACCGTGAAATATATTACTTTATCTCATAATATATGTGCATATATATACTTTATTGACATAAAAAAATCGGTAATAAAATGGTTTGATTTTTTTCTATAAACTTTAGTGTTACGTCCCTCCTACAATGATCAAATGAAAAAAAAAACCTTCTACGCGCATGTTCTGCGTCAAAATTTGTTTCTGAAATCGTTTCTTCAGAGGACTTAAATAGCAGTAAATATTTTTGAACGAATCAAAATGAAACTAAAATTGAGAAATGGAATGGCATTTATTTATTATTATTATTTTAATTATAGTCTATTAAGCCCGTGATTTTTATTATTTTGTACTATTTTCATTCTCAATTTTTTTTTTTTTACTTGAAATTGGGCTTAGAAACTTTTCTGAGTATTAGGGTAAATAATCTTCAAAACCGCAATCCCTTCTGTAAAATTGATGATACCAATCTTTGGAGCCAAAGCATTGGCTTTTTTTTATAACTGACAGTTACAAATGTTGTGCAGTTAAAGGAGTAGCAGAAACGTAAATTGATAGTAAAGTAGGAACAGTAAAAAAAGATAAATGCTCGGCATTTTGCAACCCGAGGTAATCACATAGAGTACATGGCGATTGAATTTCCTGTAAAGGAGTTTTATTTAGAAAAACATACCCTTAGAAACGTATTTCGCATTTTGTCTCTCAATTTTTAAAATTTCAAACTATTAAAAACAAGGTTTCAATTTTGTTTTTGTTAATTTTCGGAAAGCATCGCGTTATTAATAGTTCAGATTTTCCCTCTGAAGACAAACTATACTTCTCCGATGTATTTTCTTCCATTGTGATGTTCTTTCATTCTTTCAAGCATTTCTATTTAAACACAGAGAACTCGTACACTATTCATTGATTTTAAAGAAATTTTAACAGTATAGAAACAAGCATTCTTCTTATTTTCAGCTACTGATTTTACAAAAGCAATGTATCTTAAACCGATTCACGACTTAAATTGTTTGGTTAATAAAGGATGCTTAATATTATACACATGCGTAGAAGAGCATCAAACGAACACCCCGTCGCACAAGCGTTCCTCTTAACATCGATCTGACCTTCTACAAACAAACCTATGAAACAAATAAAAATGACAATGTTACCAAGTTTCTTTGTAGGAGTTCAGGCAAGGAAAATTTTCTGCATTATTTTTCGCGTCTAAGATTCCTTCCCACTCCCCTAGTGACGTACCCTGATCGTCCTCTGCCTTCGAATTGAAATTTGATAATATGACGTGTCGTACTACAGCAAGTAATGCATCCATATTGTGTGCATATTCTGCAATTTCCTAACTCGCAATTTATTCTGAACAACTTTTATATGCATGTTTCTGGCACTCATAAACCACACATTCGATGCTAATATTAATGCAAATAACAGTTTCTAATCTGTGTGCGTCAAATATTAGTCGACTACCTTTAGTGGCTCTATTATTTATTACCTTAGCATTTATAAGAAGATAAAACTTGATATTCTTGCAACAAGTGATGCATCCATATTGTGTGTATGTTCCTCAACTTCGTAACTCCCAATTTATTCTGAACAACTTTTATATGCATGCTTCTGGCACTCAAAAACCGCACATTAGATGCTAATATTCATACAAATAACAGTTTCTAATGTGCGTCAAAATATCATCCGACTACCTTTATTGGATCCATTATTTATTACCCTAACATTTAGAAGAAGATAATACTCGATATTCTTCCAACAAGTCATACTTGCAATCATAGTGTAGTTCACATACCTGAAATCATTCGCCACGTTTGGTTGCTACATGACTGCGTTCTGAGGTTTCATACATGCCTGTCACATTTTGGGAGAAATTAATTGACTTAAGGATCTAATCATTTACCTACAAGCATACCAGAACATTAGCTATAGATTTTCAGGATACTTTAAAAGTATTTTCATATTGAGCAGTTTTTAACATCCTTCCGGTGTAAAGTTTTTTTTTTTTTAATTCCTTACGCGTGTAAAAAGCGACATTAGAATTAGCGTCTTGGATAATACCGCAAGATTTTAATCATTGAATCTATCATGATAGATTTGTTGACGTAGTATGGCTTAAAGCATTGTAGATACGTCTCTACGAATTTATACACTAAAGAGTGACATAAAATGAATGAAAGATAAATAAAAAAAAAACAGCAAAGAAAATAGAGCCCCCGAAAGTAATCGGAAGAAGTGCTGAGGCATGTTAAGGGAGTTAGAAGGCATTAAGAGATCTGGAGCAATAAGCAGAGAAGAGAAAGTTAGGAAAATATTCTTTCGTGAGACTAGTCTTTATACTTGATTATTTTCATCTAAACTATTCATTGATGGAGTAATCAAGTAAAATATAGAGGCCGCCTATTTCTTTCCTTTAGCGTTGACCTAAATTTATAAACACCACCCTAAAGTGCAAAACATAGTCCAAAGAATGTTTGAAATTATATGACCAAAGCAGGTTTGAGTTATGTGAAAATATTTAGTCCTGCTGGAAGATTTTTTTATCGAAAAAATTTTCCACTTGTGAATACAATACATTTTTGTCAATGCAGCTCATTAAACATTCATTTTTTAAAAATCTTATTTCTTTAAAAAAAAGAATGAATAAACACTGTATTGGAACTTTATATTCACTTTAAAATACCATTCTAAATTGCAGCATTCTGATTGTAACCTTAATGCATACATACAATACATTTCACCAATGCAGCTCAGCTTCCCATAGTTCATTTTTATTTTCCTATGTGAGAGTTTGTGTTCGATTTTGAAGTGTTCAAAATAAACTTGTCAGTAGACATTACTCAAAACCCCCCATTTATTATTAAGAAACAGACAAATTTAGATGAAACAGTCTTTTTCGAAGGGAAGTTTCCATGTAGAATACATATTTTAAAGGCATCTTTTTTTTATTAGTATTAATTATTTTTGATAGTTAAAAAAAAAACTTAGAGTGAATTAGCAAATTTCAAAGATTTTTCATCAAACTGTCTATAAGGCTGAAAGTTTAAGTCAACATTTCAAAAAGAATTACAAGCTCCAAATACATTTTTTGTTTTTTGCGCTTCGAAGAGAAACGTTATAAGTAAACATATTCAAAAACATCTTAGTAAACTTATCAATGACAGAGAAATCACCTCGTTATATCAAGTCTATGTATTTTCGAGAGACAAGCAGTTTTACTTGGGTAGATACACTGAATAGGATTATAGGATTCTCTCATTAATATTCTACATTAAGGAAAATTTTTTTACTTTCGAAAGTACAGCTTTTTAAGTTTAATGTGTTATGGTTTAACAGCTTATTGTTACTTTTAATTTATTCTTTTGCATTTCACATTTGCGGAAACGTATTTTCTGTAACTTTTAATTCCCTAAGCACTTGTCAAAAAAAATTATTCTACTTCTCCATTATTAGCATTAATGCTATGAAAGAATTCAAAATTAAAGTAAAAAATTCCAGTGTTTCAAAATACTTCCGCTTTTTTTTGTAGAGTAAGTAACCAATAAAATTAATTAGATCAAATTGATATATTTCTAAAGAAATACAAACTTTTTTGCTATTAATTAATTACTCTTACTGTGTTTGAACAGTCAATGAAATTACGTATGATTAGTTTAGTCGTAACATTTGGGAAAAGGTTTTCTTTTCTCCGACTTGGTTTTTTTTTTCAGAAAGGAATGGTTTTTCAACATTTTTCGTATTTGACAAAATTTATTTTTGTAGGTTATTTGAGAGGGGAAAAAATGCTGTTCTGGTTTCTCCAAACTCAAAAACTGCATAGATTCAGCTAATACAAATAGCTTCAAAAATAAGACACTTCATTGCTAATCAAATTTATAGTTTTATTTCTTACTTTATTAATCAAGACTCTTTTGATTTCTCTAGAAGCCTTAACAATGTTTCGCGGAACTCTAGGGTTCCGAGAAACTCTGATTGGGAAAGACTGCCATAAAAAATTAAGACATATTTTTTTTATATAATCAGCTTTGAAATGATTGCCAATGAATAAAGATTTCCCCAGGTAATAGATTTTTATTTTATTATTATTTTTTTTTTACTCCTTTTTTTTTTTTTTTTGAGTTTACCTGTCTGCAATGCACACAAAATTATTTGTGAACTCCAATGACCAGAATATGTTACTATATATTCTTATGCTACATTTACATTCAATCGAGGAACTGAAGAGAAACCCAAAGTCTCGCTTAATTCAGGCTGTAATTTTTTTGTTTCACTTACACCACTATCATTCTGACACAGTCCAAATGTGAGACGCTTGCCTAAAAATCATAAAATGCCATACGAATGTTTACCTGGCTCCTATTTGAAAAGCTAAACTAGATATTTGCATAAATATTTCATTCGAGTTTTACTCCTCAAGAAAAGAAATTCGATTTCAAAGAAACGGTTTAGTTTTCAAACGTTGACTTATTTACTAATATTGGATGAAGAGGGGAAAAAACTTTTTTTAAAATTTCCTTTTATTTATTGTTCATCATTATAATAAAACGTCGTTTATTAGGAATATTAGAAATAAAAATGCGTATGCACAAATGAAACTAAAAAAACGATTTATCTTTTTCTTTTCTTCTGAACTACTGGCTATAAAATACATCTCTGCTTTATTACCAGATAAAATGACATGGTTGATTGAAACATTTATAATTAATGTTTCTTCAGAAAACACCTTGAGAACTTGCGTTATTATGGTTTTTTTAAATAATACATAGTAACCAAAAGGTGTCATAGTAGGTCTATAGAAGAATTACCATTATCGACTTTGTGATAATGGTAATTTATGCAGCTCCAATTTTTAAAAAGAAAGAATTTTCCTTTTTTTTTAGAGCATTGCAGCATTTCTCTAACTGACGATATTTTCTCTAACATTAAAACATTAATTTTCATTACAGATATTAGTTTCTCGTGACAAAAAAGGAATTCAATCAACCAGATTTGGGATTGATTCGACGAATTAAGAAAAAGAGCATTTACCTATTTTTCGATTTATATATTGTGCCCAAAAGCCCCCTAAAAGTGTAATAAATATTAGGGCTGCTGGAGCAAACTAAATTCACGTTGGTTCAAGCAAAAATAAGGGCATGCCTATCACAATATTTTTTTCATCAAAAAAATTATAAACTTGTTTGAAGGTGAAAAAAAAGCTTTCCAGTTATCAAAGAAATGTAATTTGTTAAATTAAGGTAACATAAGATTTCTTGATTTATTAAAACAAAATCGTTTATTAGAAAAATTATTTTTAGTTCTCATGAACTACAAAATGTTTTTTTTTTTTTTTTTTTTCAAATTTAATTCATTCGCAAATTAAAACTAATGAATCGATTTGAAAAACTACAAAAGAAATATTTAGGCAGAAAAAACCTAATATCTTTGCCGATTGAATATCTTATACTATAAAGAAAATTGTCTTTAATTGTTTCAAATAAACTTTTATTTTTATTACATAATGCAGTTTTCTGTTAAAGTAGTTCTTTCCGCTCCAATTTGATGATTTTTGTTCTTTATTACAGATTAAAGCAGAATTGAAATACATTTCTTTCGAATTCTATTTTTAATGTCGGTTATTTTCATCCGCTGATTTTGATATTTCAGAAAGAATGTCGAAAAATGAGTTTAAATTGCGTATACTTCAGAATACATTGTTGAAACTTATGAAATAAAAAATGAATTAAAATTATTTTTATGCTTCAGGGGTTTTTTTCTACAAGTCTTTTTATCATTATTGTTGGAGTTTAACTTTACGGAGAGGACTTTATACTCATCATATTTTAGAATAGTTTCAAATAATTTTAGAAAACAAATCTGATAAATGGTTGTTAAGATCTGTTTTCTAAATCAGACTCTCCGCTGTTTTCCCTATTAACATGTCTTTTATCGGAACTTTATATTCATTCTTTACAATACCATTCTAAATTGCAGCATTCTGATTGTAACCTTAACGCAGACATACACAAGCCTTTTCTTATTCTATATATACACTCTTAAACACAAATTTTTTAATGTTTATTTAACATATTTAGTAAACTAAGCTGTATTCAATTCAGAGATAATGACCCTTTAACGGTTCACAGATGTAATATTTAGTTTTAAGATTATTGCATCATACACAGCTTTGAAATTAAATAACTAGCCCCTCTTCATGTGTTGAACATACCTTCAGATAAAAATGTTGCAACAGAAACGGGCTCACAAAAAACTGTACGAATGTGAGAACCTTTTCTTTTCTTTTTTTTTTCATTTAAACGTTTCACAGTTTTCTTAAAATGAGCAATTTGACTGCATTTGACTGCTGAGCAATTTGACTGCTAAGCTGTATTCAATTCAGAGATAATGACCCTTTAACGGTTCACAGATGTAATATTTAGTTTTAAGATTATTGCATCATACACAGCTTTGAAATTAAATAACTAGCCCCTCTTCATGTGTTGAACATACCTTCAGATAAAAATGTTGCAACAGAAACGGGCTCACATAAAACTGTACGAATTATGAGAACCTTTTCTTTTCTTTTTTTTTTCATTTAAACGTTTTACAGTTTTCTTAAAATGAGCAATTTGACTGCATTTGACTGCTGAGCAATTTGACTGCTAAGCTGTATTCAATTCAGAGATAATGACCCTTTAACGGTTCACAGATGTAATATTTAGTTTTAAGATTATTGCACCGTACACAGCTTTAAAATTAAATAACTAGCCCCTCTTCATGTGTTGAACACCTTCAGATAAAAATGTTGCAACAGAAACGGGCTCACATAAAACTGTACGAATTATGAGAACCTTTTCTTTTCTTTTTCTTTCATTTAAACGTTTTACAGTTTTCTTAAAATGAGCAATTTGACTGTCATATTTAAAAATTCGCCTACGTAACTTATTTTTGACAGCTCGAAGTAATAGATTTTTTCAAGAATAGTACATGAATTTCCTAACAAAAACTTATTTTTTGCACGCTTGCAATTAAACTTATTTTAAACGTATAATCATATACAAACCACACCAGAGACACATCATGTGTTACAAGAAGGGTGTTCAGCCCCTGTACAGTAAAAACACATATTTACTTTTTTAAAAATTGGAGACATTTGATTAAATTTTTTTTCGAGATAAATAAGTAAAGCGTTTTTTCACATAAATCTTGACATCTATTCGGTAATTTATGCACTTCAAAACGCTTTGCTTAAGCGTTACAGTCATGGTGCATTTTCTTTTAAACGTGTAAGTGATAAGATTGCGCAAGAAAGCAAACTGAGTACAAACCTTTCTTTTGAGAGTTCGATAGAAGTTAACTGAACTTCAATGATGCTTGGATTGAAAAGACATAAAAAAATATCTTCTAATTTCTTTTCTACTAAAGCAATCAGATATAGTGTTCTCATTTGGTGTGAGGGGCTGGAGAATCAGGATTTTTTTCTCCAAAAAAAGAACATTTAAAATGGTAAGTTGTTATGCAAATGTTAAGTCAGGAATAGTTATACTTTTTTTAACCTACACAAGCAAAGTTATTCAGTGAGCTCTGAAATTTATCAAGGAAATTCTGCTTTCATTAACTACCAGTATGTCAAACTTTTATTGCCAAGCTATCTTGTGGCTTGTAAATATGTTATTTTTTATGATAAAGTTTTCTAGAAGCAAATAGCAATTATGTTTTAAATTACATTTACCTTCTAGAAGACTTTGTATGAAAAAGGATCATAATTACTCTAACTTTTTACCTGAGAGATAACTCAACCTGGTCTTATTTTGCTGTTGCTTTTTCCATGGCCTGTGCGAAGAAGTCTCCGTTTGAGCGTTAAAAACGATCCTTTATAACATTTCAAAATTTTATGTTAACAACACCAAAAGTTGATTTAAATCAAATTAATGATTTTTTTCACATATTGTCATTACCAGTTTTAATAAACAAAATAACAGCTGTACATGTAGACTATCGGCCAAAAAACAACGAACAATAAAAGATAAATTTCAATCTATTCCAATAATGCAATTTTCGTGTGAGCAATAAAATAAATCATATTTTTCAAAAAATATCAGTGGCGCTTTCTGGGAAGAAAAACATAATATCGATTCGCGGAATACCGAATTCACATTCTACGGAAATGCAGAATGATTGCAGGCAAATTAAATTTAGTAGGCAAATTTTTGGAAGCAGCAGGTTTGCTTAGAGAGAAGTAGTGAAAGAAAGCTGCAGCCTTTTCCATTGAAATCCGCAATACATTCTGGGATAGAACAGAATTCCTTTTAAAAAATAAAATTAAAGTTCCTTTCATTTCTCAGTTTTATATATATATTCAAAATAAGAAAGACGAATCATTAAAGCTTAGGAAAAAGGGAAATAAGGCAATACTTCTATATCTTTACAATAATGAATGCATTGTAAAACAATTTACGGTACGTTGCATTCATAAATAATGGCAACTTGTTGAAAATGATACTTAATTTTGCTATATTTTGGGATACACGCAAATAATAAACGAAATGTTGTAAAATTAAGCAGAATTTTTTGATGCACCGTAACATAAAATGTTTCATTGCGCACCGGTGTACGTATGAAATGCAGCTTTCTGCATGTGTACTCCACAACTCTCTGCAGAATTTCTTTCTTTTAACAGAAACTTTAGTCGTCTCGAACGATGTGCTGTTTTAAGTGTGTAAAAATACCTGCATGTTTCATGGCTTGTTTAATTTTCCCCTTGAGTCCTTATTTCTGGTTATCTTAACGTAAGCTTTTCATGTCAGTGCGTGTTTGAAACTTTATAGGAACAATCAAAATGAACACTGTCTCATATAAATTGGAAATAAGCGAATTTTTTTCTCTGGCGTTTTAAAATAGTGAAAATCTATTGTTTTTTTATAAACAAAAATTTTATTTACATCTTGTTTAAGGCAGAAGATTAAAAATTGAATATTGTATAAAATGTAGTTATGATTTATGGTTTGATTAATTAGGTATAGATTGAAATGCCAGCTTATTTTGGAAGAACTGATATTGTAATCATGTTGTTGAAAAAAATAAAAATGTGCAATCTTTATTGGGAGAAATACCTAATTCACAAAAGAAAATCATTCATATATTTAGCAAATGTTTGATGACGGTTTGAGTAAGTAAACGAAAAATAAAGTGTTTAAAACGTGGTAATACCGTTTGGAATTTTTTCAAAAATATTATATTTTAACTTGATCGCCTCCTCTTTGAAAATAATAATGACTAGTACCTACCATTATACAAATACTGTTCGAATGCACATTCATTGAGAGAGCGAGGCAGTCACTCTCTCATCTCAGACTTTCATTTGTTAACAACACCGTTGTTTAATGCAATATATATATATATGGGGGGAGGCGGAGAAAAATGGGGATGCTGCTTTTAAGCCCTTACAAGACAGGTAAAAATAAACAAATCAAAACCCTTTTCAATACACATCTTGTATATTTAACCATTAAACTACAATTATTCACTAAGAAGCTTTAACGTTTGCTATATTTAATTATATATATATATATATATATAACACATTGAACAAAGTACATTTGCTAAAAATTCGAAGTAAGTGGGGGAACGAACATTAATAAAACTTCAAAGCCACTTATCACTTTATCACTTTCTTAATAATCTTTTGTATGACTTTCGCATTACACGCACATTCACATATGAGGACTTCTTGTCGTCTTCACTTACTGTACAAAAATGCATACGAATTTGTGGATTCAATGCTCACATCCAATGCACCGTGCACAATCTTCTTCAGAGAAGTCATGGAAGTTCGTCAGCTTCTTTTTAGTCACTGGATCTCATTTTATAGTGATGTGGACATGAGGGCACGTTAAAAAATCAGAACTCCCTATTTGTAATTGACAGTAAGGTTTTTTCCCCGGTTTATTTGTCTCATTAAAACTCTTCGGGAACATTTTTCGTTTTGAATAGGAAGTATTCGGCGTCAATTTTCTTTTTATTATTTCAACCAATTCATTCTTATAAGGTACTTCAGCTAAAACAACAGTTTTTCCCACTTCTATTGCCAGTTTTTGTTCTGCTTTCTTTATCCAATTTTGGAATAGCTAAAATGAATTCAGAACTCATAACTTGAAAGTGCATGCGGCTATTTGTTTTTCATCTGGTGACTTCTCTGTTGTTTTACACCTTGACTCATTTTTCCTACTGTTTTAAACCTGAACGGGTGGGAAGGCAAGACGGAGAAATTCATCATCATCTGGCCTCCCTCCTCAAGCATGCTTTCTGGTTACGTAAGGCCTGGGATAAAAAGTTGTCGGTGAAAATCGAAACTGTGTACGCCAATTTTTTGCTAAAACGACATACTATTCAGTGATAATAATAATTTAACTTTGTGCAAAGTAATAGAAATATAATTTCACGTTAAATTAAAGCACAAATGGGCATTAGAACGCAGACATATGTTTCGGGATTGCTTGGAATCCCTTTTTCAATGCGACAGGGAGCTTCTAGATGCAAAACATCCAAATCATTTGGATGTTTTGCATCTAGAAGCTCCCTGTCGCATTGAAAAAGGGATTCCAAGCAATCCCGAAACATATGTCTGCGTTTTAATGCTCATTTTTGCTTTAATTTAACGTGAAATTATATTTCTAATACTGTTCAATGGTATGTATACCATTTGAATAATTGCCAGTGTACAACATGTATTAGAGCCTTAAAAGGGAAAAAATATTCTGAATCAGTACAAAAGTTATAGTACACACTTAACAAATCTCACAGAATTCGGGGTCGGAATAAAGTCAAATACTATGGTTGCTACCTGCTGATGAAGCTGATGTAGTTTCCACAATCTAGCATTACTTTAACTATGATTTACAGCCCTTCCCCAGCTTACCCCATCTCTCTGTTTTTCTCTGCCTTCCCCTATATTATATAGGATAAATATATATTTGAAATTTCAAACAAAATTCATAACCCCTTATTTTGTACACATTTGGGAACAATAATCCGCAAACAAAATATTTTTTTGTCTTAAAATCTCTTACTGCTAACACTTTTCTTTACATATTTTTTCAATCTCTCATTAAATGTGAATTCCTGTTTCCATAGATAGGCACGAAATGTGATGAAACTACAAGAAGGACGAATAAAGTTTATTTCTATCTACTCGAAGGAGAAATAATGTTTCATTAGGATCGCATCAATGCATTCTCTGATTATATTTAGGGACATTCCTTTCATACAATATGCTTCACCGTTCTCAATAAGTTGGATATAATTCTTCCATCTGTTGGCAAAAATGCAGCCTCTGAAATCTGATGTTTTGGTTATTTCAAACTCAAACTATCCTATGCAATGTATTATTAGTAATAATAATTGTGTGATGCTGGGATAAAAGTTTTTTGTCATTATATTACTATCTAGTTTTTTTCAATAGGGTAAAAACGATTGCAACAAAAATTTGATCTTCTAACTTTTTACATGATTTCTTTCCAAATTCAATCTACCCAACTATTTGTTTATTTAAAAAATCACAGCATATTTTTATTCTTCACCTTGCAATTATTCCCATGTTCATTTGAAAGTATAATGCCAAAATATTACCATAATGTCATATTATTATATTCAATTCATAAAGAATGTTCTTTTTAATTTTGATCAAATGTTCAAAAAGTCATCCTTCGGAATAATAATCAAACCAACGGAATCCCACCAAGAAAAAAAAACTTTTTCTGTTGTTAAATGAACATCTAGATTGTAGTCAAAATATTTTTAAGAAAGTCATACGAAATACTTGAGTTTTATTTAAGCTTAGAACATCATAATTTTAATTCAAAAGTAATTTAAACTTCAAATGTATTTAAACTGAACTCTCACTGTAGTGCATATCTGAAGCTTTTCCATAAATGCAAACGACCCTATATTCCCATAAGGAAAAACGAAATGCAATAAATCAAGTCACGTATTTTTTACTACAATGTACTTAGTGTTTTTGGTTTTGTTTTCAGTGATTATAAAAGCTCGTAAAGTACTCCTCAAAAATTACATACATAAATCATTACAAAATTTTTAATTTACTTTTCTTAATTTTAATAATTTTAAAATCCATACTAAGTTATGCTACTGATCTCAGGCTTATACTGAGCTCAGTAGCATAATTCAGTATGGATTTTAAGATCATACAAAAAAATCATATATGATGAGTTACACTGTAAGAAAAAAATCTCCTGAAAATACTGGAAAAAGTACGGCAGCAGAGTTGCCGGAAATATTCCGTTTCTGATAATATTTTCCCGAGATTTTACAGAAGTTCTATTTCTTTATTCTCCGTTAATCCAAATCAGATTGTGAAAATACAGCAACCGTAAAACGGAAAATTTCCGTTGTCGTATTTTCAGGACGTGATATTTCCACTTTTGGGAGAAAAAATTATGTACTGAAGCACTACGGAAATCTTCCGTTAAAATCAGTCAAAAAACACTCTGAAAATTCAGGTTTTTTGAAACAGTGTATGCTCATACTAAGTTCTATCGTCTGTTATTTGGGTTTGTTCTGTAACCTAAGAACAAATCGCATAATTTTAAAATTCTACTGAAATTCAAACTTAAACATTTGTCTAAGTTAATTATTGCGAACCTAATTTAAATTTCTAATGAAAAGTTCATTAAAAATTATCTCAGAAAATTATAATTATTTCTTTTTTTCAAAAATTCCTTTTTAAACAAGTATAAATTGAATTTCTTTTTTATATGTTGTCCGTACTATATAATTTCAATTAAACACAAATATTATGTATTACTAAAACAATTAATAATATTTTCTCTTCAGAAAAACCTACAGAAAAATGTCCTTTGGGTTTTTGGAAGAATTAAGTAAAACTTTAAGTATCATCAAACAACATAAATTAAATGAGGCATAAAAAATTTGTTTCTCATTCTATTCCATTATATGTTTCGCTATTTAATTCTCTAAAGCATTATAACATTGTTCGCTTTCGAACATTGTTAGGTTATTCCACTTATAAATGCGTTTCTTTCAGTATGTTTCCGCTCCTGTGAGCAAAACCAATTCACTTAAAGATACCATAATACCTGCGAGCTGCACAGCGGAGCGTTTAATTGTTATATTTGGTTATTCGTCCACATCTTCTTGAACTTCCAAGGCAATTCATAACTGTAATTTAAATCTGAATGTACTTCAATCTAGTTTAAAAATGCATGCACACTTATACAAAAGGCCAGACTGATTTCTGAGTGAGGTATGCTGTGAATGTGTAAATTTTGTCGTATAATAATCCTTCGCTTCGAATATGAATGCTGTCTGAAATAAATAAACATTATTTGTGAGCCGTTATTGCAGCATAATTATTCTATAACTTTCCACTATAAAGACTTCTACTCTTGTTTAGGCTGCATAAATTACAGTGATTTATTATCATATATGACTTTTATTCGTAGTGCAATAATATATATACATTTTGAAGTATAGTAAGTAGTAAAAAATTATAAACAAGTCGTAACAGTTTTTAGAGTTCAATGTAAAAATTCTTCATGTCAAAATGATGGAGTCATAATTGAATTTAGAAATGTGTCATTATGTGCTGGAGCACAGGACGTCAAAATTTATAAAGCGGAACCGTGTTAAACATAATTTATTTATTTTTTAAAACTTTAAATGTATGAACTTAAAATATAAATATTACATTGCTGAGAAATTTG
Source organism: Octonoba sinensis (assembly GCA_038502835.1). Classification (NCBI taxonomy): domain Eukaryota; kingdom Metazoa; phylum Arthropoda; class Arachnida; order Araneae; family Uloboridae; genus Octonoba; species Octonoba sinensis. The sequence goes on along the minus strand of CM076599.1, from coordinate 51,194,337 downwards.
GACTTCCCTAAAACAAACTGGCCCTAAACAATTAATTTACGCTGCTAATAAAATTTAATTTTGTCTTCCCCACCTTTTTGAGGGGGGAATGTACAGAACGCTTCTGATCAACTGATGGTAAGTATATACTTCCGGTACTTAAAAAAGGTACTATTAAGGTATTATTAAACTAAAAAAGGTATTATTAAACGGTACTTAAAAAAGTACCGTTTAATCCAGAAAAGCTGTTATTACATTTAGAAATTGAACCATACATGATACAGGAGCAATCAACGAGTCATATTTGTTTCTGCCATGTGATCAAAGTAACAGCCATGAGACCCGCATGTCTGGTGCTAGGGAGTGTGGCAGAGAAAGTAGCACAATTTCGAAAATTGTAACAAGACTGGCACGCAATTTTTAAGTCAAAACATTAAATAAAGTTTCGCACACATAACAGTTAAGCTAAACAAAACGAAAAAAAGCGAGTATGATCTCACAAAAATTACCTTTGAGACGGAGCATTTATCAAAGTATTTTTATAATTGTTAATGGTTAAAATTATTTTGAAAATAAATCATAAATAATGTGAGAAGCATGTTTTTTCCGACTTTCAGTATTTTGTTAGTTTTTCCAATGCTATAAGATACATAAATCATTAAAATTTTTAAAAAAATGATTCTACTACGTCGTAATTACAAATAATAAATATGACGTTTTAGCCTACTTTTTTTAATTTCAAGGTAAACAAAATGTACTTATTTAACTTTAAACGATAGACATAAACTTTAACTTCAGGGAGTTATTCGTTCACCCTCATTAGTTGTAAACTTGTCTTTTATTCAATAATTAAATTTTGTAAAAATGATGCTCCAGAAAATGCACATATTTAAAATACAACTTCCGAACTCAACAAATTGATTTCTAGAGAATATTAAACCGATTTGTCTGAAATGTGGTGTTTCTATACTACTTCAAAAATAAAAGTTAAGGTAATTATCCTTAGTTCGGCATAAAACTGAAGTTTACTGCGAAAGTGAACATTTCTGAGACATTTTCTCATAATTTAAATGCAATTATATTGTAAATCTTAACTTGACGCGGACTATTATATTACATCGTTTCTTTAAAGTGAAAAAATGTTGGATTTTAGTAGAAACTTCAAATCGCTTTTATGCAACTAATTTGGATGCTGTAAACTTGTCGCGAATGCTCATGTTAACGAGCTAATTATCTCCACGAGCAAGAAAATCAAATAAAATGAATTCAAACTCAAATCTTTTAGTTAATTATTTGCCTTGGATTACAGTCGAAGGAAAAAACTCTGGCCGATAGTGTATTGTACTCCTTTATAATGACATACAAGTAGAATGTTACTAAGCTAAAGAAAACGTGCAACTACCTTGTGTTCATATACAATAGCTTAACACAAAATTAAGTGCAATTTTCTTTTTGTCTGCCTTTTATTGTTGTCAACTTATTATTATCATATCTATTATTATTATTGTTTTGTCTGCCACTTATTATTGTCAATTTATGCGTTGAATATTCTGGTGAAACTAATTGTTGTCAAATGATTATTTTTTGAATGCAGTAGAACTTCGATTATCCGAAGTAATTAGAACTCGACTACCTTCGGAAATCGAATATACTTATCATTTGAGATTACGTTCAGTAAGTTACATATGATACTTCGTATGAGACATGATCAAAGTTGCTATAGCAAAATGAAAATTAGAATACTTTTATACGCTAGTAGAAATGTGTAGTAACTGTAGTAGTATTTTGAAGTGCTTTTTTACACAGAAAATACAGTTGCAAACGTTTTTCTGCGTCATCCATACCAAAGCTGTTTCAAAAATATTAAAAGCTATGAAATTGCTTTTTTTTTCATTCGTCCTCCTCGCTTTTACGCTAGTAGATGTTCTTCTAATGTCAACAATAATTTCTTCTTCAATCAAGTTATGAAATCCAAATACCAACTCAATTATCATCTGAATAAGAATTAGCTAATTCATTGTGGAATCAAGAATTTTATCAAATGCAGATTTTCAATCGGCAGTGTAATTCTTTTTTTCATCCGGTAAAGTTTTCCCTTATTTCCCTGCCTAGACTTGGAACAAGTTTTCGCCAGCTTCTAATGATCGTTATTTTTCTGTGAAGAATCCTCACGCATTATTAAATATGTTTACAGTCCTTTATAGTCACAAATTTCCAAAATTCAATTATTAATGAGATTAATAGTCAGATTTACCAACAGAGTCTTAAATATATTCCTTTAGCGAAACATAGATTGAAGTAAACTAACTGCTGTTAACAACAGATTTTGCAATTAAAATAGAATACAAGTATTCCGGCATTATAAGACTCGTTTGTTTCATAAGCCAGGAAAAAATCAAGCATATAATTTAAATGTATAAATGATGTAGAAATGTTATATTTATTTTTCCAAAGAAAACTATTTTGTCTTTACATGCAAAAGGTGCGTAATAATTGTCCATGTAACGATTTATTTAAATTTTAAAACAATGTCTTAACCAGAAGCAAAACAACTTTTCGATACATTATATTCCTTTTATGTTTCTGTAACTTCAAAACATTGCCTCTAAAACAAAATTGGATTTTTTTTCATCAAATTGGATTGCCCTCGGCGAAACAGAAGTTTATTTTTTATTACTTCTGAAAAAATGACGGAATTGAACGTATTTGTGCAAAAGGAAGTCGGAACCTAAAACATTTTTATTCAAACCAAAAGAAGAGATGCGTATAAGCATAAAGGTTGTTTTCTCATGTTAAAATATTTGACAAGCAGTGACAGTGCAAATCACTTTCTCTTTGAAGCAGATGCATATTTCAGGGAAAAAACAAACATCACCATACCCTCGTAATGTTATATGAAAGTCATTTTGCATTTGAACTTGAAATCTATTTTCAAACCGCTTTAGGCATTAAAATATGTCATAAAAGTCACGCAGATTTCGAAATGTGTCCCAACTTGGGGGGGGGGGGGGGGGTATTTCTCTTTTTCATAATGTATTTGTTATTGTGGAGGAGCCATGTCTTGTAAATGTCGGCCCTCACAGGCAGGGTTCGTTGATTTAAATCAGCTTGATTTAAATCAGCTTGATTTAAATCATGATTTAAATCACGATTTAAATCAAGTGATTTTTTTAAAAAAATCATTGATTTAAATCGAGTGATTTTTTTTTCCGAAAAAATCATTGTTTTTACAATGTTAGAAAGTGTTGTAAAAATGAAATATGTTGCAATGACAACCACTGTTTCACACAAAACTTTCTAGGTCCATCTGTCTGTGTGCATAACATATTTCATAAGTTTAGAACTAATTACTATTGTTTTAATTTTACAATATTACTCTTATTCTTCAAGCATCTTAACAGCAAAGCATCATTCATCCAATCATTCAAATTTGAATTCATAATAATCATGAACCATTCTCTGTTTTTTTACTTTAAAAATAGTATTTTAGATCAATTTAATAAATGCCACACAAGAAATAATTCAGAATGATAGCGTTTGAAACAATTGTTAGAGCTTAAGGTTTTTTTCCTTCTAAAATATTTTTTTATCATAGAAGTTTTCAATGAAGATGTTTGATTAAAACAAACTGTTTCAGTTTTTAGTAATGGTGTGAGCATATGATTTTACCTGATGGGTAAAAATATTTCAGGCTTTTTCATTTATAAAATAGAAAAATGATTAATGTACACTCTATGACTGTAAAAATTAAATACACACAATTGCTACTTTTTTTTCAGCTTTCAACAGCAAAATAGTTCAGATTAAATTTGTTCATTTTCTCTGTACTTATGAGTGTACTATTATTCGTGGTAGGGTTGGGTTTCATCTGAGTCTTTGCATTAAAATTTGTTTATCATTATTATTATTAAAACATATTTATTGATATGCAAATAGCTTAAAGTGTGTTTTTGCTTATTGATTAACATGCCATATTGTTTCTATGAATGTAACATAATAAATATCCAAAATATTTGAGGTCTTTTTTAAAAAAATCAAAAAAATCCGATTTAAATCAAAATAATCTGATTTAAATAAAAAAAATCCGATTTTTTTGATTTTTTTAAAAAAATCAAAAAAATCACGAACCCTGCTCACAGGTAAAAGTCATCATTAACACGCAAAATACTTCGATGAAAGACCGAATAATTGGTAATATCGTACAATGTTCGCCAAAGAATATTGACATTCTATAATTTCGATCTCTCACTGTAACATACACCATTAAATATTCTAGTTCAAACTAGTTAAGCATAGGTACTAAGTTGAACCATTATAATATGGTTCCTAGTTTTACATTCATGGTGAAACTACACCATTATAATGGTTCAACTTAGTACCAAATGTTGGTTGCAGCTAAAGTTCACCATTTTTCGGTGAAAGGTTGAGCTAGAATTTTTAACAGTGTATTCAAAGGTCAATATCAGACAGTTTGTAGTCCAAAAAACCAATTTCCGTGTACTTATTCTAAGAACTATGAGATTACTTATAGAGAACTAAAATTTAAGTAAAGCTAGACTTATATGTAGTACTAGCAGTACCCGCAACGGCGTTGTCCGTGCAAAGTTGAAACAGCGGCGGCTGCGGCGCAACTTGTTTTTTCCCCCAAGCAAGACACCGAAGGCGACCTCTTAATAAGTCACTTCTGAGCCGATAAAAAACTTATTTCAGCCAGTCTTTTTCCACAAATGTATATCTACTTTGACTTAGGTATAAAATTATTTCAATATATCATTCACTAATAACCTATATTTATTGATTTATATTTGTATCATGTGACATATTTATCTTTATTACATCATCAAAACTTTTACATAGGTTTTTTTTTAATATCAGTCTGATAGATAGCAAGCAGTACATTCTTTCTGAGTCTGAATTCAAAAATATAAATGTTATTTCATAAATGTTTATTTCAACCAATAAAAAGAATAAATTGTGATACAAAAATTAAAAAATAAGTATATTAGTAGTTTTATACATAAACATACATTTTGAAACCAAATCAGAAAAATGAATTGATGTAATTTTAAATATGAAATTTCAACTGCTACGAATTAAAGTAGGCTAAATGGAGAATTGATAAATTGATCAGACAATGCCATTTAGTAAAGATCATCTGAAAAATCTAACAGTTTCTGATCCCCCTTAGCCTATCAAAGAAAAAGAAAAGCTGCGCTGAAGAGATGCTGGACTGTATATGTAGACAGTTTGATGAAATTAAAAAAAAAACAGCGGCTTGATGGGAAGTATGTTGATACTGAAAATTGTATGGAATGCATTGTTGTAGCTAGCATGAGTGACACCCAGGACAGGTAGTGATAGGTGTCACCGTGGAAAAGATTACCGCCTCCAAGAAAAAAAATCATGTAAGCATAAAGTATAAGTTTTAAGGAAATATAATATATATTTTTTTTTAATTGCAGATTGAAAAATAAAAATACCATTTGTATTATGAGCCTTATAATATTTAAAGTATTTGTTGATGGCAACGGTTAGGATTAGCGGTTAAAAAAACATTGCAAAAATATATTTTTTTAAGGAAACGCTATCCTTAGTTTAAAAGAGAAAAAAAATATCAAATTTAAAGTATTTGTTTTATTTTATGGAAATTTTAAAGCTTCCATTTTTTTTTCTCCGTCCTGGCTGGGTGTCACCCCTGAAGTCAAATAGACATTTCTTTATTAGCGGATAATGGAATATCCTGTGTATAAGATTAAAACTGAACATTTTCCTAGACATACTTTCCTCTCCGCTTGATAATAGAATAACCCCATATAATGCAAAAAAGATCTTGTTATCTAAGATACCTTGAAACAACTTTTTGAAGATGAACAAATTTCTCAACATGTGTACTTTAGCAGCGGCATCAAGTTATTTATTGTTTTATGCTGGCAACCTACTTTCTTCCATTATTTTTTTGGGTTTTTTTTTAAATACCTCAACTATTTTTTAAATGATTTATTTAAAAACAATATACTTATATTATATTTGAATAAAGTCCTTCCTGTGAATATTTAATATTTAAATACAGAAATGCATATTAATGACAATATTTTTAATCGCTATTCTCAACAAAATACATAAAATAGGGGCACATAATATTTTGCTGCTTCATGGCAACGCTTATACTTGCTCCGGACCTGTTTATATGTGACCGACAGTGCTTTTAAAAAGATAAATGAATCCTTGACCCCTGCAGTTAACATAAAATTGTGGTAATAATGCACTTTTTAGGAATCAAAGCAAAATTGATAAATAATTGCTAAAAATAAGGATTAAACTGCAAATTTTAACGCTGCATCATCTGTGTGCACATACAATGTTGTTACGCTACAAATATACAGCTTTTCATTGTTTTGAAAGTTGAGGATCTTTCCTTCAAATAAGTTGTAAGCTGATTTTATGCGCTTTCCCAATACAAAGCAAATTAACAGAAAAAAAACGCCAAAAGGGAAAAAAGAATATTTTTATTCCAAGAAATAAAGCACTGATTCCTAGAAATCTTTCTAGAAAAAAATATCGAACATTTCAATAAATGATCAAAATCTAGCTGCATTTGAAAAAAAAAAGCAAGTATTCCAATAAATGGAGCATCAAATTTTAATAGGATACGAATAGGATTTAAAAACAACGTACTAATTTTATTTTGAATGTGTGTATCCACGGGAGGTAGCAAATTAAAAGAATAATGCTGAACAAAAAAAAAAAAAACACCGAACATTTCAAGAAATGATCAAAATCTAGCAGCAACATTCTAAAAAAGAAAATCAAATTTTTCACCTTTCCAGTAAACCATGGGTGATTCTTAGCGGTTGAAAAATCGGAGCTTCACAAAAAATTCTCGGAAAATGTATGAGCCAACAATTTTAAATATAAAACTGTATACTTAGGTTAACAATCCCCCTTTCCCTCTCAACACAACAGTACATACACATATATATATAAGCTCAAAAATAATCTTTCAAGTAATTGAATGAAAAGTCTATTTATATTAATGCCAGAAGTTTTTTTTTTCCTGGAAAAATTATTGTATTGGAAGTTTTTCAAAGCAGTACAAAATATTTTGCTTATCTGAAGGCAGAAAGAAAAGCAGATATTAATTGTCAAAAAAAAACTTTCGGATAATCTTTTTTTTTTTTTTTTTTTGACTCGGAACAGGAGCTTGAAAATTTTCGGATCAGAATCGCCCACGCAGTAAACATCATTTGTTAGTAAGAAGGATTTGTTTCACGTTAGGAGCCATTAAAAAATAAATTTCATTAAAACAATCGATCAAATCTGTAAAGACTTTCCAAAATCGGTAAATTTCTCATCGAGTGGTTAAAACATTGGCGACCGCACCGAGCAATCTTAAGCCTTAAAATATGAAAAGATTTATTAGTTCAAATCTGCATGTATATAAAAAAAAAAAGAATTTAAAAAAAGTGGCCTAAGCAGTGATTACTAAATAGATAGAAACACATACCCACGTAAATCGAAAATTGCATTCATCGGATTACCGAACTGTTTGCGAATGAACGAACCCATAATTGGAGCTTTTGAAGCTTGTTTGTGTTTAATTTTTGCAGGAAATAAAATGATTTTCTCTAATATGCAATAAATTTAAGCCAAAAATGAGTTTGGATATAATTAATCCCTAAACACTTGCCTCATAGCTCAAACTACTACGTTGTTAACAATTCAACCACGGAATTTCTGAAATTAACTTCTCCCTTCACTGCAGTTCGCTCGCGTCAATTCTTGAAGAACTCGCGTGAAGTAAAGAAAATGCTGGAGGATTAATATTTTAATTGTTAAATTTAAAGAATATACGACGAATTAAAAAAAATAGCTTCGAGGTGCAAACAATCAAGATATGATAGAATTTTGGGCCAATTTTCGTAATCGTACGTTGCGTAGATTTTGCTGTAGAGCGTATAGCCACAAGGGCGTTGCCAACTCGAAAGTTAATCAAATTTTCATTTTATATATATAGATAATTAAACTTAAGTGAAGAAACAATGATTGAGTAATCTATTAGCGGAGTATTAATTATGTAATTAGTGGAACACACAACAAAGCTTTAGACATTTAGTTATGTGGATGAAGTTTTACCCTGGTGTTGTACACTGTTAGAAATTTCATCATGAAATTACGATTAAATGACCGGCAGCAGTCTGTCCATCTAATTCACCGTTAAATTTACGGTTTGGAACATTTTTCTATCTTTACGGGACCTAACCATTTTCAATTAGCTTGGTTAAAAAGCCGTAAATACACAAGTTTACGGTTTTAATACCATTTAAAAATGGTTTCAAAACAAAATTTTCACCGTTTTTGAACCATTTCGAGCCGTGGAATCTTCGAGGCGTAGAAACCGTAAACGAAGCTTGCAGGACTCCAACCCTGAATGCGTGGTGTACAATTCTTGCTCTCTATCCACTCGGCCACCGTCATCACGTAAAGCGGACGTTTATTTATCAATAAATCTTCTTTTCCAACAAGCAAACAGCCTTAAAATTGAGAATTCAGTTTTTGATTGGATTTAAATTTATTTTTGGTCTAAATTTACTGTATATTGACGAAAAGCATTTTATTTGCTGCAAAAATTAAAATACAAACAAGCTTCAGCAGCTCAAATTATGGGTTCGCTCATTCGCAAACAGTTCGGGAATCCGATGTCTTCAATTTTTGATTTACGTGTGTATATGTTTCTATTTAGTAACCACTGCTTAAGCCACTTTTTTTTTCTTCTTTTCTTATATACAATGCAGATTTTAACTGATAAATCCGTATTCCTATTTTAAAACAACGTACGACCGGTATGGTTTCGCAACCAAGATGGACGCCCGATTCTTATTGAGCGCTTGAAAATTACGGTTAGTTATACGTTCTTTAGGATAAACAGAAAATAAACGACTTTTTTCGCAATCAGCGTTTGAGTAAAATCTTTTTAATAGTTTTTCAACTGTTGTAATTAAATATGCTAAAATAACAATCAAATAAATGGTTATTTTACTATTTTCCTACGGAAATTTTTAACAGAGTATGTCTTCGGTTACAGTGCTGTTTATTTGTTGAAATCATAAAATCTTGTTTCTTACCCTTAAATCAACTTGAATAACACAAATAACTCTTGTTCACTAAGGTAAATATTATTATGCTGAAGAGTCTTGTGGATATTTTTTATTAATACAGTACAATATTCAAATACTTCAGATTAGCATTTTCTAATTACATTGATATACAACATTTGGTTTCGCTTTCCAATATCAGAATTGAAAATTTAAATTCTTTTTTGTTTTTTAATTTAAACTAAGCAGTTTTCCATCTTGGGGTAAGATATTATGTATAGCGTTACGATGGAATTAACAAGAGTGTCTTTAAAATTAATTAACTCAGAAATGGGAAGTGTTAAACTGTTCTCCTGAAACGTGCTTCCCTAGGACAAACAAAGACCCTTTTCGATGTGTCTAGACAATACACAATACAATGCTTATTTGTATTAATGCAATAGTTCTAATTCCTAGAATTATGAACGATTTTCAGTTCCCAAACTGAATGTTCTAATTAATAGCAGCGTTTAGTCTATATTTCAGTAAAATATGTTTTCAAAGACAGTTAATCCATGTATGTTTTAATAATAACGAAAATACATTCGTTTCGAAAATAAATTAAAGTTATTTTTTTAAATGCGAAAATTATGTATTAGGCTGTTTGATAAATGTAAGTATTGTGGAAATTCATTCTTTCAATGACATTTATTTTCACGGAAAATTATCACAAGCAGCTTTGTGTCTAAAGTTTGAAGGAGGAATCGTTTAATTTTCTTGAAATCATCAAATTGTTATTGAATATAAATAAAAATTTTTATAAATGTTAACGCAAAAAAATGAAATATATTATAAAATATAACGTTTTGAGTAAGTTCATTTCTAAATCTGTATCAAAATATTTATGTCTGATTGTCATATAAAATTCATTCAGTTAAATGTGGATGTGCTCCACTGAGATTAAACTGATTCTCGAAAGCGTAATATTTTTATGAACTTGTCCAAAATCAATTCAAGCATTTTAAATTGTTACCTATATTGTTTATCATTTGTAATCTTTTAGAACTTATAAAGCATTTACCTATCCTATTTTTAAAAAATACCTTATAACCTTTCACTTTTTTAAACTTATATTTTAAATGGCTCTTGAATTTTTCATTCCTTTAATATCCATTGTTGTATATTTTCCCGCAGACATTTTTAGAAATTTACCTATTATATACATTTTTTATTTGATTTTGGACTGAATATATCAATACACTTTACTCTAAAGAGAGAAACCGCTTAAGTGTTTCTTTGCAAATTGTGTTCGTTGGCAGAGAAGAACCGAAATGGTTTGAGATGTAAATATATAAATGAAGGTTTTTTACGTAAATGAGAATATTATGTCATGCGTGATACAATAATTATATGTATTCTTAAGATTTTATTAATATTTTTTAACTTAAATGTGCACATACTAAAAGATACTCCGACGGGTCCATGGTAGATGGAACACACAACTCTTCTGGTCGGTGAGCTCGTAGTCAAGTGTCTGTCTAAAAAGTTTTCAAAAGGCGAGGAAAGAAACTTCTCAACCAATCAGAAAACCCGGTTTTCTGGAGAGGCTAGCGTCTTCAAAATGGACAAATCAGTGTCCCCGAAAGTTAGGAGCCCTTAGCGAGGGTAGGAATTTTCGGAATGTTTACAGAATTTGAGAATTGAACACATTGCACGGTCTATGAGTTTCTTAAAAAGTGTTCCCTTTGCGAGGCGCCTTTCGGGGGCCGTCACATGTAAGGAAAACCGAATGTTTTCGAGTGAAAATTTATTCGCTGAGTCATCTTTCGAGAGGTACGATAAGGGGTTGTATATGTGATTGCGCTTGTTTGTTGCTTGTGATTGATTTCTGCCTGCTCAGACAGAAAAATAAAAGAATTGAAGCACTTGAGCAAGCTTCTACTATAATATAAAACAATTTGATTCAATGTAAGAGTCACACTCTCACATCAATTATGTACTATTAAAAATCTTATTGCCATTCGTTTTAGCTAAATTTATTTTTACCCCTGCAGCTCCAGGGATTTACAAGCAGTACTCAATCATTAGTATTAACAATAGATATTTCTGTGCTTTTGGCTCACAGTAGATCAATTTTCACTCAGCTTTTGATCTATGCAAAATTAAGCAGATGCCTGTAAATTATATTTAAAAAGACATCCATACATTGATTTTAAAACCTCCGGTGACCGTTGAACGCATTAAGCGCCAAGTTTCCCATTTTGGGAACCTTTGATTAAGATTTTTTTTTTCTACACAAATAATTAAGATAGATCTTTTTTAATTTTTTTTCATTGGATATTAAAGTGTCCAGCTTTGTTAGTATTTTTTTCAAAACGTTTGAAATGTAAATTATATTTTTTTAAATTATTCAAATTTAAGGAAATTTGCATCTTTTTACTTCACTATAAAAAAAATTCGCTAAAAATATCTAACCCGAGTTAGAAAGTTAAGAATCATTAAATATAAACAATGATTGATCTTTTACAAGTCAATACAAACAGGGTTCAAGAAAAGTAATTTAAAAGGGTTTTATCATTGTTTATTTAGAAAGGTCCCAAAATGGGAGACTTGGCGTATTCTGACTAGCAGAACAAGTCGCCACCTCTTTCGCATGAATGAACATTTCCCTCTTTTTTTTTTTTTTTGTTTGCTCTGGAATCTCAAGCCCCTTTTATTACTGAACCTAGTGCCATCTCTTTTGTTGTTCAAGGTCAAGGTCAGATGCTCTTATGAGACCAAGATGACATTCCATTTGTTCTCAAGAAAGTTCTAGACAAATGTGGGGCTCATTCTCAGTCAGCATTCTTAGCTAGCTTTCAGGGAACGAGTTTCACTTTCAAAAGATGAATTTCATCCCTTTTATTATCAAATAAAAATGCCAGTAAAGTTCTTGACTGTGCAGCAAGCCTTAGACTACAAGGAAACGTTAGATTCTGACGAATTTTCGGCAGATGAGTGTGCAATTATATGTTTGCCACCACATCCTGGTAAAATAACAGATGAAGAAAATGTTAATGATAACTGTTTTTAGATGAAGTAAAACCAGCGGATGTTTGTGGAAAAGTGGAGCTAAATTTAAAACAGTGTGAAAATACTTCAAAGAAAAAACTGCATCCAAAAAGAGGAAAAGGTGTCAAAAATAAAATTATTTTTCAAGGGATGAAGATGACTTTAGAAAAAGCCAAAGCCAACAAGCAGAAGTCAAAAAAAATGACACAAAGGAAAAAAATAAACAAGTTAAATGATGTTATTAACAAAAATGAACAAAAAGAACCCCAAAAGAAATTTTATGTTTGATAAAAACAGACAAATTATCTCCAATTCGGTCTGAAAAACCGCTAGTTTTAGAAGTAAATTCTGAAATAGCAGATAAAACTCCTTACGAGCTGTTCAAATTGTATTTTGATTATGATATCATGAGTCTCATTTTAGAAGAAACTTTAAACTATGCCAAGCAAAACAATAACTATGCATTTTCATTATCGGAAAAGTCATTGGAAGAATTTTTCGGAATTATATTACTTAGTAGATATCATTCCTTGCCTCAAGAAGATTTATATTGAAGCAACTCAGAAAGTTGTAATCTGCCTTTTATACAGGCCATGAATAGGCAAAGGTTTAGAGACATAAAGAAGTATCTTCATTTATCTAATAATAACCAAATTGACGGTTCGGACAAGTTAGCTAAAGTTAGGGGCTTCATTGAGATGTTTTGTAAAAAATTGCAGCAGTTCGGGACATTTTCTGAATCTTTAAGCACATACGAGGAAATGATCCCTTACGCAGGAAAATATCCCGCTAAAATGTACATGCGTGGAAAATCCATAAAATTTGGTTTTAAAATGTGGGTTCTTGCTTCTTCACAAGGTTATCCGTTCGATCTACAAGTTTATGTGGGCAAAAAAGCAGCGGCAGAAGACAAAACTCCCTTGAAACAAGGGTTGTCTTGGACTTAATTGAATGTGTTGAAAACAATAGGCAGCACAAAATATATGTTGACAATTTTTTCAACTCTACCATTGCTTGAAGAGATGAGAAAACAGGAATTCCGACTGACCGGAACAGTGAGAGAAAATAGACTTCAGAACTGGGGGGTCCCTACTTGAATATATTTAATATGCATTTAAGGTATCAGTAATTAACTTTTTTAATAATATAATAATAATTCTGTCACTGCCGACATGATTTAACAACATATAGAAATTAAACAATCGACTGCTAAAATTATGGTGGAAGTGTCTATTTTACCCCCATTAGGCGCCAAGTCTCCCATTTTGGGACCCTATCATATCTTTTAATTAAATGAAGATTTTTTGAAAATTTAAACTACAGGTGATTAAAGATGTACATTAAAGCACAAAACATGCGAAAATTAAAATTTTTTTCATGCCGTTCATATAGCGGCGTTTAATGGGTTAAAGCATTAACGGCTGCCTTATATACAGATGTACGTTATTCTGTTGCTAAAAGGGTTAGTAACGATTAGAAAACTATTCACGTGCAATTAAAAAAAGTAAAACCAAACTTGCTGCGAAACTGTCCCGTATACAAGTTATGGAACACATAATGGGTACTTTTATCAAAAGTTTATTAAATCCACGATCACTTTTAAGCTTACTGAAATATGCCTTGCTCAAGAACTAACTAGATAATCCTTTGTGTAAATACGAGTAGCAGTATGAGGCGTGCTCGATACGCTTGCTTAGTCTATATTTTTACAGGATGTTATACATATTATACACTAGCTGACATGCCCGGCGTTGCGCGGGATAGAATTGCATCATTCGCAGGCCAAGTGACGCATGTCCAAAATTCTGTTAAATGCATAGGGAAAAAAGTTCTTAAAAAATCCAAGTAGGAGAGGGACAACAGTCCATAAAAATCCTATTTAGACAGTAAAATTCATTAAAAAACCCCGATAGCATTAAAATGAACAGCCTTGAAAAATTCCTTTGAGACGAAAAATTAGTTCATAAAAATCCACATTAATTACCAGCAAAAAAACATAGGAATTGCCATTAGAGTAAGGGAAACAGTAACTCAAATGCCCATATACAGAGAGATAATTGTGCCAAAATGATATTAAGATCCTGTAAAAATCGCAATTAAAATATCGACCACAATCCATCTAAAATTTCCCATCAGAAAAAGAGCAGTATTCTTTGTAAAAATGTCCATCAGATCAAGAACAACTCTCACTGAATATTTCTGCTACAATAAAGAAAACATTCTTTAACGCCCCCCATTTCAATAAAGACAACTATCCCTAAACATCCCTAATAGAATAATGACATTAGTCCCAAAAAATATCCATTAGAATAAAGACGTCAGTGACTAAAAGTATAATACTGACCTTCAAGAGCTACTGTTCCTAAAAGTACCCAGCAGTCCATCTTAAATTCCCCATCAAAATAAGGACACCCGTTCCTGAAAATCCCACTTGCAAAATCGTCAAAACATTTCCTGAAAATTCAATTAAATAGCACTTTTATGAAATTCGGATAAAAACGAAAGCATTATTTCAAAAGGCAAATGCTCATTTAAATTACAAAATGTTTAGTACTGAACAAAATCTGACGTGTGAAATTTAAGTTGATAGAAAGACATAACTAAATTCTTCCCAAATGGCGCCAAACAGACAGTACAAAAATTAAATAAATGTTAGAAAATAAATCACTTGTGTAAAATATGGAATCAATAATCGCTACGTAAAAAAAGTTAAAATGAAGCAGAAGATCGCCAAATTGCACTGTAGTAATGGAAGCATTTCGAAATACGCCATGATCCTAGAGTGTAAATCACGTATTGAATTAAATGAGAACAATATTACTGATAAGGATTATTGGGCGCGGTTTGGAAAAGTTATGAAGAGCAAAATAATAAATTGAGAACAATTAACTGGAAGGAGGCGAGTAAAAAGTTATCACCACTTGGCGAAATTTTAAATTTCATCAAAAATAAACGATATCGAAGACCTTCCAACTAGTTTTTATCGAAGAAAGAAAAATCATCATTAAAAAACCGCATGCAGTTAATAATCCCCAAAATATCCATAAAAATGAAATGAATTTTCAGAATTTGTTTCCCTGATTAAGCGGACACTCGACCATAAGATTTCATGCAATTGTTGAACTAGTCATTTGTGCTTTAAATTAACGTGAAATTTTATTTCTATTACAGTATTACTATACTATTGAATCGCCAAAAAAGGAAGGAGAATCAATATCAAGGTAAAGTAATTAGAATTCGTCTGCAGTTCCCCAAAATATGTATAAAAATGAAATGAATTTTTAGAATTTGTTTCGCTCATAAAACGACATGAATAAAGATAAAATAGCATTTTTTTCAATTTTACGTTAACAGAAATCATCTAAATGGCGACAAAAGTAATATTTTTTTTGGCGAAACCACGCAAATTGAGCAGATAAATTCAGCCTCGTTTTAAAGTTCGAAAACTACTTTAAATGAATATTGCGCGTGTTCTATTTGTTCTACAAACTTAAGAAAGAGATCATATTGTGCATTTTTTTACGGGCATTCATATGCTGCAAAAATAAAAAACGTGGAATGTTTCTTCGATGAGATAAACCCAAAATCATCAGTTTTGCTTAAAATCGGAATTTAAAAAAAGAACAAATTCGAATTTTAAGAAAAAGGCTTCGAGGTGCACGAGGAACTGACCCAAGGTACCTGTAACTCAAATTTCATACTTCTGGACCGTTCCATCTCGTCAGGAGACGATCGACAAATACACACACACACACACAAACTTTCGGTTTTGGGTCATTCCACGGTGACTGACGTTACATTTTGACTAAGTTTTTTAACTTTTAAAATCCACACTGTCTTGAAATTTAATTTTATTTTTCTGAAATTGATCTAAAATACAATGATAGAGTACAATAATGCTACCCATACCAGGTTTTAGACATAAGAAGCTTTTTTGTGTGGAATTAAGGTAAATCAAAAATTGTGACTGATGTTACACAGAAGAGACATTAGGAAAAACAACTTTTACATTAATTGAAATTCTCCTCAAACTAAGAACATGAAGATTAAAACTATTTTTTTCCAGTCAAGTAGAGATGTCAAACTTTATTAATACACTTTGTTTCATTCAAAAAACTTTAAAATTTACAGTGGAGGAAATTTTTAATTACCGTGACTGATGTTACAAATATGTTGTGACTGATGTTACACCAACATTAATTGGTTCAAATTATAATTTATTTCTCCTTAAAAGTCAAGTTAGCATTTTTTTTTAACAAAAAATCGCAAATCTACTTAAATGATAAAAAAGTAACAATAGTAAATAAATATAATTATACAAGTGATGTTTTTCTTGCAATTCAGGAAATGAAAAGTGTCCTCGTGCATTTACTACATCTGATGTACTAAGTTTTCTTATTATTTTTTCTTGTGAATAATAAATTTCATACAATTGCCACACCATTTCCAATGCTTCCTTGTTAAACAATCATAACACTGACCAAGTATTCACAGTTTTCAATAGCTCTAACTTCACATGGATAGAGCTGTCCATCGTATTCCACAATTCTCCAATTTTGGCCACCAATTCTGGAACTTGTTCTCTTGGTTTTCAACAGGCAAATATGTTTTAGATAATTTGGAGCTTTTGGTGAATTTGTTTACCACCTCCAAAAAGTGTTGTTGCGTGATGCCAGCTATAGCTTCTGAATCAGAAAATATTTTATTCAAATTTAACTCTTTATAACGCAACTGTAAATCGTACGATGAGATCTCAAAGATTTTCACACTTCTTGAAGCTGCGGCATTTACAAAATCTTTTGCACTGTATACGAAATGCTTTCTTTTTTTTTTTTACAGCTTCCCATACCTGCCTTTTTACAAAGCCGCCAATGCCATCCACTGGGCCTTTCCCATGTGAAGAACCAAAATAATTCTATTTAATGAACAATTTATATTCTCCTGTAACATGAGTTCTGTGGCTGCAATGAACTTGTTTTTGAATTTGGCCATCTGACCAAATATGTAAGACTTCAATTTCTTGAGGAATCTTTTCCAGCATTCTTGTTATGAGAGGAATCACAATCTCTTTAGAATGAGACAGTTCATCTGAGGCTATCGCATATGGATGCATTCTACCTGAGTGATACACTGCTGCTGTAAAAATGCTTACTTGGGCTTAATAGGAGCACCTGTTTCCCCAATTTCATTGTCAAACCTTTTTTTTTTATGACAGCCTTCTGCTTTCGTGGAGATGTAGGCAGGGCGCGCTTTGCACGAGTTACAGCTTTTCCTAAGGTTTTATTTTTTTGTAAAAGTAGTTATGTCACTGCTACTTGAAATTTTGCACTTTAATGCCCTACTTTTTTCTACTATTTTTCTAATATTTTCTTTGATTTCTCTTTTTAAAGTGACTTAGTTAACTTAGCTAGGTTATTTCTTTTTTTATCTCTACTCCTTTTAGCTTCTGAATTGTTTTTCTTTTTGTAATTTACATATTTTCCTTCCTTCTTTAATTTATCTTGCCTCCTTTTTTGCCTTTCTGCAGCATTCAATGCCATTTGTGCAGTGTTTAAGTATCTAACTGGAAAAGAGAAAAGTGACTGATGTTGCAATGTGACTGATGTTACATATTTTAAAGAAGTTTTTAACTCATAAATTGAACTGTTATTAACTATTTAAGTAATTGATATTTAAGATATTATCATGAATGAAGAGAATATGACTTTTTATATTCTTAACACTATTTTTCTTTAAGTAATAAAAACTTTTATAAATTTTTGTGACTGATGTTACATCACTATGAGGCCTAATTTATAAAAATTGTTTTAATACAATAATCACAGTTTAAAGACCCTTAACTGGCATAACCTCACATATAGACTAAATTTCAATAAAAAAATAAGATTTTATACATACCTGTTAATTTCTTTAGGAAAACAAGATGAACTTTCCGAACCTCTCTAAAGTCAACAACACATGTGACAAAAGTAACAATGCCAAACATTACCTATAAAACTTAAAAAAAGGTACTGCTAAATTTTTAAACCTAATTTTATAAAAATTTACATATTTTTACCGTAGAGGAAAAAAAACTGTATATGTGCAAGAAATTTTTTTTTTTATGTTGGTGTCCCTGTTTTCATGGAATTGCCCTTTTATTTATATAGATATATATGAAAACCTAGAATATCTGAGCCATTAACGGGTAATTTGGTTTTGGTACTATGCTTTAAACACAATTTCTTTTGAAGGTAAAGCTTTCTCAGTCAGGCGTGAATGCAGGATGTTACTGAAAAGAGAGACATTTCTTTTTTATTTTACCTATTTTCCGGAAAATGTGTTCCAAAGTGTAAAAATATAAAGTTATCATTTGTTCTTCATGTAATCTTATACTCCAGAGGGTAAAAACTAACCTTTACCTCCCCCTTCCATGTTTCCGCACCTGTATGCAGTCCTTGTCTACACTGTCACTCCAGTTTGAACTTAATGTATATTAATAAAACACAAAGAAAATTCATGAACTATGTAAACATCATTATATTTTTTTAGCTTTATTTTAAAAAGTACACTCGTACTTTGATTTTTTCAGTGCACTTTTTAGCCAGACGAAACACCAAAAATAGTTTAATTCAGTAAGGCACTAAAGAACATCGACCTCTTTAGTGAAAATGAGAATCGATTTACTAGAATAATCAAGTGGACATAAATACTCGATAAAAGCTACATAAGCAGGCAAGGTAATCAAATGGCTCGTAAAAGTAAATGAACCAAAGAAATACCTTACCAAAAGACGAAGTAAAATTGACTAACACTGTTACTTGTTATGCGTTTACTTAACTTTCCGAGGAGAGAAAAATACCTTTTTTGTAAGCATTTAGATAAATATTATGTAACAGAATAAAATTGTGTTGCTCTTTTTAGCGTAAAGAAGCAAACAACGTGTAAAAAAAAAAACAGAATTGCACTAAAACCATGTTTTTGTATTTGCGATTTTTTTTTTTTTTTTTTTTTTGTTCATTAGCTTGAAAAAACCGTAATTGACAGTTCGAAAAGTGTTAATTCACATTTTCTGTAAATTTATGCAAGTAAAAGATTGCAGAGAGTTGTTTGTTATGATACTTTGAAAAGTTTATTATTCCAGAATATTTACGGCGAGTATGTGGCTAGTCAACGCATTTAATCTTTTTCATCACAACGAAAATTTCGATTAACAAAATTGGCGGTTTAACTTCTAAGTTTTTAAACAGAACTAGAGATCGAGTAAAGCTGAGGAGAAAATTGTATCGCAAATCAACATTCATTTTTTTACACAACGTCGCCAAAAATGTCGGTCTAGTTTGTTTCATATCGTAACATCGTTTAAAAATTGTAGCAAAATATGTTACTTTTTTATATGTTACTTTAGTCTACTTTCCCGTAAAAGAAAAAATAAATAGATAAAGTATGGCAGAAAGTTTAATGTATCGTAAAATATCGTTAAAAATAAAGAAAAGTCAAAAATAAGTGAAGTAAGTAAATGAAGATTAAAAAATAAAAAATTTGAAAGAAGGGTTTTGAGATGTTGAAAATGTGTGTCTGTCTGCTTTCCCCCCCCCCCCCCCCCAATAACTTTTGAGGGAATTGTCCGATTTGAAAGATTTTTTTTCATTCGAAAGATCTCGGCGAGTACACTCATTTCTGTATTTTTGATTTAAACAATGTTTCGTTCAATTTTGAGCAGTTCAATAAATCTTAACATTAGCGCCTATGGGCAAAAATAAAGCAAATTATGTGAACTCTGGGCATAAGATCCAAGTTCCTATGAAGAAGTTTATCGGAAAAAACTTTTGGCTTGAAATATGTTTTGATTTGAACAACTTTACTCATTTTTGAACAGTAAAAAAATTAAAAACTATGAACTAAACGAGCCTATTTTCCTATTCAATTTTTTGATAGGCATTTTTATGGATATTTCTGAATGACTGAATGAAGAAATGAATGGGTGAGTGAAATAATGAATAAATTAGTGGATAAATGAATGAGTGAGTGAAATAATGAATAAATGAGTGAATAAATTTTAAAAAATAATAAATGAGTAAAAAATACATGAATGAATAAATGAATAAATGAATAAGTGAATGAATAAATGGGTGAGTGAATAAATATGTATTAATCGTTGGAAAAGGTATGTTTGATGCAATTAAAAACTAAAGCTAAAGGAGAAAGAGAGAGATAGCTAGATTACAAATTTGAATTTGGATTATACGGGAATGTAGGCTCATTTAGTTCTAGACGGAACTTCTTGTTTTTTTTTTCATAAAAAACCGTTTAGGAAGAGATTAACTTTTGTTACATTTAAAAATATGGTTAGATAAGAAGTTTAGTTCAAAAAGAAGCAAAAAAAAATTAATGTAGAATAGATTTTGGTATGCGAAATAATAATGTACCATGCTGAAACCGGTAAATATATCATTATTTCGATAAATATTCCATTTATTTCAGTTATTAATTAACCATATAAAAGTATTAGACGTATAGGTAGAATCAAAGCATCAATTGAATCACTAAAATCCTACTTTTAAGAACAACGAAGTTATATTTTTCATTGAATTTAGCGTCACATCAAAAAATTTTTTCTTTTCCTTCAAATTGGCTTTTAGAGTTTACTGGAAACGGATTTTTTTCTTTAAGCTACGGGGCTAGAAAAAAAGATAGAACAATAAAGAAGAAATTGTTTTTCTACTTAAACTTCTATTTAATTTGAAAGCGACAAAAAATATTTTACTTTACTTTTTAACTAGAAAATTTTCTTTGATTTGATTTGATTACTTTAATTTTTTTTAAATTTATTCTGCTTATTTACTTCTTTATTTTTGAGGAAAATGGAATTTAAAGTTAATAATAAGGATTTATTGAATTAATGGCTTAAAATAAAGCAAAGAAGGCCTTTGAATAAAGCTATTCAAGGTTATATCTGTTAGATATTCCTGTTTATTTAGCTCTATTGAAGTCTTCTGGATGTTCCACATTAATGTTGGTTGGTATTATGATTCTTGTCAAATGTCGTGGTCATGTGCTGTCAAGATGTTTCTTTGCCTATCAATTTTTTTTTTTTTTTAGTTGATAACGCAAAAATCATTTAACTGACTTTTTAAGGGTAACGTAGTTAGTTTGCCCATTCTATTTACGTCTGAAGACATCTTTTCTTTTATTTGAAATTTGCTTTTGGAAATTGCAAAAGAATAAAACTTTTCTTCTCAGTACGTTAGAAGAATAATAGAAAAACACCATTCTTTCCCAATACAATTTCAGACTTTAGCTGAAAGAAAATATTATTTTTCTATTTAAACTTCGATTTAATTTCGAAGAGAAAAAAAAAGGGACTTCTACTTTCTCACAAGAAAGTATGGTTTCCTTTTACTTCAAATTCAATACACTTGTAAAATGTGTGGATTATGCTCCGAAGCATTATGTAAGTTGTAGTGAATAAAATTGAACAAAACCATGCATTTTACTTATTGAAAACAATTTAAACTTTACTTAGTACGGAAAATATCTTTTGTACTAATATGTTGAGTTCTTTTCGAAGCTCAGATGGATGTTCTCGTAAGAGATATAAATGTATGGGGGTTTGCTTTTATTATTTTACAACTTTTATTAAAAACCTTCAGGGACATATGGACATGCATGACATATTGATTTAATGGGGGGGGGGGGGTATGAGTGAATGAGTGTAAAGCAGGCAGTGATACACTAGATGGTGTAAAAGATATAAGATTTCTTTATCAAGATGAATTTGTATTGTGCAGTAATTGTATTATCTATATATATAAATAACGCAGAAAGTTTCTGTGTCCATATGTCAGTGTACCAGTGTGTGTGTGTCGCCTCAAGGCCTAGAACTACGAACTTTTAATTACAGGTACCTTAGGTCAGGTCCTCGTGCCCCTCAAAAAGCGTAATAAAATTCGAATTTTTTTTTAAAGTTTACTGGCCTCCTGGCGAGATGAAAAGGCCCAGAAGTACGAAAGCATAGTTATAGGTACCTTGGGTCAGGTCCTCGTGCAACTCGAAGCGTTTTTCCTAAAATTCGATTTCTTTTTTTCTTTGTTTTTCATTTTTCTTTTTTTTTTTTTTTTTAATTCCAATTTTAAGTAAAACTTATAATTTTGGGATTACTTATCGAAGAAGTGTCACACCTTTTCGACTTTTTTGTAGCATATTAATACCCCTAAAACAATGCACAAGATAATTTGCGTTCAGCAGTTAAATAAACATTAAAAAATAAAAAAATTTAAAAGTAAGGTTTTGATATGGAAACAATGTGTCTTTCTGTCAGATTTGAACAGATGAAAAAATCTTGAAATTAGCGCCTATGGGCAAAAATGATGCAAATTTTGTAAACTCTGGGCATAAAATCCAAGTTCCTTTGAACGGGAACATTTTTTTTTAATTTGAACTATTTTTGTTCAATTTTGAAGTTAAAAAAAATATAATATTAGTGCCTACGGGGAAATTTCGATCATATATAAAAACTTTTCTAACAGACGGATTTGCTTGTAACAAACTTTATCGAAAAGATGATACGACGTAGAACATGTACAGATACAAAGTTCATCCACAACTAAACGATCCTATTTTCCCACGAAACTTTTTGATCTTGATTTTTAAGGATATTTCCGAATGAATGAACAAACGAATAAGTGAATGAATGTGTATAAACCGTTGAAAAAGATATATTTTATGTAATTAAGAACTAAAGCTCAATGAGATGGAGAAAGAGATAGATAGATTAATCAATTTGATATTGATGTATACGAAAAAGTAGGCTCGTATAGTTCTCCACGGAACCTCTTGTTGATTTGTTCAATAACATTAGCTTTTCTGACACCCAAAACTCAGATTTCGCAACAGATATCTGCGGATAATGGCTATTTTAACTTTTTGAAAAACTACTGTCAAAGAAATTGTTTTAACACTATAAACGTCGAAGGAGCCATTTTAACTTCATTTTCAACGTGCCTTATCTTAACATTGAATTCTTACACTCGAAATTTCAAAAAAAGAAAAACTAATTCGAATTTCTGAATTGAAGTTCGCAAATAATTCTATTCTGGAAATGACTGAGTTTCGTAGGAACATTTCTTTTTCGAATCAATCAAAGAAGATGCATTAGTGCAGCATTCAAACAGACAAACAAGTATCCAAATTGATAGATGTAGATTTTTTTATTAATTTCTACAACAGTATTAATTTAATAAAATTTCAGTGCTCTTAACTTGTTCTAGTTGTAACATCACTTTTGTCAAAGAAGACAAAAATATCACTGACGTTAAAGTAGAATAAAGTCTTGTGCCCGTAAAAGAAAAGTTGCCGATTTCTTCACTGTAAATCAAAAGTCACCTTTAATAAGAGATCGCTTTGATCATAATTTAAAATTTGCAGGCCGGATTTTTAATAAGAAATTTCTAATCATGCAACTCAAGACTGAAAAAAATAAAAGGGTACAATACTAGTACAAAAAACTTTTATAAGGGTAAAAAGGAAAATATATTAAATGCAGTTAATATTTTAGCCTTAAATCATTCCTCAACAACTACTAAATTTTTCTTCTGTTCAGGTTTTGACGTTTTTTTGCTTCTTACAGTAAACTATTTGATTCAAAATGAGGATTTAACTTTTCGGAAAAGAAGTTTTTATAAGATTCCGCTTGATAAAAACATATAACTATTCAAGGCTTTGATAAAAACTTTTTCTTTGCTTTTTGACCTTCTATACAGAGAACAAAGTATATGTATATGTATATATATATACTCGTACAAACTCATTTTCAAAAGGTCTTTGAAATTAATTATATTCTAGGATGTGTTCTTTATGTTTCTGAAATTTTGCTTGATGTCATCGGTATTTTTTTTTGTTTTTCAAAAACATTCTACATTGTGATGAAAAATGTCATTGATATTTTGTCGAAGTAAAAGGCGCTAAATGATGAACACTGTTGAAAATATGTTGTACGTGATATTTCAATAAAATAAAAGACACTGCTTATATTTAAAATGTTTGTTAAGGACAATTGAATACCTGCCTTGTTGCGACAAAAACAAAGTTGTTGCCAAATTGCGACAAAATATTGTTTGTAGGTTAAGGATATTATCAATTAATAATGCTAAACAGCTTTCATTTCGATTCACTGCATCATTATTCAAGTGTATTTAAATCACGTTTTTAAATTAAAATATAAACCTAGTATAGTTTTTGATTCGTAAACGAAGCTATGACGTATATGTTATTAATTACTCCAGTTCTGTGTAAGATAATTTAACCTTTCCCGTAAAAGTAAAAAATAATAATAATAAAGTATGAAAGAAGCCTTAATATATCGTTAAAATACTATTAAAGATAAAGAAAAGTCAAAAATAAGCGAGGTAATTAAATAAAGATTGAAAGATAAAAAATTTTAAATTAGGATTTTGCGATGGAGAAAATGTGTATCTGTCTGTCTGTGTGTCTATCTGTCTGCTCCCCACCTCCAATAACTTTTGAGGGAACTGTCAGATTCGATTTTTTTTTTTTTTTTTGCATTTGAAAGATTTTGGCGAGAACATCTCATTTCTATACTTTACTTTTTGATTTGAACAATTTTTCGTTCAATTTTGAATTGTTCAAAAAATCTTAGCGTTATCGATATTGGGGAAATGTGAAGCAAATTATCTAAACCCTGGACATAAAATCCAAGCTCCTTTGAACAAGCTTATTTGAAGGACCTCTCGATGTGAAATATTTTTTTGATTTGAACATTTTTTGCTCAACTTTGAAGAGTTCAAAAAAATTAACATTAGCGCCTACAGGGAAATTTCAATCCTATATAAATCCTGATCTGGCCGACAGATTTTCTAGAAACGAACTTTATCAGCAGAAAGATCTTATGACATAGAACATGTACAGATACGAAGTTCAACCAGAACTAAACGAGTCTATTTTCCTAGGAAAATTTTTGATTTGGATTTTTAAGCATATTTCCGAATGAATTAACGAATAAATAAGTACATGAATGAATAAATGAATGAAGGAATAAATGATTGAATGCATGAGTGTGTGAATGAATATGTATTAACCGTTGAAAAAGGTATATTTGAAGTAATTAAGAACTAAAGCTAAATGAGAAAGAGAGAGAGATAGTTATGTTATAAGTTTGAAGTTGGTGTATATCGGAAAGTAGGTTCGTATAAGTGCTAGAGGGAACGACTTGTTACGATTTTATTCAGTTTTTCTCTTACAGATATTTTTTCTGCATAGTTTCTTATAGAAATTGTTTTAATCTGTACTTATCATGAAAGAAAGCGTTCGTCTTTGTGCGATGTCCAGACTAAATTATCGCAGGCATCAAAGTGCTGGTTCCACTACTGTATATATATAAAAATTTATATATATATATATATATATATATATATATATATATAATATATAAAATATATATATATATATATATATATAGGAAGACAGATTTGAAAAAAAGGTATAAACTGAAAAAATAATCACTTATCACCTAAACATGCGCAAAGCAGCAAAAATTTAAGTAAAGCAATGTATAACAAAAGTGTGGTAAAACATTTTTGAAAGGTTTAAAAATCAATTTTAAAAAAAAAGGTTTGAGAATGAGACAAGGTGTTTGTTTGTCTCAAAGAAGGAGCGATGCAGAGCACCTCACATATTTCAAGCAAAAACGCACTAGAGACAAACGCACAGAAACGCACGCAGGTTTTCTGTCCTATGTTGTCCTAGCAACATAGGACAGAAAACCTTCAAAACAAGCATAAAAAACGAAATTGAAATACAAAAGTGGGGTTTCGTCCAGGCCGAAGTACTAAGACTAAAATTAGTGACACACCAACAAACCCGCTCCCAAAATAATTAAAATAAATCACTTTTACCTAAAAACCCCAAGTAAAAATACCAAATCCGTGTCCAACTGATCAGTCCGTTCCAAGTCGTCGTCCATAAAGAGAAATTTAAATCAAGTCCGAGAAATACAAATTTGTGTTCGTAGATGGTAGGTAAAACAATTCGACCCAATTTCTATTCTGATGTGAAGGAAGTTGTGAACAAGATTTAACCTTCATCTACAATAAACGCCGTGAATTTAATTTCACCGTTAATAGCCTTCAATGTTTTTCTTCCTGCCTCAGTAAAAAAGTTATCTTTGGAATGGTTATTTCCCAAGCGATTAGGATCAAACGAATTTGCAACACCAAGCCTGCCTTTGATAGCGAAATTGCTTTACTTTAAAAAAAGACTTTTAAATAATAGTTTTCCGCCTGCATTTTTAAGCTACTATTTTTCAAAAATTTCCTTGACGAACACTTCGCTTTTTTGTAACCATTTAACTGTTACCCGTATGACAATACTTTTCTAAAGCACATTATACGTGGCGAATTTTATTTGATGCTTGGAAACAGCGCGGTTGGTCGACTTTGCACGAATACGGATTTGGAATTCTCGGACTTTATTTAAATTTCTCTTTACGGACGACGACTTGGAACGGACTGATCAGTTGGACACGGATGTGGTATTTTTTTCCGATTTTTTAGGTAAGAGTGGTTTATTTTAATTATTTTGGGAGCGGTTCTGCTGGTGTGTCGCTTATTTTAGCCTTAGGACTGCGGCATGGACGAAACCCCACATTTGGATTTCAATTTATGCTTGTTTTAATTATTTTCTGGCTTATGGTGCTGTCTGCTCTAGTGTGTTTTTGCTTGAAATATGTGAGGTGCTTTGCATCGCTCATTCTTTGCGACAAACCAACACTGATGAGCCCTTGTCTCATTCTCAAACCTTTAAAAAAAAAATTATTTTTAAACCTTTCAAAAATGCTTTACTACATTTATGTTATATATATATATATATATATATATATATATACTAGCTGCGACGCCCGGCGTTGCACGGTCTATCTTAAATAATGCTCACTTTCTGGCGGAGGACAAAAAGTGATGTCACGCATTTCTATGAAAAACGTATCATATTCCATCAAAAATACCCTTATAAAGTACTGGGTCTTATAATCTTATATCATGTAGATTGTAGGTTATTTAAAAGAAAACTCAAAACAAATGTTACTTTAAAGTACTTCTGCGTACACTATATTTTTAGTTCTGTTTTCTTCCGGCAGAAGTAGATATTGATTTTCACCAGAGCCAGCTCTCGATAGGGCAACATATGGTTGCCCGTGCGAAAAACACTCATAGCGTAGATATATTCCTACGTGCTTAAATGTTTGCCCCTATTTATAAACATATGCTCTCAAAAGGAAAAAAAAAACAATTTTGATATATTCTTCATTGGTGCTCCGCTTCTATCCCGTCTTAGCGTAATGATATATAACCTATAGCCTTCCTTGATAAATGGGCTATCTAACACTGAAAGAATTTTTTTAATCGGACCAGTAGTTCATGAGATTAGCGCGTTCAAGCAAACAAACTCTTCAGCTTTATAATATTAAAACGGAAATTGATTGTTTGTATAAAATCAACTGTTTAAAAGTAATAAAATAATTTTTTGAAAAAATAATAGAACCGACTTCAAACTATAAATTGCGCTAAAAAGTAAAAAATAATATTATTCTTTAAACAACTTCGATACGACTTTTAAACATAATTTTTGAAGTCCGTGCAAAATTATGACAGTCTAATTATAATTACACCGTGCGTTGTTTTACATTGAAACTGTTGCAAACTCTACGCTATTTATAGTTGTAATTGGTTCATAGTTACAAAAGGAATCATACATCAAAATGCATCATAATTTTGCACCGACTTCAAAAATTATGTTTAAAAGTCGTATCGAAGTTGTTTAAAAAATAATATTATTTTTTACTTTTTAGTGCAATTTATAGTTTGAAGTCGGTTCTATTATTTTTTCAAAAAATTATTTTACTTCATTCTTTTTAGTGTAAATACATTTTTATATAAATACTCTATTTTTAAAACATTCATATCAAAATGGAAGCCTTTGAGGGAATGACACTAAAAACTAACCGTTTGTAGGATAAATTTTGTTTTAAAATCGATTTTAAAGAGTCACTAGAGCAAGCAAACTGATTGGATTTAATTTCTTCTTCAGAGAAGCCTTCAGTCTATTTCTTGTTATAATTGCTTTTAATATGACATCTTAATGGCAACAAACTCTTTTTTAACAATGAGTTTCATTTTTATTAACAAATTTCCCAACAAAGAAAAATCGAGCCTTGCCTTTCCAATTAAAATGAAAAAATACCTATTTTTTACCTATAACGTTTTTTCTAAAAAAAAAAAAGATGTAGTCAAACTGATGCGCGATATTTGAGTTAGACGACCCTGTATCGATCAAAGAAAAAATAATCAAAATCTGTTCATTTAGTCAAAACTTATGGATGAAAAAGCAAAAAAATGACCACATTTCAACCCATATTTTTTTCTAATTATCGAATACGGTCAACCAAGGTATGGGACCAATGGGAAACTACTCTCAATCGATTAAAAAAAATTCATGAAAATCGGTTCATCCGGTACGAAGTTATGGGTGGACAAACAAACAAACAAAAACGACATACATACAATCTGAATGTATAACCTCCTTCCTTGGTGAATTCGGTTAATAAAGAAGGATTAAATTCGCTTACATTAATTTAACGGAGATTGCAAATACAGCGATGCCTCATCAAAATGCTAGAAACTTTGATTATTATTATATTTTATTTGTTCAACAATGACAACTGTATTGATTTGTTTGTTCACACGGCAACTGTAACAATTGTTGAAACGATACAACAATGAAAATAAAATAAAACGGTCGTCATCTGGGTTAAATAAAATTAAAGTTAATTACCTTGAAAAAAATAATTTCAAACTACAGAGAAAAACGCTTATAACTTCTTTTCTAGTTAATTTAGAGGCTTCGAATTTTAGTACGTAGCGAAAAACTCTTCCTGAAGTAGTTTTTTACGCGCTTTTCAATGGTATCAAACTTGAAAGGATGCGACAATTTCTTCCGATAGAAAGGACTATTTTATGCAATTTTCGGCGCTCATCTCCTATTGGTTTTAGTGTGATGATATATAGCCTATATATATATATATACACTATTGGCCATTAAAATTGCTACACCGGGAAGAAATGCAGATAACAAAATGATATTTATTGGATACATATATTATATTAGAAACAACAAATGATTAAATTTTCAAGAAATTTGGGTAAATCGATACTGAGAAATTCATTTGTATATCACAGCATCTTCTTCCTGTCGTTTAAATTTCATGTCTGTAGCATGTCGCCTTCTTGGTGAAATATTTTTAATGGCCAGCAGTGTGTATATATATATATATATATATATATACGAAATTTGTATTGAGGTTTATTTTTGCGGTATTAATTTATAAGATATCTTTTTATTAAAAGCATTTTTTTTTCGCTCTTTACATTATATTGGTGATATTTCTCCAATCTTAATTATTGGTGGTGATTCCAATCTACGGTATGCATTAAATAAACACTATGCATTTCTAAATTGAGACTATTTACACATTCGTTAAAAAACTGCCCGTATGAAAAATTATTTTTTTAAATTTTAATCATTAGAAGCAACTTTTCTTTT
This sequence comes from Octonoba sinensis, assembly GCA_038502835.1. Taxonomy (NCBI): domain Eukaryota; kingdom Metazoa; phylum Arthropoda; class Arachnida; order Araneae; family Uloboridae; genus Octonoba; species Octonoba sinensis. The sequence continues at coordinate 51,164,644 of CM076599.1, read as the reverse complement.
CTTCAATAACTATTTAATTAGTTGAAACGTTAATAATAATAATTAATTAGTGGTTAACAAAATTCTTATTTTTTATCATCATTTCTTTTCATAAATTAAATATTTTATTCAAATTAACTATTATTGATTATTTTATCTTACGTTAATTTGGTAAATACTTTTTCTTTCTCAGCATTTTAAACTTCATTACTTAATTTAAATATTTATGCCTTTGTTGTTATTATTTCACTAACAATTGATTGACTTAGACATATTCATCAGTAGATAATGAGATACTAGCAAACAACGCTACACAGTAAAAGTGCTTGAAATCTTCCAAACTATTGCAATACCAAAGTTATACTCTAGAATCAAATGAAAATTGTTGAGGCTATAGTAGCTGGTAACCTGTACAGAAAACACAAGTAAAAATTTTTAAAAAAAATGTACTTTCAGTGTAGATGATCAGTTTGATTGCTTAAAAACTTCTTAGATACACCACAGCACAAAAGAAAAAAAGTAGGACTAAAAGTTACGCAAGTATTCGGTGAACTTTCATTTCCAGAAATTCATGCTAGCTTTATCTTCTGCTAGAAACTTCCTGATGACTTTTGTTAAGGAAAAAATGGTGGAGCGGCACTAAAGCTTCTTTTGTCTAGGGATGATGTTTTTAGAAGGAAAGATGTCGGTAAAAACATTTAACGAGATTTCGGGAACGATCTTACAGAAATAAAAATCAGATAAAAGTTTCTATAACTCTAAAATGGAAGAAAGTTGGAATCGCAGATAAAATAAAGATAGTTGCGCAGATACAGGTTTGTGTACTGAAAGAAAATCCATTATTATGTCATTTGATTAAACTGCTGATTCTACTGGATTTTCTGAAGGAAATATTGCATTAAGTTCGACAAGTACCTATATTTTCCTCCTTACATGAATGAAATTACTTTGTTCAATTTTCAAGGGTTACAGGCATCTTCATCAGTAGATAATGAGGTAGAGTACTTTAAATTCTTACGTTATTTTCTTCTCTTAGATTATTTTTAATTAAACATTATAGAATCTAAATTTCCAAATATCTTATAAGAATCTTCAAATTACTACTAGTAACTAATTTGCATTATTATGCTACTTTGTATTGTTTTCTTATGTTGAATCATCTAGTTTAGTCTATTTTCATGTAATAAATAGAGAAAAGTAAGAAAGGGGATTATAACATGGGACCAGTAGACAGCAAAAGTACGAATAGTTCTCTATCCCTCCTTTTCAGCCAATATCTGCTTCAGTTAAATGTGGATAATTCCACAAAAATCGTTTGACATTTCAGATTAGAATTGCGGTTCATTAATGATATAGTTTATCTAACACAAAACTGCGAACGTAACATTTTGTTTAAAAATAAGTCATGAACGTGACGTTTTATTCAACAATAAAACTTGCAAGTGACGTTTTATTCAATGCTCAAGTAATGCTTCTGTATTGTTATTGTGAAAATCACTTAAATTATTAAACAGGTTAACATTTACAGCTGACAATTATCCGAGACAACATTAACAGGGATCACATGGTTGTCTTAAACTAGTAATAAAAATTATGAACATGAAGACATAATTGTTCATATTAGAATTTAATAATTGTTCGTATTAGATGAGCAATATCCGCTTTAAACACTCTTTTATAACAGTCGCTGTCTCAACTGTAAATGTTTAAGCTGCAAGTGAACCACCTAATCATATATCTTGGTACAACCTTGTATTTCAAAGCAAGAAAAACTACTTGTTAAAAAACTACTTGCACTGAGTGCTTTGTTGACAAATATTCATCATCACGAGAGACATAGTTTTGTATAATTTTCTAGTATCTTGTAGATAACGAAGAATCAATGCTTGACATCATTCATTCTTCCACATTCAGAGTGCTCAGTGTTTAGGTGCACTTGCTGTCAATCCCATGACTTGTTCATAATTGAAGCCATTTCTCTTGAAATGATATGTACTTAATTACTGAAGCAACCCTACCTAGAATTATCTTACATTCACTATGCTGTGAGTCTTGTGTACATGTAATCATTGACACTTTTTATTAATTTTATTTGTTTATTTATTGTTATTATTACTACTTCTTTTTAGAATATGTTTATAATTAAAGACCATTTTAAATGAATTATGAGAATTAATGAGTTATCAAAATCGTATAAATTTAGTTTTTAAATTAAATGTGAGAATCGCATGAGAAAAAGAAATATTGCATAAAAAAAGAAGAGAATTAGTACGTCAAAAGAAAGATTGTTACCGAGAAAACTCGCCATCTGTAACCAACAAGAAATAGTCTTCTTAATTATAGAAAGAACTAGGAATACGAATTAAAACTTGAACTTTCTGAAAAAGACATATTTCTTAAAAAGAATAAAAAAATAATTAAGAATAATAAAGTTCTTTAATTCTTAGTAAGAGTTAAAGAATTAGAAAATAAACATATTTTTTACTTTTTTTCAACAAGAAATTAAAATAAATGCACAAACTCGAATAAATATTTTTATTTAAGAAAAAGTCTTGGGAAATATAAAGGTGAGTAAAGCATAAAAAATAAATTACTGGATTAGACTTCGTGTCTGTTTTGCAATTTTTACGGAACATCTGGTAACTAGATTTTACCACGCAATCACACAAACAAAAAATATTATTAGCATCTAAAAACAGAAATGTCTATCAGGAAAACATGTATTTGTGTGTATGTTGTACAAGGCAGAAGGTTAAACCTTGGACCTTTTTACTGTTTACACCTTTTTACTTGCTTTTATGCAGAATGTAATAATTCAAATAACTTAAAAATTCAGTGAGATATACATTGTAACTTGATGTATTAATATGATTTTTTAGCTCTGCATAATACACAGAACTTTTCGATTGGAAAATATTCAATTCGGAGACACAATAAATCATGTATTGCAAGAAGTTGTGTGGCTTTTCTTGCGGGTGAGCAATAATTAAACTAAAGCATAACTCATACGAATAAATATGTTTCAATACATTGTTTAGTCTGATTTTTTTAAATTATACTTTGAAAGGTTCTTCTAATTAAAAAAACTCACATAATGGTTTATGAAAAAGATAGGTACTATACTACTTTAAGTACGAATTTTAAAAAATACAAAAGCATCCTTACATGAAAATACCTCAATATATATCTTTAATATCACTTACCAAAAACATCTCGATAAGAAAGGAACATTTGCTGCACATATTCTTCCCACATTTGCAGCACCGAAATGAGCAGTTTGAAGATAGTTTCACCATAAGACTCAAGATAATGTTTCAACCTTCCTAAATGGTGGTTTACAAGTACTCTTTGGGGAATCTTATGGCCTCTAGTAGGTATAAACAACTGAATTGGAAACAGTGCCTAAGACCCACGTCGTTGTTAAAGAGGTACTTGTAGAGTAGCTCGTACGGATATTTTGATATCAAGGGTGTTTTAATAATGAGTATTTTCGTTCACTTATTGGACAATTGCTGTTTTTTCTTTGCAGCTTAATACATTTCAATGTTTCCTTATATGCACATTTATTTAACTGTCAACAAATATTTGTCATTAAAAAAAATCGTTTTTTCTCAAAGAAATGTAGCTACTTATTGTGTTTTTTGTTCGACATATTTATTTTATTTATTTTATTTTATTTCATGTTGGGGAGGGGGCTGGCACGACACATACAACAGGAAGAGTCAATGGGAGCAATTGCCCCTTCCTAAGAGTCAAATACTATTTAAAATTATATGCATGACGAACTAAAGTTTTATAATTTTTCCCCTTTGGAACTATAAGCATGAGTAAGACTTAAAAATACGTTACTAACTAAGACTTCGTGTCGATAAGATATCATGAAGCACACATTTTTTAGTTTTTACAGAACAGCTAATAACTAGTTCCACCCCCTTGAAAAAAAATTGCCCCCTCCTTAGCAAAATTCTGTATCCGCTCCTGAATGTGCCTGTTTATTTAGTTCTCGCCAAAAAACCTTTTCCCTATCACGTAACGAGTTCCCCATAGCTTTTCCTATTCTACAATGCCTAAGAGGAAAAAAAACACTCACTATACTTAATCACAGAACTCCACACGGGATGTAATTTCAAAATCTAGTATAATAGTACTGTTCCCTTCAAAATACGAATACTTTCAGTAAATAACATTGTAAGCGAGAAGAAACTAAAATGTCGGAAGAGATCCTTATAGTCACTTCTTTACAGAATAGTTTTAGCTTTTAGGACGGTACATTTTGTTTTCCCATTTCTAAACAAATAAATAAGTCAATGACGGTATTTTTATTCCAACAGTTCTGTCGTCTTTTATATGGTTTTATTGTGTTCAAACCATAGCAGATATATTTTTAAGTTTTTTCATATTGATTAAATTCTAAGTTCGGGGGGAAATTACTCGGAACCACCAAAGTGGCCTTTTTGACCGTTTCGAAACTATCCTTTCTTGCCAATTTGTAAACTAATTATAATACAACGTCCAGTTACATTGACTTTCCTAATATACAATAAACAGGACAAGTCAATGCCAGCTGAAAGTTGTACTATAATTATTAACAACGGTATTGCCATCTGAAAGTTTCAAAATTATCAAAAAATGGTGCGACGGTTCTTGTGTTAAAAAGAAGTACTAGTACAGTAGAGCCGCGGTTATCCGAGCCTCGACTTACCGAGTTCCAGGTTAACAGAGGTACATTACTCCATGAAAAAAGCGCCTTTGGCGCAGGCCTTTTTTTTTTTTTTGTCTCCCATGTACCGATGGCGCCCTCACTGACTGACGTCAGTTGCTTTTTCATTTTGCTAGTGAACAGTTTGTTCATTTTCGTGTGTTTACTGTATTTGTTACGTGATGGATGCTAAACGCAAACGAACTGTTGTGTCTTTGTAGACTAAATTACAAGCCAACAACAGACTCGATAAATAAGAGACATTTTTAAAAGTGGCTTCATATTTAGGTGTGAGAGAATCATCATTTCATGATACGTACAGTAAATCATAATACGTAGGTATACGCACTTTTGCTCGTATTCCTTTTTCCGCATCTTTCACGACGTTTTCGTTCATTTCATCCGTTTACCCACGTTTCCCTCTCGATTTTGACAGAGTCCGTGTTATCCGATTTTCGATTACCCGAGGTACCCGAGGTCCACATTATCTCGGATAACCGAGGCTCTACTATATAAGAATCAGAGGTTTTCTAAGTAATGTAAATTATCCTTCTTTTCAAAAGCTGATGCAAGGATGAAGATATAAATTTTGTAATATTATAAATAAACAGCATATAACTTTTTCATCCGCTACACTCATATATGGCAAAAACTTTTTCACAATGTTTATTATTATATTGTGTAAGCTATAAATCAAGTCTTTCAATAATTCATGCTTTCCCCTTAAATGCAAAGCTCTAAAAAGATCTTCTTTTCTTTTACGTCATTTTTCCCAATGTATTTTGAAGAAAAAAGAGGTTACACTATAAAAAGAAAACTCTCCTCGTTACACAAAAGTTTGAAAGAAAAGATCAATTTTGTCGGACAAGGAAAATATTGTGTTTTGAAAAGATTAAACATTCTTAAAACACCGTTCTTTAGTTTCCAATAGATAAATCACAAGATAGATTTCGAAAGTTTTGTTTTTAACAGCGAATATTTTTAACTTCAGTTCTAACTCGGTGTATTTGGTTTTTGCTCGTTTTTTTTCCCCTCTCCCTTTTTTCTTTTTAGAGCTATTTGTAATGTTACCTAAATAAAATATGATATCTAAGCTATCCAAAGAAGTCTCCCATTTGCTTTAATTACCGGAATCAAGAATTATGAGGGTTAATTTCGCTTTGAACAATTATGAAATTAATGATAAGTACCAATTTAAGTCATTACTCATGAACTTCAATCGAAATACAGAGAACCCAACATACTTATTTAATATAAGTATATATTGTACTTATATTAAGTAAGCAATGTTATTGTTAACATTGCTTACATTAACTTAATTATTAACTAAATGTTAAATATTTATACGTTAACAATGTGTCAGAATCTACCTCCGAAATTTATTGTTTCTAGGAGAGAGGAGAGATAGGAATAATATTTTTTAAAACATTGTTTAGAGATCTATTTATAAAATAGCATATACAATTTGCATACTTATTGGATAACAAATATGTATTATATTTATATTATATTTATTTAACAAATACGTATGTATTTGTTCGGTTGACCTATAACAAACAAATATATAGGTATTTGTTAAAGGTAAAACTAAATCGAGTTAATATATTTTTTAATTCTCAAAATTGAAAGCAGGTCGTCAAGGGTTAATCCTTTTGACGTGCACTACAACCTTTTCAAGTTTATTTGTTTCTGCTGTTTATTATAATTTTTTATTTTAAGATTACAATGCCTCCTTAAGAACGTTGTTCTTAACGAAATCCTTTTATTATATTGTTTATCACAAAAAGTTTAAGAGTTCTTCCCTGACTTTACAGTTTTAACTTTTAGTTTTGTGATATTTTATTTTGTTTTCCTTTCTAAAACTTGTTTTGAGTTTAAAAAGCAATAACTAATGCTTTTGTTGTGAAATGGTCCTTAACTTGAAATATTTAGAAAATTAATATCATTAAGAAGCTTTGACTTGAAACAAATACGAAAAAGATGTACGAACATTTTATCTGATTTCAATTTCCGAAAGAGCCTAGACAACGAAACATTGCTGGAAAAAAGAAAAGAAAAGAAAAGAAAAGAAAAAGAATAAATTTCAACAGCCCTTTTAATTGGGACGTAAATTTCCTTAAACTGTAAAAGTAACCTATTACTGAAACAATGGAAACTGAAATAAAGAACTTCGGCCACTTCGCATTTTGTTAAAAACTGACTAATAAAGATATAGAACAAAAGAAGATTATTATGATCATTTTTCCATTGTAAATCTTGCATGTTTAAAATTATTTTTTACTTTCTTAATCTCAGTTTTAATTACTTCAGCGTAAACGTTAATTTAAAGAAAAGGATTTTTTTCCTTAGAATGTAAAAGAAAGAAGAAAAAAAAGTGTTTAAAAAGAATACTGCAAAATAAAGTCGATTGTATTTTACGTTGATCATCTCCAGCTGTTAACAAACAATATTTAGTTTTCGCTGAAAATAAAAAGAATAGTAAACGAAAAATCTTTTTTTATTGGTTAAAAAAAGACATTTTAAAAGATTAAATACTCATCTGAGAAAAATTAAATCAAATATTATGTAAAGCACACTATTTATTGTAAATGTAGGCGCTTTCCGATATTATTATGTTTGTAAACGGAATGCTCTTACTTTTAATGATATAATTAAAAAAATCATTTTAATCATTGTATCTTAAAATTAATGTCACATCCTTTTATTTTAACATATTTCCAAATGCAGAGTGTTTGAAGAGTATGTTTTTGAAATAATTAAGATTTACAATGGATGTATTTAATTTATCACATAAAATGTATCAAGAATACAAATAAATATACAAATACAAATACAAAAGTGATGACCAGCAACAGGCTCAGGGCATAGCTAGGCTGGTCCTAGTGTCAATTTAGCAGTCCCCAATGAACATCAAGAGCTTTCTTAAAAGTTTTTACTTCCCCCCCCCCCTGCAATTCACAGTCGCTTCCGATAAACTATTCCAACTGCCTATAACCCTATTGAAGTAGTAATTTTTCCTAATTTCAAGATTAGCCTGAGGTTTGAAAATCTTAAAACAATGAGCTCTGGTTCTACTTTCAGTACATAGCTGTAGTCCATCAACATTTCCCATTTTAATGAATTTAAACAACTGAATCATGTCCCCTCTAGCTCCCCTTTACTATACATATTGAACCTTTTAAGCCTAACCTCATAATCCAAGTCTGAAAGACCACATACCAATCCAGTGGCCTTCCTTTGAACCCTTTCCAATAAGGTAATATCCTTAGGTACGGTGACCAAACTGAACAGCATACTCCAAATAAGGTCTTACCAAACTTCTGTATAATGGCAATACAACTTCCTTAGACCTGTTTGAAATATCCTTATTGATAAACCCAAGCATCCTGTTAGCTTTGTTACTTACTATGCTACACTGCTGACTGGACTTGAAGTCGTGACTAATCAGTACTCCTAGATCAACAACTGCTTCTGCTTCCCTAATGACGGAACTTTGTAAATAATAGGTTGCATGTTTATTCTCATGACCAAAATGAAGCACTTGACATTTCCCAACATTAAAAGACATACCCCACTTTATTGCCCACCTAGAAATTTGATTTAAATTCTCTTGAAACTGATTGACTTGTTTATCCGTGTCCACAATTCACATGATTTTGACATCATCAGCAAAATAATTGGTGTTCCCAGAAATACTCTGAGTAATATCAATAATAAAAATAATAAATAATATTGGCCCTAAAACTGAACCTTGTGGAACACCACTCAAAACATCAACCCACTGAGAATAATTGCCCTTCACTACAACTCGCTGTTTCCTCCCAGTCAGCCAAATTTTAACCCAACATATTTTTCCACCAATACCAATATAAGCAAGTTTGCTAAGAAGAGCTTCATGCGGTACTTTATCGAACGCTTTCTGAAAGTCAATGTAAACAGCATCTACGCACTTTTTATTATCTAATGCCATGGTAACCTTGTCATAGAAATGCAAAAAATTAGTTGTACAGGACCTACCCTAACTAAAACCATACTGAAAACCAGTCAACACTAAATTTGCTTCCAGGAAATACACTATTTTGATTTTGATCAGAGTTTCAAAGATTTTACAAAGAACTGAAGTAAGACTCACAGGCCTATAATTTTCTGCCTTAGCTTTAGACCCTTTCTTGCAGAGCGGCGTTATGTTTTCCAGCTTCCAACCCACTGGCACAGTCCCCGAGTCATATGAAGACTTGCTTGCCATTAAGCTGGCTTGCCATATGTTAACAATGTGTCGACATCTACCTTCGAAGTTTACCGTTTGTAAGAGAGGGAAGCGATAGGAATAAAATGATTTAAAAACATTGTTTTGGGATCTATTTATTAAATAACATATAACATTTGCATAGTTATCGGATGACAAAATACAAAAGTTTTGAACGAAGCTGCGTGAGAAAAGTAACTGCAAAGGAACAAACCCTGGTGCCGATCCGCTGGAAAACGTTTTCGATATCTCGACTCAACACGAATAGATCTTGGGGCAGAAGCTCCACCATAAAAGCTTATTTTACGGTAGACTAAATTTTAGAGTCATAAGCAAGAATATTTAGTATTTCTTAATCACACTAATTTAAACAGCAAGAAAAAATTAAATTGGATAAAGAAATCAATTAGAGCCGAAATACGGTGTAGAGTTGGAAGGTTATTCTATGTGGTGTTTTGGGTACATTAGTATGCAAATACCACATAGAAGTTGTCTACTTACGTGGATTTTGTTTAAAAAATTTGGATTTGTTTTTTTAATTTTCTAAGTAATCTCTCCTGTTAGCAATAAATGTCTAATTCTGTACAGCAAAATACATATAAAAAAAACTTTTTGTACTAATGATTATTTGTCTAATAGTTTTAAACTCTCTGTTTTAAACTTAAAGTTGTTCTCTTCATTTTTAATGATGATACTGTGCAAAATAGGTAAAACATATTGTAACAAAAGCTTTTGAGATTCTCTCACTTTTGCTACATTTTTTTTTATTTAAATAAATCACATTTTTCGGTCATTTTCAAATTGCTCTATTCGAGCCTTAACCAAAAATAAACAGTTAATCTGCTTAACTGTTCACTCTCGGCGGGGAACTTGTTGCACACTTTTTGTGTAACTCTACGCTGTGAGCCCTTTTTTTTATCCAATATCTTTTTATATAATTTATTCTAAATTAGAGGATTAATTTTCACATTAAATAACTTCCTATTTAACTACATTATTATTTACAAATTTAATACAAATATTTTGGTCAGGGAAATTTAAATTTGAATATTTTTATGCACCGCACTATATGTTGCGCGGATGCAGAAGTTTTCGAAGTGCCCTTCGAAGTACATTTTTTTCAAGCATTCCGTAACTTGACACCACTGTAAGAGGACGTGATTTGTAACGGCTCCCCCAGGAAGCGGGACTTTGGTCCTTTCTTCTCTGGGGGAAATCACACCAGTGCTCGAACTCCTTTTTAAAAAATGTATAGCAAGTGTATTTAACTTGCATCTAAAACCTCATCTTCAAGTGTTCACGGATTCTGATTTTTTCCCAAATATATATGCATCATTTCATTCAATTTAAATGCTGAAATCATAAGTGACAAATAACGAACTGCAACCAGTATTTCTGAGGAAAGGCAGATGTCTCTGTTGAACCCAATTCATCATTATGGAAATGTAGACTGCGAATCGGAAGAACATTCATAAGATGATTCAGTTCGGACATTAATTAGCAAATTGAGTGTACAATAACTCCATTCTGAAGACACGGAAAAATAATCTGCTAGAATGTCATCAAAACGAACATAAACTCGTAGAATTGAATTCTTCCTTCGATTGCTGAACGAACAGTCGGTCATCCAGATATTTTTCTGCTGCAGTATCATTACTCAAGAAATGTTTTCATCAGGATGGTTTTCAGTGGTACCACAGGTATTTTTTTTTCTCTTAATTGAGCTCAATTAATGTGATTTATGTAATATGTTTTTTTTCTGATGATTGAATTGAGTTAAATGGTGCACTAATTATATATTTACATTTAATCTAGAAATAAGTTAAATGAGCAGAGTAAATCATAAATAAATAAGTTTCATTTAAAAAGAATCTTGTCTTGTTGATTTTTCACAGAATCTGCTATGAGTATTTTTGTTGCAAGAAATTTTACCTATTTTCAGAAAATGAGTGCAAATTTATGATGTTAATGTATTAATTAATTCAACGCATACTATTAACAATATAAGATCATAGGCCATGTTACATTTTACCGTAATTAGTAATGGTGCCGAGTACTAAAAATTTTTATTTTTTTTCGGGTTAGTTTCTGGGTTTATTTTTTAATTAATCAAGCATACATGAAATAATAAAACCTTGAATCAATATCTAAAACTATATAATGTCATTGATTTATAGCAAAAAAAATCACAGATTTTTTTTTTCAACTTTGCTTTTATGAATTTTGAAATATCTTGTGTGCAATTATTTTGATTTGAATTGTTATGAATTTGAGTAATATTTTTTCAATTTTGCCTTTCTATATTTTGTATACTATTTTGTCTTAAGAAAATTTGTATTTTCACTCACAATATATGAGTAAGTCCAAAAATTCCAAAATTATGGCTATGAGCTTAGCTACCTCCATTCCCAATTTTTGTGGGAATGAAGAAGAAAATTTTGAGTTTTTCATCACCCAATTAAATCAAATTGCTGAACTTGAGCAATGGTCCACTCAGAAAAAGATGCTTATATTAAAATTACATCTCAAAGAAAAAGCTCTTCAATTTCGAATAAATGATCCCTCAGCTTCAAAAGAAACAGACTTTGATAAATTAACACAAAATTTGGCAAATAAATTTAACAAAACTCAATCATTTGAATCTATTCAGGACAAATTCAATAAAATAACCCAAAAACCAAATCAATCAGTTAAGCAATTAAGTGAAGAAATTGATATTTGTGCACAGAAATTTTTGAATTCAAATGACTCTACTGATGTAAATTTTCTGGACTTAACTAAATAGCTAAAAAAATCTAAATTTATAAAGGCTCTTAGACCAGACATTAAAACTCAAGTAAAAATTCTTGGTCCTTCTTCTTTTGCTGAAGCAGTAAAACATGCCATAAATGTTGAAAAAACTTTTGGCGACAATCATGACAATCCAAATTGCTTCACTAGTTCAGACATTAACTCCCTAATAAGACATCAAATTGAAAGCAATCAACAAATACAAAATTTGTCTGACAAAATAAATTCCATAAATCAGTTATCTGTAAGCATTGTAACCACATCAGACAATTTTAATCCCATTCCTTCAACATCTGCTAACACATTCAGCAACCAACATCATAATCAAATCTCTTGTCACATATGTGGTAAACCTCATTTAACCACTAAATGTTGGTATTTTCCCAAACCTCAAACTAATCAAGCACATTTTGGTCAACAAAATCTCAGACCCAGGCAACTTAATTATTATCAGCAAAACAATTTTCGAAACAACAGGGGAAACAGAAGGGGCAAATCATTTCGACCGAGATTCCAAAACAATAGAAATCACCCATATAGACGCAAAAATTTAAACTAAAAAAGGGTTCTTACCAAATAAAGAAATCAAAAAGCTCAAAAACAACTGTAAGGACCCACAAAAAAATAAAATGGAGCTATGAAAAAAATGTACAAAAAAAAGACAAAATTGTAAAGAGTAATGAGCAAAACATTTCAAGCTCAACTCAATCAGGTATTTCTGACAAAACAAATGAAACCACGGAAAAAATTGTAATGTCATGCTCTTTAGATCAAAAATGTATGGCACTTCCAATAATTAAGCTGAAATTTGGTAAGGATTCAATTGATTCTCTTTTAGACACCGGTGCAAATTTGAGTTTAATTCAACCTAGTGTTTTGAACCGCATAAAACAATCATGCAAAGTTGAATATGTATCAATATCAGTCAGAATTCACACGATTAACAACCAAACTGTACCATACCTTTCTGCAGTAAACATAAAATTCAAAATCAAAAACAAATGGTTCTCAAATCTTTTTTTTTTTTTTGTAACTAGTGAAAATTGGAATGCCAATTATGAAATCATACTTGGATATGATTTCATACAAAGAAATAAAATATTAATTGATATTCCAAACAAAAGACTAACTATTGATAACTCACACTTTGAGTTTGAGGAAAACTTACCAAAAACAGACTTATCTCATGTAAACAACATCTCAGATGCAAAATATGATAATCTTGTCAAAAGTGTAAACAATGTGACTTTAGACCCCATGACCTCAAAAATTGTCAAATTAGAAATTCCTCCAAATTATCAAAATGAAAAAGAAATTATTTTCTCACCCATGCCAAAATTTTTTGATAATAACTCTATAAATATTGTAAATGAGAACAAATATATCTTCACAATTTTCGAGAACAATACTCAGGAAAAAATAATCTTGAGAAAATCATCTAAGGTTGGGGAAGCATTTTCTGTAAAAGACTTCAAATTCAACACATCCAATTCTCAACAGTATAATAAAGATCAAATTTTTCAAGTAAACAATTTAACCATGCAGGATATCATCAAACTTAGACAAGACGAATTGAATGCTAATGATTTTGATCTTTCACACTTAAACGACACAGACAAAAAAGAAATATTGCAATTATTAATGAACAATTATCAAGTTTTTTCAAAATCCTTTAAAACTCTTGGTTGTACTGATGCTGTCATACCAGAGTTAAAGCTTTTACATAATTTTCCATTGCAAACTAAGGCATATCCCATTCCAAAGATTGCAAAAGATTTTGCTCAGCATGAAATTGCAAAATTAGTTGATGCTGGTATTCTTGAATCTTCACTCAGTCACTACAGTTTTCCCATTATATTTATAAAAAAAAATATTCCTGGTAATGATCCAAAAAATTTAAAATGGAGACTAGTCATTGACTATCGACTATTAAACTCCATCACAGAATCATTGAAAATCTGCTTACCTAAAATAAATGACATTCTTCATAACATTGCAGGAAAGAAATTTTATTGTGTACTAGATCTTAAATCTGCTTTTTTTCAAATTAAGCTCAAAAACTCTGACAAAGAAAAATTAGCATTCTGCTCAGAACTTGGTAGATTTCACCCACTGAGACTACCACAAGGCTTAACAAGAAGTTCCGTCTAGAACTATACGAGCCTACTTTCCCGTATACACCAAATTCAAATTTATAATCTAGCTATCTCTTTCTCTCTCTTTCTTATTTATCTTTAGTTCTAATTATTGAAAATATACCTTTTTCAACGGATAATACATATTCATTCACTCACTCATTCATTCTTTCATTTATTCAGCCATGCATTTATTCATTCATTCGTTACCTCATTCAAGTGTTTATTCATTCATTTACGCATTCATGTATTTATTCACTCATTTATTTATATTTTCATTTATTCAATAATTTATTCATTCATTCTTTTCCTCATTCATTTATTCATTGATTTATTCTTTCACTCTTTCATTTATTCATTCATTCATTATTTTACTCATTGAGTCACTGAGAAATATCCTTGAAAATCCCGATCAAAAAATTTCATAGCAAAATAGGCTCGTAAGTTCTGGATAAACTTTCTATTTCTACATGTTCTACGTTATAAGAGCTTTCCGATAAAGTTTGTTCCAAGCAAATCGGTCCGTTAGATCAGGATTTATATAGGGTTGAAATTTCCCCGTAAGCTCTGTGTTAATTTTTTGAACTGTTCAAAAATGAACAAAAACTGTTCAAATCAATATTTCACGCCGAGAACTCCTTTCAATAAGCTTTCAATAGGAACTTGGCTCTTGTGCCCAGAGTTTACAGAATTTGCTTCAATTTTGTCCATAGGCGCTAATGTTAAAATTTTTTGAACTGTTCAAAATTGAACAAAAAATTGTTCAAATCAAAAAGTGAAATATAGAAATGAGATGTCCTCGCCGAGATCTTTCGAATGCAAAAAGAATTTTTCCAATCGGACAATTCGTTCAAAAGTTATTAGGGGGGGGACAGACCGACAGACCGACAGACAGACAGACCGACAGACAGACCGACAGACAGACAGACAGACCGACAGACCGACAGACACACTTTTTCCCCATCTCAATACCCTACTTTCAAATTTTTTATTTTTCAATCTTTATTTAATTACTTCACTTATTTTTGACTTTTCTTGATTTTTAACGATATTTTCACGATACATTAAGCCTTCTTTCATGCTTTATTATTATTTTTTTTTACTTTTACGGGAAAGTAGGCTAAAAAACAGTACTTCATGCTTTGGAATGTTAATGGAAAAAGTTTTCAATGATATTAAAGGTCCCAATGTGCAGTATTTTCTAGACTCTGATTTTTATGGTATGATTAGAAATTTCATAGTTTAAATGAATGAAATAATTTTAAAGTTCAATGACTTTAACAGTTAATGTGCATTCGACCTGATTTTATAGTTAAAGAGCATAAAAAAAAGTAGTACGATGGGACGCCGAAGCGTTATAAGGTTTTTAATATTTTGGTGGGAGATCTTGCGGGTGAAACGAGTTTTTATGCCCAGTCAAAAGCTACAGCATGTTTGAATTGTTGCTGTTGTTTCTAATGCCACTTGGGTATCGAAGCCCCCCTTCGCAGAGCGACCAGAAAATAAAGCAGAGGGAGCGCGTTCCGTTTATAGATGAGCACCACAACGGTGGAAGTACGACTTGTCTCCATATGTATTTGGAGGACACTAGACGGCGCCCCCACAAATACGCTACCTTTCTTTTTTGACCTAAGAGTGAGTGAAAGGGAAATTTTCCGCCAATACCCTCGGAACTGCCTCGTGACTTTAGGGTCCACGAATTTTATATGCAGCGGGTCGGGTTTCGAACACCCAATCGTTCAGTTGGAAGTCCGACATCCTAACCACTAGGCTACCACGGCCTACATAATTGAGTACACGGGTTTATCGAGTACATAACCAAAATATTACCTTCATCGTTTCTTAATAGGTGAATACATATAAGTAATTGTCATAGCGTAAAAATGTATATCCCCAATGAAGTACATAGATTGTTCTTAATGTAAATATATGGTTTTACCAGGCTTCCCATTCAAGAGTTCTGTGTTGTGTTTCTCAACTACGTTGAAGTTTAATACTCCTGTACCGATCGAAAGCTTTTTATGTAGTATGTATAACTTCATATTTAAACTGTTTTTCTAACTGAGAAATCATCTGAAGACACAGCCAAAAGGAAAACTTTCTTGGTAACTGTTCAACCAAATATTTCCATACTGATTTACTATATTAATATTAGACTCGAAGAGTAGTCGTCGAAGAATTGTTTCTTGATAATAGTACGGATTTTCGAACCAGAATCACTCTGTTATTGTCATTACCTCGAACACGATTTTGCGATAGCGAAAACAAAAAGATAGTAGCTTCAAAATTGGAGAAAATTTTAAATATCAGTCTAAAGGATAAATGCTCGTTTCTTAACTCATGCGGAAATCAGGTCTTATAAAAGTTGTCTGACTACTCGAGAAACACAACAGATACTGATCTGTAACGTGCTTGAGTAAACAGATAGGAATCCACTTCAATACTTTTGCAAATCTACGAATTCTTCAAAATTTAATAATTTATTCGGTTTGAAATATTTAAAGCGGAAAATATTACACAATCGAGCTATTACAGAAGTTTTTTCCTCAGCAAATCACCCGTAGTAATTTCGAAATTTAACGATAAAGTTATTTCGTGGCCCTTTATCTTCCTCAAAAGAATAATGCACAAGGTTAGTTTAATTCAATGGTCGCCAAACTTTTGAGGCCACTGACCAATCATATCTTTTCCAAATTTTACTGTGAGTTATTTCATTCCCACCACCCACACACCCCCTGTACCTTCTCCCATCAGAAAAAAAGTAGGGCAAAAACGTAAATTAAATTCTTAGTGTAAACTGTCAAAATTATGTTTCTGTGTAAAGACGACTTAAAGTGGTTTTTTCTTCTCAATCACTACAGCCGGTTACCAGCCAAGCTTGTCTCAGTCAGCTTATACCATCTAGATCAATTTGCTGTTATATTCTTCCATCTGTAAACTCCCAAATCCTTCAACCACTTTTCTAATCTATCCCTCCACCTTGTTCTCTGTCTTCCTCTTTCCCTTTTCCCCTCTGGAGTTTGAAGAGTTAATTTCTTAACAGGATTTTCATCGTTATATCTAAAAATATGTCCTAACCACCTAAGTTGGGATATCTTGATCACTTTCAGTATAATATAAGTATTGTAAGTATTAAGTAAGATGGCGGGCCCTTATAGGATATTACATATCATGTTCTGCATGTATGTAATGCAGATTCAGTGATTCCATTTCGAATCACATCAACATAAAGAGCCAAGAATCATGTAGAAACTCATTGCTGTAAACTTTTGTGAGAAATGCGACTAGAGGCTCGTGATCGCAGAGTACACAATCCACTTGGAACTGGGAAACATGTATTGCACGTGACTCGTACAAATAAGAGTACAGCTCCAGCTGTCAGCAGCCTATGACCCACGGGTCACCGAGTTATTCATTTCAGCCCCATCCTCATTTCAAATAATTCACCTTACTTATAAAACAAAATACAACAAAATTATCTCCCAAAAGATGAGTCCAATGAATTTTTTCGAAAGACAGAGACGCACCATGTGGATTAACAACCAGCCGCCATGATGGACTAATGTAGAAAAGTTTCTCATGTTGGTGTGCGTGTGTTGTATATTTTATGTATTATATTTTTGAACATATTGATATGTCTATTAACTTGCTCCGTTTATGTGATAATGGATTACCACCAATATTCGCCACAAATATTAAATTATAAAGCATAAATATGAAACGAAAACTTGAATACATTTACAAAAATAATAATAATGAAACTGAAATAAATAATGAAAAGTTTAACTTGGTAATAACTACTGTCAATCGGGGTGACTAAGTTCCATACGGGGTGACTCGGTGCCATCCTGGGTTTTCAAACTCAAGCGGCTGATGGCGCCAGAGGAAGGAACCGATCGAAAAAGGAAAACTACCACTAGGTAGCAGGATAGTAGGGCGATTTTAACTAGGCTACTACACCAATCAAATTATAACCTAAATTGTAACTTACCATTGTTTGTGTCGATGTGGATTTGTGATCTAGAAAAGAAGTGTGGTCTGGTAATCATATTTCGGAATCAGCCAGAAAAAAGGTAAGTTCAGTTTTTTGTTACCAAACTATCAAAGAAGTTCTACACGCTTCGACGTTTCAAAATGATTTTTTGTTAACCAGTTATAACCCTTAATTCAATTTTCGATGAAGTGTGGGGTGACAAGGTGCCCTCTTGTTTTGCAGTGTTTTGGCCATTTTTAAGTTTCTAGAATGTCATTGATGTCCTAGATGTTGACCACCCATCTACAACAGTCTCTGGTCAACCGTTGACAAGCAGTGAGTCAGCCACTGACGCAAAAAAACACTGGCCCTATGCAAGGTGACTTTGTTGCAGTAAAATATAAAGGAAAAATGTACCCGTGTCAAATGATTTCTAATTTCGACAGTAGCAACGAGGCATGTGTGAAATGCCTGGAGAAAAGTGGACAATTCTGGAAGTGGCCTGACACCCCTGATGTTTTGTGGTACAAAAAGAAACAAATCCTGAAGAAGATTTGTCCTCCCGTACCTCTACCAAATGGCGACAAATCTCAGGTTATTCTAAATTCGAATTGACTGAAGAGAGAATTTTTATCTCAAATTTGTAGTTTGTGTTTCGTTTAATAAATTTAGTTATTTTGAAAAACATTTTGAAGAGTTTCTTTAATAAATAGTTTTTCCATATGTATGGCCTTTTTTATTTTAAAATTTGAAGGTATACTCATAAAAAATTAACTTATAATAGCTAAAATGAAAAGGAGATGAATTCTGAAGGGTGAGAAGTCAGCGATCGTTTCTAATAGATTTAAGAGGAGGAAACATGCGTGGCACTTAGTCACCCCCAAGTGCGGGGTGAGTAAGTGCCACAAAGAAAAAATTATATCTCCCTGCCATGATATCTTAGAATCATTTTTAATATGTGAATTGAAAGCTAAGATGTGTAATTATGTTGCATTAAATAGTCAACCCGATAGGTGAAAAAATAGAGGAAATATGACACGAAAACGTCAAAAAGTGGCACATAGTCACCCCGTTTGACGGTATGTAATAATCATGTCCCGTACGTTGATGATAATGCGTTTTTTTTTCTGCATTTTTTGACATTTTTCCTGTTTTTCAGCATTTTTAAGTACTTTTCTCATTTATAGAGCATTTTTCTATGTTTTAGCTCTTTTTTCTGCTTAAAACTTAGTTTGAATAATTCATTAAAGTTTACGAAACACTAAAAAGGTTGGTCGAGGGTAAAACTATAAATCTATTGCACAAAACTGAATTGAAGAAAGTAAAGTATTCCTGACGTTGAAAAAAGTTTCTGGTGTTATAATTGGAGAAGGTACAGTGGGGGTATGAGTTAGAAGAAAATTAATCCATGAGTGATCCTATTTACTTCAAATTTACCTAGGTCTGAATCGAAAAAAGTTTTTCAAGATGCAAAAACCTTACTTTCGTACGCTGTCTTTGAATGAATTGCTTGTTTGAAAATGCAAAAGAACATTTCGTTACTCAGAGCAATTAAGATCTTGTCATTTAAGACAATTAAGTTATCAAAACACCCGTTTATACCGTTTATTGGTGCACCGTTTTTATATTTAATTTATTTATTTTAGAAAATTATTTAATGGCGTTGCTATTATAATTTTTCAAGAAACAAATACTTTAAATATTTTTGTATTTCAGATCGTAAGTGCATTTTTTCAACTTTAATAGTATTTTTTGGGTCATTTTTGGTGTGTTTTTAGAGCATTTTTGAGCAATTTTTTAAGTCATCCAATTCCGGTGCCTGGTTATAATACATTTAATTTTATGTGCATACCTTTTTTGGGGGGTACAAGAAATACCTTCTTTCAATGCAAAAGTTGTGAACTTCTGTATAAAAAGACATCCTAAAAAACGTCAAAAATGTAGTTTTAAGATGTGTTTACTTAGAAGCTAACACTTTTTGCATCTATAGAATTTATTGCAGTCTTGAAACATGTGCATGCAGTTTTTCTGCGCTGCACTACTGTGTTAATTGCCACGCAAAGAATAAGTCGTAAGCATTTTTGTTTGAGAAAAGTTGTTGTAAAGAACATGTCTTCGTAGAACTCTGAAATAAAGAGCACGCAATTTTTTTAAATGAAAACTGCTGCATAGTTTCAAGGAAAAATGTTATCTTGAGTTATGAAATTAGTGGAATTTGAGATTGGCATCTCGCTTTGATCTTTTCAACTTATCGTACAGGAAGAACAAGTATTTCCCCAAGACACGTACTCAAAAGCTGAAAGATGTAATGGAAAAGTTTGTTCAAATTATAGGCATGCTAGTTAGTACAAGCAGCATTAGTACACGGTAAGTGAATTTTGTTAGATTCGGAAAAATGGTTAAGCCAAGGAGTTCTAAAGATATTTTTAGAGAATTATGATGATAATTCTCTAAAAATATCTTTAGAACTCCTTGGCGCAACCATTGGGGAGTTTTCTCCAAAATTATTACTACATGAAGCAGACGTAAAAAATAATGATAAAAATTTTTTATGATAATAATAATAATAGTTCCTTCTCCTTGTTAAGAGTCCAATAAAAAAGAGGTAACCTCCACCGAACGAAATAATTAAATCAAAATTAAAAGAAATTAAACGTGATACATAAAAACACGCACGAACGCAATGTTCTGGCAAAATTTCAAAGCAATCAGTGAAGTACTTTCGGAGACTTAAGGTTATGAACAAACGAACACTTACATTTTTATTTATATCAATTGGAAAATTTTAAAGTCTATTTAAAAATTTTCCAAAGCATGAAGACATTTTTCTCTCAGAATAAAGCCCGACGAAATATCTTTTTTGAAAGAATTATTTTATATTTGCAGTGTTTTTAATGGCTTGAAATTGACTTTACTTCCTTGTACAAAGTACAAGAAATACTGTAAACGCGAAGAATTTCCAACCCAAATTCCAGCCTAAATTTGAGATTTTAAAATGATAAATTTTGACAATTTTTCACGACGTACGTACAAACGTGCTTACGTATGGACCCCAAAAATATCCAATTTCACCATCACTGGCGACTTATGTCATGCTTTATGATGGTAAAATGACATATTAGGTGATAAGTGCCCCTCCCTAGCGAGCCCCCCAAGTAAATACTTGAATTTGGGGCAAAGTTATTTCCTGTTGCTTTTAAAAGTGTTAAGTGTGCATAACTATCCTAATATAAGTAAGAGATGGTACTAAAAATACGACACTACATATTCAAGTTTCCAATGTTATTTTTATTTTTCAACTTCGAGAGAACTATAGTATTCAAAATTCTTGATCTCTTGTCGAACCCTTCAGAATGTTTTGCAAGTTCATAAGGTTCCGATTTTGAAACACTGTATTGTTAAATATCATTCACCTCTCTTTAAAGTTCAAGCTTCCTTTGATACGTCATTCAGGAAGTCCTTTTTTCATTGCGTATGAATGAACTGCGTCCAAAATTGCAAATCAAATTTTATAAACAGACCAAAATAAACTGCTTGGTAGTTATTGGAAAAATTACTATTTAAGCTCACATCTGTTATTTCTCGAATAAAAGAAAGAACTCCTAGCAATAAAGAAGAAAAAAGTTCTGATTTCTACAGCGCGTGTTCATTTCTCCCTTTCTTAATGCATATTTTCAGATCTAAAAGTACTCTTAAAAAGAACCAACATGGATTTGCAATGCAAATGCGTCCGAAAAGGCAAAGTTAACAACAAATCAATTAGTTAGCAGAATTTAATGCACTGGTTTTCAAGGAAGTATTTCTCTCGGTTATAAATATTAAAACCTGTATGTTCCGTACGTCTAAAGCACTTAAAATTTCGAAAGGTCAAAGTTAAGAGTCAATCTGGTATTCCTTTGACATTTAAAATATAAAAGACCCTAAAACAAGAAAATGACGAAACAGGAAAATATGAAATGTAATTTATGCCTGGGAAATGTAATTTATTCTAGAAAGAAAAAAACTATAATTGTATTTAAAAGAGTATTTCCTTAACCTCCCTCGACATGCTTTAATTCATTGACTTAAAAAGCACAGGCACAGAGTATATTGATATGAAATTTTAATGCCTTTAGGAATAAATTAAAAATTTTCAGTGACCTAGGGATCACTTTCGTTGGATTTATTTCCGTATTTTATTTTATTTTATTTTTTATTCTTAGTGTACTTGTAAAAAAAGGTAGGGATTTTTCTCTTCATAACATAGGAAATGATAATTAACTTTGTCATGTTACGCACATCTACTATATTGCTGTTTTTCTTATACATGTACGTATGTATATAGGGTAAGCTCACTTGTTGTGGTTCAACCTATGTTTGTTGGTTGATTGCGGAAATGACAGTCAAAGTTGATTAATTGTTTTACCTTAAATTTATCAATTAACCTCTTAACTTATTGTATAAGTAAATGAATTTAAAGTCATTTACTTATACATCAATTTTAATTTAATGTTTTTTTTTCTACAAATTTAGAAAGTGACGTTTGATCCATAATTAGATGGTCTTAGTTTCGGATCCGCCAAAGTAAAAGATGTACTAGTAGATAGCAGTGTAATAGTAGATAACAATGTGCATGCGATTATTCTAGAAATTCATGGTGAATGCGATTATAATTATGCACACCAAAGAAACAAGTTGTGATCCGAAACTAGTTACCAATACTACTTTTGAGTTCGATACCCACTGAAGACCACCATGCATACTTGGGGATATGTGCATGTAACATCCGTAGACCCCACTACCTCTTCCCGTGAGTAAGCAATCCTAAGGCCTCGGCTAACAGGTAGGGGTCTGGTGGAGAAAAGTACTACTTTTGATTCGACCGACGGCCACCAGCTCCCAGCTTCGGCGCATCTAAGGCCTCGGCTAAGAGGTGTACGGGTGTCTGGTGGAGAGAAAAGTACTACTTTTGATTCAAAACTATATCAAAGAATAATACCTGCATGCCAAAATCATTACTTCAAAATTACATAATTAAGATAAAACTCCAAACTACGTGTTGTAAGTTACATGAATTTGAGCACCGTTGCTAAACGCTATATATTGTCCATAAGTGTGTTAATTTGACTCCTCTGGACTAGCGTTACTTCTCATCTTCTAACATGTTTAATGGTACCACAACTTTGATTTGCTGCATTGAACTTTCTTTCCTAAAATTATCGTCAAATTCAATGTTATTATTTTCATTGTTATGAATTTTGCTCGTTTAATTGGGTGCTGTCCCTCTTCTCTATTTTTCAGGATTTTTTTAGTTCTTTCTTTGTTAATTTTGTTTTATTTTAATGAGAAACGCAAATAAAGATTACATGTGGGGTAATAATATCTATACATAAAGTACAGTGACAATGGAACAGGGATGTGCCTAATAAATATATATGGTACGCATTTTTTCTTTTATAAAAACATTAATGTTTTCAAAAAAATAAAATAACACTGTAACAATAAATCGTCAGAAGCTTTTAAATACATTAATATCAAGAATTTTTTTAAATACTATATAAAACAAAAAGTAGCTCTTTTTTTTTTCCAGGACTAATCAGTACAAATATTTTCTTACAAATATGTCAATGAGTCATTGGGCATTAAATTCTTCCTCGTCTAGTGTTTAAAACTTCAATTTTAGAATTATCAAATGCATCTCTTTATATAAATTCGACGTCACAAATACTTTTTAAATTATCTACTACAAAATTAGATATGTATTACTTTCAAAAAAATTTTCAACTGCAAATTCATCATGAGAATGGTGCCATTAGACCAACAGTTAATTCTCCCATTTCTCTCTATGACCTAGCATTTAAGAAGAATTAAATCTATTTACTTCTTGTTTTTCGAAGAGTTCAATTGAAATCCAATTTCCATCTCACTTTGTCAAAGCGTATTTCTCAGTCCTGAAATATCATATATACCTTGACACATGGCTCCTCGGGCAAACAGTAGCATTAATCACACAGTAGCTTTAGCATTCTGTAGCAGAAAATAAAGTGCCAAATACATTATATCTACTGTTATTGCTACTTATAGCAAAATAGCTATTTGTCAATGGCAAGAAGAGCTGGAAAGCACCCTTTGCTTATTTCCGCACCATCAATCCGATCTTTCTGAAGACAAAATTATGATACTTTTGTCGTCAACTTTCTTGAAATATCAATTGAAAAATATTGTTTTGGGGAGTATATATTCATGTATTAACGGTTACGCTGTAGACAATTGAAGAATCAGATCTATGCACAGCTAGTATTGGGTCAATAAGTTAGGGTTAAAGTTGGTTATGATTTGTGAATAAAACCTAACTTCTCAGGGGTCGTTCATAAATGATGTCATACTTTTTTCGATATATTTGACTCCCACCTCGCTTTTGTCACAAAATGTCACCCCTACCCCCTTGTCATTTGTCATGTTATATTACATAAGAATATTCCATTCAGAAACTAAGCGTTGTGGATCACATTTTCAAATTTATTTTTGAAATTTTAATGACGTTTTTGAGCACAACGATAGCATTGATTATATATATAGTTAATTTTTATAAAGTGAGATTAAGGTGTACAACAAAAAACATAATTAGTATATAAAAGTAAAAAATATTAATTGTTCGAATTCTCTAAAAATGACGCACTCTATTTTGCCTTGAAAGTGTAAATGTCCAAGAAGATTTAATTTAAATCTTAGTCAG
Source organism: Octonoba sinensis (assembly GCA_038502835.1). Taxonomy (NCBI): domain Eukaryota; kingdom Metazoa; phylum Arthropoda; class Arachnida; order Araneae; family Uloboridae; genus Octonoba; species Octonoba sinensis. The sequence continues at coordinate 51,140,107 of CM076599.1, read as the reverse complement.
CATTTATTTTTTTGATACAAAATAAAATTAATGAAAAAATATTTAATCTGCTGATTTTAAATGTTTTTATTTTAATCAAAATGCGTGGTATGTCACTGATATCCCCTCATTTCCCCTTGTCATAAACTGTCACAGTCTTGAACCCCCCCCCCCCCCCTCCGTCTATGGGAGCTTGACATTATTTGTGAATGAACCCTTAAGCTGGTAAATGCTCTTTAAAAAAGAAATCATTGGCATTCTTCTTTTCATACGACTTTTTTTTTTCTTTTTTTGCGAATCTTGGAAGAGGGTCGTTATTTATTTAGTTAACTCCTTTCAAGCAAACATTTCATAAATTTCATGCCATTCATTTTAAAAACTTTGTACAATTTACTCCTTACAATGTTTTTTAATATATAATGTCATAATGACTAAAATATTTACAAATGAAGGTAGCAATGAATATTTTGTTAGCTATAGATATGCGTTTCACTTTGTAACACTATTTAAAACTCTTTTGTTATGTCATTATGCAACAAATGTAATTCATGCTGCAATGGAGCCGTATTTGCGATGTGCATTAATGTTCCAATTACTTTTTCTAGACAGCTAAAGCGAATTTTTTCAAATAACTGATGTTTCTTTCGTTTCAGAAATTAGAATCTAAACCAATTAATACTTGAATGAGTTGGAGAAAAATAATCACAAATTGTTCTCGTATTATTTTTAACTTCCATTTACAGTAAGTTACTTTAATTTTTGCCGCAGTGACGTTTGTAATGGGCTAATAACGCTGGGTATTATTTAAAAATAAAGAAAAATGTTTTTTAGCCAATGACATTCAGGAAAGTAATTTTACCAAAGGTCATAAAGTTTAACAGCTATCTCAATAAATTGCCTTTCTTCAATAATGCACTATTTTGTTATAGTTAATTTCCCGTTATCGAAGCGTGTATATTTACAAAACGCAAATCAATATGAAAAATTATAATTTATGTTCGCGGTTAACCCATTTTTAATTTTGATCGTATTTTAGATAGGAATACATTGTTAAATACTTATGGAAATATTAAACTAATTGGAAAGTAATGTCTGGCACCAATATAAATCCCCTATAAATACAAGGATACATGTCTTTGCTAGTAGCGTGATTGGAGATGTTTTTAAACAAATATCTAAATACAACGAAAAATCAACATGGTTAAAGCTTAAATTACCAATGAATTACAGCAGAGATATGTTAAAATGTTACAAAAGAGCCTACCCAAGTCAAAATTTATGCTAGTAGTAGCATAAAAAATATGCTAGTTTTTGCTATGTTTATGCTATGTATGCTAATTTTTTGCTAAAGTATGCTTCCTTATGCTAGTTAGCATGCCATGCTTATGAAGCTAGCATACAGGAAAAAGCATTTCATGCTATAAAACTAGCATATGATGCTAATTAGCACTGCAAGCTTCTCAAAAGCATGCTGAAGTAGCTACCTTGACAAGCTATTTTTTGCTTTTTTATGCTAACTAGCATAAAATGCTATACAACTAGCATACAGAAAAGAAAAGCATCTTATGCTATAAAACTAGCATATGATACTAACTAGCACTGCAAGCTTCTCAAAAGCATGCTGAGGTAGTTACCTTGACAAGCTATTTTTTGCTTTTTTATGCTAACTAGCATAAAATGCTCTGAAACTAGCATACAAGAGTTACATACATGGTTCATACAGCTTTTAAAAAACAAAAATTAATGAGGTTTTAGTGGCCTTTTCATGACGAGAAAAATATTTTTTTGTTTTATCGGACATTATTATAAGTGTTAGTTTAAAACACTTATAAATGTCCGATGTAGTACATTAATATACATAATTTAAAGGGTTTTCTTTCCTTATTGGACAACATAGCTCGCGGTTATCCCAGTATTTATGCTAAAAAAAGCTAGCATCTGATGCTTTAATGTTATGCTAAAAAATCAACCCAAAGATAAGATATGATGCTTAATACTATGCTAAAAAAATCAACAATTTATAGCACGTGATGCTATAAAATTATGCTAAAACAACAACAATTTATAGCATGTGTAGCGGTGCGAGTCAATGCTTCAAATAGCCCTCTTTGCTCCTGTCCGGGGGGCGCGCCATTTGGGAAAGCGGTAAAGAATGCGCCTACTACCAAAACGATCTTGGTTCTACTCCCGGCGCTTCACAGCCACTCTCGCACCGTTACATCTGGTGACCCGGCATTTACGCACGCAGCAATGGATACTCGAACACTCCACAGATGGCGCCACGAGATGACTTGCTCGCACGCATTCGTGCAGTCTGCACGCGCTCGCACTTGAGCCCAGCCACGGATCCGAGCAAACAGGCCCAAACTTTACTCACTCAAGCAGCAACCTGACGCAGCCTTTCTCTCGCGCTGGTGCACCTATCTGTGGTAAAATATCGTTCACTCTTCCCCTACTCGTTCACTGGGGGCGGAGTATGTAGCGGTGCGAGTCAGTGCTTCAAATAGCCCACTTTGCTCCTGCCCAGGGGGCGCGCCTTTTGGGATAGCGGTAAAGAAATGACCACCAAAACGATCTCGGTTCGACTCCCGGCGCTTTACAGCCACTCTCGCACCGTTACACATGTGATGCTATAAAATTATGCTAAATAAGCAACAGTTTATAGCATTCTATGGTTTTTTGTTTATGCTAATAAGCATAAATTGTGTTCGAATTTTAATCATCTTATGCTGGTTTTTCATGCTAAACTAGCAAATATTTTAAGCATCTCATGCTTATTTGATATGCTATCAGTAGCATCTTTTATGCTAGTTAGCAAAGCAAAATTAGCATAAATTTTGACTTGGGTATTCACCTTTAGAAAAGCTAAATTTACTTTAAAATATTCAGATTAACCCTCTGATTGCTCATTTTTTGTAGTTAATTCGCTTTTAAATACGACTTGTTTTTTAATTACGCATTTAAAATCTACATAAGTTTTGAAGTTTAAATCAGAAATATGTTTTTGCAACAAATATTTTTTAATTATTTTTGATCCATAAGAACAAATGTTCCAAATCATCAATTTTAGCATAAAGTTCTCACACTTTATGCAACTAAAGCCATATCTGGAATAAAACCTTAAGGAAAGTCTAAATACTTCAGAAATTGCATTACTGAAGCTTAAATAATGAAACAGCTGGGTTTTAAGTACACGTAAAAAGCTGACGCCCGTAGAAATCGCGGAATGAGCACATTTCGCTACATTTACGTTGCACATGGAAATCGCGGATAAGCAGTCAGAAGGTTAAAATCAACCAATGTCTTGTTTCAATGTGTAAAATGTAGCAATGAGAGCTTTTTCCGATTCGAAGGTCACGCTCATGATCCGAAGGTTCTGGCTGCAAGCCGATCCATTCAGTTTCAAATTCGTGTTTGAATCCTTGAGTTACAGCTTCCTCTACAAGTAAGGAGCAGATGAAAATCGTGTCGAGACTCATTGTCTAACCTTGATCAATTAGCTCGTAAGAAAATTTCCTGACATATAATAAAGGGCAGATATTTTCAGAAAACCTTTAAAAGCTGTGCTCCTGTTTTTAATAGTATTAACATGCGGAGGGCGTACATTTCCATCTGAAACTAGGACCACCAATAATAATAATTTAACTTTGTGCGTGTAAACTGTAATGAAGCTTCATTTGAAGATGAAGCTTCATTTGGATGTTTTGCATCTAGAAGCTCCCTGTCGCATGAAAAAGGGATTCCAAGCAATCCCGAAACATATGTCTGCGTTTTAATGCTATTTGTGCTTTAAATTAACGTGAAATTTTATTTCTATTATAGGACCACCAAGTCTAAAAGACTTTGAGATCTCAAGCAATAACTCCTTTCTTGAATACTTGAATTTTGTCTGCAAGTAGACATAATGCGATACATTATATTTACGTATATTTAATATTCCCCAAAATATTTTCTGTTGTCATAAACTATTGATTGATTTAACTATAAATTTAAATATGTTATGGCCAATTACAAATATCAAAAGTGCTACTAGGTCCATCCTAATGAACCAACAAGCTGGCTCTAACAAACTATCGGGTTTAAGTCACGTTGGCGCATTAATTAACGTGAACCACAAACATCTATTACTTGAATAACTACTGCAGAATTCTTCAAAATTGACAAATGATGTGATAAATTTACTAAATTACAAACTGAAGTTGTGGGAACGTTAATTGATTAATATGTTAAATAATTAAATGTTTGTAACAGGATGCTAAACAGTGAAATTTATCTTATAGTAATTGAGGCAAGGGCATTAATAACTTACTCTAGAAATGAGGACAATTGATTACTGATAAAACGAAGCACAACTGTAACAAGTTACAGCGTTTTGCCCTTAGGAACTCTTGGCTCAAGGGAAATCCTCTTGATCTAAAGTGCTACATTCAATGTGGAAAGTATTTTGGGTTTAAAGTAACTGTTTGGGTTAACCTTTTCTTAACTGAGCTAAAGTTTATACTAAAGATTAAAAGATTCGTTCAGTCGATCTGTGTAACTTCGTATCTTTATACAAACTTGAGAAGATTCAAAATTCGTAATTAAAATTTTGTCTTTCTTTAATGGTACTTCAGCTATGTGAAATAAGTAGTCATTCTGGCGAACTTTGATTAACAATTTCATCAATTTTAGTTGCCTCATTTGCGTTTTATCATGTTATTTTACCTACTGGATCAGGACTCAGGGTTTTTTGTTAAGCCTGAATTCATGAAGTTTCCGAATTATTAACGCGTTGCTAATAATGTTCTGTAGAGCATACAAATGGCACATCCTTATATATTTTTAATGAGAAACTTGCATGCATTTTTTAATGAAAATTTCTGCCAGTATGACGATAGACACAAATTTCATTTCAATAGGGCTACTAGTTATTTTGTAATTAATATTTATAATCGCCGGGTTGCCCCGTGTGAGATAATAACTGCTTTTGTTTAAAGAAAAATGAAGGTGTTATTTTTAAAATGACGTTAATGTCTAAATCAGCAATGAAAAATATTATTCATTGTTACCATTTTTAACCAACTTCCCGAAGGAGGAGGTTATATATTCATATCGTATGTATATCGTTTTTTTTTTTTTTTTTTAATTTATTTATTTTTGTTTGTTTGTTTATTTGTCTACCCATAACTTTTCACCAGATGAACCTATTTTCCTGATTTCTTTTAATCGAGCGAGGGTGGTTTCCCAAAGGTCCCGCACCTTTGTTTGACCGTATACGATAACTAGAAAAAACATTAGGGGTGGAAATACAGGTTTTTTTTGTTTTTTTTTTTGTATCCATAACTTTTGATTAAATGAACCGATTTTAATTATTTTTTTATTAATACGGAGTGGTCTAACTGAAATATCGTACATCGATTTGACTACAATTGTTCTTTAGAAACTACGTTATGTATGAAAGAGGGTATTTTTTTAATTGGAAAGGCTTGACCTGATATTTCTTTGTTGAGTAAATTATTAGGTAATAAATATAAAACTCATTGTTAAAATGAGTTTCTGGCCATTAAACAGTAATATTAAAAGCAGTTATAATAAGAGTTTGAGTAAAGGCTTCTCTGAAATCAAAAAAAAAAATCATTCAGTCGGTTTTGAGACTAAGTATGTTCTGGACTTTTTAAGATCAATTTCAAAAGGCAATTCATCATACAAATGATTATTTTTCAATGGCAGTCATTCAAAGTGTGTGTGCCGTTTAATATGTTTTTCTTTTCTTTTTTTAAAATAGAGTATTCATATGAAAAAATGTATAAACACCAAAAAGAATAAAACTTCAAAAAAATAGAGCCGACGTCACATTAAAAATTGCGCTAAAAAGTGAAAATAACAACATCGATACGACTTTTAAACATAATTTTTGAAGCCGGTGCAAAATTATGCTAGATTAAATCTTTTGTAATCGTAATAATGAATTAGTTGCTAATATAAATGGCCCAGTGTTTGCAAGTTTCAATGTAAAGTAACACATGGCGAACTGATAATTAGATAAATTTGCGCTGGCTTCAAAAATTCTGTTTAAAAGTAGTATCGATGTCATTTAAATAATTTATTTATTTTTCCCTTTTTAGCGCAATTTTCAATTTGAAGTCGGTTCTATTTTATTTAATTAGTTAAAAAATATTTATAATGGGCAAAATCTTAATTTGAAAAGTTTTTGCCTAAGTATGTACTTAGCGAGTTTGCCTAAGTATACATACTTAGTATAACCCTTTCGCGGCGGGAGGCGCTTACCGCTCAGGGTGGCATAAAACTGAAGAAGTCCTCAAATACGGTATAGTTGCCAAAAATTGAGAATTAATTATTATAAAAACTATTTAAAATGAATAATTAATCATATTCAAAGTTATCCTTCCACTTAGGCTAATTTCGAATCATGACAAAAAAGTGATATTAAAAAAATATATTTCAATAAAAGTATTAGAATTGTGCAACTTTGCAGCAGAAAAGTACAATTTCTAAATATTTAAAATTTTTATTTCGAAAAATCACAGGATTTCTGTAATTTATGCAGAGTGCATGGAGAAATTTCAGGGATTTTAATAACTTCAAGGATCTCAAAAAATTCAAATCAGCATTCAAAAACAGCTTTCAAAAAGTGATTTCAGAAGCACTGTGCAGTGTCACAGATTACACATTTCCACGTACTTCTCCTTTAAATGTGCACATCATATTCCTTTGAATACAACCCTTCGAATGGCTTTTTGTTAGAAAATAAGGACCGTACTGAACCAAAACGGTTTCTGACTTTTTTTCATTTCTTAAAACACCTAAATAGGCATTCAGCTAAACTCGATTTCTAAATAAATTGAAAATCTAGCCCATGTTTCCCAACTGCTCATACAACAAATAGGAAAGCAGTTTATGTACAAATTACCTCTTTCATATTTATTCCAAATGGAAAAGAAGGGTACATAAAAGAACGTTTCTTTTATAGTCGAAGGAGACTGGAAGGTCTATTTTATCTCAGAAAATACTGGGACGTATCATAGCCATAAATAACATTGTTCATAAAGAAAATCTTCAATCTATGAGATGAGTTTCGGTATTTTTAGATGAATCGAGTGTATTTGCTAATGCAGTTAGATGCTATTGTTGCATAAAAATGGAGTAAAAGAGAGAAATACGAGAGAGCTGGAATCTAAAAATAATAAAAAAAATGAAATCAGTAAATTATTCTTTGTTAATAACCTTATCTTGCTATATAAATATAAATGAACAAGAATAACAAATGAATAATAAATTACAAAATTAAGTACAATTGAAAAATAAATTTGGCGAGTGATGAATGTGAAATACAAATTCTTCCTAAGACTCAATTGGTGTGCAGTTGCTTTTGAAACTTTTTTTCCACCTTGATAACAAAGAATATTTTGATCAAATATACCGCAGGCTTATTATTATTTTGTTTCTGTAGAATTAGTTCTAAAAACATTACGTGATGAGTTTTGTTTCGTATCAAAAAGATTTATTTTAAGAAAGGGTGAAAAATAATTCCAGGAAATATACAATAAATTATATTTAATTTATTCCTGAATCAAAAAAAAGAACAAATAGTTCAAAATTATACCAATCTATGAGAATAATGGATAATACTAATATGATAATTTTGAAATTAAAGTTAGCTTCTGAATGATGATCATTCAAAAAATCTCGATTTTCTATCCTTCTTAAATGTAACGTTCTTTTGTACATTTACTATACATTCTTCACTTCCATGAATTTCGGTGAAAGTCATTACGTTTTTTTTTTTTTTCTTTTTACGTGATTTTTTCTCTCAAGTTTTTTGAAGTTAAGTTTTAAAAAATAAGTTTCTCAAAGGTTCATTTTTATTTTAGTTCTTTACATATTTTTTTTTTTTTTTTTATGTCTCTTTCTCTCTCACTTTCTTTTATTATTTTTTTTAATACCAGGAATAAAATATCGTTACCTTCGCAGTTTGTTACGAAAAGATGTTTATGTAAGAAAACAAATTTTCCCCAAACTGTTCTTGAAGATGTTTTTAAATTACACTTTTTATGGCAGTTCATGAGGCATTAAATTTGTGTTTCGAGTACTTGGATTTCTTTACAGTTATAGTCGCTTTCAGCTAAACAAACTTAAAGTTATTTAATTTTATGAGAGTAATTTATCCAAAATGTAAATCGATTCTTTTCACTTTTGTTGAGAAAAGAATTTTATAAAGCATAAAAACGAATGCATTATTGCTAAGTAAAATTTTCACGCTTCGGACGGCTTCGATTGTTCTAAGGTATCATAATGCCAATTTTATTCTTTATAACTGAAAAGCTGAGGCTGTTTTTAGCCTATATTTATTTGATGCAAAGAAAGTATATGGTTCTGCTTGAAATGACTTTATTTCTAAAATAGAGACAAAGAGAATAAACAAATTATTCTACAGGAAATTTAACTTTTTATGCATTTTCTGATTGCCTTTTTGCGGAAATTATTGCAAGAAATTATTTTTCTTGGATGTCATACATGTTGCCATAATTAGTTGTATAAGAATATGTATTTATTCAATTGATAATTTTAGGTAATTAAGTTCTTAGACTGAAATTAAACCAATTTTTATGTTCTACTGGAGTTGTTTAGATTTATAAGTACATATGTTCATTAAAATCTTATGTCTATTTCCGCTCATGTATTTTACTGTATATAGTTATTTATATTACTATTTATTTTTATTACTGTGACGCATTTCCATGGCTTCTGTTAATATCAAATTATGTTTGGCATATATATATCGTTGTTTTCTCCCTTTTATAAACAACTGACCACTCTGCAATGCAACAAGCAATTAAAAGCATGTATATTTATAAGTTTTAACATCTATAGCCAATTTCAAAAGTTTCATTTGAAAGTTCAGTAAAGTTTTCAAAACAGTTTAATATCATGAATAAATATTGTTTTAAACGTCACTTAAGTTCACCCTCAGTTAAGGAAAATTCGGTGACACGAAAATATTTCCTTTCTAATTTATTATCTCATTATAGTTTTCGAACCTTGTCAAGTGTTTTCGACGAGATGATAACTGAGCAAACAAGTTTCGACTGCGAATTGACAAACTTGTGTGATTCAACACATCACATTTTCTGAAGAAATTGTGAAAATAATTATATTACTGCTTAAATAATTTATAACAAGTTTAATAATGACAATTCAACGTTGCAAAAGCTCAAAATTCTTATTTGATAATATTCGTATAAATAAAACTAGGAGTTGTATTATCAAGTTAACTGCACACACACTAAATTTTAATGGACTTAAAACTTATTATACACAATTTGCAGAGAATGAATAAACCAATAAATATTTCAGTCGAACAATGCTAAACGGAAGTCGGAGTAGCTACCATTCTGTAAAGTTAAGCAGGAAATAGTAATAAGATCTACTTTATCGTATCTTTTACTTCGTAAGTAACAACTAGAGAACTGAGAGGATTTTACTGTGCACAAAGAGGAGAAAGAATATTGCACTTAATAACATTTACTTGATCAACTGTAGTGATCTCGATCTCAGCGTACAACAAAAAAGGGCAGCAAAGATCAAATCTTAGTAGTAACAATCACCAAGGAGATAGCATAGTTTCGAATAAATTTCCACAAATTGAAACTAAAAGGGGCAAAGCTCCTAATTATCATCAAATTAATTACTGCTGAAATGGAGCTATAATAGGCGTACACATGTGCAGTGTGGATGTACTTTAAGGATCTTGCAAGTAGATTAGAATAACTGCAAACCGGAAGCCTTCTTAGTAAAGTTATTTTTATATTGTGGATTATAATTTAAATCAGAAAGCATGTTATGCTACTTAGCTTTTGTTATTAGGATGGGTTTTAGTTTTTCTGTTAATGACTATTTGATTTGTCAGACGCATTAATTGAAAAATTAGCATATCGGGTCTAGCTAGTGAAATACTGGTCATCAGAGAAAACTGCATGTTCATCAGAAGATTATACCGTATAAATACATTTTGTCTGAGCTCGTGACTAAACCCTCAGAAAAGTTACATATTCTTATAATTAAAATGTAGCGCAATTAGCATACTATTAGCCATTAAAATCTACCTACAAAGGAGTAGGAACCCAACAGTGATCAAATTTACACAACACTACTTTCTGCTGGGATCCTGAAATTATCATCTGTTTTTTTTTAGTGCATTTGTCCAAAATACGTATGAGTTAGGCCATCTACCTGCACTGTACGCAAAGAAAGTGATTGCACAACCTGTTTCTCATTCGTAAATCTTTCCTTTTTTTAATTTGACAAACTGGACTAATTAATATTTAATGCTCATAAAGTGGATTCAGTCTTTTCCCCCCGAGGATTTAAAGTAATACAACTCGCTTTTCATTAACATTTAACTTGTCACACTTTAGTTTTTACCTTCAAAGTCTGAAAATCATATAAAAATATTCAACGATTGCGTCTTGTTCATTCTCTACAAGAATCAAACGTGCACAAGAATCTTTTACTTGTGTGACATAATATAATTTGCCTTGAAGAGAGAGTTTAAGATTATCGGTTATTCTGTCACAATATTAAACGAGTAACTATTGAAAATCGATTTGAAGTATCAGTGTTCCTACGAGAATTCGTCTGAATTATGATTTAAATCAATAAACACTAACGATTCAATTTTATCAAAGTTATTTTAAACGAAGAAGGGGACATCTATTACTGTAAAGTAATTAGGAAAACAAACTTAAAACCAACAAAATTTTTTAGATTAAATAATTCTATCTCTACATTTACTTTCTTATAAGAGCATATTTTACTCACATCTATTTTTAAATGTATTTTTTTACTTTAAATCGACATATGTGATATGGGAGTTAGAAATTATAAGCAAAAATATCAGAACGTTTTAACAGTACAAGAGGGACTTTTCTTAATTTAATTGCGAAGCAACGGCTGAACTAAATGATACGAAAATTGCGATGCAAAGTTTAATTTTAATGCTGCTTATGAATCTGAAAGTCAGGGCATACAAAATTTTAGAGCTGGTGTTTGTTTTAATTTGAAGACCACGCCTTAACAAAATTTTATTGTTGATATTTTATACTGTGCGTCATAGCTGTTAAATTGAAATGTCTCATGTGTCTCTAGTATCAATAATGTTTAAATAGGGTTCGGGTTCTTTTTTTCCGGAACTGTACAACTAGGGGGAATCATTTTATTTTTTTCTTCTTTACAGGGAGGCACAGCATTTAAAAAGGTGCTAAATGGTCCCAAACTAGCGTGTGTAAAATTTTATTACATTTGGATGACTCTTTTTGCCTCCGGATTCATTTGAAGTTTCGAATTCTTCAACTACATATTTTCAATAGGAGGAAATTGTCCTTACTACCCCTGCCATAGTGTAACACACTAGTTGTTAAAAGGGCAATCAAAAGTGACAGAAACTTCAGTCACATTGAACACAAAAAATTGAAAGAGAAGGCTCGAACTAAATGGTATTTGGAAAAGTCATGCCGAAATTTGATAGTAAGAAGGATTTTTATGCTATTTCAGTCTTTTTTTCTTTTTCAATATTGTAAAAGACATTATTGCAAACGCGTTTTTAATAAATAAATGATACTCGTACATATTGAATTTGTTATATTCTACATTATGTATGCATATTATATTTGTAAACTTGTTTTTAGATTTTTCAATAAAAATAAAGCTTTTCCTTAAATATAAATTTTTCAAAATCAATCCGTAGGCAGATAATGATATCCTATGCTACTAAACTTTCATAGTTAATCTTAAAACACCATTTAGCATCTTTAACTTGTTGTGCCCGAACGAAGTCGGGAACTTTTTTTTCCACCGTAGGACGGTGACCCATCCTAAATGTTCATCAAATCAATGCTAGTAGATAAGTAATAAATAGAGTTGAATTCATACTTTTTATTGTTCAAAAAGAAATCCTTGCAATGTTTAAAATTGATTCACGACGCTATTGAAAAGCAAAGGCTTTCAAAAGGACATTATATTTTCAAAAAAATCAATGAATAAACACAAATTTAGATTACCAATAAGGTCTTGGAGTAAAAAAGCTTTAATAGAAAAATCGTTTTTACACATACGCTTTGCAATAACATTGGTTCATGTAGGGCAAATGCAAATAGCATGCTATTACTATGTACCACGCAAACAGGCTAATTAAATTCATATGAATATTTTTCACAAAGCAGAACAAAGAAAAATTTAAATACTATATTTTTAAAGAAAAAAATTTAGCTTTCCAATAAGAAAATTAATAATAATGCCTGAAGAATTAGGAATGCATTGCTTTAATATATTCAGAACAAAAGAAATGTAACCATCATACTACTCGTTTCATTAAATTGCATTGAAAATTCTAGAATACATTACTAACAATATATTGGCTATTCTGCTAGAGAAAGAGAATTATTTATTTCACCTTTTTATCTGTTTTACTTTAAATGTGATTTTTTTTCCTTCAAGAAGAATGTTTGTTGAAAGAGATGAAAGCAATTATAATCTTACAAATATGCAATTTTATTTGAAGATTTAATAAAGTCAATTGTAAATTTATAAGACCGACTAAAATTAGAATTTTTCTACTTGATAACATTTTTATCTCAATCTTAATAATAAATTTCTTTGGAAAGAGAATCACAAATCTAACGGATCCAATCAGTAAAATATATATATATATATATATATATATATATATATATATATATATATATAAAGAACTTATAAAAGCAACCAATTGAATAAGGATTATTGCGTCAAGAGAGGTTTTCGCTGCGAAGATGAAGATCATAAAGTTTAATTATACTACTTAAAATAATTCCTGCAGTAAATTATGAAGCCGAAAATTTAAAATATGTACCTAACTTTTTATAAAACAGAGAATTAGGCAATTTTTCAGGGCAAATGCCAGCAAGTATTTTGAGCTTGATGAAGTAGAAACCGGCCTATTATTTATGTATACAGTAAAACCCCGTTAAAACGCGGGTGTCGGGGGACATGTTTGGCACCCGCGTTATAACATAACCGCGGTATAGCGAAACTTATATTCACGAAATACCATAAACCATATTCACGAAATAATACTCGCTTTTGTTGCATCATTTTTAACTTTATCAATTACTCACAACTTTTCCCCCTTATTGTACAATTTTTTCTGTTCTTCTTTACTGCCATTTTATTCACAGTAATTGCTGTGCAAGAAGCCCACATCTCAACTGCGCAATCCGTCTATCATGGGATAGGTTATAAACCAACTGTGTTCCGAGAAAAAAAAGGGGCTTAAAAATCAGTTTATGTTATCAACATTCGAATGTGAAGGGGGAGAAAAACTTGAACAGCGGGAAAATTTCTGTCTGATGCCGGCTCTTAGGCCTGCATACACTGGAGAATATGTATACTTTTCAGGAATGCTAAAGAATATAGAATGCAAAGGTTGATAGCGCTATAAAAGAAGTTACACACCCATAACTAGACTTCTGAAAATGGAATAGTTAAGCATAAACTGAACAGTCCCTGACAGGTTGAGCTCCACCCATGTCAAGAAAATCAAGTCAGAGCGATTGCACCCGATTTTGAAATCAAGCTATATTGTTGTAGGACAGAGGCAAAGACAGAAAAAGCATGAAAAAGGTGTACATCAGGCCTATCACGATAGGGATTTATCTGTTAGTGTGTCTGGTAGAGGGATTGGTGCCTCTTGGCTAGAATATTAGTGTGCTCGGGCTGGCTTTATTACAGTAGTAAATAAGGAATCACCTTTAAAAGGCAATGATAAAGGTTCATTTAAACGTCGGGAGACATGATGGTCACCGCGGTATAGCCGATTACGCGGTATACTGAGGCACGGTATAACGGGGTTTTTACTTTATATGGGTGATTCTTGCCAAATACGAAAATGTACTCACACTGCGGCAGAAATCTGACGCTGTACTGTAAAATGAGATATTTTTTTTTAATTTTATAGCACTAATTTTACACTGGCGTTATCAATTTATTATCCTTTTAAAATGAGCTAAATTTCAAAACGTGTGTCACAAACAATGTTTCAAATTATTACTAGCTACAAAACCTTATATACATTTTTCCCTTTTACTGTTTTGTATTTTAAACGATAAAAGCACTTCTAAAGTATATGCACAAGGCATGGTTTCCATTTAAAAAAAAAAAAACGTTTTTTAAGTTTTTAATCCAATTATTTTTTATATTCCTGTCATTTTCCTGCACACTTCTTTTTAGTTCTCTTTCGCCTACACGGAAGTCGCTAGTGTTTAATATTTTTGATTAAAAATATGTTTGGCATGTCATTTTGTTACTACATGTAAACAACAGCAACAGAGGAAAGAGTTTCTAGAAAAAATCAATTTGAAGAAAATTTAAATGCCATGTACTTTTTATGCTGTTGTTTTCCTGGCCTCTTTAAATCAATAAGAAACTAAATCATGCGCCGCATTGATATCTCTCCATACTTAAAAAAAACTTAATTCGCGATGCTGCCGTTAGATTCAGAAATTCTACCTTGCGCGATTCAAACGCTTATAAGTCAAAAACTACTCCAATGAAAAATTCTGAAAATCTTATGAATTATAGAGAATCAATTACAGAAATGGCGACCACACTGATGTAGAACATTTATAGATTTGCATAGTAGTTCTAAAATTATTTAATTTAAAAGTCAACGATTTTACTTTCCCTATGTTTGCGCTCTATAGGGCTCAATTTTAAATGAATCAATACGATTTTTGGAATGCAAAAAGGTAGACCTGTATATTTATGCCTAACAGAGCCCTTTTTTAGCAATTCGACCCCATACGTCTCTTACCACCTCAATTGTATTATATTCTTGGCTTTATCAATAGGTATCAGCAAAAAAGAAGTTTTTCGTTGAATATTTTTATATGAAATGGAGCCAAAATGCCCGTAATGTAAGATATAACTTGAAATGCAATCCATATTTGTATGTTTTTTTTACATGCATAGAAGGAATAATTTTGTAATAGAATTAACTAACATAGGTATATAATCTGCTTTTAATTTATTTACCATGTGGAACTTTAAATCATGGATTGCCGAAGTAGAGATTTATTCCGTACAGATTAGAAACAAAACGTATTTTTGCTTCGTTTCATGGAACAAAGTGAGCAGAAGAATTCATCTATACCATCAGTTGGCAACCTAAATTTTCTGAAGAATTACTTTTCAAGTTCGGTGAACACCAAGATCGACTCAGAAGACTGGGGGAGGGGGGGGATGCAACGCAATGAATAGAACATGTTGGGACTGCGCCTGTCTTCAACTTGTAGGTTAATTCCTGCCCGAACAAGTTTCGATGCTTATAAAATGCTTGCCTTAAAGTTTCTAAAATACTGTTTTCCTAACACCGTTAACTCGCATCAAAACCATATTTCAGATACTAATATATTATTTCTTTTAAATTTGCTAAAATACTGTTAGTTTTTGTCTTGTTTTTAAAATAAAACACACGTGTGAAATACCGTTCCATACTTCCATTAACTCTCACCGAGAGCAAAGTTAATGTGAAATGTGACGACTGACATTTCTTATTATTGGGAAGTTTTTTTAGGTCCGGCAAATAATTCTTATAAATTAATAAACATTTTCTGGAAAAAAATTGTCGCCTTTTAATTCAAAAGTCATTTGATTCCCCCCCCCCCCTCAAAACCATATAAACTGTTCAAAATGCTGTTGTGGTCGACCGAAAATGGGCTTGCGATCGACGGGTTGTCTGCCACTGATCTATACAATTCATGGACTAGAAACTAATTCGCTTCTACAAATTACAAAATTTCCATTTAAGTTCTTAAGGGGACTCGGCACCTAAAAATCCCCCTTCTCAAGTTGAATTTAATTCAAGATGTATTGACTGGTGATGTATGTTTATGAATCTAACTTGATGTAAGAAAAACATAAAAAAATAGTCCAAAAAATTCAAAATTTAAAAAAATTTACAAAATTTAAAAAAATTTACAAAATTTAAAAATTTTTTAAAACGCTACTCTTTTTTTTAAATGGGAGATTTTTGCCTGAATGTTTTTTACAAGAAAGAACAAACTATATGCCTCACTTTGTAGTATGGAATTTTTGATGTCTTTATTAGTTCTTGAAAAATAAATTAAAGCTGAAAAATCTAAGAAAAATCTCGGTATTGCAAGATTTTTTAAAGTTAAATTGCATTAAAATAATTTCTAATAAATTTATCGAAAATTCCATACTAGGTTACATTCAGTTGAACATTTGGAACAAGCAATAAAAATTTCAAGACACATATTTGAACAAGAAGTTCCGTTAGAACTATACGAGCCTACTTTCCCCCGAGCCACCAGCTTCAAATTTATATTCTAGCTATCTCTCTCTCTCTCTCTCTCTGTCTTTCTCGTTTAATTTTAGTTCTTAATTGCTTCAAATATACCTTTTTCAACGGTTAATAGATATTCATTCAATAATTTATTTATTAAGTCATTCATGTATTTAGTCACTCATTTATTCATTCATTCTTTTGCTTATTCATTTAATATTATTTATTCATTCATTGATTCAAAAATATTCTTGAAAATCACGATCAAAAAATTTCATAGGAAAATAGGCTCGTTAGTTCTGGATGAACTTTCTATCTGTACATGTTCTACGTCATAAGAGCTTTCCGATAAAATTTGTTCCAAGCAAATCTGTCCGTTAGATCAGGATTTATATAGGATTGAAATTTCCCCGTAGGCGCGATGTTAATTTTTTTTTTTTTTGAACTGTTCAAAAATGAACAAAAATTGTTCAAATCAATATTTCACTCCAAGAACTTCTTCCAGTGAGCTTGTTCATTGGAACTTGGATCTTGTACCCAGAGTTTACATAATTTGCTTCATTTTCGCCCATAGGCGCTAATGTTAAAAATTTTTGAATTGTTCAAAATTGAACAAAAAATTGTTCAAATCAATATTTCCCGCCAAGAACTTCTTCCAGTGAGCTTGTTCATTTTAACTTGGATCTTATACCCAGAGTTTACGTAATTTGCTTCATTTTCGCATACAGGCGCTAATGTTAAAAATTTTTGAACTGTTCAAAATTGAACAAAAAACTGTTCAAATCAATATTTCACCCCAAGAACTTCTTACAGTGAGCTTGTTCATTGGAACTTGGATTTTATACCCAGAGTTTACGTAATTTGCTTCATTTTCGCATATAGGCGCTAATGTTAAAAATTTTTGAACTGTTCAAAATTGAACAAAAAAATTGTTCAAATCAAAAAGTAAAATATGGAAATGAGATGTAATCGCCGAGATCTTTCGAATACAAAAAGAATTTTTCGAATCGGACAATCCTTTCAAAAGTTATTAGGGGGGGGGGGGGACAGACCGACAGACACACTTTTTCCCCATCTCAATACCCTACTTTCAAATTTTTATTTTTCAATCTTTATTTAATTACTTAACTTATTTTTGACTTTGCTTGATTTCTAACGATATTTTCACGATACATTAAGCTCTCTTTCATACTTTATTATTATTTTTTTTACTTTTACGGGAAAGTAGGCTAAAAAGCCTTAGCATTTTAACTATCACATAGTATGCATAGAAGCGAAGCTGAGAAAAAGAAATTTAAAGTTTTTGGTTAGGTAAAAAAAGTGTTAAAATGCTCATATAAAATCAAAAATAAGATATCTTAGAGTGTACGTGGGACTTTGAAACTTTGCACAAACGTTCTCTAATATATAAAGTATAATTTAGAGCAAAAATCCCAAAATCGAGATTTTGACCGATTTTTGTTGAAGCAGAGCTAATTACCTAAATCGTCTCTTCTCTACTAATAATAAAGCAGCAAGTATGTGTGTGTGTGTGTGTGTGTGTGTCTGTCTGTGTCCGGCGTAGGGCCCAGACCTTCCGACGGATTTTCATGAAATTTGGCACGAAATTAGTTTGGAACATGGGGTTGTGCACCTCGGAGAGTTTTTTCCGAAATTCGAATTTGTTCTTTTTATTCCAATTTATAGCCGAAAGTTTCATAAAATAGTCATTTTCTATGGGAAGGAATTATCGCATCGCTTCGAGATTGATACCGTTGAAAAGCGCGTAAAAAACTACCCCGGAAGGCGTTTCGTTCTGCGTGCGAAAATTCGAAGCCTCTAAATTACCTAGAGAAGAAGTTATAAGCATTTTTCTCTGCAGTTCGAAATTATTTTTTCACGCTAATTAACTTTAATTTTTTTTGGGCCTCAGTGGCTGAGCGGTCAAATCGACTGGCTTCGGTGCCTCCCTGCGCGGAGACAAAGAGGCGTGGGTTCGAGTCCCACCTTTGCCATGGGTGTATTTCCTTCTTTGTATATTAAAATCTGTTGCGCTGTCTTGTTCTATCTGTTCTTTCCTCTCAATCACCACATCCGGTTAAACCCTCGTCAGGGTAGGTACGGTGGTGATTGATGAGGTATAAATAAATAAATAAATAAATAACTTTAATTTTAATTGTTACTATGCCGACTGACTATTAATCCTTTTTAGCCTACTTTCCCGTAAAAATAAAAAAAAATAATAATAAAGCATGAAAGAAGGCTTAATGGGTATCGTGAAAATATCGTTAAAAATCAAGAAAAGTCAAAAATAAGTTAAGTAATTAAATAAAGATTGAAAAATAAAAAATTTGAAAGTAGGGTTTTGAGATGGGGAAAAAGTGTGTCTGTCGGTCTGTCTGTCGGTCTGTCTGTCGGTCTGTCGTCTGTCTTTGGTCTTGTCTGGTCTTGGGCCCCCCCCTAATAACTTTTGAACGAATAGTCCGATTCGAAAAATTCTTTTTGCATTCGAAAGATCTCGGCGAGGACATCTCATTTCCATATTTTACTTTTTGATTTGAACAATTTTTTTGTTCAATTTTGAACAGTTCAAAAAATTTTAACATTATCGCCTATGGGTGAAAATGAAGCAAATTATGTAACTTTGGGTACAAGATCCAAGTTCCCATGAACAAGCTCACTGGAAGAATTTCTTGGCGTGAAATATTGATTTGAACAATTTTTGTTCATTTTTGAACAGTTCAAAAAAAATTAACATACCGCCTACGGGGAAATTTCAATCCTATATAATTCCTGATCTAACGGACCGATTTGCTTGGAACAAACTTTATCGGAAAGCTCTTATGACGTCTAACATGTACAAATAGAAAGTACATCCAGAACTAAGAAGCCTATTTTCCTATGAAATTTTTTGATCGTGATTTTCAAGAATATTTTTGAATCAATGAATGAATGAATAATATTAAATGAATAAGCAAAAGAATGAATGAATAAATGAGTGAATAAATACATGAATGACTTAATAAATGAATGATTAAATGAATATCTATTAACCGTTGAAAAAGGTATATTTGAAGCAATTAAGAACTGAAATTAAACGAGAAAGACAGAGAGAGAGAGAGAGATAGCTAGATTATAAATTTGAATTCGGTGTATACAGGAAAGTAGGCTCGTATAGTTCTAGACGGAACTTCTTGTTTCTTTCAACGAATTAAAATTTATTGCTAGCGGTTTTTAGCATTTTGAGGAGCAGCCGATTTTTAATTTATCTATTTCTTTTTTTAGATTTTGATTATTATTTTTTTAAAGCGAGTTGAAATTTATTTCCTGTGGCTCACAGACGGTTGATAGTTTTATTTTGATTTCCTTATTTTGACATGTATTTTACGGGACCATTTTCCATACTGCACAGGGGTTTTTAAAAGAAATGTTATTCTTTATAGCGATTTTTGTTATTCCAGCTTATTACTATTTATACTTTCATTTATTTTATTTTTTTTTTCGATTGTGAATTAGCACATATGGTATTTTTCTATTTGAGCTCGGATGAAAGGTTCATTATGCTTTCAAAGCTTTGCTTGCTGCTGTTTGTTTCTGCAAGCAACAAAGTTTCGTCTTTCTGTTTTAAGCTGGGTCCAGGCGCTACGTTTTGCACAACTTTTTGTCTCCGCAGCTCAACACATTGCACATAAAACGTTGCGTATAGATTGGAAAAGTGCGTAGTTTTGAGTCCGGTGCGAAGACTGTACAGTTGCAGCGATAACTGAGCTAGAAAGCATAGATGTCTCTGAACTGTGCAGACAAATCGGCACATGTAGACGGTAGCACCCTTTTCCGATTCATGTTGTTTCTCAGTTTCAATTCGTCAGGCGACGATGGCCGACTTTCGGCAATGTTCTCGGGAGTTTCTCACAAAATTTATTGCACTATGCGAAAGTTTCCCATGCATTTGGCGTGTCAAATCCAAGGAGTATAGTGACAGGGATAAAAAGAGGGACGCTTATGAGAGTTTAGTGGACAAATTCAAAGAAATTGATGTCTTCGCAAGCAGAGAAACAGTTGTAAGTAATTAATCCTTTGAGAAGTGTTTACCGTAAAGAATTGGCAAAAGTTAATAAATCGATTCGATCTGGGGCTGGAGACGAAATCTACAAGCCATCTCTCAGGTATTTTGATTTGTTACATTTCCTAAATGATCAGGAGACGCCAAGGCAGTCTAGGAATGCCATGGATGAAAATAAAGAGATTGCAGTAGCCGATACCACCAGAACAGGCAACAAAAAATATTTATTTTATGTAATCATTTGACCACTTTGAACGCCGGGTACTTCTGAGACGTTCCAGTCTTTTTTTAACGTGACACCATGCCAACATTGACACAGAGTAGTACCTCCTTCATGACGATATCGCACAAAACTGAGTGAAATATACAAATATCTCTGCACCATGTAGACGCATAAAAAACGGCAACGTTTTCATTCAGTATTAAGACTGCGTAGACAAAAGGTTGTACAAAACGTAGCGTCTGGACCCGGCTTTAATGTCAATAAATAATAGATGAAAATTAATTATACTAAAAATTTATTAATTAAAACTATTATAATTTATTATAATCGTCCTTTTTTGTGTGGGTACTTGAACTAAACAAACAAAATGCATTTTCTTACAAATATTTTCTTTTTTGTTTTGTTTCGTTTCTTTCTTTCCTTTTTCCTTTCTTATTGTGCGTGTTTTGTAAAACAAAAAATGCTTAAATGTGTAGGATCTCTGGCTGATTGCCGTGGGATGCTAATTTTTAATTATGTGGAATGCTATACATTTTAATAAAATAACATAATTTACACCTAAAAAAGTTATCACTATATACACAATGGCAAACCGATTGGTCTTTTCATTTTTTAACACGGGCATAGCCGTGCGGGTACCACTAGTATAACATAAACACGAATTTAGTTGAAGCTTAAAAATATTGTGAACAAAGTATACACATTTTTGAAAAATGTCACCTGTGCATTGCAAAATGCATACTGACGCAATGTAACTTAGCATCTACAAATTCACGATGATTTATTATTATTATTTTTAAGTGATTTATTTTTGTTTCAGAGATAATTTTACAGTACTTTAAACCTTCTTTAATGATATTTTTTTTCTTTTTTTTTTACTTTCTTAAATTACTTTTACGGGAAAGAAGTCAGCAAGCATGGTATCATAAACTGCCGATATTTTGAAAGCAGCAATTATTTTTAGAATGTTTTTCTTTTAAAATTGCTTTTGTAAATAGATTGCTTATAATTATTAAAAACTGATTTTAACTCGTTTTTTTTTTTTTTTTTTTTTTTTTTTTTAATTTGTGTTTTAAACTTGTTACTGGAGATGCGCTTAAAGAATTTCACAGGCCACTTGACTGCCTTGACCAACAAGAAGATACAATTCCTGATGCTTTCAAATAATTATTATTTGCATATCAGCGATCTTTTCGATAAATGAAAGAAGACATTGATGAAAGAAGACGTACGTTTGACTTTAAATCAGTAATATTTGTTATAAAATTTTGCATTCGTTAAAAGTATTACTGTACGTTTAAAAAATAAAAAACTTTAAAATCTCAACCAAAAATATTATAAGGCACTATAAAGCCTCTCAAAAAAGTATTTTTTTTGTTTTATCTCAGAAAAAGTCCTCAAACCAATTTTCCACGCACCGCATTAATTATTTAAACAGGGGTATTTGTTATTCATTATTGAAAGTTCTTTCATCGTTCAGATAATTTTGAAGCCTAATTTATTTCGAAAAAAATTTAAAACAACAACTTAAGAAAAATAATCGGTGAAAACAAAGAACTAATTAAGATATTCGTGATAAAAGTATAACGTTGCTTCTAAAGAAAATGTTAAAAAACCTTTTTAGCAGAATCATTCACTGCATGAAAAATAGAAATTTTTTGTGTTAAGCCTCGTTACTAAGAAAATACATCATAGCACCTGTTTTTAATAATTAGAAAAACTTGTAAACATTGAAAGAAAAATCAAAGTCTAAATTGTAAAATTTTAGATTCATAACCAATTTGATCTGTGTAATTATCTTCGAAGAATTCTTAATCAAAATTTGTCTTTCTTTAATTATACTTTTTAAACAGAATTCCTTAACATTAAAAAAAACTGCCTGGCCTTCTTTTTTACCTGTTTAGATAAAATGCCTGTTCAGTGCTCTAGGTGATTAATCGATATTACGAATGCTATAGTACACTAACGTTTGGTGAAAATTGGTGTATACATGCATGTTAAACAAACTTAAAAATTGAGTGCTAAGTTAACAACATTGTAAAAAATGGAAGACTGAGTTTGCTTTACATAAAAATACGATGTTCAATCACTTAGAACACTAAACATGACATTCGACGGCCCAAACACCGTTAACCCATTCTAACACGATATTAAAACTTCTTTTCAACTTTCTCAAATACTCTTTCTTCCAACTTTTTGTGCACTAAACAGACCAAATTGTCATTGAAAATTGTCTAGGCACATCGTTGAATATGTAATTAGTGGTTGTAATTACACGCATACATAATTCATTCATGAAAATTAAATTTACAGCTCTAGTACAGGATATTCATTCCCGCATTTACACACATCAAACTGTCTTCAGTATTAACTCTAGAACGCAGAATACCGAGTTAAGGCAATTCCCTGGAATTGATTTAAATGTCTCACATTCCACCTAATGTACTAGTGACTAAAGATTACGTAATCTCATGACAACTTTATTAGCTGTAAAATCTTCTCATCAACATGGTAATGCATTCCAATATTAAATCCGCTGTCTATTAGGAAGTATATGGGTAATTCTCAGAAAACACGACAATTAGAGAAAAAAAGTTTTAAAATTTTAGGTCTTCAAAATAATTCATTTTTTTTTAAATATTCATTTAGTAACCTTTATTAATATCTGATAGCAAGCAGTGTAGTTTACTGACATTTTCACAAGAAAAAATTTTAATTAAAAATCATCAAATTTTGAAAACAATAATTTTAAAAAAATTCTTTGTTGATATTCTGTTGATAATAAAGCTTTCATTTCATGTTCAAGAATCGAATGCAATTGTAAAATTATTCAAACTTGAAGCAGAAAAGAAACCTTTAACAGCAGCAACAAAATATGCATTGAAATCAAAACAAACGTACAGCTTAAATATAAATAAACTAGATGCCCCACTTAACTCTATATCTATGTTATTTCTTTATGGAATAGTCTTGTGAAAAGTTTAAACATCAAAAACACTGTTATTTCTAAATTTTTGTCATTTCCCTAGCATTTTGTTCTTTTCTTGGCATATGAATTGCAGGATAATGACAATTTATCATTTTAAAGTTTTTTACTTTCCTTACTTTCCTTGTTTGCTACTTTTAGGCCACTTACTTTGTGTTGGAAACAACTTGGTTTCTTATAATAGCCTAAACTGAATCATATTGTTTATGTTATTAATGAGTTAAAGATGTCAGGAAAATGACAACGTTTCCTGACATCTACCTACTTTTAAATAGTGACCTACTCACTATTTAAAATTTCTTTAGATAGATTTTTCTTAGAAACTTCTTGCCTGTTCTTGCTAGAAGACATGGGCTAGCAAAATGGCCATTCCAATCATACTTTTAACGTAAAATATTAAACACTAACACCATCTATGTGGGGAATAGAGAAACAAAAAGAAGTGACCAGGAAAATGACATATTTTCATGCAACATAACTGAAAAACTTATTATTGAAAAATATTTTGGAATCATTCATTGTACATGTACTCTAAAAGTGCTTTTATGCGTTAAGATTACAAAAATAAGGCAGAGAAAAATGTATAGTAAATTTTGAAGCTAGTAATTATTGCAAACATTGTTTTTTAAAAAATACATAATTGTTAAAACCAGCATAAAAACATTTTAAAATGCTAATAATAATGCTATTTATTAAAATAAAACATAAGTATTTCATTTTATATACTGTTGCCTTACATTACTAAGGCAAAGACATGGAATTATCGTATTTCGTGAGAATCACACATATATTGCATTCCGTTCATCGAAAACATGTCTTACTTCACAAACGTTTTGCATGTAAAATATCTATACAGTGGAACCCCGCCATTCGTCCGCCTCGCTATTCGTCCAACTTGTTCAAGTAAAATTCAACTCGCCATTCGTACTTGTCCCGCGATTCGTACGGTGCCGGGCCAGCTTCTAATCCGAACATAAATACCTTAAAAAGGATGCGTCAGTGTCGGAGCACGGGCTTTACTTTTAAGCTGCAGATTGCTTCAATGCGGTTTTTAATATCAGATGCTTCTTAAATATTATTACTTCATTTATAACTTTTCTTATCATGTTCAAAAAGGCAAAACAAATGACATCTAAAGCATCGGGCTGATGCAACGGAAGTCAAGCCATACAAATCGATGTCTACCACTGAGCGTACTTCGCACCTTAGTTTTGCGCTACTGTGACTGCTTCAGTGAATGAAATCAGCGCAAAATCTGTCAAACTGCAAAACGTGCTTTGTTTAATACTTTACGCATGTAATACTGTTCATTTATCTATCATTCATAATTTTAATGATTAACACTTTTCGTGACACTAGCGAGTTCACTGCGGCATCTTGAGTTCGCAGCATAACACATACTCTACTACAAAGAAGCATTGAATGTCAAAACGGTACGTTTTTGTGACGTCCCCTGGATGCCACCGCGCTATTACTGTCTATGGCCCACTTTATATGTTACTTTCTTAGTTTTAATAAGTTGTCTATCTTCAAAGATTATTCACTAAGACACGTAGCCTCTTATTCACTGTTTCAAAAAAAATCTGCTGATCATTTCCTCACAAAATTCCAGAAAATATTCCTTTATTTTGTCTTAAAGATTGCTCTTGAACAGTTTAAGTTCACACAAAATTATAATCAATTCAAAAAATGAAGATTTTTTTTTTTTAATCTTTGCTTGCACTAAGAAAAAGATCAAATGTAAGTCTACATATCGATCAGAAACTATGTAATTCGACAGTTCTTCAAAACTTTAAATGCTTTAAAACACTCTATTTTCCCCCACAAAGCATTTTTTATGGAATTTTAGCTCATTCTGTTACGCAGAAAATGTTTAAGGTTTTTCAATTGTATTCACAAATTTTGAGATAAAAAGAACCAAAAATTAAATTTCAACAACTTCGTTTCTGCCTAAGAAAATCTTAAATGTAATTTTATTTCTTACAAGAAGGAAAATCAACCTCAAGGTAAAGTAATTAAAAATCGTCTGCAGTTCCACAACATATGTATTAAAATGAAATGAATTTTTAGAATTTGTTTTGCTCATAAAACGGCATGAATAGGTAGCAATTGACAGTTCTGCGACCAAAGGGGGATCGAGGATCGGCCACGCCCCCTTCCCCCCCCCCCCCGCCTGCCGAGTAGGGTTGAGTAGTAGGGTTCTTGGTGCTATCCTCCTAGAAGATTACGAGGGTTTCTGAGTGGAGTTGAGTTGTTACTCTGCGTCTGAAGTTTTGTTTTTAGGAATGGCAACGGTGATATAGCGGTTGTCATGGCAACGGTTACCAACTAAAATTGCTCATGGCGCCACCTAGTGAGAGAAATTATTTTTTGAACTCTGAGGTTATACACATAGTTCCATCTAGTGAGATAAATATTAATTAATCCATTTAATTATTTTTGGACTTGGAATTATTTTATTTAATTTCTCCTTCCTAGATCGGGAATCGAACATGCGACCTCCAGCTCCAAAAATCATTTGACGCTCTTATGGCTGCGCGCTTTAACCATGAGACCGCCAAATGATTTCAGTAAAGTACAGTTTAAATCAATCTTAATATAATTCTTTTTCAGATGTTCGAGAAGAACGATCATGCTGCCATCTAGCGAGAGAAAACTTTTTTTGAGCATAGACTATTTAATGATTTCCATGACAACGTATTTTTACGAAGAGCCTCCTAGTGACAAAAATAGGAATAATTATTTTTCGGACTTAGCCGTTTTCCGAAGTTATTTTTGATTTCCAACTTAGGTTTTCACAAATGGCAACATTATTTTTGAATTGGTAGCATGTTTTTAGTTTTAATTCCAAGGTTTGAAACGCTCATGGCGTCACCTAGTGAGATAAATTATTTTTTTAACTTAGTCGTTTTCCGGTGTTATTTTTAATTTCTAACTTGGGTTTTTCACGAGTGGTAACATTAATTTTTTTATTATTTCAAGAGTTGAAGCACTCATGCTACCATCTAGCGAGAGAAAAATTATTTTTGGACATAGAATATTTTACTTCATGAAAGTGAAATTAATTTAATTTTAAGTTGATGGTCCCACCACCATCCCGATGTGACTTTTAATCACACCCCATTAACTATTTTGTACTCGTTCATTTAATTTGGTCGTTTCAAAGCAATTGTAAATATTCAAGCAATTACACATAACGGAAAAAATTGACCCTAGAAGTGGAAAATAAAAGTATCATGCAGTGAGACTTCACTTCTACAGTCAATTTGTTTTTTAGAATACATAACCACATAATTTAGACTGCATTAGATGAATAATCCATTAAAAAAATATTGTATCATTGAATTCAAAATAATCTGCAAAACAAGAGAACGTTTCATAGACCCTAGCTGTCGAATAAAATAAGTCTCCAACGGACACTTAACTTCTACAGTCAGTGAAACACTATAAATTCAAAATATCTCACATACGTGAAAATCATCAATTAGAATCTGAAATGAAACACGCAAATTTCTTCCTCCTGATATTGAAATTCACACATCTCAGACCTTTTAAGGTTTTGTAAAACCCCTTTTTTTAAAAATTTTTCGGAAAAAAAAAAAAAAAGGCCTGTTTTTTTTTTTTTAAAAAAAAAGCAAAAAAGGTTTTTTTTTTCCCCCTTTCATTGTATTAAATTTAACTGTTGTGTTCTAGCGAGAATTAATTATTTCCATCAGAATTAAATTTCACAATTTTTAATCAACTTATGGTATTAATTTAATCTTAAAATCAATTTAATAATGTATTAGTAATAACTATCTCTTAATTTTGAACATATTTTTTCACCCTAAAATGTCAAAGACAGGATTAAATGAGAACTGATTAAATATCATCTTGAGGAAGTGTAGATTTAATGTGAACCAATCAAGTCATTCATAATTCATAAGTTTAAGAGTTTGCATAAAATAATAGAAGTTAGAATATGTTCAGCAACTCGATTTTGTATAGAATGATAAGCAAATGTTTTATATATTCCAATATATTTATTTTATTTGTTTTTAATTTAGTTCTTTTTATACACATTTTAACGTTTCAAACGACTACAATCTCAGAGATTATTGTAGCAATATGAATCATGATTAAAGAAACTTTAAAAATAATCAAGAATATATTACTAAATTTGTAGCTGCAAAGCATCTCAAGGGAACACATGTATAAATAAAAATGTATTAATAAAAATGTATATTTTAAAAAATTATATGTCTTATTGGTAATAATTAACTTTGTGCAAAGTAATAGAAATAAAATTTCACGTTAAATTAAAGCACAAATGAGCATTAAAATGCAGACATCTGTTTCGGGATTGCTTGGAATCCCTTTTTCAATGCGACAGGGAGCCTCTAGATGCAAAACATCCAAATGAAGCAGACAGAACAACAAAGACAAAGCTTATATAGCCTAAGAATTAACTGTAAACCAATGAGAATAAAGGCAGTGTGAAGTGGAAGTAGAAGTAGTAGGAAAGGCACTAATAAGAGAGCAACAAACGAATGCAGTTGGAAGTACAGGAAGAAAAAAGGAATATCAATAAAAACACAGCAAAAAAGACAACAGCGTGCATAAAAATGTGAAAATACATGAAAATTGCAAAAATAAAATAAAATACAAGGAATAAAATGGAAATAAAATAAGTACAGAAAATACCAAAAACAAAAATCAAAACAAAGTACACATGCAAAAGAGGGGAGGGGGGGGAGAGAGAGAAAAAAATTGACACAAAAAGGAAAACTAACAAGAAAACCAAGAAAGAACAACAAATTAAAGGAACTTATGCCAGACCTGTGAAAAATAAGGAGTTGAGGAAGAATCATTAACCAAATTAGAACTATTCCTGTTAATATGATAAGCTTCCCAAAAGTCAAGTTCTAAAGAGGAAAAACATTTTTGAATAATTTTCCCAGAATTGAAATCAAAAGAGTGGTGGAATTCCAACAATGTTGAGCAATGCTAGACTTTCCTACTACTTCTACTTCCACTTCACACTGCCTTTATTCTCATTGGTTTACAGTTAATTCTTAGGCTATATAAGCTTTGTCTTTGTTGTTCTGTCTGCTTCATTTGGATGTTTTGCATCTAGAGGCTCCCTGTCGCATTGAAAAAGGGATTCCAAGCAATCCGAAACATATGTCTGCATTTTAATGCTCATTTGTGCTTTAATTTAACGTGAAATTTTATTTGTATATGTCTTATTATTTACTTTCACCATGAAAATATTTTTAAAAGCATTCTCATTTAAAACACTGAATAAAACAAAGAAAATGAATAAATAAAAACATTCATTTATTGAACACAAATAATGAATGAATAATATATATATATATATATATTATATATTTTCATTCATATATATATATATTATTCTTTCTTTATATATATATATATATATATATATATATAAAGAAAGTACTTACAAATCAATGGCTAAATCCATAATATAATTCCAGTTGATTTTGTCTATTATTTGATCATTCATATGTATATTTTTACAAAGTGTAAACGCAAGTTCATTGAGGTCCATAGTCATGAAATAATGTTTATCAACGAAAAAAAATTTTTCACTCGAAGTCTTTGATATACATCCATGCCGTCTCTGGGATGGGTGTGAAATTTTACATCCCTCACAGTTGTAATTTGCATTGAGGCATCCGCGCATTTCAATTAAAATAAAATCTCGTATTTTTGAATGAGTTTGCTCGTCGGGCAATTCTTGTACATGAAAATCAGATCGGTAAACTTTTAACATTTCTGTTAGTACGTCGGAAAATAAAATTTCTTGGAGTTTTCCATAATTTCAGAATAATGATCAGTCATAAATTTGTTGCTCTCTTCATTCATAGTGAGACCATCTGTATTTAATTTAAGTGTTGGACCTAAAGTGATAAGGTTGTGAAGCTTGCATACACCATCAAGGTTTAATACTAAAACCTCATTGAATGCCACAAAACTAGCATCTTTATATATAGAATTAAATGTGATTAGCTTTTCCATAAAATCGATGAAGCCTCGCACTGTGAAAGTAATATATCGACCCGCAAAATTGTCCGCAATTTCAAGAGATATATTACCATTGCTCTCTTGTATCACAAATAAGAAAATTCCATTTAACAGATCAAAAGCGAAAAGTGTTCTTCTTTCGAAACGCTGAAAAGTATTCTTTACACAATCTTCGTACCAGTCACCAGAGGGGAGTTCTGTTTCCGATTGAATGGGAGTAACGGGGGGGTCGACTCTGCGGGAGGTCTCTCGTTCGTTCGGTGAAGAGTTGATTGCACAATCTCGCTATGTTTAAAGTCTTCTTGCGGTAGCGGACTAATTTTACGTGTGGCTCCTTCGATCCATGGTATTTCAACTTCGTAAAATATGATAGGGCTGTCCTCTTCCTGCTGCGGTTCTGGGGCGCTCGTCTTAGGCAGGGGCTCTTCACTGCGGGCACTTGTCTCAGGCTTCATCACCAAGGGCGTGAACACTTCCTCGGACGCTGGGGCTGACATCTCTGCAGGCGCTGGGGTAGCTGTCTCCAAGGGGTCAGGGGTGATCGTCTCCACGAGTCTCTGAACAGTAGTGGGCGCTTCCATCTGTACCTCCATTCTGGGGCACTTGAGCAGGGGCTCCGAGTCGGTAGCAATTTTCCGGAAGGTGATGCT
Organism: Octonoba sinensis; assembly: GCA_038502835.1. Taxonomy (NCBI): domain Eukaryota; kingdom Metazoa; phylum Arthropoda; class Arachnida; order Araneae; family Uloboridae; genus Octonoba; species Octonoba sinensis. The sequence goes on along the minus strand of CM076599.1, from coordinate 51,109,855 downwards.
TATGCGAGGTTCCAAATACTCCATAAGAAAAGTCAAAGTACTGCGCGCAAAACATCAAAACTTAGAGTCATCTAGTAAAACTTAGAACGAATAATGTAAAACTATGAAAATTTTCAAAAATAAAAGTGTTATGCACTTGCAAAAGTAAAAAGTACTGTGTACGAATGTTAAAACTTTAACTAAAACATGAAACGAAGATGTAAAAATGTTAAGTATAATATCTTAAAGTAACACTAAAATGTAAAAGTATAACGTACAAAACATTAAAACTTAGATTCATCTAGTAAAAACTTAGTATAAAAATGTAAAAGTACTAAGAACATAACCTCAAATATACATTAATTTGATAAAAGCAAAATGAAAATGTTAAAGTGCAAAAGACAAAACATCAAACATAGATTAAGATGTTAAAACAATGTATCATAAAAATTAAAAAAAAAAAAAAAAGAAAGAAAAAGAAAAAAAATACTACATACAAACGGTCAAAACTTAGAACTAAAATTTTTGATAAACCATATAATTTCAAATTCGTCTAGAAAAACTTAGAGCGGAAATGTAAAATTATTGAAGTTTACAAAACAAAAGTGTTAAGCATTCACAAGTTATTAAAACTTCAAAACGTAAAAAATGATTTCTCTACAAAAACTTGGAATGAAGTCGTAAAATTACTAAGTACAAACTGTTAAAACATCATAAAAATGTCAAAATGACAAGTATAAAGCAACAAAACATAGATTTGGCTCCTGAAATATTAATCAAAAATGTAAAAATTCTAACAACAAAATCCTAAAACTCTGAAAAATTAAAAACACGCAGTGCAAAACAACAAAACATGTAAAAATGCTAAGTATAAAGCTGCAAAACTCAAATTCACCCAGAAAAACTCAAAACAAAGATGTAAAAGTAAGGAATTTTTCAAAAGAAAAGTGTTATACACTTGCAAAATGTTAAAACTTAATGCAAAAATGTAAAAATTACTACGTACAAAATGTTAAAACTCTGATTTATCTACTAAAACTTAGAATGACAATATAATTGAACTAAATGTACTAAGTATGAAATATTAAAGCAACATGAAAATGTAAAAATTCTAAGCATATAACGTATTCATCAAGTGAAACTTTGTACGAAAATGTAAAAGTTTAAGTACGAAACTTAAAAAATTTAGATGGATCTACAAAAATTCAAACTAAAATCGTAAAAAGTATGAGTACAAAATGTTCAAACATTCTATAAATGTAAAAAATTTAAGAGTACAAAATACAAAACGTAAAAAAAGTTAGAGTTATCTTCTAAAACTTAGACTGAAGTCGAGTGAAATTACTAAGTACGAAATGTTAAAACATCATAAAAATGTCTAAATAACAAGTATAAAGTATCAAAACATAGATTTGTACATTGAAATTCACTTGCGAAATGTAAAAAGTACTGTGTACGAATGTTAAAACTTTAACTAAAACATGGAATGAAGATGTAAAAATATTAAGTATAATATATTAAAGCAACACTAAAATGTAAAAGTACTACGTACAAAACATCAAAACTTAGATTCATCTAGTAAAACTTAGTATAGAAAATGTAAAAGTACTAAGCACAGAACGTCAAATATACATTTATTTAGTAAAAACATAACGAAAATGTTAAAGTACTATGGAGATATAAAAATACTAAGTATAATATACTGAAGCAACACAAATTGTAAAAGTACAAATTACTAAACATAAAAAATTTTGGAGTTATCAAATAAAACTTGAAAACATAGATTCACCATCAAAACGTAGATGTGTTTAGAGCAGGGGTCTCCAAACTACGGCCCGCGGGCCACATCCGGCCCGCGGACAGATTTTGTCCTGCCCGCGGAGAGCTAGCTAATGGCATCTGGCAAAAAAGTAATCATATTTTACACCACTAGTGGACTGATTCAACTTTTTACCACCGGCAACAATTAATGATAATATGGTTTTGGCCCTTGGAATTTACTGGAGTAATCAATATGGCCCTAAGGCTGGAAAGTTTGGAGACCCCTGGTTTAGAGCAATCTTAATCAGAAAAATGAAAAAGTTCGAAGAACAAAATGCTAATACTGTGAAATATTAAAAAATACACAATACAAAGCAATAATGCATGAAAGAGTGCAAACTTCAAACTTAAATGACAAATTGACTTCAATGACAAAACTTAAATGCATTCAGAGAAACTTAGAACGAAAAAATAATAGTACGGAAATTTGCAAAGTAAAAGTGTTATGCACTTTTCAAAATGTTAAAACTTAACTTTATCTACCAAAACCTGCAATGATGATGTAAAAATACTAAGTATAATATATCAAAGCAACACAAAAATATCAAAATATTAAATACAAAACGTAAAAAAAAAATTTAGATCTGTCGACTAAAACTTAGACTGAACACATAAAATTATTGAGCACGAAATGTTAAAACATCATAAAAATGAACAAATAACAAGTATAAAGTATCAAAACCATAGATTCATCAACTGAAATCTTGATAAAAAATGTTAAAGTTCAGCGAACAAAAATGCTAAAACTGTGAAAAACTAAATATATGTAGTGCAACACAACAAAGCATGTAAAAGAAAAAGTTCAAAAATAAAACTGCTTTAATCTTAAAGTTACAACTGGAGATATTCTTCTCGCGAACAAAGAAGTGGCAGCTAACCGGCGATGAAGGGAGCCCTAACCAAGCACTGGCTCCCCATACTATATATTTTTCTCTGTCGAGGAAATCGAGACGGCATGGATGTATATCAAAGACTTCGAGTGAAAAAATTTTTTTCGTTGATAAACATTATTTCATGACTATGGACCTCAATGAACTTGCGTTTACACTTTGTAAAAATATACATATGAATGATCAAATAATAGACAAAATCAACTGGAATTATATTATGGATTTAGCCATTGATTTGTAAGTACTTTCTTTATATATATATATATATATATATATATATATTATTCATTCATTATTTGTGTTCAATGAATGTATGTTTTTATTTATTCATTTTCTTTGTTTTATTCAGTGTTTTAAATGAGAATGCTTTTAAAAATATTTTCACGGTGAAAGTAAATAATAAGACATATAATTTTTTAAAATATACATTTTTATTAATACATTTTTATTTATACATGTGTTCCCTTGAGATGCTTTGCAGTTACAAATTTAGTAATATATTCTTGATTATTTTTAAAGTTTCTTTAATCATGATTCATATTGCTACAATAATCTCTGAGATTGTAGTCGTTTGAAACGTTAAAATGTGTATGAAAAAAACTAAATTAAAAACAAATAAAATAAATATATTGGAATATATAAAACATTTGCTTATCATTCTATACAAAATCGAGTTGCTGAACATATTCTAACTTCTATTATTTTATGCAAACTCTTAAACCTATGAAAAATCTAGCGGTGTTATATGGATTAAAGGATGATTATCTATAATGTAAATATAGTCTTAGTTGATATAATTTCATTGATTTGTATTCATAGAAAACAGTAAAATGAATGTAAACCCATGTTTAAGTATGGAATAAATCACTTCTTTTCGTAAAAGTATCACTAAATATGTTTGTATAAACCTACTGATGCACATTTTCAAAGTCTTAAACTTTTCTATAATTATCCTTGGCATAAATTTAGTAAGTTTCGGGAATTGACTTGATTGGTTCACATTAAATCTACACTTCCTCAAGATGAGATTTAATCAGTTCTCATTTAATCCTGTCTTTGACATTTTAGGGTGAAAAAATATGTTCAAAATTAAAAGATAGTTATTACTAATACATTATTAAATTGATTTTAAGATTAAATTAATACCATAAGTTGATTAAAAATTGTGAAATTTAATTCTGATGGAAATAATTAATTCTCGCTAGAACACAACAGTTAAATTTAATACAATGAAAAGGGGGAAAAAAAAACATAGCATTCACAGCTTTCTCGAATGGGTTTTACAACTTAAAAGGTCTGAGATGTGTGAATTTCAATATCAGGAGGAAGAAAATTTGCGTGTTTCATTTCAGATTCTAATTGATGATTTTCACGTATGTGAGATATTTTGAATTTATAGTGTTTCACTGACTGTAGAAGTTAAGTCTCCGTTTGAGACTTATTTTATTCGACAGCTAGGGTCTATGAAACGTTCTCTTGTTTTGCAGATTATTTTGAATTCAATGATACAATATTTTTTTAATGGATTATTCATCTAATGCAGTCTAAATTATGTGGTTATGTATTCTAAAAAACAAATTGACTGTAGAAGTGAAGTCTCACTGCATGATACTTTTATATTTTACCACTTCTAGGGTCAATTTTTTCCGTTATGTGTAATTGCTTGAATATTTACAATTGTTTTGAAACGACCAAATTAAATGAACGAGTACAAAATAGTTGATGGGGTGTGATTAAAAGTCACATCGGGATGGCGGTGGGACCATCAACTTAAAATTAAATTAATTTTACTTTCATGAAGTAAAATATTCTATGTCCAAAAATAATTTTTCTCTCGCTAGATGGTAGCATGAGTGCTTCAACTCTTGAAATAATAAAAAAATTAATGTTACCACTCGTGAAAAACCCAAGTTAGAAATTAAAAATAACACCGGAAAACGACTAAGTTAAAAAAATAATTTCTCTCACTAGGTGACGCCATGAGCGTTTCAAACCTTGGAATTAAAGCTAAAAACATGTTACCAATTCAAAAATAATGTTGCCATTTGTGAAAACCTAAGTTGGAAATCAAAAATAACTTCGGAAAACGGCTAAGTCCGAAAAATAATTATTCCTATTTTTGTCACTAGGAGGCTCTTCGTAAAAATACGTTGTCATGGAAATCATTAAATATTCTATGGTCAAAAAAAGTTTTCTCTCGCTAGATGGCAGCATGATCGTTCTTCTCGAACATCTGAAAAAGAATTATATTAAGATTGATTTAAACTGTACTTTACTGAAATCATTTGGTGGTCTCATGGTTAAAGCGCGCAGCCATCAGAGCGTCAAATGATTTTTGGAGCTGGAGGTCGCATGTTCGATAATTCCCCCGATCTAGGAAGGAGAAATTAAATAAAATAATTCCAAGTCCAAAAATAATTAAATGGATTAATTAATATTTATCTCACTAGATGGAACTATGTGTATAACCTCAGAGTTCAAAAAATAATTTCTCTCACTAGGTGGCGCCATGAGCAATTTTAGTTGGTAACCGTTGTCATGACAACCGCTATATCACCGTTGCCATTCCTAAAAACAAAACTTCAGACGCAGAGTAACAACTCAACTCCACTCAGAAACCCTCGTAATCTTCTAGGAGGATAGCACCAGGAACCCTACTACTCAACCCTACTCGGCAGGCGGTGGAAGGGGGCGTGGCCGGGGAGCAGGGGGGCATGGCCGATCCTCGATCCCCCTTTAGTCGCAGAACTGTCAATTGCTACCTACTGGCATGAATGAAGATAAAATAGCATTTTTTCAATCTTACGTTAACATAAATCATCTAGTTGGCGACAAAAGTACTATTTATTTTGGTGAAAACACTCAAATTGAGCAGATAAATTCAGAGGTAAGTAGGGCTCGACCGATGGCATTTTTTGGCCGATGGGCCAATGCCGATTGTTGGCCGATTGTTCCGAGGTCGGCCGATGGCCGATTGCCGATTATTTTCCTCTTCCATCGGCCGATGGCCGATGGAAAAAATTCACTTTTAACCATTATGCTTATCAAAAATGTCATTTAAATCATTTATTTATTTTAATGTTTATAAAAACATAAACGAATTATTTAAGCAGCATAAAACTCTTACTGTTTGGAGGAAGTTTACATAATAATTAAAACTAAAAGAATCACTCGCGATTCTAGTGAAGTAATTAAACTTTTTGGTGGTAAAAAAATAAAAATAGCTATATCAGAGGATTTTCAGTTATTTTTTTCTTATCCTTTCAAAAGAACTCAACAACTATTGAATCGGATCGAGTCTCCTTCCCTTCCTTCCAACATTTTCTCTTTGTAGCACCTGCACTGCAGATTGCAAGTGCAGTTGATTTTATTTTCTTATTTTTGTTTTCATGGGGAGGAATTTAGATGTTATAATACAGACTAACAAATAATGTGGGTTTGCATTTAACAAAATTGTCAACCCCCCTCGGATTTTTTCTTAATTTTTCCCCCGTTTTTGAAAGAAAAGAGGGAACGCTTCTGTTTATTTTTTATTATAAAAATTATTTTAACTAAAAATAGCTCTTTTTACGAAATAAAAATAAAATATTAATAAGTTTTTCTCGCAGTAATGCACCCCCCCCCCCCCCCCCCCCAATGTTCATAACCAAGAAATACTGAATATTGCTTCAAGAACAGACGTAAGATTTTTTTGTCGTTACCAATGAATGAAGGGGCCGGGCCGTTTTAAGAACCAATCTTATTAACTTTTTTTCTTGTGAGTTGAAAATTACACTAAAATACCCGACATATTCTTTATATTTTTATGAGCACAATGTAAGGTCACCGAAATAAACCAATATTTTGTAACGTGAAAAATATTTTGAGAACCAGCAGTTTTCTGTTGACAAATAATCTTCTGAAAAACACGTGATCAATTATAAAAATTAAGATGTATTTTGAAGGAAAAAAAAAATATATATATATATATATATATTCGTTGTCAATATTTAAAAATAAAGAAATTGTAGCATTTTTATTAAGATATTATTCCACCCTGTCTCGCGAACTCGTTTTAGGAATTACGTTTTCGAAATTTGCAAATCGAACTTGAACCACATAAAATTTTAATTAATAAATATTTATACTGAAAAATTGGTTCATATTTTTTATCAATATGTTCTATGTTGTAAACTAATAATAAAAGAACAAGAAATATTCGAAACTGAAAGAATATGCAACGAGATTGTTGTACAATAGCAGAAAAACTGTCAACTGTCGTAACACGCGGCATCGAAGTAATATATATATATATATATATATGCTTTAAAAACGAAGTTTACACAGAGAAAAATTAAAATAAGTATCGTATAAAAAATTAAGATGTATTTTGAAAAAATATGCATTGATCAATCTTTGAAAATAAAGAAATGTTAGCATTTTTATTAATATGATATTAAATCTTGGCGCGAACTCGCATTTTGAGAATTCAATTTTTGAAAATTGCAAGTCGAACTTTGACACATAAAATTTTTATCATTAAACATTTATGCTGGAATTTTATTTCTTATTTTTGATCATTTTTTGATCATGTTGTAAACTAAAAATAAAATAATGAGAATAACCGCACACTAAAAGCAGATGCAACGAGATTGCTGCTTAATTGCAAAAAAACTGTAACACGTGGCATGGAAGAAGGAGAAAAAAAATAAAATAAGAAAACCCGCTAAGAAAAAAAAGTTTAAGCAGATAAAATTATTATCGTACTTTGATTGAGTTTACTTTGTATTGTTTACAATTTCGGAATAATAAGAAACATGACAAAATAAAAGCAGATGGTATAAGATTATTTCACAATGACATCTAATGCACTAAGTCATTATTAAGTGAAACAGGAACAAAATGAGGCTTAAAACGAAAAACAAATAACACTCAATAAGACGCCTCTATTACTTTTACTTTAAAGGGGGAAATACGTGTAAAAGTCTCAAAAAATTAATTTTTTTCTTCATATAAATCAATTCTACAACTATTCAATAATATACCCTGAAAATTTCAAAGCAAAATTCCAAGTCGTTCAAAAGTTATAAGCATTTGAGCGGGCGCCCCTTTTGGAGCAGTTGAGCAGGTAGTCCCTCATGAATGATCTGAAGGGTATTAGAGAACGTTAGCAGATGTCCTTTTATTTTTTTTTTAACAATTGAGAACTTGGATAGAAATTTCTATAAGTATTAGTATCTATAAGTATATAAAAAATTGATTCATTACTGCCTTAAATTTACCTTCAATACCACTCTTCTCTTCAAACGCGTTTTTCTCGAAACTACTTTTTTCGAATTTGGGTACACTCTAACTCGCAAAGTTTTTGATCAATCCTTATTAAATTTAGTACACATTTTCTTTGTATATACGCGCTTTAGTTGAACTAGAATCATAAACATATCTTTATTTTTACTTTTTTTATTTTGGAAAAGAAAAAAAGAGCGGTTAAAAATCGTATTTAATTTTCCCATTCGAAAAAAAAATAGAAAATTTCGGGGGTTTTTTTTTTGTGATGATTTTAGATCAACTAGAAGATACCCATATAAAAAAAGTAGATTTTAAAAAAATGATTTCAGATAAAAATTGTGACCTCCAGGATGTACGCAAACTGCCGACCCGGGTGGCGACTTACAATGTGCAGCAGCCGATATCTCCCGGATTTTTCAAGAAAAATGTTGGAAAATTTCAGTAAATGCTCTTTAATATATCTACAAAATAAACTCAAAATCTCAATAAAATATATTTATTCTTTATACATAAAAAAATCATGAAAATTGCTCTTTATACGCAGTTTTACACGTACGAGTATTTCCCCCCTTAACATATTTTATTTCGCTAGCATTCTGTTCAAAGAGAAATAATTTCAATAATGAAGGTTTTCGGGCAGCGATCGCTTAAACTATTTTTAAGAATATTTGATCAAATGCACTTTGTAGAATGACATTATTTTTGTGCTTTTTTTAACTGCTGTGCTGCCTGTTATTGTCTGGAAATAGAAATTTAGTTATGGAGGAAAAAAGTAAGTTAAAGACAGAGAATGTTTTCTGGAAAGTTGTCCCTGCGAAAAACATCGGCCTTGCATCGGCTTTTAGATGTTTTTCAAGGCCGATGGGCCGATGTTTTTCTAAAGTTAACATCGGCTGCCGATGCCGATGGCCGATGGCAACTTTGTTGAACAATCGGCGCCGATGCATCGGCGAGGCCGATGCATCGGTCGAGCCTTAGAGGTAAGCCTTGCTTTTAAGTTCGAAAACTACTTTAAATGAATATTGCGCGTGTTCTATTTGTTCTACGAACGTCAGAAAGAGATCCTCTTGCGCAGTTTTTACGGGCATTAATATGCTGCAAAAATCGAAAAATTACGGTGTAACGTTTCATCGATGAGATATTCCTAAAATTAAGTTTTGCTTAAATTGGAATAAAAGAACAAATTCGAATTTTCGGAAAAACCCTTCGAGGTGCACGAGGGCCTGACCCAAGATACCTGTAACCAAAATTTCGTACTTCTAGACATTTCCATCTCGGCAGGAAGCGAGCGATACACACACACACACACATACAAAAACTTTTAGTTTTATTTATATAGATACAATATAATCGCTGAACTGCCAAAATACTTTTTCTGATTTTCTCATTATTTTTCGCTTGTATGTGCAGAATTCGCCTCAATGATTTTTTCTTGTCAGACTTATAAAATAAAAATATATGAACAGGCGAGTAAAGCAATTAAAAAGTAATAAAACAGGTGAAAAAAATTACTAAATAGTTTAAAAGAAATGAATTAAATTCTAAAATGAGGGAAGCGAATTTTCTGCAAACACATCTTTCACAAAATCCATTTTGCGAACCCACCATCATATATAAAACACCAGTCGTTCCATACTTTCAACAAACGAATGCTGGCTAGGAAAAAAATTTATTTCGAATGCTGAATTGTTTTTCTAAAGGATTAGACTGAAGTAAGCTCACTGAGAAAATTTAATTATTGGATTCTTTAATCTTGTATGCTAGTTCTCCAAGTCACTGGAGAAAAGAGAATGTGACGTACACTAGTGTAAGTCTTCAAAGTGAAGCCAAAATTCATTTTCTTTTGTATTTACATTTGGCTATTATTTTGAAAAAGGGAAATATTTCTTCCAAAATATTTACCCAGAAGAAGAACAGTACGATAAATCTTACAGAAAATAGTTCTGTGAGTGTGTGTGTGTGTGTATGTGTTCATTATATACCTAATTCTTTAGCATGTATTTATTGTTATCATTTGATTTTCAATTGTCTTTTAATGTGCCATTTGAAATAAAAAACATGTTCGTGAAGTAAGGTACCATCACAATGCCGATTTCAGATCACAATTTTAAAATGCTTGATTAAAATAACATTGCACTAACATTTTGATAAAATAAAGTACAATCACATGACCGTTTTAGATAACAGTTTTTAAATGTTTGATTAAAGCCACTATTCACTGCAAAGTTTTAACGAAACAAAATATCGTCACAATGTCGATATCAGCATCTAGCAATTTCAAAATGTTTAAGAAATGTTATGCTGCCTTTGAAATATTTACAAATACACAAAACAATTATCTTAGAACTGAAATCCAGCTTCTGACAAATTGAATTTTACATGAGAAAAATAACAAGAATATTGGAGTTTTTACCATGAATAAGCGCTCTTTCAAATGTTAATATGTTTCTCAGAGTAAAATGAATACATCTACGTTGAAAAATTCATAAAATCAGAAATTTAATTTCTCCTTCTTGCTCAAAATCAAAGGGAAACATGCTATATGATTCAATTGTTCAGAATCAACTTTAAATAGTGGAAATGTGTAAAGAACGAAAATAACTATTCTTTGTGCTGCTGAAAACAGGCAAATTGAAATTGCTTTGCTATTCCTAAGGGGAAATAAAATTGAAAGATATTGTTATAACAGCCATTCCTTGATTTGAGAATTAGAAAGTACTTTTTTTACAACTGAATGTTTACAAAACCTATTTAATATTTATTTACAAGGGACTCGAGATTCTTTTTTTAGCCTACTTTCCCGTAAAAGTAAAAAAAAATAATAATAAAGCATGAAAGAAGGCTTAATGTATCGTGAAAATATCGCTAAAAATCAAGAAAAGTCAAAAAATAAGTGAAGTAATTAAATAAAGATTGAAAAATAAAAAATTTGAAAGTAGGGTATTGAGATGGGGAAAAAGTGTGTCTGTCGGTCTGTCTGTCTGTCGGTCTGTCTGTCTGTCGGTCTGTCGGTCTGTCGGTCTGCCCCACCCCCTAATAACTTTTGAACGAATTGTCCGATTGGAAAAATTCTTTTTGCATTCGAAAGATCTCGGCGAGGACATCTCATTTCTATATTTTACTTTTTGATTTGAACAATTTTTTGTTCAATTTTGAACAGTTCAAAAAATTTTAACATTAGCCCCTATGGACAAAATTGAAGCAAATTCTGTAAACTCTGGGCACAAGAGCCAAGTTCCTATTGCAAGCTTATTGAAAGGAGTTCTCGGCGTGAAATATTGATTTGAACAGTTTTTGTTCATTTTTGAACAGTTCAAAAAATTAACACAGAGCTTACGGGGAAATTTCAACCCTATATAAATCCTGATCTAACGGACCGATTTGCTTGGAACAAACTCTATCGGAAAGCTCTTATAACGTAGGACATGTAGAAATAGAAAGCTTATCCAGAACTTACGAGCCTATTTTGCTATGAAATTTTTTGATCGGGATTTTCAAGATATTTCTCAGTGACTCAATGAGTGAAATAATGAATGAATGAATAAATGAAAGAGTGAAAGAAGAAATCAATGAATAAATGAATGAGGAAAAGAATGAATGAATAAATTATTGAATAAATGAAAATATAAATAAATGAGTGAATAAATACATGAATGCGTAAATGAATGAATAAACACTTGAATGAGGTAACGAATGAATGAATAAATGCATGGCTGAATAAATGAAAGAATGAATGAGTGAGTGAATGAATATGTATTATCCGTTGAAAAAGGTATATTTTCAATAATTAGAACTAAAGATAAATAAGAAAGAGAGAGAAAGAGATAGCTAGATTATAAATTTGAATTTGGTGTATACGGGAAAGTAGGCTCGTATAGTTCTAGACGGAACTTCTTGTTTTAAAGTTGCAAGGTAAAATTTTTTTAAAAGATCATAGTTTTGCCTCACGTTGGTGTTATCCCAAAAATATCTTATGGAATAATTGCAATTTTCAGGGTTTTCTGTGCAGTTCCACTCAGAAGACAATAATAAATTTTGAGGACTTTGGGTACAAGCTTTATTTGTTGCGCCTTCCCTCACATATGCTATGTAATGATGTGGTCAAGTTCTTGGAACTAAAAAGACTCCTTTTAAAATTTTTGGAAAGCAAAAAATCTATTCAAATAACTAAAAAGAACATTCTTTGTTCCAAAACATTCATAGCTGTTCTTAAACCAGTATCCAAAACTCTTCTGAAAAAATAATAAAATGTTTGAAACAATTCTGGGAGTTTTTATGTTCTATTCAGGTGCAAATGATGATTTTTAAGAAGAATTTTCATGAAAACTGATTATGTTAAAATTAAAACCAATCATGTTTACTTGAAATTAATGTTTCATAGCTTGAATGGGGAAAAAGCCAACTTTTAAAGTTATTTTTAAATAATAATTATAAAAATAATAATAAAAATAATAATATAACTTTAATTGGTAAGCATTTAATGAGCTACTTTATTACATTATAACATTTTATATATAAACATATAAAATTTACATATACATAAATATGTGTTATTACGGATAAATAAATAAAAGATGGAAAGAAAGGTAAAAAAATAAATGGATATTCCCCTTTTTGTATTTAATCGAGAAACAAATAATAAAAACGTTAGACGGTTAAATTTACTATGTAGCTTGAATTTTCGTTTCCTCCAGTAAACTTCTCTCGGCTATCTTCTTTTCTCCTCTCCCGTCTTTATAGATGCTGACAATGTTCCTAATGCTGAATTCCTGCACTTAATGGTATTTTCTATACCTAAGATTATTTACACGATTTATCCTTTGTTTCAAAACATAAGTAAATAAATAAAGTACCATATAAGTCAGTGTCTCCGTCGTTACTCTCGACTATCTATTGAATAAATGCTTCCGCGGGCTTCTCATGCATTATTCAATTTATAAAGACCTTTCTAAGCACATTTTGCAATTTTTTGTTCTGAGTTATTTGACTGCGGAAAAAACAACTAAGAAGTAAGTCTGAAGTGTTTAAAAATAAGGCAGGCAATATCCTTTTTTCAGCCGTTTATACTACAACAAATTTCCGAAGCTTTGCAGACAGAAAAAAGTTTCGATTTATTTTTTAATTTTAAGGAAACTATTGGGGAACTTTTGAATAATTTGAAACATTTCAAAACCTGCAATATTTAACACATGAAAAGTTATTTTTCTCTAAAATGACGGTAAAAATATTGAATTCCTATAATTTTGTCTTTTGCTGTTGTTTTCTTAAATGTGTCTATTTTTATGCTACGTAGTAAATTCCATGCTTGGTCAATTTGATGGGAAAGAAAACAATATAGTATATACACATATATAATTTCAATAATATAATACAATATATAATTTCAAGGCCGTATCCAGAGGGGGCACGCCCCCCCCCCCCCCTTCTCCGAAACTTTCCGCAATGTATGCTTCCCTGAAACTTTCTTTAACATAAGTGTAACATCTGTAATACATGCATTTCTCAAGGAGCTGAGAACGAGGAGTCCGGGTTAATACAGGTTTATTGAGACTTATAACTTACACAAACCGCCACACAGGACGCACATCATGCAACATCCGCGCACGTGCAACTCGAGGAGAGCGCTGCTCCCAGTGCAGTTATAGTCAGCGTTTTTGATTACATTTAAAGGTTACAACAATAAGTGTGTCAAAGTCAGCCCCCCCCCCCCCCGGAAAAAAATTCTGGATACGGCCATGTCCCTGATAACTCTTATTAATCCTGATTAATTAAATAGCATGTCTTGAAAATATATATATGTACAAAATAAATAAAATCTTAACGAAATTTCAATTTTATGGATATTAAACTATGCAATGGAATTTATGAATTTCAGAAATCAGAGCCGGATCTGTTTGACATGGGACATTGGATATTTTTATCCAATGCATCCATCATACTATCCCAAGCCGCACAGTGGCGTATTTGAGTGAAAATTCTGGCCAAAAGTCCAAAAGCTTAAATTTACCCAATATTTTTTTTTAATTATACTTTCTAAAAGCTGTTTAACTGGCGCGTTGATCAACACTTGTTTCCGTAGTCTGAGTTACATAGAACTGTCAGGCTTCGCGCTAGGCCGCGCGATTGCGCGATTCCCGCAATATTTTTTGAAATCTCACTCAAAAAAAATTTGTTTGCGCTTAAATTTTGAAAAATCCTACTTAAAATTTTGGTCAAGGTAGGAAATCCCACCTTGTATTTTCCCCCAGTGTGAACCCTGGGCATCTGCTCACAGCTTTGATAGGAGTTGGAATTTCGAAGTGAAAGGTATTCTTTGAGGTATTTCAGCTTACTTACTACTTTTAAATCTAATTTTTTTTTTGGGAGGGGGGTGGGGTTTCAAATAACCCTATCTAAATTAATTGGGTTTTACGTGGTAAAGAAAGGTAAGAGCTTAATTTCAAAAAAAAAAATTAAAGTAAATTGATAATAATAATTTAGCTTTGTGCAAGTAAACAGTAATAGAAATAAAATTTCACGTTAATTTAAAGCACAAATGAGCATTAAAACGCAGACATATGTTTCGGGATTGCTTGGAATCCCTTTTTCAATGCGACAGGGAGCTTCTAGATGCAAAACATCCAAATGAAGAAGAATCATTTGCATATGTCTGCCTTTTAATGCTCATTTGTGCTTTAAATTAACGTGAAATTTTATTTCTATTAAAGTAAATTGATTTATTTCTTAAATTACAAAAAAAAAAAATAAGTAACTTGATCCGAAAATTAAGGCATTTTCAGGACTATTTTTAAGATAATGGAAGCTTTTTAAGTATGTGTCGCGCTTTGTCGCGCCATTTTGAAAGTTAAATCGTGGTTTTGATAGTCTTTAGGGCTCATTTAAAAAAAAATAAAGTTGCGCATACTTGTGCCATTTTTTTTATATAATTTTTTTAAAGAAAAGTACCTAATCCGAAAATTGCATGACTTTTTTCAATTTTATAGCGAATTTATTGTTATATACATTTTATATACCGAATAAATTGTAAATTATGTTAAAATATAACCTATTAAACGAGAAAAATCAGCGTAATTAAACGAACAAGTTGAAATAGACACGTGTCTTGTGGTTACAAGAAACTCAATTATCAGTACATACGGATGTTCGCTTTAGGTGAAAATCTTTGGAATAATTCCAAAATTTTCATTGTTATGCATTGATAGTGGGTTCTCTTATACCCGAAGAATATGTTTATGCACTTTTTTTTTTTTGTGTGTGGAGATATTTGCGTGGATTTTCACGCATTTTATAATTTAAATTTTCTTATTTATTAGTTTTTCATTCAGGTACAACTTTCACTTCTGACATAAAATACTCTGCTCTTTAAGGGAATAACGACTATGCAGGTAACTTTTTCCGAAGTGACCACCCCGTGCGAAGGGGTGGGGGCGTGGCGCAATCAGCGGCATTAAAATTTTTAGGGGGTTTCGGCCGATTTTCACGTAGGGTCATCGTTTTTTTGTGGACAGCTTCGTAGATTTTAGGCGGGAGGGGGGGGGGCGGGAAACCATCACTCTGAAGGTGAAAGGGTGTGCACCACTGACTTTTTCTTAAATATTTTTTTTGGTATTTTATTTAAGAATAAAAAGTTACTTCTTCAGGAGGTTTTCGTTTTGTGGTGCAGAATACACATTGAAGCCACAAACTAAAATGGATATTAGTGATAACAGAATGCCCTATTTTTATTACAGCAAATTGTACCCTACCCCCCCCCCCCTCCTTCAAGTTGCTTCGTTTTAGCGACCCCTATTTTTAAATTTCTTTCGACCGCGGGTACGCTATCCATGTGCGCAGACGGTTTGGTTTATCGACTCACGGTGAATACCAAACATCCGGCCTGGCGGAACATATCACGATGTGTAAAGTATTTTATGCATATAATGAACCTATATACATACTAAGTATCGACTCAAACAAGGAGTGACTCCTCATCAAACCTCAAAATTTCTCACGTCATTTCGGACATCACTCGTCCCCTACGAGATCCCCCTGAAAAATTTTCGAGCCCGATCCCATCTTCGTGAAATCTGATATCTTCATCCGGTCAAAAAAAAAGGGGGTGAAGACAATCGATTTAGGACACTTTCAGTGAG
This sequence comes from Octonoba sinensis, assembly GCA_038502835.1. NCBI lineage: Eukaryota > Metazoa > Arthropoda > Arachnida > Araneae > Uloboridae > Octonoba > Octonoba sinensis. The sequence continues at coordinate 51,093,765 of CM076599.1, read as the reverse complement.
ACGACAAAAAATCACAGTATAAATATTTTTTAATAAATATGAATCTTAGAGCACATAAAATAAAATTAAGTATATTTACAATTCAGGGGGAGGGAACCAGGGTACGGGGGGTATTGGCGCAGACTGCGGTATTGAAATTTAAAGTGGATTCTTTTCAGGAGGTTGGCAATTTTTTTTCAAGGGGTCGCCGTTTTTTTTTTGGGGGGGGGGGCAGCGCCGGCCCTAGCCCTTGATCAGGGTAGAGCGATATGGTCTTTCGGCGCCCTTTGGTCGACGCTTTCACTTCACGTAAATTCTACTTTGGTTTTATGTTAAATAAATAATAATTAACAAATTTTCAAAAATCAACTTTTATTGCAAATATCAACACTTATTAACACTTTAATATTAAGAAAGCTTTTACTGCTATATAATTAAGTTAGTATTTGGTGTGAATTTCAATCAGTCACTAAATAAATCTGTTACCTATGTAGGTATTGTAATAACTAATTAAAAGAAAACATTCCTTATGTCGATCTAGATTTACATTTAATCTATGCAAAGTTTACTTGTCTTGCTTTTGCATTGGCAAATTTTTCAATTATCTGTAGGTATGAATTGAGCAATATCATTTTCAATTGAGAAAATTGTCAGGTTTGACAATTTTTCCTGAGCTAGGGTCGATCTTAGGTAGATTTTTATCAGGTTAAGTTTACTAAAACTTTTCTCACCTTTTGCGACACTTACTGGAATAGTTTGTAGTATTCGAAGGGCAGTCCAAGTGTTTGGAAACAAATCACACCAATTATTTTTGTTCAAGACATTATGAACATCTTTCGGTTGTCCTTGGATGTGTCTAAGAATTGCTTCAGGCTTAGTATTTCTTGAGCCAGATATGTTCCAGAAATATCGCTGTGTGAATCACGTGTCAAAATATTCATTCTCTCAAGTATTGCTCTCCACTTCTGTTTTCCTTCATCTATTTGTTTGATTAAAGGTTGATCCACTCCAGTTTGCGTTCCTAATCTTTTCGTAGCTTCCAACCACATACATATGTTGCTGAATGATGATCCTTAGCAGTCTCATCATGGTTTCGCAAGGCTAGTGCAATATGGGCCCAATCATCATGACCCTCATTTGCTAAAGTTGATATTGAATTTCGGTGAAATAAAAAACAATATAAGCAAAACGTTTTTCAGGAAGATTTTGAATAAACAAGCCATTTCCCGGCATATTTTTCTCCATTTGGCATAATTCGTTGGAAATGTTTGGAAAATGGCGACCTTTTTCATTGCGCGTATAGTCTTCTTCATTGCCCAGTTTGCCATTGTTATGATTATTAGACCATTGCAGTACTATTTCATAAACTACCCTATTTCGCAGAGGATTTAGCCATTTCGATATATCTTCTGAAACTTTTAATGGTAAAGCAGACTGAGGAGTCATTTCTGTTTGCCAATTGGAAAGTCCTGGTATTGATTTATATGAATCATCATGTAAAAACGGAAGTAATTTAATTACGGATAGGCTAGGACTAGCCGCTCCAAATAGTCAGATTTAGTTTTAAAAAAGGCAGGGATTTATCTGATCTGGCAACACTGTTCCAGCGCCTCTCAAAAGGCGCCATCAATTTTTTTTTTTTTTTGCTCTGGAAATTGTTTTTCGCATTTGGCTTTTTGGCGCCCCTTGCCATCTGGCGCCTGGAGCGGCCGCTCCACTCGCTCTACTCCAGATCCGGCCCTGGGGGGGGGGCAGGGGGCGGAGGCGTAGCTTTTTAGGTAGTGCATCATCACTCTGAAAGGGGGGGGGGTGAGCACTCCTGTACTATAATAAAGTAAATGAATGCTCAACAACAGTTGTTTCACCTTAAAAGTACGTGAAATTATTTTTGGCCAGGATTTTTACCCAAATACTCCACTGTGTGCGCCGCAAGGAAAAAAAATCCCAGGTACACTACTTAGGGGAGCCATTATGGAAGAACTTGGCGCTTCTAAGGGGGCCACTAGTCGAAAAGGGTTGAGAATCCCTGGTCTAGAGCAAAGGAGAGTTAGAGGAGACATTTATTCAGTTATTTAAATTTATTAAAATGGAAAATGTTGATGGGCTACGTTTATACAAAGAAGTTAGAACCAGCAGAGGTCATTGTTTTAAGCTTTTCAAATCTCTGGCTAATCTTGAAACTAAGAAAAATTACTTCTTCAATAGGGTTGTAGGCAGTTGGAATAGCTTACCAGATACGACTGTTTTTTGCAGTGGGATAAAAACTTTTTAAGAGGGCTCTAGACGTTCTTTGGCGATTGGTAAATTGACTAAGACCAGCCGAGCCGGACTTTGTACCTGTTGCTGGTAGTCACTTTTGCATTTTTATACTGAGCAATATAATTTAAAATCTTTTGAAATACATTCAAACTACTTAATAATCGCTTCCGAAAAAGGTGTGGAAAAATCTTCGACAATGCGTCTTGCATAAAATCAGTTCAGCCAAACATTTAACTGCAACCATGAAATTAGTCACATGTTCCTGACAATGTTTGTAAACATCCTAAAGGAAAGGAAACACCCGAAGATGATGATTGGTTGCATTATGAAGATAAAAAGATAAAATTTCACATAATGAAGGCATCAGTATGATAATAACGCAATCAAGTAAGTAAACAAAACTAGTTATCATGCAATAATGTTGAAATCCTTGAAAGAAAAACCCTGTCATTATTACAAAACGTTTGTAATGACTTCCTGTAGATAAGCTTTTCGGTCTAAATTTGTTGTGAAGTTTTAAAGTCGGTCTAAATTTGTTGTGATACAACGTTTTGTAGCTCTTTTTTTTTTTTCCTTTACTAATGAAGAGCTAAAACATTTTGTGCATCATAAAAATTAAGATTTAATCAACCTCAAGAGTAAGTATTTCAAATTTGCTAATGTAAACATTTTCAATCATGTTAACTTCACTGACACAATTATTTCCAGCATTTCTTTTAAATGTAATTTTTGAATTGTAGATTGTTTTTAATGTTGTCGTGAAAAGGGAAAAGTAATTGTTAATAAATTCTAGTGTATGTTTTAGCTGTTTTTCTTTTCCTTATTATATGTCTGCCACAGTTTTTTGGTGCCTTTTGCAGCAGTCTTATATAATAGCTTACATTGGACGTAACTTGTAAAGAAATTCAAACATCCTATTTGTAGTGCAGATCTTATCAAAATGGACTGATGTTAGGATTTTTATGTTTTTTAATGATCATATTTTTTGCATTTTTTTATTTTTAATTATAAATTCTGTGAGTAAAATTTCCGATCTAAAAACCCTCAGTCGATTGGCTGCTCAGCAATTTTAAGCTTTCTTAGAATAACATTCTGTCCAATAAACAATGAATTCAAACCAGCATTTCCCAACCTGTGGTCGCGAACTACCAAGGGTTCACGAAAAAATTATTGCAATGGAGGAATTTGTAATTGCTAATGCAAAAGAAAAACAAAATACTAAATTCGCTTATGTATTAGGACGGAGTGTAAAGATTATTTTTTTAATAAATTCTTCTCCTACTTATAACGCATAAAAGTTGTGAACTGGCATATGAAACATACATACAAAATTTGATATGCACTTATTCCTACTGTTACTTGATTTCAAAAATTTGAATCTCAAAGTGGCATTGAATGATATTCAATAGTTCATTTTGAACTTATGTTTCTCCTACCATATCCTACTTTTTTTTTGCTGATGCGAATAAAGAATTAGAAATAAGAAAATCTACTGAAATCCGAAATTTGACATAATTTTCAGTTAATTTCTCATATACTGACCCTGAAGTTAAACTGGATGATATTTATTCATTACTTTTAAATTTTGTGCTCACATCTATTGCATTTTATTCCAATTTTTGTGAATTTTGAGAATTTCAATCCAAAAGTGTTACCAAACGATATTTATTGATTGATTCAAAATTTTGTGTCATGTATGTTTCTCCTACTATTTATTCCACAACTTCTTTGCACTATATCAGAAAAATAATTTTACAGTTCTATCATCAACCAAAGCAAGCCAGCTGGCAGAGTGCCAAGAAAAAGCCATTCACATTCAAGGGATAAACTGCAGGTATAAAGGAGGTTCCTCTATCTTCTTGTCCTAGTTTCTTTAGCATACTTGATTTCTTCCGAACCAATGCCAGTTTATAAATTTAGTTACTTTCAACAAAGGAGCAAGCATTCTGATTTGCATACTAAATAAACACACAAGCAAAACGAACTTCCTTAAAACTCAAATGGATTCGTTCTTTTCTGCCATGCGCAGAAGCGTCCAACTATCAAAATTTCATCGTTGAACTGTAAAAGCTATTTTTTTGCAAATACATGTTTACTGCAGTAATAATAATTCAAAAAGAACTAATAATAAAAAGGGTAATTTTACTTTTCATTTAAATTGAGATGTTTTGAAGTGAAATTTTCAGTTCATATTATGAACTACAATGCAATTTGGAAAATAAATGTGCTAGAAATTTTTGATTTTTTTTTACCCATTACTAACAATTACAGAAGTGGTTTGCCAATTTCTTTTGAATCTTAGAAGGTTGCAAGCAAGAAAGGTTGGGAACCACTGTTATGATTGATCGCCAAAAATATTGTAAAATGCAGTGGGTTGGGTTAAACAGTACTTCAGCAGTGAAGAGTATTAGCTCTGTAACAATGCTTTATTAGCCAAATGCATTCAGCCAGCTTTAGTAACTTTACATAAGGGGGTAATATATTTTTTTATTTAAACTGTATTTAGGCTTGAAATTTAAAAGCAACAGATGCTTTCTTGTTACATTATTTTACTGTAAAACAGAATTGTATAAATTATGCGATTATGATTAAAATTATTTGCCTTTTTTCTTCTTGCCATAAACATAAATTAACTTATTTTATGTATTGTGCTAAATTTGAATTCCTTAGGTTTCCAGATAAAATGGAGTATGAAAAGGTGATTTTTGACGACTTCCCTTCTGGGCCACTGGATACTTATCGTAAGAGGGCTACTTTTGATTGGAGAGAAATGAAATATGCTTTAGAAGGTGAAGATGTTGCTAAGTTTCAGGTAATTTATGAAAACTTTTGTTAATTTTTTTACCAATATGAGTGTATGGGAAATTACTACATATTTTGTGTGCTAAATATTTTGAAGAAATATGCAATTAAAGTGCTGTTCATTAGTTTACTAAATAAAAATAGTTAGTTGCATTTTTCTCTCGTTCGAATTCACATTGAAAACGCCAAAGGAATCAAAATAAATCTTATACTTTAAGAAATTATTATTTTCATGCAGCGATATTACCACACTCATTGCGGTGCCGCTGAAAGAGATGGTACCGATCGCTCAGGAACATACTAGGTCTGCAATTAGCGGAAGCCAACAGCAGCCCATTAGAATTTTTTTTTTTTTTTTAAAGTTTCATTAAAGATGAAACTGAAATTTATACTGCAGCTGAGTTTACGTCAGCAGCTGCCGAAATAATGACAGGTAAAACAGATAGTTATATAGTTAAAATAAACAAAGGATTGTAAGTAAAGATAGATAAGTATAGATAGATGGGTATAGAATTGGTAAGTATAAAAATAGATAGATGGGCATAATAGGCATAGGTAGAAAAATACATAGAGATAGATTTTTTTTTTTTTTGGACTGTCACTGAATTCACCTAAGCAGTCTGCTTTGCAAGAAAAAAGGATTGAATGTACCACTTGGCATGAAGTGAGAAAAAGCACAAAAACTGAATTGTGTGCCACTAGCTGAAACAGCTTGTTTATATAAAATTTTTCATCTAATGGTTAAAAATTATGCTTTAAAGTTTTTTAACACACTTTCACTCTTCAGTCAAAGTTTTTTCCCTATTTTCAAATTTTTGTATGAAATTATTAGCAGCATTATGCATGGGAAAGGTTGGGAGCTGATTCCTATTTTCATCACAGCATTATGTATGGAAAAAGCTGGAAGTTGATCCCATTTTTCATCGTACTCCCACCGAGGAAAGAACTTGGCAAGAAGATCATCACCTGACGTTTAGACGAACTATGCATGTTCATGAGCTTAATCTGCTGCCTGAAGAACTTTTGGTTTCAAAAATGCATCTTTCTTTGGCTTTTACAAGTGCACTGGCTTTGTATGATTTGTCATTGTGCATAAAGCAACTTTTATCTGTTCAGGTTAGTATGAGTATAAATAATAGTAATATTATTTAAACTTTAGAAAAAAGTAGCTGTCTGTATTGTGCCATCATACATATTAGTTATCTCTAGAGAGAAATATTCCTTTCACTGAGATTTGGTATTTGGTCGAAAATTGATTAATGCAAAATTTCAAATAGTGTTTAGTTTTCTGAAAATTCCGACACGGTGGCATCGTGGTAGGGCACGGACTTGTATGCGCCAAGTCAGAGCCTGGCAGTTTCAGCGGAAAATCGTCTGCACCCATGTTGTATGATTATGCGCCATGTAAAAGGTTCCTTGAGTAGGCATTTGCCTTGGATGCTCTGGGCTAAGTTAAATTTCTAGTGCAATTTCGCATCAACAGAGTCCGGGTGCTCGTCCTTTCAGGTTGAGAAACTGGGCATTAAAACTCTCATTCAGCAATGGTACCACACTCATTGTAGTGCTGCTGAAAGAGATGGCACCAATCTCTTTGGAACACACAAGGTCTGCAGTTGGCAGAATCCAATAGCAGCCCATCAGAAATTAAAAAATTCTAGTACAGTAAACTCCCGATTATCCACGGACGGATTATCCTCTTTGCAGATTATCCGCGCGGTCTTTCACAATTTTTTTTTTGCGACGATTTACAGAATGTAGAAAAATAAACACAACACGCGTTTTTCTTTCATGATCAGCGAATACAAAATCTATTTTTAGAGCAACAATCCGATTGTTCTCTTTTCTTACAACCCCTTCCCCCGCTAACCCTTCATAATTGCACAGATTAGGACCTATCTCTAGGAGTCTTAGTGCAGATCACCGAAACCTGTGCAAACCTGTAGAGGAATATGCGGTTCGTCCAGTTGTCACAACTCTATGCAACAACTTTGTCACTACTCTATGTAAGTATGTACTATGATATTATGATTCTTAAAAATAGTCTAAATGCGTTTGTGTGTTGATGTTTGTCATTTTTCTGCTATTTTGCGGATTATCCGCGAAATTCGCGTATCCGTGGTCATTGCGCCACCCTATTCCGCGGATAATCGGGAGTTTACTGTATTAATAATGTAATATTTTTTAAAAACATCTTTTATTTATTTATTTTTGTCATTGCAGTAAAGCCTCAAAAATTCCATGTCCCAGAAGTTCAAGACTCTGTTTAATTTTAGGTGTCAAAACATTTTGAAAATTTCAAATTAGTCAAAAATGGCAGGAAATTCCCTCTTCCAATGTACAAAAAAAATGAATAATCAACAGAAGAAAAGGAGAAACTGTCAAAAAGTTGCAGCAAAAGATATGTTTTAAAGCTACAGTGAAGCCCAATATACTATGTTAAATTATATTCTTCGAAAAACTTCTATTTTTCTGATAATCCAAGATTTTCTGAATCTGAGAGGGTTGAAGTGAAAAACAATTATTCACGTAAAGAAAGCACAAATGAGAATTATTTGTGCTTTCTTTATGCTCATTTTTGCTTTCTTTACGTGAATAATTGTTTTTCAGTTTTACTAGTGAGCAAATTTCATTTATTTTATCTGAGAGGCTTGTTGACCCCAATTGCCTTGAATTTGTGAGACTCTGCTGTATTTTAAATTATAGTATTGGTCAAAATAAGGTTAAAAGTCAAACGCTTTTTAGTTACACTTAAGTTGATTGCACCATAAATACTGCAAATCATTTAGGCTTTTGACTCAGTTTGCGTCCCATTTGTTCAGAAACCCCTTCAAACACACTAAAGTTAATATTTGACTTTCTATAAAAAAATTCACTGAGAGAATAGGCACTAACCACTAACAATTGCAATATAACTTTTTATATATGTAACAAGTTGACAATAATCATCGTAAGTAATTAAATTTTGAAAATCACATTTTTACTTGATGGATAATCGAATCTTTTGTTCAGTTGCCGGATCTGATTCTAGATGCTTAAAACCAGTCAGATACCGGATTGAGATGCCTTCTGGGAGGGAGCGGACCAGTTCTTTTTGTTCACTTCTGTTGGTGCATGCTTGTGTCCGAGTATGTAGAATATATCCATGAAACATGAGAGTTTTATGTGCAGAGGTAAATTAGTTTGTGTTTCTCTCAAACTCAGTGGCGCGACAGCACATTGGGGGCCATGGCGTACTGTGCCCAAGTTTATCTTTCACATGTAAAAAGACATGTTTTGTGTGTGTTTTTACATGTTCTTTAGTTGAAGTGCACCCTTTAAATCATCATTAGCTTGAGTCTGCATTAGCATCTGGTAGACCTTATGGGTTGCTTATAACAGAAAATGCACATTCTTATTTGTGTGCTAAATATAAATAATAAATGCATCTGCAAAACAGACTATCCTAAAACTTGAATGAATTTGTCGTATTCTGCCAGGCATAGCAGCATCTAAGTGTCTCAACTTTGCAGTCAAGTTTTACTTCATTAAGTTCTTCCTTCTAAGTTCAGTACATTTCTATGTGTATTTAAGTTAAAAATTAATTTTTAATCTTAGTACTATGTAAATATGGTGCAACTTTTAATCAGGTATGTAAAGCCAAAAAGTACCTCTCTTTTGATTTTATGTGTCCCCATCCCTGCTTACATAAAAAATTCTTTAAGAGAACATCCACTAATAATTTTTACAGAACGGCAATAGGTACAGTGTCATTTTTTGTAGTTTTTCTACCAGCATTTAGTTTTATTTTCTTTTAATTGGTGTCGATGTTTAGAATATGTTTGCCATTAATTGCAAATAATGGTTTTTGCCATTTTTCCTACACAGCTCCATTTCCTTGCTATGAAGAATCTTAAGTCTATGTATTCAATGCAAATATTCATGTTTCAATGCCAAATTTTGCATTATCATTTCTAATTTTGTGTGTTTGCATAGTTGGTAAAAGATGTATGTATAGTTGGTATGGATCATCATTCAAGATTTCATCTTTATGGTTTTAAAGTAAAGTACTTTTTTAAGTATTATAATTATCCTTTTCAGTATACTGCAATGGTGATACGTAGCAATGGAACTGCACAGCATGAATATCTTTTGGATCCAATGAATAAAATGCAGGTATAAATTCAATGTGTTTCCACTTAAACTGCATGTAAATTTAGCTCTTTTTTTTTTCTTCTCTCTCTGCTTTTCATTTTTAGGGATAAATAGTCTAATGAAAAGCAAATTAATGTTACCATACAATTGAGTTTTTGTCTCATTCACTTCTTTTTGCTACACTATATTAAGTGTCAAGTTAAAAATATTATGATAACTCACATTCAAATTTCTTCGTTCAAAAACAAACTTGCCAGATGAATACACTTAAATATAATTAAAAAAACTTATGTCTGCTGATCTATCTAATCTGTATATGTATAATTTAATGAAGCAAATTTATAAGTATACAAACTTCTTTTGCTTTACTTGCTTTCTCATTTGCAATAAGTGTGCTGTGATACACTGATTGCAGTTAGCCTAATGTAAATGGAAAACTTTTTGACGTAATAGTTGCTTGATGCAAGCGTGTATATACTTCCTTTCTTTTCCTGTTTCCTGGATGAATTCAAAACTCAGCTAAGTATATATGCAAAAATTCTGTTCCATTCATTTTGAAAATTCTACAAGACAGTGAACACTACAAGCTGAGGAGGGTTAGGACACCCCCCCCCCTCCCCTCTGAACCCTTTCCTCTAGCCATGATTGCCAATCCTAATATGTTGATGGTAGAGGTTCCCAAACTGGGTGTTGCAACAGCCTAGGGTGCCACATGGAAAGATGAGAGGTGCTGCGAGACATTCATGTTAACAATCTTCTTTGCTACTAAACCAGATATTATACAACTAGGGTGCCACAAGAAAATTCTAATTCTTCCAAGGGTTCCATGTCTTGGAAAATGTTTGGAAACCCCTGGTTTAAGTCATAAGCTTTATGTTTATGTATATGTGTGTCTTTGTACATTTTGATATCAATGTAAAGTAATGAACATTTTACAGTTCAATTAAAAAATATGAACTTCTTTAAAGTCTAGATTGGCACCCAAAATATGTAATTTGAAGTTTTTTAAGGATTTTTTTTCTTAAAAATATTATACTATTGATGAAATTGTCAAATAACTAAATGCAATTTATGTTATTTCAATTTGAAATTTAAAAATATTATGATATAAATATTTCATTGAAACAACAATGAGGTGCTAAAACACATCTCACTGTTAAACAATATCTCACATCCAAGTTTTGACTGGCACAGAAGAACTTTCTTTGATATTTGAACCATTATACCCCTACATTATTGCTGTGTTTATTAAAAAAAATCTCTCATTTACACAACCACTCACACGAGCACATTTTCCTAAATAGATACATGTGTATTGCATTTAATTATTTGTTATTCATTGAAACAAATTGTTCTAGTTCTAATGGGGAGTAAAATGGCAATGAATCAGGGTTGTCAGGTTTTTGACGCGTGACAGTTTTTGACAGTTAAACCATGGTTTAAACTGTCACGTCAAAAACCTCCTTGTCAAAAATGTCTAAAACTGTCAAAAACCCATATTTGTATGTGAAATTTATTAACTAAAATTTATCATTAACACAGTAGGGCTCGAAATATATTGCAGAAAAAATTAATTTGTCACCTCTTAAGTGGTTTTAACCTTGAATGAAAAAAAAATATGTTGTTTTGTGCTTCATATTAGTGATGTGGGTAAGGCAAATGCCCACTGAATTTTGGCAAAGCATCTTTTATGAGCCCAAAATGTAGGTATGAAAACATATTTTCCTTTACGTTTCGACATTTTTAATAAGAATTACTGCTTATATATAACAGTAGTTATTTTAGAATATATGTTTTATTAGTAAGAGTACAACAGGGACTAAAATTAGTGCTAATTGCACATTTGTAGATTTGTCAGTGTTAATCATAAAACATGTAATAATTCATAACTATTTTCAGTATTTAGGTTTTTGGTAGAGCTGTTAGCCTATTTATAATTAAATACAAAAACGCAAATCGATTTTTTTTCAAACAAATTATTTTACTTTAAACCAAAGAACTAAAAAACCATTTTATTCTGTTACTATTAGCTTTAAAAAAAATCTTAACCTTGAAATAATTTATAATTATTTTTCTAGTTCGTGATTCATATTAGACAGCACAAAAGTCTTAATATTTCTAGCAATATTCTAAATAAGTCATCTAGTTTATTCACAATATTTAGTCTATCTAGTAACTTAGCTGAACACTGGGATAATCAGTTTATATTAATGTTATTCAATTCTGTCAAATATGCAAATGTTTTTTTTTTTTTTTTTGTTCTTTTTTTTTTCTTTGTCCTTCTGCGGTTTTGAAATTTCAGTAATTTGAAAGGACTGACTGGAAAAATAATATTATGTAATAATTAAAATTCAATGCCTAATGTTATAGATGTATTATAACCATTTAAATCATGAAAATGTTTATTTTAAACATTCTCATTTTGCCATATTTTTACTGAGAGTTAAAATAAATAATCCCCAAAAATTTTTTATTAGTAATTACCTAAAAATGTCTTAATTGTTGTTACATTAATCATAATTTGATCAAGTTCAACATTTGTTAGCAACAGTTGTTTAAATATACGTAATTTCTTGTAAAATTTAGGTCAGCTGAAGATTGAGATAGGTTTTTGACAAATTGGAGTTTTTGATGGGCTTTTGACAGTTTAAACCGGTATTATACCTATGTCATGTCAAAAACCAGTTTTTGACGTCAAAAACCCAACCCTGCAATGAATGGTTTCACATAAAGTGATTTCTACATATTATAGACAAAAAAAAAACCCTTTAATTTTTTTATTGTAATTAACTCTACAATGCAGTTTTAAAAAATCTATTCTGCACAATTAAAGAAGGAGATGGAAATTCATTAGAAAATTTAATTTATAAAAGTTGTGGTTAACCGTCATTAACAAAACTGGCCATATAAATATACAGATATATATTTTCTGAATAATATTGGTGTGTAGCTATCACAAAACTGTGAGGATACTGCTAGTCTTACACTCTCTCTTCAAAACTGTAATGACAAATGTTTCACTGAAAAATTAAGACCAAGTTATATTTGCAAAAGACCTATGACAAAAGTCTAAAATAATTCTTTACATTATTTTTATGCTACACTAGCCCCTGCTGTGCCTTCTTTGATAAAAGAATAAATCATCTTGATTTTGAATTAATGAGGCTGGTCTAGAAACAGAGAAGTAAGAAGTTGTGAAATTGCTTCTTATTTGTTTGTTAAATAACATTTCAAAGCCAATAAGGAAATATTCCCAAAGAAACACCTTGACCTTCTAGCTTGTTCAGGTCAGTTTTCATCATTCATAATTTGGTGTATTGGTTGCATTGTTTCCTTTTGTTACCCATGTCCTTGTTTCTAATGTCTTGATTTTTTTTTTTAAAAAGTTTTTGCATTATTTTCCTTATCTTGTGAAAGAAACATATTCTTCTTCTCCTATTCAGAAACTTAGCTTATATACTGCGGAAAAAATAACAAATGGAAGTGCTAAATAATTATTATTAAAACAACTACAATAATGACTACACAAATTTTGATTCAAATTAAGAGATTATATTATGCAAGGCTATTTATTAACTAAAACAGTCTAAGTAAAATTTGGTTTTTTAAAAAATTTATAGTAAAATTATATCAAAATTATATTTTTGCTCAACAAGCTAAGCATCCATTTCACCTCAGAGGAAGCTTTAAAAAAAGAAGTATTTCTCTCTTCTTTTTTATAAATTTGCTAAAATTTATAATATAGTCTTATGGTGTATTCAGCTGAAAATGCTACAGAGGCCAAATTTCCCTTCCCTAAGTATTATGGATTTTATTTTCTCATTTTCTTCTTCAGTTCTAATGCTCTCTCAATTTTATTAACATCTTTATATATGTAAAACAATAGTGAAAGTTAAAATATCCTGGCTTCAGCATCATCTTACTTTTGTTGGAAAAAAACATGGCACTGTGCTGCCCCCTGCCCTCCTGTTTCAGTGGAGGCCATCCCCATCAACTCTAAGGTTTTCTACTGATTTCAGATGTACATTAATTTTGCATTTCAACAATATTTTTCTTTTATTCTTCATTTTTTGTTTTTCAGCAATGGCATTAAATGTAATTTCTGTTTTTTAGATTGATAATTTATCTTATGTTCTAGTTTTATCTATTTTTGACTCTAAATTTTTACCATTTATTTTATATAACTTGTTCCCAACTTTAATCCAGTACCATTGTGAATAACTTTAGGGAAATTGAGTCCTACATTTTTATATGGTCATCCGATTTTAGACTTTTGCTATGAAATGTGTCAATACACAAGTCCTTATGTTCATCAAAAACAGTAATTATTTATGGTGTTACTTGCTTATTTGGGATTTTAATTGTTACAATGGCAGAGTCGAAACGCCAACTTAATGATACATTGAAGTGTTTTGTTTTTATTTTATTAAAGGGGGAGGGAAGGCATGCAGATAACTAGACACTCTACATGGTCATTATGAATTGATCAGATTGTTGGCTTTGTGATGAATAATTGCGTAAAATAATATTTTCTGAAGTATTCTCTATTTTTTAATTCTTGAAACTATTCTAAACAACATCAATAAAGGTAACTTATAAATTTGCAAATATTTTCCCTTACCCATTTAAAACATTGTATGAAAATAAACTCAACACCTGTGCTTCATTATGTCATCTAGAGTCACTGAGTAGTGCGCCACCTTGTGCGAAAAGGAGTTCAGTCAGGCTCTAAGTGTGTGAAGGGAGGCTGGAATGGGCTCATGTGTAATATATTGTTTTATATTTTTAATTTAGAAGTGAGTGGGTTAAATATTTGTGTGACAATAGTCTATAACTGACATGAGCGTATTTTGTCAGGCAACACCTGTATGAATTTCCAATACACTCATGTAGCTCAAAAACGTTCCCATAAGCTCCTCATAAAAATGAATGACATTATCTAAGTTTTGAAAATAAATCAGCTATCAATAATTATTTAAACGATTGGATACTTTGATTGAAAGACTTTATAACTCTACGTAAACTGATAGCTTTAAATTTAACTTGACATATTTGTGCATGGAAATTTAATGAGCGGAAAAGCAGTTATTTAATCATGGTTGATTTCATCAAACTTATTTTTTGTTTTGCTTGATATAATTTATATTTGTATTTTAGTGTATATATTGTACAACTTTGATTCAAAATGGCTATTTTTACATTTATGTAGATTACTGGATGCTTTGCTCTTACAGAATTTAGCCATGGAACAAATACTAAGGGAATGCGTACTGAAGCTACTTATGATCCCAGTTCACAGGTATTTTGCATTAAAAAAATAAATGTTATTTAAGATTCATAATTTTTATTTTTTGTTCCAAATTCTAACTTTCCTCTATATGCAGTGAAACCCATCTATAACAATAAACCTGCCCGTAGCAAAATTTTCTTTAGTTTTTGGTAAATTTTGCATTTGCAATCATGTATTTTGAACTTGTACATCGATAATGTGAACTTGTACAGTGAATATCCCCTTGTGTAGAACGATAATTCTACCTCTTTAAATAGTTTGCACTACATATATAATTGTTTTTATAATGTAAAATGCACCCCTCAGTTTAGAATTGGAAAAAACAAAAAAACCAGTATTTGTTACCTCCATTCCCATGTGGGTGTTATCAAAAGAATTTGAATTACTAACAGATTTTATTCCTGAATAGAAGCAGACTCATTTTGTGTAATTCTAATATACAATAAAATAACATAAATGGATAATGCATATCTTTATGTTAAAATAATTTAAACTGTATGAAATTCAATTTTATGTATGCAGAGTTATGAAAAACAAATCAGTAAACATTAAAAAGTTAGATTTACATGTACCACACTCACGTGTTAGTGTACATAAGCATTGGATGTGTAGATGATTAATTTTTTTAAACAATAACTAGTCTAAATCAATAATTTAATAATTTTTTTGGTCCCTACAGTATTGTTATAGACAGGTATCAGCATTCAGTAAAGGCATTCAGTGTTGCAGCAGCTGGGGAATTACAAAGATGAAAAAAGAATAAAAAATATTATATTTTTTTAAGTGAATCAATAAAAAGAATGTATGTTGTCATGTCAATAACTTTGTTATGAATTTCTTTTTACAGCAATGTTATTTGTTTCTTTTGCTGCAATGCCACAGAATTGATATCTTATAAAGGGTACCACCGCCTCCTCCCCTCAAAAAATCAGACATTAAAAGAAGCCATTTTAAAAGAAACATCAATGAATGGTTCACAAGTAATCATCCCCCCCCCACCTCCCCAAGCAACAAAAATACAGCTTTTCCTGATACAACAGCAGTACTAGCACAAAAGGTTACCTGTGTAAAATTAGTGAAAAAAGTCTATATTGGCACATCTGTGTCCTGATCTAATGCGTATAAATGGAATAAAATAAGATTTATTGTTTGTAGTTTAATCGGGAGGGGAAGCTACCACTATTTGCCACTTTTTAAAAACTATCTTCATATATTTTGATTGGATATATATATTGGATATATACATAAAAGGTTAAAAAAACCTTTTATGTGTTTGTTGCTGTAATTATTCAAGGTCTTTTTTTTCCTCCCGAATTTTTAAGCTTTTCCTTTTGAAAATTTAACTCATTAACTTATAATGAAAGTGTGTAATAACAGTTCTGACATTGATTTTTTAAAAAGAATACTAATTTACTTATTTTGAGCTGTCCTATGGTTTTCCCAATCACATTTTGTTTTCTATTGATGCATTTGCATAAATATGATAATCCATGCAAAAATTAAGAACGTTTACTGTTTATTTTGTAATACTATTTTTTTGCATTTTGAAAACTTATAAAACACAATATAATATCCTCAAGAAAAGTAAAAAATAGAAGTTTTGAATAATAAAAGTTAGTGATGGTGTTGTAATACAGGTGTATAGAGTTATTTTGTTTGATTGATAGCTATATATATATGTGTATAAATCATTTTATTTATTTTATATCAAACACAATTTTTTTTCTTGTTTGTTATAAAATTAAATGTAAAAAAAGTTTTTTACACCACTTTCTTTCAAATGCAGGAATTTGTTCTACATACTCCAGACTTTGAAGCAAGTAAAACTTGGTCCGCAAACTTAGGCCAACTAGCATCCCATGCAGTCATATGGGCTCAGTTGTATACATCTGATAACAAATGCCATGGATTACACAGTTTTATTGTTCCTATTAGGGATCCTAAAACACTGCTTCCCTTCCAAGGAGTGCTGATTGGAGACCTTGGACCCAAACTTGGCTTAAATGGTGTGGATAACGGGTTAGTAAGTTAAATCAAGATATTTTCTAGCTTTTATGATGTACATTTTTTTTTTTTTTTTTTGAACTTTTCAATGAACTTTTTAAAGTTTCACAAATAAAGAAATGCAGTTCAATTTGCTCTTTTCATGCTTATAGCTGCCATGCTACTTTATTAGATTGATGTTTTGAAAAATTAAAGATTCATATAATTATTCATTTTTATAATATTTTCCGTAAATGCTCTTCTTTAAAAAAATATACATTTGCAATATATTGCTTTCAATCTGCAGCTTTATTTTTATCTTAGTCTTTTGTCATTTGAACATGGTGTACAATATTTTACGCATTTATATATTATCTTTGTATTTATGTTCTTTATTTGACTTATGTATCAAAGTTCTGTTTCCAAGTCCTTGCACCCTTGAGAGAATTAAAATTTTCTCACAGCACCTTAATATCTGTCTGTGATATATGTGTATATATGAATATATTTTGTAGAAAAATCAAGGAACTGAGTGGTAAGAACATAAAAACAAATATTATTTATCATACTCAAAGTTAATTGTAACCATCACAATTCTTCCCCCCCCCCCTTTTTTTCTTTTGCTTAGAAACAAAGAAGGTTTGATGAGAACACTCTGGCATTCCCCTTATCTCTTGCTGTGGCAACCCATGTTGCCGCAGCAACCAGTTTAGGAACAACTGACCTATATTATGCCAGAACGTGAATCATGTAGATCATTAACTGTGTAATGTGAATGTCTGCATTTAAATACTATAAGTAGCAACATGTTAAATATGCTGTTATTTAATGTTTTGTGAAACTTTAAAAATTTATAATCTTGAACTGTGTTCTGAAATGATTCTTCAATGCATAATCTTCAATATTATAGCTGAGAGAGAGAGAAATGTCATTTAGTTAATTTAATTTTATTTTTCTTTCAGCTTTGTAATGTTTAATAAATATAGAATTCCAAGGTTGTGCCTTCTAAACAAAAATGCTGATGTTTCTCCAGATGGAAGATATATTTCTCCAAAAGTAAAACAATTTTGAATAGTTTTTAACATAGTTAAAAAGTTTTGTTTTGCAAGAAAACTCCATGATATCAAAACTTGATCATATTCTTCAGGATATCAAAACTTATGGTTTGTGCTAAAACTAAGCAATTTTGAAAATATTTCTATTTCTTCAATTTTCATGTTTCTTTTCAAAATGTCTTAAAGTTTTAGTCTCAATATTAGTAACTATCTGATGGGCCTCACAGAGTATGGATTTTAAAATCAACATGTTAATTCAAAGAAATAAACAAACAATGCTTAATTCTATATTATATATCGTTCACAGATCTTTTTGATAGCCAACTGTTGTTTTTTTTTCTTCCAATATTAGTGTAGGCAGTAAGTTCAAAATTCAATTTTTTTCCTTTAACTTTGCAATATATGTATATCTGGTATAACGGTCCACACATTTTTATTGCTATGTAATATAATAAATTTATCACGCCAAAGATTATGACCTAGTGGTCATATTACATGAAAGTTTTAGTCTGCATGGGACACATATCCATATGCTACCCAAATTTATGTCAAAGAAGAGTAAAGCATTCCTGAACTGAAAGAAACTACCTTTTAGTTGCTTCAATGATTTATCTTATCTTTTTGCACTTGTTAACATGTGCGCATTAAAATTATAATAACAAAGATAGAGAATATGTTATTAGTTTTTAGCTGCCTACTGGTTCCTTAATTGTATGTTTAATTAATGTTAAAATTAAGGCAACTAATGTTCAAATTTTCACTATTTAAGAGTTACTAACTTGAATGCAATATTTAATGCAATACTTGTAAATAAGGATCAACAAATGAATTAGAAAGCATAAAATAAACTGAATAGGGACAAATAAGTATTGGAAATGATTTTTGGTGATTACATATAATGTAAATATAATGATTATTTATTTATTCAGTGAAGTTTTACTCAGACTGCTTAACAATCATTTGAAAAGTCTTAAGAAAGATTCTTTAATAACTAAACTATGCCAAAATTCTCTTCAGTAGTGAACAATTTAAAGTACAGTTAAATAATCAGTTGGTATGTAAGTTTTATAAAGTAAAATTAATTACAACTTAAAATAATTGAGTGATTGTTACATATATTTTTTTTTTCAAAAGTAAGAGAACTAACTAAATTTTTAGAACTGCATAACTAAAGGTAATATCCTCAATAAATCATTCATGTGCAAACTAAATATAAAAAAATAATAAAACACAATTAAATATTTTAAAAAATTCTTCCTGAATTGCAGTACTTACATTAATATATATATATACATATTATTGAAACTTTCTATATTCCTATATCATAAAAAAATAAAACTTGTAATAACTCATTGTGACATTGATTGTAACTTAAACTTGCTGAGTTACAAAGAAAGTATAACAAATGGGAAGCTTAAATTCTTTGCAGATGGAAAATTTATGGCTAAAAAATTAGCAATTTTCCTTTTTTAACCATATCAGTATCCATCAAGTGCAAAGTTGTTCTCACCAATTAATGAATTAGCAAGCAGCAGACATGCATCACTGACTTGCAAAGTTAGAATCTCCCTGTTAAGTAATAAAGCTGTAAAGCTTTATTACTTAACGGGGCATAACGAGTAAACATAGCACATCAATAAAAATTTACAGCTGTGTCTTACCAAATTTGCAAGTGATTTAAAGTGTTACAAGAAAACTTGATGTACTTGTAATTTTACGACGGTCGATTTGGTTGAGAAGCTAACATTAAAATTAATGCAGTGAAGAATGATTTGTATATGACTAATAAACTAATTTAATGCTCTCAGCTTCTGAAGAACATCTGTGAAAATTTTGATAACTTAAAACTCTAGCGACATTTCTGCAGACCAGCAAAATACCAGCAGGCAGAAACGCACTTTGCTTTATTATTATAGTGCTGACTCCAGGATGAAAGGGCCGCCAAGGAAACTCTGAAAAGGGCAATATGTTTTCCTCAAAAGGGGCACCCTTGAACCATGCTTAAATTTTTTTTATCCTGAGCTCCCCCCCCCCCCCCCCATTAAAGTGCCTTTGCTTAAATTTTTCCAGGCAAAAAATTTAAGCATTAAAAAAAAAAAGGTTGCCAACTTTGCATGTGTTTCTCAAAATATAGGTTTTCATTTTGAAAAATATATACGTATGTATGTTCCATTTATGCGTGTTTCCATATGTATTCTACTGCTAAATTATGAACTACTCAACACAGAAAATTTTAGGTTTGGTGACATATCTCCACGACCACAGGTTTAGGAGGATTATACCAAAGTTGCAACAAATTGTGACGGACCCCCACAAAAGTACTCTCAATGTGGCCTGCACAAGTCTTAAGGCTGGCTCTGATTATTATTGACAAGTATTTCAGGTGACAGTGAAATAGGATTTCAAACTTGGTGCCATTTTAAATTGCAATCATAGAGCTTTCAAATTTTTCCTTTATCATTTTTTCTTATTTAAACCTTTTTTTTTCTTTTTAGAGGAGGGATAGGGTAAGAACTTTGGAGAAAATGACTTTTTTTTTTTTTTGGCTCAATGTATTTTGTCCTTTTTACCATTAAAAAAGAAATTATATCAGGTGATAAAAAATGCTGCACAATTATATGCAAGAAAACACTAAAATTACATAAGATAATTTTTCACAGGCAAATGGGAGCCGAAAAAGAAACGAAAGCTGCCCGCTGTATATAAATATTTATTTTTTATGGGTCATTTTCAAATTTGTTGACGGATTGGGTTTGACACAATCTGAAAATTTCTGCTGCATCAAACATAAAAACTTTCCTACGTATGAATTCCTTATAATTTACTGCATTCTGAGCAGGTGGTTTTTTTCGAGTTAATTTATTTATATTTTAGATATTTCAAAAAGTATCTGGACAAGTGATTGTTTTTCTCATGAGTGTTAGTTATTAAACATTCTGTAAAGTAATCCTTATTAATAATTAATCTAAACAAGCTTGTTTAGGTAATCTTAAATACCTTATAATGAGTAAAATAGTATTAACATTTACTTAGTTAAAATTTTAAAACTACTTTAATAGCACTTTATCTCAGAAGCTTTACTTTGTTTCTATAATGAAGGATATAACTTTCAATGAAAATGCATTTTATTAAAAAATGCTTTCACTGCAGGTATAAGAAGTAACTGCATAGCCTTAATTGGTAAACCATTTTCTTTATTATTAACTAACAAATATATTACTATTCTAACTTTTAGCTACAGTAACACTCATGAGAGATGGCAACACTCATGAGACAAACAACCAATCCTCTTGCAATAATGCACCAAGAATAATAATAGTAATAAAAATAACAATAATTATGAAAAGAGAGGTCCAAAATTTATTTTTTTACTCCATTAATTGCTGTCTTACATTAAAAATGTAATAAAACATCTACCACTCAAAACCTGATTCCGATCCAGAAATAGATGTTTTTAGACAGAACTGATAAAAAATTTATTTCAGTTTTAAATTAGGCAGTAAAAATATCGAAATAAATAGTTCTAAATCTGCAAACCATATCTTTAATTTATGTAAAGGGAAGATAATAGTTCGCAACACATCGCTTTCTTATTTACATAAAGTACCAACTGTCATACCCGAACAAATGGCTATTTTTTATTTATTTATTTGTTTTTTTTTTGGGGGGGGGGAGATGGTTACAAGTACGGGAGTTTTTCTTTATTTACCCCTTGAGAATAAAACATATCTTAAACAAAACACACAAAAATCATATCTGCCAACATTAAAATTTTGTGCCCGGGTGTCTCTTTTAAAATATACATATATACATAGTAATAAAATATATCCTTGCATAAAAAAAATTATGTCAGCTTGAGTTAAAGCTCATAAAATATCTATATCTGCAGATTTATTTCGTATTTGGTTGTTTTCAATCATGATTGTAACTTCCTTCTCTTTTCAAGTAACACTCATGAGTGGGTAACACTCATGAGTTTTATTAAAAAAGTCTTCACTAAAAAAAATTCTGACTGTGTTCCTGAAATTTTAATTGGACCGACTGATTCCTCTACAAGAAATACACTATTGCTAATTTGCTTATTTTTATGTTGTAAAAAATATTGGGAAGTAAATGGGTAACACTACTGAGAAGAAATAAAAATACTCATCATGTTGAATTGTATGTTCCACTATAAAACACTAAAGGAATAAAACTAACCCATTCTAGATGGTACGCGGTTAAAAGGAACATACAAGGCTTCTCTACCACAAAAAATAGTTACAATATTTAAGTATTTTGAAAGTTAAATGATAGGAACTTTTTTGAGGTAGCACTCATGAGCTGCATGTCCGCACAAAAACTTTCTTTAAATTTTAAAATATTAGATAAACATTTCAGTAAAATCACTCGTATTTTTGTTAAGTAAACAGATATTAATTCATGTTTTAAATAATATTGAATAAAAAGGACTTGGAATGATAAAGAAAAGACTCTGGTTCTGTGAAGTTTTTGTTCCGAGCACGCTTTTCCATTACTTTACAATAAAGTAATAGATGAAGCCTATTATCTCACAACTTGGAAAAGATGTAATGAATGCATTGAATTAAGTAGGAAATGATGCTTTCCTACAGGTGTTTACAATGGCAGAATAATAGTTTTATCGACATGAAATTCAGATTTTATACTGAGGACATCAAACCGTCAATCTTTTTGAAAATCACCCTTATATTTTTTAAACATTTCATGAAGTTTCAGTTGGCGAAAATTATGTTTTTGCTGTGAAAGCAGTTGCTGGGTTTTTCGAACAGCCATTATATGCGTTTCGTCTATAAAAGATTCTTGTTCCATTCCTGCTATAAGTTCTTTAGTTAATTCAAAGCAACGTTCGTTGGACCCCATAGCAGGCAAAATGTCATTATTTTCGTCTTCATCGCTGTCTTGCTCTTTGTTATCGTTCGGGTGTAGCACCATTTGGATGATTTCCGAATCGGACATCTCGTTTATTAAATTATCAATTTCGTAAAATTTGATCATCAATCATTTTTTCCAGCAATGATTTCAAAAAGGAGGAAAACGAAATGTAAGAAGCATGTTTACACGCAGAAACGCGCAAATTTCATACTCGTGTATAACAACTTCGCTTTTGCGAACTCGATTTTAATAAAGAATCCATTTTCAGAGTCGCAATTTGTGTTGCGTTAAAATCAATTTTAAATTCTTATTACATTATTGCAGCTCTTAAATAAGTGAAAAAATATATAAAACAAAAATAAACGAGCTCTAATTTTCACACAATCAGCTATTGCGAAAAATTCGCGAATCTGCGGTATTAGAAATTTTCCGAACTTTCATATAGTCCGACTTTAGTTCCAATTTGCCTTCAAATACTCACCAGACAATTAAATAAATATATAAGAATCTAAATACATATTTCTTTTGTGTTTAATTATTGAAATAAAATAAAGAAAACGTCTGGTTTTCTCAATTTTCATTGGAGAACTTTTTTTTCTAATTTTCTTCTGCAAGTAAGTTGATGCCCCCCTGCCCTAAAAAACATCGTTTTAGACTAAATTGTTCGACTTATAAACACCGAATATGTTACTTGTAACGGAAAAATGCGTACTTTTTAAAGGTATTTTCAAAAAATTCGTATTTTTACTAAATGAGGGGAAAAGGCGAACTGTTCAAAAATGGCGGGAAATTCACGAAAAAGTTCCCGATTTTCTGGTTCCCGGATAAGAAGTTCTGTACTGTATTTTATTTTTTATTTTATTTTTTTCAGTGGTGAGGCCTAAATGCTAAAACCAGAGCAATTACACATCATAGAACCCCAAATTCGGAACATTTTCAAAAAAAAAAAAAAACAACTCTTGATTTCAATGAAATATCGGGAAGCATGTTTTACCGTTTTTTTTTTTTTTGTTTTTTTTTTTTTTTTGGAAACAAACATTTTAAAATAAGAAAAAATGAATTGTAATGAACATGTTTTAAATTTTAATGTACAGTTTTCATAATCATGGCTGAAAAAGTTCATATTTGAAATCGCGATTTCTGAAAAAGGGTTCGTTTTCGCGATTAAGAGCTCTTATTCAATAGTGCTTTAATTCTAAGTTAATATCATTGAATTTTGCTTTTTTCTACTTTTTGTACTTTTATTATATTAGTTAATATTATTTTTAAAACTGAGCTCTAAATTTTACGCGATACAGAAAATTCGTAAAATTGAAGTTCGGGCTATCTTTTATTTCCTCGATAATCTGATCTTTTGTAATTAAAACTTTTTAGTAGGCGGCTGGAGAACATAAAATCATGTCAGAACTTGAAGAAATTCTTTTCTTGTATTGTTTAATTAATGAGGTTAAAAAAAAAAAAAGCGGGAAAAATCTGAAATTTTCAACTTTTTTTCCACAAATGTTAGTCGACCTTTACTTCGTTTTTTGTGCTAAATTTCTCGACTTATAAGCGAGTATATACAGCATTAAAAAAATGCTATTAAATGAATTAAATGCTAATGGCAAATTATATGAGTTCTGATGCTATTTACAAAAGTTTTTGAATCAGGACCCAAAATCCGGTTAATTTCGAAATCCGAAGAGATCGCTGCTTCGAGTGTTACGGATTTGAGGTCCCTAATTATGTTTTAACATAAAAAAAAATTTTTGCTCGATTTTTTTTTTTTTTGAAAAATTGGGAGTTTTTCAAATTGCTGCACATTATCGACAGGTAGCAGGCCGCAAGCTGTCAATCCTAACTATAAGCAGCATAATTTAACTTGCAGACATTTATATTTGTTTAAGGCTAAAAACACTGGTAAAATGATAAAAAAGGCATGTGATACGTCCCCTCTACTACCCCCGTTATTCCAAGAAACTGAAGGGGAGAAGACAATAATTCATTGGAATTCTGAAAAAACTAGTGGGAGCAAATAAAGGAGGGGGTTGGTGAGACTGGATTGAAGTTTTCCTACTGTACTTCCTGCTTTGAAGGCCGTTCCGCTGGTGTGGCATGGTCTGAATAGGCCACAGGGCGCATAGAAAAAGGAAGAAAGAGGCCGCTGGGCGCAATAAAGATTGAAAAGGGCCGCGGGGCACAGCGCCCTGTCAAAATGGATTAGAGTCCGCACTATATTAGTATAACTGACTCGATGGCACTACAGCTCATTGGGGGCGACGGCCTATTGGGCCCATCCCAGCTTTCGAGACCGAGGGCCCCTGGGGTGCAGAAGTGGATATTCCTGTTAAGTGGTCGGTCTGACGCAGAATCTCCAGTGTTAATTTCCAAGCATGCTTGGTCCTCATTTTATTAACCCCACTGAGGGGATGAAAGGCTGAGTCGACCCTGTCCAGCCTGGGAATCGAACCCTGGACCTGTGGCATAGTAGCACAGAAGGCTACCACTCAGCCACTGGGTCTCAAAGTACAGATAGACATAATGTAAGTAGTAAGTAACATGACAACTCATGCATAAGAATTAATCATGTTTATTTTTTTACAGAGTATGAATGAAAGATTTGGAGAATCCATGGGTGCATTGTCAATGGGTAGAGTAGCCATAATTCAACTCTGTGTGAATTTTATGCGACAATGTTTGCCTATTGCTATACGATATTCTGCTGTGAGAAAACAATTTGGTCCTAATCCTCCAGAAGAACTTCCAGTTTTAGAATATCAAATGCAGGTAAAATTTTGCCATTGAAATACTGCCTTTTCTTCTTATAATATGACAGTTTGTAGAATAAAATAAACTTGTGATATTTCGCTTTACCCCGACGACTCCCAACAACTCTCTACAACTCAAAATAAGACATCTTCGATTCATGAACAAAGCACATTTATTATGTACAAAACTATTTGCACAGGAACATATAACTAAAGACACAACACATCGTTGCTTTCGTTCTTCTCAAGGGCATCTCACCAACTCCCTCTCTTTTCCATCCGTTCCCCGAGTCGCCCCCTGTGACGATGCTCCGACGTCATACGCCCACTACTCAGACGTCACACCCCCACCTAAAATTGAAGCTAGAGTTTCAAAATAGCTTCAAACTCTTGAACACTTTAAATCATAAAACAAACAAATTAAAATACTTGCAGATATTAGAAAAGTACACAAATCATAAATATCAAAATAGAAAAATGTTCAAAAAAAGTCACGTCACTAAAAGTTCATCAGTTTAAGGTATTAAGAGTTCATACTATTCACTCCACAGTCTGTAGACGTGACAATGCATCAGCATTAGTTAGTTGTGACCCAGGGCAATGAGTTATCTTAATGTCGTACTTTTGTAGTGCCCATCGCTGGAGCTTTGATGACTGCGAGGCACTCTTCGTTAGGAAAACCAATGGGTTATGATCTGTAATCAACTGTACAGATGAGCCAAAGACCCAGGTTTCAAACTTCTTTAAACTCCACTACAGCGTAGGCCTCTCTCTCAACGGTCGGCCAAGCTTGTTGAGTCTTCGTTAATTTTTGGCTGATGTAACTAATGGGGTGTAATACCCCACCTTGGCGCTGAGACAGACAAGCGCCGATGCCTATTGATGATGCATCACATTGGATCACAAATGGCTGACCTAGCACTGGAGTGTGGAGACTTGGTGCTTCTACGAGGCATTTTTTCATATTGCCAAACGCCTGCTCGTGCTCTTCCTTCCAAACTAATTCCTCTGGCGATTTCTTCTTGGTAAGCTCCGTTAAAGGATAGGCTGTTTCGGCGTAACGTGGGATGTAATCTCTGTAATAATTACAGAGACCTAATAGACTCTTTAATTATTTCTTCGTTTGTGGTCGGGCTAATTTTTGGATCGCTTGAACCTTTTCTGGATCAGTTCGATTTATACCAGATCCGATGATATTACCTAAATATTTGATGTGAGATTTCGCAAAGTCACATTTCTTTAAATTTACGGAAAATTTTAGTTCCGACAATTTTCTCAAAATAATGTCTAGATGTACCAAGTGTTCTTTCCAATTATTAGAAAATACCGCAATATCATCCAGATAGGCTCTCGCAAAGTCCTGGTATTGTGAAAGAGCTTTGTTCATCACTCTTTGGTATGTAGCTGCGGCATTTCTTAGCCCAAACGGCATAACTTTAAAGGAGTACTGTCCTCTGTGCGTCTTAAAACTTGCCAATTTTTGACTTTCCTTTTCTAAAGGTATGGACCAATATCCTTTCAATAAGTTGATTGAAGTTATGATATTCGCTTTTCCTATTTGGAACAAGTCTGTTGCATTTTCCATAGGGAAGTCGTCGGGTTTTGTGACAGCATTCAAAGTTCTGAAATCTACAGAGTCTGAGAGCTCCATCCTTTTTCATCACACATACTACAGGATGTGAAATCTCAGCATGGCTTTCTTCTATGAGACCTAATGCCAACAATTCTTCGATTTGTTTCTCAACCTGAGGTTTCAATGCTTCCGGGATTCTGTAAATGTACGGTTTTTTCATTTCAGCGTCAGTTATTTTTATTTTATGTTCTCCGACCTTTTCAATTTGGACTTTGTTTAAGAATAAGGCATCATTTTTCTTCAACAATTCTAAAATTTCTTCCTTCTTAACGTCATCCAAATAACGTAAATCAAGCTCACTAAGTTTGAAAGAACTCGGAGTATCGCTCGTACTAGGTGTGGACTGAACCTCCCCCAATTCCTCTTCATTTTGGAATATTACGCCCACTGCCTGTATTCTAGGAATGAATTTCCTAATTTTATTTACATGAACCGTTTTGATACTCCCATCTAATAATTTGACCTTATAAGAATCGGGTTTACATTGCTCTAATATATTAGCTGGTCCTGTCCATCTAGCATATAATTTATTATTAGAATCTGGAATCAATAAATATATCTGGTCTCCCTGCTTAAATTCTTTATGCACTGCCCGCCGGTTAGCATATTTCGCATAATTCCCTTGTTTCACCTCAGCTGTTAAAGAAGCCTGCTCCGCAGCCTTTTCTAATTTAATCTTCAATTCCTCTAAATATTCAATTGCGCTCTTGCCCATGTTTATAGGTAACGGTACCTCACCTGCCCAAGTAGATTTTAACACTGAAAGTGGACCCCTAACTCCTCGCCCGTACATCAGTTTAAAAGGTGACACACCCGTGGTAGAGTTTGGAATTTCTCTGTATGCAAATAACAAGTAAGGAATATATCTATCCCAATTTTTTGAATCGTCTCTAATGACGTGGTGTAACATGCGCTTTAAAACTTGATTATATCTTTCCACTAATCCGGAGCTTTGTGGATGTCCCGCAGTAGCGAATCTTGGTGATGACCCTAATCTAGCGTGAAACTCTTGAGTTAATTTCGAAATAAAATTCGTTCCTTGATCACTTGCTATTACCCTAGGAATTCTCGTCCTCATAAATATTTTTAGCAAAGCTTCGCACATTGCCCTTGCAGTTATAGTCTTTAATGGTACCGCCTCCGGCCATCTAGAGTGTTGATCAATCAAACATAAAATATATCTATTTTTGCGTGCTGATGGTGGTTCACTCGGACCAATTATATCACAAGTCACCTGATCAAACGGAACTTCTGGTCTATTTACTGGAGTTATAGGAATTTGATCGCTCGATCTTTCCCTGCTTCGTAACTGACATTCTTTGCAAGACTTACAATATATCTCTATTTGCTTTGCCATGTCCGGCCAATAAAATGAATAACGAATCCTTTCTTTTGTTTTTCTCATTCCTAAATGATTCGCGAAAATCGATTCGTGTGCTAACTTCAAAATTTGTTCCCTTCTAACCTTCGGCACTACTAACTGACTAACGGCATCTCCCGAAACCTTATCTTTATGATAAACTAAATTATCCACTATAAAATACCCATTCTTTCCTGATTCCGCATCCTTAATTGCTCCCTGTAATGTCTCGCAACTTCTTTGCTGTCTTTTAAAAACCTCACCTTCCGAAAACTGACCAACGTCCTCTTGCTTCTCCCTTGCACTCTCCGTCGACACGCAACAAGTCATCATAAATTTCCCACTTTCGCCCTGCGATTTCCTTTCTGTAAACCGATCTGTTTCTTTCCCGCATCCTGTCTGATTGACTCCCCTTGCTACTTCTTCAAAATACGCTGTTTCCTCCCCTCCTTCTATCGACTCGGACTCCCAGCTCATATGCTCCGTCTGAGGCCATGTGTGTCCAGCTTTCCCCCGTTCCATGCCCTCGTCAGCCCCCTTTTTAGCGATAAGACTTTCTAACATTCCTAAGACTTCCGGTGTTATAATACAATCGACCACTAGTTTTTCCGTCACTGAAAATAGCACCTTACTATATGAACTAGTAAGATTGCTGTCATCATATAATGCTATTGGAAATGTTTGCAAATCAGCTATTATTGTTTCACCAAATGCAGAAATTAATTTAACTTTAGAAGAGTCACTGTTTCTTATAAGATGGTGGAATAACCTTCGAATTAATGATGGGCATATCTGCGGCAGAATCAATTAAAGCTTTAATTTTTCTCCCTTCCAACATAATATATCTATACTGTAAAACCTCAGATATTAATGTTTCACAGTCAAAATACTCTGTTTTCACTTTTGCAACTAACTTCTCCTCTGTTTTATTATTGCTATGCAACGAATCTCTTCTCATTTGTGTAGCACTAGCTGCGCTTTTATTTTTAATGGGACAAAACTTTAAATGATTTACATGTTTACATAGCTTACATACTTTTAATGTATCCACATTATTATAATTACCAAAATTATTTCTTACATGGGGTGGTATATATTTTTCTCTCGACTGATCTCTAAATCCGTTTTCGGTTTGGTTATGAGATCTTGTTGATTTATCATACAATTCGGAAAATGTTCTACCCTTAGAAGTAAACCAATTATCACAAAGTTCTGCCATTTCCCTTGGCCTTAACCACGTATCTAATTGTTTGATTTTAATGTAACTACTCATTTCTGGATCTAAAGCATTTAATAACCTGTCGCTAACTATTAATTCATTTAGCGTTTCAAAATCTTTTACTTTTCTCAGCTGGCAATAGAAATCCCAATTTGCTCTAATTCTACTCGCGAACTGCATGTGATTTTCGTTTTTTGATCTTTTCGCTGAGAGGAAATTATCCAAACAAGCTTCTGGGGTCGGTTGAAATTCTTTCAAAATTATATTTTTAACCTTTTGATAATCCTTCATCTCCTCTGCGTCTACATAAACTAGTAAATTTGCCGCTCGTTCACCTAACAAATTGAATAAAATTTCTACTTTAAACTCTTCAGCTACATTTTTTATTTCAAACACCTTTTCCAAAGAAGTAAAAAATAAATTCCACGTAACACATTTAGTCGGTACTGCAACAGTTAACGTTCTAACACTTCTTATTAAACTTTCTAAAGAATTACCACTCGCTATTTGTTCACCCACACCAGTATTAGCACTCCTGCTTTCTGCCTGAAACTTAGCAATTTCCAACTGCGTCTTAGCTAGTTCTAATCTCGTTTTCTCTAATTCTAAAGCATTTCCTTGATCTTCTTTTGAACGCGCTTTATTTTCGTTTTCTCTTTCAATACGCTAAATTAACCGTTGAATTCAAAAATTCTTTCACAAAATCAAAATCATCAGTATACTGAGGACTATTTTCAATCAGTGCTTTTATGTCTACTACTCGATGTTCTGCTTCGACTTTCTGGCCTAACTCTTCAGCCACAAGGACTAAATCTTCCTTTTTTAATCCTTTTATACTAAAAATTTTCTTCTTCACTACAACTCTTCAATACAATAGTAAATAAATTAATTCTTCTTACCTTTATACAGACTCTGGTTCTCGAAAAGGAGCGTGTGATATTTCGCTTTACCCCGACGACTCCCAACAACTCTCTACAACTCAAAATAAGACATCTTCGATTCACAAACAAAGCACATTTATTATGTACAAAACTATTTGCACAGGAACATATAACTGAAGACACAACACATCGTTGTTTCCGCTCTTCTCAAGAGCATCTCACCAACTCCCTCTCTTTTCCATCCGTTCCCCGAGTCGCTCCCTGTGACGATGCTCTGACGTCATACGCCCACTACTCAGACGTCACAAAACTTTCGTTTTTGTTAACTGTTTTTGTTTAATTCTATTTAAGAAATTAGTTTAATGCTACTTAAGAAATTTGTTCAACTCTGTTTAAGAAAATTATTTGCCCCATTTAAAATAATAATTGCTTCCCACAAACTATTCCAAATGCCTACTATTTCATTGAAGCTGTTATTTTCCTCAAGTTGAAAAGTAGCTTAAAATAATGCTTCTTGTTCTGTCTTCGGTGCAAATATTTAGTCTATCAGTATCTTCCACTTTAATAAATTTGAACAATTAAATCATGTCCTTTCCGCTTTCCATTTCTTCACACTTTACATATTAAATCTTTTCTTAATTCTGGGATCTTAATTTGAATCTAAAGATACCCTTATAAACCTAGTATTCTTCCTTGAACTCTTTCGAATAAGATATCTTTTTTAACAAAAGGAGACCAAAACCAAACAACTTACTGAAAATGAGGTCTTACTAAATTTCTGTGTAATGGCAGAACTTTTTTAGAATTATTTATAATAGATCTATTAAATTCGTTTATATATATAGGAGGTAAATTATTACCGTATATACCCATTCTCCAATGTGTTCACAAAAATACTTTTCAAAATGACTAATTCATGTATGTCTTACTTAAAAAATATAGTTCATATATATTTTACGAATAATATTGGAATAATATTTGCATCGTCATTGTATATCATATTCTTTGCATTTTTTTGCATTTTAAATACAAAATGCTAATATTTTAGATCTTTATTCTGCAGCTATTTTTTTGAAGCATGTACATCCCCCCCCCCCCCCCCACTCTGACCACTTCGATTTTGAGGTGGAATTTTTGTCCAAAAAAGAGTACATATGGTACTTGTTGAAACGTAAATTATTTTGAAAAATTTGCATTGAATATTTTACCAGTTTTTGATGTATTGATAAAAAGTGTTATAACTTCTTTTGGTATTTCTTGTAGCAATGGAGGCTTTTTCCCTATCTGGCTGCAAGTTACGTTTCCTACTATTTTTCAAGAGATTTCAATCAAGACTTCTTAGATTATCTTATGAATTCCCTATTTGGTGCCAAGAATAAAAAAATGGTAATTTTTGATGAAATTCATTTAAGTATAGTTTAATTTTAGTGCAATTTTAAAAATCAAGAGAATAAAAAGTAAAAGTAAAATTACAAGCAAAAAACAAAGAGTTTGCAATTTAAAAAAAAAGAAATTGATGTATTTTAAGCATTCTTTCATTCAAAAGAAAAATATATAAAATTTATAATTAAAAAAAAAAACAGAAAAGAAAGCAATAGACTAAGATTATCACCTAAAAATGATGAAAAACTACTGTCTTTACATCATAATTTCCAATTGTTTAGAAAAAATAACTGTACATAATAAAAACAAATGTAAGCATAATGTTGTGAGATTCCTTTAAAAGTTATGGAAATTATATTTATTAATGGGAAGAATTTTCTATTTTCAGTTTTACATTATTTTTTCATTAAGAAAAATGTTTAAAAAAAAAACACATGTATCAAATACCACTTGTATTATACATATTTTATTCTGTACGATTTATATATAATATATGATTTTATTATATGAATCCTTATTTTAGTCTTCATTTTTATACATATTTTATTCTGAGAGAGGGGGAAGACTAACTATTTATGAATGTATTTTATTTGCTTAAGTTCTTAAGTTTATTATCTTAAGTTTGCTTAAGCATTAAGATTATTTTCACTCGACAAATAATAAGTATCAGACTTCCTATTACGAGGGGGGGGGGGGGATTCTTCACTTATATGGCTCTTTGAAGGAGTTTGTACCAAATTTGTGTAAATTATAAGGCATTATGTAAACTTATTGCATAAGGTAAATGATCGGTAGTGGACACAGTTAAGAAAATTTTCGTACTCTTTTACGTGGCAAAATTTTTTCAATCGACTTACATCAATATTTGCATATTTAGCTTAATTGCGAACTATTTCTCTAAAAATTAATTACCTATAAAATGTCATTTGATGAAAAATTAGGATTTTTACGTCAAATTTACTAAACGCTTAATTTGTATCTATAGTGGACATTTATAAGACACGTATTTGCATTAGTAGAGGACAGAAATTAATATCATCTACCGTATATTTCCGTGTATAAGCCGAGAATGTCTTGGAACTTTTTTGAAAGCTAAATCGGGGAGGTCGGCTTATATACGGGTCCGATAATGTGAAAAAAAAAGTCGGTCTATATATCGCGAAATATCGACTAATATAGAGCTCTAATTACGTAATTTATGTCTCCTACATAAAGGAAATAATTAGCTTAAAATAAGTAGTTTTGTTTAAAAGAATATACATATATTTTACAGCTGGATTTTGTGAAATCATCGCTGAAACAAAATGGCGAAATTTGCTCCCGACTATAATACGCTCGCGACTAGCTGTGTGGGCCTTTTTATTCCCGCTCATCCTTCTAATATAAATGTAGAAAAATAACTGAATAAAAATAATCAATAAAGTAAAACAAACTAAGCAAACGCAGGGGCAAAAAGCAATGAATGAATAGGGGAAGGGAACGAACATGTGTTCGCTGACCCGACGGTCGCCACTCGCCACTGGCCTCAGACAGGGTTACCAGAGATCAATCTATCGCGGTCAGTGCTAAGCTTCTCACTATCACATGTCTTGATTGGAAAATACTTGATCTGTGTTACCAGCTTGGCGAATGTTTCGCTCCTTTTGGCGATTCTCTTCGAGTTTTATTTTTATTTTTTCTTTAAACTTTTATCTCGTCTTATACACGGATCGGCTTATATTCGGAAATATACGGTATTTTATGCTGTTCACTTGGAGAAATAATTTTCAAAATGACCAAGGAACCATTCATAAATAATGTCACGCTTTTTTCCCGTATAGTTTCCTCAAATCCCTAACCTTCTTATTGATTGGTTTTAGTAAAGAGCAGCAAATGTGACCGTTGTGGAGGCAGCTATTAAATATTGTAATCCATGTACTTGCATAGAGGCTCCACCATAGGCGTAACTAGAGTTGGTGAAAGGGGGGGGGTCACCTTAAAAATGTACCGACGAAACACCAATGGGAAGTGTGAAAGAGTTGAAAATTTACTAGTCATAAATACTTGTCTCTAGAGATATACTCCGTGTTTATTTCAGGCATCTCCCGGGGGGGGGGGGGAGCTACCCCCTCGGAGCAAGTCAATTCCTCCCCCCCCCCCTTCAAAAAATTCAAATTACAAGTTTTAAAAAAAGAAAGAAAAGAGAAATTACGCTTTTAAGACAGTTTACTTTCAGAAACACTTTCAGGGAAAGGACATTGAACACTATCACGAGCGACACCAAAAGTAACTTAAAAGATATAAGACTTTATTTTGAAAAAAATTGCGGGGGGAGAGTAACTAAACTCCTTTCTGTTTCCTCTAACATCACCATAGTATCCCGAAATTGCATTGCTAAGAAGATTTCAAAAAGTTTCCTGGGGAGAGCCCTCGAACCCTTCCCTCCAGAGTTAGCCTAAGCATTATAGATGTAAGACCAATTACAAAAATTTAGGTTGCAGAAGCCCCGAATACCCATTCCTCTAACTTCACCAAAGATCTAATCATACATCTACTATATATACATCAAAAGCTATCATATATGTAAAAAAATTCATATTAACACCATTTCTAGTCATATATATCTATATATATGTATATATAAAGGGTATGATTTTGAAGTATACACTGCCCTTTCTAATTCTTAACATGCTCCCCCTGCTCCGGAGCCAAGGCAGTATAGAGAACATTTTTTCGGGGGGGGGGGGGGGGCAGACTTCGACCCCACTTATGTTAAGCAAAGTTTCAGGGAGGAATATATGATACATTGCAAAAGATTTCTGGGGGGGGGAGGGTGGCCCGTGGGTCCCTCTTCCCCTGTGGACACGGCCTTGATTCACAAAAACATTAAACATTCATTACTAGATCTATTAGTTTATTTTTTAAATCAAACGCAATAGAAAATTCAATATTTAGCGCTAAGCAATCTTCTATGTCCAAGCATTCATAATATTAAAACTGTGAAATAGTGGAATTTTAGAGAAAAAAATCTAAATTCCCCTACAAAAATGCTCATCCCCACAATAAATTTCTAAAAATTTTGTTAAATTTGCAGCAAAACATACCTCAGAAGTGGAAGCGTCTGAATCAAATTTTCTTTTCTTTTTGGATGACGAACGTGTCCATCGCTGGAGTGCAAACATTATTATGTATCGAAAATAATTAAAAATTTAGCTAAAATATAAATAATACTTGATTGTAAATTAAAATGCAGCATTAAACCGTAGCAGTGAGATTGGAAACGTTGAGCGAATGATTTCCAGAGTCGTAATGCAATCAGTGATGGACCATAATAAGAAAAAAAAAAAAAAAAAATTAAAATGTAACAGATGAGAGAACATCTGTAAATGAGAATGCAATGCAAATACAGTTCATCAGTTTTCCAATCGGCTCATCTACAAAAAAAGATTTTACCAAAATGGGTGTTTGGACAGGAAGTCTTAAATAAATACAAACTGCTCTTTAAGTTTCTTGATGAGCATCCCTTCCTGGCTTGAGGGTTTAACCCATTAGGACAATTGTTGGCTATGGGTCCTTCAGTTTCAGACCCAAGCACAAAACTCCATCACAGTAGAGAATATTTTCCACGAAACTTATTTATTACTTTTTGGGTAAAAAAGACATCAGGAAGGAAAGAAACCCTCTGGAGTGATTGAAAGGATCTCTGTTTGTTTGTGTGTGGTACGGTGATTGAAGCCACCTTTCGCTGTAACCTCCCCCCCCCCCCCAAGGTGATAAGGGCGTTGATTATTACCAGATGAAAAGTCCTCTTTGAGCTGCATACTTTGGTCATGATCACAACCCTTCAGAGAAAGAGGAAATAAAATCATATGCATATGTGTTTAATTTTCTTAGGAAAAAAAAATGTGCTTTTCAAGGCCGTAGCCAGAAATTTTTTTGTGTGCCTAAGTGCCTAAATAAGTAAATACCCAATGGGGGGGGGGGGGTTTGAACCCCCAACCCCCCCCCCCTGGTTACGCCTATGTATATAGCAGTGGTACATAAAATGGTTAGCAGGGAAAAATGGTGGTACGTGAAGAAAAATATAAATAAACTGCTCTGATAATAACTGCTCTAAATGATACTCTTTTCGCACAGGGGTATCAAGGAGGGCCAGGTTGACACAGCAAGAATTAGGTTTGCTGGGCGCCAGCCCAGCCTAACTATCTCAGAGCGGTAATGAGCATTCGTCAGACTTCACTTCCCCATGCCCGGGGGGGGGGGGGGCAAACCTGAGACCACGTGCTAACAGAGGAGGGGGACGGAGTAGAGAACTCCAGCTATACGCCGTGCTCTGAATAATTTTATCTCCTTTTATTTTTTTATATGATAAAAAATGTTTTAAAAAACGGGGCGTGGAGCACAACCAATTTTTTCCTTTTATTTTATTATTATTTTTTTTCTTTTGCTTCGCGCCAAGTTCGAGCTAAATTTCGTTGCTCCGCTCCTGATCCCTGATAAGCATCAAATACAAAGCAAAAACCAACAAAATAATTTTTGGAGAAATACAGAAAAGTAAACACCTGTTTCAAAGCCTCAAAAGTCCTTTCATCGTTCGGATCTGATTAAAAGATATACTTGCTATCAATGCGCCTTTTCGGGGCTTGCAAATCCCAAAAAAATCAAATAAAATTTTGATTAAGTGGAGCGCTGCGTGGGTATCACACAATCGTGAAGTCTCCTCAAGTCAAATTGGCGACAACGGCTTTGCAACTAATTCAACGTTGCACCAACCAGAAAACAATCAGCTATATTGTTTACATAAACGTCATACTGTTTATTTATTAAATTATAGTTGTTACTTATTACTTAAACTAAACGTTAGCAACGCAACAATCAAAAATATTTCCCATTCCTATCATAGGGGCCGTTCATAAATGATGTCATGCTTTTTTCCCATACATTTGACCCCCTCCCTCCCCCTTTGTCACAATATGTCATTCAGCGGGGCCCCCTCCCCCCCTTTGTCACATGTCACGCTATGTTGCATAATGCATGATGGCACACTTCTTGTTACGCCCTTCCTCCCCTTGTCACACTTTGTCACAATTTCACGAACCCCCCTCCTCCCCTCGAAGCGTGACATTATTTATGAATGATCCCACAGTCAAGTGCCCTAATTTATTCTTGGAAAAGGTATGACTTTAAAAGTCATTTCCTTTCAAACGATAGAAGTAAGTCCATTACAAAGCGCTTTGATTTTGCCGACAACTGATCTTTGACAAACCACCTGTAGATAAGTTAATGAGAAACACGCTTATGCTCCCGGTCAAATGACAGAAATATTGGCAAGTTAATTTAGTTTCCCTTCAATCTTCATTATCCCCTGAGCTTCATTCTTGATATTGACTCTTTATTGGAAACAGAATTGTCTACACAACTCGTTTTCCTGTTGGTACTTACCGTTACATAAAAGAGCTGCAAAATGTGTTGTGCATTAACTTTCTTGTTTTAACTCCCTTTGTTTCATATTCGTATTGAATGTACAATGATTCATAAAAACTTAATTTGAAAGCTTTAAAAAGAAATAATGAACTGCAGTGAAGAGGAAGAGTAAAACATGAAAGTGAAATTTAATCAAAGATCTAACAAGGGAAGTGTCAGAAGTATAACACGCAAAAACACATCGCACGTCAAAATTAAACCGACTCTTTTGCAAATCACTACTTTTCAGGATAGTGTTTTAAAAGTTTTTTTAGCAAAAAAAAAAAATGTCATCTCAGTGAAATCAAAGCCCATATAGTTTTTGTTTGTGTTAAATATTTTTTAATAATTTTTACTATGGATCTACTTCGTAATATTTTTTAAAAACTTAATGATTCAGGAGAAATTGGCAGATCTGTCGTATTAACCTATTAGACTTTTCTACTGATTTAGGGAGAAGCACAAGTTTAATTTTGAAACATAATGCGGTAAACAATTCAAGAAATTTAAGGTTAAATCGACCCATTAGCCAAAGCACTAATTTAGTTTTGATATAATACAGAAACCGGCTCTTAGTCCGTTTTAACTTTAACTGAGAGTAGGTCTTCACTCACCGAGCTTCATTATGTTTACTGACGCATGGTGTTGTGTTCTGTATTTGCGCGCGTAATTTACACAAGTGTCAAACAAACTTACTGCTCTCCGGCTGCCATTATTTAAACCATAGATATGCCGATACACCCTCGAGAAAAAGCAAAAAATTAGGATTTTTTTGATGTAATAAAAGAAAATCGATTTTTGCAGAAGTGTCGCTTTAATTTTGAACCACTGACATGGAAATTTGTTGTCTGCGAGTTGTGGGTGCCGAATTCAGGAGAAAGAGAACATGATTCAGTTAATTATTAACATAGAAGATACTGACCAGGTATTTATTAACATAGAAGGCACTGAAGGCAGAACCAGAGGTCATTGTTTTAAGATTTTTAGGTGTCAGGCTACTCTTGAAACGAGGAAAAATGACTACAGTAGAGTCTCGATAATTCGAGGGGGACGGGACCGAAGCTACCTCGAACTATCGAAAACTGGAATTATAGAAATCATAACATTTTATAAATAAGTAAAAGGGAGTAAAGCAAATTTTAAATTTTAGTATTATATTTACAGGAAAAATGTACATACATTAGTTACATGATCGAAAGTTAACTATATTTTTAAATTTGCCACCATTTCAAATCGACCTAAA
The DNA here is from genome assembly GCA_038502835.1 of Octonoba sinensis. Lineage (NCBI taxonomy): Eukaryota > Metazoa > Arthropoda > Arachnida > Araneae > Uloboridae > Octonoba > Octonoba sinensis. The sequence goes on along the minus strand of CM076599.1, from coordinate 51,055,465 downwards.
TGTAGCCAGCCTACTTAATAATGAAATCTTTGGTCACCAGTCATGGATAAAAGTAGCCCAATTCGATATTTTTACACATTAACCGTCGGATAACAATAATAACAAGATGTGGTATTTCTTTCACGAGTTTCGCTGTAGTTGGTCATTATTTGGGAGCTAAGCCGATATTTTTTCTCCAGCTCGGATTTATGGGAAACTCGAACTATCGAGACTCGGATTATCGAGACTCTACTGTATACTTCAGTTGTGTGGTCTTGTAGACATTTGGAGACAATTAAGTTTAGCGTTAGCTTAAGCAACAGTTTCTTGCAATGGTGTGAATAGTTTTAAAAGCGCTTTTGACTTACAGTGGGGATTGACAAATAATCCGACTAGGACCAGCATAACCGTGCCGGGCCCAGAGCCAGAGCCCGTATCTAATCGTCCTCGAATTTGTATTTATATGAAGTGTTTTTACAAACTGATTGTTTCCACTGATCATCTAACTGAAAGAAAGAAAGAATCATTTCAGGGCATCATTGCCATAAACACAGTACAAGAGGTAAATAAAAGTTTTTTTACTAAAAAAATAGAAGCAAAAATTAGCGTGAAACAACTTCAAACAACGCAAATCGAGGAATCTTGCAGTTCTTCTATTGATGAAACTCTGCGCATCGCGAAAAAATGATTTATCACTCTCGAAATCTATGCCTCAACTTGGGGATCATTCATAAATGAAGTCACGCTTCGAGGGCGGGGGGGAGGGCGTTCGTGAAATTGTGATAAGGGGAGGGGTTAACAAGAAGTGTGACATCATGCATTATGCAACATACCGTGACCAGGCTTCGAAATTAGGATGTAAAAGTTAGGCGTCATTGGCACCTAGCATTTCAGTTTTAGTTGCGAAAAATGTTCTGCTAGGAGTAATTTTAAATTAATTTAAATTGCTTGGACAGATATAACAGCTAATAACTATGAAGATAGTTGAGCGATTGCTAAAAAAAATCGCAGAACTTTACAACCTTACTGTGGAAATTGATAAGTAAGAGAAAAATGTTCAAAAATCAATTTCTATTAGTCAAAGTTGGTAATTTTACTTAAGCTTATGAATCAATATAAACGTCTATTTTAATCAATCCATAATAAAATACGAGTGTATTGACTTAACTATTTTTTCATGTGTTTTCTTTCACCCCCATATTGGGGAATTTATGTGGAAAATTGTGTAAAATTGGAATAAAAAAAGAACTACCTGTAGGATGTTTTTTCTAAACGGGTCTATAAATATTTCTCTTGAACCACTCTGTATATTGATGAAAACCGCATTAAAATCCGTTGCGTAGTTTAAAAGATCTTTAGCACGCTTGCTAGCACGTGCAATAAAATTAACATTTTTACTAAAAATTGATAATTAGTTAATCATTAAATGCGAATAGATTAGTTAGTTAACAGCCTTAATGGAAAAACATAACAAAATTTAATTACGAAAATAATAAGAATAAATACATGTCTGTATAATATTATCAGACCGAACCGCGTGCACGCAAGCACAGCACAGACTACAGAGTGACTGTTGAGAATCACATGTGGAGAGCTTTTTGAGACAGTGCATACAGTTACAGTTTTCGCGCCAACTGGCGCACTAGGGAAAGTTCTCTATTGCCCGCGTTGGCATAGTCAGTCGCTGCACACTCCCCCCGCAGTGTTATTCAAAATGGACATATCTACGGGGCGGAATTACACGCCGTCCTGTACGGGTTGTCCTACTGGATGGAACGGGAGTTGCTGGAATGGTTTGGTCAGCTACTCTAGGTGTGGTCGAGTCGGACTGTACATTAGTATATGAAGCAGTTGGTACAACTGGGCGAGTTTGTCCGTCCAGAGTTGTCTGCTTTATTGGAGTAAAATCTGCGTCCATCGGTATAAAAGCTGGTTTCAGTCTGTCTAGAGAGATGGTTTGTTTTTTACCCTTAATGTTAACATCGAAGGTCTTTTCTCCTCTTGTCAGGACTCTATATGCTCCGTCGTAAGGCGCTTGGAGGGGAGTTCGAATTCCATCATGTCGAACAAACACATGGGAACACACCCTCAACTGGGGTGCATGAAAACTTTTCTGTAGACATGACAGGAAGTCGGAACTGGTCTTACTGCTTCGAAGTGCCTTTTCAGGTCCGCCACTAGTTCTTTGGGTGAAACGTCAGTAGGTGATGGGTTGAAGAACTCGCCTGGTAAACGTAATGTCTTCCCATAGACCAACTCAGCTGTCGTTGCTCCAATATCTTCCTTCAGGACAGACCGGAATCCAAGGAGTAGTGTGGGTAGGACTGCGGACCACTGGTCTGTGTCGTAGGCTTTGAGAGCTGCCTTTAAGGCTGCTCTTCAGTCAGAAAAAATTTCGTGGTTAGGCTTAAGATGGCCTTCGAAGGGCATGAGGGGAGTGTGTCAACCTCAAGTGATTGACATTTCAACGACCAATGAAATGTACGATAGCTCTTGGAAGAAGGGTCTACTGTCCCCCATAATTGACCTGCCACTTCAGGCCGAGACCCCCTGCAGTCAGTGTATTAGCTAGAGACGCTAGTATTTCGCTAGCGGCATGCACGTGTTTTCTACTACTTACACAACGTTGCTCTTTTTCCGGTTCCAAAATAATTCTCTGTGGCTGAGAGTTGAAACGGAAAGAAAAATATTGTTACCCTTTTTTCGTTCTCCCGAATTGTTTGTAAATTGCATATTTAGTGCTGTAAAAATGAAAATGTAAACGATACTTTTAAAATGAAGGTTTGTCTTTCTGAGAACTTGCTTCTAGACCTAATTTAGTACAAATTGATCAATCAAAATTTGCGATAAATTGCTTGATATTCAAAAAAAAAAAAAAATAATTAAAAAAAAAAATATTTAGCGAAAACTTGCTGAATGCTGTTCTCAGTTATTGTTACATAAAGAGCGCTAATTCGTCTCTTGTATAAAGCTTAATTTAAGAGCAGAAATTTTTGCGTTAGTATGATTAAAATTAAATGAATAAATAAGAAAAGAGGTAACCTAAGCAACGAGTTTTGCCCGAAACAGGAGTAGCAAATGAAGATTTGTTAAGCTCCACTACTCTTTTTTTTTTTTTTTTCTGAAACTAAATGTGAATGTTTGCGTTTATTTCTTTATTTTATATAATTTATTTAGTTATTTTGCATTTTATTTTATTTATATACACTTCTTCAATTATGTTTTGCTAATTATTGCATATTGAATACTTGATCAATATGATGAGACCATCACATTCATTTTATTTCTTTCCTTTATATTTCTGTCATTTAAAATAAAATTCCAGAATCATTTTTCGAATAAAACATCCTGGTTTTCTTTTTCTCTGACAAAAGAACGTTTTCAATGGTTCTTTACTTTCTGTGTAGTTCCGCTTCATTGGCACTTCAATATGTAGTCAAGTAATATGTGTTTATATAAGCGTGCGCAGAGCTTTAGCAAGGGGGGGGGGGGACTCTACTGTGCTAAAGAGGGTACCAAAATACACCCATAAGCAGGGCCGGCTCGACGGTATTCGGCGCCCTTGGACTTTATAAAAATAGTCGCCCCTAGCCCTCTTTCATCATACAAACTAAAATAATATAAATTCAAATTGTGTATAATTTTATTGCGTTTTCAATTACTTTAAAAACTTTAATAATTACATACATGAAACAAATAATGTTTTTTTTTTTTTTATTATTTCTAATGGGCTGCTGTTGGCTTCTCGTAATTGAAGACCTAGTCTGGTTCACAGGGATTGGTACCATCTAATCATCTCTATCAAGCACCACAGTAGGTATAGTACCATCGCTACAAGTGAATTTTGACGCTAAGTTCTTTCACTTGAAAGATGGAGTATCTGATAGGAGTCACTGTCATTGGGTCTGCTAACGTGAAGACAACTAGAATTTTGTTGAACTAATTTTATGAAACACGGATTATTGTTTTTTTTTTTTTTGCTCTTACGCTGAGGCGCACCCAAGATGAGGGCGCCTTTGTACTTTGCACACTGATAAGGTCGGCCCTGCCCATAAGATTTGGGTCCCAGATGCATCTCCAGGGAAACTTATGACAAATTAAACGCAAAGAAGCATATCTATTGAATACAAACGCGAAAGAGGTTGCCAGTTTTGTAATTAGCTTTCATGTTTATTTGCTAATGGGGGTACAATGGTATCTCTAAGCCCCGCACGCACACCTATGAGTATCTACGTATGTATGTTGTAAAATATATATTACTCAGCAAAATTAAATCACGAACTTGAAATTGGGGATGTGCATAACATACTTTCGCTGTTGCAAAAGTATGCGGCAATTACAAATTCACCAAAAAAGAAGAAAAAGAAGGCAGGGAAGAAAGGAAAAAAAGAACTTTAGAAAAAAGAAAGAAAATAAGCAAATGGTTGGCAATGGCTGTTATGAAACAGTGGCCTTTTTCCGAGTGCATTTATTAATTACTTTTTTCCTTCATTATGTACGAAATATTTATTGAAATATTAGGGTTTAAACGACTTTTAAATTTTTTCCGTAATACACTGAATAAACGAAAGCGATAAATATTGTATTTGCCATTAAAAGCTATTCAGAGCAGTGAATGGAGCTGGAGTGGACTTGAAACTATAACATAAGATTCGGAGGGGAGCTGTAGCATAGCAACTCAAAAAAATAAATTAACATAAATAATAATAATAATAATGATAATAATATTAATAACTCTGCTCCAGTTCCCTGCGCAAAAGGTATTCAAGCTTTCAAAATGGCAGCCTGACTACTGGGGCGGCGATATTAATCGGAACCAGAAGTCCCAATTTCTTATCCTGGCAACAAACGTTGCTTCGATAAGCGAGCTGAGGTGGTTGCTATGATAATTTCTATTTAATACTTATCGAGAAGTAAGTTGAGAGTTTTCCTGGTTTTCTCTTATGATTGAATGCACAAAAACACCATTAGAAGACCTCGCAGGGCGACAGCTTTTTACCAAGACTTGTTGAATCGAGATAAAGTTTGTATGGTTGCAGGTTGAGGTGAGGGCTGCCAATTTTACAACTGCAAATACGGAACAGACGGGGCACATCGACAAGGGGGGGGGGGGGCTTGAGACGCGCATTTGCATCATTTCTTCTGTGCCGATTCTTCATGTGCGAGCTTGCCTGTATTTATTATCCAGTAAATAAAAACGGAGGAGCGCGGAAGATCGCACTTCAAACTGAAGCAGCATAGAACAAAAATGAATATAGCCAATAAAGATTCAATATGTGATGCGACTCAAAATGACAACGGTTTTCCCGAAGGATATAATTTACGCAAAAGGAGATAAGTACATCTGGTTAAAATAATAAGGAGTAAATAAAGGAAGTCCATCTACAGAGCATTTAAAAACAGTTTCCGGAGTATATACTTCAAAAAATGTTTCAATATACCTTTTGAAACTTGAAGACGGAAGTACATGATTAACAGTGAATAATCTGAAAATAATGTACATGCACAAAAAAATGACAAGAAGATTTAGTGACAAGTTCAGTTATTCAAATGCAAAACCTGTAATGTATGGAATTATCTTCTGAAATGAATTCTACATAGTTCTTTTCCTTGTCATGTTTGTTTGTTTTGTGTTTTCTGGGATGTGCGAAATAAAAAGATTCGTTGAGATAAATTTCATTACAAAATACAAATTTGCAGGAATGTAACATACAGTTAAAAAATGAGACAATAACTTTTAAATTCTGAAATTTTTCATGCATCACGAACGGATTTCTCTCATTTTCGTAAAAAAAAATAGTAACAACAACAAAAATAATAATAATGAAAAAATAAATGTCATATGGTGACTCAAAGTCTAAAATCAATGTTCAATTTAATGCATATTGAGATCCCGTCATATTAACCTTCAAAATTCAAGAAAAAATTTACCATTTGAAAGAAAAGGCATCCATACTGTAGTGATTAGTAATCTGACAGAGAAAATGAACAATTCGGGTTCACATGCCTATCAGAAAATGTAATTATTATTATTATTTTGGAGAGTTTTTTTCTATGGTGAAAAGAGCAAAAAATGACAGATGAAATCAAAACAATTTTCAAATTAATTAATTCCCATGCTAACTAGGGAATTTTTAAGCTCAAACCCAGTTATTGGAAATAGTTAATATTTTTTTTTTCAGGGGAAAAATTTCAAATCGCGAATATAATATTGCAATAGCTGGATTTTTAATTGCTAACGCAAAACAAAAAACAAAATTAAAAATGTTCATACATATTAGAACGGAGATTAAAAATGATTTTTTTTTTTTGTATAAAATTGTTTTCTGTGTGGCATAGGAACTGTACGCATAAAATTTGAAATGCACTTATTTCTGCATTGCGTAAATTTGAAAATTTGGATCGTGAAGTGGTTTATTGATCAAAAGGTATCTACATTAATTTTAGAGTTATGTTTCTACTACCATTTCTCACTTTTTCCACGCTAGTGCGAAGGAAGATATTTTAATTTCAAATTTTGTACTCACATTTTAATAATACTTTATTCCAATTTTCCTGCTCTATCTCAATGAAAATTTGAAAACATGTAAATTTCCCAACATTTCTGTAAATTTCCATAACTGTTGCGAATTTTGTATATTTCAACGTGGGAATGGAATCCTAAGATATTTATTGATTGATTCTAATTTTTTTTTACTTATATTTCTGGTGTCATTCCGCTATTCCACAACTTTTTCACAGTATCGAGGAAATAATTACTAAAAACAGAGCTTTTGCAAATTCGTATGTTTACTGCTACTATTAATTATACAAAAAGAACAAATAATAAAAATAAGTAATTAATTTTTAAAATGCTTGTATTACTAATATTATTATTATTGTTGTAGCTGTTATGTTAGTTTTTATTTCCATTTAGATATTTTAAGAATTGTGTTTCATTGCTTGTTATGAACTGTTGTGAAGCTTGAAAAATGAATGTGCAAGCAAATTTTATTGTTTTCCTACCCGTTTACTAAGGACTACCAAAGGGATTCGCCAATTTCTTTCCGAGTTTTAGAAGGGCTTCGCTAGGAAAAAAAAAGTTGGGAACCCCTGACTTAAATCGTATGCAGAAATTTTGCATAAGAGACATAGTTCTTTTTCTTTAATGACGCGAGTTCGCATGCATAAATTTAATGTAGAGAAATAATTAGTCCTCATTTGAGCTGCGAAACTAAAGAATAAAACGTCAACATAATCGAAAATTGCGGACACGTGTTTCAGAGTTACAAGGAGCCCGTGTTGCAATGCAAAGAAGTAAGCTTATGGATGAGAAACAACCAAACCGTTTTTATTCTTTAGCTAATAAGATATTATTTCGCAGTGCCACATAGCAAACATTGCATAACCAGGAATGGGAAGCCTTTGGAAAGCTGCGGGCTAAACTCAAAAGGTTAAAAAAGTCGCGGGCCGTAGAGATAAGCAGGTGTCAAGTTACCGAGATTCCGTAACTTCAATCGCTGATATTGGTCTGTATTGTTATTTACTTGCCATTCAAGTTATAAGAGTGAATTCCAGTGTACGAAATTATTCTCGTTTATTATTTATCTATTATTATTTTGAAAAGTTAATACATTACAAATAAATAAATATATAAACATTAAATCAAAATACCTCATGAGAAAAAAATCCATAATTTTTGTTTGCTTTTCCCTCTGAAGAGAAAACAAATTCCCCAACACTATTAGGCTTGCTAAGTTGCAATTAACTTTTTTCTCGTGTTTGTAGAAAGGTACAAGGGGAATAAGGAAATTTTCTAGGAACACTTTCAAGAAAAGAATTCATTTATTGATGAAAAAACACCGCTGTAAAATTCCCAGAATTGTGCACCGTGGAAAAATACCGGAGGAAAAAGTTAATAAGAATATAAAATGGAGGTCGACTTACAGGGGTTTCTGAAAATTGTGTGTCAAGTTAGAGAGTTTTTCGCCCATTGAAATTAGCATTGGGCCAACCATTAGGGGAGGGATATGTCGACTTACCAAGGGTTAGTCGACTTATCTGCGCGTCGAGCTACCGAGGTTCCACTGTATTTAGTTTAGTCATGTGAACTGTGAAGAAAATAATTTTTGCGATTCAGGAAAAAAAACATGTGGTTTGTTTTCTAAACAATGTCCCATGCTTTTCGCCATTCCCCGAGGAAGTGTACTGTACAGTGGAACCTCGCTATTCGCACACAATTCATTACAGGAGGCAGCTCGAATGGCAACTTGTACGAATAGCGAATTATTTTTTCACATAAAATACAGTGTAAATTGGATTAATCCGGTCCAGACACACAGATGGCTGCTTATTTAAACCTATGAAAAACAAATGTACAGTACTGTACATGAAATTATAGATAAATTAAAATTTAACTGCACTTTGCTTGTACTGAGGTGAGCTGATGGCATATGTGGAATGTTGAGATGAGGAAATTAAAGGGCTGGAAGAGGAAGAGGAGGCCCCTTCTATAAAAACATCAGGTAATATCCCTTCAAGTGTTTTCTCCCTTTCTGTTGTCCTTTCTTTTTGCACTAGAAGAATCTTGGGCTTCTTTCCCTAAAAACCTGTCCAATGTTGTCTGGCTTTGACGATTGTTCAGAATTTTTCTAAAATGGCCAATAACATTGTCGTTGAACAAAGCATCCCAACATTGCTGTTGACCACAGCAGTGTTAGGATGCTGTTTTCCCATCACTCTCTGCGTTTTCTTGCAGGAATAACACAGCTCTTTAATTTCTGCAAAGTAAATGCTTTTCTTACTACTTTCCTCCTCTGAAGAAGAAAGTTCTTCAACCACTTCCTCTAGATGCCCCCTTAGAAAGCTAAAATTGTCAGTAAAATCTCAAAAAGTATTAAAATTTAAAAAAAATGCAAAACGCGAAACAAATTACTTCTAGACGAGTTCAAAACGAGCATAATTTCTCGATTTTTTTCTTAAAAGCTAAACTGGCGACCCAGCTGACCCCTGGCGCCGTACGAATTGAGGGACAAGTACGAATGGCGGATTTCCACTGTATATGTTCTACGTCATAACATCCTTCCGATAAAGTTTATTTTAAGTTAATCGGTTGGTTAGCTCAGGATTTGTATACGACTGAAATTTTCCCGTAGGCGCTGTCGGTTTTTTTTTTTTTTCTGAACTATGAAATTCGGAGTGGATAAAAAAATATTTCACGCCGAGAGCTCCTTCCAATACGCTTGTCAAAAGGAACTTGGATCTTCTGCCCAGAATTTGCATACTTTGCTTCGGGAAAAAGTCGCTAATGTTCAGAATTTTTGAACTGTTCAAAATTGAACGAAAAATTGTTCAAATCAAAAAGTAAAATATGAAAATGAGATGTCCTCGCCAAGATCTTTCGAATGCAGTGAAAAAAATCTCTCGAATCGGACAATTCCTTCAAAAGTTATTGGGGGGGGGGAGACATGCGCACCCAGAACCCCCCGCACCTGCCATTGTCTGGCGCATCGGATTTTTAGATGTTCCCGAGGGCTTGCCCTCGGGGACAAATGGGGCCCTACAGGGGGGGGGGGAGAGACAGACACAATTACGCCATCTCAAACCCCTACTTTCAATTTTTTTTTAATTTTTCAATGTGTATTTATTTACTTCACTTGTTTATGACTTTTTCCTATTTTTAACGATATTCTTGTGATCTGATACATTAGCCTTCTTTCGTTGTTTTATCTTTTTTTTTTTTTTTTTTTACTTTTACGGAAAAGTAGGATAAGAAGAAGTAAAAGATATCGAAAGATGGGAAAATCTTATGAAAGGAAAGGCTAAGAAATGTTACGAATGGCATAAAAAAAATCATTAAAAAAAAGGAAATAAAAGAAAGAAAGGAGGTTGTTAGTATCCCCCCCCCCCCCCCAGCTGTCGACCTTTATATGTAATTTTGTTTTTCAAAATTCCAGCTCCACCGGAAGATGTTGGTTTATTTAATCAAAATTTAATTATTTTTTTTAGGTTTCTAAAACACAAATTATTGAAACATTGCATTCAGAAAGAGGCCAATATAAAATTTTGAAATTACATTCATTTTCTCAAAAATATCTTTTTAATTTACGAAAACATTTAAAGTTTATCATTCCTTTATTCCTTCAGTAAAAAACAAAAAAACTCTATCTCGCTCAATTTAGTTATATCTGTGTCATACACAGTTGTCTTTAAGAGGGCGGGGGGGGGGGGAGTAAAGGCAACGCTTTTCTCTTCAGAAAGTTTTTGAAGAAAAGAAGAATGGATTGTGTAGAAGAAAATTAAATCAATAACCTACAAATGAATAATTACTTACATTAAATAATTTCTCATTTGATTTACTAATTAAAGAGCAGTAGTGTTTTCAAGCTTACATTTTTAAAAAAAATGTTTTTTTTCCCCAATTGTGCAAACATTTAATTCGTGAAAAATATTTTTATAGTACCGTGGGAACAGGAATTTGCCCATATAAAGGATTACATATAAGTCATAGCTTCTCCAAATTTCTTCCGAAAAGCTCTCAAATTTCTTCCCTTTCGAAAAAAACATGTGGTGGTCTGTCTTCTGTGTCTGGCCGGTTTGAGGGTCTGAAGAGGGGACTACACTTTCCCCATTGTCCGAATCCGAAGCAGCAATGCTTCCCGGAGTGAGAGTCATTAGGCTAATCGACCACGTAAATCATGCCCCCTTGCATGGGAAGCAGTGGGAGGCGTGGCTTATAGGAATTTCGAGCTTTTTTTGGAAATATTTTCAAACTTTGGACGGATTTTTTTGTCTTTAAAAATGTTTGCATTATTTCAAACAAAAGTTCAAAAGAAAGCTGGAAATGTTTTGCTGGTCTTGTTGTTTTTAAAATTTCGGTAACATGCTTTGAAAATATTTTATAGAGCGAAACGTCTAACAGTACCACGTTTTTTCCAAAATTCATTTTTTAACGATTTTTTAAAAATACGGTAAGTGATATTTTAAAAAAGTAAAAACTAAAAGACCGAGATAAGGCTTGAAAAATACTCAAAAAAATTCCGGACTCGAAAACTTCAAAGGAACTTTCTAAAACTTAGTCCAACTTTTCCCGTAGGTTAACATTGGTTTCGAAGATTTGAAACTCTGACTGAAGAGCAGCCTTAAGGGGCGGTGAAATTGTTCAATTAAGCCGTTTGCCTGGGGATGGTATGGAGATGTCCGGATGCGCTTGATACCAAGGAGCTGGGAGAGGGCAGTAAAAAGTGAACTCTCGAACTGCCTACCTTGGTCAGTTGTGATATGGGATGGACAGCCAAATCGGGCAATCCAATGAGTGAAAAAATTTTTTGCCACTGTCTGTGCCGTTATGTCTGGTATGGGAACAACTTCTGGCCAACGTGTATAGCGGTCGATCATTGTTAAACAATAATTATTACCCTGAGATGGTGGAAGAGGACCGACGAGATCCAGATGTACATGGTCGAATCTTTGTGATTGGTCTGAAAATTGCCCTATAGGTGTTTTTGTGTGGCGGGTTATCTTAGATTTCTGGCAAGGGATACAATGCCTTGCCCAAGTTGTGCTATCTTTGCGAATGGATGGCCATACAAATTTGGATCTGAGTAATTTTGAAGTGCTTCGGATACTAGGATGAGCTAAGTTATGCAAAGCCACAAAAACTTTTTTACGAAACGCTTCAGGAATATAAGGCCGAGCTGTACCTGTTGATAGGTCACAATATAGAGGAATTTCACAATTTGGAAAAGTAATTTTTTTAAATTCCAAACTCTCAGAATTGTTAATTAAAGCTTGTAGTTCTGAATCGGTTTGTTGCGCTTGAGCAATTTCGCTATAATCAGTAGGATTAGGCATGGTAATCGCATCTATACGCGAGAGGGTATCTGCCAAAATATTTTCGGACCCTTTTATATGAAAAATCGCAGTGGTAAATTGGGAAATAAAGTCTAATTGTCGGGATTGTCGTGCTGTAGATTTATCTGAACGTTGTCTGAAAGCATAAGTGAGCGGCTTGGGATCGGTGAACAAGGAAAAATCTCTGGCTTCAAGCATATGCCTAAAATGTTTGATAGCAGCATATGCGGCTAATAATTCTCTGTCGTATGCGCTATAGTGCCTTTCTGTTTGGGAAAGTTTTCGGGAGAAGAAAGCCAGAGGCTGCAATTGTTCATCTACTACCTGTGATAATGTTCCCCCAATTGCAAAATCGGATGCGTCAACTTGTAAAATTAGTTTTGCGTCGGGTTTTGGATGTGCCAATAAGACTGCATTCGCAATTAATTGTTTGCAATTTTGGAACTCTTCTTCCGCCCTGTCGGACCAGTCAAGTTTGGTCTTATCGTTCTTTTTTGCCCCTTTCAAATATGACGTTAAATAAACCTGATGCTTCGCAATGTTCGGTAAAAATCTGCGAAAAAAATTCAAAAATCCTAAAAATCGCTGAAGATCTTTGAGTTTCAGGACGTGGATAATTTAAAATTGCTTCGACTTTATTGGGTAAAGGTTTTGTGCCACTGCTTGTAATTAAATGACCCAAGAAAGGAATTTCAGGTACGCCAAATATACATTTTGAGACATTTATGTTTAGACCGTATGCATTCAATCGCTCAAGTACAATTCGCAAATGAGCTTTATGCTCTTCCTCAGTAGTACTAAATATTAAAATATCATCTAAATAAACATAAGAAAATTTGAGATCACTAAGTATTTCGTTCATAAAACGTTGAAAAGTTTGTGCTGCTCCGCATAATCCAAAATTTAAATAAAGGAATTCGAACAATCCAAATGGAGTGCAGACTGCGGTTTTCTGTATATGTTCACGATGCACAGGTATATGAAAATATGCCCGGACTATGTCCAGTTTAGAAAAAATTTTCTTACCATAAAGTGCATTGGAAAAATCCTGTATGTGGGGTATGGGATAACGATCCGGTACAGTACAAGCATTTAACCGTCTATAATCCCCAACAGGGCGAATGCTACCCGAACTTTTCGAAACAACGTGAAGAGGCGATGACCACGGAGATTTAGAGGGCCGGCAAATACCCTGGTCCATCATAAATTGGAACTCTTTTTTGACTTCCTCATACAGCTCTGGGTGGAGCCTTCTGGGTTTACTATAAATTGGTGGTCCAGTTGTTTCAATATGAGGCACCGTGTTATGTTTCACTGATTTTGCCCCAGATGATAATTTCGTCAATTCTGGGAATTCTGCTAAAATTTGGTGATATAAAGAGTCTTCAGAAATGAGTTTTAGAGAAAAATACTCTGTAGATTTTGGAATAAGTCCGGATTTGCTACGTTTAGTAATATTATCTATAAGTTTGCGGCGTTTAAGGTCTATTAAAAGATCAAAATGTTGCAAAAAATCTGCTCCTATTATAGGAACAGGAATGTCAGCAATAACAAATTTCCAAGTAAAATTTCGTCTTAAACCTAAATTTACATTCATTAGTTTGGTTCCATAAGTGTGAACTTTTGAATTATTAGCCGCGAATAATTGTAGCGAATCTGGCCTGAAATGTTTTAACTTTTTGTTAATTGGGACACAAGAGACATCCGACCCAGAATCAATCAAAAATCTGAGATGGGATTTACTATCATAAACATATAAGCGACATGATTTCGCGACTGCCGCTGACATATTTCGGTCGACAGCCGCTACTGCGAGTTTTCCTGATCGGCACTAGCGGAATAAGAACAGGGTGATCGGCATTTTGTTGCGTTTTTGCCGAATCGAGCATGATAATAACAGTTTTTATGACGTTCGCGGGAGGAATCTTTATTACGATCGTAAGAGCGCCCGCGAAAACGTTCCTGTTTGGCGAAGTTCCGTGAGGGTCCCCTACTCCTACCGCGGGAAAGCCGTTCGACTTGTTTACGTAAAGCGGCGACTTCGTTTCGAAGCGCGCGAAAGTCATCCAATGGAGAGCCGCGCTGAATGTTATCGCTAGTAGCCGCGGCAGCCTGTCCAACGGCGAAAACGCTAGCGTCCATTGACGTAGTACGGACCTCTGCAATTTTATCAGCCATTTTGGCTAAGTTGTCTAAAGATTCAGTGCTAATGGATAAAATAGCTTGCATTTCTGTTGGTAGTCTTTGGAGCCGTAAAGTTTTGAGAAAATCATCCTTAACACATGCCCCTTCTAACGCACGCATTTTCCGCAACAAATGTGACAGCTTATCATCACCCAAATGTAACTCTGAAATTAACCGACGAATTTGTTCGTTCTCAGATGCCGAGAATTCAGCCAAAAGTCTGGTTTTAAATGCAGTGTATTTATCTGACGCCGGTGGGGTAAGCAAAATATCTGAGACAGCAGTTAAAGTGTCAGGGTCGATAGAAGAAACGAGGTGGTTATATTTAGTTTCATCGTTTGTGATTCTCGCGAGAGCAAAATTACTTTCAACCTGAACAAACCATAACTGGATATTAGTTTTCCATAAGGGAGGAATTTTGACTGAGATATGGGATACCTGAGTCGGCGTATTGCCGCTATCTATTTCCTGGCTTTCATTCATAATAAAAACTAAATGATGGAGAAATATACCGCACTTTTAACTAGGAATATTTTTAAAATATGGCAAAAACCTCAACTAAAGGGCAGACAATTGTGAGAAGAAAGCAAAGTATTAAAAATAAGACCAATCACAAAGAAAACTTCGAACACATACCTCGTTAGATGGTTAATCCAAGTGTAGAGCAAGTGCAGAATTCATCTTGATAATCGATTCAAATTTTTGGAAACGAATAGAAAAGAAAGAGTTATTAAGGATGAGAGAAGCATATTTTTGAATAATTAAGGCTGGGCGTTTTGAAATATTCACGATTAAATAAGATTTGCCGGGTCAACAGTTTAGCACGCTTGTTAGCACGTGCAATAAAATTAACATTTTTACTAAAAATTGATAATTAGTTAATCATTAAATGCGAATAGATTAGTTAGTTAACAGCCTTAATGGAAAAACATAACAAAATTTAATTACGAAAATAATAAGAATAAATACATGTCTGTATAATATTATCAGACCGAACCGCGTGCACGCAAGCACAGCACAGACTACAGAGTGACTGTTGAGAATCACATGTGGAGAGCTTTTTGAGACAGTCCATACAGTTACAGTTTTCTCGCCGACTGGCGCACTAGGGAAAGTTCTTTATTGCCCGCGTTGGCATAGTCAGTCGCTGCAGATCTAAGCGTGCATAGCTTAAAGGATCTAATCGTAGAAAAAATCATTGAAAAATTAAAAAGTAATTTAAAAAAAACTAATTGAGTCACAACTTTCATTTTTGCAGCGATGAGTCTTTCGGGTCGTAAACATTAACCGTGCAGAATGTGGGCCCGATCGGTTAAACGGCCTGGGATTCTATAGCGAAAAGACAGACAGTTCGACAGACAGAGTAAGCCGCTTATATATAAAATGTATGTTTTTAAAAAACGATGCATACACATTCACAAAAGCATTATAGAAAGTCGGGGGGATAGGCTTATTTAAGTCAAGGTTTAATTTCTACAGAGGTGTGATTTGGCACAATATTTTCGCTCAATTTCATCAATTGTTAAAAATTTCTTCAAATTATGACTGCGCGAGACTCCGTCTAACAAAAAGTAACTAAATTTAATAACACTAGCGGATCTCCCGCAGAACATCTGCGAACTATAAGTTTAAAATTCAAAAGGCTTAAGAAAAGATCGCTAGATATAAACAAACTAAGGTGTTGCCACCCCAAAGAATCGGAAATTAAAAACTAAGTTATTAACGAAATACATTTTAAGAAATAAAGATAAATTTGTTATCTCGTAAGTTACGATAATAAATACAAAATCGTACTTTTCCACGCTAATCATTAAACAAATTTTTTAATCTCGTTTTACCATAGTTTGTTTGTTGCATGATGTCAGTATCGTATCGTTTCGCAAAATTTAATCGTAACTGATCCACATTAAGTGAAATATATCGATGTAACCGAGATAATGTCTCGCAACCAATCAAGCAACATGCAAATAGCAAGGCCGTTTCCAGAGGGATCCCCCAAAAAAGCAAATCTCGAAATTTTTCGCAATGCAGCATATATTCATCCCTGAGACTTTCCTTAACCTCCCCCTCCCCCCGAAAAACGGGGCCTTGGCGAGTAGTGAGAAGTCTCTTGCTCTTTGCATGATGGTGCCTCTTGTACTTTTACGGTACTGTTTCGTTTCGGAGAGCCGTAAAAACTCGTCAGCAAAACGCGAAACCATTGACGACTATAACTTAGTGAAACTAGAATTTGATTTGACGAAAAAATAAAAATAAAATAACCATTGCCAACGGCCAATGAAACGAAAAAGTACTATTTTTACTTAAGCTGGGACACAGTGCTGCCTTTTCCGGGATTCAACTGCGCCAATCATAATATATTTTTTAAAAGTATCAATCATTTCAATCAATCAAACTAATAAAATTGCTTGATTTGAATCAGTTTACGATCGATTACGGAAACGTCTCAATAAAATAAGTCTAAACTGAAGTATTTCTTAATTTGAAAGGAGAAAAGCGATGTTTCCGCGCTACATCAAAATTAAACCTTCAATATTTGAAATTAAAAGCAAAGAAAAAGAAAAACCTCCAACAGAAACGGATACTGAATCAAAATGCAGTAGTTCCGAGACGGAAGACTTGGAAGATGTTTACAAAAAAAGGCCTGCTTTAGATCAATACGGCACTCCAAATGATTACTGGAAATTTCTTAAGGCTATAAAATATCTCTCCTATGGAAGACCTTTGATTTCCACACTCTCCTTACTCGTTTGTTATGACTGTGATTTTCAAGATCCAATTATGCTGAAGGCTTTAGCAAACTACAGAGTAATAGAAGTTTTATTGAATGTCTTGAGCTGTGATGATAAAAGAGTGCAATTCATTTCTTTGCGTTTCCTGCGCAAATTGAGCAAGATAAGAAGGCTGAGATTGGAAATTGTGCACCTGGATGGAATACAATCAATGGTGCGGCTGTTAGAAGGATCACAACTTGATCTGAAGCATGAAGCTGTCGAAACGATATACTGCATTGCTGATTTTCACAAATCTTGGACAGCGATACGCATTTCTGGCGGGATACCGTTACTTGTGAAAATGATTTATCTTCCGATAAGGTTATTGTACGAAGCTGAAGAGGGACTAAACGAACAACTTACTGCTGTTATACGTGCCGCCGAATTGGCGTCGATGTGTCTTTTCGTGGCTTGCAAATGCCGAAAGAATCAGATAGAATTTTTATTAAGCGGGGCGCTGCGTGGGTGTCACACAATCTTGAAGACACCTCATGTCAAATTGGCGACAACGGCTTTGCAACTGATTCAACGTTGCGCCAACCAGAAAACAATCAAACTGGCCATTAAAAGCATGGGGATGTTGGAGGATTTCAGGAAGTATTTTTATAGTGAAGATCAAAAACTCATGCAGGCAGCTGCTCAGGCGGCTTTCAAATGTGCTGAAGGAGAGGAAGCCAAGCGATTCTTCGGGAAACCTGGATTTGTGGATAAACTTTATGAAATCATACAAATGTCTGCTTTTCATTCCGATAATATGTTCATGGCTTCGATTTCGGGAGCTTTGTGGAAAAGCGCTGAAAATGAAAAGAACTTGACCAGGTTTCAAGCTCTAAATGTAGCGCCATTGCTTATTCAGTTGCTTAGTTCACAACCCCCGAAAGTTCAAGAACATCTAGTAGCTTGCCTCAGTTGTTGCATGAATCATCCTCAGATGCGCACGACGATCAGGAAAAACAATGGCATAGAGACATTGATTGGGCTTTTAAAAACCACGCACCCCTCATTGATTATGCATTTGAATAAGGCTTTAGCTAATGCTTCGAAAGATAAAGAATGCTTAATCCTGATGGAGAACCACAATGCGTTGAGGCTGATATGGTCCCATTTGAAAAATGAAAACGCATCCGTCATATCGAATACGCTTTGGCAATTGGCAGCCATTTTGAAGAATACAGAGAATTCCGCAGTTAAATTCGGTCTCTAGTTGGAGCGGTTCAGTTGCTAACGGACCTTCTACGCTGCGAACACACTCGTATACTAACACCCGCTTGTGCACTGATTGTGGTACTGTCAAAGGAAACAGAAAATTTAAGAGTACTGACGAATTACCAAGTTGTCAAACGGTTGTCTAACTTGACAAATACGAAATGTAGGCGACTCAGGTACCATCTGTGCCTGGCCATCACAGCTTGCTGCAAATTTAAGGACAACAGGCATGGATTTGCTGCCAGAAAAGTGGTTTACCCTTTGATCAAAATGCTGAACAGCAAGACAGCAATCGTTTCGGGAGCAGCGACGCATGCGCTTTGCGAACTCTCCTGGATTCCAAAATGGTGTGCCGTTATGTACAACACTGCTGGAGTGTACGACATTTTAATTCGGCAAATGCTTGGCAAAGACCATGAGGTACAAGAAAGTGCTGCTGGCATCATACAAAGGATGCGTTTGTTCCCTCTTAACCGGGACGGAAACATTCCAAAATGGCTAATGGAGAAACATGAACTATTTTTCGCATGAAAAGGTTTATTTTTGTTAATTTCACGAAATTGAATGATCTAGGCCTGTTTTAGATACGTACAGATCATTTCAGAAGTTTGAATTACTAGATTACAAAAATAAAAAGCATAAATTTTTGAAATGAAAACCGAACTGAAAGAAAATTACTTTTGCTTTTTCTAATTACAAAAAATTTGCAAAATTTAAACCCCGAGGGAAGTGACTGGTTAGCAAAAACGGCAATAAATATAACATTTTGTATTTATATAATGTATTCAAAATTTTTGTCCTATGCCACCGAACTTAAACGAATAGTTTAAAGAGACAATCATGTGCTCTTCATTTTAATAAAGTTTTCACTTTGAGATCTTTGTTTGTCAAAGTGTTTTCCATCATAAGTTTTGCGTCTGCAATGCATTAAAAACTTTAGGCGAGTTTTCTAGGCTCGTCATTTGGTCGATCAGAAGAAATGTTATGTAATATGGTTTTAAAAATATATGATTAGACATATTTAAATAAAAATAATTAATTTTTCATAAAAATGTATCCAAATACAAAGCGCGATGTACTTTTATTACATAAGATTTGCATTTGAAACTTTGAATCGTAAATCCAATTTATGTAATATTTGTTCTAGACCTTATTTGTGATTAAAAAATTACATAAAAAATTAACGCAAGAGGCAAGGGTCATTTTTAATTACGTGTAATTAAAAAAAAGATTTTAATTCATATCTCAATAAATTTTCAACATTTTTTTTTTGAAAATTGGTACATAATGTATATGGTATGTGTATAGCTGACACACCCAAAAAAAGGTTTCGTATCATCTATATATATAAAATGAACTTTTGAGGTTGTGGCTGCGCGCTTTACAGCAAAATCTACACAACGTACGGTTGCAAAAATTGGCACAAAATTCTATTATAGCCTGATGCTTTGCAAGACGAAGCCGTTTTTTTTTAATTCGGCCTAAAAAATTTTAAATTTAACAATTAAAATATTAATCCCCCAGTATTTTCTTTACTTCGTTCGAATAATTTTAGAATTGAAGTGAAGATAGCTAGGATTTCCGCGCTCCGCGGTTGAATGTAATGTAAACGTAAACATGGTTTGAGCCATGCATGAGGCGAGTGTGTTTCGCCGGCTGAAGATGGTTTTATTGTTATAAGCAGGGTTATATTGTTTCTGCTGCAATCTATGAAAAGTTGCAATTACCAAAAGTTTACATCAGTAGCAAATAGGTGGCTGATTATGATTCGACATTTCTGAAACTTTTCGAGCACCTATTCCGAAAGTTAAAAAAAAAAAATAAAAAAAAACGGTTTTCCGAAAAAATTTTAATGTCTTAATTTCAACTTTACAATTAGTATCTGCTTTTCTTTCTACCTTCAGACAAGCAAAATATTTTGTACTACTTTCCAGAAAAGTGACGAATTTGTAGGGGCGGGGGGGGGGGGGGGGGGTTGCGATCTCCCATGATACACATTCAAAATAAAATAAGTAAGTTGTTTTTAAATAAAGAATTTAAAAAATAGTTGAGGCATTTATGCATTTTACTTATGTAAATTTGTAATGTTTGCTTAATGTTTTGTGATTACTTAAATATCCATTATTATTTCTAAATATACTCACACTTGAATAAATGTGCAGTGTTCACATGATTTTCAAGAATTCGCCATTCATCATTTGAATTAAAAAATGATAGCATTTACAACAATTTCAAGAATTCATCATTTATCAATATTTTGTCACATTATAAGTGAAAAGTTTTCATATCGACAGTGAAACCCTGATTTAACGTCCCGCCAATCTTAAGTTTTCCAGCATTTTACGTTTATTTCATCAGGTCCCTGTTTTTCCGTATCCTAATTGTTGTTAAAATATACCAGATTCTAAGTTTGTTACTTAATTAACTTTCACTCTATCGATAGAGAATTTAATTTTGCTTTTGAACATGTTGACGGGAGCACTGCTTCAGTGACGAATTTGTAGGGGCGGGGGGTTTCAATCTCCAGAGGGGCGTAGCTAGGGTTTTCAGCGCATGGGGACAACTGAAGACTTTGCGCCTCCCTGTGCCCCTGGGGGCCTAGGGGCTCCCTAATGGGAATTTTAAAAAACTTTTATGCTTCCTAAATGATAAAATTCTATAAAGCAGCCCTTTTAACTTTCATTTTTAATAGCGGCCATTCACTTCTAAGGGGAAAATGGAACACTTTGGCTTCGCAAAATTATTTGTCTGATTTCCTACGCACTCCTGTGCTACATTGGTCATTCCCGATATGATTTGTGGTGCTCCCCTTTTTTGTCGAACATATTCGCACCTATTCAGTTCATATAATTTTCTTCTTGCATTTAAAAATAAAATTAAATAAATTAACGCTAATTTGGCGCCTCTTGATGCTGTGCCCGAGGAAAGCTGTCCCTCCTTGCCCCCACTTAGCTACGCCTCTGACAATCTCCCATGATACGCACATTCAAAATAAAATAATTAAGTTGTTTTTAAATAAAGAGTTTTAAAAATAGTTGAGGCATTTATGCATTTTACTTATGTAAATTTGTAATGTTTGCTTAATATTTTGTGATTACTTTAATATCCATTATTATTTCTAAATATACTCACACACTTGAATAAATGTGTAGTGTTCACATAATTTTCAAGAATTCGCCATTCATCATTTGTATTAAAAAAGGACAACAATTTCAAGAATTCATCATATTTATCATTATTCTATCATATTATAAGTGAAAAGTTTTCATATCTACAGTGAAACCCCGATTTAACGTCTCGCCAATCTAAGTTTCCCGCATTTTACGTTTTTTTCATCAGGTCCCAGTTTTTCCGTATCCTAATTGATGTTAAAATATCCCAGATTCTAAGTTTATTACTTATCGAATTCTCCATATTTTATGTTTTCCCTCGAAAGTGAAAAAAGAAAAATTTTCTAAAATTAGAAATATTTTTCCTTTTGTGCTTTTTTAAAGCTTTAAGCACATTGTTAAAAGTTAATTATTACTGTCTCACAAAATAAATCACAATCGAGGATTGTTTTTGTTTTCAAGAAATTTCAAAAAGGAGCTATTCGAGTTTATCCAGGTGTGAGAAAGTTCGTTCGTTTCCAGTATGGAACTAGAGAAGTTCGTTCGTTTTGCCATTTTATAAACCAACAAAGCTCCAACACTTCGAGTCTAAAGACGATTTCATTAGCATGTCACTATTACATGCTATGTACTTTACTCTTATTGGACCGAACAGTTTACGTATAGTGGACATTTTACAAAGAGTGGAAAATATTTTCTTTCCCATAAGGACTAGGGAAAAAACTTGCAAAGCATTTCAATACTGGAAGATTCAGTAACTTTCAACTCCATGACTAAAAAACAATCCACTATTACAGATTATTTTCAACCTAAATTCCAGAATTCGTAATTAAATGCGTTAAAATGGTATGTATTCGAAAATATAGATATTATACTTTTTGAAAGAGTTGAAATCTGCCATTCATCATTTGTAGCATAAAAGGATAACGTTCCCAACCATTTCAAGAATTAATCATTCGTAACAAAATTCAAATCGTTAGTCTATCAGTTTCATTGAAAATGCCTCGCCTACCTATAAAAAAGTTGTTTACAGAGTTGAAATCAGAGCCAGAGAGAACTTTCACCACTGAATTAGCCAAGAAACAATACTAGATAAAAAAATACGACTTGAGCGTATTAAAAATATGTATGTTCGTGTCAGAACATCACCCCGATTGCCATTTTTGTGGCATTGAATGCTGTAAAAAAAAAGCAATATTCCATGTTCTGCTCATAACTAAGCAAGTGTCCATTGCACTAACATTAGGAACTGTAGGTAGGATTCCATGATAAGAATAAAATTTTCCTTGCATTTATAGTGTACTAATTTAGTAACAGATTCTTTTTCAGATTTGAACCATAAAATTTCCCTTTTCTGCATTCATATTCACTTTCGAATTTACTTTTGTCAAGATATGTCTCTTAAGCGATGCATATCAGAAATTGATGTGATACTCCAAAAGCAAATTTATAGGCAGGATATTCCATTATCCGCTACTAAAGAAATGTCTTTGTATATTGGCGTAACTAAGTGGGGGCGAACCGCCCCAGGTGTCACCCATTGGTTGTCACCCATTGGCGGCCCGTGGGTAGAGGGCAAAATAAGCGGTCGCCACTCGCCACAGGGCGACTAGATGAAAAAAAATTGCGACTAAAATATTTCCTAACGATCGCCACTTTTTTCTCCCCTTAAAACTTTCCAAGTAGTACACTGCTCGGTTCAAAAACATGTGCTTTCACTTTCCCATCTTATTGCAGTACTGAACCCCAAATTCGCCATGCTCGGGACCGGTGCTAGGTCGGATTTCGAAATTTGCCGAATTTCGGAACCCGACCCAAAATGGCGGACTTACGGGACCAAAAATGGCGGATTTACGTAAACATCGAAGTTAATATGCGCATCTTTACTTCAAATTGCTCTGTTTTCTTAAATGGTAGACAAATAAGATACCTTTTTTTTTCTTGAGAAGGTAATACAGTATGGGACCTCAAATCCGGGACGCTCGGGACCGTGATCATTTCGGATTTCAGAATTTTCCGGATGTTGGGTCCTCATTCTAAAAATTTTGTAAGCAACATCATAGCACATATAATTTGCTCTGGAAGTTTTTATTAGCATTTTGCTCCTGTATAGCACTTTTTATTACCGCATATACTCGCCTATAAGTCGCGAAATTTAGCACAAAAAACGAAGTTGGAGTCTGCTTACATTCGAGGCAAAACATCGAAAAATCTACACTGTTCCCGATATTATTTTAACCTCTGATTAAGCAATAAAAGAAAAGAATTCCGTCGAATTCTGATAGGATTTTATATGCACTAGCCACTTACTGAAGACTTTAAATTTCAGTAAAAAATCAGCCTATCGGGAAAATGCGAGAAACACCGAATTTCAATTTCGCGAACGTTCTGTATCGCCCGAAATTTAGAGCTCATTTTACAAAAATAAATATAATGAAGCTACAAGAAATAAAAAGTTGATGATATTTACTCAGAATTAAAGCAACAATTAATAAAAACTCTAATCGCAAAAACGAATCCTTTTCAGAAAATAGCGAAATAACTTTTTTGAAAACTGCACATCTCCGATCTTAAACATGTTCATTACATTTTATTTTCCTTCTTTTTCCAAAAAACAGGTGCAAAATATTTCCCGCTTTTTTTTTTTTTTTCAAAAAACAAAAGCTATTTTTTTCCAACTGCCGATTTTTTTAAAAAGTTCCCGATTTTTGATTTTTTGGATTTCGGGACTCCGAATTTGGGGTCCTATACTGTATAAGTAAATCCATGTATTGATATATTTTTACCAAACAAAAAAATAACTTATTCATATATTTTAATAAAATGCTTCAAATTACAATTCAGCAAAAATAAACCATACCCACATGGTAGTTTACCATTTCACTAATCACCTGCAATTGCATGAAAAATTAAATAGTGCTACATCTGTAAAATATTAGCAGAGAAGACAAACCAAAACGCCTGACATTTGTACAAATTGCAAGGATGCTGTGTGCCATTTATGACCACAGAGAAACAAATTGACAAATACAGAAAGTTTTCTTTTTAAGGGAATACAACTTGGAAAACAGAATTTTTAAGAACTTTATTATATATTTTTATAGAGAAAAAAGATACTTAACAACGCGTAAAAAAACTATTTTCACTTTTTAACATAGGGTTTTCTGGTTTTATCTTGGTTTCCTGAGTTTAGTTCATCTAAATCAGAAACATATCTACAAAGATTGCTGCTTCTATTTGAATCAAAATTTACTGGTGTTTGTTAATTTAACAGCTTCTTAGATTAATATTTTTCTGAATTTACATTAAAAAAATCGGAAAAAGTGCCGAATTTTAGGATTTTCCGAATTTGGGGTTCGCTACTGTATTTCACAAAAGCAATCAGTTTTGTCTTGTACCATCCCGTACCCCTCCCAAAAATCCATATGCCATATTTATCGTTTATCATAGTTTTGTGTAATTACACTTCGTTCATAAGTTGTATATTAATATATAATTTCATTTGCTTTAAGTATTGACAAAAATCCCTTAAACAAAACCCTTAAAAACAAAATGTGCTAAGTTTTTATCAACTGTTTCAGTGCGGTAAGCAATATTTTGTACAATGATCTTTCATTTTTGCATAAGTTAAGGTATGTACAATGCTTTTTAATAATTGGGAGAAAAGGGAAAATATTTTTCCTGAGGGTCAAAGTAAGATTGTAAACTTTGTGAGATCCTCTTTAAAAAAATTATTTTTTTAAATTTTATAATTTTATTTTAATAACTTAAAAAAAGGTACTTAATTTTATAAATATTAGCACATTTAATTGGGTTATTTAATTTTATATAATTACTAATCGTTACAAAAAAGTTTAAAACACCGTTGTGCATTTTTCACCGAGAAAAGTGGCCACTGCTTCGAAAAAAGTGGCCAGTACAAAATCTTCCTCTACTGGCCACTGGCCACTAGTGAAATTTCCCAGTGTTGCCCTCTACCCGTGGGTCCCCTTTCCCCTCTGGATACGGCCTTGATTCACAAAAACATTAAACATTATTAGTTTATTTTTATTCAAATGCAATAGAAAATTTAATATTTAGCGCTAAGCAATCTTCTATCTTCGGCATTCATAATATTAAAACTGGGAAATAGTGGAACTTTAGAGGAAAAGAAACAAGTTCTCGTACAAAAATGCTCATCCCCACAATAAATTTCTAAAAATTTTGTTAAATTTGTTGCAAAACATACCTCAGAAGTGGAAGCGCCTGAATAAAATTTTCTTTTCTTTTTGGATGACGAACGTGTCCATCGCTGGAGTGCAAACATTATTATGTATCGAAAATAATTAAAAATTTAGCTAAAATATAAATAATACTTGATTGTAAATTAAAATGCAGCATTAAACCGTAGCAGTCAGATTGGAAACGTTGAACGGATGATTTCCAGAGTCGTAATGCAATCAGTGATGGACCATAATAAGAAAAAAAAGATTTAAAATACAAGAGATGAGAGAACATCTGTAAATGAGAATGCAATGCAAATACAGTTCATCAGTTTTCCAATCGGCTCGTTTACAAAAAAGATTTTACCAAAATGAGCTTCCTGGTTTGAGGGTTTAATCCATTAGGGAAATTGTTGGCTAGGATAGGGGCTTTTGGGTAAAAAAGACATCAAGAAGGAAAGAAAACCCTCTGGAGTGATTGAAAGGATCTCTGTCTGTGTGTGGTACGGTGATTGAAGCCACCTTTCGCTGTAAACCCCCCCTTCCCAAGGTGATCTTAGACCATAAACTAGACTATATGGTCTAAGAAGGTGATAAGGGGGTTGATTATAACCAGATGAAAAGTCCTCTTTATTATGAGCTGCATACTTTGGTCATGATCACAACCCTTCAGAGAAAGAGGAAATAAAACCATATGCATATGTGTTTAATTTTCTTAGGGAGAAAAAAAATATGTGCTTTGCAAGGCCGTAGCCAGAAATTTTTTTGTGTCCCTAAATGTGCCTAAATAAGTAAATACCCAATGGGGGGGGGGGGTTGAACCCCCAAAACACCCCCTGGTTACGCCTATGGGCTCCACACCAACTTTAGTTCTATTAACCAGCACTAGGAATTGTTCGCTATAGGTTCTAATAATTTCATTCAAGTTTAATGTTACATTCGCTTACTTTAGGAGCTTAAATATCTAAGTGTCCTGTCTACTACTAGAGCAGTGTCCACTACCGGGTCATTTACCTTATATAGTTTTAGTAATTTTTCATCAGTATATACATTGATGGAAAAAAAAATCCCAGCACCAAGAAATAATTATTGTAGAGTAATGCAATTTCAGCAATACATTTATATAGGTAACGCACGTAATTGATTACAATTTCAAGATCACAGGTTAATTAAAGCCCGAGAAGAGCCATTGCAGAAGTGAAATACAAGTACATTAATAACTCTTCTCCACCAAACCCCTACCTGTTAGCCGAGGCCTTAGGATTGCTTACGCACGGGGAGAGGTAGTGGGGTCTACGGATTTTACATGCACATATCCCCAAGTATACATGGTGGTCTTCAGTGGGTATTGAACGCGCGACCTTCCAGGCGGAAGTCCGACGTGCTAACCACTGGGCTACCAAGGCCCTAAGTACATTAATAACTGGTGTAACCGCTGGAATTTTGAATGCAAGCATACAAACGTGCATGCATTGAATCATACAGGCGCTGGATGTCCGTTCGTGGGATGGAGTTCCATGCCTGTTGCACTTGGTCGATCAATACAGGGACGGTTAATGCTGGTTGTGGATGGCACTGGAGTTGTTGTCCAATGATGTCCCATACGTGCTCAATTGGAGACAGATCTGGTGATCTGGCAGGCCAAGGCAACATGTCGACACTCTGTAGAGCACGTTGGGTTACAACAGCAGTATGAGGTCGAGCGTTATCCTGTTGGAAAACACCTCCTGGAATGCTATTCATGAAAGGCAGAACAACAGGTTGAATCACCAGACTGACGTACACATTTGCTGTCAGGGTGGGTGGGATAACCACGGGCCATTCCAAGTGAAATCGTCCAGCGGAGACAAAGTTTGACACCCGAAGTCGGCCTATTTTGATGAAACTTGGTGAGATTGTTCTACCTATAGATATAAGAACAACTGTAAAGTTTTATCTCAATATATTGATTAGTTTTTGAAATAGAACACTTTAAAGTTTTGCCAGAAATTTGCAATTCGACGCTGATCACAAATCAAGCAATTACGCATACTTCTACATTTCTTATCGTAAAACAGTTATTTTTGAAGATAGAAGGTTAATGTTTTTTGCATTGTGTTCAATATTCTTTTGTGAATAGAAATATAGCATTAGATTTGAGATTTAAAGGTATTAAGGCAACTTAAAAAATCTTTGAAGAACAAAATTGAGGTATTTACTACAATGACTGGCGTTCAGAAACTGCTCAATTGCATTAAGAACGTATCCTTCGATTTTAAAATTAATTATATCATTAGAAACTAGATTAAAAATGCTTCAAAGTGGTGCATTGAAATTGATGGGGTTTGGACTTTTTATTGAGTTAGAGCTGATCAAAGTTATGCCTTTGAGAAGTACCAAAATCTATTGTTTCTAATAACTTCAATTTCCAACAAAAATAGTATTGGCTGCTCTTATAATGTTGTTATATAGTGTATATATTTATATATATATATATACATATTGTTGTTTTGGTTTTCCACTAAAACCGAGTGAAATCATAAAGTATTCTGAGATATATTTACAGCAAAAAATACGTCGTTCTTTTAGAAAATGCTTATGCTCTAGAAAGTTCTTCAAACAAGCATGAAACTAGGAAAATAAAACTGTATGTTTGGTTGTAACTGATCGAAGTTACAAAATCAGCCAGACCTTCTACAGTTCAAAATAATATACAATAATGCATGAGAAAGGTTTTTTAAAAAATTACTCTTTTTTCGTAAAATATCATGTTCGTTAGATAAACTAAGATAAGAAAGTTATATATATATATATATATGTTTTATTAGAATAATATTTAATATGCCTATTATTGAAGTGATCACTACTCTTAAGATCGTAGATTGAAAATGTTATAAATTTCAATCAATGTATTTAAATGGCTATGTCTCTTATTCAACAGGCTAAAACTAGCTTTCCTTTCAAGTTTGAACAGTTTTAACACTTCCCCTTGAACTTATTCCAGCTTTCATTAATATTTTTCATGGATATTGATCCAATTTTGAAAAAAACGACTGATATGTGATGTTACTTCTGGACTTTCAACAGTACATAAGATACGTTGTGGGAAAACAGGCATTCATCTTGCCTTTCAGGCCAGTAAAATGTTTCTCAAGGGCCATGCGGGTGCATGAAAGCAATTGTGTCACTCCTTCATCTTTGTTCATTTTAACGACACTAGACCACTCCACCAGTTTCCTTCATAAACGCATGCAACATAATCAGGGTTGCCACAGAAGAAATGGAATAAAAATAGTTGCTTTAGTAGCATAAAAGCACGAAAATAGTAGCCTAAATAGTAGCCACGGCTCAATGACAAACAAGTCTTAATTAACTTGTTCAGTGATGGGTACTTACTTATTACATTCGGATCTTATATTTCTACATAAAGAGTTGCTATGAATACAGTGTAATTTATAAAAAAGCAATTGCATTTTTATATGAAATAAACACGTTTCCGAGCATTAACTTTTTAAACTGAAATAAGTATTTCATATCTACCAAAGATTAAAAATATCAATGAATAAGGAGTGAAGTAAAAAAAAGATTGCAATACGAGAGAGAAGAGCAAGGTTATTAATAGAAAATAAACATACTTGAGATTTAAACACGCAATAGCTGATCTCTTATTTAGATACGTGTATAATATTGAGCTACTTGTTTCATGAAATTCTAAGCAAGCCACTTGCGAGGCTTTCAAGAGGAGACAATATAAAAAACATTAAGTTTACTTTTTTTCACAAATTTAACAATTATTTTATAATATTGGAAAAATCACCCAATAGACAATTGCTAGAGATAATCAAAAATTTAAAAAATTCAATTTGAAATTACATGGCAAAAAAAAATATATATATATATAAAAAAAATATTTTTTGGAAAAAATATTTTTTAAAACTAGATTATTAACAAGGCTGAAATATTTAATTCTTGTAATTAACTTATATGATCACTAAAACTTACAAGAATTTTAACAGAAATTATTTTATTTTCGGCGGAATTTTTCAAGTGGGCGTGACAAAATGACGCCCGTGCAAGTTTGTACTACAGAAGTTGAAATGTAACAAAGATTAAAAATTATGGTAAGTTCAAAGTTATTGAGCTCCAAGATGCAGAATCTGATAGTAAATGAGCACTAGAAAGTTTTTCCGAAGCCGATGCAATCGAAATTCGAAATGCGTAAAAAATCAAGACCAAGGCTTTAAAGAGCTAAAAACAGAAAAAATGCGTAAATTTTACTCGTAGTTTGTAAAAGTTGGCAGGCTAGGTTACTTTCAAAACTTTTCATTGAAAAGAAAGAAGGGATTTTCGTGGAAACCAAATTCTTACTTTCCGTATTTTTATACGGAATCTTCCGTATTTTTATACGGAAAAAACATGTCTGTCTATGTGATGATTGGGTGTTTCGGACATATCGTTGCAATCCTTCGGCGTGCAACACCTTGGATATTGTGGTCAAGCACCACTGCCGTTGGTTGCCAGTGTTCGAGAGAAAAGGTAAGGGTTACAGAAAAATAAAGAGAAAAGACGCATATCACGATATTGAAATCCATATCGCGTGCACATGGCGCAGCTTCTGTGTTGACTACCAAATCACCCATGAAAAAAACAAACTAACCCCTTTCATTGGCAGCAGTGTCAGCTTCATTGGCAATTGCTTCAAGGTCAACATGAAGTGTAGGCAATCGCTTGGGCCAAGATGGAAGTTTGAAAAACTATGGCACGATTTTCCGTGAAATAAAAGAAAATTTTTTTCTCAAAAATATTTTTTGGTACATTTGAATAAAAGAATTCCAAGAAAGGCAAAAAAAAAAAAAAGTCGCCTAATAGTTGCCTCTTGGAAAAATTAGTTGCTTTTTCGCCCGATTTCGAAGAAAATAGTTGCCATATAGTCTCCTGATGTTGAAAATAGTTGCAAATAGTTGCTTTTTAGTCGCCTGTGGCAACCCTGCATAATTTATGTAAATTCCTATCAAAATCCGGCAACATATTTGACTTTGATATTCCTTTAGTAATATTCAATCTACTGCATGATTCAAAGTCTAGACTTGTAGTTTCATGCTTGTTTGAAGAACTTTCTATGGCATAAGCATTTTGTAAAAAAACGATGTATTTTTAACTAACTTCACAAAGGAAGGAGGTTATACTTTGATATAAACATAATCAAACTTGATATGAATATATATTAATTAAATAATAATTATAAAATTGATATAAACATACATTAATAACATAATATAACATTCATACTGTATATGCCGATTGTTTTTGGTTTCTCCACTCATGACTTCTTACCGGATGAACCGATTTTCATGATTTTTTTTAATTCGATCGAGGGTAGTTTACCATAGGTCCTGTACCTTTGTTGAAAAATAAATTAATTCTTAACAACATCGATACCACTTTATAACCTAACTTTTGAAATCGGTGCAAAATTATGACAGTCCAATTCTCTTTACACCATGCGTTATTTTACATTGAAACTGTTGCAAAATCTAGGCCATTAATAATTGTAATTGATTCATGGTTACAAAAGTTATTATGAATCAAAATCCATAACAATTTTACACCGACTTCAAAAGTTCTGTTTAAATGCCGTATCGGTGTTGGTTAAAGAATTTATATTTATTTTTCACTTTTTCGCGCATTTTATGATTTGAGGTCGGTTCTATTTTTTTTTCCAAAAATTGCTGTAAATATCTTTATGAATATTTTATGATTTCACTCGGTTTTGGTGGAAAGCTCTTTTCACAATGTATATATATGAATGTAAATTAAATACACTATATAACAACATTATAAGAGCAGCCAATATTATTTTTTTGAGAATTGAAGTTATTAGGAACAATAGATTTTGTTACTTTTCAAAGCCATAACTTTGATCAGCTCTAACTCAATGAAAAGTCCAAACCCCATCAATTTCAATGTACCACTTTGAAGCATTTTTAATCTAGTTTCTAATGATATAATTAATTTTAAAATCGAAGGATACGTTCTTAATGCAATTGAGCAGTTTCTGAACGCCAGTCATTGTAGTAAATACAACTCAATTTTGTTCTTCAAAGATTTTTTAAGTTGCCTTAATACCTTTAAATCTCAAATCTAATGCTATATTTCTATTCACAAAAGAGTACTGAACACAATGCAAAAAAAATTAACCTTCTATCTTCAAAAATAACTGTTTTACGATAAGAAATGTAGAAGTATGTGCAATTGCTTGATTTGCGATCAGCGTCGAATTGCAAATTTCTATCAAAATTTTAAAGTGTTCTATTTCAAAAACTAATCAATATATTGAGATAAAACGTTACAGTTGTTCTTATATCAATGGGTAGAACAATCTCACCAAGTTTCATCAAAATCGGCCGACCTCGGGTGTCGACCCCTGGATGATTTGGCATGGAATGTCCCCCACGAGAGTGCTTCTGCTGCCATAAGAAATTGCTCCCCAGACCATAACTCCAGGTGTAGATCCAGTGTGTCTAGGCAGCAGACAGGATGGCTGCAGCCGCTCACCTGGCCTCCTCCTAACCAACACACGGCCATCACTGGCACCAAGGCAGAACCGGCTTTCATCAGAAAAACACAACAGATCTCCACTCCGTCCTCCAATGAGCTTGTGGCGGTCGACGTGTGAGGACACGGAGGTGATGGTGGAGGATGTCTGCCGGAGGCAGGGATAGAACCTCGGACCTTCTTGATGGTAAGCCAGTGCTTGCGTGCTTTGCCAAAAGGTACCTAATGGCCAGGACAGAAGATAGCTCTTGAAGGTGTCAAATCGTACCGCCACATATACTCCCCCTCCAGTGAACGAGTGAACGACAGTATGGAGGTGAGGAGTGAACGATACCAACTATAGATGGGTGCGCCAGTGCCAGGTGTTCTGGCGAGAATGGAAGGCTCGTATCCGCGGTCGGGCGCTGATGAGAGCTTGTGATCGAGCGCCTCGGTCGGGCGGATGAGTGCGAGTGTTCTCGTGGCGCCATCTATGGGGTTATTGGGTCTCCATTCGTTGCGTGTAATTGCCGGGTCACCAAATGTGGCGGTCGACGTGTGAGGACACGGAGGTGATGGTGGAGGATGTCTGCCGGAGGCAGGGATAGAACCTCGGACCTTCTTGATGGTAAGCCAGTGCTTCCGTGCTTTGCCAAAAGGTACCTAATGGCCAGGACAGAAGATAGCTCTTGAAGGTGTCAAATCGTACCGCCACAAGCTCTAGCCTGACACCACTGACGTCGCAAACGGCAGTGGTTTGGCGTTAGTGGAATGCATGCTACAGGACGTCTGGCTCGGAGCTGTCCTTGAAGTAACCGATTGGTAACAGTTCGTTGTGTCACTTTGGTGCCAACTGCTGCTCGAATTTCTGCTGCAGACGCAGTACGACTCGCTATGGCCATAGGCCGAATACGGCGGTCTTCCCTCTCGGTAGTGCCACGTGGCCTCCCGGAACCCGGTCTTCTTGAGGCAGTGCCTTCCCTTGACCACTGCTGCCAACATTCATGCACAGTGGATGCATTCCTGCCAAGCCTTTCTGCAATCTCGCTGAAAGAAAACCCACCTTCTCGTAGGCCTATTACACGACCTCGTTCAAACTCAGTGAGCTGTTGATAATGGCTTCGTCGTCTTCTTAAAGGCATTGTGGACTAACATCAACTCACTACATCAAATCTCGACGCTAAACAACGCTCAGGAACGTTACAGCGCGTATTTAAAGCAAACCTGATTTGCATCTTCCGTGTGTCGCTACTAGCGTCACACTGATGCGCCGAGTGCAAAATTTGCATCGACGTCATCTTTCAGATGTATAAACATGCCTGCCAAATTTCGTTTTCCTAGCACAACTCCTTCTTGGTGATGGGATTTTTTTTCCCATCAGTGTACCTTGGATGAGGAGGTTGCAGCCTTCTTGTGTTTTTTGAAGTGTGTTAACCTTTATCATTTAAATTGAAATAAGCTCATATGTTCTGGCTCTTACAGTATCTGGCTCTTACAGTAAAATCTTACAGTATCTATGTCATTGCATTTATTTTTTTGCTCATGTTATATTCAATTTTGAGGTACTGACAATGGCATTATTGTTTTGTATTGGAATAAGCCAGTACTAATAAATCATATAACTATTGCATTTCAATTTCATTCAGAGGACATAAATATGTTTAATTGGTATAATTGTGGTTATGAAACTTTAAGTGTTATTTGATCTGTATAATATGATTTAATATTTACAGCAATTATTTAGTGTCTATTTAAAAATAATATAATAAATACAGAATGTTAACTTATTTGTATGGACCTTTTCCTAACTGCCAGACCTAATAATGCATTTCAGCGCAAAAAAAAGTTCCCCACTCCTAATATGTGCAAAAAAAACTTAATATGATAGTGCATTTCAATTCAAATGTTCAACAAAAACAATGAACATAAATTATTAAATCAAATGCCTTCAATATGCTTCAATTTCTACTGTTAAGGACAAGGACTGTTGGACTGACCAAATAGGCGGAATATTTGGCATTGGTTGAATATTCATTGCATCACTAATTGCGTCCTGTTAAGCTAGATAACGATTAAAATTAGTTTTATTTTTTATCATGTTTTAGCTTTTGTAATATGAAGAGGAAATAAAGCATTAATGGAAGTCAAGGTCGTGTAAAAAATTTTATTAAATGGAGACCAATGTTTAAACATTTATATTGATAGTTTGGCTGCCAAATAAAATTTGTTTGGTTGCCAAGTGAAAAAAAAAACTTGCAGTTTTTGCATGAAATATTTATTACGTGTGCAGTTAAATTTTAAAAATTTAAATTGAAAATTAAAGCTATATAATACAAGGTAAAAGCAAATTATCCAATTTTGCCACTTCAAACTGCTTTTTAATGTTAAATGGTATGCTACTTAGGAGGAAACAAGGTTTCATATTCATGCTCTGAGTTGCTGTGGAAAAGCTGTAGTCGCATGGCTTGCAAGAGATGCAATACAGGAATCTCGGGAAGCTTGTGGAGGACATGGCTATCTTAAAGGTAAAGAAACGAATAACTTTTTATTCATAAGAAGTTATTTTATTCTAAATTACAATTGCATTTTTAAATTATTGTAGTATTTTATGAAATTAATAATTTTAAAAAAGGTTAAATTTAATTTCTTTATAAATCTATGTAGTTTTTATAAAGCTTTACATTTATATATATTTTTTAATTTTATTTATATTCATTTGTTTATTTATTTCACTTTTTCATGTTACTTTTTATTTATTTAGTTATTCCTTTTTTAATAAATAACATTTGCAGAAAAATTGTTGATAAAAATATGGTTTCTTGTTTATACATTTTACAAATATTTTATACAGCCTTGTGAATGAGTGGCTATGTGACAGAACGCTCGGCTTTTTATCTGGTTATTCTAAATTGGTGTGATTATTTTGCAATCGTTTAACAAAACTTGCAGCATTTATGCAAGATCTCCACATACTGGATCAAATGAAATACCATCTTACCGAAAGCCTTTTCCTTTCTACATGGTTTTATTGCAAAACATAAACACACACACATAAATTCTTACATGCCAGGCTTACTTACAATTCAATAAATTAAATTGTATATAAGAACATTTTACTTTATAAAAATGTGATGAACATATCATTGCATTTCATTTCTTACATATTTTAATCGTTTTTAGCTGCTGGATTTGGTAATTTAAGAAACAATAATGATGCTAATTGCACTTATGAAGGAGACAACAATGTTATACTGCAACAAACAAGCAACTATCTTTTGAATCTTTTGAAAAGAATGCAACAAGGTATAAAATATTTTAATTACTGATGTTTTTTTTTTTCTTTCTAATGGGGCTGCATATGGTCACTAATCTTTGCAGACCTAGTGCATTCCACGGAAATCGGCATCCATTCTTTCAAGTAGCATCACTATCGGGGGATGTCATTACCACTTTTGAGAATTTTGACACTCAGTTTCCCCCTTGGTGGCGGCACCTGTGATCTGAATGATGCGAAACTACACTAGGAATTTCATTTAGCCGAGGGTATCATCCAAACCAAATGGATACTCAAGGCATCTTTAACATGCCGCATTACTTTGTTAAATTGTTACAAAATAATGTTTTTTCAGAAGTTGGTTTGCCAAAAGTATTAAGTATATCTTGTTTTTTAATGTATCAAATTTCTTTGTTGATCGTGCACAAGAGAAAATTCATACTGCTTTTTCTTTACACAGGGGAGGGAGGAGATTAGGGATGCTCAATCACATTATGTGTTTTGGCAACACTTTTTTTTCTGCTCGTTTACTGTGAAACAACGTGTTATAATGTGTTTGCTTGTGTAACTTCTGTAACATCTACCATTACTTGAAACAATGTTCAATAATAACAAAGTAAAATTTGATAGCTTATGTTGATTATTTGTTTGTTTGCTTTTTAAAATTATTTCTAGAATATTTAACCATGTTTTATCAAAAGAAAATATAAATAATAATGATATGGAATCAGAAAAATAACTATATTTAATAAATGAGGCTGATATTAGGTAATTTCATAAAGTTTTGAACTGTTGAGTTACTTTCAAGAGATTTTCTTTATTAGTCCAATCAATAATTATTTGCTCTAAGAAAAATAAATAATTACAAAAAAATTGTAACAGCAATAAAGCATTTTATAAATTAGTTCGTTAATCTTAATTAAATTTTACACATACAGAGGGAGAGACTTCATGAACCAAGCCTATCCCCGAAAAAAAATTCTGGTTGCGTCCCTGATTTAAATTAGTTAATAGATGTGTAAAATTAAATCAATAAACCTTACTTGGTTAAAAAAAGAAATTTATAAAGGTTAGTAAATTTTGTGCCCTGTAAATCCGAATTATCAGTTTTTTATCAGGTCAACAACAATTTTGTATCAGATTTATTCTTTTGCCTCAAGTTAATTCATAATTTTAGCAGTAAAACTACTTGAATAAGATAGTTTGTAGAAAGAAACTTTTTTTTTTTTGTAGTATACAATTAGTCATACTGCCACTTTGATTGGTTTAACTCAAAAACAAACCTGCATATCATAGACAGCTAACTTTAATAAATGATGTTATTTTTGTAACAAATTATTGTAATTCAAAACTCAAAAAAAAAAAAAAAAAAAAAAATGTATTTGCAAATGTATTCATAAGCAGCAAAATTTTGTTTCTGATTTTGTAAAAAGAAAATAATATCATATGATGTGAAAAAGAGATTTTCTTTTCTTAGGTTTGAAAAAAAATTCATTGAAAGCATTTAACTTTTTAAATGGTAAAAATAAAGTTCTTTCACAAATAAAGTAGGCTTGTTTAGCGCTAGATGTCTTTCTTATTTGCCTACTTGTTCCATGTTTATTAGTATTATAATTCTGAAAAATTGATATTATTTTGTGAAAAGAAAAGTTTTTCTGAAAAGAAAATTTTTCATCACGAAGGGAGGGGACAGAACTAACTCTATTTTAAGTGTACAGATTCACTCCTGCCTGAACTTCAACAGACATTAAAATCAAGTTAAAGTATAAAAATAATACTTCAACTTTATAAAAATTATTTTAAGAACAAATGAAAAAATAAACAATTAATTGCATGTTTGTGTAAAAGCTCCTGTTTTCCTAAAAAATTAACTATGAACAATTCAAGTTATTCAGTAAGAAAATATTAAAATGAAAAATAAAATAAGATGATCTAAGTAACGTATGTTAGAATTAACTTACAGCTTGTAAAATAGTTGAAACGTGTATGGGATGCAAAAAGATAAAAAGATTGAAATTTGAAACACGGCATGCAGTTTTCGGCACAGATTTTATTTGGGATTTCCAAAAATTAGGTTTTTACTGATATTTTGTAAAATTAGTGAAAATGTAATTAAAGCACTAGAGAGTGTACATGTACACTGATAGAAAGGAGCCTAAAAGCTAAATGGCATTAGAGTGGGGGTTGTCGTGATACTTCATATATTGATAGCTCTAAAAATGCATAAAAACATCAAGAATTTTTATTTACTTGTTTTTATGTAGCTCTCAGTGACAAAAAATCCAATTGTCTGCCAATTGTTACCTTTAAAAAAACATTTTATGTAAAAATTACAGTTTGGGCACAGTTTGGCATAGAAATCACGACTTTAAGCCATTTTGTGTTGGATGTATCGGCAATTAAAATGGTGCACTTTCTCTCAGATTTTCCACTCCTGCATTAAGGCATACCTTCAACAATGATAACAATGACACATTCCTGGAGTTTTTTGCCTGTGCTTCTAATGTGGGTACTAATTTGTACAACATTTAGGTGTTGTATAAATTCATACTTGCAAAAAGGAAATATATATATATATAACAATAGAATTATGTTGCTGTCTTTAAATATTGCAACTTTCAACATTTGTAAAAATAATTTAATTTTTCATATAGGTGAAGGTATTCCTAAGCATTTGGATGACCTATCATTTTTGAATAACATGAGTAAAAGATTAAGCTTCAAATATTCACCTACTTCATTAGAAGCGTTTGTGAGCTTTTCAGGTATTTTATGAAAATTGCTTTTGCTGTTGTTATTATTATTAGTATTTAACTGTTTGCTCAAAGCATTCAAATTCTTTTTCTAAATTACAGAAAAACTATCATTAATGTGTTGTGATATAAATTTTCCAAAGAGCAACATCTGTGTATCAAGCAACAAATTTCATCATAAATGTGTTCTTTTTAAAATGAATTAGTTAAACTATATTTGAATCATCACTTAAAATTAATATATCCTACTAAAAGAGGGCACGTATGCCACCAATTTATATATATGTGTGTGTATATAAGTAAATTATACATTATAAAACCATGAACATGAATAATTAAAGAGACAGAACTCAGTCATTTAACTTTTTCTCTAAATAATTTCACTCATCAGTGGTGGAAGTCTTAGAGAATAAAACAAAATTAATCAAATGAGTACATAAAACAACCCGAGTTTTCAGGCTAGCATTATGTGGTCCTAAGATACAAATAGGAGTGGGGATGTAATTTAACGGTATAAAGAGGGAGGAGAGAATAATAGGTTGGCTTCTTCAAGAAATATTTTATAATGTCTTAAGGTATTTTGTTGCCTCCCAAATATATCTTCCAAATTAACATCCTGGGTCTGAGCATGCATACCACTTGTGCACTTGTGTCGGAGACATAAAAACGGTTTTTGATTAAATTCCAAATTCTGATGAAGGAAGTTAGTGTATACATACCCTTCAGCCCAAAATAAAAACCAAAAATTGATTCCACTAGCCAATTCAAATCTTCAATATTCAAACAACATAATTCTCCATTTCAAAATCAAGACTATTGGTCTTTTATCAATAAGGGTAAAGCAACTTTTTCTTTCTTTCTTTTTTTAATTAACTGCAATGAAGGGAGGGGGCATGTGCAAAAGTTGTGCGTTAGAATAACATACTGCTATTTTAAAAAAATCATTTTTTAAAAATTATATTTTGATTGGTGCAAAAATGTTGCTATATCAAAAAAAAAAAAAAGAACTTACTATCTTATTTTAATATTTTTATTTTTTGTTCATGTGCCAGGTATATATCATGCACATTCTAGCATGAAAATATGTCATGAATTGTTCATTTAATTCCATTAAAATAACAACTATGTTTTGCAATACACATTTATGAAAATGCAAACATTTTTGAATTTCTTGAAATTTGATCTCTACTGATTTGATCTTTGTGCATGCAATCAAAAGATTATTTTATTTGCAAATAGCTTTGCGTTTGTATTATATGTGTCTCTTTTATGCTAAATTTAAATACCAAAATTGTTGAAATTAAAAAATTAAAAACAAAAGATTTTGTGTAATTTATTTCAAACATGCTGTTTTTTTCCCAGTTTTACAAAATTTTGACACCTTTGCATGCATTTAAAATTAGTAAA
This sequence comes from Octonoba sinensis, assembly GCA_038502835.1. Classification (NCBI taxonomy): domain Eukaryota; kingdom Metazoa; phylum Arthropoda; class Arachnida; order Araneae; family Uloboridae; genus Octonoba; species Octonoba sinensis. The sequence goes on along the minus strand of CM076599.1, from coordinate 51,016,231 downwards.
ATTTTTAAACGATATACAGATATGTTATTATACAGATACTCAACTTTTGCACATTATTCCTAATACAAATTCTTGAAAAAAAAATCATATACTTTTCACACCACCATATTCTTAATATAATACATTTCCCAAATGAGTCACTAAAAATGATGTTTAAGGGACATGAAATTATTAAATGCAACCATGAATACTTTTATGTACTGCCAAATACTGGAAATACAACTAGATGCTAGAAATGTATCAGTTTTTAAATAATGATTCATTTTTGTTTGCAGATATCTTAGACATGTATGAATGGTTGGTGTGTTATTTGCTTCATAAAAGTTCATCTAAGTATGAAGCTGAATTGAACAAAAGCCAAAACGCTTTCACAGCACGTTGCAATTCCCAAGTTTACAACTGCCATACTCTTTCTATTGCTTTTTGCCAGGTAAATATTACAAGTTTGGTCACAATAACTGAATACATTTCATCAATAGCATTTGAATTTCAAATGTCGTCATTCTAATGTTATTGTTCATGTAATGTTATAAAACAGAAAATGCATACACAATTATGTGTGAAATTGATGTAGTACGTAATTTTTTGAAAAGCTGATACAGTAAAACCCCGTTAATGGGCCGTGGTAGCCTAGTAGTTAGCACGTCGGACTTCCACCTGGAAGGTCGCGCGTTCGATACCCACTGAAGACCACCATGTATACTTGGGGATATGTGCATGTAAAATCCGTAGACCCCTATACCTCTCCCCGTGCGTAAGCAATCCTAAGGCCTCGGCTAACAGGTAGGGGTCTGGTGGAGAAAAGTAAAACCCCGTTATAACGCGGGTGGGGGGGGACATGTTTGGCACCCACGTTATAGTGAAACTATACCGCGGAACCATATTCACGAAATAATACTCGCTTTTGTTGCATCATTTTTAATGTTATCAATCACTTGTAACTTTTCTTTCCCCTATAGTGTATTTTTTTCTTTCCTGCCATTTTATTCACTTTAATTGCTGTGCATGAAGCACACATCTCAACTGCGCAATCAGTCTATCGAGCGATAGGTTATAAACCAACTGATTTTCGATAAAAAAAAAGGGGGCTTAAAAATCTCTTTATGTCATCAACATGGGATTGTAAAGGGGGAGAGGTCTGAAGAAAAACTTAGATTTGGGAGGGGACGAATCAAACTATATAGTGGCATTGGTTGAGACAGAAAAAGGTGTATATCAGGCCTATCACAATAGGGCTTTATCTGTTAGTGTGTGTGGTGGTGGTGGGGGGGGGGAGCATAGAGGTGAAATAGTAGGCCATTTCAGCTCTATGGATGGGAACTCTTTAGTTAGAATATTTGTGTACTTGGGCTGGATTTATTTACAGTGGTAAATAAAGAACCACCTTTAAATGGCAATGATAAAGGGTGGTTTAAACGTCGGGGGATATGCTGCTCACCGCGGTATATCCGATTCGGCAGTATAACAGGGTTTTACTGTAATAAGTTAAAATTTATAAATTCTTTTGTTTTCAAAACGCAATTTGTGAACAGCTTTACTTCTCTGCTTCAACTTGAAAAAAAATCAGCTGAAGGTTAGTATGAAATTTTGGGAGAATGATACATTGATTTCAACTGGCTCAAACAGTTTAAGATTAGGGGTTTTGAAATGAAGCATGAGGATTGTGAAGGAAGGCCAGAAATGTTTTAAGATGCAGGGTTGGAGGCAATGCGAACATAAAGCATTGTGAACTGAAAAGTTTGAAGTCCTGAAAAATTGGCCAGAAAAGGGAATATTTAATAATTTTAAATAATTCAGTTTTAATTTCTGCGGAGCAAACATTGAACAGAATTTTGTCTTGTTGCTCTATGTTAAATAAGAAAGCCCTTCACTCACATACGAACTTCAGCTGTAGTCCTGTTGCCACATAGTGGTTAGCACGTCGGACTTCCACCTGGAAGGTCGCGCGTTCGATACCCACTGAAGACCACCATGTATACTTGGGGATATGTGCATGTAAAATCCGTAGACCCCACTACCTCTCCCCGTGCGTAAGCTATCCTAAGGCCTTGGCTAACAGGTAGGGGTCTGGTGGAGAAAAGTCCTGTTGCCACAAAATTAATTATTGATACCTTTTTTTTTTTTTTTTTTTTTTTTTTTTTTTTTTTTTGCTTTGAGCTTTTTATTTTTTGTATGTACTCTTGTGAAACAAAAGCAAGGTAAAGGGGAATAAGGTTTTTGCTCCAGATTTAAGGAAGGATTTTTTCAATTAGAGTGTGATTATTCCCGATTTTCATTGTAATTTAACACGTTGTAAGCATTATTTTAGATTTTATTACACTAATAGCATTTTTAAAAATGCGCACTTATTAAGAAAAACATCAACTTAAACAAATTGTTTCATGAAAAATAAAATTAAAGAAACATGCATTTTTAAAAAGGAATTATATAGTGCTCATTATTTAAATTCAAAACAGAAGACCAAGAAACCCAATTTTTCTTGTTTCTTGCGAAAATTTTTTTAAAAAAAACAGAAAAATTTCCATTTTCAGAGAAAATTGCCAATTTTTAGCACATTTTGGATTCGAAAAATTAAATGCATTTTTTTATGTAAAGTATATTTCTTAAAAATATATTTAAAACATGAATTTTTTTTTTTTTTTTGAGCAGAAAAAACAGATTTTTTATCTCATTTTACATTGTTTCCAAAAGTTTGCACACAATCCTGCTTCCAGAAACTTATGCACTTGGTGTCTAATTTACCACTTCCATATTTGTGAATGACCAAACATGGCGAGTACGTTCACGTAGCTGCCATGTTTGGCCAGAGGGAAAAAGGAAAATATGTCACTATGGCAGCATTGGTTAATGGACACTTACATTTTACAATGCGATTAAGGATGATAAAATTATTGTATTGGAATAAAAAGTAACGAAAATGAAACAAGGCATTTAGCTAAATCAGTACGAAGGCATTAGGCACTGACCAAACATGGCGCTCCCACTTATGTAGACGATTTTCAATGGAGGTTTTAGTGTCTACAGCAGAAATACAGGTCAGCTATCAAAATTTAGAACAATATAAGAGAGGTTTTTTTTTTTTTTTCTTTGATTTTTAAAAATATGTAGGAAAACTTCAAGTCCTGCTTAAGTGAGAGGCAGGAAAAGCAATTTTTTAAGGACATGAGCAAAATTTTATTATAATTTTGTTCCTTTATGGGCTGCAAATGTTTTCAGCAATTACAGAGGGAATGTGACCCCAGAATCATTAATAAAGATCAAGAGCTTTCTTAAAACTATTCAACCCTATACAGGTAACAGCTGTTTCTAGTAAACGATATACTAAGTGCTTACAACTCTATTAAAGTACTAGCGGTACCCGCACGGCTATGCCCGTGTTAAAAATGAAAAGACCAGTCGGTTTGCCATTGTGTATATAGTGATAACTTTTTAGGTGTAAATTATGTTATTTTATTAAAATGTATAGCATTCCACATAATTAAAAATTAGCTGCCCACGGCAATCAGCCAGAGATCCTATACATTTAAGCATTTTTTTAGAAAACACGCACAATAAAAAAGGAAAAAGGAAAGAAAGAAACAAAACAAAACAAAAAAGGAAATTTTTGAAAGAAAACGCATTTTGTTTGTTTAGTTCAAGTACCCACACAAAAGGAACGATTATAATAAATTATAATAGTTTTAATTAATAAATTTTTAGTATAGTTAATTTTCATCTATTATTTATTGACATTAAAGCCGGGTCCAGACGCTACATTTTGTACAACCTTTTGTCTACGCAGTCTTAATACTGGATGATAATGTTGCAGTTTTTTATGCGTCTACATGGTGCAGAGATATCAGCATATTTCACTCAGTTTTGTACGATATCGTCATGAAGGAGGTACTACTCTGGTCAATTTTAGCATGGTGTCATGTTAAAAAAAAAAGACTGGAACGTCTCAGAAGTACCCGGCGTTCAAAGTGGTCAAATGATTACATAAAATATATATTTTTTGTTGCCTGTTCTGGTGGTTCGACAACTGCAATTTCTTTATTTTCATCCATGGTATTCCTAGACTGCGTTGGTGTCTCCTGATGTTTAGGAAATGAAACAAATCAAAATACCAGAGAGATGGCTTGTAGATTTCGTCTCCAGCCCCAGATCGAATCGATTTATTAACTTTTGCCAATTCTTTACGGTAAACACTTCTCAAAGAGTTAATTATTTACAACTGTTCCTCTGTTTGCGGTTGCATCAATTTCTTTGAATCTTCCTACTAAACTCTCATAAGCGCCCCCCTTTTTATCTCTGTCACTGTACTCCTTGGATTTGACACGCCAAATGCATGGGAAACTTTCGAATAATGCAATAAATTTTGTGAGAAACTCTCGAGAACATTGCCGAAAGTCGGCCATTGTCGCCTGACGAATTGAAACTGGGAAACAAAATGAATCGGAAAAGGGTGCTACCGTCTACATGTGCCGATTTGTCTGCACAGTTCAAAGACATCCATGCTTTCTAGCTCAGTTATCACTGCAACTGTACAGTCTTCGCACCGGACTCAAAACTGCGCACTTTTCCAATCTATACGCAACATTTTATCTGCAACGTGTTGAACTGCGGAGACAAAAAGTTGTGCAAAAGGTAGCGTCTGGACCCGGCTTAAAACAAAAAGACGAAATTTTGTAGCTTGCAGAAACAAACAGTAGCACGCAAAGCTTTGAAAGCGGAATAAACCTTTCATCCAAGCTCAAATAGGAAAATAACATATGTGCTAATTCACAGGCGAAAAAAAAAATAAAATAAATGAACGAATTAATAGTAATAATAAGCTGGAATAACAAAAGTCGCTATAAAGAATAACATTTCTTTTAAAAACCCCTGTGCAGTATGGAAAATGGTCCCGTAAAATACATGTCAAAATAAGGAAATCAAAATAAAACTATCCATCACCTGTGAGCCGCAGGAAATAAATTTCAATTCCCTTTTAAAAAATAATAATCAAAATCCAAAAAAAGAAATAAATTAATTAAAAATCGGCTGATCCTCAAAATGCTAAAAATAGCAAGCAATAAATTTTAATTCGTTAAAAGAAAAAAGGATTAATAGTCAGTCGGCATGGTAACAATTAAAATTAAAGTTAATTACCGTGAAAAAATAATTTTGAACTGCAGAGAAAAATGCTTATAACTTCTTTTCTAGTTAATTTAGAGACTTCGAATTTTCGCACGCAGAGCGAAACTCCTTCCGGGGTAGTTGTTTTATGCACTTTTCAACGGTATCAAGCTCGAAGCGATGCGATAATTCCTTCCCATAGGAAATGACTATTTTATGAAACTTTCGACTATAAATTGGAATAAAAGAAGAACAAATTCGAATTTCAGAAAAAACTCTTCTAGGTGCACACCCCCATGTTCCAAACTAATTTCGTGCCAAATTCCATGAAAATCCGCTGCACGGTCTGGGCCCTACGCCGGACACAGACAGACAGACACACACACACACATACTTGCTGCTTTATTATTAGTAGAGAAGTTTCTTTTTTTAGTTTCAAAATAAGCTTTAGATTTGAAAAGCTTAAAGCACTGACCTCTAGTTCTGCCTTCCATGAAAAAATGTTTACCTTTTTCACTTTAAAAAAAATTAACAGCTCAATCTTTAATCATGTCCTCCCAGATTCTATTCTACTCGAGGCTATACATATTAATCCTTTTAACGCTGGTTTCTATTTCACTAATAATGGATTCCTGTAGTCGTTTATTTGCATGTATATTTCCGTGATCTAAATGAAGCACTTCACATTTCCCGACATTGAATTACATACCCCACTGTACTGCACACTTAGAAATTTAAACCATAGGTATATATAGATAGGGTAACTGTGGGTAAGCTGAACTTCCATAGTACCATTTCAAAACCTGCTTTTTTAGACAAATACTAGTGCAAAAGTGGTCAGCAATGAGTTATAACTAAATGATCATCATAGAATGTGTGAACAACTCATGTTTTCTGTACTTTAGTAAGCAGAAGTCGATCCAGCAATTTTAACTGGCTAAGTCTTAATTTAGTTGTAAATGTTAAAGAGATTGAAAAATCAAATAACTTTGTGCAAATTCAAACATATAGTGATAAAAATTTTTTATTATTTGCCGCTTATTTAAGAAATAGATTTAGTACAATTTGATAGCTTCGAAATTTTGTGATTTGGATCTATTTATTTTGATTGATAGGATTTTTGTAAAGGGCCTGTTTTGATCATGAAAGGAATTCATCCATGGTTTGTTTATTTGCAGTCTTTAGTACACAAGAGTTTAATTTTATGAAATATTTTCTTTGTTTTGATGTTCAGAAAATTTACCAAAAATTTTCCATTTCAAAATTTTCCAGAAAACCCATGTCTCTAGTGCCACATTTATAGACATGAACATACGTTTAACGTCAAAAAAGGCAAGGGAGCACTTGTGTTAAAATTTGCCAAAGTAGAGGGAAGTTTGTTGAAATAAAAAGTGGAAGGAAGCGGTCCTCCTCAGCAACACTACCGATTACTTCAATGACTTGCAGCTTTTCTGAGCTACTTCCACACTGACAAAAAATACAAATTTTGGATCAATTCTTGTATTGTCTCTAAAAGCCAGTTATTTTTTAACGCAGATACTCTTCGTGCCAGAAATATGGGGAAAATATAATATGGGGTCCCAATTATGTAATTTCACATCCATATGCTGTGTAAAATCTGTTATTCAGAGATTTATAATTATTTTACAGCTGTGGCTGATTAATCAATTATTTATGATACATCCTTATTAGTGAATTAATCGAAAAATATTTTTAGTTTTATACTCTTATAATTCTAAATGGTTTGCTTTTCACTTTGTAATGTTATACATTATAACCTGATATTTATTAATTCATTATTATTTTACAGATGGTGATGCTTAAAAGATATTCAAAATTGATTTCTGAAACTGAGAACCTCGCACTTAAATCCATTCTTGAAAAATTAGGAAGGCTTTATGGGCTTTGGAGTATAGATAAACATTTAGCAATTTTTCATTCAGGTATGTATTCTTTGAAGACCTATATTTTCTTCTTGATTGTACAATAGAAGATACAGTGATTCAAAAAAGGTGGGGAAAGGAGGGGTGAAAGAATTTGCCGAAAGAAACAATTTTCTATAAAATGTAGGGACAAAAGCAAACACAGAACAAAAAGCAGAGAATTTTTATTGCTGAAAACTTTAAAACAAATGCTCATATGACACCACCTGCAATAGTACAGGTTTTACATCTGTAACAAAGGAAATTAATGGATATGTTTGGCTTCACAGCTGGTGGTCGTATATTTGAGACATTTACTGTAAAGTTTTCAGTAATATAGATTCTCTACCCTTTAGCATTGTGTACAAATAAATTGAGGGAACATGTTCCTTAAATCATCAGCAAGAAAATAGGTTATTGATGGATCTTCAATAAAATTATCGGTTAAGGTTGCAATGTACTTAATTTCAAAAAAGACGAAATATTTTAGTCATGATGTCTATGTTGCTGAAGGTTTTAATTTTACCCAAACTTTTATATATAAGCGGCTTATGGTCTGTCTGTCTGTTCACTATAGAATCCCAGGCCGTTTTACTGATCGGGACCACATTCTGCACAGTTAATGTTTACGACCTGAGAAACTCGTCGCTCCTGAAATGAAAGTTATGACTCGATTAATTTTTTTTTATTAATTTTTTAATTTTTCAATGAACAATGTAACTGTAATGCAGTTGCCATTGTTGTAACATATGCCAACTATACTAATAATCAAAACATTTCTCTAGCATTTTCAGTGAAGCATTGCTAGATTTGCAATCTCCACTAAAAATTAATCTAAACACAAATTTAATTTAATCCTTCTTTCTTTGATTTAATTTATTTATCGTCTGCACTTTTTATATATATTAAAGTGGCAGCGCTCTTTTTTCCAGTTTTGTTAAAACTATTGTTTTGACGATAATTATGTTGGATATTGTTTATTTATAATATCTAGAACAGCGGTCATTTCGTATGACCGCCAGACTTACTAGTACTTCCGTATCTGAACTTGAAACTATGTATAAAGAAGCGTTATTACACATGAAAAAGTAACTGAAAAATTATCTTTGTAGCGTTTTAGAAAACAAAACGTTTTTTAAGTAGGTAATTTTGTTAGCACTTCTTATCTAACTAAGGTGCTGGTTTTCAATTGAAGTGGAGTTGTTTACTTGATTGCAGCAACTATGCAATTCTGCATTACATGTTGACTGAAGTTGCTGCTCAGGCCGTATCAGTTGCCAGTGGCTGAGGCTAAACTTTCTGTTCATGCACATGGCCTGTCAAGAATTACTTTACAAATTTACTTAGCATTCATTGTGTTAAATGCAAATTGGTAATGAAAACTCCAAGCACCAGTTTCAGAGTTGTAAGAAAAATCATTTTCAGTGATCAAAAAATGGAACTTTATCGATAAAAAAAAATCTTTTAAGTATTAAATCAGAACTTGATGCGTTACCGTGTTATGTTTCCATATTTTTATACTTTTAGGTGGTTGTATCTCAGGAGAAATCCCAAATCTTATAATCAAAGACAATATATTGACACTATGTTCTGAATTAAAAGATGAAGCAGTTTCCCTTGTTGATGTCATTGCACCTACAGATTTTATTCTCAATTCTGCTCTTGGCAATTCAGATGGCCATGTAAGTTTTTTCTCTCTCAATACTTTTACTTCAGAATGTTCAGGTACATGGTATTTTGCTTAATCAAAGCTAAAAAGTTTAGAATTTTGCTATGAATGGATTGATTGTCCTAATTCTCAATGTGTACTTTTAACTTGTAACCCTACTTGCATGCTATTTTTAGTTATTTCAGTACATTATTAGCAGGCTTGCCAAATTTAAAAATTGCAAATACGGGACAGAAGGGACGTACCACGAGGGAGGGGGTTGGATACCCGTCAATCTGGCACGAAATAAACAACAATCAGTGAACGATAATAAACAATCTGGCATGAAAGATCTAGCTATCCAGCATGTCAATTTCGATTTTAAAATTTAATTTATTGGCGTATTTTGAAAATATATGTAAATTAAAAACTTATGACGTATTCAGTGCTTCCACCAGCCTCACAGAGTTTGTATCAGATTTTTAAGCAGATAAAAATGGGCTTTTATATCAGTTTGGATCAGAAAAAATGGGCTTTTGTATCAGTTTGGAGCAGAAGAAATCTACTTTTATATCAGTCTAGGAGCCGAAAATATCAACTTAGTACAATTTTTGGAGAATATTTTTTTTTCTTTATTTTTTTAAATATTAAATGGCTGTTTTAAAGCAATGTTATTTTCATACATCAAGGTTTAAAGCAGTTTCAAGTCTTCAAAATGATAGGAAATGTAAACGACAGTTATCCTTCAAAAACTGGATTAGATTATTGCAAAAACTGGATTATTTTTATATTTCTTAAGAAAATATTCATAACCTATTCAAAAAGTAAGACTTATTAAACGTATAACCCTTATAAAGGTGTTTTTCAATACTTTTCTCAAGAAATGGATTATTTAAAAAAAGTTTTGTTGTTTTTTCTTCTAATAGTTAAGAATAGCTGGAAAAAAGCTTAAAATTTTCCTCATTTTAAAAATTATTGTGCATCCCTTCCTTTTTCTTCAGTAGCTAAAACACTATTCTTTGAAGAAAATAAGCAAAAACAAATTAATATGAAAGGTTCAACTATTTAAAGCTATTTATCATTAATTAAAATTTGTTTTTTAAATGGTACTTATTTAGGTTTAACCATTGTGACTATAGTAACAGTAAAATTTTGAATGAATTAAATACAATTTCATATTTTATCAAAAAAATGTTTGAAGTCTATCCGATTTTCTACCTGCAGTAATATGTATTATTTTTCTGATTAAAAAATATTCCTTTAAATTTCAGTCCTAAATACTCACTTTACTTAGATGCTTTGGAAGTAATTAATGGCACCAAAAGTAAATTGCTCAGTTTCATAATTTTGCAGCAAGAAAATTCAAGAACCAAATTATATTTTTCAGTTCTATAATAGGAAGCCAAAATGTATTTTTTATTACATGTTGACAATTTAATGTCTAATGATTTATTTATTTTTTTTCCAATAATTTATTTTCATATCTTCCAAAAATTGTGTAATAGCTAAAATTAAATTTTAAGAGCCCTATGGTTACAACAATTGGATGCTGAAAAAAACTAAATTGAATTCAAAGAAAAAGAAAATGCATGATAATTTCATAACTTTCAAATCTAATTAAAAAATTGAAACTTTAAGCAAGAATACTTTTATGAAGTCGTTCATCCACACACCAAGATTTCCATTTCTTCTAATAATATTGCTTAACATGTTTGCTAAATGTCATCAATTCATTAAGATATACATGCTTTTTTTAATGATTTTTGTAACTTAACTGTAATTTTTTTACTTATTTTGTTCTTTAAATTTATGTTTTTTAATTGCTTGTGGTTATATGATATAGATTACAGATCTTAAAGAGTAATGAGAAAAGAAAAAAGCTGCAATTCAACGCTTAATTTTACAGCATTTCAAAGCCTACCCTAAACAATTTCGGGAACAAATATATATTTTCAAACAATGTTTTTATTTAAAATAAAAATTAATTTTATTTATTTACTGTTTGAGAAGAAACATTATAAATGGTGGAAATGAAAAAAATCCGATTTTTGTAGCGGATGCAAAAATATAGCAGAACGTATACGCTCCTTTGCTTGCTCGTGGAAAGTAGGCTTAAGGAATTTTAAACAATTGTTTTTAACATTTGTTCTGTTATTGATTTTTTACATTGATTAGTATTTCCTAAACATTAGAAAACACAAAGTGCACTGAGGAAAAACGCCAAGTTTTTTTCCCACGTTCCATGAAATTGTAAACTTTTTATCTATCTTAAGAAAAACTTACTAAATAAAATATTTAACATAAATAGTGATAAGAGGAATGATTTTTCTCTCTATAATACGGCAAAATATTAGAAATCGTCTCATTGTTTCTTCTACAAGCGTGGATACCTAACTCATTCTGCTCAATTTTCTCATCTATATTTGATGTTCTTAAGAGAGGGTAGAGCTAATATTCATTAACTCTTTAATTCCCGGGCGACAAAATATTTTTTCTCCTTTGCTTACCGGAGAAATAGCCCAAATCCACTAGCGAATGCTTTCCCCCTTTAGTCATTCATGTGCCTTCAGCGCTGACAGGTTGTATCCCGCCTTTGACGGGAAACAGAAACAGCGAGGTACGAGGTTGGCCCTGATATTCCTTTCGAATCCGTGCATTTTCTTAAAATTCGGCTAAAAAAATGGATACATAGATAGTGCTACATCCGTTTCTTTCTATTTTTTTTCTTTCTAACCTTATTTTACACATGTGTATATAAGTATTGTTTCGTATGGGCTTTTGGTCTTTTATTTAAATATTCAGAACTAAAGAAAAATGATTTGTTTCCGTATTTATCTAATATTCAAGCAGCTACTTCCCAATTTAGCACAGTAGAAAACGTTGTTAGTTCCTATTTTGGGAAAATAACTTATATTACGGTCAGGAAATAAATTTCGATATCGTACCCGGAAAACTCATTTTCGGGGTACGTTTCTCCAAAAGATGTTAGATTTTAATATTTTCTATCCTGAATAAATTGCGTCTCAAAACGTGTGTCAATGTGCGAAGTTTCGATGTAGAAATTATAGGTTACACAAGACTAGATAAGGGGGGTTTGTGGAATAACCCTACTGAAATGGTGAAGAATAGAATTGGACCAATTTTTCTTGTAAAGCAGGGAAATTAGCTCATTTCTTCTGAAGAAATCCCCCCCCCCCCAATCCGGGTGCAGCTACGCCACTGATAGATTATATATATATATATATATATATATAGTAATATATAATAGTAATAATAACAGTAAATTGTATATTCCCTCTTTGAATGAATTCAAAAAGAATGGAATTATATTAGTTTTTTTATTGGTCATGAAAATGTTTCGCATATAGTTCTTTGGGGCCGTCTAAAAATGATGTCACGTTTTTCCCCATATATTTGATAAATGGGGAATCAAATATAATCTCCCCCCTTTGTCACAAAAAGGGCCACTTCTACATACACCCTCCCCCTTTGTCATATGAAAAGGTGTGTTGCATAAGCATGATGTAACTCTTCTTATTAATCCCTTCCCTTGTCACAATTTCACGAACCCCCTCCCCCCCTCGAAGAGTGACATCATTTATGAATAATCCCTTGAGAAGATTTGGGTAATTAAGAAAAACTGTAAAATGGCGTTGCCTGTGTTTAAACGATTTCCTTTCATTTCATTCATGTTTCAGTGTTCGATATTTATACTTCATGCATATATTATCAGTTCATTGGTCACTCCAATTCTTCAAGATTTTCTATACTTTCATCAATATGGTAGAGTACAGCTATATTCTTATATACTTATACAGGTGTGAGTTTATGTATACGGAATTCTTCTTATCTTAAACATTTTTGCAGCAGTTCGCAAACGTTTGAAATCAATCGAAAATCAAGTTCGAAATTAAAGAATGGTCAATTACAATTCAAAAAAATTCCAAAGGCACGTTTTCCGCAAAACCTGCAAAAGTGCACACTATTTCTCTCGATGTTGAAACAGGGTGAAATATTTGTAATTGTCCTAGAAAGAAAGAAACCAGTTTGGAGGAGGTATTGGGAAGCAGCTGAATAGGGCTTTTATCAGGGGGTCGACACCTGTCATTTAACGATTTCACGCTGGTCGCTTCGGAGGGGAAAGAAATGCTTCTGGCTGCTTTCGGCTATAACGGGAATGTAGTGGTTGGGCTATTTCGGCTATTACGGGTTTTAAAGAGTTAATAAACTACTTAAAAGGTAAAAAATTCGTTGACTAAAGAAAAATTTAATAAATGATGTCGATTTGAAGGTGAAAAATATATAATATCTAAAACTTTTTTTATTTTTCCCCCCCAAAAATCATGATTTATCGCAATTTTTCCCAAAAAACGCATTTTGTAGCATCATGTAGCAGAAAAATCGTTTTGGCACAGTTTTGCGCACTTGCCGCAGCCGCAGGAGCCCTGCGTATTTAGAAGAATGTTTAAAAAATGTATAGAATTTACAGGTTTCCAACACCAGACCCGGATATTTTATATGCATCCATCACACAAGAATCTCCAGATGTCCTATATCCAGCAAAATCAATATCCTAGTAAGAATACCGGACTTTTTTCATATTGCATTGAAGTTCCCTGGGATGTGGGACTGTCTTGTAAAATCCAGGACGTTGGGCAACAGTGATTTAGCCTTTTTAGTAAAAATGTGAAGCAACTTCTAATGTTGTGTTAAGAAAAATTACGAAATGAATTTGCTCTTTTTAAAATTTACAGGTTTACAAACACCTGCAAACTGCTATAATGAATACACCTGGTGCTACTGAGAGACCTTATTGGTGGGAAGAGTTCACAGCTAGAAATGCTTCTGATTTAAAATCTAATCTTTGAAGTTACTTTAAAAAGTATCTCAAGAAAAGCTATCATTAAAAATAAAAACTTTCATTTTGTAACATGTTACAAACATATGCTAACTAATGTGATACCTTTTTAAGAAACTAGTGTAAATTCTTTTTAAATATAATCTTGAAGTAAATGTGTTCCATTATACTATATACAGTCATGACCATCGTTTCTCAATCTTTGGATCGCTACCCTTAAGGTGTTAAACTTGGGTACCAGAAAGGTCCAGTCTGGCCAAAAAATTAAGAAACATCATTTTACGAAATAAAATTAAAATTCAATATTGTACAAATAAAATTCGTAGCACAAAGTTTCAAGGCTTTTTAATCATATTTTCAGCTTTTAAATGGGTCATAATACTGTAAAGATTGAAAAATGATGCTCTAAATGACAAAGTAGGAAGTGTTTCCTGGGCTAAATACATCAAAAGCCAATTGGTAAAAAAAAAGAACCCTCCCAAGTTTTATTTAGTATTAAATAAAACCAGTTAGCCTGTTATTTAAAACTATAATTGAATCAATCAAGGTTGCTTTGGAGTAAGAAAAATACTGGTAGAACATTCAAATTCATGGGAAAACTGCAATATCATTCAAATAATCCTAAAAATTACAAAAGATTTTATCAAAAGGGTTACGACCCCATTCTTAAAACTATTTGTATATATACACAGGCTCGTAGAAATAATTGCCTGAATCCTCGGAATACAAAAATTATTTCCGAGACAATCTGATAAATCTATGTGGCATTAATTCTCAAGAGCTTTCCTTTTCTTTTTTTTTTTGCAGAATGCAATGCATTGAAAAGAGCATTTTATAAAATGAGCTTTGATTAAAAACTCGAAAACATTAAAAAGTGTTGATCACAAAAAGTGATAATTTTATGAGAAATTGAATTTATTGAAATCTAATATTTGAAGAGATTATGAGCAAGTAATTTTGATAACATAAAGATGACAGATAAATTAACTATAAATGGAGACTACTACTGACAATATATTAAATTTTAAAAGAATCAAACTTTTTAAGTTAAATATTGCAAATTAATAAAATGTGATGCTTAATATGCATATCCATATTGCGTTAAAGCTACTACTATTATACATTTAAATGATATTTATGTGTTTTAAATAAATGTTATATACTTTACAATTATATTTTATATTTATGTTGATTTGTAAAAGTTTTTATAATTATGTTTCTGTTATTAAAGTTTATTACAATTTGTTGATAATTATTTCAATCTTTTTAAAACAGTTTTATTTGCATGCACTACAATTGTTAATAATGGAAAAGCATGTATGCAACAGTAGAATAGGTTGTTTTGCTTTCTTTCTTTTCTTTTGGGTCAAACCATCCAGGTGTAACAATGTGTTATTTTCTGAATTTTGCTTGTTTCACCCCAAATTTTAATGCATTAAAACTATGTAAATGTACTGTTTTAAGGTTTAACAATATTTTATAATATACACTTCAATTATTAGTTTTTTGGAATTAAAGAATATTAGTTTTTGTGAAATGTTTGGTTCTTTAATTTTCGAACAATATGAAATTCCAAGTTTTAAAATTTTTGTTGAAAAATCAAACATTTTATTTATATTTTTGCACAATAGGGAAATTAAAGACTGACTATCACACAGGCACCCGGGGCTTGTGCCCTGGGCAAGAGCTTTCTAAGGGGCAAAAAATTTTTCCATAATATCATTTAAATTTCTTTTTAAAAAATCGTAATAATGAAATAATTGTTGGTAATTTTTCATGATAACAAGTTACTCTTAATAATAAACAATTTCACATTGACAGTAGCACACACACAAATGCACACATACATACATATATACCGTATATTTCCAAATATAAGCCGATCCGTGTATAAGCCGAGAGTGCATTATTCCTTCAAAAATGTACCAAAAATTCAAAACTCGTATATAAGCCGAGATAAAAAAAATTTGAAGAAAAAAAATTACAGCTCAAACATAGTCGCCAAAAGGGGCGAAACATTCGCCAAGCAGGTAACACAGATCAAGTATTTTCCAATCAAGACGCTGTGAAAGTGAGAAGCTTGGCGCCAATGGCGACAGATAGATCTCTGGCAACCCTGTCTGAGGCGAGCGCTGCCAATCACCGAGTAGTGATCGAGCACATTTTCCCCTGTTCATTCATTGCTTTTCCCCCTGCGTTTGCTTAGCTTGTTTTACTTTTTTTATTCAGTTATTTTTCTACATTTATATTAGAAGGATGAGCGGGAATAGAAAGGAATACACACATAGTCGCGAGCGTATTATAGTGGGGAGCAAATTTCGCCATTTTGTTTCAGTGATGATTTCACAAAATCCAGCTGTAAAATATATGTATATTCTTTTAAATAAAACTCTACTTATTTTAAGCTAATTATTTCCTTTATATAGGAGACATAAACTACATATTTAGAGCTCTATATTCGTCGATATTTCGCAATATATAGACCGACTTTTTTTTTTAGATTATCGGACCCGTATATAAGCCGACCCTCCCGATTTAGCTTTCAAAAAAGTTCTAAAAATTCTCGGCTTATACACGGAAATATACGGTATGTATGTATGTATTATATAAAGTAAGTGATCCATTTAAAGTTGGCAGAAAACGTTGAAAGTGCCCAGGGCATGAAAACTTGCAAGTCAGGCCCGGCTCAAGAATGTGTGGACTTCATTCAGGTACTATAAATATATTAGGGAAAACGTTCTTTTGTGTAAATTTTATTCTTGCTACTGCTAACTACATGAATCAAGCCTAATGAGATCACGTAAATTGTGTACCAAATAAGGCAGTGAGAAGCAAAAGGATGCAAGTGACCAAAAAACGATTGAGAAAAAGTTTCTGCATTCAAAGCTTGGATCTTATGGGACCTTTAATGTTAATTTTTTTCTAAATCACGTTGAAGAGGAGCACCTGTTAGAGCTATCACCAACATTTCTTGTCACAATATAGAATGGTGATTTCCCTATCATTTGCACCAGTTATCTCCACATTTTCAATTTTGGCACTTACATCATTTTGCCTCAAATGAAAAATCATTTCGAAAAACATCCATGAAATTAAACACACTTGTCATTTACGGGGATTGCCACCTTGAGAGATATAGGTTATTTATATGCATGTGTATCTTGTTTTAATGTAATATATGTTGAGAAAATATCCTTTGACCATCCCTTTGACCCCCTCTCCATTTGGAAAATTATGAAATAACAGGCTTAAATTAATGACACATATTTTTAAACCACACAATAATTTTCATATTACTATGAAACTGAAGGTATAAGCTATCCATTTAAATATCATAATTAATTTTGGAGCTTCTACACTATGGTTAGAAGCTCCAAGGCCCCGGCTACGTTAGGGCTACGCCCGAAACATGTCAGGGGAACATCCAAGATGTTTGGTTGTTTTCCCCAACATTTCTCGTTCTTCTTCAGAGAAAAAAAAGAAATGAATTCAAAGAAGAAAAGGAGATTCCTTTGAATTCATTTACGCCCTGAAGAACCTGAGACATATCCAGCAAAATGTCTGTCAAAAACATCTTGGATGAAACTTGATCTTTTAAGATTTTTTTTTTTTTTTTTCAATAACTATGATGGATGCTTACATAATGACATTGCTGATTATATAAAATTATTTTGTTAGGTTGTTTACTTTTATTTCATTCATTTATTTATTTTTTGATAAGCTTAAATTCAACATTTGAAAAATTCTTCAACTTTTTAAAACTTATCCTTGAAGTTCAATTTTTTTCTTACACTTAAGCTGTAGCATGTCTCTATATTTCATGACAGAATTCTTACATAAAAACACTTCCATGAACCTAATCCAAATCCCATTGAAGAAAAATAAATCTTACAAATATGTACGTATAAAAATAATTTAATATAGACATTGTGTAAAAAGATTACATATCTTGAACACTCCATAAATATGCTTCTTCTTGAGTGGCTTTTGAGGCATTATTTTTTTCAAAATACTTCTTCTCAAATCCATTGGAACGGTCAACTCCATCCCATCTGTAGCCAGGTTGAATTCCAAAACGATTAGGTGGTGGTGCAGGCCCACAGTATGAAGGCACAGCTGTAAAATTTGAAAAAAAAACATGACAAGTTTCTTCTTTAGAATGAAAAATTCAGAGAAAAATGCAATATTTTGTCAATTTCATTGTTATTAATATAAAAAAGAAAGTTTCATGTGTTTAAGCCACCTACTTGTGTCTTACCTACTTTTTTAGTCTCTTTTTAGTCTGTTTTTTTTTTATGCCCTTTACTGGTGACTTATTTTTTTAATAATGGCAAAAAAAATTTGGTTTGATTTTTTTACAAACTTTAACATTTCTTACACTTTTAATGCACCTAAACCAAATGTTTTAAGTTTAATAAAGGAATAAATTGTAACTACATTAAAATTTTATTTGCAGTCTGGTGCTATTACAGCAATAAATTATTAATTTTTGTAATATGTTCCTAACATTTACTTTTAAAAAAAATGAAAGTTTTTTAACTTAAATTTCAAATACAGTAAAACTTCATTATACCGTGCCTCAGTATACCGAGAAACCGGATATACCGTGGTTACTATCATGTCCCCTGATGCGTAAACCACCCTTTATAATAATTCAAAAATTGCTTAAATTCAAAATCCGGTACGTACATTCCCCCTGACTGGCTCTGACTTGTTTCTGTTGACATGGGCAAAGCTCAATCTGTCAGAAGCTGTTGAGTTCACTGCTTAACTATCTTCCATTTTCAGAATCTAGTTGTGCGTGTATAAATTCTTTTATAGCGTTATCACTTTATATTTCAGATTCTTTAAAATTCTTGAAAAGTAAACATTCTCCAGGCTGAGCGAGTATATGCAGGCTTAAAACATTTTTTTTTCCAGAGAATACAAGATGGCAGTGACAAAAAATAAAACTGAATGTAATTTATTATCAGAATATTAGCACTATATTAAAGCAGTTGAACTTGCTTGATTTTAAATCTACAGCTGATAAGTTAATTATATACAGCTGCAACTAAAAAAATGAAAGAAATCTCTAGTCTGGCATCAATTTTGACAAAATATTTAGGGAAAGTCCCTACTCACAAATTATTAGTCAGGATGCATCCTTCCTTGAGATTAGGACTGGGCATTATATCGATATAAAGCAAGATATCGATTTAAAGCTAACATCGGCAATACGATTTATATGTTTAACTTTTAATGATATTTCAATCAATTTTTTTACCGGATTTTCAATTAGGAAAAAATCCGGTAAAAAAATTGATTTAGTGCACCTTAATGCTAATCAAAATAAGAAAGTAACTCCGACATTGTCAATCGGATTTTAACTGTGACCCCTAATGCAGTGGTGGTCTTCAAACTGTTTTTTGTCATGAAACCCTCTCTCCCCCCCCCCTTTTTTTCTAACAAATAATAAGCGATCTCATGTACGTACACACACACACACAAACAAAACGAGAATTCATAAATACTAATAGCATCCAATTTTGAACTCTCTTAAAGATGAAAAGGATCCAAGTATGAGTAATAATCTGTTTCATTAAAATCTTTAGTTACCGTTCATAAAAGGTTAACCACTTTTCCAATATATTTGACCCCCTTTCCCCCTTTGTGAAAAAATGTCACACCTCAACATACCCCCCCCCCCCCCACATTTGTCACACATCACACTATATTACATAATCATATATGCTTGCAATGTTACAGTTCAAAACAAAGCACTGCCTTAAAACTTTATTAATGACATTTTTGAGCATAACAATAATAATGAGATTATGGCTTACAACACAAAAGGTAATTAATTTATAATAATACAGCATATTAATTGTTCAAATTCTGTAAATTTGAACCGAGTTATCTTTTTTTATCTTAAAAGTGTAAATGCCTAAGAAGATTTCCTTTTAAACTTTTAAATGGAAGTAAATTTAAACTTTAAAATCAAATTATGAAAATAAAAATAAATTAAAAATAGATTTAATTTGCTGATTTTAAATGTTTTTATAGAAACTAAAATGTTTTATATCACACTTCTTGTTATCCCCTCCTGTCCCCTTGTCACAATTTCTTGAACACCCCTCTCCCCCTCGAAACGTGACATCATTTATGTATGATTCCTTATTAAAAAATATCTATAATTTACCAGAAAAACGATATTTTTCTTTAAAAAATGTGTTTTTGCTATGTTTGTATTTAAAAACGTCTTTTAGTAAAAGACAAAAATAAAATAAATGTGTAATTATTAAAATTAATTTTTTTCAATAAATTTGTATTTGTTTTAAAACATATTTTTAAAAAAAATCACCTATACTGCAATGCTAAACTAATTTTTCACGAGCCTTAGAGTGAATACAACTGCTCAAACAAAATTGTGGAATTTCAATCTCAACTTAATCATTGTAGCAAATGGAACATCAACAACTCAGCCAAAGCGATTTTATCAACAGCCGTGCAGCGAAGATATTCCAACTTCCGATACTAAATTGTCGCGCAAAAACTAATCGGAAGAACGTAGCACCAAAGCATGTAATACTTCTTACTTTCGATTCTATATACACTTGATTATCTAATATTCTGAGCATCAAAACTTCACTGCCTCTGCCAGCAGATTTTGCCATAGCGATTTTTTTCCATATCTGATATCGTTCGTATTGGGCTGGCTGCTTGCTTTCGTCTCTCGTTTTCGACGGTCACGTGATGATCTTAATTCATTCGTCTTTGTTTATCAGAGGGCAATTTCGTTACTTGTTCCCCCCCTTTTTACGTGGCTTCGTCGTTATTCTTATTGATTTTTTTCCCGTACATTTTATTTTAGCCTAACTCGCGATTGTTTTTCATTGTGCTTTTTCAAAAATTTATAATTAATTTCTATCCCTTTTATTATCACTTAAAAACTTTTGGGTACACAATAATAAAATAAAGCAGAAAGGTTTATTATTTTAATAAGTTTTTGATTTGATTTTTTTCGGACATGAACTTTTGTAATCTTACACCACTTTCTGTTATATCTGTAAATTTTAACAATAAATTAAATATTTGATATAGAAAGTAAGACCCCCGCCCCGTCCTTTTTTTGTGTGTGTTAGTTTATATTATCAAGTACAGAAGAATTACTTAGCAAATAAACAAACTTATTTCAATGATTTTGTACTTTTTACAAAATCCTTGCTTAATAAATGCTATCATTGTATAATAAATGTTATAAAATTTTCAAATTAGATTTAGGTCAGATCAAAGCTGATTTATAAATGTTACTATCATAATATAAGATGGTAAACATATGGATTTAATTGGAGCAGGACCGATTTCAAAAATTTCGAAAAAGGGAGAGGGGCAATTCTCCCCCCTCCCCAATCGTCCAAAGGATAGGCCTGAATTGGAGAACTGCCAAAGAGAGGCTTCATTTAGTCAATAATAACAAAAAAAAGGGGGGGTTTCATGTTTTAAAAGTGAAATCTGTGTTAAATCGATTTATGACTACATCGCGATATTAGACAGCTGATAAATCGATTTTAAAATTTTCAACATTGCCTAGGCCTACTTGAGACCCCATATAGCGTTGTAATGCTCCTTGTTGCAACCGCCTTTAATTGCATGATACTATATATTATAAATAATTAAACAACGAATTATAACATATTACAAACATGTTTTTAATACCTGGTTCATTTTTTCGTCTCTTCTTTCGTATATACTCGGCCATTGGATCTTCTTCGTGTATGGCCGACTTCAATCTTTCCTCTAAATCTTCATCATCACAATATCTAGCAAGTGGCTTTGACATTTCATATAAATCGTCTTCTAGTTTTTTCTGTAGATTCTCTGTTTGTTCAACTCTTTAAAAAACATAAATGATTGTAAATATATATTCTAATGATGCATCAAATATTCAGCCTGTCTGTTCAATGCTGAATATTTATTTGGCTGAACATCTTTTGAAAAGAAATGTACGTGTCTTAACACAAAACTTTATAAAATGTTTTATAATCATTGTTTAATTATCATTTTGATTGAAATTATATCATAATGAATTGTCATGTTATTTTTTTAATAAATATGCATTAATAAATAAGTATCTGCAATAAGCAAGCCTAAACTGTTTTAACCTAAAAGAAATCTAAGCAAAACTCCCTGATACAGCCAAGCACTTTGATGCATGCAAACTGAAATGAAAAATACATTGGTTTTACATAGCATGAATAGGATTCAAATCAGTCATTAAAATAATTTTAATCAGATATTTAAATAATCAGATTTACAAAAAATCATTGCATAGATCAATATTAAATATAAGAAAATAGCATAAATTTACATTTAAGTTGCAACATTTTTGTGTCTACATTTCTCACTTTATTAACACATTATGAGCGGGGACAGGTACTAGTACCCGTTTCTTGCATTGCCGTTTTAAAGCAGGGCTGGTATCTGTACCCGTTTAAAATCACCACTTTTAAGTCACCTAAGGAAAAAAATGTTTCACATAAGGTATGAATTGGATTTTTTTAACTTGGTCAGCTTAGCCCGCTACGCAACATAGTTGCGTGTGCTACGTCACCCACTCATAATGTGTAAAGTTATTATTCTGTCTGTGCTTGAGAAACTAAAAAAAATCTTTTATCTTTTTGAACTTAGATCAAATTAAGAATTTAACAAGTGTGATTGAATGCGTCTCATAAAGCCATTCTCCACTTTTCGTTGTTTGTTTTTACTTTTCTTGTTATTTTTAAGCTTTTGCCCTTCTTTTATATTTTGTACATATATATATATTTACAATCAAAGGTGTGTGAAGAAGAAACTAAGAGTCAAAATTCTCATGTGGTAATGTCATTCATTGATAGTGGTGCAACATGAAAGAATGGATGCCGGTTAATAGAGACTCTTAACAAGTCTCCCTCGTGTGAACAGGTAGAAACAGGGGTGGATTAAACGATTCGAGGACCGCGGCCTCCAGGGGCCCCGAGCTCATAGGGGATCGTATTCCTTCCTTATTTCAAATTTCCCCCTTTTTTTCAGTTTCATTGTAGAGAGTTCTACAGTAAGGCCTCGCAACAGCATACAAGATTTGCTTGATAAAAAATAAGGACTTAGTCAAGGTAGAAAATAGGCAGTGTTAGTGAATATATATCATGACATTTATAAACTTATTATCATGATGTATTTTTACCAAGCTATCAAATCTGCATAGAATTCTTATTAAATTTATCTTAGAAACTTCATTAACTCACTTCTACATATATAAAAATTTGAAACAGCACAATTATATTGAGTGGTAAATACAAAATACTGAAAAATTTGAAACTGATTATTCTACAAAAAATTTGCAAAAATCAGTTAAACAAATGGGAAAAAGAATTATGACTAAACAGAATTTAAAAACTAAAATAATGAGAATATGTCGTACTTCTACTTACAATCATATAATTCTTCTTTACATACAAATGGAAACAATATTACTTAAAAATTATACTAGTATTATTAGAAATACTTACATTAATATTACTTGAAAACTACTAAAAAAATACAAGTGTGTAGATTTTAATTGTGTCGTAAATGATAGCAAGATTCTTGCTTTTGAGCTGACAGACAAGTAATGCACTGAATTAAGAGTAATTTTGTAAAATTAAATATGATACTTATAAACAATACATTACTTTTCTATTACATTTTTTAATTTGTGGTATATTAAGATTTAAAATGTCATTTTTTCATGATCATGAACAAATCAAAATTATGAAGAAATGTAAGATTTCATTCTCATTATACAATGAAAATGTTTTAGCTTGGGTGAAAAGAAAACTTTGTCATTTATGATAATATATTGATAAGATTACTATTATTAGTATTATTTTAGCAGAAGTAAATTTGCACTAGCAAAATAAAGTTTATGTAAATGCTTTAATGATATTTATCATAAAAAGCAAATATTCATATAAACATCACATTTCCCAACATTGAATGTGGCTAATGCTTTTTAGTTATATATTGAATAAAAACAAAAAGAATTGTTAATTTATTTTGGAATATTATAATGAAAACGTGAAAGGAAAAACCCTCAATGCTAAAGACAGCCAAAAAGTTTTAAAAAAAACCTCATTATAAATTATAATACATTTTAGGAAAAAATATTTTTTAACTAGATATAGTAATATTTAATAATTATAACTAACTGATATAGTCACTAAAACTTAAAATAACTTTCGAAAAATTCCTTATATTTTCAGCCGAAATTTCGAGTGGGCTGGAAAAAAAATTATGCCCGTGTAAATCCTTTACTGTTATAGAAGCTGAAACTTCATAGAGATAAAAATAATGGTAAGCTCAAAGTAATTGATGTCCAAGAAGGAGAATCGTACAGTAAATGAGAACTAGGATGTTTTACCGAAGCCGATGCAATCGAATTTTGAAATGCATAAAAAATCGGGACCGACCTTTTAAAATGCCAAAAAAATGGACAAAATGCATAAATTTTACTCGTAATTTGTAAAAGTTGGCAGGCTACTTTTAAAAAATGTCATAGGAAAAAAAAAAAGGAAGGGAGTTTCCTAAAATTAAAGGCATTTCGCGGAAACAAAATTCTTAATTTCCAAAATTACCTAAAATACGGAATTTTGTCAAAATACAGAAAAATCACGTGTCTGTGATCAGACAGAAATGGATAAAAGTACTTATATACTGCATAAATTTTCGTTTTAATCCTACTTGCAGTTTTTTGCTCTTCCTTCATCTATTACCACCTAACTATGCAAAAAGTGCAGAAAATGCCGAATTTCGGATTTGTGAATTTTGCGAAATTGACCCACTGGAAATTAAGAGCTTGTTTAAAAAAAATAATAAAGCAAATAAGACTGCAAGAAATTAAAGCGCAAAAACTTATTTTCATTAATTCGGAATAAAAGCAACAATTAACAAAAAACATAACTGAAAAACGAACCCTTTACAAAAATTGCGATCGCAAAAATCAAACTACACATTTCCGATTGTAATTACATTTCATTTACCTTTTTTTTAAAACATTTATAATATCTAAAAATCCACGGCAGAAACGTTCCCGATTTTTCTCTGAAAGTAGGGAGGTCGACTTACCCACGGGTTTCCGTTTATTTGTCTGAAAGTTGGGGGTTCGGTTTACATGCAAATAGATTTTACGCAAGTATATACTGTAAGATTTTCATAAAAATCAAAAGAAATTTTATTTATTTACTTCATAATTACACTTAAAAAATAATTGAAAGGAAAACAATGCAATCTTTTTGCATCCTTTACAAGAATCTTAAATACACTTCTAAGGAAAATATGGACTGTCAATGAAAAACAAGGACTGTAAGGGTCCTTATTAAGGAGTACCAGAATGTAAGGAGTTTACAAGGACTTGCAAGGACTGTGCGAACCCTGTTAATCCGGCCTTGGATAGAAAGTCCAAAGAACCTGTTGTGGTGTTAAAACCCACATAGTAAAAATTTGGGTCTCTTTTTGGTCAAAATGCTCGGTATTTTTTTTTTTTCACAGACTAGCGCTGAGGGCACTTAAAAAATGAATTTCCAGACCATAGTCTAGGTACGTTAAATAAGTCTCCAATGGGTTAATGACAAATACACAGCCCTATTAGAAAGAAGACAATCACAGGTGTTTTTATTAAATATAATAACTTAATGCAACAGGCTCTATGATGCTGAAAATTTATGTTTTTCATTTTAAATGCAAAAGAAAATAATACGCGAAATTTATTCACATTTACACAGAAACATATACACCTGTAATCAAAAGCAAATTATATTCGCATTTTGAAAAATGTGATCTTTTTTTGAATCTATGATGGAAGTTTTGAATTTTTATGTATAAAAATTCTGGGAAATAAAATGCTCTGCGGACTTAAGATATTTTTTTAACAGTGGGGTCCTTGAGACCTTGTTTTTTGAGTACACAACAACACCCATGAAATCTATTAGGGTTCTTTTTCTTTCTTCTTATTATTCCTCTCCCATACCTTTTCATTAAGAAGCTTTTTCTTGTTTAAATTATATGTATCTTGCAATAAAGATTTTCATGTCAAGAAAGCACAAATAAGTATTAAAGGCTTGCCAACATTGTAAAATCCAGTTCAAGAGCAGTTACTACAAATTTCAGGAGTTTTCAAAACTTTTCAGGGCACATTGTTATAATGATTGATATATTATTTTGATTGTTATAAAATTTTTTGTTCCAAGTGAAGTTAAAAAAAATCTACATTGCTTAAGCAAAACATATTTATTTATTTATAAAGCATAAATTTACAACGCTGTATTTTTAATTTTTTTCCCCCCAAAATTTTAACATATCAGCATTTTTAACAAAACATGTGTAAAAGAAATTCCTATCTTTCTATATAATCAGGCACATTAATATTGTTAATTTAAAATTTTTTGTTTGAAATGCATTAAACAAATAAATGAATAAAATTATAAACTAAATTATAGCAAGTAATACATAGAAAATAAAATAACATCCCAATATTAAAGAATCAAATAAACAGCAGTAAGATCAAGAATAATGACCTAATATCATCAAAAATTATCCAAAAAATTCCATTAAAGTTGAAAAATACTTTAAAGGAACTAACATCATTTTTCATCTAACACATGGTTTTCATGGTTTCAAATTACAACCAACAACAAACTACCTGAAGACGTTGCCATTAAAAAAAAACATCATTGTTATGGGTCTTGTTTAAGGCTGTGTGCCTACCCTAATTTGCTGAACTGCAACTTCAATTTTAGCCAATAGATGGCGCAGAATTTCACACCTTTCAGGGGGGGTTGGAAGAAGATCGGTTCTTCCGAACCCCTTTTTCACACTAGGGGATAATTAGGGGCTAATAGCTGTCCTGTTAATATCAATAGTCACCGCGGATTTCCCGTTTACCTTGAAGGCAGAGTCATAAATGCAACTGCTTGCTTTTGTGAATCCAACTTCCAAGAAAAGAACCTCGGGATACTTTCTACCCAATTCTTGTTCTACGCTCTTCCAAAAAAAATGTTTTTCAACTTTTCAGAAATTATCTCCAATCAAATATATATATATAAAACCAAATCAAATATTTGGTTTTAAAGTTTCAAAATCAGATTAATATGTTTTTTTTATCTGCATAAAATAAAATTATTCATGAAAATGTATTTGCGCTATTATTTAGGGGCACTTTTTTTCGATATATTTTTGGCTCTCCTCCTCCTTTTGTCACAAAATGTCAAACTTCATTATAACCCCTACCCCCTTTATCACATGTCGCCCTATAATACATAAGCATATATACTTGCAGTTCACAAAGAAAGCACTGCGCTATAGATCACGTTTCTGACTTTATTTTTGAACTTTTAATGACGTTGGTGAGCATAATAATAATTATGATGATTACATGTGTACTTAATTTGTATAAAGTAAGCTTAGGTTTACAACAAAAAGATAATATGTTTTACTGTTCTACCCTAATTAATTGTTTGAATTCTGAAAAAATAACCGACGCAATTTTACCCTAAAAGTAAATGCCTAATAAAAATTTCCTTTTAAGCTTTTAACAAGAAGTAAATTTAAATAATAGTAAGCATCGGTGTTTGTGATACAAAATGATCAATAAAACTTTATAATCAAATTATGGAAATAACAAAACTTTAAAAATAAATTTAATTTATTGAGGTGCGAGAATTACCCGCATTTGTGTATTTATCAATTTTTTTTTTATCATACTTGAGTGCTTGAAAATTACATTCTTTTGAAAAGTATATGGTTTAAGCTGTAGATAGAATATTTTTGTGTACAAAACATTTTGAGATCCAAAAAGAAAGAAAAAAATATGAATTTTTTACCGAACAATCAAAATAACTTTGTACTCACTAACTGCAACTTAAAGCTAATTTTTCTTCATTATTCATGAAATGTAGCAAAAATAATGGACTAATATGAAATTACGAACAAATATACACAGAAACACCACGCGGAAAACATATCAAATTCACAAGGAATTTTATTCACTTCCATCAGCCATAAGTTTTTCTGCTGAATTCATATTTATTTTTTTGCTAAAATCTATAAATTAGCTTTTGCACTTAAATGTTATCCTTAAGTTATGATTAATTTTATGTCAGAATAGTCGCATTATGTGAACGTGCAATTAAACAAATTGTTGGTAGTATTTTTGCAGCAAGCACAAATAAATAAAAAATGACGAATACATTGGACGCTCCTTTCAAAAAGAATAATCCCCTTTTATTAAGTCACCCCCCCCCCCCCCCGTCATGTCATCTCGCCTAAATTCCAAACCAGTTCTTTGATACTATTTCAGTTAACGATTAAACGTCATTAACAGATGCTTCTTGATTTAAAACTGCATTTTAATTCATATTAATTTACAATAATAATAATAATAATAATAACCTTAAGTTACATTAGAAGCAACTTAAGTTTCGTTTTTTAAATGCGAGAACAGCGACATTTTCGAATTTTAGAGGTTCGTGAGTAGAAAAAAGTTTTAAATACTAGGTAAAGAAAAATATACTATAAAATAGCATTACTGTAAATTCTGTATTGAAAATTTTAATGTATTTTTTTTTACAAAATCGGGGATCTGAAGCAGAACGGGGGGGGGGGGGGGGGGGCAGTAAGGCATTCAGATTTTGCTCGAACCTGGAACGGTTCAGAGGAAAGAAATTTGTTGTGCTCCACTAATCCGGTTTTATGTTTTTGTTTTGTTTTTTTTATCACATAAAATAATAAACTTAAAAGCAGGTATAAATAATATAATTTATTATAATTATTCGGAGCACGAAGAAGAACCGGAGCAAAAATTTAGAAGTCGGAGAGGAGCAACTCAAAATAACTGGCTGCTTAAGATTCTTGCTCAAAATCTGTATTAATTGAGTAATTTAAACTCCATATTAATACCAGAATAGAAAAAATTTGATGTGGACTTTCTTTCATAACGTGTACTAGTAGAAAACAGGAAAACTATAAGCAACTTGTCAAGTGTTGAGCAATTATTTCACTACAACTTAATAAGTAAAACATCTGAAATACTTGGGGCATTTTAAAAATGAAATGAAACTATTTTGCTTTTTATAATTATGTATGAACACAAAATAAGTACAGTAGAGCCTTGATTAACTGAGCCGATAACAAAGTCGATTTTTTTTTTCTTTGCAAATGATCCCAGATAAAGGTCATGTTTTTTAGTTCACGGCCTGTGCTACAGGCTCTCTCGCCCTCAAAGAGTAGCTGATTTTCAACAACTTAATGAACACTACATTTAAAAAATAAAATATTTTCTTGAAATTTGTATGTACAGGGCAATTCCATGAGAAAGTGGACATGAGGGCTTAAATTTTATAGCTGTTGTACTGCTTCAAATAATATGTCAAATTAAAGGTAATGATATGAGGTTTATGAAAATGTAAAGAAATATTTCATAAAAATGATCCTTTTATTATTTTGGGGGGCTTAAAGTTTGCATTGTAGCACACGTTCAATTAGGAAAAATTGGGTATTTTCATTCACTCTGAAATAATATTTAAAACAACGCCAATTTCATTGCATGTGCATATATTACAATTTATGACCTTTGTCTCCCTTTTAGAGTATTTAATCTTCCATAAATATGCATTTAATCTTATTTTAAATGCAAGTTTATTTATAAAGTCTCTCTGTCACACCCATCACAGAAAAGATGCATAACATACCATAGCAAATGCATTAATCCTTAGAAAAACCCGAAAATTTCTGAAAGTCTAATTATTACTAATGTGAATAAATATAAAATATCCAAATTTTATTAAATTTTTATTTTGTGCAAAAATTTTGGTGTGACGGGTGTGACACCATTTAAGATAGTTTTAAAATATTTCATAAATGGAACAGAAAGTTAAACCACTTGTTTCTAAAAAATTAGGGCAATATGTTAAAATAATAATTATTATTCTTATAATTTTGATATAATTGAATAACTTAGATGTTTTCCAGCTATTTTATAGTCATTTTTTATTGATTCATAATACATTTTCAAAGAAAATAAAATGGGAAAGGCGCAATAGGTGGTATGGTGAAATCAAAAATATGGATTGCTGTGAAAACCAAAAAAGTAACAATAAATTCAGCAGATGATTTTTTTCAATGCTCAAAGCAAGTCTCTGGAATTCAATCCCTTTATATTTCATCTGAAGAGATCAAACAACATAAGTCAGTGCTACTTTCTAGATGGGATAAAATTTTGTCTATCAATGGGTTACAGTCAAGATGCCATTTTCAAATATTCGACAATAATCATCTGTTAATGGGCAGAACTGCAAGGTCAGTCTTACAAAAAAATTAAGTAATAGCGTTTGAATGATTTGCAAGGAAATTCCCAGATTAGTAAACATATGCTGACCGATTCTCAAATTGAAAGCAAACAAAATGATTTTCTTACTGGAGATTTTGCTCTGATTTTATTAGCTGTTGCTTCCAGTAGCAAGAAAAAGTCAAATAGAAAATTTTATTATGCCACGATTCTAGCAATGAATAAAGAAAACCAAGAAATTACTTTAAAGTACATGTACGCAAATGGTAATTCTTGGTATTGGACTGAAAAAGAAGACATTTCAACAGAAAAACTATCTGTAGTTATAAAGAAAGTTCCACCACCATAACTTATTAATAAGAGAGGCTGTTATTATAAATTTTAAATCTTTTAAAGATTTGTGCATGCTTAAGAATAAAGTTTTTTTGGATAAAATGTTATTGCTTTATCATTCTTACATTTATTTTTCACTTTTAAACCTATCTAATTATAGAAAACATTGCACGATGTCACACCCGTCACATATTCTGTCACACCTGTTACATAGCAATTATTTTTCTTTGCAGGGTTAAAAAGTTAAATTTATTTACAAAACATTATTTTGGGCAGTTGAATCCGTTTTAACTGTGAAACAAAAAAAGCAAGACTTGACCAAGGTAAAATTCACAGGAGTTTTAACAAATACAGATGCTAGTGAAAAGTCATGTCACAAAACTGTCACACCCGTCACACAATTTAAAAAAATAATTGAAAAAAAAAAATGATAATTTTTTTACTGCTTTAGAATGCTAAATTAGAAGCTAATTTAATCCACAAAATATTTTGAAAAAGATTTTTTGATAAATTATGTGCTTAAAAAATTATTATAACGCTTTAAAATGAGTCAAACTGTCACACCTGTCACTGTGGAATGGCCCTACAGTTTCTATTAACCAGATTTCCAATATCCGAGGTTATATCTTCCTTTTGTTTTTTCCTTTTTTAACCCATTCGCAAACTGCTCACACAATTTCAATAAACTTTGTCGTCCATATCACATAATTTTTGTAAATTTTTCAAAGTTTTGTACATTTTTATCAAAAATACTGCCAACAGTTTTTTAATGGCCGGTAATAGTTCAAAAATTTAAAAATTTGTGCGGATAATTTATGGCCCTTAATTGTAACTACTATATTTTTTTTTACCTAAATGCAATACATTTTGTTTTCAGATCATTGTTTTAAAAAGTTACACAATCAGTCTAACGCAGCGTTTCTCAACCTTTCAGTATTCGCGGCCCAATTTTCTATCATAATTTTCATCGCGCTCCCACTTACCATAAAATGTATACAACAATACTGTATATTGAGTACTGATTCTGTTTTTGAATTATTTTTAACTTACCGCCAAAACAAGAGTAAAAACCAGTAATTTAGTAATAAATCACTATTTCAATTTTGGGCATTAGTAGATTATGATCTTTCTGCACTAAACACAAGGGCTTTTCGCGTTCTATTACCATTTTGTGCAACTGGATTTTCTGCTGTGACTTTTTTGAAGTCAAACTCTAGATCTCGGCTAAATATAGAAACGGAGGCACTGAAGGTGGCTATTAGGGTGGGTCGAAAAAAGTAATGTTTTTTTTTTTTTTTTGAAATGCTATACCGCGGAAAGCTTGCCTCTGGGGTAGGTAAGTAACATGCAAATTAAAAAACCGATTTTTATTGAACCCCTAGCTAGCGCATTGTACTTTTAAAATTTCGATTTTTTTCGAAAATCAAGTCATTTTACAAGTTTTTTCGCAGCAGTCAGCCATTAATATTTTAAACTGCTATAGCGAAAATCATTTATCAAAAGGGTTGAAAAGCACCTAAAAAAATTCAAACAGTCAAAATCTTCCAATTTGCGATAGCGCAAAAGACTCAAAAATCGGTAAATTATTGCATTTAAGGTACATACTAACACCTTATGTGAAAGGCATGCTGAGTTATGTGTTAATAGCCCATTTCTTTCCTTTTTTTTTTACTTTACACTTCAATACATTGTAATAGAATAGCGTTCCCCAAACTGGTGGTTCGCAAGGTGTCGGAAAGGGGGTTGCGAAAATAATATTGCAATGGGGAATTTTTAATTGCTAACGTACAAGAAAAAGCTAAATAATAAATTTACATACGTAATAGGACGGAGTATAAAAATGATTTTTTTAAATAAATTGTTTTTCCGATAATGCATAAAAGTTGTGGACTGGCATAGGAAGCATGCGTACAAAATTTGAAATGCCTTTATTTCTACTATTGTCTGATTTCGAAAACTTGAATCACAAAGTGGTATCGGAAGAAATTCCTTGATTAATTTAAAATTTTGAACGTATATTTCTCCTACCATTTTCAAGCGCTTTTTATATTTTAAAATATGTCTTTTCTAGAAACTTGCTGAAGTTGTGCAGTGCGTAGTACCAACCCTGAAATTCAGATGGCAGTGCAGTAGAAAAATAGATATTTTCCTTTACTTCTGCTAATGAGTGCTAAATTACATGTCAATCACCGAGATGCCCCCAACGAACACGAACTGTCCCCTTCTTTTGTCCTGCGGCTTTGTCCATTTTGCATTCCCGCGTCAACAGCGCTTGAAGCAGAGCTCTCAGATGGCTGTGGATTCGTGTGTTTCTTATTTTTGTAGGTTTCCTATTTGAACCTGTACCAAAGGTTGGGAATTCCCCTCCCCCGGTCTAAGTTGCGGAACACTTTCCGCTGAGTAAAATAACATGTAGGTATTTTTACCATCGAGCAGATTTTCTTGTGTAGTAAAAAAATAATTACTTTAAATGCTTATGATTTATCAAATACATATTTAGTATTTATAGGGGAATGTGGGGTAAAGTGAAACAGTTAGGAAAAATTACATTTTTCAAAGTGAACAAATTAAAAGTTTATTTCAGGGTTGGGGTTTTGGACGTCCAAAACTAGTTTTGGACAGGACAGGTGGTTTTTACCGTCTTAAACTGTCCGAAAGTGTCCAAAACTGTCTGAAAGTGTCCGAAACTGTCCAAAACTCCCAAATTAGGTACTTTGAAAATCTTTCTATTTTTAATTGCTGCACACTTTATAAACAATGTTAACAAATATTATTTTTCAATTAAATATTATTATTACTTTTATTTATATTATGTTAAAATATTAAATTTAGCCAATAGTTCTGATGTGTGAAAACTCATTTTTACTATGTTAAAAGAAATTAAATTTAGCCAATAGTTCTGTTGTGTGAAAACTATTATTTTTACTATGTTAAAAAATTTAGCTTTAGTCAATTCTGTTGAGTGAAACTATTTTTTCAAGCACTTTTAAAAAATTACCAATTAAAAGAGAAATTCATGATAATGTACCACAATATTTTTATAAAACATGCCAATAACTAAGAGATTTTTGAACCATGATATGTATTAGCTTTTTTTTTTTAAATTAAACATTTTTTTAAAACTATTCACATCCAGTAAATAAAGCTTTAATAAAAATAAAATATTATATTTCAATTAATATTTATTTGCATTAATTTGTTAATTATTGCATTCCTTTAATTAAATACAATTTTATTGAAAAATATAGTTTTGGACAGTTTTGGACACATGGGTTTTGGACAGGACGGTAAAAACCATGGTTTTTACCGTGGATTTTACCATAGTGTCCAAAACTTTGCCAACCCTGGTTTATTTTTATAATAACTACATGAACAGAGAAATGTGATTTTATAATAAAACTTGAAATATTATTTTTCATTTTATGCAGTAAATTTGGTCGTTGAAATCAAAGTGGAAAATTATCACTTTGCCTCATTGAATTTTGAAAAATTGAAATATTTCTAAATGAAGTAGTTTTCTAAGTGATAATCAGGGACGTCTGTACAAAGTACTGAACCGCCCAAAACGTTGACCCCCCCCCCCCCCCAAATCAGCCAAACAATCGATCAGAAGCCCCTGAAACGAACCCCACCAAATCTCAATGGAATAAACTGTGCCGTGACCCCTTCTGGGGGGCACCCCTGTGATAA
The DNA here is from genome assembly GCA_038502835.1 of Octonoba sinensis. Lineage (NCBI taxonomy): Eukaryota > Metazoa > Arthropoda > Arachnida > Araneae > Uloboridae > Octonoba > Octonoba sinensis. Next base: position 50,982,347 of record CM076599.1, on the reverse strand, counting down.
ATATACCTTTGGATTCTTATGTTGCCTTATGATAGTCTAAATTGTAATGATTCATATTTACGACTACAGATGGTTAAAAATAGTTTTTAGTAATTATGAATAATTAAATGAATGAATGATTAATAAAACGTGAAAATGAATTATTAATTAATAAAAAAATATTAATTAAATGAACGAATGAAACATCTACTGAATAAATAAAAAATTAATAACTTAATAAATGAACAACAAATTTAGTTAGTAGATGACTGATGTAGGGTCAGAGTGGAATAAATACGTATTTCTCTTTGTCCTGTATGCACATGAAATTTTACTAAACATTAGCAATCAAAATAAGCCTAACATAAAAGAAATTAACACTGCATTAGTCCCTAGGCCTTAATTAATATTTAAAATATTAACAAGAATTGTATAATTATATAATTGCAAAAGGTGTATTTGACACAAAACATTACAACATGAGCATCAAATTTTGAAAATGGCTTGTATTACAGTATAGCTTTATCTTTAGATTCGGTTATTTTCTGACTGGAATCAACTACATGCAGGGGCTCACTAACGGAGGCGGGGAGGATGACCCGTCTTCCCAGAAGGAATTGGGTATCCGACCGATTTTGTTTTTAATATCCGAAAACCGATGCACAAAAAAATCCGGATTTGCAGGTTTCAAAGACCGGAGCCAAATATCCAGCACGGATAAGTCACGTAATTGACACCGGGATATACGGCATCTGAGAAGATCTATATCCAGGTTCTCCCTAATTCTGCCCATTTTCTCCCTCCCCTCCCCCTGAGCAAAATCCTGGGTGCGCCACTGACTACATGTTATGTAACATATTAAAAAAAAATAGTTAGCTCTGTAAACAAAGTAAATACTTTATCATTTCACTTAGCCCCACTTTTACCTTTAGCCCATGTTCCTCAGCTTCAAATTTCAGCAAGATGTTTCTCTTGTTTGTCATCAACTTTTCGATTAATATGGTGGAATTTGGTGCACAACTCTGTGTTATGAGTAAAAAATATGCTGGGAGGGGGGATATCATAAGGGGGTGTTTCATAAGCCATATTATAAGGACTATTTTGACCCTTCTCCAAGAGAAAACTGTTGTTCTGCAATACCATTGTACGAAAAATAGAAATTATACTTTGTTTATGATGTGGGAATACACAAAAGGATTAAACCGTAAAATAATATTGCTATTTTTACTCCTTTCCAAAAAAAATTGCTATCCCCCTCCTTACATAAAGCTTGGAGTGGAGTGTCTCCTTCACTTGGAAACTTGAACTTTAGCTTCTATAAAGAGCAAACCTCAATAATCAAAAAGCAACTCAATAGAGCAATGCTTTGCAGCATTTTTTACACTACTTTTGACAAAACATAAATAATCACAAATACTCTTAAAGTTTGTATCATTGATTTCATAGAACTTAAAAAGTCATCTAGATTATTCAAACCATTAAAAACTACTTTTTTTTTGTATGGTGTAGAATTCCAAGTATAAATAAAAATGTTTAAAAGGCCATTTTTCCGAAAAATTGCCTAAAAATTTGGAAGCTTTTTATGCTCGGTATCGACTAATAGCTCTTGAAATTCGGTATGCGAAGAATTTAAGAATATTTCTCTTGAACTTTTATTAGAATTGCTAATGTATTTTTGAAAACAATATTACCTAAAAACTTTATCTGCTCTATAACATCACATTTCATACTTAATATTATGGATTCTACGATAAAATATCCAAAATCAACTTTGATAAATGTTTTTTTCTTTTTTTCAAAGGTTAGACGTGAAAATTCGAGAATATTCATAATTATAGGGAACCATTTTTTCGACACTACGCGTGATATTTTCTAGGGATGCACCGCTTAATCGGCAGTAATTGGTAATCTGCCATAATCGGCCCTTTTTTTCTGCCAATTAATCCACGACTTTTTTAAAATTAAAAGTACATTTAGTATGTAAAAACAAGAAATGAGGTGTATTCCAGGCCACTCACAAAAAGCTCGCCGGATCTCATGTGGCTCTTCAATTCATTGTAATAGAATAGATTTCCGGTGGTTCGTGAGGTGTCGGAAGGGGGTTCGCGAAAATAATATTGCAATGACGGAATTTTTAATAAAAAATTATCACGGAGACGCTCACAGTCTGCTGAATCATCTAGTATTTTTTTTTTTTTACTATACGATCTCAGCATTTTGCTGTAGGAGGCAAAGTTCGTTAGTTTTCGTCAGTATGGTTGCTATTCTGAAAACTGTTGCCAAGCTCGATTTTCATTTAAAATCGATATAAATACAAGAAAACGCAAAATTTTTCTAAAATATTCTAGCAATCAATACATAATTGAAAAACACGTCATATGCAACAAAAATTGGAATGATACTTGCAGTTGATTTTGATTTATTATGTCGGTACACTTTCCTTGGCGCCAAACCGCTATGGACAACAGCCTTAAAATCTCCGATGCCCCTTCCGAACTTAAAAGAACGTTCCTTGCCGCTCTCCTGCGTCCGACATGCGTAGCGAACATCGGTAGTGTTTGGGCATGCGTACCGTTTCCGCGTAACCTGCTCGTTGGATCTTTTGCTGCTATTGTTCGGAAGTCGCTTACGTCCTGAGGCAATATGGGTAAAAGTAAATCATAAAGCAGTGTTGCCAGATTGGGCGATAAATCGCGACATTTTGAGCTCGCTGGCGACCTAGAATTTTATCAAGTCGCCTGGCTACTTTTTGGCCGATTTTCAAGATTTTTTCGTTGAAATTTGAAAAATTTTTAGATTTTATTTCCTTTTTCTCTGACTTTGATCAAAGGTGATGTTTTGAGTTTATAACAAAAGTCTTTAGTGTTAAACATTTATGAAATATCAAATCCTTTTGCAATTATACTAGCGTGACGTCCCGAGGGTTATGAGAGGTTCACAGCAGACAAAAAAGTTTGGATTTTCCCCCGCACATGCACATCAAAGCATGTATTTCTTCTTTGAGCTCTTCTTTTTCTGTGCAAAAGACGTTCCTCCAGTGTATCTTTTAACATTGCATATCACCAAACAAAAGGAGATTTTATATTTATTTTATCTTGAATATTTCTAAAATTGAAGAAGCCCAGATAAAATTCACGACCATGTTTTGCTTTGCAAATTTTATCTCCTTTAACGTGTAATATTGCGTTTTAAGCATTCAAGTTCAAAAAATTATTTGTATTTCCAAAAAATTGCAAGCATCCCCCCCCCCCCTCATCTAGGAAAATTATAGTTTCAATTTACATTTCCCAGACTTTCACTTCAAAGACTTTTCCAGGATTACCCCGGATCCCTACCCTCTTTTAGAAGGAAAAGGAAATTTAGTAAAGATACAAACCAAATAAGTTTATATGAAGCATGCAACAAATTGAATATACACACATCTTAGTAAATATATATTACCGAAGAATTGAAAACAAACTGCAGTCTGTTCAGGAAATTTTAAAACGCAGTTTTTTTTTAAAAAAAGTTTCTACCTACCAATATTATCAACAAAAAAAAAAAAACATGCACACACACACCCGAAATTTTCAACTATTAATAGCATATTTTATTTAAGTTTTATAACAGTTAATGCGTGAAAAGATGAAACATTAAAACACCTTTTCTAATTTGATGTTCCGTAATAAGACGACCATTAAAGGGACTTTTTTTTTTAAAAAAAAAGCCTTTTTCTGCAGCTGTGTTCTTGGATTTTTTTCATTTTAATCGCATTTTCCAGATTATTGCATATCCAGTCAAAAGTCGGTAAAAATGTGTGTACCTTCATGACGTCACACGGGTAATGCTCATTTGCAAACTGAAGTGAAAATATTTTGGGCGACTTTTTGAAAGATTTTAGGCGATTACATGTCCGGAAAATCTGGCAACCCTGCCATAAAGGTGGTAAAGTCCTAGGAGAGCCCACCCCGTTTCAAAATCGCCAATTTGGCGTGAATCTCGCAGAACGATAGAAGCTGGTTTTGATCAAATCAGGGTTACCAAGATTGCGTACTCATCAACAACCACGTCAATGGGGTCGGCTCTCCTAAGATCCAACCCTTCCGGAGTAATTAGTTATATTGCGGAGCATCCGGAGTTGCTCTCTTGCTCTGCATGTTTCGGAGCAGTTGGTAAGTCTGTAAAGGGATTGCTTGGAATCCCTTTTTCAATGCAAAAGTGAAGCTCCTAGATGCAGAAACATCCAAATGAAGCAGACAAAGCAACAAAAACATGACTTATATAGCCTAAGAGTTACCTGCAAATCAATGAGAATGAAGGCAGCATGGAAGTAGCACTAAAGGCACCAATATGAAAGCACCAAACAAACCCAGTTGAAAGTAGGGGTGTACCGAGTAGCAGTACCGAGTACTCGGCCATTTACTACTCGGCCGAGTACCGAGTAGTTGTGAATAAAAAAAGAGTATTGATGTGCACATGAAGAATTTTGTATACATTGAAATGAAAACATACATTTTAACTACATAATATATATAAACTAATGAAAGAAATTGAATGTAAGAATTCCAAAATAGAATTCTTTAAACCATTATAACTCTTTATAAAAATCAGTTTATCAAAAATGATTATTTGTTGCGGTAAAAATTCATTCAATAATGTAAAATGCCTCATAATATTCTCCTCCCCCCTCCCTCCCCGCACCCAAGGAAAAAAGTCTATATTGACACTATATTTTTATTTACTTTCTTTTCATTTTTTAATTTTTTCTAGTTAATAATAAAGTGATATTTTTTATATGTAATTCTATTTTTAAAACCTAAGATACAAAATTATTATGTTGAATTTTTACACCATAATTTACGACATATTGAATTTGATATTAATTATTAAAATATTTGTATTTGATAGAATTCTGTGTATTTCCTTTTTCTTGCAGATAATTTCTTTACTTTAAAGTCGTTTTTTTTTCCACGTTTACAATTGGAGCTTTTATGTAGCTAGATTTTGATTTTCATTTAGAATTGTATATATATATATATATATATATGTGTAATATATTCAGTTACCCAAAGAGAAATCATATTTAATGCAAATAAGTGACCACAAATTAAGCCTACATTTAAAAGGTTTAGATGAAAAGACAATCTTTTCTTCATCAGGCATCCAAAAAGACTGCCAGGGCATAACATACAAGTTTCTGACATGTTTCACCGATTTGTTAAATCAAACATGTTGGACGCTACTCGTACAGCTTAAAAAGTGGCAAACAAAGTATAAAAAATGGAAAAAATAGTCGAATTAGCTTATGAACTTTACCAATATATAATAGGGTGGAGCGAAATTTTTTTTTTTCAATAATCAATTTCGGGCAGTGTGGGAAAGTTGCTCTATCAAATCAACATCCTGAATATAAAATATCTTTTAAAAATATTAATATTTAATACTGCCCCAACAACGTTAAACATTTTACAAAATCATAAAAATTACCATTTTTCAGAATTTTTATTTTCAAACTTTTTTTTCAATGATCCGTTTTGGTCGGTGTGGAAAAGTTATTCTATGAAATAAACAGCATGAATATAAAATATCTTTTAAAAATATCAATATTTAATACTGCTCCAACAACGTTAAACATTTTACAAAATCATAAAAATTGCCATTTTCCAGAATTTTTGTTTTCAATTTTATTTTTCAATAATCATTTTTGGCCTGTGTAGAAAAGTTGTTTTATGAAATTTAAACATCCTGAGTATAAATTAAAATTAAATTTTTAAAATATTATTATTTAATACTGCTCCAGTTTATGTTACATATTTTACAAAATCATAGAAATTGAAATTTTTTAGATACAATCACATTGACGACAATGGTTAAAATATCTTCTTATACTGGTCTGTATTGTTTTTTGGTGTTAAAAACTGGCATTTGTTTGCGTGACTCCAAAGAAGTTTTAATAAATCCATCCCGTCTGGAAGGTCCACAAACCGAAGCAGACGCTTTGGTTACTAGTTTCACACACCTTTCAGTGGCTTGATTGTGACAAGGGAATTGCTTGATATTGGATACTATGATATTATTTGTAGTTTCTGGATTCATGATGCACCCTGAAATAACTTGATCATCTAACTGTTTGGTTAACGGTGGCTCAGTGACTGTCACATTAGCCCAATTTATTATATCAATGTAGTCAGTAGCTTCAAAGTTAAACTCAGGAATTTCAAAAGTACGAATAATATTCTTTGAAGACTTCTTTGCCTGCCGTGCTCTTAAAATTCTGCGCAATGCCAAAACTTGTATGTCCGGCCTGTCATCAGCTAACATAGCAATCAGAATATTTTCTGGATGTCCAAAAAATCCGTTTCGTTGAATTACTGGGTCGATGACCGCTTTTAATGAGTTTGGTAAATACCGCGACAACAATATGGTTTTATGCAAATGCTTAGCTCAGAAGGTACATAATGGCTGAGTTTTAATTGAAAACCACATAGGTGCATAAACTTTAATTATGAAAGATGCCAGAATCACTAAATTTTCAGAAGGTGCAGTCGAGGAAATGTAAAGTCGTAGAATTCTATTCCCAACTGTAAGCCAACGAGAATGTACCATCTTGCCGGGGTTTCTTTTAGATAAACCTTCAGAACAAGATCCAGAATTAATTGCTTCACATATTTCCAACAAATAGAGTTGGTCTGTGCTTAAGTCATTTTTATTGGTAATTTTTGGGAGAGTGCAACAGATCTTTTTGAAAAACACAACCGGAAGCTTTCAGTCTTTCAGGGATTTACCAACAGGTCCTGTAAAACTTTGAGGTCCACTCGTCGTACCGTCAAGGTGTTCGAAAATGTGGCGCAGAATAAGCTCATTCGCATGCAGTTGACAAATAAACCACTGTAATGGCTTTTCAAATTTCGTTTCCAGAATTCGAATGACACCTCCTTTTACTCCAGTATTAACCACCGTTCCGTCGCTGCCAATAACACAATATTACGGTTATCAATACTGTTTCTTGTTAAAAAGTTCTGTATTTCTTTACTTACAATTAATGACTTTCCAGAGCTTAAGGAAAGATGACCCATATACTCAGACCCTGGTTCCTTTATCAAGCTTATATGCTCCTCTAATATAACTTTTCTCCTTGAGTCCTCCATGAAAAGAGTTTTATCTTTACGGCCATCAAAATATAAACCTATTTGATCACATTCGATATCAACCAAGGTTGTATTAGTTAACAGACCTCTTGCTTTTTGTCTGGCTCGTCTAATTTTACTCCTGTCCACAACTTTTGATAAGTCACTTTCAGAAACCAAGCCAATATCTTGGAGTGTAGCTGAGACAATCGCTGCTCCAGCTCTGTCAGAAATGTTGTATCTATCTAACGTTTTAGCAACCACGGAATACTCCTTTAAACCACTATTCGTCTGTGATGTACTCGGTTCAGCTTCTTGATATGTTTCAATTGAACAGTGTTTATTTTCCTTTCTTACTGGTGGGCATGTGCTAATGGAAGGAATAGACATTGTATTTTTTTCCTGAAATAATTCCCATTTCCTCTTTCGATTTATTCTCTCAAGGTTTGTCTTTGATGATTTTACATCAATGTTGCCAATGGTCATCTTTCGGTCGGTGCGTTGATCAAGCAAAAAATTTCTTTCTGCAATTGGTATTTTTTGCAGTGTTTCACAGTTACAAGAGTCAAAAGATTCACACTTGCATGTTGCTATGTCAAAAAGGGACTTGCCATTCTCTCTGAATAGTTTTATCTTATCAGAATAACTTTTAACATTTTTTCTTGATGCATACGGTTTTAATAAGTTTCTATACTTATCATGATATGCTCGAATCTTTTTCCCTATCTCACGATGGTCTATAATCAGAATTGAAGCTAATTCCCATTGTTTCATCACTTTCTCAGCAACTTCTTCACAGGTGTCACTAACTAGGTTCCTGTATTGTTTTGGTTTGCTACGACTCTTCCACACGTAACATAACATTATGTCCTTATAAGTTGGTAAACAATTTATTGGCAAATCACACGCATGCCCGAAAACAGGGCACTCAAAGTTGCTTCTTAAAGACGACATCATTTAAACACAATTCAAAGCAAAATGACTAGGAATGAAACCAAATCCGCTGGACAGGAAATGCGTCATCGGAAGCAAAAGCGATTACGCGGTACCCTAGCTTGAATGGCTTTACCCCCTCTCAAACACGTGACTTCCATCACACCCCCACAGAAGGAGGAGAGGCTGTCCAATACTTGAGCAAGGAGGCGTGGCTAACAGGAGGGCAACTTCAAAAAATTGGGGAAAAAAAACCATATTTCTAAGTTGCTTTTCAGTTTCTCATGGTTTTTGGGCAGTATTAAATATTAAAATTTTTAAAAGATATTTTATATTCAGGATGTTTACTTCATATAATAACTTTTCCACACCGGCCAAAAATGATTATTGAAAAAAAAATTTGAAGAAAAAAATTCTGAAAAATGGCAATTTCTATGTTTTTTTTTAAAAATGTTTAACGTTGTTGGGGCAGTATTAAATATTAATATTTTTTAAAGATATTTTGTATTCAGGATGTTGATTTGATGGAACAACTTTCCCACACCGCCCCATTTTTATTTAAAAAAAAAAAAAAAATTAACATAGAGGAGCGCTCCACCCTAATATATAAGCTGCGTAAAAATATTTTATATACTTCATAATTTTTTTTTAATTATTGCATATTACATATTTTTGCATATTATTGTACTAATCAGTTACAAATTTATCTACTATTAGTAAACTTTTAAAAAATGACGAAATTTTTACAACTACTCGGTAATGGTCTAGTACTCGGCTGGAATTTTGCCGAGTACTCGGTACAACGAGTATATACCGAGTACTCGGTACATCCCTAGTTGAAAGTACACGATATTAGGATGAATGGAACTTGTAACAAAAAGAGCATCATCAATACCTAACAAGTTATTGTCGTTAGGACAAAACAATCATCCCCGTAAGGAACATAAAGTTAAAATTGCAATTTCTGGAACAATTTTTCCTCAAAGGTAATGCATATAAAAATCACTTAAAATAGGACTAAAAGGACTTCCCATAGCTTAGGCCATTTACCATAGCACAGAATGATATGGTAGATATTAATTTTTCACTTTGTGTACTTTCAACTGGATTCGTTTTGGTGCTTTCTTATTAGGGCCCTCCGTGCTACTTCTATGCTGCCTTCATTCTCAATGGTTGCAAGTAAATCTTAGGCTATATAAGCTGTGTTTTTGTTGTTTTGTCTGCTTCATTTGGATGTTTTTGCATCTAGCAGCTCCACTTTTGCATTGAAAAGGGGATGCCAAGCAATCCCGAAACATATGTGCATTTTAATGCTTATTTGTGCTTTCTAATCGTGAAAATTTTTATTGCAGTCTACTTGCACAAAGTTGATTTATTTTATATGTATCTTGTTTTTATATTTAGCATATAATATGCCCACAGAATAAATTTTAAGAAATTTTCAAAATTTATACCCTTTGCCCCACTCCATATATTTCTTTTGGTGCTCAACATTCTTCTTCTCTTCTGTGTCTTTTACTAAACGCTCTGCTTGCAAGTCCCGTTTCATTCCTGTTTGGCGATCTCTAACAATAGTATCTACATTCCTGCCTGACAAATTGTCACTCAACTGCAATATAAAAACACAGATGTAATTGAAATTGGAAAATTTAGGAATTTTCAATTGTTTACCAATTAGCTTAATGCCAACAAAGACAATTTATAAATTAATAATAAATTAATCATTAGCAAAACCAAATAACGCAAAAGCAAAAAAGAAATCATTTATTATTCTATGGACCTAAAAAAGAATTACCACATATATGAAGACAATGTTACTATATATATATATTTATAAACTTATTACTCTATTAAACTTTGTCAACATCAGCAAACAACTAGGCAGATTTTCACAATGCTTCAGATTTAATTGTCAATTTTTTAAAGAATTTTAAAAATTGACATGATTTTTGATACAATTGATCAAACGTGGCATTAGGAATGCTTCTTTTCTCCCTTAACTCATTAAACTCATCCCCTTTTTCATATTTTGAAAAGTAATGTTTTCAGGCTTTATTCAAATTCTGTGAGCCAATTTTTTCATTCATTGTTAAAAAAAATCATTCTGTTAACTAGACCTGAAGGTTCAAATGTTGGATAGTAGCCAGTGGCCAGTAGACTTTTAATTTAGCAGCACTACTTTTATAATTAGAAGCCACTTTATCCAGGATTTTTTCTATTATTTATAATATCTGCAAAGTAATCTTAAGCACTACACTAAGACTATAGAAGAAAGTATGGATACACAAGAAACGTTGCACTTTTATATAATAGAAAAAAAAATGAAATTTAAAAAAAACATCAAACATCAATTCTTGCGAAAAAAGTTAAAACCGTGTTCATGTAAATTTTAAGCAAATCAAAAGTTATTTAGTATAATCCGTGTCGATTTAGGCAGGGGGGTACCTTCATAGTCTCAGAAGTTTTTGAATTTCACATATGTTAAAATTTAGAACTATGTGAGTTATTGGTATGTTTTTGTTTCGCTCAAAAAAACTCCTGGTCCGAGATACAGGCCGCCAAAGATGGCGCTTTCGGCGCAATTTTTCACTTGCGATTTTCGACAAAAACTTTCAAGTGCTCTATTTCCTAAACGGTGCAAGATATTTTGATGCGGTTATTTTTATTTGAAAGATAACTATATTCTGTTTAAGATAAAAGGCTAAATTTTAAAATATCTATTTAACTTTTTCTGCTGAAGCCTTTTGAAATTTAAAAAAAAAAAAAATCTTTTTTATTTTTTTTCTCCAAAAAGCCAATCTCAAAATTTTTAATTTTTTTACTGTTGGTTAATACCATTAAGTACTACATTCCCTGAAAAGGAGAGCTTCCACTTTTGCGTTTAACGGTTTTTACAAGCAATTTAAGATTTTGCCATATATTTCATCAGTTTTGTTAACAACATAGTCATATATTGGTCTCATTAAGTCGAAATTATATTAATTTGATTTTCTTTGACATGGCATTTAATTCTTAATAAATAATAGTAGAGCGAAAAAATCATGACTTTTTTTTTAATTAAAAAAAAGTTTTTTTTTTTTTAATTTAAAACCAGATTGCTTAGCATAACCATAAACATAACTTAAGATTGACGTTCTGAGTAAAATGCAATGAATATAATATTTATTTAATTGAAAATAAGAATTTTACATTGAAAAGTGTATATTTATACTAAAAATTTAGAAAACTAAATGCAATACAGTGTACTTTCAAATCCAATGCGCATGTGTAAGACAAATTAATTACAGCACATTCGCCAGGTTGTTAGCAAGTAACGTAAATATATGTATAACAACCATTAAAATTATTTATGTATATCATTTATTCATAATCACAAATTGATTAATAATTAAATTAATTTTTATATAACACATACAGTGAGATATTTTCTTGATTCCATTTGCCATCAAGTAATTTGAAAAAGAAAAGAAGTTTGGCAGTCTTTTCTACCCCAAGGTTATTTTTTGAGCTTGTTGTGAACAAATGCAAATGTAAAAAACTTTAGTTCAATTGCTGCTGAAATGAGCACCTGAATTATTTTTGGTTGTTTATTACCCATGAATTATTTTACAGCAGTTACAATTTCCCACACTCAAATGTTGATATAGACTGCAATTTCTTTTTCAAATTAAATTCTACAAAAAGGAAGTGCACAAATTATGAACTTCAAGCCATACTTCATAGTTCAGTGTTTTTTTTTAACCAAATTTAATTGGCTCTTAAACAACTTATTTTATATTTTGGGGTTAGAGATTGCTAAAAAAAAAAAAAGAAAGAAAGGTGTCAATGCATGTTCATATTTTTTTTAAAAAAGTATAGTATAGTTACTTTATCTTGCTGATTTAGGTTATTTTCTAGCTTTTTCTGAATACTTGTAACAGCTTCGGCTAATTTAGTTATGTTCTTCAAATTATTTAAAGCAGTTAATATTGGTTTTAATTGATTAGGCAGATCCTAAACATTCTGTTCCATTGCCCCATTGAAAATATTTTGATTTTTTATTTAGTTCGCTATTAAATTTCTATTTCCTTCTTTAAATACCTGCATAAATATTAGCCAATTGCTTATGTAACTGTTTATGGAACGATATATTAAATTCCATAGTAGCTGTGAAGGTAAGATGAATGCCATTTTATTACTATCAGGACAACATAATTAATGATTTTTTTTTTCTTGTTTTGAATTGAGAAGATGTTTATTGTCCCCATACCTCACAACTGATAATGCTAACTGGAATTAGTTATAAATTCTTTAACATTTTGTTTGATTTGCTTTTTGTTAGAACTATTGAGTTAAATCAATGATTTTATTTTATTTTTTTGAAAAAAATCATCTGCTTTAAATTATGTACAGCCTGGTAAATATTAGAACTATCTTTTCAAAAAAGAAAAACAGGGAAAGAAAAAAAAGAAAAAACACTAATATTTTACAACCAAAAACATATTAAAGCTTATAATATATGGACATGTTCCAAAACATAACATTTCCTGAAATTATGTCGTAAGTTATAGATAAAGCAATAGGTGTGTTTCGTACATGTGCTTTGTTTTTGTTAAGTTCCTTATGAAAGAAAAGGAAGAAAAATGCAAAATGATTGAATCCTAAATTGATCTCTCCCCTAGTAGTATTCCTCATTTTTTTTTCTTAATATCAATAGCAAGATATGAAAATCAAATATAAAAAATATAAAAAGCTATGTTTTACTGAATAACACATACGTTAAAATTAACAACTAATAGATTTGAAGTCTAGTTAGGAAAAAATGAGAAAATGATATTAAAAAAAAATAAAGGAAATCAATAAATATTTTAAAGTAGCGGGCAATAAGATTGGGCAACGTATGTCTATCTGTTTGTGTACTGGTAAATTTCTTTTGTGGGAAGGGGGGATATGTTTCTAATATTTATTAAGAAAATTAAATTAATATAATTTTGACTTAATGAGACCTATATTATATATGACTATGTTTTTAAGAAAACTGATGAAATATATGGCAAAATCTTAAATTGCTTGTAAAAACCGTTAAACGCAAAAGTGGAAGCTCTCCTTTTCAGGAAATGTAGAACTTAATGGTATTAACCAACAGTAAAAAAATTTAAAATTTTGAGATTGGCTTTTTTGAGAAAAAAAATAAAAAAGATTTTTTTTTTAAAATTTCAAAAGGCTGCAGCAAAAAATGTTAAATAGATATTTTAAAATTTAGCCTTTTATCTTAAACAGAATATAGTTATCTTTCAAATAAAAAAAGCATCAAAATATCTTGCACTGTTCAGGAAATAGAGCACTTGAAAGTTTTTGTCGAAAATCGCAAGTGAAAAATTGCACCGAAGGCGCCGTCTTTGGAGGCCTGTATCTCGAGCCAGGAATTTTTTTGAGCAAAACAAAAACATACCTATAACTCACATAGTTCTATATTTTAACATATATGAAATTCAAAAACTTCTGACACTATGAAGGTAAGATTTTATTTTTACCTGCCCGAATTGAAACGGACCTATGCCTTTAATAATAATAAATTTTTTGTAGAATAAAAAATTAGCAATTTTAAATGTATTATTTTATTTAATTAGATATTCTAGATATATTTTAATTTTTTTTTTTTTTTTTCGATTTTTCCCTTTTTTGGTTAATTTAAATGGGCACCAGCTGATTTTAAAAAATTTTCTTCTAAAAAAATGTGTTCCCGTTCTCACTTTATAATGATACTTAATTATTTTAATTTTTAATAATCTTGGGATAAATATTATTACTTTGTAATATTGGGAATACTTTTGAATATTGAGAGTGAGTAATACATTGAATGGAATGGAGGCAAAGAGAGCTGCAATTTGAAATTATTGGTAGTTAGTCGTAATTTGCAAACCTCTATTTACAAAGTTGGACATTTTATCTCCATGTGTGACATCCACACCTTGGGAGGTCAGGAGGGATCAAATGCTCAACCTTCCCTTCCCCCAGATTGCATAAAAATTATGATGCAATAAAAATTATATCGAACTGCAGTATTGCCCCACAAGGGAGGCGGGGGGGGGGGGGGGTCATGACATAGACCATTGGAAATTTTAGGAAAGTGTATGTTGTAAAATAAATTTAAACAGCTGTTGTAAATAACCATTTCCTTTGTTATATATTTGATATTTTTTAAGAAATTATATTTTGATAAATGTTACTCTGATAGGGGAAAGTTGGATAAAACCGGTACCCAGCAGTTTTAGCTTGATTAGTATTGCTATTTGTCGGAAAATGCTTGAAACTTGTTGCAAACAACCACCTTGTTATTTGAAGTTAAATGAAAGGCAGTGTTGTTTATTTGTTTGTCAACACCGATGTTTCAAAAAATTCGAGTGGAAAAGTTTTGAGTTTTACACCACCGATTTCTTTTTGAAGTTTCTAATTGCTTAGAGATTTATTTTAGGTAAGTACAATATTTGATAACACCTTTTTCAGCAGTTATTTTAAATTATTAAACCAGGTTTTGCATCATGTTTGAAATGTGCTAAGTCGTCTTTTCTGATTAATGGCGTTGTCGGATAAAACCGGGACCTTGGCAGTCGGACAAGGCCAGGTAATGCCCGGTTTTGGACAACCTTTTTTTTACTGTATGAAATATAAATAGTTTAATTTGTAAAATATAAATCTTAAAGGATCATCTCATAAATGGTATAAAATTAAATCTTTATTACTTTTTAGGAGGGACTTCGTTGAATATAGGCTACTATATTATAGTATCCCACTTAGTACAAATATAAAATTAAAATTATTAACATTTAAAATAAAAATTATTTTTAAAAATTAAATCGTGTTTGTCAGTTTATTCCAAAAAATGCTTTTTCTTCTTTTTTTTTTAAGTAGGCTAGAATGAAAAAATTAATGCTTTTACAAATTCATAATGTTGTTAGAATAAAAATTGCACCCATAAAAATTAAGGCTGCTCGTCAGTACATTTCCGAATTCAGCTCACTAATGTTAAGTCTATGGGCGTGTGATGCACTCGTATTTTTTAAAATATCACCTTGGGAAATTAATTAAAAAGAAGACACCTTTTAAAAAGTCTACACAGAAAAAAGAATTCAAAAATACAATTTCCCGAAGAGATATTTTTAACCCACCTATGTTTCTCAGTATACTACGGCTATTGTACCAATTTATTGTTATAAATAAATATTTCAGTAGTAAGACAACAGCATTTTTTAAGTGTTCCTAAACATACCCGGTTTTATCCAACCTGGTTGGATAAAACCGGGTACTTTTATACTTCCAAAAAAAAATTTATTTACCCTCCAAAATATTGTTCTTCCACATTGAAAAATATTTATTTCTGTAACTAAAGAACTAATTTATCATTCAAATAGAAACTTAAGCAATTTTATTCACTTAACTGCTTAGGAAAAAAACTTTGGGACCCAGTTTTGTCCAACTTTCCCCTACTTTTCTTAGCAATTTTTTGGAGAAAGGAGCTGCACCAGCACTCTAAGAGGGCTGCCCTGCTCATTGTTAATAAATTTATTCATCATGGTTTCTTGTTTTTCGCGTACTAAAAATAATTTTAATAAATAAAGAATTCTTTGCGGATTAATCCGCAAAAACTGTCCAATTACCGAATACTGCCGATTAATCGGTACATCCCTAGTAAAAACTTTTATGTATTCTAGGATACAACTCAAATATTTTAGTTCAATTAAAATATTTGTCCTATATCTTACAATTATATAAAGAACATTTTAGAAAGTCAGTTATAAATAAACTATAAACAAGAACATTGTAAAATTTTGGAAATATTAAGGTGTTGTCAAATACAAGTCTTTAATAAAACTTCTTCAGTTTTCATTAAACCAGTTTTTCTTCGGTTTTCATCAAACATGAACAAAATAAAACACCAAACCTTATTTATATGCTTTTTTTCTCGCTCACGCAGCTCTTGTGTTTCTTTTCGCAAAGTTGAAGCATTCTGAAGTCCAGCTTTGAGGCCCAACAGAGTTTTCTCAGGTCTATTTCTCCTATCTACAGGATTAAACAAAATGCATCTTCCCATATAATATAAACAAAGTACAGTAAGACCTTGATTATCAAAACTAATTAGAACCGCTAGTACCTTGCATATTGGAAATCTCAATTAATAGAAACTGTATATGAAAACTTGCAGTGCTCACAAATTTTACATCTTTTAAAGAAAAACAATAGCACAGTTTTTAAATGATAAAAATAAACATCTAAGTTATGTTTTACAGCTCACTAGTGGTGTAGTCAAGGGGGACGATGTTTTTTCAACATAAGCATACCCTTACTTGTTTTGAATTTTAACATAAGTGTACCCCTACTTTTTGATGTCCATATATATAAGCAACCCCCCCCCCCCCCCATTTTTTGCCAGGACTACACCACTGCAGCTCACCAAATGTAAAAAAGGAAATCAACTACTAGTAGTAAATTTTAAAAAGCAAATTGAAATTGTTTTCTAAATAACACAAACTTCAAGAAAATATTTTATTTTTTAAATTTTGTGTAAATTATTTTGTTAAAGTTACATTATTTTTTTTAAAATCAGCTACTTTTTGAGAGCAGGAGAGCCTATAGCAAGGACAGTGAACTAAAAAATGTGACGTTTTTCAGGGATCATAGACAACGTTATCGGCTCGGTTAAGAGAAACCTTGGTTATTCAAGGTTCTATTGTATTCAACTAGTTGACCACACAAAAGCGACCTTGGTTATAATGACATTGGAGAGTCAGAATATGTTAAGACTCAGATGATCATGGTTAATTTTCGGTACAAAAAAAAAAATTCAGAACGTCACACAAAAGTTCCAGAAAATGTATGCACCACAAATATAAAAATATAAATTATATAGTTAGATGAACTCCCCTCAGCCATATTTATGTATACATATATAAGACTAATACGAAACTGGAACCCTTTTTGCATTTTAGATTCACTAATTCCATACCTCAGATGCATTAGAAATGCTTCTTTTCAATGAAATAAAAAAAGCCCCATATTTGGCAGCAATCTGAATTCCCAGCACGTTGGCACCCCCATTGCTAAAGTTCTACACACGTTTCTGCTATCAATATACAGTATTAGTTTACTAAACTTAGATCAATAAGGAGCTGGGAAAGCAAAATCAGGCATAGCACATTGATTTAAAAAATAACAAAGGGATTAACAATTCAAGTTACCAATTTCAAAGGAAAAAGAAAACTAGATATTTATCCTTATCCAGTAAACACAGTAGCATAATAAATTGCAAAAGATTCTCATAAAATAAAGCAGACTTTTTCAAAAGTCCAGGTATGAATCCTAGCAAAGAAATGAATGTTATTGATCTGTACAGTACTTCTTCCGATGATGCTCCAATGGTTTAGATCTCACTTTAAGCTGTAGGTTTCCCCCAAGAACTCAAGAGGGCATTTCATGCTGTTTGTTTAATAAAATATAAGTGGACAAGATGGTCAATCGAAAATTACCTTGCATTGTTGAAAATTTATTTTTTTAGGCATCTATTTAAGTTTTTCAGGAAAAAGGAAGAAAAACATAACCTATTTTTTTCCTCTTAACTAGTCAACTCTCTCAAATCCATGTAAGTAAGATTTTCAATGTAAACTGAAACTTCCAGTTAAAATTTTTGAACTGCAGTGGCATAATACATGTTTATCAATTAAATAAATAACTAGTGTCTATTCATTTAAAATTCAGTGTTTCCTCCAAAAATAAGTACTAAATATAATAATAAGTACTAAAGACCAATAATAAAAAAACCTATATATTTAGGGTGACCATATTTCTGAACGTCACTAGGGGATATGTCCCCAAATCCAATTTGGGAACTCTAGAAAAAAGTTTTGGAGACATAACAAACATACATATACACCTTTATTGTGAAAAATTAATCCCATTATAAATTTCAAAGGCTATTTAAGCATATTTTTTACACAATTTATGCATATTTTCTTAGTTCATTGTCTGTTAGAAATTCTAAAACTAAGACAGTAATTTGATTATTGACATATTATCTAAGATTTTACAATATACAAGCTAAAAGTTTAAAGTTGCAAATCTAGAAGCAATTTGGAGATAAATAATAGAAATTTGGGGACTTTCTGCGTCCCTAAGGAGTTAAAGTGTTTTTGGGAACAAAGTATTAAATATATACAAATTTGGGGATGGTCCCCGAAATTCGAGGACGTATGATCACCCTAAATATATTTATTTTTTAAAAATAAATAAAATCTTTAAAAAAGACATGAAATGAATTGATTTTGTATAACATATCTTTAAATAACTTTCAATTTTTAAAATAATATTTTTCATTTGAGTGTGGTAATTGTTTTAGAGCTAGTCGCCGGCATGAAGATCGAAAATAATTTTTAGTGGCGCCGTTTTGTAAAAACTAGAAATTTCTTAAATTTTCAAAGCTAAAAGCATTTTGTTTCAAACTTGAAATGTTCACAATAATTCACATCTGCTTTTATACGCTGAAAACAATGTATTTTTAGCTTCTTTTTACGTTTTTTTTACAGCCACGTGTCATGCGCAATATTAGCGTTTTGCTGTAATTGGACATCAATCTTGCTGCATCTGTTTTTTGGTTTCGATATTTTTTATTATTTTTTCATTAGCACACAAATGAAATCGTATTCATGAAAAATATTAAGTTATTTTTTAGTATAAATCTGACATTTGCATCAATTTTATCTCCTTGATACAGTTAATGGAGACAGTTTTAGTCGCCAACGTGGCGATCGGCAATGAAAGTTTTGTTCGACATTTAAAATTTTTTAGCAGCCAGTTGGCGAGTGGCGACTGCCAATCTGCACCTTTACAAAGTAGTCGAATAAAAAAAAATCATTTAAAGTTCACATGTATATATATTGTATCTAATTTTTATAAATCTTCTTTCTTTTCTGTCAATATGTTTTATATATTTATGCATGTATAATTAGTGGTTCATCAAAGAACATTTTCCAAGTAATAAGTAGAAAGGTGAATACAGCTTTATGACCTCGCCAAATGGGAAAAAAGATCAATGAGCCAAAATCCACTCAACCCTTGATCCTAAAAAGTGTAGATTTCGGAGAGTTGCTTGTTATTTAAGTTTTTATAAAAAAATTTTGATCAAATTTGAAAAATATTGACTAATACTGACCAGGCCGAAAAAAACCCTGACTTATCCTGACCAGTTTTACGCCCTGTATTAACATTTGTAGCCTACTTTAATTTTATTTTTGCTGTTTTATTATTGTTTTAATATGCATAAAATATCAAGATAATTATTTGTCAGTGTGTTGAAAACACATAAATAAAAATTTATTAATCGTAATTTTTGAAAACATTAGATGTTACCTTTTGAAGATAATTTTTCCATATTTCTTGATGAGTTTGTTCTTGAAGGTGAAAAGTCTGAGTCAGAATTGTGATGTCTTTCTTTCTTTTTCATACTTTCAGAATTATGCTGACATTTTAATTTTTCTAAATCGTTTAATCTCCTACCATAAGTTTTTTCAGAGTTCTTTGATTCAATTTTTTTTGCTCTCTTGTCTACGTTACAGTCATCACTGTCAGAGCCCTGATGGCCTTGATTACAGTCTTTTCTTTTGACTCTAAGGGAAGAAATGTCACTGCAAGATTTCTTATTTTCCCTTTTTATATTTGAATATTGATTCCTAGGAGGAGAAATGTCACTATCAGAATTTTTTCTGCTTGGAACTGAATGTTGTTTCTTAGGAGGAGAAATATCAGAGTCAGGTTTTTTTCTGCTTAAAAATGAATTTTTGTTTCTAGGAGGAGAAATGTCACTATCAGAATCATGTCGTTTTATCTCCTGTGAGAATTTTTTCTCATGCAAATTAAGTGATTTCATATGATTACTGCTCTTTGAAGTTGCATGGTTTCGTTCTACTGACATATCACTGTCTGAATCATTTCCTCCTCTTTGAGCATGTTTTCGAGGTGGTGAAATATCGCTGTCAGAATCATGTCTGCTTTTCCTTTGTTTTTCCTCTTTAGAAATTTTATATGATGATTTTTCTTCATTGCGATTTCTCACTGGATGGTTTTTCTTCGTACATGTTTCAGAGCTTCTGCTTTTATTAATACCTTTATGATCACTACGAGATGATAAAATGTCACTGTCAGAGTTCCTTTCACTGTTTCTTCTAGGAATTGAAATATCACTATCGGAATCATGTCTACTTTTATGTCTGATTGTTTTTTTCACACTAGAAAGAAAACTGTCTGAAGGATCGGAATCATCTTGATTTCTGCAAAATTTCCTTGGAGTGGCATCATCATTATCAATCTTTCTTGCATCAGTAGCTTCTGTTTTGGATTAAAAAAAATAAAATAAAAGATCAATGATATATTGAGAAAATATCACCTAAAAATAGTATTTCCTTACACCTGAAGTTCCTCTATTTTATGATATGATGTTGGTTGTACATTTGGATACATAGTTAGTGTTTGCCCCTGACCAAAAAAGGAGCAGGCCACTTCTTGATATAAAGCATGTCATTTCAATAAAGAGGCACTTTCTCCAAAGATTTTTGCAGTAAAAAATACTCTTCTTTATTTTTTGTATACTACGGGGTTTTTTACATTTTGTATACCAAGAAATAATGAGACTGGATGCCAGGCGAGCTAAATTTGACACCAGGGCACTCTCAATGGAAGTTAGCAGTGGTGTGGCCCTTGCCTAAGCATCGAACCAGGTGGCAATTGTTTCTGAGCAGTGAGAGAGTGAAGATTGATTAGTGAGCAAAGTGTTTTTTCATTTTAGGATAAAAAGCAGAAATTGCAGCGAACAATAGAGCAGCAATACTGCATGGAATTTTGCATTCCCTCTTGAGCAAAACTGCTCCAGAGACTCTTGCCTTGATTCAGCAGGCCTACAAAGACAATGCCATGTCAGAAGCCCAGGTTTTTCGCTGACATAAGGACTTCAAAAACGGGCAGGAGACAATTGAGGACAAAGATCGATCTGGATTAATTCCCATTTATAGACTCAGTCTCATTACTTTTTGGACAAACCCTGTACCCTATGTCAGTTTCATGTATAAGTCTATCTACTTAATACAGAAAATGACCTGGAAGCAGATAAAATGTTCTCTAATAACACAACAAAATCAAAAGTATATAGGAGTAAAAAAAAATCAGACATTTTTAAAATCAAACAAGCTCATTGGTTTATTTTATTCTAAGAAAACATTTCCAAAAAAAAAAAAAAACACAGCAGAAACCTCCCAATTTTATTTTCTGAAAGCAAATGTTGACTAATTAACTAGATCATGACATTTTTTTTTTTATTTTTCTCTGAAAAGAGAGGGTTTGACTCATATGTGAGTACATACATATTTAGTGAGTACATACAGTATCTACCTTTCCAGTTCAGTGCGCAAGAGAGATTACAGAGTTACATTTCAAAGCCATGCTTGCAAGAATTTTTATCCCTCATGAAAAAAACATTTGTTTTTCAATCAAATGTTAATCAAGTCTAAAAGGGCAAGGAGAGCAAATTGAGCGATGCAAAAAAGAGAGTAGAGCACATTCAAGGTTGCCATAGAAGAGGCAGGGTGCATGGCCCTCTTGAAAATATCTAGGGGAAACAGTAATAGTTCAAAGTTGTACCTCTTTTTCTGATTATTATCTTCATTTACAACCAGTGGTGTAGTCGGGGGGGATGGCGTCCTCCTACATTTTTACTTTAACATATGCGTTCTCCACTTGTTTTGAATTTTTACATTTATGTAAAAATTCAAACTTTTTCATGTACCTATAAGTAAGCGTCCCCCACTTTTTTCCCCAGGACTACACCACTGTTTACAACACCAGGAATATTTTGTGGTAACTTTCTTTCAAAAGTTAAAAAGCCTTAACAAGTGATAATATTGATAGTATTCATGTAACATTGATATGATAATGGATGACACACTGCTATTTGTCTAGATCAGTAATATTGATATTATTCATGTATCATTGATATTAATAAAGTAACATTGATCTTATTCATGTATCATTGATATTAGTAAAGTAACATTGATGTTTTTCATGTATCATTGATATTAATAAAGTAACATTGATATTATTCATGTATCATTGATATTAATAAAGTATCATTGATATTATTCATGTATCATTGATATTAACAAAGTAACATTGATATTATTCATGCATCATTGATATTAATAAAGTAGCATTGATATCATTCATGTATCATTGATATTAGTAAAGTAACATTCATATTAGTGAAATAACATTGATATTATACATGAAATCTGCCTATTCCAAATTCCCGTTGAACCGAACAGTATTTGGTCTCAATTGCAATTAGTTCAGAATAGCGGATTCTACAGTACATGATCTGATGAACCGTAACTTGTAAAAATATACTAACCTGAAACGGAATTAACATGGCTAATATGTATCACGTAAGTTGCATTAAAAAAAATAATAAGTGCTTCTAAAACTTATACTCACTTAAGTTATTCCTTTCAAGCATTCAGTTATTTTATTTAGTTATTAAACATCCTACAAAAATTCCTTACTAGTAGGCATGAAAATTTTCAGTGAAAATATGGATATCAATTTCTTTCACACTTATGTGTAAGAGGTCATTAATATCATCAAATTAATTATGTTCCAGTCTGCTTTTTGTTTTTTTTTGGGGAGGATATGACGTGTCTGTAGACACTGTTATCAATTATTACCTGAAAAAGGCTTGGTCAAAAAGTAATTGAGTATTTTCAGGCTCGTCACCTAAGAATGACGGGCCTGGGGGGGGGGGGGGGAGACAAAGGGTATAAACTCAATTTCTTTCACACTTATGTGTAAGAGGTCATTAATATCATTAAATTAATTATGTTCCAGTCTGCTTTTTGTTTTTTTTTTTTTTTTTTTGGGGGGGGGGGGATATGACGTGTCTGTAGACACTGTTATCAATTATTACCTGAAAAAGGCTTGCCCAAAAAGTAATTGAGTATTTTCAGGCTTGTCACCTCAGAATGACGGGCCTGGTGGGGACACAAAGGGTATAAACTCAATGTATAAAGCATTAAAAACAACAAATACATGTACATACATAAAAATACATTATATTTCCAAAGCCAAGGCAGGCATCTGACCCCACTGCCCCCCTAAACACAGGGCTAAATTTTTTCCTAATTGATGGAGAAATCTCTCTTGAAATGTAACTAACTTCCTTTTAAACTGGAAAGTCATCCTGCAGCTTTAAATAAGGAACTTTATACTTTATTTGGAAAACCAAAGTTCACAATTTTGTTAACAACTGTTTGCTTGGCGAATGTATTTCAAAATGGAAAATCAAAAGGAACATTTTAGTCATATTTTCTTGCATAAGTTTTAAAAAGGAAAGAACGCTGAGCAGGCATACAAAAATTTTATGATGTGTATAGTGAAGAAGTTGATGACGACAAAATTAGAGTATTGGTCAAATTCAATCAACATTTAAAAGCACAAGTGATTGCCAAAAATCTTAACATATCTAAATTGAGTGTTGAAAACCATTTAAAACAACTTGGATGTGTTTTGCAGCTTGATATTTGGGTACCACATGAGGTCAAGGAAATCTATGTCAATAAACATGTTGTCACCTGCAATTAATTCAAAAATGAAGAAAATGATCCTTTTTTTAATTGTTTAATAAGAAGCAATGAAAAATGGATTGTCTATAACATTGAAAGAAAAAGATCACAGAACAACTATGATAAACCTGATATTCATCAAAGGAAATTTATTCTCTCAGTCTGCTGGAACTTCAAAGGTACCGTATACTTTGAGCTGCTTCCAAAGGACCGAACCATTAACTCTGACATGTACTTTCATCAACTGAGTAAGTTATATAGAAGCAAGCAAGCAAAAGTGTCATTGCACTTTCAGACAATGGGCAATGAATGCCCAAAAAATCTGTTGCATTTATAGTTTTGTTTTGTGGAACAAAAACAAAAAGAGGGAGATATCAACAGGATATTGGGACAGTGAGACAAAAAGTGGAACATCTGAGCACATTATTTATGCATGAGCCCAAAGCCAATGAACCACAATCTGGTGTTTAACTACCACCTATTATCTCACCAGCAAAGAATACATTTTTTCGCAAGTCACTAAAAACTCCTTTCAAAATACAAACAATTGCACTGCATGTTAGTCACGCTTTGTGCACCCATTACTTATTCCAAAAAAAGTATTTTTAAAATGTATTCCCCTTCAGCTTCCTGGCCCTTACTAATTATTGTCTTGCAGCAACACTCAGTTAGAGTCCTACAAAATATATTCAAAATGAAAATACACCTACACAACCATAACGTGTGCATGTATCCACCACACTCTGTTCACGTGAACCCTGAGAACTGACCAATAACAGTGGACCAACAACAACACAGAGGGTGCGAACCCCTTAGAACCAGTCTACACACAACCTTACGAGCAGAAGGTTGCATGTCTTTACGTTCATGTTTTTCTTGTAAATATTTCATTCAATTTCTATGTGTATTTGTCTAGTTTAATAAATGTTGTGTATTAAGAATGAGTATAAGCAGTAACTTTAACTAGGGGTTGCGACAATCTGTTATTAAGAAGTCACATGAGACACAGCACTTTACTGAGAATGAGGCACTTCAAAATGCTGAAAAAGTTTGGTTGAATTTGCGGGCGGTTGTATTTCATGTAGGAGGAATTCATAAGTTGGTAAAGTATGACAAGTGCTTGATATGTGGTGACCAAGTTGGAGAGTAGACTATTTTTATCTGTAAGGTACACATTATACAGATAAAAATAGAAAATGCTTTGTATATTATCTGAGTGGTTTTTTATTTAGAGTAAACAGAACGTTACTTTGAATTACTCTCATATATTCAGCAAAATTTCAAAAAATATTGAAGATTTTTTTCAATTGGAAATAAATGCAACATAACACTTCTTATCAATACCTGCATCAGAACCAACTTTTTTCCAACGAGATACATCATACAATTCTTTTATTTTTACTTCAAGAGGCCTTTCATCAATGATTTCAGCAACCACTGGTTCATCTTCTTCATCATCAAGATCTTTCTCTCCAAACTTAATAGACTTGAGATCAATATTCTCATCCAAAATTTTTATCCTATAAAAAGATTTTCAAGAAACATCAAAAATAAAATATTTTTTTCTGGGAACACTTCTGTTAAAAAAAATTTCAAATAATTTTTCATCAATAAGAGTGTATATCATTTTAAAAATCATCCTAACATTCTCCATGAGTATAAAGCACTAATAAACTAGCAAACATTAAAATTTGGGGAAAGAATGAAAATTGTTATTTTATCTGGTCTTTTCAACAATCCTACATTGAGGCAAGAAGAGAGAATTTTCCATATTTGAAATCAAAATATTTCAAAACGTTGGATGAGCTTTTTGTTGATCTGAAGAATGCATTTTGCCACATTGATCTACTGTTTGTACCTTTTTTGAAGAAAACTACTCAGGCCCAATAAATGAGCATTTCAAATGCTCATGAGTCTGAACTACAAGTTAGATATTGCATGGGGGATGAAATATAGCTATATTGAACTCTTGAAAGCAAGGATGGCAAGTAGCTGCCGGGGTGGTTAAAACCAGTGGTTATAACCGGTTTAAACCGGCATGGCAGAAACTAGTTTCTGCCAGTAAGTAGCAAAAACTGGCAGAAACTAAGAAATAATACTAATATAAGAACTTTAATCTGCAATGATTCATAATTCACACATGTATTTGATATGTAAACAATTAAGTTAAATAACTAAAAATAATGAATGTTATTCAAAGTTGCAAAAAGTTTCAAAATGATCATATAAATATAGTTTGTTTATATAATACTAATTTTCTTTCATTTGAAAAAAAAATCATAATAATGGTAATCTGAGGCTGTACAAGTTTAACTATTAATATTATTGTTTATGGTTGAATTTCTATTTAAAGGTTAAAAAATGCTATTATATTTTAACAAATCATTTTCCAGAGTATTTTTAAATAAATAATACAAAGCAATGGCAATAACTTTAAGGTTATCAATTATATACAAATAGAAATGGTTCTTGAGAAAATATATAAGTAAATAATTGAAGCACAAAAAATATCAGAAATGTTTTTGAATGAAATATAATTTACAATTATTTTACAGAATTACCACTCGAACTCAAAAATACTATCCCTTTTTATACGGAGCATTCCATAGCATACGACTAATTTTGTTAATCTTTCTGAACCCAGACTGTTTCTTAATTTGTTCTGAATGAAATAAAAGCTGGAAAATATTCTTTCATGACCAGCATTTCTTGTTGGCAATGTCATTATTGTGGATGCAAAAGTTACAAAAAAGTTGGAAAATCTTCATTTTTACCAGTATTTGTTTTAAAAGACGACATTACATATTTTTCTAATACAAATTTATTTTTTAATTAAAACTATCAACAATATTTTTTATTTGTTACTTATTCTGAATAAAATGTACTTCAGGAAATTAATAGTACTAAAAAATTTTCAGATAATGTCAAAAAATGTGTTTATGCCAGTTATTGCCAGTTTCTGCCGGTTAAAACCACTTTCTGCCACTGGCACAGCAGAAACCACTTTCTGCCAGCAAAAACCCAGCCCTGCTTGAAAGGCATGTGAAACAAATCTTGCACACTCTACTACCATTCTGAGTACAATCAATTATCTTCAAATCTGCTGACCCAAAGTCCAATTGTCCAAAATCTGCACAGAATTTGAGATGGAAATAACATTATGAATGTTAAATTAAATAAAATAGTTTTTACAAAAAAAATAGAACAGGCTTCAAATTATAAATTGCGCTAAAAAGTGAAAAATAAATTAATTTTTTAAACAACATCGATGTGACTTTTAAACATAGTTTTAGAAGTCAGTGCAAAATTAGGATAGATGAAATCTTTTGTAATCATGAATCCAATTTACAAATATATATATTTTCCCAGAATTAGCAACAGTTCCAATATGAATTAGCAAATGGTGTAATGGTAATTAGACTCATAATTTCGCACCGACTTCTAAAACTGTTTAAAAGTCACATCGATGTTGTTTAAAAAATTAGTTTATTTTTCACTTATTAGCGCAATTTATAATTTGAAGTTGGTTCTATTTTTTTTATAAAACTATTTTATTTTATTCTTTTTAGTGTAAATACATTTTATATATAAATACTCTATTTTTTTAAAAAAATACATATCAAAGGGCAAACCTTCTTTGAATAGATGTCACTGAAAACTAATCATTTGTATGAAAAATTCCGTTTTGAAGTTGATTTTAGCAAACAAACAGATTGGATTTAATTTTTGCCTCAGAGAAGCCTTCAGTCAAACTATTGCTGTAATTGCTTTTAATATTATAGCACAATGGCAACAAACACTTTTTAAACAAGGACTTTTATATTTATTAATAGTTTTCCCAACAAAGAAAAATCAAGCTAAGCCTTTCCAATTAAAATAAAAAATACTTATTTTTTACCGTAACATTTTTTCTAAAACACAAATGTAGTCAAATTGAAGTGCGATATTTGAGTTAAACAGCCCTCTATCTATTAAAGAAAAAGTCATCAAAATCGGTTCATTTAGCCAAAGTTATGAATGAAAAACCATAAAAGGGACCCTATTTCTGCCCATAACTTTTTTCTAATTATCAAATATGGTCAAACGAAGGTACGGGACCTATGGAAGACCACCCTCGATCGATTGAAAAAAGAATCATGAAAATCGGTTCATCCAGTGAGAAGTTATGAGTGGACAAACAAAAAAAACAAACGACATACATACAAGTCGGTTAAAAAAAAGAAGAATCAATTTTGAATTTAGTTTAAAGTTTAATTTGCACATAAATATAATTTGAATATTTTATGTGATATCTTATTGTAGCCATATGACAGCTTTCACTCTTTTATGCAGGTGTGCAGATTTGTTAAGAGTGTTGAGTGTTTATAGCTGAACCACTGTTCACAAAATAGTTAGTTGTTTGTACCTAATCAATCATTGTGATTTTACTGTCCAAACCTAGAATCTAGAGCTTCACCTGGCAGTCTGTGATGAAAAATCCATTTGTGTTCTGGTGAAAAACAAATGGAACCATCTGTAGTGATGATAAACTTTTGAGTTAACTTTGCAAGAGAACAGTGCATAATAAATATGTAGGTAGATGTTACGTGACAAAGAAGCATCAGAAAGCAAGTTACTTGTGCCTGTTTCCCGAGCCACCAAAATGTACGAGTAAACCTGCACAATACTCAAAAAGCACACACACACAAACATTCTATCTCATGTACTAGTAAATACATCCCCATAACAGAGTCCCATGCGGACAATGAAATCCTCTCGTGGGCAGTTTTTGTCTACAATAGAAACAATTTAAAAATTGTCTGCAACATTCTGAAACATTTCTTTCCTCACAATAGCATGTAGACTTATGCACCTTTTCTATCTTGTTCCCCAGACAATGCGAGAAAAATATTCTTTAAAAGTGTGAAGGCATTTATCATGCATATGCCGGAATCTGATTTCGTAATGAAAACTCATAAACAAAATAAATGAGAACACATCATGCTTACATAGTTTTGAGATAAATAATAAAAAAATACTAGTTTATTTTATTGCATGATTCATTTTTTGTATTAAATTGTATGAAATTTGCTGACAGATTATGAAATTTCAAAAGCTTGTCACAGACAGTTACAGAACTGTCTGCCATTCGGGATTTTAGCAAAGAGATCAAGTATCCCGAGTTTTTTCTATATATAGTTTTTATTTATCAGTTATTCATAATTATGATACAAAAATATTTTTAAAAATGCCAACCAAATTAAATATTCTATGCACTAAATAATATTAAATAATAACATCACACCATCACAACTAAATATGGATCAGAGGAAGACATGTATTTTACCCATGCAGGAACAACAAAAAGCAAGTTAAAATAAAACAATTAAAAACCTAATTAAAGTTTCAAATTTCAAAAAATATAGTTCTGACAAAACTGTTGCATCTAAATCTAACATTTAATGTTATGAATGAATCTTTTTGCTGGGATAGATAAAAAAAGGCAGAGGCCCGTCACTTGAGGGGGGGGTGGGGGCTCAGGACACACAAAATAATGTAGTAAAATATTCAACTATGTTAACAGAAAATATATTATGTAACTCCGATCTACACTTCCATTGCCCCAATTTTTTTTCTTTCTCCTGTAATTCAATATAGACAGCAGGGCTCGAAAAACCTTTAAAATGTTACATGCCCTGCCAGGCTTGTTTTTCTAGAAAATACATGCCCGAACAAAATTTTTACATGCCCAGAAGTTGTTTTATTGCACATTAATAAAAAGAGTTGTTGTATAGCATTAATCAGGCAAAAAACTAATTTACAGCTTTATATCACAATTAAGAATTTCATTACAAACAAAATCTTACATAATAAGTCGTTCCAAGTCAAAATTTACAAAATTTAAATTGTATTAAAAATTTTATTGTTGACATGCGTGTCCGTCAATATTTCAATTTTGAGCTCCGGTAAGAATGCGGTGATTTTCCAATAAAATACGAAATAATAAAGTTTTGGAAAGAAATATTTGATTAAAAAATTACATGACCTGCCGGGCAAGTAAGGGTATAAGATTGATGCCCGATCGAATTTTTTACATACCCCGGGCATTTCGGGCAATATAATTTTGGAGCCCTGTTAGACAGGTTCGCCGTCTTGTTAGATAAATTTGTTTTAATATTCAAAAGGAAAAAAAAAATCAATTCGAAGAGATGTTTTTTTATTACCGTGAAATATGGGAATTTGAAGATTTCAGTTTCCTCCTTTTCGTTTTATCTCCACCTTTACCATGTTCTAAGTATCTTTTTAAGTATTCTTGCTTCGACAAGTCAGTAGTCATTGTAAATAGTTATGATAAACAATTTTATGAAAAAACCAAAGTAAAAATAATTTTGGAAAGTGGTGATTTCAGACGATCGTATGGGAATCGGTAAACAAAAACAAAATGCTCACAAAAACATGAACGAGTTTAGTAGTTCTTTTGCGTGCACAAGCAATAGACTTTACCCGCGCTTGACGTCAGTCGAGGGTGCATGAGGCAGGAGATAAGTTCGAATTTTCACCCGTTGTGAACTTTTTTCTTATGAACTTTTTCAATGCGAAAGGGAGCTTCTAGAAGCAAAACCTCCAAATGAAGATGGATGTAAGATTTTTTTTTATATTACAAACAGTTTGTACCTCTGTCATTGGTTTTACCAGAGGCGTAGCTAGGGTTTTCAGCGCCCGGGGACAACTGAAGATTTTGCGCCCCCTGTGCCCCTGAGGGCCTAGGGGCACCCCTAAAGGGAATTAAAAACTTGTATGCTTCCTAAATGATAAATAGCTCTAAAAAGCAGCCGTTTTAACTTTCATTTTTATTAACGACCATTCGCTTATAAATGGGACACTTTGGCTTCGCAAAATTATTTGTCTCATTTCCCACGCGCTCCTGTGCTACATTGGTCGTTCCTGATATGATTTGCGGTGTCCCACTTTTTTGTCGAACATATTCCCACCTCTTCAGTTCAAACAATTTTCTTTTCGCGTTTAAAAATAAAATTAATTAACATTAAATTGGCTCCCCTTGCTCCCACCTAGCTACGCCTCTGTCTTTTACTTCACTTTCTTTCTTTCTTTCTTTACAACCATTTCAGGTCACATAAATATTCGAGTTTATTTGCTATTCTCAAGGATATGCCTCAAACTCTCGTCTAATATGACAGATAGAACAAGACAGCACAACAGATTTTAATATACAAAGAAGGAAATACACCCAGGGCAAAGGTGGGAATCGAGCCCACGCCACTTTCTCTCCGCGCAGGGAGGCAACGGAGCCAGTCGATTTGACCGCTCAGCCACTGAGGCCCTTTTACTTCACTAGCGTTTGTCTTGAATCTTGATCAACACTGGGTTTCGTAATTTAAAATGACGTTATTTAAAGAGGGGTGATGAGATTATAAAAGATTTCCATTTTAGTCAGGTTACTTCAATTTGGAAAGGAATTAGAATTTTCAAACTAACATGTCCGGCTTGTAGATATATACTGGAACCCCGCAGCGCGTTCCGGCCTCACTACTAAACCCCTGGATAAGAATGTTTTAGAACTTAAAATACAGTGTAACAGAAGTTAAATAATGGTGAGCTTGCTACTGTTTACGGAGCTACCTTTTTTCTTTCTAATGCTGAAATATCTGGTTCAAGCAACAAACGCTTCGAAACGATTCACTCAGATGGCACTCCAGATATTATACAGAACACAAAAAAGCCGTCTTCACGGAGGTAGCTAAATCAAACAATCAAGGAATTAAAAGGCTCCGCGCGCCGTTTGGCGGGAATTTGTTAATAGTCAATCAGAATTGAATGTAGTCAAGAGCACTCGTTGCTCTCTGTGTTGTCAACCTGTCATTTTGTATTCCTCAGTTAAAAATAAATATAAACTGCCTATACGTAACTTTAAATGGCTGTGGTAGATGTTGATCAACGTTTGAGGGATATTCAGAAAGAATACCTGGACTTTTTAGATGATGATGTAAGTATATTTTACTAAACTTTTACTATTAAAAAAATGGAAGCACACTGTCCACAATGATGATATTTTATTCTTAAAAATAAAGAATGACTATTTACATATTTAGAAATTTTTATAAATATTACTAATTCCATTTTTAAACATTAAAACTCGCATCAAGTGTATCGCTCATATGTAACATGTTTTATTGAGCATTTGCCGCACTCGCGAATCAAAAATCAATATGCTGAAAAATAAAGCAACTTACTTCGCTGAATAAAAAGCTTTGCTGCTGAAAAATCTTTAATGATTTGAAATGGATCTAGAGGAGGAGACATTTCCTTGAAGAAAATCCCTCTTTCTCGTTCTTCATAACAAAGAGGTTGCCAATGATATAGGGATTACAATCCCAAATACCTTCACATTTTATTGTGTTTGTTTCAAATTCATATTCTGTAGGTCTCTTTTAGAACATTGGGAAACATTACCTCTTTTTTAATTTATATATATCTAATTTATGGCTATTAAGTGGCATAGACGGGAATGGGGATCAACCAAAAACATGAATGATTGGTTGGTTGGTCTCGTATCCTCAATTGAATCATAGCTCATGGTGTACTTTAATTGCCTTTACTATCTCTATGGTATTATAGGAGTATTAATCTTCCTCTGTATGGTAGTTTAAGAGGTGAAGGCCTGCAGCGACTGCAATACAGTTAAAAGCATAATATGGTGTAATTTCCACGCTGAGACATTTGCCAGTTTTGATATTTTCTAGTCCCATCTACAGAGATATGTTTTTATGATGTTTTGTTCTTAGTCTGATGAGAGTGGCGGCCGTCTTCCTGGCCATGTCAAGATTAGTTATTTGATCATGGGCTTTGATTTTTAAGGGGGTGAATAGTCTTGACTTTGCAAAAGCATTAGCATCTTCCACCGTAATTGTGGCTGTATTTTTTTATTGCTATCTCTGGCTTTTTTAGCCAAGGAATCGGCTATTTCATTAAACTCAAAGTTCCCACGGTCGGGAATCCACTGCAAGAAGCATTTCTTCTGGAGATGTTGAAGTTGTCCAAGTTGTTCCAGGATATTCAAGATTAAGCCGGGTCCAGACGCTACGTTTTACACAACCTATTGTCTGCGCAGTTCAACACGTTGCAGATAAAACGTTGCATGTAGATTGGAAAACTGCACAGTTTTGGGTCCGGAGCGAAGACTGCACAGTTGCAGCGATAACTGAGCTAGAGAGCATAGATATCCCTAAACTGTGCAGACAAATCAGCACATGTAGACAGTAGCACACTTTTCCGATTTACTTTGTTTCTCAGTTTCAATACGTCGGGCCACAATGGCTGACTTTCGGCAATATTCTCTGGAGTTTCTCACAGAATTTATTGCATTATGCGAAAGTTTCCCGTGCGTGTCAAATCCAAAGAGTATAGTGACAGGGATAAAAAAAGGGAGGTTTACGAGAGTTTGGTGGGAAAATTCAACGAAATTGATGCAACTGCAAACAGAAACAGTTATAAACATAATTAATTCTTTGAGAAGTGTTTACCGTAAAGAATTGGCAAAGGTTAATAAATCAATCCGATCTGGGGCTGGAGACAGAAGAGAAGAGAGCATTTTTCTTCTTCAGTTTGACAACTGCAGAATAAAGAGTCTGCAGTTGTCGAACCACCAGAACGGGCAACAAAAAATTATTTATTTTATGTAATCATTTGACCACTTGGAATGCCGAGTACTTCTGAGACGTTCCAATCTTTTTTTTTAACAAGACACCATGCTAAAATTGATCATGACGATATCACATTCCATGACAATATCACACAAAACTGAGCAAAATGTACAGACATCTCTGCACCATGAAGATGCTTAAAATATTAAAACATTTTCATTCAGTCTTAAGACTGCGCAGGTAAAAGGTTGTGCAAAACGTAGCGTCTGGACCCGACTTTAGACTTGAGGTACTTTACTGAGGGCCTGTAAGCATGAATGGTTCAAATTTAAAGTACTATACACTTTATTAATTAGAGGAGTTAAAAAAGAAAATGTGAGCACAATATGAAAATAGTAATTTTTGTCACATAAGTTATCAGAGTACAGGGTTAGATTTTAGCCGTCAAAAACTAGTTTTTGTCGTGACATTGGTTTAAACCTGGTTTTAACCGGTTTAACTCGTCAAAAACCCAAATATAATTTACCTAAATATGCTAAAAATAAAAACGAAGGCTGTTAATAATAGCAAGATATAGCATTGAATTTGTTTAATTATAATGTTAATTAGTTTTAGTATACATTGAATTATAGTTAAATATTAATTTATATACTTTTCTTTGTTTATGACTTAATTTTCAATTTTTTACATGTTAAAAAATTTATCCCTCTCTGGTGTGAGTTTTTTGCATACTTGACAGGAATACAGGGGGGAAATAAAGGAAAGCTGGTTTTAGTGTCAATATTTCCTTCTACTGGTAGGAAAGCATCTTTGAATATGCCCTATCCGGGGGAAAGTACTTACCTTCATTAGATTTCAATTGTGATGGATTACTTTCTGCATCCATAAAAAAGTTTAAAAATCTAATTATTTTTTTGCAAAATATTAAATTAAACCTTCACAATTTTAATTACTATGAATATAATTATAATTAAGGATTTATCAACTGTATATCTTTGCTGAAGGTAATTAAAAGTATGCATTCACAATAAAATGATTCATTAAATAAGTGTTTGACAATTTCTATTAAAAAAATTGTCACATTATAGTTTATTTTATATATATATAGATTATCAGTTCACATTCATGAAATATTCTACAAATAGAATGTATCTCAAGGTACCTGCAAGGCACAGCAAAAGATGTGTTTTAGGACTTAAAACCCCTTCCTACAGCATCAGAAAATATAAACCCGTGTTTGTGCACTTAAAAAACAATTAATTGATTTTTAAACACAATTCTTATGAATAAAATCACTCTCAGGCATAGATTCTGGCTGTGCTACAGCAAGAATATATTTTTGTTGTTTATACTCGGCAGTTTTAATACATTTATGCTGTTTTATTTAAAATTTATTGATTAAAGTCTATCCAATTCTACTAAATCATTTCTTTTATAATTTTCTTTTTTTACAAATTAGGTTTTTGACATTTTTGACAGGGAGGTTTTTGACAAGCCGGTTTTAACCATAGTTAAAGCCGTCGCATGTCAAAAACCTGCCAACCCTGTCAGAGTAAAATTTTCTATGTATTATCTTATTTTTTACTTTACTTATTTGTTTTTATGGCAAACTCGTTATTTTATCTTACCTCTGACACTCTGAGATCGTTTTTCACTGCTTTAATACCAATTGATTCTTACGTTTTGCCACTTTTAATCTTTTTTTAAATTTTGGGAATAAAAATGAAAGGAAGTCGAAAGGTTTATGGTTATTGTTTGGTTTGATTTTGTCGACACAATAATTTTTATTACTTTAATCCTACTTTTTCTTGTATAACTGTACAGTCAATTAACTAGTTAACATGTGGAATAAGTTTTTTTTTTTATTTTTTTTCTTTCTTTCTTTCTTTGACTTGGTTTATATTTTCAAGTAGGGAAGAAATGCTTCGAAAACAAAACTTTCTAATAAAGATTTAAATGAAGAATATACATACAAGTGACTTGTAAAACATTCATTTTTCGTGTATTATTATACAACTAAGCAAAATGTATTTCAATGTTTTTTTTTAATTATTATTATTTTAATTTAAAAGGGTATCAACTCTTCAAACTAGATTTAGCTCAAAATAAAATTGAATTCTATTGTTCTACAAGATAGTAAACACATGGATTTAATTAGAGTAAATGGAAAGATAATGCAGGAAATTGATTTATTGCAGATATCTTAACTTTACTTTTTGCTATTGTTTTGTCTTTCTTATAATGCTCTTAGCCCAAAAAAAAAGTAAAAAGAAAAAAGTATATAGTTTGAAGAAGCTGAAAATATTTAATGATGCTGATAAATTTAGAATTTAGTTAAAATTGGGGATCAAGTTATGAGACTTGTTGATTGACATACAACAATTTATTTTTTTTTAAGTGGTGACATTTAAAAGGAATCTTATAAGGTTTTGTGGAGTCTTAACTAGTCGGGTTTCAAAAATGTTGTTTCAAATTATGTTTATTAAATTCTTCTTTTCTTTTAAGGATGATTTGGGCATATACAGCCAAGCTGTGAAAGATATGATAAGTAAAAACGGATGCAGAATCCTTATCAACATAAATGATTTAAGAAGGAAAAATCCAGCTAGATGTCGGAGGTAATATTTTTTTTTTCTTATTTTTAATACTAGTAAGCCCGGCGGTCATACGAATTGACCAATATACTAGATATTATAAATATATTATTCTCCCAGTAACCGGAAATGCACATCAAATCAAAGAGTTATTTATCAGGTAGAACAGTAAAGTTTAATGAATAAATAATAAACATATAATAATTTCGGAAAAAAATGTTCTTACCGAAAAAAACCATCGAAGTTATAATAATCTGTAAAATAAAAATATTATTTACTATTACTATGTAATCAAATTGTTTGTGAAAAATATTTATTTATATCCAACATAACCATCGTTAAAACAGGAAAAAATCACTGCTGCCACTTTAATATGTATTAACAGCACAGAAAATAAATAAATTAAAACAAAGAAAGAAGGATTAAATTAAATTCATGTTTACATTAATTTGTAACTGATTGCAAATCTAGCGATGCCACACTCAAAATGCTAGAGAAATGTTTTGATTATTAGTATATTTGACATGTGTTACAACCATGGCAACTGCATTACACAGTAAAAGATCTAAGCGTAGAAAAAATCATTGAAAAATTAAAAATTTAAGTACAAAAAACTAGATGAGTCACAGCTTTCATTTTTGCAGCAATGAGTTTCTCGGGTCATAAACATTAACTAACTGCGCCGAATGTGGTCCCGATTGGTAAAACAGCCTGGAATTCTATAGTGAACAGACAGACGGATCGTAAGCTGCTTACATATAACATAATTCTTTTGTTGTGCAAAAATGTATGTGATATTTATATATTACTGTAATAAAAAGGTGAAGTTAGGCAACTACTCTTACTTTGGAAGTAACATTTCAGTATTTTAAAGAACTATCTATCTGATCTTAATGTTACAAACAATGAGTCTGCTTCTGCCTAAAAGTACTACCTCTTTTATAGTGTGCACTGACAAGAAATGTCTAAGACAAGTCGGTAGAGGATGCTCACTTCATGTTTTCGTCATACTGTTCTTGTTGCACACATTTTCGTTTAAATTACTATGCGTAGAGCTTAGCACTATTATACTCATTTTATACAGGCCCGCCATTTCGAATTCTATCAAGGGGCAGAGAACAAAAGGTATATTTTCCTTGTATTACATTTTTAAAAGAATGTGGTGTTTTTTTTTTTTTTACACAAATATTCCAACGGTCTGCTTAAATAGAGTAGTATTAGCATCACTGCAAAGAAGAAGAACGCATCCAAAGTCATGGAATTTGGATCCTCTATGTTAGCCTTAATGCTAAAAACATTTTCTCTACATCTACAATTAATTTACTAAAGAAAAGTTTAATCTTTAGTACTCTTTTGAAAACTTACTTTGAGAGTAAAAGTGGGTGTTTTGAAACATCGTCGACCAGAAACGTTCAGTGTGTAGGAAATCACGTATCAACATGGCTGTGCATGTTGGGAGTGACGTAACTAGTCAGCCGTGATTGGCCGAGGAGGTAGGCGGACATGCCACATGCCAACCTCTCATTGGTTGCTTTAGAACTCGGTCGACAGTACATTATGCTAATGAAGGTGTGTATTTAAGAGGAAGCTCTGGTCGACGGAAGCACTTCTTCTGTTTTTCTCAACCATGTTGTAACTGCATCGATTGAGCATTAAGTTATCGGCTCGTTGCTCGAAAGGGCCTTTGCTAATGTAGCGTTTGCTATAAAAGCCCGATTTTCGCGATGCTAGTCATATTTTAAAGTTACCAGTTTTTTTTGGCTTCAGGTTATTTTAACAATGTTGTAGTTTTTTTAAGTTTAAATAAATGTTATAGTTTTTTTACAAAGTCTTTTGAATCATTTATCTTCAAGATCGGGCAAGGCATACTTGACTCTTCCGCTAACTCTGCAACTATATTAGATTTGTAGGATGCTACAAGTTGCAACTTTGTTATCCAATTTGAATGAACATGATATACTGTTATCATATGGGTTATGGGCAACCCAAAGAAGTTGAGTATTTCGCCCTGCTTGCTTTTGAAGAGTGATTTTTCAAGATGTGTTCCAGAATACTTCATTAGGAGGGGCTTATAAGGATCGTCTACAAGTAAAAGTATGGCTTGTTCCAACTGTAATAGAAAAATTAAGAGATGATAATTATTCATCTTGGAGCAGCGATATAAAATTCGTGCTAATAGAAAGGAACTTATGGGATATCATCACAGGCAGAGAAGAGCAACCTGTAATCAATGCGGGGGCTGGAGTCACAGCAAAAGACGTTGCTCTATTTAATGCCAGAGAGAGGTCGGCTATTGCAGTACTTTACTTGCATGTTGGTGATGACTACCGAAAAATTATAGAGCACTGCGAGGATCCCCAGAAAGCCTGGAACCTTCTAAAAGAAAATTATTTCCCAGACAACAGAACGGTTAAAATGAAGCTATTTTCAGATTTGACTTCCGCAAGAATGGACGAGAACGAGAAAGTTAATATCTATGCAGCGAGGTTGAGTAGAATATATGAACGTCTCAAAGAACTTGAGGCTACATTTTCAGAAGAATTCCTGTCGTACCAACTGTTACGATATCTCCCCTCTTCTTTTGATGGTATTGTACAGAACATTTTAAGAAGAAAGAATGAAGATTTTGTCTTTTCAAAGATTGTGGCTGACCTGGTAGCTGAGGAAAGCAAACTTTCTTTAAGAAGTGAAGATTTGGAATCCTATGCCAAAGCTTCAATTGCCGTTAAGAAAACCCAAAGAAAAATCCAGTGCTATTGCTGTAAGAAGTTTGGCCACATCAAAAGAAACTGTCCCGAGTTTAAAAGGTCTGAAAGCCCGAGAAGAAGTCGCAAGGACGGGAAGCGCCAGAATTTTCGACAGGAAAGTTCAAATGAAAATCAGCGATCACCATCGGCTGAATATTGTGAGTATTCTGACTTTTTTCTTTGTGAGGCTAATTGTTTTATGGACAAAACTTCACAGTGGCTGTTCGATTCAGTGGCCAGCCATCATTTTTCAAGAGACAGAAATTGTTTTCAAAATTTCGTAACATTAAATAACAAAGAAATGGCCGTCGCCATAGAGGGGCAAACCTTCCCAATTGAAGGAAAGGGAGATATGTATTTAAGATTTGATAGCAGAAAAATAGTTTTGAAAGAAGTCATGTATTCTCCTAAATTAAGAAGAAATTTAATTTCCGGTCCTAAACTGGATCAAGGAGGTGCTAGATTTCACGGGGAAGGGGGAGTCTTGACTGTATCAGATCGAAAAGGCAATTTTTAAAGCTTTTTTAAATAATGGTGTTTACCATGATAAACCTAAATATTTGGATCAAAATTTTTCAAATTCTAGTCAATATAACGTAAATTCGCGGGAAAGTCAAAATTCTAGTCATTTTCCTAGTAAAAATGTTAAAGTTGAATCTTCGAATGTTGAATCCTTGGAAGTTTGGCATAAAAGATGAGCGC
Source organism: Octonoba sinensis (assembly GCA_038502835.1). Taxonomy (NCBI): domain Eukaryota; kingdom Metazoa; phylum Arthropoda; class Arachnida; order Araneae; family Uloboridae; genus Octonoba; species Octonoba sinensis. The sequence goes on along the minus strand of CM076599.1, from coordinate 50,943,013 downwards.
ACGTTAATGCTGATAGTATTTGAAACACCAGTAATGTAGAATGTGTTAGGGGTTTGCCAAAATTTAAGAATGAGAAAATTCATTGTGAAGATTGCAAACTAGGAAAATTTAAGAGTATTTTTCAAAGCAATTAAGAGAGTAAGGTCTAAGCAACCCCTTGAACTTCTTCACTCAGATGTTTGGGGAGCATGTTCTATAACGGGAAGAAACAAGGAAAGGTACTATCTTTCTATTATCCACGATTTTTCTAAACGTGTTTCGCTGTACCCTATAAGGGAAAAACGGCAAGTAACTAGAATTTTTATTCAGCATATTAAGAGGGCTGAAAGATTTACTGGATTTAAAGTTAAAGCCATTAGCACGGATAATGGTGGAGAATTCGTCAATAATGAATTTAAAGAGTTTTGTAATAACTTGGGAATTTCCCACGAATTAACGAATCCTTATACTCCCGAACAAAATGGGGTGGCTGAAGTATTTAATAGAACCGTAGCTAATGGGGCCACTGTATTGCTTGAAGAAAGCGGATTAGGCAAAAAGTTCTGGCCAGACGCATTGTTACATTTTGCATACACGTGGAATAGGGTCTGTCATACAGATCAAAGTAAAACTCCATTTGAGCTGTACGTAAAATTTAAGCCCTCTGTTAAGCATCTTAAAACTTTCGGAATTGTAGCGTATGTTGGGATACCCAAACAAAAACGTAATAAATTAAATTTGAGAGCTAGAAAAGGGTTTCTCATCGGATATGCGTTCAATGCAAAGGGTTATCGTATTTATTTCCCGGATAGTGATAACATTGTGGAAAGCATTAATGTTGCATTTAGAGAGAATACATTTTTTAAAGATTCGTTTAAGAGTAATAGCAGTGGGTTCGATCTACGAAGATGCGAGTCAATTTCAAAATTTAGAAATTCCCGCTACTTCGGAGGATTCGTTAAATTCTACTTCGGAAGATGAAAGTTCATTGAGTGAAAATGATTCAAAACCCCTGAGGGAAGCTACGTGGATCAGAAAAATTGTACCGAGAAGGGATGGATCGCGAACAGATGTGTATTATTTTGAAAAGGATAAGTCCAAGCGGTTAAGATCTTTTCACGATATTAGAAAGTACTGCAATAAAAATTCAATTTGTTTTGAACCACATATTTTTAATTTTCAGGGGAAAAATACTTATCAAGGGGAAGTTGATGGCCAGTCGGAACTACTGTGATATAACCCCACCTTGGCGACTTTTTCGTTGGCGCCAAGAAACCGTCGCCAACAACAAGATTTTTATGTCACCAACTTCAAATAGAATGCAACACTCTTGGCGATGATTTTATCGCCAACAATGTCACATCATACACATGCAAAAATGTCAAGAAAAATCACTAAAAAAAAATAGAATACCAAAAATTGCAAATTATATCTTACACACAATATCAACACTACTATGTAAAGCACGTACAGCATTTTTCAACAGCAATTCAATACATTAACGGATCGATATTTACTCGAAAAATAGAATTATTTACTTTACAAACACTCAAACTTGAATAAAAACCCTTTCTTAAAAGAACACACAATTTATGCCGAATAATAACTATTGCAATGATTCATTATTGAATAAAATGATATGCATTCTTTAATGAAAAACACAATTAAAATATAGCGCAATTCAACGCAAAACGAATGTTTATTAAAGCTGTCAAAATTTTAAAATAAGAGACTCCATTAGAAAATATATACCATTGATCAATTAAAGCACATATTACATCAATCTATTGGAAGCCTACACTAAAACTAGCATAAAAACCCTTTCTTGAAAGAACACGCATTATCGGCACAATGATTATTGCAATTAATTTCATTGCATAAAATGATGTGCATTATTCAACGAAAAACATAATAAAAATGTCACGCAATTCAACGAAAAAGCAATGTTTAATAAAGCTATCCAAATTTTAAAATACCACACAAGACAACAAAATTAATAACGGTTATCACTTCAAGTACATTTTGTCTTAAACTATTGGAAGCCAACATTAAAAATACCATAAAAACACTTCGTTGAAAGAACACGCATTTCCTGCACAATAATGACTATTGCAATTAATTATCATTACATAAAATGATATGCATTATTCTACGAAAAAAATAAAAATATCGCGCAATTCCACGGAAAACTTCAAATACATTTTACATTTAACTAACGGAAACCCACTTTATCAAAACTAGTAACGCCCCTAATTACTACAGCTAATATTTTAGAACAATTGAAAATTCATTGTTTTATAACCTTACAAACACACAAAATAAGCAGATAATAAACTTACAAAAATAAAGAACTCACTTTAAACCAGTTGGCTTTTCAATGTTAATCCCAAATAGCAACAAACTTACAATCCATTTTGATAGAAAACAATTGAACCAAATTAATTCACTTTAACACTTTACATTCTTCCTTTAGCAACAGGAAATATCTCCACAAACTTTAACCATAAAATCAACTACTAAAATCCTACTTATTAGTAAAAGAAAACTTTCTAAAAGTCCAACCATCACACTCAAAAAACACCCATTGCATAATCCACTTTTAGGGTTGCCACAAATTACCTCAGCCAACATCGATGACGCTGGGTAAACGAAAAGATATCGCCAACCGAAAATCATTACAAATTGGCGTGCTAGCTCGAATGTCGCCAAGGGGGGATTATATCACAGTAGTACCGCCAGTCCACGAGCGCTAATTTTTCTTCATGACTAGGCGGAAATCTAATAGTTCCAAACACTTTTAAACAATGTATGAAATCGAAGGAACGCGAAAATTGGCTAGAATCTATGGGGATACCATTTAGAAATTTGTTAGGCTGTCTTTCATTTCTCGCAAATCGAACCAGACCAGATATTTGTTACGCTGTAAACATATTTAACCAATTTCAGGCAAATGCAGGAATGATGCACTGGATGGGATTACTTAAACTTTTGGGGTATGTTAGTCATACTAAGGATCTCAAACTTAGCTTAAAATGTAATAAATTACGAATCGTGGGTTACTCAGATGCCGACTTTGCTTCTAATAGGGATGACCGTACTTCATTGGGAGGGCAGTTAATATTGCTTGATAATGCTCCAATTTCATGGGGTACATTTAAAGAAAGGAGCATATGTCTATCAACTATGGAATCAGAATTTGTTGCGCTAAACAGAAGCCGCTAAAGAATTGCTGTGGTTTGATAAGGTTCTTGATGAATGCGTTGATTTTGGCATTAATGTTCAAGAAAAGGTAAAATCATTGTTATTGGTAGATAATGAGGCAACTATTAACTTCTGTAAATCTCCTATTGAGAATTACCGTTCTAAGCACATAGATGTTAAATTGTTTTTCGTAAGAGACCTATTATATCAAGACATTTTTAGTAGTAAATTCGTCAGTAGCGAAGATAATCGATCTGATATATTCACGAAACCTCTTCCCAAGGCAAAACTTGTAAAATTTTGTGACAGCATTTTTCATTAAATTTTTTTTGAGTTTGTAATTGTAGGGGGGATAATATTTTTATATGTAAATTTAAATTTTTGATATTATAATGAATTTTTGAGGAATTATAAAATTTTATGAGATTGAATTACTGTGTCAAGAATTAAAAGCTAATCTGCTAAGGGTGCTTGATATGATTTAATTCTCTAATGGTTTTCGGAAAGTTATTTTTGTTAGTTATAGTTGATAGTTGAATCGCGAGTTAACAATTTTTCTTAGTTGAATAACGTTAATGCAAATACTAGTCAAAGATATACATAATTTTTTTATTGTGATGCTTTTAGAGAAAAGAAATATGTTATAATTAGAGAGCTTATTTATTTTTTTTAATATAATTGTCGGATCTATTTTTTAATGCTATTGAACCTGTTAGTGTTACTGTATTTGTAAATGTGTATTTTAGATTAAGCTATTTATCTGAAGATGAACTGTAATACATGAAGCTGTATGGAAAGCAAGAAGAATTGTTAATTGTGATCAACTAGTGATGTTTTTATTTCATTTCTAAAGTGATAAAATGTAATTGTAAGACATGAAGCCAAATTTTTTTTTTTTGCATTTAGTCTTGTCAGATGTAGAGAGGAAGGGCATTGTTAGCCTTAACGCTAAAAACATTTTCTCTACATCTACAATTAATTTAATTAAGAAAAGTTTAATCTTTAGTACTCTTTTGAAAACTTACTTTGAGATTAAAAGCGGGTATTTTGAAACATCGTCGACCAGAAATGTTCAGTGTGTAGGAAATCACGTATCAACATGGCTGCGCATGTTGGGAGTGACGTAACTAATCAGCCGTGATTAGCCGAGGAGGTAGGCGGACAGGCCACATGCCAACCTCTCATTGGTTGCTTTAGAACTCGGTCGACATTACGTTATGCTAATGAAGGTGTGTATTTAAGAGGTCGATGGAAGCATTCTTCTGTTTTTCTCAACCATGTTGTAACTGCATCAATTGAGCATTAAGTTATCGGCTCGTTGCTCGAAAGAGCCTTTGCTAATGTAGCGTTTGCTATAAAAGCCTGATTTTCGCGATGCTAGTCATATTTTAAAGTTACCAGTTTTTTTTGGCTTCAGGTTATTTTAACAATGTTATAGTTTTTTGAAGTTTAAATAAATGTTATAGTTTTTTTACAAAGTCTTTTGAATCATTTATCTTCAAGATCGGGCAAGGCATACTTGACTCTTTCGCTAACTCTGCAACTATATTAGATTCATAGGATGCTACAAATTGCAACTTTGTTATCCAATTTGAATGAACATGATATACTGTTATCAATCTACAGGTGGGTGACTCCCACTCTTTTTATATTATTTTAAGACTCACTTTTATATTGTTTTAAGGCATAGTTTTTAATTAGAAGGATCCTCTGTCCCCTATCCATCTTCATAACATTGTTATGAAGATGGATAGGGGACAGAGGGGGAAAATTGATAGCTTTTGCTATATTTAATTGCATTATGAATTGTTAATTGATCTAAGTTGCTCAAAAAGTAGTACTATATGTTTTCGGCATTCAAAACATCCTTTCTCTTCATAATTCTGTAACTGAAATTTAAGATTTTTTTTTTATTTTACAGTTTACTGAAATCATCTTTTGAGGAGCTTGTTGCATTTCAAAGAGCTTTGAAGGAATTTGTATCCGCTGCTGATCCTACTTATTCCAAAAAATATGAAGATTTTTTTGTTTCATTAGAAGGCAGGTCAGTAGTAAAATTTGATAACTTAAAGATATTTGCAGTCTTGATGTACAAATGTCAAAATAAATATTGTATTTATTTTATTTTAGTTTTGGATCTCGACATGTAACTCCAAGAACCCTCGTTTCAAGTTACTTGAGCAATGTTGTGTGTGTTGAGGGAATAGTTACAAAATGTAATTATTTTATTGCTAATAATAATTTTACTTGTAATGATGTGTAAAAGGGTGGTTCAAAAAAAACTTTATTTTTAATTTCAGATCGCTATAGTGCGCAAAAGTTGCCATGGGTATAGACGTGAAAAAAGAACTAATTATTATTTTTTTATTAATTTATCTTCCGGTCGTGCAATGCCATCGAAGTTAGCAAAAATTTGTAAAAACCTTAATTTTTCGTAATTTTTTTAACCTAGCCAAATGGTTTTAAATGCGTTCTTATACCATGAATTAACTACTAAAAGGATGTAAAATCAATATATATGCACTTATAATTACATTTGTTTCTTATCTTTTGGTTGTGCAACATAGTACAAAATGAGTAAAATTAGTAGTTTTTTTCAAAATTTCAAAGTTTGACCGCTTATTACATTTTAATCAGACGACTTTTAGAGATGCTATAGTTTAATCCTGTTGAGTGAGCGTGCCAGGGTGAGGACCGTGCAGCAAGTCCCCCTGACCGGGGCTGTTACCCAGAGTGGGTGCGAGGCCCATAGCTGCTATGTCCGCTCCGGATGCGATCTCCTCGGAGTCGGGTTGCTTGGGAGTGCAACCCTAATCGGGTGGTAAACTCCACCTAAGACTAAATACGACCGTGAGACCGATAGCAAACAGGTACCGTGAGGGAAAGTTGCAAAGAACTTTGAAGAGAGAGTTCAAGAGTACGTGAAACTGCTCAGAGGTAAACGGGTGGGCCCTCGAAAAAAATCCAAGCATGTAAGATAAACTTTGACATTCAAGTGGAATTCGGTCGCCCAGTTTCGTCAAAAGCAGCAGAGTAGCCTACCTGAACGGAGGGGTGAGGCGTACATGACGCAGGCCAGCGATGCGCTCGCAGCCGGTAACAGCTATTATTGTTGTCTGACAATGTTTCCTTTCAGATAATTTAGAAATTTGCTAATAATAAATATTTGGTAACTTTTGTGTTTCGATATTCATTTGCTGCTGCAGCTCTTCGCTCATTTTGTTTACAAAACGCCCCAGAATTCTCCACGGGGAGGTAGCTGCACTTCGAGCTCTACCCACACCCTACCCAACCAACCATCCAATGTAGGGTGTGTTATTTACAATATGTACAAATTTATTTTGCTTTCTGTCTCTCTTTATGTTTCCTTTATCTATCAATTTATACCTCAAAATTCGGATTTGTGCGAAAAAGTTGGCATTGCTGAGCGTGACAGTAATGTTCTAATATAGCCGTCTCTGGAACTGTGTCCACACACTTTACTTGAAGCTTTGGTCACTAGCTTAACGCATCTTTCAACTGCCTGTGTATGGCATGGGAGAGCATCTATACTCATAATGTAGAAGCTTACTGTTCTTGCGTCGATAAAAAATATCTTCTAAGTGGACTGTATCGAGTGGGTGTATAATTGCGACAATAATATGCGAAGTTTCATTCTAATACTACTATATTTCTATATTTACATAATTACATACATTGATAAATGCTTGAGAGGCTAACCATATAGCCAGACTATTCTATGATCGAAAACCAAAGCGTGCCTTGCCAGAGCACGTACTAAAGCGACTGACTTCGCACAAGAACGAAAAACGTTGCCAAACTAGAAAGTTCGTGCGCCAAGTTGGCGGGTTTCTAATATGCCAAGGAAAGCCATAACATACCGGCCCCCATTGACATGTTACTACATTCAATAATACACATATAAAATACACATTACTAAATAAACAAATTGTACAACCTAAAATTATTTCAAGATATAAAACAACAAAATAATAATTTCACAATTTTCAATTAAATTTTAAATATTTTCTTCAATAGGCAGAGGGCAAACTTTTGAGATAGAGCGAGTAACAATCCCGGCTAAGGTTTTAATCTCTAACACTCTGACTTTCCCGTCAGATCCAGGTATTACCCTAAGGATTCTACCTAAAGACCATTTTCCTGGGGGTAAATTTTCATCCTTTAAGATAACCATGCATCCTTCCTTTATATTTTTTCTTTCAAGGAACCATTTGTTCCTTTGTTGGAGGTGGTTTAAATACTCATTCTGCCATTTCTTCCAAAGAGTTTGTGTCATTTTGGTTAATTTTTGCCATTTTGTTAACCTATTTTCGTTAATGGGTGTTAAGTCGGGTTCGGCTAATGAAGTAATTGGGCGTCCAATCAAAAAATGACCCGGGGTGAGTACTTCAATTTCATTAGCGTCCGAAGATAAAGGTGTCAAAGGGCGGGAATTTAAAATTCCTTCTATCTGAACTAATAGAGTCCAGAATTCTTCTAAAGTGACTCTAGAATTTCCTAAGGTTCTTTTTAGATGGTGCTTAAGTGCCTTCACCCCAGCCTCCCATAAACCCCCAAAATTGGGTGATCGAGGGGGGATGAATTTCCACTTAATTCCTTCATCTTCCAAAAAATTGATTAAAACGTTATCAGGTTTAATAACCATAGCCTGTAATATTTTAATTTCAGAATTGGCTCCTACGAAAGTGGTTCCATTGTCCGTTATAATCGTGGAACTTTTACCTCTGCGAGCGAAAAACCTTTTTAAAGTAGCAATGAATGAATCTGATTTTAAATCAGTTACGATATCTAGGTGTATTGCTTTGGTTGCGAGACAAACAAATAAAGCAACGTAAATTTTATTATAAATTCCTTTTCTTTGATTTTTGTATTTTATCAAAAAGGGTCCACAAAAATCTATCCCACATTGTTGAAAAGGAGGGCTAGAATTTACTCTCTCTGAGGGTAGATTTCCCATTATTTGATCTAGGCCTACGGGTTTGTTTCTAAAACAAATAACGCACCCATGAACGACTTTACGGGCTAAAGCTCGTCCATTTGTTATCCAATAACTTTGTCTAACATGATGTAATAAGGCTTGTTGTCCTACATGGAAAAACTTTCTATGAATATAGTCCATAATCATTTCACTTAATTTATGTTTGTGCGGTAATAAAATAGGATGTTTTTTCCTATAAGCTAATTCAGAATTCTCTAAACGACCACCTACTCTTAATATTTTTTCAGAGTCCAAAAACGGATTCAAGAATTTTAATGTACTTTTACCTGAAAGGGTCCTCTGGGTCTGAAGATTTTTTATATCTTCGGCAAAAGCTTCATACTGTACCTGCTTCATAAGGAAAGTTTCCGCAAATTTTAAATCCGGGATTGGAAGGGGTCCTGTCTTGCTCTTACCCTTTCTACAACTGTAAATAAATCTAAAAATAAATTTACAAATTCTAATTAATTTCCTAAAATCATTAGTTAAAGAAAAAATATTAAGCATTAAGTCATTCGACGTCCTTGAACTAGATGAATATGCAAGTCCACAAGTCTTAACAGTTTCTTGAGATGGCATGTCCTTCGATCCGTCTTTCATTTCTTTCAAAATAATCTCACTGTTATTTGATGACAGATAAAGTTCTTCTTGATCTATAAACCCAGTCTTTTGGATGAGGAAGTCTGGACCATGCCACCAAAGTTTATTGTTCACTAAGTCCGAAGCACATAAACCACGCGAGATGAGATCTGCAGGATTCTTATCGGACTGGACATGGTTCCAATTGAAGTTCTGCGTATAGTCTTGAATTTTAGACACCCGATTTCCAACAAAGGTTTTCAGCTTCCATGACGGTGTGCGTATCCAAGCTAGAGCTATTTGGGAATCTGTATATAGGTAAACACTATTGATTGCTATTTTCAAGGCTTTCAAAACTCTGGAAACTAATTTGGACAGTAGGAGGCATGCTGAAAGTTCGAGTCTTGGTATACTAACAGTCTTTAAGGGAGCAATTTGTGATTTGCTACTAATTAAATTACATGAGGTTTGAGAACCACAAGAGGATTGAACATAAACAGCTGCTCCAAATGCAATGGACGAAGCGTCTGCAAACCCAAATATACGTATTTGTTGAGCACAGGGCGTTAAAATATAACGACTGATTTTCAGGTGTTCTAAAGACTTCAATGAGTCTGTAAATTGAATCCATGATTTAGCCAAAGAATCGGGTATGGAATCATCCCAATTCAGTTTTAGCTTCCAAAGCTCTTGCATGTAAGTTTTTGCTTTGGTAAGAACAGGTCCGATGAGACCAATAGGGTCAAACAGTTTTGCTATGTCCGAAAGAATAGTTCTTTTCGAAAGTTTTTCTTGTTGCTGAATTTTTACCTTAAACGTAAAAACATCTAAGTTGGGGATCCAAGTAACCCCTAAGGCTTTAGTTTCATTTTCTAAAAATGAGTAATCCTCAAGATTTCCATTGCTAACATTTTCTAATAAAGTTGCGTCGTTGGTCTTCCATTTATGTAATTGCATTCCGGCAGATTTCAAAAGTTGTATAAGCTGGAATTGAAGTTCCCGTGCAGTTTCAAGGCTGTCTGCACCCGTGATTATATCATCCATATAGCAATCATCTAAAAGAACTTCCGATGCTTTACTTAGTTCATCTGGGGCTTCTATCGCTAATTGCTTTAAAACTCTGACAGCTAAAAACGGAGCACAGCATGTGCCATATGTTACCGTGTTTAATTCATAGACTTCTGTTGGTGACCTAGCATCTGGCTTCCATAAGATTCTTAACAATTTCCGTTGATTATCTGTTATAAGAATTTGTCGGAACATCTTCTCTATATCAGCGAGAAATACGTATTTGTGTTTTCTGAAACGAATCATTATTTCGTACAACTCTTCGTTTACTTGTCCCTTAAACAGAATATCATTTAATGACTTCCCATTGGTCGTGGTGCTCGAGGCATTGAAAACAGTGCGAAGACGTGTTGACAAGTTTTCCGGTCGGTAAACACCGTGGTGAGGAAGATAATAACACTTATCAGTTTCTTTGACCTCAGCAACCTTTCTCATATGGTTGAGTTCTTCATATTCTTTCATGAACTGGCAATAAAGATTTTTCATGATAGGCATTTTCTCTAGTCGCATCCATAACTGCTTAAGTCTTTTCTCGGCAATACTTCTTGAATCTCCAAGCGTCTCTGCATCAGCCCTCATCGGCATAGTTACTGTAAATCTTCCGGTAGGGTCTCTTCGATACGTAGCTAAAAAGTGATCTTCACAGTACTGATCTTCATCGCTGATAGAACGCGATTCAGTTTCTACGCATTCTAATTTCCAAAATTTTTTGATGTTTTCTTCTAATGTTTCTGTATTTTGTATAAATCCACAAAATGTATGTTTAAATTCTTGGTTTACGGTTCCTGAAACTATGTAACCAAAAACAGTTTTTTGAAACAACAAATTTGAAAATTTATGCCTTTCTGATTCAAGAATTTCGTAAAAAAGCTCAGCACCTATTAGAATGTCAATTTTTGCGGATTTTCCAAAGTTAGGATCAGCTAATTTCATGTCTGATGGCAATTCTAGATTCTTTATGTTTATATTCTGAGAAGGTACCAATTCCGTAATTTTATGCGTAATTAAGAATTCTACTGATCTTTGGAAAGAACCTTCCTTATTAGATATATTTGTGCGTATTTTAGATTTAATGCTCGTTACATTCCCATCAATACCCGAAACACAAACACTCAATTTATTTTTCTTAATTCCCAATAACTCAGAAAAAGCTGTCGTTATAAAGCATGATTCTGAACCGCTATCTAATAAGCAGTGTGCAGGAATTAACTTTCCATATGCATCTTCAATATAAACAATGCAAGTCGTTAAAAGCACTTTATTTTCCCCCTTTGCTGAGATGCAAGTCTCGTTGCATAAACATTTCGAAACCTCCGCTTCTATTCCCCTTGATTTATTGGTTTCATTGGGAGATGAACTAATTTCTTTTTTCTTTATTTCCTTCGACGAGAGGCGAGGTGTCTGGAACTCATCTGCTTGCGAATGACGATGCAACAATGTATTATGCTGTTTAGCACAAATTTGACAGGTTGTTTTTGATAGGCATTGAGCAATTTTATGCTTAGTTGAAAGACAGTTGAGGCAAAGGTTAAATCTTTTCATGGTCGAATATCGTTCATATTCAGTCTGATTTAAAAATACTTGACATTTATATATAGGATGATTATTTAAATCGCACAGAACACAAGTATTAGGATTAGACGAATTATTTTTTACAAGGAAGTTTTTTGACTTTGCATTTCTATCACAAGTTGAATGCTTAGGTTTGATATTTACATTACTATTATCTCGTAAATTTTCCAAGACCAAACAGCGCTTTTGAAGGAAATCAATAAAGTCTTGCCATTTAGGTAATTCTGTGGATACTAATGACGTTTCAAATTGGTTTTTTGTTTCTTTATCTAATTTTTTAATAATTATGTTTATTAACATGACTTCTGAAAACTCGTTAAGCTCCAAGCCTATTGATTTGAGAGCTCGAATATGCTTTTGACATTTGTCAACAATAGATCTTAGACTTTTAGCTATATCTTGCGATGATATTTCCATCATTAAAATTTCATTCATGTGACTATTAACTATAGCTCTTTGATTTTGAAATCTAAGTTCTAGCGCTTTGAAAAGCGAACTATAGGAATCATCTGTAGTAACGACATCTAGAGCGATACCTCGAAGGGTAGATTTCAAATAGTACAGTTTTTGTGTGTCACTTAATTTCTTATTTGAATCTATTAATGTCATAAACTGATCTTTAAAAATATACCAATCTTGATAATTTCCGGAGAAGGAAGGTAGTAAAATCTCCGGGAGTCTTACATTAACAGTAGAACTGTCATTTCTAGACTCAAGTAAACTCATATTATTCGAGATATCATCATGACTAGAATGAGAGAGTAAGAATTTTTTAATGCTTACCTCTATTCTTTCAGCTTGTTCCTCTATTTCTAAGAATGTATCCAAATGCGTTTGTAGGTCTTTTTCATCTATTACTTCTTCGAAATACTTAACTTTCAAATCATCCAGTTTTTCTGTTATCTTTTGAACACTATTAAGTTTGGTTTCATATTCAATAGTGTCTTTCTCTTGAGTTTTAAGAAAAGTTTCTATTCTGGTCAATTGTCCTTTATAGGCTCCTCGCTGCCTGTTCAGTGACGTTAATTTTTCTTTATCGGTCATGATGAACAGCACGTACTACTATAGTAATCAGTCTATTGCACTATAAACTATAAACTAGTTCGTTACTCCGTGAGATTGTGCCAAATGTTCTTGCGTCGATAAAAAATATCTTCTAAGTGGACTGTATCGAGTGGGTGTATAATTGCGACAATAATATGCGAAGTTTCATTCTAATACTACTATATTTCTATATTTACATAATTACATACATTGATAAATGCTTGAGAGGCTAACCATATAGCCAGACTATTCTATGATCGAAAACCAAAGCGTGCCTTGCCAGAGCACGTACTAAAGCGACTGACTTCGCACAAGAACGAAAAACGTTGCCAAACTAGAAAGTTCGTGCGCCAAGTTGGCGGGTTTCTAATATGCCAAGGAAAGCCATAACACTTACTCATAGATGTTTACTCATAGATTCTTACTCGTAGATGTTTACTCATAGATTCTTACTCGTAGATGTTTACTCATAGATTCTTACTCGTAGATGTTTACTCATAGATTCTTACTCGTAGAGATAAGTCTTACTCTAGAGATAAGATGCTTGCCGTAGAGATAAGGTACTTACTCTTAGAGATAAGATGCTTACTCGTACAGATAAGATACTTACTCATAGAGATAAGATACTTACTCATAGAGATAAGATACTTACTCATAGAGATAATATACTTACTCATAGAGATAAGATGCTAGATGAAGCCTGTTATGAGTATAGATGTTTTACTCCTAATGTAGATGTGTTACTCATAATGTAGATGCTTTACTCATAATGTAGATGCTTTACTCATAATGTAGAAGCTTACTCTTAGAGATAAGATGCTTACTCATAACAGGCTTCAAGCCTGTTAGAGTATAGATGCTTTCCCATGCCATACACAGGCAGTTCAAAGATGCGTTAAGCTAGTGACAGAAGCTTCAAGCAAAGTGTGTGGGCACAGTTCCAGAGACAGCTATATTAGAACCACTTTACTGTCACTTTCAGCAATGCCAATTTTTGCGCACAAATCCGAATTTCGATGTATATCGATAGACAGGGTTCATACGGTCCTTAAAGGTCCTTAGAAAGTCCTTAATGTTCATTTTCATTTTTAAGGCCTTAAAAAGTCCTTAAGTAGTCCTTATTTTTTATTCCAGGTGCTTATTTTTTTTTTGTTAAACTAAGAAGGTACCCATGCGCTCTATTTGTTTTGCTATGTTTTGTGTTCTTCACAAGAATCAAACTTCTTTCATTTTCACTACTTAATCGAACCTCAAATTTGGTTTGCTCGGGTCCGGTACTATCTCGGCTTTCGGACAGACCCAAAACGGCGGATTGACAAGACCAAAAATGGCGGACTTACATAAACATCATCGCATATTTACTACAAATTTCAGTGCTTTCTCAACTGGTAAATAAATAATTAACTCTTGTTTTTTAAATTTTTTTGAAAAGTTATAAGTAAATTGATGTGTTATATATTTTGACAAAAAGAAAAGGTTCATGGATTTTGATAAAATGCTTCAAACTACAACACCCAATTCAGTTAAAATTAACTTGTACCCACCCACATGGCAGCTCCCAATTTGCTTTTTCCTGCAATTGTATGAAAAAGAAAATCAAGCTACATCTTTAAAAAATATATTAGTAAGAGAGGTCGAATCAAAACACAAGCATTTGTACAAAATGCAATGGTGCCCAGCAACTGGGTACCCTTTAAGACCACAGAAAAATAAATCACACCACAAGCTCCCTGATTTTGCTTTTCAAAGAGAAAAGAAAAAGGAATAAAATTTGAAAAACGGACTTTTAAGGACTCAAGGGGAAATCTTTTATGATTTTTTAACAAAAATCGGGATTTTCGAAGAAGAGCCGAATTTCGGGATTTCAAATTTGGGATTCGATACTATTTATTAAATTTAATTTCAAAGTAAATATTTTTTTGCATGAAAATTGTTACTAAATCATCTACATTCTAAACAATTATCAATAAAGCAAGTGGGAGCAGCTCTTAACAAGTAATCAGTAAATAAATATTGCTTTTGAAACTTTTTTTTTTAATTTAAAGGGGGGGAGGGGGGTTAATACTTCAAAGATGCATATTGTTGACATCTAGCTCAGTAAGAGATACATTTAACTAATATGTAGGCAAAAAAAAAGAAAGAAAACTTTCAGCTTTTTTGGCGTTTGACCAATCGCATGTATGATTATCGCTTCTTTATACTGTTAAAGGTAAAAGAATGATTTATTTTTTATTATCATTTTTCTTACATCTTACATTATAATAAGCGGCGAGTTGCAAACTCTCCCGATCGCTTTTTAGCTGATCTTTCGCTAAACAGTTTGTTCTCCCATTGTTTTTTTAAAATCAAATAAAATATATATATCTAAAAAATTAATTTGTTTTAAAGTAATGTTTTAATATTTAGTAAATTTTTATCAAGCGTTCGTTGTGGGGTTTTGTTGTGTGGGAGATGATGGATATTTGCTGTGTTAATCAAAATTTGTATCTCGTGAAATTTCTTAATTTGCAGTAACTTGAAGGAATCGACCTCTTCTTAAACCTATACACCGTAGTTGCCAAATACTCCCCTAGTTTTTCATTTTTTTTTTTGTGAAATTCGATTTTTGACAAAAAGATCCGATTTTTCAAGCGATGTACAAGTATTTTTATCTAAAGGGATTGTACTACAAAACAAGAACATTTTTGAAGAAACTTTTTAAGAAGACATGTATTAATTTACATGAATTTTCATAACTTATAACGCGAAAATGTAAAAGCCTATGTTTCGCAAACTTGCTAACATCTAGCACGTGCTTCGCCAAAAATTGCTGCAGCTTTTGAGACTTCTAGCTTTTTGCATTCTGTAAATATATCAATTATTTAAAAAGTTGACAGTTGTTTTTATATGAGCAGCCTGTAGTCTGCTTGTTTTATTTTTTATTTAAAAATATTGTTCAATTTTTTGAAACTTTATTTTAGTTAAATTTTGGTAGTTACTATTTGAGGGTAATGTACAAAGTTTTAAGTGAATAAGCTCCATTTTTTATTTGTATGTTGTTTCCAAAATGAAATATTTTTCTCAAGTTGAAAAAGTTTTTTCAGAATTTTTGTAAGCTCTTCTAAATAATTTTAAAAAATTATTTATGTCAGAGATAAAAATTTAAGTAAGCCTAAATTGAGATGCTGGCAACATAAGTTAAGTAGAACGAAAAAAAATTTAAATTAAACACAAGTTCTCAAGACAAAGTGCAGCGTTTTCTTTAACAATTTTTTTTTAGTTAAATTGTTTTTCATTTAACTTGTATTTTATATCATTAACCATTTTTGATAATTTTTCACTTGCTTATATATGATTAATACTTGTGCTGTGTGCTTCTTATTACTAGCTCCAATAATTATTTAACTCCCTGACTGTATTGGACATTAGAAAAGCAACAAGACAAAGAGAGCTCCATAAAAGTGTGTGTTGTGCTCCTAATAAAAATGCGATGTTAAATAAATTTCCTCTTTCAATAACGCTTCCTTTTGAAATAAACATAACAGTTTGTATATTGCGAAAAATTTGTGAGGTCCTTAAAATTTTTTGTAGGTCCTTAAAAAGTCCTTAGAGAGTCCTTATTTTTGGTTTTGCCAAAAGCGTACGAACCCTGATAGATAAAGGAAACATAAAGAGAGAGAAAGCGAAATAAATTTGTACATACTGTAAATAACACATCCTACGTTGGTTGGTTGGTTGGGAAGTGTGTGGGTGGAACTCGAAATGCAGCCACCTCCCCTTGGTGAGTTCTGGGTCTTTTTGTAAACAAAATGAGCGAAGAGCTGCACCAACAAATGAATATTTAAACACAAAAGTTACCAAATATTTATTATTAGAAACTTTCTAAATTATCTGAAAGGAAACATTGTCAAACAACAAAATTGTCAGACAACGATAATGGCCGCTACCGGCTGCGTACGCCTCGCCTCTCTGTACAGGTAGGCTACTCTGCTGTTTTTGACGAAGTTGCATGATCGAATTCCACTTGAATATCAAAGTTTATTTTATATGCTTGTATTTTTAATATATTTTTCTAACAGGATTAAACTATAGCATCTCTAAAAGTCGTCTGATTGAAATGTAATAAACGGTCAAACTTTGAAATTTTGAAAAAACTACTAATTTTACTCATTTTGTACTATGTTGCGCGACCAAAAGATAAGAAACAAATGTATAATAAGTGCATATATATTGATTTTACATCCTTTTAGTAGTTAATTCATGGTATAGGAACGCAGTTAAAACCATCTGGCGTGGTTTAAAAAATTATGAAAAATTAAGGTTTTTCAAGTTTTTGCTAACTTTGATGGCATTGCACGACCGGAAGATAAATTAATAATAAAATAATAATTAGTGCTTTTTCCACGTCTATACCAATGGCAACTTTTGCGCACTATAGCGATCTGAAATTTAAAAAAAAGTTTTTTTGAACCACCCTAATATGTGCTTATATACAGTCAAGCCCGTTTATAACATAATTCAGGGGTCGGCGCTAGTCACTTTTTTCACTAAAAGTCGCTTTTTTTGCATTGGTCACTTTTTTAAAAATTGGTCACTATTTTCACTTTTTTGCCCTTTCTCTGGCAGAGCAACCAAAGAAAGTTACTTTGTCTGTCGATGAGTTAAGAAAAGTTTGCAATTTTGCATAAAAAGACGTGTGTCAGGGTTGAAGCTTCCGCATCTCCGCCATTTTTGGTCGTATTTTGAAATTCGGCATGGCGCTGGCCCCGAGTGTGCCAGGGTGTCTACTGGTCACCGAAGTCCCCGAAAAGTCACCAAATCGGAAAAAGGGTCACGGAAGCCCCCAAAAAGTAACAAAACTGGATAACCAGTTGCGAAAAAATTTGACGGCACTGAATGTTTTTTTCGCGGCCCGATGATCGCAACAATTTGCGGCGCAGCTATTTTTAGAACTGAAAGTGGAGTTAATTGATGCGGTAGATGGGAGATATAACATTGATTTTAAATCATTTCACACTTTCGTATTATCAGACGTGTGATTTTTCCGCATTTTTTGTGAAAATGTAAATTAAAAATTCCGATTTCGCAAAAAAATCGTAATTTTGGAAGTTTTCAATTTTTTTTTTTTTTTTTTGAATTTCTTTTTTAACGTAGTCTGCGTACATGCCTGCCAAATGTTACAAATCACGAGTAAAATTTGCACGAGTACTCCATTTTTTGCGCTTTCAAGGGTCAATACCGATTTTTTACCCATTTCAAAATCCAGTTGCATCGGCGTCGGTGAAATTTCCTAATTTTCGTTTGCTATCAGATTCTTCCTCTGGGAAATCAATAACTTCGGATTTACCATTATTTTTAATATTTCACAAGTTTCAACTTTTGTAAAAAGGACTCGTACTTACGTCATTTTGCTGCGCCCCCATCGAAATTTATTCAAATTAAGGAGTTTTTTAAATTCATTTTTAGTCTTAAGGTTTTAGTGATCAGATCAGTTGATTGTAATTATTAATTATTGCAGCCTTATTAAGAATATAATCTAAAAACTATTTTGCTAGAAAAAAATTTCCCATATTTTTTTGCATGCAATTAAAAATGTTTTTCAATGTTAGATTGTCTTTAACATTAGGTGTTTTCCTTTCAAGTGCTCATTATATATTGTTACAAAATAAATGAATAACATTTCTTTCTATTTTCTTTTAATATATAATTTAAAAACATGTAAAAAAGTAAGCAATTATTTTTCATATACTATAAAGTGATCATTAAATTCAACAAAATACTATTCCTAATGTTTTTAATTCTGCCTCTTTTTGATCTTAGAATTTCATTAGTCAAGTAGTTCCTAGAATGATAATTTGAATTGTTTTTAAATTTTTTTTTACTTGAGAAGAGCAAATCCTGAGAAAATAAAGCTATATTTAAATTTGAAAAGAAAAAAAAATCAGACTAAAAATTTTTAGCAGTTGCAGATTATTTCACTCAGAAAATTACCTTACTTTCTCTTTTCTTTCATCCCCCCCCCCCCCACACTCCCGAACTAACTCACAACCACAAAAGAAAATTTTTGGAGCTCAATCAGGGATTTCTCAACGAAAAGATCAAGAAATCATTAAATAGGAGGGGAGGGGGAATGTTAAATTCTTTAAAAAAGAACTTTAGATCTGAAAAATTCTTAAGCAGTGGCAAATTATATATATTGCTCAGAAAATTACATTTCTCTCTAGACCTCTTTTTATTTCCATCCCCCCCCACAAAAAATTAATTGCCCCCCCCCCCCCCCGTAAACAATATTTCTGATTGTGCGCCACTCATACTGTCATAATGATACCGTGTAACTATCACAACCAAAATTATAAAATCAGGGAATTTTTTGGAGCTCAATCGGGGAATTGTCAGGGATTATTTTTCTTGGATTTTGTTACCATGAAATTACAAAAACAGCATCGAATAATCAAACAGTTTGTTTCCTACAATTATACTGAAGATTAACACAGTATTTTCAGTCTGAATAATTTTGATAAAATATCAAATTTAGATTTATTTCAAGTGAAATTTTCTAATCCTTGAGGAAGTATTAAAAATATTTAAGAAGTAGCATTTGCAAAATAAATTTTATTCAATGTTGAACATAAATTAAAATTTGAAATTTCTGCCAATTTGAATAAATATTTTTTCATTTATATTTTTAAATAAGTACCAATTTGAGAAAGCAATTAATTTTAAAAAAAAAACTTTTGTCTTTCTCACTCTTAGCTAAAGCTCCAGATTCGCGATCGCCACTCGCCACGTGGCGACCTTGTTTGCAAAAGTGGCGATTCAAAAAATTAGGAACGATCGCCACCTTTCCTTTTTTAAAAAAATTTCTAAAGTAAATCCCTCCTTTTCAAATACCTTCTATGGAATTTTCAACTCTTGCTTCTTTCATGTATGCAAGCACAATAAAAACGCATCAAATCGGCATTCAAGTTACCGAATTTCGGCCGATAGTCTTCATTTCCCCTTTCACAAGAAAAAAAATGGCGAAAATTTTTCCCGATTACGCTATTTTTTTTTTCTTTGAATTCCTTCTCTCTGCCATATAAATCTTTTAAATATTGTAGGAAACAATATTAATCTTGATTTTTTTTTTTCATAACTTTCATTTCAAACTTACATTTCAGATCGGCCATTTTCGCTTTATAAAATCGGACTCAAGTGTCGCGCCATTTTGAAAATAGTGTGAAAGCTTTAAAAAGAGTTTGGAAAAGAATGAAAATTAAATGTACTGAACAAAACTAGAACTGGAAATATACATTTTTTTATACTTGTGTCCCCCCCCCCCCCCCCCCCCGCTTTGCACTTTTGCTTTATGATGCATAGGTGGCCACCAAGTTAATCAAGTTTTGTGGCCACTGGCCACTTGCAAAATTTCTGAGTCTTGACCTTTACTCTTAGCCATTTATGGGTTTTGAAAAAGGTATTTATGAACATAGTTAGGTATAAAAATTCTTATTTTTGAATAGGCTATGAATTTTTTTTTAAGTTGGGTAAAAGCTGTATTTATTCAGGTTTAGTTTTCAAAAGATGTCAAAACTGCTCTTTTTCAAGTTATATTTAGTTTAAATAAAAGCACACACACACACAAGTTTACATTTTAATGGTCACTAATTTGGTCACTTTTTTCACTATTTTGAAGACCCCAAAGTGCGCCTAGCCCTGCATAATTGTATGTAACAAATTTATGGTTACAACGCAGCAGTTTTAATCCCCCTTATTTTTAGGAGAAAAATTCTTTGCAAGCAGTTTACTTATAACAAACTGATTCTTTTACCGAGGTAACAAACAAATGCTTCATTCACAAAAATAATGTTGACCTAAAATTTCCATGAAAACGAAACAAAACCTAATCATTCTTGAAATGCGCATTTATCTGTGCTTGGCTCTTATTGAGACTCATGTATGTGTATTCACTGCCCAACATGAATATTCAAGAGTGTCTTTACATGAGTATGTTTTAGCTGGTGTCAAAGAAAGCATTCAACAAAAAATTCAGGCATTTGACAAGATTTTCCCTATGGCCTCCACAGACAGTCGCTGTTCTCTGAGGGTTTATTTTGAGTCTTTGTTTCCACAACTCTCCATTATTTTGCTTTCTTTCAGCAAAAATTGTAAAGAAAAGTAGATTCAAGTAATTCAAAAGTAATAGTATTGTTTTGTACAACACAGAAAACAAAAAACAAAAAAAAAATCAAACTACTGGGTAAGAAAAAGAAGTGGAAGTTTAACACTTTTTAGAAAAGGCTTTATGCTTCTTTTTCGTGTTTTACTGTATTATTTGTTATGTTTTATTTTCATATTACAGCTATAACAAAGTTTACATTTGCTTTCTTTGACTTTGTTATAAATGGGCATGACTGTATAGATATTTATTGCTTTTAAAATATAACTAAATTGATCCTCAAAAAAAAAAACTCGGTGAGAGGGAAGGCTTAATGGTGTTGCCTTTTAAAATTCATTGAGCCATTCAGTGTTGAATGATAGTACAACCTCTTAAATTACATGTTATTTATTTTTACTTATTTATTTATTTTTAAGAAGAAATGGTTGCTAGAAATATTATAAGTAAATATATTTTTTTTAATCTTGCATCATTTTGCATTTTGTCACCTGCATATTTTTTCGTAAGTTGGTTATTAATCAGAGGTCGCGTTTTTGGACCTTTCACAAAGTTCCAATCGATCTAAACGGACCCTTCACAAAGTTCCAATCGATCTAAACGGACCCTTCACAAAGTTCCAATTGATCTAAACAGACCCTTCACAAAGTTCCAATCAATCTAAACGGACCCTTCACAAAGTTCCAATTAATCTAAACAGACCCTTCACAAAACTCCCAAATTGTAATTTGTACACCATTATTTATGAAAAAAAGAGGCAAATAGTCATGAAATTTTTCATAACTGTATGTTTAAATTTTCAATTTTCAAAAATTATTTGATTTTTCACAACTTCTTTAAAAACTACTTTATTTTGTTTGTGAATCATATTATTATTTTACAGGGTTGCTATTGATCCACTACATTATGTCAAATACAGGAAAATTGAGAAGCAGGATGCAGAAAATATATGCATGCTGTAGAGCACAAAAATTTAACTCCCAAAACTACTTTTCTTATCTGCCTGGCTTTAGAGTTGAACTACCAACCCCAATGTGTCGCCGATAAAATAATAATCTAGTGAAACATAGTTTAGCTACTTGAAATGTTTGTTAAGACATATTGTAAAGCAAAGACAAAAAAAAAAATGATTTATTTATTAGATGCACCATTTTCCATTATGATGCATTTTCAGACCAAATCTGTAATATTACATATATTTGAAGTATTTGCGACATACTTTAATAATAATGAGTGTAGTAAAATGGTGTAAAGGGTTGTAAATAAAAGTTTTAAGACTGTGATTGATTATGTCTATGATTTAAAGAAAGGTATTTTTGTAAACACGGCTTTTTGAAATATATGAAATAACCCTGTACATCAATTAATTTTTGTCTGTTTTCATAGGCTCTCTCGTAAGACCAAAAGTAGTGAGGAGTGTTCATTATTGTCCAGCAACAATGAAAACTATAGAGCGTCGATACACGGATCTAACTACTTATGATGCTTATCCTAGTAGTTCCGTCTATCCGACTAAGGTGATAGTTTTATGTTGTTCATTTGTACTATTTTAACTTAATAAGGCGGAATACCTTTATATAGTGACTTCCACTTATTATGATTGTAGTTATCATAATTATAAAGTTATCAGTCTCTGTCATTAATTTTCAAATTTTGAATTTTATTTATTCATTATTTGTTTTATAATAATAATAAATAAATAAAATAATTAAAAATTTTATGTTTTAATTATTTTATTTATGTGCAGTGAAATCTCTCTAGCCGACCACCTCTATTAAACAACCACCTCTCTAAACGATCAAAATTTGCTGGAACAGAATTTCCCTGCATTCATTTAATGCTAACTTGACCTCCATTAAACGACTACACTTAAACAGTCACCCTCTCGAAACGAGCACATTTTCTTCCAGGAAAAAAAAAAAACTACTGTCACTTTTATTATTTCTGCATTCAGGGGTGGCTCGACGGTATTCGGCGCCCTTGGACTTTGGAAAATAGTTGCCCCTAGCTCTCTTTCATCATACAAATGTAAATACTATAAATTCAATTGTGTATAATTTTATTGCGTTTTCAATTATTTTAAAAACTTTAATAATTACATATATGAAACAAATAACTTATTTTTTTCTTGGAGAATTGGCTTCTGGTAATTGCAGACCTAGTGCGTTTCACAGGAATTGGTACCATCTAACCATCTCTATCAGGCGCCACGAAGGGTGTAGTACCGACGCCACAAGTGAATTTTGACGCTAAGTTCTTCCACTTGGAAGATGAAGTACCTGGGAGTCGCTATCATTGGGTGTGTCTGTGTTATGTTAAGACAACTAGAATTGTTGAATTAATTGTGTGAAACAGGGATTATTGTTTTTTTTTTCTTCTCTGACGCTGAGGCAACACCCCCTGAACTAGAAAGCCTCCGGACTGAAACTATTGCGCAGCGTCCGTAGGCCGATTTTCATCCCGCTCGTCAGCTGATAGCATTCGCAATTGGGATATTACTGGATTTCGGCAGGAAATCTTTTGTATAAAAACAAAAGGATGCCATCAGAAATTGCAGATTGAGTTCAACACATTTATATACTTACTCAGTATGGAAAAAAAAGTTAATATTTCTACTTCGAAAATAATATACTGCATACAGATAATTAACCTCTACTTTTCACGAAACATCATTGCTACAGTAGAATTGCAATTTTAAACTCTAGAGGTGTCATTTTGATACATAGATACTTATCAAGATATAGTGAAGGATTATATTTTATTTAAGCTCAATATTTTAACACTAATTTTTGTTCATTTCCATATCAAAAAAATATCCATTTTCATATAGTTTTT
Source organism: Octonoba sinensis (assembly GCA_038502835.1). Lineage (NCBI taxonomy): Eukaryota > Metazoa > Arthropoda > Arachnida > Araneae > Uloboridae > Octonoba > Octonoba sinensis. The sequence goes on along the minus strand of CM076599.1, from coordinate 50,919,602 downwards.
TAAAATATTCCTCAAATGTACTTAGTTATTTATGTCATACTTGCGTGATAAACGTAAATCTTGATTAAGGTTGTTTAGATACTACGACTTTAAGAATCAAATTGAAATGAAATAATAAAGTAAGGCAAAATATTTTAAATCAAGCAATAACGCAATGCCTTCTGTAGATTTTAAATTGTTAATGTCAAAATGATTTTCTAGGAGCCTGGTCACTTCTGAACAACGCGACCACTTGAAAATAGTCTTGTACGCCACATTCGTAAAAGAAACCAACAAAAGTTAAGAAAAAGTATTTGCATAGTGTTCTTATCAAGTTCCCACAATTACGTTTTCTATTCCGGTGGTCTTTTATGACTGTATGATTGGAAAGGAGCTATTGAAAAGAAAAGTTTTTGTCCGGAGGAGATTTATGACTCTCTCATCTCAGAATTCTAGTGATTAGAAAGATTCCGTTTTACTTGAAAATAAAAGATGTTTTTAGGGCATCTTTGTGACATTACGCTATGATCTTTCTTTCTGAAGGCTACAGAAAAAACTGTGACAAGTAAAATAAATGTTTCAAATTATTGAAAATCGGAATTACGTTTCTCACTCTGATGCGAAATTTAAGTTAAAGCGAACTACAGAGGTAAATCATTTCCAACACTTAATAAGTTATTTTTTGGAAAAGAATTTAAAAAGGTCAAAAATAAATTGAACAGAATTAAATCCATTTCTAAAAGGTCTGTACAGAATCTTTGTCTTATTTTCTTGCAATAAACCTCAAACTTTTTAAACAGGGAAGTTTTTGAAAGAAAAGTTGATGCATTGTTTCTTTGATTTTTGTACATATTACCTTTGCGTTATTCATAAATTTCCCTTCTAAATATAAGAAGTCTTAAACATTGAAAAAGCTATAATACTGGAATTATGTATAGATTAGTGATGCCACGGTTTTTCAATGTATTTGACCTCCCCCCTTTGTCAAAAATGCCACACTTCAATGTACTCCCTTTCCCACTCACATGTCATGCTATATTACATAAGCATATTTATTTGTAGTTCAAAAACAAAGCACTACGTTATAGATCTGATCTCCAATTTTATCTTGAACTTTTGATGACATTTCTGAGCAGAACAATAATAATGATTATGTGTGTGCTTAATTTGTATAACATGAGATTAAGGTTTACAAGAAAAAAAGCGTACTTAATATACAATGTAAAAACATTAATCTTTCGAATTTTGCAGAAATTAAAGCGCTATTTTGTTTTAAAGTGTGAATGCCCCAAGATTTTCTTTCACATTTAAACTTTAGAGGCTATTTAACAGTTAATCAGCATCGATGCTTTCGCCACAAAATAAAGTCAGTGAGAACACAAACCAGAAAAAAAAAAAAGATTTCATAAGTAACACAAAAATATGTTCTTATACTAATAAAGTGTTTTTTTTTAAGTATAGGAAAGCAATAATTTTTTATTTTCAATTTTTAGTATAGAACTTAATTTTATTTGTTCTGAAATGTGTGCTCTACAAGTGGACTCTTCAGTACACGTTATTTGATGGCTTGATTGCAAAAACAGGCTGATTAATAATGTGAGTTAATCACCAGCGCAACAGGAGCAGTTGATTTCGGCCTACGGAGAGAAGGGAATCGCTTCTCCGAGAGGCAGTCCAGAGGCTTTCTAGTTCAGGGGGTGTTGGCTGAGGCGCCCCCAAGATGCTGGCGCCCTTGTACTTTGTACACTTTGCACATTGATAGGGCCGGCCCTCTCTGCATCATTCAATTGCTACAATCAGTAAAAAACGGTGCTTTAATTTTTGTGTCGTTTTCTACTCCTCCTGTAGCCTGTAGGAACATGTAACCCTCCAATTCAGGTGTCAATTGCTGGGCATTTTTTCCAGAAAGTCTTCGAAAAGTTAGCTTTTTCAACACATGTGCGTTGAATAACTCCTTCTGGGCAGAAACACATTAACCCAAACAAACAGGCCTGCCCCATTGTCCCCTTGATGAGATAAAGATAGAGTATCCCCGTTTTTCACTGACAAACCCTGAGGTGCGTTGTTCTTACCCCAATTCCCAGAACCCTCGGTGGTGATCGAGCAGTGTTAACACAAGCCTTTTCTTTCAGTAGAGAATTCATTTTGATAACCAACAATCGATATTGAAAGAACATTTTTTCAACGTTTTATAAGTGGCATCTAGCAAAAAAGCGAGTCTTTTCTTACGAAGATAGGATAAAGGGGTATGAAAGTGGTAAATCCGAAAGTAAATCAACAGAAAAATTTGAATGCAGGAAAACTCAAATCCATGACAATTTAAAAAACAAGGAAATGCTCATCAAAGAGTGGGCACATTCAGAAAGAGTCAAGATCAGAAAAGTTTTCATTTCGCAGGTTATGATGATAAAGGCATTTATAATCTTGATGAATACGGAATAATTTTTCATGCTTTAACCAAAGGAAAGTTTAATAGAAAAGTCGGGGGATGCAAAAAGAGAGATGGGGGATCGAAAGAACGCTTAACTTTAGTTTTTTGAGTGAGTTCGTTAGGTGAGAAAGAAAAAGCTCTTGTGATCGCAAAGTCTTTAAAATCACGTTTATGTTCATTAATTTAATTAATTATTATTTATTTTGAACACTTCTGGATGTGTTTAACATTATTATTAAATATTTTCAAGTAACCTCCATTGAGCGACCACCTCCCTGAACGACCACTTTTCGGCGGAACGAGAGGTAGTCGCTTTAGAGAGGTTTCACTGTATTTTTAATTCTCACCTGTTTAGTTGATGTCAGTAATATTGAATCAACTTGTTGAATTTTTTTAAATGCATTATGCCCCGTGTAAAACAAATATTTATTGAAAAAAAAACACTGTCTTTGCCATGTCAAATTGCTATGAGGAGATAAGGAATCCTAATTGGCTATTTATTAGTATTTTGGTTTTTGCAATCTCTTAATTTCTAAAAATGTCTTCCAAAATTTTGAATTCTATAAGACAATAGTATACCAATTACAGCATTTTACAATACATTGTTATTAATATTTAGATTCCTAAATGGTTTATCTTTTAGGATGAAGATGGTAATCTTTTGGAGACTGAATATGGTTTGTCTGTATATAAAAATCATCAAACATTCTCGATCCAAGAAATGCCTGAAAAAGCTCCTGCAGGACAATTGCCTCGTACTGTTGATATTATTGCTGATGATGATCTTGTTGATTGTTGTAAGCCTGGGGATAGAGTTCAGGTTGTTGGCATGTTTCGTTGTCTTCCCAGTAAAAAAATGGGCTACACTACTGGAATATTTAGGTAAAATATGGTTATAAAATTAATGTTTGAAAGCTTTTTTATTAGGTACTTTTTATTTTTTATTCTTATATTGATAGTTGTTCCTGAAATTATAAATATTGCTACACATATTTTAGAAACTCATTCTGTAGTGCCCGACTTATCACAAAAGTGTCATATCATAAAAATTTTTGAAATTCCTGTTCAGTTAAAACTAAGCTTGACACAAAAATGCATTTTTAAAAAAAAACTAACGTATGGTAAAAATATAATGAGTTAGATTACTTGATTGAAAAAATAAGAAAAAAGTTATTAACTGGATATCTAGAAAGTCATCTATTTCTATTGTGCTCGAAAGTTGTCATGGAAAGTCATGATTTTCAGTTAAAAATTCACAAAAATGATGGAATATGGCTATCATGGATTTTAAACTTTGGAATTTATAATAAAAATGTAGTTCTTATTCAAAAAGAGCAATTTCCTCCAAATTTATGTTGATGTTTGATTCTGATAATCTTCTCCAGTATGGTATTGTAGTTTGTGTCAAGACTAGCTGTTTCTTGTGTAATTGTTTTCTCTTCCCCCAAAAACTTGCATTGTTTGACCTTTGCTTTAAAAAAAAAAAGAGTCAAACTGCTGCAGTTACATTTTCCCTTATTAATAGCCGTTAAGAAAGTATAAGATTAGTGATTGTTGATTTATTTTCTGCATGTAGTAGTCTTGTAAGAAATTGTACCTATTTGAATTATCATTATGATACTGAACGAGCACAAATTGGTTTTGCTTATTAGTAATCTATAATAATGGAGAGCCTTACGACCCTACCCGGATCATCACAGGACTAGGACCGATACACTGGATGATTATTGTTCTAATTTTTAAACAATTAAAGGACTATTTTAATTTATTAACATTTCAAATTTTAAATGCTCAGCATGTTGGGGGGCCCGTCCCCCCTTTGTCCCATTCTCAGACCCTAAGCGTATGAGTCATAGACTCGTAGATGATAGATATACTTGATGATTTTTGTTTCACTTTTAGAAAAATTGATGTGATTATTTTAAGTAAGTAACACCATTATCCAAAGATTAAGTGTTCATCAAGTTGGGTGCAAATTGTGCACCTCCCCCCTCCCCCTTTTGACTCTGATCATTTGCCTATTTAAGTGTTTGGGTGACAAATAATAAATTTATGTGATGATTTTTGTCCTAATTTTGGAAAAAATTATACGACTATCTTAAGTAATGAATGCCTTTCTCAAAGTGCTGAACAAGATGTAGGGTGCCCCTTGCATGCCTCCCCCCCCCCTCCTCCTGTACCTCTGATCGTCCACCTATGGGAAGTAGATGGTAGAAATACATAACTTTTGTTCTAATTTTGGAAAAATTAAGGCAATTATTTTGATTCATTAATACTATTTTCCAAAAATTAGGACTCATTAAGTTGGGAGCCATGTACCCCCAATGCTACTAATAGATAAACCTACCATATGATGATTGCATAAAATACCAAGATGTATTTTATGTTTCCAGCATATGTATGAGTCGGAAAAATTAAAGGTTCCAAGATTTTTATTGCTTCTAAAAATATATTTAGAGAGTGCTGAAAGTGTTTTTAGTATTATTTATTTAAAAATCACACAAACATGAACATTCGTTCTTAAAAGCAAAAGTTTGTTGCTTAGACAAGAAGCTTTAAAAAATACATAAACTGTAGCATGACAAAACTTTTTCAAGTGTAAACATCATTTTTAATAGGTTTAAATGGGAGGTCAATGTTAGATGGGGGGGGGGGGGGTGAGTATTTTCAGTGGGCATTGGTTATAAAATTAATGATGAGGAAAAAAGATTCATGATTACACATATAAAATTTCACAACTTCTCATGTTTACAACCCCACTGTGGTTCTTGAAGAGATATCTCGTCCATTATCATGTAACTCATTTTTTGCTATATTTTAAATCACAAACCTTTAGGTGTAATATTTTTGACATAATTTTGAAGAAGTGTTTTAAAATATTTTCTTTCAGTTTCTTTTTTTACTAATGAAGAAATTTAACTCACTTTTCAGAACTGTATTAATTGCAAATAATATTCAATTACTGAGCAAAGAAGTTTCGCCTTTAATATCTGTTGATGATGTAAAAAAGTGCAAGAAATTTTCAAAACAGAAGGTAATTTTTTTTCAAATTAATTATATTATTTTTTTATCTTATTTAAGGTTAATCAGCATCTGTAAATTCAAAGGCGAAAGGAAATTAATAATGCTGAAAAATATTTTTATATTCTTTATTGCCCTGCATAGCAGTGGTGTAGTCGAGGGGGGACGCAGGGAGACCGTCTCCTACCTTTTTATTTTAATGCAAATGTCCCCCCAAACTTTTTCCTGTTTAACATAAGCGTCCCCCTAATTTTGATTTCATTGCTTATCTTCTTATCTATAAGTGTCCTCCCGACTTTTTTTTCAGGACTACACCACTGCTGCATAGTATTTTTTAAATGGTTGCTTTCCTTTGCAGGGGTTAATCCATCGTTCTAAACAGGGTCCGCTTTTTGTGAATTTTAAAAACATTTTTGTGAAAATTCAAAATTTAAACATACAGTGATAAAAAGTTTCGTATTTTTTTGCCGCTACCTTAATAAAAAATTCTGTAAAAAGTACAATTTGGTAGCTCGGAATTTTGTAAAGGGTGCATTTTGCAGTGATGCAAGTGCTGCGCCCGACAGTGCCAATAATGGAATCCTGCTCCGAAACTCCTTATTTGGCAAAAATTGTGCCCGCTTGCGCCAAAATGGATATTTTCCTAGCCAATACTGCCAAAGAGCAGCATTACTTCCGCTGCTATCGTTCAGATGCAATTTCGTCCAATCCCAATCCTGGCCTAGAGCATGCACAGAGTTAAGCATGACGTCTGAAGACGAAAAGTAGCAACAGAGTGTGCACAAAGTGAGGATGACGTCACGAAGATGAAATGTAGCCATCGCGCGAAAGCCAAATGGTCTGTTATTTCTGCAATCATAGTGTTCTCTTGTTCAAATTTATTGAATGATTCTATTTCCATACTTTCCAAGTCTACCGCTTTTAATGGGAGACTGCTTTTTTTTGAGTCTACCCCCCCAATCCTCCGTTTAATCGTAATTTTCTCCCATTTTTAGTAATTTTTGCTTTTAAAATAAATAAAGCTTCATTTTTTGCTCAATAGATGGGGTGTGTGATCGTAGTTACTCGCCGATGTTAGTAACGTATGCGATTTTTCCCGTATTTTTGGTAGTTTTGAAAAGTCAAAATTTCAGTTCCGTGAAAATTTTTAATTTAGGAAGACTTGAAGTTTTCTTTTTAATGACAAAATTTTGAAGCAGCATGCCTACATACTTGCTTGACGAAACTTTTACAAATTAGCAGTAAAATTTCCGCATTTTATTTTTTATATGCGTTAATGTTTCAGTCCCGATTTTTTTTTTTTTTTTTTTAAATTTGATTGCATCCGCTTCAGTAAAGCTCCCTAGTTCCTACCTGATTCTATCTCTTGGATATCAATAACGTTTGGTTTTCCATTGTTTTTAATATTTTTTTACGATTCAGCCTCTGTAGTAGAGTATTTGCACTCTCGTCATTTTGCCACACCCGCTCGTAATTTCAATGAAATTTTTGCCCCTTTTAAAAATTTTGGTGATTATATAAGTTAATTATAACTCTTAATATTGAATCCTTATAAACTGGTTTTAAAAATATTTTTTTGCATGGAATTTAGAATGCACTTTTTTTACCCCATAGTCTTAAGGTTAGGGTTTTCCCACTTTTAATTTACTTATTATATTGTTACAAAATAAACTTTAAAAGTTCCATCCTATTTTCATTCAATGTATAATTAAAAAATGGCTTAATTTTGTTTTTACTATTTTAGAGTAATTTGTTCGTTAAGGGCACACCAGACGTCGTGATATTTTGTTTTAATTGTTGTGGTGCAGATGTAAGCTAGTAGTTGTTAGAACTGGCTTTTGATAACACTGTGCAACAAATTTGAACTTTTTTTTTTTGTCCTGTAGATGAAACTATGTGATTCTATATAAACAAAAGGTGCTTGATTCAAATATCCAAACCAAAATAGCCCATCACATACCGTTTTTGCTGGAGACCCACTTCTCATATTCATACAATTTTTTTATAGAAGAATGTAACTGAGGCTTACTTATAGAAAACACAAACAATAAAATGATTTTTTGGGGCCGTTTTATCTTGTAGGCATCTGTTGGTGTACCCTGATAACAAATCATCAATATTCAATTCCTTACTTCCATTCCATCAACCGCTGAAACATTTCCAGATGCTCATCACTAATTGCGCCAAGGTTTTGGGGAAATAAGTCTATATAGAAGTCCAAAAAGTGCAGTTTTAATGACATATGACAACCTAATAATACAAAAGCGTTTTATCATGTCGCCAACAAGGTTTTCTTAGTTTTCAGCTTTCTCATTTCCAAGGAATCGTGAGCACACTGATTTAAAGGCCAGCCAGGCAGATTTTTCGGCTTCTGACTGTTTGTTTACATTGCTTTTATTATGAAAGTACTTCCTTAAGTTGTGGGCCAATAAAATCCTTTCTTTTACTTTTGCCTCACTTAAAATTTTTGAATTTGTTCCTGAGATGCAAGAAAGTCACTCCTTCTCTGTCCGGAGCTTTTACAAATATTTCGATAAACCAAGTTTAATGTGCAATTGTGGAAAAAAGGCACATTGTAGATTTACAAGTGGCTCATTTGTTATGTTTTCGCCACTCATAATTTTGAAAATTCCTTTGTGTTTGCAGAATATGTTACAGGAATGAACAGGAAAAAAATATTTAGATGGAGGAGCACTGATAAACAAGCGCTACTCTGCTGAATTGTGCTCATGTCCTAATGCTTGAAATAGTACATTCACATCACAGGAGCCTACTATTTTTTCTTTCTCCGCGAAATAGTCTACAAAATGCCTTTGTAGTCTTGTAAAAGACTCGAAACTTCTAGAAGTAGATAGAGCTTTTGTTGTTAAAAATGTTGCTAAAGTAACCCAAGTTCACTAAAAAGGTCTCTAGAATGACAACGATCTCACTGTCAATGAGAAAGATATAATTTATAATAAATTAAGTCGTTAATTTACAAAAAGATGCACATTTATCCAGAAAATATGTAAAAAGCTAAAATGTAGAATTTTGGGAAAATGGTACGTGATAGGCAAAAAATAATTGCAGATACGTAATTTTCAGCCAAAAATACATAAGAAACAGACATTTTCATCCAAAGGACATTTTTCGTGTTGCACAGTGTAATCTAATGTAATGCTGGTGATTTTGTGCATTCTGCAGTAGTAATGCATTTTCTGTGAAGTGAAACTGGGTTTTTGTCCAATGCTGTTAAATGAAAATATAGAGAACATATATTGACCATAAAAAATAGTTTTGCTAGAAAATGTTTTGATCAAACATTCAATGATCAATTTTTATCAAATACTGCTGTAATGAACATTAAAAAAAATGTGAATGTCTGTTTAATTGTTCATTGTGTGTAGGGGGTTATTAGAAAAATCTCCTTTCTTCCCCTCCGAGATTGGCAAGTACGTATTTCTTCCAGAACTGAACAGTTTAGCTTCATTTCAGTATTCAGTAGCTCTCTTAGCTTATTATCACTTATTAATCTTGTTGAAGAAACATAAGAATTCTTCTGAAAAATGTGTGAAGTATTTGGCAGTAAAGATCTTTTTATTATTAAACCTTACGTGTACCAATATTTGTTACTTTATGGATTCAAAATTTGAGTAATTTTGATTGATTAATTTGTTGAATTTTGAATGCTGAATTTTCTATGCTCTTGCTTATGAATTTGAGTTTCCTGCTTTGAACGATTATGCTATCCAACTTTTCGAACTAAATATTGGGAAAAAAATATAAATTTAATTGTTTATGTGATCAGTATTTAGTAAAACGCAAATGATTATATAAGTATGCTTTTCAAAGCCACCTACGAGCATGCTCCGAAACATAATTTACCTGCTCCCAAATTGCTTTTTTTCTGCTCCATTGCTGCTCCAAAACCACACTTTGCTACTTGCATCACTGATTTTGATTCATTGGAATTTTGTGAAGGGTCTTTTTTGGTTAATTGGAGTTTCGTAAACGATCCGAAAGTGGAATTAAATTTCCTCTGGTTTGACCCCTGTTTTCATATTTCTTTTAAAGTGATTTTTCCAAAATCTCCATTGATGCTTTTATGTGGCTTATGTATTTAAAATTTGGAAACAAAAACAAAATAATGATGCCTTTTCTTTTATTAAAGGAATAAATATGGATAACGTTTATTTTGTAACTCTTTTTGCAATTCTCTTCAGAAAAGATTATAAAGTTTTTTTTAAATTGAAAGTAGTTGATGTACTTGAATGGATGAACCAGATTTTATGATGAATTGTTATAATTATTCAACATCTTAATCACTGTGCAATTAAATGATTTATAAGCAAGATTTTATTTTAAAAAATGAAATTGTAATTTATATATTGTTAATTAACTTATAATCAAAAGATTAAACCATTAATTGATGTCCAATTATTGATTTATATTACCTTAATAATTCTATACTGAAATGCTCCAGAATGTCAAATTGTTGCTTTAAAAACATTCAGAAACTTACATTGCACCCACAAACCCTCTTGGGCTTAACTAACTGTAACTAAAGTTTAGCAAACTTTAACTAACCATTATTTAAATATCTAGAAATACAAAAAATTACACATTGATTAACATATAATTTTATATTTATTAACATCTTATAATTACTGACAATTTTTTTCTTGTGTGGCATTGATTAAAACTAGCACTTGTTACCTGTTTTTATGTACCTTCAAAGGCTTTGGTTTATGTTGATGTTTATTAAAGAATGTAGTTTAATTTAACAAGAAGTACTTTAAAGATAGAATACTTAAGAAAAATTAAAATGGAATTGAACATAGTTACCTTTTGAAATTGAAAAAAAAAGCTCTGAATTCTGTGCACATTTTGTTGTCATGAGGCTGATAGTTCAGTGTTTTATCACAGTTTAAAAGTTAAAAATTTACTTTTTGCAATTAAAATACCAAGTCTTAATTTATATAGGTCAAGTAGAAAATAGAAGTATCATTAGGGAGAAAAAAGTTGTTCATTGCGTTGCAAACACTAGTGATTGCAGTTTTGTTTGCTTGTACATCCTTATTTGTGTTTACAGTACAAAATACAGAACAAAATAAATATATCCATTTAATTTTATTTCTTTTTAGGATGTGTTTGAAATTTTGGCTCATTCCTTGGCACCATCTATTCATGGTAATGAGTATGTCAAAAAAGCGATTCTGTGCCTTTTGTTAGGAGGTGTAGAAAAGGTTCTACCTAATGGAACTAGACTAAGGGGGTAGGTAAATGAGTTATTACGTTTTTCTTATTGCATTTCCATCCTTATTGTCTTTCCATTTTCCATATATATTTTTATTAACTATTTGTGTTTCTTTATCATTTTTTAAAGAGATATAAACATTCTACTTCTCGGAGATCCGTCTGTGGCAAAATCTCAATTGCTTAGATATGTTCTTCATACAGCACCTAGAGCAATAACAACTACAGGTAGAGGCTCTTCTGGTGTTGGTCTGACAGCTGCAGTTACAACCGATCAAGAAACAGGTACTACACTAGTTTTGAACATTTGAAAGCAATTTTTGCGTAGTTTCTTATAACTGTAATATCAATTCAGCTTAAAAGAACCGGAGGGGAAAAAAAACTGACTATTGATTTTGTCTAGACAAACCCCTTGGCAGACTAAAAAGTCCTTGAAAATTTTTGAATTTATTTCTCCTAACTAAATTATAAGAGATTTATATGGTGAGTTTCTTTTTGAAAAAAATAGAAGCTCCTCCTGCAGGAAGTCATCCATGATAGTAAATAGTTTCATTTCAAAGTTTCATCTCACAATTATTAAATTTTTAATTTTTTTAATGAAGAACTTACTTAGTATCTTGTTTTAGAAATAAAATCTGCTGCTTTTGTTTTTAGCTTGCTCCGAGCAAGAAATTTTTAGTTGTAATAATACAATTCATTGCTATGATTTTGTTTTTGAGGAATATGTTGTTTCACCTCATTCAGAATGGGGGGAGATCTATTTTAGTTCAAATTTTTGTGAAGAAAAATATGGAGCAACTGCTTGCTACAACATCTGCATCTGAAGAAAGGCTAATTAAATTATTTTTCAAAGCTTATTAAACAATTTAAGTAAATAAATAGAGAAATTTAGTCTTTTTTCTTATAATGCCTTAAATTTTAAGTTTAAAGTGATAAAATCTAACATTTAAATTAAGTAGTAGTTCTTCATCTCAGAAACTGTTTTTAAAATCAATACTTTTATTATCCCACACATTTTCAAATATTTTTTTTGCTCAACAGGGGACAGGAGATTAGAAGCTGGTGCTATGGTTCTGGCTGACCGTGGTGTAGTATGTATTGATGAGTTTGATAAAATGTCTGATATTGATCGTACAGCTATCCATGAAGTCATGGAACAAGGTAGAGTAACAATTGCAAAAGCTGGCATTCAAGCAAAACTAAATGCTCGTTGCAGTGTTCTAGCTGCAGCTAACCCAGTTTATGGAAAGGTATTAATGAACTTAACTAAATAATCAAATTTTGTTTTTGTTTTAAATTCAATATACAATTTTTTCATTAATTTATTTCTTAGTATAATCAATACAAAACACCAATGGAAAACATTGGATTGCAAGATTCTTTACTTTCTCGATTTGATCTTCTGTTCATCATGCTAGATAAGGTAAATTGCATTTTTAATACATGTTTTAGTGTAACTTAATTTTCAAGAAAAATACCAAATATTTTACTTAAATTATAAGAGGTATAAGTTTTTAATGAAAAAATACCAATGAAATTTCTTTAATAGATGGACCCAGAAAGTGATCGAGAAATTGCTGATCATGTACTTAGAATGCACAGATACAGAAAGCCTGGAGAAATGGATGGAGAACGTAAGAATTAATTTTTATCCTATATTTTAGTGCTTGCCTTATTTCCATAAGTTTTTTAGAAAGATAAATTATATTCTTATTCAAATGGTCAGCCTTTAGATTTTTAGGATTTGGAATACTGAACTAGTTTAAAATCCCATTAAAGGAAGTACGGTCAAATTGGGTGCTAACTTGGATCGCACAGGATCAAAGAAAAGTTTGAATTAACAGTAGTTTTATTTACCTTTTAGGGGCTGTTCATAAATGATGTCATGCTTTTTTCCCATATATTTGACCCCCCCCCCCCCTTTGTCACATGTCACGCTATGTTGTATAATGCATGATGTCGCACTTTTTGTGACCCCCTCCCCTACCCTGTCACAATTTCACGAACCCCCTCGCCCCTCGAAGCGTGACATCATTTATGAATGATCCCTTAGTCATCGGAATCTTCAGATATTTTAACCAGGGTTGGGAAAAAATCATGATTTTTTTTAAAAAATCGGATTTATTTGATTTAAATCAGATTTTTTTTTATATAAATCAGATTTATTTGATTTTTTTTAGAATTCTATTTTTCATTATCATTTTTTTTTAATATTTTTTGCATTATACATGAAACAGTTTGTCATAAGAAATAACTTCTTAACTATATTGTATATTCTACTCACTGATTATCTAAAATTAAATATCTGAGTTTTAACCTTCAGACATTCTATTAGTTTGTAATTGGATAGCGCAAACTAAATAAGAGATAAATTTAAAGAACAAATTAAATATTCATTTATTTAATACAAACTTTTTAATTTAAAAAAAAACCACAATCACAATTTATACAGATATTTTTTAAGCAAATGAATTATGGATTCAATCGTTTCAATAAAAACACTAGTTTTGATGCTTTGTCCACTCCTAAATTGTTACAAAGGCTAGAATGAACAATACCAAAAGAAGAAAACTGTCTTTCTATTCCAGCAGATGACGCCACGGCTGTTGTTATTTGATAGATAAACTGGATTTCAAGTTCTGTGATACTCTTTACCTCCCATTACATAAAATGAATTCCACCAGTCATAATCAGTCATTGTATCTGTCACTTTTTTATCAATCAATGGTGATTTTTGAAATGTGCCTCTTTTTGCTTGGAAATTGGCTACAGTGCTGACAAGACTTGGACACTTTTCTTTAATGAATTCTAAACCTTGATTATTTTCATCCACACTAACTGAAATTTCATCTTGATTTAAGACAGAGGGACTTAATAAAACTCCTGCAAAATGGCATGCATTAATTGCTTGTTCATATCTTGCTTTATATTTATTTATTGTTATTCCATCTTTATCTAACACTTTTTCTAAATTTTTACCCAAAATTTTCACTTTGATATTGAAGCTTTTTTTTTAATTTAATTTTTTTGGCTTTGTTCATTTCCACAATAAAAGTTTATGTTTAGATAAGTAGGTTTTAAACAAGCCCAAATATTTTCTTTATAGCAAACATTTTTTTTGTTAGGCTTTAGTTAAATAAATTAAAGTATTTAAGTTTTAAAGAAAATAAATCTTATAATTTTAAAGTTAACACAATTCGATCTATTTTATTATTTCTGGAAATTAAAATTTAAGATTGAAATATTTAAATTATTAAAAGATAGTACATAAAAAAAAATAATTTTAAATTCCTTTACTTAAATTTCTGCTTCTTGCCATTTAATAGTTTTTCTATTTTTTATTACCTAACACCTGCCCCTGCCACATTCTTTCTGATAACTCCCAAAATTCCTGGAAAACACTTGCTACCTATTTACACTTACTTCTTGGTATTTCTCTGCTGACTGATTCCCAATTCTCCTGTAAGTCAGGAATGAAGTCGGCCTTATTTAGAAATTTAAAAAAAAAGAAAATTGATTTAAATCAATGATTTTTTTTTTAAAATCAACTCATTTAAATCTGGATTTAAATCATGATTTAAATCTATTGATTTTAATCATGCCAACCCTGATTTTAACATATAGATAGATAATTGATAAAATTACAGCATTTATAAGTTTTTATAATAATGTATGTACAATTTATTTAGAAACACTAAGAAAAACTGAAATCAAACTGTATCCTAATTTTTTATTGGTATATCCTTTTTTTAAAAGTAAGTTTTCATCTTAAGTTGAAATAATAAATATTTTCTTGATTCAGAAAACTAAATTCTCAATCTTTTGTGCATCCAGAGGATGCACAAAATTCCCTCTCTACATACTGAAACTAATAGAGAACTCCAAGAAAAGCATGCTCTTATGCTTGATGTTTCTTCAAAGCATCACTGATGCTTCACCTGTAGCTCTATTTTCATCGCTTTCCTTTGGTGCTTGGTACAAACTTTTTGTCGGAATTATCACTGCACATTTTCGGAAAATTTGTCACAGTATTCATATTCTTTATCCTCACCAGTCACCTGAAACAAAATCCAAGACAACAAAAGTGCCTTCAATATGGAGTATAATCACACTTAGGAGAAATACAGCACAGACAGCTCTGTGTGATATTATGTAATTTAATGAGTTGGTCCATTAGTTGGGCATTGAGAGTCTGTGATCTTGCAAAGCAGTTGTAAGCAAGGCAAAGGAATAAGAGAAGGAAGACAGAGACTAGCATTATGTCAACGGAAGCATCCCAAACATGTTGGATGATGGGATTCAATTCATGCAATCAATTTGACCTTACAGTTTGAAAGATGAGAAACACCTCATTTAAATGTGGGAAAGAGCTGGATATTTTAGGAAAGAAATTTTAAACTTTCAAAACATGGGCATTTTGAAAATTTTTGTCTACTTTTCCCGCAATCACATAGAAGTGTTTTCCCTCTTGCTCTTTTGGTTGTTGGACCCCCCCCCCCCCCCTCCATTTTTATAACTTTTAAATTTGGAGTCTTAGAAAAAACTGGCAAGTTAACTGAAACAAACTTCAAGAAATGTAGAATAATAAAGACAAAAGGGTTGGGACCTGGATAAAAAGTTTTACTTAAAGTAATAATTGATTTATCAGTCTTACAATTATCACAGATTCACTGATTATTTGCTAATTTAAATTTTCTTTGAAATAGTTTTTCAAAAAATCTGAATTATTTAATTAGCAAGAAATAAATTTAAAAAGAAGTGTGTAGGAAAAATCAGGGTGGTAACACAACAGTGGAATCACAGAATTTTTATGGAAGTTTTATGTTCTGGAATGGAAACTATCAGGGGATATTTATTGTTTCCCTAATTATCAGGGGAAATTATAGTTTTCAATCACCAAACTGGCAAGCTTCCAGAGTTTCTTTTGTATAATTTCCTTTCATTAGGCATGGTCTGCTTGATTGCCAATTGCACATTGGTTGAGAGCTCCCTTTCGCCGCCGGAGAAACAAAAGGGTTACTTTTTTTGTCCATGAGATAAATTGGGGCAGAGAAACATTTCTTGATGTTATAACAGAGTTGTCACCATAGCCATGTCGACTGTATAATGTTAATCAAGGATGTGTGATTACCTCTTTATATGTGAGGAATCAGAAATGAAACAGTAAAAGCTTTGTAGATTTAATAATTATACTCTGCTTGATACATTGTTCATTGTATTGTTGCAGGAATTCCCTAAAAACTCACAAAAATTTTTCAACTTGCTTCTTAATCTTATGAAAACTACATTTTTTCTCTAAGATTTATTCTCTAGACTTATTTTGGAAGAAATTAAGATATATACATATATATTATTTTTAGCTCTACCTATTCACTCGTCTGCGGATTTCTTGGCAACAAAAGATCCAGATGCTGAAGAAGGACAACAGGAAGATACCCCTATTTATGAAAAATTTGATGCCCTGTTGCATGGATCACGAGCAAAAATGTAAATGCCTTTTTCAAATAACTAGTTAATATTTTTAATTGTTATGATTTTGTTTAATCTTTTGAGCCTGGGGTGATACATCATCTTTACCAAAAGCAGGGTGCTACATTTTATTTTTGCTTGTTTTAAACTTTCATTTAATATTTCTTTTCTAAACCTGGACCCTTTCAAATTAATTTGAAAATTATGTGTTAAGTATTTAACTTTAAATGTTTATAAAATCATTTGCAGGGACAAAGTTGTGAGTATGGAATTTATGAAAAAATACATTCATTTAGCTAAAGCTGTCAAACCCACCTTAACTCCAGAAGCTTGTGAGCGTATTTCTGAAGAGTACACAAAGTTAAGAGCCTTTGATACTCAAAACACAGACATAGCTAGGGTAAGTGTGTCTGTCTATATTTCCTATTTTTTGTTATTTCTCAAACTTCATTATCACTTCTAATAAAAGCTATAAAAAAGATTAATGCAGAAATCTTTTTCTTTTCCCCCTCAGAAAATGTTAGGAATCCCTTAAAGTTAATATTTGTTGTACAAATTAAGTGGGTGTAGGATTTAGAACTTGAAATCAATTCATAAATATCTTGGTTATTATTAAACAATTTGTTGTATTGACTTAAAATGCAAATTTTAACATTTCTTTTTTGCCTCTCTCTTTTTTGTTGATTTTGTTGCATTCTTGCCTGTTGCAAATTTTTTTCTCTCTCACTATTGCAACTTTCCTGTAAAATATCAATGATATTGTTGTAAAATATAAAATTGATGGTTGGTAAATAATCGTATCACATATTGATTTTTTTTCTATTACTGTTGAACTTGTACAATAAATGATGAAAAATGAAAAGTACGTGTTCATTGTAAATTGATAGTTCTAAAAAAACTATCAATTTCCTTAACTTCACTTTTATGCTAGAAGATTTGAATGGATTATGAACCTGTTTATATGAACATTGAACAGTTAGATTTAATGAGCAAATTGTCTCTCCCTTCACCCTCCTTACACCCGAGTTGAAATGTATTATCATTTATTTCTGATCAGCTGTTGAGAGCCTCCTTTTGCTGTGCAGCAAAATTATTTACTGCAGTTTTTGTCTAGAAATTTTGATTATTTCATGTAAAAGATTAAAAATACTTATTTGGTAATGCTATTTTAAATCATAGAAGTGTGTACTGGTTAATGGTTTTAACATTTAAGTAACTTAATGTGTAAAATGTAGCCTACAAAATATTTTGTGAAGTTCTTATTGTGGTTGAAATAAGGTTTGTTTTGTGTGTACTGAATTACACAAACAAGTTAATCAAACTAAAAAAAATTTTACAGACCCAGCCTGTGACTGCTCGATCGCTCGAAACTTTGATTCGTCTTTCTACTGCTCATGCTAAAGCTAGGATGTCTAATACTATTAATATGAAGGACGCACAAGCTGCTATTGATTTAGTTCAGTTTGCTTACTTTAAAAAAGTGATGGAGAAGGAAAAGAAGAGAAGACGGGAAGATGGTTCTAGTGATGAAGAAGAAATTGATGAAGCTCATAAAAAGAGGTAAGCTTTTATTTAACCATGCAATATGGAATTCAATATATGCTTTTTATTTTCTTTGTAAATATTTATTGCTATATATATACATTAGTAGCAAAAAATATATTGTGTATTCTTTTTTTTTTGTAATAAGTCCTGTCCTGTTTTCTTTTTTGAGGCCACAATTGAGCGTAAGGCTAATGAGAATAGTGCATGTTGCATAACTATGGCATCATAAATATTTTAAATTCTTGAAAGACATTATGCTCAAATCCTTGCATTTATAAAAGAAATCTTTAAACATGAAAAATATTTCTGCTCTACTCTAGCAATTTTTTACTTTATTGAGTTTTTTTATGGTGCTTTTAGAGTTGAATTTTCATTTAACTTACATGTTATAGTGATTATTTTCCTTAAATAATCAAGCACTAAAAAATATATTGTCCTTAAACAAAAAGAAACTTAATAAAAATAAAATATTTATGCCTTTTAATTTCACCATCTCTTTGCATACTTGAGCCGTAAAAAACTGGGCAAATCCGTTTGCACCACTTCTATAGTTTATGTGACTGAAATTCTTGATTTTATTTTATGTGTATCTAGTTTTAATAATGTAAATTTCATGAATGTTTTATCACAAATCATAAATTTTAACTTTTTCTGTCTACATTGAACTTGTATGAGTGTTTTGTAACATTTGAAATATTATTAAAAATAATTTTTTCCCCCTCTCACTTTCAGAAAGCAAATGGGAAAATCTAGGCCAAAACCTGGAGAAGAGGGCTATGACCCTTATGACTTTGACGAAGAAGGTGCAGAAAGTGGTAATTAATGCTTAGTACAAATCTTATTTATTAAGTTTTAAAGTTTTAAGATATTGTTTTCCGTTGTGTGTCTTTCAAAATGGTTAAATGTTTTGGGGGATGATTTTTGTAGCATTTTTTCTTTTTTCATGAAGCATCATTTAAAGCATTATTTTATTTAAATTTGAAACAAAAATTTCACTTAAGTTGTTTAGTACTGTGTGGAAAAAGTTTTGCACCTTTCCACTTTAAAGCCCTTAAAAATACTCCATGTACAGGATTTTGTTTTTGTTTGTTTGTTTGTGAACTTTAAAATTTCGTTTTAAGAAAAATTTACTAATATTTACAATAAAAATAAAATTATATATGTAAATAAATTTAATCAAAAATTTGTTTGCAAAATAGAATTTTTAGGGAATCATTTGTAGGCCTATCACTGAACTCTGTTTTCTGACTTCAGAATTTTCTGATTGTGGACTTTTGTGAAAGGACGGTAAATGGACCCAATTTCCTACTAAATGAACCTGCATGCAGATTAAAATTTGTTAAGAAATTGTATGACAATAATCAAGTAAAACAGGAATGCTTCCTGTACGCAAAGACAAGCATACAGTAGAAGTTGTCAATTTTCAAGTTTTTCTTTTTGTTGTTGATTATCATAAAACATATCATCAACATGGTTTCTTCATGCAAAAACTCCTTGTTCTCAATTGTACTCTAAATTTGTTATACATTCAACTTCAAGCATAATGGCAGTAACCAGGAGTGTTCAAGTGCCCTTATTAGCGTCATAATTTTGTTTTTCTTTTGCTGATCTCTTCTACAAGAAGGTTAATGAAAATAGCAAGAAAAGTCTAGTGAGCTAGTAAAAAATGCAGTTAAAGGAAAATACATCTTGTGTTTTTCACAGTAAAATTTAGCTTTGTATAATTTTTGCACACATGTTATCTTTGATTTCAGTTTATTTTAAGTTATGAATTTGAAACATATTCTTCACTTTTATTTTTCAGCTTCACAAGAGAGACGGTCACAATCAATAGATGGCCCAAGTACTTCAAAAGAATCTGAATCCACTACTGCAAGTGAAATTTCTGAATCCAGGTGAACTCATTTTTTAAATTTTTATTTATTATTATTAATTAAATTATTGTTATTGTTATTTTACATTTTTGGTGTAAAAAAATATTCTCTGTTACAATACTTATAATTGAAAATAATATTTTTAAAAAAATATAAATTGCTGTGTGAATTCTTTATTTTTTATTTTGGTTGTAGGAATATCAATTAACACTGAGTTGTCCAGTCGTTTGGTACTTCATACATTTTGACATGCATGGAGTGTTTTCAGATTTTCTGCAAAAATGACAAGTCCTTAAAGAACTTTTTTCTCTTAACTGCACTTGTATAAGACACTTGAAAACCTGGACATTTTCCCAATTTTAGTTCAACTCTTTTAACTTAACTCTCTAAGGAAATAATACACTCTGGTACAATTTTATATGGTCTGGCCATTAATTAAAGGCTTTAACTACAGTAAAAGCCTGACTATACAAAATGCAGAAAGTGTTAAAATTGATATTTGCAAATTCCACATCGAGTTAGTTGACCATGTAGAAATTGGAGCTTGTTTTAAAAAATTGAATAAAACTGCAAGAAATTTAAAAACTAGCAATTGACAAAAGTCATAAGTGCAAAAAATAAATCCTTTACAAAAATTGCTATATCAAAACAAAGCCATACATTTTTAATAGTAAACATAGATTTCATTTTCCTTCTTTTTAAAATGTTTATTTCTAAAATAAAGAAAAGAACTTTTGCAAATCATTCCTGATTTCTCTCTGAACATAGGGGGATGCAGCATTCAATTTAATTTTACCTAAATCTGGAATGATTCTTCTGACTTTCTCAATATTTCCGATTTTTCTTAATTTAGACAAAATTTCTCAGTTGCAATCATTTGAAACTTTTCAACTGTTGTCCCTTTTTGTTTTCATTAGTAAAAACATGCCAAACAAGACAGATTTGGCCAACATTCCATCCTAAAGGTCTCTATAATCTGATCTCAATCCTGCCATTTTTTTTGAACAGAATGATGCTGTTATGTTTATAGAAGGATAAATTTTATTAGATTAAGTTACTTGTACCATGTTTATGTACAAGTAACTTTAAACTAACAAGTAAGCTTTAGAAGTATTCTGTATCATTTATTTCTATTTTTTTTTTTTGCATTCTTGTTATGTATATCTGAATAGTAAATTTGTGGTCTATTCTCGTTATATTAGTATGATGTGATGGAGCTGTGAGTAACTAAATGAAAAAAGTCACTTATTAAGTAAATATTGTTAAAGTTCAGAAATATGTGTTTATTGATTCCCCCCCCCCCCCCTTATTTAACAGCAATAGCCACTTCAAAATTGCCATACATTTTTATCAATGTGAATTTGTTATATTCCATTATATTGTTCCATTTAGAAAGTTTTCTGAATTCTTTATTAAAATATTTGGGGCTGTTTAAATGCATGGAAAGTAAGATTTTGCTGTGGCCCTCAGTGATACACTTTTCATGTCCTTGCTTCTTAATTTGAAAATTGCAAAATCCTAGCAAGAATGGCCCACATAGGATTTTTCATGTATTGATACAGAAATTAAGCCCTGAAAATTTGATTAAGAGTAAGAGTGGTTTGTTTCCAGTTCATATTCTATTTTATTCACTTTACCATTGAGCTTGCTAATTTCAAACTAACAAGAGGTACTTTTTTAAACCCTTTGATATTTGTTATGTCAGTTAACTCTTTTTTTTTTTTTCAGAATGAAAGAATTCAGGTCAATATTATCACAATTGTTTAAAGTACGTCATGCACAATCAGTGCCTTTGAGTGTTCTTACGGACTTCATAGCCGAAAGGCAAAAGGAAGATCCATTCACTCCTGAAGAAATTAATTTAGCTCTGGATCAAATGACAGAAGCCAATCAAGTAATGGTCGCTAATGAAATAGTTTTCCTGATTTAAATTGCGCCCAGTTTACAACACGTTTCTTACTTGTACATTTTATATCAACAGTATATGTATCTTGATTTATATTTATTTCTTGCTAAAGTGTTCTAATTTTGCTTGATTATATTTTTCAAAAATAAATTGTTTTAACTCTTTTGGTTTAGTAATTTAATGACAAACAGTTCAATATTCACACTTGATACATTTACAACTAATATTACAAATGCCAGTAAAATACAGAAAAATGTGTAATAAAATTCATCTGTTATGTATAAAGTGTTCCAAAACTCATAATCATATGGTTCTTAAAATTTCCTTTGAAATTTATTATCCCAAATAAGGCTTTTAAAAGTGCTTAAAAGCTGGATGCGGGCAGCTCTTTAATGTACATTGCATTTAGTCATTTTACAGTGTACACTTCTCTTTGGCACTGTAAGAGAAGTGTTCACTGTTTAGCCACAAACTGTTAATTTGCGGCTAAAATTGGAGAACAGTCAAGTTTTTTTGTAAATTTACACCTAAAATGGAAGACTGCATTATATTATTTTATTTAAAATTGCTATAAACATTAATTTTTTTTAATTGTTTCTACAGAAAAACTAGTATTTTTAAAAGAGTAACAGGGAAAAAATCGACTGCTTTTATCAGGGTAAGTGGGAACTTTTCTTTTCGGGTTTGTTTTTAAAAGTATTACTAAATTGTCCGATACTAACTATGTAATAAAAAATGATTACCTAATCTATGCTCAGCAAGGAAAGTTTAATATTGCCTCTATTTTTTCTGATCATGTGCCATTTTGTCGATGTTTTCTATGAAAACAGTATAGAAACCAGCATTCTCTTGTAACTTGTAAAAGTGAAGGTTCTTCAGTATCTATCGCTTGTAACTACTTAAATGATTCCCGTGAATTCGAAAATGCATTGTTTCAAATATAGTGCGAAAATTCAAAAGGATATTTTGAAATAAATGAAATTTCATACTCGAGAATGGGTCATTTTTATGATCGCGAATTTTGCGAAAGATTTGATTTTAGTATCGCGATTTTTTTGAAAAGCTTGTGTTTTGCGTTTTTTGAAAATTAACTTTTATTCTATGTGAAAAAGACTCAAATTTTACTGTTTGATTTCTTGAAACCTTCTTACATTCAATATTTTTAAATGCGCTCCTGAAAAATTTGTGCATATGGAATTCTGCCTTTTACACTTTCCTAATAATCGAGGCATTTTAATAGATATTTTGATGATTGGTTAAACACATGCTGAAGCATCAATCCATCATAACTGAACTAAATGGCACAATAAAAGAATGTAGACATAGGAGATATCTTAACGAGCGCTGATCCTTTCATTATGCATCTTTTTTTTTTTTCAATCCTGGTTTTCTGGCAAGATTAATTTTTTGCGATCGTTAATTTTGAAACGAATCCATTCTATAAATAAATGGGGTTCCTAGATCCTTCTTTTCATTAATGGGGAGAAGATGGCAGTTCAAAATTAACATACTCGTTAGTTTATCGATCATTTAAATGCATGTCGTCTAGTTGTGGGAACAGCGCGCAAACGAACTTTTTTTGAGTGGGATTTCAAAACATATTGCGGAAATCGCAGCAATTCCGCGGCCTAGTGCGAGTCCTGCATATTGCAATCTTTGAAAAAATATTTTTTGTTAGGGAGTGGGAACACACCATATAAACATAAATAAACTATACATTCTATTGTCAGGACTTGATCTATGTGAAATGATAGAGAAGGCCATCCTGAAAAGTTTTCATTAGTGGGTTTTTTTTTTCAGTGGTATTTTTATTGGTTTTTTTTTTTTTTTTTTGCTTAACAAGAATTTTAATTTTAAGATTTTAACCAAAAATTCTAGAAATTTGCTAAAAAATTTTGAATTTTTGGTAATTATTTTCTTTGCTGGATGATCATGCTTTGATAAGGAAAGTGAAAATAGATGCTCTGCCTGATACATAATTTAATAAATCTGCTATCTAAAGTTCTTCCTTTAGCTATCATTGTGAATTCCTTGTAGTCTATGTAAAAAAAAAACTTCATGTAAAAAAAACCTCTAACATAACTGCAGAAGTTTCTACAAACTTGAAAGAAAAATGTACTAAATCTGTTCAGGCCTGCTGCACAGAAGAGCATTTGGCACTTTCCTTCCAAGGTCACACAAAGTAATAGTTTTGCCATGTGATGTTTCCAGTCAAATCAGTAAATACCTGAACTATTCAAGCATATGCACGATTCCAGAAATCATATTCACTTGGTAAACAAGAACGTTTGTAATAAGCAAAAAATGCTGGTATTTTTCCTTGGTGACTAGGTGCAATCTGTAGTGATTGGCAACTCTGGACACAGCTATTCCCATCAGTGAATGTAATAAAAATGCTCTTCATGGAAGTTGCTTCCAATTAGCTATGTATCGTCACCAATGATACTGATGCTTGTAAGAATTGGGAGAATGGTGAGATACATGATACATAGTGTGTACGCGATTCCCGATAGTAAATCAAAGAAAGCTCAATGATTCTTCTACCGTTATCATTTTTTAGGGAGATGAACTAGATCCTTTCAGTTGCACCAACAAAATGGCAAAATAAGCTCCTATCCAAGTTGCATGCAATACTGGGCAGCGACTGAAATTTAAATATGTATACTGCCTAAGCACAGAAGTTGTATCAGCACTTTAGGCGAAATTGAGATTGAGTTGTCCTCTGTAAAGCTGGAAATATTTATGAAGAGTTCCTGAAAAACAGGTTTCTGAATCAAGTATTTGTTTACAACCATTTCAGGTTACTTAAATATTAGAGTTTATTTGCTATTCTCAAGGATATGCCTCAAACTCTCGTCCAATATGACAGATAGAACAAGACAGCACAACAGATTTTAATATATACAAAGAAGGAAATACACCCAGGGTAAAGTGGGAATCGAACCCACGGCTCTTTCACTCCACGCAGGGAGGCACCAGAACCAGTCGATTAGACCGTTCAGCCACTGCGGCCCCTGAATCAAGTATGCGTGCATAAAACTTAAGTAATCAATACACTTCGTTTTGAGCTCAGTGTAGATGCCACGTTTGTGCTTGGCACATCAGCATATCTTAGCATGTTTCCAAAACAATGAATTGTTCAAGAATGATCTTTTTTTCTACTGCTTATATTTCGTTTGCTTTCCCTCATATGGTCAAATTAGGAGCTTTATCTACGATAAATATTTGTTGCTTGCAATACCCTGGACGTAATACAATACTTTTATTCAGTATTTTTTATAAGTTGTACCCGAGGCCGGAATAAGGTCATTTGAGGCTCTAAATGCTAAAAACTTTTGCTACCCCCATGCATTTACATAATTCAAAACACAAACATTAAAAAGATTTTAAAACATTTTGGTGCGGAAAATTCAAAACCTTAGCATAGAAGAACATTTAGTTTTATAAGTTATATTTTATTTTAAGCTGAATAACACTTCCTTACTTCTTTTTCTTGCGAAGCCTCTAATCAAATCCTCCATAATCAAATGCACCCTATCTGTTTGTATACCTAATAGACGTAAAGCTTTCAGTCTGCTACCTTGTGTATTTTATTTAGAAATATTTAATGTATTTCTTCCTTAAAATGAAAACAATCTTCCAAGCAATTTAAAGAAGGATTTGAAAATAGCCTAACTTCATGTTTTAAGAAGATAAATAACATATGGTAACTCCATTGGAATTCTTTCGTGCGACGGGTTTCATGTGGGCTGTTGAAATAGTACAGTAACATTTTTCAGCCAGTTATCTGCCCTAAGATTGGGCCAGATATTAATATATGCCTATTTTATTCAGAAATTGGCAGCTCCATCCTCCTCCCAGAGCGTTGTCTCGCAAATAACACTGTGCAACAAATTTGAGCTTTTCTTTTGTCCTTTAGATGAAACTATGTGATTCTATATAAACAAAAGGTGCTTAATTCAAATATCCAAACCAAAACGGTCCATCACGTACCGTTTTTGTTGGAGAACCACTTCTCATATTTATACAATTTGGTTACAGAAGAATGTAACTGCGGCTTACTTATTGAAATCACAAACACAAAAAAGTTTTTTTTTTTGCCGTTTCATCTTGCGGGCGTCTGTTGGTGTGCCCTGAATATTCAATTCGTATACTTCCATTCTATCGACCGCTGAAACGCTTTTAAAACACAGATATCCTGATGAGACTTTTCCCCATTCTCATAATTAATTACGACAAGGTTTTGAGGAAAGAAGTCCATATGGGAGTAAAAAAAGTGTAGTTTTAATGAAATATAGCAACCTAATGATACAAAAGCATTTTATCATGTCACCAACAAGATTTTCGTAATTTTCAGCTTTCTCATTTCCAAGGAAACATGAGCACACTGATTTAAAGGCCATCCACCCATCCAGGCAGATTTTTCGGCTTCTCACTGTTTGTTTTCAAGCTCTTCATCATGAAAGGGCTTCCTTAAGTTGTGGGCCAATAAAAATCCTTTCTTTTAGTTTTGCCTCACTTAATTTTTGTAATTTTTTTCCTGAAATGCAAGAAGAGCTTTTACAAATATTTCGATAAACCAAGTTTAATGTGTAATTGTGGAAAAAAGGCACATTGTAGATTTACAAGTGGCTCATTTGATATGCTTTTGCCATTCAAAATTTCGAAATTTCCTTTGTGTTTGTAGAATGTGCTACAGGAATGAATAGGAAAACAATACTTAGATGGAAGAGCACCTATAAACAAGCGCCACTCTGCTGAATTGTGCTCATGTCCTAATGCTTGAAACACTACATTCACATCACAGCAGCATACTATATTTTCTTTCTCCGCATAATAGTCTACAAAATGTTTTTGTCGTCTTGTAAAAAACTCGAAACTTCGAGAAGTAGATAAGGCTTTTGTTGCCAAAAAAATGTCGCTAAAGTAACCCAAGTTTATTAAAAAGGTCTTTAGAATGGCAACGATTTCACTGTCAATGAGAAAGATATGATTTATAATAAATTAAGTCGATAAATTACGAAAATATGCACATTTATCCAGAAAATAAGTAAAAAGCTAAAACATGGAATTTTGGGAAAATGGTACGTGATAGGCAAAAAAGAATTGCAGATTCGTAATTCTCGGCCAAAAATAAATAAGAATCAGACATTTTTCGTGTTGCACAGTGTAATTTGACTTAGCTAAAAAAAAAAAAGCTACACTGAACAAACAATCTTTGTTATTGTTGACCAAGCTTCGGCGCCTGCTTGTTTTACTTAACACCGCATGCCCTAGCCTACTACTAGACGCAGCCGTTTTCGGCGGCTTCCATGGCTCGCGAATTGCTCATGGAATTGCTGAAAGTATTATATGCTTGTAACAAGATGCTTGTTACATCGCGCGTATTTAGTTATTTTAACCGAACACTTTGGTTATTCGCTCAGATCTTGGTGACAGGCCTTTGCATTTTTATTCACGGAACTTTCGGATTAACCGCTAGGCGTAACCACGACTTGTTACCTCTTTTTTAATTGCCTACGCGATCAAAAATTTTATACCATTTTATTCTTTCGAAACACCATTTTAAATTATTTTTTTAATTAGCTTTTCTACCCCATAGTTACCCTTTAACTACTGTTTATTTTCCACTGGGTTCCGTCGCTTTTCAACTTTACAAATTCAAATAATTTTAAATATGCGACGGGAACTATTTACTCTCGCGGATTAATCTTCCCTTTTCGCGCCTTGCAAGTGTGCTATCGCTGACGAATTCTGATTTTCCCTGGCATTA
This sequence comes from Octonoba sinensis, assembly GCA_038502835.1. Classification (NCBI taxonomy): domain Eukaryota; kingdom Metazoa; phylum Arthropoda; class Arachnida; order Araneae; family Uloboridae; genus Octonoba; species Octonoba sinensis. The sequence goes on along the minus strand of CM076599.1, from coordinate 50,892,369 downwards.
CGACTGGTAGCGGGTGTACTTGTATGACGCGAACCCGGGGTTGGGGGCTTTTCGCCTCTTCTCCGGGTAAGCAACCGTTCTGCCATCAAGTTTTATTTTAAAGTGCTTTTTAAGTTAACCAGCCCAACAATTATTATAGATTTGTGTATCACCATGTCTTCAATGTGCTTTTGATCACCTTTTGACAACTTCACTTTGTTCGCTTACGGAAACATCAAATACTGCATAGGCGATGTTTGCCTTTTAACAAGTTTTTTTTTAAATGTCAATGTGAGTTCGGCATTATCCTTCATTTAATCAAGTCATATTCTGGAGCCGACGGGCTACCATTACCTCGATCTGCAATTTAAAAAAATGGAAGTAAGCGGAGAGAGCAGCTACAGAAGAAATAGGTGTTTACAAAATAACCGTTGAAGCACGCCAGCTAACGGTTCAAAAAAAACGTTATTTTTAATCGCCATCCCGTTCCAGAACAAGTATTCATCAAGTCATCTTCAACAGAATCTTGCAAAAAATGATTTGATTTAATTTCTCCAAAAGTGACTTTCAGAATTTTTTTCATCTTAAGAAGAAATTTTTTAGATACAGTGTGCAAGAACTTAAACCTGAAACTAGATGATGAGCTGTGTTTTTTTCTACCGATGACTCCGCCTAACAACCAATGTGAATGCGTTTCGTATGTATGATTTTTGTACACATATATTTGTATATCCCAGATGCAATATTTTCAGTTATAAAGGTTTTGATGATTTACTGAAGTAAAAAATATAAGTAGTTGGTATACCAATTTAATTAATTTTCTACTATGGCTAATATGTAAAATAAAATTATTTATTCAGAGTTACATCATAGCTTTGGTATTATTTGATAATTGTCTGATCTTATATTTGAAATAGTTTGATTGAATTATCAGCCACTCTAACTTATGATATATAAGTACCAGTTTGGCATAAATGCTCTAACACATTTTATATCTTAACACAACGCAATATTTTTTAGTAAACTAACCACTATATACCCCACCATAATGCTTTTGTTGCATTTTTGTTAATTGTTGCATATAAAAATGTTGCTGCAACTTACAAGAATAAGATGTTTGTATGTCTATTATATACAAGCCTGCGCTAGTGCCGCGCACAGTGTCGGCTTGGCGGCCACGGCGTTCTCATCTCGGTTGCCTAAAACGCGCACAAGAAATTTCGCTGCTGCTGAAACAATTTCTAAAAGCATTCTTGTAACATACAGCAAATAAGATGTTTGTTAATTACAAATAAATCCGATAATAGTCAACACGTTTCTTTCCTTAAAATCTCAGAAGTAATAACTACTTTTTAAAATTAATTTATCAAAAATCGGGCCACGAAGTGCGTAAATACGGCAAAAATTACACTTGTATGCCAAACTTCAACTTTCTTTTGTTATATGTATAAGAAGACATGCAATTCATCCTTCCCTTGATTTTCCCTTCCCTTCATTCTTAGGTCAAAAAAAGAAGGTGGCGTCATCCGCCGACTACAGTGTGTTAGGGTTATGCCCAGTAGCGGATTTAGGCTTAGGCCCGGGCCTATGGCGGCAAGTTTTGAGGGGCGCCAAAATTTTTAAAACGACTAAAATTAAAAATCGATTGGGTTTTCTGTAAACTGTTACTGTAAGACCAAATTTTAAAGTTTATTATATTGCGCTCTTACTATCTAAACATTCTAATAACAACTCTAACAATCTCTATAAGCAATCTAAAGTACCATTTTGAGGGTAGAATTCCTTTGTTAAAATAACTAATCAGGCTAGTACTAAAATCTGAAATATCCAGCAAAAAGATTTTTAAAAAAACTCTTTCTTAATGCTAGCATATATTTATTTAGGAAATAAATTTTTTTTCCATATTTTTCATTCAAACTTTAATTGTAACATTTGTTTGCTCTTTATTATAAAACAACATTAATTCACTGTGTGATAAATTATACAAGTGTCAGTTGACTGATGCCTATGTATGTTTATATATATATATATACTGTTACGAAAGAAAAAAACTGCCATATCGTCTCGGGCCTAGGGCGCCCTCAAACCTAAATCCGCTACTGGTTATGCTGGTCACCTATCAGGTGGCCCTTCACAAATGTCAGCAATTCTCGTGGCTTTGTAAAGGGCGAATGCCGAAAAGGCAAGTGCCTCCACCATATCATCTTTTGACATTACAGCGGAGATACATGACGTTTTCACCCATATGCAAAAAAAGGGTGGGCAAAAAAACCGCAATAGATTTAAAGTAAAGTACAAAATCTCGACTGCATTTACTGTATAACCAAAAGTCATCGGATACTCTCAATTTTACACGTTTCTTCACATTTCTAGAGAAAAACATGACAAAAAGTTCTGTAACTTCCGTCATATAAAAGGCTTTACCTCGCACCTTCCAATAAAAATTTCTTCATTGCGTGCATTTAGGACTTACAGCAAATTGCAGAAAAGAGAAGCTCTTTTCGATCATCCTGCCTCGCAAAATGCTTGAAAAAAGCTGGACATTTTACAAAAGAATTTGCTTGCTATGTACAATATTTCTACCAATTTTCATAAAACTGTCATGCATGTTCACGAAGTTACAATCATTTCTTTTCAAAATGCCATCCCCAGCATGTTTTTGGCCTATAACACGCAGAGTTTTTCATGGAATTTCACCAAACTTGCAGAAAAGTTGAGAATACACAAGAAAAACATTATACTGAAATTATAAATTTAAAAAAAAATTAATTATATAATATAAATTATGAGCATTTGAAGGAGATAATTTTTTTCTGTGCATGCGCGAAAGATAGCAATTTTTAACTTTCATAACTTCATACCCAAGTATATTAGTAGGAGAAAAAGGACAGTTCTACAACAGCAGGCGGATTGCGGATCGGCCACGCCCCCTTACTCCGCCTGCCACACCTCCCCTCTCCTCCGCCTGTCGAGTAGGGTTGAGTAGTTGGGTTCCTGAAGTCGTAGAAGATTACGGGGGTTTCTGAGTGGAGTTGAGTTGTTTTTCTTACTTGTTACTCTGCGTCCGAAGTTTAGTTTTTAGGGGATGGCAACGATTCTAATGTGTAGCGGTCTCCATGACAACGGTTGGCAATTACAATTGGTCATGGCGCCATCTAGTGAGAGAAATATTAATTATTATTTTTTTCAGACTTGCTCGTTTTCTGATGTTACACTCATGGTGCCATCTAGTGAGATAAATATTAATTCATTCATTTAAATATAGTTTTCGGACTTGGAATTATTTTATTTAATTTCTCTTTCCTAGATCGGGAATCGAACATGCGACCTCCAGCTCCAAAAATCATTTGGCGCTCTGATGAATTGCGCGCTTTATCCATGAGACCACCAAATGATTTCAGTAAAGTACAGTTTAAATCAATCCTAATATAATTCTCTTTCAGATGTTTGAGAAGACTGCCATCTAGCGAGAGAAAACTTTTTTTTGAGCATAGAATATTTAATGATTTCCATGACAACGTATTTTTACGAAGAGCCTCCTAGTGTCATAAATAGGAAAAATTATTTTTGGACGTTTATAATATTATTTTTTTTCTTTTACATTATATGAATATAATACTATATGAGAACAATTTTATTTTTAATCATGCCATCAAGAGAGGAGGTTGTGTGGATAGTTGTTCTTTATATAAGTATTTGTCTTCTTATGAGTATAATATATTTAGCTACTGGAAAAACTGATTTCGCAGCGGATTTTTTACTTTTTCCGAACGATACTTCTAATTCAGTCATATCGTTTCGAGGATGATTACTTTCAACGTGTCGAATAATCATTTTTCCTGCTGCAATGAAGAAAGCTTACCTGGATCCGGCTCGAGAGGCAAGTTTTACTGGTGTCGATGCATTATTTCGTGCTGCGCGCGGAAAAGTATCCAAGAAAGACATCAGGAAATGGTTGATGGAAACCGACGCATATACACTGCACAAACCCGTGCGAAAGAAATTTCCGACAAACCGCGTCATCGTTTATTCCATCGATCATCAATAGCAAGCAGATTTGGTAGATGTTTCAAGTTTACAAAAACATAATCGAGGTTATCGATACATATTAACGTGTATAGACATTTTGTCAAAATATGCCTGGTCAAAACCTCTGAAAACAAAACAAGGACGAGAGATTGTAAATGTGTTTCAATTCATCTTTTCGGAGCGAAAACCTAAATTACAGTGGAGCACCGTTTATACGTTTCTCGTTTATACGTTTTTATCCTTTATACGTTTTTTACAACGGCCCCGGCGAAATCTCATACAAATTAATGTTAAATAATTTCGTTTATACGTTTTCCTGAAATTGCAAATTTCATTTATACGTTTTTTTTCCTCCCCAAGTCATAAAGAAAAAACGCACATTTTAACGTGATTCTACACTAGCGATTGTCCAGTTTAGAAATCGCATTTGACCTTGACCCACACCTGCTGTGACCACTTACGGTGGTCACGCACCTACCTAAATGAACAAAAAACATACCCCGGAAGAATGCGAATATCCCAAATTCACAGATAAGTGCATTCTGATTGCGGTGCAAAACCTAGAAATAGCAGGTGACAAGCGCTTTTCCTCTACTACCAGTGTTGCCACGGCAGGCGCCCTTAAATTTCAGTAAGTAGCCTGGGGACTTTATGGCAATCCTGCAACCCTGCTCCTAACAACTTCATAAAATTCTGGGATCTATCGTTGACTAGCATTCACGATGGCTTCGAGCTCGCGTTTTAGAAAATCTCTGTGTCTGAAAGAAAAAATGTCCTTTTTAAAACAAACGGATGAAAACCAACATTTAAAAAGAGTTGACCTAGCCAAAAAATTAGGTTTACCAGTTTCAACTTTAAGCACCATAATTTATAAGCGTAAGATCATCGAGGAAACCCATAATCAAAGTGGTGCTAGTGCTTCAAAAAAACTTAGAGTTCAAAACGGAAAATTTTTCGGGTGTAGAGAAAGTGCTTTTACAGTGGTTTAATCAGTGTCGTAGTGCAAAAATTCCCATCAGTGGTCCTTTGCTTATGGAGAAAGCAAAAGAAGTTAAATGTAGAATGCGATGCATCATTTTCCTCGGGATGGCTTCATAAGTTTAACCTAAGACACGGCATAACAGGCAAAACTGTAAGTGGAGAGTCAGGAGATGTTGATCGTGAAACAGTGAATGATTGGATTCTAAACCAATTGCCAGAACTGCTAAAAGAATATGAACCAAAGAACGTTTTGAATGCCGATTTTGTGATTTTCGTTTATACGTTTTTTCATTTATACGTTTTTTTCGCTCGGTCCCTTGAAAAACGTATAAACGGTGCTTTACTGTACTTCAATCCGATCAAGGTACCGAATTTAAAAATGCTACATTTCAAAAGTTCCTGACTGAGAATCAAGTCAAGTTTTTTACTACATTTAATACGACAAAGGCATCAGTGGTGGAAAGGTTTAATCGCACATTGAAAACGAAAATGTGGAAATATTTTACTAGTAGAAATACGTATAATTTTATAGACGTTTTAGACGATTTGGTGAAAAGTTATAATATTACTTACCATTCTACCATCAAGAGAGCCCCCATTGAAGTGAATGCAGACAATGAAAGGGAGGTATATTTTACTGTGTATGGCGACGTTCCACACAATGAAAGAAAACCTTGTGTTTATACCGTTGGAGATGTTGTTCGTATTTCAAAGCAAAAGCTAACTTTCGAAAAAGGATATGAAACAAACTGGACTGAGGAGTTATTTATTGTAACCAAATGTGTGAGAAAAACCATCCCCATATATCGGGTGAAAGATTTACTCGGAGAACCTATTCAAGGTACTTTTTATTCTCAAGAACTACAAAAAGTAAAATTGAAGGAAGATTATACAGTAGAAAAAATATTGAAGAAGAGGAAAATGAAAAATAAGACTGAATATTTTGTAAAGTTTCGTGGCTACCCCGATAAATTTAATCAATGGATTCCTGCCTCTCATTTATCGAATCTATAAATGTTGGAAGTAACATTTTATTTTCTCATTTAGCATCATGAGTTTCTACGTGACACTTCCGAGCGATAGCTCCATGAATTATTTCCCCGAGAATAAGATTTCTCATTTTATTACGCAATTACCAACACCCATAGAATTGACTGGAGAGTGGGAATGCGCTCTCGTTGAGTTTATTTACCCGCGCAGTTGGCATAATGTGAATAAGAGCAATAGTTTAATTGGTTTTGACCTTGGTGACAAGAAATAAATAGGTAGAAACATTCCAGCTGGATGTTATGAAAACGTACCGGATATTTTAAAAGCTATCGCCATTCCAGATCATGAAAATAAAATATCTTTTAATTACAATCATGTGACGAAACGTGTTCGAGTAAGAGTGAAAAATAATGCAAGAGTCATTTTTCATAATGGATTATCGCAGATGTTGGGGTTCCCTCCAGCAATCATCAGTGGTGCTCCAGACGAAAATGTTGAGCATACCGTGTTTAGTCCTCAAATAGCCGACCCAAACGCTCATTTCAGAGTATTAATGATTTATACAGATATTATCGAGCCTCAAATTGTCGGAAACATTTTCGCACCCTTATTGAGAACAATCAGAGTGAGTGGAATCGACGGAGAAGTCGTTAGTGTAGAATACGAGAGACCTCATTATTTACCTGTCAATCGGAAAATTATTGACACGATTGAAATCGTTATAAGGACGAACAACGGAGACTTAGTGCCATTTGAACGCGGACGCTCATACGTGAAACTTCACTTTCGTCAAAAGTATCTCTCATGATGTATGTCCCATACCGTTGTTGTGAAAAATCCTTCGAGGATTATTATACGAATCAAACAGGAAGCGGACTTAATTTTTATCAAGGTGTTCCCTATCAGAGAGGATATGGCTTTGGGGGTCTCTTCAAATCGTTTTTCAGGGCAGCCGTCCCACTTTTCAAATCGGGTGCCAAAGCAGTCGGAAAACAGATTTTAAACAGTGGAGTGGATGTGTTTAACGATGTATCGCGTGGAGAAAACATAAAAGTAGCAGCGACACGACGATTGAAAGAAGCGAGTAAGAATTTGACAGATAAAGCTGCAGTTAAAATTAAAACAATGATCGGATCCGGCAGAAGGAATAAAAAGCGCAAGCTCTCCAAGAAACGCGTCAGTTTTCGCAAAACCAAGAAGGTGAAAGCACACGATATTTTCTCCTAATAAAATGTCTTCACTCATCCATCAAGATTCTCCTGCATGTGTGAAGAGTGAATTAGATCTTTTCACTCTCCCGCCTACTCAAGTTGCTATTGAAAAAGGACAATTTGTGGAATATCACCCCATAGCAAATATTCGAGATGGAGGCCCCGTGGAGTTCAACATCTCAGGAAGTGGTGAAGAATACAACGACCTAAGTGCATCCTACATTTATGTCAAAACAAAAATTGTCAAAGCGGATGGGTCCCCGTTACCCGACAAAGAACCCGTCGTTCCAGCTAATTTATTCTTACATTCTCTTTTTTCTCAAGTAGACGTCAGTCTCAACGAACGAAATATTTCCTCTGCAAGTAATACATATCCATTCAGATCATACATTGAAACTCTTTTGAATTATGGAGAAGATGCAAAGAAAAGTTTACTTACCTGTGAAATGTTCTTCAAGGAATTGAATCCTGAAAAAATCGATCCTACAGCCGACGATGCGGACGAAGGAGTGAAATCTCGATATGAACTCAGCAAAAACAGCAAAACATTCGATATGATAGGACAATTACATTGTGACATTTTTCAACAGAATCGACTCATGTTAAATTTGGTGGATATTAAAATTAAAATGATTCGAATCAGTACACCATTTTGCCTTTTATCTACAAAAACGGACACCGATTATAAAGTGATATTGGAGCATGCTTCATTATTCATTCGGAAAGTCAAAGTCAACCCAGGAGTTTTACATGGACATGCAAAAGCACTGGAGAAATTTTCAGCTAAATATCCCATTGACAGAGTCTTATGTAAAACCTATTCAATTTCAAAGGGAAGTTTCTCCTTCATGCAAGATAATGTTTTTTTAGGTGTCATGCCTAAAAGAGTAATCATCACATGTGTCGAAAACGCTGCTATGAACGGTCAATATTCTAAGAACCCTTTCATGTTTTCACATCATGATGTGAACTTTATATCTATTTATGTGGATGGGCAGCCCGTACCGAGCAAGCCCATGGAATTAGATTTTAAGAATAATAATTACATTCGAGCCTATCACAGTTTATTCGATGGATTTAATAGTGATAAAGGTATTTATTTGTCACGGGAACAGTATGCCAACTCACATGCAATCTACAGCTTCAATTTGAATGCCGATTTATGTTCCAGCTCCCATTTGAATTTACAACATCAAGGGAATTTAAGAGTGGAAATTAAATTTAATAAAGCAATTGCCGAAACTCTTTCATTAATTATTTATGCTGAATTTCAAAACGTGATCGAAATTACAAAATCTCGTCACGTTCTGTGTGACTTTGCCAATTAAGATGGATTCCGAACAAATACGAAATATTCTACATCGCGATCCATTTACTAAAAACTATTTCTTAGACGTATTTCCGAGCGATCAACTGCCGACAGATTTTCATACATTTCCGGCATGTTTTGTAGCGAACCTTGACCCAGCATCTCAGGCAGGATCGCATTGGATTGCAATTTATGTCGAGGGAAAAGATAAAGTGGAATTTTTTGACTCCTATGGTTATAGTCCATTCTATTTTGAAGGAGCTATTCACGATTTTGTATCACAATTTTCAAAAGTGATATATAATCCCATGACTTTGCAAAGTAATTCCACTGCTATATGCGGACAATATTGTATTTATTATTTATATTCCAAGTGTCGTGGTACTTCATTAAAATCTATGATAACTGCTTTTGTAAACACACATGTGTGTAATGATAAGCGAGTGTATAATTTTGCTGCGAAACATTTTCATGTACATCCAAATTTCTTTCAATAAATATATTTAAGTGAAAATCAGTTGTGTTTATGTGTCATTCACGATGGAGAACTTAACCTACAAGTCAACTCAACTTCAGGTTCCCTTCACAATGATTGCTTCAGGGCCTACTGGAAGCGGTAAAAGCGTTTTCATATCTCAATTGATAAAATTTCGACGCGAAATGTTTTCCACAGTACCCGACAAAGTCGTGTGGTTTTACGGCATACACCAGCCCTTGTACGACGAGATTCCAGATGTGACATTCGTCGAAGGATTCCCTTCAACTTTCAAAGACTATTTAGGAACAAATACATTATGCATTATTGATGATTTAATGTCTGAATGTGGAAAAAATGAATCCACCACTAAACTTTTTACTCGCGGAAGTCATCATCTAAACATATCAGTTATTTTCATCACACAAAATTTTTTTCATAAAGGAAAAGAAATGCGTGAAATTACTTTAAATGCACATTATATTATTCTTTTTAAAAACAGGAGAGACATGGCACAAATTGCACATTTAGGAAAACAAATTTTTCCGAGACATTTGAAATTTTTCCAAGAAGTGTATGAAGATGCAACGAAAAAGAAATTTTCATATCTGCTCATCGACTTGAAAAACGATACAGCTGAAGAATTCAGACTGCGTACAGATATTTTACCCAATCAAACACAATATATCTATCAAAGAATAATAATATAAAAGAAAAGACCCCCGTGAAGAGGTGCTCATACAGCAACATGACTGTGACGAAGCAACAGCTCAAGCAACTTCATCGTTTACAAATTTGTCCTACAAACCTTCAAAAGAATTTATTACGAAAGATTGATTTAAACTGTATTAAAGCTATCTGCGAATGTTGTCATAACACATTGAAAGGTAATATTCCATTGTCGAAACATCAAAAAAAGAAGCTCTCTAAACACAAGACGACACTACGCAAGTTGGCGGCCCCAAACATTGCTTTGTCTGCGAAACGCAAGTTAGTCGTTCAAAAAGGCGGATTTTTAAATTTCTTAATTCCTGCGGCAGTTAGTGTATTATCCACCCTTCTCAATGGAACACGCTAAGAAATTTGCACTCGTACCGGAAGAACTGGTGAATAAACATGTTGTCACAACAAAACAACTCAGTGAATTGGATAAAGAAATGATGAAGATTTTAAACAGCAACTTGGAAGAACATGAAAAGGTGATGAGATATAATGACATTTTACAAAAGAAATTACAACTCACGGAATTTAATTCTCCATGGATACAGCCATCTCAAGAAAATAATGAAAAGGAAGATGTGAGAAAGAAAGAAGAAAGTTCACAGGATTATAAGTCGACAATATTAAACAGTATTAATAAGCAATATTTACTTCAAGCAAGAAATTTGATAGACATTATGAAAAGACACTCTAATATTCTGACATGGAATGAAAAAGGGCAAGTCATTTATAAAAATCAGAAAATGGAACATACAAACATTGCGGACTTATTAAATTTAATGTTCAGTCATAAAAAAAATATTCATGTACCATGGGTGAATGAATTTTTAAGTTCATTGCAAGAAATGAATGTACCTAAGCATTTTGTGAAAAATAAAAATTTGTTGGATTTGAAATTATCTCCAACACATATGTTAAATGAAGATGTGAAACCTGTTTTTACACCAAAACTTCGCAGAAGGAAGCGAAATTCCAATGTAAAATGGGATAGTATGTATAAATAAAGATGTATATTTAAAAATTATCTGTCTCATTATTCACTTTAAAATTATTTTTTAAAATATTATAAATTTATCTTAACATATAAATGAAACAGAGAAAATGGTTAAAACTAAAAACATACATTTATTGAACAAAAAGTAAAAAATATTTACAAAAATTACTTACAGATTAGAAGCATAATCATCGAGCATATGCCAATCCATATTTTTATCAAGATCATCGAAACAAATATTTTTTTCTCTGAAGGTTGTAGCTAACATTTTAACATCCAAACATAAAAGCGTATTCACATTCATCTGGTTATACTTTTCAGAAACATTTAAAGACATACATGGATGTCTGCGTTGTGAGGGATGCGAAACGGCACATCCCTCGCACTCAAAATGTTCATTTACACACCCTGTGATTCCATCTCGCAAACATTGCTTTAACTTTTTTTCACGCTCATCTGAAAGAATTGTGCTATCAACGATACTGAAAGATTCATTAGGCAAGATTTCTTTCAAAATATATGAAAAAAACATTTTATGTAGTTGTTCACAAATATCTTCTTTTTTCTCGCATAAATATTTTATCACTTCTTCAGACAATGACACACTTTCACTATGTAATTGAAACGCAGGATTAATTTGCATAAGTTTGCAAAATCCACCATACCTGAGCGCCAACACTTCATTTCTGGAAATAAAGCTACTACTTTTATAGCTTATATTGAAATGAAATACTTTATCCATAAATTCGAGGAAAGCTGCTGGTGTGAACATAACAGCGTGATTCGTGAATTCGTCTTCAATTTCTATCGAGAATTCGGCACTGTTTAAAACGACATTTAAATAAATTCCGTTGCGCAAGTTGAAAAATTTTTTTTTTCTCTTAGGAGAAAGCACTTTTTCACTTTGTATATAGTCGGTACACCAATCGTGGTCTGGAAGAATGTCACAGTCTTTCATTATATTTTGTAGTATATCACAATGCGGGACTTGCTCGGACGCGGTGGCTTCTTGCAGGGGCTTTGAAGTCATCTCCTCGGACGCGGGGGCTTCTTGCAGGGGCTCTGTCGATGAAATCTCCCGGGACGCTGGCGTGCGAGTACGGGGCTCTCCGTTGACTCCAGGGATGCTGGCTGTACAAGTGTAGGCTCACTCATCACGGGTTTTAGGAATCGGCTGCGAGATGAATAATCAAACGAGGGCATTGGCAGCTCGAAAAAATCCATATCCATTGATGACTCAGGATCTGCGGCAAGGGCGACGGCATGGGTGAGCGGGGCGACGGCATGGACGAACGGCGCGGTGGCTTTCACTACGGGCACTTGATAATCCTTGCGGCGACGTTTCGGTAGAGGTTCATCATTATTTTTTTTTATATTTCTGAAGGTGATGCTTATGCGAGGATCCTTCACGTTCAGTTCTGGCCTTATTTGGTGTGAGAATAGTCTATTGGTAGGTGGTAGCATGAGATATGCGCTGCCGTGATGACACACTAGCTGTTGCAATGGGAATTCACGTCTTTCGAAGGTAAGAGTTCTTGAGGCTCCGAAACTTACACATGCAACGCCACTGGATGGGTCGGTGCACGACTCGTCATCTCGATGCTGTCCGATTCCACTTGTCCCATTAGGATATAGATGCACAAGAGCATAATTGAAGTTTTGTCCTGAAGCACATTCAACGCGATTTTTAATTTTTAGCATGAGCGGAGTCCATGGTTGTGCGGGATTGGAGGTTCCCGAATAATAATAGTTTAAACCTTTATCTCCGAAAGCATATGACATTCGTTTCGGGGTATAATTTTTCCCGCGGACTTTTACATTTAAGGGATGAAATGGAAGTTTTAACAACTCTGCAAATATTTCATCTGCTTCATCACGCGTGTAGAAATCGTGGCAAACTGTCACGTTTAATCCATGCTCATTCAAACTAACGGGAGAAAACATCTTGGAACTAATAAATTAAATTAACGCAAGAACGGAGTTATGAAACGAAGTCCCAATGAAACGGAAAAAAAAATACACTACAAAGCGATACGCTCTAATCGCATTCGATGAAGTAGCAAGTTGAAATGACTCGATCGTGGGGAAACGTCTTATCGCTGCCCCGAACCGTAGAAGGGGTGCTGTGACCTCGAAAGGAAGTCAGAGCTTCTCCAAGGTTAACATTATCTATGATTCAGGGTAATATCAGTTACTCACTGAGATTAAAGAGTGAAATCACACTCGGTATATGACCTTCCTTCTCTGGAAAGTTGATAAAATCCTATTCCATCACGTATACTGATTTTCATTGGACAATTGTCAAGATATCATTTTGAATACACTCATTGATTCTAACTGATTAATTTTAACTACGTCACACTTTTAACGAATTCAGACTTTAATTATGATTTGAGTCACTTCTTTCTGAGACTTGAATGAAGACGGAGGCTATTTTTTTCTCTCGAGCTCTCTGCTTTTATTTTCAAAATATTTTCAAAGTTTCTTCTAATTTTTTTTTTTTCGAAATGAAATATCCTTCAGAGTTTAATCACTTCTACAGCAAGTTTTATCGCGATTAGACCTTCTCCGATCTTACTTTCACATACGTTTGTATATCTCAGTTAGCTTTATTTTTGATATGTATTGGTGAATTTTTCTTTTGTCTTCATTTTCTCTACGTTTTTTCTTATATCTTCTACATTTATGAAGTTTCTCAGTTTTAGCGGTTTGTGCTAAGTACTTCTACATTTTTCGTGTTAATTTTAAACATTTTGCTATAGAAAACTTTTGTTTTAGTAAATTTAAGTATTTTTATACTTTTTATGACAAGTTTTACTAGACGAATCCAAGTTTCACCGTCTTGTATAGATGGTACTTTTCAATTTTTATTAGAAGAATCTTAGTTTTGCAGAGCTAGTTGAAAGTTGAGTTTCTTTATTTCAGTTAGTAATGTAAGTCTTCAATCTTAACATTTCTAACTTTTTCATATTCTGTACCTTATGTTTGGTACGATTTAGACATTTCTGTATTTAAGTTAGGGTCTATATCCATACGAGCTTAGTCTTAAAGTAGAGATTCCATGTTTGTATGTAGGTAAGTAGTAATAGACTTTTTCAAAACATGAAATTTAAAACGTAAAGTTTCTTCGTACTTTAGTAATAAACATTTCCAATATATGAAAGTCGCGCTGCAAATAGTTTCTTAAATGTTTTTTCTCGGTTGTATTATTCTGTGTAAATTATAAAAACTGTGTTAAAGACAGAGTTTTGAAAATAAATAACTCTTTGAATAAATGCAAAATTCGTTAAATGTTGTAGACAAAGTTTTGAATAGTTGAAATGTTCGTTAAATGTATTATATATCAATCGTGTTGTTAAGCTGCTTTACAGTTACAAATTTAGTAATATGTTCTTGACTATTTTTTTAAAGTTTCTTTAATCATGATTCATATTGCTACAATAATCTCTGAGATTGTAGTCGTTTGAAACGTTAAAATGTGTATGAAAAAACTAAATTAAAAACAAATAAAATAAATATATTGGAATATATAAAACATTCTATACAAAATCGAGTTGCTGAACATGTTCTAACTTCTATTATTTTATGCAAACTCTTAAACTTGTGAAAAATCTAGCGGTGTAATATGGATTAAAGGATGATTATCTATGATGTAAATATAGTCTTAGTTGATATAAATTCATTGATTTGTATTCATAGAAAACTGTAAAATGAATGTAAACCCATGTTTAAGTATAGAATAAATCACCTCTTTTCGTAAAAGTATCACTAAATATGTTTGTATAAACCTACTGATGCACATTTTCAAAGTCTTAAACTTTTCTATAATTAGCTTTGGCATAAATTTAGTAAGTTTCGGGAATTGACTTGATAGGTTCACATTAAATCTACACTTTCTCAAGAAGAGATTTGATCAGTTCTCATTTAATCCAGTCTTTGGCATTTTAGGGGAAGAATTACAAGTGTAAAAATAAAATATGTTCAAAATTAAGAGATAGTTGATATTAATACATTATTAAGATTAAATTAATACCATGAGTTGATTAAAAATTGTAAAATTTAATTCTGATGGAAATAATTAATTCTCGCTAGAACATAACAGTTAAATTTAATACAATGAAAGGGGAAAAAAAACATAGCATTCACAGCTTTCTCGAATGGGTTTTACAACTTAAAAGTTCTGAGATGTGTGAATTTCAATATCATGAGGAAAAAATTTGCGTGTTTCATTTCAGATTCTAATTGATGATTTTCACGTATGTGAGATATTATAGTGTTTCACTGACTGTAGAAGTTAAGTCTCCGTTTGGGACTTATTTTATTCAACAGCTAGAGTCTATGAAACGTTCTCTTGTTTTGCAGATTATTTTGAATTCAATGATACAATATTTTTTTTAATGGATTATTCATCTAATGCAGTCTAAGTTATGTGGTTATGTATTCTAAAAAAACAAATTGACTGTAGAAGTGAAGTCTCACTGCATGATACTTTTATATTTTTTCCACTTCTAGGGTCAATTGTTTCCCGTTATATGTAATTGTTTGAATATTTGCAATTGTTTTGAAATGATCAAATTAAATGAACGAGTACAAAATAGTTGATGGGGTGTGATTAAAAGTCACATCGGGATGGTGGTGGGACCATCAACTTAAAATTAAATTAATTTCACTTTCATGAAGTAAAATATTCTATGTCCAAAAAAATAATTTTTCTCTCACTAGACGGCAGCATGAGTGCTTCAACTCTTGAAATAAAAAAATTAATGTGAAAAACCCAAGTTAGAAATTAAAAATAACACCGGAAAACGACTAAGTTCAAAAAATAATTTCTCTCACTAGGTGACGCCATGAGCGTTTCAAACCTTGGAATTAAAACTAAAAACATGTTGCCATTTGTGAAAACCTAAGTTGGAAATCAAAAATAACTTCAGAAAACGACTAAGTCCGGAAAATAATTATTCCTATTTTTGTCACTAGGAGGCTCTTCGTAAAAATACGTTGTCATGGAAATCATTAAATATTCTATGCTGAAAAAAAGTTTTCTCTCGCTAGATGGCAGTCTTCTCGAACATCTGAAAGAGAATTATATTAGGATTGATTTAAACTGTACTTTACTGAAATCATTTGGTGGTCTCATGGATAAAGCGCGCAATTCATCAGAGCGCCAAATGATTTTTGGAGCTGGAGGTCGCATGTTCGATTCCCGATCTAGGAAAGAGAAATTAAATAAAATAATTCCAAGTCCGAAAAATATATTTAAATGAATGAATTAATATTTATCTCACTAGATGGCACCATGAGTGTAACATCAGAAAACGAACAAGTCTGAAAAAAATAATAATTAATATTTCTCTCACTAGATGGCGCCATGACCAATTGTAATTGCCAACCGTTGTCATGGAGACCGCTACACGTTAGAATCGTTGCCATCCCCTAAAAACTAAACTTCGGACGCAGAGTAACAAGTAAGAAAAACAACTCAACTCCACTCAGAAACCCCCGTAATCTTCTACGACTTCAGGAACCCAACTACTCAACCCTACTCGACAGGCGGAGGGGAGGGGAGGTGTGGCAGGCGGATTAAGGGGGCGTGGCCGATCCGCAATCCGCCTGCTGTTGTAGAACTGTCCTTTTTCTCCTACTTATATTGTGCAACTCATAAGTCATAAAAACATTTCAGTTGCGCGCGCGCGCGAATATCTTGAAAATTCACAGAGATATCCGCAATTTAGTGACTTGTTTTTCAACGATTGTGAGAAATGTATACATAATAAGGGGCTGTTCACAAATCAGCCGCGCAGTCATTTAGTGCTTCTATGCTGTGATTTGTGATATAAATTGCGTATTTGTTACCAACTGCTATCCAAGTTATTTGTAAGAATAGTTAGATATTCTTCGCAGATACTGAACTTTTATCAGCATAGATGCAACATGCAATGCACGATGCACTGAATGATTGCGAACACATGCAGCATGATTTGTGAACAACCCGTTCTATTCATCTCTTTTGAAGAATAAATGGAAAAAAAACTCACTAAATTACGATATCTTTTTGAATTTTCACAATATTCAACTGATTTTTTTTTTCTGAGTTGCCCTATATGCAGCTGTGCAAGTAAAAAATTCTCGCGTTTAAATACTCATATTTTCTCGAATTCATTTTTTAAATTTATAATTTAAGTATTAAGTATTCTCTTATATGTTCTCAACTTTTCTGTGAGTTTGGTAAAATTTCATGCTGAACTGTGCGTGTTATTAGCCAAAAGAATCCTGGGGAAACTGGCATTTAGGAAAGAAATGATTATAACTTCCTGAATATGCGTGCACGTTTAATGAAAATGGAATAAAATATGTTACACACTAAGTAAATTCTGTGAAATTGATACCTTTTTTCAAGCATTTTATGTGACAGGATTTATAACGTCTTTTTTCTTCTTCTTCAATTTGTTGCTGGTCCCCGAATGCCCGCGTGATGAAATTTTTACTGGAAAGTGTGAAAGTGAAGCATGCTTTTTATATGACCGAAGTTTCAGAACATTTTGTCAGTAGGGTTTGAAAAAAATGTCTAAAATGAAATTGTCCCATGACTATATAGTATATGTTTCAAGTTCTATGGCTTTTCCTGCCACATTTTTCCTCGTATGTGAAATTAAATGTGATAGAACGTTCGAGAACGTCTTTTAAACTGTTTTTCACCCATACAACTCTTTTCTTTTTGTTGAAACAGCAGGTAGATGAAGTTCCCTTCCTTTCTCCTGTTATTACGTAATTGGGTGTATGCAGATTGGCTAAAGAGTAGATAACACAAGATGGGTTTGCATAGGAGAGCTTTCAGACAGAGAAGTAAAAAACTGGTTAACCTTGGTTCAATGATATTTATTCTAATTTGTTTTACATAAAAATAATTGAATGGGAAAACGCACTGAAGGTAAATTCTTTATTGACGTCATGTGGTAGCCAACGCAGTTGCAGTTCTTCAGAAATGACTTCACATTGTGCACTATAAAATTAAAGCACTATAATGCAAAGAATGCAGTTTGAAATATTACAATTAAAGGAAATTAACCTAACGTTATTTTCTTATTTTTCGATCTTTAAAGAATCAAATTAGTACCACTAACCAGTTAGTTTATATTAGTAAAATTAGGTGTATGTAGTCAGACCCAGACCTCGATATAAAGTCACCCGCATATAAGGCCCCTTTTCTAAAGTGCTGACTCATTGAATAGAAGTTCTATGCTGTGAATTATCGGATTTTTCGCTCATGGGCTGCAATAGTGGCACAACTCAAAAAACACGCTTTTTAGACTAAGAACAGATTTAAATATAAAAATACTCATTCTTTTCATCAGCAATACTAGCACAACCCGTATTTCAATGTAAGGCCATAAGATAGCAGCAAACTAAAGCGTTTCTTATGCATTTTCTCTAGCAATAAAAACTTTAAACCCACTTATCTCAAAACATGATTTTTTGAGCTGTGCCGCTATTGCAGCCCATGAGCGATATGGTCAGATCTTGTACCTTGATCGCTTATAAGATCACTTTTGTCTGACTAGCTTTGGGAGATTTTAGGGCGATACTGATACTGATTCAATTCCTAGAAATTTTCGAATAATTGCTACCTCTCCTCGAGCTTGGATTTCAGATATTGTTTCGCAAGTTTTATATTCCAATGCAGTAGAAAGGGAGGATAACAACAGTGATACTGAAAGTGAAGCGGTGAATCAGAAGTGCTCAGAGCATTAAATGTAATGTAATGTTTTCAATGTTCATGAAGGAGCTGGAAAACATTTTCATATAACACAAAACTTAGAAAACATTGTACAAAAAACGAAACCAAAATCGATACAGTCCTGCATTATGGATTGTTTCAAGTAACATAAGTTGTTCATCAGGGTCATTCCACAGTAAACGGACGTTACATTTACACAGTATTTTTCAACTTCCACGAGCTTTCTAACAAACTTTTTGGGTATTTTTTAGGTTTTTTAATTTTGGCTAATAAAAGTACATGTGTTCTAAGTATGAAAAAAAAATTTGAAGATATATATGTATATCTTCAAAAAAATTTTTGCATACTTAGAACGCATGTACTTTTATTAGCCAAAATTAAAAAAACCTAAAAAATACCCAACAAGTTTGTTAGAAAGCTCGTTGAAGTTGAAAAATGCTGTGTAAATGTAACGTCCGTTACTATGGAATGACCCATCAGTACTTTGCTTGTACATATTTGTAGAGAACTTATTCTAAATTGAAAAATAATTTAAAATAATTTCGTAATCTCTTATTAATTCCTTTTATTTTAATTGGTTCAACTGGATTTAAAAACTAACCTATTAACCCTTTATCTACTGTATTATGATCTGCAGTAATTTTTTTTACAGAAATAGTTTGTCTAGGTATTTACTCTGAAAATTAAGGGATTAACATAAATAAAATGATCAATATATAAGTATTTATTTCTTTACAGCTAATATGCCACAGAGCATTTACCCTGTAAAATTAATTACATACACTTTTTAATCAAAATATTTCGTCAAATAGTTTAAGTTCTTAGCTAATACATTAAGAAAATCAGTGATTTGATTCTTGAATTTTACTATTTTTCTAGAGCGAAACTCTAAGGGAGCAATCAGGACAAAATGGAAGTTCAAAGCACAGCATCGGTTTCAAAACTATCTATGTTCCTTTCCTCGTTAAAATACTCTTTATATAGAACCCTTGCTGCTTGCTGATATGTATCCTGACAAAAAAAGGAATTTAAAGGCTGCCCCGGCGAAGTACCATCAGAATATTGGTAAGAATGGTTGCTGGGATGGAATTTATAGAGAATAGTACTTATAAGTATCGTCAGTAGATAAAGGGTTAAAATGATAGTTTTGAGCAAATTTTACAAAGAATTACACTATTCAAATACATGCTTTTATTGACAAACGCTCATGAATCGGTTATAAAGTCACCCTGCTTATATGGTCCTTTTCGCGTGAAGTCCCGAGAGATGACCTTATATCGAGGTCTGACTTATATGCATTTTTGAACCCATAACAATACACCTCATAGTAAAGCTTAAAATAAATAAATAGATAAAAATAAATGCACATACTTGTTTTGAGTAAACAAAAACACTTTTTTCAATGCAAAACAGATGTGAGCTTTGGAAGGAATGATATTTACTATTCTAAGATGCTTCTAGCATCATATTAATCCTTTAAAAGGCCAATTTTTTTTTGTAGTATCGGTATATTAAAATATTTTTCGGATTTCGGTTCGTTTCAAAGAAGAAATTCATATAGGCATTAAATAAGATTAACATGATTTTTTGTACCACTGCCCCCCCTTGGGGGAATGTTCTAATATGAAAATATTGGTGCATGTGGTGGTAAATATGCTTCCCAGCGTCTTTGCAAGATTCTACCAATCAGAAAGGGTAAAATAGCTTACTATAAACATCTATAACTAGATGAATTAGGTAGGAAGCATACTTCCCACCGCCTTAGAAAGGGTTTAGAAGTCTGCGTACGATGCACCTTGCCTCTTTTGGATCTCCTAATGTTCAACCAGCTCCCAGATGAGAGACCGTCACCTAGGTTGGCACCCCCAGGGTATTGTTTCACTTGGAGGACATTGGAGCCACGACGGACTTTACGTACACGGCCCTGGAGCGAATCAATGTCGAGAGGTGGTCACCCTCCCAAACACTAACCTAGGTCAATGTTGCTTCACTTTCGGTGTTCTTTATTAATCGAGCTTCTACTAACTGGTCCACTGCGGGACAAGGAAAGGTATTCGGCAAAAATTTTGAAGTTTTTTCGAAAATTCATTCTGGTATATTTTCGCAAGGAGAATTATCCTTTGTAATATTCCTTGCTGAGAGACAAATATCTCGCATTCTTCCATCTGCGTAGAAGTTCTTTTGTGTAACTGCAATTGTTCAAAGAAATTTTTTTTTTCTTTAATCCTTTTGCTTCCCGTGCGGTGAAACTTGTGACATTTTGTATGATAAATACATTACTACACATGCATAGTTTCCTTTTTCCAATCATTGTCTGCGGTTATATCTGCTCCTTAGCAATTGTGAAGCAGTGTCATACAATCCATCATTGGCTACCCAGTCCATCAGTAGCACTTTTCACCGATGCATGCATACAACATACTAACGAGAAATTATTGTAGTAGTATAGATATTTCTGAATTGTTTTAACTAAACATTTTTTTCGCGGTTCGTAACTCCGCAGTTTTCACCTACATAACTTGGGTTCTTTTATCCGAAGTTTTGCAAAGCATCATGTATTTCTCTAGTAATTCGGGAAAATGTAAAGTGTTGAAAGTGCGGATATGATGACATGCGCTGCTAGAAAATCCCCAAATTTTGCAGCCCCGAGTCCTCACTCTAAGCAGAAATTCACATACTACGATTATCTTTTTCACATTTAGCAAATTTCTAGAGCTTGCGAGATTATAATGATTCCCCCACCGACAAAAGAGAAGATAAAGCAGAATCACAAATTAGCAAAAAGCGTTTCTTTCGTCCTTGGTCAGCCGCCCGTGAAAAGTAAGCATCTTATGTTTCTTCTGTATAAGAAAAAAGTGACAAAAACACGCCATTTTGAATACTTATCCCAGAAGCTAAAACTCATGTATTTAAAATAATTATATGATAGAAATAAAGTTAAGAAAGCTTTACTGCTGTTCAAGGGGCGGAATGACGCAAGGCTTTTATGGAAGTATCAACATTTAAGCTTGTCATAAAGCTCGAAGACTGCAATAATTGCGCTGACAACATTAATTGCCAATGCTTCGACAGTTTCCTTTCCTACATCCCCGTCCTCCTCATTTGATGGAGCCGCGCGAGTTCAGAAATTCCTTTCGTCGACAGGGATTTACTTGGTGATATTTAAATATTGGCAAGCATTTTGAGACCATCATTGCTTTCTGAATATCTTCCACATTCCACAAAAGTTATACACAGCTTTTTTTCTTTTTAATTTCCACTTTAAGTTCATTGGTTTTATACTTACAATGTGGAGTTGGAATGTTTCAATGTAAAACTAATTCACGCGTCTGGCTTGCCAAGCTATGAAATGGGGAGGGGATGAAATCCAATGGAAATTAAATGTACGACTAGATGTCTGCAGTACCTGAGGCTATTCATTGGACTTGATTCTTCACGAATCTTAAAATAAGATTTCTTTTCATTTGCTTCTGTAGTGTGAAGTTCGATAAAATCGATTACCACCTTGTCAAATTAGATTTATGCTCGGAATGCCCGAAGATAATTTATACATAATATAAAATTAAAACACCATAATATAAAATATTTAAAAAATCAATTTATTGGGATCTATTTACAGAGATAAATATATGAGTTGATGCAAAGTTAAATAGATTGGTGCATGAGATGATTAGACACAATTACTGCTTTTCTTCATCAACACTATCTACAACCTTAACTGGAGTACGGAAGCAGCATACCGTCGTATCGAATCCAAAATTGTCATTAGTTCTTAAGTCAAAGCGTGCTTTCGTCTCAACCTGTGAAAATATATAAGCAAACAAGTTTTCGTTAGGAATTGCTACAAAATGTGCATCATAAATTACATAGACTAAATTTCACTCCAACAAATATTTAATCTTCGTAGTAAAACATGTTTTATAGACCCACAAAAAAAAAAAAAAAATATTCAGGTCTAGACTTGGGAAACAAATAAGAAATACGTATTCGTTTAATATAAAAGAAATACAAATTTAATTAAAGAAAGAGTTAAAATAATGAGAGTTAGAGTGGTAAGAGATATTAGAACACAGCTTCTGAAGGTACCATATCCACGAAGAATTTTTATGCTCAAATTCTATGTTAAATTCATAAAGAACTCCAACACGAATACTGAAAAGAAAGACAGAAACAAACATTCTTAAATCATGTGAAATGCATTATGTGTGAAGTTTTAATTCACTATCTTTGTCTTGTTCTTTGGGCAACTTCATACAACACGTGGTTTCTTAAATTAGTTTTACTAAACAATGAACTGAATTTATATAGACACAGCATTCTCTGAGCGCCCTGTATTGTCGACTATAATAAAAAAAAAAATAGCTGTCTATAGCCTCTTGCGGCTTTCTATACCCAATTGGGTACATTTTAAAATCCTGTTTATTAACTACTGTTTGTGCAATTTGAAAGCTAAAACACCCAATTGTTTCAAACCCCCAAATTAATCAACAGATAGTTTACTTCGTTTTAAACATGGAAATTAGGATTACCCGCTAAAGATTAATTATTTAAACTAATCATTAATTTAATTAAAAAAAATTAGTTATTTTGTTTTGTAATCATTTTTCAAATCAGAGAACCAAAAAAAAAAAAAAAGCATCAAAATTGTTCGTGCTTAGTTCTGGGGTCTGAAGAGGATAGAGGAGAAAATGCATTATTCCGCAAGCACTACATGCTCCAGTTCTAAGAATACTATTTTTTATAGCTAAGAACCAGTTTTGATCCTTTTGCTAATTTTTAAGATCTAATATTTTTTAAGCCAAGATAATAGGAAATAGAAGAGTTGCATGCTACAAAATCGGCTTCTCAAACATTTAAAAAAAAAAAAAAATATATGCTAATTCTGATAGAACTGCAATAAAGGGGAAAATATTAAACGGAGGAACAAAACCCTGGATTTTTTGAAGCACAATTATATTACCTACATGCTCCATATACCATTGGAGAAACAAAACCCACTCTCGTAGAAATGGAAGGTTGAATTAAAAGGCAATCTAAATTCAAT
The DNA here is from genome assembly GCA_038502835.1 of Octonoba sinensis. Classification (NCBI taxonomy): domain Eukaryota; kingdom Metazoa; phylum Arthropoda; class Arachnida; order Araneae; family Uloboridae; genus Octonoba; species Octonoba sinensis. The sequence goes on along the minus strand of CM076599.1, from coordinate 50,868,902 downwards.
TAATAATCGGTCTACTTGCTTTTTTCGCTTGAGTTATCTGCTGATGTTTTGTTTCTCGTTTGTTTATAAGTTATCTGTTATCACTGTATTAACACGGTAATACTGGGGTTACGCACATGGAAAATTTACTAAAGTTTGTAACAGTGTTTTGGTGTCAACCCAATTCTTTTTAATCTTAAAATCTAAATTAATTCTAATTTATTCAAAAGGAACAAGGCTTATGAAAATAAAATAGGCGATACATCACATCTTGTCCTCAGTTTCATGTAAAACTGAATGAATATTATCTCGAGATATTAAAATTTAGTTTTTTGATAGAGAAACAGCTAAAAATGGCTATACTGCGTCTGAAGCTTATTGTAATCCTAAAAACGATTCTTATTTCATTATCATCTTCTATGTAAATAAAACCGAAAGTTTGTGTGTGTGTGTGTGTGTCTGTCTGTCGATCGCCTCCTGGCGAGATGGAACGGTCCAGAAGTACGAAATTTTGTTTACAGGTACCTTGGGTCAGGTCCTCGTGCACCTCGAAGAGTTTTTCCGAAAATTCGAATTTGTTCTTTTATTCCAATTTAAGCAAAACTGTTAATTTTAGGAATATCTCATCGAAGAAACGTCACACCTTTTCGATTTTTGCAGCATATTGATGCCCGTAAAAAACTGCACAAAATGATTTTTTTCTGCAGTTCGTAGAACAAATAGATCACACGCAATATAAATTTAAAGTAGTTTTCGAACTTTAAAGCAAGGCTTACCTCTGAATTTATCTCCTCAATTTGCGTGCTTTCGCCAAAATAAATAGTACTTTTGTCGCCAACTAGATGACTTCTGTTAACGTATGATTCAAAAAATGTTTTATCGTTATTCATGCCGTTTTATGAGTGTAACAAATTCTGAAAATTCATTTCTTTTAGCATACTGCAGACTATTTTTAATTACTTCTTGAGGTTGATTCTTCTTTGTTTTTTGGCGATTTAGTATTATATCAACTTAAATTTTACACGTCAGGATTGGTTTCAGTGCTAAACATTTTCTAACTTAAACGTGCATTTGCTTTTGGAAATATGCTTTCCTTTCTTTCGTTTTTATCCAAATTTTATGAAAGTGCTATTTAATTCAATTTTCAGGAAATCCTTTCACGATTTTGCAAGCGGGATTTATAGGAACTGACTTTATTTTGTTGGAGAATTTAAGATGGACTGTTGGTAATTGTAGGAACAGTAGCTCTTGAAGGTCAGTATTCTAATGGGTATTTTTAGTCACTGACGTCTTTATTCTAATGGAGATTTTTTTGAGACTAATGTCCTTATTCTATTAGGGATGTTTAGGAATAGTTGTCTTTATTCAAATGGGGGGATTTAAGGATTTTTTTTTTGTTTATTGTAGCAGAAATATTCAGGGACAGTTCTTTAACTGATGGACATTTTTGAACAGAATACAGCTCTTATTCTGATGGGAATTTTCAGATGTATTGTGGTAAATATTGTAATTACGATTTTTATGGATTCTTGATATCATTCTGGCACAATTATCTCGCTGCATGTGGTCATTTTAGTTACTGTTGCAATTACTCTAATGGTAGTTTTTATGAACTGTTGTTGGCATTTTAATGTGGATCTTTTTATGGACTGTTATTTTGGTCTAAAAGGAATTTTTCTAGGCTGTTCGTTTTAATGCAATCGTGTTTTTTAATGATTTTTCTGTTTATATAAGGTTTATAAGGCCTGTTGCCCATCTGCTACTTGGATTTTTTAAGGAAATTTTTCCTTACATATTTCCAACAGAATTTTGGACATACGTCACTTAGCCTGCGAATGATGCAATAATTTCCCGCGCAAAGCCAGGCATGTCAGCTAGTAAGAAATAAGTCCGTTAAGAAAGTAGGTAAGTGCAAGCATATAAAAACCATAAACCATTCATAATTACTAATTTTTTGAAAAATATGAGAATAAAAATGAAACTTTAAAGAAGTTCTGTAAGTAAGACAATTTGATTAAACGAAGTTTAAAAACCCAATTTTTCTTAAGAAAGGGAAAAATTGGAGTGAGGATTACTCCCAATGTTTGGAAAATATAAGCTCGATAAGCTTAAATGAAACAATCTGCGTCTAATTGAATTTAAATTGCTTTCAATCTTTTCAACCCGACTATGCGGAGTACCGTCTAAATTATGTTGCAGTTATAGTTATTACGTGTGGGAGGGAGCAGGTTCGTTGCATAATTTTTGGCTGCATGTGGAGAAAGAGTAGCTAACCCACAGTCTGTTAATAACTTCCTCATACGACATATTTTACTGTCTACATGTTTGAAAGTTCTTAAAAGTTGGGTATTCTATAGTTCTGCATTGCATTTGGCACTCCCAGGCAAATACTTCGCAAGTTCTTTTAGACAGCGATTGAGCGTACTTTCATATCAATGAAAGGTTCACGAAAAGTGGAAATAATGTCCAGTTTTGCTGCTTTATCTTCCATTTTGCCAATAGCAATACTTGCATTAATAGGTAGCCAACAAATAATTAAAAGAAAACTCTTGTAGTTTTCAATATCGTATAAACTCCTGTATAATCAACCTCACTAACTTCCTAGGGTTGTTTATTTTGGAAATAAATTTTCAGAATGTCAAATTTCATTCCTACGAATATATTATTTCTCCGAAGAGATGTTCAATGCTGATGCAGAAGCTATTGAGAATTTTTTTTTTTTTCTACTAACGGCCCTTTGAAGATTCAGATTAATAGCTTGATTCGCGTCCCTATCTAATCATTTGCACTATATATCGTTTTTGATCAGTGTGTGATCACATTCAATTCTCCAATCAAATCTGTCACGTGATCGGGTTGAAAACTATAACTAAGTTAATCCGAGAAGTACGAAAATCAAGCTGCTTATCTTTATGAGTTTCAGTTAAAAATTGAAATTTTCACTTGAAAACAATGAAGTTTTTAGAATTTGTGAGCTCTGTAGGTAATTATTTGCTTTCTCTATAAATGTAGGGCAACTTTGGCCCCATTAATTTGTTTCATAATTATTATACTTTGAATTAAGTTAAAAACGAATGGCAATAATGAATGATTATCGAACCAAAAAAGTACAACGGTCGATTGCCCGTAGTTGAGAATTGATGTAAATAAATATAAAAAAATATTATGGAGTTAATGTGTTGTATATAATAAAATATTTATATTGGAGCCTGAAGCGTTTTAATTATCTATCTGGACACAAACGCTTCAACACATCTTGAACATCAACGATTCGCTCCCCCCCCCCCTTTTTTCACTAATCCGTGTTTTTAGTCAACCCAACCCCCCCCCCCTTTCTAGATTTTATCAAAAATGCTTAGACTTATAACCCGATTATGTACGCTAAGTCTTTTAAATACTCATTAGTAGAGGTTATCTGTTAAAGTTCTTATGAGATAAGACTTCCAAAGAGCTTAGTATCTGCATAGATTTTCTCAGCTAAATCAATCACTGGAGAGAAAACTTGACTTTCTGAAAATGAACAATTGGTGCCTTTTTATTTGTTCATTGTTCATGAAGTAAACGAACTAGGCTGCTCAAAGCAATACTATAAGACAGCACTAGAAGAAAAGTGATAGATAAAAAAATCAGCTTAATGAAAGCTCGAATTTTAAAAATATTTAAGTTTTCCGGATTACCCCTCTATCAACGCAAAAAGTTCTGATCAGAATCTTAGCTTGTCAAATTTCCGACATCCTGAACCGCACAGCTTTACATATTGATACTAAAGGGGTAACACCGAAACACATCACAGAAATATTTCTACAATGTGTGTTTTTTATTGTGCTTTTCCTTAATACTATTATTCTTTATTATTAAATATTTCTGCCACAAAGAGAATCTCCCTACTTCTTGGAAGAGAGGAGTCCAACGGACAACTACGTGTATCCTGTCGGAATTTCATTCGGTTCTCTAAATTGATTTACGTGGTGTAAGTTTTTCTCATGAATTCTTTTATTACAAAATTTGCTTCTTTCAACATTGCATTCATAATTAAACAGTGCTGTTATCCGATAGCGTCGAAAGTCACTAAACGAAACATTTCGTAATCTCAAAGTTCCTGTTCCATCAGATTGTTAAGAAAATTTTTGTATGATTATAGACACCTATAACAAAGCCGTGTTCCTTTACTTATGAATAGGAATATACGTTGTGAAGTAAAAGTTAAAGCTTTAACTATTACTTCTTCCTATGTTTTTCATGAATTTTATACTACTTATAAATTTTAGAGTGCAGCTATTTTTTAAATTTTATTTCTGTTTCGTAGTTTATATCATAAACGATGTAGATAAGTTGAACAAAAAGTGAATAAATCTACTTTTGCATCGCTGAACTGCAGAGCTATGCTAGCTAGTAATACTGTAACCATTTTATTTAATTAAAAAAATTTACAAGTGGGAATTGCTTTCAGGGTTTCACCGCGAACCTATCCTACTGAAAAAGGTTTCGTGGTGATGTGTCGACCACTCCCATCAATCAATCATTAATGAATCTCTACCTTTTCATCTTCTTTATTCTCAATTCAACAACTTTTGTAAAAATTATGATGCAAGCTTAAGTTATATCTTAGAATTCATCGGAAATTTAACCCTATTTTTTATGCAAAAACTTTAAATTCTATCAGAAATTTTGACTCAATCTTTGCAACTTGGACATATGAACTTAGGGTTACGCCATATGTCAACACTATTCTAACAAATAGTATCTTTCCACCATTTAGCCTTAACAGAAAATATAATAGCTGAAAAAAATTACAAAATTTCGCTTATTATTGATTACATTGTTTATTGATTACATTCATGTTTCAAGAAAATATTATTTATTCTCATATTATGCTTCTTAACACTATTTTAAAGAATTTTTATTTTTCTTAAATAAGCCATATTTTTCTGCCATTGATAAAAATTACTTTTTTGCGCTGGAAGATAAATTGATAAAAGGAAATTTAAACTTGTCTATTTAGTTTTTCCGTGCAAGGATAAAGACTAGCAAGATACTAGATAATTTCCTTTCCGTCAATTTTATAAGTAATTTCTGACGTCAACACTGAACTATTGTAAAAGGCTGTTCCCGCATTTTTAGCCGATTGAAAATAAATAAAAAGTAATTTACACTTGCCGATTTAATTTTTCCGCGTAAGGATAAAGACGAGCAAGATGCTAGATAATTACCATTCCGTCGCTTTTATAAGTAATTTTTGACGTCAACACTGAACTATTGTAAAAGGTTGTTCCCACATTTTTAGATGAATGAAAATAAATAAGAAGAAAACAACGAAAAAAGACATGGTTACAGAATTTATTTTTATGAGCCGATATGTTTGTGAAAGTATAAATTGTTTAGTAGCCGGAATTTTTGTTAATGGGAAAATAGTCGTGGTTAAAGACTAAGGCTTTTCCGAAGAAAGGTATTCGGATTCAGTGATTAATAAACGCAGCGAAACTCATGCTTTTTCCTACCTAGGAATCTCATGGAAAATATTGAAACGAGAAACTGATATCAGAGCCATTTTCTTCACCGATATTCCCGTTAACTCTCCTCTGATGGGTATCTGCGACTTTGGACTTTTAATGAATTCATTTTTCAGGCGTCGATCTGCACCCCTTCGTGGAGTTTCGAAAGCCATTTAAGGGGAAGGGGGAAATAGGTGTAGAAGTCTCAAAAAAAATTTTTTTTTTAATCTTTATTTTTACTTTTTTTATTGAAAAAAAAACAAAAAAAAAATCAAAAATCGTACTTAATTTTCACATTCTAAAAAAAACCAAATAGAAATTTTCTTTTTTTTGCGATAATTGTAGTTCAAATAGAAGAGACACTCATAAAAGAAGTACGTTTTTTTAAAAATTGATTTCAGTAAAAATTGTGACCTCCAGAATGTATGCAAACTGCCGATCCGGGTGACGACTTACAATGTGCAGCAACTGATATCACCGGGGTTTTTCCAAGAAAAATGTTCGAGTTTCAGTAAATGTTCTTCAATATATATATACAATAACCTCAAAATCTGAATAAAATATATTTATTCTTTATATATTAAAAAAATTCATGAAAATTACTCTTAATACGCCGTCCTACACTATTTCCCCCCCTAAAAAAGAATGAGCTAATATATATTTTTTGATACTGTGGAATTATTTTCGTTAGAAATTATTGTAGAAAGGCAGCTTAGAAGAAGGTTTACCAAACACAAACATTATGTAACTTGCTTCTGTCGTGGACATGAAAATAGTCTAATTCGTATGCGAATAGTATGTGGTAATCTCTCGCTTATGCTCATAAAATAGTGATCTATTTTATGCGTCTTAGTAATTCAATATTCAATCTAGCTGAAATAGAAAATTTTTTAGATGAAATATTTCCTCTTGCATCAAAATAGTGCTAAAAATATCATTACGGTTTAAATTATAAGCAGAATTACATTTTAAAAGAATCCCCCACCCCCAGAGTTACGCTCATTTTGTTTCGAAGAAATATGTACAAGAGTTTCGTTGATGAAGACGAAGGCTTAATGTGCTAGCTTCATCTGAAAAATTCTTAATCTTTGAAAAACGTTTGACAACCCTTTGCTCTGCCGACTGGAAAAAAAGTAAACTTACTTTGGGAAAAAATTTCTTTACTTCGAACTTTTGAACGTATTCTATTTCTTGACCTTCAACAATTGGACAGGTGAGATTTTTGCCCTTGCAAGCATCTCTCTTCATCCCAGGATAAGGAACTTCGATTCCAGAAAGGTCTGCCCAAACGCTTAGACGTAGCTTCTCAGCATTTACATCTGCATAAAAAAAACAGGAAATTATTTATTTGTCCCCATACAATATATTCCTCCGACTTTTCATATTCTTCATAATACCGTTTATAATGCAGGTAATGTAACGAGCTTTTTCATTTTGAGAAAAGAAAAGCAATTAACCCTCCAATTGAATTATTCCATACTTCTTGAGAAAAAATTCTTTTTCTGACGAAACGAAATTTTAGAACCTTATGCTGAAATTATCTGTAAAGCAACATATCGTCGGTGATATGTCGCTCTACAGAGATGTGTTACTTTTGTGGACAGGGACATTCACCGAGTCATTGTCCACAAAAAAAAAAAGGCGAACTACCACAGTGAATGAGAATCTTCAATATTAGAGAGTTTAAAAATCAGCTGTATTTTCTGATTTAGAAATATTTCAATTCTTTTTATTAACTTTACTTTCGAAAACTGTTGAAAAGCCTGGATGTTAAGTGACAATAATAATAGAGTTTTTTTTTTTTTTTTAAATCGGCTTTCCTTCCCTCCACGCCATACAATCGGCGTTTTTCATGCACAATGTTGTAATATTGATGCAAGGAATATACTGTATTTTTTTTAGGCTGTCACCAATGCGTTAAATTATCCTGCCGCTAAGTTTTTCAGTTAATGTAGCATTAAAATGTATTGCAGTGGTTAAAACTTGAGCAATTAAAAAGTAAGACTTCACAAATGGCAAGCTTCCGGGATGTTGGCTTATATACCAATCGAACCTTTATTGAAAATCGGAATTAAAAGAGGTTAATTAGTTTTAGGTTTGACGAATTTCTATTCCCACGGGCGACTACACCTTCCGACAGTTCAGAATTAGGCTACACTTCGCTTTGGAATTTCCTATAACTTATTAGTAACCCGTTGTTGGAAGGAAGATAAGTTCTTGTTAATCCGAAATAATTAAAATTCATATCGAAATAAGAAACAGAAATAAGCAGGGAAAGCAGCTTTTCGGAACGTAAAAAGGATACATCATCTCAATGGCGTAGAAAGAAACGAGGTTGGTCTTTTGATTTCTTCGAGGATCGAAAGTTGAATCTTTGATAAAAATGAAAATCGTTTGCTTATTTTAAGGTGTACGCAGGAGTGCCTACGAGGACGTCCTGGTACAGATTGTGCCATAGATATTCGGGAGGGTCTAAAAGTCTTGTTCGGGGTCTGCTTCACAGCTTTTACGGGGGTGAGCCATCGCTCTTGGGGAGCAGATGGACGCCCCTGGTGTATTAATTTGGAATTTCGAGTGCTTGATCGTTAACATTAAAATCAAATTTAGATCACCTTTTCTTATACACCATGAGAAACTACATTATTCTTACCCTACACATTCCCTCTTACACACTTAGCCGCCCCCCCCCCCCTTTTCTTACACACTTACCCTTTTTCTTAAGAATTCTTTTTCTGTACCTTGATTCTGGAAACAATGCGTTTTGGGATTACTTTTATTTCACCAAGCAATTCGCAATTCTTTTAATGTCTTTGCTACAATTTCAGTCCCAAAATATATAAATTGTATGGATTTTATTGTAATATTTTGTATAATTGATGTATTTTCTTTTTTGACGATTCTCATTTAAGAATTTCAAGTTTAGTTCTGCATGAAATATACTAGACTAATTGCAAAACACTCGACGCCACATATTGCATAAAATTTGTTGAAGTGCTACCCACCCATAACGTTGAAAACACAAACTTCAGTAGGTAACGAAATTACAAATTATGGTAGTCTAGTCTGTAGTATCTAATTTATAGAACTACGTTAGAATTAGGAAATTACATCACTATAAATTCATTTGAACTTACTCTGTCGCAAATTAAAATGGTATCATTAAAATAAAAACTGGTGAGATTTATCTAGCACACACACAAGCTTACCAGTTCATAAATTTTTCAGTACCACAAACTGAAATTTAAAAATCCAAAATATACTTGAAAAACCGACATTCTATGCAATTAACCTAAGAAAGAGTGAGTGAGGTAAAAATTCTTTGCATAGTAGCCATCAAACATTGTTCTGCATGAATAGTTTACATTGACCTTTAACAAGTATCTTTAAAGTGAAACTATGGCTTCTCTCTTAATTCGTATTTCGTGTGTACGAGTACGAAAAAGCTTGTCTCAAAAAATAAAAAATATCGGAAATATTTTAAAATATCAATTAAATACTATGACAAATGGTCTCGACTTTGAAAATTCAGCATCCCCCCCCCCCCCCAAAAAAAAAATCCATTATCCGTACTGGTTCTCCCAGACATGAGCAGAGCTTTAGAATGGAAGGTTATAACTGGAGTTGAGGAGCTTAGTTTGCTCCCAGAACATGTGGGTGCTAGGTTCTTCTCCGCGGAAATGTTTTGAAGAATAAAGAGCATTTTGAAGCTATCTGAGGCATGAAATTAGTACATCCAAAACACAAATTTTGCCAATTTTCACTTTAGCACGAGGGAGTTATACTTTTACTTTAAAACAATGACGAATTTTTCTTCACTTTCTGAAGATAATATAGGGTATCTGGTGAATCCTGTGCGGACGCATATGGATGGCTGTTCTTCGATCATTTGTACCACTTACGACAATTTGCTCATTAACCATCACATTGAGATACGTTCAATGCCGTGTTTTTATTTGTGTACGATAAAGATATTATGAAGGTCACTTACATGAAAAAAGTATCACCTCTTTTACGATGAGATTTCCCCCAAAAGCCTCTTCTATAACACGATTGATAAGAAGCTCGTTTTCCAAGGACTGGGTCAATGAAACTTAGTTACAAAGTTTCCATCAAGAGCTTCAGGGAGAAAGTTTCTAAACTTACAAGGTCAGGAAGGTCATAACATTCTGATAACGCGACATTGCTAAAATTAATAGTCGTGTTCGGGTGAACGTTCTTTCCAAGGTTTTGAGAAACTCAAGTATGTTGAAATGTTTCATTTTCACATAGCAATAATATCTTATTCGAATTTTAATTAATTCCGTTCATATAGTTATATTTCGTAAAGAATTTTTAAAAAGTTGCGTAGAGTTTTTTTACAGCACTAATGCTACGTCAACATACTGCAAACCTTTGCATTCTGTCCCTTATTAAATCTTTAGATTACGTTCTTAAAATTGTTCTCGTGCGATAATATCGCAGAAGTTTATGAAAAACTACTGTGCATAGGGGACTAAAAATTTGTTTTCTCGCAGATTTGTTTGTTTGCGACTAAAAACTGCTATTATAAAATATGCATAGTGTCATTTAAGATGTGTAATTTCAGAACACCGTTTTATCCATTGTTTGGATGTTAACGCCGATAGAAAATATATACAAAACTGTTGCAAAATATTTTACAATAGGAAAAAAAAGTTTAAAAGCCATTTCAAGTTAAAACAAAGGCTAACTTTTTAAAGCACTTTATCTTAATTGTGTATTAGCACGGGGATGGGGTTTGACAAGTGATCGATTTTGAGTTTAGTTTTTTAGCAGCCCTTCACTCAATCCGGGCACATGACTGAAGCTCTGGAGCACGAGTATATGTAACTTCAGAGCGGTCTGAGTCAGTAGGACCAAGCGCAACGGACGCTTAAAAACCAAGTGTTAAGAACGCATAGGTGAAAGTGTGAAATGTGAAGCAATTACATTTCAAGTTGCCTATAATTTAAGGCCACGAAGTAACAAACAATGGAAAGAATGACAAATGCTGGCGCCGAGATCTTAAACATTCAGTGTACTAAAATATCCAACTTTAATATCAAATCAAGAGTTTCACGCTACCTGATATTTAGAATATTGATTTTACAGTATAAAACTAAAAAAGCTACAGAAAGTTGAACGGAACATTTCACGCTCCGTTGATGAATGGACATGGACAGATCCATAACGTCATCTGTCAACTTTCTAAACAATCTTCAATCAATCGCCTGGAGAATAAACGTGTTCGGAAGCAACCGTTGAAAGACGGCTTTCAAGACCGTGACCTCATTCAAGCTTTACAGCTTGGATGAATGAATATACTAGAGATTGCACTTACTTGAGAGGCAACGAACCGTGATGAAGACCGAAGATCCTTTCGGGATTTCACAAGGCTCCTGAAAGCACGGATCTACAGACACGGATTTGACGATTCCATCTGAAAACACAATTGTGGATTCATATAAACTTTATTTAGATTTGAAGGAATTTTACCATTTCTTGACTTGCAATAAGTTACCCTTTCAAAAAACAAGCACGCATACCTGCTAAATTTATAGACTTTCTTAATTTTTACAAAAAGGGTTCTGTTTTTACGATCGTAATTCATCTTTTACGATTTACAATCATTATTTTAATTTTTCAGCAATGGCTCGCCAATTTTTAATGGCTAAAAAACAAAAATGACATAATGACTGGATTCTTTAAATTTTAATACGCGATTAAAAGTACTGATTTTTTATCTATGTTTTTTTTTCTTGTCATAAAACATTCATTTTCCGTTTTTTTCGGAATCGTTCTGAATTTGAGAATTTTTTTCTGAACTCTTGTTTGCGCAAGTTAGCAGGTATGCCCGTTAGTACTAAATATATTTCAATAATTCCGGGATATAAATTGACTGGAGTTTATAGTCAACCATAAGAGTAAATGACAATTGCTTTTTGGTTATTTTTACCTGTACTGAGAATTTAACCAAAATGGTGATCTGTCACTTTCTAATAATGGCAAATTGTTCGGAACAGCTGGATCTAAACATAAAATAGCGATATCTGCACCCTCTGATCACAGATACACCAGATTGAACTCCCCTTTAACCTCCCTGATTGAGCTTTAGTTTTTTTTTTTAGGCAGTCAACATGAAAATCTTTCCGACCACAATCCCGTCACCACTTAGTGAGATGAACAAACTACCTTTCATTGAAGTGGTCTTCTTACAATGGTTCTGCTCGCAAGTATAGACAAAGGACCTTTTTTTTACTGAAAGCGATTTACATCTGAATGTTTTTTTTTTTTTTTTTTCAATAAAACGCATTGTCTCGATTGAACAGTTTAATATACTAGGAATGCTTTCTAGAAATTGTAAAATTTGACTGTTTTGGAATAAATTCAATTATCTGTTACTTTAATTATTCATGTACCGCAAAATGAGGATGCATATGGTGAATTCCATTTTCCATAAACAATAAAAATATTTTTAAAATCAGGCAAAATTTTTAAGTAAAAATTACTGGCATCCCATGTGGCCAGTACTTTTCATTGTCAAAAGTAAAAAATACTGGCTACATGGATACCAGTGCTTCTTGCCACGGAACTATAACCCTGCAACTGATACTCCTCGAGCATAGGGTATCAAGGAGGACCAAGTTTCACACAGGAAGAGAAGAGGTAGTTAGACTGGGCCGGCTGGGTTGTACGCATAAAGCCCAGCAAACCTATCTCGGCGCGATAACGGGCCATCCGTAGACGATCGACGGCCACCAGCTCCGCTCTTCGGCATGCCTTAAGGCTTCGGCTAAAAGGTAGGAGTCTGGGGGAGAAAAGTACTTTTTGCCGTAAATTTGCAGAATTTTTTTTCAGTGTATTTTTGAACACAGCAAAATAAATTTCCCCACGTGCACATTTTATAAGGAGGCATGATAATTTATAGCGATAATATCTGGTATAGTTGAGAGCTACATTTTTCCTTGAAGAATGCTCCCATCTATTGATATGTTGGTAATCTTGTTCGCTCTTAAAGCAGATTTAAAGTAAACTTTCTAAAAAAGCTTTATATTGCATTCAGGAACTTTCTTTTCAGGTTGTCAATAGTTCGCTGCAAAGGGATCTATTTACTTGTAAGTGCTCGCCAATAAGTTTTCAGTTAGTCGTCAAAGTCAGGGAAATAAATTGTTATTAATGAGCAGCGTCATTATCTGGAGAATTTATCGTAACAGATTTGCGTGCTGTTAGAACATTTGATGAAGGAAAATTGGTTCGCAATTTTTCCTTCATTTGTAAAAAAGAAGGTTTTGTAAGAGCTTTTCCTCTTCGAAATGTATAATGAAAAGGAAGCTGCAATCAGCAGTGATTTACTTGTCACTCGCATTGGCAAATTGATAAAGCTTTTAACAAATTCCAAAACTAACAATTGTTCGAATATTCATGTTTACTATACGAACAGCCTACTCTATCTAGTAACAGAAAATACAAAACAAGAACTAACAATTAAGGATTTCTTTTGTCTTGGAAATATTTTTAGTAGGTCCTACTCCAAAACGTTTCTTTTATTTTCAATAGGAAACCTCTAATCATTTTTACATGCAATACTTTCCTCAACAAATTTCCCTCATGGCTGTAGAACAGGTTTGACCAACCTTTCTGAGAAAAGTGCCACTAAAAATATATGCATGCATGCCACTTGCAGTTTTTCCAACATACTAAAAAATTTTAAAAATAGAAAAATCTTATTTCTAAGCTGATTATGGAATTTCACCCTATTAGCACTTTTTTTTTCATGTATGCTGGAGAAGTGGGAAAAAAAAAAAACAGTAAAACAAAAGCAAAAAATTTTATTGTCAACTAGCAATTTACCAGACGTTGCTCGCTACTAATATTGAGAACATATCAGCCCTATACATGCTAAAGAGTAGGACAACTTATCCCAGAAAATTAATTATGTTTAAATCAAAATTCACGGGCTCATTTTTACAATGAATTATTGGCAATTCATTCTCTCCAAAATCTCCATTTAACAATAATCGCTTAGCGTAATCCTGGAGAGAAGAAATAAGACTGGGAAATACATTGTTTATTCTAGAGCAGGGTTTCACAATCCATGAGTCGCGAAAACATTTTTTTGGGGTAGTGGCAATAATTATAATTGTAAAAAGCACAATATTTTAAGTTTTAAAACTATTACAGGTATAACATTTTTAGAACCATTTTTAGTTTCCTTTATGCTGTTATTAATTACGACGGCCGTAATAATTCTACAGAACCCTAAATATCATTTCCGTGACAACCAAAATGAAGTTGCCAAGAACTACGTATGTAGTTGTCATGCCGAGGAATCATCAAGATGAGATAAAGTTTTTATTTATCTCAGAATTTCCTAAAATTGCAGCCTTTCAGCGTAACCCCACTGTAAATTTATTTTACATTGCTACGCACATCGTAAAATAAACAAATTTACAGTCGTATCAGACCCCATAGACTGCTTGGAATCCTAATGCTTCACGGTTTTTGTGTCAACATTTCCGTAAAAGCGAGTAGAAATATTATATATATATATATATATATATATTTATATATATTTGGGTCGCGGGTTGCTTATTGTAAAAAATGTGATCGCGAGATGAAGAGGTGGGGAACCACTGTTCTAGAATTTTTAAACAAATTCTATATAACGTGATTTTTTTTTTTTTTTCTTTTTCAATCAGTTTCAGAACAGTAAGATATGAAAATGAGTTGATTTTTTCTGTTTTTTATTGTCAAAACAAGTATTGAAAAAAAAAAAAAGTTACTAATTCGAATTCTCTGGTACTCCGTGCGTAACCTTTCCCATAGGATGGTTCGATCTTGTGCTAAATTTCATTCCAATTAGTCAGTTGTTGTGGCTTTATGTAGCGAATATGCAAACATACACACAAACGCGTCCTTTTATATGTGTATATATAGATCCACATTTTTAAAAAGTTCAATCAGTTACGGTGTGTAAAACAAAAAAATACTTGAAGCATTTAATTATAAATTATTAAACAGTCAGTACTTAAAGTGGTTTTTGAATTGGTAGTTTTTTTTTACCAAGTCATCAACACTAGGATCAATCCCTAAGATGATAATGTGTTTTAAGTGCATACCAATAAATCTTGAAAGATATTGATTTTATTAAGCTCATAATACGAAACATTTGCTCACGTTCATCCAAACCTACAGCAATATCCGACATCCAAATCGTGTACATTTGAAAAATTATTTGTTGGCACAGATTACAAAAACTTAATATAATTTGAACGAGTTGCTGTTCAATAAGCTCCTTATGTTTGCTTTTCGGTGTAGCATGTTGCTGTAGGTCAGTTTCGTTTTGAAAGATTTGTTAATTTTTTTTCTGCACTGTTACAGAAATTCTGCACACAGACATCTGAGTATTTTGTTCTAAAACCAAATAAAAAATGCTCTTCCAAGACGCGTTTGATGGTTACGACCCTATCTTCCCCATCCATTTCCTTTTCGATGTCGAAGGTTCACTCATGGACATAGTGAAAAAAATGTTTTAACGCAACGACGCACGACACCAACATCTAATAAGATCTTAGGGTGCTTTCCCACCAAAGGCGACAAAGGCAAAAACTTCTTTTCTCATCTACGCAAGCGCAAGGCATATTTTGCCTTCAAAAATACAATCTGTTGTTGCGTAGATGAAAAAATACATTTTTTTTTGTCTTCCTCGCCTTTGGTGTGAAAGCACTCTTAACGTCTTGCAAGGAAAAAACCAACTGAACCGTGTTACTCTCGCTCGAGAACGCACAATCGCAGCGCGACACAACGGCTCCTAATCAAGGCGTTAACGACAACAAAGCGTACGAGCAGGGTTTCTTTTTTAATTGTGACAAAGAACCAAAAAGCAACATTTTTTTTACGTCAAATTTTTTCAACAAGCCTTCGCGTGCCATTGTTAAAACTCTGCCGTGGAACACCGGCCACAAGTTCCGCCTGTTGGCCATCCCTGCTCTAGAAGACTATTGGAAATGCTCAAAGAATTTGAGTACTACATTGGCAATGAAGATTTGACTCTGGTTTTTTAGAAAACCATTTGGGATGACACATAAAATGAATGACATCTTGAAGGCGTCAAAGTCTACAAAACATATGAAAAGAATAAGTTCTTTAGACGTCATTGTATGTTAAGTTACTTTGAAGTTATCGTAATTATAAGTGATTTTAATAACAAGTCAAGGAGTTAAGGCTGTTTGCGATCATCTCAGAAAAGGCTCAACGTTACTGTTCACGAAACCAGCTCAAACCTATTTAAAAATGCTATAGCATCAGAAATAAAATTTTAACACCAACAAAATCTGAGAAATTGCAGAAACACTAAATATATATTCCTTAATTTTTTGTTTTAAGAAACAATAATAGTAACTGAAAAAAATTCTCCATAGATTTAGCATTGTCGAATTCAATTTGATGAAATGATTGGAGGGTCTGATTCAATTTATGAATCCTGGAAATTTAAAGAGTAATTTTTTCCACAGAAAATAAAAAGCCGCAAGCGATTCTTTTAATGTTTTCGTGCACAATGATATTGGGATGTTGACGTTTGAATTTCATTCTAAATATCACATACAGACAGATCTACCGCGACTGGGGATATTAGAAAAAAAGTGGAAAATGTGGGTTCATAGGTTCTGCCAGAGAAATTTTCGAAATTGAAGTCCTAAAAACGTATGGTGCGCAGTATTCTGCTTATAATTCAACTTCGGCCCTGGATACTAGAAGTCTTTTGGTGAAGCGGTAAAAATATTGGCTTTATGTCCGTGGAGCTCCTGGGATAAAAACGCAACGCAATTTTACACTATCACAGATACCTTTCCTGAAATAGGTATGCAGGAGCACTTTCCGGAAAATTTTTACACAAGTTTTAGCAATCTTTGGTGACGTCAGGGGAAAGTGGGAGGTTCGGAGGCCACCCCGTCCGAGAATTCCGGGAAATTTCGAAAGTCGCAAAGAGGAATCGAAGTCTTAAAAACTCGGTTTTTGTCTATATTTGGTTCAGTTAAGGGGTTCCGACTTTTGCTTTTTTTTTTCTACCTAGGCTTCTGGGCCTCTAAACCCAGGCCCCAGGGATTTAGCTCCCCCCCCCCCGTTCTCTCTCTGTCCTGGCAGTAGTAATTTAATCAATTTAAGAGGCTTATTTTTCCATGAGTACCATTTCAATCTTAATAAAACTCATAGTCTAACATAAGCTGACAACGTTATTCAAGCTCTTTATACTTTGTTTCCATTGTTGCTGCAAAAATATTTTCTAATTTACTTCCCTTATTCAATTAAACAACATTGCTAGCTAGGGCTTGCAAGTATCAGTCCACATTTCATCAATCGTATTAAAGTATTAAACTAAAATTGTTTTCATTCGATAGCCAAATAGATCAAAAGTTTTTCCTTAGATTTAGAGCCAAATTAATTTTTAAAATTTTATTTAAAGAATAAAAGTAAAACACTCTTACCGCAAGTTTCAAAGCTAATCTCCTTTGCGGTGGCTGAGCAAATCACAGCAAAAATCAGGAAGAGGAAGTTAACTAAACCCATCACGTTGACTACAAGTAACTTGGCAAACTCAGTAGCTTCAGGAACAACAACCAGAAGGTGCTCTGAACTTCTTTTAGCGGTGTTCTCTTATTTTCTTCAACCAGTTGCGTCAAATCGCGTAAAACTCACAAACCTTGGCGCACTCGTGTTTCAATAGGTCACGGTTCCGAACACAAACTTGTCTGACCACTCTGATGCGCAGGGAGTGAAACTGATTCAAAGAAAACTTTTACTGCTTGTTACCTTCAGGGTTATCTATTCATTTTTGAATCTTTCGGATTTGTTGCATTTTGTTTTCATTCAGTGATTTTTTTTTTTTTTTTTTAATAGCAGAAACCTTGATACCAGCTTGTTTTGCTCGTAATTAGTGTTTTATATTCAAGTGTTTAAGTTACTTGATTTTTTTAAAAATAAATAATCGGTTAAAACAAACACGAAGGTCATATTTTTCAACATCTGGAACGGAGCGTAGAGCAGGAACGCGGAGCAACGACATTTTGCTCGAAACTGAAGAGGAGCAAAGAAATATGTTGTGCTCCACTGCTCCGATTTTTTTTTTTACTTTTTAAATTGTTTACCTCATAAAAAAATAATTAACCAAAAAGAAGAGATATAGTATAATGAAATTTACTAAAATAACTCGGAACATGTCCCGTAGTGGATCAGTCGGTAGAAGCTCGATTCTCGAAACTGAAGCCAAATTGCCTGAGGTCAGTGGTTTGGGAGGGTGACAACGTCTCGTGACTGGTTGCTTTGGGACCGCGTACGCTAAAAAGAGTGGTTGAACGTTAAATCCGTCGTAACTCCAATGTCCTACATGTGAAACGGTACCACTAAGGGTGCCAACCCACTAACGCTGGGAGCTGGTTCGAAAAAACCTCTCAAAGGTTCCGTTCATAAATGATGTCACTTTTTTCCATAAATTTGCCCCTCTCCCCCTTTTATCACAAAATGTCACATTTAATTATACCCCTACCCCTCTTTATCACATGTCACGCTATATTACATAAGTGTATCTACTTGAAGCTCAGAAACAAAGCATTGCGTTATAGATCACGTTTCCATTTTTATTTTTGAACTTTTAATGGCATTTGTGAGCATAATAATAATGATGATTACATCTACTGAAATGAGATAAAGGTGATACAAAATATAATTAGCATATAACGGTAAAATATATTAATTGTCTGAATTCTGAAAAAAATGACATACGCAATTTTATCTTAAAAACTGTAAATAAATGCGTTAGAAAATTTCCTTTTCAACATTTAACACAAAGAAAGCATCGGTGTTTACGATGCAAAGTGATCAATGAAACTTTAAAATCAAATTATGAAAATCGAAAAAACTTTAAAAATAAATTTAATTTGCTGATTTTAAATGTTTTTATAGAAATCAAAATATGTAAGCTCACCCTTCTTGTCACCTATCCCCGCTCCTTGTCACAAACTGTCACAATTTCTCGAACCCCCATTCTCCCTCTCGTAGCGTGACATCATTTATGAATGACCCCAAAGGCGCAGAAGTCGGACTCCAACCTATTAAGGCCCCGTTAGACTCAGGAGCAGAGCACCCATTCTTCCTCGCTTCTCGCGAGGACACGACGACAAATACAGCAACTCGAAACATGGAGCGGAGCTGGATTGAGCCGGAGCAAGTATTCGGAAGTCTGAGCGGCGACGCTATCACAACAACAGCAGTTGCTGTTTCGTGTCGAGTATTGTCGTATTGTTTCGAGTTGCTATTGTTGCTGCTGTCTCCGAATTCCCATACACAACGCCTGATGGCTGGTCTTTCTTGATTACACTTTTAAAATGTTGACAAATGACAATAGCGTGAGAATTAGAGAAAAGACGTAAACATTTTTGAAAATTAGTGGTAAAGCACAGTAGGCAGTTCGTGCAGAACTAAACGAACCTAACAATCCGTGTATAAACACCAAATTCGGAAATCTAGCTATATCTCCATCTCTCGTTTAGCTGAAGTTCTTAATTATTACAAATGTACCTTTTCAACGATAAATACATTTAATATCGAAACGTAATAATTTCCATTTAATAAAAAAGAAAAATATTACCTGTTATGTTGTAATAGTTGTTTCTAATGCCACTTGGGCATCGAAGCTCTCCTTCGCAGAGCGACCGGGAATTAAGGCAGTAAGAGAGAAACTTCCGTTTTTTTTTTAATAGATGAGCACTACAACGGTGAAAGTACGATTAAGCTCATTATGTATTTGGATGACACTAGATGGCGCCACCGCAAATACGCCACCTTCCTTTTTTGACCTAAGAGTGAAGGGAAGGGGAAATTCTCCACCTTCCGGTATCTTCGGGACTTCGGGGTCCATGGATTTTACATACACATATCCCCAAGTGTACATGGGAGGGGGGGGGGGGGAGTCTGCAGCGGGTCGGGTATCGAACACCTAATTTTCCGGTTGGAAGCTCGAAATCTTGACCACTAGGCTACCACGGCCACACCTGTTATGTAAACGATATTATGTCTCACTTTCTTGGACATTGTTTTTCAGTAATTTTCTCTCTAACTATCAATAATTGTAATTGGAAAATTTAAAAGCCAAATGGATTTTTTGTTTTTTTTTGTGCAGGAGAACACAGAACCGAATTTAAACAACAATGCTTCCAATGTGAAAACTAGACTCCTGAATATGTACAATAAATGAATAGAAACAGAAGAAAAAAATGTTTTACACCGATAATACAAAGCCTGAAATCGTTGCACTCCAACACAAAAAGGAAATGTTCTGATTTTTAACCGTTGTTAAAAAGAAAAAAGAAATGTTTATATTAAAAATTAAGCATGAATATAATAATATTAATAATAATCATAATAAAAGATTCAATAATAATTTGCATAAAAAATTTTCTGTGGTTCTTTATTTTTGCTGACTTTGATTCAGTCAGCCATCTATTGTCAGTGCAAGAAAAAATCAACTTTGATTTTTTATTCAAAATTTTTCTTTCTATTTATTTAACTTATTCAATCATTCACTCACTTATTTAGACTTTGAATATCGCCAGGCTGTCGCCAACTATAGAAATGGATTAAGTGATACTTTTAAGAAAATATCTTGATACTAAAAATGGCTCCGAGTTTTCATGGATTTGACACAATAAAAAAAAGCGTAAAGAGCCTTTTTGAAACATCTCTCATATGTAAACAAAAAGGCAGATGCCCAAGTAGAACTTGCAATCGTTTTTTAGTTATGCGAGTTACACACAATACATACGCACACGCACAAACGTCACTACGAAACTCGTCAAAATGAACTTGGGCATTGTCAAAATGGATATTTCAACTTCCATACATAAGTCAAAACAGATTCGAGATGATTAAAATGAAAATTTAGTTTGAAATTTAAGTGAAATTTTTCTTGAGCACAATACTTTCTTCACTTCGTACAAGGAAGTAAAGGACTCGAACCTAATCCAATGTCAACTTCATTCGACATGACAGAAATCATATATTTCTCATCAATAAAATGGAAATAGCAGCTCTTGTGGATTTTGATGCTGTATCAAAATTTTTTGCTGGAAATGTTACACGAGAAAACTGAAACTCTTAGAAAATATTAGTTTTGTACTTCAGGACTTAAAATCTCCCTGGAAACAGGTACTACTAGTTGCGCTGATGTTTACAGTTGGAATCGGAGATTACTTTACAATTGACGGAATGGAAGATAATCTAGTAATTGTGTAGAGCTTGAGATTTTGCTCTCTGGAAAAATTAAAATGCCAAGTTTAAAATTTTAATTAGCAATTTCCTGCCGTTGGTGCGCCCCTACTCACACCATTAACTTTTTCAGTACGTTCATCCTTAGTGAGAGATTAATATTAAATACTTTAAAGAGAAATTTCCAGTACTTTCAAAAAGATTGCGCATTTAAAGACGTAGGGGACGAAATAGTATAAGGTTGAAGGAGAAAACTTCCTTTTTTTTACGAAAATATGTTCTCCCATTTTAGAAATAACATATAATCCATTATCGAAAACAATATTTACATAGCTCACCTCGTTTTTCTTTTCTTTTCAATAATAAGATTGCTAACTTTACACAGAAGCAAAAAAAAAAAGCAGATTTCCGAGCTTTCACGGAAATTTTTCGAACTTTTCAAGGGTGGGAATCTACAGCCCACACACTATTTTCAAGGAAAAGGTTCTGAGAAATCCTGGCGTCATTCTGAATTCTGCCCCTCGTATATACATATATGTAAATAATATAGCTTGAAAATAATAATCATGATTGGCTTTTTATTGAGTCACTTTTTGGTTCTTATACAGTTGAACCTCGCTATTTTCAAGAACGGAATCTAAGAAATCCTGGCTTCGTTCTGAATTTTGCTCCTCGTATATACACATGTTACGGCCAAAGCCCGAATTCGGCCACTTCGCGAATTGGCCGGCCAACTCACGAAATGGCTAAGAACGCTGTAAATTGGCTGGCCAATGTCCGATATTTTCTTAATTTTGGGCATTGGCCGCGGCCAGATCGCGAAGTATCATAGGATGGCTGGCCAATGTCCGATTTTTTTCTTTATTTCGGGAATTGGCCGGCCAGATCGCGAAGTGTCGTGGGAGGATCAGCCAAAGTTGGAAGAAAAAAATCATTTGCACGTACTATTGGTTCTGTATAACCATAACTTCATTCTTTAAAAATTACTAACTGCGGTACCCGCAGCTAACTGCAGTGGGATGTGGCCATTTGAGACAAAGTAAAAAATTAATTTTTTTAAATTTTAATTTAAAAACTTGTCTATTTTCTTATATTTTTAAATTAGAAGATTTATATTTCTAAATTAAAAAAGAAAACAAAAGGGGCAATATTAGAAAATTAACTTTTTAATAAAACAAATATTAAAAAATTGTAGTTCCACCGTACCTCCGCGGTGTCACTTTTGTAACATTTCGAATTACATAAAAGTTCGTTGCTTCTGCATTTAAAGCGGTTTGTTGCACACTCAAGTCTCCTACCAGGCATTCTTGAATGAGCACATCGCGTTTTGGCCGGAACATCGTGGCCACTTCGCGAAATGGCTGGCCAAAGTACAATATTCACTGATCGTTTCAATTACATCGCACTTTGGCCATGCCTCTCGGCCAAAGTGCGAAATGGCCGGACTTCGGGCTTTGGCCGTAACACATCTATGTATATGATATAGCTCAAAAAGAATAATCTTGATTGGTTCCCTATTGAGTAACTTTTTCCTTATTATACAGTTAAACCTCGCTGTAGTGAAACAGGGATCTAGAGAACTCTCGGCTATAGTGATCTTTTTTAGCAATAACAACTGAATACCTATAATAATTATAACAATGTTACTTTGAACCCTTATATGAAACAAAATTCCCTTACAGTGAGATGAAATGTCCCTTTTGCACACTTTTTCTTCCAAAAGTGAACTTTTCAAAATTCCAAAAGACAGCATTTTTTATGTACGCGTTAAATTTTATACTTTCACTCTGTCTGTAATTAATTCTCATAACTGTTGTCCCTTGTTCACCACCGGATAAACAGCATTCATTTCACCTTTCTCTACCTTCTCTGCCGTTTTTAGGAATCCACTGACACCTGCAAAAATCCCAAGAAGCATCTGATTTCCATCCATCTCTTGAACTAGCGTTTCTTTATATCGTATCATAATCATATACGAATGATTCCTTTGGACTACAGACAGTCTCTTTATAAAAGAGAAAAATAAGTTTTAATTATTAGCATTTCTTTCGTGATTTTCTCAGTTTTCCTCTTTAATAATGTATCTTTAGTATTGTGTATAGTTTTTAAGTTTCAAAATTGCGTTTTGTGTTTCACTTTCGTTAGCCTTCTTTTCTGTAAAAGTTATTTTTTCAGAAAAAGATAAAAAATAAATAAGAACTTGAAAGAAGGCCTGATGTACCGTAAATATTTCTACAAATACATTTAAGTCATTAAATATTTAAAAACGAAAAGATCTTGCACGTAGGCTTATTAGATGGAGGATATGTTTGTATCTCTGTCACTCCCTTCCCCTAATAAGTTCAGAATTAATAGTCAATCAAAGATCTTCTCCGGGAAAGATCTTCAACAGCTCATTTTTACGCTTCACTTTTTAATTTGAACAATTTTGATCAGTTAAAAGGAACAACATTAGGCTTTGAGAGGGAATTTGAATTCTTAATAAAAGT
This sequence comes from Octonoba sinensis, assembly GCA_038502835.1. Lineage (NCBI taxonomy): Eukaryota > Metazoa > Arthropoda > Arachnida > Araneae > Uloboridae > Octonoba > Octonoba sinensis. Next base: position 50,845,684 of record CM076599.1, on the reverse strand, counting down.
GAAGCATAAAAATGAGATGTTGAAAATCTTTCCTGGAGAAGATCTATGATTGACTATTAATTCTGAAATTATTAAGGGGGAGGGAGTGAGAGATACAAAGATATCCTCCATCTAATAAAGCTACGTTCAAGGCTTTTTCGTTTTTAAAAATTTAATGACTTAAATTTATTTGTAGAATAATTTACGGTACCATCAGGCCTTCTTTCAGGTTCTTATTTATTTTTTATATTTTTTCTGTAAAAATAACTTTTACAGAAAAAAAGGCTAACGAAAGGTGAAACAACACCACACAATTTTGAAACTTAAAAACTATACACAAAACTAAGGATACATTATTAGGAGGAAAACTTAGAAAATCACGCCAAGACATGCTAATAATTAAAACTTATATTTCTTTTCCCCCACGAGAACCAAGTCATATAAGATGCTTTTTTACGATACTAACTGTAAAGTCACCCTTCAAGGACTATTTATGGATCATTTTGCAAGAACAATGAATATCCTGAAGTTCCAAAATATATGACTGGGTTTTTTCTTTAAAAAAGTATTTTAAAAATTGTTCTCTGGGGAAAAAAACAAATAACGTGCATACGTGTATTTAACTAATGCAAGCCTCGTGCTTTGCTTTGAGGGTATTTTTAAAATTAAGATACACAATTTTTTGTCATTCATGTACCTGAGAAAGACTCGGTAAAAACTACAGATATGAAAAACTTTATCCTTATGTGAAAGACTTTACCAAGGATTTTGAAATACATCATCCATGGTCCCTTTCACGAGGCTAATGGCTCCCATTTTCATATTTTTCCCTGCATAGGCGTAACTAGGGTTGGGGAAAGGGGGGGACACCCTAAAAATGTACAGACTAAACACCAATAAGCAGTGCACAAGAGTTCAAAATTTACTAGTCATAAATACTTGTCATTACAGATATACTCCGTGTTTATTTCAGGCATCTCTCGGGGGGGGACTACCCCCTCGGAGTAAGTCAGCTCCCCCCCCCCCCCCATCGGCGAAAAAAATCAGATCACAATTTTTAAAAAAAGAAAGAAAAGAGAAATTACGCTTTTAAGACATCTTAAGGCCTAATATTGAATTATGAGTTGTGCTGGTATTGCTGCTGAAAAGAATGTGTATTTTCACATTTACAATCTGTTCTTAGTCCGAAACGCGTGTTTTTTTTTGAGTTGTGCCACTATTGCAGCCCATGAGAACTAATCAATTCAGATCTTTTTTGTTCAATGTACATTTATGATTAGGCTAAGTAAAAGTGTCACGGTATTTTTCACCTTCGCAATATTATTATAAACGCTCTATGGGACCATTCATAAACAGTGTCACACTTTCTTTCGAAATATTTGAGCCCCCTCCCCCCCCCCTTTGTCACAAAATGACACTCTCCAACACACCCCTATCCCCTTTGCCACGTGTCACGCAATATTACATGAACACATGTACTTGCAGTGTTGCAGTTCAGAAATAAAGTACTTACGTTGAAGAATCACATTTTTAATTTTATTTTTTATCTTTTAACGACATTTGTGAGCATAACAATAAATGATAATGATTACACGTGGGCTTAAATAGCATAAAATTAGATTAAGGTTAAAATAGAAAAAAGATAATTAGTGCATAATAGTGAAAAATAATTAATTGACTTCTGAAAAAGGACCCGCACATATTTATTTTAAAAGTAAATACCTAAGAAGAGTTTCTTTTAAAATTTTAACTAGAAGTCACTTCAAACCTTAATAAGCATCCGTATTTTCAATATAAAATGAAATCAATGAAACTTTAAAATCAAATTATGAAAATAAAAAATCATCAAAAATAAGTTTAATCTGCGGTTTTTTACACGTTTTTATAGAAATAAAAATGTGTAATGTCACACTTCTTGTCATCCCCCCCTTGTCACAATTTCTCGACCCCCCCCCCCCCGCCGCCGCACTCGAAGTAGTGTGACATCATCCCCTATGAAGTTAAAAAACGAAAAAAGGAGGATTAATAAGCAGTTTCTCAGCATGGGAGGAAGGAATAAAAAGTTGAAACTAAAATTGCAAAAAAAAAAAAAAAAAGAGGAGGGGGCAGCTAAAATATTATTTCGATAAAATTACATAAAAATAATCATACCTTTCCTGCTTCAGGGTTTCTTCCCAAAATAGGACAAAATACTTTCACCTTTTCTTTTACTCATAATCAAAATTTGTGCGCAGGCGAGCAAAGGAGACTTTTGCAAGACCACAAGAACCCACTAAACTCCCAACTGCCAAGGTCAATCAAGGTCTCTGTTTTATTGTGCTAAATGGTTGGGAAAAAAAGAGAATATGATTCGAGGAGAGGCATCCGCAAAGGGGCAAGAGCCCTCCCCCCGGCCCCCTTGTAGGAAGCGTTTCTATGTTGATTCGATTTTACGAATTGCTAGTTTAAAAAAGAAAATAAAAGAACTAAGATTTGTCCCAGCAATAACAGCACAAACATCCATATCCCGCAATCGTAGAAGCAGGGGTTTATTAGGCATTAGCTTACTTCCACAATATGGGTAGTTAGAGTGTCGCCATTTCCACGAATGTAACCTTCGGGCAAGGATGGACAAAGCACCAAACTGTTGTACGTATATTTATGGCAGATGTGGTTCCATGAGGCTCGCATTTTGCGAAAAAAGGATCACTATATTTCCTGTTTTTGTGTGGTCGGGTGATTAGAACCATATGCAGTCCTTAGGCAAGGAATCAATCCGTAATCTGTTGATGACACGCGGGACCTATCGTCTAGAGAATTGAGAGAAAAAAGGGTCTTTTTTTGAGTTCTGGTTTGTAGGCCCTAGATGTTTGAAGCGCCGTCTTGTCGTTTCCCCATTTGTAAAACAGAAGACCCCCCCCCCCCTCCCGCTCCCAAACAGGAAAAAGAACAAAATCTAATTATTATTTTTTTTGTTTAAATTTTTTTTTTCAGAGAGGTTAAAAATTTCGAAAGTTTTTCGGGGGGGGGGGGGGGGCTCGGGTCCGTTGCCCCCCCCCTTGCTTAAGGCTTTGCCTACAACACCAATTTATCAGAAAACAAACCTCCATCAAAGAGGAGAATATTTTCCAGGAAACTGGTGCGATTGTGTTCCCAAATTGCTGCCTTTGGGTAAAAAAATACATCAAGAAGGTAAGAAAACCATCTGGACTGATTGAAAGGATCTCTGCTGTCTGTCTGGGTGTGGTAAGGTGATTGAAGCCACCTTTCGCTGTAAAATTCCTAAAGGTGATAAGGGGGTTGATTGTAACCAGATGAAAAGTCCTCTGTAATATGAGCTACGTACTTTGGTCATGATCACAACCCTTCAGAAAGAGGAAATAAAATCATATGCATATGTGTTTATTTTTCTTAGGGAAAAAATAGATATGTGCTTTGCAAGGCGTAGCCAGAACTTTTTTTTGTGTGCCTAATAAATGTGCCTAAATAACTAAATACAAAATAGGGGGGGGGGGGGTTGAATCCCCAAAACCCTCCCCTGGTTACGCTTATGGCAGAAGTCACTTAAAATTATGTTTATAATCCTTTAATATTACTGTTATTAAACTGAAAAGGTAAGTTAGGGAAGGAAAATGCTACGCATTTTGATACTAAATGAGTGATGCCATGAATCGGAATTTTTCAACTGCAGAAACTGAAGCACATGGCTCTCACACAACGGCGGATCTAAGGGGGGCGATCGCCCCCCCTTGGGCGGATTCAAGTGGATACTACAACAACACTCCTAAGTGAGTTTTTACTCTTTGTGCACCCGGGACCAGCTATTTTTTTATGTTCTTGGAATCCCAGCCTAATAAAGCTTCAAGTTCTATGCTTTCCCCCTGTCCCTTTGTCCTTTAGTATTGCTGAGTTGCTAATCCTCGGAGTAATGGGAAAGAGATTCCTTGCTCTTTTCTTCTACCCGTCAAACTGGTGACAGCTAGCCAACCCTTAGCACGTGGTGTAAATTCCTGCAGCATTTACGCTAAAACCTGGAGCCTGAAACATTTCATTGAATATTCATAATTACAGATGTTTATATAAATTGCACATACTCGTTGATGGTTTTTTTAGTACATATTTAGTATTACATTTTGAAAATTTTAGAAAATATATTACTAATAATTGCTATTATTTTGTAATTTAGACATATCAATTCAAATTTAGAAAATGTATTTACAAGCCTACATTTTTCTTGAGAAAGCTTGAAGGAAATCCTAACTCGGTTGAAACTTGGCTAAGAAGCAGAATGAGTGATGGTAGACTCACTGAATTAACGTTATTGCATATCCATAAAGATTGGACGTTGAAAAAATTATAGACAGATTTGCGAAAGCAAAAAAACGTCAGCTTGTGTTCCTTTTATAAGGGCTTTGAATAAACGTATATGCATTGAAAAAATGTGCTAGTAAAATTTTAAATATCACTACACTAGCATTTTTTTTTTTGTTGATCCTGCTGTTTGAAAAAAAGGGGGGGGGGGCGGAGGGACTGTTGAAAAGGAATGAAGAATCTCCTCCATCCATCCTTACATTGAACCCCGAGATTTCCAAAATCACCCCCCCCCCCCTTGAAGATTTTCTAGATCCGCCCTTGCTCTCACAGCACGTTGGTAAAAAAGAAAAGAAAGACATTGCATATCTACAACTATTTTGCGATTTTCTTTCAAGCTATAGACGATACAAAAGGCTATCCCGTTGCGTCTTAACCCCCCCCCCCCTTTCCCAACAAGTTTACATCCCTCGGTTTTCTCGGAATTTTAGAACCAAAAGAAATAGCAACCCCTCCACCAATTCCGAGAAACTCCAGTTCAACTTTGGCTACAAGTGCAGACTAGCCCCTAAATGACGATTGACAGATGCATCCCCCCTTATCACGTGACTCTCCGTTTCAGTTTCTCACGAATGTGAACTAGTGGTGGACCGTGCTCCAGGCCCCGAGAGTCTTGCCCGTTCTTCTCCTTCAACGTCCATCTCCACGATTTTGTCCGAGGAAAGAGATGAGGGGAATTCCACAGCTTGTCTCCTATGTTGTTCACACGAAGTAAAAAAAAAAAATTTCCAAGCCCACAACCCGATTAACTTGACATAATTTCCACCAAGTGGAGGAACAAAAATGAATAAATAACTAAATACCCAATGGGGGGGGGGGGGGGGTTGAACCCCCAAACCCCCCCCCTGATTACGCCCTTGTTTCCCTGTGGTTCCAAGGAGCCATATGGCTCCCGATGAGAAACCCTGGTCTAGACGAATCTATAGCACTTACAGACTTGACATTTAGTTTTTTTTTTAAATATTTGCTTTAGAGAATGTCAGATGATTTTTTTAAAAACACATTGTTGTCTTTTCTTCAATTTTCCAGGCGGCCACCTTGAACACGACTACACTTGCGCAGAAGGCCTGAAAACGAATTCCTGTTTTAACGACTTAAAAATTCCCACTGAACGGTTTAAAAATTTCGCATTTTAATGAGCGAAGCGTCCTTTCCTAATGAAAGATAAGAATCTGGCCTTCAATTTCAGACCTAAATTGTTTGTAGCCCATAATAAAGGATGATAAAATACTAATTCTGCAATCAGGGCTGGTATTTTTGTCAGGACGGCGGCAAAAACTGGAAAAAAAAAAACAGGGCAAAAATACTTATTCAGGGTGACAACATTCAGAAATTGTGGCAACATTCACAATTCCTGAAATTTTGATTAAAATAATTTCAAAGTTAAGTTTTAAGGAAACTAGAAAGAAATTTTATTTGCTTACGTTTTAACAAATCAAAAGAAACATTGAAAATTTTGTAAGTCCAGATCCCATCACGATCAAAAGATCGCATTTTTCGATATGTGGGCAACAATGTATGAAAAACGGCAATTAAAGGACTTTTTTCAGTAAAATAGTTTTAGAACTGAATTTTAATCAGGGAACTTTGATTCATATTAACGATTATAGATAAGACCGTAGCAACTTTGTGACAAATCCATAACGAAGAAATAAGTCCCTAATTTTCGAAAATTTTTTGCAAATTTCCCTGATTTTTCCAGAACATTAGAATTCCCCGATTTCACGGCCCTGTCGCCACCCTGTGATTGTTCTTATATAATGTGCAGTAAGGTCTATAATAAGGGATTAAATAAATAAATTAATTTTTGTATAGTATTGAATACCTTTACTTACTTATTATAATTAAAACAACTATTTAATGAAAGTAAGTTACAAATTCAGAAAAATAAAGTCGACAAAATAAAGTCAAAACTGTACGGTGAAAAAGCTTCTGTTGTCTTATTAAGGCAACTTATTTTCTTCCCTTTCTTTGAAAAAAAGAACAAATAATAGTTATATATTCATCACTTTCAGTAATTTCACTTTTCTGTGTCTTTATTATTCAAATCCTGAAATTTACCAATGGCATTGTCAAAGGCCTACATCATAATATCAGTTATAAAACTAGTGATCCCCCCCCCAAACCCCCCTTTGAAATTCTTCAGTAGAAACTAGTAAAGTAACTGGATAAAAACAAAACGACCAGTTTATTTATTTTTCTATTTTTTAAATTTTCTGTAAATTTTGTATATATATATATACAAAATTTACAGAAAATTTAAAAAATAGAAAAATAAATAAACTGGTCGTTTTGTTTTGATCCAGTTACTTTCATTTTTACTTTTGCTATGAAATTGAGCATTTTTTTAAATGCATACTTCTATTAGGCTATTTCGAACAGGTCTAAGGAAGTTGAATTGCCACTATACAGAAGTTTGGTAAGACCTCATTTGGAATATGCTGTTCAGTTTTGTTCTCCGTACGTAAAAAAGGATATTACCTTATTAGAAAGGGTTCCAAGGAGGGCTACTAAATTGGTAAGTGGTCTTTTAGACTTAGATTATGAGGTTAGGCTTAAAAGGCTCAATATGTATAGTCTTGAGCAAAGGAGAGTTAGAGGGGACATGATTCAGTTGTTTAAATTCATTAAAATGGGAAATGTTGATGGACTGCAGCTATGTGCTGAAAGTAGAACCAGAGGTCATTGTTTTAAGCTTTTCAAATCTCAGGCTCATCTTGAAATTAGGAAAAATTACTACTTCAATAGAGTTATAGGCGATTGGAATAGTTTACCAGAAGCGACTGTTAATTGCAGCGGGGTAAAAACTTTTAAGAGAGCTCTTGATCTTCATTGGGGACTGCTAAATTGACTAGGACCAGCCTAGCTGGGCCCTGAGCCCGTTGCTGGTCGTCACTTTTGCATTTGTATTTGTATTTGTATTACTATATTATACACATATTATACGCAATTAACTTAGTGCTCAAATAAGGTATGAACAACATGGATTTGTAACTTAAATTTCTTTTATCTGATGTTTTAGTTTAGTCGGCAAAAATAAATAAATAAATAAATAAATGTACATAGTGAATGCTTATTTTGCCAATTGGGTGGCAAAAAGCTATTTTGTTGAGACAGTGCCTTCCCAACCCTGCACTGCAATTTAAATTCTCAATTCTTGGTAGGAGACTCAGGAATTACTTGTGATCCGATGCTGCCATTTGCAGGAAAGTGAGTAATGCTAAGAAACAAGGTTCAAGTTAAGAAGAGATGATTTAATTATTTTTAATTAATTTTTTTAAAGGTTATTTATGTTTTCCTGTTAGTTTTTTTTAATTTTTGAAATAGATTGTGTTAAAATTTTTAATTATATTATACAATTAATTAAAAATTCTTTATAAAAGAAATATTCGAAATAAATAAAACAAGAATTTTATAAATAATAAATTAACTTTGTGCTAAGAAAACGGTAATAAAAATAATTTCACGTTAAGAAAGCACAAAATAGCATTAAATGCAGACATATGTTTCGGGATTGCTTGGAATCCCTTTTTCAATGCAACAGGGAGCTTTTAAGGGGCTTCCAGACTCGAGCACACTCAGGGTGAGCATGACGTCACGAAGACGAAAAACAGCTTCTGCGCATGACCTGAGCATGCGAGCAGTCATTCGGGTGAGCCGCTGCCTGCCGCTCACCCCGAACGTGCTCGAGTATGGACGCGGCTCTAGATGCAAAACATCCAACTGAAGCCAAATTTCATTTGAATGTTTTCCATCTAGAAGCTCCCTGTCGCATTGAAAAAGGGATTCCAAGCAATCCCGAAACATATGTCTGCATTTTAATGCTCATTTGGGCTTTCTTAACAACGAAATTATCTTTTATTAAAGCATTTTATAATTTAAGAATTTTTTCTTCTGAGCTCAATTGATAAAGTGATGGCAGTTCCAAGAAAAGCTTTTGCTGCGGCAAGAATACTTTACTTCAAGATAATTTAATTAAATAAGAATAGCATGCATTTTTTATCTGACTTGCTAATTTTCTTTAATCACGTCATAGGTGATTTTGTTTTAAACTCTTATCACTGGCAGCATGTGCAATCGCCACTGGCAGCTTCGGTAAAACTCTTAGCCCAGGTGTCGTCTTTATTCACTGTCGGTGCTGGCAACTTTCTTTAAACTCTTAGCAAGGGCATTGCCATGTCAATAGTACAACATTCAAGTGACTCAGAGGGAGGTGAAGAATAGTTTAATTACCTACAGCCCCAAAAATAAATATGCATACGCACCATGCAAGGGACCAATGAATAATTTGCGAAGAAGTTTATTTAACACAAAAGTAATATAGAATGAAAACAAAATAGCGAAAAATAATTCATTTACATAAAAGTTATTGGATATAATTTCATAAAACTTGTCTTGTTTTGTGTGGAAACAATTGCTAAAAGTTTTATTTTGGATTTAAATTTTAGATGTTGTGGTATGGAGAACATATAGATACTCTTTCTTTCAACAAGTATTGTGTCTATGTTAAACAATGGATGGTTTGTATGACTCTACTGTACATTTCAATAAAGTGCATGAATACTACAAATGTTTGGAATAATTTCATAAGTAGTCAATTTTAAGTAAAGCTGAAAAATTTCTAACTGCAATGGTGATGGTTTCAAATTTGCACGGATAATTTTTCTGGAGATCAAGAGTAAAATAAGCACATAATCAAAGGGAAAAAAAGAAAGAAAAAATGATGTAATAGATGTACCTTGGAATTTTATGATTTCCCTTCCACATAACTTCTGAATCACAAGTTAAAATTTTACTCTCATTGCACAAAAACTATAGCTTTAAAAACCACAAGAAAATTATATGCATTAAACAATAAAAGGCAAATTATTACTTCAAAAATAGCTATGAAAATAATTAAATAGAAAATCAATAAGAAAATAATTAAGAAAATTGATTTTTCAGTGAAGCCATGTGTCAGTATATAATTTTTATAGTGACAACTACATAAGTGAGAAAAAACTAATGCAATATTATTTTTGAACGCCACTGAAACTGAGCATAACTGTAAAATTTTTCATAGTGCCAAAACATTGCTGGAGTTAATAATTGCACTCAACTGGGGTTTGACGGCAAGTCAAAATACAAAACAGTTTTATCAAAAACTTGTTTATTTTAATAACAATTTCAAGTATGAAAATTGAGAGCAATTTTACGCATATTCACAAAATGTAGAACAATTAACAATGAAATGCAACATGCAAAAGCTTGACAAGGCCGATTAAAGTCGGTTATTATCTCAGTATTATCTAATTATCAATAGATCCCCCAATTAGCTTCTCTATACATATTATGAAAAATATCAAGATCATGAGCAGCATTAAAGTCTATTTCTTCACCTTCAATCTGAAATACTGGTTTATTCAGGACATTGGAAGCAATGTCTGACAAAAGCTCTATATTAGCTTGATTCAAGTGTGCCACTGGAGTCAAAAATTTAGGATTTTCAATGCGAAGTAGCTTTAATGTGCAAGAAGAGAGAAGTATAGATTGCAATAAGGGTAAGTAAAAATCTGAATCAGAAAAGTATACACTTTTAAGAGGGCAACGGATACAGCAGTTGGCAACTACATCTTTGATTTCATCTGAGAAAAATCTGCAACGACGAAAGACAATCTTCTCTAATTTACTAGCAGAATAAAGAATTGCACAAAGTGACTTTGCCATTGCTGCATTTTTGAAATGGGCATCTTCTAAGCAAATGCTTTTCAAGAATTTCAACTCTTTCGGTGCAACTTCAACCTCAATGCGTAGGAAAAGTGAGTTTTTCAACTGTAGCTCTACCAAAAGAGGGCAGCATTTTAACAGTTGATCAACAGAAAGAGAAAATCCATCAAGCTTTAGGACAGTTAGCCTAGCACCTATGCTGTTCAGGAATTTATTTACAATAGGTTGCGGAAAAAGTTCATCTTGATTCAAAGTCACGTTTTTCAATTTCGTAAAAATTGTCAATGCATTTAATTGGTCAGGATCATTAACAACAGCCGTCAAATCGCTCACATCAGGGCATACGAAAGCAAAGAACTTTAAAAGCTCAGGTGAAGAGGTTAAATGTGTACAAAATAATGCATCCAAATGTGTGAGCTTGAATTTTTTTACATTAGAAAAATTTTTCTGGTCTAAATCCTCTTGATGCATCTTGTGCAAAATACAAGGCATGCTAGGTGCCTTTAGGATTTCCAGCTGAGGAAAACTCATAAGAATTAAAGCAGTTAGGTTGTCATTAACATCTGTTCCATCAAGATTTAACTTACGAAGATTCAAATTTGGAACTTGACTCTTCTCATCCTTTTGGCATAAGTATCTTCTCAGTCCTTCATTTGTAACAATACTATAAGCAATATTCAATTCAATCAAATAAGGGCAATGTTCTGCAATATTTCTCAGAGCTTCATCATTACAGGTATGCTCCATGCTTAAAATTGTTAAATTCTTCAAATGTGGGAAGACATCAGTAAATCGTGGATCTCGATAGAAAGCTCTGCGTGTACTGAATGAAATTTCAGTAAGTCCCTGCAAAGGCAAGAGAAATAATAAAAAAAGACACATAAAAGGTAGAATTTTGCAAAGTTTACATTTTAAAGAATATGAAAACTATCTTGAGGTCATATAACCTAAAATGAGCAGAATTTAAGCAATAGTTTTACCTTTAACTGGAGAGGTTAGTCCTTTACAATTACTAATTGCTTGCAATGTACTTTTATTACTTTGCCATTTATTTTTAAAATTTTATTTTTTGGATGGTTTTTTAAAAAAATCACTCATAATTCCTAGAGAAGAATCCCTTTTTAATTAGTTATCAGTAATAACTCTACTAAGGAACCATTAATTGCTCATTTTGACGCATACAATATTCTTTAACCATCCTTTAAATCTATATTTGTTTGAAAAATGTATTTTTAATTTAATTCATAATTCAAGATGCACTACATAAGAATAATTCAACATTTGTTTTAATTATTATATGACAATTTTCTTAAAAAATGAAATCTTTTTTCACTCCTCACAAACTCATACAGACCACTTGTGATGCGAATACTCTTCATTTTTAACATTTAAAAATTACTTTGAGTTTTATATTAATACCAAATTTTAAGATTCTAATTTTGAACCACAGGGGCAGACTGGCTATTTTAATAGGGTGCCAATCTTGACTTTCTGTATTGTGGAGCTCTGCAGAGCATTCGGCTCTTTGTATCCGAGAAGAATAAAATTTCACCAAGTCATAGTAGCCAGGCCGGTGTACCGAATCAAAACCATGATATAAGCAACTTGGCAACATAGCGGGCCCGCATACAGTACCATGTTATTCATCATTATATGTAAACCATGTCCATGTTATTAACCGTTATTTGTAAAACGTGTCCATGTTATTAATCGTTATTTGTAAACCATGTCCAATTCTTCAAATTGTTATGAATTACATTGTTCATAAAATTATCAGCTTTCAATATACTACTTGACTACTTGGAAACATTAACAATGAATCACATGTTTTCAAATGAATGAAGAAATGTAGATAAAGTGAATCACCTATTAATTCACTTGCTGAATAACATGGTGCTTCATATATACTTTGAAGCACCTCTAGTAAATAATTATTTAAAATGTTGAATGTTTCTTAAAAATGGATAAAAATAGCTTTAGAACCTCGATACTTGTATGATCCCAGCTGAAAAGCATTTCATATCTGACCTAACTTTTTAAGTTATCTTTATTTTCTTAATACCTTATTCTGTTGGCATGGACAGAAGGACAGAAACAATTTCTAAATTTTCATCATTATAATTTTTGCAACATTTTAATACAAAATACTTTCCTGAATTTTGAAGGAAAATTAATATACTTACATAGCACAACAACATAGTATTCCTTAGGTGGATCATAATAATAATTGCAATACAAATGAAAGTAAGAACAGAAAAAAATTCTAGAAATGCTATAATAGTTATAGAAGCATTTGTTCTTGTTTCAAAGATCAAAATTTTATTTTTATTTGATTGCTTTATGTCAAAAAAAAAAAAAAGAAGAAGAAAGAGAAAGAAATGACAAAAAATGAACAAATAAATAAAATAAATAAAAGATTGTTTTTAAGAAGGTCAGAGACAGAGAAATCAGCATTATTTTTGCAATGAAACATTTGATTTTTAAAACATACAGTAATTAATCATCATAGTAGTAAATAGATTATTATTTTCCTTATAATAAAATTAACCTCAAAAATTCTGTTCAAACCTTTAACTTCTAACTATTGTTTAACTAATACCATAATTAATCTTCGTAGCAGTAAATATATTATTTTCCCTAAAGTAAACTAACTTCAAAAATTCTTGTCAAAATTTTAACTTCTAAATATTTTTTAAATCATTCTTTTTAATTTAATTTTATTTTATTTTATAAGGGGAGGGATTGTCTTTAAATGCTACTTTTTTATGCCGTTGAAAGGATGAGTAATAAAAATATATTTTTTCAATTTAATTTCTAAAAGTAAAATTTTCGGTTCCAAAAATAGGGCTAAAAATTTTTTCAGAAACTAAATTTACTTTTAATACCTCTTTTTAAAATATCAAACTTTAAAATGAGAGAATAATAAACGTTCACAGGCAAAAAAAAAAAAACAAAAAACCTGCAGCATTGCTGCTCTCCTATTACAATGTTTACATGTTTACATTTAGAGGGCACTTGTCTCCAACAGACCCCGAAGCCTTAGGCCTGCCAAAGAAGGTACTTTCCTCCACCAGACACCCATAAACCTGTTAAACCTAAGCCTTAGGCTTGCCGAAGCTGGGAGCTGGTGGCCGTCGGTCGAACCAAAGAAGGTACTTTTCTCCACCAGACACCCGTACACCTTTCAGCCAAGGCCTTAGGTGCGCCGAAGCTGGGAGCTGGTGGATACTGGTATCCGAACTGAATCTTCTTCAGTTTGGCAAAAAACATGAAATGATCTGTGCAGCTCATCATTTCACGACTTCCTGCAGGGTGCACTAATACTGAAAAGCTTTTCAAAGAAGGCGAAACAGGCGCATGGCTAGTCCGCTCCTGATGTACCGTCTATATGCTGCTAAAAGTGATTTTTAAACATTTTAGTTGAGAAAAAAAAAAAAAAAAACGACATACATACTGTACAAATGTATAACCTCTTTCCTTTGTGAAGTTGGTTAAAAATGCATGAAAAACTTACTTCTCCAATGTCAGCAAGTATTTGGATAATAGTTTTCCCATCAACTTGATCAAGAATGCTTAAATTTAATTCCCTCATGTACTTGTTAATAAATAAGGGAAAGTACTCTTCTTTAACAATATCTAGTTCTGATATTATTTGCTGCAGTTCATCAGAATAGCAGAATTCTGTGGGCAAAAAAATATATATATATTAATGTATTTTTCAAAATAAAAATAAAATGCCTTAAATGCAGGATTTGTAATTGTTTTTATATTTTTTAAACATATATTTAAAAAAAAAAACAGATTTTTAACCTACTTTAAAGATAATTTATTATGTTACACTTATAAAAGTAATATGACATGTTAAACATTATGCAAAAACAAATTTTAATCTATTTTCATAGCAGGAGCTATTTTTTAATAATAATAAAGATAAACGAATTTTTAATACAAATGCATAGCAGGGAGATTCAGTTACTCTGTGGGTGGGGACTAACGACGGCGATAACAGCACAAATGAGGAGTTCGTTAAGGATTGGGAGAGCCTGTTGGAGAAAGCAACTAACTTTTCGACAGATGTCCGGGTAGTTGGTTTGCTTCCCAGGTATGGGGTGCATAGGGGCTGGTTAAATCAGCAGGCTAGCCTGGTCCTTAAGAAACTTTGTGAAAAGCATTCTATCAGGTTTATTGATGTTTGGAGTTCTTGTCAGCGTGATTGGGTTGCTAGGGATGGTCTGCATCTTGTGTTAGGGGTGTCGTTAAGGTTAGTAATATGATTTTAGAGGTTTCAGAATCAAAAACTAATTTTGGATGGGGGAATTGGAGAATGTCAGGGCATTGACTTCTGTTCTGGAGGTTTTAAAAATGAGGGTAAAATATTAAGCAATAGTAACATTAATAGTAGTGATTTGAGGGATCATAAAATGTTTAAGACAAGCAAAATGGGCATGCTCAAGACTCTATATACTAATGCTCGCAGTATCAGGAATAAGATGGATGAGTTAAAAAGTTTTATCACAGGTGCGGAGTTGGATATTATTGGAATTATGGAAACGGGTTATTGATGATCATAAGGATTTAGTGAGCATTGCTGGATATAATTTGTTCAGGCAAGACAGGCTGGGTAAGAAAGGTGGAGGGGGTTTATTCTATATTAAGGACACTTTTCTTTGCAATGAATTGGTCATTAATAATAAGCCTAAGGATATTGAAATGGTTTGGGTGGAGTTGCTGAGCAATAAGGTTAAGAAGTTACATTTGGGGAATGTTTACAGGCCACCTAATGTTAACAACGCTCAAGACATGGAGATGTATAGTGTTATTAGGGACATGTGTAGTAAGGACTCTGTCATGATAATGGGGGATTTCAATTTCCCGGGCATAGACTGGAATAGTTTTTACACTAGCAATGGTAGAGAAGATTTTCTGAAAGAGATTGGTGACTGTTTTTTGGATCAAGTTGTTACCCAAGGGACAGGGCATGGTGCAATTTCGGGTCTAGTTTTTTGTGATGTTGGAAGTTCTGTTCAGGGGTTGAGTATAGGGGAACATATTGGAGATAGTGATCACAATACTATGTATTAGGTTTTGGACCAGGCTCACAAAGCTGAAAATTTCATATTTGTACCTAACTTTAGGAATGTTGATTATGTTGCACTTAGGCAGGGTTTGAGAGAGGTTTTCTCTTCTGGGTTGGAGAATAGTGAAGCTGATCTTTAGTGGGAAGAATTTAAGAGGAAATTGGAGAAAACAGTGAGGGATTATGTTCGTTTTAGAAAAAAGGGGGATCTTACGAAAATTTGGCCCATGTGGTTCTCTAGGGAGGTGAAAGACGCTCTCAATTACTAACAAGTCGCTTTTCGTCGGCTTAAAGAGATTGGCTGCCATGCTGAGAGGATTTTGTATTGCGAGGCTAGACGTACTTTCAAGTATTTGGTACGGAGTAAGAAAAGGGAATGGGAGCAAAAGCTTGCAGATAACATTGAAAGGAATCCCAAGAAAGTTTTTGCAAATGCTAATTCAGGAAAAGCTAATACTCAGGTAGGCCCACTAGTGGATGCGAACGGAAACTTAATTCAAAATGATGGGGATATTGCTGATATTCTAAATATTTTTTTTTCCAGTGTATTTAACAGAAACTATTTCAACAGTTGACTTAAGTGAGACGCAAGCTAATATTTGATATAGCTTGAGGATTTTATATTTTCTAGGGATGATGTGCTGTTTAAATTCAAAAAGATTAAAACAAATAAGGCTCCAGGACCTGATAATGACTATCCTAAAATTTTAGTAGAATGTGCAGAGGAAATTAGTGGATGTTGTTTTAACTATTTTCATATCTTCATACAACTCAGGGACTGTGCCAATAGATTGGAAGCTGGCAAACATAACACCGCTCTTCAAAAAAGGGTCTAAACCTAAGGCAGGAAATTATAGGCCTGTGAGTTTTACTTCAGTAACTTTTGAAATTTTTGAAACTGATCAAAATTAAAATAGTGAATTTCCTGGAAGCAAATGGAGTGTTGACTGGTTTTCAATATGGTTTTAGGAAGGGTACATCCTGTATAACTAATTTGTTACATTTCTATGACAAGGTTACCATGGCATTAGATAATAAAAAGTGCATAGATGTTGTTTACATTGATTTTCAGAAAGCGTTTGATAAAGTACCGCATGAAGCTCTTCTTAGCAAACTTGCTTATATTAGTATTGGTAGGAAAACTTTAATTTGGGTTAAAAATTGGCTGACTGGAAGGAAACAAAGAGTAGTAGTGAAGGACAATTATTCTCAGTGGATTAATGTTTTGAGTGGTGTTCCACAAGGTTCAGTTTTAGGGCCGATATTACTTATTATTTTTATTAATGATATTAATCAGAGTATTTTCTGGAAACATCAATATTTTTGCTGATGATGTCAAAGTCATGGGAATTGTTGACACAGAAAAACAAGTCAATCAGCTTCAAGAGGATTTCAATCAAATTTCTAAGTGGGCAATAAAGTAGGGTATATTGGGAAATGTCAAGTGCTTCATTTTGGTCATGGGAATAAACATGCAAGCTATTACTTACAAGGTTCAGTCATTAGTGAAGCAGAAATAGTTGTTGATCTAGGAGTATTGATTAGTCACGACTTCAAGTTTAGTCAGCAATGTAGCATAGTAAGTAACAAAGCTAACAGGATGTTAGGGTTTATCAATATGGCTATTTCAAACATGTCTAAGGAAGTTGTATTGCCATTATACAGAAGTTTGGCAAGACCTAATTTAGAGTATGCTGTTCAGTTTTGGTCTCCTTACCTAAAGAATTATTGGAAAGGGTTCAAAGGAGGGCTACTAGGTTGGTAAGTGGTCTTTCAGATTTAGATTATAAGGTTAGGCTTAAAAGGCTCCATATGTATAGTCTTTAGCAAAGAAGAGTTAGAAGGGACATGATCCAGTTGTTTCAATTCATTAAAACAGGAAATGTTAATGGGCTGCAATTATGCACTGAAGGTAGAATCAGAGGTCATTGTTTTAAGCTTTTCAAATCTCAGGCTCATCTTGAAATTAGGAAAAATTACTACTTCGATAGGGGTGTAGGCAGTTGGAATAGTTTACCGGAAGCGACTGTTACTTGTAGTGGGGTAAAAACTTTTAAGAAAGCTCTTGATGTTCATTGGGGACTGCTAAATTGACTAGGACCAGCCTAGCTGGGCCTTGAGCCTGTTGCTGGTCATCACTTTTGTATTTGTAAAATTTAACCCTACCAGGATTAATAGTATACACTCTAAGTAAAGAAAAATAACTAAAGTTAATATGAATTCCTTTACTGTTGAAAGCTGAAAAAAATCAAACTATTATGTGCACTAAATTCTACATTGAATGCACTTTAATAATTTTTCCATTTTATAAATAAAATAACTCTAATATTTTTTAACTTACCCATTTAGTAAAATCATATGCTCACTCCATTACTAATAATTAAAAATTTCTGTTTAAATCAAATATTGTTATTGAAAATTTCTAACATGAAAAAAAATTTTACAAGGGAAAAACCTAAGCTATTATGGAACATAGATGAAACATCTTTAAGGATACATATGGGCAGGGTTGGCACGGTTTAAACCATTTGGTTTAAACCATGGTTTAAACCAAGGTTTAAACCAAATGGTTTTTTTAAAAAAAACCACATGGTTTTTTTCAAAAAAACCACATTAATTTTTTGAATATTTTATAATAGTTTTGGTATTTTAAATAAAACCTTTTTATTTAGGAACTTCTACTCTCATGAAACATCTCAATTCTACAAGAACATGTAGTATTATTTTCAAAAAAATTCCATCCATTCTATGTTCTGAATCAAATAGCCATGGGTAAAGTATTCGGTCTATAGACGGATTTCCGTCTCTTTTTTGTTTTTGTAAATTGTTAGATGGAAAAGGACAGAATACTTAGAACTGAAGTATTTTAATACAGATTTAAATGTGCTGTAAATGTTTTTCCGATTTCTTCATTTAAAAGCTTAATATGTTATGATGTTGCTAATTATAGTAAATTTAGTAATTTGTTAAAATACTTGAGGAATGATTTTTAAAATGTTCGACTTGAGTTCCCACCTTAATTATTAAATATTGTTATTGCTAATATTAATCTATTATCGGGGGTTTGGGGAGATAATTAATTTATATATGCAATGCAAACAAAATTTCTAGAAAATGCATGTTTTTGGAGTTACGAAAATTTATTTTAACTTTTGTCCTTTGAAATCCTCTTACTTTCACCCATGCAAATAGCTAAATTCACAAAGATTAAATTTTAAAAATGTCTGGGTCACAACGGCGGATCTAAGGGGGGGGGGGGGCGATGGGGCGATCGCCCCCCCCCCCCTTGGGCTGATTCAAGTGGACACTACAACGACACTCCTAAGTGAGTTTTTACTCTTTGTGCCCCGGGACCAGCCATTTTTTTATGTTCTTGGAATCCCAGCCTAATAGCCCTTCAAGTTCTATGCTTTCCCCCTGTCCCTTTTGTCCTTTAGTATTGCTGAGTTGCTAATCCTCGGAGTAATGGGAAAGAGATTCCTTGCTCTTTTCTTCTACCCATCAAACTGGTGACAGCTAGCCAACCCTTAGCACGTGGTGTAAATTCCTGCAGCATTTACGCTAAAACCTGGAGCCTGAAACATTTCATTGAATATTCATAATTACAGATGTTTATATAAATTGCACATACTCGTTGATGGTTTTTTTAGTACATATTTAGTATTACATTTTGAAAATTTTAGAAAATATATTACTAATAATTGCTATTATTTTGTAATTTAGACATATCAATTCAAATTTAGAAAATGTATTTACAAGCCTACATTTTTCTTGAGAAAGCTTGAAGGAAATCCTAACTCGGTTGAAACTTGGCTAAGAAGCAGAATGAGTGATGGTAGACTCACTGAATTAACGTTATTGCATATCCATAAAGATTGGACGTTGAAAAAATTATAGACAGATTTGCGAAAGCAAAAAAACGTCAGCTTGTGTTCCTTTTATAAGGGCTTTGAATAAACGTATATGCATTGAAAAAATGTGCTAGTAAAATTTTAAATATCACTACACTAGCATTTTTTTTTTTTTTTTTGTTGTTGTTCCTGCTGTTTGAAAAAAAGGGGGGGGGGGCGGAGGGACTGTTGAAAAGGAATGAAGAATCTCCTCCATCCATCCTTACTTTGAACCCCGAGATTTCCAAAATCGCCCCCCCCCCCCCCCTTGAAGATTTTCTAGATCCGCCCTTGCTGGGTCAGGCAGGAAAAAACATGAAATTTGGATTAATTTTACTGAAATAAAATCAGATAAGAGGAAAGGTACAACAGCAGTTTGCAAAGTATGCAATAAAGAAATTGAAGGCCAAGGTTCTGCGAACGAAGAAACACATGGAGAAATGTTATATTCCTGATAATTCCAGCTTGAATGAATATTAAAATGCAAGTTAAAACTAGGGATGTATCGAATATTCGGCCTGGCCGAATAGTCATTTCATCACCAAGCCGAGATATTTGCTAAGGTCAAATTCGGCAAGGCCAAATATTGATGGACTTTTTGTTTGGCAGAATATTTCTGCTACGGTAGAAATGTAAAACTTAAAGAAAGTAGTAGATTTTAAACATTTAAAATTGTGTTATAGGTATTGCAAAAGCGTTCATTAGTACATAGTTTTAATAAATAAAAATAATAGTTATAAAAATATAATAGTATATAGTTATTTAAAAAATACTTCTTTTTTAACCCTTTGTTTTTGGTTTGATTGAACAAAAACAGATTTTAAAGTTATAATATTGTATTTTATACTTAACATTCGTTCTCAAAAGCTAGTATTTTCACTATGTCATTTTTAACAAAGTGGAAGTCCGACTTTGTTTGGTTAAACTGATTTATTGTGAATATCGGGTAAAAGAGTGAAAAGCCTAGAATGTATCATGAATATTAAGATAGTATAAGTTATTGGTGTTTTTGAAAATAAAAGTATATTCCAGTTCAATGCATTAAATTTTAAAAAAACTTTTAAGAACATGTATGTAAAAAATCCCCATAAAATAAAAATATTAACTTCTATAACTTTTATCATATTTTCATAAAACTATTTTGAGCAAGGTAAAAGTTCACTAAGCAATAGTATTTCTTTAATTTGAATTAAATAACTAGTACAGTAATGCTAATGCGTACATTAAAACCTGTCATTTCCATTCCATTTGTGGGTGAAATTCTCAGTTTTATTGCATTCAAAACAATGGGGCATGCTTGGGACAAACTTTGCCAGTAGGAGGCGTGACACGCCAAGTAGGGATCGTTTACTTCCGGTTACTCAAACAACGTGCTCTTAACATTAAGTGATAAATAAATATATAAGTTAAAAAGAATTCTCGGAACTGTGTCTATTTTAAAGTTAATGTGCTTTAAAAAATAAAGTATGGCAGATAAAAAGATTACTGTTTTATCATCAAAAGCTAAATTAAAAGCTTTAGGGGCTAAAATAAGAGGAACGAAAGCGGAATTGATTACAAAGTGTGTAGACCTAGTTTTAAACCTTTTCCAAATAGTATTACTTTAAAAACATTTCCTCTTTTGAATATTTTTATCAGTATATACATAAATGAGAAACACCTTTTAAAAATTTTAGAAACAATCGCATTAATAAGAGTTTTAAATGTTCGTTTTTACGTGATCGTTTAAGCCGAAAATAGAGAAGGTAATTGGTTTTTCGTCTTCTTTTGAGAAGTAACTAAGAATTGTTAAAATGAAATATTTTTCTCACAAAATACAACTATTAAGTAATTGTCTTATTTTCGGGGGGGGGGGGGGGGGGGACTAATTTATTACTGCTTTGACGCTTCCTGAATTTATAATCAAGATGTAACTCGTTATTACAACTACCAAGCTACCCTTTTAAGAAATTATTATTTTTAATTTTGTTTTCTAAAGTTATATACTAAACTGCATGCTGTTGCAATGATTTTTAATCTTTCTTTCCAAAATTGTTAGTTTTTCTCATCATGAAATGACAAAAATTATTCTTTGCTTACTTTTTAAAGAGATTGACAATACTGTTGTGTCTGATTAAAAATATAATTTTAGACAAATAAGAATATAAATAATAATAAAACTATGTATGATTTCAAAATTTTATTTAAAAAACTATACTTTTTTTTCCTAACTGAAAAAAAAAAAAACATCAAAAGGCATTTCATCAAGAAAAAAAAAGAAACAATCAAATTTATCCCCACTTTATAGCCTACTTTCCCGTAAAAAAATTAAAAAAAAAATTAAAAAAGTGAAAGAAGGTATAAAAATATCGGTAAAAATGAAGAAAAGTCAAAAATAAGAGGAGTAATTAAATAAGGATTGAAAAATAAAAATTTTGAAAGTAGGGCTTTCAGGTGAGAAAGCTATGTCTGTCGGCCTGTCTGTCACAACCTAATAACATTTGGAATTTTCTGATTCGAAAGATTTTTTTCGTATTCGAAAGATCTTGGCGATGAAATCTCATTTTCATATTTTACTTTGTGATTTGAACAATTTTTTGTTCAATTTTGAACAGTTAAAAAAATCTTAACCTTAGCGCCTATGGGCAAAAATGAAGCAAATTATGTAAACTATGGGCATGAGATCCAAGCTCCTATCAAGCAGATTATTGGAAGAAGCTCTCGGCGAAATAGTTTTTTATTTGAACAATGCTTGTTCATTTTGAAACAGTTAAAAAGAAATTAACATTAGTACCTACGAGGAAATTTCAATCCTATATAAATCCTGATCTAACAGATGGATTTGCTTGGAACAAACTTTACCGGAAAGATGTTAGGCCGTGGAACATGTACAGATACGAAGTTCAACCAGAACTAAACGAGCCTGTTTTCTTTTGACATTTTTTACTGGGATTTTTAAAAATATTTCTGAATGAATAAATGAATTATTGAACAAATGAAAAGTAATTAAATGTGTATAAATACATGAATAAGTAAATAAACGAAGTAATGAGTGAATGAATAAGTATTAACCGTTTAAAAGGTTATATTTGAAGTACTTAAGAACTGAAGATAAATGAGAAAGAGGGAGATAGCTAGATTGTAAGTTTGAAGTTGGAGTATACGGAAAAGAAGGCTCAGATAGTTCTAGACGGAACTTCTTGTTTTCCTAAACATCAATATATAGCACATGGGTCAGGAGGTCTTTTAATGACGAAATTGGAAACTTTTAAATTGATACGTTTTGGAGCAGGTTAGATGTATGAAAACATATATATGTATAAACTACATTGAAAAACAGTTGAGGCATTTTCATGGGAAAGGTAGTAACTAAGAAATTTTAAATATTTTTAGAAGATATAAAACCTGTCTGAAATCCTTTTTCCATAATGCTCTTATTGATAAAAACACTTAACAATTTCATTTTCATAAATAAGGTTAAATTATGTCGTTATATTTACAAATTTGAAGTTCGCTTGGCATTTTGGAAGTACAAATGGATATTATCCATTTCTTTTTTCACCTGCATTTGTTGGAAATGAATGAAAACTTAGACCCTAACATGGATTGGAAGTGGCTGAGCGTTGGGGAACAGAGCAATTATAAGACCTTTTAAATTTTAAATATGCGTCGCAGCTTCCGTACGAGAAAAGCAGGTATCGAAATAACCGGAAGTAACTAATACCTACATCCGCTTGTGAGCGCTAAGCATCATGGGAGTTTTTGCACGTCCTATACAGAAAATACATTAATTTTAGATAGTTTTAGATTATTAACAAACAAGAACAGATTAATGTGTGGAATGGGTGAATGCTTTTAAATTTGACAAATTCTTTCTATTACGACGATTTTCTAGAAATTTTAATATTCCGTATTTGGCCAAATCACTATTTGTTACATCCCTATAGTTAAAACTGAAGTTTTAATAAAGAATAATCATTTATTTATTCCCAATTTCATTAATCAACATTCACTTTTAAAATATTACAAATTAGCTATCATTGTTATACAGAATTTTTGGCTTGGTATTACATAAAGTTGATTCTTTTTACTATATTGACAAGAAATTAATTACACTTTGCCAGCTTCTATCTTTTGATAGAAATATTTTCTGAACTGGATCCTTTAGTCATTTGCACCCTGCCAGCATGTTATAAAGGTGTGCAAGTGGCATTTTGATTGCTCAATTAACTCTCGAGCTATGCCGGTTCAAAATTCATTTAAAAATTTCATGCCCCGATTTCGATTTATTCAGGCATGAAGTTTGTGAATGATCTTTGAACCGGCATAACTCGGGAGTTAATTGAGCAATCAAAATGCCACTTGCACACCTTTATGACATGCCAAAAGGGTGCAAATGAAGAAAGAATCCTGTTCAGAAAATATTTCTATCAACAGATACGAGCTGGCAAAGTGTAGTCAAAATCTCCCACATCGGCACAAATGAGCTACTTTGGCAGCAAAGTGTGAAAAATCGAAAATACATGAGCCTTTCGTTGTACTAGTAGGCTGTTATATCCCAAATGTTTAGCAGGATCACCAAGTTTCACAGTGTTAGTCCGCTTAGGTCATGATCAATAAGAACACAAAGTAGACGATTTAGTCATTTTGGTTGTAACATGAAAAAAGGCGTCTTTGCAAAACCATGGCTAGTGGCCCAACTATACAACTTATGGAGCTGTAATTTGGCATGGCTCCATCTAAGACATATATGTACATGCTATAAAAATTTCATCAAAATTGGAGAGGGTCGAGTGGGGACCCCTGGCCCACTTGACGTGGAATGACCCATATTCTAAATGACATTGTTTTAGACACTACCATTTTGAATTGTTTATTGTGTGTTATTCATTAAATATATCTAAAATACTATTATTAAAATTAAACACACATAAAGTGGATCATGCTTTGATATTAAAATGTCTAAAGAGTATGAATAATATTGTAAAATGAAAAAAAAAAATTGGTTCTAAAGTAAAAGTTATGAAATATGTTATATACAAACATGCAGAGGGACCTATGAAGTTTTGCTTGAAATAGAGATTGAAAGTGCTACATATTTTATGGTTAGAACAACTTAATTTAAAAAATATAAGTAGAAAACTAATATAATAAGCTAAATAGGTTATAAAAAAATAAGAGAGTACTGATTTTATAACCTATTTAGCTGAGTGAAGTACTGGACCTTCTAGTTTCTTTTTTTTAGTCAAATATACTAAAAGATATAATGTGGTTCAAAGTTAGCTTAAATGACTGTATTTGTAACAGTATAAAAAAAAACTATCGGCTCCCTTGAAAAGATTATACTAATGTTGCTTTAGGTGTAAAAAATGTACTAAAAACGTTTGAAAATTTTTCTTTAATATTTTGATAAATAAAAATTTTTAAATACTTCAACATTTTGCTGTAAAAGTCCCATAGGTAACACAAAAATACTGTGGAATGATACATATCATCCATAAATTCTACACTCTAGTTGGTACAACACACTATTTAAAAGAACATAACTAAACAATTAAGCCTAAATCTGTCATTTTGTAAAGTAGCTAAATGCATAGCAAGAATGCCTTGCTCAATTTTTTACCTTTTAGATAAAACACTAGTGCACACATCATGACGATTCTATGAACAGAGAAATTTGGATTATAACATGAATTGGTATCAGTTTACAATAACCTATATTCAGAATCTGTTTAACATAGAAAATAATTTTAAAGATGGAAGAAGAAAAGATTATGATTAACATATTTTTCCATAACAATTATTAAATAGTGTTGTGAAATTTGCTGTTCCAATAAGAAATATAACTGAAGATTCGTTTAGAATCTTCAGTTTATATTTCACTTACTTAGATATTCAAAAAACTTACGCAGATATTCAAAATTTCTTTTTAAGACATCATCCGAAGTGGTATTAAAAGCGTAGGAAAAGCGATCTATGTGGTTAGCAACAACTTGAAGACATCTTTCTTCCAAAGATTTCTGATCCATTCTTTCAGTGTACAAAAAGCACTTTAGAAAATCTAATTTAACAACAGAGTACACATAGAAAATGATTATTAAAAGCGCGACGAATACGCGTAAAAGATCTGTCTCTAATTAAATTAAGAAAATTCAAACTAAATAACTTTTTGAGAGTTTCACTTTAAACTCTTTTTACATTGCATTACATAAGAGTCAAAACGCGAAAAGGTTACAGATCTTGAGATTCAAAGTCTCTCCTCTTTGATACTCATAGCAACTCAACACACACAAGAAAATAAATCTTATCCTCACTATATGACGTCATTTGAGAGTGTATGAGACCACAAAAAACGAAGTTCTGATTCTTCCCCGTACGTCAACGCATGTACTTTTTACTCTTTTTGTGTACAAAAACGTCTTTTCAGAGGTTTCTCTCGAAAATGTTCAAATTAAAAAACAATACGTTCATTTAGTTCATTTAAAAAAAAGGCACTTTCCAGATTTTAAGCATATTGCTGAGTAAAGCAGTGGTGCGCAAACTATTTTCATTTGCGAGTCGTGACATCATCGATTGAAATAACTCTTTTTTTTTTTTTTTTTTTTTTTAATCCTATGCCCGTCCTTGACCTCTCGGTCATAAGACGAGTAAAAAAAATATTTTTCAAGTTGTAACATCACAAAAATCAGTTAATGAATCAACACATAATTTTATGAAACAATTCTTTATTAATGCATATGGGTATAAAATTTTTTTAATGAAAAATACTTTTAAAAACTTTTACATCATAAGAAGTCAATGTGAAGTATATGCTTGAAAAGAGCTTATGATTGCTTCTATGTTTTAATAGAAACTAAATTTGAAAAGCCGGTTTTACATGAGTAGGCTGATGAAAACTAATCAACATATTGATTGCCTTCATTTCTTTTCAAATCGGCATATTCGTTTCCAATCGATGATCAAAATTTTTGGCAAGTCAAAGACAAGGCCTTATCCAGAATTTTTTTTCCGGGCGGGGGCGGGGAATGACTTCAGCACACTTATGTTAAGGAAAGTTTCAGTGAGGAATATATATGTCACAATGCGAAAAATTTCGGAATTTCGAGGAGGGACTCCCCCCACCCGAAATCTCTGGATACGGCCTTGTCAGAGAGTTAAATTGCATACGCAGTGTTTTGTCGCTTGAAACATCTGTTCGTTTTCATTTAGAGCAGCGTTTCCCAACCAGTGGTTCACGAACCCCCGTTGGTTCGCGCGGGACAGAAAAGTGGTTCACGAAAATAATGTTGCAAATGACGAATTTTTTTCTGCTAAAGAAAAAGAAAAAAACGATGAAGCATAATAAATTTACATACGTATTAAAAATGAGTGCAAAAGTAATTTTTTAAAAAATTGTGTTTTCCAGATAATACAGAAAAGTAGTGGACTGGCAAAGGAAGCATACAAGCAAAACTTGAAATGCACTTATTTGTACTTTTGCTCGATTTTTAAAATTTGGATCACAAATTGGTACCGAAATATATTGATTAGTTTATTTTAAATTTTAGAACCGTATGTTTCTTCAACCATTTCCAATTTTTTCCTTGAAAGCGTGAGGAAAGAGCCTGAAATATGAAAATTTACTACATAAAATGTAAACTTTTGCATTATTTTTGGCTAATTGGTCATTATACAGACCCTAAAATGGAACCAAAAGCTATTTATTCACTAATTTTAAATTTTAGCTCACATTTATCACATTTTACTCCAACGATCATTGCAATTGGAAATTTCAAAATATCTAAATTTTTAATTTCCAAAACTTTACCGAATTTTGTATATTTCAACCGGAAAGTGGAACCTAATAATTTTGAAATGTTTCAAAGATTACTTATGTTTACTGCATTAATATTTACTCAAAAAGAACAGATGAAACAGTAATAATAATAAAAAATATTTGCAACTGTATTTTAGTTCTATTTAAACTTGGATGTTTTGCAATAACTATGTTTTAATCCCTCCCTTAAACTACATGGAAAATACATGTACTAGCAAAATTTATAGTTTAATCACCTGTTACTAATTACTATCGACTACTGAAGGGTGTTCGCCATTTTCTTTCGGATCATATATTCATATAAGGGGTTCGCAAGGGAAAAAAGGTTGGGAAACACTGATTTAGAGGGATATTGGAATTAATAATATCAAACGAAAATGGACCACGGATTCAATTTAATTCATTTTTTTGGAAATTTTTCGTTAAGTTTTAAACCAATTTTATCAAATGACGGGAAACGATGTTTTCAAATAACAAGAAATCTACATTATTTTCTTTAGTAAGTTCTGAAAAGCACGGAACATGTCTGTGTTGTTTTGGTTTAATTCCCCCTTTGCCAAATTATCTTCTCATTCTTAAAAGCTTCAATTTCACTGTTAACTTTAAAATGTTTTCACCCTCTCATTATAGATTCCCATTCAGATTATTTGGTTTTTCGAAAATATCAAGCATGTAACTGAGTTTTCCGAATCAACCTTCATTAATAAATGAATGTGCAAATATTGTTTCTTTTCCACAAAAAATGTGTAAACTTCGTTTCTCAAATGGAAAATACGTAGCAGTATTTTGCCGTGTGAGAGTCATTTGACTTCGGTATGTAGTAATAATGGCTCATACACAGAACCCATCACCCATCTCATTACATAGTAGTGAAAATAGACGACTGTTTAGGCTGTTGCTTTTAATGTAATTAATTACAATAACATTTTTAATATCTTGTGCAATTGTTCATCGACGTTTTTTGCAACTAGAGCTTGTCTATGTATGATGGAATGGTTAACTACTATACGGGGAGCATATTTCATTATTAACCCTCTTAATCCTATGTTATACTACCTGTTGATGGTGCAGCACCATCAGCGAAAAAACCTGCGACACAGTGGGTCCAGATAAGGTCATTTTCCTCAAAATATATAGTAATAACTTCAAATATTTTCTTTCCAGTTACTCTCTCTTCTAACTTTTTACAAAATGAAAAATCTTCTGATATGTCTTCCGAAAATCTTCCGATATGTATCCGTTCTTTAAAATGAATAATTGTAGATTTTTCATAAATTTGAATTTCTCTAAAGTTGGCGAACTAAACACTGGGGGTTCCGCGTCAGGCCGACCACTTGACCGGAACTTCTGCTTCTGAACGCCCCGGGCCCTCGGTCTTGAAAACTGGGATGGGCACAGTAGTCCATGGCCCCCAAAATTGCTGGCGTGCCACTGAGTTTAGTTTAGTTTATTGAATTTGGCGACTACCAAAAATTTTCTCACGAACCCTCCAGGGGTCGGGACCCCCGGTTTGCGCACCGCTGGCGTAAAGGATCAGAAAATCAGTGAAAATTCGTACATATTTTCTTTTATCACTTTCTAACCGCTCTGACAATAAGTTTTTCGGTTTTTGAGTCCGTATAAAACTTAACGAATTAAATACACCGTTTCCACACTATAGGAAAGGCCATTTATTATTCATCTATTTCAATTTTAAGTTAAATTTAAAATCTTACCATCTTTATATGCTTAATGTGTTTTTCATACTTTTCTTTACTTCAATGCTATTGAAAATAAAGTTCGAAAGCCTAAAAAAAAAAATAATGCACAGTTAACGAAAATATTTTTTTTGATGTGCGTGGTGGAACATTTTCTTTCTCAACATAAAACAATCCACTGTTAATTGAACTGATAACTGAAAATATTGACTAAATTATAGTGAAATATTTCATGTAATACTTGGGGACTCCCCAAGACAATATCTACGGACCCGCCCCCCCCCCCCCCGAAATTTTTCGCAATGTAGCATATACTCCTCCCTGAAACTTTCCTCAACATAAGTGTTTCAAAGTTAGGGCCCCCTGAAAAAAGTTTCTGGCTACGCCCTTGGGACTCCCTCTGCTTGCTCACTATCTCTCACTCACCACCAGAACTGGGTTTCATTATTATTAAAAACCAAGGTTTTATGCTACTTGATCGTTAAAGTGAAACCATACTGCACGATTACAATACTTACCGAAGAAATCCAAATCTTTCTCCCCGAAATTTCTCAGTTCAGGTTCTATCTTCCATTTGTTCATTTTGGTCATCAAAATAAGAAATGAACAGAGTTAATGAAAAATTAGCAGTTTTGTGACTTATTTTCAAACTGGGCCAGTCGCAGTGAACAAAAAATTCTTCGATATCCTAAGGGAGTCAACATTTACCGTATAACAACTTTGATTTGTATCATTAGATATCACTGCTTAATTACTTCAAATAATCCTTTTCTTTCGTTATAACAATAATTTCAAGAAAAATGTCTCTTTTAGGTATAAAAAGATATTGTACAAACCAAGTGTAAGTATACTATCAAAATTAGTCAATGTGTTCTAGTAAATTCAAACCCAAGTTTTAACAACGTAGAAATTTAAATTAATTTATTTATTACTATTTATTTATCTTTATTTATTTATTTAGCTTTGGTATCTTCAGGCATCGAAACCTTTTATGTTTAGCAAAATTTTCACTTTTCGGTGATTTTTCCCCTTTTCCCTAAATGTGCTAAACTTATTTTAGAGGTTCAACTAAATTTTTTCGTATTTTTATAAATGTTTTCTTTTTAGGCTGATTCTAGCAACATGTCTAAAGTACATTTTATTGTAAAGTTACCTTCTCCTTCGTATTATTGTTAAGGTCACTAGTTCATTCAAAGAAAATCAAGTGTAAACGCTACAAGCATGCAAAGTAAAAAGCCCACATTCAACTTGTAAAACTTAGCACGATGATGTAAAAGTACTAAGTAAAAAATGTTAAAACAAAATGAAAATATAAAAATACTAAATATTAAATGTAAAAACAGCACGAAACGAGTGTTAGTATTACTGATGCTTGTTGAAAACTTAGATTCTTCCAGTAAAATTTAGCACAAAATGTATAAGTACTATTCCAAAAATGTTAAAACTTAGATTCCATAAAACAATGTAAAAAATTACTGTATAAAAATGACTTAGCGGGAAAATGTAAAAGTACTACGTACAAAACATCAAAGCTTATATTCATCTAGTGAAACTTAGTACAAAAATGTAAAAGTACTAAGAACAGAGCCTTAAAATAAACATTAATTTGGTAAAAACATAGAATGAAAATGTTAAAGTACTAAAGGCAAAGCATCAAACATGGATTAATCTATTAAAACTTAGTATAAAAAAGAAAAGTACTAGATACAAACGGTCAAAACTTGTAACTAATATTTTAAAATTTAATAAAACAAAACTTAAATTCATCAAGGAAAACTTAGAACGGAAAAATAAAATTACTGAAGTTTACAAAACAAAAGTGCAAAGCTTTGCAAATTATTAAAACTTAACGCAAAAAAAAAAAAAAAGTATCAGGTACAAAATATCAAAACTTAAGAAGAAAAAAAAACTGCTACTTAGATTCATCTAGTGACACTTAACTCTAAAAGTTTAAAACTAATAAGTGCAAAATGTGAAAACTTATATTTACCTACTAAAATGTAAAAATATGCAGTACAAGATATTAAAACAGAAGAAAAATGTAAAAGTACGGAAATTTTCAAAATAAAAGTGTTATGCACTTTAAAAACTCATAAACTTAAATTCAGCAACTAAAAATTCTGTAAAAAAGCAGAAGTACTAAGTACAAAAACTAAAGACAGCCAGCACAAAAATCTAAAAGTACTAAGTTACAAAACATCAAAACTTAAATTGATCGATAAGAACTTAGCACAAAAATGTAAAAGTACGGTAATTTTTAAAATAAAAAGAAAATGTACAAAATTTTAAAACTTATCTACTAAAATCTAGAATGAAGATGTAAAAACACCAAGTATAATATACTAAAGCAACACAAAAAATAAAAGTAAAAAATACAAAACATAAAAAAGTTAGTTATCTACTTAAACTTCAAAACATAGATTCAGCATGAAAACAGGGATTTGTCTACCCAAATCCTAATCAAAAATGTAAAAGTTCGAAGAACAAAATGCTAAAACTGAAAAGTTAAAAATATGCAGTACAAAACAACAAAGCATGAAAGAGTACTAACTAGAAAACTTCAAAACTTAAATTCTCTCACTGTACATTAGTTTTAAGATTTTATGTAGTGACTCAGGTAGACTTGCCAGTATGTAGGAAGTAAATAAACAGGATGCGTATAAACCATGAGGTCTAGGTGTAAACAAAATATTTTGCAAATAAATAATGAAAAAAAAAAAAAAAAAGAAAAAGCACTATCAAAAAATTACGTACGAAAGCAAGAAATTATACAGCAATTTTACGACACAAAAGGTCAAGATTCACGGTCACCACTCGCCATGTGACGACCTTGTTTGAAAAAGTGGCGATTCAAAAAATTAGGAACGATCGCCACCTTTCCCTTTTTTTAATTTCTAAAGTAAATCCTTCCTTTTCAAACAAATCTATAGAATTTACAACTCTTGCTTCTTTCATGCACGCAAGCACAATAAAAACGCATCAATTAGGCATTCAAGTAACCGAATTTCGGCCGATATTCTTCATTTTCCCTTTCACAAGAAAAGAATGGCGAAATTTCCCCCCGATTGCGCTGTTTTTTTAATTCCTTTTCTCCGCCATATAAATCTTTTAAATATAGTAGCAAACAATCTTAATCCTGATTTTTTTTTCCATAGCCGCAACTTTTATTTCAGATCGGCCATTATCGCTTAAACTTATAAAATTGGAAGTGTTGCGCCATTTTGAAAATGAAATGTACTGAACAAAATTAGAACTGGACATTTTTTTATACTTGTGCTCGAAAATGGTTCGTATTTGTGATCGCTGTTTTTGTAAAAGGTTCGTTTCTGTGATTGGGATTTTTCCAATCTGTTGCTTCTATTATTAACAATTAAAATTTTAAATTTAAATCTTTTGTACTCTATAACATTCAACATAAAAAACTATATCGTAAAAATTCATACTTCCATAATTTACCATCGCCAATGAAGCTAAGTTTTCTTTTCCAAATTTGAAAGTCATGTACATTTTTCTTTTTTTGCAGACTTAATAGTTTTGACAAAATATTATGTTTTCTGCACTGAAAATATGCAGGGTTCGTTGATTTAAATCAAGTGATTAAAAAAAAAAAAAAAATCATTGATTTTACAATGTTAGAAAGTATTGTAAAATGAAATACGTTGCAATTACAATCACTGTTTCAAACAAAAGTTCCTAGGTCTGTTTGTCTGTAGAACATATTTCATAAGTTTAGAACTAATTAATATTTTTTAAATTTTACAATATTACTTTTATTCTTCAAACATCTTAACAGCAAAGCATAAATTCAATTCGATCATTCAAATTAGAATTCATAATTATTATGAACCATTGTGTTTTTTGTCTTTATTTTAGATCAATTTAATAAATGCCACACAATAAATAATTCAGAATGATAAGTGTTTAAAACAACAATTGTTAGAATTTAGAATATGTATCCTTAAAGTTTTATCCATGTCCCCTAATAGTTTAAGGTTTTTTCCTTCTAAAATATTTTTTTTTATCATAGAAGTTTTCAATAAAGATATTTGATTAAAACAAAAAGTTTCAGTTTTTAGTAATAGTGTAAGCATATGATTTTACTAAATGGGTAAAAATATTTCAGGCTTTTTCATTTATAAAATAGAAAAATGAATGAAGTACACTCAATGTAAGATTTAAGTACACACAATTGTTTCTTTTCTTCAGCTTTCAACAGTAACAGAATTCAGATTAAGTTCGTTCATTTTCTCTGTACTTATGAGTGTACTATTATTCTTGGTAGGGTTAAGTTTCATTTGAGTCATGAATTTGTATTAAAATGTTTATAATTATTACTATTAAAAAATATTTATTGCTGTGAAAATAGCTTAAATTGTATTTTTGCATATTGATTAATATGCCATATTGTTTATATAAATGTAACATAATAAATATCCAAACTATTTAAGGTTTTTCATTTTTTTTTTTGATTAAAAAAATATATATAAAAAAATCAAACCCTGAAAATAAGACACATAAGGCATTGTAGTGCACTGATGTGCACCATTGACCCAACCCTGCTTTGCACTTTTGTTTTATGACGCATAGGTGGCCACCAAGTTAATCAAGTTTAGTGGTCACTGGCCACTGGCAAAATTTCCGAGTCTTGACCTTTACGACATACCATTAAATTACATTATAAAAATTCATATAAAATTAAGCTAAAGTTAACGTAATATAGAGAAATTTGGACTGCTTTGCTGAATTTAGACAAAGTTAGTTCTGCCGGGTGGTTCCTAGGGGGAGATTATTTTGTAATCACACACCCAAACATGGGTAAAAGGTTAAAATATTTTACAATAGAAGTGAAGGCAGTAATCTTACATCTTACTAAATCCTTTTCTGACACAAACGAGCGAGTTAGATATTTTCATGAACAAATTAACAAACATTTAAACTAACTTTTGGCGCGTATTTCCGATAAAATACTTTGAATTAAAGGAGTAAAATTTAGGATTATCGAAAAATTTTAACATTGATTTAAATACTACGTTCAAAGGGACCAAGAGAAATTTTAGCATTAAAGAAGTTCAAATTAAATAAGTGCAATGCATTAGAACACACTTTTGAAGAGTTGATACCTATGCAAGAACGGCACAGCAAAAGAACTTACTTTTTCTGCTGAAGAAACTTAAATTTTGCGAAGTCTTGACTTTCTACCTTGCCTCAGGTTCAACTCATATAAATGACATGGAATTTAAGTACTCAACATTCATGTATATAATGCTTGAGAGATTATACAAGTCATGCCAAAACCTGCTTATGAAAATAATTTATATATATCATATAATTTCAGCTCTTCATTGTTTGTTGAAAAATCTTCCATCATTTCAAAGTGTTTATTCAGCATTGTTCTATTTTCGTATACTGTTCTCACACTTCTTTAGCTTTGTCGCCAATAACTTCAGAGATAACTCCTCTGAATAAAAACCATACCAATGACTGAGCGCAAATTCTTTTTGACTATATTTTCAAAATGTGTGATAGACATTTATGATAGGACTAGCTTTTAAAGCGCCGTTACATACTGGCGAAGGCTGTCTTGTGCGCACCATGAGTTAAAACATACGCATAAGTACATTGCTACTAAAAGCTGAAAGTCAAAAACTTTTAAGTTGCAGCAAATTCCTTGATGCACAGCAATTGACAACGATCTCCATTCAGATGCTTCCCGGTTCTGCGATCTCATTTGCGAGAAATTAGGTTCCCGCCTCCCCAACTTTTCTGGTAAAATTTTCAATCAATACATTAATTAAGATTGCCTGTCCCTTTAAAAATATTTTTTCAGTTTGCTCTAGCTTGACTATAAATACATTCTGTCCAAGTTATAACGGCATTGTAGTATCCGCGGTATTTATTTTATGACTTAAAGATAGAGGTGATGCTACAAACAACATGGAGTTTAAAAAATACTAATTAAATTACATACCGTAATGCAATTTAAAAAATCAACTCATTTGACATAAGAACTTTAACAGGGTTCCCACTTGCATCTCTAAGTCAAAATTAAGGCCTTTTCAAGGCCAAGTGTAACTTTTTTAGGGCTACATTACATATAACATTTAGAACTTCGAAGACATAAGAATGATATCGTATGTCGGGTGAATATAGTAGTCAAATGTTCAACACTGAAATTAACTTTTAAAAATAATAATAAGAATTCTGGAAATGACATTAAAACTTTGCTATCACAACTAAGGAACTAATTTTTTTTCCTCCAATGGATTTTAATGTACATTTAATGCATCTTTATGCACAATCAATTCATCGTTATGAATAAATGCTTTCCTCAGAATGATGATGAAGCAGCAATATGAACATCTCACTGAATTAAATCTTTTACATAAGTCAACTCTTTCAAATTTTATCTTAAATTTAAAGATTTATTCCTTTAATAGTTATATTTTCTTCAGTTATAAATATTATGCTTAGCTAACTTTTCAATCTTAAACTTCAACCAGATTTTATTTTGCCTCCAACAACTTTTCTCAGCACATAATCTGCAGTGCCGCAGTGTATTACCCAAGTGACATGATATGTCTTACAATTATGCCTTTTATACATGTAAAAGGCATACAGTACCATGCAACTAAAAATTTTGAAAGAGTAAAAAAACATATATTACGCAAATTTTGCAAAAGTTGTTGAGGCTGCAACGAACCCCTTTTTCAATGCAGAAGAAGTGCACTTCTAGGTAAAAGCATCCAACTGAAGATGTATTTGTGCCTTAACTCACACTTTATCTACTCAGAAGTATGACTTAAAATAAATGTGTCTTTTTCCTCATAAAAACAAGCTTTTAAACCTTTATAAAGCAAGCAATAGCAATGTCTTGAATCAATGTTCTTTCTGAAGGCAGATTATTTTTAAAATAATTTAAGCATTGCATTTTAATAAGGCTACAATAATGAATACCAATAATTTCAACATGATCGTCGAAAGTTTGGGTTAAGTTAAAGATAAGGGGAAAAATGCTGACTGCAGGCGTGTTTCTTCACATTCTTTTTTATTTTCCCCATAACGTAAGATTTCTCAAGCAATTTCATAGTATCCTTGATTTCTCTGTGACCACTTAGCTTCTGAGATAATTTGTAAAATTCCAGAACGATCGTAACATCAAATGAAAATTGACTTAGAATAGAAAATCCATACAAAATTGCCACTGTGCAGATGTAAAAATACACATATATATGCATATCAATACATGTAGATTTTCATCCCATTTACCAGTTTTGAAAAATCCATGTCATGAATGAATCATCAGTGTTCCATGACTGTGACTTCTGAGTTGGAAAAGGAAGAGGGGAAATAAATTTAAGGCCTCAAGAATAAAAATTAGGGCCTTTTGAGGGTTTTAGGAAGAAAATTAGGCCTTTTAGGGGCCCTTAAATCAATTTCCATATTTAAGGCCTTTTTAGGGACTCTTTAAGGCCATGGGAACCCTGTTTAAGAAAATGCTTAAAGACTTTTTAAATCTAAAATCCCAATCAGGACTTCTGCCTGATTGATCTCAGATTCCCGTATTTGTCCACTAACTTTACAAATGTTATTAATCAGTTTCACCTGCATCCATTTCTGCTAAATTATGTAATTTCTAAGTTTAAACTTCTGGAAAACGGATAATGCACAGTGAAATTAAATTTAACAATTAAAGCTACATTAAACTGATTTAACACAATATAAATATTGCTGACAAAACTGAAAAATTGTAAAGATATTGCTTAAAAAGGAAAAATGCTACTATTCAAACTTTTGTGAAAAATAACTTATAAGAAAACATGATTAGTTTTAATTTAAATAACATGTTTTTAAGAATGATTTGTTTAAAAACATATGCATTGGACACCATTTGCACCTATACAAAAAAAAACATTGTTTCTAAGAACAATTTATTCATACTACACCGTTCATATCACTAGTCCATGTGTTCTTACTAACCAGTTCATTGATTTTCTAAAAATTTTATGCGTGGGAGTGAAGAGAATGCGTAGATGGGGGAATGTGAACTGGTCCTAATAATCAAAAAGATTTATCAGCTTGGAAATTGTTTGTGATGGTGGTGAAGTAATTTTTATGAAACAAGAAAGATAGAAATTATAAAATCCTAATTGAAGAGCTTCTTAAGTCCTTCCAAGCCATGAAGTGTCGTATGTCACTTAAAATTTGTTTTTTACATATGCATTTTCCCCCAGAAAATCTTGGTGAAGTTATCACGAACATTGTGAAAGCTATCAGAAAGGCTATCATTGAGACCTAGCAATGATGAGTGACTACTGCTGGTTTCTTATGAGAAAATATTTAATGCAACACAAAAGAAAAAAAAAAAATCATTGCATTTACAAAAGTTTTAGTTTTATGCTCTATTTAGCCTAAACTATGTATAATTCCTCAATTGAAATAGAATTCCATGATAAATTAACAAAATTAATCATGATAAAATTACAATTTAAATGCATTTGCGAATTCCTTCTAGTAGTGTAAGATAGTCATAACAAAAAAAAACTGTGTTACAGCTCTGTTACAATTATATTCAAATTCTATGCTATGAAATAAGTTGAAAATAGCAAATTTCATTTGTGTTAGAGGAAAAAAGTTTTTTTTGTGGACTAGTGTTATGCTTTTTTTCAAATTTATTATTCAATTTATTATTATTAGTACTATTTGCTTCTAACAAAATTTTGCTCACCCTTCTGCTTTTCTGATAAATTTTACTTCATTATTTTTTTTACAAATTTTAGGTAGTAGCATGAAAAGGTTGAGAGCGTGATTAATATTTCTATGATAACAGTTAAAATTAGAAACAAATAGCAAATTAGTTTATAGGCATTATTGTTGGAAGCAATAGTGCATAAATCAGATCGCAGTTTGACTGTACTCTAAACAACACAAAGTCAACAAAACAAAATTATTTAGTTTAGTAACAATTATGAAAAGGGGACATTGCCGTGTATATTCATAACACATTCATATTCAACATGGAAAGTCATACTAAGGTCCATCAAAGTCCATAAGGTCCTTCAAAGTTATCGTCAACATCATCATAGTCACCATCATCATCGTCGTAATCATCACCATCAGTATAATTATCAAAGTCATCAAATACATCATAGAGATCAAAAATGTCATGAATATCATCATCATCAGAATTAAAATCATTTTCATAATCTAATAATGGTTTGTTTTTCAAATTGGAAGCAATGTGATATAGCTGGTCGATATCTTCCGGCTTTAAATTTGGAAACAAAGGACTCACAATGCGAAGTACCTTTAATGAGCAGGAAGTGAGGAGTATTGATTGAAGCACTGGTAATTCAATCTCCGAGTGAGAAAAGTATACTTTTCTAAGAGGGCAATTGTTACAGCAGTGTGTAATTGCTGCCTTAAGTTCATCTGTGAAATGTGAGCAACAAGAAAAGCAAATCTTCTCTAACTTGCGAGAAGACAAAATAATAGCACTCACAGACTCCGACGTTGCTACCTTAGTGAAAACCACACTTTCTAAATAAAGTTTTTTCAGGAATTTCAATTCCTTTTTACAAGTTGCAACAACAGGTTGGAAAGATATGTCTTTCAAATGCAGCTCTTCTAAAAGAGGGCAGCTTTTTATTAATTCTTCAACAGAAAGAGAAAACTCGTCAAGCTGTAGGAATGTTAATAAAGCACCTCTGCTATTTAGGAAATTATTCACAACTGGGAGAGAAAAAAGCTCTTCCTGATCCAAACTAACATTTTTTAACTTTGTGAAAGTTGTTAATGCACTTAATTGGTCAGAATTATTAATAACAGATGTTAAAATGCTTACATCGGGGCATAATAAAGCATACAATTTCAAAAGCTCAGGTGAAGAAATTAAATGTGTACATGGTATTGTATCTAAATGTATTAATTTGTATTTCCTAAAATTGGAAGTATTGTTCTGATCAATTTCTTCTTGATGCATTTTATGCAAAACACAAGGCATACCAGGAGCTTCTAGTATTTCCAAGTGAGGAAAACGCTTAAGAATCAATTCAGTTACGTCGTCCTCAACATCCGTACCGTCAAGGTTCAACCTTCGAAGATTTAAATTTGGAACCTCACTTCTTTCATTCGTCTGGCATAAATATTTTCTCAGTCCTTCATTTGTAATAGAACTATCAGCAACATTCAGTTCAACCAAATGAGGGCAATATTTTGCAATATTTTTCAAGGCTTCGTCATTACAGCTATCTTCCATGTTTAAAAATCTTATGTTTTTCAAATGGGGGAAAATGTCAGCAAATGGAAGCTCCGGATAACGATTTCTGTATGCACTGAAAGAAATTCTGTCCAGTCCCTATAAAGAAACAAAAGAAAAAGAAATTCAGCAGAAATGTCATAAAAGATATATTTTTGCAAAGTACATATTTATGTGCAGAAAATAAAAGGGCAACTAAATTAGTAAGTAAATAAAAATTAAAACTAAATAAAGTATGGGATTCCAAATACAGAATCTTGAACTCTGGAAGACCCTTAAAAAAAAAAAAAAAAAAACTTGATTTTTAAAGAAAAATTGGGAAATAAGTTGCACCGTTTCTTGAAAAATTGTGTATGAAAAGGTTTCCATATTTGAGATTGCAATTTCTGAAAAGTGTTTGTTTTCGTGTATTTTTAGAGTTTTTGAAAATTGTTGCTTTAATTCTGTGTTAATATCATTAAATTTTACATTTTAATTTATTGTAGTTTTATTATATTTATTATTACTATTTTCTAAATGAGCCCTAATTTTCATACGATACGGAAAATTTGCAAAATTGAAGTCCGGCGTTTCATGCATTTTGCAGATTTTCTTTATCTTTTACTGTAATTAGAAGTCTTTAGTAAGCTACTAGAGAATATAAAATCATTTAATAATTGTTTTCTTTTATTGTTCACTTAAAGGAGTTAAAAATAAAAGCGGAAAAACTCTAGATTTTTCATAAGGTTTTGCCTGGAACGTAAATCGACACCTACTTCATTTCTGGTGCTGAATATCACAACTTATAGGCCAAGTAAATACAGTAATAACAAGAAGCTTCATCTAGAACTTTATACGAGCATACTTTCCCGTATACACCAACTTCAAATTTATAATCGAGCTATATTTTTCTACAGTTAATACACATTCATTCATTTATTCTTTCACTCATTCATTCAGGAATATCCAGATCAAACAATTTCATAGGATAATAGGCTGGTTTAGCTCTGGTTGAACTTCGTATCTGCACATGTTTTACACCATAACATCCTTCAGATAAAGTTTGTTTCAAGCAAGTCCATCAGTTAGATCAGGATTTATGTATTGAAATTTCCCTATCAGGTGCTAATGTTAAACATTTTTTGAACTGTTCAAAATTGAGCAGAAATTATTCAAATCAAAAAATATTTCACATTGAGAGGTCCTTCAAATGAGCTTGTTTTTTCTTAAAACGTAAACTCTTTTGAAATGCTTACACCAGGTACTTAGCATAATAACGTTTAAATTAAACCAACGAATAACGACAGCAATCTAGGTAGCAGTTTTAGTGAGCCTGGCGGCGCAGTTCATGGCCGGCGCCATGGAAGTCTTAGCACGCCTCATAGATAATTCTCTCTCTTTCTGTAAAGTTAAAAATACCTATCATTAATATCATATATATCATTATCATAGTTAATTGGCTATCGGCAATAGGCCAATTTGCTTATCAGTGCATCTCCAGTTATAAAGTAATGGTGGGGTCGATCCAGCATTTTTAATAGGGTCCTTTTTTGTAAATTTGAAGAACACTTTTGTGAAAAATCAAATATTTCTTTGAAAATTAAAAATTTAGATATACAGTGATAAAAAAAAATTCATTTTTTGCCGCTTATTTAATAAATAATTCTGTAAAAAGTAAGTTCGTGAAGGGTTAATTTTGATTATTGGAATTTTGTGAAGGGTCCACTTTGATTGGTTGGGATTTTGTGCAGGGTTCGTTTAAATGATTTGGAATTATGTGAAGGGTCTGAACATGGATCTAAACTTCCTCTGGCACAACCCCGGAAACTTAGTAAAAAAGTAAGGATTTGGAGAAACCACTCGAGTTACTCCACTATGACTTCTAAAAGCTTGTCCAGTCTTTGCTCCAAAAAGTTTTATTAGGAATTATTTTAAATTCAATTCATCTCTCTTTTTAGTTAACTTAATTTTTTAGGTGATAAAAAATTTAAAAAGTAACTTATCGATTATTTATTTATAAATAAATATTTAGTTTTTATGCTTGTGTTGTGAGACGTAATTACAGCATATGAGACATACTCGTTCTTTTATTTAATTAATAAATCAAAATACAATCAACCCAAGATCATCATTTTAGTCACATGACACTTGATATTTGATAAGATTAATTTAAAAAGAGGTTGTTTTATTTTTAATAAATTAATTTTCAAAAATTCAACTTTTTTAAAAATTATTTTTAAATTTGATAACACTAACAACGAATTAAATATTTTACTCGATTTTTTGAAATAGATTGTGTTTTTTTTTAATTGCATTAATAATGTTACTCATTTAATTAAAAAATATCTAAGTTGGTGGGAATACTTTATTACAATCAAAATAATAAAATGAGTAATACAGTCAAGGCTAGATATAATGACCATCTGCGTCCCACAGAAAAAGGTCTTTATAACGAGT
This sequence comes from Octonoba sinensis, assembly GCA_038502835.1. Taxonomy (NCBI): domain Eukaryota; kingdom Metazoa; phylum Arthropoda; class Arachnida; order Araneae; family Uloboridae; genus Octonoba; species Octonoba sinensis. The sequence continues at coordinate 50,804,499 of CM076599.1, read as the reverse complement.
GGTCATTATAAGATGTAGAATTTTCTAAAAAATATATTAAATGCACCATGCATGCTCAGTAGTTCCATTAAAATTGGTAATTTTCAAAGACTCCAACTAGATGCTCAAATTATTTTTTTTCATTGGAAAAAGTATCAGAGCAAAATATTAAACAGATTTTTAAGTAGAAAATATAGGGGAAAAACACATTTATGGAAGCAGAACTTCTGAGCTGACATGACACCTGGCACGGACAGCATGACTCCTCTTATTTCGGAGAATCAACCCTTAGAAAACTACATGATTGAAATGACAATCTACCAATGCATCTGTTAACTCCTTTTCCTAAGAAATCCGGAAATTCCATGCTTCCTCTCCCTCTATTCTTTTTGTACTGTGATGAGTGGTAACCCCCCCCCCCCCCCAGTCAAAGTAGTACTGAACACTGAAGACTCCATGCAGTTTGTCCGTAAACTACAATCAAGTTCATTTCAAGTTACAAATTTAGAAACATGCTATATTCGGAAAAATGCCACTAATTGTGTCCTCTAAATGCGGTCTCTGTATTGGATTAGACGATACAGAATGGTCGTTGTACCGAAAGCAAATGAACACCGAGTTCATAGGGATAAAGTTGGAACTTTTACCACTGGTCATTATAATGTGTGGTTGTTATAACGAGCGTCCACTGTATTTGTTTGGGGGGGGGGGGGGAGGTGATATTTCTTGTATGGTCTTAGCACAGGGAATTTTTTCTGTGTGGGGGGGGGGTTGAGGGAATATGTTTTCTGTGCATATCAAAGGCAATGCTGTGGTGGAAAGACTTAAATTAAATCAATAAAATGTGCATTTTCTTCAGTGAAGGGGGAGGGGGCATTTCTTTTAAGCTAAAAGTACTGATAAATTTTTCAGCGAGGGGGGGGGGGGATGAGGAAATGCAACTCTGCATCCCTTTCTGCATAGGCTTATGCACGGGCAATGTTGGGGTGGGAATACTTTAAATCTATTACATGCAATTCTTTCAAAGGGCGGGGGTCGTAGAATTAGGTTTTTTTATGCATATAGGCATTTGTCATGGGCAATGCTGAGGCAGGAATACTTGCATTTAATTAAATCAATAAAGTGCAATACTTTTTGGAGCTAAGGGTTGCATGAATATGTTTTCTGCATATATATATGTGTTTATCATGACAATACCGTGGAGGGAAGGTGATGCCCTATTTCAACGTTGCTGCAGACGACATTCTTTAAACTCTTGGTGGGGGCAGTGCCCTGCAGTCAACACTTGTATTTACCATATTAGACTATCTGAATAACGATGATAACAAGAACTGTCTAAAATATCAAATGGAAGTTCTTTTACTGGGTTGTCTATCGTTCATTGCTAATAGAACCAGCATTGGCGGATACATATTATTTGATATATATCATGATATTTATAAGCCGATATATATCAACCATTAAATTTACACAATTTAAGTTTGAACATTTAAAGTTCATCTTTGATTAGCCCATTGACTCACTTCTAAAGTGATGAAAAAAATTTGAAATGTAATCATGTAAGAAGATGATTTATAGTGATGAGGAGGGTAATGATGCAACTGAGAGTCAGAAAATCTACAACAATAGTAATTTTCTCTCTTAAGTTGATGCTGATTTACTCATCAGACAAGCAAGACACTAAATTGAGAGTGTATAAACGATTTTCTCAAAATTAATTTTCTATTATTAAACATGACACCAATCATCATCAATAGAAATTTAACTGTTATACTGCTATAATTATGGTATATATCAAAATTAGAAATAGGTATCAGTTATTGCATAATTGATATTTTTTCATGATAAACAAATTTACATTGATTACTTAGCATGAAAATGTTAAATAAAATGTAACACAGACAAAATAAGGGGTATACATTTATATGAATCTAATTTTTGTTCTAATTGAAGTGATAATAATGAAGGACTGGATATATTAATACTTTTTACAAATAGAAGCAAATTTGAACTGAATAAGTGAGGTTAAATTAGTATACAGCAGGCTTGGAGTAATCGCGATTACGTAATCGTAATCGGCTGTAATCGATTACATTTTGACAAAATCGTAATCATAATCGTAATCTGATGATGGCATATTCTCATAATCATAATCGAAATTGTGTAATCCCGTAATCCTTTTTCTCCCGTAATTTTAATCGTAATCTTAAGGAAAAAATCCGTAATCTGCTGGTCCTGCAATCGTGTAATCTTGACCTGCTGAAAACTGAAATTTTTAGCGCTACCCTTGGATAGAAGAGATAAGATTACAAGAAAAAGGATTCGAACTGTGTACTGAAGTCCTATCCTAAGCGGTCTGTAACCTACGGGCGATCATAATATAAAAGGTTCTATGTGGCGGTCGCAGAGCCTTGATGGCAGGACCATATAATAGTCTTCTAGAGACGCTTGTTGTCCTACTTGTTGCGGTCTCTCAGAATTCTTAATTGCGGCTCCACTCTCCACGGGGAATGGCTGGAGAGCCCGAGAAGAAAGGGAGTCAGGTCTGGATATGTCACTCGCATCGCCTTGGGGCTCTCAGGGGTAAGGGGGGGGGGGGGTCTCTGGTCTCCTCGCGCCGTCCAGTTTCGGTAAAAGAGCGGTAATCTGTCCGCAAGTCAAAGATTTCGGGGTAGATAAGAAAGGGGAAGGTGTCTATAAAAGGACCAAAAGCATCGGTCATTTTGCTTCCTTAATTACCCCTTCAAAACATATTCAAACGGTTGGGCAATAGGCGAGAGTCTGGACGGGACCGCCGCGAGTAAAAGAGAGTTCCCCCTTTCTTCTCTCCGCGGGGTCCCGGTTTGGAGCCGGCATTAAGAATGGACGCCCCATTTTCCCTTTCAATAATCGAAGTAGACTGCCCCCTGAAAATCTAGTGTTGGTACTATCATACACACATAACACGGTACACACATAAAGAGACATGAAATGCCTTTTGTTCTAAAGAATAGCACATTTACACTTCAGCAAACCCTGGTACGTGTGATTATTATTTTTTAAAATATGTTCTTCGAATATTTAAAAATGTACATACATTTGAATCTTAAATTTATTTATATTTTAATGCTAATATTCTTTTTAATTAATAGGTATGTAAAAGAAAAAGTGATATATGTTCAGACATTCTCCCAATTGTTTTTTACATGCATGAATATTTAGGAATTATTTTTAAAAAATTAATTATCTTTTTCTTCTTAAAATTACCTCAACAGAATTTTGTATTTCAGTTGAATCTTGTACGTTAAATTTGCGTTGTAAAATTCCTTGCACTTTATTTTTTTATTAAAACAGTTAGTACATGGGAAAAAATTATATGCTCGTGCATGTTAAAAAAAAAAAAACACAAAAGTCATATTAAAATATTATAGTCATTCGTATTATAATTATTCTTCATATTACTTTTTAACGATTACTAATTTTGCTAAGAGTTATTTGAATGTTCATTATTCAAATTTTTTGAAATTATTCTAAAATGCAGCATTTATTTTCAAAAGATTATTTATCTCTTACACTATCTGAATATTTTGTTATCCCGTGCAATTCATGCACATCTTATAAGTGATTTCATAAAGAATCAAACAAAATTATTATTTTCAGTAAACTAATTGGTGTTATGTGAAATATTTGCACAATTTAAACTAGAAAATAAATACAATGGAGAAATATACTACATTTTCAGAAATTGCGGCCAACTAAATTTTGATTGTATGCACACGAAATAACAATGAAGCAGGTAAACCACTTATGCATTATATATACATTTAGTGCATCGTCTTTGCTTATATACAAAATACGATCAATGTAGTTATCCTTCACATGAGTTTTAAATATTCGAAAAATACTGAATGTGCCTTTCCTGATTATATATATATATATATATAATACAAATTTTTCATTTCTGCAACGACGTCATAATTTCAGAACTGTGATGTTGAAATTGTTTCATTATAATTGCAATCATCATCATTTCAGTTATCTCTTATTAAATCAGAAATTTAATTAAAAATCATAACTTTTTGATTTATGTCACTATTGTGAAAATGAGAGTTGTATGCATAAAATCGGATAATTTTATGCTAATCTAATCGTAATCAAAATCGTAATCGGATGTCATAATCGTAATCGATTACATTTTTCAGTGACTGTAATCGCTGCCGTAATCGTAATTACTTTTTGGCAAAGGATTACAATCGTAATCGTAATCTCTCAATTTCTCCCTTTGTAATCGTAATCGATTACGTTTCTTTGTAATCGACTCCAAGCCTGGTATACAGTCATTCAGGGTAACTTTGAACCACGTCATATATTTTGGTATATTTGACTTGATTTAAAAATTAAGAGAAGAAAACCGATTTTATAACCTATTTAGCCAAGTGCAGCACTTATTTCTTTTTTTTAGTTAAATATACTAAAAGATGTAACATGGCTCAAAATTACCCTGAATGACTGTAATTAACTCATTTAATAATATTCTGGTTTATATAATGTCCCATATGTAAATATTTTGCATGAAAGCATTCGTGATACAGTCATTCAGGGTAACTTTGAACTGTGGGGGTTAACATTGGACCTTCTAGTTTTTTTTAGTCAAACATACTAAAAGATATAGTGTGGTTCAAAGTTATGCTTCAAAATTACCCTGAATGACTGTATATATCATAAATATCTGAATATTTTGATATTTATATAAATATCATTATTTTTCCAATGTTGAATAGAATAACTAGTAGACACAAAAATTTGCATCTTTGCGGTAAAAATGTGTAAATGATCTTTTTTTTTTTTGTATTAGAAATATTTTGTGTAGCGTACTCTAAAGAAATATATTTATAGTCAGTTGAAATTAACATATTCAGAGTATAATCACTTTTTTTTTCACTCTGGGACAGTATGTGTATGCATGTTTTGGAAATAACCCTAACATTATTCATCAAAGAAATCTTAAGACTAATAAATTCAATTTTTTTAATTTTAAATTTTTTGGCACAGGTTCTCTAAAAGTTTTGGAAATTTGGAATCAGAATTGCTCATGAAATTTACTGTGAGAGATAAATTCATAGTATTACAGGGTTCCCGCAATATTTTTTGAAATCCCACTCAAAAAAAGTTCGTTTGCGCAACAGCGGACACGCGTTCAAAACATCGCGAAACGAAACTACCATTCTAAACTGATAATTCAATACAAACTTAATGGAGTATGTTCGTTTTCAACTCCATCTTATCCCCATTAAAGAAAACAAAAAACAAGGAACCCTATTTATCAAGATTGACAACTTCTTCATTTTTTCGGACTATGGAACAATTTAAGGCCTTCGGGAATGCCGACTTATCTTCATTCATTCTATTCAAAGGACGAAATTAAAAAAAGGAGTGGTAAAAGGGAATCTTCCTTGGTCACTGAAAAGCCGGGGGAGGAGGTAAAAAAATTCAAACCACTAGAGCAGAGCTTTCCAAACTTTTCCTGATGACGACACCCTTCCAGTACATACAATTTAACAAGACACCCTTTCACTGATACTAATAAAAGATTTGATTTTATCATAGCAAATGGTATTTTAAAGCAATAATTATTTCAGATATGAATTGGAAGTACAGTATAATTAATACATTAAACACTTTTTTCCGACACAAAATTTTCCAATACTATCAAGAATTCAATGGCTCACATGGGCTTGACGACCATTACAAATCCGTCTTATATTAAGTCGGATGTAAGACAAATTCACAAGCATTTCTTCACCTAACTTTCTCAAACTACTACGTTTAACTGTTTTTGTATTAGTCATAACAGAAAATGCACTTTTGCACGAATATCTTGTAGAAAACTGCAGCAAAATGAAGAGTGCCCTCCTACTTAGGTGCAGGATTGGCAGGTTTTTGACACGTGACAGTTTTTGACAGTTTAAACCATGGTTTAAACTGTCACGTCAAAAACCTTCTTGTCAAAAATGTCAAAAACCCATATTTGTATGTACACATTTATTAACAACTAAAATTTATCATTAATACAGTAGTGCTCGAAATATATTACAGAAAAATTAATTTGTCACCTCTTAAGTGGTTTTAACCTTGAATGAAAAAAATATGTTGTTTTGTGCTTCATATTAGTGGTGTGGGCAAGGCAAATGCCCACTGAATTTTTGCAAAGCATCTTTTATGAGCCCAAAATGTGGGCAATTATGAAAACATATTTTCCTTTACATTTCGACATTTTTAATAAGAATTGCTGCTTATAAATAACAGTAGTTATTTTGGAATATATGTTTCATTAGTAAGAGTACAACAGGGACTAAAATTAGTGCTAATTACACATTTGTAGATTTGTCAATGTTAATCATAAAACATGTAATAATTCATAAATATTTTCAGTACGAATGCTGTTGGTAGAGCTGTTAGCCTATTTATAATTAAATAAAAAAACGCAAATCAACTTTTTTTTCATACAAATGTTTTTACCCAAAACCAAAGAACTAAAAAACCATTTCTTTCTGTTACTATTAGCTTAAAAAAAATCTTTACCTTGAAATAATTTATAATTATTTTTCTAATTCGTGATTCATATTAGACAGCACAAAAGTCTTAATATTTCCTAGCAATATTCTAAATATGTAATCTAGTTTATTCACAATATTTAGTCTATCTAGTAACTTAGCTGAATACTGGTATAATCAGTTTATATTAATGTTATTCAGTTCTGTCAAATATTCAGATATATATATTTTTTTTTTTTTTTTGTGCTTCCTCGGTTTTGAAATTTCAGTAATTTGAAAGAACCAACTGGAAAAATAATATATGTCATAATTAAAATTCAATGCCTAATGTTATAGATGTATTATTACCTTTTAACTCATGAAAATGTTTATTTTAAACATTCATTTTGCCATATTTTTTCTGAGAGTTAAAATAAATAATCCCCTAAATTTTTGTATTAGTTATCTAAAAATGTCTTAATTGTTGTTACATTAAGCAAAATTTGATTAAGTTCAACATTTGTTAGCAACAGTTTAAATTTATGTAATTTCTTGTAAAATTTAGGTCAGCTGAAGATTGAGATAGGTTTTTGACAGTTTAAACCGGTATTAAACCTATGTCATGTCAAAAACCAGTTTTCGACGTCAAAAACCCAACCCTGCTTTGGTGAGGATACTCTTGCCGAATAGAAATGCAGAAGTTGCAGAAATCTGATTTCTGGAACGCAAGTTTTAAAGTGCGTTTGTTTTTCAGGTCTGCCAGTTCCCCCTCTTCAGCAAGTTGAAGTTCTCAAGCGCTGGAGAGCGCAAAAGGGTTTCTTATATAGTTATACAGGTTTATAGTTAATGTTGGAAAATATCCATCTAACCTATCTTTCAATTGCAGTAAATGGTCATTAATCAATTGTTGTATTTCATTACTAACTGCACATTTAGACATTAATGGAAACATGTCAAAATTGTTTTGTTTTGTTTTTCTCAACCATACCTCAACTTTATCTCTTAAGGTTGTTATTTTGTCTGTAGCGGTGTTGCGTAGAACCCACAACAGGCGAGAATATGCAAATTCCGCCATAAGAACTTTTGTTTTCGACTGATTGGCAACACCCCATGAGTTCTATAAAACCACTGAATGTGGTGGAGCAGTGGGAGAAAAGGGCCAGGAAGGCCAGACTGCTTTAAGTTGATATTGTAAGTTGTGATGTAATAATAAGGTAATAATAAAGATTGTTTGTGTGTGATAGTAATAAGGTCTCATGTCTGCACATCGTAAGTTACAACGTCAAAGTTGCTAAGTGCTATTTTTCAAGAAACCACCAGTTTAACATACCGACAGCAAATTTATTGCACACCTGCATTAAACCTGGATAAGAATAAGTATAAGAACTTTAAATTACGACAAGCGGTAAGGACCTTTGCATCCTTACCTTGTAGACTAGCATTTGTCTTGTTGAGGATTTCAAATAAATCAGAAAGGAAAGCTAACTTTGCACTCCATACTTCGTCTTTCAATGCACCCACAAACTCTTTATTGTTTTCTTACTCAAAAAACTGTAGCATAGCGTCCTTGAGTTCATACACACGACTGAGTATTCGCCCTCGGGATAGCCAGCAAACTTCTGTGTTAAGGAGGAGATTAGAATGCTGTGTTCCTAGCTCGTCACATACCTGAGCGAATATTCTGGACTTGAGAGGTCTGCTGTTACTGTAATTTATCATTGCAACAGTCTTGTCCAAAACTGATTTCAAATCCTTTCCAATAGTTTTTGCCACGATCACTTCTCTATTTATAAAGCAGTGCGTAGTAATCCTGTTTTCGTTACATTGTTTTGCCAGTGTGTTGAACCCTTTTATGGAGCCTGTCATTGAAGGGGCGCCATCTGTGCCACTCTTCAAAAATTTTTAGACTGAACTTTTTACCATGCACATAATAGCCACAGTGGCGTACGCAAGGGGGGGGGGTTAAGGGTTTAACCCCCCTTGAGCCCTAAATAACAGTGCTTTATTACATGCTCGAATTTCTTTTAGTAGTTTCAGAACATTATGAGCCCCCCCCACCCCCTTTAAAAAATTCTGTGTACCCCACTGAATAGCCAAATCTCGTAATTGTTTTACAAATATGCGAATTTTTTTAAGATACACACACATACTTGAATGTACCAATATTTTCTTTAAAAAAGCCGAAAATTCTTGCCTTCCGATGTGAAAATATCATTCAATATATTTAGCCAAACAGCTTCGCAGGGAGAGAAAAAAAAGCGCACAATAAATTTTAATCTTTCGGCAGTAATGCCGCTAGACTTCGCAAACTGGAGATATGAAATTCCATCAGTTGAAGGGGCTTGGGGATTCTCCCCTGGGAAAATTTTGAAAACTCTATGCAAAATAGTGCATTTTGAGGTCTTTGGAGACACATTTGGGATTGCAAAAATATTAGGAAAAAAAAGCGTAATAGAAACGTTTTTAAAATTTAAACGCTTTTACTCATTAAAAAATGCAGAACAAAATTGGCATTTTTCTTATATAAAGGGGGCAGGACCCCACATTTTTTCTGACGCCCATATCGAAGAGCCCTGGTGTCTGAATTCTCGAAAGACACTTACAAGATCGCCCATCTCTTCCCAAAAGGATGCTTTGAAAATTTGTAAAAGAAAAACTATTGGTACTATTTGAGCATAGCATACGGTATTTTATGATTATAAGGGCCTTGACTTTTTAAAATTTAAAAGTTTGACATTGCGAAATTTTTTGCCCCCTACTTAAAATTTTAGAGTTTCCAACAGTTTACACAAATAAATAATTATGTTAATTGGTTTTAATCGTTAGCAAAATAGATATGATCAATCATCAAATCGGAGCGCCAAACTAGGATTTTAATTTTCTTCCAATAGTTAAATTCTCTTAATTATTTTTCTTTTCTTTCTTCTTCTTTTTTTTTTGCATCACAGCTGAATTTGGCGCCCCCCAAAAGTGCCGACCGGGACGCGGGCCCCGGGTTGCCCCACCCTAGATCCAGCACTGCATATCATGGTTTTAAAGATGTCAGGAGTGGTAGCAGTAAGGATTTGCATTTCCTGAAATTTCAAAAAAAAAAAAAAAAAGAAATAAAAATCCTGAACCTTGATTTTTTTTAATAGGTACTAAGGTACTGTAATGTCAGACATATAAGACGAAATATGATTGTACTTTTTAAGGTTGTATTTTATGAAAAATACTGTGATCAAACAGAAATGGATAAAACTACTTATTTTAACTAGGGGTCGCAATGGAAAATGTAGAAAATATAGGACAAGCAGAAAAATAGTTTTAAAAAATCGTGTACTATTTTAATAAAATGTGTGGATTATTAAAAGAAATAATGCAAAATAACATCTAAATAATCATCAGAATGTTAAAGAAACGTTATTAAAATTATTTACATGCATTTAATACATCTATTTTGCCCACGTCAGTTTATTCTTGCATAATTCACAGCTTTTGCTACTTCATTATCTTGCACATTTTTTCGTTTTAATACTGCTTGCAGTCTTTTGTGTCCATCTCCTATGCAAAAAGTGCAGAAACGCCAAAATTCGGATACTGAAGTTTCAGACACACCACTTGACTGTTGCTCTGCGTCTGATGCTTCATAAACTGCCAAAGGTGGCTTTCTGAAAATAAATTTATCCATAGTGGACGAGTTCCGTAAAATTTCTGGCGTAAATATGTCGTTTTAAATGAAAGAAACAGACTGAAGGAAATGTACAATGGCCCAATGTCGCCGCTCGATGAACTAGTTAAAACAAGAAACCTATAGAGAGCGCCAATGTACAGCAGCAGTACAGAGACATCTAGCGCCATAACTGAAAGCTACATGCACGAATTGTAGAAATCAACATATCGATTACGGGGTTACTATGTGATCTATGATTACACTGAACCAAGAAAAGGATGTTTGATATTATTCCTTAATAAGCTCTTCATTCGTTTTACAATCTCGGGACACCCAGTTTGGAAAGCACTGCACAAGAGAGCCTGTTATTTCTAATATTGACTTTAGAGCAAAAACATGGAATACATACACTTTTTAAAATAACCTTCTTCTCCAAAAGGGCACTTTATTATTTATGTTCTAGAATGGTTTGGTTTCAGAATTTACGATTGCAAAAGAATTAATCTTTCCATAAAATCAGGATCGCAAAAAAAGATGCATATGAAAGTATCAACTCACATTAGCATACCTCCTATGTCTACGTTCTCTTATTGTATCACTTAGTTCACTTTATAACGGATTAATGTTTCAGTCTGTGTTTAACCAACCATCAAAATATCTATTAAATGCCTCGATTATTAGGAAAGTGTAAAAGGCAGAATTCCATATGCAAGAATTTTTCAGATAATTGAGCACATGAAAATTCGAGTTCATTTAAAATATTGAATGTAATAAGGTTTCAAGAAATCAAACAATAAAATTTGAATCTTTTTCACATAGAATGAAAGTAATAATTTTTTAAAAACGCAAAACCGAACCTCTCCAAAAAAAAATCGCAATCGTAAAAACGAAAAATTCTCGTATAGGAAATTTCATTTATTTCAAAATATTAATTTTAAATTTTCGCACTATATTTGAAACAATGCATTCACAAATTGACGGGAATCATTTAAGTTGTTACAAGCGCTAGACATTGAAGAACTTTCAATTTTACAAGTTACAAGAGAATGCATTAATGCTGGTTTCTAAAAAATACTGTTTTCATTGAAAAACATCAATACATAAATGGCATATGATCAGAAAAAATGCAGGAAATATTAAACTAATTTTTAGGATTTTTTTGTAAAAATCAAAGAATTCTGATTATTTAAGAGGATCTTTTTCATGCTTAACATTTTATAAAACAACCATCTTTGGGAAGAATCCGTTTTGTGTAAACCTTGTTAATGTTTATTCTTTCTTTGCCGAGCACAGATAATTATCTTTTATTATAGTTTGTATTAGATCACGTTTAGACAATTTAGTAATACTTTTAAAAACAAAAAAGAAAAGTTCCCACTTAAATTTTAAAAATCCCGCCTAAAATTTTGGTCAAGGTGGGAAATCTCACCTTTTATTTTTCCCCAGTGTGTACCCTGTATTAATTATTTGGGGATAAGTAAATATTGCAATGAGAATTACAATTTATCAATTAATTACTAAGCATAGTAATACTCCTCCTAACAGACATTCTTTTTATGTGCATAGTTTTGCTTTTATTAGATTTTTATTCTGCATATTTCATTTTGAAATTAAGACCAGTCCTACAGGAAAATAGTTCTGAAACATGTAGATGTATGTTTCAAAACATTCTAAAAATAATTTTATTATTATGTTTACATAACAATTCTCATTGAATCATTATGACACCCCTTAGCCCAATATATAAGCATATAAATGAAGGAAAAAATAATTTGTAAAACTGTATTACCAAAAGAAAAAAAAAGTCGTTCAGTATAAATTTCAAATTTGAATAGACAAAAATTAAAGAAAGACAGAACTTTCTACAATATGTACTTTACAAAGTCATATAAGTAGAATGTTGTTAAGTTAATGTTTGAATTTTAATACTTTATTTTACAAGAAAATAATTTTACTTTTTATTTAATAAAGTAAACTAACAAAAAATTTTTAAACTGCCCCAAAAATATCCCTAACAATGTAAGAAATTAACACTAATGTCACCATAGTTTTGATCTACAAACTGCACCTCCATAATTGTTTTAAATGTACCCCCAATAAAACTAATCAATCAATGATCCCTGTGATAGTGAAGGAAATCACTATTAGATTGTATTACTCAAAACACAACACATTCAATAGCACAAAAGCATTTATTTCAATAACAAGTATACAAAGGGGGGGGGGGGGCAATGATCTATATATTTATAACATAAACATTTAACAAGGAAAGTCAAAATATGCCTCAGGCCTATTAATAATCATATTCATCATATTCACCATAATCATCATAATTGTCATAATCACCATAATCATCATAATTGTCATAATCACCATCAGTATAATTATCATAGAAATCGAACTCATCATTAAGTTCAAGAACTTCATCAAGATCACTATCGGAATTAAAGTCACTTTCTTCCTCTTCATATTCAATTTTTGGTTTATTTTTCAAATTGGAAGCAATATCAACCAGCAAATCAATATCATCAGGTTTTAAATTTTGAATCCCAAATGAATGACTCACAATTCGAAGTACTTTCAATGTACAGGAAGAGAATAAGATAGATTGCAGCAAGACTAAGTCACTCTCTGATTGAGAAAAGTTTACCTCTTTAAGAGGGCAATGAACACAGCAGTACATAATTGCTTCTTTAAATTCATCTGTGAAATCTGTGCAAAAAGAAAACGAAATTTCCTCTAATTTACGAGCAGAACAAATAATAGTACAGACAGACTTGGATGTTTCAGCATCAATTAAATAAGCCCTTTCTAAATAAAATTTTTTCAAGAATTTCAATTCTTTAGTGCCAGTTTCAGCGACAGGTTGAAAATTTATGTCTTTCAAATGCAGCTCTTCTAAAAGAGGACAGCTTTTTATCAATTGCTCTACAGAAAGACAAAACCCAGTAAGGTTTAGAACTTTTAATCCAGCACCTCTGCTGTTTAAGAAATTGTTTATGACTGGATGTGGAAAAAGCTCATCTTTAACCAAAATCATATTTTTTAATTTTGTAAAAGTTGCCAATGCACTTAAATGGTCAGAATTAGTTACAATAGCTGTCAAATCACTCACATCAGGACATAATAAAGTATACAACTTTAAAAGCTCAGGTGAAGATGTTAAATGTGTACATCGTAGTACATCCAAATGCGTCAACTTGTATTGCTTCAAATTGTCCTGATCTCTGATACAAATGTCTCTTTGGTGCATCTTGTGCAAAACACAAGGCATACTGGGGGTTTCTAGCTCTTCTAAATGAGGAAAGCTCATAAGAATCAATTCAGTCAGGTCATCATTGATATCAGTTCCATAAAGACACAATTTTCGGAGATTTGAATTTGGAACTTCATTTCCTTCATTTTTCTGGCAAAAATATTTTTTTAATCCTTCATTTGTAATACGACTGTTAGTCATATTCAGTTCCACCAAATGGGGGCAGTATTTCGTAATATTTTTCAAGGCTTCATCATTACAAGTATTTTCCATATTTAAAATAGTTATATTTTTCAAATGGGGGAAAATATTTGCAAAAGGAGGATCAGGATAGATATTTCTGCTAGTACTGAATGAAATTTTGAGAAGTCCCTAAAAAGGAAAAAAAAAAAAAGATGAGCAAAAGATGCCATAAAAGATCTATCTGTGCAAGGTAGAAATCTATATGGCAAAAATAAAGAGCACTATATATAAGGGATGCACAGATTCATCAGCAGTAAAGTAATCAAAAATCGATTACTTTGCTGAATATTTATAATCAGTGACGAGTTTTTTTTTAATTAAAATTATTTAGTATGCCAAAAATAAGAAACCATGGTGAGTGAATTTACTAACAATAAGTAAGTCTTGCCTCCAACAGCGATGGTGCACCTTCCCATCCCTCCAAAAAATAAACTATGCTTCAACATTTTACGCATACTCTAGTTTTTAGTATCCTCCATATTCCATACCTGCCAACATTCTGAGGTAAACATCCAGTAGATTGCGATACCTTGCAAATTTGCATGCATTTTCCACTCTTTTTTAGGGGAAAACGGAGAGTCTTAACAATCACTTAAATTACCAACCACCCACCAGTTCCTTATGTGATGTTTCCCAAGATAACTAACAAAATAATCAGTCCTCTAAAGTTGTAATTGAGTTTATAATGTCTAAAACTAAGTTTCTTGTGTAAATCTATTTGACAAAGAAATTAAATAGGAAAAAATTGCTTTTTAAATTACCGTAATTATCTGTGTATAGCCAACACCACCGAAAGACAAGGCCAACTATCTCCGTCGATGACGTAATCACAAGCAGGTGAACTTTAACAATAGGTCTCCTAAGCGCTTCAAAACATTTCAATATTTTTATTTTTCGGATCATTGTTTATGAAGATGGTAATTAATGATTGATTCTAGACTTATGTACGTAGAAATATAAATCAAGGATACAAGAAAACAGGTAGAAAAGAAAATATGTAATCAAATCCACAAATTACCATTTCTGCTTTTAAAAGCAAACTCTTCAACTAGTAAACGGTCATTAAGCAATTTGTTATTGTAATCGATAATCTTCTTCATACTCAATAATTATATGAGTAGAATGATGCTTTAAGAAACTTTTAATGATTTCGAAACAAATATCTTTGAAAACATTTTTTTTTTAAATTATGGTTTTTGCACTTTTAAAACTTCTTTTAAAAACACCTTCATGAAGCATTTGAAAACCCTTTTAAAAATGTACTCTGAGTGAAAATTTTAAACAAACTTTTTAATACATTTTCCCCTTTTTATTTAATAATGATATTTCAAATATTTCAAAATCTTTTCTTTAGTTTAATGAATCACTTTGGGTGGAAAAAGGCATACTTAAAAATGCTGTTAAAATGAATGTGCTTTAAATCATTAGAACATTTTAAAATATGAATGCACCATCGAGTGATTTTTTTCATGCACCATCATGTTTTTCAAAAACTTACATTTCCAGCACAAATTATGCATTGGATTTAGAATTTTTTAATGTCTGTAATTTTCGTTTCTTAGTAGGAGTTTTGAAATCCTTTTTTTCTATACAATAGTTCTTTTAAAAAAGTATTTGTTGCGGTGTTAACCATAAACTTTGAAATTAATTCTATTATGTGTTCATACAAACATTCATCATATTCAAAACACTCATTGTTAAGAATCATATTAAGGGTAATATCTTTTACTATCTCTTTTCTGAGCACATAATCAGTAGAAAAGTGTAATTCACACACTTGTAAATGTTTATTTTATTTTTTACTGTTTTTATGTTTACACATAAATTTCTTCTATCATTTTGGCAAATGAAATTGTCCTCCCCTAAATTAAACAAACAAAGCACAAACTGGCCTTTTTTTGCTATATGAAAAAATGAAATTGAATGATTCGAGCACAAACAAAATACTAAAATAAAATGCAGTAATCCTGTTTTTTTTTTTTTTTTGACTGTACTTTAACACTCCAAATTATGCTTTCATTTAGTTATCCAACTATCAAAATTTATTTGCATTTGGAATAAATGACTATCATTCACAAATGTTTCACAAAAAAAAAAAAGTAAAAATAAGTAATTAAAAAAAATTCAGAAAGAAACTTCTGTTTGTACCCTATAGTTAAACTCATTTAAATAAATTCTCTGAGAAAGTGTCAGCAAATCATTGTTAACATGGTCTTTATTTTTACTTATCTATTACAATTCGAAAACATTTTGGAAAGCCTATACAAAAGCTTTCTTTTTTTTTCTCGAAAAGTGACCGACACGATTTCAGTTTAGAAACAGCGCAAACATTTACGTTTTTTTTTTTGGACAAGTTGTTAAATTCTGTCAGCTTACACGTGACTTCATTCAGTAGTGCATGCATATTCAATAAGAAAAGTTTGTTCATTATATATTTTTCTTAGTGATTTCACTACTTTTTGTTACAAAGCAGTTTTTACTGCCAATATAAACTTGGTGATTTTCTTTCATTGGTGCATTTATAATTTTTATTATTGAAAAAATATTTTAAAGTCGTTACTGATCTTTGTTTTTTTATTGTATATAATAATCTATTTTTGTATTACTGTGATATTCTCATTTATTCCATTTAATCCTCGGTCTCAAGATGTAAGTTTTATTCCTGATCCGATCCTTCTTTGTCCCTTCAAAAGATATATATCCCAGATGCGCAAGAAGGTTCTGGAAACTTCTGAGGGCCTAACAAAGTCTGTATTCCTATTGGTCCTTATAGTTTCAGTTCATGGTTTTTAAGTGTTTGTGCGCATGTGCGAGTGTGTTTACTATGGAAAATTGTATATGCTCCGCTTTCATTCCTTGCGAAGATGTAACCGAGAAAAGACGCATCGTCGTCTCCCCGAGTTCGCGAATAAAGAAAGATGTTTTTCTAAACAAAGACTCTGCTTCTTATCTTCCCACGCCCCACATGCAAACAGATGGTTATGGGCCTCCACCGCACCAAAAGAGCAACGCAACGACCTGTCAAATGAAACGAACTATGCGAAATCAGCGGAGTTAGCGACCGCGAAAGTGAAAAAAAAACCTATCTTCTCCTGTGAGCTACCGCCCCGAGCGAGCGAGACAAAGACCAGATGGCCCACGCGGAATCGGCGTTCTCCTTCCCGAAGCTGTCAGACGGGAACTACTCAAGCTGGAAACTTGACATGAAAGTCACTTTAATCGACCGAAACTGCTGGGAATTTATTACGGGAACTGCAGAAGAATATCCCGCAACTGCTCCGGACAGAGATCAAAGAGAATTTAACTGGAGAAAACAGCGAGCATACACTACGATATATCAAGGAATCGAAAGAAAATTTCAAACGCTAATAGCAGCACCGGAATGCGGAAAAGAGGCATAGGAGATCTTAAAAACGAACTTTGAGCCGACATCCCGAGCGCGACTTGCCGGTCTCGTGGATGAATTTTTTAACCTCAGATATGAAGACGACAAAGAGACTATCGGACTTTATTCCAAAAGAATTGAGGAGATGGCTCAACGAGTGAAGGAGGCGGGATTTGAAATCCCCGAAATCCTCATCTGCTTTCAAATGATAAGACATTTGCCGGACGATTACGAGAACCTAGTGCAATCGCTTTATCGGCTGTCCGATGCGGAATTCAGCCTAAAGAGCGTGTCCGAGCAGCTAATTACCGAATCCAGCAGAATCCTCTTACGGAGAAAGGATTACGGATCTGTGGCCGGGGATGCGTTTATCTCCAAAGAAAGGAAACAATGCAACATTCCGAGAAGTACAACGTGCAGCAGTGGAAGTGTCCTGGACCCCAATTCCCCCAAAAGGAACTTTCAGCAGGGGAGATCAAGTATGGGGCTGCCGCCGCGCGTGAAGTGCGCGTATTGCCAGAGACTGGGTCATGTAGAATCCAGGTGCTACAAGAAGCAAAACATGAACGCTAGGAACTGCTCCATGTATACAGAGATAGCAATGAACTCTTCAACAAAGAATGACAAACTAGGGGAATTCCTAGTGGACTCGGCTGCCACAAGCCATTTTTGCAACCAGAGGTCGTGGTTTATCAACTTTAAAGAACTGAGACCCCAACAGATTTTAATTGGGGATAAAAATTGTACCTCAGATGTATTGGGTAAGGGAGATATTCCTTTTACAATTTTGGATGTTGCAGGTAAGAAATTTAATGTAACTTTTAGAGATGTTTTATATGCTCCCAACATGAGAAGAAATTTACTAGGAGGTGCTAATTTAGATATAGGAGGTTATTTTATTAAATGGGGAAATGGAAAAATGGTAATATTTAGTAAGAAGGGAGAATATTTGTTTACTGTACCTAGAAAGGATAAATTGTATATTGTTAATGGATACCCAAAATTTATGGAAAATGAATCTGTTAATATTAGTATAGATGCTTTACACAGAAGGTTTTGTCACATTAATATACCTATCATTGAACAAATGCATAAAAATCAATCAGTTAAAGGGATAGAGTCATTGGATTGTAAAAATGTTGATAAGAATTGTGATACTTGTATTATTTCTAAATCTACAAGAAATTCATTTAAGAAAAATTATGTGTACAAAAGAATGTCAAATAAGGTTTTAGATCGAGTTTATATGGACTTATGGGGACCATCACCTGTGAAATCTCTAGGAGGTAGAAATTATTTTTTATCCATAATTGATGATTATTCCAGAAAAGCAGAAGTTTATATTTTAGAGAATAAAAGTGAAGTGTTCAAATATTTAAAAATGTTTTTAGCCAGGGCAGAAAGGGAAACTGGGAACAAACTTAAATGTGTCAGGACAGACAATGGTTTAGAATTTTGCAACAAAGAATTTGAGAGATTTCTTACTGAACTTTGAATTAAAATTGAAAGAACTTCCACTTACAGCCCTGAGCAAAATGGAGTGGCTGAAAGGTTCAACCGAACAGCTATGGATGGAGTCAGAGCTATGCTGAGAGACTCAGGCTTACAACCTAGATTTTGGGCAGAAGCCCTTATGACTTTCGTACACACAAAGAATAGGACAGAACACAGATTAACAGAAGGGAAAACCCCTATGGAAATATGGACCGAGTTTAAACCATCCATAAACCACTTGAAGATTTTTGGGTCCATGGCATATGTACACATCCCTAAAATAAAAAGAAACAAATTACAACCTAGGGCTAAACCAGGGATATTTGTGGGTTATGCTTTAAACACCAACGGATATCGTGTTTATATTCCTAATGAGAGAAAAGTTATAGAATCAATTCATATAAAATTTGATGAATCTAAGAATGGAGTAGAAAACCTTTTTGGGAAAAATAATGTTAAAGAGTTTGTAAATTTTGATTTAAGTTCAGAACATAGTAATTTGAGGAACGTAATGGAAGTAGAAACTCCACAGAGAGACAGTGAGGAAATAGATACATCACATGATGACACAGAAAATGGAAAAAATAAATTGAACACAATTAACATTAATGAATGGTTAAGAGCAGAAAATCCTAGGAAAACAAGGGATAGGATAGACGTGTATTATTTTGCTCCTATTACTAATGAAAAACTAAGGTCAATGAATGATGTAGAGAAATATTGTAAGAAACACAACTTGGCATTTGAACCTGAAAAATTTTCTTTTAAACCTAATGTAACTGATAGTAGTGAATCCTCTAACCACACATGTCAGGATTTTAGTTACATGGATGAGCAATTAGATAACATATTTCAGGAGGAAGTATACAATGTTGAATTACCCCAAAACTACCAGGAAACACAAAACTCAATAGAAAAAGAAAAATGGGATTTAGCAATGAGTGAAGAAATTCAAATGATGAGAGATAGACAAGTGTGGGAGTTAGTTAATCCACCAAATGATGCAACGGTGATAGGTAGTAAATGGGTTTATAACATAAAAACTGATGAGAAAAACAATCCTAAGAAGTACAAAGCAAGATTAGTTGCTCAAGGTTACAGGCAAAGACCTGGGATTGATTATAATGATATATTTTCTCCAGTAGTAAACTTTTCAATTATAAAACTGTTGTTTATTTTATTAGTGTCTTTATTGAATTGGTATCATGTACAAATTGATGTAAAATCTGCATATTTATATGGGAAGTTAAAAGAACCAGTATATATGAAACAATCTATGGGATTTGTTGTTAAAGGTTGTGAAAACCAGGTATGCTTACTAACGAAAGCAATTTATGGTTTACATCAAAGTGGTCGTGAATGGAACATAGAATTAGATAATATATTATTAGATTTAGGATTTGTTAAGATGAAATGGTGTAACTGTACTTATAAAATGGATAATTTAATATTGAGTGTGTATGTAGATGATATAGTGATATTTGCCAAAGAGAAACTTGAGTTAAGAAATGTTATCAATCTAATTAAGAATAAGTTAGATATAACTGAATTGGGTGAAGTAAAATATTTATTAGGAGTGAACTTTGAAAAACGTGGTAATGATACATATTTACATCAGAAAACATATATTGAGAAATTAATGAAAATCTTTGAGGATTTACCTAAGAGTCATGTAAAATTGCCATTTAAAGTGGGGAAAATTTTACCTGAGAAAATTAAGGACGAAGAGATTGTAGAAAATGAAGTAATGAAAAAGTTTCCTTATAGATCACTTATTCGGTGTTTGTCATTTTTGTCCAATAGAACAAGACCAGATATTGCATTTGCTGTTAATATTATGTCACAATTTTGCAATGGATATACATATCAGCATTGGTTATATGTTGTTCATATTATGAACTATGTATTTTCTACTAAGGATTATAAGATTAATTTGTCACAAGTGAAAGACTGTACTTTGTATTCCTTCTCAGATGCTAACTGGGGGAACAGATTAACGAATAGGCATTCAAGTAGTGGTTATATATTGTATTTTGGAGGTATACCATTTACTTGGAAATCATCAAAACAAAAGTCTGTAGCTTTAAGCTCAATGGAATCTGAATTCATTGCATTAACTGATAGTGTTAAGGAACTCATATGGTTTTCTGATGTTGTAAATGAAATAGGTGTTTGTAAAGAGATTAAGCCTGTACAGTACTGTGATAATCAGGCAGCAATATTTTTTTCTAAGAACACTCAGGAAACTGTTAAAACTAAGCATATTGATATAAAATATAGATTTATAAGAGATTTGATCACAAGAGAAGTGTTTGAATTGAAATATGTGTCCACAAAAACAAATTTAGCTGATTTCTTAACTAAGCCTCTACTTATGTATAAATTTGAAAGTGTTGTAAATTGTATATTTTCGATCTAAGTTACCTTATGATCAATGGGGCCGTTATATTGTATATAATAATCTATTTTTGTATTACTGTGATATTCTCATTTATTCCATTTAATCCTCGGTCTCAAGATGTAAGTTTTATTCCTGATCCGATCCTTCTTTGTCCCTTCAAAAGATATATATTCCAGATGCGCAAGAAGGTTCTGGAAACTTCTGAGGGCCTAACAAAGTCTGTATTCCTATTGGTCCTTATAGTTTCAGTTCATGGTTTTTAAGTGTTTGTGCGCATGTGTTTACTATGGAAAATTGTATATGCTCCACGTTCATTCCTTGCGAAGATGTAACCGAGAAAAGACGCATCGTCGTCTCCCCGAGTTCGCGAATAAAGAAAGATGTTTTTCTAAACAAAGACTCTGCTTCTTATCTTCCCATGCCCCACATGCAAACATTTTTTTCATTCAATATTGGCGATATATCATTGGCATAAGGTCTTTTATCGTTGGCGATAATCTTTGACATGCCGTTACATGAAAATACCATTATTTCTTATGCCAAGTATTCAGTTTGGAATCAGAATTCATCATATTAGTAAATTTAATTATTTGAAATAATTTTAGGAACAGAATTTTTTTTATTCGCCATTTCGTATTCTTAAATAATGTTGTTTAAAAGAAAGCTATCATGACTTCTAAGTTATTTTACATTATGGTGTAATATTGTTTCATGCGCCATAATAACAAACATAGAAACACACGAAATATCCATGCTTGCAACGCTAATGCTGCAGTAAATTAATGATTCAATTTTTTCCCTATGTTTTGTAGTGAATATTTAGTGAATCTGTCGTATTTACATACTATCGCGAATGTTAGTGTTGACGACGCACATAAATAATTGTAGGGGCATTAAACAGAATTGTACATAAAATATTCAGTGCATGTTTTGAATTAAAATAAAAAATGGACTTACTCTAGACAATTTTGTTGGTTTGAAGTCTTTCCTTCTAATTAATTTCAACTATGTATCTAACCGTGATGGTTCACTTGGAAACTTAGAAATGGATATCTTTTCGTTTAAGCTGTAACTGGACTTGCATCCAGTAATGCAACACATGAAGGGCATTTTTGCAATTAAATAATGAAGTAGTTGCTGGTTAAGCAGCTTTAATTGCACACATAAAGTGAGAGCAAAATAATGCATTGGAATACATTAATCACTTCAATAGCATCCTTATGTACATATGAGCTTCCTTACTATAAGTTAAAAAGAATTAAGAAAAAAGAATTGTTGCCATTTTTGACATCGACAGTAAATATTTGGCGGTTAAAATGATTTTGGTTTGAATACAATAAAATATTTCAAAGAGCTGTTATTGGCTGTTAGCGTTCACCTACTTGTGATGACGTCACCATTAGATTACGCTTGAGACCTCAGGCCTTGTCTTTCGGTGGTGTTGGTATAGCCCGCGGGGTTATCTACGAAAAAACTGCTTTTTTTGCTATCTGCGGGCAATACACGGAATTTAAAAAATAATAGTTATTGATAAAAAGAAAATTAAATTGATTGTCAAATTGAAAGAAATAAAGGATAGGTTTCGAAACGATGATTCAATTTCACCCATCCCTCTTAACTTCCCCTTCAAGCCTTTGCTTCCACACCAATTAAATAACAATAGGAGAGCAGGACTAGAGCAGAGGTCCCTGTATAAACAAAATGTATAAATAAAATATGGTAAAATGTAAAATTTTTGCAATATAATTTTAAATGTAAAAGTGTGCTGTTATATAAAATTGTTTCCTTAAACAGTGTACCTAACAGAGTGATTTGTTCATTGTTTTTGATTTGGGTGCGGGCTATACAACGATGTGGGCTATTTACCGATAATTACAGTAAATTTAAAGTGATTTTTTAATATAAAATTCCCTATTTTTAGTGGTTTTCACCAAAATTTATGAAAACCAGGAGATTTTTAAAACAAACGGAGACCAGGAGAATAGCGGAAAATCCAGGAGTCTCCTGGAAAAACCAGTAGAGTTAGCAGGTATGATATTCTAGCTTTAGCATCTAATTTCATCTTGTGCAAAAAAAAAAAAAAAATCATCGCTCCCTATTTTATATTAATATATGCAAGGTTTTTCACCCTCATATTGGGGAATTTATGTAGAAATTGTGCGTAAAATTGCAATAAAAAAAGGAAGGACCTGTCCGTTTTTTTTCTAACGGGTCTATAAATCTTCTTCCTCTTGAATCACCCTGTCTATTGAGGAAAACCACATTAAAATTCGTTGCGTAGTTTTAAAGATCTAAGCGTACAGATGCAGACTTTGTTTTATACTCTTTTAAGATGTAAAATTGACATTTGTTTTATTTTCATATACCAGTCATTAACCAAAGATTGCAAAATGAAATTCTTTGTTATTACAATCATTAACTCTCAAACTGAATAACAATTTTGCTTGTTCTCTACAAAACATTCATTCATCCCAAGTTGGTTGCTCCAATCAAGAAAATACTGAGTAGATTCAGTGCTCTCACTGCTTCTCAAAAAGATTCTATTAGGCATCTCATAGCTGATACCATGGTTTTTAGCTCAAAATCATCTTCGAATATTTTCAGTAAGCATGCTAATAGTTCTGTCAAAAACTTTGACTAGTCATTACTAAGGACGATAAAAGAGATCAAAGTGTTGTTCTTGATAAAAGCTCTTATTTTGATAAATGCAATGATTTACTTAAGGTTGGTCCTTATGTGACACTTCACAAAGACCCCAGCACTATTGAGGCAAACTTGATTAACAAGGTGATAAAATCTTATGTCATCTGAAAACCTTTAAAAAGGTCTTTAATTCCGTCAGTCACACTGTGTTAGATTTTATGCTCTACCTAAGGTCCATAAACCTGGTATACCGTTCGAAAGCGCACCACTAAACACTTTCGTGAACAAATATGTATTTTCAAACTAAATATTCAATTTAAAAAAAATTAATTTCACTTATTTACTTTGGAAAGAAACAAAATAAATGGATAAAATGAAAAAAATAAAATTTTTGTGGCGGATGAAAAAAAAGATTGCAGAACATACACATTCCTGTGCTTGAACGTGGAAAGTAGGCTTAAGGAATTTTAAAGAACTGTTGTAATGGACCAATAATCTTTTTAACATCTGTTATTGGCTTTCATATTTATTATTATTTCCTAAATATTAAAAAATACGAAGTATGCTAAGGAAAAATGTTTTTATGTTTCATAAAATGGTAAACTTTTTGATCTATTTCATGAAAAATTTACTAAATGAAATATTTGTAAATAAATCTGTTACAAGAGGGGGATACATCATTCATTCGGTTCAATTTTCTCATCCATATCTGATGTTTGGGAGGAAAAATAAATGGCGCCATTTTGCGAAAACGTGATATTTTTTTAAACTTCTAACGCTAAAGATGGTTTAAACTTATATTTGGCTTTTACAAGCTACAAACATAAAGTTTGTAGCTTATTTTTGAGTCTCTTTGATTCCACGTGTCATGCATAATATTAACACTTTACTGTGCAGGAATCTTTCTGCATCTGCTTTCGGGTTACAATATTCTTCACTCTTTTATTAATTCCTAGCATTAAAAAACGAACTGAGCAAATATTTAATTTTTTTTTTGTATAAACATGATTTTTCATTGCATCGATAGGCACATGCGGTATGATTATGCAGAGATTATATGCCGTTACGAATTATCTGCCGAATGCGGAACAGAAAGTGCAAAAACGAGAATTAGGGAATGATGTAAACTTCTGCAAAGAAAGCGGTAAGGCATGGAGCACTTTGAAAATCGTCTAAATGATAGCCTACTTTTGTGCTTTTGTCTAATCCAGGGCATAAGAAAGTGATTTATTGTCTGCAGAAAAACAAAGAGATTATGCAGAACGATATCAGCAGTTTTGGATGAACATGTGAATTCTCAATAAAAATATGATATTTTTCAAAAAATGAAAATCTTTCTGCAAGAAATCTTTGCTGTTCTGCGACATTGTAGTCGTCTCGCCGCGTTTATGCCACGGGGATTATACTTATAATGAATGCAAATAGAAAGAAATGTTATTCATTGATTTTGTAACAATAGATAATGAGTACTTGAAAAGGAGGGGAAAAAACATAGCTAAAGATGATCAAAAATTTAAAATCATTAAATTACATGCATAAGGGAAAAATTTTTTTGGCAAAAATATTTTTAAAATTATGTTACTAATAAGGCTGAAATATTTAATAATTATAGGCCATTGATATGACTACTAAAACTTGAAGGCTAAAAATAATTTAAAAAAAGATATTTGTAATGATTTTTTTGGCCGAAATTTTGAATAGGCGTGACAAAATGACACCCATGCAAGTCTTTTACTACAGGAGCTAAAACTTAAGAAAGATTAAAAATAATGGTATGATCAAAGTTAGTGATGTCCAAGAGGAAGAATCCGATAGTAAACGAGAACTAGGAAGTTCTACCGAAGTCGATGCAACCGGATTTCGAAATGCGCAAAAAATCGGGATTGATCTTTGAAAGCGCAAAAAATGGAGTAAATGAGTAAATTTTAATAGTAATTTGTAAAACTTGGCAGGTATGTAAGCAGGCTACTTTCAAAATTTTTCGTAGAAAAAGAGAGAGCAGGGTTCCCACCAAGAATATGATACAAAAAAAAGTGACCATTTAAAAAAAAAAAAGTGATCAAAAAAGTGATCAATTAAAAAAAAAGTGACCAAATGAGAATAAGCTTTCCATTACCACTAAAGCACATGTAGAAAAGAGGTTTATAGGTTTTTAAGCATAGAAAAATATACCATTACATTTATTTTCTTCACATGCAAAAGTACCATCTAGAACTATACGAGCCTACTTTCGTACATTCCAACTTCAGATTTATACTCTTGCTATCTCTTTCTCTAAATTCTCATTTAGCTTTAGTTCTTGATTACTTTAAATGTACCGTTTTCAACGGTTAATACATATTCATTCACTCATTAATTAATTTACTCGTTCATGAATTTGTACACTTATTTATTTTTTCACTCATTCAGTTATTCATTGATTCATTCATTCCTTGAGAAATATCCTTAAAATCCCGGTCAACAAATTTCATTAAAAAATCGTTTAGTTCAGGTTGAACTTCGTATCTGTACATGTTCTAAGGCCTAACATCTTTCCGATAAAGTTTGTTCCAAGCAAATCCGTCAGCTAGATCAGGATTTATATAGGATTGAAATTTCCCCGTAGGCGCTAATGTTAATTTTTTTGAACTGTTCAAAAATGAACAAAAATTATTCAAATCTAAAAAAATATTTCACACAGAGAGCTTCTTCTTAATAAGCTTGTTCATACGAACTTGGACCATATGCCTAGTGTTTACGTAATGTGCTTTATTTTTGCCCATAGGCGCTAATGTTAAGGTTTTTGTTTAACTGTTCAAAATCAAACGAAAAATTGTTCAAATGAAAAAGTAAAATATGGAAATGAGATATCCTGGCCAAGATTTTTGAATCGGCCAACTTACTCAAATGCTATTGGGGGCGTGTGGGGGGGGGGGGGGGAGGAAGGGGAACTGAAAGACGCACATTTTGCCCATCTCAAAACCTTACTTTCAAATTTTTCATTCCTTATTTAATTACTTCTTTGACTTTTCTTTATTTCGTAGTGATATTTTTACGATACATTAAGCCTTCTTTCACACTTGTGGGAAAGTAGGCTAAAAACAGCAGAAAGTTCAATCCTTAACTAATCTTTCATAACATCACTATCATCTCAAATAAAAAATCATTCTTAAGAAACCAAAGATTTTTCATAAGACACAGAAAGCAGCCATAAATATATATGCCAGGGGTGACGGATTATGCTAGCAATTTACAGAATCAACTTTATTTTTTAATGTGTGAAACAAGAAAAATTTTAAATGTTTGTTCACAAAAATAAACTTAATTATAGGTAATAAAAACATTTAGAATATCAGAGGAGCATGTGCAAAATATTTGAAACAGTTAGATTAAAAAGGTATGTATATACAAGGAATATTATGATCCTTTCTTAAAAAATTTAATTCAGAATATTCTTTGATGCCAAAATTAAAACACCAAAACTAAGTGAAGTGAAACATGTGTTTGTTGACCACTTGCGGTGCAGCACTTTGGTGGTCAACGGCGTATTCCGTTCCTGAAAAAAAGTGATCAACTTTACAGATTTTACTGTACTTCAACTGCATGCTAGTGCAAGGCTCAAGAGAGAAAAAACAGTTTAATATTTCAAAATTTGCTTTTATTGGGATTACTACAGAAATAAAGTTAATTTGAATATTATTTATATTTTTGTCAAATTACATATTTTAGAGCAAGTAAAGAACAAAAATCTTTTGATTGACAACTAAAGAAGCAAATAAAATCAATTATAAGCATGAAGAACAGGAAAAGGGTCAATGCCCAGTTAAATCAAGCAAGGAAATCACTAAATTAAATCATAGGTGGTACTGGCCCTCCCCAAAAAATCCTGAATAATTTGTGGAATCTTTAAGGTTGAAACAAGGTTTTAAGCTATTATATGTATATATACGGTATTATTACTATTTGTAAAGAAAAGTTATATTCTGAATCGTCATTTGTCACATAAAAATGCAGGTAAATCTTTTGTAAGAATTGAATAAATTTTTATGTATTCACAGATCTTAATCTTTGAAGAACATTCTGAATGCACTGTCAACTGCATAACTTCCATCTTACAGTTCCAAACAAAATGACAGATAAAACCTATGAAAAATTCTTCATCACATTTTACAAATTAATTTAACATATTTCACAAAATTTTCAAAAAACATAAGGATAGCGCTAAAAAAAGTTAGAAATAATTTTTTAAGATTCGGAATTCCGGACTTAAAAGCTTTAAAATATCCGGAGTTTCGGCCTACGGCCGGAAAAGTACCAGCCCTGTTAAATGCATTCTGTTCAAGAAATGATTTTAATCCTTTGTCCAAAGCTAATTTAGAAAGCACAGCTACCAAAAGTAAAATACTTGAAAAGTATACTTTAAGTGCTTACTTATCCTGTAGCAAAAAGTTTTCAACTTGCAAATCGTTCAAAGGTTAAAAATGGAAATGATATGATAGAATAGACCTTGAAAAGCACAAAAAAAAAAAAAAAATCAGAAAAGAAAATCAATACAATAGGAATGTTTAAAAATTTTAAATGTTAATATCAAAATCTCATAAAAGAATGCTTCAAAGATTTAGAGAACCGTCGCCCCTGGTATATAAATGGCTGCATTCTGTACAAGTTCCAATTCAATCAGTCTTAGATTTCTTTTGAAAAAATGTTGTGATTGCGGAAGATTTTCTCTTCGGTATTTTTTAAAAATTTCATGTGCCCCTTTGTTCTGTGCTCATCTTCATCAGCTTTTATAGACTTAGCACCCTCTATCATTGCTCGAGCAAGCTGCATTTCTGTAAAATCTTGATTTCTAATGCCCTTTTTTAACTTTTCATTTGCTTAGTCAAGTAGCTTTGTGGAAACTATTTTATTTGCATTTTTCCTGGTGTTTATAGGAAAAGTTTGGTGGTTATATATCACTTTATGAGCAGGGTTTGCGCTAGGCTGCGCGATTCCCGCCCTATTTTTTGAAATCCCACTCAAAAAATGTTCGTTTGCGCGCTGTTCCCGCAACTAACGGACACGCATTTAAAACATCGCGAAACGAAACTACAATTCTAAACTGATAATTCAATACAAACTAAATGGAGTATTGTTAGTTTTCAACTAACATCTTATCCTCATTAATGAAAAGAAAGATCTAGGAACCCTATTTTACATATATAATAACATGGGGGAAAGATTGACAACTTCTTCATTCCTTTAGATTATTGAACAATTTAAGCCCTTTGTGAATGCAGACTTATCTTCATTCATTGTATTCAGAGAGGATAAAATCAAAAAAAGGAGTGGAAAAAGGGAATCTTCCTTGGTCACTAGGTTACAAGAGAATGAAGGTTTCTAGAATATACTGCACTCTCAAAAATAGAATCCTCATTTTCGACGATTCTTCAATCGTCAAGAAAATTTAGTCATTTATAACGATTCTTTCTTCGTGCGATCACGCGACTTTAAAAAGTTACCGCACACATTTCGGCAATTTGACGAAAGGTTTACTCGGAGCATCTTTCACGAAGCCATTTCGTCAAATACGACGAAAGTTTCGTGAGATTTGAGCATGCGTTTCTGAGAGTGTTTTCATAGAAAAACATCAATAGGTAAAATGGCATATGATCAGAAAAAATAAAGAAAATACTAAACTAATTTTTAGGATTTTTTTGTAAAAATCACACATCAAAGAATTTTGCTTTTGGTTAGTTAACTAAAATACCAGAGGATCTTTTTCATGCTTAACGTTTTATAAAAAACTCATTTTTGCGATCGCGAATTTTGTGAAGGATCCATTTTGTGTGAACTTTGTTGATGTTTATTTCTTTGCTGAGCATAGCTTAGATAATCATATTTTATTACATAGCTTGTATTGGATCATGATCGGACAATTCAGTAATATTTTAAAGACAAAAACAAAAATTCCCACTTAAATTTTAAAAATCCCACTCAAAATTTTTTTTAAGGTGGTAAATCCCACCTTGTATTTTTCCCCAGTGTGAACCCTGTGAGATACCTAAAAAAAAGGTGACTTTAGGTGACAATTTGTAAAAAAAAAGTGACTTTAAGTGACCAATGAAAAAAAAAAGTGATTTTAGGTGAAAAAAGTGACTTGGTGGGAACCCTGAGAGAGAGAAAATCTTCCAATATCTCGAATTTCGCAGAAACGAATTCACGTTCAAAAATTAACAAAAATACGGAATTCCGTCAAACTACGGAAAAATCGCACGTATGTTTTAAAGCTCTTATTTTCCCTGTTGTGAATATATGTTCTTCTACTAACTCTTTGCTTGCTAAGCTTTTTTATATTAAAACAATTTTATAAAAGTTTGGAGTCTTGACTTTTTGGTGGTTGGTACTTTTGCCTAACACTTCATTTGGTTACAGTACTAATTTTTCTTAAATTGTGTGAAGCGCCCCCCCCCCCCCCCTTCTCACTTTTTGAGACAAACCAGCACTGATGAGAACTGTCGCATTTAAAATTTTTGTAGTTTTCATTCATTTTTACTATAATTTTTTTTTATGCATTTATATGTACATATTAGATATATTTAAGTGGTGTTTTAAATAGCACTTTTGCTGAAAAGCCGAGTATACTAAGTATCAACTGTGATAAAGAAAACCAGATATTTACATGAAAATATTTTGCACTTATTGAAAGTAGCAATATTGGATGTTGAGCTTACAAACATTTAACTTTAAACTAATGCAAAAACTTTACAATAATAGTAGAATTATTCTTAAAATATGAGCAAAATTAATTAAATATAATTGCATAATTAATGAAATTAAATTTTAGTTTCATTTTGTAACATTTCGAACTAAAGCAATAAGAAATTTAAAAATTAGGAATATTGGGAAAATTAGGGCAACTCTGAACTTGTCTCTTCTCAAATTCTTCAAATTTCAATTTTATCTCCGACTGAGATGATTTACTAAAAATGATGATTTACATAATTACTTTAAGATCAAAAACCTACATCTAGTTTTTTTCAAACTTAATAGATATATTTTCCTTGTAGTATGCATTAAGAAACAGCCTTAAATACAATTCAGAAACTGAAATATATAAATGAATAATCACTTAAACATTGTTATATATTGCCAATTTCAACCTATAAACCAAAAAATAGCAAACTTTACTGCTTGTCAATCAATGAAAAGCAAAGGAAACGAAATAGTATCCCAATCATAAAGAATCCATAATTTATTTCCTTCCCATTATCACAAACCCTCACCGCCCATAGCGGAGGCAAGTCAGAAATGAAAGAAGGAATCAACACAGGAAGGAGTGCAGTGCAGTGCCAAACGAATGAATTGAATGAATTCATCTCATCAGCAAACGTCAACAGCACAATGTCCCCCCCCTCCCCCCCAAGTCATGAAAAGCAAAGAAGAGAAGCACATATCATGTATCATATCATCGCCAATAACGATGTTATCGAAATTCGTGATATCATTGTCAATCATGATGTTATCTTATCGAAAACCGTGCCATCATCACCAATTATGATGTTATTGAAAAACCCTGATGTCATCTGCAATTGCGAATATCGAAAGATGCAGTAATGTGAAATCGAATATTGCAATGTTTGTGCAACATTGATATTTTGCTATACATGAATATATCGCCCAGTCCTAATGGCCTTTATTGTACACACACAAATAAATAATATATATATACACATATACATACATTCAACCCTGTTTATATTGAACCTGCCTATCTCAAAAACCTCCCTGTTAAAAAGTTTTTATTTCCCTGCATTTATAGCATAAATTTAATGCTTTTCCCAGTCATGAAAATAGAAAGACATTTTGTTTATTTACTTGTATAAGGACTTGTAACAATAAAACAATAAATTGTAGAACTAAAAATTTTTTTTTTTGTCTTTTGAAGATTGCAAAACAAATAGAATTCATAGATTTCTTCTTATTTTAATAAAAAAAAAAAACGGATTATCAAAGATATGCAAATTTAAGTTGGCCGAGTTCAACAAATTAGCAGAAATTCACGCGAAATGTCTCAGTAATGTTTGTCAATAGCATCTTAATTTTTTAAATATTCTGTTAAAAACATGCATGAAAAACTTACTTCTCCAACTTCAGCAATGATTCGTGTAATAGTTTCTCCATCAGTTTGATCAAGAATGCTTAGATTAAGTTCTCTCAAATACTTATTAATCAACAAGGGAAAATAATCTTCATTAACAATATCCAGTGTGGACAATACTTGCAGCAATATTTCATTAGAATAGCATCTTTCTAAGGGGGAGGGAGAAAAACAATAAATATAACTTTAAAAGATTTTAGATGAAAGTAACGAACTGTTTCTTATAAATACATATATATAAATTTGACATTGTAATAAAATATAAGTCTTAACATACTGGTACATCATGACATAGTTACTTTTGATAAATGCTAGAGAGTGTATGCATTCAAACAAAACCATCATAAATAATTTACAGAAAAAAATCATTAAAATAAAATATAAAAATAAGCATTTTAAAAACCTATGTTTATAAGATGTAAAAGAATTGGTATGATATTATTTGTAATCAGCTATCAATGCTATTTCTAGCAGTAAATTTCTTTTGTCTCATCACATTAGAAAATAAATAAATATTCCTATAAAATGTTTTTCAAATTAAACCAAGCTGTTAGCAGTTTTCCACCAGGAAGAGTAGTTAGACAGTTCTGCTTTGTGGGTACTTATCAGTTAAAGGGGCGAACTGTGCGAAGCTTGTCAAGAGACATCAATATCATTAAATTAAGTTTTAACAACAAAATTTTATTGAACTTAAATAGGTAGTGAGAAAAACCTAATTTTGTAACCCCCATAAATGTTTACTGCATTCAGTGCCAGGTTGGCCAATCATGCTTTGTACCGAAAAGACCGGTCAGCAGGGCCCGATTTATTTTGAATCACTATAGGCACAATTCATGTTTGGGGGCCCCTCACGCAACAAAATTTTTTTAAACATAACATTCAGCATGTGTTTGTAAAACTTGCCAGTCACACCAAAATTTGGGGGCACAAAAACTAATTTGTTTTTCAAATGTCAAAGAGTCAGACTAACATTTGGGAGCCCCCAATGTACAAAATGATTTTGTTTTTAAATTACAAAATGTTTGAATAAAATCTGGGGGCCCCCAAAGTGAAAATTCCTTGTGGTTTTAAAATAATGTAATAATACAAATTTTCTGTGAAGCAACAGAACACTAATCGTTTGTTTTTGAAAAAGGCTATTTTTAAATATTTTTCTAAAAAAATTTTAAATTACAACAAAAAAATAATAACCAAAATTAGGGGGCCCCCTCAAAGTGGGGGCCCTAGGCCCAGGCCTATTGGTAAATAAGGCCCTGCCGGTCAGTCTACCTGTTCCAAGCTCCAACATTTCAGGACCGGCCGTTGTTAACGAGGGGTGGGGGCACAAAAGTTAGGGAACGAAGTTCCCCCGACTATTCCAGAAATTCCAGGTAGATCGAGATCAATCTACATTATTATTGCAAGATATTTTCTTCTGAATACAGTAAAACCCCATTATACCGCGATGACTATCATGTCCCCTGACGTATAAATTTATCTTTTCTATGCAAAGGTCGGGTGCAATGGCCCTGACTGGGTCCGACTTGTACATCTTGACATGGGCAGAGCTCAATTTGTCGGGCACTGTTCAGTTCAATGTTTAAATATTTTTCATTTTCAGAAGTCTAGTTATGCATGTGTAACTTCTTTTATAGTGTTATCAACCTTTATATTCCAGATACTTTAGCATTCCTGAAAAATGAACATATACTCCAGTGTAATGAGGACTTATAACATTGTTTCTTTGAGAAGTGCGTTCTTCCCTTCTAAAGCTAATTTTTTCTTAGGACTGCTCCCCCTTCACAACGCAATGTTGATAACATAAAAAGATTTCTAAGCCCCCTTTTTCTTGCAACACAGTTCGTTTATAACCTGTCATTCGGTAGACTGATTGCGCATTTGAGATGTGTGCTTCCTGCACAGCAACTAGCGAATAAAATAGAGCAAAGAAGAAAAAAAAAATACTACAGAAGAAAAGTTACAAGTAATTGATAAAGTTAAAAATGATGCAACAACAGCAAGTATTATTTCGTAATATGGTTTCGTGGTATAGTTTAACTAGACTGCGGTTATGTTATAACGCTGGTGCCAAACATGTCCCCCGACACCTGCATTTTAATGGGGTTTTACTGTATCTACTTACTGCAGTTACAATGTCAACATCATACTTTTGTCCAATCTCTCTAACCATATGTCTGTCTCAATCATATTCAATAAAAGTTGTAATTTTGATACATTTATCTGTAGTATTTTGCTATAAATTTTTTTGTAAAGCCGGGGTTGCGCCAGAGGAAATTCGGGTCCGTTTTTTGACCCTTCACAAAATTCCAAGCTACCAAATTGTACTTTTTACAGAATTATTTACTAAATAAACAGCGAATAATAGTAAAATGTTTTATTAGACTGTTTAAATTTTAAATTTCACAAAATTATTTTATTTTTCACAAAAATATTTTTAAAATTCACAAAAACAGGACCCTATTAAAAATTCTGGATCAACCCGTGCAAAGTGAAAAAGAATAACCCAGCAAAAAGTATTCTGATTTATTTTAAGTTGGGAAGATTAGTGGAGCCATGCAAACTCTAAAATGAAAGGAATTCTCCGATTTTTCCAGAAAAAGCAGAGACTTGCGAGTTTCCCTGACAATTTCAGGTTTTCCATATTCTCCAGGTGCATGGCAACCCTGTAGTAATCTTAGCAGGTGTTTCTACCCAGCAAGATTTAGAAAATTATTTACATTGAAACATGCTTCCAAACTTTCTCTACACATTTTACTCAAAGTGCTTCAATTGTCCCCCCCCCCCCCCCAGCTACATCTCACTGAATAATCATAGCTAATTTGTAAAAAATGCTACCTTTACATTTTATTTTGAAGCCTAGCAAAGTTATCATAGAAATTATCATTGTGTCTAGATTTAAACTCTTCTTTCAAATGCTAATTCAAAGTTGAAAAATAATTTTAAATACTTTAAGACATTACATTCCCAAAATCTTACCAACAGTCTTATCATGTGAAAGCTTAATTCAAGAGCAAAATTTCCCAACACATAAAGGAGCTAAGAAAAATCATTTTTTGGAAGTGTCCAAAATATTTTGCAATTTCCCGATCAATACAAAATCATTTCCACATGAAACAGGCTGAATAACTAAAAAACCAAAAAAAAATATAATATCAAATATGGGTATAGACAAGGCTGAACTTGATCCAGTTAGTTAACTGTTACGGATCAGGCTGTTTTATTTCTGTAAACTTCAAAAGAGCCGACGTCGCACTTTTCCGCTCTGATATTTTTACATTTTAACGCTAGGAGCCGCTAGTTCGTGACCCAGAAAAAGATTTTTTACATCATTTAAAAACATCTTTATTTTGCTGATACGATGTCCTTTCCTGGTTTCATCAGCTAAATATTGTTGGAAATGGTTAACTAAATATTATTGATATGGTTAATTGCTGTGTACCGTATTGTACCTCGTCCAAAAAGAGTAAGAAAAAGGATAAGGAAGGTATTTCGTACCATGAATTTCTTCAGAATTAGCTCTGCGTGGTACATTTTCTTCCCCCCAGTGCAAGACCGCGGTGGTTTAAGATACCCTTCAACTTTATTTGTCTCAATATTGATAGTTTTTTTCTATTTTGTTGAAAAAGCTGTACCATTTCTACCAAGAAAAAATGTTTCCCGTAATTTGGAAAACATTATAACACCTGAGATTTTGCAATGCCCTATTTTGAAGTTGAAGTGTCAACTCTTAGATCATTCTCAAATTATTGTTTCACATATATGCAAAAAATTTTTGAATATTGTTTTAAAAAATATTGCAAATAGTGTCAGTGTTAGTTTGAAAGTTATGAATAAACCTCTCTCACGCAAAGTTTTAAAATTGTGATTACAGTCATTCTGTCTTTAGTATGCATTTTTTATTCCTCATTGTGCAAAATGCCTAGAATGTTTTAGGTATTGGCATTGTGGAAAGGAAATAATGTTTTATGCCATATCTAATATTATTAAAACTAAGACTAATAGTTCTTCTAAGTTCTGATGGTGAATATTTTTAGTGTACAGTTGTCCTGTCTCTTTTTTTTAAATGTAATTTTAAAGATTTTTTTGCAGTCAATTAGATTTTTCTAGAGAAAAATAAGGTACTTTTCCGTTTCGGGGAGGCTGGAGATTTTCTTTTTTCTTCGCCAAACTACTGTACCATTTTGGGTTGACGTTGGCGATGTTTAAATCTTTTTTGCAACAACAAACTCCACACACAAAACAAATTAATTGACGAAAAAAAAACTTAGCCATCGGCAGCCCCCCTGAAGCGGAAAAGTACCGAAAATGATTCTTGTTTCAGTAGTAACAACTTTCGGCAGGTTTATGTAGTTCTTTAGCAATTCAATATGTTCTTCACGCTGAAATAATTGGAATTTAATGATATTCGGCTTTTCATTTATAGTCAATATGTGTGTGTGTTTTTAATGCATTTGTATGTATTTTATTATTTCTTCTGTGCAGAAATAAATGCTTAAAATAAAATAGTTGTTTTATTCATCATTTCCGGCATATTTCTTTTATATATAAAAAAATAGAAAATTACCTAGGGGTCATTCCACAGTATTTGTGTGTTACGTACGGGACATTTCACAGCAAAATTTGGAAGTGTTTTTGCCCGTTTTACTATGAAAATATTAATGAAAAGTTTTCAATTTTTTTTAGTATATTTTGTACCTCTGGAGCAACATTACTATAATTTTTTTTTTTCAATGGGCCCAATAGTTTTCGACGAAAAAAATATTAAAATTTTGTTACGTACGGGACATTACAAAAAAAAGTTTTTTTGATACCTAATTACATTTGAGCTTTTCTCTAAATTTATGAAACTTTTTGAAATGAAATTTTGTAATTTAATGCAGTAATGTTCATTGTTTTAATGCTTGTCAAACCTAGATTTTTAGCTTTAGTTACTAATTAATGAGGAGCTAATTACTGGTGTTACGTACGGGACACAACATTTGTTACGTACGGGACATCTGATTAAATAACCAAAAAACTGTTAAAAATGATGATTAAAATTTTAAATTAATGCTAATTTCAATATAAATACTGCTAAGAATAAAGTATTTACATGTTTAGTTAAGAATAATAAACTAATATATTTAAAAAAATTAGTTTTTTTAATTATACATAGAACAAATTTATTAAATAATAAAATTTCAAAATACTTTCAGCTTTTTAATGATAATTTTTATTTTAGAAGTTGAAAAAGTAATAAACAAGACTTAATTGAAGAACAGAAGTGATCACTTTACAAAAAACATTACAGACAAAAATTAATTAAATTATAGATAAAAAAATAGTTTTAGAATAATTATCGAAGCTCCAGCATATCAATGATATCTTCTATTGCCTTCACATCTTTGGATGACAATGAAAAATGTCCTCTGCTATTTATTGGACTTGGTGAGTCTTTGAGTTTTGTCAAAATATTTTTTTCTAAGATGTTATCCTTTTCAGGAATGGATGGCCAAACAAATCGATTCGCACCAAGTGGTTTCATAAACGATATCAGAAGGTATTGTGATTCCACATTTTCAACAATTCCTGGCCACCATTGGTTATCGTACATAACTGCTACCCAGTCTGATTTTTTTATTTTCATTGACAAAGAGTCTGTGTTAGCTTTTTCCTCATTTAGAGGAAGCCAAAGCTTTATTTCTTCATCAGGAGGTTCATTCCTTGTGAAGCAGGAATGCTTCCAAAGCCCTAACTTTCCATTTCTTAGTGGCTTTGCAAAATGCATACTATGTATGCCTTGAATGGCTGTTGCCTTTTCCCATTTTTCGGTCATTCCTTTTACAGATATATGTCTCTTAATATCTTCTGCACTAACATATTTAATTTTAATATTGCTAGCCTCTTTCTGAGCAATTTCAGCAAACTCCTCTGCACAATTTATAATATATTGTTTCCGTAATGCACCAAGCCAAACGTTTCGTTTTATAACTGCGCCAAGTCCATCAATTGCACCTTTTCCATGGGCAGTTCCAAAAAAACTCTAATCTGCATTAACATCATGATCGTTTTTATGCAGCATCAAATTTTGCATATTGTATCTGTTTTTAAACTGTCCTCCACATCCATCTGACCAGAAGTGAACATGGTCAAATGTTATTATGTTTTGGTTATAATCAAGTATTACAGAATTGAAAACAAATACTGCATCCTTAGTGTGATTCAAATAATCAGAAATAACAACATAATTTAAATGCTGCAGCTGTGAAGTGGCTTCATCTTTGTAATATATTATGCATGTAAATAAAGTCACTTGTGCGGAGTTCCAATGTGCAGCCATAATTTCTCCTTGATGTTTAAGAGTATAGTTTTCCGCAAAATCTTCATGCATAATAATATTTCCAACCTTTAAATTTTCTTTTAAGGGTCTAAATTCAGCATGTTGTTTCTGTGCACTGTATGTATGCAATGCAAAGGGATATAATTGGGTGATTAACTTTTCTTTTGCTTGTAACAAACTGCAAACAATTAGTTCTTTTTTCATTCTTCTTTCCACATATTTCCATTGATAAAATGATACCTCCATACTTGCTACATCATTTTCAAAATCCATAATGGTATTGATCCATATATCCACGCCACATTCATCACAATTTCTTTTACAACAGTTAACAGTTTTATTGTTTCCCAAATCAAAACAACATACAGTTTCTTTTACTGCTATTTCTGCACTTGTAGGAAGTTTTACCACCTTAATCATGTTTAGCCCTGCTAATAACATCTCAATGTTCTCATGGTACATGCACATGCAAACTTCATGATCTCTTTGAGATACAGGAAAAACTTCAGCAGGACGAAGCGTAGCAAACATACTAAATCCTATAGAAAATGAGGCTTCATTCTTAAACAATTGATATGCTTCTTTTATTTTCATTACCAAAATACGCTTCTGAAGCTTTATTCTTTTTCCTTTTATGGGATCCTTTACAGAAACATACTCCTTTTTTCCTGGAAAAATTCTACTTATTGCATCTTGTTTGTAAAAATTGAAAACTTCCTCTTTTTGATTTTCGGAAAGAGAATCTATTCTTTTCTTCCGAATTACTGCTTTGTTTACATCACATAACTTCAAGTTAATATTTTGAGAAATTTTTTTCACTTCATTTGGAGACAAACTTGTAATTACTTTAGTTAAAATAGGAATTTGTTTGGTAGGTGTAGAAGGTAAGATGGTTTTTATGCGCTTTAGAGCTTTTCCCAATACTTGGGGTGTTATGCTGGAAGTTCCTAGTAATTCTTGATGTGTCATGGGTATATCTTTGCCTTTGCTCATTTCTTTTTTCTTCTTGGCTCTTTGTACTCTTTTCCTTTCAGATTCTTTTTTTCTTAGTGCATCCACCATTTGGTTAGTCATAGTTAATTTTTTCTTCTCTCTATAATTTTTAATTCTTTCTCTTTCTTTTACTTTGTAAGCATTCCACATTTCTCTATTATTTTTTATTTTTAGACGATGTTTTCTAACTCTCTCTACTGAAGGAGCCATTTTTCCTCAAATAGGAATCAAGTTTTCAAATCAAACTTTTTAGTTCTAAAATTCTATTCTTAAAAACAAAAGTATATAATAAATATTGTTTAAAATAAATGTTAATCTAAATAATTTAAGGCAATTTTAGCCACATGCAACCAGTTTTAATCAATTTAAAAAATATATGAAGATTACTTCAGATGATCGAAATTTTAGCATTCAAAGAGTAAACTCATTCAAGTAAACCACAACTATGTATGAACAAGTAATGCATACCAATACTGCCATCTATGAGGAAAAAGAACAAACACATAAAAATTAATTTTTGCTATGTTTTAAATAGAAAACTAGTGTTACGTACAGGACAAAATTTTGTCCCGTACGTAACACATTTTTATTTCCTCTGCTGAACTTAAGAATTAATTGATATTATAAAATCATGCAGTATTTTAGGAAGCTTGTACACTGGATGAAGAGAAAACAAAAAACTGTCCAGTTTCAAATAATATTAATAGCATAAAAATTAAAAAACGTCCTTAAAATGTTACGTACGGGACAAGACAAAGGGCAATTAATTAAAATTAAATAGAAAACATTTTTTAATTTTTTTGACATTTTTTTTCCTAATACTACTTAGAAAGAACCTTAATAAAATATAAGAGTTATGAATCTGAACAAAGTATTTTTTGAGTTATGGCCAAAAACATTATGTCCCGTACGTAACACATTTTTTTCATGCGATCAGAAACCAAATGCTGTAGTTTTTTCTAAAGGGAAAATAAAAATATTTTATTTATGAATCCTAATAGAGGACATTCTTAGCTTCAAAATGATATAAAACACTTATCTTTTTATTGAATTTTATTTTTTTGAGTTGTGAAGTCAAATACTGTGGAATGACCCCTAGTCAACTCTTAACTTAAAATTAATTAAATGTAATTTTGAATGTTTCAAAAAATATATGAATTGCCCTTTTTGCCTCAGCAGCAAAAGTTAAGATGATGCTATTTATTCTACATTACACATAGATTAAATTTCCGTACAACATTTATTTAGCATATAGTTTATATGTGTAATGAACTATATATATTTACAGAAATAAGCAATGTAGCAAAGAATGGATGAGGTTACTTATCTTGAACAGGTTTAAAACTAATACTAGACAATATTGAAATTTCTCAAATTTTTAATAAAATAATCTGCTTTTTATCTGTTAAAAAGCCTTAAAGTTGAATAGATGGCGTTGAGTGTCGACCCCAATTATTGTCCCTTCATTTATGGCGAAACGAAACAGCCTGAATAACAGTTAAACAGTTAACGATCAAGTTCAGCCTTGGTAGAGATCAGGGTTCGTTGATTTAAATCAAGCTGATTTTCTTTAAAAAATCATTGATTTAAATCAAGTGATTTTTTTTCCAAAAACAATCGTTGATTTTACAATGTTAGAAATGTTGAAAAAATGAAATATGTTGCAATTACCACCACTGTTTCAAACAAAACTTCCTAGGTCTATCTCTCTGTGTGCATAACATATTTCATAAGTTTAGAACTAATTACTATTTTTTAAATTTTACAATATTACTCTTACTCTTCATTCATCTTAACAGCAAAGCATCAATCACTCAAATTAGAATTCATAATAATCATGAACCCCATTCTGTGTTTTTTACCTTAAAAATAGGATTTTAGATCAATTGACTAAATGCCACACAATAAATAATTCAGAATGATAGTGCTTAAAACAATTGTTAGAATTTAGAATATGTATCCCTAAAGTTTTATCCATGTCCCCAATCAGTACCTTAATGTTTTTTACCTTCTAAAATATTTTTTATCATAGAAGTTTGAAAATATTTGATTAAAACAAAAAGTTTCAGATTTTAGTAATGGTGTGAGCATATGATTTTACTAAATGGGTAAAAATATTTCAGGCTTTTTCATTTATAAAATAGAAAAATGATTAAAATACACTCAATGTAAAAATTAAGTACACTCAATTTTCAGCTTTCAACCGCAAAATAATGCAGATTAAATATGTTCATTTTCTCCGTGCTTATGAGTGTACTATTATTCCTGGTAGCGTTAAGTTTCATTTGAGTCATGCATTTGTATTAAAATGTGTTTATCATTATTATTATTAAAAAATATTTATTGCTGTGAAAATAGCTTAAAGTGCGTCTTTGCACGTTGTTTAACATGACATATTGTTGCTATGAATGTAACATAATAAATATCCGAAATATTTAAGGTCTTTTTAAAAAAATCCGATTTAAATCAAAAAATCTGATTTAAATAAAAAAAATCCGAATTTTTTGCTTTTTTAAAAAAAATCACGAACCCTGGTAGAGATAGACTTAAAACTTCATTTAAATTAGTGATATAAATTTGCGAAAAAATTTTATTGCTCTGACTTGACCCAAGGGGCTAATCTTAAGTATAGACCTTCTTTTTGACATTAAAAAAAATAATTAGTAAAACATTCAGCTTAGTGCAGAACAAATAATAAGCACACCACACTACAGCAAAAAAATATTGCAATGAGGGAGTTTTACTGCTTAGGATTCAGAAGCTTAAAATATTTTTGTAGTGAAAAAAGATTTCGTTTTAATCTGGAAACACGTGCTCACAAAATTTTTCTATTTGCTGTTAATAACACTGGTTTCCTAGTATTTAAATTATTACTTTTTTTTTTTTTCAAAACCTTATTGAAATAAAAATTAAGAAATTCTTCATTTGAAGTTTTCTTAGAAGATTAAATACAGCAGGATGAATTGATTAAAAAAATTAAGCAATCGACAGCACGATGCAGTTATCCACCTTAAAAATTATTCTATACAGACCTAAGTTAGAAAGCAGGAAAAAAAAGGTTAAACATTTGAAAAAATTTTTTCACTATTGATGCTGAAATAGTTAAAAATTATTCATATATGAAATTATTTAAAATAATTCTTACGTAAAAATTCAAAATTCCTCTTCAATGTGGCACTTTTAGTGGTATTAAAAGCGTAGCTAAAGCGATCTAAGTGTTCAATAATAACTTCAAGACATCTTTCTTGTAAAGGCTTCTGATCCATTTTTTTTTCCAAAAAACGCAGTCTAAAGAAATTCTAGATGCAAAATTAACCAGAATAAAAATTACATTAGTAAAATACAACTACAACATGTGAAAAATACAACAGCAGATTGTGCGATTTCGGAAAATTAGAATGTGATTATGTCAGTTCAGTTTATTATCTAGTTGAGTATGGGAAAAAAAAAAAAAAAGTTTATTTTGGAGTAAGGGCATAACGGAGAGCACATATCCAAGAATCGCTGAGAAAATATTCACCCGTTAATTATCTTTAAAATGATACCAATAACTTTTTTTATTGGCAAAATACTTTTTTATTTCCATACAGTTTCGTAAAGGTCGATTTAGAAACAAAAAGTAATTTCGATCTCGATTCACTCATGACAAGACATTTTACATACGCGCCCTCTAGCGCCAGTGAAATCGTCCGTACAAACTTTTACTATGGAGATTCGTCTCTTTCTTTTTACTCCGTGGGCAGCACTTACTTAAAACGGCTTTTAATCTATGCTTATTACATGTTAAGAATATATTTTAAAGACATGGGCATGGGGAAAAAACGATGACGTTAACGCACTGATGTTACCCGCGGGGGAGGGGGGGGGGGGTTCTTCGGGTGAAGTGAGCCTTTCCATATTTTACAAGAAAAATTAGTCAAATTCTAGT
The DNA here is from genome assembly GCA_038502835.1 of Octonoba sinensis. Lineage (NCBI taxonomy): Eukaryota > Metazoa > Arthropoda > Arachnida > Araneae > Uloboridae > Octonoba > Octonoba sinensis. Next base: position 50,761,575 of record CM076599.1, on the reverse strand, counting down.
CTTGACCATTTCAGAGGGGGGGGGGGGATCCAAAAACTACCCCCTTATCTACGCTGTGGCGTGACATTAATCCAGCCAAGCCAGCAAGAAGAAGAAACTATCTTTATGCTAATGAGCGAAGAAGTGAAAAGAGTTTTCCTTACCTGTTTACTTTTAAATGGAAGCTGAGAGGCAGCAGCTCCTATTTCTTGTGTTCCTATGATGTTATAGCCTTTTGTTATTACTAGATTTTAACCTTTTTTACCGGTGTTTAACCTTTGCTTCAACTAATAAATGTTCGTTTCAAAAATGGAGTCAGAGCACAATTGATTTACAGAGGTAACTTCTAAAGTTAACAGTGGTGACCTGTTCTAGAATGCGTGACTGGCATTAGTTTTCAAGCTTGTGGCTATTGTTGTTGCAATTTTGTCTCCAGGTATGGGTTGTGAATTCCCCTTTTTTCAATGCATATTTTCAATTTGGTCTTAATATCCAGTTTTAGTGCATCTAATGTGTGTTGTATTCAGGCGTTAAACTTATACTTTTAGCTAATTGTTCAAATTGAAAGCTATTGTTTTTTTGCTGACTGCCCGTAATGAGTGATTTATGAATTGCGTAGTTATTTTTATGACATATGTGCATTTTAAACCATGCGTTACCTAGTCATTTTTATGTTCGGTATACTTTTTTAATATTGTATTTCATTGCTTAATGATTTTTACTAGGAATTTTTTTTTTCTCACCTTTTATCGCGCAATTGTTCAGGCAAATTCAATTATTTATTTGCATTTTATTAAATTGTCTTACTCAAATATGCAGTCGCAAAAGTGCAACGAAATCCTTGCAATGCAGTCTAAACTGCCCGCCTTTTCTAAGCATAATACTAAATTGTTTTTCGTACAGCTAGATGCAACATTTATTCTTAACAAAATTGATGATGAAAAGACTAAATATAATTACTTGATTAGCATCCTCGACACAGATATTTTGTCTACTGTTAGTGACTTGATTCTTACAATCCCGACTGAGAATCCTTTCACAACGTTAAAAGATAGGCTATTAAAAACTTTTGAGCACTCCATTGCACAAAATACTAAAGCCTTACTGCAGGAACTTACGTTAGGGGATCAGAAGCCAAGCGTCTTGCTTCGTAAAATGAAAGAGCTTGCTTCGGATCAAGTTTCAGACGATTTTTTGAAAAATCTTTGGCTTCAACGCTTGCCAACAAATATTCAAACTGTACTTGCTGTTAGCGGAGATGAGCTCGATAAATTAGCCTTACTTGCAGACAGGGTGTCTGAGTTAAGTGAACCTAGTTACAGTAATACTGATACAATTGCCGCCGTAACCGAGAGTAGCGAGTACAAAATTTTGCAATTACAGATTTTGGAACTTTCTAAAAAAATTGAGGAATTAACAATCGCTCAAAATTTCCGTAACCGTTCTCGCGCACCTTTTCGTGGTAGGTACCGGAGCAATTCGTTTAGGTATCGCAGCAATTCTATAGGTCATAGGATACATAGGAATGGTATTTGTTTTTTTCACAATCGTTTCGGAGATCGTGCTCGTAAATGCGAACCACCTTGCTCATTTTTCACTTCGGGAAACGACGCCAGTGCATCACAGTAGCGACGTGTGATAGCACACGACCTACTTTGCACAGTCGCTTATGTATTTATGACCCTTCTAGCAAAACAAATTATCTTATTGATTCTGGCGCTGATGTATCGGTTATTCCTAATTACACTAAAAATAAGCCGGTATCCTTCTGCCTGGTCGCAGCAAACAATACTAAAATTTCAACTTTTGGCCAACAATTAATTGAACTTGATTTAAAATTACGCAGAAGTTTTAAATGGGAATTCATTGTTGCTGATGTTAAACGGCCCATAATTGGATCCGATTTTTTGGCTTATTTTGGTTTACTAATAGACTTAAAAAACAAATGCCTCATTGATCCTTTAACCAAATTAACAACAAAAGGTCAATATGTTCAGGGTATATTTACTTCAATCAAAACTATATCAAACGAATTATCTGTCAAAAAAGTTCTGGATGAATTTCCTAACCTTACGCGTCCCCGCCCTTTCAATGACAGGGTTGCTCATAGCACGTACCACTACATTGAAACTACTGGACCGCCTGTTTTTGCTAAACCTAGGAGATTGCATCCGGCTCAGCTAGCCGTTGCTAAACGCGAATTCCAGTATATGTTAGACCAGGGCATCTGTCGTCCTTCCAAATCGAATTGGGCCTCACCCTTGCACCTTGTACCTAAAGGTTCAGGGGATTGGAGACCAACAGGCGACTATAGAGCTTTGAACAAAACTACGCGCCCTGATAACTATCCTGTTCCGTATTTGCAGGATTTTACTCAAAATTTACACGGCAGAAAGATATTTTCAAAAATCGATATAGTGAGGGCTTTTCATCATATACCCGTCAATCCCAGTGATATACCAAAAACAGCAATCACTACCCCTTTTGGATTGTTTGAATTTGTATATATGCCTTTTGGCCTTTCAAATGCAGCCCAGACTTTTCAAAGATTTATTCATGAGGTTTTACAAGGTCTGGATTTTTGCTTCCCATACCTGGATGACATTTTAATTGCTAGTTCGTCTCAAGAAGAACATGAAAGCCACTTAAGACGAGTCTTAAAGCAACTTGACAAGTACGGCTTAACTATCAATGTTTCTAAGTGCATTTTTTGTGTTCCCCAAGTGCAATTTTTGGGACATCTCGTGACGCATGCGGGTTGCAAACCTATGCCTGAGAGAGTTAAGTGCATCTCAGAGTTTCCCAAGCCAGAGACTGTTAAGCAACTTCGAAGATTTTTAGGTGCAATTAATTTTTATAGACGTTTTCTCCCTAATATGGCTAACTGTCAAGCTCCACTCAATGAATTTCTCACTAATTCTACCAAAAACGATAAACGATTGATTCAGTGGACGGATAATGCTACCAAGGCTTTCGAAACATGCAAGCAAAAGCTGATTGATGCCACCATGTTGTCTCATCCAAACCCTTCTGCCAGTTTATCCTTATACGTGGATGCGTCTGACACTGCTATCGGTGGAGCGTTGCATCAAAATTCTCCCCAAGGACTGCAACCTTTAGCATTTTTTTCCAAGAAACTTTCAGCTGCTCAGCGATATTCTGCTTACGACCGTGAGTTGCTAGCGATTTATGAGGCCATAAAATACTTCAGATACATGGTTGAAGCAAGAACTGTTGTTATTTTTACAGACCATAAACCGTTGTGCTTTGCGTTTTCTCAAAAAGCTCTTCCCTGGAACTTTTTTGTGATACGAAGACTACTACAATTCGTCCTTTTGTCCCTAAGTCCATGCGTCGAAGGTTTTTGATGGTCTACATGGTCTGTCTCATTCTGGCGTTAAAGGAAGCCTACATCTCATCAAGCAGCGTTTTTGCTGGCCATCTATGACAGCCGACATCACCAGATGGACACGATGTTGTATCCCTTGCCAGAGCAGTAAAGTTTCTCGCCATACAGTTAGCCCTATTGGAGAATTTTCCCTTCCCAGGTCTCGTTTTGAGCATGTTCATCTGGATCTTGTTGGGCCCTTACCACTTTCAAAAGGATGCCAATACCTTTTGACGATGGTGGATAGATTCACGCGTTGGCCTGAAGCCATACCAGTTCCTGACATCACTGCTGAAACCACTGCTTCAAAATTTTACTCTGAATGGATTTGCAGATTTGGTGTTCCTCTTCGTGTCACAACTGACCGCGGACGCCAATTTGAATCACAGCTATTCAAGTCGCTGACGGAGATTATGGGATCCCACCACATACATACAACTGCATATCATCCTGCATCGAACGGACTTGTCGAGCGGTTCCACAGAAGCCTCAAGGCAGCCATTCGTTGTCACGCTACCGAACGCTGGGTGGAAGTTCTTCCAACAATACTCCTTGGCCTGCGATCCTGCGTCAAGGAGGATCTCCAAGCAAGTGTTGCAGAGCTGCTATATGGTGAACCACTTCGCCTCCCTGGAGAATTTTTTTCGACGTCGAAAAGCTACATTGACCCAGTGTCTTTCGTGGGCAAGCTTCGGGACACTATGTCAACCCTGCGTCCTACTCCAACTAACCTCCGTTCCGGAAAAAGTGTTTTCGTACATGATGCCCTAACGTCTTGCACTCATGTTTTTCTCCGCCAAAGTGCTAGTCATCGCAGTAGTCTTCAACCCTTTTACACAGGCCCAAATAAAGTGCTAACTAGGGGCGAAAAAACTTTTGTAATTCAACATGGTGTCAACAAGATGACTGTCAACATAGACCGTCTCAAGCCGGCATTCTTCGATGTAGTTCCTGATGCAATAGATCAACATCCTGTAGTTTTCTTCCCATCTCCTCCTGTCCATGAAGTGCAACCGTCTCGGTCCACAACTGATTTGCAACAACCACAGGCCACAAGTACGTCAGATCGACATTGGTACACGACTAGGTCTGGTCGTCAGGTGCACTTTCCAGACCGTTACGGATCATAACGCGTTGTCACTGGGAGGGGAGTGATGTGGCGTGACATTAATCCAGCCAAGCCAGCAAGAAGAAGAAACTATCTTTATGCTAATGAGCGAAGAAGTGAAGAGAGTTTTCCTTACCTGTTTACCTTTAAATGGAAGCTGAGAGGCTGCTGGCAGCAGCTCCTATTTCTTGTGTTCCTATGATGTTATAGCCTTTTGTTATTACTAGATTTTAACCTTTTTTACCGGTGTTTAACCTTTGCTTCAACTAATAAATGTTCGTTTCAAAAATGGAGTCAGAGCACAATTGATTTACAGAGGTAACTTCTAAAGTTAACATACGCCAGTGCCGCTTGGCGTCCGAAAGGAAGGTGTTCTAGGGGAGCGGCCTGGGGCTGAGGGTGTCTCAGGCCGCAGAGGCACGACGGACTAGAGGAAGTTTAGATTTTCCCCAGTACATTAATAAAACGTACTGGGGAAAATCGTACTGTGTTTTTCATTCTTATGAGCTTTAAGAGTCTCAATTTCAATTTACTACAAAAATTTTCACATAGTGTAGAGTGCCCACTATCCAAAAGGGGCGGCCAGGGACGTAACTAGAGGGGGGCAGACGGGGCGTACGCCCCGGGCGACAGATTATTTTTGAGGCCTTAAATTGACTAAATGTGTGTGTTTACCTAAATACATACACTTTTGCTGTGCATATAAGGGGGGAAGGGACGCTAAATCCTGGTCTTGCCCCAGTTAAAAAATGACCTAGTTACGTCCCGGGGGGAGGCGCTCCCACCCCGAAGACAAAGCTATCCCATAAATGATCGCAAAAAAATGGGCTAAGATCCCCCGAAAAGACCACCCTAAAAATTTAAATAACGCAGTCGGCTCCACCCCTCCTCTTCCTTCGTTGGCACTCTCCTCTTGATATAAGTTTGCTTTTTATGCTTTATAGTTCTTATAATTGAAAATATGCATCATTTAAATCATAAAAATATGGGATATTATTTACAATCGAATGTTGGTAACCCGAAGTAAAAAATTTAATTAATATAAGAAATTATTTTTTAAATGCTTGGATTAATTTTATGTTCATAACATTAGAGAATAAAAAATAAAAAAAAACTGAAGTGAAAGTGGAATATTGCACTATTTGTTTCAATAACTTACGGATTACTTGATTTTTGACCAGTACGATGCTTAATATTTATTGAAATAGTTTTCTTTTAGATTTGGTATTAATTCATAAGACATTTAATTCTTAGACAATTATAATTATCATTAACTTTCAGCCCAAAACTACTTTACTTGAATCATAAAAGGATTTTTTAAGTGTATTATTACTTAATTAGAAAACTTTTCCATAATTATTTTTCAATTTTCTACTTAATTGTGCTTAAAAGCAATGTAACTAACGTTTTAAAATCAATTCACATGACGGACCAGTCCATAAAGGCAAAGTTTAGAATATTTCTCAAGAGATGGCGCCACAAAACAGTTTCTTTTTCTCCACTGAGCTTTACTTAACCATGGAATAATAATTTAACTTTTATGCTAAGTAAACTGTAATAAAAAATAATTTCACGTTAGAAAAGCACAAATAAACATTAAACTCTCTGTCGCATTGAAAAAGGGATTCAATGCAATCCCGAAACGCATGTCTGCCTTTTAATGCTCATTTGTGCTTTCTAACGTGAAATTATTGTTTTTGATTACAGTCTACTTACCCATGTTTTTCTCACAATAACGAGAAAAAGAAAAGTTCAAGAATATTATTAAAAAAAAGGCGTTTCTGGGAAAAATTAACACCCAAGGTTTTTTCTTCACAGAGAGAGTTCTTATGCATTTCTTAATGATATTTAAAAAATCATTTTTTTTAATTGAAAAACGTATTTTTTACGCTGAATCGAATAAGGCAAGAGCTATGTTGGTACAACTAATATTTTTGCAGTTATGAGCAATTTTACACATCGAGTTGAAAACTATTTCTAGTAGCAATTTAGTTTTAAGAGCCCTTGTTACATATTCATTAAAGGATATTTGAGAAAAAACAGCAACTGAGCTCTGACTACCTATTCACTCTTTAAAGATTCGCATTTAGTTTTTCTATACCGAGTATGACATGTCAAGGTCGAGCAATAAAATGATGTAGAGAGAATTAAGTGTGAAATGTAAGTGCAGTTTAAACTCAATTAAATAAAAATGATTGTTTGAGAGTTAATAATTTATTATGTATATAAAATAAAATGTCCCTCCTTGATTACTAGTTATTATTTAAAACTTTCGTTGTTCATAATGAATATATGAAAGAAAGAAAGGAAAAAAAAAAAAAGGCGATTTTAATACAGTTTCCAAAGACAAAATTTGCCGAATAAGGAAAATTTTCGGAATGTCACAGGGACGTCCCTTAACCTCCCATTGGGGCACCCCTTAATCAGATGATTCTGCTAATGGTCGTTTGTGCAATATAAGAAATGAAATTTCAAACAGAAGTTATTTTACTATCGAGAAGTTTTTTAAAGATTGTTACGCTTTTAAGACCTTTTAAAATCAAGATTTTAAAACTAATTTATTAGTTGCATTATTAGATTAATTAAAAATCATAGTTTTTTTGTCAAACCTCAAAATAATGGAAAATGTGGTATAAATTTGTGGTCCATGTAATTTAATGAGCAGTATAAAAATGGGTATTCGTAGCCGCTATTCTTTACTGATCAGGAAATATGCTTGAACAAAACTTGTAGAACTCTTTCATTAATAAACGGAAGCTGGCATGCAATTGTTTAAGTGCAGTCAACTAGAATTACTTCCTTTGTGTTAATGGTTCAAATTATCGATTATTAACGCAGTGGCTGGGTGCAAATAATTGCTTAACATTCGGAATTTAATGACTCGTAAACGAAAAGGATTCCGACAGATCCTCTTTTATCAGTAAGAACATCGATTTAATGCCCCCGCTTTTCCTGTGCAGGATAAATGCCACGTTTAATGAGATCTCAAAACTGTCACTTTTAACAGTTTTCGATAATCCTGCATTTCATGAAATATTTTTTCTCTCCCTCCCCCCAAATCCGTTGCTCCTTAGAAATTTCATGGTAAAACTGCAGTAGTATCTCAATTAAAATATGAGCATTTTAGTTTTCATGTTGTCTATTCCATGGTTTTTCTAAAATTGAGGGAAATGTTTTTCGTTGGAGTCTTTAGCCCTTTTTAAGTCAAAATAGCTTAAATATAAGTTGTCGCAGTATAGACAAGACAAGATGATTAAGACGTGTTGATGGATTGGTGAATTCAATCGTTATTAACAGATCAGTATTTTAGTGAAAAATGGGTTAGTTTTCTATTATATTCTTCCTTCTTTTGTCTCTTTCTTTCAATTAAACTCCATTAGGCGACATCTATCTTAGATACATTTTTGATTCGTTTTGTTAAATTTCTTTGTGCTTTGCTTTTATGTAAATGAATGGAAACTTGCAGAGCGTGTAAAATAGTGGGTACAGTTTAAATAATGTTTTCCTATATCCTAGTTTGTTCCTTGTTTCTCTCTTTATCAACTGAACAGAAATTTTCTGCCAATTGCTAAAAATTTTTCTATGTAGTTTTCAGGTATTTGCTTCTTGAGGTGTGCCGAAAAGCAAATTGCAAAAATTAGTGTCTGTTTTATGCTTTGTGTAACTGCGCTTGGATTGATGATATCGATTAAGTTCACAATTAGGACAGGTTATAATTCGTTATTTCCTCATTTTTAGATTATATTGCCAAGTATAATCTTTTTAAATGTTATTTTCTTCCATTGTAAATTCTTCCATTGTGATTTTCTTCCATTTTGATACTTTGTTAGAAATTAATTGATATTTTTCTTCGAGTTTAAATTAAAGCTTTTTTTCTGAGCACTCCTCAGAGTTACGAATTGAGAATCCATTACAAGCTTCTTTGATGAATGTACTCAAATGCTAAATGTAATCGTTGCTTGAGAACGAATTTCTTACTCCACTGAAAGAGGCGAGTAGTTCTATTGGTAAGTATTTTCCATAGAAAGTTCTCTATTAAGATGTCAATAAAGTCGAGTTTTTAAGTATTAAGGCGAGCATTTAAGAGGTTTTTATTGGTTCAGTGTAAGACAGAGTAGAATCTGTTTCTCATTTGAAAATGGGCTTGGAACACCACTGTTGAACCCGACAGTAAATTTTTTACCTTAAACTCAATTAATACTTTCACTGATGAATTGCTATCGAAAGCTACTATTCAATGAATTTTCTAATAAGAATCCTGCGATAGCAATAGGCTTCATTCCTAAATAGTTGTGTAAATAACAAATGTGAAACTAGTGTACGAAGGGGGAAAATGTGTATTTGTCGGTCGACCTGTCTGATTGTCGGATTCCCTTCATAATTTTTGAGGCAATAGTCCAATTTGAATAAAGCTTTTCATGTTCAAATGATATTGGCCAGGACATCTCGCATTGTGTTTCATTTTCTGACTTGAAAAAGGTTTCGCTCAATTAAAAAGGATATATATGTATCTATCTATCTATCTATCTATCTATCTATCTATCCATCTATCTATCTATCTGTATATATATATGTGTGTGTGTGTGTGTGTGTGTGTAGGGTGCGAGGAGACATCGACGGCAGCGCCATCAGGCGGAAAGTAACGGAAGAGAGCAGTTTAGCGAGGGACTCTGCCCTGAGTGGACGATCGAGCGCTGTGTGTGCTTGAGTGTGGTGATGGTCTCAGTTGAAGTTTTGTTTTGTAAATAGCGATTTGCAAATAGATAAGTGTAAATAGCGTAATTTTTATATCTTTCATGGTGAGTCATTATTTAAGTAGACATTAGACCCGAAGAAAGAGCCTATATATATATATACACGGATCCGTATTTTAGGTGTTGTGTGCCCCTTTGCTCTAAAAAAATTGCCGCCTCCTCATCATACACACACACAACATCATCAAAAACAAGAAAACAAGTTCTTATTTTTACCGACAAATCAGTTCAAGTTGAGTTCATTTTAACATGAATTGCGGAGGATTGTTTTTTTCCTTCCTTTCTTTTTTTGCATGAGCACAGTTTTCTATTTAATTATTTATTTACAGATTTGTTTTCATGATAACGCTTTTAAGTTCTTCAAGATGACCAGTTCATCCATCATAAAATTCATTGGCGGTTGAAACATTCATTCATCCGTATCTTTTGCCTGGCAGGATTTTCATTTTCTTCCCTGACTTTTGGAATTTGACCACCCAGAGAAGACATAAATGCAATGTCAATTTAATTTAGCTGTTTAAGTAAGCCTTTAGCTTTGTTTCAGTTCAAACATTTGTGAATGGCGTATTCAAACAATGACACAAGACAAATTTAGACGCGTCCGTCCCTCTTCTCGTGCACTCTAACAAGCCTCATTTTAGATAAACCGGAGTAGAATTAGGACATATTTTGCAGATACTTTCTAACGAGAGAAATTTTAAATTATTGTCCTGAGCCAAATATAAACTATACCCTTCAGTTAGCTGACAATGCATCTACTTTTTAGACATTTTTCACAGAAAACAAGAGTTACAGGGTTTTTATTGCCTTAGGTTTACCCCGGTTTCCGGTGTTACATTGAAACAGTTATATTTCTCATTTGACAACCATTGATTCAGTTGCTTTTTTAAATACTAGGTGACCCGTGCGGAATTCCGCCTTTTATGCAATGAATATTTAATAAATAGTTTTAATAATATATTTTCTACTATTTTTTAATTTACTGCATGAAAATAAAAACACCAAATAAGATATAAAAGAGCCTTTTTAAAAATTAGTTTATCAAAAATCAACGATCCAGCAAAACAATTAATTGGAGAAAACGTAAACGAAACACAGGACTCGAACCATGGGTGTTGGGTATACCAGCCTTGCGCTCTTAACCATTCGGCCACTACCAGCAAACACAACACCAACTCGGCATCCATTAAAGGACCTCTTCTTAAATGATTTTAAACTTCAAATTTAAGAAAAGTGGTACATTTTTAGACCGCGGGTTTATTTTTCCGGTGTAGCGGTTACGGAAAGCTTTAAAGTGGTGCCTCATTCATGAAATTTGATGAAGTATTAAGGAAGTTATGGCGTACCGACCAAAAAAAGGCTTTGAGAAATAATATATATGCTTAGCTTGTAAAACGACCTAATATGCCTACAATCATATTCATCAAATTTCAAATTTTTTGAGATCGTCAGTGCGGTGTATTCTTTCACCTGTGTGCGCAAGCTGCTTGACGAAAGTTAAAATTCTTCCAAGTAACTATCTATTTTCTCGTGAACAAGAATACAAGAACGAATCTATATACAGACAGATAGCAGAAGGAGAGGTAAGCGGTCCGGTGCCCCTTTTTTTCTTTCTCGGCCTAAAATCCTAAGGCCTCGTCCGACAGGTAGAAGAAAAAAGGACATTTGCATATGATTGCACTTGCGAAACGAAAATGAATTCGAGGTAGCTCCGTCTATAAGTCAATTGTCAACTAGTTAAAGATGAACGATGAAGAAATCAGCCCTAAGAAATCGCCTTTATTGACCCTTCAGGAGCGAAGCACATTTTTGAATCAAAAGCGCGCTCTAGTTACAGTTGTATTCTATAATTGCAATTGAAACCATTAGTCTTCGGCGACATTTTCCGCCTAAATAGGTACCTTGAAATTTGGCTCAATTAATGTTGTTTTATTATTGACTGTTGGGGCTGATACAGGCTCATTTTCGGCAATCCAAGGATCACCAGTGATGATTTAAATATATTTTAAGTACTCTATGTTTTCTATTTTTTTAAATAATAAATTTCAAAAGTAAGAAATTGATCAAACACAGAATGGCACATTAGTAAACACAGCCTTGTATGTATAAGATAAAACCTGGTGAGATTGCTTGGTTGGAGAGGTGGTGCACTTGAGTTTTAGGGGGGGGGGGATGTGAGGGCACCGCGATTTCAGGTAGTTGTACAACCACAACAGCACAGTGTGTACTTGGATTCATACGTTTTTCTCTGAAAATTTATGGCACAACTTCGTTTTTACTGTTTGCTTTCCAAATGTTAGGGCTTAAACTGTCTTGTTACCTACTGTTAATCTGATTTTCATTGTGATGTGAGTAACGCAAGATACCTTTTTAGCAAACACGTTTTTTTTTAGCTATTTTGACAATTTACTTGCAGTTATTATTAATATAATCTACTTATTATCGAAAATCCTTTTCCATGCATGTAGACCATCCATGTACGCAAGCTCACCCGTTCTATAAGTAGAGAAGCAAAAAATAGTTGTCTTCCTTTTTTTCATGCTGTTGTTTTAAATTGCAATTTAGCAAGGAAATAGTGATGGAAATGCATACAGAAAGAATGTAATCCATAATATTCACCAAGAGTTTGGAAAAAAAATTAATTTTTTCATTCTTTTTTATTATGTTTTCCAATTGTGCGCTAACTCTACGGCTTTACCTTATATATATACACTCACTTTAGTTTACTGTCCTTAGTTTGGGAAATATAAAATAAAGTAAAAAAGTGCCTTTTGTCGACAATTAGATAATATTTAAATGATTAAAACAATGTATATATGTATAAATATAAATGTACTTATATATACATATGAATTATAAAGAGATACTTTCTAATACTATTTGAGAGAAAAAAAAGCAGTTAATTTGTTTCAAATGAGTTAATGAATGTATCTCATTGAATGTATCTCAAGTGATAGAATTTAAAGCTACAAATGAATTAATTGGTGTTGTTAATGCCACTGGTAGGAACAGATCTAAGTTATTAATTTTATCAGCAGTTAAAAAAACTCATCAAAGCAATTAATTAGGACCTCATTTTCCATCATTTAAAATAAGTAATTTATATTATTTTTTGCGCTTGATCGCATCAACTTACTTGATGCATAATTTAATTCTCTTAATTGGTTATTTCAAGAACCAAATAGGGAACTCAAGAAAATATTAATAATGAGAGGATTATATGAAAGGTTTTTTAAGTATGTTTTTCCCTCAGTTTAGTGGTTTTTGGAACATTTTTTTTAAGAATGCAATAGCCGAAAAGTTTTCAATGTAACTTTTTACCAACACAACTTACATGTTTGCATTTTAAGTATTAAAACCCAATAGTGGTTCACATTTTCATTACCTAAAATTCTAGACTATTGAAAAGCACATTCAAAATGGGGTTGTTTCAAATTCTCAATAAGTCACTGTTCAGTTGCATCTTTCGGTTTTAAAATTCAAGTCTTTTATTAAAACGACTGCAAAATGTTTTCAACAACTTTTTAGCATTGAGGTGGAGGAAAAATCATTTTCTTTATAAAAGGTATGTGATATGAAACCGGTTGAATTCATTTCCGATGTTGAAGTGAAATGAGAGCACAACTTTAGATCAGTGCTACCGCTAGTTGCAGTTATTATTGTCCCTCATGCATTCGAATTATTCTCACAGCATGTATAAATTAACATACATGTATAAAATAACATATACAAATTCATTTGTATTTGTAATATGCACAAATACATATATTTGGGGTTTGATTGCTATAAAATTAATGTGTAAAACCTTCTGATACATATGAGAAAACCAATAAGAACCATATCATACTATGAAGCATCAAGAAAAAAGTACAGCATTCATTGGTTTCATTTCGCGAAATAATTATAAACAAAGAAATAAGAAAGCAATGAATGATGTATGGAGTAAACTGTTTGGAAATTCAGAATGTTAAAAAAAGAAGAATTACCAAAAGGAGGAAAAAAAAAAAAGAGGAAGAGATGAAACATAAATATCAACAAAAATTAATTTTATATTGTTTACTAGAAATTCGTTTTTATTCTGAAAACAACACAGATAAATACATTGTTTAACAAACTTTTAATGATCAAACTTCTTTTGTTGAAAAAGTTTCGAAAACAAAACGGTTCTTCCAAGCTAAATCGAACAAAAATTATCGGAATGGAAGAGTTTTGTTTAAAACGCAAAACACTCCAAAAACGAAGAAACAAATCAGTTAAATAAGACAACAGTAATTGGATAATACTGTCCATCCATATCGATTACCAATGCTGAAAGAAAACATGAGGATTGGAAGTTACGGTTACAGCGAAACAAATGATAGCCACATGAGGTTGTCACTCGAGGCATTTTATCCATTTGTCCTTGTTCCGTTTAGAACCCAATGGGGAAATCTTTAATCTCGTTCAATTTTAATTGATTTCATTAGAGAATTCAACAGAAAATCAATACGTTCATTGGCTTTTGGATGTACATAAATTTAACCCATGTAGACTGACAGCCAAACAAGACATCTCACGTTCTGCATTTGAGAATTCTAAATCATTTCAAACTTTTACTCTTTTGCTTTACTTTCGTAAAAAAAAGATATGCTGCTACTGACATTTTGTTAACTAATTTTTTTGTAGCATTTCTGCCCCCTCTTTCTTTTTATGTTAATGCAAATTGTTTCAGAGTAGTGGCGACAACTCATTCATACCTTATTTTATGCCGAGAGTGATTAAATGATTCGATGTCTTCCTTTATACATTAATACGGTACCCTCTTGTGAAACTACCGTTCACCTTATGACAGTGTGATTTTTGTATATTTTACATTTTTCATTTTGATTACATCTTTTGTGTTTCTTCTACTATTTTGTTTCTGGTGTCAAAGTCATTAAAAAAGTAGCTTAACTATATAAAACATAAAATTGAATTTTTATTTCAGTTCTACTACTACACATAATCAGTAATATATCAGTAAATAATCGTAGTTATATTAAGTCAAGATTTGATAAAATCAATACCAAAGTATTGATTTTATTAATATTATTATTGCGCAGACACCTGAGGTTATTAAGAAATTTCTTTAGAAATTAAGAAAACTTATTTCTTTTATCCTATTGCTATACGTGTTACGGCTAAAGTAAGAATGAAACGTAAACCTAGGTTGACGTGGTTAATGTGATTATTATCAAGGCTTTGCGGCTAAAGCCCGAAGAGTTCCCAATGCTTCCATCTTTAACCAGCTAAAACTAGGTCCAATCATTCATATTTGGTTAAAACCCAAAGAATTCACAACATTTCCTATTTTAGCCGACTAAAACAAAACCCAACGAGTTCATGAACAAATCCAGAATAGTGATAGCTACTCGGTTAGTATTGGGCCGTTCCTTGGAAAACCACATCACAGTCACAGCCAAGAAAGCGCCAAATAGGATGTTCAAATGGTATGAAGGACTTAGATTTGTTCGGTTGAAGAAAAAGTACATGTAAAGTGATCCTGTGTATTTTATTATAACGAAAGCCAATTTAATATTTGTCAACTTCATTTCAGGGCAAGATGTCTTTAGTATTGTTAGTCCGTTGTTTCTCGTAAAGACACTTCAATAGATACGCATATTTTTAACCGACTTCACAAAGGAAGGAAGTTATACATTCATATTGTATGTATATCGTTTTTTTTTTGTTTTTGTTTGTTTGTTTGTCCACTCATACCTTCTCAGCGGATGAACCGATTTTCATGAATTTTTTAATCGATCGAGGGCGGTTTCCCATAGGTCCCGTACCTTTGTTTGACCATATTCGATAATTAGAACAAAAGTTATGGGCAGAAATAGGGTCATTTTTTTACTTTTTCACTCATATCTTTTGACTAAATGAACCGATTTTGATGACTTTTTCTTTAATAGATAGAGGGAAGTCTAACTCAAATATTGCACATCCATTTGACTACATTTGTTTTTTTAGAAAAAAGGGTAAAAAATTAGTATTTTTTATTGTAATTGGAAAGGCTTAACTTGATTTTTCTTTGTTGGGAAAACTATTAATAAATATAAAACTCATTGTTGAAAAAGTTTTTGTTGCCATTGTGCTATAATAATAAATGTAATTACAGTAAGATTTTGATTGAAGGCTTCTCTGAGGCAAAAATTAAATCCAATCAGTTTGTTTCCTAAAATTGACTTCAAAACGGAATTTTTCATAAATGATTAGTTTTTAGTGTCATTCATTCAAAGAAGGTTTGCCCTTTGATATGGATTTTTTTAAAATAGAGTATTTATATAAAAATGTATTTACACTAAAAAGAATAAAATAAAATAATTTTTGGAAAAAAATAGAACCGACTTCAGATTTTAAATTGCGCTGAAAAGTGAAAAATAAATTAATTCTTTAAACAACATCGATGTGACTTTCAAACATAATTTTAGAAGTCGGTGCAAAATTATGAGCCTAATTACCATTACACCATGTGCTACTTCAAATTGGAACTTTTGCTAATTCTGGGCCATTTATATTTGTAATTGATTCATGATTACAAAAGATTTTATGTATCCTAATTTTGCACCGACTTCTAAAACTATGTTTAAAAGTCACATCGATGTTGTTTAAAGAATTAATTTATTTTTCACTTTTCAGCGCAATTTATAATCTGAAGTCGGTTCTATTTTTTTCCAAAAATTGTTTTATTGAATTCTTTCTTTACTTTGCCAAAATATAATAAATAAATAAATTTAAAAAAATAAATAAATATTATTAATAATAATGAAAATAAATTTCATTACTTAATGAATGTACTACTTGAGTTCATTCCGAAAATGTTTTCAACTTTTATCTTTTACAACGTTTTAAGGCCGTAAATTTAGCGACATAATCAGTATGTATAATAATGCATATAAATATCCGAATATGTTTATTAATATAAAAACTAATTGTAGGTGATATCGATTGATGAAAGCATAAAGAATATACCGATTCTGGATATCTGACAAGTAAATTTATTTTTATTGTACATATACTCGTATATATTATATATACTTCATGTTTGATGAAAAAAAAAGTGATTGGCAGGCGATCTTCTCCTGGGAGGAATGTGTTTCTCATATTCGGTGGTTAAACAGGAATGATGAAAGGAGAAATGTGGGGGTGGGAGAAAATTGCACCGGGAAGAAAAATTCTTTCGGTATAGAATTTCGGAAAATATTGGAGATAGAAGCCGGTGTTACAAGATCGCCTGATGTTTCTATCAGCGGTGGGAAATTTTCGCTCACCTATTTTTACATTTTATTCAATACAAAGAGAAAGAGGATTATTGATTGTTGCCGAAGCTTTAGACTTTGATTACACTGGAAAAATTCCAGGTTTCCGGTTAATATCGGAAAACGAATTTTCGAAATGTGATGTTTCTCGAACATTTTTCGCTGCAAGGATATAGGGCGAATTTCTTCCTTTCGATCTTCGAGATGGCTATTTGATAGGGAATTTTCAACTTATTTAAATCCGCTCAAAGAAAGATTCACTGCGCATAGATTGCATGCACTTTGCAGAACATATAAAGGACAATCTCATTTAATGTTCTAATTATATGGACTGAGTTGTTCTTTAACAATCTAATTAAAAATTTTATTAATTGATTCACATCAGTGCGAGCTTCCAAGAAATTAAAAAGCCCAAAGCTTCAATTCGACTGTTAAGAAACAAGCAAACAGCTCTATAACTGTAATAAAAATCCATACCTAAGGCAGTGATGTGACTGATCAAAGAACGTTCCGAGGAAAACGCGTTCAAAGCTTGGATATGGGAGCTTTAATGTTATTTTTTTTTCTAAATCACGTTGGGAAGCAATACCTGTTAGGGATACCGATGACATCTCTTGCCATAATATAGAATGGTGCTTTCCCTATCGTTTGTACTAATTATCTCCAACTTTTCAATTTTGCCACCTATACCCTTTTGCTTCTATGTGCTTCATTTCTCATGAGCATTCAAAGTTTTCCTTAATTATAGCTGACGAGTGGCTATTCCCAAAATATTTTAGAAGCTATAATACCCATTTGATGCAAAAACAAGTGTTTAGCTTAAAATTTTGAAAACGTTTTCATGACCAAGAATTATTTCAATCGAAACATTCAATTAAATTACAAAGTTTGGGGTTTCAGTTCAGTTTCCTAAAAGCATAAGTGACTTGTAACTACAATGAGAAAACTTAAACTTAATCGAACTTAATTCCAGCAATAAATATACAAAACGCTGGCACGATGGTGAAGTGATTATTCATTTCTTTCTACGATAGTGATAAGCTAACTAAAAGATTTCTTTTGCGTCCGATAAGCGAGCGAAGCGATCTTTGATCAATTGAGACCCAAAGAGACTGTGTAAGCAGTTCTAGGGCTTGGTGGGTTTTCATAAAAAAAATAGGTACTAATCCAGCGTTTTTCAACCTTTCAGTATTCGCGGCCCAATTTTCTATCATAATTTTCATCGCGCTTCCCTCCTTACCATAAAATGTATACAACAATAATGTATATGAGTACTGATTCTAATTTTGAATTATTTTTAACTAACTGCCAAAACAATAGTAAAAACAAGTAATTTTAGTGATAAAATTAATTTAGTAATAAATCACTATTTGAATTTTGGGCAGGAGTAGAGGGTGATTTTTCTGCACAAAACAAGGGCATTTCGCATTCTATTACCATTTTCAACATCCTCAACAACTTTTGTGAAACTGGATTTATTGCTGTGACTTCTCTGAAGACAAACTATAGATCTCGGCTAAATATAGAAACAACTGAGGGTGGCTATTTCTAGTTCCTTCGAAAAACTTTGCTTTGAAAGACAGGCCCAAGAAAGTTACTAATAATTATTAAATTTGTTTTTAATTTAGTATGTTTTGTTTAAGAAAGTTTTAATTTAGTAATTTGTTTTACTTTAATAAGTCATTAAATATGTCGATTGTCGAAATGTATTTTGTTTTCTATGTGTATGTGAGATTTCCTTTCAGTCATTTAATCAATTTTTTTTAAGCAATGTTTTCTTTTGGATATTCTCGCGCCCCACTAGGGGGGCGCGCCCCACAGGTTGAGAATCGCTGTACTAATCGGTTATACGCCCTAGATTTTCTTGCTTTCCAAACATCGCTAAAGGAAATGTATGAACAAAGCAACGTTATTAGATCTAAATGGAACGTTATTTTATCAGATTTAAAGTACCTGCGCGACCGAGCTTTGCTCGGCGGTTTTTTACATTTTTTCGTATTTTTTGAAGCGGATACTTATTTTAATAAATTTGAAAGACGAAATGTTAACTAGATATAAATTTTATCCCAGTGGTTAAAACTTTTCCTGAGACACGCGAGATATGGAAACGCTAAATATATATCAAGGATCTGGTATCTTTTCTTGAGTTGCAACGCTCCGACCTCTAGTTTCTTGCTCCGGCTCCGCTTCAGCTTAGAGTAATTTCAATAGATTATAGTTTTTTTTTTTTTTGGGGGGGGGGGGGGTTAAATAAAAAAATTAAAAGTTTAAAAATAAATCAACATTTTGAAATTCACAAATTTCAATCAACAAACGAAAAATTAAAAATTAAGTGTTGCCATTCAATATATTGCAATCTCAATTAAAATAAAATATCTATAGCAGATGATGTTTGTTCATTGTTTGCAAGTACCTCAATTCCATTATAAAAAAATTATTTTTTTGAGTAATATCGCGTTTTGTCGGGAAAGATACCTACATAGGTAAACTTAAAAACAAAACCTGACCTAAATATAAAATTTGGTCCAAATCGTTAGAGCCGTTTTCTAGAACTCAATATACGTGTATATAAATATATATACGAGAATTGCTAATTTAAATATATAAGATAGCATATTGGTGACATTTCTAAAACAGTCGCCAAATTAGGGCGTTTAACCGATAAGCACCAAAAAAATAAATAGAAGCTGTTTTTTTTTGTTGACGGATTTAAGTTAAGGCTTTTCGAGGGAAGGGGGGGGGGGATGCGTGTGGCGGGTACCGCTAGTCAATATTAATCTCGGACGATGAGTTAATGGCAGCTATCACGTCGTGGATTTCAGAAAAGTCTTGAGAATTTTTCAGTGGCGAACTAAAAAAACGTAGTTGCACGTTGGGCGAGAGAGGTTTTCAGCTGAACGGTGATTATATCGAAAAATAGATATGTGATTTTGAAGCTTAAGAATTGTACTTTAATGTGCTTTTTGCCCGATCTTCAGTTGCGGATTTAGGTTTGAGGGCACCCTATGCCCGAGACGATATCGATTTCTTTTTTCTGTTTTGTTTACTACGTTAATATCTCCTTTTCAATGAAAAAAAAAAAAAAACCGTGGTTTATATATATAAAATAAATATAATAAAATATTAAAAAAAAATAAATAAATAAATAAAAAAAATATATATATATAGAAGGGACCGTTTATAAATGATGTCACAGACTTTTTTTCACTATATTTGACCCCTCCCCGGTTTGTCACAAAATGCCATAATTCACCATACCCCCTACCCCCTTTGTCGTTCCGATCCGGGTGACGTAAGGCTTGCTTTGTAGCATGACTATGGCCCCGGGTCGGTAAAGCAGGTCGGCAAAGCTCTGCCAGCCCAGCCCCTATGGCTGGTGCTGGTTGTCAGTTTGTCAGAGAGTTTGTGGGAAGACAAGGAGGATAGCGCCGCAGTCGTGCCCCCTCATACTGGGGGGTAATCCGTGAAGGCCCAGATGCTATAGACGGTACGGCTGTGGTTAGCGTTTCGTACCCTCAAAATGGTCCCGGGTCGGTAAAGCAGGTCGGCAAAGCTCTGCCATCCCAGCCCTTATGGCCGGTGCTGGTTGTCAGTTTGTCAAAGAGTTTGTGGGAAGTGCGAAGGAGGACAGCGCTGCGGTCGCACCCCCTCGTATTGGGGGTAGTCTGAGATAACCGTAAAGGTTCAGTCAGTATGGTCGTAGTTAGCATTCAATACCCTCAAAATGGTACTATGTTTAGATAGTAATAGCGAGCAATAAAATAAACTTTAAAATTTGGTTTTACTGTTTGCAGAAAACCCAATCGATTTTTAATTTCAGTCGTCGTAAAAATTTTGGCGCCCATCAAAATTTGCCGCCCTGATTAAATTAAGGCCCGTGAGGCCCGGGCCTTAGCCTAAATCCCCTATTGCCGATCTTGCTATTTGTTTTGTTCGTGTTGTATAATCATGTATACAGTTCTTTCATACTTATCAGTCTATACTCGTAAGTACTTGAAATGCGTGCATGGTGAGGTGAGCCGGAAAAAAGAGTCGAAAACTACTATTTGCCTTTGTATTCAGCTGCTACTTATCTATCTTTTATGAAGTAGTTTTGTTTGCCGTCTACCAGGCGAAAAGTGTAGGCAAAAAAGTTTTTTTGATAAAATAATATTATTTTTCGAATTTCGTATTTTTTAAAAAATAAATAATTAATAGCTTCGGAAGCTTGCTTTTATCAACGTCTCTTCATTTTAAGCCTATTTTTAATTTTTGAATACTTAATTTTCCCCCCAGTCCTTCCGGGGTCCGAAAAAAGGCGAAAAACAGATTTTTGAGAACAAAACTATGTTTTTTTCCGGGATTCATTTTTATAAAAGTTGAGTTATTAATGCCATAGGAAAGTTTCCTCATTTTATAGGAAACATAGAGTTCCTTATTTTACACATTTTTAATCTTTATTTTTCCGTCTTCGACTGAGATGGATTTATAAATTTAATTTATAGGTTTAATAAAAACCCAATGCATAAGTCTTATTGATCAGAAAAATTGCGCCTTATGCTTTAATTTTCGATTAGAAATAATTAAAGAATAACTAACTATGTGACTCAAGCTGTTAATAGTAAATCAATTTATATCTA
The DNA here is from genome assembly GCA_038502835.1 of Octonoba sinensis. Taxonomy (NCBI): domain Eukaryota; kingdom Metazoa; phylum Arthropoda; class Arachnida; order Araneae; family Uloboridae; genus Octonoba; species Octonoba sinensis. The sequence continues at coordinate 50,740,450 of CM076599.1, read as the reverse complement.
TAAAAAGATTCCCTCTTTTTGTTTCAAAAACAAAACAAACCAAAAAAAAAAAAAAAAAACCCCAAACGAAACATTATGGCTATTTATAGGGTGCCAGTAGAGGGTAGAGAAAAGAGAATACGGGGAAAAAAAAAGTGTGTAAAATGCGAATGTCTAAAGGTAACTTTCCGCACTATAATAAGTTCGAAAAATTATGTTTCAAAAACTCTAAAGGAATGTAAAATAAATGTATAATCTTCACAAATATACAACCAACTTTAAAATTTACTATAAATTCCTGGAATCATATGACTGAAAACAGAATTTAGTTTCAAATGAATATAAAAACTTGAGCTCAAGAAGCAACAAATGTGCACCAGAGATTTTAAAAATTTGAAAAAAAAAAGTCCCCGAGAAAACATTAAGTACACACAAAAATACAGTAGCTTGATAGAATTTCTTTTTTAAATTGATTACTAATTTTCTAGCGATAAAAAGAAGACCGTCTAAACATTGTTACTTAAATTCTATATGTTTCAATGAACAATAATGGAACAATAATAACCTTATACAAATGCTTACAGTTTGACCTGTCTACACTTCAGAAACACTTCTGTCAAAACTCGTTAGTTCACTATGATCAGAGAAATAACAAGTTGCCGAAAGTATGAATCAATTTTAAGATAATTGTCGATAATGGTTTAATTTTCGCAAATTAATGGAATGTCTGTACGACAAATTACGGTCTTATACTATTATGCTTTAAAATTCAAATCTATATTCATAACAGTGCAAAAATTCTAACACATTTATTTAGTTGTACTTAATATTAAATTGCATTTTCGAGTATGATTAATGTTATTTCAGCCACTAAACTTTGTTATTTTCAATGTTTTTTCTTTTTTTTTTTTGAATATTTTTTCTGTAACTTTACAAAAGTCTGCCAACATTTTTTGACCATAACAAGATTTTATAATGTGAATGTGTTTTGTTAATAACTTTTAGCTAATTAAGATTCGGATTTTATATATTTCTTCCGGAATTGTGGAAAAAGTTCTAAAGGTTAAAACAAAGGCGACATGGTTAGTCTTTAGTGCATGAAGAGGATTAAATCCAAAAAAATATTTTTGTAACAAAGCTAACTTTCTTTTCGCAGTATTCAAATTCCAAAACCACTTAAAATTTATTCTACCAAGAATATACATTCGAATAATTTTACGAAAGAAAATGAATATTCCACTCAAAGTATTGCTTCCCAGGCAGAAATTATTTCAAGGGCTTTTAAATAATTTTGCCAAGCAAAGCATTCTATTCCGTTCGTTTCAAGTACTTTTAAAACATTATTAGGCAATTATTACAGAGCTGTGACTAAAATAACTGACACCCCCACGTTCATAAAATTGATTTATTTTATGGTTCTTCAAAACTCGAATTTCTGGAATGAAGAAAATGCCATTTAAGAATTCTTTTGGCTTCCTAACTTTTCTTTAATTCAACGTGACTTCCTAAAAATTTCCTTCTTTCTTGCAATGCATTTTTCTAAAAATACAAACTTCTTTATGTATTGTTTTGATCTTTTTCTAGGTTCACTGTTTAATATACTATATTAGGTGTTTACCCAAAATGAAAACCAACTATTTTCATCTTGGTTTCGTACAAAAATAAACGCAATAAAACGAGAACTTTAAACGCGTTTTATGAAATAAAACTTCCTTTTTACTTTTCCATGTACGGAGTAAAGGCAGTATTTTATTCGTGAAAAATTTCAACTGAACCTACCACCCTCCCCCCAGAAGGCATCAATTACCCGGTTTACGAACGAATTTTTTTTAGTATTCGGAACCTAAAAAGTCCAGTTATCCGGATCTCCAATTTGATTTTTGAAATTTAAAGATTTAATTAACATGTCTGAAAATATATGTAAATGAAGCACATACTATGTATTTAGAATGTTTAAAGTGTCTATAGAACTTACAGGTTTCAAACACAAGAGCCGGATATCCGGTATGGATGTTAAACAAGAGACATGGGATACCCGGTGTGTGTATCCGGGAAAATCAATATCCAATTTTGTGCTAATTTCGAGCTTGGACTTCCCTTTCCTCTCCCAAAGTAAGTAGCGGCACTATACTACATAAAAAACTATTAATGAAAAGAAAAAAATAGTTTAAAATTTTTTTTTCCATTTCTACTCATAACAGTGTTTGTAAATGTATACGATGGGGAGGGGGACTGTAAATGTTACGAACGTGTGTTTTTAGATGTTATTTTGTTTTATTATGTGTTTAAATGCTTGGTTTTCGAATCTTTACTGGAATATTGTTTTTCGTTCTGAGTTAGTGTTTAGTATGGGTTTCTATAGGTGTGGTGAGAAATTGGCGGGATATCGCTAAATAGGCGTAGTTTTTAAGCGACAAATTTGTATCGACAAATTTAGCGATTTCTCACCAATCTTGGAGACCTTTCGAATCTGCTGGATAAGCCAGGATTTTGCTAGAACTTTCTGAATCATTCATGTCATGTGATCAGAGATGTTATGTAAGGAGTTCGGTCATAAGTTGTTTAGTTAGCTTGGAGTTTGACTTACTATTTTGCGCGGTTAGCAAATTATTGGCGGTTTATTCTGTGACAACTATTGTACAATGTTTTTTGCTTAGTGGAACTCCTTAGGAAAGAGTGTTTCTGGATAAGAGTGCTTTAGGGAGAATACTCCTGAAATTTTTCTGTAGAGCTTTCTGGAAAATAAATTTCGTTGTTTTTCAAAATTTACTGAGTTGATTATTTGATGAACCAGAAGCTCGTAACAACAGGTTCTTTTATGGATAGCTACATTTTTTCAATACTCTGATTTGGAATTGTTTTGAAGTTTCCGCACTGGATTATTGTTTTTAAATAACTGAAAGAAAATCGTGAATGTGCATTCCTGATTCGCGAAGCATTATTTTCGAATTAACTGAACAATCTAGCAAAAGAGTTTTTTTTTTCCATTTGAAGAACTATTTGGGCAGGAAAGTATTCCAAGTACATATTCTGCATACTTTAGAACCGCCACTAATCGCTTATTATAAAACTAAGTAAAACAACTAGCCTCAGAGATTCAGCAGATTGATTTATTCAGTTGCCTGGTGAAGGCATCCAAAAGAAAGGAAGAAAAGAAATATTCCTTTCCCTTTTTCCAACTTCTTTAATTCTATGTCAATATCTCGAATTCCTTTTCACAACTATTTGTTTTATGAAAAGAACAGGGAGAAATTTCTAATTGCTTTCGTTTTGTTTGCTGTTTTCCTTAGATAATTTCTAATAGTTGAATAACAATTGCCTAGCAGTTAACATTTTATGGCTTCAGTTTATTATTTTAAAGCTAAAATTCTTTATTGTACCTTTTAAATATTCTTGCTTATAAAGACTTGTTGATTTAAGACAATTAACATATTGATAAATATTAAAGTTGTTTTCCTAAGTGTTAGATCTCAGTTATTAAATCTTTTACTGTATGTTGTAATCCTTAGAAGAGTTCAAAAGCAGATGTTAAAGTCATGTACAGAAAACAAATGAATAAATACGTAAATAAAATATGTACACATTGATTTTCAATGGATACGATCTACAAGCATAAAAGGATATGGTCTTTCATGGATATGAAAAAGCAGGTTTCTTGAGAGAGAAAAAAAAAGGGTTGAGTGGGGGGGGGGGGGGGCATATTTATAAAGAAATCTGATGAGCTAAAACATACTAATATCGGGAATTTTTTAAGTATTTTTATTCCACAACTGCCTAAAATTGGCTTGGGCTGCGTATAAGTAGATGGGAAAGTTCTTGTTTGGGAAGTATTTGTAGGAGAATTTAAAATTGCGCCAAACCTTCGATGCCAAATCATTCTTGACCGCCGTGAAATGCATGGCAGAGGAGTTGTTTGGTTGCAGGAAATTAAGTGTTTCGGAATTGTTAGCGCTAATGTTTCCGATTATAAGTTTTTCGGTCCACATAACAAGCATGTTGTATTGATGTATTGGCGCAATATTATAAATGCAATGTAAGTATTTTGTATTTTGCTATATTTAGGAGTTGTAGTAAAATGTTATGTATTTTTTTATATTTAGACATTGTGTATAAACGACTATATAGAAAAGCATTTTTTTTTTGAGGAACTGATTATATATTAATTTGAAGAGGTACATATAAGGCGTTCAGCGTCTAAGTGGCCTAACCAACAAAATTTTAAAATTCAACTTTTTTGGTCCATGAATGCTATAATGCATATAGTTTATACGCAAGATTGTCGTAAACAAACTTCCTAATTTGCCGTTTACAGAAACCAGAGGAGGCTGATATGACAAAGTGGATAATCTACCTACGATGATGTTAGAAAGGCCATGTTGATTGTGATGTCTGGACATTAATCTCCACTTCTCTATTTTTGTGAGTTTAGCGCAATGTCTCATTGAAAAAGCCTGAATAATAAGATCCAGCAAAGACATCTACATAACTAATACAATAATTTACTCTCAGTATTCTTTAGAACAATAATTTCTCAGAAATACGTTACTTATAAAATTTTTTACATGATTCGTTTTATAATAAAATCTGATTATATTTCCTAATTTCTGATAATATATTTTAGAAATCGTTTGCTGTAATGTATATCAAACACGCTTTGTTATAGAGCTTTTTAACCATTTTCAATTTTCACATTTCGAGAGTTTTAAAGTTTCAAAGAATGGGATTTCTTATAATAAGTACGAGCATACGGAATGAAAGGAACACTAATCTAAAGCAACAATGATTTTAATGAGAATGCGTACAATTACTGTTGAAAATAACCAATACTACTCAATGAAAATTGCAAATTCTTCTGATTTTTAAAGATAGTCTAAATTTTTGTTTATACTCTGCAATACTATTTTTAAATAAAAATAATACTTAAGGATTTATATAGTTATGTGCAGCATTATGTACAATATAGTTTGAATATCTGTATTTAGATTGCAATTACTTTGACCTAGCAATTTAATTTTTCTCAATGGAGCGTAAAATTCGTAATGCAGTGTAGCCAAACTCGATTTTTTAAAAATAATTAACATTTATTTATGCTTAGAAAATAGCTACTAACAAAAGAAACATCATTTCATGAAAAAAAATCGGTATGTTATCAAAAATTTGGAACATATTAAATGCAACAATTGTCCAAAATTCATTTAAATTTTCACATTGCATTTCCAGCGAAAGAGGATGTTTGCACTTGCGCCACTCTGCAGCTGAATGCTTCATATTATATGCACTGAGCATTTTTTGTGTACTGATGATCTATTTGAGGAATTGAACTGAAGTATTGTGTATTTCTTGAACTGAAAAGACAAACACGTAGATTGTTACAATGACAAATTTCAATTCATATTCATTAAGCTTAATCAGGTTTGCCTTTGCATTTCGATGTTTTTTCCTAACTACATTATTCAATTTCACGATACTGTAATTAAAAATACATTTAATTGTATACTAAATGTGTAATTCCGATTAAAAGTTAAGGATAAAAACAAATAAAATCAACCTGAAATGATTTGGAGAAAAGTCTTACCAAATCGCTTTTAGGGAACGTAAAATAAAAACACAATTGTTACTTATATGTGTTTTTTTTCCGGATGAATGCTTTCTTAAAGAATTCCAATTAATTCACTGACACTTGAAAGATCGAAATAAATATTCATACATATGACATCTTTTTTTTTGAAAATTTTTTTAAAGGCACAAACTTTTTATTTTAATTCTTTCTCTTGGGGAATAGTATGACAGGGGGGAAAACAAATTATCAATTTAAATGATTTTCCTTCTAGATTTAAGCTATGCATTTATTCAGCTTTAAAAATGTAATTCTTAATGGTTTCCCCTCTTTTTTAATGGAATAAAAAAGGTGAAATAAAGGAAGGGAAAAAAAGAGAATCGACGAAATACAGTCGAACTGGTTTAAACCGACACATTCCTTATAGGGTTAACAAATCCCTGGTCTAGCAGATTCCCGTTGAATTGAACAGGTATTTTGATCAAATATTTTTTACAACTTTTTCATAGAAAACTTCTACACAAACATTACATCTGTTATTGTTTGCATTTCAGAGCGTACCTTTTACCACACTAGATAATAGAGATGAATCTTGAACGATTTTCAATCAAGTAACAAACAACCTTGAAAATATGTAAATTTAAAAAAAAAAAAAAGGAATGTCCTTTATTATCCTGTTCCGCAAACCAGCACTTTTGTAAATGTACAATTGATAAAACCAACATAAATACACTTTACAAAAAAATATCAGCTTCTCTTGATTTCACATCACGAATTTGAAAAAGAAAAAAAGAAGTTCGAAAAAGAAGTAAAAGTAAGCAAGCGTGCTTTTCAGGCTGAAGTCTTTCAATTCAGAAAAATATATTTGTGATAAGGAACGAATATTTTTCTATCTCTGTTGTTACGCAGAAAAGGAAAAAAAATCTGTATGATATAGAAGAACGGAAAACACACATTGAAGTGAAAGGAAATAAGGAGAAATCTGCAGAATATTCGGATAAAATCCATGAAAACTCATGCCTTGTGATGCAGGAGTAAAAAAGAATTTTTCTCTTCGGTATGCAATACAATGTTTAATTGCTTTTGCCGAATCAGATGGTAGAGTCCTTGTTGTGAAATATTTCTTGCTTTTTCTTAATTTTTTTCAAGTTTCACGGATTATATATACGTGACAAAGCATGTTTTTTGGTTCAAAATAGCTTTTAAAGATTACACAAAATCCTTAATATCAGAAAAAAATTGTATAAAAATGAAAAAAAAAGTTAGCTTTTATATTTTGGGAAATTTTAAAGAATATAACAATGTGAACGATATGCGTAATATTATAAATGTATTGCACAATGTTTTGAAAATTTTAAATTACCTTTTTTTTCTAGTGGAGAAAATTTCCTATTACATTAGATAAAGAACTAACTTCAATTTTTACTCTAAATGTGCTTATATGCCCCGTAGTATCGAGGGGGGGGGGGGGTGAGTGTTGGGAAAGTTTTCGTAAGTTCTGTAATTGGTAATGTTTTAATGAACTTCAATGCTTAATTACATGTTTAAATGAAAGGGAAAAAACTGTATGTATTTCTTTAGTGCGTGGAATTAAAAAGATATTTTCTTTAAAATAAGTTTACAGCATGATGTTGCAGGAGATTTCATCTCTAGCCTAAATAAGAGGAACTTTCCAAAATGTAGATTAAAAGTTACAAAAGAAATCTTATACAAAAAAGAAAGAATCTTCTTTTTTTCCCCATTAAGCTCATGGTTTCCTTAATGAAAATATCAGTGCATAATCATCTTTATGATTAGTTTCTTTTAAGAAAATTCATCTCCACGACAACATGTTTATAAAAAGACAAGAGATATATTTCACGGAAAAATATTTCGAGTTTTTATTTATTCTCATTTGTTCAAAGAATGTAATTATTTTACTCAGCTGGTTTACATTTCAAATCTGATGAAATCGTTATCAGAGAAAATATGGGTAGCATAGTGTCTATTGCCTAGCATTTTGACACACCGTAGGCTTTTCTGTTTTACTGTGTTACAAAATATCAGAGAAACTAATTAGTAATTCAACTGTATGTAAGGTATACCGGCTTTTATTATTTGAAATATTTGTATAAAATATCTATAGATCAGCAATAGAATATCTGTGTGTATGTTCTTTCTACCTTGCAACCTGAAGTATATTTATTACAGTTACAAGTAAGGCTCGACCGATGCATCGGCCTCGCCGATGCATCGGCGCCGATTGTTCAATAAAGTTGCCATCGGCCATCGGCATCGGCAGCCGATGTTAACTTTAGAAAACATCGGCCCATCGGCCTTGAAAAACATCTAAAAGCCGATGCAAGGCCGATGTTTTTCGCAAGGACAACTTTCCAGAAAACATTCTCTGTCTTTAACTTACTTTTTTCCTCCATAGCTAAATTTCTATTTCCAGACGATAACAGGCAGCACAGCAGTTTAAAAAAGCACAAAAATAATGTCATTCTACCAAGTGTATTTGATAAAATATTCGGAAAAATAGTTTAAGCGATCGCTGCCCGAAAACCTTCATTATTGAAATTATTTCTCTCTGAACAGAATGCTAGCAAAATAGAATATATTAAAAGGGGAAATACTTGCAAAACGGCGTATTAAGAGCAATTTTCATAAATTTTTTTAACTTATAAAGAATAAATATATTTTATTGAGATTTTGAGGTTATTTTATAGATATATTGAAGAACATTTACTGAAATTTTCCAACATTTTTCTTGAAAAATCCGGGAGATATCGGCTGCTGCACACTGTAAGTCGCCACCCGGGTCGGCAGTTTGCGTACATCCTGGAGGTCACAATTTTTATTGGAAATCAATTTTTTTTAAATATACTTTTCTTATGAGTGTCTCTTCTAGTTGAACTAAAATCATCACAAAAAAACCGAAATTTTCTATTTTTTTTAGAATGGGAAAATTAAATACGATTTTTAACCCTTTTTTTTTGTTCTTTTCTTACAATAAAAAATGTAAAAATAAAGATATGTTTATGATTCTAGTTGAACTAAAGCGCGTATATATAATGAAAATGTGTGCTAAATTTGATAAGGATTGATCAAAAACTTTGCGAGCTAGAGTGTACGCAAATACGAGAAAAGTAGTTTCGAGAAAAACGCGTTTGAAGAGAAGAGTGGTATTGAAGGTAAATTTAAGGCAGTAAATGAATCATTTTTTAAAAATACTTATAGATACTAATACTTACAGAAAGTTCTATCCAAGGTCTCAATTGTTAAAAAAAAATAAAATGACATCTGCTAGCGTTCTCTAATACCCTTCAGGTCATTCATAAGAGACTACCTGCTCAACTGCTCCAAAAAGGGCGCTCGCTCAAATGCTTATAACTTTTAAACGACTTGGAATTTTGCTTTAAAATGTTCAGGGTATATTATTGAATAGTTGTAGAATCGATTTATGAAGAAAAAAATTAATTTTTTTGAGACTTTTACACCTATTTCCCCCCTTAAAGTAAAAGTAATAGAGTCGTCTTATGCGTGCCATTTGTTTTTCGCACTAGGTTAGTTGCCTCATTTTTTCCGTTTTTCGCTAAATAATGACTTAGTGCATTAGATGTCATTGTGCAATAATCTTCTACCATCTGCTTTTAGTTTGTCATGTTTCTTATTATTCTGAAATTGTAAACAATACAAATTCAACTCAATCAAAGTACGATAATTTTACCCGCTTAAACATTTTTCCCTTAACGTTTTTTTTTCTCCTTCTTCCATGCCACGTGTTACAGTTCTTTTGCTATTGTGCAGCAGTCTCGTTGCATCTGCTTTTAGTGTGCGTTTTTTTTATTTTTAGTTTACAACAAAAAAAAAAAGATCAAAAATAAAAACAATTTTCCAGTATAAATGTTTATTGATCGAAATTTTATGTGTCAAAGTTTGACTTGCAATTTTCAAAAATTGAATTCTCAAAATGCGAATTCGCGTGACAGGATTTAATAACATCTTAATAAAAATGCTAACATTTCATTATTTTCAAAGATTGATCGATGCATTTTTTTTCAAAATACATCTTAATTTTTTATACGATACTTATTTTTTAATTTTTCCCCGTGTAAACTGCGCTTTTAAAGCATATATATATATATATATATATATATTTTTTTTTTTTTTGCTCCGATGCCACGTGTTATGACAGTTGACAGTTTTTCTGCTATTGTACAACAATCTCGTTGCACCTGCTTTCAGTTTCGAATATTTCTTGTTCTTTTATTATTAGTTTACAACATAGAACATACTGATAAAAAATATGAATCAATTTTTCAGTATAAATGTTTATGGATCAAAATTTTATGTGGTTCAATCAAGTTCGACTTGCAATTTTCAAAAACGTAATTCTTAAAAAACGAGTTCGCGAGACAGGGTGTAATAATATCTTAATAAAAATGCTACAATTTCTTTATTAGCTTACAAATATATATATATATATTTTTTTTTTCAAAATACATCTTGATTTTTATAATTGATCACGTGTTTTTCAGAAGATTATTTGTCAATAGAAAACTGCTGGTGCTCAAAATATTTTGCACGTTACAAAATATTAGTTTATTTCGGTGACTTTACATTGTGCTCTTAAAAATATAAAGAATATGTCGGGTATTTTAGTGTAATTTTTAACTTACAAGAAAAAAAGCTAATAAGATTGGTTCCTTTTAGTTCTTCATTCATTGGTAATGAAAAAAAAAAAAAATCTCACGTCTGTTCTTGAAGCAATATTCAGTATTTCTAGGTTATGAACATGGGGGGGGGGGGGGGGGGGGTTCCGTTACTGCCAGCAAAACTTTTTAATATTTTATTTTTATTTTATAAAAAGAGCTATTTTTAGTTAAAATAATTTTTATAATAAAAAATAAACAGTATCGTTCCCGATTTTCTTTAAAAAACGGGGGGAAATCAAGAAAAAAAATCCGATTGGGTTGACAGTTTTGTTAGATACAAACCCACATTATTTGTTAGTCTGTATTATAACATCTACATTCCTCCCCATGAAAACAAAAATAAGAAAATAAAGGCAGCTGCGCTTGTTATTTGCAGTGCAGGCGCTACAAAGAGAAAATGTTGGAGGAAAGGGAAGGAGATCCGATCCGATCCAATAGTTGTTGAGTTCTTTTGAAAGGATAAGAAAAAGTAATTAAAAATCCTCTGATATAGCTATTTTTTTTTCTACCAAATAGTGTAATTACTTTACTAGAATCGCGAGTGATTCTTTTAGTTTTAATTATTATGTAAACTTCCTACAAACAGTAACCGTTTTATAGTGCTTGAATAATGCATTTATGTTTTTATAAGCATTAAAATAAATAAATGATTTAAATGACATTTTTGATAAGCATGATGGTTAAAAGCGATTTTTATCCATCGGCCATCGGCATCGGCCATCGGCCGATGGAAGAGGAAAATAATCGGCAATCGGCCATCGGCCGACCTCGGAACAATCGGCCAACAATCGGCATCGCCCATCGGCCAAAAAATGCCATCGGTCGAGCCCTAGTTACAAATTAAAATAAAGTTTTGAAATCTCATAAAAATGCTGATGGGAATCTTATGGAATACGTATCTCGTGCTAAGTGGGCCAACTTGCCTCCTATCAAAATTTTTGCTCTTCATGAGCGTAGAAATCATTCCGAACGAGATCCTTTCGAGGAACAAACCCCGGTCCTTCCATAATTACGAACAACTCTTTTTCTGAATATGATTTGTCAAAATAGGAAACTCCATCTATTAATAAATATAAAACTATCATTTGTAAGCAATAAAATTTACTCTTCAATAAAATTTCAAAAAAGCTAGCTATTTTTTTAAAATGAACGCTACTTCTTCAACAATATTTATGTTACAAGCGGGAAACAGGACAATACAGACACGGGCAGACTGAAAGCTTCATACTCCACAAACTTTTTCAAATACTGTAACTGAGCCAACGTGCCCCTTACCAACTAGCACCAATCCTATTGTTTTCCCAACATAATAACTGCAACCGAAAGAAAACAATTTCTTTGCAGTTGAAAGTATAACTTTGTGGGTGCTAATTAATTTTAAATTTGGTTAAAAGTTAGCCTCGCCTGGCCCCTTAATAGGGGCCAAGACGAAATTGACTTAGTTAAAATTGAATTTAAGACTGCGTGTTCTTTATGCCGTGTGTCTTTAAATATTACTAGTACAGCTTACATTTTTTTTGTGCCTAATAAGGACATTTTTTATCATTCTATAAAAGTACAAAATAACTTTTTGAGTGAAAACATTTTCTAAATTCATAGTTGAAAAAAGATTTACGATTTGGGAGCGTAATAGATATGTGACTTTAGGTACTATTTTAGAAACATTTTTCGTTATATATACATCCAAATATTATGTGCTTCTACGAAGAACACCAGTTAATATAATGAATCAACTTTTAAAGATATATCTCCTTACATTATTTTTAGAAAAATTTTAAAACTTCCTGATATTTTGAACAATTGTAAATCTTCGTACTCTGTTTTCTTTCTTTTCATGCCTAAAGTTATTTTTTTTAATTTAGGGAAAAAATATTTTTAGTCCATTGTATTAACCGGTATATTCTGTAGAAGCACGAAACATTTGTAAACATTTTTTTGTGATAGTTCGTTTTTAAATGGTACCTAAATTGTCGTATGCTACCAAACCACAAACCCACGCTACCAAACCACAAACCCATATTCAACTAAGAAATTTAAAAAAACTTCGCAACTAAAAAAATTCTTCTGTTCTTCTATATAACGATGAAACTATCATTATTAGGCATAAAAGCAAAGTAAGCTGTACTGGTAATTTTTAGACATAATATGACGCACGGAATAAAAGGTTTTGAAAGAGATATTTACTAAGTGGGCTTAAAAAGTAGTGCTTACTTACTATCTGTTTTTCTAAGCCGAAACCTTCCTTCGTTTCACGCATGCGTCAGGACTGCTTCAATTTCATCGAAATAGGAGGGGTAATAGAAGAAATTAAATATCAGGATATGTTTCCTTTCAGCTAAGAATAACAAACTAGCTGCGTTCTTTTTCTTTACTTTTTGTGCTAAATGTTCAAATGAGGAATGAAATATTTGAACGCCGAGAAAAAAAAAAAAAAAAAAAAATGCTTGGTTAAAATAAAACTTGCAACACTGTGGTCTCAGCGTATCACCCCTTCGACAAATGAAATCGTTTCCGACTGGTAGTCGCGGCTATCGAAAACGAACAGTTTTTTTTTAAATTTTATTAAACACACACACACACACCCACGTTTGACAGGGTTGCCTCTGCTGCTTATTCAGTCTAGATCCCAGGGACGCAGGCATCCTTGCATACTTGGGAATTTTTACTGAGAAATAAGATCTCAAAAATCGTGAATTAGAAGACGTGATTATAAGCTTGGAGTATTATGAAAATAGATACTACATAACTAAATGATAAAATCTCGTTCCAAATAAAATGAATATTAAACGCTTAGATGATCAATTTACTACCCGATATCATATTTCAATACTCAAATTGTTAAAAAAACTTCTGAGCTTTTTTTTACCAATGAATCGTGCTTTTCTTTCGTTGCAATATCGGGATCTGGAGCTGCTGGTCCTGAGTGAATTCATGCTAAATGATTAAAATAAAATAAAAAAACACCTCATTTCGGAGGGTTATTTGGAGGGTAAAATTTGTGTCTTCCCATATTAATAAAGACGACTCTATTATTTTCCCTCCAGCATTATATTAGCTCTCTTTTCAATGCTGCGCAAAACGAAATTTCCTTGTCGACAATGTCAATTTCCAAAGAAAATAATCGTTCAAATACAAACGATAATTGCTTAGTTACGTTTTAATTTCATACATCTACCTTCTTGTTAACGCAATAGAATTAAAATCATTAATAAAAGAAATGGTTTCAGTTTTAAATTAATCTTATTCACGCATCGGGGAATTAACGTGGGATAAAAGTCATCAAAATTTAATTACATCTTATCATAACTGTCTCAAACCAAAAAAGTAATGAATGGTAAAATGAGTTAAAAGTTATTAAACGGAAATGAAAAATTGGGGCTAACGACTTAATGTGAGGAACAATTATTTTGAAATGTCTTTTATAAAACTGAAATTTCAACGGTTTTATTTCCATTTTAAGTCATGTTGTATTTTCTAAAAATTGAATATCTTTACCATTCCGAAACCGTTTATAGTTTCATACGGTTTACAAAGAGGTTATACAATTTTCAAAAATTGTTATGAATCTTAATGAAATGAAATTTTTTTGGACATATTTTTCATTTACGTTACTGTTACATAATAAATTTAAAATAAATTATGTTTTGCATTTAAAATAAATAGCTTCTTTCTTACTTTAGGTAAGATTTTAGCCGAATTGGAATGAATAGTTTGAGAAATTATGCCCAATATAACTACTGTTGCAGCGTTGTAGCAATCTTAGACCAAGTTCTGGCGTCCAGTTTGAAATTGAAAATTGTTTATGCTTTTAAAAAGACCACAGCATTATAGCAGAATAATTCCTGGAAGCTAAAGAATCAACAGAAGTACGCTGTACAAGATATCCGTAAACTAAGGGTTCTAAGTATTTTGATATGTGCACGAAGAGCAGGCCCCGTCGGCTCATTTACTTGTGTGCCTGGGGCCATGTAAACATACTTTGTTGATAGTACTACATTTTCTGAGAATGCATGGCACCAGGGACTTGGTATAGCCCTGATGACCTACGGGGATGAGCAACAAAAACAACAACAGATATCCGTAAAACTAATGCTCAGTAATTAAAACGTGCAATTGTCATCCATTTTAATGTTCCAGATTCACGGAAACACATAACTTAAACTTTGAGTTAAACAGTCCAAGTTTAGGAATCCTGCTAAGGACATTGGAAATGCTAAAACTATCAAAACAGCCAAAGATTATTACTTTAACTAGTGGGAAAACAATTACTAGTTACTCCCCCCCCCCCCCCAATATGCCTCTCGAGCATAAGATATTTATAAAAAATACATTAGCATTAAAAATATATGAACGTTTTAATTTTGTAACTACGTTAAATCAAAACTATAAAGCCATCAAAATAACAAATTTGTTTAACGAAAATTACTTTCGCTCATTATTCAATACAACACTTTTCCAGAAGGAAAAAAAGAATAGCAATGAAGAGTTATAAGCTATAAAGACACTAATTACCGATAGTATAAATCTTTCATGAATCCTTAAAGCCAATTGTTTCCTCTCAATTAAGTAGTTGTTCTCATTATCTGCGAATATCACACGCATTAGAGCTTTTATTAATGCTACATTAATCTTCATTTGAAGTAAAATCGATGAAATAGAAAAAACAGATGCAATTATCCACTTACAATTACCTGTCCTTCGACTTGAAGATCACCAAATGTTAAGGTACCATAATAGGGGGTTTATACTTTTGTCTTTCCCAAAAAAAAAGCTTCTAAATAGTTCAAAAGGAATTTTTATTCCTCAAAGTTTTTGACACAATGCAATATTTCTTCAACATCTATCAATTTATCTGCACACATACACAGCAGAACAGGAAGTGTTATCAGGAGCACACAAACTCTGCAGTCCTCAGAGTATGTGTAAAAGTTACCCATAGAATAGTACCTCTACGCTTTCTATAAAACTGAGAGAAAAACACAATGCGTTTTATATCCGGTCGGTGTACGAAAAAAAAAGAAAACTTTATTAGAACCATAAAAATGGATAGTTGCACATGTTTTTTATAGGGTAATGTTAAAAATGACTACCGCGCCTTAGATAGGGGCGTTTCTCTCGTATTTTTCTCGA
The DNA here is from genome assembly GCA_038502835.1 of Octonoba sinensis. Lineage (NCBI taxonomy): Eukaryota > Metazoa > Arthropoda > Arachnida > Araneae > Uloboridae > Octonoba > Octonoba sinensis. Next base: position 50,725,087 of record CM076599.1, on the reverse strand, counting down.
AAACGGATTGTAAAGGTACATACATCTCTTTGGACATATTTTATGTAATCAAAGCAAAGAACCTGCTGTACAGAGTATGATGGCTTTATCACATAGTGATTTTTTGTTTATTTGGTTTTTTAAAAAAATAATATATTAAGATCGCGGTGACTAATGCTCGAAATACAGTATCATGATAAACAAGGAGTTCCGTCTATAAATTTTACGAGCCTACTTTCCCGCATACACCAAGGTCAAATCTCAAAACGAAATTGTTTATATTATAGTTTATACATATTTTGCGTGAACTTACGAAATATGTAATTAAACAATTGCTCTTTGTTCCTTTTCTGAACATTTTTTAATACCGGTGTTCCCGGTATCACATTACCCCCCCCCCCCCAAATATCGGCATTGTATTTTTGGTCCAGTGTTGCAAACAGTAATCGCAGTACTTTATATTCACACAAAACGTTTTTCACGTCGTTAAAGATACAGTTTTAAATTGATTTTATGTTTCTAAGAGGGTCAAAAAGGGTTAAAACACAAAAAATTAATAGAACTCTAGTGTCAGGGCTATCGTGAACGAAGTTTAAAATGTTCCATCTGTGTGTGTTTTAAATTTTATATTTTGAGTCCTCTATTTGATATCGTAAGACATGTGACTCACCACAGTTTGATTGTCGTAGCGTCGCCTTTTGTATAATGTTATCGAAACATATTATTGCAGAATTTTCTGAAGCCAGTATTTAAAAAAACTATAATTTTATCTGCAACTTGAACGCTTTCACGAAATTTACTTTGTCACTAAAAATGTACAAAAACCAGCACCAAGCCCCCTGAACTAGAAAGCCTCCGGACTGAAACTATTGCGCAACGTCCGTAGGCCGATTTTCACCCAGCTCGTCAGCCGATAGCATTCGTAATTGGGACATTATATTGGATTTCGGCAGGAAATCTTTGCATAAAAATAAAAGGATGCCATCAGAAATTGCAGAACGTGTTCAACACATTTATATACTTACTCAGTTTCGAAAAAAATGTTGATATTTCCACTTCGAAAATAAGTTATTGCCATTCAGATAATTAACCTCTACTTTTCACGAAACATGATTGCTACAGAACTGCAATTTTAAAAAACAATTTAGAGGTGTTGCGTTCGATACGTAGATACTTATCAAGATATATTGAAGGATTACATTTTATTTAATCTCAATATTTTAAGACTAATGTTTGTTCATTTCCATGTAAGAAAAAAAGAATCCATTTTTATATAGTTTTTAATAATATTCATGAAATTTATGAGGTTATTTATGTCACACTTGTGCGATAAATGCAAATCTGGATAGTCACTAAAACTTTAAAAATCAAACTGAAATGAAATAATAAATTAAGGCAAAATGTTTAAAAGCAAGCAATAACGGAAAGCTTTCTGTAGATTGTAAAATGTTAATATAAAAATAATTTTCTAGGAGCCTGGTCACCTCTGAACAACGCTATACGACCACTTGAAAATAGTCTTCTACGCCAAGTTCGTAAAAAAAAAAACAACAACAAAAGTAAAGAAAAAGTATTCACAAAGTGGTTCTTATCAGGTTTTCACAATTAACGTTTCATGACTGTGTGACTGGAAAGGGGTGATTGAAAAGAGAAGCTTTTGTCCAGCGGACATTTTATCACTCTCTCATCTCAGAGTTCTAGAAATTAGGAAGATTCAATTTTACTAGAAAATAAAAGATGTTTTAAGGGCATTTTTGTGTTACGCCATGATCTTTCCTTCTGAAGGCTACAGAAAAAACTGACGAGTAAAAGAAATGTTTTAAATTATAGAAAATCGGAATGACGTTTTTCACTCTGATGCGAAGTTCAAGTTAAAAATTACGGATTTACTAAGAAGCAAAAAGCGAACTACAGAGGTAAATCATTTCCAACACTAAATTATTAAGCTATTTTTTTGGAAAAGAACTAAAAAAGATGTCAAAAATAAATTGAACACAATTAAATCCATTTCAAAAAGGTCTGTACAGAATCTTTGTTTTATTTTCTTGTAAGATATAAACCTCAAACTTTTTAAAGTGGGAAATTTTTGAAAGAAAAGTTGATTGTTTCTTTGATTTTTGTACGTGCTACGCTTGCGTAATTCATAAATTTCCCACGAAATATAAGAAGTCTCAAACATTGAAAAAGCTATTATACTGAAATCATTTATAAATTAATGATGTGACGGTTTTACAATGTATTTGACACCCCACCTTTGTCACAAAATGTCACACTTCAATGTACCCCCTTTCCCAGTCATATGTCACGCTATATTACATGAGCATATTTATTTGTAGTTCAGAAACAAAGCACTACGTTATAGATCTCATCTCCAATTTTATCTTGAACTTTTAATGACATTTCTGAGCATGACAATAATGATGATTAAGTGTGTGCTTAATTTGTATAACATGATATTAAGGTTTACAAGAAAAAAAACGCGATTAATATATAATGTTAAAAACATTAATCTTTCGAATTCTGCAGAAATTAAAGCGCTATTTTGTCTTAAGTGTAAATGCCCAAGATTTTCCTTCAAATTTTAACTTTAACTAGAAGTTAATTTAACCCTTAATCAGTATCGATTCTTTCGCCACAAAATGAAGTCAATGAGAACACAAAACAGAAAAACAAAATTCATAAGTAACACAAAAATATTTTCTTATACTAATAAAAGAGTTTTTTAAAGCATAGGATAGCAATAATTTTTTTTAATGAATTTTTTGTATAGAACTTAATTTTATTTGCTCTGAAATGTGTGCTCTACAAGTGGACTCTTCGGACGTTATTTGATGGTTTGATTGCAAAAACAAGCTGATTAATAATGTGAGTGGATAGCCAGCGCAGCAGAAGCAATAGATTTCGGCCTCCGATTTCGGCCTACGGAGAGAAGGGAATCGCTTCTCCGTGAGGCAGTCCAGAGGCTTTCTAGTTCAGGGGGTGTTGACCAAGCATGGCAAATATTTACATTAACTTAATCCTTGGAATATTACCAACATGTCAGGTGGGAAGCGTAAGGACATATTTTTCAATAGAATTAAATACAACTAATGTTGTAAGCCTAAGCTTACAACATTAGTTGTATTAGTTGACTGCAATATATGAAATGAAAATGAAGGAACCGCAAATATAAATTAAATTTTATCTTATATTGAAGAAATCGTTGATTGGTTAATAGGGTATTGAGGAGAAAAAACTGCAGACAAAATGTATAGCTTTAAATTTTTGCCATAAAAATTTTATGCCAAAAATCCTTTGTTTCTATTGTTTCTGAAACAAGTGCTCTTAAATTCTGTGTGTGCAAGTATCTTTTTTCTTAGCACTCTAAGTTGTCAAACTTCCGCCAAGATAAATATAGAGAGAAATTTGTCTTCTGCTTTTTTCCCAGGAGGGTTTCCCGTTTTTATGCTCAAGAAATATGATAAGAACTGCGATAAGCGGGATGTGTATTGTTTGAAATATGCACTTGCCCAGTAAAAAAAGAAAATGTTTGGAACAATAGAGATGACGGTGAGCTTAAAAATAATCAGTTCAAGAACTTATATTTTTTGATAACCACTTCACTTTCACTTGCACGTATTGAAAGTAATACAAACTATTTAAGTCCTACAACACTTTTAAAAACCTTAATTGATTTAAAACTCGAAAAAAACTTTGCCTTGAGTTGCACATCTGTTGCGGTTCGGCTTTTCTGAAGGACTTTATAGCACAAGTTTTGTGATGAAAAATGTAAAAATGTGCTTAAAATTAAAAAAAAAATGAACGAAAAAAAAAGAAACTTTATATCTGCTAAGTAACTGTATATCTCTATTGAACGATTCGCTACTATAATGCGAGAAACTTGCAGGGGGTGTAGTGCACAGACAGACGATTCACAATCACACAGCCCTACAGAGGGTCGGAAATACCTTGTTCAATGTTCATGCAGTAGATGGCGTTCTACGGGAATTCAATGGAGGCAATTCAAGCAACGTCATTGGTCACGTGGCAGCGATGAAAGCAATGTAAACAAAGGAAGCCGTAGCTTTGCTTTGCTTCGAGTTCGACAAATCTAATTAAAAACTAGGCCTAGAAAAAGTTCTTCGACATTACATAAAATTAACACTAAATAAGACACTATAACTATTGTAATAATTAATAAATTTTTTTTATAATGATTAAATTAAATGTAAATACTGGATTATAATCAGAAAAGGCTGTGAAAATAGTCTAATTAATTTTAAGATAACTAATTTTGTCACATAGAACTCAGTTGAAAATCTTTGTAAACAAAGAGCGGATATCCAGTGACAACGATGATCGCTCATGAGTCCCTCTAGCGGTGAATTGCCTCCATTGGACAAAAGTTGTTTTTTTAACGATACTGAATTCATTGGAAGTTTTTTTCTGATGCAATAGTGTAGAAAAACCATGCCTCTCGAGACCGCATGAGAGAACAGCCGAGAGCAGGAGAATGAGTATCCATCCTTCTGCCACTTTGCGACTCCGACGCTCTAAATTCAATTCACTAAATTTTTTTTTAAAATTGCAATTAATTACCAATAAATGAAGTTTGTGGTTTATCTTCGGAATATGACGTTATTATTTAGTGTAGCGTTGTATTAATAGTTATATATTTACAATTACCTTAAATTTATAACAATTGAGTTTTGAAAAACGGGAATACGAGTAAATGGTGACATTTTGTTTGCTTCAAGTTGCCTGTTAAAGGTATTCCTTGTTTTCTCCGTTGAGTTTGCAAAACCGAAGTGGTACTCGTAGAACTCTTTTAGGAAGGCAGCTTTATCTTAAAGTGATTTCAACAGAAAATATCATGAAATAAGCTTTAACATGGTGCAATAGTTCTCGTTGAGGCACTTGAGCCAATAAACATATACACACAAAAAAAAAAAAAAAAAAAAAACTTTTCTACCCAGAAAAATAAAGAACAAAATTTTCTCCCTTTAAATTTTGAATACAGTAGCCCCTCGTTATATCGCGCTTTTCGGGGGACAGCAAAAGAGCGCGATGTATCCGAATGATGGTGTGAAAACGATGCCAAAGATAAAGGTAACAATTTTCGATCCAGAAAATTATTTTACCTTTCTCGGTTAAGAGGATTGTATAATTTGGATTTGTTCAGCCAAGTGCGAGTCCTTTTCTGTACTAGAAGGTATCCAAAAAGGAATATATTTTCTCCTTGGGCAGTAGACATCTGTCTGTTTCATTCAATGGGCGTTAGGATCAAGACAAAAAGAACAAGTAAAACGTCAACTGGTTTGAGTATAGTCATAAGGGGGTTATAAGATGTTAATAGGTATTTAATTTGCGGAGTGGGAGAAGAATTGTTGCAGCTTTTTAACTGCAGCAAATTCAGAAGAAAGGAAAACATTCCTCTTCGATAGCTTTGTACGAATGCTTCGTACAAATTCGCTTCTTTGTTTAATGCGAGAAAAGGGCTTGACTCATAAATGCTATATTTTTACTTTCGAGAGCTCAAAATTTTCGGAGACATAGAAAAAGCGCGATATATCCGAATGAGCGATATAACGAGGGGTTACTGTATTATAAAGTTTCTTTTGCATTCATTAACATCTAGTTACATATTTTTAATATTTTTCACTTATCATTTCTAAAAGTGTTGTTGCATGAAATAGTAAAATGAATCAGATGAAAGAGAATAGTACAAAATGAGATTCCTTTTTCAACGAAATTGATGCTTCTATCGTTAGATGTCAAGATGTTCTGTGACGTTACGTTTGGAGTAATTACCACTCAAATTTTGACATACACATAATGTTAATCTTTTCTAGTTTCTGTTTACATATACAATAAAGAAATTTCACGCTAAAGACAATGCCAAGAAACATTTAAGTAGCAAAAATTTAAAATTTTATTAATATTAGCTCTCAACCCCTTATTTTCCATAATTGGTCTCACAGTGTACTATTCTCTTTCGTAAATCTTTCCTGATTGGGTAAAAATACAGTTAAAAATAGTCAACTTCTTATAATTTGTTTATAGTCAATGTTTTTTTTTGCGTCTTTCTTTAATTTGTTAAATAACTAATGTTCTAGGATGGTAGAGTTTGTGAATTTTAAGTGAAAAAAATCAACACGTTTAGCTGGCTAGCAAATTTTAAAATTAACTAGCAAATTTTTGTTCATCGAAATGATGAGGATTGAAATTATAACCTTTTACCTTTCCGTTCAATATACGCTATAACAAACCCATCTTCGTTTGGAAAATTTCAGAAAATTAAGCTAGCCCGTTTTCGGAAATGCAAGTTGTATAGGAAACACAAAGAATATCTCCGAGAGAAAAATAGTTGTTATAGCTCCAGCCTTGCACTAAAAAAGTTCTTCCTAAATCTGAAAGAACACAAATATGAAATTTTCATCGGAAACGTGTTTTAAATAACGTCTTTTTTAAATATGTAAACATTGCAGATATTCATTAAAACAGAAGTAAAGTTACATATTTTTAATATTTTTCACTTATCATTTCTAAAAGTTGTTGCATGAAATAGTAAAATGAATCAAATGAGAGAGAATAGTACAAAATGAGATTCCTTTTTCAACGAAATTGATGCTTCTATCGTTAGATGTCAAGATGTTCTGTGACGTTATGTTTGGAGTATTTACCACTCAAATTTTGACATACACATAAAGTTAATCTTTTCTAGTTTCTGTTTACATATACATTGAAGAAATTTCACGCTAAAGACGTTGCCAAGAAACATTTAAGTAGCAAAAATTTAAAATTTTATTAATATTAGCTCTCAACCCCTTATTTTCCACACTTAGTCTCACAGTGTACTATTCTCTTTCGTAAATCTTTCCTGATTGGGTAAAAATGCAGTTAAAAATAGTCAACTTCTTATAATTTTTTATAGTCAATGTTTTTTTTTTGTGTCTTTCTTTAATTTGTTAAATAACCAATGTTCTAGGATGGTAGAGTTTGTGAATTTTAAGTGAAAAAAATCAACATGTTTAGCTGGCTAGCAAATTTTAAAATTAACTAGCAAATTTTTGTTCATCCAAATGATGAGGATTGAAATTATAACCCTTTACCTTTCCGTTCAATATACGCTATAACAAACCCATATTCGTTTAGAAAATTTCAGAAAATTAAGCTAGCCCGTTTTCGGAAATGCAAGTTGTATAGGAAACACAAAGAATAGCTCCGAGAGAAAAATAGTTGTTATAGCTCCAGCCTTGCACTAAAAAAGTTCTTCCTACATCTGAAAGAACACAAATATGAAATTTTCATCGGAAACGTTTTTTTAAATAACGTCTTTTTTAATATGTAAACATTGCAGATATTCATTAAAACAGAAGTAAAGTGATCATTATTTTTTTAAGTGGGAGATTTTGGTTAAAATCTATTGATAACTAAAAGTTTTCAGTTCATTGAAATTCCCATAATTTTTCTGACAAGACAGTATAGGAATTTTTAAATAAGAACCTGTTTCCGTAAAAATATTTTTAAGGGCATTGGATTCGCATAGTATCATTTAAGAAGTAGCAAAAACAGTAATTTTTATTTAACTGTCCGAGCCTTAATTTTTGTCGATTTATTTATTTAATTAAAGATTTTCTGTAAATTTATTTTTGCATTTACGAAACATAATGCTTAACCGACATTTCCCCTGAATAGTTGTCTTAACAAATCGGGATGACACTAGACTAGAAACGCTTTTTAAAAATTAAAGTGACCCAAAACAACTGGGAATATAAACGGTGTAAGCCTGAATCACTTTGGATTTGAATTCGGTGCATGGAACGACGAAACAAAAATCTGCAAATAATCAGTGAAATATTTATGAGACGGTATTCTTTTGCTAGATAAATGCAATGCTAAAACCACAATCATTCTTTCCACATCCCCCAGCATGAAAGAAATCGAATTCTGATGGGAGAACCCGAGCATTTTCTGTTGAGAACATTTATAAAAGTTTACCACATTTTCTTTCTTGTATAAGAAGGGCTATAATTCATCCTACTCCGAAAAAAGAGATGACCGAATTTTCCTCGAAGCAGACCAAACTTGTTTTATTCATCTCAGGGGAACTTTTTATATTAGTGTATGTCATTTGCGTAGGAGCCATTTCTTTTCGATACTTTTAGATGGTTTGTATGCCCCTTTTTTTTAAATAGAAATTTATTTTTGGATCACATTCAGCTATAATGTACATTAACTAATTATTTTTCGATCAGAACATTACTGAGATAATGCTAGCTATTTTAAAATACGCGTGTTTTTAATACTGGTGATACTCTTATTTCCATCATAGTATAAAGCAACACTACTCTGCCGAATCGGGTTCAGATTACATCGTGTTGAAGCCATTAACATTATTTTATTCTACACGAAATTAGAAGCGTCGTTTCAAACCACAATACATAAATATGTGAAGGACAAATTAATAATAAATGTAATAATGGCAATAATAGTAAAAACGCGAAACATCTTTGTCGGAAATTAACCGAAAACAGTAAAACCAGTCATAAATAAAAATTTAAAATTGTTGAAATATTTCAATAGATGAAAAATGCAGAACTTCTATCTATATATATAAAAATGAATGTATGTATGTCTGTGTGTCCTTTATGCATTACTACCTCATTCATCCAATCGCCTTGAAACTTTGGGAAGTTGTTGAGTACACTCCTGCGAAGGTTTCTGAAAAAAAAATCCTACAGGTAGTTCTTTTTTTATTCCAATTTTAAGCAATTGTCCACATAAATTCCCCAATATGGGGGTGAAAAAACCTTGTTCATATTAATGTAATATATCGATCGAAAGCGCTAATTTTTCTGCACAAGATGACATTTGTTCTAAGTTTCTAAGTCAATAAGAACGCCAGTTATAAGCTTTTTAGTGCGATTTCGTAAGGCTTACCTTGATCCAAAAATAATAATTAGCAATTTCCTCAACTTTGGGAGAGAGACATCAGTTCAGTTTTCAACGGAAAAACAATAATAAAGCATGCCTTCGATTTAACGTTTTTCTCAAACTAGCAATTGGTTTTAAATTCGAAATTGAACTTGATAAAAGTATTGTCTCCCCGATTTAACGATTTCCTTGATTTAGCAATAGCATTTAAATAAATATCGCCAGAAAAGGAATACGTATGGCTTATACTAGATTTCAAATAACGTGGCGAATGTGATACGCTACGATTTGACTTTTTAATTAGTCATTGGCGATAAATCGGAACACACTAATGAAATTGTGCTTACGTTTTTTAGGTACGGTTAAAATTCAGCACGAGCAGCGTCGTGCGGGTAACGCTACTACATTATAATTTCAGTTAAGTGTGTGTGCATATGAGAGAGATTATATTGCGGTCAGTTGCATTTGTTAGAAGAACCAATCGATATCTCTTTTTCGTTTTTCGCAAATTACAGACTGCACAAATGCATTTATTCGTCAACCGGTTATTTGCTATTGCAATTTAAAGACTTCTTCACTATGAAGGGACAGGTTACTTATAAGAGAGTAATCATACATTTTGATTGGACTTATGGCTTTTAAGGATGCCTTCAAATACTTTTCAAACGCTGGTTTTTAAAACAGTACATATATTATGAAACTATATAAATTGCATTATAAACATTTTACAAGAATTTTCTTATTTCAGCTTACTCAACATGCTGAGGAAATCCAAGTGACTTAAAAATTTCCAAACAAAGCAAGAAGTTTACTTTCTTTTCAAAGTGAGTAATGCGAAGCGCGATTAGATGAATTAAGAACTAATAACTTAAACAACTCTGTCTCTTATCGTATTCAAATGATGCGTAGTCAAGTACCAAGATACTGAGGGGTAAAGTAAAATAAATAACTAACAGAATAAATTCGATAAAAAGCATTACGTAATAAAGCTTTATAACTAGTGAGTTATTGCTATGTTAATCAAAATGCAAGTTAAGGAAATCTTTTAAAAAGCAAGGGAGTGGAAGGCGGGATACTCCCAATGGTAGTTGCCAGTTGTCATAGAGAATTTTCCGTATGGCGCAACGACAAAGATGCTGGAGTTCCTGAGGATCTTTACTACAACGGATCATCAATTTCGGCAACAACGCTGAATCGCTAATGTGGGCAATGAATGACATGACCGCTCTCTTTCTTGCTCGCCTGTGTAGCTTCTGATTTCTCAGTAAGGCTCTGATGTCCACTCTCTTAACTGCACGAAGCAACACATTGCCCACATAAATAGCTGTCAGTACTGTTGGCGACGGAGGGTTCATCTCATAAGAAGTCATCAAAACTCCAAAGACTCCTGTCAGTAGATGACCCAGGTTACGGTCGGAAGGTTCTGCGTATGAGAACAAGCCATGCTGTAACATTCTGATTAGTTCCTCAGACTTTCGAAACATGATACTGCAAGGAGGTAAAAGGAGAAAGTCTAATGTGCGACGGTTCAGATGGTTCACAGAGGAAATAACAAATTGTTCAAAGAAACGTTGTCCATTGAACAGTAGGTGTCGCTTTTGAGCATGCTCAAGGAAATACTCGAGTGGTTTCACCTGTAAAGAATGGAACGTTATAGTTTCGATAGGGCTGTCTAATATCAAAGAATGAAAAAACCTTGATTAATAGCTTGTTAATCTTTACGAAAATAAATAAAGTTTGAGCTTGTAAATGCTCCATGATGGTGGAGCTAAAGTTTTAAAAAGATCACAAGCATTTAATATGATTAAAAAAAAAGAAAAAAACCTCTGATATGTTTATAGCAAATTAAGAAAAAACAGGCAGAATTTTTAACAAATCAATCAACCAATGCAAATAACAACTCTTTCCAAATATTGAACGTTTTTTTTAATATTGTAAGTGTCGAAATGTGATTCATGACAGAAAGATAAGTTTACTAAACTAGTTTTCTTCAGTCTCGTAAATGAAAGAATAATATTATGGTTGAATTTTATTGACTTTTTTTTTTGGCGCTGCAATTCTTTTTGATTGTTTAATATTAACATCTAGACGATCTATTTTTTAAAATGCCCTTTCATTCGTTAATCAAAAACTCTTTATCGACAAGTACTTTTATTTTTCAAGAAGGTATTAAAATACCCTTGATAAATATTAGAAGTCATTTAGGCATCGAAAGATATTGTTTAATTTATCTGAGAGGCAGCTTTGAGTTTTTTCATATCACACATTCTTATATGCAAAATATTATACACGGTGGTTCATAAAGAAGTATGCAATTAGAATGCATTGGAAATCAAGAACAGTGTAAGATATTATATGTTACATGGAGCAGGATTATGTGGGATTATTTTAAGTTTTGTTAGAGGCAGTCACAGGTGTTCTATGTGTGAAACCTTAGTAACACGACGGGTTTTCGTGGGGACGAGCCGCAGACTACAACCACTTACTCAATGGCCAACCAGAAGTCCTGACCTAACACATTCTAATTTCTTCCTGTGTGGGTAAGGGCAAGGTATTCGTCCCTCCCCTTTCTGTTGATCTAGCGTTGATGTGAAACAGCGTATCACAGCCACTTTCGATGGACTTCACATATTTTAACACTCGTTTGGGAGGAAATGGATTACAGGTTCAATGTGTGTCGTCGTCGTAAAGCGTGTAACTAAGAGGTCACACGTTGTGAGTCTCTAACAAAACTTAAAACAGTTTGATAGAGTTTTGATGCATGTAACATATAACATCTTACTTTATTCTTGATTTAAAGTGCATCGAAAGTGTATACTTCTCTACGAATCCCCCTGTATTGAAAGCTTGGTCAAAAGATTTGTTGAAAATAACATCATAAAGGTATGCGTTATTGAGGCTTTCTCTTCTAACACATGATCAGAACAGCCGGCAAGGTGGCGTAGTGGTTTGACACTGACTTTTAATGCCAAAAATCGCGGGGTTCAAACCTTGACCAATGTTGGCAGAGTCTTGAGATGTAGAAAATCGGCAGTGTCCATGTAGTGTGATTATGCAGCATGTTGAAGATCCCTTGAGTATCCATTTAGCTTAGATACTCTAGGCTAAATTAAATTCCTACTGCAGTTTCCCATCGTAAGAGACCAGGTGCTTCAACTCCCAGTGAAGAAATTAAGCATCAAAATTCTCATGTTGCAATGGCATCCGCCAACAGTGGTGCTAGTAGAAAGGATGGATGCCGGTTCCTGGGGAATGCACTACGTATGCAAAGGTTAATGACCAATATGCAGCCCCATTAGAGAGAAAAAAACAATCACAATAGTTTATATCGTACGCAAGAATTGCAATATTTTTATGACTGTATGGTGTCGAAGTCTTTTAGGTAATTACTAATAAGCAATCTCAACGAACACATATTTTCAAAAACACAGAACACTATACCACTGTCTGCAGCGTGATTTATGCATTGGAACTTCAAAAATAGAACAAAGTAACAACAATCAAGTTAAAGTAGAGGTAATAAAATATGCATTTTTAAATATTAAAGGAAATGCTGACGATATTTAATAATAAGAAATATTAAATAAATATAACTACCAATATATATGTTAAATTATAATTGCGTTATAATCTATGCATTTTACACTTTAGTAAAACCAAAATCTAAATTTCAAAAGAAGTTATCAGTATAAATCAGTCTCAAATCCACAAATGCAAAGATTAAATATTTAACTGAAATTGTGAAAATTCAGTAACCTTTTCCTTATCTAACTCGTTTTCTAACCATGTAGTTGAAAAATGGTAGTCTACATCGCTTTCTTGATCCAATCTGCGCCATTTTGCTTTTGTTACCGAGAGCTGTCTATAGTCGAAAAGTTTGCCTAAATGGCCATCTCTTCGGTACAACGTCAACAATAAATCTGCTACTATGTCGCTATCTCCGTAACGCAACCAATAACAGCGTTCCAGCATATAATGCACTAGGTCACATTCAAAGCTTAGGTTCCTGAAATAAAGACAAAATATTCAAATAAAAAGTACTCGAGTTAATTGATGTCTTCTTACGTATGTGTGACTTTGAGCGATAAAGGGAATTTCTTTATTACATCAATTAATTCAGACAATTCTTTTTAACGTTCCTGCTAAAACTTAGAAAGCACTAAGTAGTGTTTTAATTGAAACCCTCAGATCAGATTTTCGTCTGAGGCATCGACAGCACTGCAAAAATACTTTCCGCGAAAGGTTACATAAAAAAAAAAAAAACTATATTCATTCTTAGCGGCACTTATCAGTTATAATTACCGTGTGTTGCCGACTGCTTTCTCGATTTGTCAGAAACTTGAACGTTGAGGATTTAAGCAATAAAATAGCATTAATAAGTTCGCTATTAATAAGCCGGCGATGGTTGAAAATAAGAGCCCCCTATTTGCTTTACAAATAAAAAATAGAAATTGGTCAACCACGTATTAGAGAACTTGGCTTAAGGGTCCCTATAACGCATCATACCTTCTTAACAGTTTATTCAGTTCTTAACAGTTATATTAACCAAAAATTCGGAAAATTGCGCCAATGTAGGCTTTCTAACAGATAAGTAGGCAAATTAGGACTTATCGGTTAAAGGGCTGACCCTGCCAAATTCGCCAAGAGAATCTTACATCGCCAAATCAAATGTAAAGCAATTTTATGACACAGCAATTTTGTTGAATTTTAACCGAAAAATTCATGTTGGTGACGATTCGGAAATCCGATCGCCAATGTCGGTCTTTTAACCAATAAATATCAATAAAAAATCTCTCTAATTTTTGAAATTGATAGGAAAGTTCCTGGCGAATGAATTTGAATAGTTAAAGCAGAATTTTTCCAAGTAAAGTGCTTCAACTTTTAAAACTTAGTTATTACCACTCATAGCGAGAGAAGCTAAAATTAAACCATACAAGTTCTTTACTGAATTTACAGTAAAATTTCATTTAAATAATGAAAAAAAAAGAAGAAAAACCACTCACTTTCTTTTTTCTTTTTTGGAAATCGGACCCATATCATTGCGTGCTGTTGCATGTCTCCATCTGCAAAAGCTTCTATAAATTCGTCTCAATACCGAGGGTGTTATGTATTTTTCATTATTTTTCTTGGCTACCGAATATAAATCTTCCATTAGACATTTCGTCGATGGAGTGTTCACAGAAAGCATATTTCTATTGATGTTCTTCCCGCTCAAATTTAATTATTCTGGGAATTTTGTTCAAGTCATAAGTTTGTACTTGTATGCTAAAACTGCAAAGAATTTTGAGTTTCTCCTAATGAAAATAAAAACACACGAGCCAGAGTTTTTCAAGTTTGAAGGTAGATGTTTTTGTCTCAACGAAACATTTAAGGCTTTTTTAGACTACAGTTTAGCCTTACCAAAAGGCAACTTATATATTAAAACTGAGCTTGGCGGAAACATTATATGAAGCGTTCAGCGCCAGCCCGACGCATGAGTACCTATCCCACTACCCACAATGTTGAAATTGTATGTTAAGTTACGAAGTAATATGTCCACTCAGAAATGTAGAGTAAAACGAATAGAGGCAATCCACTGCTAGAGGGACTCATGAGCGAACATCGTTGTCACGTGATATCCGCTCTTCGTTAACCAAGATTTTCAATTGAGTTCTACGTGGAGTTCACTGGCAAAATTAATTATCTTAAAATTTATTAGACTATTTTCACAGCTTTTTCTGATTACAACCCAGTATTTACATTTAATTTAATCATTATTTAAGAAACTTATTAATTATTACAATAGTAGTGTTATATTTAGTGTTAATTTTATGTAATATAGAAGAACTTTATTTGGGCCTAGTTTTTAATTAGATTTGTCGAACTCGATGTAAAGCGATGCTACGGTTTCCCTTTTGTTTACATTGCTTTAATCGGTGCCACGTGACCAATGACGTTGCTTGAATTGCCTCCATTGAAACCTAAGGACAAAACTCTAAATTCTAACAGCAATATACGTATAGTTTTCATGTTTGGCGGCAAAGAAAAGCTTTAATATTTATCGTTAAAAAATGTGATTGTAGTCACAATAATTAATTAATATATATTGCTAGAACAAAGTAAGAAGTAAGCATTTATGATGAGAGGACTTTTTTAAGTATATACACCTATTGAAATATGCATATTATTAAATTGCTCGTGTTTAAGAAAACTGGTGCTTTCAAGCTAAGTAAATATAATGAAGAAGTAGAAGAAATGTAATGTTTTCCTTGGCGAAAAAAAACCTTAAAATTAAAATGCAGGAGACAAAGTTAGTGCGAAGAGGTCTCAGTTATTGAAATATTCCTTAACGTGTTACCTTTCTAGATAATTAGCTGTAAGAGTAACTTAAAGAAATCAGAAATCAAGCTAAAGACCATCGTGCTAGCACTCAAGATAACTGCAAAATTTATTGAAACATTAAACGAGAGCACTGATGAGATGCGATCTCTTCTCTGATCTGCTGCTGTTATTAACCGTTACGATTTAATTGGTGCCTGCGACACTTTTATATAGATAGAATTTGGAAAATCGTTGCATGAATGCATCATCATATACATTTTATACAGAAACGGAAGAGATTTAGTGCAATACCGATTGGCTATTTCTTTTTTGGTGACGACATATGACGTCATCGAAACAGTGATATCCAGAACTCGCCAAATGCATAACAAACCAAAGCTATAAATTTCAAAAACAAAGCAACTAATTTTAACCAACATTTTTCGTCGCAAATAAAAAAAATCTCCAATGAGCCCCCAATACTAAATTTTTTCCGAATAAAATGTCTTTAAAGAAAAAAAAACTTTTAGATAATTTTTTTTTCTTTTCAAAACTGAACAGGAGATGCTGTACATTTCTCAAAAATCCAATTAAAAACTGCAAATTAATTTTTCTCTAGGTACATGATTAAAAGTTTTCAAATAAATTCTATGAATACTGCTGAAAAACACAATATAAAATATCAAGAGGGGATGATAATGGCTTCCTAGTTGAAACAAGAAGTTCCGTCTAGAACTATAAGTGCCTACTTTCCCGTATACACCAACGTAAACTTTACAGTCTAGCTATTTGTCTCTCTTTTTCATTTAGAAATAGTTCTTAATTACGTCAAATATACTTTTTTCAACGGATAATGCATATTTCTTCACTCATTCATTCGTTCATTCATTCAATAGTTCATTCAATCATGCATTTATTCAGTCATTCATTCATGTATTCATTCATTCATTCATTTACTTATTTATTCATTCATTCTTCAACTCATTCATTTATTCATTCATTAATTCAGAAATATCTTTAATCCAGATCCGAAAAAATCATGGGAAAATTGGCTCGTCTAGTTCTGGATAAACTTGGTTTCTCTACATATTCTAAGTCATAAAATCCTTCCGATAAAGATTGTTCAAGCAAATCCGTCAGTTAGATCAAGATTTATATTGGATTGAAATTTCCCCGGATTCGCTAATGTTGAGTGAAAGAATGAATGAGTGAATGGATGTGTGTGTATTAATCGTTGAAAAAAGAATATTTGAAGTAATTAAAGTAATAGAGAAAGAGAGGCAGCTATCTTGAAAGTATACTGATGTTGGTGTATACGGGAAAATAGGCTCATATAGTTCTAGATGGAACTTTTTGTTGAATTTATTATTGAACGGTCCTGTTTATTTCGGTGCTCACGCAGTTCTTTTATACCTATTCTTTCTTTTTTTCCCATTCTGTTTTTTTACTTCTACAGAAGGTTAGGCTTAAAAAAAATAAATAAGTGCAAATAATTAGGTTGTTTTTATAGTTAAATTTAATATCTGTTTTTACTTCCTTGTACAAAGTACAAGAAGTGTTGCAGTCGCTAAAAAAATTACACTCAAATTTTAGCCTAAATTTGCATTTTGATCACAAATTAATCAGTTTGGACAGTCTTTTTCACAATGTCCATATGTATGTGCATACGTCTGTGCGTATGGAACACTGAAATATAGATTTTGAACATCCCCCCAAGTCCGTTTTGACGAGTTTTGTCGTACCGTCTGTATATTTGTATGTGCGTAAGTACGTATTTGTATACCTCGCATGACTCAAAAACAGTTAGTCATAGAGTATGTAGAACCTTTACACGCTCTAGTTGTGCGCCTTTCCTTTTGGTTGCAATCGGATATTCCAAAAGGGGTTTTTTATATGATTTTGCGTCAATTGCATGCAAATTTCCAGTTGTTTACAATACCAAGATAATTTACCCAAGAGCATTACTCAATCAAACTCCATAGTTAAGTATATTGGCACCCATTTGGCCACAGCTTGAAAAATTTGACGATATCTCGCCAAATTTGGCGCCAAAATAAGGAAGCCACATCCGGAGTCGGTTTGACGACTTATGCGATACTTGGCGACTTTCCCGTAGAACTCCCATTTTAAAGCATTTGCAAGCATTAGGATCTCGCAAAAATTTCTTTCCTGCTCCCCATTGGTTCTCAACAAACTAGTGGGTTTAAGTGTGTTTAAAATGCTCTTCACGCCTCACCCCAAGTACTTACGTTTCTTTTTTTCTTTGCAGATTCGTTCAGTTACTGTTGTGTTTTAAGTTCAGCTTTCTCAGGCCAATAAAGATAATAAATTCCATTAATTCTGAAAATACCATTCTCTATATTTACTATACTATATAGGTGTAGGGAAATAAAAATAAACTAAAAATTTATTTAAAAAGTAATAAAACTAAGAAATATAACTTTGAACGTGCGTGTATGATACACGCACGCATTTTATTTTAGTTTCTAAAAAGATGTATTATGTTTAGTGTAGTACAAAAGTCATGTGGTGCACACATCAGCTCGTTTTCTTTTCGTTTTGGGAATAATAAGCAATAAACTTGTTCCATTATTTTACTTTTCACCATTTTATTATTCTTCATTTAATTAGGAATTTATGCAATATATTTCTGTTTCAGTAAAATAGGAACAAATTACTGGTTTTCCTAATGAAATAATGTTTCACTCAGTGGGGATTCACCCCATGCGGCATTCTGTAGATTGTTGAATTACATATTGGTGCATTTTTGAGAATACTTGCTTCGTACCACTTAGACTCCATACACATGAAAAATAATGCGCTTTAAATGGTGCAACGAAAACCAGGGCGAGAGAGAGATAAAGCGCGAAAATTCCAATCAGTTGCGTAGTTACTTTTACTAGACACTGCGATGATCACTTCCTAAAGGTGGTATATAATATGGTAGCACTTTTACGAATAAAGATTCATTGTATCAGCAGTCAAAAAAAAAAAAAAAAAAACTAACACCAAAGTTGCCATACTTTACTTTGTCACTTTTGGAAAGTGATAAAGTAAAATATGGCTTATAATAAAGTAAAAAAAAGGAACGCTATTCAATATTATAAAATGTTATTCAATTTCTCTGCGTGCAATGTGGATCCTATAAAATTACAAGTGTGATAAAGGAAAAAAAAGGAGAAATATTTTCTTCTTTTGTAGTTACTTCCAGGCTTTTAGTGACCATTATCAGCGAGCTAAAGTACTTTGAATTTGTTATTGGGTAACTTCTTGTAAACATGGCGTCCGGAAATGACGGCATCTCATCGACCCGAGCTATCACTATGCTAATGTTTTCGTCTTCACAACTGCTAGCGATAAATTTAAAATTTCTTTCAGTCTATTTCCATGACGCTTAAAAAGTTTTGAGTAAACATTATTTTTTTCATAATTTTTATGGCAAAAGAGTATATTTATGAGAATGACTAAAATGCTAATTCTTGACAAAATAGTGATAAAATATGTGTCCCACTTACGTATTTGTGACTTAATTCTTTAACTCCATTGCTAAGTATGGATTTCAACATTGCATTTTATAACGATGACATTTATTCATTTATAACGTTATTTTTAAAAGTTGAAAAAGCTTAATAAGGATGTATGAACACATACATCTATTGAAAGTGTTACGTATTTGCGTGTGTATAAAGGTATTTCGATAAATAAAAAATATCACAATTCTAAAAATTTTTTTATGTACGTCTCTGTGGAAAATGAATGTATAGAAATATTATAGTAAGAACCCAGTAAGACTGTGGCATTTTGTGGATCCATCTGGCAGACTGTGCGTGTTTATACGATGTGTGTGCGTGTATATATACATATACATATAGAAATACACACACACATACATATATATATATAAAGTGTTATGTGTGTAAGTGTGTATAAATGTACTTCGATATATAACGTATCGGCAAATTTTTTTATGTTTCTCTATAGAAAACGAATGTATAGAAATTTTAAGACAAGAGTCCAATAGTAAGGCGGTGGTATTTTGTGGATTCATCTGAGAAAATATGGCGTTTTTATACTGTATATATATATGTGTATAAAAATACTTAGAAAATATTTCTGTAGATTTTCTGTAGATAACCCCACATAAATATATATACTGATTTGCATGTAAACTAAGCGTTGGATTCATGAACATTTTTGATTATAGAATTTTGATTAATTTACATGTATTAAGCGGTGTTGAACACATTTGGAACCTCGACAGGAAAAGTCCGACAGTGCTAATTGAAGGAATGTAATCTTCTGTGACAAATCCCGCTTTCCTCCCTGTTCCGACGATCAACGATACATATGGAATCAAAAAGGTCAGTCGACTAATCGAGCCTCTGTTACTGAGCAGCCCCTTGCCATAACACCAATTTCGACCATCTTGGAGAGGGTCTGCTAGTATCAAGCAATTTTTCCCTCTTCTTTTTCTGCTACTATATAAATTGTTTGTGTTCTGAACTTGTAATTACTTTCTCATCTAAGAAGATAATAATATTATTTAGAGCTACATGGTTAGGGGCGCATATGTATATTTAAATTCAATGAAACAAATAATTTTATTGTATTTTAAAAATAGAAAAAAAGCTGAAAAGTAACATGGATCTGTTTTTATTTTATTGTCGTGACACTTTGTAGTCCACTCAATATATTATGCATCTATAGTTTGTCTATTAGTTTTTTTAAACTGTTGTATGTTCTAGTGTTATATTTCCAACTTTTCTCTTCTTTTTACCAATCTCCTAAATGCATTTGTTATCTTAGGGGGAAATTCTAGCCTAAGATTTCACTAATTTGTTCTAAAATGATTCCAAGACAATATCCACAAGGGCTTATTAATAGCTCTCAATTCTGCTACGTGGTGCATTTTGCTTGAGCCACCCTTACATAATCCGATGGAATTAGAACTTTAATTAGACCCTCTTTTATCTCCTCTTCCAGTAAAATCTTGAAGCTCCTCTAAGGGAACAGAACATTAATTAGATCTAGTTTCTATGTAGAAGCCTTGTGTCTTACCTGATTTTAATTAAGTTTCAGCAGTTCATATTAATAAATAAATAAATGGAGGTGAATATTAAGCTATATTTCCTTCTTAATTGCTGGGAAACTTTTGTATAGACAGTTATGCAAATTGTGACATTCGATTTTTATCATTTTCCGAACTTTTCAGTTCTTAGCGATTACGAAAAGTTTTAAATTTGCATACTTTAAGCAAAGAAACTATTGTTATTCTTGTTTCTTAACTCGTCTTGTGTAGGTAGTGAACATCACGCTGTTCACTACAATGTTAAGATTTATTGTTAAGGTACATAGCTGAATGAAATTCTATCCCTTGAAAAGTCCTTGACAAATGAAACCTCTCAAAATTAATTCCAATTTCAATTATTTTTATTTATCCTCAAAATTACAAAAAATATAAGCCACCTAATCCCCATAGTATACGTAAAAAGGAAAAAAAAAAGTGTTAACTTATACAACCAATAAAATAAAATAGATCAACATGACATATACAATAGGGGAATTCCATTTATCCTTTACAAATGCTTCTGACTTTAATATAGTTAAATTATTTTATTAAATATATTTAAATTCATTACTTTTGCTTTCTTTTAAATTAAGCACCTTATACTAACAGAGCAAGAGATGGATTTTTGACTCGAAGCCATGAGTGTAGCATCAAAATAAGACTGATTTATTTTTTATGGTATTCTATTTCTTTTTATTTTTTTACGTAGTTGAGTAAGTTTTCTCTAAACGTATTAGTTCTCTTTAATTAGCTAGTAGAAGCAATAAAAACATAACCTGAAACATTTTTCCTGGGATTTTTGTAAGTGCAGTAGAAATTTTTCTGAACAAATTATCATATCATGTACAAACTTTACATGCTATTTCTTCTTACAAGTATATTTTGAAATTTCTTTTACATTAAGTAGTGATTTCAAAATGGGAGAATGAATTTCGATTAAAAAGAAAGTTTCGGAAAAAAAGAGTTTTAGATAATGAAGGTTTTATTGCATATTATCGAAAATCGCACGATATTAATATTAGTGTGCACTAATAGCTATCAAGTAAAATTCTGCTGTAGGCATTTGTTCAAGTCCGTGGTGTGCTCAATTCTGTGATAAATTATGAAATGTAGTTTTTTCGCAACGTTTTTAAAAGTTCATTGTTATTTAAATAATATGTTGTTAGTCAAGTTTCTTGGTTATCTTTCATTGTCGTTTTCTATTTTTTATTCCTTTTAGAATTTAAATAATTTTACGTTTAATTTAATAAGTTCCAACATGCCTGACAACAACGTTTTTTGTGGCTGTCGCGAGCAATGAGAAACCGGCATGAGTCAATAGGTAATTGATTGACAGAGGTTGTAACATAATTTTGGATTTTTTAATAATTTTAATTTAATAATTTTAACCGCAGCGAATTTACGAATTCTATTTAAAACGAACACATCAAACTTTTCATTATTTTAATTATTTAACATAATCAGTTTTTTACAAAGCAACTCTTGAAGTCAAAATAGTCCACAATAACAGTTTGAAAAGGTGATGAATTGATGTCTTTTAAAGGAAAAAAAAATATTACATGAATACATCTTCGTTTTCCGGTAAAATTAAAGTAGAAACGTTACTTTAAAAATAAAACGTAAAGTTATTCACTCTTTATGTTTTAAACACTAGAAATAAGGAATGCTTAAAATCTTTTAAATAAACTATAAAAAAGGACAAAAATATCTCGTGATAAGTGTTTAGTTCAGAAAAGTACAGACAGTCTTGAGATAAGATCAGGTGTGATTTATTTCTGCTACCCCGTCCTTTTCCGTTCCTTAAGAAACGCAGCCAATGTTTTTTCCTTCCTCTTTTTCTTTTCTTGCCGTTGGAGCAGCAGAAGTTTGCAATTCATCACTGGAATTAGTAAGACCTTAGTACATTCAAATTAATTTACATTCTGTCGCTTAAGGGGAAAAAGCCTTTTTTTTTTCTGAAATTACAATTGAGGATCGTGAAAGAGCATTTAACTAACGACTAGTTTTGATATTTTAGTTAGGAAGAAAAAAAATAGCTGAAGTAGTAATGATAAAGACAATAAAAATCGGTAGACATTATTTAAAAGAAAAATCACTTCTATGTGCTACAGGGTTCCCTGTCTTACCTAAATACTATTTTTTTTCTGGTCATAACCTCCTGAGACCCGAGCAAAATAAAATACACATATTCTCTCAACTATTAGTTTTTCTGAACAATTGGGCATTAAAAGTGATGTTTTTCAAAAAATTAATAAACATGAATTTTTTACTTTTTCTGCAGTGCACATTCATTTGAATGTATGTTGAGGTCATAACTACAGTAGAACTATGCGATACTTACACAAACATAGATAAACAAAAAATTTTATTCATTACTTGTAACATAAGAAAAGAGATCAAACTTGTATAAAAATCCTAGAACAATATTAAAAAGGAAAAAAATAATGTGAAAATTAAAACAACCGTGAGAGCACCGAATTCCAGTTTGATTCGTGTTCTTTGCCATATTGTAAACAAATAAACTACCGTTTCTAAATTCTCAAAGTTAAAAACTGATTTCCTATTCCTCATTAATAATTCCAGTCCAGGTCTTGCTTGCTAAAATAAAATCTGTCACAACAGGGAGAAAAAGCAAAACATCCATTTTATTGGATGCCAGGTCTCAGGAGGATATGTGAATGGGAAATAGTTAAAAAAAAATACTGATAAAGTGCGTTACGTATATCGGGGTCGTAAAACTTTAATCATCAATTTTTCTCTTTAACCTCAGCTGCAGATCTATATTTTTGCTTAGCATATGGCAGTATGTCGATCCATATCTTCCATGCCTTGTCCGGGATTTGAACCCAGACTCCTGGCGCGGAAAAATTACCTCGGTCACCCTTGCCACTGAGCAAATTTAGCCTACCACCAGTTCTATTCGTAAGTCGGCCATGTTACGCCTTTTTCTTCAAACAATCTAGGTGAAAAATGCATATGTGCACTTTTAATTTATAGCGCATCGGAAATTACAATTTTTACAAGCATAAATTTTTAAAACATTTTATTTATACAAGCATATGTAACGTTTAACTTTTACAAACACATGAAACTTTCAATAAAATTTTAACAGCATGTGTAAAGATATAATTTTTCAAAAAATCCTGCAATGGTTTATATTTGCTTAAGGGGAAAGTCTTGATAAAAAAACACTATAGCTATATTGATAATGAACAAATATCTGATGAAACAGCGAAAATTTGTATAGAAACTTTTAGACACATTCTTTTATACATTATTTCCTTTCAGACTTTTGCCTAATTCTCCAAAAAAACAATCAACTGATTTCACAAGGGACGATTTGAAGCTATTATTTGCTTAAACGATAGTATTGTTGTTTTTAACTGAAGAGAAATTTGTGACTTGCATTATCTTTAGATTCTTCTTTATTTAGCAGTTACTCTTTGAAAATTCGATATGACTCCTAATATTTTACTAAAAAATATTTAGGAAAAAATAATTCAATCTACGAAAAGTGTCAATGAAATCCTGTAAATGTCTGACATCCGTCAGTTGTGGTTATCAAGTACAAGATTTATACAGCAATACCGATTTTCACCCATATGTTGAGGAATCGCCGTAGGGCTCAAAAAGAGTTACTGGTGTTAAGGGAAGTGGACAATTTTGGAAGTGTATTTCTCATCCTTTGAAGGAAAGATGTGGCTCGTGATTTAGTGACGCATTACTTGCATAGAGATCTACGGCATAAAATCTTTCATACATTTCTTGCTTTCAGGAAAGCATCTATCTTTCTGTCACTTGTTTTTCTTTCTCCAACTGAGTTATGTTTAGTTTATGCTTTAATTACAATAAGACTATTAGAGCATTACCTGTGTATGTATCATTTTTAGAAGCTCCGCAATAATTCTAACGTTTATGGCTTACAGTGTTCTAATATCTGATTTCAATGCCTAAGGAAAAGGTTTGAAGACTTGTACACATTTAGATTGTGTATTATGTTCCTAATTATAACATTCGTATAGCAGCTATTCCAAATACTAAAGATATTCAAAAGAGATTCGAAGCATTAAATTTACACCCATGCTTTGACCTTTGAGACAATTTTAAATATATTTATTACCATTGCTTGAAAGTCTAGGATCATTTTATTATTTAAACATGCATTTAATTAAGTTACTGTTTGGTAAGAAGTTAAGGTACTGTTTGGTTATTTTCCCATTGAGCTGATGAAGTTTAGTAGAAATTTTGTCAGTTACAATATTCATTAGAATAGTTGCGTTTTAATTTTCAAAATTATTCGCTTAATTAAGTTTAGACATTAGTACTTTAGTTTTGAAGATGATTCACACATCAATGTAATTATGTGGATTCTGTATTTTTAGTAGCTTATCTTTTGCTTTCACTTGAAATGAAGCATGTGCTATGAAGCATTATATTTTATAATTAACGTATAAAAACATTCCCATCTGTTGTTTCTGAGACAATAGCTTTGCGTTCATTTATTTTGCTCACGTTATAAGTGCAAACAGCCAGAGTAAAATTAGAAAAAAAAGCAGCATCGTAATATTTAGTGTAACCGTTTTTATATACAGTTATTACCATTCTAAAGCAGTACCATCTCCATGTACATGAAAGATATGAGAAAATTGGCCAAAGATTGTGTTACCAAAGGATTTTTTCAAAATTTCAATGCACTCCCTTTGCTGTGAGTCAAATAATTAAATAATTCGCATAAATCAGGGGTGGGCATTAAATCGATCGCGATCGACAGGTGACCACCAAGACATTTTGGGGTGACCGCCTGTACTAAGACCTAAAGACGCGCAACGTATATACTAAAGGAAAATCTCAAAGTAGCTGAAATTACAGCAAAATAGCCTGAAAAAAGATGTTAGTAGCCCAAAAAAGGAGCAAGTAGACCAATTAAAAGAAAAGTAGCCTGCAATAACAAAGAGAAGTAACTTTACATAAAAATGATTTGTTTTTTAATGTATGTATTTTGAATTGTTTGACAATAAATGCCTCATTTGAAATTATTATATATGTGGCTATTTTTATTATATTAGTATCTTGAGGTTAGCTTTAATCGTGGTTTTAGATGTAAATTAAGTTCTTTTTTGGCTGGGTTAGGCAGAAAATTACATATTCCGTATTTATTATTAAGTTATAAATATTGTAGACTTTTTTTTATTAGCTTACCACACCTACACCAATTGGTGGGTTGCAATACATGAAAAAATTACAAGTAACCCGTACCCTGTAAAAATCTGCCCAGCCCTGGCATAAATGAATTGTGGAACTTCTAAACGATTTTTTTAAAACTTTAAACCTCTTTACGTTTATTTAGGTTTTCTTTCTCTTTTTATTTGAAAAAAAAAAAAAGAAACAATAGTGGTATGGTTTTAAACAGTTTAAATGTTGAATGTTCTTAAAGCCTTATGTTTGAGTAAAAAATTCATTTTTCCAACTTATGTCTTTATCTGTTTTCCCTTTTAAATATTTCTTTTTAGTTTTAATATAATTCCGAACAAAATGTATTTGGAGAACTAATTAAAATTCCATCTGATATGCTGAAGGTACGAAAGGAAATTCGAAGTTCTTCGTGTGGAATGTAGAATACTTTTATACAACGGTACACATTACAACATAAATGGTTTTCCATTAAAGTTTCAGAAGCAGTAAAATACAATTATAAGATATCGTTTCCGTAATGTAAAATAAAGTATAAGATGTTCGATTTTTTAAATGGAATTTTAAAGAATCTTAGAACGTGGTGGTGAAAAAGGTTATTGGAAAAACCTGGAAACATGAAAAAGAAAACCGATTTTTGTTGAAAGGATTTAAAAGTTGGTTCCGTTCAGTATGAAACTTTGACCAAAATTTAATTATCAATATAACATTCTTAGAACAAGCGTTGACATAGCAATGGAACGGACTATATGATGAAAATAAATTAAAATTGTTATAGTCTAGTTAATCGCAGTAAATCCGTTTAGAATGTAGAAGACGTACGTGAAAATACTGATACATAAATTTTTATTGAAAACTTTTGCCAATTAAATTTTGATTTTTATTCTGCAAGTGTTAAAAGAGAAATATAAGAAAATAATAATATTACTAATAATTCTTTTACGGTACGTGCTAAATTTTATGTTATGAACTTGGTCTAAATAGAACCATGTCCTGTATTTTTGTTTTGGTATTTTTTTAAATTGAAATTATTCTTTACGACGTAACATGTATGTCCAGAGTTTCGCCGTTTCACGGTTATATTCTCTCTTTTGTTTTTGCCACTAATTGTAATTTTCTTAGAATTGTGCATTATGAAATTGTTGTATTAAATTGGTGATGCTCCTAAGCGATAGTTGTTTTCAAAGTCTTTTACGCTTATCTTTCGAACCTTGAAGTGCGCTCAAGCTCTTCCAATATCATAAGGCAATTGCGTTTTTTCGGCGAGAAAGTCTTCTTTTTGCACCAGTATTCTCCATTTCTAGAACCATAATATGGCTACAGGAGCTATTGAAGTTAAGTTAAAGGAAGAAAAAACAAAATGTACTTCATCTATGATGTACTATACTATCAAATGTACTATAAAGGGAGAAAAACTGAATGAAGCTTCTCTGTAATAGAAATTATAAGAGTACTTACTCCCTCTCTTTTTTAAAAGATTACCTAGATTCTATGTGGTGTTTTGTTTGATTAGTTTTTAGGGGACTGTCCGCATAGTTCTCTTTCGTTTAATGCATACACATCCAGCAGCGAATTTTCACTTTTGGCTGACTTGGAAAGATTGAGAATTCCGAAGCGCCTCTCGCTCTTTGGAAAGAAAACATGATTTACTTTTAAAACTATATCAGTTCACTGATGACACAAATGGATTCATTTAACTCACTATTAAATCCTCCCCCTCAAAAAAAGCAGCTATAGTTTTTATTTCATTTTGATATTTGTCCCAAAGCGCCGGCATTCAGTTCATTCAGTGATATTCAATTTCTGATTCCGGTTAACTACAGTTTGTAGCCCTACGGTTTGTTTGATGGGAAAAAAACCTTCCACTGGGAAAAAAAAGTAAATCAAAGAAAAACAAAAGTATGTTAAAAAAATGCGATGTTAATCTTACAAAGCTACCCATTCGTTTCCTGGATGGTTCAACAAAAGCGTTTGATCTGCCTTTTATAAAATTGGCAATGGAATGTGTGACTCAATACTTTGGCAACTACACCATAGTTTTCTTCCCCCGATTACATGAAGCTCAAGAAACGTGAAACCATCTGCAGGTAGTATACTTTCATTCGAATAAATTTTGCAATAGGTTTCAAATACTCTTACGCATTTCGTCTCTGAGACGAATGATTACCATTCCCGTAAGTTTTCAAAGAGTGGCGTTCTAAGATTAAAATTGCGAAATAAACTTTTAAGAGAAATAGGATGTTTGTTCAAAAAATTAAAGTACGATTGAAATTAACAAGCTTCTAGTACCTCAAATGAATTTTGATGAGACTCATTTGAAAACTTGAAATCTTCCGAGTACCTTCCATTTTTTTTGTTGATTTCAAATCTATAGCAGTTTTGTCAAAGTATATACCCATAAATGACGAATTTCTGACATGAAACAGCCTCCTGTAACAGCGATATTGTGTAAAATTCTGTTTCAAAATTTAAAAATTCGTGACAGCAGATTGAAGTACTGCAAATTGCTTTTGGTGAGTATTGAGGTGAGTAGACGTCGGTCCTTTGAGTGGCATTTGTATTCGAAAAGTTGTCGGGTCTAAATTGAAAATTGTTTTGGAAGTCGAAGGCTATCACCAATAACGGATGCTCATGTTGTTTAAAAGTGAGGCATCTGGTTCAAGTCAAGCATCCGACGACTAAACACGGATAACGAAGCAAGAAAAAGAGTGAAGAATGTTTCTTCCTCTTCCGCTCGATGGGACTATGGGACTAAAAAATCACTAGATTTTTCCGACTTCTAGAACTTTGATTTTGCTCAGTTAATTATAAACTGATGATAAGTAGATTTACAGTTTAAAGCCTTTTATATTGTTAGCCTGAAAAATGAAAATGCTGATAAAACGTAGAAGCTGAGACAGGATGACAATGTTTTACACAAGTTATTTAAAAATTAAAATAGTATTTTTAACCATGAACGGAAATACGTTGTTCTCAAACTAGTTGCACTAGGAATGAAGAGATAAGGAATAAGAATTCCTCTACATAGTTTGCGTTATTTACATTAATCTGTTAAAAAACAAAATAAATTGCATTTTTTTGTTTTTTTTTCGCAATGATTTTTGTAACACTTTTTAATTGATGCTTATTTAAAGTATGATTTACTTGAAAATTATTTAAAATTAAATAAACGAATCTTAAAGGCTCATTTTCCCCAAAATTCATGTTTTAGTATTAATTGATTGAAAATGACCACAAGGAACATTTGTAACTTAACTTTTGTAAGCCAATGTTTTCCCTTGGCATGACAAACGGCATTGTTCTTAACTACTGTCAATTTTTCAAAGATTCACTATATTATTATTATTGTTATTATCGCAAAAAATTTTAGGGGGCATTTTTTTTTTTTTTTTATAAATTTACTTCTGACGTATTGTGTTTTTGTGTAGTACATACATTTTACCTATTTATCCAGCCCTTAATCAGACGCATAGAAGAATAATAACTTTCGTAAAGCCATTCAGCTTTCTCTCTCACCTCAGCTGCTTTCTTTGGATTCTCTGTTTGCCAAGCGTTCTCCAGATCCCCATGAAAAAAAAAAAAAGGAGGTAGAGAAATTCCTATTCATTCGAGACACTATCTTCCTTTTCAGCTTGAGAAAATCGATACTGTGGACAGATATATATCTACCCCTTTCGAAATTCTCACGTGAAGCATTCTTTCTTTGCAGACAAACATCCATTGAAGAAAGTTTGTAGTTCTTTCTTGTTGATCTTTGCAAGTTCAGTTTTTAGAAAAATTTTCATTGAAAGGGGCTTCCCTTACTCTCCTGAATAAGCTAGAAACACCTTAGTATTTCTTTGAATACCTTTTTTCCCATTGAAAGCATGCCCTAGTTATTTTATCCATTCCGGATGTAGTTTATATATGGTTAGTTTTGACCACGTATAAATATGAAAGTTATAATACTGTCCTATTCCATCACGAAGAGCTATTGCTCAGATCAAAATAGTGATATTAAACAAATGACGAATAAATAACCAAAAACCTACACAAAAAAAAAAAAAAGACATTAATCTTATAGGATGAATTTCTACTTCTTTACTGAGAAAATTTAATCCAAATTCAATATCTTCGTCCGTTAACATAGCGCATGCATTACTGGCGCTTGAACTCCTATGACACATCTAAACAATGCTATCGCTCCCTTCACAAATCCGGCACTTAGAAGCAAAGGGGTGTAAGTGACCAAAATGAAAATTTTGAGATAGCTAGTGCAAATGATACATTAAACACCCTTCTGTTTTCTGGGAAAGAGATTTTAGTGGTAGCTTTGACAGATACTGCAAAAAAGCGCGGTTTAAAAAAATTACTAAATAAAAGCTGCAATCCGTTTGGTGGCAAAGGGATGCAAGTGCACTACATCCGTTTGAATCTAAATAAAATTATTTGATTTTTAAGTTAGCTTAAATGAGGCGATGCAGACGATCTATTTACGAAACTTAAAGCTCAGAACAAGAAAAAAAAAATAGGAAAAGAATTCCTAATTGTATAATAAAAATAAAAGTTAAATCGTATGCAGATTTTATTTTTAGCTTGTTTAGTTTTCGGCAATTTGTCTAATGGCAATGATTTTTAGTTTGCTGATAAATATAATTATTCGAAATTTATATTATGCAGTTTTTAATAAAGTTTATATCCCTCACAAGCTATCTTTATTACTGTGCGAACAAGACACGTTTTTCATTTAGTGGCAAAGGGGTGTAAGTTAACTAGTTGGGAGCAAAGGGGTGCAAGTAAAAATAGGCTATTTTTTTAAAAAATCCTATGCCAAATTTAATCATCAGAAACACTTCTCACTTCATAGTTAAACTAACACATACATATAGGACTCGAAAATAAAAAAAAATATTTACACGAAGAAACTCTAGAATTTAGTATATTAATAAAACTCAAACGAGTTTTACTCAAAATGATACTTTAGTCACTTACATCCCTTTGCTTCTCACCGCCTCATAATGTGAAAGCTTGCCTTAATCATATCGAGGTTAACTCACGTCATCCTGAACCTTTATTTACTCCTTCCCTCTAGCTCCTGTTAAACCATGGGGTGAAATTTCGTTTTCTATTTCTCGTGCCCGTGACATTCACGGACTGGAACGTTCAAAAGTAGGGCATCATAACGTTAAGAATAATCCACTCCTCATTCCCAGAAAAAGCCTTTATTCCTTATTTTACATACCATATGACAGTACCATACTATTTATGATGTTATTGGATTTGTTAGAAAATTTACATCATTTTTGACCCATAAAAAAAGGTGATACTGCAGTTTCCATAAAAATTATGCGATCGTACTGGGGCTAAAGAGTCAGCCAAAGCATTTGAACTAATGCGGAAGAACCTACTCACGATAGTGAAGCAACGTAAACTGAGGTGAATGTGAGTTTTTGAAATTTATGTTTCAGTCATCTGAGAGAGATTAACTCTTGTATCGAAGTTCGATCCCGCTTCATGATTTCTAAGTTTTCCGATGCAGTTCTACCATCAACCAAATCAATCTGTCTCGCAGAGTCCCAATAAGAATCTATTCATGTTCGAGGGACTACTCATATAAGGAAAGTGCCGTTTCTGATCTTGTTTTATTTCGTTTGGCATATTTGTTTTCTTTCGAACTTATGCTATATGCCAGTTTATAAATTGAGTTGTGGTCAACAAACAGAAGCAACTATTCTGATTCGCACGCTATTAAACGCCCCTGCAGGACGAACTTCCCTAGAGCTCGAATGGATTCGTCCTTTTCTGTCATGCGTAGAAGCAATAATAATAAAATTACACGTTAATTTAAAGCACAAATGAGCAAAAAAATGCAGACATATGTTTCGGGATTGCTTGGAATCCCTTTTTCAATGCGACAGGGAGCTTCTAGATGCAAAACATCCAAATGAAGCAGACAGAAAAAGAACTTGTTCTGTCTGCTTCATTTGGATGTTTTGCATCTAGAAGCTCCCTGTCGCATTGAAAAAGGGATTCCAAGCAATCCCGAAACATATGTCTGCATTTTTTTGCTCATTTGTGCTTTAAATTAACGTGTAATTTTATTATTATTGTTTACTTGCACAAAGTTAAATTATTTTTATGCGTAGAAGCGTCCAAATATCAGAGCTTCGTGGTCCAAATGTATAACTGATACTAAGATTCCCTAGCAGCACATATAACACTTTTCAGGCACACACATATTTGCTCCAGAAACGGAGCCATTATATATTTGTCTATACTTCTGACAGAAAATAATTTATTATTGTTTTACTAAGGCTAAAGTCAACCATTATCCACACCTCTTATTCTGTATAAAAATGAAATTATTCATTCAGATGAAGTTGGGGGAGTGGTTGTGAATTATAAACTTAATTTATAATCCCAATCTCAAATATCATCTATCCGTTAAATATCCGTTGCTTATAAACGGACAATTCCATTTGTGGCTGACTGACGCTTTTGATCAAATATCATAATCCCAGTGATTACGGTACATCAAAACGCATTTGTTTTTTGCATATCACTGTTAACAGCTCAACAATGACAAAATACTGAAAAAAAGATTTTTAAATATTTTGTTTGAAACATTTTCTTCTACACAGTTTTCCATTTGCACCGGAATGACTTTTCTGTCATTTAAATCGCAAATCTGAAAAGGTAAAAGATCGTTTCAGTACTTAATTTACTTTTAAAAACTTAATTTAGCATTACTTTCTCTTTTTGGAGGCAGGTTACGAAAGAGAAATAGTTCAGGCATATTCATGCAAGTTAAAACAATAAAATAATAGTTTACATCTAATAATAATGTCAAAATTAAATTATACAGTGTAAAAAATTCTGTTATAAATACAGAAAGCAAACTGATCAGTGAAGGAACAGCTAAAAAAAAATTCACTTTTAAAAAATTTATAATATATTTAATAGCTATAGCATTTGGTACATGACAGTAAATTTTTTTTATTGATCTATCTGACCTAGTGAAGGAGCACCTCTACCAAGTAAGGAAAATTTACCCAAAATCACCAAGTAAGGAATGATCACTCAATGAAGGAACACTTAAGATTTCGATTAAGTTTCACTGGATTTTGCTTTAGGAAGGGGTGCAGAAGGTGTGTGACGATGATGAGGATTTGGCATGCATCGTATATTGATTTTGTTGGTTATCGGATATCTGACGACCCTTGTATGACCGATTCGGCCCGGATATCCAATCTGATGTTTGATCCGACCGATTTTTAATATCCGGTATCTCATCAACTTTCATTCATTCAGTATTCGTTCGGTTTTTAAATATCTGGTATCAGACCGATTTTTGTATACACGACATCTGACAGATTTTTAACTAACTGTTTTCCGACCGATCTTCTGGATCCCGAAACGATCTTTAAATATCCAGAATCCGTCTGATTCTTGAATACTATATATCGGACAGATTTTTAAATATCTCTTATCCAAACAATTTTTAATATCCGAAATCCAGCTGATTTTTAAATATCCGGTATCAGACCGATTTTTGTATACTCGACACCCGACAGATTTTTAACAAACTGTTTTCCGACCAGTTTTAAAATATACGGAGTCTGAACGATTTTTAAACATCCGGAATCCGCCCGATTCTTGAATACTACATGTCGGACCGATTTTAAATATCTCTAATCCGACCAATTTTAAAATATGCGTTCTCCAGCTAATTTTTAAAAATTCGAAATTTTTTGAGATTTTTTTTGATTGATCGGTATATTATCTTTTATCCGACGTATTTTCAAATATCCGGAATACGACTGATTTCTAAATGTCCGGTATCCGACCGATTTTTAAATATCAGGTGATCCAACCGATTTTAACTATCCGGTATCCGACAGATTTTTAATTATCTCGTATCCCGCTGCTTTTTGAGAACGGGTATCCCAGCAATTTTTAAACATCCGGATGGTTAAAAATCGAACGGATACCGGTTATTCAAAAATCAGCAGTATTCCGGATGTTTAATAATCGGTCAGATTCCAGATATTTGAAAATCGGTCATATACGAACTATTGAAATATTAGTCTGATACCAGATATTTAAAAATCTGTTAGATACCAATTATTCCAAATTCAGTTGGATTCCTGATCCTTAAAAATCAAACAGATAACGGATATTCAAAAATCGGTGTGATTCCGGATATTCATGAATCGATCCGATACCAATTATTCAAAAAGTCTTTGGATTCCGGATATTTAAAAATCGGTCGGATACCAAACATTTAAAAACCGGTTAGATACCGATTATTCGAAAATCTGTCGAGCTCCAAATATTTAAGAACAAATACCGGATACATGATGCCTGCTGGGTGGGTGAGCGGTCTCATTCGTCCCTAGCCGTCAGTGCGAATCTTTTCATTTACTGGAAATAGCAACATAAAGCACTATTACTACTGAATCGAACCCCGGACCTGTGGCATGGTAGCACGGAAGATTACAACTCAACCACTGGGCCTGAATACCATATATTCTCGTGTAAAATCCCCCTTTTTTGGACAATGATTCGACTGTAAAGTTGGGTACCAACTTTACAGCCGGGTTCAATTCGACCACTATTTTCCTCCATTTCTCCGACCAGTGACGGAACATTCAATCCTTAATTCAAAATGTACACATGCTACAATACTTGAAATAATTCATATCATTTCCTGCAAGTGCATATTTAAATTTCTTTCCATAGAATTAGAAGATAATATTACTGAAATCAATGAATAGTAATAAAATAAGTTATATCCACCAAACTGACCTTATCAATTTAGAAGAGAAACTGGGAGTTTCACAAATACAACCATTTCATAATTTTTAAGGAGAAATTCACGCAATCAAAATAGTCATTCAGTTGTCAAACAGCTTGAAGTTAAAGAAAGCTCCTGTGGTCCATCTACTGGTCACATTACCCTATTTCTGCATATTTACGAAGAACTTGTCTAAAATCAAATAGTCAAGTTTCTTGATAACAGCTTTTCGATAAAATGCTTGTTTTCTCGTACTCTGTTATAGTACTTACAGCGAAAGATTTTTTAAGTTAAGTAACTGTTCGTTAAAAAGTAACGATTCAACTTTACCAGGTAAAGAAATGCATTATATATTGTTGGCCCACGGTCTGTTATTAGCTCTAGTGAGCAGCCTAGCCCTCTACAGCCAGTCTTCCCAACTTTGGAGGCATCTTTGGTCGAGCGATCTAAGGCACAGAGCTCACAACAGCACGGACTCAACTGAACTCTTCTTCGACTTTGTGTTCCAGAAATAGTAGTTCAGCGTATTCACTGATAACACCACTACTGCGGCACCGTATCTATTGATGTCAATTTACAGAATGCTCTCTGTTTTTTTATTCTCTGTAGTTTCCGGTTTTTAGTTCTCTGTAATTTTACGCCATACTCCGGATAAATAATTTACAGGAGATTCTCATGTATTTACGTGCACAATTATTTCAGTGTATTTGTAATAGTATACAAAAATTTATTGCAAAAATTTATTATAAATATTTGCAGATAGCGTCTATGAAGTTTAGTGTTTTAACGACTGAAATACAACACTTATAAATTTACATTAAAGACAATTATTTCCTAAGTATCATCGTCGAGAATCAGAAAGAAAATTATCTAATTAAAGTTTCTAGTTTAAGTATATTTTAATCGTTTCTGAC
Source organism: Octonoba sinensis (assembly GCA_038502835.1). NCBI lineage: Eukaryota > Metazoa > Arthropoda > Arachnida > Araneae > Uloboridae > Octonoba > Octonoba sinensis. Next base: position 50,689,944 of record CM076599.1, on the reverse strand, counting down.
TTGAAAAATAAGTTCTTTGTGGAATGCCATTTTTAATAAAAGAAAAATATTCCGCTCCAGTTTTAATTTAAGTAAAAAATCACGTTCATTTATCTCGAAATGTCTTCTCCAGGCATCAGATTTTACTTCTGATGTTATTTATGATAAGAGAAATATCTACTTTACTTTTTTGAGCGAAAAGTTTCATTATAAGTTTGAAAATATATTTTGAACTGGAATGAATAAAACATATCTTATGAAACACGGGAAAAGACTTTTGAGATTCAAAGTTTGTAAGCGTAAATTTTTCTTGTGAGCGTAAAGTAAAAAAATTATTTAGTGTTATGACACGAAAATAAATATAATAGTACTAATTGTTCGAAGACAAAACATGCGTTGCACAAATCGCGACTTCATTAACTTAGGTAATAAATGTGAGAAACAAATTTTATTTTATTTTGTATGTCCGTAGACGTAAAACAAAAAGAAATTTTGAGTTTTAAAATCAGAAGGAAATAATGTTATTAAAGTTGGTTATACCGACATCAGGGTTTCCGTGGTATTTATGGCGTTAAAAAAGAGGCGACATTATAAACGAGGTTGACTTTAGACATAGCAAATCAAGCTGTACTTTGTAATGCAATAAAACGGCTTAGGAACTTTCATACAGGCAAATTGCTACCCGTAAAGTTTATAAAGCATACTTTATGAGAATAGGAGCCAACTTAATGTTGTTTTCATTGGGGATGGGACTAGAGGTTTATTTACGTTATAATGAGGACTTCGTCAAAAACGATGTCGTTATGAACGAGTTCGACTGCATACTACTGAACTTTGCATCAGTACTTATACTTTCTGAACATATAGTTTATATCCATTCGACGATTGACGAATAACCATGGAATAACGTTTGTATCTTCTGTATTTTTTTCCTTTTTAATACGAAAACATAATATGTTCTGACCTTTATTCTGCCGATCAAATTTTTGAATTATTTGATTTGTCTACAAGCACTTCTTTTCCCAACTTTACAGTTGAATCATCGTCCAAAAAAGGGGGATTTTACACGAGAATATATGGTATTCAGGTCCAGTGGTTGAGTGGTAACCTTCCGTGCTACCATGCCACAGGTCCGAGGTTCGATTCCCGGTCTGGGCAGGGTCGACTCATCCTTTCAATCCCTTCAATGGGTCGATATAATGAGGGCCGAGCATACTTGGAAACTAAGCCCTGGGGTTCCGCGTCTGGACGACCACTTGTCCGGAACATCTGCTTCTGCACCCTAGGGTCCTCGGTCTCAAAAACTAGGATGCGCACATTAGGCCATGCCCCTCCTATAGGCTGTCGTGCCACTGAGTTTAGTTTAATGTATGTTATTCCAGTTGCATTGTAATGATGGGACCGCTGCTATTCCCAGTGAAACTAACACTAAGTTAAGGGGTCTGCCTGCACCAAAAAGACGAGTTTTGCGAAAAAAAATCGATATTTTTTTTATTTTATATTTAAAAAGAATGTTTTCCCAGCTTAAGGGATCGACTTTTGTCAGGAACGGGGTGGCTTCAACTTCTTGAATCAAACATAACGCAGTTTCAAATTAAGGTCTTTATTTTTGCACGTCAGTGCGGTGAAAGTCGAAGCATAGTATTGAATGAATTGAATTGAAATTGGAAATTAGAACCGCACCTGGCGGCGAGCTATATATAACTGAAAAAACGCACATGCGCAAATGAAATTATGCAAAATGAAGTGTGATCTGCGAATCCAAACATACTCCCGCCCAAAATTAATTTACAGTTTAATTAATTTTGAAATGCTTCGTTTGAACAGTCCTTTTGCAGTTCGGATGGTGACCACTCGCACTCCCCCGTCTTCCCCGGGATGAACTCTTTCAATTCGGCCCAACAGCCACGTGGAAGGTGGAAGGTTAGACTCTTTCAAGATGACGAGGTCCCCAACCTTCATGTTTTGATGAGGTACTCTCCACTTAACTCTTTGTTGGAGAGAATGCAGATATTCTCCATGCCATCGCTTCCAGAAGCTGTTTCGGATGTTTTGAACAAGCTGCCAGCGGGTTCTAGGAGGAATGTCGCTTGTTGAATCATCTGGAAGAAATGTCTATTTCTCTCCTATTAAAAAATGAGAAGGAGTTAACGCATATAAAGATTCTATGCCATTATTGGGTGATACCAAGGGTCTAGAGTTGAGAATCGCTTCAATTTGGCACAACAGTGCGCTCAACTCTTCAAAAGTGAGGCGTTTGTCGCCAATGGATCGTTTTATGTGAAATTTCACAGATTTGACTGCCGCTTCCCACATTCCTCCGAAGTGGGGAGAAGACGGGGGAATAAAATGCCAAGTAATTTCTGAGGTGTCAAAGAAGTTTACTATTGTGGGTTTGTCGTTTATTGTTTTGATAAAGTTTTGAACTTTATTAATTTTACGGCGTGCCCCTACGAAGTTTGTAGCATTGTCACTATATATGTGTGATGGGCAACCACGCCTAGCAATCAGTCTTTTAAGAGCTGAAATAAAAGAATCGGCTGTAAGATCCCCTACTAATTCAAGATGCAATGCCTTTGAGGATAGACATACAAATAATGCTACGTAAGATTTGGTCGACTTCTGCCCTCGACCCTTACCAATCTTTACGTCTATGGATCCAGTGAAATCACAACCAACGTTGGTGAAAGCTCGACTGATCTTAACTCGAGCCTCCGGTAGGTCTCCCATCAGCTGTTGGATCGGTTTGGAGCGGTACCTGCAACAAGCAATGCATTTGTTAACAATTTTGCGAATCAACCGTTTGACTACCACGATCCAATGGGTCTGCTTGAGAATGTGATTCAATAGAGTTGGTCCAGAATGAAGATTCAATGTGTGTGCATCTTGAATGATCATTGTACTGATCTTGTGCTTTTCGGGTAGAATAATTGGATGTTTTGAGTTGTAGGGCAAATCCGATTGTTTTATTCGCCCTCCCGCCCGTAAGACACTCTGATCGTCCAAGAAAGGATGCAAAGAAATAATCTTGCTTCGGGGAGAAAAAGTCTTGTTAGATTGCAGATTTTCCAATTCTTTAGGAAAATGAATTTGTTGAACATAACGGAACAAAATAAATTTGACTTCCTTATTTTCAGATAGGGATAAATGAGTAGAAAAGCTCGAGGTTGCTGCACTAGCTCTTGATTTGCATTTTAGTATGAAGCGCCGACAATAAGCTAATACACGGATAATTTTTCCCAGTGATGAATGCTTCTCAAACATATCATCTAATGTAGAATTAACTACACAAGAGTTAGCAAAAATAGGGTCGCTTCTTTGTTCAAGTAAAACATTGGGATCATCTTGAAGTGTTGGGTTTTCACGTGGCCAATGATTTGAATCCAGAGTAAGAAAATTTGGTCCATGCCACCATAGCTTACTACTTCCTAAATTTTGAGGATTGATACCTCTTGAAGCTATGTCCGCGGGATTTTCTTTAGATGGGACAAAATGCCAATAATTGGAGGGTAGGGAGTCTAATATTTTGAATGTTCTATTTGCGATGAAAGTTTTCCAACGCCTTGGGTGTGACGAGAGCCATGCTAGTACTATTTTGGAATCAGTCCACGCATGTATCTCAGCATCTTGCATGCTTATCTTGAGACAATTTAAAACTGCTTGCAAGAGCGAGGCGAGTAGAGTTGCACCTAATAACTCAAGCAGAGGGATCGAAACTTGTTTAATAGGTGCGACCTTGGTTTTAGAAACTAATAGGTTTACAGATTCTTCATTTGGTAAGATTTGCTTACAATATATTACAGCCGCGTAAGCTTGCTCCGAAGCGTCACAAAAGCAGTGTAATGACATTTTAACCTTGGAAATGCTTACACATCGGGGAATTTGTAAGGTTTTAATCAAGTTAAAATTGTTTTGAAACTCCATCCATTCAGTGACTAACTTTTCAGATAAAACATCGTCCCAATCGCTTTTAACTAACCATAATTTTTGATAAAATATTTTAATCCAAATTACACACGGACTTATTAAACCCAAAGGATCAAAAATTTGAGACGCGTTTGATAATATCTTTCTTTTTGTGATTGGAGAATCAACGTTAAGATGAGGCGAAAAGCAAAAAATATCACTTGTAGAGTTCCATTCTAAACCCAATTTACTTTCAGTTTGGAGAATGGGTAGTTTGACTTCAAATTTTCCAGCAGAGTAAATTTTATAATTCGATACAAAATGTTCCTCACAAAATTTTTCTTCTGGTGTTAGTTCTAATGCGTTAGCAACTGGAACTGATTCAATTTCCCAAAATGTTTTTAGAAAGTCATTGAGATTTAAATTTGCAAGCGTAAGACTAGCTAACTGATTTGTTTTTTGATTCCCAGTTATAACCCAACCTAAACGGGTATTTTGAGCTATTGGCTCTCCAGTGTCGCGCAGCACTTGACCTGGAAGAATTACCGAAAAAAACTTATCGGCTCCAATGATTAAATCAATTTCACTTGTTTGTGAAATATCACTGACAGCTAGTTGTAGCCCTGATAATAGCTTACGATCTTGAGTTGTAATTTTGTAAAGGTTCAGGGGCAATCAATGACTTTAAAATAAATGCTTTTAGCTCGAACTTAACATCTTTATTATGCTTTGAGTAGATGCATAAATCCATATTACCTAGAGTGGTAGTTGGTGTGGTGGACGAAATGCCGAAAACACTTATTTTAGCCTTTGAATCATAATTAAGATTATTTTTCTTAGCAAATGATTCAGATAAGAAACAAGCTTGGGATCCCGAATCAAGAAGAATGCGAATGTTAACAAACTTACCGCTATCATCTTTAACTGAAGCTACGGCTGTTGGAAGCAAAGCTTTATTTAATTGATTGGGATTTACCGCAATTTCACATTGGATAAGGTTTGATGATTTAGGGTCGAAATTCCGTTGTTGATCCGTTTTTGCACAATTCGAACCTAGATTTTCCTCATGTAAAAGAGAATTGTGCTTGAGATGACAAAATCTACATGTAAATTGTGAAGTACAGAACGTTGTTGTATGTTTCTCTGAAAAACAATTCAAACAAAGATTTCTTTTAATCACAAACATCTTGCGAGATGCAGGATTCAAATTTTTAAAACTTGAACATTTAGTCAAGTAATGAAAATCCTTGCATTTTGGATATTTTGAATAACAAGCACGATTCGCGTTTACTTTTGTGTCCTTTTGACTTGAGGAGTCAATTTTTGAATTTTCCAATGCTGATGCTGTACCATTTAAAAATTGTATGAAATTATCAAATGACGGATAATCAGTCTCATCTTTTCTATCTGACCATAAACGACGAGTTTCAGGATCAACTTTGTTTAAAAGCATATAAATTATCCAAATATCCGGTTTAGTAGCCTTTTCATCAACGCATTTTAAACCTCTGACAACTTGCTCGCAAGTGTCAGCAAGAGACCTCAAGTTACAATCATTAGCTTCAGTGATCGTTTTTTGCGCGAAAAAGGTAGCTAACAGAGTATTAGTGATCTGTTTTTTGTTATTATAACGATTGAGGAGTTTCGTCCAAGCTTCCTCATAACTAGCGTTTGTTACGGGAATGTGTTGGATTATTGATTTGGGACCTTCACCTAATAATCCGATTAAGTATTGAAACTTTTGGATATTAGATAACGTATTGTTATTGGTGAACAATACCTAGATACAAATCTTTAAAATTAAGCCATTGAGTGTAATCACCATTGAAAACAGGTATGTTCAATCTAGGCAATCGAAAATCCGAAGTGTTTCCAAAGCTTGCGTTTAGAAAACTGGGATTTGGATCAATTTGATCAACACGTGATGTTGATTTCAATAATTCTTGAAGACCCGCTTTTGCGACGAAATAACGATTTTCAAGCTCTTCAATTTCAGATTGATCTGTGGGTAAACCAGCGTCATACTCGAGTAATTTAGCAAATATTTCTTCTAACCTGACAAGTCGATTGTTAATGTTGACTGAATTCGTATCAGAGCTGGCGGTGGTTAGAAAGGTTTCAATACGGGTCAGAACCGCTTTTTCGTAGCCACGCAGTCTGATGAATTCTGCGGCTTCCATTGTAAAAGTAAAAGAAATTTCTTACTTCTGATCAGATGAAAACCACGACGAAAATCTCCGTGGAACCTCCAATGTTTTCCCAGCTTAAGGGATCGACTTTTGTCAGGAACGGGGTGGCTTCAACTTCTTGAATCAAACATAACGCAGTTTCAAATTAAGGTCTTTATTTTTGCACGTCAGTGCGGTGAAAGTCGAAGCATACAATTGAATGAATTGAATTGAAATTGGAATTGGACATTAGAGCCGCACCTGGCGGCAAGCTATATATAACTGAAAAAACGCACATGCGCAAATGAAATTATGCAAAATGAAGTGTGATGGGCGAATCCAAACAAAGAATATGTATTTAAGATTTCAAAAATGTTTGGTTTTTGTTTCTACGATACATAGAAACGAAGTTACACGCAATTAAGTTATCCAGAAGTCGCATCGCAAGCACATAAAAGTGGAATTTAAAATGCGTTTTCTGAAAACCTACTTTTTTCGATATCTTTGTTCACGTCAGATCTCATAACTCGAAACGTTTTATACCCATTACTGTGATTTTTTAAAGTATTGTTTCACACATTGATATCTGTGTTTTGAACTAAAATCTAAGCTCTATGTCAGTATTTAAAAAATTTACAGGCATTTATTTGTGAAACATTGTGTTTTTTTCGGTGAAAAACGTATGAATTTCAACAAAACTGCTATATTTTTCTCAATTTTGGACCTATTATAAAACTTTTAGTTCAGAACACAGTTAAGTAATATAGAAACATATATTATTAAGGATTTTAAAATATATCGAGTTAAAGTGAGTATAGAGTATTTGGCGTAAACTGTAAAATTCGCCTATTTTTTGCTAAAATTTCCCAATTTTTCAAAATTTTATAAAAATATAGCTATTATTTTGTTTGTTTTCTTAATTTTAATTACTTTTTAACTTAAAAAAATATGCATTTAGTAATTATTTCATTGTTTTGAAAAAAAAGCCTCCGAACGTAGGCAGACCCCTTAAGATAAGTCATTATGTGTCAACAAAGCGAAGAAAACCTCATTTTTTATTATTAAAAAAATAAGTTTTTTAAACAATAATATTAGATTTTTTAATTCATAAAAACTTGTCGACCCATGCGGAATTCCGCACTGCGCACCAATTCGTTTTGTGTGGCATTCCATTCTTTAACAATTTGGGAGAAAGGACGTTATGAAGAAGAATAGAATAATGTAAACGGGTGTTGGTACAAAAGAAGACATGTACATCAGTACAAATAACTGCTACAATTTTTTCCCACTATTATTTCGATAACCAAAATTACAAAATAATCCCAATAATAATGATAATTATTTTTATGATTAGTATACATAGCATAAAAATAAAATAACGAAACAGTTCCATTACTTAAAATATAGAGTTACGGTTAGTTGGTTAGGCTCTACACATTCATAATATGAATGAATAGGTAGAGCTTAACGATTGAATTAGTTTAACAAACAGACGCAGCTAAAACTGTCCAATATTCTACACAATAAAAACAGAAGAATTTCTTGCTTGCTAACTGATGGCGCCAGCATATGCAACACCAATTTGGCATCCATCAAAGGAATTCTTCCTGGAAGATTTTAAATCTGAAATTTAAGAGAACGGTGCATTTTTAGACGATAGGTCTATTTTTCGTCATTAGCCGGTACGATAAACTTTAAAATGAAGGGTAAATCATGGAATTTCATATAGGAATAAGAATGATCACGCGGACAGACAGAAAAACAGGCTAGAGAAATAATATGTATGTATTTACTTTGGTAAGTTTTCGTTCTCTTTCCTTTTCTTCTTTTAATGTTTCCTAATTTATTTGGGTAAGAAATAGAAAAGTGCTTGCGTAACATTGTCTCACTGCGACCAGGGCAACTTTTTGATGTGGAAAATAAGCTTCACTTTTGTTTTATGCGTTATTAATTTGAAGAAGAAAAAAGTCTTAAGCTTTCGGAGAAGACGAAGTAAAAACAAAGTTTGAAACAGATAACAAGAAAATATCTAACGAAGATCTAGCGCTGAATGCTTTTGAAACTGCACTTCTGTTGATACTAAAAGTGAAAGTTTGATGATTAGTAAGGATGAAAAATTTTGTCTCGTTAAAGAAATGTATTGTAGTTTCGATTCTTATCATTATTTCATAAAAGAAATTGCAGTGATGTAAAGAAAAAGTGTAAGAAGTCACGATTCTTGAAGCTAGTTATTTCTTCAGTTTTTTTTGACTATTTCTGGAAAGAGAAAAATAAAGTTTTCTTTCCTGTTTGTGGATGTATGAACATATTCCTCAACTATGTTAAAATGAAAAATCCCTATCAAAAATAAATCTAAAATAAAAGCATTAGAACGTTTTGATGTTGTTCGAAAATAATCTTAATTTACAACAGATTCAGTGATGCAAGATAACGTAGAAAATTATATCAGTGGTAATGATGGGAGAACGTAAAGATTATGAAAGCTAATTCCTTGATTACATAAACTGAGTTTTTATGGATCTGTAGCATATTATCAGGAAAACGGTGATTACGTTCTAAGGTATGAATTAAATGATATTCATTAAAACGTTTAAGATATTTTGAATGCTTAAAAACTCGATTTTGTGAAATGCTTGAGGAAATGGATAATTATTTCATTGAGTCGCTCTGTGGTGAAAGTACTACTTTCAAACTGGCCAGGATGGCTTAGATAAAGAATCGTGTTTAACTTTATAATGCTTTGTAACTATTTTGACCTTACCATTAAGGTGTATTCAAGTACTTAAATCAATTATAAGTATGAAACAATACCAATTACTTATGATAAGAACTTAACTTAATCCTGTAAGTACACGTCTTACATTCTTAACCACTTACCAGTGTTCCCGAACCCGAGCGGGGTAGCTCATTGGGAAACATTTGTGTTGCTCGAACTGGGTATTCGATTTAGATAACGGCTTAGTCGAAAAACTGATCGGAGAACTAATTGGTCCCATGATTCGGACAGGATAACTGGTTGGTGTACATGTAAGCGAGCAGAAGTAATATAATCGGTGCTGGGAAAGTAAAGCTGTTCACAACGATTTCTTATGATTCGATAAGACGGATAAATTCACGTGATGTTACAGTTCTCTGGCCTTGAGTTTTACTTGTCCTTAGTTAGACACAGCAGAATGGTCTTTTAAAATGTCGTTGCCGATGACGGGCTTAAATTTTTTTTTACAAAAGTGTCGCCATTTCAGAATCTCGCTATTCCGAAATAACGTCTAATGTCCCCGCGACAAAAGATCTGCGTTTCAAAATGACACAAGTTAAATATCCCCAGTAATCTGCGAAATTAAAGCCATTTAATTTAGTATCTGCCGGGACGGTGGCGTCGTGGTAAGTCGTGGAGTTCGTAGCCTGGCAGAATCGGCAACTTTTCAAGAAGCAGAAAATCGTCTGCGCCTATGTCGTATGATTATGCGGCATGTAAAAGATCTCTTGAGTCGACATTTGACTTGGATACTCTCAGGTAAGTAAAATTCCCAGGCCAATTGCGCATCAACAGAGTTCGGGTGATCACTCTTTCAGGTGAAGGAACTGGACGTCAAAATTCTCATGCGGCAATGATACCACACTCATTGTGGCGCCGCTGAAAGAGTTGGTAATTATCTCTGAGAACTCACTAGGTCTGCAATGGTTAATACGCAGCCCATTAGAAATTAAAAAAACAACAATACAAAAGAAAATAGCAATTTGATCAGTCTAAATTAATTTCTTGTGCTAAAAAAACTGTTCTCTATGTGCAAAATAATAAATGAATAAATAAAAAGTGGTTGATGTTTGGCGTTGGAAGCTCAAAACCATTTTATTCACTGGAAAAGATGTTCCTGATAACTGCAAAACACTTATTTTACATACTTGTCTTATTTTCCGTAAAAATTCCTTAAGTTTTTCCAGTTTTCCTTTAGGATTTTCGCACTCTCGTATGCATAAAACATTAGCGTAGATGGGGGGAGGGGGTTTGAGGGTTAAAATCCCTCCAGAAATGGTGAAGATTGTCTGGAATTTGGCTAATTTTAATTGTAAAACAATGAAATTAGATCATTCCCCCAAATAAACCCTCCCCCGAAATCAGCATCTAGCTACATAACTGGCATAAAATGTAATTAGTATCTAAAATATGACAGCACAACAGTTGGAAAAACTCATGATTCATTTGAGTGCCAAACAAGAAGCCATTTTACGTGTAATTTGATATTCAAAATGTTAACCTTTCACCGGTCAAAATTTCGCAAATTGACTCGCTCAGAAATAATGACACTAAATATATTTGTTACACAAAAATAATTTGAACTGTGTTTTTAATTTTTAATTCTTTTATTACAATGATACATTAAATTACTGATCATTAAAAAAATCCTTTTTCATGCTCATTGAATAAAAATAAAATACGAACGGCATTAGTAGAACGAATTCCAAAAAACTTCCCTTAACAATCTGGAGTCATTTTTCCTTCAAAACGTCAGTTTTCGCCATGTTGCTAGAAATAAAAATTCCTCTTTATCACTGACAGAAAAGACAAAGAAACTGCGAAAGTATTGTTCTCCATTTCTTCTGAAAATACGCAAACTCTAATGAGACGGAAAAAGAAGTTTTTGGGGACACTTTCGACTGCTAGGATTTCGAAATCGACAGGTTTTCTAAGCCATTTAGCCCTAAGGGTTTAAAATTCCATTAAAAGCTAGTACAAATGATCGTAGTTTCTTAGATTCGTTTTATCGAGGGCGTTTCTTTCTTTTGTGTCATGTCTCAGAAAATCTCAGAAAGCTCGTAAGTTAGGTTAAAACTCTTTCCTCGTTTAGTTTGGTAATAAAAATATCGTTGCTCACTTTTCTGGAATTCAGGTCAATTTGCTAATTTTTATATTTATGTAGATCGGTCGTACATGCGAAGTCGAATTCCATGGAGGATATCTTTGACGTCTATCTCGGGGGATATATTTTTTTTTGGGGGGGGGGGAGCAGGGGGAGAGGACCTTCAATATTCCCTTCTACTGTTTTTTGTGTTTACTTTTGACTATTCAATGCTTGATTTTTTTCCTACCGAGTGATTCTTTAATATAAGAGGAAAGGAAGAGATTTTTGAAGTTACTTTTAGGTGCATTACAAATGAGGAGTTGAAGAGCAGAATGTCTGAAAAAACATTTCAGTAAACGTTACAATGAAAAGCTGAATATCGTTCAAGTATACGCGGACGATAAAGAGTGCGAATGGAAATATTCCCTGCTTGACAACACTCCAAAGAATTCATTATGACGTTTCAGGCGCACTGCTACTACGCTAGACTATGTCCTATTATCAAAGATTTTCTTCACTTAGTTTTCAATATCTGAGGTAAAATTCACTTTTTCTACTTTCCTGTATAATTTTTGATTAATGAAAGCAACTTTTTGCGATTTCATAGTATAAATCAAGTGTTTTAAAACGCAAATCAAGGAACAACTTATTCCATAAGCTTCAAAATGGTATCAGCAGAATTCCTTATGCATGACCGGTCCGCTCCGGGCAGGGATTCAGTAAAGCTATAACAAGAAGGTCAAGAATAGCCAGCGATATATTAATAAAGCTGGTTTTCATGTCGACCTAAATATGAGCTTCTAGAGTAAAATTTTCGAGGGAAAAAATCTTATGAAGTAGAAAAATTTAATCTAGATGTAATTGAGGAAGAACTTTTCTTCCGTGATTGGTGATAGGAAAATCTCAACAAAAATGTTGGAGTAGATTAAGTATTGCTTCAGTATTTCTGTTGCGTGTATAATTTTACGAAAAGATTTTGGTAGATTGATAAACATATATGTTAAAGTTCAATAAATGCGTTAATCGTAAAGATAATTGAAACCGATTGTATTTGTTCAATAATCACGTTGCTGTTATTTTAGCAAAAAGTTTTGCCTAAAATTAATTTTAAGAAACTGTTTTGAATTTGCAATTTGAAATTAGCAGGGCCGCAGGGGAAAACAATCATAGTCACACGTCGCTAAATTCCCAGGATTACGTTTTTTAATTTTCAACTTCTGGATTTTGATCTTTTTTTCAATCACTTGTACTCAATTTGGAAAAAATGGACATTAATCGTTTTTCCCTTTGGCCCTTCAACCTTCATATATTTATTGAATTTTTTTTTACATAATATACGACTAAGGAGGGTGAAGGTGTTGAGAAATTATAAGCCATTTCCATTATATAAAAAGCGAAATAAATGCTTCGGATGATCAGGTCCGATATTTCTATAAATTAACCCGGTTTTATGATTATATTTTCTTTGATGTTTGGCTGAATTTTCCATATTATTTATATTACTATATATTTTTATTGATTTAACCCATTATCACGTCAAAGATATAAATAATATCTACTCTAATGCCGTGTATGGTCATTGTCATCTACAAGTGTTTCTATTTCCAACTGGTATTACTTTATAATAAGTCTCTTTTCAGTCTAAGGCTGACTGATTAATTGCATTCTTCAACAGGTTGAAAACCAATTCTTGGTTACCGATTGTTTGACCACATGCAGAAAGCAACGTACAAAATAATATTAATTAATGGTTACAATTGTTTATAGTGTTATACTACAACACCAAAGTGGTATATTGTCTAAAATGTTCTATCGTTTTATTATGGGTGAAAAATATTTTTTTATATCCAAAATTTGTAAAACTGAAACAATAGTATCAGCCATAGTAATGATTAAACTTTGTGCAAAGTAATAGAAATAAAATTACACGTTAAATTAAAGCACAAATGAGCATTAAAACGCAGACATATGTTTCGGGATTGCTTGGAATCCCAAGCAATCCCGAAACAATTCGGGAAATTCGGGATTCCAAGCAATCCCGAAACATATGTCTGCGTTTTAATGCTCATTTGTGCTTTAATTTAACGTGTAATTTTATTTCTAGTATCAGCCATATTGCATGTCTTATACAGCATATGACGTTAATTACTTTGTTGAATAATTATTTATTGATAGTTTTCTTAGTTCTTAGAAATTCAAGTTGTTGAATTTAAATTTATTGGATAATCATGAGTTAATTGAAAACTATTCTTGAAATGTTAATATTTGAAGAGAAAAGTAGACCAATTTTAACAAAAGTTAAAATCGTAAATTTTTTTTTCTCACGTAATTTTGAAGGAAATTCTTAGGGATGAAATAGGTATAACATTAATGACATACTTTAAGTTAGAATATTTATAACTTTTTTTTATACTTCAAATAAATATTTCAAAATATTCTTATAATTCCTGAATTTGTAGGTTGAATCATACAAATTTGCAAAAAAAAAAAAAAAGTTTTTTTTTATTGCTAAGTTGAATACAGTACAGTCAAACTATCTATATCTATATCTATCTATCTATCTATATATATATCTCTTTATGCATATATATATGCAGTACGCACTTGCCATATTATTACTTAAGTGTTTATTATTAACTTTATGGCGCAAATTGAAAAAAGTTAATGTATGCATATTTTTTCTTTAGATAACTATTTTCATCTCAGTTTTTACAATTGTTTACTTGAATCCGTTTCGAAAACACGTCTTGAGCAAAAGAAAAGGAATTAAAAAAAAAAATAAAATTGAAAGATAAGCGTGAACATTTTTTCTGCATAAAAACATCTGAAAAAACTAGCATTTACTTCTCTTTGCTTTGAGAAAAAACCTACTTTGTCATTAGAATATCTTTTCGCCATTGTAATAACTTAAGGTGGGTAAAAAAATTTACTGTGGTAAATAAATTTTTGATTTTTTTTTGCTTTCACTCGGGATTTCTTTAATTTACGTACAAATGTCTAAGGACCCAGAAAAAAAATGTTTCATTTTAAAATCTTAGCGTTGTCCCCATTCATTTTCCCATTTTTTGAATGTAATCTTTTAATGTCAGTTTTAAGAGATTTATTTTTTCGGAGGACATTTATTTGAATGTAAATTAGATGTTTGTTAATGACTGCTAATAAAAACGATTGTTTTCATTTTTGTTCTGATTTCAAAAAACAATTGAAATGTTTTGAAGTAAATATAATGTTAGCAAATTCCTAACAACTGATTTTTTATTTTTTAGAAAGGGAAATAAATAGTTTAGTCCATAGGGTATTTACAATTGTAAATTCTAATGGCAACTTCATAAGATAACAATTTGAAAAATGGGTCGCATTTACATGCAGGTTATATAAGCTTTTACAGAGACACTCTGACAATTTAAACGATTAAATAATTCATCTAGGTCATTATTTTTTCTACTTGATGAACGCATAAAGAAAGATCGCAGTCTGAAAAAACGGTTTAATAAAATGTCCTAATTATACAGTGATACAAAATGCCTGGATAATACAGTGATGCAAAGTTCGGAATTGTACAGATAAAATATTGTAGCTAGCTTATTATTGTAGCTGTAGTATTGTATAAATGTCATACAACGAGGAAAATTAGATATTTTTTTACCAAATTTGATTAATAAGATAGCATGTAATAATGAAGATATGTTTCAATGTAATCTGAAAGCTTCTGACCCAGAGTAAAGATTTTTACACATAACCAGAGTAAATGTAATTGAGCGATATCGGCGCTTTGCGAAAAGAGTAAGAAAGATGCATATTTTTTGAAGAAACGATGATCGTAAAGAAACTATTACACTGTGTACGCAGTAGTACAATGTGCACTGTGCTTTTGCTAAAATAAAGCAAACAGAAAAAAGTCACTGATTGCTGTTTTAATTCGTCCTCCTGTATTGCATTGGAATATTCAGTGTCATCATAGTTTGTTGTGAGGGTAACACAAACAACATACTTTCAAAATAATTATTTACATAAGTGTAAAATATATTCGTCGATTATTCATCCCAACTTGTCAGAGTTACGACTCATTTTTAACGTTTGACTGATATAACTTTTTTTTTTTCACGTGCGAATCCTAACTTGTAGATTAAATAGGCCAAAGGTTGGTTTTCACTTCCTTAATTCGGAAGTAATGGAAGTATATATAGATTGACGGTTATCCATTTTTGTCTTTGAAATAGTTATTCGGAGAACTAGTATTTGATATTCACTCACAAATGGTATTTAATGGCATTGCCACTGCAATCTTCTGTGAGACCCTTGAAGAGTTAAAGTAATTTCAAGAAAACGTTTTTGTCATCGTATGTGTAACATGTTCAGCAACATGAAATGTGAGAATAATTTTTTAAGAAAAGTCAAACAGCAATGAGGAGGTGAGCTTGACATCAATTTACTGTTTCATAGAGGAAGCATACAAATGTACATTTGAAATGATGTTGGACAAACTCTTGACTCAGGCTAGACTTTACCGTACGTCGGTTACCTAATCACCCAATAGAAAAAAAAAGATATCTATACTTTCGGAATCCAACTTAATGCAGAGGTTTAGGAAAATCTGTCCGAAATTAAAGGAAATAAAAAGTTTCGTAAAGTATTCAGATTGAAACTATCCAGTATTTTCTTAAGTGTAAAAGAATTATTTACAAAAAAGTACTGCTAATAACAATAATAATAAGAAGAATAATGTTAAAAAAACTATTACTTTCACCAATTTTTCACAATAAATGGTGCTATCTTTGATAAATGCGCTCAATTTGTCGGCCATCATATATCAAAACTACCTGTAACCAAAAGAAAGTGTTATGAACGGCACTGGGCAGTCTAACTACAGAAATGGAAAACGCAATTTTTTTTCCAAACATATTTCTCAACTCTCTTTTATTGTTTGTTCAAAAGGATGAGGACGTCCAACGCTCGCTGCATACTTTCGTCTTAAAAAGAATAAAGCGAAAATAGTTAAAAAATCAATATTTAAAAATTAAAAAAAATAAAAAAATACTACTGTAACATTATAAGCTCATGTGTGTTTTCATACGCTATTTCTTGAATCATTCAATTACTTTGAAATGCTAACCGGACTTTTGGTCATCAAATACATGTCAAACAATTTGGTATTTGACAGAATAATTTTTTATTCCTATTCAGATTAATATAAGATTTTTTACGTTATTGGATCTTTAATTGGAGGAAATATGGACATTTATTCTTCCTATAAAAATAGCTTATTGGAACTTATTAATGCCCCGTTAATTATTACTACAGTTTAAGAAAACAAGTAAAAAATATGAAGGAAATTTTACATAATTTCTGAACATTTGCATCTTATGAGAGCACATTTTTAACTGTTTTAAAACGTAACTGGCTAATATCAGAGGAGCAATTTTTATGTTTATGTTATGGAAAATTATATTTTATAATTTACATTAATCAAGTTCATTCACTTGTCAAAAAGCGTAAATTTAACCGTCGTTTTGAACAGGTCATTAATCTTGAATTTACCAGCTGTTGTCGTTTTTACGTAGGAAATATTAAATTACTTTGGTGTTAAAGTTCTTTTAAATCTGCATTCTATAAACAAGATAATTTATGCGTTAGAAATTATGCTAATGATTTTTTTTCTGCAGCTAAACATGGAATAATTTCCTTATTTTCCATGAGTTTAAAATAATGAAATTTACTCCGAATTAAATACTTAAATATGTACATGCGTTTTTTTTTTTGAATACACATTTTTTTTACCGTTACCTTGATTTAATTTCCAGTTAAAAATAGGGAAAACGTATTGTTTGGTACTGAAAATATTTGCAGTAAACATTTTAAATTATCTTGTTTTGGTAAATAAAAATTAGAGTGTTTATTAGAAACTTGCATTAGGAAGTACAGTTATTTTTTTAAAAATTGCTTTTGGTGCATGATGCAAGAAGCATAACTGCGTAAAGATAAACATACACAAAGGTAACACAAAAAATACCCTTCAATAGTAGGAGAAAAAAATATCATAATCGGATATGGCTTAAAAATTATTTAAAGGATTTTTTAAAAAAAATTTCTTTTTTACAGTTACAAACTTAAGCATCGAACTTCCTTTTTACAATTACACTGCATTTGAAAAGTATATTCCAAGAAAAAATGTTTGAAAGAAAAAAAGATTTTTGGCAAATCTGAACCATGTGTATGCAGTATTTTTTCACTTTATAATATGATAGTGTTCATTTTCTAATTTATTTTGGATTAAAGGTTTAATGTCGTAAAAATATAGCTAAAAGGAAAATAATTAATAAACAAATAGTCTCAATGAATATTAAGAAATTAAAAAAATTAAACCAGGGGTAAGTGATAAGAGAAATGTGTTTTTCCGTTCACTGAAATATCATTAAAGGGACAACTCTATAATAACATTTGAACGTAATTATCCAATTCAAACCAATTTTTTGATAAAAAAAAATCTTGACTAAGTGACCTCAATAAAATGCTTATCTTTTCTTTAATTTGAACTTGTTGGATCAATTTTCAATTAATCAAAAAAAAAAAAAAAATCCTAATACTAATATTTACGGAGAAATCTGAACACTTTTTAAGTGTTAATCTAGCAGTCGAAGTTTTCTTAGGATAAACTTTATCAGAAAGAATGCTTGTGATTCATGTGCGTAGAACATGTGCGCAGAAAAAGTTTTTTTTTCCACTTGATCATGTTCAGGCTGTTTTTGAATAATTCAAAAATATTTAACATTAGTATCTACAAGTGAAATTTTTTTCGAGGTTCTATAGAAAATATTAAAACCGTTCATAGTTTATTTGCATAAAAATTTGAAAAGTTACTGAAGACCTAAATAAGCTTTTAGTTTGTTTCTATGCAATAAAAGAAAAAGAGCAAAATAGGAAAAATAATCATAGACTTGACTTTAATAAATAAATTCTCTGATTCTCTTTCTAAGTTCTTAAGAAGTTCTTATAACATTTAGTTTTAATATGGTACAAAAAAGTTTCTGAAAACGATTTTTTTTCAAATGATCACCGAGATGCAAATGTTTTAATTTAATCTGAATTTTAATATTTTTCATTGGCAACGACTAATTATGGAATAAACGAATACATTTTGAATACTTAGTGATCTTAAATCAGGTGCTCGTAAAAAGTATTTTGTAAAGTTGTTAGTGTTTTTAATATTTATTTATACTTTTCAAATTCTAACTTTTAATGCAGTTTTATATTCTATTTCATGATGTTAACGCACTTACATATTGAAACACTATGTAAGTGCACACACATTTTACGAAGTTTCTTTTTCAAACCGTGATTGTTGAATTTATTGAAATGTTAACAAGTTGGCAGAACTTACCTAACAAGTGGAAATAATGAATTTGATATTTTTTCCATATAAATTTATATTTTTTTCGACAAAAGAAAGATTCGTTTTAAAAGAAAATAATTGTTTTACATAGATTTTCGAAATAATTTGAAAACGTAACTTCGTGTACTTCTGTGGGATAACTATGTCACAAAAAGCAGCTGCTTGCGTTCGTTAAGAACTTTTTACTTTTTTATATTTTATTTATTTAATGATTTCCACATGATATTACAGCAGTCTTGCTGCTAAAGTAACGATATCAGCATTAGTTTAAGGTGCTACTAGATAGCAGTTGTCCATTTTTAGTTTAATTTTCATCACATTATGCTTACCTTGATTTCGGTTCAAGTTAAGAAAGATTTAGACTATGAATAAAGTGAATTAATTGTTTTGAGTAGTCATAACTTTTAAGAGATTTTTTAGTAGAAATATAACTTTTTATGTAATTTGTATTTGTTAACAATTAATAATTTATATAAGAAGTTATATTTTCACTTCATGGAAATGGTTTGTATTTGTGATTATGAAACTATTTAATAGCTGGATATCTAAAGAAGAAAAAAAACAAAAATGTAATTAATATTCAAAGAAAAACAGGACAAGAAAAGTTATAGCTATTAAAAAAAACTTTACACAGCTGTATTCATCTACTACAACTTCAATCTATTAAGTAAGGCATTGATTAGTTTAAAGTTATGCGTCGTGTTAATTGCAGCACTGAAGTTTGTTTTTAGAAAACAATGCAAATAAATTTCTTACTCTTTAGTAACTTTTCCAATGGAATAAAGGTGGTCCAAAAGAATCCATCGTACGTAACATTAAAATGTATTTTATAACTCATATAAGGAAACGATCCAAACGGGAGACATTTTATGAGCCATTACACACTCTCTACTTCGTTTTATGACACTCAAGTTCATAACCCGAGGCGATGTAAGTTACACAGCACTTCGCAGCAAGAATAGGGTCATAAAACGATCCTCTATGAATTTGCAGCACATAACTCACCTAGTCATAAACCTTTTTTTACTATTCAAGCATTCATGCGGCCTCAACTAAAAGTATTAAATGACTGAAATTACTTTGTCAAGTTTAAACAATTTTTGCGTTATTAGACAAAATAGACATTAAATCATTGGTTAAAGTGCTATTTCTTTAAGTATAAAACTCCCCAACAATAGATTTTCCAGTATTTTTTTATAAGTGAATTGTTTTTATAAAAGATAAGGCAATTGAAAAAACTTAGAGACTATCAATAAGTAAAATAGTAACCACATATTACTGATTAAAAAAATTTTGTATTTTAAATGAAGTATTGTTGATAAAAATATATCATCTAATAGCATGTGATATTTATCTAATTCGCCAAAGGCTTATAAATGATTTTATACATTTGTTACCGGTTTCAAAACTCCTGGAGTTATGGGGTAAGTTGGTGTCTTAAGCTTAGAGGTGCGCTGGCATAGCGCATTACATACGCCAACTTTTTTGCAGATTGCACTACCATCTAGTAAAACTTGTACCTGGAAACTATAACTTCGCCTGAATAAAATCTGGACTTTCCTGTGCATATAGTAGATTATTCCCTTCTAACATTTTAAACTTTAATATTTATTTTTAGTTTTTATTTATTGCAAAGCAAAATTTAATAAAAAGGCTAAACATGTTAGTTGTATACACTTACCAGTCATTTTGTGTCTAGTGATTTAGATCATTAGACACAAAATCACTTAAAAATTCTGCATTGGTCTCCACAACGCATGCTGTTAAGGGCTAACATAAGAAACAATTTTAGAAATTTTCGAAAATATGTCTAACCATTTTTGTGATAAATTTAACTCCAGTTCATTGGTTATATGAAATTTTTATGTAATCTATGTCAACATACAATGCGTAATATTTTATGAAAGTATTAGGATAGAGTTTTGATCATTTATTGGAGAATCTCTAGTGAATACGCGATGAAGAAATTAAGTGAATGACTTCGCATTTTCCACTTATTTATTCCATTTTAGCATCGAGTATTCCCTCTAAGCACTCTTCGTGGATATTAAATGAGTGTTCAAACGTAGATAAATGTATTCAATGCATTTAGCTTAAAAGCCCTTGACTTTAAGCAGTTTGGACATTCTCTTTTACTGACGGTTAATGCTTCCGATGGCTTGAATCGTCAACTCCAATGAGCCATGGACTAAAGTTGACGATAAAGTAAACCAACAAGGCTGATAGGCGTTGATGCAGGAAGTATTTCAAGAGATACACTTTGGTTATTGAAATATTAACTGCTTCAGTAAGTTTGTTAGTCTTCAAACTCTTGTCGATAGCGGAATGGATGGAAAGTACGGAAGTGATATTTCGTGAAACGTGACGGTTGAAGTATTAAATAACCAAATCCTGGTCATTACGCAAACTTCGAATGACAAATTTATTTAGAGATTTAAGTATCTCTTGTGAATGAAAGCTAAAAGGTTAATTTATAACAAGATTTTTCGAACATAAATAACAGCTTTCTGCAACTGTTTATTAACATGCCGAGCATTAGAATGTATGCTATAGAAACAGAACAATAAACAATCTAAATGAATTGAATTCAAATATGTTATTGTTAATAAAAATTCAAAATGAATTGAATTCAAATATGTTATTGTTAATAAAAATTCAAAATGAATTGAATTAAAATATGTTATTGTTAATAAAAATTCAAAATGAATTGAACTCAAATATGTTATTGTTAATCAAAATTCAAAAGAGTTAAAATATATTATTGTTAATCAATGCAAAACTTTTAGTAGCATCAGTGTATTTTGTAACAAACATCAGTTTGTCACAAAGCATTAATTTGTTTTGTAACTTATAATTTTATTAACCAGTAAATACTCGCAAATACCATATGAAGGTTAAAATTCAGGGCTGAACATGCTTATTTTGTCATCATACTTGAGAGTTAAGTTTTTAAAATTTTATTTACGTGTAAAAAATTCGCGAAAATTAAGTAAATTATTTGCTTTAGAAAGGTAAAATTTAAAGTTTACTCTCTTTCTGGAGTTCTGAATTACTTTTAGACATAGCCTTTTACAGGAAAAGTAAATATGCTAAATTGACATAAATCTGCAGTCCTTGGAGTAAAAAAACATCTTAGCTATTGGATAGCAGTGTCATTAAAAAAAACAATTGAAAAGAAAGCCTTTGTTCCTATAACAATTTAATCTGAAGGCAAAAATTATGAACTCAAAAAAGTCAATCACCAAGCATTAAATGATTTTTTTTTGAAACAATGTTGAATATGTGTATTTGCGAAACCAGATCCACAAACATATTGAATTTTTGATTAATTTTGTGACGTTCCAAGAAGGAATTTAGTTCACCCCGTAAGCAATAAATACAACAAGAAAAATGCCTTCAACAAACCGTTTACTCTTCTTTACGCTAAATTAGTTACACTGTTATGCTAAATTTATAGCCTCTTTAATCTTAAGCTTAAATTTATGGATAGTTGGCTCGATTAAATTGTATCCATGTTGGAACAAACTGTTTAAAATTCCACTATAGAGCAATGAAAAATTGATTTGTCTGCGAAAATATAAAAATTAAAACTCCTTATTTTGGTTACATTTCTACGTAAATGTTTGATTTCTCTGATAGCGAAAATTACTTTTAATACATATTCTCCAAATTAATAAGTAATTATTAAATATTTTGAAAAATATCTTTTGATGTAAGCTTTTGTTTCGTATTTCTGCATTTATTTTCTTTTGAATTTTTCGCACCTGGAGAATCGACTTAGTGAATTACAATAAAGTTTCCCTCATTTTTTTCCAGTAGACACGTGATGCAGTTTGATTTTTGAGCAAAGTTTTTTATTGAACCGTTTCATCTTGCGCATCTGGGTTTTAAGAATCACTAATTAACATACATATTCAGTTAATAAAAATGCGTTAGAAACATTTGTGAAATAAAAAAGTTCGCATTATAATTTAATTTTTGAAATAATATAGGTATTTTGAATAATATTTAGGATGCAAAATCACTTGTAACCAACCTTTTTTTTCTTTTTAGCGGACACTTGATATACAGCTTCCTTTTTTAGCAAAGTAATTTGTTAAATCGGTTACCATACACTACCGTAGTTAGTCTGCTTCTGTTTGTCTCTGTTTTTCCAAATCACTAATTAAAAAAAACGCAGTTGATTGTAACTTTTGGTCAACCTGATCTTCAGTAAGAAAGTTACTAAAATTCAAACTTTAAATTGAGAAAAAAAAAACGAGGTTGTTAGATTGTCATTGCGCTAGAGAAAAAAAAATAAAACCGATTTCGAAGAACACCAATGGAAAACGCAATCATAGAAGAGAAATGAAATCAATTAGATAAAAGAGTAATTTATCTAAGTACCGACAAAGTAGGAACATTGTTTGGCTTCAGCCCGAAAATAGTAATCCTTAAAAAACAAACTCCCCACATTTCGGAAGAAACAAATGTATGACGAAAAACTCTGATTGGGGTTTGTTTGTTGCTTACTAAGTCTTTTCTGCTGTTCTAACTATATACTTATTCCTGATTGTGTTAGTAATCAAATAACAAGAAAACCCTGTAATTAGTTAAATGTTTCGTTTCATAATTCTATGAAACACTTTTTTGTGTAAAACATATTAATACAAATAACCAAACACTATAAAATTAATTTTAACTTTGTCTTGAACAACTCAAGATGTTCCCTCACTTCCACTAACGGTCTGCGTTAAATACGTAGCATTTCTTTTGTGGACAGGATACTACTAAAAACAATGTACAATAGAAAAATCAATCTAATTTCGAATTTTTCGTGAACAAACAAGCATTTAAAGACTTTTTGCCTGACAGATTTTTTGAAATACATATCACCCCAAAATGATTTAAAGCTAAAAAGGATAGTGGTTAACATTTACTTTAGTTTTAAATGGACATTTCAACGTTCGCTGGTACCTGCGTGACTAATAAGCTTTCAGTCGCACGCTAAACTTTTTCCCTACAAAAAATAAATAAATAAAATAAAATAAGACCTAGTTAGAAAAAACTTGACTTTCATAAATACTCATCACCTTAAATTTTAAGGAAAAAAGACGTGCTTTATTGAGTTTCCAGATACTTTTGCAGTTTTATACATTTTAATCAGGTTTTCCCACCTACCGTTGCTGAATAGGTTAAATTTATAGCCCGTTTTCAACTAAGTTAAACGTAACCAACTCGTTTTGTATTAATCATTTTTATTATTTCAAAATTGTTTTTTAAGTCTCAAGTAAAGCATAACAACATCAAACACTTTGGTTAATATGGAACAGAGGGGGAAAACTTTGCGAGTTTTAATAACAATAAAAATTATGGGTTTTTAGTATATTTAACTCTTAAACCTCGAGAATAGGACTAACTGTTTTGTTGTACTTGTGACAAAGCAGCGACTAATTGTTCACTTTTTTACGTTGTGCACGTAAAAGTTGAACGCAGATTATTTGCATTGACTCGCTCCTTTCAGATATTTTTTGGACCTTCAAGGCAACTACAGAATATTATGTTCAATATTTTCTTAGTTTTAGGGTGTAGAAATGTCTGAAATATGAATATTCTTCGCTTTTACACATTCTTACTCCATAAATGTACTTAGGGATCACTCATAAATGATGTCACGCTTCGAGGGTTCGTCCCTCGAAGCGTGACATCATTTATGAGTGGGGGGTTAGTGAAATTGTATATGGGGTGAAATTGTGACAAGAGGAAGGAGCAACAATAAGTGTGACATCATGCTTATGAAACATAGCGTGGCATGTGAGAAAGGGATGGAAGGGGGTAAATATATGGGAAAAAAGCCTGACATCATTTATGAACGGTTCCTTATTCTGAAAACTACTTACATTTTGTTGTCTGCAAAACAGAGAATAATCTTCCAGTAGAAAGTGACAATAATTGCAAAGAAAGAAAGAAAAAAAAAACTAAAAGAACATCTTAGAAATTTTTTCTTCATTTCGTTCATCAGCAAAAAGTTCTTTAATTACTCATCAGTAATAATGAAAAAAAGAAAAAGTTTCATAAAAATTGAAATCTTTCAAAAAATTGAAAGAAAAATCTTTTTTTTCAATCGAAATGTCACTCAGTCTAAGATGAACAAAAAACCGACATTTTTCTGCGAAGATAGAATTTTCTTCTAAATTCAATGACGGATGAGAAATTATTTTAGAAAAAATGGCTAGTTTTAGAATACTAATTAAAATCCCGCCTGAATATTTCTAGAAGTGAGCAAAAGGGTTTTCCGTTAATTAATAAACTTGTCACACTCTTTTTTTTTTGCTGTTAAACTCCAATATTTTTTTTATTGCTTGTGAACAATATTTTCTTTTAATATCCAGTAAAACCAAATAACATTCAAATGAAATTAATTATTAATGATTACTTTTGACAGGTTATAAGTATTGTTCAAAAATATGGCATGAATTCTTATTTGTGGCATTGCAAGAGGATTGACAATAACTGCCGCTTTGAACATATGATGTGCAATACATTTATTAATTATGGATTGAAACTATTAGATTCTTGTTTTGTTATTAAATTATAGACATGCAGCATAAGTGGATGAGCAAAGATTCTTACGAACAAGACATTATTACAGGAAGATTCTTAAGTTCAGTTAGATATATATATACTGTCTCGTTACGACCTCTAGTATTATTTAATATTTTCAGTTCAATAATTTGAGTATTTTCTGTTGGTGAGATGGATTTCTAATGAATTTACAAGAAATGTGCTCGAGATCCATTGGTGGGTGAACAGTCAAGTTTTAGTGGGGTCTTGATGCTAGAAGAACTGATCTATTTAATTTTATAGTCGGTGGACGTTTTAGCAAATAACTTGTAAAATGATTTCATAAAATAAAAATATCATGAACGCAAGCGAAGATAAACATTTTGTTTTTAAACTCACTTCGCATATTAAATGAACACAATTCAAACATAATCATTATATTTTAAAGTTTTTCGAATAAATATTTAATGCTAAGTATTTTTTTCTATATAAAAGTTCGACAGGAAAATTCTACTTCGGCAAGAACGCGAGTTGTTCATCGGAATAACGTTCAGTATGTCGCGTAAAAATGGCTGTGAATGTATAGTGAGCACAACCAAAACATAGAGCATTTTTTGTAAGATACTTGTTGTTGTCGAGTCTTCCCGCGAAGTGAAGAAGAATGAATGCTCTGCTCCTGAGTCTTAGGATGCCCTTATAGGAAGGAGTTCAGCTTCCGCCCCTTTGAGAGGTCTCTTAATTTTTGAATCAGCTCCCAGATGAGAGATCATCACCTGGGGTTGGCAACCACCTGGGGTATCATTCCACTTGGAGGTCATTGAGGCACGACGGATTTAATTGCACTACCTCCCTTTAGCGTACACGGCCCCAAAGCAAGCAGCCGCGAGAGAGTATCCCCCTCTCAAACCACTGACATCAGTCAATGTTGCTTCACTTTCGGTGTTCCGTGGGGACCGAGCTTCTACCGACTGGCCCACTGCGGGACTTGTGGGATACTTCACATAATTTATCAAGAATCTAAAAAAACATCGGAGATGAAGTGAGATAAAATGGTACGGAGACGCTATTTATTGAATTTCTGGAAGTGTCAGCATTCGGAATGCTTAAAAGTTTGGGAACCAACTGAGTTAATCCATGTTATGGAAAATATTGTTGTAAATCTTTTCTTAGGTACTTCAATTAGATTTTGTTTAGAAAGAGGGAGTGTGCAGTACTAATCGTTTTGATAGTTTTACTTACGACAAAATACTACTTATATTGCTAACAGTTTGAAAAAAACTCTTATCGTTTGGAAATACTATTATGTTTAACTTGAATGTTAATGTAGAACCATTAAGTTGTTGATATTGTTTATTAAAATGAGCTAGAAATATCTTTGTTGTGGAAATTTTGGCACTTACCAGCAGAAGTACTGATATATAGATGAATTTCATTATGACGAGGATAATTTTTCTATTTATTCAGAGGGCAGGAAACGTAAGTAGTTTGGAATTCCAAGAAGCATCTTTGTACAAAACAAATGCAGTGTTTAATGATAATGTGATTTGCAAATTATATGGCCCACCATAATTTTTCACAAGTGAATGAACTAATAAAAGAGAAAACATTTCTTGTACGAAATTTTTCTGCTGGAAAATGTTCCATATATCACTGATTCAACTCCTACGTAATTAATCTTGTTAATGAATGATATTGTGGGTTGATTCAAAGAACATTTGTCTTCGCATTCGGTCGCACTCGAAGTGATCGTTCTTTTTGGGACAAAGTCGAGTTAGCAATACCGATGAAACACAATTGGCGGCATTGCGTAATCAATTGTAGCTTTGTGTGCTGATAATTTTGAATGTTGTTAAAACGTTTTGGTATTGAGCTGGAACTGGTAACTGTTTACTTCTATTAAGAGTCGACATAAAAATTACTTAATAACTTCTAGCATTTCTGTTCGTTTCTCCTTTACACATTCAAGGCTTGAGATGTATTTAATTTCACGAAGACTTTACAAAAGTGTTTTTAAGTTTTTAATTAAATGTGCTTTAATTGTTTTAGATTTTAATTAAGAAATCTAATTAATACTAAATTACACGTGTATTGTACTCTGCATATATTGAATGTATTTTTTGATGTTTTAAATGAATTTGATGATTTTTTAATAGACGCGGAACTCTGAGCCGAACTTTTATCCGAGAATTTGTTGAACTAGATTTTTCATAGCTTTGTACTTAGCTATAGAGTTGTTTTTATAAACCTTCAATTTCAAAATTTTTCGTTACTATTTTTAGAAGTTGTTTTGGCTTCACCCTGTTTACAATTAGTTACACGGAAAATTGAAAATTATTTTTTTTTTTCATTTATCGTTTGGTGTGAAATTTAAAAAGTCCATTTCCGGCACTGCTGTATGTGAAAATTCTTCTATTGTGCGGTGTCGTACTTTAACTAAATGGACGTGAAAGTTATACAAGGTAATTACGTCATTACTTTAATTTTAACTGGTTAAGAGACAAAAACAAGAGTGAAATGTTCAGAAAAGGCTTGTTGTAATTTGTGACTATTCAATCAAAATATATAGCGGCAAAAATGAAAATAATTAGCTGAACGAATAAATGACCAAAAAGGTTTCACATGAGATAAATGCTAAAATAACTATTAATTAATACAAATATCACCAAATTGCAAAGTAAAATAAAAAAAATTCAAGTTCTTACGGTAAACTGTTTTACACGAGTTTTTCGTAGACATAAGATCCACTTTTGAAATCTTCACTTCTATTAACTATGAAATTTTACCACTTTTTGATTTATATTAGCATCCTCTGTGTAACAAAATTTGTGATTGCCAAAAATATTCTAACACATTTAATAGAATAGAGTGTGTAAAACACAAAATAAGACTTTTATAGACCCCCCCCCCCCAAAAAAAAAAAAAAAAATTACTTTTATGTTCTTTTAATTAAGAAAACCAAAACCAAAATAATATTATTTGCTTAATGAAATTTTCATAATCAATGAACGCGCTTTTATATTTTTCAATTCTAAATCATCACACACCACTTAATAAGGTATGAAACTCAGATTAATTGAAGACATTATTCCCACGAAGAAAAATTTCTCTCATCAATTTTCATTCTTTCCTTCGAATTATCAGGGAAAAACTTTAAATTATACGAGCTGAATAAAAATAAATTATTATGCTAACTTTTTGCCCAAACTAAATTAGGATAAATTACTTAATAGCTTTTCTCATGTGATTTAGTACTTAAATCATGTTACCGCGTTTGTGATATCATAATCATGTGTAAGCATTGACGAACTTTCTCTTAAAAGCGTTAAAACTTCTTTGTTCCGTTTTTATCAAATCTGATTAAATTTCACAGCGTAAAAAATACTCGGGGAAAAAAAGAATAATATTTTTCATTTTTACTCAGATAAAAATCAGGAAAAAAGTTTGAGTTCTTTGTAACTTGATGATAAATGAATAATGTACTCAAGGAAAAAATGCGTTAAAGAAGATTAATTATGGTTGAATTTATTCTGAAGTTAAAATCTCAGAAATCTGAGCTTTTTTCCAAACTTTTTTAGCTTAGGATTTTAGAACTTTTTTGATTAATTGATCTTTGAGATTTTCACTGGAATTTTCACTCTATGCTTTAAAAAAAAAAAAAAACAGTATGAATTTTTTTATTTTTGTGCTTGGAAGATAATGAAACTGTTCCATTTGTGTGTTCCGGCAACATAGAAAATTTCAAAGTAACATGGCTAGATGATTTGTTTCACTGGAAAAAGGTATTGATCTATTTGAAAATAAAATGTACAAATAAAAAAGTCTTAATTACAAATAGTGCTGAAATAATTTATAAACCAATTAGTCTTGTAAATAATACCGAGAAGAAATCGATGAATCTCTTTTATGTAAAATACATAAAAGTTTATACAATCATACATAAAAGCATATGATTCTACAAAATAATGTATCCGTCGATATGTATTTTTAAGTAAAATCGTTGAAGTTACAAAAAATATATTTTTTTATAGAAAGCGTTCTTAATAAGAGTTCACTCAAAAGAAAAAAAAAGTGTCGTTAATTAATAATTGCTTCAAAATACAACATTATTTAAATCTCAATCATAAACACACATATTGACACAAAAATTATGCGTTTTAAGAAGACATTATGAGCAAAAGTTAACCCTTTCATGTAGAAAGCTAAAAATTTCGAAATGTATATTATCAATTCAATTTAGTTCCAATTTTTTTAAACCCGAACTATTTAACTACCGTAAACTCTTATTTTGTCCGTTAGTTATAATTATCATAAAATGATAGAAATAGCATAATGTTTAACTTCGAAGAAAAATTGCCATTAGTCAAAAGGCTTATGACTAATGTGTTAAAACGTGAACCCATTTCTCGTAGACTGTTTTGTAACTTAAAATTCCATCGTACCTGTGTTATAAACCTTTTTAAATTGAGAAGTGTGAAATTAAACTTGAAGCAATTTCACGCCAAAAATCGCCAGCCGTATCATAAGATAAATCATGAATAAACATATTTCTTCTCTTGCCATAATAAACGAATGCGTCAGGTAAAGGAACTTTTGTTCAACAATAAATTATCTCTATCGTTGGAAGGATATTATTTATGAAGTATAATACGAACAGCCCTCCCCCCCCCCATCATGAATTATTCTAAAACTTTCATTATTACTAGGGCTCGACCGATGTCATTTTTTGGCCGATGGGCCGATACCGATTGTTGGCCGATTGTTCCGAGGTCGGCCGATGGCCGATGGCCGATTATTTTCCTCTTCCATCGGCCGATGGCCGATGCCGATGGCCGCTGGAGAAATTTCGCTTTTAACCATTATGCTTATCAAAAATGTCATTTAAATCATTTATTTATTTTAATGTTT
The DNA here is from genome assembly GCA_038502835.1 of Octonoba sinensis. Taxonomy (NCBI): domain Eukaryota; kingdom Metazoa; phylum Arthropoda; class Arachnida; order Araneae; family Uloboridae; genus Octonoba; species Octonoba sinensis. Next base: position 50,660,212 of record CM076599.1, on the reverse strand, counting down.
ATAAAAACATAAATACATTATTCAAGCACCATAAAACTGTTACTGTTTGGAGGAAGTTATAATTAAATTAAAATTAAAACTAAAAGAATCATAATAATTAAAACTAAAAGAATCACTCGCGATTCTAGTAAAGTAATTAAACTATTTGGTGGTAAAAAAATAGCTATATCAGATGATTTTTAATTATTTTTTCTTATCCTTTCAAAAGAAGTCAACTACTATTGGATCGGATCGGGTCTCCTTCCCTTTCCTCCAACATTTTCTCTTTGCAGCACCTGCACTGCAAATGACAAGTGCAGCTGCCTTTATTTTCTTATTTTTGTTTTCATGGGGAGGAATGTAGATGTTATATTACAGGCTAACAAATAATGTGGGTTTGTATCAAACAAAATTGTCAACACCCCTCGGATTTTTTTCTTAATTTTCCCCCCGTTTTTGAAAGAAAAGCGGGAACGATTCTGTTTATTTTTTATTATAAAAATTATTTTAACTAAAAATAGTTCTTTTTATAAAATAAAAGTAAAATATTAAAAAGTTTCGCTCGCAGTAACCCCCCCCCCCCCCAATGTTCATAACCAAGAAATACTGAATATTACTTCAAGAACAGACGTGAGATTTTTTTGTCATTACCAATGAATGAAGGGGCCGTCTTAAGAACCAATCTTATTACCTTTTTTTTTTTTGTGAGTTGAAAATTACACTAAAATACTCGACATATTCTTTATATTTTTATGAGCACAATGTAAGGTCACCGAAATAAACCAATATTTTGTAACGTGAAAAATATTTTCAGCACCAGCAGTCAGAGGCGTAGCTAGGTGGGGGCAAGGATTGACAGCTGTCCCCGGGCGCAGCCTCAAGCGGCGCCAAATAATTGTTAATTTATTTTATTTTTAAATGGGAAAAGAAAATTATTTGAACTGAAGAGGTATGAATATGTTCGACAAAAAAGTGGGAGCATTGCAAATCATATCGGGAATGACCAATGTAACACAGGAGTGCGTGGGAAATCAGACAAATAATTTCGCGAACCCAAAGTGTCCCATATTTCCTTTTGAAGTGAAAAGTCGCTCGTGAAAAAATGAGAGTTAAAAGGGCTGCTTTTTAGAGCTATTTATCATTTAGGAAGCATAAATTTTTTAAAATTCCCTTTAGGGGCGCCCCTAGGCCCTCTGGGGCACAGGGGGGGGGGCGCAAAATCTTCAGTTGTCCCCGGGCGCTGAAAGCCCTAGCTACGCCTCTGCCAGCAGTTTTCTGTTGACAAATAATCTTCTAAAGAAACACGTGATCAATTATAAAAATTAAGATGTATTTTGAATATATATATATATATATATATATACGTTGTCAATTTTTGAAAATAAAGAAATTGTAGCATTTTTGCTAAGATATTATTCCACCCTGTCTCGCGAACTCGTATTTTAAGAATTACGTTTTTGAAAATTGCAAGTCGAACTTGAACCTCATAAAATTTTGATCAATAAACATTTATACTGAAGAATGGATTCATATTTTTATCAATATGTTCTATGTCGTAAACTAATAATAAAAGAACAAGAAATATTCGAAACTGAAAGCAGATGCAACGAGATTGTTGTACAATAGCATAAAAACTGTCAACTGTCGTAACACGTGGCATCGAAGCAAAAAAAAAAAAGAATATATATATATATATATATTATTAGGGTGTCCCTTATATTTCAAAGTATTCATTTTATAACGCATAGGTCTTAGTTTTGTTCATTTGCTTCTAAAACACTCAGAAATAAATTTTTACCTTCATTGGACGTCAATAACCCGTGCCGAGTTGCATCGAATCATGTTCATACATGTTCGTACTGTGCTACCGCCAGGAGAAAAACCTCAGACGAAGAATTCATTGCGAGTTGGCGCCAAGAAAATAGGCGACAGTTGCGTTTCGCTTTGTACTCGCAGCGGCCGTCTACTCGCTGTTTGTCATTTGTTCTTAGTTACTGCTGTGGTTAATACGTATGTGTTACACTTAAAAAATGACTGTGGAGTTAAGAAGTAATAAAAAAAATATTTTCTTAGTTGGTGATGTAAATTTTCAAATAACAGGCGCAAAGTTGCCGTCTAACCGCCAAGTTCTAGCTGTACTTTTTTTTAACATTCGCGAAGTTAAATTGACGGTTAGTGAAAGCGCAAATCTTGCCATTCGAGAATGCGTTATATTTTGGGAAAAGGCTAGAATCCCTACGAGAGCTACACCTAACTGCGTAAAGAAACTTGTAAATCTTTATAATGCTTGGAGGATGTTGCAAAAAATTCAAAAAAAATTGAAGATGTTTACAAGCAGCGTGAGGAGGAATTTAAAAGTAGTTTAGATAATTTATTTGATATTGCACACGCTGATGCTTTAGAGCGCATAAAAATAGAAGAAGATAAAATATTTTTACAAAAACAAAGAGAACCAGGGCGTCCCGGATGTTTAGCGGGTGTAGACAAAAAGTTAACGGAAAAAGAAGAAAGGGCAAGACAGAAAAAATTAAAAGAAGAGAAAAAAAGGCATGAGCAAATGTGTTTTGAAAGTGTATCCTCATTTCTTGCTACACAAGATGTTTTACAAGGGCAAGGACATCACGATGAATCTACTAGCTCTGATGAAAGCCTTGAGGAACCCATACCATCCACTTCTCAAACGGTATGTTCTGCAACTATTACGAAAAGAGGAAGGAGAGACTTTATCTCGCCTAAGTTAGTTGCAGCTTTAGATAGATGCCAATTAAGCATAAGGGATTCTGTCTATATACTCCAGGCTGTAGTAGAAGCGCTAGATCTTAGCTGTGAAGATTTCCCGATAAACAAATCTTCCATTCAACGCATTCGTACTAAGACTAGAAAAGATAGAGCGGAATCTATAAAATCAGATTTCCATAATAATATGCCCGAAATGGTGACTATTCATTGGGATGGAAAATTATTACCTGGACTGGACGTGAGAAGTTTTAAAGAAGAACGCCTGCCTATTCTAATTTCATTTGGAGGAAAGGAACAACTTCTAGCTGTGCCCAAATTAGAGAGCTCTTCCGGCCAGAATCAAGCTGAAGCTGTGTTAAACGCACTTTATGACTGGAACCTGGATGACAAAGTACAAATAATGTGCTGTGACACAACTGCGTCTAATACAGGGCGAGTGAAAGGAGCTTGCATTCTTTTGGAACAAAAATTGGACAGGGAATTACTGCTCTTTGCTTGCCGCCATCACGTTTATGAACTGGTTTTAAAATGTGTGTTTGAAACAAAAATCCAGCAAGTCACAACTAGCCCTGATATCCCAATGTTCAAAAAGTTTAGGGACAACTGGAAAAATATTAATCCTGCTGCTATTGAAACATGCACCGATATTGTCAAACAACATTTTAGTGATGTAACAATTGAAGAATTGTTGACATTTTATAATCAAGAGCTGCAAAAAACCATCGTACGTGACGATTATCGAGAACTGGTTGAGCTATCTATTACTTTCTTAGGAGGAGATAAAGAGAAAAAAATTAAAATCAGACCTCCTGGAGCGATGCATCAAGCAAGATGGATGGCTAGAGCTATTTACTCTTTAAAAATTTGTTTGTTGCAATCCCAGTTAAAAATCAGCGCCAAGGATAAACGAGCTCTTCAAGACGTTTGTTTATTCATTGCGGTTTTATATGTGAAACCATGGCTTGGATGTAGTGTGCTGGTAAAGGCACCAAATCAAGATTTGTGCTTTTTAAAAAAGCTTAAAGAATATGAAACTGTTGACAAATTCATCTCCAAAGCAGCCCTGAGCAAGTTTAGTCAACACCTTTGGTACTTGTCAGAAGAAATAACCGTTTTGTCGCTCTTTGATGATGAAGTTAGTGAACAAACCAAGGAAAACATTGTAGTGAACTTACAAAGAGAGAGTTTTTATGATTCTGGGAAGAGATACATTCCATCAAAAGAAGACATGTCTGATTATTTGTATGGTAAGTTTAAATTCAATATTTAATTTAATATTCATTTATTGTACTGTTATTCCGTTTTTTCTAAACTAAATTATACTGCCTCATCCATTGTTACAGCTAAATCATTAAGTGATTTTGTGTCTTTGAAGAGCACAAATTTATTTTCTCGATTGAAAATCGATAATAACTTCCTCCAGCAACCCGTCGCTACGTGGGCCGATGATGTTGCCTATTTAGAAGCGAAAAGAAAAGTTCTTTCTTTGAGAGCAGTTAATGATACAGCTGAAAGAGCTGTAAAACTTATGCAAGATTTTCATGGTTTGATCACTGCTAATGAAGAACAAAAGCAATTTTTGCTACGCTGTGTGCAAGAGCATAAAAATCTGTACCCAGACTGTAAAAAAGAAACCCTCAAAAGGAAATATCCTGCTAATCAGTGATTGTATCTTCTTTTAATAAATCTGTATACATAAAAATGAATATGTGTCGTCTGTCTGTCTGTACTCGATAGATTTAAAAACCATACATTTACATCCAACAGCGGTGAAAATTTGGGAAACTATTAGGCATATCCCCGGGAAGGTTTTTGTAATTTTTTTTAAAAATCAGTGTTTGGGTTCTAGGTGCTCCCGAACAAATATCCCAAAAACATCAAAAAAACATTTAATTTGTAATATTTGTTTAAGGTGTAACGATATTTATTAAATATTTCAATTGATTTAGTTACGTAACGGAAAGGATGAGAAACAGAATTTTTCAAATCTTCAAAGCTCAGTCGGCACGGGTTAATGTTGATGTAGGAAGATAAAATTTTGTATTTGAGTAAGTCTGGATAGTTTAAAAAGAAATTGGGGGTATGCGTTTCGAAAATAAAAAAAAAAATTTTTTTCATCCATATAAGGGACACCCTAATATATATATATATATATGCTTAAAAAACGAAGTTTACATGGGGAAAAATGAAAATAACTATCGTACAAAAAATTAAGATGTATTTTGAAAAAAATATGCATTGATCAATCTTTGAAAATAAAGAAATGCTAGCATTGTTATTAAGATATTATTAAATCCTGTCGCGCGAACTCGCATTTTGAGAATTCAATTTTCGAAAATTGCAAGTCGAACCTTGACACATAAAATTTCGATCAATAAACATTCATACTGGAAAATCGTTTCTTTTTTTTTTTGATCATTTTTTTTCTATGTTGTAAACTAAAAATAAAATAATGAGAATAACCGCACACTAAAAGCAGATGCAACGAGATTGCTGCACAATTGCAAAAAAACTGTAACACGTGGCATGGAAGAAGGAGAAAAAAAAGAAAAAAAACGGCTAAGAGAAAAAAGTTTAAGCGGGTACAATTATTATCGTACTTCCATTGAGTTGACTTTGTATTGTTTACAATTTCGGAATAATAAGAAACAGGGCAAACTAAAAGCAGATGGTATAAGATTATTGCACAATGACATCTAATGCACTAAGTCATTATTGAGCGAAAAACGGACAATATGAGGCAACTAACCTAGTGCGAATACCAAATAGCACTCATAAGATGCCTCTATTACTTTTACTTTAGTGGGGGAAATACGTGTAAAAGTCTCAAAAAAAAAATTTTTTTTCTTCATATAAATCGATTTTACAACTATTCAATAATATACCCTGAAAATTTCAAAGCAAAATTCCAAGTCGTTTAAAAGTTATAAGCATTTGAGCGAGCGCCCCTTTTGGAGCAGTTGAGCGGGTAGTCCCTCATGAATGACCTGAAGGGTATTAGAGAACGTTAGCAGATGTCCTTTTATTTTTTTTAACAATTGAGACCGTGGATAGAAATTTCCATAAGTATTAGTATCTATAAGTATTAAAAAAATTGATTCATTACTGCCTTAAATTTACCTTCAATACCACTCTTCTCTTCAAACGCGTTTTCCTCGAAACTACTTTTTCGAATTTGCGTACACTCTAGCTCGCAAAGTTTTTGATCAATCCTTATCAAATTTAGCGCACATTTTCTTTATATATACACGCTTAAGTTGAACTAGAATCAAAAACATCTCTTTATTTTTACTTTTTTTTTGTTGTAAGAAAAGAACAAAAAAAAAAAAAAAAAAAAAATGTTAAAAATCGTATTTAATTTTCCCATTCTAAAAAAAAAAAAAAAAAAATTGAAATTTTCGGGGTTTTTTTTTTGTGATGATTTTAGTTCAACTAGAAGAGACACTGATAAAAAAAAAGTTGATTAAAAAAAAAAATGATTTCAGATAAAAAGTGTGCCCTCCAGGATGTATGCAAACTGTCGATCCGGGTGGTGACAGTGTGCAGCAGCCGATATCTCCCGGATTTTTCAAGAAAAATGTTTGAAAATTTCAGTAAATGTTCCTCATTCTATCTATAAAATAACATCAAAATATCGATAAAATATATTTATTCTTTATTTGTTAAAAAAATTCATAAAAATTGCTCTTAATACGCCGTTTTACACGTATTTTCCCCTTCAACATATTCTATTTCGCTAGCATTCTGTTCAAAGAGAAATAATTTCAATAATGAAGGTTTTCGGGCAGCGATCGATTAAACTATTTTTTCGAATATTTTATCAAATACACTTTGTAGAATGACATTATTTTTGTGCTTTTTTTAACTGATGTGCTGCATGTTATTGTCTGGAAATAGAAATTTAGCTATGGAGGAAAAAAGTAAGTTAAAGACAGAGAATGTTTTCTGGAAAGTTGTCCCTGCGAAAAACATCGGCCATGCATCGGCTTTTAGATGTTTTTTAGGGCTGATGCGCCGATGTTTTTACAAAGTTAACATCGAGTTGCCGATGCTGATGGCCGATGGCAACTTTGTTGAACAATCGGCGCCGATGCATCGGCGAGGCCGATGCATCGGTCGAGCCTTAATTATTACATGTCATATTTGATGATAACTACAGTGAATTTCTCCATAATGAAATTGTTTGATCCTGGTTAGAAAAAATCGTTATAGCTTAAATTTCAAGTCTGCATTTATTTCATCAAGTATACAAATTTTTTAGCTAAGAGCGATAACTTAAAGAACATTTAATTAAAGCTTTTAACTGAAAAGGTAATAAAATTTTTTATTTTTGTTGCTGTATAACACCGGATGCAATTTCTTTTTTTCCGGATTTAACTCACAACTTTGGCTTACTTTTAATTCTTTATTTAAACCTGCGCCTGCTGCTCTTGAGCAATTTTCTGCGTAACTTAGAAATATTACATGTTTTTGATCATCACATTGAACAATATAAATGATGAAATGTATGATATAAATTCAAATTTTATGTGCTCAATAATAAAAAAAAATGTTTGTGTTGGCCCACTTAGGGTGATGGCCCAGTCGCGGATAGCCGAGCAGCCGAAAAGGTCAATCCGCCCTTGTAGCACAAGACAGAAAAAAAAATCGATTTTTTTCCTTAAGCCACTGAAATTAAGCAATTTACAATCATGGGCGGACCAAATCGATATTATTCTACACCATACATATGCATCACATTACGTATTGGCTTGATAATTTGAGGGAGAACATCTCAAGTGGATCCTGCTTTCCTGGAGGACTACTAAGGGTGGCTTCCGGCATCTGCGTAGAAAACTAGGAAATCTCTGAACATGCTACTCAATGCGAGTTAGACAACGTCACAACAACTGCGCCAACTCCTTATTTCTCAAAGTCTGTGCTATTCATTTCACAAAGTCTGTGCTCAGTCTATTCAAACCCAATGCCACTTGGTTCTGAGTTAATTTCAAATGTTTAAAATCTACTAATTTCTTTATTTTTTTACATTTTTATCGTAGCTGAACTATTCGGCCGAATAGTGCATCATTATTCGGCCAGGCCGAATATTCGGCTAAGTGATGAAATGACTATCCGGCCAAAGAGCTGAATAGGCCGAATACCGAATAGTGGCCGAATATTAGTTACATCTAGTGATGGGCATAATCGAGAGATTTCAATAATCGAGTGATTAGTACTCGGGTGGTTTTGATAATCGAGTGATTAGTACTCGAGTGATTATCTCGAGTTCTGGTTTGATGATTTCGAGTTCTCGAGTTCTCGATTGGTGATTTCGAGTTCTCGAGTTCTCGATTGATCATTTCGAGTTCTCGAGTTCTCGATTGATCATTTCGAGATCTCGAGTAATCATTTCGAATTCTCAAGTTCTCGAGTGATCATTTCGAGTTCTCGAGTGATCATTTCGAGTTCTCGAACGATTATTTCGAGTTCTCGAGTGATCATTTCGAGTTCTCGAACGATTATTTCGAGTTCTCGAACGATTTCAGAATGGAATGAATCTCTAACAGAGACGTCATTTAGTGAGTCAGAAGGGAAAAATTTCCACCCCCTCCCAATCCTTAATATAATGTATTTCTCCGAAGGTGCAAGTATTTTCGTGTCAGGGAACTGGAGCAACAAAATTTTTGAGTTGCTCCGCTCCGACTGTTAAATATTTGTTCCAACGTTGCTCCAGCAGCTCTGCTCCGTGAAGCGAATAGCCTTAATAGAAGTCATCTGCATTTTTTAATTAAATAATTAAATGATAGTAAATTTAGTTATTTATAGACAATTTATTTTGAAAAAACTCTTTTTGAAAAAATCACCTTTCGTTTTACGTTGTTGTTCACTTAAAGCTAGTTTTAATGTAGAAAGGTGCCATGTTTAATGAAATTCTAATTCTTTAAAAGATCAGAGCAGCTAAGCGCTCTAGTTGCTCCACTGCTCCGCTCTGCTGCCCGATGCTCCACTCCAGATCGCTGTTTGTTGTTGTTTTTTCATGTAACATGTACCGAGTTTACACCCCCCCCCCCTTTGAAATGACGGGCATGATCTCGACAAGTTACTCATGATTATTTCAAATGATTTCTGGGCATGAAATTAAAGATGACCCTCTCTCACCGCCCTCGAAGCATACAGATTTATGGGCGTTGAAGGGATTTCGGCAAAAGAGGAAGTAGCGAGTAGATGAAAACTTTTAAGCGGAGTGTGAGTACAGGAATGTTATTTATACTACGTTCATAAATTATACTATGCTGACCTAGGGCTGGCTACATTTCACTAATTTTGTTTCGTGCTAGATCTGTTTACCGCTTAATGCTTATGATTATTTTCTGATTAACCGATAAACGTACTTTATTGATTGCATATTGCAAACATTTGTTTATTTATTTATTTATTTTACTGGTTAGTAAAGTAACAGCAGTTTTTATTTTCTTTGTTGACGAAAAATTATTTTAGCAGAAAACCTTACCTATGTCCCTTAGTATTTATTATTTTTCTACATCCAAAGGACAGGGAAAAAAGATCTGAATGCATATGTATGTCGCGGTGAAAGACCGAAATTGGTTACTGTCAACATTCACGAACTAAGTCCATGAAAGTCCGAATATTTGGTTATATTCTTATATATTCTTATAAACAAAAATCCGATGCTAATAGAGTTGCAGCGGTCGGACGAACTCTAGTGCAGTGTTTCTCAACAGGAGCCATATGGCCGCCTTGGGGCCACAGAAAAAATCTGGGGACATTAAAATGCAGACATGTGTTTCGGTATTCCAAGCAATCCCGAAACATATGTTTGCATTTGAATGCTCATTTATGCTTTTTTAACGTGAAAACTTTTATTACAGTTTACTTGCACAAAGTTACTTTATTATTTTCACCTTATGGTCAAATGTGACGGCCCTCAGTGGCTGTATAGTTGTTGTAAAACATTATAGTGTTGTTCATTTTATATAGCTGGTCAGTTTTTTTAACCCTTTATAGGGCCACTTTTTTCTAGTATCGGTATGTTAAATATTTTTCAGATTTTGCTTTGCTTCAAAAAAGAAATTCATATAGGACAGTAAATAAGATTAGCATGCTTTTTTCCACCACCCCGCTTTTGAGGGGGGGGGGTGTAGTTATAATATTTGAATATTGATGCATGTGGTATTAAATATATTTCCCAGAGTCTGTGCAAGTTTCTGCGAATCAGAAAAGGTAAAATAGCTTACTATAAACATCTATAATTTGATGAATTTGGTGAGAAGCATACTTCCCACCGCCTTAGAAAGGGTTCAATTCAGGCTTGTCATTTCAAAATTTTTCAGGGGGGAAGGCAAAGGGTATGTATAAACTCTATGTATATTGCATTAAAAAACAAAATACATGTACACATATAAATTCATTATAATTCCCAGGGGGGAATCGACCCCCCTAAATGAGGGGCCTGTTACTAATGTGCGTATTTTATGACTTTTATTATTTGACAGAATTGAATGTTGTTATAAAAAGCAAAATTTACTGAGATATTAAAAAGTGTGTAACTAAAATTTGCATCTTTAAGCAACTGCGTATTCTGTCTATTTAAAAATTTGATTCGGACTGCTATATAATAATTATGTATATGACGTAATTCTATGAATTCACCTTTTTTTTAGGTAAAGGAACAATTAAATAAATACTCCTCCCTTCATGCATCAAGTTTTTGGTTTCTAAAAAAAAAAAATCTTAAATTTAATAATTAATTATCATATATTAATAGCGATTTTGAAAAGATTACCCTGTCATATTTTTTATAAAAAAGAAAATAACTTGAAAAAATGAAAGAAAATGGTCCATTCAATGCAATTTATTAGAATGGAACCGTGTTATATGAGAAAAAAAGCCTGTTTTTATTATTAAGAATACCTACACACACTCACACATCTAAATGATTAGTCTCGTCTACTCGGCGCTTTGTTTCGATATGCTGAAGCCAATCGAAAATAAATGCCAAGTTCGCACATTTTTTAAAAATAATATATGACTGCTAATGTTTAGAAGCCTAAAAAAAAGTTACAGCAGATACCTTGTAATTCTTGGTAATTTTCTCGTGTCGTTTAGTTGCATATTTAGCCCAGATAATATATGTATGCATGGATGATATTTTAAATATTAAAGACTTCAGTAATAATGTACTGTATCACGTTTTTTATCTTTTCACAAAACTACATGTAATATAAAATTAATAGCTTAAATAAATAAGATATTAATAATACTTTGTTTATAAAATAATAGTTATATATATAAATATACACTGTTAAAAATATCGGTGCAACGTTGAACCATAATTAGGTGAAAATTTGCTGCACCATCTTTTTGGCGAAAAGTTGAACCATAATGTGAGTTCCACTTTACACGAACAAATGGCGCGATGTTGAACCATGAATTGAGTTCTGCTTTACACGAAGAAATGGTGCGAGATTGAACCATAAATTGGAGTTCCGCTTTACTCGAACAAATGGTGCGAGGATGAACCATAATACGAATTTTTCTTGCACGAACAATAAGCGTATAATTTTGCGGAAAAATTTCGAGCGCGATAGAACAAATATTTCGAAGAGATAGTGACTGATAAAAATAGAAAAGTTTACTCTTGTGAAGAAATAATACAGAAAATCAATTTAATTAAATGCGCAGCAATAAATTGTTTATTTTACTACATACTTTTATTGCATTTATGTTAGTTTTCGAAAATCGGATTTTAAAATGCTTTCTTTTCATCTTAATAAAAGCAGATCTCAGTGCAGACTTTTAAGTTATTTCCAGGGTTGCCAAACGTCCCGGATTTACTGGGACAGTTCCTTATTTTGAGAAATTGTCCCGCGTTCAGGGGAACTTCAATACAAGACGTCAAAAGTCCTGTATTCTTGCCAGGACATTGATTTTGCCGAATAGCGGATAAACGGTGAACATTGTGTGACGGGTCCGTACCGGATGTCCGACTGATGTTCCACACCGTTAAATTCGATGAATTAGTTACCCACAGCTTCCAAACACTAAAGGTTAAAAATCAAAATTCACATTGCGGGAAACTGCATTTTTCGTGCAGTGGCCGAATATCGGGTATGCAATAACAGATATCGAATAAGTGGATGCCCCCCCCCCCCCCGTCGGTGAGCCTCTGTAGTCCCGTATTTGCAGTTTTTAATTTGGTAACCCTGGTTGTTTCTCAGAATAAAACAAAAAAGACCATTTTTTAAATATAAAATCTTTTTTGAATCCATCTATTATATATCATTCCTCCCCCCCCCCCACGCTCTCTTCTTTTTTTTCCCCTATTTCTAAATCCAAGACGTTTTATGTTTTGGGGAAGATTGCAGTTTTACTTCATGAGCTCATATTTCACCACTAAATATAAATTTCAATGTTTTTATTTGGAAACTTTCATTAAAAATTAACATGTTAAATTTGTGACGCTCTCTATGAAAAAAAGTTGTTATGAGACATGAAACTAATTTGAAGAATTTATCTTCCTGAAGAAGTGGAAACAAAAGCTTCTGGTTTCATTCCTTTCAAAATTAGTAGCATAAATACTCATTGAATGGCTAACTAAAGCATTTAGCTTTTTTTTAAAATTCAAAATAAATGCAAATATTTTAAGAAAATAATTAGGCTGCATTGTTACAACTACAAACAGATTTTACACTTTAAAAAAATAGCTTCAAATAATTGCTCAATTATTTCTTTGCAGTGTTTAACTGATGGCTTAAAAAACCATAAATCGATAATTTAAAAAAAATGTTAAATTTTTCAGCATTTGCAAATTTTTAAAAGAAGCACAAGTCATACTATAAGGTTGTTTTATGTCACTTTAAAATATAGATTCAGTGCACATTTTCCAGTAAACGCACTGATACCTAGAGATGAAATGTTAATATTTGATTGAACTAGTGCTAAATCCAGACCTGCCAACCTTACAAAATAAAACAGCGGGAGAAACAAAACCAAAAAGCAAGGAGAAAGGAGAAAGTTATGTTCCTCAGAACCAGATGAATACCAGTATAAAACTGATATTTTTTTTTTTTTTTTTGTTCTTAGATATAAATTACATAAAATTAATTGACGAGATATAAAATGCATATATTTTAAGTTGGCCATTTTTAAAAGTTAAGAACTAAAAATAAAATACTGATTTATGCTGTTTTTACTTTTTAAGATAATTTACAACATTATTTCAAAAATGTCTTTCATTAGTCAAACAAGTTATTATTACAGAGGGTTACTTAAAAATATTTTACAACAAAAAATAAATATATTTATACAATTATAAGCAGAACTTTTATGTAGGCATGAAATACACACTAGACAAAAAAAATTGTTATACAAGGGCAGCCAGTAAAAAAAATTTTTTAATCGACATAAGTGTTAACTGTCAAAATAGTGTTATTTTTCTTAATATTTCCCATAAAGAGATGAATAAACTGAAGATAAGTTCAGACACTTTTTATTCTATAAAAAGCAAGAGAAATTTCTGTAGTGGCTGGAGATTAAGCAGAAAAGAGGGAGCCTCCTGCCAAAAGCAGGAGAGTTGGCATGTCTGTAAAATCTTGGTTTAAGAAATATATCTTACATATAGAAGGGGCATTTCACAATATTTGGGACACATTGTACTGTACCGTAACTTGTATAAATCCTTGCATTTCCCAAATCTTAAAAAAAAAAAAAAAAATTGTCAAGACATAATATGTAGATGTTCTTTAACTCCATAATTTTTTTTAGATTTGTTTAAAATTTATACAAAAGAAAGATATACATGCATTTTATGGACTATACATAATGTCCCGAATACCTGGAAATGTCCCAAAGATTCTTAAAACACTCATAGAAAAATTGATAAAGAATGAACACCAAATATGTACTAATACTTTTATTCACAACTATACATAATGAATGATAAAATTTTAGCGAGTCCTTTTTGGTAGGCCATGAGGTCCCTTGGCCATTCAATTACGCAGGCAAACACAATCTGAAATTAACCACAGCTTCCTCATCTACCTACTAGTAATGTAAATATTGTCATTTCATAAAGCAAGGAAAAAATAATATTAATGATTAATAAATCCAAAGTATAAAGACAAAAATTTAAAACACTCCAGCAGGATTTTCTATATTTGATATTAAAAAGAAGAAAAAGTTATTATTAAAAAATCTTAAAAATAATCTTTGGAGTATAATTTTGTATTTTTATTTGGATTTACCATGACTTGTCAGGTTCAGGTCAGCACTTATGCCAGAACACACCAGAGTGCCATTCCAGTACCGCTAGTCTGAAAGAAATGTTCTTTCCCATAAAACATTTCCTATAACTTAATCTTTTAATACCTAAGTATTTGTTGCTTTTTTATTTTCTTGTATGTCACCTCCCAAGATTCATGGAAACTGTCTAATAAAAATTGATCTCAGCTGTCATTTTTCTATGTAAGATGTAGTCAGTCTTCAAACACTGAGTGCAGCTGCTTTTTTGCTACACATATCCTATGTTTAGGAGCTTCTATTTACAGCCTAGATACCCAAACTAAGTGAGGTGTGCGTTATGGATAACACAGCACTGCAAAAAAAAAAAAAAAAAAAAAAAAAAAAAAAAACTCACCTCAAACAAATCTTGTTGGTTCTTCTGTAAAAGGACCCCCTGAATCCGATTAGGATCTCTGTGTTTCCCATTCCACACCATTTTCTGGAGAATGCCCTTCGTGCCTATGTTTATCAATTTTTTATATTGATATTACCATGAATTTGATTCGGAAGAAAAGAATTTTTCAACCATTAAATTTCTTTTGAGGATTTAAAGAGATAAAAGCTTTATTGCATGAACATTTGTAGCAAGAAAGTATATTTAAGGGGAGAGTTTGTCTTCTCAAATTGCAAAGAAAAAAAAAATCCCCCGCCCCACTCGTTTAAAAATTATTTTCTACGGAACAAACCAAAGTATTAGCACTCACATAAGAGCCACAACTTGTATGCCTTTGCCCGCCAATTTTCTCAAGCATCAAGCCCAACAACTATTCCTGCTGATTCTGGAGTTGATAACCTCTTGAATCAAAATATAACTTTGCTTTCCCCAATCAACACAACCGCAGTATAGTGAAACAATACCGCGAAACCATATTACGAAATAATACTTGTTTTCTGTTGAATCATTTTTAACTTAACTTTTCTTCCCCCTATAATAAAATTTTTTTCTTATTTTCTTTGCTGCATTTTGTTCACTGTAACTGCTGTGCAAGAATCACACATCTCAACTGCAAAATCAGACCCAGTCAGACTCCAATATTGAAATCAAGTTACTATATAGTGTCCTAGGTTCAAAGACATAAAAAAGTGTACGTCATGCCTATCACAGTTAGAGTGTGTGGATGGGAGCTTTTTGGCTAGCATATTTGTGTGCTCGGGCTGGCTTTATTTCCTATGGTAAATAAGGAATCGCCTTTAAATGGCAATGATAAAGGGTGATTTAAACGTCAGGGGACATGATAGTCACTGCGGTATATCCGATTACGCAGTGAGGCGCGGTATAAATGGGTTTTACTGTACTAGGCAAAGTGCAGTTTTTCTGCAATTTTTCAAAATGAAAGAAATAAAAAAGAAAGAAATCAACATACAAGAGTAATTTTAAAAACAGCAGGTTGAAGCAGGGATTAAAAGATGATTTTAATGATGTTTGAAGTGATCATTCAAGCTATTCATTCGATTTTAATATCTTTCGAGAAGTAAGCCAATCGAGATGTTTGAGAACTCGAGATGTTCATTAGAATTGAGTTCTCGAGTTATCCTGATCCCTGAATAACCGAGTTTTCGATTATGCTCATCACTAGTTTACAGAAGTTTTCTAAAATTCCAAGCTACCAAACAGTACTTTTTACAGAATTATTTATTAAATAGGCGGCAAAAAAGAATGAAATTTTTTTTTTGTTTAAATTTTGAATTTTCACAAAACTATTTGATTTTTCACGAAATTGCACAAAAAATGGACGGTTAAAAATGCTGGATTGACACTTGAGACGACTGCAGAAATTGTATATTCTTATAGAAACTTCAATTCCGCTGGAATTAGTGTTTAATTTAGCCACGGGTAATCAGCTTAGCATTCTACTAATTTACTATCTACAAACTAATCAAGAATTAACTATGTTCATTATTGATAAATTAATTAAGGATTAATTTAGCTCCAAAAATCTTAGAATTAAAAGCTTGTTTATAGTTTAAATGTTTCAATATGAATGACATACACAAATTAAGTACATAAATTGATAATATTGAAAAAAGGAAGGAAATCATTATATTCTGAGAAAACATCAAGCTCCAGAGCATAAAATAATTTTACTTTCTTGGGTAACTGAACTGGCTAGAAACAAAGGGTAAGTAGTAAGTTTCATCTTGTTACATAAATCATTCAAATGATTAACTAGCCAATAATTATATGTGTGGAATAAAATCGAAGTATTGACACATAAGAATAACTTTAAAATGTAAGTATGCAACTCATCGTATAAATTACTTAATACTACCTATTATCATTTAAAAAAGAAGCATGAATGGTTCATGGTTCTGTAGTTGAATTTTTACAAAGGCAATGGGGGGTGAGTACCTATATATTATACTACGACTGGCTTACGCTACTTACTTAACTTTAAAATTAATTTACTGAAATAAGTATTTTTCCGTTTAAACGCTTTAAATTAAGGGAAAAAAATAAAATAATTTCTTAAACTTAATTATCTCAATCAAATGGTGACTAAAGTGACTTTTATATCAAGTTAAAAAGGTGATTAACACAGCATGAGTTAAAAGTTTAATGCGCAATTAAGAACTAAGAGCAATTTATTTACAAATTAATTATCAATCCACACGTAAGTATAATCTACTATTTTTATTTTATTAAGTCAAGGAACAAATTTCGATTAGTAAACATAAGATTTTCCGATCTTACGATAATCCGTTAGTAAGCTAAGCAAACTTTAAACCCTTTTTTTTGGGGTGAAAATTAACAAGATAATACATTAGTTTCCGAGTCTATTAATATTTATCTAAAAAATGATAATGAACAGCATTAATTACACAAAAATAACACTAACCTGTTATTACATGTAGCTTCAAACCTGCGCGCTGAACGAAATCCAATATGGCGAATCGACTCACTTCAGTTGAGTTCGTTTCTGCGCTTGAACCAAAACTTGGGGAAACTGCTTGAACCATAGAATGGTTCAAAATGGGGAAAATGAAAGGTTGAACGATAATATCGTTCAACCATGGCTTCTGAAAAATTTTGGTAGAACCATTTTTTGGAGATAGCTTTAGAGTTGAACCAAGTTATGGTTCAATGTTGAACTGAAATTTTTAACAGTGTATTAACTATTATGAAAGTCCGCTCTTCTGAACAATGGTTCAAGGATGAATACAGGAAGGGATCAAAAAATGGAATTATAGTTCTGGAATTAGAAATTATATGAATAACAAGCTAAAAATTTAGCAACTCCCCCCTTGGGTACAAATTTTTATGGAGCAGGACTGTTATTTAGGAGGGGTCAGGAATGAGCAACTACCTTTCCCTGTCTTTGAGAAATATAGTGTATTTTTGTCAATGCATGTTTTCTTTTCTTTTGATGCAATAAAAAGGGGAATACACCTTTGCCTCCTACTGGAAAAATTCAAAATGGCAGTCCTGTAAGGAAAGCTAATAAAGCTCAGGTCCGACTCGGGGCCCAGTGGTAACGTATTCAAGAGTTGTGGTTGCTTTAGAACTGAGGTCTGAGGAGGGGAACTTGTTATTGTAACACAATATATGACACACATCCTGTTGGCAGCTAAGAATTCTCTACTTGTTCCCTTGTAGTAAAAGAACTGGCGAATCCTTCTAAACCCCTACCGTTGCCCTAACATTTCGCAATACAGCTTTGTAGTCATTCATAAATAATGTCCCGCTTCGAGGGGGAGGGGTTCAAGAAAGTGTGACAGTTCGTGACGAGGGGGGGGGGGGGCTAACAAGAAGCTTGACATCGCACATTTTGATTTCTATAAAAACATTCAAAATCAGCAAATTAAACTTATTTTCTGCTAATGTAATATAGCGTGAGATGTGACAAAGGGGGTAGGGGGTATGTTGAAGTGTGACACTTAGTGAAAAAGGGGGGAGGGGGTCAGATATATTGAAAAAAGTGTGACATCATTTATGAACGATCCCTTAAAACCCCGATTTTAGAATGTCAATTTAAATAACTTTTCAGTGCTAGATAAACCGAACACCATTGCCCTTATGCTCTTACCCCTGCTGACACACTAACGATAACCTAGAAATGCGTTTGCAAAACTTAAATTTCGAAAAATTTTGGGAAACACCCTCCCCCTTCCCCCGTTTCCTTAACGTCATCAAAAACAGCTAACCATTCCGTGTTCTGCAATTTCCGGGAGAAGTCCCCTACCCTCCTCCACCCCTTCCCATCACCAAAAATATACTGAAATAACGCACATTTCCAGAGATAATCCCGAATATCAGCTTTCCCAAACAGCTCTATAAATACAGCATTAAGCTGCGAATTTATCACTTAAATTTCAAAAAAATTCTAGAAATGTGCCCCCTCCGACCTAACGCCATCGAAAAGTTTAAAGCTACGATTCTCGTTCTTCAATTTCAAAGTAATGCCGAATAAGAAACCATAATTAACCATAATATAGCACCACCCAAAATTGAGTTTTAAGTATTTCAATTTCAAAAAATTTCCGTCTCTTTTCTTTTCGTTGACATGATGAAAGTAGTCTCTATTTCTGTTTTTTATTCATTTAATTCTAGAAATTTTTAATGAGACACCCTTCCCCCCTTTTTCCCCAGGAAAAATAGCCTAAAGTAACGTTCTCGGGAGGTCCCTTTTTTCCCTAACATCTGCAAAATGCAACATAAAACTGCGATTTTAGCGTATAAATTTCTAAAACTTTCGGAGAAATTGTACGAACCCGCTTCCCTAATGTCACCAGCGATAGCTTAAAAGATATATTTTGAGGATTTTAATTTAGAAAATTATCCTCAAAGAATCCCCCGTGAAACCCTTTTTCTCTAGCACTTCAATTCCATAAACTTTTCAATGTAAAGTGATATGTATCCACACCTAGATATAAAGCAATTCTCTGCGAAGATAAAAAAACGGGAGGTGCGGATCAAATAAACAAGTCGATTAAAAAAATGCATTGCTTTTGAAATGACCCTTTACTAAATACGTTAATTTATTTATCCATTTGTTTGTTCTCCCCGGAACTCTCGTCCTCTAAATGTGTTTCTAGCAATTACTTCCTCTTAAATAAGAAACTACCCGCCTTTGTTACCTACTCACACATATAGCCATTTTCGCAATCACGTGACTACGAATCAGCCAATTGCATTACCCGAGAAGAAAATCATCCGAGACATTCATTCGATTCTATCATCCGAGAAGTAAACCAACCGAGTTATCGAGAAGTTCAACCGAGTTCTCGAGATGTTTAATCGAGTTCTCGAGATGTTTAATCGAGTTCTCGAGATGTTTAATCGAGTTCTCGAGATGTTTAATCGAGTTCTCGAGAAGTTCAATCGAGTTCTCGAGATGGTCGTCTGAATCGAGTTCTCGAGTTATCCTGAATAATCTAGTTCTCGATTATGATCACTCGATTATGCCCATCACTAGTTACATCCCTAGTAAAAAGCCACATATATCTCGACTAAACACGAATGAAGTACTCATGAAAAATACATAAATCATGCTAAAAGTACATACTGACACATAATTAGTTCTACGTAAAAATATCTTAAATTTTAACGATGTCTTAGATGAAGATGCTTGTCACGTTCAATTATTTATTTCTGAATATTTTTTTTTCTTTTTGTTAAATATAACGTTGTCACGATTGCAAAATCCTTTCAGTTATTAACTGGAAAAAATAATTGTATTAATAATTTAAATTCAGAGCAACTTCGATAGAAACAAAAAATTCTTTTTGTGCTTTTTACAACTTTTTCAGAGAGAAAAAAATCTATTTGATAATTATTGCAATCATGAAAATTACTTTATGATTGAAACTTTTATTGAACCATTTATGAAAATTGAAAGAGATGTGTTTAAAACTGGTTGCCGAAAAACTCTGGCACATTTTTCTAGACATATTTTCAAAGAAAAGAGTTTTTGTCCGAAAACATTTTGCCATAATTTAGCACTAAGCATTTTGTCATTAAACATTTTGTCATTCATTAAACATTTTAGAGTACTTCGCGGTAATTAATGAATCGTTTTTCTACTCTTCATTTTTCTTACAAGATTCGTGAATATTCCAAATAGGTAAAACCCATAAATTACTTAATAAAGGTATCAATTTTTAAAAAAAAGGAAAAATGAAATAAAAACTGTTAACAATTGTCGGATGGAAATATTGGTTAAAAGTTTCTTTCTCTTTTTTTAAACCAGGGTTGTGCGTTTCAAAATTTTGTTTTTTCCCCTTTGGTAATTAATCATTCATGAAATTAGAACACATTTACAAGACGAGTTTTGAAAATGTTTATTTCCTATATTGCTTTCATTTTTCAAAAAAATGCTTAGAATTTTTTCACAAAGAAATGTTATTGCGAAGAGCAAGTCAATACGAGGTTATAACTCAAATGGTTCAAAGCAATTTAAAAAAAAAACGTATAGTTTTATGTGTTTAGAAAACTTACACGGAATTTAACTTTGAACTTTAACTTCAATAGAACGGAAAAATTCACGGAATTTAACTTCAATAGAAATAAATGTTTCGTACAAGTGCCTTGCTAATGCGCTACAAAAATTCGTGCTACTTTTCCGGCCTTCAGGCAACCTCTTTTCAACAGACATGAATAAGGCAGCATAAAAGATATGAAAAAAAAAAGCTCAATACGAATGTGTAGCGATGCGAGTCAGAGGCTTGTTTTTGAAATTTTAATACTTGTATTGGGTGGAAAATATTTTTCTTGTTGTTGGAAATTTTGACAACCAAGTGATAACTTTCCAAAAGGCAAGAAACTGATGATAATTTTAACTAATGCAATGATTTAATGATGATTTTGCAACAAGAGTTCACACATTGATAAATAATTATGTAAACAACATGGCAAGCGTAGCAATAACAAAACGTTTTTTTTTCGCTTTTAATTCTGCTACAACTATAAATTAAAAAAAAACATTAGAGAGGCTTCAGAAACGAAAACTTGTTTGACTGATTGCGTCTTGTATTACACACGGTGTCTATAAAACAAATCTTAGTTCAATATTTAGTTCAAAATTGTTTACAGCAACATTTTACTTTCATCATTGATGCATGCGTTAAAGTTATCATTTTTTAGCCTACTTTCCCGTAAAAGTGAAAAAAATATATATGAAAGAAGGCTCAATGTACCGAAAAATATCGTTAAATATGAAGAGAAGTCAAAAATAAGTGAAGTAATTAAACAAAGAATGAAAAATAAAAAATTTGAAAGTAGGGTTTTGAGATGGGGAAAAAGTGTGTCGGTCGGTCTGTCGGTCTGTCCCCCCCCCCCCTAATCACTTTCGAACGAATAGTCCGATTCGCAAAATTCCTTTTGCATTCGAAAGATCTCGGCAAGGACATCTCATTTACATATTTTACTTTTTTGATTTGAACGATATTTCGTTCAATTTTGAACAGTTCAAAAAATTTTAACATTAGCGCCTATGGGCAAAAGTGAAGCAAATTATGTAAACTCTGGGCATAAGAGTAGAGTTCTTATGAACAAGCTTACTAAAAAGTTCTCGAAGGAAAATATTTTTTGAGTTGAACAATTTTTGTTCATTTTTGAACAGTTCAAAAAAATTAACGGTACTTTTTCCTTTATCCCGGCGCAGGCGATAAAGTCGCCAATAATGATGCAACGAACGCCAAACGGAATACCTCCGCCGGTAACCTTATGCGTGTTTTGTTGCCTTGGCGAGATTTGCGCCGGGATAAAGGAATTCATTATGAAGCAGTTAAAAAAAAAAAAAAAAAAAAAAAAGATTAACATTAGCGCCTACGGGGAAATTTCAATCCTTTATAAATCATGATCTAACAGACCGATTTGCTTGGAACAAAATTTATCGGAAAGATGTTTGACCGTAGAACATGTACAGATACGAAGTTAGACCTGAACGGAACAAGCCTATTTTCTTATGAAATTTTTTGATCGGGATTTTCAACGATATTTTCGAATGAATGAATGATTAAGTGAATGAGTGATGGAATAAACGAATAAATGAGTGAATAAATAATAAAATAGATAAATGAATGTATGAAGTGAAAAATAAATAAATGAGTGAATAAATACATAAATGAGAAAAATGAATGAATAAATAAACGAATGACTGAATAAATGAAAGAATGAGTGAGTGAATGAATATGTATTAACCGTTGAAAAAGGTATATTTGAAGTAATTAAGAACTAAAGTTAAATGAGGAAGAGAGAGAGAGAGAGAGAGAGAGTTAGCTAGATTATAAATTTCAAGTTGGTGAATACGGGAAAGTAGGCTCGTATAGTTCTAGACGGAACTTCTTGTTTACTCGAAGCAAGTGACGTTAGGTATCGATACAACGAGACCATCGATTATTACTGAACGCCCATTTATTTTGTTACTACAACCAACTTTCAAATTTAGCTCTAGATAATCAATCTTGTTTTTCCATAGCCATATGAATTATTTATTGTGGTTGATTTTTTTATAACTGTAAACTTTGGGGCAAAAATGTGAAAAAGCAAACAACTTCATTAGCACTAGATTTATCAGACCAGATTTTGATGAACATTCGAAGCTTCCATTTTGCATAATTTATTACTAATTATAGTGCAACTTTCACTTGCATTGGCTTTTCTTAATAACCGGTAAGTAGGAAAAGTTAACGTGACTGAAAGTTTTATTAAAAGCAGAAGCAATTTGGTGTAAAATGAAAGTTTAGAAGTGGTTGAAAACGGGCTGGTAAATCTAGTGTTAATGTAAAAAAAGACCCCTTAAGTCAACACATTCTATGGTAGAAGTACTAAAAATGTCCGCTACGTAGAAAAAGCCTTATGTGTCTTATATTTAACAAATTCTAGTTTCTGAAACGCAAAGTATGCATCAAGCAAGTATAAGTTCTTCCTTACCTTGGGCGAAAAATATATGACAAAACAGTTATGAAAATATAAGCAACTTTAAAAATACAGTAGATGAATGACTCATTTTTGCCGCACCATTTATTAGGACAGCGTTTCTCAACCTTTCAGTATACGCGGCTCAATTTTCTATCGTAATTTTCATCGAGCCCCCACTTACCTTAAAATGCAGTGGTGTAGTCGAGGGGGTACACGGGGGGACGACGTCCCCCTACCTTTTTATTTTAATACAAGCGTCCCCCAAACTTTTTACATTTTAACACAAGCGTGCCCCCACTTTTGATTTCAATTGCTTATCTTCTCATGTATAAGCGTCTCCCCCCAACTGTTTTTTCAGGACTATAAAATGTATATAACAATAATGTATATTGAGTACTTTGGATTCTCGTATTGAGTACGATGTTTATGAATTATTTTTAACTAACTGCTAAAACAAGAGTAAAAACGAGTAACTTAGTAATAAAATTAGTTTAGTAATAAATCACTATTTGAATTTTGGGCAGGAGTAAAGGATGACTTTTCTGCACTAAAAACAAGGTCATTTCACATTCGATTACCCTTTTCAACAACCTACTTTTGTGAAACTGGATTTTCTGCTGTGCCTTCTTTGAAGACAAACTGTAGATCTCAGCTAAATATAGAAACAACTAAGAGTGGCTATTTCTAATATTAAGCCTTCCTACGAAAAACTTTGATTTGCAAGACAGGCCCAAGAATGCCACTAATAATTATTAAATTTGTTTTCCATGTAGTATGTTTTGATTGAGAAAGTTTTAATTTAGTAATTTGTTTTACTTTAATAAGTTATAAAATATGTCGAAATGTATTTTGCTTTCTATGTGTATGTGTGCTTTCCTTTCAGTGAGTTGATCAATTTTCTAAAGTAATATTTTCGCTTGGATTTTCTCGCGCCCCCCTAGGGGGTCGCGCCCCACAGGTTGAGAATCGCTGTATTAGGAGTTACAAGCATTTCCTCATCTCCAAATCTAACCCCATGTCTTTTCTTTATTTCTAGGGGAGGAAGTAATTTTGGTTCTTAGATACCATCTAAAAAATAGTAATACTTTGTAGTAAGCTCAGAGGAGAAATTAGAGAAATTTTCTTAAAAGAACTCTTGAACTTATGCAGTATACTTGAATTGATTTTTATATTTCTCTTAAAAAAGAAAGATTGGGGGTTATAAAATTAAATTTATCTTTTGTGGTAAACTGAATTAAAATGGATAGATTAATTTTTGCACCCGTTTTTTGTTAATTTAGTATTGAGCCAGAATATGAAAAGTCCAACATTTGTAAAAAAATTTCTTGTTAAAGATTCTGCATCCAACAGTCATCAATAAATTCAAATAGGATTTCTGTTCTTACGATTCAGAAAATAATGTACTAATCATGTAGCTTCTACTCGTAAATCCACGTTTTAATTACCAGTTTCCATATCCGTTATAAAAAATGTGAAAGTTATGAATTATTGCTTGATTATTAGTACTATTCTTACTCAAACATCACTGTTTTATGTACGAATTTTTTTCAGTTTATCATAATTTACTTTTGTTATTTAAAAAAAATTAATATTGAATCTATGAATTAAAGAATAACTGAATATTTCGAGCTAAGTATCAATAAAAATTTTTTCTCAGCAGCGTTAATGTTCGAAAGTAATGTTCCTAAATTACTTTAATACTTCTGGAGAGGCGAAGGAAGGTGCATAGAACATTAAATCAATGTGATAAAAGTGTTATAAACAAGGGGGCTTTTGTTATCTTAATACGATGAAGATAAAATAAATTTTATGGTAGAGAAAAATATCCTTTTATTATCAGGAATAATAATTTTTTAAGGATAAGAAATCCTAAAGCTTTATTTAAAAACTTCTTTATTTAATCTAATTGAGCACATACAATTTAAATGGCTCGTAAATAAAACGAGTTTTAGACGATACTATTTGTAATCATTATGAAAAAGAAAATGAAATATAACGAAAGTGAAAGAGTAAGATACAAATCTAAGAAATTTTACTTGAAATTTATATCTACTTTGCTAAATAAATTGCTTTCTAGGGCATGTTTGTTTGCTATGTAAGTGGTGCCACGTAAACCTCCTTCTTTCTTTCTAATGGGGCTGCGTATGGTTACTAACATTTTGCAAACCTAGTGCATTTCCCAGAGATCGGCATCCATTTTTTCAAGTAGCACCACTGTTGGCGGCTGCCATCACCACTTGCACTATTTCTGACGCTCAGCTTTCCCCTAGATGGTAGCACTTGAACTCTAATTGATGCAAACTGCACTAGGAATTTAATTTAATCGAGTTTATCCACGCCAAAAGGATACCCAGGAGATCTTTAACATGCCGCATAATCATATGCGGCGCTGTCGATTTTCTGCATCTTGAAAATCCACCGACTTGGGACAGGTTTGATCCTGCAAACTTGGCACTACGCGCCTTAGCACTACGCTACCCTGCCGGCTCATGCAAGACTAAAATCGTAATTTTGTGAAAAACGGAGCTGGAAGAAAAACGGCTGCTGTTCTGGTTTGTTATAGAAAAGCGCTTAACACTTGCAAAACGCCCTTTACTTTTTTTTTCTTTGTGTAAAGACTAATTCTCTGATTTATGAGTTTCATTACATAAGTAGGTATCGTGTTTTTCTTCTCTTTTCCTCTTCATGAGACCTTCTCTAAATTTTCTTTCTTCCTCTAAATTTTCATCAATTTATTAATAAAAAAGTTCAAGGTTGGAACTGTTTGTAGCTTTACTCTGTTGCAGAGCATCTTGCTTTTTCAAGTATGCCTGGGTTAACTGATTTTAACGCATGCTTTTACAACCACTTTGTGAGGGCATTTCATAAAAGGCTTAACAGTGTATATTTTCGCATTAAACCTATTTTCTAATAAGTAATAAATTATCTTTAACTCCATAAATAATTAAAAGTTTCGATGAGTGAAAAAAATAAGGTAAAAAAATAATAATAGTTAAAAAGGAAGGAAGAAAATCTACTTTGTTTCCAAAAAGATTTTTTTTTGTAAAATGATAATTATACCGGTTGCTTCAAAAGGATCATTTCTAAATGACAAAATTAAAGTATTTGTATTAAAATTTCATCAATTGTTTTATTTTTAAAACCAATTTTAAATTCATATTCCTGAGTTTCAAGTGCATTTTGCACAATTTTTAATTGCATGCAGTTCGAATACTAAACACACATGCTAAAAAAAGGCTAAAATTTTTCCCTCTACTAGTGAAAGATGTAGTGCTAAGTAGCAAGGATTTTTATGGTGGCACACATTTGCATATATACACAGACATACACTCTCCTAGCGTCATGTTTTATGATTTGAAGGAGGCAAAGCATAAAATTGCACTCACCCACTTTACGGAACACTCCCATATATAAGCCGGAAGTGAGAAGAGTATAAAGCATCCGGGGTGGAGAGAAAAATACGAATAAAAAGGAAAAGGGAGAATGTCGAGCTGGAAGAAAAATCTTCTGGATGATTTCATGGCTTTTCAATAAAGATGGGGGAACATGGATCTGGGTTCATAAATTCTGGGTATAAAGTTGACAGTGTGAGAGGACCAAATGTGGATGTGTTTTCCAGAAGATAAGAAACTGATGACGAATTTTAATGATGGGTTCTTGTGTGAATTCTCTTTGCGAAGCTCTAACTTATTTCCGGCTTCAGACTTTCTTCCAATAATTTTGAGTTTTTCAAAAATTTTTAAGTCCGAAAATTGTTTTGCGTGATATATATTTGGAAAAGTAATATGAGCTTTGCGAAATTTGTAAAAATAAGTCGTTCGAGATTTGGTTATTTTACTTCGTTTAAATTTCAATGAGGACAGTAAAATGCGATATAATTTCAAAAAAGTTAAATTCTTATGATTATTATGAATATAAAAAGTTTTATTCTAATAAATTGTTCCAAAAATATCATTCTTGACAGAGGGTGAAGAAAATTCCTATTATTCATAATAGTTCCTATGAAATTGCTTTTGTATGTACACTTTGAATTAAAACTTTACCAACCTTTGAATAGTTAATTAAAATGAACTTCTCAACAATGTATTACAGATGAAAAACAGTTGCTTTATGGTGTTGTCCTAAATATATTGTCATAGATTATAATGAATGGTGTTGTTTAATAGGGCAATTTAGAAATTTGTCGATAAGAATCTTGCTCACCAAAACAACAAAATGAGAAGAAAAAAGTCTATTTTAGAAGAAACTTAAAAAGGCACAGAAAATTTAAAGGCTAAGAACGCATTGAAGGTTATATGATCAGGACATGAGCTAGACGGTTCTCCAATAGAGAGCATCCAAGCCTAATCCCGGACAAACAAGAAGGTCGGTCTCACACTATTACGTATAAAACACATTGTGGTATTCATATTTCAATACCACATTTTAATTCATTTTAATTTTTCTTTACTTTATTTTGAAGAATCAAAATCATTCGGAAAACACTTTCGTTAAAATTGTTTTTTATTTTTACTTCCGTTTCGGATAGCATCAGTTGCCAACGGACTTTCTGATGGGGAATCACCTTTTTCTTTTCAGTTTTTCCTAACGTCTTTTTCGGCTCTCTTGGGATAGAAATTATTCGTTTGGTTTAATTGGTTCGACCAAATTTTTTATACGCTCATTGGTCCTTTCTGTTGAATCGTGAAAATTTTTATTTCTGTGCAGATCACGCCACCTTCTTTAACCAATAGATTTCCTTCTTTTAAAAAAGTTTTGGTACGTGTCTACAGCAAGCGTCGCTATAAAAGCTCAGTCTTGTACCAAAAATCCACAGGAGTCAGTGTTTAACACCTGATAACTTGTACCTGCCTGACTAACGTCCACACTAACTGCAAACGCAAAACGAAGCACCACCTCCCTAAGCCAATGAACGAGTGGCCCACCCTACTGCTGCGTCTTCAACGCAGACTTGATGAATCTTTTAAGACCCAGGAATCTAAATATTATGCTCTAATCTCTGGACATCGGGTAAAAGGGTTCACCGACAACTCTGCAAACCCGCTATAAATAATGTGCTGCTGCTGCTGCATTTTAAAATATATCGATAGCGTAGCCATATTATGATGTTTATATAAGTTTGTTAATATGTGTGCGCGGGATGAAAGCTCGTTTGTCTCAAAAGTTTTTTCTTTTTTGTAATTTGATTTAAAGACGAGAGGATTGTATAAATTGTTGTTTCTAGTTTCGAAACTAGTCTTTAAGAATTTCTGAGTGAGAGATTTTGAAACAACAATATTTGAGTACTTAATGAAACGTTTGAGTCCATTGCAATTCAAGTGCTGCTGCTTGCAATTTTATTGCCAATGTACTTTCAACACTATACAATCGTAATATGGTGGGTACATGGGTTACGTATATTGAAAATATAATTCACACGCACATGATAGTATTGAAAATCCTTATTTTATAAAGATTTCTACGAAGCCATGTCTTGTTTTTAATATAGGGTTGGCCATACCTCCTTTTCGTGTTTCTTGGATAAACTTTTTCTAGTGAGCCTAAATAGTTTCCCAAACTTTACCGCTGGAACTGAATGATGATTCACTACCATACAACGATATAATTCTATCCCATATGTTTCATCTAAAGGAATCAGATAATTATTTGAGAATTCAAATATTCTCAAATAATTGGTAGCAATTTTTATATTCTACTGCTCCTTAATTGAATCCAAAACCTACCAATAAAATTTTAAAATATCACATTAATGAAAGATAAATAATGAGTGAATAAAACTAACGTAAATTACGCATTTATCGCTTTAAGAAATCAAAACAAAATTTTGTTGTAGATGGTTCTACTAAAAAAAAAATCGGTCTATGATTCAGTAATGCTCTCATTACTTTTAAATATAAAATTATGAGACATTCCTCGATAATTATATTAATGAATCAGAGACTGGAACACTATCCAACATCTACTTCTGTGCCTTCTTTGGCCAGCAAATCTTCCTTTTCATTTTCACCAGTGGCCACATGTGATGTCTAATTAATAAATATCATGTGATGTCTAAGCGATGACTGTCATGTGATGCAGTGTTTGAAAAGTTGAAATATTATTCATCATGTGGATAAAAAGTACTTCCCAAGTATAAAATAGGTAAAATATACCTTGCTAGTAAAAGCAATTTTTGCGAGTTGCGTCAAAAGCAAAATTTGAAATCATGAAACAAGGTAGAGAAGTGGGTGTAAAAAGTAATAATAGTAATGTAAAAATAAAAAATGCAATACTTTAAACCAGCTTTCTATATTAAATTCAAATATTCTCAAATAATTGGTAGCAATTTTTATGTTCTACTGCTCCTTAATTGAATCCAAAACCTACCAATAAAATTTTAAAATATCACATTAATGAAAGATAAATAATGAGTGAATAAAACTAAGGTAAATTACGCATTTATCGCTTTAAGAAATCAAAACAAAATTTTGTTGTAGATGGTTCTACTAAAAAAAAAAATCGGTCTACGATTCAGTAATGCTCTCATTACTTTTAAATATAAAATTATGAGACATTCCTCGATAATTATATTAATGATAAAAGCTGTCTTTTCAAATAATTACTGCAATAATTTATGTTTAGTACGTTGAATAATATGAACATTTGGTGCTCCAAAAAGCACTAAAAAATTAATATATGTATGTACATATTAATGTTTCATTTTTGCTCTAAGATTACTGCAGCGTAAAAAAATATGAGCCGCATTGTAAAATGATTCATGAAATTCAGGAGTCATTTTAATTGCTCTTTCAATGACCTTATAATCGTTAATAAAATAAAAAGATTTTATATTAAAAAGCTTCTGTGAAAATCAGATTGTTAAAATCGTAAGGAGCTTAAAAGGTTCCCCGACCCGTTATCTTAAGTTTATATTTAGTTCATAGTTTTTTTTTCCTGTTGATAAGCTTATGTACCTTTACGGCTTGAAGATTTTTCACAATTGTTTTCTAGAGCTTTTGATATATATTCTCATTTTACTTTTACGCTAATTAGACGATTGATAAAATTTCTGCGTTCGAAGTTTAATAAATTGATTTTAAAGCAAACATTTTTTCACTTGTCAATTAACTCATTTGGATAGGCGGAAATCATTTTTGTTTCATGGAACAATTCGACAATATATGCTGTGACTTATAGTCTATGTATTGGTCGGAAAATATATGTGTGTTAAGTTCAGTCTGCCTTAATTATATTTAAATTGATAGATTGGGTGCAATGCATTTTTTATGTTTATTTTAAGACTAAATATACTTTAATGGTGATTTTGAACATTATTTTTAAATAATATATTTTTGTTTAAATTATTCTTAAAAGGAGCAAGCATTTCATTAAAATTCATTTCTTTGAGCATGAATTTCGAAAAAAGCAAAGTAAAAAATGAATGTAATTGACAAACATAATCTTCAATCACAAAATAACATTTAATAGACTCACAAAGAAAAGTATATTAATGGAATACGTAGAACACAGAACGAACGACACAGATACAGAACGAACACAACATCGACACAGACGAACAAGCTACTCTTCCCAACTGACGTCACTATCCCTCTTTTGGCAACAGCGCCATCTATTTGTTAAAAGTACGTGAAGTACTAGGGAAGGCAGTTACGTGGATGTTACATGAATACATTTTAGCGTAATGAAAGTTACTATGTCTTATGGCTTAGTTTTTAAGCGAATGTGACGCTCCCTCTCACCAACGCAAGCAGGCCTAAAGTGATGTACTATTCTCTAAAATCAAGCGTTTAATATTCCTCGGTTATGTGCATTGAAGAAATTTGTAATTTTGGTTTAAAAGTAATAAAATCCATTAATGCTTGAAATTAATGCTTAAAACACACTGCTTGGGAATTGAATAAGACGAAAACTTTAAAAATAATGTTGGAAAAGTATTGTTTAAAATTCTTATATTTCTGGAAAAAGCAATTATCTATATGGATATTTGATTGTCATAGAAAATGCTCGTAATTAGCACTTAAAATGCATAGTACTAAGAACAACGTATGAATAATATTTATTCACTGTAATATTGCTTACACTCTCATGCATCGAAACCTAGTGACATGTCTTGATGATCGCCACTTTCTTGGAAAATTATTCAACTGGATTTACAGTTCTATGCAAACTGCAACAGATATTCCAATAACCCTGAATGTAAGAAAAGTTTTCAGTAGAAGTTAGAAAGCAGAATATTATTGAAAAGAGATTCAAATCAGCTTAATATTTTAAAAAGAAAGTAGCCCAGTAATAAATCAATAAATCAGTATCTTATGGAATAACCATGTTATAACTAAGCAATTTATGAAAAATAATTTGAAGTTTATTGACCATATTTATTCCATTTCTTTTTTGTTTTCAATCTACTAAGCCAAATGAGTTGCAATTAAAGTAAGTATTAATTGCTGCTGAAACGATTTAGATAATTATCAATGCAATAGCTTTTGAAAGCATCAGATGATTCTGCTACATATTGCTAAGCTTGCATTATGTTGATGGAAAACCTAAATTTAAGTGCAAATCATATCAAAAGCTTTCATTCTTGATATGCGTGCTTGATGGAATACATCTACCAAATTGATTCGTTTCAACTTCGCCGCCTTTCTGTTATAATCAATCTTTCAAGCGAAAAATTTATTCAGAGAGAATATTCCACTTGCTTGAATACATTCGAAAACGGAGTATGAAATTGGAGTAATAATCAATATTGATCTCAGCCCTTCTCATTAATTCAGAAAATAGCCCCTCCTTCAACAAAGAGTCGGCTTTAGTGATAAGTAGTGAACGGATTAAGCGTGTGATGAGTGAAGATTTGGATCAGTGATCCAGGAAAAGTACCTTAAATACTGGCTACATGAATCATCCTTCTTTTAAAACATGGGACTTGCTCAGCTAGAAAGAAAAGGTGAATATTTTTCAGATTGTAAAGGGCAATGATTTGAAATACGTAGCAGTACTTTCTCCTTATATTGTTATGGGTTCGTCGTACTTTAAACAGATGACTAACTCCTTGAACATACAGAGCAATTTATTTGCAAGTTATTTACACTATGTACACATTTTTAAGCACGCCAAAATATCTCACAAAATACACACATCACCGTAAAACAAACGGTAATCTCGTATAAATACGAATCGAATCAAGCACGAAGCTTACAGCACATGGGCTCAAACTGACATGCTGAACTGAATTAACAAACTCCATGTGCTAAAAATATTGTACTGTCTACATTCTTTGGTCGACACAGAAGAAAAATAAACTACGTCGAAAACAAAGTAAAATGGTGGCAACTAAAGGCCAGAATTGTTAATGAATTTTTTATTTTAAAAGATAAATGCATGATTCACGTGGTGTTTGAATGTCTCAACAGCATCTTTCTTTATAACGATTCCAACAGTACACGTATTTCATGCAGGTCAAATTGTTCCCTTCAAGCAAACTGAATGAGAGCTTTCTTTCTCTTCTGAGCTTCATAATTGTGGAGACACTTACCCAGTTTCCTCGTCTAAAGTGTAGATACCATCGACATTTTATCATCAATATTAAACAATGCAATCTAGTTTGCACCAATCTATTTATTGTAAGCAATAATTACTTTGTGATGTCTGAGTTGATTGGAAAAACATAATTGTCGAGATTGTGAAATGGTTCCTTCGACAATTTACCAAGACTAAGTCTCTAGAATGTCTCCAATTTTATCAATACGTATCACTGGGCGGGGCCTATATTTGCAGTTTTTTTATATCGTATTAATACCTTAAACGTGAGTTTTTTTTATTTAAACAATGCCTACATTAACATTTCGAACTTCATTCCTTGTTCATTTAGCTGTAAAGAAAAGTTCAAAGGTAACTGAAAGATAAATTAAAGGAATCTACTTAATTTTTTAATTATTTATAGTTTGGGTGAACCAAATGCCAATTCAATGTGCTGCCTCTGAAAAATATAGAAAGGTTTACCTCCAATTTTCAGAGAGTAAAACGCTGTTTTAACAATGAATGTGTTTCAAAATCCATTCAAACTATCTAATGATAAAGGTATTTTTATTTACTAAGTGGTCTTATAATAGGATCTTAACTAAAAATGAATTACATCGTAATATTTAATATATTGACAAATCACACTTTGGTAAAACAAATGTAGTTTTCTAAAATATTTTTTTAACTAACAATATATAAATAAAAAATGCTGTAAACTGTCGGGTGTGAAATAAAATATGATAAAACGAAAGAATTAAGTACAAGATCCTTATCCTTAAAGACAGTAACAAATAGAATAAAACGAATGGTATAAAAATTGATAATGTTATATGGTTTAATAAAAATTTTAAATTTTTGCTTTCATTTTAAAGATAAAATGTATCAGGAATTTGAAAAATCAGTGCTGAACTCTGATCTTTCATACTCTGAAAAATTGCAATTAAAAAGTTATGTTTGAAAGCTGAAAGAAATCCTCCAAAAGTCTACATTTCCCTCTTCACTTCTGTTCCTTCTGCGTAAGACTTTAATTTGAATTCAATCTCACGTACTCTTCGGTTTCCAATAAAAGTTTTTTTTAAAAGGAAAATCAATGAATAACATCTTACTTTCAGACTATGTACATTTTTCTCAAGAGATAGGATTTTCTTTAAAAAGGATTTACACCCATTTTCTTTTTGGTATGTATCGGTGGTGCATTGGGGAGCGGGGCTCCTCGCGTTGCTGAAGAAGAAACTGGATTATCGGGATTCTGTACAATTACATTTTTCAGCTTGCTTTTTTTTTTCGTAATATGGATATCAATTTTCCGATCAATGTTTTCTATTTTTAAAATAGGCTTTTATACCTGTTTCTGGAAACAGTATTTCAGCGATATTGATAGCGAAATGATTATTGCAGTAATGTTTTGGTATTTCAAGTGGAAATCTGAAAAGTTTCGATTTGGATCAAAGAAATATTTTAACGTATGGAATAACAGAAAACAATACATTTTGATTTTTGTTGAAAGCTTGATGCCGGTTTTCCGTTTCAGATAATGCAAATTCTACTCACATTAATTTTAAAAAAAAAAAGTATAATAAAAATTTATTTTGTTCGATAGGTGGATTATTTATGAAAGCAGTTTCGATAAAAATGAAGCAAATTTTTAAACGTTTATATTAGCATTGTATATTCCGATTCTTTCACTGAAAAATGTAATTGGCGTGATACGATACATAAAATATAAAACTTTACAAATATTAGGAATTAGTTTAGAGTCTAAAACCTGCATTTTTCGTGCATGATTAATTCCATTTCTTTCTTTTGAGAGACAGCATTGTACAAGCGAAGTTTTTGGGTCATGATTTTAATTAAGGGTTAATTATATAATCATAAAATTCTATGTATGACCAAACGTACACAAGAATTTTATGCATTAATAAAAATGCACTGTATAGCCAAAAGTCCCGGAACACTTTAAATTTTAGACATTTTTTCAAATGTCAGGAGAAATATAAGGCATGTTTTGCAACTTCAACCGTATAGGAGGAGCCGGTAGCGTAGCGTAGTGGTAAGACACTGGCCACCTGCTCCCAAGTTCGCAGGACCTGGCAGAAGCCGGCGGATTTTTTAAGATGCTGAAAATCTTCAGCGCCCATGTCGTATGGTTATGCGGAATGTTAAATATCCCTTGAGTATCTGTTTTGCTTGGATACTCTCGGCAAAATTTAAAAAGTCCTAGTGCAGTTTCGCATCATTTAAAGCTCAGGTGCCGCCATCTAGGGAGGAACGGATAGTCAAAATTCACAAAGTAGTAATGGCATCCGCCGATAATGGTGCTACTTGATAGAATGGATGCCGGTTTCCGGGGAATGCGCCAGTTCTGCAAAGGTTAGTGACCATACGCAGACACATTAGAAAGAACGGCATACGTCAATTTACACTTTTCAGTAGCATTTTATTTCTTGAGACCAACAACAAATTGCAGAAAGGGGCAGATATTGTTTATCATTCTGTATAGCAGCATGCGTGAAATAAACGGTAAATTCCACATAAGACTTTTCTTGTTATATACAACGACTACACATATTCGTAAAAATAGCACGCATATACACGAAGTTTTAAGCATTTCGTTCCAAAATGCCAATTCTCCAGCATGTTGTTGGACTAAAACAATCTACTTCTTTTAAACTATTATCTCATGCAACGCTATTCAGGTACAGCTAATTGTTAAAGAAAAATACAATTTTGTGCAACTATTGACGAATTATCTCATATTTGAGTTTCAGTTATTACCAGAATATCGAAAGCCTTAAAGATCAGTGAAAAAATGTTGATGTGCGGTGAAGATGTGCACGGGGAACTTGGCAAAACAAACCTGATTCTGTCACCGTATTTTTTTTTTATGTAAGGCCTTTCTGTTATAGATTGTGCAGTTATAAACTCTAAATAACAGTTATAAGTTACAAACATAGCTGCGTTATTTAAGCCATGAAGTTTGTTTTAAATTAAATAAATACCAGGTGTGAGACTAGTTGTTTTACATTTAAAGTGCAGTATAATTTCCATATTGACATGGACCTATTTTTTCAAGCAAATATGAAATTTAAATTCGTAAGCCTACAGTAATGTTTTAAATTATGAAATTTAATGCATAGTTGAATATTACTCAATACAAACTGAAATATGAGGAATAAAATTACATTTGTTTTACAACTAAACAAAAGTTTCACATATTGCTCATAACCAAAATGAAATTAAAAAGATCACTTCATTAATAGAGAAGAAATAAATTGTCTTTTCTCCTGCGAAATATATACTTCGACTTCACATAAAAACTGTGATTTTAAAGAAGGAGAAAATATTTGTTGAAGCAATACAATCCATTAACTTCAAATTAAATTAAATTCTTCGCGAAACTCGTGTAAAAACATAAGCAGCACCAAAAGTTTCTTACAAATCAAAACACATCAAGAACAAAACAAGAGAAGTGATAATATGTTATGTTACTTGAAAGAAGTCGCTAAATTTAATGAGACAAAAACATTGTTTCGAGACTTTTAACAAGAACTGGGAATTGAAAACTTTTTACAAAACGTTTTGCCTGAAGAATTTCGAAAGCCATTAAAAAGCGAGTGTAAATGATACTAAAAAGATTTTCTTCATCTAGAAAAACAAAAAAAGAACTTGAGAAAAAGAAAAGAATTCGGTTAAATAGGAACTTAAAAATTAAAGCTTGTGAACGAATAGAAAAGGACATTTTTGGAAAAACCAGATCGGTTTTAAGGCATGCACACATACACAGAAAAAGAAAAAAAATATAAAAAAACCTTTAAAAAAATAAAAATAGCAATAAATTTACAGACAAAGTATTTTGGATGCCATTGGATTCACAAGCTCACAGTCTTTTTACATTAAAAAAGGAGTTCCTTGTAATCCCGAAACGTGTTTGCAATTTGTATTGCTATTTTACCCGTTTTAAACGCTTTGTTTGCATGAAAGGTAAAATTTTTCCTCCAGATTGATTTTAATTGAGAATAATTAGGCTTGAGAAATAGAACGCTAGCCTTAGTGCAGAAAAAAAAAATCAATTTATGTTACGCATGAAGTTAAATAACGTACAAAACTTTCAAACAGTTTGTCAAACATAAAGGCTTTAAAAAACACATGAAAAAAGGTAAAAATAACTATTTACTGCCAGGAAATATTTGTGCGAAAAACGAGATTATTCCTTTCAGAAAATAGAAGCTTATATTTAATTTGGAAGCAATTTTTTGTTCCGCCGCAGCACACGTATGGAACATTTTTTGGAATGTATATTTTTTTATATTATCAGGTTTTTCTACTTGACGCGAAATGCAACAAGTAGCTGTAGTCAGTGAGAAATTTCTTGCATAGTTTGCTCTGACGTGTTAAAAAAATGTGATATTTAAAAATTAATTTTGTGTCTGACTAACGTTTTCATTCACATTAAAAAACATTCTTCAATTAATTGATTTCACATCTATAACAGTTGCTATTCTAATATTCATTATACTGCATTATACTTCCACATGACATGTTAATTTTTTAAAAAATCAAACAAAAATTTAAACAAAATTCTATAGTTGATTTATGAATTGTTGATTGAATTATGTTCAGTAGACATCAAGGTATCTACTGAATAATCGTTTCATTTATTTCATTACCATACTAAGTGACTAAAGTTTATTCTCTCTCCTTTGTCTGTTTGTAGCCCCACTAATTGACTTCTTCTTATCTTACTTCTATTTTACGTATTCCGTAGAATTAAATTAACGTATTTATCGTAATTATTTATAATAATAATTATTTAAATTTAAATTCATGTTCTTTAGATGGCTGCGATTACAGGTATTACTTGTTGATATTACTGCTTTATCTAATGGTAATAGATTTCATTGTTTTTTACATGCACTTTCCAGGGTTTTTTTTTTGCGATATTCTTCTTTCTAGAAGTAAATGCGTCATTTTCTAATAAGTTTTCTTTAAATTTTATTTCACCAGTTTTATCTAATAATTATTGTATGCTTTTAAGATGGCTTTCAGAATTCGAGATTCTCTCCCTCTCTCTCGTATATTTTTCTGACAAAGCTCCAATTTTACGCGATGGACATGGGATTTCTTGTAACTCCGCAGAAATAACACTTCTGTAGAATCTTCACTGTGAAATTTATGCTGGAATGCATTAATTCTTCATTGCTCGAAAATTATTCACAATTCAGTTAATATTATGGCGTTGACAGTAAAAACGTTAAAGAAAATAACCGAAATAAAGAAATAATATTGAATAAAAGATAAATGTGAAATTGCATTGGGGGAAAATAAGTTGAATAATGAAAAGGAAATAAAATATTTTAATGTTAAGAAGCTTTACTTGCTTACGTTGTTAAAAATACACAGGTCTGCAAAAAAAACTTTTTTAAAAATTGTTTTGATTTAGTTAACTGATCTTTATGTAGTTTTTTGCACTGATTTCAAAAAACACTTTGGGTTTTTTTTTCTATCACGTAAAGCTTGCCTACAAAATATAGTTGAAGTTTTTGGGAAAAGTTCAAATACCGGAAAATTTCGGATTTGTTTTTATTATTTTAACATGAAATAAAAGAAAAAAAAAAAAAAAAAAACAACGATACCTAGCTAAAATGAGCACAATAGTGATGGACATGTGTTGCAAAGATATTATAAGTCTTTGTAATAACGTTTTCTTTTTCCATCAAAGCTTCTTTTGGTACTTTTTCGGCTATGTTCTTGTGAATTTTCACTTTTTAACATCCAGCAGCAGTCTGCTATCATGTTGACATTCCATCGACCTTGGTATCTGCGCTCCATTTCTTTCATATCTTGATGGAAACGTTCTCCTTGTTCCTCACTTACAGCCCCAAGATTTTCTGGAAAGTAGTCCAGATGTGAGTGAAGGAAATGGACTTTGACACTCATGTTGCAGCCCAACATTTTGTAGTTTTCTAACAATTCAGCAACCAAAGTTTTGTAGTTTGGGTCTTTTTTGTTTCCAAGAAAGCCTGTTACAACATGTTTAAATGAATTCCAGGCATTTTTTTCTTTCATTTCCATTTTAGTGATAAAGCTTTCATCTTTTAAAAGTTTTCTGATGTCAGGCCCAACAAAGACTCCCTCTTTCAGCTTAGCATCGGATAGACCAGGAAACTGTTCACAAAGATACTTGAAACACTCTCCTTCTTTGGGTAATGCTTTCACAAACTGTTTCATTAGCCCCAATTTGATATGAAGTGGTGAAAGTAAGATCTTTTTAGGATCCACTAAACTTTGTCTTTCAACATTTTTAACTCCAGGAATAAGAACCTTTCTGATTGGCCAGTACTGCTTGACATAGTGATGGTTCCTGTCACGGCTATCCCATTCACAGTGGAAACATGGGAACTTTGTGTAACCACTTTGTTGACCTAGTAACATGGAAATAACTTTCAAATCCCCACAAATGGTCCATTTATGGTCAGAGTAGCCAAACTTATTGAGAACAAACTCAAGATTTTCGTAGCATTCTTTCAAATGGACCGAGTGTCCAACAGGCACAGAAGCATATCGGTTACCATTGTGAAGAAGTACAGCTTTCAAACTCCTTTTTGATGAATCGATGAAAAGTCTCCATTCCTCTGGTTCATACGTGATTTTGAACATTTCCATGATCCCAGGTACATTGTTGCAGAAAACTAGGTCACCCTCTTATGTAAAAAACAAAAACAAATTCCTTTTCTCTAAATTGGTACCATGAAAATGAAACACCGGAGGCTAACATATGTCTTTCTTTTAGTTTAGACCCTAAAACTTCCGCTGAATCCTTTGGGAGGCCCATATCTCGTACTAAATCGTTCAAGTCTGGTTGAGAGAAAAGTTTAGGGTCATTGGTACCTGGAACGTAGCTGTCCTCATCATCGCTGCTACTATATGACATTTGGTCTAAATCTTCTAAAATATTATCCAGGGTGCCTGGAGGTGAAGGAATAGACAAGTCAGGTCCATGAGAAACAGGGAGAATAGCCAAACGTATGTTGGTTGTGTATGAAATGTCCTTCCTGTTTTTTGAATTGAAACCTTGCACTGAACAAGAACAAAAATAACAGTCATCACTGTGATTTTTAGGCTCTCTCCAAATCATGGGTACTCCAAAACGAAATGATTTCTTCTTACCTTGAAACCATTGTCTCAGTTCTTCAACACACACAGAACACACTATATGGGGAGCCCAAGATTTATCTTGGTCCCCTAATTTAACACCAAAGTATGCAAAATACACCTTCTGAACAAAATTAGAAATGTTCCTTTGCTGCTTCTTGATGGTATAAGACCCACAAATATAACAGAAACAGTTAGGAGAGTTGACACATCTTCTGGTCGCCATTTCTTCTAAATAGCACAAAACTGTTTGATGTGTACACCACAGTGGCTAGCTCCACACTGAGTCACTGACTGCATTCAAGGTCACGGCTCACTACATTCCTCACGACGCCGACGTCTAGCAGACAGTAGGATTGCGGATTAATCAGACAGACTGAGACATGTCTTGTTCCAGTAGAAACTGTATTTTCCCAGTTTAGATTCATTGTCTTATTCAAATAAATAGAATAAAAACTTTTTTTTTTATTTTGCAAATAACATACTCACATTGTTTAGTTACCTGTTCACCATGAAAGCTCCATAATTCAGACTAAATTTACCACTTATGTAGGCTATAATATTGAAAAATCGTACGCATACTGAACCTGAAAACCCCTGAAAATAAGAAAACTTCAGTTGAAATTTCTGACTTATCTAGGGGTGATGGAATTTTTTCACTATTTTTTTCGTAATCAGCACAAGAAATACTGTTAAACCCACTAGTTAAATATGCTACAATTTTTTCATCGCAGACTTGTGATATTAATGTATTTATGTAAAAGATAATTTCAAATGTATATATGAAAGTAGACGATTTATCTTGTCCATTAAAACAGAGCCCCCTATACTAAATGCCTTCTGATATGAGAGGAAAACGGCCGTGAAAAGTTCTCCGCTAGGTGGCGCAAATAACCTGCTGTATCAACTTTAAATTTCTTTTAAGAACTAGTTAGGTTTTAATTTTAGTCAAAATTTGCTTTCTAGAATATTTTGTTTGCTGATATGTTTAAAATCAAATAGTTTATGTAATTTAAACATTCAGATCATTAAACTTTGCCATATGTATCTACTTATAAAAGCAGTATTATGAGCAGGAACCTTCTTCCTCTATATAAAAAGTTGCGGCCAAAATGTGTATGGATTTAAAGCCCTATCGGATGGCATTTAGTATAGGGGGCTCTAATTGAAATCTGTTTACTGAATCATATTCGTGTTTGTTTTGCTCGCTATCATCCTTTTGTACATTCACTAACATTTGTTAATTAGTTAGAGTCGCCTTCGCTATTTTTGATCAGAGTGATCATTCTGCGTGGTTGTCCTTTCTGGCATTTATCGCCTTGGCGATGTTTCATTCTCTGTGACATTGAAACTTTCCCCAATTTGGCGAAATTCGGCAATGTGACGCAATAAACTTCGCTTTGGTATCCCTAGCTTTTCAACGATGTAAAATTTGATCAAAATGCTTATGAGTTGGCTGATATTTATAATGACCTGAATGTATGTGACGTAAACCACATGTCGAAAAACTTAACTAATTATTTTTAAGCATTTATCCCAGTTAAACGCTTCTACAATAAACCCTAAATTGTAAAACATAATAATAGTAATTTGCATAATATACAAAACCTATAGTCAAAAGTAAAATACCTTATTTTTTCATTCTCTAATTTATATCCGACTGTTCTCTATTTTCTATTACAATAGACTATTATCAAGGACAAACAAGTAAATCTAATTACAGTGAGGTATTTTTTGTTAAATGTTAAGTTATGGTCTAACTTACGATTTTTAAGCACTCATTTATCATTATTCATTTGGCAAAAGCATTTTTTTTTTACATTGGGATTAATGCATGATATAATTTTTGCTACAAAGATAGGTTTTTTTACTGTAAATAATTGTCACTGAAAAAAATAAGGTTTTTCATCGATATATTTTCTGTAAAGTAATTTTGAAGCTCTGTGGACGTTAATCCCCTTTAAACGTTTCCTCGTGAAATTAATCAAACTTAATCAGGTCCCATCATCCGTTAAGAACTCTATGTTTAAAATCAGAAGTTAAACTTCATTTTAAATTTTCTCCTGGTACGGCTGATTTGCTCTTTTCTGCGTCAACGTAATAAAAATATCTTTGTTGATGGTCGTAATATGCGGCAATTAATTTATATTACCAAACAAGATAGTTAACAAGAAAGTATAAAAAATGTGAATGATTGAACGTAATCTATGATTAACATAAATCTCTATTTCGCATTTGTTAATAATATGTTTTGAAAAATAAATATGCAAAGATAAATATTGTATTACATTTTTAGCTATTATATTATATTATATTTGAACTTTTTGCTATGTTTTTTAATTGCTAGTATGTTTAGATGAAAAACTTTACATTTTTACATAGAACGTAATTTTTTCCGAAATACTACTTCATGTCTTATTATCTTTTTGAAATGTCTCAAGGTTTCTTTAAGCCTTCTACTTGAATATTACACGATGAAAAGAAATTTATCCGCTTCAAAGAAAGGAAATACGGAAAATTATCGAGTGACATACTTTCATAAAGCCTCTTTTAAAAATAATCCTTTAAATTAGTCTCATGATTACGGTCAACATTTAGGATGCTTCCATGCTCTTTAAATGTGTAGAAAAACTTTGATAATTACATTAATAGAATAAAACTAAATTTACTATTTCGTAACTACTACTCATTATAGAACCACTTTTAACTAGAACTTGAGACAGCAAGTGCATAAAAGTATATTATTATTATTTTTACAAACGTTTAACGTTTTTCATTGCAATGTAATTACACAGAACTGGAAATTTAAAGAGAGGAACTTCAATGTTAGGGGTTTTCCTTTTTTTTTACCCGAAGTTTTTTTTAAGCTTTTCAACGCTTAAGATTTCTTTGAACAAATGAACTCTAAGAAAAAATGTCTTTTAAGGTAAATTATGTGCTTTCTTTTTTATTTTTTGCAAGTTCTCCTTTTACTGCTTTGTTGGCGATGGTATAAAAATTTCAAACA
The DNA here is from genome assembly GCA_038502835.1 of Octonoba sinensis. NCBI lineage: Eukaryota > Metazoa > Arthropoda > Arachnida > Araneae > Uloboridae > Octonoba > Octonoba sinensis. The sequence goes on along the minus strand of CM076599.1, from coordinate 50,617,676 downwards.
AAATTCAAAGCCTTAAGTGCGAATTTGTTCAACCATTTTCACATTACATAATTACTATGGCGCTCAGGTACAGATGTATTTCAAAAGGTTTAGTCGCACTTTAAAGGGAGCCGAAAAAATTACTTTTTTAGCGAGTAAAAAAAAATGCTTATTTGTTGCATGATAGGAAACGAAAAGAAAAAAAAAAAGCTTTTTTTTCTTTAACTATTTTCAAAATATAAAGAAAGTGAATAGTGGGTAAGGGAATATTGGGTAAGTGAAGTTGGGTAAGTGGGAAAGTAAAGTTTGGATAAAACATTGATAAAAATTGCCCCTTTTTTATACATTGTTATGTGCAGATAAACTTATTTTATTCTGTTGGTATATTTTTAAAGTACTTTGTTATATTTTTTGAAAAACATTTAGGATATGGTGCACCCGTGCTCTGTTTTAAATCGAATGCAAATACGTTTTCAAGAGTTTTTTCATTTACTAAGCATTCCTCGGGTCAAGTATTGCTTTATGAAAATCTTGATTTATAATATTAAGCACATTTTTACACATATTTAGCATTCTCTAAATTTATAGACAACGGTTTCCGAAACAGTATTGTTACTGGAATTATAGCCTTATTCACCATCCTTTCGACCGGCAGTCGGACAGCGTTTTCACTGTCCATTTTGGACTTAAGTACAAAACGGAATTTCCCACGACGAGGAGACAGCATGCGCAGTAGTGCAAGAAACAAACGTCATTCGTAGTTTATTGATTTCGAAGAAATGTGCGAGGTGAAAGATGAATTTTCTAAACTAATTTTTACAATTGCGATTGCTTGAAAATATGTAATCTCACAGAGACAGAGTTTGTTCTTGTTGGATGAATGTCTTTGAAACTTAGGATGAAAAGAGCTTCCGGCGCGTCATCAGGATCGTCAACAAAAATCCACATTCCGGAGGATAGTAGAATACCTCGAGACAAATTACCAACGAGCAATAAAAATAATGCATTGTCTGTTAAAAAACCGCTACTAACAGCTCTAAGATTTTACGTCAATGTCACAGAAGCTTTTCAGCTTCAGATCGGTGATATCTTTGCTGTAAGCCAGCTCACTTGTAGCGAGAGAAATGTAAACAGACGTTCAACACTGGAGTTGCACGAGGTCACGTGGGTAAGTTAAGCCAATCAGAACATCGTTGCCTTTATTGCTGTCAGAAAACAGAGTGTATATGTAACAACAGCTCTAATAGGTATTGAATACCGATTTTAATAGCGGTCTTGACAGAGGATCGCTCGAATAACCATTGGACCGGCTGTTTGACCGTGTTTGGTTCATTAGTCCGTAAACCGTTCATTTAATGCAACAACGTCATAACTCATAAAGTATGATGTGTACATTTTGAGTTAATAAGATAGGATAGTTGGGAAAACATGATTGCAATTATACAATAATAATAGGGGGATAATTGCAATGATGAATGCAATTATCCTCTAGTATCAACCTGAAAATCACCGCACCATAATTTTCGAGTAATGTCGTTGTGGCAGCGAATGAAAGATATATTTTAACGTAAACCAATTACTTACACGAACCAATTCTCAACAGCCATGTTTCGTTCCATTTGAAAGCAAATCTCGAGTTCTACTTCCATCACTTGTCCGGCGAAGTACCAAGAATTTCATTAAACTTTGTTCCAATGATGACTGGAACTCTTCTTAATCAAAATTTAGAGTAAGGTTTAATTTTCCGGATAAAACTCGTGTTCCGCATTGTAGAAGTAGCCGCTACTGAGTTTTGAGATATTCTTATCTGAATGCTTGAAAGTGTAACCGAGTGAAACCTCTCAATAAGGGACACTAAGAGGACTGGAAATTTTGTCCCTTAAATAGAGGTGTCCTTTCCTCGGAGGCTCATAAATTGATGCATACACATATAGTGTATTGACTAAATTTAACTTTTTAATACTAAACATGTGTTACTATTTGCTTTACTGAAAATGTCTCATGCATACAAAATATAAGTCGAAAATATTGGAATTTAAAATTTTTTCCTTGAAAAACTAAAATTTTAGCATAAATGTCGTATTGGCAAAGTTTTGTAACGTTCAGAAATGTATTTGAAGTAATCTATTAGATGGGTTTGTTTTAAAGTATGTAATTTGGGCAATACAGCATAAATTACGTTTAGTGTACTTTTTCCTATCCTTGTATAAAAAAATTGTTGGAAGCCGGGTACTGTCTGTCAATGCTGAACACACGTGTATTCCATAGTACAAAAGAGGGAAAAGCCTTTACAAGTAGGTTTTGGCAAGCACTTTAAAATACTTTTTTCTTTGTTCATGGTTCTAGGACTCATACCAACTTTCAGAAGTTAATTTTTAGAAAAAAACCTTCAGCCTCCAGTAATTTTTTCTTATCTATAAAACTTGAATTTTGAAAATGTTTCTCTAAGAATGTCCCTTAAATAGAGTGTCCCTTACTCAGAGGTAAATACATTGCGGTCCCTATTCAAAGGGACTGGGACCAGAAAAAGTGTCCCTTAATTAGAGGTGTCCTTTTTTTGGAGGTGTCCCTTAAAGGAGGTACCACTATTATACGAGTTTAGGTGTTTTTTTCCAATTATTAACATTATAACAGAACAAGTCTGGTTCAGAAAGGCAAAATATTACATTTTCCTGTATCATGAAGAAAAAACAGATGTTGGGACTAAATTTAATCTTGATTAATAATGCATTTATCTGTGAAACAAGTTATAAACCGAGTTTTATTGATGTCAATCAATCTCAAAGGAACACATAAAAGTATAAAGATTTGAAACTTTGAAACTTCGATTGTGCTTCAAATAATCTCTTATACTCTATTTATAAATTTAGTACTACTATTAGCACGAACACACACAAAATTAGCCATATTTAGCTTTATATAATGTCAAAAATTTTAAATGTGACGAATAGTAACATATTTAATAATAATAAAAAAGAAAAAAAAACCTACTCATTAAAACTTCGAGATTATTTTTAAGAAAGTAACTTAAATAAAAAAAGAAAAGATAATAATGAAAAGTGATAACAGTATTAATGGGAAATAGTCAATAGTCATATTGGTAATGTGATACCAAAAATTTAAAAAAAATGATAAATATATAAATAAATAACAACGTTAATTCATGGAGAGGAAAACAACCAGAAACAGCATAAATGAAATACAGATAAAAAAATACAAAAACGGGAGAATTAGTTATTTTCAGCAATCCGGAGAATAACAGGGTAAGATAACAATGTAAAATAATCTAGGGTCACCCCAGGTAATTCCCGACCACTGTGTTTCTGGGGTATGATGTTCATTGGGGACTGCTAAATTGACTAGGACCAGCCTAGCTGGGCCCTGAGCCTGTTGCTGGTCGTCACTTTTGTATTTGTATTTGTATAAGTATTAATCACTCATTTTTTATTAATAAAAAATTAATCTTTGTGTAATTTGAGATATAGTCAAGAATTCTTGGACATTTTACTAAATTATAACTACATTTACTAAATAATTACTTGCTGTTAAGGTTATTATATTAAGCAATTTTTAAACTGCACTCAGAACTTGCCATTTCAAAGATGGGTTCCTAAATATGCACATTTTTACAACGATGCTTATTCCTCTTTTATTAAAAAATCGTTTGTTCTACTTTGTATTCCTCTTATCTAAAAATAGTGTAAGATTTTGAATGGTTGTTTCAGATCTTCTGTAAACATTAAAATTTATTATTTGAGGTTGTACCAAATGTTGCCACTGTAGAAGGGGTAAATATGGATTTCTAAGGTAATTCCTGATCACTTGCTTTTTCTGGCATAAATTTAATCGGAAAGAGCTAAAAAAAAAAAATATCAGTTATTTGTTAATGCGAGGTCACAAAATGTAGAAGACTGGAAAAAAGAAACAGAAAGTATGGAACAAGCTATGAACAAAGAGGATAGCAAATCATTAGTGGACAGTTTAGAAGTTGATCAAATAAAAAAACGACCCAATTAGATCATTCTAAATTCTTTGTTGGATGCTATTTACAAAAATATATCTTTACACAGCTCTTATGCAGTTTATTATGATAATGATTAAATGTAAATTTGAAAAGCTTTAAAAAGAGAAGGAGATCTGATTGAAATCAAGTTTATAGAAAAAGTGCAAGCAACTACTGATGGTTAACAAGAAGTTCCGTCTAGAACTATACGAGCCTACTTTCTCGTACACATCAAATCCAAATTTATAATCAAGCTATATATATATATCTATCTCTCTCTTTCTTGTTTAGCTTTAGTTTTTAATTGCTTCAAATATACCCTTTTCAACGGTTAATACATATTCATTCATTAATTCATTTATTCAGTCATTTATGTATTCATTCATTTACTCATTCATGTATTTATTCACTAATTTACTTATTTTTTCGTTCACTAGCTCATTTATTCTTTCGTTTATTTCTTTTTTATCATTTATTCATTCATTTATCCATCCATTCTTTTCCTTATTCATTTAATCATTCATAAATTCAAAAATATTCTTGAGAATCCCGATCAAAAAATTTCATAGGAAAATAGGCTCGTTAGTTCTGGATGAAATTTCTATTGGTACATGCTCTACGTTATAAGAGCTTGAAAAACAAGAAGTTCCGTCTAGAACTATACGAGCATACATTCCCGTATACACCAAATTCAAATTTATAATCTAAATATCGCTCTCTCTCTCTGTCTTTCTCGTTTAGCTTTAGTTCTTAATTGCTTTAAACATACCTTTTTCAACGGTTAATACATATTCGTTCAATCATTCATTTATTCAGTCATTCATATATTTATTCCCTCATTTATTTATTCATTCTTTTGCTTATTCATTTAATCATTCATTAATTCAAAAATATTCTTGAAAATCCCGACCAACAAATTTCATAGGAAAATAGGCTCGTTAGTTCTGGAAAAACTTTTTATTTGTACATGCTCTATGTCATAAGAGCTTTCCGATGAAGTTTGTTCCAAGCAAATCGGTCCGTTAGATCAGGATTTATATAGGATTGAAATTTCCCCGTAGGCGCTGTGTTAATTTTTTTTTGAACTGTTCAAAAATAAACAAAAATTGTTCAATTTAATATTTAACGCTAAGAGCTTCTTCTAGTATGTTTGTTCATTGGAACTTGTATCTTGTACCCAGAACTAACATAATTTGCTTCATTTTCGTCCATAGGCGCTAATGTTAAAATTTTTTGAAATGCTGAAAATTGAACGAAAAATTGTTCAAATCAAAAAGTAAACTACGAAAATTGAATGTCCTCGCTGAGCCCTTTCGAATGCAAAAAGAATTTCTCGAATCGGAAGATTCACTCAAAAGTTTTTAATGGTGGGGGAGGGGCAGACAGACCGACAGACACACATTTTCCACATCTCAAAACCCTACTTTAGATTTTTTATTTTTTAATCTTTATTTAATTACTTAACTTATTTCTGATTTTTCTTTATTTTTAACGATATTTTAATGATACATTAAGCCTTCTTTCATGTTTCATTATTATTTTTTTACTTTTACGGGAAAGTAAGCTAAAAAGGGACAAAAATGAAAAGATAAATGCGAAATAAATTTTTATGGTCCCGTGACCTTAAATGGAGCTGACCCATTCACATTTGATGACACTGCCATAAACAGGGCGTATAAGTGATACAAGAAATGTTGCAAAGATTTTTAGAAAATATAGTTATTTATTTTAAATAAATCAACTTGTCAGCTGCTAAATTATGTTTTGCCAATTCATTAATTTTTATAATTATTTACGAAATGCGTTTTGTTAAAAGAAAATTGGGTGATCATTATTTTCTCTAGAGGTGATCAAGAATTACCCCGTTCTATGAATAATTCCTAATCACTGAAAATTTTAAGTATTGCAAATTCTCCTTTTTTTCATTAAAAAAAGGGTTGCATAGAAATCAGCCCACAAACCATCAAATTTACAGAAAAAATTAGAATTCTACCGCATACGGTTTTTTTTTTTTTACAAAACGGATGTTTGTATTATTTAATCGGGAATTACCCCAGGTCACACTGTACCAATAGTGACGAAAGTATTCGTAGGTCATAGGAGCGGAAAATACTATCAGATATAAAGTGGAATTGTTGTACTGCTTAATAAGAGTAATATAAATATTAATTTGATATTCAAATGTGGGATATACATATCTTAGAAATGGCTTTGCTGGTACAAAGGCTTTGCTAGAATTTTTTTTTTTTTTTTGATGTATTTTTTCTTTCCTTTTTTTTGAACCATTTTGGATAGAAGTAGGTTGAAATTAAACCTTTATTAATCTAAAACATTCCACGTACACTAATGTTGAAAGAAAATAAAGAAGAAAATTTTAATTCTAATTCGTAGTTGAACAAGTTCTGTGTGAGCCAAATTCTCCCTGAAAGTAGTTAAAACTCTCAAAACCTCAAAGAAAAGAAATAATCTGAACTTTTTTACGGCTTCTCTTTAATCTCATTTCTGTGAAAAAGCATTTGTTCTTGATACTGTGATCATTCTTCTTCATTGCCAAGACGTATTTCTTCGAAAATTTTATTACCCATCCCATTAGCTAAAAGAAAGTCTGCTGAATTCTCAGAGCAACTATTACTTGGAAAATGCTGCATGATCGAAATTGTCTACTTCACTTTGGTGGTTCTTCAGAAATAGCAAATTGTTTAGTTTGGCAAGATTGCACTTTTACAAGTATTGAAAAATGTGAGGAAAAGGGAAATAACAGGTTTATTTTAAACTTCAAAATTATTAAGTTTGTCGGTAGAAAAATGTTTTTGGCGAAATAGTTTTAGCATCTTTTAATTAGTAGACATAATATGGAGCTTTCATGAACATTTTTCTTAAATGACGTTCACTAATGTGGTTTATAAATCAGTGTTTTTCAAACTGTGGGCGAACTGGTGAGGGGATATTTTGGAAGTTCGTGACACTCTAATGCATTTATTTGGTTCTACTAAGAGGATTATGTGGCTAACCCTTTTTATTTTGAAATTCTTTAAACAGAGAAACATATCTTGAAACAAGATGAAGTTCCGAATAATAGGGTAAAAGTCTTTCTGTTTTTCTCTGACTTCGATAAAGAGATAGCTCCCGAAATGTACATATAGGGTTCTCCCCTCCCGTTTTTTCCGTCTGTTCAGAACTTCTTACTGGATAACCGAAATTCTCTAATTCATTTTTAATCGATAGAGAGTGATCCCGAAAATTCCCCATGCCATTAACCAACCTTATTTATTCATTTGATTGAAAATTATGTGCATAAAATCAATAAAATTAATTTGAATTTTCAAAGCTTACCTTATGAATTTCACTGATTGAAGTGCTTGCAGTAGTATAATTGATTATACGTAAAATTTCATGTCTAACGGTTTAAAAATGAATCATGTAAATAATAACTTGCACTTTGACTGTCCATGCTTTAAATATATCTACTCTGAAAAGTAGACCATTAGTAAATGTTTTTATAGCTATTATTTATTTCGGACTGCCCGTTGATTCATGATCGCTTGGTCGGAGACGGGCTAATAGTAATATTAAATCCCAAGATCAATCAAATTTAAAAAAGAAGGAAAACAAGAAACGAAACGACTTTAAAACATAATTGAGATCTATCATAATTTTTAAATTACGCTGCAAGATAAAATTAAATTCAATTCTCTAAATACTTGTACTACTTTTAAAAATAAGTAAATTTAAGTCGGAGCAAAAATGTTGTGATAAACCTACATAACCATAGGACGATAAGACTGCAGTTTGGCATATACTTTGGTATTGGTCCAGGAATCCAATTTTGTAATTTACCAGAATTTAATGTCACAAATATTGCATATAAGATTACTAAGCTCAGATAAATTATTTTGGTGATGATATATTAAACGAAATTTATGCATTGAAATTACTTTTGCTCATATGTCTTAAGTTCCCCAAAATAAGAAAATGATTTTCAAGAAAAATTTAGCAATAATAAAAAAAAAAAAATAAAACTTAAATTTACATAGATTTGAAGGCAATACCTTTTAAAATATTTATTTCTTGTATCCAGATATATTTCATGTTATAAGAGGTGCGCAATTATTGTATTTTTTGCATTAAGGCAACTACTTGTACGTGTTATTTCAAACTTACATTTCCACATTCACTCTACTTGTATGTTCTGTTCATATGTTCGTGCAAATCGTATTACTACATGAATTTGTTTTTATAAAATTGCACTCGGACGTAAAAAATAATTTCAGTTTTGGTTTTTCATTACATGGATTTTTTTCTTTGCCATTTTTATGGTCCCACATTTTATTTCGAAAAGGTAACGTTTCATTTTTAACACACATTAGATTTCGCTTATTGCTTTTCCGGCCTTGGATTGAAATAACGTTTTAAGTACCCGTTAAAAGAAAATGCGTTCACAATGTCATGCAACAGAAGCGTAAATATATTCCGCGTTTCGCTAATGATTTTATGCAAAACACCATTTTTTTTCTAAAGGAGAAAAACCGAAGGAAAAAAGTAATACAATCGATTTTTAAATAGTCTTTTAAAGATTCTTTGGCTTGGTATGGGATAAAAGTTTTGTAAAGAAAGATTTTTTAATGGCAAAATGAATTGATTTCTGATATCAGAAAAGGTGATGCTTTTTATATATCTGTACACCGTTTTAATTAAAATTTAATTATTTTCCCTATAATCCTTGAGATCTTTACATACATCAACTTGGAAATAGAAAAAATAACTTTCTTGAGGAAAGGCATTATGTGCTTTAAGAAATAAATGAAAGCGTTCGAAGGAATTGCACAAAGGAAATTAAATATTTTTATCTGTGCTTTGCTTCGTAAACTCATCAAATATATTGGAATTCTACCTAACAAATGCGAGGGATGAAAGGTATTAAAAGCATAATGGAATTTTAAATAATAAAAAAAGACTTAAATCATAAATTCTTCGGAAATTTAATTATTTAGTTTTTTTTCCCTGAAAATAACCGAACATTCTGATCATTACAAAAAATGATTGGAATGTTTTGACTGAAGTACTTTTCAAAAAGTTATTTGGAAAATTATTACTATTACTAAGTTAAACTCTTTATGAAAGTTATGCATGAAAGAGAATGCAAGTATACTTTCTTAGTTCTGATGACTTTAGAAACCTTCTCACAAAATTTAAACGAAATATCCTGTTAATGCTATAAAATGATCTTGACATTATATTAAGGTGACTTTCAAAACAATTGAAGTTAGCCAGATGAGAGTGGCATCAGATATTGTTCTACTTGTAGTAGGCAATTTCGAACGTTTTACTTAATACCTACAAAGTTAATTGCGTTTAAAAATACTTTCAGATCATTTATTTGGATACATGACTTATAATGCGTATATTAAGGAGCATTTGAACCATATTGTCAGCTAAGTACATCTAAATAAATGAACATACATTTAATTTAATCTAGAGGAGTGTAGCACATAGTGAGACAAAGTCTAGGAAAGCATTGATTAAGTGCTAAATATATTACTGAAGAAAACTTAAAGTTTGGATATTCAAATCTGTTAATTGGCAATATCTTTAGCATAGAATTTATCAATATGTAGAAACAGAAGGTAAAATGAATTAAAGTAGAAAAAATAAAATGTCGAAAATTTGTCTCTGTTTACCATACGTAGTACAAGAGATGCAAAAAAGTCATAGATTTAGAGAAACTGGAATAAACCTGGAACTTTGGGGTTTATGGAAGTAAACAAAATTTATCATTTTTAACGTTAATATTAAGTCGAATACATGAGGGATGATTTTATTCACATGTTATCAGTTATTATATGTTTACATGTTACAGTGAAATATGTTTAACTAAAAGTGAGTAAAATAACTAAAAATGTATTTTTTCAAGCAGCTTTTTTGTGTTAAAAATAATTTAAATGCGCGGTTGATGTCAGAATTGGAATATAAGTAATATAAGCAATCTTTACTTATATCCATGTATTAGTACAAATGGCATGTTTTAGCTTAGGACTGCTATTAAAATCAGTATCCTAATTCATCATTTAAATATTACTTAAAAAGCATTAACAAAATGCTGTATGCAATTCAGTTAGTTGCAAGAATAGCTACACAATATTCGTCACGTTTTATGCCACATAAGTTTAAAAGAAAGTTAAGCATTTTGCATTTACATCATTAAAAAGAAGTTAAATTGAAACTGTTATGAAAAAATATATAATACAAAATACAATTTCCATTCCTTAAAACTAGTTAACTGATTGTGACCTGCCTGACTAAGTGCCACTTTTTACAATCACACTTTAGAAAATAAATATGTGCTAATAGATCTAAAATGGTAACTATTTAGATATATTGCTGAAATTAATTAAAATGCAACAAGATTAAAGCATTGATTCACCTTAAGTTTCCAAGCAAGCGAGCACAAAATGTGGCTGTGTTTTCCACTCCACTCGTTTCACTTAACTTTTTTTTATAGAAATACATGTTAACAATTTAGTACTCAAAAATAAATCATTAATTTCATGAAGTAAATATCGATAGGCATCATTCATGTACTGATTTATTATTTTAATAATAAAGGAATTATTTTGGAGAAAGGTGTAGTTCAGTGGTTCACTCACCCTAGTACTACGTAGGTTAAAAACATAGACTATTATTTATTTACTATAACTTTTCTAAACATATTAATCACGAAACATTTTTTTTTACAATTACCTCATAAGATTCAGTTTCCTTATTTTTAAATGTTTTTTTAAAAAATAGTATTAAGTTTTAAATCAAACAAATTATATTAGTGTATCTAAATTACACTATCATAAAAAATGGGCGCAATGCATATCATACAAAAATACAATGCAATTGCAAACGTTCGGGTAATTTTTTTAGCATTTTACATGGAAAGAATATTTATAGATCGATACTTCGGGAAAGAAATATGATGCTTTACACTTTATCTAGGGCAAGCTTCTACAAGCTTTTTCACCACAGGCTATCTTGGTAGTTTCCTTAATATAATCTTGTCCTTTTTTAAGGAAAATTTTAGTAAAAGATGTTCAAAGCTCTATTGATAAAATTTGTGAAAAATGACTATATACACTCGACAAAGTGAGTTAGGAAATATTATTTCTGAATCTGAATTCTGAATTAGACATGGTTCTTTCATTCGCCTAAATTACTGCCCTCACCAGAGATTATACTTGTGCAATTATAAAAGGAATTGACTGTATTAAAATCTGAAAAGAAAATCCCTTTCTTTTAATTTCTAAAATTTATTATTATTTTTTAATTTTTTTTCACCCAGTTGGATTAGACCGATTATACTATATTAAAACTCTAAAATTAAAAAAAGAAGACAAGAATGCATTTTTTTCAGAGGATTTTGTATAGTTTATATACTGGAATGATTTTATTAATATTTCTTTGAGTTTGGTACTCTTTAAACATAGCATGTAAAAAAAAAAGAATATATATATATATATATATATATACATATATATGTATATATATGTATATATATATATATATATATATATGTATGTATGTATGTATGTATGTATGTATGTATGTATGTATAAATCTCCTAGCCCAGCAGTAACGCATTTGCGTTGAAACCATAACGTCCCATTCTAAGATCCTAGTTTTACAGTCGGTGATTTGAGAAGTAAGGAAGAGTGGCTGCTGGTGACACGTTTTCTAACAACATCAATCGAGATGCCTGATAGGTTTCTTGGTTTTCTCCAGTTCAATACGTAAATGTGGGTACACTTCACTAGACATTCTCTAAGAAATGATCATTCCCTTAACTGCTCTGCTTCGAATTACATTTTGTCTGGTGCAGTGCAATCTTTTGAGTCTCAAGAAAAAAACAATTAAAAGAAAAAAAAAAAACAATAATTTAATAAACAAGGAGCATTAAAAGGAGGAGGAAAATGCAGTCGGCTTCAATTTATCTTGAAAGTTTTTTTTTTTTTTTTTTTGAGAATACTTTTCTTATATACTTTATTTTCATTTTCTAAAAAATAAACGACATAACAAAGCGTACCAATTAAGACACCTCATATGCGATAAAATTTATTAATTTTTCAAAGCGACAAATATAATACCTTTATTGTTTTCCCTGTTTACTTTTGAGAATGAAACTATTTTAACATTCTATTTACAAACCATTTTTCTGAAGAATTGAAATTGATCGCATGTTGCCATTTTGACGAAGACAAATTCTAGTTTCTATGCGCATCACTGAAAGTTTGACAACTTGGGGTTTCTAAGAGGGAGATATATAAGGACAGTTCTTGGGCAAAAGCGTTTTAGGAAGAAATGATAACAATTTTTTTTCTATTTTCTTATTACTTTTTCGGATTTATGACTGGCTTCTAGAAAAGAATTGGAATTTTTTTGATGAATGAGCGATTTATAGGAGTGCGGCACCTGTTATCACGGAACGTTACTGCGAACTTGATTATTCGGGAATTTCTGTAGTAGATTTGTATGAACCGGTTTATTTCTAACAATTTTCTTACAATTTTCAAGTGTGACAAAAACAGATCAATGAAATAAATAAATAAAAATACAAACTTTTAAGAAGATTTAAATAAACATCTAGCATAATATAACACAACATAATGGTGGAAATCTGTGAAAAATCAATTTCTTATGTGTACAGATAGATTCCTCTATTGCGGACACCAGCGGGACAAATATATTTATTTGTTCGTAGTACTGAGGTGTCCACAAAAGAGGCTCTGGAGACTTGGTTAGGCTCAATGCTTTGCTGGTGGAGAACTAACTTTCCGTGAAAGAGTGGTATTCATTGGGAGGAGTTATTTTGTGTGTGTGTGTGTATATATATATTTAATCTTTTTATTAATTTATATTTTTATATATTTTCTATGCTATGCGCTAAATTTGCCATCATATAGATGTATATATGTTTGGGAAGACATATTTGAAAAACAGGTAAAAACGAAAAAAACCAGAGACTTATCAGGTTTATCTTAATTATTTTGGGAGAGGGTCTGTTGGTGTGTCCCTTATTTTAGTTTTAGGAGTGCGGAATGGACGAAACCCCACATTTTGTATTTCAGTTTTTTCAATTTTTGTTATTTTTTATGCATGTTTTAAAGATTTTATGTCCTATGTTGCTGTCGGCTCTAATACATTTTTGCTGGAAATTTGTGTGGTGCTCTCTGCATCGCTCATTCATTGAGAAAAACCAACACTGATGAGTCCTTGTCCCATTTTCAAACCTTTTAAAAATAATGTTTTTGATTTTAAAATCTTACAAAAATGTTTTACTGCATTTATGTTATATATATATATATATATAATATGTTCACAAACAAAATAGGAGAGACGATGTGTTAATAAATTTACCAAAAATACGGCAGGAATTATATGACTTAAAAAAAGTCTTTAGTAGTGAAAAATAAAAAAGTGGGATTTGGTAAGCATGAATTGTTTCTGCACAGAAGCTTGCAAGTGAGGATGATTTTCCTGATAAGGAAATACATTTTTGCAACCAGTACATCTTAGTGATTAAAATGATGGTATTTATGCATTTTGAAATAAATACATAATGTTTGTTTACTACTATTGTATCCGCTTTTTTTTCTTTGGATGATATGTTGCTTTTCATCAATTTTTCGTATACTCTGCAATTGTAAATTTTACTTCATGTCCTTTAAAATGCTTTGTTTACATGCTTAAGAAAGCCGACCTCAGATTTAAAAGGTATTTTTTATGAGATGATGTTTAAAATATTCTTCGTAAAAATAATTTACAAGAAGAAAAGGATAGTGATTCATAATTAATTAAAAATATCCATATTTGTCCAGCACAAAAAATTATATAATTTTAGTTAGATAGTGTTTAAAATTTCTAAAAAAGGAAACTCAATTTTCAACAATGCGCTGATTGCATTTTTCACTTATGCATAGATATTATTTTCGTTTTATTTCCACCTGAATATTTTACTTTTCCATTAAAGCATTGAATATATGTTACAAGCATAAAAAACTAGTGCACGGCGTTGCCCGTGCTGAATTGTAAAAACGTTACCTGCGACGCTGTCATAGCTAAGAGTATAAAATACGTCGGATGCGACATTGTCATTGCTAAGAATATATAAGATTTTTTTCTGACGGGTGTATAAACTTGCTACGTGCTAATACAAATCAACTGAAATTTTCCGCAAAATCTGAACTATAGTTTTTGAGATTAGCGACCTCATACATACCAACATCCTCTTTTCAATGGATAGATTTTCTTAAAATTGGAATAAACAAGAAGTTCCGTCTAGAACTATACGAGCCTACGTTCCCGCATATAACAGCTTCAAATTCATCATCTAGCTATCTATAATTAAATTAGATTGATTCCTATACGAAAGGAAAATTATTTTTGCGTAAAAAGGAAATATGTTAACTGAATTGATGGGCCGCATTAGTTGCTATTTTTCTTTAAAAGATAGCAAATGATAACCTCAATGGACTATCAATACAGCGTCAACTAATCTTAATGTTATACGTTGACATTTTTCTATTGTGTTCAATATTTTATCTAAAATAGATTATAAGACTTATTTACATTACTTTTTTTGAGTTACTCTGCTCGAGCTCCACAAAGAAAGCGCTTTAATTTCTCTTAAGTCGTCCAGTTAATAACTTTGTTATTAAATGGATGACTCAGTGGTAAGTACAGTGTTAAGTACACGTAAACGACAGTTTCTGTTTTTATTCATAATTGTGTTTTCTATTTTTCACAAATTCATTCATTTAAAATTATCCTTAAACAATCCAGAACAAAACGTTTCAGAGGAAAGTAGGCTCGTTTAGTTCTGAATGAAGGTAAATACTGCTTCCACCTCCACTCCGCTCCATGCTTCGAATAATCATATTATAATCCTTTTAGTTAATTTTTTATGTGATACAAAAATAAAAAAAGTAAATAAAGATCGGAGCAGTGGAGCAAAAGATTATTTTGCTCCGAATGTATTCGCTTGTTTAAATTAACTGTAGCATTTAACTGCTTAAAATATGAAATTGAATTGCATAAAAAAATATTTTTCAGAAGCTCAAATGTGCGGGCTGTCCAAAACGTATGAGACATATTACTAGACTACAATGAAAAACAAGAAGTTCCGTCTAGAACTATACGAGCCTACTTTCCCGTATACACCGAATTCAAATTTATAATCTAGATATCGCTCTCTCTCTCTGTCTTTCTCGTTTAGCTTTAGTTCTTAATTGCTTTAAATATACCTTTTTCAACGGTTAATACATATTCGTTCAATCATTCATTTATTCAGTCATTCATATATTTATTCCCTCGTTTATTTATTCGTTCTTTTGCTTATTCATTTAATCATTCATTAATTCAAAAATATTCTTGAAAATCCCGACCAACAAATTTCATAGGAAAATAGGCTCGTTAGTTCTGGATGAACTTTCTATTTGTACATGTTCTACATCATAAGAGCTTTCCAATAAAGTTTGTTCTAAGCAAATCGGTCAGTTAGATCAGGATTTATATAGTATTGAAATTTCCCCGTAGGCGGTATGTTAATTTTTTTTTGAACTGTTCAAAAATAAACAAAAATTGTTCAGATCAATATTTCACGCACAGAACTTCTCTCAGTGAGCTTGTTCATCGAAACTTGGATCTTGTACCCAGAGTTTACATAATTTGCTTCATTTTCGCCTATAGGCGCTAATGTTAAAAATTGACCAAAAATTATTTAAATCAAAAAGTAAAATATGGAAATAAGATGTCCTCACCGAGTTTTTTCAAATGCAAAAATAATTTTTCGAATCGGACAATTCGTTCAAAAGTTATTAGGGGGGGGGGGGACAGACCGACCGACAGACCGACAGACAGACAGACCGACAGACACACTTTTTCCCCCATCTCAAAACCCTACTTTCAAATTTGTTATTTTTCAATTTTTATTTAATTACTTAACTTATTTTTGACTTTTCTTGATTTCTAACGATATTTTCACGATACATTAAGCCTTCTTTCATGCTTTCTTATTATTATTTTTTACTTTTACGGGAAAGTAGGCTGAAAAGGAACGATCTGTCGGATCATTTTCTACCAGCTCCATAAACCTGCTTCCGTGCTAATGGAGACAAACCGACGTTTCTGCGAAATCCGTCGAGTAGTTTTCCAGATTAGCAGCGCCATACATACCAACATCCTCTTTTATACATATAGTAACCATGAGCAGGATAATTATTAGGGATGCAAAGATAAGCACATTGGCCGATTACCGATTACCGACAGCCGATTAATTTTAATAGTAATTATTTAACAGCTAACTTCTGTGAGTAAAGGTTTATTCCTAACCCCTGCTCTTTTCATATTTTAAGCAGCAGTATTTTCAAATTTTATTAAAATTCAATGAACGAATTTTCCTATGGATTATTGATAAAGTGACATTCTGTTAACTATACCTAAAGGTTCAAACGTTGCTACTTTTGAAAAGCTAACCTTCAGGTCTAGTTAACTGAATAGTAGCCAGTGGCCAGTACGCACCTATAATTTAGTAGCACTATTTTTATAATTAGAAACTACTTTATCCAGGCGTTTTACTCTTTTATAAAACTACAAAGTAATTTTAAGCTTTATGCTAGAGCTAGAGTATGGAGGAAAGTATAGATACGCGAAATGTTGCAATATATTATACATTTTTATAATAAGTAAAATAGAAAAAATGAAATTAAAAAATGCATCAAACACTAGTTCTTGCAAAAGAAATTAAAATCATGTACATATAAAATTTAAGCAATCAAGATATCTAAAAATAATAAATTTTTTGTTGAATGAAAAAGTAGCGATTTTAAAAGTAAATTGTAAAATGTATGTTGAAATTTATGTATAAACATTAAAAAAAAAAAAAAGGAAAATTGTTTGAATTGGAGTATTCCCTCAAAAGTTAGGGGAAGGGAGATCGGGGGTAGAGTCCGTGAAATTGTGACAACTTGGGACAAGAAGGGAGGGAGTAGCGAGAAGTGTGACATCATGCTTATGAACATAGAGCGGCATGTGACAAAGGGGGGAGGGGGTATGTTGAAGTGGGATCTTTCGTGACAAAGGGGGGGAGGGGGTCAATTATACGGGAAAAAAGCATGACGTCAGTTATGGGCGGTCCCTGAAGAAAAGATTCTGGCGTTAGAACTACTTGTTTTTTTTTTTTTTTAATGTCAACGTGTTTACTATTTAGATGTGTAAAAATTAGCAAGAAGACCCGTCCTCATCAATGAATTTATTTAACAATAATATTATTATTTCTCGTTCATATACATTGAAAATAAATATCTTAATATTCTCAGCATATGCAACATCATGCGTAATTTTACGCTTTAAAATAATTGGAAATCTCGTCATGTCAATACAGCATAACATTTTAAATTGCGACTAAATCATTTAAATTCCATTTAAGGATACTATTTCTTTGAACTATTTGACCTAAAAAAGGTAAGAACTTTGTTTTGCAAGAATTATTCTTCAAAAAAAAAAAAAAAGTCATAGTGCAAACTTATATATAAATAAATTTGACATTATGTATAAATGGTAAAGTTTATGCATAGCCGTTTTTTGATATAAGATAACTTTTTGTTAATAAAACATAACTGCAATGAATTGTACATTTGAAAGTAATTACCATCATGTAAAAAATTAATAATTCTAAAATACTTAAATGTAATACTGTGTTCAGTGTAGTTCTGTTTTCTTCAGCTGAAAAGAAAAAAAAATCTTCTGAAAAAACCAAGAAAGCTTCAGTTGAGAACATTTATAAAACAACGCATTTTCGTTCTTTAGTTGCATTTTTTTTCTAAAAGAAACTTGCTGACTGAACTATTTTTTATTCCTTTTTAGAGGATCTTTTCTGTAGTAATGTGTGATATTTATGTAACATTTGTTTTGTTTAGAAATTTTTGCAAGCTTCACATTTTTGTTTTACTTTTTAAAAGACACATATCTCACTTGTAGTCATAAATTTGTGGCAGCTTTCTGTATGTTGAATGGTTTTAAAGATTTCATACGCAATTTTCTTATTTAAAATGTAAACATATTTAAAGAAAAGAAAAAAATGAGCGAATTTTTTTCATCAAAATTTCATTATTGGTATGATATGATAAAGTTTGGTAGTGAATTTGAAGATTACGTTTTCTCTAAATTTTTGTATTATGGCCACAATTTTGAGGACCTGTTTTGTGAGTTTTATATTCTAAGATTTGCGATTTTATAGTTAAGTGTCTTGAAACTACTTATAGCTTATAAATAAGAAATTTTTTGAATAAAGGTGTTATTAATAGGCATTTTAAGGTAGTTATACTATTAATGCAGTCCTTCACGTTGGTAGTCCCGTCATCTAACAGTCTACTGAGGAGCCAAACAAGGTTATACCCCCCATGGTGTTTCGATAATACTGCACTTTAGTTTTGTAGAAGGAAAATAAAAAAAAAAAAATTTTTTTTTGCACATCCTTCATAAACGTTTTTATCATTTTCCACGATTTATAAAACACTTTACGCATCCGCTCTGGCGGCAGGTCAAAATTGAGAAAGGTGCACTTAAAAGGGGAAAAAATTACTTTTAAAATAAGGCCATTTCATTTGATTTTTATAATTAAATATTGGATAAAATAATGCGTACAATTGATGCGTACAACTGCACACTTAAGTACTGAAATGAAAATAAAAGAGCAGAGCTCTGTTGTTGTTTCTAATGCCACTTGGATATCCAAGCTCCCTTCCGCAGAGCGACTAGGAATTAAGGCAGTAAGGAGCGCCTTCGGTTTATAGGTGAACACCACAACGGTAACCTCAACAGAGCTCTAATCCTCTTTGATTTCTACTTAGACCAGAATTTTGTGATTCTCTTTGATGCTGTTGGGTTTCCTACGCAATGCTTTTACACATCGTTTTTTCATTATTTATGTTACTTCACTGTATAAGAAAGTCAAGGGCGTTTTTCCTTTTTTTAAAAACACAAGCTGTAGGTTTCCTTAATCTCGTGAGTTGGAGCACTTGTACAGAGTACTTTCTCTACTAACACTCTCTCTTCTTTGCAACACTCTTTCTTCTTTGCAAATAGCAGCTTTATGAGTCTATCTAGTATTATGATAAGACCAGAAACCATCTCTTTCAGTGGGACACACGGGAGCTTCATGTTTCTAGGGCCCAACACTAGTTGAGATGCCGCACTGCCTTTTGAACGTCTTTTCCTCCTTTCCGAAAAATAGAAATCTTCGGAAAGTTCACCAAGCAGCTGAATGTGAGGCTGAAGTTGATTATCATAGCAGCTTTTCCTCTTTCAAAGTGGATATTCTTCTATTTCGGAAATACAAAGCTTCAAGCACTGTAGTTTTCGAAGTGAGACGGATAAGAATACAACAATCATATCTTAGAAAAAAAAGAAAATGATTTATAAAAATGCCTTTACTGTTAAATAATTAAATTTTTATCAAACTGATTTCAGCAAAAATTTACAACCAAAATATTTACCTGCTAAGAATATCTTTAAAATAAAAAGTAAATAATAGTACAATGTCAATGAATTATTTCCTTTTTTAAAATATACAAACAAACTAAAAAATAATAAATGGATTTTACAGAGTAAAAGTATGTGCTGGGGCAGTTAAAGAAAGATTTCTTTAATTTGCATGTACGATGCAATATAGTGAAATGCATTGCTGAAAGACAAATACATACATTATTACTCTTCTCATAAACTCATGAGTTGTAGATAGATATTCTTACAAGTTAAATAAAGAAGTTTATGGGGTATATGTATAATATTGACCTTCCAAGAGATTTGTTGTTTCTTCGGCCATAATATTTATCTATCCGTAATGAGAAAGGTGGTGGTGGCTATTCGCAAATCATTCGTCCTTCGCCTCAGCTGTTTGTTCTGAACTTCTATTTGAGAAGATTTTTGCAGATTCTAGGACAAGAAAAGGAGGTCTTTATTGATTTCCGACATTACATTTCTCTTTGTTAGAGATTAGTTGTGCATTCATTGCTTCTGATATCAAAGTTTATAGGTAACAATAATGCTAAAAGCATTTATCTTCTTCCTTTATTAAAAAAAATCATTACAACGTCAGCATTTGTTTTAATAGAAGTTTCAAGTTAGTAATTTTTAATAATGAAATCGATATCCTCAAGCTGATATTAAGTTGTTTCTACATAAGATATTCCACATCAACATATTTCTTTTTATTTCTAAAAATATTTTATGTTATCTTACTTTTGAGTACATTGTTTTTCCCCCATTGCAAAAATGACAGAATTCGTAAAAACTGCATTATTATTTAATTTTCATAATTAAATAAAATATTTTCTAAGGTTTTAAAGAAGAAATTAATTAAATTAAAATATAGATACCAACCTTAAATCGTTGTTTATAAAAAAAATTTACTCTTGAAATATTAAAAACTGGAAATCAACGCCTGTTGATTTTTAGTTTTTACTTTGTAGCATAATTGCTTACATTTCATTTCTCGAAATATTATTGAAGAAAATCAGAAGTTTACATCTAGAACAATATCTACCAAGTTTTATATTATGAGTTCTTCATAATTCAACATTGTATATGATACAGTCTTGTATAGTGTGTAAAAATTTATTTTTATTGAAATTAAATAGCGAGACGAAATAATTTACAGTAATGGCTAAGTTATCATTTCTACACAAGTACGTAAGTTTAAAAAGAAATGCTATCAAAAAGCTGTCAGTGGAGAGCAATGTAGATTGAGCAGAAGACGAAAGTCGACTTCTAATTTTTCTATGAAGATAAAGTAAATAAAAACAATTTCATCGTTGCTCTGATGCCTTATCGGCGAGACCCGCCAATTATTTTGCGTCTGGGTGCAGTTATAACATGTATATATACATATTTTAAAATATTTATCAGTTCAAACAAAGAAAATCATGAAATAATGGTTACTTTTCATCATTGATCATTTTTATAGTGGTAAAATTGCGAGATACGTCCCATTATTATTTTATTTACGTAACGTATCCTCTTTTTTGAACTTTAAACACTTCATTAGACGTGTTATGTTCGTCAGTTTAAACATTTTGATATCAGAAAGTGACCATTCGTATTATTTGAGAGTACAACATTGTTTGCAGGTTTATACCACCTCATCACATCAAACTATTTATCTTGCTTCACAAACAATGCTCTTAAACCTTTTGCAATAACTACGACATTTATTTCGCATTTGACTGCTCCAGAGATAGCAGAAAATAATTTTCGTGTGACATTCAGAAAATACTTTGCTTCGATGTTCACGAACAAGTCACAAAATATTGATTTCGGCATTGTCTGCTGATTTGAATCATTTCGAAAACATGAAAAGATAAAAGCCCCGAAGCACGAAGTTAATAAACAATGCATTTAAATGGTATATTTCACATAAAATGAGATAACAAGATGTCACAATGGACAGTTATGAAAATTTTTAAATGAAATAATGGCGATTTAGGAAGACAGTATATGAGCCTATAGATTGATGCTCTCTCATCAACCGTGCAGCAATATTAACCTTATAGCTGCTAAATGTGACTTAAAGAAATCAATAAATAGCCCTGTCGCATCCCCATTAGGCCTTCAATATCTGTCGTTCTTTTCAAATATGGTGGTTAAGGAACTTAGCTCATTAAATTTACTTGATTCTTATTTAAATTCTGTCTGGAAAGTAGTAATTAAGTAAATCGACTTGAAACTCTTTAAAAAGTAAATTCAATGGCAAATAAGTTAACGTAAATAATTTTTACACTAAATTTAAATTTTTTAAAGTAATGCCTCATGCAGGAAAAAAATCCTAACGTTAATACTAACACAAAAGACTTTCGATGTTTAAAATATCTGTTAAACACGAGCTCTTGCTCTTCTTAAAATCATCAACTGAAGTATATTGTACTCTACTAACTTGCCTCTAATGACTGACAGATGTTCACTCTTCGTGGTTTAAGATTAATGTTCGTCATATTAACTTCTACAAGGAATACATCAAATGTTTGTAAAATAATATTTCTGGATGGACTCGATATTTTTTATTTTCTTTCTAATGGGCTTCCACCTTTCGAGAGTTAGTTACTCAGAGATTGGTACCATCTCTTTCAGCAGCAGTACAAAGGGTGTGGAACCACCGCCGCATGAGAGTTCTGACGCCCAGTTTCTTCACATGAAAGGGAAGCACCTGGGCTCTGTTGACGCGAAATTGCATTGCGAATTTAATTTAGTTAAAAGTATCTAGGGCAAATCGATACTCAAGGTGCCTTTCTATGCCTTATAATCAACGATTCAATATTTGTAATTGCAGATATTTGTTTTGGGTTAAAATGGAATGACTCGGCGAACACTGAGGATTTGATGTGAAAGAAATGGTCTGATATTTATTTAAAATGATTGCGATCTAAGTGATTTTCAAAAACTATGAAAGGTATTTCACGTTGTCAGTTGCGGTATGACAAAGGCTTCTATTTTTAATGAATCGGGATTCTTTACATTCATCATTAAGTAGTTATTCACTAAGAACACTTAGTTAAACAATCAAATTGTTGAAGTAATTAAGATGGTAAATAAAAGTTCAGTTTAATACATTAAGCTAAAATAACTCAAATGAGCTAACGTTTTTTTTAAAGATACAAATATGCTATCGAACTATAAATAACAATGAGCAAAGGCATTAGGAATTAAAGAATTACTAGACAGTAGATAATTTTTAATTGAAGACTAAATTTCGAACTTTGAAAATAACTTCTTTAAAGTTGACTGAATACTTCGTAATACTTGAGAATATATTAAAATTGCAAATGATAATTTTACTTAATGCATTTGAAATTTGGAATTGTGAGAGCTAAGTTTCATGTTGATCCCTCATGAGACACAATTTTGATGGCGTAAAATGGCGGGGGGGGGGGGGGGGGGGCGTAATAGAGGAGAATGGCGTAAAATGTACCTTTAAACTTTTTATGCATGAAAATTATGTAAGGTAATACATAATTTCCTCATTTTGGTGAACTTTTGCATTTCTTCCGAATGTTATAAGACATAACTATTATTCTACAGAATTTTCCAAGATCTATCCAAACAATATAGTTTTTCCAACGCTTAAATATCTTATACGATTGAAAAAGGTACATAAATAACTGTTTTTTTATTTTCTTGTAATTTACAAGCTGTTTTTCTCTGATTCATAACGTTTTGACCTGTGATATAATGAAAAATTATCAATGAAATTACACCAGAAAACGTACTACTGAAATTCAGTTATTTTTCTACTTTCTATAATTTAGAATATGAAACATGTTTTAGGGAAAAGCCAGTATTAATGTGTTAAATAAAATATTTAAAACTGCAGCTGATATTTATGTTTCTACCCATTTCTGTTGATGATAGTGTCAAACTGTTTAAATAATGCATAAATATCACGACAGAGATTTTTCATCTTTGTCGAAGAAGCAATAAATTATAATTTTAATAAACTACCTTTTAACGTCAATATCAGTCATTTCCTTATTCTCGTACCGCCATCAACATGCACAATAAATCAGTCTTGCATAATATAAGGAACGCATTTAAAGAATTTAATGGCGAAATATAGGAATATATGAACAACTTATCCTTCATTATCGAAGAGAAAACTGATTTTGAACCACATAAATTATGAAGAAAAAATTATTGTTATGAATGGCTTTTATAAGAGGGGAGAATAATGGTCGGGTACGATAGATAAAAGGGATCTTTGTTCAAGACATCATCAGCAAATAATAGAAACTTTCGAAGCAAATAATTCGTTTGGTTAATAGAACTATTGCTCTGAAATTGGTCTTTTTTTGTGCTAAAGAGTTGTGCTAAAAGATTTGATATTTTTCAGAAAGATTCAATTGTAATAAAAAATACGTGAACAATGCAAGAGTTTACGGTAATGATTTTCAGAATATTCTAATGGAAAATATGATTGTTCTATTTTTTTAAATAAGTTTTATTGTACTTCTGTCAGTTTGATTTCACTAACGTTAAGTAAAATTACTATTGCAGTAAAACGGTTAATATTAATTTAAATAAACACACATTTGAAGTTCAAAAATTGAATAAAAGTATATTTTAAGGCTGAAACGATATTTAAAAAAAAAAGTGTTTTACATACAAACTATTCAAAATCATTGTTACTTCATGGTAAGAATGAAGTAAAATTTTGCTTTAGTATAATATTAATTAGCTTTTAAAAATTAAGGACGTTTCTAATAAGTTCAGTGTAGGTTTCTAATTTTAACATTTGCTGCGAAATTAACTTGTAACATGAACTTAAACGAAACTAATCGAAACATATAAATATAAAATTTACTAGAAAAAGTCAACGTGAGCCAGATTTCAAATCATTCGATTTCGACCTACCTTCATAGGTAGCTATTTATTTGTCACTTTAGAACTTAAGTTGAACGATGTGTTATATACATTTTTAAAAATTTGATGCTTGTACACAGAAAAGTAGCCTAGTTTAGTTCTAGCTGGAACTTCTTGTTCATAGCTTCATTTTTATCCAGGTATATTGTTTAACTTTAAGGCACATATTTTTTAATTTCTAAATTTTTTAGCAATTAAGCAACTCATAACTATACTGTTCAGTAATACAGCAAATATAGTTTAATGTACATTTGTCATGGAAGCTACATTATATGAAAATTTAATCAGTTGTTTATATAACTCTTCGTATCGAAAAACGCAAAAGAGGACGTGATTTAAAATTCCGATTTTTGTTATCGCTAAATTTCGTGTGCAGTTTTTCAAATAAAAGAGCGCATTTCACATACCATGAAATACCTTGCAAAGCCGAAGAAGGAAAATATTTCGATGCAATTCTGCGAATTTTTTTGAAAGACTTCGGATTTTCATAGTAAGCATACAAATTCCCGATGCATAAGGAATGCAAAATATGTTTCCTACCTGCCTTAAATCCCGGAAACTCCAAGCAAATATTGCATGTACAATTCGTAAAAAAGCATATTATCATGTCTTGTTGATGTCTGAAATGTGGTGAGTGAGATAAGGACGGAAATGTTACTTTTATGTGGAATTTCCGATAGCAAAACTAACACTTTATGGCTCTTTTGTCCTGTTCCAAGAATACGCTTTTAAAATGACATCATAAAATTCACCTTGCTTTATTGAAAAACACTTCCATAAAATGCCATACATTTATTTTTCCAGTCACTGCATCATTAAAAGATCATACAAACTGTTAAAATCCATCGCAAAATTTCATAGGGAATGTAGAGTTCACATTTGATTTTTGGGTATTTTTAGAGCTGAGCTGTGTACAGTTTTCTAAAAACTAACATAATGTAGCATTCTCTTCACTTATGCATTTAGTTACTTCAGTTGTCATGACCAGAAATATATTCCCGAAAAACTATCAAATCTAAAAATGACTGTCATAAATCAGTTTTGTACTTTATATTTCGGATATTAAAATTTTTAATGCATCATTTTTCGTAACTCTCTACACTTACTATGGAAAACACAGAAATAAAATTAATAGACAATACCAATCGAGACTGATACCCATTTTTAATTATTTACACTATTAGGGGGCTGTCGTCCCTGCTCGCTCTCGCTCATCAACCACAGGGACTGCTTACACAGCTGTTTTTGATCGCTTTGTTCGCTCATTAAAAACTAAACTATTTTAGAGTAGCTTCATTGAAAAAATCGTTTCTCTGTCAGAAATAACTTTTTGTATTGCACATGAATCTTTGGAATAAAAAATAAATGCATATCTTCTAACGTAATGCGCATAGATTTTAGATTGTCAGAAGCTTGGTGAGACTCGAATGTCCCCAAAAACCTTCATATCCGAAAATCTTTCAGCTAAACTCACGCACCTCAGTCATACCTCGTGAGTAGTATTCCATGATGTTCCGAACATTTATGAATTAACACGATTTCACAGGTTTTGACAATAATTTGTAGGAATTTCGTTGATCAAAAGGAATTTTGATTTTCCCAAGTTTATCTGTTTCATTTCTAACTGGTATTCATTGTATAATTTCTTCCCAAGTTTCATTTGAAGGCGGTTCTTTCCTGCATGCATTACGAGAAATATTAAGAGCTCTACGTTATAATAACTTCTTTCATCAGCAAGTTCGTCGATCAACGTAGCAAAGTAGCCAATAATTTTCACCACAGTGTAACAACAAACGTCAAAATGGCGCATAATTGGTATGATCCATTAGTACATTGAATAATATAATGAGCTGTTAGTAACTTGATGAAGCATGAAATATAAGTAACATATCTATTTAAACTTATTCAAGATAATACACTAAAGGAAGTTAGTTCAACCATTCACCAAAAAAAAAAAAAAAAAAAATGGTGAGATTCAGATGCAGTCAACGTTTGGTGCTAAGTTGACCATTATAATGGCGTAGTTTCACTATGAATGTAAAAGTAGGGGAACTTAATTTCTCAGCATTAAAATTAGTTGCTTTTTGAAAACTCGTTAATGTATATTTTAGAAGCTACACATGGCATTGCCTGGAAAAAAACCCATCTCATTGTTATATTAAATAATACAATAAATAAACGTACTAGTTGGAAATACAGTGCATCAGTTAAGAAGTTTTTGCATTTTATTGCAACTTCGCATTGTCTATAGTATTATTATCAAGATCGTTTAATTCGTTTGCTTGAAAAATCCAAGTTTTTTTTCCTTATTAATTTAATAATTGAGTAGCATTTGGGATTCGTTTCTTTTTTCAAGTCTCATAACCCCACCAATCTCATTACTTTATACCAGACTAGCTGCGACGCCCGGCGTTGCACGGTCTATATTAAATTATATTTTGCAAATACATCGATGCCTCATCAACATGCTAGAAACATTGATTATTAATATATTTGATTTGTTTAACAATGGCAACTGCATTGATTTGTTGTTCACACGGCATCTGTAACAATTGTTAAAAAGATGCAACAATGCAAATAAAATAAAACAGTCATCATCAGAGTCAGTTGATTACCGTGAAAAAATACTTTCAAACTACAGAGAAAAACTCTCATAACTTCTTTTCTATTTAATTTAGAAGCTTCCAATTTTAGCAAGACGGACAGAACTCTTTCTAGGATAATTTTTTACGTGCCTTTCAATGGTATCAAGCTCGAAGGGATGCAATAATTTCTTCCAATAGAAAAGGACTATTTTATGCAATTTTCGGAGCTCCGCTCCTATTGGTCTTAGCGTGATGATGTATAGCCTATAGCCTTCCTCGATAAATGGGCTATCTAACACTGAAAGACATTTTCAAATCGACCAGTATTCCTGAGATTAGCCCGTTCAAGCAAACAAACTCTTCAGCTTTATAATATTAGTATAGATGTAATTTCAAGAGTTTTCAGTGGGAATTTACTGGTTTTATCACCGTGTTTTGTCAACAAATAAAAACATATTTTCAAAGTACAAATGGTAAAATTTAAGCTATGGGCGAACAAAATAAAATGTTCAAGGTCGTGTAACATCGAAGATGTGTTTGAAAATATTACACGATTATCTTTAAAGCAATTCTATCGAATCTGTTGTAGAGAAGAAATCTTTATTGCATCTAAATGAAATTCAGAGGATTTGAGGCAATATAGAATTTATGTTGATGCATTTTTTTTAATAGTCTTCCTATTATTTTGACCTGGCTGAGTATTATGACCCATGTAAAAAGGAGAAAAATCTTTGCATGTTTGACAGATAAATAAATGGTCAGTTCTTTGATTCCAGCCTTCTCTTACAGCCTTAGAGAATGCAAACAAAGAAGCGACAAAAGATAATGTTTTTCGAGAATGACCACTTTTGCTCGAACTTTTATACAATATAACAAAGGAATGCATAAACTATATCTGACTTTTGTCATGGCATAACTATAACAGAGAACAAATGTTTGCAGCATTTATGTAGAGCATATAACAAATTTGTCATACGAAGTTTTGCTAATGCTTCAATTAAAAAGAAACTGTCGGACAAAAATATGATTTTCTTTATTGATTTAATTTTTTAAAAAAGTAAAACTAATTACTGACTAAAATATTATAAATCTATTTTGCTTTTATGGAATAAGTATGAGGGCGATTAGTAGTATTTCATTGATAAGTTTTGTTGATGTTTTTGCTTATAAATATCTCGTACTAACGCTCGACATGGTGGACACTTTTTGAGTAACCTGTATGGTCGGCAAGTGCATGGTTCTAAACATGTTATTGCATTTAATATGCTTCATTCATTTTATGAAGCTTTGTACACGCTTTTTTTCCAAATTCCTGACGAAGTTTGACTGGTGGAAGTTACCTATTTGATGAAGACTCTTAAAGGGCTCAATTTGCTTTGTTAAGTTTAATAAAAAATATTTTGAACTTTTAATAATTGAATGGACATATTTGTTTAAATCAAAGATAAGTCAATAGAATAAGGTGTCCTATAAAAACTTCTTTCAGCATAAAAATCTTTGTCCAAGTCTGATAAATCTTATAGTAGTTATGGGGGTACGAAGTCCAAAATACTTAGCTACAAAGGGATTGAAACACTTCTCCCTTCTTTTTTTTAGTTTAAACAAACTACGCACACTTTTACTGTGTTTTCTCTCATGTTTTTTTATGAGAATTTAACACAGAATTTAAACTGTTTTCAATATTCTATTTGATTTCAACTTTTTTTTCTTTAAGTATGTTTTAAATTACGTAAAATACTTGTCTTTTAATGGAAAATAAGTAAAAAAAGATGCATTTATGTCATTGAAAGTTCTTGCCGTGAGAGTAAAATAACGTTTAGAGAAAAGAGTTAAATACGTTTAAGGTTTTCCTCCTTTTCTTTCGAAGCACGTTACGAATGGGATTGATAAGGATTTTAAAAATAAAGATTCTTAAATAATAATTTTTGTTCACGATCTATCTTTTTTAGGATCGAGATAAATGTTCCAGTAACATTTGCACATGCTTATAAAGTAATCATTTTCCAAAGTTAAAACATTTTTTGTCGTAATGCACATGCACATGTGACAATATTTAAATTATAAATAGCATTATGTGTCAAAAGAAAAAAGAAGAGGAGAGAGATAGAGAAAAGAAAAGAAAAATTGTAAATTCATTAGCAACTTTTGCTATATTCACGTATAAGAAATCCCCTAAACACTTTTTTTGCGTAGCATCCCAATTCCTCTAAATTCACTTCCTTTTCCAAAGTATAAACAAATCGTTTTGCTGACACTATTTTTATTCCGTAACCCACGAGAAAAGCGACAGACAATATTTCTTTTTGTCCACCATTTGAGGAAAAAATATACAGAAAAAAGTGCCGTTTAGGAAGTTGGCTATTTATAAGAAACTTTCTCCCTCGTGAGTATAATGGTTTTCGAAGATGGGAACTAGAGAAAGAGTTAGTCTTGATTTTTTAAAAATATTTTTTATGAAATGCATTGAAATGGGATGCTTTTTTTGTATTTATCATTAAAAATATATAATGTGATTTTGAATCAAAAATGCTTCTATTACATAATATGCATATTTCATTTTGTGGAAATAAAAAATAAATATTTTCGGAAAACAAACTAAATGCAAATGCTTGTGATGCAATACAGAAAACTATTTTTAATAAAAAATCTTTTTAATTTCAAGACTCTTGCAAAGACAATTGTTTATTAAATAATAGTCATGAGTTTAACTGAGAAACAAGCAGGGTGCAGGAGAGGGTTGCATGACGTGGAAAACTGGTTTCAATTGTAACTTGTAATTTTAAAAACAATAGCAAAAGAAAATGTTCAAGAAATAGGATGTTACCTTGGGAAATTGAAAGCAGTAGCATTAAATAAATAAAAATGATTTTATGTATTTAAATGTGCACAATGTGAGTTGTTGTATCTCATGAGAACATAGTATGTATTTAACTGACATTACTGGCATAAGGAAGAGAACGTAGATTTATTTTTTAAGTAATGTTTTGATTTAACTAAATTTGTTATTTCCGTTAGAAATCTGTACTGGACCACCAAATTTTTATCCGAAAAAAATTAAAAACCTTGGAAAAAAAGAGATGTTTCTAGTTATTTTGCTATTTTTTAAAAAGCAATTAATTATTTGTAAATTTAAAAAAAAGTTGAATAAACTCTCATAAGACATTGAATTAATATGAATGAAATGTTCGTGCATTAGATAACAATGTTCAGACAAAGAAATAGTGAATGGAATTATAAATAATTTTTATTATGAAAAAGAAATGTTAGAAGCAAAGACATTTTCTTCCATTAAAGTCATTAAGTCATAAAGTTAGTCTCGTTTTAACAATTTTCAAAGTACAAAAGAATTAAATGCTTACTTCCGTCTTACAATTCTTGAATAGATACAGACAAAATAAATGAAACGTACCTTACTTTTCGCAAAACATGTTTTTACTCTGCCAGTTAGCGTTATTCCCAAAATATATCACCATTGGTATTTAGAAATTCAAATTAAAAAAAAAAAAACTTTAGAAAATTAGACTCTTAACACGGAAATTACGTACGGCCGATTTCGTCCTATGGTTTCTACACTTGAATAGCCACTCTGTGTGTGCTCTGAGAAATTTTCTAAGCTTGAATCAAATAATTAAAAGTCATTGAATTGAAGTATTTATAATGTTATTATTTTAAATACGGGTTCCCCAAAATTCTATGTGTTAAGAAAAAAATATGCCAAGACAAAACAAAATTAAAAGCTGCAATAACATTAGTATTCATTATAAAGGATTTTTCAGGAAAAGTGCTTGTATTTTGACTAGTTCTCAAAATTTGATTATTTAAACCGAACAGTCGTAATAAAATTCATTGGAATAGTAATTGCTTGTGCAATACAATTGCGTAATGGAGTTTTTTTTGTTCATATAAAAATATACGAAAGAAAAAAATGCAAAAAATCATCTAATACAGGTCAGACTGTCAAATATTTCTTTTTTTACTGATCATTATTAGTATTTTTTTCAATTCGGTTTTCGAGCTGAATTTGGTCTTTTTAATCACTGCCTGTGCTCTAGTACACTGTTTGTATTAAGTGCGATGCATTTGTCTGTACGCACACACACATTTTCTTTTATGATAAGTGATTAGAAATAAGTGATTTCTAAGTACTAACTGCTACAAATGTACTTAAAATTTCTTTCTTCACATGCTTATTTCTCGTCGGAACTTTTATATGATCTAAATTTTTTTGCACGTGAACAACTTTATTAACTACGGCATAAAAATTCAAAGCAGGAAACACCATGCCTTTAAGGCTATGTACATATTTGAATAATCCCTCCATTACGGTTACTAACTTACAAAAGCTTCGTTGTCAAAATCAATTACTTATAATAAAATATGTATGATGTTAATTAATCAATATAAGTAACAAGTGAATGTATGTTTTAAGCTCTTAAAGTGTTGATGTCATTAAAAATTCATATTACTTTAAACAAGAAGAGTAATGGAATGATTAGAATCATCAAATTTCATTATAGGTTGATTTATGCTTTCAAAATTCAGCGGATAGCAAACTTAAAGCCAGAGGCACCATAACTTTATATGTGCTTTTAATGCAATAAATTACAACTTTAAGTTATTTACAGAACATCTTAAGAATGTTTATTTAAAATTCGAAATCAATCTTACGGCGAGGCAAGTGGAAAATGTTTAATATATTTATTGATTGCATGTGAAACTGCAACGTGTTTAAACTTTCAGTGTAATAATTTAAAGTAGTAATTTTAAAAACCGAAAATATGTTTTCGTAGGGCTTTTAAGAAAGTAGAAAATTTATTAAATGCTCATAAAAAAAGTATGTTTTGTGTTGAACAAGTTATTTTTATGAGTACTGCTTTGAAACTGATTAGATAATGAGAAGTAGTTTCAAACATGAATGCATATTGATTTTGTTTGGATTATTGTTCATGCAAATTTATTCATGTATAATTCTTAGTTTCATTTTGAAAGTAGTTTTTTCCTGCGGCTTCTAATTCTTTTTTTTTTAATCAACTTTATTCACTTGTTTAAATTAACTGATAGCATTTAACTGCTTAAAATATGAAATTGAATTGCATTAGAATTTGCCTACAAATTATTTTACATCAGCTTAAATGTGCGGGATGTCCGAAAACTATAAGACATATTACTAGACTGCAAAGAAAACTGAAAGGGATAAAAAGAACTCATCTGTATTATCTTGTATAACTATCAAAAATTTGTCCGAAATCTTTTCTATACTTAAATTCCCAACAATACCAGTGCTCAACTTTATGCCATGTAATTATTTGAAAGTATTAGTAAAAATATTCCATTGAGGAAAGATTTGATATCAATTTATGTTTTGGTAAATAATAGGCTTTACGTAAAACAATGTTTTATAATTATTTTTTATAAAGCATAAGAAATTGCTTGTGTTTTTATTTTCATTTAAAACGTTAATAATGTACCTGTTATTATAAATTTTGTTTATGTATCTATCACTTTTAAAGACAATATCTTTTTACTACAACTTCCAATAGAATAAACCTTTAGCTGGGGTTTCAATCTAAGGACAAGTTTAAAAATAGAGATTGTATAAATTCAGTCAACTGTTTTATATTTTGAAATATTTTAGAAATGAAAAGGAACACAGGAAAGCTTTTACACTTAGTTTTTTTTCTTCCTTCTTTTTCTTAAAGCTACCCGGTTCTTCGGTTTTTATCAATGAAGTCATGCTAAAACAGTGTATAAAATATTTTTTATGCATTTTTTAGTGTTTAAACAGGAGGATAAGTGAGACCGTTTTTATTATCTTAAGAGGAAAAAGTAGGAGAAATAGAGAAAAAGTAGGGAAAGTTCTTAATAAAGCAAGAAACCTTTTTCTGTTTTCAGCTTTAAAAAATAAAACGGAATAAGAAATTATTAAGATAGTAGGTTAATGAACATGCTCATGCTCTACCCACTCTCCCCTCTGCTACACTGTACAATATTTATATTGTTTTTTAAAAAGGGTTTAAAATGTGAAGTATTCTTTTGATTGAACTACATTTGAAAAAATATCATTTTTACCTGATAAAGGTCTTGAAAATTTGAAGCGAACATTGCATTAAAAAAGTTCAGAAAAGATCCTTTTCTACGCCACTATTATAAATCATGTCACTCTTCGAGGGGGAGGGAGGTTCGTGAAATTGTGACAAACTGTGACAAGGGGAGGAGAGAGGGTAACAAAAACTATGACATCATGCTTATGCAACATAGCGTCACGTGTGACAAAGGGAGGAGGGGTTATGTTGAAGTGTGACATTTTGTGACAAAGGGGGGAGGGGATCAAATATATGGGAAAAAAGCGTGACATCATTTATAAACGGTCCCTAATCTCTTAACCCTAAAATGATAAACTCTTTAAAAAATGGAACAAAAGCGTCTTTTACATTCATTTAGTTCACAAATCATGAGTAAATGGCTTATCGTATCACCGTTTTGCTTTAAACTGGTTTTACACCTAATAAAAGGATTTTATTTTAAGAAATCATTCTCCTTTTTACTATCTTATAAGTCACATGAAACGTGCGAACAAACTTGGAGTTTCAAAAATAATTTTTGCAAAATATATACCGTAAAAAATAGATAGCATGTTACACTAAAATTGGTGTCAGTTTGCTAGCTACTAAGAATGGTGCTTAATGCTTCTATATTTTGATGCTACCATTTTTTTTCAGTGTTGCTGGCTGCGGACACCAGGGAGTGGGTTGAGGTGGAGGGAGGTGAGGGAATCAATAGGCTCTAACAGCTAGCGAAAACACCTTCAGTTAAATAAGTTGAGACTCACCGTTAAAACTTTTCGCACTCAAATGTTGGATCAACTGGTTTTCACTATAGTGAGTATTTTAGAATTTGTGCTCCATTTTACAGTGAAAGCAACAGGAAATTGGACTTTCAATCATTTAAACTCTAGAAAGACAGGCAAATCTGCACTATGTATTGGTTTAAAGGTACCTTCATTTTTTTAGCGCAGTTAACTTGTGAAACAAACAATCAACTAAGGGTAAGTTCAAATATTTCTACTATAGTTCTTCGCGATCCTCCAGTAGAGTGCGACTCACAATTAGACTGTTGCACGCTCTATGTATTTTCAAAATATATATGTTCATAAAATAATTTGCGACAAAATGAAAATATGTTCAAATTTGTTTTTATCCAAATATTTGAGCTTAAGAAGTGCATTTTTTTCAAACATGAACAAGGGCAAGAAGTAATAGTTTTTCCAAGTGTTAAATTCATAGTAGTAGTAAGCTAGCAGAAAATTACTAGTTTCCTTCTATTTTCTCTTCTCTGAAATCATTCGGCGAAGAATAAATATTTATCAGGGCGAAGTGATTCTTGAACTATCTGAAACTTGTTTCAAGAACTGACAGCTATTGATGTTGTTCCAAGATCATTCCAAAAGCCTTTCCAAAGGTGAAATACGTAAAGAAGATAGTAAGTCTTTTTTGGGTTGGGATTATCAACTCTTTCCTTATCCATACAAATTTTTTTTTTCTGTTGCAGCTTAAAATGCTTGTCGCGAACTTTTTTTCCTTTCCTTTAACTAGTAAATGAAATGCATTTTTTTTTGTTTTGCATATGAAATATGATGATCGAGCAAAATAAATAATTATTTTGGTTTTGTTAATTGTATTGAATGATTATATTGGAGTGAAATAAAATATGTTTAAATAATAAATTTTCTTCAAACAAACCGTCATTGCACTTTTAATTCCAAAATTCTAAGTGGCTTTTACACGTGACATAATATGAAGCATGAAATCCCGAATATCGTGTCAATGTTTTAGTTAATTACATTACATATTTATTTAACTAACGGATCCTGTATGGGCAATCCTTTAAATTCATAGTTTATATTTAAATGATTGGAAGTCCAAGTTCATGCTACTAGAAGTGTCTTGCTCTCAATGCCCTTGAATGCTGTGAGGCACAAAGCATAGAGTCATACCAATTAAGCCCGTTGCTTTATTCTACAGTTCCAAACGGCGCTCTGCTTGTTGACGATTGTCTCTGGTCTGTTTTTGTTTGCAGGTTTTGAGGAAGTTCATCTTAGCCACGTGTTGGAAAATCAAGTTTATTCAATTATAACGGTGTGTTAGATGGAGGAATATTAAATCTAACTCTAAACACACAGTTATATTTACGAATATGAAGCTCCTAAATCTATGGCTCTTAACTATATGTTTTAGGTTTTCATCTTGTCCTGTTACAGTTTTTATCTTGTCTCTTACCATTTAAGATGTTTATGCAGATTATTCTTGAAAAACTTTAAAAACCTTGTCCCATTGAATTATTTTCCTTATTTCAGATAATTTTTTGACTTTAAACTAATTAACAACACTTATTATTTCTGATTTTCACACCAAAGCCAATTTATTTTTAAAAAGAGTTCAGTTTTTTTCAAAATTGGCCTCCACAGACATGTCAAAGCATGTTCACGTTGACCTATCCCCTGATCTTTGGTTTCTAAAAAAACTCGCTAATATATGCACCCTTATTAAGCGTTCTATTCATTGTATAATACCTTATTTTGCCTGATTCTTTCAACTCTTGAAAAATTATTATTTTTCTTAAGACCACAATGGACCTAGGTCAACAATTTTACAAATATCACTAAGAAGTTGTAAAAAAGTTTGATTTTTTAGAGGCTATTAGATGAAACAGCTCTTAAGATAGAGATTTCCATAATATCATGCTGTGCATATCACAGAGAATTTATGCTATAGTAACTAATATAATACAACATGCATTACAGCTCTGTTATTAGAAATCACACAAAGTTTACCTAAACAGGAACTCGTATCACGTATGCCTATCATATATCTGATTAAGAGCACAAAAAGCATCTTTACGTAGAAAGTTCCAGCGTTTGGTCTTTCAAACTAAGCTTACTACATTTTCTTGCGTAAATATGAAAATGTGGAAGGTGGCATTTTGAAAGAAGCTTTACGGTTTGGGAGTGCATAGCGAAATATGAATATAAGACCAGGATTCAAATCCTCTTATTACTTGTATAAATGCGAGCACGTTCCAAATCCGTGACAGAGGAGATTTGGAAAATTGTAGTGCCTCTTTCCTAAAAATGCAAAGTTCGCATAGGAAAACTCTTATTCTGTAACTCGATGTTTCGTTTCTTCTGATCTTCTGCAAAGATTTAGCATGAAGTACTACATTAATTTATCACTTGGAATATATATATATATATATATATAACATTAAAAACAAATAACTCTTTCCAACCCCTTTTTAAATTCAGTTTTGGACTAGTCCAAGACTAAAAGGATCTACAGACTATTGTAAGCACTTGATATATTTCCCCTTTATGTTTTTTCATGGTGCGAACAGAAACTTATATAACTTTGCAGAGCTGGCGATCTAGAGGCAACCAATAAGAGCAGATGTGTGGTATCACGTGACAGAAAGCTCAAAATATTATATAAGGCAGAAGAAGATAATTTTTATTGGAATAGGGGATTCGCAGGGTTTATTTGGTGCAAGAATGTTTAGATAGATTTTGTAGCTTTTTCGTGTTCTTTTGTTTTGTGTTGTCGTCGTCTTATAGTGTGTCATTGTAGTCAAGACAATGAAGTGGCTTCAATAGAAGAAATAAACTAAGGTTTAAATAAACACAGCTGTGACTGCCCTTTAGTGTGGCAGTCCCCTCACTTGTTACGAATGTTACACACATATATATATATGAGGTGGTGAGAGACATACTGTGTAGAATGTTTTTAAAAGTTTTTGAAAATACAGTTAAATTTTTCATAATATGGGATATCATCTTCCTATTATCTACAGCAAACTAAAGTTTACTTCAAAATGTACCAACAGACGGCACCATTAGCTTTTTTATTAAATACCGTGATGTTAAAACCGCAATGCAAAATTCCGTTTTTCTTAAAGTATTAATATTTTGAGTTACACCTTTGTATTTCTCACCACCTCATAAATATACAAACATATTTTTGAAACATTAGAAATATTTCGACATCATTAACACATGTAACTCAGCCGAATGCAACAATATTTGTGTTTGCTTATTTTTCTTCTCATGTAAAGCTGAAATAAAGGTTCTTTTTGTGCATTTAAATGCATTAATTGTATCAATAGTTCTTCGTAATTATTAGAAAAAGAAATAATAAAATGGACAAATGTACTTAATTTCTTAAATATCCCATTTAGTGTTTTGATTCAATTAATTGGTTTACTGATTTAGTGATAGTAAGTACTACAACCAAAGGCGAAAACAACCTCTAATTTGCTTTTAAAGCATTAAGTTATTATTTAATTTATTTTTAAAGTGTCTTAAGTTGGGGATTGTTTGTTCGCAGTTCCAAAATCAATCTTACCGCAAGGCATACTTTCACTTAGAAAGTATGAAAGTATTTACCATATTTGCTTAATTTTAGAATACGTTTATTTGATTGGAAATTATGGATGATTTATCCATATTTCTATGAACCTTTGACTGTTAATATGTTTACTTGTGAGTTAGTTGCATTCATCATATTTTGTGTGTTTTACTTCCTTATTATTGGTCGAAACGTTTATGTTCAGCAGTCGATTAATGTTATTATTTATTTCAAGATGTTTCATAGTAAATAGATGTGTGTAATAATTATTTATATATATTTTTAAAATTTGCATTAATGATGAGATGACTATTGACTTTTTTCTTTTTTCCCGGAAATATATAGCCATATACAGGCATATTATCAAATTAAAATGACTAGATTCGATAAATTAAAACGACTAGTTATTTCTACATCAATTACATTAAAATAAGTAATTTTTGGCTCAAAACGGCTTGGAACATCAACCGTATTTACTACGGTTAAGCATAAGCACAAACTAGAAAACAAGAAATATAAAATATTCATTCAAAAAGTTCTAGCCCTTTGAAATACGACGTCTTGTAGTACACATAAGTTCTAGTAGAACGTATTCCAAATTTAGAAACTTCCCAACTTTCCGCTTACTGAAATCTTTTGTTGTTAACAAGCTATAACAGTTTGTTCTGTTATTAATTAATGTGATTTACATTCAATGAAAGAATTCGGTATGAAAGTTCTCGATTAACCTCGACATTGTACGGAATTCCATTTCAAAGAAAATTGAAACAGCGAAGGAAACTCGAAATGTTGAAAACTGCTGTTGCTGGAGATGCTATGTGTAGGAGTCGATAGGGGTTTCGCGTCCTATTGGAGTTTCAAAAGTGGTCAGGAATCGATTGGAAGATGATTGTCTAAGTGGAACACGATGAGCATCATACGCTGTTAACCATCTCAATCAGGTGAAGTATTTGCGTTAAGAAACGAATGAATCAGAAACTTAGTTAAGAAATCTCTCACCTCTACGTGCTATATGTTGCTTTTACGTTAAGGCATTTTGACAAAAAGTTTAGCAATAAGATGAGTCACTGGAATTTGCTATACAACTGAAAACCGCAGGTAAGAAGGATTATCGTGTCGAAATCTTCTCGATCATGCCAGTGAGTATGAACCGTCAAGAAGGAATCCTTAAGGTGATGACCTCTCAAGTTCCAGTAAAAAGACCCCTAAAGTTGCAAACATTTGAAATTACAGATGATAATAAAGAAAATTTTTAGCTATTGCTGAAATCGCAATTAAATAGTGCGTCCTGAGTGGGTATGCCCGTGGTAAAAGTGCGGGAATGGTAGGAAATAACTTTCAAGGAGAATAAATTGAATAAGTTATAATCGTTCGCAATATTTTAACTATGAGAATTCAAAATATTCCCTGCACTTTTCCAAAAAGGTATTGATGCGAATGCAGTATGTCTACAATTAAAATTTCATTTCTTGTTCTTCTTACTGTCTGTTGATTCATATATTTTTTTTTTTTTTTGATATAATAGGAAAAACAGAGCAGCAGAAAGGAAAAAAGTGTGGGTAAATATATTAAACTTAGAAACATCAAATAAGTGTAAGTAAGTAAACCATTTTTTAATCAAGGCCTTTAATCAGAAAAAAACTAAACATATACCTTTAAGGTAAGGAAAAGTTAAAAGTTATTTTCTCTGATAAAATTCAAGGAAGACTTTAATGATATTTATTTTATCTATTTTATCCATGTCTCATTGATTAAAACCTAAAATTTATAACATTACCTACGAGCATTGCATTTTATACATGAAACGTATGCATCATATATGCTCTTTGAAGTTTAGAGTTCCTAAAATTAAATACATTGCATTATTCTCTTATTCAATTGTTGATCAAGTCAAATCATCTTTATACCCCATTGTTGATTAGATACAAACGAAGCTTGCATTTCAGTAATTTAATTTAAGAAGAAAGGCTTCCCGGCATTATAAAGCAATGCTATTTGAGCTAATACTTTTACAATGATAGTTTCAGAGCTATTGTTAGAAAGATTATTTAGGAATTTTTTAGTAGACTTGACTGCCTCCCTTCTTTGTCGAATTCTTATATGTATATATATATATATATATGTATGTCTGTATGTGTATATATGTAAAGTGAATTATACCATCTTTTGATTAAAACATTTCATTCAATAAGTAATAAATAAGTTTTATTTATGTTATTAACTGTCTTTAAATCAAATGTTTTCGGTGCTAAAATAAACCTTATAGCTAAATTTAAGATTAGTTACAAAGGTATTCTACTAAAGCTAACTCTTTTGTTTTGAGAACTTTTAAACTCAATTGGAAAACTTTTAAACTCAAATATATTTTGATGAATAATGCACTATATGTCTATTTAACGTTTTGACTTTTGATATCAATACAGACAAAGATCAAAACAATCTAAAAAAATTCTTTGAAAACGACCGGACTGTGGATTTAAGCAACCAATATATCAAATAATTATTTTACTAAATACTGTTACTCTAAGCTTCAGTACATAATCATACCTAGCATTAAAAAAAATCTTTCTACCTTAACATTTTTTAACATCGAAATCAAAGGAACATATAATGATGTTACATCTGAAATAATGAAGTGAACGAATGTGAAAAATAAATCGAAATCAAATGTGTCAGTCTATATCGTATTTTAGTTATTTTCCTAACCATATTTAATCAAAAAAAAAAAAGAAAAAAAAACTATGAGCATGGAAAGAACATATTTTACAAACATCATATAAATCTCATTTTTATCCTAACGATGCAATTTAGAAAACTCGTCCAATGATTCATCCATCGTTAATGGGAGATAGCGTATGAAAATCAATTGACGCTCTTATTGTTCGAAAGGGAGCGTTTAGGGATGCATTGATGTTCCGTTTAACTCACGAGTCATTAAACTGAAATGGAAAGTAATTATTCGCTTCCTTACCAATGCACTTTTAATTGATGATTAGGTACATTAGCACTAAGAAAAAAAAACATAAGCAAATCACTTGAATCACACACGTATACAGGTATGGCTTCACTGCGATATGAAAAAGACTAAATTAGTTGCACTGCTATGGTAATTGCAAAAAAAAAAAAGGACTGCTTTTAATTGAAAATTTAATTCATAATAATTATTTGAGTAATTCAACAAGTGATACACTGTTAAAAATTTAAGTAAGAAAATGGTAGTATAACCATTTATTTGATTGTTATTTTACCATATTTAATTACCACAGTTGAATAACCATTAAAAAGATGGTACTCAAACCGCTGATTGTGAAAAAAATCGTTTATTCTCCGTTTCTTTCAAAGAACGTTTAACTATTGGTTTAACTAACCGTAATTTACAATCGCCACTAGGTCTCCTAGTCAATAAGAATCGGGCGTCCATCTTGGTTGTGGAACCTTACCGGTCGTACGTTGTTGTTAAAATATCAATAAAGATTTATCATTTCAAATCTGCATGTGTATATAAAAAAGAAGAAGAAAAAAATGGCCTAAGCAGTGGTTACTAAATAGAAACACATACACACGTAAATAAAAAATTGGAGACATCGGATTCCCGAACTGCTTGCGAATAAGCGGACCCATAGTTTGAGCTGCTGAAACTTGTTTGTATTTCAATTTTTGCAGCAAAGAAAATGATTTTCTTCAATATACAGTAAATTTAGACCAAAAATGACTTTGGATCCATTAAAAAACTGAAATTTCAATTTTAATGAAGTTTGCCTGTTGGAAAAGAAGATTTATTGATAAATAAATGACTGCTTTGAGTGGTGTAGATGGCCGAATTATTAGAGCGCAAGGGTGGTATACCATACACCCGGGGTTCGATTCCCGCACGCTTTGTTTACGGTTTCTACGCCTTAGAGATTCTACGCCTCGAAAGGGTTCAAAAACCATAAAAACTTACATTTACAGTTTTTAAACCATTTATAAATGGTTATGAAACCGTAAACTTTTGTATTTATGGCTTTTTAACCAAGCTGATTGGAAATGGTTTAGGTACCGTAGAGATAGAAAAACGTTCCACACCGTAAATATAACGGTGAATTAGATGGACAGACTGCTGCCTGCTATTTAACCATAATTTCTTGATGAAATTTCTAGCAGTGTAGTTTTTCATGAATTGACTGAACAACTTTCAAACACTTGTTGGTGCTGAAATAT
This sequence comes from Octonoba sinensis, assembly GCA_038502835.1. Classification (NCBI taxonomy): domain Eukaryota; kingdom Metazoa; phylum Arthropoda; class Arachnida; order Araneae; family Uloboridae; genus Octonoba; species Octonoba sinensis. The sequence continues at coordinate 50,576,064 of CM076599.1, read as the reverse complement.
GTAGGTAAATGTATCTTTATAGCTCAATATACTGTAACATTTTTAAAACACAATGTAACTAAACTATATAAATGAAATATATTAAGAAAGATATTCAACTGCAAACTGTGTAATTTTTTGCAGTGAAATAATGTGTAAAAACTACACTTTAATTTCATATTTTTCAATTAACAGTTTAGACAGGTTAAAATAACTCAATTTAAAAATGTTAATATTTTATTAAATATATATTTATTTGTTTTTTAGTGTAAACCTTCTCAGTATGCAATCGTGGCCAAAATTGTGGATTTTTGGAAATTTTTATGTTTTTTTCTAACTTTGTATGCTTACAGAAATCACGTATTCCGAACACAATAACTTAAAATCTTCTTCAAGGTGTCCCGTTTAATCCTTTTTTTTATATCATTCATTCTTGAATAAATGTCGTCATTTTTACCATAATAATGACTTGATCCTGCTGTAAATATGATGTTAGCTTCTGCTGGCAGTTGCTAACAATGATTGGCTCCCAGAACAAGAACGGTAATTGGCCAGGAGCGTTAGACATTAAAAACCATTTCCTGAGTTAAAGTGCTATAACTTTTTTTGCATTACAAATATTTGCTATTTATTTTTCATAGATTTCTGCATGAAATCTTCATAAAAATAATATATACTATGTTGTATTTTGTGAAGTATAACATTTTCTATAGCAAAGTTAAACAAGAAGTTCCGTCTAGAACTATACGAGCCTACTTTCCCGCATCTCCAACCTCAAATATACAATCTATCTATCTCTCTCTCTCTCTTTCTCATCTGGCTTTCGTTCTTAACTACTTCCAATTAACTATTTTCAACGGTTAATACACATTTATTCACTCACTCATTCATTAATTTAATTACTCATTAATGTATTTATACACTCATTTAATTATTTTTTCATTTATTTACTCATTTATTCATTCTTTCATTCATTCATTCATTCATTTTTTTCACTCATTCAGTTATTCATTCCTTCATTTTTCCACTCTTTCAGTTATTTATACATTCTTTCTTTCATTCACTCATTGTTTCACCCATTAAGTTATTCATTCGTTCAGTCTTTCATTCATTTATACATTCATTCAGAAATAGCTTCAAAAATCTCGCTCAAAAACTTTCATAAGAAAATAGGCTCGTTTAGTTCTGGTTTAACTTCGTATCTGTACATGTTCTAAGGCCCAATATCTTTCCGATAAAGTTTGTTCCAAGCAAATTCGTCGGTTAGATCAGGATTTATATGGGATTGATATTTCCCCGTAGGCGCTAATGTTAATTTTTTTTTTGAACTGTTCAAAAATGAACAAAAAATGTTCAAATCAATGTTACGCCGAAAGTTTCTTCCAGTAAGCTCACTCATAGGAATTTGGATGTTGTGCCTAGAGTTTACATAATTTGCTTCATTTTGCGCTAATGTTGAAATTGTTTGAACTGTTCAAAATTGAACGAAAAATTGTTCAAATTGAAAAGTAAAATTGAAATGAGATGTCCTCGCCGAGATCTTTCGAATGCAAAAATAATATTTCGAATCGGACAATTCGTTCTAAAGTTATTAGGGGGGGGGGGGGACAGACAGACCGACAGACCGACCGACACACTTTTTCCCCATCTCAAAACCCTACTTTCAAATTTTTTATTTTTCAATCATCATTTAATTACTTAACTTATTTTTGACTTTTCTTGATTTATAACGATATTTTCACGATACATTAAGCCTTCTTTCATGCTTTATTTATTTTAGTTTTTGCTTTTACGGGAAAGTAGGCAAAAAACAGAAATTTCCAAAACAGTTCACAATTTTGGCCCCAACTGTATAGCACTTACACATTTTATAGGGTTTTTTAAATAAATTGTTTATATGCATAAACTGTAGAGTGAAAGTCGAATGAACAACTTTAAAAACTGACTTAAAAATTTGCATTATAACTTTTAATGACACGGTTAAATTTTTCTATAAAAGATGGCAACTCGATGTTTTGATTCCACATATAATATCAGAATCTAATAAATATACTAAAACACTTTAATACTTCTCAGTATTAATATGCTTTAGTGGTAGTCCAATCCAGAATGGTTTTGAGAGAGGAAGGGGAGGGGGAAAGTCTCTTATTTTTGTTCCATTTCAGTCTGAAATAATTTGTTGAATAAATCAACATTAATAATTTATTGAATAAATCAACATTAATAAGTTATTGAATAAATCAACAATTATTGAACAAATCAACAAAAATGTTGATTTTGGAAAGTTACCAAGGATGCGCCATACGTTTTTGTTTATGCGTTGTTATTTAGTGGTTGTTTTTTAAAATTCTTGTGTGTTAATAATTGTTTGAAAAGTCAGAACACTTGCCCAAAATACTTGAATTTAATACATTAGAAATGCTCATATTCTTTTAGAAGATCTTTTATTTGTAATTATTTTAAATATCTTCACAATAACATTTTTTAAAACAGCTGTAAAATTCGTTCATTGCTTAGGGAGGAAATGTGTATTAAGTATTGATGTTGTGCTGTGTTTTAATAACAAACAAAAAAAAAGAGAGAAGCTTCTATTTATGAAAACATATTCATGACTTCGTCTCTGCTTCCAGTCTTCTACTAAACCTACGCCATTTTCTTATGTAAATACGAAAAACTAAAAGGCAATATTTTTGAACTCAAACTTCGAGGATGTTTTTTCCTTAGCTCTCAGGATTTCGGAATTTGTAAGGGGCGAGAATATACTGAAGAAGCACGGAAGAACAAGTTTCAAAGCTCTTTATTCTTTACACAAATATTTGAAGATTCCAAGCTTCGCCCGGAAGATATATTCTAATGTGTTTCAAGAAAGAAAGTTGAAAATTCGAAGCTCTCTTATGCGTAAGATAGGATTTTTAAAATTCTGAAACACACATTTTAAAACAAGAAGATGGTACGATGGGAAGTGTGTAAAGTATTGTGCTTTAGAAATGATTATGAAATGTTATATTTAGTAAAAATATATTGAAAGTATTGTGAAAAATGTAAGAAAAAGGTCTCTTTGAGTGTCGCAAATCATCTTTAAAATTAGAAAATAGTTAAATTAAAATATCAAAGAGTAAATGTAAATAAATAAATGAAATGAAATGAAATGACATAAAATAAAATAAAATAAAATGAAATGCAATGAAAGGAAACGAAATGAAAACCTTTTTACTTTCCATGCCAATGAGCGGCACTTTTCACTAGTAAAACAGTAGATTTAATCAGTGTAATAATATCAGTTTTAAATGCAAGATTCATTTTAAACTTTATTATTAACGATCAATTATTTCTGTATTTAATGTTGGATTTAAAAAAAATAGAACATCAATTCATCAATAGTTTAATAAATAATATGCGAAGTCATTGACTCTAAAAGGCGGTTATAAATAACAATAAGTTCCTCATAATTCCGAAACGTACGTGCTACGTGCCGTTCAGTTTATTCAAGATTACAGGGTTTTGTTAAAATGACATTTTTTGTTAAAATCTATACTCGGAACTTTTTTTTTCTTTTGTTAAAGGAATAAATAGTGTGCTGTTACCGACACAAGTTTTATATGGACATCACTTTTAAGCCTTGTGTCGCATATGTGACTTACAACTTCTTGCAAATTCTTTTTATTTGATTAAGTAAGTGTACCAATATACTACGTTTAAATTAAAAATATATTCTCGTATGGATCACATTTACGCATTACTTTTAATACAATTTGTACTGCTTTTTCAGGTGGAAATATTATTTACATTAGTTTCTGATGGCAGTAATTTATTAACAAGTGTCTAATTTACGCCATTTCTGCACTATTTAAGTGTCGCAATGGTTTATTTCCGAAAAAAAGGTTGGAGGAACCGTATAGATGCAAGCATAGAAACGTGGGGGAGCACAAGGGTTAAGACTAAAAAAAAAAAAAAAGAAAGAAAGAAAGAAAAAAAAAAAAAAAACAAAAAAAAAAAAAAACAAGGGGAGGGACGGGGCGAAACGCAGCTCTCCGCAATACACCATGTCAGAGTCAGCATATTATAAATATTTCATCGACTCAAAACAGATCTCATAAAGGAATTGAAATGGTTAACAATAAGGTACACAAAATATTCTGATATTAAGAATTAATTTTTAGCATACAGAAGACTTTCAATAAAATCGGATTAATAGGTATTTCAAAAGAATAAGAAATTTATTTTTCTACTGTTACAGTATTTAAAGTTTATTACTTTAATTACGTTCCATTGTTTCAATTTTTTAGCCTACTCTCCTGTAAAAGTAAAAAAAGTAATCATGAAGCATGAGAAAAGGCTTCATTTATCGTGAAAATATGGTTAGAAATCAAGAAAAGTCAAAAGTAAGTTAAGTAATTAAATAAAGATTGAAAAATAAAAAAATTGAAAGTAGGGTTTTGAGATGGGGAAAAAGCGTCTGTCGGTCTGTCTGTCCCCCTTGATAACTTTTGAAGGAATGTTCCGATTCGGAAGATTTTTTTTTTGAATTCGGAAGATCTCGGCGAGGACATTTCATTTTCCTATTTACTTTTTGATTTAAACAATTCAATAAACTTTAACATTAGCGCCTATGGGCGAAAATGAAGCAAACTATGTAAACTCTGGGTACAAGATCCAAGTTCCAATGAACAAGCTCACTGGAAGAAGATCTTGGCGTGAAATATTGATTTAAACAATTTTTGTTCATTTTGGAACAGTTCAAAAAAAATTTACATAGTGTCTACGGGAAAATTTCAATCCTATATAAATCCTGATCTAACGTACCGATTTGCTTGGAACAAACTTTATCGCAAAGCTCTTATAACGTAGAACATGTACAGATAGGAAGATCATCCAGAACTAAGGAGCCTATTTTCTTATGAAATTTTTTGATTGGGATTTTCAAGAATATTTTTGAATTAATGAATGATTAAATGAATAAGCAAAAGAATGAATGAATAAATGATTGAACAAATACATGAATGACTGAATAAATGAATTATTGAATGAATATGGATTAACTGTTGAAAAAGGTATATTTGAAGCGATTAAGAGCTGAAGCTAAACTAGAAAGAGAGAGAGATAGCTAGATAATAAATTTTAAGCTGGTTCATACGGGAAAGTAGGCTCGTATAGTTCTAGACGTAACTTCTTGTTATTACTTAAATTGTGCATAGTGATGTTTATAGCAGAGAAAGATATGCTCAAGTCCCGAACACAGCAGCAGAATATACTTGAATAAAAACTACTAGACAAAAACAGCTTATAATGAGCAATAATATTAATAATAATATGTTATTCAATTTTGAATTGATTTTGAAATTATTTTTTTATTAATTTTAAGTAACATAAAAATAGAAAATTTGAATCGGTGGTAACATTAATATTTAATCACGATACACTTTCATTTTCAGTCTTGAAGCTATTTTTAATCGAGATTATCGTATATACATTTTGTTTTAATAAAAACAAAATGTATATAGGACAAAGCTAAAACTTATAAATATTCTAAAGTATTTAATCCATTTACTTCGTAAGCTAAATATACCAAATATATTTATCACTTAAAAAATATTTTTATTTATTTATTGGCAATGTTCTGCCTTTCAACAAACGTTCAACACGTTCATATTGTAACTATAGCGCTCATGCACGTTTATCCTCATAAGTATATAAGTTTCATTGGGCTCATTTTTTTCCGTGTATAAGTAAATACATGCGTTATTTTTAAACACATTTTCCGCTTGCTGAGGTTGCAGTAGGCAAGCAAATCATCAGAATCATATGTTAACTCTGCGGGAAAATATTTTTAATTTCCTAACACTGAAGTCTAGAAGTTCACATTTGCTCTTAAAACATAAACAAATAGCTCTGTTACCGCTATTTTTATTCCGTAATCAGGCGACAAGTGCCGGACAATATTTGCTTTGCCTCTATCTTTAGGAAAAATCGAAAAGAAAAAGAAAATTCCGTTTGCAAAAGTTTTTTCTGAAACCAAGAAGGCTATTAGGAAGAAATTTTTTCCCCCGTGAAGTCATTACAGTAGTGGTAAACCGACAAAAAGTGAAGTGGATAAAGCTGGCAATTTAGATTCATAAAAATAGTAGTGTTTTATCATATTACACGATATGAGTGAAGTAATTTAAATATCAGCTGCGATAAAAACGTATCTAACGTTTAGTTAACACTTTGCTATACATACATTGTCTGAACGGACTACAACTGAAAACACGTCTTTGTTGAATATGCATCAAATACAAGTTATTTTTTCTAATTAAAAATCGTTTTAATTAGAATAAAGTCTTAAGTCCCTTTATATTTAGCTAAAAACTCCGCTAAAACATTTTGACTGAGGAACTTTTAATTTAAAATAAATTTTGAATGATTGTATAAACTACTAATGCATATTGAGATTGAAAAATGAGCATTGCTTTTTTTCTTTTTTAATGTCAAAAATAAATCTCCATAATTTATGAAACATAACTATTTTTTTCTCTTTTGGACCCAGGTAGAATGATTCTTTGATCTGGGAAGGAAAACAATTATTCACGCCTTGGGGATCCAATGAAAAAATACAAGTAAATTTCCTCATATGCAAACATTTTACTTGAGAATAGCGATACTGAATCTTATTTTTTACAAAGAAATGTTTGCATTTTAGTTCGTGTTTCGATTTATACTTATTTACTAACATTGAGTTTTGTTTTGATAGTGTGCACTAGAAAGGTTTTTGGAATGTTTGTTTCATTTGTTAAATTCAAATATAACTGGTGAAACTGCTGAAAGTGGCTCGTTTAATAGCACGATCACTTTTACGTTATTGCATTTTACATTTACTACAGTTCTGAAAGATCTTGACACTTGAAATTATATGTTTTTATTATGTTCTTTGTTGATTTTTATATTTTAATGGCGGACCGAAGAGTTTTTCTTCTAAGGCAATTAAATTCGTCGACTATAATTTGTGGTATCAAAACATTTATATAAAATTTTCCTGTCCAAGTAGCAAATAAATGAACTTAAAATGATGATCCTACATTGATTCTGAAGGAAAGAACGTTAGCTCTCCGGAAACAAAATAAATGTGAAACTTCATGAGACTCTTAATCCCAAACCACATTTGAAATTTAATTTGAAGATTAAATTTTAGGAACATAAAAATTCTATTACAGCTTATTTAATTAAACTCGAAAATAAGATGCCCATGACACATCAAAAGAAAAAAAAAGCAAGTACAATCCGCTCATATTATAAGAGGATTGTAAAAAGACTGTATAAAAGTTAAAACGGGATCACTGTTCTTTTTCTGAAGTTTGGTGGTAATTCGAGTTTGAATTAAAGCCATCCTGTGTAAACTTACTTTTTGGGATTTTAAGAAAAGCACGGCATGCTTTCTAACAATAGAAATGTCACGCTGGTTTTTAACTGAAGTTGAAACTTTTTAGTAAAAAGTTAGAAACTTTTGCAAATTGTTCATTGTACATTTAGCTAGATTTAGTTGAATCGTCCTTGTCGTGAAGCCCGACATAGTTTGTGCACTGCTCAATGTTCCATGCTCCCTTGCACTCCTGCAGTAGGTCACATGACTCACAGTGAAGAAGAGCAACAGTAACTCGAACTTTCCAATTGTACGATATCGCAACTCAGGCGCAGCCGCTGAGTGGCTGGCGCGGACTTCGGCGGAAAACGTGGGAAAAGCGTTTGTGGAAATCTTCAGGGAGCGGCTGTCCCCCCACGAACGGTTGCAAGGTTTTTGTCAGTACCGGACGATCGGTACGCCCTGGATCCGCAATGAACGAAAACGACTATGTAATTCTTCAAGTAGCGATGTTCGCCTGATTCATCTAAAAAAAAACAACCCCTGCCTGCGATCCAGTCAGTTTGATGCTTCACGAATCAGTAATATCGTGACCCAGGAGAGTCTGCCATTTTTTGTGAACACGGCACGATCCGGAGCATGGACACCAGGAATGCAAACAAAAAGGGCACCAGGTACATAGAATAGCAGCCTCACCTCACCCCTAACGTCCGATTCCTCTTTTTAGGCTTTTAAAATAAATCCCATGTTTGAAGCCTAATTCCAGGTACTCTTTGCTTGTTTTTATTATACACATGATCGACCACGTGTTATCCCCACCAAAGATCTGTTACGATCCTAACTTTATTGCACAGGAGCTTAGATGCTGGAAATGGATCTGAGCTAGGGTTAGTCTAAAACATTTAACGCAACACTAAGTTTGCTTACGATCATTTTCGGCCTTCCACTTGAGATCACAAAAACTTAACCTAATTATCTCTCACCCCTCACCACAGTCCTAGTTTTATTTGTAAATTTTTTAATATAAAAATGATAAATAAATGTTTTATTATTCGGTTTTCCAACATAATGGTGGTTACATGATAAAATTTGGATTGCCTTCGAAAACGTGCTTCTCACATTCAGAATGATTTTATTCCAAACTTGCGTTCCTAATGGGAATTCTGTTCGGTTTGGAAAAATCAGTTCTCTCTTAAAATCCCCGTTCTTTGTAAGCCAACGGGAGTCAGTCATCCAGACTTCTAACCAAACTGATAGCGTAATGAAATTTCTTCGAAAAACACGTTCCATGAACGAAGACGAGCGGTTCGTATGCTACAGGGATCTTCAAAAGTTGGTTTCTCTTTAATTCCCTTTTTTCGTTGACTTATTTTGCTGTATCATTTAGTTGTTGGATAAAGATGTAAAATATGGAAATTGTTTTTTGTCTAATACAGTTAATCAAGAGCATCTTACGGTTATGAGTTTATCGAACGTTGAAAAGGATATGGTCTCAAGAAAATGGAAATGATGTAATTTTTATATGTGCCATTGAATATGAGTGTAAGAAATTATTTTACTCTTTAATGCAACTGTAGTACGTGCTAATCATGAATACCTTTGAAGTTTACCATTGTTTAAGATTCTGCTGACAAGAGTAGATTTATTTAAACGTCTAAAAAATTATATTTTGTGGGAATATGATATGATGATTGGTAAGTTAATACCAATCATCATTGCAACTGTTGTCCTGCATTAACTCAGAAATCTAACATCATAATTTTCACATTATGAGCGATATATATATATATATATATATTAGGGTGTCACTTATATGGATGAAATTTTTTTTTTATTATTTTCGAAACGCATACCCCCAATTTCTTTTTAAACTATCCAGACTTACTCAAATACAAAATTTTATCTTCCTACATCAACATTAACCCGTGCCGACTGAGCTTTGAAGATTTGAAAAATTCTGTTTCTCACCCTTTCCGTTACGTAACTAAATCAATTGAAATATTTAATAAATATCGTTACACCTTAAACAAATATTACAAATTAAATGTTTTTTTGATGTTTTTGGGATATTTGTTCGGGAGCACCTAGAACCCAAACACTGATTTTTAAAAAAAATTACAAAAACCTTCCCGGGGATATGCCTAATAGTTTCCCAAATTTTCACCGCTGTTGGATGTAAATGTATGGTTTTTAAATCTATCGAGTACAGACAGACAGACAGACACATATTCATTTTTATGTATACAGATTTATTAAAAGAAGATACAATCTCTGATTAGCAGGATATTTCCTTTTGAGGGTTTCTTTTTTACAGTCTGGGTACAGATTTTTATGCTCTTGCACACAGCGTAGCAAAAATTGCTTTTGTTCTTCATTAGCAGTGATCAAACCATGAAAATCTTGCATAAGTTTTACAGCTCTTTCAGCTGTATCATTAACTGCTCTCAAAGAAAGAACTTTTCTTCTCGCTTCTAAATAGGCAACATCATCGGCCCACGTAGCGACGGGTTGCTGGAGGAAGTTATTATCGATTTTCAATCGAGAAAATAAATTTGTGCTCTTCAAAGACACAAAATCACTTAATGATTTAGCTGTAACAATGGATGAGGCAGTATAATTTAGTTTAGAAAAAACGGAATAACAGTACAATAAATGAATATTAAATTAAATATTGAATTTAAACTTACCATACAAATAATCAGACATGTCTTCTTTTGATGGAATGTATCTCTTCCCAGAATCATAAAAACTCTCTCTTTGTAAGTTCACTACAATGTTTTCCTTGGTTTGTTCACTAACTTCATCATCAAAGAGCGACAAAACGGTTATTTCTTCTGACAAGTACCAAAGGTGTTGACTAAACTTGCTCAGGGCTGCTTTGGAGATGAATTTGTCAACAGTTTCATATTCTTTAAGCTTTTTTAAAAAGCACAAATCTTGATTTGGTGCCTTTACCAGCACACTACATCCAAGTCATGGTTTCACATATACAACCGCAATGAATAAACAAACGTCTTGAAGAGCTCGTTTATCCTTGGCGCTGATTTTTAACTGGGATTGCAACAAACAAATTTTTAAAGAGTAAATAGCTCTAGCCATTCATCTTGCTTGATGCATCGCTCCAGGAGGTCTGATTTTAATTTTTTTCTCTTTATCTCCTCCTAAGAAAGTAATAGATAGCTCAACCAGTTCTCGATAATCGTCACGTACGATGGTTTTTTGCAGCTCTTGATTATAAAATGTCAACAATTCTTCAATTGTTACATCACTAAAATGTTGTTTGACAATATCGGTGCATGTTTCAATAGCAGCAGGATTAATATTTTTCCAGTTGTCCCTAAACTTTTTGAACATTGGGATATCAGGGCTAGTTGTGACTTGCTGGATTTTTGTTTCAAACACACATTTTAAAACCAGTTCATAAACGTGATGGCGGCAAGCAAAGAGTAGTAATTCCCTGTCCAATTTTTGTTCCAAAAGAATGCAAGCTCCTTTCACTCGCCCTGTATTAGACGCAGTTGTGTCACAGCACATTATTTGTTCTTTGTCATCCAGGTTCCAGTCATAAAGTGCGTTTAACACAGCTTCAGCTTGATTCTGGCCGGAAGAGCTCTCTAATTTGGGCACAGCTAGAAGTTGTTCCTTTCCTCCAAATGAAATTAGAATAGGCAGGCGTTCTTCTTTAAAACTTCTCACGTCCAGTCCAGGTAATAATTTTCCATCCCAATGAATAGTCACCATTTCGGGCATATTATTATGGAAATCTGATTTTATAGATTCCGCTCTATCTTTTCTAGTCTTAGTACGAATGCGTTGAATGGAAGATTTGTTTATCGGGAAATCTTCACAGCTAAGATCTAGCGCTTCTACTACAGCCTGGAGTATATAGACAGAATCCCTTATGCTTAATTGGCATCTATCTAAAGCTGCAACTAACTTAGGCGAGATAAAGTCTCTCCTTCCTCTTTTCGTAATAGTTGCAGAACATACCGTTTGAGAAGTGGATGGTATGGGTTCCTCAAGGCTTTCATCAGAGCTAGTAGATTCATCGTGATGTCCTTGCCCTTGTAAAACATCTTGTGTAGCAAGAAATGAGGATACACTTTCAAAACACATTTGCTCATGCCTTTTTTTCTCTTCTTTTAATTTTTTCTGTCTTGCCCTTTCTTCTTTTTCCGTTAACTTTTTGTCTACACCCGCTAAACATCCGGGACGCCCTGGTTCTCTTTGTTTTTGTAAAAATATTTTATCTTCTTCTATTTTTATGCGCTCTAAAGCATCAGCGTGTGCAATATCAAATAAATTATCTAAACTACTTTTAAATTCCTCCTCACGCTGCTTGTAAACATCTTCAATTTTTTTTGAATTTTTTTGCAACATCCTCCAAGCATTATAAAGATTTACAAGTTTCTTTACGCAGTTAGGTGTAGCTCTCGTAGGGATTCTAGCCTTTTCCCAAAATATAACGCATTCTCGAATGGCAAGATTTGCGCTTTCACTAACCGTCAATTTAACTTCGCGAATGTTAAAAAAAAGTACAGCTAGAACTTGGCGGTTAGACGGCAACTTTGCGCCTGTTATTTGAAAATTTACATCACCAACTAAGAAAATATTTTTTTTATTACTTCTTAACTCCACAGTCATTTTTTAAGTGTAACACATACGTATTAACCACAGCAGTAACTAAGAACAAATGACAAACAGCGAGTAGACGGCCGCTGCGAGTACAAAGCGAAACGCAACTGTCGCCTATTTTCTTGGCGCCAACTCGCAATGAATTTTTCGTCTGAGGTTTTTCTCCTGGCGGTAGCACAGTACGAACATGTATGAACATGATTCGATGCAACTCGGCACGGGTTATTGACGTCCAATGAAGGTAAAAATTTATTTCTGAGTGTTTTAGAAGCAAATGAACAAAACTAAGACCTATGCGTTATAAAATGAATACTTTGAAATATAAGGGACACCCTAATGTATATACAAGATATATACATATAAAATATATATACACACAATAATATGCATTTCTTAATTTTAGAAAACTTCTTGAGGTGTGTCAGACGGTTTTATCTCACGTTTCCCAGTAAAAGCTAAGCAACACGTAGAGTAAACTCTTTTAAAGTTCATCGAAATGAAACATGTTGCTAAACTACAAACTTTTCTTTAAAAAGAACGAAATGTAGCCTATGCACGAAAAGAAACAAAGTGAATAATGCTAATCTTTGCATTTTTCTTATAAACAGAAGATAAAAAACGTAATTCTGTAGTCTGTGCGAGTAAGTCATTTCTCTCTCCGTCACACGTTCTTTGTAATGAGACTGACTGTGACTGCTCGAAGTTCCTCACAGCTAATGGACCGAAGTAATGAAATTTTCCAGAAAACACGTTCTTAGAATGAAGACGAACGATCTTGGTGTCAAAGACTGCTGTTTGTCTTGAAGAACAACACTTGAAGTTGTTCTAAAGCCGCAGTTTAGAGAAAGGGTTTATTATTTTGTATTATTTCTTCTCATGGCACAGTTAGAGGTTTAATTCTAACTCATTTTAAACTTTAAATTCTGAAAAAATATGAAACTTCTAGCAGCAAAAAAAATCGAACAAAAACTTCACTGATGTTATTATTATTATTTTAAACACTTAACTTTTTCAAATTCCTCATCAGTGACTTTTGCGAGCATTTTATGATTTGGAAAAACAATATACACTTTATACATTATCTGATTTATGAACTCATTTTTTTGGTAACTATTCGGGATAAATAATGTAATTGAGGCTATAAGTTATGTATGTATTAAAATGTTGCTATTTGAAAGAAGTGGATAAAGTATGGCTATATGATTCCCTAAACTAGAGAAAATTGCAGAAACAGTCTTGCTAGAAGGATGGAAGATAAGATTGATTAATGATAAGATGTGATTGTTCACGGATCAACATTGCTTAATTCTTTGTTATATTTTGTGTTAAATAATGTAGATCAATTACTTTCTACGATCTATTCTTAGAAATTCCTTGGATTAAGATTTGGGCTTGAACTTATACATTTCTTCATTTCTTATTCATTCTACACTTTTTCTTCAGTTTTTTTCCTCATAATATGTATTTTCCGATGGAGAGATCTTGGTAGCCAGGGATTCTGGGTAGAATCGACTAATAAAGCTGTCTTCAAAGCCAATTTTCAATATATATTCATACATTCATTCACTCACTCATTTATTTATTCATTCTTTTGGGAATATCGTATAAAAATCCAGATCAAAAAGTTTCGTAGGGAAACAGGCTCGTTTAGTTCTGGATTAACTTTGTATCTGTTCTACGTCATAACATCTTTTTTGATAAAGTTTCTTCCAAGCAAATATGTCTGTTAGAGCAGGATTTATATCGGAGGGAAATGTCTTCATAGATGCTAATGTTAACTTTTTTTGAACTGTTCAAAATTGAAAGAAAAATTGTTCAAATTAAAAAGAAAAAAAGAAAAAAAAAATCAAATCGGACAATTCCTTCATATGTTATTGGGGAGGTTCAAATGTTATTGGGGAGGGCAGGGGGCTACAGACGGACACACATTTTCCCCATCTCAAAATCCTACTTTCTTTTTTCAATCTTTACTTTATTACCTAACTTAGTTTTGACTTTTTCTTATTTTTAACGATGCATTAAGCCTTCTTTCATTCCTTTTTTTTAATTTTTAAGCAAAAGTAGGCTAAATAGTCGATAAAATATACTACAATGAGTACGTTAAAACACTTGAGGTTTAATATAATAATGAATTACATTCCAAATCCAAATGATCGAAATAAATAAAAAAAATAAATAAAGGTGTGTGTGAAAATACATAATCTGTTTTCCCTCTTAGGTGATTTTGAATGAAAGTAAAATAAAAATAAAAGAGTAAGGTATCAGTTTTTGTAACACACAAGAAATCCCTTCTGAATTGCAGGGTAGAATTGAAAAACAAACCTCTCGTAAAAATAGCGTAAAAGATTTCAAAGTTGATCGGAAAAAAATAGCTTCGCCTTAGATACATATCTGACTTGAAAGGAAAAATCAATTCCTTTTCCCAAAACTTGTAATAATAAATGTCTCGGCTTTCTTTGTTGAATTTTGCTTAAACTTCTAGTGTTCTGAAAGAAATGATTACCTATGAAAAGAATTATACTGTGTTTCTTTTTTTCTTCCTCCAACTTTTCTTCCTCAATAAAAAGAAATAAAATACTTCTACACGTGCCGCGTTATGTATATGCTTTTTATTTGGTAAAATAATCCCTGTTTTAAACTTCTGATTAGTTTTCGATATTTCATTTTTGATGACGCGCTATATGACAAGGACAATTAAATAAGACTGACTAAGACACACACACAAAAAAAGAGCTTCATACAAGTGATAGCACACTATATTAACAAGTTTTCATAATACCCATATAAGTTAAAACATATATAAAAATATTATTTAATTTGTACATTTTATGCGAAAGTTACAGAAATTATGCCTAACTGTAAAAGCATATAAATATGAAGCGTAATAACAACGTATGAAGTTGCCTTTTGGGTGCTGAAATCGGTTTCAGACCGATATGAAAGCTAAATACTATAACAGTTTTTATAAGATGAAAAAAAAAAAAAAAACTACTGTGTGAGTTTTTTATTTTCAAAATACGGGTATTATACATGTTACTGATTCGCTTTCATTTACTAACAACAGTTTTAACTGTTTGACAATAAGCTTCCGTATTTTGTTAATTTAAATGGAGTATATAAATCATAATTTTTTATTGATTTCTTAAAATAAAATTACTATGCACATTAAAGTTTTAATGTAAGAGTTTAAAGGAGTCAGTTCGTCATGACTCACGCCTAGGCACTTTTCAACACAATAGCTGATAAAAATGTATCTAAAACTTTTAGGTTAAGAAGTTCAAGTTTGGTCGTAAAGGATATGTAATATTAACTTTGAATATATTCTGTTTCTTCATGATGTAAAAAAAGCACACGCAACTCTTGTAAATTTGCAACATAATTCTTTGGTGTATTCAACCATTTTTGAAGTCGAAAAATTGAAGTTCGCGTCAAGCAAAAGAACTTGGATAAATAATCGAAAGAATAGTACTATTAAACTTTTATTACGTTTAGTATTTTTGTAACTTTACGTGGGCACATTTCATGTTTACTTTTTCAAAGAAACCTGAAGTGCGGGATCCCTTACTTACTTCTGTAAACAGTCTTCGGTCAACTTACCCATTTAGATTTTCATAAAATCAACAAATAATATTTATTTTGAATAGCTTCAGAGCGTGCTTCTGCGAAAGTAATGTAAAAATAGATATATATCCAACTCAAAGGAAGGAATCTTGAAAGATATTTTTGGTACTTTATGAAAAAAACCTAAAAATGACTCTTTTTTTTAAAAGTATTTTTTCCCTTGTTTTTTCAGTGGTAGAATGCTTATTAGTTATGAATTTACTAAAAGCACTTCATGTAAATGTTATCGAGTAGAAAAGTAATAGTTCTTTAAGAGTGAAACTTCCTTATAAGAAAAGATAAATCGTAATTGTAAAATACGAAACGTTTTACAAAGCATAATTCCTATGTTGATTAATGATGCAGTTCAATGGAATTGGTTTGTTTTGACCAGTTAAAATTAGTCTTTTTAATATTTGACATTTAATGAGATTTATGAGTGTTAGGGGAAAAAAAAACTTGTTTTAATATACATAATTAACTAGCGCAAACATATGGTAAGTTGAACTTTCGGACACGAAACATGGCTTTCTGTGACGTTTTTTTTTTGGTGTATAGCTCCTCGAAATGGCTAAAACTGACTTCTTTCTAAATGAATACCTCAGGAAGTGCTACAGTTGCAGGTTGTTACAATTTTCTTTGTCTGAAGTTTTCGCTTTTTCAGTTGGAATTACTTAAAAAATTGCATAAACATGTGATTGTTATGTAAAATATGGAAATGAGATGTCCTTGCCGACATCTTTCCAATGCAAAACAAAGTCCTCTCAAAAGAGTTAAGAGTCGATGTATAGACCGACAGACACATATTTTCTCCGTCTTAAAAGCCTGCTTTCATTTTTTTTATTTTTCCATCCTTATGTAATTTGCTTTTAACTTATCTTCGACTTCGTTTCGTCCTTAATGATATTTTTAGGTTAAATTAAGCCTTCTTTCATACAATTTTCTTTTCTTCTTCTTCTTTTTTTAACTTTTATACGGGAAAGTCGGCTAAAAAAGAGAAAAAGTTAGAATGCGTGCTGGTTACGGTAGTGGTGACTTATAATATCTATTCTTGTATCTCGAACACTCGTTAAATCCAAAACAGAAAAAAGTCCCTTCTAACTTTAATTGCAGGAAGAAATTTTCCTCTTTAGATCTGCAAAACAATTCTGTGTTGTTCCAAGTCTATTAAAGTGAACAAATAAAAGAGAAGACTCATACTTGAATGAAATTATAGAATGCTCAAAGAGCTAAAACAAGAAGTTAAAATTATGAAACCTACCTCCCACATGATCTCGAAATTCCTTTAATATATACAACAGAAGAAGGAGTAATAAGATCGAAATCTTTATTCATGGTGAACTAAAAGATGTAGCAAGGGGGAAAATAGAGCCTAAAATAAAAACAAAATCTTACACCAAAAGCCGCATCAAAACATTTAATGTACTTTGATCTTTAGGAGGAGTTTTTGTCCCTTTGAGGGCAAGAAAAATCATTATTCAAGTTATTTAAATGAAGATACCATTGATCGTTAAAAACTTTGTGGTAACATTTTCGCATCTTATGTTAATTTCCTCGTTTGACTTTCAGATTTTCTGGTACCAATGATTTTTGAAAGGAAAGGATGTTGCTCATCTGGTTAGTTAAACTTTTGTGTATTAAAGAGGTTTCAAAGCAAGATTATCCCCTGTGATGTGTAAGTTTCTACAAGATAAACTTAAAAAAAAAAGAGCTTTTAAAATAGAACTAAAAGGGACTTTAGATGTACGTCGAACCAGAAGCATTAGAACTGAATGCATTGAATCTGTAATGCAAGAAGTTGGAATACATATTATGTAACTTTTATTTATAATGAAAACGTAAAAGAGAAAAGAGAGGAAAATATATATATACTCGTATGTATATATAATACATATACAGTACACTCTCGAAAATTCTAAACTCAGGGGAATATGAAAAATGTTCGAATTACTGAGAGTTAAATTTATTGAATAGTTCAAGTTTAGTAGAGAAAAGAAAGGAATAAATCGAATTAGTCAGATTACAAGCAGTTTAAAGATGAGTATGAGTTTTCACTTCCGATTGATATTTTTTGGATACGACAATGAGTAAGCCATTTGAATAAACATGCTTCTAAATGTCGGAAATCCTCTAGAGGCTTTTGTTTTCTTCCCCCTGTTAAAATACCAAGGATCGTAATTTTGTTTTTCCATATCGTTGACACTGTAGATAACGGTATTCAAGGGGGGCGGGTTGGATACAGCCAATTTTATATCCCCATTTTGAAACGCTTCAATCGTTTTTTTTTCTTAAATTGACAAGGATTTGATTTTTTTTGGGGCACTCATGTCACTGTAAAACGAATTGATAACTAACACTCTTCAAATGAACTGACTAGCAACGCAACAAAGAGACAAGAGAAAAAAATGCTTGCCCTCAATATTTTTTCCCTGTATATTTCTTTGGCAAAAGGAAAAACAGATAGAGACGCGTATGTGCATTAGGATGTAAATGCTAATTTTATGGATGAAAAATAACTTTGAATCACAGAGAGGCAAGCTTCCGCTTCTTCTTAAAAATCGGCTTATCAAGTGCTTCATCATGTTTTCATGGAAGATACCATGATCCACAGAACAGAACAAAAGGGTTTTCGACTGGTTACTTTAAACATGGTGAGATCAGAATTAACGATCATGCTCGTTAACGCATCGAAACGATGAAAATGTTGAAAAAATCGCCAAAAAATTAACGAGGATCGTTGTTTTACGATCGACGAAAGTTTAGATGAGATATGAATATGTTGGAGCTCTTGAATGTGAATTTTTACTAAGGATTGTCAAATGAGTACACACCAGATATAGCCTCATGAGACTTTTTTCTGCTCCCGAGGATGAAGAAAGAGGGTAGCGTTTTGATTAAGGTAAAGCTAGGAGAGTCTGCGCACAACTGGAAAAATAATTTTAATAAATTGAAATATGATTTTTTTGTTAAACTATTGATGAATAACTGTGACTTCATTTGTTTTTTATGCATTTCCATTGATATTTCGTTGTTTTGCTTTAATTTAATGCAACAGCTGTAAAAAAAACCAAGAAGACTAATTTGCGCAATCTGTCCTTACAGGGTAGGTGTGATTGCGCACATGGGTAGAAGAGATTGTTACTCATAAAAACTGCAATTAAATTGTTAGCAATAATATTTATACTAAAACTATGTTGTTGTAGGGTTTGTATAAACACATACAATTTTAATAGGAATAAATATTTTAACTGAATGATTACAGAATCGGAAAAAAAACAGTGTTTTAATTAAAGAAACAAAATAAAGAAGAAAAGAAGGTTTAAATTATAATTAATTTTATTCATTTTCAGTTTCAATGTCTTTTGTTTGTTAACCGAAGTTTTTGTCGTCCATAATCGGTATACTTATTGTTGTAAGTAGTGCACTCATCTGCTACAAATAGCACACTTAACCCATTAATGCCTACCGTCCCTTTTTAGGAACAGTCTGAAAAGTACGTCTGAAGCACCCAAAAATAAACATTTCAACAAAAAATTGTTTTAATGTATTCCTAACGGGTTATTATAAGTTTAGGAATACATTAAAACATTTTTTTGTGAAATGCGTATTTTTGGGTGTTTCAGACGTACTTTTCAGACTGTCTCTACAAAGGAACGGTAGGCATTACTGTCACTGGTCGAAGTTGTCTCCTGGTACAGTTCCAGATATTCAGTGCACTCATCCTCGCTGTCCTGTCTGACATGGTCCCAAAGATTCAGTATTTTGACATTATTTTCTTCTGAGGTGGCTGATGACGAAGATGTTTCAAAATTCAAACATTTTGTTTTGTTTTCCTTCCTGCACGTTTTTGGTTCCCACTTTTTCTGGAAGCATCTTATCTTCAGACGTTCTCTTCTTTTTTGTAGCTGCTTCTTTCTTAATTTTTCTCTCGAATATATGTGCGGGTCAGTAACATTCGTTGCACTTTGTTTTCTTTCTAATTTTGACGGCATCAAACGGTTTGTAAATAGATTATTAATAAGAATATTTGTATAAAACTAGCACATTATTAATTTATTAGCAACATTTACGTCTAAGAAAAGAAATTTGTTCACAAATTACTTTATTTGCACATTTAGTTCCGAAACATATATTTCATAACTTAAATCTTCAAAAGAAATAAAATCACACGATATTGTTTTCAACGATTTATACGGTATAAAAAACCACCGTCTCTTGAAAACACAAATTATAAAGTCACGACAACTTTACCTCTCGATATAGAACTATAGTCAAATTATATAATTAATGCCTGTTAAAGAGACACCCGTGAATTTTTTATGTAAAGAAATAACTTCAAAAATCAATTTAAAGTTTTAAAATATTCGTCTTAAAAATGTGTTGAAAGGGCATAAGTATTTTACATTTTATGTTTTAGTAAAAATTCAGAATGTCCCTTTTAATCCATTAATGCAGCGAATTTAATCGATTCATACGTTTCACATGTAATTTGCAATTTATGCTGCATTCCCAATAAGCTATGGGTAATAATATAATGCGCAATCTCTCCTAGCATGAAAACTAACGGGAGAAACGCAATCTCTACTAAGTACAAAACGCGCAAACTATCCTATTTCGGTAGGACAGATTGCGCGGACTTTTACTTAAATATCGCTGCTTCTAGAAAGAAATGCTGGCCTTCCCACTGTTAGTCTAGCTAAGTAGCTTACGAAAAGTCGCTTAAGTTTAGAATATTTTTTACTACTGCTACTCTATAGAATTTCAAAGAACGCATTATGAAAATTCAAGCACTTACCTTGTGTAAACAATATAGAATATCGATGCTTAATCACAGACGTTCATATCAATCAAATTGCACTTTAAAGTGGACATTCCACTATTTTCGTTGTACAAATGCATGGCGTTTGGTCGCGTGCACCCTACTTCTTCCCCCCGAACTCGTAGGTGCACAATCTCTCCCCCCAGCTTTACCTTATGTAGAGGCTGTAAAAAATCACAGAGGACACCGGACGATATTAGAGTTAAAGAGTTCCAGAGGTTTTTCAAAAAATAGGAAAAAAGTCTTGACAGGTGTATCATATCTAATGGAGAGTAATTTAGACGAGACTGAGGAAAAATTCTAAAAAAGGTTTACGAATCCAAAATTTGTTTTCTTTGCAATGCGCAGTTACTCTCAATGTAAAAAGTTCTCAATTATTCTGAAAGTTTGTTTAAAATCTTAATGAATAACTCTAAATCAACTTTCTTAAATTCACAAAAATATTTTCTAAAAATAATTTTTCTTCCTGTAAATGTATCTCAGATTTAGTTGACAAAGCTAAAATTTTTAGCGAACTCTTGCGTTTTAAAATTTGAACGAATACTTGAAAGGAATTCTGAATCGCTATGTTGAAATTAAAAGAATTGTATTTGCAATGTGTTAAATTTTTTGCTGTATTTATTTTAATCGATTAGAAGGATTTGATTTTTTTTTTTTTGAATTTCAGTTTCTATGCATTAAAAAAACCTCCCAACGTTACGCATTTTGAAAAATAAGATCCGCGCTAAATACTTATCGATTTCTCAATGAAAAAGTATTTTATTCTTAGCGAAGTTAACTGAAAAAACAGGATTACATGAGGATAAACATTTTTTGCCGAGTTTTTCTCTTTCCCTGGCCTCTACTTAATGAAATTAATCATGTAAAACAAGAATCAAACACTTTGCCCTCACCGCAAATAACCTTATTACACGCTCGAAGGATGATTCTAAAAAGAAAAGAAATGTTTTGGCGATGTTACGACAACACAAAAACAAATCCCATTTTGTGCCAAAATGACTCCAATGATTTTCTTTCTTTTGGATTTTCTCTTCCTTCATTTAATTCGCATTGATAAAAACCTCTTCTGAGATCAAAGCATTTTTTCCCAAGAAAAGAGATTACTTACCGATGAATTTCGTGGGGAAAAAATAACCATAAAAACCTAGTTATAAGTAGTGGGATGCTACAGAGGATCTTGATTTTCAGAAATGTGATTTACTTAATTAAATTAGATCGATTCCTATACGAAAGGTAAATTATTTTTGCGTAAAAAAGGAAATATGTTGAATGCTGAATTGAAATATGCTGAATTGATGGGCCGCATTAGTTGCTATTTTTCTTATCGCAAATGATACCTCAATGGACTATCAATACAGCGTCAACTAATCTAATGTTATACGTTGACATTTTTCTATTATGTTCAATATTTTATCTAAAATAGATTATATACAATAAGACTTATTTACAAGGGATCCGCAACAGCCACTTTTTTGAGTTACTCTGCTCGAGCTCCACAAAGAAAGCGCTTTAATTTCTCTTAAGTCGTCCAGTTAATAACTTTGCTATTAACTAGATGACTCAGTGTTAAGTACAGTGTTAAGTACACGTAAGCGACAGTTTATGTTTTTATTCATAACTGTTTTTCTATTTTTCACAAATTCATTCATTTAAAATTATCCTTAAACAATCCAGAACAAAACGTTTCAGGGGAAAGTAGGCTCGTTTAGTTCTGAATGAAGGTAAATACTGCTTCCATCTCCGCTCCGCTCCATGCTTCGAATAATCATATTATAATCTTTTTAGTTAATTTTTTATGTGATACAAAAATAAAAAAAGTAAATAAAGATCGGAACAGTGGAGTACTAGAGTATTTTGCTCCGAATGTATTCGCTTGTTTAAATTAACTAAAGCAATTAACTGCTTAAAATATGAAATTGAATTGCATAAAAAATTATTTTGCAGAAGCTAAAATGTGCGGGACGTCTAAAACGTATGAGGCATATTACTAGACTACAATGAAAACTAGAAGGGATAAAAAGAAGTCCTCTGTATTGACATGTGTAACTATAAATTGATAAAAATTTTCTGCGAAATCTTTTCCATACTAAAATGCTCAACAATACCAGTGCTCAATTTTATGCCATTTAATATGTGTAAAAGTATTTCATTGAGGGAAGCTTTGATATCAATTTATATTTCGGTAAATTATAGCATTAATGTAAAACATTTATATTATAGTATTAACGTTTCAGCATTAAAAAAATTGCTTGTTTGTTTTCTTGAAAACGTTTATAATGTACCCGTTATTATGAATTTTCTATGTATCTATTACTTTTAAAAACAATTTGTTGTTACTACTACTTGCAATAGAATAAACCTTTAGCTGGTTTGAAGCTAAAGACAAAGAAATACAGATTGTGTAAATGTCATCAACTGTTTTATATTTTGAAACACTATTTTAGAAATGAAAAGGAACACAGGAAAGCTTTTACACTTAGTTTTTTTTTTTCTTTCTTCTTTTACTCTAATGTAACTGACTCCTCGGTTCCGTTTCTAGCAAAATCTCGTAGCTCCACTACTCCGTGCTCCAGCCCCGTATCCACTCCAGATACCTGTTAGATGCCTCCAGTTGCCAAAGAAAGCTATGGGCTCTTAATGAAAATAGTACTTTTAAATTTTGAGTGGAATTGAAGAAAATAAAATTATGCTGAATATAAACATATAAGGAAAAGACATTTCCTTAATAAATTGTGTTTTTGACACAAGTCTTTTAGCATACCTATGTTTAACTATTTAAATAAATAGTGAATTTTCAGTATTTAAAGCAGAAATTGCTGTGAAATTGCTTTTGGCTAATTTCACGAAAAAATATACCACTGGAAATTTTCGAAAAACTTGAAAACTTCAGAACAATTGTTGAATGTATTTCCCCCATAAACTCACATGTTTTTTTGCAGTGTAAAATGTGGTTTTGGTACGCAAAACATGTGTATGTAATTTTAAATTGCCCTTTTGTGATTTAAACACTGTTTTTACTGTGTGTATTTTTAGTGGTTAAAGCATTAATTTCTATTTGAATTTTCTGATTTTTATAATAAAAATTCGATCCTGAAAATGCTGTCTTACAATAGTGTAAAATTTTAAGTTATAATGTAGAAAAAGAGCTATGAGTCACATTAATTATTTTCCCCCATTTTTAAAAAATACATTTGAATGATTTTTTAAATCTATAGAAAATTATATTATTCAAAAACCCTAGTTACCTTCAAAAACATTTTTACTCATTAAAAAAAAAAAAAAAATTCACAGATCTAAACATAAAAGAAAACGAACTTCCTTTTCGATGTAGTGTGAGTCATTTATCTTGTAAAACACATTCATCTGATAACCTGAATTAAGAAGTATCTAAGAAGCATCAGAAAGTTATCTACCCAATTACTTAAGTGCGATGTAAAATCAAGAAATTACAGATTCAAACCAATAACATTGCTATAAAACTTTTTCAATACCTGAAAATTGTGACCTGCAGTTTGACTCACGCATGGCAATAGCCTTTTTATATTTATTTATCTATGTTTTGTTTGGTATAAAGTGAATTTGTAAATTAAGGATGACTTTTATTCACATATGAAAAGAAACGAAGTCCAAATATATCTATATTTATGAGAATTTACTTCACTCATCACAACAAGAAACAACACATGCATATAAAATGGCTTACGAAAAATGTATTTTATTATTGATTTATTTAACTCTTGAAATTTAGTCTGCATAAAAATAAAGCCCAAGTGTGAAAATATTTGAGAAGTAGATAGAAAACGTAAAGCATTTTATTCAGCTTTGTGAAAGAAAATTTGAACATGTTAGAGCAAATGATCCTCAGAACGTTGTCGATTTCGAGACCTTTGGTGCAGAAAGTGTCCCTCCAAAAACCTTTTCCGTCCCATTAAAGTCACAGTGCGTTTTCTTTACTCGATATGTTTCCCTAGCGAAACGAGAGGAACTAAAGATAAAACTTCTTTGTTTTCTTGCACCATTTCTCAAAAAAAAAAAAAAAAAAAAAAAAAAAAAAAGCTTTCTTTTCTACTTCAAATTCTCCTTCCGCTAATTTAAAAAGGTTTGCTCATTTTAAATTTTAACCTGTGGCATCACAAAAATTATGATTTTAATTTAGCGTGATCTTCATACTGATTAAACGAACGTGGGTTTATTGTTGAATCTTATTTGTTAAAAATACACCATATATTAGCTGCTTTGTTTTTATTCTGTTTAAACCTGATGTTTCTAGTTTTTTATAGACACTTAATTAAATTTTTATTTTCTAACAAAAGGTATAATTTGTGTCTGTAAATGTACGAATAGCAAAATTTTGTCAATATAGCAAACGCATTTCCAACTTCTCAGGCTCTGGGATTCCCAACAGGTGCTTGGTCGCTCGTGGGATAGCTTGATGTCCGTTTCTCCTCTCATGCACCATATCCAGTTAAACCCTTGCCGGGATAGGTATGGTGGTGATTCGTGAGGCATACATAAATAAACAGAATAAACTGATGAGTTAGAAATACGTGTAAAATTAAAAAAAAGGAAAAGAGCAAAACTTAACCACTTACATCAGTGTAAAAAACAATACTCAAAGCTCAACTGTGGCCAACTTTGGCTTTTGGCTCTCCTACGTTACATTATTTTGGACTTCCATTCATTTAATTTTTTTGCTTTAAATGCTAGAAATCAAAACAAAGATCTTTTTTAGAAACGTAATTTCAGTTAAATATCCCATTTGACAATAGCGATATACTTGACTTAAGAATAACAAACCCTTGTTTTTTTGAACAAATCCATAGCTTTGTTCTAAAAAACTACTCGCTTTCATTTATGATATATTTGTCTTAAGAGTAATTAATGGAGCTCCTATATAATGAGACTCGAATCATGAGATAATTGCAACGAAACAAACCGACTAGTGACAGGTCGCACGCAACAATTTAATGAAATTGTTTCTTAATTAAAGAAATTACTCATGAAAATTATTTCTCCCTTTTTAAAGAATATTCTGCTGACAAAAAAAGAAAGTGATGTATCCCCAGACGTAATATATCATCAAGTGCGTGCGTAATAAGAATAAATATTTTATCAAGATTAATAAGTGTGAAAGTTTAAATTCGCTCTTAATGAAAAATTTTAATTAAGAGTTTCATCATGTTGTTGGACAGTAATGAAAAGTACTTGTCATTTTCTATGAATATTTATATTTAAACCCAATTGATGCTAAGTATTTTGAGACGAGATATATATTCACAATTGTAAAATGTTTTGAGAAACTTGCTAACAGTGATTATGTTCGACAGTGATTAAAATGAAAAAAGAGTTTTTCCTATTTTAAACTAATTTTTATTGCTTTACCTTTAAACACATTTATTTTCTACTTTGTGACGCCGCACACACAAAAAAAATGTTCAAAAGGTGTAAAAAGGACTTTAATCATGTTTTGCTATAATTTATGTAAAGTTGGCAATCATATTTAACCTAAAACTCGTTTATATCAAAAACGTTCACTGATAAAGTAAGAAAGACATTTGATGAAATTTTTAAAAATTGTCGGACCTAATCTTCACCTGCTAATTTCTTTAAACTATTCAAAATATGCTTCTCGTTTTCGTGAGAAGTTGTTTATTAGTTCGCTGATCGATCAATAGGTCATTCCTGTTCATTTTATGCTTTTGCTGTTAGTCAAACCCTCATATTCACCTGATCCCCAAATTAGCAGACCAGAACCAGGTTTCGTATTTCCTCGCTAAAAACTAAATGAAAATATTGATCATTTATTAATTTTATTTCAATTTGACACAAAACATATCTTTAAACCTTTTTATGTATTTTTTTAATTAGAAAAGGAATACAAAAGAAAAGTTTTTTTTGTATTTTTTTCTTCTTTTTCAGAATCATCTAAGAATAGTTGATTCGTACATTTGTTTCAGTCCTTAAGATACTGAAAGTTACTCTGTCGTAAAAAAAACACATTTTATCAGCTATATTTACTGTATTATTTGAAAAACAAAAATTACTTGGTCACTTGTGTGCCTTAAATTAATCACATTACTACACAAAACCCAGTTTCGTGTGGAACTTAAACTCCATTTATCTGCAGAAATTACAAGTAAAAACAATTCTTGATGTCTCGATAATGTTTAGCTTCAATTATTTACATTTCTGCGAATTTTGACACACCGTGGTTGACTGAATTCAAGTAATTACACAGCCATTTCTTCCAATAAATACAGCAAAACACAAGAAAAAAAAAACTTCCCAAAGATTTTTTTTTCTTCATCGTCTGCGAGACAAATGCGTCGGTGGTAACTCCGATAACATTAGGATTCTATCAAAAATGATTTTTCTGATCCAGACGGGGGAACCTTAACAAAATTGAATGATCAGAGGAGTGACGGTTTCAATTTGCATAATTAGAATCGGCCAAGTCACATTTCCCCCTCTTAGGATTTTCTCCACAAACATTTGGAAAGTGGGGAAGGCTGATCGATTCAGTTGAACTTTAGCGGCTCTCTTCCTAACTCGGCAGGAAATTATTTTGATCCAAGCATTTGGGAACGGAAGCATAATGGCAAATAAAATGAATGCGGTAATGCATTTGGATTTATCTTTGTCTCTAAATGGGAAAGTCAGACCAAATGTGTACATTGAGCATACAATTTTGCCTTTGGAAATGTTTGCTTATGCAAAGTATCAGGAATACATTTTTTTAATACATGTAGATTTTCTGACAATGTAATATCAAAAACTTAATATTATAACATGGAAAACCTGGTTAAAACTCTGAAAAAGCTTAGGTCTTATAAAATGTGTCATAAATTTAACGAAACAAAAGAAAGAAAAAAAAAGGTGCTTATAGAAAACATTGAAATAAAATTTCGGAAAACTATATCAACTCGAATAACATCTGTAATAAAGCATGAAGATGTAAATAATACAATATTTAAATGAATTATTTAAGGTTTTTTTGGTTAGAAAATGAAAGTAGGCAGCATCATGAACTATTTCTACCTTTCAGTGTTGCTAGAAAAATAAATAAATAATAATAACAGTAAAACAAAAATGACACAAAGAAAGTGCTCATGTACTACTACTCATTTCTCCTCTTTTAGTTAAGAGCTCATGGCTACAAATTCGTAAATAGCAAAAACATACGCTATTTAAACGTAAGTTCAATCAATTTTGAGTTATGGATTTTTCGGGTTCGTGAATTTATTTTTCGTTTATTACCGATGGAGGGCTTTAGCTTCAATTTCAATTTTTCTAATGATTTATTGTCATACTCTTTGAGCTTATTTTAAATAAAAAAATAAAACGCACATATTTTCTTATTTTTTATTGAATAATTTAAAAAACCGTTTAATTGAGGTCCCTTTCGACCTTGCCTAATATACATAATACGCACGGAAAAGGAAATGGCGGGATCTACTATGTTGTTAATTTCAGTAGATTTAGGTTTGACATGGCTAAACATCTTATTTTGCTCTTAGATAGGACACAATCTTGGTACACTGAACGTAATGCTTATCATATCCTATCACAGAACAAAATACGATTGTTATGCTGAATTTAGGATGCGTTGCTTATGAAACTATTACAACTTGGTCTTTGGATGCCCTTTTTAGGCAACCATATAAGCTCATGCATTAAAATTTTGACATTTTATATAATTAGGTGATAAATCCTGAAATATCGATTAATAAAACATGCCTTCAATAACTTATTCAATTTAGGTAAATATTCGTTTTAACTCTTTTATGAAAGTCTAAATCTTAATATTACACATAATGCAAAAGTTTTACTTTTCAAGTACAGAAAGCTAATCCCGAAATGTAGATACATACTTAAATAAATATTGCATTTATTTCATACCAAAAACCACACTTTATAGTAATAACTTTATTTTTTCTTGTTAAAAAACCAGGTTAACTAAAAACAGTTTAGAATGATGGTATATTGATGTCTTTGTTACGAAAGATAGAGGGAACTGTATAATTTTCTTCCTTATCATTGAACAGCAGATGCAATCATTACATAGCGGTTGCTATTGACAAAATGCCACATT
The DNA here is from genome assembly GCA_038502835.1 of Octonoba sinensis. NCBI lineage: Eukaryota > Metazoa > Arthropoda > Arachnida > Araneae > Uloboridae > Octonoba > Octonoba sinensis. The sequence continues at coordinate 50,547,603 of CM076599.1, read as the reverse complement.
TCATGATAGATTGAGGAGGAAATCGATCTTTTATTCAGCCTAATCACATTGTTTTCTACTGCGTTTCTTCTAAAAGTTAATTACCTGTATAAAGTGTGAGATAACTGCATTAAAGCTTTAAATAGCTTTTGTTTTCCCAAATGACTTCCTTCTGTAAAAAGAAAAGTTTTGTTAAGGGCTTTTAAACGTTCCATGAATTATGCGATGCTCTAAAAACGGTAAAGGAAGCATTTGAAGAAAAAACATTTTTTTGGTTATTTTCTGAAAATTGTCATCGATATTTTTATTGAGTCATTTAAAAGGTAAAAATGTTTTTGTTTAGAAATGTAGTTTTATAGCTATCGATCCCTTTGTGAGGCTATACGATGCAACACGACCTTAAGTGCAAAAAATAAATGAAAAAATAAATAAATAAATAAATAGATAGATAAATAAATAAATAGATAAATAAAAATAATGTTTTTTTTTAATCATGTATGATAAAAATAGACAAACCTGGAAACCGTGATTGTTGTAATTCTGAACTAATTTCGAGACATAATCCCACTTAACGCATCAGGTATACACGTTGAAACTGACACATTACAGGCCCTGTGATGGAGATCTAGTATAGTATAGTGGATTTCCCTTGAGATTTTGGTTTACAGAAAAATGAAAGGGGGAAAGATTTAAGTTGGTTTCGATCACTTCCCTGCACTTACCATTTGCTTGGTGCATACGATGACCATGAGTTGATCGCACGTGGGGTTCAAGTTAACACGACCAACAACTGCTGCTACAATGGAAAATAAATGCATACCTGCACATCAGGAGACCAAGACGATATTTTAGCATAAATAAGGTGTTTTTATTACCAACACATAGGAGGGGCGGTCAGAGATCTGGCGAGACGTTTAGGTAGGCTGCTTTCTTAACAAACACACAGTTCTAGGCGATATAAGACATCACTGTCGGTGCGATTTGGGGCGTCCCCCTGCACTGAACATTGAAAAAAACATTGAAAAAACACTGAAAAAAACATTGGAAGTTCTGGATAGTTGAGTCGTTACTTCGTTGCTGACGGATCCATTGCTGGTCTACTGAAAAACAGGGGTCGATGAGGAGAACTTGGGCCCAGCAGCCATCCCTGCACGTTGGTAGAGGAACGAAAAAAAACCGGATCTGTCTTTCGATTCAAATTTCTCGCAGGACGCGGAGAAAAGTAGGGTTGCTAACCTCTGCTCCTCGAATGGGCCAATCACAAGGCGCGAATGCGCTTTCAAGTGCCGGGGAGCCAGGCGCAACACTTTGTCGCCCAAGGAGTGTTCTTCTTCCCTCTGTATCATGTGACAGCAGGGTGACATTCAAAAAAAAAAAAAAAGTTATGTCGTGCATCACGACAGGCCCTTAGTATTTATTATCTGTAGTGAACGAGTGCTTCCTTCTCTTTTTGCATCAAAATACGTTTTCGTGCATTTCCTAATTTAATGACTCAGGTCAAATGTACATAAATATTGCAATAAATATATTTTATTAAGAGTTACTTTACTTTTTAATAGTACATTTCAACACACACACATATGTGTGTATATTTGTATATATATATATATATATATATATTTATATATGTGTGTGTATGAATACTTTTAATTTTAACAAGAAAAAGGTGTGACAAAATGTACTGTTTTATCGTGTTTTAAAACTACTGTTGTTATTTTAATAACTTAAATTTGCAATTTTATTTATTCATAATACTTTTTAAAAGTACAAACACTTATAACATATAACATTCACTTATAAGGAAAATGTTTCGTGCACCTAACCATTTTTTGTAAGGTTTTGCATAATACACAAACTGCCTAATGCGAAGTGTATAATTTATGTCCCTTGGTGCTGAGTTGGAACAAGGTCTATTAATGTAATGTGCTTATAATATTTACTCAGTTTTTAGATTAATGCTGTTTAAACATAAAAGTATTGCATGTTGTTTATCTTACATAAATCTATTACAAAATATTAAATTAAAAACAAATATTATTAAATACATATTAACGAGCAGTAATAGTAAAATAACTAAGTCACGGATGCTTACAAAAAATAACAGCATGATGTTTATGAATGAAGAGCTTTAAAATTGCGTAAAAATACTTGCTTTAAATAAAGAAAAACATTTAAGTAATACATATGCTGATGAAGAAATACGTTCTGTCACACGCATTTAAATGATTTAATATTTCTTAAAATCCGAAATAAAGGAAATTTCGATTATTTTACTCCTTTCTAGTATGTCACTTTAGCACATTTAGACATCTAAACATATTTTTCTTACCAGTGAGTATGATATTTTCTAATAAATACTGAGTAGATAACCATTTAGAATTTTCTTGTCCCATTCCTTTTTTTCCTTTTCCCGTTTCTCCTCTAAATGCTTTACACGTTTCTTCTTCAAGAAAGATAGTAGAGGCTTGCTTCTGTAGAGAGATCCAAGGAAAAGTTTTATGCTTCGTCTTTTGCGAAGTATAAGATAAAATATATGCATGCATATGTCAGTATATCATGTAGGATAAAGCCTAGGCAAAAAAGTAATGAAATTCCTGTGCGTTAATATTGATATATTACGCATACAAAAATATTTTCACTGTCGTATTTCGTTTCTTTCCCAAGATTCAACTAAAAGAAGTTTTCATAGGTGTTTATCAACATTACAACACTCACATTACACATCACTGTTAAAAATTTCCGTAAGAAAACAGTAAAATAACCATTAAAAAGATGGTACTCAAACCGCTGATTATGAAGAAAATCGTTTAATCTCTGTTTATCCAAAAGAAGATTTAACTAACCGTAATCAGGCGTCCATCTTGGTTGTGGAATCTTACCGTCGTACGTTGTTGGTAAAATATAAATAAAGATTTATCAGTTCAAATCTCCATGTGTATATAAAAAAGAGGAGAAAAATAAAGAGGCTTAAGCAGTGGTTACTAAATGGAAACACACACACACACGTAAATCAAAAATTGGAGACATCGGATTCCCGAACTGTTTGCGAATGAGCGAACCCATAACTTGTATTTTAATTTTTGCAGCAAATAAAATGATTTTCGTCAATATACAGTAAATTTAGACCAAAAATGGCTTTGGATAAAATCAAAAACTGAAATTTCACTTTTAATGCCGTTTATTTATCAATAAATCTTTCTTCTAATGTTGAAAAGAAAAATTTATTGATAAATAAACGACCGCTTTGTGTGGAGCCGATGTCCGAATAGATAGAGCGCAAGATTGTTAGATCATACACCGCGGGTTCGATTCCGGCAAGCTTCGTTTACTGTTTCTACGCCTCGAAGATTCTACACCTCTAAATAGTTCAAGAACGGTAAAAATTTTGTTTTGAAACCATTTTTAAATGGTTACAAAACCGTTCGCTTTTGTATTTACGGCTTTTTAACCAAGCTGTTTGGAAATGGTTAGGTCCCGTGAAGATAGAAAAATGTTCCAAACCATAAATTTAACGGTGAATTAGATGGACAGACTGCTGCCGGTCATTTAACTCTAATTTCATGATGAAATTTCTAACAGTGATGAATTTCAAAATAATACAGCTGTTAATAAAACATTACATATATGAAGAAAAATAACTAAGCAATTCTTATCTACAACAATTTGACTTAACTAAACATGATTTTAGCTCGTTTTTTGAAACGGCAAAAATATTATCAAAGCACTTCAAATGTACCATTATGTGCAGAACTATAGATGAATAAGTTTTAAAATGTATTTTCATCTCAAATTCCAAAAATTCATTGTATGTTTTAGAAATCATTTAAGGAAAGAAAAGAAAAACTATTTTATTTTAATGCCTTTAACTTTCATCGTTAAGGAGTGCAAAGTTATGTATATAATTTTTTGGTGTTCAGGCACATTTAAAGGTTTTTCAATAAATATTTGATACCTGAAAATTGTGTGTTTTTAAACTTTAAAGTAAAAGAAAACTTAAATTTCACACCGAAAAAAAATAGCCAGTAAATTATTTATTTTCAATGATTTCTGCGTTGTATTTTGAGTTCTTCCATTTGGCCGACCCTCTGTGTTACGAAGGCGAATTTTTGAGGTTTATTGACATTCATCTTGGTCGGGATGGTCTTCCGTCTGATTAGAAGATAAACAGCTAAGCTCACGCACATGGCAGATAGGAACATATCAGCTCACAATACTAGTGCATTAAAACATTGACTTATTTCCTGGAAAATTTGCGGAAAAAAAATTCATAAGTCATAAGTAAAGACATATTACACAGAATCTTACTAAATTCTGATCCCTACCTAAATAGTAGTAGACCCAGACAACACAGAAAAATGAAGCCTTTTTCCCAAGTAGCAGTAATGATGACCTTAAGCACACATCAATAAATCCCCTAAGAGAAATCATTTACTTGCGAAAAAAGTATAGACCACTATAGCTCAATTTTCTCAGAAGAGCCACAGATTTTTTCAAATAAACACTTTATTGAGATCAAATAAACTGTTTTAATTTGTAATATGACAAAAAACTTGTGTCTGCCTATTTTTAATGGAAATTTAACCGGAAAATCGTTCTTTCGTTAATTGTTCTTTCCATAATGGATAATATGATTTGTCTTGAAATACTTTTAATAATGCGTAAATGTAATGCCAATAAAAATCACTAGAGAAAAATGAACAATAAGCGAATTCTTGGATAAAAAATAAATAAGAAAGTCAAGTGCTGAAAAAAATCGAAATTGAAGACATAGGGAAGTTGTTAGTTATCAAGGTAGAAAATGTCCACCGTGATTTTTACTCCATCACACGTTTAGTTTGTTGAATACTTATCAAGAACTCTGTTAAAGTAATTTTTCACAAAATGAATAATTTAAAATAAAATCTAAGTGCTTAAACTTCGTTCTTATAAACTGTGCACTTACAATAGTGTAACTTTTGAAATTCATATCCTAATAAAAGCAAAATGATTAATATTAATATATTTCGTTTTATATTTCCTTTTTAATGAAAAAATTTAAACTTGCAAAAAAGTACTACCGGAAACATAACATAAAAGTTTGAATAAGTGCATGGAAAAATAATGGTCTACATAAATGTTTGCTGTTAATTTACTCCCTTTAGCACATGCTATGAACGTTAATAATCCATCATATCATAAATCGATGCGTTAAAAACTCCCGTCACTCAGTTTACTTTTGCATTTACCACTCTGGCTATCAACATGTCGATTAGGCTGCCAATTCAACCTTGGCATTGATTCTTTCATCCATGAAGGCGTGACTAACGGATAAATTTAATGATTAATGGTCATAGATCATACTTTAGCACCATGTAAATGATCCATTTCTAGCTGTTCAAAGAAAACTGAAAGCATTGTGCTAATATTTTATTTAACTTTGTTTCTTTCCCCCATATCTTGCTTTATTTTTCGTATGTACGGAAATGATAGGTTTAAAGGAGTGAATTTTATTTTAAACACTTTTATCCAAGTTAATCATAAATATCTACGCACACAAGCAAATAAATACAGTACACCAATTTTTTTTTTGAAATTCTACAAAATCCGGACGTTCTTATAACCGGCATTTGAGTTTATTTAATACATATATGTTTTTTGAAAAATAATACATGTTTTTATTTTCTCATATGGTTATGTACTATTTCCAGAACCGACTCACGTATTTTACTACTTTCGTTCATTAAACATTTTACTTATACTGAAATTCTATTGTCACAGTTAATACTGCCGCAAAAAAACCCTTAGTTCATCAAAATTATAAAGATCAAATATTTGGAAAAATTCAATACTTGGAATTGCCGAAGAACGGAGAATTCCGAATTTAGTACTTTGTACATACATACATACATACATACATATATATAACAGAAATGTAGTAAAATATTTTTGAAAGGTTTACAAATAATTTTTTTAAAGATTGAGAATGAGACAAGGACTCTTCAGTGTTGGCTTGTCTCAAAGAATGAGCGATGCAGAGCATCTTACAAATCCCAAGCAAAAACACATTAGAGGCGACAGCAATTTAAGCCAAAAATCATCAAAACAAGCATAAAAAATAAATAAAATGTGAGGTTTCGTCCATGCCACAGTCCTGAGACTGAAATACGTGACACGCCAACAGACCCGCTACCAAAATTATTAAAATAATCTAGTGTGTTTTTGCTTGGGCTTTGTGAGATGCCCTGCATCGCTCATTCTTTAAGAGAAACCAACACTGAGGAATCCTTGTCTTTTTCTCAAACTTATTTTTTTTTTTCAATTTGTAAACCTTTCAAAAATATTTTACTACATTTCTGTTATATATTGCTTCACTTAAATTATTGCTGCTTTGAGCGTGTTTCGATGATAAGTGTTTACTTTTCCGTTTTTTTTTTCAAATCTGTCTTCCTATATATAATATATTTAAATATTTTATCAGATGGTACATTCAAGTAACTTTTTGTTATGCTTCTGTTAAGTCAGTTTTTACCAGTAAAGTTATTGTACTAACGAAGATTTAAATTGACATGTCTTTTGACACTAATATAAAAGATGAAAATGTTACGTCTTATCATAGGTAAAAATGGTTGAAAAACATTTGGAAAAAAAGCAATATATCGCAACATGAGTACTATATTACGCTTCTTGAGTTTTAAAAGCAGAGACATTATTTTGTTTTTAAGATGTAGAGTGTTTGTTTTAGAAGGTACAAAGTAAAAAAGTTTTCTCAATTTATTGTGTAAAAATACATTTAAGATAGATTTCAAAGGAATTTCATCATTACATTCTTTTGTGACATTAATAAGAACATTTCCAAAAAAATTTGTTTCCCAATTTCAATTATAAATATATCTTTTTTTTTTACAAGTTAAGTTTGTGTTGGTAGATGATGAGGTACATTTCAATAGTCCTAATGTGTACCCTCCTTTCCTTTTTTTAAAAAAATATGATTTTAGTCTGTAAGGGCAGGATTTTGAGTAGTATCAACTTATTATATCAAATATTAAGCTATAAAGTCAGTACTTTTATGGTTGCTTCACTTTTAATGTAGAAGTTTGAAAACAACTTAATAGAGTTGCTTTCTTTGGCTTCAAAATGTCTTTAGCTGTTATTCAGTATTTCCCTTAATTTTTTAACTGTGTTTATTTCCCTTGGTTTTTATAAAAATAGTTGAAAGATATTTCATTACAGCAGTTGAAACCATTGAAAAGATGTACTCAAACCGCTGATTGTGAAAAAAAATCGTTTATTCTCTGTTTCTCCTAAAGAATGTTTAATTTACCGTAATTTACGAGCGCCACCTAGGTCTCGTTGTCTATAAGAATCGGGCGTCCATCTTGGTTGTGGATCGAAGAAGTGTGGAGATTAGAATTTCATCGCATAATATTGTATAGTTCTTTTTTTTCAACAGGGGAAAAGGAAGAGAAAATGAAGTTGGTAATAGTCATAAAAACTGGTTGTGGAAACATATCCCATTTAATTATTTTTTGATATTGCATTTTTATCCTTCACAGAATAAAAAAAAAAACTGCTCAAAATCTTGGGCATCCAGTAGGTACCTCTTGGCAAAGCATGTAAGTGCTGGATTTCCGTCGTAGAGGTCCGTGGTTCTATCCCTGTCTCCTGCTCCGCTGGCAGCTCGTGAAAACTGACATTTACAGTTTCTAAACCTTATAAGTGTTTTATGAAACCGTAAATTTTTGTATTAACGGCTTTTTAACCAAGCTGATTGGAAATGGCTGAAAACCCGTAAAGATACAAAAATGTTCCAAACCGTAAATTTAACGGTTAATTAGATGGACAGACTGCTGCCGGCTATTTAACAGTAATTTCATGATAAAATTTCTAACAGTGTATATATTGTACTATATTGCAATTTTACAATAGAATGTTTGAACACAAGATTAAGGTTTAAGTGATTTAGAGTGATTTCAGCAACGAAGGATGAAATCCTCGTGATACTGACTTAACACCGGGTGATATTTCCATTAAGGGTTTTGTAGAATTTACCTTTATCAAGGGTGAAATCTGTTATTTTGATCGGATTTAATAATGCTTACGTAAAGTTCACTAGATAAAGAAAGTATAGAAATGTTTATTTCTCCTGACATTGATTGAATTTTTAATATATTAAGTAGAAATGCATGGGCATGCATGCATGTTTATGTCTATGAAATGTATGTTTCTAAAAACGTTTTTTTTTACCTTCCAGTTATTACCATAAATCATCTTTTTGGATCCATGAAGATGTTTGTATGTTCATCTGTGAGAATTCGAGATTTATTTTGATGAAAGAAAAACATTGACAGTAGGGAGAACCCGAATATTCTTCCAGTATACATAATCATGAGCATAAATTTAAGATCAAAAGCATGTTTGGCACTTAGAGGATTTAGATGTATTTTGTGGTCACTTAATATTTCCCTATCATCATGCAGGAAACTTTCTAGTTTCTTGCTCAAGTTCTTGGGTTACACAGTCTTTTCTTCTTTTCTTTCTTAATCCGTTTCTTACTGAACATGGTTTATTTGGCGCTGTATGTGACCAGAATATATAAATAATAAAGAAGAAAAAGAAGTTTAGTCACTGGGATAAATACGTCTGCCTCTCAACTCGTTATGGGAAAGTGAGTGTTCCTTCCAAAAACGTAATAAAATTCAAATTTCTCTCAAATTTTATATAAGAAAAGTTTGTTTACATGTATTTTGAGTTTAACATTTTCTCAAGGAATGAACCGCAAAATGAACTAACTCTCACAAACACATATGTTTTTGACGATTTTATTTAAAACAGTACACAGAAAAAAAAAGAAAAACTCTCTTTTTAAAGATGAGCTAATAAAATATTTGTTTTGTGCTATTTTCGAAGTTGCAGTTAAATCTTTTAATCGAAACTAATTCATTGTACTAGCATACAGTTTGATGGCATGTATAGGCATAGTAAATACAGTATCTTAGGGCTATATTTAACATTTAATATAAAGTATTGAAAATTAATTAATTTACTTATGTTAAGTTTTTACTTTTTTTCTTTAAAATGTAGTAAGGGAAAAAAAATGCTCGTTATTTTTTCATTATAATGAAATAAATTGTATTATTAATTATGTTCGTTAATTAGTTAAAATGAGGGTTAAAAAATATTTTTAAGAAAGAAATAACGGTAGAATAATTAAGTAGTTTTTGCATGTTATGTTCATCTGGGAAAAGTTTGATTGTGTTGAAAATATTACTAGAAGATACGGATGTATGTATATATAATGTTTCGAAACATGTTGTGCATTTATTTTGATACACGTGATGTTTTAAAAAAGAACGTTTACATTTCTGAATAATTAATAGTTAATTTTTCAGAGAATATTTGAAGCAGCTTCATTTATTCGATGTTTGCTTTAACAACGTCTAAAAAATTGTCATTTTTCCTTGGTCAGTATTTAAAACCAAATCAGAAAATTTTATTTAAATCACATATTTATTCCTTCCCCTCATAAGATTCATATGAAGTTTTAAGTTTCAATAGATTTTCCTATAATTAAAGCAATTACACTGTGCAACACGAAAAATGTCCTTTGGATGAAAAAGTCTGTTTCATATGTATTTTTGGATGAAAATTACGAATCTGCAATTATTTTTTGCCTATTAAGTACCATTATCCCAAAGTTCCACATTTTAGTTTTTTACGTATTTTTTCGATGAATGTTCTTATTTTTGTAATTTATCGACTTAATTTATTATGAATTATAACTTTTTCATCGACAGTGAGATAGATGCCATTCTAGAGACCTTTTTAATGAACTTGGGTTACTTTAAGCTCTCGTTGCCAAAAATTTCGCTAAACTACTTCTCGAAGTTTCGAGTTTTTTGCAAGACGACAAATACATATTGTAGAATATTTTCCGGAGAAAGAAAAAATACTATGCTGCTGTGATGTGAATGTACTATTTCAAGCATTAGGACATGAGCACAATTCAGCAGAGTTACGATTGTTTATCAGTGCTCCTCCATCTAAGCATTTTTTCCCTATTCATTTCTGTAGCATATTCTGCAAACACAAAGGAAATTTCAAAATTACAAAATAACAAGTGGCAAAAACATATTAAATTGCCACTTGTAAATCTACAATGTGTCTTTTTTCCACAATTGCACATTAAACTTGGTTTATCGAAATATTTGTAAAAGCTCCGGACAGAGAAGGAGTGGCTTTTTTGCATCTCAGGAACAAATTCAAAAATTTATGTGAGTCAAAAGTAAAAGAAAGGATTTTTATTGGTCCATAACTTAAGGAAGTCCTTTTATAATGGAGAGTATGAGAAGAAACAGTCGGAACTCTGCCTGGCTGTCCTTTAAATCAGTGCGCTCACGTTTCCTTGGAAATGAGAAAGCTGAAAACTATGAAAATCTTGCTGGTGACATGATAAAATGCTTTTGTATTATTAGATTGCTATATTTCATAAAAACTACACTTTTTGGACTCTCATATGGACTTATTTTCTCAAAACCTTGGTGCAATTAATTCTGAGCATGGGGAAAGGTTTCATCAGGGCATCTCTGTTTGAAAAGCATTGCACCAGTCGATAGAATGGAAGTATACGTATTGAATAACGCTAATCTGTTATTAGGGCACACCAATAGATGCCCACAAGAAGAATCGGCCAAAAAAATCATTTTACTGTTTGTGTTTTCAGTAGGTAAACCTCAGTTACATTCTTCTATAACCAAATTGTATAAATATGAGATATGGGTCTCCAGCAAAAACAGTACGTGATGGACGATTTTGGTCTGGATATTTGAATCAAGCACCTTTTGTTTACATAGAATCACATAGTTTCATCTAAAGGACAAAAAAAAAAGTTCAAATTTGTTGCACAGTGTTATTAAATGAAAGAATTTACTTATACACTAACATGGTACAACCATGTGTTATCCGCTAGGTATTGGGAAAACTTTTATGTGCTGTTTATTTTTTGTATGCTTGGATATTGATAAATCACTGATTTGTTGAATGCTTTGGGGTATGATAGAGTACTTTTTATAATTTTCTTTTATGAGCTCTTAAAACATATTGACAAATTTTACTGAATGCTCTTAAAAATATATAAATCTGATGCAACAATGGTGTTTCCACGGCATTAATAATTTCTATAGTTCTCGCATATTTTTAACCTTAATAGTGGTCTCCGAAATAATCATAGGTGTTACCGATTCAATGTGTATAAAGGCTTAATATTAAAATGTAGAATTGTGGACAACTGTAATTTGTGGTTATTATTAATACAATCGGCTTAGTATGGATGCCAATCTGTCCTACCTATGGTGTGCAATCTTCCTCCTCCTATAGATTAGGCAAAACATATGCTATTTTTTCTAATCTATAGGGCAAAGTAGCTCTATAGATTAGGCAAGATATCTTGATAAGCAAAATAATCTTGATTTTATCACAACTTTCATTTTGAATTGCATGATAACAACAGAATAATAACACTTTTTTTTAGTGTTTTGTTGAATTGTGCGCCACGTCTCCCGGCTTTACCTGAAATCTGTCGTCAATTAGCGATTAATGACAATGTTCAATTATCACGAACACTTATCGGTATGTTACACTAATATATATGTATGACTTCTGTCCATTTGCATATTGTTCGAAGTTTTAAAATAAGTTGCAAGCATAATGGGTAGTTTTTTCTCCAGATCTACACACTCATGATGCACAGTGTTAAGTAATTTAAGAGATTCGGCAAGGAGCTTAAAATATCTATAAAAATAACGGTAACTATATACGAAACATTCTAAAACATATTTTGTTATTATTATTAAAAATAAAAAATAATAAAAAAAACCTTTAATATTTTGAAAAGCGATCTTTTTAACTTTATATAAGTTTAATAAAAGTTTAGCTAAATAAAATCGAATTACCAGGAAAAAAAGTCTTATTTCAAAAACTCACATAAAGAGAAAAATACACCAAAATATCTAATCATAGTAAAAATTATTGTTGTACCGTGACTAAGATGTACTTTGCAATAAAAATACCACACCTTTCATTTAAAGCAACGTTTAGTTATCGTTATTTTAAGTAATTTGTTCACTTTACAGATACTGCACTGCTCTTAATGTGGTCAGAGAACAGTCTTGATTAAAAGCATTAAACGCCTTAACAGTCCGAAGTGACATGCTCACCCTATATATAAGACACTCACAATAACATTAGCTTGTCACTAATTATCAGGATGTTGCGCACAAAACAATAAACAATGTTGTATTTGTTTTGTTTTAGAGCAGATCATAATTTTAGGGACTTTCTCTAATTCACCCATTTTCCAGATTGTACATAAAAATAATAATAAAAAAAAATGTTGTATTTGTATTGTTTTAGATCAGGTTATAATTTCGCATACTCTCACTAATCCACCCCTTTTCCGGATTGATGCACTATTGTTAATGTAGTTATGAGGAGAGGCATGGACTTGCTATTAATCACTGTTCTCAGGAAGGATGTTTGTGGACATCACTCTTAATTGGAAGCAGAGGATCCCGCATTTGATTATCGGTTGGATGCCGTCATCCTCTTCGCAGCCCTCTTGTTTAAACGTTGCCAATTCTCAGAACAAGACTATTCTGAAATTATTGTTTTGCATGTTAATTAGGTATTCGGATTGTTTAAATTTGCTCATCTGCATGATTTATTTAAGTAAGAGATGTAGTGCATAGAAATAAGTAACTAGAGTGGTTATTGTAATAAATTTTTCAAAACGATTATTGCTATTGGAGAACATACTAAAAAAATATTTTTCTTTTATTCTTTTTCAAACACGTAAGTAAATTATGATTCAAAAAGGAAAACTCAGATCAATTAACACAAAAAATGGTAGTAGAGATAGAAAAATCGAGAAGAAAACTATTTGCTGAACACACACAGTTTGTTAACATTTTACAATAAATAGCAATATAGCATGTGTAAGGACAATGCTTAACTTCCTGAACTGTCCTATCAGTATCACAAACAGAGACTCCATTTTGTTACGAGATATTTAATTCATGAGCAGTTGAACATATATAAATACATGCCCATGCGTGTGCATACGTATATAAACCCTCACAACTCAAAGTTTGTAGAGCTTAAGGACTACGAATTAAAATGAAGTAAGTTCATTATTTACGCTCGTTTTGCTTCTTTAACGTCCTTTTTAACTAGAATACAGCATGTATAACTAGTTTATACTTAGTTAATTTCATGTTCTCAAAATCCGTATGATAATTTAAGCCGGAGAACGTGAGTTAGATAAAAATCCCTGATTAACTTTCATAATTTTATACTTTATTTCGTTTTTTTCTACTAAATTTTAATTTTTTTGAGAAAACTGAGAAAAACTGAAATTCTAAAAGGTAAAATGGGAAGAATCACAGAATTGAAAATAAAGCACTCATTTCAGCATTTGTAAAACAGAAGGACATTGGAGCAACCGCAGACGGATTTCCAGTAGTTTTCTTGGGACTTGTTCAGTTTTGGTCTCCTTACCTTAAGATGGATATTACCATATTGGAAAGGGTTCAAAGGAGGGCTATTAGGCTGGTAAGTGGCCCTTCAGACTTAGATTATGAGAGCAGGCTTAAAAGGCTCAATATGTATAGTCTTTAGCAAAGAAGAGTTAGAGGGGACATGATTCAGTTGTTTAAATGCATTAAAATGGGAAATCTTGATGGGCTTCAGTTATTTGCTGAAAGTAGAACCAGAGGTCATTGTTTTTAGCTTTTCAAACCTCAGGATAATCTTGAAACATTACTACTTCAACATGGTTGTAGGCAGTTGGAATAGTTTACCGGAGGGAACTGTTAATTGTAGTGGGGTAAAAACTTTTAAGAAAGCTCTTGATGTTCATTGGGGACTGCTAAATTGACTAGGACCAGCCTAGCTGGATCTTGAGCCTGTTGCTGGTCGTCACTTTTGTATTGTATTTGTATTTGTATTTTGTATTTGTATTTAATAGCCAGCGTTCCATTCATATTAAACCAATAAACAAGCCAAAGTTGTTAAGTAAAAAATAAATTAACTCTAACTGTATCAGAGGATTAAGCATTTACTATAAACGCATAATAAATGCTTAATAAGTAGTAGATATTTCTATCGAGATTAAATACACACATGAATAAATACTCTTACGAGTAAAAGTTTCTAATGATAGATAAATTACGGCTACTTTCATGCATTGTTAAATGATTTTGCTGAGATAAAAGCAAACGCAAACGAGCGATAAATTTATTTTATCCATTCACACATCGGAAAATAAAGAATGTTTCTAGGAATGTTGTACACTTTGTGCATTAATTATGATCCATTTCTCTCGAAAACGGCAGACGAGTTCCTTTTGTTTTGATGAACTTAAATATTAGGAGGTTGTTTGCTGAAAGTTAAACAGGGGAAGAATAGTTAGCTGAAAATTGTTTACATGAAGAAAGATCACATTTATTGTTACCTCGTACTTCTGGAATCCTTGAAAGTTTGCATTACATTTGAAGCAATTTCTTTTCATAATAATAAAAAAAATCCGCATATTATGTTTGCATTGATTGTAAGCACTTTTCTAGCAATGATATAACTGATATCAAACAGCTAATTCATCGACAAATCTATGCCGTGATGTATGATTTTGTTAAACTATTATTCAATCTAGATAAATTGATGGTAGTGTTTCTCATTTATTGTTTGCAAAGAATAATTAAAACCTGCAAAATAATTGAACTTTACAATCCTAAATCATATTGCCTGTGATAATTGCTTTTGCATTTTTACCTATTAACAAACGAAAATGCATTGAATGGTATGAGTGAAAGAATATGGTGAATCAAATGCCATATCATTTAAAGACAATAAGTAAAATACAATCATGCAAATAAGCAAACTTACAGGAAATGTAAAGTAGTGTGTGATAAGTAAATGATTATAATTACACAGAGATTACGCATGGGCGTGAGTGGCGTGACAGCGTATAAAATGACACGTAGATGCGTCACTTTATGTGCTGCGTTTGCTATATAAGTAGAAGACGGTAGAGGATCTCAAAAGAAAAAGTTAATTCTGTTTATTCTGAAGATAAAATCTTTCAAGAGATTTTTTTCTATGCCTCGTAGATGACAAAAAGCGTTGTTTGGGTGAATTAGAGTTTTAACGAGGAAGAATGATTGGAATCCGTGAAGGTGGATTTTTCCTATCGTAGAGCACTAATCGTATCAGTTGTTGTCATTGTATTTCCGACGACATAAAAGATGAAATTTTGTACGAAATATGTATGACAAAAAGTGAAATGAAATATCTTACCATTTTTAAAAGTTATAAAAGTGGAAATGTAGTTGTTATTTTATTTTAATTACGTTAACATGGATTTTTATTTCAAATATTTTTCTAAAGGACGCTTTGTTTCCAAAAGCTGTTTTCAATAGTTAAATCTATAATACATCCATCTATTAGTATGATTATACATAATATATATATATATATATATATATATATAATGCATTTGAAAAAAAAAAAAAAAACAACATAATGATGTTATTATTAGAGGCAAGTTTAATTCTCGAAAGAAAAATTTCTGAATCGGATGATTCCAAATGGCATCACATGGGGTGAAAGAGTTAACTAAACGTAATTCCCTATTGTAGCTACTTCATTAATTAATGTAACACATAAAAGCGGGTTGATATTAATTTTGAGGTATGGCAATTAAATAAATAGGGATATAAAACCTGAAGTTTCCTTATTAAAACGAAATGTTGCTAGAAATTTTTTGGATAATATTTTTGGTCTTATACGGAGTGACGATATGGTAGTGACGGAATGGATATGTAGACATGTTCAAAAGCATCCTATTCGATTATGGACAAGACATGCTGTTGTAATGCTTGGATAACAATTTATGCACAGTCTCGTGCGTATGAAAACTTTTATCCAATGGAGTAAAAGCTGGAGAACGCTTACAAGATGCGATCAAGTTACTGAAATAAAGAAGTCAGGGGGTGGCGCTTGTGTCAAAATAAAAAAGTGAAGGGACACCGTTCCCCGGCGTCCATCTTCGAGGGCTCTATCCCCATTAAGTCTAATAAATGCAGCTACCCTCTATCTAAAATATTTAGTAAATGAAAGCAGTATTATGTTGTGGAAAAAAGAGAAACGTAAAATAACCGAAAAATATTCGTGTTTTATTGCATAAGTTTTGCGAAAATGCTTAATATTTTTGCTCTTAAGATTTACCAATAAGATAAATGACGAATATAAAAGTCCCTTAAGAGTCCTAATTTTTTCTGACGAGAAATCCTACCACATTTGCAATGATCCCGGCGGCTCTAATTATGAATGAGTTAATTACAAAGTCACTCAAATTAATTAAAGCTTAGTTGTATGATAATTGTAAAGGATGTCCAATGCGTGCTGATAAGGTTTCTTTTAGTATTTAAGTCTATTTTCATCGTAAATTAGAAATCTGATTGGGACTTGGAATAAACGTTCGTATTTGATTCGGAAATCATTAACAATGAATGTCAGATGTGGAAGCACTTTATTTACGTTTTAATAAACTAATAATAATGCTTTAAAAGTTTAAGAAATGAAGAAATAAAATAAATAATGAATAAATAATCTACGAGTGGGAGAGGGTGGCTCTTATTTGAAAGTTCGATAATATTTAGACGTGGCACACTTAGATCAAATTTGTGAAACATATGCAAAAAATATAACTTTTCATCGTTATTTTTTTCCAGGAAAAATTAAAAATCACTATCTTGAAATAACATTAATACAAGACACTAAGAATGATGGGTAGTAGGATAAAGAGTAAGGGTAGAGGAGCGTCCGGAAATTATTGATTTATTAGTTAAACGAAACTATACTTATGTATATAATGTGAAAAATAACCCCAAAGAATGTATTGTAGTACCATAGCACGTATTGTTATACAAAAGAATGTATTGTATGAGCCTAGAGACAGTATTGTAATACCAAAGAATGCATTGTAATACCATAGAATGGATTGTAATACCAAAGAATGTATTGTAATACCTATGGTACTAAGTGTTTAGATAGTTTATTTCAAGATGATGAATTCTCATTTTTTTTTCCTTTTTGTTCAACACCTTCCCTTTCTAGAATTGGTCTGTCTTGTTAAAAATTTCAGAGCGAATATTATTCATCGTTATACTACATTATCATCCTCTAATGTATTGAAAGGTTTTATACTATATCCGCTTTACCATTTCTAATACTGAATTCTGCAGTTCTCTTGTAATAGAAAGTATTTCTCCTACATTAAAACAATATCTGGGAAATTATGATCGTTTTCGCTGCCTGTGCAATCAGGCATTAGTAGTTGTTAGATAAGAAGGGAGAGAAGTATGAAGGTGCACATGGAGGAAAAGAAAGTAATTCTTCTAAGTTATCTAACACTGTTAGGGGAGGGAGGTAGGAATAGATACGAATAACTGAAGCTTGACGTTATGGGTAAAAGGTTAGCCTTGATAGGAGCAGAAATCAGTCTGTTGGAAAAACGTGGCTGGGACCAAGAGAGGTATTAAGTATCATTTAGAAGGAATATATTTCGTAAGGAGCAATTGCATATTTCATATTGGAGACATTATGAAATAATATGAGTGATATATCAATTTATTAATCAATCTTAAATGGTCTGTGCCTATTATTTTATTCTGTTTTAATAAATGAATTTATCTTTTGGCTATTTTAAATTAATGATTTTCTTCTTTTAGAGCTAATCTGTTTTGTTCAGAAAAAATGACTTAAAATTATAACATCAAAAACCACTTTATGCTAATATTCTTTGTAAAAAGTTTTAAAATCAAACTTGTCTTAAATGAATCCGCTTGCTAGACTAGGAAGTGCAACTTTATTTATTTTATTTTGACCTCTAATGCCCTTTTATACCTGTCATTTCTAACTTTACTGAATGAAGGATACCAGTGGCCGTTCGGTCTCCTAATTTTTAACCACACTGTTAAAAATGATTTGCTCAAAAATGAATAATTACATCTGCTTATTTTTTAAAAGTAATTTTGACTTAAAAATGAGAAAGCGCTGTTGTCAGTTTTAAGTACCGATACTTACTAAACATTTATAGTTACAGAAAGGGTACTATACTACTTCATTTTTTATTACAACGAATTATAAATTTATAGAGCAACTTTACATTTATAATTAGTACATGTATTTTTTAAGGATTACTTCTTCAGAGCAATATTATTTGAATAAAAATGAAGGAACTATTTACCGTGCGGGACGTCATAACGATTTAAGACTTAAAGTTGTATGGTCGTCTCTTCGGCGCAGGAATACAAGAGGATAAATTCGTCGGGTTCGGATTGGAAGCAGCGAAACAAGAAAATAGAATGGTTCGTTTCGATAAATAATGCTCTTCTGGATTGGCATATGAAGAAATTTGTCACGGAAGTACTTAAGCAATCGCCGCTGGTTCGTTTGAAAACTATGTAATCCAACTTTCCTGCTGACTGCTCGACGTAATCCTGGCTCAACAGAAGAGCATTCGCAAATCAAAAATCGTGACTGATGTTACACATGTGTATCATCAGTCACGATTTTTGATTTTCTATTTTCTTGTCTCACTGCTTCCAATCCGAACCAGAAGAATTGATCATCTTGTATTCCTACGCCAAAGAGACGACCATACAACTTTAGGTCTTAAATCGTTATGACGACTCGCGCGGTAAATAGTTCCTTCATTTTTACACAAATTGATTGATTACCTTAATTTCACTCAAAAAAGCTTTTTATGTCTAAAGACAGGCATGGATAGCATTATTGTACTCTATCATGGTACTTTCGATCAATTTCAGAAAATAAATAAATAAATTTCATGACAGTGCGGGTTTTAAAAGTTAAAAACTCATTCAAATTGTAACGTCAGTCACCGTGGAATGACTTTTACCTTAAACATGATAAAATATACGTTCTTTTTTTTCAGTGGTGATTTAAAAACGAGATTGTATCGGATCATTTCTGAGGAAAGAGATACTTGAAGAATAAGAACTTAGCTTTTCAAATCTAAGTCATTTTGACTCGGGGCTATTCCGAGAACACGATGTTCTTGAAAATAAGCCGTTTTATCAAAATAACAAGAATTCTGATTTCGCACTGCAGCTCTCAGAGGAGAGACCGTCACCTAGTTTGGCACACCCAGAGGATACCAGTTCCCACTTGGAGGAAATTGTAACCACTTTGAATTTTACATGCACCAGCTGGCATGGTCTCAGAGAAATCAAGTCGCGAGATCAGGAAATGTACAGGACTCAAATTTTTTTTCGAGCAAAATGTTTCGTTTTACTGAACTTTTGTAAACGAAAATCTAGAAGGACAATGGGAATAAGGGGTTCTAATGAAGATCTGATGAACAAACAAGGTTTGCTCGAATCAAACTATTTGCGGAAGATTTTTCACCGGAGTGGAGACAGATAAAGTTACACATCTACATCATTAGCTTCCTTTTAAATTTATAGTTTTAAATATTTCCTTATTTTAATTTTCAATTTTACTTTTTACAAGGCATTCAACTTTCTTTTTTTTTTTTTTTTTTCTGTTATTTATTTATTTAAACTTTTTAAAAAGTTTTTTTTATAGGAATGTGCGTTAGAAAAGGCGATAGTAATAAAATAGCAAGGCAATAGTAATAAAACACCATTTTTTATATATTATATTTAAAGATTTGGGCCTTTGAATAACACTTCTACCGAAACTTTTATTTTTCTCTTTGTATAATAGAATTTGGAAAAGGTACATTTTTACGCGTGAAAAACTGTACACTTTAAAAGTAGCTTGTCTGCAGAACCCATTTTTTCTGCTTTTAGTGCCTGAATGCATTTCTTAGATTTTAACTTTGTGTTACAAACTTTTTCGAATCAAATTAATTATACTATTTTAAGAAAAAGATATTTATGCGGCGTTGTTTATTGGATATTACTGCAAAATAATGAAAAATATAATACTAGTTAGAAATTCCCGCTTAACTATTATATATTATTAAATTGAATTGAAATATATGAAGTTGAGAATAGCTCAGTTGAGTTCTGCAATATTAAGTTAGTCATGAGAACAGACAATGTCTACCTATTAATCACAAATCTGAGTTAGGAGTCTGTTGACATTAATCTTAATTGGATGAGAGAACATTCTGTGTGATTAAGGGATGAATGGTTAAGAGCACTCTAACACTAACTTCATTGATCTGAGCGTACACAATGAGAATACGAATTTCGCATACATATTACTATTAGTTTATTTGAGATATAAATGTGTGCACGTGTAAGAATATAAAGGACTTCCAGAAATGTCAAACTCGTAAAAAAGATATTCGTTTCATGAAAATCACGAATTTTCTACATATTTTTTTTTCAGTGTAAATGCAATGTTTTGATATAATTGCATTTAAGACGATAATTATAGGCTCAGTAAAGTTCTTCTAAAGTGAAGAAGTTTTTATCAACTCTTAAGAATATTAAAAAAAATACTTCTAAAAAAATCAAAGACATAAAAAATCTAAGACAAGACATTTGTTTCATAACACACGCCATTTGCCTGAATTAATTTTTACGAGTATTTTAGTATGAATACAATTCGTTGATATTGTTGTATATAAGGCAATAACTTTTCGTTCTGTAACGTTTTAAAAATATATTCTTAAGAAGTGAAGGTTTGATCAAATCTTAAGAATACTTTATTTTACTTATTGTAAAGTACCTTACTTTAGTACTTCGTACTAAATTGAAACGTTTAAAGGAATTAATTAGGAACATCTTAATACGTTCATATTGAGGAGCAAATTTGATGCACAGGGTAAAAAAAAGTTCTGGCTATTAAAGGTGAGAATTGAAGCATAACGTTTTCGCTACGTTATTACACACACGCAAACACACAGATATTAGGTAGGGACATTTCTTAAATTTTAATAATAATTTGTATTAACAAGTTCTCATACATGAGTAAGAAAAATATATTTTATATCTTTAATGAAAACTAAAAATGTTTTCATATGCATGCATGATAGAATCCATACATATAGACATAATTTTCCATGTTTATAATTGTTTTCTTCTACTGCTCCATAATAAGTATTGGACAAAAAACAGACATGTACATGACTACTGTATTTAAGAAATCACACCTGAAATGACAATTAAAACTATTAATGTAATATCCAATTTAAGACAAAATTTCATGAATTGAATTTAAGATCAGCTATTTGGTTTTATTTTTAGCAATCAATGAAATAATCGTTTGCTTCGATTGACTCCCTTGAGAGAAAATCTAAAACAACTAAGTAATTAAGACTAATAAAACAGTTTCTTAAAATTATTTCTCCCCTTAATTTCATTAGAAGTTAAATGAGAATGTTAAAATAAATTTTGGCAACCAGTTTTATTTTAATTAAGTTATAAGTTTATCGAACTTACAGAGATACGTACGCATTCCCCGTTAAATAAATATATAAATAACCTAAATTACCTACTAAGTTGAGGTTGCATGCGAAATTATATATATATTACAACCTGCGGCTTTACATTTGGTTTACTGATCATTGATTACGGTAACAAAGTAAGAAATTATCAACGCAGTGTTTTGTTAGGATTAAAATAACGTTGTTTTCATACAAAAAATATTTTCTTCACGCCGTGCTGTTGGCTAGTAGAAAACCCTTTTTTGCTACAAAAAAGTTAAATGTTTTCAATCAAAAAAAAAAAAAAAATCATTTTTGCGTACAAAAGAGAGAAGTACAAACTTTGAAATTTTCCGGTTTCGGCGAAATATAATTGCCCATGCTTACTCGTCAGAGCTTTGTGCCATGTATGCACACATTGTTACATTTTCTTTTCCACTTTGAATAGAAAAAACTTGGTTTTTCATTATTTCCATCCTCAATTTTACTTTGCAACTACTTTACTCAATATTACTGAGAAACTTTTTTTTCATTTCAATTCCATTTTATCTACACCCTTTTAGAAGTATCCTCTCCTTCACTTCCGGTGCTTCAGGGAAAGGAAGACGTTGAAAAACTTTTCTGGAGTTATATTCTCTTTTATAACAACGGAACAGGAATAAGAACGAATTGTATATTTAAGCCAGAATGAGGGGTGCACGGACCTTAGAACAAGTTTTTCACAAAGTGTAAAAAAGATGAATTGCAAACATTTTTCATTATGTTGGTTTTAAAGACTACTTCAAGGTTTTTTTTTTAACATTTTCAAAGTTTTCTTGAAGTAAGTAATTAATATTAATTTCTTTAGTATCTGTATTTGCCGCCTAAAACGGGTTTCTAATTATTAAGCATAATTTATGCAGATATATGTGTAAATTTCTGAATAAATATTTTTAAACTTGCTAATTGTGGTTTTAACCCAAATATGTTGTTTTTTATAATGAATCCTAATTTTTTGAATGCAAGTTTGGATCTTTCAACTATTTTATTGAGACATTGAGACGTTTCTATGAACATTTTTTGAAAAAAATTATAAAGTTTTCTGAATTCATTTTCTTTACTTTCTGTAAAGGTTATCTCCAGGGAAATTTACAGCTCACTTCCCGTTAAAATTTACATTATTAACCAGATAAATGGTGTAAATGAGAATAATTAAAATACGATAGATGTTAATAATTTATGGAACGCGTTATTTAATAAGTCTATTAGCAATTATTAAGCAGGAAATAGTGATTTCGCTTCAGATGAATTCTTTATGAACATGAATAATTTCACGAGCAGGCAAACAGCAGTATCTTAGTAGTTCAGTTTCTAAAGATAACGCAAATTTCATGCATTATTAAAAGATTTCGTGAATACCAAAGCAATTGAACTTCAATTCATAAAAATATTTTTCCTAGTCATAGAATGAAGCGTAAATAAAACTTCTTAAAAATTCTGTTTACTTAATTTACTCGGTGATAGTCGTCCTCTTGTAAACAGACAGACTTTTAGTTCAAAGGGAAAGCTGTTATTTTAGTAAAATTTTGCTTTTTTTTGCTTAGAGCTTACGGAGTTTAAAGTTAAATAACAAAAAAATAACTAATACATAATGTATAAAAATTAATTCTAGCTCTAAAATGCGTACATTTTTTGCTTATGATCACGAATATGCTATGTTTCAGAATAAGCAACTAGAAGTCGAAGAAGACAGCAAAAAATTTGTTTTTAAGGAAAAATTAACTGAAAACTTTTTTAACACGATAAATTTCCCGTAAATATTTATGTTCAGTATTACTTTCTGAAGTACGTGCAATTTACTAAACGCGCTGCTTTTATATACGAAAAATTATTAAGAAAGTGAGATGCAAATACACTACAGCATTTTTGCTGGGAAATTATTTTAATTCTCTTATTTTAAATTCAGTTCGAGGCGAAGAGCTGTAACAAATCTTTCTTGTTTAAGAACAAACTATAACAATTTTTTTCCTTGCCATTTGATACTTAGCAGTTCATTTTGAGCTCGTCGTTTTGGAAAGTTTCTTACAAAAAGCTATACTGGTTACCATCAGGCTTACCCGCCCAAATAAAGAAAATTATTGTCATTGAATGCAAAAGAAAATTATTGTCAATGTACATTATTGTTTCAATTACGATTTAATTTTGCGTATATAACGTAGATTTGGTAAACTATGGGCTATAATATTACTTTCTAGTAATTGGTCAGTGGATATCATAAATAGTGTGTGCTACTTAATATGCAAATTGATCACCACTCTGCAGTACGTATTATTGCTACTCTGTTAGAGAGGAAAGTTTTGCTAAATCGAATCGAATAGAATGTATTGTCCGTAGTTGTTAATGCAGTTATGGATTGAAACAGGGACTGCTTGTTAATTGTTGGTCTCAGCTAGGAAGTTTCTGAACATCACGCTTAATTGGAACGATAGGAATTTCAAGTTCGATTATCGGTTTGTTGAAGAGAGCAGTTTGTACCCTCTTATGAGGATGAAGTTTTGCTTTTTGAATCTAGATCGGTACATCTCAGATTAGAATCTTAATTAACAGATTCATCGATATGGAGGATATACTCGCTGAGAGATAGGGACGAGATAAATCGTTCAGTTTCTTTCATTTTATTGAATCATCTCAAACGAATCATCGCAGATTAAAACTTTACGTTTTTAAATTTACAGAAATTAGAACTAGCATAAACATTTTCAGGCGTAAAATGTTTACTCTCACTCATTTAATAAGTTGTTTATGTTTGCAAAAAAGAAAAAAAAAGGAAAGAAAATAAAGTTATTTTTCCCATTGTTTTTTTTTTTTAATTGATTTCAGTGCTTAATAATTATTTTTTTAAATTGTATGCTTGTTACTGCACATTACTCATTTATTTATGTGAAGTAATACAGAAAATGTCTATTTTTGAAGAAATTTCACAAAAAGAAAATAAAAGAAATTGTAAACAAATTTAAGAAAATTAGATTTGCATTCATTATTATGCTATTATGCTTTTTTCTTTTATATACATTTTTTCAAGTGTGAATAACATATACTGAAGATTGTACATATGATTTGCCATTAATATAATCAAATTGAATAAAAATATATATTGATTCAAGCATTCACTGAGATATGTCATAAATATGCTTTCATAATAAACTCTGTTTAAATATTAAAGTAGAAAAATTGTATCGTTTTGACAAACGCTGTTCGTAACTGTTAGGTAAAAAACAAAAGCAGCTTTAATTTATCTAAGCTTATACTAAATATTTTTAGTTTTCTTGAGATTCGCAATTATAATGTCTCCGTTTAAATATCTAGATTTAACTATATGCTCTTAAAACATTTTTACATTCTGAAATTCAGCCCCAGGTCTCGATTACAAATGTGTTAATTGCAATATTCCGCAATTAAATTAAGGTTGAATTAGAATACTTAGATATGCTGTCTTTAAGTGCGTGAAAGATCATTTAGAAGATTTTTATAGTTTTTTATTTTTGAACCTTTAAAATACGCACTCGCAACAGGAAGTCAACATTGTTTATTCGGTTGGATTATTTTTAACGAGTAAGAATAGAAAGCAAGTTTAAGTTATTTGTTCATTAAATTTGTGGTTGGGATTCAAGCACTCGAGAGAACAAAATGGGAATTAGGGGAAACATGTTTAAGTATTTTTACCATATTTTTATGAAGTGCTTTGGATTATGAGGGTGTCCTACCGCCCTCGGTGTGCATTATTTCGCATTTAGAGATAAATATAGTTGCGAAAGACCAAAATCCTTAACCTCTTTGTCCTTTATTTCTTTACTTTTAATTTAAGTATTAGTTGTATAATCATTAAAAATATTTGTCGAATTTTGCATGGTCACATTATTACACCCCAAAAACTACTTGTATTATTTTCATTTTTTTCTTTCATCTATTTTTCACAAACAAAGCAATAAATATATCTGGAAACAAACTGTAGCAGTTTTTCGAAAAGTTCTAAAATAAAGTTATAATGTCGCATTTAAAATGATGTTACCGAAGTAGAAAGACCGTTTGCGCCTGTTGGTCTATCAGTATGTCAGTCTGATTAACCTTTCATGAAATTATCTGATTCCGATATCTTTACTTGAAAGAACTTTGAAATTCATGACATCAGAATGCTTTATTTTTGAAGTGTATAAAACGTTTTCGTTATCAGTTTTTTTCTTTCTTTTTTTTTGTTTTTGTAAAACGTTGAGAAAACTTTTTAAAGTGCTCAATACCTTAGCAGTAGGTAACCTAAAATCAGGGTTTCCGTAAATGTTGTTATTTCGGGGCAATGTTTTCGTGATTGATTTGAAAGTCAGTTATTTATTAAGAATTTGTAAAATGTTTTGTACACTTTCCCACCCAAAATTTGCTTAATCATAAAATTTAGGCAATTGACGAAGGGCAGTACCGATTTCTAGCCAAGTGCACCCATTCAACTGCTATGTGTGGGACTGTGTGAATATTCTAGAGCATTTCTTTCAATTTAAATTCAGAAATTGACTTAAAAAACGAAAAATGACGTTAATATTGACGTTAAATGCGGGGTCTTTTATCGTTAGTTTCATAAGGAATATAATGGACTAGCGCATTATTGTCATTATCTTCAACGAGTCGTTAAAAACGGTGTCGGTATAGAGGAATTTGAATGTACTTTTAACAAAAAACGTATATATACATGTATATATATGCTATATTTGCAATTTACTTTAACACATAACATGTAACGAAATCATGTGCTAAACAAAAATCAAATGGAGACATTTACGTTTTTAACAATTAAGAAGCATATCTATTTATTTCCCTCTCCCTCTCTCTCTCTCTACACACACACACACACACATATATATATATATATTATATATATAACATTAACAAATAAATAACTCTTAATCTATTTTTAAATTTAGTTTCGATTTTAAAACACAAAAACTAAAGTTACCTACTGACAGTTGAAGCACTTTATATATTTTTCCTTTCCCTTTTTGTTCATGGTGCGAAAGAACTTACGTAACGTGAGCAAAGTTTTCAAGAACGAACCACTAATTAAACAGTTGCTTCGTCACGTGACCGGACACCTCGGAAGATTATTTAAAGACGATTTCGCAGGCACTAGCCGGGATTTCGTGAGATTAGTAAGATGTAAACACGTAAAATAGACTTTGCTATTGTGCGCTCGTCTTCGTGTTATTTTTATATTTTTCGTGTTTTTTATCTTCGTTTATTATTTATCGTGTTATTAAGACTGCTTGATATGATTGTTTCATAGACGGACAGTCAACTATTATACTATGCTGTTGAATCTCTAACAATTTTGTGTGCTGATGTAACCGTTCTTTTACATATACATATATATGGTTCATACTCACAACTTTAGAAAGAAAATAAAGATTCTTTTTTTTTTAAATATACAATAGAAAGTTCATATAAAATAAAAACATGTGATATATTTTTAAAACAGAAAAAAACTTGCTATTTTGTTGACAGAGAAATTAATGCTAGAAGAGAGGATCAGTTACCTATGTAGGGAAAAAACGAACAGCTCATTATATTCGAAAAATTGCCTTAGGACTTAATTACTACTGCGTTAATTGCCCTGAAAGCCCTCAATTATGCAAAACTAAAACATAGTCTTTAAAAGGTTACCTAGAATGAAGTGAATCGTGGGACTTTTTTCTCTCATTTTCATGCAAGACCACACTCATAATTGCGAGTGGAAGTCGCAATTGTGCATTTGATGGGATAATTTTTAGCAAAAAGAGAAAAAAAAAAAAAAAACAACACTTTTTTTAAAAATCATTTGTGGGATTTTTCGCTTTAGTATGCATTTCTTTGAAACTAACTATTTTAAGCACCTCCATGCGCTATATATACATTTAAATATATTTGCTTTGTGCTTGAAGAACCTTCCTGTTTACTTCCGTTTGAAGATACTTCCCGCTTACTGTTACTGACTGCTGCTGCATTCATCATTTAATGCTTTTTTCTGGAAGCATATGGGAAAATACAATAAATCTTGCAAGTATTTATGGATCATTTTTATGTCACTTTTGTGTTAATTACCATGTTGATATTCCTCTTTATCTCTCAAACTCAAATGCGTTTGCAAAAAAAAAAGTCAGTATGAATAAAAGAACAGAAAATATTTCAAGTAATATTAATTAATAAATATAATGGGACTTCATACTTAAATTACGATCCATTTTTTAGTGATACATACTTTTCCCTGGATTAAAATCTTGTTTAAAGATGAGTGTTAAGAAGCTAAAGCTTAGTTTGTTTTGGCACTATATTTTTTTTAATAAAATTACTTTTGCCTTTACGTTTCTTCGAACTATACTGATTCAAAAAGCATTAAAAAATTATATAATACTCAATGAATATTTTTAAAATGATTGTGTGAATCGAAAAAAGTATGAAAAAAGTTAGTTTACATCAGTTTACATTTAAAGATATACCTAAATATTTAAATATGTCAGTATTTGTAAGAGAAGTTAGCGTTGTAGAGATATACAACGCTACATCTGAAAGTAACCTAAAGGAATTATCATCTTCAGAATCAAGAAGAAGTACGAGTTTTTTTATGTGGTATAAAAGAATACCAGTGTTCCTGTTAGTTTTCACAAATCCCTATATTTCGTCAGCGTCCTAGTAAAATCAGTACTTCCACAGAAAAAAAAAAGGCTGACTACTGCAGTGAACTCGAATTTGTAATTGGTTACTTCATGATATAAACCAATTAGAGTAGATTGGAAAATCTACTCTATGCGTTATATGCCTGTAAAGTGATTCCTACCTGTTTAAGTTACATAATTATACGATAAAAATTCGAAATTTACAACAGTTTCAGTTTAATAATTTTATTTGGAAAATAAAAATGCAAATGCAGTTACAAATAAGAATGGAAATAAGCAATTATATTAAAGTGTAATTTTTTTATTCAAGAAAAATTCGCTGAATTTGAAATTGTAGTACACGTTGAAAGCTTACAATGCAAATAATTCGAATACTTACTGCTGTAAACATTTTTCTTTCGGTTTGATCAGAGAATTTTCCCTCCCAATCTGCAAAATCAGTAAATATACTGAATTATATCAGCTGTCAGTCTTCAAAAACATGTATAGACATTTAATACAGTTTTCAAAAGTTTGAGAAACTTTCTTCCGGCATTGAATTACATGTTTCAATGCCATACGGATTTATAAAGCTAAATTTAGATTTGCTAATAAAAAAGGTTCTACTGTATTTAATGATGTTCTTCGACTGTCTTTGAAGGTGAAGAAAAATAATTTTTTTTACCAGTTAAAATGTAATTTTATTGAAAGATTTTTTCTGTTGCAAAAAAAGGTTACATTATCGATAAAATAACGTTATGCAATTAATTAATTAATTTTTAAATTTGATACTCTCTTAATTTATAGGCATAGCCACCCATGACTTGTTCTTGCAAGTATTTCATGAAAAATAGTACAGGGAATTAAAGTGACTTTGTTAAAACCGTTATAGAGCTCATTTCGACAAATTTATGTCTTTGAAACTTAGTGTACATTTTGTATAAACCATTGGAAAATGGAATCGCCAAGGAGAAAATTATAGTTAGAATTTTCACCACCAGGTAGAGCTCTTATTTTGTAATAATACCTAACTTAGTATGCAGTATTAGTATACCTTAATATACCTAACTTAGTCGCATCTTTGCGACTTGTTTTATTGATTCATGTTCAAAAGTGTATTTCCGAAAATTTGAAGCATAAATGTGCCTTTATCAGTCATTTGAATTAGGAGTAAAATGTTAGTGAAGTGGAAAAAAATGCCATTTTATTTCACTAGCAGTCATTTTTATTAAACTTTGCATACCTCTCAAATCGAAAGTCGCTTTGTACCTTTTTGTGACACTCCATTCAAGATACCATTTTCATTTTGCAGTGTAACAGAAAAAGTCTTTTTGGTTGAGTGCAGTATTTTATCCCTTTTTCAATACAGTTTATTGATATTTCCATACGGAATGAATGGAAAGTATGTCGCCTCTGCAAATACAGGTAAAGCATTTTTTTTTCTTTTCGTGAAAACTCATTTTTAGGATTTAAATATATCTTCATATGGGGGGCAAATGGAATGATGCTTTTAAAATATATTTTGCGCAACACTAAGTTTATATTTGTGTAAGAGTTTGATGAAACAAACTGTTACGAAGTTTAAAATGATATGTCTTAAATAAAAAGTTTAAAATTAAAACAATATGACGGACTTTGCTCTGTTCCATTATTATTTAATTACTTTACTCTGTACAATTATTAATTCATTAGTTATAAGCTAAAATACTGCAGCGTAAGAATTTTGTAGATAGTCGTTTGAATTCATGTATGATTAAAGGCATTATTTTAAAACTTACCTTCAAAACAATTATCTTAAAAACTAATTAAGATATTTAAAAAGATAATTATATCACATACTTAAATAGTTCTTTTGACTATTTAAGATACCTTTGAGAATGAGAAAAACTTTATTAATGCTAAACATTTAAGAAATTTGTAAACCTAAAATAAATGGAAAGAATGAAATAATATAAATATATATATACGTAGGTAAGTCGAAAATTACCTACACATTTAGCTCTGTAATTTTATTAAACAAAGATGGGTGTACAGCAGATACATTATTTTTCAATATATTCTCCCCTTTGAGCAATGCATTTATTCTAGTGAGCCACAAGCTTCCGTTTTCCTTCCTAGTAGAAAGTTTTCAGTTGGTCCGGAAAGCACTTTTGCACCGCATCCCGAACGTCTATATCTGATTGAGTAAATCAGACACCTCTCTTAGCTTCCTCGAGTGGTCCAAAGAGAAGAAAGTCTGAGGGAGCAAGATCTGGGGTGTAGGGAGGGTATTCCAGGGTCTCAAACCCCAACCTTTTTATTTTTCTATGGTGTAACGGTCTGCGTTTTCTGTAGTACATTGAGCACGCGTGACCGCAGGGGCACCAATTCAACGCATGCCCATGCCACCACAACCTATCTTTAATTTATGAAAGTGTAGAACGAAAAGTGTAGATAATTTTTTTACTTACCCTCGTGCATGTATATATATATATATATATATATACACTGTTAAAAATTTCCGTAAGAAAATAGTAAAATAACCCTTTATCTGATTGTTATTTTACCATATTTAGTTACAACAGTTGAATAACCATTAAAAAGATGGTACTCAAACCGCTGATTGTGAAAAAAATCGTTTATTCTCTGTTTATCCTAAAGAACGTTTAACAAACCATAATTTTCAAGCGCTCAATAAGAATCGGGAGTCCATCTTGATTGCGAAACCTTACCGGTCGTACGTTGTTGTTAAAATATGAATAAATATTTATCAGTTCAAATCTGCATGTGTATTTAAAAAAAGAAGAAAAAAAAAAGCGGCCTAAGCAGTGGTTACTAAATAGAAAGACATACACACGTAAATCAAAAATTGGAGACATCGGATTCCCGAACTGTTGCGAACCCATATTTAAGCTGCTGAAGCTTGTTTGTATTTTAATTTTTGCAGCAAATAAATTGATTTTCGTCAATATACAGTAAATTTAGACCAAAGATGGCTTTAGATCAAATCAAAAACTGAAATCTCAATTTTAATGCAGTTTTCCTGTTGAAAAGGAAGATTTATTGATAAATAAACGACCACTTTGTGTGGTGCAGCTGGCCGAATGGTTAGAGAGCAAGGTTGGTGTACCATCCACCCGGGTTCGATTCCCGCACGCTTCGTTTACGGACTCTACGCTTCGAAATGGTTCAAAAGCGGTAAAAATTTTGTTTTGAAACCATTAGTTATAACACCATGGTTATAAAACCGTAAACTTTTGCATTTACGACTTTTTAACCAAGCTGATTCGAGATGGTTGGGTCCCGTAAAGATAGAAAAATGTTCCAAACCGTAAATTTAACGGTGAATTAGATGGACAGACTGCTGCCCTTCATTTAACCGTAATTTCATGATGAATTTTCTAACAGTGTCTATATATATATATATAAGTTAAGCTGTGTTGTCTCACGTAACTATTCCTGGAACTTAAAATAAATTTAAGATTTTACTATTTTTTGAATGTCTGATGCAAACAAGAAAAAGATGAAGAATTGCAAAGCAGAATGAACTAAACAAAAAAGACTGAGATAAGCAACAGGAATTCTCAATTGGCCTTGTTGAAAATCGACAAAAGCAACAAGAGCCACTTGTAGCTTGTATTCTATGAGCAAGAAAGTCTCCAGGGACTTATCTCGTGGGAATTTTTGCATTATTATTATTATTAATATTTTGTCGGATAACTTCCTCATGTATAATTTGCTACTTAGTTGCTCCTTTATACGTTCGTATAAAACTTATGAAAACCTAGGTTTGAAATCGCTCTTGGCTCCAAATACGCCTTGTAAAGTTTAACGTAAAACAGTTTCTTTCACAGTAATCTTTAATAATACAGTATCTGTAGTGGGTTTGCTGCAAATTTTTTTGTGTGCATACTTGCAAATAAGTTATCAATAAACACTATAAATGAAATTTCCCTTAAAAGTTCAAAAGAAATTTTTCTTGCAAATGCACCTTTTGTGGAGAGTAAATTCTTTCCTTTTATAAAGAGTATCAAAAAGTTATTTCTTTTTGACTTCACTATCAAAAATTTTCCTTTTGTTTATGAAATGTGCCCTTCTTTATATGATCATTTTATTACTATATTTTGTAAAGAAGTGAACCCTAAGGATATTTTCTTTAAGTAATATTTCTTTCTGATGATTAGCGGACTCTTTAAAAATGTAATTTCAATTTATGATGCTAAGACATTTTTTTTCTATTTTCCAAAAGTTTATGAACGTTTTTATTGCTTCAAAGTATAAAGGTTTAATTTAAATTTATTTTTAAACTTCACACAAAAAAGTTATTGTTTTTCCCCAGGTTTACTAATTAAATCTAAATTGTACAAATTTTGCATACATTTTATAATACACTTGATTTAGAGCAGGGGTCTCCAAACTACGGCCCGAGGGCCACATCCGGCCCGCGGACAGATTTTGTCCGGCCCGCGGAGAGCTAGCATACTTGAAAGAAAACTCCTTCTAGAGAACATATTTATTTTTTATAGCAAATTAAATTAAGTTTACTGAAGTAATCTATTTTTATGTTGAATAATTATTAATATGACATCTACATTGATATGGTCATGGGCTAACTACTCATAACATTGTTGTAGGTTATTATTTACTAACTAACAAATTATTGAAATGAATCCAACTAACATTTTATACATTTTAAATGAAAAGATAACTTATAACAAGCATAACGACATATGAAATACTAATGAGATTTATGTAATTGAGATTTTCCACTGACAATAGTTTGTAGTTGTGGACTAATTTTACTTGTACCAATTATTAAAAGAGATTTAAGATGCTCATCAGTTAATTTAGATCTGTAAACATTTTTTGTGTACTTCATTTTGGAAAAGGTCTTCTCACACAAATAAGTAGTACCAAAAACAGAAAACAGCCCACGAGCAAATTTATGCAAATTATCAAATTGTGTCAAATTAACAGTTGATATGACTGGTTTCAGAACTTCAGACATATCCAAACATTTTCCGCACAAAGACTGTTGATGAATGATACAATGTAAGACTATTGGTTTTGAACCACCGTCATTTTCTACAGCCTTTGACACAAGAGCGACCACTCCTTTATCTTTCCCACTCATGTTTTTGCCTCCATCAGTTGTAATACATTTCAAGTTTTTCCATCGAAGGTTCTTTTGCTTAATGGCCATTTCAACTCCTTTAAAAATATCTGAACCAGTAGTTGTGCCATGAATACTATACATATCAAGAAGTTCTTCATGCACTTCATAGCTTTTATCTACTCCTCGAATATAAATCAACACCTGAGCAGTATCTGACACATCCGTTGACTCATCCAAGGCCAAAGAAAACCACTCAACATGTCCATTTTTGTTGAACAGTTGAGAGGATATATTTTCAGCGATGTCTTCTACCCTTCGAGCCACAGTGTTTGCTGACATACTGACAGTTTTTAATAAATTTACCTTTTCAGGGCACATTTCTTCGGCTACTGCGATTATGCATTCTTTGACCATTTCTCCATCGGTGAATGGTTTTCCACGTTTTGCAATTTCAAGAGCCACACGAAAGCTGGCACGAGTTGCAGCCTCTTGTTCAGTTTTGAGTTTTGTAAATAAAGATTTCTGCGATTTCAATCCGCGCTTCATAGCTTCGAATTTTTCTGTCCGCAAACTTCCTGTATATTTTGAGTAATTTTGAAAATGTTTTGCTTCGTAATGACGTTTAATGTTATATTCTTTGAGAACGGCTATGCTTTCATTGCAAATCAAACATAGCGCCTTGTTACTGGACTCAATTACGAAATACTGAATGTTCCACTGATCTTTGAATTTTCTGCATTCACTATCAATTTTTCGCTTCTTTTCCATTCTACTAAATCACACACAAAAGCAACAATTCAAATAAAAATATTGTTACAAAGATGTCTTAAACTTAAACACGCACAAACACGTTTTAAGGAGGTACGCACTATTTTATTTCACAGCAGTGTCATAGGAACTGACTTGTGGTTGCGCCACTAGCCTTCTTATATATTTCACTTACTGCCATCTAGAAGTGAGTGGAAGACACCAGAACTTTATCGAACCAACGAGATTATTCTGTAAGTGCTATTAGCGCCATCTGTTAGGGATAGAAGGTACTACCTATTTCTGCTTGTGTCCACCAGATGTCCTGTCACGTTACTCCTCATGGCTCGCTCGTACTCTACGACTAATCTAGAAATTACAGATAATGACAGGAAAATTAATAATATGCAGTGTTGCCGTTTTGCGGACTTTAGTTCGATTTGCAGTCTTTTTTAAACGTGGCGTACGTTTTCGGACTTTTTTTTTCATGTAAAAAAATACTCATTCGTTACTTGAGTACTCGTTAGGAACCGAAGTAACGATTACTGAAGAAAAAAGTAATCAATGATTACTTGTGTATTTCATTACTTTTGTAATCAATGATTACTATGGCGATACGATGCGGGTACCCCATTATAACGGATACCCATACGATACAGAAAATACATCAGCTTCCCCGTCGCTAATGGCATCTGGCAAAAAAGTAATCATATTTTACACCACTAGTGGACTGATTCAACTTTTTACCACCGGCAACAATTAATGATAATATGGTTTTGGCCCTTGGAATTTACTGGAGTAATCAATATGGCCCTAAGGCTGGAAAGTTTGGAGACCCCTGATTTAGAGCATCACACGTAAATTACTATGGCGTAATTCCTTTTCTGTCCTTTCTTGCTGTTCTAATGAGATGAAACTAAAACATAAAATTCCCCGGGAATGAAAATTTTATAAAATCTAACATGATTGAAGTACGTTACAACAAACGAAGCGTAGATTTGTTTGAGAAATGCATTTTAGAAAATACGTCTAGCGTGAGATGTTAGTAGAAGAAATTCGTGCACTGTCAGGCGTTTTTCTTTTCTGTATAAAATAGGCAAAGCCGTAAACGTCAGAAAGCAATTTAAGACTCAGTATATTTTTGTGTAGTTGACAATCTTTATATCAAATGTATTAAGGCTTACTTATTTATTCACTGGCTATAAAGCAAAAAAATTCAATCATCTACACCAGTATTTTGCTTTTACGCTAAATACTACATAAAAAACATAAAATCATCTCTTTTATTAATTAATTTGTTTTATAAATAATTAAGAACTAACTAACCTAGGAAAATAGGATTAATAAATACTACAATAAAAGAGCATTTTTCATCAATTTTTTTATTGGCTATAGAAACTCGGAAATTGTTTCTTTTAACAAAGTTTATAATTTGAACTTCTAACTAACGCTGCATCCGAAGCTTTTTCGCCGGTTATTTTTCTAAGATGTTGTAACTCTGTGTTTTGTTCGTCTATGAGATTAGAGAGGTGGTCATACCACACGGGGTGTTACGAACAGAGAACAAGAACCAAAAAGCCGATTGTATTACCAACGGAACGAGGGAAAATTCGTTTGGAAAGGGATGATAAAATATATATATATATATATTCATAGCAATTAAAATTGGTTTTAGCACTGATGATAAATAAATAATTTAGGGAAAAATTATTTTAAAATATTTTAATTTTTAGTCTTATTAGTAAGAAGCTAGCATTTACAAGGGTTTCAATGAAAGAAATGATTTCATTTATAAGTAGTAGACAGATGCAGCTCTCTTCAGCAGTTCTTCTTATGGCAGTTCTTTACATGATTTTAATTAAAAATTCGCCTAAGAGTATAACTTCACAGTAAAACATTTGAAAGAACTTAGATCGAAATACACTAGTTGTAAAACAATCTGTGTTTGTGGGATAGGGGTAGGAAATAAATTAACTATGTATTTGACCTGGATCATTAATTAAGTTTTTGACTTTTTTTAAAAGCTACCTATATTTACAGCAGCTTCAGTTTAATGTGTTTTTCTCCTGCAAAAATAAAAAGTGTCGTCGGATTTACAGTTTTTACAACAGTACCAGTTGCAAATCAGACAAAGAAAAAACATCCTTTTATGCCTTAACAAATAGTACTACAAGGATCCCGGAAAGACATAGCTTAAGTGATTATAAAAATTCACAGATAAGATACAAAGTGCAGTCCTAACGTGTAACTGGTACTAGTTGGATCATATAAATCCTCTCCTGTTTTTTAAAGGCGTTTAAAAATAAATCTTTCTTTCAAAAAGAGTGGGAAAGTGGACAAGAATTTAAGACTATTTTTTTTTCTTTTGATAAATTATTTTACATCATAAATCAATGATACAAGTACTGATACGCATGGCGGTGTCTATTTATTCCATTTTTCGCACAGTGTGTATTCATTTCGCAATTTCACATTTAGAAAATCAAAGTGGGACGTAGGGTTAAGAAATTTGGGTGTAGCTGCATATTACGTGAAAATGTATATATACAACGGAATGCCATTTAAATGTATACACACCATTTCAAAAAAAAAAGAAAAAAACAGAAATCTTGGTTTGGTACTTTACAGTCAACTAAATCATGGAAATGCATAAACATTTAGAAGAATTTGATAAATTCACATTATGAAACAAGGAATACCAATGTTGACGCGTAGTTGGAAATTTAGATGGCATTTTAATTTTATATAACAGCCTACTTAATTTCGTTAAAATAAAAAAAGTTAAATATTCCAGCCACTTCTATCGTAAAAATCATGCTCATAAAAGTACATATCTGTTGAACTTTTATCTTTGCCAAGAATAAAAAAATCCGTGAAAACATTTTATATTTTTGTAAGAATGCGAAAATATTTCAGCAGTTGAAAACAATTTTTTTCCTTAATAATAGAAATGCTTTCTTGCGAAAATAATAGTTGGTTTTTGTTTCCAGAGCACTGGTGTCTAATGCGAATGCATATTTACTACAAGAGACTATACAAACAAATTCATATTGAGATGTATAAAGGAAATAACAATAAATCTGTGACAATTTTCTTTTTAATTAAAATCACTTCGATGAAGCAACAGCTCTTTCATTACTTTCTCGTTTGTGGCGTATAGAGAGGTGCATCAAGGTTTTTCTTATTTCCAGGACATTTTTGTTTTAAGCGCAAAATGAACTAAGCAATTTTTTATAGTTTTCTGTTTCCCTTAAGAAAAATTTCGCAAATAATCTGCATTTGCGTCTAAATTTTCTCTAATGAATTTTCCAGAAATTGCAATATTATTCATATAACGAAATTGCATTGAAACGAATATTCATTGAAACGAAATATCCTAATCCTGGTTCATAAAATAGTAGGATACTGAATGTCATACATTCAGTTACTTTGGCATATATATATATATATTTCAAAATATTTGCTTTTATTTTAAGAAAATGAAACTCAAATCTGAAACTTCTCGTGGATTGCAATTTCATAAAAGCTAATGTGATTAAAGTACATTAAAACAAACGGACCGTGCGCATATTTCGACGATGTATTTTGGAAGCTATGTCCTGCGTAAGTAACTAGTAAGTAAAATGATAGTAGAAGAAATTCGCTTAGCGTCAATCGTTTTCTATTTGGGCATAAAATTTGGGAAAGACTTAAAGTTCTGAGAGCAATATATGAGTGTGTAAATCTGTGTGTTGTATTCTCTATTACAGTTATGACTCTATTTATATAGCTCTTGCATTCATTCAATGGTTGGAGCATGAAGCTCTTTTTCCACTTCTGAGCTGCAAGCAAAATCATTTGCGTGTACATTAAAAACATTCGGTAAAAATACAGAAGGGGAACCGAGTGTTTCTTTACATTTACGAAGAACTTGTTTTAAACCAAATAATCAAGTTTCTCGATAACTTTTTCAATGAAATTCTTGTTTTCATTACTCTGTAAGTTTACAGAGAAAGATTTGTTAAGTTACATAAGCCGAAGCAGTTGAAACCTGTGACTACGGATTTGAAAATTGTCAAAAAGGCATTCTCTTGTTTTCGAGTAATTTAAGTTTATCTCTAGCCCTCAGTGGCGGGGCTGGGATGGGTCTGATGCTGAGTCGACCCAGCCTTTCATCCCTTTAGTGGGGTCGATAAAATGAGGACCAAGCCTGCTTGAGAACTACTTGTCTCGAAAACTGGGATGAGCACAGGAGGCCATGGCCCCCCAATCGGCTGTCGCGCCACTCAGCTTTATTTTCAGTATTTCTAGTCCTCGGCGGCTGGCCTTCCCGAGTAAGGAGGCATCATTGGCCGAACTGCTTAAGGCACATGAATCAGAGCAGCACGGGCTCAACTGAACTCACCTTCGAATTTTTTCACTAGAAATAGTAGTTCAGCGTACTCCCAGATAGCGCCACTACTGCGGCACATTATCTGTTGCTATCAATTTTCAGAATGCTCTCTGTTTCATTATTCTCTGTGATCTTGTTTTTTGAAGACTTTGTATTTTCCTGTTCTTAGCTGTCTGTAATTTTACGTAAGACTCCGGATACATGATTCCCAGAAGATTGTTATGTTTTTCGGCGTATTTTTTTTTTTTACAATAGACCGATTCGGGGAAAAAATCACAATAAACACCAAATTACGCTTTTTAGCTTACTTTCCCGTAAATATCGTTTAAAATCAGAAAAAGTCAAAAATAAGTTAAGTACCTAATTATATAAAGATTTTAAAAAAATGAATGAACCAAATATTTTAAACTATGCGTAAGATCCCAGCTCCTTAAGGCAAGCTTATTGGAAGAAGCTCTCAACAGAATTTTTTTTTATGTATATGATTCTTATTCAATATATTCATTCCATTTTGAACAGTTCCAAAAAATTTAAAATAATTATAATAACAACATTATCGCCTACGGGGAAACTTTAATCCTGTAGAAATACTGTTCTCACAAGCGATTTGCTTGGAACAAGCTTTATGGAAACGATGTTTTGACGTAAAACATCGTACAGTTGCGAAGTTCATCCAGAACCGAACGAGCCATTTTTCCCACGAAACTTTTTGATCTGGATATTTAAGTATATTTCCGAATGAGCTAGTGAATGAATATGTGCAAAACCGTTGAAAAATGTATATTTGAAGTAATTAAGAACTAAGGCTAAATGAGAAAGACAGATAGATAGCTAGATTATTAATTTGATATTGATGTATACGGGAAAGTAGGCTTGTATAGTTCCAGGCAGAACTTCTTGTTTAAATGAGTAACTATTTGTATATGAGACTAACTTATAAGACAGCTATTAAGAAATCTACGAAAAGATTCAAACAAGGAAATTACGAATAAAAGAGCTCAAACAAGCTTTAAAACTTGACTTTTCCCATATAACCACATCCTAAGAGATGATTGATCGTTTTATTCATAGACTTAAGAAGGTAATTTGTTTTTCTTTTTCTTGGAGTAGAGTTAATCTCAATTGAAGAGGTAAGATTGGAAAGTGGGGGGGGGGGGGGGGGGTAGATATTTAATGCCGTTGTTTCGCGATGCGAAGTTATAAATTGCTGTTGTTTTCTAAACTTCTAACTGTACGCATACGACAACAGTTGTAATAAATTCCTTTAAAATACTAATAATATAATGAAGGGACTAAATAAAAGTAAAAGTACACAGTGTTGCAGTCCTCAGCGCCAACGGAACCCGATGGAGTTAGGTTCATAACAATCTTTATGCGTGTATATATGTATATATATATATATGTATATATGTATATATATATATATGTATATATGTATATATATTATATGTATATATGTATATATATTACCCCAGTAAGATTGTCAAGGTCTCAGATCAATCAATTGCCCCCATATCCTTTCTTGTTGCTCTTTGGCTCATGGCTTGGAATAGGGTTCCTGTTTCTTAACAAATATAATTAGATCCTGTCTCTTACTGGTAACAAACAAGTTATTTATTTAAAAAAAAACACTAATTTTATTTTTAGACATTAAAATTAAGTGTTTGCTAAAATTTAACAAATTTTAATCAAACACTCAGAACATCGCATAAATTTTTTTGTTTGTGTATTTACGTATTTAAGATGTTTTCATTGCAAAAAGCAACGTCAATATGCGGCAAAGAGAAACCTTTCAGAGCATGTCATTGACCACGCCTTCGCGTTCACTGATTGACATTTTTATCGCGTCATTAAGAGGGACTTTCCCACAGCCGAATGTTCCTCCCTTTATCGAAAGCATACGTTACGCTGTTAGTTTGCAGCGTTAGTTACCATAGCAGCAATCTATTACGACGAATACAGAATGTCTTCGTTACGTTTGGAGTAAAAGCACCTATACAGTTTTCATATTACAGCATATTTCGATAAACATTAAGGAATTATATATATATATATATAAAGTGAAATATAAAATATTTTTGTACTAATATCCAATGTTTCTACTATATAAATTTATTGTATACATATGTAGATAGATATTTTCTTTCCAATTAATTCAACTACATATATTACTTCGGAAGTCTATCGCACTTACCATTGATCTGATTTGTCCGAAGTAACTAATTAGTTGATTGGCCATTTTTTCCGCTATGGAATGTTTCCGCTGACAAATGTGCAGCAGTTTGATCATTCCCTACTACAGACTTCCTTCTTTGGTTCGGAAACAAAAGTAATTACATTAACTCTTGTTAAGTTTTCTTTGTTTCTATGGATAACATAAGAAGCAACCACCTCTGCATAAGTCTTCAGTTGAAATGTATAAATATCGCTTCCTTGATGAAAAACTTCAACAAACTGCCATTTTAGTACTAAATATACATCCGTAAAAACATCAATTAATATAATTTTTTTAGAACTCATGCTACGTTTTAAAGAAAATGATAAAATGGTGCACAAACTAAAAAATTTGGTTTTTCAGCATTCCGAAAAGTCATCGTAATTTGACGGAAAGTTAAAAATTTTACTTATTTTTTAAATTTTTATTATAACGCACAGGATTTTATTTTCTTAAGCCCTTTTATTAGCAAAATAAAATGTGGCGTTATTATTCATCATTTTTATCGAGATATAAAAACTCCAAAAATTGTTTTTTGAAGCGAAGTTTCTAGCTTGAACTTTTAATTAAACTTTTCTCCGAAGCTTTATCGCCAGTTATTTTTCTTAGATGCCGAGGCGCTGCGGTTCATTCACCCATGAAATTGGAAAGTTGGTCAATCCAGACGGGGTGTTACAAACCGAGAACAAGAACCGAAGAGCCGATTATATTTCCAATGGCAAAAAATGGGATGGAAAAAAATAACAATTGAAAAGAGTTCCAAAAGTAAAATTCAATAAGCAATTCGGGAATAAGTATTTCTTTTAGTTTTCGAACTAATACTCTTTATTGTGGAGCTTGTTTTCATTGGTTATTCCGAAAATATTGATTTTTGCTTGAAAACATAGAGAGTGTCTCTGCTATTTCCAGTCATTTATTAGCAGTTCTTCATCACGCTTCATGAAATATAAATATGCATAAAAAATGGTGAGACAAATTAAGTATGGAAATAAAGTTGTAGTAAGGAGGAAAATGAACAAAGGTGTAGTCTTAAATTGGGGGCGATGCATAATTCAATCATTGAAAACAGTAAGTAAGTAAAATTATATCCTTATTCATGATAAACGTAAGTGATAAAGGCGTAAATAATTAGCTATAAATAAACGAACAGTAACACATAAATTCTTATTGTGCACGGTGACATTATTTAGTGGAAAAGAATGACATTTCGCTAATACTGAGAACAATTTGAAATAACTCGGTTAAATGCTAATGTATGATTGAGAAAATGTTCACAAATGACGAAGAGTTACATTTATTTTTTTTCTTTTGTAATGGGGCTGCGTAAGGTCACTAACCGCTTCAGACCTAGCGCATTCCCCGGAAACGGCATAAATTCTTTCAAGTAGCGTCACAATCTGCGGGGGCCATCACCACTTGAGAATTTTGACCCTCAGTTTCTCCCTAGATGGCGGCACCTGAGCTCTAAACGATGCGAAACTACACTAGGAATTTAATTTAGCCGATAGTTTTCCAAGACAAACTGATACTCAAGGGATCTTCAACATGCCGCATAATCACACGACATGGGGGCTGACGATTTTCTGCATCTTGAAAATCCACGGACTTTGGCCAGGTTTTATCCTACGAAATTGGGCGTACGAGGCCGATCGCCTTACCAATATGCCACCCTGCCGGAGAGTTACATCAAATATCACTATTCATCCGCAGTTAATTAAAATCGTCATTTGTTGCAATAGGGATCATTCATAATAACTTTATTTAATATTTTTATCATACTTCATATTTTGATGATTATTACGTGTTTTAGTGATGATTTTGATAA
Source organism: Octonoba sinensis (assembly GCA_038502835.1). Taxonomy (NCBI): domain Eukaryota; kingdom Metazoa; phylum Arthropoda; class Arachnida; order Araneae; family Uloboridae; genus Octonoba; species Octonoba sinensis. Next base: position 50,505,260 of record CM076599.1, on the reverse strand, counting down.
ATTTTCACTTCATATTCCAATTTACGAGTATAATTATTTCAAAGATAAGGAATTTTGAATTTTCATTCTATCCGCACTCCATTAAGTCCGTGCAAGAGTGCCATGTTACACCTTTTCTTTGAGAATATTTGCAGCTGCCGAAGACTTGTGCTAAATAAAGTCAAAAAATCGGTGTTGGTATATGAAGGAAAGCATGGACATTTAAATATGGGTAAATTACGATTTTAATTATTTTCAGTAAGAGTGTTCTCTCAAAGTCACGCACTAAACTAAGATAATGTACTAACTTACAGTAAAATAACCTAAATTCTCGTAATAAAATAATAAAATTATCGTAGGAAATAATTCTACGTTTCGTAATAAATGACAATAAATAATTTTAAAAAAATACAATCAAGATGGAATATATTGAATTTATTTTGTTGTGAAATAGGTAGTTCTACAAGCACAGGGGGGAAAAGAGCTTTACAAGTTAAGAAACACATCCCCGTTTGTAATACATACTTTTAAAGGATTTTTTTTTCTGCGATAGAATTGTAAAAAATATTCTTGTATTTCTTGAGACAAGAATAAAATGCACCTAAATTTTATAAAAGGAAAATGATTTTCTGCTAAAGAGGAGAAACAATTGAAAAAAAAATTCGAAGAGTAAGATTCAATAAATAATCAAGAGAAAGAATCCACTCTAAAACTGATATTCGTGTCCTAAAACTATTGCTTTTCAAGGTTCCTTTAAAGTATTGATTAGTTTCCGCTTCAGATAAGAAAAAATGGATCCAGGTGAATCAAGAGACGTTCTTCCATTCCCACGAGAATTTCTGAAATGATTTAAATGAAATAAAAAAGTAAAACTGAGATAAATCAACTTTTTTTTTGTTGATCATACATTGAAATTCTGATTTCTGAAAGACACTGAGACAAGCTGATGAAGAGGATAAAATACATTTAAAATTTTAATGAAAAAAAGGGATAATTTATTAAAATGTAATATATATTTAATATATATCTACCTATGGACATAATAAACGAAAGAGTTCGTATTTTTATGTCCCTGACCCAAAAAAAACGGTAATGCGGAGAAGATGAAATTTGGTACACTGGTGTAGTTTTTGACTTAGTTGTGCACCCCGGAGCCGAAATTTGATAAATTACTTAAAAAAAATATATATGTTAATTATTTTATGCAATTTTCAGTAAAAAAAATGCTGCTATTTATTGAATTTATCGGTAATTAACGAACATAAGTACCGATTTTTCTAATAGATTTATTTGATTAAGTGTCAGCTGTAAGTATTTTTGCTTTTTTCAAGCCGTTCTTATAAATTGGCAATTTTTGCAGTATAGAAGTTTTTTCATAAATATAAAATTTATCATTTTGCAGTTATTGTATAGGACTAACCGGAGAGATAAACTGGTGTAAATTCTGACATTTCATTAAACAATATTTTATTTTATTTTAAATAAGTTGCCAGAGAGATGATTAAAGTTACAGTTCAAAATGTTTACGAAAGTTTTAGGAAGGTTTCAGCAAATCAAAAGTATTTTTAATAAATGTTCACGAACTATCTCACCTATACTTAGGAAACGGAAGGTATTTAGAACTACAACATCAAGACAAAGATAGATTGAAAAAAATAATATCTTTATTTCTGTGAAATGTATACAAAGCAAGAAGCTCACATTCCCATATCACAATGCATTTTTCAGATCAACACACTTTTAATCGGTTATTCTTTCAGTCGGAATTATGATAGTGCTAACAATCATAATTGTTTACTAAAAGAAAGTATGTTTTACTCACAAAAATATTCTATTGGGTTGAGCTGGTTTTTATATGATATTACAATTTGATCCCTAAGTGCATATATGTCTACAGTCTTATGTGTAAATTGTAGCTACATAAAATCGAATGTGCATATGAAGTTTTTCCACTTGAACAAGATTATACCGTTGCAATGTAGTTCTCACGTATCGAAGTTCAAGTACACTAGACAGCCTTGTTTAGCATTCCAAAAATGCGTGTTTGCAAACACATTTTTACAAATTCCTAGGTAATATAATGTTTAGTTTCAAGGGATTAGATAAAGACGCTTTTGAATTCAATCATTATAAATATAGAACTTATATCCAATGCAATAACTGTTTTTTCGATGGTTATTTTTTCCATGCGTATTTGATTTTATCATAAAAAGTAAGCAACAATGATATTAATTTTATCGATAAATTCAAGCTAATACTTATTACGTACATCATGAAATTTGTAAGTCATTGGGGAAAATTATGTACCGTAACATTTCAGGGACATTCTTCTGCTAAAATAATGTTTACTAATCCTTTACCTTTCATGAGAAAAAAATATAATAAAATTATAGTAAATTTAAATAATAGTAAAATTTCTGAACTTTCTCGTGATCAAATAATGCCTATTGATCCTATATCTTTTCGGAGAAAAAAATATTTATTTACATTTTTTGCAGACTTTTTCTTTAAAATTTCAAAAACATTTGCTTTAATAAATTACTAATATATACACAAGAGCGCTGTTTTATTGCTTTTATTTCACGTTCAAAACAGTTGTACATAACGTGATGATCTTTTTTTACTATATTGAGTACGATATTTGGGGAGAGAGGATTAAAATCCCTGGGAGAGAGGAGTTAGATAATCCCTAACATTTTAGGGACTATTTTTTCGTGTGCCTTATGATTAAAATATTGGCTTCCTTATTAGAAATAATTTATGAAAACTTTGTGCAGAATTTTCTCTAGTATGTAAAAGATTTCATGAAATGAATGCTTGTTCAAGCGCAAATATGTTTTACGTTATTTTAAAAAGCATAAATTTCCTAAAAATAAAGAGGTATACTACTTCTTTCTCTATGATTTTATGATCTATTTTTATTCATTGTAGAAGCAAAATTTTCCAATTCGGCGCTTCCACATTGATACCATTAAAAACACATTTTATTGCTTAAGTTGCCTCTTAGAAAACTTCAATTTCATCTTGCATTTAACAAAATTATGTTTCGCTATAAAACTAACACTCAATATTTTTCCTAAATTTCACTTAGTGTGTATGATAAATCTTGGTTCTACCATATTTCTGCAATATCTATTTGAATTGGGTACGAAGGAATATAACTATAATGATATATATTTATACGGAATTTGGCTTTCCTACATTTTGAATAAGCAGTTGGTGAAAATATTTAAGCTGAAAATGGTTATGTTAAATTAATGCAAAAAGCATATTTTTGCATTTTATTTTATTCCAATTGCTATATTTTTCCGGGTTCCGTTTTTTCCGAGTTAAAACATTGAGCTGAACATGATGGAGTTAGTATCTATCAAAAGTAATTGGCGAATGAAGAAAGATCGACCTATTTACTAAAATTGAAAAATTAATTATTTCTGCACATTTATATAAATAAACTTTAGAGCATATAGAGCATCATTTATTACTTCAGAGGTAAATGATTACAACAGAAATTTGAATTACGTAGAAAGGTACTACGTTCAAAAAGAAGAAATTTCGTTTCCATATCTATTAAAATTATGATTTTTGGTAGCGTGACCCTTTTTTAAATTTTGATTTAAAACATGCTTATTTCAAAGCAAATGTTTGGTTTGACAATAGCTGCTGTCGTAAAATGTGGAAAATTTATAATTTCGTAATGTGTTTTTAAAATCGATGCCAAAATATTCCTCTCAGGAGTTGTAGTATGTATGAAGAGACAATGGGACTACGTGCCGAGAAAACCCAGGAAGGCACAGATTATGTAATCCAATGGATTTTCTTTTATTTATTCTCATAGTTCCCACCTCTATCTCAAGATCCTTATCCATTTGTAACAATATCATGTTGATCACGATCTCTACGTTACAATAAATCGTTGACATTCAGGGCAGATATTAGTCGTCTTCTTTTTATTTCTTCTGAGCCTCATAGTCGTTTGGAATGAAGTCTTAATCTACAAAATAAATAAATAAAATTATATATATCTATATCTATCTATCTATCTATCTATCTATATATAGATATATATATATATATGTGTGTGTGTGTGTGTAGTATTAAAATGGTGCTTGCTTTCCTCTTTCAACGCACAAAATAGCGTACACACTTATGAAACGATATGCACAGTATTTATTAAAGTACAAGTGCTAGAGCTATTACAAGAAATTTATTCTATGAGGTCATATAGGGGTCATTCCACGTCAAATCAACAAAAAAAAATTTACTTTTCAGATTCATGTCAAATTAATCTAATGAAACTCACAGGATTGGGTCTACACATGACTTGATTCTAAAAAATATTTTTTTCAGATTTTCTGAATCCTTGTTTTTTTTTTTTGTGGGGCTGTCGAAAAATGACGAAAAGTGAATATCAGGTACTTACAAAACAATTTTTCCTTTGTCTCATTAAAGCTAGAGTCATTTAAAAGCTCTTGAAATAGAATTTCATTTGATATGTCGCTCGACGAGGTTTTATGAGATTAAATTTTCGAGGTCACTGAAACCATTATTTGACCTTGAATATCTTAAAAAAAGTATTTTTCAAAACTCTGGAGAAAATAAAAAAATGCCCTCCAAACGTATTCTGCTTTCTCAACCTAAGAAACCATTAATTTTACTTAAAAAAAAAACCCGATCTTCACTTTTTGTCATTTGTTGACTTTATTGAGGGGCTCCACACAAAAAAACGGAGAATCCCAAAAATGTTTATATATATATATATATATATATATATATATATATGTTTTTGCATAATTTTAATAATATATTTGACCCTGTAAATTTTCTTAAAGTTAATGTTTTTCAAGTTTAGCGGCCTGTTCATTTGACATGGAATGACCCATAAAGGAAGAATTATGCTATACAGTAAAAAACTTCTCAAAACTATATTTCAATGAACCGATGAAGTTTTTATAACCTATAATCAAAATAACCTATAATGAATGCAAAATTTGTGGCAAAATTAGTGCGATATTTTTATTGTCTTATGTGTACAGTTGGCACAAAAGTAATCATATGTGTTTAATCACTTGATTTGCGTGCGTTTGCCTAATTTTTCTATATGTACATTTTCTGCGAACATTTAGCTTAATATAACTTCAAAGTACTTGTTTTGCTCATTTGCATAAATAACATAGACACAAGAGAGCTGTCTAGATAAATAATGAACTTAAAGGTTAAAAAAGGATTAATTTTATTCCTTATGATTTTTATTATTCTCTTAATTAAAAGCAAAAAATTTGACGAATATGTCTTTCGAATTTCAATAAAGCTTATAGTTCGCTTGAATTAGGACACATTTTGTTTCTTAGTAAAATCGCAAGTCCTTTTGATACCAAACAGCGCATAACGGTAAAATGTACTGGCAATTAAAAGTTTAAGGTGTAGATAAAATGTTGCTAATTAGCTCAAACATTAAATATATGTGTAAAAAAACGAAATTTACCGTTAATTTTAGACACAATGTGCTCTTGTGAAAGCTGGAAATTACTGCTCATTTCAGAAAATAGTTTGTAAATTAAAAAAAAATGAATAAATAATTTAGAAAAAAACTCTTTAAGAAATAGCTCAACCGTTGCTTTTAATGATATCCAATACGTGTTCTTTGCCATGACACTGATTATTTAAAATTCCTTGACAAAACCCAAGGATTTTTTTCCGTTTTTGAACTTTCTGTGATTATTTTCGTATGTTTCCATTAAAATTAAGATTTTTTTTGGCATGTTCCACTTTGGTTTCGTTGTAAGTTTAGAAATATTAATGTTGATTAGGATTTGAACGTAGACATCTTGATGAAATATTCCAATTTTACTAAGCATGGTTGCAACGTTGCAACACGAGACAAATATCAGATTTCATACCTGGAAATATGGTGAAAATCTGGACACTTTATAGTTACTGCTTCTTCACCAACAAATATTTAAGTATTGATTTGCTATATAAAGATCATTAAACGGGATAACTGTTCGTTAATATTTGCTGATCTGCGATTATCAAAATTGGCAGCGCAAAGCTAAATGCTTCAACGTAAGATTTTCATATGGTATCCTCATTTCAGGATTGCGGAGCTATTTCTTGTAGACCCTTCAAAGAGTAACTATTTTAATGTTTTACACACCTTTATTTATTTGCTAATATTGGCCATACTTCATCATCCTGCTTTATTCACGTGGTCGAGCTGACAGATATCTCTTACTCTGTACATGTCTGAAATGATAAAAAAAAATAAACTAGATTTCAGTAACAATGCTTAAGCATACTAAAATTTATCAAACTTAAAAACAGTAGTTAAGTTTTTCTTGGTATAAAACTATGTAGTTAAGCAGTTATGATTTAATTTTGTTACATCACTTTAAACTTTAGGTTATCAATCATAAATTCTTATGTTTAAGCATACACGTTTTGCAGTCATGATTTACAATAATTCACTTGATTATTATTTCTTTCAGATGTAACGCATTTCATTGTGTGTATCACATTCACCAGAGTTTCGAAATAACTCTCTGTGGTTTTAATTACTTGAAAAAATGTATTGTTAGAAAGACGTGTACGAGAACTCAAGTATAATATAATAAACATGAACTGAAAAGTGGTCTTTTTAAAGAATCGACCATTAAACGTCACTAAATCTGAAAATGAGAAATTTTCCAAAGAACTACAATTGTACAATACCTTAACTAAAAAAAAAAATATTTAAAAAAAAAAGTTGGGAATAGTTTAATTCCGCTCATGAGTAAAGTGGCCCTCATTTTTTTTTTCGAAGCATAAATTTTAATAATGTGTTTTTTGCACCTGGACAGTTATTTGGCAGAAATCTCCTTCCCCTGGAATGAACAGGTGTCGTACTCAACAAGAATGGGTGCTTCTTTTCTTCTTGCATTAGTGGGGGTTTTATTAGTCCAGATCCAGACAAAGGTGGAGGAGTCAAGCTGCCACACAATGCGGTCACTTCACTACAGCCACGTACTTCTAAACTGAAAAATAAAATTATCCGTAGAACAATATTCGCATCAATCATTATTGCAAAGAATATATTCATTATTACAAGGTTATTATGTCAACTCAAGAAACACATCAAGAAGTGTTGTATTTAATTTTGTTTTATCTCTCAGGGTTAATGAAAAAATTTTCTAATGTCTATCTGCAGAATTTAGTCGAAAAAATTATTTGAAGTAAGTAGTAGACGTTGTTTTAGAGCATCATTTTTCAACTTTAGTAAATGTTGTGACCTCTATGAATACAATAAAAAAAAAAAAAAAAATTTTTACAATGTAAAAGTTTTGCTACCACCAGCTGAAATATTTCTTTTAATATGTAGTAATTTTTTTTGCACTTCATTTTCTAATTAAAACTACTTTAATAAAAGGACGTTTCGCATACGGGTCTTACTCTTCCGAGTAAATCGTGTCCCCTTTTATACATGAACTAGGGGGCCCGCCCCCTGCTTGCTGTCATTCGCCAACACCAAAACTGCAAGCAGTTCTATTCGGGTTGCTCCATGATCCGATCCCGTTGCGCTTGCTCACCCAGATAGCAAATGGTGTAAAGAACGCAGTACTATGATACGCTAATATTAAATATTTAAACGCGAGCACAGCTGATACGATCTCGCTTCTGATTGGCTTCTGTTATTAGATTTTCATACAAATAGATATGGCTCACAAGGTAAGTTAACTATGTTGTAGAAAACCCTAATGTATAACTTATGTCAGCGGCCCGTTCCTAGCATGGGTCTGTCGCCGAAAAAAAAAACAAAAAACAACGTAGTTGTGTTGTGCTTTAATTGTATTAAAAAACGAAGAAAGAAAAAAAGTCTTAAGAAATTATATTATATTCTTTTATTTTATTTATTTAATGTAACTTTCAGTCCATTTATTTTCATTTATACTCTTCAAGTAGCAAGTAAAATTGTACAATGCAGCTTATATGTATTTTTCAACTCATTTTGGGCATCCCTGCTAACACCCTCGAAAAGGGTGTCCACCGCCCCCCCCCCCTGCCGCGTAGTAGTAGACGCTACTGCTTATGTTACAAAGTTTGATTTCTTTTCATTGCATTTTATTTTTTTCAAACGTATATTATTATTATGTTTTTTATTATTATTGTTTCTTAAAGTCTAAAGTTTAGTCACGCTACTTATAAGAAATTTACTACTTTACAAAATGATTGTCAACGACATTTATGTTGTATTACTTAATGCATCTAACTAAAATATGCGAATGTCAATGTACTGGAATAATTATCCACTATTTCTGCTACATTTAATGTAAATTTCACTTAAAAATTAGATACGAGTAACTCAACGTCGTTTCCTGACTTCATTGTCCTAATATCATTTTTCTCATAATTAAGATCTAAAACTTACTTTTGCCTTTCATCCATATCGGGTTTATCAATAGCTAAAAAGAAAAAAGTAATGAAATTAGAATCATACGAAAAGTACAATTCATCACATTCAAAATGTCAACTTAGCATAATGATACTGAAGTGAAGTTTTATGATAAATATACTCTAAATGCTTAAAAACAATTACTCTTTTACAGTACATTTATGTAGCATAACCACAACGGGAAATATTGTTTCCTCATCGTTATTGTTCTCTTATTACTTGTTGTTTTTGCGGCCTTAACACTAGATTTACCAGATCAATCATTTTGACTGTTTCGAAGCTTTCATTTTGCGTAATTTGTTACTTATTATAGTGCAACTTTCAATTGCATGGTCTTTTCTTAATACACGGTAAATAGGACAATTTCATGTGACTGAAAGTTTTATTATAATTAGCAGCAACTTGGAGTAAAATGAAAGTGTAGAAATGGTTGAAAACGGCCTGGTAAATCTATTGTTGACTTCGAATTGTAGTTCAGTGACTGCAGCAGTTAACGCGGTGTTGAAAATAAATATAAAATAAATAAACTTTTTAAAAAAATAATTACTTTTTAAATTTAATTTTCTTGAGACTGAAATTATGCTGATAGGTTCTAAATTGTCATAAATGGGCGCAAAAATAAGTTGCTATCTGAAAATATTTTTTTGCGTTTAAATATTTTATGTTAAATCCTGCAGAATTTTTGTACGGATGATATGAGCTGTAGAAATTCTGCATAGGCTAAAAACTGTAATTGGTTAGTCAGTCTCTTGTAAATAATAATAGTAATAATAATACTAATAAGAGTATATGTAAAAATAAATTCATAACAAACGCTCCAAATAAAACCAAATATCTTTCGTACGAATTTAGAACAGAGGAAGAACATCCTCGATTAGTTTTCATTTTAAAACATTGTTTCTCAGTTATTTAAAACTATTTTATTACTGTGATCTAAGAGGAAATGTACATGAAGTTAAATTTGCTATGATTTGAAAGATATTTCGCAATGCTGTATTTTGCACTAAAAATGCAATTTATGAATTGCCGAGAAATATCATTTTCAAAGCAAAGAGTTAGTTTTGCTTATTTGTAGATTCGTATCTCTTAAGACACTAACTTGTTAGAACATTCAGGCAACTTTTGGCTAAAATTTGGAATGGATCTTGTATTTAAGAATTTCGGATATACAATGAAAGTTTCAGAAACACGAGAATGCAAATTTCATTAAAAATCGTTGTCAAATCAAGCTGGATTTATCAATACAGGATATTATTGCCAGTTCAAAGGTAATCAGTTTATTTTAATTTACAGTACTGTGTAAATACTTACCTTAACAACCTCCATTGACTTTTCGATTGCTGTTTAAAAATTTGAGACATTATTTACCTACATTACTACATTAGGACACTATTCAACGCATCTTTTTAATATACAGCGTAATAAGCAGCATACAATATTAGACTTCAAGTGGTTTTAGGAGTACTGGTACTTCTCGTTCTAAAACTGCAGAAAATTGGAGTGCTTTGAGCTATAAATAAATTGAATTAAGTTTTATTCTAAGAAACTCGTTAGAGCAAAAAGATATTTTGAAACTCGGCTGTAATTCTCAATGTATATATGCCGACCCCTGTAATTTCCGTTTCTTTTCCTGGGCTGAAGCATAATTGACCACATCATCTTAAATTGCTGTTTGAACGAATGATAACTTTTGCTTTGGGAATGTTCCTTTTTTCTTTTTATTTTTGCAGTCATTAAAGAATTTATTTCGTGTTTCGGATATTTTTTTTTGAGTACAAATTAAAAAGATTGATCACATAACTTTGTTTGTGTTCATGTTTTATCTGAAAATAAATGCTAGCTGCAATGCTAGGAATAAAAGTATTTTGCTAAATTTAAATTCGAAAAAGGTTTTCTTGAAATATTGTTACTGAAACAGCGCATCCTGGTATCAGTTATTTATATGATATTTCTGAAGCAATTGTTTCAGATTTGTATCACTTTTCATCTTGAAAAATGTATTACTTAGTATGCTTATATTCTGACATACAAGCACTAAAAACTACTATCCTAAAGCATCGTTTCTCAATCTTTTGGGAATGGTGACCCCCTTAAAAGCCAAAATCATGCATCCTCGAGACCCCCTTGCTGAAATAGTTTTTTTGTAGAACACTGAATTTTCTAACATTAATCATTATTTAAAGCATGTTGTTTAATAAAATGATATTTCTACCTTGTTTTGATCAGATTACGACCCCCATTATTCCTAAGCGCGATTCACGGAATCAGAAACGACGTCTTAAGGTATTATTGCTCCATAGCTTTGCTTTTGGTGAAGCATGATAAGTGTAACAACTGTTTATAAAGCTTAAAAAAAGCTCTAATTGTGCGTCAGGTCCATCACACATGATTATTTAAGCTTATGCTCCATACACTTGCCCCCAGACCCAACGGCAAATGTAGCGTTGAAAAAAAAAAAATTCGAAAATATTGTTGACTGTTTCTTTTTTATTCCAAAATCAAAATGGCATCCTATCGTTTTAAAAGCGATTATTTCAAATTTATGTATAAGAAATGTTCGACTTTCAAGTCAATGTTGAACTGTGGCAAAACGTGGTTACACTTACCTTACTTCACCATAGTGATATGACTCACTTTTGTATCCTTGAAAAATTTTATCCTTTTAACCACAAAATATTACTTTTAATAAGTAAAACTTTCGTGAACTGCTTAAGAAGTTATCTGATGGACAAATAACCACTTCCTGGAAATGAGTTTGTTTGGACGTAAGGTTATCCCTATAGGTTTCATTAGAATTAGTTCAATGTCTTAAAAGAGTACAAACAAATGTTTCTTCAAAAAAATCTCGGAGTTTGAGCGAGACGGTAATTTAAAATATCCTTTATAGTTTCTTATTAAGTAAGACATCCCTTCTTACTTATCTTAAACTTTGAGATACACATGTTTTGACAAAATGAAGCGATTTCAATTTTATGCAATATGGTAATCTAGCTTTTCTTAACGACATTTATGAGGCTCTGAAGAAATTTGAAATTCTAATGACGGAATTTTATGTTTCCGTATCCCATCTGTATCTTTTGTTAGTACTTTTTTCAGAATCTTCAGATTGTCCTCATACATTAAAGTTTTGATGACTTGCAGCATATTTTTAAATAATTGTTGAAGACGAAGTAGTTGGCGAGGATGAAAATTTCCATTTTCTTTTTAGTTAAGGCATTCTGTAGAACTTTTACTTTAAATCATATACTTCGCATTTTTGAACATTTTCAAAATCATAAAATGTATTATTTTGCTTTGTGAACTGAAACACTACTTTAAGTAAATTTTATTTTGGAGTTTGTATAAAATTAGTTAAGATGCATGCAGATCAAAGGAATTGTTACACATTTGTGACTATAAATTTAATAAATTTTAAAGTATTTTAGTGAAATATATCTTTTTCTAAAATATTGGAATGATTTATAATGGCACTAATGTTGTGAATTATTGTTTTTTCCACACTGGTGTGTCGTTCAGACTGGGTTTTGAGCTTTTTAGCATCACAATTCTTCAGGTAGGTGAGCACTATGTCCTAAGGAAGTGGTTAACTTATAAGTGATTCTGATCTGCTCATCAAGATTTCAGCTCAGATTTCTACCGTAATTCTATTTCCTTAATAATTGAATTACTTCTTGCAGCTGGTTTCAGAAACATGTAAAAACAGTCTAAAGAATCTGCGTAAGTCATGTACTATAAATTTGTAACATATGGTATTTGTTTGAAAACCCATTGACTATGAAAGAGGCGCGATCGCATGTAAACTAAGTCACGTTGTTGCACAATCAGCACAAAGAAAAATAACTGTAATCGCTTTTACTTTCAAAAATTGATGAGAAATAATCGCCCCGCGGTATTTTTTCTCGCATCACAAATGGTGTACACCTGTCACTCACACTTATTTGTTTTTATAATCACACAATAGATGACTGATAATTAATGTAAATGGGACAAAGTCATCATGCATAAAATGGTTTGATGAAAACTTGAGTGGCTTGACGTTAGAAAATCAGTTCTTGTATGACAGGCTTCTTTAACTCTGGGTGAACTTCTAGTTCATTGCTAAAAAGTTGAATGTACTTACTAAACAGTAAGTTAACATAATATGGCATAGTTTCAAATCCGTTATATTCAGTACTAGCTGTCAAACCCATCAAAAAATTTCGAAATAAATGAAAGACTCACCAGACATTCTCCTATGAACTGCCACGACTGCAGCAGCAATAACCATTAACAGCATCAATATTAGAAGCCCTCCAGCTACTCCAGCAACAATGATCAAGTTTTCTTCTTGAAGCACCCAACCTGATGGCGCTGTAAAAGGTATCGAAAAGTTTCGCTGTTAATACAATATTGATGGAACAGTTCATTAAAAACTAAAGATCTAAATGAGCGATTTGGCAGAGAAATATGCAATAAAACAAAGGAAAAGGAACATTTGCGAAGTGAGCATAAATGTTTAGAGTAACAAATAGATTAACAAAATATTATATATATATATATAAAGCTTGTTTTGGTCAAATTAAATTTGAAGTTAGCTGCCTTTTACCCTAAGTGGCAACATGTTGGTTAGGTATTTCTTTTGCTTCTACCTCATGCTGTTTAAATTAATTTTGTTTTATTTACTTTGTAACGGTGCGAGAGTGGCGTGAAGCGCCGGGAGTCGAACCAAGATCTTTTTGGTGGTAGCCGCATTCTTTACCGCTTTCCCAAAAGGCGCGCCCCCTGGACAGGAGCAAAGAGGGCTATTTGAAGCACTGACTCGCACCGCTACATACTCCGCCCCCAGTGAACGAATAGGGGGAAGAGTGAACGATATTTTACCACAGATGGGTGCACCAGTGCGAGAGAAAGGCTGCTTAAGGTTGCTACGTGAGTGAGTGAAGTTTGGGCCTGTTTTCTCGGATCCGTGGCTGGGCTCAAGTGCGAGCGCGTGCAGACTGCACGAATGCGTGCGAGCAAGTCATCTCGTGGCGCCATCTGTGGAGTGTTCGGGTCTCCATTGCTGCGTAATAAATGCCGGGTCACCAGATGTAACGGTGCGAGTGTGGCCGTGAAGCGCCGGGAGTCGAACCAAGATCTTTTTGGTGGTAGCCGCATTCTTTACCGCTTTCCCAAAAGGCGCGCCCCCTGGGCTGGAGCAAAGATGGCTATTTGAAGCACTGACTCGCACCGCTACAACTTTTTTAATTATAATTTTAACCTTAAGCGTTAAATTTTTATCGACTGTTTACGTACATAGACACCATTGCCTTTCATATGTTCATGCGCGAGCAGATGATTGTAGAACCGATAGAAAATATTAATTGTCAACTAAGGGGGGGGGGGGGCAGCTTGCATCGCGAAGCGATCCGAATGGAACTTTTCTCCACCAGAACCCCTACTTGTTAGCCGAGGCCTTAAGATTGCTTGCGCACGGGGCGAGGTAGTGCGGTTCACAGATTTTACATGCACGTATCCCCAAGTGTACATGGTGAGTCTTCAGCGAGTATCGAAAGCGCGACTTTCCAGTTGGAAGTCCGACGCTCTAACAACGAGGCCTATCCGAATGAAACTGGTTGCAGTTTCTAGGATGGCGCGCGATAGCGACCAGGGGCGGGCTCCCCAGTATTGATTTTAATTCCTTGCCTTTATTTCTTTTGTTTACTTGCCCTAGCTTCTGATAGGACAAGTGCTTTGGAACAATTGTTAGAAAAAATATAATTACTTGTTTACAGAAAAAATATAATCACGAAAATCTACGAAAAGGTATTATCATGAAAACCTGCAAAAAAAGTATAATCACAGCCAGTACAAAATTTCAAATCAGAGGTAAATGTTCTGAAAAATGTAATTAATTTTTTTAGTCATCACATTGGAAGCAAACGTAACATTTCAACCAGCAAACCTAACATTTCCAATCTGATAAAACTACGCTGAAAAGGGGAACTAACTTGTTCGTCATATTGCAAACAAAACTGACACACAAGCATAACCAATTTGTGCTTTAATGCAATCATACAGATGGGGAAAGTCTTTAGAGAATAAAGGACTGTATATTGTGTCTAAATCTACAGAGTTTGGTGATCTCACGTTCCGCTAATTTTCCATTCGCTATTATAAAAAAAAAAAAAAAAACTATTATTTTTTTCTTATAATTTGTCCAAAACAGTGATGTCAAACTCTCAGCGTAACTCAATAATGAATTTCGTGTGATAAACTGTTTTCTTTATACATGAGACAAAGTAGAAACTTAAGGAGAAACGACGAGAGTTTTAAATATTGTATATTTTATAGTTCTAACCTTTGCGCAATATTTACCAAATAAGTTGAATTAAAATTAAATGAGTTGCAACTAAAAGAAAAACAAATTGAAATTTGTTTGACACAGTTGTGAGTTGCCGTAACAGTTATATAATGCACATTTTTATATATTAAACGAAATAACGAAAAAAATTTCCGATTTTTTTTTTTTTTTTTTGCGCATTTCCTTGATTTCTAGAAGGAAATTAATTTATGTGTATTTTTCGTTTGGACAAACGTATATATCTTTTAAGAGTTTAATTTTATATCTATGTCTCATGAAGTTTTTTTTTGCGAAAAAGGATTTTAATTCTTTCTTTGTTTGCTTGTCCTTTCTAAAATTTTTTTCCACATTTAACTGATTAGTGCTTATAATTTTAATGTGAACGTTAATTTTCAAGATCATACTGATATCCGACGGCACGGTTTAGAAATGGAATTACTAATTGTTAAAGTATCTCTTTCTCTTCTACAAAGAGAAAAAAGTTTTACATATGCTATTGAAGTTAATGGAGGGATAATTAATGTAATTTCTTTTTAGCAAGTAACTCTTTATTACAACAATTTAATCTGGTTAAAAATAAAGCGAAATCTTATTTTAAATTTCGATTCGCACCTGGTAAAGCAGCAACTTGTAGTCTGCAAGGTTCAGAACTTCCCACGGGATTGGTAGAAACGCAAGAGTAGCGAGCAGGCTCTGAATCTTCCGGGGGTAAGGATAGGTAACTAGTTCCCGCTTTTACTTGCTCTTCTCCAGGTACAAGGGATATATTATCTCGAAACCAAGAAAAAGATGTAACAGGTGGGTGAGCAGAAGATATGCAAACGAGAACTATGCGGTGATCTGAACCAGATTCCTTACGAATCGTACAGTCAGGACGATCTGAAAAGAAAAAAACATTTATCAAGGCTTTACTTTCCTGCTTTTTTTTCATCTTAGAACTTAATCAGAATAACACACACACATATATATATTCTATAAATATACTATATATACTTCCATATATTATTTATTATTCAATCTTCGTATTCTTTTCTTAAAACATATCTTTTTGTTTAGATACCATTACCATCCCGTAAAAGTTTACCCATTTTGACACTCTATGTAGAATTAATTATTAAAAATAACAATTATTACTTTACGTGGGACCCATTTTTTATTTTTTTATTTTGAACCTCGATTTGTTTTTGTTGGAAGTGCATTTATATTTCTTATTTTTACTGCGTCCGATAAATAAGCTATTTATCGAGAAAAATGTATACACTTTCATTATTTTTTACATCTCTTCACTGTAGGACAGAAATCTCTCACTTTTACGTTGGCACAAGGGACCAACTGAAAAATAAATAAATACTTAAATAAGCGAGATACCTAGAAATGAAAGGACATTCAACGCAAGCTATTTTAGATCAAATTAAAGATAAATAAAGAGCATGAAATGTTAAGAAAAAATATTTATTTTACTGAGTATTTTTCTCGCAAAAAACGACGTTAACAGAAATAACGCTATATTAAAATAAAATTTACATAACTTACATTCGTTAAAGTTTTTGGAAGTTCTTCAAAATTGAAGATTGTTCAATCTCATTGAAATATTTATTCGTTGAATCCGTGCATGAATATTTTGTATAAGATCAATTTGAAAACAAAGGCATTCTTAAAGAATAGGGAGAAATAATTACAACCCAAACATTTTAATGAAGCCTTTCTTTGTAATTAAATTAATGTACATTAAAGTTTTTAAGAAATAAAAACATAATCTACGCACTCATTTCGATTAAATACAATATTCAGAAATACTACTTCACATAAAAAAAAAAATTTTTTTAAGAAATGCATAATGTTCTACATTTCACTTGCCCAAGTTTTAACAGTTTACAAGTTCGGATACTTATTCTTCAGGCTCCATCTCTGATTAGATGGGTGGGGACTTTCTGCATTTATTTAAATGCTTAGAAAACTGTTTCCACTTACTTCCTTTGCACTTTCCATATAAAAGAGTTGGAAATGGTCTCAGATAATTTAGGAAAGCCCTCTGTATGTAAAGAATGAAAGTAGAAATCGCATTAGACCATCATATTTTGCTATCCTTAAAGCAGGTTGCAATTTGTTTTCCTTTTTACGTTTAAGTTTTACGAGACACAATTCAGCAGAGTTGAATTTCAGGATCCCACCTTTGTGCTCAATGAAAAGATGTGGGCTCTCCCATAACTATTCAGTTGCTGATTTTAAATTGCAAGTAATTTATATTACAGTTACCGCTTAAGGAGGAAGAGAGAACTCGTTTGGGTGAGTACTTTTACGAAAAGTACTTTTTTTTTATTTATTTAATGCTCGCATTATCCATAAAAGTAAAATTATTCTAAAGCTTTTATTGGTAGTATTTTTTTGCGCTACATTTATATTTTCAGTGTACGATGCAAATATGTTTTAACTGTTTATGATTTCGCATACGTAGAAATAAACTTAGAGGAAACTTACGGTTCTGCTCAGCAGCACAACACATGCCATGTACTTTTTGGTTTTTTAAAATCGTGAATAATAGTTTTAACCAAATCATATAATTTTGAAACAGTTTAATTTTTCCATTTTAGAACTGTTAAAACTCAACGAATGTTATTGGTTTCACGTTTTCTGTATTGACGTATTTAAGTTGAAGGTTTTTACAAAAATCACGAAGCCAAATTTACTATTTATTTTACTACTGTCGCTGTAGCACACAACTGAAAGTCAACATTACTTTCATTGTTGAAATTTGCTAATTGAGCAACTCAGTGTTCAATTAACAAATGGAAACATGATAGAGAGTTAACCTAAACCTGATGAGAGCTAACCTTAACCTATCGTCCCGTTCTTCCTAACATGGAAAAAAAAGGAAGTAGGTATTAAGGAGCAGTATTTAGAAAACTTAGCAACAATATCCTTAACCTAAAAAATCAGATAAGATATTAATGGGAGGAAGACTAGAGATTGCCAAAACGGTTTCATATCTATTAGGGCTATCATTTCCATGCAATGAGACGTACGTAACCCCCTGTTTCTGCACCACGTCCTACCACATGATACTCCCAAGGCTTCAGGGTAAAAGGTAGAAATTCGGGAAAAAGTTCGGGAAAATTTCTACGTGCACAAGTAACAGGAAGGAATTTACGTCTCTGAGTGGTGACAAGGAAATGTGTTTTATACTTAAATTGAGGCCAGAGTTTTTACAGATTGAAAAAAAAAAAGATCGTCAATAAAACTGCAAAAGTTTCATAAATTTTCCGTTGGCAAAATGAGCCCCAAAAATCAAATTAAAAAAAATTTAAAAATAACAAACATCAAAAACAACATCTTTAAAAATCCCTTTGGGCAGAATTCACTATCATTAGAAGCATATTTGGGAGGAATTTCATCAAAATCAGTCGAATGGACTTCGCCCTACGTAAAATACTACATAGTAAATGGAAAACAGACGAAATTACTTTTAATTTCATTTATAGCTAATATTAAAGAAATTAGTTCCGTGAATAATTCCTCGCGTAGAATTTATTATATACTAGCTGAAGCGCCCGGCTTTGCACGGGTTATGTCGAAAACTACATAAGTCACTGGCGGAAAAAATAAGGGAAAACACGTGTCAGATATGCAACATTCTTTCCAAAAAAAAAAAATGGAAAAGATTATTTTAAACTTCCCATTTATGATGATCCGTTCGAATAGACAACTTTTCTAAAGAACTCTCTAATGCCAATCTTCAAAAATTGTCATTAGAATAACGTTAGAAATAACCCTAAGAAATTCCGCCTGTTCAAAAGCAATAGTTCTAAAATAAAAGGTCTTTGAAATTCCCATTTGAATAAGAGCAACAGTTCCTAAATAACGTCAACATTCTTTCTAAAACTCCAAATCAAATTAAGAACCATAATCTTCAAAAATTTAAATAAGCGTAAGGAAAACAATCTCCAAAAATCCCAATTATAATCAAGACTTAAAGACTACCATTATAATTAATCGTGCAGTTCTTATGTAACGTCAACAGTCCCATATAATCGAGTTTTGAATAACGCAACAGTCCCTAAAATAGATAAAAACTAAAATGAGGGCAGAAGTTCCTCTAGAAATATCCATTCGATTGAGGAAAACCGATCTGGTAAACCTCATTACAACATGAATGTTCTAAAAATCAAAGTAAAGTAGCGATTTTGTCAAAAAAATAAATATTAAATCGCCAAAAAAAGTATGAAGAATCAAACTCAAGATAAAGTAATTGAAAATCGTCTGTAGTTAATAAAATATTATACGAAATACGCATTAAAATGAAATGAATTTTTATAATTTGTTTCGATAATAAAACGGCATGAATAAAGATAAAATAGTTTTTTTTTCAATCGTCTCCGCTGTTCTGAAACAATTATAACTTCTGCCCTAACAAACTTAGAAGCATGGAATATTCATAAAATGCAGAAAATTCCACTCTTTTGAATGACATAAATCATGTAAATTTTCAAGCATTTCTTCTTCTTAAAATCAGCAAATTCATGCAATTGTTAAAATTGTAATAAAAAAAGAACAAATTCGAATTGTGGGAAAAACTCTTCGAGGTGCACGAGGATCTGACCCAAGATACCTGTAACCAAAATTTCGTATTTCTAGACCGTTCCATTTCGCTAGGAGGCACCCGACCGGCACACACACACACAAACTTTCGGTTTTATTTATATAGATAAGTTTGCAATGTGTTACTTTACTTTGCTTCCTATTATCGTATTGTACGCATCGCGCATTGAATTAGCTTTTAATATCCTTTCATGCATTTTGTTTTCATAGGAAAAGCAAATATACTAAATTCCATATGAAATTCCTTCTAAAATAAAGTTTCCTTTAGTGGAATTGAACTGTATTCGATATGAAAATAAAATTATGGGTTCTCACAAAATAAAGCAAAACTTCTTCTAAAAACAAAACCCATCACAAAGATTTCTTGGTATAATCCGTCCCTACCTTAAACGTCAAATTCCTTTGAAATAAATGTTTCTTCCCGATTGAGGTAAATAAATGTGAACAATGGTGACATTTCCAAAATGTATGAATCGGCAGTCTGTTTACCTTTTTGAGACAGACCCCCTTCAAAACTAAAAAAGATTATCCGTATTTTGCCTCCATTTCAGTATTTTCCGGAATATATATTATTCTTCTAAAATGAATGTTATCTTTCCATTCAGAGTGGGTCCAAATTTGTCTTTGTCAAACTGTAGAAGAAGCATGTTTCAAAACCAATTTCGTCGAGACAGAATGCATTTGAAAACGAAAGATGATGGATTCCCGAGTTTTAAATACGTCTATTTTTTAGTTTTTGTCTTTGAAAGTAATTCGTTTTTGTGGATGTAATTTTTAAAAAATCGTTTTTTGAAGACACTTTGTCCATCGATTATACCGCAAAGTTTCTGTGAATAATTACTTCGAATATATTATAGAATTTGACAATATGTGGGTGTGGCATTCGATTTGCCAACAGCAAGTTTTGTGATTCCTGTTATCAATTTAACATCCCGGAAAAGTAAGCTTTAAATTGTAAGTTATTAAGGCACGTTTCTAAGGGTTCCATCGATATAAGACCATCGACAGAACTCTTCTTAATCGATATGACTGCAGTTGGTCACATTTCGTAAACTGACTGCCCCTCAGTGTTATCAGTCACATAAAATAGTACTATCATCGATGAACTGAGTCGTACACAAATCGAGAAGATGACTTTCAGTTTCATTTTAGCAATGCAATTCAGATGTTGTCTAATTTCAACAAGGATCATCAAAACGTCGTCTACTTTTTTCAATGTACAGTCGGGGGTAAAAAACGAAACACTCAAAATTTCATTCGTCTTCTTTTAAAGTATTGAAATAAAATTTTGATAAGGGGCAGTATACATATTAAAATGAACACTAACTTCCAAAACTTAAATGAAAGGCTATAGTTTTGACAACAGAATTGAAGTCAGCATGCAAAAATTAGCCTAAATACCACATTTGAGTAAAATCGGACCATTAGAACCGGAAATATTGAAAACAAGACTGCCTCTAATTTTAGAATTCTAATTTATAGGTCGAGGTTCATTAAGCCATAAAAGCAAGCATTTATGTAAGATCAAACATTTAAATCTTACATAAAACAATATGGCTTACATAACATAAAACTTTTAATGCTTACATAAAACAAGCATTTATGTAACCATTAAAGAAGTAAGAACTACATTATTCATTATAAAAGGTAAGTTTTAGGGCACTGCTTGCAAAATACTGTGGTTTTGATAAAATTCCTTACTGTTATTGAATAGGTAGAATTTTATTCATTAAGCGAATATACGGACCCTAAAGCACCAACAAAATCTACGTTTACGCATAGCATGAAAACTTCTGCATATTTTGAGATGAAATTTTGGATACCCATGTAAGAGCTCGACTAGATTGAATTTTCTTCAAAATATAACAAGGTTTCAGATCATATATATATATATATATATATATATATATATAAGGTAACTCGTCGGAAGATGCCAGTTGGGGAAAGACGCCACTTTATTAATAGTATTTTTATTTTTCGATAGATTGCAAAACTGAGCCACTTGTGTAGAGTCTGGTCTGACATGAGGTATGGCTTGTGAATTTATCTGAATAACCCGGCTTTAGTCGGCTTTACTTTTGGATCTCGTGAGCATTTAACGTGATGATAACCGTTTTATAATATTCCGTTCCTCATATTTAAAGTTTTAAAACGTACTCGTTATTTTGCATAAGATATTAGCAATATAAGTGAGTTACGCATTATGTTACACATACGATGCATATAGAAGCGGCCTTCAGATACACTGAAGCAATAAGTAAATGAGCGTGAGTGGCATCTTCCCCCTATACTTGGGGGAAGACGCCACATGGTTCAGAAATAAATGAAATGAACTTTAAAAATATGTTTCATTTTATTTTATTTTATAATACAGCAAATGACGTAATTCTTTTATGTTTTCCAAGCCACACCACACAGTATTTACAGCTACTTGATCGCTCGTCTTTCAAACCATGGAAAACATATTGGCGACAAGCTCTGAACTCCTAAGTATACAAGACGTCAGATCGTAAATTGTCAAGTTTTCAGTTTGGATATCTTCTGAATGCAGCTTGGAGCAAGGCATCCACAGTAGGAAATGGTACTTCCTGGCTTTCAGCTACTGGGATTTTCCCTATAACCCACAAGCAATCCCACAGCATGCGTTTGCTATTTCTGATATTTAAAGAAATGATACAGCTGTGGCTTTTACAAGTGGAACATGTGACATTCCTACACCCACAACACTACGACTACACCACACAAAAAAGGTACCAAGTGTGACTGGAATCAGTGCATCGAATGCAAAAAATGGTTGCACGAAGAGTGCAATGATGACCATTTGCACCGAGTGAAATGTTGTGTAGGTTATCATTCGACCTGTACTGTTATTATTTTTAGCAAACTAATTATGAAAGAATTTAATATTTTTTGTTTTTCTATAGTCATATTAATTTTTGTAATCATTTTTTGTCTCGTTTTTTTATTTATTGTGGTGTTCCATCCTCCCCCATAACTGGTATCATCTTCCCCCAATATATGGGGGAAGATGCCACAATTGAGTGACTTTTTTTAATATTTAATTTCTCATTTATTTTCATACTGAGAAGAAAATTAACTTGTGTACGCAACAAATTAAACATTGAAAAATAATGTGTATTTTTTTCATGATCCTGTTATTTCAATTTTTAATGTACTAATCGAAAAACCCTTAAATGTGGCATCTTCCCCCATTCCGTTTTTAAATTTTTTTTTTTTTTTAAGTTCTGAGGCAACGGGCGTACTGAATTACACGAAAATTTGTATACAAATTTAAATTTTGATGCTGAGTACAAATACGTCAATAAAAAAAGGGGGGGAGGGGGTTGTCGTCCAAAGTTTTGAAGATGGGACCCGTATTAGTATGAAAACGATCCCTCAACAAAATTTTAATAACAGAATTTTATCGAGTATGTTATTTCATATATAATGACACATTTGATGTGTCCCTAGTGTAAATAGTGTTCAAATACGAAGGGCTGTTTCGTTTTTCTCCCCCGACTGTGCATAACACAGGACTATCATCGGTTAACTGAGTCGTACACAAATACAGAATATGATTCTAAGTTTCATTTTAACAATGGCCTTTAGTATGTTGTCTAATTTCAAAAAAGGACCATCAAAACGTCGTCTAATTTCTTCAACGTCCATCAGTCGACTTCCACTCATATGTTAGTTTACTTTTTTCTCATAGCCAATAAGAAACATTTCTAACTGACGTCACATTTTGATGTTATTTAGACTGTGTAGTATATTTTCGATTAGGGGTATTTTTAAGGTTTTCCCTGACTTCTCAATCGAAATGTTAAAGAAATGCTAGCATTAGGCATATCTTCCCCTTTTATTATCGAAGACAAACTATATGTTAGATAAGAACTAAAATGTTTGCATTTTAGAGAAATAAAGTAAAGCCCAACCAATATTATTATACAAATTTATCTTTTTTCTTCTCCCCTCCCACCGTAAACTGAAACAAATATTAGAAAAAGGATAATCGTAACTGTTTTACTGATACAAGGAACCTCTTCATGAATTGAATACCAAGTTCGGGATCTAAGTGATTCTAAATCGTCCAAGGATTACTTAGAGCTTTATAAATTTCAAGGTCAATAAAGGGGTCCATGTAACCTTGAAACATTTATAATAAGTATTTTTTTGGAACTTGTCCTGCAGTAACATTGGTTTGTGCCTGGCTTATGATTTAGTTTTCCCCCAAAGCTATGTGTCATAATTTAGTGACAGTGAGTTGATTTTCTACACGTTATACATTCAACTTAATTATACATACAACTAGAATTGTTTCAATACATTTACTATAGCTGTAGGAACAATTTTGAATGGTTTAAAACCTTGAAATTATAGGATCCAGTTCAGTAATATTCATTCGATTCGTTTTTAGGTTAAGTTATATAAAGATTTAAGGCAAAAAAACATGATTACTTTAAAATTGGTTATGAGGTGCCGCTCAATATGAGGTTGTTTCAATTTCTCTACGCCTAGAAATAATTTATATGAACAAAATGCTGCTTCAAAATTTTAAACCTACAGATCTAAGTTAATTGTGCTGTAAATTTTAGAATTATGAAAAAAAAAAATCCATACTCGTAAAGAGATTTCAGTGAGTTATGTGTTTAAAAGGTACTATTTAGAACATTCTGTGCAGCCCAAATTCGATAACGTTATTTTTTTGAATTTACTTCTTTCACCCTGAGCTTATGTTTGTTATTAATTATACAGCATGTCGACAACTACTATTTGAAATGTGTTCTAATGGCTATTGAAATGGATCCTTCTCTGAACCTAGTAGTATGTTTTCATCTTTCTTTCATGTCTTTCACGACTTGTAAAATATTTTCAACGAATATGAGTATTTGTATTCTTTCCGTGCTTTACAGATAAAAGGGAATAAACGAAACGATACTTACGTCTGACTTTAAGCTCAAACTCTTTGCTAATTTTTCCATGTGAATTCCTCACATGACAGGTATAAGTTCCAGCAATTTCTCTGGAGACAACAGAGGTATTGAATCTGAGTTTTGGCGAATGAGACAAGACACCGTCTTCACCTCGCGTCCACAGGAATTTTCCTGGAGGATAGGAGGACACGCCACACGTTACTTCCGGAGGGATGATTCCTGTAGCTTCTGTAAGTTCTAAGGAGGGTGGTGAGACATATATGTTCTCTGGTGGATCTAGACAGGAAGAGTCAAACAAAATGGCATAAAAGCAAACACTCATAACTACAAATAATAATACAAAAGCGATGACCACCAAACTCTGAACAGAGTTAAATTGTTTGAAGCGAATTTTTCCATTGCCAAGGAAGATAAGAGCTCTGTTAACTATTCACCGCACTGCAAGTTACAGCTGCTTTTGGTAAACTATTCCAATTGTCTGCGGCCTTACTTAAATAGCAATTTTTTCTAATTTAAAGATTAGTCTGGGATTTAAATAACTTAAAACGATGACCTCTGGTGCCGCCTTTTGTGCAAAAATTTAGCTGAACAATAGATTTAATTTCAAGAAATTTTAAAATTAAAATTTCCTTGTGGCTCTTTTTTATTTTTTTCAAGACTTTAATATTAAAGCTAGTAAGTCAAAGTATAGGAACAGTTTTTAATCCAGCTAGCGCTACTCCAACGAAAACGTACGATTTTACATACTTATTTTACTTTAAAAGAAATGTTTGTTGAATAATTTATTTATTTTAAAGAGTAAAAACCTTGTTTCACCTTTGTAATAACTTTTTATGCGTTTGAGAAGTTTTTTTTTGGAACCCAAAATAGTGTTTACCGTTCCTTTATTTTATTCAGTATTTATTTTTATAAACTAATTTGAGTTTTTGTATGTAATTTCAGAAAACATATAAAACTTTAGCTTTACAAAACATTTCACTATATTTCGGATTACTTTCTTAACTTCGCCACTTATAAAAGTAAATGACTTTTACAGAATAGAGCATAAAATAATTAAGATAAATAATAAGAAACGTTTTATATAGCATAAATACATTTGAAACGCAACATCATTAACACATTTCAATAATATACAATCTAGAAACTTATTAAATGTTTTGTTGTTTATTTATAGAGCTTTACAAATTGTATTTATCAGCCTGGTAGAGAGACAACTAGAAAATTAAAGCTTTCCAGGCATCAGTTTCAACTAACAATAAAAAATCAACATATTAAAAATCGCGGAAAATGTGCCAACTAAAAATTCTTTCACATTTTGTTATTTCTAAGTTAAGCTCATTATGCTAAATAAAGCAATAAAAATTCAATTAACGTCACTTATTTTAAACATATGAAAACAGAGATTTTATACAACTTCATATCAGATGAATCGTCGAAATCTGAAGTGCATGTATTTTTTTGCCATACTACGGGCGATGACTTTAACGTTGCAGTTTGCCCATCGAAGAGCATTGATTTTTTCATTTCCCACAGAATGGAGTCGCAGGTGCTATTGTCATCAAATGAAAGAAGGGTATCTAAATGGACATCTCTGCGGCTCGACAGTATAAAATTGTAACCAGATCCTCGTCATCGTTATCGGAGTCATCGATTTCGTGTTTATAGACAGAATTATCATTGAAATGGCATGTCATCAGTGAAATAGAATCCGCACTCTGCTATAGAAAACTGTTGAGCTGTATTGATGCTACTCGTAGGAAAATATGGACTTTTTTAAAAGTAAAACGTACAGCTGCTAATTTCATTAAGTAAGAAAATCGAATCGCATCGCAGTAAACACTCTCTTATGTAGTTTTGTAGGTGAAAAGGTTTCATTTATGTAATTATATGCTACTCAATCATTTTCGTAGAAAGGTTTTATTTGTTTTAAAAGATACATTTGTTAAAGTGAAAATGTATACATACAACCATATCTATCTATCTATCTATACACAGGGACAGTGATAGTTAACGTTTCTGAGTTTGTTTGATTCGATAAATTTAAAGAAAGCTGAAACAAAAGTAGGAATTTAGTTGTAAATCTAAGCTTTAGGCCGAATTAAGATTTCCTTTTTTCTAAACTTTAAACTACTTTTGAAACCATGTGAATTATTTTGAGGATTAAAAAAGAAGCTACGATGCTTTATTGAACTTGGCTGAAACCTGTTAGATTATCTTTCTTTTATTTTTTTAATGGATAAAATTATGCATTATTTTGAAGATTAAGTAGCTGAATTTAAAAACTTCTCTTTAAAGAAACTAAATAGATTGCAATTATGTTTTGAGTGTGCATAAATGTAATACTTACATTCGATCTTAAAAAGCGTAGAGCTATTAACACCAGGGCCTAGTTCATTTCCGGAGCTAATGCAACTGAAAGTACTTGAGTCAAAAAAGTCACCACTGCTTGCCGGTAAGTGACTGGGAGACCAGGACAAACTTCCAACTGACGAGCGCAATAAATTTCTGCGACAATAAGAAAAAAATACATATTGATGTATGTATAGTAAAGCACTTGTTGTGGTCTGTTATTAAGGAGAAAACAGGAACTTTAAAAACAAAAATTGCACGAACAAACGAAAGACATTTCCGTAAAAAAATACGCTTTATAAAAATTCAGCTCTTTAAAAAAAATGTTGCTCTTATTCTTCTCTAGTTTTTCACGTTCAAAAAAAAAAAAAAAAAAAATTCTATATGTGCATATTTAATAGCTATGATAAACCTGTAACAAACTCACGCGGTTTTCTACAAGGAAACATTAGGCAAATTACAATTTATGCTACAAGTCAGCGGGGTTCTCGTGTTAAACGGTGAAAACTTAGATACGTTAGATTGCTTATTTTGTTGCACGTAACAATAAACATTTATTTACTTGAAAAGTAGTTTGAAATTTACCTTAATCAGTACCAATTAGTAAATCTAAATAAGATGAAGTTGCTGATTTCTCTAAAAAATGAATAATAAAACCATTGGTACTTAATAAAGGTGGTATATGGTAACATTAAGGATAAGCTTTTTTATTATGATGTGTGCGAGGGTAGATCACAGGTGCATACGTACCTCTTTGAATCTGGATCTAACGTCAACGTCTCTATGGCAAAAAATTTTGAATTTTTCAAGGGTTCGGAGCCACGATACCACGAAATGTCACACGGTGGGTCGCATTCCACATGACACACCAAACGGACGGATGAGGCGTTGCGTGGGGCCCCACTTTCTGGAGGAAGAGCTCGAACAAATGATGGTAATGCTGTAAATGTATTGCAAACAATATTGTAGCATTTAGAACAAATTCTATTTTATGGGTGAATTTCCTCTTTCTTAGCCCACTGAAATTTCAAAAATTATTTACCATTTAAAAAAAATGAATTGGCACTTATTTTTAGACTAATGTAAAGTTTAAAAAGCTCTAGTTGAACCTTTTACCAAAAAAAAAAGGAAAGAAATGGTTAAATTTAGCTGCAGCCAACATTTGGTGCTAAAGTTGAACCGTTATAATGGTTCCTAGTTTCAGAGTTTCATATTTATGGTGAAACTATTTAAAACTGCACCATTATGGTTCAACTTAGTATAATGGTTCAACTTAGTACCAAATGTTGGTTGCAGCTAAACTTCATCATTTCCCCCCTTTTTTTGGTGAAAGGTCGAAATAGAATTTTTTACACTGGTATATTACTGGTGAACGACTGTGCAGCCAGTTCGGATTGCGCAGCAATCGAATGAAACGTCTTGCAGTACCAGTAACCGAGAGCAATCACGGAGCAGTGGCCTCCCAGTAATAACAATAAAAATAAATAAAATTGAAAATAAAAATAAATAAAACATTTGAAAAATTGATATTTAATTTATATACTACATGATATTGAAAGCTATTCTCGACATTCCTCGATACCTACTTTAGATCATTCGGCATTCGCAAGAAAATAGTTTTAGGTAGTTAGAGATTTAAATATGCTAAGAAAAATTCATATTATTTGCATTTAAATCAAATTATAATATAATAAAAAGATTTAAGAATTGATGATTGAATGTTAGGGGGTCAACGAATTAATAGTAAAAATAATTTTTAATTGTAATATTTGTGCGTGTGTGTGTGTTTTAATTGAAGCAGTATGAGGCAAGCAAATACATTATTTCAATGCAGTGTTTATGTAAATATCTGACTTTTTCTCTTTTTTTCGATGCAAAATTTTTTGCAGTTGCATTTTGAGAAAACGCATTATATTAAAAGTAAATCAGCACCCCCAAATGCTTATCAAAACTGCTTGTTAATTTTAAATGTTTTAGGAGGTAGACTTGTTTATTCGTCGATGCATATTAATCTGATGTTTAGGCAAAGAAATTAACAATCGAGCTTTTATCGCCTTCTCAATAAATTTAAGATATAAAGGAAGACGAGGAAGAAAATAGTTGCTGAGCTAGTGGGAATTTATGGGAAGGAAGTCGTGAAAAAACTCGCTAAGGGAGAAGGAAAAATTGTTTTGCTTTATGAGGCAGAAGAATGCGATATTTACGGGCTTCGATTGAGCGTGAACGCTGCCGTCAGGGAGCGGTCGAACTAATTTTACAAGGCAGTTATGAGGCGAGCTTTGGCGCCAATTTGGAGCAGACAGCTCCCTGATCTAAAAGAATATAATGTACTGAGAATAACACAATCAATTTCGGCAAAGGATAAAATATGAGATGGAAAAATGATACATTAAGTAGGAGAAAAATATTTACGCAAAACAATGATTTGTATGTTAAAACGGAAATGAGTCATTACGTAGCAAATTACTCAATGCTCCTTTGATGCCTAATCCAGTAGAAAACCAGCCTTAAGTAATATGTATTATGCATTTAAAGTCGATAGAAAACCAAAGAAAAAAATAAAATGGGAAAATGTTTTGTGATAAATAAAAATCTGAGCACAATGACATGGGAACGACTTGAAATAAATAGATTGAATAAAGCAGCATTGGGTATCTTTTGATTTTTAGGTGTTACTTAGAAAAAAGTGTTCCAGTTACACGCATTTACTTCTGTTTATTACAAAATGATGACCAAAAGGCATAGCACTGTTTAAGCTATTACTCTTTTATATACTGCTGTCGTAACAGAAAGATGGGGGGTTACAATGTAATAGGCATTTTTACGACCAGCGGCGACAGTCCGTCTGAACCAACAATAGCTGAAGAGATTTTCTCAACAAAGGCCCATTGGAGGGATAAGATAAATACAAATTTTATAACTCAAGATGGCGGAGGAGGCAACAACACCGTGAGAACACCAGAAGCAAAACGCTCTGATTGCGTGGATCTTCGTACCGCCCCACTGATAAACTCGCCAGCCAACGGCCGACGGGAAGCGCCCTGGTTGGGAGAAATCTAAGAAAAGATGGGAGGCCAATTGAGCCTGAATTGGTCAAGACCTCCCATCAAATCAGCAAGGGGCTTTTGGTGAATTAAAACCAAAAACATCGTCAGAAAACATCATCAGAGAACACCAGAGTTACACAAGAACTGCATCAGAGCATCATCAGATCTGGACAGAGATGATCAGTTTTTCCCTGAAACCACTTCATCTTCCAAGGCAGAGATGGGCCCCTTCTGTACAATTTTTGATTGACAACATCTGCCGTCTATAAAATAGGCGCGGCAGGCCTCTTCTGCAAGCAGGACTATGATGATCACCATTCGCTTCCGGACGAGGAAGGATCGCCCACCGACACATATGGACTAAAATTCACAACAAGTGCTGCCCGTTGGATCCGGACATGGTTCGTTCCCTTCACATTTCCTTTTACTTTTTAATAGTAGTAGTCTCATGGGCCTAAGTTAATATCTATATAAGTGAATAAATTAATCTAGTTAACCAAAAAAATTTGTGTTTTATTGTCTATGCCACTTTACGTATCACGCGCCCTGATGTCGTGAACCTGGCCGCGACAACTGCTTTACAGTTAATGTTGAATTTTCACATGTTTTGTCTATTTATGATGACATTACGAGAAGTTATGTGCTCAAAGTACGCTTCCAACAACAGCTTCTCCCACAATACTATTTTATTCTTTAGTCATAATTTTACAGATCATTTCATGGGCATAAAGGTAAACCCTTTTGAAAAGTACTCTGTATAAGTTGAGAGTTCGCAAGTTGTTTGTTAGCAACTTAAAATAAGTTACCTGTTACAAATGTTTATCCCTTTCTTTTAGAGTTATATCAATTTTAACCCCTCTTATTTATGAAACAAAATTTATAAAACTGGTGTACTAGAATGAAATGAAAGAAATCAGAAAACATATTCGATATTTAAAAACAATGCAAAATGTTCACTGAATACGTTATATTTTCGCCGTAGCATTAAACCAAG
Source organism: Octonoba sinensis (assembly GCA_038502835.1). Lineage (NCBI taxonomy): Eukaryota > Metazoa > Arthropoda > Arachnida > Araneae > Uloboridae > Octonoba > Octonoba sinensis. Next base: position 50,474,614 of record CM076599.1, on the reverse strand, counting down.
AACACGTAGTAATTTCCAAATCAGCTTAAAGTTAGGGTATTTTTAGGATAAAGCGGACTTTAATTAAGCTAATAATTTTAATGCAAAAGTTCTTTGCTTGCAATTTATCATGGACGCCCGTAGCTAGCTTTCGCCGGTATTTGTTGCCCAGCAACGCTAAAGGCTTAATATATTAAATGTCTGGTCGTTGCTTTTCCGAGAACTTTATTGCTACGAATAACACCTAGGTCATTTTCGGGGGAACTATAACAATTGAAAGTGGTGAGAAAGCATACATCTGTTGATTGCTCCGTTTATGGCCAAGAGATTAATTCGGTCATTTTGTGGACGAGCAGGGCAGGATATATTGTTCTTTAGGTAGATACTTTCAGACTTTCTAAATGAGACTTTTCTTTTAAACACATTTATTCTCATAGTTTACTGTACTGGTTTTGGTTATTTACCAGGAAGTCTTTTAGTTTAATGCGAGTAATTACTATCTAATGTATGTTAAAGAATTGATATTTTGTCGAAAATTAATTAATAAAAAGCCTTAGCGTCTGGTGCCCGTTCACTGTTTTGAATAAAAGGCTTTATTTCACCTTCACTCTCATGAAATAGAAAAAAAAGGAAGAAAGGTTAAAAAAATATGAAAGTTATCAATAAACGAATTTAAAAAAACCTAAATGAATAGCTTTATCTAACTGTAAACTCAGGGGTGCGAAAACATATTGAGGGCCAACGTCCCATATTTCAAGAGAGGGTGTTCGGGTGCGAGAAGAAAATGTTCCGGTCCGGTCAGCCTGACGTGGAACCCCCAGAGTTTAGTTCCCAAGCTGGTCCTCATTTATCGACCCATTGAAGGGGGTGAAGGGCTGAGTCGCCCTACCGAGCAGGGTAATCAAACCCCAGAGTTGTGGCATGTCAGTATGGAACGTTGTCACTGAGCCACTGCGCCTCAAATAACTTGATCTACATTAAAGAAATAAGGAAATGGATCATTTACAATGATTCAAATAATTCTATAGATGCTTCAACATACTGTAATGACAAGAGCCACCTATTGATCTTGCTCTATATTACTTTTTTAATAGTCTTATCCAAAAGAGTTTTGAAATATTAATTTGTGGTACACCAAGTCACATAAGTATTTCAGGAAAAGAAGAAGTTAATACTAATGCCAAGAACGCAAACTAAAACTTGATGATCGAGTAACATTTGAAGACGTAAAGCGTTTTGTCAAAGAAAGCTTGTGTAGAAAATGACAGAGTGCTTGACTTTGGCACTCTCAAATACACAATAAATTGCTTTCTATCCATCCATCTGTGAATAGTTTTAAATTAAATATATACTGCAGCGACGAAAAATCCTTCTTACGAGTCTCAAGCTTGACCACACCCATTATCTACACAAACATTCACTTCTGCGTGAAACATTTATTCATACATGATTCACTGGCAGGTGTCGCATACTTGTGCTGGTATGTAAAACATGCTAGGTGAATCAAACTATACTACATATCTTTATTAGATTTCCTAATTTATTCAACATCGTTAAAGATATTTTATATCATACTCAAGATATTGCTGAAATACCACTCACCAGCTAATTCTTTTTCCTCCAAGGTGTGGGAATTAGAATCCTTATTTGAGGGTTCTTTGCTGCTTTTATAGCATGAGAATATCAAAAGCAAATGACAAATTTTGTGTTGATATTTTGAGAGTTTTTCAATCATAAAAAAAAGAAAAATCTTGTTTAAAATTTTTTGAAGCTCATCAGCATATTTCACTGGGACCGTTTATTGACTCGTCTTTCGTTACATCATTTTTATCACAGTCAAGAACATAAATTTATTTATAAAAAATGCACACATATAAGTTTTGCATGCAGTTAAGAAAAGACGAGTGCTTGGCACCTCATAGCTAAAAGGTCGCTTTTGCACCATAAATCTTAAACTAACAAATGTAAATAAATAAATACACAAACAAATAAAAAAAAATAAATAAAATAAAATAAACAAATATTTTCGGTGGAATACCCTAAGATTAAAACTATTGTCCAAAAAATTTTATCCTTTAGTCTCTTTTACTGGTAGGAATTAAAACTAATTATTCTTAACAATACAAACCATTTATGACTCTCCTCAATTACGTCAGTATGTTGTTTCGGACATGAGAGTTATGCTTTGCCACTTGGAATCAGTTGTAATATCTTTTAAATCTAAGTGCAGAAGCTGAATTTGGAACCAAAGAAAACCGAATGCTCACTGAACAACATTGTAGGGGACTGTGATACGATGTAGAATAGCAGTTATAATTTAAATTTTTAAATGATCATATATGGATTAGTTATGCATTAGTTAATTTAAATTATCATATATGCATTCGTACGAAATATTCCGAACGCTTAGCAACAAAAGTATTGCTAAAAATATAGTAAGCAATAGCTGGTTTCATGGGGAAGTGATAACGGAGGTATTTAAAACAACCTCACACTTAGTGATACAGTTGCCTGGTTATATTTGGAAGGACTAGAAACAACGCCCCTTTGAAAGACGCTCTTCGGAGTCATACATGTAATTTTTTTTCCACTAACCTAAAACTATAGTAAAATTCAGATTTTAGAAGTTCAGATTTTAAAACGAACTTTGAAAAAGAAAAACTACAGTGAGCTTTAAAATCTTTTTTATGGATTTTTAAAGTTTTATATGTGTGTGTTAATGTCATATGTGTAGCAGCTTTATATAAAGCACAATTAAATGAAAAATAAAATAGAAAATCGGCGAACTAACCTTTTTTTCAACACGAACTGAGTCCCCCATTCAGAAAAAAAAAAATCTTCAGAAGAGTAACCATTTGTTTTAAAAATCCCTTTTCGTGCGACAAACTGCAGGGTAAAACCACAAACGCATCATCTAATTTTATAGCTAGCTTTTCATGGTTTAAAAGTAATGAGTAACATGTTTCCTTCTTTTTCTTATGACTATTATTTTATTTTTTATTTTCAATCTATATATATAAAATGAAAGTTTGATGAACTTTCGAGTTGGCAACGTCCATGTTTATATACACGCTACAGCAAAATCTACGCCACGTACGATTTCGAAAAGTGGCACAAAATTCTATCATATCTTCATGGTTTGCACTTCGAAGCTGTTTTTTTAAATTCGTTCAATATTATTTAAATTCAACAGTTAAAATATTAATCCTCCAGCATTTTCTTTACTTCACACGAGTTCTTGAAAGGGAATTAAAGTGAAGTGAGTTTCAGAAATTCCGCAGATGAATGTAAACAATAATGGCACCGGCCTTGCATGTAACGAAAATCAGTGTGTTTTAGAAAGTCTTTTCAGATTTGATTGATTATTGCAATGAAATTTATTTTTTAAAAGATGCAATCCATTAAAAATTGCAGTTACAATTACATCAGTAGCAAACAATGTTTACTGCATGAGTGATTCTGATACGACCTTTCCGAAAATCTTCGAGCACCTGTTCCAAAAGTTTAAATAAAAAAAAAATCCGAAATTTTTAAAATTTACTTATTTTAAGATTTCTTTGACAGATAATATCTGTGTTTTTCTTTCTACCTATTTTGGACTTCTTTAAAATACTTTCAATACAATAATTCTTTCCAGAAAAAAAAAAAAGACTTCTGGTATACAAGACCTTTCATTTAATTTCTTAAAGTATTATTTTTGAGCTTATATATATATATATATATATATATATATATTTGCGTATGTACTGTGTGTTGAGGAGGGGGGGGGGTGTTGTTAACCTATATAATTTTTTATTTTAAATTGATGGTGCATACTTTTTCTGAAAATTTTGTGTGAAGTTCGGAAATTTTTTTTCCGCATTGAATCACCCATGGTTATTGGAAAGGTGGAAAAGTTGATTTCCTTTTTTAGAATGTTGTTGGGCCTGCTTGAACAATATATATTGATTTCAAGCATTATTATTCAATTAAGCAGCTCGCCCAACCAGTTTAATTCAACTGGGATGAAAAATTTTAATATGTTAATAGATTAATGTATAATGCATAACTAATCCATATATAAGTTTAATAGATTATTAAACTTATTAGTAACATAGTATCTACTCATAAAAATAATATTCATTAACTACCAAAAACAAGTAGCGAACTACTAATACACTTCATTTTTTAGTTTTTGTATCACAATTTACCTTTTTTATTGGTTGAAATAAACATTTATGAAATAATATTTATATTTTTGAATTCAGACTCAGAAAGAATGTACTGCTATCTATCAGAGTCAGAGTAAAAAAAAAAAGCTATGTAAAAGTTTTGATGATGTAATAAAGATAAATATGCCACATGATACAAATATAGATCAATAAATATAGGTTATTAGTGATAGATTGAAATAATTTCATACCTAAATCAAAGTGGATATACATTTCTGGAAAAAGAATGGCTGAAATAAGTTTTTTATCGGCTCAGAAGTGACTCAAGTTGCGCCGTAGGCGCCGCTATTTAAACTTTGCACGGGCAACGCCGTTGCGGGTACCGCTATCAAAAATAAATCAAAAGTACTCAACCGTACCTGAAAGCTTCAATGAATAATGTCCCAACGGTCCAGTTCCAGCTTCATTCCTTCCGGCACAAAAATAAACTCCTTCAGCACCTGCACCTACCCCTTCCATTCTAAGGACGGAATCTGGAGTAGCTACCCTTCTAGGATGCTCTCCAGTTGGACTTTCCCACAGATACTTGTTGGCTGGTGGGTGTCCTAGGTCGTCCAGTTCACAACTTAGGGTTACAGTTTGTCCTTTCAGAGCGTGCGTTTCGAGCAAGGTGATGTGAGCAGAACCAGGTGGATCTAATAATGAAGGAATCCCTATTTAATATGTCATAAAATATCGGTATCAATATCGTAATATTCTAGAAGTTTTGAGTAGTATATTTAAACGTCAAATTTCAAAATTCCGAAAACACACATATAGCGTCGTATAAAATTTTGAAAATAGCATTTACAATTTTTTTACTAAAAGTAATGCATATTTAAACATATTTCTTTCAGCAAAAAATATTGTAGTCCTTACTTTACAATTTAATAAGTTACTAGGAATGTTTTCTAGAAATTCGACATTTTTTGAAATAAACGACTCAATTATGAACGCAACAAAAAAATAATTGGGTACTTACAATGTATGTCTAGGTATTCAGTTTCCGAATTCCTACTCCATCCTGCTGTGTTGAGTCCACGACACGAATAATTTCCACTATGCCAGCGAGTTAGGTTGGACAGTCGAATTTCCGATTCTCCTCCCTCTTCGGATAATATCGTCTGCCCATCGCGAAACCATCTTACTTCTGACAATTCCAGAGGATTTCCGTCAACTGGGTGGCACTGAAGAATGGCATCCGAAAGTTCTGTAGCCACATTTGGAGTTACGCCGATGCGGACCGTTGGGGGATCTAGGCTTAGAAAATGAATACTCCAGAATATTGTCAAGTATGAGAACGAAATAAAATACTTCTTACATTATTTTTCTTTTAAAATTTTTAAAAAAAATAAAGACATAGAAACAACAGAAATAAAAATGTCTTTTTTAAGAAGAAAACTAAATCAATTCCACTTACTTCAAGCTACTGACTTTTTTTTTTATCAAAAAAAAAAAAAAAAAAAAAATTATTGTAATCAGTGTGACGGTATGTGTGAAATATACTCCGAGTTGTGAAATTGTTAAATATTTGAGATATTATTGCATTAAGTTTTATTTTGTTTTTGATAGATTATTTGATATGGAATTTTAAGCAACTATTTTTTTGAAGATATTTATTTATATCATAAATGTGGTAAAAATGTACTCTACATTTGAACCATACTACTTTTTAAACTTATATTGTTCTCCTAATGTTGCAACTTTTCATTCAATGTAACTTCCTTTTTTTTTTAATCTCGTCATGCACTTTCTGTTGTAAAAAATTATACATAGAAATAAAGTTAGGAAAAATATGTATCAATGAAATAGTTTGCTACTCTTTTCTTAAATTCCGAATAACACTTCCTTTTTTATTGTACTAATTTTAATACCAATAATTAATCTAATTTTGCATAATTTTTTCGATAGTTTATACTCATTAAGTAAAGTTTTTTATTATTATATAAAATAGTTACTCACATAAAACTTTAACTGAAACAGAATTACTTGAATTCCCTCTGCCAAACGCGTTTCTTACATGGCAAGTATATGATCCTGTGTCTTCCCTTGAAATATTTTTAAGTAACAGATGAATGCTGGGCGGGACCGAAGAAGATGAGGCGGAGTTAGTTGTGAGGGGCGTGTCGTGTTTGTACCAAGTGACTTCCGTAACATTAGGAGGATTTGCGCTAAATCCGCATGTTAGCTTAGCTTCTCCTGTCTCGTTAACTGTTAATCCTTCTTCAGGCTCAACCCATACTGAGGGGGGATCTGCAAAAAAGTAAAGGATGCAATTTAATTTTTGAATATTGAGAAACAACAAATTTGGTTGATTTCCCTTACATTTTCATAAAGAAAGACTTTAGGTTTCGTCAGTTTTTTTTCTTGACTCCTAGTTCAACAATTTATGAACAAAAGAAATACTTTTAAAAAATCGAACAGTTTTGCGCCAAATGAGTAAGAAAGCAGACACTACTACAACACAAGCATCATCTTAATGGCTAACGTGCTTTTATGTTTATTGCAGTGTCTCAATCAATTAAAATGATATAAAAAAAATAATGTGTTACAGCAAAAATAACATAGAAGGAAATTTTTATTATAATCAAAAATGGATTAATGTACGTTTTAAGGGCAGGTTTTAGGGTAAAATTAAATAGTAAATTATCGTTTAAACGATTTAAAAAGTATTTTAGACTCTGTTTCTCAGAAATGAGGAACACACTACCTAATGCGTTGAAGATTATGTATTCTTATTATTATTATTACTATTATAAATTTTAGCTATCCACTTTTAAGTTTAGTTACTATGGTCAGAAAGTGGTAAAATTAAGTTAACAGTTCTGCATTACAATTTTATGCTTCTCAATAAAAGAACACTGTAAAACATTCTAGTTCAACCTTTCACCAAAAAATGGAAAAAATGGGGAAATTTATCTGCAACCAACATTTGGTACCAAGTTGAACCATTAAAATGGTGCAGTTTCACCATGAATGTGAAACTAGGAACCATTATAATGGTTCAACTGTAGTACCAAATGTTGGTTGCAGCAAAATTTATTTTTAATTTCTTGGTGAAAGGATGAACTAAAATTTTTTTTAGTGAATAAATGAAATATTAAAAAATATATGTTTTAATTAACTCAGCGATCGAGTTCACATTTTTAAACAACTTGACACCATACATATATTTATTCGAAACAAAATAATAAAATGAAAGAGGATCGTTTAATTTGCTTTTTTAAAGCTAATTCTGCAAGATCGCATATGAAAATGCGTAAAAGCAAAACTCAAAAAATAACTTCTAATTAACTAAATTCTTTCTTCTTGGAAATAGCTCATATAACTGCGGTTGCAAAGTATTTAATGAAGCATTCTTTTAATCATTTTGGTTTTAATCAAGATAAATACAGACTGAAAAATTCTTTTTACCATGTAACATAAGCTCTTTAATGACTTTCCTATCCTTCTATGTATTCAAAGAAAACAAAATCTACTGGCACCATGTTATTATTTTTTGCTACTTGCTGTTGTGTAATCAAGCGAAGAAAGCAAATACAAATCAGGGAATGAGGTGTCTTCCGATAAACCAGATTACTCGCATATGCCTCTTTTTCCGAGGTGATTTATCAGATGAATGAGGGACTTAGTGCTGTTGTTGTTAAAAGAATTTGTTTCCGTTTCTTGGGGATTGATTTAATCCTATTCAAGAGAGGGCGATTACAGCAATATCTGTTCTTTCTGAAGCCATGAAATTTACTGAGTGTAAAGATGCGGAAATTTAGTAGATACTCTCTTCCAATTTTATTTGGATTTTTGCTCACTGGAGTTGCTTATTACATTATATAAATCCTAGAAAAGATATTATTCATCAAGTACTGCTAAAAATGTGATTTGCCTTAAAACATTCGCTCACATTTTTAAAAAGACTTCCATATCGAAAGATGACGAATTCGTTTCGATTCGTCATTATTTGCATATAAAGCGCTTACTTGAGAAACTTTTAAGAAGTAAATATTTATCTTACGACGAAAACAAATGCACAAAACCAATGTTGTGCAGAACAAATTGTAACAATTATCGAACACATGTTTCGGGGCTACAAAATCATGGCAAAGATTGTCTTGTATCTGCTGACTGCTCAGGTAGCTCAAACGCATTTTGCACTAAAAAAGAAGTTATTTTATAAATATGAAACAGCTGACTATAATATTTTCTATAATTTGCGCTATACAACTTTCGTTTTCTTATTAATACGGCATTTGAAAAACACTTACAACGTACATGTTTTTTTTAGACAAAAGGGCTATTGTAGCCAAGGCAACTGCGTTAGATTAATTCATTGCTCTTACATTTTGGATTAATTATTATGTGCTGACATTTGTGAGACTCTCTTTTTATAGTTTCTAAATTTCATTACAATGTTAATCATGATCTTGTTGTTAATAGGAAAGCTTAGATTAATAAACTAAACTGCAGCTTTACGCTAGAATTTTTTTGTCCCTAACACATTTCCCTTGTTCATAAACCCGCATTGAATACATATCACAACATTTCATTATTATTATTATTATTATTATTGTTTAAAAAACATGCATTGCAGTAAATTTCAGTAGTACGTTTGCTGAAAAGAATTTGCTAAATTCATACACAATACATCCAGAGTGATTGCATGAATGAGAGGGGATTTTCCTTCTGTTTCTTGCACTTCATTTCGACCTTCACAACGAAATTCTGCCCGATGATCATGTCGAGAAGCGACGAAGACGAGAGTAGACGATGTCCTCCAAGTCGCATCACTCATCAAATCCCTAGATTGGGGCGGCCGTGGAGATACCTAAAGAATGTTAACTTTTGAAGATTATTGCAGTACTGTATCTTATAAATTTTCGTTTTATTTTCTTTTGTTTTTTTAAATAAAATATTCCTTGTTATGGTTGGTTAAGCATATTTTCATATAACACGTTGTTTTGTGGTAATTGAAGAATAAGATAATATAAAAAGTTGCGCACCGAAATTTAAAATTTCTTTGCTTGTGAAGAGAAAAGAAACAATGCTTATTAAGCGGGGTGAAAACCTACAAGAATACAAATACAAATACAAATACAAAAGTGACGACCAGCAACAGGCTCAGGGCCCAGCTAGGCTGGTCCAAGTCAATTTAGCAGTCCCCAATGAAGATCAAGATCTTTCTTAAAAGTTTTTACCCCACTGCAATTAACAGTCGCTTCCGGTAAACTATTCCAACTGCCTACAACCCTATTGAAGTAGTAATTTTAGCAAGAACAAAGAGTAAAGGTCGGGGGAGGGGGAGTTGGGGATTAAATTACAGTAGATTTATTGGTTGGTTCAATTTAAGTACTGGGAAAAACAGCGACAGAAATATGTATACGAAATGAATTCTTTTTAATTAAAAACAGGCAGATTGCGCTTTTGCTTCTTGAAAGAAGTAATTAATGAAGCATTATCGATGGTTTTCATGGATGCTCTTTATTTCTTTCTTTATATCTCTTTCTCTCTATACATATATATGTATACGCAATAATTCGATATAAAATTGCTTCGAAAAAAATATATAAAGCGATAAAGTGATCTCTCAACTCATAGTTTTGTATCTGCAAAAAACGTAGTTTACACACATTGGTGCAATTCTTTCAGAAACCCAATAAAATTGAAATTTAAGTTGTTAAACGTTTACCTTAATAACAGTTTATAGATTACGCCTCTCATTTGCCTGATGAATGTAAGTCCGTTCGCCTTTTTCAAATACTGTATTATTTATATTGTTTGCTCGCTGAAGACTTAGCAAAATATTGCTTGAAAGAACTTTTTTTTTTTACAATGTGATGATATATCACCAAAAGGATGTTTTCGCTATTGCATCTTTTTAATTCCAAAAAATAAAAGTTCCGATACACACACATAAATATATATATGTATATATATATAATACATATGCTCTTCGAATTATGATCAGAATTATGCTATGGCATGTTTTGTATGTCATTCATAATGCATGATTCCATGATGCATAAGGTGCTAATTATGTGTTTGAGGATACCAGAGAATACTAACCACAAATGAAGCATGAAAGATTTGCATAGGGTGAGCAATAATGAATGATAAGTACTTTAAATATTGCGCTGCGTAGTTGTCTCTTAGGGCAGGAATAACCCAAATAGCATGATACAACCTAATACGACACAAAATCGCTGTAAATTAGCGCATAGAATGCTCAGATTAAGACTATACTTGGAACTGAATAACTGAGTAAAGAGCCTTGCAAAGGTAAGTTCTTTTCTAAATCGAGTCTCTTATTACAGCACTCGAGTGTGACGGTATTAAAACTTTATTTTATCATTACTTAGTAGTAAATTATACTGAATATTTATAAAATACGAAAAAATCAGGAGCTCTGAGGGAAATGAAAAATTTATTAATGATGCCGATGAGGTGTTTTTTTCTGCTTTCATGTTCTAACTTCAAGTTTTACTTCCTTGTACGAAGTACAAGAAATATTGTAAACACGAAAAATTTTTCACTCAAATTTCAACCTACATTTGAAACTAAACTAAAAACTCAGTGGCACGCTAGCCTTTTTGGGGGGCCATGGCCTACTGTGCCCATCCCAGTTTTCGAGACCGAGGGTGCAGAATCAGATGATCCGGTCAAGTGGTTGGCCTGACGCGGAACCCCCAGTGTTTAGTTCCCAAGCAAGCTTGGTCCTCATTTTATCGACTTCACTGAGTCAACCCTGCCCAGCTCGGGAATCGAACCCCGGACGTGTGGCATGGTAGCACGGAAGGCTAACCACTCAGCCACTGGGCCTCACCTAAACTTGTATTTTGATTAAAAATTAATCAGTAAGTAATTAGTGAGTAATTATTAATCAGTTAGTAATTTATTTGGACCTTTTATTTTTACAATATCCGTTAGTATGTACAACATGCGAACATGTTCATACACCACTGAATTATTGATTTTGACCATCCCCGAGTCCGTTTTGTCGTGCCTTGCGTATGATCGTATGTGCGTATCTCGCATAACTCAAAAACAGTTAGTCGTAGAAGATTTAAATTTTGTATGTAAGACCTGTGCACGGTCTAGTGTTGAACTTCTTCTTTGGTTGCAATCGGATGTTTCAAAAAGTGTGTTTTGTGTGATTTTGAGTCAATTGCATTCAAATTTCCTGACCGAGATTTTCATTACCGAGATATTTACCCAAGGGCCATTACTGAAACCAACTCCTTAGTAAAGTATATTAGCGTCCATATGGCGACAACTTGCGAATATTTCGATATCTATATAAATAAAACCGAAAGTTTGTGTGTGTGTCTGACTGTCTATCTGTCTGTCTGTCTGTCAATCGCGTCCTGGCGAGATGGAACGCTCCAGAAGTACGAAATTTTGTTTACAGATACCTTGGGCCAGGTCCTCGTGCACCTCGAAGCGTTTTTCCTAAAATTCGAATTTGTTTTTTTCTTTATTCCAATTTTAAGCAAAACTGTTAATTTTGGGTTTATCTCATCAAATAAACGTCCCACGTTTTAGATCTTTGCAGCATATGAATGAACGTAAAAAAATGCACAAGATGATTTCTTTTGCAGTTCGTAGGACAAATAGAGCATGCGCAATATTCATTTAAAGTAGTTTTCGAATTTTAAAACGAGGCTTACCTCTAAATTTATCTTCTCAATTTCCGTGTTTTCGCCAAAATAAATAGTATACTTTTGTCGAAAACTAGGTGATTTCTGTTATCGTCAGATTGAAAAAATGCTATTTTATCTTTATTCAGGCTGTTTTATGAGCAAAACAATTTCTAAAAATTCATTTCATTTTTATACATATTTTGTGGATTATTAACCCGCAGACCATTTTTAATTACCTTGAGGTAGATTTTTCTTCCTTTTTTGGCGATTTAATATTATGGCACCAGTTCAACAATTTCATGAAACATATTATTTCTTACTAGCTGTACCCGGCCACACTTTGCTGTGGCTCAATCTGGTTCGATGGAAAAGCAAGAAAAAGCATATATTTCTAATATGTTTCATTTGACAATGCTTGTTGTTTCATTGTCTGAAAATATAGATTGTCTGGTTTACCCATTCTAGAACACACAATATATAATTGTACACACGAGAAGATCTAAACTGCTCAATTTGATTGATTGGTCTTGAGCTTTGTCTTTTCACAATGCTTGCGGGCATTTTTTTTTTTTTTTTTGTTCCATTGTCTGTGAAGATTTTGATATTATCTGCCTCGGCACATTGAAAAATTCCAACATAAGCCTTATCCAAACAGAAGAAATACAAACACAAAAATTCTAAATTAAAAATTTGCCGTTCAAAATACATTATCTGTGTTTTAAAGTTCCCTTAAAAATATTAAAAGAATACTTCAACACAAACAGAAAAAACACATAAATTAAAAGTGATATATAAAAACACATGTTCTGATAAAATTTCAAAGCAATTGGTGAAGTACTTACGGAGATTTGAGGTTATGAACCAAGGCTGAACTTGATCGTAACCGTAAACTGGATCACGTTCAGCCTTGTATGAACAAACGAACACTTACATTTTTATTTATATAGCTTATATTACCCGGAGTTGAGGAAACTGCTAATTATTATTTTTGGGTCAAGGCAAGCCTTAAGAAATCGAACTAAAAAGCTTATAACTGGCCTTCTTTTTGACTAATTTAGACTCCAAACTAATTCTTAATATTTGTAAAGTTTTATATTTTATGTATCGTATCACGCCAATTACATATTTCAGTGAAAGAATTGGAATATACAATGCTAATATAAACGTTTAAAAATTTGCTTCATTTTTATCGAAACTGCTTTCATGAATAATCCACCTATCGAACAAAATAAATTTTTATTCTACATTTTTTTAAAATTAATGTGAGTAGAATTTGCATTATCTGAAACGGAAAACCGGCCCATCAAGCTTTCAACAAAAATCAAAATGTATTGTATACATATATATACAATACATATATACCTTTATTACATTAATATGTGCAAGGCTTTTTTCACCCCCATAATGGGAAATTTATGTAGAAATTTGCTTAAAATTGGAATAAAAAAGGAACTACCTGTCGGATTTTTTTCTAACTGGTCTATAAACCAATTCCTTGAATCACTGTCTACTGGCAAAATTTCAAAGCAATCGGTGAAGTATTTTCGGATATTTGCAGCTCGCACAAACGAACACTTACATTTTTATTTATATAGATGGTAAAGTATCCGTTTTATCAACGAAATGAATTCTAAAAATTATTTTCATTTTGATGCATATTTTGTGGATTATTTACTGCAGGCGATTTTCAATTACTTTATCTTGAGGTTTATTTTTCTTTCTTTTTTGGGGATTTAATATTTATTCCTTCGATAAAAACTAGGTTGGAAGATTTTCGATATGGCTTATTTTTTATGAAATTTTAAATTTCGCCAAGTGTTGAGAACTTTTTTCGATCCCAATCCAGTTAATTGTTCTCAATATATTATTTCTGTTGTTTTTGGTCAAAAAGGAAATTTTCTAGGCTGTTCGTTTTAATGAAGTCGTGCTTTTTAATGATTTTTACTATTTAATTAGGGTTTCTAAGGACTGTTGCCCATCTTCTACTTGGATTTTTTAAGAAAATTTGTTCTTACATATTTACAACACAATTTCGAACATGCGTCACTTAGCCTGCGAATGATGCAATATTAACCCGCGCAAAGCCGGGCATGTCAGCTAGTAGATAGTAATTGCAGTGACGCGTTAATTTATTTCAAACCAACGTTTCATAAATTTGTTGATTTGCACAACTTTTTGGACTCTTAAATAAAAAGTGAGTGTTTTTATTTCTAGTTTATTAAATAATGATAAGGTGGCATGAAAATTTTTATTTCTAATTTCTTTACAGGAGAATGAGTGCAGAATGATAAAATGTATGTATAATATGTGTTACAAATGCATTAAATTAAATAACTAACTCAGTGGTCAACTAGTTCGCTACCTCCGTAATACTAAGTAATATACATAGTATTATTCAGGTAGCGATCAGTTGCCCTCAGGCGAGATCATCACTAATTGAAATATTTAAACAAAACAAACTATGGCAAACAGAAAAACCAAGGTGTTTAAAAGTTGTTTAAACGTTCGAGGCTGAACTTCAAAGATTTAATGAATTACTGTCGAATTTCGACCGCTGGGCGAGCTCTAGTATGTATAAATGTACACACAAAATGAGAAAGCATTAAAAACCATCAATCGTTTGAACTTTGTAACTCATCGTAAACAATGTTAAAAATCTCGTTTAAAAATAAATCGAAAATGAAAGATTTATTTGATTATTAGTTCTTAGATAGCAATTTACTTGAAATAAATGTAGGTTTTTTCAGACAAAAAATTTCCCTGCCCTCTTGATCGTTTCAGGTGCCATTTCAGAAGTCGTGACCTTTTTAAAAGTAAAAACATCAGCCATAGTGTTTCTAATAATAAAAAATGAATCATCTTACCTCAATGGAACGATTAAACCATGCTATATGAGCAGGTGGTCTTGCTCCTTCTGCTGTGCATGTGAGGGACACCATTTCTCCTGCAACTACTGGAGTGGTGGGACCTCTAAGCCGCAAACTCACCGGACTGACTGTAAAGACAATAACGTAAGTAATATTAAATTTATTTATTATTGTAATTCTATCAGTGATACCTCGCGCTTTTCTTTTTCAGTTATTGTTATTATGATTACTATTGTTATACTACTAATAATTATTATCTATACATATAAAAGACTAATACTTGGTTAAAAACGGCCTTTATTTATTTGTCAAGGTTGGCAACACTCCGTTTGTTTACAACAATCCGAATACTATCAGCGTCTACCGTTTCCGATTCTACCCGGTTGATATATGTGCTAAAACAACATTTATTGGTGATTTTCACATTTTTTTTAAAATTGAGTTTGCTGCGATCTCTAGCATATAATTTTGGAACTTATCGGTTTATCGCGACTTAACAACGGTTTTAGAAATGTCGCCAACATTAATGTAAGTGAGTTGTACTTCGTTGCTGAATAAAAACACAAATATTTCATAATAGAAATGAATATGATCATTAGTTTAATAAGGATAATTTAATAAAAGTTTAATTTCATGAAAATTAAGACAATATCGAATTTTTGGTAAACTACTCTTTTTTAGCCTACTTTCCCGTAAAAGTAAATAATAATAATAATAATAAAGCATGAAAAGAAATCCTAATGTATCGTGAAAATATCGTTAGAAATCAAGAAGGGTCAAAAATAAGTTAGGTAATTAAATAAAGATTGAAAAGGAATAAATTTGAAAGTAGGGTTTTGAGACGGGGAAAAAGTGTGTCAGTCGGTCTGTCTGTCTGTCTGTCCCTCACTAATAACTTTTGAACGAATTGTCCGATTCAACAAATTATTTTTGCATTCGAAATATCTCGGCGAGTACATCTCATTTCTATATTTTACTTTTTGATTTGAACAATTTTTCGTTCAATTTTGAACAGATCAAAAAATTTTAACATTAGCGCTACGGGCAAAAGTGAAGCAAACTCTGGGCACAAGATCCAAGTTCCTATTGCAAGCTTATTGGAAGAAGCTCTCGGCGTGAAATATTGATTTGAAGAATTTTTGTTCATTTTTGAACAGTTCAAAAAAAAAAAAAAAAAAAAAGAAAAAAAAGCTGCATTTTTCCATTGTCCCGGTGCAGCCGATAAAGTCACAAATAATGGTGCAATCAACGCCAAACGGAATATCGTTGCTGTTAACCTTTTGCGTGTGATGTCGCCAAAATGTCTGCTTGGCGATATTCGCGCCGTGATAATGAAAAGGTATCAAATTAACATTAGCCCATACGGGAAATTTCGATCCCACATAAATCCTGATCTAATCGGCGGATTTGCTTGAAACAAACTTTATCAGGGAAAGATATTACGCTGTAGAATATGTACAGCTACGAAGTTTAACAAGAACTGAACAAGCCTATTTTCCTATGAAATTTTTTGATCTTGATTTTTAATGAAATTTCTCAATGAATAAATGAATGAATGAATGAGTGAATACATGATAAAATAAATAAATGAGTGAATAAATAAAAAAATAAATAAACGAGTGAATAAATACATGAATGAGAAAATGAATGACTGAATAAATGAAAGAATGAATAACTGACCAAATAAATATGTACTAGCCGTTGAAAAAGGTATATTTGAAGTAATTAAAAACTAAAGCTAAATGTGTAAGAGAGAGAAAGATATAGCTATATTATAAATTTGAAGTTTGGTGTATACGGAAAAGTAGGCTCGAATAGTTCTAGACGGAACTTCTTGTTTAATTAATTGATTTCTTGTCCTTTAGAAAGTAAGTTGTTTATTTTAATTATTTTACTAAGCTCTTTTCATCGAAATGAAAGTAAAACAAAACGGCATAGATGTAAAATGAGCGAATAAAAGTTTTAATGAAAAAAAAAAAAAAAATCAGTGTATGCTATTCAAATTTCATAAATTTGCTTCGTTTACATTTCATTTGCCAAAGCAGAAAACAAAACAAAACAAGAAGTTCCGTATAGAACTATACGACCCTACTTACCCGTATATCCCCAACTTCAAATTTATAGTCTAGCTATCTCCCTCTCTCTTTCTCATTTAGCTTTAGTTCCTACTTACTTCTAATGTATTCTTTTCATCGGTTAATACATATTTATTCACTCATTCATTAATTTATTTACTCCTTCATGTATTTATACACTTATTTAATTATTTTTTCATTTATTCACTCATTTATTCAATCATTCATTCCTTCACTCATTCATTTATTCTTTCATTCATTCTTTCACTCATTCATTATTTCATTCATTTATTCATACATTCATTTGAGATTCATTTTTTTTATTGATATTCCCTTGTATGCGCTAATGCTAATTTTTTTTTAACTGTTCAAAAATGCACAAAATCTGTTCAAATTAAAAAACATTTCACACCGATCATGCCGAGAGCTTCTTCCAATAACCTTCTTTATAGGAACTTCGGTATCATGCACAGAGTGTACATAATTTGCTTTATTTTTCCATAGGCGCTAATATTAAGATTTTTTCAACTGTTCAAAATTGAACGAAAATATGTTCAAATAGAAAAGTAAAATATAAAAATGCGATGTCCTCACCGAGATATTTCGAATGCAAAAAAAAAAAAAAAGTCTTACGTACCGGACAATTCTCTTAAAAGTTGTTAGGGGGGGGGGGGGGTAGACAGACAGGCCGACACACCGACTATCACGCATTTTCCACATCCCAAAGCATTACTTTCATTTTTTTTATTTTTCAATCTTTATTTAATTACTTCACTTATTTTTGACGTTTCTTTACATAAGAATACATAATTTTTTAATAACATATTTTTACGATACATTAAATGTTCTTTTGCCTTTTATTTATTTATTTTTTACTTTTTACAGGAAGGTAGGCTAAAAACGGGCGCTTAACCGATATGAACCTGTAATCCGCGCAAAAGGAACTGCACGGATTACAGGAGGTTGGCTAGAGTTACTTTTAATTAAATAAATGAAAGTCTTCTTTTAAATCTTTTTCTTAAAAATCACCTTAATATTTTTTATTTTCGAAAAATATGGTACGGGTTTGGCTTAGCACAGATATTTCTTTTTTTTTTTTGTTTTGGATTACTGGAGCGGCTGCGATACTGATCATAAATGAAAGGTTATTTCGGGGGTGTGAGTGAACTCTCCTTTTTGCAACAAGGGCATTTTTTGGGTCGTTTTTCTCCCAGTAGTAGAGGCGGAGGATTTTTTAGGTGAGGGGGGGAGGGCGCTGGGCATATGTTTTTTGTGTGTGCATTTTGCATGAAGAGCATAGTGGAGGGAGGGTGTCCCCCTTCTCCAACGTAACCACACGCGACTTTCTGTAAACTTTTAGCACGGGCATTGCCGTGTGGGTACCGCTAGTTATTATTTTTTTTATTATTATGATAATGACATGGAAATCAGCTTATAGCCTATTATTGAGCTTTGATTGCGTTTATTAATTATTATTTTTTAAATGTTATGTGTGCTTTGATTAAAAGACAGTATAAATTATTTTACTTTTTATTTTATTATTTAACGTGTTAAAAAAATAAAACTGACTTTTTAAAGTGTGTTTCTAATCAGAGAGTAACGTTGCAAGAACATAAATAACATCTCAGATAAACAAATAATACATAAATAAACTACCGTATACATTCAACTTTCGTTACCGTACAAATTCCCCTTTTTCTTTCTCCTTGTAGTTTTAATTTCTATTTCTTTATTTATACTTACATGCGGCCAATATCTAGACTTTCCATCAACATAACAATTCCAAAATGAGCTCTCAAGTTGTTCACAATTTGGGGAATTAGCCCACGTTAGTCGGACGGAAAGTGCTTCTCGCTTAGACTAATACCAATGAGAATAGCGGAATGAGTTGCAGAAAACAACTCAAAGTAAGTGTAGGAAGACCAACTCCGGTTTCTATTACTAATGATCTAAATGGCTCGGAGAATGATCTATTCCCGGAATGTGCGCAATTTAACGGGATTAATCTCACCTCCCTTAATGATGTATCAGATGTAATGCCTGACTGGAGGGATCAAATACCTGAACAGTGTCAAGATAACTACTGATTGCTAGAAAGTTTGACATTCAGCGAAAATATCCCCACAAGTTTGTACTGTATTAGCAATAAATTTCTTGAACATTCTTAGGAATGTGGAAAATTAATCAATTAAATGTTGGTATAGTTGGATTTTTTCTCCCGAAAGTAATTGAACTATTTAACCCTGGAATATTTATAATATGTTTAGTGTGTGAATATAATAGCTTTATTTGCAAGGTACTTAGAACATTCCTTTCACTGATGACTGTGTGAGACTTTGATAAGCTAGCTACACATGAAGTGAAGTTACTAGCAACAAAACGTACCTACTTTTCATTACTCCGACATCGAAGAACACTTCTACGACGTAGACGCCATAATTTCTAGCAACGCATAAGTGAACATATTATCACTATTCTATTATTTACTTGACGGGATTACTGAAAACCATCCCATGTGGGTAAAAAAGGGTATATAGGTGAGAAGGCCACAGCGTTTTAAGTCGTACACATTTTATATAATTTCCAGGCGCATTATTTGCTTTATTCGCCATTGTCAACAGATATTTTTTGCTTTTATTTTTAAGTTATAGTTTCTTTTGTGTTTTTCGCAATAAAAACCAAAAAAAAAAAGAAAAAAGAAAAATTGTTCATTTGATGAAATTTTGGGAAATTAGTTTTCAAATTTGTTTCTATTTATGTCAGCTATTTAGACAAAATAATTTTAATTTTACCTGCTGACAACAATACGAAATATTTTCCAAAATAGCATTAAACTGATCAAAATCAAAAGTTTGCAGCATATCATTTGTAGACAGGTTTTTCTAGTGTTATAAAAAGGACATTTAGCAGAAGTAGTGAGATATTCATTATGGTTTACTATTTTCTTCGGTGTTTGAAACAAAACGAAATGGTAAAACGAATTCACATTTTGTTTTTCGAAACAGTAAAAAATATTTTTCGGGTATGAAATAAAACTGGAACTTACCGTGCACATCCAGTTTCACAATACGGGATATGGGCATCGGAACCGCATCACTCTCAACTCGACATTCAATCTTTGACTCCAGATCCCACCTTGACAAGACGAAGCGTGCTGTTGCTATGACGTCACTACCTCCATCAGCTCCTTCTGAAGACTGTTGTTGCTGCTGTTGTGCTGGTATCACTCGTGTCCCATTCAACAAGCTGATGTTCGGAGGGGGTCGACCTCCACTCGATCGACAGTCTAGAACAAGGTGGGTGCCTTCGATATATGGTCCAACTGTTTCTGTTGCATTGTAAACGGGACTGCTATTGATATAAAGCTCTGGTGGACTTGGTTTCACTGCAAAAAGGGAAAATCAATTTTCATTGTGGCAAAAAGAGAAGCAATGTATTAACGACTTCGCTGTTTTACTATTAATAGATATTTTCCTTTTAGTGTGGATATCAAATATATCAAAACTCTTGAAGATTAAAAAAAAAATCTTAGCTCGAGTATCATCATTGTCCTAACTTCTTTTGTATTAACAAATTTCTATCACGACGTGTCGTATAAAAGTTCTAAGGCGATATGGTGACTAAAGGTGTAAAATATCTGGAATTAGGTTCTACGACACTGGAATAAACATTATATTCGTAATATTGTGCAATATCATAAAAAAGATATCTAATGGTTAAACAGCAGTTGGAAAATTGTGACATGCTATTAGTAATAGCACTGCTCTACAGTGGTTCGCTAACAACAACCAAATTAGTATTTTTATTATAGATTCATATTGTTATTCAAATACCTGCAAGTAAAAAAGTTCCACCACGTGACATTTTTGTGTAACAAAAATTGGAGCTTTCTGCTATTTTTCATGATTTTTTTGTCGCATGTGGCAACCCAACGCTTCTGGTACTCTACAATCTCGCCGTATCTAGTTATTTCTGGCATCCCATTATGTAAACCTTCCTTGTTGAATATAGTTGTGGGTTTTTGTATTATAGTTCATGTTGAAAATGGAAAATTTTGAGCGCAGACATTGCAAAACTATTGCAAACCAGATAAGTTTTGCTACATTTGTGGGCGGTTTATTTTTAAATCTCAAGGTAAAAAATGTGAATAAGGCTTGTTTCTTGTACTTCGGGTGCCAAGTTGGTGACCAAGATGAAAATTGGGCTCATCACGTGTGTTGCGTGTGTTGCAATGTGGTTCTTGGTCAGTGGATGAAAGACGAAAAAAAAACCCTTTACCACTTGCTGTCCCAATGGTGTGGCGAGGACCTTCAAATGCTTTCGACGATTGTTACTTTTGTCTTAAAAACATATAAGGATATTCCAAAAAGCAAATACATAAAATTGAGTATCCGAATATCCCATCTGCACAGACAGTTCCTCACGGCAAGCACTTAATGGTACCAACTGTTCCATTAAATTAAAATGATATTGACATTTAAGAGAGGTGAGTGACATTGAAGACACAACTGAAATATATGTTGTTGAAGGTACTTGTAACCCAAACAGCGAACTCTATTTTATTCGTCAAAATGAACTGAGTAATCTGCTTCGCAAACCAATAGCCCACTTAGCTTCCATGAAAGAAGCTTACGCTAACGTGGTGACTATTCTAATTGCATTTAAGTGTAAACAGTTCAATTCACGAATTTGTGGTGATTTAAAGGTCGTAGCAATATTAATGGGTCTTCAGGAGAGATTTACTGAGTATTGTTGCTTTTTATATTTGTGAGATAGTCGAGCAACAGCACAGCATTTCGTAAAAAAGGAATGACCACCCAGAACATCACTTCACCTTGGAGCTAGTAATGTCAAATACAACTCTCTTATTGAAAGGGAAAAAATTCTGCTCCCTCCACTTCACATTAAATTGATGAGAAACCTTGTGAAGGCCATGGACAAAGAAGGATAAGGATTAAAATTTTTAAAAGAACGTTTTCTACAATTGAGTGAAGCAAAACTTGAAGATGTTTTTATTGGACCTCAAATTAGACAAGTGATTTGCGACCCTGATTTCGAAGGGAAGCTTAATCAAACAGAGTTAGCAGCTTGGAAATCGTTTGTGAAGGTGGTGAAATAATTCTTAGCAAAAAACAAAGATAAAAATTATAAAATCCTAATTTAAGATCTTCTTAAGTTCTTCCAAGCCATGGGATGTGGGATGTCCCTTAAAATTCCCTTTCTACATTCACATTTGAATTTTGTCCCCAAAAGGTCTTGGTGAACATAGCGATGAACAAGGACATTAAGATTATGGATACCCGATAGCAACGTCATTGGGAACCAGCAGTGATGGGTGACTACTGCTGGTTTATGAAGAGAAAAGATTTAACGTTACATAAGAAAAAAAATGACAACATTTCATCGCATTTATTAAAGTTTGATAGTTTTATGTTTTATTTAGTTTAAAATATGTATCTTTTCTCAATCGAAATAGAATTCCATGATGAACTAAGGAGATTAATCATGATAAAAATTGTGATTTAAATGCATATTTGAGTTTCTTTTCGTACTATACGAGTCACAACCAAAAAAATTGTACGTGTTACAGCTTTTTTACAATTATATTCAAATTCTACGCTACAAAATTAGTTGAAAATAGCTAATTGTATTTGTTATAGGGAAAAAAAGTTTTTTTTTGTCGACTAGTGTAGGAATACAGACTTTTTTGTAAAGGATTTTCTAACGTAAAATTTTGGAGTCCCTTTTGAAGAACCGAATACTGTGAACGAAAATGCGTGGGTTTGAACTTCTGTAAAACTGCTGCTCATTTTTGATGAAAATGCTGAACTTCATAACCAGATTATTCCGGAGTAAATTAAATTAGTAGTTATAGTTTCGAAATAGTTTACATTCTACTAGTGTTATCCCAGTCAGTCTGCTTTCTTCATTCAGCATTTTTCTGGAACATATTGAAATGCATTTGAATAAATGTTGACATTTTAAATAGTTGACGCATATTGATAAAGTTGTAAAAGTACTTAGAATTTAAGGAACATCACTCTATGTTATTCGACCCAGAATCTTGTTGATATGTGTGACAATATTTGTGTTTATTTAATTCGTTTGTTCAAAGCCTATGGAAACCTGTAGCATCATAAAAATTTACATAACACAGGCAAATAAAAACTTTTTTTTTTACTCGTTTTCTTATATTTCCCCATTTGTTTTACATAACAGTAGAATAAAGCCATTTAATTTTCTAAATTTACTCGTTAAAATTTACAGTAACACAAAAAAAGGTCAATAGAAAGAGCAAAATGAGCAGTGAAAAAATATATTTCACATTATTTATTTAGCTGTAACCAATAAGAGGTCGAGTAGATACAAATCATTATGAAATATCCATCCTTTTAAAATCCATCTAATTGAATTCAGATATGTTTCCTGATTTTTCTATCACGTCAAATTTTCGGTACTTCTCAAATGTATAAAAACATACAAATCTTATATAGAGAACGGGGAAAAAAAGACAAAAGGAATTACACTGAATGTACTTTACTCTCGCAGCTGTTTTAATCATACGAAGATAAATTGATGTTCTATATTAAACTGCATACAAATAATAGCAGTTTAATTAAAAGTTTTTGCTTTTAGATTTCTCTGGAAAGTAAATTAACTGAGCTGTCTCTCCGAATACTCCAGCAATAGTCAGCGAACGAGTATATTTATCTTATACTATCACCCTACAATGACCTTCATATTAGTTGAAACCGTTCTCCCTGCTGCCATCGATAACAATATTTAATTGCAAGGAATGTAGATGATTATGCATCAAATGTATAGTTATGTTCATGTTGCTGAGCAGAAATATTCATAACAACCTTCCTGCTTTTAAAGTCACATTTCCCTCTTCGCACGGGACTGAAGATCAAATTTACCTCCTCGCGTGCGAATATTAAGGCAAATGTGCACAGTACTATGCATATAAGCAGTAAAGAAAAAACCGTACGCGATAGATAACTAACTGCAGTTTAAATTAAGCATATTAATTTTAATAAAAATCAGCTGAAGTACAAAAGTCAAATAAAAACATGATCAACCCCAGTGTTATACATTAATGTAAGCATTATATTATTTAAAATATTTTTTATGCATGCCTTTCAGCTGTTAACACGATTGGACTAAAGTATGCCATTTGTTGATATCACCATTAATACATGTTGATAACAATGACAGAAACGCACCTCCGGCAATCCTGCTAATGCCTCCTGTCAGTTCCAACATTTGTTTTTAAAATGGGTAGTGCTATGTTGCTTCCATTTTCCGCTTTCATTTATTACTTGTTTATTTCCATGTAGCATAAGTTAAATGTTTAATTCACAACTAAAACGAAATTTTAATTCCCGGAATGCGTTTACCGCGTTAAAACATGATCTTTATAAATGAGAAGCGGTCTTGTCTTGACGCTAGAATCAATCAACAATGAAGTAAAACCTAAACTATTTAATGAAAGAATTGCGTGCTGGGTAAAATGTGATTGTCACGATACATTGCGTTTGCCATCGGAATATATAACTGCCTATGAAAAGAATTTTTGAAGTTTAACCATTAAAATTAAAATGGCGCTTGCCAAAATTTGAGTGACGAAGTGCTAAGGATAAAAATATGAATAAAATATTCAAGTGAGAGTTGTATAAGATGATTCGTACTCATTCAATTGTTATAGCTGCATTCGTTCAGTTGCTGCCTGAGGGTATGTGGTCTTGCATTTGCTCTGTATTTCTTTAATGGAAAACACCACATTATATTTTGTTCGTTCGTTATTAAATATTGTTCATTTTAAATGTAAGGTAACGTGAAAAGTTGTGTGCGTATAAAATATATTGTGCAAGTTATTTAAATATCATGAATAGATGTAGAAGATTATTTAAAGTGGTCTATTGATGCATAGATTCCGTTTTTCTTCGAGCAACATAAATCAATAAATTTAAAGGCACTTATTTCAATTTAAGGTGAAAAAAATGTTTTTAAAGAACACTGGCCAAATATTTCAGAAACCGACATAATGCGGTTTTATATTATACTGCATGAATGCGGTGTCAAGTCCTGGGCTGTTCATTTTTGCTGTTAATATTTATGTACTTAAATGCAAAAGAATTGGAGATTAATTTTTAAATTTTTCAAAATATTTTATTTAAAAATGGATGAGGTCATTTTTTTAACGTAGTGATTTTCAGTGTTGCCATAAAAAAGCTGTTTGCAAAGTCCATTTCGACCTCGAAGTAACATTACTTTAAACATAGCAAAATTTATTAAATATTTTATAGTAACACGTAAATGCTTCGGCGCCTTTTTTTTTTAACCATTCATATTTTCAACCATATGAAACATGTTTTTGTCGTTGGGTAGGAACATATATTTTAATTTATTAACACGCAAAAAAAAGTTACTTAACAGAATTGGTTTGCGTATTATACTTTAAAAATTCTAAAAAGTTGTTATGAAATACATTTTTCTTTTAGTGTTAATTATAAAACAAAAGCTTCTCTAAATTCGATGAAAATTAGTACTTAAAAGTAAATTTTAATCTGTAATAAAAATTTGTTCACGTTAAGAAAGCACAAAGAAGCATTGAAGTGCAGACATATGTTTTGGAATCGCTTGGAATCCCTTTTTCAATGCGATAGGGAGCTTCAAGATGCAAAAAACCCAAATGAAGCAGACAAAAAAAGTAAATTTTAATGCTACCCACTAATCTGAGACTTAACTTGATGATTAACTTCTGTAATTTCAAAGTTAATCTTCATTTCAAGAAGATAAGAAAAACAATAACAGCACCTAATGCAGAATTTATACTCCTATGTGATAATGTTTCACATTTCATGTGCTTATAGTGTCAACAGTATTAAAAAAAGAAAAGTTTTTGACTTTTTGTTCTTCACAAGCACTGCACGTTAGTTTCAAAAGTCTTTTTAACAACTACAACGAAACTAATGATGTAAATCGAACTTCAAACAATTAGCTGCAATCTATTTTACTGATCCCACTCTTAAAGTCGAGAAATTTCCTCTAAAATTTGAATAAAAATTCGACAGAAGGAATGTAATACTTATATGGGTAATACTTATATGGTATAATGTAATACTTATATGGAATAACTGACGATGCATGACTGAAACGAATAATGCTAAATATGTTAAGCGGGAGTTTAATGAAATAAAAATAACAACACATGACAGGATTAAACGAATGTCTTTTAAACATGATCAGAAGCTAATTCTGATGTAAAATTTATAGGAAAAAAAATCTAAGGAAGAAGGCAATTTTACATAATACGGAACAATATAGAACACATGCAAAAACAATTTCCGAATTTCGTTTCTGTACCCTAATCATGATTAATAGCTAGGGGTTTTATAAATATATAATACTTTACACTTCGAAAATATATAATTAAAGTTTTCCACGAAAAAACAACATTAATAACGACAAAAAAAATATTCGTCATGTTTTTGTAAGAGACATGCAACGAATCTCTGCAACGAATAGAAGAGAAAATAACGAAGAAATCTCATACCCAGTTTAAAAGCAATTAAGTACTATTTTGAGAAAACTTAATTAAGCGACAACTTAAAATTATAAACAGACATTGAAGAAAACCAGTACTCTCGTAATTTTAGATTAAAATCTAAACAGTATACTCCGTCGTATGAAGGTGTAAATATTTTCTGCTTATATTTTGCCGAAATAATTCCATAGCTTCTTCGTTAGACTTCTATAATTTTTTTTGGAATTTATGATAAATTGTTATACTATTTATACTCTAAGATTGCTTTGTTATTTATACGTCAGAAATTTTACTCATGATAATGTAAAATTTGTTTTGTTAACACTCTCAGAAACGCATGCTCAAATTTCACGAAACTTTCGTCGAATTTGACGAAATGGCTTCGTGAAAAATGTTCCGATTAAATATTTCGTCAAATTGACGAAATTTGTTTCGTCATACATTTGACGAAATAAATTTCGTCAAAAGCAAAAAATATTTCGTCATATACGTTTCGTCAAAAACAACGAAATTTTAGTCACTTGTTTCGTCATCTATTTGATGAAACACATTTCGTCAAAAACAACGAAATTTTAGTCGCTTGTTTCGTCGGGTCTATTTGATAAAATACATTTCGTCAAAATGACTAAATTTTCGTCATTTCGATTCCGTATTAACGAGTCTTTACATTTCATTAAAATTGAAAAAAAATTCGTCATTTTGATTCGTTAATTATCATGATACATTTCGTTGTATTAAAATACTTTCAATTAAATTTCGTTATTTTGAGCACGTAATGGAATCTTAAATGAAATTTTGAATTTATTTTTTAAGAGGGCAATTTGATATTTCTAGTAATTTGAGGCTTCAAATAATTACATTGAAAATTTTCGATTTTTTGAGTTGCGGCATTAATTGCTGAAATATGTATCATTCATTTTTAATAAATGTTATAAAGGAGAAAATTTTCTATCATACAAGCATGCCATATTATATACGTTTAAAATTCTTAGTTTAGGTCAATTGTAACAGAAATTTCTTACCCAATTTTATTTTAACATTCCTACTTTCAAAACAATTTAAAAAGTTAGTATTCCTTCTAAATCAAGCATTTTGTTGACAGATAAAAGCAATTAAATTTTTTAAAAATATTTTTTACCCTCATAATCCTGCAATCAATGAACTATCAATTTGTCTAAGTTCTGTTTACTAATTCATTCAGAAAATTACTCTAATTTTAAAAACTTAGTTTCATTGAGTTGGTTATATGTATGTATGAATTTGTCACATGAAGAATTGCTTTTTAAGGGTTTTCGAACCGCATAACACATTTAAAAGAAAAAAACACCAGCAATAATAATAAAATTTGACTTTATTATGTTGGTAAACATATTTCTAGCTCATATGGAGCATTACAGCAAAACTGAAAATTGTGGTTTGAGCATCTAAATTGACAGGAACATGTATTTTTTTTTTTTTTTTTTTTTTTTTTTTTTTTTTTTTTTTTTTTTTTTTTTTTTTTTTTTTTTTTTTTTTTTTTTTTTTTTTTTTTTTTTTTTTTTTTTTTTTTTTTTTTTTTTTTTTTTTTTTTTTTTTTTTTTTTTTTTTTTTTTTTTTTTTTTTTTTTTTTTTTTTTTTTTTTTTTTTTTTTTTTTTTTTTTTTTTTTTTTTTTTTTTTTTTTTTTTTTTTTTTTTTTTTTTTTTTTTTTTTTTTTTTTTTTTTTTTTTTTTTTTTTTTTTTTTTTTTTTTTTTTTTTTTTTTTTTTTTTTTTTTTTTTTTTTTTTTTTTTTTTTTTTTTTTTTTTTTTTTTTTTTTTTTTTTTTTTTTTTTTTTTTTTTTTTTTTTTTTTTTTTTTTTTTTTTTTTTTTTTTTTTTTTTTTTTTTTTTTTTTTTTTTTTTTTTTTTTTTTTTTTTTTTATTTTCCATTTATTTATTTTTGATACTAAGTAAATGCAATTAAATTTCTTATAAATTTTAAATATAGAATGTTTAGATAAGATTTTACCATTTACAAAATATAAAATACAATAAATTAGGTATACAATAGCTTTCTGAAACACATCAAAATATTAGTATAAGATTTAGATTGGTTCAAAATATTAGAGTACTTTTTCTTACGCAATCTATCTTTGCCATTGAGAAATAAATCTGATTTTAATTCGCTTTATTATTATTATTATAACTAAAGCAACAAATTTACTTATGTTCGCCAAACCAAGTGGGGAAAAAGTTTCTAGCACGGAAACCACGGCGACCAGAAATGGAAAATGGTAGAGTTGTGTGACCTTGATACGCCGATTCTAATTACACAGACAATAGTTGCATTCAATTAGTATACTAATTTGGGGAACAATTGTTGATACTTACAATTGATTTTTTAAAGATTCCGACACATTTGAAAGAAAAGAAAAAAAGGGATACACACACCTATATCAAACTGAATCTCAATATAACTTACAACACCACCTGAAGCATGAAATTTGTAATATATTGTAGCTACAAAATACAGTATCAATTACAATTTAAAAATTCAAGAATATTTACATAGCATAGTAACAGAGCTGGACTATGTGATTAATCGTCACACTCAGATTATCAGAAATTGTTATAAAATGTAATTATGGTAGGCTGAAAAATCTAATGAATAATGTTAAAGTTTTAAGAGAAGTTTCCCAACTCCTTGTATTTTGTGGCATTAAAATTGTAATCTAAAAATATCCCCCAAACCCTATTTAAATATGAAATAAAACATTACTTGTTTTTTTGATAGGTTATACCTGACATTATACAAAATTAAACTAAAGCGTAACATATGGTAGAAATAATAATATTTAATTCTGACACTTAGTGGCGATTGTAAAAAAGTTGGATTTAATCAAACTAGGCAGCAAAAATAATAAATTCTAATTTATTATTTTTGCAAATTATTTTCTAAAAAAATTAGAAAGGAGATTGTATTTAAAAAGTATTTTTCATAAATTTGAAATTATTGACAGCAATTAAATTATATTTTCTTACAATTTAAAAGAAATTGCAGAGGATAGTTATACAAAAGTTTAGTAATCATAGGTACTTCTATTTGAAAAAGCCCGAGTGTTTTGCAACTCTGCTACAGCTGCTAATGGAAATTAATATTTTTTCAAAATGTAATGATTCTTTCATTTTTTCAAGCAATGTATTATTGCAGGGTTCATACTCTTTTGGGAAAACAAAAAGCAAAGACTTTTTAAGCAAACATTCATAAATGATGACACACTTTTTTTCAATATATTTGAACCCTGCCCCCCTTGCCACAAAATGTCCCACTTTATCATACCCCCTAGTCACCCCATATTGGAGAGCTTCTAGTCCGTAGCTTCTTCATCTATTTCATTACCTATAAAAGAATAAAGATTAAAATCATGAAAAAAAGCTTCAAAACTTTTCAGAAAAACTAATTTAGAAACATTCAGAAATTCATAGATAAAGTTAAGTATCCACAAGCATAAAGAACAACAATGATATCTTCAAGAATGGAAAGCGATTTTGAACCAGTTCATAACAAGATGCACCTTTTGGACTATGACGAGCAGAGTTGTCTTTTGTTTAAAATTATTAAATGTTTAAAATGAAAAAATAAATGTAAAAATGTCCTGCAGTGGACCAGCTTGTTCCAGCTTTGCCATAATAGCTTTGCTCACGCAGAACACTAAAAGTGAAGCAACATTGACCAAGTTAGTGTTTGGGAGGGTGACACCTCTCACAGCTGGTTGCTCTGGGACTGTGTACACTCAAGTGGACCCGATGCTTCTGGAGGTGCCAACCCCCAAGTGAGTCTCTCATCTGGTTCAAAAAAAGGGTCCAACTCCTACCAATAAGGGCCCCTATAAATTAAGAGCACTTCCAATGCTTAATTTTTTTAAAAATATGTTGATAACTTGTCCAGTTTCTGAACAGTTTCTGTTTTTTGAGCTATTTATTTTATGCAATCCGTACCTATCACACAAAAGTAGATTTGTCTTAATTTTCTTATACTTTATACTATCCACATTGGGAGGGGGGGGGGATATATAAAGCCAACACAAGTTTATAATTGTTATCTGTCAATTTCAAATAATAGTAATAAAATATATTAAAGTTGAGAAATAGAAAGTAAATCACAAAATATGGCAAAGTTAAGTAAAAGCAAAAAGTAAACACAAAATATGGTAACATTAGAAAACATGAAGCTTCAGCATTACATTACACATTGAATTTCAACTACAAATATTATTTATGACGGGCAGATTGCTATGGTGCTAAATACAGTAGTAGTACTCATTCTGGTACCATTACCGATGCTTAAGACAAAAATTAATATGCTTAAGAAATATAAATAAAATGTTATGAAAGTGAAAGTATGAAACATTATTTTCTGAAACTCACACATAAACCTTTCAATTAGGGAATCAAATCCTCATTATTTTAGTCCTGAAGATACAATATCCATTTTTAGATAGTTAAGCACTGTACGAAAAATTCACGAACCAACCTGCATGAGGAAAGAAACATTTCAAAATTAATATATAGCAATGGAAAATTGAGCAAGTGACAAATAATGGGGCAGACAGTTGGGGGGGGGGGGGGAATCATTGGATATTCAAAATTTGGAGTAGATTTTTTTTTATTAAGGTAGAAGATAGATTCAAAGAAGAAACACCTACTTTATAAAACTTTTTAGAAAAACAATGAAGATAAATTATGCAAATGCACTACAGTCAACTTTGCCCCCTAATTACTCGATTTTTACTCGTCCCACTGATATTTTAATAATGTTATTGTTATTATTCGCATAAAATTTAAGGAAAACTCCCAAAGTATATTGTAGCTTCAAAAACTAAGAAATAATAATTACAAACACCATCTACAATGAATTATTAACCTGGTTCAAAGTTACCATGACACTCAGGGAAACTTTGAACCGCATCAGAAAAAATTATATGAAATACTCTATTTTAATAAAAGAATTATAGTTATGCAACACTGAACTATAAATTTTTTTAATACTTAAAAACTCGCCGTTTTTAGTCCACAGCATTACAAGTTTTCAATAATTTATGATATTGCAAGAAATGTTACATAAAAAAAAGAGTAGAAGGAAAACATCAATGTTTAGGACAAAAATCCCCACTACAAATTTATTTAGGAAAAAAAAGCTGAAGAAAACAATTTTCAATTATTTAAGTAAACATATTCACACAAGTATATTAATTAAAACAACTATTTAAAAATTTTCATTAAAATTTAACACTTTTAGCCTAGTATTTTTGCATTTAGCTCACAAGAGAGGAGCTCATGAAAACCTTTATATTACCTGCTGGAGTAATATCTTTTGGAGACAATTTTGTTATCTTTCTGTTCGACAAATCATTATTGGTGGTCATCAAAATGATACCTTGAAAAAAATAATAACATAATAATCAATTCTCACATTTAAAAAAATATCACTCGAAAACCTTTATTCATACATATTCATCAGCAATTAAAATGATAGTATGTAATTTGTAAGCAAAAATTATAAGAAAACAAAAGTAATATTAGGCACTTTGAGAAGAGCTATATTCTATTCTATACGTTTAATTTGAATATCACTCAACTATTCATTCATATGCACACTACATGCTTACAGCAACTTTTCACATATTCTCAGTATACACCTGAGTATCACAAATCCTATTACTTAAATTTAATAGAATGTCTGGTTATGTATATGCTCCCTTACAATTTAATTATATGTTTTTATAATCAAACTAGATAAACATATTATATATATATTCTAATTATTTGCAAACTTTTGTTACATGCATAGAAAGTAGAAATAAAATTTTAGTTTTATGTAGAATATATCTGTAATCAGTAAACAACAAATTTCAGGCTAACTTTCCGCCGGCTCAAAGTGACCCTGAGAATGGAATAAAATTGCAATGTCTTACTTGTTTGACATTTTACTAAACATTACTGAATAGAGAATCACATATATACTAAAAAATTCACTATATTTAGAATATTTAGGAGATAAAATGCTTGGTAAATTAGTATAATGTCACTTACTTGAAAAGAATGATAAGTTTTAACAACTTTAAATCAACCTTCCAAAATAGCTTCCAATCTGTAACTTTATATTTACTGAATTATATAATTAGCTGTGCACAGTTGCTAAACTTTTTACTGAAATAAAGAGAAGAAAAGTGATTTTAAAACTTTGCCAGAAGAGTAGCACTGAACGTGTTCAGTTTCATTTCAAGTCAAATATTCTAAAAAATATGAAGTGCTGCAAAGTTACCCTGTTTGACTGTATATATATGCTGATTGAAGGTTCGAAAAGTTGTTAACTTGAACAACAAAATATACATTATTTTAAAAAAGGTTTAAAACATTAGCACAGCATTGCAGTAGGCAGTTTTAAATTATTATTGTTGTTTTAATTTTTGCGAGTAAAATACTAATAATGTGATTCCACATTTCCCCACTTGGCCATAATAGTAAACATAAGGCAAACATAGTTAGGCCTAACAGAACATTGAAAAATATTAATTCAATAATATGTGGTTATTAAACTACAAGTATACAATCACAGGCTTTGACAATTCTAAAACACTAACCTTATAGCTCTTTTTCGCCCACATCTGATGTAATTTGTCACTTGAACGAGAGCTTCGTCAGAACAGCTACTTAGAAATCTTCCAAAACGAAAGCGCCATTTCTTTAGTTTGGTGAGCGTTGATCGAGGAAATATTTCGTCAAATTTCCGAGAGTTCGCATGTCGTCAAAAGTCAGGTGATCGAATGAGGAAATAATCGTTGTAAATGACGAAATTTGGCTTGAGGATTCAAGAATCGTCAAAAATGAGCGTTCTATTTCTGAGAGTGAAATCTTATGTTGCAATACTAATAACAGTAATAAATCAGCTAAGTATAAAGTTTGCTTGTGTGATTTCCAAAAAAACGTTTTCCAGGTCAATTGCAGAGTTTTCTTTTGCTTTCTTCATTCAATTTTGAAAGAGCTAAATTGTATTCAGGGCTGATAACTTGAACGAAGAAGATGCCACTTGTTCTTTATCGGGTGGCTTTTCTGGAGTTTTACATCTCGAAATAATTTTTTTGGTATTTTACTCCTTGACCAAGAGAGGCAAGATGAAATTCCTCGTTTTGCCTCTTCCCGTAATGCCCTCAAGCATGCTTTCAAGTTACGTTAAGCCTCAGATGAAAATTGTTCAGAGAAATCGAAATTATATATACCATTTTGTTTCTAAAGAGATAAGCTATTCAATGGTATACATACCAATTCAATGATATACATACCATTTGCACAATTGTTAGTGTAAAATATGTTAAGACAAAAGTACTGCAAATCAGTGCAAAAATTGTACCTTACCATGGCAATTCCACAATATTCGGAATCGGAATGAAGTCAGGAGTATGACTATGATTAAGCGCCCTTCCCATTTTACCACGCCACCTCGTCTTCCCCTACACACACGCAGTCACATATATAGATATATATATAGCAAAACAAATAATATCAGAAAGTATCATAAAGTATAATTTCGTCGGGAGTGCCTTAAAGCGAAATTAATTTAAGTTCAAGTGGGACAATCTTCGATTAGAATCAAATTTTGAAAGACTTGCTCGGACAAGAAAGTGACATCAATAGATACTTAAAGTCGACTTCATTTTAATTCCTACTGAATCTAGTCACAAATACCGCCTCCTTTGCTAAATTTTTGGCTCACCTTGCTCCCGAAATTCCTAGGTGAGTTCATCTAATCCTTTTCTAGAAGATAGTGGGGAGAAAAATCACCGGGAGCTGATAAGCGGAACAGTCCTAATTTCTCCATCTTAGTTTAATGTAAGCTCGTAAAATGATCACCCCCCCCCCCCAAGCGTGCTTTTTAATTTATTATTCAGATTTAAGAGTTTCGAACGTGAAGCGATTAAAGTGGGGTCATGCTCATGGATAGCAAATCTAAGTTGTGGGTGAATTGTCTGTTGCTACGTGGGAACTAATTTCTTGAATATATTTTGTTTTTCGCTATTATTTGAGAATTAACTGTTTGTTTAATACATACATAGATCGTGAAATATAAAGAAGATGTGTTGCGTGTATTTGCAATTTTTTGAAAAGCGTGGGATATAAATGCTGCCATCTTATATATACAACATAAGTACTTTTTTAACGTAGGATTTATTTATCTTCTTTTCAAAAAGGTGAGTTTTTGTGCATGTTGTACAGTAAATTATTTATTCATTTTTTTTAGTTTGAAGAACCTGTTGAATTTAGAATTTGTTATTCAAAAAGGGAAACAATACATTATTTCCTTTATTTCTTTTAAAAATGTTTCTAAATTACTAGTTTTACTTAAACCTGAAAACAGAGAGTACAGCATATTTTTGGTAGCAAATTTAAAAAAAAAGTGCAATTGAAAATCAACTACACGGCGATCTGCTTTATTGAAAAGTGGAGTGAAATTATATAACTTGATACTTATGGGTAAAAAACAGATTAGAGAACAAATAGTGAAGAAATTTATAATAAATCCCAAAATGCGTTGATTTTATAATTCAATTATTCACAACAAATACAGAAATTTTTGTCTCCTTCGTTAGGGAGTTGAATATACATCCCTTCCTTCTTGAAGTCATCATGTCAGATAATGGGTAAAGCATAGTGGTGATTTATTGTTGCCCTAATCTTTAGCCGAGTATCCTTAACACCCTCAGAATTTCCGTTCATGTTAATACGGTTAATTGTCTCACGTAAAATGTTGCAGGAAATGTTATTTGCTTACTATATATATTATAAATATTCTTTGATACGTGCGTGCTAAAGAAATAAATTCGTTTTCCTTTCCTAGCTTTGAAATTGTACCTGACAAATACGCTCACGTTTAATGTATTAGATAGCATCTATGAAGTATGTACATTTTTGTTGTTTATCTTCATGTAAGATTAACTTCAAACTTCGCCGTAATTTCTTTAAGATTGCTCTTTTCAAATACTTTTTATGTTACAGGGCATCGCAAAAGTTTACAGATAACAGAGTTTTCTTATTTTGCAATTGAAATAAGGTGTGTAACTAAACTAGGGGATGAGCCCCTTAGTTTTGTTAAATACGTATTTTAATTTTACCGTTATGGCAAAAAAGAAACCGAACGTAAAACTTTCCCCAATTCTTGCGTGACCGCAATCTTTGCCCGCTGTGTTCTACTTGCTACAAAGAACTGTCCATTCTGTATTATGATTACTTTGATATTTTATCATCCTTAATGGGAAGATGGGAGTAGAAAAGTTCATCACTAAAGTTACATTTCTGAAAAATAACCTTTCATTTCATTTTTTAAATTACATTTTATTATTCAGTATACTGTCCTGTGTTTAATATCTTTTAAATGTGTTTTAGTTCACGTTATATAAAACAACTACATTTTAAAGAATTGGCGTCATAAATCGTGATATTGCTGTCATTAATTTGAAAGCATATAAAGGGTGATTCAAGTTGAATTTCCACATAGCAGTGGCAAATATTTTTCAGACATTAAAGTACGCATCACTAACAAAATGAAATATTCTAGATAGTTTCGTAAAGTTAGTTATGAAGCCATACACAGCAAAAGAACGAGTTCGAATTAACCAAGCGTATTTATGAAAACGGGAGCTCGAGAAAAATGCGCACCAAATTTTCAGGCCGCATAATTGGTTTCCGACTTTGCGTCATATAAAGTCAGAATAGTCTACAAGCCCGAACCAAACACAATTAAAGGACTAAACAAGAAGTTCCGTCTAGAACTATACGAGCCTACTTTCCCGTATTCACCAAATTCAAATGTATAATCTAGCTATCTCTTTCTCTCTCTTTATCCTTTAGCTTTAGTTCTTATTTTTTTCAAATAAACCTTTTTCAACGGATAATACATATTCATTCTTTCTTTTATTCAGCCAATCATTTATTCATTCATTCCTTCGAATAAACACATGTTTGTATGTATTAAACAAACATGTGTTTATTCATTCATTTACTCATTCATGTATTTATTCACTCATTTAATCATTATTTTCCTCATTCATTTATTCATTGGTTCATTCTTTCATTTATTCATTCATCCATACTTTCAC
Source organism: Octonoba sinensis (assembly GCA_038502835.1). NCBI lineage: Eukaryota > Metazoa > Arthropoda > Arachnida > Araneae > Uloboridae > Octonoba > Octonoba sinensis. The sequence continues at coordinate 50,438,212 of CM076599.1, read as the reverse complement.
TCTTTCATTTTTTCATTGAGAAATATCCTTAAAAATCCCGATAAAAAAATTGCATAGGAAAATAGGCTCGTTAGTTCTGGATGAACTTTCTATTTGTACATGTTCTACTTCATAAGAGCTTTCCGATAAAGTTTGTTCCAAGCAAATCGGTCCGTTAGATCAGGAATTATATAGGATTAAAATTTCCCCGTAGGCGGTATGTTAATTCGTTTTTGAACTGTTCGAAAATGAAGAAAAACTGTTCAAATCAATATTTCACGCCAAGAACTTCTTCCAGTAAGCTTGTTCATTTTAACAAGGATCTTGTACCCAGAGTTTACATAATTTGCTTCATTTTCGCCAATAGGCGCTAATGGTAAATTTTTTTGAACTGTTCAAAATTGAACGAAAAATTGTTTGAATCAAAAAGTAAAATATGAAAATGAGATGTCCTCGCCGAGATCTTTCGAATTCAAAAAGAATTTTTCGAATCGGACAATTCTTTCAAAAGTTTTTAGGCCGGGGGGGGGGGGGGGTACAGACCGACAGACACACTTTCCCCATCTCAAAACCCTACTTTCCAGTTTTTTATTTTTCAATCTTTATTTAATTACTTCCCTTGTTCTTGACTATTCTTTATTTTTAACGATATTTTCACGATACATTAAGCCTTCTTTCATGCTTTATTCTTATTATTTTTACTTTTAAGGGAAAGAAGGCTAAAAAGGACACAAGACGCAAAATAACCGACACGAAACCTGCGCTTTGCAGAAATGTTATCGAAGTATAACAATCGCACTACGTTATGCCACATGAGTCTGGGCGTCCATTTGGCCGATATAATATTCCATACATAATTGTAGTAAATTAAAAAGAAAACTTTTAATAAAACATTACTTTTTTGGGGGTTAGAACTGTGTTTTTCTTAATAATTTAACGTGGAAGCCCAAATTAAATCACCTTTATGTAATTTTTTTAATTCTTAAAAAGTTCTACACAAGTCGAAAACGTCTCATATCTCAGGATACACAAACAGGATAGTAATTAAAGTAGTTCCAATCCTTTAGTACGGTTAAGTATTCGTAATATAATTGATTCCATTGCGTTGCTAGCATAATTGATTGTGTTAATGTTTCCATATCATTCATCGTAAATACGTATGCGTTTGTTTGAGCATTAACATTTCTCAACGAATCAAACAATAGTCCTTTTCAGGTAACAAACATTTTATTACAATTTATAACATGCCCAGCACTTGAGATTATTTATAGGTGAATTATTTACATTATTTCCGCTACCATAGTATTGAGAGATGATGAAATTTATTGCAGAAATGCTAACTGCAGCTGCATCCTATTAATTTACGTAAGCTTTGCAAAATATTTTGTTAAAATCACCATGCAATATAATAAAATAAATCTGTCGAATCAATGTTGTAGTCCAATAGCTAGTAAATGAAATCGCTAGCAATGCAGAAAATACCATATGCATCGTTTCAAAAGCATTTGAATTTGCATTGCAAATGTATACGTCGGTTTTGCGCTGAAATGAATTGCTGCTATTTTCAAATGTACGCTTCAATTTTAGATAAACCAAGACTTGTTATTTGGAAGGCATTTACAAATCGATGCGAAAGAAGAATCAATATTTCACGTTGTTAAGCTGATTTTACGCAGAAATACATTTCCAATAATTCTGTTTGGGTTGATAATAATAATTAAATGCAGATGTAAGTACCAAGTAAATATGAGTATGATGAGCAAGATAATATAAATATATACGTCTATACAAGCACAGATACACACATGTATATGTTTTTCGTCGGAAATGAATTATTGTCCAGTAGAATATCAAAAAAAAAAAAAAAAAAAACACAAAAGCTTTTAGTAAAAGAAAAGTCTTAGTTTAAAAGCTCGGTAAAATCAGTCAATAGATTTGACACCTTATCACGCAAGAATTTAAAGAAGGGAATAGGCCAATAACCGCCCTCAAAAACATTGATTAGTGGACATTTTTATAAAACGAAAACGTATAAAATAAGCAGACCATATTTTAGTTTTGGAAAAGTAAATGTTACAAAAACTGCATGTATTATTATCTCATTACTAAACATCCCCACCAAAATATTCACATTTTAATAACGCATTTCTAAAAATATTAATGGATTTTGTAATCAGGACTTCTGACACTGTGACCTCCCTTTCATGAACTATACTTTTCTGTCTGCGAGGTGATTCCCAGCAAGGGAAGTAGCTGCCCAGGTCATGCGATAACGGATGGGAAGTCTCATGCTTCAAACTAAAAGGCATGGGGTTGGGAGAAAAAGTGCTAATGTATTTGTGATCGATCAAATTTAAAATCTTCAGTGTTGAACACACACACACACACACCCGCGTGCGCTAAAATGTAGTTAGGTATTGCCTACAATTTATAAGATAAAAACCGGTGAAATGGCGTGGTTGGAGAGATGGTGCGATGGAATTTTCGAAGGGAAGGGAAAGTGTGAGTGCACCGGCGATTCCAGGTATTTGGACAGCCACAACAGCAGAGTGTCTACTCAAATTCATATGTTTTTTTCGCTGAAAGTGTATGAAACAGCGTCCTTTTTTTGCTTGCTTTCCAAATGTGAGAGCTTAAAGTTTCATTACTATTCCTCTAATTTTTATTTTGGTAAGAGTACTGCAAGATACTTTTTAAGCAAAAGCTTGTTTCATTATTTTCACAGTTTACTAGCAGTTATTATTATTATATCCTACTTATTATCGAACATCATATGCAATGTGTCTGAACAACCCGTGGGCGCAATCTCACTCGCCCTATAAGGAGAGAAGCGAGAAACAGCTGTCTTGGCTTTATTCCTGCTGTCGTTTTAAATTACAGCATAACAGAGAAAAAGTGATGGAAAGGCATACAAAAGGAATGTAGTCTATAATATTCACCAAAATTTTGGCATAAAAAGAAAGTTTTCCTTCTTTTTTATTGTTGTTTTCCACCTTGTGCGTCATCTCTACCAGCTTTTGCATGTCTGCATTTTAATGCTCATTTGTGCTTTAAAATAACGTGAAATTATTTTTATTGGCTTCATTTGGATGTTTTGCATCTAGAAGCTCCCGCATTGAAAAAGGGATTCCAAGCAATCCCGAAACATATGTATGCATTTTAATGCTCATTTGTGCTTTAAAAAAACGTGAAATTATTTTTATTACACAGTTTATTTGCACAAAGTTAAATTATTATTATAACAGCTTTACCTTACTCTGTATGACTTTGTTTTATACTGCTTTCATATAATAGGTTTAAAACAGAAATTAAAAAAAGCAAAAAATTAGAAATTAATGTAAGAAGGAAAAAGGCTTACTATTTCAAAAAAAGATCGTAAGGAGCAAACCGAAGTTGAGAATAAATTAACACATTCAATAAAACACAAATGAGTATGAAAAGCACACATTGTGTGTAATTACTATGAAAAAACGCATCTCACTTACTTAAAGCCCGTAGTCTTGTGAGGGTTAGGGACGGGCATTTCCCGTGCACGTAAGTGACGTCACATTTGTAGATCCCTTCGTCTGCGACTCCCAGGTTCCGCAGATGCAACCCGTCTCTAGGGCCGAAGTGGGCCCGTCCTGCTAGATCCCCCATGGGACGGGAGTGGGTGTCGCTATACAAGTAAACTCTGCTCCATTCGGCTGTTTCGAGCAGCGAAGGACGTTTTGTCCATGTGATGACGTAGACTCTTCCACAATGGACAATATCTACCTCACAAGGAAGAACTACCGAGGAACCTACTTGACCGGATACCATGTGCTCGCGACCTGAAAGAAATTATGTATTAGTTATTCTGCGAAGAAGAGTACAACAATAAATGAATAAATAAACACTATATATATGTATATATATATTGAGAGAGAGGAGAGTTAAAGAGTATTCATTAAAACTAAAGTTAAAAGTTGTTTTAAGATGAATTTCAGTACTCAGAGTACATATTGTACTCCTTGTGTAGGTAGGTACTTTAACTAAACAAACAAAACGCGTTTTTCCCTCTGTCATGTTTTTATTATTTTTTTTATTGTGTTTTTATCCAAAAATTGCTTAGTTACAAATTGATCGCCGTAAGTGGCTAATTTTCAATTGTGCGGCAATATTTTACATCTTAATAAAATAACATTACTAGACATATAAATAAATTACCAATGTATATTTAAGGCTAATCAAGTGGTGTTTTAACTTTTTACCACGGGCAAGAAGAACCGCTAGTATATTATACATATACATAGAAATGCTTAAAATATATCGTTTCATAGATCTCCGAATGAACGCAAAACAGCTAATGGTGATTATCTATTCTGTCCATTTCTCTCTGAAGTTAATAATCCATTTAATCGATTGTCATCGGTTACGCATATCAATGCGCTGTTCTGCACGAGTCGGAGATTCTGGTGTTTTAGAAATTCCTTCTATTGCTTATCTCTGATCCCACAATTGCCGATTGGGGCTGTTAACGAAGTACACTTTATCAAGAGTGGAGATATGTCATCCGCTTTATCTCTACGGGTATTAAAGATATTAATGGGATGAGAATGAAGTGCTTAAAGTAGTAAGTCGTTTATGGCCATCGTAAGGTTCAGAAATTTGCGGAATCCTAAAAAGAGGAAGTTTTTTCTCCTTTCTTCTTTATTTCTTATTCTTCAACGAAGCAACCTTATCTAAGATCAGGTAATTACAAAATATTACTACGCCTAATATTATATAAGCACAATGATTACATTTTTGATAAAAAAATTTCAGCACAAGTACAATGCAGTACGTGAAACTATGTTATGGAGCATTTATAGAAAAAAATGAGTTTTATGAATGATATCTAGATTGGATCTGAGCTTTCTTCATTTGTAAGATACATTAAAATACTTTCAAAATTGTTTAAATATATGGTAACGAATTTGAATTTATTTTATGGGTTCAGGTTTTCCCAATTCACTGTTGTTAATTCAATATACCCAGTTTAATGCACAGCTTTTTATGTACCGGAAGATCCGTAAAGAATGTTTTTTTTTTTTTTTTTTCAATTTGTTTTTAGAGGAAAAAATGCATATTACCTTTGCATCATAGCATTGACAAGTGTGTTTAGTTATAACTATATCCATTCACCCTTAAGTTTTCTTTAACATATATTTTATTAATACAAATACTCTTCATTTCTTTCCGGCGATTTATGCTAGCATTCTATTTTAATGACCAGTTAAACGTACACTCATATAACAACACATAAATACAGTATAAGTCAACACACATTTATATAAGATACATATTCTCTAAGATGAATGTAAAATTTCCACCTCAGATAACCTTACCTTTTATGTTACTAAAAAATTATATGGTATATGCACTGACCTATTAAAATATTTCCGTTGAAATGACATCAAAAATCATGTTGTCATGCTTTTTATGTTTTTCTTTCTTTCTCTTTTAGTATTTCTTTTCTTTCTTACTTTTTTCGCTTTAAGTACTCTAATTTTAGTATGTAAGTTTCATGGCACAACTATAAAAGTGTACGATGCTAAAAGTCAAAAATGAATTGTATGGTCAGCTGCCTCATAAAAACAGTCACTATTCGATTGTTGAAATTATTTAGTCGCAGAAATATGTACTTAGTTAAATATGAACACAAAAACTCTTAAACTGAAGTGGAAATAGTGAGATTACATGCTGATAAAAAAAAGTATTGCAGAATGGCAGACTATATATGCCAGAAATATCATTTTCAATTTTTTAAGTGTATAATTTTTTTGCACTTTAGTTAAAGCTAAATTTAGGAACAGAAGACACGTCATAATTGATATACACCATTTTGACCGAAGTTAAAGGCAATTTAGAGCATGTAGCAAAAAGTTTCTCGAACGAGACAAAAGCATAAAATGTTCTTCACAATTGATTCAGCTCACATTGCTTTCGATATATTTGAGCTTAACGACATTTTGAAATTAGCAGAAGAGAAGATAAACTGAATCCTATACTGTTTGTTGCTTTTAAAGTGAATGAAACGAAATGTGGTTTGTGTTTGTGTGGGGTTTTATGGCACGTGATTTTTAATAGACGATATTGCGCAATTTGAGACCTCTCTATTTTTGTGTGCTTTTGAAGGACTAATGAACAAGTTAAATCAATGAATAACTACAAAATATGTATACACACACGCACACAAATATGTATATATATATATATATATATATATATATATATATGCATTTAAGATAAATTATAAAAGGTGAAAAAACAAACATAAAAAATATATAATTAGAAAACTTTTATTAAAGTGAAGAGTGTATAACAACCAATTCTATTATTTAATCACTAATATATATATATTCTAATTAGGTGTTCAAAAAATATTGAAAATATTTTTTTTTTTTTTTTTGCATATAAAAGAAAGCCATTTTGAAATTTAAGAGTTCATAAGTTCAATAGGAGAGTCTAATAATTCAGTCATTTACTATTATTATTTACGTTTTTTGTAAAGCTGTCAATGTCTTTATTACGTTAAGAATTTACTCTCATATAATCTTGTGGTTTTTCAGCTTTCTCGTGAATTTATTTGAAAAGAAATTCAAAATTTTGTTTTATTTTTCCCTTTTTGAGTTAGCGCAAAATATTTATTACTAAAAGCATTATAAAATTGTACTGAAGTACTGACTTCCTTTATGTTTGGCCATTTTCATCTTTCCGATTGCTTATCAAAGAGCTGTCCGACCCTAAAAATACAGCTTTATGGCTGAGTGAAGAAGTTGTGGCGACTTTAGGAAAAGGGAATTTTATTGAATCCTCTTTTAGTGATGTATCCCAAGCGAAATAACTTTCCCTTCGTTATGAACTGGGCCATCATAAAATGAGGTTTGTGGATGAAACAATCATAAAAATGAGTTTTTATTTATACGCAGGGGACCTACATTTATGTTTTTGTGCAAAGATTTGTTGTTAAGAATGGGGAACTTTAAATACAATTTTCTTGCACGTACAATAAAGCGTTTTAAATTTCAAAAATTCATCGATTGAAACAAGTCGTCCCATTAATCAATACTTCTCTTTACTCAGTTTTTGGGACAAAGACAATAAATGAGATAATTCATTCTTTTATAATTAATTTTTAGCATTTCTTAAGAGGAAAAAAACACTTTTGTATGATTTTGCATTTTTTCGATTTTTCGGTGCAAAAATATAATTTCTACTGTTATTCACTATTTTTTTCTTTTGGTTACAAAGTTTTGAAATTTTTTCCCCAGTCGTTAGTGTTAAAGTTTTTGGAATTGTTCAATATGTTAGCTTTAAAAGAATAAAACAGAAACTGTATTTTTTGTTAGTGCTCTACGCCAATAAAAATTTTCTAAAGACAAGATGCTTGTTGGCTAAGATTTATTTGGGATTGAAATTTCCCCTTTGACCAGGAAGTAACGTAAATGAAAAGTAACCATTACATCAATCTAAAATATTAATAATTTGTTGCTCCGGAAAAAAAATGCTGATTTAACAGTAATAGAACTATGTTTTCTACTACGTTTTGTTTTTCCTCCTGCATTAAATATTCTTTGATTTTGAAATATATATAATTTATTACTAATTTCAAACTCGTGATCATGGAAATCAGCAATATGTATGATTTTAGATTTGTTGAAATTTTCTGAAGCCGCAAATAATCTGCTTTAAATGATTTGCTTTTTGATATAACGTTAAAACACATTAATAAGGCCTACAGTAGATCGAAAAACAACCCATGTACAATTTGTTGTATTTTGTAGAGATTGAAACTTTTGAGTAATATGTATGAATTTGTAAGCAGCGAGGAAAAAATATTGCGGAATACGACGCAATCGTAAGAGGAATGTTCCATCATCTGCAACGCATTGATTGATTCATACCATGAAATGCAATTGGATTGTCCATTTTATATCGACTGATATGTTAGGCTATATGTCAGTGTTATCGGTTTTCGATGCCTGTAAAATAGGAAATAGATGTGATCATCAGAACATCGACCCATAAATGAATTGCTGAAAAAATTCTACACTTCTGCGTTATATTAGGTTTCTGACATTTTAGAAAAGTTTTATTCATACAAACCTTTTGTTATAAAGAAAGCGTTTCTAAAGAAAGGGGTGATACTTTCAAGAAAAAAAGAAGAGAATATGAAATATATATTAATTTTTAATTATATACGGGGGGGGGGGGCACAAGCATTTTGTATTCCTGTACCGGCTACTTAAATCAACCACGTATTCATCGTTCTTTGTGCTAGTCCAGGAAACAGGAAACCTTAAACTTATAATTACATAATCATTCAAATTATAGGCATTTCTAGTTCCATCAGAGCTCTACATAATAAAAATTTATAGTGATCAAGCTATCATGATAATTGGCCTTTGTAAATTTTCATTATGTGTAAAATAATTTGGTTAAGTTATATGACTTAAGTTTCATAATAACTTGATCATTGTAAATTTTTAGTGATCAAGTTATTACGAAGAAAAAAAAAATAATAAAATAAAACCATCTAGATCCGATAACAGAAAGAATGCATTGATAAATTTGAAATAAATGGCAATATATAATTTTTTAATTATGGGCAGACATAGTTTCAGGAAGATGTACGAGTAAATATTCTAATTTTGCAGGTAATGTCTACTTTGTATTTATATAATATAGTCGTTCATAAAAATCAAAATTTGTTGCGGCAATAGTAAGTGCCTATCTTAATCCCTGATTCAAATTTAAAGCAAACCAAACAAATAATCTAGTACTTATGCATTATTATAGTAGAATTTTCAGAAAGTTATACGTGTTTACTTCCTCTAGATAATCAAATTATGCACAAAATATTGTTTGAATCCTTTGAAAAGTTTACATTTTTGTATAAAGTTCAGACAAACAAATAAACAAAGAAGAAAGAATTCAGACATACAAATACAAATTTCAAATCCGTATAAATTTGTACTTGTCTTTCTACGATGAATTCAATAGCATAATTACAAAAAAAAAAAAAATCCACAGGATACGGTATTCTTGCTTTTTTTCACATTTGTAATGTTTAAGCTTGGGAAGAAATGATCAAAGAATGTTAATAGCATATTTTTCCCCCGTCGATTTCTGCAATATCTTGTCTAGACAATAATGAACCCCAAATGATCCCATATCAGAGGTTTATACTCAGGGGCAGACTAGCTGTCCTAATAGATATCCCTAACTTCCAGCACAATACTCGGGGAAGGTGGGTGGTCAATACTAAGAAATTGGAGAGAAGTAATCTTTTTAATGAGTATTTTGACACTGTCCTGGCACTTAAGTTATAACTTTAACGGAAAGTTTAAGATATAGCTCAATGTTTCCTTTCTCAATGAAATTGATACAAGTTTTATTACTAGAAGTGCTTATGCTAGAATGTTTTACAAACTTATTTTTACATGATACTGTAAGTATTAAGACAAAGAAAATAAACGAAATGAACTTATGCAAGTAAGCAAAAAAGCCACGTGATTGAGCACAAAATTACAGTGGAAAATGCAGACATTCGTTTTGGAATGACCTTTTGTCTTTGGTTGGTTTATCCTTTTTTGGCGGGAATCCTTTATTTGGCGGGACTTATGTTATGTCTTCGCTTTCTTGTATTGAAAAAATAATTCCAGGTAATTATGAAACCTGTGTCTGCATTTCCTATTGCAATTTTGTACTTATTCATGTAGTTTTTTTGTTATATTCATTTGTCGTATAAAAGGTAATCGTTACTGCTTGAAATAAACTTAATAGGGTAGACCGAGGCGAATCGGATCACAGGGCGAATCGGCTCAAAATAAGAAATCTGTGGATAATTCAAATATCGCATTCACATAGAACGCACTCAAGAGGCGTTTTGCGTCTCTCATCTCACCCTGCACTTCACGACACAGGTAGTATTTCGATCGCACTTGTGAATCAGTGTCGACGCCGCTCGTCAGCGACTCGGTCGTTTGTGTGTGTCGCAATTTTAGCGCTTATCTGAGGTACGTACTTACGATTTCTTTGTGTCATATTACGGATTTGTGTCAAAACTCAACTATATTGGTTTATATTGCTAAACAAGGTGTCTATATTAGAGAACCAATTCGCTTCTAAGTATGATCTTAGAGGTTAACTTCTCTAATATTAATTTCTAAAGTCTTGATTATGGAGCTAATCGGATCATATCGTCAGGGGCGAATTGGATCACACTTTTAAGCTGATTTATTACATGTTTGAGGTTATTGATTCATATTTATTTCATTGTAGATGGTTCACACGTACAAAAAAAAAAAAAAAAAGACTGATGCCGGAGAATGGCCTCAAGAAAAAATGAAAAAGGCTGTAAATAAAGTCCAGAAAAAAGAGTTGACCTTACGTCAGGCAGTCTGACAAAGCCCAGCCTCCCACCTGTGCAGAAATAAGGAAAGTAATTCTTCCATCATCTTTAAAGTCCCCAATTGCTTCCAAGAGAATTCGTATAATTTCAAAACCGGTCTTGCATTTAAAATCACCTCAGAGTAAGACTACTCTTCTTGAAAAGGAAACAAAGAAGAAATTTAAGGTAGACAATAAAACCAAGGAAAATAAGGAAAAGGCTGTGGGCAGAAAACATACTATGAAGAAGATGAAGAATAAAGCAACGCTTGCGATAAAAATTAAGGGTTCATCTGCAAAACAGAGAGTGGTACTGAATTTACTGTTCCAAAATATTCGTTCTTCCACCATCAGAGGATTGGATTCAGTGCAATGCCTACGAAGAATGCTGCCACGAAAAATGTGCTGATATGGGGGGGGGGGGGAGAGAGAAGGACCATATATATGTCATTTATTATATGTCGTTTCTTAAACGCTTTGCATTGGCTACGCCGCCGACGACGTTTGCTAAACTTAGCACGTACGTCACCATGCAGGTACCGCTAGCAAAGCTTAATTTCATAATGAAACTTACCTTTCTGTTAGCGAGACAACAGTTCATCATGGCCGGAAAATAAAATTAATATGATATTGCAATTTAATTCTTGCAATCAATCTAAGATCATTGCCAAGACTCATTCCCGATGAAAAGTAACGCAACAAATGAAGCCAAATTACAATTTGGCAGTTTTAATTACCTTCTGATGACAAATCTGACCCTACTGATGGAATTGTTCCTAAGTTTTCTTAACTGATCCTTCTACATGTTATATTACTTATCAAGCGTTGACGATGTCTCATATTTTTTTTTTGTTTTGTACAAATAGACTCACAACGTTTTTAAAACACAGCAGGTTTTATTCCACAGACAATATTTTTTATACTCTTAGCAACGACAGCGCCCCATGCGACGTTTTTTACACGGCTTTATTTAATTTGATTTGTCACGGAAGTTTGTTACGCGGTTTTCGACCACTAATGCTACATAAATTATCTTCAAACTTTGCACACAAGCTTATCTTCGATGACAGTACTATATTCCATCCATTTTATAATTTAATATAACGTTAATTAGGGCAAAAAAAAATAATGATTTTGGCTCTGAGGAAATTCGACAAATATCAGAATTAATATTTGTCGAATGGTAACGATTGCTTTGTCTGGATTCGGTCATATTATTTAACTTGATTTGTCACGGAAGTTTGTTACGCGGTTTTCGACCACTATTGCTGCATAAATATCTTAAAATAAAACTGTGCAACTTAAAACCTTTTTTTATGTTGTTATCAAGGACATCGCTGCAGGCGACGTTTTTTATATTCTTATTATCAAGGACAGCGTCGTAGGCGATGTTTTTAGAATTCAGCCCTGGCAATGCCGTGCGGGTACCGATAGTGCCTGATAAAAATATTTAATCAAAACTAACTGTTGTTCAAACAAAAAAAAATTAAAATGCCTAAAACTTGTTTAAATATTTAATGCTAAACTTGAAAAAGTTATTGAAAATCGGTCGAATTTTGACCGTGGGCGAACTCTAATATATACACACACATATATATAACGTGCTCAAAATTTAAAACTAGTTTCATGTTTTAATGTTTTACCCTTAAAGATTGAATATATTGTAGAGAATGGTGATTATTTTTTTTATTGATATATTTTGAACCAGGGCATGATGATGAAGACTGCAAGCTACCCTACATAGAATTATGTACAGTTGAACAGTTACAACGCATTCTAATCACGAACTTTCTTTAAAAGTTTGTAATTCGGAGTTTTACCGAAATGCAATCTTGTTTAATCTTGCATGAAATGCTTACGGAAAAAAGAAATATTTTAAAATTGAATTTGTTTTTAAACAAAATAAGCAACACTGGGAAAAAATTAAAATTACTTTTTATGGATAATTAAATACTCATGGTTGTAAAATGAATACGATAAAGCAATGTATTTTAAAACTAAAAGAACTGATGAACGTTTTAAAAGCGAGGCAATTTCGTTTTAGTTCAGGTGGTAACAGTTGGTATTAGAATTTACTACTTTTGGAACTAGTTTTGACTTAAGCAATCTTTCTTGAAAGAAACTTCAAAGAATGATTAATTCGCAAGAGAACTTTTCCTCCACAGAAAACTAAAGTCGTAACAGGTTACGTCAGAAACGTATCGTGAAAAGAAACATAAATCATATTTGTTTTCATGAGAAAATTAGTTTTTAAAAACGAAAGCATTAGAAGTTAATTAGTTTGGTGATTAGAAAGTATGTAAAGCGCAGCTTTAAAACTTGTGCTTGGAACATTGAAAATGCGACTACGCCGTATGAAGGAAAAGCTGTGTAGTTGTGCCAAAATTGTGCGCATTAAATTTGTAAAACCAAAAAGGAAAAAGAAAAAAAAAGAAGACAAGTTGCATTTCTTTTTTTTTTTTTTTTGCAGAATACAAGAGCATTTTCGCCTTCAAAATGTTTTTATTTATTTTTAAGTTTTTTTATTATTTTTTAGGTAATACTTTGTGTTGGTATATGATTCAAATGCTTATTTTCTGGAAAAACAGGCACAAATTATATATTGGAAAATTATTAATAATGTTGCAACATTACGATCTAAGTATTTTAAATCTTTACAATTGAGTTTAAAAGTATGTTTTTGACACTTACGCCTACACACTTGATCCTTTCCATATGGCAAAACTTCAACGTTTGAGAATTATGTAGCTATCATATGTTTCCAATGCAGTGCTATTCCATACAATAAACACGAAAGAGACACGAAGAAGATATCATAATTTTTACAAAGAATCGAAGTTTCTTATTCCTTTGACTGATTAAAGTTTTATTCAGTCGACGACTGACTGAAGTATTATTCAGAAAACGACGGGTTCGTATGAAAATCTACATTAGTTGTGTAGCTCAGTCCTCATACATAGTTGGAAGAGTTTTTAAAGTAACATTTTAGTATGTTGCTTGTGTGTCTAGGTTCCATATTCATACCAGAAGCTCTGTTCCACGAGGAAGCATGTTTCAAAAATGATCTAACATCAGCTTCGACTACTCTATTGGTATTTTAAGCTATTCAATATATTTTCTATATCTGTTTGAGGATGAATTTGCTCTAAGTATATTGTAAGGTATAAATGGTCTAAATAAATGATCTAAATTGTATATTTTCAAGCCATCTCTTATGTCAAGCATCCTACTGGGGCCTCGAGCCTATGAAACTTTAAGTACTTTTCTTTCACCACTACGAAACACTTAACACCGTTATGTTCTATTTATGTGTTAAGAAAATACTTTTTATTAAAGATGTTTCCTATAACATTTAAATTTAAATATTACCTGCCGCTGTTAGGAAAACAAAATATTTATTTAAAAGAATTTTAAATGATTATTTCAGGAAGGAAAAAAAAAGAAAAAGAAAATGCTTCTAAAGAGTCAAAAATTATTATTTGCATTTGATAGAAAAAAATTTATATCTTGAAATTAAGAAATGGGTCATTGATGGGTTTGTCGTGTACATTCTATAGATTTATCTTTACAGTGTTGCATTTAAACAGTACAAAAGCTATGCATATTTGCTTATAGCAAATAATTTACCAATGTACGGATCAAATGAAATGTTTAAAAAACTGATAAACAACCTACATTCCACTCGAAATTCAAGCATGCATGACTTATGAAAGCCGTTAAAAAAGAATGTTACTGTAGCAAAACTAGTATTTCAAATTAGCATGTTTTCTATTTTGCAGGGAAGGAATTTTGAACATTTTACTTCGAAGAAAGTATCGATTGAAATAACACACAAAAAGTCTTTAATTCCATGAGAAACATTTACAATGTAGGGAAAAAAAGTATAAACAGAGAAAATATCTTTTCTTTATGAAATAAAAATTATAATATTATTAGTTTTAACTTTGAAACTATCTGACCTACGGAAAAACGTAAAATAAACCACCATATATATATTTAAACCCTAGTAATTTTTTTTTGTTCAAGTTTTTTACTCTTTACCATTAATACTATCGTAATCTAAAGTATAAGTTATTGAAGCTGATGCCAAACTTATAAAGATATTTTCGAAGCTTCGGAAAGAATAAATAGTCTATTGACTTGATCCCGTACTTTTTTTAAGCGAAGAACATGGTCTTAGAGGGATAAATTATTCATGATTCAGTAGCGGAAAATGCTTTCTTCTAAAAAATGACTGCAGGAATTTAAGAGAAAAAATATTATGTACCAAAAGGGGATTGGAAGCAATTTACGTTCAAAACGGCGTACAGCTTTACCAGGAAAACTAATGTTGAAAAATTTTATGATTCTGATAAAATACCGTAAGCTTTAAAGTCGTTAAATTTTATTTTTGAATAATTAAAGGGATCTTTGCGTTGTACCAGGTATTATATTACTTAAATCTAAAGGATAGAAAAAACTAAATTTTTGTACATAAAATGCTGCTGTTTTAACTAAGGTGATAGTTTTCAAACTAAAAAAAAAGTAAAATGTAAATAAATGTGGAATTAGTTTACTATGTAGAACATTTTCAATAACATGCTGTGTTTTTTTAAATACAGACTTGAAAAATTGTGTAAAAAATTACTCTTTTTTCCTTTTTGGATAACAATAGACAATAAACTCGAATGTTTGCCAAATTTATTAAAAGAGTTATAGGATGTCGACATGACAAATGGAATCTATATAAAAGCCTTATAAAATATGGGGAATTGAAATAGCTTTTAAAAGTGTTTTTCAAACAATGAACCCCTTTATTTGAATGTTAACATAGAATTCTGTACAACTAAATTAGTTCCATTAATAATTTAAGCCACAACACGGTTGGCTCTGTAATGAACACATATGACAATCGCCCTAGGTTTAAAGCACTTGGGTTTGTAAAAGTTTGAAATAAATTTGTGTGTTTAAAATTCCATTCTTCTTAAAATACCACTCTGCTAAGCCTTTTGATAATTTTAAAGAGTATTCGTCTAAAGATATAGGTTTGATTTGACATAATAATCATCTTCAAATGCCAAATGTACTGTTAGCCATTTCTTACCGCCAATAGTAAATAGTAATATACCTCTTTAGTGTAGTAATATACCTCTTTAGTGTAGTAAATCACGAACAAAAATATCTTCAAAGCATTGAAACTATTTGAGTCGTCACTTGACTGCTCTTTTGAGTTAAAACGTAATACAAATCAATAAGACAGTTTCAATTTCTTGTACGTTTCAAGTTATCAATTATATTCATTACGGAGAGGCAGTAAGGATTGATAAGAAAAAATGTAGCTAACAGAGCCAATCACTTACACGATGTTGGAGGTCTTTTGGGATAAAAGTATAATATATCAGGATTTATCATTAAGAAGTTAATCTAAAGACGTCATACCAGTTACGATCATTAACTTCTTTAGAAATGATTGAAGCTGCTAACGTTGTTAATACTTTAGAACCAAGGAAAGACGGAGAGATGCTTTTCATTGGCCTTGTTTTCTAAGGATTAATCATTGCCATATGACATTAATTGATCATTTCCGCGTTTTATGAACGTCAAATATAGCGGAAATAAATTAAGCGTCTTTGTGCCCAGAAATATAGATAGCTTAAACATGCTCTAAATCAGCGATTTTGTCCTTCTTGATTGATATATTGTTTGAAAAAATCAAACTATTCCTTTTTTTTATAAATATTTTTATTTATTTGGTTGTTGACTACTAGAGTTTTAATTTATTTTCTATCATTTATGTCTTAAAATTTATTTCAAGAGAAAAATCGTATAAATACTTAACTTGTAAACTTTTGTACTATGATTACTAAAAATGGTATAAATATTTAACTTGTGCAAAGTACAGCTTAGTTTGCTGATATTATCGGTAAGTTTCGTTTCTTTTGTCTACAAGCAAATATGGGTGATTTTCAGTTACATGGTTTGTTTTAGCATGTATGCTATGAAAGCAATATGTGGAACTTACTGGACAGCATAAAACTCCTAGATAGAATTGCCAGTTTTCAGTGCCATTTTGCAGATTTTCATACACTAAAGAAAATCTAAAAATACAGCAAAAAAAGCAAGTATCCCTGTTAAGTACTCCTTCAGAAACTATGAAACAAGGTATATCGATTACAGCTTTACAGAAAAACTCTCTTTTCCCTCACAGTAGATAATTTCCATAAATCTACAGAAAGAGCACACTGTAAATAAATTTTGACCGAAAATACATAAGAACCCACTAGATTTCGTTTATCCGGAGTCTGACGTAAAACTGCAGAGAATTAAAAGAAGGAAACTACTAAATCTTTAAAAGAAGGAAATTAATGACTATGAAAAGCAGAACACTCGCAAAGTTACAGTAACATATACTAAGCCGCAGTAGCGGGACTATCGGTAAGTACGCTGAATTAATATTTCTGGTACACAAAGTTGAATGTGAGTTCAGAACTTGAGCAAACGTGATTCATGTGCCCCAAACAATCGACCCAAGATGCCTCTGAAGTCTGAACGCCTAAATTTCGAAAGAAGCGGGAAATTTAAATTTTAACTAAATGTATTCAAACAACCTTTTTATATTTAGTTGCTCACTTTTAAAGTGCTCTTCTATTGTCTCAATGTGTCATTTTTTTGTAATAATGTTCCCATCCCTCCATTGATTTGCCACGGATTCGAGTATATGAATGAAAAATTGACTTTACATAAGCCCATATCAACCGCATAAAAAATTGTTGATTGCTAAAAAAGAAGTCATTTACATCTAAAAAGCAACTTAACAAATTGCTAAAGAAACATGTATGTTTTTTAACTGCCTGCACTTTTGGATACCTTTTCGATCCTAAGCATTATCTAGAAGTATTTATATCCAATCACAAATACCTGGCATGCAACAAGGCTAGTCAAATAATTAGCCTCTTTGAAAAGTTTAATCTGTTTAAAAAATAGCAATTTCATCACCCGTGTTTTTACTTAGAGTAACAATGCAAACAAATGCGTTTTTAGAGTATATTTAGGTGAACAATTGATCTGATCTGTAAGTTTGAAATAATACCTTTGTCAATGGAATGAGTAGTTCATCCCTTTAGGTTCGCGTTGGAGTAAATCTCATCTTCAGAGCTTATGTTTCCCTAAACGGCTAAAACAGAATAGTTATTCAGAGAATAAATTGTTTTACCTCCTGAAATCTATCAGAAACGATCCATATTTACCTTTTCTCCAGCAGCTGTTGCCTCGGATGTTCCAATGAGCTTACCAGTCATGAAGAACCAAAAAGACTAGTCATTGATTCAGTCTAACACAGCTGTCCAATCAAGAATCCCCATGACAAGGCCTTCTTCCTTTCTTAGCACCGCAGGGGTGCTCCTATTTTTGTTCCCGGTTATCTTTTTTCCCTTTTTCTTATTTATAAGAAATTTGTGAATAGGTTATGTTCTGCAGTTTTCCTTAAATTGCTCTCTTTCTGCAAAAACGGATATTTGGATTTCATAACTTTTGAAAACATGCTACAAGACGGGATAATTAGATTACTTTTTTTAATAGAAAACAAACTAAACATCTTTTTAAAAATTTTAATACCCACGAATATTTTTCTTTCAATATTTCTTACATTTACCTTTTTACATGATCAATAATTTTTATGGGATCATTACTTTAGTTCTCGGGTATCAACTGTATGCTTGAGTTTTATGTTAGCTTGTGCTAATACAGACGTTTCAATCTGTTGGGCTGCATGCTGTACATCCAGGACAAGACAAGCTGCTGGAGCTGCTAATGAGTTTGTCCAGAATAGATAGGTAAAGAGATAAATATCATCCTTTAATCACCAAAGAAAACTTTAGTGGAACAAGAGGTGCCTATGCTCCTGCAACTAGGTATTACATTTTTAGGCAGATATGAAACCAAAGATCGAGTAGATTATAGGGCGTTTTTCGCAGTTGCATGTGGGTTGCAAAGATTGTAAAGAATTCTTCAGGTCTAAAGAGGCTGTTTTTATTTGGCAGGAAATGGAGAACATATCGGCATTTAATGTAAAAATATGCATAAACAATGCGATTATCACACAACATTCCATTATCTATTGTATGTAATTTGCCATCCCTGGATTCGGAAATTTTGAAGCACATTAAAAAAATATTTTTATGTATTTATTACTTTATTTTTTTAATAAAAGACAAATAAAAACTATTTCAATATCAACAACGAAAAAAATTGTGCGGTCACTTACGTTATCTTACCGAAGAAAACAAAGGTTTGTTCCGCAGTGAACCAGTCAGTAGAAGCACGTTTCTCGCAGAACAGAGAAAATGTAGTAACATTAACCAAGTTCAGCTTTTGGGAGGGTGAGAACATATCGCAGGTGGTTGCTTTGGGACCGTGTATGCTAAGGAAGCTGATGCACGTTAAATCCTTCATGTCTGGAATGAAATTCAAGTGAAACGATACCTCTGACGGTCCCAACCAACAGATGACGGTCTCTCATCTGGAAACTCGTTCGAAAATCAATAGACTTCTGAAAAGTGGCGGAAGTCGGACTCCTGCCTATAAGGGTCCTGTTAAACTTAGAAGCAGTGCACACTCTATTCCTCGCTTCAACTCAAAAAACATTAACAAAGACGAGGATTCGTCGTGTTTCAAAAGTGCAATTTGTGTCAAATAAAGACTGGCAGAGCATTTAAAGAAAGCGAAACAAATATTTGTGACGCTGAGATTTTAAAAGTATAAGAGGGGATGAATGAATTTACGCATACAGAAGTACGTGGATTCGTAGCAAAACACTGCTCTAGTTTTTGACACTGCTTACTATTACAAACGGCTTTGAATTTTATTAGTATAACCATTCTGTAATTTAAATGATAAAAATAACCTCATTTTTCAACTTGCTCAGGAAACTACATTAAAAAAATATTTACCAATTTTATACAATTAAAAAAAAGTTTTCTTAATTAGGTCCTATGTTTAGTATTATTGTTCTTAAGGGATCACTCATTAATGATGTCACCTTCGAGGGGAGGGGGGTTTTCATGAAATTGTGACAAATGGTGACAAGGAGAGGGGAGGGGGTAACAAGAAGTGTGACATATTGTGACAAACGTGAGGGAGGGGGATCAAATATGTGTGAAATAAGCGTGACATCATTTATGAACGGATCCTAAGTCAGCGTTTCTCAATCTTTCAGTATTCGCGGCATAATTTTCTATCATAATTTTCATCGCGCCCCCCGTTACCATAAAATGTATGCAACAATAATGTATACGAGTGCTGATTCAGTTTTTGAATTATTTTTTTAACTAACTACCAAAACTAGAGTGAAAACAAGTAATTTTAGTAATACAATTAATTTAGTAATAAATCACTCTTTGAATTTTGGGCAGGAGTAGAGGATGATTTTTCTGCGCTAAAACAAATGCATTTTTCCCAATATATTGCCATTTTTAACATCCTCAACAACTTTTGTGAAACTGAATTTTATGCTGTGACTTCTTTGTGGACAAACTATAGATGTCGGCTAAATATAGAAACAACTGAAGGTGGCAATTTATAATATTAAGCCTTCCTTCGAAAATCTTTGCTTTGAAAGACCGGCCCAAGGAAGTTACTAATAATTATTAAATTTGTTTTTAATTTTGTATGTTTTGATTAAGAAAGCTTTAATTTAGTAATTTGTTTTATTTTAATAGTTTATTAAATATGTCGAAATGTATTTCGTTTTCTATGTGTATGTGTGCTTTCCTTTCAGTCAGTTAATCAATTTTTTAAAGTAATGTTTTCTCTTGCATATTCTCGCGCCCCCTTCTCATGTGCTCGCCCCACTAGGGGGGCGCGCCCCACAGGTTGAGAATCACTGACCTAAGTCTTATTATTTGTCTATATATATATATATATATATATATATACGTGTGTACTTTTGTGTCACTATAACATACCGGTTCGACCGAAACGCTAAAATAAGTTTAAAAAAGACTGACTTTATCTGTTTCTCTCCCAGCAACGTTATTGTAAAACGGTAAAACGTACTTTTCTTAGCTCATGAAGTCACATTTTAGCAAAGTTTTCTACAGAGAAAAAGTCATAAATAATGCCCGAACACATCTAGATATTAAATAAAAAAAGAAAATGTATACAAGAATGTAGAATCGAAAGTACGTTCCCGAATGAGTAACAAACTTCCGTTTTGGAAAACTTCCAAGATAGCCTTTGATCTTCAACTAAAAATGAAAAATGAAGTGAAAATTTGGTTCTGCCCAGTAAACAATCCTCCAACGGCTTTAAAAGTAGCAATTCCTCCTAAAAGTATCTTAACAGCAGAAACATTATAATGAAATTATCTCCGGGAAAGACGAAATTGTTTTTCATGCAATCCGTCCAAATGATCATCATTTTTGGAGCTTGTTTTGTAAAAAAACAAAAATAAGATGTTCTTTTAGAAAGTTTAGTCTCAATTCTTTTTTTTATTTTCTATAAAAAAGTGAGAAAAATAAATGTTTTACTGACATTCAGGAATTGATTTTTTGAAGAAATAATTTGTTAGCGTGGTTTTGTAATCAGCATGATGGTTATTCAGTTCTTTAATATAGTAGTTCATTCTTATTTTTTCCCTTCTGGCGTTTGTAATTGTATATAAACTATTTCTATTTGTTATAACTAAATGTATACATATTAAATAAGAAAGAAATACCTTGTGCATTTTTATATATAGCTTTTTCACTTAATGTACATCTCAAAATTACACATTAGTAACAGAGAAATGACTTGATTATAGCATACAATACCAAAATATGAATGAATGGGTGTGTGGTCGGGACTCGAACTGAAATTCTATTCTCCTGGTGAATGCTGGGTTATTTTGGAAGATAAAAATAAGCTATTGACAACATTAGTTCCAAACTGCAACGTACGTATTTTGCTTCTATTTGGGAAACGTTGTCTATAGTTGAGCCCTTCTGGTGTGTCTGAAGATGTTCACTGCTGTTCACTGCTATTATTTGTTACTTTAGGAACATTATTAAGACTTGATTTATTCGCAAAACTAACTTTTAATAAGAAAAAAACGAAACTAAACCTACAAACTTTCACGATAGTTAACTATTTCTTTTTACAATTTATTTCACTTTTGATTCTTTTGTGACAGTTAAGAACAGCCTTCGTTAAGCTTAAAATTGGCACACCCTTGAGTTCGCTTATTTTCAAACGTAAGTTTTTCAAAAGTTTTACGAAAACATATACATATATTATATTTCCATTTCTATTTTTCTTCTTCTTTTTGTCTTTCTTTCTTTTTTTTTTGGTTCAAACTTCAAATCCGATGTAGCAGTTGAAGACCAATGGAGATGAAAATGTTCTTATTAATAAACGAATTTTTCCCGAAAATCTCGCTGAGCAAGATAATTTCGGAACAAGAGTTTTTTCCGTACACCCTATTGTGTACTCAAAAAAAAAAAAAAAAAGTTGCTACGTCTATTGTCATGGTTCTTCTGTATAATTTACTTTAAGAAGTTAGACCTCGAATTATCATTAGAATTCACTGAACAGTAAAACTCCGGGTCATAATTTTGTTAAAAAATTTTAATTGATTTTACTTCGTATGATGTTCAAAACCGAAAACACAAGCTTAGCTTGGCAGTGCCCTAGGCTTTGAACGCACTTAAAATTTTTTTGGTGCATTTTCGCATGTTAATGAGCAGTTGTAACAATGAAATCGTAAAATTCTGTTCAGTAAAACTCACGCGATTGAATTCAAGAAAAAATAGTTTACAATTTAATTCGCTTATCCCAACTGTAACTGTTTACCATTTGAAAATGGTAGATAAAGACAAACAGACCAATCTTAATGGAAACAGTGATGGGACACTAGTTTCATTTGACTTTATTGAATCTGTTATAATTTCGAAGGAATATTCTAAGACATCCATTTATTAGAGAACGGCTAACTTTCCTACACTAATTAACATTGAATTTTCGTGAACCTCATTTTAGCTGATGTCAGAAGAAGCCTTGATTTCAGCGAACCTGAAGCTCGAAGTTTAGATTCATTTTCTATTATAATGACATTCCTTCTTACTTTTGAATTATTTGAGAAGTACAACGTTATTTTATTGGGAATATCTTATTAAATTACATTACATTACGAAGTGTATGTTCCCATTTTGGAAAATTCATCGGTACCATATTTGCTTCAATATTCATTCCATAATACGGTTAAAATAATCGCTTCAGAGAAGGGGAGGGGGTGGGTACACGAAGAGTTGTTCCAAATGTTAATCGAATCCAACTGAAAAGTTCCACTCAGTTCCAATCATATTTCACAAACATGGGTTACGAATCGATTGAAGACTTCCTCTCGCTTTAAGATTTCAATAACGAGAGATTTTAATTCGGAGAAGAATTCTTTTCACTTAAATTGGATGCAGTGTCAGTAGGCGATAACTCAAATTATGATCAATAATATTTCTAAATTTCGATTTTTACTTTGCAATATTTTCCAAGTTTGAAATCACAAGTGAATGACATTTAATGAGAAAAGTAAATCTGACATTAACCATAAATCGCGAATTACCGGCCGAATGTTTGTTTCGAGAATTTATCGATGTCATTACATGTCTATGCATTCTAATAAATCTGGGAACTAAATAATTCTGATATAGTATCTTACACAAGAGGCAGCATGAAACGTTTCTCAAAAAAAAAAAAAAAAAAAAAAAAAAAAGAAAGAAAGAAAGAAGGAAAGAAAATGAGTTTAATATAAAATTAGAATTGAGAGCAAAAGGACAAGTGTTTTGATTCCAGAAATTAGGATTTTATTAGCGTGATGTTAACAAAATGTATATTTTCATGAGACCGCAAGCTTAAATTTCAATTCCATGGTACTGGCTCTCCAACTTTAATTTATCTTAGTGAAAACAAGTTGTTTTTGAAAACATAAATGGTTTATTATTTTTAGTTTTATTTAAATTGTCCATTTTCTTATTGATTTGCTCTGGAAAACGATAAAAAGTAAAACAACTCGTTTCGTAAGGAACAAGTGATTGCAATTTTGTTATTCACCCTTAAAATTGGGAGCCGCTATGAAGTATTTTATAGCGCTTAATTATACTGAGTAATATGCGCTTACCTTATATTGATGGAACTTTCATCGTAATTCGAATCTAAGTTTTTACGCTTGTATATTCAAAACGTCAAAATGATCTCATAAAGCATTAGAATAATAGTTATAAATTGCTGAAATATAACAACGCCTAACATTTTGAGAGCCATTTTACTTTGTTTTAATAAAAGACAATATTCATTAAATATATTAATGTTGTTTTGAGATAGTTGTTTTAGCAGTTAGAAGAGCAGAAATTGAAAACAATTTGTACTAAAAGATAAATGGAAAAGAGAAAGAAATAGAGCTCAAAATTACAATATTATTCCTGGTGTAGAAAAAGTAGGTTTGTTTTGTTCTGAGCGAATCACTTCTTCCTAAACGTTACAAATCTTTAGCTCGCATAAAGAAAATCTCTTCCTTCTTTTCCTTCAAAAATAAATATCTTCCAAGCAATCACGTTTCCTTATATTATCAACATGAAATAACTTACCGGCGTTTAAAATTTTCCAGGAACCCGATATTGGAAACCGCATTTGTTTCTGGAAAATTCTTACTAATCCGCATATTTACATTCTCAAGTTCTTCTCTTTTTCTATTCCCAAAACGCTAAAATAAAACCTCCTTCTCATCTCGCAGTTTTACTCTTTCCAATAGAATATATCGATTTTTGGATAATCGAAGTTGTGTTGTCACTACGCAACTTTTATGTGATGGAACTTTTTAAAATCACGTTTTCTGAAAGGTTTTCTCTGAGATACAAAAAGATACAAGTAGTGAAGGAATCATTAACTAGGTAAAATGTGAGTTTTAATCTGCATGCCTTTGGTTACTTTAGTTTTAATAAAAATAACTCGTATTGTTGTGCTTATAGCAAAAGAAGTTTTGATTTTAGCTCTAAATCTTTATATTTAAAGAACATATTTTATTTTTAAAAGTACTTTGAGTTCATGAAATCAATTGATTTTTGTTTTGTGTAACAAATGAAGCCACAACGATTAAACATTTATTTTATACATTTATATTTAGTACTCACTGATTTGGGAAAAAATGAAATTAAAGCGTTTACAATCATTTCTCAAAAGAAAAGCAGAAAATTGTAAATGTAATATTACAAACACACATTTTTTTTTAGCTTTCTGTAAAGAGTAAAATAGTTAATTTTATAATCATTGAATACCATGTTTTTTTACCATATTTTCCCCCATATAACTTTGCGTTTTTTCCTGACTCAAAATATTTTTGTTTCGAAAAAAAAATGTAGAAGTTTTTGAGTTCCTATTAAGTCAAACAAAGATTCAATTATGGTAAACGTATATAAACCACCGCTTTAAATTTTTTTAAACTTATCATAGAATTTGTTAGACAAACCTAAAAAGGAAGTTTTTCTTTTTTTTGTGATGTGTAATTTAATTAATCTAAATTGATAATTTTAATTTGAACGTAGAGCGATGCAATGCAAACGTTTTTAATTTTTTGATCAAAATTATATAAAAAAAAAAATATATGTTTGACGACGACCTAAAAGTAAATTTTTTAATGAAACTTTTTATATACTATGCAATAAATATAACTATAAGCAATGTTATTTTTGACGTAAATATTTTTTCTGATGCATTTTTTTAATTTCAATTCCAAAGCTTGAAAGGAATTGTTTCTGGAAACGATTAAAACACTGTTAAACCAGAATTCTTGCTTTTGGGATAAATTGGCCTTTTTTCAAGAACATCACGTTCTCGTAACAGCTCCGAGTCAAAATGGCTTAGATTTGAAATACTGACTTCTTATTTTTTAAAGTAAACCCTTTCTCAAAATTCCTCATGGCTTTTTCCCTCTCTTATCTCTTTTCTTACCGGCGCCTGCTCATATATAAGTCAAAATTACTTTTAAAAAGAAGTAGGTTTCTTTTCTTATTTTTAAGCACATCAGTTTGAACAGTGGGGAATTATGATTCTTTAACCAGATTTTTGCTTATGAGCATTCATGATCAAATTACCATAAATAAGGTCCAGTGACAAAGAAGATGTCAAACAACGTTTGTACTGCTACGACTTCCCTGATAAAAGTTGGGTGCGGTGCATTAATGCGGGAGTTGGGCCCACAATTCCTGGGCATTTTTAAATAGAAAGTGAAAACGACAGTTCACATCTGTGTGCTATGTGAAAATAATAAGATTCAACAAGAAAGTGATAAAGGAATACCTGGCTTTAAAGTTATACAGACATGTTAAACATGTACAGACCTGAAGTTCATCCAAAACTAAACTAGCCTATTTTTCCACAAAACTTTCTAGTATGGATATTTCTGGATATTCCCGAGTGATTGAAAGTATAAATGAATGAGACAATGAATAAATGATTAAATGAATAAGTGAATGAATATGTATTAACCGTTGAAAAATGTATATTTGAAATAATTAAGAACTAAAGCTAAATAAAAAACAGAGAGAGATTTAGCTAAATTTTAAAATTTGGTATTGATTTATATGAGAAAGTAGGCTTGTATATGAGTACAACGAAAAACCAACGTAAATAACGCGCAAACTGTCAAAACAATGATGCTGATAGCCATTCGGAGGCTTCAACGGAGCCTCTTCATCAAAGTAGGAAGGAACGCACGTATAGTCAACCAATTCAGACACGAAATTTCATATTAGAAGAATTTTTGCTACATATCTGGTCTTTAATTTGTAAGTTACAAGTTAAAACGGACTTGACTTTAAAATGTTCCTATTCAAAAAAGTTGGAATTCACTGAAGAATATTGAACAGTTTGAGAGAATCTCTGTATCTATATATTTCACTTAACGTGTACCAGTTACGATTAAATTTTCGGTTCGATACGATACTAACATCATGCGAAAAGCAAACTACGGTAAAACGAGAGTTAGAAATTTGTTTAATTATTAGCATAGAAAAGTAAGATAATTTTTGTATTCATTATTGTCACTTACGAACTTTTACAAATTTATTTCTATTTCTTAAAAAGTATTCCCATTCACAACTCAATTTTTAATTTCTGATTCCTTGGAGTAGCCACACTTTAGTTTTATATCGGCGATCATTCTCAACTTCATATCTAACAAACTTTTCTTAAACCTTTCGAATTTTAAAGCGTTTTTTAACGATTTTAAAACTGTTATTTTCCAATTCTTTGGAGGTGCAACACCTCATTTTGTTTATATTGAGCGATCATTCTTCAGTTCGGTTATTGAACTTACAGCCCGCAGATGCTCTGTGGATAATCAGCTAGTGAATTTATATTGTTTTATTCTATTTAAGGATTTTTTTTTCTTCGAAAAAGAAACACCTTTTTTATTCAGAATATTATTTTAACTGTTAAAAAGATGCACTTGAAATAACTCGGGACGTAAGCTAGTTTTGTTTACTGAAAAATTGGCTTATTTAGTGTTTCGCAAACTTCATTATAATAACGACTTAAGAAATGTTCCATCAATGTATGACAAACACCATTCTATTCTTGAAATAACTGTTTTCAATACTTATTGTTACTGTTTATTTATTTTTTATTAGTATTATTATTAGTTTTTATGGGCCGTGGTAACCTAGTGGTTAGGATGATGGACTTATAACTGGAAGATTGGGTGTTCGATACCCGACCCTGTGAAGACCCACCACGCACACTTGGGGATGCGTGTATGAAAAATCCGTGGACCCTGAAGTCCCGAGGGTATCGAATGTTGGAGAATTTATCTTCCTTTCTCTCTTCGGCCAAAAAAGGAAGGCGGCGTATTTGTGTTTGTTATCATCCAAACACATAGGGAGCCAAGTCGTACTTCCACCGTTGTGGTGATCATCTATAAACGAAAGGCGCTCCTTGCTGCCTCATTTCCTGGTCGTTATGCGAAGGGTAGTTTGGATACCCAAGTGGCCATGAGAAACAAACAAACAACAAACATTTTTTTTTATTGAACTCTTTTATTCATTTGGTCATTATACGGCAGACGGTTTTGGCGATAAAATTAAAATTATCCTGCATTGTGTCTTAAGAATAAGATTAATTCTTAAATTAAAATGCTGCATATATCAGACTTTACAAGTTATTTAATGTCACAACTCTCAAATAATGTAAGTGTAAGTAATCTATTCTGCGTGATAGTTTTACTAGGAATGCGGATGGAATTTCAGCATCTGAAACATTGGCTCTTGAAATACACGTTCAAACCGATATAGAACACATTATGTACTTTGAAAGACACGCACAAGTAGAACCGGAAACGTATTTTTCAGCTTTTACGGATTTAAATTGTACTGGAGAGTTATTTTACGACTAAGTACTAAATTTGAATAAATATTCGATGTAACTTTTAATAAAATTTAATGTTCCCATTTCCTCATAATGTAAAGTAAAAATGTAAGAAAATTTAATTTAGGCACTCTCTACAAAAAAAAAAAACCCCTCTTATATTATCTTAAAGAATACAAAAAGTCGTAAAAGAAATCGCAATTGTATTCATCTTCATAAAAAAATGCACATATATTCATTAGAAATGAATGTCTGTACATTTTTATTTCCCTGTCGCTTTTTGAATTAAATTAAATATCCAGAACTTTATTGGCAGCTGGTAAAAAATGAAATATATTTTAAAAATAATTTAATGCTATTTTTTATGTGCTGCATTTTCACTGAAACGTAATTTATGAAAAGAAGAGAGAAATACTTTATCATCTGCAACGATAATACGAGTATCAGTAAAGGTTTTCGAAAAATTTGGACTCTGAGACATAAAAATGCAAATAAGAACGAAGTAAGTTGCTTGCAGCAGGGTTTTTTTGTTTTCGTTTCTTTTTTTGCTTATTTGTTTTCGTTTCTTTTTTTCCTGCCTTTATACCAATTTGAGAATTTTATTTTTGCTAACATTTTTTATTCCATTAGTTTTTGAAAATTAATACTATTAGGTCAAAAAAAAAAGAGAGTTGTGTGGGGTTTCAAACTCAAACACTGTTTATCCCTATGTTGGAGAAAATTATTTTCTGCAAATATAAAATTAAGCCTGTACCTTAACACTTAAACACTCTTGAGTAAGAAACTCGTCCTTTGTAGGGAAAAGCGGGATTAAGGCGTATACTTGAACAACATTTTATTTATCCCATACGATTAGAGATATATTTCTTACTACTGGTGCCGAATTTAGTTCGTTTCCTTGAATTTTCCGTATGAATACTTAATGTATTACATTACGTTGTGCAAAAAATCAACTAAATAAATAAATAAATCTTAGATTATACAAGATTATGGAAGAACACAATACAACCATACAAGTTCGGAGCTATTATGAGAAATAAAGCATTAGCCATACTTCAACTTTCTTACTTTGAGGAAGTAAAACTTTTTTGCAGGTAAATTTTAATCAACTTTTTGCACAAAAAAGTCTGAGATAAAGTTTTCTCAAGATGCGGGCCACGAACAATATCGGAATCAAAGTTTTATGTTTTCTAAACTCTTCGCACATTAGGCGCATGTTCTTCATTCCATTTTCTTCACCACAACTGGCTGAAAAGATTGCTTCGAAATTTGTTAGAAGCTAGTAACAAGTGTAGAAAGGCAATGTCCTAATATTGAACTTTCATTTGCAAACGAATAATGATATATATATATATATATAATTTTATATATATATATATTGCGGCTTTTAAGTGAAAAATAATTGTCAAGACGAATATAGAAGTTTTTTTCTTTGTTACTTGTCCGTTAAAGCAAATCAATGAGCTAGTGTTCCGGTTTACAGCTCAGCTTAATGAGTATTTTTTTGAAGAAGCAGAGTACTTCTTCTCAACACACTAAAGCCAGAAGAGAAAAAAACTAAGTTAAATTTATTTTTCATGAATAAAGCAGAAGAATTATTTAAGATGAAATATCATGCTAGCTAAACTTTAACTTTATAATCTTCGGCTAATTTTATTAAACAAATTAGGGATACTTTAAAACCACAAACAAGCATTGTTTCATTCAAAGCATTTTAATTTTGCTACACGTTTGGTATATATTTTGATTATTTCCACACATATCAGTGTGCCTATGTAGCATCTCTAACGAAAAGTTCATTCTCATTAGTACTTCGTTCTATGGAAATAGATTTGCGTTACATTCCGCGACTATGCGACCACTACTCTCATTTTGTGTTTGGAAATATTCCAGACAGATCTGGAAGCAGCATTCCAATTCGCAATTAGCATTTTAGAGCTGACCCAAAGTGAGTTTCTCAATTTCACGTTTCAAATGCACTGGGCTTAAAATTCACCAACATTATTCGGCGTACTGTTATACTTACATGGTTTGAAATGAGATCATTTTCAGTAGGCATGTGTTGTTGAATTTGAGTATTATTACGTAACGAGTCCATTTTGTATAGTATCTAATGGCACCAGGTACGTGTGGACTAAATACAGAGCTATATAATCGAAATTGACACATATATCGCAAGTTAAAATAGCAAACTGAAATGTATGTTTGCAGTTGCATATGTGAGCACTGCTTTAACTATGCATTTGTAAACAAATATCCAAAATGGAATATATGTTACATATGCTGTGAAATACTTGGTATACATACACTGTAAATTACAATAAATTCTCTCTCTATTGACAACAAATAAATCGCTGGTATTATAAAATTTGATATTTCTTCGGATCTTTCCCTTTTAGTAGAAATGTATTCTAGTTATCATTCAGTAAAGTATAAAATCTTATTTTTTTATAATTTTGTAAATTATAATCACAAATTTAATTTATATTTAGGCTAAATTATCTATATAAGAACATCTATTTCGAGAGTGTCTTCACATGTGAAAGAATGAATCTGGAGTTCTTATCATGCAGTTTCTATTTCTTCTTTTCTTCGGTGTTCGATTTTTATTTCAGTGCCTTAATTCACTCTTTAATCTGTAGGTACTTATTCTTTTATCAAAACAGTGGTTGTTATCCGCATTTTTTTTAATTCGTAAGTAATCTACAACGTGGTATCAAATCCACCAAAGAAAAAATTTTGTGATTGCACTTTAAAAGCACGCAATTTGCACAATTAGAATAACAATTATTGTAGATGCGTTATTCAGAGAAAAGCAAATGACTTAGCAGATTACTTATTTAATCTTACTGGCAAATAAATTAAGTGCACAGCAAAATTTAGAAAACCTCAGCTTGGTTTTATAGAAGCATAAGTTACCATTAAACCCGTTCCTTTATAGAATAAGGTAAATTGGGGGAAGATGCCACAATTAAGGGGTTTTTCGAGTAGTACATCAGAAATTGAAATAACAGGATCATGAGAAAAATACACATTATTTTTCAACGTTTAATTTGTTGCGTACACAGGTTAATTTTCTTTTCAGTATCGAAATAAATGAAAAATTAAATGATAAAAAAGTCATTCAATTGTGGCATCTTCCCCCAATATATGGGGGAAGATGCCACAATTGAATGGAATAGGAACTATAAAGGAACTGTGGCATCTTCCCCCATATATTGAGGGAAGATGCCACCAGTTATGGGGTAAGATGCAACACCACAATAACTTTAAAAAAAATGAGACAACCATTACGAAAATTAAACATGAATTAACAATGACTATAGAAAAACAAAAAATAAATTCTTTCATAATTAGTTTGCTAAAAATAATAACAGCACAGGTCGAATGATAGCCTACACAACATTTCACTCAGTGCAAATGATCATCATTTGCAATACTCGTGAAACCATTTGCTTTATTCGATGCACTGAATCCAGTCACACTTGGGACTATAAAAGTACCCTTTACACACTGCACAAAAATCGTCAGTATTATCCTCATCAAAACTGTCACCACTGGTATCTAGAAGAATTTCTTCACTTGAGGATGACAAGCTGACACTCCTCTTTTTAGGTTTCTTGTTATTTGTTTTGCTTGTGGGTTATAGGGGTAAATCCGAGTAGCTGAAACCCACAGATACCATTTACTACTGTGGATGCCTTGTTCCAAGCTTCATTCGGAAGAGATCCAAACTGAAGTCTTGACAATTTACGATCTGGCTTCGTGTGTATCCAGAGCTTGTCACCAATATGTTTTTCAATGGTTTGAAAAACGAGCGATCAAGTAGCTATAAATACTGTGTGGTGCGTCTTGGGACAGAAAAAAACTACGTCATTTGCTGTATTAAAAAACATATTTTTAAGTTCATTTCATTTATTTCTGAACCATGTAGCGTCTTCCCCCAAGTATAGGGGGAAGATGCCACAAACGCTTATTTCGCTATTATTGCTACAGTGTTACGGCCGCTTCTACATGCATCGTATGTGTAACCTAATGCGTAACTTAATTCTATTGCTAATATCTTATTTAAAATAACGAGTACGTTTATAAAATTTAAATATGAGGAAAGGATTATTATAAGAGTGTTATCCCCACACTGTTAGAAATTTCATCATGAAATTACGGTTAAATGACCGGCAGCAGTCTGTCCATCTAATTCACCGTTAAATTTACGGTTTGGAACATTTTTCTTTCTTTACGGGACCTAACCAATTCCAATCAACTTGGTTAAAAAGCCGTAAATACAAAAGTATACAGTTTTATAACCATTTAAAAATGGTTTCAAAACAAAATTTTTACCGTTTTTGAACCATTTCGAGGCGTGGAATCTTCGAGGTGTAGAAACCGTAAACGAAGCTTGCAGGAATCGAACCCGGGTGTACGGTACACCAACCTTGCTCGCTAGCCTTTCGGCCATCTACACCACGTAAAGCGGCCGTTTATTTATCAATAAATCTTCTTTTCCAACAGGCAAACTGCCTTAAAGTTGAGATTTCAGTTTTTGATTGGATCCAAAGTCATTTTTAGTCTAAATTTACTGTATATTGACGAAAATAATTTTATTTGCTGCGAAAATTGAAATACAAACAAGGTTCAGCAGCTCAAATGATGGGTTCGCTCATTCGCAAACAGTTCGGGAATCCGCTGTCTCCAATTGTTGATTTACGTGAGAATGGGTTTCTATTTAGTAACCACTGCTTAAGCCACTTTTTCTTCTTCTTTTTAGCCTACTTTTCCGTAAAAGTAAAAATAATAATAATAAAGCATGAAAGAACGCTTAATGGTATCGTGAAAATATCGTTAGAAGTCAAGAAAAGTCAAAAATAAATTAAGTAATTAAATAAAGATTGGAAAATAAAAAATTTGAAAGTAGGGTTTTGAGATGGGGAAAAAGTGTGTCTGTCGGTCTGTCGGTCTGTCGGTCTGTCTGTCGGTCTGTCTGTCGGTCTGTCGGTCTGTGTGTCGGTCTGTCGGTCTGTCCCCCCCTAATAACTTTTGAACGAATTGTCCGATTCGAAAAATTCTTTTTGCATTCGAAAGATCTCGGTGAGGACATTTAATTTCCAGATTTTATTGATTTGAACAAATTTTTGTTCAATTTTGAACAGTTCAAAAAATTTTAACATTAGCGCCTGTGGGCGAAAATGAAGCAAATTATGTAAACTCTGGGTACAAGATCCAAGTTCCAATGAACAACGTCACTGGAAGAAGTTCTTGGCGTGAAATATTTATTTGAACAATTTTTGTTCATTTTTGAACAGTTCAAAAAAAAATTTAACATAGTGCCTACGGGGAAATTTCAATCCTATATAAATCCTGATCTAACGGGCCGATTTGCTTGGAACAAACTTTATCGGAAAGCTCCTATGCCGTAGAACATGTACAGATAAAAAGTTCATCCAGAACTAACGAGCCTATTTTCTTATGAAATTTTTTGATCGGGATTTTCAAGAATATTTTTGAATTAATGAAAGATTAAATGAATAAACAAAATAATGAACGAATAAATGAGTGAATAATACATGAATGACTGAATAAATGAATGATTGAACGAATCTGTATTAACCGTTGAAAAAGGCATATTTGAAGCAATTAAGAACTAAAGCTAAACGAGAAAGAGAGAGAGATAGTTAGATTATAAATTTGAAGCTGGTGTATACGGGAAAGTAGGCTCGTATAGTTCTAGACGGAACTTCTTGTTTTATATACACATGCAGATTTTAACTGATAAATCTGTATTCCTATTTTAAAACAACGTACAACCGGTAAGGTTTCGCAACCAAGATGGACGCCCGATTCTTATTGAGTGCTTGAAAATTACGGTTAGCTAAACGTTTTTTAGGATGAACAGGGAATAAAAGATTTTTTTCGCAATCAGCGGTTTAAGTACCATCTTTTTAATGGTTATTCAACTGTTGTAATTAAATATGGTAAAATAACAATCAAATAAATGGTTATTTTACTATTTTCTTACGGAAATTTTTAACAGTGCACGTTAGATGCTCACGAGATCCAATAATAACGCCGATTCAAGACGGTTAATTCAGATAAATTCACAAGCTGCACCTCATGTCGGACCAGACCTTCACACAAGTGGCTTAGTTTTGCAAAATAAAAATATTATTAATAAAGTGGTGTCTTCCCCCAACTGGCATCTTCCACAAATTTACCTTAAAATATTTTCAATGATGGACTTGCTTTCAATACTTTGCAAAGCAATTGAAAAATATTGATGGTTCCAAATGTACTTTAGTCGCTAGAACCTGAGTTCCCAAACTCCACTTAATTCTGCTATCCCCTTTTAGAAATCTAATCTGACTACCCGTATAATGTCCAGTGTTTTTTTTTTTCAGGGTACTTAATTAATTAGACAAAGACATCTAAAAAAAAAAAACTTTATGTTTTTGCTGTGTTAATTTTGAAGTCATTTTAACGCCATAAACTAAATTGCCATTCCAATCAAAAACATATGTTCTTGTCAAAGGAGGCTGCTAAGTATCAAAAAGGAAACTTTTATGAAGAAACGAACGATAATTTTATTCTGTCCAATATTATTTTCGTATTTGTACATTTAACAAGCCAAACAAAGCTCTCTGTAATTAAAACATAAAAAGGCGAAATCTGAGTGGTTTCATGATATTTGTATTTCATGAAATAATTTTAGAAGTTAGTTGCAAGACAATCCAACCAACTATAAAGCTAAATAGATTATTGATTAGAGTTTGCGACCCACTAAAACTCAAGGCAGAGGTCTTTGAAAAGTTTGATCGTAAATGAACACATTTCAATTTAAATAATATTTATAAGTTAATTCAATTTCATTAAACAAAGAAAAACGTTTAACATAAACATACAAAACGCGTTTTCTCCAAAATGTTTGAATAATAAACATATCAAGAAGGACACCTATCTATTAGAAGTATGTTTATTTAACGCCTTAGCGGGTAGACATTATATTATATCCTATTAAAACTTATTTAAATATCTTATTTTAAGCTAAAATAATATTACTTATATCAATGTTTCAATATCTAGTGTTCCAGTATACGTCACTACAGGCATTAAAAATCACAATAAAATCATACATTTGTCTCTAATTTTTCTTCTTAATAATGAATACAAAAAAAAATGTTAAATAATTTTATTATCACTTGTATTTTGAAAAATTGTCCACTTAGTCCAAATTTCAGAAAATTATATGATTTCCTTAGAAGCTTTTCATTATTACTGCTTATTATTGACTCCTTTAATATTACATCAGGGAGCGTGATGCGACCTAGCACCGTTCGATCATAAAAAACCTACGAAAGAAGTCCTTTATGACTGGGAAAAGACAGAGGACGTTTTCCTGTGGGGGAATTTTTCTTCTTTCCTTTAACACCAGTCAAATCTTTTTCTCTACACAACTTGTGCATTTATCCTACGTGAAAGACACGAGTCTTCCATTTAATAAAACCCCATATATGACTGAATTCTACTTTCAGCATATCCGTGTTCTTTTATTCGTGAATCATAATATGAGGGCGGAAGACGTATTTTTTATATGGTTAATGAAAAGGAGCCCAGAAATGTTATCCCTTAGAGAGCTTAATGAAAATTTGAATCAGTGTAGAAGAAGCACATTGTTTGTGATTAATTCATTCCAAATGTGAGTGTACTCGTACAGGATATAAATGTACTTGGATGTGTTTAATTAGTGGGGATGGAAGAAAAATAAAGAATTTCATAAGCCGTTAGAATTATGTGTGAAATGATAAGCATATGCATAAGTCAAAGGCCCAGTTAAAATTATTTTTTTTAATAAATAAAAAGATCACATCCTCATTTTTCTGCTTTATATGTTTAAAGAATTTGCATTTCTAATAAATTTAGAAAGAAAAAAATGTGTTTCGATCATTCTTTTTGTTTGCATTTACCTAATATTGGTACTAGAGACTCCCGGTGTTTGAGTACATCGGAAATACTTTTGTATTGAAATAAAATGAGTAAATAAAATTTATATTTTTAAAAAAATAATATGAGGGCAAAATAAGCAAATTTGGTTAAATGTAATGTTGAAGTTACCAGCAATCGAAAAATAGTACTGCATAATAAAGAATGTAACACGAAGAAAACCGTTCCAGATAGTGAAGTAATTTTTTATTGAATTATTGTGCTAGACACCGTGTTTAATGTTACTGAACTGACATTGGAAAACTGTGTTCGAAAGTAAAATAATTAGTAATGGAGTAATTGTGGGAGAAAATGAAGTAACTAATATTCGAAAAGCCGTGATGTAAAATAAAAAAGCGTGTGCAGAAGTAACATGCTACTTTCAGTATCAGTTGTCCGTTTGTCTTTCGAAATCGGTCATCATACTTTTTAACGAAAAAAATATAAACTTAATTTTACTCCTTTGCAAAATGAAATGGAAAACAGTAAAAACAAGGAAAGGGCAAGCTAGACCGGGTACACTGAGAAATGTAAAGGTTGGGCGCGTATTGAGTTCATGATTCAAGAAAGTATTTTGTACTTGATTTATGACTACTTAGCAAAAAAATGGCTTCTTCGTCTTTAATTTCACAAAGTTTCGTTATGCATGTATTTTACTTAATTTTCCCATTTTTGAATAAATTTTACTGTCTAAGACGTTAAAATCTTTAAAGATAATTACACTGGTCGAAAGACGACATTAGCCCAACCTTTAAAATCATTTTTCATGCTGTGTTTATGCATTAAACGTTTTATGCAATAAAAGAACATTTACTCACATTCATAAATTGCATCTGAAAGTAACAAACTAATGTATCATAACGTGTTCTACCTCAAATCTTTGTGAATTAAGATAAAAAAAACTTTAAGTAGCCGATACTGCACGACTCTACCCAAAATAACAAATAATATTCATTCACCCCTCGAGATATTGCAGGGTACACATTATTGAAAATACTGAATAAGAGCGGTAAGAGTTTTAGAAATAATATGAGATTGCTGTTTGATAAATTATAAATTACATTATTGCTACAAAATGTTCTTTTCAAGCCTATCATTGCGAAATTAAAAATTACGAGAAGACAACGCTCCTCAGAGAAGGAATAAGAAATGTCGAGCGGTGAAGCTTGCTTCGACATTTAACTCGATTGTATAGGAAAGAAATATTAGTAATGATTTGAAATTCTGAACTTTGAATTCCCAGAATTTTGTTCAATTTACATAGATTTATTCTAAATCTTAAATGTAAAGAACCAGAAAAAGGATTCTTGCTTATATTTGTATAGAATAGGAAATGAAAACCATCTGTTTTTCTTCCTCTGAACTGTCCTGATTGGTATTGACTTCAGCATTCGCATTCTTTTTTTAAGACGTCTGTCACTTCAGAAGTTCCGTGTGTTGGTCGATTTCGAATTCTCCTCACGTTCTATTTCTTCCGCTGCTCGTAATTGCTTTCAAAGATAGCAATTCGTGTCTTTTGGAATCCCTATGTGGAGTTTTGCACTTATGTTTATCTTTACGTTGATACAACTGAAAGACGTAGAAATCCCAACTTATGTTTGTCACTTGTTTTGTTTATAAACATGTTCATTTGTGTAACTATTGTTAGTCGTAGTCGAGTTAAGAAATGAATTTTCGGAATTAAAAATATTTGAAAAGAGCCTATTAGATTCAAAAGGTAATGTCTTTTAATAGTATTTGAGTTTCAATGGTGTATTGAGGAATCATTTTGTATTTCAATCCATTGTTTTAACTTCCTTTAAATAATATAATCATTATATTGTATTGAATGTTTTTGTTACACTTACAGAATTCTGACCAAGACTGACGTTTTAAGTTTTATTAACTATTGAATAATAATATATTATGGAGATCTTGAAAAAGCTAAACCGTGGACAATTTAGAAAGTCATGTGTTAAATGGCTCACGTTATTCCTATGTTATTATAAAATATATGATATATATAGGACGGGGAATCTTTTTGCACTGAAAGGCCCCCTACTATTAAAGCTGCATTAAATACAAATTACTTTGTTTCCTGGATAACTTAAAATTGGAATGAAATTGAATTTCAAACAGCTTGATTTGCCGTCCCTTTCTTCCTTTCATACCTGTTCTTCACAGAACATTTTTACCCAGACAGTCGACTACTTATGCACTTTACAAGCTTATCTAGCCATCGCGAGGTCCACATATTAGTTCACCGGGGAGCCTACACCTTTGTGGGCTCTTAGCCATTATGACAATAGCGGAAGAAGTAGAATACGGAATGAACATCGAACCCCCATACCTTTGCGGTAATCAATCCTGGGGCCTTACGTGTGGGAGCGATACGCTCTACGGTCAATAATGCCATTGAGCGGGTAGGAAGAACAATCGAAACAGAAGAAAAATGCTTATTAATCAACTAAAATTAGAGCCTTCATTAAAAGACACCATTATAAAATTTTAACGCAAAACTGCCGTAATTTCATATTCAAAAAATAACTTGCCGGTTCCATAATACGAATGTTAGTAATATTTTTTCTAAGGAAAAGCAGTCGAAAGTGCATTTTCATATTTTATTATCCGCAGGTTTTCTTGGCGTCATGAATTAATATATATCTGTAAAAAAATATATATTCAAAAAATACATTTTCTTTTTAAATGAGCAAAAGATTCATCAACTGAAAAACTCATTTTTTTTTTTTGGAAAGATGCAGAATATTTAGCTAAAGAATTGAAAAGAGAAATGATATTTGATGGATTGAGTTTCTGGGCAAGAATATGCTTAAAACATCAGTTTGTTTTGGCACAAAACCCTTCCCAGCTTCAACGGGAAAAAACCATTTATTTCAAGCCACTTTATTTGTTTAGTTGTTTTATTTATTTAATGCAACCCATTCTATCTGTTGAATTGATTTTATTTCTTCTCGGGTAGTACTTCATCATCTGATCATGGGAGTGAAATGGGGAAAGAGAAAGATGATTCATGATCTTCAGACTTTGGTAGATTATAAGAAACGAGGCACAAAGATGTTTTGTGGCGCCGCTGTTTTGAAATAGAAATCAAAACTGATGAAATGTTAGTATGACTTCCATAGAGTAGAGAAAACCATTTGGGAGCAGTAAGAAG
The DNA here is from genome assembly GCA_038502835.1 of Octonoba sinensis. Classification (NCBI taxonomy): domain Eukaryota; kingdom Metazoa; phylum Arthropoda; class Arachnida; order Araneae; family Uloboridae; genus Octonoba; species Octonoba sinensis. The sequence goes on along the minus strand of CM076599.1, from coordinate 50,399,346 downwards.
TGATGATCTAATCGATGTAATGAGGGGTAAACATGTATTTGATACTCAATAGAGCATTTGAAATGTGGAAGTAATTTTTAAAAATGATTAATGTTTGAAATGTGAATGAACCATACAATTTTAAGGGGCTACTTACAAGCAAAATTAGTAAAACGAAAATAAAATTTCCAAAAAAATATGAAAAGTTCTAGAAACGTTTACCAAGTATGTTCTATATACAGTACCGTAAAAAGGATCACTGATATTTAAAGAAACTTTTCCGAATTATTTGAATAGCAGTTTTTAGTTAGTTATTTTTACCACTGTAAGAGTAAATTCGAGGTAGCTTTATTGAAGCTGGTATTAGTACACTACGTTTTAAATCTTCAATGATATTTATATGCATAAACGGTTTATTATCAAAACAAAAACAAAAACAATTAACAATGTTATTACAATAATCTATCATTTGTACGGTGTGATGTTTATAGAAATGAAGAAAAACAGTTCAAATAACTTCTGATGCGTCCTTCTTTGAAAACAATAATGGCCCACTCACACCCACAGCGATCGCGACAAAACTTGTCTACATCAGTCCATCGTAACAGTCTATTGCCATACTAAGATTTATTCGAGTCAAAACAAGGGGTCGGACATTTCAATTATGCTGTGCAAAAGATGTGCGATAAAAAGCCTTTGACAGGCATTTTCTCATTATTCCAGTAGATCTAAGCTCAGCATTATTGTCGTTTATAATTGGTACAACTATGTGCCCTGTAATCGCCTAATAGAGCTCTAGAAGCTTATCCAAGTGTTCTTTCTGAAGTGAATAAGATGGTGCATTTTCAAAAGATGCATTCAGTTTTTCTTTTTTTTTTTAGTGCTTACTGATATACTTTAAGTTTTTTTTTTCATAATGTACTGTCTATGCTCAAAATAAATATTTAAAACTTATTCGCGTATTGAGAGTCGTTCTTTCTGCACACCTGAACAAAAAATATACATATCTTTGTACAAAAAACAACTTGACATTCACATTGATTTAACAAAAAAATCGAGTAAAATACCCTTTTTCTTACATACGATCGCAACAGGAAGAAGAGATGCTGTGAGCACAGCTTACATACAAAATATCAACCTTCAATGACTTATCGCTTTAGTTATGCGAACTAACGAATATACGAGTATGAGCATACATACAGACATACATATCTACGTACGAAACAAGATGTCAAAATGGAATCGGGGAGGGTGAAATTGGGTATGTTGGTTAGCACTCACGTATGTTCCACATACGTACATGCGTACGGACATCGTGGAAAAAATAGTAAAAAATTGAGTCATGCGTGATAAAATGAAAATTAAGCTGAAATTAGAGTTGGTAATTTTTCTGCATCACCAAACTTCCTTTACTTCATAAGTAAATAAATAGTTCCAATAACATAATTTCAGTGAAGTATTTTCCTTGTTTGAGTTATGTACAGTTTAAATTTGTAATTTGTAAGGGTCTGAAATAATGTGATTTTTTTTAAAATACATTATTAAATTAAGGTTTAAAAAAGAATCACGTGTCATTGAACGTTCTTAGAATGAGCGCACTCATATTGAAATCAAAACGAAGTATTAATTGTTTCCATAGCGCAATATATGATTTAATATAAGTTTAAAATGTGAGTTGAGTGTAAACTAAGCACATAATTGAAGCGATTTTCATAAAATCTGCTTTCTGATGAATTTGTGACAAAAAATTATCAGACATCATAAGCCGATGAAAACATTGTCTCAGTTGATGGTCCAGTTAAAAATGGGAATTAAGAATTTAATTGAAATAAGAAAGAAGAATATGAGTAATACTGAGCGTAACATATAATAAAGGTCAAAAAAGTCTGATATTTAACTGAAAAACATAAAATACAGAATAAAAAAAAATATCCGACGCAGAAATTCTTCGGAAAATCGTAATAACTGAAAAATAATACGTAAATGAAGTCTAGCTATTAACGACCCTTTTTTTATTAAAAAGAAGACGAAAAAAAATTAATAAAGTAAAATAAGTAAAAATAAAGTACGGGTATAAGCAGGATGTAATGCATTAATTTCTTCAGATTTCGTTTATGGCTGAGACCTATGCTAATTTTTAGAAGTGGGTTGTTTTTTTCTCTTTTAAACAAAAGGGAATGGCTACGTTTAACGTTATAATTGCACTGTCCTAGTAATTTTACATTAGTAAACATGCTAATTCCGCATGAAAAAAATAATAATAACGTATCTTTTGGGCTCGAATTTTATTTTCGGACTGTTTTATTACGCTCACTTTGAATATGGAAAGAAATTAAAATTTTAAATAGATCTAGTTAAAACGTAATATTAGTTATATATATATATATATATATATATATATATATATATGCGTGTGTGTGTGTGTGTGTGTACACGAGGCTTTTTAAGTGTGCATATGAGAAAAAGACTGTTAGTTTCAAGAAAACGTATGTGACTGTTTTCTAAAAACCACTATCTATTCCAAAAGAATAGAATTTCTTGGAATAGATAGTTTAAAGCATTGCTCTTTGATATTCCCATCCTACGTTCGGCTGGGAAAAGAAAACAACAAGAAAAAAACAACGATCTTTAGGAAAAAGTTCAATATGTTTTTTTCTTTATGGAGAAGCTAAAGTACATTTTTAGAGAACTTTTAATCATTTACGAAATAAATTGAATGTGTATATTTAAGAATTAAAAGTAAGATGAGTATGTTAGCAAAACCATTTATGTATGCTACATTGGGAAAGATGGTGTATATTTTGTTATTGCTCACAAAAGTGGAAAAACAGAATTGATTTTTTTATAAACAAATATTTGGCGTTGCTGTAACACTTTCGCAGATAAATGTTTAAGAGTTAACCAATGCTAAAAAAAAGGATACCTATTCAGCATAATAACTCACTTTATAAAAAAGACTTACGCGAACAATTCATAATTAAATTTGCGCTTTCTCGAAATTTAAATTTTTGGGATCTTTTACACTCAAAAGTTTACGAAAAAAATCATTTTATTAGGTAAGAAATGTCGGTAAACAATATCAAACCGAAAAAGAAGAGTAACGTAGGCGAACGTTTTTTAACTCAAAGTAAAGGATCTTTTAGAAGAACTCCACACTAAAACGTTTGTTATTTGGTTTTTATAGCACTGAAGGTCGTCTATTTGTGAGAAGGCGCAAATAGAAGACATATATAGAGAGAAGGCACAAATAGAAGGCATTCTGAATATTTTATTGTAGTTTAATGCCGGGATCTCCCCAGTTCCTTTATTTTAGCTCCCTACTAAGAAACACTGCATATGTTTTAAAACAAATGATGGTAATTGTTTTCGTACTTACCTGGATTTACTCTTTGAAATCTTTTTTTCAAAGTTACTTTTTTAGCAAACTAATATTTAAAAAATATTTCAAGATATTATTAAAACGTTCTTTAAAAAAGCAGTTTGGAAATAACTTTATTTTGTTATACTTGTGCAATATCTCTCTCTTTTCTTTATTTTCCGAAGAGGAAAAAACCAAATTTTGTGTTCTACTACTTAGAATTTTATTATTCTACTCCCGGGGAAGGATCTTCATTGAAACAGGGAAGGATAAAATTTTAATTTGAATCATTTGAATAAAGTACGAGAAATAAAAACAAATGTTATTATGTTTAATTCTTTTTCTAGAACCATGTAATAGGATTTAAGGCTTTCTGATCGAAGAACTCAGATGGGAGCAAGAAATACTGAGGCTAAGTTTACCTCTTTTTTTTTCCTTTCAGAAAAGAAACTCTGAAGAAATAACGTTGGATGTTACTGCTGCGTTTTTTCTTTCGTTAGTACGTTTGGAAAAGAAGAAACATAACGACGAGCTGTTTTACCCTTGAATGTATAAATCATGAACATTTCTTAAAATAAATAGTTTTAGTTTTGTGGAGCATTTAGAATGGTTAAATTTCATAAAATTCTTTCATTTGTGTTTTTACGTTACAATATTTTTGTACGCAGTTTATAAAATACGATTTTTTTTTTGCATGTTCTGTATGCTGATTTTCAAGAACTTTTACATTTGTACTTCTCTTGTGTTTTTTGTCTCTTTTTTGTGAAAATACATCATAAATTATATTAGTTATTTTTCTTTTCTTTTATACATATTCAATATAATCAATAGAAATGTCTGTCTTCATTTTCAAGAGGTAATTTCTGAAAAAATAAAATGATTTTGTATTTATTTATTTACTATTATTGTTTTATTCTGAAATAAATTTTTTAAAAGGGAAAGAATGAAGCAAGAATCTCGATTTTATGCAAAATAGATGATTATTTTATTACGAAAAATACGGCTTGAATTATGTAGACTTTCAACAGTAATAGGCATTCACATTAATTAAAGATGCATATGTTGATTAATCAACTTTACTTTGAATAAAGCCCATATCATTAAAACTTACGGTGGAGCTTGTTCATTACTACAGAGACCGTTAAATTTTGTGTGATCCTGTCGTCAGAAACATCGACATGCCTTTTGTTCAGACCTTCAAAGTCCATATTTGTGATTCTGTGTAAGTAGCATTTTGAAAAGAAAACTAAAAGTTACATTTTCAATAAGTAAGCCTTGATCTATGTCACTAAAACAAAGCTTGCATTACAATATTTGATACTTTTTAGATAAAATAAACAAAAATAAAAATAATAAATAAGAATAACTTGTTTTTAGTAGGTAAAGTAATTAAAAATCAATTGTATAGTAAGCTACCAATAAGCAAAAAAAGTACTTATAATGAAATATTAAATTATTTAGGAACGTTTTTCTTGGACTTTAAAAAAAATGATTTCTTGATATTAATTGTGTTGTTTTTCTTTAAATGTAAATAGAGTCAAAACTGCAATACCTCTAAATAGTAATATCCGAAATATTGGTTTTGATTTCATGCATATAATCTAACATATTTCCTAACGAAAAACAAGAAATCAAACTCCAGAAAAGTCAATTGACGAAGACCGTTTCATATGAAATTTAATTACTTTTACGTAGTAGACTACTTTTCTGTAAAATTAAAACTGAAAATTTTTTAAAAAAAATTTAAAAGCCTTAAAAAGATCCAAAGGATCGCAAAAATAGTAAAAATTAAATAGTAAAAAATAAATTGAATAATTATACGGACACGAGTGAAAAAATAGTTCAAAATAGAAGTATATAATGGGCATTAAAACCTTGTTAGCTGGTAGCGTAAAAAACATTTTGAATAGCAATTATTGATACTGTCAAATATTGAAAAACTATTTCGTTCAGATTTAGTATTATAAATATACTCAAGTTACAAATAGCTGTGTCAAGAGAATGCCTCGTTTTTACATACAATACAATCTATCTTTGATATTTCAAACTAGACGCAAACTTTTACTGTTGAGTAAATTGAATATTTCTTTGTAAAATTAATAATTTTACGTGCGTTGATAGAACATCCGTAATATTAGACAATGCAAACAGTCGCAATCTTATTCTATTTTTGAACATAAAACTTGTTACAATAAAAATAATGCGGTTGATTAAGATGTTTGTGCATGAAATATTATGATGGAAACAAAGTATGTATTTCATAACATTACAATTAAAAAGCGCTGCACACATATTTTTTAGAAAAGCAAAAATATTTTACTGTCAAAGCTGTTTTTGGAAAAAACTCATTAGGTTACCTCTTATGCAATGTTCATTTTAAATCATGAAGTTTGCACAGCATTACATATTTTTGAAAAACTTTTACTGTAGCTTAAATACCTAAATAAGTAAAGAAGAAAATATTACCTATTGGTAAATCTTCTGAAGAACAGTGAAATCCAGGCAACGTGTAGCATAAAAGGAGTAAACATATTACGATGAACCATTGCGTACAATTTGTGTGTTTTCGTCTCACAGGGTAACCACAATGCTGTTCAAAGACAAAGTTTGCGAATTTATTAAGTCTGATAAAGACTGACATTGCTTTGGTTGTTTACGTGTCGTGTAAACTCAAAGATTTCGTAGTATTTAAAGCTTTTTACCAATGAAAATATAATAATGCAAGTGGTCTATGGTAAGTGTGAAAGTTTCTTGTACTAAAACACTGGCATATCATATGTTGTAAAAAAGTTTCAGCTTTAGAAAGACATTTAACTTTTTTTCAGGATGTTTTTAAAATACTTTCTGCCAGTAAAATCACATGTTTATAGGCCTAATATTTTGCATGGCATGACATGTTAGTGATTTCCGTTTCTGTTGAAATTCCTCATACACTTATTGAGTTATTTTCTTTTTTTTTTCAAATCTTGTTTTCACTTAATGATAGAACATTTTCTATTCCTCAACTAATGAGGAATAAATGCACCGTCTTAACAACTTTGTTTCACCAGAAAATTGTTTAATGAGGAGATAAATCTATCATGAATAATATCCTTTCCAATCTTTCATGATAAAACACACTGAACGTTATTCATGAATCAGTGCACAGTCACACAGGTTTTAAATTCAGTTGTATTTTCTGTCCTAAGAAAATAAAGTATTTTTTTTGTCTCTCAAACGAAAAGTTGTTTATAATTTGCACAAATATATTTTTTTGTTCTTTATTACACAAAATTGCATTATCACAGTATGGCTGCTGTTTTAAAATATACTTCTCATATAACTCGTGAGTGACAATTACTTGATTCGGTAAGTGCAATAATATATTTTTCTAGGATACCTATAAAAATGTAATTATTACGATTTAAAGTCGCTTTCTATAAAACTAGTTTACGATTCTTCAGTCAACAAAATTTACATTATCTAAAACGATCAAGTTACTATAGTATGAATACACTGCCTATCATTAACACATTTTTTGGGAGACAAGGCTAGACATAATCTAAAAAGCACTCGAAAATATTATAATTGTTTTTTTTCTATTTAACCAATTGCATTCTTGTACAGTTCAATCACTTAATTCATCACAAAATGAATACAATATCTTACTACTGCCCCAACGTTATATCGCGCAAAACTTCCGAAAACAGCCGGAAATAAAGTTGCAGGGAATTTGAAACTGCCGTTCTTGCAAAGATGTGTTGATCCATGGGGATCATAACTCGGACTGCAGACGACTTTTAGGGAGACTCAGATTCGGATGGGTGATGAGAGGCTCGATTTCGATCGAGTTACTGCGACGCCTGGCGGAAGAATTCGAAGTCGAAAATATTTCAGATATATTATCTTAAAATAAGGAGTTTATTCATGTTCCAAAAATTGTTTCGAAAAATAAAATATCTTTTTCTTGCTATTATACTAGACGCTTCATCTATTCGTTGATCGGGAGAATTCATACTATTTTCGATATTGTTATTTAGACACTTGGCTACTTCTTGCTAAAACTTTTAAATCAACACCATAATCTCAGTGAGCATTTGTAATGGTAGAAAAATGTAACGTAAAAACACAAATTTATTAAACAAATTTCTATGAGTAGTAATTAACCTTTCTTGTTCTTTTAACTCTCATATGTTTATTAAAACCTTCCTGTGAACTAATTTGAATTACAAGCTCTGTAATAATTATTGGATTTTTTTTAAATATGTAAAAATAATTTGAGAAAAACCCAGCTTGACTAATTCATTAAATTATCATAAATTGTTTTTAAAGCTTTCGTATGAAAAGTTCTCCTAAACTTTGAAAATAGTTTTAGAAAATGATGAGTGAACGTTATGTGTAATTTTTCAATCTTTAAGAATATTTTTGATTAATAAAGTGTTAATTTATGTGTTTTATGGAAAATGCTATAGATATTTTTTTTTCTCATGACCTTGGACATGGTTAACCCTCAAGGTTCATGTTATGAAAATAATTGAATTATTTATACCGTCAGACGTTTCTAACTGAATATTTCACATGGAAATATAAATTAAAAAAACCGTACACAAAATTAATTATGGTATAAAAAATTAAATTTAAACCCATTATTCTAAAAAAAATGGAAAACATAAGTAAACAAGAAGTTCCGTCTAGAACTATACGAGCCTACTTTCCCGTATACACCAAATTCAAATTTATAATCTAGCTATCTCTTTCTCTCTCTTTCTCCTTTAGCTTTAGTTCTTAATTTTTTCAAATATACCTTTTTCAATGGATAATACATATTCATTCACTCAGTCATTCATGCTTTCATTTATTCAGCCATTCATTTATTAATTCATTCGTTTACTCATTCATGTGTTTATTCATTCGTTTACTCATTCATGTGTTTATTCATTCATTTACTCATTCATGTATTTATTCACCCATTAATTTATTTTTTCATTTATTCACTCATTTATTTATTATTTTCCTCATTCATTTGTTCATTGATTCATTCTTTCACTCTGTCATTTATCCATTCTTTCACTCCTTCATTTATTCATTGAGAAATATCCTTAAAAATCCCGATAAAAACATTTCATAGGAAAATAGGCTCGTTAGCTCTGGATGAACTTTCTATTTGTTCATGTTCTACATTATAAGAGCTTTCCGATAAAGTTTGTTCCAAGCAAATCGGTCCGTTAGATCAGGATTTATATAGTATTGAAATTTCCCCATAAGCGCTATGTTAACTTTTTGAACTGTTCAAAAATGAACAAAAACTGTTCAAATTAATATTTCACGCCAAGAGCTTCCTCCAGTAAGCTTGTTCTTTGGAACGTGGATCTTGCACCTAGAGTTTACATAATTTGCTTCACTTTTGCCGATAGGCGCTAATGTTAAATTTTTTGAACTGTTCAAAATTGAACGAAAAATTGTTCGAATGAAAAAGTAAAATATGAAAATGAGATGTCCTCGCCAAGATCTTTCGAACTCAAAAAGAATTTTTCGAATCGGACAATTCGTTCAAAAGTTATTAGGGGCGGGGGGGGGGGGGGGGACAGCGACAGACAGACAGACCGACAGACAGACAGACAGACCGACAGACCGATCGACACACATTTTCCCCATCTCAAAACCCTACTTTCAAATTTTTAATTTTTCAATCTTTATTTAATTACTTCACTTTTTCTTGACTTTTCTTTACTTATAACGATATTTTCACGATACATTAAGCCTTCTTTCATGCTTTATTCTCATTTTTTTAACTTTTACGGGAAAGTAGGCTAAAAAACAGTAGTTAAGCAGTAATGTCTGATGAGACTACAAAAATGCGATGATATATTAAGATATTTCTTGTGGTTTATTTTTAAAACTTTTTGCGATTATTTTCGTGTTAATGTGGCAAAATATTTTAAAGGTATACAATTGTTTGCGTATTTCTCTACGTTATTATTATTTTTTAATTAATTTCTTTATTGATGTTTTTTTAATGTTGTAAATAGCATAATCGGTTTAAGGTATTTCCCTAATGTAATTTGAATGTGCAGCTGAGATTTAACGCCATCAAAGCAACAGTTAAAACTGAAAAAAATGAGAAGACAAATTTTGCTTACGCGTGGAAAAAAAAAATCACTTTACTTCTCTAGATGTAAACAACTGCATGCTAAGTATGAACACATTTGAGCTCAGTAATTGAATTATTGCGTTTAAGTCATGGGTCATGACAATTATCAATAAGTCATTATTGGTAAATGTCGGTTGCATTTGGTGAGAAAGGACGTAATATGGGGAATATCTATAAAGGTTTCGATTATTTCCAACAGTTATTCAGTTTAACGAATTTTTATAAATTCGTAATTAAAGTAATTGACATTTTTTATTTACAACTTTTTACTCGAATTTTCGTACAATGTTTTTGTTAAAAATTGTTATCAGAAATATTATTAGCATCATCTCAAATAACTAGTATTTATTAATATCTGTTTAATTTGGTGTTTGCTAAACCATAATTCATTCTTTTTAAACCGACTTCACAGAAGAAGGAGGTTATACATTCAAACTGTATACATGTCGTTTTTTTTGTTTGTTTGTTTGTCCACCCATAACTTCTCATTGGATGAACCGATTTTCATGATTTTTTTTTTAAATGTTAAACGAGGGTGCTACAATTATTATCATTTAATGTTTTTAAATAAAAACACAAATGCGTTAAAATGGGAATTAAATTATTTAGGGAAATGAAGCTGCATATTCTATGGATGCACATAATAAAATATAATGTTTGTGTGTTCATGTGTGAATCACGTTCCGGGAAAACGGTAAGGTACTGGAAGCAAGAAATTTAGTTTACAGGTGTAGATTTTAGTAAAATTATACAATGCGACAACCTATGCCACAAACGGGTAGATTTATCACAGAACGGAATAAGAAACTTTTATTCATCAATGTCAGGCCGTGTGGAATCTTGTATTCCTGCTAGAGAGGGTGCAACAAGGTGCTTATCTATTCAAGTTCAAACCCATTAAACAGCATTGTTCTCATTTTGGGAGCATTAAGTACTGATTTTTTTTCAAGACACCGACTACAAATAATATTAAACGAATAATTTTATCCTAAACCTCTAAGTGTGTCGACTGCTGCATTAAAAAAAAAGACATGTTTAATAACTAATACTTTTTGTAAAAATTTATAAACTCGAAATTTGGCTTGTCGGTCGCATTCAATACACGCGCACATTTTTTTCATAATTACATTATAATGAAAATTATTTTTGCATTTAAGCTTCATTTATAATTTTGTATTTTATAAAATATAATTTATCCAAATGCACAATGGCGATACCGATTGAATGAGGAATAGCTTGTTCCCATTTTGGGAACATTGGCGCCTTCATGAGTTTTTGAAGGCAATTAGATTTTTTGCCTTCGCTACATCAGCAAAACATAACATAGTCTCAAACTAAGTTTAAAAATTGTTAAATGCTGTATACGAACTGCTTAACTTTTACAGAAAATAATGATTGAAAAAGAGGTGTATTAATAAATTAATATATAAAATTGCACGAACCAAATGTGTTAAGAATTACTGTCTTTATTCTGATGAGCATTTTTAGCGGACCGCTAATGTTATTTAGGAACTGTTGTCTTTATTCTAATGGGAATTTTTTGTGACTAATGTTGTGGATGTAAAGGGGATTTTAAGGGACTGTTGTTCTTACTTAAACGGCTTACTCAAAAAGCGGTTATCGTTGTTATAATGCGATTTTTTTCAGTAACCTTCTTCTTATTTATAAAGAACATGCCTCAACATGCCTTCAGTCTTCCTCCGCCAAAAAATAACGCAATATTCGAGATATTCCATGCAAAGACGGGCAATGCAGCTAGTATTAAATAAAAATAGATTGGAACACACACCGGCGTTTAGTGAGTTAATATGTTTTTATCGGTAATAAAAGATCTTTCTGTTTTGACACGTTCTCATTTATACAAACCGGTAGCACAATAACATAAGCCTAAACTCATTTCAGTACAACACTTTCTTCTTAATGAGTGATTCTGCTTTACCGGAGAGTGTAGTTAAGTGTATATAGATGTAACAGATAAATAGCTATAGATAAGTATAGAGATACATTGATATTCCCACACCAAATTTACTTAAGACACCTTTGGCGGCTGCTTCCATAAAAAGGCGAATAGCATAAAATAGAATCATGTACTTCTAGCCACATTCAGATAATTATAACTATTACAGTTAGCTCGCTTAAGCAAAAGGGAACGTCTCAGAAAGTTTTCAAAATTTGAATACAAATATTACGGCTAAATTGCTCCTACGATCTTTACTTACTTTAATTTAAATTTACAAAAATAGTAATGTAAAGATGACATACAAAGAAATTTTCCGTGCTAGTAAAATTTTAATTGTCATAAAATAGTGATTTTTGATCGTGCACTTCAAAGTTACATGTAAACTCTAGAACAAATGATTATCATTTGTCGTAAATAATGAGAAGAAACGTGATTGTTTATCTTTCTCTTAGTAATTTATTTAATCATTTTAATTGCTGCAACAAGTTTTAAAAAATCAATGAGTAAAGAGAAAATAATTCCGGAAATTTACGCAACGAATATTTTTGCATCACATTCTTTTTAACTGAAAAATTCCGATAGAGAAAACTTTTAAAGGTACACTCATAAAAGTATGAATTTTTCACGGAAGTAAACTGCAGTAGCATTAATGCAGGACACAGAAAATGAATAAAAAATGAAGTGGATTTATTTGAAAGCAACACATGCAGCATAAAAAGAGAACGAGAACGTGTAACGAGAATCATAATGGCTGAAATAAATTTTGGAAGAGGAATAATAAAGTGATAGGGACGCAAGATCTGGCAAAGCGTCACTGTGCAAGCAATTAAAAACGCATTAAAGAGATTCTGAAGGTTGTTTTTTTTCTTTTCGAGAAACTAAGGGAAGAGAAATTATTACAAAAACTATTACGAATCTGATTTTAAAACTAGTTCTACAAAATTGTCTCACAGTTTGTAGATTTTGTGTTTTAATGAGTTTTCCCAAGAACGTTTGAAAAGAAACGTTCAAACTTGATTAAATTTTGATACAACAACTTTTATTTTACACAGTAACACTACTGTTTTTCCGTTTAGATTTTTACAATATGGACCGAATTGTAGTAAATTAATAGCCGGAATCAGTGTTAAATAGACTATAATTAGAGTAAAAGCATTACAAGAAAAAACATTTATAAATTTATTTTCATGTAAATTTTGCACATGATGGTATAAGTAATAAAGTAAGATATTAACTAACTTGTTCTCGTAAATTATTATTTTTGTGCACACATATCCCTTTTATTATCTAACTTTCCAATCTCTGTGTCAACACTTTACACTGTAGAAAATTTCTGAGAAAATGTTGAAAAAAAAAATTGAGTATTTCTTTAACTTTACACAGAACTTGTTTCAAATCAAATAATCAAGTTTTGTGATAACAGTTTCTCGATAAATTCTTGTTTTTCCGAAATCTCTATAATTTCAGAAAACGATGTGTTAAGTATAAAACTGAACACTTGAGATCTGTAACTACCAGTTAAAAAATTGTAAATAAATGAATAATTGGACATTTGTAATAGTTTAAAATTTGTCAAGAAATGCATTACGTATTGTTTTGCGGACAGTTTCTTTCTAGCTTTAGTGAAGAGCCACTAACCCTCTGCGTCTAATCATCCCAACTCCAGAGGCACGGGCATCACAACAGAAGTAATTACGACAATATGTATCAGAAATATCAGTTTAGTGTACTCACAGAGGGCGGCACTACTGCTGCACATTATGTGTTGCTATAAATTTAGAGAATGTTCTCTGTTTTTTTTAAAAGTAGTTTCATGTTCTTAGTTCTCCATAATTTTACATTAGACTCTGGGTAAGGGATTTCCATCAGATTCTCATGCATTTTCAGTGAAAAATTTTGAGTGTGTAAGCATTGGTATATGCATCTCATCAGTTCAGAACGCATGACGTTTTTTCTTCCCTTTGCGCAATTTTGGGACGTATTTTACAAAATTCAAATGAAAGTGAAGAAAAGCTGAGAAGAAAAGGAAAAATAATTTACGATTTTGATTTTCGAGCTAGTTTTACGCATAATGAATCCTAAGCAGAGATATATAGTTGGTTATTCTTGTAAGAATGTCATAATTATTTTCTGAAGTTTCCAAGCTTAAGAGCTGTGTAGGAAAAATTACCTAATAAAGATCACTGGCGTAAAAAATATTTCACATTTTTTTTTTCAATTGGAGTAAATTTTATATTGTACCAAGAAAAAATTCAGTGAAGAAAGAAACAGAACATGAAAAGAAAAGTTAGAGATCAACAGTTACATAAAATTAACACACATGTCATCTTAATACGTAGTTACGCTGTTGCAAGATAAATTTTGGTCATGCAATAAAAAACTTATATTTGAAGAATAGGTCAAATCCATCATGACATAAACAATCATGACATAAAAAATTTGAAGAGTAGGTCAAATTCATCAAATGGACTTCCTTTAATAAAATTTATTAGTTAATTTAGTTAATTTCTGACTTCCTTTAACTAAAAGCTGCATTTTCATTGTTTAAAAAATTGGTTTAAAAATATTTAATATTATTCGCGGTTTAAGTACTTTTGTAAACTAATGCAATTCATTTGCAGCACGTTCTGAATCACCATAGATTTGTATTTAATGAAAGATATCGACGATAACTTAGACGAATTACTTATTCAGTTTCCTTGCCTTTACCTCTCACCAAGAAAACCGGCAATCGACATCTGGATTGCCTACGAAAGAGGAACCACAAATTATGGAGACAACAGACCCTAAATGCGATGAGACAGCTAAAATCTCCCTGCCGCAATTATCCAATTAAGCTATGCTTCTTAATTACGAGTGTCAGGTTCTATCACTCAAGAGGCCGTAGCTGCCCAGAATGAGTCTTGGCAAGAACTGGGAGATTTGCCAATCATGAAATGGAACTTAGAATGTTTGTTTTACGCACCAACAGTAGGATTCTGTAACTAACATTTGGTTTATGTCCATATCGCCAATTTTTGACAATTTGTATTGATGTAGCTTTATTTCTCATTAGTGATGTAATCGAGTACTGTTGTTACCATTCTTGGCGTTTAATATTTGTCATCAAAATTATCAATTGCTTTTTTAAACCATTTCATTCAGCCAAAATATGTCAAAATACAAATCATTTTTAACATAATTTAAATGAAAATAAGAGCTTAATTTTAGTTTTATTATTTTTGAAAAACAGTAAAATATTTTAATTGATCTGGTTTTGATACATACTACTTTTAAAAATTGGTGTTTTATGTTTTCTGAAATATTAAAACTTCAAATGATACCAATGGGGTTAGATGAACACGCGGTTCAACTAGACTGGAGGATTGTGCTTACATTCATTTGAAGTTTGATATTTTTTTCTCATATCTTGAAATTGCAAGATAAGAGTGATTCAAGTAATGTTTATCAAAGGAAATATGTATTTTGTATCTTTTTTCTTCCTTTTTTTAATTAATCGGTAAGTCAGTTTAGTTGTTGATAAACGGAAAACAATCAGACTTTAAATTAGAAGATCTAAATGAAGGCAATGCTGAAAATATTACAGAAAATGTGTCGAAAAATAACGAAAATCAAGATATTAGTAATGATAAATAAATTGAATTATACTTATATGTTGGAAACATATTGACGGACATTGAAATAAAACAAGCTAATTTTGATGAAATATCACAAGTTTTGGACAATTTATGAAAGGATTTGTTTACTTCCCTTCAATAGATATATACTTAGCCGGATATGATATTCTATAAATACCAACATTTGTGGTACACAGTAAAACCGTATTGTGTTGCAACAGCTGTCCAAGACAACAAACGGCATCATGACATACTTAATGTCCATACTACTGAGCTCCCAATGATTCCTGTTGTAATTATTTTGAATTTTCATTAACAAAAAAAAAAAAAATACCTTTTTTTGTTGAGCTTTCTTCTTTCCAAAAATGAGCTCATTTCAATAATTTAAGAATTTTAGAATGAATAATTATGGTCTTAAGATTGAAAACCTAATTTATGCAGGTGTTTTCTAAACCAAATATCGTTTTGCTTTATTTCTCTATTGCACAAACTTTTTCATTTTATTTTATTTGGTTTTTTTAAATAAAGTTTGAATAAATGCCGTTTGTTGTTATGCTTTTTTTTTGTCGAATAAGCTATTAACACATAATATTATAAGTATCATCGAATGTACTTGAATTGAAGTATGAGAAACCAAAGCCATCTGCTTCTTTTTATGTCTAGTCAACTCATATTTTAAAGACGTTTTTTTAATTATAATGCGTTTTTTAAGGAGATATGCCGTCACCAAAATTATAATAATTAAATTAAAATAATGCTTTGCAAAATTTATTCTGAAAGATTAATATTTTAATAATACATTTCCATCCTAATAATATGCTGTCTCAGAGAAACTTTAAATCAACATTCTGTTGTAGAAAAGCGAAATATGTTTATAAAAAAGCTTTAAAAAAACATGAATGCCGGAAGGAAGCATATGTCTTGTCAAGCTTAAGAACTATCCCGTACCACTCGACAGCAGTTCCTGTGAAATCCCTGCAGCCTTGGAAAAATAAACCGTCTGGAGGAAAATGATGTCTTCTTCAGAATAAATTAAAATTTAAGGTTTTTTACACACATTGAATGACGTTTTCCTCATACAGGTAGCAGATGGAACTGACGGTTAATCCAGGAGCCTCAAGACATTTTAGGTGTATTATTTTTGGAATGAAACACGTCTGAATTTTCAGGTTTGAAATGGCAAAGAAAATTTCGGCTTTGTTTGCAGTGGCACAGTTATGAATATTTTTGTGAATAAGATGCTTCGAGTAACCGGATATATTTAGCTATTTTCAAATGTTGACGCTAGAGGCGCCACACGAAACTTTAAGTTTATTGAATGTCTTGTAAATAACATGAATTTCGAAAGTATACAGCATGCAGAGTTGTCTATCTTTTTTTTTTAATTTTTCACCAAATTTAAATCTTACGAAATGCTATTCAGTTAGGATACAGCTGAAGACTGTGATATGAAATCAATTTTATTTTAGAACATTTCTACAAAACTGAGATCTATCTAAATGAACAATTTATCTATTACTTTTCAGCGTAATCACAAACGTGATCCAGAAAAAAAAAAGAATTCCCATACAGATTTTGTAGAAAATTCATCACATTTTGTAATTATGCTATAAACCGTGTTCATCACCACAATAAATCTGCTGCTAGTGACTTCCCCAAATCTGGTTGCAGTAAAATAATTGCGCTCCAGTTATGCAGTGGTAAAAAAATGGGGCAAAAGCATCAAATTTAAATCCTATGACAATCAACGGTCGGCTTAGCTATAGCTCAGCATTATAACATACATTTTCTGTAATATAATAACACCATTAAAGAAAACGAGTGTTTATCTTTTTAGAAAATTCTCGAAGTTCAGAGGGCTTTTTTTTTTCAAATATTAAAAAAAAAAAAAAAAAAAGCTTAATTTTAGAGCTTAAATTTCATATACCACAGAAAATTATGTACACATATTCCACGCTGCTTCAAGAGGCAATAGACTTATTTGCAAAAAAAGAAAAAATGGAATATTGTAATTCAGAAGGTACGAGTTTTCACAAACGATGCTTGACAGAAAAAGCTCGCACACACACATCATACTAACACACATACACTATGTATATACATACATATATTAGCAAATTGAGAAAACTTTTGTTCAGGCAGTTGAAGCAAAATAAGTATTCAAAAGTACCTCTACATTGTATATCTTTTAATTATTGACTTAGTCTATGAAAAACTGATGAAATTCTCTAATTTATTTCAGATAATTGGCAAACAATGTAGTTGAGCCCTGAAAACTCGGCCTAATGTGGACCGAAAGGTGGCCGAATTTCAGGAACTGTCGGATTACTGGAAATGGGGTTAAAAATAAATAAAAAATAAGTACGAGTGTTTCCTCAGAAAATACGGCACTGTTCTTGTATGTAATGTTTAAAATGGAAAACGACATAAAATAAACTGCCAAATATCTTTAAACAAATTACCATACACAGTGTATAGTAATTTACCTGATAAGACATACCTAAGTAAAAAACTTTATGAAAGTATAAAAGGTTTCGTATTTTGAGCAATTTTTTAAAAGGTCTGCGCGTGGGGTTTTTTCTTCCTACCAGGGTATGGCTGAGCTATTCGAACTGCCGAGTTTTCGGTAAATATAGAAGAAACTACATGTAAGACAAAAGCAAATGCCACACATGAAGGGGAAAAGAGAATATAAATTGCACTATTATCTGACTCTATTGTATTGAGAATATATATATGTGGAGGAGGGAAACACCTCAACCCTTCTCTACAATCTGATGACGAGCTCCCTCACAGAGAGAACGCCGGTGAGAGGTTAGAGACGAGAAAGCGAGATAGACGAGCAGCTTTCCACTTAGAAGTAACCCTTAACTTTAGAAGTATTTTCAACCACCTTGACGCGACCAAAAGGTTTATTTGTGTCTATGTATTCATGTGAATGTTTTAACTGTCCTGTCTTCGTCAATAAACCTGTGTTCGACTTTAAACACGAATTGATTCTTGATTAATGGAAGGGACTACACCTTACACACACACACACACACACACACACACACACACATATATATATATAATTTACATAATTAATATAAAGAGTAATTAATTTGGCATACTTAATGGAAAAGAGTATGGTATGTTGCACCAAAAGCAGATGCCAGTTGGTGGTTAGAAACTATGGTGGTTAATTTTATTGGAGTTTGGTGCAACATGTGCAAGACGGCACCAAAATATGGTAAAATTATTCAACATCATATATTTTCAAAAAATTGACACTACCCGGTCTTAATAAAATTTAAAGTAAGATAAAGTAAGGTAAAACGGAAGTTCATTTTGTACATGAAAAGGTAATAAATAAACTCCCTAAAAAGTGTGAAAAGAGAGCAAGTTTGAAAGGCTAAGTTTTATTAGTTTTAAGTGCTGTTTTTCTCTGTGCGTCATTAAAATGAAGCTTCTTTTATTGAGCTTAATCCTTAAGCTTCAACGCCTTGTCCAAATGGGCAAATATTTACACAATCACTCAATGTTATCGATTCAACATGAAGATTGTTTAGTGAGAGGAAAAAAAATCAGTGGCTGCGCAATTAAGTAGCAAGGGTATTTTTCCTATTCGAAGATACTTTAAAAGGGCTTCTTTAAACACTGTGTTGAAATTGACTTTTTAGATGCTTAAGCGTTAAACTATTAGAATGCCCTTCAAAAAAAAAAAACTTTTTTTAAAACTTTATAACGGAAGTGTAGGATAAATGGGATGGTAACGCATAATGGGGTTTTTGATAATATCCCTTATAAAATGCGGCTATCTCCCTTCATATCACTGAAACAGTCTGTGCATGACGTATCTTATGTTAATTTCCAAGAGGGATACTCCTTGCAGAGTCACAGACACATAAACTCTCAGGATTTATTATTTTTTTTTCATTTTTTAACATTATTTAAGGGGAGTGTAATGTTCGGTGGTTTCCTGTACACATACTAACGAGGCAGTCTACACTTGTTTAAAGGGCTGTTTTTTCAGTATATTGCATGAATGAGTAGAACTGCATTCAGTGCGATTTGTTACGAAATTTTTAGTTTTGTTGAATGACTGCATGTAAAGCAAAAACAGATAAAGGAAACGATCAGAAAAAACATAGCACGATTTCCTTGTCCTGTCATGTGATCAAGAAAAAAAAAAGGTATAAAGGACTGGTGTTAGACTGTTCACAGGATAAGAGAAGTTGCTTTCATACCCTAACAGCATACGGCGCATCTTCAGACGGACACAGAAGATGTAGATGTTACATGCTCCTAATGTAACGATATAAATGCAAAATCAGCTCAAGAAAGTTGGATGAAGTGCTATGAATGTAACAAACGGACTCATGATTTATGCTCCTGTATTGACGAGAAAGATGACAAGTTTGTTTGCGAACTATGTTTGAATCCCATTTTGCTTTACCTCATAGGGGGAAATAATATAGTTTCAACTTTGAACAGATTCATTGGTGTATCGTGAAATTTGAAGCGTATTTCAAGTTCCAACTTATTAGGATAAATACTAAGGTTGGGAAATTGAAATAAGTATAATTTATTGAATTTTTTTATTCATGCATCATAGAGTTACTGTGCCAGAATATCTTTAAGAATCCCATTTTGTCCACCCTTCTTCCCTTACTTGTTTTTCGGAGTAGTGAGAGTAAAATATCAACATGCAATGAAAGTAATGAAGTGTAAGTACCGTCAGAAAAAACCGGCACAATATATCTACCATCGTTGTGCATATTCCTTATATACTTACTTTAAGCTCATTTTTCAAAATCTTCAACCCCTTAAAATTATATTTATCTAAAGTTGTACCCACTGCCATTGTTGTTTGTTACTTTGTTTAGAATCTAGAAATTCCAAATTTGGACCATCCATGCCCCCTTGAAGTTTGAAAGCACTTACGAAATCTTCATATAAATCACACAATTTTTAAAAAATGTATTCCTGATTAATAGGTACCACTAAATTTTTGAAAAGCAAAATGTTTTACAGATGTTTGCAAAAGATAAAGTTTTTGAGGCAAATGCTCAAGATTAATATTTCTATTCAATTTGGTGAAAACTGTCAAAAACTGTTTGGATCGCAGCTCTTGCTTTTGTGTGACCAGAAATTAAAATGAATACTTAATCACCAGTAAGATAGCCGAACACGCTGTCCTAAAAAATAATCTCAAAGCATTGGCCACCCATACCTCAGTAAAGTCCCACCCATAACATGGGGGGACAGGGCGTGAAACAGGCTCATGTAACATGCACAAAGCAAAGGCAGTTTTTCCCTCATTCATTTCATAATGTAAGAGACAAAAGATTAAGAAGTTGAAAAGTAGTTTCATATAAGAAATTCACTAGTGCAAAAAACTTGAGCCATTATAGAAAAATATAGAAAGTTTTAAACACACACTAATATATATATATATATATATATATATGTATAGATCAAATTAAATTGTCTGTCAATATAAAGGTGCCAAGGGAAAAGATAATTCGAAAAATATGAAAACGATGAAAAAAGCAATTAATACATTTTTTAAGTATATAGAAGAAACTACATATAAACTACAGATGAAGGGGAAAAGGGAATATAAGTTGCAGTATTATCTAACTTGGGCATTTTCTTCAAAGTGTGTAAAACTTTCTGAAAATTATACTCCAATAGAGATGAGTATTTTTGAATTATATTACCTGCATTAACCCTCTGCATCATAGTGTAAACTATAGGGAACACTGATTTTTTTATTTTATTTTATAAATTATTAAAATAATTTGCCTGAAATATTTGTATTTCATTTTTTGTTGTTATTTAAAATTAAAAATATCAAATAAATCCAAGTTATTGAATGATAGAGAGTTGAAATTAAAAATGTGGCTTAAAAATGTTAATCAATTGGGAGAGTACTGATGTCTTCGACATTTAACATAATATGTGTTTTTAATTCATGATATTTAGAAAAACTCGTAAAGTTTTACTTTAAGGTGCAAAACAAATCCTTTTAAGAAAATAAGGAAGGATTTACATTAAGTTTGGACCAATTATTAGGCTTTACAAAAAATAATCTTCTCTGACGTTAAAAGCCCTTAAACCTTTTCAGACGTAGCGTCTACAAATCTCTTTACGCTACTTTATATATTTATTTGTTTTGCTTGTTTTGTTAACTATTTGTTTTTCCTATTTCTCACGAGAAGGGATAAAGAAAGAAAAAAATGTCAAAAATGTTCCGAAGTCTTTTCAAGGATTTCCTTGCTAAACTCCATCCTTTAAGTCTACGTAGGAAATATGTAGGGCAAAGATTTGTAAAAGTTTTTTGACCTTTTTTTCTACTAAAGTTTCTTTTTTCAGGAAAATAAAGGTTTTCGCATGCTTAGTTTTAAATTGCGCAAAGGTTTCAAAAATATCTGAATTCAAGAGTTGAACTTAGATATTTTTAAAGAAGGTAAGAAGAATCATCCTTTGGTGTTATATTTTCAAACTGGACTTTATTTTGGAATAACATAACTGAATATTTAATTTAAGTATAAAAATAGTTTTTTTAAAAAATTATCAGTAAAATCATGGTAGAGAAACGAAAAATCTAATAACCGGCTTAGTAGTTTAAATATTGGCAGTATTTGAGATTTTTACAACTTAATTGGCATCGCGTATGTAAGTTTTTTTTTTTTTTTTTTTCTTTAAATTCCTAAACACGTTAAAAAAAAAGCAAGCATCAATCTTTTTTAAAATAAGTCCTTTTACGTATTCTCTTTTATAAATTAAAATATAAATTTTATCTAGAATTCAGAATTTTCATGCAATGTTCGTTTTACCGTTTTCTTTCTTTTCTTTTTTTTTTTTTTTTTGAGAAAACGCCCCCCATTTCATTTTTTCATTTAATCATCACAAAATATAGTGCATTTAGTTTAAAGACATGAAGAGTTCTTGTTCCAAAATTTGTAAATCATGTTGTTTGAAATTACTAAGATGATTTATCTTACACACCCAACAAGGCAGATAAAACCTTCCTGCCGCATTTATCCAATTAGGTAATGTTTCTTAATTGAAACTGTCTTTGTCCATTGCTCAAGAGAGTTCATTTTACGTCTAACTTCCTGACAAGCACTTTCCCTGTTGCCATTTGTGCTTGAGAAATAAATTGCTTCTTGTAGAATACTCAAACGTATTGCTGAAGTTGCAAAGTTTTCTTAAACTAGGCTTAAAATAGAAACTTCTAAAATAGCTTATTTGGAAGAAAATTTAAAAGAAAAGGAATTCGAGAAAAAAAAAAAGAAACAAATTTCCTTTTTTTTTTTTTGCTATGCTAAAATTTTAGGTGTAGAAATAGTATTAAATGATTGGTTTCTGATCCAGTATTTTTATGATAGACATGGTGATTATGTCTATATATTTATTTGGTTTGTAGATATTTCTGTCCTAAGTAAATTTGATTGCATTGCAAAAAACAGTTAAAAAAACTTAAATAGATAACATTCTGAAGTAAAAAAAAAAACATAATATGTTGTAAGACAAATGATAAAAAATGCGTTGTGCTAAAATCTGAATACAAGGAAATAAAACTAACGTAAATAAAGCACGAATTCTCAGAACAAATAATGCATTTGTTCTGACAGTTTGTGCTTTATTTACGATTTTTTCCTTGTACTCATAACATAATACGTTGTATTCTTTTTAAACAAATGTGTTGTTTTTTTAACCCATTAAAATAATGTAATGTACGAACAAAACTGAATTAGTTGTACATATTTCAATCATTATTTGTTTCTTCGTAAGGACATATCCTTAAAAATGAATACACATTCAGAAGATTAACTGCACAAGTAAAGAGCAGGGTGAACACCTGATTTGGACAAATTCATCTTCAGGTTTTATAAACGTAAGACTACCAAGGAATTACACGTTGCTATAGTCTGTTGTTAAAGTAAATTAAGAAGTTACTGAACTACACCAGAAAAAGATAATGCATGTTATAATATATTAAAAAATGGACTTGTTCTCGTACCGCATTGAACCCTCTAAGTTATATTCCGAACCAACTGCAAAATATCTTTCTTTACTTTTTGATTGAGTTTGTATCTCTGACCTGAAAATATGAAACATGTTTCCTTATGGGATTAGTTTGAAATTATTAGATGATTATGATGGGATTGTTAGTTAAGAATAAGCAGATTTTCAGAGTCAAGCAAATTAAGTGAACTCTTGAAGTATAGTGTTTTTATTAATAACATATCGTTTCAAACGTTTTATTAAATTTTCTCCAACTGGCCGCAACTCGTTTATTGAAGGTATGTTCTTTTTATATTTTTAGGTATACTAGAGTTCCCCCAGTGGTCGAAATTCGACTTGTGATTCTTTAAATTTTTCAAGTTCAGTCTCGAAAAAAAAAAACGCCTTTTAAACAATTTTTAAACATTTTAGTTTTTCTGTTTGACAAACTTTTTTAAAAATTTAAATATATAAATTAGCGAAAATCTATCCTCAATGCGGTTAAGTTACTTATTTAATTCAATGAATTTATAACACATTTTATACATAAGGTTTACCTTTCTGCACTCCTTCTCCTATAAAGAAAATAGAAAACAAAATAGTCATGACACCCTATTATTATTGAATAATTTATAAATACAAGCACTCATTTTAAATATAATCGTGAGTTCAAAATGCTAATGTAAATCAACAAACTTACGTAACATTTATTGAAAGCAAAATGACGTGTCACACCGCACTTGTTATATCACTTCATATTATATTCTAATATATATAGGGCCGTCGAGATCCAAAGCCAGTTTTTTCATCGCTCCCCTACCCCACCCCACAAGTACCCTTGCATTCTTAGGCATAAAAATATTTTTCCCTCGTTCTCTTATGCCAAACGGGGTCCCCTGCAAAGGACTGGCCTCATGAATCAGCCATGTCTGACGGCCTTCATGATGTGATACATGATCAGCTTCAAATTGTAGTTTTGTTTGACATCGTACTGGCCATTTTATTATCATATACATATATAATGGATTATGGATATGTATATATATATATATATATATATATATATGTATTATGGAAATGAATTAACTGTCACCTTAAGATAAATATTATTTTGCTTTGACATTTATTTAATAGATTACCTTTTCGCTTTTTTTGTGTTCTTGACATTTATTCTTCCTTGCATTATAAATAAGAAAAAGTGTGTTGAGTATTGTACAAATATTGTAAATTGTAGATGTAAGCAGGAGTATGAAAGAATGAGAAATAAAGACTTCTGGGGGAAAAAAGGCTTTGAATCTACCTCGAAAGTAAGAGAAAAAAATAACTATTTCCAAAACGTTTTAATTTATAACACTAAAACTAACATAATAACACATGATAACATCAATAGCTGCTAAACAAGGAAAAGTAGGAAAATCGGTTGACAAACAAGAGAATGGTACTTAATTGTTTTATGTTTGCCTATTAAATATAGAATTTTTGGAAAGGCTGAACTTCTTTGAAAATTAATATTAACTTTTGTGTTTGAGCTGTCATATAATGAATACTTTAAAGAGTCCAAATCCGGGGAGTAAGGCGGTAGTTTTTCTGTTGTAATAAAATCTGTAAAATGCATTATAGAAACACTTTATTACATATTGCACTGTCTCTTGGTTCATGTTAAAAGATCCACGGATCAGAAAATGTTTTTGTGACCATGGAAAGAGGAACATCGCCCAAAATGAGCTAACAATATATACAATATATATATATATATATATATATATATATATATAAATATATAGTGACGTTTTTCCTCCAGCACGGATCCCTCCCCAAACTACCAAACTACAATGGTTAGTTGTTCGAATAGTGTTCCTCAAAACCATAAGTCCCATGACAGTCTTTTGACAAAATCTTATTATTATTATTATTATTATTATTATTCATTTACACTCTAAGGCTCCGTTTAATTAATTTTTTTTCGTTGATTGGGGGCGGCGGGGGGATGCGTCATACAATTACCATGCGCTTTTCCCCTCTTCCTGTTCGGACCGCATCATTACTAAGTTCTTGAAACAATTTGGTTATTTACCAATATCTATGATTTACGACAAGCGAACAATATCACATTGCTACTTTCTTTTCTCGTTTAATGACAATTTGGAATTTGTTGTCTTTGTTGTGAAAGGGACATCTTTAAAAGAAATGATAAGTAGTTCGTCAATATGTAAGGAATTTGTTCAAAAAAGTTGAAATGTAAAAAAGATAAATTTTGAGAATTCTTAAACAGTTGCTCACTTTAAATCTTTCACATTTCTTATGCTTTTTAAACTGTTAGTTGAAAGGAACATCATATCAGAATTTAGCCAACAGTTGTTAATGTTTTAACACTACGGAACAAACAAAATAAAGACAACAGTTGCCAATTTCACATCTGAAAATATATATTAAAATGAAAGTTATACATTGTATTCGAGAGAATAAATAAATAAATAAATACATAAATAATATTTACGATTACAGTATTATACACACCCAACTGGAACAGTCTAACCGTCAATTTTTTTCTCTACTTCAACTATACTCTTGAATGACTTGGTCTTCCCAAAAACTTTTCGTCCGTATCTTCAACAAATCTTCTCGCTTCTCCATTTTTGTTTTCTTTCAGTTTGCCTTACTACGAACGGGAGTAAGGAAAAAACAGAGCCGAATTCTTTTAAAGTCACCGAGAGTCCTCAACCGTAAATTCCATCCTTTTTAAGCCTTAGGTGAAAATACCTGACACCAAACTTTTGAAATGTTGGCTTTCTCGCTATCTATTCATTATTACTACTTTTAAATGGTAGTTGTGAATTTTTATAGGTGTTCAACCTATTTAAAAGGACATTTTTCAAATATTTCTCAATATATGTTAACATTAATACTCTGTACACGTACTTTAATAATAACTGATGGACACAGTATTTTCAAGTAAATAATTTCTGCTCCAATTCATGTTTTTTATTACTTATGTCCCATTTTTAGTTGAATAAAAATAACTTTAATAGGGTCAGGTGGGATAAAGTGGTTCGCTTTTGAATTTTCGTCAACAATATATATACGAATTTGTTCAGAATGGGCAGAAAAAATCGAGTAAAGTAATTTAATGACCCCTGGTTTCTGGGGGTCCATGGGGTGGGGTAAAGGGCATAATGAATGGGGTAAACTGGTCATAATTAAAAAAAAGACCTTATAAATCCTTTTATATGGTCTTTTTTTTTTTTTTTTTTTTTCAAAATAATCAAAGTATTTGTTTTTCGAAATCCTTAGAACATTTCAAAATACTCAAAGTATTTGTTTTTTGAAATCTTTATAATATTTAAAAATACTCAACAAACTTTCATTTTATAAAGAAACAACTTTATTCCACTCAACTGAATTTATTAATGCCCTCTATGGTCCAAAGTTAGGGTCATCTTTGTAATGCCTCGTAAGGTACTTTAGTCTCTTCGGATGCTGCATAGGTGTTCTAAAAACAAAGTTATGTACCAAAATATTTTAGAATACTCAATAACATTTATTCTTACGTTTCAATCCCTAAATAGTAGGTTGAAAATCTCTCCTTAATTTTTAATTCACTTACAATTAAACATACACATGAAATTTAAAATTTTTCGAGAATAAATTTAAAATAGCTTTTAATGAATGACTAAATTACTTAAATAACATATAGGGACAACACTGATAATAAGCGAGCTTTGAGATATTATAGCTTATTTAAAATAAAAATGGGAAGAAAATACATATTTTACCCTAGGTTTTTTTAGTCCTCTCGCTGTGTCCTGTACTGGTCTTATTCGAAGTTCTGCTAGTACTAAACATTTACAGTTTAGTAATATTTATAGTGAGTTTGTTTAGAAATGAAATATTCCACCGAGATAAATTGAAAATATTTTTATTGAAGGTACTTGTAAAAATCTGTCAATATTAAAAACACCATTATAAGGAGACTGTCTTAAATAATTTCAACCTCTATTGAATTTGAGATCATTTAATCATGTTCACCAAAAAGTATATTGAAAAGTTATTAAAAAATAATACAATAATAATGAAATTAATGTTTAACTAAAAAGAAGTGCGGAGCCCTATAACTTATTTCCGTGCGTCAAATGCCAGAATTTCCTTTAATAGTTAAAAATTTGCATAAAATTGAAAATATATATGGAAGCGGAGCTCCTATGAGTTCCTATGGAAATGAAGCCTTGGTCTAACTCCTAAAGTACCCTTAAGTAATTATATAACATCGGTTCATGTTAAGACAAATACTATGACCACATTACCTTATCTTACTTAAGCTTCAGTAAAATAACATATGGACTAAATATATTTTCAGCGTTACTGAGGCAGTATTTTTGAGATCTGTTTAAAGCTTTCTGCACCGTCAATTTGCTGCAAATTCTTTAAAACAAAATCTCAAAGAAAAGTTAGAAGAATCCCCTTGCATCGCCTTTGAGTAGCAGGAAGTAAATTTTAATTCGTTTTAAAAAAAGAAGAATCAAATTCCAAAATAAATAAATAAATAAATTAAAAATAGACAAACTGAACGCCCACCGACTCTCCCGGACTTCTAAAATCTAAGGCAGAAAAAATAATAATAGCAATAGCAATAAACTGTAAATAAAATTAAACCCGATACACAGGTGTTTTTTTTTTCTTCTTTTTGGGGAGTACTTAAGAGAAAGCGTAAAAACAGATAAGAGTTTAGGATTGCATGCTGCTAGAGGCGTTCTAGTCTGTTTTTCTCCTGACTGGGCTGAGTGCTATTTCGCTTTTCCAAAACCATAGACGCACAAAATAAATAATGGGGTAGCCAAAACTTTCTACACCGTTAGTTTAGTAATATAGCATATTTATCACTACACTTAAAGAAAATATAAAGCATTTGCAAAGTTCTTTAGTTTTTAAAGTTTTAATCTTAAGCCTTATTTGCACCAGCCTTCCCTCTACCGCAACAAGCAAGCGATACTTTGGATTCGAGTACTTTATAATGAGCATGGGATTAAGATCTCCCCTTCCAACCCTCCGGAAAAAGGTGGGTCTCATTATACAAACGCTCGAAGGAAAAAATATTGTTATGTAAATGCAGGCTGGAAAGTGGAGTATTTCAGTTTGCTGTTGACTAAATTTAATTCACAAAGCTTTGCAGTGTCACACGCACATCATTAAATTTAATTTTAAATTTTTACTTAATATAAGCAATAAAACCGATTATTTTCTTTTTAATTTTTTTTTTAACATTCTATTTGTCGCATTTCTTTCCAAGATGAATTTTTTGAAACGTATAATAAAAACAGTTAATTACTTTCTAAAAAAAATTACTCCCCCCCTCTTAAATAATAAATAACAGATGTTATATTATTATAGTCAGTCTTTTCATCTTTAAAATAAAAGTCTCATAATTTAATTCAATTATAAAAAATAATAATAATTCATCGGTTTTTAGCAATTAAAAAAGTCGTATAAATAAGTGATTAACTTACATAGCAGAAAAGCACCACTTATTTCTAAAAGCAGACTTAATAATCTATATAAATAAAACCGAAAGTTTGTGTGTGTGTCTGTCTGTCTGTCGATCGCGTCCTGGCGAGATGGAACGGGCCAGGAGTACGAAATTTTGGTTACAGGTACCTTTAGTCAGGTCCTCGTGCACCTCGAAGCGTTTTTCCTAAAATTCGAATTTGTTCTATTTTTATTCCAATTGTAAGCAAAACTGTTGATTTTGGGTTTATCTCATCGAAGAAACGTCCCACGTTTTAGATTTTTACAGCATATTGATGCCCGTAAAAAGCTGCACAACATGATCTCCTTCTCAAGTTCGTAGAACAAATAGAACACGCGCAATATTCATTTAAAGTAGTTTTTGAACTTTAAAGCAAGGCTTACCTCTGAATTTATCTGCTCAATTTGCGTGTTTTCGCCAAAATAAATAGTACTTTTGTCGCCACTATATGATTTCTGTTAACGCAAGATTGAATTTTATCGTTATTCATGCCGTTTTATGAGTAAAACAAATTCTAAAAATTAATTTCATTTTTTAGCATACTGCAGACGATTTTTAATTACTTCTTGAGGTTGATTCTTCTTTGTTTTTTGGCGATTTAGTGTTATGGTACCAGTTCAACAATTTCATGAAACATTATTTCTTACGGTAGAGTGTCCGTTTTATCAACGAAACAAATTCTAAAAATTCATTTCACTTTTACGCATATTTTGTGGATTATAAACTGCAGGCGATTTTCAATTACTTTATCTTGAGGTTGATTTTTCTTTCCATATTTTACTCAAGTGATTTATTTTATAAAACATTTACTTTTTTTTTTACTGTCTATTTGGCACTATTTGGACAGAACTTAGTTATTTCTTTCTATCAACTTAAATTTCACACGTCCGGATTGGTTCAGTACTAAACATTTTCTAACTTAAATGTGCATTTGTCTTTGGAAATAATGCTTTCCTTTCTTTTGTTTTTATCCGAATTTTATGAAAGTGCTTTTTAATTGAATTTTCAGGAAATCCTTTGACGATTTTGCAAGCGGGATTTATAGGAGCTGTTCTTATTTTGATGGGGAATTTGAGATGGACTGTTGGTAATTTTAGGAACAGTTGCTCTTGAAGGTCAGTATTCTAATGGGAATTTTTAGTCACTGACGTCTTTATTCTAATGGAGATCTTTTGAGACTAATGTCGTTATTCTATTAGGGAGGTTTAGGAATAGTTGTCTTTATTGAAATAGGGGGATTTAAGGATTTTTTTCTTTATTGTAACAGAAATATTCAGGGACAGTTCTTCTTTATCTGATGGACATTTTAAAACAGAATACAGCTCTTATTCTGATGGGAATTTTTAGATGTGTTGTGGTAGATATTGTAATTACGATTTTTATGGACTTTTGATATTATTTTGGCACAATTATCTCGCTGCATGTGCGCATTTTAGTTACTTTTGCAATTACTCTATTAGCAATTTTATGAACTGTTGTTGGCATTTTAATGTGGATTTTTACGGACTAATATTCTTGGTCTAAAAAGAATTTTTCTAGTCTGTTCGTTTTAAATAAAATCGTGTTTTTTCATGATTTTTACTCTTTAAATAAGGTTTTTAAGGCCTGTTGCCCATCTCCTACTCTTGGATTTTTTAAGAATTTTTTTCCTTACATATTTACAACAGAATTTTTACATGCGTCACTTAGCCTGCGAATGATACAATATTATCCCGCGCAAAGCCGGGCATGTCAGCTAGTAAGAAATAGGCTGTTAACAGAAGCGACAACTTTTAACTCAAACTTTTATTTTGTTTTAAAACGCAAATTGTAACGTAAAATTCAGCGTTAATGCATACGACAGCTCAAATTAAAATTCGAAAATAGTGTAAAATAATAAGTCATAATCAATAACGTCTGCTGCAATAACCAATAACGTGTTTTTAGTGCCTACTCGGTGGTATTGACATACTAAACTCATTGGCGCGCCAGCCCTTTTGGAGGCCATGGCCCACTGTGCCCATCCCAGTTTTCGAGACCGAGGGCCCTGAGGACCAAGCACGCTTGGTCCTCATTTTACCGACCCCACTGCAGGAAAGAAAGGCTGAGTCGCGACCCTGCCCAGCCCGGGAATCAAACCCCGGACCTGTGGCATAGTAGCACGGAAGGCAACCACGATATTGATATAACTGGGACAAAAAAGGGTGGGAGGGGACGCACGGACAACTTCTGCATTGTTTTCACAATGGAAAAAAAATCCAAATGCATGGAAAATTTATAAAGATACATTTAAAATACTGATCTTGAATCTCTTAATATCTTGAAAACTTAAAACTAAACACATAATTATACATTCTTAAAATTGTAGTTATTGGCAAATAAGACTTAACCATTCTTCTTTTTATCAGATGTCTCATTTTTTTCTCCCCAATAAATATCTGCAAGACTTATTCTATGTACAATAACCTTCCACATCATGGTGTTTCTCACACGGGCAGATGCTATTCAACAAATCCAATTACGAGCAAATATAACAAGCAAAAATGTGGACGCTTTTATGGTCTTCCATCAGCTGGCGCTTAAATAGAAGTGGCATGTTTACGGCTTCAATGATTAAAAAAGAAAATAAGATAAATATTATGAAAGGTACAAAGGCTACATAGGAGCACCAAAAGCGAATTTTTGATGATTTCAAAGTATGATTCGGAATAATTTGTTTGAAAACCTGTTAAGGAAAATGTAGAATTAATATTTATTTTAATTAAGTGGTTAAGTATTTCATTCCTGGTATGTGTAGAAATTATATTTTTAATCTACAGATCATAGTTTATAGCGTTTTTATACATAATGTATTCTCATTGTTATGGCTTGCTCTGAAAATCATTGATGCATGTCTCAAAGACTTATCATTTATATTCAAGCTTTGACTTATAAAACTCTGAAATCCTTATAGCTATGTAAAATGTTTATCAAATCTATGCAATACACTACATCAGTAGTAATATGTTCTGATGTATTCCAATTAAACACACGCAGAGTTATATATATGTGTGTGTGTGTGTGGGATGCCATTCTCATCGTAACCAAATCCCATGTTCCTTTCTCTTTCTAGCTGCAACCGCACTCTGTTCCTAGAAGCGCCGAATGTGTGGGCCGCGAAAGTCCACTGATGTGATGTAATCGACACCGGCAAGACGTGCTGGTGTAAAGCAAACGTTATTTTATTTCATTTATTAAATTTGTTATTTGTTATTGCTTGAAGTATTATCATGAGTTTCGTGTTAGTACCTACATATATATATATATATATATATATTTTTTTTTTTTTCATGGGGAAAAAAGTGTTTGTTTCAACGCTAGATTCATCGGAAAATAATAACTGGATAAAGAGCTAATTACTGATTTTTTAAATTGTTTAAATTATTCCAAGTAAAGCCTTCCACAGTATGAATAGAAGACGTGTGCTTGTATATAGTTGTTCAAAGAAATCTTTTTTTATACCCGGTTTCCATGTACAATTCTACTTACGCTTTCAAACATACATTATTTTCGTTATCGTTATCTCTGTATGTTGATTTATATATATTATAAATGCATTGTAAATAGCTCAACCAATCTTAATAGGTAGTGTAATAAAATTATGTATTTCGTCATTTCTTATAAACTACCCAGATAACTTGCAACTTTCACACCACCCCGAACTTACCCCCTTTTCCATCTAATAAAAGTTCAAAAAACTACTATATGCAAAATATAAAGAGCACAAAATACAAAACACTTGCTTTTTGCAGGAAAATAACATATTTTTGCTTGATTCTGACTAGCTGAAACCCAGTTAGATAACGTAGTCTAATGAACTGTTACGGTAGCAGTTAATTGGTACAGCACCGTACAATGAACTAGTTACGCTAGCCCAATGAATTCATTTCCTTTATAAGGGGATTGAGTTCATTGCGCTACCGTAGACAGCATTACAATCTGCATTGAGTTGGCTATATGCTACCGTTTATGAAATCAAAATCCATTTACCAGATTTCATTGGCTATTTCTAGCTTTTGATCGAATCTGATATATTTATAACGTTTACATGATCCAAATGCTGATTCATCTAATTAAAACCGAAAATAATAGAATATTCGGCAAATCAGCGAAAATTCCAAAATGCTTTTAACGATGTAATCCTCTGAGATCGCTATCATGAATTTTGAAATATTTACGGGGCATAGCCATGAATTTTGTCCAAACGATTCGTTCATTTCCTGGACGTTTGTAAATTATAGATATAACTGCGTAACATCTGAATTATAAAGGATAATTTAAATAAAATCATTGTAGTATATTATGTACAGTCACTAAATAAATAAAATGTATTGAAATAAAAAATAAATAAAGTGCTGCAATTATAACACGTAAATATTGGCTTTATGCTGATAAATATGAATTCTATGCTAAAACATTTTACTGCATGTTGCACAAAATTCGTGTGCAGAGAAACGAACGCTTTGTTTGAGGGCTCAAAGTTTCAGCTTGTCTCCCTTGAGCTCTTGGAGCTACGTAATGGCGCTCAAGTCGCGTTCGCCATGCTACAGCATACCCCTGACTATTTTACAGCGTAGAGGGGAGTTCTAAAAATTACACTATATCTTGTCACGAACTATTTGAAATATTGATTTAAAAAAAAATACATATAAACTGCCTTGCATTTTATACCACTCATTACCATAATGATAATAAACCATCTTCTAAGCTTTACCTGGTCAACTCGAGTTCGGAGCAACCGGGTTCGATGCTGGCCGACCGAAGATTAGCCGTGTACTCATTAAAACATAATATTATTGCAATTTTAAAACCAGACAACAATTTAAAGCATAAAAAATGAAAAAAAAGAAGACAAATTTCGTTTTAACTGTTTCTTGTGAACAGCCCCTTTTTTGCTATAACTTTTATAAAAAGCTTTTAAATGGCGTTTCAAAAATGTTTTATATAGATTTGTTTTATAGATATATAAGGTAATAATGTAAGCGTTTCCTTGTTTACGAGATTTTTACTGTGTGATGTGCCATGACTTGACTTAAGAGCAATAATTTCGTTTTCCTTACTAATAAACAGCACAAGAATGAGACCACCACAGTCCAATGTTAAAGTCACGAGCACTAAAGCAATTAGATTAACATAAGAAATTTATAGTTTAACAGTATCACGTGACCGAACAAAAACGATTCTTTCACTGCAAGTACTGAATAGTGCCATATAGTGATAACATTGTACTACAGAAGGAAATATCAATCGTCAGTTTATAAAACTCACATCGTGCGAAATACCCCATTGTGGGACAATAGAGGTTCACGCTGCTAGTTCCTGATAACAATACAAAGCATTGGGAAAGAGGATTACCATCTTAACCGTGGCCCTGGTCTTAACACTTTACGAAGGTCACAGAAATAGACTGGCTTCGTATACCATTTCATTAGAAAGTCGAAGCAACTCTTCATTCACGTTAGGGTTGTTGTGAAACGAAGGAAGTTCACTTCTATGTATTTAGTAAAATTTAGTTTTTATAGCAATGATACATTTTATAAGTTAATCTTTACCTTTGGTAATGGCGGACTTATTAATAGCCTTTGGATAAAGTCTGCAATAAATGATTAAAATTAATATTTGTTGAAGCCAGTACTTAAATATTGTGTGTATATATACAGAGGCAGAGAGAGCGAGCGAGAATTTGATTTGTAACTGTTTTTTAAATGGAAAATATATTATTATAGAAGATTAATTAAGTTTTTTTTTCTTCCTTTGCACATCCTTTTCATATCTCAGTATTCCACTGAGACATTCTATATATCCCGAGATGCCACATTGGAATAAATCTATCAACTATACAGAAATGTTAAATTTGTTTAGCATTAGTAAACAACTTTTTTTTAGTTAATTGTTTAATTGCTCGTAAAAATTATAATTTAGAGCTTCTTTGTTTTTATAATTTCAAAAGTGTTTCTCAGAAATTAACCACTACGTTACTACCTATAACACAAAGGTGCAACCATGTTTCAAAATTCACGTATGGTAAAAAAGGAAGAAAATCATTGACGCTGTGTTGCAATTTCATTACAGTATCACAATTCTAGATTTACACAAATGGGCATTTCTAAAGATAATTTAAAGCAAATAATTATCCTTTTTTGTAATATCTACGCGAGTAAGGTATGCCTCCTTATAGACGTCTTCTAATTACTAAATCAGCTTTACAAAATCTACGTTTTTTTTTAACATTGAAGGTTTGAGCGTTGCAATTAAAAATCTAGAAACAAGTTTGCATTTCGGAAAAAACCTTGTGAACTTTTTTAATATATGTATGGATAAAGAAATGTTCCGAAGCGATAAACTTATCGAACAAAATTTAAATATTCTTTCCTTTTTTCAATTAAGAAAATAAATCTAAGTGACAGGAGAGTCTTTGCATTAATACGGAAATTAAGTTTTATATGAAAAATTTAATATCACCATTATCTATTCCGAATTACTCAAGCGAATACATAAATAAACCGAGAATTAAAATTTATTCCTTGATAATTTTCTCGAAAGTTCCGTTGGATTGGCAATTGAAGTGAATCAATTTGATACCTGAGCGCTTTTGAACACATTAATAATGCTCTTTATGATTTCAGAAAGTAAAATATGGCTTAATGTAATGCAGAAACTTAATTTATGAAACATTGAAAATTAATTTAGAAGTAAGCTTTCAACCTCGATAAGTTTATTCTTAGTTGTTCTTAAAAGTGAGGGAAAGTAAAACGATTTAAGATAGCGATAGGTTATCAGTGACTTGTTTCGTGAAGATTAGTGTACGGTTGCTTTTACTAAAGGTAGAAAATCGATTTGAAAGTGAAACATTTTTTTTATGCACTTTTTAGGAAAGCTATTTTTATTGTCACTTGCTTTTCATCTGAATATTTACTCACATTTAATCGCTCTTGTTAGAATTAACCCTCGGTCACTCATAAAATCGGATATAATTATTTTTTTATTCGAGATAATAACAAAAAATAAATGAGTAATTAAAATAAAATTAAATTACATAAAATAAAATAACAATAAATTAAAGTGTTTCATAAATTGAATTTATTTATTTATTTTTTTAATGTTATTTATAAAGAACATTGCCAAAATAGAGTATCGAACTCATAAACTCGGATTTATTTGAAGTTTTGACCTCGAGAAATAAAAAATAAAGAAATAAATAAAAATAAAATACACGTATTTCAGGATTTGCAATTTTTTAAAAATTGTTAACAAAGAACATTACAAAAATGCATTTTGAACTCATAAATTCGGATTGGTTTGAATTTGTTGGATTCGAGACAAAAATAGTAAAGAAAATACGTATTACAGAACTTTTATTTTTTTCTCTTTTTATAAGGAAATTTATAAAACAGCGGTATGTTGCCTTTACACCAGCAATCGCCAAACTGAAGATCGAGAGCTACTAGTAGCTCCCTGAGAAGTTGTTATATTATCCATATGTTATATTATCTTTTATTTTTGCCAATATCATTTCTCCCTTAAATACGTATGCTTTAAATACGTACGATAAGAAGTTTTCAAATCTTCTCCAGCATAAACATTCTAGACAAAGATGCACGGGGAAAGAACCTTCGGTGGTTTAAACTCATGAATAATGGATCTAATCTAATGGTCGGAGGTAGATAGATATTCAGGGATAAAATGAACGATCTGTTTATTCAAAACAGATTAGGCTTCCCACGGGCATCAACCGGAGAATTTTCCACGCCACAAAGAAAGGTTTGATTTAATACATCGCTTTTTTACGTATATTTTTTAACGAAACAAAAGTTTTCTGTTACATACAATGATAATACAATAGAGTCCCGAAAACTCGGCCTGTTGTGAACCGAGTTTAAAAATCCCGTGTTATTGGGAATGGTGTTAAAACGAATAAGTGCGAATATTTCCTCAGGAAATTCAGTACTATATGTACTTGTATGTATTATTTGTTTGAAAATACAACAGAGAAGAAACTGCCCAAATGTTCCCAAACAAAGGAAAAATAAATAAGAAAGTACATTTACTTTGTGATTTACTTCTAGTCATAGAGATGAGACAGATACTAAATAAAAACGAAAATTATTGAATGCAGATTACCTCATACGAAAAATCTCAGAAAAATAAGTTATAAAAGCATAAAGCTGTCTGCAATAAAAAATATTTATCCGACATTGAAAAAAGTGGCTACTTTTTAGCCTACTTTCCCGTAAAATTAAAAAATATTGAGAATAAAGCATGAAAGAAGGCTTAATGTATCGTGAAAATATCGTTAAAAATAAAGAAAAGAGAAAAAAAGTGTAGTAAATAAATAAAGATTGAAAAATAAAAAATTTGAAAGTAGGGTTTTGAGATGGGGAAAATGTGGGTCGATCGGTCTTTCTGTGTGTCGGTCTGTCCCGCCCCCCCCCCCCCTAATAACTTTTGAACGAATTGTCTGATTCAAAAATATTTTTTTGCATTCGAAAGATCTCAGTGATGACATCTCATTTTCATATTTTACTTTTTGATTCAAACAATTTTTCATTCAATTTTGAACAATTCAAAAAAATTTAACATTAGCGCCTATGGGCGGAAATGAAGCAAATGATGTAAACTCTGGGTGCAAGATCCACGTTCCAATGAACAAGCTTACTGGAGGAAGCTCTTGGGGTGAAATATTAATCTGAACAGCTTTTGTTCATTTTTGAACAGTTCAAAAAATTAACATAGCGCTTACGGGGAAATTTCAATACTATATAAATCCTGATCTAACGGACCGATTTGCTTAGAACAAACTTTATCAGAAAGCTCTTATAACGTAGAACATGAACAAATACAAAGTTCATCCAGAACTAACTAGCCTATTTTCCTATGAAATGTTTTTATCGGGATTTTAAGGTAATTTCTCAATGAATAAATTAAGGTGTGAAAGAATGAATAAATGAAAAAGTAAAAGAATGAATCAATGAATAAATGAATGAGGAAAAGAATGAATAAATGAGTGAATAAGTGAAAAAATAAATAAATGGGTGAATAAATACATGAATGAGTAAATGAATGAATAAACACATGAATGAGCAGACGAATGAATGAATAAAAAAATAGCTGAATAAATGAAAGAATGAATGACTGAGTGAATGAATATGTATTATCCGTTGAAAAAGGTATATTTGAAAAAACTAAGAACTAAAGCTAAAGGAGAAAGAGAGAGAAAGAGATAGCTAGATTATAAATTTGAATTTGGTGTATACGGGAAAGTAGGCTCGTATAGTTCTAGATGGAACTTCTTGTTAAAAAAGGAAATGCTCAATGTCCTGTTTTTGCCTTGCCGAGTTGGTGTGGCCGAGTTATCCGGATTGCGGGTTATCGAGTTCCGAGTTTTCGGGAGTCTACTGCACTGTTACATATGCCAGTTGTAACTACAGTTAATCAATAAAATGTAAAAATGCATGAGTTTTTGAAATTACGAATGTTTGGTTTCTATGCAATAACATGGTTGCTTTAAAAGTATTTAAGACATAAGTAATTTCTTTTACAATATATATAGTCTAAAAAACATTTCTAAGCATTGCACGTTGAAAAATAAATGACCACGAGTTACAATAACTCACAGTTTGCGACTTGGGTTGATTTCAAAGTCGTACAAGTTTCATTGTTTGTTTCAGGTATACAACAGTATATTAAATATTTTGAGAGTTTATGACAACAGTATAATATTCTGATGCCCCTCGCAGAGTTACTTCAATGTGAAAAAGTTGATTAACATTTTGCATTCAAATAACTTCAAATTACATAAAGTATATTTTGGATATTTATATTAGTCAATAATTTTTCTGTGTTTATTTTTAGCAAAAATGTTTTTGGAAAGGTAAACTAATGCAAATGTATTTGTATGCCTTTCGAGGAATGAAAAAAAAAAGTTGTATTTTCAGAACCATTTTACCATTATACTTTGTATACTTGTATACAATGCATTGTATACAATACCTGTATACGCAGATGTGTTTTTTTTCTGAATAAAGTTTATCTTTTTATATATTTTTCGAACTCACAATAGTTTTGTTTGAATTTTCTATTATATCCATTAGAATAGGGCCGAAAAAAAGTAATGTGATTTTTTCGAAACGCTATACCGCGGAAAACTTGCCTCTGGGGTAGGTAAGTAACATGCAAATTAAAAAACAGATTTTTATTGAACCCCTAGTTAGCGCATTGAACTTGAAATTCGATTTTTTTTTTCGAAAATCAAGTCATTTACAAGTTTTTTCGCAGAAGTCAGCAATTATTATTATTAACTGCTATAGTGAAAATCATCTATTAAGAGGGTTGAAAAGCACACAAAAAAATTAAAATCGTCAAAATCTTCCAATTTGTGGTAGCGCAAAAGACTCAAAAATCGGTAAATTATCGCATTTTTGGTACATACTAACACCTTATGTGAAAGGCATAGTCCAGCATCCTGAGCTATGTGTTAATAGCCCATTTCTTTTTTTATATACTTTACACTTCATTTCATTGTAATAGAACAGCGGTAATTGTAATTTCCCAACTGGTGGTTCGCGAATCTCCAGTGGTTTCCGTGGTGTACGAAGGGGATTCGCGAATATAATATTGGATTGGCGGAATTTTTGATTGCTAACGTACAAGAAAAAAACTAAATAATAAAGTTACATACGTATTCGGACGGAGTGTAAAGCTGATTTTTTAAAATAAATTGTTTTCCCAATAATGCATAACAGCTGTGGACTGGTATAGGAAGCATTCATACAAAATTTGAAATACTTTTATTTCTACCATTGTCTGATTTCGAAAACTTGAATCACAAAGTGGTATCGGAAGAAATTTCTTCATTAATTTAAAATTTTGCACGTATGTTTCTCCTACCATTTCCCCCCTTTTTCCTCGCTAAAACGAAGAAAAAGTCGGAAATATGAAAATTTTCCTAAATGTAAAATTTTGCATTATTTTTGGCTATCTTCTCCCATACAGGCCGTAAAGTTTAACCGAAGATATTTATTCATTTCTTTTTTTAAATTTTGCATTCGCATTCATCAAAAAGTATTCCATCTGTTCTGAATGTTCGCAATGAAAAGTTTGAATACAAATGAATTTTAATATTGTAATTTTCCAACTTTTGCGAATTTTGAGCAGTAAGATATTTATTGATTGAGTCAAAATTGTGTACCTATGGTTAGTTCTTATGATATGGTTAGTTCTCATGACACTCTGCTAACATTTTTTTCGCACTAACGGTAAAATAATTTTTAATTACAATTTTATTTTACTGCTCTATTAATAGTTAAAAAAGAACATCTAATAAAAAGTAATAATTAAAAAAACATATGTATTATCTTGTAGCTGTATTTTTGCTTTGGCTTAAATTTTACAATAATTTGCAATTCCATTCTTTTTGTGATTAACTATTGTACTAAAAGCAAAATAAACGTGCCAGCAAGTTTTGCATTTTTGTTACGCGTTATTAAGGACTACAGAAAGGGGATCGCCGTTTTCTTTTGGATCTTAGAAGGGGTTTGCAAAAAAAAAAAAAAAAAAAAAACAGGCTGGGAACCACTCCACTCAATGAAATTTATTTTACAGTGGTTCGCAACCATTTTTGTAAATCATCTAGGTTTACATTTTCTTCGCATCGAGAAATATGGAAGCGAGGAAAAAGTGGGAAATGGTAGGAGATTAGAAATTTTAAATTTATCAAGGAATTTCCTCGGATACCACTTTGTGATTCAAGTTTTCGAAATCAGACAATAGTAGAAATAAGTGCATTTCAAATTTTGTATGCATGCCTTCCATGTCAGTCCACAACTTTTGTGCATTATTGGGAAAACAATTTATTTAAAAGAAATCATTTTTACACTCCTTCCTAATGCGTATGTAAATTTATTTAGTTTTTTTTCTAGTGCGTTAGCAATTAAAAATTCCGCTATTGCAACATTATTTTCGCGAACCCCCTTCCGACACCACGCGAAGCACTGGTTGGGAAACGCTGGTCTATTACAATGAAATGAAGTGTAAAGTATATATAAAAAAAAGAAATGTGCTATTAGCACATAGCTCAGGATGCTGGACTATGCCTTTCACATAAGGTGTTAGTATGTACCAAAAATGCGATAATTTACCGATTTTTGAATCTTTTGCGCTACCACAAATTGGAAGATTTTGACGATTTTAATTTTTTTGTGTGCTTTTCAACCCTTTTAATAAATGATTTTCACTATAGCAGTTAAAAATAATAATTGCTGACTCCTGCGAAAAATGACTTGATTTTCGAAACAAATCGAAATTTCAAGTTCAATGCGCTAACTAGGGATTCAATAAAAATCTGTTTGTTAATTTGCATGTTACTTACCTACCCTAGAGGCAAGTTTTCCGCGGTATAGCGTTTCGAAAAAAAAAAACATTACTTTTTTCGACCCACCCTAATATCCATGCAATAGCTAAATTACCACACACATCGCCAGGACGCTTTCTAAGAGGCTTTAGGCCTCTCAGAAAGCGTGTTTCTATTTAATTTTACTCTATTTCACCAATTATACTGCATTCTATTTTAATACTTGATAGATTAATCCATTGAAATTTCTTAGTATAAAAATTTATAAACTTTTGTTTCTCCATTTCCGTCACCGTTACTTTTCTTTTTTCCTCTGTGGCACAAATCTTTACTCTTGGGTTTGGAAGTTCATTTTCTTCCTACTTAAAGTTTTGCTTAGACTAACAAGACAAAAAAAAAATAGTTTAGAACGAAGAAAAGTCTTTTCAGACATATGTAGAACGATTTTTTTTCTTTAATCGTGCACACATAAAAAAGACAAATTACCTAATTTCCTTAGTATCACAAAAGGGACGTCTTGATTCAATTACAGGTATAAATTCTGGAAGAAATGGAAAACAACGGAATTTCTTAAGAATTAGTTTTCCTTAAAATACGTTTAAAATTACCATTCCCATCGAAATCAAAAACTTTTAGGTTCATTACAGTTTAGTTCTCGCATTACATTTTCTTTTTCAAAAAGTATAGAAATTCAGAAGGAGGCATTTTATTTTAAAAGAAACATTATCTATTAAAGGATTATATCCATTGTGAAGGATAAAATTAAGATCTTCTAGAAATCAAAAATTTAGTTTAAAATTACCATGCTTAATTCAAAGATTGTTGTTCCACATTTTATTAAACGCATTTCATTCAAATATATTACTATTTAATAACAAGTTTCAAGCCGGTCTTTACTTACACTGTTGAAAATTATGCATTTAAAAATGAGAAAACGTACCTCCTTATTTTTTCACAGTAATTTTGAGTTAAAAATGAGCAAGCGCCGTTATAAGTTATAAGTACCGATGCAAACTTAGAAATTATAGTTACAGAAATGGCAAATATTAACTGCAATAAATCAAAAATTTACAGAGCAACCTTTCACTCACAGTTAATACAGGGCTTTTTTTAACTACTTCTTCAGAATAATAGTATTGTATCAAAATTAAGGAACTATTTACTGCGCGATTCGTCAGAATGACTCAAGAATGTGAATAGTTTGTTTGTCTGTTCAAAGCTTGCATACAATATGAATAATTCGCAGCATTCGGATTAGACGCAGCAAAACAAGAAAACCTAATGCTTGAATGGATAATTAATGCTCTTCTGGATTGGGATAAGAAGATCCCCCCCCCCATGGAAGTACTTTATCATCTGTAGCTGGTACCCCCGTTTGGAAGTTATATAATTCAATTTTTTTCTCTCTGTGCGATGTCCTCCTGGTGCGTTGTTAGCGAATTCGGAAACCGTCTGGATTGTCCGCGTTTAAACCCCAGTGAGGTAGCTTCTGTTTCTGTTCTTTTTTAGTGGGCTCAAAAATGAAATCGAACCGGATCAATTTTGAGAAAAAAAGCTACTTAAGAAATAAGATCGAGATTTTTCAAATCTAAATCATTCTGATTCGAAGCTGTTTGGAGAACTTGATGTTCCGAGGATTTGAAAATGATTAAAACTAGAATAGCAACTTTTAAACTTTACACAATCATTAATAACCGTCAAGGGTCAGGCAAATCACAGAAACACACAAATTGTCAAAAATTTAGAAACTAACTGTTAGTGATTGATGTTTGAAATTATTTATGTAAATATCCCAACGGTTAGAACTTTCACATTTCTGAAATGCTATCTGTTACCTTGCAATATTAAAAAATGCTATATACGTCATTAGAAATAATAAAAAACATCAAGACTAGTAAATACAATATGTACTACCAACACGCATTAATTCCTTTTTACTCAATTGGTCTTAAGGTATCCGAACACGTTCGGAGCACTTTTTTTGAAAAACTATGTTTAGAAACAGGTTATTATTTTTTTGATGTAGTTGCAGTAAAAATCAGAATTTAACTAACATTTTTAAAAATATTCATGCAAAATTTTATAAAACTTGTAATTATTAGTAAAATTTTAAACAAAAAATACAAAATTTTGAAAAATGCTACAAATTATATTTTTGAATTTAACAAAACAAAAATAACTCAAAATTAACTTACTGACACTCATCTAGGGCATATATCAACAATTTTGAGGATATATTGGAAAGAAATTTTTTTAGAGCTGATCGAAGCATTAATAGTTTGATTTTTGGCAAATTTGCTACTTCGATACTTCATAGATGGACCATAAATAGCACACTACTGCAGTCATGATTAAGATTTTGGTATATGCCCTAGCAGCCTATATAGAGATAAAGTGTGCCAAGTTTCATAAAAATAGGATGAGTATATTTTGAGTTATCATTTTTGAAACGAGCAAATTTTACGTAAAAATTCATTTCGAGAAAAATGCATTTTAAGTTTAGACTTTAATATTTTTACTATATATTATGCACATACAACTATAAAATTCAACACAATAATAGTCCATGCTTCGCTTTTACATATACTTAGCACATTTGAAGTTCATTTATTTATTTTTTTAATATTTAGGCTTTTTTTTTTTTTTTTTTGTACTTGGTAATGAAACTGGTCAACACAGAAATACTCACAATTCATCAATATATTTTCAGAATTATTCACAATTAATCTTTCTTTCTTATAGACCTCCTGAAAAGCAATGTGTAAACAAAAAACACACATTTTCACTTTTATGAAGTTGAAATAATTAGATTTTTCGTATGAGAATTATAATTTAAAAAATGTCACGTATGCTACAAATACATTGGCAAAGTAATAAACTAATTTACTATGTAACTCTATAAATTACAACTTACAAATCAAAATTCCCTACATTTATAAGTAATGCCCTCTTCTTGTTCAGATTTTGCTATTCTTCCCTTTTTTATTTGTCTATTTTTCTTTCTAGAGACTTTTACATTTGGCAAAGAATGTTTTCCGATCTTGTTTTAATGACCGATATCTCGACTTATAATTAGCGTAGAGACAAAAACGAACCAGTTTTGGAAAGCTAAAGAAGTGATTAATCCAACAAAACCATAAAAAAATTGGGTCAAAAATGACCATGTCAACGTGTTTGGATACCTTAACGAACAAAATGTGTGCAGAAAGAAAATAATTCTTACGCAACGAATAATTTCAACTGCGCCAAATAATGATGAATATTTATTACGCATTTGAAACGCGCTCATGTCTTGTTAACATTAATAAAATTAAGATAGTTAAAGTTGGAAATACAAATCGAAAATTACAACTAAAATTAGAAGCATTCGGATTTGGTTAGGTAACGCAATGATGCTGATTTGTTTCTTTCTTCAAATTCAGAGTCAAACATTTGCTAGCGGCCTCACTTTCTTTTAAACTTCTTCACTATTAGAGCTACGCTTATAACACACAGTTCAATTTAACTTGTATAACATTTTCTAAGTTAAAGTGCAACTTACAGAGTAAAAATGTGCCATACTAAAATTTCTAAACCATAATCTCAGTAAGTCACATATTCATCATCTTTATTGAACAAAATGCAAAGACATACAGAAATTCTTCAGTTTTAAAGCCTTTAATCTTGGCTCTTATTAACGCTAGCTTCCTTCCACCACAACTAGTAGGTGATCCTTCATTTCCGCAGCAACTGCTTTATATTGAGTAAAGGATTAAAAGACTCCCTCCCAACTCCCCAAAAAAGAGGGGTCTCATTATTCAAGCCCTCGAAGGGAAAATATTGTTATGTAAATGCAGTGAGGAA
The DNA here is from genome assembly GCA_038502835.1 of Octonoba sinensis. Lineage (NCBI taxonomy): Eukaryota > Metazoa > Arthropoda > Arachnida > Araneae > Uloboridae > Octonoba > Octonoba sinensis. The sequence goes on along the minus strand of CM076599.1, from coordinate 50,354,573 downwards.
AGGGGAATATTCCAGTTTGCTGTTGACGAAATTTGAATCATGAAGCGTTGTGGTTTCGTTATGGAATTTTATTAGGTTTCCTATATTTTCTAGTTTCCTAATTTATAACAGAAAATTGGTTTTCTAATTTAAAATTCGTTTCAATGTTCTGCATGTTTGTACCTTTTCTTATGTAGATTTTCAAAAAGGTGATTCGGAATAAAAATGTCATATTTTTTATTCATTTTAATGACGCATTTGTACATTTTTAATAGTTTCTTCGATATAAAATCACAATTCTAACATTACAAGCCTTCTCTCTTATTCCTGAAAATATCAGAATATTTATTTGAAAGAGATTCCACGTATATAATACCGTAATCAAAATCTAATGTTTAGTTCTTTCTTGCTAACTGAATTATTTTCAAAATGTTGAAAATGTGTCACAATGGGAAATAAAAACGGTGAAGGTTTACATTTAATTTCATTGAATGATATAAATAAAACCAAAATGAACTTATATATTCTTCTAAATATATTTACCATCAAAAATCAGAGAATCAGTTCATCTAATTAAACTTATGTAATCTATGAACTATCAGTACCTGCTACAATTGTATTGAATTTGTTTTAGTGATTTAGGCTCATAAATAATTTTAATTCGAACCATCTAAAGAATGCTCAATTGTTCTGTATTCAGATTATCATTTTTTAATGAATAAAATCTAAATATTCAAACTTCTGGCTCATATTTTTCAAAACTTTAACCTTTAAGATGTGTAACCTTTTTACGTACTCTTAATAAAGTTTATCTGAACTTTAATTAAAACTTTGGTTTTTTAGTTCAGCAAAAAAGCTGATTTTCTCAATAACCCGCATTGTAGATTTTTGGTTATAGAAAATCTTGGGAATCTGCAACATAGAAAATATATTTCTGAAAAATAGTAAACTGTTTGGATATTATGTTTTGAAAACACCGTTTTAAACTTATATTTTCTGCCAAATGAAAGAAACTGATTTAGAATAAAATTTCAAGTTTATTAAAAAATTGTAGAAATCTGATTTCACAACTTTTGCAGTATTGTCCTGACCAGAATTTGTGCAATCATACTGACGCACTGTCAACTACTACGTAAATTCTTACATTATTGCTTTACTAATAATAAAGATAGTAAATGATACAGGTTTATAACTGTATATATTAAATTAGTTATTTTAATATCTGACATGTTATTGAAGACTGTTGAAATAATATGCCATAAAAAACGGAAAAAAGAAAAATCATTCATTATTCTGTCACACGTCTCTATATTTCTCGTAAATACCTAAGGAACTTATTCTGCAGCAAAAAGCCTGCCACTTCCACGTGTTGTTCACACGGGTTACTAACAAATCCAATTAGGAGCAAAAATAAGAAAAAAGTGGGAGGTTTTATGGTCTTCCATCAACTTGCGCTTAACAAGAGGTAAAAGAAGAAAAATAACAAGGACTATCAAAAGCGAACTGCCATTGAAGAGAAGCATTACATAATATATATATATATATATAATATTGAAAACTGAATCAAAACAAAATCACAAAAAAAACCCTACTAAATCAAATTTTGAAAATTGAAAACAACTCGTGAGACAGAGACTGGTGTGTTGTCAAGGCGAACGACCAGACTTATCTTCATGAGGTTGTTTCTGTATTGTGTTTTTGTGCCTTTGTTACTTTCGGAATTTCGTCATTGAATATTTTTGTAAGCTTTTTTTTTTACAGAATTCAGGTAACATTTTGGTGTACTTGCATTTTCTTAGCAATGTTATTTCGCTATATGTTTTATCTCTTGAATTATTTACATGTGCACTTGTATATTGTCAAACAATCTAGAGGGAGATAAATATTATAAATGATGAACGCAATAAATGCAGTAAAACTGTGCAATTGAATCTGTATTTAAGTTTACAATGTAATCACGTTATAACAAATACTGATACCATGATATATCCGTTGTAACGAAATAAATGTTTAATCACATTTTAAACATCGTTAGGATAACATATATTCCGTTGCAAGGAACATTTTGTTACAAAAAGATTTTTTTTTGGACACAGAGAATTTGTTCTCACGGAATTTCACTGTAATACTAACAATGAAATTTCTGCTGAAGAACTGCATCGATAGTTATCTCCATCTGCGATTTGATTTCCAGCACACTTTCCTCTTCTTCTTACAATGTTTAAAATTTATTTCTAGCTAATTTTGAGTTCAACTATTTGATTTAGAATCATATCACAAAAAAATGCAACTTTAAGACATAATAATAGCTAATTCTCGTTTTAAAGAAAATTATTCCTTGCTAAATAAAAATTCACAGGTTACTATTGATTTACTTTGATGTTGTTAAAAATGTATTTCAAAATTCCCCTGATACAGAAAAAGTATATTTGAAAAGACAAATAATGCTTTTATAAAATACTACATTTCTCACCTTTGTTCGCAAATTATTAATGAGCAAATCTGCGACTTCCTGAAATTATCCAGTTTTTAAATTTACGAAGGAAGAATATTTCTTTTCTTTGTAAATATTAGCACATTTTAAAAAGTATAAGAATAAAATATTTTAAACCAGTTTAATTTTGAAACAATGTTTGCAATCCCACGAATAAGTTTCAATAAAGTTGTTTTTTTTTTTTTTTTTTTCTCATTCTTTTGTATTTATTAAAACTGAGACAGAAAATAATAATCTGATTTTAAAAACGTGAGCATACTTTTAAAATCGATCGATGTTTTTATTTTCCTGTATTATTATTATATTTATTTATTTGAATGCATTTATGGACGGTTGCTATTGTTAAAGAAATATTTTAACTATTTATGCAATTTTAACCATGCTTGCAAAAATATTTACGTAGCAACCATCCGTATTCAATCATTGTGTTTTCAGACTATTTTGATCTATATGTTTTTTATATAAACGTAGCTGATATATGTAGGAATTTTACAACGTTCAAGTCCAACATGAAATGCTTAGCCAAAAACATAGCAATATGCTTCTTAAATGTATAATGCATATATAATTTAATTTACAATAGAGAGCAAAATAACTTTTATCTTAAGTTCTATTAAAAATCAAAGTCATTGCTATGCTCAACATAATAAATACCAACCTTTTTAAATGAATTTTATACTACGTTTGAAAGCTAGGTGATGCAAACAAATTGTAATTTTCTACTTGCTGAATAATTTAATAAAAGTTCTTCCAACTGTATACTTTCTAACTCGATGAACTCATAAAGCAGAGTATAAGCTAGCAGGGCTTAATTAGGCATTTCCTGTGCGTCAAGATTACCATCATATTAATTATTCTCTTGATTAACTGACGACTCAACAGCAATAGACATCATGCTGCGTAAATAATTCAATAACGTTTATCTCCAGTACTTGAGTGATCCTTTCATTAGATAACATTTTAGGGAGTAAAGATAATAGAATATGGAAAAAACCTTTAACATGTTTATGTATATGCATCCCCTCGAGTATGTCTACTCTTTTTATTTTCTGTTCTGATAATGAGTATTTTTTGGCTGTCAAAAATGACTAAAAATGTTTGTGTTTGTAGCGCATAAACTGAAATATTTATTATTTATTATCGTTTCTATTTTTATGGATAATGATTGCTTGAAGGCAAGACACGAGTTTGTTATGCAATTAAAAAATAATGATGAAAATAATACCAATAATAACTAAGTGACAAAGTTTATTTAGGTATTTTAAAAGGAAAACTTAGAGATCTTATGTAGAAAACATGTGCACAATTATTGATTTCCTTAAACCCCAAAATGGAAAGATCTTTTGCGAAACAATGTGATTGCGATTGCTATTCGTTTGGCGGGAAATTAACACGATCTGAAATTACAAAAGATTGTTTTCATCTTTCTGCGTGTTATAAGACAAAAACGGAAAATGTTTTTCCCATTGTATACATGATGCATGAGATAGAATGGAACAATATCTCTTATTTCTTTATTGATCATCAGGGAAACCACTCTATCTAAAAAGGATCATGAGAAGGAACTAGCGTTTTTGAAATCAAAACTTATTAATTCGTGAATATATGAGGTGGTTTTTTTTTTTTTTTGAAATGCGTCGACTAATTGGGCATAGCAAGTAACTTTTTTGAGAAATTCACAGCTCACTTTTTATGATGTAGGATGAACAAAGATAGTTTTTTTTCCTTTTCAATTCGCTGTTGGTCCCTTAAATGGAAATTGACTGAATATTTACTGGACAGTGGAAAAAAATAAATAAATTACCCAAAAGATATGAAACGGAACTCTACATGAGACTTTTCTCCACCAGACCCCTACCAGTTAGCCGAGGCCTTAGGATTGCTTAAGCACGGGGAGAGGTAGTGCGGGTCTCCGGATTTTACATGCACATATCCCCAAGTATATATGGTGGTCTTCAGTGGGTATCGAACGCGCGACCTTCCAGGTGGAAGTCCGACGTGCTAACCACTGGGCTACCACTGCCCCACTCTACATGAGACTGAGTGTTGAACGTGTAACTACGAAAAATCTGTAGTGCGTCTTGTAATTTGGTCAGAAGCTATAACTAACGTAAAAGAAAAGTGACGCAGAACAGCACAACACATTCTATCAAAAAAGTTTAAAACACGAGAAGTAAATAATACAAGGTGTTGCCGAAAAAGGAAAATAGATGGCAGGATTCACCTATTTAACGAAAAAATGCTTCAATATCTGAGGTGGAATTCAGCCACCAGGGATGAAGACGTGAAAAATTCGAGCCAGATTTCGTCCTCACCGTTTCAAACCCACCAAAAAGAAATGTATTTTCTTAAACTGTAATAAAAAATAGTTTCACGCCAAGAAATCACAAATAAGAATTAAAATGAAGACATACGTTTCGAGATTGCTTGGAATCCCTTATTCAATGCGACATGGAGCTTCTAGATGCAAAACATCCAAATGAAGCAAACAAAATAAAGGCTTATATAGCCTAAGAATTATATGCAGAACTTAGCACAAAGATAATTTATTATTTTATTTTCTTAAGTTTAATATAGGTAACTGTTACATCTGTTATACAGTACTTTTACACTTCTAAATTTCGGAATGCACAATTGGGGGATAGTAGTATATAGTAGTGGGGGATATACTAAAATTGTTCTTATCAATATTCTGCGGTGGGGTTTCAATAAATTTTAGTTGTTTTAATTAAACCTTTATTTACAACGGCGATATTTTTGTCGCCAATCAAAATTTTACGTTAATTATATAACTTAACTGCAATCTTTGATTGCAGTTTCGTTATTGACTGCAGTCAAAATTGAATTTTACGGAGTACAATTTTGTTCTTCCATTTCTTTCTATTTCGTCTTTTTTTATGTAAAATAATTATAATACATTAAACTTGTATATTATAATTCACAAAATAACCGTTATGCTTTCTTAATAGCTTAAAGGCCATAACATTTTGGCATAAATCTATACATGAATCCATTTTCCCCATAGCTCGTATAAGGTGGTAGTACCCTTTTGCGGATAAACGGGTGTTCCTTCTGCTACTTCCTGATAACATTACACAACAAAAGGGGAGAGGATTATCTCTTAATGGATATCGTCCTTTTCAGAGATCACAGTATTCCATTACAGTAGTTCATTTTTAGGAAAGCACGTATGATAATCATTTATACTTATGCCCTGATAGATCGTACTCTTAAAAAAATCACATTTATCTGATTTCCTAACGGTGGATGTGCTCCACAGATCAATGAAAGAACATGCTTACTTTCTACTACTTGCTGTACGAAGTCTAATTTCACCTTTTCTGCTCACTTCATAACCTGAACTGTAGACAATATAATATCCCCCTCCCCTCCCAAGATTTAGCAATAACAGAAGCACGGGACTGTGCCCGTTGTAACGAAAAGGACTAAGCTTTGCTCGGCCCTCCTTTCCCCTTTTCATTCCAATGTTTCTTATGGAAGTGTTCTGGTGAAACTTTTTTTTACTAAAATGTGCATCTCGAGTCCAAGCATCATGTATGGAAGCAGAAAATAAGTATTTTCCCATTATCAACAGGATGTATGAGATAGAAGGGAACAATATTTCTTCAAAATATCGTAATTAACTGATGAAGTGAAAAAAAATCTCTCGGCAGTGATGATATCCATAAAATTCTTTTCTGCGATTCACAGAATCACCAACCATGTGAACAACAAATATTTAGTCAGCATCATCAAGTGCGTACATGATGCGTTGAGAATGGAAAACAAGCATTCTCTTGCTTTTTCACAAGAAGTTTAACCATTTCTCCAAAAATAAGATTTTCTGGTGGCTTATTTCAACGGAATGGCAGACAAACTAAATACTGAATAAACAGACGATTTGGTTCAATTTTGTGTCTTTTTTTTTCTAAACAGTCACTTCTCCCTCATTGAAAAAGGGAGTTCTTTCTGCGATCTTTTGCAAAAATCTGAGAGTAATATGCGTTGCGTTTCACTTTTTGACCTGTAACACAAATACATTTCTTAAACATTCATTAGCTTGTTGAGATTAATGCGATATTTCGTAACTTAAGTATTTGTCTTCAGAAGACGGGTGCAACTGTCGACCCCTGTCAACTTTTAATCCATATAACTGACAATGTCTCTGAAATTTATTTCGCAAAATGTTACAAAGATAATTTATGGCATGTCAGAGTTCCAAAAGCAACAACAAAATTACAAATCATGATTTGCTAGAACAAAATTTTGACATACCAGCTCAAAGTTTAATCCATTTGAATTCTTCTGTTTTAGTATTATTATTTATATTAGTGTACATTTTTGAAAATTAATTTCAGGTACAGTCGGGGCAAAAAACGAAACATTCTTTCTTGTAATTGGATACTATGTGCACTAGACAATTGAAAAATATCATTTCATCAGGAATATTGTACTCTATAAAATTCCATTTTTGAAATTTTTGTTAAGGGGTCGTCTTCATATTAACATGAACATCAACCTTAAAAGTTTGAATGACAACCCCCTTTTTTATGACGTATTTGTATTTAGCTTCAAAATTCAACTTTGTATACCAATTTTCGTGTAATTCTCTTCACCCGTTGCTTCAGAATTAAATTGAAAAAAAAAAAAAAAAAAAAAAGTTACTAATAATGTTAATATGTCTGATATTTTTGCATATAATATCTAAACTACCGTGGGTATGGCAATGATTGCTTTTTTATGTGTAAAAATATGAGCTAACCTAACAATAAAAACGTATTTTTAACAATCGAAAGTATTAATTTAATATTTTTTTATGAATTAGGAAATTAAGTTTTGAAAAAAAATTATGATCTGAAACAGTACTATATTTTGATGAAAAAACAATCTGGATGAGCTCTTATTAGCGTATTAAAAATTTTCCAATCATATCTCAAAATATGCTGTAGCTTTTATATTACACTTAAAAATTCAATTTTCTGTCTTTTAAGGGACCATATAGCTGCAACTAAAAAAGTAGCAAGATGAAATGACGCGAAGTGTGAAATAAAGTAGAAAATATTTAGGCCACAAATCCGAATATAAAATGCAACCCTCAAGTAAGTTTAATTTGAAAATAATGTGAAAAATTATTTTTCGGTGTTTCGGCTAGATTAATTTTCGTTGTTTGATAAAACTTAACCTTAAAAGTAGTAACTTCAATGTGTTGGAGGCCACTAAAATGTTTTTCGTTAATATCTTCTGTTCTAATGAACAGAAAGCAATCTAATTTGTTACACAGACTAGTTTGAGCTCTCTGAACTCATTTCCGTTGTCAAATACAGGGAATTTTATTTGAAAATTTAAAGTTAGCGCTCATTTTAGTAGGAATACGGTCCCTTATCGAAATTTTATTAGTTTAAAAGAAAACATTGACTGATGAAGATTTACCCCTTACGTGTGTTTCTGTAGCGTATGATGGCGGAGTACTTTTGAGTTTTTCTCCCCCCCCCCCCCGCCCGCGATATGCATAACGAATTTGAGGGCACAATTTCATTTCTCTTATAAATATGTGAATTAAAAATTCCTAAAGCATATCTTTTGTTTTCATTATTATTATTATTATTTAAAAGCTGAATAATGATTTCTTTTTTGATGTTTAGAAAGAATTCACTCTCCTAAATGATACATACGCCAAAATAACTTCGGAAGTGGAATTTTGTTTCTAATTCACTTTATGAAAATAATCTGAAGAAAAAAAAATCAGCACGAAGATTAAGATTTCCGTTTCATTTCTTTTCGGAATGATTTTCATGCAGTTTAATGAGATTTTGAAATTGATGACTGTAATTACATCACAAATGCTAATTCTGAATTCATATTTAAGGCTTAGAACCCAAAAGTGCCTTTCATTTTTTTAGATAACGTTTCTACATGAATTCTAAAAGATGAAAAATTAATTTGATCTTAGCTTTATTTTTAATTTTGGAAAAGTAGTTTACGTCATTTTAGAAATAAACGTAACTGAATATATTTTGGCTAAGGAAGAATTATACTTTATTATTCGAAAACAACTTATTCCAAAAGAAAGAAAGACAGTTGCTTGTTTTAATTAAATATATTGTTTTATTCTACAAAACGGACGAAAGAATGCATCTGGAAAGAGGGAAGTAAAGCATGTCTTATCTGTGGTTAAAGTTATAAAACAATGTCTTAGATTCCTCCAGAAATTTTTAAAAAAAAACCTAAAATGAAAAGTCCGGTAAAAGTGTCCGCTTGTGTATTAGTCTTTGAAATTTTAAATTTACTAAAGCAATTTGTCCCAAATTTAATTCAGACTGATTTTAATTTGAGTAAATTAAATTGCAAACGACGATTCAAGTTAGTTAACCTTACTTAATTAGCCACTAAAAATATTAATTTAGTTCAGATTGATTAAGTCCAGGCTTATAACGAAATTTAATTCGGTTAAATAATAAAAATTGATTTCAATCAGATTAAATTTATTTTGGTGTTACTTCCGGATTAAATGAAAATTAATAATGAAATAAATAACGAACAAATGAATGAATCGATAAATGAAAACGTGAATGTATAAATAAATTAATAGATAAGTAAATAAAAAATGAATGGATGATTCAAGTATTAATCGAACAGTCATTGATCATTCAATTGATCACTCAATCGATCGATTATTTCCTTACTGACACTTTAGAGTTCATTTTGAATTTGAAAAAACCCAAAGATTAAACAGTTTTCACCATTTATTCACATTTTGAGCTGAACAAACGTTGGTTTTCCCCTTATTTAGTAGTTGTTTTAGAATCACAGCGGCTGTAATTTATTTGAAGTCTATTTGATAAAAGAAAACATAAAAGTAAAGCATCTAATATTTCACATAACTAATTGACAGAATGAAATTAATTAATCATTTGACATAAATGTCAAATAATTGCTTAATGTATGTAACATTTGAAACAAATGATTATTTAAAACATTTTTTTTTTACCAAACATTTATACTTACACTTGCAATTTAAAATTTTGGGTAAGTAATGCTATTAAAGAAAACTATTCAGACGAATGGAGAAAACAAAACAAAAAAGTCATCTTTAAAATGGCAGATATATTTTTCATTGATGAATCATTTAGTTTTGTTAATACAAAAGATAACACAATTACCTTCACTTTACGATGAAATAATATTTTTTAATTTTTGTTTCAGTAAGTTAAAATATGTTTTATTAAAGTAATACAAAATTCCAAGAATGAACTTCGTTGAATTACTCAGAATTCTTAGGAACAATAAGAATCAACATTTATTTTATCTTAAAATAAAAAAAGTTCCCTGCAAGCCATAGAGTTAATTAAATAAATCAAATATTTCTAATTTGCAATTTCCAATGTATATTATTTTCAATTCTTAAGAAAACGAGAACAATGTTGTTAATTAAATTTTCATTATAGATTTTTAAGAATGCTTCTATAATAATTTTTATTTTTAATAGAATGATGTTTACTTTCTTATCCTGTTCTTGAATTTACATTTCCAAGAAAAATGATATACCTGTTCAGTTCACTTTGTATATTTAAAAAAATATTTCTGCAATTGAACTTTAAATTCAACCAAAATACCTTTTAATTAATTCGTACTTGCTGAAAAACTAATTTCGTGATTTGAACATAATTTAATGATTTTTTTTGTTACCGTTCTTTCCTTTATTTGTTTAGAAAAATTTTTGACTTTAACAGTAATTGGAAAAAATTTACTAAGAATAGCTTTATGAATTATATTATTAACAAGAAGTTCCGTCTAGAACTATACGAGCCTACTTTCCCGTATACACCAAATTCAACTTTATAATCTGGCTATCTCTCTCTCTCGTTTAGCTTTAGTTCTTAATTACTTCAAATATACCTTTTTCAACGGTGAATACATATTCATTCACTGATTTATTCAGTCATTCATTCTTTCATTCAGGTATTTATTCACTCATTTACATTTTTTTCATTAATTCGCTCATTTATTCACACATTTATTTTTTTGCTCATTTGTTCATTCATTCTTTCACTAATTCATTTAATCATTCATTAATTCAAAAATATTCTTGAAAATCCCGACCAAAAAACTTCACAGGAAAATAGGCTCGTTCAATTCTTGCTGAACTTCATTTCTCTACATGGTAACATCTTTTGGATAAAGTTTGTTGCAAGCAATTGTCCATCGGTTAGATCAGGATTTATATGGGATTAGAATTTCTTCGTAGAAGCTAATGTTAATTTTTTGTATGAACTGTTCAAATGAATATTTTACGGCGAGAGCTTCTTCCAATAAGCTTGCTCATAGGAACTTGGATCTTGTGCCTAGAGTTTACATAATTTGCTTCACTTTTGCCCATAGGCGCTAATGGTAAAATTTTTTGAATTGTTCAAAATTGAACAAAAAATTGTTCAAATCAAAAAGTAAAGATAGAAATGATATGTCTTCGCCGAGATATATCGAATGTAAAAATAATTTGTCGAATCGGACAATTCGTCCAAAAGTTATTAGGGGTGCAGGCAGACCCACAGACACACCTTTTGCAGATGTCAAAACCCTACTTTTTTATTTTTAACGGTATTTTTACGATACATTATGCTTCCTTTCATGCCTTTATTGTTTTTTTAAAAACTAACGGGAAAGTAGGCTAAAAACTATTCATTTTAGGCTTGTAAAAATACTTGTTAAAATAATATAGCAGTTTTATAACTCTCAACCCCCATTCTCTTTTCTCTCTGGTGTCAATTATGCATAGGTGAATACAGTACTTTCTTCAGATTTAAAAAGGTATAAACTACTCAAATACAGCAAAATTGCTTATTATATGCCTTTAAATTAGGTGAATTAGGTGGGAAGCAATTTCTCGCTGCTTTATTGATGTAATTGCCCATTAAGAGGTATTCTTCTAAAAGTCAATCAAATCTCGCTTATAGATTTCTTAAATTTCTATTTATTTATTTTTATTTTCATTCATTCATTCATTTATTTTTTTTAATATTGATTCTGCTCTCTCGCTTTTAAACAAGTACCTTTCCGAAAATCAAATACAAACTCTTGACAGGTAGAGATATATAGTCCAATAGCTCAAGCTGTTTGAGTAAATGTGTGTGGAGTTGATGATCCACGATGGATTGATGTGCATCTCTTAAGAGTCAAACTATCTGCTATCTTTATGCGTCAACAGGGATTCAAGATCAGCGTGTGTATTATTTTTAGCTTGCAATTACTGCAGACATGTGTACGATAAGCTTTCGTTAAAAAAAGAAACTTCTCGCATATGTCAGCCAATTTAAAATTATACACTCAGCCCTCTACTTCAAAGCATCTTTCCTTATTAAGACAGAGCACCTTCGATTGTTGTATTATCGTTCAAAAGAACTCATTAGCAAAAGAGAAATATACTGTTTACCTAACAAATACTGCTTGAAAGGCGCTCGAAAACTACTAATCCAAAATTGTATATTTTCTCAATATTCCCCTGTTAAGTAACTCTTAATAATAATGTAAAACATCCGGAATCGTTAACAGGGGAAATTCAAAGAAATATTTTTTTTAAAAAATATGCCTTGTTCAGTAGCACAAAGCTTTAATTACTTCCTACGTGATTGCGAAACTCCCAAACGCAATTACCGAGATGTGATACTCAGTAGAATCGTTGCCAATAAAGTCTTTTTTACCTAATCTTTCGCTAAAACAACTTTATCCTCAAGCCAGTGTTTGGACGAGTTATGTGCATTAACGTTTTTTCTTCTAATGCTACTGCAATTTTTTGGGAGGAAAAAATGATGCTTTAATTGGATTTTAAGATTATTACTAATTATAAACGCAAATAGTCGCACAATGAACTATAGTATTTGAGAATTATGATCAAACCATTTTAGGGTGTTGTTGCTATGACCCCTTTTTACCAACTCTCAACAAACTCAGAAAATGTTATTTAAGGTTTTCTAATTGTTTTCTTTTCTTTTTTTTTATTTTTAGATTTCAAAATGCTTCTGATGTATTGTATGTACCCTTCATGTATGTACCTGAACGGAATTGTAGTTGGATAATTGCAGATAATCAGAAGCATGTCTTGTTTGAAATTTAACTACAAATCTCTTAAATGCTAAATTTTTAATTTTTTAAATTTAAATTAAAAAATATGTATATACATCAAGTTTAAGATACTTGGAAGTGACCAACTACGACTTGAAAGCGATGAATGAATTTCTTATTTTTAGTTGTTTCCATACCGGAAGAGTGGCGTAGTGGCTTACCGCCGTATTCACCGTCAACTCTAGCCTCATGGTTTGACGCGAAACCGGTCTCCAACCTGAAGTTACCGCGGATTTCCTATTCACCATCAACTTTGACTACGCGCAAACAGGTTCCCGAAACCATGCCAGGTCGAGTAACTCAACCAAGCTCCAGAGCAAAGTTAAGGTTTGAGCGCATGCTCAGTACATGTAAACATTAGCAATGGCGGACTGGATGTTGCGATAATTGGAATATGTTGAGATTTTAGAGCTTTCTTCGCTTTACACGATCTTGAATTTCTGAAGAAGCCTTACAAAAAATACAACTTACCGCCGTATTCACCGTCAACTCTAACCTCATGGTTTGACGCGAAACCGGTCTCCAACCTGGGCCCATGTGCTCGTATCGTCGAGTCGACGCGACTAGTAGACCGATAGGCGGCGCTGTCATCGAAAGGGAGCAATTTTTCGCCTTTTTCCCTGTCGACTCGATTTCCGGTGTGCTGGTCCAGTCGAAGTAGACCCGCACGTGCGCGCAATCTCGTTTTGGTAGACCATTTCGTCAACTGCTGTATACCAGTCGAAAGCGAAATGGCGTACTCCATTCCAGTGAAATATTTACGTTTAATCTTGCAAATGCGATCGCTTGAAAGGCAAAGGGTCTTCTTCAATGCGCAAGTAGACCCCTTTGGATCTTAATTACCGGATTAAGGATTTGGTAGCCCATAGGCGACAGAAGTGATGGAACCCCCCCCCCCCTACCATTTGGATTTTATAATAATTCTAATAATTAAAATATGATGTGCAATTATTTCATGACTATAATAACTGATCATACTGGCATTCACTAACTTTTAGTACATGTTACATAAATAATGTTAGACTTAATCTGCTTAGGGAGCCTTTTTAAATATGGTTTCACCGATAATTTAAGTATAATTTTAATTCATAGAAATTCGCTATCATTAACACAGATATTTTAAAATTAAACCCATAATACTAAAATATGATAAAATATTTAATCAAACTTAAAATTTTGAAACATTTCACAAAAATGAACATAAAAATTTCTGTTCAAAAGAATATAAAGTTATACTTAATAAAATGCCGTAACAGCATTTATAGCTAATTTTTGAAACAATTTAAACATTGATTTGCCTCAAAAATGTTTAAAACATCTTCAAAGTTTAACGGTTTAAAAATGTCATTCACTGTAAAAATTGTTCGCCCGAAAATACATAATCTTCTAAAAATCATTTATCCTGAGTCTGACGTACAATTATAGAGAACTAAAAACACGAAACTGCGAAGAACATTCCGAAATTGATAATGTGCCTCGGTCACCATTCGTGAGTACGCTGAATTACTATTTCTGGTACACAACGTTGAAGGTCAGTTCAGTTCAGCTCACGCTGTTGTGATTCCTGTGTCTTACCCCCCCCCCCCCCCACCCATCCATTTACTGTTGATCATAAACTTTTATGCGCTGAGATTTTTTTTTTTTTTTTTTGAGGATTTTTCACGTGGGGGTCACTATTAAATTCATAAAACTTTTATTAATGTACCCTCGGTATGTCCATTTTAGCTCAACATTGGGAAGGGGTAGAGCCATATGAAGGATCATCCTTAACTGGGGATATGAAATTCTAACAGTAAAGGGGGTTCGGGGAATGTCCTCAAACCCCCGAAAATTTTGAAAACTATATGCAAACAGGAGTATTTTGAGGCCTTTATAGACGCATTTGGACTGCAAAAATATTAAGAAACAAAAAAAAAAAAGTCAAACAAAAATTTTAAAAACGTTTTTACTCATAAAACTGCAGAATTATATTTTTGAAATCCAGGGAGCAGGACCCCCCCCCCCCCCCTCCAACTAACGCCCATATCGAAGAGACACTTGTCGTCCTTCTAAAATGATGCTTACAAGCTCCTCCCCGCCCCCTGCCTCTTCCGAAAAGGATCCTTTGAAAATTTAGAAGAAAAACTATTGTATTGTTTGAACATGGCACTGTTTCACTGTCGCAAGCTCCTTCCCCCCACCCCTTCCCAAAAGGATGCGTTGAAAATTTGTAAAAGAAAAACTATTTTATTGTTTGAACATAGCTTAATTTATATTTCACTTTTACAGGGTGAAAAAATTTCACGTTTTTTTAATTTCAACTTTTAAATTTTGCAAAATTTGCTGCCCCCTAAACTGCCTTCCTAGAAGTCCTTGCCTTCCACAGGAGCCGGCTACTGATCAACGGCGCAACATATTCAGTATACCTCAATTTTATTGTTTCCAACAGTTTATAGAAATAATTAATTCTATTAATCGGTTAGCAAAATAGCCGATCAATTATTAAACCGGAGCGCCGAACTAAGATTTTAATTCTCTTTCCAAAAGTTAACTTTTCTAAATTAAATTTTTTTTCCGCCCGGGGCATGAGCCCTGCTTTCACCCCCCCCCCCCCCCCCCAATTCGGCACGCAAAGTTTTCATAACGTTTATTTCAAGAAAATTCCGGGAGAGAGATCCTAAACACTCATCTCTGAACCCATTTTCTATCATTCAGCGAAATCAGTTTGGGCAATAGTAGTAACAATAAGTGCATTCTGAAGAGCCGCCTCCCCTCCCCCCCCCCCCACTTTTTTTTTCATTACTTTTACGCAAGCATTTTTATTTTTAAAGAAATGAACAAAATTGTTCTTTTGGACGTAAGCTGAACGAAAAAACTTCATTGACTTAAAAAAAAAATCGTTTCATGCATTACGAAATAAGTGGATGTAGTATGGATATAGAAAGAAAGAAAGAAAAAAACTCACGAATTCATAACCTCCATAATTTTTAAGTTTGTAAAAAGTATATAATCACATTTACAACTTCTTTCCGTTTGAAATTGTGGGGTTTTTTTTCTTCGACTCTTATTATTAGACCAATGTTAACATCTGCCACAAGTTGCAAGTAGAGATACGGAAAAAAAATATACAATATGATAATATGAATCAATAGCCTTTCAGCGTCATTTTTAAAAGTAATCGGGCAAGCATCAAACATACAAAAATTTAAAAAGTAAGTGACAGTTTTTAAAAACGCACTGTCACTCACCTCAAGTAAGCGCATAGTTAGTTTTATAAAATGGGAAGACTAAAATGAAATGTATATTAAACGCTTAAAAATTATATTATATATACGTACCATATAATTTAAAAGAAAATAGCGAACTCACAAATTAATATTAACAGATTTATATAAACAAATAGTAACCAAATTTACACCAAGTAAAAAATATTCAAATAAATAAATATTAAAATTAAAAAAGGAGTGTTACGAGAATGAAGTAAAAAGGTCACACATTGTACTTTGCTTTTATTATCAAAATTCCTGCAAAACTAAAGGTCTTAGAAAAAAAAATCACTAATGAGACTATGTATGCAAATTAATTTTAAAATAATGATTTTTTTTACTGTTGATTCTTTAACTGAGCTTAGTTATTGAATAATGTGTATATTAGTATTTTTCTAACCATTATAGCTAATATATTGAATTTTTTATAGTTATTTTTATAGCTAATAAAAATTTAAAACAACACAGTGGAGTAAAAAGGAGTTGTTCCTCATAAAATTATTCATGATAAAGTTGTCAGAAGGGAGTTTTTGTTTTTTTAGTTCTTTAAAACCGAATTATTCAGCTACGCTAAGTATAGAAAAAACATGTACTACTAATTTACTTAGAATAAAAACGTAGCTATTTATATTTTGAAGATATCAAAGGCACAAAATATAATCTAAAGGAATCAAATCGAAAAATGTATCCAAAGAAACAAAAACCACGATTTTTGCGCGAGCCGCCGCCGATTGCTGATGGCAACGCGTAGAGCGTATGTCATTGGTCGGAATCAGTCATTCCCACCCCCCCCTCCGATGTCAGAAAATGAACTCGGCTGAAACTTGCGCGGCTACTCTACGTGGACACCAGCACACCTATAGTAGACAAGAGACCGGTTCGTCGAGGGCTTGCTGAGGGGGAGAAAAGGGGAGCGACTTCGACAGTCGACGGAGACCAGCACAACCACCCTGAAGTTACCGCGGATTTCCTATTCACCATCAACTTTGACTACGCGCAAACAGGTTCCCGAAACCATGCCAGGTCGAGTAACTCAACCAAGCTCCAGAGCAAAGTTAAGGTTTGAGCGCATGCGCAGTACATGTAAACATTAGCAATGGCGGACTGGATGTTGCGAAAATTGGAATATGTTGAGATTTTAGAGCTTTCTTCGCTTTACACGATCTTGAATTTCTGAAGAGGCCTTATAAAAAATACAACTTTAGAGTTGTTTTAATTTTATTAACTAGTATTGTTCAATGTTTTCTTTGTCGCTTTTGTGTGTTTCCGATAGTGTTTTTCTCTCGGGAGCTATTACTTCATTAAAGATTTTGAAACTTTATCATGATTCCTAATTGAACAGAAATACCAAAAAATGGGGGGTAATATATCTTTAGTATTTTTATTTAATTATTTATTTTTCTCTCTCCTTGTTGCTTTTTGATATAATTTTATTCTACTTTAAAGTGTACATGTATATACTGAACATTTAACATGCGTCCTGATTTTTTTTGCCAAGGTTACTTCTGGGCCTGCGAAGTTCATGTGGAATATTTTGATTTATGCATGTCGAATAAAATAAACTTGTTGACCTTTACCATGTGTTTTATGTCATTGACCAATTTACATTTGCTTGTATATTCTTTTCTTTTTTTTAAATTTAACAAAGGTTTTGAATATGTGAAACGCTTCTTTAAAAAAAAAAAGACATATGAAATGAATCCATAATGCTAATGGCAGTTTTGTGTTTAAAGGTAAACTGCAAGGTTTTTGAAAAAGTCAAAATATTCGCCATATGTATTTGTATTAATGAATTCATATTTTCATTAGAAAAAGGGTTCTTGTTAACCCCAAATCACATAATTTTGAATTGCCGTTTCATGCAGTTGTAAGACTTAAACCAAATTTTTACTGTACTTTGCCAATGCGAAGTGATTGTAAGAATAAAGTATTTACAATAGTTATAATTGAAATCAAATGCATTTTTTAAATACTCTCATGAATTTAATGCAAGGCCATAAGCAGATTTTATTTTGGGGGGGAGGGGGGAGGCTTTGAAACAGTTATGTTGAGGAAAGTTTCAGTTAGGAATATATGCTACATTGCGAAAATTTTCGGGGGGGGGGGGGGTTCGTGGGCATCCCTAGTTACAGCCTTGATTTAATGAAAGAATATTCAAATAAAAATTTAAAAGATACAATAATACGCTACTGCTTGGTTCATAATGGTACATTTCTATATTATATATATATCGTTTGTGAATGGTACATTTCTAATGTCAGAAAGAGATATATTACAATGATAAAATTGGTTATAATTTCCTATTCGTTATATATATATATATTTTCATTTTCCGAGAAAAATTTTATTGGATTCTTTACTTTTCAATATTTTTAAATTGTTTACACGAGTGCTAGAAGTAATACCTTCTCAAACGGGCTAAAAACCACTCGTGTTTTATTCATCGCTATATCGCAGAGAACGGGAATTTTAAAAAACGGGAAACGAAATGTACACTGCGCGGCGAAAAAGCATGAAGAAAATCATGTGATAGTTTTGACCAATAACGGGCCTGCGTACGTTCCCACATGGCGTCGAGTTGACTAACTTCGTGGTTGGAAAACCCCAGGTTGATTTTCCTCCGTGAATACCGATTTTTAACTTCGCAGCGCTGAGCCCCAACTCCGAGTTAACGGATCTCGTGGTTTCACGCGTGGAGTTAGGTTGACGGTGAATATGGCGGTTAGAGTTGTTTTAATTTTATTAACTAGTATTGTTCAATGATTTCTTTGTCACTTTTGTGTGTTTCCGATAATGTTTTTCTCTCGGGAGCTATTACTTCATTAAAGATTTTGAAACTTTATCATGATTCCTAATTGAACAGAAATACCAAACAATGGGGGGTAATATATCTTTAATATTTTTATTTAATTATTTATTTTTCTCTCTCCTTGTTGCTTTTTGATATAATTTTATTCTACTTTAAAGTGTACATGTATATACTGAACTTTTAACATGCGTCCTGATTTTTTTTGCCAAGGTTACTTCTGGGCCTGCGAAGTTCATGTGGAATATTTTGATTTATGTATGTCGAATAAAATAAACTTGTTGACCTTTACCATGTGTTTTATGTCATTGGCCAATTTACATTTGCTTGTACATTCTTTTCTTTTTTTTTAAATTTAACAAAGGTTTTGAATATGTGAAAAGCTTCTTCAAAAAAAAAAAAAAAAGACATATGAAATGAATCCATAATGCTAATGGCAGTTTTGTGTTTAAAGGTAAACTGCAAGGTTTTTGAAAAAGTCAAAATATTCGCCATATGTATTTGTATTAATGAATTCATATTTGCATTAGAAAAAGGGTTCTTGTTAACCCCAAATCACATAATTTTGAATTGCCGTTTCATGCAGTTGTAAGACTTAAACCAAATTTTTACTGTACTTTGCCAATGCGAAGTGATTGTAAGAATAAAGTATTTACAATAGTTATAATTGAAATCAAATGCATTTTTTAAATACTCTCATGAATTTAATGCAAGGCCATAAGCAGATTTTATTTTGGGGGGAGGGGGGAGGCTTTGAAACAGTTATGTTGAGGAAAGTTTCAGTTAGGAATATATGCTACATTGCGAAAATTTTCGGTCGGGGGCTGGTTCGTGGGCATCCCTAGTTACAGCCTTGATTTAATGAAAGAATATTCAAATAAAAATTTAAAAGATACAATAATACGCTACTGCTTGGTTCATAATGGTACATTTCTATATTATATATATATCGTTTGTGAATGGTACATTTCTAATGTCAGAAAGAGATATATTACAATGATAAAATTGGTTATAATTTCCTATTCGTTATATATATATATATATATTTTCATTTTCCGAGAAAAATTTTATTGGATTCTTTACTTTTCAATATTTTTAAATTGTTTACACGAGTGCTAGAAGTAATACCTTCTCAAACGGGCTAAAAACCACTCGTGTTTTATTCATCGCTATATCGCAGAGAACGGGAATTTAAAAAAACGGGAAACAAAATGTACACTGCGCGGCGAAAAAGCATGAAGAAAATCATGTGATAGTTTTGACCAATAACGGGCCTGCGTACGTTCCCACATGGCGTCGAGTTGACTAACTTCGTGGTTGGAAAACCCCAGGTTGATTTTCCTCCGTGAATACCGATTTTTAGCCTACTTTCCCGTAAAAGTAAAAAAAAATAATAATAAAGCATGAAAGAAGGCTTAATGTATCGTGAAAATATCGTTAAAAATCAAGAAAAGTCAAAAATAAGTGAAGTAATTAAATAAAGATTGAAAAATAAAAAAATTGAAAGTAGGGTATTGAGATGGGGTAAAAGTGTGTCTGTCGGTCTGTCGGTCTGTCTGTCTGTCGGTCTGTCTGTCGGTCTGTCTGTCGGTCGGTCTGTCGGTCTGTCTGTCGGTCTGTCTGTCGGTCTGTCTGTCTGTCGGTCTGTCGGTCTGTCCCCCCCTAATAACTTTTGAACGAATTGTCCGATTGGAAAAATTCTTTTTGCATTCGAAAGATCTCGGCGAGGACATCTCATTTCTATATTTCACTTTTTGATTTGAACAATTTTTTGTTCAATTTTGAACAGTTCAAAAAATTTTAACATTAGCGCCTATGGACAAAATTGAAGCAAATTCTGTAAACTCTGGGCACAAGAGCCAAGTTCCTATTGAAAGCTTATTGAAAGGAGTTCTCGGCGTGAAATATTGATTTGAACAGTTTTTGTTCATTTTTGAACAGTTCAAAAAATTAACACAGAGCTTACGGGGAAATTTCAACCCTATATAAATCCTGATCTAACGGACCGATTTGCTTGGAACAAACTTTATCGGAAAGCTCTTATAACGTAGAACATGTAGAAATAGAAAGTTTATCCAGAACGTACGAGCCTATTTTGCTATGAAATTTTTTGATCGGGATTTTCAAGGATATTTCTCAGTGACTCAATGAGTGAAATAATGAATGAATGAATAAATGAAAGAGTGAAAGAATAAATCAATGAATAAATGAATGAGGAAAAGAATGAATGAATAAATTATTGAATAAATGAAAATATAAATAAATGAGTGAATAAATACATGAATGCGTAAATGAATGAATAAACACTTGAATGAGGTAACGAATGAATGAATAAATGCATGGCTGAATAAATGAAAGAATGAATGAGTGAGTGAATGAATATGTATTATCCGTTGAAAAAGGTATATTTTCAATAATTAGAACTAAAGATAAATAATAAAGAGAGAGAAAGAGATAGCTAGATTATAAATTTGAATTTGGTGTATACGGGAAAGTAGGCTCGTATAGTTCTAGACGGAACTTCTTTTTAACTTCGCAGCGCTGAGCCCCAACTCCGAGTTAACGGATCTCGTGGTTTCACGCGTGGAGTTAGGTTGACGGTGAATATGGCGGTTAGAGTTGTTTTAATTTTATTAACTAGTATTGTTCAATGATTTCTTTGTCACTTTTGTGTGTTTCCGATAATGTTTTTCTCTCGGGAGCTATTACTTCATTAAAGATTTTGAAACTTTATCATGATTCCTAATTGAACAGAAATACCAAACAATGGGGGGTAATATATCTTTAATATTTTTATTTAATTATTTATTTTTCTCTCTCCTTGTTGCTTTTTGATATAATTTTATTCTACTTTAAAGTGTACATGTATATACTGAACTTTTAACATGCGTCCTGATTTTTTTTGCCAAGGTTACTTCTGGGCCTGCGAAGTTCATGTGGAATATTTTGATTTATGTATGTCGAATAAAATAAACTTGTTGACCTTTACCATGTGTTTTATGTCATTGGCCAATTTACATTTGCTTGTACATTCTTTTCTTTTTTTTTTAATTTAACAAAGGTTTTGAATATGTGAAAAGCTTCTTTAAAAAAAAAAAAAAGACATATGAAATGAATCCATAATGCTAATGGCAGTTTTGTGTTTAAAGGTAAACTGCAAGGTTTTTGAAAAAGTCAAAATATTCGCCATATGTATTTGTATTAATGAATTCATATTTGCATTAGAAAAAGGGTTCTTGTTAACCCCAAATCACATAATTTTGAATTGCCGTTTCATGCAGTTGTAAGACTTAGACCAAATTTTTACTGTACTTTGCCAATACGAAGTGATTGTAAGAATAAAGTATTTACAATAGTTATAATTGAAATCAAATGCATTTTTTAAATACTCTTACGAATTTAATACAAATCCATAGCCAGATTTTTTTTTTTTTTTTTGGGGGGGGGGAAGGCTTTGAAACACTTATGTTGAGGAAAGTTTCAGGGAGGAATATATGCTACATAGCGAAAATTTTGGGGGGGGGGGGGGGGTTCGTGGGCATCCCTGGTTACAGCCTTGATTTAATGAAAGAATATTCAAATAAAAATTTAAAAGATACAATAATACACTACTGCTTGGTTCATAATGATACATTTCTATATTATATATATATCGTTTGTGAATGGTACCTTTCTAATGTCAGAAAGAGATATATTACAATGATAAAATTAATTATAATTTCCTATTCGTTAAATATATATATATTTTCATTTTCCGAGAAAAATTTTATTGGATTCTTTACTTTTCAATATTTTTAAATTTTTTCCACGAGTGCTAGAAGTAATACCTTCTCAAACGGGCTAAAAACCACTCATGTTTTATTCATTACTATACCGCAGAGAACGGGAAACGAAATGCACACTGCGCGGCGAAAAAGCATGAAGAAAATCATGTGATAGTTTTGACCAATAACGGGCCTGCGTACATTCCCACATGGCGTCGAGTTGACTAACTTCGTGGTTGGAAAACCCCAGGTTGATTTTCCTCCGTGAATACCGATTTTTAACTTCGCAGCGCTGAGCCCCAACTCCGAGTTAACGGATCTCGTGGTTTCACGCGTGGAGTTAGATTGACGGTGAATATGGCGGTTAGTATACCCAACTTCGCTCAATCAAACCTGGCATATGTCGGTTGATTTTTAAGATGCAAAAAATCGTCTGTGCCTGTGTCGTTTGATTATACGGCATCTTAAAGATCCCTTGAGTATCCGTTTGGTATGGATACTCTCGGCTAAATTAAATTCCTGGCGCAGTTTCACTTCGTTCAGAGCTCAGGTGCCGCCAACTAAGGTAAACAGAGCGTCAAAATTCTCAAGTGGAAATTGCATCCCCCGATAGTCATGCTACTTGAAAGAATGGATGCCGGTTTCTGGGAAATGCACTAGGTTTGCAAAGGTTAGTGACCATACGCAGCCCCATTAGAAACAAAAAGAGAAGAAGTGCTGTTTCCTTTGAATTACATATGATAGAACAGTACAACCTCGTTTATCCGAAATAACTTGCACGAAAATCAAGTCGGATTAAATATATTTTTTTTTTTGATGGTGTTAAGGAAAAAACTACGTGTGTGGGTATATATATGTCGATGTGTGGATGTATAATACTTATTTAAAACACAAGAAACAAAATAAAACATTTCATTTATTTCTCATAAAAATTTTAGGCGCACAATAAGGAATCATGCGCTTCAGAAAGCAAAGCATAATTCATGTATTCTCATGAATGTTACGATATGATCTATGAGATGATAACGGATATTTGAGAGCACTGATATAATTCCGTACATGCAACGTAATGCATTTACCTATCGCAAACAACGGCTGAATTACCAGCTGTGTGTTATTTGCTCTCCAGTAGTATCCTGAGCATCTCACGTGCATTTTGGCAACAATCGTCCGTGTCTTTTGAACTAATAGTTATTTAGTGGACGGACGCACTGTGGTTATTATTATGTAAGGAAAAAATTAACATTATACTTTTAAATTTCGATACCATGTAACATACATTGACACATCCAGGATTTTGCTTGGAGGGAGGAGGGATTTGTGAGAAACCGGATATTTCTTTTACCGCAAACAAGATATCTGGTGTCTCTTGGGTGATTTATCCGTACCGGATTCCGGGTCTATTGTTTGAAACATGTAATTTCTATGCAAATTTAAAATATTTTTCGTGCCGCATAACCGGATCTATCTCTCAGCGCTAATCGGGTTCCTGGTTTTTGAAAACATCGGTCGGATACCAAATATCCGGTTTTTTTCCGGGTGGGGGACCGGTCCCGTCGGTCCCTTCCCGTCAGTGCACCCCTGGTAAGAAATATAACAAAGTAAGGATGATATCCTGTCGGTGAGACAATAGTTCGATATGAATTTTTCATATATCAATAGTACCCAATGATGGGTCACTTAATTTATACCATTTAAAAGAAACAGAAGAAAACTATTAAATAAGCAACCATTTTATCATTCAACAATCAATGTATAGTTACATAATCGGCTGCACATATATTGCCTCATGAATAACACTTTGAAACTTTTTTCCTTTCTAATCTGGCTACAGTACTGGTCCTCAACTATTGCAGACCTAGACCCCAGAGATTGGTACCAACTCTTTCAGCGGCACCACAATGAATGTGGTACCATTGCCGCACTTTGGAACTAAAGGCTCGAGAAATAAGCAAATGAAAGAAAATAAATTTAAAAAGTCGAAAATAATTTAAGAAGTTAAAGAAATAACGAGAAACGAAATTCAAATGCAGGTTTATTAAAATCAAACGTGCATGTTTGGGTCTCTATCGGTCGGTCGGTCTGCCTCACCAGTAACTTTTCCAACCAAAGTTAGTTCCATTAACAATTTTTTCGAAGAATCTTTAGCAAGGGGACCTCATTCAAATGTTTCAAAATTTGATTTGAACAACTTTTCGTTCAATTTTATCAAAAACAAAAAAAAAAAAACAAAAAACAAATAAGTAGCTTTTTGAAGTGTTTTTTAAACAGTTTGAACACATATAAATACAAGCGTAGTTTTTTACTAATTATAAACTCAAATAGTCGCACAATGAACTATAGTTTTTGAGAATTATGGTTAAACCAGTTTAGGGTGTTGTTTCTAATGCCACTTGGATATCCAAGCTCCCCTTTGCAGAGTGATTAGGAATTAAGGCAGTAAGGAGCACCTTCCGTTTATAGATGATCACCACAACGGTGGAAGTACGACTTAGCTCATTATGGACTTGGATAACACCAGCTGGCGCCACCACAGATACGCCACCTTCCTTTTTTGACCTAAGAGTGAAGGGAAGGAAAATTCTCCACCTCCCGGTATCCTCGGAGCTGCCTCTGCACGTATCCCTAAGTGTACATGGTGGGTCTTCAGCAGCTCGGGTATCGAACCCTAGATCCTCCGATCCGAAGCTCGACGTCCTAACCACTAGGCAGCCACGGCCCATTTCAGGGTGTAACCGCACGTTGGGCTATCTTCTCGTGTATATATGAGAATAAAAAAAATTATAAGTAATATTTCAAAATAATTAATTTTAAATATAATATATGATTTTTATTTTCTCCTGCCTTTATATTTTTTTTATGCAAGTTATGGCAAAACATTTTTCAATGAATAATAAAAATGTAAAATAAATTAATTCATCAGATAAGTTTTATAAGTACTAAATCTTCAAAAAATCATCTAAACGTTGTCATATTTACTCTCGTCTTTCATATTTACTAGTACTACCCTACTCCATTTGAGCTGATATTTAAAAATAAAACATCTGAATTTCCGTAAAAAAAGCACTACACTCGTGCTAAAAAATTAGTTTAATTAATTAGAAGTATTTACATACCCCCTCCTCCCCTATGCATACTTCATTCGTTTACTTTAAATTTTATCAAAAAAGAAAACTGCTATCACAAAAGACGGAAGAACCAAAGAAGTTTTTTAATATTTAGTTTGCAAAAATTAATATCCGAGCGATAAAAATAAGAAGTGGATTTAATATAAAATGATGGTTCATTAATCATTCCTGATAATGTTTCTAATCTTTGAATTAATTAGTTTTATTATTTCTCGCATAAATATGATCTAAGATTAACGGACAAGACAAAAGTCAAAGATTTTACAGTTAATATTTTTAAGCAACTTATCAATAAAAATGAAATAAATATATAAAATAAATGAATAACTAAAACATGAAAATATAATATGTCTAAAATGTAGCTTAAACAGAAATAATATTATAATTATGATTATTATTGCTATTGTTACCGATATTAGTATTATTGTTATTATCGTATGAGATGTGCGTGTCTGTGTCTATGTTATGTGTCTATGCTCCTCATCAAGGCGGGCGGCACGCAGTGCTCCGACGCTACTGAAACAGTTCCAGAGAAGCGTTTATTTTTAAGAGTTCATTGAAAATTCTAATTATACTACGATAAACAACATAAATATTTAGTTCCACAAGTAGTTACTTAGATGCACTCAAAAGTACAAGTAGATACTTTTTCAGCTACAAACCAGTAGAAATGTTAGTGATTTTGGTGATGAGTTAAAAATCACACGGTATTGTCGTGCGCTCCTGGGCAAAACTTTTACTAAATACTACTATATACTTGGTTTTTAATATGATGTCCTTACGATAACACCTATATTTGCTAAGGAAATGATTTATTTTTTACAAATGTTGTTGGTTAAAATTTCCTTATACGGTAAAAATATTTTTCCCGAAAATACATGAGAATCTCCTGAAAGTCATTTATCCGGAGTCTGAAGTGAAATTATAGAGAATTAAAAACTGGAAGCTATAGGACATTTTTTTCTTTCTTTCTAATGGGGCTGCGTATGGTCACTAACCTTTGCAGACCTAGTGCATTCTCCGGAAACCGGCATCCTTTCTTTCAAGTAGCAGGTTTGGCCATTGCCACTTTGAGAATTTGACTCTCAGTTTCCTCCTAGATGGCGGCACCTGAGCTCTTAATGATGCGAAACTCCACGAGGAATTTAATTTAGCGGAGAATATCCAAACCAAAACTGAAACTTTTTAACGAGTAATAACGTAACTCACGTTAGGGATCGTTAACGGATCTTTCTCTATAGTTTTACAGAATGTAGGAAAACAAGAATTTTCTTCAGAAACTGTTATTAAGAAACTTGATTATTAGAGTTGAAACAAGTTATTCGTAAATTTAAAGAAAATCTCAATTTCTTTTCTGTATTTTTACAGACATTTTTTTTTAGTGTACTTCCCGATTTAATTAATTTTGGATCTGGATTCTTCTTAGATACGTTTTTGCAAATTTTGTAAATTTGCATTTGTCTAATCCAATTAGATTACTAATTCACAGACTTAAAGAAAGTGGCTTGTCTTTGAGGCTGAAGCTTTTAGTTCATAAAAAATCATTTTTAGAGCGATAAAAGCTTTCTTGCGATTGGCAATTTTTTGCATTAATTCATTGAGCTCAAAATTCCTTTTTTTCTGTTAACATAATCCTGAGATTTCTGCTTCTATTTTAATTTTTAAACTCAGAGAAATTCAGTATGCAGCAACACATAAAATATTATTTTATGTTTCTGAAACAAGAAAGAAAAATGGCTTTCAACTTACGAAATAAGAAATCTACATACTAGTAATTATTATAATAAAATATTCGAACACCTATGTTTAAAGTAAATAATGATCATTTTTTTTCAAAACAATCTGATGTTAAACATTTGTAAGTAGATTCGAAAGTCTTTTTCACGTAAATAGAATAAGACCAAAAGAAGATATTCATTCTACCGAGACCAGTTGCTCAAGGCTCTAATTACTCTCTGCCTAATTGTGAAAGCCCCAAATGAAATTACCAGAAGTGATTATAAGTCGAATCTTGTCGTTATCGCTGCCAATAAGGTCTTATGTAATCCTCAGACAAAAACTACTTTTTTCGCAGTATTGGCACCAGTTAAAGTGCATCAAAGCATACTTTTCTTTTTTTCGGATCCAACCGCAGTTTAATTGCGGAAAGTAAAGAACAGAATAAGGAATTATTTTTCTTTCAAATAAAAATAAACTTCACGGGTGTTCTCTTATGTTTTCAATGCACTAAAAAAATCTGCCCAAAAATACGAGTACATGAGAATCTCCTCGAAATTATTTATTCGAGAATGACGCAAAATTAGACTTTAAAACAAGACACTAAAACGGAAATAACAGGGAATAAGAAACATAAATCATACTTTAAATTAATTGCAACAGATAATGTGCCGCAGTAGTGGCGTAATTCGGGAATACGCAATATCACTATATCCGGTACACAAAGTCGAAAATGATTTCAGTTGGACCCACGCTGCTCTGATTCCTGAGCCTTATCCCGCTCGGCCAATGCTGCCTTCGGAGTCGGGATGGTTGGCTGCTTAAGTGTATTCTGCGCTGATTAGTAGCGCTGAAGTTATTAAAGTGCAAGCCAATACTATATAACGCATTTTTGACAATTTTTTATTTTGTAGTCGCATATAAAAAAAAAAAAAAAAAAAAAAAAAAAAAAAAAAAAAAAAAAAATTTAGAGTTCATTTTACCGTTTTAATAAATATTTGTTT
Organism: Octonoba sinensis; assembly: GCA_038502835.1. NCBI lineage: Eukaryota > Metazoa > Arthropoda > Arachnida > Araneae > Uloboridae > Octonoba > Octonoba sinensis. The sequence goes on along the minus strand of CM076599.1, from coordinate 50,326,321 downwards.
AGTTTATAATAAATTTACCAAGATTTTATTAAGAAATTCTAAAACTTTTGTTATTGGGGTAAGTAAAATTTTTTAAATTTTAAAAAAAAATTTGTTTCCGATTTTAATAATTTTTTTACACGTTAATTCAATGACAATGTGCAAAAAAAATGCTTTCTTTTATTTTTGGGGTTTTAATCCCTTTAAAACGTTCAAACCCTTCTAAGAAGAGCATTTTTTTGTTTAAATTATTTTGTAATTTGTTATTTTGTTTAAATTTTTGCACAAATTTACATTTAAAATTTTTAATGAAATGTTAGTCTGAATCTTTTTATATTTCACTACTGCAATGGGTGGTTGATATAGTATTTTTACAGCAAAAAGAAAGATAAAAAAATATCTGCTTTTTAAGAAAGTATTGAATCTATCATTTAAACCATTGACGTAAAGAGTGTTTTATGTTAATCTGAAGACCCCCCCCCCCCCAAATAGAAAACAGCATTTATCTTGCATTTCAAAACTAATTTTGATACTTGCCAAACTTAAACATATGTTTAAGATTAATATGGGACCATTTATATTTACCAAAATGTTTAACACAGCTATTTTTACAGATAATGTTTAAATTTATTATTATGGTTTCGTTCTAATTTTTAATGGCCACTAAGAAAATTTGTTAATTTACCTTATAATTTCATACAGAGTATAAGTAAAGAGAGTTTCGATGAAAAAGAAGTCAAAATTGTCTTGTGATTAATGTAAAAACTATAACTTAACGGTTTAACTTTACATTATTTATAGTTACCGAATTAAACAATCGAGTAAACAAATATTTTTAATGCTGGTAAGAATTTCAAGTGGAAGCAGAACTAAATGTTTTTCTAGAAAAACAGGGCAATTTCAAGCCTCTTTTTTTTTTCTCATCCATTTATCCATTTATCTTTTACTACAATATAATTTCCAAGTTAACATCATTTATTAGCTTACAATGCTCGCCAACTTTTAAAACTATCGTTATTTATTTAAATTAAAAAGTGCTTTTTTCCAGTCGGATCATTTAAGAATGTTCAGACTGTGTTAAACCTAACTTAAAAGGAGGCTTTAGCCACTGTTATTGACGCTTGACCTCACAAAATTTAATAGCGATTAAAACTTAAATTAACTGTGCAAAGAAATTATATTGCCAGCTACAACAGTAATTGTCTAGAGAACTACTAAACAAAAGAATTACTAGCAATAAATTAATATAGCAAATAATCAGAAACGAAACTGTGTAAGGAATTTTGTTTAAATTCGTAAAGATTCCGATAAATTATAGATTCGACATGCAAACATCATTTTAAAGTAAGTATATAATACTTTCTACTATTATTGGAGGAGGGAGCTAAACAATCTTCCGTAAATATCATCTCCGTAATCCGGATAAATAAAACTGAAGCTGTCTGTCAATTAGTTAACTGCTGTAGTAGTTTGACTCGGAGCAAACCTTCCATAATTCATGTAGGTCAAATGTCCTGTAAAGAACATCTCGGAAGAAAAATTAAAAACACATATAAATAGAATATAAAAGTATCAAATAGGTATACTGTCTTTTGGCAAAGTACCCAATAAGTTTCCTTTACCTCCAGATAGATAAATGACCGGTTGAACGACAAAAAAGCTTCAGTTCTTTTATGGCTGAAAACTTATCACATGTAATATGTCTTTCATTCTATTAACTCATGGATAAGAAAAACCACAAATTTTACTTCATATCTTGCTGCATTACGGTGCTAAACACTCAAGTTAATTGTTTGGCCCTGTTAGATCCAAGCCATTCTAAAATTCTACTCTAACTTTAGTGAAGTTCATTTCTAACCAATGACACTCTTAGAAGACGAACAAAGATATAACGATAATAAAGATTATATATTAAATTAAATGATGTTGATTTGGTATCAGAGGTCAAGCAAAAAAAAGGAAGAAAAGGAAAAGAAAACACTAAAGAATTGATAATGCCTAAGGACATCACTGGGACTGAAAGAGTTAAATTTGTGTTTGTCAAATAGTGTTTTGACATTTTATACTTGATCAAAGGTGAATAATTACTTAAAAGGATTCAGTTTTAATTTTGACATGTTTTTGTGCGTCCGTGAATGCATTATTGTTTAGGATTATGTCCAATGCAGACAGAAATTGTAGCACTGGTTAAATATGCGTCATAAAAAAGTAAAGTGAAGACTCCCGAATGAACACCAAAATTTCTTTAATGTTTAATTCGAATGCCTATTTTCTTTCTAATTATATTAGTAGGGAAGACCAGGGAAAGATGACGAAAGTCTAAATTTTTCCTTTTTTTACTCAGTGGCAGCATCAGCCGAATACAACTGGCTCCCCTATCGCCCGTTCGTTAAATAATAGTATGCAGACACTGTAATCGCCATTTTTGTGTTAGTTGTGAAGCTTTGATTGTTTACCGCTGCCACGATATAACTTTTATGCATGTGTAAATAAACTCTGATACAGATACAGCTAAGATATATCGTTTCTCTTTAATAGTCATGAGTAACTTAGTCTAAATATTACCTATAACCATGATTAAATGCCAATTAATCGTCTTCCTTCATGGCATTGAAAACGAATATTTTTAAACAGGCAGTCCGGGCCATGACGTGAAATCTTCTCGTGAAACCATGCAAAGAATCTCCTTCTCTGTTGATTATTGACAATCACAAAACTCACATAACTTTGCAGGATATCACATATTGGAGAGAGAAAACCATCATCATACTTGGGTTACCACCATACACATCACATCGTCTCCAGCCCCTTGATGAGTCATTTTTCCGCCCATTAAAGACCTACTATGCTCACTCATACAGGATAATATATCACAGACAAAAATATTGGTGAGCATTTGAGCACTGCTTACTTCGAAGCAACTACAGTTGGAAATGCCGTTAAAGTGTTTAAAGAATGGGATCGAGCCTCATCGTCATCTTGTATTTAGCAAACATATGACTTTACTGCTGCAAAATATACTTTTCTCCACCAGACACCCAAACACCGTCTAGCCGAAGCCTTAGGCGTGCCGAAGCTGGGAGCTGATGGCGTACTGCAAAATATACTTTTCTCCACCAGACACCCGTACACCTTTTAGCAGAAGCCTTAGGTGCGCCGAAGCTTGGATCTGGAGGCCGTCGGTCGACTACGGTGGCCCATTTTTGCGTCGAGATAGGTCTGCTGGACTGTTGTGCGTACAACCCCGCCAGCCCAGCCTCCCTACCTCTTACAGTGTGGACCTTGCCCTCCTTGATATTCTTATTCTTAAAGAAAATCGGTAGCGATGTTGTTGGTGATGAAACTGAGAATAATTGTGCTAATACTCAGATCTTAGTAATATAAAACCAATATATGAACCATCCAGAAGAACCAGAACTTATGGCAAATGCTGCTTCCGATGCACCAAAGAAGCCTGTTAGTGTTTTTGATTTCAAAACATTGCCTAAAGCAACACAATATGAGAAAAAAAAAGCAAAATACTGAGCTCAAGCATTCTTACAAGCACACCCATCAAAGAAATGTTAGGTTTAAAAAACAGAGAAAAGAATCTTATGAAGCTAAAAAGGGAGTAAAAAACTCAAACTAAGTTAAAGTAGGCCTAAGTCTATATAATCCAGGCCAAACAATTCAGTTGCATGAACTTCAAAGGATGGTGTTATAAGATGTCTTGCTTGTGAAGAAGAATATTGGTGACTCTCCAACAGAAGAATGGATCCAGTGCTGTAAATGCCAAGAGTGGTGGCATGAGGAATGTTCCAATTATGAAAATGGCATTTTTATTTGTGACTGTTGTTAGCTGCACAACTAAGCACTTCAACATTACGTTACAATGCATTACGCTTTGTAAGATGTAAAACCACAGTTATCATTTGTTAAACAATGTAACATATTCAAAAGATAAAATATGTTCAACCTTTTTCAGTGTTGTCATCTTGCCCCAGTACTAGAGCAAGATGACGATTTGTTAAGGTTATGAAAAAATAAAATTATCCTTTATGTTTTTTATTTGAAAAATTAAATGGTATTATATTTAATTCTACAAAGGACTACTCTAATATTTGATATAAATTTAATTTTACTATCCTTAAAAATAAAATTAATAAACGGCACAAATTTTTAAGGTAGTCATCTTGCCCTGGGCTCCCCTACTGGCTATCTTTAAGTCCAGGCAACAACGATATCATTTCCTGTTGGAATAGTGCGTTGAAAATTGAAGTAGCTGAAAAGTATATAAAAAATAGAATAATGGAAACACAAACCAAAAGTTTCTCCTGCATTTCTAATTATGCAAGTCTTAAATATTGGCATAAAATGGGTCGTAAGTAAAGAACAATTAAAAATAATGACTGAAGAAAATAATTATTGTTATTTTGTAATACGAATTATAACAAAATAATAAAAATTCCAGATACACGTCACAATAATACAAAGAATAAATAATGCAAACAATTTTAAGACAGGAAGCAAACATGTTTACTTAGCTTACATATTTCTAATGCATAACATCAGTAACAACACATTTTATGCATTGCATTTTTTTCTAGTTAACTGAAACAATGTTATTTATTTATTTACTAGTTAACGCAGTGCTACTCCATAAGCCGTGCAATATTTGGTTTAAGGAATTTAAATTCGTGTGATTGGTACCTAAATGCAATTTAGTACAGTTCAATCCGGGTTCATCATCATGAGACAGATTCATTAAAGTGCAGATTAGGATGCGTATGATAGAGTGAGGACCTCGTGAAAACAGACTGGATTTGTAGCTATCAGATTTGAATGTATCCTATAATCAGTGATCTATCAAATGCATTTCTGCTGCGTTTCGCTCACTGTGGGATAATCGGAAATGTAGAGACACGAATGCATTGATATATTTGTTGCACACTTTCTTTTTTACCTTTTCGTCAAAGGTTGGTATTTACCAAACGCATATTATATTAAATACATTAGAGCACTATGTGACGAAAGATTTAAGAAGCTTGTCTGTTTAATGAGGCATTCCTATCTTAAGTTTTTAAACTTTACTTATGTTTTAAGCTAAACCTGAACTTTTAAAACTAAAATAGTTTGTAAAAGTAACAAAGGAGCATTTTAAAGCTCAGAGAGCAAACTAATGCATAAAAGCATTTTTTGGGTTTAAAATTATGGAACTATACTGATTGAGTTACGTGGTTTTTATAGATCCGATTTGATAAATCTTATAGATTGCAGGAATTACAAAGTTATACAGCACCACCCATGAGAATGCAGATATACGCTTTAGAAGTATCAAAAATAATGATAAACTTAATTTTCATGACGCAACCTACAATAGAAAGATGTGTGTAAATCGTTACGGGAGTTTCTTCGTCAGTAATGTGGACAGATCGAGAAATATTTATGTAACTCGAGTTATTAATAAACCAACTTAAACCAATAAGAACTGCGAACCTTTTGTCTTTAAAAACATGATTTGTAACTATTGCGTCCCAGTGGGAGCAAAAATGTAAATTACTAAAGTGTAGAATGGCGGGTGGTCTACAGGCAACTTTTCTACACTAGTTAATACTATTTTGGAAAAAATATAATTTTAAGGAAACAGTGCATGTTCTCCAAAACGAAAAAAAAAAACTTTTTCGCTGTTTTTTAAATCTCAATCAGAGGAAGAAAAATGCTTAGATTACTGATGCATTAAAGTAAATTTTACACTATTACTAATTTAATTTTGAGAAGTTCAAAAGTTTAAAATAGGGGAGCAATACGGAGGTGATAATGCATTTTTTCCTTTATAAAAATATGCAATAAGCAAAAAAATATTTGAGTCTACTGTCGCCATTAATCGTTTCGCACTTAATGAGTTTTTCCGAAGATCACGGATATGCTGTTTTCGATGTTAATGTTGACTTTATCATTTATTCCTTCGTACGTGGTACAAAATTTGAAAACGCTTCAAGAAAAAGAACTTTAAAAAGAGTGCATTTTTCTAACTTATACAAAAAATATTCACTTTATCTTTCTTTTAAAAAACCACATGCTCATCTTATTTATTTAATATCCACGATATCCGACATTTTTATGCATTAAAATTCATTCTTCTGAAAGGTTAATTAATCAGTTTTAAGCTGCCCATATTTAATGAGTTACAAATAACTTTTTCATTATTTATTTAAAAAAACTTTTTTTGAGCGAACTAATTAAAAATATTTTGTGAAGCATATTCACTGTAAAATATTCGAGCTTTTTTCATCTCCTGTAGATAAACACGCTTAATATGTATAGTAATGAACTGCACGGTTGACTAATGTAGTTTATTGTCTAGTGTTGCGTACATTTATTTGGGGGTATAAAATTACAGGATTACAATATTTTTATCGAAACTTAAGCTGTAATTCCATTCCTAACTTGAAATTTGAATTTTGTAAAGTTAATCGTCACAATATATCGAATGTTATATTTACATAATTTAAGATACAAGGTAAAGCTGGTAGAGTTGGCGCACATTTGGACAACACGATAAAGAAGAATGAAATCGTTTGTTTTTTGCCTAACTTTTGGTGAATTTAAAGACCACATTCCTTATGTATGCATTTCCATCATTATTTTGTCATTACGCTATAAATTATAGCGACAGCTGGTATAAAACTAACGCACCAATTTTTCCAGGGTAAGATTGCGCACGTGGGTGGTTTACACGCTTGGGAAATGGCTTTCGATAATAAGTAGATTATATTCATAATAACTGCAAGTAAATTGGCAAAATAGTTGAAAAAGCTTTCTTGTCAAAAGTATCTTGCAGTACTCACATCACAATGAAAATCAGAGAAACAATGACATTCAAGTCCTTATATTTGGGTTGTGTCATACATTTTAATTATACATAATTATGACGAGAAAGTTATTATCATTGCACAGTAAATTGATAGTATATATTAGTAATAATATGTTAAATTTATATGATATTTGATTATGTAATATTTTCCTAACTTGAATTGAAAATTACATTTCTGAACAAGGGTTTTCTTTTCATTAACTTTCTTTTCCTTCTCTTTTTTTTTTAATTTAAATTTTGAATAGTTTCATTGATATACATCCATTTTGCATAGGATGAAACAAGACTTCTAATTTTTATTTTCATGAATCACAACTGGTAGTTTTCTTTTATTTTCCTTTTCTACAAAGGAGAATTCATAAGAGATGAATAATCACTTTTAAACAGCAAACCTTCATAATATTGAAAAAAAAAGTAAATTCAAAAATAAGTAAAAACACAAAGTGGTCTTTTTTCTTTCGGAAAAAATTTCTCCCCCTCTCTTTTCCTTTCATGTTAAATATTTATAGTTTTTCATCGTCTGAATGTCTACAATTTCTTAGTTTGCAGTAAATTTACTTGACGAAGGCATTGATAATCCGGTCTCTAAGAAAATAGTGCTTGTCTACTGCCTCTTTTACTGACTTTTATAGTTTGATTTTAAGCAAAGACTTTTCTCAATTTATTTATGACAATCGTTTCCTGTTCGCCCTCTTCTCCCAATGCGCAATGTTAGTTGATATTATTTTGCAGTTAAAATTACATTTCTTACTACAGTGTATAAAATAAGGCATTTTAAATAACTTGTAATATAATCAATGTGCATACATACAATATTATAATTTTCATGATAATATTGTTGCAAATAATGATAGACTTAAGTTTAAGTGATATTTTTTCCTTGATATGAAATAAAATTCTCCTGTGGTATCACACATTTTGACCTTTTACAAATAGTCTTTTTTACTAATCGTGCATATCTGCGATTTTATTATATTTATAAAGTTAAACATTAATCAATACGTACGCAACATACACATACGCAAGCCTATAATAGTATCGAAAAGTTTTACTTTATTAGTATTAAAGAATTTATTTTATTAGAAGTAAAGAAAGATTTCATCACTTTGATGAACCGCAGAAGTGTTCTTTCAGAGAAAAAAATTTTTTGCTTCTGTTATAACTGTAACCCTTATGCTTTTAAATTCAATGATTTGATAGTAATGAGTTTTGCTTCTTACTGAAAACTTATTAAGTTCATACAATAAAATAATCAAAGGTAACATATGACAAAAGCATATAATAGCAAATAGAACAAAGTAGTAGTGAACAAAGCAATTTATCTAATAAAGCTATAAATTAGATAATTAAACTATTTAACCCTTAAGTTAACTAATTGAAGCGCAGATGATTGCCTTACGAAATTGTAAAAGGCAAAGGACTTTTTTTTTACGTTATGAATGCAAGTAATTATTCAATAACAATAGAAAAATATATAAAACGCTGAGAACAAACAGCGTCATTAAATAAACCTCATACTTTTATAGAACATATATATTAAATCTCTATTCCACTCCCTCTAAACAATACAGTTAATAAATAAATATCACTACAAAATGTTATAATAATTGTCTTTTGTATTTTAATATAATAAAGAGCACATAAAACCACCCAAGTATTTCTTTTCGTTACAACGTTTTATCATTCTTCTGCAATGAGATGTATTTATGAGGAAAATGCATGAATTTCGTGAAACATATTTAAAAAAACGTATAAATTTATAGCATGTAAAATCATCGTCTAGCACATGATCAGTACCAGAGTATTCATCAGATAACCACTGAATAGCGACTTAAAATGAGGGCACAAATACTATCGCCATTTTCTTTAGGATGAAAATTATGCATGGCTAAACGAACAAACTTCATTTCATGCAGTAGAATTATCGAACATATGATAGAGCAACAAGCGTAGAACTTCTCTCAAATATTGCAAAAAGAAAAAAATGAAGAGTCATTTTTACGAATGAATATCATTAAAGAACTACTTGTAGTAAGAACAAGACATTTAGGAAAGTGATGTCCACTGGCTGAATAATGATGAGATAAAATATCCGTGATTTTTTATTATTATTGTTTTTCTGTATAAAGATCTTCATGCACTTTCCTCATTTTATCCAGTACGGTCCTGGACGGCGCAAGAGAAGGAAATACGAGTATAAATTGTAGTATATCTTTAAAAAAGAAATAATAAAATAGAAGATGATGAAAAGAATATTTATGAATGAAGATAATCATTGGAGAGCTACTGGTAGTATAAATGGGACGTTGACTCCGCCCAGGCAGTGGGGATAGTTTTATGACGACAAAGATGAACAGAAAACTGGCGCCGGGAAAGTTTCCAGAATGGAATGCGAATTGTAAATGGACATGGTATAAGACTCGATTTTACGACAAAGTTATTCGTTCAATATGAACCAGATTTTAAAGAACGAGAACAATAGTATTGAAACGGTTAGGCACTGTTTTAAACTTACAAACTACACATTATCACTTATGTGTAGTTACAAACTACACATTGTCATTTGAATGCAACACAGACAAATTACAGACATTTCAATTAATACTTTTTTATTTTCATTGAAAATGTCCTCTACTGAAAAAGATTAAATTGGAGGCGCAAATTAATAAAGTAATGCAACGTTACTTCAAAAATTATTAACGCCTTTTCTTATTTTTGGTATAAGCTTTATTTTTCCTACAGAATCAATGGCAATAATTTTATTTTAAAATACTTTGCAGGAACTATATAGTACTTATTCCAAAAGCATAACTACAGGAATTATGTATCATTGTGGCATATTTAACTTATACCTTTGAAAAGGCGATCAAGATTTAGGCTTTTAATGACAGCGATGCTTTTTTAATGCAAGAGTTTGAACGTTGAAAGAAATGAAACTAAAACTATAATTAATCGCTTGTTAATAACATTTTATTATTATTTTGAGGGACTTACTTTTTTTCAATAGTTACTGTACCAAGTCATAAAAAAGTTCTTAACTAGAAAAAACGTAAATGCTTTCTTAACACTAATTAATCACTTCAAGCATTTACGGGAAAAAAGCTAAAAACAAACTCTAATTCTTCTTTTTTACCTGAATAGTTAATTACTAAATATTTTGGGGAACAAATATGCTAGTGAAAGGTTTTTTTCCCTTCTTGATATAATTTCCATAAATATCTAGGATTTATGTTTTGTCTATTAAAGTTTTAAATTGCTCCATAGAAAAGAAAAATTCAATAAAGAAATAAGTGTGATGTAATGTTAAGTTATATTAACTGTTAGAAATTATGGATTAATGTTTCTTGCTTCAGAAAGAACCCATTATTTAAAAAGGAAACTTTAGCGAAATGGCACCTATATGTTTAATTTATAAAACCAAAATGTTTTCATTTTATTTAATTGCATGTTTTGTGTAACATAAATTTTGCTTTGACTTCTATTTTTCGTTTCTGCTAGCCAAAATACCAACAAAAAAGAAGCAACCAGCTGGAGAAGTAAAAATAAAAGCACCACTACTGAAAAAAATATTTGTAAGAAAACTATGGTTTTTATTTGATTTAAAAATTTTGTATAATAATGCTAAAGTTTCAAGAAACTGAAACTGGCAACGAAATGAGAGGCACTTTTTGTTTTTGGTCATTAATTTTGTCGTACAAGGAAAAAATATGCGTGGTATTTGTTTTAGAGGTAAATGATATCTGTTTCAGAGGTAAATGATATTTGTTTCAAAACATAATTATTGGTAAACATTTCAAATCATAATACAAAATTGATTGTCTCGCCTTTATCTTTCCTTGATAAAACCGGCACAAAAAAGCCATTCCAACAAGCTTACAGGGCGTATCTGCAATTTAGTCACACAACTTGTGCTAGAGAACATGTTGAAAGCATGGTTCACATTTTGACTCAAAAACTACACGAACAGCGTCAAAAGTTGATTTAAACTCTCAAAACGTGGCTTAAATTGTCGAAAACTGTCAAAAACTTTATGAAAGTTTTTGCTGAATGATACTTATATAATTGCATAAATAGCATAATGGTAACGCAATACTAGATTTAAGTGTTACGGTAGAATTCTAACAGTTGGGTGAACTCTAGTATGGTTAAAACTGTCGTAATTTGTCATGCGTCAAACACCCCACCAACCCTGTATAAATGATGGTAACTTTACTACGCTCCTACCCAATAAGTACCCCAGCAAATTGAAATCCTGAAATTAGGATATTTTTATAGGACGTTTCATTGATAGGGAATGGAGACAAACAGACAGATAGACACGCACATTTTTTTCGCTACCGTTTTTACCCTCCCGCCCCCTTCCTGAAATGTCTTGACATGTCTTCTCTCCAATATTTCATCAAAAACCATTCTTGAGCGTGTTACTATACGAATAAATGCATTCTACAGAACTGAGAATATAAAGATATTTCCAACATATTTTAATATATTTTATATCGCATATTCTAAGATTAGTGTGTCTTATACAGTGCATCAGGTAAATGTATAAAACGACATAATATGTAAATTTATTAATACTTTCGAAAGTATCACTCATTAAATTAGAAAAACATGTTATGAATTTCACATTTTTCAATACGGGACACTATTTAAGTTTTTTTTTCTCTTTGATAAAAAGTAATAATAAAGGAAGAATATGTGAGTAAATAATCATTTTTAAAATTAAAGCTTTTCTTTCGTCTTTTTGGCTGTATTATTCAGATTTGCTAAAAATTTTATTACATGTACTTACTATATTATACATTTAAGCAAATGTAATTATGAATGAATGAAATAGAGTGCTAGATTGATAAACATAGTCACGAGATCGAATATCTTAACGACACTAGTAGGAGAATAAATAAGCTTCTATTTGGCACAAGTGCCACACTAAGCAGTTCGAGAAGTGTCAAAATTTAGTGAATAATGGGGAAATTTTGCTTTTATGGATACTAGATTCTGTATTTAATAGCGATTGGGTTTGGTTTCTAAGCATCTAGAACAACATTAAAGTGGTCAAATGAATGAAATAGATAGTTCAAATGTTATCGAAGATGTTTCCTTATTCACGTTACATGAATAGCCCTTCTAACACTTAAATAACCACTGCGTTGTTATTGACTGATAAAAGTGTCTAAGAAACTAGGGTAACTGCAGTAATTTGCATTCTTGACGACGATATCCAACTGCAAGCGTATTAGATTTCAGATTTACAATGTAAAGCCCACTACATAGATGTATAATGTATTTTACTAGAACTCATTTATTAAGTTGAGCTAAACAGTGCATAAAACGTATAACATGACGTAGAAATTATAGTTGGTTAGGTGCAAACTCAACGAATGATGATATAGTACAGAAAGAATATTCATAAATATCGGAAAAGAGAACTTGCACTTTTTTTTTTTACCGAACGTCAGAATTTCAATGAGTCAAAAACTGGAAAATAATAAACCTCAAATTTTAATTGAAAAACGTGGCAAATATGGGCTTTTTTTCTTCAAAATAAAAAAAAAGCAAGCCGCTCAGATAAATAGTTTTTGATTAAGCGCCTTGAAATCTATTTCAAATAAATAATGTTTAAGACCAGAAATTTTTCTTATACTCAAATTAGTTTTTAAAACTCAAATTTACACGTTACAATGCAAGTAAACATTTATTGAAAATAAGAAGGTGTATAAAATGAAAACCTATAAAAGTGCTATAAAGTTTCGAAAAGTTGTAGAATTAATCTGATAGTTAGCACTGATGTTCCTTGAATTTTTTTTTTTTTTTTGTTCACACAATTACCACCAGGTGTGGCAGTTAGTGGCTTAGCTAAACACACACTAGCAGTAACATCAGTTACAATATGGCTGCACCGCTGTCAACATGCACCACGTCAGAACAGCGATCAGTGGTTCGTTTCTTGAGTAGTGAAGGTGTCAAACCGATAGAAATCCATCGCAAGATGACAGTACAGGTGATTCGTTTTTGTCCCTTCAGCAAGCGTATGAAAGGTGCGGAAAGTTTAAAATTGGTATCGTATCAATAGAGGACGCCCAACGACCTGGGAAAGCTGACCGCATAGTTACAGACACAAACATTGAGCAGGCGCAAGAACTTGTTATGGACAACATGCGCGTAACACTTAATGAAATAGCCAAAATTTTGTAGTAACAGTATGGTGATTCGTGTTTGTCCCTACCGCAAATGTATTAGTGGGTAGGCATCGACGCGACGTTCTTGGAATTCGGAAGTCAATTGACGTGGAACCCATCTTGCAGAAACTTTATTGAACTTTAGAGCATTATGAACAATATTTTGCGCTGAACCCGTAACTAATCTCCAAAATTAGCCATATTGCCAAAATTAGCCATCCAAACGCAGCCATATTGTAACTGATGTTATTGCTAGTCTGTGTGCAGTATGGTCACTACCACACCCGGTGATCATTGTGTGAACTTCAAGGAACATGCCTGCTATCTACCGGATCAATCCTACAACTTTTCGGAACTTTATAGCACTTTTAAGGTTTTCATTTGATACACCCTCGTAATTGAGTACTATAGAATAAACAGATATCGGATAAAATCGTTTACTTTTCTTTCACTTTCTTGAGAAAAATAACTTTTCCTAAGTTGATATCAATTATTTGCCAGAGCAAATCAGATTCAAATATTTTAATTACGTATATTTAAATTCTCTAAGAGTAGCTTTTTAAAATATGATGAGTGGTGGTTTGGTGGGGAAAAAGTTTACTTTTAAATTGCTCTGAAGCAAAGTATTTCCTATGTTTAAATATTGTTTTAATTTATATACATCTATATATATCATTGTTTTAATTTATAATTTATATCTATATATATATATTAATCTTTCGAAATATTTAATGGGTGGAAGCGTAACGAATCCGATAGTAATTTCTACGTATTTTGGATATAGAATAAATAGAATAAAGTAGAAAGCAAAACTACTCCTTTCGAGAGAGTGATAAGAAACTGCAAAAAGACTATATGAGATAGGAATAAGCGGGTCGTTCCAGATTTCGTACATTTCACATTGTAAAGGAATTTTAAACTCGCATACATAAAATAATATCGCGTACACAAAATAGTGTAAATAAGATCGACAACCATTTCATATTTTATGCAAAAAATTACGACGATTTTTTTCCTTTTATTTGAGCAAATTTAAAAAGTTGGGTTAAGAGAAATAGGTTTTCTTTCATGCCAAACTATGAAATTCATACTGAATAACAACTCAAAATAAACGAATAAATATGTTGAAAGTACAGATCTATTAAACAATATTCATTATTATGATACATAAACAATTTTATGTAAAATTCTTGCTATTGTTTTTAAAAACCCTGACATTGTCGTTTTAAAAAATATTCTAAATACACAGTATTAATTCTTCTCCTTTTTTGCTCTCCCTCTCTCTTTACGTTTTTCTTATTATTTTTTTACAAGATTAAATTTCTTAAAACTTTAAATTTATCAACTCTTAGGCTACTCATAAGACCACTAACAAACTATGAGTGCCGGACAAAGCTGTGATGTCCATGCATTTTTCAGCCTACTCTGCCGTAAAAGTAAAGAAAAAAGTGTGTATTCAGAAAATATCCTCAAAAATAAACAGAAATGAAAATTAAGTGAAGTAATTAAATAAATATTGAAAAATAAAAAAATGAAAGTAGTGCTTTGAGATGGGGAAAACGAGTGTCTGCCGCAGAACACGTACATATACGAAGTTTATCCAGAACTAAACGAGCTTATTTTTCTCATGAAAAGTTTTGATCTAGATTTTAAGGATATTTTTGAAAGAATGCATGGATGAATACGCATTAACCGTTGAAAAAATGTACATTTGAAGAAATACAGAACTAATGACAGAGATAGCTAAACTATAAATATATTTATAGTTGATAATTTTGTTGTTGGTGTATAATTTGATGTTGGTGTATACAGGAATCTAGACGCAACTCTTGTTTATATTATTTTAATAATTACTCTATTATTGTGTTGTATTTTAATTTTTAATAAGTTTTTAAAAATTATTTCTATTTTTTTCAATTTCGTTTTCGGTGTTTTATGCAGCCAAAAGAAAAGATTACACTTGAAGGTTTTTTAAATTGTATAATTTACGAATAAAAACTACTTATAACATAATAGATTTTCAAAAACATTGTTAACTCCCATTCAGAAAGAATAAATAAGTTCGAGAAATGTTAAAAGCTAAAAATCATTGTAATATAACTAAATTAAATCCCTGATGAAACACATAGTGTGAGTTGAACAGTTGAGATGCGTGATTATTTTGAAAACACGGCTCAGCACTCCAAGTCATTGTTACTAAGTTTTTTTGTAGGAAAGAAACTTAAATTTCCCGACTAAATTGAAGAATACTCGAACCAATGGCTAAAGGTGTTCAAGAAGTTTATCAAAAAATCAAGTCCATCAAAGTTTGCAAATTGTAGATTTTAATGCAATCAAATATATATTGTACAGTTAAATATTATAAAATAAAATAAGCATCCAAACATAATTAATTTTTAACACAATTATTTCCTACAATCAATATAACCGATTCTATTTATCGTCACATCATAGAATACCAAGAAAAACAAAAAAAATCCTTCTAACCGAGATTATCTCGTGGAGAGTGAGGAAATCAATTATTATTCTATCCATTCTGAAGCGAGAGGGCTTCTCTAAGTTGGAGAGCATTAATCCTAACCCCAAGCGAAGGGGGAAGCTCGTGATTTTAATTATGTAAATTGAAACTTCCCTCTGCAGGATTTTTGCGGATGTCTGAGTTTGGGTCTAGGAAAAAATATTTTCTTTACAATTGCCCCGAAGTGAAGTGGTTCAGTTCATAAAAGAAAATCACCCGTGATTGGGGTTTACTTTTCTAGCTGAATCCTATTTGCATTTTAAAATCTTGGAGGTTCTGTGATCATTATATATTTATTTTTGAAATGTAAATCATGTGCTTGTGCACTGCGGATTTGTGTTATGCTTATTTGTTTTCTCTTTCTCCGTACATTTTCTTATTCTCAGAAAATGGATTTAAATGGCTGACAAGTGTTTTCTATCCAAAATCACTTTTGAGTTTTATGCATTTATTATTTTTCATAAATTCATCTTTGCTCGTAATAAAAATACATGTTTTAAAGCCGAAGCGTAACAATGTAGGACATGTTTACCGTCTTCATGTTAGTAACGATACATATCGCTTGAAATAGTTATAGAATTTATAAAGTAAAAGCGCAGGGAAGATGGGCAACGATTACTTCGTTCTGAAATATATTCTGTCGTATCCTTTGAAGTAATAGTTCAACTAGAACAAAATTATATGTCGCTATTAAGATTTGCGTTAGTACAAAACACCGTAAGTTTCATCTTGGATTTGAAAAAAAATTTCTGAAATTTTCAGTCTTTCAAGAAACATATTATCAGTTTCTAGCGAGAATTGAATCAGCTTACCGGAGATTCTACCTTGCTAAGCTCGCTAAGAAAGATAATTGCTGTATTTAAATGTATGAGTATTTACAGCTTACATGAATTAGCTGTGATCGACAAATTCATGTTAGCGATCATTCGGCAAACCTTTTCCAATGTAGGCATTTTGAGTACCTTTGAATCTGCATCAAGCTTGATTAAACATCCTTTTTGCTTCAGACCAAGTTTATGGGAAAGAGTTTTGATGAGGAATACATAAATTGAATTTTTTTAAAAATCAGTTATAAAAACAGTCACCCTCCATTAAGGAGCTAATGAAGTATTTGAGCACATTTATTTAAGACCAATATTAATAAGTTGTAAAGCTCATAAGTTGTAAAGTTTGAATATTTCTTTTTTTCTTTTTGCTATGAAATGGAGGGAAAAAAGTTATGGGTAAGAAACAAATTTAATTTCTCCGTCGACTAAAAACATCAGAAAGCAGTAACTTGATTAATTTGAATGTGTCATTCAATTTCCAAGTTTTACTGGTACCGGAAATTACTGGAACTACTTTATTTCTCATGTCCTCACAAAGAATTTAATATTTTATAAAAAAGTTTATTCAGACATGTACTTTTTATTTAACTTTCATTTATATATATATATATATATATATATATATATATATATATATATATATATATATATATATGTATGAAATAGAGAATATATATATAAAAAATTAGTGGGTATGTGAAAAAACAACAATATAAAAGGCTGAACGTGGGAAATCACAAATATAAACATCCAAAATGAAAAAGAGCCTGCCTCTTCATCAGTGGGAGGGAGCAGGAAGCATATATAACGAAATATTGTCATTGCAGGTTTCTGAGAAATCCCAGCATAGCATGTGAGAAAAAAAAATTTTAACAACAAAAAATATAAGACTGGCAGTTGCAAGTCAAGTGAATAATCAAAATAATTTGAATAATCAAAATAATTTATCCAGTTATAAAAAGAACAAAAAATTTTTTTATTATTAAAAGAAGTTTCGAGTTTACGTGAAACTGACTGAGGCAAATTGTAAAAATAGAAAAAAAAAAAAAAAACCATGCTATAGCCGAAATTTCCCCTCCCAGACCTGCAAAGCAATACGATTAAAGTATAGCTTCTAAATCTACTCACCTCCCAAGGCAGGAACAGAAAAGGAAGACATCAACAACTAGCCGAGAAAGAGATACGCCATGTAATGGCTAAGTCCGTCCGTGTCCGTGTGGTTGACCTTGACATTCCGATTTTGCTCACAGACCAACACAATATCCAAAAACTGGCGTTCCAACTGATGGACTTAAGTCCATAAGTCCGAGGGAAAAACCGGAGAATAAAAGGAAGAAAATCTTGAAAAATACTAGCGTCGGTATTAAGTTCCGCCCTCTGGTGAAATCTTGAAAGCTTGAAAAAAAAAGATAAAATAAAAATATTTTTAGTAAACATATTTTTTGGTCTAAAAATTTAAAATTTCGGCCACCAGCTAATTCAGAGCTGGTAGATTCTCATACAAGGATCACACGATCGCACTTGTAAAAAATACCGAAGAAATATTTTGTGAAAAACTACGTAACAATAACGTCAATGGTGCATTCACGCGAAGGGCGATAGTGAGGACAGACGGCAATGAAAATTTTCAGTTAGCTTCATTGGTTCCACGCAATTTAATAACCACTGTCGTCTATTGACTGATTTGGCAATTTCTATCGAGTTATTCAAAATGACTTTCTCCCAGACAATCGTGACTAAACAGACTCCAGACAATCGTGATATATATATACATGTTTTATTATTTTAATGTGTTGGTACAATATATTTTGAAATTATGTATTTTATATGAAAAAATAGTTCTTTTTAAACTCATAAATGGGATAAACACTGAAAAATATCTTTCTGAAAGTTGTATAAAAAATTATCATTAAAACCCATCAAACTTGTCTTTTTTTTCTCTTCTTCAAAAATAATATTTGTAATATTAATTAAAGTATTCACTCTACATTTTATGCATACAAACAGTTTATCTTGCTAGTTGGTTAACATACATGTTGACCATTTCCTCCAGTTTCTCCATTTTTCCCAATTTCTTCCAATATCCTTCAAGAAAATTTTCAGCTTCTGCCTGAAGAAACCAACCCTGTTTATGAAGACTATCGTATGAAGAAGGTGATAACGCCTCATGAAAAGCAGTTTTTTTTTTCTTTTTTTAATGTGTTTAATCACAAACATAAGTGTCAATGAAGTCTAAAAAGTGTTTATACCGACATAACTAATATGAGTGTATATAAAGTGTTAATATAATTTCAATTTATGAGGTATAATTCAATAAACAAAATAAAAGAATAAATCGAATAAAATATAAATGGATTTCTAGTATTAACTGCTAAAAGACAATATATTAAAAAAAATCGTCGAATGTTGCAAACATTCTTTGAAACTTTTCTCATTAACTATATTTATAGCAATATTTTAGTGAGACTATAGAAACGAAAAAAGTTCAAATCCTCTCTATAAACCAACTCGAATACTTTTTTTTATGTTCAATATTTTAAAACAAAAACAAATTTTCTCGAAGCGAAACATTTTTTTTCTACGCACTATACCAAACAAAACGGTCTGCTTTATGAACATAAAAGTATTTCCAAAAACTTTTGTTTTTAAAACATAAACCTCAAAACTACTCTGAATGTTTCAAAAGTTTTCAGCAAACAGCATGGTTTATAAATTGAAGATTGACGTGTGCTCTGAAGTTAAGCTTCTTTGTTTTTATTTTAGATATGAAATGTGTTTTCAACCACAATATTTGCTTTTGTGTGCACTTTTTGCTTTTCCCAGTTTTTTCCAAGTTATTTGATATTCTTTCTTTCAACCAAACATGTTTGTGAAGAAAATTTCATAAGACAGCTGTGAGTTATAACTATCGAAACTAAATGTAACATTAAAAAGTATACATATTTACATAAATTACACAGATTTTCTTTGGAAAATATGCATAGAAGTATTCGATTATTTATTCTGATAAATCTTTCGTTGAAAGAAAAAACAAATTTAAAATAAGCTGACAGCTTGCACATTAAAAAAAGCTATTGAACGTCGCTTATGGATCGCAAGTGGTGTTATATATTTACTTAAATTATGCAGAACAGTTTTTGGAAATTTACACACAAACATTCAATAATATTTTTTTTAATTTAAGGTAAAATTATTTCTATGCGGTTGAAAGTTCTTTGAAAGAAAATAGCAAATTTAAATAAGCAGACAACTTACGCATTAAAAAAGCTATTGGGCGTCGTTTATCGATCGAAAGCGGTGACAACATCGACAATGAAAATCAAACTTCAGGAATCTGAAGCCTAAGGGAGGGGGCAGATTCTTCCATCTCTTTCACGTGGAATGCAATTACAGAAAACGGCACAAAGGCTCTATTTGAAATCGGGAATTCGATTAATGAAACGTCTCTTCCCTCCCACCTTCAGCTCCTAGTTTCGAATTCTCTGGGGATGAATGAATTTATTAACGAGACGACAAATAAATGAAGATTTTTAAGTCCTAGTTTGAAATGATTATCAAAATTTTCTACCAATAATGGAAAACCTGATTTTATTTATTCCTGAAAAGTAAAATCATAATAGTTTGAGGATTATTTTTAAAATTCAATATGATTGTTTGATTTATTGTTTTCTAGATGCTTTTTAAAATTATTATATTCATGAAAAATTTCATTAAAATATTCACTTTTTACCAATGCAATGGCGTTTCTCACAGTGAAATCTAAAAAATGTTTTCACCTAAATGGGAAGAACCTGGGTTCTTGTTGATCCGAAGCTGCACTAGGAGTTCAATTTAGCAAAGGGTATCCAAGCTAAAAAAATATTCAAGAAATATTTAACATGCCGCATATGACATGGGCGCAAACGATTTTCCGTATAAAGAACATCTAAAGATAAAGGCAGGTTTGAACCCGCGATCTTGGCAATAAAAAAATTAAATCTTTCCAGTACACCCCATTACTATGCATCGCAGTTTGACTTCTTTCTTTTCAAGAAATAGTAAAAATGTATTCCTGTCCTCCCCACCCCCCAATATGGCGCAATTCTACTCTTATTTTAAGGCAATGATAAGTTGAGTCTATCTCGATTTAAAAATAAAAGGCATTACTGTAGGGGAAGGCAATACATAAGGTGTAAATCTTTAAACTAATATAATTGGACTATCTAGTTTATATGATCAATGTTTAGAAAATGCACGATGCATTGCTTTGAGATCTAATTAATAAATATTTGGAGCATTACAAGTTATCAACTTATAAGCAATAATATCTAAAAATAGGTTAACGATATCATTTACTTGACTGCTTTTTACAAATTTATAAACTTTCCCCCTTCTTTTACAGTTGTTAAAGTAGTCCGGTAAAAATAACAAGTTCTTGAATTTTTTAATTATTTTTTTTAATTTTAGTTTTATTATTGTTTTTAGAAGTTAGAAAGTATCAATGGATTTCAACAAAAAATTACGTCAGCTAGTGTATCCAGTACAGGACTTTCTCGCCCGGCACAAAGAATAATTTCAAAAGAAGACCAAATTTTACAAATTTATGAAAATGATGCTTCGCAACTATTTTTGAGGAGCATGGTGCACCAAAATATACGCATGTACTTCCACAAAAAAGCCAATGTAGTTAAGGTACAATTTTCTCACCCTTCGACAATGGTTATTTTGGAGGAAAAAAACTTAATTTTTTTATCTAATCGCACTTTATATTTTTAATATAATTTAGAGGTTTGAGAATGTCATTAATCATTCTCTAAGAGATCTGGATTATTATCGAAATCTGTCAATTATAAGAGATCTGTCTATTAAGACTATCGTTAACCCCTTAACTGGTTTGCCCGGGCTGGTGTACGGGCTACCCAAAGTTGGCCCCAGCTGGTTTGCCCGTACAGCGTACGGGCATTGATATTTCCGCCTTTCTTGTTTTGGTTTGCCGGTATGTTTAATAGATTGAAAGATAATCTTTAGTATTAGAATAATTCAATAGATGGCTTCAATAGATCGTGAGATCTGTAATACAGTCTTCACTGTATATACCCTGTGATTGCAAAAAGCCAACATTTAGGGGCATTTGTGTTCAAAAATTTATAAAATAAAAAAATGCTTAAATTCATTATTTATGAAATTTAAAAAAATATACAGTGGCGTGCAAAAGTTTCGGGCCATCCTATTTTTCATGCATATTGCTCATAAATACGATGGTGAAGGAAATATAAACGATCGATTATAGCAGATATTCACTGATATTTGAAAAAAATGAGTTATATACATTGATATTAGTTTCAATTAATTATTTGTTCAACATTTCTTTATTGATGACTGTGCAAAAGTATCGGGACACACACTACCTTTAAAAAAAATCAAAAAGAATAAAGGAGAATTAGAGTTAAATGTCTTGTATTCCTTCACTCGACTTAATACTTTGTTGCCATGCCCTTAACAGTAATGACTGCAGCACACCGACGAGTCATTGAGTCAATTAACCGCGAGATTCGTTCTTTTGGCAATTTTTCCCACTCTTGTCGCAAATGGTTGAACAATTCCGGATTGTTGGATTGATTTTTCGTTCCAACACGAACCTTTAGGTCCTGCCACAAGTGTTCAATGAGATTTAAGTCCGGTGACTGTGATGGCCAGGCGAGGAGGCGGATTTTTCGGCTCTGATGAAAATTTCTCACAAGACGCGAAGTTTGTTTTGAATGGTTAAAAAATCCAACCACGAGGCAAATTTTTCGTTGCAAATGGAAGCATATGGTCTAGCAGAATGTTCTAGTACATTACAGCGTCCATATTGAAGTGAATTTCCACCAGCGGACCAACGCCATCAGCCAAAAATGCTCCCCAAACTTGGATGTTCCCACCTCAGTGTTTAACAGTAGGAGTTTGATACTTTACTTTATATCTGGTACTTTTTGGAGGTCTTACGTATTTCTCACCATCACTTCCAAACAATTGAAATTTTATTTCATCAGAAAATAGCACTTTCCGCCAATCCGATGCCGTCCAGTGCTCATATTTTTTCGCAAAGTCCAACCTAGCCTTCTTATTCTTTTTGCTAATTAATGGTTTCTTGACGCCAATCCGTCCAATCATCCCTACAGCCTTTAAACGTCGAGACACTACTCTGGCTAACATCGGGAAGATTTTCACTTCGTAATTTGCGTGAAATATTGGCTGCGCTTTTTCGAGGATCGACAACACACTTTCTTCTTATAATTTTGTCCACACGACTCAAAGTTTTTCGCTGCCTACCGCTCCTATTTTTATCACACGATTAGTTTGTTGTTTTATACTTAGAAATAATACGATTAATAGTACTTTTACCGACAGATAAAGCCTTGCAATGAAACGTGAACTTTTTCCTTCTGAAGAAAGTTTCTCCCCGATTTCACGAACCTGAATATTCGTGTGTTTCGGCATCGTCCCCACAAGAAGACTAATTTTATTTTGTGCAGCATGTTTTGAAACCAGCGAGCCTAAAATGTAAACAAACCGGTAGTACAGAGCCGCGGCGAGAAGTGCCCAATATTTTTGCACACCGACGAAAGTCATTTTACGTAGTACACGTAGGCACATGCTATGAACCAATGTACTATTTGATGTTTTGTTGTATATTCTAACTTTCTCATATATTTAGGACAATGAATGTAGTGCAGATGAATAATGAAAAAAAAATAATAATAATTTAACGATGTTTTAAAATGGAATAAATAATCTAAATTTTTCTTACATTGCAGATTGCAGTTGTGAGCCGCAATAACCCAGATAAGACTGCAACCACGTTTCGCGATAAAAAAAAAATATTTTAGGAAGATGTTGGAGTAGGTATGACTGGCACTATTGTTTTTCATCAAAAATAACAATAATTATAATCACATACCTGGGAACCATTCCCTGATAATTGTATAGGTGAATCTTGTGTACAAGTTTGTTGAAATCCAGCGTTGACTTGTTTGAATTTATATCCTCATAGGAATTGAAGAAAGGTAAGTATTAGAGTCATTTTTTTTATGCATTCAAATGAATTAATTCATCTGTAAGAAAATGTGTTTGCCACAATACAAAATTGAAGACACATTTGTTTTTGTAAATCATGTATTCTTTTATTTTGTCACCACAAAAGAACATTTTATCCAGTCAATAACGAGCCTTTTTTGTGAGTGCATAATTATTAAACATGTGCAAGCATATCAAAATAATACTCTGTGGCACATTTGAACAAACGGTATAAAATATAGAAGTTCAATATAATTAGCAAAACACTAAACATACTGATGTCAGTTTAGTTGCACTTATATACATGATGAGATAGGCATTAGAGCAACCATCATATTAATTATGGTCTCGAGAATAATAAGAAGTAGCACTCCCGACTGATTTTCATAAAGTATGACACTTGATTTCCAGTACATAACGGCAAAACAGAAACTCACTTTTTTGGAAGTGCATAATTGTTAAACATGTGCAAGCATATCAAAATAATACTCTGTGGCACATTTGAACAAACGGTATAAAATGTAGAAGTTCAATATAATTAGCAAAACACCAAACATACTGATGTCAGTTTAGTTGCACTTAAATACATGATGAGATAGGCATTAGAGCAACCATCATATTAATTATGGTCTCGAGAATAGTAAGAAGTAGCAATCCCGACTGATTTTCATAATGTATGACACTTGATTTCCAGTACATAACGGCAAAACAGAAACTCACTTTTTTGTAAGTGCATTATTGTTAAACATGTGCAAGCATATCAAAATAATACTCTGTGGCACATTTGAACAAACGGTATAAAATGTAGAAGTTCAATATAATTAGCAAAACACCAAACATACTGATGTCAGTTTAGTAAGTAGCACTCACGACTGATTTTCATAATGCATGACAATGAACGAATGGAGGAATAAAAAATTTTATGAACTCAAGGGAAAAATCAGAGCGGCCCGAAACTTTTGCATGCCACTGTATAATTTATTTTCCTTTTATACCAAGTTAAGACTTTAATTATATGCAATAAAAATATGCTTTTTTTAGGAACATTCATGGTAAAAAATGAACAGTTAAGGGGTTAATGATGAGGATAAGCCTAAATTATCTACACTTTTACTTAATTAATAGTTATAAATGTTTCCATGGACTGAAACTTAGAATGATGAAATCGACAATGTTATGATGCTTAAATCCTAAGGATCAACTCAAGAACGCTGAAAAAATAATATTTCTTTTAGTTCTTAAAGAAAATGTTGTAGCTTCCAAGATTCGCTCCCTTGCCATGTAATTTCTTCCAGCACCATGATCCAAACCATGTTTTTTCCTAGATTTATAGCACATCAAAGCAAAAGAAACACGTGGTGGCGGTATCATTACTTTACGTTGTGCATGACTACCAACGCGCATAAATAATTTTACTCACATCAATTAAATGACTTTAAAGATCAAATATATTCTCCTGTTTAAGTCTTAAAAAATAGCATCGTGGAGAAAAAAACATTTTTTTACATTCTTTTTAAATGTATTTTCTTTATTGATTGTAGTAAATGCAGCTACTATTTTTTACCAAACGTTGCATAAGAACGAACTCGAGGAACTAAATTCAGAATTAAATAGACAACTAACTATTCAAAATACTTCAATAAACTATCACAATTATTCACTTTACTTCTATGTTTTTTTTTTTTTTTTTTGTTTATTTATTTACGAAAAGGAACGATTTGTCAACATCTACTTTAGAACAAAAAATCCGACCTCCTTAACATTTTTTTTATTCAGTCAAATTTAATTAATCAAGTTATTAGAGTCAAACAAAAAAAATATTTCCCAATGGTTAATTAATTGTTTTTCGTTGCTCAGATAAACAGATTACAAAAACAATTATTTTTAAGCATTTTTTATGAGTGAGATTTTTAAAACGGGGAAATTAATTACTGCATATAAACATCATATTAGACTTCAAAACACAATCTCTTCTTATAAAAAAAAAAAAAAAGTCATAAAAAGGGGGGAGGTGCAGAGCTTAAATTTCTTAGCTTTATTCTCAGTGCTTAATTATTTATGCATTATTTATAATTTAAATCATTTTTTTAGTGTATAGGCTTAAGTTTTAATTATTTATTGTTTTTATTTTTTGTAAATATAAATATATATACTAGAAATAACCACCAAAAAACCACTTTCATAATTTATTCTACTATATGCTTTTGTAATCAGTAATGTAAATATACGAAAAATGTTCAAACCAGAATCTTGTATTTCAGGGCATCAAGATGTTCATTTTCAGTGGATCCCATCTCACACTGACATATACGGCAATGAGCAAGCATAGACTAGCCAAGGAGAGCTTTAGCCATGCTAATTCTTCCTCTTCAACACTTACCTTTTTAGAACTGCAATCCCTTGTGAGTTCTAAAATTTCGAAGGAGTCGATGATTCCTCCAGTCATCACTGTACGCGGGCAAAGAGACGGGTTATTCGTTCTCTACTGTGACGAAACGCTATTTCCAGATTAGATAACGGTTTCACAAAAATTCTCTCGTTTTTAGAAGGCTGGACAATTTTTGAGGTCTGCTTCTAAATGCCAAACTCAGCAGGCATCTCCTGAACAGATCCTGGACTGTTTGGGACTTTCCAGAGTGGACATTTACTCTTCCCTTCTTCTGGTCATCGATTTTCTCAAGTTCAACGGTCTAATGGACCTTGTCTGAATGAGCCAGACATCTGGAGGACGAGCCACAACAACAACACAACCGTTTACACGTATCTACCACATTATTTTTAAGTATACGGCCCGAAGTTATCGTACTAAATAATGAAAATTTTAACTACTAAGATATTTTCTGAAACTAGCAGCAGATTCCCACATCCATCGCTTAAAAATTTTCTACCATTGAAAAACTGGTAAATTTAGCCCCTTTGGCATCATTTTTGACCAGTATGCATCACTTAATGAAGAATTTTCGACTTGTAGTTCGATTTCTGTTTAAGAAATGATCGCAGAGAATGAATAAATCGATGATGATGCCAAAGAAAACAAACACAGCAATACATTCCAACATACAGTTCCAGCAATTTCTGAAGTACTTATTATAAATTTAGAATGATAAGGAACCTCCTTTATTCACATGAATGAAGTGAGAAAGAGGTTACAATTGCAGAAAAAATAATGTTTGTTTCAACAATGATAGAGTACGTGCAAGCCAAAATTTTTAAATATTTTAAGTAAATAAATATATTTCTTCACATATATCAAGTAGTACATTCTTCGGTTTTCCATGCCAATCGTTCGAAATCAATGGTCATGTAAGAAATTAGCTAGCGAGGTCTTACTCTTTTTGAAGCCCTTCGAGATCCTACTGTTTCTTTCCACGAAGAAACAAGTGAGGTTATTCAGTACGTGATAAAATAAAAGGCGTGATTTTATAGAGAGGATGATATAATTAACCCATTGTTGCTGAAAATGTTTTATTACAAAAAAAAACGACGTATATTACGTAATTTTAAGTACTTTTTGACTTCAAATTACGTACATTTTAGGCCGTTTTTTTTTAAAATAAAATGTTTTCAAGAGCAATAAATTAGTTATGTTTACTCCTAGCGAAAAAGGCGGTGAATTCTCAGTATGTTTTCGTCTGACTTTTTATTAGTACGTCTGACAAAATTAATAAAAATGACTACAATTGGTACAATTCCTAATTGCAGTTACTGAAAAATTTAAAACAAAAATTATTACATGTAATGCTAAAAGTGATAAATAAAAGAAAATATACTAATTTATTAACCTGAATAAATATCCTAATTTGGTTGACCACATTGTATGTACACTATGTTATGCAATTCTTATTTTTTTGAAAATAATGTACTAAAATAAGAAGCAGATTTTTTTAAAGAAGGAGTTAAATGTTTAATGTTTTCCAGAATTTGGATGAAACTGTTTTGCTATATCATTTGAAGTATGTATTCGTATCATGTCTGTTGCATTGTTGCATTCTATAAGATATTTTACAAAATAAGCATTTTTCCCATAAATGCATACTTACATATCACTGATACTTCGGACTATTTCAAAGAAAATAACTAAAAAATCAAACGACTTCATTTCAAAAGAATCCAAACTTACACATTTAAAAAAAAGTTAAAACAAAAGTAATAATGTGAAAATATGGAAAAAACTTTAGAAAAAAACAGAAATATAAAAAATTGAAATTTTATTTACCCCGGGACTGTATTAAGACTTTCAGTTAGTTGAACTAAACATTTCTCTAGGTCAAGCTATTGCAGTAATTTGTCACTGGAAAAAAAACCGCCATGTGTTTAGCAAACGTTCCTTAAAAATATGTTTTTATTCAAATTAAAATTATAGTTTCCAGGAGATTTTACGATTAGTTATGCTATGTAATTTTAGTATTTATGCATCTTTGTTTAAGATCCAGTGAAAAATGTTTCGGCTGTTTAACAATTTTAACTATGTCAATGCTTTATCAATGCAAATAACAAAATAGTTCTTGTCATTTTGATTAATGGACTTCAGTTTCTTTATCATCATACATTATTATAGACAATCCAAGTATCGATAGAAATATTATATTAGTATCCCTTACCAGATTTAAGTTTCAATATTTCTAAAAGGCCGACCTTCTTTTTTTTTACTTTGTGACGCACGTATTTTAATTAGGTTTATGCAAAACATTGCGCTACATTCAGGATCGCTTCAATAATCTCATTTTCCTGTAAAATAATACATATTGATTGCTCCTAAAATGATTAACGTGGATTTTTTTAACTAAAACCTTACGTATTATTCGTATTATATTACGTACCCATTGAAGATACTTTCTTTTTTTCAATTACTTTTAATGAATAAACATCGACTTAGACTAATGAATGCATGCATTTGCTTATTTTTAGAAGAAAAATTGTTACGTAGTATCAGTTCAATCAATAAAAATAATGTTTATATTGTATTCTTTCGGAAAATAGTTTTTTAGATTTGTTTATTTCATTATCGGAAATATGTCACTTTTTTTTTTCCCAGGTGATGCAATTTATGAGAAAGTAGAATGAAAACAATCGCTTGTTTTCAAAAACACTTCATTTTCTTCTTTCGGTTCGCAAGTTTTTTTTAATTCATCTCTAGGATCATGATTTTGATAGGACTTATAATTATCCGTAAAGTCTAATTTTAAGATTTTTAATTTTTTTAACTGAATAAAAACTTATTGAAGTAAAAGATAATAAAACACGTTACTCAGGAGTAACGTCCAAGGTCCTTCGAAAAAAAAAAGTGTTTTCTTTGAATTTGGCATTTTATTTAGATGTATTAGGTAGGTGCGGACAGACAGCCGGATGGAAAGACACATTTTTCTGATCTCATGATTCTTTTTTTATACATATTTAAACATTAGTTGAAATGAAACTTTCTTTCTTATTTTCTTTACATATTTTTTTCTAGATATAGGGGCCGTTCATAAATGACGTCACGCTTTTTTCCCATATATTTGACCCCCTCCCCCCCTTTGTCACAATATGTCACACTTCAGCGGACACCCCTCCCCCCTTTTCTCACGCGTCACGCTATGTTGCATAATGGATGATGTCACACTTCTTGTTACCCCCTCCCCTTGTCACATTTTGTCACAATTTCACGAACCCCCCTCCCCCCTCGAAGCGTGACATCATTTATGAATGATTCCATAAGTTTTTCTTTCTTCGATTTATATTGCCTTATTTATTTTTGCTATCGTATAGAGTAGCATGTTATATTTTATAATTTTAATTCACACATAATAGTAGTAATATATAAAACAATAAAAGTCTACTACCATATTGTATGCAAGTTTCTGAATATCGATTTAAAGTTAACTATTTAAAAAAAAACTTTACGTTTCGCACTATTACGAAATAAAAACAATGTTAAATAATTAACTTCTCCAAAAGGCATGCAGTTTGAAATCAGCGATGATATGAACAATGAAAATCAAACTCCACATTTGCGGAGCGGATGAGAGAGAAAAATTCGTTCATATCTTTACATGGAATGCAATTACAGAAAATGGCATAGAACTTCCACTTGGAATCGGGAATTCAATTAATGATACGTCGCTATGCACTCCTGCCTCCTTTCCTATCCCAACTCTAATTCCAAAACTCACTGGAATTTTCTCCAGAGATGAATGAGTTTATTAACGAGACAAGCAAAACGGAGATTTTGAGGGTGTAGTTTAAAAAGTCTCCGCAGGAAATGTGAATGAAGCTGTAATTCAGAATGAGATCTCTGAAAACTTAATGCATTCTAAATGGTAGTGAATAAATTTGTAATGATAAATATGAGTTATTTTTACCAGTGGTTGTTTACGTCTCATTTAAAGTTGTTGGTCATTTCTATAAAGAATGAAACCGGTTGTATTTAGTTTTTGATTTATTTTATTATGAAATTTCAGTTTCAATCATTAGTTTAAAATTTTAAAATTCTATTATTATTAAATAAGTAAGCCAAAACAAATGTGAATATTATCCCCGAACGTGCCGAAACTCTTTTAATGCTAAAGTGTTTTCTTTCTGTATTGTGTAGGATTAAGCAACAATTTTAAAAACGTATTAAATGCTTCATACCTAGCGGTAACGTATTTTTTGTCATTATTTTAGAATTGTATGTATATTATATTTACTTTAAATTAAGAATCAGGATTGCAAAGCATTTCTTTAATAACGCTAATAACACAGAAAGGCTTGGCAAGCTCAGAGAGCAATGGGGTTGATGATTTCAGATCTTAGAGTCTACCTAGTAAAGAATAAATTTCGAACTGGACCGCCATCTTTTCTCATTTTTACTGTTGATAACCCCTTGGGTATTGTTATGCAAGAAATTTATCGAAACAGAAAGCAGTACTCTTCAACAGTCTTCATAGCAACGCCCTGCGTGACCTATGGGTGCCTATACCATATGGCAAATCGAAAAACTTCCTAATGAAGAATCTTCCCAGCTACTCTTCAGTCGAGGAACAAAACACGGCCAAATTATTCGATGCAGCACGGTTCAACCACAAAAAAATTTTGGGTCATTCCAATTGAATATTTTGCAACCAAATTTTTCATTTTCATTTTGATCTCAGTACAATAATGATTCACTGTTTTGCTTTATAGCTTTATTGGCTTCCTAATTCAAATGATGGCTATGATGAATTTTAAATGATGATGAAATTTAAACGATAAAAGAATGCAGAAAAAAAAGTTAACGTTAAGCCTAAATTTCATTCTGAATTATTTGCCGAATTCTAAGCAGTAATGTTGTACACTTTATTATCAGCAAAACAAGTTCAACAGAATTCAGAAAGGAATAATGCAAATATTAGTACAAAATAGTATTGCTTGCGCTTAATGATGAGGACTGTTATTGTTTTTTTAAATTGATATTTGTGCAGTATGGTTTGTTATTAATACTGAAAAAGAAAAAAAAAAGAAAAACAATTAGCGTAGATTCTCGATAAGTCGACTCTTGGTACTGAAAAAGAAATTAACCCCTTTCCGGGTTTAAATTGTTCTTTTGATGCGCTTGGTAATTCGAAATAATACTGGCAGCGAGTAAACCGCGAACACGCTATTTCTCAAAGTCAATGCTTTCGACTCTGTCATTCGAGATTGTTACTTATGCAACTAAACCTGATAAACTGATCTCGCTTGCACTTCTGAGACCTTCCGATACACAATCTAAAAATACTTTTATCAAGAAGAAACGCAATCTAATCACTATAGTCGCCAATTGTTTCAAGAAGAGTGGGTTTACCAAGTAGTCAATGCATTGAATATATGTACAAAGAACTGAGAATATATTTTGTGATGTTTTGTGTTAGACTGTTGAAGCCCTTTTTATGTCCTGTACAAATCAAGGACGAACAAGAAGTTCCATCTAGAACTATACGAGCCTATTTTCCCGTATACACCACCTTCAATTTTAAATGATCTAGCTATCTCTCTCCTTCTAGTTTAGCTTTAGTTCTTAACACTCCATCGGTCGCGCTGTATCTCACAGATACAAAGCTTTGAAATTAGGTACTTCCTTTTTAATCGAAGGAGGAATGTCACGACCTTGACCACAGCAATATCTGCCCTTCCGGTCACTAGGTATCCTGGAATTTTGTGGGAGTAGGTGTCGGGGGATTTCCCCCCGCTTTTGGGGGTTCATTTGCGATTTGTATCTGTGGGATACAACGCGACCGATGATGTTTTCCGTTTGTTATACTAATATTATTAATTTTTGCGTTTATTTTGCTTTTGAAAATGAGAAAAAAACACTTTCCAGATTTAAATGATTAGAAAGATCTTGAAACAGTTCATACAATTTTGTTTTTTGATGAAAATTAAGATTTAGATGCAGAAATTTTCGATGAAAGTGATAAGCACGAAGGAAATTTCATGGAATGTCATTTAACAAAAAGACTAGGTAAACCCAATATAAGTGCCTAAAATCCAGCGAAGATTTTTGCTTAGAACATACCGTGATGTTTTGTAAAAAAAGTGCAATTGATGAACCAAATGTATCCGAGTCGGATAATTTTTTCCAGGTCCTAAAATTATTTGAATAGTTAATATTTCAATTAAAAATATTTTCACTTTATATAATTATATATAAACACTTATTGTGAGCATATATTTTATTACTTTACATTTCTTTTTGCTTGTAAGTATTTGCGTTGTAATTTAATATGTTCATTGTATTTTGTATTGAAATACAGGAAATAAAGGAAACTTTTTTAGACTTTTAAAAAGTATGTGTACAGTCAAAGGTTTTGCTGTAAAAGAATTTAAACTGTTATGCTTCAATTCGAAAAACTAGCGATTCTATAGCGATCAAAAATAAATGCTATCTAATGAAAACTAGGAAGCTTTGCATTTTAGCCAAGCAGTGTATTCATTTTGTAACTTTCGTATGCATTTCTCCTCAACAAGAAAATTGAATGACGTTTGAAAACGGTTTTATGTGTCTTTTTCTTGCTTCAATTTACGTAGCAACTCTAATCTATTTGATGTCATAAAGAAAGTATCATAAATTATTTAAACATAAAAAGGAAACAGCATTTATCACCTAAGGTCTAAATGGGAAAAAGAACATTCATCATTCAGTTCCAATACAAATCATCAAATGTAATGTTCTTTCCTTGTTGAAGTATCGCTTTTCAAATAATGTCAAATTATTGATACTAAATAGCATAACCCTTTTAAAGAACAAAATATTTTAAAATAAGGCAGAAACTTCGAAAATAAAATGTTATGAGAAATCTTGCTCAAACAGCTCTGCCTTTATTATGTTGTATACATATGGGATAAATAGGTAGACAGGTCAAAGGAAACCAGGATTAATTGTGACTGCTTTTCAACGTCCAGACACTGAAAACGACTGTAGCAATCGTAATGTAGATTTTATACGTAAGGCCGGCCGCACACTGAGGAGGCAAAAAGACCCCTGCGTTCACCCACTTCCTTGCTTCCATCGGCCCGTCGAAGGCATCGCGAATTTTCGCCGCACACTAAACATTCCCCGAGCTCCCTCTGCGCATGCGCATTGAGTGTGGCGGAAAGCGCGTGAAACGAGCAGTACCGAACGAATGTCTATCAGAACCAGATTACAAAGTTGATTTATCACTCAAATAAAAAACACATATTTGGAAACAAAGTATTATGTTATACCGTACATGTTAATATTATTTAATGATAGTTGTTATTTCATTATAAGCATTTTATTTTCTATTGAAAAATATTGATGCTGATTAACCCTTATTCTCATAAAATAGCATATATGCTACTCTTTATGAGATTAACTGTTAATGTTTCAAAGAAGTCCTAGGTAAAAGCGGGAATTTAAAAAGGTTAAATTCAATCTGTTAAAGAGTTTTTATCAGAATTGACAAGTTTTTGCCGTAGACAGACAAAAACTGGTAAAAACCGTCCAGGCAAAATTGTGATACACATCTCCGTTTAATTTTTTTTCCAGGTTAAAATTGAAGTGAAGCATCAGATAAAAAAAAAATAGTTTCAAACAAATTTACAAAATTAAAAATGAAACTACAGTAAAACCTGTAAAGTTGACCACCTTTGTCAGGAACGGAATTAGCCCTATGTTTTATAATATAGGGAAACCTTTGTAACTTGACCACCTGTCTATATTGACTACTTATGTATCTGTATGCCAACTTTGGGTGGGAACATTATAAAAAAACCTTTGTAAGTTGACCGCCTAATTAGTACTAAATATATTTGTTTATTTTTCAAAGATTAAAAAAAAAACTTAATTGACTTTTCCAGGATATTTTTTATGCGATAATGTTAGACCAGTATTTGTTAGTATGGATGAAACATCAATATAAAGTTTGCCCAAACCTCTTTGCAAGTTAACCCAATGGGAAAACTATTATGAGCACTCTTTTATTCTTTAAATTTCTCTAATGATATTTCAGATAATTGTGAAGAAAAGAGACAGCTCATTACTATTCTAAAGTAACGTTAATACATGAAGCTATATTTCAATTAGTTATAAATTTATATAGTTTTAGAAAATACTTGCACAGTGTAAGAAAAAATAAAAGAAAGAAAAATCTACACCCCCTATAAGTTGACCACTAATGTGCTGCACCGCAAGTGGTCAACTTTAGGGTTACACTGTATATACAAAATTTATAGTAAATAAATAGAAAATTAAAGTAACTGCTCATTTTGTTTTCGTCGAGTTACTTTTCCACTTTCTACTGAACAATTTCAAAATGGGGTGTCCAATTCTTTGGAGCTGGGTAATTCATTTTACTTTCATAACTGTTATGATATAGGTATTTCATAATACCATCGGTGAATTTCAGGATTTGAATAGTAAACACACAGAAAAGTAAAGTAACTATGTGTTTTTTTCCCAAAAGCGAAAGTAGGAAAATATATCAAGTTGTTTCATAAGACATTATAATAGTTTGTATAATTTTCAGTTAATTTCAAATACTTTCTGAATTTGTAACTTTGATTTTTTCTAAATAGTTCTTTTAATATCATTTATTAATTTATAAAGGCATTAATTAATTCCCAAAAGATAATTTATTTAGCTCCTTATCAATTTTTAGACCTTACTGCCGTTTTTTTAACCATTCATGTCCTGGTTTTTACCAGTTTTTGCCACCGTCCCTGCAGAAATACCAACCTTGATATTCATCATGCTGGCATTCTGTCTGTTATGCTGCAAATGTCATTAAAAATTTAAAAATGAAATTTAAAATGTGATTTTTTTACTTCCATGCGTTTTTTTAAAAATGATTTGAAATTTCACCAAGCACACAACAAAGAGAAATGAAATGGATTCCTCTCATAATGCCTTGAAGTTAAACATTAAAAATCCGTACTGAGCTCATAATCTTCATATGTAATTATCTTAAAACATATATGAATAAAAATTGACAAATAAAATTGCACGCATATTAGAATGAAATGGATCCCTTTAGTAAAAAAGGAGCTTATAATTATCTGGTATTTTGGCACTTACCTGATAAGGTGGATTTAAATCAAAAACATTTTGAGCTTCCTAATTTAATGCACTCAAGCAAAATTTGATGCTGCAACTATAATGTGATTTAATTTTCTTTGTTTAGGTTGTATTTTGGTATAGCAAGTGTTGCATGTCTTTCTTTTTGCTCCGAATAAACTTTTTACTATGAATTGTAAGATATTTAATTGAAAACATTTTTAAAGTAACTATGCAAACTTTTTTCTTTTAATGAAATGAAGTATAATTTCGTAAAATGTGAAAAAAAAAAAAGATTTGCTGACTTATGAAATTTTTGGTTAAGATTATTACTGTTATTATTTTGCAAGAGCTTCATGGTCAAAGGTTATTATTTAAAATGTCTTGTTGAAAGCAGAAAGTACTTTTACAAATTCTCTGATTTTCCTTTTAGAAATTCATTTTCAAAAGAATGTACATTAAAAGAAGAAATAAAAATGTAGACTTCGAGTGATGAAAAATTTAATCCACTTTTTATGAACAGTTATTGCGGTTATATTGAAAAGTTTTATTCTTGATAAACTATCTTGTCCAAAAGAAATAGCCACTGACGTTGAATCTGCATATTCTTCATTACATCAGAGATCATTACTTTTTATAGTGTATTCTAGTCAATTTTACTTTCTTATTAAATGTTATTATAAAAATAAAATCATTGAGACACATAGATATTTTAGAAGGCAAAAAAATTGTAGTTTCAGAAAATTTAGCTAATGAAACGGTGCACGTGAATGCACCATTTTATGATAATAAAGTTTAGTTACCGAAATCTAAAAAGAGGGCCTTTGATAAACTAATGTACATTAATTTTCAGCTGAAAGTTGTTTTTCATTCTTGTTAGAATACGATGATAATATGTAATTGTATAAAACAAGATAGTTTTCATTAATTTGTGCGAAACGAAGGTTAAAATCTGAGGATCGCGCCTCATTTTTCTCAGCGCCCGTTTTTTGCCTCCTTCGTGCACGCGACTCCAGCCGAAAAAGAAAGCTCTAGTCGAAGTTGGGGAGGCATGCCTCTCGGAGGCAAGAAACCGGTTCCCAGGAGCGCTCGGCTCCAGTGTGCGAGCATAGCATGTGGGAAGCTAGGACATTTCACCCGAAAAATTCCCCCTTGCTTAAAATTCCTCTCTTCCTCCTCAGTGTGCGGCCTGCCTAACGGAAATAACAAACTTCATGTGCTAAAAATATTATGCTGTCTATAGCTTTCATAAAATATATAAAAAATGAATCATTTTCAACTTTGTGCTGCCAACAAAAGAACTCCAAAAATGGTGGCAACAGAGCACCAAAGTTTTTAGTGTAGAAGGACTAAAACTAGAGATAACTAACGTGGATAAGTGTATTCCAATCACGACCAACTCCAAAAAAATCAGTTGATCATGTGGCTCATTTCATTCGACAGCTCGCATAAGCACGTAGAACTTTGTGGGATCGGGGTTGGGAAAACAAATCAGTTCACAGCGATTTTCTAAATCTCTATAAAACTGACAAGTCACGTGATTCTGGAGCTCTATGGACTCGAGTTTTATATGGCTGTATTACAATACACCAACAAGAATGTTATTATGAGTTTCGAGCAAATACATATTTTTATTGTCTCCTCAGATAGCAAAAACTTTGGAGGACTCTTGTTTTCATTTCCATTTTTCACAGATGCAAATTCGAAAACTTGAACTACAATTATTGTTTCGTTCAAACGTGCTTCAACGTTTTTTTTAGTATCATTCTATCGATTTTAAGTTGTAAGCAATCCAATTTTTAATCTTATCGAATAATACCGATCAATAATATCGATAATTATATCACTACATCAATTTTATTTTGACGTTTACTTATTTAGTGCCCATTTTAAGAAGGCATCAGATGTATCAAATAGTCATGTGGCATGTATTATAACATCATAGTATAACTAAATGAAATAGGATCTATAAGCTCATGGTCTGTCGAAAACAGTAATTAAAACTCAATTTTGCCTGACACAATTTTTCTTTATCACAGCTTCAGAGGAAACTAAAGTGAAATCTTGCCATGGTGCACATTGCAGATGTTTATAACTTTTAAAGCTTTATATCACGCGATACACACATAAAATAGGTGCGGTCGCTTTTCCTTTAAGATTGTATTAATGTTATCAAAGTTTTCATAGCAAACTCATCTATATTTATGAAACACTTAGCGAAGTAAGGAACATAGTGGGTCATAGATTCTAACAGCTTTAGTCTACTCTTAAGCTTTTAGTTCCTAATAACAAATAATATATCATTGCTGCATTTTACTTTTCAAACAGTTTGGTTGTTCGTTCTATAGCATCAAACTGGATTTAAGCCATTTGTTACGCTCGTTTTGTTGAAGTTCAGTCTTCAAAAATTCTTCCAGATTCTGTATTTTTGAGCTTCTCTAGCAAGGTCTCTCTTTATGCTGAATGAGAACAGCATAGTTTTCGGTTACTTAGTGACCTATTACCT
Organism: Octonoba sinensis; assembly: GCA_038502835.1. Taxonomy (NCBI): domain Eukaryota; kingdom Metazoa; phylum Arthropoda; class Arachnida; order Araneae; family Uloboridae; genus Octonoba; species Octonoba sinensis. The sequence continues at coordinate 50,288,930 of CM076599.1, read as the reverse complement.
ATTAGCTTGACAAAACATATTTTAAACTCTTTTATGCCAGACAAAAAAAAATGAATGAAAGAAAGAAAGCGTGAAAGAAATCATTAAAGAAGTTTTAGAGTGTCATGAAAATATCGTTGACATATGATGTTAAATGCCTAATCACTATTGGTCTGAAAAGCTTTGTTTAAACCCAGCTTATTCAGCAAAAACTGCTCCTTGCTCATTCGCTAGACTCGTTGCTAGTTCACTTTAAAAACTTTCTATAAGAGTATCGAAGGGAAACTGAATGGTTGTTCAATTTTACGAAGAATTTGTTTTACATCGAATTATCAAGTTACTTGATAATAGTTTCTCAATAAAATTCTTGTTTTTCCGCACTCTGAAAATTACAGCGAAAGATTTGTTAAGTCACTTAAAACTAAACACTCGAGATCTGTGACTACCAGTTTACAAATTCTCAAAAATCCATTATATATTGTTGCCAGATCTTTTAACTTTAGCTTAGCCCTCGGCAGCCAGCCCCCCGAATCCGTAGGCTCATCAATTAGAGCAGCGTGCACTCGACTAAACTCTCCTTCGACTATGTGCACCAGATATAATAATTCAGCGTACTCCTATATGGCACATTATTTTATGCAATCAATTTACATTATATTATCTGTTTTTATTCTCTGTGATTTCTTTTTTTAAAGAATTTGTATTTTCTTGTTTTTAAGTCTTTGTGATCTTATGTAAAACTCCAGATAAATGATTTTCAGAAGATTCTCGTGCATTTTCGGGCAAATGATTTTTACAATGTTCAGCATATTTAACAATCAGTCGTCATTTCGCTCGTGATGTTCCTTCGCCGATAAATACAGATGAACCTTTTTTTGAAGGAACTTTCAAGCCTCTTCATCAGGTACGTTTCTTCCCAAGTAACTACCTTTTTGCATGAAGTCAATGAATCTAATGTGATGCCACATAGCTTGATATAAGTGGCAAAGTAATGTCCATGTCTGGAATCAACCTAGTTAAGGAAAATAAATGTGACCACCATACTAAATTGCATCGTACTTTGCCTTTGGTATTGAGTCACCGTCTTTTGATTGACTGTAATATCATATGCAGTCATTTATTGTAGAGAGTAGGGCCTTCATGAAGTGTTTTTAGCCTACTTTTCCGTAAAAGTAAAAAAATAATAATAATAAAGCATGAAAGAAGGCTTAATGTATCGTAAAAATATCGTTAAAAATAAAGAAAAGTCAAAAGTGAAGTAATTAAATAAAGATTGAAAAATAAAAAAAATTGAAAGTAGGGTTTTGAAATGGGGAAAATGTGTGTCTGTCGGTCTGTCGGTCTGTCCCCCCCTAATAACTTTTGAACGAATAGTCCGATTCGAAAAATTCTTTTTGCATTCGAAAGATCTCGGCGAGGACATCTTATTTCCATATTTTTCTTTTTGGTTTGAACAATTTTTCGTTCAATTTTGAACAGTTCAAAAAAATTTAACATTAGCGCCTATGGGCGAAAATGAAGCAAATTATGTAAACTCTGGGTACAAGATCCATGTTCCAATGAACAAGCTTACTGGAAGAATCTCTTGGCGTGAAATATCAATTTGAACAGTTCATTTTTGAACAGTTCAAAAAATTAACATTGCGCTTACGGGGAAATTTCAATCCTATATAAATCCTGACCTAACGGACCGATTTGCTTGGAACAAACTTTATCGGAAAGCTCTTATAACGTAGAACATGTGCAAATAGAAAGTTCACCCAGAACTAATGAGCCTATTTTCCTATAAATTTTTTTTATCGGGATTTTTAAGGATATTTCTCAATGAATAAATGAATGAGTGAAAGCATGAATTAATGAATAAATGAAGGAGTGGAAGAATGAATCAATGAATAAATAAATGAGGAAAAGAATGAATAAATGAGGGAATAAATATATGAATGAGTAAATAAATGACTAAAGACATGAATGAGTAAACGAATGAATGAATGAATGAATGGCTGAATAAAGGAAAGAATGAATGAGTGAATGAATATGTATTATCCGTTGAAAAAGGTATATTTGAAATAATTAAGAACTAAAGCTAAAGGAGAAAGAGATAGCTAGATTATAAATTTGAAGTTGGTGTATACGGGAAAGTAGGCTCGTATAGTTCTAGACGGAGCTTCTTGTTTTTAATATAGTTAGTTCTCTCATATGATGTACCCTAAACGCATTGCAAATTTTAACAATGGATTTGGGTGGCAATTAACGACATTGAACTGGATAAAAATCAAATCATTTTCCTAAACACGTGCATGAAAACGTGTATCTATGTCCCAAATGTATCTGATGTAATCCAAAATGCCATACTTTCAGTATTCAACACTTACTAGAAAATACTTTTTTAAAGGGAACATTTTTTTTTAAATTTTCTCCTTTAAAAATATGTTTTCATTAAACAAACTTTCATTGTAAATTGTGATAAAATTTTTAAAAAAATGGTTAAAAATTGGCAAAATATTTCAATTTACTTTGAATAACTATTTTCAATAGGATTTTTCAAATAACCTTACATAGAGGAAATGTTTTGAACTGATTGTGTACTAGACTTTGCGTAATTTAAAATTCAAAATATTTTATGAACCGTTAAAGAGAAAAAGATTTTTTTTTAAATTAGGTAATTCTCTTTTTCTTCTTGTTTTCATTCATTGAATGTTCATTGTAACAGCTCTTTCATTTATGTGAGGAAATCGAATTAAAATAAAAACTAACGCAGTGCAGAAATTAATTGACTGTCAAATAACCGAGATAATTGGAAATTCATTAACCTTTTGTGCTGCAAATTATTTTTTGAAAGTTACTCTTGCTTTAAGTAATCAATTTTCAGACAATGAAGAGGGTATATTTGTTTCCCTTTTCTAGTTTCAATATAGCTTTAGCAATGATTATTAATACTAAATTGTAGAGTAATTTTTTTTTATAATGAAAATTCTGACTGCATGGATTCCACTATTTGTATGGTTTACAAATTGTTAAATGTAGTTAATTTTAAGTTATTTTGAAATGGAATAATATGAGTTCTAATATGTGTGTGTGTACTAGACTATTATTGTTGTTATCATCTTTATTACTATTAGCAGTAGTAGTAGTAATATTAGTTGTATTTGCATTTATTTTATAGATACTTAATTTCCTTTAATAAAAGCTTCTACATATTGGGTATTGAAATGCTTTTGGACGAGTACTTATAACAAACGCTTTCATTTGACCGGGTGTCATTTATAAACTTGTTTTCTTTTTAATCGAAAAAGGGGTTCCCTGTACCCCGAAAAACGAGTCTGCCAATTCCTAACGTCATCGTTTGTTTAATAAGTTGGTTTTGAGCTTTTTGTTACTTTTAATTTCTATAAACGTTTTTTTTTTCCACTGAAAGATACGGTTCCTCAATGCAGTATATTTTTGGCATCCCCTTTTGTATGACAAAAATGTACATTCCTCTCTGTTTGCGTTATTGAATTTTAATTAATGAACCACCATAAAGTCTGCTTTTGATGGTGTTGTTATTCTACTCAATGTTCGATCAAATAAAACATCACATGGAATACAGAAAGCAAACACACCCCAAAAAAAAAAAAAAAAACTAACATTACATCCTAATGGGTGCTAAAAACCAAAAAGAAAATGATTTTTAAAATGATAATTACAATCAAACAGGGAAATAAGTTTTTCTATTGTATCGTTCACATTTTAAAAAGTTATCTCCTCGTATAAATGTCATAGGTTTGGTTGTATATTAATTTTTTAAAAAAAAAATATTAAATCTCAAATTGTTTCAGATTTAGTATAGACGGCTTGGAGAACTACATATGAAATAGCTAAACAATAAATTAAAGAAAGTATTTTTAAAATCCGCGGTTAGCAAGTAAGCAATTACTGGATAATATGTCCAATGGCATTCGGCCCACAAATAATATCTACAATAAAAGGTTAAATATGTACATTTTCGCATCTAGTATTCATAAAATATACTGTAAAAAATTAAAATTTAATATATATTTATTATTAAGAAAACTTTAAGAGGGACAGTACAACATTATTTAACTAATATAAAGCAACAAGAATATTATGTTGAAATACCCAATCTTGCACTCGAAACCGAAAGGGCCCCTTTTGTAACTTTTAACTCGAGTTTCTCCTAAAAGGATTATCGGGTTCCATTTGAGAATTGCTTTAAAAGCCTTTGTTGCTTTATTTTGTGTAGTAGCTCCTAACGCTCTCTATGAGGCTTTCTCTCTGTTGTCAAAAGGAAACTTCATTTATCATTCTAGTTTTGAAGGAAACTACATTTATCAACCCACACTGAAAGGAAAAAAAAAAAAATTCATTATCGAGTTTCACCTAAAATCATTAACGGTGTTTCTTTAGATCCAAAGTTTCGCGATTTAAATATCGTACAAAATAAAGGATTTTCGTCGCTAAAATATTTAGCAGAATGCCATGAGTGATAAAAGATTATTTTTGTAAAATTTATTCTTGTAGAGAACTAATATAGCATTACCTAAAGAATAAACGTGGCATACAGAACATGTAAAATAAAATAATAATAATAAAGCATGAAAGAAGGATTAATGAATCGTTAAAATGAACATATTAGAATCGCTTTCTCATTTCTTTGGAGATCATATTTATTAAGAGTACACTCGCACTTATATGAAAGACTATTGATCAAATTTGGAAATGTTAGTATAACTAGTCTAGTTTTTTCCTTTTAATAAATATAATTAGGATGTGTATACACCAACGTTGCATATAAACGATACATTTTAAAATACGTCTACAATCATCACATTTACGAAAAAAAAAACAAGCTTATTCTGAAGGTCAAAAAAATTATTGGCTGCAAAATAATGTAATGTATTAGATATAAAAATGCCTGACATACTGTTACTTACTAAAATAAAATTCCCCGAAACTTAGGTTCACTAAGCAGCTTAAAGAAATGAAATACAAATGTTCAATGGCTAGTTAGAGACATATTATTTTGTCTTTATATGAAGAACGATGCTTTAAAAATGATTAAGACCTTAGACTTTCGCGTCGTCTAAAGAAGCTAATTAAAACGTAAAATAACAAGTCTCCCATCACATATTGATGAATTTTAGAACATCTCTTGTTAGACAATCAATTAACGTTTCCCCGGTAAAAGATTAAGGTTGAAATTCTTTATTAGCATCAACTAGTTTTCTAAAGTAATTAATGTTACCTAAGTTTATATATAAAGCGATTTGTGTTTTCCTTTCAACACAAGACATCGCATATTATATGATAACATTAGTTAAATAATAAAACAGTGGAATTATGCATAAATGCTGGCAAGTTGACACACATACAGACTAAAAAACTTTCTGCCTGGATTTTAAAATTTAATTCAGGACGTGATTTACTGAGAATTACTGCGATTGAATTTTCCGCATATTTATCTTTTGCATACTTTATTATAATTATCGAGAGAAAAAACTTTTGTTTAATCAGACAGAATAAATATATTTCATTCTATCGAAGTTTATTTACCAAATAGGGGAAGGGAAAAAGTTGGACCTAACCGGGGACTTGCGGTTTAAGTAATGTCTCTTGAAAATCAATGACTCCAAACTATAAGAAACTAGTACGCTTTTCTTGTTTGCGACTCAAATCTGAAGAAAAAACTTTCGAAGAAATTAATTTAACAAAAAAGGAATAATATATTATACCACCGAGGTGAAATTGTAAAAATTTACGGAAAAAAACCGTGAGAAGTACTAAATATTCTTAGAAAATATCAGATACAATTAAATAACAAAATTAATTTTTTATGAAAAATCTTCCTAAAAGTTGTATTGTAGGTTGAATATTGCATGATCATGTAGTGACAGAATATCACATTCTGTTCTGAATGTCTTGACGTTTCATATCTGGTAAACAACGTCGCTATAGATTTCTTCAAAGTACATAAAATGTGTGTTAAATACATTGTAGATGGACCATCACAAATAAGTGCTCCTATTTATAAAGTCACTTTGTTTCGTTATTTCCATCCCATGCTTAAGTGTATACTCGCATCCCTAAACAACTTCAAAGAGCATTATAATTATTTTTCAAAAACACTGCATAAATAAAGGAATAAATTCTATAACTGATTTGTTTTCTGGTCTTGTCAGTATTAAAGAAAATTTCACTTGACAAAAAACTTTTAAAGAATGGGGTAACTAACGTAAAATAAGTTTACACGGAAAAAAGTGCATTTCAGAAACTACTATACCTAAGAAAGTACTTCTGATTTACTTGTGTAAATGAGAAGTATTCAGAAAATTACAAGAACAAATAAATATTCTTCAAAATTTGCACTGTTCGTATTATTGTCCATAATATGAACAGTGATATCGAACATCTGCGTATTCTGTTCCAAATCGAACTCATTTCGAAGGTACAGAAAACCAATCAGAGCGATGAAAGAGTTAACAAGAATTTTTCAGAAGTAAATTGAAACGCGTCAATTTATTCGAAAAAGAAAAATAGGACCCATTTGTGACAATGAATTCCATTGAGCAAAATTTGAAATAAGGTTGGATTTTTTCATTCTTTCTTGAATCCTGTTTTTTTCTTCATTTTCTCCCTATCCTCCAAATAAGCACCATACAGAAATGGTCCATCATCAGAACAATGAAAATTGTTCGAAACTGGAAAAATTCTCTAAGATGTACGATGAAAATTTATTGTGAAATTTTATATGATTTCACTTGGATATTTAATGCTAAACTACTGAAAAAGAAAAAGGAAAATGCATGATAACGTGAGAAAAATTAGAAAGTTGAAATTTCATATTCATACATTCATACACTATATTACCAATGATAAAAATCATGAAGTTTTTCTCCCAAAATGTCTTAACATAATTATGTTTGCTATTTCTTAAAACGTACTTCTGCATTAGGTTTATACTGAATAAATAAATTAATAAAATAATCATCGAGCGAAATTTTACTTGTACCTTACTTTCAGGCCTAAATTGTAAATTAAATTATGCATTCACAAAGTATTTATAGAAATAGGTATATAATAATCAGTTATATAATGATAAGTTTTTTTTTTCGTATGGTTACTTTTATCACATATGCAAAAAAACAACTTGGTAATTGTTGTCCTAATACATGGATTTTGTTGTAGCTTTATCTAATATCGAAAGAGATACACCATAATGCATGAGCACTTATTTTTTTCACCATTAAAAAAAATAATCCTTTGGAAGACTTTAATTTAATTTCTTTCCTGGAATCATAGAAAATTCGATATAATATGTAAAATTTAAACAGTAACATTCGGAAAATGAGTAAACATTATTATGGTTTTAAATTCTTAATTTCAGTTCAGAATTCTTAATGATCTTACAAGGTAGTATTGCTACTGCAGAGATATATGTCTAGTAATCTAAAACTATGATTTACAATTGCTTTTAAAATTCTGGAAAAATCAGGTCCCTTCCAACTGCCATTGTGCAAAATTAAATAAAAGTCAGGCATATTATAGTTGAGAGAGAAAGTAATATATGATTCCACACGTCCTGTTTTATCTTCTATGTTAAGGCGTTTCTGCCGCCACACATGGTTTGGCTGATAAGAAAGATGAATGTTTTTTAGTATGGTATGAAAATCGTGCACATGCTCCCAAGGAAAAAAAACACTTTAAGATGATAAAAGACAACAATTTTCAAAATTTAATATTCAAAAACTTGCTTGTTGCATGTTATATTTATTAATAAATAGAATAAATAGTAAATAAGTATCTATACATAAACAATAACACAAATAAATGTTTGTCGATTATTTTTTCCATTTGTAACTAAACTATAATAACCGTTAATGAATTTTTTTCCACTTGAGGAGAAGTGTCAAGTTTCCGGAAAAGAGAAGAAAAATTGAGCTTTTGCTCTATAAAATTATTGATATTGTCATTACCTACTAAATAATACATTTCAATATGATCTCCCTTTTCAAATACAGCCCCAGTTTGGGACGAAATGCCGAATCGTTTGTCCAATACCTATCTTGAGAAAAAAGTTCGTGTTAAAAAAATTTTTGAATTTTACTTTATGTAAACGCGTTCCACAAAATCAAATAATGACACTCTAGTGATGATACGAAATGAAAGAGAAAAGGGGAGAAAATATCTTTTCGATATATTAAAATAACAATACTGACATCTGCTGATAACATCTTGTTCGAAGAAAATTTCATGATGTGTTAAATGCTTAGGACTTGTATCTTCTTTTCGATGCTGTCTTTGAAATGTATTTTGTAAGAAAAACAACTTTTCAGAGGTTCATACTTTCTTTACAAATGGAAAAATATGTAACATATTTTCAAATGATTATGCGTATCCTTTAAATTTCTTAAAAAGAAAGTCGAAGAACTTGAAGAAATTTAAAATAATAGTTTGCTATTTATCTTTATAAATGGGAAAGGATTTTTATTGCCTTTTGAAAATGAGTCTGTATTTTTTTCTCACATTATATTTTACATACATTGGAAAATTGTTAGAGAAAATTTGATGGGCAAAAAGTTACGTATATTCTGAACAATACTTGTGACAGAGAGAAGTTCTATGAAAAACGGAATTTTCATTTGAATAACCGTTTTATACAACCCATGCATAAATATCGTCCATACAGAGTAAGGTAAACCGCAATAACCAGTTTTATATTTAATTACGCAAGGCCTACAATTTACAAACCAGGAAGGAATAATTGATGGTACATGCATCTATATTTAGTAAAACAGAATTTAGATGCGTTTTTAAGAACTCTGTGTTCACGCTCTGTCAATCATTGGCAAATTTTATATGACATAGTAGTTAGTACATGGTTTTCGCTTAAAAGAAGTCCTAAATGCGACCCCCGACGAGGTCGATAGTTTCACTGAGCAACATTTTGGAAGAACAGGTAGGTTATGAGAGTAATTTAACTTGGCGGAATAAGAGAAAAAATGAGGCATGCACGCCATTTTCGTTCCCGTATTTTTCTGTTGAATCTCAGCTAAAGAGAGACCTTGAAAAGTAACTAAAAAACGCCAGGCAATTCAGTGCTGGTGATTTATCGACAATGTGCAATGGGGATTGTGGGAGGTTTCTACATAAAGCCATATCCCGCTCTCGTATGATCTGTGTAATACTGAAGCTATTTTTTGCGAGTTATCAGTATCATTTGCACAAAATAGCCTATTTAGCGCTAATGTTGAAATCATGAAGCACCATCATTTGGATGTTTTTGCATCTAGACGTTCCACTATTGCATTAAAAAAGGGATTCCAAGCAACCTCGGAATATATGTATGAATTTTAATGCTCGTTTGTGCTTAAATAAGCGTGTAATTAATATTTTTTACTGTTAACACATCTATGACTTGATTAAACCTGCTGTAAGAAATATGAAAAAATGAATTCCCTAACACCTACATGCGGTAATTCTTCTTCTGTGAACTAATACCGAGAATCCTGCTGATTTATAGCTCTTATTTTTCCCGAGACATGCTGAAATTACTACTTCAGAAAACTAATAAATAAATAAATAAAAGACAAAAGACGATTTTAACATTTTAAAGCAGATCCACTCTTAAAGTGGAACAAAATTAACAATAATAAGGTACTAACGGATAAATTCAGAAACTAAAATTAAGTCAGATCAAGAAAAGAAAAAATGTTTTGCTGAAAAACAAAAGCTGGTGTGTTCAACTAACGTTTTGCTCTTAAGGGTTTGCTGTAATGCGAGAATTTAGGATCTGGCAAAATAAACAAGAAGTTCGTTTAGCAATCCTACTTTCCGCTACACAGCAACATCAAATTTATAATTTAAAGCTATCTTTGTCATTCTTTTCCATTTACCTTTTTTTATTAATTAGCTCAAGCATACCTTTTTCATCAGTTAATACACATTCATTCAATAATTAATTCGGGAATTCACTAATTTTTTCATGTTCTTTTACTCGTTCTTTTTTTTAAATCAGATTAAAAAAAACATGGGAAAATGGGCTCGTTCAGTTCTGGATGAACTTCGTATTTTTACATGTTCATAAGAGCCTTCCGTTAAAGTTTGTTTAAGCAAAATAGATCATGATTTATATACGATTGAAATTCCCCGTTAGGCGCCAATTTGGAATTTTCTGAACTGTTCAAAATTCAACAAAAAATGTTCAAATCAAAAAATACTTCACGTCGAGAGCTTCTTCAAATAAGCTTGTTTAAAGAAACTTGGGTCTTATGTCCAATGTTTTTATAACTTGCTTCATATATCTATAACGTTACATTTTTTTTCTTTTTTTAACAGCTCAAAATTAACAAATAAAAGGTTCGAATCAAAAACTAAAATATAGGATTGAGGTGAACTCACCAAGATCTTTCAGGCGAATATTTTTTCAAATTAAAACAATTTCCTCAAAAGGTATTAGAACAGGCCGACCGACCGACAGACGGAGAGGCTCTTTTCCCATCTCAAAACATTACTTTCATTTTTTTTGAATACTATTCATTTTTTTCGATTTTTTTCGTCTTTAGTAATATTTTAAAGATTCGTTGAGCCTTCATTCATCCTCTTTTATTTTTTCAAAACTTTTACGGTAACGTAGGAGAAAAAGAATATGTTTTAAAAAAATAAAAAATGCTTAACGAGTAGAACTTTTACTTCAATAAAATTTCTTGAGAGTTAACTGAAGCTGCAATTACTGTTTTGAACAAAATTAAACGGTAATAGAAATAAATTTAGTAGAAAATAAAAGTCGCAACCTTTCCTTTATCATTTTATTAACAGGACATTACGCAGCTATCTTAAGTGCTTTTTATAGCATCAAAAGGGGCAATAATTTTAAACACAGTATAAGCATTTATGTATCATAATATGTTGTAGTAAACATTTAAATTGTTCTTGCAACATTCTGAAATTTAACGGTAATAGAAATAAATTTAGTAGAAAATAAAAGTCGCAACCTTTCCTTTATCATCTTATTAACAGGACATTACGCAGCTATCTTAAGTGCTTTATATAGCATCAAAAGGGGCAATAATTTTTAACACAGGAGAAGCATTTATATATCATAATATGTTGTAGTAAACATTAAAATTGTTCTTGCAACATTCTGAAATTAGATTTTTGTCCTCTTTCACTGAGGCATATATTTACAAGTACTTCAAGTCAATAATTTGGCTTCCAATCAAATGTTTTTCTTTAATCCATAAACTTTAAGTTAAAGAAACTAAAATCGAATTGTAATCTGATTGTTAAAAAAAAAATGTCAGAAACAAATTAATTTTTATTTTGTTTTCGGTTTACAATCGCGAGCTTTTTAACACATTTCAAACGTCATATTACAATAATAAAAAAAACATGCAACAATAATGCATTAATAAAATACTGGTAATGAAAATAAAAATTAAACTTCCAGCATATTTTTTATTTAAAATGTCGTGCCACTTATCTTAAGTGAACTACGTCATGTTTTTATATATTTGTTAAAAGGATAACTTACTGAAAGCTCAAAAATCATTTATATCCCCGTAAACTAAAATCATATTTCATCTTAACTTAAGAAATTACTAAAATCTCTTTTTGTATGTGTGCTACTGTAGAATTTTTCCTCTTTTTCAAAAGAAAAGGAAAAGAAAAAGTTCTTGCTTTTCTGTGGAGTGTCTGACACAAGTTCAAAAACATCTTCAACTTTGAAAAAGGGGAGCACAAAGAGGTAATTGAAATAAGTAACATCTTTAAAGAGGTTAAAACAGCCCAGTGTGCTAAGTAGAAGCAACACTTCATGCAAGTAATGAATATGTAAAATATTTAATGATTTAATGTAATGCAAAAATTAAAAAAAAAAAAAAATCAAAATGTATTTGACATTAAGAAGTCGTTTCATTTGTGTGTGAAAGAATTTTAAATTCTAAGGAAAGTATATATTTTTAAATTAGAATAATGTATGAGTAACAAAGCCCAAAATGCATGAAAAAGTTGAACTTTTGGTTCTGCTTTATAAACAATTTTTTATTGAATGCCTGGAGAGACATTAAAATATGCACACCAAAGAAAGCCTTCCAGGTTCATTTCGAAACATGCGTTTGCAGTTGTCATCGTAAACTGTACTCTATTACGTCATTTTGTAAAAGTATAAATAAAATAAATGCATATTTTCAAACTTATTGTTCTGTATGTAATCATTCAAAACAGTAAAATAATAGCTGCGCATTCAAGAGATTGCACTTTTGAAAGCCGTACATTAAAATAAATACTTTTTCATTCAAATAACTTGCATTATTTCTCTTTTTTTCACAAAATATCCAATAACCGTATTACAAAAAATATAGCATAAACTTCAAATTGCATCTCGAAATGTCTACAATAATGTATGATAGTTACAGTTAATGCATGCTTCCTATTTTAAAACTTAAAATACGTAATCAATGGCATTATTCTTTCTGCCAAATGCGTAACATAATACTCTCAAATGTAACACAAATCATCAAATGTTAACATTCCTTTACGCTCTCAAATTTCTGCGCCTTGAAGCAATGGATTTCTTCTGTTGAAAGAAAAACCATTGCGCCGCTTCTCCTGCAATAATCTCAAATGAGCACTTCTTCCTTCGAAATTCCCTCAATGAGTGCTCTCAACGGGACATCCACAATTACTTATGGTAATGACTGAGAAGTACTTATTTAGAGGAAAGTGATCTGTGATTTTATGTGGCCGTAGGGTTCAATAAACAAATATATTTCTTATCGGTTAAATTCTTCGTTCGAAAGGTTTATTTAACCTGAAGGAGCTATGTTACAAATATTTTCAAAAAGATAGTTCTTAGGTTCTTTAAAGGAAAAACATAAAAATAAAATTTGATTTCTGTTGTGTCTTTTAAAAGAAAAAGTTAATTTTTCTGAAATTTCTACTTGTTTAACAAATGAATTGTTTTTTTTTTTTATTATTTAAGCATCAAATCTGGGAAGTTAAGCTTTTCTTATTTGGGTATTTTTAAAAGCCAACACTTTATATAAATGATTTTATGCTCTTTATTTTAAAAAGTTGCTTTCAACAACAAAACAAGAATTTTTTTAAAAAATAAACAAGATTTTTTTTTCTTCAACTACTTTAAAAGACGTAGTTTGAAAACCCTGTGAGAAATATTTCAGGAAAACAAACCAAGTAATGTTAAATAATTTTATCCAAGCATCATTCTGTAAAAGACAGCACAGAAAGGAATCAGTACAAGTTTTCAACTGTTATTCCTTAAAAATAATTTACTTCTATTTCGCAGAATAAGAAAATATTTTGAAATAATGCGACAATTCAAATTAAATTATTTAGCTACATATTAATTTTTATTTCAAATTATATCAATCTTTTTGTATTGGGCAATACATTTTGCTCTAAGCTACTAAACATATTCTTATTACGCTCACACACGGAGACTTACAGAGCAGTTATTACTAAAGTGGTGATGTTTAAAAATCAGTTGCAAGTGCTTGCACTCCTTCAGTGCATTTATGCCGAATTTAGTAATAAAAATTGAATTTTTGTAAATAATTCCTTATAATACTTGCTAAGAATACAGATAGAGAGGGTTTGCTCACAAAAATTCGATTTTTCTTACTAACTACATCATAAATGCTCTGATTGCAAGCACTTGTGAACTGTGTTGTGAACATCCCCTTAAGAAATAACTTTTCCAAAAAAAATGTTGTAATACACCTCAATAAAGTGTCGATATCTTTTCGAATTTTGACGATATTCAACTGAATTTTTTTATGAGTTGCCCTGTACACTTAGATTTGAAATTTTGACAGCTATAAATTGCTATCTTTCACGCATGTGTAGTAAAAATTTAAATCCTTTAAATGTCCATAATTTAACAAACAATCAACATTTTTATCTAAAATTTCAGCATAATGCGTCACGTGAATGATGTGAAGTTTTCTGAAAGTTTGGTAAAGTTTTGTGAAAATCTTTGAGTGTTATAATCCAAAAACTTGTGAACGAAATTGGAGAAATGCCTCTATGAGTATAAATACAATTTTTAATAAAATAAACAAAAAATAAATGTACATGTTAACTAAACTATTATCTGAAATTTACAGCTTATTCCCAGTTTTTTACGATGCAGGATCATTAAAAATATTTTCCTCCTTTTTCAATATGTTAACGGTCCCCTAAATGAGAGAATGAATTTTTACAGAAACGTGTGAACAATGTATATTAAAACATGACCAAATAAGGGGAAAAGAAACGTGTTTTTGTATCTGACCTGAGTGTTAAATACAAAATTACGAAAACTCCGTAGTACGTCTATTAATTTGGCTACTGACTGCATGTAATGTATATATTGTATATATATATATATATATATGTTTGTTTGTGTGTGTACATTCTGTTATAGTGTAATTCAAAGGACCGGAATATGCCTGACTCTATAAGCATTTCTATTAATAACCGAGTTAAAAGACTGGCATTTCTTGACTTTAAATAGCAGGGTTATCACTATAATGATGCCACCATAACCATGTTAAACTGTATATAATTTATTAACACATGTGTAATTTTGGTTCGCTATAATAGTTTTTCTATCGCATTATTTCTGACGGTTATATTTCTGTACCTGAGAGTCATCGTATCATCAACATCGATTTTTTTGTTAGCTTACACTTAATGGACATACAGAGTACCAACGACAAAGCCACTAACTACATGAGGGTTCTCAACTTTGAATTCAAATATTGGACATCTTTATTCTAAGGTTCGCACGGAAAAACCTAGTCTTATAGTGCTAAAAATGTTTATTTTTTAACTTTGCAAAGCTTAAAAAACGAATTTAAGATAATATGGCTCTCAGCACAGATTTTTTTAACATCGATTATGCACATGTATTTTTTGTACAGATAAATTGTTAATTAAAAAAAAAAAAGCTTTTTAAATGTTTTTTTCTCGAAGTATCTTAATAATTAATGTCTTTCATAAAAAGCATTTTTCTCTAAATAATTCAGCTCATGGGAACTGAAAATTAGAAGTTTTTTGTTAACTAAAAAATTCTTATTATAGAGTTATTTCAATCTAGGAATTGTAAAAAAAGTCGGAGACATAATTATTTCCGGTTTTACGAATTTCAAAGATAGTTTTTCATATCACAAGCTATTTTTTCATTGTTGAAATATGCAAGATTGGAGAAAAAAAAAAAGACAAAAAGGGAAGATGGGAGAAAATATTTGGCTGAACTAAAAGATAAAAATAATAAGTTATTAAAAAATGTGGGGATAAAAAAATATTTTTTTCACCGTTATTTGGGTTTTTAAATTAGAACTTTTACTCGACTATGTTCACCCGTATAATGGTTCGGACTTTGAGAAAGCATTTTGATGAAATTTATTGTGTTCGAAACTATACATACTTTTTTTTTGGTACTTACTTAGTATTTATTTTTAGTACGTTAAATAATGGCTCGGTACGAGAAAAATAATAAAAGCAAAAAATTTCATAACCTTTAGGGAATTTATGTAATTTTCAAATTGAAAAAGTTATTTAATAGGAGTTTTCTATTTTTTCTTTGAGAAAGTCGGAATCATCTGTTTCGTTCGACATGATGATTAGTTCTTTGTTTTCTATGCTATGGACAAGTTCAAAATAATTTGTAAAACATTTTTGTTAATTATTCACAATGATGTAATTTGTAAATATTTTTAAAAATATTTGCAAGTATTTAAATAAGTGTTAAATTTTGAGATGCTCTAAATGTGTTTTAGATGGTTTATCGTTTTAAATTTAGAAAAGAATTTTTAGATAATAATATGTACTTTAAATGAATCATCTAAGAGTTTTAATAAAAAAATATTTTTAAATTAAATATATAAGAGAAATAAATAAATATTAACTCTAAATAAACTTGAAAATATTAACTGTAAATAAAAAAAATAAATAAAGGTTTACTGATTTTTCAATAGACTTATTACAGATGCAAATACATTAAAATTAATGGTTACTATACTTCATCGATCCTAGTGCATAAAGAATTTTTTTAATCACTCTAGGACGAAGTTAAGCAGTGGAAATAATGTATTTTAAAATTTACATAAAGTATAGTTGTTTTCCCGACCATGTGTGGCAAAATGCATACTCAACTTCGAAGTAAAAATAAGTAATAAAAGGGGTTAAACCTTGGGAAATCATGCCATGTTATAGCTATAAAAATTGCTCAGTTAAATGCCATTACACAATAGTTTTACGTCCTTAGCGACCCAATGGTACTAGCACTATGCGATCGCGGATGCATGATTTTGTTATTAACTTAGTTTTAAAGAAGGATATACACATAAGTAAATGCATAGAAAAGCTACCCTTACATCAGGATAATCAAAAACCACAAAATGTATAATGATTTCGAGAAACGTCAAGGTAATCAGACGTGTGTTTCCCGGGTCACTGCAGGATCTGACAGTCCCCAAGGCCCATTTGTGACCACATTGCCCGTCCCAGGTCACAAACAGGCTCTCCCATACACATTATATATGTGTGAATTAAATGTTTAAAAAAAAATCTTCCATGTGCAAATCAGTACATGTACTCGAGGGCCATGGTAGCCTAGTGGTTAGCACGTCGGACTTCCACCTGGAAGGTCGCGCGTTCGATACCTACTGAAGACCACCATGTATACTTGGGGATGTGCATGTAAAATCCGTAGACCACACTACCTCTCCCCGTGCGTAAGCAATCCTAAGGCCTCGGCTAACAGGTAGGGGTCTGGTGGAGAAAAAGTACATGTACTCGTCACTCCACTAACTAAGAACGGTCTTGCACACAACCCACATCAAAGAAAAAGCTCTTAATCTGTCAATCCTTCGTGTGTCTGGGACGGGTAAGGTTTTCCATGTTGAGTAAAATTGAACTGCAGGTTCCATTCATGATAATGCCCATTCGTCAATTCCTTTAAGTTTCAGCTTTGCTAGATTATTATTGCATTATTCAGATTACGCCAACCGTAGATGATCGACAGCCACCAGTGCCGTGTACGCAATCCTAAGGCTTCGGTTAAAAGGTAGGCGTCTGGTATAGATAAGTACATGTACGAGATCGTAACTTTCATTTATTTGTTACAACAGCTGTACAAAGTGGCGTAAAAATTCCCAATCTCATTATATTTTTAGCACCATGCCACGAATGGACATTCATTTTCTGCTGACAGTATTTCAGTACATCAGGTAAGCAGGTATGTTTTTGCTTGTGGAAATCCTTAATGCTGTATGTAAGCTGCCATTCACATGCAGGAGCACTTCTTCGTATCATATATTTAAATCAATTCATACAGTTAGCTTTCTTTTATTTTGTATGCGTGGAGCATACGAAGGCAAGAGCTTGTAACGTACAAGCTTATTTGTCAGACAAGGGTAGAAAGACCCTTGATTATAATTTTGAAATCACGTTAACTCTGTATTTTGTATAAATTCATTGAACAAAATTTTGATAAAATTATTTTACAAATTGAATTACATAGTATAGTAAAATGTGACCGTATCTAAATTACACTAAATATCAGAAAAGGTTTCTTAGTACTGTTGCTTTAAATTATCACTCCAGCAAGTGTTCGGAAGTCCCACACAGTTTCACGTCACTGAGAAATTCATCTTGTTGATAAATGATTTTCTTGAATGCAGAGCACAGTGAATAATGCATTTTCTTGCATTCACTGACAGGCACGCTCTCCCGTGAAGCCACCTTTGAAAATCTTTTTCCTAATGAGAGATCACGAAAGAAAATAAAGTGGAAAACAATGATTTTTGTAGCCAAGCGTGGCTCAAAAATTTATTATCGTTACCCTAATTTGTATTTTTTCTATTATTATGTGGGCAAGGTATTTGGTTTTAACAGATTGGTCTTTTGTTACATCACAATTAGTAAAACGTAAATTTTTAAGTATTTATTTAAGCTTCTTAAAGCTTTACGCACTAATAATTTTTAACCATTTTATAAGACAATTTATGTTTAACGAAAATAATTTTTCTCGTACAATCAGAAGAAAATTATTTTTTATAATATTGGGCAATGCGGTCTTTCCTCATTAAGAAAATTAGTTCTTGTCAGACTCTTTCTGTTTTACGAAAATAATTTGTCTCGTACAATCAGAAGAAAATTAATTTTATAATATTGTGCAATGTGGTCTTTCGTCATAGAGAAAATTAGTTCTTGAATGTTTTAACGTAGTATGCGTATACGTTACTGTAAAATATACCTCTGTATTTCCGTTCAATAGGAATTGATATTATAAAATATATTGTACGTCTTTTAAGGTGCAATGAGTATTGTGGATAACGTAGAACAGTTTGCATTGATCCTTTAAGTATCAATGAAATATTTTAATCAAATTTTATGCAAATAAAGCTTTTATTCGCAAATGAGAGGTTTTAGGTAATGAGCAAATAAATAGGACACTCTCGGATCAAGAAACTCCTTTTCAATTGGATATCTCAAAAGTTTTAACTCCACATTAAGTATTTAGCACACGCTAATCCTTTATTTGCATCGCTACTTCTTAATTGTAGCTGATAATATGCACTGATGAGAATGAATTGTTGTAGATTATGCGGATTATTCAGATGTGCTGTGAGAATTGACATTATTTTATTTTAATTGTAGTACTACCAGCACAACAACGTTGGTTATAAATTAAGTTGTTCGTATGAAGCTTAATGAAACTTTAATAATTTGTATACTAGCACTTGTAATCCTTTTTAATAATCTTAAAAATGGGAAAAAGAGTTGTTGGCACATGTTAAAGTTACAAATGAGCCCGATTAACACTATTTAAATTATTAACAAACCAATGCACTAACTTTTAGGTATAGGTAGTGAATATAAAAAGGATTTTAATGAACATGCCTAAATATTGTACAACTGCATAAACTCACTATTTAACTAGTGAAATTTTAATCTCTTTGGACAAAATTTTAAGTATGCAGGTCTCTAGACATACGAGTATGTTTTTTTATCAATCGTTTCAATTGACGTGAAATGTGAGATAAATTTTGGCTTGGATTGGTTTATGTTGTAATCACTTGTTCAAAATACTTTCAGAGATATTAACAGATTTTTTTAAAATGTTTAACTAAATTATCCATGAATGATTTTGAGGGAGATATTTGACTATGACTTGTGTATACATAATTATATAATTTATTGCATACAGATGTTGAGTTATATCATTTTTTCGAATATTTCGAATTACTTCTTCCTTTCATCTAGATTCCAGAATTAAAGCTCTCAAATATTACCAAGCTAGTGATAATTCTCAAGAAAAGGCATTAAAACTAAACGATAACTTGTCTGTTTATACTAACATGTGATTAATTATTCTATTTTTAAAGCAACATGTTAATGACAACTAAATCATAATTATATAAAAGAAAAAAAATTTAAATTAACTGAGAAATATTAAGGACGGGATAGATTTAAATTTATAGCAGGATTTTAAATAATTTATAGAAGGAGTTTAAATAATCTAAATCAACATTTTAAAATGTAAACGACATATTTTATTTTTAAGTTCTTAACAATGAATATTCTCCATTATTTCACATTGTCATAATAATACACTTCTAAATAATGAAGTTTACGATATTTTAATAACATTTACATTTAGTCTAGATTTCAATCGAATGAGGTAGTAGAAATTATGACATTTTAATTCAGTAAATGTTAATTACATTGCACAATATAAGCACATGCGCACAATATAAGCACACATTAAGGATGCGATGCATTGTTACACATTGATACTTGTGTGCCAATACTGATAGATAGATACACATATACTGATAGATGAATAAGCGAGTTATAATTGTATAAATAAACCACAAAAACATATCAATTAGCTTTAAAAAAATATTACCTAAATTGAATGGGTGCAAATAACATCCACTGCAGGTATAAGAAGTAAATCGAGAGGAATTCTCGAACAGAGGACGACAGCTATTTCAGAAAAAGTTAATTTTCGAGGCGTAAACATATCATTATTGTCAAATAGTTTAGAAGGATATTCAGGATTATAGGGTAAATGTGGGATTTTCCAAACCTTTTGAAATGGGCGATTAACATAGAGAAGATGAGAATTTAAAAATCTTTAACTTTTGTAATGGTTGGTTTACTTATTAATGAACAAAATAATTTGCTTAATTTAATACTGTTTGTATTATTTATAGTTAGTTACAAATAAAATAAATAACCTTATGAATGAGGATATATGCCTACTATGTGGGTTAGACGCCGCTATGATATTTTGGCTTGTGGGATGGTTGCCCTAAGGAGTTATTGAAAGAATATTATGATTTTCTTAACTTTATTTAACATTTGCTAAATAATACAATCAACTGAACATAAATATTTCGTATTAATTATAATAATCATAATTTTTTTTAGAAAAAAATATGTCCTAACTTTACGCTAGATGACACAATCATCTTTGGTGCTAAATTAAAAATAATTATCACAAATTCTTACTAAGCAGTGCCTTGCACAAAATCTTAACTATATCTTTTTTCTTTTACATATAATTTTTTTTAATTATTTTTTATGTCTCTTTTTTGTTTATAACTTTTTCTTTACGCAATTTATAATTTTCCATTCTTTTATTCGTGACGTAGATTTAAACGGTTACATTGATTACAATAATCGCCGTACATTGGGCAGGTTTCGTGCAGCCAATTTCTACACATGATGCACTGAATCCAGTTTACCTTCGATTTTGTCGTTTCAAAATCTTCGAAACATTCAACACATTCAGTTGTCGCACTCTGAGAAGAGTCTGACTCATTTGAAAGTGTTTCACCGTTTTCATAGGAAATTTTCCCAATCTTTGTTGTAGTCTGAACATTACGAACAGGACGCTGAATTGTATTTTGAGTATTCACACTATTATTTTGATTTCTTCCTGTAAACCACTGTTTCTTAGATATGTGTTCTTTTGTCTTTTTCTTAACATTAGATTCCTTTTCTATTAGAGAATCATCAGAATCACAAATCTCCTCTGAAGTTGATCTCGACCTTTTATTAGTCAATTTTTTGGCTTGTTTGCTGCTTTGACATGGTATGTTAGGAGTAGCTTTGCCTTTATTTTTCTTAGCAGCAATGTTCTCCTTGGAAGTCGGAACTGTCGCAGACTGTTTTCCTCTTTTGTAGACAGGTACCGGAATTCTCGGTACAAGAGAACATTCTGGCAAATACTTGCTAGGCGTCTCCTTCTGTATACCTGCGCTAGGCTGCTGAAAAAGCAAAGATGGAGAATTGGGAAGATCCCGTTCCGCTGCATTAGAGTTACCAGAAAACTCGTGAATTAGATCTGGATTTGGTTGTGAAGAACTTCGAGTTCGAACCAAAGGCCTAACACGAACCTCGTTGTCGTCTAAGCTTCGTAATATCTGATTACTACCTAATGCAATTTTTTTTGTATCTTGTTTCGCAAATCTTCTCCTCAAAGTTATACATGGAATGCCATAACGACGAGATACTTCATTAAGAGAACATTTGTTTTATCTCATCTCTTCAAAAGCGCTTTTAAGAGCGTCTTCGGTCCTCACGCCAGTACTCATTCTTTGCGCACGTACTTGCGTGACATGTCTAGAAAACTAGAAAATAATTATCTCAGTTCATGATACGATCTGGGATAGATGCCTCTAAGGGCATCTATACTCACAAAAACTGGGGCATCTATCCTTATTGCGTGGGATAGACGCCCTCTAATTTAACTAATAAATCGTGTTGAAAAATACTGATAAAACATTTAAACGTTTGTATTTGATACATAAATAGATTATAAATACAAAAAAAAATAAACACTTACTTTATAGCATCAAAAGTTCCAGGCGCACAAAGATTATACGTAACCTAAATCCACCAATCTGTCGTCATTTAATTCGTCTTTCGCTGCACAACTCACGACACGTTCGTTCCAACAAAGTGCGAGGCATCGACTGGCGGCAGTGAGGTGGCACGCTTACATTGAAACAAAACACTGCGGGTGTAATTCTCGTACAGATCGCTACGCGTTTACTTTGGCATCTATCCCCCTATGGCGTCTATCCCACATTTACCCTAAGTATTCATTCCTAAATTTATTAGTTCGCTTTTGTGCGATAAAAGATAAGAGACATTTCTTTTTTTAAAAAATGGCTTCAATGCTGCCATTGCATAAGTTGGGCACATTCCAAATGTCCTGAAATAGAAAAGTAGTTACGCAGCTATAACTTATATTATAAGTATAAACAAAGAGAAATATTTTTTTTTGTTTTTATTAAACTTCAAACCAATGGAAGGTATAAGTTTTGAATAAAACTCAGTGTTTTTATACGTTTATTTTTTACGCTATTTATTAAGTTTATATTGTAGCCTTAATTATTTATAAATGTATAATTAAGGCTACAGTATACACTTAAAATATCGAAAATCGGCCAAAATATCGAATTGGTGTATAAAGTATGCCTACACTGTATAATGAATGTTTGATATAAAAATTTATGTTTATAATACTTTTAATATAAGGTCTTTTATATAGTTACATCCTTTTAAAATGAAAAAAAAATTTTTCTCAAAATCAAAAATTTACCTCAAAACAGAAATTTAAAACGTTCCACGTGCCGCAATTTTTATGCTATTGCTACCAAACTTTCCAAAAATATTCTTATATTACGTAGTTATAGTTTAATGGATGAAATGGTGGCAGTAATAATTATTTGAAAGAAGATATTGAACTTATTTATTGAAAATATCACTCAGTGTTCATATAAAAGTACATTTTTGCCTATATTTTGTAAATTAGCATAATAAATGTTTTATTTAATTCATTCATTCATAAGAGGATTTAAAATGAGGAAAAAATTTGAATTAAAAAAAAAATTGCGGCATGTGGAACGTTTTTAAAAAGTTAAAATTTTTCTTTAATTTTAAATTTAAAAAACATACCCATTTTTTAAGCCAAATTTTTTGTGGAATATTTTTCTAATACTATACGTAAAAACTGAGAAATTTTTAAGTTAAAAAAACATGTTTAGTGTATACTGTAGCCTTAAAAATATAAATATACCAAATAGATCAACATTTCTTGGCATTACCAACACTGTTAGAAATGTCATCATGAAATTACGGTTAAACACCCGGCATCAGTCTGTCCATCTAATTCACCGTTAAATGTACGGTTTGGAACATTTTTCTATCTTTACGAGACCTAAACCATTTCCAATCGCTTGGTTAAAAAGCCGTAAATACAAAAGTTTGCGGTTTTATAACCATTTAAAAATTGTTTCAAAACAAAATTTTTACCGTTTTTGAACCATTTCGAGGCGTAGAATCTTCTAGGAGTAGAAACCGTAAACGAAGCGTGCGGGAATCGAACCCGGGTGTATGGCATACCAACCTTGCGCTCTAGTCATTCGGCCATCTACACCACTTAAAGCGGCCGCTTATTTATTAATAAATCTTCTTTTCCAACAAACAAACTGCATCAAAGTTAAGATTTCAGTTTTTGATTGGGTCCAAAATTATTTTTGGTCTAAATTTACTGTATATTGACGAAAATCATTTAATTTCCTGCAAAAATTAAAATACAAACAAGCTTCAGCAGCTCAAATTATGGGTTCACTCATTCGCAAAGACGTCGGGAATCCGATGTATCCAATTTTTGATTTACGTGTGTAAGGGAAAGGATGGTAAGAGTACGCAGTCGGTTAAGAGTACGCAGGGACTTTTTTCCCTGTCGGCAACACTGCAAGCAGAAGTGAGTGTGATCAACTCAACACGTATGTTTTCAGGTGGCTCAAGATACCGCCATTGCTATTTTCATCCTTGCTGTCGTTTATTTATCAGGTAAAATATGATTTCTGCTTGTTGGCATGTAATTTTTCTGTGAAGAAATATTAATTTTTTTGTCAATAAAGTATTGATGTTTGCTTTTTAAGTAGATATCATTATGAGCTTTGTTCCCTTCCGAACAACGTGAACATGTCAGAATTTTACTATTGTGAATGCTACAGCCATCTACGGACGATTTTGAGGAGCAATACATCGGCGGGTAAGAGTACGCACGTATTAGATATGCGTTCTTAACCTTGTACAAACTTCCAGGGATTTTTAAAAACGCATATAGCGGTATAGCCAGGGTTCAACTCGCAGAAAAAGTTTTCTGTGTTGCAGGTATTGAACCATACAACCCTGACATTATAAGTGAAGATTGCTATTCGTCTTCACTAGTAACTCTAGCACCTTCGAATAACGATTGTGTAGTTGCAGTTGCACCAGAAGGGAATGAAGTCCCACCTTCCACTTCTCAAGTACATGTCAATCTCCAGTCAATCGTGCCACTTCCTAGACATGAACAACGAGGAACTAAAAGGAAAAGAACCTCTCAAAAATCTGAGATCATGACTTCGTCTCCGTTCAAAAATTTGTTAAAGGAAAAGGTAGAGAGAAAGAGAGAATTAGAAGAAGCAAAGGCTAATCGAAATGGGGAAAAAACTGAAAAAGGAAAAACCATGAAAGCAAAAAAAAATTTTGTTCTGCATTGTATCGACAACCCAGTTACCTCAACAAGTTCAGCAAACAATGATGCGACAATATGCCCAGGCTGCGAACAATCATATGATGAAGATTGGATCCAGTGTGGATTATGTAAGGAGTGGTGGAATGATGAATGTTCCAGTTACGAAGACACTGGAGCATTTGTATGTGACTACTGCTAAATTTTCTGAATGCGTACTCTTATCCGCCAGGTCGGGAGAGAGTACGCATTTGCAAATTTTTTTTCCGCTTGCTTTCTTTCATATATTTTTTAAAGATAAAACTCTCATTTTGTGTACCTAAGTTTCTAAGTTAATAAACTATGATTCAGTCAATTTTCAAGGTTCTCACTTTTCAATTCTCATTTTTATAACGAACAATCCACTAGGTGCGTACTTTTACCCTCCTTTTCCTTATGTGTTTCTATTTAGTAACCACTGCTTAAGCCATTTATTTTCTTCTTTTTTATATACATATGCAGATTTAAACTGATAAATCTTTATTCATATTTTAACAACAACGAACGACCGGTAAGGTTTCGTAACCAAGATGGACGCCCGATGCTTATTGAGCGCTTGAAAATTACGGTTAGTTAAACGTTCTTCAGGATAAACAGAGAATAAACGATTTTTTTTTCACGATCAGCGGTTTGAGTACCATCTTTTTAATGGTTATTCAACTGATGTAATTAAATATGGTAAAATAACAATCAAATAAATGGTTATTTTACTATTTTCTTACGGAAATTTTTAACAGTGAATTATGAAAGAATCATTCAAAATGCATTCTCTGAAATATATCGTGCATTATTGTTTAACAAAAGCGTCATTAAACGTAGTCGTACAAAATAAGATGGCAATTGTCGAAGAAAACGCTAATTTTATTAAATTGCGTTGCTGAACCATCTTGTAAAGATGAATCTAAAATTCAAAAACAGTTTTAGAATTAGGCTAAAAATTTAAAAATACATTTTTACAAAGGTTCAGTAATAATTGAGCTTGTTAAACATTATGACAAAAAGTTCAAAATATGACTTCAACGGCGCTCATTCCAAAGACAAGATTATTAGAGAATATAACAGTAACCACATTAGTCTTTTGCATGTTGTTTCAGCATGAATTAAATGATTAAATGTTTACCTTACCAATTAGAAATCAAAACAAAGTCTTTGTTATATAATGTAGACATAATGTAAGGCGCTGTACTTCAAGATTGGCATGAATTACAGCGAAGTTTCTGAGGCGGATTTTCGAAGACAAATTGCATGCCACTATTTATACGCTATGCGAGTGCATTTTCGGGTCGAATGCATCCGTTGCTCTCTAAATTTCAATCTGCATCATAATGAATCTTAGTCCCTCACTGCATAGGAAAGCTGAGTGGTAAAATTTTCACTCCTCTGATTATTGTAAGAATTTAGGCATTATTTAGGGGACATCTAAAGGCATATGTATTCAAGATAAATTTATAAATGTGCATTTTGGTGCGGCAAAGTTTTGGAAAAGACGTAGTGTGTTTAATAGTAATATATTAGTTTGTTTCCGTCTGACTCGGTTGTGTTTTGGAAATATTTGTTGAACGAAAGATGTGTGTTCCGAGTTTCATTTTAAGGAATTAACATTTAAACTTTATTCACGGGAAATCGAAAAGCTCATTAGATATTTCGCCAAATTAAAATGCATAATTTCAAAATATAATTGATGCTCTATCTCAGGGGTCTCCAAACTACGGCCCGAGGGCCACATCCGGCCCGCGGACAGATTTTGTCCGGCCCGCGGAGAGCTAGCATACTTGAAAGAAAACTCCTTCTAGAGAACATATTTATTTTTTATAGCAAATTAAATTAAGTTTACTGAAGTAATCTATTTTTATGTTGAATAATTATTAATATGACATCTACATTGATATGGTCATGGGCTAACTACTCATAACATTGTTGTAGGTTATTATTTACTAACTAACAAATTATTGAAATGAATCCAACTAACATTTTATACATTTTAAATGAAAAGATAACTTATAACAAGCATAACGACATATGAAATACTAATGAGATTTATGTAATTGAGATTTTCCACTGACAATAGTTTGTAGTTGTGGACTAATTTTACTTGTACCAATTATTAAAAGAGATTTAAGATGCTCATCAGTTAATTTAGATCTGTAAACATTTTTTGTGTACTTCATTTTGGAAAAGGTCTTCTCACACAAATAAGTAGTACCAAAAACAGAAAACAGCCCACGAGCAAATTTATGCAAATTATCAAATTGTGTCAGTGGAAGACACTTATAAAATTCCAACAAAGATAAGTTTTGATATTTGTTCTTAATTATATCACTGCACTGTAGATCAATCATTTCCATTTGAAGTTCCGGGGCTAGGGTTTCAATGTCAGTATCAAAAGGATTCTGAAAAGTCTTAATTTGATTCGCAATGGCATCAAAGTCCGAGAAACGAGTATCAAAATTTATTTTCAAAGCACTCAAAGTTTCGATTGCAAAATCGATAGGAAACTCGGTCTCAGTGGTGTGGCTAAATATTTCACATGTTTTAAAATGTGAAAAACATTTACTTCGTAGTTGTGATTGAAACAGTATCAATTTCTTCCGGAATGATTTGATATTATTGTATAAATCAGGAAGATGCTGGTTTTCTCCTTGCAATCTCAAATTCAGTTCGTTCACATGTTTTGTCAAATCAACATAGAATGCTAACTTCCACAGCCATGCGTTGTTTTGCAATTCAGTAAGAGGGCGATGCTTTTCATTCAAAAAAAATTCGATCACTGCTCGAAGTTCAAAAAAGCGCTGAAGGACTTTCCCACAACTAAGCCAACGTACGGCAGTATGATAAGGTAAGTCATTTTCTCCAATCTCTTTAATAAAATGTACGAATTGTCGGTGATTCAGCCCAAAAGATCTGATTAAAATAACAGTTGATATGACTGGTTTCAGAACTTCAGACATATCCAAACATTTTCCGCACAAAGACTGTTGATGAATGATACAATGTAAGACTATTGGTTTTGAACCACCGTCATTTTCTACAGCCTTTGACACAAGAGCGACCACTCCTTTATCTTTCCCACTCATGTTTTTGCCTCCATCAGTTGTAATACATTTCAAGTTTTTCCATCGAAGGTTCTTTTGCTTAATGGCCATTTCAACTCCTTTAAAAATATCTGAACCAGTAGTTGTGCCATGAATACTATACATATCAAGAAGTTCTTCATGCACTTCATAGCTTTTATCTACTCCTCGAATATAAATCAACACCTGAGCAGTATCTGACACATCCGTTGACTCATCCAAGGCCAAAAAAAACCACTCAACATGTCCATTTTTGTTGAACAGTTGAGAGGATATATTTTCAGCGATGTCTTCTACCCTTCGAGCCACAGTGTTTGCTGACATACTGACAGTTTTTAATAAATTTACCTTTTCAGGGCACATTTCTTCGGCTACTGCGATTATGCATTCTTTGACCATTTCTCCATCGGTGAATGGTTTTCCACGTTTTGCAATTTCAAGAGCCACACGAAAGCTGGCACGAGTTGCAGCCTCTTGTTCAGTTTTGAGTTTTGTAAATAAAGATTTCTGCGATTTCAATCCGCGCTTCATAGCTTCGAATTTTTCTGTCCGCAAACTTCCTGTATATTTTGAGTAATTTTGAAAATGTTTTGCTTCATAATGACGTTTAATGTTATATTCTTTGAGAACGACTATGCTTTCATTGCAAATCAAACATAACGCCTTGTTACTGGACTCAATTACGAAATACTGAATGTTCCACTGATCTTTGAATTTTCTGCATTCACTATCAATTTTTCGCTTCTTTTCCATTCTACTAAATCACACACAAAAGCAACAATTCAAATAAAAATATTGTTACAAAGATGTCTTAAACTTAAACACGCACAAACACGTTTTAAGGAGGTACGCACTATTTTATTTCACAGCAGTGTCATAGGAACTGACTTGTGGTTGCGCCACTAGCCTTCCTATATATTTCACTTACTGCCATCTAGAAGTGAGTGGAAGACACCAGAACTTTATCGAACCAACGAGATTATTCTGTAAGTGCTATTAGCGCCATCTGTTAGGGATAGAAGGTACTACCTATTTCTGCTTGTGTCCACCAGATGTCCTGTCACGTTACTCCTCATGGCTCGCTCGTACTCTACGACTAATCTAGAAATTACAGATAATGACAGGAAAATTAATAATATGCAGTGTTGCCGTTTTGCGGACTTTAGTTCGATTTGCAGCCTTTTTTAAACGTGGCGTACTTTTTCGGACTTTTTTTTTCATGTAAAAAAATACTCATTCGTTACTTGAGTACTCGTTAGGAACCGAAGTAACGATTACTGAAGAAAAAAGTAATCAATGATTACTTGTGTATTTCATTACTTTTGTAATCAATGATTACTATGGCGATACGATGCGGGTACCCCATTATAACGGATACCCATACGATACAGAAAATACATCAGCTTCCCCGTCGCTAATGGCATCTGGCAAAAAAGTAATCATATTTTACACCACTAGGGGACTGATTCAACTTTTTACCACCGGCAACAATTAATGATAATATGGTTTTGGCCCTTGGAATTTACTGGAGTAATCAATATGGCCCTAAGGCTGGAAAGTTTGGAGACCCCTGCTCTATCTCAACAATTGTTTTTCAGTACTCTTCCTTCCTTTATACTTGAGATATGACTCATTTTAAAAAACTACTCAAAATAGCGGGGATCTAGAACGGAGTGCGGAGATCCGAATTTGCTCGATCCAGTAACGCGATTTGGCTCGAAAATGGATCAAAACTGGAAAAAAGAAATTTGCTGTTCTCCACTTCTCCGATTTTTTTTAACTTTATTTTTTGTCATATAAAAGTAAAATAACTAAAAAATGAGAAAAACCATGCAATTTATTAAAAATACTCGCAGCAAGGATTTGGAATTCAGAGCGGAGCTGAAGCGTTTGTTTTATGTTTTTTGTTTATAATTCCTTACCTTTTAATTGATAAAGGATGGTCTTCCATAGGTCTTATACCTTTGATTTACCAAATTCGTCAATGAGAAAAAAGTTAATGTATATAAGTTTAATATTTTCTTATTCGCAACTTTTTACTAAATGAAACAATTGCAATATTCATTTATTTATTTTTTTAACGATAGAGATTATTCTAACTCAAATATCGTACATAGATTTGACTACAATTGTTCTTTAGGAAGCACTTCATAGGAAAAATTTCTTTTGCTTTAATTGGAAAGGTTTAACTTGATATTTCTTTGCTGATTAAATTATTAATAAATATAAAATTCATTGTTTAAAAACAATGTTTTCATTAAGCAATAATATTAAAAGCAATCATAATAAGAGTTTTTAGGGAAGGCTTTTCTGTAACAAAAACTAAATTCATTGATACTGTTTACACTGGGGACTTTTTTAATCAACTTCAAAATGGAATAATCATACAAATGAATACATTTTAGTGCCCGTCACTGAAGGTGGGTGTGCCCTTTGATTTATAAAAAGATAAGTATTCTTATAAAAATGTATTTACACCAAAAAGAATGAAAGAAAATAATTTTTGAAAAGTAAATAAATAAATAAATAAAAGGTAGAACAAATTTAAAAGCAGAACAATTATAAATTGTGGTATAAAGTGAAAAATAAATTCATTCCTTTAACAACATCGATACTAAATTAAACATAATTGTTGAAAGCGGTGTAAAATTGTGAGAGATAAAATAATTTGTAATCTTGAATCAATTAGAAGTATGAATGCAACTGTCCCGGAGTTTGCAGAAAAATATACTTCGATTAAGCAACATATCATTGTAGCAGTAATTATAACTTCTGTCATGATTTTGCCCACTCCAAAAGTTATGTTTAAATGTACTATTTATGCTACTTACAGAATGAAATTATAATTTTTTTTTTTATCACAATGTCTGAGTGTTCTGCTTTATATTCGGTTCTTTTTAAGGGAAAGTATTAGAGAAGAGAAAGGGGCAGAAGAGAGAGAAAGAAAAGAAAAAAAAAAAGTCTTGGCTGTAGTTAGAAATTTAAAATGTATCCTACTATGCATTGTATCTGAAACTTTAAAGCTATTTTTTTTTAATATACTTTATCGGTAAAAACGGAGGGATCGAAAAACAGCAACGTACCGAATCGGCGGAACGTCCAATTTTCGAAACCATAGCTTCACACGTTCCTGCTTACTTCTTGATCTTGTTTATTTTAATAAAAACACGCAAAGTGTATATTCTTATTTGGGACAGATGGTTTTTTTTAACTATACATATAAACACAAAAACAATTAATCTTCCTCTTCATTGGCACTTAGCCTGCCATACATTGTTTCTCCGGAAAGCTCTATCCTTGACTTTAATTTGTCTAGTTGGAGACCTTTAATTAAAGTTTTTAGATCTATCAAGGCATCCATTCACATCTTCTTGAGTCTGCTTCTTGGAGTGTTGCACACGGGCGTCCAACAATGTTAAATTATAATTCTTGTTATTGGGATAAAATTGCATATTTTCAAAAGCATCATGTTTTCGGAATAGCTTCGAGTTCAAAATGAATTTGATTTGAAAAAACGAGTTCTTTTTTTTAGCCAGACAGACATCGAATGGTCAGTGGGGACAGTTAAATTGTATAGCTTCCAAACGTATCAGCTGAGGGTGCTGCCGTTTCAAATATCTAAATAGCCCAATACAGAAAAGCGTAATTATCCACTCGACCATTGTTTTTCTTTAAATTTTATTTTGGTAAGTCAGCTCTGAATCTGAAGACAAATTACTCGTATAATTTGTCGTAGCATCTTGTATTCCGGCTGATGAGAGACGAACAGACTACTCACATTCTTGAACCGTTCTGTCGTCATGCGCGATAAAGAGTTTCTTAATTTTGATACAAATATTATTTTTTGAAGAAGTAATTTTTCTGAAGAAGTAGTACCATGACAGTAATATAATGGGTGGTCAAGGTACCGAAATTGAGGGGTGAGCACAGCACTAAAACTGAGTAATGATCACAGGTACCAAAACTGGGAGTTTACGGCATTAAAACTGAGCCTAGGACACGGCACCAAACTGTGGTGGCCGGTCTTAAGATTTAGAATTATCTCTGCCGAAAGAAACTCGGGTTCCCACCACATAACGATCATATAGTGTTGTTCGTAGTATATTGTCACTAAATTTAAAAGTAGCAATACGTGAATTTCAGTGAACTCAAAATCCTTCTTTTTATTTCGAAGATCACATGAATGCTGTGTCAAAATCTGTCACTCAGAACATGTCAAATATTAGTTCTCAAAACTACAAAAGCATAAAATGTTCTACAATCATTCTCATCTTTATATCAACTACGAAAAAAAAGAGAATATAACACAAAATATTCTTTAGTCAAGATTTGTGATCTCAGAATTTTTTCTAAAAAAATTCCGTCTCGGTAGCCCAAGTCGGAAGCCCCTGTCTTTCAGCCCGAGCACAAATAACGACATCTCATAATAACATCATGATTCTGGCTCCCTCTTAATCTCAGAAAAGTACAAGACTGAGTTTTTATATTGATGTTCACTTTAAATGCAAACCAAAACATGTTAAAGGAAGGTATATGTTGGTTAAAGAAGGTGACGTGATCAGCACAGAGATTAAAAGTTTCCAGAACCTATTAAAAAAAACAATGAGAGTATAAAAAGTGTGCTCTAATCAATTAAACCAAATGAATAATTTCTATCCCCAAGAAGGCCAAAAAATAAAAAGTTAGGAAGAACTAAAAATATAACAGGTGATTCCCCATCAAAAGTTCGTTGCAGCAGGTGCTAACCGAAAATAAAAATAAAAAGACAATTTTAACGACAATGTATTCCGAATGATTTTGTTGTGCAAAATAAAGTAAAGAAAAAATAAAATGAATTGAAATGTGGCTATTGGAAATAGGAATACCACACTTGCCCTTTCTATAACTATACTTCCTAAGTAAGCATCGGTGCTTAAAACTGAGAACTGCACTTGCTCATTTTTAAGTCAAAATTACGTTTTAAAAAATAAGAAGGTATACTTTCTCATTTTTAAGTACACCTATTTTTTACAGTGAATGCAAGATCTTTAGCACTCGATTTTGCCAGGTGACCTAAAAATATGTCCAAGCCATGAAATTATTAGGGCCTTGACGAATTTCACTATTTCTATATATGTTAAAAGGACCTCTACTTCCTCATTAGCTCTTGTTCTCCAACAACTGTTATTTAACTGTAATGAGCTATAAGTTTATCTGAGACTTTTTCGCTCAAAAAATCAGTAAATTATTTATCTCTCTGTAGAGATCAAATGCAGAATTCTGAAAGGGAACAGATGCTATTTCTTATATCAGCATTTGTTGAAAAATAAATTGATCCCAAGAGCAATTAAACGAAACTAACTTAAATCCGTCCGTGAGCTGTGTGACTTGGACTTTCACAAAAATAATTTGTGTCTATGGAGAAGAAAAATGTTTCAGCTTCTATTCATAATTTCATGAAATATAATAAAAAGTTCAGATTTATTTGCTCTGAAAATATTGTGTTTATTTTTTATTTATTCATTTTTCTCAATCATCATTTTTGCACAGGTGCTTTGAAAAGGCTCAGTTTGATTTATCTGAAAAACTTTCAGTACAACAGAGCATGTACAGTAAACTCTTTTACTGATTCAAAACTACCGTTTTAAAAACTATTATATACATTGGAAGAAAAAGAAAGGAAAAAAACTCAATTGTGGTAAAATATTACACTAATGGGAAATAGATACGTTTATATTATAAAAATTATTAATATATTCAAATCAAATAAATATTTCGAAAATTACTTTAGTTCTGAATCAAATTTCAGTGTAAAAAAGTTTATTTATTAGCATTTCCCAGTGAGTAATTTAATAAACGAGTAAGGCATACACTAATTACATTTCAACATCCTGTTTGTCAAACTTCTAATTAAACATTTCTAAAGCAATACATCTAGGAGAAATAATAAATTAATTCACCAGTGAAATCAATGCAAAAGCAATTAGGATGTTTCCTTATTTTCTCTTTTTAATAAATAACAAAGAATTAATACTGCTTAAGAAATATTTTCTAAAAAAGTGAAACTTCTTAATTAAAATTACAAATTTAGTTTTAATACGGTTTCTATGGTATTATTTTTTTACGTTTTTTGTCAAAATTTGAACGGAAATCTAATCATTCTTAGAAAACCATTTCTACAAAATATATTGGATTTAAAACATTCTTTTGTGTTTCAGGCATTCATTGACGATGGGAGCAAATGAATCTCCGTTTTTAAATGTTATCTTTTAGGAAAATTAATCGGATTTTCTATTTTAATGAAGCATTTCTGTAAAATAAAATATCATTCCATACAGATGCTGCTTGTTTTCTTTTCCTTTTTTTCCCTTTAACAAAATTTCATTGATACCTAAACGTCATCTAAATTAATTATTACTATTTTTTGCTATTAATACAGAAACTGGTAATAAACGAACTATTCCTGCAAATTCCTTTATTGCACAGACACACAGACACCTTATAATACGTTAAGTATATACGTACAAAAATGCTTTGTGTATTTTTTACATCATCAAACGATGGATGTATTTATATGAGAAAGGTTTAATCGTTTTAATTTTTAAAAAGCATATAAATAAAAATGTTCCATATTTTTAACTAAATCAATTTTTATTTGAAGCAAAAAGATTTAATTTTTCTGAAATGCATTTTTAAAATAAGTAGTTTTGTAAGATTTTGACTTGAAGCATTTGCTCTCAAAAGAAACGATTTAAAACTCTTTGCAAGGGATTTCTATCGGCGTAAATTCTGAGAAACTTCCAACTTCTTAGGCCAGTTACTATAAAACTGAAATGAATACATATTGTTTTATTCTTTATTATATTTAACGTATTTTTTCTCACTTGTTTATTTTTTAACGAAACTATAGTTTAATTTTTTTTGAGTGTCAGTGACTTATAATTTATGTATAACGCAGTTTTGCTACGTCCGCAGCTTGGGTGCTCTGATGCAACATTTGCTTCAGACGGATTTTACTCGCAGGAGTTAGAATAAACTTGATTTTAGCCGTTGCACTGGGAATTCCGCCAGAAATCGTATAAACTCCGAAGTATGACTCCCGAAAAACTTCTACTTCTGATGGCCAAAGTTCATTCACAGAAGATGGTAATCAGCGTTTTTAAATGAAGTTTT
The DNA here is from genome assembly GCA_038502835.1 of Octonoba sinensis. Lineage (NCBI taxonomy): Eukaryota > Metazoa > Arthropoda > Arachnida > Araneae > Uloboridae > Octonoba > Octonoba sinensis. Next base: position 50,254,139 of record CM076599.1, on the reverse strand, counting down.
ATGCACACCGCTGTACTATGACCCAGTTATAATCAGAGATGCCCCGTCGAAAAACTGCAAATACAGGACAGCAAGGGACGCCGAAGGAGGGACGGATTAACGGATCACCCCCCCCCCCCCCCAAGATCATCGGGTATCCGGCATCTGACCGATTTTAAATTTTTAGTGCACGAAAGATCCGGTAATCGGGCATGTTAATTTTGATTTTTAAGATTTTTTTAACTAGCGTATCACTTATTGGGAAGCTGCGAGATGCTTTAAAAAGTTCTAAATTTACAGACTTTAAACATCAGAGTCGAATATCTGGTACGAACCTGTTACATAAGGGTCACCGGATTTCCAATATCCGGCAAAGTCAGTATCCTGGCAAGAGTGTGGGACCCTTTTTTTTTTTTTAAGTTCCTTGGGACGCGGGACAAATTCTCAAAATTAGGGACAATCCCATAAAATCTGGGACTTTTTGCAACCCTAGTTAAAATTGTTTGCTAAATAAAACTAGGAAACCTAAAATCTAAGCAAGTGCGTATGTTTTAAAGAACATTTAATTTCCTAATTGTAATTACCAAAGTACTTCCAAACAGGAACACTTAAATGCTGCAGCAGTAGAATTCAGTAATTTATCTTCTCAAACGCGCCTCTCATTTATTCACTCAGCTCTTTTTTACAAACAAGTAGTATCAGAATCTGGTTCGTTATATAGCATTTATAGCTCTCTTTTCGTAAGAATGCACATATTCAACTTTGCAATAGTAATTTCTTGCGTCATTAAAAAACCAGATAATAAACCTCGATAAACTTATGGCAGTTATACTGATTGCTTTTCCTTTTTAGTTCAATAAGCACTTCACTCCAGTATAGCATCGAATTCTTCTTCTTGGCGTAATTTTATAGCGCAGCAAATATGGCACACATATATTCAATAAATCATATTGCTGTAAGCTTACTGTTCGGTCATGCCAAGGCGATAATCTTTTAAACAATTTTTCCCGCGACATGGCAGTCCTAATGCTGATTCGGGCAACAAGAAACACATTTTTTCAAAAACGTGTGTGATTCGTGCAGGTCAAACAGTCGGCTGGTCGTAAGAGAAATTGCTTATGCTTCAAAGATATCGGTGGAATAGTATCCAATGACTCAGGTTATTTAGGGAAATTAAGACCCTTTTTCCCCGAGTTTACTCGGTGCAAACTTTCAAGTTCAAAACAGTAATTTAACGTTATTATCTCGAAAATTCGAAAACAATTCGAGTCTCGTTTATTAGGTAATAATACAAATTATACGACAGAGAGGCATAACTGTTAAATAAATTAAAAGCAAATAAACAGAAAATGCTTCATGCTTTTTAAATGTGCCAATATTATTCTGAGTATTTCAAGCACTTCATTTAGTAAAAGGATTTAATATTTGTTTACATTCAAGAAAAAATATTTCAAGAAGTTAGAATTATTACTCGTATTTTGGTTTTAAAAAAGAAAGAATTGTTCTTCATATATATATCTATGCATTTTAAGTGCAAAAAATTTGAGTGTTTAATCATAGAAAAAGATGATGTTTCAGTTAAGTAATTCAAAAGACAGACGCATCTTGGTATGCTTAATAAAACTGCCAATTTTAAAATGCAAGCTAGAATGGCAAAACATTTAATACTCATTTGATATTCCGTAGAAATAAAATAGAGATCTGTGCGAACTATTATCGAATGACAAAAAAAAAAAAAACGATCAAAATTTTTTCGTCATTCGACCTAAAATTAGCTAATGATTTCAATACTTCAAAGGCTGACTTTTTGGTAAACGTCTAAAGAAAAAAAAAACAGTATTAGTGAATTAGAATTTACAATTACTTATTTTATGATATAAATAATTAAACAATTTAAAACTTTCAAAACTAAACCAACAATAGGAGTTAGGGTTCTGGTAATTTTGTTTTAAAAATTTTCAAACCGATTTGAAAGTTTAAACTGACACTGCGATTTTATATTTCATAGCGGTTTGAAATTTAAATTGATTTCAAAACAGAAGTTGTTTACTTAATGACCTTAATCAGAAGTCAAGTACATGTTTTCCAAATGATTAGATTATTTTGTTTGTTTTTTTAGAAAATACGTATTTCTGAAACAACAAATGCTCATTCTTTTATATTTACTAAATCGAAGTGTAGCAATTTTTAGCTTGCAATTCCAGTCAATCCAAGAAAAAAAGTCTCTGAAAAATGTATGATGAGCTATAAAAGCGAAAAAAGTTCAAGGAAAATCCATTTTGATCAAAGTCCCTTTGGAAATTGAAAGTCGATTCGAAAACAGTACCAAGGGAAAAGAAACTGTTGAAAAATAGCTGCCATAGGTGAGAAGCATTTGATAGTGAAAGCAAATAGCTAATAAATGATCTTGCTGACGTAAGCTATAGTTATCGGGTCTAAGGTCAAAAATCGAAGTTATTGTTATTCAGAATAAGCTCTCAACTTCTGCGATTGGAAAAGTTCGAATAAAATGCTTGCGTTTGAAGAAATTTTCAAGTAATGCTCATGGAAGTAAAAATGGCTTGCCCTTCAAAATATCAAATATATAACTTCAAATGCTATAAAAAAAAACATATATTTTGCCTAGTTTTTTTTTAAAGTACTGAATGCTCCGTAAACGCATAATTACGGCAGTACATTTCATTGTTTTTGCTTTTATATGAAATTTCAACATTACTTCCCTTAAAGTTACATCAAATTAAACATAGTTTAAATTTTTATTAGGATATATAGAAAAGTTATTTTGCAAAATTTGGTCATTTCTCCAAAGAGGTTTTATTTTACGTTTGTTTTGCATTTATTTATTTTTTCCAAGTGCATTCATTGCTGCCATTGAATAAATACAATGTTAAAACATTGATGCCAAAATTATTGGCGCAAAAAGTGCTAATTTGTTGACTTCAAAGGATGCTGCTTAATTTTACTCTGTTTTGGTGTTTGTTTTGGTTACCGCCACTGGCAGCGGTGTGCACTGGCATCCGTCAAGCGCCTGCAGACAGACAAACTGTACGTTCAGAATTCATTATTCATTTCATAGAGTGCATTACTTGTAGTTTACTTGCGTAAAAATAGCGTAGTTTTCAGTTATTTATTTATGTATTATTTTCATTTCAAGTACTTGCTCAATTTGTCTCAATTTGTCAAAAACGAGACAAGGAGATTTAAAGCGCAACGAGAGAAAAATTTTTTTATCCTTTGCATAAAAAGGGGTAGCCCGCGCGTCATTTATGTCAGTATTTAATGGCACTAATCTTAAGCGACATCATAACACAAGCCTTTGATTTTTAAGCCAACAAATTTCTAATGGTCAAGAGTTAAAATTGTCTTTAGAAACAACATTTAACTACCAAAGCTGGGTTATACAATGCTTGTAAAATAGATAGCGGCGTGTGTAAAATCCATTAAGGTTTTTACTATTGCTGATGAAGAAAACCACCTCAATACATTTGAGCGTTAATTAAAAAAATAAATAGTTTCTACCTTTGATCTAGTGACAAAAAGGATTTCAATTATTCGAACAAAAATATGCACGCAGAAAGACAAAAAAGAAGATTTCTCGTTTGTTTTTGTAAAAACGAAATAATTAACTGAACCAAAAAAAAAAGCTGAAAAATTATTTTTAAGCACCCAGCAGAGTAGGATAATTCAAACGTTTCCACAAGAATTTAATCACGTTTGACTTAAATGTAATGAAGAAAATCTTGTAAAGAATTCAGTTATGTATCTTTCTCCAAAACTAACTTTACGTAACTTTAACCTAGTAACAGTTTAATTATGAAACGTAGCAAATCAAAATCAGGACATACATTTTTTTCGTTCTTTTGTAAAAATATAAGAAGTAAAATACCTATACGCAAGAAAAATATTTTGTCTAAAAACAATAGTAAAATATTTTAAAGGAACATTTTTATGGAGAAGGAATCTTTAATTACATTTAGTGAAGTAAAAACTTAGATTAACGTACAGTTTTCTTTTAAGTAATATCACGATATGCAGTTCACTTAACTTAGTATTCCAAGCAACAAATGCTAGATTACTGTTATGGAGTCAAAACACTTTTTATATTTCCACACAAGCATTAAATAATTTCACTATTTAAAAAAAAATCTGCAGCAAAAAAAAAAAGTTAAAAGATGAAATTGAAAACGATAGATTTTAATTTGCATCAAAATTCAAGCACACAATTTTCTATTGGTTTTATCCTAGCCAATTTATTTTCCATGTCTCTTCACTTTTAGCAGAAAAGTTTCCGGACAAAGGTATGTACACAAATGACTTTCTGGCTGTTTATTTTGTGATGCTTAAAAATAGCGTTTTTTTAGCAGGACGCAGAATCTTGTTGCCCTTTTGATGCGTTCTGTTGCACTCGAGTGAGCCCTGGTGTTGTTCCGATTGCGCCTTGAAGTTTTCTTCGAAGCACCCGAACGCCATTTTAAAGACTCAAAGATATTTTCAAGTTTATTTTCGACCGTCAGACATGTACGAAAGAAATTTATAACTTCATCATTTCAAATTCAGCAGCCAAATTATATCACACATAACATTTTTATTTTGCTACAGTCTCGCCACTCTGGCAAGGATATCTGATTTCAAGTTGTGGGGTTAGCATGAAAGTCGTCACAAAAGATCCAAAATTTAATGCACGTGTATAAACTTAATAGAGGTCTCCCTCAAATAAGATACATAACTTATATTCCTATTACATTAAAATGAAGGGTCAAACCAGAGAGAAAAAACTGAAAAAGTAGTGCTCTCCCAGTTCAGTGTAGGTATAATTTTGGAGAAGTGTGTCCTTTTGAAAATGACTCCCTACTTGCTTTTGTTTCATTCTAAAGCCAGAACTACTGAAATTAGAAAAAAAGTGTGGAAAATAAATCTTATGAAACAGTTATATTGCAAAAAACGCATTATGTTTTTTTTTTCTTTTTTAAAATGAAATACGTATGAAAGTAAGTACGGTTAATAGTATATCAGTGAAATTAATTTTCATCTTACTTAAAATAACCAAGATTTTTGAAATATTAACGCACAAAAAGAATTAAGCCGAAACATAAATTTACTTTTCATTTTAGTACTTAAAAGAGCATTTTTTTCTTCAAAGCCTGTCGGAATTTAATCTTATTAACAAGACTTTTTTTACCACGCAAATATATTTTACCAGGAAAGTGTGAACTGTATTTTTTGTATTTAAAAAGGGGTTGCAAGTGAGATTATATTCAGTGTACTAAAAAGATAAAAAGAAGCTTTTAATAAGAAGCCAAAAAAAAATGCTATACTTTCTCCTTAACGATGTACAGAACTATTTTTAAAGCTGTGATTTTTTAATAAATATTAGGTGCTTTTTGACTCGATGGTTTCATATCTCATTACCTAATGGGTTTTTTTTTTTTTGGAGAATATGCGGTGAATATGATAACATTTTTAAACTGAAGATAATGCATTTCTGGAAATGGTTGAAAGTGTCTGCATATAAGTTTTAATATGAGTATTTATCATTCATATAATGGAAGCGCTAAAGTTTCAAAATAGTAAGACAAAATTATTTTACTTAAGCTCTTTTTAAGAATAAAAAATATTTTACTTTAATTCATTTTAAAAATTACAGTACCATAAAATTCATATTTTACTCTTAAAGCATCGACTTAGTTGCTATTTTTTTAGTTTACTTAATCAATATCTACAGGAACGGATAGTAAAAAAGAATACTATTTCTAATAAAATTATCTCATCTCATTTTAATCAAAAATGGACCAAAAGCAATAGAACCAAACATTATCGTAATCAATAAATAATATTGCAGTTGAAAAAAAAATATTTTGTAAGAAAGGACTACGGATTGTTTATTAAATTGGTTTACACAAAAGTGTAATTAATAGTGAAATAGTTTTCTTCGGCTTCACGGTATATAAATTTACTATGTTTTCCCCTTTCGCTAAACATTTCCTGAGAAACCGGCATGATGGCGTCGTGGTAAGGCGCGGAGCTCGCCCCAGGTCTGAGGTTCGATCCTGGCAGTGTCGGTGGATTTTCAAGATGCAGAAAATCGTCTGCGCCCGTGTCGTATGATTGTGCGGCATGTAAACGATCCCTTGAGTAGACGTTTGGCTTGGATGCTCTAAATTAAATTCCTAGGGCAATTTCGCATTAACAGAGTTCAGATGCTCTCCCTTTCAGGTGGAAAAACCGGACGTCAAGATTCTGATGCTGCATGGTACCACAATCATTGCGGTGCCGCTGAAAGAGACGGTACCAATGTCTCGAGAACGCACTAGGTCTGCAATGGGTCGAAGCGAACAGCAGCCCATTAGAAATAAAAAAAAATCATTTCCTAAAAAACATTAAATGGCTAAAAACATAAATCAAAAAACTAAATACTGATAAGAATAAAAAAGTAGAGGAAACTACGAGCCATCAAATTTGTCTCAGTTTACTTTTGCAGCGTTCAAGAAAAATATGGTTAAAAAAAGCCGTGTTAAAGAATTACTCATGTGTTGAACAACAAAATACGAGCTGACTAATTTTTATTGAAATCGGGTTCTGTGAATATATATATATAGGCTCTTTGCTTGGGTGTCTAGGGGTTACTTAAATGATGACTCACCATAAAGATATAAAAAATGACTATATTAACGCTTAGCTATTAACAAAACTATTCACAGAACAAACTTCAATCAAGAACATCAACACCATCCAAGTCCACACAGAACGGAGTCTTACTCAGAACACTACATTTCGGTCATTCTGACACTTTGGCTGTCCTCAGACAAACCTGGAAAGAAATTCAAAAAAAAAAAAAACAACATAAAACAGTCACAGGAAAAATGAAAATAAGTCAATGTCTATTGGTCGATGCTCAGTCCAAGTTGCGGGACCAGGGCTTCATGAAGTCGGCTGCAGTTGATGTTTTAACTGGCTCTTCGTGCTGGCCAACTCTCTGAACCTCATATCGGTCCCTGCCTTTCGCATTGACCACTCTGTACGGTCCCAAATAGTCTGCGCGCAGCTTCAGCCCAGGCGCAAACTGGGTTCGCTTGATTGCAACTAAGTCTCCCGCCTTGTACTGATTCGCCTTTTTTCTTTTCCTGTCGTAGTGTTTACGATTTTCTTCCTGAATCTTCAAGATATTATGCTTGGCTTCGTCCCCAATTGCCATTCGGTTTTCCGCAAAGTGGTTCTCACTTTCTTCATCTAATAGCTCTTTAATAGCAATATCTTCTTTGTTGCGCATTTTTACTCCCACTAGAGGCTCAAAAGGGGTCCATTTAGTGCTGCGCGAAGTTACACTATTGATCATTCTCTGTAGGCGATCAACATTCTTGAACCATTTCTCGGGTTCCCGTATAGACATTTTGGTCAAAACTGGAATGATGGTGCGGTGGACTCGTTCCACCTGTCGGTTTCCCCTTGGAACTCCGGAGGTAATTAGTATATGTTTAATGTTTTCTTCTTTTATAAAATCTTCAAACTCTTTTGATCGAAATGCTCCGCCTCTGTCCGAAATAATCCTTGCCGGGTTACCAAAAGTTTTTTTGCTGGAGTCTTAACTTGTCTATGGCTGCTTCAAATAATCAAAATGAAGTTTCTAAATCAATCCACCGGCAATCACTTTATCCGGGCAGTCACCCCAACATTATAGGCTCTTTGCTTAGGTGTCTAGGGGTTACTTAAATGATGACTCGCCATAAAGATATAAAAATGACTATATTAACGCTTAGCTATTTACGAAAACTATTTACAAAACTAACTTCAATTAAGACCATCAACACCATCCGAGCACCGCAGCGCTTACACGTCCACACAGAACGGAGTCTTACTCAGAACTCTACACACACCCACACACACACACACACACACACACACACACACACACACACACATATATATATATATATATATATACTGTGAATGCGGTTGATATATCAACCGCATATAGGTACGGTACTGCTTTAGATCCATTTAACTTTATCAAACAGGTGAAATTTCTGCATAGGATACTATTAATGACAAACAGTTATTAATTTATTTTTTAATTCATACTAAAACTAGTTAAAGTAAATTTAATAATGTATTAATAGTTTTAAAAAATCAAAATTTAGTGTAACGTGTAAATGAATTTTTTAGTTATAATATAATTTTAATATGTAGAAAGAGTGATATTTAAACATTATTATTATTATCCGGAAAGTAAAATCAAAATTAGCTACAGAAAATTCTATTCATGCTTCATAAAAGGAAACTTTTTTTAAATTAGGTTAAACGAAACGTAATTTGCTCTTAAAACCGAAAACTCTATTTTACTTTTTAAAGGCTTAAATTTCTTTTGAAAACATTTTTAATATGTTCTGTATCACATTTTGCTTACTTGAAGTAGGAAGTGAATATCCAAAGTTACTGCCCAGGTTTCAAGTGGCAGTCTGAAACATTTATGTGCACGTTGCAAATTATTCAGATACTGACAGTAAATTACTTTCTTTCTTTTTTAGAGGATGAAAAAAGTAATTTTTAAAAGAACATCATTTGTAAGCTAACTTAACACATGTTAAAATTACTCTTAAAAATATATGCATGAAATATAAAGAAAAATTTATAATACATTTTAATTATTTTTACATTAGTGTTTTAATTCAAACGTACATACTGTCTTATTTATATTTTTAAGTGATGTTTTATCACTATAGTACACATTAATTAAAATAGCCGAAGAATTTTATTAATAAAAAAACCGAAAAATAAAAAATGGTGCAGTGAGTAGATAATTTTAAGCCTTTGTGAAAATATATTTTGAAGCTCTGATTATTTAAAAAAGGAAATAAACACCAACAACAAAAGTATTAAAAACGAAGGTGTTTTATGTGTTGCTACTCAAAAGATTTTAATCAAATTAAATGTTGACACGCCTAAATGAATTTTCTCCTTATAAGAGGATCGTTTTCTATTACGCGACACGTATATTATTTTAATGTAGCCTATTTGAAGGTTTATTTGATTGCCATAGAATGTCGTTCTGAAAGGAATAATCTCAAACATTAGTCACTAAAAGGAAAAAGTCGTTCATTATCTTCTAAAAACATGGAGAATGATAAATCTTAGAAACACGGTATGTGTCTACGGTCTAAGAAATTTCAGAAATATCTATTTTTGGAACTATTTTTGAAACCAGTCTTTTTTCGATAACGTGTTATGATATCGTAATTTTGACATTGTTTAAACTTTTGTGTGAAGAAGTCTCAACAATTTTGCGCAATTTACGAATCCAATACGTTAAGGAAATAAATGACTATTCAAGTTATATTATAAAAAAATATTTTATTTCAAATTAAAAATAAACAGTTTATTATTTCTACATATATATTATGTTTTAATCTTTATGTTTAATATTTTTACATATGTAATCATATTCCATTAAGTGTAGTTATAACCCGCAAAGTGATTAGAGGCAATTACGATATGAATGCTCGCAAAACTGGTTATAACTTTAACATAATTCATTTAAAGAGAGGTTAAAAACCGCATATATATTTTTTAAGTGTATTCATATTCTATATAATGTGAAGTAATCATGAGGAAATGTTCTAAAATTTAAATCTTCGAAAAACAAATGTAAAGCATAGTTAGTGTCCGTTGATTATAAATTCCTATAAATTGGTCTATAAGTTTTCATAATTTGATTAAGAACAGTAAAAACAGTTTAAGAGGCATAAAAGTTTTACTCATTTTTATTCCTTTTAGCATTTATTCTAAAGTCAAGTATTTATATTCACTTTCAAGTAGTCAGATTTCAGTAATAGCAATCTCGCTAAGGAAAATAACCTTTAAAAAATACTTTATAAAAGGGGGAATTGCAAAGTGTAGTAGTAGAAGAGCAAAGTGATGAAGTTTTTTTAAAAATATAGAAAGAAATTGAGCTGCTTACAGTTATTGGACTGAAACATTTTTAGAATCCACAGTGGTAAAAGTATGCTGAGACGTAATTAAACGTCAAATTTCAACAATTAGCTATACCATGATTGAATAAATAAAAATTGACACTTTCCTGGACAAGCCTTGAATAATTACGAATTCTGATGTCTCACTGTTTAGCTAACCCATAAGATCGTATATATATTTCCTAGTTTTAATCTCCATCAGGGAAAGAAGTACAGTGACTTTAAAACCACGGCACTGATAGAAATTCTTCCTTTCATATTCAAAGTAGCCTTCTTTCAATAACAAGCTGTATCTCTGTCGGAAACTCCTCGACCTCTAATGCATCTTCAGGTCAATGGATTATTCTGGGCAAAGCAAATAAATAACGGAGTGTATAAAACACTCTTCTGGAACTGAAAACGGTGCAATGCATATAAGTCAGCGAAAGTGATAAATGGCTTATGCAAATACTGAAACTATTAGCAGTAGAAAAGGAAACTTCCATTCCTGAAGTTGAAAAATGGGATGCATTCATCTTGTGCTTAAAAGAAACGTATAACGTTTTTGAACAAAACGGGATGGATCAATTTATTTTTAGTGTTAAAGAATTTGGAAAAGTTTTGATAGCAGGGCCAGAAACTGCAAACCTCAATTGGTAAGCTGACAATAAATAAAGTTATTAATACTTTCTCATAATTAAAATATGTAATTTAAAGCGAAATGTCTTTCAGATATTCGTATTAACGTGAAACTTATATTTAACTCAAAAATATCAGCCGTAAGCGTTTATTTCTTCGTGGTAGTTAAATGAAAGAGAACTGAGTATTATGTTACAAAGCATGCTGAATACTTTTCTCCAATTCAGAAAGTCCAGTGGAAGGGTAAAACAGATAACCATGAGACAACGGCAAAAAAAGGTCAACTTTACACTTTTTACTCTTCTCAGTTGCGTTAATTGTTTGCATAAAAATACAGACAATGAAGGAGTTTTACTCAAAATACATGGATTTCAACGAGTAGAAAGTGCTTTGGCTACACCTAAAGGCAAGTGTAGCCAATAATTTGTTGGATTAAAAATCCAATATTGATTTAGAAAGGTCACTAGAGCAAATAAACTGAATGGATTTAATTTTTGTTTCAGAGAAGCCTTCACCTTAAAGCTCTTATTATACTTGCTTTTAATGTCACTGCTTAATGGCAACAAATTCTTTTTAACAATGAGTTTTACGTTTCTGTATCACAGGACAAGACGAACGTAAGCCAAAAAAATGATGATGTTCATATATTGTTTAATTGTACGAAAATGAACCAACAACGGATAAAGCATACATACTTTTAAATGCTAATAGTCATGTTTTGTAGCCTAATTCATATAAAAGCTTTGTTACTAGGCAGCAAAATCATTCTTCTTGAAATGTTTTACCCTCCCCTTTTAAAGTATTCATAATGTCATTTACGTTAGTCTATCTCTGAGATACACATTTATTAATATTTCTCTCAACAGAGAAATACTAAGCTAAGTCTTTCCAATTAAAATAAAAATGCTTAATTTCCCCCAAAAAAGTTCTTTCTAAAGAACAAATGTAGTCAAATGGTGCTATATTTAAGTTCGAAGACCCTCTATCGATTGTTTTAAAAAGAAAAAAAACCATTAAAATCTGTTAATTTAGTCAAAAGTTATGGAAGAAAATTCAAAAAAATTCCAAAATTTCCACTCATAACTTCTTTCTAACTATCGAAGATGGGTCAAACGAAGGTAAAAGACCTATGGGGGACAATACTCGATTGATTAAACAAGGAATTAATAGTCGGTTCATCAAGTGAAAAATTATCGATGGACAAAGTAACAAAAGAAAAAAATATACGTACGGTAGAAATTCAAAACAGTCTCATTTTGGAAGTCGGTTAAAAATGCCATGCAAACGAATTTGCATATTAGCATGCATATATGTATAACAAGAACATTTTTGCAAACTGGGCGAAGTCAAAACTTCCCCAATGACTTTCCTCATCATGGCTGCACATTCATAAACAGCTTGAACTTTCGGAAACTTTTCAGCCAAAGATTTTGAAAATGTATTTTCTGCGTTTCCCTTTACTTTACTTCTACTTGCCAAAGGGAGTTTCAGTCAGAAAGAAATGCAAAAATTCCACAAATCCTAGTTTCTCCTATCGATAAACAGCTCTGCAAAAAGATTCGAAGACTGTTAGTAATTTTTAACTTATCTCTTTATTACAGTGTTTTTTCTACCATGAAAATAGAATGTTTCTGAATATATATGTAATATTTATTTTGCATCGATTGTTTTCTCCCTAATAAAGCTCCTTCGAGATTTTATTTTATTTTACTGTATTTTTATTTATTGTTACTTTAAATGTAATGTTTACTTAAGTAAACATTACACATTAAACATTTATGTTCAGGATTTGTTAGGTGTTTGTCACTTTTTAGCCTACTTTCCCGTAAAAGTATTTTTTTTTAAAAATGAGAAAAGAAAAAGTCTTAATGTGTCCTAAAAATATCATTAAAAATAAAAAAAGTCAAAAATAAGTTAAATAATTAACTAAATGTTGAAAAACGAAATATGGAAAATGTGGTATGTCTGTCGGTCCCCCCCCCCCCCCAATAACTTTTGAAAGAATTTTCCGATTCAAAAAATTATATAAATACCCCGAATCTTACATTTTTATGCATTGATAAAGAATTTTCTTGCATTCCCGAAGCACGCAATATTTTTGTAATATTTTCTCTATAATGTTGCTTTTCTTCTAGCCTTCGCAAAGTTCTTTACTTACACAAAAATCACTGAAACATATTTTAGCAAATCAGAATGAAAGAAGCACAAATAAAATTAATAAATGAAGACATCAACTAAGTTAACAGTTAATTGACAATTGTGCATCCTTTGGCACTGCTGCCGAAAAGCAAATTTAATTTTTAAACAATACAACTCGGTTAAGAACTGAGAAACCAGCTATGAATATAGAACTTTGCTAAAATAAAAGATATGTTTTATAATTTAATTAAATAACGGTACAACTGTTGTAAATACTTCATCTATAACTTATGTTCTACGAAAATGGAAATGTATTTTACCAAGTAAATGTGAAAATAATGAACTCAAGTCTTGAATGATACTAGAAGAACAACACAGACTTTCTCAGAAAACACGTCTAGGGAACGACTATTAGCCAGCAGGCAACATCAGTGACTGAAATTCTTCCTTTGATATTCAAAACAGGCTGTTTTCAATAACAAGTTGCATTGCGCGCAGACTGGTCTCGACCTTCAACGCATTAAGAGGTCAGTGAATTTACTTTGGCTTAAGCAAATATATGATGAAGGGTTGAAAACACTTTGCAACAGTGAATACGATGCGGTGCAAAACGTCAGACGGGTGATGAATGTCTTATGCAAATACTGAATTTCTCAGCAGTTGAAGGGGAAGCTTCCCTTCCTAAAATAAAATAAAATGAAAATCATGAATTTTAAATTCAAACGAAGGAGAGGGACCAAAATGAAGTGTACGATACACGGGATAAAATGTATTAAACCAGATCGATGTTTTTCTCTCTTAACAAATCTGATGGTTGACTTATAAAAACGATATTACTAATTTTGTTTTCTAAGACAATTTTTAATTCACGCAAAAAAGGAAATTTTCAGAATTCATTGGTGTATGAAACACTCATAAAAATTTTGCATCGTACAACATACTATAAATGCACGAAGGATGCAAAAGGTGCATTAAATGAACACTGTTTGAAATTAATCTGAAGTGTTTTGTATTATAAAAAGAAACGATAGCTAATCAGTGTTCTACTAACAACATTGTTAAACAACTTAATGACAAATTAAATCATTTTCCACTTGGTGTATGGTTAAAGGAGTTGGCGATCTATTGAATCATTATTTTGAATTTTTTCTTAGTGTCTTAGATTTATAGTTACTAATTTTGCAAAAGTAATACTAACGTAACTACGTTCCAACTTAAGTAACTAAATCCAAAACTATTACTATTATTTAACTGACACATGTTACTATTCTGTTGTAGATATTTTGGATGTAAGAGTAGTTTTCACAAAATTGCTGTTTTCTTTAATTCACAAAAGTCTTTTCACAAAACTACTATTAACAATGGATAACAGGTAGCGTATTTCCTTCTCTCAATAAAAATTTGAGGAAATACTTTTGTTTCATCGAGTTATCCATCCAAACTTCACTATAAGTTTTAAAAGTTTATCTTATGTTAAAAAAACGTGGTACGGCGTAAATTATTAAAGACTTATCGAATTATTAAAATGTATATATTTTCTCAACATTGGGTTTACACGTGTTATGAGAATATCAGAAATATAACTGAATGACGAAAGGGCAAGGATTATTTTGTTGTTCTACTATACACTGAGATTGAGCTATTTTCAGAAGAATATCATTAGTCTATGCATATTACTGTCCGATCACGTGTTCCGAGGAAAATTGGCAAGCTTCCAGCAACGGGAAAACCAATTTATTTTGTCGAATAGGGAACATGGATATTCTGAGTTCATTCAATATTATCATATCTTTCTGAAGCCTGCGAATTATTTTTGTGAACGTAATCTTTAAAAAGAACACAATGACCGTATCTTTCAAGAATAAATCGTTTGAAGTAAATGTAAGCTTTTAGTTGTTGCTGTTGTGTTCTCACGCGAAGCGAGGAAGAATGTGTGCGTTGCTTCTGAGTCTAACAGGGCCCTTATAGGCAGGAGTTCGACTTCCTCCCATTTATGTGGTCTCTTTAATTTTTGAACCTGCTAACAGATTAGAGACCGTCCCCTGGGGTTGGCACCCCCAGAGGTATCGTTTCACTTGGATGACATTAAGCCACGACGGATTTAACGTGCACCAGCTCTCTTTAGCGAAGACAGTCCCAAGCTACCAGCCACGAGGGGTTGTCAACACTCCCAAACACTTACCTCAGTCAATATTGCTTCCCTTTCGGTGTTCTGCGGGAAACAAGCTTCTACTGGCTCGTCCACTGCAGGACTGTAAGCCTTTAACTTTTAGCTTGATTAAAACTTGTGAAGAAAAAGCTGGCACCTTTAAAAGCTAATACACGCATCAAGTTCTGCATTTTTGTTTTCATTGCAAAAGTGCAACTAGTTTTAAGTCAAGATATTGAAAATTCAAAGAGTTTCTAAGATACCTAGCTAGTTTTCACGAGAGAAAAAAATATACAAGCATTTTTTGAGCTTATCATAATTTAATATGTCCGTTTGTGAAATACACTTAAGTAAAAATCAATATTCATCATGAATTAAAATAAAATTTAAGATTACGTAACTCAATATTTGCGACAGACAAAATATACGTTAGCGAAATGTTACCTAACATTTCTCTAAGATATTCAAAAACCAAATCGATAAAGCATATTGCTAAACAGCTTTACAGTGAGTCAACGCATATCGAAGTAAAAGAACTACTTACAGAAAGCAAATACATGATGACGGTAAACGTTTTTTATGCAACTCCCGTTTCCTTTTTAACTTAGGCATCAGTTTATAAAATGATGCATACCCAATGAGTTTTATGTAAATTTTAGTTACATTGAACAAGAGCGGGGAACTTTGAGTCTTCAGGGAATGGATTAGAAGATGTAGGCAGAAAGGATTAAAGACTGAGTATTTTTATTCAAGTTTCAGTTGGTTTTTGCGAGGATGTAAATGTTATTATGATACAGCTTTAAGTTACTCTTTGTTAAATATAAATGTAATTCAAGTAAAAAATATAACATCTCTAATTGCAAACTTTTCTTTGTTAGGTAATACTTAAAGATTCATTAGAAGATTAAATGGAAACAAAGAATGCCGATTTAATGTTTAATCATGTCCCATCACATTAGATTTTGGAAATGCCAGATTTTATTACCTGTATTATCTGTGATATCATAGGTAATCGTACTTTGCTTGATTACATGTTAGTCTCAATTTCGTCTACAGTTTTGCGGGAAAAATTATGTTATTGAGGGAATTCAAAGTGTGTTTTATGTATGTCTCATGCACACACATTAAGTATTAAGTAATAAGCATCGAATACTAAATATTACACGTTTGGCATTGTTTGAAGCTTTAGTAATAAACCAATTCCTGATATTTATCCTGACTTACCCCATGTCTAAATTTATACTATAAATATCGCTTAATTGTTGGCCGAGTAAAATAAGGAGAAATGTCTATTATTTTCGTTGTAAATGTTGCATTTGTCAGAATAGTAATTCTGTTGATTTGCGTCTTTTTTATAGCGCGTATTAATAATCAAACAGGAAGTTCTTACATTATTAAGTTGTGTTTTTTTCTTTCTTATGCATGATATATGGGATTAATGTATAGTTATCACGTTATTCTTATTCCACGGATTTCAAGAATGCAATATTTTATCCTTAGCTTATAAGAGATGAACAGCGATGTCGTAACAGAAAGATGGAGGGTTACAATGTAATAGGCATTTTTACGACCAGCGGCGACAGTCCGTCTGGACCAACAATAGCTGAAGAGATTTTCTCAACAAAGGCCCATTGGAGGGATAAGATAAATACAAATTTTATAACTCAAGATGGCGGAGGAGGCAACAACACCGTGAGAACACCAGAAGCAAAACGCTCTGATTGCGTGGATCTTCGTACCGCCCCACTGATAAACTCGCCAGCCAACGGCCGACGGGAAGCACCCTGGTTGGGAGAAATCTAAGAAAAGATGGGAGGCCAATTGAGCCTGAATTGGTCAAGACCTCCCATCAAATCAGCAAGGGGCTTTTGGTGAATTAAAACCAAAAACATCATCAGAAAACATCATCAGAGAACACCAGAGTTACATAAGAACTGCATCAGAGCATCATCAGATCTGGACAGAGGTGATCAGTTTTTCCCTGAAACCACTTCATCTTCCAAGGCAGAGATGGGCCCCTTCTGTACAATTTTTGATTGACAACATCTGCCGTCTATAAAATAGGCGCGGCAGGCCTCTTCTGCAAGCAGGACTATGATGATCACCATTCGCTTCCGGACGAGGAAGGATCGCCCACCGACACATATGGACTAAAATTCACAACAAGTGCTGCCCGTTGGATCCGGACATGGTTCGTTCCCTGCACATTTCCTTTTACTTTTTAATAGTAGTAGTCTCATGGTCCTAAGTTAATATCTATATAAGTGAATAAATTAATCTAGTTAACCAAAAAAATTTGTGTTTTATCGTCTATGCCACTTTACGTATCACGCTCCCTGATGTCGTGAACTTGGCCGCGACAAGCGATTTACGATAACACGTATGAGGAGTGATTTTCAAAATTCATGAAAGGAGACAAAAGCTCCCAAGTTCGGAAAACGTTGGAATATACTTCATATATTGAAAAAGATAATATTGGACGAACCAGAAAGAAGTCTGAATGTCAGATTTAGTCGAAATCTTATACATCGTTCATCAACCTTTAAATGAGCAGGTTAAAATTTGTGACATGAAAGGCCATCTGAGGTCATCCAGTGAAAGTTGTAAAAATTACTGTACTCGTAACAAATAGCAGTTCTTACGTTCAAATAGCGAACTTTGATCGTTTTGTGGAGAATGAAATTTTTATTGGTTTACTTGAAATGCACGCTAATTATTAAGTCATGGGAATCATTTTAACCCCAATGGCCCATTTGGAATTATGAATTTTTCTCACTCCACTGTACTATTATCACAAAACGCAAATTTGATGTAATTTTTTTCGCCATTGTGGCGAGACCGCATATGCACACTTACTGACAAGTAATTTTTTAATCTATCATCAAAGTATGACAAACATTTTTGTTAAAAAATACTACTTTTTGAGTTTTCTGTGTGAGGCAAATGAAAAAACGACGCTGTATAGAAAGAAAAGAATGTATCCGAAGTACGAATATGTAGTTTATAACTGTTGAGTGAATCCTTTCCATTAAACAGCAGCAAAGAATCGCTCAACTTGAACGACTGATTTTTCAGAAAAGAAAGAACGTGGATAATTTGTAATAGATTTAGAATTGAGATCGCCGCCTTTGCGAAAAGCCCTTATGGTTGAAAGCAGTATCGTGTAAATAGTTTTTGTATATAGTGTTACTTGCTTATTTTTTTATGTAAAATAAATATTTAGTTTTGAGGTTTAGTTTTGAGTCACTGAAAGAATCTGATTGTCTCACGTAATTCAGTGAAAACAGGCGTTATCTAATAGCATAACAAAAGTAGCTCTTTATTCAATCCGTTTTAACAAATCGATTTATATTTAGGTACTTTTATGGAAACATTTTGAAAAACAAAAAACATTTGAACGCAATCATCTATGAGCTTCTAAATTTTTCCTTTCAAATGTTTTATCAATGCCAATAAAAGTGTCATTGTATTGTTTTAACTGTGCTTAAATGATTTGTGTATATACACTCGCAGATGTAAAGCAATCACAATACAAAGTGTAAACGCGACATTTACATATTTATACGCATTCAAATGATCTAATTTTGAAAGACACTGTTGTATAAAGCATAATTTGTGCTTTTTAAAAAAAATCTAATGATATGCATTTTAAATTTATCAAAATAAATATAATTATTAATTTTGTCACTACATAAAATGTATGTAATAAACGCTGATTGATAAAACATGAACAGGTAATTACAATTTCAAAGCACATCGTTTAGATTTTAAACAGAAAATAAACTATTTTGTATAATTATAGAAAACTCTAGGTAATATCTGCTGTCTGTAATGAGAAACCACAGAAAATATGAAAAATAGCACTGTTAATCTTTCAATTAGGTTGTTCAAGACAGTTGCCATTTTTGGCTTTTCCCAAAAGTTAATGATCCTAATGGAAACTAAGCCATTAACACAACTTTACGATGCTATTTGATTTATTGCTCCTTAAATCACTGTGCCCCTATCCTCGTCCGTATGTGTCCAAAAACGAGTTTCTCGTTATATAAAAATAATTTCTTTGAGGTTTGATACACATGCAGACGAGTATAAGACTTCAGTGTCCGGATTGCGTTACGATAAAATGGAAATGGGGTGATGGTATATTCTTGGATGAATCGTGCAAGAGTCAAAGACAAGCTGCTACCAGAAAGCACAGCGCAGAAATGGGAGATATTACGTAAAAGTAGACAGTCATTTCAAGGACCTTTTTTTGTTTTAAGCTCAAAGAGCTATTAAACTAAATATACAAATCTAAAATTTGCTGTTGTAGATTTTTATCCAAATGAGCTCAACACTTAAGAAAAGGTTTCTGAAATCGTGATCAACTGTTTGGTTTTAAGTTGTTGTTTTGTCTGTTCGCTCCATATTACTGTAAATACTTTTTTTTAACTTCAAAAGGAAAAATAATTTCAATAAAGGGACGCAAAGGCAAAAAATAACCCATAATGTCAAGAATAAATATTAAAAATATATAGACTCCCTGCGGATGCATTCCTATGTTAAAATGATTCATAAAAGTTAGCTTTTTCAACAGTATTTCTGAGGTTACTTTCTATAATACCGAACTATAATGAAAATACCATAAAAATATTCATTCTATAAATAGCATAACTCGTTCTTTGTACGTAGAAATTCGGATACACAGGCTCGATTTGTTTTTTTCTACCACATTGACCCGAAATGCCCCATTTCATATATATAACTTAATTTTATTTGATTATTGTTCTTACTATTAGCAATATTTTTTGAAATTTTCCCCAATGCACCCAGGAATTATTGAAATTCTACTTAAATACAGTTATCAGGATCATAAATGTATTTATGTTTCAGAACTGTCCGCTCCAACTCAAGTGTTTACATAAAACGTAATTTTTATAAAGCAGCTAAAAGTGTACCAGACTTAATAAAAAAAGAGAAATACTTTTTATGAACTTACCTAAAAAAACAGTTCATTTGTTATAAACTTCTCAATTAAAATTCTAAACTCATTAATCTGTTTAAAGCAGAGAAGCAGATGAGCTAGCGATAATTTAAACAAATGGCAGAAAAAGCTCTCACGCTATAGCAGAATCAGCCATGAAAATCATGGTGGCATGCTCCATGTTTTTTGTAAGAGCTTTATATCTTTTCAGTTGTAATTGCAAAATCACAACTAGCACTGCAAAAGCAATTTTATAATAACCTATTTTTTCTTAACTTAAAGCTACACTGATTAGAAATTGATCGAATTAAAATTAGTTTGTTTCTTTTCATTCAAATAAAGTTTGACATATTAGAATGAATTTTCAGTAGCATGCATGAGAAAATGGTAAGATGACATAGATATTTGAAATACAAGTAGCCTTACTATAAACTGAAGTGTTTCTCATTAGTTATGGTTTCACTTCATTGCTCATTTTTAACTCCTCACTTTAGAAGGTAATCTTTTAGGACATTCTTACCATTACGTTAAGGACAGTAATTTCGGGTACGAAGTTTTCTTCAACGAACTCATGAATAAAGCATTTACTCAGACATTCATAGAAGTTGAGCGAGCTCTAAATAAAAAGAACTCAATGTTTGTTCTAAGCACATTAAAGTTTTATCGTACTGCATTGTCATGTCCTAAATATTTTCACAAATTTCAAGAAAATGTACTTAATATCGTTTTGGTATAATTATGCACTCAGGCAATTTCCCTCAAATAGCAATGGCGCGTAAGCATTTGAACACTTGATTCACTGAAAAATTGTCTTAAGTAGTTTATTATTCGAACAACAGATAAGCTCACATTGTAATTTCCGCAGTTAATATTAAATGAATCATTTTCATATTATAAAGAAAATAAATTATACCTCTTGCGATAAGATAACAATAAATTATTAGATGATAGAATCGCAAAGGAAATTTTGTACTTCAGTTGTTCAATCTTTGCATGTTTTATCTGCACTTGGTAATCCAAAAACGATTGCCACATAAGTACGTCAGAAGAGAACGAAAATACATAGATGAATCCGTAAACGACAGCAAATTAAAAAGATCTGCATTTTAACCAACGGTAGCTTCCCGAATCTTTGTTTTCACCTATTCTTCTTTTATAGGTCAAAATAATTCTTTCTACGTGTACTTTATAAAATCTTTTCAGGAAAACTGCAGTTTGAAGCAACAAGAATAAAACTAGTAGTTTTAAATGATTCCTAGCAGTAGTGTGTTTTCATTTTAGTCTCATGTGCAATATGTGTAATAAATGTATTGACCTTAAATGATTTATCAAGCATATTTACAGTATTATAACACAAAAGTCCAACTACCGAGAAAGCAACATTTTCGTCATCACTTCTTTGCTTTATACAGATCTCACGTGGTTTATCAGTTAAGCTGATTAAGGCAGCAACAGTTGTACAGCAATTTGCTGTACACTCTCAGAAATGGAGCTCTCACTTTTGACGATTCTTCAATCGTCAAGAAAATTTCTTCATTTAAGCCGATTCTTTCCTCGCGCGATCACGTGACTTAAAAAAGTTACTACACAAATTTCGCCAATTTGACGAAATGTTTACTCGGAGCATTTTTCACGAAGCCATTTCGTCAAATACGGTGAAAGTTTTGTGAGATTTGAGCATGCGTTTCTGAGAGTGTATAATAACATATTTATGACTCGTTTTACGTGATAAATTTTGTTACCATATTAGAAGATTTTAAGTCTTTTGTGAAATGATTAACAAATATAGTTGTCCTTAAAACATTAACGTTGCATAGCAGAAGCATCAGAATACGTGCACTTAAAATTTTTTCCTCCCAATCATCAGTTTTTATTTATTTATTAAATCATTTTGTATTTATTTTTAGTACTTATTTGTTGATTTGAATTAATGTTTTTACATAGTTTTATTACTCATTTATTTTGCAATATGGTTTGAGTTTGACAAATCTATAACAGTACAAATAAATTTTTGTCAAATTTGGCTAGACGCACGAGACTTGCTGAAATAAGTGGGGCACATGATGACCTCCATTTCGCCACAAACGTTCATTCCGTCTTACTTTTAAGTTTGACTAATAGTACAAAACGACACATTACGAATAAGCACAAAAAGATACGAAGTAAATACTAATATTTTCATGCAAAATGTAGACAGTAAAATAGCTTGCGCTGCAACCAAGCATAGAAAACCTTCTAAGTTGAAATCAGTGAAAGTTGCGAATCCAACTTGGTCGAGGGATACCATTTTAAAATATTAAAGAGAATAAAAAAGAATTACAGAAGTTGTTAGTTACTCAAAACTTTAAGAAGATGAGGAAATATCAGTAAGCTATAACTTTATAACTTATATTTAAGCATACGGAATGAAAATCGTACAACAAATAACGTAAAGATTAATTATTGAAGCTACTATTTAATTCATTAAGTTACATTTCTTGATATAAGATTGCCATTAATTATAAAATAACTATCTGTTGCAGAAAAATATGTAGTTCAGAGTTCAATTAAAACTAACGAGTTCTTTGAATAAACGAAGCAATGTGTTTAATTATTTCATGTAATGACGATAGATGGTTGCAAGCATATTTTATCTACTTTAATAGTGTGCAACCGAACACATTCGAACATTCATTGTCTCTTTTACTTACTCAAAAAGATTGTTTTTCTTTTGCTCCTAGTAAACGACGACAAAAGTTCAGTTATAAAAAATATGATTGTTTTTTTGACAGTTTAAAGAATGTTTTAACATTTGTATTGTAAATGTCTTTTTATACGTAGGCATTTCATAATCAAAAAGTTAATTAGGACTTACGAGTATGCGCAATTTTTTTTTTTTTTTTTTTGCAAAAATACATTACGCTCATGTAATTATTTTCCGAAATTCACTTTTGGGAAGAACATGTTTTAAGACAAAAATATTACATATCTTGTTCCAAGAAATTATTATTTTTCTACAATAAACAATTGCTAATTGCAAATAAAGCGCCAATTCACCCAAAGAAGTGGCTCCAGTAACGCCTCCTACGCACTTCACATACATTTTTCCTTTAAAATTTACACTTATCGCTTTCTCCATTTCTTTATTTTACGTGGCCGTTTCCGAAATTGGCTTATTCAAACTTACCGATTTAATTTACTTTCCTGTAAAAGTAAAAATAGAAAAAGAGCATGAAAGAAGACTTAATGAATATTAAAAATATTGCTAAGGAAGTAGTGAAAAATAAATAAATTGATGAAATTAATATTGAAAGAATAAAAAATTTGCAGCAGGGGTTTTAGATGGCGAAACGTGTGTCTGTCGGTATGTGTGTCTGCCCCTCACCGTAATGATTTTAGAGTGAAGAATTAAATTAAAACAAAACATTTTTGTTAACTACATTTTATTTTTGAAAGTAAATATTCTTAGTAGATATAGAACAGGAAACTTCTTTTGCAAATTTAATTCCGTCATTAATAACAAACTTAATCTGTGATAATCTGAATGTTTCCAGAAAGGAATTCTTTCTTTAAAATAATTCCGATAACTTACAAACGAACTGTATTTTCTTAAACTTCCTATATATTTACGTTTTATCGACGACCTAATGTTAGGAAAGTACACTGTATCAGAAGAGAAACAAATATAAATTCATTATCGTAGTTGTAATTCACAACTAACGACACCAAAATACTGCAACCTAACCCAAAGGAGGATCTTAAGATTATTTTAATTGCTATTAAAGGAAAAATATTAGTTGTTATTAATAACTTTAAAAAACAGCTCAATTTTACGCCAAAATTGATTTTGGTATGCATTTAATAGAAATTCTGTCTCAAGCATATTAAATTTAAATTTATTTCAAAATTCTTGCGCTGAAAAATGAAACGTACAACTTAATTTCCAGTTCTTCTGAACCTTATCGAAAGCAAGGTTAAAATTTAGTCACAAATTTTGTATCTTCTTTTAAATTGATACTATTAGAAGGTACGGAAGAAAGACAATGTAATTTTGCAATAGTTGCGTCTAATTTTAATATGGGGTTGTTTGAAGGAAAATGTTATCATTATTATTTCTTTGTTAGAAGCCAACTTTACAGTACCTTTGTCTTGTGAAGGAATTTGTTTTTAAACATTTATGTCATATTTATGGTACGACCTAGTATATTTTTGGGATACTATATGTAATCAACAAATTATGTGTCGATTTAAATCTGCATGTATTTGAATAGTAATCAAAAAAAGTGCCTGAAACTAAATTTAAAGGACTAATAGTGTAATTGCTCGGAGGAAAATGTCCTGTAAGAAACACATTGACTATAAGTAAAATAAATATTCATTTCTTCACAATCAGTTTCACAGTATTGTGTTATTATTTTGTGAAAAATCTTCTTTGGTTTCTATTTGAAACCGTTACTGTATACTTAGGAATTAAGTCCTTTGTTGTATAGTTACTGAAGAAAATAGATTCATTTCTTCGTAAGAAAATCATTCAAAATCTTGTGAGCCATCGATACCTTAAGATAGAAGTTCCTGTCAGACAGAAGCAAATAACTTTGATATTCTCATGAAATCGGAATTATCTCAGCAGAAACTGATATTCACTGTTATTTCAAAGCGTAAATCAATTGTGCCGCTTATGCACAAATTTGCAAATTTGTTTTTATAGCACAAGTTTGTGCATTTGTGCATTTTTTTAATAGCACAAATTTGTTTTAAAAATAAAAATGATAGTTTCAAGAGTTGCTATTGCTGGCAACTTTTCAAATAAAAATTTCAGACATGAAAAATATATTTTGAAAGATATAAGTAAAAATGTTTAAGATATAAATATTAATGTTTAAATTCTGGACTCTTAATTTATTTATTAACTTGTTATGCTTAAGAAATCTTTAAATATAAACCAATATATATATATATATATATATATATATATATGTCAAAAGAATAATTCATCAATATTTTTATTCGAGCAATATTTCATGTTCTTCCTAATAGCTTAAGATTTGTTTCCACTAATTCTTGTTTCCACTTAATATAATTTTCATTTTAATATTAAGCGCAGACAACTTTTTAAAAATAAACTTATGGAGCAAAGTGGAACATTATTGCATGGAGAAACATTAGCAATAGTTTAACATTCCAAATAAAATAAACGCTAATTCATAACCAATCTATTAAGTTTTAAAGAAATAAAGTTTGTCTTAAATATTATATCAACGTGCCTCATCTACCCTACTGTTATGTCAGTACAGCAATACATTTGTCATTTTTTTTCTTTTAATTTGAACTATTTTCTTCGGCCTTCTTTTAATTTCCATTAGTAATTGCTGGTTTTAATGCAAGAACTTTAATGCGGAAAAATTCATTGAATATAATGATCATATGATTCCGCACTGACATTTCGTTTTAACTGTTAAATACGGAGACCCTTTTTCAATAGCTCTGCTCATAAACATGAATAGGATATATAAAATTAGGGAAGTAGCTGTGACATCGAAAGCCACTGTCATCAATATCGGAATGAGGGATGACTTTCCGAACCGTTTTTGAGGAATATGAGAGCCCTTTCTTTCGTCCATATTTCCCTACTTTAAAAAATTCGATTGTAAAATGTTTCCTACGCTTTCCTATTTTTAACGAGATTTATACCATGAAGAGTGTATACAAAGTAAGAAATTGAATCTTTGAAAAATAAGAATTCTCTTGCAAGCTTACAGATACTACCTGGCTGAATTGGATTTGATAAATGGTTAAAAAAGAAAACTAATTCTAATAAATATCCGCACTGTTGAAGTGCATTTCCAAATTTAAAAAAAGGAGATTTTTAAGATATAATTTTTTTATCTTTTTTTCCTCTTCTACCCCGTTCTTTCTTTTTAAGTTTTCTCCGTAATTAAATTCTCATTTTTTAATAATATTTTATTATCTTTTTATACGTTTAATAATGCTATATATGTATGCAGTCAAGCCTCGAAATAAAGTCACCCCTCGGGACAGAAAACGGGGGGGGGGGAACTTATAACCGCGATTGATACACATTTGATAGAAAATTGACCTTATATGAGAGGAGACCTTTTATCAAGGTCTGACTGTGTATATATATATATCCGGCGATGCAACTGAAACATTTTGCAATATTTTTTTCGTTTTGTTGTGTGCTTTCCTAGCCTTTCTGTGTGCTGTTTAAATTAATTCCTTTTTTTTTTTTGTTTTTCTTTTTTGCAATTAACTTATTACAGACCGTTTGAAACAGAATTTCAGTAACATTCCTCTTTAAATGTTCCCACGCGTTCAATAAACGTTGATTCATACTTAAAACATGCTCATAACTTAAATATTCCCGAACCAGTCCTTATGTTTAAAAATATATTCAACAATGCAGCATTAACCATATGCAGGAATTAAATTATCGTAGTAAAAAATCCGCATCTCAAAAAAGTGTGTAATAATCATAAATGCTTTCCTTGCAGCAATTAAATTTTAATAATGTCTTTAGAAAGAATCCTCTTTCTAATAATTTACAAATTTAACGATGATAAATTTCTTCAAGCCATTATATTTCATTTTTTATGCTCTAAATCAGGGGTCTCCAAACTTTCCAGCCTTAGGGCCATATTGATTACTCCAGTAAATTACAAGGGCCAAAACCATATTATCATTAATTGTTGCCGGTGGTAAAAAGTTGAATCAGTCCACTAGTGGTGTAAAATATGATTACTTTTTTGCCAGATGCCATTAGCGACGGGGAAGCTGATGTATTTGCTGTATCGTATGGGTATCCGTTATAATGGGGTACCCGCATCGTATCGCCATAGTAATCATTGATTACAAAAGTAATGAAATACACAAGTAATCATTGATTACTTTTTTCTTCAGTAATCGTTACTTCGGTTCCTAACGAGTACTCAAGTAACGAATGAGTATTTTTTTACATGAAAAAAAAAGTCCGATAAGTACGCCACGTTTAAAAAAGGCTGCAAATCGAACTAAAGTCCGCAAAACGGCAACACTGCATATTATTAATTTTCCTGTCATTATCTGTAATTTCTAGATTAGTTGTAGAGTACGAGCGAGCCATGAGGAGTAACGTGACAGGGCATCTGGTGGACACAAGCAGAAATAGGTAGTACCTTCTATCCCTAACAGATGGCGCTAATAGCACTTACAGAATAATCTCGTTGGTTCGATAAAGTTCTAGTGTCTTCCACTCACTTCTAGATGGCAGTAAGTGAAATATATAAGAAGGCTAGTGGCGCAACCACAAGTCAGTTCCTATGTCACTGCTGTGAAATAAAATAGTGCGTACCTCCTTAAAACGTGTTTGTGCGTGTTTAAGTTTAAGACATCTTTGTAACAATATTTTTATTTGAATTGTTGCTTTTGTGTGTGATTTAGTAGAATGGAAAAGAAGCGAAAAATTGATAGTGAATGCAGAAAATTCAAAGATCAGTGGAACATTCAGTATTTCGTAATTGAGTCCAGTAACAAGGCGCTATGTTTGATTTGCAATGAAAGCATAGCCGTTCTCAAAGAATATAACATTAAACGTCATTATGAAGCAAAACATTTTCAAAATTACTCAAAATATACAGGAAGTTTGCGGACAGAAAAATTCGAAGCTATGAAGCGCGGATTGAAATCGCAGAAATCTTTATTTACAAAACTCAAAACTGAACAAGAGGCTGCAACTCGTGCCAGCTTTCGTGTGGCTCTTGAAATTGCAAAACGTGGAAAACCATTCACCGATGGAGAAATGGTCAAAGAATGCATAATCGCAGTAGCCGAAGAAATGTGCCCTGAAAAGGTAAATTTATTAAAAACTGTCAGTATGTCAGCAAACACTGTGGCTCGAAGGGTAGAAGACATCGCTGAAAATATATCCTCTCAACTGTTCAACAAAAATGGACATGTTGAGTGGTTTTCTTTGGCCTTGGATGAGTCAACGGATGTGTCAGATACTGCTCAGGTGTTGATTTATATTCGAGGAGTAGATAAAAGCTATGAAGTGCATGAAGAACTTCTTGATATGTATAGTATTCATGGCACAACTACTGGTTCAGATATTTTTAAAGGAGTTGAAATGGCCATTAAGCAAAAGAACCTTCGATGGAAAAACTTGAAATGTATTACAACTGATGGAGGCAAAAACATGAGTGGGAAAGATAAAGGAGTGGTCGCTCTTGTGTCAAAGGCTGTAGAAAATGACGGTGGTTCAAAACCAATAGTCTTACATTGTATCATTCATCAACAGTCTTTGTGCGGAAAATGTTTGGATATGTCTGAAGTTCTGAAACCAGTCATATCAACTGTTAATTTTATCAGATCTTTTGGGCTGAATCACCGACAATTCGTACAATTTATTAAAGAGATTGGAGAAAATGACTTACCTTATCATACTGCCGTACGTTGGCTTAGTTGTGGGAAAGTCCTTCAGCGCTTTTTTGAACTTCGAGCAGTGATCGAATTTTTTTGAATGAAAAGCATCGCCCTCTTACTGAATTGCAAAACAACGCATGGCTGTGGAAGTTAGCATTCTATGTTGATTTGACAAAACATGTGAACGAACTGAATTTGAGATTGCAAGGAGAAAACCAGCATCTTCCTGATTTATACAATAATATCAAATCATTCCGGAAGAAATTGATACTGTTTCAATCACAACTACGAAGTAAATGTTTTTCACATTTTAAAACATGTGAAATATTTAGCCACACCACTGAGACCGAGTTTCCTATCGATTTTGCAATCGAAACTTTGAGTGCTTTGAAAATAAATTTTGATACGCGTTTCTCGGACTTTGATGCCATTGCGAATCAAATTAAGATTTTTCAGAATCCTTTTGATACTGACATTGAAACCCTAGCCCCGGAACTTCAAATGGAAATGATTGATCTACAGTGCAGTGATATAATTAAGAACAAATATCAAAACTTATCTTTGTTGGAATTTTATAAGTGTCTTCCACTGACACAATTTGATAATTTGCATAAATTTGCTCGTGGGCTGTTTTCTGTTTTTGGTACTACTTATTTGTGTGAGAAGACCTTTTCCAAAATGAAGTACACAAAAAATGTTTACAGATCTAAATTAACTGATGAGCATCTTAAATCTCTTTTAATAATTGGTACAAGTAAAATTAGTCCACAACTACAAACTATTGTCAGTGGAAAATCTCAATTACATAAATCTCATTAGTATTTCATATGTCGTTATGCTTGTTATAAGTTATCTTTTCATTTAAAATGTATAAAATGTTAGTTGGATTCATTTCAATAATTTGTTAGTTAGTAAATAATAACCTACAACAATGTTATGAGTAGTTAGCCCATGACCATATCAATGTAGATGTCATATTAATAATTATTCAACATAAAAATAGATTACTTCAGTAAACTTAATTTAATTTGCTATAAAAAATAAATATGTTCTCTAGAAGGAGTTTTCTTTCAAGTATGCTAGCTCTCCGCGGGCCGGACAAAATCTGTCCGCGGGCCGGATGTGGCCCTCGGGCCGTAGTTTGGAGACCCCTGCTCTAAATGAAAATAAAATTGCGTTTTAACGATGCTTTGAAATTTATGATATTTATTTATATTTAATAAAAATCACATAAATAAACTTAACAGAACTTAAAAGAAAAAAAATAAAACTATCATAAAAAATGAAGTACGCAACTAATGTTGTTTTTATTATCAATTTTTTTAAAAAAGAGCAATAATATTTATATGCGTTTTGTTGAATCACTTTTACTCTTGCGTAATTTATATAGATAAGAATAAATGTGGTTCAAGACTTACTTAACGTTATGTGAACAGTAAGTAATTACGATTATATTATTTATATAGACAGTTATTACTTGAAAATTAATGTGTCATTAAGAGACTAAGAGCAATAACATTTTAACTTTATCCCTCATGCAATTTAAATTTCTTAGATATTTTAGGCATAGCTGTATTGAAGTAAATAGCGGTTTATGAGTCCATTTAAACCATTCTTTTTATTATTTGTTTATTTTTTAATCATCAACTTTTATAGGGAAAACTCCATATAAACAAACGTTAAAAATATTTCATAAAACATTACAACTTTTTAATGAACCCATTTAAAATTAAATGTGACGAAAGTATAAATATATAATAATCTATACTTCGCTAAATATAAACTCTTCCAACAGGAAAAAATAGCAATTATTTCGTACTTTTACAAAATAACTTTGGTGTTTTCCAGAATTTTGAAAGACATTTATAAATGACTTTCAAATAAGGATGGAGATTAATAGAAAGAGGAGTCGATGCGAAAATAATTAAAAGCACTTTCTAATTTCCCAATAGAATCTTTCCAATAATTATCAAATTCAAAAGGGTCGATATTGAATTATTTCTATACCGAATCAGAGAAGAGTAAAACATAATCTAATTAAATCGTCTTCCCGCGAATTTCGCTATCATTGCTTTTAGAGAACGAAGTGGTAGAATCCTTTCTGCATGAAATATTAAACTTAATTTGAAATTAAATAGATTTTTCATATGACTGAAACCAATAATTCATTTTATCTGGGGCAGCTTCTACAAAGCACAAATTTATTGAACAGCTTAAAGGTGATGAAAATAAATGAAACTGAATAGGAAATGTATTTTGATTACGGAACAAATTTTATTCCCTTGTTTTATGTAAAAATATTCTAAGCTATAAACAAAAGAGGGAAGAACTATTTTGATTTATCCTCCATATTCAAGACTCGAATTAAATATCAGTACCAAGTTACATAAACCAAAGTATTATAGCAACAGTTTCAAAACAAAGATATTCAACAGTTCAAAGTAGTATTTTAATATTAATCGAAAATCACCCACAAAGTAAATTTTTGACCCTAATATAGCAAAAGCAATGGATTTTCTAAAAAATCGTTATTTCTTTTCAGAATTTTAAAAGCATATCTTACTTAATAAACTTTTTTACTTAATAAAAATTACTGGATTTTGTGAAACAAATATTTAAAAAAATATTGAGAAGTGAATTATTTTATCCTTTTCGATGTGCATGAAAATGCAAAAATAATTTTGAAAATAAAATTTGACTGTAGGGGAAGACTGGGTAAAACGGAAAAAGGCTGTAAATCATAGTTAAAGTTATGCTATCTGGCGGAAACTATTTCAACTTCATCAGCAGGTAGCTAACCAAATAGTGTTAGCCAATCAGCAGGTAGCCAACCATCTCCTGACTTCATTCAAAATCCGAATTTTGCGAGATATGCAAAGTATGTATAATTTTTGTGCTGATTTACAATGTTCTTTTACTTTTAAGGTTCTAATACATATTGTACACTGGCAGTTGTTCAAATGTTACGCATGTCATTAAATAGCGCTTCTCTTTAGCAACAAAATAGTGTATATAGTTTTAATTTTCGCTGAAAAATTTCCATCTCAGACCAAAAGTAAACCAAAAACCTACTTGGGGGAATGACGGGGAGAGAGGGATTGCCAATCTCCGTCAAAGTGTAAAACCAGAAAATTTGTCAGGGTGTAAAACATCAGAAAAACCACCAGATGAGGAACAAGTGTCTGCTTCTTCTAAGTTTTAAATTATCGGTCCTGAATTAATCTCAGCTAGTCCAAAAGTTGAAAAAAAGCAAAAGAAAACCCTTTTAATAAACGCAGAAAAACTGTTGTTTTTCCTGAATCACTCTATAAGAATGAATTGATTGAAGAAATTAAAAGAAAAATATCGCTAAAAACTTTCCAAATGAAAACAAAAGATTGTCTCAAAAAGTTCTAATGAAACAAAGAAACAAAAAAAGGGGGCAGGACTCATTGCCAAGATAAAAGTAGAGATTCTGGTTTTTAAAATATTAAATCAAGCTCAAAATACTGAAAACAAGGTTCAGTAACAGAGAAGAAGATGACAAACAACTTTTGCAGTGCTACGACTTCTCCAAAGATGGTTGACTACGATGCATTGGATGTGGGCGTTGGCCCCACAATCTTGTGCACAAATTAAAATGCACTTTTTTTCAATTTGTTATATATATCAATAAATGTACCAAATGTTAAAATGTCTCTCTGTATTAATGTAGTTTAATGGTTGAAAAAACAAAATAGAATGAAGAGGTTTTATATGTTTAATTTTACGTGTTTTTAAGAGGTTAAAGTTAACTTCCCTACCTTGTTACGCCTTCCCCGACTTACTGATTGTATTTTTAGTTACGTGTTTATTCTCATGCAATATGAGATTCAACAATTCGTACAGCGATTGCAAAACCCGTAAAGCAACTAACTGCAAAATTTCATCGTTTGGGAATTGCCCTTAAATATTATTGAAACCTTTACGAAATATGATATTACACGGTAAAAAAAGGTCTTCTCATTTGAATTTTGATGAGTTTTCTTTTTTGGTTATGCAGATTTAAAAAAATTGCAAGCTTCACAGACACTTTAGCACATCATTAAAAAATACTTTTAACATAAAATGTTAAGTTTCTTAAAACATAAAATGAGTTAAATATTAATGCTCATAGCAAATTAACACTGCTGAATTTATATTCTAATAGAAATTTGATTGCCCGAAACATTAAATTTTTCCTTTTCTAATTAAAATGAAGTACATTTGAAATGGCCCCTTTTTTGAGAAGTGCATAATCAAAAGGTTATGATTATAGGTTTTAATTTTATGTTTTTTTAATTTTTTTTTCAATTTCTGTTTAAAGGTAACTCGTTAAGGACAAATTAAACGATGCGTTTCTGCTATGTGTGTAACCACACACATAAATCAATTGTAACATCATATTTTTATTTATTTCTTTTAAATAGATAACTTAGTGTAATTAATAATAATTAATAGTACTACTTAGAAAAACAAGAAGCAGAAAACTAAAATTTTTAGTGACATTTACAAAAATGCATCTTCGTAAAAATGCAGCTTCTTTACAATTATATGATGTTTAGTCATGAATTTTTATTTATTATCAAAAAAGCGCCTACTATCACATTAATAATGATTTGTCGTGGTTATCTAAACCGTGTCCTTGATCATCTATAAATACATTTAACAAACTTGAAGATATTAGATAAAATATTGTTAAAGTAATTTTACATTAGCTGCCAATAGTTTAAATTTTGCTACCCATTATTGAAAAATAACACATTTCTAAAAGTTATAGCAAAATTGAAAATCACAAAAAATTGGCTTTATTTCCCATATTCTTATCTTCATCAAATATTTTAAACAGTTCTGTTAATTTAATATATTCTACAAGTTTCATTAATGATGAAGTCCACCTCAGTATCTGAAAAGTTGCGCTCAAATATCTCTGGAGCGAAAGCTTCGTGTTGTGCCACATACCAAGTCGAAGAAATATCCTCAAGGATAAAAGAAGCAAGAAAAATGCGAGCAATGCAATTTTATAAAGTGCATATTGACATAGAAGGAGAAAGGGACGGTAGAGAAAGAACTCATATTCCTCAAAAACTGTTCGGAAAGTCATCTCTCATCTCAATATTGATGACACTGGCTTTCGACGTCCCAGCCACTTCACCGATTTTATATATCCCATGCATGTTTATGAGCAGAAGGGGCTCCTGAAAGAGATGCTTCGTATTTTAGAGGTATAGAAAAGTGCCAGTCAGGATTCATGTCGTTTTCTTTTACTCCTGAATATAATGAAATTATCGCAGCAATTAAATAAAAAATAACACATGAATTACAGTTATTGGGTTAAAAATAAATGTTTAAATTTTCCCTTTTATGCTGTCACACTAAGTTAAACTAACGGCAAGGCATTGAATATTTGGAGATGTATTCATATTCAAAATAATGCACAAATAGATAAGAAATAAATAGATTTAGGTCTCTGATGAGGCTTATCAGAAAGCTAAAGGGTAAATAGTTGCATAGTTGCATAGAATCTGAAATCAAATAAAGCGTTTCGAAATTTACTGTAATGTTAGCATGTTACAGTTACAGAGAAAAATAATGTATTTCAGAAAGTCACGTGTGTGTTGCTCATGTGCTATATCATAGATCCAAAATTTAAAATTTGGGTTAATACTAGACGATAATTGCACACATCATTGCAGTTATCCGTATACTATGAACTCAACAATCATAATTTTTCTTTTTCATTGTTGCAACAAAAAGGCGATACGTAGTCCCGCAGTGGACCAGTCGGTAGAAGCTCGGTTCCAGCAGATTACCGAAAGTGAAGCTACTTTGACTTAGGTCAGCGTTTGTGAGGGGGACAACCTCTCGCGTCTGGTTGCTGTGGTGTCCGTGTACTCTAAAGGGAGTTAGTGCACGTCAAATAGGTCGTGGCTCCAATGTCCTCCAAGTGAAACGACACTTCTGGGGGGTCAATCCCAGGTGACGGTCTCTCATCTGGGAGCTGGTTCAAAAAGTTAAGAGACCTTTCAAAGGGACGTAAATCGGACTCCTGCCTATAAGGGCCCCGTTAGACTCAGGAGCAACGTAACTATTCTTCCTCGCCCCGACTCGACAACAACAACATGAGCGATACGTACAACTTTTTCTTGTTAAAGTTAATATTACAATTCTTAAGCAATCTATGCGCATAAATAAAAAAATAAGACGAGAAAAACCTGACTTTTTTTCTCCTTCGCTTTAAAGAAATCTACAAATTATCTAGTATTTCTGTCTATGATAACTGTATAAAATTGTATTTAAAAAAAAAACCTAAAAATATTTTTTCCGTACTATATAAGCAATCTCTACGTTAAAATTTGCTCAAACCGTCAAGGAAAAGTTCCAAGAAAAACAAACAACTGATATGCATTTTATGGAGAAATGTTTAAATAATGACACCAAGTTTAAGTTTAACAATACATATGACTTAGAAAAAGTACTGTAAATAACACAATTAAAGCCGAAATAACTGAAATATCACAATAGGAAGTAATAACAGAACTTTTTTGCGCATCAGTGGATCTAACTGAAAACTTTTGATTTTTACAATAGGTCTGCTCTAAGCGTAAATTCCGTCTCGTTCTCAAAAAAAAAAAAAAAAAAATCCTAAAGTTGTGAAAGAGAAATTAGGGCACTTAATACTTTTCCCAAACTATAATTTATCTGTCTGTTTTTCTCACAAAAAAATAATTACTAGATCACTAAGTAACCTCATTTTTCCCTGCAACAATACGCCTATGATTTATATTCACTACACTTGCTGTGGGTAACGCTTAAAAATAATAATATAATTTACATATGTATACATACTCAAAAATTATTCTATACACTTTAAAAAATATAGTTACTGTGATGTCAATGACTGGTTACTTATTACATGGCTCCATGGGTGGTACACACCGCATTAGCGAAAGGGCGAGGCATAAAAGAGAAAGAGAGATATTTCAAAGAGGTAAGAAGTAGAAATGTAAATCTAAACTTATATTTTAAACTCTGCTTTGTTTCCTTTCTTCGTGATGTGGGTGAAATAAAGCTTTCAATAATTTCAGCGCTGCATTAAAAGAAAAGAAACCTCCAATTCATTTTGCTTTAAATGAAGCATGCTTTCCTTTTTAAAAAAATGCCATCTGTAAAGCATCAATGTATTAAAAACAGAGCTAAGGAATATTTTTAAATATTTCTTCTCCTATAAGAGTGTTATAAATTTTAGCAAAGAATACACGAGCGATGCGCTTAACTGTTTCGCTAATGAAATGTACTCATTAAAATAAAACTTTTCATGTGAGAAAATTTACGGAAGACCTCTTGCAGATAGATAATCAACAGCTCTATTATTATAAGCTTAACTCCGATATTTTAATTAACTGCAGTTATTCTTGTGCAGTTTTCTAATAATGAAAGTAATTTTCGCATACTTCATCAAAATCATGCGATTATCTGAAATGATTTCAGAAAACTATTGATTTGCCTATTGAAGTAATCCTAAATAACGGTTTCGGATGAAAGTTGTTCGATAACTTTAGAACATGGAAATTATTCGTTTCAATCTTTCTGACAGGAACTTTTATCTTGAGGCTCCTTCAGCGTGTTCTGCTTCAAAGTTTTGCAATCATTTTTTTTTTTCTTTTTACAAAGAAATGCACGTTTTTTCAATAATTACATAAAAAGGTTTCTGGTCTTTCAGTTTATGCAATTCACATAATGGCAATTTTTTTCATGACTAAGAATTTTTAAAAATCAAAGGATTTTTATTGTTATTTTTATTTATTTTCTTTTCTGTACTTATTTCTATTCATTTTTTTTGAAAATCTACAATTTTTAGGTATAATTTTTGTGGAACGCTTATTAAACGTATCAGATGCAACGTGCTTACTAATAATATTCCAGTACGTATTGCTTTAGTAAAAAAACTATTTGGGAAAACGAACTTTTTTCTCCGTTTATTTGCTTACTTAGTAGCCAAATACCTTAGAATAGTACTATTTAAAAATCCATTTTAGTGGCTTTATAGCCGACTGGCATTATACAGTACCCCTTCGCTTTGTGATTTAGTTACTGGTAGTTACGTTACGTTATGATGATGGTAATGATGTCCGAATTTCTGAAAGTGGATGTTCATTTTTAATCTTAATCGAATTGTTACCAGTTAAAAAACTAAAACAAAAGATCCTTTTTGAAATGTATTTACCTGTTTCTCATATTAAAGCAAGTTTTTCTCATTCAACTTTTATTTTATGAATTAAATCTGAATTTCTTATTTTGTCAATAATTTGCTCCGATACGACACTGAAATAAAATGTCATATCGGAATAAAATTTATTAAAAAGGAAATATTTAAATAAAAGGGAAAACTATGAAACTTATTTTCTTCGTTTGTAAATCACAACTAAATCGATGAAAAATGGATTTTAAAAGTAAATAACCACTACGTTTGGACAAATTTGAGCATGTGTGTGGAATGAGGACGAATTTGGGGACGAATCACATAAGCCTGTGATTTCGCATTTTTCCTGGGAGAAAGGCGGTACAGAGCGTACCATAAACTTACTGCATAGTGCATTAAATACAAAAAAATATATACACATAGTTATAAGTACATTACATTTCTTAAGTGGGGGGAAATTTCCTCTCCTCAACCCCCTAAATGACGGGCCTGTAATCGCTTCTCCAAAATCGAGTCTCTAGATACGTCACTGCATAACACTCAACTAATTCTCTGTCGCTCAGTAAAAATATGAGAGTCGAAAATGTCTATGGATAATGTGTTCTTTCTTCAAATTAAATAAAAGATTTCTTTAAAATTTTTGAAACATGGCTTGCAAATTACTTGGTGGAAAATTGCTTACTGAAGTAAAACTTTTCAAATAATCACATAAAGAGTGATAAGACGAAAATTCTAAAAACATTTAAAGATGACTTATTGAAGCATTTTGATATTTTCGTGTTTTGATATATTCTTCCACAATTGTTGACTTATATTTATCGTTATGTACTTTACACAGTTACCAATGAACAGTATAATAACATGTACAATGTTCTTTTTTTCATGAATGCAGATTTTTTGTACATCACACTGACGTGTTTTATTAATATATTTCGATTGAATTATTGGATGCTTCTAGTTTATCTCCGGTTGTTTTCAAAAACAAAAAACTGCCATTGATTAAAATTCTATCCCTGGCATAAATCCCATCAAAAGAATTCAATAAAACATTTACTTTACCCAGCTCTTTTCCCTTACAATCACTTTTAAATTTGGGGAAATCGTATTTGGCCATCTGAATGCAGAACGATAAAACTTTAATCTGCTTAGAATAAATATTCAGTTCCTTTTATTTGCAGCTTTCTTCTCCTCTACCAGCATCAGAATCAATACATTATTCATGAATTGGCTGATGAAAAAGTCGTTCCCGCAAACAGTGTCCCTAATGCAATGTAAAACTAGCTTAAAAGATTAACGTCTAAAGTGAGGAGGAAAATTGAGCAATCAAGAGAAACTTCAACAAATGAGGAGGACTTTACTTAATAGCAAGACTACTTTTCCTGTAAGGATCTTTATCATCTGACAAGAGTTTCGGCATCAGAACTCATAAAAGTGGCATTATCATATCAAGCAGGAAATTGTTTTTGAATAAAATACAGAGAGAGAAGTCAATTTATTTATCTCCACTTTTACATATACTATTTTTGCATACTAGATGAATTTTACTTTTATGTTTATTAAAATTATATTTTCGTAATACATTTAAATGTTTTACAGAATGGGTAAGTTAAAAGTTGTTTTGAATATTATACAAAAATTTGTGTTAGTAGATCTCAAGAACTTTTGATAAGTAGCATTGTTATTAAAATATTGAGTTGTTATTCATATTTGAAATTAATAAACGAACACTGAACCAAATATAAATTTATTTTTAACTATTTCATTTATTCGAGCTAAATAGCAAATTTGGGCCCTGAAACATTTTTACCACTTCATTTAGCAGAGCAGAATTTGGGAATTCTTCCCATAATTAAAGTAATGGAATAATAACGTGCCTGTAAAGGGCATGTAATAATGAAAGAAGTAAGCTATGTTAAAATAATATGTTATAAAATCTCTAAATTGAACTGCTTCTCAATCGCTACAGAAAATTTTGCGTTCCGCAGCAAAGCTCAAAGCTTATTGCTGTTACTGTAAACTGGGCACAAATGACTTAATAAAGCAGGTTTTAATTTCAGAATGCTGAGTTGTACACAGTGTGTCAGAGGATTTTTAAGACTACAGCTGTGACTAAGCTTACAATGACGCTATCTGTGTTATCGAGCATTCGTGAAACTACTTAACTATCAGCTAATAAACTGTCAAAGCCTCAGTTCATTTGTTTACATGTTTTTTTTTTTTTTTTTACCTTGATGACATCGAGACTATACAAACAGCTTCGACGCGAGCTTTGGAGGCAATCCCACAATGTGAGCTGTAAGAGGCATTCGAATCATTGTTCAACCGCTGTAGCCCGAAGGAGCTTATTTTGAATCAAAAGACCTTTAAAAATATAATTACTAGATTTTATTTTCTTTTATAAACCTAGTCCTAAAATTCTTTGACATATTCATGACTCACTCATTCATTCATTCATTAATCCATTCCTTTATTCGTTCATCATTAATTTATTTATTCATTCATTGATTTACTCATTCACGTATTTATTCACTCAATTATTTATTTTTTCATTTACTCATTGTTTTATTCATTCATTCATTTAGAAATATTCATTCAGAAATTACGATCAAAAAATTTCGAAGGAAAATAGGCCCGTTTAATTCTCGTTGAACTTCGTATCTGTACATGTTCTCCGTCATAACAAATTTTCGATAAAGTTTGTTCCAATCAAATCCGTCTGTTAGATCAGGATTTACATAGGGCTGAAATTTCTTCGTAAGCGCTACGTTAAATTTTATAAACAAAACTTAACTGTTAATTTTTCTTAGACACAGATTTGAGCCCAGTTTACAAAGTACAGTGTACACAGATGTGAGATTACATTACATTTCAACACACACACACACACACACACATATCAGGGTTCGCGCTAGGCCGCGCGATCGCGCGATTCCCGCAATATTTTTTGAAATCCCACTCAAAAAAAATTTTTTTTAGGCTTAAACTTAAAAAATCCCACTTAAAATTTTGGTCAAGGAGGAAAATCCCACCTTGTATTTTTCCCCAGTGTGAACCCTGCATATATATATATATATGTAACCATTTCTAAATGACTTCAAGATTTTTTTTAAAGGATTTATTAACTATACCACTCCTACCTTATATCCGATCGAATTTTGTATGTCCTTAAAGTGAATTTTGATGTAAAGCCGTAAAATCGTGTTTGCCGTTTTAATAGTAATTCACATGTTTAGAAAATAAAAAATAATATTAAACTTAAATCCGTCCTATGATATAGTACAGTAGTTTTTTCTTCTTTCATTCTTTTATTTATTTATTTTTTTGTAAACATTAACATGGGATTCACGCGTAGGCAACACATAAGTATTACACAATCATTGAAGAGAAAATGCACACTCACCCATCCTCCTACCAAAACATAAAAGAAAATTATTTTGCCTGTTAGTGTTAAATAAAAAGATAATAAACACAGTACTGGATTATGTATTTTGAATGGTTTGGGCAAAAGTTGTTGTACAGCTTAAAGAATTTTTTCTTCGCTCCAAAGGAAAACTTGACAGACCAAGGGACACCTAGATTCGTAGAAATAAAAAAAACAAATTGATTTAGAACGGGAGAAGGGAGAAGATAACCGGAAGAAAAGAAGCCCTAAAGATATTTAACTTTGTTTATTGGAATGCTTTGCTATCGGAAATCCTTCTTACTTCTTTTCCCCGATAGAAGGTTGATATCGGAACACAGTTACTCATGCAGAAGAGGTGGCTAAGCTTTATGGGAATTTAGACTTAGCTCACTTCAGTTTATTTCTGAAAATATAACTTCTATGCCATAAACTGTGTGTGTGATTTTTTTTTGAATAACTATTTGCTTTTTGTTTCAACTAAGGGCTATATATGGCGATGAGAACGCTATGTTCCTTGAGGTAAACGCAAAAGAAGTGGACCACTTGTGTTTTTAAGCTGAAAAACAGGAAATTCGAACGTTTCCACAAGATAAGAAGTTTGCCTATGATTGGCTGAAACTTTTATCAACAAATACCAAAATCTCAGTCTTTACCTTTTATTTAGGTAGAAGCATGAAGTTTTACTCTCTAAGCTGATCGTCAACGGAATAAAATGGCTAGGACACTTTGAGAGAATAGTGGAAAACAGAGGCACTAAGAAGATTGTCAAGGGACAATGCCAGGGCCATAGATAAAGAGGAAGGCCGGTTAAAAAAGAGTGAGACGATATGGAGAAAGACCTCAAAAATCTAAAAGTCGGAAACAGGAAAGAAAAAGCGAAAGACAGGGGGCTTTGGTAGAAAATTGATAAGGAGGCCAAAGTCCAACAATAAGTTAGTTAGGTGGTCAACGGCACCATTCCAGGGTGATTATTAGCCGTTTCGATAAAGTCCTCATCTAATATTTTTTTAGCATACATTCCATTGCTTAAAAATGTATTATTAATATTATTTTATTATACTGTAACGGTGCGAGAGAGGCTGTGAAGCGCCGGGAGTCGAACCAAGATCTTTTTGGTGGTAGCCGCATTATTTGCCGCTTTCCCAAAAGGCGCGCCCCCTGGGCAGGAGCAAAGAGGGCTATTTGAAGGACTGACTCGCACCGCTACATACTCCGCCCCCAGTGAACGAGTAGGGCAAGAGTGAACGATATTTTACCACAGATGGGTGCACCAGCGCGAGAGAAAGGCTGCTTGAGGTTGCTGCGTGAGTGAGTGAAGTTTGAGCCTGTTTGCTCGGATCCGTGGCTGGGCTCAAGTGCGAGCAAGTCATCTCGTGCGCCATCTGTGGAGTGTTCGGGTCTCCATTGCTGCGTGCGTAAATGCCGGGTCACCAGATGTAACGGTGCGAGTGTGGCCGTGAAGCGCCGGGAGTCGAACCAAGATCTTTTTGGTGGTAGCCGCATTCTTTACCGCTTTCCAAAAGGCGCGCCCCCTGGGCAGGAGCAAAAAGGGCTATTTGAAGGACTGACTCGCACCGCTACAATACACTGAATGTAACTGTCATCAAAATGAATAATGTTATTAATTTACGGATAACAACTGATGGCTCACTTCTGGGTCAATGTTCTACCAATTGCCCCAGCAGTGGCCGTAAGAGACTCCCTACTGTGACACAGGCTTTTTTAAAAAGAGACCGTTTAACAATGCTTAATAAAGAGGTTATGTCTTAAAAAGTCGTTTTATATGATTATCTTTACTTCATTTTTTCAGAACCAGTCGTAGGCCACCTGGCCCCTTTCTAATATAATAATGATCCATTACCAGTGCACAAACAGAACATTCTGACAAATTACACAAGCATGAGGTGTTTCTTACATTAGGGTTGCAATTTGTTTCTTCTAGTACATCACAAGTTTTTCTATCCCACTTTTGGTATACCCAGCTCTGGGACATCAAAATTTCCTATGCCCACTACAGGCGCATTCAAAAATGTGCTTTGCCTTGTTCTGGTGCATGAGAGCGATCTAAGATTTAATAATTTATATCATAATTATTTTTATATTTCAGGTTACTTATTTTAGATAAGAGTACAGAGAATCACAAATATATATATATATTAGCGAAAGTTCTATAAAAAGTAAATAATAATGAAAGAAATACGAAAAATAATAGCTTAAGTGGCCCCCTACTAATGCATTTATCCTATTTACTGACTTTATTCATCAATTTACTTATTTTTCAGAGCGCAGTTTAAAAGCTACTCATTTTAGTGGCACCATCATTGCAGAACTATACGTATACGATATTTAATGCCCCGATTTGGTAATAATATTTGACACCGCAAGAAATTTTGCAACATGTCTGAGTTACTTTTAAAAATTTATAATCGTACATGGTGCAGGTTATATTACTGTATTTAACTATGCTGAAGACCAGTGGCGCAATCTGGATTTTCTTCAGAACTACGTCAAAAGTTCAGAATTCATGTCCAGAAATTATATCTAAATAAAATGACTCAGAGTACAAGAGGAATTCAGGGTATCTGCATTCCTTTTTGGCCCACTTTCCTATAAAAGTAGGAAAAAAAGAACGAAGTAAAGCTTAATGTATCGCAAAATTATCGCTAATAAATAAGCATAAGTGAAAAATTAGTTAAGTAATTAAATAAATATAGAGAAGTAAAAAAATTGAAAGTAGGGTTTTTAGATGGGGGAATGGTCGTCTGCCTGTCGGTCTGTCTGCCACCCATTCCCCCATAATTACTTTTGAAGGAAATGCCCGATTCGAAAAGTTTTTATTTTTATTTATTTATTTATTTATTTATTTATTTTTGCATTCGAAAGATCTCAGCGAGAACATCTCATTTCGATAATTTACTTTTGATATGACCAATTTTTTTATTCAATTTTGAACAGGTAAAAAAAAGTTAACACTAATGCTTATGGACAAAAATGAAGCCAAATTATGCAAACTTTGGGCACCCTTGAACAAGCTTATTGGAAGAAGCTCTCAACGGAAACATTTTTTGATTTAGACCATTTGTTCAGTTTTGAGCAGTTAAAAATAAAATAAACATAAGCGACTACGGGTAAATTTCAATCCTATATAAATCCTGTTCTAACAGATGAATTTTCTTGGAAAAAACTTTATCTAAAAGCTGTTATGACGTAGAACATGCACAGGTACGAAGTTCATCCAGA
Source organism: Octonoba sinensis (assembly GCA_038502835.1). Taxonomy (NCBI): domain Eukaryota; kingdom Metazoa; phylum Arthropoda; class Arachnida; order Araneae; family Uloboridae; genus Octonoba; species Octonoba sinensis. The sequence continues at coordinate 50,211,086 of CM076599.1, read as the reverse complement.
ACTAAGCGACTCCATATTCCCACGAAATCTTTTCATCTGGATTTTGAAGGATGTTTCTGAATGAATGAATGAAATAAATGAGTGAGTAAATGAATAAATGAATGAGTGAATAAATATGTATAAACCATTTTAAAAGGTATATTTGAATCAATTAAGAACTTAAACTAAATGAGAAAGATAGAGAGAAAAAGAGCTAGATTAATCATTACATATTTGGTGTATACGGGAAAATAGGTTTTTATAGTTTTAGACGGAACTTGTTGTTTAGCTTTTTTCCCAAAAAAAAGTTTTTTAAAAAATGTATCAAAGATGGCTGCATCGTAAAATTATCGTTAAAAATAAATTCAAGTCAAAAATAAGTAAGGTAATAAAATAACGATTGAAAAATAAAAAAATTGAAATAGGGTTTTGAGATAGGAAAATGTGTACCTGTCGGTCTGTCTGTTCCTCCTAATAACTTTTGATGGAATTGTTGTCAAATATCATCTTAGTTTCAAAATGGAGGGCTTTTAATATAGCTGTGATAATTGCTTCATTTTTTTTCCTCGCTAAATATTATTTTGGTGGATTTTGTGTTAAAAAGGGTGATGTCATCGATGGGCTCGATTGACTGCGATCAGCTACTGGTCCCGCAGACCTGTGATTTTTAATTTATAGTTGTCCGAATCAGTTTTTAGTGGTCTCGAACCAACGGACCCTCAATGATTTTGAACGCAAATTGATAAATTGACAGTATGGAGTGTGCGGATTTAGATTAAGAATTATACTAAAATGGGGGAATACGTTTGAATTGAACAGTAGGCTTTTAAACCCCAACTCATCAATCTTCTAAAAGATTGAATACTTAGAGAATTATTATCTAAAAGATCCATTATTAATCTAAAAGATCCGTTATTAATCCTACACCATAAAAAAAGAAAAAACTAGACATCAGAAAGATAACTTGAGAAAGCCTTCACAGAAACGGAAAATTGCGCTATATTTGCACAGACCAGTGTTAGAGAATGGGAATTAGTACGTATTTTTGTAAGCTATGGAAAACATTAAATTCACCCTTCTTAAAGGCGATTTTACTGTTTGCAAAATATATACATATATACATATATCTGGACCAAAAGAAAAAATCAGAAAGGAACCATTTGCCCAAGGCAGCAAGCTAAAAATTATTCTTGAACAATTAATGATATAAAGCAATAAAAATAAAACGTTAACAAGTAGGTGGGTCAAAAATTAACATAAAAAATGTAATAATCAACAATTTACAAGGCAGAAAAAAAGTACAAACCCTGCATCTTCTTCAGTGGGGGGAAACAAGAAGTATAGAACCCAAAAAATATTGGCCCTGCAGGTTCTGAGGAATCTCAACACACATAGCATGTAAAAAAAGTTTTTACTTTAGATACAGAAACCGAAAAGAAATAATGAAAAGTGTTTTTCGCAATGTATCGCAACATTTCGTTGAAAAGGAAAACGAGAATGTTTCTAATATCTGAGAAAGCTTCTTCACATTTCTTCGCCAAATGATATCGTTTCGCTAAACCCATCCTACCAATTTCAGTCATCATCTCCTTGAAAATCAGTTGTGCGTATAAAAACTGCAAAGCTCTGAGTTCTTGTTCATTAACTGTGTCAAAGGAAAAGATCTCGAGGAGAGATTTGCTTTTGGTATGAAACATGGACTTAATAGCTACCTCTAATGGATAAATTTTGTGATGAAATATTGTTTGGGGACTCCGGATTTTTCCGCAGTTTCTGGGTTATAAAAATGAGTTGTGAGTCTTGGCTGTTTATTTTTCGTAGTTTTTATGTTCTACTGGAATTCAACAAATGAATTCTAGAAAAAAACTGAACAAATGTAATTAGGGGAATATTATTTCGAATTGTTATTTTGTTATACACTTTGATTTTACTGAGTATTGCTGTAGTTCCTGCCTTACATGCGAATAATATTTTTAAAAAATAAATCGTGTTTTTTTTCTAATGGTCTCAAAATTTCAAAAAATATTGATTTTTTAACAGGAGAAGCGATCTTTATCAACAATAGCATTTGTATATAAGTCAATTTAAGTTATTGTGGGGCGCAGACTGACCGACAGACACACATTTTCCCCACCTCGCAACCCTGCTTTCAAATTTTTTATTTTTTTAATCTTTAATTACTTTATTTGTTCTTGATTTTTTTAAGGATATTTTCACGATGCATTAAGCGTTCTTTCATGTTTTTTGAGTCACTTTTACGAGAAAGTAGGCTAAAATATATACTGCATATGCCTACACTGTTTTTTGCTTTTTGAGACGTTAAAATTGAGTAGAATTACGCATGTAACTCTTTACATAGGAACGTATATTTATACTGAACATTTTCTCATGATCTTTTTAATTGCAAAAGGTGATGGTTAGCAACACAGCTCGCGTTTTAGATATTCTAATGAAAACATGAGTGAAAAGTAACTATATTTTTAATTATTTTCATTGATGTTAGATAAATGGCAAATCGTGTAATCTCGCTCCTAGTATATTGTGGGACGTCCCTTGATGATAATGCTGTTGTCCCTAAATGTTTTGAAAAACATCAAGAAAGAAATTAAGTAATATTCTGCCGTTCTAAGTAAGCATTGTTTCTACAAACTTTAATTTCAAGAGCACACTGAAAAAAAATAACGGGATGTTGCACCAAAAGATGGGTGTAAAAAAGATGGCTACAATAGATGGTGTTTACGTTTTGGCAACATACGCAGGCTTTGATGGTTTTTATCAAGTTTTTTAAATTTTTTTTTTTTGGTGTAATATATAACCAAATTTTTTATAGTGTTGCCCGTTTCACATGAGGGACTCAAGGCAAGGGGATTAAACTGCTCAAAAGCCAATGTCACTAAGCAGCTGATTTAAACAAGATAAAGGTAAGCAAGTTACATGCTCTGATTTCTATGTTCTTTACATCGTGGTAAACATGCTCACCTGTGCAAAGTGAGCCGAACGCAAACAGAAGGTCCTCTAGGAAACCTCCGTCTTTTATGAAGCCTTTTGGGGAACAGTATTAACCTTTGACATTAGGCTTCTTGTGGCTGTACAAAACACTGTAGCAGCATTATTAATGTTACATCTCGCTGTAATGGATAAATAGCAATCTTCTTTGGCAGTCTTGTCTCTTGGACGGACAGTCCCTGGTTTTCTCTCTGTGGATTCCGTATGCTAAGACTATTTCTATAAGTTGGGCACGTTGCATTCAATTCTCTCAAAATATGGACTTGAGACCATCTCTCTTTTTTATTCCAGACCATTTGCACCTTGACTCCACTATATACATTTAGTTAACAGCTCCTCATTTTTGCTCTTTGAGTAGGAAAGAACAAATTCTGCGAAAAAAGAAAAATGGCCAAAAATACTCAGACGTATAAGACCAAGCAAACAAAATGCTCATTTTTCCACGTGTGCGTTTAAAGATTGTTCATAAAATCTCTGCCCACACAGATGTGAATGCTTACGTATTTGCAACGCAAGAATTCATAAAATAAGTACATTTTCCTAATTTTGTACACCAGTGTAGGTTATTCGTCCGTTGATGAGACAGACACATGCAAGTGATCTTTATTTTATTTTTCATTTTCAACAACCAAGAGTGTTTTCTCTTTTTTTTCTTTTCTTTTTATTGAATATAAATGTTTACCAGAAACTGTCCATTCAAATTCCAGGATTTCAGCGCATTTTATTAACAGCAGGGAGAAAGTCTGAATCTTAATTTCGTCACCTTAGCTCAACTTTCCGTACTTATATCTACAGAACCATCGTCACCTTAACTCAACTTTCCGTACTTATATCTACAGAACCACTATTAGATATCTAATATTTCATGCATAAATTAGAAAGTTTATATTGTTGTTTACTTAGATCAGCTGCCAAGTTGTGAAGAGCATTCTTTATAATCCAAAACAGTATTTTATAAGAAACACTTAAAATGTTTTTTCTAATACCAGAGAAAGCTTTCTCACATTTCTTCACCAAATGATGTCGTTTGGTGGAGTCATCTCTCGATCACCATTTTCATCATAAGGCGGTTAACTTGTGCGGATAAAACAGCAAAGATCTTGATTCCCGTTCATTAAAAGTGACAAATGGAAGGATCTCTAGCCATAATTTACTTTTATTATGAAACACTGAAGACATTTTTACTGTCTTTCTTAATAGAAAAACTTCGTGATGTAATGTTGGACACCTAATAACTGTTCCAAACCGACTGTTGTGACTTTTTGGTTGTCTACTAATGCTATGATAAATGCGCACTTCGTCTATTATGGATTTTATTTGTTGCAATAAGAAACCAAGAAGTTATTTTCTGCTGAAAAGACGTTTGACGTCATTTTTTCAAATAAATACCTTATATAATGATATAATGCATTAACGCTAATAAATTTTATTTCATAGACACATCTTCCTCAAGGAATATTTTTAACTGTTAAAAAGACAGATTTGAAATAATTTAGAAGCTTAGCCACACTGTTAAAATTTTCCTCAAAACAAATAGTAATATAAACATTTTTTTAATTGTTATTTTACAATATTTAATTGCAACAGTCGAATAACTATTAAAAAGATGGTACTCAAACCGCTGATTGAGAAAAAATTCATTTATTCTCTGTTTCTCCTAAAGAACGTTTAACTGACCGAAATTTACAAGCGTCACTAGGTCTCGTAGTCAATAAGAATCAGGCGTCCATCTTGGTTTTGGAACCTTAACAGTCGTACGTTGTTGTTAAAATATTAAGAAAGATTTATCAGTTCAAATCAGCATGCGTATATGAAAAAGGAGAAAAAAAAAAGTGGCTTAAGCAGTGGTTACTAAATAGAAACACATACACCAGTAAATCAAAAATTGGAGACATCGGATTCCCGAACTGTTTGCGAATGAGCGAACCCATAATTTGAGCTGCTGAAGCTTGTTTGTATTTTAATTTTTGCTGCAAATAAAATGATTTTCGTCAATATACAGTAAATTTAGACCAAAAATGACTTTAGATCCAATCAAAAACTGAAATCTCAATTTTCATGCAGTTTGACTGTTGGAAAAAAAGATTTATTAATAAATAAACGGCCGCTTTGAGTGGTGTAGATGGCCGAATGGTTAGAGCGCAATGTTGGTACACCATACACCCGGGGTTCGATTCTCGCACGCTTCGCTTACGGTCTCTACGCCTCGAGATGGTTCAAAAACTTACATTTACAGTTTTGAAACCATTTATAAATGGTTATGAAACAGTAAACTTTAGTACTTACGGATTTTTAACTAAGCTGATTGGAAATGGTTTAGGTCCCGTAAAGATAGAAAATGTTCCAAATTGTAAATTTAATGGTGAATTAGATGGACAGACTGATGCCGGCTTGTTAAATATGTGTAAACCTAAGTTTAAATCTCAAGAAATACAGCTCTATTTAAACACACCTTTATTCTGCATTAGTACAAGAACCTGTATTATCAGGCCTGGTTAACCTTCAACATACAACATCCGGAATATGAGTGGTTCAGCCCGTTAAGCTCTGTTACTGCCATTTATATAGCTGATACGGTTACAGGTACGGTTGCAGTAGATTTCTTTACACGACTATTTAACCGTAATTTCATGATGAAATTTCTAACAGTGCAGTTAGGCTTCAGAGAGAGATGACTAACGTCAGATAATAGACGTTGGAATACGGAAAGTAGGCTCTTTTATACAAAGTTCTTAAAATAATAATTTAGCTATTTTGCCAAAAGCGATTAAACTGTTAAAAAGTGCAAAATATATATTTTATACGTATGATCTAAAGCTTTTGCTTTCCTTCCGTATTCTTTAATTTTAATTTTATAAAAAGCATAAGTTATTTCTCAAGTTTTTTGCAAATTCATATTTCTGTGGAATTTATTATGTGAGGATAACTGATAAAACTAGAAGATGAAGTTAGAGATATAATGCTCATCTCCTTTCGAGTTCAAATGGTAAACTTCAACAATTAATTTGGCTCTGTTTAGCTGATCGGTATTTATATTGGTTTACGTGGATTTTTTTCTTTTGGTTTATCATCGAACAATTGAAGAAAATATACTAAATTTAAAGTTGTAAAGTTCTATAGAGAAACAGAAAAGATAGCATATAATAAAATGCTATTTAACAGTGTTAGAAATTTCATCATGAAATTACGGTTAAATAGCCGGCAGCAGTCTGTCCATCTAATTAACCGTTAAATTTAAGGTTAGGAACATTTTTGTATCTTTATGGGTTCTAAACCATTTCCAATCAGCTTGGTTAAAAAGCCGCTAATAGAAAAGTTTACGGTTACATAACCATTTAGTAGCACTTATGATGACATACTGCAGGCTATGGTAATTAACTATATGCGTAGAATCCTGGAGGCGTAGAAACCATTCATAGCTATTATATTGTGGCAGACGACGAGGTGGGAAGACACGATGGAGCAGGAGGTCTGCCGGAGACGGGGATAGAGCCCCGGATCTCCACGGTGGAATGCCAGAGCTTCCATGCTTTGCCAAGAGTTAACTACTGGATGTCCAAGATTTTGAGAAGTTTTTTTTTTATTCTGAGAAAGATAAAAATGCAATATCAAAAATAATTAAATGGGGTAAGTTTCCACAACCGGCTTTTATGACTGGTACTAACTTCGTCATCTCTTCATTCTGTCCCCCCCCCCCTTCAGATAAAAAAGGAACTATACAATATTATGCGATGGAATTCTAATCTTCACACTTCTTCGATCCACAACCAAGATGGACGCCCGATTCTTATTGACTACGAGACCTAGGTGGCGCTCGTAAATTACGGTTGATTAAACGTTCTTTAGGAGAAACAGAGAATAAACAATTTTTTTCACAATCAGCGGATTGAGTACCATCTTTTTAATGGTGCTTCGACTATTGTAATTAAATATGGTAAAATAACAATCAAATAAATTGTTATTTTACTATTTTTTAACAAAATTTTTTAACAGTGAAGGCACAAGCTGGCAAAATAGAAAAGCTTCATGCTTCATACGTCATGCACAAAATGTTAAAATATTTAGAGTAAAAGGTGCTTTCATTTACAAAACTGAGTTAAATACATTTGTTCTTGATTTTGATCAAACTGATATTTGGAACCTGCTAATAAGAACATGAAGACATTAACCATTTAAAAACACGATTTTACATTTTTCCCATATTTCTGTTATTACAGTCGATTGCGGTTATAAAGTACCTGGGATATAATACTATCGCCTTTAACATACGCAAATGCTCGGTCCCGAATGACATTGTACTGATGCACAACTTCGGCTATAAATAGACTATGCAAAAGTCTTATTCTGCTTATAACGTACTTTTTAGACTCGAAAATAAACGCCAAATTTGGCTGTCAACCTTTCATTACTGGTTTACAAACTTTTTTGGACGTTTGATCCATACATTAACGTGGATAATAATCTTGCGACATCCGAAACTCCATTTAATAGGGAGATTGCTCTGGTGAAGTAAGTGCCTATGGTTCAATTAATAAAGACGAGTAAAGGAGATGATGATGAAGATTTAATTGAAGCGACGTCCCAAATGTATGTGAGGCATTGAGGGCTATAAAAACGTTATCACGGTTCCTTGAATTCCATACTGACTATTCAGACTGAACTTAAACTTCAGTATAAGTATTGAAGATGTAATTTTGACTGTGTCATCTGATCAAAGAAAACAACAAAAAATAACCGAATATTATTTTTCTAAATAAATACGTGTAAGTACAGCAAATGTTTTCCCCTTTTTTCCTTTTTTTTCTTTTTTGTGTGTGTGTGAGAGCGAGAGAGAGAATCTCTTTAAATTTCTCCTTAAAATTTCTGCTAGTGCTTGTGCTATTGTGCGCTTTTTTTGCACGTTATGCATTTAATTTAATTAATTATTTTTTGTAACGTACCATATTTTCCGGTCTCTTGACTATACGTTATAACCGGAGTCGACATATATGTAAAAATATTTTCCTGAAAACCTGAACCGCTTCCAATTTTCACTGGAATTGTCTTTAAGATCGGATATATTTTGAAAAAATCTACAATAACCGAAAAAAAAGGTTTCCTTTTTGTTACACAAAACATCATTTATTTAAATTAGTGCTCTTATAATTTAAGAGTTTTTATTCTTTGTTTTAACGTCTGCTTTCAACATCTACTATTCTTTCTAATATATTTGTATTAAATTAAAATATTTTGTAATGAATTGTAATTTTATTATTCTCAATCCATTCTATCACTCATAGAGTAAACTAAACTCATTATCTTTGAGTTATTATAATTCTGTAAATAAAATTTTATCGCGAATAAGGAATTACTGTATTTTCAATTAAAGAAGAAAACCTCATTAAATCACTAAAGCATGTAGTACTTGCGGCAAAAAGTATTCAAATAGTATATTTAGGAAGCATCTATTCCAGAATTATTCATATGTACATCTCATAGTTGTAAATAATTGAATGCAGCAAATAAACTCTTTTTCTAACACTAAGCAAAAATTTTTGAAGAACAGTACTCCTTGCATGCAGTAGAACTCCCAAATCTGAAAAAAATATTCAAGAAGTGATTTATTTCTTTAAGGAAACTTTAATGTGTCTTTCGGTTTAAAAGGAAATATACATCAAAGAATAAATTTCATGTATGCATCTTCTTTTTACCCAATTTAAATGCTTATCTGGTCTCAGAAAATTTATTCTTACAAATTCTTAGAAATACAGAAAGATTTTCAAGCAGTGCACATGTATGACCAGAAGTAGCGCTCTGCATCGATTTCAAGTTGTCCTTGGTATCGTATATCATTCGGAGATTTTTTTCGGTTTTTTACATTGAATAAATTTATCTATTTCTTTTATCCTTACAATATTTTTTGTCACAGATGTTTCTGAAACTCAGTCTATACTATTTATGCTGGAATAAATTTAAATGCATTTCCCATCGAAATAGATTTATTTAAAATGTAGTTATTTATTTCAAATTAAATATGATTTGAATTTGAGTTATTGTTTTGTTTCATTTTGAAATTTCTTTTAAACAAAATCTGAGTTTGCAAGACAAAATCGAATTTATTTAAGTGAAGTTATAACTAAAAAGAATTTACCGCAATGAAACCTAAAGTCTACCTACCTCTTTACTGCATGCAGATCGTTAAATCGCATGCTTTTAATAATTTTAAGGGAAGAAATTCGCTAATGAAGAGCAACATTTTTTATGTACTAATTTTATTTTCAACGGCACTATTATAATGCAAGTTCCATTGCAGAATGTCCCAGGCAAAAATTTCACGTCGCAGCAGCAACTGTTTCCCGCGAGTATCCATAGCTTCTGGCTTTTACTCATTTAGCACCATTTAAGAAAAAATTATGTCGGTAAGCAACACAGTACTACTGAATGAAACAAAGAATGAACTCTGAGAAAAATAGAGGAAGATTGGAAAGAATTTAGATAATGGCCACGTAGGGAAGCTGTGGCTAATTTCAGATTGAAAACAAGATGTGGCTAATTTCAGATTGAAAACAAGATATGACTGTTTGGCTGCACACTTCAACAGAATAGGCGTACTGACTAATAGCCTATTCCTTATCTGTAAAATAGACATTATGAAAAATCAGTATCTGCCCGTCTGTCTAAATCTTGACCCCATACTACAAAAAAAAAAAAAAATGCTTGCCAGCTGTCTTGGATGGCCAGAGACCTCATGGCCTAAACACGCAGTTACTTCCCCTTGAGACTGTTAGACTTCTAATTTTAAGTTTCTTGCATTTTTTAGGCTTTTTAATGGTTGGTTGGTTGGTGTCGTGTCCACGGGGAAGAACTATAGATGACCATGAGTGTGCAGAACACAGCTGGCTATCTCTTTGATTTTTTCGGAGTATAGACTCTTTTCGTTGAAGAGAATTCCCCGAGCTAGCCAGAGATCTTAACCCTGCTGTTCTGTTCGCAGTTTCTACGCACAAGTACCGTTCGGGTCAATATGACCCGAAGATTGAATACTCACTACAGGTGTGGTATATTTTCCCTGTTTTTTATTAATGCACTGTATCTAGATAAAATAAACATATTTTAACAGAATTCACTCGATTTAAAGTTAAAAATTAGTATCCTGGGGTACTATTGTAAGTATCTATATGACAATTACTTTGTAAAACCTTAAATGAACGAAAATGTCTACATTGTACCTCTTTTTTATTTACAGTATGGCCAATATTATAATTAAATGTGCTTTGAAGATGTGTTTTTACAATTTTAGCTCAATATATTTGTTTATTTGTCTGACTTGATTGGCTAAACTTGCATGCGATTCACTTATTACTCAACAGTAAATTAGAAGTTTTTTTTTTTTTTTTTTTTTTTTTTTTTTTTTTGCGTTGTGTTTCTTTTTACTATATTGCGGATTCCACATTTCGATGGGGATTTTGCATTGCCTGAAAGTGTAGAGAAAATAATTACTTGCCAAGTTTTAGCAAAAAGAGCATTTTTCTTTTTGTGTCATTTTTTTTTTCTTCCCATATGTTGTTTATAAATTCCCAGATTAATAAATGCGCTGCAAGCAAAACAGTCCGGCATGTTATAAAATGTAACCCTTCTCCAGCAATTTCTGCTTCTTTAACAAGTTTAAAATAAGTTTGAAAAGCTGTAACATCCAGAATTTTTCTCTCTTCTCCATAAACAATTGCTCTTTCAATATTTGTCATTGTAATGACATTATTCTGCATGGTGGAATTTAACATGCATTCAAATGCACTGTTTTATCATTATTTCTCTATTCACATGGTGTTGAATACCTAGTAAAATCTTGAGGTATTTTTATTACATTTTCAGAGTTTTGGCAGCCAACGGTAGCAGGTGAATCAAACGACCAGTTTTTTTTTTTGGTATTTTGAGTGAACATACTGTGTACTATAAATTGAATGAGAAACCACATTATCACCATCAGTATAAAAGAACAAAAATAATTTTCCTCACTAGTAATGGTTTCCATCCTCAGAAGTGTCTTTTACGTCGCTATCAGATTTTCAGACAAGTTCATTTCTTCGCTAAAATTTTTGTTTGTCATTTTTAGTATTTTCATAATAGCACTGAATCATGCTCTCATCTAATAAGACGCAAAATAGTAAAAGTGGACAGATGACTCATACCGTTGCCTAAATTCAGTCACGTGATCTAGCTACTACGTGTCAAGTAAACTGATCTGAAAAACCACATCGTTTAACCTTGACTGACCTTTGATCTTGTGTGAAACTCGTTTAACTACTTAACAGTATTTGCCATTATTACTTCCTGATGAATTAGTAATACACCAAGTCACTTTTTACATATAATTATTGAAAAAATAGGTTCGGGTCATTATGACCCGAACAGTACATTGATACGAAACTAAAAAACACATAGTAAATAATTAAATACAATAAAATCCTTTTTTGAGGAATGAGAGAATACCTTAACTTACAAAGTCACTAAATCTCAAACAATTATCTCAACACAATCATTTTTTATGAACTGTTAAAAAACGTTTCGGGTCAAATAGACCCGAACAGACCAGCAGGGTTAAAATGGCAGGCAGCCAAAAATGTGTTTTGGTGTTAGTGGAATATTATCGCAATTATTGCAGATACAGTTGATTGTATTGCCATCTCTTTGGATCTTTATATCTCTACAGTGATTGGTTCTAACACGAGTAATAGTTTTAGTGAGGTCTGTAGGCTTTTTAATGTACTTTATACATATTAAACTCTAATGTGTGTTTTGTATATGTGTTTTTGGTGCCTTTGCATAATGTCAAATTATGTTTTAAATTGTTTGCTTTGTTTTCCTACATGTGGCCTGATGTTTATGAATTTGATTCCAATAAGGTCATATGAAGCAACATAATGTAAGTTACAATGATAGTTAAGAAAGTAGACGGAAATTGTAAAACGCTTTTATTATTTAGCTCCTATTATGGTTATTGGAGTTATGTTCTACATGTAAATTCATACACCAGAAAAATCAAGTTCCAACGTCTCATTTACGTAAATTCGATTTTAATCTATCCTTAAGAATTATTCCTCTTTTGTACATTGTGCAATACTCATAAATGTTTCTATTTTTCACAGTTGTGATATTTTCTTTTCCGTGCTCTATATATATAATGCTGGAATAAGGAAGACGAAGATACTTTTAAAATATTGGAGGTGGTAAATGAGTTATTTATATAATTTATTATCGAATAATCATTATCGAAATGTAAAATTATTTAAATAGGCAAAAACAAAACAAGCAAGTACCATTTTCTCCTCTGTTTGCCAAGTTTCCATATTTTTTTTATTTAGTAGCTATTGATGAGTTTTACTGTTATTAATAAAACAATATTTGGAAACAATGATTTTTTTCCTCCTACTTTCGACGCATATTCAAGGTCTTGTTTTAGAAGTCTTTATTCGTCACATCTTTCATACTACTCCTTACATCTATAATCTACAACATTTGTACAACGCTCAATACATTTTTTACCATTTACAATTCAAGTAAGAAAAGATATATCATTGCTAATTAAAATTTCCACAAAACAAGCTTCTGTCAAACAGAAAAACTAAAATGCCTAAAAGTTGTTTAAACGTTCGAGGCTGAAACTAAAAATTTCAATGAATTACGGTTGAATTTCGACCACTGGCCAAACTCTAGTTTTTATAAATGCTCCAACAGGACTAATAATTTTTGTGTTCAAAAATAGTTACTAAATACCGTTGCTTGAAAATATAGTACTTAAAATTACATCCTCAATCTTAAGGACAGAAAGTATTTTTGAGCTTAATAATTTTCATTTCACACGAATTCTTTTTAAACTTATGCAGTGGATTAGTAGTTTAACGAAGTTATGTAATGAAAGCTCTTTGAGTTTGTAATTATAGCTTCGAAGTTTTCAAGACCCTCTGCTGGGGAAATATTAATAAACATTTCGGAAAAATTAAGATTTATTGTGCGTCTTCAAAAAAGGGTATTAGAATTACTACACTCACGTTAACGAATTTTGCTCAAAATCAAGTTACAGTAACCTCATTATAGTCGTGCTTGCGTTGATTTTCATGTATATACATCAACTGAAACTATATAAATTAAGATTGGTTCGATGTCTTACTCGGTAATGAACATGCGTTGAGCAAATTAGATACGCACCGTTAACTTCTGAAGTTCAGAGTTAGTTTTGATGATTTATATTTTTATCACCGGTAGTAATTAGTTTTGTAATTTGCAAATTTTAAAGGAAAAGAAGGAACATTTCTTGCTGGATATCACAAGGTGTAAAACCAATTTACAATTTCAAAATATTTTAATTAATTATTTATCAACAAACTTCAGTCAATATTTCATTTAAATAACAAATGTCTCTTCAGGCATCAGAACGTGTTTTGAATTCCTGATTAAACACTCAGGTGTCGAAAGATATTTCTGAATTTCAATAAACGATTTAAAGCTACATGATTATATGTTGCAGTTATTAACACTTTAGACAAATTGCTTGATTTACAACAATGAACAAAATATTATACTAGTATATATATGTATGTATGTGTGTGTATGTCTTCAATTAAGATACTCTTACGAAATAAAGAATTTCACACGAATTCTGCTTCAAATTTAAAAGCAGCAAATCGTAGTACTTGTACAAGCAAAGACCTTTATCCAATAACTCCTAAGCTCTGGTCTCAAATTTCATGTTACAAGAAATACAACCTATTAATCCAACCGATGATCCAACACATTGATATATAAAATTTGGCTCCGATTGATTAATTACGGTTGAAATTTGTATATATCAATACCTATAACTGTGAACAGTGGAGTTTTTACGTTTCTATTTATCATAACAAAATGTTTAGGAAAAAATTACGAAATTCTTCCAACTAAACCAATCATTTTTTTAACTAGACCTAATGAAAGATGACATCTGACGAGGTTTTTACATCAAATGACAGACTGATAAACTACTGGCTTTTGTCATAGGTTCATTTAATGAATCCTATCATTGTAACAGAAAATAATAACTAAGAAAATTCTGATTCAGAACTTCGTATGATACCTTAGCTTTGTCCTCGAAATAAAGAAGTGCAGAAATCCCCAATCAATATTTCATCAACAAGTTTTTTCATTGAAGGTAGAAACATGAATTCCATGTTTTGTAAGAGAAGCAAATCTTATCTTCAAATCACTTCTTATGACACCTCTAACAAACAAGATTTCAGAGCTTTGCAATTTTTTGGGCACAGCTTATCTTTCGGAGTTTCATTTAATGGTAATTTAGTTTCATTAAATGATATCTTTTCAAAAACGAATGTAAAAAAGCTCTTTAATATTAATACGATTCTGTTCTTCTTTAGGAATGTTATACTAGAAGAAAGAACTTTTGAAAAAATCGTTTTCATTATTGATTGTTGAGACAAAGACATCGGAAGGGTAATAAATTAGCCCTTTATGTTCATATAATTTTATAAAAAAATATGCTGTTCAAAATAAAAAAAATATTTGTTTATTTGCAACCAAAAAAAAAAAAAAAGAAGTGAATAGCATAAAAAGTTTCATAACCAATTTTAATGCTAAGAATTGACAGGTTTTCTATTGAAAATTAGCATTTTATCTAAATTCAGTTGAGAGCGCACACTGTTACTTTTTAATTTTTTGACCTTTTAAAAACAAAACCTATATGACAAACTGCTTATTTACTAAAACCGTAGGGATAAACGACAAATTTAATAAAAACTTGGGCATGATTTGACAGTCATGTGTTCAAGTGCAATCAAACAAACATATTTAAAAACAAAAACTATTTCAAATTGCTCTTCTTATTGAAACTGTGGGATTAAACCACAAATTAATTAAAAATCGATTTGACGCGCATGTCTGAAATCATTTTTGAGGTGTAACAGCATGTCGGTGCTGTGACCTAATCGAATCTTTTATCCCTAACAACTCCAAACTTTGGGAGGTTTGACTCAGGTTAAGCCTCCCAGAATTGATATCTACCAAACCTCTTTAATAGCCCTTTCAGAAAAAAGTTTAAAAATCATATCAAAATAAATAACAATAATAATAATAATGAAATTAATGCTAAGTATGCTGTTTTAATCGACTAATTTGATTACATTAATTGCACACAGATTAATCGACTTGCTTGTATTTACGTGAATGATAAGTGGCACAGCAGGAAAGAGCTTGCACCGAAAAAACATGACTTTCTTAAGTAAAAATGCTTTAATAGCCCTTTCAGAAAAAAGTTTAAAAATCATATCAAAATAAATAACAATAATAATAATAATGAAATTAATGCTAAGTATGCTGTTTTAATCGACTAATTTGAGTACATTAATTGCACACAGATTAATCGACTTGCTTGTATTTACGTGAATGATAAGTGGCACAGCAGGAAAGAGCTTGCACCGAAAAAAAATGACTTTCTTAGGTAAAAATGCAATCACACGTGATTTTACCTCAATCTACTTGAAAATGGCTAATTGATAAGAAAAACGTGTCACTATTCTTAATATGCTATTGTATGAAGCTCATCACTCAGATAAGTACTTAACTATGAGAAACACAAGATGACTCATTATGTTCAAACCTCCCTGATTTCCCGCTGACGTTATATTTTAGTTTTATCCGAAAAATAATTGAAACTTAAAAATAGTACGCTAAAAATACATTACATTCAGTCAAACTACCTATAAATACGAATTGCAACGAGTGGCTTTAGCATTAATTCGCTTAAAAATGCAAATCAAATTTTATGATTGCCTTTAAACCCCTAGTGAGGAGTACATTTCTTGAATAGTAACGACAAGCAAATTCAGTGAATTCATCTCATATGGAGATAACACAATTTATATAAATAATGATTAAGAATAGTAGATCGACAAAACGTATTTTTTTTTTTTTTTTAATTTTGCTTAGCCAAGACACGCACGTGATATGGACGCAACAGTTAATCGTTTTCAAATTTAATCACTTTGAAAAGCAAAAAGAAATTTAAGCATACATATTTGATGATATTCAAGCGCTGCCAGTTGTAAAGTCTGCTGAGAAATACTTAAAAATGGCTTTTAATTCTGTCACGTATATCATATTCCGCATTAAACTTCCACCTTGTACGTCAATTTTCGTATAATTTCATTCAATTTGCTTTACAATAAAATTGAGAAGAATCCACCTTGTAATGTTAAAATGTTTTTCGATGTTTTTGCTTACAATGTATATTTTTATTATCCTTGCCATAGTTTTAGGATTAATATTTGGACTTCATATTCCAATAAATGAAAAAATTGGCATCAATAAAAGAGATCGCACTTTATTCTCGCATAAAAAACTTAAATTATTTCTAGCACCATTTGCTTAAGTATGTCAATTAACAATTACAATTTAAGATGGCAAACCTATTAATGTGAAAGAAAAAATAACTTTTACAGCATTGCATTTCTTTAATTACTGAAGCAACTATCAATTTATTTAGAATAAATTTTGCAAAAAAGTCGGCAATCGATATCCATATGAGCTTTAATGAAGAAGCTATAAATATTGATGCGAAAATAAATATAACTAGTGTTGCAAAATTCTATTTCACTAGTTTAACTGCCGTTTTTAGTTTTTTATACTTTTTGGGGCATCAATTTTTCATTATATTATCTAAGGATCCCCTTACAACAAAAAAAGAACCTCTAACTTTTCATTAGTAAGGTTTCTTTTGCCTTTTAGCCAGTATCATTAAAAATTAACAATTTATTTTCTTCCCATTAAATTTGAAACGCAATCAAAGAATATTGCTCTTTAAATTATTTTTCAATTTTAATTGCTCTGCTGAAAAACGTATACGTGTGTGGACTAAAATTCTCTTTTAATTTATTCATTTAAACAAGCTTATTTTGCGCTAATAAGTGTTTAATGATCCACTTTTGAATATTTCCGTCCGTATAATGCAAGAGACAATTTAAATTCATGGACGTTTTGAAGCATTTTCACACTGGAAAATAAAATCTTTAATGCGTTCAAATTGTCCTGGAGAAAAAAAAATAACTAAGTGCAGAAACACGATTCGTTTTTTATTTTCTGAAAATAAACTTTCTAATTACCTCATTTAAAAAATTACAATTCCGGACCTGCAGTTAGAATGTTTAGTTGGAAAGAAGGTCTTAACATAAAAATAGGTCTCCACATTAAAATATGGTTATGTGATTAACACATTACAAAATTGGTAATAATAATTACTAACTATTGAGAATGTAAAAATTTCGAAATTATCCATGACTATGATATTGGTATTTATTTTAGCCAATGCTCGCTCATTCGAAAAATGCTGTTAAATGTGAAACATTATTTCTTATACGTATCGTGATTCGTACTTATCGTTTAAACAAATATTTCGTCATCAATATTCTTTTGTTATTACACCACATGCATATGCTGATAAAATTACGTTATTCATGGTTATCATACATAAATCATTACGATTCTCAGAACTCTGCACAGCCCAAAAATATATTGATAAGCAAATATTTACTTGACGTCAAAAAAAACCCACTTCATTGGAAACGGCACCAATAAGTGTTAAGATAATAGTAATTTTGTTAATTCCACATTTTTTACGAAATGTTTTTTTTTCGTACGAAATGTACGAATGTACATTTTCCCTTACGAAATTGTCATATTTTGATAGACACACATTATGTTTTAGTTTCCAAAGCAGAAGATCAAACGATATATTTTTCATCAACATAGTAATAGTAAATTTCAGTTCATTGATGTTAATGTTCAAGCAATGAGTGTTGAAGAAAACTATAAACCTACAGTAAAATTTTTTACAATTACAATTTTTAAACACTCATAAATTTGTAGCACGCGTGACTGCACATAAGAAAGATCCGTGGTCTTCATGACTTTCTTATTCACTGGCTTTACTGAAGTGTATCACAAATATGTTAACCATTACAGGTTTCCCAAGTTCCTCTAAAGTTCAGGGAACATACGACTAATGAACGCAAGGATGTCGTAAATAATTCTTAAATTACTGTGACTGCAGAATTTGGAGACATGTTTCTGAACTAAGGTTTAAGCTGAGTAAAAAATTTCTTGCTTAGCAAGAATAATTCCTTTAATACTGTTTGGGACTTCCTCGACGCAAATATTTTTTAAACATTAAGCTTTATTGCACCTTTCAATAATTATATGCAAAGTTATTACATTGTACTTAGAAATGTGCAAACACAAAAAGCATAAAAAAATACATTTATAACTGTAATGATAATAAATTAACTTGACATTAAGAATTATTGGTGTAAATTTATTAATTATTTGAGAGAATAAACTAAGTTCACATTTGGAATTATGAGGCATAATTTATTGATTGTTAGAGTGAATAATTTAAGGTCACAACTGTAGTAAGAATAGATTAAGTTAAAACAGAAACATTTTCGTCGAAACTCAAAATGTTATGTACTGACATCATAAATGAGTGCATCTTAAAAGCGACACACTGATGCAATTCAAATTAAAAACTTTTAAAATGGAGTCTACCTAAACTCTTTAAGGAGTATCAAAAGCAAAGCTGAGATCTATGCAATTTTACAAAGTGCATAAAAGCACAAAGCAGAAGAATTAAAGGAATAGAAATATACTGCTTTCTAAACCTGTTCTAAAAGTAATTTTTCATCCTGATATTGATGACAGTAACGTTCGATACCGAGACGACTTTCTCGGTTTTATACCACCTGCATGTTTATGAGCAGAAGAGAAGGAACCATTGGAAAAGATACTTCCTATTTTAGAACTATAAGGCACTGTCATTCAGAATACGTCTACTTTTCAAACTATTTATGAAGATAACGGTACTGCATGAATGTACAGGTTCGTTTCAAATGACTTGAAACAATTTAAAATATGTTCAATACAGCAATAACATGCGGTCGGGGATTATTAATCCTTTTAAATAATGCATTTTTAGAAGAGTTATTGGTCGTTACTTAAGACAATAAAGAAATTCATAGAAAAATGGAGGAAGGAAGTACTGCGAAATTAGTTTAATATATTATGTTTCTTATCATTCGAATGAATTAACATTTAATGGAGTGAACGGCATTGGCGACTTTCAAAACCCTTTCTTTCTGTTAAAAAAAAAGAAAAGAAAAGTTGACGAGTAGTAATGAGTGAAGAACAGTCAAAGAAACAAAGACTGAAGAAGGCACAATAACAGCTGGATCAAAACATGATTTTTATTATTAATATTTATTTGCATGTTATTAATGTTCTCACAAGTAACCTAATGTAACGTTTCGAGAGTTCATTCTTACATCTTTGTACTAAAAAGTGATGAGAAAAAGTTATTCTTGGAAAATCGACTTCTTCAAAACTTGGAAAATTATTGCTGCTAGCAGAAAAATTAGTTATCTAAAACGCTAGAGAAAAGCAGTAACATTGTATAGCATCCTGGTAACAGAAGTCGTCAGAACTCAAAAATCATTAAAACAGTCTGTAATACTGCAAATTGATAAGTAAAAACCTCACGAATTTGTATTGCATATTATAAAAGATTAATAAGTATTGATACTTATATTTCAACTGTCCTTATAGTATAACAAAATTCTAAGTGCAACCTTTCACCAAAAAAAAATGGTGAAATTTTGCTACGACCAACATTTGGTACTAAGCTAAACCATTATAATGGTGTAGTTTCACCATGAACGTGAAAGTAGAAACCATTATGGTGGTTCAACTTCAGTACCAAATGTTCGTTGCAGCTAAATTTCACCATTTTTTGGTGAAATGTTTTTACACTGTACACCCGTTAACGTTTTCAAAACGATATTACATTGTTTTGTAAGATGTAAGCTTGCACGATCAAATTTTTGTGTCACTTCTGTTGCCGGGGTGTGATACGTCAAAAATAAATAACTGATTTTCACACATATCGTTTTTCGTTTAGTTATTTATTTTTATGCCACCTATTATATTTCTCCGCTAAGCTCTGCGAAGACTTTTTATTATAGTATGTTCCGTGGTAAAAATCTCATTTTACAATGCTATTTATCATTCTTGTTTAAAGCAGTTATTTCTTTTCCTCGAATACGTTCCCTTAAACAGAATACATTCTATATAAATGTATACTTGTTACATTTTTAGTTTTTAACAATATGTTGCTACATTGATGGGTCCCATTATTCTCTGCAATAAAATACAATACTTTCATTAAAGTGATCGTCTACGCTTGTAGAAAAACTAAGTAAATATTCATAATTCAAAAAGTGTTTTGGAAGCTATTACTCAACTTTATTGACATATCTTGGTGTCAAAATGACTCGTACAGAAATTGATGAAGCATCCTTTATGATTACTGCTGGAATGCATAATGGGGAAAAGATTGCAAGAGCCGATTCACATTTAAGAAAAGATGGATTGTTTTCCAGCAGAGTGATGTCGAATTAATTCATACTTTAGAACTGTGGTAGATTTTAAGGGGTTTTATTGTGATGTTGAAACGAAAACAAATATAGGTACAGAATTAACTGCAGCATTATCTATTTATTTTTAAATTCAGGTTGATTCGTTTAAATTGAGAATACTCGTATTGTTATTTTTGCAATTTTAGCGCGATTTGAGTGTAATACCGATTATGTTTTACACGAATGACGTGCCATTTGATAACTATTACATGTATATATATAAAAATTCGTTTAAATTCATTCCTTTTCGTATACTTATGACAAACATAGGAGTTGGAGGAAATGCAAAGCCACGAATGCATGAAGCACACTCATGGGATTATGTATCTAATATATTCAATGTCATATAACTTTAACTTTTAGTAAGTATTAAACACATTTTACTTAACGGAAGAAAAATTAAATCTGTTTTTGGGTTACAATATAAAATAAGTATTTGAAGCAATATTTTTTTTCTTCCTTTCATGGGTTATAATATTTTGGAAAGTCTTTTTTGTAATATGTAGTATATAGTACTAACTAGAGCCCGGAATTCATAAAAATGCATATCCAATTGCATATTTTGCCTTTTTTTAAGAGCACATAAATACATGAAACCGGAAAAATTGTCTTAAAAACTATGCATATTGTTATGCCTTTACTTTCTTTTAAGGATTTTTTTCACAGGTAAAAGTTTAATGCTTCAGATGCCACCCAATAGAACTTTTAAACTTAAAAAAAGCACTTTCATCTTTAAAAATGTGCATGCCACTTTCTGTGAATTATTGTTTTAATGTACTTTTATCGTTTTAACACCAAAATGCAAAACCAATTATTTTGTATTCAGATATGACAACTTTTCTCTTGGAAAGTAAAGAAATCTTTAGTGCACATTCTAGATAATTTTAGTGTACAGGTAATTTGAATGCACATTTTGATGATTTGGGTGCATATAGTCTGGGCTTGTAGTAATAACTTACTTTCTAAAGAACAAATATAGTCCAAGAAATTTTCTTAAGTTGAATCATTATCTATCAAACAAAATTAAGTCATCAAAATCAGCTGAACAATTAAAAAGTCATGGATAGAAGAAAAAAGTGTCACATATAAAAGAAAACAAAATTAAAAAATAAAGCACGAATTGATAACCTAATTCATTTCGACATTAAAAAGTATCCTAAATCGTGCGTTTAAGGAAATATCATACAAGTTCATATGGTCTGTGATTGATACTAAAATGTTGCATCCCAGACAGCATCACAGAATAGCACAACAATTTTATAACTTAAAATATCTTCAGGAAAAATGCAATAAGATTGGTGAAAATGCCGACTAAATAAAAATCAATACTAATCAGTTTCAAAAATGGGTTTAAATGCTCGGTGAAATTAATTTCCTATGTTATATGATTGCTTACAGAAAAAAAAAACCCTTACCTTTGCGATATCTTTAAAACCCGAAGGAAAAGGCTACTTTAATGTCATTTCCATCTCATTTCAGACATACTTTTGTGCGTGAATATATATATATATTTATATATATATATATAGCACTATTTCCAGCTACTGATATTTTGCTCTACTTATTTCTTCTACTTGTTTAAATCAAACTTTTCTTTAAAAGCTATTAAGGTTTACGTCAAAAGGCTTTCTGTTCTCTTTAGCGCTGTTTTTCCAAGGAATCATTGTCGAATTTCTACTTTTTTTAATCACTTTTTTCATCCTCCCAAATGAGTTTCGTTCAATTTCTTTCCAATTTCCTTTCGAAACATCGAGCCTCTTTTAAGAATAAAAACAACTTCACTCGAAATACATCAAAGTGTACTCATTACTTTTATCTCTGCCGATGATTCTGTAAAAGTGGTACAGATTAAAGCGAAGTAGTTTGAATATTTTTTACCTTTATTTATTTTTTCAAACCTAAATTTGAAGGTTTTTTTTTTAATTTTTTTTTTTTTTAATCCTTTGAAGATTAATAAGGAAATTGCTTTCCACAAACGTGAACATTTGCTCTTTTCAAGTCACTAAACGAATGATAAGATAAACCTTGAAAACTGATGTTTTTACTAATTCAAAGCTCTAGTGTACTGCAAAAATATTATAAATACGAGTAATAAACATTCATTGAGCAAAGATTTAAATTATCTTTCAAAGCAATAAGTCGCTTAATAAACATAATTTTTAGATTAAAAAAAATTTTGGAATCAAGTCAGGAGTATTTCACTCCATATTTTTTTTCTTGTATAAATTATAATTAGGCTTAAGAAGTGACTGATAAAATTAAATAATTTCCAACATTTTAAGCTCCCATGTATACTTGGGAATACGTGCATGTAAAGTCCGCTGACCCTGAAGTCCCGAGACAGATCCTGGGGTACCGAAGACTGAGGAATATTACCCTCCCCTTCAGTCTCAGGTCTAAAAGGTAGGCGGCGTAGCTGTGGTGGCGCCATCTGGTGTCTCCGACAATAACGTGTTATGGTTAATGCTGGTTGCTTATCAGGTGACCCTTTATGAAAGACCCGGAATTTCTGTGGCTCTGAAAAGAGCGATTGATGACAAGGCAAGTCTCTCCACATTTGAAAAAGCTTTTAAACGCTTTAAAAATAAAATTACTTATAGATAACTTGCAAGTTTTTAAAAATAAATCCTGATATATTAGTGTGTTTAACTTAAATCATATGCAGACTAATAAGTAATAAGTATTTCACTGAAAATTCACTATTTTTAAATTTGAACAATTTTAATAGTATACTCATGTAGGTTTAAATAAAATATGATTTGAAAAAGGAAGCATTTCTAGAGTTCATACTTTTTAGTTTTAACCGTTAATAAAGAATATTAGCAACGTATTAAATAAGTTTTTCTTCCAGTTCAAAAAATCGCTGTCCAAAATAGTCCTGTAACAAGCTTTGAAAAGTTTCTGCTTTAAAAAGCTGTTATCCTTCCTTTGGTTCCACGATTATATGCGGTGTAAAATATTAAATCTCTATAGCAGTACAAATGGCAAGAACTTTGATGAAAAATATTAAACAACTGAAAGTTTTGTCCTGTAATACGCTTATTTCTGGAAAAAGCAGAATTAGTGAAGCTCATACAGATTATTTCGAATTAATTTGCTTGTACTGATATGCAGAGATAAAGTTCTGAATCGTATGGATTAAATTTAATATTTTAAACATGGTTCCTAATGCAATTAAGGTACAAAATTTTAAATACGAAAAACTTGCAAGTGTATTTCTAATATGATGATTTTAGTATTCTGAAATATGGTTACGTTTTACACTCAGCAGAACAAATATGCTATATGTTCAATGCTCAATGTGTAATAAATGACTAATATAAAATAAATAATGTATTGTAAAAAAAGAACACTTTACATAACACAATACGAAGAAAAAAATATAAACACGTTTTAAACGTTTAGCCAAAAAACGAGTTATAACATCCTGTTGATTTCATAATTTGCAATTTTTAATAAATATTAAAATATAAGCTAAAGATCTTCTTAAAAATATTGTCATGAATGCGATGCTGTTCTGATATGTCTGACATCATTTAAAGAGGGATATTGATAAAAATTTTAGTGATAAAAATATTCATGATATTAATACAAATGATAAAAATCTTCATATTTTTGGTGTTTTTAAAATGATAAAATTTCTTTGTTAAAAAAAACCTTTGAGTGTCATTGAAAGATATTAAAATTTATTTTTGTTAAAATAATTAAAAATAGATAATGAAATGAATGACACATTTAAAATGGAAAATGATGTGAATGGAAAATACTGCATTATTGAAATAACAGATATATAAATATTAAATTAAAAGTATTTATTTAAATACTTATCTTGCGTATATATAAAAACATTATGTTATCAAACTGTACCTTTGGTGCATCATCAATTAAAATAACACAATTTTGATAAATTGGAATGGAAAGATCAATTTGATTGCAGATTAAATAATTACACATTAAAATGACATTAAATAAAATCATTCAAGCCTATGGAGTGGTCGAGAAAAATGGCGCAAACACATTTCTATTTAGCAAGTCTTTCGCGTACAAGTATTTCATAGAAAATGATTTGATCTAATCTATGGAGCATCTGAATCGACGTCAGATTATTCCAAAAGATTGATCTGAAAAGGAAGGTTGTATCTCACTTGAAAGGTAGCACATCTATACTGTTTTTATACCGAGCACGTGGAAATTGATGAATCGCAGTTCAAGTTGTTCTGACCAATCATTTGCTGTAGATCGATGATTCATTCAGATGATCAGCATCTTTCAATCCCTCTGGTAGTAGACATCTATACTTTCAGATACTTCCTTCAGAAATGATTAAAAAGTTCAGACTCCAGCTACAATGCACATTTCTTGCATTCGTCCGCATCACAATCTTTTATCATCTTCAGGCTTTTCTTTTTTTTTTACTTATTATTTCTTGAATATTAAACACAACCACTATTATTAATATTATTCATACATTATTTTTTGTAAGGCTACTTTCCCTTTTTTTTTTTTTTTTTTGCATTTTTTTCCGTTTTTTTCTCCTTCTCCCTCCGTTGTCTCCGCGCAAAAATTTACAGACCGCCATCGTCCTTGCTCGAGAGAGAGAAGAATGTTCTGGAAGGAATGAAACTAGATACTTTTTGCTTGGTTAGCTCTGATTGGCTAACTAATAGATTTGATGTTAGTTACAATATTGCGTTAGCAGATGCTGCCATCTAGCGATGAATTTGCTAATTAATAGTAAATGGTAAAACAATGTAACAAAAGTTTACAGATATATTTTAAAACTTCAAGAAAAAGAAATACATTGTTTCATAACATCACTCAAGTTCTGTCTAGAACTATACGAGCCTACTTTCCCGCATATTCCCAACTTCAAATTTATCATCTAGCTATCTCCCTCTCTCTTTCGCATTTAGCTTTAGTACTTAATTACTTCCAATATCCCTTTTCAACAGTTAATGCACATTCATTCACTCATTCATTTATTTACTCTTTCATGTATTTATACTCATTTAATTATTTTTTTCATTTATTCATTCATTCTTTCACTCATTCATTTATTCTCTCATTTATTCATTCATTCATTCCTTCACTTATTCATTCATTCATTCATTCATTCTTTTCCTCATCCATTTATTCATTCATTCAGAAATATCCTTAAAAATCCCGATCAAAAAATGTCATAGGAAGATAGGCTCGTTTAGTTCTGGTTGAACTTCGTATCTGTACCATTCATTCATTCATTCATTTATTTACTCATTCATGTATTTATACTCATTTAATTATTTCTCTCATTTATTCATTCATTCTTTCACTCATTCATTTATTCTCTCATTTATTCATTCATTCATTCCTTCACTCATTCATTTTTCAATTCATTCATTCAGAAATATCCTTAAAAATCCCGATCAAAAAATGTCATAGGGAGATAGGCTCGTTTAGTTCCGGTTGAACTTCGTATCTGTACATGTTCTACGGCCTAACAGCTTTCCAATAAAGTTTGTACCAAGCAAATCCGTCTGCTAGATCAGGATTTATACAGGATTGAAATCTCCCGTTGGCGCTGCGTTTATGTTTTTTTAACTGTTAAAAAATGAACAAAAATTGTTTAAATCAAAAAATATTTCTCACCGAGAGCTTCTTCCAATAAGCTTGTTCATAAGAACTTAGATCTTACGCCCAGAGTTTATATAATTTACCTATAGGCGCTAATGTTAGGATTTTTTAAGCTGTTCAAAATTGAACGAAAAATTGTTCAAATCAAAAAGAAAAAATGAAAATGAGATGTTCTTGCCGAGATCTTTTGAATGCAAAAAAACTTTCGAATCGGACTATTCGCTCAAAAGTTATTAGCGGGAGGAGAGACAGACCGACAGACTGACAGACACACATTTTCCCCGTCTCAAAACCCTACTTCCAATTCTTTTATTTTTATTTAATTACTCCTCTTATTTTTGACTTTTCTTTACTTTTAACGATATTTTTAAGATACATTAAGCCTTCTTTTCCACTTTATTTATTTATTTTTTACTTTTTGCGGAAAAGTACGCTAAAAAAGAAAAATATCATGTGATTGGATTATTGCAAGCTATAGAGTCACTACCTCGACTGCATGTTTTTGTCTCAAAAATTAAGTCGTTGGATGAGAGTTTAATAAAATTCAGTTTCAAAACAGGAACAAATACAGTTGATTCGCGTTATAATAACCCTACGTTTTCAATGACCCAATGCGTCGTAACGACCCTTGAAAAAGAACCGATTGACTTCCATGAAAGATAATGTTATTTCATGTTTGATATAACCATCATGAAGGAACGCGACTCTTGATATAACGACTCTATAATATTGACAAGTAGGGAATTTCCCATTCTGCATGTCAGAGTTTTTCAAACGGGGAAGAAATATTAACCTTTGTTAAAGGTAGGGCTCGACCGATGGCATTTTTTGGCCGATGGGTCGATGCCGATTGTTGGCCGATGGTTCCGAGATCGGCCAATGGCCGATTGCCAATTATTCTCCTCTTCCATCGGCCGATGGCCGATGGAAAAAAAGTCGCTTTAAACCATTAAATCGTAAAGAATGCTTGTCATAAATGTCATTTAAATCATTTATTTATTTTCATGTTTATAAAAGCATAAATGCACTATTCAAGCACCGTAACACTGTTAGGGGGAAGTTTACATAATAATTAAAACGAAACGAGTCACTCGGGATTCTAGTAAAGTAATTAAACTATTTGGAGTTTAAAAAAAATTAAAAAATGCTATATCAGAGAATTTTACATTCTTTTGCATTATTTTTGAAGAAAAAAAACTCAACAACTATTGGATCGGATCGAGTCTAATTCCCTTTCCTTCAACATTTTCGTTTAAAACACCTGCACTGCAAATGCCTTTATATTCTTATTTTTCTTCATGGAGAGGAATGCAGATGTTATAATACAGACTAACAAACCCCCTCCTTTCAGATTTTTTCATAATATCCCCCCCCCCCCCCCGTTTTTAAAGGAAAAGCGGGAACGATTATATATTTATTTTTCATTATAAAAGTTTTTTAACTAAAAATAGCTCTTTTTCTAAAATAAAAATAAAATATTAAAAAATTTCGCTCGCGGTAACGCCTTCTGTTCATAACCACAAAATACTGAATATTGCTTTAAAAACGTAGACGTGAGATTTTTTTTGTCATTACAAATGAATGCTGGGTCTTCTTAGCTTTTTTTTTTTTTTTTTCTTGTGAGTTGAAAATTACACTGAAATACTTGACATGTTCTTTATATTTTCATGAGCACAATGTAAGGTCACCGAAATAAACCAATATTTTTAGCGCCAGCAGTTTTCTGTTGACAAATAATCTTCTTAAAAACACGTGATCGTTTATAAAAATTAAGATGCATTTTGAAAAAATATATGTATATTTATATATACGTTGTCAATTTTTGAAATTAATGAAATTGTAGCATTTTTCTTAAGATATTATTACACTCTGTCGCGCAAACTCGTTTTTTAAGAATTCAATTCTTGAAAATAGCAGGTCAAACACGTAAAATTTCGATCAATAAACATTTATACTGAAAAATTGATTCATATTTTTTATCAATATGTTCCGTTGTAAACTAGCAATAAAATAACAAGAAATTTTCTAAACTGAAAGCAGATGCAACGAGATTGTTGCGCAATAGCAGAAAAACTGTCAACTGTCTAAATAGTGGCATCAAAGTCAAAAAAAATGCCCTAAAAAAACGAAGAATAAACAGTGAAAAATTAAAATAATTATCGTATAAAAAAAGTTAAGATGAATTTTGAAAAAAAATATGCATTGATCAATGTTTGAAAATAAAGAAATTTTAGCATTTTTATTAAGATGTTATTAAATCCTGTCGCTCGAACTCCTATTTTGAAAATTCAATTTTTGAAAATTGCAAGTCGAACTTGGACACATAAAATTTCGATCAATAAACATTTATACAGGAAAATTATTTCTTTTTAGTTTTTACCAAACTTTTCTATGTTGTAAACTAAAAATGAAATAATGAGAATAACCGCACACTAAAAGCAATATGCAACGAGATTGCTGCACAATTGCAGAAAAACTTTAACACACGGAATCGAAAAAGCAAAAAAAAAAAAAAAAACGCTAAGAGAAAAAAAGTTTACGCTGGTAAAAATTCAAGCTATTATCGTACTTTGATTGAGTTGACTTTGTATTGTTTGCAATTTCGGAATAATAAGAAACATGACAACTAAAATCAGATGGTATAATATTATTGCACAATGACATCTAATGCACTATCATTATTAAACGAAAAACGGACAAAAATGAGGCAACTAACCTAGTGCAAAAATCAAATAGCTCTCATAAGACGTCTCTATTAGTTTTACTTTAACATATTCTATTTCGCGAGCATTCTGTTCAAAGAGAAATAATTTTAATAATGAAGGTTTTCCGGCAGCAATCGCTTAAACTATTTTTCCGAATTTTTTATCAAATACTTTGTAGAATGACATTATTTTTGTGCTTTTTATAATTGATGTGCTACCTGTTATTGTATGAAAATAGAAATCTAGCTATGGAGAAAAAAAGAAAGTTAAAGACAGAATGTTTTCTGGAAAGTTGTCCCTGCGAAAAACATCGGCCTGGCATCGGCTTTTAGATGTTTTTCAAGGCCGATGGGCCGATGTTTTTATAAAGTTAACATTGGCCGCCGATGCCGATGGCCGATGGCAACTTTGTTAAACAATCGGCGCCGATGCATCGGTCGAGCCTTAGTTAAAGGTAAAAAAAATCATCCCTCTTTCGGAAATGAAATATTTTGCCCAATTTCCCAACTTCCCACTGTCGACGTGAGGAGCGTAATTTTCGAGAAACAAAATTCATTCTTGATTTTTATACGTATTTAAGTTTGGATCTTTCTTTTTTTTTTTTTTTTTTAAATTAAGTTGACTCGAAATTCTATGTCATTTATACGTTTTTATACTTTTCACTGTAGTTAATAATGCAACTATTGTCCATTTCATGTAGCGACCCAAATAATGAAATCCGGATAGACCGCGATCCGTTTTACCCTGAGCTAACTGCACTAGCATACTAAACGTTTCCCTCTCAACTTAAATCTTATAGTATTTAACAAAAGGATAAATATCTTATAAAATGAAAGAATATCATTCGAAAAACTGTTTTTTCGAATTCATTCTTTATCATACAAATTCAAAAAAAAAAGAAGAGTGAAACCAAACGCTTCTGCATTTGTCCACAGGACAGATAGAGCACCACTTGGCGTACCAAAAATGAATGCAGTGCACTTATGCTTTTGCGAACCGTCTTTTCCGTTAGCAAGCACACCAGCACATAAATTGGCATTTAAAAAAAATAATAATAACCGCGTTGTTTGATTCTAATTTTTACTTTCGATTATCAGTTACTGAAATTTATTTACAGACAAATTTTAGAGTTGAGGAATATATGATTTGGCTTTGTAGAAATTAGTAAGTTTGAAGCAAAATTTACCTTTTGTGTTAAATATAAAGAAAAAATCTACTCGAAAAACCAGAGGAAAATAGTAACAATAGCAACAAAAATTGCAAAATAGTGTTTCGGTTTTACCTCAAAAATAACAGTAGTTTGTAGTATGGTGCTAAATGTTAAATAAAAGAAAATATTTAGGCCTTCAAAAAAATTTTTAACATTATATGTAGTGAAACAATTTTTTGCCTCATAACTTGTCATTTCTATTGGCCATTTTCTAAGCTACGGGTATATTGTTCTACTCTAGAGTTGTTAAATTTCAGAAAATCCCCATTTAATAAATTTTAACGTATACGTACACACTTGAAAATTTTTTCTTTAATTTTGATTTTAAAAATCCAATTCTTCTTCAGTAGATAAGGGATGTGTGTTTAATGACATTTTAAAGGGAAAAAATCATATTAACCTAGATAATAATTACCTAATTAAGATTCAATGACCCAATTAGCATAATTTTTTAAGCATAATATCTTAAAATATAATTTGTTTAGAAATACAGTTCCAGTTGGAAATTATAGCTAATATGTTTTGTGCCTCAATAAAGATGGCGGAGAATATAGTTTTTTTTATACAAATATTTCTCATTGTTTATGCATAAAAGATCGGGATGCTTTCTAAAATTTTAACTTTTAAAAATTCCTTTGATATTCATTTCTTTATTAACAAGAAGTTCCGTCTAGAACTATACGAGCCTACTTTCCCGTATACACCAAATTCAAATTTATAATCTAGCTATCTCTTTCTCTCTCTTTCTTATTTATCTTTAGTTCTAATTATTGAAAATATACCTTTTTCAACGGATAATACATATTCATTCACTCAGTCATTCATTCTTTCATTTATTCAGCCATGCATTTATTCATTCATTCGTTACCTCATTCAAGTGTTTATTCATTCATTTACTCATTCATGTATTTATTCACTCATTTATTTATATTTTCATTTATTCAATAATTTATTCATTCATTCTTTTCCTCATTCATTTATTCATTGATTTATTCTTTCACTCTTTCATTTATTCATTCATTCATTATTTCACTCATTGAGTCACTGAGAAATATCCTTGAAAATCCCGATCAAAAAATTTCATAGCAAAATAGGCTCGTAAATTCTGGATAAACTTTCTATTTCTACATGTTCTACGTTATAAGAGCTTTCCGATAAAGTTTGTTCCAAGCAAATCGGTCCGTTAGATCAGGATTTATATAGGGTTGAAATTTCCCCGTAAGCTCTGTGTTAATTTTTTGAACTGTTCAAAAATGAACAAAAACTGTTCAAATCAATATTTCACGCCGAGAACTCCTTTCAATAAGCTTGCAATAGGAACTTGGCTCTTGTGCCCAGAGTTTACAGAATTTGCTTCAATTTTGTCCATAGGCGCTAATGTTAAAATTTTTGAACTGTTCAAAATTGAACAAAAAATTGTTCAAATTGTAAAATATAGAAATGAGATGTCCTCGCCGAGATCTTTCGAATGGAAAAAGAATTTTTCCAATCGGACAATTCGTTCAAAAGTTATTAGGGGGGGACAGACCGACAGACAGACAGACCGACAGACCGACAGACACGCTTTTTCCCTATCTCAATACCCTACTTTCAAATTTTTTATTTTTCAATCTTTATTTAATTACTTCACTTATTTTTGACTTTTCTTGATTTTTAACGATATTTTCACGATACATTAAGCCTTCTTTCATGCTTTATTATTTTTTTTTTTTACTTTTACGGGAAAGTAGGCTAAAAACTGATTGAGGCAGAACACATCCACTGCATTATGTTGATTTTAGTGGTACAAAAATAATTGTGATAGATTAATTCATTGTTGACTTATCTTGTTTCAAGTTAAGCGTCGCAGAGCTGAAACATGGTTCTTCAGAAATTGACTTCAAAGTTAAGGAAACGCGAATTTTAGTAATACCTCATTAGACATAGTAATACCTCAAGAAAAGTCCTAGTTACTAAAGAATTGTTCTGAATATTATCAACATCTTTGCATAGTTTGAACGGTAAAGAATTGGAAAACAATGTAAAGTAATAATTTTTTTTTCGATATTTTGGTCGATTTTATCAATTTTAATTGTGTGTGTACACCTGAAGATGAATTTAGACGTAACTACATACTTCAAATAGTCAACAAATTGTGAAATATTTCTTTACTACGGTTCTAACATCCTTTCCATGTACATAACTACATACAACAACTTACAGTTATTTGCACGTCAAGACTGCTTTCAAATTTCAATGATGTAATCTCCGAACAGTTCTATTCCCCATTTGCTCCATTGTCATATGATAAAGGACTTGAAAATTTCATTCGTAATGTGAATTGAACTAGAACAAATCAAAAATTATTTCTAACTCAGCTGAACTCATGCGAGTAGGGGAAGAGTATTTCATTCGAATGAAGATTTCAATTAATGATGCTGATCAAGCTCAGAGAATTTCCCCTTTCAGATTCTTTTCAATTACCCTTTGTCATAGTTTAAAGATTTTAAGTACAAAATCATGGTAATTCCAACTTTATTCTCATTTTAGAGCATTCAAGAAGATCTTAAATATTTTAAAGCACAGTAAAAATAGGTGCAATCCCAATATAATAAAAATAAAAATAAAAAAAGAAAGAAAAAGTTCAATCCTGTTGCAAATTATTATTTACCTTTTCCATAAGAATAGTTAAGAACAACACCACACTGCTTCGGAAATAGGAGGGAGAGAGTCATTTAAGCATCTATTTTCTGCTTTTTTTGGAAAGTCAAAAGCGTGCGTTCAAGTGGAAACATTACACCACACAAAAAAATTTAAATGCATTAAATTGTGATAAAAAATTGTATTCGACATACAGCAGCGTTTCTCAACCTTTCCGTATTCGCGGCCCAGTTTTCAATCATAATTTTTATCGCGCCCCCCGTCTGCAACAATAATGTATATTGAGTACTTTGGACTCTGTTTTTGAATTATTTTTAACTAACTGCCAAAACAATAGTAAAAGCGAGTAATTTAGTAATAAAATTAATTTAGCAATAAATCACTATTTGAATTTTGGGCAGGAGTAGAGGATGATTTTTCTGCACTAAAAACAATGACATTTCGCATTCTATTCTTACCCTTTTCAACATCCTACTCTCTTAAAACTGGATTTTCTGCTGTGACTTCTTTCAAGACAAACAATAGACCTCGGCTAAATATAGAAACAGAACTGAGAGTGGCTATTTCTAATAGTAAGCCTTCCTTCGAAAAACTTTGCTTTACAAGACAAGCCCAAGGAAGTCACTAATAATTATTAAATTTGTTTTTAACTTAACATTTTTTGATTGAGAAAGTTTTGATTTAGTAGTTTGTTTTACTTTACTGCGTTGTTAAATATGTCGAAATGTATTTTGCTTTCTATGTGTATGAGTACTTTACTTTCAATCAGTAAATCAGTTTTTTAAAGTAATATTTTCTCTTGGATATTCTCGCGCCCCCCTAGGGGGCGCGCCCACAAGTTGAGAATCGCTGACATACAGTATAGCTCCAATTACACTGGTCAACAAGCTTTTTGCCCCAAGAATGAATTTCACTTTTCCTGAAGTAGTTTTGCACGAGGAATCCATGTATGCCATCAAAATTTTTCCACCACGTATAGTTTTTTAGTTATTAGGAAGGAAATGTTCGATTTTTACGTTTTTTCAGTGTTTTTCCGACCATGCAGCATCGTTTTTATTGAGATAAAGTGCACAAAAGAACTTGAATATCAACCAGTGGTCAATATAAATCAGTGGTCACTTTATTTTGGTGGAAAAAACTTAGTGGAGTGTCACAAACAGGATAAACCCCCGAACGAAAGTGCGTATCAAATTACTGCACTGAGGGCGGGGCTCGGTAGGAATTTCGCGAGAATTGGGATACATACGCAAATAGAATTACATACGCACGCATACTGTATTATTTATTTGTTATTGACACTGTACGACACGTTTAATGAGAATGAGCTACTATTTTTTTTGTCATATAACTCTCCTGTTGGTGTGTTAAAATGCCGCCTGAAAACATGGGAGCTGTATAAGCGATGAACATAGAGAGCGGTTCCATCAGGACATTTCAGTTATCGAAAAAGAGATATCAGGGGAAGTGAGTGCAACTATGTTAGCAGATTATTGCTGCACTTTAAAAAGGGACATTCCTGAGGCAAAGTGAATGCCAGAACATATCAAAATCAACACTTTTAAGGTAAATAGAAAATTACTTGGTTTTTTGGTAGAAATGCTTCCACTATAAAAATTACAATGCCCTTAAAAGGGGGGGGGGGGTTCCTAAGGAATTTATTGACTGATCTTAGAATTATTTTCCAAGCTGAATTCGAAAATGAAAACCATTTTCTTTATCACTTAAGGGTTTTGCTTGTAAGGTACTGCAATAATTTAGGGTAAATGTTATTAATGTCAACTATTACAGCCCCTTGCACGGAAAATCCTTACGTGATAGAGAAAAATGGTTTTCATTTTCGAGTTCAGCGTGAAAAATACTTCTAAGATCAGCTAACAAAGTCTTTGGGGCATAAAAAAAATTTTTTTTGTAGACCAGTGTTATCTGAGCTCCAACTTTTGCACTGTCCAGCCAAACACCTATTTCTTTCTTTTTTTAAATTTAGCAATCGAAGTCGAGATCATTCCATCAGTGTATTGTTGGGAGCAGTAAAAAGGGGAAAGAAAGATCATTTTTTTATAAGCAAGCAAATGCTTACATTATGACTATTTTTTTATATGTGTAAACCTACTATTTTGCTATCTTTGCTGATGTTCATTTTTTAGTCTTAAATGTCGTTGCTTCAAAGATCTCTCTCTGTTTTTCTTTTTTGTAATCCGATGGCATCTTGTTTTAGCTAAGATATTTCTGATCAAGATATGAATGTGAGTCTCTGAAAAATATTTTTGGACCGCTGTAGATGTCCAAAACATTCCATAGGACACTGCTTGCAATGTCATCACTTTTGCTTGCAATGTAGTTTTTAAACAATTTGCTCTTCGACTGAAGATATTGAGAACATTTCAGAAATTGCAAAACATTACTGTCCATAAACGAGCTTACACGTGTACCCATATTCGAGCAGTACGTGCATTGCTATTCAGGGTAAAGACTAACAATTTTCCTAATGGGTTAAAGTTTTTACAATTCTGGTTCGTGCATATCATTCGAATTGGGTAGCACCTTAAATTCTCATATACATTCGTGTGAATATTTTTCTACTTTAACAGACAAAATTCAGCATGAAATACAGATCTTTTTCCCTTTTTTTTCTGTTAGCTTTTTTTTCCCTTTATTTTATTTTCAATGAAAAATATATCCGGTAATATAACGGCGGGAAATTCAGGTAAAACACGTTTGTAGGCTGAAAAGTATTGCACACATGCTTATAGAACAAAAACAAATAGCGAGATTGGACAAAAGCACAGTACAGTACACAATTCTTAAGCTTCAAAATCTTATATTTATTTTTCAGCATAATCACCATTGAGCAGAAAAGCAGAACACATTTCGTGCAAAGTGCAACAACATTTTTCCTTTCGTCAATGAAAAATTCGCTCGACATTTTCGTTCTAGGACGCGATATCTGCCTTCACATTATCGTCCGAGGTGTAATGATTACCCATAAAGTCAATCTTGAGTAGAGAAAAATAGTATATGTAAAAAATCACAATGTGCAAGATGGGGACATTAAGGAAGATGTGGAAGCTTCAGATTTCACATAGTTCCTTCAGTTAACGCGAGGAGTTTGGTCACACGTTGTCAAAGATTATTGGCCCTAAGCGGCCTCTCACACGATAAAGTATTCGTTAGATATGTTTAAGAGTCTTTATGTACTAGTAAGAATTTATCGTTGCCATGTTTATCGTCTGTGGCAGTGATCGAACATTCTCTGCGTGTTTTATCAAAAATTTTGGCCCAAACTCGAAATTCTGTTATCCATTAATTTACAGTAAAATCTATCAAGAGTAATCTTTTTATGAAAGCCTTTAAATGGTGTGAATTTCAGTGTGATTCAATTTTTCAGCAGCAAAAAAAAATCGATCTAAGCACTCTCTTGATCTTGCGTTGGCATAGCACTAGAAAATACCTCCATATTTTCTCCACTCAAAACATACAGAAGGATTACAGCAACTTCAAACTTCACATGAGTATAGAAGGGGAATGTAGCTTTCACATGAAACCCGACTCGCTTCTGAATGCTCTTTCGTTCGCCTTCTGCAAAGCATTTGTGCATTACTTTTCAACCTACCCTTGTAACATTAAAACGTACATTCTTACAAGAAATAAAATGCATTAATCCTACGCAAAAAAAAAGCCCTCAGTTGAAAGCGAAGATCATGAAATTATATATTTTGCAGATTATTTATTTGTGAATTTATTAGTCGGAATCAAACGAACACACTCGCATACGGAAGATAATGGGTCCAACGTTAAGTGAATAGTAACAGTGATGTTGAAGAAACTTTGGTCACTTAATAAAACGACAAAGAAAAGATGTCGTAGACGACCTTGTAATATCCCCTAGCTACAAGTTTTGGATTTTCAGATGTAAACATTTTATATCACACGAAAAAAAAAAACATGAGGAAATCTATTGTAATTGCACTTTATCAGGGAGTCAAACAGTTTTTTGTGGGGCCGGTAAATTTCATTAAAACCAGATAGAAGGTATTGCCAGATCACCCGTGATATGTTTTTATCTATTCACTCTGAAGTACAATTCAGCGTTCCTAATAGATTTTGCTAAAAATAAAATCTAAGTTTAATAATGTTTAGACGAGTTTTGAATTTAAACCCGGCGAAAAGCATTGTTATCTGACGTTAGTACAGTTTCTACAGTTGTAGAACGTTAGGTGTCTGGTAGATTAAATTGAATTGTAATGAAAGAAAAGCCAGAAGTGGTATAAACATTTTTTTTTTCATTTGCAAACATCAAGAATTCCGATATTTGTTGGATCATTCAATTTAATAATTCAACTAAGCAAGAGATACTTTACTTCAACTCAAGCTAGTTCTACATTTAAGAAGGAATACGCCAAAAATACGTTTAAAAAAATTATTCTTTCAGTTCTAACACTACACCATTTTTATATTTATCTCGCTTTTAAAAAAAGTAGCGAAGTTTTTCGATTAACTTTGATTTAAGATCCCTAGCGAACAGTACATTTCGTGAGCGGTAATGGGAAACAAATTGAGTGAACTTCATCTCGTACGAGGGAGAAAAAAAGATTAAAATAAGTAACGATTAAAACTAGCAGGTTGACAATCGTTCTTGAAGACAAATTGCTTTAGCAAGAGGAATGCGAGTGCTCCGGACGTAAGACTTAATAGTTTTCAAAGATATTCACTTTGATAAGTAAAAAAAGAAAGAAAGAAATAGTAATCATCGAAATAGGAGGATGTCTGTAATACCTATATGCTGGCTTCATTGATATCTTTATAACATCGCATGTCTGAAATGAAATTGAATTGAAGTGAAAGTAGCCTGAGCTTAGCAGAAAAGGAAATTTTATATAGGATTCCTTTTTTTTTTCAATTCATTTTAAAGACGATGCTGTTCTGAAAAGTCAATCAAGTGCAGCCAATTGTGAATTTTGCTAAGATTTAGCTTTAAAAAATCTTTGTAACCCTATTTAAGATCATTAAATTTGCATTTAATGGTGAAAAGTTATAGTTGTAGCGAATTTTCTGATTTTTCTTCAAAATTTTAATTAAAGAAAGTATGAATCTTAGAAATCAACGTTTAAGCAAGTTTATAAAAAATAAAATCATAGATTTTTTTCTTTCTTTCTTAATGTATATAATGGAATTGCAATGTTTTTCTAACAGAATTTGTCAAACGTTGTTGCAATAACACATACTATTTAATGTCAAAATCTATTCAAAAATGCATTTTCATTTGAAATGTAAATAATGACTGTTCAAAGTTGATAACAGAGCAGCACCTTAGTTGAACAGAAGTAATTTTTAAATGACACTTTATGTGATTTAAACATTTTTTAAATGAAGAAAGGCACGAAAAAGATGAAAATGAAAAATAGGAATATTAATGCAAAAATAATAACATGCAGAATTACATAAACTTCACTTTACATAGAGTTCTATATTTTTTTACAGAATGATTAGCAATACTTTCGGTGTACTGAAAAATCCCTTTATTAATTCTTCTGTGAATTTCTAAATAAATGAATTTAGAGTCTAGATTCGAAATGTTGGTCATGTTTTACGTTTTCCTTCTAGTCCCATTACAAGCCCAACTCTTCATTAAATAAGACAAATTTCTGCTGTACAAAAGAGAAAAAAAACGAACTCTTTTAAGCCGCTTTGTTTCTCATCAAAATTCTATTTTTAATACAGTTTATTTTGCCATCTTTGTTGTATGTTTTCAGTTTTTTTATTTCATTGCAGTCAGCAGATGGCGAGCTTCAGCGCCATCAATCATCGCCATTTTTTGCTTAAACTGTTTGCTTTTTCTCTTAATTTTAAAAAGGCTTCTCAGCAATGGCTAAAACCACCGCATTTAGTTATATAGATGCAATTGGTCATACATTTCAAAGAAACCTTTTTTGTCTCCTTTGAGCAATTTATTCTTATTCTACACTAAAAACTTCAAGTTCAACCTTCCACCCAAAAAATTTTTTAAATGGCGAATTTAGCTGCAACCAGCATTTGGTATTAAAAGTGAACCATTATAATAGTTCGTTTTAGTACCAAATGTTGATTTCAGCCAAATTTCATCATTTTTTTTTTTTTTTTCATTTTTTTCGTGAAAGGGATAACTAGACTTGGGTGTAGTCTCCCCATGAATGAACCATTATAATGGTGCAGCTTTAGTACCAAATGTTGATTGCAGCTAAATTTCTCTTTTTTTTTTTTTTTTTCAATTTTAAAGTGAAAGGTTTGAATTAGAATTTAATTTTTTACAGTGTAGTTAGACAGAAAACCACGATCTAAACTTCATATTAAGACCTTTTTTGAAGTGTGGTCTACATATGTCTATTCTTTTTTATATGCAGAGCTTTAAAAGGATGACGAATGTATAGAATTCTATTTTAAATATTTCTGTAGGCAGCAGAAAAGTTTGGAAATAAAATACTTAATATAAGACAATATGAATATGAAAATGCGGCTAACTCCATTTTTTAAAAGAAAGTTGAGCTGAACCACTAAATGAACAAGGTTTGTACTAGTAGAGTGCGTGTCTCGCTGTGGATCAGCCGGTAGAAGCTCGGTTCCCGCCGAACACCGAAAGTGAAGCAACACTGACCGAGGTCAGTGTTTGGGAGAGTGACAACCACTCGCGGCTGGTTGCTCTGGAACCATGTACGGAAAAGAGAACTGGTGCACGTTAAATTCGTCGTGACTCCAATGTCCTCCAAGTGAAACAGTAAATCTGGGGGTGGCAATCTGGGGGTGGGTTTAAAGTGTGTCGTTTTGTATTTAATTTTCGGAATTTTTACATCACTATATATAAAAAATTAGCACACATTACCGCTGTAAAATTTCATATTTAATAAATTATATACTCAGTAGCGCATTTTCATTCGATTTCAAGCAAATCTGAGATGGCGTTACTTTAAACCTACTTGTGACCCTGGCTCCCTTTCGACAATATCTCAAATTTTAATAATTGAAACATCAAACTAAACCACAGAAGAGAACTCACAGAAGAATCTTCACATTAAACAAAATTTAATTCGTCCAAGGAAAGATCTATAATTCCTAGTTCCACTCGTATTTGGATTAAGGAATTAAGCTACAGCTGAGTGCGTGAGCCATCCACTTTAATCAACTCTTCTAGTTTTCTGCGTTACTCGCGACCAACTTGATTCTATTTTTAAAAAGTATAAGGGGCAGCATTTATTCTTATTTACATAAGCTGAATATTTGTAAAAAGTTTGTATGAAATAAAATTAAATATTATAAATTAACATTAATTCTGTATTCCCTAAATCAACGTAAACTAGAAGAAATATTCGATTACATTGTTCACGAAAGTGAAAGTAAATACATTGTTTCCTTTAATGCAAAAAATATATTAGAGTGTCAGAAAAGTGTTCATGTATTGTTTAATTTTAGAACATTTTACTTCAACCAAACATCAAAATTTGATGTTAAATACGTTATACGGTATTCACTTATTTACATATAGTTAAAATTGAATGTATATTACAATATACATTCAATTTTAACTGCACTGTTAGAAATTTCATCATGAAATTACGGTTAAATGACCGGCAGCAGTCTGTCCATCTAATTAACCGTTAAATTTACGGTTTGGAACATTTTTCTATCTTTACGGGACCTAACCATTTCCAATCAGCTTGGTTAAAAAGCCGTAAGTACAAAAGTTTACGGTTTTATGACCATTTAAAAATGGTTTCAAAACAAAATTTTTACCGTTTTTGAACTATTTCGAGGCGTAGAATCTTCGAGGCGTAGAAACCGTAAACGAAGCTTGCGGGAATCGAACCCGCGTTTATGGTATGCCAACCTTGCTCACTAAGCATTCGGCCATCTGCACCACACAAAGCGGTCGTTTATTTATCAATAAATCTTATTTTCAACAGGAAAACTGCATTAAAATTTAGATTTCAGTTTTGATTGGATCCAAAGTCATTTTTGGTCTAAATTTACTGTATATTGACGAAAATCATTTTATTTGCTGCAAAAATTAAAATACAAACAAGCTTCAGCAGCTCAAATTATGGGTTCGCTCATTCGTAAACAGTTCAGGAATCCGATGTCATCAATTTTTTATTTACGTGTGTACATCTTTCTATTTAGTAACCACTGCTTAAGCCACTTTTTTTTTTCTTCTTTTTTTTATATACACATTCAGATTTGAACTGATAAATCTTTATTCATATTTTAACAACAACGTACGACCGGTAAGGTTTCGCAACCAAGATGTACGCCCGATTCTTATTGAGCGCTTGAAAATTACGGTTAGTTAAACGTTCTTTAGGATAAACAGAGAATAAACGATTTTTTTCCCAATTAGCGGTTAGAGTACCATCTTTTTAATGGTTATTCAACTGTTGTAAGTAAATACGGTAAAATAACAATCAAATAAATGGTTATTTTACTATTTTCTTACGGAAATTTTTAACAGTGTGTTAAATATTGCAATACATTTTTTCAATTACAATTATATTTAATGTAGATCAGTACAAAACAATATAAATGTATGCATTCTTCAAATTATGTTTTCTAAAATAATCTTATTTGAGTTACCTTTTAACGATCCACCGGTAAAAAAATTTACAAATAGTAGAAATAATGATTCGTTTTACAAGAATAAATGCAAAAATTAATAAAATTCGTAGCTGTATAAATTTATTATCTTATGCATAAATTTCGAGAAGAGAATTTTCAAATATTTTGAGCATTAAAGTCTGTATGTGATTTTAATGGTGATTAATTGAAAATTACAGAGACGGTTTTTTTTTTAATTTTTCATCATAAAGAGCAGTCTTCGTCAATAATTGACGAAGCAATAATTGTCGGCTAAAATTTGCCAGTAATTGAACCGGTACTAACTGATTCGCGAATTATTTTCTCAAGTCATTAATGCTTATATTATATTTTTTCATTTATCAGCAGTCGATATAAGAAGCTTGTCAAATATCGAACTTTTTACGGGATTAAAAGGTTTTAAATGAACGCAGTCAATATAACATTTTAACGCATCAATTGATTTTGTAAAGGGTTAGAATTGCCAATGCAGGAAAATTTTATTTGCTTCATTACATTGTTACAAACAAATGTAAATTTTTTTTATTGACAAAAATTTAAAAAATTGGAAATGTTTTGAAAAAAAGAAAGAAATAGACTTATCCTCTCTAAAATAGGTTTCCAATTTATAACCATAGCAAAATATGTCAAAAGCAATTGCAAAAACCATGACAGCGTAATATTCTCTTATTGTTAATTTTGATACCGTTTGAACAGTAGGATTTTCATTGTTTTCGTCGTTTTGACGTAATGTTTTTCACCGATGAAAAATGTACATGAAATATTTTAGAAGAATATCTTTGTGACGACTAATATTTCAAAGTTGATGGGTATATTATGAAAGTTAGTTCGTTTAGTTCTGCAGGAACTTCAAAATGAATTCGACAATGTTTTTATTATAAATATGAGTTTTCTTTTGTCATATAAACGCTATGCTTCATATTAAAGAAGCGGTACCCGCACCTCATGATAAAAAAAGATCTCTGTTAGTGCTATATTAGGTAAATACATGTACAACAAATATTTTTTTAAAATATGTTAAGTATTCCAGCGGGCTTAAAACGTAGCCATTTACGGTGACCCGTTAGTACCCCATATACGTAGAAGCTGTATTTCATGTGACAAAAGAAAGCTAAAAATTACGAAGAGGTGAAAAAGAAAAGAAAAACTGCGTTTTGTTTATTCAGTGAAACTTTGCAAAAATAATACGATAATAAAATGTTAGAATATTTGAAAACTCAGGTTGAAATATTCAATTAGTAATAAACCAAATACCTCACCTTAAACCAAATAAATTTTAAATGAAAACCAAATAAACTTGATAGCTTCGAGTCGGTGAAAGGGGAAAGGTTTTCCTTATTTCTATGGGAGCAATAACATTATAAGTTAGAATCAGGAGTAATGTACAGAAACAAGTGCATTTTTAAATACATTGATAATGCAACAAAAATACAGGGTGTCCTTAAAAGAATGTCCCAGTTTTAATATTATATTATAACAGTTTAATTTAGCCTATTTAAGACGAATCATACATCAAATTGAAGGTAAACTAACCTTAGTTTTTCCTGCAAATGTTCAATATGTGCACCTTTAATTACACGACACACATCCAAGCTATATTCCAATTCTTCCCGTACTTTGTTTGACAAGTCCGGTATAATGGAAGCAATAGCCTCTTAAATTCTGTGTCTCTACTCTCTCAACTCTGTCAACTCATTAGGTAACACTAGGCAGTCGCCATTATTCATATGTTGCACTGCAAGCCAGAAAACAACAAAGAAGTACTCTCATATGCGCTTATCTAAAACTGTTTGAGTTACTCTTTAATTGTGACTTTGAACCAACACTCCACAAAGCTTACAGTTGATGCTATTGAAATTAATAGCTGGGACATTCTTTTATGGACACCCTGTATAAAAGAAAACAATAAAATTTTGAACAAATGGCTCCCTGTCGCAACACACTCTCAGCATCCAAATAATATCTTAAAAATTTGGTAGCTCAAGGCTCTACGGTCAGTTCTGCAACACACCAACAGACAAACAAATGCTCATACATAGACAGATATTGTGCTTTATTTTCAGTAGAGATTAATTATTTTGAGCAATGAAAATGCATAGAAAAAGATGTTTAAACCTAAACTAAAAAAGTTACGTCACGAAATCTATAATGTAATATAGTAAAGCAAGATCGTAAAACAGCGTAATATTAAAAATTTATATTTTTAAATCTGTTATATATAATATAGTCAGTCATACATAAAAGTAAAAAATACCATACTTTTAAAAAAAGCTCCTAATCTGTAAATTCGTTCAGCGCATTTTGTTTAATACTATCTGTAGTGTTTAATGCATCATTGATGCGTTGTTTGAAGATCATGGAAT
Organism: Octonoba sinensis; assembly: GCA_038502835.1. Lineage (NCBI taxonomy): Eukaryota > Metazoa > Arthropoda > Arachnida > Araneae > Uloboridae > Octonoba > Octonoba sinensis. The sequence goes on along the minus strand of CM076599.1, from coordinate 50,167,462 downwards.
GTTTTCGCCAGTTTAAAAACATTATAAAGGTCGTTGATGTAAATTTCATGAAAATAAATCACTTTAATTTTGGTGGCTGTAAAACGAAGGGAAACTCTGAGTTTTCTGCACGTTCAAGCCAGTATTAAAAATCAACACTTGGAACGATTTTCTTTATATTCATTTACCGCTATGAGAATTGCGTGCACTCGGTTTGAAAACATAAATGTTTTGAATTCGGTCCTTCATTTAAGGTAACTTTGTAGATTAGACAGTCAATTTTCCACCACACTAAACTAGCATAAGAACTAAACGTCACCAAATTGTTTGTGTAGAATAATGCTTAGTATCGTCCTTTATTCCAGAAAGAGTAAACTTAGTTACAACTAAAATGAAGTGCAGGTTTGCCATTTGTACCATTTATCATTTAGTAAGAAAAATATGTTAAACATATATTCTGCAGTCTAAAGATATGGATAAATGATGAATAATTTTTGCATCGGAAATTTATCTTCCCACCAAAACACTTACAGCATTAATATTATTTTATGTCGAAGAACTGCCTTAAATTTTCCATATTTACGAAATAACACGAGTTTGAACGAGAGTATCTACGATATATTTTTCTACGTTTATACCTTTTTATATATATTTCTTTGTTTCTTTGGGAAACAGAAGGCATTTTTCTTCCATTTACAGAATTGATATATACTTTGTCAAAGTGCATTTGGAAGAAATCTCTCCCTGTAGAATACATCTTCGCTGCGTTTTTTTTTTTTTTTTTTTCTTTTTTTTCTTTTTTTTTTTTTTTTACAGAAAATAAATATTTTACTTTTCACCCTGAAGATCATAGGCCAGAATTATTTGTTATCCTTTTGGATCTTGAGTTTTTCTCACTTACTTTTCAATTTTTATCTATTTCGCAAGTCCCTTGACAAAATTCTATATACATTCTCTGGAAATCTTCTAAGGCTTGGGGTAACTTTAGTTTTTTCATCCCTAGCTATAACTGACAGAATTTCTGTTTTAGTATGTAATGAGTAATCCTCTTTTACTTATTTTGCTAAACACTTTCCACAAACGCTCTTATGACTATGAGCTAAATACCACAAAGGACACGTTTCGAGCCCATTTTACTTTACAGACGAGCTGTTACCACCTTACTATTTAACCGTGGAAAAACATTTAAAAAAGGTCGCACTGTTTACCGTTTTTAACCGACTTCACAAAGGAAGGAGGTTATACATTCATATTGTATGTATGTCGTTTTTTTTTTTTTTTTTTGTCCGCTCATAATTTTTTACCGGATAAACCGATTTTCATGATTCTTTTTTTAATCGATCGAGGGTAGTTTCCCATAGGTCCCATGCCTTGGTTTGACCATATTCGATAGTTAGAAAAAAGTCATAAGCTGAAATGTGGTCATTTTTTAGCTTTTTCATCCATAACTTTTGACTAAACGAACCGATTTTGATATTTTTTTCTTTAATCGATAGAGGGTCGTCTAACTCAAGTATCGCACATCAATTTGACTACATTGGTTTTTTAGAAAAAACGTTATGGGTGAAAAATACGATTTTTTTTCCATTTTAATCGGAAAGGCTGGGCTTGATTTTTCTTTGTTGGGAAAATTGTTAATCAACATGAAACTCATTGTTAAAAAGAGTTTGTTGCCATTTAGATATACTATTAAAAGCAATTATAACAAGAAATAGACTAAAGGCTTCTCTGAAGAAGCAATTAAATCCAATCAGTTTGTTTGCTCTTGTGACCCTTTAAAATCGATTTCAAAACGAAATTTATCATACAAACGGTTAGTTTTTAGTGTCATTCCCTCAAAGAAGGTTTCCATTTTGATATGCATTTTTTAAATAGAGTATTTGTATTAAAATGTATTTACGCTAAAAAGAATAAAATAAAATAATTTTTGAAAAAAAAAATACAACCGACTTCAAACTATAAATTGCGCTAAAAAGTAAAAAATAAAATTATTCTTTAAACAACTTTGATACGACTTTTAAACATAATTTTTGAAGTCTGTGCAAAATTATGATGGATTTTGATGCATGATTCCTTTTGTAACTATGAATCAATTACAAATATAAATGGCGTAGAATTTGTAACAGTTTCAATTTAAAATAACGCATGGTGTAATGATAATTAGACTGTCAAAATTTTGCACCGACTTCAAAAATTATGTTTGAAAGTCGTATCGAAGTTGTTTAAAGAATAATTTTATTTTTTACTTTTTAGCGCAATTTACAGTTTGAAGTCGGTTCTATTTTTTTTTTTTTTTTAAAAAATATTTTATTATAGGTAAGTAAACTTGTCAAACAAAGAAGTTAAAAAAATCTGCTTTTTTTTTTTCACAGCACGATATAATATTAAAAGCAGCAAAAAAAAAAAAAAAATGCAAACATAAAAATTATACAAAATGGGAAGTATTTGAGTGTATGTGTACGAGAATATGTGAATTAATTTTATTTTTGGATTTTTTTTCCTTTTTAAAAATTTGAATTGGATAAATCTAAAAATAAAATAAATTAACATACTTTCGTTCCCATACACCCACATATAATTCACATGTCTCACATTTTATGTGCTGATTTTTTTTTTTTTTTTTGCTTATAATGTCATGTTGTGTTGTTAAAAAAAAAGCTCAGGTTTTTTGGCTTCCTAGGTTGTTAAGTCTGTGTAAGCAACATTTCTTTATAAAGCAATATTAGTTTAATTAGCTCTATATCATTACATAGGAAGTTAAAAATAGCACCTTTCGCCCATTGGCTTGCTCCCCCCCCCCCCTCTCTGTGTGTTTTCTTTCTCTAGTTTTTGTCAGAATGAAAGGTCTAAAACATTGTCAAGTAATTGCACTCTTCAAAAGTAGAATGACGGAAAAAAAATTTAAAATAAAAACACGCTTTATTCATTAATTTAAAATACCTTACAAAATTAACGCATCAGCCAATGTCGTATTTATTAGAAATTTAGAAACATTTTATGAAGTTGGTTCTATTGAAATAACGAGAAAAAAAAATCAAAATTTTAAATTTTTATAACTGATGCCAAGTATTTTAAACAAGGCTTGTTTATTTTCGGATAAATATATTTTCTTCAATTTAATTACTTCTGTTGAAACTTACTCTCACTTTCATTTAATAATTAATCTTTTTGTATCTAAATATTCTCCATTAATGTGCACATCTAACATGAAACTTAGGAACTTTACGTCTAGTTCAGCCTTTTCGGAATAAGTTCATTAAAATGCTCAGCGAAATTCGGCGAGAAATAGAAGCAATCGACCAGAAAGTGAACTCAGCAGGACGCAGGGATTTCCATGAAATTCTCTTTCGAAACTACATCAGCAGCTGTCTCGGCAAATTCATAGGTTGCAGTCACAATCAGCGAAGCTATAAGCTCAATATTTCTCGTTCGTCTGCTTAAGAACAGTGACAATTCTTGCACGTAGAATAGTGATTTGATCTGAATTTATTTTTGCATGTGAAAGACTGCTTTCGAGTTATTTATCTGTTACTCCTTTCTGTTCCATTTTTAAAGTGATGAGTCCCGAGTTCTTTTTATATGATATATTAAATGATGCATGAATTTATCCCCAACTATAATTCAACTATATTCATAATGTTGATGCATTTGCCTATATTAATCATTTATGCATATACACAAAAAAAAAAACAGGTATTTGAATTGAAAAATATAACTTGACATCTAAGTTATTTATAATGCAAAACAACTGATTAAAAACTAAAACACACAACTCACCTTAATGGTTCTTTCAGTTTTTAAAAACCGGCTAGAATTTATTACGAGCCAAATATTTGTCACAAATCAAACTATGAACTGTTTGGGGCATGCTTCTTCGAAATTAAAAAAGACAGTTTTGTATGTATATTTTTAACCGACTTCACAAAAAAAAGGAGGTTATGTGTCTTTTTTTTTTTTTTTTTTTTTTGCTCGTTTGTTTGTTTGTTTGTCCACTCATAACTTCTCACCGGATGAACCAATTTTCATGATTTTTTTTAATCGATCGAGGGTGGTTTCCCATAGGTCCCGTACTTTCGTTTGACTATATTCGATAATTAGAAAAAAAGTTATTGGCGGAAATGTAGTATTTCTTTTTTGTTTTTCATTCATAACTTTTGACTAAATGAACCGATTTTAAGGATTTTTTTCTTTAATCGATAGAGGGTCGTCTAACTCAAATATCGCAAATCAATTTGACTGCATTTGTTTTTTAGAAAAAACGTTACAAGTGAAAAATAAGTATTTTTTATTTTAATTGGAAAGGCTTGGCTTGATTTTTCTTTGTTGGGAAAACTATTAATAAATATAAAAGTCATTGTTAAAACAGAGTGATCATTGTGCTGTAATATTAAAAGCAATTACAGCAAGTGTTTGGCTTCTCTGAGGCAAAAAAAAAATCCAATCAGTTTGTGTTGCTAAAATCGACTCCAAAATGGAATTTATCATACAATTGATTAGTTTATAGTGCCATTCATTCAAAGAAGGTTTGCCCTTTGACAGTGATTTTTTAAAAATAGAGTATTTATATAATAAAATAATTTTTATAAAAAAACAGAACCGACTTCAAATTAAAAATTGCGCTAAAAAGTTAAAAATAAAATTTTTCATTCTTTTTAAAAAGTTTTAGAAGTCGGTGCAAAATTAGGATTGATAAAATATTTTGTAAGCATGAATCAAATTTCAAATATATATATTTCCGCAGAATTAGCAACAGTTCCAATATGAAGTAGCAAATGGTATAATGGTAATTAGACCCACAATTTTACACCGACTTCTAAAACTATGTTTAAAAGTCACATCGATGTTGTTTAAAGAATGAATTTATTTTTTACTTTTTAGCGCAATTTTTAATTTGAAGTCGGTTCTGTTTTTTTATAAAAATTATTTTATTTTATTCTTTTTAGTGTAAATACATTTTGTATATAAATACTCTATTTTTTAAAAAATCCATACCAAAGGGCAAAACTTCTTTAAATTAACGACACTAAAAACTAATCATTTGCATGATAAATTCCCTTTTGAAGTCTATTTTAGCAAACAAACTGACTGGATTAATTTTTGCCACAGAGAAGCCTTCAGTCAAACTCTTGCTGTAATTTCTTTTAATATTATAGCCCATGACAACAAACATGTTTTTAACAATGCGTTTATATTTATTAATAGATTTCCCAACAAATAAAAATCAAACCAAGCCTTTCCAATTAAAATAAAAAATACTTATTTTTCACTCGTAACGTTTTTTCTAAAAAAAACAAATATAGGCAAATTGATTTGCAATATTTGAGTTAGACGACCCTCTATCGATTAAAGAAAAAATCATCAAAATCGGTTCATTTAGTCAAAAGTTATGGATGAAAAGACAAAAAAAATACTACATTTCTGCCCATTACTTTTGTTCTAATTATCGAATATGGTCAAACGAAAGTATGGGACCTATGGGAAACCACGCCTGATCGATTGAAAAAAAAATCATGAAAATCGGTTCATCCGGTGCGAAGTTATGAGTGGACAAACAAACAAAAAAAAAACCGACATACATACAATACGAATATATAACCTCCTTCCTTTGTGAAGTCGGTTAAAAATGTATTTGCACTAAAAGGAATAAAATAAAATAATTTTTATAAAAAAAATGGAACCGACTTAAAATTATAAATTGCTCTAAAAAGTGAAAAATAAATTAATTCTTTAAACAACATCGATGTGACTTTTAAACATAGTTTTAGAAGTCGGTGCAAAATTATGAGTCTAATTACCATTACACCATTTGTTACTTGATATTGGAACTGTTGCTAATTATGCGAAAATATGTACATTTGTAATTGATTCATGCTTACAAAAGATTTTATCTATCCTAATTTTGCACCGACTTCTAAAACTGCGTTTAAAAGTCACATCGATGTTGTATAAAGAATTAATTTATTTTTCACTTTTTAGCGCAATTTATAATTTGTAGTCGGTTACATTTTCTTATAAAAATTATTTTATTATTTTTATAACAATTCTTCTCATTCTGCATTTGGTTTTATTTAAAGTTTAAAGAATTACGCTAAGGTAATTTGTTTTCTGATATTGAAATTTTTGTTTGTGTCGCTCAACATATTTTTTTAAATAAATTACAAATTTAACAGTGTATTTTCTTATAATAGGCATTCTTAATCATTATTCGGTAGCGACATTATCTCATTTTTATCACCAATGCATATCTCCCTGTTTTTTATTATTTTTTTAAATTTAGTTTTTAAATACATTTCTACTGACTCAAGCCCAGAAGATTACTAATTTCTTTCTTTTGAAGAATTTTTTCATATGTATAACGTTAAAAGCTTCGTTTAATTTCTGTGAGGCGTCATACTACGATTAGTCGCCAAAACAAAATTGTTAAGTCCGAGACAAGGCACAGAACTACGCTTAGATTATTTTTTGATTATCTTTTGGCGTACGTTATTTTTCCAATGATTCTAGCCAAATGGCTTACACTTTTGTACTTTAACTGATTTAAGCTTGTAGATATAGCTTCACGAGGTAGAACTTTTCTCCACCAGACTAAGGCTAAACTTGATACAGTTAGTTAACTGTTACGGATCAGTAACAGTTAACTAACTGAATCAAGTTCAGCCTTGACCAGACCAACACCACCGAAAGACAAGGCCAACTATCTCCGTCGATGACGTCATCACAAGTAGGTGAACTTTAAAGTAGGCCTCCTTAAGCGCTTTAAAACATTTCAACATTTTTATATTTTTCGGACCATTTTTTATGAAGATGGTAATTAATAATTGCTTATCGACATATGTACGTAGAAATATTAATCAAGGATACAAGAAACCGGTAGAAAAGAAATGATTTTAATCAAATCACAAATTACGATTTCGCTTTTAAAAGCAAACTCTTCATCGAGCAAACGGTCATAAAACAATTCTTTACTGTTGTAATTGATAATTTTCTTCATACTCAATAATAATGCTTTAAAAAACTCTGTTGATTATTTCCAAAAAAAAAAATATCTTTGAAAATATTTTTTTTTTTTTAAGTAAGGTTTTTGCAGTTTTTAAGTAAGGTTTCAAAAACACCTTCATGAAACATTTTAAAACTCTTTTGAAAATATACTTTGAGTGAAAATTTTAAACAAACTTTTTAATGCATTTTCCACTTTCTGTTTAATAATAATATTTCGAAAGTAAATATAAGTAATTAAGAAAAAATCAGAAAGAAACTTCTCTTTGTACCCTACAGTTAAAATCATTTAAATTAATTCTCCGAGAGAGTGTTAACAAATCATCGTTTCAAAATCTTTTATTTAGTTTAATGAACCACTTTTGGTATAAAAAGGAATACTTAAAAATGTTGTTAAAATGTAAATATGCTTTAAATCATTAAAACACTTTAAAATATGGATGCATCATCATATGATTTTTAAAGTTACATTTTCAGCACAAATTATGCATTGGTTTTAAAATTTGTTAATATCTGTAATTTTCGTTTCTTAGTAGGAGTTTTGAAATAAATTTTTCTATACAATAGTTCTTTAAAAAGTATTCGTTGCGGTGTTAACCACAAACTTTGAAACTAATTCTATTGTGTGTTCATACAAACATTCGTCATGTTCTAAACACTCATTGTTAAGAATCATATTAAGGGTAATATTTTTACAACATATTTTCTGAGCAAATAATCAGTAGAAAAGTGTAATTCACACACTTGTGAAAAATATTTTTATTTTATTTTTTACTGTTTTTATGTTTACATATAAATTTCTTCTAACATTTTTGCAATTAAAATTGTCATCGCTCCCCTAAGTTAAACAAACAAAGTACAGATTGGCGTATTTTTGCTATACGAAAAGATAAAATTAAATGATTCGAGCACAAACAAGATATTAAAATAAAATACAGCAATCCTGGTTTTTTTGACTGTGCTTTAGCACTTCAAATTATGCTTGCATTTAGTTATCCAAGTATCAAAATTTATTTGCATTTGGAATAAATGAGCATCATTCACAAATGTTTTACAAAAAAGTAAATATAAGTAATTGAGAAAAAATAAGAAAGAAACTTCTGTTTGTACCCTACAGTTAAAATCATTTAAATTAATTCTCCGAGAAAGTGTCAGCAAAATATCGTTAACACGAACTGTATTTTACTTATCTATTAAAATTAGAAAACATTTTAGAAAGCATATATAAGAAAGCACTCCTTTTTCTCCACCGAAAAGTGAGCGAGAACATTTCAGTTTAGAAACAGTTTTTTTCTTAATTTTGAAAAAGTTGTTAAATTATGTCAGCTTACATATGACTTAGAACGTTCAGTAGTGCATGCATATTCAATAAGAAAACTTTATTCATAACATCCGTTTCTTAGTGATTTCTAACTACTTTTGGTTACAAGGCATTTTTTGTATTTTTTATCGCCAATATAAACTTGGTGATTTTCTTTTATTGGCGCATTTATAATTTTTATTATTGAAAAAATATTTTAAGGTCACATTTTTTTTTTCATTCAATATTGGCGATATATCCCTGGCATAAGGTAGAAAATCTTTGGCGATAATCTTTGGCATGTCAATACAAGAAAATACCATTGTTTCTTATGCCAAGTATTCACAGTTTGGAAGTAGGATTCCTCATATTAGTAAATTTAATTATTTGAAATAATTTTAAGGAACGGATTTCTTTTTTTATTCGCCATTTCGTATTCTTAAATGATATTGTTTAAAAGAATAAGTATCACGACTTCTAAGTTATCTCACATTACAGTGTACAGTCTAGTTTCATGCGCCATAATAACAAATATAGAAACACAAAATATCCTATGCTTGCAAAGTTAATGTTGAAGTAAATTTATGATGCAATTTTTTTCCCTATGTTTTGTAGTGAATATTTAGTGAATCTGTCGTATTTACATACTATCGCTAACGTTAGTGTTGACGACGCACATAAATAATTGTAGGGGCATTAAACAGAATTTTACTTAAAATATTCAATGCATGTTGTGAAAAAAAATCAAATCTGGACTTACTCTAGACGATTTTGTTGGTTTGAAGTCTTTCCTTGGAATTAATAATTTCAACCATCTATCCAACTGCGATGGTTCACTTGGAAACTTAAAAAGGATATCTTTTCGTTTAAGCTGTAACTGAACTTGCATCCAAGAACGCAGCACATTAATGGCATTTTTGCGATTAAATTATGAAGTAGTTGCTGGTTACGCAGCTTTAATTACACGCATAAAGAGTTAAATAATGCATTGGAATACATTTATCGCTTCAACAGCACCCGTATATTTACATATCAGCTTCCTTACTACATAGTTAAAAAGAAATGAAGAAATAACTGTTGCCATTTTTAACCGACTTCACAAAGGAAAAAGGTTATACATTCGTATTGTATGTATGTCGTTTTATTTATTTATTTTTTTTTTTTTGTTCACTCATAACATCGCATAGTATGAACCGATTTTCCTGATTTTTTTTAATCGATCGAGGGTGGTTTCCCATAGGTCCCATACCTTCGTTTGACCCGATTCGATATTTCTAAAAAAGCTATGAGCAGAAAGATAGTAGTTTTTTGTTTTTTTCATCCATCACTTTTGACAAAATGAACCGATTTTTATAATTTTTTCTTTAATTGGTAGAGGGTCGTCTCGCTCAAATAGGACACATCAGTTTGACTAAATTTGTTTTTAACCGACTTCACAAGGGAAGGAGGTTATACATTCACACTGTATGTATGTCCTTTTTTAGAAAAAACGTTACGGGTGAAAAATTAGCATTTATTATATTTTAATTTGAAAGGCTTGGCTTGATTTTTCTTTGTTGGGGAAAACTATTAATAAATGTAAAAGTCATTCTTAGAAACAGAATTTATTGCCATTGAGCTCTAATATTAAAAGCAATTATAGCAACAGTTTGACCGAAGGCCTCTCTGAGGGAAAAATTAAATCCAATCAGTTTGCTTGCTAAAATCGACTTCTAAACGGAATTTATGATAGAAATGATTAGTTTTTAGTGCCCTTCATTCAAAGAAGATTTGTCCTTTGATATGTATTTTTTTTGAAAAATAAAGCATTTATAGAAAAAATACTTACACTAAAAAGAATAAAATAAAATAATTTTTGAGAAAAAAATAGAACCGACTTCAAAGGGGAGCAATTATAAATTGCGCTAAAAAGTAAGAAATAAATTTATTCTTTTAAACAACATCGATGTGACTTTTAAACACAGTTTTAGAAGTTGGTGCAAAATTAGGATAGATAAAATCTTTTTAAATGACTATTCAATTGTGAATATAAATGGACCGGCCCAGAATTAGCAACACATGGTGTAATGGTAATTAGACTCCTAATTTTGCACCGATTTCTAAAACTATGTTTCAAAGTCACATCTATATTGTTTAAAAGAATAAATTTATTTTTTACTTTTTAGCGCAATTTATAATTGCTCCCCTTTGAAGTCGGTTCTATTTGTTCTCAAAAATTATTTTATTGACATTGACAGTTAATATTTGGCGATTAAAATAATTTTGTTTTGAATACAATAATAAAATATTTCAAAGAGCTGTTATTGGCTGTTAGCGTTCACCTACTACGTAACTATGAGATTACGCTTGAGACCTCAGGCCTTGTCTTTCGGTGGTGTTGACCGACCCCTACCTATTAGCCGAATCCTTAGGATTGCTTGCACAGGGGGCGAGGTAGTGGGGTCCACTGATTTTATATGCACGCATCTCCAAGTGTACATGGTGGGTCTTCAGCGGATATCGAACGTACGATCTTCCAGGTGGAAGTCTGACGCTGAAACCACTAGGTTCCCACAGCCCTCACGAGGTAGTACTGCATACATTTGGCCAAAACAGGTACTTCATCGAAAATAAATTGTCTCAATGTCGTTATCACAACGAGTGACATCATCGGATGAAAACAACAATAAAAACATATTTAGAGTTTTCTTGGATGTGGGACTACTTTTCTCAGAGGAACAGGTGGCCACTGTAATAAGAGAATGTATTTTTTTTTATTTTTCAATGAGCAACTCTTTATACAACTTCATTTTTTAATGAATTCAATAATCATTAATACATGTGGATAGATACGATACAATATCAACAATTACCATACCAAGTTATATTTGAAGATTCATTGATGGTTGACTCTTTTTTATGTTTAATTTAAATAAGAAATATAAGCTTTATGGCGATTTATTTTACCTAAAAATAACTGAAAAATTAAATTATCAATAATAAAGTAGTTGTACGATACCAAATTTATTTAAAGCTTTACACAAATTGCAATTGAATTAATAATGAATTTAAAATGCGATTTTTAACTTCAGAAGTGATTCATTTCATATTTAAGCGCTGGTTATGTTTTTCCTGTAGAAATTTCTCAGCTATTCAAATTTATTATTGAGTGTTTTCTATTTAGCATTCAATGGAAAACTACTTTTGAACTTTTTAATATTAAATACATAAGGTGCAAAATATTAGAACTTAGATATGAAAAAAATTTTCTTCACTATCAAATTTCAAAATGTACACCAACAGGTTCCATTGAAAAGAATCTCGAATTTACAATCAATAGATATACGAAAGTTTTTCTAATCCTTAATCGATGTTACTTTAAATCGTGACGTTAGTTCCATTTTGCTGGACGGCTTCTACTTTTGGAAACGGCGCAAGGGATAACGGAAAAGGTGCATAAGCCTTCATTTAGTCTACCATCAAGGGATAAAACCTCGAATAAAATTTTCAGGTCAAATATGTCCGAATGAATTATTTAAAAGGTTATTTTATCTGTGCTAAACTTTTGTATCGTTTTAATTGTAAACATCAATCTTCAGTTCCGACATATTTGGTTTTTAGGAAAAGTTCAAGTTTTATTTGACATGATAAAATGGAAGTGAAGAGAAAAACGACAGCGCCACTTTTCCCTTACCATATGGTTTTTCAAAAAAATATTAGGGTTTCATACTTAAATAGAGAGTGCGAAAGAAAAGAAAATTCAATTTCTAAAAATCAGTGAAATTTTAAAGATCAGATTTTGTTTTTACTTATGTGAGCTTCTAGTTTAAAAACAAACCGGGTTAGAATAAAACCATATACTTGTATAAAATTGTAGTGAAAACGTGCATCGTCAATTTTTCTTTGTTTTCAAAAAGTGCTACGAATGAGCAACATAATGCTAATTGACTGTAACATATTTATATAAAGATTTCTTTTTCTCCGCATATGATGTTTTGCTTACATCTGGTATCTTCCAAAACGTTTCCCCAAAATATTTTAAATTCAATTAGTTTGCATTAACCAACAGCAAACGAATTCACACACTTGTGAAAAATATTTTTATTTTATTTTTTACTGTTTTTATGTTTACATATAAATTTCTTCTAACATTTTTGCAATTAAAATTGTCATCGCTCCCCTAAGTTAAACAAACAAAGTACAGATTGGCGTATTTTTGCTATACGAAAAGATAAAATTAAATGATTCGAGCACAAACAAGATATTAAAATAAAATACAGCAATCCTGGTTTTTTTGACTGTGCTTTAGCACTTCAAATTATGCTTGCATTTAGTTATCCAAGTATCAAAATTTATTTGCATTTGGAATAAATGAGCATCATTCACAAATGTTTTACAAAAAAGTAAATATAAGTAATTGAGAAAAAATCAGAAAGAAACTTCTGTTTGTACCCTACAGTTAAAATCATTTAAATTAATTCTCCGAGAAAGTGTCAGCAAAATATCGTTAACACGAACTGTATTTTACTTATCTATTAAAATTAGAAAACATTTTAGAAAGCATATATAAGAAAGCACTCCTTTTTCTCCACCGAAAAGTGAGCGAGAACATTTCAGTTTAGAAACAGTTTTTTTCTTAATTTTGAAAAAGTTGTTAAATTATGTCAGCTTACATATGACTTAGAACGTTCAGTAGTGCATGCATATTCAATAAGAAAACTTTATTCATAACATCCGTTTCTTAGTGATTTCTAACTACTTTTGGTTACAAGGCATTTTTTTTATTTTTATCGCCAATATAAACTTGGTGATTTTCTTTTATTGGCGCATTTATAATTTTTATTATTGAAAAATATTTTAAGGTCACATTTTTTTTTTCATTCAATATTGGCGATATATCCCTGGCATAAGGTAGAAAATCTTTGGCGATAATCTTTGGCATGTCAATACAAGAAAATACCATTGTTTCTTATGCCAAGTATTCACAGTTTGGAAGTAGGATTCCTCATATTAGTAAATTTAGTTATTTGAAATAATTTTAAGGAACGGATTTCTTTTTTTATTCGCCATTTCGTATTCTTAAATGATATTGTTTAAAAGAATAAGTATCACGACTTCTAAGTTATCTCACATTACAGTGTACAGTCTAGTTTCATGCGCCATAATAACAAATATAGAAACACAAAATATCCTATGCTTGCAAAGTTAATGTTGAAGTAAATTTATGATGCAATTTTTTTCCCTATGTTTTGTAGTGAATATTTAGTGAATCTGTCGTATTTACATACTATCGCTAACGTTAGTGTTGACGACGCACATAAATAATTGTAGGGGCATTAAACAGAATTTTACTTAAAATATTCAATGCATGTTGTGAAAAAAAATCAAATTCTGGACTTACTCTAGACGATTTTGTTGGTTTGAAGTCTTTCCTTGGAATTAATAATTTCAACCATCTATCCAACTGTGATGGTTCACTTGGAAACTTAAAAAGGATATCTTTTCGTTTAAGCTGTAACTGAACTTGCATATAAGAACGCAGCACATTAATGGCATTTTTGCGATTAAATTATGAAGTAGTTGCTGGTTACGCAGCTTTAATTACACGCATAAAGAGTTAAATAATGCATTGGAATACATTTATCGCTTCAACAGCACCCGTATATTTACATATCAGCTTCCTTACTACATAGTTAAAAAGAAATGAAGAAATAACTGTTGCCATTTTTAACCGACTTCACAAAGGAAAAAGGTTATACATTCGTATTGTATGTATGTCGTTTTATTTTATTTTTTTTTTTTTTTTGTTCACTCATAACTTCGCATAGTATGAACCGATTTTCCTGATTTTTTTTAATCGATCGAGGGTGGTTTCCCATAGGTCCCATACCTTCGTTTGACCCGATTCGATATTTCTAAAAAAGCTATGAGCAGAAAGATAGTAATTTTTTGTTTTTTTCATCCATCACTTTTGACAAAATGAACCGATTTTTATAATTTTTTCTTTAATTGGTAGAGGGTCGTCTCGCTCAAATAGGGCACATCAGTTTGACTAAATTTGTTTTTAACCGACTTCACAAGGGAAGGAGGTTATACATTCACACTGTATGTATGTCCTTTTTTAGAAAAAACGTTACGGGTGAAAAATTAGCATTTATTATATTTTAATTTGAAAGGCTTGGCTTGATTTTTCTTTGTTGGGGAAAACTATTAATAAATGTAAAAGTCATTCTTAGAAACAGAATTTATTGCCATTGAGCTCTAATATTAAAAGCAATTATAGCAACAGTTTGACTGAAGGCCTCTCTGAGGGAAAAATTAAATCCAATCAGTTTGTTTGCTAAAATCGACTTCTAAACGGAATTTATGATAGAAATGATTAGTTTTTAGTGCCCTTCATTCAAAGAAGATTTGTCCTTTGATATGTATTTTTTTTGAAAAATAAAGCATTTACAGAAAAAATACTTACACTAAAAAGAATAAAATAAAATAATATTTGAGAAAAAAATAGAACCGACTTCAAAGGGGAGCAATTATAAATTGCGCTAAAAAGTAAAAAATAAATTTATTCTTTTAAACAACATCGATGTGACTTTTAAACGTAGTTTTAGAAGTTGGTGCAAAATTAGGATAGATAAAATCTTTTTAAATGACTATTCAATTGTGAATATAAATGGACTGGCCCAGAATTAGCAACAGTTCCAAAATGAAGTAACACCTGGTGTAATGGTAATTAGACTCCTAATTTTGCACCGATTTCTAAAACTATGTTTCAAAGTCACATCTATATTGTTTAAAAGAATAAATTTATTTTTTACTTTTTAGCGCAATTTATAATTGCTCCCCTTTGAAGTCGGTTCTATTTTTTCTCAAAAATTATTTTATTGACATTGACAGTTAATATTTGGCGATTAAAATAATTTTGGTTTGAATACAATAATAAAATATTTCAAAGAGCTGTTATTGGCTGTTAGCGTTCACCTACTACGTAACTATGAGATTACGCTTGAGACCTCAGGCCTTGTCTTTCGGTGGTGTTGACCTGACCCCTACCTATTAGCCGAATCCTTAGGATTGCTTGCACACGGGGCGAGGTAGTGGGGTCCACTGATTTTATATGCACGCATCTCCAAGTGTACATGGTGGGTCTTCAGCGGATATCGAACGTACGATCTTCCAGGTGGAAGTCTGACGCTGAAACCACTAGGTTACCACAGCCCTCACGAGGTAGTACTGCATACATTTGGCCAAAACAGGTACTTCATCGAAAATAAATTGTCTCAATGTCGTTATCACAACGAGTGACATCATCGGATGAAAACAACAATAAAAACATATTTAGAGTTTTCTTGGATGTGGGACTACTTTTCTCAGAGGAACAGGTGGCCACTGTAATAAGAGAATGTATTTATTTTTATTTTTCAATGAGCAACTCTTTATACAACTTCATTTTTTAATGAATTCAATAATCATTAATACATGTGGATAGATACGATACAATATCAACAATTACCATATCAAGTTATATTTGAAGATTCATTGATGGTTGACTCTATTTAATGTTTAATTTAAATAAGAAATATAAGCTTTATGGCGATTTATTTTACCTAAAAATAACTGAAAAATTAAATTATCAATAATAAAGTAGTTGTACGATACCAAATTTATTTAAAGCTTTACACAAATTGCAATTGAATTAATAATGAATTTAAAATGCGATTTTTAACTTCAGAAGTGATTCATTTCATATTTAAGCGCTGGTTATGTTTTTCCTGTAGAAATTTCTCAGCTATTCAAATTTATTATTGAGTGTTTTCTATTTAGCATTCAATGGAAAACTACTTTTGAACTTTTTAATATTAAATACATAAGGTGCAAAATATTAGAACTTAGATATGAAAAAATTCTCTTCACTATCAAATTTCAAAATGTACACCAACAGGTTCCATTGAAAAGAATCTCGAATTTACAATCAATAGATATACGAAAGTTTTACTAATCCTTAATCGATGTTACTTTAAATCGTGACGTTAGTTCCATTTTGCTGGACGGCTTCTACTTTTGGAAACGGCGCAAGGGATAACGGAAAAGGTGCATAAGCCTTCATTTAGTCTACCATCAAGGGATAAAACCTCGAATAAAATTTTCAGGTCAAATATGTCCGAATGAATTATTTAAAAGGTTATTTTATCTGTGCTAAACTTTTGTATCGTTTTAATTGTAAACATCAATCTTCAGTTCCGACATATTTGGTTTTTAGGAAAAGTTCAAGTTTTATTTGACATGATAAAATGGAAGTGAAGAGAAAAACGACAGCGCCACTTTTCCCTTACCATATGGTTTTTCAAAAAAATATTAGGGTTTCATACTTAAATAGAGAGTGCGAAGGAAAAGAAAATTCAATTTCTAAAAATCAGTGAAATTTTAAAGATCAGATTTTGTTTTTACTTATGTGAGCTTCTAGTTTAAAAACAAACCGGATTAGAATAAAACCATATACTTGTATAAAATTGTAGTGAAAACGTGCATCGTCAATTTTTCTTTGTTTTCAAAAAGTGCTACGAATGAGCAACATAATGCTAATTGACTGTAACATATTTATATAAAGATTTCTTTTTCTCCGCATATGATGTTTTGCTTACATCTGGTATCTTCCAAAACGTTTCCCCAAAATATTTTAAATTCAATTAGTTTGCATTAACCAACAGCAAACGAATTCACATCATGCAAGTTTAACAGCATAAGATCCGCTGTCTGGAATTGTGCAATTTGTTCTCTCATGTTCATAGCAACCACAGAAAAGTATCTTCCTTTTTTTCCTATTTTTCAACTTCTAAAGAACACAATAGCAAACAATTAACCAAACTAACCTGTTCAAGTAGAGGTTTAATAACATTTCACACCTCAATCTCGAGAAAAAAATTTCTCCGCTTTCAATTGTGCATAAAGCAAAACAATATAACTATTTTTATAACTACTTTACCGCTAATATATCAATTATGTGCTTTTAAACTACCACTTCACGAAAATAAAATATTGTATGCTATAATATATGTAAAAATATATTGTTTTGAAATCTCTGGAAAAATATCTTTGTCACGTTACATATACATAATACATGTATACCATATATATGTTTAAATTTATTGTCCTTTTTTTCACTGGGGGGTTTAGCTAGGGATTTTCTATTGAATCTCTGACATTCATCCCCCCTGAACAAGAAATCCCAGTAAACAATAAAAAAAAATTATTGTGACCAGTAATCTAATTTTTTCATTCCATTGTTCAAATCAGGTGACAGTGTGGCCATATATGTCATCACATATATCAGCTCGTTCTTTCAAGAAGCGAGAATTTTGAGAGGGAACACTACAAATCTCCCAGTAGATGGATGGTCGTTTCGGATTTAATATTCGATTGGCTGCATTGTGGCGATCAGAAAACCGGGATTCTCTCATCTGCCCATTGCTCCTCCAGTGGGAAGTAGGGTTCCCCGAATTAATTCTATTTTTCTGAGGAATATCACGCATCAGCATGCCTTTGAGCTATTCGAAAATTTCGAATGCGTGAGTAAATAACGGCGTGATATTTTAACTACTTGAAAATAAGAGGAATTACTGCTCCTTGGTTGAATTAAACACGCTATTATGCATTTTACGCATTGTTAGCCATAATTTTTGTTTTGCAAACAAATACTTCGTTGAAGCTTCGGGGAGATGATTAAAAGTTTAGAAGATATTTAGTCATGTTATCAGTTAAGCACGCAAAATGATAGTTGTGCTGCGCTGATTAAAGTTAAAAACAAAAGTATTCACATTACCTTTTAGAATCAAATATCTATTTATAATCTTCAAATTGACGCAGAGAGGTGCAAATGGATGTTAGTGGCTAAAGAAAGATTTTAAGTAAAACTGGGACAAATTTATATCATATGAGAACTTTAATGTAATGGTTTCCTAAATAACGTTATATATCACCACCTGAATCACTCGTGCTTACTTTTTTAAACATCATTTCCGATAACCTCCCTTCCCCAATAACCCAATCAGCCTCCCTTTGGTTCACACACTTGTGAAAAATATTTTTATTTTATTTTTTACTGTTTTTATGTTTACATATAAATTTCTTCTAACATTTTTGCAATTAAAATTGTCATCGCTCCCCTAAGTTAAACAAACAAAGTACAGATTGGCGTATTTTTGCTATACGAAAAGATAAAATTAAATGATTCGAGCACAAACAAGATATTAAAATAAAATACAGCAATCCTGGTTTTTTTGACTGTGCTTTAGCACTTCAAATTATGCTTGCATTTAGTTATCCAAGTATCAAAATTTATTTGCATTTGGAATAAATGAGCATCATTCACAAATGTTTTACAAAAAAGTAAATATAAGTAATTGAGAAAAAATCAGAAAGAAACTTCTGTTTGTACCCTACAGTTAAAATCATTTAAATTAATTCTCCGAGAAAGTGTCAGCAAAATATCGTTAACACGAACTGTATTTTACTTATCTATTAAAATTAGAAAACATTTTAGAAAGCATATATAAGAAAGCACTCCTTTTTCTCCACCGAAAAGTGAGCGAGAACATTTCAGTTTAGAAACAGTTTTTTTCTTAATTTTGAAAAAGTTGTTAAATTATGTCAGCTTACATATGACTTAGAACGTTCAGTAGTGCATGCATATTCAATAAGAAAACTTTATTCATAACATCCGTTTCTTAGTGATTTCTAACTACTTTTGGTTACAAGGCATTTTTTGTATTTTTTATCGCCAATATAAACTTGGTGATTTTCTTTTATTGGCGCATTTATAATTTTTATTATTGAAAAAATATTTTAAGGTCACATTTTTTTTTTCATTCAATATTGGCGATATATCCCTGGCATAAGGTAGAAAATCTTTGGCGATAATCTTTGGCATGTCAATACAAGAAAATACCATTGTTTCTTATGCCAAGTATTCACAGTTTGGAAGTAGGATTCCTCATATTAGTAAATTTAATTATTTGAAATAATTTTAAGGAACGGATTTCTTTTTTTATTCGCCATTTCGTATTCTTAAATGATATTGTTTAAAAGAATAAGTATCACGACTTCTAAGTTATCTCACATTACAGTGTACAGTCTAGTTTCATGCGCCATAATAACAAATATAGAAACACAAAATATCCTATGCTTGCAAAGTTAATGTTGAAGTAAATTTATGATGCAATTTTTTTCCCTATGTTTTGTAGTGAATATTTAGTGAATCTGTCGTATTTACATACTATCGCTAACGTTAGTGTTGACGACGCACATAAATAATTGTAGGGGCATTAAACAGAATTTTACTTAAAATATTCAATGCATGTTGTGAAAAAAAATCAAATCTGGACTTACTCTAGACGATTTTGTTGGTTTGAAGTCTTTCCTTGGAATTAATAATTTCAACCATCTATCCAACTGTGATGGTTCACTTGGAAACTTAAAAAGGATATCTTTTCGTTTAAGCTGTAACTGAACTTGCATCCAAGAACGCAGCACATTAATGGCATTTTTGCGATTAAATTATGAAGTAGTTGCTGGTTACGCAGCTTTAATTACACGCATAAAGAGTTAAATAATGCATTGGAATACATTTATCGCTTCAACAGCACCCGTATATTTACATATCAGCTTCCTTACTACATAGTTAAAAAGAAATGAAGAAATAACTGTTGCCATTTTTAACCGACTTCACAAAGGAAAAAGGTTATACATTCGTATTGTATGTATGTCGTTTTATTTATTTATTTTTTTTTTTTTGTTCACTCATAACTTCGCATAGTATGAACCGATTTTCCTGATTTTTTTTAATCGATCGAGGGTGGTTTCCCATAGGTCCCATACCTTCGTTTGACCCGATTCGATATTTCTAAAAAAGCTATGAGCAGAAAGATAGTAGTTTTTTGTTTTTTTCATCCATCACTTTTGACAAAATGAACCGATTTTTATAATTTTTTCTTTAATTGGTAGAGGGTCGTCTCGCTCAAATAGGACACATCAGTTTGACTAAATTTGTTTTTAACCGACTTCACAAGGGAAGGAGGTTATACATTCACACTGTATGTATGTCCTTTTTTAGAAAAAACGTTACGGGTGAAAAATTAGCATTTATTATATTTTAATTTGAAAGGCTTGGCTTGATTTTTCTTTGTTGGGGAAAACTATTAATAAATGTAAAAGTCATTCTTAGAAACAGAATTTATTGCCATTGAGCTCTAATATTAAAAGCAATTATAGCAACAGTTTGACCGAAGGCCTCTCTGAGGGAAAAATTAAATCCAATCAGTTTGCTTGCTAAAATCGACTTCTAAACGGAATTTATGATAGAAATGATTAGTTTTTAGTGCCCTTCATTCAAAGAAGATTTGTCCTTTGATATGTATTTTTTTTGAAAAATAAAGCATTTATAGAAAAAATACTTACACTAAAAAGAATAAAATAAAATAATTTTTGAGAAAAAAATAGAACCGACTTCAAAGGGGAGCAATTATAAATTGCGCTAAAAAGTAAGAAATAAATTTATTCTTTTAAACAACATCGATGTGACTTTTAAACACAGTTTTAGAAGTTGGTGCAAAATTAGGATAGATAAAATCTTTTTAAATGACTATTCAATTGTGAATATAAATGGACCGGCCCAGAATTAGCAACACATGGTGTAATGGTAATTAGACTCCTAATTTTGCACCGATTTCTAAAACTATGTTTCAAAGTCACATCTATATTGTTTAAAAGAATAAATTTATTTTTTACTTTTTAGCGCAATTTATAATTGCTCCCCTTTGAAGTCGGTTCTATTTTTTCTCAAAAATTATTTTATTGACATTGACAGTTAATATTTGGCGATTAAAATAATTTTGTTTTGAATACAATAATAAAATATTTCAAAGAGCTGTTATTGGCTGTTAGCGTTCACCTACTACGTAACTATGAGATTACGCTTGAGACCTCAGGCCTTGTCTTTCGGTGGTGTTGACCAGACCCCTACCTATTAGCCGAATCCTTAGGATTGCTTGCACACGGGGCGAGGTAGTGGGGTCCACTGATTTTATATGCACGCATCTCCAAGTGTACATGGTGGGTCTTCAGCGGATATCGAACGTACGATCTTCCAGGTGGAAGTCTGACGCTGAAACCACTAGGTTACCACAGCCCTCACGAGGTAGTACTGCATACATTTGGCCAAAACAGGTACTTCATCGAAAATAAATTGTCTCAATGTCGTTATCACAACGAGTGACATCATCGGATGAAAACAACAATAAAAACATATTTAGAGTTTTCTTGGATGTGGGACTACTTTTCTCAGAGGAACAGGTGGCCACTGTAATAAGAGAATGTATTTATTTTTATTTTTCAATGAGCAACTCTTTATACAACTTCATTTTTTAATGAATTCAATAATCATTAATACATGTGGATAGATACGATACAATATCAACAATTACCATACCAAGTTATATTTGAAGATTCATTGATGGTTGACTCTATTTTATGTTTAATTTAAATAAGAAATATAAGCTTTATGGCGATTTATTTTACCTAAAAATAACTGAAAAATTAAATTATCAATAATAAAGTAGTTGTACGATACCAAATTTATTTAAAGCTTTACACAAATTGCAATTGAATTAATAATGAATTTAAAATGCGATTTTTAACTTCAGAAGTGATTCATTTCATATTTAAGCGCTGGTTATGTTTTTCCTGTAGAAATTTCTCAGCTATTCAAATTTATTATTGAGTGTTTTCTATTTAGCATTCAATGGAAAACTACTTTTGAACTTTTTAATATTAAATACATAAGGTGCAAAATATTAGAACTTAGATATGAAAAAATTCTCTTCACTATCAAATTTCAAAATGTACACCAACAGGTTCCATTGAAAAGAATCTCGAATTTACAATCAATAGATATACGAAAGTTTTACTAATCCTTAATCGATGTTACTTTAAATCGTGACGTTAGTTCCATTTTGCTGGACGGCTTCTACTTTTGGAAACGGCGCAAGGGATAACGGAAAAGGTGCATAAGCCTTCATTTAGTCTACCATCAAGGGATAAAACCTCGAATAAAATTTTCAGGTCAAATATGTCCGAATGAATTATTTAAAAGGTTATTTTATCTGTGCTAAACTTTTGTATCGTTTTAATTGTAAACATCAATCTTCAGTTCCGACATATTTGGTTTTTAGGAAAAGTTCAAGTTTTATTTGACATGATAAAATGGAAGTGAAGAGAAAAACGACAGCGCCACTTTTCCCTTACCATATGGTTTTTCAAAAAAATATTAGGGTTTCATACTTAAATAGAGAGTGCGAAAGAAAAGAAAATTCAATTTCTAAAAATCAGTGAAATTTTAAAGATCAGATTTTGTTTTTACTTATGTGAGCTTCTAGTTTAAAAACAAACCGGATTAGAATAAAACCATATACTTGTATAAAATTGTAGTGAAAACGTGCATCGTCAATTTTTCTTTGTTTTCAAAAAGTGCTACGAATGAGCAACATAATGCTAATTGACTGTAACATATTTATATAAAGATTTCTTTTTCTCCGCATATGATGTTTTGCTTACATCTGGTATCTTCCAAAACGTTTCCCCAAAATATTTTAAATTCAATTAGTTTGCATTAACCAACAGCAAACGAATTCACATCATGCAAGTTTAACAGCATAAGATCCGCTGTCTGGAATTGTGCAATTTGTTCTCTCATGTTCATAGCAACCACAGAAAAGTATCTTCCTTTTTTTCCTATTTTTCAACTTCTAAAGAACACAATAGCAAACAATTAACCAAACTAACCTGTTCAAGTAGAGGTTTAATAACATTTCACACCTCAATCTCGAGAAAAAAATTTCTCCGCTTTCAATTGTGCATAAAGCAAAACAATATAACTATTTTTATAACTACTTTACCGCTAATATATCAATTATGTGCTTTTAAACTACCACTTCACGAAAATAAAATATTGTATGCTATAATATATGTAAAAATATATTGTTTTGAAATCTCTGGAAAAATATCTTTGTCACGTTACATATACATAATACATGTATACCATATATATGTTTAAATTTATTGTCCTTTTTTTCACTGGGGGGTTTAGCTAGGGATTTTCTATTGAATCTCTGACATTCATCCCCCCTGAACAAGAAATCCCAGTAAACAATTAAAAAAAAATTATTGTGACCAGTAATCTAATTTTTTCATTCCATTGTTCAAATCAGGTGACAGTGTGGCCATATATGTCATCACATATATCAGCTCGTTTTTTCAAGAAGCGAGAATTTTGAGAGGGAACACTACAAATCTCCCAGTAGATGGATGGTCGTTTCGGATTTAATATTCGATTGGCTGCATTGTGGCGATCAGAAAACCGGGATTCTCTCATCTGCCCATTGCTCCTCCAGTGGGAAGTAGGGTTCCCGAATTAATTCTATTCTTCTGAGGAATATCACGCATCAGCATGCCTTTGAGCTATTCGAAAATTTCGAATGCGTGAGTAAATAACGGCGTGATATTTTAACTACTTGAAAATAAGAGGAATTACTGCTCCTTGGTTGAATTAAACACGCTATTATGCATTTTACGCATTGTTAGCCATAATTTTTGTTTTGCAAACAAATACTTCGTTGAAGCTTCGGGGAGATGATTAAAAGTTTAGAAGATATTTAGTCATGTTATCAGTTAAGCACGCAAAATGATAGTTGTGCTGCGCTGATTAAAGTTAAAAACAAAAGTATTCACATTACCTTTTAGAATCAAATATCTATTTATAATCTTCAAATTGACGCAGAGAGGTGCAAATGGATGTTAGTGGCTAAAGAAAGATTTTAAGTAAAACTGGGACAAATTTATATCATATGAGAACTTTAATGTAATGGTTTCCTAAATAACGTTATATATCACCACCTGAATCACTCGTGCTTACTTTTTTAAACATCATTTCCGATAACCTCCCTTCCCCAATAACCCAATCAGCCTCCCTTTGGTTCACATTAGGCCGAGTTTTCAGTACTCTACTGCATTCACTATTTTGGACTTTAGAACCAATTATCTTGAATTTAAACAAACACTGTCTTTTCAGAAAACTGTGTGAAAATTAATGTTAGAGAATATTGTTTGACCTTTAAAACACACAACGAAATGAAGCCCCTGTCCTCTCCCTCGTTGTTTTTAACTATTTTTAAAATTAAAGGGAAAGGAACACAATACAAAGATAAATTTACATTCATACAATATTCGAAAAAAATTTTCAAACAGCCAATATCTTGGGCAATCCATTGATATCTTGTGGAAAAAAAGTCAAATTTTCTCTTCACTATTTCTAATACTTCGTCATTTTTAAGGCTCAATGATACCATTTAAGGACTTTGGTAAAGACTTCGAGGTGTCATCATGATGAAAGAATCATCGCCTATGGAGAGAAAACTAGCTCCCTATTTTATGGCTGGCATTATGAAAGGAAGGGAGATTTGTTACTCGGATAAGATGTCCCTTATTGAAAATTTATTTTACGACATAACTGAAGCATTTCAGAATCGAAATAATGTGTGAATAAATCAAATAGCTTTTAACAGTTGGGATCATCAAAACTGAGGAATCATTCTATTCTTTTTCTCATCCACATTAGAAGTCCTGAGCAGCAAACGATTTTGTTTCTGATAAAATGTATGGTTATTACTTTTTTACAAAATTAATAAAAGAACCAAAGAACCAAAAGTTTTAAGTGACATCATATTATATAAGTATGCAAAGGATTGATTGGGAAATAAATTTGAATAAATTAAGTAAAATTCAGCAAGTGTTATTTCGGAAACTTGTCGAAATTGAAGACAAATGGGGATGGGTTTTTTTGTGAAAAAATGAAACATTCCCCACCCACAGTCCCAGTTCCTGTTCCTGTTCAGTGGTCAGGGACTTGGACTGTGAAGGTCGGTTATTATCTTTAGCAATCGATGAAATATATAGCTAGACTGAGAGTTATGATTACATTTAGCTGAAAGTGTGAAATAGTTTCTGAATACAAACACGTGAGCATTTAGCGAGCTATATGGACTACTTTCAGCCAAGTTTTTTTTTTTCTTTTTCAACATTCGCACTGCCCGTAAATTAAGTTGAATATAAATTTCACTACGATGGCAATGAAAGCACCAAATGACAGACACATACTCCTTGTATTTTGTATGTAAGATATTATGATGCTGACATGTTCGTACAAAGGAACAAGGGGTATGTCTTTATTATTAGTCAATGGATTCAGCGCGGTTAATTAGCTAAATTCTATATTTATGTCCACTACCTACACACAGACATTGTCTGTGAGATTAGTAGAGATAGAGATGTGCAACTGTTTTTCTTTGAAACATCCAATCCATGCAATAAAAAATAAAGAAATTTATTAATTGTACTTAAAGAAAAAAAACTAGCAGCAATGCTCGTAATTAAACATTACACATAACAAAATGATTTTAACAAGCTCATACCTCTCTCAAGAATAGTAGCTATGACTCTGATTTCTTTTATACAAATCAAATGTTATCAGTTTAAAGATGTCCCGAATCTTAAATTAAATGTAAGCATTTATTATTATTATTATTAGTATTACAACAATCTGTCTTAAAATTGTATAAGACTTTTAGCAAAAAGTACAACTTGCTACAAAAAATTGCACAACTGTCTATTAAATTAAATTATTTTATGCATTGAATAACTTTCTCATGTATTGAAAAAGTTTCTCATTGGTGGTAAGTATTAATTAGTTGCTCTTTTGAATTATTTTACCAGAATGGTTATCACTCGAAAACACATTTAAAATTTTATGAATGTGAATTAAAATCCCTATTTGGAAGAACTGCTTGAAAGTACCCAAATGTATAAAAAATTGTGTATTTATTCAAAAAAATTTACAAGTATCAACAAACAATCTCACGAATATGTATTTAAATTTTAAAAATTGTAAGAATATTAGAATCTTAAAATATACAAAATATACAAAAATATTAGAATATACAAAAATATACAACCCAGCCATTACCGAACATAACTCTTTAGTCCACAATTGAAATATTTTATGTCCTAGTTTATTTCAACATGCATTATAGCAGAGAAATTTATTAAAACTTTTATGCTACTGAATTCATTTAAATCAAAATGTAATTACTGAAATTGTTTTCAATACTTGCTTTTAATATTAGCGACAGTTAATTACACTCAAGCTTCCTTGCCAATTCTATTGAAAATGCATTATTAATCATTTATTTCGGAACATTAATTATGAAACGAAGTCATGATATAACGAATATTTTTTCAAATACTTTACGGAATTAATAGATACTAAAGAAGTGTAAAATTACTATCACTTGAAGCTTTTAAAATTTGATCTCATAATTAATAACTTTAATAGGATGTGCTGAAGTGTAGAAGAGAAGGGAAAATAAAATGTTATTATTTCAAGGTGCATCACGCAAGTATTTTCCACACTTTAGTAAACAGAAAATTAATAAATAAAGAAGAGATCAACGCAAAAATTGATAGAATATTTCAGACACGTGTTTCAACCTTAACAAGGAATCCTTTTTCCAATGCATAATATTGTGAGCGTCAGAATGTTGAAAGTCAGCTATCAACATTGCGCATTGATAAAGAAGTTTCTTCTTGAGTCCGAAACATGTGTCAGCAAAAATCTTGCTATTTGTACCTCAATTGAGTTGATTGTTTATTCCGGCACAAAAAGTGAAATTTGTAATTCTTATTTTTGAAAATTGATACTTTATACCTTCGTTTCACCCTACCCTTGATTGCGGAATTTTATATCGGACAAACCCTACTTAGTAAAACTATGAAATTATTTATACGTATTTACCGATATAAACAGTGGCTTTTTTTCTGATAGATCCCATTTGCATAGGTAATTCTAAGCGAAAAAACATTTTCGGAAGCTCACACAAAATGTTCGGAAAAAGTATGCGCCATCAATTTAAAATAAAAAACTATATACTTGGGCTAACAATCCCCCCCCCCCCCCAACAGAACAGTACGGGCGCAAATATATACATAAGCTCAAAAATAATTCTTCAAGTACTAATGAAATGAAAGGGCTAATATATTAATACCAGTATTTTTTTTTTCCTGGAAAGAATTATTGTATTGAAAGTTTTTTAAGGTAGTACAAAATGTTTTGCTTGTCTGAAGGTAAACACAGAAAAGCGCAGATATTAATTGTCAAAGAAATCTTAAAATTAATACATTTAAAAACTTTCGTAAAACCACCTCTCTCTCTCTCTTTTTTTTATAACTTTCGGGACAGGAACTAATCCTAATTTTAATCACCTTAGCGACGTAATTAGTTAGTGAAAATTTCGTAATTGTGCATGCACATGAACATTACAAAATTACAAGCATATTTTTTTTTTGTGATAAATCCGTATTTTGCAGGACAATTAATTTCCAAACTTTTTCTACATTAAAAATAACCTAAATATTACTAAAAAGATTTAACATGAATTTCAGCAATTAGTTTGATAAATTCAGTTTTAAAAATGATGTCCTGATATGTATCGTTAGGACTGTACGGAAACTGAATCAGTTACTATGGGTATTATTAAAATTCATGAAATTTTACTTGTTAAAAATATTATTAACGCAAAACTCTTCAAAATTTTCTTGAACAGCGTTTGTGTTTCACGATATGAAATACAGATTCTTGGTATACTCTAATCACGAAAATCCACAGCTGAAGTTTTATCTAAAATTCCGTGAAATTTATCGCTTTGCGTGTGAATGCCTTTTAGTAACACATGGGAGACTTTGCACCTTTATTTAGTTCGTATATCAAACTTACTGCTGCAGAATAATGTTAGCCACTACAAATGCATATATTATTCAAAAAGACTTCGTGAGTTCAACCATGCGAAACAGTCAAGGAAATATTGACAAGTATATTTTACATAAAGTACATTATCAGAAGTTGAAAACCAGTAAGATGCTTTATGACAAGTGAAAATCTTTTTCATAGTATTCACATAAATATCGATTCTAATTATCTTACTTAACTCCTTAAGAATTGCATAATTTTAGAGAACTACTAAAAAAGAGGTTTTTTTTTTCATTCATTCAACAACATCATCAAAAAAATGTGGGTAAATTTAAAAAAAAAAATCTTTAATTACATCATAAACAGTCTGGTAATGTGATCTAGTAATGTAAACTATGGGGAAACTTTTTTTTCCTGGAATAAAGAATGGGATATTCTTTACATTTTTGTGCGAAATTTTTGAAAACTCCCCAGCACTCTTAAATTCATTTGAAAATTTATAAAGAAACTGTCTCTTAACATAGGATAAGGTTTTTTTAGTATCTTAGCCCTAAAACGTTGTTTCAAACCTTCAGTACCCCATTCCGCCCGGTGTCCCTTAACACTGACAAAGAGCAAAATTACCAAATTCTAACCAAAACTCATAGTTCAGCCATACATTATTAAAAAGTGAAGTTATGCGTAAAAGATTCAAAACTACATTGATAAAAGTAATGTCATTTAACACTTTATTTTAAGCGTATTGTTAAAAATTAGAATGTATAGCCAACAATGCTGACACCATTTGCGTTTGTATTTTTGGCTTAGTTGAATTAATAGCCATTAGTGAATTAATATAAGTATTATTTGCTGTTTCGCTTTAGAAAACAACATCATATTTAAATTCATAAAACTTCATTAGGAAAGATATTTAAATTCATAAAACTGTGGGAGCAAATTAAAGTAATCAAATCCACTGCAAACTTTCCTTTCTCTTCCTCGTTATTTTAGTGTATATTAATAAAATATATAATTACAACTTCTAAACAAATCATCGCAAAACAATCTTATATTTCTGAACTTTTAAACTTATAAACGTACAAGACAAAGTTTTCGAAAGTTTCCTTACTTTTCAGTGACGGCAGCATAGCAAAGAATTCTTGAAATACTACATCACGAGCTTACACTCTCGAAGTTTATCCAAAGGCTTTCGAAAGTTATTACTCTGCGTGTTAACGACTTTAGTAGCACGTGATAAAGTTTAGTTTGCATATTTTGTTCATTGCTTCACGTGAAGAAGTTTTGAAGAGTAATTCAAGTATTATTCAAAGATATGTATGACTCCATCGTTATTCACTCATGCATTATTCGAAGAGCTAAAGCAGAGCTAAAGATGGCTTGTCATAGATCCTTAGACACAAAAGTAGGCTGAAAAGTAATGCACACGTGCTTGTAGAAAGCGAAGGAAATGAAAATCCATATGTATATTTCACTTACGTGGACCAGTTACGATTAAATTTTCGTACGATACGAAAATGACATCATGCAAAAAACAAGCAATGGTAAAACGATATTTAAAAATTTATTTAATGATCAGCATAGAAAATTAACGTAATATTTGTACGCATTATCGTAACTCACTGACTTTACCAAATTTATTTCTATTTCTTAAAATGTATTTCTATGCATACCTCAATTTTTAAATTCCGATTCTTAGGTGTGGCAAGACCTTAGTTGTTTACTTCTAACGATGAACTTATAGCCCACACATGTTGTGCGGACGATCAGCTAGTTTATATGTATATTCCCTTTTTTATGCATATATAAATATTTTAATATTTTCGTTACTTTTACATTTTTTTGCATAATGTTTGCCAATATTTTTTATCATTGAAACAATTGGCAATATTTGAAAGAATCCAAGCAAAATGTTTCTTATTCTAATTGTTTCTACAAGGCTGAACTTGATTGTATCCGTTACCGTAACAGTTAACTGGATCAAGTTCTGCCTTGGTTTATAACTACGGTATAATATTGCCACCCCACTTTCGCTGTGGGTATTATCAACTATTTCTCTTTTTTTTATATACTTATGACTAGATTATTACTGGATGAACTTATTTGCATATCCTTGTAGACCCAAGCACAATAATTTGAAAATATATGAATCCCACCAATATAAATTCTAACGAAAATAAAGAAAAACTTTTACTCTAAAATATGCTTTTCCAAGTTCAATTTAAAATAACTTACACCAAAATTCTTTAAATATTGGATAGTACACATACACACACAAACGTATCTTGATGATTTCAAATCTGCTGTAAATTTGGGTTTGATTGACACATCTGTTCTTAATTATTACTACTACTCGAAAGTACATTTTAAAGAAATTTTATTTCAACTTGAAAAGTGTTACACTTTTGATAAACATGTTAAAGTTGTGCATATATCGTTACATTCGGTTCTCTTGGTGTTCTTTCGTTTCGTTAGAGTTCTTCAAGGTTATATTTTCTGAGTACTTGATTGTAGCAATCCTGAAATTAAAGCAAAATAATAGTATTAAAATATTCTAATTGACAACCTGAAATGCTACGAGAATTTAAAAAATAAGCATGTTAAGCAATTTCCAATTGAAAATTTTACTGTGTGAAATTAATGTTTCATAAAACTGACGTATAAATCTGGCTACATACACTCAAGCATGCTTGACAAGCATGTTTGTACAAACGTGATTGTGCAAGCTAACCTGAACATGTGTACGAAAAATTTGCATAACTTGCACAAGCATCGTTTGTTCTACGCAATCTCAAGTTTGCTTGCATAAGAACGTTTGCATGGGGTAACAACTGTATACATACTCAAGCATGTCTGTCTCACATACTTGAGACTGTGCAGCCACCTTAAGCAACGCGTATACAGTTGTTATCCCAAAACCTAATGCAACACAAGATGATGTGGAGTCGTTCCCCAAATTTCAGAGACAGTGAAGCATTACATACAGTTTGGCTTGAATATTTTACTAATCCACTGTAATTAGAAATTCCAGAAAAAATATTTAGGTATTATGTAAAGTTAAGGAAAAATTTATAACAGTTTTTAAAAAGTTATAGCATATTTATAATAATATTTGTGACCAAATAATAATGTGCATGTAAAATTATATAGTGTACAGATCATTTTCAAAAGTCATGAAAACTATGCGTTCACAGTAAATTTGAATACACTTACCACCGTTTCAGATGACACTTCCATCTGCAAAAGAAAGATTTTTCCATATTAAATATTATTCAAAAAAACTATTGCATATTTTTAATTTAAAAAACAATCCTGAAGAAAAATAAATATTTGAATCTTATAGTATGAAGAAATCCAAGAATGAGTCCCTTTGCTTAATAAATATAATGCAATGATCTAAGCTAGATCAATAGAACCTATTTAGCGCCATTAACATCTGATTTTTTTCAAGACTCCTACGGCAAATAATATTAAATTGCTAATTTTACTTTAAACCTCTCCCTTCTGTACTTTTTTCAAAAAACTTGTTTCATAGCTAGTATTTTTTGGAAAATTTTTAAAGTTCGAAATTTGGTTTGTAGGACACATTCAGTACACACGCTTTGTTTTTTCCTTTGCACTTAAATGTATATTTTATAAAATATTATTGATCCAAATAGAAAATTTACAAAATTGGGCCCGCAATGGAAGAAAGAATAACTTGTTCCCATTTTGGGAACATTGGTGCCCTCGTGAGTTTTCGAAGGCTATCAGATTTTGGCATATACTGCGCTACACCGGCAAAACAGAACGTTGTTTCAGACTTTGAGAGTAGTTCCAGGATGCACCCTGGTTTTCTGAGTCAGACAGTCGGCGTGCAAAAAATTCTATAAAGCAAAGCTGGGACTGACCATAATGCACCTGCGCACAAATTTCATGCGCACTGGCAGTCTGACTCGGATGTTTACCGAGATGATTTGCTCATTCTTGTTTGAGACAACCTGCCACTGGTACCGTTGATTTACTTTGTTTGTTGAGTATTTTTCAGTGTTTTACAATGGATACCGAGAATTTAAGAATGAAAGTTACACCTTATCTCCCGATATGGTATAAGGCAGTGATTCTCAACCTGTGGGGTGCGAGCACACGAGAAGGGGGGCGCGAGAATATCCAAGAGAAAACATTACTTTAAAAAAATGATTAACTGACTGATAGGAAAGCACACATAAACATAGAAAATAAAATACATTTCGACATATTTAATAACTTATTGAAGTAAAACAAATTACTAAATTAAAACTTTCTTAATCATACTAAATTAAAAAAAAATTTAATAATTATTAGTAACTTCCTTGGGCCTTTCTCTCAAAGCAAAGTTTTTCAAAGAAAGGCTTAATATTAGAAATCTCCACTCTCGGTTGTTTCTATATTTAGCCGTTTGTCTTCAAAGAAGCCACAGAAGAAAATCCAGTTTCACAAAAGTTGTTAAGGATGTTGAAAATGGTATTAGAATGCGTAATGCTCTTGTTTTTAGAGCAGAAAAATCATCCTATACTCCTGCCCAAAATTCAAGTAGTGTACTAAATTAATTTTACTACTAAAATTATTTGTTTTTGCTCTTGTTTTGGCAGTTAGTTAAAAATAATTCAAAAACAGAATAAGTACTCATATACATTATTGTTGTATACATTTTATGGTAAGGGGGGGCGAGATGAAAATTACGATAGAACATTGGGCCGCGAATACTGAAAGGTTGGGAAATCCTGACATAAGGGGACAAAAGAGCACTCCAATAGGTGCATCGTCTATGAAAAATCTGTTTTCGTCATCAAGTAATTGCGGAAAAGTCTTTTGTACTCCTCGTAAATAAATGCCAATTTTCTTATTTGGATGCATCTACTTCTCACAAGTTTTAACTTGGTTGTAACCAGGGTTTCAAAATTTAAAAAATGCAAATACGGGTCAGCAAGGGGAGGGTGTCGGATATCCGATGTAAGAGCAATTTTTCAATTTCCGGAATCGGATCCGGCCACTACACCAAAGATCCGGTTATCCGGCATGTTAACTTTCATTTGTAAAATTTAATTAATTAGCATATTTTTTAAATAGTATGCGTAAATTAAAAACTTACAGCGTATTTGGAAGATGCCGGATGTTTAAAAAAATGTATAGACTTTACAGGTTTCAAACATCAAAGCCGGATATCCAGTACTTCGTCACACATGGGTCATTAAATATCCGATATGTGGTAAAATCAATATCCTAGCAAGAATACAGGACTTTTGGCGCTCCATTTTGAGGCTCTCCGAGGCACTGGACAATTTTAAATTACGGGACTGTCCCGTAAAATCCGGGGCTTTTGGCTACCATGGTTTTAACGTTGTCACTAACGAGCAATAAAGCTGCACCCTGTTCCCTTATGTTCCATACTACACTAAAATCCTATTTTTTGGTGGCAGCTCTATGTGGTCTGCGCTAAAAAACAATTTTCATAATGGACACAGCCCCTGCCGCTCGGAGTCAGAGATAGCCGGCGCCGAGAATCTGAGCCTGACTATCTGCAAGAGATGCTATTCCGCTTCCCTGAAAGGGAAAGGCAATGCCCTCCCCCCCCCCCCCCACCGACTTACAAAAATGCACGCATTTATACATATGCATGGATTGTTTTATTTTAATGTATAATATGCATTGAGTGTATACTCTATGCCACCCCCCACACCCAGCCCTGGAAAATGTTAAAATGAGTAGCCTGAAGAGATGTTGCATTTCTACCGCAAAAAAAAAAAAAGAGGCCTCTGACTGGGAGAGTGTCAAGAAGAATCAAGTTATGCTAAAGGAAGAAACTGCTGCCGTAACGGATGTGCCGTATTCTGTTCTTGTTTTATTTCATTTAAACATATTTGATTTCTCCAGAACTGATGCTGCTGCAAGATCAAAAACTTGGTGGATTTCAACAAACAGAAGAGCAAACATTCTGATTCGTGTGCTAATAACGCCCCTACAAAGCGAAAGTCCCTAAAACTTGAATGGATTCGTCTTTTTCTGCCATGCGGAGAAGCGCCCAAGTGTCAGAACTTTGCGGTCGAAGTGTAGTTATAGCTTATCTACTTTCAATATATGTTTGGACGTATGCAAAAACTGTCTAATTTGTCTATAGAGCCAACTGTAAGCTATGGCTAGATATTTAGAGCTACTATATTCGAGTGAAGTTTCTGATGATCCAGCAATCGTCATTAGAACCGGTAGTCGTAGCAATAAGGTGAAAGGCAACTGAAAGAGGAAAAAAATGATACCGCATATCCCGATGTTGGCGTTTTACAATAATTACACGGGAGCTATTTGATGGATTTTTGAGATAGTATTGGCCAAAAATTAAGGACCAGAAGTGAAAGCAGTCTTTTTTATCTAAACACTAAGAGCGGCAGTTGTAGTTTCTTGATGAATACATAGAGAATTTTTAAAGAAGCTGGCTATACCTAGAATTTCTTCGTGAAGTTACTGCTGTGCTGAAAGAAAACGATGCGTAGAAATATAAAGAGCACCTTTGTCTCAGATCTTCTGGATCTGTATCTCTAGATGTGATGTTGGAAAAGGATAGTTCGTTTCCCAGATAAAGCAGAAGGTTATCAAGTTGCAGAGTTCGTCGGAAAAGAAGATCGAACTTGGTTGCAAAAAATGTAATGTAATGCTGCATAAGAACTGTTTAGCATACTTTCACAGAAATCAATGTTAAAAGAAAAGGATTTATGAATGAATATATAAAAAAGTGCACAAAACATATGTATTAGGAACTAGTAAGTTTTTTATTCCTAAAAATCCTAAAAGTAGCTTTTTTGCCTGTATATATTTACACCTATATATCAAACCTGTGTATCAGATCAGTCAGTAGACTTTACTGTTTCTTCGAGACGCAATCTACAAACACACACATTAACGCTTTATCTTTTATTAGTATTCATAAAAGAAAATTCGCATTTTAAACTTGGATCAAAAGTACTATTTAGTTTCAAAGATTATTATTTCCCTACTTTTCTCTTATAAATAAGAGCTCTGCATTCATTAAATGATTTTGCTGTTTGCAAAATTTATTTTTTATTTCAGGTTCAAAATTTACGTTAGATTTCAAATCGTAAATAATAAAAAACTTGTTTTTTATGGTATCAATTGCTCAAATTAATAACTGCTTTGAAGTCAAATGAATCGGCAACTGTACGTTAAGCTTTATGTACTTAAGAAAAACATACCTGTGGATCTTCAATATGCACCGACATGCAATCGTCGAACTGTGAAAAAAACAAAAAATAAATAAATAAAATAAAATAAACAAAATAATAATAAATAAAGCTAAACGAAGCTTACGTAAAAAATACATTTTAAACTTTTTAGGTGAAATACTTGTCGACTTAATGTATGTTTATATTTATGTTGAGCCGTGGGAAATTTGCCCCTGTCCCCTTTTTGTTTTTAAACAAGAGGTTTTGGTTGTAGCAAAAAAGTCCCTGTTTGCTCTTTTTTCTTTTCTTCTTCCATTTACCTTCATGCTTAAAAATTGAGATGCTCTTATATGGTTGATTCTATAAAAGAGAGAAAATTTGATTTCCATACTGATCTTTTTGTTTCTTTTCAAAAAAACTTTTTTTAGATATTTTTATAGTTTTCTAACACTGTAATTACTATATTTAACTTAGCCAAAATTTAAATTTTTAGTTCATTTTTTCAGTTATATGTTCTTCACTTGCGCTATCCCACAGCTATAATTTTCCTATCCTAAAAAACCTAGATATAAAATAATCAATGATTTAACCATGTGAAGAAAATGAATTATATAAAAATCAAAACAGTGTGAATATGTCATCTCAAATAAATATATATATATATATATATATATTGTGTGTGTGTGTGTAAAAACTGTCCCACGGGCTACCTGTCATTTATATGACTCAAAAATTAGAATATTTTTTCTTGGGAGATTTTTTTTTTTTAAGTGTCAACACTCCTGGCAAAGAAGCATTTCAGCATCTTCATTTAGACTGAAGTTGCACATTTCTATTCTTCAAGTAGTTTTTGATTTGCAGCAATTTTACCTTCATTTTTAAGGTTAGCGTTTTTAATCCATGTCATTAACATGGCCTGTAAAATTAAACTTATATGTAAATATAAACACATTTTGATTATGAAGAGTGATAAATCTTACTATTGATTCTTCTTCATAGAAAATAATCTGATAAAGCTTCACAAGTAACTTGTTGCGAAATTATTAATTACTTTTTTGCCATCCACACTCTCTTTTTGAAGACATCCACATACTTTTTATTAAACATGTGATGATCAAGATTAGTTGACTAATCCATGTTGGGGCTGTGTGTGTCTAACACTCTATTTCAGTGATAAATAATTTTTTACAATGTAAAATGCATAAATATGATCACTTTTGTTAATTCCATGTATATTTCGATCGCACTGCAGTTTGGTTTATCATTTCTGGATCTCTTCTAGTACATCTAAAACCATTGTTCCATACATTAATTCATTATTTCAAATCGGTTAAGTAATAAAAATAACTTTTCATTATTTATCAATTATTATGTCAATTCCTTCTTTAAAAAAATATCACTAACATATCCAATAAATCACCAACATATCTATCATGTCCTTCACATGCTCATGAAAAATGCAAATACAAAAATATAGTAAAGTGCTGATGTCTTATTTCAATTATGTATCCTTTTAAGTATTTTCCTAATATATTTTAGATTTTTTAAATAAAGTAAACTTTTTGAAGAAAAAAATGCACCCAAACTATTTTGCATTTATAGAATCACCCATTTAACATATAAAAATAAGAAATTTTATATGAAATAATACACAATACATCTCTATTTGCTTTGAAAATGGTTTTCTGAATAATAGCATTAAAATCTTTCTTTAAAAGAATGAGATGACAGCTTATACATACTAATTAAGTTACACATAAGGGTGTTCTATCGCCTTATTGTGGTTGCAGTATTTTAGAATCTATTTTGATTTTCTCTGCAACAAATCACCAAAAGTTAATCATCAGACAACCTACAACTTTGCTTTAAATTGGTTTTCAAGTTTAGTGAACAAAACGAAACATTTCCTAAGGGATAATTAAATGCAAAAAAAAATTAAATTTAATGCTCCATTACTTAAGATTTTAAGATACCTCCGCTTTTGTTTTACTACAAGAAGTACATTTGCTATTAACCATTTGGGGAAAAAGATTGCGTAATAGGCTCAAGGAAGGAAATTTCATACATTCTTTACACCCTTTTTTCTGTAGTTTCCGAGATGAATAGTTCATTAAAACTGCTGCATGTTTTGAAGCGAAAAATGTCAGAGTAGTTATGTCAACTTTCGATTTTAATACTTTAAACAGTTTTAAGCACAAAATAAACATCAACATTCTGCACTGGAAATCAAAAATGTTTTTCTTGCAGTGCATAGATGTCAACAAATGTTAGTTATTAAATGTTAGAAAAAAATTTGAGGTTTTGCTACGTGAATTTATTTTTTGTTTCAAAAAATACAATATTGTTAATTGTTGAACAATAACCTCTACGTAGTATAATATGTATATATATATAGATAGATAGATAGATAGATAGATACATACATAAATAGATAGATAGATAGATAGATATACAAGTAGCACCAGGGTTTGTTCTGCGACCCAATTTTATATCATTTTATATCACATATTAATTTTCATCGCGCCCCCCACTTACCATAAAATGTATACAACAATAATGTATATTGAGTACTGATTTTGTTTTGGAATTGCCTTTAACTAACTGCCAAAACAAGAGTAACAAGAAGTTCCGTCTAGAACTATACGAGCCTACTTTCCCGTATACACCGAATTCAAATTTATAATCTAGCTATCTCTCTTACTGTCTTTCTTGTTTAACTTTAGTTCTTAATTGCTTCAAATATACCTTTTTCAAGGGTTAATACATATTCATTCAATCATTCATTTATTATGTCATTCATGTATTTATTCACTCATTTATTCATTCATTCTTTTGCTTATTCATTTAATCATTCATTAATTAAAAAATATTCTTGAAAATCCCGATCAAAAAATTTCATAGGAAAATAGGATCGTTAGTTCTGAATGAACTTTCTATTTGTACATGTTCTACGTCATAAGAGCTTTCCGATAAAGTTTGTTCTAAGCAAATCGGTCCGTTAGATCAGAAATTATATAGGATTGAAATTTCCCCGTATGCGGTATGTTAATTTTTTTTTTTTTTTGAACTGTTCAAAAATGAACAAATATTGTTTAAATCAATATTTCACGCCAAGAACTTCTTCCAGTGAGTTTGTTCATGGGAACTTATATCTTGTACCCAGAGATTACATAATTTGCTTCATTTTCACCCATAGGCGCTAATGTTAAAATTTTTTGAACTGTTCAAAATTGAACAAAAATCGTTCAAATCAAAAAGTAAAATATGGAAATGAGATGTCCTTGCCGAGATCTTTCGAATGCAAAAAGAATTTTTCCAATCGGACAATTCGTTCAAAAGTTATTAGGGGGGGACAGACCGACAGACAGACAGACAGACCGACACACTTTTTCCCCATCTCAAAACCCTACTTTCAAATTTTTTATTTTTCAATCTTTATTTAATTACTTAACCTATTTTTGACTTTTCTTGATTTCTAACGATATTTTCACGATACATTAAGCCTTCTTTCATGCTTTATTATTATTTTTTTTTACTTTTACGGGAAAGTAGGCTAAAAACGAGTAATTTAGTAATAAAATTAATTTAGTAATACATCACTGTTTGAATTTTGGGCAGGAGTAGAGGGTGACTTTTCCGCGCTAAAAACAAGGACATTTCGCATTCTATTACAATTTTCAACCTCCTACTTTTGTGAAACTGGATTTTCTGCTGTGGCTTCTTTGAAGACAAATTATAGGTCTCGGCTAAATATAGCAACAACTGAGAGTGGAAATTTCCAATATTAAGCCTTCCTTCGAAAAACTTTGCTTTGAAAGACAGGCCCAAGGAAGTCCTTAATAATTATTAAATTTGTTTTCAATTTAGTATGTTTTGATTAAGAAAGTTTTAATTTAGTAATTTGTTTTACTTTAGTAAGTTATTAAATATGTCTAAATGCATTTTGTTTTCTATATGTATGTGTGCTTTCCTTTCAGTCAAGTAATCATTTTATTTATTTATTTATTTTTGATATTCTCGTGCTCCCCTTCTCGTGTGGATATTTTTTGTTTGGATATTTTCGTGCTCCCCTCTCGCACTTCCCTTCTGTGGGGCGCGCCCCACAGGTCGCTGTAATAGTAGATGGTTTGTATATAAAGGGGAAAAACAAAAAAATAATAAGTAAATCATACTCATATGATTTCCTTAATATATATATATACACATACATATATATATATATATATATATATATATATATATATATTTCGAAACTGTTGAAGTGTGCTGCCTCGTGCGCCTTTTTAGCCTACTTTCCCGTAAAAGTAAAAAAAATAATAATAAAGCATGAAAGAAGGCTTAATGTATCGTGAAAATATCGTTAAAAATCAAGAAAAGTCAAAAATAAGTTAAGTAATTAAATAAAGATTGAAAAATAAAGAATTTGAAAGTAGGGTTTTGAGATGGGGAAAAGTGTGTCTGTCGGTCTGTCTGTCTGTCGGTCTGTCCCCCCCCCCCCCCTAATAACTTTTCAACGAATTGTCCAATTCGAAAAATTCTTTTTGCATTCGAAAGATCTCGGCGAGGACATCTCATTTCCATATTTTACTTTTTGATTTGAACAATTTTTTGTTCAATTTTGAACAGTTCAAAAAATTTTAACATTAGCGCGTATGGGCGAAAATGAAGCAAATGATGTAAACTCTGGGTACAAGATCCAAGTTCCAATGAACAAGCTCACTGGAAGAAGTTCTTGGCGTGAAATATTGATTTGAACAATTTTTGTTCATTTTTGAACAGTTCAAAAAAATTAACATACCGCCTACAGGAAAATTTCAATCCTATATAATTCCTGATCTAACGGACCGATTTGCTTGGAACAAACTTTATCGGAAAGCTCTTATGACGTAGAACATGTACAAATAGAAAGTACATCCAGAACTAAGGAGCCTATTTTACTATGAAATTTTTTGATCGGGATTTTCAAGAATATTTTTGAATCAATGAATGATTAAATGAATAAGCAAAAGAATGAATGAATAAATGAGTGACTAAATACATGAATGACTTAATAAATGAATGATTGAATGAATATCTATTAACCGTTGAAAAAGTTATATTTGAAGCAATTAAGAACTAAAACTAAACGAGAAAGAGAGAGAGAGATAGCTAGATTGTAAATTTGAATTCCGTGTATTCGGGAAAGTAGGCTCGTATAGTTCTAGACGGAACTTCTTGTTACAGATTGAGTTACTTTGTTACCATATGATTATATATATATATATATATATATATATATATATATATATATATATTTTTTTTTTTTTCATCTAATAAACACATCACCTCTTTGAAAACTTCTCTGTTTTTACAAGCTTCCTTAAAAAATATCACGTTATCTCCATTCGATGCTGGAACCGCTTTCTTAGCACAGTCGGTATTTGCATCACGAGCCTATAAACGAAAAAAATACATATAAATAAAATACCAAGTGACTCTGAAATTCTTTCCTGAATTTGACTAACAAAACAATTTAAAAGTTTATCAAGTCCAAAAGAGAAAACCGTTCAGTTCTATGTCTGATGAAATTGAACTTTTGGTAGTTGGCTGATGGGTGAAACCTTTACCATATTTTCACTTAAGCAAACTAATGTCGTTAGACTTAAAAGTTAGCGAGAATAAAGCAATGCCACAGGAGAACAACAACAATAAGTAAATTGCATTTTGTTTTCCGCTAAATTAAGTAACATTATCTTAGGTTGTTTTGCCATGGTCACTTCAATTCCTTCGAATGTAAGACATATAGCAAATAGTGGCCTTGTAATAAGAATATCAGCTTACAATTTATTATACTTAAATATTATTGATAACTAAGTCAGTTATTCACGAAAGTCAACTTTTTTTTTTTTTTTAATTTTTGACTAATTGCAAGCAACAGGCAATCAAACGAATGATACTTTATTGTACACTTTTACTTTAATTATTTTTACGAATCTTCTGACGGTACTTTACAGGAACACTTTTTTAACTCCTGCCGTTATGTTCAGATTGCTTCACTTCTCTGATTTTGAAGAGAGAAACAAACGAAAAACGATTATACTTCACTTACAGGCTTAGGTTCCATTTGAAAGCACACCTCCATTTCATCAAAGAAAGTGTCGTTGTTTCTTTCTGAGAAAAAAATGGAAATTATTTTTTCGTACGAAGTGACAACAGTAAAAAAATACATATAATGGCCCTCATTATATCTTTCACACGATGTAATAAACCTTTTAAAAAGTCCTACTCCGTGTTTATAGTCATTGCTGTAGAATTCAGAAAGAACTATATATATATATATGCATGTATGTATATATGTACATAGGGGCTTCTAATTAAAGTTCTTTCTTTTAGACCTAGGTAGAACTCTTTCAAATAGACGACTTAGTATATATATTATATGAAAATTGGGGGGGGGGGGCTAGTAGTAAAAAAGTAATAGTTCAAATTCCTAATACCAGGGGAAGGTTTATTCCACTTAAAACAAATTCAATTCTTATCGCGTTGTTGTCACTGATAGTGAAACCCTTTGCGCTACTGTTAAACGCACTATGACACGTTTTGAACATGTGTTTATCACAAATTGAATGCACTTTGCACAAATTATGCGATAAAATAAAAATCTTTTTCTTCAAAGTTTTTCACCTGGTGGTAACAATGTGAAATAATTTTTTAAATTGCGGATTTCTTATGGTCCAAATAACATATATACCAAGTTTAAATTACATACGTCTCCTATAATGAGCTATGCAGATCTAAACAGAGTCACTTTAACTACTACAACCACTATATCTATGTATAGTGTACTATATTAATATATATATGTAATATGGAAAAATCCTTTGTATGCTTTGTCAGGCTGTGATATGGAGAAGTCCTTTGTCTCCTTTGTCTGGCTTTTTCCATATTAAACTTGACAACTCAGGGTTGTCCCACTCATAAATTTCTCTAACGCGTTACCATATATGGTCATGCCTAAGCTCAACTTGGTTTCCCTCATTAATTCCCTCAGACTATTTTTTTTCCCCGTAGACTTAGGCCAGCCCCTGTCTACGGCATTAAAGCCAATAATATATTTTATTTTCCATATGGCCCTCCTATTTAAACCACCTGCCATCACGTGGTGTAGGGAATGTTGTCTGCAGTCTAAGAGATTTTCCCCCATATAAATACGACTGCCCGAACGAAAATCGGGGTTCTTGCTTCTTGAAACGTGCTGATGACTTCATGTCCTTCGTTCCAACAATATTAATGTTATGATCGTTGTGTGTTAAAATGTACCAATAAAGAATTGCAACGAAGCCCTGTGCCTCGTCTTACATGGGTCTTAGCGGCCACTGCTGTAGAAGATAGAACGGGACTGCCGTTCTTACATATATATATATATATACATATTAATATATATATATATGTTCCAAGTCAGCAGATTGATTTGGAATTCTCTTTATTGCCAGGAATTTTTAGCAAGTGTTAATTATTTAATTTTTTGGGGTAAGGGGTTTGCAGGGGTGTCTCTTTTAGTCTTTTGACCGTGAAAATGGACGAAACCCTAGTGATAATTGTTGTTGTTGATTTTTTTTTTTTTTGGTCTATTGCTGGTAGTATTAATTCCCCTTCCCTTAAACTTTGGACTTTTAACATCTTGGTATTTGGTGCTTTTTCCCACTACGAATCGCCCATTTGTTAATGTTATTTTTCCTTAAATTGTGTGAGGTGCTATCACCTTCTCATTTTTTGCGACGATCCAGTTCTGGTATGTCCTCTCATTTAATTGTTTGTTTTTCTGCATTGTCATTTGCTTACTTGTTTTTATACACTTATATATTTACTTTACTTAAATGTTTGCTGCTTTGCGCATCTTTAAGTGGTTAGTATTTTTCTCTCATTTAGAAGTTGTTTTAAATTTTCAAAATTTGTTATCCTATATATATATTGGTTTGACGTTGAGTCTTTTTCAACCTGGGTCCAAAGGAGACATGCACCCTTACAAACTGGGGTCTTTACAGGAAAAAAATGGGGTCTCGAAATGTTAAATAGTAATAAAACGTTAAATATGCTATAAAGCATGTCACATAAGTACATGATAAATTATTTCTTCAAATCAATTAAACAAACTCTAAATTCTCAAATTATTATTTTCCTTGTTGTATCATTTTATGATGCACCTCATAAAACTTTACTAATGGGTGAGCATAAGTCAAAGTAGGAGTCAAATTTAATTACTTAAATTTAGTATATTATGTTTCGAGCGTAATCTGATCGAGTAGTTACAAGCAAAAACGTTCCCTAACTCAAAGCCTTTTTTCTTTTCTTT
This sequence comes from Octonoba sinensis, assembly GCA_038502835.1. Classification (NCBI taxonomy): domain Eukaryota; kingdom Metazoa; phylum Arthropoda; class Arachnida; order Araneae; family Uloboridae; genus Octonoba; species Octonoba sinensis. Next base: position 50,123,837 of record CM076599.1, on the reverse strand, counting down.
CATTTTGTTTTTATGGACTTAAAGATTATATTTCGTACTGACGGCAATATAGACATTTCGATTGATTGTCAGACCTAGTATTTTTTAAATAATTGTTTGAGTTTTTCAAAATAATGCAATCACCAGATCAGCAATGCAATAAAGTATATTTCTAATTATCAGTATTTGGGATTCAATGAAAGTATTTACCACAAACAATGTCCCTAAATGATCGTTTATTTTCCGTATTTTCAGTTGGTTCTTCATTGGCCGAAACCAAGACGATCGTCGTAAATATCGTAAGGAATATGAACCGAAACATCTCTAGACGACCTGAAATAAAAAGTAGTAAATATCATACGACCTTTCTATGTGCCATAGGGCACTTTCAATTAAAAGTAAGAAAGCGCAAATAGTTATTATCATCGCCTTAACGGTAGTACTGCATCACATTTACACTATTTTGTTCCAAACGACCATTATCATGATTTGCAACAGTACCATGTTAACGATAATTTGCAACATACTGCAAGGAACTTGTGAAAACATTTACAAATTTGAAAATCGAAAATTGTTTAGAAGACTTTCAAACAACTAACTATTCTATGAAATATTATTACTAGGCTGCTCAAAAAGAAAAATCATCCTGTAATTTTCCTCCTTATAACTAAAAAATGTAGAAGGACAATTGAATTTTTAGCTAAAAATAAAAAAAAAATTTTTTTTCTTACTCAACTCAAAAATTCTTTTATATGCATAAAGTTTTGACTAAATGAACATAAAAAGTTGAATTAAGCAATTTAATAACATTTGACATTTTTTTATAAATTATTTTTACTTTACATACTGAAAAGTTTCTGTAAGAAAACTGAAAAGTTTCTGTTTTGGCAAGAAAATTAATAATTTAATAACAAGTTTTCTTTTCATATGATTTGATGAGCACTAAAACCTTTTTCGACATTGAATCATAAAATGATCGGATTTCAGTTTGACATAAATTGTACTAGATGTGATTGAGTGTGATTCTCAGGGATGGATTCGCTAACCTTTACCATATATCTGACGAGCTATCATCACTGTGACATTTTTACAATGCTCAAATAAGGGCTTTTGGCAGGTCATGACTCCAATATTATTCGAACAGAACCACTTTTCCACAGGATTTTTTGTGTGAATAAATGCGCTGTCTTGTTGAAATCGTTTTCCCCACCTAATTCTGACGCATAAGGAGAACCTCAGATTCAACCATTCTTACGTAATATTAATTGTTCCGCTTACCATTGTCGTGGTGATGGAAGATGAGTGGCAGCTTTATTGCTATCTGGCGGCAGAATATCTGGATTAGCAATAGTTCAAAAAGTAGCAGGATTGTAAAAAAGCTATTAAATTTTGCAGATGGAAGCGCTTTGTCAGAAATCTACAACAATGAAAGCTTTTCTAAGCGAAGGCAGAAATGCGTAATTTTTGTACTACAGATGGTACGAGAGATTTGGGTACGTCCTATGAAATGGAGGACATTTTTCGAAATGAAAGATCGCCTGGTTGTAGTCTTACTTTTTCTTTTAACGAAGTGTACAAATTTCTACCAGAATGTGAGGAAGTAATTTCTTGAAGTATTGTCTCTTGCGGGATAAATTGAATGGTAATAAATCATTAAAAGTCTCTTAATCTTTCATTCATCAATTTTTTAAAAATTTCCCCATCCGTATTGACTTTGTACGATCTCTCATCTTTGTTTCCTAGAAACTTCCAAAAGGTAATTTAAAAATATTTATTTTTAAAAAAAGTCACGGACCGTTCATATACCACACGTGACAACTGTATTTCACTAAAAATAATAATTATAAAGACAATGTGGAATAAATGGCGTAGAGGTTACACGTATATGTGATTTCTTCAGCAAAAATAATGGGGGTTTTTTTACATTTTTTAATTGTTATTTTTTAACGAAATATAATTGTCACATGTTGGACATTTTCCGTGGAATGTCCCTTAAAGCATTTTTTTTTAAACAGTTAGTTTCGATGTATATATGATACAGAAGAAGACTTACCAGTTCTTAATGCAACACAGTTATAGAATCTACTTAAAATGAGCCTTTAGCGGGTCACTCATATGCACAAAACAAACTTGACCGTTTTTGTGCGCAGGAGGAAAAGTTATACTATTTGACACGAGGAAAAAACTGCAAAAGTAACAACCCTTTCCAGTTTTTTTTCCCACCTCAATCTGCAATTGTCGATAAGAGAGAATTAAAAAATGTGTATTTCCGCATCAAACTATTGCATAAGCTGATAAAAGAAAGAAAAAACAACACAGAATGACCATTTCAACAAAAAAACTCTCTGGCGGAAACGTCAAACCGAATCACGAATAACCTTGAGTGAGAATATCCTTGAAATACACGCATCCTAAAGATCAATTATCCATCTCAATTTTTTAATTGTCTCTTATAACGCCTTAAAAAGAAATAAAGAAACAAAATAAAACGCTTTATAACATTTTGCACATGCGTTTTCGGAGACAATGTGCAACTGTTTATCATGATATCTCTTTCAAAAGTCAATAAGGCACATTAGGTATGAAAGTATAGAAAAAAAATGGCAACTTCAGCTCAAGACACTGCATCACAAATTATCCTCTGCGTACTGCAATTATAAAGCCAATAATCTTTTCAAAGTTTGTTTCGTATGTGATGGTGTACGTAATGTTGTATGGCAGTATGATTCAAGCAGAGAAAAGGAATCCTGTGTCCACACCTCTCATCTTTTCAGCGTCATAGAGGCAAAATGCATATGTAATTACAAATTATCGATCATCATCGTCACCGTAGCAGAAAGACACAGAGCTTTAGCGTTGAGGTTACTGCTGTCACAAGGTGTCTAGCTTCCTTTTCGTACGTTTTTAACGAGTAATAACTGATGCTATACGGAGTAAAATGAATTGAAAAGATACTAGCTCTGTAACCTTGCAGTTCTCACAGCTCCAAAGAGTAAAACGTTTAAAGAGTACAATACGAGTATACGTCAATATGCGAGCAAAGTTGAAGAAAATATTCATTAAATTGAATAATTTTTTAATGTAAGATTCTTTATTACCATATATAATAAGTTTCAGTTTTGCTAATAATTCACGTTTTTAAGACATTTCAGCTCTAAATAAAGTTTAGTATGCCATTTACAGTTAGATTCGCAAACAAGCATTTTAGAATTAAGAACTAAAACTTACTTTACTTACTTAAGAACTGAACTAAAGCTTTGTCAATTTTTAGCTAAAGTTGCTAGAATAGCCACTTAAAAAACCTTACATGAATAAAAATGGGTAAGATGTGCGAATTGGCTAATATTAATTTTTTATAAACTTCATTCGAAGCTAGATAAAAAATCTCATCTGTCAAAGAATCTGTTAAATCAAATTTCGTTGAATCGAAGACACACTTTAGCTTCCAATTTAAAGCTACCACATTTATTCTAACTAAGATAAGCAATAAAAAACAAAAGAACTTCAATGGTCTAGCCATAAAGACGTATCACGGTGTGTAAGACCGTATAAAAATAAAGGGTCCAGTCAATAGAAAGAAAAATACATCCCTTCAATATATTTTCCAAGCTATCACTCATCTTTTCAGACATGACTTGGCGTCAGAACTACCCTTTCGAGGGTTGATGAAGCACCTTCTCTATGTATGGAGGGGTAATCGTGGAAAGATTGCACCATTCGAATTGCATTAGGCTCGACGGTCGATGGACTTTGTGTCCGGAGAGCTGATCGTTTCCTGCCGTATAAAATGACAGACCCAAAGAGAAGTTGTTTAGGAAGAAAAAATGCCAATACTGCTAAACCATTTCCTAAGTATGAGTCATTTATTTTGTTAGTTAAGTCTTTAAAAATTCAGCAGAAATTTTAGAAAGTTTCTAGTTAAGTAGTCGGTGGTGCTCTTCATCATGGAGAGAAAATCTCTAAAATTTACAATTTGAATGTTGTTTTAATTGACTTTTTGACAAAATAGACTTTGCTGAAATACAACAGAATATTAAAAAAAAATTAATTTGTTTTTTACACATTAAGCATTTTTCAATCAAAGATTCCTTGTCGAAAAAAAAATTATGGCTCAGTTTACAGAGCTCACACATTTAAAACTTTTATATTCATAAAACAAAAACTTAATAATGATACTTAAATTATACATTCCTCTACCAAAAGCATTAACGTTTGTTATTAATCACGAAGCTGTTTCCAAAAACTGAAGAAGTTATTGCTATAATTTGAAAACTTTTGTCAGCAATTTTCAATGAAAATTTGAATCTAAATCAATATTCCTCAAATTGAAATTGACATAGTCTCTGATAAAAATATTTTTAGTTTCTAATTATATGAAGCTCGTTTTGTCAACTACGAACATTTTTTTATTAAAAATTGCTCCATGAAGCATTATTTAAATGCTGATATGTTTAATTTTTGAATTACAACCTAACATTTCCTTTTATAAATTTGAATCGAAGAACTGATACAAAAAAAATAAATAAAAAAATAGCAATTTTTTACAATTCTTTCAGTTTTTAGGAAAAAATATGCGCTGTAAAAGTACTATAAAACAATTAATAAGAAACAAAACCAATCCAAACGAACTTTTTCTTTTTAGATCGGTACCCAAAGCTTTTTATATTTTTGCTTTAAAATGTTAAGGCTGTTTCTGATAAAGATGTTAAATAAATCAAACGACTGAATGACGTAAAATAGAATCTAATATGCATAAAGTTTTATGAAAATTTCTTGGCAATAACTTATTGGTTTTAATTTCGACTTTCATTTCAGCTGTAAAGAAAGATGAAATGAAATATGTTGAACATTTACCGGAAATTAAATGAAAAGAACTAGACTAGTGAAATGTTAAAATACGATCGGCCATTCAGTTTTAGCTCTCGATTAAAAAAAAGATGAATGACAATGTATGTTTCAGGAAATTCTATAACTTAAATTTGAATTCTACTTTAACTTTAGGAGAGTATTATTCCGACTGTATTCACGTCACAAAATCCTTGCTTGAAACATTAGACAGATTGAAAATTCTCGACTCATGAATAAAGCGGAAATTGAACGTGAAATATACAACTTAGAACTTGTAACTGAGGTTTTCATTCTAAAAAGAAAATGAGAAATTTGATCGGAAATAAATAAATGACAAACTTGAGAAATAGCAAGTAGGAATGAAATAAATAAAACCTCAAACATGCAAGACGCCAGAGCTCAGGTGTAACATTGCAAATCTTTTCGTGCAAAACGTTACTTGTACATTTGCATTAAAAAATGTATATTGCGACTTTTTCTTTGCATTCGGTTTAAAATATTTTTTTTTTCGCACTTTATTTTGCCGTTGATTTTGTTGTGATATTTTCTACGATTAATATATTTCTCTTACTTTCAAACTTTATCAAATGCAACGAAATTTTCAACTCAACAATAATTATTTTAAAGTCAGTGTATCACTTTAAAAAATTCAAAATTGTACTTGAGTTTTTATAGTTATGAAATATGTTCATTATTATACCTTGCTACTTTCTTTTTGCCAAAAGCAACAAATATATCTAAAGAGGATATTATGAATTATAATTAGCTAAAATTATGAAAGTCATGAATATGTATTACTAAACAATAATACTATAGTGAAGACTGAAGTTTTCCAACTTTTTATAATTTTATTAGTATCTATTTTCGGGTGAAAAAAGGATATCACTGTATTCCCTCCAACTTACCTTACTAACTGGTGCAGCAATTTTTCAAAAAAATGTGTATAATTTTTGTCCGAAAACGGCAAGTTTAATCATGTGACGTTAGAGAAGGGGACCCATATACGAGGAAGTAATCCAAGTAAAATGTAGTAACTAAAAATGTACTGAACATGTACTGGAAACAAACGCTGTTTTGAACGCAGTTAAAGACAGCGCTGCAAGCAAAAATACTCTTTTCCATTATTTTACTTTTTAAAATGAGTAAGTTATAAATGAAATTCCTTCTTAGCAGTGAAGGTTCAGATCTTAATGATCACCGAATTCTCTCTGTAATATACATCCTACCTTCAATTGTATAATACCGCCAGTTTTAAAACTATTTTTGATGAAACAGAAACAAATTTGGTGTCATTGAATGCGTGAAAGTGTCTGAGGAAAGTTTTTCTTTTCTCACTGTGAGACATTCTCTGAGTGTTTCCAGAAATGCAGTTTGATGAGTACTAAATCACAATTTCTTAACTCACATCTAAGTATCAAAGCACGCACACAATATCATACAATTTTATTTGGCTCTACTCCGACTGATATTTCTGGCTTATGCCCAATTGTAGCATTGAAATCTATTTTAAAAGACTTCTTTGCGATACATTCTACTCTGTAATTATTTTGAACAGATCATATCGCACCCCCAATACAAGAAGATTATAGCTGAAAAAAAGTTAAATTACAGTAGAAGCAAAACTAAGTATGTTTTACTGAATTCTTCCTCGTGTACTAATGACCTGTCTTTATTTGCCTGCTTTCCTAAGATTTTCGAAAGCTCGTATTCAAATTATTGTTTGAACAGAATTATAACATAATTTCATAATTATCCCACAAAGCTAAGTACATTTTAAAAACCATACTGCCCATGTAAGATTGTAACAATCCAAAATGTTACTCAATCTCAGATAAGTGATTAAAAAGAAAATGATATTTTAAGTTTACGGTTAAAATATTCAAATGCCTCTTGTGAGAAAGCAGTCAATTTTGGATCGTAGTCCTCTTGGACACTAAAGGTCCGATACCACGTTTATACGTAGATCGGAAACTGATTATTCTTTCTAAAGAAGCTGCGTATGCTACATCAATTCAATGATAAAAAGAGAACCATTTTAAAAACAGTGATTGTTAATTGCAACCTAAGTTAAGAATAAAATGAATTATTCAAAATACCAGTGTACGTTTTAATATTAAAATTGGACACAAATTTAAACATTTTTCTTAACTTCTACCGAGTCAGGTAATATTTTATTCGTAATTTAGTATAACTGTCACAATCCTATTGTCTCAAAGTTATATGCATTCAAAATTTTTAATATTTTGTTTACGAATTAAAATCAGCTTTTTTATTCAAAAAGAAAATGGCAATATTTGATACGATTTAAGCAAATGCAGTGGTATTTTAATTGTTATTATGGGATAGGAGGAGTAGGGGATCGATTCGCACTCACGCCGCTAGTATTATTTTCGAATTTTGTGTTGTTTTTCACTGAGTACCATAACGAGCTTGAGTGCTATTTGAGCGGTCCATCTTCATCTGCTCAAAGCGAATAACAGGCACAGAGGAAATTTAGCTTTCAGAAAAATAAATTCCAAATTTTTATCATCACTGCTGCATTATTTTAACTTTATAATCACTCTTTCATGCATAGATTAAAACAAGACGAAGAATGAAAAGTGCTGTATACGAAAAATTTTCAATCAAATTCATTAAAAGCTCAAATGATAAGCTTAAAACAAGTTTGAAAGAACGATAGACATTCTTTTTCAAATCACGTAGTGTTTTATTTAATATATTCTATCGCGAATTCCTGTGTGTAATGGTTTAAGCAACCACATCAAAACAGTATTTAACAATAATTAAGTTTCAACAAAAAGTAACTAATTAATTATACTCAATTTCATTTTAGCATTGCGGTCAATAGGCGAAAAGTGATGTCCAGGTAAATAGAATTCAGAGCCCAACAGTGTAGTGAGGAAATAGTATCCTTCATCTTTATTAATGTAAATCCTAAGGCGAGTAGTACTTCAGTTAGTAATATAGCTCAGTGTATTTTGCATAACATGTACCATCTCTCCACCACTGGAAGAAACTGATGTATATGAATGAATCCTTGAAAACAAGCACATAAATCAGACGTTATATGAATTCCACAATAAGATGTACTTTGTTTCTTAAAATATAAGCAACAAGAAGCAAAATGTACATATGTACCTTGCAGTGAAATGCAAAAGTATGAGCATGTAAATGTTCGCATGATCACACGGCTAGGGCTTTGTAATGCAATGAATATAAAAGCAGGCTCATTTCCGCAGTTGCTTTCATGTAATGTTACTATTATGTCAGGAACAATTTTAAAATGTAGCTCTTGCAAGTATGAAAAGACAATTCAGCAGGTCTCGAACCGGAATCTACAATACAGCACTTCATTGATAAATGTTTTCAACTAAAATTTTTTCACAGCAGTTAGGGACATTATAGTTTTTATTGCTTATTTGGAAACTAATTGTTGTTCCCCTATGTTATTCTGCATAGAATTATTATCCTACTTTCCTCTATCAACCCCTTTTTATACTACTTTCCCGTAAAAGTAAAAAAAAAAATTTTAAATGCGAAAGAAGGTTTAATGTCTCGTAAAAAATACCGTTAAAAGCAAAGAAAAGTCAAAAATAAGTGAAATAATTAAATACAGAATGAAAACTAAAAATTTGAAAGTACATTTGAGTACCCCTCTCAGGGTTTTGAGATGTGTGTCTTCGGTCTGTCTGTCCTCATTAATAACTTTTTTGGGAATTGTCCGATTCGAAATATTTATTTATTTATTTATTTATTTATTTATTTATTGTTTTGTGCGTTCGAAATATCTCGGCGAGGACACCTCATTTCCATGTTTTATTTTCTGATTTGAAAAATTTTGCGTTCAATTTTGAACAGTTCAAAACATTTTAACTTTTGCGTCTATGGGGAAAAGTGAAGCAAATTATATACCCTGGATATTGATCGAAGTTCCTTTGACCCTTTGACCAAGCTTATTAAAAGAAGCTCTCGACAGGGATATATATTTTGTTTTTTTAACAAGTTTTGTTCAATTTTGAACAGTTCAAAAAAAAATTTGACGTTACAGTCTACTGGTAAATTTTAATCCTATATAAATCCTGATCTAACTGACGGATTGGCTTAGGAAAAAAACTTTATTGGAAAGAACTTAGGAAGTAGAACATGTTCAGATACCAAGATCATCCAGAATTAAACAAGCTTATTTTCCAATGAAATTTTTGATCTGGATTTTTAAGTATATTTCAGAATGAGTGAAAAAATGAATAAATAAATGAGTAAACGAAGGAATAAATGAATGAGTGAATGAATAAGTACATTAATGAGAATGAATGACTAAACGAATGAGTGACTTAATAAATAAATGAGTGAATAAATATGTATTAACTATTGAAAAAAGGCATATCTGAAAGAATTAAAACTAAGCTAAATGAGAAAGAGAGAGATAGCTAGACTATAAATTTGTTGTTGATGTATACGGTAAAATGGGTTTGTATAGTTCTAGACGGAACTTCTTGTTCTGTTCCGCAACCTGTAAAAATTTCACTGCTTTTCAATAAATAGTTTTCATTTTATTACCATTTTTCTTGCTGTTGCTTTTTTTTTTAAATACAGTATTGTTTTTCAAATGTATGTTTTAAAAAAATCCTTTTCAATCCAGTTTAATACTCTGAAATAACTATGACCTTTCACATTATAAAAACACATCTACTACAGTTGTTTAATCATACATCTGTTAAATATGTACATATGGTACAAGTACTTTTTCAAGCATTGAATGTTCGAAAGTGCTTTTTAAAGAAGAATTTAATTTCCCATTAAAAATATTACAGTTATAAAATTTCTACATTTAAAGCCGACTTCCATTAAGGAAAAAAAGAAAGAATGCATTCTTAGTAGTATAAATCATATTATAATGTGCATTCAGTATTACATTCAGTCTTCATGGTGCGCAGTCATGTTGTTGAAAACAAGCGATAGTTCTTCAATGTTAAATTTTCTGAATACCTCATTGTAGCATTCCTGAAATTAAAGCAAAGTAATATTATTAAAACATGCTAACGATCAACCTTTAAAGGGCTACAACGTTAAAAATTTCTAAAATGCATTGTGCAATCTCGTTTGAAAAAATTGATGTATCAGCATGAAGTTATTCAATCGTTAACCCAAGAGGAGGTTGTATCGCTCCTCAACTTTTAGAGGCAGTAAAACAGTAAATATAATACTTTACAGTTGGAGCTTTATTTTTAATAGGAATGACGGCACAATCAAAATAAAATTTTAGCAATAAACACGGTAATATTTTTTTTCCTATTTAGTGAATTCATCGCAAAATTTTATGCAGCAAAACTCTTCTATGGCGGACGCTAGCGGGACAAAAGGATCTGTCCGTAATAGAGAAGTGTTCGCAAAAGAGGGATTTCTTTAGGCTCAAGGATTAGTTGCCGAGGAATTAAACAGTGACTTTCTAAATGGGGTGTCCGTTAGGAGGAGCTTTAACGTATTACTTTGCAACAAATGCTCTGGAGTTTTATAATATGTTGGACGTATTTCAATAGGTTTAGTTAAAAAGTAATGACTAGACTTTTGCTTGCAAGAAACATTGCAGTATTACTAATATGTTAATCATTCACTTACCACAATTTCAGGTGTCACTTCCATCTGTAAAAGAAATATTTTTTTCACGTTAAAACTAAAGATTTAATTTAACACTAAAAATAGCATTTTTATTATTTACTCTCCCTTCTTCAGTTGTTTTTTTTTCTTCCTGTTTTTACTAAACGATTATAGTTTTGTTTAATCGTTTATCTTGAAAAAATGTTCTTAGTTGTCCATAGTTTTCATTAAATATTTTCCTTACTTTAAATCAAATAGCATTAATTTGATATCACATAAAAACCACTGTGGAAATATTAACCATACCAACAATTAAAATTTAGCATGTCTTTTAGAATCTGTTAGCATTGGGTGTCATTAGCCCTGATTAAAACGTTCCATAGATTTCCACAAAAAGTTAGCACGATTCGATTTTGACGATTTGAAAGATAACTGCTAAGGAGTGATTAAATAACCCAAATAACACTAAGGCAACAGCAAATAATTGGACCTTGGGTTTTTCGATGGACTTTTTGTCTAATTGAGTGTCTAGGTGGACTTTTTGCCTATGTGGAATATTTGTAGGTGGTCCTGTCGCTTCTCGTGTGCTATAGAAATTCGCAGTTACGCGAATTTAGAGCAAGTCGTTATCTCCGCTAGAAAAAAATTGCTTCTCGCACGTTTGCGTTTGAGACCAGTTGAGCAAAGACCAATCAGGGAGATGTCCATTTGTGACGTCAAACGAACGTTTCCGTAAATACAGAGGTGATTTGAAGAATGGTAATCAAAGGATAAATTACGTTTTTAAAAAAAGTGGGATTTCGAAATTGCAGTCTTTTTGGTTTTTTGTTTTGTGAAATCAAGGTGAAAAAACATTTTTGTATCTAAAGCTGGGATGGGCACCGTAGGCTATGGTCCCCCCCCCCCTATGGGCTGTCGCGTCACTGAGTTTAGTTTTAATTCGTATGGGAAGTCACTACTTTACAAGTGTATTACATTGAAGAGAGTGTCCTACGATGAAATCGCTAAAAAAATGCAAGTGAGTTTCAAGTGATAAACTTAGAGACAGTATCACAACCATACCAAATTGTAATATTTTACCAAGTTATATTGTTTTAATAATGTTCCTTAATACATTTCCATTAAAATTAACAATCTTGTTATGAATAACTCGTGGGATATAATTTGTTGATAAAATTCGTAAAATTTGTATAACCTTTTAACTAAACTTATGAATATTTCACGGGAATGCAATGCATCATCATATAATAACAATTTTTATTTAAAATTTTCAAAAACCCTTTTAAGCAGACATTGCCGACAGGGTGGCGTGGTGATAAGGCGCAGGCCTCCAACGCCCAAGTTCACAGGATCAAACCTGGCCCAAGTCGGTGGATTTTCAAAGTGCAGAAAATCCACAGCGCCTATGTCATATGATTATGCGGCCTGTTCAAGATTCCTTGAGTATCCGTTTTGCGTGGATACTCTCTTCTAAATTAAATTCCTAGTGCAGTCTGCATCAATTAGAGTTCAGGTGCCACCATCTAGAGGGATACTGAGCGTCAAAAAATCTCATGCGGCGATGGTGTCACACTCATTTTGGTGCCGCTGAAAGAGATGGTAACAATCTGGGGGACGCACTAGGTCTGCAATTGGCAGATGCCAACAGCAGCTCCATTAGAAAGAAAGAAAGAAAGTATTGCCACCTCGAACTCATATTCTTAGGAGGGGAGGAGGGACTTTGAATTTTCGAATTCTCTGAAAACTACGTATTTCACTAAATCACGAAGCTCAAACTTAATCAAATATAATTCTATTGAGAATTAATAACCATTGTATACGCAAGATAAAATTTAATGCCTTACTACTGCTATTGACAACTATATAGTAGTCAGTCAATAATAGATAATAAGTACGTACAGGTAAGAGGGGGGAGAAGGATTGCTATACCAAATGTTCAAATTTAGTGAATGGTAAATCAGAATTTGCCGAATAAGGAAAATGTTTGGGAAGTCATAGTGACCTCCCGGGACCTCGCATCGGAGCGCCTCTGAATGCAGAAACCTATCTGTTTGAACGAAATACAAAATATCAAAAACGAATGAACAAACCCCCAAAACGAGAATGCAGATTAAAAAATGGTAGCCCGTTATGAGCAACCTTCCGAACGAATGGGGAAAACAATGTAAGAAACTTATGATCGGAAAATTGCTGTCGAGGTTGCGGATAGACCGGGGTGGAAGTAACGATTGCTGTAAAATTTATTTCATGTTTTCTCCATAAGTGATTTTTTTCTTTTTTTAAGGCAAACGAATTATTTTTAGACAAACATCACTGTTTACTAAAAGAAGTTTTTAAAAAATTTCGCATTTTAAAATGTATCGTTTAGAATGTGACTTAGTGGAGCGCTAAAATCACAAAGCCGTTTTATGAACATTACATATGTAAGTTAAGAACCTACATGCACATTACATTTTCCAAACATACCTGTGATCTAAAAACTGGATTTGCTGCATATTCTGCAAAGCAATCGTCGAACTGTGGGAAAATGAAAAAATAAAAAAAATACTATATAATTAATTGGAAATTCATAAGTGTATTCAAAGTACATGCATCTGTTAAATTAATACATTTTTGATTGAAAGCCCAAGTGTAAAAAGACAAGAACCTTCCTTTCTTCAGCACCATTTTTAAGGAAAATGTTTTTTATACTTCAACCGTTAAACACTAAAGATTTTACCTAATTTTATTAACATTTTTCTGTACATATAGTTTTTCGAATTGAAAAAATATTAAATTAAATTAAATTTTTAATTAAAACCAAAAATGCAGAAGTATTAAATAAAAGTATTGAAGATATTTTTTAAAAAATAAGTATAACACGCGTAATATTGTCATTATTATTCTAAATATTCATAATATATTTTCCTAAAAACTCTACTGCAATCCTGTATACCGAAAAACTACTGTAATTTAGGTTGTCGAATAATATAAGAGACAATTATCATACGGTACATATGCATGTACTATCTTTCTGTTATTAATAATTTTAATAAACTTCACCTTTTGGAAAGCTTGTCTGTTTTTACAAGCTTCTTTGATGAACTTCACTGTTTTGCCATTCGATGCCGGCACGGCTTCCTTAGAACATTCGGCAGTTGCATCCCGAACCTGTGTAAGTAAAAAAATCAACTGTCTGTGTTTTCCCGATTTTCGGCTAACAGGAAATGGATATAAGGATTTAAAGTCACATCAGTTTTGTTCCACAACATAGTACTGTTCGTACTTGCTTATGAGCAAAACCTTCAGTTTACAGTAACGGGATTAAATATTTTAAACTGATATTTTTGATTACATGGTTTAACTTTAATTCTAAGCAGCATTTAAAAGAATTTTTTTTAATTGCACAACTTATCTTTAATTATAAGGATCATGAAAATAAACGAATATATTTTCATAACGTAATGCAGCTTTAATACTGGACTGTTTAATTACAAATATAATAAGTAAGAATAAAAACTTTTTCTTCTATGATTCAACTTTACTTGTAAATAACAAACAAAAATTGCAAAAGAAAAGAAACAAAATACAGATGAAAATTTTGTCAGATTTACCCGTTACATCACTTACAGACTTAGATTCCAACTGGAAGCACACCTCCATTTCATTATTTAAATTTTCATTGTTCCTTTCTGTGAAAACAAGACAAATTGGTTTTTCGCATTAAAATCTCTACGACAGTAAAAAAAACTACATACAGCGCTCCCTTCACTAATGCGATAAAACAAATAATATTTTGACATAAATAATGATAAAATAAATAACATTTTTGACATTAATACAAATACAAATGCAAAAGTGACGGCCAGCTACAGGATCGGGACTCAGCTAGGCTGCTTCTACTCAATTTCAATCCCCGACACAACCTCCTTAAAAGTATTTTCCCATTACAAGTAATAGTTTCTTCCAGTAAACTAGTTCAAATATCTATAACTCAAAGTTGAAGTTTTTCCATTTTCAAGATCAGCCTAATATATGAAAAACTTCAAATAATGACATCTGGTTCTGCTTTCTATGCAAGAATCTATGTAAAACCCATCTTCCATTTTGATAAATATAAGCAATTGTATCATGTCCCTTCTAACTGTCCTTTGCTAGAGATCAATATCTGATCCCACGGAACAGTTTACATTTTTCGGAATTTTTTTCCAAGTTATTATTCTTCTAAGTACTGAACTATATAAGTAATTGTATTGTTCACTGGTATTTTCCTGGAAGGCATCTTTAGGAAAACCTGTCCCAATTTGTAGAAAAATTGATAGAAATCTGTTGCATCTAATATTGCAATAAAATAGCTTGAAAATTATTGATACCTCCAATAAAACTACATCACATGAATAATGAGTTCAATAAACTTTTCCCTCGATCATTTTACGGCTTTCGTTTCTGTTAGGTTTGCAAACCTTTTTAATCAGGTTGAATGATATGCATGGGGGAAGTTGCCTCCTTTAACGCCTATATAAAATAATTTAAAACTAACTGGAGCATTTGTTAAAACCTCCATCACATGAAAGGTATTTTCCTCCAACTTTTCACTGAAACAGCTTTTTAGGATCCCCTGTTTGGGTCACCAAATTATGGGACCAGCTTCAGATGTGTCTGAAGAAAATTTCGATTAGATGTGTTTTGTTGTTAAATTTTAGTATAGTATTTCATTGACGTTGTGAGAGACGTGCCACTGAATAGAACTCCTTAGTAAAAGTATTCCCCATTTTAAAGCATCATTATTGCTACTTTTTCTCTGTTATAAACACTAAAATTAGTAATCGTAGTAACGGCCTTATAAGCGTTCTTATTAGTTGACAGGCAAAATACAAGCAATTTTAGAATGGTTATTTACATTTTGAAGACGCATAGATAAAAAAAGATTGGTAATGACAAGCAACAGAGAAAAGTTGGAATCGCAGATTTGATAGAAAACATATTTGAAACTGATACAGAGGTTTGAGAATCATCGTAAAGAAATGATAATTACTTGCATAAACATGAAATCGACTTTTTAATGTGTAACCAACATTTAAAATATATTTGGGAATGCACAGTAATTGTTTTAAAGCGTTTAGGAGTAATAATTTTTTAATAAAAAGTAATTTGTAATTAAATTAGAAATTTTTACCACAAATAGTGTCCCTCCATATTTGCACGTTGTCCGCATGTTCTCTTGGTTGTTCATGGGCCAGGATTACGACGACGAATAATGTGAGGACTATAAATCGAAACATGTCTCTAGAAGATCTGAAACGAAATGAAGTTCTCAAATCTCATATAACACTGTGCAACAAATTTGAACCTTTTTTTTTGTCCTTTAGATGAAACCATGTGATTCTATATGAACAAAAGGTGCTTGATTCAAATATTCAAACCAAAATGGTCCATCACGTACCATTTTTGCTGGAGACCCACTTCTTATATTTATACAATTTGGTTATAGAAGAATGTAACTCAGGCTTACTTATCGAAAACACAAACTGTAAAATAATTTTTCGGCCGATTCTTCTTGTGGGCATATATTAGTGTGCCCTGCTAACTGATTAGCAATATTCAAATCGTATACTTCGATTCTATCGACCGCTGAAATGCTTTTCAAACAGAGATGTCCTGATGAAACCTTTCCCCATGAACAGAATTAATTGCACCAAGGTTTTGAGAAAATAAGTCCATATGGGAGTCCAAAAAGTGTAGTTTTTATGAAATATAGCAACGTAATAATACAAAAGCATTTTATCATGTCACCAGCAAGATTTTCGTAGTTTTCAACTTTCTCATTTCCAAGGAAACGTGAGAGCACTGATTTAAAGGACAGCCTGGTAGATTTTTCGGCTTCTGACTTTCTTTTCATAATCTCCATCATTAAAGGACTCCATCATGAACTTTCTTAAGTTATAGGCTAATAAAAATTCTATCTTTTACTTTTGCCTCACATAAATTTTTGAATTTGTTTCTGAGATTCAAGAAAGCCACTTCTTCTCTGTCCAGAGCTTTTACAAATATTTTCATAAACCAAGTTTAATGTGCAATTGTGGAAAAAAGGCACATTGTAGGTTTACAAGTGGCTCATTTGATATGTTTTTGCCACTCATAATTTTGAAATTTCCTTTGTGTTTACAGAATATGCTACAGGAATAAATAGGAAAAAAAAATACTCAGATGAAGGAGCACTGATAAACAAGCATCACTTTGCTGAATTGTGCTCATGTCCTAATGCTTGAAATAGGACACACATATCACAGCGGTATACTATTTTTTCTTAATCCGAAAAATAGTCTAGAAAATGCCTTGGTCGTCTTGTAAAAGAGTCGAAACATCGAGAAGTAGATAAAGCTTTTGTTGCCCAAAATGTAGCTAAAGTAACCCAAGTTCATTAAAAAGATCTCTAGAATGGCAACGATCTCACTGTCAATGAGAAAGATATCATTCATAATAAATTAAGTCAATAAATTACGAAAATATGCACATTTATCCAGAAAATAAGTAAAAAGCTAAAATGTGGAATTTTGGGAAAACGGTACGTGACAGGCAAAAAATAAATGCAGATTCGTAATTTTGAGCCAAAAATACATAAGAAACAGACATTTTCATCCAAAGGACATTTTTCGTGTTGCACAGTGTAATCCAATGACCTAACATTGGTGCTCGTAAAGGTAAAGTAAAAAATAATTAATTTTATGAAATGGGGGGGAGGGGATACTTAATGAGCCTTATGACGGCATCATTCACAATGCTCAGTGCAAACGATAGACGCGTTTTATGCTCATTTGTGCTTTAAATTAACGTGAAATTATATTTCTATTACTGTTTACTTGCACAAAGTTAGATTATTATTAACATAGTATTACTTTACAAGTGCATATATTCATAATTACTTTGGAAGATTTCGGACTTAAAACTAATTAAAATATTGTATGACGATTGGAAATGACTTAGCAGTATATAGTTTCCAAAGCTTCAGACTCAAAATTATTTTTCAGCACAATTGGGTCCAAGGTTTTCAGAAACCTAAGTATTAGATCAAATACAAATGTTAAGTTCTTTTATAAATCCCTTTTTGCGATCAGTTTCCACTACATTACTAACTTCCACTAGCGCAACCAGAATTTTATCCTGGGGGGTGGGGGTTCATAAAAACCCTTACATGCATACCTATTGCTATTCTGGCACTAGAATAGGCAATATGGCTTAAAACAAAAAATAATAAGGAGGGATGACCTTTATGGCTGCGCCCTTACTAACTTTTATCTTATGTAAAGAAATAAGTTCCCTGAAATATTTTTCTTACTTAGTAAACTTAATGAAAAAGTCATCAAAAGACAAATAAACGAAGTATCCTCCTTTTTATGATACCCCTAGATCCACATGTATATTAACTTTTTGTAAAAGTTCTTTTATCTCTGTACGTCTCCTTTATGCGTGTTATATGTTACCACGCAGGAAGATTGTTAATTTTATGAAAAGATGTACTAAAGCAGTGTTTTCCAAAGTTTAGTGCAAGTACCTCATGGGGTACGGAAACAGTTTGAAAGGAATACATGGCTGCACCGGGCTGAGATCTCGTTCCCAAAATTGGATTTACTTTTAGAGTTATTCCACATAGCTGCTTCCCTCAAAGATTTAGAGTATAACGTTTGTTTCCCTCCTAAAGACAATAGGGTGTTTCCTAATTTTAAGGATTTTGAAAAACATCCTACTTCTAACTATTTTTTTTTTTTTTTTTTTGGGGAGGGGTACTTGGTATTACGAAAGTCATGGAAGGGGGTATAAAGATGACGAAAGTTTATGGAACACTGTACTAAAGGATAAACAAATTTCCTTGAAGGGCCAAAAATATACTAAGAAAATAATATATTTAACAAATCGCAAAACTTTAGTACGCGCAAAAAAGAACGCGTATTAGATTTAGAAAACGCGTAGATTAGTTTTTGACGGACAGGCTATCGTTATAACACCGAACGAATCCTGTGACAAGTAAGATATATATATATTAATGAGACATAAAACTTTTAGTACAGGTTACTGTTTTTATCAAAGTTATAGTAATAAAAAGTGTATTATAAAATATATAAGGTCTCAAGTACTTGGTTTTAGTGCGTAAATGATTCCGAAACAAACTTACCCGAGCGTGTGGTAAAACTGTTATAAAATTTGTTTGAAATGAGCCTGAGCTTTTAAAGTTACATAAGAACATTGATATAAACGAAGCGAACCTATTTTCTATTATCACCAGAAGGAAATGTTAAATTTTTTGACAGAAAAAAAGAACTATAAAAAGCAACAGTTCTTTACTGTTTTTTTCACCACCGCAATCTGCTATGATCCATAAAGAACGTACTTCCGCATCAAACTGTTCTATAGGCTGTGAAAAAAAAAGTGGGAAAAATACACAGCAGGATGACCGTTTCAACGAAGTTAAACTCCGGAGGAAATATCAATCCAAAATAACCTTGAGCGTTAAAATACACGCATAGTCAAAAAAAGAACTACCAGGTTTAATTTGTAAATTGTGCTTTTAGAATGACTTTTTTATTTCTCTTCACAATCGTTTTTACACAAGCAATTTTACATATGATATTGTTTACTACATTTCTCTCTCTTAAGTTAATAATGCACATTAGGTACCAAAGTTTTCAAAGACAGTTGCAAAACTCTCAGAAAACATTTAATTTGCCAATTTGAATCGTCCATTGTGCATTCTAATTAAATAATCGATCATCATCATCGTCACGACAACCGAGAGGATAGGATAATCACGATTATTTCTAGAGTCTTTGTTCTGACATGCTGTATTCTTGGATTGAATTCTTATATCATGAAATTGATTTGAAGGTCATCTGCCACTTTTGAGCTTCCATGCAATCAACTCTCTCGTGGCCACTGATTAAAAGTTTTGGACACGATTGAATTGTTGCATGCTCAAAGAAAGCAATTGCATTGATGTATGTGAAGTTCACTGTCAAAAAAACAAATTTACACACTGTTCTCAAAAAACTCAGAAAAAAACGGAGCCAAAGCTACAAAATGTAGCATTCGGATATCCGTCACACTAGAATTCACGGGTATTATACTAGCGTTCGAATTCTTTGGTGGCCCGCTGGCACGGGGCAACTAAAGACCAATTCGGACTACTACGAAAAAAACACAGCGGTCCGCGGGACCATCTTAGTTTTTCTTATTTAAAATAAGTGTCACAAAAATTACAAACTACCTTACAATACAAACTACCTTCACAGTGACATTTGGAGCCCTCATTTTTAAAGCTAAGGCTGTAATTAAATGTACCTCACTAGAGAAAGCTTTTCATTTACATCAAGAGCAACATAAATTTTCATTGGGAAGATATTAGTTCCCAATTCTATATTAGGCAAAAGAAAACAGCAATAATGATTTACTTCGCATAAAACCTTGCACGTCTTCTGAAATTGAAGGAAGCTTTAGAAATTTGAAGAAAAACACAATAAACCATTAAATAATAATACTTTAAATGACTTAATGCAAATTTAGTTGGATACTTCACATTGTAAATTTAACTCATTCGTCAGAAATTTCTCCTTGGCTCTAGCGTCAGGTGAAAAAGAAAAGCTATACTTTATTCCTATAGAAGTTAAAAAATGTAAGCTATTTTTTTTTAATTGCTATAAATAAAACAATAAGTCACAAAAAGCACAGTACACTTGTTTATTTTTTTGTCATTTTTATGATAGTATGTTATTACATTTTTAATTTAATTTGTATAACTTAAAGAAATAGTTACATAAGAAAAGTATTTTGAAAATACATAAAATGTTAGCAAAATGCTTTTAACTTCACGTTACGCAGTTCATTTTACACTAAAACGAACCAGTCACATTTCTATCGGACCACAAGATATCAGTGTTTAAATCCTAATAGACAATAAGAGATATCAGTTAATAGACCAGCGTTAGAAATCATTTTAAAAATGTTGCTGGTACAAAGATTGAATATCTTTTTTTCTGGATTTCTAACGCTGCATGATTGGCGCTTAACTCTCATTTTTTCCTTTGGTAGTAGAACTTAAAGACTAAAAGATTAATGTTAAGGATTTTTTTTTTTTCGATTCAAAGGATGCAAAAATATCTTTATTTCTAAGTAAAAATGCATCAAATAAATCTGTCCTTTTATATTGCCTTAAAATTTACCCATTGAAAAATTTATGTGTCTATATCCATAATATAATACATACATATATATATATATATATATATATAGGCATGTGTGTGTAATATAGAAAATTTAGAAAGAATAGACTCAAGTGGAATTTTGCTCTGTATTTTTTTTTTTTTTTCGCAAGAAGTTCTAACACCCAAATCACCTCTTTGCCGTGGTTATACTACGCAGTAAAACATGAATAAAAATTGAAGTTCAGAGATCTAACGGAAAACGTGCTTGAATGTGAAACATCCATAGGCAACAATTACAAGTTTTGTTTGTTTTATATCAATTCATGCTGACATTTCCGCAACATAAAACCTTGGAACCCATTGCTGAGTAAATTTCAGTCACAAATAATTTATCCATGAAAATAAGCTTTTAACAGTTTTTTTTCTTCTTCAAATCAGTCTCCAAATCCAAACAGCATCCGCTGTTTTGTTGGGATGTTTTAGCAATTGTTCATATTGTCGCAAAGCAGAGGTCGCAACGCCTCCCTTATTCGAATGAAATCATTGGGACCCTGTCAGATATAAGTTTAGAAGTCATTTACATGTTAGTCTAAATGAATGAGGCAAAGACAACTTTGTTGGAATAACAATACATTGAGCAAAGCTACCAAAGCAGGCAGACTTTCAAAACCGGTTTCCTAATCTGTAGTACTGAATGTCACTTTTAGAAAGTATTCATATTTTGAATTTGCCCTGAATAAGAATAACATGTTCAAACTGCTCACTTTAAAGGACATATTAGTTATAAACATACATATAAGCATAAATATACAAGTATGTGTGCTTGTGTAAACTCGCATATTTTTGAAATAACTGTCCAGAGCAGTGGTTCCCAAACTTGTTTGTTTTGTAGACCCCTTGCCATATTTTTAGGTTTTGGGTAGACCACCTGCTTACATGATATTGATTTTTTTGTAAATTCATCAACTTCAAATGTATTTTTGACAGCTGGTATAGTGCTACTCACTGTGAAAGATTTAAATTTCTAACTGTAGTGAAGCGCAGTGTGAAGAACTGAAGAAAAAAAAACATGTTAATTTTATACATTTATTAATCCAACTCAAATTTAAAACGAATCAAAATAAAATTTAGGATCTGTTATATAGAATAACTAAGCAATAAATAAATGCTTTTAGTAGGAGGGATGAACCTAATGCTTTAATAATAAATTATCAACATTTGGCATCAATTTAGTTACGTTTAATCACAAATCTCCTCGGTTAATGATGTCCAGTCTGTTTCTTTTTGCTTTTTTTTTTTTTCTGTTAGGAGATTGGCAACTGCGCTGAAACACCTTTCCACTAGGTATGAAGATGGAAAAGCAATTAAAAAATTTCTCGTGATATTCCATAACACGGTATAAGTAACATGTATGTATGTTTTTTTTTTTTTTTTTTAAGCTAGAATTGATGAGACAGTAAAACCTGCAAAGTTGACCACCTTTGTAAGCTGACCACCTGTCTAAGTTGACCACTTGTGTCAGGAACGGAATTAGCCCTGTATATTATAATGAAGGGAAACCTTTATAACTTGACAACCTAAGTTGGCCACCTGTCTATATTGACCACTTATGTACGCCAAATTTGGGTGGGAGTATTATGAAAAAACCTTTGTAAGTTGACCGAATTATTATTTCTATATTTATTTGTTTATCTATTTTGGCAAAGATAATAAAAACTAAAATAAATTCTCCAGAATATTTTTTATGCTATAATGTTAGACCAGTATTTGTCTGGATGGACGAAACATCAATATAAAGTTTGCCTAAACCTCTTTGTAAGTTAACCATATGGGAAAACTACTATGAACATTCTTTTATTCTTTAATAAGTTTTTCTTTTTTTTTTCTATCTGATCTAGCCATTTTAAAAAAGTATGTATTTTCAGGAAATCTTTACTATTATATAAGTAACTTATATGATTAATAAGATATTTATCTTTTTTTTAACTAAGTAGATTACTTTTAAAGTTGTATAGAATACATTGTAAGTCATTACGGTTAAATTTCTCTAATTATAGTTTAGATGATTATGAAAAAAATAACTAATTACTATTTTAAAGTAATGTTGATACATGAAGCTATATTTTAGTTAGTTGCAAATAAATAAATGCCTTACATAAGAAATCACAAAAAAAAAAAAAAATCACCCTCTATAAGTTGACCACTAAAGTGCTGCACCGCAAGTGGTCAACTTACACAGGTTTCACTGTATTCATTTCTAAACTGTACCTTAAGTTCTTCGTTAAACTCTTCCCACCTATTTTCTTAAAAATTTTGCAGAGTCATTAGCTTATATGAGATCCACTATCGTTGAACCTCATTTTCATTTCATGGACCTCCAATTTTTATTCCACTTGACATGGACCCCTTGCAGGTTGTCGTCGTCCCCTGGGGGTACTTTGGGAATCACTGGTCCAGAGCAATACTCAGAATTTCTAATAAAGTTACAAAGCTTGTAGTATTTCAATATCACCTCGGATAACTATTCATTCTTTGCTTATACCGCCTAGGCAGGAAGTACAGATTACGTCTGCTCAGTTTTGATGACGTGCGTATTATTCCGCCTTAAAGCTATGGTTGTTTGAAAAGTCCAAAAGTATTAATAAGTGAACACACTCGAAAAGAAAAGAAAAATAATTTACACTTTATAGAACAGACCCAGGCTTTTATTGCATAACAACAGAACATCATTTCTTTAAATAACTTTCTATTCTTATAAGATAATTACGGTTGCTTCGGCTTTAGCATGAAGCCAGATATTCTAAGGCTAAAATTGTAATAAAAACTAACTACGCAATTACAAGGAACTCCTTTCTTAATGCGTAGAAAATGGAGCTAAATGACAAAGACTGCTTATCATTTTTCATTTCCAATGCGTGCCTCATCCCTTTGTTTCACTCATGCCGAAATTCGCTTATTCAATACTCGAATTTCAAAACATTACAGTATTTTCATATGAACACAAAAGGAAGCAAAAGACTTATTCATAATATGAGATGATTATATTATGAATTGATGATTATAAGCAAATTTTACGGGGTGGTAAAAGGTATGATGCATCAAATTTCGAAATACTTTTTCGCAATACATTATTACTGCACGCATAAAAAGCACTCTTCAGAACTTAAGATTCTAATAAAACTCTTCTGATAAGCGTAAAATCAGTTAACTGTGAGAAAAAGAGTCAATGCTAGTAAAGAAAAAGAAAGCAGATATATTTCTAGAAATAAGTTTATATATTTTAGCTAATATATGTCACTAATTATAGCGTTTACATTAACTTTTTTCATAGCTTTTGAAAAGTATTAAATTATAACATTATGTACAATGTTTACTCATGAAACATTTCTGTAAATTGTTATTTTCCAAAATACTCAATCAAACGTAGAGAGAAAGACCATTTTTTACCGTCCCCCCCCCCCTCCCTTCCCAAGAAAGAAAATAAAGGAAAAAATGAGAGTCATTTCTACTTTTCGGTGAAAAGTTTCAAAACGTTTCAGTTTGAGGACACAACTACGAACTTATTTCTTCACTGGTAATAAACAAACATACATATAGAAATCGAGTTTAAAGCAAAAAAAAAAAAAAATATATCTTGCGTGATCTTTGAGAGTCAACTTTCCACACATTTCTTTCAACTTATAACTCTTTAAAACAGTACGTATCTAAAGGATTAAAAATGTTTAGGTGAATAAAAGCTTTTAGATTTTTAGACATTATTTCAATAAGATTAAAAGAAAACCAGTAACGAAATAAGAAGGTCTTTTCGCGGAAAAGCAATTTTAGATTTTAAAATGAAGCATTTATTGATTTTTTATCTGAAAACCTTCTTTTTGACATATATATATTTTGTGTGTGTGTGTGTAGGTAGATGTGTGTGGTGCTGTAGCGCTCCTAGGATTTTGCTTTGGGCGGGGGGGACTAAGGTCAAAATTAGGGATAAATCGGATATCTGGCTCCGGTGTTTGAAACCTGTAAATCTATACATAAAAATCAAGGACATGCCGAATAACTAGATTTTTCGTGCAGTGACTGGATATTTAAAGCAAATGATCGGACACCGGATATCTGATGCCTTCTTGGAGGAGTGATCCCGTTGCCCCCTCTCCCCCGTCGGTGCGCCCGTGTGTTTGTATTACAGATTAGAGGGATTTTTGGTAGAGTGCCTATAGGCCCATGCCACCCTAAAAATTTACGACTCCCAAATCGGTCAAGCCCCCTCCCCCAAAAGCCCATGAAACAAACCTCCCTCCCTCCCCATAAAAACCTCAATGGCGCAGTCTACGCCATGACTCCCCCTGGTGGGCACAGGCACACCTGAGAATAGGCCTGTTGCCGTTTTGGTGCAGCCTGATTCTTCGAAACTTACTGTTCCCTTTTCGGTGCTACGTGCAGTCTATTTGAAGCTAATTTTCGTGCTGTTCTCAAATTAATAACATCCTTAAAATTTTCCCATCAGAAATAAATGTTATTTATCCATCGAATTAGATTAATTTACTCTACCTAACAGCTTTTAAATTTCAAAATCTCTTCGTTCACATGCTTTTGTTGTCTGCTAGCAATGGTCAGACAATTTTACTGCATTATTCTTTCATCTTGTAAACGTAATTCGTAATGTAAGCAAACGTGACAAAAGAAAACTTTGAACAACTAGTGAACGAATGTTAGGATAAAAATTTAGAAAATGTATTATGATTGAAGGTTAATACCAATGGAGAGCCAGCTAAAATCGAAAAGCTAACACAAATAATTAAATCTTGCGAAAACCGCTAAAAAGAAAAAAATCTAACGAACAGAGTACCATTCTTCTAAATATACAGAATCCCCATTCTCTTAACTACATTAAGTGAACATAAAATGCATCCATTTTTAAATGAAACATCCAAATATTGTTAATTCAATTTACCACCCTGAAAAGAAAACTCTTTTTACTTTCGTTTAACAATATTAAAGTTTTGAATGAAAACTTCGAGAAAAAAAATAAAGTGCTCAATCTATCATCAAGAGTGCAAAGCAAATAACGCTACAAGCTTTTTTTTTCATTTTTTACTTACTCTGAACAGAATTTTTAGAGTAACACATAAACGCAATTTCAATGTTTAAAGTGAGTAACTTTATGAAGATAAAATGAAATATATGTAAAAATGTTATTAATATTTAAAAAGGGACTTATTTTTAAAAAATAAAGAAATATAACTCCAGTAATTTAATAAAAGTTCCATCAAAATCCACAGAATCTTAATTAGTCAAACAGCGCGGGGAAAATGTTCTCTTTGTATAAAAGTGCTTCCCATTTATTGACGCATCAATTTTACTTCATTATAGTGTAACACAATTTCAGAGAATGAAAAGGGTGAAGCTGTCAAGACCTGACAAAGTTTGGTACACATTTTAAAAAATAGCAAATTTTAAATGTAATGTATTCAAATGCATCAAAGCGAAAATTGACTTTTTATAAAAAGTGGTAATATAAAATTTTGTCACCTGAAAATTTTTGGTAATGACTAAAGTATTACTTATTAACGCTAGTTAATTACGCCTTTTTCGTACGGAAAAAGACAATTTTCTATATTCCTTGATCAATTGAATATTTGCTAAATATAATGGCATTTGTTTCTTTCTTTCTTTCATTGTTTTTAAATTCGTTCATTCATTCTTAAAGAAGAGGAAGAAAAAAAAAGAAGGGTCAATCTTTGTATAAACGGAAAATCTGTTGTTCTTTAAGGACTTTTTAATTTTCTAAAACATATTTCAATATATATATATATATGTATAGCATATTTGCCACATCTCGAAAATGATCAACAGTACAAGTTTTACTGAATGCCGCAACCTATCGAAGCAGTATTGATACTTAAGATTTTAAAAAATATCAGTTTCCTCTACTTCTACAAGAACTACACTAGTTTTGTCTTTCTTTAACGTATAAAATTCAAGAAAAATAAGTAAAAAATACTAAAAAAAGGAGTTTTGGAATTATATTCTAATAAGGCTACGATATTAACAGTTATAATAACTGATATTGACGCCTTAAGTTTAGGCAAAAAATAATGAAAAAAAAATCCTGAATGTGAATAACTCCAACAATTTGCGATTATTGCATTAATTTACCAAAACTGAAGAATTGCTCGATTTCCGAACAATCCATCTCTATTTTCAGCTTTTTTTGACCAATTTTCTTTCCCAAAATCTTTAGACATCTAAGATAAACAAATTATTGATATTTTTTACAAGTTTTTGAATCAACTTGGATGTAACTGGATTGATATTTTCAAATGCTGGCCAAAACAATTCAGCACCACTTCCCACTGTGGCGCAGTCAAGTTTAAGCCAGAAAAACACTCAGATTTCCCCCTCCTGAAATGATTCTCTCCTTAAACTACTCAGCAACACTTCCCATCTATGTGTGCGCCAAGTTTCGCTTGATTCCATGCATTAAGTTTTGTGTTAGGAGAAGACAATAGAGAAAGAAAACGACTACATACAGACAGAAATTTTCCAAAAATGGTCGAAAGGTGTTCCATACCCTTTAAAGCAGTAGTCGCACAGTCAATCACGAGCTACTAATAGTTCACAGAGTAATTTTCGGTAAATCGAGGGTCCGGCTCATGTGGTTTGTCTGCGTATTAAAGCAACAATTGTTAGTTGATTTTCAAAATTCTGTTAATATTTGCATTGAATAAAGCGTGACTCGGAAAGGAACTGAAGGATGTTTTGTTGGCGTAAATATAAAAGCATGGGGAAAATGTGATAACTGCCAATATAGAAGCCCGCTCGTGGTTTTTCGCATAACATGGAACAATTAATGATTAAGAATTTAGTTTATTACTGTTTTTTTATTTCGTTTGGTGATGAGAGGGGGGGGGGGAGATTGAGTAGCTCGCAGTATATTTTGGAAACAGTATTGATGCTCAGTGTTCGCAAAAGTTCGGCGATCTTTGCTTTAAAACATGCAAATCCGTCCTACTTTTGTAAAATTTCACGAATACAATTCATATTTTTAATCTACTTTGGATGCAGAAAGACGTAAAAATAAATTAATTGATTAGGAGAAAAGTATGGAAGAACATTGCTAATGAAATTCTTCAAATTTGGCGCCCGCTTTTGAATTTTCTTTCCGGATGAAACAACCCAAACGTATCATCCATGTGAAATCATTCAGAAAGAAGGGAAAACGTAGCTCGATGTTTTTGATTTTTTTAAAGTTTTGCCAGTCAATTCATTATTATCTTGAGATCCCAAAACAAGGGTTTAAAAGTGTTTAAAATTAATTCTTGCAATTTTTTATTGCAGCCGTTTTCAGGTCTCATTTTTAGTGGTTTTTCATGAAAATACTGCTTTACTAAATTTCTAAAACCACATCGATATCACTTATGAAAACTTTTCTACATATTTATATCTATAAGAAGATTATTCCCCTAAAATTTCATTCAGTCCCTTTTTAGATATTGAGTCTCAAAGTTAGCATTTCTACACCGAGATGCCAAGTTTGGCTAATTATACAAAATAAAGGAAAGCCTCTAACTGTTCCACACTGCTTCTGATGAAACTACCAAAAGGTATCTATTCAGGAGAAAAAATGTACAGCTGAGTCGTACTTTCTTTCATTAAAAATTTTAACGTGAAAAACGCAAGATTTCGTTTTGAAAAAGGTATTTCCAAATTCCATTTCCGTATTTTTAAAAAATATATCAAAAAAGAAAACGAAAGCAAATTTTTTCTCATTTCTTATGGAATATAATGGTTTTTAAATTATTTTGAAATATTCAGAAATAAAAAAATTATAAAGATTTATGTAAAGCAGTATTTTCATGAAAAACCACTAAAGATGTGACTCAAAAACGGCTGTAATAAAAAATTTCAAGAATTAAAAAACTTTTAAACACTTGTTTTGGGGTCTCAAGATAACAAAAAATTTGACTGTCAAAATTTAAAAAAAATCAAAACATGGAGCAACATGGCCTGGATGATTTCACATAGATTGGCCTGTGTACCACCAAGCACATTAGTAGGTATTTCAGCAGGCAATTCTATTGCGCGTTAACAAGGGAAATGTTGAATCGCGAGACAGCAGCTGCTGAAGGATCAAGGCATGTGAGCGTGTGCACGCTCACCCGGATCGCGGTGTATTGCATTTCACTAACGAGAGTTGAAATTACCATAAGGCCTCATTTGTATAGGCCTATATAATTTATATTTTTCAATGTATTTAACTATTTCATATTGACACATAAATCATTGTTTTTGTCAAATTTAAAGAAGAGTTTATTGTACCTTTTCAATAAATCATAAACTTGATTTGCTATATAAAATTTCATTCATTTCATATTGTATATTTAACATTTCATTTGAAGGGGGAAATAAAATTAAGGGGGACAAAAGATCAGCAGAATTTCATTAATTATATAAAAATTTTACTTGGAACTTTGTGTGAGATGCAGTTTTTCACATAAAATTACATTTTTAGGGCTCTGGGAAGAATTAAAATGCCGCAGGTTGCTACCACAATGTTTTTGGCACCATGGATTCAGTATGATAAAGGATTTGAATTCATGAACATTACCATGCACAAAATAGCAAACTATATTGCATACACTTTTTTGGATTACAGGTTGGAAAAAGAAGTTTGGGATGCAAGCAATATTCACAATTAAAACTTCACATTGCAAGAGAGAAAAGAAAGAAAAAAAAACATGTATGTAAAATATTTTGCAAGTTTGAGCGTTATAGTATTGGTCGCATATTTAGTTTCCATACAAAAGTAAATGTTTACTACTTAACTCATATTATTGAAGTTGATTTATTGTTTATATTCCATAGCATAAACATCTACCACATATCTTTTTATCTTTCTCATTTCTGTTTTCTCAGCTTGGTTTGGAAATTTGCTATCAAAATGTTTCACTGCTTATAATCTTTTCATGGCTCATGGCTAACTTCATTTTGTATTACTGTTGTTGTTGCTTATGCCACTTGGAAATCCAAGTTCTATTTCGTCGAATCGACTAGGAATTAAAGCAGTAAGGAGCGCCTTCCAATTCAAGATGAGCATCAATGTTGGAAGTACGACTTTGCTCATAATGTACTTAGATGACAAAAAATGGCACCACCACAAATACACCTTTTTTAGACCTATGGGTAAAGGGAAGGGAAAATCTCCACCCACCGGTACCCTCTAAACTTCAGGGTCCACGGATTTTACATGAACATATCCCCAAGTGTACATGGTGAGTCTTCAGCGGCTTGGGTATCAAACCCGAGATCCTCCAATCTTAAGCTCGACATCCTAACCTCTAGGCTACCACGGCCCTATTTTGCATTAAAGTCATCACAAATGTTTAATGAAATCAAAGAAAAACATTCTAAAATTTATTTTTATAAAATACAACAAATAATGCTGGAATTGACAACTGAATGCTTTTCAGATGATTAAGGTCTTCAATTGCATCTTATCACAGCCATAAACAGGTTTAATGAGAAATGAGAGCTATTAAAAACCGAATTTCAAGCCCAGTCTCTTGGCTTTTGTAAAATTTGTAACAATTTTTCTTCTTTGGAATTTTTTTCTGGACTGTGACAGTATTGCCATTTCTGGAAGAAAAAAGCACAATAAATGAAAGACTGCATATACGTGGGGGGAAACTCACATTAATAATGATACTTGGAGAACTAATTTAATATTTGTAAATAATTCAACAGTTAAACAAGAGGGGAAAAATAAACTTTTTAAATCTGTTAAGCAAATAATGCATAATAAAAACTTGACTAACTAGGTAAAACTGCAAACATTTAAAATGTTTTTGCTCTGATGAAAATTGAAAATCCTATTCATACTCAATATATTTTAAATGCAAATGCTTATGATTACTAAGCTAAAATTCCCAATTTAATTATACAGGGTGTTTATAAACTCCTTATACATTTTTGAGGAATTTGTTCTAATTCCAATTGCTTGAAGTTGGTCTGAAAGAATGTGGTCAACAAAGGATATAAATCAATTATTGAGCATAATTATCATAATGAAACTTTTTCTGAGAGGTGGATTGGCTAACAAGAAGACAAAAGCTCTCAACGTCTTTGGGCGCCACAATCACCAGACTTAACTTCCTTTACAATTTTTTGAATGGGGTTCCGTCAAATCCAGCAAACTGAAGGAAGATTTGCAGAATTAAACAATAAAAACAGCAAATTGTGGCTGCAGCAACTGAAATTACGTCAACAACTTTACCAAAGGTTTTCCAGAGTGTAATGGAATGGTGATAATTGTGCTTAGATACACAGAGGGACCCCACTGAATTGTACTAATTTAGAGCATTAATATGTTGCGCGTCTTCATGTAAATAACTTCTATAAATTATATTATGTTTGGAGTTCTGAAGCTGAGTGCTCTTAGTATTACGGAAGCAGCCTCTTAACAATTACTAAAAGCTTTTACAATTTGTTTAATTTAGCTTCAATTTCAGAATTATAATAATAAAAGCAGTGCTTTTTTTTTTCTTTTTTAATATATACATATATATGTATTTATTTGTTTTGAAAAATTTTACATTTATTACTTAAATGTAAATTTCAACTTCAATAATAATAATAACAATGATAACAATAACAATCATAATTATATTAAAGCAATAAAGGAATGATATAAATAAGCCTTACAGCAAATGGAGGTAGAGACATAAGAATACTTTCATAGCGAGCACCAGGCGTCATCAGACCAAATTTTGTTCCTCTGTCATAGATTAAGTTAAATTCAACGTACCTAGAATTTTCATTTAAAAAATTGAAATAGCTACAACATATTTCATATTCATCACAGAAATATTGAATGTGTGGCAGAAAAATGGATATACATACTGACACAATCATTATATAAATGTTTCTTCAATTCATCTTGTTTTCAATTTTAATGATTAAAATTTCTTTTGATGTATTATCCATGACATTATTTAGTACCTGGATACAATCCTACATGTACCAAGATCACACTGATGAGAAGAAAACCTTTGTATAATTAATGGTGAGATACAATATAGACTTAATGCAGAGGTATAAAATGAATAAAGAAACAGATGTACACTTGGCAGCAACTAAACTAAAATTTTATAGGAACAACTAATAACTAACTTCTTAGGGGGTCTTTCAACAAATATTCTAAAACTATGTGCATCTTGCTCATAGTGTCTTGATCCCTTTTATTATTTTGCAAGTATTTACATTTAGTATACAAGTGTTAATCAATGGCAAAATTGCATTAAGATATATGCAAATTATATGAGTAATGTAAATTTCACATAGCTTATGACTGACTAAACAGTTAGAAAATATGTTAGAAGAAAAATATATTAACTTTTCACAGATTTCTGATGAGATATTAAATAGACTTCAAAGCTGATAAAAACAATTTACTATTGGTAAATCCTTTACAATGTGTGCAATATTTTTGAAAATGCATCTTCTAATAACATTAATTTTATGCATCATTCCCCATTATTCCTCATATGCTCCTTTTAAAAAACGTTATATTTTTTTAACTTAAACAACTTTTTTTTCTTAGTAAGCTTTAGCAGTCTTTAAAAATCTTGAATTTACTCTATAAAGAGTTTTTATTTTGCACCATCATTTTTATGGTTGAAATCCAATCATCTAAATCTAATTACTGAAAGGGGAAATCAATAATCAGGGAAAAGTTTATAAAATGAAAAGAAAAAAAAAAGAGAGTGGAGAGAATTGAAATTATATAAATAAATGAAAAACGAAAGTGATCATGAATTCATCAGAAATTTAATTTGTAGTTTGTTTTAACTTTATTTTGGAACATACTACCCAGCTTTGCAATCATTATATTCAGTTTCATTAGTGGTAAAAAGTGTGTTTTTCTATAATTTAATTACTTTGTTAACGCCAGGACTACATCAAACCATGCAAATTGATTGAATACTTATTTAGTTTGGATAATTAGAGTACGACTGTAGATGCAAATTATCATTTCTGTACACGTGACAAAACTTAAAGAATAGCAATATGCAGATATACCAATGGTAGTAGTATTGAGTACAAAAGGAATAAGTGGGCAGTGCATAGCAAAGACATTCATGAAAAGGTTTCATACATGATTTTGGCCGCATGAGGGTAATTAACAGACTTTGAACGTGGAGCGGTAGTCGGAGCGAGATATTTGGGACATTCCATTTCAGAGATTGTTCGGGAATTCAACATTCTGAGATGCACAGTGTCAAGAGTGAGCCAAGAAGGCCTATTTTCAAGCATAGCCTCCCACTATGCATGATGCCAGTGGCCGCCATTACCCAGATTGGTGACGTGAGTACAGAGTTGTCTGTTAAAATTAACTTTATAAACCAACAGGGTAAGTGAAATAAAAACAGGAATAAATGTGAGACGTCCGCCAGACTTGTCTGTTAGGGCAGTGCAACGAAATATGCTTTAATCGACTATGGCAGCAAGAGACAAACAGGTAGGTATTCATGACTTTTGTCACCTCAGTGTATTAGGTAGGATAGATTTTATTTGTTTCAAAAATATTGAAAAGCAGTCACGCTAAATAAAAGTTCGAAGTTCAATTTTTAAATTTTTTGTTCCTCTGCATTTTTTCTTAGCTAAAAATAGAGCTGCAAATGTTATTTTGGGCACTTGATAATTTTGTCTATCAAAATCAATTATACAAGAGCTATTAATGTACTGCATATATATCATCATAAGAATTCTACTTTAAATTTTTATTACAGTGGTTCCCAACTTACTTCACATCACAACCCCATTTTTAAAAGTTAAAAAGCCTACGACCCTACTGTAAATGTTTATTTCAGTGAACTTGCATGCTGTAAAATAAACAACTGCAGAAGATTCATGGGGACAATGAAAAATAACAAATTTACAGTGGAGCTCCAAGAACTGAAGAAATATTTTAATGAAATACTTAGAAAAATAAACAATTGTCATGTCACCTTAATGATCTCATCATTGGGACGGTGCTACTGTCTCAGTTAATATAACATAACACATTATAAGATTACATTTTTTTATATTTTGTTGAAAAAGAAACCCTAAACTATTTAAAATTTTGAGGCCCCAACTTCATTTGCATTAAAGCCTGTATTGAGTTTAGATTCAAGCGCAGTTAAGCAAGTGCTTGATTTATTTGTTTATTTATATTTTGAATTTTTTATGAGATACATTCTTGCAACTTACAAATGTCACAAAGCTACACTTTGTTCTTATAAATAAGACACTGCAAATTTATAATAGTTATGCAATACCAAGGACTGCAATGACTGCCAATATTGCTACAGAACTTAATCAAGTAATTACAGCACTAAATCAAAATTATTTGAGAACTACATACAATTTATCAGGGCAATGAGATATTTAATACCTATTTTGAAGAAAATTGCATTTCTAATAACT
Organism: Octonoba sinensis; assembly: GCA_038502835.1. Classification (NCBI taxonomy): domain Eukaryota; kingdom Metazoa; phylum Arthropoda; class Arachnida; order Araneae; family Uloboridae; genus Octonoba; species Octonoba sinensis. The sequence continues at coordinate 50,089,782 of CM076599.1, read as the reverse complement.
ACTTGCAAAATTTTCAACCATTAGCCCATCTTTGCATTTTTCATTTTCATTATTATTGAAGTAGAGCAGTTCCAAAACATTGATCGCTTTCTCTGTAACCATCCCAGCAAGGGTGTCAAACTAGCCCAGTACAGCACTTAGGGACAAAGTGCAAAATGAATAGCAATACAAGACTGAGTATTGAAATAGTGACAATACCATAAGGGAAAAATGACAACCCTATTAATATCTAAATTGAAATCGACTGCTGCAATCCAGTTTTATGAGATATACAGTGTATTCTTAAAACTCATATGAAGTAATCAATAACTAAATATTTCTGATGACATTCATTGCGCTGCGCAACTTTGCCTTCGTTTTGATGGCTTTGGAAATGACATTTATGTTTTAGTGGAAGTATTACAGCAGCAGTAATTCACCTCATTGTAAAGGGGGGTGGGAATGATGTTTTATTTTTCTTTTTACATTAAAATGTTCTAAAACTTATTATTATTATATATACTTAGTGTTCTATGAGACAGACCTTCCCCTACGAAGAAGTTGCCATTGTCGATCTGCATAAGAATACCCTTTATCTTTGTTCTTTTCTACAATAGGTATATAACTAGGAATCACACCATTGGCACAAGTCTAAAATAGAATAATTAAATTTTTTTTATACACATAAATGCTGATGATTAAATATTAATGCAAGTTTCTGAAAAAAAACAGCAAAAGAAAAAAAAAAGCAAATGTGCATTGTGCAATTAATAATGTCATGCAGAAACATACAAAACTACTTTAATAATTATGAGCAGCTTCCCCAACTTCTTTAATTCAAAATATATTTTTAAAAAGTTTAAATAGTTAAATAGAGTGGACAAAAATATTAACATTTAACTGTTTACAAAGCATTTTAATATCCTTCGTGGATTTTAACATTATTTTTTAAGAACTGAAAGTTGTAGAGAGCCCAAAATTCAGGAGGGAACAGTGGGATTCCCACCAAGAATTGTTAAATTCCCTCCTTGAAATTAGTTTGAGTGGGAGTTTACGCTCGCCAAATGTGTGCATAAAGGTTTTAAAATGTTTATAGTAAATTTTGGAACAGTGAGGAAATTTTGGAGCATTGAGATTAAGAACTTTAATGGAGTTGTGAAAAACATAAGCACAACATCAAATTAAATTTCTAAAAAGTGGGGATACACAGAAAATAAAAATAGTGAAAATATTGCTACTTTTCTCCCTCCCAAAAATTTGATCCGCTGCACAAAACATTATAATGACTTTTAACTTTTTATGTCATATCTATTTCTTTTCTTAAATTAAATAATGTACATATTTATAGATTTGAAAAATTGATATTGGTAATGAAAATTTTCATAATTTCAGTAAATAGTTGCAAAATATACAAAGTTTGAAAAAAAACCTTACATGATTGAAATAAGTGGATATCATTTTCAGATATAGTGTGAAAAAAATCAGTATTCAAAACTAAAACAATTTTCAAAAAAGTATTTTTGTAGACGTGTGCCAGAAATTTCTTTTTTTTTTTTGTTCACAGAAACGGTTGTCAATCAGTGGTCAAGCCAGCATTTTCAGCAGGGTCGTTTTTTTTTGGGGAAATTTTTAAAAACGTTTTCGTGAAAATATATTTTTGTGAAAATACATAATTAAAATATACAGTGATAAATTTTTAACCTGCACACTGTAAATTTGTGACATTTTTTCCTGCTTTTTTACTAAATAATTCTGTAAGAAGTATGATTTGGTACCTCAGATTTTGTGTAGGGTCCGTCTTGATTAACTGGAATTATGTGAAGGGTGCATTTTGATTGACTGGAATTCTGTGAGACTGCATTTTGATTGATTGGAATTTTGTGAAGGGTTTGTTTTGATCAATTTAAATTTTGTGGCTTTGATAAATTGGAATTTTTTGAACAATTCAAAAACAGGCCTGAATTTCCTCTAGCATGCCCTTGTCCATACGAGGAAGCAAGGATCAGGTTCCAAGTGGCAGTTTATATATTTTTTTCGCTTTTGAGGAGCTTGTGTCAAGAAACAATGATCTAATAATGGTTACTCGAACTAAAGAATATATTTTATGTTTAACATATTTCGGAAAATGTAGGGCATGTAAATGTTTGGCTGAAAAATATTTGTGGTCACTTCCTCCTAATTTTTTCCAAGCTAACCTAACTAATTAAAAATTTTGATACATTAATGTTTTCAACTTTTAAAGGGAGATCTAACAGCAATTAGAAATATTAGGAACTATGAGGGAAAATAGTCAACAAAGTATAAATTTGGGCATAAAAAGTTGTTTTTCTAAAGATAAAAGAAATACACAGCATAATTTAATTACTTTCAAAATTAACATAAGAAATAGACTGAAGTCCTACAGTGTAATGTATTTTTACAAACATAAAAGTCTTAAGCAAATACTTACATTTACAACCTTTTTTTTTTAAGAAGAAATTTTAGACTCGCGTTTTAAATTTAGGTTAAAGAAATTTAAAAATTATTTCAAAAAAAGAATTACTGAGAAAATGTGCAAAAGATGAAAGAAATTGCGAGATAAAATTTGTTATTCTATTGTATTTAAATCTTTTGAACTGCCCAGCCTAACTAACTCTTGATCCCTTATGCTAGAGGAGTATCTTTTGGAGGGTTGTGGTTCCCTGTAACAACTGGACTGGATTCTTTGTCTTCAGCTTGAGTTCAGCCTTACAGCGGTTTTTAAGAAGAAATTTTAGACTCACGTTTTGAATTTAGGTAAAAGAAATTTTTAAAATATTTCAAAAAAGAATCACTGAGAAAAGGTGCAGGAGATGAAAGAAATTGCGAGATGAAATTCGTTATTCTATTCTATTTAAATCTTTTGAACTGCCCAGCCTAACTAACTCTTGCTGTGTGAACCTGTCCCTCCTTGAACCGCTATGCTAGAAAAGTATCTTTTGGAGGGTTGAGGTTCCCTGTAACAACTGGACTGGATTCTTTGTCTACAGCTTGAGTTCAGCCTTACGGCGAAAAATTGAAGCAAAAAGTCAATTTTAATGTATCAATAATTTTCCTACCAGCTCCAGAGAGTATTGTTTAGGTTAACGGCAGGAAAATATGGCTGCTGTTTGAAGTTGTAAAGTAGGATACTACTTATGAGTATGTTAGTAACTTTGAACATAACATAATTTTTTGAAGTTTCAGATTGTTTCCTACACATATGCTCAATTGCCTACCATGCTACCAAATTTCAAGTTTATAAGTCATTTAGAAGTAGGTTAGGTTTGTGATGAGTGAGTGAGTCAGTCAGTGATAAAAATGACTTTTTCAGACAAAATTTGATATCCTAGCATTTCGAAGAATCCCTTATTAGACCAAAATTTCAAGTTTTAAGGTCTAACAGTTTTTGAGTAATGATGGGATTGAAAGTAGCTAGAAGTGGTTCAGGTAAATATACACATTGGGCGGTGCCGCCATTTCTGAACTTGGCAGGCACACAGTCATGTGTGATTTATCCATAATAATGAATTGCCTGAAATAACTGAAACTTCAGATGAACATAACACAAAAATAACATAAAAGTCACTGGTATTTTCATTCTTTAAAATTTCATCAATTTGGCATTTTGTATATATAGGATTTTTTACTACATTTTGCACCCATCTAAAAATTGTACATAATAGATTGAAATATGTCCATTAGAATGAGTAGGTAATGGTAGAAGAAGGGAAGAGCATAAGAAATAAAAATGTCATTGTATTGCAATCATTGTTGTTTTACCCTTGTGTTAGGGTCATATAGGGTAATTCCTGGTCAAAAAAGAACGAGATCTAAATATCTCCAGAAGTTTAATAGATAATAAGACTAAATTTGGCATGGCTTACATAACATGTGATCTATTGTTATATTCATTTAACCAATAACTAATGTACACTTTGTTTAACTCATTAAGTTACCAATAATTACCCGAGCCTTGGGGTAAATATTGGTTACACCTTGTTTTTATAGCAATACTAGTAAATTTGTCATTTACAGAAAAGAAAAATTCATTCCATTGAACACTTTAATTATTTGTGAAAACGTGGTTTTTAGTATACTTTGAGAGTGGTTTAGTCCTTCACCCCCCAGATGCACATTTCAGTTCATAATTCCAAACATTGTTTTCTGTACTTAAATTTTGTGATTCAAAAGCTATTTTAAATGAAAAAAAAGAAATAAAAAATAAAGAAAGAAAGTTACAATTCACAGTAAAAGTGACCCCTTTTATAGGTAGCAATAAAAACATTTGACTGTTATAAAATTAACTACCATATAAGAAAATTTTGACAGAAACATATTGTTTGGAATGCAAAAATGAGGTTTTAGGTAAGTTTTTTCATATGAAATTTATCCCACGAGGCTATTGTGATTGTTTTTTCTGCATATGAATAATACATAATTCTTCTGATCCATATTTAGTTGGGATGTGATCATTATTTTTACTAGTCTTTATTTGAGAGTGGTTTACTTCTTCATAAATCCCCATTTCAGCTCATAATTCCACACATTATTTCCTACAGTTTCATTTTGTGATTTTAAAACTAGCTGATATAATGAAAAGAAATTGATATTCAGAGTAAAAGTGCACCCTCTTTCATATGCACCAAAAACATTTCTCTGCCATAATATTAAATATTTGGTAAGAACATTTTGCCAGAAATATATGTTTTGATGTTCATTTTAATCAGGTTTTAAGTAATTTGTTTAGTAAAAAGTTTATCGCACAAAACTTATTGTTTTTCCTACATATGAATTATACACAATTCCTTTTCTGATCCATATTTGGCTGTGATGTGATGCTGTGTTCTATGGTCTGTAATAATAATGCATTAACAATATAAAAAATATTAATTTTTTTTTTAGATTTCTATACAATAATTATTAATAGCTAATAGGTATAAAACATATCTATGCTAGCTTGATAGTTGCAATATTTTTGTACATTAGTTTAAATAATTTCAATTTTATGTCTACCGGATTATGTTAAACTATACAAATATTGTTGCATTATTTCTTCCATGGCTGTTATATTTTCAGTTGTAAGTTTAATTCTATAAATTAAAGATATGTATATTGTTTCAAAACTATAGTCAAGGCAAATTACTTTTAAATACAGTATGGGACCCCAATTTCGGAATCCCGAAATCCGGAAGACCCAAAATGCGGAACTTTCTCCGAATTTCAAAAAAAAAAAAAAAAAATCGGGTGCAGAATTTTTTTTTTTTTTTTTTAAATTTGGGAAATATTTTTTATCGTTGTTTTTGGGAAATGGGCATTTTAAAGAGAAGGAAAATAAAATGTAATGAACATGTTTAAGATCGGAAATGTGTCGTTTTCAAAAACATTATTTCGCGATTTTCTGAAAAGGGTTCGTTTTTCCGATTTGAGTTTTTATTAATTTGTTGCTTTAATTCTGTGTTAATATCATTAAATTTTGCTTTTTTTATTTCTGGTAGTTTTTTTATAGTCATTTTTTAAAATGAGCTTTAATTTTCGCGCAATACAGAACATTCGCGAAATTGAAAATCCGCGTTTCTCGCATTTTAACCGATAGTCTGATCTTTTACTACAATTAAGTGGCTAGGAAATATAAAATACTATCAAAATTTGACAGAATTATTTTCTTTCATTGTTTAATTAAAGAGGCTTAAATAACATCGGGAAAAGTTCGATTGTTTCAATGCTTTGCGTCGAATGTAGGCCTACTCCAACTTCGTTTTTTGTGCTAAATTTCGCGACTTATAGGCGAGAATATACGATAAAGAAAATGCTATAAATAAGCAAAATGCTAATAGAAAATTTCAGTGTAAATTATATGGGCTCTGATGCTACTTACAAATTTTTTTGAATGAGGACCCAAAATCCGGAAAATTCCAAAATCCGGAAAGCTCGCGGCCCCGAGCGTTCCGAATTTGAGGTATCATACTGTAATTTCCTATTATTAAAAACTATAAATACCCTGATTTTGGATATTTACCCAGGGAAGGGTTAAGTACCTGGTTAAATACCTACTTTTAAATAGCCTACCCAGTGGCTATGTACAGTCGTGAAGCAAGAAAGATAGGGTGCGCTACTCCTGAGTAATGGGGCCCTTATAGGCAGCAGGAGCATGGTATTGCAGTAGCACATATAAATGATTAAAACGCACTGCAAAAAATTCTTATTTACAATTTTATGAAATTAAAAAATGAAATATATATATATAACTCACAGTGATAAATTTAAAACATTTTTCTTGATCAGGAGTATCTAAATCATCAAAAAATATTCCTCCTATACCACGGCATTCTCCTGAAGAAAATAACAAAGGAAATATTTAGTTGATATTTTGGAAAAACAGAAATTGGGTATAAATCAACGCATTATTTTCAGAGCAAATATGAAACTGAAAGTACAAGGGAAAAAAATATACCAGCAAAAAGTAAGAAAGATTCATAATTTACTGTATTAAAAAACACTTTTTGTTATATTTTAATGCAAAATTTATTCAAAATAAAATCTTTTTTTTTTTGCCCTTTTTAAAAAATAATTGTAAAAGCTTTAAAAATACTGTTAAAAGTATTTTGAGCTGCAATAACGCTTTGTGTTTCAGTGACCATTAAATTTACCAGACACTGGGAACATTCATTGTATTCTGCTTTTACATGATAAGTTATGTATGCAATAAAACGCATAAGCTCCCAACAGCTGGACGTTTCTAAGTAAATTTAAAGTGAATACATACTGCATAAATAAATGATCATACAGAGTAAGGTACTTTGCTCAAAACGTAACCCTATACTGAATGGAGTGCTATAAAATAGATGCTTTTTCCCCCTTAGTTATATATACTCTTCAGAGATGTGATTTTTTTTTTTTTTTTTGGGCCATTTAAAACTAGGTATTTTCTCTACTTTACTCTTCTTCATATATATTGAAAATCTATCTGATGCCATCATATTAGTGCAGCTGAAGTGCATGATTTGTAAGAGCAAACTAAAGAGATGATTTTCCTTGTGTACCAGAAAGGAAATCTGCTGCAGCTGTGAGATTCAATCGGCATCTTTGCGCAATTTTTCAAATTTACATTTTGTATTTCATAGAATTGTACATATGCCTTTAAAACATTGAACAGAGAACAAGTCAAGAAATACAGTACAGTACTCTTTAACCACTTTATAGCATGCAATATGAAAGATATTGGGTTTCAGTCTACTTCTTTCATATACTTTTACTATTCCAAGAAGGATTCTGTCTTCCTAATTCTTCTCTCATTTTTTTTACATCACTATAATATAAATTCAGTATGTCACTATTATCATTCTATTACTCAAGAACTTCTTAAACTCTTGTAAAACAACTCATGACGTTTATTGGCTGCATAAGACCCAAGAAATACCTCCAAGATTTCCAGATCCACAAAAAACTGGACTACATGAACACATACTAATATTTGAGTGGCCATATAGGCCTAGCGATCAAAATATACAGCTGAGTCTATTTATAACAAACACAAAGGGACATAATGAAATGCTTGCTTGGCTGTAATTTCATTACAAAAAAAAAAGACAATTCAGTCACTTACTTTTTTATCAACCAAAAACCTAAAAGACTTAGTTTCTCCTGTGTAGCCACAAGACATTATAGTACAACTTTCAGGAGTGGGCACTTGGCCACGTATCTCTTTAGAAAAGAGTCTATTTCCATAAAGGTAAATTAGGTAACCCAAAAGGAAGAACAGATGTGCAAATAAAAGATTGCCGTAAAAAGATCATAAAGTAGATAAATTTTACACCTATTCACATTTAACTTGCAGGATGAATAGTATTTATTCCGAGACATTTTTAAATCTTGGGATTCATTTATGTACTGCATTATTTTCAAACTAATCATATTATTATTGCTTTAATTATTAGGTACTATTATTTTACTTTTATAAATTTATTTTTTATTCATTATTATTTATTTATTTTATGTACATTTTTTATTTACTTTTTGGTCTGTCTGATGACCCAGTTTGTTCAACTAAAACGTCTCAAATTTTACATAAACTAAAAATTAGACAAATAATTACTGAAGCAAATTGTATTTCTAACCCCCTTTCTTTTACGTTTATTTCAGGTGATTATTCTTAGAACCTTTACTTGATTTCAAATCATATCCTTTCACAACAGAATTGGTTTGTTATTGTTTTTTTACTTAGTATTCTGCTAGTTTCTTATAGCTGTTTCCACTGGATTTCATAATAATGGATAATTTGATTCAGGTAACCTTTGTGCTGCACAGCATTCGAAAAAAGTATAGTGTTTGAAAAAAACTTACTTTCCTCTATGTTTGTTGATTCAGCTAGTATTTAAATCAGTGGCATAGCTAGAAATTTCTGAAGGGAGGTGGGGGTGGGACCGATATGCAACAGTGGCCTAACTTACTTGTTTGTATCCCTTCCCCCCAAGCATGCATGAAAGTGCCTCCACAGTCATAATTTACGCACATGCTCCCAGAAAAATGTGGCATACTTGAAATTTGACCAAGCACCTCATAACCTGCATAACCTTGATGATGTATAGGTATTAGATATCCGCCTCTGAGGTTTGAAACTCGTAAATTTTCACATATTTTTAAACATCCCACAGCTTCCAAATGTGTAATAAGTTTGTAATTCACATATGTTTTCCAAACATGTTTATAAATTAAATTTTAAAAATCAAATTTGACATAACGGATAGCCGGATACTTTGTGCCATAACCAGATCGGATTCTGGGTGTTTAAAAACTTGTCGAATATCCAACGCTTTCTAGGAAGAGCGGGGACGTTGGATGGAAAATTTTCGTGACCTATTCGTAATGTTCGTCACTTTTTCACAACTTTTGTGATCAATTTCCAAATTTGTGAGTTTTACGGGACTTTTGTGACCTGTAGATACCCTGTTTTAAATTTTATAAATTTTTCCTGCAGTTAAAAATATACACATAACATCACATTAACAATTTTGTTGATAGGAGGATATTGCTGAGGATACCACAGAAGATATTGCTGATGCTGTAGATATAGTTTCGACTCCAGCACTCTCTTATTTGTGCAAGAATCAGAACCTTTCCCAATTTTCTAACTGATTTAATTCCCTATCTCTGCATCTTTCAAAATTGGGCATAAGACTATTCAGTCTTCATCAGAACAAAAATCTTCAAATGCACAGTTCCTTCTGCACAACTTTCTCCCACATGCTTAAGAATACAGTGTTAATTTCTTTTTCATAACTGTCTCTATAATCAGTTGTTTTACTCAGAGGCGTAGCTAGGGGGGGGGGGGCAAGGAGGGACAGCTGTTCCCGGGCCCAGCGTCAAGGGGCGCCAAATTATTGCTAATTTATTTTATTTTTAAATGCGAAAAGAAAATTATTTGAACTGAAGAGGTGTGAATTTGTTCACGACAAAAAAGTGGGAACACCGCAAACCATATCCAGAATTACCAATGTAGAACAGGAGTGCTTGGGAAATCAGACAAATAATTTTGCGAAGCAAGTGTCCCATTTTTCTCTTAGAAGTGAATGGTAGAGGAATAAAAATGAAAGTTAAAAGGGCTGCTTTTTAGAGCTATTTATCACTTAGGAAGCATAAGTTTTTGATTCCCTCTAGGGATGCTCCTAGGCCTCCAGGGGTACAGGGGGTGCAAAATCTTCAGTTGTCCCTGGGCGATGATTACCCTAGCTACGCCTCTGTTGTAGATATAAATCCAGCTTTCTGGAAGCATTTCTGTTTTGTTGCTTCAGTAACTAACTTCCGAAAATTATGTTCAGTTTTGCTTAACACAACTGTAGTAAGTAAGGAGTGGCATTTTCTCTATGTAAATACTTTACACTGAAATTAAAGAAGAAAGTGTTATTAAATACTACACAAAATTCTGCTAGACAAAAAAAAAACTTTTAAAGGTTTACTATTGAGGAATTCTCATATGTAATTTCACTTTTGCAGCAAAATAAAAGGAAGATAAACGTTACTTGATTGATTTCTGAAAATGATTCTCACCCCTATGTGTAATGTAAAAATATTCATCACACCACTTTTTGAATTCCGCGTAGTACGAACTATTATGTTCGTCACAACATTTTTTTAATGTCTGATGAAAATGTTTGCAGTCATCTTCATTGAGAATATAAGGTGTCATGTCTGTCCCTCCTCCAAACCACCAAGTTGTCGTGCCATCACCATTATCAACTTCAAAATATCGATAATTGAAATGAACAGTTGGAACATTGGGATTTCTCTGAAAAGTTAGAAATTAAAGCATTTTTAAAAAACATAAAAATAAAACATATTATTGAGTGAAAAATTAAATGCGCGCATTATGCGCATTTTCACACAGAAGGATATTTACTCTATTAACATAGTTAACACTTGGTTTAGTTGAAAGGACAAAAATTTTTATCAAGAACAATCATATCCATGTTTTTTACTAATATATCTATTTTTAAGAAAATAAATTTTAAAAAAATTCATGGAACTTTAAAAAAATAAATGTGAAAAAAAAGAACAATAATAATAATAATACAGTGCCCGAGCCTATTAAAATCATTTAATAAAATCAGCCGTTTATAAAAAACAACTTTAAAAGACCCTTTTAAAAATCAAAGTTTCAGTTATTGACCGTATGTGAAATATACCCAAGTCAAGAGGAGCTTTCCATATCAAACACCATTAGTTGCAAAGCTTAGCCTTTTCTTAAAGGGACAACACCTCATCCTTTATTTCACATTCAGTAACATTTAATTGATCCAAAAATATCAGCCTGATCAAATTTGCAAATCAGATGAGAGCGGATTATATTACGAAGAACTATTTTTAACATACTTTGATGCTTAATAATTAATATCTGCAAGAAACAAAAATGTTGAGCAAAGATTATTGCACAATGGAGGGGAAAAAAGGTGGCGATAAAGAATATTACGGTACATTTTACGTCTTTTCAAACGTTTTTGAGCACATAACCAATTCTTTGAAACAAACTGCAACAAGTCAGCATTAAAAATATATCTATAATACAACTAATGCGTTAAATAAATGAATTAAACACATAATGAATTAAAATTAGCGCCTTGGATTGCTTCTTTTCTGTTTAACTTGCGGAACAAATTCTAGTAATACATAGGACACACAAAACTAATGCCCATTAAGTTATTCATGCCTAGTTATGAAGGCTAGTTTTTAAAATCAGCTGTTTTATGAAAATAAATCCTTCAGAACAAATGAAATTATATAAAGCGGCGATGGGTTAATGATAGTACGATAAAGTTAGGGCATTACTGGAGCCTTAAAAGTTACTAGAAACCAAAAAAAAAAAAAAAAAAGTTTCTATCTGGGCTCGAAATTTTTTTAAAGTTTTACATGCCCTGCCGGGCATATTCGTCTAAAATATTATATTCCCAAACCAAATTTTTACATGCCTAGAAGTTGTTTTATCGCATATTAATAAAAACATTTGAAGTTGTTGTATAGCATTAATCAGACAAAAAAATTAATAAATAAATAAAACTAACAGCTTTATATCCGAATCAAGAATTATTTTAACATTAATCTAAAATCATCAAAACACTACATTACAAATAAATATTACATAATAAGTCGTCGAAATAATAAAGTTTTGGAAAGAAATATTTGATAAAAAAACTACTTGCACTGCCAAGCATGTAAGAGTAGAAGATTCATGTCAGATCGGAATTTTTGCATGTCCCGGGCATGTCGGGCAATGTAATTTTCAAGCCCTGCTTTTTACAGCAGTCTAGTGCTGCACTGCTACTAGCTAAGAGAGATACTACAAACACAAGCATGTGTAACTTTAAAAAAATAGAGCCAAGATAGATTTAAAATACTACTTTTGGGTTCAAGTAATCCCACATTATAATGATGACAATATTAGTAAAGATTTGTTGACTGATAACTTATTTTGTATACTGCAATATCATCAACACAATGAAAATTTGTTTAAAAATATTTAACATTTCCTGGAATTAGTCTATACCAGAAAAAACTATGAATGTAAAAACATGAGTAAACAAGAGAGTAAAGCATTAGTCAAAATACATCATAAAACATACAAAAAAGCAGTAATCATATGGTTCAACCGAGACAAGAGGAAGAAGTTTAAAAATAACTCTGAGAATAAAAAGTAAAAAATAAAAAAAACAAAAAGTGCTGAAAAGTAAAATTAAAGCAAAACAGAAACAAAAATAAATTTGTACACTAGTTGCATGCATATTTACTAGTTTTAAAATTCTGAAATACTTTTGAAAGTAGCAATTTCAAAGGGGAAAAAAACTATTAAGAAAGTTTCAGATAATTAAGTTTTGCTGTATGCACACACGCATATATAAATCAAAAACTCATAGTTGCTAAAGATTTCTAATTTGTCTTTAACTAATATTATAAAAAATATTAAATTTTATTTGAAAGAAGCTTTCATTTTATCAGTTAAAATTTTTATCTATGATTTTAATGTTGTTTTATAGCAGTTAAAACAATATTTTTTAATCAGCCTACATAATAATTACTAGGGTTGAACCGGATAGTGATTTTGCTGGATACGGGAAACGGGTATCCTGCACTTCTTTTCTGCCGGAAACGGATATCCGGACCGGATATCAGAGTTCAACCGGATACATATTCCACTGGATATTTGTAGTTCGGCCCGATATCCGGCTGCCATTTGCTTTCAGTTATGTTACGTATTTACTTATTCTTTTATATACTACAACCTCAAAACAATAAATCACAATCAACTTTCACTTCTAATTTCTTTAACAACAATTTTTAATATATCAAAAAAAAAAAAAAAAAATTTCCAAACCATCTGTTTGATTAAATTTATGTGTATTTTAATAATGGAACATAAAATAAGCCATTAAAAGACTGTTTTTATTTGTATAGAATTTGAAAGAAACAAACTTTAAACATAAAATGTTTTGTGATCTACCTATGGCTAATTTAGAAGTATTTTCCCAAAAATGTAGGTTTAATGCACTTTTAAATTCTAATTTTTGTAGTTTTTTGCATAAAATATTTTATGGTAAATTCTACAAAGCAGAAAAAAAGTGTAATTCAGTATTTTTAAATTATTATTATTATTTAACAGCTTTGTAAATCATGTATAGTTTTATTTTGAGTCAAATTAATTTATACATACACATGTAAGAAAATAAGAATAATAGCAATAAAATGAAGTAAAAGAACCTTTTGGAACTAATTTTTACCATTGACAGTTGTTTTTCGAATTTCTCAAAAACATTGTACTAAATGAATAAATGCTAGTTAAATACAGTCATGCTCGTTTATAGCGAAGTTACATATAGTGAACTTATAGTTATAATAATTTCAATTCCCCTTGTTTTACTGCATAGTATTCTTTATATTTTATAACAAAATTAGGGTAACAACGAAACTTTCCTTGAGTCCCTTCATTTTCATCAAATAGGAGCGACTGTAGAAGGAAAAAAGTTTACATATTTGCCCCCATGTCATAGCTTCAAAATATCTTAATACGAATAAAGTAAAAATAAGACGTTTGTAAAATATAAATGGTTTTACACTTCTATCATTTCTGTTAATCTGAATTATTAATGAAAATTAAGCATCATTAACAAAATAACAAACTATTAACAATTAAATAACAAAAATAATCCAACTTCAAAAAATCAATTTAAGGTAGCTTATGTTAAATTAACTTTCAACTTACAAAATAATTGAAATGTTTATAGGATGCAAAAGGATTGAAATCTCAAACATGGCATGCCATTTTCAGCAAGGAACACGTTCAATCTGACATTTCCAAAAAAAATGTCTTTACTGACATTTTGTAAAAGTAAAGAAAATGTAATGGAGGAACTGGAGAATGTACATGTGCAGTGTGCACGGATAGAAAAGAACTTAAAACTGAATAACACTTTAGTGTTAGTGGTCGGTCATAATACCTCCTCAATTCATAGCCCTAAAAAGTGCATAAATGCTTTTTTTTTTAAATTTATTTTTTATGGCTTTCAAAAACTAGAAGTGCCATTAATTACTATTTTTACCTAATACACTTTTTAGAATCTAAAATCGGAATTTTGGAGCAAAAAACGCGATTTTAGCCCTTTTTATATTGGATGTATCAGGGATTGAAAATTGGCACATATTTTCCACTCCTGGATGTAGCAAAATGAGACAGAAGTGATCATAATCATAAAATATTTATGCAGACAAATTGCATGTTCTTTTTAGGCAAGAAAAAAAGCAGCAAACAGCAAATTTTAAAGTCAAAAAAAAAAGTGGCAGTGATTAGAGGGCCTTAATTTGGTGCCTCTTATCTCCCTCACTGTAAAGCGAAATTAGCTCTGTTTAACCAAATTTAAGACCAGTCAAACACATTGTCGGACTTTATCTTTCGTCTATGATCATAATCCTCATGAGGCGCAAAATTTTGTGCAATGGCACCAAGTGCACTTTACTTATAATTAATTAAGAGCAGGCTGAGCGTGAAGTGTCCTTATAGATTGCTTGAGGACTTACAGTTTATAGTGGAGTCCATACCACTAAGACATGATAGGAGTGCTATACTAATAAATAACATCCATGTCCTGGTTGGGATTTAAATACTTTTCTTTGTCACGAAAGTCTTGTGCTCTTCAGCTTAGGACACTGGGCAGCCCGCGTATGATGAAGAAGCAGAATTAACGTAAAAAGAAAGTGGAATTCAAAAACAAGTGATTAATCTTAAGCCAGAGAACAGTGTGGAAAACTTTCCAAGACCGCAATTTACTGTTGTGTATGAGGAAAAGTATCTTAATAATTCAAGCTACTAGTGATGGTCTATTCATTTTCTATGAGCAATTTTTTCATTATTTAAGTTGGAAACTGCCTTATTATTATTTAGAAAGGATGCAACTTAATGATATTAAGTAAAACTAAGTTGAAATTTATTCCATAAAAGTTCAGTAGAAAGTTAAAGTTATAGCCTGTTGTTTTCACTTAAAACGCTGAAGTTGATCAATGAAAAGAAATATCAAAAGTTTTATGTTATGTAAAATTTTGGCATAAAGTTACTGTAATTGGCACTGAAAATTTTCTGGAGGACATAATGGGAAATTTTCTTCCTCAAATTATTGCTGGATACTCGAGCGGATACATTTCTCAACATGCCAGATATTCGGATACTTTTTGCAGGGCCGGATAGGATACCAGATAATTTAGTCACTGGCCGGATCAGATATTCGGATTGATCGGATAGTTAAAAATCAGCCGGATATCCGTTTCATCCCTAATAATTACATGTACTAATTGTACATAATTACAAAAACATTTATTGTATTCAAAAATTTATTATACTGAGATTCCGTTAAACTAATCATGTAAAAGTCAGAAAATTGTACAATATTACCGTAATTGTGCTTAATATAAGAAGGGGGTACACAATTACTAACTTTAAAATACATTAACAAGACTTTCATTAATAATCACGAGTTTTCCCGAGAGTAACTTGTCGGTTGACATCCATATGTAACTCTTATGACAAAAGACAAAGCAATAAGTCTTCCAATACAAAGAGATGATTTTGCTTCGACTTAAGTCGCAAAATAATGTTTTTCCTTCTGACAGGTGCTAACATTCAGTTGTGAAATAGTGTAAATGTTGAGAGAAATTTACTTAATATTTAATTTTTCAACACTTTCAGCAGATTATAATGTTTTAAAAAATTTGAATTTAAAGAAAATAGTTTATATAAGACTTACTGGATGTATGACAGAGCTAACACCACAAGCAAAGAAGGGTAGTTTGTTTGAATTTGAAAACTTTTTTCCTCTGAAATATTTTATAAGCAGAAATAAATATGAAGTCATACAAGTGTTTCAATAAATCTTCAGTAACTATACATACAAAATGTTTTTTTTTTTTTTTTGCACAAACAATACAAATGATTAAAATTTTTGATTGTTACAACTTGATTGTTATTACTTCTTGGATTTTTCTGTAATTATTGTTTTAAAGGTTTTAAAATTACAGAGATTATCATAATTTTATTAAAATAAAGTATTTTCAAAACTTTCTCTTTACCTCATAATTAGAACAGACGCGCAGATTTTAAAGTAATTACTTTTATCATTAATATGCAAGTAGGCTATGCAAAAAGAAAGAAAGAACAATAAACTGCTGTTTCCTGTGCAATGCAGGAAGAACAGGGCAAAACACTAGAAAGTGATTTCCTTTATCCAGGTGAGCAAATTATGTTACTTATCATTCCATTATTTGTTTTCAGAGTTTTCAGAAAAAAAATTTCTGCAATTAGCAGTTATTTTGAGCTTTTTATTCAAACATTTTATTTCATTACACTTGTACTATATTGGCAAAATTCCAAAGATCATTTCTAAACTGGTTATATATGCCCATTTTTACGGACATTTGCAATTTTTTTTGTCAGAAATAAAAAAAGATACAAATACAACAAAGAAGTATTTTGGGACAAAAAAATTTCCAAAACATTTTATTGTTCCCAAAGTGGTTATGTACTCTTCTTTTCATATTTTTCATATTATTACACCAAGTCAAACATAGTATCTTGACAATAGACACAGTTAACGTAAATCCATCATTTGTCTATAAGCCTTCATAAGAGCAAAATTTTAGCCGAGAATAAATATTGCTTTATTGCCCCACCAAACACTAAACCAACAGTTCTTGAGAGACATGCTATGTGTAAAGTTTGAATTTTTGTAACAAGAATAAAATTTGTTACTGCATTAAAACTGGGTGAAGGGTGGAACTGGATGGAAGAATAAAGAAACATTTTAAAACAAATGTCAGAAGTGGAGGGATTAATAGCTAAATCCTACTCTAATGAGGAAAGAGCATAAATGTTAACAATGATCCCTCAGAAAATTTCTTTATAAAAAAGTGAATAAATTTATGGGAGAGAGACATTCCAAGCCAAATCATCCAGGGGTCGACACCCGAGGTCGGCTGATTTTGATGAAACTTGGTGAGATTGTTCTACCCATAGATATAAGAACAACCATAAAGTTTTATCTCAATATATTGATTAGTTTTTGAAATGGAACACTTTAAAGTTTTGCCAGAAATTTGCAATTCGTCGCTTATCGCAAATTAAGCAATTGCGCATACTTCTACATTTCCTATCGTAAAACAGTTATTTTTGAAGATAAAAGATTAATTTTTTTTGCATTGTGTTCAGTATTCTTTTGTGAATAGAAATATAGCATTAGATTTGGGATTTAAAGGTACTAAGGCAATTTAAAAAATCTTTGAAGAACAAAATTGAGTTGTATTTAATATAATGACTGGCGCTCAGAAACTGCTCAATTGCGTTAAGAACGTATCCTTCGATTTTAAAATTAATCATACCATTAGAAACTAGATTAAAAATGCTTCAAAGTGGTACATTGAAATTGATGGGGTTTGGACTTTTCATTGAATTAGAGCTGATCAAAGTTATGCCTTTGAAAAGAAACAAAATCCATTGTTCCTAATAACTTCAATTTTCAAAAAAGTAATATTGGCTGCTCTTATAATGTTGTTATATAGTGTATTTAATTTACATTCATATATATACATTGTACAAAGAGCTTTCCACCAAAACCGAGTGAAATCATAAAATATTCAGAAATATATTTACAGAAATTTTTGGAAAAAAAAATAGAACCGAGCTCAAATCATAAAATGCACGAAAAAGTGAAAAATAAATATAAATTCTTTAACCAACACCGATACGGCATTTAAACAGAACTTATGAAGTCGGTGTAAAATTGTTATGGATTTTGATTCGTGATAACTTTTGTAACCATGAATCAATTACAATTATTAATGGCCTAGATATTGCAACAGTTTCAATGTAAAATAACGCATGGTGTAAAGAGAATTGGACTGTCATAATTTAGCACCGATTTCAAAAATTAGGTTTTAAAGTGGTATCGATGTTGTTAAGAATTAATTTATTTTTCAACAAAGGTACAGGACCTAGGGTAAACTGCCCTCGATCGAATTTTAAAAAAATCATGAAAATCGGTTCAACCGGTAAGAAGTCATGAGTGAAGAAACCAAAAACAATCGGCATATACAGTATGAATATTATACTATATTATTAATATATGTTTCTATCAATTTGATAATTATTATTTAATATATATTTATATCAAATTTGATTATGCTTACATCAAAGTAGTATAACCTCCTTCCTTTGTAAAGTTGGTTAAAAATACATCGTTTTTTTACAAAATGCTTATGCCATAGAAAGTTCTTCAAACAAGCATGAAACTACAAGTCTAGACTTTGAAACATGCATTAGATTGAATATTACTAAAGGAATATAAAAGTCAAATATGTTGCCGGATTTTGATAGGAATTTACATAAATCTTTTATCTTCAAAATTAACTATTTTACGATAGGAAATGTAGAAGTATGCGCAATTGCTTGGTTTGCGATCAGCGACGAATTGCAAATTACTGGCAAAACTTTAAAGTGTTCTATTTCAAAAACTAATCAATATATTGAGATAAAACTTTACGGTTGTTCTTATATCTATGGGTAGAACAATCTCACCAAGTTTCATCAAAATCGGCCGCCCTCGGGTGTCAAACCTTGTCTCCGCTGGATGATTTCACTTGGAATGGCCCGGGATGCAAATATTTTTTATGGAAAATGGGTCATTTACAAATATATTCAGAATCAATCTACAGAATTCGGTAAATACCTTACCTAGCTCTCATTTGCTGAATAGCAGCAGGAGGTAAAACACCATGAACCACAGAAATATTAACTCCAGCTTTTTCAAACACATCTCCATCTTCTAAAACACAGGTTATGCCACCGCCACCCTTAAGATTAAAAGAAAAAAAAACATATAATGCAGTCAAGCAAATGTATAATGTAAAACATTTTACCAAATATGATACATAATATGATTACATACAAATATTTCTTGTGAAATAAGGCATCTTATTAAACTTACATTAGTTGTGAATTTTATTAAATACTTTTAAGTTTTAATCACAATTAAGTATTTAAAACTTTTAACACACCTCTTTTCTTTCCCATCGATCCACCTGAAATTTTTTACCCTCTTCAAATTTTTCTAGAGTAGTGCATAATTCTTTCTGAAAATTGAAATTGTATCATAAGCTAATAAAAAATACAATTCTGCACACAAATCATATACACTTGTAAAAATAACTAACTGTACCTGAACACTCAAAATCATAAGTTCCATTCGAGTTTTCATATCATTTGGATCCTGAAAGAAATAACGGAAATTTTAATGTACATTTAAGCTGAAAACTAAGTAAAAAATAATTTTTATTAAATTTCCATTTAGAATCTAAAGTAGTATGAACCTTTTGGAAGAATGCTTTGACATGTTGAACTGCTATTTTCTTAATGAGAAATAGTTAGAAAACAAAATATGTAAAAATTAGGTCTATTGGAAACTCATAAAAATAAAATAAAAAACTAAATTAAATCATGCCTAATAAAGACCTAATAATATACCTAATAATCTAGAAATTCAGTCAATTCTACATTTATTCCCAACTCCACGTAAAAAAATTAATACAGATGAATACTAATGCTAACTAATTAGTTTGAAAATACCTTGAAATCTAAAAGGAAATGAGAATATGGATTCCAATGATAGTGATTTTAAAAATTATCAGACGAAAATATTTTCAGTGCGAGTATTAAATTAAGAAAACATTCTGAAATGGAGCCAAATAACTTCATATATGACTCACATAATTTTCTTAAATATATTCCAAAAAAGGAAAGATTTATAAAACATGAAAAAAGTTGCATTGAAATCAGGGTTTGAAAAAAATATATATATTTTTAAAGCCCAACCCACCTGGGTGTTCTGGGAATATTTTTTAAAAATTTTCATCATGATTTAAATATTGTACCATAAATCATGCATCTATGTTCTATGTTTTTTTTCAAATATGTTTTTAAAAAATCTTAAAATTACGGGGGGGGGGGGGGAGGATTAAATAAAACCTTAAAAACACTCAAATGCTTAATATGAATTATTACCAAAAATTCTTTTTCGGTAAAATAGTGTTCTCTCACAACTTATGAGTGATAAGTTAAAAAGTTAAAAAAAACATATTGGGCGGCATAATCTATAAATGTAAATAACTGATTTCAGAAGGCAGAAATAAACTCAGAAGAGCATTAAACTAGTAGGTTATACATGACATAATAAACCAGGCATTTAGAAATACAGGCAATATGTTATAAACATTTGTGTGTGGTTACAGTACAACAAATATGGTTTTTGACCAATTTCAAGAAGTTTATAAAATTCTACCTTTCACTTTATAACCTTGCACCAAGCTGCTTGTAAATTATGTTTTACATGCTTCACATTTTCTCCCGTAAGAGGGCAGTACGATTGGCAATTTGTCTACTTCCTGATTGCACAACGTGACAGCACGTGACTAACACGTCATAGCGTGGAACTTCGAAATCTTTTTTGACTCTCCCCGATTTGTTGTGTGGTGTGAAGGGGTAAAAATGGCATCTTCTCTTAATTTTGCGTGGAAGAGACGCAGGAAGAAATGCTTTTAGAAGATAATTTTTCATAACAAAAATGTCTCAACGACTGAAATAAGTATGAAATGTGACACATCCTGTTTGAATCTACTATAAATCAACATTGTGTCACCTCAATGATTGAAAACATATTTGATGGAAAAAGATGTATTTTGAAGAAATATGAACATCCCACGTGCAACAGGCCAATAGGACACTACATAATTTTCGCATTTTAATCATCATGTGTGGCCTCTAAAGTTTAATGGAAGTCTTGTTATCGAAATGTGTCATGTGCACGCGATTTTAAAAATATGAGGAAAAGAATTACGATTCTACGACTTTCAAAATAATCTTCTCGTTTCTTGAACTCCACGATTTACGATCAAAGATGATGGTGCTGAAATGTAATCAAGTATCTATTTTAATATATCCATGTATTAACATGCTGTGCACAGTATTCTTTTTATATTTAATATGATAAGCTTGGCCAGGTGAATTGATTATGTTATTTTTATGGAAATAAATCTATTCGGTAAGTCATGAAAATTTACATATTTTTTTTATTGTACATCCAATGCATGTTTATATATAACCATTTCATGGACACCATTTTAGTTATTTTATCATTTTAAATTAATTGGTGTATTTTCCATTTTAAAGGTGCCATTTCATTATCTAATTTTAATTATTTTATCATAAATATTTTTAACACATTTTCAAAGGCACACAACCAATTCTATTTTTAACATTTAATAATTTTTAACACTGCTAATAAAAGAAACACCACATTTTATAGTTTATCAGATTATATTTTGTACAGCAGGTTATAAAGTTTTTTTAAAAAATCATTTCTTAAAAAATCGAATTGATTGAAAAGATTAATCTTTGGATTGGTCTCCCAGCTTTTTTTTTAAATTTTATAGTGAAATACATACACTATTTTAGATACCATACAAAGTATATATATATATCTATATAAAGCGGTGAGAAGCAAAAAGATACAAGTAACCAAAAAACGATTCCGAGCAGAACATGTTCAAAGTTACAAGGGTCAATCTAAAAGTAAAGAGCTCTTTTCCTCTAGAAATGTTTATTGAAGATAATGAAATAAAACTTTTTTTAAAACATACTTTGATATCTTACCTATTTTTCTATGTAGTCGTCATTCTTATTGAAACATGTATAATAGCACTGTACCAGTTTTCCTATGCCTTCTGCACACTAACTTGCTGCCAAGTTTTTGACAACGCAGTTGACGAAAAATTTGCTTCAACAATTTATTGGGAAGTTTTTAAACATATGCCTGCTACGCCTAAAGGTGCTAACCCCCCTCCCCCCACACACACACTGGAAGGATTTTGCGTACGAAAACCACTATAGAAATTGTGACAATTAGAAAGAGAACCTTAGTGACTGGTGCAAAAACTTGGAGACAAGTGTGTATGCAGAAGGTATAGAAAAATTGGCAGAACACTATGATAAATGTTTCAATCTGAACAGGGTTGACACGGGCCACCATTAAACCATTTGGTTTAAACCATGGTTTAAACCAAATGGTTTTCTTAAAAAAACCACATGGTTTTTTTCAAAAAAACCACATTAATTTTTTGAATATTTTATAATAGTTTTGGTATTTTAAATAAAATCTTTTAATTTATGAACTTCTACTCTCATGAAACATCTCAATTCTACAAGAACATGCAGTATTATTTTTAAACAATTTCCATCCATTCTATGTTCTGAATCAAATAGCCATGGGTAAAGTATTCGGTCTATAGACGGATTTCTGTCTCTTTTTTGTTTTTGTAAATTGTTAGATGGAAAAGGACAGAATACTTAGAACTAAAGTATTTTAATACAGATTTAAATGTGCTGTAAATGTTTTTCCGATTTCTTCATTTAAACGCTTAATATGTTACGATGTTGCTAATTGTAGTAAATTTAGTAATTTGTTAAAATACTTGAGGAATGATTTTTAAAATGTTCGACTTGAGTTCCCACCTTAATTATTAACTATTGTTATTGCTAATATTAATCTATTATCGGGGGTTTGGGGAGATAATTAATTTATATATGCAATGCAAACAAAATTTCTAGAAAATGCATGTTTTTGGAGTTACGGAAATTTATTTTAACTTCTGTCCTTTGAAATCCTCTTACTTTCACCCATGCAAATAGCTAAATTCACAAAGATTAAATTATAAAAATGTCTGGGTCAGGCAGGAAAAAACATGAAATTTGGATTAATTTTACTGAAATAAAATCAGATAAGAGAAAAGGTACAACAGCAGTTTGCAAAGTATGCAATAAAAAAATTGAAGGCCAAGGTTCTGCGAATGAAGAAACACATGGAGAAATGTTATGTTCCTGATAATTCCAGCTTGAATGAATATTAAAATGCAAGTTAAAACTAGGGATGTAACGAATATTCGGCCTGGCCGAATAGTCATTTCATCACCAAGCCAAGATATTCGCTAAGGTCAAATTTGGCCTGGCCAAATATTGATGGACTTTTTGTTTGGCAGAATAGTTCTGCTACAGTAGAAATGTAAAACTTAAAGAAAGTAGTAGATTTTAAACATTAAAAATTGTGTTATAGGTATTACAAAAGCACGCATTAGTACATAGTTTTAATAAATAAAAATAATAGTTATAAAAATATAATAGTATATAGTTATTTAAAAAATACTACTCTTTAACCCTTTGTTTTTGGTTTGATTGAATAAAACAGATTTTAAAGTTATAATATTGTATTTTATACTTAACATTCGTTCCCAAAAGCTAGCATTTTTATTATGTCATTTTTAACAAAGTGGAAGTCCGACTTTGTTTGGTTAGACTGATTTATTGTGAATATCGGGTAAGAGAGTGTGAAAAGCCTAGAATGTATCATGAATATTAAGATAGTATAAGTTATTGGTGTTTTTGAAAATAAAAGTATATTCCAGTTCAATGCATTAAATTTTAAAAAAACTTTTAAGAACAGGTATGTAAAAAATCCCCATAAAATAAAAATATTAACTTCTATAACTTTTAACATATTTTCATAAAACTATTTTGAGCAAGGTAAAAGTTCACTAAGCAATAGTATTTCTTTAATTTGAATTAAATAACTAGTACAGTAATGCTAATGCTTGCATTAAAACCTGTTATTCCCATTCCACTTGTGGGTGAAATTCTGTTTTATTGCATTTAAAACAATACAGAAAATACATTAATTTTAGATAGTTTTAGATTATTAACAAACAAGAACAGATTAATGTGTGGAATGGGTGTTTGACTTTGTGAATGCTTTTAAATTTGACAAATTCTTTCTATTACAACGATTTTCTAGAAATTTTAATATTCCGTATTTGGCCAAATCACTATTTGTTACATCCCTATAGTTAAAACTGAAGTTTTAATAATGAATAATCATTTATTTATTCCCAATTTCATTAATCAACATTCACTTTTAAAATATTATTGTTATACAGAATTTTTGGCTTGGTATTACATAAAGTTGATTCTTTTTACTATATTGACAAGAAATTAATTAAAATTAATTGATATTTTAAAGAAACATTAACTATTTATTTTAAATAGTGACAAATAGAACAATAACACACAATAACTAATCTTTTAAATAATGTCTTTAAGCTTTAAAAGTGCTGCATTAGTTTAAACCAAAAAACCTGGTTTAAACCCAAAAAAAAAAACCCGGTTTAAACCAAAAAAACATGGTTTTTGGGGTTTTTTTTAAAAAAACCCGGGTTTTTTTTTCTAACCCTGAATCTGAATGACGACTGCATAGAAAAATAGATAAAAATCAAACTATGTTGTAAAAATTTTTTACTTATTTCTCTTGAATAAACATGTCTAAAGAAAAAAAATGTTCTTTACTTCTAGAATGACCTTCCTAGAATGGTGCTCAGACAATTATTTGCATTAGTTATCTAAATTTAAATTTTGTCAGTTACAACCCTGTGGTTCTAGGTGCCTCATACATTAAATTTAAAAACACTTTTTTTAATGTTCTAAGATCTTTAAGAAGTAGCTACATAAAAGAGCTAAATTGTCCAAAAAGGAAAAGGGCAATTTCAGGTTTAGGCAATGACAAATATTATACTTAAAACATTTTCAGGAGTAACTTGTCACTGCCTACCAAATTCTGAAACACCCCACTTTACCAATATAGTGGGTTTTTTCAGGCTGGGCCTAGTTTGGCAAACCCTGATTGAAACATTTCAGTTAATGATAATCATATTTTTAAAGCCTGTTTTAATAAACAAAAATAATTAATGAAAATAAAAATATAATACCTTAGTAAACGTCTCAATCTCACTAATAGGTTCAGCCATAAATGCTTTTTTATTATGACTGGCTAAATAAACCTATTAAAAGAAATATTTGGTTACTTTCTATATCATTGCACAAAGTCGGTGAACAAAAAGCAAAACCAACAATATGTTATTATAACAAAACTAGCAGTATAATTTACTTTATTAACAAAATATATATATGTATGTAGGAAAATATTAGGAAAAACAATAAAAGAACAGTAGTAAGTGCATGAAAATCCAAAAAAACAATTCTTAATTCTCAAAAATTCTCCTTAATTATCAGGAATGTTTCGACTAGGAAAGTACTGCAATTGCTGCTTTGCGAAATGAGGCTAAGTTAATTGCTGTTGCATGTTGTCTATCTCTAATTAAGTTACCAAGCAGCAGTTTTCCTGGTCTTTTCCATTCAACACATAAATGTAGAGAAGCACCTTAAGAAGTCTTGTAGATTTATATTAAATGTTCACTTAATTTTTGCTGTAGTCAGTTTTCATACTATTGAATAATATTAGATTAATCAAAAAAGCCAAGTGCCTAAAATGCAACAATATTTCCATGCGTATGAAACTTACTCTTCTTGTATCATCTGATCCCATCAATGTCCCAAAATGAAATTTGGAGAGGTATAAGAGGGTGACGCAAAATAATTTTGAATTTTATCAAAATTTTAGATTTATCATTTTTTAAATTTTTGCAAGTTGCACATTAATTTAAAGCTAGTTAAAAGAGCTTTAAAACAAGATCATGCTTGTAACTTTTTCAGTTCCAGACAAAATGCAGATTAAATGGCTCAGAACTGTAGCACTTTTAATGAAAATTTTAAAAAAATAATAATTCATAAATTCTTAGTGTATGGAGAGAGAATTATTTTTGTTATTTTCATTCATAACTAGGTTAAATCTCTTGATACACAAAGTTTCACCAAAATCTGTAAAGATCCGAAAGACGGACGGAAATCCGATCCGTCCGAAAATTGTTCTAAATTGTGTTGTTTTGACGTGGAATGACCCAGCTCTTTCTTTGGGATGAAAAAAGTGCTTTAACTTTTAAAAATTAGATTGTGTAATTAATTGGGTAATCTTCACATTTGGTAACTCCGTAATTTTTTTAAAGATTTTTTTTGTGCAAAAACATATTTTTTTAAGTATTATTGTTAGTATAAAAAAAGGCTTGAAAATTCTCCCATTAGTGGGAATGTTAAGTATTTTTGAACTGGTCCAAAAAATTGCCTCAAATTAGCCAAACTAAAAGATAATTTTTGCACACATTTTGTGGGCAAAAGTTCATGTTAATAAGCTTATCAGAAGAAAAGCCGACAGTTAGATCAGGATTTCTACAGGATTGAAATTGCTCCTAAAGAGCCTGGTATTAAGCTTATTTGAATAGTTCAAAATTAATTGAACAATGGTTCAGATCAAGAAATCAATGATGGAAACAAAGTGTTGTGGAAAAGATTTTATGAATAAAGAACAGTTTTGTATGAATTAGACTATTCCCACATAAGATATGAAGTAACAAATACACCGACACGCAAACACACTGCATGGGCCTATTACCAAATTTTCAATTTTTCAATATTTTTTGAGTTAACCAATTTATTTTTGATTTTCCTTTGTTTTAGTAATCAGTGTTTGATTAAGCATTTTTAACATGGTCTGGTTTTTTTGAATTTTAAGAAGCGTTTTGTGAAAAATCAAATAATTTTGTGAAGATTCAACATTTAAACATGTAGTGAACTGAAAAAAAATTGTTCTTTGTTGCTTATTTAATAAATAATTCTGTGAAAAGTATGATTTGGTAGCTCAGAGTTTTGTCAAGGGTCCGCTTTGATTGATCGGAATTTTGTAAAGGGTCTGAAAACGGACCCGAATTTCTCTGGTGCGACCCCTGGTAATATTTTTGTGGGATATTAAGAATTCTTTCATCTGTTTATAATGTTTATTCTTTTTTAAGTTTTCATCTTTTAATAATGTTTATCTTTTTAGAAGTACGCTGAAAAAATTGTCAATAAAAACAACGTAGTAAAGAAAAAACACTATTAAAAGTATGGGAAAATTACTTCACAGCTATAATAATAATGTGTGCATTTGTTAAGTGTGAAAATGTATGAAAATAAATAAGATGAAATACCTTATTATGCTTTACATATTCATAAAATATTGCTGATCCAGCTAACGCAGCAAATGTAATTCTGAAAAAGTAAAAGCATGGGTGCAATGGCAATTATTTAGTAAATTACACTGTAAAAAAATCAAATTGCTTTATAATGCAATCCAACTATGTTTTTACAAATATATGCATAAGGTTAACTGGTCAGTACCAAAAACATTTTGGAAAAAAAATACTCGTTAAAATGAACGACTATAAACTATACTTCAGTATTTCTATAACTGCATGTCAATGACATCTGACAAATTTTTGAACAGAAAGGAAGTATGAATTCCCATGCAAACTCTCAGGAATTCCAGCTTTCTTGATTTCTTCAAAAATTCCTTATATAAAATTAACAAATTACTGTAACAGTCCGAGATTATATACCGTCAGATGGGGTAAAATTTACAAATAAACATTAAGCACGTATAACAGATTAAGAAACTATACTACTATTGAAAATTTGTAGGCATGCTTTTAAAAAAAACTTTTAAATGAAATGCTTTTAAATTTATGTCAATTGATAACATTAACTATTTGCAGTTTACAATCTTAATCTCTAATTGCTCACTCAAGAAATACTTATTAAGATGTTGCAGTTTTCATAATGAACTAAAGACAGTTTCTCCTAAAAGCTGATATAGAATCAACAAAGTGTTAGATCTAGTTCTGGCTAACTTATGGGTACTTTCAAATCCTAGAATGAAACAACCCAGATTTCATAAAGACTAGCTTTGTAGTTGATTGAAAATTCAAGGAAAAGCATATATAGTGGGATTCCTGTTACACAAATGTCAGCTTATATCATATGATGTTCATACTTTACATCTGTGAAATAGCATGCAGATGTATCTTGATATCTAAAAATCATTGAAGTCATGAGAGATATTACAGTTAGTTAAATGCTAAAAAATGCAATAATCTGCGTTCATTTTCTGCACAATTTGAAAGTTAGAAAATTACTTTTATCCTGAGATAATTTAAACCTAATGACACACACACCATCAAATATAGTACCAAAGCTCAAAAAATAATAAAATAAACAAAATAAAATTATTCTGATAAGCTTGAATTAATCACTTAAAATAATAATAGCAAAATTACCAGCACATAAAATGCACAAAACAATTTATTTCTATAGCTTTAGACACGTTAGATTTTGTAAGTTTTTTTTTTTTTTTTATTTAAAGAATGGTTTTTCCATCCAATAAACAGCTAAATGAAAAAATATATGAGGTAATAACTGCTAATTGTTTACACACTGCAACACATGGAAGGAAATTCATATAAACAAATAGCCTTTTTAATTTACCTGCATTTGTGAAACAAATTTGGGACTTCTAAAAAGTTATATATGCAAGCAGAATATTAAGATAAAAAAATCAAGAGATTGAAAGCAAATAATTGAAACAAAAGAAAACAATTGTTTGCAACAAAATTTATACACAACAAAACTTACCTTTGAGTTTTCGAGAATTTAACAGATTTTGAGAATTGGTAAATTGTTCGACCATAACTGCGAAAACTTTGCCACATTTTTTACTTCAAATTCTGCTTTAAAGAAATAAAACAAAAAAAATTGAGTTGATAAATAAAATGCATTTTTTATTTTCAAACATATAATTACTCTGTAAAACTTGAGTAAATCTTAAATGTAATTATTAATGTTAAAGTGCAAATTTCCCTTAAAAGTTTGTAAAAAGAGAAAACTATTTTGTATAAGATTTTGTTAATGTGACTAATTTATTAAATGAACTGAAACAGAAATTCAAACTCTTCTTGTTTCAAAACTAGCTGTGTGGTAAAAATATCACTTACATTTATTAATATGTCTATTACAGAGGCGTAGCTAGGGTTTTCAGCGCCCGGGGACAACTGAAGATTTCGTGCTCCTGGGGGCTTAGGGGCTCCCCTAAAGGGAATTTAAAAAATTTTTTTGCTTCCTAAGTGATAAATAGCTCTAAAAAGCAACCTTTTTAACTTTCATTTTTATTAGCGACCACTCACTTCTAAAGGAAATATGGGACACCTTGGCTTCGCAATATTATTTGTCTGATTTCCCACGCACTCCTGTGCTACATTGGTCATTCCCGATATGATTTGCACTGCTCCTACTTTTTTGGTCGAACATATTCACACCTTTCACTTCAAATAATTTTCTTTTCGCATTTAAAAATTAAATAAATTAACATTAATTTGGCGCCCCTTGACGCTGCGCCCGGGGACAGCTGTCCCTCCTTGCACCCACCTAGCTACGCCTCTGGTCTATTACTTGAAATTGAAATGGATAAAAAGAGGCATATTAAACTGTTCTTGCTCAAGATTTGTATGAACATTATTTGGGTTGGGTCCTAGGAGAACCTTCCCCGTCAATGCAGTTGGCGATGAGTATGCAATCTTGGTAACCCTGATTTGATCGTAACCTTGCTTGTAACCTTCTGCTAGATGGACGCCAATTTGGAAATTTGAAACAGGGTGGGCTCTCCTAGGATTTTAACGAAAACCAATTGAAATAAAAGATAGAATAAAACTTTGAACAAAAAAAAAATGTACAACACTGCCTGAACATTTGGCTTTAAAAAAGAAAAAGTAATGTATGTAATAAATTATGTGATTTATTCTCCATCAGAGATACTTGTGTAATGATTTTTGCCTTTTCTTTATGTTATACTTTTATCACCAGACTCACTTCAAAGCACATATACACTCCAATTTAACAACGTATCCATAAGCAATTGCAGAAAAGAGCATTATGCACAATAGGATAAACTAAATGTATTTTAGAATGAAAAAAAATTTTATTTGCAAGGCATAAAATTACACTCCCCCTGTCCACACTTCAGAGCCACATACACCCTACAATTTAACAATTAATAATTTATAAGCAATTGCGAAAAGAATATGCAGAATAAGGGAAAAAATTAAATGTATTTAAAAATATAAGTCAGTTGATATTTGCAGTGTAACCCCCCCCCCCCCCCACACACACACACTTCTAAGTACATACACACTCCAATTTAATAACGAAAAATTAAGCAATTGCAGAAAATAATATGTATAATAACAGAATAAATAAAAGGTATTTTGAAACATAATTCAATTTTTATTTGCAAGCAGTAAAAGCATTCCTTCCCAAACCCACATACACAAACCAAAAACCCAGGGATATGCACCATGGAGACTACAGCTTTGAAATTTTAGGGGGGGATTGGCCAATTCAGGGGTTCATAGCTTTTTGGGGGGTGCTGTATCACTCTGAGAAGGGCAAACACTGCTGAAGAAACTCATTTATGCAAAACAAAGAACTTATAAACAATAAAAGAACACTCTCCTACTCCGACCTGAAACAAGATATGCAAAAAGAAAACAAAACGTTATTTCATAAAAGCTCCACAACCTGCTACAACCAAAAGATAGCCACTACGCAACCAAGAACTATACGGGCCTCTGACAATAAACTTCTAGTAGCAATGCGTGATGTAGCGTGGAGACGGACCCAAATGAGGTACCATAAAATAGAACTACAAACCACAATTGGCTGTAATCATCGACATAGTAAAATAATTGTAAACAAACCATGAGCAAGTTCAGAGGTAACTTAGCAGGACCTTTGCAAAAAACAGTACCTACTCTAAATTGTAGCGGAAATTGAGAATACATTAAACTATAACACTATGCATCTTTTCCTGCCCCAAAAGATGTATTTGGCAACGAAAAAGGTTAAACACAGCCTCAGGACCATAGGCACAGAGGTTGGGCAGTGCTTCCCCCAAGCTTGGGCGGGAGGGCGCCGCGCCCTGCCCGCCCTTGGATTCGGGAAACGCGCCCATCTTGCCCTTTTGTTAGTGGAATTGCACCCTTCTTGTAGAGCTCAAAACTCGCGATCGCCAGTCGCCGACGGCGACCAATTTTCACGTTTTGGCGACCATTGTTTTCATTGAAGTAGCCATTATTTGAAGCTACCATATTGAAGCTACCATTTGCTAATGCTAAAACCCTTTCTTTTATCTTAACTCGTGACCTTTTCCCAAATTTTCTTGTCCACTAAAAATTAAATAAAGAAGAAAGAAATAGGAGTTAATTTTTGGGCCGCACGGAAACTAGTTTTTCCGCCGATTCTTACCGGAAATTGCTTACCGTGTTTGAAATTTCAATCTTTTTCCATAATGGAATTATTTCAATTATCTTGAAAGTTGTAAGATATTTTTTGCATGCACTACCTTAAATTTTCTTATTTGTCGTTTCATTTTAATAATTAAAAAATAAAAAAAGTATAAAGATAGAAACAGCCAAAATCGTGCACGTGCTTCGCCGAAAATTGGATTCTAAGTTAGAGATTTTAATACTTTTGCATCGGGTACAAATTTATATTATTTTCTAAATTAGAAGATATTTTTCACACATGCTACACTAAATCTGCTTATTTTGCATTTTATTTTAAGTTTCTGCTTTTTTTCTTGAACTGTGCCGATATTGAACACGTGTTTGTCGAAAATTGCGTTTATCACTATTATTCACCATTATTAAATCACGATTATTGTTTCATTTATTCAAATTTGATTTTAGTATTGACAGCTATTTACTTTTTAGAAAATACTAAATTGTGGATAAATAAGAAATTTTTAGAAAATTGTTAATTTACCTGGGTCCGACTTCTTTAAAAAACAATACACAATTATTGAAAACTGTTTGCTAAATAAACAATTATTGAAAAGAAGTAGTATTATCACAAATCATAAAATAAATAAGAATTTTTTTTAGTTTAAACATTTTACAAAATTAATAATGATAATGACCTCTTTTAGGGCCGACAGTTGCAAGATTTTTCGGGCACTTTTTGAGATTTTGGGGATTCTTTTTTTCACATCATTTTATGGCTCTTTTTTGGCTTTGGGTAATTTTTTGTGTGTAGCCTGAAACTCTTCCAATGATTCTGTGCTTGATTATATTGCAACTCTTAAAAACTCTCTATCTCATAAAATTTAGAACAGTAGGTTCCCAAAGACTAATAAGAAAATTCTTTTTTTTTTTTCATCTTTATAAAGGACCCATTTGGGTCAAATATGCATTTATTACATCTGTAGTTGAGAAAACTAACCAAAATATAAGAGAGAATGCTCTTTCAAATAAGA
Organism: Octonoba sinensis; assembly: GCA_038502835.1. Taxonomy (NCBI): domain Eukaryota; kingdom Metazoa; phylum Arthropoda; class Arachnida; order Araneae; family Uloboridae; genus Octonoba; species Octonoba sinensis. The sequence goes on along the minus strand of CM076599.1, from coordinate 50,057,614 downwards.
AACTATTTACTATTCATAATATGAAAAAGCATTTAAGAATCCCAATTTAATGGTGCTTTCTTGTTATTTCAAGAAATAAAAGTTTAAAATGTAATAAAACTTGCGGGGGGGGGGGGGAGACATGGCAATGTGTGAGGAATCCACATATTAGACATTTCCTTTTTCTCTCCTTATTTTAATAAACATTTATTTCAATCTTTAATGAAAATGTATTGTATTAATTTTGCTTCTTTTAAATTTTTTAAAAAATACTATTGTCATTTTAAGCTAAACCATTTCTTTCAATTGGTATTCTTGATTAATTATAATGGCATTTTTTGCAATTTTGCTGTTTTTAGAACATGTTGAAAATTTTAAAGGGCATTGAAAATTTTAAAGGAAATTTTTAGGGGGCATCATAAGCAAGGGGGGGGGGGGCTCAAGCTTTATTGTATTAAGAAAAGATATATTCTTATTTTCTTATTATTCCTCAGAGGTGATCAGATATTCAGAAGTACTGGAATGAACAGAAATACTCTCATAAATTAGTAAAAATGTATAACTCAGAAAATCCTTGCTAGATATTTTATTGAATTTAAAATCATTATTGGTTGATGTTGCCTTGAATTATACAAGCAGAATGTTTTCATGCTTTACTTTAAATATTGAAAACGATCTTAAAAATGAATGTTGTCAAATTAGTTTATATATATTGGTCAATGCTCAGTTTCTCTGTGATGATGTTGATGTTTGACTAAAATGTTAAATTATGGCAATAATAAAGTATTACTACGGGAGGATTCATAAATGATGTCACGCTTCTAGGGAGAAGGGGGGTCGTGAAATTGTGACAAGGGGAGGAGAGGGGTAACAGGAAGTGTGACATTCTGCTTGTGCAACATAGCGTAACATGTGACAATGGGGGAGGACGGTCCAACATGGAAATAAGTGTGACATCATTTATGAACAGTCCCTACTTCAAATTATGTGTGCCCTTTATTTCGATAAGATGCCCTAAATTTGGAAAAGTGCCCCTTTTTTTACAGTAGCACCCTGCCTTTTTCAATCCTGGGGGAAGGTCTGGTTGGGGTTAGAAAAAAATTGCCTGAAAAGAAAAAAATCTTTAATCCCTTAAAAAAAGTTCCATTACAGTTCCTTCTACAAACAATAGTTTTCATCATAAATGACATCTAGACTTGGTAATGCACCCTATACATGTGTCATGTTTCATATACTTTCATCGTGTGACTTTTGTTGACAATGAAAATTTTCACCAAGAACACAGTATCAGTTCAGTCGTCATACCCGAAAGTGTAGACAATTTTAAAACTGGGGGGAACCACAGTACTTGTGGGGATACCACTACCTAAGGGGTTTATACCATGCTCAGCAAGATGGATATCACACATGCACCCCCCCCCCCCCCCTCTAGAAGCCTTCTAAGAGCTAAGCATAAAGAAACATTGTTAGTTAATCTGAGGCATGAAATTGGTGAATCCAAAAAAGAAAAGAAAAGTTTATATACATTTCTTTCAGGTTACTTTAAATTTCGAGACAGGATTTCAGTGCAACTGAACAAATCATCTAAAAGCGCCTGTACACTAATCAGTTTGAAATTGTTGATTGAAGAAGGTAATCTTCATTTTTTACGTATCATAAAATGAATAAATATTTTAAAATATAATACTTGCATTTAGGAAAAAGATGGAAAGAATCAATTTTAAACGTAAGCACAAACACAATTATAATGTTGTTAATCGTGCGAAGATAAATTCTAATGTACAGTGTTGATTATGAACTAATCTGCAATGCTGAAAATGAAAAATACAACTGTAAAAAACGCCTTTTAAATACCTGAAGATACGGCCGGCAGCGTCGTTATTTCATCATTACGCTCATTTCATTTCTCATCATGAAAAGTTTCCTTTTGATATTGCGAAAGTCGGCTGAGGCTTAGCCAACAACCTTTTGAAGCAGTTATAAATGGACTGTACGGATTATTTAATTTTACTGATCATATATTCAGCTCATTGGCATTAACATTTGGTATTCCTATTGTATAGTTACTTTCTTAATGAGTCCGACATCATCTACCCGAAGAACTACGTTACATCACTGCGGGTACATAAGTCATAAACACAGCATAAGCATAATATCTGGCGCTCTTGTGAATTCTTTTTCCGCTTATAAGTTTCCTTTTTTATTTACAAAAAGCGTCTATTCAAAATTTAACTCTTAGAAATGTTTTAGACATAAAGCGTAATAATTAAATTTGGGGCATTTTTTTATTTATTCTTATTATTACAGTGGAACCCCGCCATTCGTCCGCCTCTCTATTCGTACAACTCGTTAGTCCAACTTGTTCAAGTAAAGTAAAATTCAACTCGTCATTCGTACGCTTGCCCCGTGATTCGGACAGCGCCAGGGGCCAGGGTTGCAGTTTATGGCTTTTTTTTTTTTTTTTTTTTCAGAAAAAAATCGAGATATTATGCTTTTTGTCAACTCGTCTGGAAATAGTTTGTTTGGCCTTTTGGATTTTTTTTATATTTAATACTTTTTGAGATTTTCCTGACAATTTAAACCTTTTAAGGGGAGCAGCAAGAGGAGGTGGTTGAAACCGAACTTTCTTCTTCAAGGGAGGAAAGTTGTAAGGAAAGCATTTCCTTTGCGGAAATTAAAGAGCTGTGTTACCACTGGGAGAAAACACAGAGAGTGGTGGGAAAATGGCATCCTTACACTGCTGAGGTCAACAGGAGCATCAAATTGTTCAACGACAATGTAATTGTCGTTAAGAATCCTTAGAAAAATTCTGAAAAATAGTCAAAGGCAGACAAAATTGGACTTTTTCTAGAGAAAGAAACCCAACACTCTTCTAGTGGAAAAAGACAGGGAAAAGAAAGAACAGCAAAAAGGGAGAAAACACCCAAAGGGATGTTACCTGATGTTTTTATTTAAAGAGACTCCAGAAACATCAGTACAGTAATCCAAACAGTAACATCAACATTTCTCTTCCTCCTCTCAACATTCCACTTATGCCATCAGCTGTACCAGTAAAGTGCAGTCAAACTTTTAATTGTGTATAATTTCATGTACAGTACATTTGTTATTCATAGGTTTAAATAAGCAACCATCTCTGTGGGTCTGGAACGGATTCATCCAAAAAATAGTGGAAAAGCTGGGCTAGGAAATAAAAGGGGGAAAAAAATCTAACTATATTGTTTTTTGAAAGCATGTAGTGAATTACATGTCAAAATACAAAAGTTCACACTGAAATAGTGGACACCTAACAGCCCTTTTTGTAGTCCTATTTTCTAAAGTTTTGAGCCCGTCGGAAAATCGGTGATTTCATTTTCTTTCCATCTGATCTTTTTCCTCTTCTCATCAACCTATGTAACTCTGCATAAAACCAACGCATGTTCAAAATGTGTACACCAGTTATTGTTAAATGAAACGCTATTTTTTTGTGCTACGACACAATTTAATTGACAATGAATTCGGGGTTTTTTTTTTAGGGGGGAGGGGTCTGGCAAAATTGGGAATTTTCGAATGAAAAAACTAATTATATAATTATATGGACCGATGTATGTTTTTATCACAGAAAAAGTTTCTCTCAAGTTGAAAAAAATCTTTATCAATACAATCACATAAGTATGAATTCATTTGAATTTTACAAATACAAATACAAAAGTGACGACCAGCAACAGGCTCAGGGCCCAGTTAGGCTGGTCCTAGTCAATTTAGCAGTCCCCAATGAACATCAAGAGATTTCTTAAACGTTTTTACCCCGCTGCAATTAACAGTCGCTTCTGGGTAAACTATTCCAATTGCCTATAAACCTATTGAAGTAGTAATTTTTCCTAATTTCAAGATTAGTCTGAGATTTGAAAAGCTTAAAACAATGACCTCTAGTTCTACTTTCAGCACATAGCTGCAGTCCATCAACGTTTCCCATTTTAATGAATTTAAACAACTGAATCATGTCCCCTCTAACTCTCCTTTGTTCAAGACTATACATATTGAACCTTTTAAGCCTAACCTCATAATCTAAGTCTGAAAGACCACTTACCAATCTAGTAGCCCTCCTTTGAACACTTTCTAATAAGGTAATATAATTTTTCAGGTACGGAGACCAAAACTGAACAGCATATTCCAAATGAGGTCTTACCAAACTTCTGTATTTTGTATTCAAACTTGTAGGTTTTTGAATACATTTAATAAAATCGATGTGCTTTTCACATAGTATCATGATTTTCAATCGAAGCGTAATTTTCATGTGAGTTCAGTTCCTGCACTTCTTTTCCCTTTTATGTGAAATTTCCATTTTTTATAGAATTCAAACTGCACTGGAGGTAGTGAAAAAATATTTTACAGTTTCACATCTAATTCACTAAAATAATCCATGCATCACAATCCCATTATAGAAATACTTCCATCGCTCCTCCTTACTACCAAAACTAAAAATGGTCACACATTAATTTGTGATCTTTAAATTGAAAAGAATATTAAAAATATATTGCATCAATCAAAATATACAAACGCACGAGGAGAACATGGTGCACGACATGTAAAGAAATGCTTGCGGTCACATTCTTTTACTTTTATGAACCATTCTTTCTTATCTACAAAAGACTCCTTTTCTGAGTTTTTGTTTTAGGAATGTCCAAAGGAAAAGAAAAAATATTCATTTAACTCGAAATTTTTCGATTTTAATGGAAATTTTCAGAAAGCTTATTTTGAGTGTTGCATTGGAAAATCGACGAAAACTTGATTTTCTTTTTTCATCTATCCGTTTTTTCACCACCCATTAGACATGTAAAGCTCTGAAAATTCGCAGTTTTCTCTTTGGAAAGAACGCGGTTTTTTTAACCATATGGAATTTAAATTAAAATCGGGAATTTTGAAAACTCCCATTTTTCAGGAATTAAATGTATATAATATTTATATATATAAAATATATATATATATATATGCAAAAAAAAGTTTTTTCACTGATTTTCCTATTTTTATTTTTTAAAAATGTGTTTCAAAAATTCACCAGTTTGAATTTAAATCCCAAGTTTATATGCCATGTGCCGTGGTTTTCATGTGTATGAACGACGATATTCAACGATAAAAAATATTTTCAGTATTTATTTCAATGTGAGGTTCACAAAAGTCATAGCTTTTTAAGCTCTGTTAGTCAGGGGAACCCCACTAGGGGGGGGGGGGGGGGGATAGCGCAGAATCCTCCATTGAAACTTTTAGGGGGAGGGGTGTTTTCAGGGGGTCTTGGACGAATTTTGGAGGAGTCCTTGTTTTTGGGGCGCTCTGTAGCTTTTCAGGAGGTGCTCCAGCGCTCTGAGAGGGAGATGTGATTTGGGTGGTTAATTAGATTTTAAGTCATTTTTCAATACCTCGTCTTATCTTCAGAATTATCTGAATTCCGTCAAAAACCTAAAAATTCACATAAAATGAAGAAATACAGAAGCTGAGTTCACGAGCAAATTTAATTCTTTTCGAAAATCATGACAATTGTTGAAAAAGCTTCAATCTTATTGATGCATTTAACAAATATACAAGATAAAACACATAATTCACATAAATTATTTCTTATGAGGTCGTACTGATAAAGCTTTAGTAAATTGATGCAAAACCGGAGTTTATGGCAGAAAAATACCTTCTGCATTTACAGTGTTAGTAATTTTTTCCATTTTGAAGAAAAAAAATCTGTGATAAAATCATAGCAATCGTGTGTAAACTTATGTAATAGTTTTCTTCCCTTCAAAATTTCAACTTTTCCTGATGTTCCCTTTTTTTCCTTAAAATTCCCGGGAAATTTTCCCGCCTTTTTTCTCTCTTTTTTTGCAACTTTATTGCTTTTTAAATAAATTGTTCAGTGTGTATAAACCTACGCATGTTCACAATGTATAGCTTTGTAAAAGGAAAAAAAAAAAAAAAAAACTGCCTTGACTTTGAAAACTGAACCCTACATCTCAAAATCAAAAAAATAATTTTATGCAAAAAGTGCGGATTTATTATCTTATGTTTTTTTTTTCTTTTTGTGATCACTAAGGGCAGACGGTCTAGGGTAAGTTATGAAGTGATTGGCTTAAGTTCAATTACAAATATATCTTTTTGTCATGATGTGCATGAAAGTAGATCAGTGAAAAATAAAATGATGTCGTTGTAGGCGACAAAAAGTTACTGATATTTTGGTTAGTAGTATAAAAAATGCGTAAAAAGTAAAAATTTCCCAAACATTATACTTGAGACTGATGAAAATTTTTGCCTTAAAATGAAAAATTTCGACTATTAACACATATTTGTATCAAAAAATTGCCCGCAAAATAAAAAATAGAAGTCTCATATGACTGGAATCAATAAATAAAAGATCTGATCTATATGAAGTCAATTTATTGCAAGTTAATACAGCATATTGTTAATTATATTATTATTATTCCTATACATGACGACTTTAGACTTCTTTTTAAGGATATGTGATAAATCTGGTTCTACCACTATTGATGAACCCGTTACTGGTAAATCAAAAGTTCGCTATGTCCACTTCTGGAGCTTAGGGGTGATCTAAATTCTTAATGGTTTGCAACCATATTTGAACAACCTTACGAAATATAGATTAACAAAAGTTCTTTAAATTTTAGACGATAACTGTGGAAATACCCTTAAGTTGCTCACTACTGGCGGATTTATCTTATTCTAATAAGCCAACCAATAGTTATCGTCTTTTTCTAATTATCACCTGAAACATGTATTTTATTATGTTATATTTTATTTCAATGATATTGGAGTGATTATATTGAGTGACAAAACACTTAATTTTTAATTTTATATTTTGCTGATTGACGTTAAATGATGCTATTATGATAAAGAATAACTTACGTTACTTTGATTATTGATATTCAAGATTTTAGAATGAGTTAAATAAATAAAAAGATTACTTCAAATATATTTTCGTTTGGTTGTTCTTTATCATGGAAATGTTCAAGTTGTGGCCACACATGCGCTAATTTTAAAGTGAGAATTTATGGCGAAATATTCAATGCCCCAGTACTTCTGATAGTAGGGGAATAATGGGCGTTCTACCCCAGCAGGCAGTGGACGGTGGAAGGGGGCGTGGCCCCACCGCCTCCCAATGCCCCCAGGCGTGCCCTCAGGCGTTAGTCGAGTGGAGTTGAGTTGTATGCCTTCAGGCGTTTTTCGAGTGGAGTTGAGTTGTATGCCCTCAGGAATTTTTTCGAGTAGAGTTGAGTTGTATACCCTCAGGCATTTTTTCGAGTAGAGTTGAGTTGTATGCCCTCAGGCATTTTTCGAGTACAGTTGAATTGTTTTTCAAAAAATTATAGTTTTGGAATGGCAACACCTTTTTGTTTCAGCTTAGGATTTTGATACGTGTTCCATTGCGGCGCCATCGATGAGAAGAAAATGGAACCATTATTGAACTTAGACTTTTTTTCTAATGTTTTCTCTCAGAATTCAAGCAGAAACTATTTTATATTACATAAAATAATTATAATGTATAATTAATTAAATGTAATCTTGTTAATTACATCCTGCTATGTCCTTATTTTTTAGACTTAGAAAGATTTTCTTTTTGGACTTTTTTAATGTTTCCACTCAGCATTCACGCAGGACCTATTTCATAAAGTTAATTGTAATACAATTTTACAGTGTAATTAGAAAATCTCGTCATTTTTACTTAGAAAAGGCTTGGATTTTTTTTTTTTTTTGGTTTTTAGACTTAGAAAATTTTTTAGTGTCAAGTGATTTTTTTCTCTTCTAAGTATGTAAAACATTGTACAGCAACATTTTTCTGATACGTTTTTCAAACTTTAAAAAAAAAAAAAAAATCTGAATTTTAACTGCTTGTCACATTTCATTTATGTTGTTTTCAGACATAGAATTTTTTAAACTTTTTAAAAAATTTATATTTACAAGTGATTTTTCTTCCTAAGTATGTAAAACTTAGGTGAAAGGCTGAGTAAAATTTTTATACGTTTTTGAACTTTTTTTTTTTGTCTTAAGTCTTAACAATATGTTTCAGAGCGCATTTCATTACAAAACTACCTTCTACTTAAACTACTTTAAATGAACTTTGCACGAAAATGAAGAAGTACTATCATCAAAACTTAGATTTCTCTGGTAAAACTTAGTACAAATTTAAGCAAAGTACCGAGTACAGAACCTCGAAATATACATTAATTTGATAAAAACATTGAATGAAAATGTAAAAGTATTAAAGACAAAGCATCAGAACTTGCATTTCTCTAGTTAAAACATAATATAAAAAATAAAGAAAAGAAGAAAAGAAAAGAAGTACTAATATATTATAGAAACGTTCAAAACTTTGAATTAAAACTATAAAATCGAATAATAAAAATGTGAAACAATGTAGAACTGATAATGTATAATGAACCAAATTAAATCTTGTAACCATGTATTTATTTATACTACTTTCAGGTATAGAAACTTTTTATACTTAGAAGACTTTTCACAGTTATAAGCGATTTTATTCACCCTCCTAAGTGTGTTTAATTTATTTCAGAGATTCAAGTAAAACTTACCTTATGTTTCCGAACTTTTTCAAAGTCTTAATTCTAAAAACATGTTTAAAAACACATTTCAGTGTAAAGTTACTTTTTACTTGAGCTATTTCTTATCTTTACTTTTTCCAACTTACACTTCAAAAAATATCAAGTGAATATCAAGCATGCAAAAAAAAAAAAAAAAAAGAAGAAGAAAGAAAAAAAAACATACACACAGTAAAGAGGCATATGATAATAAACAATTCATTTATTCAAAATAAACAAACATTTTAAAAATTTCTTCAAAGCTAATTTTTTCAATCTATTTTTATACATATGGATTGGATGAAAATTAGTATTGCACTTCAATATATATCACATAGAAATAACTGTTCTATTAAATAAAAGTTCCGGATAAAAGACATACATTAAATACTAGACACAAAATATAACAAGAAATAAATATTTACAATAATTTTCAATTTACAAGATTCATGTTTTAATTAGATGGTGACCATATGCTAAGGTATTAATATGGTCATCTAAAATGAATCTTTTGTCATCAAAAGGTGAAAGAGCTGTTTTGTGTAATTTTTGCGTGTATAATTGATGACAATCACTTCCTATTTTCATCATTTTTTCACGAGTTGCTTTAACGTTCTCTAAGCAGTTTTTGTAATCAGCATGCTTTATTTTTTGCTGTACAACTTGTCGAGAAACACCTTTAGCAGAATTTTTCTCGTGATGTATTGATTTTATGGAATACATTTTGGCTCTAAGTCCAATGAACTCTTCAATGATTTCACCATTGAGTTCATCTTTAAAGCAACCGATTTTCTTTTTATTTTGATTACTATATAGAGGATGATCAGTAGGATACTCGGAAGTATCGTATAAATGAAGATGTTTCTTCATGTCCTCGTATACATCCTCTGTTTGAATTTCATAGGTGAGGGAATCAGTATCTGTGAATAAAAGCTCTGCTCTCTCACCGTAGACTTGTAATATATGATTGTAGTGAAAATCATACATCAACACTTTACTAAGCTCTAGTATAACAAAACCGACATACAACGGACAGTTGAGCATGATGTTGGTTTTCTCTCTTTCCACTCCTACTAAGTCCTTTGAAAAAATTTTAAAGTTGCGGAAACTTGGTGCTGCAACTAATTTCTTCCCACGTTTTTCTTTATGCACTAGTTGAATATCCACTCGGTTCCGTAAGTTCTCCATAGTTTTACCGTATGCAGAATTATTTAACAGTTTAAAAAAGTCTTTTTCAAAGGAATTTGCTGCATGTTTCCTTTTTTCAGTGTTGAATTCTATATACCGTTTCAACCATGGTTTTTGTTCAAAACTTAGAACTCTGTGCACTTTTTTCAGTTTTAATACTAAGGATAAGTATAACTGAAGATAACGGTGGTAAACTATATAGTTTTCTTTATCACGCAGATTAGGCACCAGTTTCTCACACTCTTTGAATTTCTGTCCATGCAGTTGATTTAAAATGTCTTTTGCAGCAGGTGACAACATATGGTCAGAAATTTTTAATTTTTCAACTGCCAATGGATATAAACTGTGCCTTTTATGCAGATGAGGACCGTATTCTAAATCAACCTCTAACACATATCCTCTGTCACTGTCAGAAGGAATGGATTTAATCCAATGTTCATCCACCTGGCTTGCATCCATCCATTTAAAATCTCCACAAGGTAACGGTTGAGACATTGCCCATCCGTAGAGATTGTTTGCATCTAAGTACATAATGTACTTAGATGGCTTTTTAGGATCAAAAGTTGGCAAGTATTTGTTGTTAGCGATGGAATGCCTTTTCGTAATAACCGAAATACTTCCTCGAATGCCACGTTCAATAAAGAGATGCATGTCTATATTAGTGAACAGTTCGAGAGGTTGTTGTGTCATTTTCAGGCAAGCTTGCTATGCTTGTCCAGGTGCTGTAAACATATGTGTAGGGTCTATTTCATAATATTTGAGACACAATTTTCGAAAGTTCTCAAAAACATCTGCTAGTTGTAGCACATCACTAGCCACATACAAGTCATGATACTCTCCCATAGATGATAGCTGAAAATTTTCCCAAACAGTTTGAGCATGATTATAATCATCCAGAGAGATTTCTTCATTAGTTAGGCTGCTGTAGAAGGCAGGTAGTGGTGGCAGTGACTTCTCACTGAATTTTTGGAAGGAATCCATGTATTCATAGGGGTAGACCCCTTTTCTTAGCAGAAGGTGAACTTTGTTCACAGGCATATTTTTCTGCAAGAGATGGAAATCATTTGGAGATAAATTTGAAACCAGTTTTTCCAGTGATGTAGGCAGGAACTGGAAACTGTCCAAAAATACTAAAGAGACGTTTTTCGCTCGTTTTTCATCTTTTGATGAGATGCAAAAAGAAATGTATTTTTCCATATTCGTAGGAATCAGATGATACTCATAGTCTTTAAACTCCCCGAGTGTTTTCACAATATGATGAGCATCATAGCTCTTTAAATTGTGAAAAATCACTGGTATCATCTTTCTCATCTGAAACCTTAGATTGCACTGGTTGTGTGCAGCTCCACGAAACTTCCCAGTTAAGTGATCGTGATCTCGCACACGATCCTTCTGTAAAGGCTTATTGCAGATATGGAACAAAGTTGCTGTTTTGAAATCCATTTCTTCTTGAGGGGTTAAATTCATTGGCTTAACATCCATTAACTTTTCCCCAATTTCTTCTCGCTCTTCGAGAAGTTTCTTGACAAAATGTGTGGCAGCATCAGGACCTCGATAAACACTAATGGGCTTAATATTGTTTCCATCAGGGCCAACAACAATGTAAGCATAACCACAGGCTTCATGGTGTGCTAATTTTTCTGTATAAGAACCAGAACTCGAAGGTTGAGCTGACTGCATCGGGATGATAAGGGATTCAAAGTCCGCATAGATGGCATACGGAACAGGATGCTGGAAGTGGATGTTTTCAAACTTGAGGATGTTCTTCCCTGGTTCTGGAAGCTTCACTCTCTGTGGACTAACATTTTTACAGTACTGGTGATGTTCCTGCAGCAATCTTTCACTGGAAAATCTATGTAGGCAGCGGTAGCATATAAAACATTTGGGTTTGTGTTTTGACAAGTCTCCAATAAGTCGGGACATATCTCGAATAAGGCAGTAGTGATGAGTATTATCATCACTATTGAGAAGAAGGTTCACACAGTTAGAATCCTCGCGTTTGGAAATATGAAGTGGAAATACTCCATCTTCCTCACAGCCGAAAACATTGATTCGTAAATCGTTCATCTTCTCGATGAGAGGTATTTTGGAGACTGGCACAGGGAACTCTACTCTATCCATACAAAAGGTCATGTTCATGGGGTAGATAATGTGCGAGACGTTCAGGGTGATTTTCTCTGGAAATGTTCAGTTTATGTGCGAGAAGGCATCACACTAAACATTTATTGTCCTCATTTTGAATATTAAGCACTGCCTTTTTAGATTGTATCTTTTTTGATAGCGGGACGTAGCTACGATCCGCTAGTGGTGTATACTTGACTGTGAGTACTTCTACATGAATAATATGATCTAGAGTCCAACCTGACCCCAGTTGTAGAAACTCTTCAAGACACTTCTCCACTTTAGAGATAGCCTCTTCTAAATGTTCTTCTATTGTCTCATCTAAAAGTTCTGTCTCACAGTTACTGCCAAAATAAGAGGAAATCACTTCAGTTTCCCCATTAGCAGCTAAACGAGAAAGCTGTGCTTTCATAACAATGCGCCATTTTATGGCGCGCTTCTCCCTCATTTCTTCTTGCATAAGTTGGCCAATTTGAGGTCTTAGCTCATCAAAGCACATTTTAAAGTCTTTAGCATTTTGTGGACTAGGAATTACAAATTCTGATGAAAACGCATTCAATGCACTCCGACGACTTAGTCGAATACGTTTCGAGGTGGTGGCGGGACCCTGCTCAGCAGCTTTACGCTTTGGTGGAGCACTGTGTGTCACTCGAATGTGTTGCAATAAATTTGATCTTTGTAGAAACACACTATCACAGTCTTTGCATGTGAAGCTTCTTCTATGGGTCTCCATATGGCGTTTCAAATGGTCTTCACGAGTGAACTGCATGTTGCACTCAGGACACTCCACTGCAGCTGGATTATGGACTTTCATATGTCGGTTCAAGTCGGAGTTTCGTGTAAAGGACTTTCCACACACATCACAAGAAGATGTCTTAGCTCCAGAATGCGTTTTGAAATGTTGATTTAAATTAGACTTGGTGGAAAAGGATTTTCCGCATGTAGTGCATGCCTATGGGGCGAAAAATATATTTTAGGATTTTTACATACTAAAGACATTTTCTTTATATACAACATAGCACATAGGAGATCTAAGTTAAAGTTTATTCTAGAAAGTTATCTATTTTTACTACCGCAGAAATTCCAGTTCATAACTTTATTCTAAAATCATCTTTCTTTGATGTGTTTCTTATTAGTTCCAACATCACAAATGATTGTAACTCGAAATAACATTTGATCGTTTCTTTTCAAATCCCAATTCATTCTTTCTTCCTTACTTTGCTTTTTTTTCTATAACTTTAGATTTTTAAGAAATGAAATTCATAAAAGTTTACATTTAGTTTAAAGGTACATTTCCAAGAAATTTAATGGAGCATCTAACATTTATTTTTTCTTCTTTAGCCTAAGAAGCGAATCGTTTCAAAAAATCAAATTTGATCTTTTACAAAATGTTTTTTACCATAATGATCACTAAGTAAGACTTTCAAAAGTTCAAACTTTCATAATCTGCAACATTAATGTAAGTTGTGATTAATCACTTAAGTGTATTGAATGTAAGTACTATGCATTCAAAAGGTGTTCAGTTAAATATAATGACATTCAGTTAATGTTAAAAATCATCCAACACAAATTTAAACAATAAGATATATATATAGACGATAAAATGTAAACATCAAGTGGTCTAAATCCAAGTTTATTTGGAAAAAAAAACATTTAAAACTATTGTTTACTGAAACACATTGAATTCATGCTTTCTAAAGTGAAAAATTGTGTATATTTTCTTTTTAATTGTTTTATTTTAAGAACATGTTAGTACTTCCAATTCACATAAATGTTTCTAATTCTATTTTTCTATCTTTTAAAGTTTCTTTAAGTCTAATTTTTTTTTCTATGTCTTAAGTTTTTTTCCTCTGTTAAGTCTTAATCGGCTTATTCAATCATTTAATGCTTTACAATTTTTCCAGAACATTACCGAAATTTCATTCTGGACATGTGAAATGTTTTTTTAAAGCATTGACACTACACATCTACTCTACACAATTATACATCTAGATCAATTTTACTTAATTTTCAGGAAATTTAAATATTCCTTTTAAAATACGTGAACATCCTACTTCGCACAGTGAGACATTTTTCATTTGTCTCTGAATACAAGTTCTATCCTTTTATGAGTTCCAATAAAAAATTTTACTTTCAGAATTTTTCGATGGCTTGTATTTTTAATAAAGTCTAACTCAACATTTTTTCTTATTGGCTGTTAAATGATAAATTATACTCATAAAATAAAAAGAACAACATTGTTTTAAAATGTTGCTGATTGAAACCTATTAAATAATGTTGTTCAAAAATAATAGTTTTAAAACAACGGGATATTTTCTTCTAAGTTATAAAAAGGCGATGCATACACGAGTATATACCCCTATAATTACCCAAAATATGAGCAACCGTTTAAACATTTACAATTTAAATCAATGTTCAGTTGAAACAGTACTAAAGTTATCTATTTTCACTAGTCTTTTAACGGAAGTTAAAGTCAATACTTCTATTAATACACAATACAGAGCTTTCATAGTATCGTTTAAATTTTTTAATACGATTTATAGTTTCCTATCATTTTTGTCCAACATCATGTTCACTTTTTTTTCATTTAGAGCAAAGTGCAAACACTTCAAGTGAAAACATGTAGTAACATAAATGTTTGCACATTGTAGCCATTCTTTTTATTTTGCTTATGTTAAATTTAAAATGCATTCTTGTTTCAATTTAAAAAATTCATTCACTTATCGTTTCTCCCGGAAAAATTTCAAATGAAAGCACATTTCGTCCATTAATTTTTAGAAAATTCTCCATCTATGAAAATTACAAAAAGAAATTGTATTTTTATGTCTCACATCAAATGTTTTATACATTTTAAAAATATCTAACGATTTTTTTTTATATTTAAGAGAATCTCTTATCAATTCGTTTTTATATGTTTGAAAACTTTTGCAGTTATGCTTTAACATATATAGGAAAATCTAGAGCAACATTTTCTTAATTCTATTAAACATAACATTTTTCTCAGGCGATGAATCTCAAAACAGTATTTTTATCATTCTAAGAAGGTTTTCTGATTAAACAACTTTGTTGATTTAGAAATCAAATACAACATCACATATTCATAATCATATGGGAAAAATAAACACTTACGTGTGTATTTCCAGACTTTTTCTGGCTAAGTCCACTAGCTCCAGGTTGAGCTATTGGAACTGGAGCCATAAGTACTGCATTGGAAGCGGAAAACAAGTCTCCGTTTGCGGAAGGCAATAGTCTATCTCCGGAAGGCCTCACAGCGGCAAAAGTAGGCCTCATAACACCGTTCAGTTCAGATACGGGCTCCGCTGATATATTTGAAGGCACATAGTTTATTTGTGCTGGTACATTACCAGCAGTTAGCAATTGATATTCTTCGTGAGGAATTCCAAAATTGAGAAATGCAGCAGCCTTATTAGATTCCATAGTAGAATAAAATTTAATTGATACGGTGTATAATAGCAGAAAGTAAAATCACGTCTTCAACTAAAAAAATTTAAGAAAAGAAGCGAGTCTCGAAATTCACGCAGCTAAAATCTGAGAACTTACTCTGGCGAAAGATGGAAAGCAAGTGAGTGTTTACGTATTTTGTGAGAATTAAAGGAGAAACAAGTTAACCAATTACATTATAGCATATATTACATGCAGAGAACAAATGAACCAATGAAATGATACAAAGAAGATGATGAAATCGCTTTTGGAGTCTAGAAACAGACAAGCATGAACATGCTTTGTTCGTTCGAAGATCAGGTGCGCTTATAGCTTTCGGGGAATAGGATTCACTCCCATACAATGCCCAGGCAGACGAAAAAGCTTCCCTTTCTCGTGTCCTGTGGGTATAGTTTCGTTCTCAGTTATGAAAGAAGCATTAAAGAAAGTTACAATTCACTTTTTTGAGTGTGTAGTTTTTATGAACGTATTCTTTTCGAAAAACAAATCTTCCAATGATAAATTAAAAGTTATGTGCAAAATCAAAATGAAAAATGAAAAAAAAAAAAAAAAAAAAGTTAGTAGTGAAAAGCATTTTGTAAAATTTTAAAGCTTATATCCGTGAAAGCACCTATGTACAGTTTACCAATGTTTTAGTATGAGATAGAAAATTTAATCTTTCTATTATAAGATTAGGGTCATTTGTAAACTGTAAGAACATTCAAAGTATTTCACAAGCGAAAAATAAGTTAAAAAGAGAAAAAAAAAAATACTCGAAATTTTGTCACTTTGAGCTTTAGGAATTACATATTTTTTGTGATGAGTTTCATCAAGTGAATCAGTTTGGATGTTCTATACTTACTACTTTTAGATTTTCCTGCTGTTTTAGCATATAGTACTTAGAATTTTTACATTTGGTATCTTTAAAAAGTGATGAGCTAAAATTCATCTTGACTAAACAAGCGTAGAAAACGAAGTGACTTTTCAGCATTTTCTTTCGAGAAATAGCGGAGCTAAAAGTTAAATACATCGCAATTGTAACGAATATATTCATTAAAGCATATTTGTCGAAAGTTATAATTCCTGAAGCTTTGAAAGATATGAACGAACTTGTAACGCGATGAAAGATTGAAATCATAGTGCAGATGTTTTTTTTATGGCTTTAGGTCCTTTGAGATGATCGGACGGAAAAGAAAAGATCCCCTCTTCAACCCCTATGGGAATACTTTCTCGTTCTACTTTGAATTAAGTGATTGGCAAAGATCACTTTCCTTTTTACATACAAAGTATCTCCATTGTACTTTACTTTAACTGCTGAAAATAGCTATATTACTTGATGGTGCGGAATATCATCGCAATGAAAACAAAAATACATTAATGAAAGATGATTTTTGCTCTCAAGAAAACATGTTTGATCAAGTTTTCTTTTATTAGCAACCCTTTTTCATTGGTGTAGAAGCTATCAGCAGGTGCATTGATTAAGATTTTTAGTGGTTATAACAAGTATGCTGTGGGTTACACAAGGTGTTCACGGGATAATTTTCAATAACAGTTTTATTTTGAAAATTTCCGTACTTTTACGTTTTTGTTCTCAGTTTTGGATGAATTAAAGTTTTATACTTAGTACTTTTATAAATGCTTTGTTGTGTTGCACTGCATATTTTTCATTTTTCACTGTTTTAGCAGTTTTGTTCTTAATCTTTTACATTTTTCATTAAGATGTCAATGGACAAATCTATGTTTTGATACTTTATAATTTTTATTTAGTCATTTTTATGATGTTTTAACATTTCGTACTTAGTAATTTTGCGCGACTTCAGTCTAAGTTTTAATAGATAACTAACTTTTTTAGCTTTGTACTTAGTACTCTTAAATTTTTGTGTTGTCTTTTACATGTTCGTTCTAAGTTTTTCTGTATGTTTCAGTGGATAAAAATAAGCTTTGTTGTTTTGTACATAGCACTTTTATTTAGTTTAGTACTTTTACTAGTTCTAAATTTTATTAGTTAAATCTAAGTTTTGATGTTTAATTTTTTTGCTTTAAGTTTTCATTTTCATGTTGCTTTAACATTTCATGCTTAGTATTTTACCTTTTCATTCTGAGTTTTAATATATGAATCTTCGTTTCAACATTTGTTGTTGACAGTTTTATATTTTCTTATTAAGCTTTGCAAGGTAAATCCAAGTTTTTGGTATTTTGTGCTTAGTCTTATTTTTTGACTTTCGTACTGATGTAACATTTTTTACATAGTATTTTATAGTTTTTCTCTAGAATTTAGTAAATTGGATGTTTATACTTTGTACATTTATAGAACGTTTGAACATTTTGTACTCTTGCTTTTTACGACTTTAGTTTGGCTTTTGGTAGCTAAATCTAAGTTCTTAAGTTTCGTACTTAAACTTTTACATTTTTGTACTAAGTATCACTTGATGAATACGGAATATACTTAGTACTTTTACATTTTCACATTGCTTTAATATTTCCTACTTTGTACGTTTGATTCATTTACATTTTCATTCTAAGTTTTAGTAGATAACTCAGAGTTTTAACATTTTGTAAGTAGTATTTTTTACATATTTACATTAAGTTTTAATATTCTGCAAATGCATAACACTTTTATCTTGAAAAGTTCCATACTTTTACAATTTTTGATCTGAAGTATTTTGAATTAATTTAAGTTCTGTAGCTTTATACTTAACATTTTTACATGTTTTGTTGTTTTGTACTGCGTATTTTTAAATTTTCAGAGTTTTAGCATTTTGCTGCTAGAACTTTTTCATTTTTGATCAACATTTCAGTAGATAAAACTATGTTTCGATGCTTTATACTAGCAATTTTTACATTTGTATAATATTTTAACATTTTGTACTTAGTAATTTTACGACTTCAGTGTGAGTTTTAGTAGATACATCATTTTTTCTTCCTTTTGTACTTACTACTGTTACATTTTCGTGTTGCTTTTAATATAATAAACTCATTTTTTTACACCTTCATTCTCTGTTTTAGTATATAAATCTAAGTTTTAACATTTTGTATATAGTACTTTTCATGTTTTTGCATTAAGTTTTAACATTTTGCAAGTGCATCACTTTTGTTTTGAAAATTTTCGTACTTTTACATTTTTGCTCTAAATTTTTCTGGATGAATTTAAGTTCTGATGTTTTGTATTTTGTACTTCTAGCTTTTCGAGCTGTTTAATTAGTTTTCGCACTTAGTACTTTGTTTTACTTATCGAATTTTTAGTAGCTGAATTTATGTTTTGTAATTTTGCGTTTCGTAATTTTACATTTTCGCCCTCTTTTAACATCCTCACTATTTTTACATTTTAGTAGGTAAATATAAGTTTTTACAATTTTCACATATTACTTTGACTCTTTCCGAATCATGTTTTAGATGAATCTAAGTAACAGTTTTTTATACTACTCTTAATTTTTTGATGTTTTGCACGTTTTTACAATATTTTGCAAGAGTGCAACACTTTTGTTTTGTAATTTTGCATTTCCATTCTTTTCTGGATGAGTTTAAGTTATGAAATTTTATAGTTCTATGTTTTGTTCCGCGTATTTCTAAGTTTCCTATGTTTTAGCATTTTGCACTTAAAATTTTTATGTTTGACTTAAATTTTCGTGCGAAGTTATAACATTTTGCAAGTGAAAAATAATTTTGTTTTGCAAGTGCAAACATTTTTAGTTAGTAACTTCAAACATTCTCTACTGTTTTATGGAATGAACATTTTGAGCATAGTACTTTTACATTTGGTACCAAATTTTACTGTAAGAAACTAAGTTTGGAACAAGCACTAGTTGTAGTTTCATGCTGTTTTAGCATTTTGTATCAACTACTTTTACATTTTCATGTTGCTTAAACATTTTATACTTAGTAATTTTGCGTTTTTTCCACTAAGCTTTACAGGATGTAAATGCTTTGTACTTAGTAATTTTACATTACTGTTCTAAGTTTTACGAGTCTAATCTCATTTTTTTGCGCTTTAGTGTGAAATAATAGAGTTTTATAAAATACTTTTTGAAGGAAACAGTAAGCCTAATAATTATATGAAGTAGAAGATAACTTTAGAACGAAACGTGACAAGCAGTTAGAATTCAGATTTTTTTTAAAACAGTTTGAAAAACGTATCAGAAAAATGTTGCTGTACAATGTTTTACATACTTAGAAGAGAAAAAAATCACTTGCCACTGAAAAATTTTCTAAGTCTAAAAACCAAAAAAAAAAAAAAAAAAAATCCAAGCCTTTTCTAAGTAAAAATGACGAGATTTTCTAATTACACTGTAAAATTGTACTACAATTAACTTTATGAAATAGGTCCTGCGTGAATGCTGAGTCATAGCCCCCTTAACCAGATGCCTAGCAATTTGCGGGGAAGTTGGCCACGGATTTTAGTTACCTTTTCTCCCACCAGTAACGCTACTTATCTGCTATTGCAAACCGCGCTCTTTGCATTAGTTTTAAGGGTAGAAAATTGGTTTTACATTGCTTTTTCTTCTTTTTTACCCTAATAATTTGATTCTTTGGGTTAAAAACGGTCCTTTTCAGGACCAATGTAACTTAAAGAAAGATGGTTTATTGTGTTGTTCCATTTTGCACATCAAATTCAGTAAAAGAAAAAAATAGTTTCAATCGGACATTAGTTTGCGTGAAAAATGGATCTCCGCTATATCAAGACAAGGGAATTATTCTTCTTATTACTATTATGTGTGTGTCTTTCATAACGTCTATTTGGCAAAAAAAAAATTTAAAACATCAATTAATTAATAACAATATAGTGCAAAACTATTTTTATATAAATATACATTATTTATTATGTTGTCCAATCTTTACTGTATCTTGTCCTTGGAATACGGTTGATTATATATTATGATGCATTTTATGTTATGCAAATATTAATTAAATTGAACTTATTAATTTTTTATTAAAAAATGTAACTAGTTACACGAAGACATGTATGAATCAATAAGAAATAATGAAAGTTAGAAAGGAAGGAAATACAAATTATTATTCATGCATAGAATCGAATTCTAATCATATTTCAAGAACATATTTAATTCTATGGATGAATTAATGAGAATAATTTGGAAGTAATATTTGTCCTATTCTTCATGCCTAAAATATCACTTCAGTACAATGCATAATAAATTGTAATTATTCACATATTTAACCATTTTTATTTTATTTATGTATAATTTTTATTTATTTATTTATAATTTTATTTATTGAAACCAAAAGGACTGGTTTTTTTTCTTTCGGGGGGGGGGGGGATAGAGCAGATTCTATGATAATATTAAATTTGATTCTATTATAAGAATAAAAACTTGACTTTTATACAAAATTTTTATAACTTGATTAAATAAAAAATTTGGTTCCAAGTTTCTCAATTTAACGTCCTCATCGTTCTGCTCGTTTTTTGAAGCAATGATTTCTTGGAAAATATTAGATTGCGAGAAAATATATCTCATACTCTAAGTACACTTAAAAGCATTTCAAAACTTTGAACATCTTTTCAGAGCCTCTGCAAAACTCTTGACTTTTAAAATTCAGGGAAAAAATTTTAATTTTCAAGATCACTATAAGTAAATAAATAATAATAAGACATTCTTATAAGTAAATAATAATAAGACATTCTTCTTTTCTAAAACAAATGAATCCATATAACTATCTACTCAAATATATATCACATGTATAGCTTTGTTGTTAACCTATCACGGAAGTGATACATTACATCTTCTCAAAAATTTTCAAAATGCTCCAAATAAATATTTAATTATTTTAACCATAGCATCGTTCTGAAACAAATATTAAAATTAAAAGTTTTAGTCAAGAGCTGGATTTTTATTTGTTTCCTTACATCGGTAAAAATGCCAGTTGAAATTATGTGTATTATATTCTTCACGTAGGAATTGCATAAATAATTATTCATTTAAATCATTACTTTAAAGAAAATTCTGTTAATTTGTGTAACAACATTTTTCTTTCAAAATACCTACAATTAGGAGAAAACCTCTTTAATAAAATAAAAGTTTTAAGTTGATGCTCCTTTAAAATGCTCCTAGACTAACGAAATATCAAAAATTAATAATATCACTTAATTTCCGACTGTTTTACTGCATCATAAAGTAAGAGCGAAAAAAATGTAATTATTGAGTCATATGATTAAATATGAAAAAAAAAATATCAAATGATTTTTAAAAAGGAACAATTTTTACCGCTTTTTTTTCGCAATTTACCAAGCGTTTACAAGTAAAACACCGTTTTCCAATAGCAAATAGGTAGTGCCCTCTAGCGGTGATTTCTTTGTCAGCGGGAGAAAATCGTTGCCGGTAGGGTAATGGGGTTCGCTCCATTTCGGAAGGCATCTAGTTAAGGGGGCTATGGCTGAGTGGAAACATTAAAAAAGTTCAAAAAGATAATCTTTCTAAGTCTAAAAAATAAAGACATAGCAGGATGTAATTAACAAGATTACATTTAATTAATTATACATTATAATTATTTTATGTAATATAAAATAGTTTCTGCTTGAATTCTGAGACAACATTGGAAAAAACATTGGAAACATTGGAAAAAAAGTCTAAGTTCAATAATGGTTCCATTTTCTTCTCATCGATGGCGCCGCAATGGAACACGTATCAAAATCCTAAACTGAAACAAAAAGGTGTTGGCATTCCAAAACTATAAATTTTTGAAAAACAATTCAACTCTACTCGAAAAATGCCTGAGGACATACAACTCAACTCTACTCGAAAAAATGCCTGAGGGTATACAACTCAACTCTACTCGAAAAAATGTCTGAGGGCATACAACTCAACTCCACTCGAAAAACGCCTGAGGGCATACAACTCAACTCCACTCGACTAACGCCTGAGGGCACGCCTGGGGGCATTGGGAAGCGGTGGGGCCACGCCCACGCCTGAGGCCATTGCGCATTGCGCCTCTTGGGGCAGAACACCCATTATTCCCCTACTTCTGATGATTATTGTAAATTACTGGGTAGTTAATGTTAAATAGAGTTTAACCTTATGTTACTCTGTGAAAATAAACCCTCGAAGTTGGTGATCAAGAGTCGTCCTGTGACCTTTGACAACAATGGGCAGCAAATTACTGATTTGGGATTCAGTGTAAAAAATATTTCCGAACTTGTGGGAAAGTTTTTTTTTTTTTCTTTTTTCAGTTTTTCGGCTATACTAAAATCACACGGAGATTGTTACCGAAATTTATGAGCTTGAATGGTTCCATTCCAACAGTGAATTTCTACAAAGTGAGAAAAGGCCTTTTTCAATGCCACAAGTGACACAAATAAAAAAGTTCAAGTGCTGAATGTATTACGTACCCCTAACCTCTGTTCGATGCCGTAAAGCTTACGGCTTTAGCTCATGGCTGAACGATATATCTTTAAAATATATCTAAAAGTTTCATGCCTTTCTTATAGTCCAAAATTTAAAATTTTACTTAAAAAAGTACACTCAGCAATCTGCTAAAAATTAATCTACACTGTTAAAAAAAAAAAAAAAAAAAAAAACTGAATTTTCAGAAAGTTTTTTGACTTATTTTAACGGAAAATTTCCGTAGTGCTTCAAAACATGGTTTTTCCTTCAAAAAAACGGAAATATCACGTACCTCACGATAATGAAAATGCGAGAACGGAATTTTTCCGTTTTACGGTTGCTGTATTTTTAGAACCTGATTTGGAATTGGCGATAATACGTTTTGGCGATAATCAACACTAAAATTCGAGCTTCAGATTGTTGTTTTAATGAGAAAGTTCTATTTAATTCTCTTGAAACATATCTGATTTCAAATAAGGCTTATGCTGTACATCGGGTTTATTTGGAAGCGCGCCCTACATAACAAACTTGTATGTACGTAACAAAATGTCTTCAAAGCTGGACCGGCTCTAGGGTTTTCGGAGCCCAAGGCAATAACAAATTCTACGCCTTTATTAAAGTGTGTTATTTAGTTTATGTTTTAAAATCCCCAAATTAAAAAAAAAAAATCCTTAATTTCGTTTGGGTCGGGATGGGATGTAGTGACTGGTTACTCTTCCATAATTTCATCTTTTTTCTTGATCAGCGCTGGTAATGGAGTTGACCCAAATTTATTCAACTTTTTTATTCATTCGACCTATCCTTCTAGAATTAATTTTCTCCATCATTCATTCCGGGCAGGCCCGTGCCGCCCTCCCCCGTCCCCCCTTTGACTGACCAAAGTCCCTAATAAAACGGCACCTTCCCCCTGGCGAGCACCCAGTGGCGTAGTTAGCACAGGTGACACCCAGGCGATTATTGATGGTGTTCCACCAATTGATGGTGTCATCCCAAGGAAAAGATTAAACCAAAAAAAAAATTGTAAATGTGAAGTATGCGTTTGAATGTAATGTATTTAAAAGAATCGCAGGTTTAAAAAAAAAAAAAAAAGAAAGAAAGAAAAATCCTATTATCGGCGCAATGATATTTAAAAAGTGTATTTGTTGAGCGGTTAAAAAACACTTCAAATATATATTTTAAAAGGAAACACTTTGCTCGTTCAAAATAAAAAAGAAAATGATAGAAAGAAATATACAGTTTAAGTTGTTTGTTTCGTTTCATGGGGTTTTCAGAGATTTGTTTTTCCGTCGTGTGCGTGTGTCACCACTAAACGGGGGGGGGGGGCACCCAGGGCGGTCTGTGAGTACCCCAGATGCAAATACATACATACGCATTTACTGACAGTATTAAGTCCCTACACTCAACAAAATACGTATAATTCGGACGGTGATTAGTTTGTTATCTCATGGCGCCACTTATACTTGCACCGGGAATCGGGAATCAGTACCATATGTATCCATTTTTTCCAAAACAACAATAAGTTGAAAAATGAGAATTCCGTGCTTGAGAAAAACCGAATGAAAATATCGCAGGTTGACGAGCTTCGTTGGCGAACACGTTTTCAGGGCAACTTGGAGTCTGAACAGTGGACATTGGACAATCGGACAACCTTTGCTTGGCCGCTCTATTCAACTGTACGAACATCATAGAAATTGTCATTCTTAAAAAAAAGTAGATTCTTCTGTTGTTCTTCTTGTGAGGTAAGAATCTTATTTCATTTTGAAACTGATGTTTTGTGTTTCCCAGGCCTGTCATTTAGGGGGGTAAGGGGAGTCAAATGCCCCCTCCCCCGGCTTGGGAAATATAATGTATTTATGTGTTTATAGATAATATATTTCTGTGGGCTTGTAGTAGTTTTTCCCGAGCTTGTTCGTGGGGCCAATTTCGGCAATCATAAGCCAATATTGCCACCCAACGAAAAAGAATTACGCCACACGGCAACCCGCGAATGGTCAAAGATTCGAATATTATCTTTGTTTCTGGATTTTATTATTTTTTTCTAACGTCTGTTTTATAGTTATTTTTTTAAAATCCTTCTCCTTTTGATAAAGCACGGAATAGTATTTTTAATTTTTGTACATCGTTTTTATTCGCAGCTTTTTTCACGGTGTTCTAAACATGTGTTGATCAGCGTTTTTTTCTAGTTTTACAATTTTAAGAGATGTTTTAGCGAAATTATATTTGCTACGCATCATTTCTTAATGGTAAAAAAATAAACATACATTTTTAAATTTTAGATGCACCAAACAGTTTTTAGAAAAATTACTGTTGCTAAATGGAATGCATTGCGTTTTATGAAAAATACTTTAACTACTTGACTATCTACATTTAACACCTATGTTGTATTAATTTATATTACTTATTGCATAAAACCATTTTATTATTATTTATGAAATTTATTTAGATTGATATTTAGATTTCTGTTGTAACGGTATCTATATTATTATATCTCTCAAGCTTATCGATATTAAACATTTGGGTTTGTGTACCTGGTCTCAAAAAATCCACTTATTGAGCCCTTGTCTAATGTTAGATACATTCTAGATTTTTATAACACAGGAGCAGGTATGTTCCTTAGTACTGTGCATTTAATGAAAATTTTTACTTTAATTTTTATTAAAATTTGGAACATGTTGAAAATTTAATTTAATATGTTAAACACATATGTTAACGTAATGAAATAATATTAAAATTCATGGTTTCAAGCTCAGAAATATTGCACAAGGAGCGTCTTGTAATTATTATTATTATTATTTTATGAAACTTCATATTTAGGCTTAAATAAAAGTTAATGGAATTTCTTTTTAAAAATTAATTTCAAAGGTTAAGTGCCTTTTATATTAACTGTAATGTATTTACTAATTAAATTATAAAACAATATTTTATATTTTGTAGGTGTATTGCAGATATTAACCCTAAGAGAGGAAGAAAAGCAAGCAAGAAGGAAAAAGGAAAACATTATTCAAATACTAAGAAAATCATTAACTTGGATAATGACATTAATGACTTTGATACAGTTTTATAATTCTGAATTAATATGAAAAATATAAATATACATATATATAAGTATCTTTTTGTTACAACTTTTCAAATTCTGAATTAAATAAAAAGAAGTGTAAATATTGTGTTTTTGATAAAGTTTTCAAATTCTGATTTAAATAGAAAGGAGTTGTAAATATATATTTATGTATGTGTTTCCTTCATGAACTAGTACTTACTATGTGATTCGTTCATGTGCAGTTTTGAAAAGATTTTTTTTTTCCCAAATGTAGTTAGTTCTCACATTATTTTCCTTGTGTTATTGTTATTGGTTTTGCAAACTTGTTCTCTGATATAATTTGCAGATGCATATTTTTATCAAATTGTTTTCCTATTTGTTCTAAAAAGTAAATTCTGTAGCCCGAGCTGAATTTATAAATAAAATGTAAGGTTGATAATCTATTTTGTGTTGCTGCTTGCTTCATAGTTTGCTAACAACACTTAAAAAGGTAATCAGTATCATATTTTCACTATGTAATACAATTAAGTAATGCTCAAATTGTACATCAGTACAGTTTTTAATCCTCTTCGAGCATTCTTTTTAACTGATGCCACTTGCATCTTTTCACTATATTATACAATCAATTCCCAAATTGTACATGGGTCGAGTTTTTGATTCACTTCGTTTTTTTACTAAATAATGTACCTGTATACCTGATTTCCAGCATAAAAAGTACAATTTCAAATAATTTTTTACTGAAAAATTATTTAAGGCAATTGCACCAGTATCTTAGGAAATCAAATACATGAACGTGATGTATATTTACAAAGTAATTTAAAAAGACTAATGAAAAATTTCAAAAAAAAAAAAAATATTGGATGTTGTAGTGAATCTCTTTATTATGAGATTTTCGTCTCTCACACATGAAATGAATAGATAACTGTCCGAGCGGTTTATTCGTTTCCTTTGGGTGCGTATTCCATGTTGTGATGGTTTCCCGACTTCGATGTGAAAATAAACGATGAAGCAGTATTTAGTCCCAGACCTTTATTGACATGTTGTAAATGGGACACAACACAATTTACATATATGAATTCGTACATTGTAAGTATTTCTACAACATTTTGGAAAAGAGCAAGGGTTTGTCGCTTCCATTCTTCGGACAATTCTCTGTAGCAAGACCTTTTCAGCTTCTCTTCCCAATACTCCCACTGCCCCTCCAAGACACCTTCGGCCGAGGTCGGAGGTCAAGCGGGGGATATTTCAGATACGTGGGAAAGTTCCGGATCACGACAGATGGTTTATTCTTTCCTGCAGGATTGATTGCTGCTTAATGTGCATAAGTCACTGCTGAAATGTTTTAAAATAAATCTGTCTTCAGTGATTTTTCCATTACTGAAATATAAATATAAGACTAAAAAATACTTGTCTTTCAATTTGTTTCCTTCAAATTAAATATAAAATGTTATAAAAATGCATATGGTTTGATGGAAATATTTTTCAATGTTTACTTTTGTAAACAAATATTTATTATTTTTTAATTTTTTTAAACATTTGTTTATTTAAATTTTAAATTCTTGGACAGGATGCTTTAAGTATTAGTGAGTTATGCATGAAGGTCTTGAATTTGTAATATATCGTTATTCAGGAAATTGAATAATGACATAATAGTAAAATAAGTAAAAATGAATGAAAGAATCTCAGGGGAATGCGGGGGGGGGGGGGGCAGTTCAGTAGATACATGGCAAAATGAGAAACGGAAGTTTAGTAAAGACACGGAGAGATACAAAATGGAAAAAGCTTATCAACGAAGAAATAAGAAAAGCGCGTGAAAATGCAAAACGTAGAAAGCAAATCACCGAAAAAAAGAGAGATCAAATTTTTGTAAAAACGCTGGAAAATGCAAAACGGAAAAACAGATCAACGAAGAAAAATAAAATATGGAATTTCTGTGAAGACGCGGAAAAATAAGAAACGGAAAAAAAAAACCGGAAAAATAAGAAATGAAACATCCATGAAGACACGGAAAAATACAGAACGGATAAAAGGATCAACGGATAAAAAGAAATGGAACTTCTGTGAAGTGACGGGAAAATATTATCAGAAACGGACTGTTTCCGGCAACTCTGCTGCCGGTACTTTTTCCGTTATTTTCAGGAGATTTTTTTTAGTGTAGTACAAAGAAGTCCTCCTGCATGACTCATTCTCCGACTCCATCTAACTAGAGCCTTTCCATCCCTTTGAAAAATTGTGGCCATGTTTATTCGACTAATAAACTATCATGAAAATGGTATCGGAATTACAGGGTCTCTTTTCCTTAATCTAAAATAATGGAGCTGTGTGATAAAATGGATTATGAGCTGTTTGTTTGACACTTTTTCTTTCCAAATTTGTGTTTTACCATTTTAGAATCTTTTAATTTTGAGTCCTATTTTGAATATTCAGTGAATATCCCCATTGGAAGTGAAGTCAGAAGGACAACGTCAGCACATTAGTGGAATAAATTGCCGAAACTTAACATAATCTAATAACTCATAAATCAATTAAATATATGACAGCCGTGGAGAAGTCTTTCTTCTCCCCGTAAAATAGCATTATTAAATTGAAAAGAACAAAAGAACCCACTTTTTACACATTTTATATCGCCTTATTATTACAATTTACAGCAACATTTTTTCTTCTTCTATTATTGATGCTTGTAGGGACATCAGGATTAATATAAGAGTGTTGATCATTTCTTTTCGCTGAATTTACTTTAATATACCCAAACTGACGATGAACTTAACACGAGATGTAAAATAAATAAATAAATAATACTCAATTTATGGGATCTAAGTTTATTTGCGCATTTTTTCTTAAAATTTAAACATAATTTTTACTTTTCTAGTGATGCGTTCCATCGTTCCTTAGTTTTTCTTCATCTGAAACTCTGTTTATTCTTTAGAAGCAATTCTATCTCCGTTCTTTCTTTCTTTTTTTTTTTTCGAAGGGCCGATCGCTGTTGTAACTCAGAATGTATTTTCTTTTCTAAGAGGGACACTGGGGGTGCTGTACATCAATCGCTGCTGTCTCCCCTCCCCTGAAATACTTGTTCTCCCTGACCTATATTTTACTTTCTGCTGGTTCGAAAGCGTTTTTTTTCCCTTAGAAAATTACAGTTGTTTTCTAAAGTAATAGATAACTACAGTTATGAATAAATGCATCAGAGTTTCCCGTGGAGCCCTTCAGAAAACATTTACTTCTTTACACACACTTCCTTTTTAAAAACGCGTATTTCTATTTACATTGTTTTACATTTTTAGCCTACTTTCCCGTAAAAGTAAAACAAAATAATAATGAAGCATGAAAGAAGGCTTAATGTATCGTGAAAATATCGTTAGAAATCAAGAAAAGTCAAAAATAAGTTAAGTAACTAAATAAAGATTGAAAAATAAAAAATTTGAAAGTAGGGTATTGAGATGGGGAAAAAGTGTGTCTGTCTGTCTGTCTGTCAGTCTGTCGGTCTGTCTGTCGGTCTGTCGGTCTGTCTGTCGGTCTGTCCCCCCCTAATAACTTTTGAACGAATTGTCCGATTCGAAAAATTCTTTTTGCATTCGAAAGATCTCGGTGAGGACATCTCATTTCCATATTTTACTTTTTGATTTGAACAAGATTTTGTTCAATTTTGAACAGTTTAAAAAATTTTAACATTAGCGCCTATGGGCGAAAATGTAGCAAATTATGTAAACTCTGGGTACAAGATCCAAGTTCCAATGAACAAGCTCACTGGAAGAACTTCTTGGCGTGAAATATTGATTTGAACAAGTTTTTGTACAATTTTGAACAGTTCAAAAAATTTTAACATATTGCCTACGGGGAAATTTCAATCCTATATAAATCCTGATCTAACGGACCGATTTGCTTGGAACAAACTTTATTGGAAAGCTCTTATGACGTAGAACATGTACAGATAGAAAGTTCATCCAGAACTAACGAGCCTATTTTCCTGTGAAATATTTTGATCGAGATTTTCAAGAATATTTTTGAATTAATGAATGATTAAATGAATAAGCAAAAGAATGCATGAATAAATGAGTGAATAAATACATGAATGACTGAATAAATGAATGATTGAATGAATATGTATTAACCGTTGAAAAAGGTATATCTGAAGCAATTAAGAACTTAAGCTAAACGAGAAAGAGAGAGAGAGAGAGAGAGATAGCTAGAATATAAATTTGAAGCTGGTGTATATGGGAAAGTAGGCTCGTATAGTTCTAGACGGAACTTCTTGTTTATTTACATTTACAAATTTACATTTTTTATGAATTAAATTGCACACAAAGTAAAATTAATGGAAGATATTCGTAACTTTTCTAATTGTAGCTGATATTATTATTTATAACTAGAGAAAAATATTTAAAATCCAAAAATGACTAAGTGCTTTCAAATTGTATTAAATTAAAGTATCAAAAAAGTGAAAGAGGTATTTAATGGTATTTGGGACATATGTAGAGTCCGTAACATGCATACAGTGGAGCACGCAGGATTTTGCTCTGGAGGGGTTCAAATTCTCTTAAGCACTCAAAACCATGATAATATTCCTCTTCGTTAAATACTGGGATTCTAGGCCCATGACATTAAAAAATATACATGGTTACTAATTGTGAATAAAGAAAACTAATTATGAAGGAAGGAGGTGATTGTGCAAAGCGTAGAAGTTAGTGAACGTGAATAGAGAGAGAGATATAAGGGTTATTCGAATTTCCTACACAAAACTAAAACGGACGTTTTGTTATTCCGACTGTATAAACATACATACTCACGTTCTATATCAATTGTCAAAATCTTCTGTCAAAGCTATGTATAAAATTCAATTTGAAAATATAGATTACTGGTATTTTTTATTAATTTCTTTTTTTCCTTTTTAAAAAAAAATCACAAAAGTAGAATAATTGACGCATTTGTGAAAGCACGGCATATTTTCTTGCAAATTATGGCTTAATATAAATATTCAATTTGATAACGATATAGGATAAATACCTTGTACATTATTTACTCACATGTTGCCTTTTTGTGCTTGTGTGTTTGTTTAATGGCCCAAGGCCTTCAACGGGCTATTCGACTCCAGGCAAAGTTCATTCTGCTACCTTCTTTTTGGTGCAGAACATCTAGGGGAAAAGCCGCCTTTGTGGAGGACTTCGAAGAGTGGATGTTGACATTTTCGGATTAAGTAAATAAGAGAAAACTAGAAAAACTCCCAAGGAGCAACTCGATTAGTTCTAATAAACGTAATTGTTGCAATAATATTCAATTTTTGTTTGATTAATATGAATAAGTAATTTATATTAGCTTTGCCGCTTTGGTTTGGGGGTATGGGGACGTTCATAAATGATGTCACGCTTTTTTCCATATATTTGACCCTCTCCCCCCTTTGTCACAATATGCCACACTTCAACGGACCCCCCTCCCCCTTTGTCACATGTCACGGTATATTGCATAATGCATAATGCCACACTTGTTGCTACCCCCTCCCCTCCCCTTGTCACGCTTTGTCACAATTTCACGAACTCCCCTCCCCCCCTCGAAGCGTGACATCATTTATGAATGATCCCCATGGAAGAGCAAAAGTTTTGAGAAAAATCTTCTGAACTGAGAAATTAAAAAATCCGATAAATGTTGAGGTGCATAGTTCTTTCACAGTTAATGCAAGAATTAGGCCACTCAACTGTCAAAGAAAAACGTCCAGAAAGCTAGAAATAAAGCAAAATGCTGTATAAGAGGAAAAGCCGTGGTGGATGAATGCATTATCATTTCCAAAATAATTATCTATTAAAAATAAACAATTAAGAATTTTACGTTAGATTCCAAAGACGCAAACTGTAACAGAGGATTTAAAGGTATATTATTCAGTGATTAAGAACTCCATTTTTTAGAAATCCTTTCAAATTTATGAGATACCCTTTATATACACACACAACCACCAATTTTGATATTTGCACAGACCAATCTTCCATTCAAACCATTTTACAAACAGCATAAAAAGAATCAACCCTAATCATATGAAGATGGGGCCTGTGTGAGGGGAGTTCTCTTCTATTATCCTTTTTATAATTTTTTCTTGGCATCATTTAGTCAGCGATTTTCACTCATTTCTCAGAAAAGCGATAAGGCTTCCTCATGGCAAACTTTCCCACTCTTCCTCAGAGGCGCGAGTCTCGAATGTGAGGATCTTTTCAACTCAGCAGCTTTCAATAAGGTCAGGGGCGAAGCGTCGTGAGGCCCGAAGTGATGATCTTGTGATACTATTTTATCTTCGACTCTAGCTCCCAAATAACGACTGGCCACGCAAAGGTAATATTTTCCTATTTTATTCCTGCAAAAGAAAATATCTGAGTTATGAAATAACTTTGGAAAATAGTTCTTATATGTTTCACTTAACTTTGCATGTGAGAAATGAATCACGTAGTGAAATTATATTGTCATCTATAATCAATTAATACATATAAGGCAGTGAGAAGCAAAGGGATGTAAGTGACCAAATTTGATTCCGAGAAAAACGAGTTCAAAGTTTGGATCTTATGGGACCTTTAATGTAATTTTTTTTCTAAATCACGTTGTTGTGGAGCACCTGTTAGAGATATCACTAACGTCTCTTGCTACAATATAGAATAGTGCTTTCCCTATCATTTGCACTGGTTATCTCCAAATTTTCAATTTTGTCACTTACATTCCTTTACTTTTAAGTGCCTCATATAACACAATAGTTACAATTTTGTACAGGCAGAAATGCCATGTTTATTAAACATTATTTCTTGCGCTTTAGAATAATTACCTTTTGCATATGATATATTCAACCAGAGGTATGCTGTGCAGTACAACTTAATTAATTTTCAATGCTTAGTATTATCTAAGAAAATATAACATTGCTATATGACAACATGTTTTGGTATATTTTGTAATCTCACTTACAAAACCAGCTCAAGCTACAATTTATTTCTATTCATGTTAAATAACATACAAAGAAGGTATTCTATATTTATTATAAGCAACATAATGTTCATGCAATGTCAAAGCGCACTATTTTGTTGACATTACTTGGATTTTAAATTCGTGACTCGTAAGTTATTTAATGATGTTTGCGAGGATATTGTGTTGAACCTTTCACGAATATTTTAATTTTTTTGTCCAAAAATGTATTTAAAACGATAAGCACTAAATATTTACCTTTGCACCGATTGTGTAACTCATTAATTTTAACTTGACTAAAGCACAATTACGTTTGCAAATTAGTGTCTATTTGCTGTGAAAATGTAAATTTTCATCTCATTTGCTTTGGAAATACAATTTGTTCTGCTTCATATGTATTCAAATTTAACGAAGTCTATTAAACAATATTTGTGTATTGTTTTAGTTTGAATTTTATTTCTTACATTTCCTACGCTTAATTTAAAAGAAAAAATGTATTTTCTTTCGATACCTATAATTGCTGTTGGAATATGGTACTTTATTAAAATATGGAGTCAACAGAAAACATTAGTTTTATAAGTTAAAAATATTTGTTAAAAAAATCGAGAACGGTATTTAGAAAGTCATATTTCCTCAATTTTTTAAGTTTTACATATTCTATTTTTAAAAAAATGCTGATTGTGTTCGGGTATAAATCAGTTTGATATCGTTCCGTTCGATATGAATGAAAACAAAACTTTACCTTATTCTTCAGAAGCAAAAGTGTACTCATCTTTTAATATTTTTCTTACTTAATTCGTACCGTATTTACTCATGGGGAAAAATAATTTAGTTCGGCTGGCTAAACTAAAATCTCTGAACTTATCCTTTATTTGCGTATTTGAACTTGTATTCCCTACTTGTGTCCTTCTAAAAATATTACTTATTGCCACTAACTAACTGTCGCTTCAAATTTTAAATTGTGCACATTAATATTGAGTTTAAAAATGATTCATTTCAATTCAGCTTCAGTTTATTTTCTAAAACATATTACATTATAAATGAGAACTTCAGCAAAAGCTAAATCATTCTATATGTACACAAAATTTAGAAATATTCTATTCACACAATTTTGTGTACTAGAAAAGGTTCAAATGCATTATCTACGTCCAGAAATATGAAAGACTTACGGTACATTCCCTACCGAATATCAACAAATGAAAATGTAAAGACTCAAGCATCAGGTAAATGCGCATCAATCAGAGTCATAATCACGCACAACTGCTTAGAAATGGTATATTATAAATTGAAATATGGGGTTTTCCTTGGGCCACTAATCTTCTAGGCGAGCCAACAATAGAGAATTGTGCGAACGTGGTTTTTTTTTTTTTTTTAATCGGTAATCATTTCTTTATTTAAATGGTGTGATCATGCCATTATGCCTATTTTTTATTTTTGTGAAACAATTATCTTCTAATGATAAGTACTCGTTTTCTTTTACGTTATAATGTAAATTTAAGTACTTTAAAGGCATATAAAGTAAGCGTATAAAGTTTAATGGCATATAATAATAAGTTAATTTGTTTGATAAAAATGCACTTTTTTAGACTAAATTGTGTCTAAAAGTTTTGAAACATGTTGGGTACATAGA
Source organism: Octonoba sinensis (assembly GCA_038502835.1). Taxonomy (NCBI): domain Eukaryota; kingdom Metazoa; phylum Arthropoda; class Arachnida; order Araneae; family Uloboridae; genus Octonoba; species Octonoba sinensis. Next base: position 50,023,387 of record CM076599.1, on the reverse strand, counting down.
GGGGAAAGAAAAAGAGACGCATTGTATATGACATCCCAGTAATTGGTAATGTTGAGTAGGAGGATCAAAAATATATTGAATTGAAATGTTTTGAATGTATTTGACACAGGTTAGACTGCTAAATAATTAAGGTAAGAGCTGTAGATCATTGTTCTACACAATAAAAAGGTAATTGAAGCAAAGTAAAATATGCATAAAATCTGATAAATTTGTTCGCATTTTACGCTGTTTGAATTACCTTTTTACTACACTTTCAGAAACGCATGCTCAAATCTCACGAAACTTTCGTCGTATTTGATGAAATGGCTTCGCGAAAAATGCTCCACGTAAACCTTTCGTCAAATTGACGAAATTTGTTTCTTTTTTGTAAATGACGAATTGAATGAGAAAAAATTGTTGTAAATGACGAAATTTGTCTGACGATTGAAGAATCCTCGAAAGTGAGAGTTCTCTTTTTGAGAGTGTACACAATTGTTTAAATTTTTGCTAACTGTAATATGATCTCATTACGAAAAATATAAACACCATACATTATAACTTTTAAACAAGCCTTTTACTTTAAGTCACCAAGGCTGCAATTACATCTATAACAACTGACAGCCTTGGTGATTGTGAGATGACTAGGATCTGCAAGGAGAAATTCGATAAATTATTGAGAGTCAAGAACTCCATCGTTCTTCAATGGATTCCAAGCCACTGTGGGATGTATGGAAATGAGCAGCCTGATAGGTTAGCTAAAAATGGTCCTCAAATGATAGTCAGATCCTCCCTTGCCTTTGAGACGTATAAAACATCACATTTCCTTCTCTATTACGTATTTCCGTGCCAACCAGCATAGAAAAATGGCTTCAGAGAAAAATTGGAGTTCCCTGTTAAATTAAGTCGGCAAAAATTCCTAACACCTTGCCTAGAGCAGTCGGAGTGGCTTGCTTTAGACTTGCTACTGGCCATGATTATCTGCAGAATCACCTTTTTTAGACTGAAAATGACGGACTGTAATATTTATCCGCTTTGTGACGACCATGACACACCCATGACTGGGGATCATCTCAGCATATGCAATGCCCTTTTTAATTGTTTTACTTCTTTTAATGTTCATAATGTTTGAAATGATAATTTTAATGATTTTTCTTATAGTTCCTCTTTGTACTGGGCGGCTCGTCAACTTATGCCCGAGAGGTCAAGGACGGGCATAGGTTAAAAAAAAACTTTAAGTAAAGAGTCATATATATAACAAAATACGAAATTTTCATTCTTTTCTGTGTTCCTAATACTCAATGAGAAGTAATGTTTTCAATGTAATCGTGATTTTTAATGAGTTTTACTGTTTAGATGGGATTTTTAAGTGCTGTTACCCATCTTTTACTTGGATTTTTAAGAAAAGTTTTCCTTCTATCTTTACAACAGAATTTTGGACAAGTGTCACCTGGCCTGCGAATGACGCAATTTTATCCCGCGCAACGCCTTTATGTCAGCTAGTTTTAAATATAAGGGGACATAAATCATTTAAACACTTTTTCCAAAACAAGCTTTACAGGATTTCATTTCAATGTGCTATATCATGTTTGTGTTAGGGATAATTTTGCTCTGGCTATTCTCAGCAGAGTGATGCGTTGAGAACCAAAAAAATAAATAAATAAATAAATAAATAAATAAGTAAAAGAACTTTCGAAGCGGCAACTAATCCACTTCACCCAGAATCAAACTGTAAGTGAAATAAATTACTTCTGGAGGAAAAGCTATTGTTGTGGATCTAGTATGTTAGACCTCGCTTTAGAAAGTGTCAACAATACATTTAAATTTTCCACAGTAAAAGTTAAACTGAAATTCGCAAACTTCGTTTTTCTGAAGTTGATTCACACGTACGCAACTCAGCATGATGTACTTTCTTTTCTGAGCTTTTTCATTTTATATGATGCGGAAATTTTCCTTTGGATAAAATACGCTCAATTGCTTAATAGTTTATGAAGTTAAAGTAAAATTTAATATTTTAGTCTGAAATTTGAATGTGTTCTTGTTAGGTTCGTCAATGCTCGATCTCTGAGAACTTAGTATTTCTCAAAAATAAATTTTAATGTTTATTACATAGATAACCGTTTTCAAAATAACTGCTATTATCATACAAACAATACGTTCATTAATATTTCCATTTGAATTATATTTATATAATTGAAATTCAAAAAAGTTAAATACAAACACATTTGTTTACCTTTTAAGTTAATGACAAATCTATTTCGTTATTTCAGTTTTGACGAATGCTTGCCAATATAATGTTATTTTAAAAGCTTTCCATTATTTTAATGTACGCTCATTAGTCTTATTTTTAAAAACGACCATGTGCGTTTCTTTTCTCATTTTTAGAGTTATTTTCTAATTCATTCTCATTCTTAATAATTCGGGGATGTTCTTCAGTTGATAAGATCGAAAAATTCAGTCCAGACGATTTGAGGCCTAAGTGCTGCATTAGAAAGCAACTATTTCAACTCCAATTTTTTGAAGGCTTAATTTAATAATTTTCAGCTTGCTTTATTTTTAGTTTCCGTAACGTAGAAGGCGTGTATGAAGTTGTTAAAAACTACTGATAATTGAAGGCATTAAAAACAAAAAAGCTGCTTGCTGAAGAGCTCTAGTATGCAACAAAAATATTTTCTATTTTAAAGGAAGATTAATTCTGTTCGGGACATTCTTATCCTTAATATTGTTTTCATTTTCTCTTGTACTTTTAATTAGACAGCAGAGAATTAACTACCTATTAAGAATGCGGTAAATACTTTTTTTTCTAGATGAAATCCACAAATCCAAGCTACGAAGGTCAACAAGAACGAATTGCATAGTTTGTAGTGTGTGTTGTATTCAATTATTTTTATTTTCATCTTTTTATTTCGTTATTTTTCTCCCTTACTTCTCTTTGGAGATATAATTTATACTCAGTATTAGTGAAAGAGAGAGGGAGAGCCTGATTTTCTAAATATTATCTTTAATATTGATACATGTAGCTTATTTACTATTATTAATATTTTAAATTTTTTACTTTGGATAAATTAACGGATCTGTCATACATAATGGATAACTGACTAGTATAGAATGATGACCTTCTGTAATTTAACGTATGGAAAGTACGTAATATCAAATAAAGAAAATACATTTTATAATTCTCAGTAAATATTATTTAGAACTTTTTATTAAGTTTTGTAATACACGGGTATAATATACCATAAAAAGAAAGTTTCATTGTGTTGTTTCCTTTTTAAGAATATTAATTGAATAATATGGAGTGTCGTTGATTTCTTAACTTACTTTTTACATTGTTTGCTTAAATTTAAAAAACAAGTTGTACAAAAAGCAATTTTTTTTCTTCTTGAAGCGATCATTACTTACGTATGTTTTACTTGGTAAAATAAAAGACAAACTTTGTGATATCACTGTTAGTGTCGTAAAAACAATTAAGAATATCATCAAGTTCTTCAAGTTATTATTTAGTATCCTCAAAATAATGTTTAATGATTTTCAAATATTTGAAAAGCAATACCAGCATCATTGTGATCAGCTAAACAAGTAGAGTGCAATCATTAATGCACTTTTTACTTGAAATCGTTAACGAAATACTTTTCTCATAGTTTTTTGAATAATAAAAAAAAAAGACAATGGAATTTATTTCTCGCCAAGGAAAAAAAAAAAAAAGAAACAGATGACAACGTTTTTCACACAACTTTTTGTGCATTTTACGATTCAAAACTTAATATTTAATTCTACTTGCCATCATGTTGGAATGCGGTAGAAAGCGAATTTGCTTACATAAGGGGAACCGGTTTATTCTAATGGACAAAATGTGGATTCAAACAGGTTAAAAACTGTAAACAATTTTTTCCTTCCTGACATTTCTCTATTTAATGGTGTACTTTGCTAAGCGAATTATACCAGCATGTATACAACATAGCTTCTTCTCGGCATCGTTCCCCTTGCTGACACAATTAGACTTCTTATTTCAACCCCCTGAAAGTAAGTCGCTTTGGCTTTTGCGGGAATTTTTCAAAATGCTGAGAGTGATCTTGACCTGATATTAGCAGTTAACATCAGATCAAAATCGTCAGGTGGCTTTTTGAAGGAAACCTTTCAGTGGTAAGTAAATGAGACTATAGTATCTTTTCTTTCTTTTTTTACTGAAGAGGGAAGTTTCAAAAGATCATCCTGTCTACATGTAAGAAACACTGATTTGAAAACAGCGATGCTAAAATAATAATAATAATTAAAAAAATAAGTTCAGAAGTAAGTTTAAAGTTTTATTTATGGGTTTTTTAAAACTATTTTGTGTGAGTAATGTTGGTGACATTGACAATATTCATGAACTGGACAATTTCATGACAGGCAAAGTAAAACGTAATTACCAGTGCAATATTTATGCTGTATTTTAATTAACTTTTATATCGAAAAATATTTCATTTTTCGTCTTCCCTGACTTGCAGTAGTAAATGAGATGCTCTGGAAAAAATGATAGGAAATATGAAGTTTCAAAGTAAATATAACCGTTCGTTGGAATTTTTATATATTATTTCTCTAGCCTGTTTTCTGTCACTCCACGATATCTTCTTTATTAATTTAATACATTTCATGATTTACCCCTAATTTTAAAGCTTATCGTGCAGGATAATGACGTTAAATAGACCCACGGTCTAAAAATGTAGCACTTCTCTTAAATTTGAGATTTAAAATCATCTAAGAAAAGGCCCTGTAATGGATGCCAAATTGGTGTTGTGTATGGTGGTGCCATATGTTATAAGTAAACAAGCAAGAAACTCTTCTGCTTTTATTCTGTAGAAAATTGGACAGTTTTAGCTGCGTCTGTGTGTTAAACTTATTCAATCGTTAGGCTCTGCACAGTCATTTACGTTATAAATGTGTAGAGCCTAACCAACTAACAGTAACTACATTTTAAGTAATGGAACAGTTTCGTTATTATATTTTAATGCTATGTGTACTAATAATAAAATAATTTTCATTATTGTGATTATTTTATTTTGATATCTAAATAATAGTGAGGAAAAATCTGTTTACAGCTATTTGCTGATGTGTTAATGTCTTTTGTACCAACACCCGTTTAATTTTTCTACTCTTCTTCATAATGTCCTTTCTCCCAAATTAGTGCGGAATTCCGCACGGGTCGACTAGTCCTTAAACAGCAACTTCTATTAGAGCATAGTAAAAATGTCCCTGAAAATCTCCATCAGAACAAGGACACATGTCTTTAAAAAACACCCATTGCAATTACGATACTAGTATCGAAAAATTCCCGTTAGAATAACTTCAGTTCAAAAATAACAACATTCCCTAAAAACCTCAACTAGAGTAAGGACACCAATCCCTAAAATTACGTAATAGGCTACGAAAATGTTCTTTCATATAATGCCAACAGTTTCTCTAAAAGTCACGATAAAATTAAGGGCAATAGTTTTTAAGAATCCAAAGTAGAAAAAGAGCAATCGTTCTGATAAATTCCTATAAGAACAAGCACAGCAGTTCGTAAAAATCTCATTGAAGCAGTTGATAGTCCCAAAAATTTAAAAGGCCTCTTTTACCGAAAAACTTACTATTAAATCGCCAACAATGAAGTAAGATTCGGAAGCAAAACAATAGTGTACTTCCGGCGAAGCTTTCGAAATATTTAAAGAACAAATATTAGAATTTTATTTGTTAATATATAGGCAAAACAGCATTAGTAAAGATAACATCGAATCCCCGAATTATTGAACTAAATAAATAAAATAGCAGTTTTATAATTCGTCTGAAGAAAAGAAACGCTAACGACAAAGCCTAAAAAATAGGCCTAAAACCAGTTATAACTCCTCCAACTTAGAAGCTTAAAACAAATTTTATCTTACGCGGGAATCAGATGGTTCTTTTAGTTCGAAAAAATGTAAATATGCCGATATTTTTTTGGCTCTAAATTAGGAACTTTACTTTTAATCCAATTTTAAGCAAACATTTCAAAAAAGACAAATTCGAATTTTGGGAAAAACGATTAAGTACATCAACACATCTTTGCTTGAAAAGAGTAGTGACACAACTCAAAAAAGCAACTTTTTCAGGAGACCAGTTTTTGAATTGTTGCGATATGTAATTCATTGTTGCTTCATTCATAACAATTCCTAATTCTTGTAATGGCCCTTAAAAATGGTTAATACTATTCTTTTAGTTTATTTCATGCAGTTTTTCTTCTAGCCTTTTAGGGTTCCTAGAAATTTTAATCGAATTCAGGAGACTTTCAGTTGTGTCTCTTTCGAATAAAAACAACAATTTTTCTGAAACAACAATTTGAGGAATAGTGTAATAACCCTAAAAAGGTCTTAAAAAATTGTAACGTTAAAATCAATACAGGCACAACTCCAAATATGTTTCTATTGTCCATAATAAAATTTTATGAAAAAATCCTACATTAACAGCAATACAGACACAACACAAAATGGGTCTCGTTTGCTCTATAAGAGACTACATCACTTAGGACCTAATCGGAGTTGTGCCTTTTTTCAATAAAATTGGCAGTGCTCACCCGCGCAGCAGTCGAAACACAACTGATGAGACACGAGTTATGCCTCTGTTCAACAACAACGAAAAAAAGGCGTTTTATTTTCATTCTGAAAAGACACTATGCTATCTACCGGTAACTTTGCTATCTACGACTTGTGTGTTTATTCCATATAAAAGATCAAATTTTTACAACGAGTATTATCAATTAAAAATCTCATTTTCGGTATTTTTTGAGTTATGTCACTATTTTTTTCAAGCGACGACATAGTCCGAGGTGCACGTAACTCAAATTTTTCACTTTCTCTAGCTATGCATCTAGCCAACACACGCATCAAATTTTTTTAATAGCTCACGAAAGAAATGAATTATATAATTTCGGTATTTTACGTTGTTAGAAATATAAATCAATCAACAGACTTTTTGCTTTGGTAAAAAGCTAAATTTATTTTAAAACAGATTGTTTGTTTTATTCAAGCAAATATTGTACCTGCATTTAGTGTCTTCCTGAAACATAAACCTGCTGTGGGAAGTGCTTTCAACCGGCCATTAATAAAAATATCCCAAACGGTCATCAAAAATATCACAAGTGGTCTGTATTTTTTGTCTTCCTGAAATATAAACTTGTTGTGGGAAGTCCTTAAAACCAGACTTTAACAAAAATATCACACCGCAGTATGAGGCAACAATAACGTGCCATTACATTACATTAAAAAAGAATCCTTAACAAGCAAACATTTTAGCTTTCATTTCTAATCTCTAAATATTTTGCTTCACTTTACGACTCGATAAAAAAAAAATATTTTTTATAATTTAAATTTGCGACTGCTGTTGATAATTGAAAATTTTCTCAAAATGAAAGTAAAACCTAAATCTGCATTTTAATAAAATATTTAAAAGGTAGTAATAATTACATATAATTATGTATAATATATAATTAATATTTAAAGGTAGTTTTAATTTTAAGGTAGCAATTTTTCAATTTAGTAATTGATTTCGAAATGTTTTAATTGAATTTTGAAGAAACTACGTTAAATTTTGACATGAAAACTTGTAAATTCAATTTCTATTGAACAGAGCAATTGCTTTTCTGTACTTTTTAATATTAATAACAGTTGATAATGACAGATTTATTTACTTATACGGTTTGGAACATCATTACGCAAAAATTAAAAAAGAAATGCTTTTTGATGGAAACTGAGTTTCTCTTAGACATCTATGTATAGCAAAAGTACGAGATACTTCTAAAAATAAGATGTAATTCAAATAGTTGATGAAAGGATAATGCGTTATTCAATTAAAATGAAAAAACTATTAGTTTTGATACCATTTTCATCTGCCAGTCTGAATCCTTTGATGACAGAAAGAGAATAAGAAAAGTCTATTTGGAAGCAGGTTGAACACACTCGGAATTCTAAGGAGGATATATAAAAAATTGAAAGTGGTAGTAATCTTATCTTCAATTTGATGACAGATTGATTGATCGACTACAGATATAGCTAGATCATAAAAGCTTCTGTTCCAATGAGATTAAGATTTTAAACTTCGTTGCCTTGTTACGTAATTAGAGGAACAAATATTTCATAATCGTGGCAATAGGTCTTCAATACATTTGTAGAAAAGTAAATTATACAATATTTTGATCAGATAAAGACCCACTTTTAATTTGAGAGAAATGATAGACTATGTTTCTGAGAAATGATTGCTTGAAACTTTAGTCAATGTCAGAAGTGCATTCAAACCGACATTTGACAATTAGCAGTTTAAAAACTTTTTTGGCCTTTCTTTCACTAAATACAAGAGCCATGTTGAAACTTAACTCACCTGTGAAGAAACCTCCTTTTAAGCCACTTTTCCGTAAAATTAAAAAAAAAGTATGAAAGAAGGCTTAATTAATGTATCGTAAAAATAAAGAAAAGATGAAAATAAGTGAAGCAATAAAATAAATATTGAAAAATTTGAAAGTAGGGTTTTGAGATGGGGGAAAAATTTGTCTGTCTGTCCTGATAACTTTTATGGGAATTATCCAATTCGAAAGATTTTTTTTTGCATTCGAAAAATCTCGGCAAGGACATCATCGTAATTCCATATTTTACTTTTTTGATTTTAACAATTTTTCGTCAAATTTCGAACCGTTCAAAAATTTTAACATCAGTGCTACTGAGGAAATATGAAGCAAATTATACAAGCCCTGGGAATAAGATTCAAGTTCCATTGAAAAAGCTTACCCGAAGGAGCTCTCGTCGTGAAATATTTTAGGATTTGAACAATTTTTGCTCAATTTTAAACAGTTCAAAAAAAATTAACCTTAGCTCTTACGGGGAAATTTCAATCCTATATAAATCCTATTCTAACAAACAGATTTTGTTGGAACAATTTTTATCGAAAAGATGTTATGAAACAGAACGTGTACATATACGAAGCTCATCCTAAACTAATCAAGCCAATTTTCCCACGAAACGTCTTGATCTAGATTTTAAAGAATGTTTTCGAATGAATGAATAAATAAGTGAATGAATGAATGAGTGAGTGAGTGAATGAATTAATGTATGAGTGTATCTTAACCGTTGAAAAAGGTAAATCTGAAGTAATTAAGAACTACAGTTAAAAGGAAAAAAAAAAAGAGATTTATAATTTTGATAATGGTGTATACGGGAAAGTAGTTTCGTACAGTTTCGGAGTGAACTTCTTGTTTCTGAATAACATGCTTTACAATTAAAATAGACAATAGCATTTTTATTTGAGTTAAAGCTTTACCTTGTGATTTTTAAATAAATCAACTACAAGCATAAAATAGTTCATAGGTAATAGTTTTACAACATCTATGCAGACTTATACCATTTTTCAGACGTAAGCTGAAATTGTAAAAGCACACAACCACAGCCAGTAAAAAAAACTCTTTAATGGAATATCAGAAAACTAGATGAATTGAGGCTGTGTGTATGTGTTTGGGCGCTAAAAAGAGATGCAGGAAGTCACGCTTCTGATATCTTAACACAAAACTGGCATATAGCGAGATTATTTCACTTGCAAGATATTTGAATGACGATTGGAATCAAAAATACCGGTAGTTTTTACAGACCAGTGAAGTATGAAGCGTTCAACTTTCACGTACAAATTTATTTATCCTTGATAATTTAGTTTACCTTCATTGAAGTGAATTAGCGATTACAAGGTCAGTTGTGAAAAAAACTTCGATGATATATAAATGATTTATGCTTTGTTTTTTTCTCGCTTTTTAGATGCATTCGACAAGTAGGATATTTTGGAGATCGTTAACGACATTGACAGAGAAGCACTTGCCTTCAGAAAGCAATGTGAAGTCGTTTGAAGAAATACCTGGGCCTAAACCTCTGCCTTTACTAGGAAATATCTGGAGATATTTTCCATTAATTGGTAAATAGAAAATACTTCCTTTCTGTATTCCAATTTGAACCTTGTAGTAACTCATTCAGTAGTGCATAACTGAGAAATAAGTAGAGCTCTTAAAGTACAAAAAGCTTTTTCTTTTTCCTCAGTGAGCACCTGTTTGACATCAGTTAAACAGTATTGTCAGTAAGAATAATGTTAATTTATCTAAAATTTCTTTGAAATTCTGGATAATAACCCTTTCCCCTGATAGTTTTATATTATGTAAAGATATTTTGCTGTTTGCTGTGGTGAAATGATAGTTGTATACTAGTTCTTGAAAATACAAAAGCTGGAAGAAATTGATTTTTATTTTCAGGTGAATATAGTATGGAAAAGATTCATCATTCGTACTTCAAAATGTACGAGCAGTATGGCCCTCTAGTGCGGGAGAAGCTATTTTCCAGTCGTACTCTAGTGCACGTTTTTGATTTGAACGATATGGCAACCGTGTACAGAAATGAAAGTAGAAGACCACACCGTGTAAGCCACACAGCTCTAGCAAAGTACCGGAAAGATAGACCACATCTTTATAATGGGTCTGGACTTTTCCCAAGGTGAAGTGCCTAAAGTTCTGTAAGATTTAGTTTTTGTACTTTATAAGTAAATTTGGAGTACAATTGAAAGCGTGGGTGATCAGTATGAGTAATGAAACTCTATCAAATTTTCAGCCTTAGATACCATATTTATGTAAAGTTAAAGAAATGTTACTAAAATTTTCTTTAATATTATTTTTATAAGGCAAATTAAAAATTTAAAATGCATTTTTCAACTTTATTTCGGAAAAAAAATCAAACGTTTTATATTATTATTTTTTTAAGTTTTAGGAGCTAATCATTAAAATTATTTTTAGTAACATTTGGTTCTTTACGTGAAATGAGTGTGAGGAAGAATGTTTGGTGAATATTTAGTGCGCAAAGCAATAGCACATGGAACATTTTTAAATTTAGAAATTTTTCGGCATTTTAAAGTTTCAAAATTTAATTATCTCGAGCCGTTCAGAATTTTTTTTACAAAAAATTGCAAAATAATATGTGTTTACATTATAAAGAACTACTACAATTTTCAGAAAAATTCACTGACAGCAATAAAAAGTCTGTTTTGAAGGTTCCCTGCACTTAAGATAGTTTCAAGAAGAGTCGCGAATTTTACTTTAAAAAAAGTAGCCCTTCACCACTCCCATCCGCAAAAAGAAACAATCGGAGCAATGGAGCACAGAAAATTTCGAGCTAAATCTCATTGCTCCTGCTCCACTCAAAATAACTGAAAATATTAATAAACTGCATTTAACGATGTTTCTACTCTAATTCCGTGTAAAAGTATCGTAAATGCAGTTTTCTTTCGTTCCTCATACGTGACTTTGAATTTCTAGAACCCTTTTTATACCCAAGAAAGTATGACTTACAAAGTTATGGCTCCCAACCACAATGTTTTGTCTCAAACAAGAGCTACCCTTCGTCTCTGTTAAAATTAAAAACATGAATATTTCGAAATATTTTAAGCTATTGTAAGTCACATAAACCACAACTTCCAGACATCTTTAACTTCTCAGTAATTATTTCTTAAAAGTAAAACATTTCGTAACATTCCAGTAGGTGCATTGGTGCGCGAATACAATTATACAATTATTCTAGCGAGGTGAAAGAAGGAATTGGTCTGGTTTTGAGGTTGTTCAGAAATATTTATGAACACGTACAGATTGAAGAAATATATAGTATGCATTTAAGTTTAAATAAATTGTCCTTACTCGGAGAACATTTGGTACAATAGCATTGAATCCTTACAGTGAGGTTTTGAAGTTACCTTTTAAACTTTTATGTGTATTTATTAAGAATCACTTTAAAAATTTTGCATTACTGCAATACCATAAAAATCAGGCAATTTCCTTGGCTAATTGAATGGTTACAATAACACTAGTGGAATTTAATGCATTTTCAAAGAAAACATTTAGTATACGTCGGTTTTATTCACTAAAATTTTCCGCATCACATCTTTTTAATAGAAACTACCCCATCGAAGTTCAGATATGCAAAATAAATAATCAAAAAAGAAAGAACTCAAAAAATTTTGATTAAGGAAGCAAGCTTAATGTACAAAATTAGGTAAGCTTAATGTGATTTTAATCCTTATAATCATATAAGGTAATGTTGGAACTATATTCAATTTACAATTCGTAATAAGTGGATTCATAGTGCCATTCGTTTGTTGGTATACTAAACTTCTTCGAAGCAATTTTTTCTTAACAAAGTGTGGAATATTACAGCATAAGTTTTGCTCACGAAATATTTGCCTGTGCGGAATTTTTTTCTTTCAGACAAAAAATAAGGTAGAACACACAAATTGACAAATGCGATGTTGACATGTGCAATGAAAATTGCATACTGAGGCTTCTACCATAAAAAGTTCTTCAGCGCGAGAAATTTGTCTTACCCAATTGTATTTTCTTGCACTTTAGATTGACGTAATTATAAAGAATTGTTACATTTAAAAAGTTTTATTATTGTCAAAGCTTTGTTTTTTATTATTTCAAACAGCAATGACTTTATGGTTATCTTATTGATATTTTGCTGTTAAAACTTTTATGCTTGAAAATTTTGTCTACTTTTTTAATGTCTTATGTATTTGATGTAGTACTTTTCCTTAGCAATGGGGAAGAATGGTACAACTTCCGTCGTCTGTTCCAGAAGACACTTATTGATCCAAAAACAGCAGAGGCTTGTTTACCCGAGCTGGAATGTATTACGAATGATTTTATTGAAATGATACCACAGCTGTTGGATGAAAAATGTGAAACTGATTTACAGCCACAGCTCTTTAGTTATGCAATCGAGTGTGAGTTGTTGCATTTTTTTTAAATCTGCGATAAAACTATTTTAAAGTCCCGCAGTGGACCAGCCTGTAGAACATCGGTTCCCGCAGGGCGCCGAAAGTGAAGCAACATTGACTGAGGTCAGTGGTTTGAGAGGGGGACAGCCTCTCGCGGCTGTTTGTTGGCTGCTATAGGGAGCTGGTGCACGTTAAATCCGTGGTGGCTCCAATGTCCTCCAAGTTAAATGATACCTCTGGGAAGCCAACCCCGGGGGACGGTCTCTCACATGGGAGCAGGTTCAAAAATTATTCAACCTCTCAAAGGGGCGGAAGTCGGACTCCTGCTTGTAAGGGCTCCGTTAGACTTAGGAGTAGCGCATCTATTCTTCCTCGCTTCGCGCGAGGACTCGACAGCAACAAAACTATTTTAAAATGTATATTGTTGCTTGTATACGTGCAATTTTTATTTATTTATAAGTATATCGAGGGTTACGCCCACCCCCCCAAAGCGCTGCTATAGCAATGCGAATTAGTATGTGTTTTGGACAGTAGGTTCTTAAAGTGCTTTATACATAGTAATCGTATTTTGTGAAGTACTATTTCGTACAAAATAAGTTACGGGTGGACTGCCTTTTTGAAGTCGTGAATATTCGCGTATTCATTTGTGGGAGGGCTGTAATATGGAGAGAAAAAGAAATAAATGTGATTGAGAAAGTTAGTTCACTAAATATATAAAATAGGAATCCAATTTTTATTCGATATCATTTTTGCTAACGTTTGTATTCCTTGAATAAATTTTGGTATTAATAGTATTAGAAACACTTACCGCCCTTATTGTACTTTTCAAATTTTCTAGTAGTAAGTTATTTACTATATTCCATTATTAAAAAGACAGCTATTCACGAGGACTACGAATATATTTAGTTCCTGAATTATGTATTGAATTAAGATTTCAAAAATACAAAAAATGCTATAAACTTTTAAAGTATGTTTCTATGTTTCTAGATCGTTTTTTTTTTTTTTAAATTGCTATTTGGCAGCAGTTAAAGCAGTTATCCAAAACTAGGATAAATGAAACTTTACAATCTGGGAATAAACCTGGTTTCCATGAAAAATAAATTTGATTCTGTTATCTCAGTCTTTACTCACGTTTAGTTCAAAAGAACTTAAATTTTCACATGAAGTTTCACTTCCTAGTAAATGCCATGATCCATTTCCATTTTTATTAATATTCTATGGGACATGCGAATTCAAAGTACAAATTTATTTATACAATTAAATAAATTTGTATTACATATACAAATCTGCGACAAATAATAGACTCTCTGAATTATTTGCTTACATCTCCTTTTTTAAGACTATTTTGAATTTCTTATCTATACAGGCATTGGCATGATTACTCTCAATAGACGTTTAGGTTGCCTGTCCCCAGAGGGTAATCCAGAAGCTGTGGCTTTAGTGAAGGCTGCGAATGATATTCATCATGCAGTCTTTATGACAGAACATACCCCAATCAGATACAAAAAACACTACCGAATTTTAGAATCCGGAATGGATTTATTATCTAGGTAAGTAATCTAGTACTTTTTTCCCGAAACAGGACATAAAATCTTCTATACTCACTATCGTAAAAAATGTTTATTTTTTAAGTAATAGTTGGATAGTTGCAAAACTAGGCATGACTATTTGTTATAATTTAACTTTGTGCAAGTAAACAGTAATATAAATATAATTTCACGTTAATTTAAAGCACAAATGAGCATTAAAACGCAGATTCCTTTTTACTTCCTGAGCTTTCAACTGGATTCGTTTGTTGCTCTCTTATTGGTGCTTTCCCTGCTACTTCTACTTCCACTTCACACTGCCTTCATTCTCATTGGTTTACAGTTCATTCTTAGGCTATATACGCTTTGTTTTTGTTGTTTTGTCTGCTTCATTTGGATGTTTTGCATCTAGAAGCTCCCTGTCGCATTGAAAAAGGGATTCCAAGCAATCCCGAAACATATGTCTGCGTTTTAATGCTCATTTGGGCTTTAAATTAACGTTTATTATATTTCTATTACTGTTGACTATTTGTGTGAAGCATACAAGGCAAGATAATTAAAGAGCACCATAACTGAAAATTAAGTGCGGTAACAAGGCCCATAAATATTCATTATGAGAATGTAGCTTTATCAGTAACGCATCCTAAAGGTTTGGGTTTCTAAGCGAACGTAATGCTCGATCATGTGACCGCCCTGGTGTCACATGTGCATGTTCTATCTAGACGTCACTCTTTAAACATCAGTTGAAGTGAATTTCAGTAGTTGTCGTAGTCTTGCCTTACTAAAAGAATAATTGGAAGGATAAAAGAAGTGGGGGCACTATGTCACATTATCCACCACCTTGATTATTTTAATATTGCAAAATATTGCAAAGGGTTGGAAGGTAGTCGAGAGTGAGATCATGGACATTTGCTCATGAACTTCAATAGCGAATATTTTTAGGTGATTCCATTCTTTAGGCGTTTTATCATTATTAGAAACGAAATAAGTATTGCTTTTGGAAAACTTATTTCACAAATTCTGGTCCTTTATGTGGAATTGACGAAAGGGATTTTTCACGCTGGTCAATCAACTGTGCTTTTCTATCGTTGGTGAGTCAACCAATCCATTGGATTTTGTACAAATATCCTTGTCTCCATTTCTCCACGCTTCGTAAGAACTGCTTCTTACTGTCTGGAAGCTCAAATTTTCTACTGGATTTTTTTCCCTTTTCTTTCAAACTATAGAAAGAATAGAAAAAAAGACATCAATGTGATTTGATATTTTTTAAAAATTCATTTCATCCACAACAAAATTATTTACCAACTTCAGTTTTGAAGGATGGAAGGAACAGATCTTTTAACAAAGTAGTATATTTAAATAGCATTTTCATATGAAAAAATAATTCATTTGCTATCTTCTATATAATCTTGCCTTTTGCAATATGTGCAACTTTTATTTACTTTATTTCGTTATTTTTTACACAGTTTGCATGTTTTCTGTCTTATTTCTTTTCCAGTACAGTTCACTCATACATCAAGAAATCTTTGGAAGACCCATCTTCAAATCAAGACAGTTTACTTTTCAAACTAATGAATGCAAAAAATGCAGACACGAAAGATGTATTTACCATGATTTTGGACATGTTCTTAGCTGGTATAGATACTGTAAGTATATATTAAGATATGTTGCAGTTTTATCACTTTAAGTGTAAAAGAGGAACATTTGAGAAGAGAAAGAAGGCAAGAGAGCGAAAAAAAAAATCGTCCAAGTATTGTGTTAATAGTTCCGTTTTACAACTTTTTCCATCTTGAAAACAGATGATTTTTCATTAAAAATATATTTTTCTCATAAAATATAAGAATTCCATTCATTAGTTATCTATTTAAAGTCTTATATATATTTGCGTTTTTTCGAAGAGCTTTACAAAATCTTTCACGGTAGAATTTGGGAAATGAAATTGGGTTAACTTTCATTGAACCTTTATGTATTCATTTACATTTGCCAATTGGTTATCTTTTTAAAATCAAACTTGTTTTTTTTTTTTTTTTTTTTTTTGAAAAATCATCTATTTTTGTTAGGGACACCTCCAATAAAACGAAATATTTTTTTCCAATCTCTACTAATAATAAAGCAGCAAGTATGTATGTCTGTGTTCGGCATAGGACAACGCCGTTCGGCGGATTTTCCTGAAACTAGTTTGGAACTAGTGGGATGACCCACCTCGAGGAGTTTTTTCTAAAGTTCGAATTTGTTCTTTTTTTATTTTAATTTATAGCCAAAAATTGCATAAAGTAGTCCTTTTCTACTGGAAGAAATTATCGCATCCTTTCGAACTTGATACCATTCAAAAGCCCGTAAAAAAAACTGTCTCGGACAGTGTTTTGCTCGTCGTGCTAAAATTGGAAGCCTCTAAATGAACTAGAAAAGAAGTTATAAGCGTTTTTCTCTGTAGCCTGAAATTATTTTATCACGGTAATTAAATTTAATTTTATTTTCTCCAGATGATTGATTGCTTTTTAATTTCTCCAGATGATTTGATTGCTTTTTACCAATCTGTCTACATAAATAAAATTCTCTTCACAATGATTTTAGCATTTTGAGGCGCAGCCGATTTTTAATTTATCTTTTTGTGGCTTTTGATTTTTTTAAAAACAAATTAAAATTTATTTCCTGCGGTTTTTAACAATTTAAGGAGCAGCTGATTTTTAATTAATTTTTTCGTTTTTGGATTTTGATTCTTTTTCTTTTAATTAATTAAAATTTATTTCATGCGGCTCACATGCGATCGATAGATTTGTTTTGATATGTATTTTGCGGGACTAATCTCCTGCTGTACGTGACTTTTTTTTTAAAGAAATATTATCATTTATAGCGATTTTTGTTAATTAAAATTTTTATTACTATTTATATTTTTATTTATTTTATTTCTTTCTCTCCAGTAAATTAGCACATATGTTATTTGCCTATTTGAGCTCGGATAACAAGTTTCATCCGCTTTCAGTTTTGCTTGCTGCTGTTTCTTTCTGCCAGCTACAAAATTCGTCTTTCTGTTTTACTATCCAAGAATAATAGAAAAAAATTATTTATACCAAAACTACATTAATTTAAACTATTCTAATGGATTAAAATCGACCTTCTTGTGTGTACTTGAACTAAACGAGCAAAATGCGTTTTTTAACAATATTCTTTTTTTTTTGTTTTGTTTCGTTTCTTTCTTTTTTTACTGTGTGGGTTTTGTTAAAAAAAGATGTTGCTTTGATGTGTAGGATCGCTGGTTGATTGCCATGGCCGGCTGATTTTTAAGTATTTGGAATGCTATATTTTAATAAAATAATATAATTTAAACGTAATAAAGTTACCACTGTGTGTTTAATAGCGAACCGACTGGTCTTTTCACTATTTAACACAAGCATAGCCGTGCGGGTACCGCTAATTAATTATAAAAGAAAATTACTTATTATTTTGTTTTAAGAGGCAGACGTACCAGAGAACTATGAATCCAAATTTCGCATTTGAAATAAAGCTAAATTTGAAGTTTAGGACCCCGAATCATTTCATAGAGCAGAAATTAATGCACCATTGCTGCCCCTCAGATCGAAATGTGTTCTGGGAAGGTTTTGTATGTTTTTCAAAAACTACATCGACCTTAGAAGCAGGAATTCGTGGAAGTTGTGGCTGGTAGTTCTTGCGTTTTGATATTCGTAGAAAGTATTCGTATTTTTCTCCATTTCAAGACGGAGAAGCGTAATTTAGCAGATAATTATCGAATATTTTTAGCATTTTTGATACTTTTTTCCTCACACAAACTCATAGGAAAGATATACACAAATACTTCAGAACGTGCCCTGGATGTACCATTCTATAATGTATTGAGCTGGATAATTTCAAGAGGTCGGCTATAGTGATATTTGATTTATCAGTTTTCAAAATGTGAGAATTTATGTAAAAGATTGTAACGAATTGTATTGAATTATAATTTTAATTAATCAATCAAAATACTTTGGAAATGTTTTGTTCGATTTTTCCAAACTCTTGTTTAATGAATAGAGTTTCAAGATCGCCACAAGAATAAGAATTTGCCATTGAAGAGAATATTCTTTCTGAGGAACATGAAAGCTTTGTTCTAAAATTTGTCTTAAATGGTGCAGAAATAACTTCATTGTTACGTAACAATAATGCAGCCCATCGTCATTTGACACAGTGGAAAGCTTCTCTGGCGCAAAAAGTGCTTCATTTTGAGGATGAGTGTAAGCTATGTTTCATTGAAAGAACTCATTGTTCAACGAATAATTATTTAATGCAAGTACTTGAAACATGTTTTTTTTAATTAATAAACTTTTACCATACCATACACCTACCATTTACATACCATTTACAGCCATACTTGTTGATCGGTAAGAATTGCCTGCTTGTGCATGTAAGATAGAAGTAATGGGCAAATTCACTGATGCACATACGTTTTAATGAATAAGTATGGATTTTAAAAAATGAGCACATATTTGTATAAGTTTAGTGGTTTAATGTGTATGTTAAAAGTGTTAGAATAATAACACTTGTAACATGGTTTAACACATTCGCTGCCGATCACGCGCTGGCGCGTGATACGGCACCAACGCTAAGGAGCCAGCCACACGCCTGCGCGAGGTGTGGCGTGATGTCTCAGTAGACAGTCACGCGCTGGCGCGATAAATCTTTCACTGATTATTCATTCTCCAGTTCGCTTGGCATTGCATGCAGGGTATTTCTGCTGGTATTGGTATGGAGTGATGATTATAAACTAGGTATAAATAATCGTGATTTCGGAATAATTAGTTTTTTTTTTTTATTGAAAAATCAATCTTGTGATATGTAGGGCCTTCGCGAAAAAGTAAATCGGCTTCTGGAAAAAACCCGCTTCTACAGTGCGGCACTAACTATCATCACATCCTCAAGTGACCAGCAGCGAACGTGTTAAAAGAAATATAGCTATATGGGAACCATGAGTGGCAAAATATATATATCAACACCAAACGGAGAAGTTGAGAAATACAATGTCCGACATGTCAGCTGGTATAAAAGAAGTCTCTAAGTTAGTCATTTGTCAGGCAATGAAAATTTCCTGCTCAAAATATTTTAAAATTACTTTTTCTAGGCACGTTCCGGATGCAAGAGTTGCTTTTTCAGGCAAACAATCGTTAAAAAAAACTCTCTCGTTAGGTAGATAAAATAAAACTGTTAACATTATTACTTATTTGTAATAAATCAAAATTCTTTGAAAGTTAAGAGATACATGATTTTTTTCTAGACTGCATATAGTATTGCTTTAAGTTAAGAAATACATGATTTTTTTCTAGACTGCATACAGTATTGCTTTTGGTCTATATAACATCGCAATAAACAAGAATGTTCAGGAAAAATTAAGATCGGAACTTAAGGAGCGCCTTCCAAACCGGAATAGTAGGTTCAGTGAAGTAAATCAGAAGATGTCTTATTTACAGAATGTCATCAATGAAACTTTGAGGTGAGCATTTTTGTCCATGTTGCGTGCATTTACATTTCGAATGAAATACTTTCTTTAAAGGTCAAATTTTTACTCTACACTTTATAAGTAAAATTAGCGAAGACCCTTTACATTAAAAAATAATTAATAAAAAGGGAAAAATACTAACACGTTTTCTATATAATACAGTAAAGCGATGCCTTTTTTAAAACTCGAGTATAATTAATTTCTCGGTAAAATAGTTTACCAAAGTTTCCGCCCCCCTTTTTTTTCGTACGTTAGTTAGCTAATTGTTTTTAGTAACTCGTGGAAAAAAATGTTATTGCGTCAGAAAATATATTGTTAGCCAACAATAGTTTCTAGCTGCCCATCAGGCCTGTCTAGACACAAGACTATATCGAGCATTACTACAAAACAACTAAACATCTGGACGAAAAAATATCCTGTATATTAATCGATGTTAAATACGCTGTATACAACTATTTTTCAACCGTTGCCCATTATACAAATTTTTCGCTGTTGAAACATATTTATAGATGCGTTCATTCAACTTTTACTAGCTGCATAGTAAAATTATTTTTTCATTTTCAAAGTAATAAAAACAAAGTAAACCTATCCAGGACCAAAACTCGAAGATTTTCTCCATAGCTGTCAGAATAATATTTTTCTCTTTTGTATTTCCAGAACTCTTTTTAGGGACATCGCAATCACAGCGTTACCACTAAGTTATTTAGTTATATGTTTATATTTTTTCAAACAGGTTTTTAGGACAAGCGTACCTTTGGTAAAACTTCTAAAAACTTATTTTCCTCTAAAAATTTTAATCCCGTTAAATGTTGTATGAATAATTGATTGTGCATAAAAGAACATGGGGAAAATTAAAATTTAATTTTTACTCTCAAAGTGTCTCTGTGTCGAAGTTAAGTATTAGTATTTAAGTGAATCTCTTTGGACCTACGTAGAACTTGTCCTAATTCACGTATGTCATGTAAACGTACTGTATATGCGCTATATGGATCATGGGGAAAGGAAAGTTGAAAAAATGAAATAGTAGTTCCAATTTTTTCCTCCAGGTGAGCGCTTTCTGCTACTCTAAAAATGGCAATTATTATCACCAAGTAGATGCAACTGACTCAAATTTGTTGTCTTTGGTTTTTTTATCCGGTCGTAAATTTTTAAAACTATTTATTTCCTTATTTCACTTATTTCTTTCCCCCATGGTCCATATAACGTATGTACGAAGTTCCAATGACATTCATCTATTAGAACTAGCTTTACGTAGATCTAAACAGGGTGATTTCAATTATAAACGCCCTGTATAAAGAATAATCATTGTGCATACCTGAAATCCAATATTCTAGTTTTTGGACATTATAGTTTTTGAAAGTCTAACTACTTCCTATGCAAAGCATTTGACTACTACCTAATGGTATTTTTTCATAGCTTTTTAATTCTTTTATTTTTATTTTACTAAATTAATACGGTTTCTTGCACAAGAAACCGTATTAATCCGTAATATAGTTAAACCCTATAGTATACAATTAATTTATAACATGTAATTAAACCGTATATCCCCTTATCATTTTCTACGACTTTTTTCAATGTGTAGTCTCACTATAACGTAAAGTTTGGGAAGAAAACTATTTCACATGCAAGGCTTCAGCAGAAATTTTACACCATTTCGCTGCGATATCTTCTAATGAACAATCTCAAAATAACGTGCAATTTGTTATGAATACAAAGCTATTCATAATACTATCCTTCGCCTAACTTTAAGAAAATTGTCCTTTAATAGATATTTTTTTTTTAACGAAATACATTTTATTGGTACTCTTTTACTTGAAAAATGTAGAACAAAAGAAAAACGAAAAACTTTGAAACAAGATTTAATAAAATCTGTTTTCAGGGTAAATCCTGTGGCTCTAGGAACTGGTCGAAATCTTCCAGTCGATCTAGTACTGAGTGGCTACAATGTACCTGCTGGAGTAAGTGTTATGCAAGAACAATTTATCTTTCAAAGCCTGTTACAAAATTTTATGTGTTCGATCCTTTAAAAATGTTTACTATGATTGAAATAAAAAATGTGTCTAGGAGCCTCTAATAGTAATCTTAAGAAAAAGCGTTTAAAGAAAAAAAAGGCGATAGTATTTAATTTGTCAAAGCAAAAACGTAAATTCTGGAAAACATTTCAACCTTTTCTTTTTTTCTTTTTCTTTTCTTTTTTTTCAAACGGACGTTTAGATTATTTCACCCATACCTTTTTTTGAGCAAAGCTAACAGGTTTTTACAACGCTCTAGTCTAAACAAAGCGATTAATAAAGATAGCTATATAGTCATTTACTTCAATTACATTTCATATCAAGTTCGGTAGAATAACTTTGTAGTGTGAAAACGTTTCGCAGAATAAGTAATAATTTTAAATAGTGCTTTCGAATGTAAAAAGAAACTGTAAATATAATTCAGTAGCTTTTAAATTTATTTTAAATTTCCTTTCAGACCTATGTTATTTTGCAACACCAGGTAGCGAGTATGCAGGAGAAATATTTCCCTAACCCATATTTGTTCTCGCCGGAAAGGTGGTTTGGAGACACACCCCCTCTTGTCTCGAGCCCATTTGGTAACGGACCCCGAATGTGCATTGGAATGCGATTGGCACAGAAGGAAATTCAGTTGGCATTGTCTAAGGTAAATAAGTTGGGTTTGATGATATCTTGTATTTTAGAAACCCGGCTTGGTTTCCCATAATTGTGTCCATGTTTTAAATCCAAAGTAAAGTTCGGTGTAACATACTTCGTTCCTCTTTTTTGGAGTGGACGTTAAATTTATGTGATACAATCCATTATTATTAATATTTTGCTTTCATTGGGTGTACAAAGTATATAATTTTGGTTTCTTATTTTTTATGTTTTAACGTTTCTCGTACAAATTAAGAGGTAGATTTTAATCAGTTTTTAGGCTTCGTGTACAAATTCAAAAAGATATGTACTTATGATTTATGTTACTTGGTTAATAAGTTTGATTTTCAATATTTTTGTTTCTCATGGGTTGCGTTCAGGGGAAATAGCTTAAATGAATTACGCTTTGGAAATATCTTGTTTCATGCACAAAACAGTTAAGTCAGAAAACGTATGTAAAATTCTCATAGCGCAAGTGCACCAGTGTTCAGCCAGTCTCCAGAAGCGAGCCATAATGATATAGAAAAATTAGAAATTCTATGCACACATACGCTAAAAAAATTCCGTAAAATTTACGGTTTTCCCCAGCAACCCAGCTGCCGAATTGAAACAGCAAATTTTACAGGATTTTTTTTATTTATATGAACTACTAAAATATGTGTGGTAAAGATCGAATACAGTGGTTCTCAACCTTTTTTCCCTTGCGAAGCCCTTTTAAGATCCGAAAGAAAATGGCGAATCCCCTTCCGTACGGGTAACAGAACTATAAAATTAACCCAATTAATTTCCATGTTGCACAATAGTTCACAACAAGAAATGAAAATAAAAACTGAGTTTAAAAAAAAAAAAAATGAAGTTACTTTTTTATTACTTGTCCTTTTCGAATTATTAATATAGCAATATACATATGTGTTCTTACAAAATATCTTTAACAGTAGAAATTTGTACATTTCAAATTTTGTATGTATACTT